>OX276386.1:18371490-28371490 GCA_946251855.1 Alsophila aescularia | reverse complement strand
TTTTATTCCCTTGAGTAACGACTCGAGCGGGTTGCTCGCCTGATGGTAAGCGTCTCGCCTGTCCATAACAGTTGCAGTGCCACCCAGAACTTTGGTTGCAAAATCATGCTGTCACTGCACTGCACTCGTAACCCTGAGACATTAATAAAGAAGTCTCATTGCCGAGTAATTTTGCTGGAAACATTGTCTTTCAAACCGAAATACAGAAATGTTTATACACTACTGCTTGGCACTACTGGTTGAATATAAAGGCAAAGATGTGGTTCTCCCTAGGCGGACTACAAATGCCTACACTACAAAACTATATCCTATTCAAATTATTAAATTGGAGATAGACAAAAAATGCTATGGATCCACCACATATAATTATGTACCTACTCGTACTATTTCTGACAGCAATACTACTCGTTTTGTCTCTGCACGAAGCACCTTTAGGAGCACCTCTGGAATTTGGTCTCTTGTTCTTTTTTTTTTCTTTTCTTTCCTTGAATTTAATATTCTATTAGAGTAAAGTGGTATAGTCAAAAAAGAAGCAAACTTAATACATCACTCTATACGAATAATACTTATTAGTATTCGTAGTCATCAGTCTACGAATAAGATTGAGTCATCCATCTAATTTGTCTATCTTTCGCCGGCAGATAGCTTAATTCGCCGTTTTATTAACTGCCTAGCCTTTTAATTAAATGGCGAGATTTAACTAATAGCTTAATCCACCGTATAACTAACTGCCTAGCCTATGGTGTATTCAACTGACGGCCTGAATGATATTCAGCCATTCAATCATACAGCTAGGCAAGTGATTTTGGATCGATCACGTTTAACTACTAGCCTATGCTATTCATTTAAATTTAGTTTCACTTTCTGCTACCTGGCGCTGAGGCCCATAAACTGACAATATTCGTAGTCAATAGTCTGTGGTCAATATGACCTCGGGAAGCAACAATATTGTTGGTGTTTCTCACAGTTTGATTGCGTTTACGCAAAAATATATAGTACAATGGAAAAATGTAGTGACAAAAATAATGTGAATTTGGCTGTGACTTGTCTCTTTGCAAACTACTTACTATGTTTGATAGAATTGCGCCTAAAACTAGGTAGGTTAATTAGGTTTAACATGAAAACTGTTGAAACAGTTTTCTGTTTGCAAACTGCTACGTTTCATACAATTGCGTTTTTTTTTGTCACACACACCCTATTGTATGAATGGCCTAAGCAATCAGCCAGTTAATTAAATGTCATACGGTAGAATATCATTCAGGCCGTTAATTGAATAGCACCATTTAATCACAAGCTTAGGCAGTTAATTAAACGGCGGATTAAGTTATCTACCGGCGACATAACTATCATTAATATTTAATATATTGGGTGAATGTAAGCTACATACTCGTATTTTCTCTTTTTTAACAGCTTATAATTTGACCACATTATGTTTGTATTTGTGAACAAACCTAAAAATTCATATTTCACCCAATTCTAGTGGTCGTATACATTTGAAAATTGTTTTTCATTTATTTATTTAATACTTTATTGCACTAAAAAAGTACAAAAGGAGGACTTAATGCTAAAGCATTTTCTACCAGTCATCCACATATGGTACATGAGAAGCGATGTAGGCGTGCATCAAAAAATCATAACATGAAAACATCAAAAATAAAATTAATTCCGATGACAATACAATAATTTGGTGCTATCGAGCTGGAGCTGGAGGTTGACTGGGTACTAGTAAATACATCAAATTTGAGCTCATTAGATGTGTCTTAACGAGTCCAAGCGTTTTCTTTTTTACAATATTTTTAATTATTAATATGGATTTCCGCAAAGTAACGGCGGAGTCTTTCAAATGGATTTATGAAATAGTTTGAAGATGTTTAATATATCATAATGACACATAAATTGATATATTATTATACTAGCGCCCTGTGGTTTCACCCGCTTGGATTAATAATGATGATGATGATGATGATAAAACAGCGCTGTATTTATAATATAAATGCCACTCTCGTCACCACTATAGGAAAGAAATTTCTAAATATTCCCTAATTCTATTTCTTCTAATGTACCCCGAGGTTTAACACCTGTCACTTTGACGTCTGTCACTTTGAAACCCGTCACTTTGACATCTGTCTCTTTGACATCTGCCACTTTGACATGTCACTTGGACACCAGTCACTATGTCATTTGACACCGGTCACTTTGACATCTGTCACTTTAACACCTGTCACTTTGACATCGAAGTGACAGTTTTTTATTTTCAAACATAAGTAGCCTATGTGTTAATCCAGGATATAAGCTATCTTGGTACCAAATTTCAGCCAAATCCGCTCAGCCGTTAGAGCGTGAAGGAGTAATAAATATACACACACACACAAACACACACACACACACACACACACACGCACACGCACACGCACACGCACACGCACACGCACACGCACACGCACACGCACACGCACACGCACACGCACACACACACACACACAAAAACACACACACACACACACACACACACACACACACAAACAAAGGTCTGTACAATGAAGATAATAAAATAATTAACCCTTATCGTGGGCTGGGGGAGGCTTACCGTGCTTTATAAACATAGTGTTTTTTTTTATAAAGGTACTAGCTATCCCGCCCGCGACTTCGTCCGCACGGCATAGCTTATCGCAAAAAAAGCATCCTATGTTCTTCTAGGATATTAAAAACCAATGCAAAAGTCGGCTATAGCACCAATGCTCTTGATGTTTTTGACATACTTGTTGTTTCTTTTCTATGGTAACAGTTTCTTACAGCGAGTAACCAAACTTTTTCTATTTTCCCCTTGGAAACTTAACAATTTTTTACGATAAAGTATCCTATGTTTTATTCCAGGGTATAAGCTATCTCCAATCCAAATTTTATCAAAATCCGTCCAGCCGTTACCGCGTGAAAGCTCCCCAAACAAAAAAAAAACAAACAGACAACGTTTTCCTTTTATATATTAGTATGGATTATTTTTTAAATATTTATTTATATAAATAACGATGTGGGAAACATCCTCCTACTGAACGCGTTCAACGCGCTGGCTACCTACTGAAGCTTCATCTACACTAATATTATAAAGAGGAAAGATTTGATTGTTTGTTTATTTGTTTGTTTAATGGATAAATCAAAAAATAAAATCAAAAAATACAGACCCGATTTAAAAAAATCTTTCACATAAAGAAAGCTTAACTATCAGCGAGTAACACTAGGAGGATAATATTTTTCAAAAAAATTGAGTTCCCTTCGAAAATTGCAATAATGAAACCCAAGGTATTAAATTTTGCAAAAAACTCGATTACTTTGTATCACAAACTAAAGAGTATATAAATACTACGTAAGATCACAAACTAAGAAAGAGATTGTATAGAAGTCTTTATATATGGAACGTTGCCATGGAAACGAAATCACAGAACATCTAATAATCATTGACGTAGGAAATGCTCTATGCTAATAATACACGAAATAGTAACCGTAATTCAACCTCCTTGCGTTAAACAGAATAATACTATAGACGAAATGGTACGTGAGTATAAAACCTATAAACATAAACATTTTGTGTAAGAAATTTTTGTTGTTCTATTTGTCCGAATAAAGTACCTATTAATATTAATTTTATCTTTCTATATACCCGTATATCTTTCTATATATCTACCAGTGTGAAGCCGGGGCAGGTCGCTAGTGTGTATATATAAAAACATATCATAAAACTAGGTATCGGGAAAACAACATTCCCATCTTTAAAGCAATTCAAACCGTGCAAAATAAAATAATTCAAAAAATATTACCCCATGTTTCCGCGGCATTGTGATTTTGTTAATCCATTTGTACTATAATTTGGCTTAGAAACAAACAACAATATAAATTTAAACGAAAAAACAAACAACAATGATATTTATCGTCTACAGATGAAAAATCAGGTGCGTTTCGTTTTATATTTTTACTTTGGGTTTGGAAAGAAACATTTATTTTTTTCTTTTTAAAATTTGACATATTGTAGGAATCATTAAACTTTTGAAGGCTTAGGATTTCGTAGTATTCTTAGGTATTCTGGGCTTAAGACCTCAAAAAATCTTGTGGGAAGTCTCCTTCAAACTAAGATACTGAACAAGAATATCTATAACAATTTTATAATTGTATCTGTCTGTTTATCCGTATGTTTGCGCATCTCTTATTGTATACTAGCTGTACCCACGGCTTCGCACGCGTATTCGTTTCTTTGGATTCAAAGTACCATAATGTGCTATTCCAGGACCAATATACCAACATTTGACCAAAGTTTATTTTGCCGTCAAAAATACTTTTATCAATTGCTCGGCTTCTAACTCGCCAGATTGAGATACCAATTACAACAGTTTTTAAATCAAACCCTAAGCTATCTAACAATGAAAACCGCATTGCAATCGGTCAAATAGTTTTTACGTGATGCGTTAACAAACAAACATACAGACAAACAGACAGAGCGACTCGATTAAAACAAAATTTATATTCGTGTTCAATACTCTTTTTAAGCACCCAAGAGCATTTTTTATTTCTCTTCTTTTTACAGCCTTTTTCGTACCTATTGCTTTATATGACTATGTCAATTTGCATTAAAAAAACCGTCTAGTAGTTTCAGAGTGTTCATACGTGTTCTTTTTAATAAATTTCAACCCCTATATTGCGGAAACCCTCTAATTTTTCGAGATGAAAAGTATCCAATGTCGTACCTCATAGTATGAACTCAAATCGTAACAAGTTTCATTTGAAATTATTCAGTAGTTTCTGTGCGATGCGCGGTCAAGATACGGACAAACAGACAGACAGACAGCAAAAATGAAAAATAAAACAGTTTGGGCTTCAGTATCGAATATAGAGAACCATCCAATAAATATTAGTTATTACTTAAATATTAACATAACTTTGGACTCATATCCCGCAGGAACCTTGTATTTTTCGGGATAAAAAGTATTCATAATTTTCACCTATCTTATAAACTATGTCTGTGCCAAGTTGCATCAACATCCGTCCAATAGTTTTAGCACGCTACGTGTTCTTTTAAATAATGTTCCACCCCTATCCTGCAGGAACCCTTTAATTTTTCGGGACGTAACGTATCCTCAATTTTAACCCATCATATAACTTAAGAAGTTATAAAAAACTGAAATAGATAAAACTAACTGATAATTAAATCTTAATAATATCAAAACCCGTCCATTAGTTTCAGCGTGGTACGTGTTCTTTTTAATAAATTTCAACCCATATCCTGCGAGAACCCATTAATTTTTCGAGATGTAAAGTATCCTATGTCCTACCTCGTAGTATGAACTCAAATCATACCAAGTTTCATTTGAATTTATCTAGTAGTTACGGTGGCCTGATGCGCAGCCAAGATACAGACAGACAGACATACAGACAGAAATGAAAAAACATACAGTTTAGGCTTTATTATCGAATGAAGAGTAACCTCCAAAAAAAATCACACTATCTTTAATGAACTGAATTTGGACCCACATCCCGCAGGAATCCTTTATTTTTTCGGGATAAAAAGTATTTATAATTTTTAACTATCTTATAAATTATGTCTGTGCCAAGTTGATCAACATCCGTCCAATAGTTTCAGCAAACTACGTGTTCTTTTAAATAATTTTCCACCCCTATCCTGCAGGAACCCTTTAATTTTTCGGGGCGAAACGTATTCTCAATTTTAACTCATCATATAACTTCAGACTGTGCCAAGTTGCATCAAAACCTGTCCATTAGTTTCAGCGTGATACGTATTCTTTTAAATAACTTTCAACCTATCCTTTTCCTATCCTATCCTTTTTCCTATCCTTCCTTTCCTTCTTTTTTTTTATTATTGCTTCCTTTTTCCTATCTTTTCCTTTTTTCTTTTCTTATCCTTTTCTGCCTATCTCCTGCAGGAACTCTTTAATTTTTCGGTATGAAAAGTATCTTTTGTCCTACCTCATAGTATGAACTCAAATCATAGCAAGTTTAATTTAAATTCATTCAGTAGTTTTGGCGTGATGCCTAGCCAAGATACAGACACACAGACAAAAATGAAAAAATATACAGTTTTGGCTTCAGTTTCGATTATCACCCTCCAAAATAAAATTTCTAAATATCTTCAATGTACAGAATTGGACTCGTTACAGTTTTATTATAAGTATATAGATGGGACCGGTTGCGATATGGTTTTCATTGTTGTATAGCTTAAAATTTTGACACAAAAACTAGTGTAATGGTATCTTAATCCGGCAAGTAGTAGAAGCCGAGCAATCGATAAAAAACTATTTGACAGCTGAACGGAATTTGGTTTATTGTACCTTGTAGGTAATTTTGGTGCTGGAATAACATATAGGATACTTTTATCCCAGAAAAATTACCAAGCGGCATATATATTATGCTAATGTAGTAATTACCCCCTGTTTGCATTAAACATTTAATGAATATCTAATTAACAATTGATGAACTTTTTTAAAATTCTTATGGCTACGTGTAAGTACTATCTGTTCCGGTTATCAAACGCGCAAATAATCTCGCTGGCTGGTTGGAGGAACTCGGTTTGCGATTGCGACATCCTTAGCAGGCAGCTGCGTTGCGAGACACTGGAGCTTGGTGGCCGCCACTTGCGACACTCCCGGTCTGGGACACTTGACACCTCAGCATTCCGAGACTAGACAACATCGCCAAGTTCAATGTTGTCAGACCCCAAATACACAGTGCGCTCACATAACGACCTATTGTTCAAAACAAACGAGTGGATATCATGCAAGTTAGCATGACAGTACTTTAAATAGTATTCTGTGATGATAATCTTTAATAATTATCCTTTATATTAAAATTATACTGGCTTTTGGCAAGACAAGGAAGACAATCTCTCGATCCGTTGCGAATCAAGAAGCAAATTCTTCATATGACGTATTATGTTCAAGATGAATCGAGTTTCCTTGTATGTTACATTCCTATAATCCTTTTTAGTAAACTTTGTGTCATACCTATGGACAAAGAAAATCTAATTCATTTTTATAATTATTGTTTCGGATTATTATTACTTAATTAGCTTACTCTTCTTGTGTTTTCGTAATAAGAATAATGAGCTGAATAGGATTTAAAATAATAGAAGCACATTTTTTAAGTACCTTTGACTAAAGTTAATTAGAATATATCGACTGAATCATGTCCCCACTTTTTTAAGTTTGGTACCTACTTAATCATTTAAAAATTTAGGTTAAGTAATAATGATGCGCACCTAGGCTACATTATTTGGACCTTGGATGGACGAAGTAGGCTATTGTTATGCCCTCCCAACGTTTGTTGAATTAAACATAAACAAAACTAATAACTCTTAGCAAATACATGAAACCAAACTACATTTAATTTTAATACAAAGGAAAGTATCTAAGAATGGATGTTTCTGCATGATTTCACTTCACTACATAAAATATATGAAATACAGGATGTTATATTTCAGCTGGCACACATTATCAATTCACACACACACGAGTAGGTAGGTATACCTACATAATTATATTATTGATTAAAACATATATATTATTGAGCAAAACATAAAAAAGTGTAAATACGATAAAAGTTAACATGGCGTTGCTTGAATAAACTATAGTTTGTGACGTATATACAGAATGTAACATAATTACCTAATAAATTCCGGGGTGGGGTATGTTGTGTGGCGTAGCGAATAACATTTATTTTACGAGTTTTGAGATTTCGAAGTTTTTCATTAATGAATTTACTTTTAAAGTTTATGCAAAAAAACATCAAACCCTATAGTAGCATAGAATAAATAATTGTACTACCTAGTAATCAGCTGGTAAAAAACAATACCACCCTTGACCTTGAATTTGTGCTACAGTGCCACCAACTTATTTGTGAACTGAATGGTGGCGTGAGTGTTCCATTCAATCGATAAGTAGACCAGTAAAAACACAGAAACAGAACAAGCAGTAAATGTAGATTAAAAAACTAATCTAAATACCACGTTTTATTTTTATATTGAGTTTTTCAATATATTTTTTCAAATTGCATTTTCATCGAGTTGTGAGCTACCCTGAAAGTTTCAGCTGGATAGCTAATCAGGAAGTGCTTGAAGTTGGAGTTGCAAGATTCCACCCGGAACGACAAACAAAAAAGTGACTTAATAAAAAAGTGACTTAACATGGTAAAAATACAGAAAGTGTGAACCTCATTCGTGGCGTTTTTTTCGCCATTTCACAGCTAAGTTGGTTGGACTGTAGTCTATTTGACAACTCTGATTGACAGAACTTGCCCATTGTGCAGTAGTCAGTCGCGCACGGAATCGTATAGAGATTACGATTATGAATTTGGTAACTTTAATACAGACATACATAATTGTAAAGCCATGAGGCATGGCAAATAGGTCTAAAAATTAAAACGCTAGATTTTGTTCGGCAATTAGTAAGTTTAGGAAATACGAAGGTAATAATTTTCTAATGGAAAATATTGGGTCACGGACGAGATTCGAACTCGCATACTGTGCCTCAGCGCGGCACATGCCTATTACCAATTCGGCCACCGAGACCTATGCGTCGTCATCCAAATCTTTCCACTAGCTTCTTTGAACCCATCTTATAGGGACGGTAACGCTATCTATTGGAAAATTATTATATATATATTAACGCTAAGCAGGCGTCAAGTGCTATAAAAAAAACATAAAAAATATGAAAGTGCAAAACCAGAAAAAGCCGAATCGTAGTTCTGTCGCAGAAGTATTAATAATTCTGTGGTACATACCGACATACATACACACATGAAAACATAAAACATGCATACATAAAACATATTATAATAGTTAGTTAAAAATTGCCATAGTAAAATCTATCAAACAGAAATGTACAATCACAATACAACAAATGAAATAAAATAAAATATGTAAAAAAATATTTTAAAGTTAACGGTTTTATATGTACTATAAGCTAAAAAATAAAATAAAATCGTGTGGTAAGTCAAATTACTATTACTCAGATTACATTACGCTCCACGATTTATTTTTTAGCTTTTCGTAGTGTTTAAGTTTTTATTTATGTATTTATTTCTAAAATGAAAATGTTCTACTTGTCTTTGTTTCATTTGGTACCCATATAGAGGGTATGAAAAAGAAAGAATCCGCCATTTTGTGGCGGTGGCCATAATGGATTTGTAATTTTCATGGTGTATTGTAATTTAATAGTTAAGCCCTTTCATTTGATATCCAAAAAAAGAAGATTGAAAAAAATATGAAATACGCTTTTTTGTGTTGGCGACCATCTTGGATTTACAATGATATTGAATATACATAATTGTATTGTCATCAGAACTGTAGTTTAACCACCTTTAGGTGTTACCAACTTTCAGACCAATCGGTCAACAGGAAGGGTGTAAAATTGTAATTAGTAGATTTGACCCAAACAAACAAATAAACAAAAACCAACAACAACAGTTTAAAAATCTGTACCTACTTACATGACAAAATCGCACTTATTGTCGTTGTTGTGCTAAGTTGGTGAAACACATTGTGCTACATTGAACTTGCTCGCCGCAAGGTGAATGCCACAGTTGCCACGTTAGGTACTAATTTCATTCATAATGTTATGACAGTATAGTAAACTATTACCCGCGACTTAAACACGATATTTATCATGTATTTCTGTTGTTTTGAGTTACCGATATTTCGACACTGTTGCAAGCACTATGATCATGGATAAACAGAAGTCAAAACGGGTAGATGTTTTTCAGAGGGCAAATAAAACGGTTTACCTTCGCTATGATACATACTTAACTTACCCCAAAACCTTACCTTAAGAGTAAAAATAATAAAAAAAAAAACAAGGAATAAGTAAGTAATATACGTATGCTAAAGTAGCTGAATGAATAAACTACTTAACGTAGAAAACCCTGCCGGGATATGCTAGTAGCTACTTTATACTCTATAGACGAAATATATATTTAATCATCAAACTACTGATTAAATATACAAAATACACAAACCGAAAAAAAAACCTGATAACAGTACTCCTATTACGAGTTGCTGTAGTAAACGCTCTTAACGTTCCTACACAGGTTAAAGTATCCACTCGAGTCGACCGGTAGACAAAACAGTGGGTAAAGTCCGAAAGAAGTCTCAAAGAAGCAGCGCTAGTTTCTTTGTAAAAGCTAATATACTTTTAGTATTATGTCCCGGTCGTTATTTTCTTAGTGGGGTTCAATAATACAGCTTGTATACATAAAGGTTTATTATGTTTCCGCTACGCACGTAGGTATGATAAGTAGGTTCACTGGCCTGACTTAGGTGCTGGCTATAGTCCTTGTTTTACGCAGGCTTAGACATAAGCTTAGCGGCGGTGCTAGCTGATCGTAGGGTAGGCTGGCCGTGGAGCGAGGAACGCAAGGCACGTCTGCTCAGCTACAAGGTAGGTCCTGGAACCCCGAAAGGTAGGTATTAGCAGGCTTGATGTTGCTGCGAACTTTCTCCCATCCAGTCCAGTAACCCACACACAGAATTTACTTGCAAGTAGCAGCCCGGTGGAAATAATGAAGAACAGTTACAATCATAATAATTGATGGAAACTCACCCCAGCGGGAATAATCCTTAGCACTCACAATTTTAATAAAATGGCTTCGAGATGCTGCGCTCGTACTTAGTTGTTAAATAATGTAGTATCGAGCGACACAGGCGCACGCGCAAGCGATATTCGTCGTATGGGCTAGGGAAAATCGAAGACGCCCGATAGACCCTCTCGGAAGAGCTCGGTTAGCGTGTCGTTCGGTGTTAGGGGTGCGTAAGAGCAAGCGCGCGCATTAGGGAACCATTTCAAGGTTCGTGTTAAAATTTGAGGTTCCGTAGTTTATTATCTAATTTATATGTAGTAGTATTTTAGTATAAATATAAGATAGGTTAATTGCTTGACTAGTAGATTGTAAGGGCGCATCTATATGAAAAACATGTATATGTTACAGTACCGCGCCAACAGGAGAAGGATTTTGCGTAATCTACTGTAAGCAAAATCCGACTGAATCGCTTTTAAGCTGCTATAGAGAAAACTATCTGCTATTCTACATAGTTGGTGAGCTTTAAGTCCTTTATGTGCCAACATCCGATAGACTTTTTAGTAACGTCAGATAGCTCGTATACAAGCGGTGACTTCTTCGCAATTATTAGACATTTCACAAATTTCGGTGCAAGCTTCTTACTGAAATATTTATCCTTGTCACTTTGGTAAAATGTCCTTTTCCAAACCACGTCTCCAATATTAAATTCAGCAGGCCGGCGACGCAAGTTATAAGAATGACAGTTTCTAGAATGTGCTTGTAGAAGCAAGGACTGTACCTTGTTAAAGACATCAGAAAGACAACCCAAATTTTCTGCATATGAGTCACGGGGCTGATATATAACATCCTCTGACTCGGCATCTACGTAATGTGATCCACAGGTAACTAATTCACGGCCGTAGACAAGAAAAGAAGGCGTGTAACCGGTAACTTCATTTACTGCACTATTAATAGCGAATTGAATCTGAGGAATCAATAAATCCCACGTTCGGTGGTCGTTTTCAATGAACGTTGATATTGCAGTCATTATGGTTTTATTATATCGTTCGACCGTATTTACATGTGGTGAGTATTTCGGCGTGAAATGCAAGTTAGGTACTTTATACTTAGAAAACATGTTCCTTAGGGTTACACTCACAAACTGTTTCCCGTTGTCAAGAATGCAAGTAGAGGGAATACCATGTACAAGGAATACATTTTCTTCCAGTATTCTAGTTACATTTTCAGCTGTAGCTCGTCTAATCGGAAATAATAAACAGTACTTACTAAAACAACACGTGACTACAAATATATAGCAGTTTTGTTTTCTCGTAGGCGGTAGAGGTCCAACAAGATCCACACTAATAGTCTGGAAGGGTCTGGAGCATACTTTAGGACGACCCATTTCACCTAGGGGAGCGTGATTTTGATGCTTGTGAGCTATGCAAGCATCGCATGAAGAGATGAATTTCACGACATCACCGTGCATACCAGGCCAAAAATATCTGAGAACCAGTCGTCGATAGGTTTTAAAGATTCCAAAGTGACCTGCAACTGGTTCAGCATGGTTTTCTTCGACCACAACTTTTCGAATTTCTGCAGGGACTACTTCTTTCCATTCGAACTCTTTACGCAAGGAGCATTTGCTTTTCATGAGCCTAAAAAGCTTCTCATTTTTAATTAAGTAATTAGGGAATGATGTGGGGGATAACTGACATCCTTTGTATATATTTAAATACCATGCATCAGTAGTCTGGGTAGCATTAGGACTACTGTCTATGGTAGAAATGGGGCACGCGCGAGACAAAGCGTCCGGTATAATATTGTCAATGCCACGGCGGTGCACCACCTCAAAATTATAAACCGACAAGCGCACTCCCCAGCGAGCTAACCGACCAGTAGGGTTATTAAGATTAAGGAACCATTTCAGAGCTGAATGGTCCGTATAAACCTTGAACTTTTTGCCATTGTCCAGGTAGCACCGCCAGTGCTCCACAGCTACCAAAACAGCCAAGGCTTCTCGCTCAGTAATACCATAGTTCCGTTCCTGCGCAGATAACGATCTGCTCATGTAGGCAATAGGAAGTTCAACACCATCTTTAGTTTGAGTGAGTAAAGCTCCAACTCCGTAATCACTCGCATCTGTGTGTACTTCGAAAGACTCATTGTAATCTGGGCAGGACAAAATTGGGGCAGATATAAGGCATTCTTTTAATTTATTGAATGCATTTTCAGCTTCCTTAGACCAAGTAAATGGGATGGCTTTTTTACTAGTGGAAGTGAGTTTGTTAAGGGGACCAGCAATTGAACTAAAATTGGGAACAAATCTTCGATACCATGACGCCGTACCAAGAAATCTTTTAACTTCCTTCTTGTTGACAGGCGTGGGAAAATTAAGGATTGCCTCAACTTTGCTAGGATCTACGTGTAAGCCCTTAGAGTTGACCACATATCCCAAATACTTTAGTTCGTTACGGAAGAACATTGACTTTTCTAAGTTTATCGTTAAGTTTGCCATTTTAAGTTTTTCATAGACTTTCATAAGGAGTGAAATATGGGCCTGAAAATCAGATGTGATCAGAATTATATCGTCTAGGAAGACAAAAACTGAACTTTCAAATTCTGGCCCCGAAAAAAGCTGATCAACTAATCTCTGCTGCGTGGCAGGAGCATTGGTTAAACCAAATGGCATGGTAACAAATCGGAACGTGCCACGAGTTGGCACGTAAAATGCGGTCTTATCGCGGTCCTTTTCAGTAATAGGAGTCTGCCAAAAGGCTTTAGATAGATCAATACTACTCATATATTTAGCGTCTTTAAGATTGTCTAAAATCTCTGACACATATGGTAGCTTGTAAGCGTCTTTACGTGTTACCGAGTTTAATTTGCGGCTATCCAAACAAAACCTCAATGTTCCATCTTTTTTAGGTGTCAGGAGTACGGGTGAGGACCACGGACTCTCACAAGGTTCCACCACACCGAGTATTAACATTTCATCAAGTTCTTCTTTGATGATGCGCAGTTTTTCTGGTGGCAACCTATAGTATCGTTGACGAATAGGTGGTGTTTCCTGCGTATCAATACGGTGTTCTACTAGTTGTGTGCGACCCAGTCCTGCTACTTCCGAAGATATAGATTTAAACATTTCTATAACATCATTTGCAGCAGTTTTCTGCGTTTTATCAAGTTCTACGTAAGAGTGCAAGGCAGATTCATCAATAGTGGAGATCTGCAGTTCATCAGAAGGGGACAAGGATATTGATTTGGAGAATCTTGGAAACAATTGAAATTTCTTCCAAAAATCTACACCCAAAATCATTGATAACGTAACTGTAGGAATTATATAGGCCTTTAAAATGTGGGTCTGCTTTTCAAAACTAATAGGTAGATTCATATATCCTACGGTAGATAGTTTATGACCGCCTGCTGTAATAAACGATTGAGAAGCATCACACTTAATAATGGTAAGACCCAAGGAAGATATTAAGCTTAGATGAGAATTATTACCCAATATAGTTACAGCAGACCCAGAGTCCAAAAGCCCACAAAAGGAAAGATCACCCACCTTCACAGTTACGTAAGGGCGCACATCGCCATCTGGTTTTTTATCGAAGATTGTTGCAACAGAGTAACTAGAGAAATAAATTTTAATAGTAGCTAGCCAGTCCTGCCAGTCCTTTTTATCCAAGTTACTAGCGCTACAGTCATTCCCAGTTGGCTTGCAACAATCTTCACTTACAAGTTTTTTTGTTCGGAATCAGATTGACATTTCGGGCAGTTAGGGTAGATACAACCTTTTAGGCCACATCTGAAACACACCGGGTAGCGATCTTGTTTACACTGCCTCAGCGAATGGGAATTAGTACGGCATCGCGGGCAAAATACAGGTTTGCTGTTAGAGGTACTCTGGTAAGATTCAACAGCTGCGACAGACACATTATTGGTTGTTTTATAATTCTGATTATTTGGTTGACTATTGCTAGAACAAGATTTATTGAAATAGTAGCCATCCCTATAGAAATTTGATTTTGGTACAGGTCTAGCATAGGCTAGGTCTGGAGCTAGTGATCCACTACATGCTTTTGGGGGCTCATGGAAACCAGAAGAGAAACATTGAAATTTCTCATAGTTAAGGCATAATTTACGAAGTATCTCAATTGAATCGATGCCAGTAACACAAGATGCTAGTACGGCGTTATAGCATGGGCGTATGTTATGTAACAGAATGTCTAATTTTTCTTGTTCTGAAATCGGCCTAATTAAGCGTGAAAAATAACCAGACATGACCGCCAAATAAATAATGATATTTTCCGAATCACCCTGCGTTCTATTGCGAATATCCGACATTAGCCTGTAGTCATAGTCAAATGGGCTAAAAGCCACGGTGAGTTCTTTTATTAGTTCATCCCAATTATTTACCGTGTCACGCACACTACGGTACCAGTGAAGTGCGTTCCCAGTGAATATTTCTGAAGCATACATCAGTAATTTATTTGAGGGTAGATTTCTCGCCATTTTATACTCTTTCATCCTCTGGACAAACGCGTGCACACAACCATTACCATCAAATTTTAACTTCAACAATTCGCCCATTTGTGTGTGATCGCACTGCACCGAAACAATAGGTGGACCCTCGAGTAGCGAAGATGGCTGTGCACAGTTAGCCTGTTCGGATGTGGCACTTTGAGCGACTTGCAAAGCAGTTAGTTTTTTCGATAGGAGACTAAATTCACTATTTAAGGAATTAATCTTTCTTCTAAAATCTGAATCTGAATTATCTATTCTTCTTAGGCGATGATATATATGATTATGCAAAGCTTGAGAGCGTTCGAATAAATTGTAATCATATTTCGCAGTTAGCGCAACAATACGCGTAGACAGTTCTGTTATTGAAATTAGAATACCCTCACAATCTACTGCAGCTTCGAGTCCCGATTCAAAAATATCATCGTTAGGTATCAAAGAAGTGAGTTTAGTTATCTGCTTACGCAGCCCTAAAACGTTTGAAGCCGGTTCTTCGCCTCTGATTAACACCTCATACGTCAGCTCTTGTTTATTGAGCTGAAAATATTTGATGGGGTGAGTTCCCATTATAACGTAATAAAATATGATTAACAATAAAAATACTATATCCAACTGTTAAAACTACAATATTTAGTTAAACAGCTGATTAGCCCTGTTAGTCGATCTGTTCTTTACAAAATAATAAATAATAAGTAGGTAGGCAGGTACTTACGATTCGGCGTAATTTACTACAATGATGGAGAATGCAAAATCAATAGATTGTGTTAACTTTGCGAACTGTTACGTATCCAATTTACAAGCATTGATTTATATTTTCTACTTATTATAAACAACCCATCAATTTATACTGGTAAAGTGACATACACAATAATGATTTAACATATATGCTACGACACAATTAGCCCATAATGATTACCTGTAAGCTGATTGGTACTTAGACACAAAAAAGTAACTAATGGTTACATACCAGTTCGCTAGCGTAGGACCTCCTCGTTTACAAGATGCATAGCTGACCGAGAGCTGCCAAAGCAAGAATTACCTGCCGTACGCTTTGGAAACAAAATCAACCACGCTGGACGCCACTGTCCCGGTCGTTATTTTCTTAGTGGGGTTCAATAATACAGCTTGTATACATAAAGGTTTATTATGTTTCCGCTACGCACGTAGGTATGATAAGTAGGTTCACTGGCCTGACTTAGGTGCTGGCTATAGTCCTTGTTTTACGCAGGCTTAGACATAAGCTTAGCGGCGGTGCTAGCTGATCGTAGGGTAGGCTGGCCGTGGAGCGAGGAACGCAAGGCACGTCTGCTCAGCTACAAGGTAGGTCCTGGAACCCCGAAAGGTAGGTATTAGCAGGCTTGATGTTGCTGCGAACTTTCTCCCATCCAGTCCAGTAACCCACACACAGAATTTACTTGCAAGTAGCAGCCCGGTGGAAATAATGAAGAACAGTTACAATCATAATAATTGATGGAAACTCACCCCAGCGGGAATAATCCTTAGCACTCACAATTTTAATAAAATGGCTTCGAGATGCTGCGCTCGTACTTAGTTGTTAAATAATGTAGTATCGAGCGACACAGGCGCACGCGCAAGCGATATTCGTCGTATGGGCTAGGGAAAATCGAAGACGCCCGATAGACCCTCTCGGAAGAGCTCGGTTAGCGTGTCGTTCGGTGTTAGGGGTGCGTAAGAGCAAGCGCGCGCATTAGGGAACCATTTCAAGGTTCGTGTTAAAATTTGAGGTTCCGTAGTTTATTATCTAATTTATATGTAGTAGTATTTTAGTATAAATATAAGATAGGTTAATTGCTTGACTAGTAGATTGTAAGGGCGCATCTATATGAAAAACATGTATATGTTACAATTATACTCACAGTTTAGTTTTATATAAAGTTTCTAGTTAGTAAGTATAATGAAAAGGAAACGAAAAACAAAAACAATGTTCATTTCCCTTAGTTTTTTTTCTATTTTGATTTAATTTTTTGCACTAAGTAACCTCATTACTAAGTGAAAAATATCAAGTCTTTATCTTATTCCATTTAGAAGCTAGACAGAAACACAGATGCATTACCACAGCAATTCGATACGAAAACCCTAAAAGATATAATTTGTGCTTTTGTGATCTTTACAAATACAGACATGACTCAGTTATGGTTTTAAAAGTGGGAAAGAATATAATAGACAGGTGTTTAATATTATTATTATGCAGATTGAAAGTACAGACATTGCATGAATTAGTGTTAATAACTGGATACAACTAGTATAGGAAACAATGAAAGCCACTAACCATTCCTATAAAAATAAAACGAGTCGTTTTTGCAAAGTCTCGTTACTTTTTGTCGATTTTTGTATGGCTCTAAGATATGGGTACCAGTAATTAGTCAATTCCATTCAGTATCAATTAATAATTATTACATTGTGTTTGAAATAAATGAATAGTTTTTTTTAAATTAATAGGTATATCAAAAGGCTATTTGATACTATTAGTTTATTTGAAAACTCCCATATTTGTTAGAAACATTTGAGTTCTGAACGAGGTCTCAGGGCCCCATTTCGGAAATGAAAAGGTCTATCCCGAGTTTTCGTATGTAAACAAACAGATATGTTATGGATTGTTTTTTTTACAATGAGAAACCTCTGGTTCCTGAACTTTAAAAACAGTTTTTTGGAGACCACATTCTTCTCCCACAATATTTGCAGCAAATATGTCAATCAAGGTTAGTGTGTACAATGTACATGGTATTTGTGTGGCCCTAAATATCCTATTGTGCGAAATTATTTACGCATTCATTAAGATCTGACACTTGACTACAATTTTCAAAACTATGGCCGTTAGTTAACTATCAAAATATATAATACACAAAATCAGACATAAGCAGTATGACTAAGTATAGGAAAACGGATAGATGGATAGAAAATTCATTAATGTACTATTAAATTAGTCATTGCCCAAAGCGCCTCCTTCCCAGAAGCATTGGGACGGGCCGCTCTGCGAAATTGAACGGAAAAATCTTCTTGATACATCTGTTTGTTCTGCAGAGCGTGCTCGCTGCTTCACGTTGTGAATCAGGCCTTTGGTTGCAAGCACTTCCATCAAAAAACATTGGCAATTTACTAGACAACCAGACATTCCGATTAGCCGTTTCTCTGCGTCTGGGCGTTTTTTGCCAAGTCCCACACCGTTGCCTATGCGGCGATATGGTGGATCGGCTTGGCCATCACGGACTACAGAAGCGCAGGGAGGATTCCTCGACACGCCAGTTTGAATGAAGTCATCCGTCGGGCCTTTGTCAGTGCCGGCGTTCCGTCAATCTTAGAACCAAACGGCCTGATGCGGGACGACGGTAAGATGCCTGATGGTATGACTTTAATTCCTTGGAAGATGGGACGGCCTTTAGTTTGGGATGCTACTTGTGTCGATACCTTGGCGCCGTCTCATCTTCGAGAGACAACAATTCAGGCTGGCGGCGCTGCAACCAAAGCAGAAAACCTCAAGCGGCGCAAATATGGGAACCTAGACCGGGGTTACATGTTTGTGCCGTTTGGGGTTGAAACTTTGGGTCCGTGGGGGCCACGGTGGCCACGAAATTTACAGGGACTTGGAAAAACATTTAGTGGAAGTGACATGTGACCAGAATGCTGGCTCCTATTTAGGCCAAAAAATTAGTATTGCAATACAGCGTGGCACTTTCCCTTCCTCCGAAGGACTTAGATAGTTTTGTGTAAATAGTTAAGTTTTTTTTTTTTTTTAATAAACTTTTGTTTTTTTGTATGTTTTATCTTGTAAATAAATTCCACATCCATTCTTTAATGCACACAGAAGATTGGTGTACATAGGCGAACATAATGCTAGCAAGCATTATCTTCCAGTTGACCTCTGTTGTAAGGGGGGTATTATTTTTTCCAATTTCTTAGGTACATAAGACTTAAGCATCCTAATTTTATTACAATCTAGCCACGATTTGGCTAATAAGTAATTTAATTATAACTTAAACTTTTAGATTAAAAAGTACTGTAATTTTAAAAATATAATTAAAAAAAGTATTTTATGAGTCATTTTTTATTTTGTTTTTAATCCATTGTCACTTTTTAGGTTTTTAAGTTTTTTTTACCTAAATATTCAAATGCCTATCGATTATTGATTGGTTACTAGGTATATTATATTGTTAATTAGTTATATCGTTAAACTAGTTGCATCGGTATGCAGTTTGTTACAAAATTAATTGAGGTTATACTAAGTTTTTTGGCTGGAATGACATATTTGTGGCTTCTTAATGTTATTAGACCCTCACTCAAATGATTGTCGAAACAGCTAAAATATGCGTATTGTTATTTATTATTATCATACTCACTACCTCACAACACCCACATTCACTTCCCACTCACTCACCCTCACTCACTCATACACTCACAAACCCCTACACACACACCCACACGTAATGATCATATGTGCCTGAGTACGTATATATACATGTAATCATAAGTAGGTTTTTTTTCCTGTAAACTTGTAATAATATATTAAGTATATCATACACTGTAATTTCCTAAATTAGAAGACAAAAAAATGTATTATAAATTTCCATACAACGGAGGGCTCTGGCGTCTGTAATACAGTTTACTAGCTCAGGCGCCAACAGCCTAACAACTTTTTCATGTCCAATAGGTACCTATAGTATTTAGTCCATATACATTTTGTATTTGGTCAGAATTATTACTAACCGACTTACTATTTAATAGGATTATATTATACTTTTGTTGTTATAAGTAAGTATTTATAAGTTATGTCTATAAAACAATAATATTATTTCCCGGCCTATTCTAAGACAATTCCAATACTAACTACCTAATTTATTGCACCCTACTCTCATGTCGCGATAATACCGAAAGGCCTTTCGCAGCCGCGTGTCTCATGCATTACCTAAAAAAACATACTATAAACAAAATTAAATATCAGAATAACGTATTGAATAAATTTCATTTCATACCTGTCTGGGGTAGCCTTAACTTTTTTGTTTTTTGGGCAGACTGTAATACCTAAACCAAAAGAGTTTTATCCTAAACAGAAATAAAGACACCTATATGCATGTGTGCTTTTTAAAAATCAACCTAAATGTGGCACTAAATAATGGACAGCAGTCCGAGTAGAATTACCACGCAAGCAACGCTGCGTGCCTACAACTATAATTTAAAAAAAGTAGAGTAATCAGTTGTTCAAAATATGATACGTAAACAGGTACGCAATAGATCCTAGGAACGTAACATAAATTGAACTTACCATCTCCACAGTTTTACTAAAAACGTCCATGTTACGAGCTGACCCTAATCACTACTCCACGGAGGCTTTTCTCTATAGCATGTGGCTTTGATTTCTCGATAAAAAAGGGTTACTGAAAGTGCGTGTCTAACGGGTGAAAGAGTATCTAGAGCTTGGCAAAGACCAGGCCAACCACTTTCACATAGAAACCTAGAATTGGATATGCTCTCATCTCAAAATGACCTTAATGCCCGTTGTTTACCTCCCTACGAGAGAGAACTCATCTGTACTTACTTATTATAAAGCAGTAACAGAAAGTGTGTACAAAGATGTTTTTTTAACATAACATCTGTGTACACACTTAAAACTTCAAATGCGTTTTGAGGCCTTAAAATGAGCTACTGAACAAGAATATTACATTTTTGTAATCGTGGCTGTATGGGCTAGTTGAGTGACTTGTCCCACAAGATTCTCGTCTCAATAGGACGAGTTACTGAATTTAAAAATATTAATTTTTCGGTTCAGTAACTCGTCCCATTGATTTTATTCTAAAAATCTGAATGGATTTAGTACAGTCAACAACATATGATTAATCTTATATGCCTGTAAAATGAACCGTGACACACTGACTGACGACTGACATAATAACACACAGCCTAAGCTAAATAACCTAGAGATTTGAAATTACGAGGATATATTGAGTAATTGAAAGGTTTAAGGGTAGTAAAGTTTATTAGGATACATTTTTTTAAAGTTACGGTGAAAATGAAACTCAGCGTTGAATAGAATATGGGGGTAGTTCTTTTATGAAGAAACATTAACGGATATGGATGTTTTTTTTTACATTAGATCCTGGAAAAACACATATTTGAGTGAAACCACGGGGCGCAGGATTGATAAAAATCTGAATAATAGTACATTACTGCCGCGGTCTGTAATGACTGCGTTGCTGGCAGCATAAGTTTGTCTGGGAGTTTTTTTTATTTTATTATTACGGAATTGGCTTTGTTCGCGCATCACGTAAAACTGCTAAACCGATTAGCTACATTTATTAGTATAATCTGGTGTACCTACTTTGTTTGTCAATCTGACGAGTAGAAGCCAAGTACTAAATAAATATCTATTTAATGGCTGAACGAATTTTAATCTAATTTGTTATTTCAGGTTAAGATACTTTTAACCTAGAGAAATTACCACGAGGGAAAAGCAGCGGGCACTGCTAGTATACAATATTTTTAATCGACTTTCTCATTGTGACTGTGTATTTTATTTTTGTGTACTGATATCAGGGATTTCCGGGGTTGTCCATACATCCATATAACTTTCATCAAATTTGATGCAGTAGTAAATCCATTTGAAGAAGAGTTTTGGTCGATTCAAAGAATGATAACAATAATCTTTGTTATTTTCTTTAGCAAGGACACGTTGAACAATCTGAAGACTTGATCATTGCAACGCTATTGTGATGATAGTCGTTTTAATATCTCTGTTATTATCTGAACGCTACATTGTATTTATTAAACCGGTTCCTTGGAAATTTCTAACAAACCTCTTGGCTGTTGGCCCATTCATGGTATCTATAATAAGTGCAAGCTGCACCCCGCGGCCTTGCCCGCGTGTATAATTTTCCGGGATAAAACTATTATAATGTTGGTCTATATGGTATGCAGCATCTATATACAAAATTTCATTAAATTCAGTCCAGCCGTTATCGAGTTTGTTTGTCGTATTTATGAGGTAATGCTGGTCGCCAACAAAACCAACAAACAAACAAACAAAAAACAGACAACGTTTCACTTTTATACGAAAATAGTAGAGGAAGTGAGAATAAGGCAAAGCCTCCAATACTATAATAACAATACCTTTACTAAATCAGATAAACCTAGAGATTTTTCTAAAGTCACCAAAGCATAATAATAATTCCACAAAGACCAAATATAATCTTGTATAATCCGTAAAAATCTGGTGAGTTATTTAAATTATACGTAAATAACTCATGGACGAGTTATTTTCCACTAACGATAGATATATTAGTTATAAATCAAGTTATCAAGGATTACCAAATGACGGAACTCTGCATTAGTGTTTAGTTCAATAGCTAAACTTATTAATCAACTTGTACCGCCTAAAAACAAAGGTTATACAGACTGGATTTAAAATGGTGGATGGAAACTACCTTAAATATTGATGATAGCAAATCCCCACTAAGATATAAAAGTAAAACGTTGTCTGTTTGTTTGTTTGGAGCATTTTCACGCTAAAACGACTGGATGTAATTTAATAAAAAAAAATAAGTAGATAATAATATACAACAGAGACCAACACAGGGATCTTTATATCCCAGAATGAGAAAAATTGCAAAAGGAAAACAGAAAAATTACGATTACTCTCTTTTACACGAGAGCAGCTATGATAAAGTTTTTAATCTATGTAGATAGGTACTCTAGGTACTGTACAATACAGATATCAACTTATGAAACATTTATCCCGGCAAATATAAAGTTCAAACGTGCTTTTTTTGTAGATTGTCTAAGATAAATTAAAAATTGTGTGGTGCAGTGGGTGGAGGGGTAAACGTGAATTACCCGTCCACCCAACAATGGAAAAGCCCAGTGTGGGTGGACGGGGTCATCACCCATAAAAACTCTAATTTCATGTACATTTTTTGGGTGAAAGTAATAACCCATTAAGAGGCAAACACAGCGTTTAAAGAAGAAGCGTAAAAATACCGAGATCATAACACGAGTATTTTTTTAAAAAGACAAGTAAAGTTTTATTGATTTTGTAGTGGCATTTGACCACATTAAGATAAAATAAAATTGGTATGTTAATGGAAACGAAATGGTTACCATGTTTTTTTTGGGTTCTCGTGTTTTTGGTACCGTTGCAGGTGAGCCACGATCACGAGGAAACTGATATACCTATCTACCTCAAAATATCGAGAACTCAAAACAAATAACTTACGTGTTAAATATCGCGTTTCCAATGACAATACTAGATTTAGTTTTAAGTCCGAAACGTGGCAAAAGTTGTTTAGTGAAATGGAAAATATATTTGTATCAGCTGATTTCCGCGGCTTCGCACACGTTGTCATTTCTTTATATTAAAAGTACTCTATGTGCTATACCAGGACCTAAAATACCAATATACCAACATTTGATCAAAATTTCTTCAGTCGTCAAAATTATTTTTATCGATTGCTCGGCTTCTACTCATTTGAGATACCAAGTATCTCAGTTTTTAAGTCAAGCCCTAAGCTATCCAACAGTGAAAACCGCATCGCAATTGGTCAAATAGTTTTGATGTGCGAACAAACATACAGACAAACTAACAAACAAACAGACCAACAGAAAGACACGATTTTAAAAAAATGATATTTTCTTGTTCAGTAGCTTATTTTAAGGACCCTAGAATTTTTTTTTCATTGTACAGACTTTTTCGTTCCTATTGCTTTATTATAAGTATAGATATAGATAGATAAAGAAACTCGACATCCCAAGACTGCCCCAAAGTTGCCTTGTCTGTCTTGTCGGATCCTAGCAGTAATGGCCGATTTTAAATCAAACCATGCATTTATTATATAGAGCTGATTGTTGAGCAAACTCTTGTTAGGAGTGATCAAAGAAACAGGAATGTTTTAATTGCTTCTAGTCTACTATTTAATAAAATTACTGATGAGGCAGTCATGCGTAACACAAAGTTTTATTGATCATTGTCATAGATTTATAACAATAGCATAATAGAGAATATAGTAGAGCTAAAGTTCAATGGATAATTTTTATGAGTTCGTAAACAGTTATATATTTTATTATTTATAACATGTTAGGGTTTGTACACTATAACTAATATCATAGAATAATAAAGCACGTAATAATTATAAACATTTAGAAATCTATGTCTACTGCACACAGTGTATAAAGAATCTAGTTAGAAAACTGATAAACACTCTAAGACCGCGACGTACCTACTAGCTTCACCCCGCAACTTTGCCCACATGGTCAGGACCGTAAACTACCTGCATACCAAATTTCATCAAAATTCGCTCAGTAGTCAAATACTTTTTTATAAATTGTTGGGCTTCTACTAACATTCAGATGCAAAGTATTTATACGCATACTCATTATGTTTTTTTTATTGTTCTCATATTTTCACTTGTCAAATCCCAAGTTATCCAACATTGAAAATCAGATTGCCATCTTTCCAAAATATTTTACTGATTCGAAAATCTACAGACACCATTTAACAAAATGTTATATTCTTGCTCTATTTTAAGTTTCTTAGACTAGACCATTTTTATAAGTAGTTATTCGATGGTATAAGCTATCTCCATTCCAAATTACATCAAAATCCGTTCAGCCATTTCAGCGTGAAGAAGTAACAAAACCCACAAGTGTATGTTTCACTGACAAACTTTCGCATTTACTTATGATAGAGCGATGGAAGCCTAACGGTTCAATAGTGCAACTTAGAATCTAACGATACCGGGTTCGGTCCTAGGCTGCGCACCAATGACTTTTCTAAGTTATGTGCGGTTTTCCGTTGCCCCGTGCTTCAGAGGGTAATCCTGTCCTGGGTCCTGGCTGTTATTGATTAATAGCAGTCGTTAAGCCATGTCAGAGGCCCTTGGGCGGCTTAACAAACTCTGACACCACAGGCTAGCACTACCTCACACGACAAATAATAAAACTTAATATTACTAGCTGCACCTGCGGCTTCGCACGCGTGGTCATTTCTCTAGGTTAAAAGTAATCTATGTGCTATTCCAGGACTTAAAATAGCAATATACCAACATTTGATTAAAATTCCTTTAGCCGTCAATAAGATTTTATCGATTGCTCGGCTTTTACTGATCGGATTGAGATACCAAGCACCTACACCAGTTTTTAAGTCAAAATCTAAGCTCTCCAACACTGAAAATTGCATTGCAATCGGTACAGTAGTTTTTACGTGATGCGCGAACAAACATACAGATAAACTAACAAACAAACAAACAGACAGACACGAATTTAAAAAATTATCTTTTTTTGTTCAGTATCTTATTTTAAGTACCCTATACCAATTTTTTCTTAATTATCTTCATTGTACAGACTTTTTCGTTATTATTGATTTATTATAAGGAATAAATAGATAGTAGGATAGAGATAGACTTATTTTAGTATATAGTATAGATATTAATTAATTTTTTATACTTGCAGATTCTACAATGCATTAATGTCCATCATCCATATACCTATTTACATCTCTTTAGCACATGTCATGCTTTTCTGAATAGAAAATACCTACCCATTTGCATTTACTCGCAATAAACATTATTTGAATTTGATACTAATCATTAATAACTATAACGGATAACTTTTCTTTCGTAGAACCTTCCATAAAAAGACATCCACGCGCCCGCTGACCCAAGCCGGCCGGTAAATAAACATAAGCATACGAGCAACTTACCTGTTTACAAATACCTCGAGCACAAGAATTCACTAAAGGCACTGGTGTAATACTTATAGCAGTTCGCGGTCGCTAAGTCTGCGGGATTCAAGAGGAACAGCACGAACTGAAAGGCGCCAGGGCAAAGCGCGGGCACAGGCAATGCACGGCACGAGCACTCGTAATGTTCGCGCGCGGTCATTCCGCCCGTATTTATCACAGCGAGCGCTGACGTCACGCGCCCACAGAGATTAAGGCTTCGCTCCATCGCGACATCGATACATACACACGTGTTCTATCTCCCTTCGACATGCACTATCTACTATTTCTGTCGAAATGCTCCCGAGATGCATTGCCAAAATTTGAGTATTACTTTCACTGGAAAAAACCTCTCAATCTTCTACTTAATTTATAAAACGTATGCTTCAAAAATACATCAAATTATGTATGCGGCATTCGGCATAAATTTATTAAAATTCAAAATGACAGAAAATTATTTACGTCAACCAAATGTCAAAACAATGAAATGAGGTTTGTACTTGTACATTTTATACTTAAAGAGTACAATATCAAATAGGTCAATTATTTATTTATATTCGGGTTCCGTATCCATAGGGGCCCAAGTTGGGCGTCTATGGGTATGGAATTCCATTGGGGACGCCCTACGGAACCCTGCTGCTTCGGCAACTCTGTCTGTCTGTGGCTAATTTTGTTACAAATATTTCCAAATTTTCCAATGACCCATACCATACAATCATGAAAAGAGAAACCAAAAATAGTTAATCTTTTGTTAGACTTTTTTAGTTAGACTTGAGCATAAATATATTGTTTATATACTTATGGGCAAACAAGGACGTGTGGGTATTTAACTAATGTTGTTATTGCTCTAGCTCAAAAGCAGTTTGATTTATAAACATTGTCAAAACTCATCATACTTTATATTAAAATTCAAAATTACATTTATATTTAAACAACCAATAGGTACTTAAATATGTTCATCTAAAAAATTGGGTTTCGAATTGTTTTATTATCAACTAACTTGATTTTGTAACATATATCTAACGATTAAAAGCTCTACATAATGGCGGTCTCGTTGCAAGACTTGCAAAGTATATGCTGACCAACCTAGATGATGCTTCACGATGCATCAGTCTCGGAATGAACATAGATAAGACCAAGATCATGTTAAACGATCTTGTTGACCCGGAACCGATTATAGTCAATGGTATACCTCTTGTAGTTGTCCAACAATATGTTTACCTTGGGCAAATATTGCAATTAGGTAAGAACAACTTTGAGAAGGAAGTTAACAGAAGAATTCAGCTGGGTTGAGCAGCATTCGGCAAGCTTCGTGAAGTCTTCTCGTCATCCATACCACAGTGCCTGAAGACAAAAGTCTTCAATCAGCGCGTCCTACCAGTCATTACCTACGGTGAAACGTGGACACTCACGGTCATACTAGTCCACAAATTTAAGGTCGCTTAGCGAGCTATGGCTATCCGATGGAGAACCGACATATCTCTAAGGATAAGTAAGCTAAAGAGGCAGTGGGCTGTTCACATTTCCCAAAGAACCAATAACCGTAGGGGTAGACGAGTTCTCGAGTGGAGACCACGTGTAAACAAAGTGTAGGACGCCCTGTGGCCAGGTGGAACGACGACCTGCGAAAAGTGGCTGAAAGAAAATGGATGAGGAGAGCTGAAGACCGAGCTCAGTGGCGTGCATTAGGAGAGGCCTACGTCCAGCTGTGGACAGATATAGGCTGATGGTGATGACCTAACCTAACGGTTCAAACGCGAGATTTTGTGGCTTACGGGTATTGACATAAGATCTTTGAAGTATGGAACACTGAATCCGCGAGAAACTCGCACTTGGTCAGATATATTTATTTTTAATAAATTAACGCCTGCTAAAACACCCTCACTAAAACTAGAAAATGCCCCTCATAAATATTAATGATGATAAATGATTAATGAAGATAGTTGGAAAATATAGATCTACATAAAATAGAGCGGTATAAAATATCTAGTAAAAATACTCACAGGGCAAAAGTAAATTTAAGATAGGTTCATAACGTAGATAGATATAATTTTCAACTCAAAAATGTATATAAAAAATTGCTGTACCGTTTTTAAAATACAACTCTTATTTTTTTAATGCTTATGTTACGAAAAGTAATTAATTTAATTCTGACATAATATTACAAACAACCTACTTATAAACTAGCCACGCCCCGCGGCTTAGCCCACGAGGACAATTCCGTTGTAAATAGTACAAAAATTGCCCTTGTCCTTCCACACGATTTCCTTGTAAAATTTAAGTCAATTAATTAAATTATAATTGCTAAAGTAACTGTCTCTCTGTCTGTTTGATACTGAATTAAAACTAATTATATAACTACTATAATTTAAGTAGGTACTAGTATTACGAGAAAGGCCGAAGATGCGGGCTCAGTTGCGCGCATTATGAGAGTTTTATGTTCAGCAGTGGACAAATGCACGATGTTGTTGATGATGGTGACAGTTAGAGTCGAAACCACAATATATTATTAATAATAAAAAAACTAATTGTTGTGTTAAGTGTGTGACGATGTGAAACCTCTTTCATAAGTTCTTAATTCTTTCATAATCCATTTCATTCCATTTGATAGTTTGTCTATGTTAATTCTTCTAGCTAGGGGCGTGTTCGTGTTCAGTAAGGAAGGAACAACTCTACTAGCAGAGTCCTGCAAGCGTTACTGATCGGCCAGCTATCTCTGTACATGGTCATCTTCTGCTACAACGAGTCCACGAAGGTGAAGCCGCTGTTTATGATCATCTCCAAGTGCTCTTAGTTGATCCTGTTCTGTTCTGTCCTGTTATGTTGTCCACCGAGGTTTGGTCCCTGGGCTAGTGGAACAAACACAAACCCAAGGATCGCCTCGTGACAAGTGTTGTAGTTAAGCACTTTCAGGCGATAATATGATTCTGGGTTACTGCTTCGAGGGATGTCCGAGGGAAAAACAATAGAAAAAAAAACAAGAAGATGAGTGAGAAAAAAACAAAAAAAACACATCTTAAATTTTTTTCAAATATCTTCTTTTTTTTTCAAGATTCTTCTGGATGAATAGTGAGATACGTCTGACCAATGACATTCTATCTATAATACAATAAAAATATTTTTCCAAAGTAATAAAAACTTTTTATATAAACAAATGATATTTTGTAAACTACCATTAAAATTAATAAATAATTACAATTCAACAAGAACAATATAACTTTTTCAAAATTAAAATTCTATGGTGAAAAAACACTACGGTCGTTGCTGCCAAAGATTTTGAGTTACGCTTACTGGGGTTTTTTTACAAGTTACGAGTTATAAAAGAGCTAAAAAAATAAAAATGCCGCGGTGTGATAAATTATAAAGTATTTGTAATAATTACTTTAATAGGTTAATTAATTTTAAATTAGCATGCCGTTTAAAAAAAACATATAAGCTATTATAAATGATGGGCTTGGTTTGACATCGACTTCAAAGAACTCTTTTTATTGTTGTATTTTTGTAATGGTATTACATTTTTAATTTTGAAAAAGTCATATTGTTCTTGTGGAGTTATGGTTGAATTGTAATTATTTTATTCTTTTTAGTGGTAGCTTACAAAATATCATATGTAAAGTTAAACCGCCTTTTTTTTTTAATAAATATTTTTATTTCTTAACTTTGAGTGGCCTAAGCAAACATCGGATGGAATAGACGAGTACGCTAACTAAAATAGTTAAAATTACTTTAGGAAGACTTATGCAAATTAAAACTAAAGATACGTAGTACGATTATTTATTCTGTGCCAAAGATAAATTATCTACATCTACACTAATATTATAAAGAGGAAAGATTTGATTGTCTGTTTGTTTGTTTGTTTGTTTGTAATGGATAAACTCAAAAAACACAGACCCGATTTAAAAAATTCTTTTACATAAATAAATCTAAATTATCAGCGAGTAACACTAGCAGGACTTTATTTTTCTAAAAATTAGAGTTCCTTTCTATAATTGCTATAATGTAACCCGAGGTATTAAATTTTGCAAAAAATCTCGAATACTTTGTATAAAGAAAAGAAAGAAAGAAAAATCGTTCATACAACACTTATCAAAAAAATGAGCAATTTAAAATATAAATTAAACATATAAATCTATGTGTTGAAAGGGTCATGCCTCAGCATAATGCCAAGCGTCTTCGACACTTGACGCTGATTTTCAGTCACGGCCCAGAGGGACCAATCACGAAAAAAAAAAAGTAGTAGTTAACAAAATTAATATTAATAAAAATACATAATAGATATACACATATATGATACATATACAATAAATATTCAAATAAAACATTAGAAGATATGTTTTAATAAATATTGGAAGATACATATAAAATAAAGGAACATTTGAGAACCTCCCCCTTTTAGAAATCAATTAAAAATGATATTTAAAACTTATGTCCATAGACAAAGAAACCAATAGACAACTAGATAGCTTCCATCGCACTCATACAAGATAAAGAAGAACCTAAGCATAGGTCTTGTGAAGAAATGAGACAGAACGATATGATCTTTTGTTGCGGGTTGCGTGCCGGTTATAACAAGGTCAGCACACCTCTCTGCTAAACACAAACTATAACCAAACCATAGTTAGTGAAAAAATTATTCACCTTGGTGTGTTGCCTGCATTCGAGATGAATGTTCCCTAGACTATTTTAGTATTGTAAGGTATCTAATACGAGCCCCTAGGAAACGAAAGCTATTTTTTTGTTGAACAAAACATTGCAATCTAATCTTAAAAACGATAAATACGAAAATAAATGTGGCGTGCTAAAATATTTACACAAACGCAAAATAGAGGTTAAAAATGACAAAAACTAATGGGAACCTATAAATATTCAAATTGATTACCTGTCAAAGGAACATGTAACGTAGGACATAATTTAATAATATCAGACAGGACAAAGCCACACAAACACTCAAAAGGATAATAAATAAATAATTTAATGGCAAAGCTTCAAATGATATCTGATTTAGTACAGTTTAAAAACACTTGAGAACCATTCGAAAAGTGGAATAAGTTTTGCGTATCTTTCAATACCGTGTGAAAGAAACAACATTTTTAAGACAGGAACGCATTAAGGAGAACAAAGTAAATAGCGAATAAATATTATATTTGTAAAAAAACATAAAAACAATAATACATTAGATATTTTAAAACATAATGAATAATTACTGATTATAAAATAATCCATAATATTTACTTTTAAATGAATGATTATATTGTTCAGAATATTAACTTATATATGTATTATGTACTTTCTAAAATAATATAATCAAAAGTACCATCATCGGACTTATCACCAACGACAGAATTACTACCAGAAAACCTTAGAGTGAAGAAGATAATAGACTAATTATCTTTTGTATAGTGTTATAATAAACTATCAAATTATTTAACTACCAAAATACTTATAAAACCGAATAAAAATAACAATACATGATATAGTAAACTCTATTTAAAATATCTCTATTATTCATTAAAAATGATGACTTAATGCGACCCTGTATGCCCAAGACACACCAATATAAAAGGGCAAACCTGGATGACAAAAGCTACAATCGATTAGAACGCGACGCGGTCTCCATATTAAAAAGAGACAAATACGAGTGATTTAAATAATTAATAATTCGTGTTTATTTACTATTAAAATAAAGTGTTAAAGTATAGTTTTTTCAACATACGTGTCCAATGTGTAAAGCGAATTTAGTTGCAGTGTTTGATTGCTGTGTAGTGTTTATTCGTGCCTACATGCAGAAATTAAAAGCTAAGTAGAAAACTTGGTGTTGGTCGTTTTTTGGATAAACTCTAATATTCTAGAATACATAACTAAGTATATAATTTGTGCTGTCGTGATTTTGAATAAAACTCTCATGTTTTAAATTACAATAACTAAGTATTAAGCTGATACTTATTTACTTAGTGCAAAGATTTGAGATGATATAGCCTTTAAATTCAACATATAATTATAACTAGAAGATAGATTCAGAGTTGCGATTCCTAAACAGTTTACCTTATTTAAATTATAAATAACAACTGAGTCGATGACCTTTTATATACTCAGCATATACAGTTCTAAACTTAACTGATTTAACCTAAGTATCTAAGCTAAAGGCTATGTTACTTTGTGTATGATGATTTTAAATGAATCGCTAATTAAAATTCAATAACAACTAAGTCTATAATCGATGACTGTTTTATACTCAGGATATAAATCAATCGCTATTAAGTATATAAGCCATAACATTGCTTATACATATACTAATATAACTAAAAACTTATGAACTGATTTTATGTAACTATAACTAAGTAAATAATTTTCAAGTTGCTTATTTATAAAAAGAACAGATCTAAGAAGAGTTGATTATTTATTGAACGAGTGGATTCCATATGTTTTATAGAGTATGGATAACCTGAACTGATTTCGTATATTATTGAAATATAACAGTTGTGAATACTGGGAGGGGAGTCTAGTGGAGATTGTTGATGATATTTATATCTATTTATTGATGTGGATCTTATTATAATGTAAATGACGAGTTATTTACATACAGTGAAATTCGTATGTATTATAAATTGACAAAACCTTATGACATTGCATGATTTAACAAAGTGGTTATTTCTGATTACTGACAATGACATATATTATATTATGTTAAAGTATTACTTTGTTTGTCTTTGTTGTTCAGATATATTAAAGAGGAAGGTTATATACCTACCTTTAATGATAAATAAATTGATTGAAATACTATGTTCATATGAGAGATATTACGAATGCATAACCCCTTTTGTTTTGGTACTAAGATGTATAAATACACATATTTTATAATCAATTACTATGAAGGTAATTGTTATTATTTTATAATTTAATGAAATAGCTGAGAGAAGGAAGATTGTTTCATACTGAGACACACTAAATAGCCCATGCAAGCATTACATCATATACATATTATCGTGGAAAACACGCAACGTGGGATTTACATTAAAGCAACACTTAAAATGCTTGAGAATTCTGAAAGATTTGGTTCTTATTTATGTTAAGAAGAAATTATCTTCCTTATGGACTCTTGGCAGCCTTGTAAATATAAATAATGTTTAAACTAGGAAGAAATTATCTTCCTTTTTTACTCTTGGCCTCCCGATAAATATAAATAATGATTTAACTTCACTCTGAGGAATTACATAAAAGTATGTCCAGCCGGCAGGTTTTGGGCTAGACAGTGATACCGAGTATTCAGTTTACTGGATATTAAAGTAGCCTAGTATAGCCGTCAAGTGGCTGCACCGCTTGGAATCAAGTCTAGTTCTTGTTGGGTTGAGAATGGTTCATGAATCTAACCGGAACTGGACATACAGTTCCAAGACAGACATTACCGACAAAATCTTGTGAATTTCCCGAAACAGACAAAATATGTCATTACACCAAAACAAATCATAAATAACGCTTTATTTAACCTTCAAGTTTGTCTTTCATATGAATGTTAAATACATAAAATAAAGTTACTCATTTACAAAAGATTAACTTTGACCAAGGAAGTGAATTATAAACACTAATAAATATTATGACAACATGTTTTATACTCAAATACTACAAACCATATATTCATATTTCTTAATCCATCTGAAGAAGATAAATATAAGACTATTACCTTTTATATAAACAACAATCTATTTTATTAGGATAGGGAATTTATTTAGAAACCGCTCAGCAATTTTTCATATTCCAACAGAAGTCGGAGGTCTAATCCTTCACCTTCACCCTGCAGGAGAGAGTTACAACGCGTCTTCAAACATCGTGTGAAGTCAACATTCAAGTTAGTCGCTTTTCACATTTTCTTACACAATTTCTATATTTTCCTAAATGTTTATTTTACATGTTTTCTCCTTTAAAACAGCTCAACCAAAAATATAACAGAACACCTTTAACCAAATACGTTAATTTTCAGCAAACTGTTCATTTAACTTAGACGATCACATAAGCCATTTAAATATTAAACTTCTATAAGCAATTATGATTATAACATTTCAATAAACTTCAATTTTATTAGTAATCTAGACGATCACATAAAAACTTTACATCTATTCTTTAAATCAGCAATTTTAATAGCAGCGTTTCACGGAACTTTACTTCCGTAGTAAAATAGGAATTATTCAATAGCATTTTTTACTTAGGCTGAGAGACGAGAACCTTACCTTACCTTACCTTACCTTACAGTATTCTGTGCCCAAAATACCCTTATTATTTTAAATAAAATGATTTAATTGCATTGGTTTTCATTTGTATCAATAGTAAATTCAATATAATGTAATATCGTACGATGTTGTTAATATGTATACAGAATAGAAAGTTTATTGAGAGAGCAAGGGCACCTACAACTAATTAAATGCCTTAACCATTTGAGCTACATTCATAAAAACTGTGTGAGACATGTTAAGGGCCCTCGAGCAGCCTGACAAACTTTTATACCAGAGGCCCAGCATTACATCATACGACAAACAAACAAACAAACAAACTGTGTGAGAAGACCTTCCGTGTATTTTGGAGACAGTTTCATTAAAATTTAAAGATTTTGGAAAAAATGTACAGTGTGCAAGAAAAATGATAATCCATACCAATATATAAAAGTGAAACATTGTCTGTTTGTTTGTTTATTTGTTTGTTTGTTTGGGAAGCTTTCATACGATAATGGCTAGACGGATTTTGATGAAATTTGGAATGGAGATAGCTTTTACCCTGGAATAAAACATAGGATACTTTTTATCTCGGAAAATTGTAAGTTTTCATGGGAAAACGGGAAAATGTTGATTACTCGCTGTAAGGAACGGTTGCCATGGAAACGAAAAAACAAGTCTGTAAAAAAACATCAAGAACAATGTACTTAGATTATAATATTGCATGCTGTAGAATATGTTGCACACCCCTGAATGGGGTAGATTGTATGGATCTTTAGCTTTACATTATTATCTTTACCAACTTTCTTCTACCTACATCTGTGACAATAATAAATTTCATTTCAAATTTCAAGAGTATTGGTGCTATACCCACTTTTGCATTGGTTTTTCTTATCCTAATATTTTTTTCGCGATAAACTGTAGTCCGCGCGGACGAAGTCGCAGACGGGAAATCTAGTATTAACAAAAAATGAGCGTTCCTATTATGGACCAAAAGTCAGAGAGTTAGACAGGAAGAGAGCTGGAATTAATGATTTTCATCATGGGCGTATTTTTGCAATGTGTTCGCCGCGACACCGCGTTGTTATGTTGACACGCACTATTTTAGACCATGGTCACCATGATGGATCATGTTGCACCAAAATAAATAATTATTCTACGAAGCATCATAGTCCATCATGGATGACCATGGTATATAATGGTGCAGTCACCAGTATGTATGTACAATTTTTCATGCATGATACACCATATTTAATCTATATATTTTACGCTGAGGATGACCCACCATGGATGACAATGGTACATTATTATATTGTAAGCATGTTCAATGCAAAATGTTTGTAGAAATTGTAAAAAAAGCTTTCTGAAGTTTCTATTACCCTTATCTATATTAGTCCCATAAAGATTCGATCTTTTTATGGAACGAGATCGTACAACACCTAGAATTATTCAAAATCTCAATTTTTCTTACATTTTTCGTAAATCTGTAATGTCTCTATAACCCACCAATGTCTCTATAACCAACTATAGAATAGGGGGAATGGGGGTGAGAATCGTAGCTCCCAAATGAATGGACCGAATTTGATGCGGTTTTTCATGTTTCAAGGCTAAGGTAAACGAAATGGTACTTAGCTATAATTGGGGAATGGTGGTGACGACCGTAGCTCTCAAACGGATAAAATGATTATTATGTTAAAAAACTGATGTGACTGAATGGAAAAAATTAATCTCATCTGTTGTATGGAGAATGGGGGTGGTTCTTGTATGAAGAAACATTAACGTGTTTAGATGAAATATGATCTTAGGTCATGGAAAAACACATATTCGAGTGAAACCGCGGGGCGCAGCTAGTTGATTAATAAAAGTCTAGATATAGTTTTGTTTAAAATATGTGTATTAAAAACAAAATCTTTTATAATTTATTTTACACAGTAATAATATGATCACAAAATCAACATTATAACACAATTAATGATCTCATCCGTCGGGCTTTTACCACCGCCAAATGTGCTGCTATTTTAGAACCTAATGCCCTCTTACGTGACGATGGTAAAAGACCTGACGGAATGACTCTTATTTCATGGAAGATGCGGCGGCCTTTGGTGTGGGACGCTACTTGCGTTGACACCCTTGCGCCGTCTCATCTTCAATGAACTCAAAATAAGGCTGGAGCGGCGGCTAAATCAGATGAGAGCCTCAAAAGGCGCAAATATAGTACCCTTGATAGCGGATATATATTTGAGCCTTTTGGGGTAAAGACACTAGGGCCGTGGGGACCAGGAACACACAAAATATATAAAGATCTATCAGGGCGTCTGGTCGAAGCAACACGTGACCAAAATGCTGGCCTTTACTTTGCCCAGAGACTAAGCATTGCCATACAACGTGGCAATGCTGCCAGCATTTTGGGAACGTTTCCCACTGGCAGTGGCTTGATAGACTAGTTCTAGTTTTATTTAACTGCATGTTTATTATTTTTCATCAAGAATATTAAATCAAGAATAATTGTAGGATAACAAAAATAATTGTTGCCAAACTGTTGAATCGTCTTTTGTTTTTATTTTTTCGTCATACTAATAGCCCCTGCAAAGAAGAAGAGACCTGCTTCTTTGTGATGCAATCAAGTTAAATTCATCTAGCTTATGTAAAGTCAAGGGTTCTGATTGTAACATGTATCCACATAAAAAGTAAATAATATATTAAAGAATGTACAGAGACATCTTGTACCTAGCTGCACTTGCAATATCTATTAAGGTATAAAATAGTTTCATTAACGAATATGAAACCTTTTAAAACTTTATTTATAAAAGGATTTGTCAAAACAAAATGGCGGTTTCACCATTTATAACATGATGCTGAGGCAACATTTTGTTTCATCATTTCATAGAAGTAATGGCACTAGTGTACTGCATTAACCGGCTACTTACGATAAATTATTAAAAAATTGTAATAGGAAGGTTTCAGTTTTTTTTTTTATTATTATAAAATTCTTTCCAATTTATTAATTACTAGCCAGGACCTATGTCCCTGTCCGTAGTTTTTCCGTTATCCCACGGAAACTTTGTGTTTTCCTGAGTAAAGAAGTAACCTATGTCCATCTGGAATAGTGTAGCTTACTATCAGTGAAAGAATTGTCAGAATCGGATAAGCAGTTTCAGAGATTAGATGTAACAAACAGATTTATAACAAACTTTACCTCTTTATATTAATAGAGAAGATGTAAACAACTACAATTTGAAATAGTTTATACCAACCCGGTTCTCCTAGCAAGACAAAAGAAATATGTTATATCTGTAACATGAATGAACATGACATGAAAATAAAATAACTTCTACAATAAACATACATACTATTTACATAACACAACTAGTTTAAATATAGTTCACAGTGGCCTTGTAACACCTACCAAGCGATTCGAGGAAAAATAGTGCTGACTCTCTCTTTTTGTAACAATATTCTATTGCTATTAAATAAGTCATGTTCCTATTGAAATCAAATAAACGAAACCTAACTGATAAGCAATTTATAAATAAACTTCAAACATTTTTGTTGCTGACATTACTTAGTACAGATTTTATTGATAAAAATTGAGGATAAATCATTGAGACGACATACTGAACCAAAAAAATAATAATTTTAAATTCAGTAACTCGTATTGGGGCGACTTTGTTGTGGGACGAGTTGCTGAACTAGCCAGGTAGCGTGCTAACTTTAATCTGTTTAACTGAGATAATTTTGCTCCAATAGTGGTTCTAGAACTTTAATGAACGATGTTAGACAGCTTTTAGAGTTAGAAGAGTGCTAATTACAGCAAGTATTGTTAAAATGTTATAGCTTTAACCGGTTTGTAGCACCTTAATCTTTACAACAGTGTTCGCTGACTCTCGTCAACATTTATTATTGTTTAGTTGTTGTCGTGAAGTGTTTTATATGTCTTTAGGTATTATATTGACTATAAGGTGCAGAAATGGGTTGTAAAACAGAGTTTGTCAAAAATGTAGTAACACAAGATACTAAAAGTGTTAAACAACTCGTTTATATAATTTTAAGTTGTAATGTTAAATTACTAATGCTTATTGTTATAGGCAAATATACTTTAAAGTCATAATAAAAGTAATAGTGTTAGACAAAACATGAAGGGATCGTTATGAACTCAGAGGTCTTTGAAAGTTGCGAATTGTGTTAAATAATTTAAAAACAATCTTTTAATTATCTTTGAATTGAATAAATTATTTTACCAAGTATTATCAATTAACATTAAAATGAAACGATTACAAACTTGGAGTAAACAAAAGAAAACAGGTGCAGGGAAAAGTAAAAAGATTAAGCAGGAATGCCGTATTTGTTTGCATTCAGTTAATAATGGTACAAATGACACAAACAAATCAAGTAGTTGTGATGATATCCGATTAGATTCTGTTGTTCCATTTATTACGAAAAATAAAGAAGATTCGCTACAAAGTGAAAATATAAATAATAAGAGTAATTTTGGTCAAGTTCGAGTTGAGGCACAACAGGGTTCTGTAGAAAAATAACAAAAAGAAGCTCAAGTATATCACATTTTTTTCAATTCCATTCCACTTAGTGAGTCAGAAGATGAAGAAGAAGAGGAAGAAAAATGTAGTGATATTGAAAAAGTTACTATCCTAACAACAACAAAAAAAGTGTCAAAAATCCATTTTAAAATCAATTGTATTTAATAAAGAGAATGTTAAGACAGGCTGACAAGCCTCTGGCACAAGTTGCTAAGATAATTTCTGAGATGAGTACAATTAATCCTTCGGTGACAGTACAAACCACGAATGATGAACGCTATTTGAGAACTAGTAAAAATAATCGTATAATTAATTTGAAAAACTTTTTACTTTCTTTAAAGATGGAAGATAAATATTTTCTGACTCACAACGAAGATATATTTAACTTGTACTCTGTTAGTGAAAAAATAGTTACAATAAGTGGTAAAAAAATACTTACAAAGATATCATATTTGATATACCTATTAAGTCATCGTTTTTAAGTATGTATAAAGTAAAATAACCTTATGTTGTCTTTGATGATGTTATAGTAATAAATCCGAATGAAATTAAATGCAAATTAGTTTGTGTGAGTCATAAAGATGTATTATACTTTCTACCATTATTACATACGCTGTAGGTGCTTACTCAAATAATAAACAATTTTTAATTTGTTTATTTTTATTAAATCAGGAAAAAAAGAAGAAAAAACATTGTTATTCAACTATGTTATGTTTAGAAACATATAAGGTGTTTGCTTTTACAATAGGTATTTTCACAAATGAAATGCTTTGAAATATGAAAAAAAAAAACAATCAAAAATTATTGGAAATTGTAATAATATTATAGTAACAAAAACTAATGCGTGCATTTCAAAAATAAACAGTTGGGTAAAACTATTTGTGGTAACTTTTACAATTTATGTTGTGTTTTGAGATAAAGCAGCCTTACTATTAGTAGGCATACATTTAACTTACACATAGGTATATCTACTACCATGGTCTATATAGTAAAATGTTAACCTTTTAAAACGATTTTTCTTGTTTTGGTAATATCTAGGAACTATCTTAAATCAGTCTAAAATTACAATCAGCTCACAAACAACAAAAATAAAACACAAGTAAGCGCGGTTAAGAATACTCAAATCACTTTGATCTTTAAATAGATTTTAGATTATCGTGCGAAATGGGATTTAAAAACAGCGAGTATCATAATTTTGATACTCCTTCAATTATATATTTCTGAATGCTTAACCCAGTGATCCCTTATCTTCAGACACTTGTCTCCTTTCCTACGTTACTATTAAAATTGGCGATGCCTTTTGAGATATTTTTAATTGCATCTTCTTCTTTATTTTCCCTTGTATTTTCTTCTTCTGAATCATTTCCTTCTTTATTATCCATCGTGTTTTCTTCTTCGTTTATCTCATTCTCACTTTCATCATTATCACAAGCTTCATTTGTCGTATTTTTTTTCTGATAACTTCATACGTTTCAAATTGTTTTTGGGTTTCGAACGTTGTCTTGATGTTGAAGCTTTTTCAAGATTTGCCATTTTCCTTTTCTTGGCGTTTTTCAAAATCGTTTTGAAGAATAATTCATTATCTTTTAAAGAATATGTCGGATCCCAATAGTGCACCATATTCCAGAAAAACGACAGAACATGTATGAAACCTTTTAAAGGAACTTTCCAATCTTCACCTCTGCTACCCCCACTCCATGAGCACTCACAAATAAATTTCCTTGTAAACATAACATCAACAAGCATATAAGCACAATCTATAGCTTTACCACCAGAACATAGTATAGAATATGTATTTTTCAAACAATCTATGTTGTTTGGGTCCGACAACTGCTTTTCGAGTTCATCTAAATCCTGAGCGCTGTCAACTGCATGTATGTGTGTGGAAATATTGTTAACATGGCCTTTGCTGCTATTCAACGTTAACAAATTTTGACTAGATGATAAAATTATTTGAGAAACTGCGTCTTCCAGTTGCACAGACAAAGCAGACACCTTTTGATTCAAACTATTTTGCACGTTGCTTAGAGACTGAATCTGAGCTATGATTGCCGAGTTATTATCCAGTTGCTGCTGTTGATTTTGAAACAATTGGCTTAAAATAGTTGCTTGGTTGTCTAATATATGTTTCTGGTTCGCAAACATTTGATTGATGTCAAAGCTTACTGAATCTTGTTCTAAAGGCGTGGTATCATTTGATAAGACATGAGACTTATTTGTTGAATTTGCTTGAATCTCCTCGATATAAGCTACGTTATAATTTAATTCAATCGGCAAGTCAGCGGCACAAGGATGGCCACCAACGGTCGACACTATAATATCATTCGACATTCACAATATACTAACATACTTACATTGTATTTTTCAGTTGTGCAAATATTTGAACACCTAAAATTCTTTTGAATTAAGTAGAGTTTTGTTGGATGACTACCCATATTTTTACTACAGCAAAGCAAGGGAAGAGTAATGAGTTTAACAGTCTATGTTATGTGGTTATGTGAATGTTCCTCTATTGGTTCGATTTTAACAAACGAGGTGTCAATCGATCCGTCTTCATCGCAAGAGTGTGACAGGCTTTTTTTACCCGACCTTAGTCGGGTTTTAGTTTTTTGTTTTTGTATTGTTTGTGTATCCAACTAGTATCCAATCACTAAATGTTCTAATATATTATATACCTTTACCTAAGTGATATTTGATTTTAAATTATCATAAAAATTATCATTTGATATTTACCATTTAGTTTATTTGTTTTGAGTCCTCGATATTTCAGCTAAGTTGCAGGCGCGATGATCACGAGCAAACGAACCCAAGTGGTCAAAATGATTGTACTGTCAAATTATTTACTACAAGTCGAGCACTAAAAATATTTTAATCGTAACTTCGGCATGTTCAGTTTTTTATAAGGATAACTTAACTCTCCTAACACCTGTTTTAGTCACTGGTCGATATTCATTTCTGACTATTTACTTATCAATGGTTTGTAATTGACCGATGTATGAAATTATAAGTAAACATCGTTGAACGTAAGCACGTACATTTTGAACAAATACTACTTAATTCACTTGTCCACAATATATAACGTACCTAAGTTATTTAAGTCAGTACCGGAATAGATTAAGTTTTAAAATCATATAGTTAGGAATATATTATGTATCAAAATTGTAATAATGAGCTTTAAAAACAGTTTTTTTGTTTTCAAAACATAAAACATAATTGTGCTACTACTCATTATGCATGTCCCAATGCCAACAATTTCTTTCTGTTTTTTTTTTTTAACTAAAAAAACCTTGTCAAGTTCTACATGTCGGACACGCATGGACTCCGTAGCACCCAATAAATAATAATACTAGGTACGTAGCTAGAATCCGAAGCTACCTATGAAAACAGCAACGGTAGTTTTTACATGATATGCTAACAATTTTGCTCTAACTTTGGTCTGTTGGCCTGCTAGATAATAATCATGATAATTTTATTAGTAAATTATTCGATATAACCCTATCTTTTATAAAGATTACTTTATGAGATACTGTTTTCGCTTGCGACTTCGTCCGCGTGACTACAGTTTATCGTGAAAATAGCATCCTATGTTCTTTTAGGATATTAAAAACCAATGCAAAAGTAAAGCACCACTCTTGATGTTTTTTGACAGACTTGTTATTATTTCGTTTCCATGGCAACCGTTGCTTACAACGAGCAACATTTTCCAGTTTTCCCATGAAAAATTACCATTTTCCGGGATAAAAAGTATTCTTTGTTTTATTCCAGGGTATATAAGCTACCAAAAAAAAAAAAAAAAACCGCCCAGTCATTATAAAGTGCAAGCTCCCCAAACAAGCAATCAAACAGTCAACGTTTTACTTTTATAATATTCGGTTCTAAAGTGGCTTGAGTTGCATGTCCAATATATTATATTGGACATGCAACTCAAGCCACTTTAGAACCGAATATTTCCTTTATGGAAACAAATTGAAAAACTGTCATGGAAACCTCATTACCTCATTAATTGAAGCTTTTGAAGCTTTTTAATCAAATTTGACCAAAATTCTTAAGGTTTTTGAGGATTTGAAGCTTTTAAATCAAATTTGAAGGAAGTCATTATTACAGGTGTCAAAGTGACAGATGTCAAAGTGACAGATGTCAAAGTGACAGATGTCAAAGTGACAGATGTCAAAGTGACAGATGTCAAAGTGACAGATGTCAAAGTGACAGATGTCAAAGTGACAGATGTCAAAGTGACAGATGTCAAAGTGACAGATGTCAAAGTGACAGATGTCAAAGTGACAGATGTCAAAGTGACAGATGTCAAAGTGACAGATGTCAAAGTGACATATGTCAAAGTGACAGATGTCAAAGTGACAGATGTCAAAGTGACAGATGTCAAAGTGACAGATGTCAAAGTGACAGATGTCAAAGTGACAGATGTCAAAGTGACAGATGCCAAAGTGACAGATGTCAAAGTGACAGATGTCAAAGTGACAGATGTCAAAGTGACAGATGTCAAAGTGACAGATGTCAAAGTGACAGATGCCAAAGTGACAGATGCCAAAGTGACAGATGTCAAAGTGACAGATGTCAAAGTGACAGATGTCAAAGTGACAGATGTCAAAGTGACAGATGTCAAAGTGACAGATGTCAAAGTGACAGATGTCAGCCAACGACAGTAAGAAATGTCTATATGCTTCAGCTCAACTTCCTTGTCTCGTTTTCTTTTTAATTCATTACAAAGTTTTGTGTGTTTTGTGTACAGTCGATTTCAAAAGTGGTTTAGTTGTTGGTTTAGGTTGTTTTTTGTATTTTTTCCGCATAAAAGTGTTAATATTTGGTTTAATTGGCAAACATTTAATTTTATTAGAAACCCAGCTTGTATCAATATTAACAGTAAAGCTACTCTACGCCGTTGCTCTAGACTAAGCATCTGCGATCCTGAAATCCGTTGGCCGGTAGTAAATACCGGCCCCACAATAAATAAACCTTAAACAAGTATTTCAACTTTGTACCCTTATTTATTCTAAGCTAGTAGGTACGTAGTGATTATTTATATTTTCTGGTGAACGTACCACGCATCGTTATTGGCCACTTTTTATTTGTTAGTACTTACTGTTTATGATATCACAAGTTTTGAAATACCTTTGCAACTTGAAATGCAACATTGACAAAAAAAACGTTTAATAAAAAACCCGACTGAGAACATTAAATCATTGTCTATAGATCCTAAATGTTATTTCGAAATGAAAAGTGATATGAGATACCTAAAGGTTATTTTCTAATACATATTCAATGACACCCCACTACTACATGCAGTATTTAGACTGATACCCAACTCGTCTGACGCATGTGTACCTACAATGAATAACAAAATATAATTTTCAGTATAACATTTTATTATTTAACCAGTGTTCCCGCCTGCGCGTACGTCCGCGCGGACTACTTTTTATCGCGAAAAAAAACTTCCTATGTTCTTCTAGGATATTAAAAACCAATGCAAAAGTAGGTATAGCACCAATTCTCTTGAAGATTTTTGACAGACTTGTTATTTCGTTTCCATGGCAACCGTTGCTTACAGCGAGTAATCAACATTTTCGAGTTTCGCGTGGAAACTTACAATTTTCCGGGATAAAAAGTATCCTATGTTTTATTCTGGGATATAAGCAATCTCTATTCCAAATTTCATCAAAATCCGCCCAGCCGTTATCACGTGAAAGCTCAACCAAACAAACAAACAAACAAACAAACAAACAAACAGTTTCACTTTTATATATTGGTATGGATAATATAAATGAGATGCTTCTTAGCTATAATCGGGGTAGGGGCGAGAGAGGGGGGGGGGGGGGGGGGGGTGAAGATAGTAGCTCCCAAACGATTGGACCGATTTTGATGAATTTTTTTATGTTTGAAAACTGATGTGATCGAGATAGTTCTTAGCTGTAAGGGGGCCTTGAGTTGAGAACAGCCGCCGCCGCCGCCGCCGCCGCCGCCGCCGCCGCCCCCCCCCCCCCCCCCTCCCCTGTTCTCAACTCAAGGCCCAACTCAAACTTAAGGATGAGAATCGTATTTTCCAAACGAATGCGAATAATTTAGCTGCGGTTTTTCATGTTTCAAAGCTGAGGTAAACGATATGGTTCTTAGCTATAATGGGGGGTGGGGAGGGTGGGGGAGAAATGGGGGTGATAATCATGGCTCCCAACTAGATGGAACAATTTTAAGTTTGAAAACTGATGTGATCGAGATGCTTGTTAGCTATAATGGGGGGTGGGGAGTCGGGGGTTATATACATTTTTAATTTGTGCTTGTGTCTCAAAAGATTCAAAAGCATCTTAGGATTTTTGGTCAATTTTGATTGTCGATGCGCACACGATAATAAACGACTTAACATTTCACAATGTTCACTTCATCAAACTGAACTCACCTCTTTGAAATCACTCATCAACGTCTGCACAGATTCTACTGGATTAATAATGTCATGTATGGTGTCAATCAGATTCTACTGGATTAATAATGTCATGTATGGTGTCTTCTTAAGCTTCTAATGCTCAAAAACCTTTGCACTATGGCGGCGGCCCGCTTCGCTCGCCATTTCCGTACCTACCCCTATTATATCTATAATCACTAGCTGTACCCCTCCGTTTTCCTCACGTCAAGGTCATAGGCTCGGAACTCGGGAATAGTAGCGGGTAGAGTAGATAGATATCATATCAAAGCCCGGAGATATTGCGAGACCTTCAACAACCGTGATTCAGAAACTTGATATAAACGCTATTTAATTTATTCGTAAGTTTTGCGCATTCTAACTACAAAGAGGAAAACAAACAAACTACCGTCAACAACAACAACTGTCAAATGTTATTATACCGGAAGTGATATACGTTTACGAAGTATTACAGCTTCATGGATATCCGTAAGACCATAGAACATACTCAAAAATTTGTCTGCTTGTAAGAAAAGCTATAAGGTAGGTAGGTACTCGTAGGTATAAGATTATCTATCTATAATTATAATAAAACAATGAGAACGAAAAAGTCTGTACAATGGAGATAATTAAGAAAAAAATGGTCTAGGGTACTTAAAATAAGCTACTGAACAAAAAACCACATTTTTTAAATTCGTGTCTGTCTGTTTGTATGTTTGTTAGTTTGTCTGTATTTTTGTTCGCTCATCACGTAAAAACTGCTAGATCGATTGCGATACGTTGGACTACTCTACTCACTGTTGGATAGCTTTGAGTTTGACTTAAAAACTGTTGTATTTGGTATCTCAACCCGATCAGTAGATGCCGAGCAATCTAGCTGTACCCGCGGCTTCGCACGCGTGGCCATTTCTCTTAGTTAAAAGTACTCTATGTACTGGTCCAAGACCTAAGTTTTTATCGATTGCTCAGCTTTTGCTCATTAGATTGAGATACCAAGTACACCAGTTTTTAAGTCAAACCCTAAAAACCGCACCTCAATCGGTACAGTACTTTTTACGTGATGGGCGAACAAAGATACAGACAGACAAACAGGCAGACATGAATTTTTAAAATGTTATATTCTTGTTCTGTAGCTTATTTTATGTACCCTAGACCATCTTTGTACCGACTTTTTCGTTCCTATTGCTTTATTATAAGTATAGATAAGTAATTACCATGATCTAATTAATTTAATTAGAACTGAGGTAATATCTACCTCAGTACAAAAATCTTGTCCTCAAAAATTTTTTTACAGTTTTAGTGTTATGGCATATATAAGAAAGATTTGCCCTGACCCGGTGGCCGGGTGGAGTGACGACCTGCGAAAAGCGGCTGGAAGAAAATAAATGAGGAGAGTTGAAGACCGAGCTCAGTGGCGTGCATCTGTCCAGCTGTGGACAGATATAGGCTGATGATGATGAAGAAAGATTTCGAATGTTTTGTGTTTTTTCCCAATCAATGAGATTGGCCTAATCTTTTAGATCCCAATATAGGTAAATACCTAGCCTAGGGCCTGGTTCTAGCATTTTGAAAATTTTCAATTATTTTTAACAACCAGAACTATGAAGTTGGTATCACATAACTTATTTTGTAAACACAGAAACATGATTAGTATTAATTCACTAGATAGAAAATAATGTCAAAAGTAACACTACATACTTTATGCTTAGAACATTGATTGGAAAGAGACCCCGTCACTAAATGATATCAAAGATATACGACGAGAAAGAACTTATGAAGATTTAAAAAATGGCTTGTCACTTTTTAATTCAAAGCTTTAGTTTTCATCTAAATAAATAAAAACCTTAATTTTTACTCCCGAGATGTATCCTCTTTTCCACTCTACTTGATCACTAATGAGAGGGACAAAATATTCACTGACACCCGGCCTTAACTAGTGCCAGTTAGAATCCAATTATACTTGATTCGGTCCTCGACTTAAACTAATTACTTTTTTAAGTTATGTGCGGTTTTACACCGCTCCGTGGTTCGGAGGACACGTTAAGCCGGTCCCGGCTGTTATTTATTAATAGCAGCAGTTAAGCCACGTCAGCTGCCCTCGGGCGGCCTGACAAACTCTGACGCCAGAGGCCACCACTACCTCATACGACAAACAAGCAAGTTTAAATAAAAAAACTTAGAGACCTCATCACAAGGATTAGGTAGGCACCTACCTATCTATTGACAGATCACTGCCTCAATCAGGCCATAGCATCTTCTCAGATGCTATAAGATTATCAGCATCGTGGTAATTCTTAAGCTTAATCCTTATAACACTAGAGGATACCTATCCCCTTTAATTACTCGCAACGGTGTTGGTTCCATGGTCGAAGCTCGCATCATTATTTTTTCTTTGTACGGTCAGATGTTGAAATTATGTATCATCAAGTAAATAAAATAATAATTCATGCATAAATTAGTTCAACGGTATATATTATTTGAGAAAACCAAGTTGCTATGAGGTCACATCTAATGTTATTTCTATCGGAGACCAAGTCCGCGAACAAAAAAATGAGGGCTAATCCGTATCAGGTTTTTATACACTACACAGATAAAAAGTAATCACCATTTCATGGCAATAATTTTGAGTTTTTGTACTTACCTACCTACAATATTCGTTACCTACTTCTATTAGGAGAATTAAAGGAAGTCATGCTAAAAATCATATACTACGATCTTATTCCTATCCAGATAGGTATATGTACAAGACAATTCGATGTTCCTATTTTGCTGATATTATTATAGACCAGCTGTACCCGCGGCTTCGCACGAGTGGTCTATTCTTTAGGTTCAAAGTACCATAATGTGCTATTTCAAGACTAATATACCAACATTTGATAAACATTTCTTCAGCCGTCTAAGATACTTTTATCAATTGCTCGGCTTCTAACTCACCGGATTGAGATACCAATTACACCAGTTTTTAAATCAAACCCTAAGCTATCTAACAATGAGAACTGCATCGCAATCGGTCTAATAGTTTTTACGTGATGCGTGAACAAACAAACATACAGACAAACAGACAGAAAGACGCGAGATTCACAAAGGTGTTATATTCTTGTTCAATAGTTAGCTTTTTTAAGCACCTAAGAGCATTTTTTTATTTATCTTCTTTATTTAGCCTTTTTGTACCTATTGCATAATTATAAGTATAGATACTGTGAGTGACTGTGTCAATTTGCATCAAAAAACTATCCAGTAGTTACAGCGTGATACGTGTTCTTTTTAATAACTTTCAACCACAATCTTGCGGAAACCCTCTAAATTTTCGGGATGAAAAGTATCCAATGTCCTACTTCGTAGTTTGAACTCAATACATACCAAGTTTCATTTGAATTCATTCAGTAGTTTTGGTGTGTTGCGCGGTCAAGATACAGACAAATAGACAGACAGACAGATAAAAATAAAACAGTTTTGGATTCAGTATCGAATGTAGAGAACAAAAAATATTATTTATTTATTCAATATTAACATAACTTTGGACCCATATCCCGCAGAAACCCTTTACTGTTGCAGGATAAAACGTGTCCTCAATATTAACCCATCATATAACTTAAGACGGTGCCAAGTTGCATCAAAACCCATCCATTAGTTTCAGCGTGGTACGTGTTCTTTTAAATAAGTTTCAACCCCTATCCTGCGAGAACCCATTAATTTTTCGGGATGTAAAATATCGGGTATATATTGAGTTTATACTACCTCGTAGTATGAACTCAAATCATACCAAGTTTCATTTGAATTCTTCCAGTAGTTCCGGCGGCGTGATGCGTGGCCAAAATACAGAACAGATAGTCATACAGACAAAAATGGAAAACATACTGTTTATGCTTCATTATCGAATAAAGAGAAACATAAAAAAAACACTTTATCTTTAATGTACAGAAATTGAACCCATATCACGCAGAAACCCTTTATGTTTTCGGAATAAAAATGATCCTTAATTTTGACCCATCTTATATGTCTGTGCCAAGTTGCATCAAAATCCGGCCATGGCTAATAGTTTCAGCATGCTACGTGTACATTTAAATAATTTTCTACCCCTATACTGCAGGAACCCCTTAATTTTTCGGGATAAAAAGTATCCAATGTCCTACTTCGATGTATGAACTCAAATCATGCCAAGTTTCATTTGGATTCATTCAGTAGTTTCGGTGTGATGCGCGTCCAAGCTACAGACAGACAGACAGAATTCAGACAAAAATTAAAAATAAACAGTTTTGGCTTCAGTAAGAATAATAGAACAGACTCCAAAAAAATATACTAAATGTCTTCAATGTACAGAATTTAGACCCATATCCTGCAGGAACCCTTTATTTTTTCCGTATATAAAGTATCCTCAATTTTCACTCATCATATAAACTATGACTGTGCCAAGGTGCATCAAAATCCGTGCAGTAGTTTCAGAGTGATACGTGTTCTTTAAAATAAATTTCAATCCCTATCCTGCGGGAACCCTTTAATTTATCGGGATGACAAGTATCCAATGTCTTACCTCGTAGTATGAACTCAAATCATGCCATGTTTTATTTGAATTTATTCAGTAGTTTCGGCGTGATGCGCAACCAGGATACAAAATAAAAAAATATACAGTTTTAGCTTCAGTATTGAATATATAACAACCTCCAAAAAAAAACAAAATATCTTCAATGTACAGTATTTGGACCCTTATTCTGCGAGAACCCTATATTTTTGAGGGGTGAAAAGTATCCTCAATTTTTAACTATCATATAAACTATAACTGTGCCAAGTTGCATCAAAAAAAACCCTCCAGTAGTTGCAGCGTGATGAGTATTCGTTGAAATAACTTTCAACCCCTATCCTGCGGGAACGCTTTAACTTTTTGGGATGGAAATTATCATATGTCCTACCCGTAGTATGAACTCTAATCATGCCAAATTTCATTTGAATTCATTCATTATTTTGGGGGCATTTTGCACGTCCAAGATACAGACAGACAGACAGACAGACAGACAAAAGAAAAAAGAGAAATATCAACAGTTTTGGCTTTAGTATGAATATAGAACAGCCTCCAAAAAAAATTACTTAATATCTTCAATGTACAGAGTTTGGGCCCCTATCCCGCAGGAACCCTTCATTTTTTCGGGATAAATAGTATCTCTAATTTTCACCTATCATATAAACTATGACTGTGCTAAAGTGCATCAAAATCCGTGCAGTAGTTTCAGAGTAGTGCGTGGTGGTGTTTTTATAAATAACTTTCAATCCCTATCCTGCGGGAACCATTTAATTTTTCGGGATGAAAAGTATCCTATGTCTTACCTCGGAGTATGAACTCAAATCATACCAAGTTTCATTTAAATTTATCCAGTAGTTTCGGCGTGATGCCTAGCCAAGATACAGACAGACAGACAGACAGACAGACAGACAAACAGACAGACAGACAAAAATGAAAAAAATACAGTTTTGGCTTCAGTATGGAATACAGAACAGCCTCCAAAAAAAAATTACTAAATATCTTCAATGTACAGAATTGGACCTGTCACAGTTTTATTATAAGTATATATAAGATATAGATAGCATGCACGGATAAATTAATATACACTCGTTACATATTTATAACCATTGTTATTCGCATGTTTTGTTTTTATTTTCTGATTAAAATAATGTTATGTGGTTATTACTTTTACCTCATCGTAGATTTATCTATGTATACTTATAATAAAGCAAAAAAAGTCTGTACAAAGAAGATAATAAAAAAATGGTCTAGGGTACTTAAAATAAGCTACTGAACCAGAATATAACCTTTTTAAAATTTGTGTCTGTATGTTTGTTTGTCTGTTTGTATGTATGTTTGTTCGTGCATCACATAAAAACTACTGTACTGGTTGCGGAGCATAGCTTGGATAGCTTAGGGTTTGACTTAAAAACTGGTGTACATGGTATCTCATTCCGTCGATTAGATGCCGAGCAATCGATAAAAACGGAAATTAGATCAAATGTTGGTATATTGGTATTTTATTTTAGGTCTTGGAATAGCACATAGAGTACTTTTAACCTAGAGAAATTACCACGCGTGCGAAGTCGCGGCTACAGCTAGTTCTTATAATAAAGCAGTAAGTAACGAAAAACTTGTTCAGAAAAGAAAAAATAATAGACCTTGACTATTTTTTTACTTAAAATAAGCTATTGAACACGAATATATCATTTGTTTAAATCGTGTGTGTCGTCTGTCTGTCTGTATGTTTGTTCGCGCATCGCGTAAGAACTACTGAACCAATTGCGATGCGGTTTTCACTGTTGAATAGCTTAGGGTTTGACTTTAAAACTGGCAAACGACAAAAAAAAAACTAAAAATTCGCTTAACCTGTATACCAAGTTTTGTCTAGATCGGTTAAGAAATGCGACCTGTAGATATCCGGACATTCGGAAGGAATTCGGAAGGACATACGAAAGCATTTTTGCCCTAGCTGAAAGGGAGACGCTTCGCTCGCGCTTCGCGCTCGCTCGGTCAAAAATATACAATAATCATCGATTAGAATATCATTGATTAGGAAATACTGTTAACTGCACCGCTAATTACCTACACAGCGCGGTCAACATACCTATCGATTATAGCGAATACAAATTATTCATTTAGTGGTACTTTATTTTCAGTAGGAAACTTAATTTCAGTATCGCAAAATATATAAATCTAATAAATAGTTGTTGTAATGTTTACTGTTTCCCCTAGTAAGAAGGTATTGTAGCTGTTCCCGTGCGTGGCCACGGCAAAATGTGAAACTTGTCTCATGAAAAGTCATATTTACACTTTTTGCATAATTGCACACTTTTGATTCGTAGAAAGTCGCATCTTCGTGTGAAATGAGTAATTTTTGTCGTTCTTAAAAATTGTATAGAGATATGTAATTTAAAATAAACTTTTCTCGTAATGCATTGCGGACTTATTGATGTTTTGCAAAGATGATACTTATAGTTACTTTTTTGAGAGAAAGTCGAATTATCCACACCATATTAAGTATAATTATTTTATTCTCGATATGTTTTTACTCCATCTCGTAAAAGTTATTTAATAGTAGAAGGTTGGAAATTCAATATACAGGTTGTCCGGGTTATCCACAAACCCGGCAGGTACTTAAAGGTGGCTCCAGGGCTGCTCCAATTTTAAAAATATATAACAGTCTCTCCACAATTTGATTCCCTCGATCACATATTTTTGGTTATAAATTGAGGAATAAGTATAATAATTATTATTTTTCTGAGAAATTCTTTGTAAATTCTTTGTGTTGAGGCTTGCTAACACGCATTACAAATTATGACCAGCAAGCAGTTGCATTGTTTATTCTAAACACATTTTTAGATGGTGGACGGCCTAGCTGATTCGTCTCAATCGCATCGCATGGGTCTCCGGATGAACTTGGACAAAGCCAAGATTAAAAGTTCAACGAACGTGTTATTCTGGAACCAATTGCTGTTAACGGAACTGCTGAACTGTTCGGAACTGGAGCACCTGGAACCTTCCGCAAACTTTGCCACTAGGTAAAAACAACTTCGAGAGAGAGACCCGCAGAAGAATACAGCAGGGCTGGGTAGCATTTGGAAACTTCATCATTTTTTCTCGTCTTGCCTATTCAACCAGTGCGTCCTACCTATTATGACCGGAGCCGAGTCGTGGATACGTACAGTACGACTAGTCTACCAATTTTGAAATCGCACAGCGGGCTATGGAAAGGGCTATGCTTGGAGTTTGGAGTTTCTCTGAAAGATCGTATCTGGAATGAGGTGAGAGCCAAAGTTGTCGACATAGCCAATCCCATACACAGACACACATACACACAGCCATGTAAGATTAGTTAGCTGAAGTGGCAGTTGGCTCGTCATATATTTAAACAATGTCTACAAATCGTCGCTATAATGCTTAATCATGTCATGCGCCTTTTAGCAAAGTTGTGGAAAATTACAAAAAATGTTTCTCATCCTTAAATCTCACAATATCTTAATCAACATTGAAGTTATTCGGAACTGTCTACAAAAAATAATGGAAGTCTACCGAATAATAATAGATTTATAAATTAAAAAAAAAACAGTTGACATTAAAATGCTAAGACATGCGTTCAAATTTGGCTGTTGACATAAAACCAACAACAATTTTCTCTTCTCGTTTTATGCTTTATAAAACGACATTTAAATATGTCGTTTCAAAATATTGGGATAGCACTCGCAAAAATACCTAGTTTGTTATTCGTTTTGCAATGTACCTACAATATATTCTTGTATATTTATATCGGTAACGGTATAAATACGGTAACGGTATAGTTTCCAGCAGACAGACGGACAGACGTACAGACAGATAGATAGACACACAGACGGACAGACGTACGGACAGATGGACGGACAGACGGATGAACAGACGGACGGACAGACGGACAGACGGACAGACAGACGAACGGACAGACGAACGGACAGAAGGAAGGACAGACGGACGGACAGACGGACGAACAGACTGAAGGACAGACGGACGAACATACGGATGGACAGAGGGACGGACATGCGGACGGACAGACTGACGAACAAATGGATGGACAGACGGACGGACAGACGGATGTTCAGACGGGCGGAAAGGCGGATGGATGAACTAAACAGCATTGCCACAACAATACGTTTCAGTTTGATTATTTTACGGACGTTTCAGTTTGATTATTTTACGCTAGTCACGGACGCTTGATGCGCACGTACGCGCTTTTGACCGGTGCATTTAACCACTTCCGTTATTTATTTATTTTGTTTTTTCTCGCAAGGATTGCAGTGTTTACGAGATGTCTTTGATCCAGCTATCGCCTGACATACTTCCCGGACTTGTTACACGACTCGGGAGTATGGAAACGGAGATGAGATGTCTCAAAGAAGCGATCATGAAGCAAACTGCACCCATTCAAACGCAGTCAACGGCCATACAAGATTTGAAAAATCTTGTAATGCGTCAATCTAAGCTACTGAGTGATTCGCATGCGAAGGTCAAAGTTAATGAAGCCGAGAAGGTACCTCAGCCTCATTCTGAACCCACGAAGAAACTAACGCTTAGCAATAATAGTACGCCTACATCGAAATTACCAGTGAAAAAGGCGCTAAAAATTGCGGAGGCGCTGTCACCGGTGGCGACAGTTTCAGGTGAGGGTGATTCAAGCTCCTCGAGGACGTCTCGTATACAGCGACGTAATGAAATGAACAAGATGGTAATGTATTGTCCGAATACCACCCAAGATTTTGTACCTGTCTCAGTCGCAGCCACAACAAAAAAGGACTCAACCAAGGTCAGCTCTGTGCATCCTAGTGACCATAATAATGTTAACCATCTACCATTATCGGGAACATCAAATCCTATCACCCAGGATGGTGAGGAAAAGTGGACGGAGGTACATAGGAAAAAAGTGCGCGCTTCGCTATCGATGCGCTGCCTTGCCGGCCCGAGCGTGACATCACTTAAGGCCGTGGAACCTCGTAAGTACTTCCACTTATGAAACATGATCTCGGCAGCAGATGAAATAAAACAATACCTGACCGAGCTCTGTGAACAGAAACCGTGCACTGTCCAGGAGCTAAATAATAATTATGACCACAAGTCCTACAAAATTGGGGTTCCGGAAGAATGCTATGATAAGTGTTTCTCGATTGAAATCTGGCCTAATAACGCACGAATGAAGAAGTGGATAAACTACAAAAGCAAGCGCGCTGATAACAACATTAGGACTGACGGCCGTACGTTTTTTCGTTGCGAACACGACAAACAACAAACAAAGCAATAAAACGCTAAAACAATTGTTGGTCTTGTACCAAAACGTACGTGGTATCAAGACTAAGCTTCGGACTTGGAACATTAATCTGCTATTGTCTGAGCACTCGCTGTTCGCTGCAACTGAAACTTTCCTGGATACTTCTGTTGAGGACGCCGAAATTGTACCTAGAGGCTGGTCAGTGCAGCGGCGAGATCGAATTACGCGCTGTGGGGGAGTCCTATTAGCCGCAAGGCCGGGCATCACCCTGCGACGCCGGCGTGACCTGGAAATAGCGGCTGGGGAAGACCTCTGGGTTTCCTTCACTTATCGCGGTGCTTCTTTTCTAATATGCGTGGTTTACGTTAGTCCGAGTCTAGTGATGACATTTATATTAATCTATTTTGAAAAAATGAATGAACAGTAAAATTTTAATACTTGGTGACATAAACATGAATAGTGCATCCGTAAATATAATAAATTATTACTGTTACTTCTTGACATACTGCAATATTATCGAATATAATGACGTACATAATTCTCATGGTAGCAAACTTGACGTAGTGTTGGCGTGGGAGTGCATTGAGTCACATGTACAACAGATTTGTGTTATCGCCGCTGACGGCGGCATCGTACCTCCCGATGCCTACCACCCCCCGCTAGGGGTTACGATGAGTCTCCAATTGCCTAATAGCTCAGATCGTTTACAGCCTAGTAATGTTAAGCCATCTAGCGATTGGAATTTTAACAAAATGGATGTTGCTCTTTTTGACTCGCTGATCTCGGAAACTTCTTGGGAGCGTGTCACAGAATCGAATGATGTTTGTACTGCCACTGACTCCTTTTACGAAATACTTTATAAGTTATTTGATTTATCTGTCCCTAAGAAGAACAGGCAAATTTCCGAATGCAACAGGTATCCCGTCTGTTTTAGCGTAGATATCATAAAAGACATTCGCCTTAAAACTAGATTGCATAGAAAATGGAAGAATTCAAAGTCATTAGCTAAATACAACGGATTCTCTGATTTACGTGCCAATTTGAAAACTCATATTGCTCAAGCGTACAAAGTACACATGACACATATTGAGGAAAACTTGAAACTTCACCCTCAATATTTTTGGCGCCATGTAAACAGCTTAAGGTCTAAATGTGGTTTTGAGCCTTGTGTATCCTATAAAGGCAACTCTCATGCCGGCGTAGATGCGGCTGAGGCGTTTGCGGAGTATTTTTCAAGCGTTTATCAAGACGAGGTGCCTATACTGAATCCTAATGCATTTTGTGAACAAGCCGAGTGCAGCGGTAGCGTAAATGTACTCCCCCTTACACCTGATGATATTATCCGCGGCCTAAACAAGTTAAAGCCTGGTAGCTCACCAGGACCTGATAGCCTGCTGCTGTTCTAAAATCAAATAAGATGCACATGATTCTCCCCCTGTATCACATTTTTTATCTCTCTCTTAGAGATGGCATCTACCCCATTCAGTGGAAGACATCCAGGGTAACACCTATTCCTAAGAGTACCAATAGGACAATGGTGGACACATATCGTCCCATAGCTATTCTGTGTTCGCCCACCAAGGTATTTGAATACATACTGCATAAAGAAATATATAGGCAAGTTAAACAGTACTTAGGTGATGAGCAACATGGTTTTAGACCTGGACGATCTGTTAATACTAACTTACTATGCTTAGTGGACTACATCTCAAAGACTTTGGATCGGAGAGTACAGGTTGATGTAGTGTATTTTGATTTTCAGAAGGCTTTTGACAAAATAGATAACGACATCCTACTACGTAAGCTATTTGCCATCGGTTTTACTCCCCATCTTCTCACTTTCTTCTCAGACTATATGAGAGATCGTCGGCAATATGTGAGGCATGGCATGTATGTGTCTGAACCATATCATACTCGATCTGGAGTCAGTCATGGATCAGTGCTCGGCCCGCTCCTCTTCTTGATTATGATCAATGACCTAGCCAAGGTAGTGAATATAGCTAAATGTCTCTTGTACGCTGACGATCTGAAGCTCATACTAGAGATTAAATCATACAATGACTGCCTTAATTTGCAAAAGGACATAAATTCTATCTTCGAATGGAGCGTTAGTAATAGAATATTTTTCAATTCTGATAAATGCTATGTAATGACATTTGATCGTAAACATTATCCAATTGATTATAATTACAATTTAAACAATATTGACATTAACAGAGTAAATATTATTTAAGGAGTTACTTTTGACCGACAACTCACTTTTCATGACCATATTTCCAACCTGGCCAAAGAGTCTTTTCGTCGCTTGGACTTTGTGTTGCGCAACGCAAAGGATTTTTAGGATCCGCAGGTCATACGAACCTTATTTAATACTCTTGTGAGGAGCAAATTAGAATCAAGCGCATGTGTTTGGAACTCGCATCATGTTACCTACACACTGATGCTTGAAAAGGTGCAGAAGGCATTTTTAAGATCTTTTTACAAGAGGCTTTATGGCTTCTATCCCTACCTCTATCCCACTAGGTTCTTGCTTGGTCAGCTTGGCTTCAATTCTCTGGAAGTGAGAAGGTTGCTAGACCAGCTCACTATCTGTTGTAAAGTACTGAGAGGGTCCGTCGACTCTTCAGAATTACATGAACGACTGTGCAGGTTATTTGTCCCAGACAACTATGTGCGGCACAGGCCCAACAGAAGACAAGTTATTCTGTGTTCCTGGTAGTCGCACTATTGCCCGGGCCAAGTCCTCCCTGTGTCGGTCTCTGCACAACCTCAATGCACTCCTTGACGCTAACCCTGATATTGACCTATTTATTGACAACTGGAAAACCATTTTGTCCATTTGTTTGACATACTGTGAAGGTATTTAATTTGACATTGTTTTGTGATTGTTTCTGTGTATTATTTTATTGTAGATAAGGTATCTGGTTTTATGATTTATTTGACTTTACATGTATGTGGTATAGTTGACATTTTTAATTAATTAATTGACATTTGCTTTTGTTATTTATATTTTATTTATTTTTTGTGTGTAATAAATGTGTAATTGGTGTAATTAATGCCGTTTTTTATTACAATAAATTAAATTTGAATTTGAATTTTAGGCGTAAACCCTAAAACATTATCCAATAATTTTGCCATGCAGTGTAAAATTATTGGATAATGTTAAAAGTATAAAATTTGTCTAACATATAGTAAAAATCTTAATTTATAATTTAGGGTCATGTAAATTTTTCTGTCCACAAATCGGCATTGCTTACAATATTTTCTACACGCCAGATTCATTATTAGGTATCACTAAAAAAAAACATTTATTTATTTATTTGTAGCCGTCTTGCCTCACATTGAATCCGCTATATTGAAACTATGCACGATGACAAGCGAATCCTGCAAGCTGATTGGTCCAATTGAACGTGGCATAATTAAGCGCTGATCTTTCGGTGGCGTATAGCATAAACTAGCTGTACCCGCGGCTTCGTATACGTGGTCATTTCTCTAGGTTAAAAGTACTCTTAGTGCTATTCCAGAACCTTAAATACCATATAATGGTATTTAAGGTTTTACCATATAATGGTATTTAAGGTTTTGCAATAGTACTAAGAAGGAAGAAATTGGAAGGAAGGATTGGATTGCATTTTGGAAGGAATTTTGATCAATTGTTAGTATACCAACAAGAACAAAATTCCTTCCGTCCCGTCAAAAATATGATACTTTGAACCCCTATCCCACAGGAACGCTTTATTTTTTTCGGTATAAAAAGTACCCTCAATTTTAACCGATCATAGAAACTATGACTGTGTTAGTAGTTAGTTGCATCAAAATCCGTTTAGTAGTTTTAGCGTTCTTTTAAATAACTTTTCGAGAGTATTTACAAACCGTCGGCTCATAGTTTCAATTACTTTCAGCGTCCCAAACAAGCTGGGCGCTTATTCACTATGCCGCATAAAATTCCTTGCCGAAAACGTGTGACGTCAGTACGGCAACTGCCGTACGATTCCACGAAGATATTTTAACGCGGTTCGTTACTTGCGTGAATGGTCATAGCGAATAAGGGCCCTGGACTCCGGAAGATTACACTACAGAAGACCGAAGAGTATAATCGACCACTATGTCTTACTTTTGTGGACTACGAGAAACTGTTCACCTCTGCATTAGAAGATATATTCAAGCTTCTGAACTGGAATGGATATGGTATTAATATCAATGGCGAAAGCGTCACATCTACGGATTTCCTCATTTCGGATTCTATCACGTTGTGAAATACCGAGCATAGCTCTCTCCATTGCACGCTGTGCAACTCTGAAATTGTGTATGAGACCAATATATAGCGACCACGTCTCAGTGCCGTATGTCATCACTGGCAACACGCACTGATTATAAACTTTCGTCTTGAGTCTCTGCGGTATCTGCGACGAGAAGATATGGCGTAATTTCCCGAACGCTGCTCATCCATCTGCTATCATGCAGGAACCCTTTAATTTTTCGGGATGACAAGTATCCAATGTCCTACCTCGAAGTATGAACTCAAATCATACAAAGTTTCAGTACGAAACAAAGACACTAAGTGTCTTACAAAGTTGAGATACAAAGTTTCTCAACAACTATGCTGTTAACCGTTGAGGAATTCCCTAGTCAGGACCCAATCCTGAGTGCAGCAACCATTTCATGGTAAAACTTAAAACCTATCATAATAAGATGCATACACAAAATTTTGTGTCTATGCTGTTGACCGTTGAAGAGTTCCTTTCTCTGGAGACCATTAAATCGTAAAATTTAAAATCTTCTTTCATAATAAAATGCGTACACAACATTTCATGTCTGTGCTGTTAACCGCTAAAGAGTTCCTTTGTCTGGAGCTAATCCTGGATGTCAGTTCAGGTCATGCTTACCATAACAATGAATTGTCATTGGAAATAAACCGACATGTAAAAATTCAACTCCGTAGGATAAGAGGAAGTGTTTCTAATTCAGCTTGCAAGATTTGACCTAAACATACATACAAACATTGCAAGTTAAATAAAAGCTATTAAGAAACACTGTTTCACTTCAGTGTCGAATATAGAGTATCTAAAAAATATTATTTATTACTTCAGAATTAACATGACTTTGAACCCCTATCCCGCAGGAATCCTTTATTTTTTCGGGATAAAAATTATCCTCAATTTAACCCATCATATAAACTATGACTGTGTCATGATCCGACCAGTAGTTTCAGCGTGATTTTTAATAAATTTTAAACCAATATCCTGAGTAAACCCTTTAATTTTTCGGGATGAAAAGTTTCCATTGTGCTACTTCGTAGTATGATCTCAAATCATACCAAGTTGCAGTTGAATTCATTCAATAGTTTTGGCGTGATACGCGGTCAAGATACAAACATGCAGACACACAGACAGACAGACAAAAAAGAAAAGCAAAAGTTTTGGCTTCAGAATCGAATACAGAATACACTCCGATAAAAAAAAACTTTATTCTTAACATAACTTTGGACCCGTATCCTATAGGAACCCTTTATTTTTTCGGGATAAAAGTATCTTTAATTTTAACGCATCATATAAACTATGACTGTGCCAAGTTACATCAAAATCTGTCCAGTAGTTTCAGAGTGGTAAGTGTTTTTTAAATAACTTTCAACCCCTATCTTGCGGGAACCCTTTCATTTTTCGGGATGAAAAGTATCCTATGTCCTACCTCGTAGTATGAACTCAAATCATACCAAGTTTCATTTAGATTCATTCAGTAGTTTCGGCTTGATGCCTAGGCAAGATACAGACAGACAGACATACAGACAGACAGAAAGATAGACAAAAACGAAAAAAAAAACATTTTTGGCTTCAGTATCAAATATAGAGTAACCTCCAAAAAATATATCTAAGTATCTTCAATGTACAGAATTGGACCCATTACAGTTTTATTATAAGTATAGATTTTGTTTGTAATTTGACAGAAGTGAACTTTGAGTTCTGACTTTTATTCTATTTACCACTGTTGACATAATAAAGCATTCATTTTGTGTTTTATTTTGGTTAGTGGCATTATTTGACATCCAAAAAAACTGCTTTCTAGTTATATATTTAACTAATTTTCCCGCCCGCAACTTCGTCCGCGTAAACTAAATGTTACGACCTCCATCTACCGCCGCCGTCAATAACAATCACTATAGAAACTTATTTTATTAATATCTAGTCTATTATACTAGATCTTATAGATACTAAAAATAAATTAATATCTGATCCACTATACTAGATCTGTGTGATACTGAAAATAAATTAATATCTAGTCAACTATACTAGATCTGTGTGATACTGAAAATAAATTAATATCTAGTTCACTTTACTAGATCTGAGTGGTACTAAAAATAAATTAATATCTAGTCAACTATACTAGATCTGTGTGATACTAAAATAAATTAATATTTAGTCCACCACACTAGATTTGTGTGATACTGAAAATTAATGAATATCTAGTCAACTATACTAGATCTGTGTGATACTGAAAATAAATTAATATCTAGTTCACTATACTAGATCTGAGTGGTACTAAAAATAAATTAATATCTAGTCAACTATAATAGATCTGAGTGACACTAAAATAAATTAATATCTAGTCAACTATACTAGATCTGTGTGACACTAAAAATAAATGAATATCGAGTCAACTATACTAGATCTGTGTGATACTAAAAATAAATTAATATCTAGTCAACTATACTAGATCTGTGTGATACTGAAAATAAATGAATATCTAGTCAACTATACTAGATCTGTGTGATACTGAAAATTAATTAATATCTAGTTCACTATACTAGATCTGTGTGGTACTGAAAATAAATTAATATCTAGTCAACTATAATAGATCTGTGTGACACTAAAATAAATGAATATCTAGTCAACTATACTAGATCTGTGTGACACTAAAAATAAATGAATATCTAATCAACTATACTAGATCTGTGTGATACTGAAAATAAATGAATATCTAGTCAACTATACTAGATCTGTGTGATACTGAAAATTAATTAATATCTAGTCAACTATACTAGATCTCTGTGACACTAAAAATAAATGAATATCTAGTCAAGTATACTAGATCTGTGTGATACTGAAAATAAATTAATATCTAGTCAACTATAATAGATCTGAGTGACACTAAAATAAATTAATATCTAGTCAACTATACTAGATCTGTGTGACACTAAAATTAAATTAATATCTAGTCAACTATACTAGATCTGTGTGATACTGAAAATTAATTAATATCTAGTCAACTATACTAGATCTCTGTGACACTAAAAATAAATTAATATCTAGTCAAGTATACTAGATCTGTGTGATACTGAAAATAAATTAATATCTAGTCAACTATAATAGATCTGAGTGACACTAAAATAAATTAATATCTAGTCAACTATACTAGATCTGTGTGACACTAAAATTAAATTAATATCTAGTCAACTATACTAGATCTGTGTGATACTAAAAATAAAAAAATATTTAGTCCACCACACTAGATTTGTGTGATACTGAAAATAAATGATTATCTAGTCAACTATACTAGATCTGTGTGATACTGAAAATGAATTAATATCTATTTCACTATACTAGATCTGTGTGGCACTAAAAATAAATATATATCTAGTCCACTATACTAAATCTGTGTGATATTGAAAATAAATTCATATCTAGTCAACTATATATATTAGATCTGTGTGATACTGAAAATAAATTCATATCTAGTCAACTACCTATACTAGATCTATGTGATACTGAATATAAATTAATATCGGTAATTTCACTGAATAACCTAGTAATTAGCAGTTCATTACGAATTTAGTCCTTCAGAGAAACTCTCCATAGCTCGTTGAGCAACCTAGGTGCTTACTTCATTATTATATCTACTTAAGCAAATGTAATAATTAAGTGTGTGTTTGTGTGTGACAAATTGATAAGACTTTTAAAGCTGGCATTTAATATCTAGTCAACTTGACTATATATGGTAAAAATGTGTTAAAGTTTAAAGTATTAAGTTTTAAATAGAAGAAATAGAATAAAACCGTTTTAATTAATCTCTAGTCTATTATACTGGATATTTATAAATGATACTGATGAAACATTATTCATCATCATCATCATTATCAGCCCGCAAACATTATTACCTTAACTATATGTATTGTAATAGAACTTCTGTGAGCTACTTCAATATAATATTATCAAAGACAATATTAGTCCTGGAGCGCTGACAATCGCCGTGAGACACGGCCGATGCAGGATGGCCGAATGTTACGACCTCCATCTACCGCCGCTGTCAATAACAATCACTCTAGTACTAAATAAGTGTATGGGTAGTATGTACTTAGATTCATCAGTCCATAATTTATTATTCGTCAATTCATTTAATGTATATTATTGTTTTGTTGTATTCATTTTTAGTTGAAGCTACATTATTTACTTTATTGTTATATCCATTTAAGTTATCATGTTGTTAGCACTGGCAACTATGGTTAGATAACGATGACAGGGGGCAACACCAGAGAGTTGTATTGGGGAAGGACACTTCCACAGAGTATTTTAGGATACCGCCATACCGGACACTTGTTTGTAGAAAGGTGGATTAAAAACATGTCTTGAGATATTTGTGCGTTATTCTTCGTCATCACCAATATCACCATCATCCTCCTCGTTTCATACTGTTTATCGCGACAAAAAGAATTCATGTTTTTCTAGGATATTAAAAACCAATGCAAAAGTAGGTATAGCAACACTCTTGATGTTTTTTGACATACTTGATATTTGTTTCCATGGCAACCGTTTCTTACAGCGAGTAATCAACATTTTTCCAGCTTACAATTTTCCGGCAGAAAAAGTATCCTATGTTTTATTCCAGGGTATAAACTATCTCTATTCTAAGTTTCATCAAAATCCGTTCAGCCATTATCGCATGAAAGCTCCCCAAAAAAACAAACAAACAAACAAACAGACAACGTTTCACTTTTATATATTGGTATGGATAATTTTTTTCATTGGAGTGGTAAAGAGCTGCACAAAAGACCCAAAAATGAATAAAAATGCATTTTGACCAAAGTGGCTATTGCCATGATTAAGCATAATAGTGAAGAAATGTCGAAGGACTGATAACCGTTGGGGTAGACGTCAGTGGAGACCGTGACTCGGCAAACGTCGTGAAGGGCGCCCTCCAGCTACGATTTATGCAAAGTGGCTGGCAGCAGTTGGAAGAGAAGCCAAAGATTGGATTCAGTGTCGAATTCAGTGGGTTCGAATCCTGCAAGGTGCAATCATTTGTGTGATGAGCAGAAATATTTGTTTCCGAGTCATGGATGTAATATTCTTATCTATGTATGTTTATCCGTTATCTAGTGCCCATAGCACAGGGTATCCTAGTTTGGGCTAGATAATTGGTGTGGAAATGTCCAGAATATATTATTATTATTATTATATTAGTGGCGTACTGTGGGAGAGACCTATGTCCAGCAGTGGACTGACACGGGCTGATGATGATGATTGGAAAAAGTACAAACCTATGTGGCTAACATTTTTTTAAATATGCCCATGTTATGCAGTTTGTAAAGTAGTAATAAGCCTGCTATTTAATGTAAAAAATACCTTCCGTCCACTTGGCTCCCCTAACAAGGATTCCCTGGGGGATTCACTTGGATTTTTCGTCCATGCGAAACCCCTGGGGGAAAGGATGAAGGAGGGGGGAGGAAAGGACGAGGGGGGAGGAAAGGACGAGGGGGGAGGAAAAGACGAGGGGGAGGAGAGGATGAGGGGGGAGGAGAGGACGTGAAAAAAGGGGGTGGAAATCGTAGCTTCCAAACGAATGGACCGATTTTGATGCGGTTTTTTCTGTTCGAAAGCTGATATGATCGAGATGGTTCTTAGATATATGGGGAGAATATCATATCTTCCAAAAAAATGGACTGATTTAGCTATGGTTTTTTATGTTTGAAAGCTGGAGTAAACGAGATGGTTCATAGCTATAATGGGGGGATGGAGGAGAGGTAGGGGGGGCTGTGCGAATCGTAGCTTTCGAACGAATGGACCGATTTAGCTGCGGTTTTTTCTGTTCGAAAGCTGATGTGATCGAGATGGTTCTTATATATATATGGGAAGTGAGTGGGGGGGGGTTGAGAAAAGGGGGGAGATTGAGAAAAGGGGGGGAAAATCGTATCTGACAAATGAATGGACCAATTTAGTTGCGGTTTTTAATGTTTCAAAGCTGAGATAACAAGATTGTTTGTGGCTATAATGGTGGACGGGGGGGGGGATGGGGATGAGGATCGTAGCTCACAAATGTATGGACCAATTTTGATGCGGTTTTATGTTTGAAAACTGATGTGATCGAGATGGTTCTTTGCGATATGGGGGGGGGGAGGGCTTGAGAAAAAGGGGGTGAGAATCGTATTTTGCAAACGAATGGACCAATTTAGCTGCGGTTTTTCATATTTGAAAACTGATGTGATCGAGATGCTTTTTAGCTATAATGGGGTGTGGTAAGTCGGGGGTTATATACATTTTTAATTTGTGCTTGTTGATGTATGTCTCTGTCCAAATAAATCCCCAAGGAGATCCTACAGTGATACTTCTTGGACAGGGGATTCAAGTGAACAAAAAAAAAGAATCCCGGGGGGTCCATGTTAGCGGAGCCAAGTGGACGGAAGCCAAAAATTATATTGAGTTATTGCCATTAACATGCCAGAAGAGTAATTTTCGCAATACGAAATATAAAAATATAAAAATGTTGTACTAATGCGCCTACTGTGAAAATCATCAAAGAGAATTCAGAAAAAGGGCAGCAGCGTTCTACATCAATAACAAAGACGCAGACGTCTGCCAAGCGTGGTATTTATGGCAAGTCTCCTCTAGGTATTATGGGGGAGGTCCACGACAAGCAGTGGACATCCTCGGGCAGCTGATGATGATGAAGATGATGAGTGACAGTAAAATAAAACTAAGGCATCTAAAAATGAAGTATAAAGCCACATTTTTATTTCACTATTACTATAAACGAACCTCACCGTAAGCTTTTTAATTACATCCTAGCTTCTGCTGCAGCACAATTCGCGCCACAACATACGATTTGTCTTGAGCATCAGAAAGCAAACACTAATAACAATTGTTTGTAAAAATGGCATTATTACCACAATTAATGCAAAATGAATACTAACATCAAACACAAATAAAAGGATGCAGGGCAATACCATTGATCCACTCATAAAAAAAGTAAAAGTCGCCACTTGGGCTTTTTGATTGAATTTTGATGTATTGTTTAACCTAGTTGTTGTGAACAAGCTGTATAACACTCTGATATAGATAAAAAAATTACACACGAGTAAAAACAATGGAAAAAAATAATTTAAATCAGGAATAACAATGGTTACATCATAATAATATACATCTAAAGCATCCAGTAATGTTAGAAACAAGGGCACACCCCAGGCGAAAAGATTACATTTGAGAATTTTTCGGGTAACATTTGAAGGAAACACTTTTACAATATCCACATATGAGACAATGGATGCAATGAAAAGCCAACAAGAGAACGCATTAATGGAGAAATACACTAACATTTCACTAATAATGTGAAACTCAATGATCGGAAAAATCTTTACGAGAAACAATGTATATGACGCTGTGTAACAAGATATTAGATTGAGAAACACGAAGTTTTTAAATGTTCGCCATTTTGGTATCTTGATCCAGAAAATAAATGCTATTGTACATGTTATAAAAGACATGAGTGCAGCAAACATAACAATTATAACAATCAACATAATATAAGTCTCTTCTCCGTTTGATGGGGCACATGTTTTGTTCAGATTTGAGCTCTTTGAACAGTTGTCAAAGTTGACATCCCATTCGTTCCTCTCGTCGGAACTAAAATAGCCGGTACTATTCACCGTTGTCGTAGCAATCTGTTCTTGTGGTAGACCCATCATTTCGTGTCACCAAATCAACTTTAGAGCCATCAACTCAGTACACAATAATTTATAATACAACACGGGCAATGTTGATTACTGTTCTCTGTTGTCGTAACTTGTAAATCCGTAATTTAGTATCACCAAATCAATTTTAGAACCAATAAATTACAGCAAGCAAAATAATACTTTTCAATTTGTTGCCAACTCAGTAAAAAATGATTTACACTACAACACGGGCAATGAGATCGTGTGTGATATGTGTCAGCAACTAAATACATTTATATGTGTGGTATCAGTGCGCGGCGTGGCTTAATAAATATTACAGTGGACAAAATTTCAGTGGTTCCATTATCATTTATTTTTACTCTCCAATTATTTTCACATATTATATTCACTATTTTGTTATACAAGTACAATTATACATCCATTAGTAGTACAAATGAAAGTAAATGCTCAGGTAGGTATAACAAAAGTTATTAAAATTAAAAAAAGATTTTGATGTAATTTTCTTCGTTCGAATCTCAAATATCTTTATCGTGAAATATATCTACTAAGGTAATCTAACACAACCAAATACTAGTAGCTTATTCTAGAGAATAGACAAAGAAATTGCTTTCTCCACTATGGGCACCTACTAATTAGCATAAAATTGTTTAAAATACAATAAAAAACAACGTACGGAACCCTGTGTGACTGGTACAGTTTCACGAGATTAGGTACAAAGCTAATTAACTGATAATGGTAATAGAAGTACTTAACTAGCTATTATTATTTTGTGATTTAATAAATTTTGTTGACTGAGAGATACCTACAAAAAAACTCTATTAAGTAAAATTTAATTTAATGTACTTTTAATTATGGCTTATTTACGTCCAGGTTAAGATATTCAGTATCTTTATTTGCATTATTAAGTGGACAACATAGTTTATAAAGGTATTTCTATAGTCTAGCACAAGGCTCCGTAAGCCCAAGCCCGCTAAAGAATTATTAGTAGCCCGCGTGAACCCATTTAAAATTTCTCGCCAATTTTAATAAATGTCGCGTGCCGCTGTTTTACAAACGATTTGCTTTTTGTGACTAGATAATTAGTAGATCTCTACATTTTTGGTAGATTTTGAGGAACATGTAACAGGTGCTAGTAGGAAAATCAGAATCTCCTAAGTTACTAACTTCACCAGAAGAATTTTGAGATTTCTGGAAACTGTTGCCAAAGAAAGACTTTCCTACAATAACTGACCTGGCTTTACAATTTTTAAGTAGAATGTTAATTTTTGGATTAACATAGTGAAAAGTTTTATACAATCTTCAAATAAAAAAAACGCACATTTCTAACTGATCAACCCAATTATATCTAATTTGTTGGTACTGTAGATATATGACCTGACGCCTAATATAGGAAAATCATTAAAACAATAACAATGTCATAAATCAGATTGATTGTACTTACCAATACCAAACGTGAACACTCAAGGTCAAACTAGTCACCAAGTTGAAGGTCGCTCAGCGAGCTATTGAGAGAGCTATGCTTGGAGTTTCTCTGAAGGACAAGGTTCGTAATGAAGATATAGGTTACCGACATAGCTCTAAGGATAAGCAAGCTAAAGTGGCAGTGGGCTGGTCACATTTCCCTAAGAACCGATTACCGTTGGGGTAGATGAGTTCGCGAGTGGAGATCACATTTAGGCAAACGTAGTGTAGAACGCCCTGTGGCCTGGTGGAGTGACGACCTACGAAAAGCGTCTGGAAGAAAATGGATGAGGAGAGCTGAAGACTGAGCTCAGTGGCGTGCATTAGGAGAGGCCTACGTCCAGCGGTCGACAAATATAGGCTGATGATGCACTTACCAATTACTTGGATTTGAATATTTGTTACATACATTTTTGATTAATTATTTGGCAGTAGATGGTATGATGGTATGATTAGGTATGTTATTATATTATATAAATAAACGAAAATTAGACCCTTGCCTGTCGCGCCAACACTTTAGCAATTAACAAACAAACCACTTGTGTAAACAAGAAATTCGAGAGGTATTTCAATGCGTAGTATTTTTATTGCCCAAAACAAGGCTAAATAGCCCAGGTGTCAAAAATAGGAACCGTCAGTAGTCAGTCGCCCAACAGTGATTTTAAATCGTTAATTTCGCCTAACTATTAAAAGCGTTGGCAGCCTTGGTTTATGCTGTGGCCCTTTTCAGGCGTCGCAAATTTGATGCACTATAAGAAGGTACTAGGTATACCTTCTTTTTTATCCAATCCCCTCAATATGGGTATCAAATGGGGCTTATCTAGTAGATAACAGTATACCATGAAAATTCCAAATCCAATATGGCCGCCACCACAAAATAGCGGATTACTTCTTCTTTTTTATCTCCTCAATATAGGTGATATATTATTAGGGGCTGATGATGATGATGATGACGATGATTGTGTAGTAAAATAAAACTACGTTATGTAAATGTGTAACATATAGCTACATTTTTATTTACTTCTAGATGTGCCTGCGGGTTTGCACGCGTGATAATTTCTCTAGATTAAAAGTATAATAAGTGTTAGTCCTGGACCTAAAATACCAATATATCAAATTAGATCAAAATTCCTTCAGCCGCCAAAAATATTTATAACGATTGCTTAGCTTCTATGTATCGGATTGAGATATGAAGTACACTAGATTTTAAGTCAAAATCTAAGCTATACAACAGTGATTTTAATTGGCAATTTTAATTTAATTGGCCCAGAAGTTTTCACGTGATGCGCGAACAATCATCCAGTCAGACAAACAGACAGTTAAAAAAGTTAAAAACCTAAGTATATTTTTTGTACTGTAGCTCATAGTATGGCCTCGAAGTTTTTTTTTTAAATGATCTTTGTTCTGACTTTTTGGTACTTACTGCAATATTAAAATGTATAAATAGATTTTTAAACCTAACAGTAAGCTTTCTAGTTACATCCTAGCTTCTGTTGGAGCACAATTCACGCCACATCTTACGATTTGACTTGAGCATCAGAAAGCAAACACTAATAACAATTGTTCGTAAAAATGGCATTGTTATCGCAATGAATTCAACCAAACTACCAACATTCAATACAAATAAAAGCATGCAGGGCAATACCATTGATCCACTCATAAAAAATGTAAAATCGCCACTTGTGCTTTTTGATTAAATCTTGACCTATTCCTAAGCCTAGTTGTTGTGAACACGCTGTATAACACTCTGATATAGATAAAAAATTACACAACAGTAAAAACAATGGAAAAAGATAATTATTCTCAGGAACGAAATGGTTTACATCATAGTATATATCAAAAACATCCAGTAAGGTAATAAACAAGGGCACACCTCAACCGAAAAGATTACATTTGAGAAGTTTTCGGGTAACTTTTGAAGGAAACACTTTTACAATATCCACATATGAGACAATGGATGCGATGAAAAGCCAACTAGAGAACGCATTAATGGAGAAATACACTAAAATTTCACCAATAATGTGAAACTCAATGTTCGGAACGTTCTTTATGAAAAATACTTAATGAATATGACGCTGTGTAACAACAGGATTGAGAAACACAAAGTTTTTAAATGTACGCCATTTTGGTATCTTGATCCAGAACATAAATGCTATTGTACATGTTATAAAAGACATGAGTGCAGCAAACATAACAATTATAAAGAGCACCACACGATAATTCACTACTTCGTTTACTACTTCGTCAGATGTTTCGTTTAGATTTGAGCTCAATGAATAGTTGTCAAAGTTGACATCCTTCGCGTTCCTCTCGTCAGAACCAAAATAGCGATTACTGTTCTCCGTTGTCGTAGTAATATGAACTTGTAAATCCATAATTTCGTATCACCAAATCAATTTTAGAACTATTAAATTATAGCAAGTAAAATAATACTTTTCAATGTTTCCAACTCAATAAACAACGATTTACAATACAACACGGGCAATGAGAGCTTGTGTGATATTTGACAGCAACTAACAAATACATATTTATGTATGGTATCAACGTGCATGGTATGTGGCGTGGCTAAATTGGCACAGTTCCCAAAATTGGGTTTCATTAAAATTATTTTAAGTCTCCTAGTATTTTCATAGACTTATATTAACAATTGTTACTTACTCGTACGTACATAGTTCGTTTTATGTCAGTACCTTCCTATACATTAGCAGGACCAAATAACAGAAAATATATACCTACGTAGGTATAGATAAACCAAGAAAGTTATATGTACTTACGCAGTCCGGCACAACCACAAAGAAATTCTCAAAGAACATAGGTGGAATTTTATGCGATAAATCTTGCAGCGTCTTGACATATCATTTCTACAGAACTTAGGTAATTATTTTTCTACGTTTTTTCAACATAGCCGGTAATCTAGAAAAAGCCTAGTTAACAAATCAATTTAAAAAAAACATGAAATTGTAACTTCATTTCCTTCCTGCAATGTTTATCCGGCCTGGTGCCTGCCCAACGGGTGAAAAAATATATATAATACAATGACGTTTCCGGTATGGACGTCAAAATTGTCAACACAGTATACTTCCCACCCAGTTTTTTAAACCAAAGGAGGTTGAATTACGCTAAATGGCTTTAAATCTTTTAACAGTAAACGTAATTCAACCTCCTTGCGATAAACAGAATAATAATATAGACTGTGCTATAGACAAAATGGTACGTCAATATAAAACCTCTACTTATAGAAAACATTATACTCGTAGCAAAGGGAATACAATGAATGCATTATAGTTTATGGAGAAAGTGTAAAGAATTGTAGTTATAATAGGGTATGCTAATTTATTTAATTGTTTTGCACAAAAAATAGTGTCAGTACATGAAAGGACGTAATGCTAAACAGCATTATCTACCAGTCATCCAGGTCATGAAAGAAATAATAGTACATAGGGCGTGTTGGTTAAAGTATTGAACGATAAATACGAAAGAAACAAAGGTTTGTGTAAATAAAATATTTTGTGTAAGGAATTGTTGCAAAATATTTGTGCTATCTACCTTGTTACGAGTGCGCGCATACAGTGCATGCGCACTCGTAACAAGGTAGTAGACAACCGTTTCCCTGCACATGAAACAGCAGCAACATATCTAAATATATTGGTTTGTAATCTCGCTAGACAACACATTAAAAATATTTTTTATTCAAAAGCCTAGTCTGTTACACTAGGTAGATAATTGAATAGGTACCTACAATATCTTGAAACATTATATTTATCACGCATTAGTACTACCTAATTAAGCGGATAAAATAATTAAAATCTCAGACTTTTTTCAAAGGTCATTAACAGTAACATAACCTACAAAACTTTGAAGCCTAATAACAATTATTCCTGGCCTCCCTAAAAAATATATCTTAGACTAACAATATCAGGAAATGATGCTGAATTACTAGCGATATTTTTTGTTTAAGGTGATATCAGACGATTCACTCGAATGAACGTTCACTCGAGTGAATGCTTCATCTTTCTTTCATTTCATGTTCACACGGCTTAGCTGGAATGAAATAGAAATAAAAATTCACTTCTCTTTTCATTAAATATGTCGTCGAATGATGTCGTGCGTCTTGGAATTAGTTTAATTTGTTATCATTTAATCAAGGGTGCGACCATGGATTGCAAGAACAAATTTATTGGGAGCTTCAGATACATTGTTGAGGAACTAGCAGATGAAGATCCTGAATCATATTGCTACTAATAATCACTAATTAGAGATGTCATAGCGTTTGCCCGTATTGTTCTGTCTTTATATTCAGCATGTTTGTGGTTCTAAAGGCATTGATCGTTTTTAAAGTTCTCCAAAAATAAGAGAGTATTTTCATCATTCCACTTGAACACCATTTTGCCGCAAACTCAGAAAAAAAAATTTAAAGTAGCGATGTGGCGTAGCGACGTTCATCTCCTACAGGACTCGAGACAAAATGACCAAATCCGAGTGAATGTTCTTTCTGTGTTCAGATAGTTCATTTTTCGTTCATTCGAAATGGGAGTGAAAGATGCGAATGAAAATATCCAACATCGTTGGATCGGTTCATTAATGAATTCATTCGGTACTCTTGTTTCATTTTGTGTTCAGACGTTTCATTTCAAGTGAAAGGTGCCTAATGAAAGACGAAAATGAAAGAAAAATGAATCGTCTGATATCACCCTTAGAGACACTGTGAATTTGACTGACATAAAAGCATGTATCCCAATGAACGGACCAAAAAGAACGAACTATGGAGTCCAAACATGATAATATTACTATACTCTATGGTCCATTGAAATTTGTCAAGAAAAATCCAAGTTTAGTGTTCTGCGAATTTTTAATTTTATTCATGTTATTGTTAATAACGTACTGTTTTATGTTTTCTTTGAAGAATCATCAGTTTATAGTGTTAAACCAGTTTAAATGATAATTTTAAAATGTCACCAACTTTAGAAAGCTACAGCAGATGTGTTTTATGTGGAATTCGCGCCAATCGCGAAAACCAGAACAAAAAGGAAATTTATGGCATGATTTCCTATTGATCAGCCCCGGTAAGCATTAATATGATATTGCTTAGTCCCACCTCCCATCAACGTGACCATAAATGATAATTTACATGATTTTCATTTTGTGTTTTCATATTGTTTTAACACTAGGGATGCCCAAGGTCAAATAACTATTAACTATCGATAAAGCTATCGTAGGCTAGGTCAGGCTGCCTATAACTTATTTCCATAACATTTATCAACATGTTTATTTCCAGATGCAGAAAATGAGGATCTAGCATACATTCCTCTAGAGACCAGTCGTAACATACACTTATGAGTGTGAGTGCGTGAGATAAAGGTAGAGTAGGTACATCGCAAGATCTCAATTCAGAGTGAAGCACTAGTAGGTAAGCTTACCTATGCTTGTTAATTAATTTTCATATTTACTTTGTAAAATGTATATTAATATCCAATAAGCACAACGTTGTTGCATTGTGAGAAAACAACGTTGTGCTTATTGGAACGGTCTTTAATTAATATGAAAACTTGACGAGGGCATGCATGTTTTATCGATATCGATAAAACCAAGAATATGTGCAAGCAAGCACTACTCTATCCGTTAGGTTGGTAGCATTGCCAAGATAGGCTAACGTCTGACCTTTAATGTTAGTAATGTTGGATGCACTGATGCCAATAAATTTCTGCCAAATTGCTTTCATTGACTAGTAGGGAGGTCCCGCCTCTTAAAACGTAGTGATTATATTCTCTTTGTACTTACGTACAACTGGAACGATCTCTCTAGAGAAAAAGTGGGGTATCGATTATTTGACCTTGAAAACTATTAAAAAAAAAAGACAAGGAAGTTGAGCAATAGCCCTTGTTGTCTCTTTCTTATTTATAGTGCCAATCTCACTTGACAGCAAATACTTCGAAAAACAAACAAGACAAGAACTCTATAGTTTCCAGAACAGTATATAAAATCTCATCTGACACCATATATTAAGTAGGTGACCTGTTTGGTACAGTTGTCTTTGTGATGATTATTTTCGCACAACTAATGTGCGAAAACTCTGAAACTTTGTACGAGAGAGAAAGAGACTTCCGATCCTCCGTATACTTCCTTTTCTCGCATTTTCTTTTTAAATTATGTTTTCGGTAAGACCACTTTTGTATATGAGACATGTCGTTCCAGTTGTACGTAAGTACAGATAACTTCCTTGAGATAAACATAACAATGATTTTGATGTACAGTCGTGCCAAACTAAAAGTCACTGACTTAAGCACACCTATGAAGTTCCATAATTATTGTCAGGCAACCGTTACTCTATGGGCAACCATAGGCAAAAGAAAACAATATTGCATGGACGCGTAGAAACGGTTGTTTCGCGGTTTGTCCGATTATCAATTCGTCTGATTTCTGCAATTTGTCTGGTTTATCATTTTTGTGTTGTAATTCGTCTGATATAATATTTAAACGAGTACTTTAAGACGAATTGAGAACCAAGCTAGCTGAGTATATTTAGTCGTTAATATCGCATATCGTCTACCATACAAATTACGACATATTTTGTTCTCAATTTGTCTGCCAAACAAACTGCTACTTTTTGTTCTCAATTTGACTGCCATAATAATAATAATGTCACTTTGATCATTATCCATTACATCCACAGAGTTTTGTACTGACCACATTCTTTGGCAGTAGTCAGTGAGTGCCACGGAACTAAAGTACTTGTACTATTATTTATTCTGTGACTAACGTTAGGATATGAGACAATAGAGATATACGAAAGCATAAACTACGTGCGCTTTTATGTTGATTATTTTGGCTTTACTTTGGATTTTGGACTTTTCATATTGCTGATACTTGCTCTTATTTTAAACTTAGTACCTTTTTATTATACATATTTCTGAGCCTCTTTATGTCACGGCCAGGGGGGGGGGGGCTGAGTTAACCCCCTGGTTAATTCCCCTGACAGCGACGCCTTTCGAAATCACTTTTAAACCAAAAAGTGAGAATTACACTTACCTACATTATAAACTCTCTGTAAACTGTCAATGTTCGTCAATGTCGGTGATTATTAAATTAATTATTAATTCTTTGGATTTTGTACTTAAAATTAGTAAAAGTTTCTGCTGTAATACTTGGGATTGGAACCTAGATAAATACCTACAAACCGAATAATACCATAATATATATATAGGAGAAATAAATGCTTCAATGACAAATTATTTTGGAATTACTTTGTATGGGCAATTATTTCTCCGCCTTGTAATTTTGGTTAAAACAGAGAGGTTTTATCACACTTAATCTAAGCGTCATAAAACCTCTTTAGTAAAACAAATAATCCAGGCATAGATACAAGGTTTTTGCAGTCTGAAGATAAAAAAATAAATTAATATAGAAACAAAAAAAAAGCTTTTATGCAGTAGCCATGTTATGGTGAAACTTAGTACGGGCTATCACAATTAAATGCGTAAACAACATTTCGTGTCTCTTTTTTTGTTGAGGAGTTCCCTAGTCAGGCAGGACCCAACCCTAAATGCAGCAACCATGTCATGGTAAAACTTAAAACCGGCTATCATAATAAAATGCGGACACAACATTTCGTGTCTGTGCTGTTGACCGTTGAAGAGTTTCTTTATCTGGAGCTAATCATGGAAGTCGATTCAGGTCATGCTTACCATAAAAATGTTTAGTCATAGAAACTGAACCAACATGTAAAAATTCAACTCTGTTGGATAAGAGGAAGTGGTTCTAATTCAGCTTGCAATATATGACCTAACCCGGGTAAGAGGATGAAAGGGAGCTCTTACCATCTTAATTAATGCTCCAAGTCAACCTAACCTGCCCATGGTGCGTCCTGCCGAAAAACTAACGAGGGTCTGACGACCAACAGTTGGTGGTATAACCATCAAAACAATGGCGTAGTAAAATCCCACAGGCTGGTGATGGGCAGCAGTATCACCGGTGCAACAAAGTACGCCCTGCGGTCGCCAACGCATGCCCAGCGTGGCGACTATGGACAAATCAAATGTACACCAAGAAAAAACGGCCCCTTGTTCCCGGCAGCTCTGCTATTCTTGGCTAAGGTGGCGGTCATGGTGACACCAGGGTGGGAAAAAGAAAGAATCCGAAGAATCTCCAGGCTACGGCAGGCCACCACCAACAACAACTGACTTTGGCAGATTATGAAGGACGAACGCTCAGGCTTGACGACCATATGGCACAGCTCGAAACTGAACTGCCAAGGATAAGGTTGGCAAGGATTCTGGGGTTATGCGAAGTCCAAGTAGAGGGGCGAGGACACAATAACTCTAGAATCGGGCCACCTTTAAGTACTACCGGGAGGGTGAACAACAATCCCAGGGTGGCGTAGGGTTTCTCGTACATAGATTCCTCCCTAACAAAGTTTTTGAGATCTCCAGTGTGTCGAACAGGGTAGCGTACATCATAATTAAGCTGACCGAGAGGTATAGCCGGTCGTGCTGGTATACGCACCGACGTCGGCACACTCGGATGACGCAGTAGAAGAGATGTATGAAGACATCTCTTCAGCTCTTCACAAGACCACAAAGACACACTTCAACGTTGTTATGGGGGATTGTAACGCTTACGTGGGAGTACAGGACAACGGCGAATCGAGAGTTGATCCGCACGGTTATGGAAGCAGGAACCACAAGGGACAAATGGTCGTCAACTTTTTAGAGAAAGAGGCGCTCTTCTTACTAAATTCTTTCTATAAGAAGCAGCCCTAACGGAAGTGGACGTGGCAGAACCCCGATACTGTGACGAAAAATAAGATTGAAATGAAATGAAATGATTTTTATTTATGCATCACAAACTACAAAAACTTAGCATAAACATAATATTATTAGCAGCAGTAAAACTAGGTTAATAAGTCATTAATCCTGAGAAAGTCATTGGCACCCAAACTAGGATAAACCTGTGGTATGGCATGCCAACGCCCTTCTCCCAAGACAGAGCATTTTAAACATAAAAATTGTGTTAAGGAAAAAATTAGGTAGGTAATTTAAAAAAATACGAATTCTTACCGACCAAACACACTGAGTTGGTTGTTTGGTCCAAGTTATAAAAGTTATACAAAAATAAACTTAAAATAATTAGCCTTTTATCCGTCATGATAAAGATTGACTTTATCATGACGGATAAAAGGCAACTATTCAGAGATGTCTCTGTGGTCAACAGGTTTAATACCGGTAGTGACCACTGACTACTACGAGGCTCTCTGAGTATCAACTTTATACTAGAATGATCCCGTCTGATGAAGTCTATGCTCCAACCTAACCTGCTTCAAACTATTGTGGGGTCAGATTAGTTACAACTCCACCTGGAAAAACGATTTCTTGCTCTGGAAACTGCAAATGACGTCAACGAGGCCCTACAACTTGTGGTGGGTATCCTAAGGGAAGAAGGTCGAAGTTCTGTTAGAGGCAGCGTACATACATAGTCCAAACTCTCAGCAGAGACTCTTTTACTCATGGATGTGAGACGGGATGATGTACATACTTATCATACTTCATCAGAGAAGCGGGCTCTCAATCGAAATATCAGTAGGCTGATGCGACGGGACTTCCGATGCTCCAATACATGCCATATAGAGAAGGCTATCGAGCAAAATCGGGGGAAGTGTTCACCCAGCAATTGAGAAGGTCCCAACCGAGGAAACTGGCAATACCGTCACCTCACAGCCGGAGAATCTCTCCAAGATAGAGAGGACTTCTATGACCGATTGTACGACTCGCATGTTCTGCGACCCGAACCCAGCAATGAGGATTCCCGAGCCACATTGACCCGCCACTACAACGACGACCTGCTGGAAGTTAGCCTAGACGAGATCGAGATAGCAGCAGCTTAAAAATGGAAAAAACCCAGGGGAAGACGAAGTTAATTTGGAACCAGAAGTTGTTTAACTCTGCTCTGAACGATGGGAGAACTTTAAAGGCGTGGAACAGTAGTATGGTAGTATTGTTTATCAAAAATGGAGGGAAAACGCTCCTTAAAAACTACAGGCCCATTTCGCTTCTGAGCCACGTCTATAAGCTGATTTCGAGGGTAGTCTCGAATCGTTTAGCCAGAAGACTGGATGAGTTTCAGCCTCCATAGCAGATTGGGTTTCGAGGGGGTTACGGGACCGTGTACTACATCTACACAGTGCGGCAGGTTATACAGAAGAATGAACCAGCCACTGTGTTTAGCTTTTGTGGACTATGAGAAAGCCTTTGACTTTGTCGAAACCTGGGCTGTTCTCGAATCCCTGCAGCGATGCCAAGTGGACTGGCAATATATCGAGGTGATGAGATGCTTGTATGTTGCCGCGACAATGTCCGTTCACGCTGCGCAAGGGAGTGAGACAGGTGGATGTCATATCCCCGAAACTATTCACTAGCTAGCTGTTCCCGTTTAAAACTCTGGACTGGAGAGGAACGGGCATTAATGTAAATGGCGAGTACATCTCGCACCTCCGTTTTGCCGATGATATTGTCCTTATGGCGGAGTCACCGCAGGATCTAGAGCAAATGCTGACCAACCTAGCTCATGCCTCTAGTCATATCGGTCTCGAGATGAACATGGATAAATCAAGGTTATGTTTAACGACCTTATTACCCCGCAACCGATCGTCGTCGACGGTGTCCTCATTGAAGTTGTTCAGGAATAAGTTTACCTCGGGCAGACTGCAACTGGGTAGGAACAAATACGACAGGTAAGCCGATAGGAGGATTCGGTAGGGGTGGACAGCATTTGGAAAACTACGTCAGGTTTTCTCGTCGTCCATACTACAGTGCCTAAAGACAAAAGTTTTCAACGTGTACCACCGAAACGCGGACACTCAGGCTGGACAGTGAGGCTGGTCCAGTAATTTAAAGTCGCTCAGCGAGCTATGGAGAGAGCTATGCTTGGAGTTTCTCTAAAGGGCAGAACACGGAATGAGGAGATCCGTCGGAGAACAAAGGTAATCGACATAACTCAAAGAATTAGCAAGCTGAAGTGGCAATGAGCCGGTCACATATCTCGAAGATCCGATACCTACCCCCCCCCCCCTACATTCCCTCATTATACCTAAGAACCATCTAGATTACCTCAGCTTAAAAACAAAAAAACGCATCTAAATCGGTCCATTCGTTTGGAAACTACTATTCTCACCTCTGACATGGCTTAACCACTGCGACCGACAGCTTAACGTGCCCTCGAAGCAAGGAGCGATGAAAAAACATACTTAGTTTACCTAATCATACTGATTTAATCTATCTAAAATAATTTATTTTTCTTTTTGTTCATGAGATGTAAAGTTTTGACTTGTAAAAGTGCTAGGTATTATTTTGCCTAATTACAATAAATAATTTGAGTTCGAGCTGGTATATGGGCTCACTTTTTTTTATTGGATTGTGTGACGAGAATGTCTGCAGGTCGCTCACCAGATGGTAAGCGACAAGCCCATAGCAGTTGCAGTGACACCCATAACTTTGGTTACAAAATCTTGCGCGTCACTGCATTGCGCTCGTCACCCTGAGACGTTGGATTGCCCAGTCATTTCGCTGGAAACATTGCTCAACCGAAACATAGAAATGTTTACACACTACTGCTTGACGGTTGAATATTTGACATACATAAATGTTCCCCAGGCGGACCCCTGCGTAAAAGGCCTACCACTACAAAAAACAAGTATTTACCCCCCTGACATTGGGTAGCGAGAATTTTAACACATATAATTTTCTTAGCATTTAACATTAAATTACTAGTCGTAAATCAGTTGAAAACAAGCGTGATTACTTTATTAGTATCGTGTGCACGGATCTAAAAAAAATGTGAAAATCATCTGCAAACAAAACAATATCTCATTTATAAGCTGCTTATGAAAAAGGGTAATGTAAATCGCTAATGTACACCAAAAACAAGAATGGCCCCCAATATTGAACTCTTCAAGACACCCATTGTAATGAGAGATCCAAATGACACCATGTACATCTACTTTCTGGATTCGATTGCTATGATACGACGATGAAAGATCGAGGGCTTTCCCACGAACTCCGAAAAGCTTTAATTTACAAATTAAGATTTCGTGGATAACGCAGTCAAATGCTTTGGATTAGGACTTTGGACTTTAGATAGATCACATAAAAAGCCAATTGCGTCCTGTCACTTCCCTCAAGCATCGAATATATGCTCTGTTCCTGCGTCAGTAGTTGAACGGCCTTTAGTTAATCCATTTTACTCACCATGAAACAGGCTGCTGAGATTGAAATGTGTCATTAACAGTAACTGGTAACATTACTTTTCAAACAATAAAACTTAGACTTAGACTTAGAGCAGGAAGTATAGAATAATGTCTGTACTTAGTTAATCGGATGTTTTTTGCTGCCAGACTTAAGTAAGGGAATAAGTTTTTCTAGTTTTACTTTTGTCAGGAAAAACTCCTTCATCCACACAATTATTTAAAACTAGCTGTACCCGCGGCTTTGTACGCGTGGTCTTTTCTTTAGGTTCAACGTACCATAATGAGCTATTCCAGGACCAATGTACCAACATTTGATCAAACATTCTTCAGCCGTCAAAAATACATTTATCAATTGCTCGGCTTCTAACTCACCGGATTGAGATAACAATAACACCAAGTTTTTAAATCAAAACCTAAGCTATCTAACAATGAAAACCGCATTGCAATCCGTCCAGTAGTTTTTACGTGATGCGTGAACAAACAAACATAAACACAAACAGACAGAAAGACACGATTAAAAATAATGTTATATTTTTGTTCAATACCTTTTTTTAAGCACCCAAGTTTTTTTATTTATCTTCATTGTACAGCCTTTTTCACACCTTTTGCTTTATTATAAGTATAGATATACGACTGTGTCAATTTGCATAAAAAAACCGTGAAAAAAATAAGCCTGTGTGAAACCACGACACTGGTGGCGATATGTAGACGATATCTTTGCGATAATTACCAAGGAGGAATTGCCTGGATTTACAGATTTCCTTAACTCACTGCATCGCAATATTAGCTTCACGGTGGAGGAGGAGAGAGAGGGGGTATTGCCGTTTTTGGATGTGTGAGTGATTAGGAAACCAGATAGCAGTCTGCTGCACACTGTTTATCGTAAGCCAACTCACACAGACCGGTATCTGCAGGCAGATTCGCACCACCATCCTGCGCATTTAGCCTCGGTACCCAGGTCACTTATTAACCGAGCTTTCAAGTTGTGTGACCCCGAATATTTGGAGACTGAACTGAGGCATGTAAGGGAAGTACTTGAAAATAATGGTTATGTTTGGCGCCAGTGTGCTCGGTTGGTAAATCCTAGTGAACGTGGAAGGCCCTCTAGGGTGGAAAGTCTCCGATGTATCTACCGTTCGTAAGAGGATTAACGGACAACATTGGATATCTTTTACGGCGGAAGTACAGTATCAAGTTTTTTTTCCGTCCTCCGGGTTTGCTGAGACAGCATTTACATTCACCAAAAGATAGAGACCCATTAAACGTGCCCGGTGTATATAAAATACCTTGCGATTGTGGCAAGAGTTATATTGGTGAAACTCGACGCAACATCACAACTAGACTTTCCGAGCACATAAGGAGCATTAAGAATCTGGACACAGCTGGGTCAGCCATGCGTTTCGTTCCGGTTCGAATCATTAGATAAGGTTCGACAAAGCCTCGGTACTAGCTCGAGAGAAGTTCTTTGTACCTCGAAAAGTGCGTGAGGCGATAGAGATCTCTCGATTGCTTAATTTCATCCGGGACCGTGGGTGGACTCTGCCTCCAGCTTGGAAAACCGTGCTTAATGTTTCCTCGACGCAGCTAGTGGTAGGCAGTCTAGAGTGTGACACGGTCAGTATTGTATGTGGCAGCACTTTTGGCGATGATGCAATGGATAGCGATGGAGTTCCATCGCTACCGCCAGCAGGAGTTTAATCTCCGTCGACAGCGGTGCAGAGCAGTACTAGCACCGAGCGTCCCCGTTCCCAGTCGCCGCCGCATCTCACGCGCCAGTCGCAGCGGGCCGCAGCCCGCAGTGCGCATCGGGATCTCGCGGTGTGAACTACTGAGAAAGAGCGTCGGATACGCTCGAAACCTAGGTCGATGTTTTCGACTATATACACGTGAGTCATAGCCGGTAGTGATATTTTAAATTATGTATCAGGTTCACGAAAACGTTAACACTAAAACTTTCAACCCCTATCTTGCTGAAATCCTTTAATTTTTCGGGATGAAAAGTATCCAATGTCCTACCTCGTAGTATGAACTCAAATCATACCAAGTTTCATTTGAATTCATTCAGTAGTTTCGGTGCGATTTGCGGTCAAGATACGGACAAACAGACAGAAAGACAGACAAAAATAAAAAGTAAAACAGCTTTGGCTTGAATATCGAATATAGAGAACCATCCAAAAAATATTATTTATTACTTCAATATTAACATAACTTTAGACCCATATCTCTCAGAAACCCTTTATTTTTTCGGGATAAAACGTGTCCTCAATTTTAACCCATCATATAACTTAAGACGGTGCTAAGTTGCATCAAATCTGGTCCATTAAATTCAGCGTGGTACGTGTTCTTTTAAATAAGTTTCAACCCCTATCCTGCGAGAACCCATTAATTTTTCGGGATGTAAAGTATTCTATGTCCTACTTCGTAGTATGAACTCAAATCATACCAAGTTTAATTTTAATTCATCCAGTAGTTCCGGCGGCGTGATGCGCGGCAAGGTACAGACAGACAGACATACAGACAAAAAATAAAAAACATATAGTTTAGGCTTTATCAAATATAGAGTATACCCAAAAAAATAATTCACATTATCTTTAATGTACAGAATTTGGACCCATATCCCGCAGGAACCCGTTATTTTTTCGGGAAAAAAAGTATCCATAATTTTTACCCATCTTTATACTATGTCTGTGCCAAGTTGCATTAACATCCGTCCAATAGTTTCAACGTGCTACGTGTTCTTTTAAATAATTTACCACCCCTATCCTGCAAGAACCCTTTAGCTTTTCGGAATGAATAGTATATAATGTCCTACCTCAAAGTATGAACTCAAACCATATCAAATTTCATTTGAATTCATTGAGTATTTTCGGCGTGATGCGCTACCAAGGTACAAACAGACAGACCAACAACCAGACAGACCAAAACAACAGTTTTGGCCTTAGTATTAAACATAGAACGACCTCCAAAAAAAATTACAAAATATCTTAATATTACAGAATTTGGGAAATTATCCCGCGGGAACTCTATTTTTTTTTCGGGATAAAAATATTCTCAATTTTTACCCATTATTTATACTATGACTGTGCCAAGTTGCAACAAAATCCGTTTAGTAGTTTCAGCGTGATACGTATTGTTTTAAATAAATTTCAACGCCTGTCCTGTCGGAACCCTTTTATTTTTTGGGATTAAAAGTATCCTACGTCCTACCTCGTAGTATGAGCTCAAATCATACCAAGTTTCATTTAAATTCATTCTTTAGTTTCGGCGCGATGCCTAGCAAAGATACAGACAGAGAGACAGACAAAAATGAAAAAAAAAAACTTTTTTGACTTCAGTATCGAATATAGACAACCATCCAAAACAATAATTCAAAATATCTTCAATGTTTTGGACCCATTACAGTTTTATTATAAGTATATAGAATTACTAAGTATAGACTTATAGAGCAATTATACTCCTCAACGGTTTAAAAAGTAGGAAGTGGTTCTAGTTCAGCTTGCACGATGATAGAAAAAAGGTCAAATCTGATCGTAGGATAAGAATCCTACGTACTTAGTTGAATTTTTACATGGTGGTTTAGTTTCGATGAGCATGCATGTTTATGGTAAGCATGACCTGGGCCCTTGTTCGCTATGACCATTCGGCCACATAACACGCCACGTCAAGATATCTGCGTTGAATTGTTCGTGTATTTTCGTGAATTGTTGTAATTTGCCGAACGATTCCACAACGCGATGCGTTACGTGTGAATGGTCATAGTGAATAAGGGCCCTCAATCAACATCCAGGATTAGCTTTAGAAAAAAGTACTCACAGTGTTAACAGCACAGATAGTCATATCTGTGCTGTTAACCATTGAAGAGTACTACGCAATAAATTAATAAATTGCGTATCTACTTGTGTAGATACGCAATTTATTACTAGTGCGCCTCGCGCGCTACAAACTTTTTTGCAAACAATCTAGCGGTGCACAGTAGCACTATCTAGTTATCTTATTGTAAAACTAACATTAATAACCAAGGTGCTCCATCAATCCCTACCTAGTAGGTAATTATTTATTAAGCTGATTCCACTGGTAGAAACCTAAAAGTGAGAAATTTACTGCATTTTGAGGAGCTATTCTGCTCATCACGCCGTAGATCCTAATCAGATATTCACCAATTTTTTACGAGACTAATTTAAGGTTACTTACCCTTTTTTTAAAAACCCATTGAAATCGGATATAACATGGCGGAGATATTCAGTTGCCCCCCTTTTTACCCTTTTTTTGGAGAAGTATCCCGATCAAAAATCTTTAAAAAATTTGCTTATCCTGTATACCCAGTTTCGTCAAGATCGGTTGAGAAATGCGACCTGTAGAGGAGAACAGACGGAAATCCAGACAGACATCCGGACAGACATCCGGAAATACGAACTATTTTTTTCCGAAGCTGAAACAGAGACGCTTCGTGGGGGATGCACGGTACGCGGGGAGGCGTGAAGTCGACGAAGCCCGTGCCGCCCGCCCCAAGCAGTGGAGCGGTCACAAACATAAACACTACCTTATCTCGACAACAACTGAGCGTTGTGAACGACATGTCTCATATACCAACCTACAGGGATATTTCTATTGCAGACACGATTCTTGAATGACGTAAGAAGAAAGATGACGAAGGTTTTACTATAGTTACCAGAAAGAAACCTGTATATAAGTATAGGAATGCACGACGCACTTTACAAAAGACTAGTAAGCTACAAGCGGCGGAGTCATTTGCGTATGCCTATCGCGTATAAAGAAACATATAAAGGTAAACGACATAAAGGAGCATATACATGAAATGAAAGAAGAATGTTTACAAATAGAAATGTTGAACCAGACTAGAGAAACGAATTTTAATTCGTTTATAATAACTGTACTGACTTTGTGGGTAATGCGAACTAAGCAAATCGCGCCCTCCGCGGCCCCAGTTGCCTTACCACCTTAGTGTCGAATACGTGTCTGCATGTCACGCCTTATCTTATATTTTTGTATCGTGTGACTGTGTAACTAATCAAAATATAGTGCTAATTGGACTGAAGATAAACTCTTTCATTTCCTTTCCGGTAGTTTAGACATTGAATATCAGTTAGGTAAAACTTCAACTGATCAAATTCTTACAAAAAGTTTTTGGTCCGATGGCTTGGTATTTCGACGATACCGCCAACCGCGTTCTACTAGGAACGATACCGTTACACCTAACAAATTAGTATGGATGTACAAAGTTTGGATAATATGAAATTTATTTCTTATAATTGTAAATCAAAATATCCGTTCAGCATGTGCGAGATTTGTGCAAGAGTGCCGCCGTCGTCCGTCTTCAAGATACTTGGCTGATGCCGCACAATTTAGGTTTCATTAATGAAATTGATAAGGAGTTCTCATGCTTTGCTAAGTCAGCAGTCAACACGTCGGTTGGTATGCTGAGAGGGCGGCCGTAGGCGGGTCGGCGCTGATGTGACGAACGAACCTGTTTACCAGAGCTGATATAGTGCAGTGTGATAGTGATCGTATAGTGGCCGTGCGCCTACTTCAGGGTGATCGCAGCCTACAGTGTTTAGCGTTTATATGCCTACGGATTGTGAGGATAATCTAACGGAATTTACCCAATGCCTTGCGCAGATCAGTGCTGTGATGGAAAACTCTGATATGGAATGTGTTTTAGTCTTAGGGACTTCAACGCGCACCTGGGTACTTTTTTTGGAAAAGAGCTGTTGGAATATTGTAGTGAGCAATCGTTACTTTGTATAGACCTAGAGAGGCTCGATTCGAATATATACACGTATGTGAGTAAGGCACACGGTACGTGTCGGTGGCTTGATCACTGTATTGCGTTGCGACTGCCGCTGCGGCCGGTCTGGTGACGGACCTACATGTGAAGTATGGCTCATTCTGGTTGGACCACTTCAATCAATTAATTGAATTTTTTACCATATTAGACCTAAAATAATTTGTGATAATAATGTAAGGAAGAATGTGAAGCATTTATGGGGTAATAGGGAACAAGAACAAAGAGATATATATATTCAAAATTTTGTGATGTAAAGCTAAGTGAAATATTAAATAAATAAAAGGACGATGTGGATTGTTTGAATACGGAATCAATGTGAAAAATTAATATATTGAAGACTACTACTGCAATATTGTTGGTATGCTGCATTCAGCAGCAGAGCATAGTTATAAGTACAAAAATTGTAGTAAGGAGCATAAAGTATTCGGGTGGAATTTTCACGTCCGGGGCTAGAGAGAAGTTTTTTTTGTGGGTCCAAAATGGTAGGTCATGCACGGAATATCAATAATAATCAATAATAATGTTCTCATACTGAGAACATTATTATTGATTATTGCGTCACGCAATAATCAAGACAGAATAAAAGTAGAAGTGTTGGCCCAAAATCCTAGTACCTAACGGTATTTTTTCTGAATTTTGGAAGGAATCTAAAAGTTAGATAATAAATCCTGTTTACCTTCAGCTGTAGAAGGCGAGAAAAATAATCAAATTATTGCAAATTTATTCCGAGAGAAGTTTAACGTGACACAAATCAATAGTAAAGAACAAGCGAGTCAGGACTCGGAGACTTGTAACGTAACTGTAAAGCCGAAACAGATTTAAATAATTCTGAGAAATATGTAGCGTGGCAAGTCTCCGGGCCATGATGGTCTTAACATAGAACACCTGTTGTTTGCGGGCTAGCATATCTGTGAAGTATTAGCGCGACTTTTCACCCTCTGCATGAGGCACTGCTATTTACATGAGGAACTTATCCGTATGCTGGTTGTTCCTATTACGAAGAATAAAACGGGAGATATCTCGAGCATGGCCAACTAAAGGCCTATTTCACTAGCGACGATAGTGGCCAAGGTGCTTGATCGAGTTTTTCAAACCTATTTAGTCTCTTCAAATGTTGACGGTGGCCGTTTTGGTTATTGTCCGCAGGTATCGACCGATATGGCGATATTCTCTTTGAAGCAGGGTTGTTGGTTATTCTAAACAGCATGGTACTACTGTATACGCCTGTTTCCTTGATCTGAGTCGTGCCTTTGACACACTCAATCACGACTTACTGTGGAGAATACTGAATAACACTGGTGTTCCGGCTGAAGTTGTTGATCTTCTCGCGTACTGGTATCGTAATCAGACCAACAATGTCAGGTGGGGTAATGAATTGTCGGACTCTTATCAGCTGTCTTGTGGAGTGAGGCAGGGGGACTCACATCACCCGACCTGTTCGAGACTTACGTGAATGATTTGATCGTGGAACTGAGCAACACCCCAGTGGGGCTCAGGTTGGATGGCAGATATGTCAACAATCTGAGTTACGCTGACAATATGGTGCTGCTCAATCCCTCGATAAAGGGTTTGCGAAAACTCGTAGAAATTTGAGAAAGGTACGCGAAAGACCATGATCTTATTTAAAACGCAGACGGAAATGGTGGTATTTCCATTGGGTAAGGGACCGCAAAACATACCCGAAGTTTGTCTTAACGGGCAACCTGTTGGGATGGTGGACAGCTACCTTGACCACATCGTAACTTCTAGCTTTAAGGATGACGCAGATGTTGAACGACAACGCAGAGCCCTTTGTGTTATATGTAACATGAATGCTAGAAAGTTCTGCCATCACCATTCAAGTCATCACCGGACGTGACAATTACTTGATTTAAGTCTTTCTGCCAGACTTTTTACACATGTCAGCTCTGTATTAACTATACCAAAAAGTCACACGATGGTATAAGAGTGGCCTATAATAACATCTTCAGGCATCTGATGGGCCTGAAACGTTATTGCAGTGCTTATGAAATGTTCGCGGAGACGCGAGTTGACACTTTTAATGCAATTCAAAGAAAACGAACAGCATCTTTCATGTCCAGAGGTGACAGGTGTGATAATGTAATCATTAGAAGTCTGGCAGAAAGACTTATACAGACAGCAACATTGGGACGACATTGCCACCTGATAATTAAAATAAAAAGGTATTTTCTTTAAATTGAAGTTTATTTTAAGATTTGTGTTTGTTTATTATTATTTTTACAGTATGTGTGTAATTTTAAGTTCCTTTCAATATGGATGTATCTGCAATAAAGGATTATTATTATGTTATTTCGTCAAGAGATGTTTCCAGCAGACAGACGGACAGACATACGGACAGATAGATAGATAGATAGATACATTCTTTATTGCACACACCACAAACAAAATCAACAAAAAATAAAGGAACAATAGCAGAAGAAGTGTCACAATGGGCGGCCTTATCGCTAAAAGCGACAGATGGACGGACAGACAAACGGACAGACGTACGGACAGATAGATGGACAGACGGACGGACAGACGGATGGATAAACGGATGGGCAGACGGACTTCGATTATTTTGGGCGTAAACCCTAAAACATTATCTAATAGTTTTGCAATGTGTAGTAAAATGTGTCTAACATTATTAGTAAAAATCTTATTTCATAGTTTAGGGTCATGTAAAAATTTCTGTTCACAAATTGGCATTATTGACAATATTTTCTACTCGCCAGGTTCATTATTATCACTAAAAACATTTATTTATTTATTTGTAGCCCTCTTGCCTCACACAGAATCTGCCATATTGAAACACGTAGTATTTGTATACTCTTTGATTGAAACTATGCATGATGACAAGCGAATCCTGCATGCTCATTGGTCCAATTGAACGTGGCATAACTAAGCACTGACGTCGGTGGCGTATAGCATAAGTTTTGTTTGTACTCGTAATTTGATAGAAGTGAACAGAGAAATCTGACTTTATGCTATTGGCTAAAGCATTCATTTTGTGTTTTGTTTTGTTTAGTGGCATTTTTTGACTTACAAAAAAACTGGTTTCTCGTTATATATATATAAGTAACTAGTATATTTTTTATTTTTTACTATCCCGCCCGCGACTTTGTCCGCGCGGACTACTGTTTATCGCGAAAAAAAGCATCCTATGCTCTTCCAGGATATTATAAACCAATGCAAAAGTAGGTATAGCACCACTCTTGATGTTTTTAGACTTGTTATTTCGTTTCGATGGCAACGAAATAGCAAGTCTAAAAACAGTGAGTAATAATTTATTGTAAAAAACATTTTTCCAGTTATTCCAGCTTTCCCGAGGAAACTTAACATTTTCAGGGATAAAAAGTTGCCTATGTTTTAAGTTGCCAGGGTATAAGCTATTTCCATTCCAAATTTCATCAAAATCCGTCCAGCAGTTATCGCGTGAAAGCTCCCCAAACAAAAAAACAAATAAACAAACAAACAAACAAACAGACAACGTTTCACTTTTATATATTGGTATTTTTTTTTTCATTATAGTAAAGAGCTGCATAAAAGACTCAAAAATGCATAAAAGTGTATTTTGACCAAAGTGGCGATTGACATGATTAAGCATTATAGTGACGAGTTCGTATTTCTCAACCGATCCAGACGAAACTTGGTATTCAGGTTAAATTAATAATATATCAATAATATTTATTGTGAAAATGTAGTAGTATTACCTATTAAATTGTGTTAAAAATTTTTAGGCGTCGGAGATTTTTGTTTAAGTGGTTTACTTCCTCCAAAAAGGGCCAAAACGGGGCTACTGAATATCTCCGCCTTGTTAGATCCGATTTTGATGGTTCTTTTTTAGAATTAAAACTCGATTTAATCAACCTCACAAAAGGAGACGGTTATAGTTTTTTGAAACCGTCAATTGCGGACCAGTTTTGAAAATTCTAGTAAAATGTTTGTACCATGGTATTCTGTACAGCACTTGTTAGTTTTCTAAGTCGATGTTATGTAACTGAACATTGGTTCACGAAAAATGGGCAACCTGTTTAGATAATGCTTTTTGCAACAGTGAACCGCAAATCATGGCTATATGTGACAAGCTTAGCTCTGTTCATAGTGATCAAAGCGCTGTGTTTCCATGTAAGTTGAGCAAACACTCTCAGCAGGCCTAGCATGGGGGGTGGACAAATTATATTTTATTTTAGGGGATAAAAACGGGAGGAAAGACAATTTGTCCCCCCCCCCCCCCCATGCTAGGCCTGCAGGAGAACACTTACAGGTCTATTACTGGCAAGCGTTAAGAAAAGTTTGCAGATAACATTAGTAATCTTCATTACCTGACATTTACTGAGAATCCTGATGACTTTTGCAATCCTTGTTTAATATTATGTAAGAAACGGTATAGTTAGTAAGAGATAGTTAACTTAGTTTAACGATATATTTTAATTCTAAGACATTTAAATCCGTATACAGTGTAGTAACGCGAAATCACTCCATTTGAGTAGGCAAATTAGACATTCTCAAAACAACATCGATGTGCATAAAATTATATTTGATATTTCTATTTTATGGTTATTTTTAATGTTTAACAATTTGAATGTCAAGGAATACATAACGAAATAACCGTTGACCGTTGAAGGAGTCCTTTATCTGGAATCCAACACTGAGGGTAGTAGCCATGTCATGGTGAATGTTAGAACGGGCTATCACAATTAAATGTGTATACAACATTTCGTGTCTATGCTGTTAACCGTTGAGGAGTTCCATAGTCCCAACCATGAGTTCAGCAACCATGGTCATGGTAAAACTTAAAACCAGCTGTAGAAACATTTTTATCGATTTCTAGGCTCCTAGACATCGGTTTGAGATAGGTACCAAGTACACCAGTACCATAAGCTAACCATCAGTGGAAACTGCAACGCAATAGGCCCAGTAGTTTTACGTGATGCGCGAACAAACACTCAGAAAGACACGATTTCTAAAAACGTTACATACTTGTTCAGTAGCTTATTTTAAGTCCCCTAGACTAGATCATTTTTATTTAAATGTTTTATTTAGCTTGCCCTTTTTGTTGTTGATTTTTGTTTATTTGTTTGTTTGGGTCAAATTTAGTCATTGAAATTTTACACCCTTTCTGTTGACCGATTGATCTGAAGTTTTGTACACACCTTTAATTCTGATGACAACACATTTATGTAATTGTAAATCCAAGATGGCCGCCTCCACAATATAGTGGAAAATATTATTTTTGTAACCCCCTTTAAATAGATATCAAATACCCGTATTGAAGCTTAACTAGTAAAATAAAGTACACCATGAAAATTCCTAATCCAAGATGGTCGCCACCACAAAATGGCGGATTACTTTCTTTTTTTCAATCCTCTCAGTATGGGTATCTGGAAAGAGTTTGATAAGTAGAGCACAGTACACTTATGAGATAACGAAATAAAAACATAAATCTTGAAAGTAAAATAAGTAAAAAATATTTTTTATTTAAACGTAAAAAAAAATATACTTTAAATCGTGGGTCGTAGTGTAACCTGAGTAATAGAAATTTGACTTGCCTCACTTTTTTTTTTATCTTTTAGTATCTTTGATCGCAGTTGCAGTTTAGTACACATAAAACCGCTTAACTTAAAAAAACTTATTTTATTTTTAAATTACCTTCTTTGTACAGACTGTTTGGTACCTACTTACTGTTTTATTATAAGTATAAATATTATAGACTATTTAGTCTATAATATCACTATGCCATACATTTGTATGGCTTAGTGGAACATTAAAAATTAAAATTAATAATATCCTATCTATTGATTCTAAGGATCAATTTTTCCCGGTTATTTTTTAATTTATTATCGAAGAAGTAAGTTTCTGTATTTTTTTTATGAAATACTAGTTGCGCCCCGCGGCTCTACACGCGTGGACAGTGGTAAAAAATGATATTTCCTAATGTTCTTTTTCATAAATCACCCCGGTATTGACGCAAACAAAATAAATGAAAAACAAGTTGGTCGAGTAGAGCCATTTCGACTTTTTGAGAGACTTATATAGAGATAAGTACTTATTTCAATTGCGCTCCGGCCGCGAGGTTCTATAGCATAGTTCGATCAAGCGATCCACGAGGATTTTTGGTCCTTACAGTTCGATCGATCAAACTACGGGGATTTGTAATTCCTCGTAGTTCGATCATTTGCCATGATAATAATAATAATACTAAACATTTTATTGCACCAGAATTAAGGGAAAATATACATATATAAGAAATCATTTTAAAAACAGGCACAGTGGACGGTCTTATCGCTAAAAGCGATCTCTTCCAGACAACCTTTGCCATATATCTAATATGGGCTATGAATGAGATTTTAAGCCTGGAAGGTGGTAAGTAAAGTCAGTTTTTATTTATTTATTTCTTTGATCACCAACATAATGTACACCGATGCATTAAATTAAAACAAACAAATCAACATAAAGTAAAACAGCTTAGTGCCATCATAATTATAGGAGAAAACTACATGCATTAAAAATAAAATAGCGAGTTAAAACAATTGTAAAATATAATTCAATATAAAACACAATAATTTAAAACTGGAGTTAATTTGGTTCAATTTATTTAATTCATTCAATAATAATAATAATAATAATAATAATAATTGCAAATCAGATAGTAATTTAAAAAATAAAAATTATAAACTAAAATATCATTGAGAAACGACCGACAATTTAAACTTGCAAATGTTTCCGATAAATATGTCCACGGTGTCAGGTTTAGAGATGCTGTTAAATGTAAGAGCAAGTTTGTTGAGTGGTGCGTTATGGCCAAGTTTAGGCTTGGATTGACTAGTCATAAGAACGTTAAATCTATGCTCTGGGCAACCTTGTAGGTGCAGAAAAGTTTAACAACGAAACTATTTCCAGAGCATCTAATAAACTATTGGCAAGCTTAAAAAGAAATTAAAGGTAGTATTACTTACGTATTAATACTTATGTTATTACATAAGAAGAGATGCGCCGAACATGGATTTCTAAACCGAACCCAATAACTAATATTTCCCTTGCACAATCACTCTTACTCCCTATACTTGATTATGCAGACGCCACATACCTAGATTTAACCGAAGAACAGCTTAATAAGGTTGAACACCTACAAATTTGTTGTATTAGGTTCATATATGGCCTACGCAAATATGACCACATTTCTGAATTTCGCAAAAAGCTGAAATGGTTGCCCATTCGTTTTCGCCGGAATGCACATATCCTATCTTTGCTCTATAGCATCCTGTTTATTCCTTTCACTCCACCCTACCTCAAAGAACGCTTTGAGTTCCTACTACCTTCACACTCCATGCGCTCTTCTAGAGCCCTTCAACTTAAAATCCCTATCCACACTTCCCAGTTCTACAGCAAATCCTTCACAATACAAGCAGTCCGACTGTGGAATGCATTGCCGCTAGATATCCGACGCGCTAAATCCTTGTCAATTTTCAAAAATATGATGAAAAATCACTATTTGTCTAACCTCTGACAACACAGCTACTTAAAATTTTTCATTTAACTATTTATGTTGATATGTATTAATTTAATATAATTACATATTTATTTTATGTAATATATATTTATTAATTATATATATAAATATATATATATTTTATGTCATATATACTTTTTATATAATTAAGTATTTTTAAGTAATTAATAATTATTCTTAATTGTACACCACCGTCTATTTCTGCTTCCTCTGATACTGTCCATCCAAAGGTTGTCTGGAAGAGATCGCTTTAAGCGATAAGACCGCCAATTGTATAACCTTATTTAAGTTTTGATATTGTTTGTTATGGTATACAATAAAGTATTTCGTATCGTATCGTATCGTAATATTGTTAGGTTCAGCGATTACCGAACCGAATGCTCGGCCGAACTATTCGGTTCCATTTAGGGGCACTTTGCCCCACTAAACTCGTGTGTACAGGCGAGGCGCCCGGTCGGCTTATCATTTGAAAACCGTTATCTTTTTAAGATGGGCATCATCACTCGCATTATTTTTACATTTTCGTCAAAAATAAGTGTTTTTCTTATGATTAGGTACTTTAATTAATCCATCGTTCGAAACTAAGCCCAAAACTTCGTAATCTGGGATCAGAGTAGGGTCCCAGGACCCTCCTGCGACCTTATCAAAAACAAAACGCTACTGAATGGAGCTAATAAAATCAATTTTGCTTAATCTATATCTACACTAACATTATAAAGAGGAAACATTCGTTTGTTTGTTTGTAATTCAACCTCCTTGCGTTAAACAGAATAATACTATAGACAAAATGGTACGTGAGTATAAAACCTATAAACATAAACATGTTGTGTAAGAAATTGTTGTTGTTCTATTTGTCCAAATAAAGTACCTACTAATTTTATCTTTCTATATAATATCTACCCGTGTGAAGCCGAGGCGGGTCGCTAGTTAATAATAATTTGATTGATATTTATTTTCTATTTCATTGTGTTATCTGAGATTGAATAATACATACTCATTTACTATTATTCTAAATGTCACCAAAAAAATTGACATCAAAAATATTATTAAAATATGTTAAATATGTTGTTAAAATGACATAAGTTTAATATTCGGTTAATATTTGGCACATGAACCAAATATTCGGCCGAATACCGAACATATAAAACCATGCCGAATATGCCGAATGCGAATAATTAACGAATATTCGGCGCATCTCTTTTACATATGTATTTTAAATTATGTGTGGCTTATTCTTTATAACGGAAATCTCATAAATGAACAATCTCAATTATAACGAAATAGTTACTCGTACATGTGTATTGTAATAAATCAAAGTATTTATGTTGTATTATTTTTAAACAAAGTTGCATGTAAGCTAACGTAACAACCCACACTACGGTATTATCGAAAATAATTATTTTAGACTCATTAACATAGCAAATGGCAAGGACAGATGCGCAGGTACTTTGACACATTGATTGCGATAAGAATGGTAGTAATATTCGCCAAATTATACATATATCGAATGTACCTTACTTGATTAAAATAATGATGTTAATATCAGCGCGAACTGTAACAGCGCTGTAAGCACAGAATAAGTAATAGTACTCTGTAAGGACGCGGAGTGATTCAGTACCAATGAGAAGCAAAACTTTCACTTCATTCATAAAAAAAATATGTTCTAATCAAAAAAGTATACAGGAAAAAAAAAGGCAAAGGTTTTTTTTGCTGATATCCCCGAAAGTAACGACGGACTGGCGCCGAAGTTCGACTAAGCGTTTTTCCTTATCACCAGCCTAAATCTGTCCACTGCTGGACGTAGGCCTCTCCTAACGCACGCCACTGAGCTCGGTCTTCATCTCTCCTCATCCACTTTCTCTCAGCCGCTTTTCGCAGGTCGTCACTCCACCTGGCCACAGGGCGTTCTACACTAGGTTTGCCTAAATGTGGTCTCCACTCGAGAACTCGTCTACCCCAACGGTTATCAGTTCTTCCGGAAATATGACCAGCCCACTGCCATTTTAGCTTACTTATCCTTAGGGATATGTCAGTTACCTTGGTTCTCCGCGTTATAGCCATTTTAAGTTTGACAGCTGTCATCCAAAACGAAGACATCGATGTGATCTATCACTCCTAAAAATACAATACTAGTCTAGGATCGATAGTTTCAGGGTTATAGGTTATAGTTCTTTTAAGTTTGACAGCTGTCATTCAAAACGAAGATATCGAAGAGATCTATCACTTCTGTAAGGAAAATACTAGTCTAAGATCAATAGTTTCAGAGTTATAGCCCTTCTAAGTTTGACAGCTGTCATCCAAAACGAACATATCGATAAAATCTCTCATTTATGTAAAGAAAAACTAGTTTAAAAAACAAGAAAAAATAATAAGTCTTTTTCCCATAGAGCCCCCAAAGATGGGTATAGTTCTATAATAGTCATGATGGGAAAAACGGTGCAAAGATTTTTTTGTTTATATAACCACTGGGATTTCGGGAAATCATGTTTAGCTTTTCCCGAAATCCCCACTGGTGGGGACGGTCTGGTGGGATTCAGGCATAATCCCTCTGTGGTATGCAGCTTACATTTCAAAGAAGAAGACTTTCTAACGAGAGTCTAAAACCTGAAGCTTGAAAACTGTAGTCCTGTTTAGTTCAAAAATTATGGTCGCTCTTTTAAAACGTGACAGCTTGTTAGTATAAAACGTGACAGTTTGTTAGTATAAAACGTGACAGCTTATTGGTATAAAACGTGACAGCTTGTTAGTATTTAATCTCTGTCGGACCGCGTTTCTTGCACCAGTAATCCTTCCGGTTACAATAGTATAATTTCCTTGCCACGTACCCACCATACATACATAGATGAAGAGTACAGGAAAAAAAGGATAGATAGATAATACTTACAAAAATATACAGCAAATAGGAACAATCTTATAACTAAAGTCAACGGGTGAACTTACGCTAAAAACGATTTCTAAAGAAGCTCATAAACATAAACAAAAACCAGAGATAGTGGCATTTCAAAGAATATATATCTTTAATTATTAAGTTCCCTAGCATTTTTAATGTTTATTAACTGTATATCATACATCTCAAACATCTTAAAAACATGAAGAAAAAAAAGGTGTGAAAAAACAAAACAACAAAAATATAATTCTCTACTGGTTGTTGCGGCAGGAAATGAAACTTATGAGAAGTCAGATGAGCCAAGCAGTTTCTCAGATTAAACATTACGAGTCAAATATGGTGGATCATGCGGCTGAAGTCAGAGAACTTAATAAAAAACTTGAATCCTATCTGGCGATTGCTACCACTACTGCAGATGTACCATATGTGTGTGCAGATGTATCAGGCACCTTTCGATTTAAATAAAGCGGTGTCAGGAATTTCATCTACTGGTCTGCCACAGCTTAACAAGGCTACGTTTGCGGTTATGGCTTCTGCAACCCAAGCTGCAATTCACCCGAAAGTGGACGTGAATTAGGTTAATAAGGAGACCCCGGTAGTACAGACATTACTTAAGAAGGATACTACAACTCTGGAAGTTTTGAAGACACCAGCAGGTGCAGGCATCAAAAATCAAACCCAACCAAGGTAAGTTGCTGCCAGGGGCTGGCCTACTTAACAGCCCAGCTCAAAATAAATGTTTGGAAACGAGCCTTGAGAAGGTTGTAGAACTGGAAATGTCTGTCACCACAAGCTAACAAGATGCCGGGCCATGGACAGAAGTGAAAAAGAAGAGAATTTTTCGCCCAGCTTCCTTGTGCGGAATTGCAGGTCCAGCTGTCACGACCCTGAAAGCGGTAGAACCGCAGAAGAACATGCACCTGTGGAATATGGAGTCCAATGTTGACGACGTTAGAGGCTATCCACGGCTGCTATGTGCCATAGGATTATGCACAGTTCAGGAGCTGACTCGGAGAGGAGACTAAATCCTACAAGATAGGAGTGCCAGCTGCTGCCTTTGATTTACGCTTTTCAACTGAGCTCTGGCCGGTCTATGCCAGAATCAAGGCGTGGATTCAGTACCAAAGACCTGCCCCGGCTGATTTCGCTGGTGCGCGGAAGACTTGAACAGCCACCGCACGTTACAACCACCTCTTTCAAGGTCTCACAAGAGCGTAACAAACAAGGTTGTTAATTTAAGTGCGTTCTATCAAAATTTGCGCAGACTAAAAACAAAACTACGCATGTGATGCAGTAATTTATCGCTAATAGAACATGAGATTTTAGCTATCATAGAAACTTTGCTCGATGGCTCGATTGAAGACTCCGAACTCGAATGCAGTGACTGGAGCATTTTACGACGTGATAGAGGTACACCATGTGGAGGTGTCCTGCTGGCAGCGCGTGCTCTCCTTGTGCTGCGCCGGCGTCGTGACTTAGAAACTGACAGCTGCGAAGATCTTTGGGCCAGTTTTTCGTAGCATGGTGATCAGTTTTATGTATATGTGTTGTTTATATTAAGCCAAAAGCAAGCGATAGCATCTAGATGCATTGTTTTACTAAAATTGAAAGTTTCATAAACACGATTAAGGTGAATGGAAGCACTATTAAAAAAAAACTTTGGAGATCTTAATTTAAATAGTGCTTCCTTAAATATCAACAGTTGCTATTGTTATTTTATATCTTATTGTGGTCTGTCTGATAATGATATGGTGAATAATTTACATGGAAGAATGTTAGATGTCGTTTTGGCACAGGAGAGTGATGACATGCGCGGGGTCCAAGCCACGATTACCGATGGAATAGTTCCCACTGACGCCGTTGGATGTCGAGGTAAGTATTGAAGTGGCTCATCATTCAGATCGCCTACAGCCTACTAACATCAGTACCTCTAAAGACTGGAATTTCAGGAAATGTGATTATGAACGGTTGGGTTTTCTATTCTCAGAAACTTCTTGGGATATAGTGCTGCAAGCTAACAATGTTTTTAATGCGACTGACAACCTATACAAAATTGTATTATGGTGTTTTTGATGAGTGAATGCCCAATAAGTGACGTGAGAACACTGTAAACAGGCGCTATCCCGTCTGGTTTTCCAACGATGTCATTCGTGAAATCAAAAACAAAACCATATTACATGCGTTGTGGAAACGAACAAACAGTAAGGATACTTACAAATTATTCTCCAAACTTAGAGCAGACTTCAAACTTCGTACAGCAGTCTTATGAATTGTATATGCAATCCATAAAAAATAACATACAGGCTAACCCCCATGAATTTTGGCGACATATTTCTAGCTTGCATACAAAGGGCGGATTTGAGCTCAACATCACATACAAAGGCCAAACCTTTTTAGGTGTGGTAGCTGCAGAAGCTTTTGCCATCTTTTTTGATAATGTGTTTTTGCCTGATATACCTCTACTTGACTCTGACGTAGCATACCAACAGGATAGAAGTTGCAATATCAATTATGTAAATATTTTTCTAATTACACCCCATGGTGTAATGTACGGAATTAATAAATTAAAACCATGTAGCTCTACTGGGCCAGATAGTATTCCCCCAATACATATCAGACAAACAAAAAAATGCGTTTGTATTCCACTTTGTCACATTTTAAATTTGGCACTGCGGACTGGACAATATCCACCTCAATGGAAATTGACGAGAGTTAACCCTATACCAAAGTGTTCTGGCAAGTCAAACGTGAATGATTACCGACCTATTGCAGTTTAATCTTCCCCTGCAAAGGTGTTTGAAAACATTATACATAAACACATCCTCGCACAGGTGGATAAATAACTTTGTACCGAGTAACACGGTTTTCGACCAAAGAGATCCATTGATTCCAATCTCTTGACACTCCTCGAGTTTATATCAACTAGTATAGATAGAGGTTCACAAGTAGACGTGCTGTACTCGTATTTTGACTTCCAGAAGGTGTTTGATAGGGTAAAAAATTATATACTGCTGAGAAAGCTTATTACCATAGGCTTTACCCCGGGACTTCTTGCGGACTATCTCCGTGATCGCCAGCAGTTTGTCAGACTCGGTTTATACGAATCTAAGCCCTATCACACGCGTTCCGGAGTAAATCGGGGCTCAATATTAGGGCCTCTTTTATTTTTATTAATGGTCAATGATCTTCCTACCGTCCTGAAAAACTCTCGATGCTTGCTGTACGCTGACGACCTCAAACTCTTCACAGAGGTCAAGTCTGATGCTGACTGTATAGCCCTGCAGCAGGACGTCGATACTGTATACCGTTAGAGTCATGAGAATGGGATGGAGTTCAATGCTGCTAAATGCTGTGCCATGACTTTCCGTCGAATGTGGCACCCAATGGTGTACGACTACAAAATAAATGGCAATAGCGTAACTCTTTCAATAGTAATAAAAGACCTGGGAGTCACATAATTGACTGCAAGTTAACTTTTCAAGACCACGTTGTTACATTGGGCGTTTGGGATTCATTTTTAGAAATTCTCGTGAGTTTCGTAACCACCACGTAATACGGTTAATTTTCGGGGCATTGGTCCGTAGTAAATTAGATAGTGCTATGTGCATCTGGAACCCGCACGAGAGCAGTAAAAGAGAATATTTTTCTCTTTTTACTTTAAACTTCAACTGAAAATAATCTTTGCCGTCGAGTAAAAATGCTGTGAATGAAAACATGTCATTCTTTGTACACTACTTTTGTACAAAACAATTAAATCAATAAATAATTAAAACTCCAAAAAACAAAGAAAGAAATATATTTGCGATTTAGAAATGTATTTCTAGATGAAATCTCTTGCTTTGTACCTATATAGAAGTGTATTGTATCTACCTTGTATCATTGTAGATTCACAAAAATGATCAAGGACAAATGGGAGCTCGACAGTTGATAATTATAGCCTAGGACTTGATAGAGAAGTACCTACCTACCTAACTATGTTGAATCTACTTGATTATACTAATAATTATACATTTGTTTCAGGTTTCAGGATGCACTTAGAACTGCAGTTCATAGAAATGTATAGATCTCCGCTTTCCGAGCTCATAGTATAGTGTAAATCTCAATTTATGTGAAAATTATTACATGATATTTAATACTTACAATTGATTTAATTTTGCTTATATTTGCATTGGCTTATAGAACTTTACATAATTAGGCTTTGTAAGAAAACTACTAGATTTCAAAACCAGTAGGTATTTTTCTATTTTATGGTTAAAATCCTACTCTAGCTATGAAATAGCTAGGTAGGTGCCTTATCAATGATCTTCACTAACGAAACTGCTAGATAGTAAATGCAATGAGCGCACCGGGTGCTCTTCGGTTGACGAAAACTCATTGCTACTGAATTCCTTGTGAATTCTGATTTTGAATTACCGGTTTTGTATTTACTAGTAAAATTACAGTTTCCGTGCGGTTGAGTGCTCATCGCCTTGATGACGTCATTTCACATGCTTAGTGAATTCGATTCATTTCACATGCTTAGCTTAGTGAATTCGAAACGAGTGATCGGTGGCCATGAATGGTCCAACCACACTTTAACTCTAGGGAATCAGGCCCCAGGAGGGTTTATGGCCAAAAAACATCTAGATTATGAAGAAAAAAAGACGTTATTTTTGCCCATTTGACGTCTATGTGACGTGTCGAAATGACAGGTATCGAAGTGACATGGTTCAAAGTGACAGGTGTCAAGAGACAGGGGTCAAAGTTACACATGTCAACCCTAGGGGTGCATTAGGGATAGTTTTTTTTTGAAATTTCATTCTAAAAGGGGTGACACCTTGGGGATGGTAAAGTTTGCACGTGGGCGAAGCTGCAGGGCGCAGCTAGAATTTAATCATTAAACAATATATTTTGTTTTCTAAACGCATGACCTTCTGCAAGTAATTGGAGTTGCATGTAATTCAGAAATTTGTGTACTTTTAATTAATATTAATACGGAATTATGCAACTCTGTCGAAGGTCTGTAACTAAATAAATTATACAGCCGTATAACTAGGTACAATTGATGCCTAATGGTGATGACACAGTAGGTACGTAGGTACCTAAGGATTTAATTATGACGTTTACTGTGCTGATGATAACGCAGAAGGCCCTGAAACACATACCTAGCGATAATAGGGAGGCGAGAGTCTCAGAACAGACTACTTTCTTACTCAGAAGAAATTGGAAGGAACCCTTTGGCCAGTGAGGGCTATGGGTGAGGCAACATAATGGGGTTGATGCCAAAGGTCAAAGTATGGGCAGGTAATATAATGGACGCAGGCATTGGGTAGGCAAGAGGCAAGGAAGGGCTCAACTGAGCAACGTGAGTATAAACACATTCTTTTAAAAAAAAAAGTGTGATAGTGAGTGCTAGTTATTGTATATATTATGATGAGATCGTAATATTGTGTAGACAACGCTATCTCTTGACGGATAGTTTTTGTTTGAAACTAGTGTTATGAATTAAATAAAGTGCTGCCATCTATAATTTGCTTAAAAAACTATGTATTAGCTACTCGACAGCAGATGTCACTCGTACACTGTTTTCAACAAAAAAAAAAAGCTTGGCGTTCTCAATAATTTTAGTGTGTTGGATTTCGTACTGTAAGTATGGTATTTAGACTAGAATTTCATGCTTTGTACTATATACTATCCATAGGATACTACGAAAAAATACTTTAATTTCACTACTTCACATAAACGAACAAAATAAATACTATTCAATGCCAATTCAACATTAAAAAAAATAGTTCATCATATCGGTTTCAATCCGTCACAGCTTAGAAACCGATCTGATCAACATTACGTAATAGCACTGCTGGGCTCTGCACTGCTATAACGCAATATTGATCATTTCGGTTTCAGTCCGTCAAATTCATTAATGCGTTGCGATAGAGTCGAAATTACTATGAAGAAAGTGACAATCTGATTGAAACAAGAGACAATCTGATTGAAACCAAGATACAGAATCGCACTGCAGTAGTGCTATTACTGATCTTGGTTTCAATCAGATTGTCACTTTATAGCAATTTCAACTTTATCGCAACGCATTAGTGATAGTGATATTGAAAATCGGATTGAAACCAAGATAGATAATAGCACTACAGAGCAATAACAGAAGCTAATATTTATTTATTTAAATTTACATTATCATTACAGACAAATCTAATGCGACAATGTACTTAATTACTAACACATTTAAGGGCAGCATCAGTGAATTTCACCAAAGTACATGTGAAAATGTCTAAATCGCTGTGTTCAGCATTAATTATATTCAATAGCCGGAGAGCCCGGGTAAATGGTGCTTGGTGAAGCAAATTGGTTCTTTGAATGGCACTGCAAACAGCTTGCGATAACGCGCACGTATATAGTTGTTTGGTACGTTCAACTTCAAGCACATCAGTATTTGAGGATTGTGTATCATACCTCGTAACAGTTTAAATAAATAAGTAAGCAATAAAAGGTCCCTCCTGACCTCCAGCCTATAATATCCTACCATTCCTAGCACGAAAAGATTAGGATACATTAGGGGCTAGAAAGGATAAACCCCATATTGCTTAAGATATAGGAAACGTGTAAATTTGTTCTGAATTTTGTCCACCATAGATCTATATTTAGATTCATGGGGACTCCATATCATTGCACTACATTCTAACCTACTTCTCACCAAAGCGCTGTATAATGCTTTAATGGCATTAATGTTTTGGAAGCTCTGCGATTGTCTAAGTATAAAGCCTAAGTTCTTGAATGCTTGTTTATATATGTTTACAATGTGATTACGAAACCTTAATTCCGAATCTACCTGTACGCCAAGATCCTTTACAGAAGTGACACGAGCCATAGCAGCTGCATCCACTCTGTAACTAAACATAAGAGAGTTTTCAGCCTTAGTATAAGACATAACGGAACACTTAGATACGTTAAAGTATAACTTATTGGCCTGGCTTCATCGGAAAACGCTTTCTATATCCTCCTGTAGCCGTTCACAATCTTCCACGCCTCTGACCTTTAATACTAACTTGAGGTCATCAGCAAACAGTAGACACAATGAATGTTTGATTATGTTCGGTAAATCATTTATCATAATCAAAAATTCAAGAGGTCCAAGGTTTGAACCTTGACTGACCCCAGAGTTCGTGAAATAGGGTTCCAAAACACATCCACCATATTCGACATACTGCCGTCTTCCACGCAAATAGGAACAGAAAAAATCTAATAGCCCCGGAGTAAAGCCCATCAGTGCCAGCTTCATTAAAAGAACGTCATTATCAACGGTGTCGTAAGCCTTCCTGAAGTCAAAGTACGCTGCATCCACCTGCACTCCGTCGTCCGTAGCAGGAGGTGCGTACGTCATAAAACATAGCAGATTACTGTCCGTGCTACGGCTACATTTCGATTGTTTGACTGACATTTGTCGGTTCGATTGACATTTGTCAATGAACCATAGTTTTAAAAAATCAAGCAGAGGAATCGATTTAAATCGACTAAACTTGCCTTTGACATTTTGTTTGCTTCGTTTTGCTATCTTTCTTGTAAATTTTTGGTCCATCACTACTTGGGTGGTGCCGAGTGGTACATTGTATTTTTTCTAATTATTTTGTTTATTTTAGTATTATTATGTTATTGTAGTAAATATGCTCTGAATAGAATGTCTGAACTGTTACAAAGTTTGATAATCTAATAATCATATAAAATAGTATCAGCTATTTTTATAACCTAAATTAGTCATCGAAGAGATTAGATAAAGTAACAGACGGTGCCTGGAATTTTAGTCAGTTGCCTGCAATAAATTTACGCGCGCTCACATGCAACATTCGCTCTTACTATTCAATGTGAACATATGTGGAGAAATACATTTAATTTAACACTTCATTGGTAAGTTCATATTTCATTACATAGTTGTATCTTACAATACCTACGTAGAAATTGACTTGAAAAATTTAGTCAAGAAATTTAATTTAACCCTAGTTATTATATCAGAATCATGTAGCTCATAGAAAGTTGAAATAATTGAAATCCCATCTATTCATCTAGAAAGTGAGATTTTAAATGCCTATTGTAATAGGTATATATCACAGGTATGTAAAGAATTCTAGTAATTTTTTGTTTATTTTGTGCATACATATCATAACCATTTATTTATTAATTGAGACTCAATAAGAGAAAACCAATATGAGCAAATTATAGTTACTTACACAACCTAAATGGTTAAAAAAATAAATTAATATAATTGTATAAACTTAAAATGTGTTTTACACTATCCACCTCCTGTAAGTCTCTTCAATCTTACTTGTAAACAAGCTGTATAGGCTCTAAGACTTGCCAAAGGTACATACAAACATACCCATGTACATACAGCCCAAAAAACATAACCCTTTGCAGTAGGGTAAAAAATGAGAAATATTTATTAAATTGGTTACATGTCTTCTTAATTTCTGTGTGTTCCTGTATACAGTATGTCTGAATAAATTATATCTTATCTTTTCCATATATTCATATAATTTACAGCAGATATTTCTATAGAATTGTTTATGTTCAATTTATTATAATATTTCTGGCTAAAATTCCAAATGGGTCATTTAAAGTTTTTACATTATTACATGAAGCAAAAATTAAATATGGGGTTGATACTCCACGTTACGAAGTTTATTTTCAGTTCTGCTTTCAATTAGCATGGAATGACCCTAAGCACAAACAAAAATAAAAGTCTAATTTGAGAACATCTTTTTGGGCAGGGTTGATTGATTTAAATCAAGTGTTTTTAAAAAAAAAAAAAACAGTGATTTAAATCATACATTTATATCAACTACATACATTTGTTTGAATGTTTAGATGACATAAGCACTATTATTTAGTTTGTGATGATAGTTAAATTTGACATAGGACATGAGACTTCATTCCGTAGGGAATAGAGCAGATAAGTCAACATTACTGTTTATGAAAAAAACACGAAAAACTTAATAAAAAAATAAGATATTTTTGTGTTATTTAAATAGTTAAAGAAACTGTCATAAACAAAAAAGACGTGATTTTTATCAACCCTGTTTTTGGGAGTAAATTAAAATATATTTTTTTCACTTCCATCACTTTGAAATACATGTCTATAAAGTCATGAATCACTATTTATGTCACTGATACTACATATCTAAAGTAATAGGCACAACAATGATTAGTCATTTACTAAAATGATAAAGGCGCATCTATATCACTAAAGTAAAGTATTAGCTCATATGATAAGATTTAAGATAATAAAATAGGGAATAATATATTGAATGGGAATGTTAGTCGCAACTTGACTCATTGCAGTTATCAGGGAACTACATCCGAACTACATCAGTGGTAATGGGACAACGGGAAGAAATATGGTGACTTTTCGGTGTCCCCATCAATGAGACGGCAATGGGAACAAGGGGAATAATAAAAACCTTTGTCTCATAGTCCCTATTAATGGGACAGGGCAATGGGGACAATATAATGGCCTCCAATACCATACATTATACAATCACTATTGTATTTATACATATAATAAAGCAGTAAGTAGCAAAAAAAACTCCACAATGACTAATAAAATACATTCATATTATTTTATGAAGATAATAAAAAATATGGGACAAAATAAGCTAATGAACAAGAATATAAAGTGATTTAATACTAGCTGTGCCCGCGGCTTTGCCTGCATGGTCATTTAATTTAAAAGTAGCCCACACGTGTTATTCCAGGACCAAAAGTACCTACAAAGTACAATATTATAAAACATTTCTAATTCCTTCAGCCGTCAAATAGTTTTTATCGATTGCTCGGCATCTAATCATCGGAATAAGGCTAGCGCGCACTGCCTTGTGTTTTTAGAACGCATATTCTGTGAAATACAGAGTGTCATAGAACTGCGATGGAATAAATGCATATAATACAATATGAAATAAACGCTAGAACGCTCCACCGCAAGGCAGTACGTGCAAGGCCTACGAAACCAAGAACCCCAGTTTTTAAATAAAACCTGGTAAGGCGTCGTAGTGCGACGGGCGGTAAGGTAACGAATGACGTGCAGCGTGCAGATGAAGCGAAGAAAATACGTTGTTTGTATAAGTTTCGTATATTCAGAATAGGTTGATCTGTATGTATGTTGATCTGTATGTATATATAGATATGTGCAGAGTAATTTGATATCAACCGGACAGTAGGCAATTCAACAGATAACTTCCAGGCGCAAGGAGCTGGAGGTTGTGCTGAGGCAAAGCACTAAAGCTAGTGTGAGCCGAATATGACAAGTTTACAGATTTGAATTTAGCAGTACGCTTGGTTACAGTGAATGAAATGCTTGCATGTTTTAAGGTCAATCAGCTCCATCTAGTTAAATTGGAGACAGAACTTTGATTTGTTTGATTTATGCGCTGGAGTTGTTTGATGCTGGTAAATTATGTAGTGTTACAATCTTAATTATCTTCTTTGTACAGAGTTTTTGTTCTTATTGCTTTATTATAAGTACAGATACTACGCTCTCTAGTGTAGAGGTCCTACACTAAAAAGACTTACGCCCGTGTTAAGGAAGTGGGATACTCCATTGTGCTATACTCGTACTCTAATATCTAAGAACCATCTCGATTACCTCAGCTATCAATCATAAAAAACCGCACCTAAATCGGGCCATTCGTTGGATTCTCACCCCTTTTTCTCCCCTCCCCCTCCCCATGTACCTAAGATCCATCTCAATCACATTAGCTGTCAACCAATAAAAAACGAAAAAACACACACACACACACACACACACATACAGTAATACACACCCTAAACTTTTAACACCCGTCTCTTTGTTTGGGGGTTAAAAAATTTAAAAATAATGCATAAAATATGTAAATGCTTTTAATTATGGAGCAAAAAAATCCTAAAAGCGCGTGGTTTCGATCCACGGACGTCTGGGTTACAATTCCACGCATGTTACCGCTTGGCCACGTTACGTGAAGCGAACAACGAAATTTGGTACCGTTCTTTAAACGGATGTTTATTACTTAGTAGTAAACACTTTAATTTAACATAAACTTTGGACCCTTATTATACCCTAAAAATACTTTATTTTTTCGGGAGTAAAAGTATTCAAAATTTTAACAGCTAATATAAACTTAGACTATGCCCAGTTACATCAAAATCCGTCCAGTAGTTTCAGCGTGATACGTGTTCTTTTAAATAACTTTCAACCCTTATCCTGCGGGAACCCTTTATTTTTTCGGGATAAAAAGTATTCTAAATGTTAATCCATAACATCTGCTATGATTGTGCCAAGTTGTATCAAAATCCGTCTGGTAGTATCAGCGTGATGCGTGTTCAAAGAGAAAGACAGACAGACAGACAAAAAATAAAAAAAAAACCTTTTTGCACTCCATATCGATTTTGAAGTTTATCTCATTAAAATTTTCAAAAAATATTTAATGTACAGATTTAGCCCAGTTACAGTTTTATTATAGTATAGATAGATTATGTCTGCCTGTTAGTCTGTTCGCGCATAACCTAAAACTACTAAACCGATTGTGATGCGATTTTCAATGTTGGATAGCTTAGGTTATTTACTTAAAATTGGTGTACTTGGTATCACAATCCGACAACCAAAAGCCGAGCAGTCAATAAAAACTATTTGACGGCTGAAGGAATTTTGAGTATTTTAGGTCCTGGAATAGCACAAAAGGTTATTAATAATCCAGAGAAATGACAACGGGCACAGTAGTTAAACAGAATAAAATAAGTAAGTCATAATAAAATAAGTAGTTTAGTATATGTTGCAGATATTTATTCAAGATTGTTTGATTTCTAAACCTGTTTAGACAAATAATTTAATAATTATTCGCCTAAAATCCTTTTTAATATGTTTTTTTAACACTTATTTGATGAATACTTAATTGGGAAGGTTTTTTGGTATGCGTCACTCGCTTGTTTGCCAGCGTACACTTTTTTTAAACCTTGCTCTGCATTACATTACTTTTACCACATCTCCACATGAAATAAGTTAATTTAAAAACATGTAATAATGAGCTTTTATGCACTAGCCATGTCATGATGAAACTTAGAAAGGGCTATCACAATTAAATGCGTTTACAACATTTCGTTTCTATGCTGTTAACCGTTGAGGAGTTCCCTAATCAGGAACCAACCCGGAGAGCAGCAACCATGTCATGGTAAAACTTAAAACCGACTAGGATAATATAATGCGTACACAACATTTCATGTCTGTGATGTTAACCGTTGAGGAGTTCCCAACTCAGGAGCCAATCCGGAGTGCTGTAGACATGTCATGGTAAAACTTCAAACCGGCTATCATAAAAGAATGTGTACACTAAATTTCGTGACAGTGCTGTTGTCCGCTGAAGAGTTCTTTTATCTGGAGCTGTTCCTGGATGTCGATTCAGGTTATCTTACCATCAAAATGAATTGTCTTCGGAACTGAACCAACATGCAAAAATTGAACTCGTAGGATAAGAGGAAGTGGTTCTACTTCAGCTTGCAATATTTGACCTCTAAACAAACATACTTACATACAAACATTGTAAGTTAATTATAAGCTTATTAAAAGAACAAATTTCAATTTTATGTTATTACTAGTTGTTGCCCGCGGCTTCGCTCGACCAGTATCGTGAGAAAGTATCCTAAATCCTCCACCACAGATCAAAGTATCTCCATGCCAAATTTCAGCAAGATTGATTCAGCTGTTTAGTCGTGAAAAGGTAACACACATACAGAGAGACAGTTACTTTCACATAATTTATAGGGTTAATATCCTTCTTGTAATAAACAATAAAAAGCAAGCCTTCCCCATTAGCTTAAAATAAGTAAAATAAAAAATATAGTAAAAGCTTTTACAACCTTTTTTTTTAATGAATGTCATATCTTTTTTTTTTGTAATTTTTTTGTTGCCTTTTTACGTTTTAAAAGTTTTTTTTTTAATTTGTTTCTTATTTTATTTTTCGTTTTATTTATTGCTTTCCCTCATCTCATTCATTTTCATTGCTTTGTCATCGGTTTGTGAGTTACCCTGAAAGTTTCAGCCGGATAGCTAATCGGGTAGTACTTGAAATTTGAATTGCAAGATTGTCTGGACAGACAAAATACATAGATGAAGTGAAGTGATACAAGTGAAGTTAAATAAAAGCTTTTAAAAACGTGTTTAGAACCAACCCACATTGAAATTCGTACGAGTGTTGCTGCAGGCAAAATCGATATGTAATTTTGATTGTAATCGAACCCTTGATTATACTTACCTACCTAACGAGTTACGTAAGTGGTACTCTATAATTATAATCACAGCTTGCGAAGTTTCTAACCTCGGGTCAGTAGACAGCAGGCTTCATACTTGAAATGGATCAGTCTACTAAGAACTATATATAATAATTTTCTAATGGAAAAATTTGGGTCACAGACTAGATTCGAACTCGCACACTGTGCCTCAGCGCAGCACATAGCTTTAAGAACGCTTTGATTTTAGTGCGTCACGAATTTCGATAAGTACCTCTATTAAAATGAGGGAAAATGTTTGTCATGTTGTTATATCACGTTTGTATTTGTGGAATTTCTAGTCTTCTTACCCGACTACAGCAAATCAAGGGAAGGGTAGACTTTAACAGTCTATGTATGTATCTGGGTATGTGGAAGTTCCACCATAGCGTCGCCCCTATTGGTTCGATTTTGAATAGGAAGGTGTCATTCGATTCGTCTTCAGGTATAACAGTGTCATAGGCAATATATATTTACCCGACTACGGCAAGGCAAAGGAAGGGTTATGTGTTCAAACTAAAACGTAGTCCGAATCGAATCCTTACATCCTGAAGAGTCGTTTCTGCGAATGGTGAACATTGCTAAGTTAGGTTTGCACGAATGATCAAATCTGCGAAGGTTTATTCTTATATAAGGTCTTCAATAATAAATATTTGATTGCCCGGAAATTAGACCTCACGATGTACCTACACTACCTACCCAGTTTTGTTTCACGTTTTGGCTTAAAACTCAAAAAGTAAAAGAGGGGTCATTCCATGGTGGCGGTCGGGACAGGTTTACTCAATTTTTCGACTAATTTTTATGTGTAGCTCTGTAATTATACTATTTTTGCGTAATGTAAATATACAGAAATGTAGTTAAATACTTGTGTATGGATATCATCTAGTAAAATATATGCATTTTGGTATGTTATAGTGTTAAATCCCTTCTTGAAAAACCGCGGCGTACGGGACAATCACGCGCCCACCCTGTCCAGATTTATGCACACAACTATAAAATTCAGCACCTGTAGATGTACAACGGCGTTGCATTGTTTTAAATAGATGCCTAGATAGTTGTTTTAGATAACAAGTCAAAATTCAATAATTTCAATAAATGTGTCAAGATAGTTTTTTTAAAGTGCGGCGGTTGGGACTCGGAGTTTTGGCGGTCAGGACGAGTACCCAAATCATGACATTTTACTAACTAACTTAATTAGTAGTAAAATGTCATGATTTGGGTATTATTAACTATTTTAATGGTTTTATTGCCCAATCAACCTCAGTACTTATTTAACAATAACAATATTATAAAAGCACAACATCAAAACCTTTTTATAGACCAAAGGACTGTCTTGAGAAATGCGGAAATTTAAATTAGGTCCTATGCTACGAATATTATTCGTAGGTTCTATGTACTTATTTTATGTATGTAAAATATATATTCGGAAACCATCCATATAATGCTCAATTAATATGCCTAAAAACTTGCTTTGTGATTTTTCACCTTATAAATCATGTATTGCGGCGATCGGTACCTAAACTTGTCGCCCCACAAAGTCTTCTAATGAACACATTGCTACTAATAAATAAGACTAAAGGATAGCCGCCGAGTCCCCGCTTACTTCTGGAAGTTATTTACGTAACAGGTTTACTAATACCACAGAATAAATAATAGTACAAGTACTAATACTTATAGCTTAGAACAACTAAACGTCGGGACATAAAATATACCTTACCCTGACGCTTCATAAGTAGGTAGTTTACTTACAAATTTATATTTTCTGATCGCCAGGTAACAGAATATTATATCCTTCCGTAAACTCTCGCCAAACAAAACAATCCGTGTCGAAAACAAAACGAACGCAAACAGTGTTGAATCTTTCGGTAAAAATCATACCACTCGGACGATATTTGATGTCAGTGTTCTTGGTTCGAAAATATAGTAGAAAATTGTTGTTTTTTTATGTGATTTTTTGTTATTTCATTAAATATGTGGTATATACTCCACGTTACGATAAAAATTAAGCGTATTTATTAAGTTTTTTTTTTCGGTCTTGGTTTCAATTAGCGTGGAATAACACAGAGTTATACAATAATAAAAACTAATTATCAAATTAAACCACGTACGGGACGTTTTATTTACCGGCTGTTATATATTAATAGCAGTCTTTAAGCCATGTCAAAGTCCTTCGGGGGCAGCCTGACAAACTGACAACAGAGGCCGGTACTACCGACAATCATTCATAAATATGAACATACTTACCTAATTCAATATTTAAATTTTCCTACATACAACAAGTTTATCAATGACTAGCTGTACCCCTCGGCTTTGCACGCGTGGTATTTTCTTTATGTTCAAAGTACCATAATGTGCTATTCCAGGACCAATATACCAACATTTGATCAACATTTCTTTAGCCGACAAGAATACTTTTATCAATTGCTCGGCTTCTAACTCACCAGATTGAGATACCAATTACACCAGGTTTTAAATCAAACCCTAAGCTATATAACAATGAAAACCGCATTGCAATCGGTCCAATAGTTTTAACGTGATGCGTGAACAAACAAACATACAGACAAACAGACATAGCGACACGATTAAAAAATATTTATGTTCATGTTCAATACCCCTTTTAAGTACCCAAGAGCATTTTTTTATTTATCTTCTTTTGACAGCCTTTTTCGTACCTATTGCTTTATTATAAGTATAGATATATGACAGTCAATTTGCATCAAAAAAACCGTCTAGTAGCTTCCGCGTGATACGTGTTCTTTTTAATAAATTTCAACCCCTATATTGCGGAAACCCTTTAATTTTTCGGGATTAAAAGTACCCTATGTCCTACCTCGTAGTATGAACTCAAATCATACCAAGTTTCATTTAAATTCATTCATTAGTTTCGGCGTGATGCGCTGCCAAGGTACAGACAGACAGACGGACAGACAGTCAGACCAAAATTACAAAAATACAGTTTTGGCTTTAAAAAAACCAAAAAAAAAAATACAAAATATCTTCAATTTACAGAAGTTGGGACATTATTCCGCAGGAACTCTTTATTTTTCAGTTTTTTTTTTCTATTTTTACCCATTATATAAACTACGACTGTGCCAAGTTGCAACAAAATCCGTCCAGTAGTTTCAGCGTGATGCGTGTTCTTTTAAATAACTTTCAACACCTATCCTGCGGGAACCCTTTATTTTTTCGGGATTAAAAGTATCCCATGTCCTACCTCGTAGTATGAACTCAAATCATACCAAGTTTCATTTAAATTCATTCAGTAGTTTCGGCGTGATGCCTAGCCAAGATACAGACAGACAGACAAAAATGAATAAAAAACAGTTTTGGCTTCAGTATCGAATATCGAGTACCCTCCAAAAGGAAATTTCAAAATATCTTCAAGTATTAGTAGTAACAAACAATCACATGAATACTACTCCGTGCTATTACTAACATAAAATGCTATTAATAAAAACACTAGCGACCTATACACGACTCCGATAAACGCAATTATGAAATTAACATCATAATAATAAGTACCACCTACTCTTAAATCGGTAATTTCTTTCGAATGTTACTGACTGACTGAATTGTGCCATTTATGACTGAAGTATTCTTGGATATTATTTATAATTGTCAAACAAACAAAAAATTGGTTCTCAGCGTCTGTAAATATCCGTACGAACGAGTGGATATAATTTCAGCCTCAAAACCGTATTTTTGGCAACAATTTGTACCAACATATAATACATTTTTGTTCCCGCGCATATTATCTACACGTCGTATATATATAAGCATGATTTATACTTGTTATAATTGATGTAATCTATAGGTACCCATACAAAATTATCTTGACATATACTGACATACAACGCACAGCCTAAACCGGTGGACCTAGAGATTTAAAATTTGGAGGTACTCGTAATAGGTATTTCTTGAGTAACTTAGGGCCGTACTAAAGAGGGATGTTTAGAAATTCCATCCCTAAGGGCTGACCGGGGGTGGCAAAGTTTGCAGGTGGGCAAAGCCGTGGAGTGCAGCTAGTAGTTATGGTCGATGATCAAATAACTTTTAGACCTATAAGTACCTATATTTTTTTAATGATTTAAGCAGTAAACGCCTGCTTAGCTAGAATATATCTAATAATTTCCTAAAGGAAAAATTTGGATCACAGACAGGATTCGAACCTGCATACATCCGTGCCTCTGCGCGGCACATGCCTCTAACCAAGTCAACTACCGTGACCACTGTATCATCATCCAAATTTTTCCCTTAGTTTGTGAACCCGTATTACGGAGACGGTAACGCCATCTATTGGTAGTATTTTGGTTTGCTGTACCTATAATGATTCAGTTCTAATGTGGTCATGGTGGTGTGGTCCGGATTTTCCATATGACGGAACGGGTATCCTTCACATTGTGCGTAATCTCGCGCTCTATCTGTTTTAGTGACGTCGCCCGTGCGATTGTCGCCGAGAGGTGAGCAGCGGCATCAATCCCACGATTGTACCGGGTAGAGTTACATTTCTATGTTTTACTCGATACATAACTCATGACATAATGTGCAGGAACAATTTGACATAATGTTGTGCGGCTTAGACCATGCTAGCGACTTGCTCCGGCTTCGCACTGTGTAGCAAAGTTATTTGGTTCAGTAATTTCTAAGATTTGCCCGTAACATACAGACGAGATTGGCGGCTTATTGTATAATTTTTGTACTGGCTGCTCCACCGTAGTTTTCCCGCTATCCCAGTGGAATTTTCACTAACGGATCTCTAGTTCTGGAGATTACCTCTTACAAATATAGGTATATACAGACAACTTTTTCTCTTTATAATATGTGTGAGCTCTACTTCTCATTCGAACTTCTCACCAAGCACTTAGGCCCACTTGCACAGCTGTCTTAGCCCCGGGCTAGTGTCTAGTCTGGGCTAAAAATTTAAGACAAGTAGGATAGAGAGACATACGCAGACAGTAGCGCGAAAAAGATAACAATAGTTTTTGGACTAACTAGATACTTCGTGTTGTTTTCGTGCAAGTGGGTCTTAGGGTTTAACTAACCCCAAACCCAAATATTTTCCCTAACAAGGTTCCAAAACTGCGATGTCAACTATGTACTTAATTACGTACAATTAATTAACCCAGTGCTATAAAGAGGAGTGGGGTGGGTGTGGCGATAACTCCCCGGTTAATACTTATTGTCACGCGTGTTTTTTCATTATTTTTACTGTGTTTCAGATAAATTATCCGTCGAGGGGACGAAGTTACTCACCCAGACCACACTGTCGCTCTGTGATATAAAACTAATTTTGTGGTAAGTCTATCTAGAATTACCTAGCGCTCGGCTGCGACTTAAGGCCCGGTTCTAGTACTTTTAGCAATTTTCGATCATTTTTGAACGTCTGTGTCTTGTTTTATAATTAACCAAGAACCTGTGCCAGAACTATGAATTTGGTATCACAACAAAATTTGACATATTATCTCGTACTTTGTGAATACAGAAACATGAATAATATGAATTCACTCGATAGAAAATAAAATCAAAAGTACCACTTCTTTATGCTCAGAACATTGATTGGAAAGAGACCCCGTCTCTAACTGATATGAAAGATATACCAAGAGAAAGAGCTTATTATGATTGAGAAAATGGCTTGACACTTTTTAATTCAAAGCTTCAGTTTTCCTACAAATAAATAAAAACCTTAAATTTTACTCCCGAGACGTATCATCTTTCCCGCTCTACTTTATCACGGATGAGAGGGACATAACCCCTTAAGGCCTTAATATTCGCGTAATTACGAAATGTTGAGAGGAAGCGTGGCCTGTGACTGAATATGGATTACCAAAAAAATGTCAACTAGCTGCGCCCCGCGACTTTGCCAGCTTGGACATAAAAAGTACCCTATTATGTGTTAATTCAGGACCAGAAGTATCTATGAAGTGCAATATACGTCCGTCAAATAGTTTTTTTATCGATTGCTCGGATTTTACTCATGGGACTGAGATGCAAATTACACCAGATTTTAAGTGATATCCTAAGCTATCCAACAGTGAAAACTGCGTCTCAATCAGTGCAGTAGCTTTTACGTGATGCAAGAACAGACAGACACAATTGATAAAAATGTTATATATTCAGTAGGTTCGTTTATAAGTCCCAATTTGTTTATTCCCCCTACTGCACGGAGGGTTATGTGTTTGGGTTGTATGTATGTTTGTTTGTTTGTACGTTTCTTAGGCGCGGCGCGTCCTACAGCCTAAACGGCTTGACGGATTTTGATAAATGAGGTATCATTGGATTCGTCTTGATCGCAGGAGTGCTATAGGATATATAAAGTGTCAAGAAAACTAATATAGCGCCGTACAGCTGCCCTATTGTATTTCCGACGGAACAAAAAAAATACCAAACCTATCGTGTGAGATAAATACCAAACCTATCAAAATAAAAGTGTTTTAAAGACCATTTCAAATGTATATAATTCTTATAATTAAACAGTAGCAATTGTATTACGAGTATAAGCTTCTTACAAAATTTTCAGTTTTAGATTATTCAATTTAATGTAAATAATGTTGCAATTGAACTATTAAAGTAATGTTAAATATGTAAGTAAAAAGGAAACATTAAAGTTTTTATAAATACTAGCTGCGCTCCGTGTTTTCACCTGCGTCCCCAAGGAACTGTGCAACAGCGTTGCCAGAATGTCAGTTATTCCTCCAAAAATGGGCATAAAGGGGGCTGAACAAGGTCTGACATCTGTACTTACGAAAGCATTTTTGCCCAAGCTGAAAGGGAGATGCTTTGCGCTCGTCCGGTCAATAAAATGCCATACAGTAATAGATACTACTAATACTTTTCTCGCGAAAATGTTACTTTTAGAGCTGTCTCGTGTTACTTTTGTCTACACACATACACACACACACTTATTACATCAAAATTTTGCCTTTTTAATATTAGTGTGATTATTTTTGCGGGCGTTCAGTTCGTCTGTACTTATAATAAAACTGTAACGGGGCTAATTCTGTACATTGAAGACGAACCTATTGCGAGGCGGTTTTCTTTGTTAGATAGCTTAAGGTCTTATTTAAGAATAAGGGTTCTTGGTATCTCAATCCGATGAGTAAAAGCGGAGCAATAGATAAAATATTTTTGACGGGGCGGAAGGAATTTTGATCAAATATTGGTATATTGGTATTTAGGTCCTGGAATAGCACTTAAAATATTTTAACCTAGAGAAATGACAACGCGTGCGAAGCCGCGGGTACAGCTAGTATTTAATAATTTTGTACGTAGTCAGGTTTTTTGTATTTTTATAATAATTTTACTTGTTTATATTCATTATACAGATTTTTGTAACCAAAGTACTTCTGTAATCTAATTATTTTAGATTAAAAGATTACACAGAAATCATATATTTGACTCTCGTAATCACGGTCAATGCAGCTTTCAAAATTGAGGTTTACAAAATACTATTTCAATATTTATCAAATATGTGCGCAAATACTCTAAATTTTCCGACGACATTGTAGCCATCGCAGGAAGTCGGTGGATGGAGGTGGCACAAGATCGCTCGTCATGGCGCTCTTTGGGGGAGGCCTATGTTCAGCAGTGGACTTCTAAAGGCTGACATGATGATGATGATGATACTCTAAATTGTCTTTAAAACACATGATTTCAATTTTCGAAAGCTTAAACAGTACTAGAATAATGTATCTTTTTAAAGTGGAAGAGTTTTGGAATCGTTATAAACTCAGTGTGAATAAAGATTACTCTTGATGATTCTCAGAATGATGCATTCAGTCATAGCGTTACAAGCCGAAAAATAAAATTCCAGTCATAGGTCAGTGGATTATCAAGTAAAAGGGGTATTGGGCTGTCCATGTTTGCAGAACCTATACTAATTGTGGTAAAGTGGAGTTTTAAGTGTCAGTAAGACGCCCTACCTGCGCTGCGACTTGGTGAAAGTACGTATGCAGGGTGTCCCAGAGACTGAAGTTCAGCCGAAGATCGGCCTCAGTAGTGTGTTACAAAGTGCCGATAGCGGCACTTGTGAATTGTTGGTGTTGTAGCAGTAATAAATAGATTGAAGTGGCTGTAGGACGCACTACCTGCGCTGTGACTAGTTGAAAATACGTAAAAACGTACGGTGGTCGCAGCGACTGAAGTTCAGCTGAAGTTCGGGCTCAGTAGTGTGTTACAATGTGCCGATAGAGGCACTTGTGGATTGTTGGTGTAGTAGCAGTAATAAATAGTTTGAAGTGACAGTAGGACGCACTACCTGCGCTGTGACTAGGTGAAAATACGTACGCAGGGTGGTCGAAGCGACTGAAGTTCAGCCGAAGTTCGGGCTCAGTAGTGTGTTAAAAAGTCCCGATAGAGGCACTTGTGGATTGTTGGTGTAGTAGCAGTAATAATTAGTTTGAAGTGGCAGTAGGACGCACTACCTGCGCTGTGACTAGGTGAAAATACGTACGCAGGGTGGTCGCAGCGACTGAAGTTCAGCTGAAGTTCGGGCTCAGTAGTGTGTTACTAAGTGCCGATAGAGGCACTTGTGGATTGTTGGTGTAGTAGCAGTAATAAATAGTTTGAAGTGACAGTAGGACGCACTACCTGCGCTGTGACTAGGTGAAAATACGTACGCAGGGTGGTCGAAGCGACTGAAGTTCAGCCGAAGTTCGGGCTCAGTAGTGTGTTAAAAAGTCCCGATAGAGGCACTTGTGGATTGTTGGTGTAGTAGCAGTAATAATTAGTTTGAAGTGGCAGTAGGACGCACTACCTGCGCTGTGACTAGGTGAAAATACGTACGCAGGGTGGTCGCAGCGACTGAAGTTCAGCTGAAGTTCGGGCTCAGTAGTGTGTTACTAAGTGCCGATAGAGGCACTTGTGGATTGTTGGTGTAGTAGCAGTAATAAATAGGTTTAAATCTTTTAATTGTGAGTACTATATTCGTTATACATAGGGATATTTCCAATGTGAATGTAGTGCGTATCATTGAACAGCTAATCTGTCTTCACGTAATGCTTACTCGTTTAATTATCTTAAATTACTAAATGTCATAAGCGTTCACTTCGCGGTACTCCATCGTATGACAGGCATACTATCGCTGATAAGATAAACTATACCGTTCAATTTATGCTCTAGTGTGGAATTTTGTTGACTCACATACCTACTTATTTCCAGTTTCGAATCGGTTTCAGCTGTTCACATTAATAAAGCCTTAATAATATTTAAACTGATTAAAAAAAACAATAGGTTCTGAATTCGCCTGTATTCTAATTTATAACTTGGGGATTTCTGAACCAATATGTCCTTTTTATATTTGAAAAGGTTTACTTTACTTTAGGTTAATATTAATTTCATAAAAATTGTAAGTAAGTAAATCAAGGTGCAAATAATTATGTTATTTTATGATTGTTAGACGACCCGTCTCAGATAAAACGTATGATTATTGTCATTGGGCATTGTTACACTAGGCTCGGCTGTCGCTCATTATGCTATCGCATGTCGGCTCTTTAGGATCATTTATGGCCGGCTCCTATAGCTTAAAACGAACCGTTTTTGCTTACTGTCCGTAGGCTTTTGACATAAACGCCATACAAAAAACGTCAAAAAGTAACGAGACGTTGAAAAAACGACTCGTTTCATTTTTATAGGAATGGGGGGTTAGTCGGTGAAAATATGTCCAGAGCGCGGACAGGCCTCGACTGCTTGGCGAAAGCTTTCCAAATATGAGCAAATATGAGTATGTGATTTCCACGGTTTATTCATAATGGCAAGTTTTTTTTTGCTATTGCTAATCGTGGTAATATGTTGCCGCCTGGTTCTTAGATAATGGATAGTTTTTTGTGAGATTTGAACTCCAACCTCCTTTATTTCCACCGTTTGCTATTGTTCCCTGCCCTGCCATATTTCAGTTATTTTTGTATCTGAAGATACTCTGTCAACTTAGGTACCCCAAAAATACTTATGCTTCCAATTGTTTCAATAATGTATATCGAAATATTTTCTAGAAACGGAGGTTGTTTTCGTAAGTTATTTTTAACCGCAGGTATTTGCGTCACGAGGATTATACTCTCTGTTTATATGTAAACGGAAATTCTTGGCTAATGGAATTTTTATCAATATACCGGGTTCGAAGTTCGTCGGCTTGCAGCAGGTGCTAATGGTGGCAGTCAACTCGGCTGCGCCTGCGGCGGGGTTGTGGAAGAAGTACGTCGGCAGTGACGCGGTGTGGTGTGTGACGCAGGCGGCGAGGCTGCGGGCTGGGCGGCTCGGCGGCATGTCAGTAACTGCCGGACGCCTCCAAGCTGCGCTTGCGCGCACACCGACGCCACGCGAAAGTCGACCCGTTTGCTATTTATTTATATTCACATAGTGTCCCGTGCGGGCGCACTCCTTAAATTACGAACGATAGCCGCGTCCTTTCCCTACGCGTTGCGCGCGACGTCGCCGAACCTCCTTTTGCATGTAAGTCATATTAACTTAGTCTGCGTTATTTTTTGTTGCGGCTCTGTTTGTTGATGTATTAACATGTTCGGTGTTGTTGACTGTGACATTCGATTTAGCTCAGAATGGAGCGTAACTTGTCTTTATATCTAAAGAGTCGATTTACTGAAACTGAAATAGTTTCATGTAAATACGCTTCTCATATATCTGCTTTAATTAAAATTAAAGATTAATGAAATGACAGATAGAGTTAGATAAAGATAGAATACTAGGTAAATACATAACATACTCACTTTTTGCTAATATTTATATAGTGTTCTCGGCAAACCACTTTAGATTCCGAACTAACTTGTATTATTATTAAAGTCGTCTCTAAACACAAAACTTTAAATCTCTTAGGTATATATATGAAATTTTTGATTGGCGCGTTCAAATTTGATTTTAAATATGTCAATTATTTCAACAAGCTATAAAAAACGTCTCGTACATATTTTATTGTCATTGTGTAAATGTAATATTGAACAGTCTGATATGTTTTTGTCAATTGCCGATCAGTTATCGTATTCTCATTATTTAATCATTAATTTTCATTGTATATAATACGGTAATAAATGGTACCCAATGTACGTGATCATACAATTGGGGCTGGTGTAATCGGGTCCATGAATCCATAGTTCTCGTTGAAGAGTTTCATACATTATTCTCCACGGGTTCATATTGCAAAATTAAATAAGAACAACAGTTGATTATTATTAATTTATATACAAATTACAATTTATGGTACTAAAACAGTGGACTGTTCCGTATAAATTGCACTTAGTTAATAATATATCTATATCCAGTATGTGCAAACAAACTTATGTAAGTGGCTCTACAGTATACAAAGTCCAAATATTAATAATGTCGGAATTATTAATATTTAGACTTTGTATTCTGTAGAGCCTGTAGAGTTGTATTCTGTAGAGTTCTGAAAAGCTTACTGGCACTCGCTCAATTGACTTATTGCTGCACTCGTGTTTTAGAGCCCTCGCTAAAGCTGAGGTTCCAATCTAACACTCGATGCAGCAATAAGTCACTTTCCGCTCGATGCAGGAATTTACTATTTCAATGTTTTAACTCTATACAATACTTACAAAATTAGAGCAAGTTTGAATTTTCAGCAAGTACTAAACTTAAATTAGCTATATTGTTTTCTGATTCATCATCATCATCGTCAATCCGAAGACGTGCACCGCTGAAAATGGGCGTCCCTCATAATGAGGGGGGTTCTGCCATAACCAGCAAGCTTGGCAGGCGGCTTGGTGATCGCAGTACATGTTGATACCTACACAAGTGCATCCTGCTGGCCATTTCCTGAATATCCTAGATACTGGTTCTCAGAACACCCGCGAGATTCGAAGGATATTCAGGAAATGGCCAGCAGGATGCACTTGTGTAGGTGCATCCTGCTGGCCATTTCCTGAATATCCTAGATACTGGTTCTCAGAACACCCGCGAGATTCGAAGGGGTGGACCTATTTTTAAGCCGGACCTATATGGGTTATTTATTGTTTCAAAACAAAAATTAGTTTTTAACATCGATATAGAACAAGAATCTACTACAAAGTTTGGGTTCGATCCGACTTGGGTGTTTGAAATACGAAACCACGTTTGGCTCATACAAAAGGATTCATTTTCACGACATTACGCAACCCCCTTAACCTTGGGAAGTTATGTCTACGGTTAAGTTTAGTTTTTTTTTTTGTTAATTTAGCTCAGGTAACGACCCTAAAAATAAGGTTTTAATTACGCCAACACTATATCACGAGTGACGATCGGTATACAATTCAACTGTATTCCGATTTAAAAAAATGGAACTTTATCTAACGGTAGATATCCGCAATGTTTCATTTTTGAATATCTTATTTTAGGGGAACAATAAAATGTAAATGTTTGGATTTACATTGCACTTTCACATTGCATTTGTTAAAATTTAATTAGAATTATCTATTTTAATTAAGTTATTTGTACATAATATCTGGATCAATATATTGCATAGTAAATAATTAAAAATTCCCCTATTTTTGTAGTATTTCATTTGAATAAGTGATGTTTTGATATCCAAATTATAGGGTTTTCGCGAGGAACCATAGATTTAACTAGATATATTAAGTTAGAAAATTATCTATACTTTTTCATATGATTTATTCTTCCTAATAGATTCATTTGACATTATGCATCGGAACCATTAGGTTATTTTTTTAGAGAAGTGGTATTTTGCTTAACCTTCTCAAATGTTAAAGCCTCTTAATCTCTCTTTTATGTAGAAACAAAAGAAACATTATTATTTCAACTACAGTTTAGTCCGTCTCGGCGTACAATGTCACGTTCTCAAAATGTCACACTAGCACAACGTCACGTTTTTTTTTCTCTCGCACAATGTCACACTCGCACAATGTCACAATCGCACAATGTCACACTCGCACAATGTCAAACTCACACAATGACACTATCGCACAATGTTACACTACCATTTGCTCTTGTTCTAGTCCATCTATGCTCCCCTATTAAAATTATACCCACCACATACTTGTATGTATTTTTTTTAAAAGCTTTTATATAACTTCACTTGTATCTAACTATGTATGTATTTTGTCTGTCCTGGAATCTTGCAATTAAAATTTCGAGCACTTCCCGATTAGCTAACTGCCTGAAACTTTCAGGGTAGCTCACAAACCAATGACAAAGCAAAAAAAAAGTTAATAGTACATTACTGCCGCGGTCTGTAATGGCAGCGATGATGATGGCCGAAAGCGTAGCTAAGTTAAGTTCGAGGCCATCACAGCGCGGTCAGCATCGCAGCCCTTGATGGCCATAGCGCGGACAGCAAGGGCTGCAATGATGCCCAAGCTTGAAGGTCAAGAACTTAACTAAGCAAAGCTCGAGGCCATCATAACGTGGCCAGCAGGGCAGTCATTGCGGACAAAGACTTGTATAGTGCTTTACTCATACAATGCGAGGTATTTAAATAAAACTAGCAATCTGATGAAAAAATTATATAACCCACTATAACAACAACAACAACAACAACAACAAAAAAAACAAAACAACACCAACAACAACGTCAAAAACAACAAGAACAACAAAACAACAAGAACAATTAAAAAGAACAAGAACAACAAAAAAGAACAACAACAACAACAAAACAACAAGAACAACCAGAACAAAAACAAAAACGGCAATAACATTAAAAACAACAAGGAAAACAACAAGAATGACAAGAAAATAAAAACAGAAAAAACAACAAGAAAAACAACAAAAACTACAAGAACAACAAGAAAAACAACAAGAACAACGAAGACAACAAGAACAACAACAATAGCAAGAAAAAACAACAAGAACAACAAAAACAACAAGAACAATGAAAACAACAAGAACAACAATAAAAACAACAAAAACAACAAGAACAGAAACCGCAACAACAATAACAAAAAAAACATAATAATATACAACAACAACAAAAACAACATACTACAACATAACAATAACAACAACAAAAATAAATAACAAAAACAACAACAAAATAACAAAAACAACAAAAAACTATGAAAACTAAAACAACAAAAATACAACAAATAAAACTACAACAACAACAATAATAGCTAAGAACAATCTCGATCACATCAGCTTTCAAACAGAAAAAAAAACATCAATATCGGTCCATACGTTAGGGAACTACGACACCTCTCTTTTAAGTTAAAAAGCAACAAAAAAAAAAAGAACCAGCAAAAGCTTATTTATAATATATTTTTTAAATTATTTAAAGTCGTTCGTTTCCGCACATCATAAAGCCGTAAAACATATATTACAAATTATATTATTATTATATATTATTTAAATACAAAGCGCGATTCAAAGAACAAAAAAGATAACAAATAGACAGAGTTCGCTTATATAATATTAATGTGATTCATGATGATCCAAATCAAGGCTTTCGGTGCTTAAATTATGCGTATTGTAACTAGATTTGTGTAATACAATGTAATACAAAGGAATGCCGTTGACATTTTGCAAAGCGTAATCAAATTCAGGTTTTTTATCTGGTTGATTAATATTGAATAATAATTACTAACTAATGTTGGGTCTAAAAAGATCGAGCCGTACCCAGCGAGTTCGATTGAATTTCTATTCGACCCTGTTAGAAATAGAAGTGATTCAAAAATAAGTTAAATAAAAAACGTATAAAAAAACTTTTATGCAGTTTGTTTGTTTGTCGTATGAGGTAGTGCTGGCCTCTGATGTCAGAGTTTGTCAAGCCGCCCGAGGGCCTCTGACATGGCTTAACGACTGCTATTAATCAATAACAGCCGGGACCGACAGCTTAACGTACCCTCCGAAGCATGGAGCGATGGAAAACCGCACATAACTTAGAAAAGTCATTGGTGCGGGGCCTAGGTTTTATGCAGTGGGTGAAACTTAGAACGGGCTATCACAATTAAATGCGTATGCAACATTTCGTGTCCGTGCTTTTAACAGTTGAAGAGTTCCCTAGTCAGGACCCAAACCTGAGTGCAGCAACCAAGTCAAAATAAGACTTAAAACCGGCTATCATAATAAAATGCGTACACAAAATTTAAATTATTCGGATTAGGGTAGTATTTATCTAGGTTCCCAACTGTATTTTATTTTCAAAACACTTAACTGAAACGAAATCTAAGCGAATTGTATATTTGTCGTGAAAATATGCAATGATTTTGGAATTACGTTTGTATGGACTATTCATCCTCCGCGGGCTTCCTTAACTCTCTGAACCATAACCTTTATTATATCGGATTGTAGAATATCGTGTCGGTCGGTCAGTTTGTTTATTTGTTCGCGCTTCACATAAAAACTACTGGACCGATTTCGGTACGGAATCACTGTTGGATAACTTACGGTTTGACTTAAAAACTGTACCTGGTATCTCAATCCGATCAGTTAAAAGTCGAGCAATTGATAAAAAACGATTTGACATCTCAACGAAGTTTGATGACATTTAGTATATTGGTGCTTTTGGTTCTGGAATAACTCATAGGATCCTTAAATCACAGAAAAATTACGAAGCGGGCAACGCCGCGGCACAGCCAGTATATTATGTGTAATAATTTAAGTGTCACAGAACAATCTAGAAGTTAGATAAACTGATGTTTTCTGCAAAAGAAGGTTGAATTGAATCGGCAGCTCGATTGCTCCATCTTCAGTTATATAATGTGGGGCGGTGGTATCCACTGGTCATCGCTGCATATCGATGATTTTGCGCAAGAGCCCGGCCCCCGGCACCCGGCGGCCGTGTCCTCCGCCACACACAGCGTCGTCTATTGTTTTGTTGTGCTACGGATAAGCTAAATAGGGCTCAGCCCTTTCAGGGTTTCGTACCTCAAAAGGAAAAAAGGAACTTCGTTGTCCGTCTGTCTGTCTCTATCAAGACCTTTTTTCTCAGGAACGCGTGAAGGTAAGTAGTTAAAATTAATATCAAATACTCAGGTTTGCAATCCCTAGGAGATGTGAAAAAAACAAACATCTATGTCAAAGCAATGAAAAGATACATATTGACACCGCAAGGGAATCAACCCTATAGTGTAGGTACTTCCCGTTGACGTAGAATCATTAATTTTAGCAAGAAGCAATGTCTTAATAGCACAAGCAAAAGGAAAAACCAAAAAAAAATATTGTAGTTGCATCACAAAAATAAAAAAAAAATACATATAATAAATAAGATTTTGGGGAGAAACTTAAAACATACTCTGAAAATGCGGGAAAAATCTTTCAAGACTCGATTCCTGTAATGGAAGAACTATTTATACACCTAAAAGTTGGTACAAAACCCTCGGTGCGTGTGCGACTCGCAGTTGGCCGGTTTGTTGTGCTTGGCAAGCATTTGACCGCTCTCACCTGATGGTAAGCGAATCGGTTGTACAAGATGGAGCGTGTAGGCTTAATAGATGGTTCATTCTAATCTTGAATTTAAATAAATTTGTCGACAAATAAAGGCTGGTATTCTATTCTTTTGCTTTTCGTATAAATAATTAATGTAGACGCGAAGCCCTTAGTACGAATCGAGTGAATGTCAACCATATACGGATGCCGTGTCTCCGTACGGTTAGCACTGGATGTAAGCAGAACGACACGACACGACGCAGGTTGTTAGAATTATTAGTCCAACATTTTGCCTATTGCAGTTTTGTACACAATGAAACACGAAACTAGTATCCGAACATGGCTTAAAGTAAGCGAGGTGAAGTGGCAGTAGGCTGGTCACATTTAAACAATAACCTATTAACCAGCGCAGCAGTAGCCGGTATAGACGAGTTCTAGTTGGACGCCCTTCCGGCAAGATAGAGCGATCAGCGCAAATTATAATACTGCCAGAAACAGGTTTAGAATTGTGGTGATTCTAGCGTAAGATAAGGATATATTGCCAACGTGTTTAAATGTTCTTGAAAAGGTATTAGATATGTCAACATCATAATAATAATAGTTCTCCCGCATCCTAACCATTAACTAACCAAGTTCTATTTTTTGCTAAATCATAGATGTTATGTTAATACATATAAAGCCACTAGCTTTCCCGCCCGCGACTTCGTCCGCGCGGATGCTATTGATGTTTTTTCACAGACTTGTTATTTCGTTTCCATGGCAACCGTTCCTTACAGTGAGTAATCATTATTTTCCAGTTTTCCCGTGGAAACTTACAATATTATGGGATCCTATGTTTTATTGCAGGGTATACTCGTAATCGTTATCGCGTGAAAGCTCCCCCAAACAAACAAACAGACGTTTCACTTTTATATATTGGTATAGTAAAGAACAACTATAAAATTAACAAAGACACCCCAAACTCGCAAATCTCGCAATCCACTTAAATAACTAGTGCATAACAATGAAAGTTCTCGTATTGTTTCAAAATGTTCGGCTTCAGCCAAAACTATAGTAAACAGCTCTGTACGTGTGTATGAAAAAAAACAGACGACTTGAGAACCTCCTACATAAAAAAAACGCCCAAGTGCGAGTCGCGCACTGAGGGTTTCGTACAAACTTGTAGGTATGTTCGTCCATCACAGGAATCGAGTCACGAAGATTTTATAAAACAATCACACAATTTGCGGTTAATTATATATGTATTATATTAATTTCAATTTGATACCTTCACGCGTTCCTGAGAAGAAGGGTCTTGAGAGACAGACGGACGGACCACAAAGTGATCCTATAAGAGTGTTTTTTTTTCCTTTTTGAGCCACAGAACCCTAAAAACGACTTAACCGTTCAATACCATGATAAGATACCATTCATTCGCGCATCCTTGCATAACATGATATACTTACTAACAAACAGTGCCATTATGATTATGTGGACTGTGCGCTAAATCCTAAATCACACCATCAGCCCAAAGACGTCCACTGGTGAACATGGCCATTCCATTCATAATAGTTTGGCAGGCGGCTCGGTGATCGCAGTAAATTTTCATACTTACACAGTAAAATTATACTGGGCATTTCCTGAAACGACGTATTCTAAACGATTTTCAATGAATTATTGATTATTTAAAGTTGATATTCTTAACGACTGTTCCTGTCTGTGCAATATATTAATTTTAAATGCTACGAATAATAATAATTTAAATGTTTATTTCAAACTTATTAAAATAAAATATGCACGTAATTAAACATTCAGTTATCAGAAAACAATCTCATGTTATGATGTTTAGTTCCTTAACTTAAGCATAATGTTGTTAATGTTGTTAACTTCAGCAAATTGAACAAATTCGTAGTTAACGTAGGACATCGTTAAATATGTTTTAAATCGGTTCTAGCTGACTCGGCTGACCCGACTAAATACCTGACTAAATAATAATGTCTGTTACGGCTTTTTTCCCGTACGTCTTCGAGTGTCTTGAGTTGTCCCAGACTGGTTTAGCTGCCCCTTCTTACTCGTATAGACACCTGTATGCATTTTATTTTATGGATTCGGTTTTATTCTGAAGCTGTTTCGTGTATGAAAGTTCTCTAATGAGAGCCAACATCGTAATTAGACGAATCCATCGAAACATTTACAAGTTATTTCGATGGCATGTAACACATGTCGGAACGCGTTATTTTTCGGGTTCCCTACTCAAAGGGTTGTTGTGACATCTTTGTTTGTCTGTATCCGGATTGGAGAGCCTAATCGGTGTAAATTGGAAACTTGAAACTTATTTTCAAAGTGGTTGAAAATAAGTTTCAAGTTGCGAAGTATAGTGTATACGTCCGCAACAAATAATAAAAAACTGAATGTTATTTATAGACAAGTATTCAATATTTTTTTATAGTAACCAACCAACTATATTTTTCGGTTCATGAAATGAGTCTTGCTGTTGTTAAAACAAGTTCTTTGTAGTATGGAACTCTCGAGATGCGAGGCATGTTTGACAAGTTGTTTTTAATCAAAGACTTCCATAAAACATGTACCCGTCATTTAGCACAACTTTTCTTTGATGTATGTGTCGTAGACATAGCGATATCATAGAATTGATCATTTCATGAATAGGTTGGATATGCTAAGAACCATCTCGTTTACCTCAGCTTTCAAACATAAAAAACCGCAGCTAAATCGGTGCATTCGTTCGAAAGCTACGATTCGCATCACTCCCCCCCCCCCCCCCCCCTCCCGCCTCCATCCTCCAATTATAGCTATGAATCATCTTGTTTACCCCAGCTTTCAAACATAAAAAAACCACAGCTAAATAGGTCCATTTGTTTTTTCACCTCCCTTTTCTTTCTCACCTCCCCCCTCCCTCTATCCATATATGTAAGAACCATCTCGATCATATCAGATTTCGAACAGAAAAAACCGCATCAAAATCAGTCCATTAGTTTGGGAGCTACGATGCCACAGACACACACCCACCGACACACACACACACACACACACTAATACGCACCCAAAAAATATAACACCCATCTCTTTGTTCAAGGGTTAAAAAATCGTCACGAATACAAAACAGAGCAATCTTAAGATAGTATATTAATATATATTTTGTATCTTTTACGATATATTTCGTATCTTAAGATGACATCTTTTAATAAATTCCATATCGCTCGATATCTTAAGATACTGTAAGATGCAAATATATATTATCTTCACCGTTTGTGATGGTTCATATAAATTGTATAGCGAGCGATATTTTATCTTAAGATAAAATATCGCTCTAGTCGTCTATGACGCGCTTAAGTAATACATATTGGTTAGTTAGGATCGCTTTTCTCTACGATCATGAATCTATACTTATAATAAAGCAATAAGTACAAAAAAGTCTGTTCAAAGAAGATAATTAATAAAAAATATTGTCTAGGGTACTTAAAATAAGCTACTGAACAAGACTATAATCAGACATTTTAAAAATCGTGTATGTCTGAATGTTTGTTTGTTCACGCATCACGTAAAAACTTCTAGAACGATTACGATTCGGTTTTCGGATCGCAGTATTCGCAGTAGATGTCGATACTTACGCAGGAAAATTATGCTGCCCATTTCCTGAAATCCTTATGCTGGTTCTCACAATACCCGCGGGTTTAAGGGGTGGACCTATTATTAAGCCGGACCCACAAGGCAATCATGTTACGACTTACAGGCTACACGGGTTTCATGAATTATTGATTATTTAAAGTTGATATTCGTAACGACTGTTCCTGTCTTTAAAATGTAAATATTAAATTTGTATTTCAAACTTATTAAAATAAAATTTGCACGTAATTAAACATCCAGTTGTAAGAAGTATTAACAAGACAATCCCATTCTATAGTGTTTTATTTCTCACCTTAAATGATATTGTTTGTTTGTTTTATATCTATAACAAGCTGTTCACAGTTTAGCAGGATTACAAATTGAAAAAATGCGTAGTTAACGTAGGACATCGTTAAATTTATTTTAAATCGTTTCAAGCCTACTCGGCTGACCCGACTAAATACCTGACTAAATAATGTCTGTTACGGCTATTATCCCGTACGTCTTCGAGTGTCTTGAGTTGTCTCAGCCTGGTTTGGCTGCCTCTTTTAAAGACTTTTTTTATTTTATTTATTCGACTTTATTCTGAAGCTGTTTCGTGTATGAAATTTCTCTAATGAGAACCAGCATCGTAATTACACGAATCCATCGCAACATTTACAACTTATTTCGATGGCATGTCAGACATGTCGGGACGCATTATTTGTAGGGTTCCGTAATCAAAGAGTTAGTGACAACTTTGTTTGTTTATCTGCGGCTTTTAGAGCCTAAACGGTTTTTAATTGGAAACTTGAAACTTTTTGACTACTTCCGCAACAAATAATTAACAACTTATGAATGTTTTCTTTAGATAGGTATTTTTCGGGTTCCCTACTCAAAGGGTTGTTGTGACATCTTTTTTTGTCTGTATCCGGATTGGAGAGCCTAATCAATTAAATTGGAAACTTGAAACTTATTTTCAAAGTGGTTGAAAATAAGTTTCAAGTTGCGAAGTATAGTGTATACGTCCGCAACAAATAATAAAAAACTTGTGAATGTTATTTATAGACAAGTATTCAATATTTTCTTCAGTACCCAACCAACTATATTTATCAGTTCATGAAATGAGTCTTGCTGTTGTAAAAACAAGTACTTCAAGTACGGTGCTCTCGACATGCGAGACATGTTTGACCAGTTGTTTTTAATCAAAGACTTCCATTAAACATGTATCCGTCATTTAGCACAACTATTCTTTAATGTATGTGTCGTGGCGATTTCATAGAATTGATCATTTCATGAATAGGTTGGCATCACGAAAAAGTTATATTTCATGAAATTATCGGTGAACTCATGAAATGGTTTGGCCAGATGAATGAATAATTAGCGTTTAACGATATGAACAGCTTAACGCCCGGCTACTTCGTGATATGGTCAAAGACTAGTGATCATATCGTAAAATAGATGACGAGGCTGGTAGCCTGACTTGGCCGTGATAGGTTAGAAGGCGAAGGCGGGAGCGAAGCGAGCACGCTCCTTCGTATTCGTGTTTTTTTTTGCCTTGAAAACCTATCTGTTTGAACACCTTTGGTATCATGAAAACCCTACATTAATGATATTTAATTATTGGGCTAACGTGGATTGAAATATAATTAAACGTTGATGTTTCAACAATATGATCAGTTTTAGCTGGCCATTTCATGAAATAGAACCATTTCTTGAAATTATTGACCACATCATGAAGTTATCTATTCTATGATATGGCTACGATATATACACAAACATTCTATCGGACATCACTCATATCTCTAAAGCCCAACCACAGCTTTACTTTATCCAACTACTATCGTAACTTAGTTGTCCTCTCGATACCTATCTAATTGTTTAAGTTTCACCTTTTTTGTATGATAACAAATTTACAGTGTAAGTAATCTACAATAAGTAATACATATTGGTTAGGTAGGATCGCTTTTTTCTACGATCATTAATCTATACTTACAATAAAGTAATAAGTACCAAAAAGTCTGTCCAAAGAAGATAATTAATAAAAAACATGGTCTATGGTACTTAAAATAAGCTACTGAACAAGAATATAATATTTGTGCCATAAAACATTGATTTTTGCCAAATTTAATGATTCTAGGTCAATTTAAAGTATTCTATAGGTTTTGATTCCCTTGTGAGTGTCGCAAATGTCGAAATATGCGGCATAAACGGCCGTATCTTTTGATTTCATTGACTTAGAAGTTTGTTTTTTTCACAGCTCCAAGGGATTGCAGACCTGAGTATTTCATATTAATTTCAACTTGATAAACTTTTCGCGTTTCTTCGAAAAAGGGTCTTGACAGACACACAGACAGACATACAGATAGACGGAAGGATAATGAAGTGATCCTATAAGGAATTCTTTTTTTCCTTTTGAGATACGGAACCCTAAAAATGGTCTAGGGGACTTAAAATAAGCTACTGAACTAGAATATAAGTTTTTTTTAAATGGTGTCTGTGCGCGCATCATGTAAAAGGTACTGGGCCGTTTGCTTTGCGGTTTTTTACTGTTGGAGGTTAGGGTTTGAGTTAAAATCTTTTATTTTATTTTATTTTTTACTTTGTATCATCCGATGAGAGCGAAGCATTCGAAAAAAACAATTTCGCTGCGGAACGAAATTTGGTATATTGTACTTTTGGTCCAGGTATATTTTAAATAACATCGGACACACCTTCCAAAAAAAAACTGGCAAAGCCGCGGGGACTGCTAGTAACCAATAAAAGGATATTTACATGAAACTTATTTGTAATATTGCGTTGTATTAAAAAATGAATACAACATTAAGAAATAATTGAGTAGGTACATAATCTTGCTCATCAAACATTGGTCACTAGTGAAAAAATTGATATTTAATCATAAAAACTAATTGAATCTCGACATTCTAGGACAAAAATATTTTCAATTTTTTTACGTGGTGCATAACGTACATACAAGTCGTTAGATTTTATAGCATGTCAGGATCTTGAAAATTAATCTATACCCAAAAATTATTGCAATTACAAAAAAAAACCTATCATAATAATTAATATGATACTGAACTTACGCAAATTTCGGCTATCTAACACAAATAAATCCATAAGGCAATGGTGTACTCTTGTTGTAATTTATGATTCCAAAATAAATAATTCCTGAGCTCATTGTGGGAAAATTCTACATAAATGCGTATGTAAAAAAAGTTATTCATTCTCTAGAGAATTATTTTGTATGACAGACAAAAATCTTCCTTTTTATAAGATTTATAAGGAAAGCCAAGTAGCCAGATGGCAACTGCTACGAACAAAATTGTTAAAGTCCAATTCAATGCTACGATTTAAAAAAATATGTTTAGAGATTTCTTGGTTCTTCGCGGTAGTGGTTCCAAACGGACAAAAGAGGCGGTAGTTTTTAAATATAACTGATAAATGTAACATTTAAGAGCATCTGTGAGAAACCAATACTGTTTTTTAATGTGTAACATCTTTCCTCTCGCTTTTCTAAAATATATGGGAGTGATTTCGTGAAAATTGTAACAATCTGTAACCGTGTAACAGGAAGCCGGGGAAGCGCGCGCTATTGTGGGAGTGATAAGGGATATGGAGGCCCTCCTCCAACCCTTTGAGGAGGGAGAAGAAGGGCGTATGGCTAACGGCAAGGTCACAGTCAAAAGACAAAAGTCTAACGTCCAAGTCAAATGTCAAACGTCAAAGTCAAATGTCAAACGTCAAAAATGTCTTTTTGACAATCAAGGGGCGCGTTCACTTACTACGTTCGAGGACGCACGGATCCCCGCGCGTACACTCAAAATCGTTCACGGCGTCGTCGGGCGTTCGCCTGGGTCATCCGAAAAATAGTAGGGGAGGGGAGGAATAGTATGAAACTGACACTTGACAGTTGTCAGTTGTATGTGGACGTCCAAAGTCGTTCACTAACTCCGGATGATCGAGCGATAATCGCACGGATGATTCGAGCGTTGTAAGTGAACACAGCCAAGTAAGTGTACTTAATCCTAAAAAAAGACGGCCAAGTGCGAGTCGGATTCCCGCACCGAGGTTTACGCTTATAATCTTTTTTCTTTGTGATTTAACAGGTTTACGGTTTCGGGATTTCCCTTTTACTTGTGATTTATGACATTGCTTCTTGCCAAAGTTTATGATTCTAGGTCAAAGGGAAGTAGTAGTATTGATTCCCTTGCGAGTTTTAACATAATTATGTGACATAAACAGCCCTGACTTAGAAGTTTGTTTTTTCCCCTGATCCAAGGGATTACAAACCTGAGTATTTGGTATTAATTTCAACTTGATACCTCCACGCGTTCCTGAGAAAAAGGGTCTAGATAAACAGACGGACAGACAAAGAAGTGATCCTATGAGGGTTCCGTTTTAGAAATAAAACTAAGCAAAAAATTTAGATTAGAAAACTAAATCCAAAAACCTTTTTTTTTAATTCATTGTCTTCGAGTTGTACCCTGAAAGTTTCAGCCGGATAGCTTATCGGGAAGTGCTCGAAATTGAGTCGCAAGATTCCACCCGAAACGACGACAGACAGACAAACAAAAACGTGACTTAATAAAAACGTGGTAAGTAATAAGTTTCATGATAATAAACAAGTAGAGGAAGAGGATAAATAAAATTAATAGATAACAAAATATTGCATTTCGTTTCACTCTAAAAAGATGGAGGGAAAACGAATACTTGAATATATATTTTTAATCGTTGTACAATACCGGGTGTTGTAACAATATTACAATATTCGCCGATCTACGATTACCATATCGTTATCGTATCGGTATTGTTGAGCGTTTAAACATTATATAAATAAAAAAGCTGCCTAAAATCTATACTTATAATAAAGCAATAAGTACAAAAAGTCTGTACAATAAAGGTAATAAAAAAAATGCTCTAGGGTACTTAAAATAAGCTACTGAACAAGAATAAATCATTTCTTTTAAATCGTGTGTGTCAGTTTGTTTGTCTGTATGTACGTTCGCGCATCACGTAAAATCTACTGGGCCGATTGCGATGCGGTTTTGACTGTTAGATACCTTGAAGTATAACTTAAAAACTGGGGTACTTGGTATCTCAATCCGATGAGTAAAAGCCGAGCAATCGAGGAATTTTGATCAAATGTTGGTATATTGGTAGGTCCTGAAATAGCACATAGAGTACTTTTAACCTATAGAGAAATGACCACGCTTGCGAAGTCGCGGGAATCAGCTAGTAAATTATAACTGTCAAACTGATTACATTTTTGTCATCGTTATGACCTACCCGATTTTTTCGAATCTTAGCACAGTGTCCCGGTAAGTTACTAAAGTCGAAAATTTTCATTTGAATACATATTATATTTGTGAAACACGTACAGGAAAAAAAACTACGAAACCGTTGTTTTAAGGGAAGAAACTTTATATAACTTTGAGTCATGTTTTCTTTTAATTTAATAACAATTTATAGAGAAGTAGAGCAAAATTAAAATAGATTTATTGAGCGCATTAAACCATATTTGCCAGATTGACCATAGGTGTGGGATAGTACGGGCCATGCTGAATCAACGGAAGCCGAGTTAGTGAAGTAAAAAACCTCAGGGTCAAAAAAGAAGACCTTGAATAGTACTGCCCTTTTGAAACATAATTAATGGATTCGCTGCGAACTAATCATTTTGTTATTTCGTCGATGAACTTAATCACACTACTGTGAGAAGGTACAAACCAAATCTATAATGAAGGCTGGCTTTTTATAGAGATAGAGTACAAAAATAAAATGCCAACATAATCAAACACTCGGCCAATTAATTGATAAATAAAAATGCATGTTTCTCAATAGAGGCGTGCGGTAAATGCCCGCTCTATGTTACCATAAACAAAACTAACGCAATGTTTGAGAACGTTCGGGACGGGATGGGTGGCACTGGCAGGTGGTGCGGCTGAGCTGTGCTAGTCTGTGGCACTGGGTCAGTGGTTCCGCAGGGCGCGAGACTGGCGCAACTCCCTTACGTAAAGCCTGAGCGCTCCGCGCTCCGCTACGGTGAAAGTTGCGAACGCTCATAGAACACTCGAGGCCCCAGCTCTACCACCTCCTTAGCGTTATCCTTATTGGCACACATTCTTGGACCAAGAATTCGCTCCGACCTTGCAGCCGCTTTATTTTTTGTGCATTTCGATTTCATTTGCAGTCTATATTTAACGTAATCACGAAGTGTTATTGACATTGAATTAGTTGAACTTGTTAGGCTGTTCATTCAACCAAATAATTAACATGAATAGCATTATCCTAACTTTACATAATTGATGCAAGATTAGGAAAGGCCTATTGTTCTTCGATTTGAAATATGAACTGTAAAAGTATCAGAAATAATATAAGTAAATTCAGGATCACATGCCACATATTATATTTATTTATTTAAAAAAGAGAATCTATGAATCTAATTATGTGAATTAATATATTCCTAGCCAAAAGTTACATAGTATCGTTGCGTATACAAGAACGTTCTCGTGATTAGCAGTAACGAAAATGATGGAAAGCAACAGTTCAAGTGTGAGTGTAAGTGAATTTTACCGTGAAGAGCAGGTCAAGGTCGTCCACAATAGGCGGTTGTGCAACAGATGTTCTGCTTGTAGCACGCTCCGTCACTCGGTGGCGCGTCATTCTCGCTCACTGCGCCGCTGCCCGCCCGCCCACCGCACGGCCACGCGCGCGGACCAACTTGCTCACTGCACTATACCGCGTGGAGTCATAACGACGATCACCCAACCTTGCAACAAGCGAAACATTATGACATAACACGATAATTATACACCATGCGATGGTATTGACGTTCATTGCATCTCATTTCCCTTGATTGTTTGCTGTAATAGGAATCTTGTCGTTGAAGCTAACGTCCACATTAACCGCTAGATTCCGCGTAGCCCTTCTTAACTAGTGTCAACAAACACGAGTCTAGCGAGCAATATACATATATTCCGGGAACGTGACAATAGTTGGAAAGTGAACTGCGACGTGATGTTAAGATACAAACGTGATAAACCAGTCACTTCCTATAGAGATTTGCAATTTGCTTAATCTTGTTTAACAATTGGTCAATGATTGGTAAATTAGTATATTAGCGTTGCAAGGCGGTAGATATTGAGTAATTATGACGTATATTGAGAAATTCACGATATAGATCAGTGTGTCGGGTCGGTTGTAGGTGGCATTGGTGCGAACAGGTAAACTGGTTAGATGGCCCCCCTTTCTCTCAGAGTGCGGTGCGCGATGTGCGCTGTGACCTTTCATTATTTAAAAATAAGGTGTAGAATGTAGCGTGGCTGTGGCCAGGTGGAGTGACGACCTGCGAAAAGCGGTTGGCAGAAACTTGAGGCGGAGAGCTGAAGACCGAGCTCAGTGGCGTGCGTCCAGCCATAGAGATCTACGTCCACCAGAGGACTATTATTTTCACGGGCTATTTTTTAAACAGTCGTGCGCTTGTCTTCCTTGATAGCTGTGTCCTAAGCTGAAACTACTTGTGTCCGTAGTGTTATCAATAACAATGTCAAGAAAAATATTTCGGATATATAATGTTAACGGTAGGATCATTTTAACTATGAGTACTTAAGTCAGAGGCCCTACGGCGGCCTAACAATCTCTGACACCAGAGGCCAGCACTACCTCATACGACAAACCAACAAACTTAAGTAGAAATGTTGACACTCAGTGAGCAGCAATGTAATGGTAATTATGAGGTATATCAGCGAGCATTATGGATTGTATTATTATTTATTGGGTGATTATGATGAAATGAATCTTCTTCTATCTATATGTATATATGTAAAAATCAATTGCCGGGCTGGAAGTTAGTCGTTGCCGTTAGTCTGGAAAAAAGATCGAAAGAATTCTTTTTTTCTTTTTTTTCGCTTCTGTACATGGGAGGTTTAGGGTTTTATTTTTTATAATCTTGCTAATTTAATCTTGTTTTTTTTATAATCTTTTACTAACTGCGCTTCGCGGCATCACCCGCGTTTAACAGCTAGTAAAATATGAAAAAAGTATAATAATAAATCATAATGTGATCGAATAACAAAACTGTCGTGAAGTATCTAATGTATTGATTTCTTTAGAATCTAATGACAACCAAAGATAAAAAACCTAGAAGGCAATGTGATAAGAAAAAAAGTAGTAAGTTGGAATTTAGGACTCGAACAAATTCTTAGAGCGAGATTATGTACTTTGTGGTAGTCGACGAGTACTATACGAGTACATAATCTGTGGTCGAGGCTCCGCCCGTGACCCATATTATACCATCATATAGGGACAGCTGATTCTAGACGAAACCCGCGCCATCTGCCACACAAACACTAAATGTTAGGGCCAAACACGATTTTACTTACCTCTACTTCCGGCAAATAAGTCGGATTTTACGTACCTCTAATTCCGGCCAATAAGTCGTTCGCGTGACTTAACTATTATTAATTTCAATTCGACGTGCAAGAATGTATCAGAAGAAGTAGCACTTTGTATATATGTAACATTCTAAACGTTACATAGCAAGCGAGCACAAGTAACACAAGTATATCGAGCACAAGTAACGAAAAAATACTTGTGAGATATTTTTATATCGATATTCGATACCTATCTATAATAAAGTATACCTATATAAGTATATCTTATATACTTACCTATAATAAAGCAATAAGAACAAAGAAAATAATTAAAAAAAAAGGTCTATAGTACCACAGAATAAATAATAGTACAAGATAGTACTTAAAATAAGGTACTGAACAAGTTTTTTTTTTAAATTGAGTCTGTTTATTTGTCTGTATGTTTGTACGCGCATCACGTAAAAACTACTGTACCGATTGCGATGCGGTTTTCACTATTGGTTAGCTTAGGGTTTGATTTAAAAACTGGTGTACTTGGTTACTTATCTCAATCCGATGAGTAGAAGCCGAGCAATCGATAAAAAAATGTTTGACGGCTGAAGGAATGTTGATCAAATGTTGGTATATTGTACTTTATTAGTACTGGAATAACACATAGGTTACTTCTAACCCAGAGAAATGACCACGCGGGCAAAGCCGCGGGCACAGCTAGTACTTAATAAAATATAGAGTTCATCTCAGTAACGTCATCTGGAACACTTGCTCATACATAATTATTTAAAATTTCTTTAACTCTAAGGGGAAATATTTTTCATTTTGTTTAAATGTTACAATATACAGCATGATTTTTTCAAGTGGGCGTGGATGGCTAAATCAGAAACTATGAGGAATAGCGAAAAGTACTCAAAGGAGTCTCGGGCCCGATTTTGATGAAAACTAAAACTGCATCTTTGGATTTTTGAAAAAAACAATATTTCTAGGCAGGAATCGAACACGTTGATTTTGGAAAAACAAAGCACACACTGTATTATTACACCATTCGATAGTGTCGCTAATAAGGATTGAATTCTGGGAAGAAATGACATACGGCAAACTTAAGGAAAGACCTAATTTTTAACGAAAATAGTTAAACCATAACTGATTAATTGTTCAAAATGATGACCGTTGTTTTCAATACATAGCTAGATTCGACGTCTCAAGGATTGTACTGCATTCAGTATTAAAATATAATTAATTCCGCTTAGAATATTTTCCAAAGTTCGTTTCAAGTTATCAATTGCATTATACGTGTCTTTCTAGATTTCGTTTTTTACATTCCCCCAGAGAAAATAATCTAAGGGGGTAAGATCCGGTGACCTCGCTGGCCACGGCACAGGACCATAAATTGCAATAAAATGTTCACCAAACTGCTGAAACAACATCTCTTTTACTATACGACTAATAATACGAAACAGTACGCAAACAGTTCGTAATAATCAACGAAACGTGGAACAAAATCTAAATTATTGGCGCCAATTTACTCTACGTTCTAATTTCAATTGTTTACTTTTTTTTCTTTTACTGTGGCCTTTAACCGCGAAGACATAATAAAAATTTGAAATTAGAACATAATGTTGTGAAGATGATCGCGCTGCGGGTCTGTGTTGAGAAAAATATTGAGCATCATTTCGGACAAGGTACAGGTAATGCAGGTATGAATTAAAACAGTAAGTACTTTAAAATATGAATCAGTTTATTAAAATACAACATTTTCCTTAAGTTTGCCGTATGTCATTTCTGCCCAGAATTCAATCCTTATTAGCGACACTATCGAATGGTGTAATAATACAGTGTGTGTGTTTTTTTTCCAAAATCAACGTGTTCGATTCCTGCCTAGGAATATTGTTTTTTTTTTCAAAAATCCAAAGATGCAGTTTTATTTTTTATCAAAATTGGGCCCGAGACTCCTTAGAGTACTTTTCGCTATTACTCATAGTTTCTGATTTAGCCCTACACGCCCACTTGAAAAATTCACCTGTATACTACACATACCTCATAATATTAGTTTCATGTTGGATGGACCAGTCCCCACAAGCGTTCGTTCACGAGTGTGACTAGTGTACAAGTATATCAACCCTTTCAACTATTTTAAAGGGAAAATAGTGAACCGATACACACTTACATGCGTAATCATTACCGTTATATAGGTACAGTGACCCCTAGTTTAACATTTACCTAAACATAACAACAACAACAACAATAAGTACTAATAATAACAAACTGATTGGCTTTTAACCTCCAATTATGATTGAATTACTTGCATTGTTAACAAACAATGTACACACATATACCTGAACTTCGGTAAGTATGTATTTATCGCACACGTCACTAAGAGAAATAATTTGTTGAGAATACAAAAGACCATTAGCTTTTAACCAATGATTGACCTCTACATGAACCAATATTTGTACAGTAAATGCGTCATACACTAATTTAACTGTGTGTTTTTACTTAATGAATGAAATTAATTGTTGTTATTGAGCATTCGCACTATTTCCGTGAGTGATTATCATTCTAATATTTCTGGTTAATGTCGCCCGATTACACCATGTTGTTCTTGCAGCGCCCCAACCTGAGTTGGAAGTCGGGTTTTCACGCTGGTCAAGGTTGTTTGAAACCGTGCGAAAGCAATAAGTCTGAGGCCAACTCTGAGTTGCATGGGAAGGAGGAATGCCACCTTCTCAGATGTGCAGCAAGTAGCGAGGCATCTAGTGTAGATACCACGGGTATGGTGTACGATACGAATATGTTCTTGAGTAACTGTGTGTATAAATCCATATCCATACATACATATTAACAAATAAAATTGAAGTGTCTGTTTGTAATGTCAAAATAACAGATTTTTACTAAATGCATATGAAAGTATAAACGGAACTTATAACCAAAAAGGCCATTTTTTTTTCTCTATCTGTCTGTTTGTTGCCGCTAATCTCCGAAACGGCTGGACCGATTTTGACGGGACTTTCACTGGCAGATAGCTGATGTTATAAGAAGTAACATAGGCTACTTTTATTTTTGAAAAATAATTAGGGTTCAGGGTAAAAAAAAAAAAAATTTGACCACGCGGGCAAAGCCGCACATACGTTTTAAGAATAAGTCCGTCATACTATTACTAAATGCACAAAAAACATAGCGAAATGTTACTATAGCTGCTTACGTTTAATTACCTACTTCGCAATATTCATGTTCTGGCATGTAATAACATTGAGTAATGGATGGCTCTGGGCCATACTGCACTTGGTTCAAGCAGGCGTGGAGCTTACTATCAAGCAAGATCTGCTCATCTCAACGGACTCGAATCGGATTGAAATACCATGTACACCAGTTTTTAAGTCAAAACCAACAGCTATCCAACAGTCAAAACCGCATTGCAATCGGTCTAGTAGTTTTAAAGTGATGCGCGAACAGACTGACAGAGAAACCAGCAGACAGACAGACACGATTATTCTTGTTCAGTAGCAAATTTTTAGTAACCTAGACCATTATTTTTTTATTATCTTCATTGTACAGACTTTTTTGGTACTTACTGCTTTATTATATGTATGTATTCATTCCATTGAGTAACAATTGCAATGTCAACCAGAACTTCTGTCTGTCACTACAGTTTTTGCACTCAAATAGTGTATTGCATTATTATGCGCGGCTCTGCACTGCGCTCGTCACCGTCAGACATTTATTTTTGAGTCTCATGCCTGTAATTTATTTGAATTGGAACCGATATTAAGATCGGATGAGAGCGCCGAGAGAGATCATTTAATGAGAAAATTCGATCTTATTATCCTTTGGGAAGTACCCACTCATTATTGTCTAAGTTCGACGGATGAAACTTACGGTAGCCTGTTGTGAAGTGTGCGCGGGTAAGTAGGTAGCTTAGAATATACTTATTTACTTTTCGAATTAAAATTTTGGAATATCGTTAATTACTTAGATATGCCATCCTGCTGTGCCGCAAGCACATCTTGTAAAGCATATAAACCAGAAAAATGGGGTCAGCAAAGCATAATAATACATGTTAAACAAGATATAAGTGGCTCTGTGTTTGTAGACCTCGCGAGTCCATTTGAGTATTTTTTCTTTTTTTTCCACCCCCTTACACCCGGACCCCTTTGAAGTTTATGCGTCCTAATAAGGGTAACAAAAAAGTTTTGTGAAATATTTGAACATATTTCGGAATGGCATAAATATATATTTTTATGTTTTCTACCACCGCCATTTTGTAAAACATTCGAAAAACTGAATCGAAAAAACATATAATTATCGAACCTGCTCACAACAACACAAATTTCACGAGAATCGGTTGAGAAATGCGACCTGTAGAGAACAGCCGGACATCCGCCGGACATACGAAAACATTTTTGCCCAAGCTGAAACGGAGAAACTTCGCGCTCGCTCGGTCAAAAACAGTGATTAACAAGTAAAATTATTATAAAAGTACAAAAACCCGACTGCGAACAAAATGATTGAATACGAGCTGACCGCCCGCACAAATAATCACATTAGATCAATGTGATTTTTTCATTATTAAAAAAAAGAATCAAATAGTATTATAAAGACGAAAGTTTGTAAGGGTGTGTGTGTGTGTGTGTGTGTGTGTGTGGGTGTGTGTTGTGTGCGTGTGGGTGTATGTGTATGTTTGTTACTTCTTCACGCTTAAACGGCTGAACGGATTTGGATGAAATTTGGTGCGAGGGTAGCTTGTACCCTGCATTAACACATAGGCTACTTATTATCCCGAAAAAATGCACAGTTCCTGAGGGACGCGGGTGAAACCGCGGGGCGCAGCTAGTATTTATATAAAATTAATGTTTCATTTTCACTTAAATTATATATTTACTTTAGTTTAATAGTTGCAATTGCAACATAAGGCTATAGTATTTACATTAACTTGAATAATCTAAAATTTTCAATTTAGTAAGAAGCGTAAAAGAAAATTGCTACTGTTTAGTTATAAGAATTATATATTTTTGAAATGGTATTTTAAAGACGGAAATACAATATGGCAGCTGTAAGCCGCCATATTAGTTTTTTGACACTTCATATATCCTAAAGCACTCTCGTGATCAAGACCAATGATACCTCATTTATCAAAATTCATTAAGCGGTTTAGGCTGAAGGACGTGCCTAAGAAACGTACACAAAGAAACATACAAACAAACTTAGATAGATAGATAACTCTTTATTGAACACCACACAAATAAACATCTTACAACTAAAAAACAAAATTAATAATAAAGTGTCACAATGGGCGGTCTTATCGCTCAGAGCGATCTCTTCCAGACAAATGTGCATGGAAAGGAATAACGGAGGTAATAGGGACGGTGGTTTTCAAGCAATAAATAAAAACATTAAACATAAATAAGCACTTAAAAATTACAAAACAATAATGAATTTAATTGGGAAAACAATAGAAAATTGGAATAAAAGATAAACCTAAATACATACAATTATATAAAAATAATAACACGTACAACCCAAACACACGCCCCACAACCCCTCAGCCCTCAGCCGGATAAAATATTGACAAGTTCTTCTTATTGTTTCAGATTTAATTAGTCGATAAAAGAAACCTATCCAAAGATGGCTACCATACTCAATTGGTACAGCGACCTCATGGACAAACGGAGCGGTAAGTTAATATACATATTTCTGTTTCTGTTCTGACGTCACGGTGTAATACTGCAGACAACACAGGTGCTCTCAGAATAGATTGCTCAGTAAATAACACATAACGATTAATTTATTCATTGTTCCGCGACCACTTAAATAAATATTTTCGAGATAAATACTTTGGGCGGAGAACATTTAGTTTTAAGTTTAATTACCGCTGGAGTTGCAAAGGCTGTGGCGGGTGGCAAATGCTAGGCATCGACGTCACCGTTTGCTCAACACGTTATGTAAGAGAGCGATGTGATTCGCCGCAACACCGTCTCCGGCAGTCTGGTTACAGCCGAGCCGACCTCGATATGCTAGCTCCGAGTCACTATAAAAATGTGAAAAGAGGTCAAGGGCATGCCTCACCTCGCGCAAAACGTACCTCCGGGAGTCCTTCACATCAGTTTGCAGTACTTAGTACACACTATTTACTAAAGCAACGAGCAGTAAATGACATTGCTTAAGTTATTAAAGTATGTCCACATCATAAGGAAATTCACATTCATGACTCTTATTTATGCTCGTTATGAACGAAGTGCATTTACTGTGAGACTGTTTGTTTCTGCGGTATTGTTTGTTTGTTTGTCGTTGTCGTATGAGGGAGTTATGGCCTCTGGTGTCAGAGATTGGTAGGCCGTCCGAGGGCCTCTGACTTGGCGTAACGACTGCTATTAATCAATAACAACTGGGACTGACAGCTTAGCGAGCACCCGAAGCACGGAGCGATGGAAAACAGCTCAGCTTAGAAAAGTCATTCGTGCGGAGCCTGGAACCATACCCGGTATCGTTGGATTCTAAGTTGCACTATTGAAGCATTAGGCTATCATTTTATTGTTACTCTGTTGCAAAAATTGCGATGTGATTGAATTATTTGCTTATAAATATGAAAAGTGTTTCTTTAACAAAAACTAAGCATAGGATCAGTGCGACCTACCAGTCATGACGTACGGAGCCGAAACGTGGACACTCACGGTCAATCTAGTCCACAAATGTAAGGTCGCTCAGCAAGCTGTAGAGAGAGATATGCTTGGAGCTTCTCCAAGATTCGTAATGAAGATATCCGACAGAGAACCAAAGTAACCGACATAGCTCAAATGGTAAGCAAGCTAAAGTGGCAGTACATTTCCCGTTACAGTTGGTCACATTTCCCGAAGAACCGATAGAACCGTTGGGGTAGACTAGTTCTCGAGTGGAAGCCACGTTTAGGCAAACATAGTGTAGGTCGCCATGTGGCCAGGTGGAGCGACGACCTGCGAAAAGCGGCTGGAAAAAATGGATGAGGAAAGCTGAAGAGCGAGCTCAGTGGCGTGCATTAGGAGAGGCCTACCTCCAGCAGTGTACACTTATAGGCTGATGATGAAGCATAGGAGTCAGCTCTCAGAGAATGGTTCCTAATACTATAGACCCCAATGCGCGTCCTGCCCGTGGTCCACCTACATATGTAGTTCACCTTGTTGCACCTATTCTTCCCGTGGTCCACTACAAGATTTCTGGGTGTACCGGGGTTTTTTATTTCTTTCCAAAGTCCACCTTACGAGTACAGTCCTAATCTCAAAGAAAAACTCTGTATAGATGTTATACGTCCTGACATGTGCAGCAGTTATACAAAATTACACTGAACACTTCTGAACAAATAAAAGCATTGAAAATCTATGGGAGTGATTTCGTGGAAAGTGTTAGATAATGTGTAACCGGAAGTGTATATAGAAAGTCGCGAAAGCGCGCACGGTCTATCAAGCTAGAAGCCATCACATTTTTTATAGTGCAAAATAAACACATCAGTCGGGAATAGAACTCAGATACATCAGACTATATGCCGAACGGTTCCAGGCTGAACTATCAAGACATACAATTTTCTGTCGAAAAGTAAGATCAGATCGGTCAGATGAAATAGTTTCTGATTCACAGTTGACCAATGAGCGCGCGCGGTGCTAGAGTATGTTAATGTTACTTAATACCAAGGTGAGATGTCAGATATTACACATCATATGCGACTACTGTAAGGCTCGCTCTTTTTAATCGACTTAAGAAAAGGAGACGGTTATATGTTCGGCTGTTTTTTTTTTATACGCCATCATCTCTATTAATTATTTTGGGTCGGTACAACATGTACTTTTCTTCCATTTTACAAGTACAACTGGATGATTAAAAAACAACAACAGTTGTCATAAAAAAGGATATCCTTGCAAAAAAATAATCGGTACTTAGGTAGAAACACATTTTGCGGAAGAAAAATGTAATGTGTTCATAAAAATAGTATAATTAGGTAAGAATTAAATTAAAGTCACTAAACATGAAATAAACTTATTTCCCGGTTTGAATGACCAGGTAGCGGTACGATGCCAGTTATGTATTTTTTTACATTGGTCGTGTGATGCGAGAGATGACACATGCAGACTACAATGTTGTCACTGTACTCAGAATAATCCATACCAATATATAAAAGTGAAACGTTGTCTGTTTGTTTGTTTGTTTGTTTGTTTGTTTGGGGAGCGTTCACGCGATAACGGCGGGACGGATTTTGATGAAACTTGGAATGGAAATAGCTTATACCCTAGAAGAAAACATAGAAACTTTTTTCCCGGAAAATTGAAAGTTTACACGGGAAAACTGGAAAATGTTGATTATTTGCTGGAAGGAACGGTTGCCATGGAAACGAAATAACAAGTCTAGAGTCAAAAAACTTCAAGAGCATTGGTGTTATACCTTTTGCATTGGTTTTTAATATCCTAGAAGAACATAGGACGCTTTTTTCGCGATAAACAGTAGTCCGCGCGGACGAAGTTGCGGGCGGGTAAACTAGTAATATATATATATATATATTTACTTATCTGCATTGTAATAATAATATATTTACGTACCTTTAGTGGTAGGTCTCTTACGCAAGAGTCCGCCTGGGGAAGTACCTCACATTTGTCAGATATTCAACCTCCAAGGAGTAGTATGTAAGCATGTCTGTGTTTCGGTTTGAAGGGCAATGTTTCCAGCGAAATTACTGGGTAATGAGACTTAAAAACCAATGTCTCAGCGTGACGAGCAAGATTTTGCAACCAAGGTTCTGGGTAACACTGCAACTGTTATAGGCAGGCGTGAAGCTAACCTTCAGGCGACCGACCTGCTTGACTCGTCACTCAAACGAATAATAAAAAATACACCAATATATAAAAGGGAAAACGTTTGTTTGTTTGTTTAGGGAGTTGTAACGCGATAACGGATGGACGGATTTTGATGAAATTTTTATCCCGGAAAATGCTAAGTTTCCACGGAAAAATGTTCTGGGAAATATTGATTATTCGCTGTAAGGAACGGTTGCCATGGAAAAGTAATAATAAGTCTGAAAAAAAACATCAAGAGCGTTGGTCATATACCTACTTTGCATTGGTTTTTAATATCCTAGAAGGATATAACATGTTATTTCGCGATATACTGTAGTCCGCGCGGACAAAGTCGCGAGCGAAAGCTAGTATATTATAAATCAGGAAGCGATAACAAGACAAACATGCGGTCTTTGTTAAAAATCATATTTGAAACAAATTGACCAAAATACAATTTACAAATAAGTAAAACAATGAGCGGCTCTATCTCTCAAAGCGATCTCCTCTAGACAACCTCAGAATGAATAACGGACGGTGATTTTTCAAATGGAGGTTTAACGAGCTCGGTCCTGTGCCAATCGGGTCCAGGTTCGACCCGCCATCTTAACAATTTCGTCGGCCCATCTTGTTGCTGGACGATAAAACACTTCTCCTGTCTCGGCCACCACTCGGTTACCGTCTTACTCCACCTGTCGTCACTTCGCCTGGCTATGTGTTCAGCCCAACTCCATTTTAGTCTCGTAATTGTGGTTCCGGCGTCCCGAACTTTACATAGGTAGTTGTTGATCGGATCTCATCATTACGTACTTGATCTTGAAGTTTAATGCCAAGAATAGACCTCTCCGTGGCTCTCTGTACTTTGATCATATGCAAATCAATTCAGATCAGATTCATGCGTGAGGGTCCATGTCATGGTAGGCAGAACACACTGGTTTTGATACACTGTGGGATTTGGCGTGACTTAAGGATGTCATCTAGCTTTCCTAATGCCGCCCACCCAAGTTGAATTCGCCTGGCGATCTAATTTAGTTCTTTTAATTTTAATTAGTTTAGTTCTTTGCCAAAAGATAGAACATGACCAAGATACTCATAATTGTCGACCACATCTAGGCTCTCGTTACCATCAATAAATGTTTGACATCACTTTGGTCTTGGTGCCAATTGACGTTTCTGAAATTAGAAATTAGTAGTTAAAAATGAGCTGTAAATATTTTGCACTTTTGGCTGACTAAGGTAGTGTTACCATGATACTGTAACGTCAAGACTTGTGTGTATTGAAGAAATACGAAAAGGTGTCAGAAATTATTTATTGACTCCAAGAAACCCCACCCCATCAGAAATAATCGAATTGTCCATCAGGTTTACTCAAAAATGACTGCGAAATGTTTAAGCAGCAATAACATTTCTCAAGAAAATGACTAATCGAGTATGTGTAATCAAATGTCATCAAATCAAACATTCTGTAAGCAGCAGAGTATTGTCACATATTATGCTTATTGTAAAGTGTGACAAATATGACTTCATAGCAAGTTTTATCTTGCAGTGTGATGTGACCAATATGATTTAAGGGGTCGGTGGAGAATGAAGTTTCCAGCATATTATTCGGATTCGTCTAGATGTATAGTTTTGTGTGTATGGTTAAGTTATTTTTCTTTTTCTTTTAAAATTAACTTTTGTTAAAAAACTGTTTATTTATTTCTCTAGTAACTCATTTTTTTCATTCAGTTTTCTTACCTTAAACGAAATGCATGCGAATTATTGTCGTGAAAATAATGCCAAATGAAATATGGCATTTTCCGATTCCGAATCATCATTGACCGAAGGGGCGCTTAAGCGCGAGCGATGCGCCTCCGTTTCAGCTGGGGCTAAAATGATATCGTATGTCCGGATGTCCGGCTGTTCTCCTCTACAAGGTCGCATTTCTCAACCGATTCTCGTGAAATTTTGTAAGCGATAATTATTATTTTTTGTCTTTGACTTTTTTTTTCTTTTATTTGTTTAATGTGCCCGGTGAAAATTTATTCAGTTTCAAGCTATGCAAAGACAGACTCGCAAGGTCTACAGCTCACAGAGCCACTAGTAATATGGTGGAATAATGATTTCGGAATTACGTTTGTATGGACAATTCATCCTCCGCTGGCCCCTTTTATGTTTAACTAGCTGCGCCCTGCAACTATACTAGCGAGGACAAGGATTAAAAGTATGCTAGTACCTAAAGTGGCAACAAACATGCATTAACAATGGTACACATTAAGAATCCCTAAAATGAATATTCGGCAATTAATTGGGCATTTATTCAAAGACACACAAAGGTAATTTATCTACTCAAGTCAACCAAAACAGATTTAGCAACATCACAAACATTGTCAGAAATATCTAAAAGACAAACCACACGTTTTCAACGCACACCCGGAAGCGACAATCTTGCCCGTTAATCTTGTTCGTTACTTATTCTTGCCGCTGCAAATTGCATACTAGCACAAACTACGAAGTGTGGAAGCGTTTGTTATGCTTACCATGTCAACAAATGATGCTGCATCGTCGGAAGACGTTCACTGATGAACAGTGGCTTCCCCATAGCAAGCGCATCCAGCAGCTCCATTTATAGGAAGAATGAAAGAAAATACATTTATTCAGCAATGACAAAAAAAGATACAAATAATTACAATAATCGTGGAATACAGAAGAAAAGAAAGTACAAATAAAAAGTAGACATGTAATAAAAGTGGTGCTGAATGGGCCTTATCTCAGCAGCTGTTTGCAGAAGGCATGCAGCGCTGGTTTTCAGCTAAAGCCCACAGGGGGCGATAAAATATGAATAAATTTAAAAATAAAATAAGAATATATTATGACTCTCATCAGGTCGTCGTACGGCTCCATCGCTGAATGTCATTTTCTGAAATCATCATGTTCGCAAAACACCATGATATTCTCAATATACCACATTCATAAAACACCAAAGGCTTATGTTTATGGTATTATGATAACACATTTATAAAATACAATTCTTATGATGCCACATTCAAAATACGTGCATGCATGGTTCGTCAGTCCTCTGGAGTGAGGACCGGGTCAGGCTTCGGATGGTGGTCCATTAACCGTGCTGGACCTCAGCGGGCTACACTCACTGGTTGCTGACCCCTCGCTCACAGTTAATGGTCGCTCAGCGTGAGGGATTCAAAATACAGTCATCAATTGTATTTTGAATTTCCTACCTCTAGAGTTTTTTTTTTTTTTTTAGGATTCCATATATATGAATGATGAAAACAGAACCCTTATAGGATCACTCGTGTGTCTGTCTGTCTGTCTGTCTGTCTTTCTGTCACAGCCAATTTGCTCCGAATCTACGGGACCGATTATTATATTCTAATTTTGAACTGAATAGTAACTATTTCAAGTTTTTTTAATAATATTATTCTAATATTTAAAAAAAAACTTGAGACACAAACAAGCAACAAGCCCTTTCACTTCATATGTAACACGTTTTTCTTTAAATGTTCTAATTTGGCCCCAAACGCGACCCCCATTTCCGACACTACTGAGACTAAAATGTAGAAAAAAATACAGAAAATAGTTGTTATAGATTACAGGAAAATCTATAAGAAATCTATGATTGTAAAATAACATAATAAATCTCTCAATAAAGCACGGAACCCTCTCCACGCGAGCTCCATGCGAGCTCACACGTTTGTTTTCATTTTGAACATTGGTATTTTACTAGTTTTTCCGTTCACTCTATTTTCGTCCAATCCGTGGTCTCAACTCGAGAACCTTATTTTCCAACCGTTGTCGATATTACGAGCTGTGTAATCCATGTATGCTTACTTATATCCCAAGGTTTACCAAGAGCTTTGTCTGGTTTCTAGATCCCCGAGTAAAGGACTGGTCGATGATGTCGTCCCCGGTCCCGACGCTGGTAGCCTGCATCTGCTACGCCTACTGCGCCAGGGTTGTCGGCCCGAGGCTCATGGCGAACCGGAAGGCTTTCGAACTGAGAAATGTCCTAATTGTCTACAACTTTGCACAGACCATATTCAGCGCTTGGATATTCTATGAGGTACTGTATAGTTTGTTAAGTCTGCAACTCCATTTCTTAACCGCCGAGTCGCAAAAAAGGAGTATTCAAAGTTTAAAGCCCGACGTATGGGGTATCGTTAGAATCCTTACATCCCCTCGAGTAAAATAGGCTATTTTTTTTTAAAAGTCCAACGTGTCTGCATTTAAAAAGGCGAAAAAAAAAGTTTCTTCCAATTTTACAATATGGGTATCAAATTGAAGGCCTTGATAAGCACATTCCAACAGTATAAATTATTGGCATAAGTTCTTTTTTGGCAGGGCAGGCGTGTTTTAGCTTATAAGCTAGTTATTAGTTTTCAATATTTAGTACATCGTTATTCTAAAATTATGTTTTACGAACTTCTTTGAAATTTCCATTCGATATGTCAAAAAGCCATTAAGTATTAAAATTTTAGGGATTTTGAGCGTAGGCGTTGTAGTTGTCGATATTGTAATTTTAGATATTCTAATATGTAACCATATTTAATATTGCATCAACAATTTATATTTTTATTTAAACTGGTACTGTTTAAATAAAAATAATAATTGAGATTTAATAACGTTAAAAAATTAGAGAGGAATAGGAATTTAATAACGTATATATTACATATTATTAAATATATATTATAATGTTAATAAATGTTATATATTTCGTAACGATCCACTAATAAAGAGATCACACCGGAATAAAAACTATATCCATACCAATATATATATATTGTCGCGGAAAATTGAAAGTTTCCACTGAAAACTGGGAAATGTTAATTACTCGCTGTAAGGGACGGTTTCCATGGAAACGAAATAACAAGTCTGTCAATAAACATCAAGGGGGTTGGTGCTATACCAGTAGGTATGCAATGGTTTTTAATATCCTATAAGAACATAGGATGCATTTTTCGCGATAAACCGTAGTCCGCGCGGACGAAGTCGCGGGCGGGTAAGCTAGTATTAAATAAAACTGATTCACCAATGGATCTCTTCGTCATTCGGCACTCTAAAATCTCATCTCTACATCCAAGTCCACTATTCATTTGAATAGATATACAAATATCAATAGCTAACAATGACGCGAGAACCGGAATTAACACTCGCCGGGTTTATTTACAATACATTTTAACTTGCTTGCTGTAATAAGCGCCGACAAGGATAAAAGCTAAACAAGGGGAAATTCATTGGGCTACATAAAACCGGAATTTGTTATACAACAATATATTGAATTGTTTGTTTGTTTGTTTGTTGTATGAGGTAGTGCTGGCCTCTGATGGCAGAGTTTGTCAAGCCGCCCGAGGGCCTCTGACATGGCTTAACGACTGCTATTAATCAATAACAGCCGGTACCGACAGCTTAACGTGCCCTCCGAAGCACGGAGCGATGGAAAACCGCACATAACTCAGAAAAGTCATTGGTGCGGAGCCTAGGTTTTAAACCCGGTATCGTTGGATTCTAAATTGCACTATAGAACCGTTATATATTGAATTGCATTCCTACGAAATGCGTGTTTCGAGATCACACGTAAACATTACAAAAGGTGAAAATTGGAATCGACCCCAGAATTTATAACCCAAATAGGTTTTGACGTATACACTGTAGAAACAGATACATAACATAGGTATGAATAATTCTATCCATGTCCATTCATCATTAAGGGATGATTTTTCAATGCTCAGATAAACGGGCAACTGTTCGAGGAATAAATTTATTAGACTGTTTTACGGTCTGATATTTAGTTACCTATGTTTCAATTGTCATTCATTCTATGGATAGATATCTGGCCGAATAAAGCAAATCAGGCGTCACTATAACTTCAGAGAGGTGAAACAAATATATTGAAAACACGGATGTTAGAGCAGGACAGATTTCAGTCTATCAATTATTGCTTAGTTTGACATGTATTTCGAGGTTATGTTTAGTTTGTACTGTAGCCAGTAAGCGTAATTTGATGAATAGGCCCTAAAACTATCCGTTTTCAGTTAACTTTTATTTTATTCCAACTTTATACTAACTTATGTATATAATAATAATAATCTCACTTGTTTATATAGCCCATAGCACAGGGTATCCTAGTTTGGGGCTAGATAATTGGTGTGGAAATGTCCCGAATATATTATATTATTATTATATTTATAAATTATTCGCTGTACACGTTCGTTCAATTAAATTTAAAGAAGCAATGAAGACATTATGGATATATGGATAAACTCCTTATTGAATCACCACATTTTTTTTATTAAAACTAAAACAATATCTATGTATGTTTATCTGTTGTCTAGTACACATAGTACAGGGTATACTAGTTTCGGAATAGGAAATTGGTGTGAACTGTCCGGAATATATAAAAAAAACTAAGTATAGTTTAACTATGGGCGGTCTTATCGCTCATGAGCGACAACCGACCTCGGATAAGAATAACGACAGTTATAATGGACGGTCTTTGGGTAAATTAATTACAACATACTTATTTGTAAAGCTAGTTAAATAAAGAATTGTTCTTAACAAATATTATAAGATGAACCAAGCTTAATGTTTCCAAAATATGTTGCAATGTTTCAATTTAATGTCAGGTCAGACTAAAGCAATCATTTTTTAACTCTTGTACCTGCAGCAAGTTCGTTAACTTTTGCTTCTTAGAAATGAACGCACGGGGCTTGTATTGCAGCTTGCAATTGGGCAAAGAAATCAAACTTTATTTTTAATCGACTTCACAAAAGGAGACGGTGGTATTTTCGTCTGTATTTAAACTGATTTCTCCGTCAATAGCGAACCTTTTTATTTTTTTATTTTTAGTGGTATGGTCTGCAGGCGGTGTCATATAAATTGTAACAAAATTGATGCAGTAGTTTTTCGAGAATAAATAGTTTATTTAGTAAATCGATTTGATTTTGTGTTTATGTTGCGTCAAATCTCTAAGATATCTAAACTGATTTGGATGGTTGTTAATTTATTATAAAAGGGTTTCCTTTCAGGGTAGTTCCGACCCATTTGAAAAGTTACTAGCTGTTAATCCATTTGAAGTCGATTTTTTGTACAGCACTTGGAGAAATGATTTATACGAATGAGGCTATTAACTGTACGTTTTTTTTTGTGTTCGCAGTACCTGATGAGCGGATGGTGGGGCCACTACAATTTCAGTTGTCAACTCGTCGACTACACGCGGAGCCCGGTGGCTATGAGGGTATGTTGCTACAAATTTATTTTTAGTGTTCCGTAGTCGAAAAAGGAACTCTTATAGTTTCGTCATGTCCGTTTTTCCAACTATGTCATAGCCATTTTATTCGGAAACTATTGACACTACAAGGTTGAAATTAGGCACATGTATTTACATTCACAACCGCAACATAAGCCTAGGTATTTTTTTGTTGTGGCTTAATGATTCCAAAAAAATACTTGAAAAGTGAAGGGTAAAAAAAAAAAAATTGGTGAGTATCGGGTGGGGTCTCGTTGGATATATCTTTTAAAAATATAACCCTAAGTCTATACGTGTTTAATACGCACTTGGGCCGGTTTTATTACAATGAAGCATGTTTAAATAAAAATCCTATACACTAGAAGTAATAAACATTAGAAACGGGATATTTACCATGGATACTATTTGTATTTATTTCCCGATATTTCGGTACTAATCTTATACAGACCTAGATATTTGAGTTCTTGTGGGGCCTTAATGCAGTAGCTACCAATACCTATAGCATAGATTTAATTAAAAGTGAGCAGATTAGGTACCAGACCCACGTGCTTGGACCGCATAAATTAGGTGCAGTTAAAGCACACAATTGTTCTTCTTTCGCCTTAGTCATAATTTTCGTGGCGTGTGTGTAGCACGTGTTATCAGTGACACATTTGCGCTACAGTCTGCTTATGTCTCTCCATCTTTGTTGTTAATGCACAGGCAGCTCGACAGTGGGAATGTAGCTGTAAAGGTGTTTGCCTATAGTTGTATTATGTCCTGTTTTTGTTAAATCGATATTAAAGCGTGCCGTATCATGCCCCTTTTAACTAGCTAGATCAATGGAAAGTAGTTATAATTGTTTTAAAATGAATTAAAAGCCGCCTTATAAAAAAGTTGAAATTCAGTGTACAGTAGTCGCAGCGGAAGTTTGTGTCTCGGAAGTTGTCTGCAAGTCGCTGCGCAAACAGCTATTTTTCAGGCGCAATCACAATGTTGAAGATAAAGACAGCATTGTGCCTCGCTCACTCGCTTACGTTTTTCGCATATTCTATCTCGCTCTTACTTTATGCTGTTTTATCCTCACAGCAGTACCTCTCAATCGTTCACAGAGTCTTAACTTCACAACCACAAAGATCCGCTGCGACTACTATATTACTTTAGACTTTAGACGTTAACTTGTTGCAAATTTTTAAAGTAAAATGAAGTAAATATGTTTTAGCATGTTAAATTGTACGTTATTTAAAATTTAGACGGAAATGCTGTTTTGTGTCAGTGTGCGTTCAGTGACGTTAACTATTAAATGTTTATTTATTTCCAAAATAATAATGTTACAGAAATGCTAACAAATTCCAACTGTGCAAATACCATGTAAAATGGTCGTTACCTACCCAATTTTTTATTTTACGTCCAACTTTGTATCCTAATCGGTTAATAATTGGTGATAATTGGCCATAATGAAACTCACAGGTGTAATGTTCATACAAAGTAATACAAACATTGTAGGCACTGACTCGCTCACTGACCGAATTAATAAAAATAATAATGTTGCACTCAAAGGCACTTCTTCACAATAAAATTTCGTCGTTGGAGAGCAAGAAGTTACTAAGTGTCATTTTTAGGAAAAATGAGTTAATGATGTCAAAGTATTTTTAAGACCATTATCTACCTTATGGAATGATAATAAGAGTTTTTTTTAGATTTTCCGATAATACAACAATGTCAGAAGTACATTACTACTTGACAAGCAAAAAAATCAGTCTTGTCAAAATTAACTAACAGTACTTGAGTAATATATGACAATCGTTATAATAACGTTGAATCAAATACAAGAGCGCAGTGCTGCCCCAGCACTGCGCTCTTAACTGGTCTTAGTTATTTCTGGCAGAGGAAAAACATCGAATAAAATGCAATTCTGTAGTTCGGTAAAAGTCACCAACAGATCTTAAGTAATTTATATCAAGGTAATCGCACGTTTTTCGGTCTTTATACGTTCTCTGATATCTATCTAAAGTTTATTAAGTAAAGCAAAACCAACGCAAGTTTTTGTTTTTGAAAATCCTAGATTTAACTATCCTACTTTTTATTATATATCTCAGTAACGTTACAAATATTTCAATAATTTATTCATTATTAGGATGCATGGTAAAAATATCAATATTTTGTTCATAGAAACCATTTTTGTAACCACAAGCGTTGATCAGTTATGCCGATTATGAGAATATAAAAACTTTAAAACGCGATTATCTACAAACTAGCTTTTTGCACTTTTTGCTCGCCAACGACGATTTGTAATAGTAGCCTATTAGTAGTATTGTAGTAGTAACTTAGTAGTATTTGTATTTTTGTGGAATAATAGTATTTTCTTTCATTTCTTTCTGTCTTTCTTTCTTTCTAATATAAATCCAACCGTTTGAAGAGCGTATTTGATAATATTCCGTAATTATACTGGTTTCTATCTATAGGCTTTCATAGTCCATCGAAAAGAGGGCCTTTAGAGCTCGCAAGCACGCAAGCTGGTGAAATATCACAAAACAAAATATCTTGCCTTGAGCATTATTTTTTTGTTTTTCCAAACCACGGTTCTACGTAGCGCCCATACTGCAATGTATGTCCATGATCGCAAAATAGCGAACCTTAAAATGAACATAAAACCTTCCAAATTCCTTACGAAAACTTCCTGTACAATCGCATCCGCTATATTAAAGCAATATCAATAATAAGTCAATGGCAAAAATGATGTGTGGGCTTTGCTATTAGCGTGTGTTATGTAAAGTTTATGCGAATGGAGCCTGAAGGTTAACTCACACATACTCGTGTTTACAAATATGAATGCCTAAACCCATGTGAGTGGACACGTGAAACTCGGGAGTGGCCGCGGAACTGTACAATTATATTGGCTGTCATTATTTATTTATAATAACTAGCTGAGCCCGTGGCTTCGCACGCGTGTTCATTTCTCTGGGTTAAAGTACTGTGTGTTAGCACAGGCAATGGTAAGTTTACAGACAAACAGACAGACACGAATATTAGAAACTAGCTGATGCCCGCGGCTTCGCACGCGTCGTCTAAAGATTAAAAGTACTCTTTGTGCTATTCCAGGACCTAAAATAACAATATACCAACATTTGATCAAAATTCCTTCAGCCGTCAAAAATATTTATATCGATTGCTCGGCTTCTGCTCATCGGATTGAGATACCAAGTACCCCAGTTTTTTAAGTCAAACCCTAAACTATTCAATAGTGAAAACTGCATCGCAATCGGTTCAGTAGTTTTTACGTGATGCTCGAACAAACATACAGACAAAACAGACATGAATTTAAAAAATGTTATATTCTTGTTCAGTTACTTATTATAAGTACCCTAGACCATTTTTTTTTATTATCTTCTTTGTACAGAAGTTCTCATTGCTTTATTATAAGTATAGATATTACTATTTACACACATCATTACATCATTGTAAAGAAAATAACCCACAAGTTTGGTAAAAGTATGTGCTTGTAAAATTATAAATCAACTGAATAAATACTACTTTAACTTATTCTCTCCAAATTTTCCACTCGTTGTTATTTCTTTATTTCTTTGCTAAAGGTATATACAAAGCAGTTCTTTATAAAAATATGCTTATGAGTCTCAAGTATTATGTATTCATGAGGGAAAACCATACTGTTACAACAATGTATGAAAACAATCCAGGTAGTCGGCTACAGCATAATTTTATGCGTAATTACATTAAAATCTGCTAATATTATGTATTACTCGTACCCAAAACTTTGTTGAAATCAAAGCCTCGTGCCCTGATTAATAATTAATTAAGAAATGTTTGCATAATGTGCTTGTTGACCTTAACTAAGTGTAACATAATTAATCAAAATAAAGATAACGTAGAAGTATAATTGTTTGATAGTGGGGCTATTAATATAATTAATAATAACAATATATCAAGACTATGGGCTATCGAATAAGAATCAATCGTCAACGTTTCCTGCCCACGTAGTAGATATCTACCACGTGGTAAAATTTCGTACTATTCTATACCTAGTCTGTACCTATCAAGTAGTACCGTGACATATTGACTGACAGACAACGTACTACTTAAACCAGAGGACTTAGAGATTTGAAATTTGGAGGAATATTCCTTGAGTAAGTATCCTAGAGGTTCACTTGAAATTCCATCCCAAAAAGGGTGGCAAAGTTTGCACGTAGGCAAAGCTGCGAGGCGCAGCTAGTTCAGTATATTTTATTTATATTGAATAGGCATCGCATTGCACCACTGCCCCTATCCGATGTTAAGGGATGCTGCGGTCGAAGACGGTGTAGGTGCGCCTGCCTTGAAGTAACCTATTCCCTCGAGATTCTGACTCCCAGGTTATCTTCTTCTAATTTAAGAGCCCTGCTCGATATGACATTTGTCTTCTCCGTTAACTGATCTGTATATATATATCTTTCATGTTCTGCCTCTACACCTCCTTGTATAATTATTTTATGGAGTTGTCATGAAATGAAGATCATGATGAGATCTAAATAAAATGAATTTCCCTTATGTAAAGAAACTACTAGTCTAGGATCAATAGTTTCAGAGTTATAGCCCTTTTAAGTTTGACAACTGTCATACAAAACGAAGATATCGATGGGATCTATCACTTCTGTAAAGAAACTACTAGTCTAGGATCAATAGTTTCAGAGTTATAGCCCTTTTAAGTTTGACAGCTGTCATACAAAACGAAATATCGATAGGATCTATTACTTCTGTAAAGAAACTACTAGTCTAGGATCATTGGTTTCAGAGTTATAGCCCTTTTAAGTTTGACAGCTGTCATCCAAAACGAAGATATCGATGGGATCTATCACTTCTGTAAAGAAACTACTAGTCTAGGATCAATAGTTTCAGAGTTATAGCCCTTTTAAGTTTGACAGCTGTCATACAAAACGAAATATCGATAGGATCTATTACTTCTGTAAAGAAACTACTAGTCTAGGATCATTGGTTTCAGAGTTATAGCCCTTTTAAGTTTGACAGCTGTCATCCAAAACGAAGATATCGATGGGATCTATCACTTCTGTAAAGAAACTACTAGTCTAGGATCAATAGTTTCAGAGTTATAGCCCTTTTAAGTTTGACAGCTGTCATACAAAACGAAATATCGATAGGATCTATTACTTCTGTAAAGAAACTACTAGTCTAGGATCATTGGTTTCAGAGTTATAGCCCTTTTAAGTTTGACAGCTGTCATCCAAAACGAAGATATCGATGGGATCTATCACTTCTGTAAAGAAACTACTAGTCTAGGATCATTGGTTTCAGAGTTATAGCCCTTTTAAGTTTGACAGCTGTCATCCAAAACGAAGATATCGATGGGATCTATCACTTCTGTAAAGAAACTACTAGTCTAGGATCAATAGTTTCAGAGTTATAGCCCTTTTAAGTTTGACAGCTGTCATCCAAAACGAAGATATCGATGGGATCTATCACTTCTGTAAAGAAACTACTAGTCTAGGATCAATAGTTTCAGAGTTATAGCCCTTTTAAGTTTGACAGCTGTCATACAAAACGAAATATCGATAGGATCTATTACTTCTGTAAAGAAACTACTAGTCTAGGATCATTGGTTTCAGAGTTATAGCCCTTTTAAGTTTGACAGCTGTCATCCAAAACGAAGATATCGATGGGATCTATCACTTCTGTAAAGAAACTACTAGTCTAGGATCATTGGTTTCAGAGTTATAGCCCTTTTAAGTTTGACAGCTGTCATCCAAAACGAAGATATCGATGGGATCTATCACTTCTGTAAAGAAACTACTAGTCTAGGATCAATAGTTTCAGAGTTATAGCCCTTTTAAGTTTGACAGCTGTCATCCAAAACGAAGATATCGATGGGATCTATCACTTCTGTAAAGAAACTACTAGTCTAGGATCATTGGTTTCAGAGTTATAGCCCTTTTAAGTTTGACAGCTGTCATCCAAAACGAAGATATCGATGGGATCTATCACTTCTGTAAAGAAACTACTAGTCTAGGATCAATAGTTTCAGAGTTATAGCCCTTTTAAGTTTGACAGCTGTCATCCAAAACGAAGATATCGATGGGATCTATCACTTCTGTAAAGAAACTACTAGTCTAGGATCAATAGTTTCAGAGTTATAGCCCTTTTAAGTTTGACAGCTGTCATCCAAAACGAAGATATCGATGGGATCTATCACTTCTGTAAAGAAACTACTAGTCTAGGATCAATAGTTTCAGAGTTATAGCCCTTTTAAGTTTGACAGCTGTCATCCAAAACGAAGATATCGATGGGATCTATCACTTCTGTAAAGAAACTACTAGTCTAGGATCATTGGTTTCAGAGTTATAGCCCTTTTAAGTTTGACAGCTGTCATCCAAAACGAAGATATCGATGGGATCTATCACTTCTGTAAAGAAACTACTAGTCTAGGATCAATAGTTTCAGAGTTATAGCCCTTTTAAGTTTGACAGCTGTCATCCAAAACGAAGATATCGATGGGATCTATCACTTCTGTAAAGAAACTACTAGTCTAGGATCCTTCAAAATTAACACTAGGGAGGGATATTTGGAGGAAATATTACTGAGTAACCCGGGGTGCACTAGGGAGGGGTATTTGCGCACCGCGGCTTTGCCCCCTATCACCCGCTTAGTGAAGAAATTTCGAAAAATTCCTCTTCCGCTCAGTAAGCTACATAGTTTTTGCTTCGTTCATTTTAAATATGGATTTCCGCCTGACGCGAAAATCCATGTATAAAATTCCGAACACTCAGGCGTTACTTCTGAAGTACTTCTGAGTCTTTCAACTATATTTTTATCTTTTATAGTAATTTTACGTAATTGTCGGTGACACGCAAAGTTAATATTTTGTTATTACTGGATACCTATTGATGTGTTTTTAATGGGTCATTGATAATTGGTCTAAGATTATTATTTTCTTTATCGATAAAAAATACTCTCAAATACTACAATTAACTTTATACGTGTAACAGCAGGAGACCCTTTGATCTCAGTTATTCAACTAATTATCTAGGCATTATGTAAAATTGACGTCAATTTAGATACCAGCAAGTTATTGTTTCTAATATCCCGTCGGATTTTGATAATAATTACATTTGTTTTTCGATTGACTTTCATATGAAAACGTAAGATAAGAACCACAACTGTATTGAAGGCACACTGATTACTTCAGCGTTAGTAATATTTCCTGCGAAACAATGACGACCGATTGGCCGAGTGGCTAGTGACACTGACTGCGACGGTCGTGGGTTCGAATCCTGCATGCTGCAAACTTCTATGTGAAGAGCACAAATGTTTGTTTTCACGTCACGGATATAATAATATTCGTATCTATGACTGTATGTTTATCCGTTGTCTAGTAGTTCAAAAACTACAAGTCAGATCGTAACCAATATCTTGATCTGTCTTATATAAGTTGTAGCAATCTTATGAACCTAAAGGCGCTTAGGATAAACATAGTTTTTATTTTCATGCACTATGTTAGCCAGAGAGAATGTCCTATTTCCACGAGAACAAGTAATACAGTTTATTTATTTCACAAACAAAATCCTAATGAGAAAGAAAACGGTGACAAACTGATCTCCAACCGACTACACAAAATAAAAAATGACATATTTCCGTTGTCCAGATGGCGAACACTTGCTGGTGGTACTACTTCAGCAAGTTCACGGAATTCGCGGACACTCTATTCTTCGTGCTGCGCAAGAAGAACGAGCACGTGTCCACGCTGCACGTGATCCACCACGGCATCATGCCCATGTCCGTCTGGTTCGGCCTTAAATTCGCGCCTGGTACGTATACACTGTGGAGAATGAACATAGAATGTATGTATGAATTTCGAATTACTCGTAGGTAGTGCCGAGCCGAAACTGCCTCATTCGAAATATATGACCTCTAGCGTCAGAGTTTGTTAGGCCTCTAACTAAAGGCCTCTGACGAGACTTAACGCCTGCTGTCAATCGTTAGAACGATGGAGTTAAACAACTTAATCTACACCTAAAATAAAGCAGTAAGTATCAAGAAATTTGTACAATGAAGATAATAAAAGAAGTCTAGGACTTAAGCTACTGAACAAGGATATAACATTTAAAAAAATAGTGTCTGTGTGTTCGCGCATTACTTACAAAGTACAGGAACGGTCGCGATGCGTTTTTCACTGATGGATAGCTTATGATTTGAGTTAAAAACTGGTGTACTTTGTATCTCATTCCGATGAGTAGAAGCCGATTAATCGATAAACAACTATTTGACGGCTGAACGAAATTTGGTATATTATACCTCATAGGTACTTTTGGTTCTGGAGTAACATAGACATGATCCTTTTATCCCAAGAATATGCCCACGCGGGCAAAGCCGCGGGTTCAGCTTGTTACCATATAACAATGTAAAACGGCTATAAAATGCGGATAATATCACCTGAAAATTACTCCGAGCAGATTTTGGACAGTTCAGACGGCGCTACGCAAAAATTTTCCTTTTAATTATCCAGTGAGTTGACACTCCGGCGCAGTATGTCATCTAAACATGCAAACAAACGGTGATCGAAAACATTTGAGAACGCTAACTTTGCCCACAAGCGCCCCAGTTTAGGGGTTTTTTCCCCATTTATTGCCAAAAAAATATTTTTGTATAATCTTTGGGGAAACGAATTTTGTAAAAACTTACATGACTTACATATTTTAATACATAAGCATTTTTTATTTCTAGTCTCATAACATTATGATTTTAATTAATCGATGAACTTTTATGGCAATTAAACAAATTTGATCTAAATCACTGATTTTATTAAAAAAAAACACTTGATTTAAATAATTGATTTAAATCATTCAACCCTGATGAAGTGACCAAGAGAACCAAGGTAACCGACATAGCTAAGCCAGCTAAGAATAAGCCAGCTGAAGTGGCAGTGGGCTGGCCACCTTTCCAGAAGAACCGACAACAGTTGGGGTACACGTTTAGGCTAACGTTCTGTATGGTATGGCGCCATGTGCCCAGGTGAAGTGACGACCTGCGAAAAGCGGCTGGGCGTATACTTCTACTACAGATGTTCATTAGGGTTTGGTGGTAAAACCAGTAACTTTCTTCGATAGCCCTTCAGATCAAAGCGTCGTTTATGCGATTTAAAACCGAGATAAATTAAAACAAGATTATAATAAAATCATTCAAACAGGTCCAGCTAACATGTATCGTTAACATATTCACCTCAAATCTTATGAACTATTTTCGTAAACGACAAATATAGTCTTAAAGTTTTTAGATGGCGAATTTAATTCCGGTTAATGATAGAAGTGACGCACATGATTGTATAAGCGTATGTTATTTACTAGTTGTTCTTCTAATGGCAGAAATTAATATAACGCCTGCACAAATAAATAGCAATGGAGTCGTAGCACTTACGATAACACAGGCTCTAGGCTCTTTTAGTTTAAAACAGTTAAGTGTTATTTTTCGAAGAGAAAACTGTTTAAAACTTTTTCTTATATTAAAAATCAGTGCGCAATTTTCCGGGGGAACTCTGTTAATTCGTAATAATAAGTTCGACTTCTACTACATAGATGTACCTAAAATATGGTTGTATTAAAGTAAGTAACATAGTTTTGATGCATTTTGAATATCACAAACGGGAATGGGGGAACAGGACGCGTGTATCCAAAGTGTGTTGCGGCTCAACACACTTTGGTGAACTCGCTAATAGAACTAATTGAACAGACATAATCTGTTATTGTTCAAAGAGCGCTGACTCCCGTGGCGTTACGGTAACAGAATGCGCGCCCACAAAAAACAATGGTTTAGTTTGGTTGACTATGTTGAATAATTTTAGGTTCAAATGGGCCTAAAGTCATCAACCTAACTAGTCTACTTAATTTTGTATATCATAAGGCAATGAAATTCGAAAAGCATTTCGAGATATTGCGACGCTGATCATTATTCTTATTTTTCCAAAATTTTTAGTGCAGTAACTACAAAGATATTAAGTAATAACTCTCAACTAAGCAGAGTTCGGTGGAATAATAAAATACAGTTGCCTGTAAAGAAAAAAAAACTACGCTAGAGCCTGACTTTGACAGACACATAAATGTCTTTTTTCGAATGTGGCTTCGGTAATCTTGTTCATTCCACCTAACTCTGGCAGTTACGACCTTTTCGAATAAGCTACTTTTTAATAATTAATTTCTCGGAAAATATAGCTTAGATTGGAAAAAGAAAAAATACATATATCTTATTTTTCAATATTCCTTCAGAGAAAAAATTCAAAGAGTAATGTTAATAATTTGAAATATTGTCAATTAGGGGCACATAATAAATAATAAGGGGTGCTAACTCAAACCAGTTTTTTTTAAGAATGCTAAGCGAATAGTGCAGTACGATGGCGCGGACGTCTGTGACATTATCACAGAATAAGTAATAGTACCACGGCATCATTCAGTACCTAAGACGGTGGTAGCTTAAAGGTTCAATAGTGCAACTTAGAATCCAACGATACCGGGTTCGGTACTAGGCTCCGCATCAATTACTTTTTTAAGATATGTGCGGTTTTACATCGCTCAGTGCTTCGGAGGGTACGTTAAGCTGTCGATCCTGATTAATAGCAGTCGTTAAGCCTTGTCAGATGCCGTTGGGCGGCCAGACAAACTCTGATACCAGAGGCCAGCACTACCTCAAACAACAAACAAACTTTACCTGCAGACACACGCGAACGAGAGTGCGAGGGAGGGCTTCCGCGAGTCCGCAGTTTCCTTGAAAAATACCATCGGATGTGGTTAAGATTTATAGTTGGAACAATCTGACTATTCAATATATGACTAGCTGTGCCCACGGCTTCGCACGCGTGGTCATTTCTCTAGGTTAAAATTACTCTGTGTTATTCTAAGACCTACGAGTAAAATACCAATGTACCATCATTTGATCGAAATTCCTTCGGCCGTCAAATAGTTTTTAACGATTGCTCGGCATCTAACCATCGGATTGAGATACCAAGTACCCCAGTTTTTAAGCTATCCAACAGTGAAAACCGCATTGCAATCGGTCTAGAAGTTTTTACGTGATGCGCGAACAAACATACAGACAGACACGATTTAAAAAAAAAACTTATAATTATTATTCAGTAGCTTATTTTAAGTACCGTAGACCTTTCTTTTTAATTATTTGCCTTGTACAGACTTTTTCGTACTTATTGCTGTATTATAAGTATAGATATGTATTTCCCGTTTGTGGAATTACTCATGTATACAAGTTTGTGATATTCGAAATGTATTGGTATGTTCTGGTTTATTCTTGATTTTGTCATAAATGATTCCTTTCGGATTCATAATGATCTAATAATATTATAGCCCGTTTCCGTCGGCCTCAGCGGAGCACAGGTGACAGACACGTTCTGTACCATGGTACCACATTCTACTTCAAGTTTAACCTGTTTGCAGTTTTTCTCCCAAAATGCAAATTATCAATAAACATGACATTAATTATGCCGAACGTGCTCGGCAGCTTATTAATTACTTAGCCGACATTCCAATATTTAGTTAAGCTAATTTTCTTATAACTCTGCCTTTGGATATACACATAAAATATGCTCATTATAAAATCTTATTCTAAACTATGAATAAAAATAAGCAATATCATTAGAATTGATAATGTCAAGTTCCGATGTCGCGAAAATTTACCATTACCATAGAGATATCAATAACCATTAGCGAGGTAATATATTGATGGTGATAATATCGAACCGATTTATGATAGATAAATAAAACTATTGGTTTTATACGTTTTTATGCTCGTAACAAACGTGCTGTTAGATTTATATCTTTAGTTATTAATGTCTGTAACTTCATGGATACAAAACGATTTTTTAATGATTTTAACAGTAAACGCCTGTTTAGCTAGAATTTATCTAATAATTTCTTAAAGGAAAAATTTGGATCTCGGACGAGATTCGAACCCGCATACATCCATGCCTCTAACCGATCAGGCTACCGTGACCACTACATCATCACCCAAATTTTTCCCTTAGTTTGTGAATCCTTCATACGGGAACATTGGCATGGATATATTCGAATCCCGTCCGTGATCCAAATTTTTCCTTTAGGAAATTATTATATATGACTAAATACAACATAAACTAAAACTAATCTAAGCCGCTAACAGTAGGTAACATTCCAAAAATGCTGGCTTCATTGCCACGTGTGGCAATGCTTAACATTTGGCCTAAAGAAAAACATGTTTCATTTCCAAATGAAAAAGTGAAATCTTTGGTTGTGATTATAAAATATAAAGATACATCATGCATCTGATCAATGGATCTAATGAGAAAAAAAAAACGTCTCAATAGATCCATACTATCAAAATGGGATCTAACAAGAAGAAAAAGTCTTAATAGATCCATCGTGGAATTACCAGTGGATCTACTGAGAAAAAAGTTCTCGATAGATCCATAATTTCAAAATGGGATCTAAAGAGATCCACACTGGATCTAACGAGAATGATCCAAAATAAAGGCCAGCAAACTTAAGTCACGTGTTGCTTCGACCAGACTCATAATAACTACGAAACAGTGAAGACAATATAAGTAAAAAATTACATAAAATCACGCAGACGGCATCTGATGGCTAAAAGTCATAATAAGATTTATACACAAGGCATAAAACCTCGTGCTATTTTAAGACCCAACTTAACTTGCCCCATACATAAAGCGCCTACTATTTTACCCTTCATTGTATTTGATAATTTTTGGAAATGTGGAAGAATTTTTAGTTTTTGAGATTCATAAGTTTTGCTTTATCGATAACTTGTATAGAAATTGAATTCAAAATTCTATTTTTCCTATTGAGTTTGAGTAAGATTATTTTAAAACTAAATGTACGTGAAGAAAAGGGCATTGAACAAAGTTAAAAAAAGCACTATAATTGACCCAACTATAATCGTTATTTTATACGCTAAGTCAACAAAGTGTACGTGAAGAAAAGAGCATTGAACAAAGTTAAAAAAAGCTCTATAATTGAACCAACTATAATCGTTATTTTATACGCTAAGTCAACAAAGTGAAGAGCCCTATCTTGGTCATATCTTATTATTTACTCAATTTTCAACCTTGCAATATACTACGAGTATTATGCAAAATGAGATGCTCAATATTTTCATCACCATAAACACTATAATTTATTTATGTAATTACACCTTGTGTGATTTTAGCATTATATATTTGTTTTGCGAGCATAAAATAAGGTCAACTGAGCAATAAAATAATAATTTTGCTTCCTGGGAAATAAATTTGGCTAGCGGTATTGTAATGGCCTCTATATGTCACTTCGGAGACGTAGAAACCCACCAAATAATGTTAATAGTACGGCATTTGCAAACTTGGACCTCACTCTGACCTAGACAAACCTAATTTCTGTTGACCCAAGGGCATAACATAATAATATATGCTATATTAGGTACATATAATAATATAATATTGCGAATATAACCTCCCATAACTCGAATAAACCGCATGACACATATGTCGTTCTATTCTCGTAAAACACGCCAACACGTAAAATATCCTGAATTTAAAGTAATTAGACTGGTTGATAAATCTGGTATATATGAGACACAAACGTCAGATTAAATTGAGTTTAATTTAGATTTAAATCTTCAGGCTATTAGCAATCAAATTATACCTAAATGAGGTGTTACTATTGCTGTATAGCTAAAAATAACCGAGAAACATCAAACTATTTTGGCTTCGAATTATTAGCGGACCAGTTGCGGTGACGTAGACGCTTACAAAAAGGGTCTAATTGAGTTTTTAATTGCCTTATCGTATTTTTTAGGGCGTTAATCACATGACGGTTCTCTACAGGTTGTAACTTTGCCGAAAAATACGGGAATAATATCTTAATAATAACGCAACTAAAATCATCGTGAATATGTTTTATTCAACTGATCAATGTAGTTAGCGAACCCACAGACCATAGTGAACCTGTGGCCGACTGCGGGTTAAAAATGTAGGTAAAGTACAATAAGTACCTACTCGTATTGTTGGAGGGCATCGATTACAGTAACATTTTTTGCAGGAAGTTCATTCAACTTTGTCAAGAATCATAATGTCTCAATATTTGCGAAAAGTATCGTTTTTTTCTAAATTATCAAAGTAACCTACCATAACGATAAAAAAATGATTTATATTGCCTTGTCATATTGTTGCAGAAAATCGACAACCAAATTGAATATCATCGACCATTGAATATTCTTAACAGCTTTCTTGCAACAATGTCGAGAATCATATGAATTATGTATAATTTAATACGCCTAACCTTTAGTACCTACTTCGAAGATGAGTTCAATTCGAAAACAATTAACACAATCCTAGTAGTTGTGCTATTCATTAGCAATACGACATCCGCCAGTTCTTCAAGTACTTAATAATCAGATGGGCAAATATGATACTATTTTACGATTTTCATAAAAGGCACTGTGTTTTCAAATAATGTTGATATTATTTATTCGCATAGAACTGGTGAATACCATACGACTAATATCTTAAAAACGTAGATGTGAAAACACACGTAATCATTCTGTTTTTGTTTCTGTTAATTTCATAAATGAACATAAAAAGCAACAACATTACAATATAAAAATATAAGAACACAAAAAGTAAAGTCTAACGTTAGTAAAATTAGCCGCAAAGACGTCATCGCGTATTTTTCCATCAAAAGGGTGGGACAAAAAGTATAACGAAATGAAAAAACACATTATTATTCAAGATTTGTTGACCCCACCGAACAAGTTTGTTTAACGACTCACGTAAGGATTTGAAGTATTAATCGAATACATCCACCCTCTTAATGAAATCTGGACATTGAACTTTATCGCATTATTATTATTGGTTTTGAAGTATTATTCGAATACATCCACCCTCTTAGTAAAATCTGTACATTGAACTTTATCGCATTATCATTATTATAATTGGTTTTAAAGTATTATTCGAATACATCCACCCTCTTAATTAAATCTGGACATTGAACTTTATCGCATTATTATTATTGGTTATGAAGTATTATTCGAATACATCCACCCTCTTAGTAAAATCTGTACATTGAACTTTATCGCATTATCATTATTATTATTATTGGTTTTGAAGTATTATTCGAATACATCCACCTTATTAGTAAAATCTGTACATTGAACTTTATCGCATTATCATTGTTATTATTATTATTGGTTTTGAAGTATTATTCGAATACATCCACCCTCTTAGTAAAATCTGTACATTGAACTTTATTGCATTATGATTATTATTATTATTGGTTATTCGAATACATCCACCCTCATAGTAAAATCTGGACATTGAACTTTATCACATTAAAATGATACGCTAGCAGCTTTAAGCTGATGCGCGTCAGTGCACTTTTTTTGATGTTTGTCCATATGACTTGTCTGTTTTTTTAAACTGCTAATTTTTCCAGATTTACAATTCAAACGCACTTCTAGATTCATCATCAGCCTTTACCAGTCTCACAGTAAGGACATACTTCCCTGAGTGAAGGAGAGAATGAGCCCTATTCCGCACCGTAGTGAAATTCAAAAAGTGTTTTAACTTCTTGCGATCTAAACTTTAGTAAAACAGCACATGAAATAAAAACTAGTGTAATGTACAGGACTTAACCTGTAAAACTAGGTATATTTTGATGTAATATTATAAATCATAGGTGTCTCTATTGTATATATCGCCGCGTCATTTAATTGCGGGTCCTTATCTACTCTAGTATCGTCACCTTGGTGTCGCGGCACAAAATAAATAATAGTACTACGTAGTTGCGGCGTTGTAGTACTCTTATACTAATCTGAGTGTCTAGTGTCAACTGTCTGCGTAATACCCGTCCAGTTTTATACGTTTTACACACGTTTTCCTTCACCGTTCGGAGCGATATCAAATCTGGTCACTAACACTTTGACCGCTTATAAAATTTCAGCAGCTAATAATGTTTGTTACATTGTCTCCAGGTGGTCACAGCACATTCTTTGCTCTGCTCAACACGTTCGTCCACATAGTAATGTACTTCTACTACATGGTGTCCGCTATGGGGCCCCGGTACCAGAAGTACATCTGGTGGAAGAAGTACCTCACCGCTTTCCAGATGGTAAGTTGCTATTGTCTGCACGGACGTAAGCTGACCGCTCGTTGACGTCTGTGGGAAACCCAAACGGTTTTTTACGCCCAATCAAATTATGTATCATGAGCAAAAAGTCCAGTAATCGACGCTCATAATCGTGAACTAACGATTTACTTTGAGATCGAATATTCCAGCAAAGTGACGGACGGTATGGTTCTAGATGCATTCCTTATATCAGATAACTTCGCATGTCTTTTGAAATGGCGGAAAATGATTTATCAGATGGCGAGTCGTGTTTCGACATCCAATAGAATAATATTTACGGTAATGATGGTCAGAACTAACATACCAGTTTATGGAAATACTTTAAACAATTACGTGAGTCAAGTTTTATGTGTTGACTGTTGCATAAATTCAATACTAGTTGACCCATTCAGCTGCCACAATGGCTACTCCATCGTTTCTTCGCTGACGCTCGTTGCTGCAAGTGCAATGACCTTCGCCTTTGTACATTACTGCATAGAGGTTGCATCTAAATATAAAGCAAAAGTTTATAAATAGTCTTAATAATATGGAAATGACTTCAGATTAAAGATTCTTAACTCGTTTGTGCTCTTCATTGACGTCATAGTCCCAGCGTGCATCCTTTATAAGATATTCTAATCGAAATTAAGACTGTAAATCAGCTTCATTCAGCGTTGGACGCATTTTATTGCGTTTTATTCCATATATTTAAAATACAAACTTAATTATAGAAAACTGGATTTTTGTTTCAAATTAGTAACTGTTTGATTAGGCTCTTGGTCTTTATAAGATATTTTATTTTTTTAATTAAAAATGCGTGTGAATCTTAACTACAAAAAAGAACTCTTAGGTTCTCTCCTCATTTTTGTCTGTCGTGATTCAGAGCAAGATCTTTAAATATAGTAAGTTAAAAGATCGATCTATATAGTTTAATAAAGCAGTAAGTAAAAGAAGTATTTACATTGAATCGAAGATACCTTTTTAAAATGGTCTAGTAGCTATGAAATAACAGCGGAAAGCAAAAAGGCATAAAAAATATGTATGCGTTTATTTCTGATCTCATCACGTTCAAAAATACTGTACCGATTACAATTCTGTTTTCGCTGTTATTCAACAGCCCAAAGTCTTAACTAAAATGATGATTAGGTAGAAAGATTTTGCATCTGTGTTCTTTTCTTATCTAATAGAAGCCGAGTAAACTATATCTATAGTTTCTTGGAAATAAAATAACAAACGTTTACGGTGGCATAGCGTTGTCATTCCATTTCAGAAAACACTTCACCTTCCTAACGTGCACAATCTCAGTTTCTATTATCACAATACTTTTACTTTTCATGGATATTAATGTCACACGAAAGAAGGAAGTCTCTCTTGTTTGTACCTTCCTATCTTACCTAGAAACATTTACCTGGACGTCTAAAGATACTGGAAATCCTACAAATGCCCACAGTCCGCCCTTAGTAATGTTTTATCTTCCTACAAATGCTCACGTTCCGCCCGCAGTAATGTTTCATCGTCCTAAAAATGCTCACTTATCAGTAATATTTCACCATCCTACAAATGCTCACGTTCCGCCCTAAGTAATGTTTCATCTTCCTACACATGCTCACGTTCCGCCAATCTCAGTAATGTTTTGTCCGGCGCACAGGTCCAGTTCGTGCTGATCTTCAGCCACCAGCTGCAGGTGCTGTTCCGACCGTCGTGCCAGTACCCGCACGTGTTCGTGTATTGGATCGCCATGCACGGCTTCCTGTTCCTGTTCCTCTTCACAGACTTCTACAAGGCGAGGTACAACAAGGCCGAGAGGAAGTTGAAGAACGGTGGCTTCTGCATGGTGAGTACACACCTACGTCAGATACACATCTTGTATCTCTACATACTGCGCTGAACGACTGTTGTCATTTGCGATAGTGACGCACACGTTTTACGCCAACGCAATTTATATAATTTCCATTATCTAATGAAAAAAACTCAATAATGATTCAGATAATGTACTAAAAGTTAAAAAATAAAATAAAATCATGGATGGAGTCAAATTTATATTATACAGGTGGTATTGTCACCAGAACTAAAGGTGTGTACCAAATTTCAGATCAATCGGTCAACAGGAAGGGGATAAAATTTCAATTACTAAATTTGACTCAAAAAACAAACAGGGCAAGCTAAATAAAACCTTTCAAAAAAAACATCGATTTACGGGCACCAAAATATCGATCTTTTTATAAGGTTAAAATTCTATATTTTTAATTATATATGATGTGTATAATGAAAACGATATGTTTTTATATGTCGAGAAACATGACGCTAGCGCAATACATAGTTCGAGTTATAGTATAAATTATCCAGCGAGCTTTCAGCTATTTTAAATATTTTATCGAGATAATATGTATCTATAATTTGCAACCTATTTGCAAAGATCTATATACTCATCAAATAAAATCAGAACAGCCTAGGAGTGGAGCCTGTTTACCAATAAATCTAAAATATATCAAAATGAGAATATTTTACCGATATTGGTGAACTTATTTTAAAAGTTTATGACTACGTTCTAAAACAGCGCCACTGAGACAAATTATATAGTTTACAAGCTGTAAATAAAATGATAATGGTCCAGTAAAACTATAGATAATGCTAATAAAACTGTCGAGACAAACATTGACAAAAATCGAAGCGTTGTCACATGACTATGAGTGCTTGGTACAACTAGTATACGTACTCAATTATTGATCTATCTCCTTTATTCAAAAGACGTAACCCATATCATTACAACAAACAAAATAATCTGCTTTTTATATGCTGACTAGCTGCGCCCCGCGGGTTTGCCCGCGTGAAATCTTCAAATATGACAATATAGGAAATGCGTTTATTTTTTGTCCCTAAACCCTCGTGGGCGTCTTCAGAAGTACCTATCTTTATGACTCCATTCATTATGTCAAAAGCTTCAAAAGGTCCTTAAGATTTTTGGTCAAATTTGATTCAAAAGCTGCAAATGCTTCATATCCTTCAAAATCTAAAAAGATTAAAAAAATAAATTGTGATGATTTTCTTAGCCGTAAACCATCACGGGTGTCATCAGACCCTGCCAAAGTTTCGTCGCCATCCGTTCAATGGTTTAGGAGCGCATCGCGCACAGACAAACATACATACGAGTACACACATTCATTTTTATATATAAATATAAGATATGCCACTCCAGTCACCACTATAGGAAAAAAAAACAAAAATGCCTCCTAGTTGCACCTCTAGGGTTGACACCTGTCATTTTGCAAATTCCTTCAAAAGCTTCAAAAGTTCAAAAACCTTAGGAGTTTTGGTCAAATTTGATTAAAAAGCTTCAAAAGCTCAAAAACCGTAACTAACCCGACTTATTATTTTTTACTAACTCCTGGTACATTTCAGTAAAAATTCAAAATGAGTTTATTAATTATTTTATTGTTTTTAAACCTCATCTGTACTCATAATTACGAACTCAACAAAAACAGTATTATTGAAATTGGTCGAGCCGTTCTCGAGTTTTAGCGAGACTAATGTAGGGCAAATCATTTATATATATATATACACTCGTACACTCGTAGATAGATAGATAATAGATAGATAGATAGATAGATAGATAGATAGATAGATACGAGTAGATGCATGTCATTTGTCCTGCAAATAAACTGTTGAGTCGTTGACACACCAAACCATTAGCACGCGAGCGGTCATAACTAGCTTGTTAACTGACATAAATCAATGGTATATAATTCTATTTTTTTTACTAGCCTACGATTTGAGATAGCGGTCACATTATGCTACTAAAGGTGACAAGGGCAACGCCCTCGCCTTCAAATACTGTACGGCCGCAACTATTCCAGCAATTTTACTTATTAAGTATTCATATTTCGAATAGCGCGTTATAGATTATTTACAGATTGATAGATAACGTAACAAGGTGAGATTCGTTGACGACAGTCGACGTTATTAGAATATATTATCGAAGGTTAATCATTAGACTTATTGCACCGTTATTTTGAATTTAATAGGGTTACATTACCGTTGAAGTACCATACAAAATGTAGATAGGCTCGAGTTTTAAACCTGAAAATTAGATCAGAATCAAGATTTGTATATATAATGATTAATTAGGTCATACCGAAAAGACAGTACAACGAAGTACACTGAGGTACACGAGGTGTACGAGGTCCGCGGGGTCGTCCAAAAGAGTTTTTGATCAGCTAACTGGGACCACAAACCACATGTCATAAATTGTACAGTCTCCAGTAAGCCCTACGCGATTTATTTATAATGTGAATTTTGAAAATTGATTATTAGTATGTATGTACATGTATTAAAGCAGTAAGTAACAAAAAGTTTATACAAGGAATATAATTTAAAAAAAGGACTTTAAATAAGTTTATTTTTTATATGATTTCTGTATGTCTGCCACTCTCTTGATATTTGTTCGTGCATCGCGTATTACTACTAGACCGAGTGAAATGCGGTTTTCACTGTTAGCTTAGGTTGTTACTTAAAATCTGATTTACATTGTATCTCAGTCTGATGAGTAGCAAGCGATAAAAAAACGATTTCACGGCTGAACGTAATTAGGTAGGTACCTAACATTGTAGTTTTGGCCCTGGATTAACAAGTGGAATACTTTTAACCCATAGAAATGACCACGTGGGCAAAGCCTCGGGCACTTTGTAAATTAACTTAGAGTAAGTTTTAGTTTTCAGTACTAAACTTACAAGAGCTGTAATTTTTTAATCGACTTCAGAAAAGGAGACTGTTATATGTTCGGCTGTATGTAAGTTTTTTTTTCTGATTGCATATTTCACAACAAAAACGGATTTTGAACGTTGATACAGGATAGCTCATTCTATCTACAAAGAAACCAACGTCAAAGAGCGATGGTGGCCTAACGGTTCTATAGTGCAATTAGAATCCAACGATACCGGGTTCAAAACCTAGGCTCCGCACCAATGTCTTTTCTGAGTTATGTGCGGTTTTCTATCGCTCCGTGCTTCGGAGGGCACGTTAAGCTGTCGGTCCTGGCTGTTATTGATTAATAGCAGCCGTTAAGCCATGCCAGAGGCCCTCGGGCGGCTTGATAAACACTGACATCAGAGGCCAGCACTACCTCATACGACAAACAAAGAAACGAAACATGTACAAAGTTTGTTTTGGCTTGTAGTTTTTAAAAGAACTCATATTTGCATTTATGTGAAAGGTGAATTTCCGCGTCACCATATCCATATAGCCGTTATAAACTGTAAACCATCAGTGTCGAGATGTCCTACTCCGACAATCCTGTCGACATTTTAGGCTAAATAACCAATCTAGTAATGCCTGACTGTCAAAGTCAACTAGTTAACGTTTAAATGATCTTCAAGTCTTTTTTGACCCGATTTTATTGCTCGTTTATTATGCTTGTCAATATAAATTTAACTGGTTTTGGTTTTACTTTTAGGTTAATAAACAAGCGATTCTGCGTCTCTCTGAGTTGGACACTGCTTGCTGTTGACCCTTGTTTATATTATCTCAAAATAAATGATATTGTAATCTTTATGTTAGAATTAATTTTGGCCCGAAATTATATTCAATCAACCATTAAAGTCAGCAGATTACATGAGCAAGATAACATCTACGTGTACTTTGGTCTAGCCAAATACACAGACAGTCTAAAAACATTAATTACGGAAATAATTAGTCATTTTATTCGCAAGTCACTGTGTGAACTTGAATATAATGAAATCAATCTTCCTGTGCTATTAGCAACGATTAACGCAACTGAAAAAAATGCTGACTTTTAATAGACGTTATTATAATTTTATTAATATTAAGTATTATAAAAAAAATATATTATTATGATAGCTATAACATAGCTCATAGTTTTATTATGTCATAACACACAACAGCGTTGTTTGTGTTGTTATTCTTTTAGATTAGTGTGTGTTCAAAGTATTTTAATACAATAGTGTAAGTGGTAATAAGAAAGAAACTGACCACAACTTATATTGTATTTAAAACAGTATTATTATTCAACGACTGTTTCCCGAGATTAAATTTTATAATTATTTTATATACTAGCTGTACCCGCGGCTTTACACGCGTGGCCATTTCTCTAGGCTAAAAGTACACTATAACTATTCCAAGACCTAAAAATAAATACCAATATACCAACATTTAAACAAAATTCCTTCAGCCGTCAAAAAGTGTTTATCGATTGCTCGGCTTCTACTCGTTGGATTGAGATAATAAGTACCCCAGATTTTAGGGTTTTTTAGTCAAACCCTAAGCAATCCAACAGTGAAAACTGCATCGCAATCGGTCCAGGAGGTTTTACGTGATGCGTGAACAAACATACATACAAACTAACAAACAGAAAGACACGATTTAAAAAAATGTTATATTCTTTTTCAGTAGCTTATTTTTAGTACCCTAGTTTTTTTTTATATATCTTCCTCTCAGATTTTTTAGTATGTACAGCTTTATTATAAGTAATAGATGCCCTTCACTTTTGGGCAGAATAATAAAAATATGTGTTTTATTACATTATTTTAATCATGCCTTTAAAACAGTACCGTGACATACCTACTGACTGACAGACAACGCCTGGCTTAACCGGACCTAGGTAATTGAAATTTGGAGGAATATTCCTTGAGTATCCTAGAGGTAAACTACGGAAGTAACTATAAACCGTAAAACATTAATACCAACTTCAAATTAAATACCCCTATCCTGCGGGGACCCTTTAATTTACCGTAATGAAAAGTATCCAATGTCTTACCTCGTAGTATGAACTCAAATCATGCCAAGTTTCATTTGAATTCATTCGGTAGTTTCGGTGTGATGCCTAGCCAAGGTACAGACAGACAGACAGAAAGACAATAATGAAAATAAAACAGTTTTGGCTTCAGTACGAATAAAAGAACAGACTCCAAAAAATGTTTACTAAATATCTTCAATGTACAGAATTTGGACCCATATCCCGCAGGAACCCTTAATTATTTTGTGATAAAAAGTATCCTCAATTTTCACCCATAATATAAACTATGACTATGCCAATGTGCATCAAAATCCGTCCAGTAGTTTCAAAGTGGTAAGTGTTTTTTAAATAACTTTCAACCCCTGTCCTGCGCGAAACGTTTAATATTTTGGGATAAAAAGTATCCTATCTCCTACCTCGTAGTATGAACTTGAATCATGCTAAGTTTCATTTCAATTCATTCCGTAGTTTCGGCGTGATGCCTAGTCAAGATACAGGCAGACAGACAGACAGACAAAAATGAAAAAAAAAAAAGTTTTGGCTTCAGTATCAAATATAGAACAGCCCTAAAAAAAAAACTTCAATGTACAAGATTAGACCTGTTACATTTTTATTATAAGCATAGATATTATCTCTAGAATATACAAGTTATACTTTTCATTTTCTGTTGAAGTCATGTTTTCACTTGCTGTATAATAATTCTATTCCCCAATTCAACCCCTCTCTCTTGTTTTGTTTACTGGTAGATAATGCTTTTAGTATTAAGTCCGCCATTTTTACTCTAGTAATTGTGCAACAAAGTATAAATAAATAAACTAAGTTGCTTAAAAAATATCAATATGTTTTGGCAGAGGGCAAACACGCGTTAAATCTCGCTAATATAATGTTTGACCAACACTCTAAAATACGGCTATAAGCGGATGTGATCACGTTTTGCGTCAGAAATGAGGTATGGGCGTGAAGTTGTTAATATGGTAATGTGACAATTCTATAGGCACAAACTTATCAACTAGTAGTTTTATTGGTATTTATACCCAGTTCTGTTTGAAATAAACCAGCCTCAATTTTAAATAACGATATCAAAACATTTGATAAAAATTCGTTCAGCCGTCAAAAAGTTTTAATCGATTGCTCGGCTTTTACTCATCGGATTAAGATGCCAAGTACGCCGATTTTTAAGTCAAACCCTAAGCTATCCAACAGTGAAAACTGCATCGTAAATATTCTAGTAGTTTTTACGTGATGCGCAACTAACATCCAAACAAACAGAAAGACACGATATTTTATATTCTTGTTCAGTAGCTTATTTTAAGTACCCTGGAGCATTTTTTTTATTACCTTCTTTGTACAGACTTTTTAGTTTTTCGTTCATATTGATTTATTATAAGTATAGATGTGGGTTTTCTTTCATCACTTTGTGACATATTTTTCTGTTAAAGTTTTCTTCTTGTGTCCAGATATCAAACGAGTCTACCTAGATAAGCTTATCCGACGCTTTTCTTCTTGTGTCCAGATATCAAACGAGTCTACCTAGATAAGCTTATCCGACGCTCTTATTCAGGAGTTTACGCTACGAGATCTCGACAAGCACTCAATATATTAACAATCACGCCCGTGCCTCATTCCTGACACAACACGCCAAACTGTGGGTGATATGCTAATTCAGGACTCGTTGTTGCAGGCCGTGATGGATGACACCACGAAAAACGGATACAAGCAGGAGGGGTCCGAGGTGCCCAATTCGTACGCGTCATCCGGAGCGGACGCGTTCGTGCGCCGGCGACCAATCTCATAGTGCGTACAAGAGACCATCTCGAACATTCGCGTAGTGTTCAACTAACTGCGAGTCACTTCCATAGTGCTAGTGCGTGACTAATTATCGTAACTATCTCCGTGAATTCAAAGCTCGGCGGACTTCTGCCGCGTCGAACCGAATAGACAATGTTTAAAATATATTTCTATATTACATTTAGATACATGTTATCTATTCTTTGTGCACTAAACTATAGTCGTAAATTGGCATCTCTATTGGTATTGGTGCCCCTTTCAAACCTTATGAAAACGAAAGGGTTGGCAATAGATTAGAGCTACCCGTCAAATTGTTTTTAGTTTGGCGCACACAGAATTGACATCATTATTTACCAGGTTTGTTAATGCACAAAGTCACTATTTCGGATCTTTCTCAGGTCGAATAATTGCCTTGTATTTTTTTTAAGTACAAAATATAGATATTGATAGGTCTATGGATTGTTGAAAATTTAGTCTTGATTTATGTTTAATGTCGCGTTTTGGCGATACTTGTTTTCATTGAGTGCATATAGAAAATGCTTATTTTATTGTAAATTTTCCCCCGAATTACGTTACGAGAGGTTATCAATTATGTCCGGTGCCAATAAAGTCTTTCGACATTGGTATCGGGCGTGTGGTGAACAACACCAAATGCAATAAATGTAATATTAAACTATTTGGGAAATATGAGTTCGTCGCCACCATACGTGTCAAAACCATACAAAATGAATAAATGAATAAGATATAAAATCGGGGGCTGGTATGGTTTATGCGTCAACAATAGACACTCGAAGTCGAGGAAGTGAAATAGGCATATTGTATTATGTACATATATTTTTACTGTGTAAATCTTAGTTATCGAACCATGTAACTAGGCTAAGTGAAGGTTAAAGGATTTTTGTAAATATAATTTTATTACGAAATTGCTAATGCAATGCATGTTACCATAGTTATTACATGTCCAGTGTCGTTTCTTACTGCCTTCCACGTTTAGGTAAGCACGTGCGCTTCACCAGAGGATTTTCTTACTGCCTTCCACGTTTAGGTAAGCACGTGCGCTTAACCCGAGGATTTTCTTACTGCCTTCCACGTTTAGGTATGTACGTGCGCCTAACCCGAGGATTTTCTTACTGCCTTCCACGTTTAGGTAAGCACGTGCGCTTAACCCGAGGATTTTCTTACTGCCTTCACGTTTAGGTAAGCACGTGCGCTTAACCCGAGGATTTTCTACTTAATATATTTGTACTCTTCCACAAAAGCATTTCTTTACAATCATTTCTTAACTGAAGCACACAATTTAGAGGATATTATTAGATTTAAATGTTATTTTATATAATTGTATTATGATTGATCATGTAAACTTACAATATGTGACTTTATCTGAGTATCTCTGTTCTATGTTGTTTTATTAAATGTCATATCCACATTGACGGTAGACCTATAAATCGGCCGAGATAATGATTGTGCACAATCTCATAGACTGAGGCTACATTTATACAGCAACTAGATTTATTATTTCGATGTGTACAGAAAGATTATAAGCTGCATTAAGGCGGGGTCAGTACGGAAATCAGAAAAAAGACGAATAGTAAAACATCGAGAAACGACGTAATGAAACAACTTTATGCGAGCCAAAAAATACTGTGGATAGAAAATATACTACCTAAACAAATGACCGAATTGAATTTTCAGAAATGGCTTGGTGTCCTTGGGAAAAAAAACACGAACTACCACAGGAAAATAACTTGTTGCATCGCTATTCTCGTTATTTTCAGCGAACCTATTAAACTAAACAAATAACCGAACACTTTTTTCAATTGAGTTTTATTGAGATATCGATAGAAAAGCACAAAATTTATCTAAAATCAACTCCCGAGCTGCATCTCCTCTCCCGCTCACACTGCACTTGGACGAGCAGGACGTACATTCGGGAGCCTACCCCGCCTTAAGTGGTTTTCCTAGTAACTAACTTAATCATATTCCATGACACGAAATACAAATTGATTAATGTGCTCGTGTGTTCAATTATTGACGAATATCTCGACCTCTTACTCAAATAGTCAAGATTAAAAGCGTTATTACTTGTAATGTTACTAAGTGTAGCTCTCGTACAGTGTTTTCTCGGCGTGATGTTGCAAGCCGTACCAATGTAGTCCGAGTCCAATATCGATGACCGAGTCTTGTGTGATTTGTTTCGTATAGTACTGTATGATGCTTTAAATGTTGTGTATTGTGAATTGCCGGTTGCTTTGAGCTGAGCGCAGTCAGATCGATACCACATCCAGGTCTGCTCAAGTAAATGCTAGGATGTCACTCTTTTGCAATTATATTTATTATTATTTTAATAAAGGATTTTACAATAATAATAATATGTGTTTTGTCTCCTTAATTCCATAGCGATGTACCTCAGACCTAAATATAATTGTTATTCCATATTTTTGTGTACTTTTGGCGTTTTATAATAAGCATCCATCGACATAAACGCGCCTCGTCCGATCCGACAAACAAGGCATAAGTATGCAATACTATTATTTATTCTCTGGCATAAGCCAAATGTAAGAATAGCTTAGAAAACTTTTAAACTTTCGCGATTCGAACATATAGTTATATATTTAAACGGGGCTTAATCGCGCTGAAAACTTAATATAAGACACGACCACGATTGTCTTCTCGTGACCACGATCAATGCAACTTGGTCGAAACGTCGAGGTAAATAAATATTAAGTTTTCAGCGCGATTAAGCCCCGTTTAAATATATAACTATATGTTCGAATCGCGAAAGTTTAAAAGTTTTCTAAGCTATTCTAAAATTATTATAAAGACACGACCACGATTGTCTTCTCGTGACCACGATCAATGCAACTTGATCGAAACGTCGAGGTAAATAAATATTAAGTTTTCAGCACGATTAAGTCCCGTTTAAATATATACCTTAGCTTAGAAAACGGCGTGTAAAAACATATTTTTTGGGGCAATTTATTAGTATTGTGATCTCAACAGAAGAACTTTGAATATTAAAACTGCGTAGATTAAAATCGATGTGTCGACATCGAACATATCTGGCAGACTAGAAGGTCAACTTATATGTCAGTATAGAACTGGTAGGCTAACAGTTCAATAGTGCAACTTAGAATCCAACGATACCGGGTTCGATCCTAGGCTCCGCATGAAAGACTTTTCTAAATTATGTGCGATTTTCCATCGCTCCGTGCCTCGGAGGGGTGGATTCCCAACGAGTCACAGTGTGGTTCGTTGGGTTTTTTTTTAGTAGATACCTATTCGTATTCACTCTTAATTTTTATTTTTTCTTAGTTTTTTTTTTCTTCCCAACGTGACCCGTTGGGAACTCTCCTGTAAAAAGGGTGTGTAAAACGGTGGGTCCCAGCTGTTATTGATTGGTAGCAGTTATTAAGCCATGTCAGAGGCCCTCGGGCGGCCTGACAAACTCTGACACCAGAGGCCAGCACTAACTCATAAAACAAACAAAAAAAAACCAGTAAGTATAGAACTGCTACAGTCACCGAATTCAACTCGAGATTCAGTAAGTAATATTAAACATTTTTTTACATAAGAGCTCTTCATTGTGACAGTCTTGGATGAGGACCTGCCTGACGATCAAATACAACATACAGGGGGTGTAGTACGAGTTTAATAGTTTTCGAATACGAAATGTAGTTTCGTTTAGTTCCATACATTTACTAGTAGCGCCTCTAGTGGAAACTTGCAGGAACTGCAGTAAATGTATGGGAGCTACGTTTTCAAATACTATAAAAACTCGTACTAGGCGTACAGAACGTACGATGTGCATACCTACAGAACGTAATAAACTTGATTACTCTATGTTGTTTTGTTTACCCGACAGGTGTTATCGAATACTAGGCGTTTTTCCATTGGCTGGCATCAATTTTCATCATCAATGTTGGTTTTCTTACTTCCCCGCGGCTGCCGTGCTGCACAGCGCGCCTTTGCGTCGAGTCGCACACTGGTTTCGTATCACAAAATCGTGGACTTAGACATCAAAGTCCTATATTGCCCTGGTTTTTTTTGTTAGATTTCCGGGGTCAGATCTCTTTTTTTAGATTGATCTGACCTTAGACACTGTTTAGTGTCCGAGGTCAGACTTGTTAAATTACAGTGTCCCTAGTCAGAGTTTCACATGATACTAAGTTATTCTAAATAACATTTCCTGGTGTAGTTATTTTTTTCGAATAAGGCAGTGAAGTCATGATGAAACTTACTAGATTTTATAGAGGGTTTTCACTTGAACGTTGTTTTGTTAGTAAAACTTTAAAAAATCTAAAATAAAAATGTATGAAAGTAGGTACCTACCTACTTTATTGTCAATTATTTTTTATACATTTAAAGTTATGCATAATTTCTACCTGCTACATTTCTCGGAGTCCTTCGGATCGATAACAAGCAACAATATCAAATGTCACAGAAATCCTCGAAAGAACCTATCAGATTTCGAATAACCAATTGCTAAGACATTGTTATTAAACTATTAATTGTATTTGGAAAAAATTGCAATATTTTTGTAACAATTGTTGTTTAATTTTGCTATTAATAAAATGATTACGACCAACGATTACGTGATCAAGTTTTATGCTGCTAAATGCCCAAATGGGCACATAACTCGAATCCTTTATTCAAAATATTTAAATATCTAGAAAATGTCATCTTGACATCTCTGCTGTACGAGTATGTACTAGAAAAAAAACACTTTTGCTCCATACAAAAAAAAAACATATTTTATACATAAGAATTTCATCAGTAAATATTGTTTAAAAAATTAGTCAAAGTATTATTATTTTAAAACAGGGTTTTGGAAAATGCAACCAGTCACAGCCGCCGCGCCGCACGCCGAGCCGTAGCTGGCTAATGGAATAACGTCATTGCCGTGAAAACATGCACCCATATGTTGTGGTTTTAATGTTGACTCATCAAAACACTGGTGATTACGTCGACGACCTTGCTAGATGACATACATCAGTAGCACATTTCTCAAATAATATGAATTCAACACGATAATGAGACGGTACAAAAATTGCCCTCCGGTGCAATCTATCTATTACTTAATAATAGATTAAAGTCTTAGTTCGATACTCCCCGTAATCAATGGCAACTGTCCAAGCCGAGGTTCGTACCCCCTGGGTACCCTTGAGCAAGTGGCCAAAAACTAAACTTAACTTTGGCGTGCGCCTTCTGTGTCACGCATTGCGGCGGAGCACTTTTGCACCCGCCCCACCGGTGACGATGTAGAGGTCAGTTATAGACGAACAGCACAAATCCTATATAAAAAAAATAAGAAGTAATGTCCTATGATTTCAACAAATCTAAAAATATTGTTACTAATGTGATTATGAGCATAGTATATGTAAGTTTCATTCAAATGTATCCAAGCAAAGAACTATCATGCTTCATCAGAAATTACAGTACCTAGGCAGTGGCACTTATTACACGATTGCCCAAAAAAAAGGAAGGTTATGTTTTTAGCATTAATGTATGTTTGTATGCTTGTATGTTTGTATGTGAGTTTATTTATTCCATGTTCTTAATGCCTGAACAGATTTAGATGTATGGGTATCGTTAGAATCCTTACATCCCCCCGAGTAACATAGGCTATATATATTTTTAAAACATTCAATATGGAGACGGTATGGCACCATTTTCAATCTCTAAAAATATATTTTTTCTTCTAATTTTACAATATGGGTATCAAATTGAAGGTCTTGATAAGCCCATTCCAACAATATATATTTTTTTGGCAGGGCAGGCGTGTTTTTTTTAGGTTTGAGCTAGTTATTTTATCTCAATGACTTACGTAGAAATCTCGAGCGTCAAGCGATCATTTCATGAATGGAAAACAATAAGGCTAGCGTAAACAATACACGACGGGTTGATTGATTGTACCTTAAATGCTAGCTACCTATAAGAAAATTAGAGTTAGTTACTCCGTACCTACTTTAACAATGAGTCCATTACCTACCATGAGAATAAGTATCTAATAAGTGATATTACTTATTCGTATGCCACGCCATTAAGCATTGTAGTATCGATAACTTATTCAGGGACTAGATAGTAGTCAAGTTTTTTTTTACAAAAGACGGATTCCACACCGCTTAATAGAAAGTGAAGCACCCAAAGTATGCCGATCCGCATCGTACGCACAAGCCTCAGCACGCTCACCACGTTATGCAAATCGGCCGCCACATCGCAGCAAGATCTCGACCTACCGTGCTAAATGAGGGTTTTCGATATTTTTCTGACACCAGATGTCGCTGCGTAGGCGTAAGGTCTAAACAACTGTCAAATTGTATTGAATTTTAGGCTAGTGAAACTTTTTACCAAAAATTCATCGTATTCGCACTGTTTTACATTAAAAATATTGATTGCGGACAAAGAAAAGTAGCTGAACTATAGATTGAGCTCAATCTTTGGTCGCAAAAGTTTGCATCTCTGCGTTTGAGCTTAATCTTTAGTTTAGCTAATTTTCTGTCTTTGTAATCCATATTTATATTGTAAAACAGTGCAAATACGATGAATAATCGATGAAAAGTGCCACTAGCATAAAATTCAGTACAATTTGACAGTTTTTTAGACCCTACGTCTAGGTAGCGACATCTGGTGTCAGAAAAAATATCGAAAACCCTCATTATGAAGTTCTCACGGAAAATTTGTGATGAAATTATGTATCAACACCAAAATTAATCCACACACGCACAAATACGCCGCCGCCATTTGCCGTGCTTCACTCGTTTGTTTGTCTGAGTAGTTTGTCAGTGTGTTTGTCGGTGATGTTTACCCCAGAAATACGAGAAATCTGGACAGACTGGTCTATGTTACACATCTTACGCTTTACCATAAACAATGTCATGCCATGTGTAATAATACTATTAATAGTAGTTTATGAAACGGTTGCACAATAAGGGCTATTAAAACACGAGAGTGAGTGTAGGCGATGGATCGCAAGGTCTACACGATGTACTGGATGGAGACTTCGGTTCGTAGCTCCTAGTAGTTCAGGTTCCTGGTTCGATGTGGACTGTAGTTCAATTAAACACTGTTGCTTGTTCAAGTTCCGTTGATTGAATGGTCGGATCCAATCACTTTGACTACTTCAGTTCGACTACATTTATTTCAAAAAACTTATCGCTATATATACAGTTATACGATCTTACAACTAGTGCGGTATACACGCCGCAGTTAAAAGGGGCGTGGCCTATTTTATATGTTGTCTGTGTTCATGCTGTCGCGGGCAGGCTCGGCGTCCACAACATCTCTCCCCCCGGCGCAGCTCGCGTAGCCTCTTGTTCCCTTAGCAGGACGGCGAGTTTGCTGGTAGGGCGTCGGAAGGTACCGCTCTTAGTTCTTACGTCGGCGACTCGAACGCCGCCATCTGGACCAGGATAGGTGCGCTCAACATTCCCGATTGGCCAGACGTTCCGGGGCAGCGTGTGGTCGACCACAACCACGATGTCGCCGGCTTGCAGTTGTCGTTGGCGGTTAGCTGGCTCCCCTCGTGGTACAAGCGTGGGGAGGTATTCCCGCAGCCAACGCTTCCAGAAATGGTCAGCGAGCGCTTGGCTTGCTCGCCAAGTTCGTCGGTCAGCTTCATCGCAGGGGCCTGTGGTAGGTAGGCCGATCGATGACCCCAGCAGGAAATGGTTCGGTGCTTCTGGGTCGAGTGCACTCACGCTGACGTAGGTGAGGGGGCGAGCATTGATCGAATGTTCGGCCTCGGTCAGGTGGGTCTGCAGGACCTCCTCAGATAGCACCTTTTCACGTAGCGTTGTGTGCAGAGCGGTCTTCACGGAGCGTACTTGCTGCTCCCTCGCTCCGCCCGGGTCAGGTGGCCAACGCTCGCTTTGCTCTGTTTCCATGTGCGTTGTTCGATGCTGGCATATGTCGTTCAATGCCAGCACACGCGCGGACACCCGTATCAACGTCTCTTGTTTCGAGAAGCGGGTGGGTTCAGGCAGCCATCGGTCGCTGTGTTCATCCCGCTCGCTCGTGTGTGGGATCTCCATATGTTCGTCCTGCTCGCTCGTGTGCAGGACCTCTTGTTGGTCAGTGAACGCTTGGTGTGTGGGCCATTCTTCTTCGGGTTCGCGAAGGAAGCTGGGCCCCTGGAACCAGCGATCGCTAGCGGCTATGGGCGTGCGGCTCAGTCTCGTCGCGTCGTCGGCTACGTTATGTTCGGTAGGCAGCCATCTCCACTCACGTCGGTGAGTTAAGTCCGCTATCTCGCCCAGCCGGTGCGCTACAAAGGGCGTGTAGCGCTTCGCGTCGTTGTGCACCCAATGGACTACGGTCGCAGAGTCGGTCCAGTAGGTGGTCTTCGTTACTTCAACGCGATGCTCCTTTTTTATAACGTCCGCGAGCCTCGCGCCGATGACCGCTGCCTGAAGTTCTAGGCGCGGTATGCTCTGCGCGCGTTGCGGCGCTACCTTGGCTTTGGCAGCCACCAAAGCAATGGTCACGCTGCCGTCGTGGTGGATGGCCCTCCAAAAGGCCACCGTAGAAAATGCCTGCTCGCTCGCATCGCATAGTATGTGCAGGTCTACGCGATTGTGTCCCTCTAGCGCGTAGCTATGGCGTAGGCGCAAGCGAGTTATCTCGCTCAGCTAGCGTAGCCATTCCGCGAAATGTTCGGCTTCTTCTGCAGGTATCGGCTCGTCCCATGGCATGTGAAGACGCCACAGGCTCTGCAGGATGATCTTCGCTCGAATGGTGTACTGACTGAGGAGACCAAGCGGGTCATAAATGGACATGACCGCGCTGAGGGCCTCTCTCTTCGTGGGTGCGCGGATCTGCGCGCGCACCTCAGCCGGTACGCGGTGCATTGCGGTGTTGAACCCCAGTTCGTCACTGTTGGAGTCCCAGCAGAGCCCGAGTATCTTGCTCTCAGGGCTCCCTGCTCCCAACTGAGTGGGCGTAGTCGCTCGTAGCTCTGGCGGTACGTCTCGTAGCACGTTCGTGTTGCTAGCACTCCAACTGCGCAGAGTGAAGCCGGCGGCCGCGTGCACCTCGCGTAGTTCTTGGATGGTGCTACGGGCCTCCTCTTCATTGGCGTAGCTGTCTACTAGATCATCCATATAGTGGCTGTTCGTGATGGCCACTAGAGCGCGTGGGTGAGTCTGTGCATGTGCGCGCGCATTGTGGTTGCGCACGCTGTGCGCCATAAACGGTGAGCTGGCGGCGCCGAAAATCATGCTCGCCATCTTGTAGTGGCGAGGCGGGTTAGTTCGGTCCCGGCCTCGCCATAAGAACTGCTGTGCGGGCTGGTCTTCAGGTCGGATCTTCACTCGTAGAAACATCTCTTGTATGTCGGCGGTGACGGCGATCGGCCGTTCTCTGAATCTGAAGACGATTCCTTGTAGTGATAGTAGAAGGTCCGGGCCCTCCAGCAGCTGGTCGTTCAAGCTCACGCCGTGACATTGGTGAGCTGCGTCAAAAACAAGCCGTTGTTTACCAGGCTTGTTTGGGTTCTGTACTGCGAAGTGCGGGAGGTACCAGCAGATGGGGCTCCGTCGTTCAGTCCCGTCGCATGGCACCGCATAATTCTTAGCCAACAGATTTTCTATTTGCGCGGCGTATTGGTCTGCGAAGTCTGGGTAGGCGTCCATCTTTCGTTCGATGCTTTGTAGACGCCGTAGAGCCGCGCCGTAGTTCGACGGCATGGTGACGTCATCTCGCCGCCAAGGCAAGCCCACTTCGTAGCCGCTGTCTGTTTTCTTTATTGTTTCTTCGAAGATCTTCGTAGCTCGTAGATCTGCGTCGCTCACTCTCGAATGGATAGCGACGCCGAGCGCGTCGATGCGGAAGTGCGCCTCCACAAGCTCGTGTAGGCGCTGGTCGTGCTCGTTCGTACGCTGGTCGGGCGCGTATACGTGCAGCACGCTCTCGTTTTCGTAGATCAGGCTGCGAGGTGCGGTTCCATGCATCACCCAGCCAAGTCGGGTCCTCGACGCGGCCGGTTCATTTGGCCCGCCAAGACGAAGCTCACGGGATACAATGAGCTCCCAGTGGTCGGCGCCTACTAAGATGAGGGGGTGTGCCAGGTCGTAGCACACCTCTGCCTCCATCAAGTCCCGCAGATGATTGTGTCGAAGAAGCGAGCTTGGGACGGACTGCCGGTGTAGCTTCAGATCGCGCACCGTGCGCGCTTTGATGTCGTGACGTGTCGCCTCCTTAGCTCCCCTTATAGAGAGAGAGACGGTTTGGCTGTCTCCCTCTCGCTGCGATATGTTCACGCCGTTCAGATGTAGGGGCTGCGTAGGGCCTTCTGCGCCGATCTTCTTCGCTAGTTCATGGTCGATGAGCGTGATGGTGGCGCCTTCGTCCAGCAGCGCGTAAGTGTCGACCTCCCCCCGTGGACCGGTGACGACCACGGGGCAGATCTTAAGCATCACGGTCTTCAGGCCAGTAGCATTGGTGGGTGCTACCGACAAGACCGCTGCGTTGTGGCTCGGTGAATGTTTGGGTTGCGCAGCAGATGGCTCGTTAGGTCGCGCAGCTGATCACGTATTATGTCGCGTGTCTTCGTGCAGTGTTGAGTGGTGCGGGCGGTGGCATTGGTTAATGCCGCACAGCTTCGCCTTGCATTGGTACCGGCGATGTTTCTTGTCGGCACATCGGAAGCATACGCCTTTCTCTTTGACCAGCTCCCAGCGCTTATCAACGGTCAGTGCCCGGTAGGTTGGGCACTGATGTAGCGCATGGGCTTGGTTGCAGCTCTGGCATAGGTCAGTCTTTGTTTCTTGTTCCGCGCCCTCGTCGGTAGTGTACACGGCGTTCCCTTTCTTCTTTAATGCCGCTGGTCTCGTCTCACGGGCGGCAGAGGTCGCTGCCGGTGCGTATGTAAAACGCAGTGCCATGTCTGCTTCTCGCATGAGGAATCGAGATAGCATGACAATTTCTGGCTCCGAAGGTGACTGGTGTTCGTTGGCGTAGTGGCACCACTGCGTTTTGATGTACGGGCTTAGCTTCTCCAGCACCTCACGCGCCAGCATCGGGTTATACAGGTACCCCCGCCGGTCGATGTTCTGTAGCACGCAGACGACGTTCTGAAGTTTGACAGCGAACGTGTTGAGGTGGGTCGCTGTCATCCCTGGCTTCGGGAACCTTCTCAGCTCTTCTAATGCTCGGTCGATGATGAGCTCCGGTCTCCCAAAGCTCTGTTCCAATGTTTTGATGATGACGTCAGGATCAGTGGCTGTGTGCAGTAATGCAGCCACGGCGTCACGTGCGTCGCCCTTGAGGCAACTTCTCAGCCGCTGTAAGTTCTCAGCGGCTGAGATGTGGTACAGGGCTGTGGAGTCCCGTACTGCTGCCTTGAATGGCAACCATTCGTTTGGTGCCCCAGTGAAGACGGGCAGGTCGGAGTTGTAGCGGGCCCGAGGTCTGGCCATTCGTTCAATGGCCTCGGCGAGTTGTTCGATCCCGGATCTGCGGTCAGATCGACCCGGGGTAGGTGATCTTGTAGAACGCTCAAAGCGTGCTCGTCGTGGTTCTTCTTGTTGCCTCTCGGTGTTGAGGCGCGGCACATCCCCGCTCTCCCCCCGTAGGGTGGAGGGGTTTGTGCGTTGCAACCAATCGTCCACCTTCTGGTGGTTGTCGTTGTTCCGCACGGTTGGCTCGTCGTGAAGGCTCTGATCTTCTTCAATATTCGCGATCTGAGCCGCCAATCGCTTCTTCACTAGGTCCGCTTCCATTTCCAACTCCTTTCTCTTCAATTCAGCAAGTTTCTCGGCCGCCTCTAACTCCGCCAGCCGCAGCCTTAGGGTGGAGTTCGCAGTTCGTTGCGAGTGCGCCGGTGACTTGCTTCGTTCGATGTTGCCGGACGGGCCGGCGGTCGTGCCAGCAGCCGTGCCAGCGGCCGGCACAGATGGTGATGCCGGCGGCTCTAGGGATAGCCTTCGAAGGCGCTCTTCGTCCAACCGCTTCCGCTCTTCCAGCTCTGCCAGGTCGCTTTGGCTCCTCGTGACCACCATGTTCGATGGGCGGCAGACGTTCACTGGATAAGCTGTTGGTCGCTTAAGTTCTTCTTCTATCCGGCTCCGATGGACCAAAATGTAGTCGCTGGTTCTTCTATCCGGTTCGTTAGGACCAAGATGTAGGCGATGGATCGCAAGGTCTACACGATGTACTGGATGGAGACTTCGGTTCGTAGCTCCTAGTAGTTCAGGTTCCTGGTTCGATGTGGACTGTAGTTCAATTAAACACTGTTGCTTGTTCAAGTTCCGTTGATTGAATGGTCGGATCCAATCACTTTGACTACTTCAGTTCGACTACATTTATTTCAAAAAACTTATCGCTATATATACAGTTATACGATCTTACAACTAGTGCGGTATACACGCCGCAGTTAAAAGGGGCGTGGCCTATTTTATATGTTGTCTGTGTTCATGCTGTCGCGGGCAGGCTCGGCGTCCACAACAGTGAGTTTATTAACTAGTTATGTGCCGTTTCATACACCACTTTATCTACAGTCATGCAATAGGAACTTACATTTAATGAAGAAAAGAATATGTCGTAACATTATCTAGATTTTTCTGGTAAAAGCTCGTTCGTCGTGTTCGTTGCTGTTTCCGTGATGTCAGGTGGAGTCAAATTCTCCTCACTAACACGGCAGTCGGTAATTTTTAAAGAAAAACACATTAACATTACTTTTTAATTATGGCGCCAAAATCTAGTCAATAGCGAATTGGCGCGCATACGGTCTAACACGGACCGCCATATATGTATAATAAATGGCCAAAATTCTCGATGTGCGGAGCCAACGTATATATGATATGACTGTAGATAAAAGATATTAAAATACTCGATTTAAAAATATTCAACAAGAATAAACACGCAATCGGTCCAGTAGTTTTTACATGATGCGCGAACAAACATACAGACAGACAAACAGACAGACACGAATTTTTAAAATGTTATATTCTTGTTCAGTAGCTTATTTTATGTACCCTAGACCATTTCTTTTTTATTTATCTTCTTTGTACAGACTTACGAACCTTTAGATTGCAAAGTGTAGAAATGTTGCACATTCTAAATAGGGTACCTTGCATTGTATGGATCTTTAGCATTACATTGTTACATTTACAAATTTTTTACCTACATCTGTGACAATAAATAAATATCTTTTCAATTTCAAATTTCACTTTATTTCCTTGCTTGCGTAGACATAATATAGGGTAGAGATGGTAGAGTGCGTGCGAAGCCGCAGGTGTAATTCATCCTTCCTTCTTTAAATGCATTGAGATAAGTACAAGTTAGGCTATCTACATTCTTCTAAAATGAAAAATTGTGACTCTGGATGTTCGATCGACAATCGCGCTGTGACAGCATTGGTAGAAACGGGCAGGGTTCCCAGCATTTCAACCTACAGTTACCTAGTTCAAAAGATGCATTATAATTTCAATAAATTCATTTACTCCTTTTACTTAACTATGGTTTTCATTTTGAATATTTTGAACTCCAACCTCAGTAAGATAGATAAATATATAGATACTAGGTACTTATAAGTTTTAGAATAATAGCACACAGGAGTTATTCTGATCACAGGAAATGCGAACCTGTAAACGATAATTTACCAAATGTTCTGAAGTTCCTATACTTTTAGGGGTTAGTAGGTAGGTATCTAAAATCTGCTTAAGCTCCGGCAATTATAACTGCAGTCGAATCAGACCTAGTCTCGGGAAAATCCTTAGATATTGACTAAAGCACACCAAGTCCCTTGGAAAAACCTTGACGACAAGTCAACATGTCGATGTTTTTTCTTTATAACAAGTTGAATGTTTTTTGAAGTAGAAGCTCTAGATGCCTAAAATAAATGGAAAACCTACTTACAAAATATATCAATTATTCTTAAAATATAGGTAAAATGTCTAATTACTAACTCTGCCCGCGGCTTTGGCCGCTTGGTCCTTTCTCTGGGTTCAAAATAGTAAATTTCGTTTAGCTGTCAAATACTCGTAGTTTTCTGCTCGGCTTCTACTCATCGGATTGAGATACCAAGTATACTAGAGTTTAAGTCAAAATCTATGCTATCCAACAGTGATACCGCATCGCAATCGGTTCATCAATTTTTACTTGATGCGCGAAGCGGCAAACAGACAGTCACAATTTAAAAAATGTTATAATATATTCTTGTTTTCCTTTTTAGTCCCCCTTTTTTATTATTTTCTTTGTACTGACTTTTTGTACTGCTTTATTATACTTAAGTATAGATTATAGAGCTAAAAAAATTTAACAATATTATAGTACGGCCGATAAGTCGTGGCCACTCTGTACTTCGTGGAAATGGCTGCGCAATGATCATTTTTAGGAACCGAATGGCGGAATGAGGCGACATGCACGGGGCTGTGGTCTAGGCTAGAGATGAACCTCATTCCGCCATTAGGTTCCTAAAAATGTTCATTGCGCAGCCATTTCCACGAAGTACAGAGTGGCCACGACTTATCGGCCGTACTGTACCTACTTAGATCAGTAGATCGAGCGAAAACTACGCTAGTAAAACTTCCTTTACTTTGATATCAAAAAGTTCAAGAATGGCCTCGACTGTGTGGACGGATTATAAAGCAAAGACTTCCCTTAAATTCAAGGAACATATGTATATACATATACATATCCATATACATATGTATATGGAACATATTCAGGATATATGTTCTTAATTTTTTTCCTTAAATTTAGTACCACCCAAATCTTCGAATTCCAAAATCCTCTGCAAACTGTGCTCGAGAGTGTGATTTGTTTTTAAGTACTTAAGAGCATAGGGCGGCTTCTACAGGTTTTGCCTTACATTTTCTGTGAAATTTGTGTTATGGGAGAAAACGATTTTACCATACTAAACCATAACTCAATCCGTCTTAACTCTTGGTCTTGTTTTATTAATCACAGAATAAACTAAGTTTTTCTTTTTTCTTAATTTATTTTTATTTTTCATTTAAACAGTACATGAACTTGAGAGACATGTTAAGATATTATGATATTATATCGGTATTTAAACAGTCATTAATTCAAACCCTTTACAAATAATGATAAAAATAAAAAGCTATAAACGTAGTTTATTCTGTGATTAATATAAAATGACAGAATTATAGGATTTAGTTATGGTTTAATATGGCAGAAACGTTTTCTCCCCAAACACAAATATCACGGCAAATGTAAGGCAAAATGTGGTGTAGCAGCCACGTGGTTGCCCTTCAGTCGTACCTAATATACCTATGTAAGTAATTTAATTATAAAATATTTCACCTGTTTAACTGGTACTCGTACTTCCATTCTACATTGTTGTATATATCTGCCTTGTACTTGTAACGTAAATAGGTAGATATAATATAATTATTAAAACTCTTGAACATACTCTTTTATAGAAAAGTTGTATTATTATTATAAAGGGAAGCAAGGCTTATAGGTACTATAACTTTGAATTTATGGGTCTTGGATATGCGGTTTCCTCACAACATATTCCTTCGCCATTTCAGTGTTAGCAAAATTAAAGTAATTATCATTATAGTTACTTACGGGGCGACAGACAAATAAAGTCGATGCATAAAGAGTCCAGCTATTGTGAATGAATATAAACGTTATACCAAAATCATTTGAAATTGGAGCATATTTCCACAGTATTATTCGGATTCGGATAGTGTTTATCTAGGATCCCAACTGTATTTTATTTTCAAAAAACTGAAACGAGATCTAAGCGAATATTCCATTTTGCATAATTATATAAAATATACAATTCCTGCGTTGTAAACTTGTAAGAAATATGCAATGTTTGCTTATATTTCGTTTCAGGTAAGTATTTTGCAAACAAAATACTGTTGGGAACCTAGATAAACACTATCCGAATCCGAATAATATCACAACACAGTGGATATATGTTCCAATTACAAATCATTTTGGTATTATGTTTTTATGGAAAATTCATCTGCCGCCAACCCCTTAAAATTCTGTAATTACAGAACTCCGGTTTCACCCATTGAGATATATGCACATATATCTCAATGGTTTCAACGGGCTATTGCACACTAGTCACATGGGCATTTTTGTGCTTTCACATTTGTCACAGTCTAATGTAAAATGCTTACTTATTGATTGTGAATGTTAAACTCGTCACAGGAAACACCATAAAGAAGTTTTAAAAAGTAGACAGGCTATGTTAACGTTGCGGGCGTGCTGCGATATAAATAGAAATATTTGACTACTCGACAGTAGGTACTCGTAAACAAAGGATGAGCTAATTATGTGTTATCCCACTGTGACGCAATAGTTAGGACACGAGGAAAAATAATTCCTCGTGGCCGAATCAGTTAGGCTGCCTAGTTAGGCCACGAGGAAACGCCCCAATTGTCTCAATGTAAATATTCAACTCGAGCGACAAGTGACCGTTTGTAAAGACGCGTAGGGAAATCATCCGTACATCTCAGAGCTACGAATAGAGTTTATAGCTTTTAAAATAGTAATAAAAGTGACGAATAGAAGAATTATATATTTGTGTAATTTGTGCGTCAACGACAATAAGTAAGTATATCATATTAAAGATAAAAACGTGAGTTATTCACTATAGCAGTTCGTTTATTCCAACTATAGTTTCAACCACATCCGTTGGTCTTTCTCAAGAGGAGTGAAGAACACTCGCGAGCGTGTCTTGCCTCGCACATAATAAGAAAAAGTATAGGTATATCGTTCATATATGCAACTGGTGACACTAGGTTTACAACAAAATTTGGTACGCAGCCTTAGATCACTTCGGTGGGTAACACTGCTCGATTTTGAGGTAGGTAGATACAATAAAAAACTAAAATGCATACAGTAGTACAATATCAATCTTAGGATTTCTCAGTAACAAGCACAAATTAAAAATGTGTTTATACATTTTATACGTTTAACCCCCCGACATCCCCCATTATAGCTAAGAAGCTTCTCGATCACATCAGCTTTCAAACATAAAAAAACGCAACAAAATCGGTTTATTTGTTTGGAAGACACAATTCTCCCTTTTTTTTTTTGCGGAATCTTAACTTAAAAAAGAAAAGGTTGCATTTGTTACTCCTTATAACATCAGCTATCTAAAAGTGAAAGTCCCGTCAAAATTGGTCAAGCCGTTTCGGAGATTTTTGTTCTTATGGATAACCTGAACGTAGCGAGGGGGAGGCCGCGAATGAAGCGAGTCGCCCCGCGCCGGTAAAACCGGGACTAACCGCTCCGGGGGAAGGGGCGCGACGTCGTCGTCCCCCGAAGCGGAGAGAAGGTCGAGTGTGCGAGAACGGCTTCCTTCAGCCACTCCGCTCCACGGCTATTGTTTTCAAATCAATAAATGTACATACATTGTCTCCACTAAGCTCCACAGAACTAAAATTAAAATAATATTTTTGGGCAAAATCGCTCCATTGCGATTAGCTAATATAAAATTTACAAAATAAAAACAAAGATATACCTAGTATGTAAAAATATCAAAAAGACATCTTCAGATTAGAAAATCTTCGTTTATGTTTTGTTTTAGTAAGAAACTATAAAGATGTATTTTTGATATTTTAACATACTAGGTATAATTATAATATAATAGATAGTTAACTAATATAGGAATAATTAAAAAAACACAGATTTAAATTTAGATGATTCCGAAATAAACAATTTAAAAATATTAATAAGGACAAATTAAAAATTCACTACTTAACCTAACAGTTACGTTAGTTTAGGTTAGGTTAGTGTACAAAAAAAGCACAAAATAATTTCTTAATAAAAAATGTAAATACACAAAAGAAAAATTCCAGAAATCAACAATTATCCCTAAAGTTATGTTTAAATACTTAAATAAGTACAGGTTTTTTGGATAATTAATCCAAAAAAACCTGTTTTTTTGAGATTTTTTCAATTGTTGATTATCAACTATTTCAAAAATCTGAAAAAGCAAAATCTATTGTTTGGAGGAACCACGTGTATACTCTAACCATTAAATCAAATCATAATCTTAAGAGTACCTCTTTGACATTATAAGTGGATTTGAAAAAATATGCTAAAAAAGCGGTTACTTGCACTGCTGCGGTTAACCGCAATTTTTTCCGTTTTTATATACTTGATTATCATCCATACTGAAACCTGTAATTTTTTAACAACTAATTAGATTAAAAACGTTGATATTTTATATTTCACTTGTATGTATGTATTTATGTATCTATGTATTTCTCTGTCTTCAAATATTGCAATTCAAATTTCGAGCACTTCCCGATTAGCTATCCGGCTGAAACTTTCAGGATAGCTCACAAATAGATGAAAAAGCAAAAACAAATTAGAAAAAAAACAAAACTTGAAAACGTTATAAGTAAAAATTGAATAACAAATAAATAAATAAAAAAAGAAAAAAAGTAAAAAGTGAAAATACAATACAAAAAAATAAATTTAAAAAAGAAAAAATAAGAAAGAAAGAAACAAGTAAAAACGTAAAAAGTGACATTCATAAAAAAACCGTAAATGTTTTTTTTTTATTTTGCTTATTTTATGTTCCTTTGCACGAAATCTACGAAACCTCATATCATAACCACATTTTTGTACCAATTTTGGTTTAAACTTTACTTGCTGATTTTCTTGTGGAGTGAAGTGGAACAAATATACAGGCTTATATTTTTTAATTAATAATCAGAATAAATGCTCGTGGAGCGATGTCCAAGATTTCGTGGAGTGGAGTGGCTGAAGCCGCGAGAACTACATTTTTCACCACATTTTTTTCTAAAATTCACCTGTGCGAATCTGGGCGAGTCGCTAGCTAGAGGTCCATTCAACGGTTGACTGGAAGACATCATTTTAAACAATAAGATAGCTATATTGGTATATAAACTAACGTGAGCGTGATTCATTATATTATATATATATATATATATATATATATATATATATATATATATATATATATATATATATATATGTTACGACTGTCACTCACGAGTTATTTCGTCGATAAGAAAACGAAAATAAGACCGTGCTAACGTAAATAAGACGTAACGTATTAACGTACTTTCGTCGTTAATAAGATAGCTCATTGTAAGATGAATGTACATTTTTGTGTTTATTTTCTTTGATTTGCAATAAATTGTTTATCTATATATCCCTTCGCTACAGAGTGTGGGTGATAGACAAAATTAAATAATCTGCGTCCTTTGTTATTAACACCCAATCTGCATTTGAGAAAGTTTTTTTTTCTTTAATTTTTAAAGAAAAAAAAATTGTGCTCGATCGGACTAGCGCGTGTCCACGAGTTAATTACTATTATCTATCTCTCAAACTGGAGCTATAAAGCAACAGTCATCATACCAAACAACTACGTTACTATGTAGACCTCTAATAATAAGGGCACCAAGGACATGCAACATAAACTGCCACATTTAAGAGTTTCCCAATATACCAATTTAGTGTAATTTATTTTAATGAATATGCTAGGCCTATGGAATGTGCCAATTCCATGTCAGAATTATAGGTAATATTGATATCATTAAACATGAAGGCTGAAGGGGCTTATCAACATGAATCAGTCTAAGTTCCTTCAATACAAGATGTTTTGCTGGTACCTAAGGTAGGTGTCAATTTAACTACAGTGCTCAAACTAGATTTAGCTTATTTAAAGCCTCTATGAATATGATCATATAATTGACACCTCTTAAGTTAGGAATAGGTACTTCCTTTATATTATTACCTATAAGCTGTGGTCATTTCTCTAGGTTAAAAGTATTCCATGTGCTATTCCATGAACGTCAAAAAGTTTTTTTTTATCGATTACTCTGCTTCTACTCATCGGTTTGAGATACCAAGTACCCCAGTTTTTAAGTGAAACTCAAGCTATCCAACAGTGAAAACCACTTGGCAAACGGTTTAGTAGATTTTACGTGATGCGCGATCAAACATACATATAAACAGACAGACACTATTTAAAACAATGTTATATTGTAGTTCAGTAGCTTATTTTAAGTACCTTAGACCTGGTAGAAAGCAGATAGTAATTTTTTTGTTGTTGTAATATTGGTATCACAACCACACATACCTACTCAACTACCTAGGAATAAAATACTATTATATGATGGCAATTCTGTTGAGCAACACACTAAACTAAACTAAGCTAAAGCTAAATTTAATTTATTTTAATGATTCCTAAAATTGTATCAGTTGATGATTTCAACTAAAATAAGACATCATTGTGACAGGACTATTTGATTTTGACAACGACTAAATTTAATTGCTAGTGTTGCCCACATTTAAATAATGAACGTATGTAATCATAAATTGTTGTTTATTATCTGTGATAAGGAGACGTTTGTATGGAATTTTTCATAAGCCGCTATGCGCATGCACGATCGAATGTTTCAAGTGGGGGAGGTTTGAAATGAAACGCCAATAAAATCACTCCGAAACATACCAGGTTTTAAAAGGTGACCATCACGAAAAGGGCTATATCGTCTCGCCTTTATTACTGTGTAACTATATAAGCCCCAGAGATCGAATGTAGGCGTCATTTTTTTGGGTGGCACTGCAACTGTTATGGGCTAGCGTGAAAGCCATCAGGCGAGCGACTTGACCGTCTCGTCACAAAAAGTAATTACGAAAAAAAAACTATATTTGCCCTCTATTGTCAGAACTCGATGTTGTAATATTAATATTTGTCAAAAGAAAAAGCAAAATCAGCGAAATTGATGTTTTTGTGATTTTTAATTCAGTATAACTCGAAATTTAGTAACCATATTGATTCCGATGTTTTGGTAAAGATCTCGTTGAGAAAAAAACGATTCAATATGAAAAAGTCTAATACAAAAGTGGCTGCAGCACCCGGAAAGTCCGTACTAAAATAAAGATTATACACATTTTGAACTCTTGCACAGAGCAAACAAGAGGTTTTCAGAACCAGATCAAATAGTATGTGGCGTTGACGTTTCACGACAAGCAAACGGCCATGCACCCCAACACAGCCATCCGGTTTTTCAAAGAAACTAGTACATTTATGAAACGGAAATCTGGTTATGTTTCGACGGTCACGCATGCGCATAAGGGCTGTTGAAATTTCTATTTTAATCTTCGGAGTGTGACATACATGAATACATGTTTACTACGGTCACGCGTGCGCATCTCGATCACATCAGCTTTTAAACAGAAAAACCGCATCAAAATAGGTCCATTCGTTTGCGAGCTACGATGCTACAGAGCCACACGGATACATACAAACACACACACGCACACACAGTCACACGCAAACACACACACACACACACACACACACACACACACACACGTACACACACCCTCACACACACCCTAACCTTATATTATAACCCCCCTCTCTCTTTTCAAGTACGGAGGTAATAAAGATTTTATAATTAAGCAGGGAGTAACAAAAGGTCTGTAGAAAGAAGTTAATACTAAAAAATGGTCTAGTGGACTTCATATAAGCGAATAAACTTTAAATAAACGAATATACTTAACATTTTTCAAAAAAATGTCTGTGTTTTTGTCTGTTCGCGCATCACGTAAAAACTAGGTTTAGAATTAAAAAAGTTTTGGTGTTAAAGATTTTGGTGTACTTGGTATTTCAATCTGGTGAATAGAAGCCGAGCAATTGATAAAACATATTTGACAGATGAGTGAAATTTGTTATTTTATACCATATAGATACTTTGGTCCTAAAATAATACAAAGGTTACTTCTAACCCAGAGAAATGACCACGCGGGCAAAGCCGCGGTGTTCCCGCTCATAATCAGCAAAATTTACGCTATTGTGATCTTTAATTTTGTAAACTCGCGATTTGTACGTGGAGTAAACGTTACACGACAAACAAGCGCCCGTGTGCCCTGACACAGACCACGCTTTTTGTCTATGGTTTTCATTTCTTGCTGAGAGTTTTCGGCACGAGGGTTGTGTGGAGGCACCTTTATACGTAAACTGACGTACAAGAGAATAGAAAAATACCACTAAACTAATCTGAGAGATTAAAATCAATTTAGGTGTGTCAAACTAAATTTTAGTTTAGTGCATTGCTATCGGCTTGGAACAGGACTAAACTTAATTTTAGTGTAGTTTAGTCTAGTTCGTTCCAACCGAATCGGTACCATTACCGTTTCTTTCAGATCTAATAATTTCAATATCTTTTACAATGCATTACCAAGTTAATATTTGTCTGTAGGTAGAAATAAACATTTAAAAAATTTGTGTTCGCAATATTCGCATTAGATATTTACTAACTGCATATACAATTTCAGGGACCTAGATACGTGCTAAATAAAAATCACGTATGCATGAGTGTGTGTTTGTGTGTTTTAATTTAAATGTTCAAACAAGTCATTTTTTTAGATCTGGCCTTATATTGCTTGACAATATCGTGCCATGTACAAGTATTGTAGAAGAAGACTGTGACACTTTGCTGTGTCACACTCCAACTTTCGAAAGGTTAATTAGTACAAATATTAATCAAACGCCTAAAAACCGTTTTTTTTATTAGCTGTTTTATTAAGATTTGTAATATGAATTTTCTCACGTTAGTTTTTAAAATCAAATAGGTTAGTTAGTGTTTGGTGTTATTGTTATAGATTGGGTGTGAATTGAATGTGTATCTAGATGTTTTGTCAAGTTTGTCTGTCTGTCTGTATCTTGGCCGCGCATCACGCGGATACTACTGAATGAATACACATGAAACTTGGTGTGATTTGAGTTCATAGGATATAGAATGACTGCTGTATTCATGAATAAGGCTGCTGACTTCATGAAAACAGGAGAGACTCTTTATGATGAATTCCTTTTTTTAATAAGCGCCGTCCAGGAAATGGTAGTGGCTGCACTCCGGTGGTCATGAACGCGAGATAAATTTAATTTTGACGGCCAATAGGCATATATTCAATGAAGTCTCTGTGATCAACAGGGTTATGACCGGCAGTGATCACCGCATGGTAAGAGGCTCATTGAATATCAACGTAAAGCTTAAGAGGTCTCGTTTGGTGAGATCTACTCTTCGCCCAAGTTCTGCCCAAATCCAAAACCCCGAGATCTTTCAGTTGGTACTCCAAAATTGCTTCCAAATCCTTACCGAATGCAATACAGTGGACGTACTAAACAACGGGTTAGTGGAAATTATTAACGCGGTCGTGTCTGAGTTCTTTAAGACCGGTGGGTCTTAAAGAACTCAGACCCGACCGCGTACTAAGCCAAAATTAGTAGACAGAAACTCTCTGACCATACACTCAAACTTTTGGCAGAACGAGGCTACATGAAGCTGCAGACTTCAGTGGATATGTCAAGTTACAGCTTGCTTAATAAACAGATATACAAGTCGATGTGACACGATTTGCGTTCTTATAATACTTTCGTATTAACGACGTAATAGAGCGAAACAAGGCTACAAAGTCTTCGCAATATATCTGTCTAATGGTCAAAGCCTGTTGACGCAGCTGAAGACCGGCTGTCGCATCATCGTTTGTCGAAGCCAGAGATTGGCTGTGGCATCATCGTTTGCCGAAGAAGTCGAGATTTTGAGTGATCTCGAGAAGTTCTATGAGCAATTATGCACCTCAGCACGTAGGCCTCCTAGCACGACTAGCGATGCAAGAGCCTGTTTGACCCGACATTATACCAAAAATATCCCGGACGTCAGCCTATACGAGATCAGAATGGCTCTCAAACAGCTTAAGAGCAAGTAGGCACCACAGACAGGGCAGGGCAGGACAGAATAATAACAGAGCTACTGAAAGCGGGTGGAACACCGGCACTTAAAGTCCTTCAGAAGCTGTTTAACTCCGTCATCCTCGAGGGTACTACGCAACAGGCATGGCACAGGAGCATAGTGGTGTTGTAATAATTTAAGAAATGTGATAACACCCTCTTGGAGAATTATAAGCCCATTTCGCTGCTGAACCACGTCTACAAACTGTTTTCGAGAGTAGTTACAAACCAGCTCGCTCGTAGGTTTGACGACTTTCAGCCTCCCGAACAAGCTGGATTCCGGAAAGACTTTAGCACTATAGACCACATCCATACGCTCCGCAGATTATACAGAAGATCAAAGAGTATAATCGGCCACTATGTCTAGCGTTTGTGGACTACAAGAAAGCCTTTGATTTAATCGAGACCTGGCTAGTGCTACAGTCATTACAGCGGTGCCAGATTGACTACCGGTACATCGAAGTGTTGAAGTGGGAGACGTTAGTTCTCCGAAACTGTTCACCTCTGCACTGGAAGATATATTCAAGCTTCTGAACTGGAACGGATCTGGCATTAACATCAATGGCGAATTCATCACTCACCTTCAATTTGCTGATGATATAGTCATCATGGCAGAAACCCTGGATAACCTAAGCACAATGCTCAGTGACCTCAATATTGTTTCCCAACAGGTGGGTCTTATAATGAACAAGGGTAAGACAAACATCATGTCAAATGCCCATGTCGTACCCACGCTGGTTTATGTTGGGAAAGATAATATTGAAGCTGTTGATCACTATGTCTACTTAGGTCACACGATCCAACTGGGTAGATCCAACTTTGACAAAGAGGTCAACCAGCGAACCCAAGTTGGATGGGTAGCGTTCGGTAAATCACGCCATATCTTCTCGTCGCAGATACCGCAGTGCCTCAAGATGAAAGTTTATAATCAGTGCGTGTTGCCAGTGATGACATAAGGCACTGAGACGTGGTCGCTATCTATTTGTCTCATACACAATCTCAGAGTTGCGCAGCGTGCAATTGAGAGAGCTATGCTCGGTGTTTCATTACGTGATAGAATCTGAAATAAGGGAATCCGTAGATGTGATGCTTTCGCCATTGCTATTAATACCATATGCGTTCCAATTCAGAAGCTTGTATATATCTTCTAGTGCAGAGGTGAACAGTTTCTCGTAGTCCACAAACGTAAGACATAGTGGTCGATTATACTCTTCGGTCTTCTGTAGTATAATCTTCCGGAGTCCAGCTTGTTTGAGAGGCTGAAAGTCATTGAACATACGAACCGACGGTTTGTAAATACTCTCGAAAGCTTATAAACGTGGTTCAGCAGCAAAATGGGCCTATAATTCTTCTTGTTATCACCTTTTTTAAAGAATAACACCACTACGCTCCTGTGCCACGCATCTGGCGTAGTACCCTCGAGGATGACCGAGTTAAACAGCCTTTAAAGGACTTTAAGTACCGGTGTGCCACCCGCTTTCAGTAGCTCTGTCATTATTCCATCCTCCCCTGGTACTTTGTTGCTCTTAAGGTCAGCTCACTCAAAATCTCTGGCTTTGACGAAACGATGCTCCCACTGTTGGTCTTCAGCTTCGTCAACAAGCTTTGCCTAATAAACAGATTTCTTGCGAAAACCTTGGAGCCCTTGTTTCGCTCTATTGCATTCATAATACAATTAATATCATAAGAACACAAATCGTATCGCATCTACTTGGAGATTTGTTTATTAAGCAAGCTGTTTCTCGACATATCCACTGAAGACTGCAGCCTCATCTCACCTCGTTCTGCTATAAGTTTGAGTGTATGCTCAGAGAGTTTCCGTGTTCTATTTTTGGCTTACAGAACTCCGACCCGACAATTCCACTAGCCCGTTGTTTAGTTCGTCCACTGTATCGCATTCGGTAAGAATTTGGAAGCGATTTGGAGCTCAAACTGAAGCTCTCGGGGTTTTGGATTTGGGGAGGACTTGGGCGAAGAGTAAATCTCATCAAAAGAATGAACAAATATGGAAAAAATTACATCCTCGTAGAGTTTCTTGGTGCTCTTTTAACTAACGGGTGTATTTCCGAAGCACCGGTAGATTTAGAAGGGTATTTATTACCTTTTACATTATGAGATTTAACTCAACTGTTGGCACATGAAAGGGAAATTTCCTTTTCAAACTCAATTGAATTTGATTGGATCTATTTATAATATTTTATGTATTTCTCCTTTTTCATGTGATGTTAATTTTGAATTGTAAAAGCGCTATTATTTTGCCTAATTACAATAAAATACTTTGACTTTGTAGGTATTCGTATTCTTTAAAAAAAAAAAAAAAAAATATTTTGATATACTTACAGTAAATTAGTTCATCTTCTTTGCTATTAACCAGAGCTACAAACCACAAATACAAAGCAACCAACATCACCTGCAACCAACTCATATGACCATTGTTTACCACCTGCCACTATGAGTTACCACCTATCATCACCAGCTCCAACTTCTTACTACCTTCTATTTGACTTCTTTTAACCTTTTATACTTCTATACTAATCTATACCATATACTACATAATATTATAAAGAAGTAAAGTTTGTGAATTTGTGGGGGGTAATCTCTGGATCTACTGAACCGATTTGGAAAATTCTTTTGCCAATATAAAGCCACGTTATTTGTGAGTGTCATAGGCTATATATTAAAATGACCACGTGTGTGTAGCCACGGGCATCAGCTAGTGTTTAATATTGTCACCTAATACACACATTGTATACAACAGAACACATCTAATAATAATAATAATGTAACAGATATATTCCTTCTACGAGTAAATCATCATACTTTGATGAGTCACCTGCAAAAATCTTCTACCACCTCTCATTAAATAGTCACTAGCTAGTCAGTCGTAAATTTGCCTATATATCAATTTATCAAACCTTTACTACCATACGATACTACTGGGCTACTGCTGATCTGCTGTACTGTACTGTAGTTAATAAGAGCGATGGTGGCCTAACGGTTCTATAGTGCAATTTAGATTCCAACGATACCGGGTTCAAAACCTAGGCTCCGCACCAATGACTTTTCTAAGTTATGTGCGGTTTTCCATCGCTCCGTGCTTCGGAGGGCACATTAAGCTGTCGGTCCCGGCTGTTATTGATTAGTAGCAGTCGTTAAGCCTTGTCAGAGGCCCTCGGGCGGCTTGACAAACTCTGACATCAGAGGCAAGCACTACCTCATACGACAAACAAACTGTAGTTAATTATACTGTGTCATAAAAACCTGTGTTGCGAACCTAGTTCTCGTGTAGATGGCGGTTTACTACGGATAGATTTTGAAAATATAAAGTAGTTTTCTTAATTCTAAATAGAGGGAGCTTGTGGATTTACAACACCGTTTTTCGCTTATCATGATTAATGCACGCGGGGAAGTGGGGGTGAAAATTGAAATCTCCGCGCGTCCATTCTGGGCCTTAACTAAACTACTACTGACGCAGGCACAGAGCATATATTCGATTCTTGAGAGAAGTCACAGGACGCAAGGACGCGTTTTATGTGATCTATCCAAAGCATTTGACTGCGTTGGCCTCGAAATCTTAATTTGTAAATTAAAGCTTTTCGAAGTTCATGGGAAAACTCTCGATCTTTCATCGTCGTATCTTAGCAATAGAATCCAGAAAGTAGATGTATATGGTGTAAGATTATTTATATCTCTCATTACAATGGGAGTCATGCAGAGTACAATTTTGGGGCCATTCTTGTTCTTGGTTTACATTAACGATTTACATTACCCTTTTTCATAAAGAGCTTATTAGCCCTTTATGAATTAACATTTATTAATGTGATATTGTTTGGTTTGCAGATGATACTTCACTATTTTTTAAGATTGTCAGAACCGTGCACGATATTTGACAATACTAATAAAGTAATCACGCTTGTTTACGACTAATAAGTTAATGTTAAATGCTAAGAAAACTAAATGTGTTAAATTCTCGCTACCCAAAGTCAGAGTTTCAAATACTTTGGTGTGTGTATTCTTACATTGCTAACTGCAGAACTTTTTTCCGATATCATTTTTGCAATCCGATAGAATTCGTGCTCTGTTTTTGGAGACGGACAGTCACGGTGTCCTTTCTGTATAAACACTGCAACATTTCAATGTACCGGTAGTCTATCTGCCGCCGCTGTAATGACTGTAGCACTGCCCAGGTCTCGACTGAATCAAAGGCTTTCTCGTAATCCGCAAACGCTAGACATAGTGACCGATTATACTCTTTGGTCTTCTGTACAATCTGCTGGAGCGCATAGATGTGGTCTACGGTGCTAAAGCCTTTTGAAATCCAGCTTGTTCGGGAGACTGAAAGTCGGCAAACCTACGAGCGAGGCGGTTAGTAACTACTCTCAAAAACAGTTTATAGACGTGGCTCAGCAGCGAAATGGGTCTATAATTCTTCAAGAGGGTGTTATCACCTGTCTTAAAGAACTACACCACTACGCTCCTATGCCACGCCTCTGGCGTAGTACCCTCTAGGATGACGGAGTAAAACAGCTTCTGAAGAACTTTGAAGTACCGGTGTTCCGTCCGCTTTCAATAGTTCTGTCGTTATTCCGTCCGATCCGTCCTCCCCTGGTGCCTTGTAGCTCTTAAGCTGTTTGAGAGCCATTCTGATCTCCGGTGACGTCCGGGATATCTTCGGTATAATGTCGGGTCAAACGGTCTCTTGCATCGCTAGTCGTGCTAGGAGGACTACGCAATGAGGTGTATAGAACTTCTCGAGCTCACTCAAAATCCCTGGATTCGACGAAACGATGCTGCCACTGTCGGTCTTCAGTTTCGTCAACAGGCTTTGCTCAATAGTCAGATGTCTTGCGAACACTTTGGATTCCTTGTTCCGCTCTACTGCGTTCTTAATACAATTAGTATTATAGGAACGCAAATCGTGTTGCGTCAACTTGGAGATCTGTTTATTAAGCAAGCTGTAACTCGACATATCCACTGAACACATCTCGCCTCGTTCTGCCGTAAGTTTGAGTGTATGCTCAGAGAGTTTCTGTGTTCAATTTTGGCTGTGGGTCTTAAAGAACTCTGACCCGACCGCGCGAACAATTTCCACCAGCCCGTCGTCCACTATATCGCATTCGGTAAGGATTTCGAAGTGACTTCCAACTGAAAGCTCTCAGGGTTTTGGATTTGAGCAGGACTTGGGCGAAAAGTAAATCTCATCAAACGAGACCTCTCCAGCTTTACGTTGATATTCAATAAGCCTCTTACCACGCGGTGATCACTGCCAGTCTTAACCCTGTTGATCACAGAGACATCAGTGAATATATGCCTATTGGTCGTCAAAATGAAATCCATCTCGCGTTTATAACTGCCGGGGTGCAGCCAGAACGGGCGCGTCTTGAAAAAAGTGTCACCACGCTTGGCAGGTGGATTGGTGACCGCAGTGTTACAAATATGTACTCGGAGGATGCTGTTGCCCATCTTCCGGTGGTGTGTATTCCCTTAGTTGGCTCTTACGGCATCCACGGGAGGATTGCGAGGGGTCTTATTAAGCTGAGACCGCCACGGCACAAGCCTAGACCACCGCGGCATGTGTTGGAATACTATTGTCAATTTATATGTTACTTTGTTTTAGTGACTTTTCTCTTTACACTGTATTTTAGTACGTAATGTGTTTCTTTCTGTTTTCTTATTTTAAGTGGTATTTCCGAGCGTGACGTCACCTGCCGTTTTGGAACGGAAGACCAGCGTTGGTTGTTATCAAGCATTATGCTGAGTTGTGGCCGGCTTGTAGCAAAAAACATAATTACGTAAGTAGTACTTACCTACTTATTTCTTTAGTGTTTTTATTTTTTGTGTATCTGTTTTTTGCCACAAGTAAATCTATGTCTATGTCGGTTTATAACGCATTAGGTACATTACATAACTCAAGACAAATGTGAGTGGACATTGCGCTGCCCGTCTTATACCTATAGGTACTGTAGCGCAACTATGAAAAAGCATTTCTGAAAAAGTAAACTTGTGTCCTTGAACGTATCACTTATATTGAATGACATTACAACTGTCGATGTTGTTGTGTGCGCCCGTTTCGCATCCGCCACTCATTTTGGTAACACTTACCTAAGTTCTCGTACCTACATGACACCTAGCTCTGAATTTGGAGACGTATTTACTTCCAAAGCCACGCATCGTAATAACGACAAAATTCCGGCTGGAATTTTTCTAGTGGGAATTTAATAGGTATACTTATATTAATAATACCTATCATATTATAAGAAATAACTAGCTGTGCTTGCGGCTTCGCACGCGTTTTCATTTCTCGAGGTTAAAAGTACGCTATGTCTAAGTTCCAGGATCTATAATACCAATATACTCGTACCAACATTTAATCAAAATTCCATCGACATCAAATTTATTAATTTAAAGTCATTTTAATAACATTACAATAGATTACTGTGCAATATTAATAACTTAATATTAATAATAAAAATTAATAAAAACATACATTTCTTGAAAAAAAAAAAGTGTTTTATCCAGATTACACGAGAACTTTTGGTCCTACAAAGTTTTACTTGTACTTATATTAAAGTTAAATAACTGTTCTACAACTTTTTTCCACGTTTATCCACGTAGAATGAGTATTATAGCCGATATTCTCCTCGGAAGACGGATAAAACTACAATTTCGAATTTTTTAGGAAAAATGCCCAATGTTTGAAGTATTTTCTATAATTTGAGCCCAACCGCAGCTCTGTCATTTTTTGAAAAACCTGAGATGATTTCTCAAATAATAGAGCTGCGGTTGGGCTCAAATTATAGAATATTTTGTTTTCTTTATTAAAGAAGAAATTATAAGCCAAAATCTGAAAAAAGTCCGAAAATTTCGATGATTTTCAAGCACCACGAAGTTAGCTCAGGTCTTTCGAAGCTGCAAATTTAGTTTTACATTTCTGATATCTATCCTAACAACATCCCAAAAAAACAGGACGGTACAGATTTTTGCGGCCTAACCACAGAATAAGCCTAACCCGAGCTTTGTGTCTACATAAACATCATCATCATCAGCCAATACCTGTCCACTGCTGGACGTAGGCCTCTCCCAATGAACGCCACTGAGCCCGCTCTTCTCATCCAGTCGATGCCAGCTGTCCTTCGCAACTCCGCAAGTCGTCTCTCCACCTGGCCGGGCGGCGGGCACCCATACTACGTTATGTTTGTGTTTACGGTGACCGTTAATCCTTTATGATAAAGTGCGAAGGCCAGCTTAAGATGAGCCGTACGTTGAAACGTTCCTGTACATTTCGGGTTTCAAGTTATTTGGACATACTACTGAGGGTTGAGCTGTCTGTGATTTACATTATTAACTGCAAACCCGATAACCTTGAAATATTTACATGACAATATTTAAAGTAGGTATTGGATAAGTAAGTATAACGAACATATGAGATGACGTCTGGGCTATCACGTTAATACAGTGCATCTACAATTGTACACCTGCGATAGCTTACAAGTTGTTCCTAGTAGTTATATACGTAGTAGTAGTTTTATATATATTAGTTAGACAGGTTGGGGCAAAATAATGGGGCATCAAGGGGAAGCATCTTTTCCTTTGTAAGCACAAGATTTCCTTTATAGCTAAAAGCTTTCCTTTGTAGTTACAAGCTTTCCTTTACAGTTACAAGCTTTCCTTTGTAGTTACAAGCTTTTCTTTGTAGTTACAAGATTTCCCTTGTAGTTACAAGCGTTTATTGCTAGTTACAAGTTTTCCTTTATAGTTACAAGCTCTGTTTTGTAGTTACAAGCTTTCCTTTATAGTAACAAGCTTTCCTTTGTAGTTACAAGCTTTCCTTTATAGTTACAAGCTTTCCTTTGTAGTTACAATCTTTCCTTTATAGTTACAAGCTTTCCTTTATAGTTACAAGCTTTCCTTTGTAGTTACAAGATTTCCTTTATAGTTATAAGCTTTCCTTTGTAGTTACAATCTTTCCTTTGTAGTTACAAGATTTCCTTTATAGTTATAAGCTTTCCTTTGTAGTTACAAGCTTTCCTTTATAGTAACAAGCTTTCCTTTGTAGTTACAAGCTTTCCTTTATAGTTACAAGCTTTCCTTTGTAGTTACAATCTTTCCTTTATAGTTACAAGCTTTCCTTTATAGTTACAAGCTTTCCTTTGTAGTTACAAGATTTCCTTTATAGTTATAAGCTTTCCTTTGTAGTTACAATCTTTCCTTTGTAGTTACAAGATTTCCTTTATAGTTATAAGCTTTCCTTTGTAGTTACAAGTTTTTCTTTATAGTTACAACTTTTCCTTTGTAGTTTGCTTGTTGTTTGGTAACATCGGGTCTATTTTGAAGAAAAGAAGAACTGCATTTTTGGTGCTTCTAACTACAAAGGAAAAGGTATCGACCCTGATGCCCCATTCTGTATATATTAGTTTTAGTCTTTTAGCAATGGCTTTTCTGGAGACCCACTTTAGGAGCAACAGGACTACCTGGGTATTTCAATATATTATAGATCTACTTGTGCCTAAATCATACAGCAGTGAAAGAGTATGGCCCCAGAAACTTTCGAGTACGAAGTACCCATTAAATTTGACCTTGTAAGTAAGTACCTAGCTCATTTTAAATAGACAGGTCATTGCTTGAGATCTTATGCAAATTTTAATGTATTAACACTAATGTGCCTAAAACAATGTGTTAATTGCACATGTGGTAGTGTACGGTGTATTTATATAAGTAATAAAACTAGCTTTGCTCCTAGGTTTCTTCCCCGCGTGAAAGATGATGATGATGATTTTTTTTGTTCCCGTGACGTGCCATAAAGCTAAGTGAGAGAAACATGACTGTCAGGCGTCGTTTGTTTATTCTTGATTTTATAAATGAAATTTACTTTTCATGTGCCGACTCAAAGTTGAGTCACGGACAGGACAAGGAAATAACTTTCGGGATGAGAAGTAATGGGCCTATATATGTGGCTGAGCCCACATCGCGCAAGCTTATCATCAAATTAAATCATATGTACAATACATCCAGAACCTTCATTTTAATTAATATATTTAATGTGTTACGCTTTGAAAGGTAGATTACAAATAAGAATTTAGGGTCAGGGGCCTTTGCAATAATATATTATCTTTCTAGAATCGCCACAAACGTAACATTTGTTACCCAAATCGACTCGTTGTATATCAAAACAAAATATTAGATACAAGCATTTACCTGTGACTTCGCCCGCGTAAATCTAAAGAGTAGGTATAATATACCGGAAATACATTTAAAGTTTTACTATTAAGAAATTCATACAAATCTCTATCAGTGGATTATCAAAGAACCTATCAGGGTTTATGGTTTCTGGCGGTTTTTCATATCTCGGTTCTCGACAATTCTCGAGCTCCATTTCTTGAGACTTCCCGGGAAATCTAGAAAAAACCCTGCAAAATTCTGCCAATACACATGGGTTTATAAACATTAACTAGCAATTCTGAATTAACTTTAGCGCAAACTATTAAAAACATGAAGGAATCTTCATACAGTAATAATTCATAAACATTAACTATCAACATTAATAAGAACTAAAAATAATTAGCGCAAACTCTGATTTTCTGGCTTCTAATTTTACTTGATGTGCTGTTCATTGTAGAGGTTTTGCCCATAAACGCCACGCTGGGCATGCAGAATGGAGATCACAGGGCGTAGCTTCTCGCACCGGTGACGCCGCTGCACTTTACCACCAACTTGAGTCTTCAATCATTTCTTCCTACCAGTCATGACCTACGGAGCCGAAACAAGAAAACACACGGTCAGATTAGTCCAAAAATGTCTCTCTCCTTAGCTCACTGACCATTAATTAGTCAGAGAAATTTTTGAGAGAGAGATATGCTTGGAGTTTCTCTGATAGACAATATTCGAAATGAAGATATCTGACGGAGAACCAAGGTAACCGACATAGTTCTAAGAATAAGCAAGCTAAAGTGGCAGTTGGTTGGTCATATTTCCAGAAGAACCGATAACCGTTGGTAGACGAGTTCTCGAGAGCAGACCACGTTTAGGCAATTGTACTGTAGGACGCCTGTGGCCAGGTGGAGTGATGACCTGCGAAAAACGGTTGGTAAGAAATGGAAGAGGAGAGCAGATGACCGAGCTCAGTGGCGTGTATTAGGAGAGGCTTATGTCCAGCAGTGGACAAATATAGGCTAATGATGAATCCAGATGTTTCATAGTGATTACATTACACCGGAAGTTTACACGTGCTACCTTACTTTTCTGAAGTAGTCAACATTTCCTTTGTTTGTAGAAGTGGTCTGACTTAAGATTCAGGCGGAGGATGAATTTTCCATACAAACCTATTACCAAAATAATTTGTAATTGGAGAATATTTCCACAGTGTTATGACATTATTCGGATACGGGTTGTGTTAATCTAAGTTCCCAATTATAGATAGATAGATAGATAGATGAACTCTTTATTGAAACACCACAATACAGAAATATACAATAAATAAACTTAATCTAACAAAAACATGTTACAATTGGCGGTCTTATCGCTTAAAGCGATCTCTTCCAGACAACCGTGCCAACCTATATTTTGTTTTCAAAATACTTATCTGAGCCGGACTCTTATAGTAAGTAGTTAATACGTACTTCCTGATCTGATATTTGCAGAGAATGTTGTTTACAAGTAAAATTGCTGCAAAGTGATAATTTTGTAGGTGTTAAGGTGATTCAGAGGAAATATACATTACATTGCCTTATATGGAACAAGTGAGTACCTACCAAAATATATTTTTTACATTTCAAGTTACCTCCAAATATAATACGTTGTGTAACTAATATAACACATGCATATAAAGTTGACCATGAAGCAAGACGTGAACCTATAATTTTCGGAATGCCGTTCCATAGCTCTGTCAACTGAGCTTCTCATGGTAGGTACTTGTATTCTTACGACGAATGCGTTCGGCGAATAAAGTAAAATTTTACTTTCCAAAATTTCACTCTTCTTCATTTTCTACTTTACAAAAGTCACCGACCCAAAACAAAAGTCTGAAATTGTGAGGTTTTAGTCCTAGCTAACATTGTGTTTCTACCTCCAGCCAAAGAGTATATAAATACGACGTAAGAAGAGACGGGACTGACGTATATTGGAACGGATGTTATGAATTTTTAAAACGTGCGCTGAGAATAAGTGCAACATAACAAAACTAATGACCTTAGGTAATAAAGTGTCGTTACCGAGTCTATAACGAGCATGTTAGCCAACATGAGAAACAGAAAAGGATGTCTGCAAACATAGCACATTTTTATCGATATCGATACTTGAAAAAAAATACGTATTAGGACTATTTTAATTTATGTGGGGTTTATAATAATAATATGTTTTTGATAAGCATGTGGTTTTTATTAGATACAAAAATAATACAGTACAACACAATTTATGTCTTTTTCCCTGAAAATAATCTCTATTCTTCCTTACTCCTTACTTAATATTACAAACTAGCAGTGGTCCGTGATTAATAGCAGTTAATAGCAGATATGAAGTAACCTTTTTTTTAAATTGGGTTGTCCTCCAGCCACGATGACGAAGGTACTATACTTTGATTTTTATAGCTTTGATCTCCATGACGGCTGTCATCGAGATTAGCGAGATAACACGCTGAAGTTTCGTATTTTTTACAGTCAAAATGTATCCAAAACAATGTCGTACTTTATTTGTGTGACGGAAAGGGATGTTAAATTTTCATTGCGACACCTTAATCACAGACTATAAAACAATAATAATCGATTATGAAAATCGAAATAACTTTATTTGCTTTTTCGTAATAATTTAATAAAAAAGTTTCCACAAGCTAATTTGAATCTACTGTTGTGGTAACTTGCAAAGATTTTGAATAACGCTTACTGAAGTAAAATAGATTCCGCTCTAATCTTATTTTGTTCTAGCAAAATGTCACGTTTTATTTGGTCAGATGGTCTACTCTATGTGCACCCAAGTAAAAAAAAAACCATCCGTTGGAAAAAAGAATTGTCAAGTACTAGCTTTCGTCCGCGACTTAACTCGAATAATAATAACAACTCGAAGAACCGACAACCGTTGGGGTCATCATCATGTCAGCCCTTAGAAGTCCACTGCTGAACACAGGCCTCCCCCAAAGAGCGCCATGACGAGCGATCTTGTGCCACCTTACCGTTACCTTACCGTTGGGGTAAGCGAGTTTTATTGTGGAGACCACGATTAGGCGAATGTAGTGAGACCGTTAGCTAGGTGGAGTGACGAGTTGCGAATAGCGAGAAGAATTGAAGATTGTGCTCAGTGGCATTGACAAAGTGGCCTACGTCTAGCAGTGGATGAATACGGGCTGATGATTTTGATGATGAGAATTAAAGATGATGTGTCACCACATCAAAGTAAAGATAATACATACTTAATAAACATACTTTGCAAAAAAGTTTGTGCTCGCGAGGTCTACAGCTCGCAGAGCCACTAGTATTGGTTGGCATCACGCATGAAATTGGACAAGAAAGCCAATAAAGATATGCTTATTGGTTACAACAATGATGAAGATTATAGAGTTTAGCTAAAAATACTTTGAATAAAATCAAACCAAGAGATTTTGCCGAGTCTGATGCCGAGGACATTTCATCAGACAGACAGACCTACAAGAACAATTACGAGATCTTAAAATTGAACATCCTCTAGAAGTACCTCCATATTCTTTATTTTGTAACTCTTTTTTGGATTAACCGATTTTGATAAAACAAAGATTAAAACCTCCGCAGGACTCCAAGGAATATAGTTCAGCAAACATCACGCAAAATCCATTCAGTGGTTTTTGCGTGATGAAGTCACAGAAGACAGACAGACAGACAAAAATTCTAAACGATATTTTTGGATTCTCCTACTTTCATATACTGAAATAAAAATGTTTTTTTTTTGAAAATTATCTTCTATGTACAGATTTCAGTTTGTTTATAGTTTAATTATATGTTTAGATATAGATAGATAGATAGATATAGACAATGTATGTACTAGAAAAGTCACAATTAGAATATAGAAAATAAGTGAGCAACATAATTATATGATCCTTTTTTTTTCAACATCTTTCGATAATCGTTTTTTTCCTAAACTACTCCAACCCTAGAAATATCAATCTAGCAGCTGTCTTGGCGATCAAGCTATGTTGTACAAACTATAGTATATATAACAAGTAGCTTCATCAAAACATTGACTCTAGGAGTTGTAGATAACCATGACTTTGGTTGGTGCTTCATCTTGACATTCCGATGTTGGTCAAACACTTCAAAAATTACTGGCATTGGAAGTAAAGTGACCTTTGTGCGCAAACACAGATAATCAAATGTTAGCATAACTATTATGACGTTGATATTATCGTCATTTAAGTTATTTATATTTAGTAAAACGAAGAGAACTAGATCAAAATTGACCTATATACGGCTAGGGTACATGTACCAAGACCTATAATTTTAAAACATTAATCATATTAACATTTTTAGTCGGTTTAACCATTTCATACAGGATATGATTTGCAGATTTTTTCTTGCTGTACTTCATACATGTTATTTGATAAACTGAATCAAACTATTTGCGTAGGTAGATGGTGTAAAAAAGTAAGTAACAAGGTACAAAAAGCTAATTTGGTTTAGGTATAAAATGCTCAACATTATTTGACGTATACTTCTACCCATGTCCCAGTTAAAAAAACTATACCCAAATACCTGTATGTTTTATCCCGATCTAAAACTTCTTACAGTTGATTGTTTGTCGTATGAGGTAGTGCTGGCCTCTGGTTTCAGAGTTTGTCAGGCCGCCCGAAGGCCTCTGACATGGCTTAGTTAATTACAGCCCGGACCGACAGCTTAAGTATCCTCCGGAGCATAGGCCGATGGAAAACCGCAAATGTCAATGGTGCGGAGCCTAGGACCGAACCCGGTATCCTTGGATTCTAAGTTACTCTAGTAAACCGTAGGCTACCATAATCACAGTAGTATTTTAATAAACTTTTATATTTATAATCTTCTAAAAATACATGATACAGTTTAATACTAAGGATAATTAATAAAAGCGTTAAAAGTAGTTACATAATATAGGTATCAAATATTAGAGGTGACCCTTGACCCCATACTAGGAAAGCCTGTGACGTGGTTTTAATGTCTTCCGCTCTTATAATATATCCAAGCAAATAAACTATTAAGTTAAAACTAACATAAATCTAAGCATGTCTCCCAGATTTTAATTTTAAGTTTCCGTGGTTGCTATTGTATTTTATTTTGTGTCTGTGGTTGGGTATGCCTATGCATTCAAAGTATGGTGTAATACTAGTTTATGGAAACATTTGAATATAGTGAGTTGGCACAATATGAGACATAATATAAACAAGCATGGAGGAAAAAAAAAACCTTTTATCTCCCCTGGTGGGGATAAATTGAAAAAATCTTTCTTCGCTACCAGGGACGATAGTCATGTAGGGATGAAAGGAATAGCCCATATATCGCATCAAATAATAACTTTTACTCAAATTTATATCAGTATATTTTGTTATAGTTTGTCTACGAGACGAGCAGGTCATTCAACTGATAGTGAGTGCCACGCCTCCCTTTAAGTTTAAAAGCCATACAGAACATTGGTCTGAAAAATCTAGCACGGCACTGCATTGCAGTTCTCGTCTTACCTGAGACTATGATTTTTTAATATTTTATCATCCCCAGTAAATTAAACACATTAATCAATAAAAAAGGTAAAAACTATATTGTATTTGTTAGTCATGGCAATTATCACATAAACTTAATTTGTCACTATTAAAAATTATGGAAGAAATCAAATTATGTTATTGATAATAAATTGCTAATTCTAACTATTTATGTCTATAATACCTATTAATTTATTGACAGTTTAATAGTACAACAGTGATTAATATCTATTCTATGAAAGATAATAAAGATTTATAAAAAAAAAACAATTGAAATCTATTCAATAGGAGAAGTAATAGATACGAAATAACATGATTAATTTAAAACGAATAATACCTATAAGTTAAAATATTTTGAAACAATCTTTACAATGCTATTTATATTTATAACCGTCAGAGTAGTTTCGGTAGGTAGTATAGGTAATCTTATGTACCTGCTAGCAGTGCCCGCGGCTTTGCCCGCGTAGTAATTTCATTTAAAAGTAGCCCATACGTATTATTCCAGGACCAAAAGTATCTATTAAGTACAATATACTACATTTGTTTAAAATTCGTTTAGCCGTCAAATAGTTTTGTATCGATTGCTCGGCACCTAATCATCAGATTAAGATAACAAGTACCCCAGTTCTTAAGTCAAACCTTAAGCTATCCAACATTGAAACCGCAACGCATTCTGTCCAGTAGTTTTTACGTGACGCGCGAACAAACATACAGACAAAATATAGAAAATATTAAAAAAAAAACAGTAGCCTAGTTTAAGTATCATAGACATTTTTTTTTAAATTATCTTGTTTGTCTGTCTGTTTTTCTGTATGTTTGTTTGTTCACACATCACGTAAAAAACTGCTAGACCGATTGCGATGTAATTTTTCACAATTGGATAGCTTAGGGTTTGACTTAAAAACTGGTGCACTTGGTATCTCAATCCGATGAGTAGCAGCCGAGCAATCGATAAAAACTTTTTTCGGCTGAAGGAATTTTGATCAAATGTTGTTATACTTGTATTTTAGATCTTGAAATAGTAGTACTTTTAACCTAGAGAAATGACCACGCGAGTACAGCTAGAAATAAATGTACTTTGACCCCTGAAATGTCCAGCGGATCACCACATGTCTCATGCGCACGTGTTAGATTACTACTTATTGTAAATATAGAAATGTATAAAAATAATACTTGGTACATGTAAATGTTATGTATCCAGATTTCAGAACGAAGTATTCGTTTGTAGAGATAATGACTTCCTAACCAATAAATGAAACTCAACTATTTATACTACTAGTGGCTCTGTGAGCTGTAGACCTCGCGCGTACAAACTTTTTTGCAAACAATCTAGCGGTGCACAGTAGTGCCATCTAGTTATCTTAAAGTACAACTAACATTAATAACCAAGGTGCTAAATCAATCCCTACCTAGTAGGTAAAGGGCTAATTCCACTGGTAGAAACCTAAAAGTAAGCAATTTTACTGCATTTTGAGGAGCTATTCTGCACATCACGCCCAAGATCCTCATCAGATCTTCAGCAATTCTTATAAGGCGAAGATATTTAGTAGCCCCCTTTTTGCCCCTTTTAGGAGGAAGTATCACCCAACCCAGGGGGGGGTTGGGTGGTAAATAAAAATTTCAAAAAATTCGTTGAACCTTCGCCCTCGCTCGGTCAATAATAAACATATACCCCAATCCAAATTTCCATATATGAGTATCTGCCAGCAATACGACACATGTTTCGCCTCTGCACGAGGCATCCTCAAGAGATGTTGACTCTTCGAGTGCTGGACCGAGAGCGATCAAAAATATAGTTGTTATTGTTGGCACCTAAGAATCGACGAGATTCAACTTTTACGCAGACTTGAGAAAACTACTTCAGAAGCGTTTCTACGAAGCGCTTACAATATTCTCCTGTAAAAGACATCAACGCGTCCTTTAATATCCTCGAAACCTACGTTGTAAGGTATTTAAAGAATTTATTTATTTTAGAAGAAATATTTTTTATTTTTTTTATTTTAGAAGAAGAAATAAGTTTATAAGTTTATATCACGACGACTGCTAGAGACCCTAGGAACGAAATCAAACGCTCGCGGGTTCGAATCAATCCTGCAAGGTGCAATCATTTGTGTGATGTGCAGAAATGTTTGTTTCCAGGTCATGGATGTAATATTCGTATCAATGTATGTTTATCCGTTGTCTATATAGTAACATAGTACAGGGTATCTTAGTTTGGGGCTAGTTAAATTGGTGTGGAGTTGTCCCGAATATATTTATTTATTTTATTTATTATATATTTTTTACTACATACTTAGGTATACTATAGTATAACAAAATGTAAGAAAATAATTTAAAAATTGGTGTAAAATAAGCTAAAAAAACAAGAATATCATATTATTTTAAAATGGTGTCTGGCCTGATTGAAATGCGGTATTCACCGTTGCGTAGCTTAGATAAGCTACGAGTACGTAGATACTTTTGACATAAAAATAAAACTGGTGTAGATAATTTGTATCCCAATCCGATGAGTAGAAGCTGAGCAATCAAGAAAAGCTATTTGACGGCTGTTTAGAAGACTAAAATGGGTCAATTAGCACACAAATTATTTTCATAATACCATTTTAACTACTCTCAATGTTTCGATTCGGCTTCGAGCATATATCCAATGGAGATGCTAACGTTTTAATCCGAAAACATTATTTTCTGCCAAATTTGACGGGGGACGAGATAAACACGCATTGCACACGCGCAAATAAAAATCTTATTCATGTAAACGCACACTAAAACTATCTCGCAAACCATCATAAAATACGCACACAGTTATAAAATACAGCATAGTTACGCAGTGCTTAGACCCACACTATGATAATCTCTAGTGATGGGCATTCACAAAGACCGGTAACCTGAATGATAAATGAATGAATGAATGAAATGAACGTGGTTTAACTAAATACTTATGTCTAACGTTCCGTTGAAAATGTAAAATGAAGCTTTTATTTTATCGATATGAAAAGATATAGCTATTTATAATTTGAGTTTATTTAAAGATATTTATGTATATTAAATATTTGTACTGAACTTGTACTACTTTGTGAGCAAATTTTCGCTACTTGGTGAATTTATTCATTTATACAGCGTGTTTTTGAATTAATGCAAACCTTCACGTGGGCAGCTTCCCTATGTGATACTCAAGACCTTTTATTCTTTGACATTATATACTTCAGCGCTTTTATCCTTGAAATTAATGATAAAAAATAAATGACACGGTTTTGGCTATAATTACAGATCTTTGAAGTCAAGTATAGGACAAAATATCTGGAGGAAGCTCTAGCAATCTACACCACTATATTAAAGTGAAACGTTGTCTGTTTGTTTGGGGAGTTTCAACGCGATAACGGTTGGACGGATTTTGATGAAATTTGGTATGGATATAGCTAAAACCCACTCCTGGAGATACCTTGGAATCAAACATAAGTTTCCACGGAAAGTAGTAAGTTCCCACGAGAAAACTGGTAAATGTTTATTACTCACTGTAAGGAACGGGTACCATGGAAACGAAATAATAACAAGTCTGTCAAAAAGCATCGAGAGCGTTGGTACCAAAGAGAATACAATACGCTGGTGCTATACTTTTGCATTGGTTTTCAATATCCTAGAAGAACATGGGACGTTTTTTACGCGATATTATACTGTAGTCCGCGCGGACAAAATCACGAGCGAAAGCTATGATTTTATCATTTTAAAATATTAGGAAAATAATCTTAAGCTTTAAATTGTTTTTTTAAGCCGTGTAAATACCTTTTTAAAAATTCATGGATCAAATGTTGTTAAATACAATCTAAGGTTAACCCACGAAAGGTTTTTCGTTAATTTAAAAACACGCTGGAAGTAAATAAACTTACATTACTTTATTTATTACTCATTTCATACATAATTGCTTGGACAACCATTTTTATCCAGATCAGAAATATTTATCTCTTCTGTAACAGTCACTCATAAAATAAAATAATTGAATATAGTTTGTTATCATTTGATAGCAGTACTTTATTATATTACAAGAAAATATATTTGTATTTTCAGTTAACTTACGGGATACCGATAGCTTATATGAGTTTATATTTTGCAAATTTTGCAAAAATAAACAAAGAAAAAAAAAAAAAACTATTTCCGTTATTTTTAATCATTCTATATTTAAAAATAGCTCAAGTACTCTAAAAACGCACTCGTCCACAGGTTAATAGTTCAGAATTATTTAAACTATTAACTAAATACCAAACGATGTGTTGTGTCCCGAACATATATAACATGAACTTTAATAGAAACCCAGAACTCATTTTTTACCCTCTCAATCCGGCCCATTCGTAACATCCGTTCGTAATTGCCGCCTTCAGCCTATATGATACTAACAAGCAAAATTTCAGCGTTGTAAGTGTTTAGAGAGTGAATGGCATATCGCTTTTTAAATGTAGATTAAAACACTTTTAATACTCACTGAAAAATAATCTGTTAGGTACTAACACTCCTCATTTTGAGATAATTTAACGTTAATTCCATCATTCGTTCAATCAATTTCACTCAATTTGTCCCCGCACTACGCCTTCTACCAAGACGACGGCGTTGTAAAACTGTCGCTAATCTGTCGCAACTGGTAGTTCATTTGAATCAAAATTATACAATATTACAAGCACAATTCACATAAATAACTTACTTGTGATACGAAATACCGTGTTCCCGTAAGTTTGATGTTCCTGATCGCCTTCTACACAAAAATACCGCACAATTCACCATTTTCACGGAGCTCTGCAGTGCGATTACGTAATGTTGATCATGACGGTTTCAAGCAGTCAAATTCAATAATGCTTTGCGATAGAGTCAATCGCGCATATTAAAATATAGTTGTAATAATTAAAATATTCATTTTGATATGAAATTATATTTTACTTTTACGCTGACAGAAATATATCGTGTAATGTATGGACCTTCCTGAAAATAACCCTGCCTGCACCCATGATAATTATGGGTAAAGATAATGCAAATAGAAACTATCTTCATGGGTTAATTATTATATCAACATGGGTAACAATGTTTTTTATTTTTTTATTGCTCCTTGGTAAAAGTACAAAGAGGTTAACTTACACGTACTATAGTAATTCAACCTGTTTGAGAATTACGTCAGTGTATCGAAAACTTTTCGCACTGTCACTAATGGACGCAAAGTTATTCGCAAACAGTATGAGAAATCGTAAAGTTTGATATGATGATAAGTTCGTTATGATACCGATAACAATCGATATCTTTGACAATAGCTGGCAGTCTCGACACAAATAGCTATGCCATTGCAAGCTACCGATCGCTAAGTCAACACAAATAACAACAGTACAGTATGGGTAAAAGTAACGATGATAATCATTGGCTTTCCGCAGTTAATGACAGAAGCTATCGATTTTTCATCGGTATCTGTACTTTGCGACCGATTTTGGTTGTAAAGTTATTACTATCGATGTCGAGACTGTTGCCCCAGGTTACATTGATCGTGGTCACGAGTAGACTGGAGAATGCGAGTGTCAGCGTCACGGCGGGTATTATTTCCAACTATCCCGTTTGGTTTTGTATTGTATCCATCCCGATCGCGACACACAGCACTCACAGTATCAGCAGACATGCCTGAAGATAACTTTCGGTGCGAATACTTCCCAGTAATAACTAGCCTAAAAGCTAAAAAAATACGTCTGCCCGGCCAAAAAATAACTTTGCCAATAAATTATATACTGTTGGAATGTGCTAATTCAAAGAATTTTTTATTTTCGCCTTTGAAAATTTGAAAATATATAGCCTATATTACTGTATGGAACTATAATCATATAAATCTGTTCAGGCATTTAAAAATTATGGTGGAATAAATAAACTCAAACATACATACAAACATACATGAATCCTAAAAATATTACACTTATTTTTTTGGGCAGTCGTGTAATAATCAAAGAATATATAAATAATAGTTTGTAAAATTGACTAGTCATAACATAAGTGACCTGTGCATTTCATGATATTTTTATTGTATTAATGTTTGCACGTCTCCATAGACAAAATAATTGTTATAAATTTGTCACCTTTTACATCTGTACTTTGAGCAAATAAATGAATTTGAATCAATTACCTAAACGAAATTATTACGGCTAAACGAAAGTTGATATATTGTAACACTCAATAAATTGAAAACTTTTATTGCAGAAAAAAACCCATGCAGGCAAAGCCGCGCGGCGCAGTTAGTTTATTCAATACATTGAAGAACAGTTTACTCCACGTACATATTTGGCCATGCAAATCTAGACAGGTTTATGTCGGCTTACATTCCCGAGAACCGTTTTAATTAATAAAAAGTAATACAGGTTTTTGCACGTGTATGCACTCTGCTAAAGAAGTGGTGCTAATGCGCCACTGCTGAAACTCTAATTATATTCATCATCATCATCATCATTTACAGCCATTACGCTACCCACTGCTGAGTATAAGAATCCTTTCGCCGTGGCCACAACTTTCGATCGGATGTTAAAATCATCCATGTCTTTCCCTCCTAAAAGATATCATAGACCGATCGCGCCGCTGCACGCTAAATAATTAAAAGAAGGCGGAGTCTACACCATAAATCGAAAGTTAAGCACCCAAGATATGCCAATCAGCTCGAACGCACAAATCTCACGCACACACTGACACTATGTTATGATGGTCGGCTGCCACATCGCAGCAAGGTCTCGTTACCTGTTAGTTGTGTTCATTTTAGCAAGTTTTCACGGAAAATCAAAAAAAGTGATGAAATTGTGTATCAACCACAAATCATACATATTATACATAAGCAGCCGCCATTTGCTATGCTTCACTCTTTTGTTTGCTGGTGTAGACTCCGTCTTTTTTAAACCTTCTTGTGCAATGTTTTGGGCTTAATCCTGGATTAATCTATCTATCTTACTATAATAAAACTGTAACTGGGCTAAATCTGTACATTAAATATTTTTTGAAAATTATAATTTAGATAAACTTCAAAATCGATAAAGTGCCGTGAAAGTGTTTTGCTCCATAATTAAAAGATTTTACATTATTTATGCGTTATTTTTTACATTTTCCTTGATATCTCTATCTTTACTATAATAAAATAAAACTGTAACTGGGCTAAACCTGTACATTAAATATTTTTTGAAAATTTTAATTGACATGAACTTCAAAATCGATATAGAGTGTAAAAAGGATATTTTTTTAATTTTTGTCTGTCTATCTGTCTGTCTGTCTGTCTCTTTGAACACGCATCACGCTGAAACTACCGTACGGATTTTGATGCAACTTGGCACAATCATAGCTTATGTTATGGATTAACATTTACAATACTTTTTATCCCGAAAAAATCATGAGTTCCCGCAGGATAGGGATTGAAAGTTATTTAAAAGAACACATATTACGCTGACACTACTGGACGGAGTTTGATGTAACTTGGCACAGTCAAAGTACTTATTATGTATTAAAATTATTGATTATTTTTATCCCCAAAAAATATAGGGTTCCTGCGGGATAGGTATTCAAAGTTATGGTTATATAAATAAAACATTAAAAGGGTATCATAATTTCGACCCTCTCGCTGTCTGGTTTAGCGGGACCATTTCTGCATGCCAACTCAGACGTGCGTGGATCGAAATCACGCACTTCTTGAAGTGTTTTGTTTAATTAAACCGTCAAATCGTTACAACAAAATAGGTCACTATAATTCCAATTGGGTTAATTTAGAAAAAACTCAAAAACAGAGTGTGTGTGTGTGTGTGTGTGTGTGTGTGTGTGTGTGTGTGTGTGTTTCGTTTTTTTTTTGGTTGAAGGCTAATGTGATTGAGATGGTCAACAACTCCAGCGCATAAACCAAACAAATCAAAGTTCCGTCTCCAATTTAACTAGATGGCGCTGATTGACCTTAAAACACGCAAGCATTTCATTCACTGCAACCAAGCGTACCGCTAAATTGAAATCTGCAAAATTTTCGAATTTGGCTCACATTACTTTGTTTATTTTGTGTGCGAGGGTGTGTGTGTGTGTGTGTGTGTGTGTGTGTGTGTGTGTGTGTGTGTGTGTGTGTGTGTGTGTCTGTTTGTGGCATCCTCATTAAAAAGCTCCCGAACGAATGGACCGATTTTGATGCGGTTTTTTTGTTTGAAAGCTAATGTGATCGAGATGGTTCTTAGCTATATGGGGTGGGGTGGGGGGGGGGGGAGAAAAGAGGGTGAGAATCGTAGCTTCCAAACGAATGGTCCGATTTAGCTGCGTGTTTTTTTATATTTGAAAGCTGAGGTAAACGAGATGGTTCTTAGCTATAATGGGAGGGAGGAGGAGGGATGGGGATGGGGGTTAGGATCGTTGGTCTCAAACAAATGGACCGGTTTTGATGCGGTTTTTTATGTTAAAAACTGATGTGATCGGGATGGTTCTTAGCTATATGGGGCGAGAAAAGGGGGGAGTTTCGAGAAAAAGGGGGTGAGAATCGTACCTTTAAACGAATCGACCAATTTAGGTGCGGTTTTTTTATGTTTCAAAGCTGAGGTAAACAAGATTTGTCTTAGCTATAATGGGGGGAGGGGGGAGGGCGGGGGATATGGTGGAGTTCGTAGCTCCCAAATGAATGGACCAAATTTGATGCAGTTCTTTATGTTTTAAAACGGATGTGATCGAGATGGTTCATCATGTTTCTTTGCTATATGGGAGGGGGGGGGAGGAGTTGAAAAGGGGGGGGGGGGTGGTGAGAATCGTATCTTTCAAACCGAATGGACCAATTTAACTGCGGGTTTTTGTTTCAAAGCTGAGGTAAACAAGATGGTTCTTAGCTATAATGGGGCTTTATGATCGCTACGCTTCGCTCGCGTCTTCGTCTTCTAACCTATCACGACCATGTCGGATCGCCACTGAAGGTTGTTAACACAGGTAAGTAGGTACCTATATTGGTACTTTTGGTACTGGAATAACTCAAAGGATCATTATATAACAGAAAAACTACCACGCGAGCAACGCTGCGGGCACAGCTATAGGCAATAATAACGTAATAGTCTGTACAAAGAAGATAATTTAAAAAAATTGGACTGAGCTACTGAAAACATTTTTAAAATGCGTGTCTGTCTGTTTGTTTGTCGGTATGTTTGTTCGCGCATCACGTAAAAACTTTTAGACTGATTGCGATGCAGTTTTCAGTGTTGGATAGCTTCGGGTTTGACCAAGACCTGGGGTACTTGGTATCGTAATCCAATGATTAGAGGCCGAGCAATCGATAAAAAAACTTTTTAACGGCTGAAGGAATTTTGATCAAATGTTTATTTTAGGTCTTGGAATAGCACATAGAGTACTTTTAACCTAGAGAAATGACCACGCGAGTGAAGCCGCGGGCACAGCTAGTTTGAATGAATTTTATGACAGTTTGAATGAATTTTAAAGAAATGTGGTACATTGTACAATATAGTAACTACTTTTAGTTCTGGAATAACACGTATACTATTATTTATTCTGTGGTATGGGCTAATTTTAAATGAAATGAGCACGTGGGTAAAGCCGCGGGCGGGTACAGCTGGTTCGATCGATCCGATCTCACCTGATGGAAAGAGATGATGTGGTCAAAGGTTTAGCACGTTTGCCTAGTAGATACCTATTTACTCTTGACTTGAACACAACAGGGTTATATTTTACCGGAAACACTGACGTGGGTAGGGCATTCCACTCCTTAGAAGTTCTTATAATAAATGAAGAAGCGTAACGCTTCGTTTTTGTGCGAGATATTTCAACAATAAAAGGCTGGCCCTTTGCCGATCGTCTAGTCGTACGGTAATGGAAAGGTGATGGGGGAATCAGATTGTGCAGTTCTTGTGCACACTCTCCATAGTGCAATCTGTAGAATACCGACAGACTTGCGACCTCAGGTCGATGCGCCAGACTTTAAAGCTTACTCTTTACCAGAGTGTCATCTCCAATGAGCCTCGTAGCACGTCTCTTAATTGAATCCAAAGCCTCAAGCTGATACTTGGCAGAACCGTCCCTGAGGTGGCAGCAGTACTCCATACAAGATCAGACCTGTGCTTGGTAAAGATTCAAAAACTCTCCCGGTGTGAAGTACCAAATACCAAGTTTCTTTGCAGCTACCCAACACCCAAAAGCTCCAGATAGTCGCCTCGCCTATTGGTATTGTTACACTACGAAAATACGGAGATCGGTTCAGAGGACTCTTTTTAGCTCTTTTCTCTTTTTTTTTATAAGCAAATACGCTTGTGTTTTAGTAGCATTAAACTTAACCAGGTTAGCATCGCCCCAAACGGACATGGCTTCTAAGGCTAAATTCAAACGGTCACCATAGCCTCTGTCTGAAGCTGGATGGCATCGCAGCTGGCTTGAGCATTGGAACTGTATCTCTCAACCACAGTACTGTCATCTGCATACCCAAAGGTACCGGGCTTCAAAAGATCATTAATGTGCAGTAAAAACAGTGTAGCCGAGAGAACCAATCCTTGAGGTACACCGGCATTGATGGCCATTTGTTCAGACAAGCAGCCCTCTAGGACTACTCGAATAGATCGTTCCCTCAAAAAATCAGGACAAGCGCCTCACCATGTATCTCGATGGCTTTGCTCAATACGTGAGTGTCATACGCAAGAAGATCCTCAGTAGACCGGTTTCGGCGAAATCCGTATTGCCGGTCACTGAGGAGATCTTTGTCCTCAAGGTATGCCTAACGTTTATGACTATGACACTCCATACACTTACAGAGTTAGGAGGTTATCGAGATGGGGCGATAATTTGCCGGATCAGCACGACTACCCTTTTTAGGTACTGGTTGTACATTGGCAAGCTTCCAGCTCTTCGGAACTTTACCTGCGTGAAGAGAGAGGCGGTTAAAACGCGTTAAGATGGGAAAAAAATCAGGCACACAGTTTTTCAACACAATCGCTGGGATGCCATCAGGACCACTGACCTTGTTCACATCTAGAGCTCGAAGCGTTCTGAGGACCTCCTTCTGGCGAATGCGTATATCGGGCATAAAAACTCCGCAATGAGGAAGGCAGGGAGGTATATTGCCGGTAGCGTCTAGATGCGAAGATTCTGCAAAAAGAGAAGCAAATAAATTCGCTTTCTCTCCAGCAGTGGGAGCCAGTGATTCATCAGGTTACAGCAATGGTGGCAGTAAGAGGCGGCAGAAGTTTACTTCAACCGACTTGGCCAGAGACCAAAAAGCTTTGCTACCCGCAGGGTATGAAGCTAGTTTGGCCCCTATTCGACCTATGTGATCAAAATAAGCTTTCCTAAGAGTCTTCTTGCAGGTTTTAGCGGCAACTTTGAATTTTTGTTTCTTAACCCGAATATCAGAGGATTTGCGCTTTCGAGCATCAGCCCAGTCCAGAGATGCCTTATGTTTTACAGCACGACCACAGTCGGATCCAAACCAAGGCTGAGCTTTGCTGAGAAGAGGCTTATCACTGAATGGAATGTAATATTCCATTGCCTGACATATTACCTCTGTAACAGCAGACGCGCAAGTCGATGGGTCCTGGGAGGTGAAACATGTTTGCCGCCAAGGGTACGATGCAAGGAATTGTCGCATCTCTTCCCAATCTGCTGAGTTGTATCTCCACACGCATCTATTACCTTTACGGCTAGGATCAGGTGGGGAATACACAGAGACGGAGTTAACCAGACAGTGATAAGAGCTACCAAGAGGTGGGGATACTGCCACGGAGTACCGGTCTGGTTCAGTCGACATCAGCAGGTCAAGACAGTTGGCAGTGTCACCGTCACGGCCAGGTACCCGTGTCGGCTCATGCACCAGCTGAGCGAGATCTAACGCTAAAGCAAGTCATCGCGCCTCTCTACAGCGTGGTCGGTTTTATGGTATGGGACAAGCCACTCTTTGTGGTGGGCGTTAAAATTCCCCAAAGACAATTGGAGCAGACGGGTAACGCTGTTGGGCCACACCAGCCGTCTTACAGAGATAGTCTACCAATAAAGTCGTCCCCCGATCTCCACTGTGAGAACGGTACACACAGGCATAAATAATTTTCTCTATGCCCGTGTCCAACAGCACCCAAATCACCAAGAAGTTAGGGTGTTCAAGATTTTGGAGACGCAGACAGCATATGTCATCACGGGCGTAAACACAAACGCCGGCGTTTGGGATAAAAAGTGCTCCAAGACATAGCCTGGGCAATCCAAGTATGCCATATCAGCTGGACATCCTATCTGCGTCTCCGACAAGAAGAACAAATAGGGCTTAGAGGTTTCTAGATGATAATGGACCGGTTGGAGATTGGAGTGACTTCCACGAATATTCGCAAGATCCACTTTGAGTGTGCGAACGTGCATCTGCTTTTTAAACTTATTTCTTTTTTTGACTTTTTTCATGATTAGTGTGACTAGGTTGGACAAGTAATAGCATAGGAGATGTCGGAATGGCTAACCCACGGAAGTGAAGGCATAACTACGACTTTGGAGAACTTGCGCGGAGACTGCGGGGACGCCCGAACCCCCCTGAAATAATTCATCAGTTATTATTTTAAGTACATATCGGATGTTATTGATACTTAATCCATTCACAGTCAATCCCACATCTAGGTCACTCAGAGATTCTATGCAAATACATTCTCAGTAGAGGTCAAAAAGTAAGATTGAGTACATCCTTGACGGATGTACTCACCCTTAACCTCAGGATTCTAATTCCTCTGTAAGTTTGTTTTCAACCCGCATACTTGCTTTTTGGAGTTTTTTAGGGACCCATTCATCCGAGTGAAAAAAAGGGACCCTTATAGGATCACTCGTGTGTCTGTCTGTCTGTCCGTCTGCCTGTCTGTCCTAGCCCATTTGCTCCGACAAACCAATTAAGTTGAAATTTATGAGTTGTTGTGTCTCAAACACGGTCGTTTTTTATAATTTTAAAATAACCAGTTTTTAGTTATTTATGGAAAAAGATGAAAATTTAGCATTGCCCCCTCTTGCCCCCATATCTCTGAAACATTTCATTTATTTTTATTTGTTAGTTTTACACAGTGCATGAATCCAAGAAATAAATTATCATTTTTCATTTCATTTCATTAAATCATTTAACTGAGCCATTTTTTTTATATAGAATACATTTATTTATTAGAAACCCTATCAGAAGTCTATAGTCTTAAAATAACATGGTAAATCCCTCAATATTGTGAGATGATTTAATCATCGTACGGAACCCTTCCCACGCGAGTTCAACTCACACTTGTCCGGTTTTTTGAAACAATAATATTACTGCTTTATTATAAGTATCGAACATAATATATAATAGATAGAATAAGATGGATAGATTAGTTTTGTAGAATTCGTTCATCGCGATTAAAAGTATTCCTAAGTAAGTCCTTCCCCTGGGTTCAAATTATCTCCATACCATATTTGATCAAGATCTGTTCAGCTGTTTAGTGGTGAAAAGGTATCAGACTGACAGAGTGACAGAGCTACTTTCGATTTTATAATATTAGTTGTATAGTAGTAGTGGAAGTAGTATGGAAGTGTGATGTGATGTCTTCTGTGGACGGTGGAGACACTATCTCCACTAACATTTACAATCGGCACCCGTTCACGAGTTGTTATCAGTTTGAACCTCACCTTGCCCATTGTACACTTCTTCTGCTATTGTTCCTTTATTTTTTGTTGGTTTTGTTTGTGGTGTGTGCAATAAAGAATTTATCTATCTATCTATCTATCTATCTTGAGCTCCACCGCAAAGCAATTACTTATGTCCGCACATGAGTGTGAGAAACTAGATTTCGTAATACTCGTAGCTCAAAACATTTCATGTTGACCAGTGATTTTGATGATTGATGAGTTGTATTGACTTGTGAAAACTATTACTAACTTACAACCTGCCACTACTGCTTACTGTATATTGCTAATATAAAATACTACTCCGTATGAGGTAGTGATGGCCTCTGGTGTCAGAGTTTGTCAAGACACCTGAGGGCCTCTGAAATGGCCTGAACCCCTCCGAAGCACGGAGCGCATATTACTTAGAAAAGTAATTGGTGTGAAGCGTAGGACCGAATATGCTAATGATTTTGTGGGAGTGAGTGAGTGTGTGTATGTTTGTTACTTCTTCACGCATATAGGCTGAACGGATCTAATGCAATTTGGTATATTTATACACACTTTAGGTCCTGAATTAACACAGGATACTTTTCATCATCATCATCATCATCATCCACGCGGTTCAAATCGCGGGGCGCAGCTAGTACTGAAATAAAAGCATTAGAACTAGGGCGTAAACATTATACGGTTACCGTGGGCTGTTCATCTAAGTAGAAAAAATAACGAAGAGTGTTGTGCTTGATGTCTGTGCCAACCTACTAACCCAAACTCGAACCACTCTCGGATTTGTTATGTATACTAACATTATGCACATAACAGATAAGATGGAGGTTGTAACGGAAGATCGCCTTGGTCATCAAGGTGACCCTATCCCCAGGTAGCGCCGCTTGACCTCCCACGGCACCGTAATTAATGACCTTCCGTTAATTTGCTGATACGCATGTGTCAACGCCCCCAAACTGTTTGACTACCGCTCAGAAATCCTACTTGACATCGGAAATGTTTATGAACAAATGTTTGGGGAGGCGACAGTCATACAAATTAGACCCTAGTTTTCAACAATTCTATTAAAATGAACTTGCTGGCCGAATGAATCGTCGTATCTTTAACATCTGCATTGCAAATCTCTTGTGGTCTAGGTCATTATTGTGACGTACTTTACTTATACACCGGTACTTTGCGGATCACCCTGACTCATTTATGAACACGGAAGGCGTTTTGAAAGGCCTTTGAACATTTTGGCAGTGGTGAGTCCAACATCTCTTTTTTTTTTAAGTTTGCGGTGCACAATGAAACCTGCATGGTGTATGTATAAGCTACCGTAAGAGTGCGGAACACGTAAATGTGCACATTAACTAGTTAATCTGCACATTAACGGATGTTATACCGTTAAAGTGCGGAAGAGCGAGTGAAACACTTTTTTCTCAACCTAACCTAACCTTATTTAAAAAGGTAAGCAAATAAAATGTGTGGTTCGCAGAGTGTGATAGATGTCTATAAAAAAAACCTTACCCAACTTAATTTTCTTTTAATTAGTAGATACTATTAATTGTTTAACCTAACCTAATGTTTAGCAAATTAAATAAATAATTCCAGTGAATTCCAAAGTTTTATTCAAGCAAAAAACCTGTTTTATACTCTTTACTTTGCTTGGTCGTTAAAGTCAGGCTCTATTATTACATTTTTCCACTCCCCCCTCCCCTCTACACGCTGCCACCCGCTACCCGCAACAAGCACTGAAGTGCCTGCTTAACAAAATTGAATATCGCGAGCGCTATTTGAAAACACTATTTAGGAACTAAATGACGTAAGTCTCAAAAGTTATTTATTTTATTGGCAGGTTAATAATTGACTGAGTGAGCGCGAAGTGCGAGCGAAGCGTCTCCATTTCAGCTTGGGCAAAAATACTTTCGTATGTTCGGATGTCTGTCCGGCTATTCTCCTCTACAGGTCGCATTTCTCAACTGATCTAGACGAATTTTTAGAATTCTTTAGTCGTCGGGGATTTTGGATTGGGGGGGGGGGGGGGGGCACTTCCCCCAAAAAGGCCCAAAAAGAGTGTTACTGAATATCTCCGCCTTATTAGATCCGATTTCGATGGTTCCTTTTTATTTGAAAGGTAGTTAGTACCTATAAATTGGTCTCATACAAATTTGGTGAGATCTTTTGGTGAGATTCCACGCTGCCTGCGTGGAATCACGAACAAATTCCACGCAGGCGGCGTGGAATTGGCATAGAATTGGCGTCTTAAAATTAGTGAATTAGGCCCCAGGTTGTCCTCGAATGATACTTTAAATTGTTAAACACTGCGCGCGCTCTGCCCTCTAATTCAAAAATAGTACAAGATATAAAAAAAAGTTTAAACTAAAGTTATAGAAAATTTATTTTCTACAATATTGATCATTCAAATAGCATAAAACCCATAGGAAACGAGATATTTGCAATAAATGTGTAAAAAAATATCGTTTTTTTTTATCTTTGACCTTGGAATATCTGTAGTCGCGGACACCCTACGATAAGTAGGTTTTGAGACAAGTTTTAGGGTGCCAAAATAAAGGCTTACACTAGTTTATAGCTGACTATCTCTCATTCCGAGATACTTGCCCTCATTTGACAAATATTCTTAGACTATAAGAAAATGAAGTACTTATTCCGATCGTTAAGAAAAAAGACATACTGGAAACAGTCTGTATCTTTTAAACTATTGAACCGATTTTGATGAAACTTTAACTATTCCCTAAGTTGAAAGATATTGAAACTATTACAAATATAATTATTGCAAGTAGATTTGTAGTTTCCGAGAAGTACGTTGACAAACATACCTGCATACATACATACATTCAAACACACATGAAATTTAGTACATATTATGCTTCGACACGCATATAGACAAACATATATGAATATTACGCATTTTTCAACAATATTACTTACATAGATACACATTTTAACTTGTGAATCTTCCTTTTTTAAGTTGGTTAATAATCTGGAGTATATTGTTTTAAAGTATCTCGTTGCAGAGATATAAGAGGTAAAGAGAGCTATGAACTCAACGACAAACATTTAAAGTATCTTCTTACAGAGATATAAGAGGTAAAAAGAGCTATGAACTCAACGACAAACATTTAAAGTGTCTCCTTACAGACATATAAGAGGTAAAGGGAGCTATGAATTCAACGACAAACATTTAAAGTATCTCCTTACAGAGATATAAGAGGTAAAGAGAGCTATGAACTCAACGACAAACATTTAAAGTATCTCGTTACAGAGATGTAAGAGGTAAAGACATCTATAAACTCAAACACAAACATTTAAAGTATCTTCTTACAGAGATATAAGAGGTAAAAAGAGCTATGAACTCAACGACAAACATTTAAAGTGTCTCCTTACAGACATATAAGAGGTAAAGAGAGCTATGAATTCAACGACAAACATTTAAAGTATCTCCTTACAGAGATATAAGAGGTAAAGAGAGCTATGCACTCAACGACAAACATTTAAAGTATCTCGTTACAGAGATGTAAGAGGTAAAGACATCTATAAACTCAAACACAAACATTTAAAGTATCTTCTTACAGAGATATAAGAGGTAAAAAGAGCTATGAACTCAACGACAAACATTTAAAGTGTCTCCTTACAGACATATAAGAGGTAAAGAGAGCTATGAATTCAACGACAAACATTTAAAGTATCTCCTTACAGAGATATAAGAGGTAAAGAGAGCTATGAACTCAACGACAAACATTTAAAGTATCTCGTTACAGAGATGTAAGAGGTAAAGACATCTATAAACTCAAACACAAACATTTAAAGTATCTCGTTACAGAGATATAGGAGATAAAGAGAGCTATGAACTCAACGACAAACATTTAAAGTATCTCGTTACAGAGATATAAGAGGTAAAGAGATCTATAAACTCAACGACAAACATTTAAAGTATCTCGTTACAGAGATATAAGAGGTAAAGAGCTATAAATTCAACGACAAACGTTTAAAGTATCTCGTTACAGAGACATAGGAGGTAAAGAGAGCTATGAACTCAACGCAAACATTTAAATATATCTCGTTACAGAGATATAAGAGGTAAAGAGAGCTATGAACTCAACGACAAACGTTTAAAGTATCTCGTTACAGAGATATAGGAGGTAAAGAGAGCTATGAACTCAACGACAAACATTTAAAGTATCTCGTTACAGATATATAAGCGGTAAAGAGAGCTATGAAGTCAATGACAGACATTTAAAATTAACTATGTTTATGTTTATACGCATTTCATATTGCTCAAATAATAGATTCCACTATAATTGATTTACTTACTACAAAAAAGTGGTGCAGAAGTAGTAGAGAATTATAGTTGTAGTGAAACAAACACGTACAAGGTGTATTTTCTTCTAGAAAATTATTAAATTGAACTAAGAACTGTTATTTTAGCAATATGCGTGAAACGTGAAATTTAATGCGTAGAAACATTTAAAACAGTTAATTGTTTGTGTTCATATTATAAGCTATAGTTATCTATACTTGAAAATAAAAACGTAGATGGCGGATGGACCACCATGCCAGCCCCCAAAGAAAAATCTCCAAGCCCTTTGTGTGGCGTGCAGTCTAACTCAAGCTCCAGACTTATCTTATTCTTATCATACTTATAATAAAGCAAAAAGAACGAAAAAGTCCGTACAAAGAAGATAATTAAAAAAGAAATGGTCTAGGGTACTTAAAATAAGCTACTGAACAAGAATATAACCTTTTTTTAAATTTGTGTGTCTGTTTGTTTGTCTGTTTGTTTGTCTGTTTGTTTGTCTGTTTGTTTGTCTGTTTGTTTGTCTGTTTGTTTGTCTGTTTGTCTGTTTGTTTGTCTGTTTGTTTGTCTGTTTGTTTGTCTGTTTGTTTGTCTGTTTGTTTGTCTGTATGTTTGTTCGCGCATCACATAAAAACTAATGGACCGACATCTTAATCCGATGAGTAGAAGCCGAGCAATCGATAAAAACTTTTTAACGGCTGAACGAATTTTGATCGTATGTTTTGATATTGTTATTTTAAATCTAGAGAAATGACCACGCGTGCAAAGCCGAGGGAACAGCTAGTAAGTAATATTATAAATGCGAAAGTCTTTATTTATGTACCTAAGTAGGTAAATAATATGATTATTACACTGTATTGGCTGAAAGGGTAATTATGAAACTTGGTGTGTAGATATCCTGGAATAGCAAAAAAGGTTTTTATCATTGTCCATTCGGCAAAGCCTTTAAAACAGTACCGTGACAGACCTAATACCTAGCTGTTGACTGGCTGACTTGACAGACAACACCACAGCCTAAACCAGTGAACCTAGAGATTTGAAATTTGGAAGAGATATTCCTTGGGTGCAATAATAAGAGTTTTTTTTTTAAATTCCATCCGTAATTAGGTGAACAGGTGGTAAAGTTTGTACGCGGGCAACACCGATGATAAAACTGGATTGCAAAGATTGTTATTAATCCAGTTTTAGCATTAAACGGATTAGCGTAATAGCGCCCACTTGCCCAACATGTTCGATCAACTGTTTTCATCGTATATCATCATCATAATCAGACGCTATCAGTCCACTGCTGGACTTAAACCTCTCCCAAAGCACGCCACCGAGCTCGATCACCGATTTCTTTTCAACTGTCGTTAGCCACCTTGCATATCGTTGCTCCACCTTTTGATGGAGGGCGTTCTGCACTGCGCTTGCAGAGTCGCGGTCTCCACTCAAGAACACGTCTCGTCTACACCAACAGTTATCGGTCCTCCGGCAGATATGACTGGCCCACTGCCACATCAGTTTGCTAATCCTATGTTCTACGTCAATAACTTGGTTCTCTCTCGGATCGCCTCGTTCTGGATTCGATCATGTCGTTTGATAAACATTTAAAAAAAATTAGGATGCAATAAAAAAACCGAGCATGCGACAATAACGTTGTAGGAGCTGTGACTTTTTCCTTACTAAAAGAGATAGATAGTTATGTCTTACTTCTTCACACACTACTTTCTGGGACAAAAACTACGCTCACAATAGTTACGAGTATAACTACACGGCTAGGCTTCGCACCAATAACTTTTCTAAGTTATGTGCTGTTTGTCATTGCTCCATGCTTCGGAGGTACGTTAAGCTGTCGATCTTGGCTGTTATCGATTAATAGCAGTCGTTAAGCCATGTCAGAGGCCCTCGGTTGACCTGACAAAGTCTGACACCAGAGGCCCAGCACTACCTCATACGACAAACAAACTACACGGAGCATAGCTATTATTTAATAGAAGTTATTATTGACGCTTACGGATCCTGTTGCGGATTATAGGTATAGGTTAATTACAAAATAACAGACAAGTCGAAGGCATGCACAATTAAGTATTTATTCCACTTATATGTAATCATAGACACATTAATTCTAATGTACGCCATCTAATTATCCATAATCGCAACATTGCGCGGTTTTTCCGCTGGATCAAAACAACGCGTCGTTTGAATTAAAAAAACTAGTCGAGTGCAAATATCGATGTGTGCAAAAACTGTAGTGGCCGTTTCCATTACCAATGTAAGAAAAATTACAATTTTATTACGTAAGTATATCTAAATTACACATTTTATTGCGTACCAATTGGCCGATTAAGTTAATAATATTGAAAAGAAGATACGTAAACAACACGAAAAATCAAACGTTGATTATTTTTCCCACGAACCTTAGTTTAAGTAATAATTATCCAACTCTTCTACGTAGACTACTAATTGCTGAGTTTAACGAGGTATATCGGATTGTAGGAATAGCCTCCACTTGAATAAAGTCAGGTACCTACTACCTACTCGCGAATCCGATATTTGGGCACTAAAAGATTGAGATGGCACTCAAACTTCTTAAGAATGGTAAGGCCCCTGGAGAGGACGGAATACCTTCAAAGATCTTGAAAGCAGGGAGAAAGCCCGTACTTCGAGAGCTTCAGGGGTTATTTAGATCCGTTCTTAACAGTGAGAGACCTCCAAAGGCGTGGAGCAGGAGTTTGGGAGTACTATTCTACCTGTTTAACTTTTGAGTCACGTCTATAAGTTGTTTTCGAGGGTCATCTTATGTCGTACAAGAAGACTCGACGAACTCCAGCCTCCTGAACAGGCCGGGTTTCGCGGAGGACTTAGCACCATAAACCACATACACACAGTGAGGCAGTGCACTTTTGTGAACTATGGAGAAGGCTATTGACTTTGTTGAAACCTGGGCGATTCTGGACTCTTTGCAGCAGTGTCAAGTTGACTGGCAATACATTAAAGTGCTCAAATTGTTGTATAACGCCATGACCATCAGTTTTCAAGTACAAAACTAGCAGTCCAAACATATCCAACTGCGCAGGGGAGTGAGACTTCGGGATGTTATATCCGCGAAACTGTTTATGAATGCTTTGGAAGATAGATAGATAGATAGATAGATAGATAGATCGATAGATAATACTTTATTGCACCTAAAAAGATATTATTACACATAAAATATTTCTTTAAGTACAATGGGCGGTCTTATCGCTAAGAGCGATCTCTTCCAGACAACCTTTGGATGGACAGCAATAGAAGAACAAGGAGAAGACGGCGGTTCATTAAAATAACATTCTATTACATAGATACTTTTGTAAAATACAATAAATCAATAACTATTTATATAATAAACTAATACATGTTATTACAATAAACTAATACATATTTATATTACAAATTAGGTTTAAATACATACTTTTACGTAGCAGTGCTTAGATTGGAGAGATAGTGATTCTTTACCATATTTTTAAATATAGGTAATGTTTTAGCTCGTCTGATATCCAGCGGAAGTGCATTCCACAGTTTCACAGCTTTTACTGTGAATGACTTTTCATAGAACTGTGTAGTGTGGGGAGGTGTCTTGAGTTGAAGAGTTTCTGAGGAACGCAAACATCGGGAGTGGGTCATGTGCAGGAACACAAAACGTTCTTTGAGATAGGAGGGAGTAGAAGGAATAAATAAAATATTGAATAGAATAGAAAGGATGTGAGCATTCCGGCGAAGGCGAATAGGTAACCACTTCAGCTTTTTGCGATATTCAGAAATATGTTCATATTTGCGCAGACCAAATATGAACCTTATACAAAAATTCTGTAAGCGTTCAAGCTTATTGAGCTGTTCTTCGGTTAAATCTAGGTATGAGGCGTCAGAATAATCTAATATTGGGAGTAAAAGGGATTGTGCAAGAGCAATTTTAGTGGTAGTAGGTAGGAAATTACGTAATCTCTTAAGAGAAAAAGCGGAGGCGAAAAGTTTGCGGCTAGTTTCTGCCAGTTGTGGTACCCAAGAAAGCTTTCTATCAATAAGTATTCCAAGTTTCTTAACCGTATCACTGAATTGAATGGGTGTTCCGTCGAAAATAACCTGTGGTAGGCGAAACCAATCTATTTTTGAAATCATTCTTGAGCTGCCTATTACAATAATTTGTGTTTTTGCTGGGTTGACTCTGAGGCCATACGACTTACTCCAGTTGGATATCATTCGTAGGTCAGCGTTAATTGTTTCGATAGCCACAGATAATTTATCCAAAGGAGCCTGAGTATAAATTTGTAAATCATCCGCATAAAGGTGATAGGAACTAGAAAACTGTTGAGAGATAGAGTTAATAAAGATTGAAAAGAGAAGAGGAGATAAGACGCCGCCCTGAGGTACACCAGCAGTCGTATTACACCAAGATGAGAAATTCTCATCAATGCGAACACGTTGTCGGCGACCATGCAGGTAACTATGAAACCAATCAATTACCGTTGGAGACATGTTAAGAGTACGCAAAAGTCCTAATAAAACGTCAAAGTCTACGCTGTTAAACGCATTACTGAAATCAAGCAGTGACAGTACCGTTAATTGCCCACCATCCATACCACAACGAACATCATCAGTAATCTTGACTAGTGCAGAGACAGTACTATGACCCGGTCGGAAACCGGATTGGAATGGATTCAGTAGATTATTTCGGATAAGGAAGGAAGTAAGTTGCTAATGAACAAGACGTTCAAGCAGCTTTGAAAGGAAAGGAAGAATAGAAATAGGACGATAGTCCGTTAATGAGGAAGGATATGTTTAAGATGCTGTTTTGAAAAGGAATGGGCATTAATATCAATGTCGAAAACATCTCACACATAAAATTTGCCGATGAACCTAATGGCGGATTTACTGTAAGACTTGCAAAGTATGCTGACCAACCTAGTTGATGCTTCTCGACGCATTGGTCTTGGAATGAACATAGATAAGACATAGATCATGTTTAACGATTTTATTGACCCGGAACCAATTGCAGTCAATGGTTGAATGGTTGAAGAGGTGGTTGAATGCCTGAAGTTGTCCAAAAATATGTTTACCTTGGGCAAATAATGCAAAAAAAAGTTAAAAATAAAACAAAGTTATTGTAAGAATAATTTTGAGAAGGAAGCCATTAGAAGAATTCAGCTGGGTTGGCTGATTTAGAAGTTTCGTCAAATCTTCTCGTCGTCCATACAAAATTGCCTGAAGACAAAAGTCTTCAATTAGTGCAATCAGTGATGACCGACGGAACCGAATAGTAGACAGTGGAAACCCACGGTCAGAGTAGTCCACAAATTTAAGGTCACTCAGCGAGCTGTGGAGAGAGCTATGCTTGGAGTTTCTATCAAGGATAAGATTGGTAATGAAGATATCCGATGAAGAACCAAAGTAACCAACATAAGGAAAAGCAAGGATGCTAAGGATGAGCAAAGTAATACGGCAGTGGGCTGGTCACATTTTCCGAAGAACCGATAACCGTTGAGGTAGACGAGTTCTCGAGTAGAGACTACGTTTAGACAAACTTTGTGTAGGTTGGACCAGGTGGAGTGAAGACCTGCGAAAAGCGGCTGGCAGAAAATAGAAGAGGAGAGCTGAAGTCTAAGCTTAGTGGCGTGTATTAGAAGAGGCCTATGTCCAGCAGTGGACAAATATAGGCTAATGATGACAGACCATGCGGCAGCAACGCTCGTGGTGCTTTTTTGACAGACTTGTTATCATTTAGTTTCCACGGCAACATGTCATTCCGTTCCATACAGCGAGTAGTCGATATGTTTAAAGGCCAATTTTTGATATATTTGGTTACATTATTGCAGCTTTCGTAAGGATCTCACATTTTTTGAAAAACAAAATACTGCTTATGTTACTTGCTGATAATGTTCTGATAAAATTCTATAGGTGAAAGAATTTTTCAAATTGGTTCTGTATTTTTTTAGTTTATCCATCACATACAAACACACCTACAAACTTAAAAAAAAAAAAACCTTTCCATTTTATAATATTAGTGTAGATTTAATGAAAAATGTACTACTGTACAACCTTATAGTAGCAGTGGTAGAGCAGTAGCATTCAATCTTCGCAATCTAGCGGCACGGGAATCAAAATATCGGCGCTAGATGCACCAATTTATACTTATTATAAAGCAGTAAGTAACAAAAAGCCTGTACAATGAAGATAATTAAAAAAGTCGTCTACTGGACTTAAAATAAGCTACTGAACAAGAATACAACATATTTTTAAGTGATATCAGTCTGTCTGTTTTTTGTCTATTTCATTGTTCATGCGTCACTTAAAAACTACTGGACCAAAAGCGATATGGTTTCCATTGTTGGATAGCTTAGGGTTGGATTTAAAAACTGGTATAATTGGAAACTCAATCCGATGAGAAGAATCCGGGCAATCGATAAAAACTATTTGTCGGCTGAAGGGCAAAGCCGCGGGCACGTCTAGTGACATAATATAGTAAGTTATGTGCGGACTTCGATGCCATCGCTAACAAGTGCTGTTTAAAATAGCGTGGTTTAAAAAAACGACTTGAAATAGATTAACTAATAACCAAAACAAACACAAATTAAAAAATTATATAACCCCCGACTCCCCATCCCCATTATAATGGCTATAGCTAAGAAGTATTTCGATCACATCAGTTTTCAAACATAAAAACCGCATCAAAATTGGTCCATCCGTTTGGGACCTATGATCCTCACCCCCATTAATTTATAAGAACCATCTCGTTTACCTCAGCTTTGAAACATAAAAAACCGCAAGCTATATTAAGTCCATTCGTTTGGAAAATACGATTCTCACCCCTCTTTTCTCAACATTCCTTTGGGAGCTACGATGTCACAGAAGACACACACACACACACCCACACACACACACACACACACACACACACACGCGCGCACACACACACACACACACACACACACACACACACGCACACACCCTCACACAGTGATACACACCCTAAACTTATAACACCCGTCTCTTTGTTCGGGGGTTAAAAAGTATTGATCCAATTTTAATACCAACCTGAAGGACTCTTTAAATATCAATAATAATTTCTGAATCGGTCAGCAATTGACGGAGAAATCAGTGAACATACATACAAAATACATACAGTCGAACATAGAACCTCCTTTTGTGAACTCGATTAAAAAACGGTGAAGGAAAACATCTTGAGGAAACCGATATGTCCAGGAACTTCATAATTCAAGGACATATTGTGTTGTGACATCTACCAATGTCCCAGCAATTGGTACGCTCTAATAATGCACAACATTAGAATCCTGGAAATTTTAAATGAATGCACTGCGAATCACGATCATAACTATTATTAAGATTAAAATAAAAAACATAATAACTTGTTATGTTTTTTTGTATAACAAGCGCGGGGAACTTCCTATGGTCGTCATTACATTTCAACTAATGATCAATGATCATGTTCAATGAATCAGCGATATTTTTATATAATTACACAAAACAATAAGATGCAAACATTCTGCAATCAATTTTCACCTGTAGAGTTCTATATATATATATATGCAATAGCTACGTTAAATTTGGGAAATGAAAAATTCGACCACGAATCAAGGCTTCCTTTGAAATGCATTTCCATCGCATTCTTAGGTCAACTTCCGTACAAGGGAAGAAAAGATTATATATTATTAATATATTAGGCTTACGTGATAGTCGCCCACGGATAGCTCTATTGGGAGAGCGTTGAAATGGTATTCCGGAAATCGCAGGTTCGAGTCCTGCTTCGTGGTTCGTGGTGGTTAGTGGTCTAGTTTCAATAAAATGCAATAATGTATGCGGTTTTATTTGCAACGATGATCTAATGTTCTAACTTGCATTCATTTTTATGATCTTTCAATACGTTTTAACTTTATTAACTACCCAGGTTCATAGGTCATAAAAATGGCTATCATTCAACATTCAGCAGAATATTGCGTTTTTGGTTTTCAGTTGGGAGTCACCTTGTGGTTTCGGTTAGCCGTTAAAACAATAATGAGTCAGGAAATTTAGTTATAATTAGCAGCTCTAAGAAATTATTCGACACATTTACACTTATGGCAACGTAAAAGAATTATGAACTTAGCTGAATTAAGAACATAAATAGGTTCATAATTCAGCTTATTTATTACACAGTTGTTTTTACTTTACATTACTAGTGCTTTTTTTACATTTTTTTTCACTTTCCGCAAATTGTTTTTATGACAGTGAATATTTTTGTGAATAAATAAACTATTTTAGGTTACATATGATGAATCAATCATTAAAATTATTATCATTTCATCAAATTATATATTTTTCACTACATGTTAACCTTAATTTGCGTATTCAAAACATTATTTTGTTATTATTATATTTTAATATAGCGGTATTGCCAGTGCCTTTATTTACACCTGCGCGCGATTTTCCATAAACCATAAATATTTGTTAAAGTTTTGGTTGTGTGGTTAACTATTATCAAAAATGACGACTTCACGTAGGGAAGAAAAGCAATACGTAGATTTGACCCCGCCGGATATAAGGCACGAATCGCGAGTGATAGTCTGTTGGCACCAAAATTTAAAGAAAAAAACTGTTCGGTATCATTTTGAGAATTTTTCTTTCACTAATTGTTTCAAATTAAAAGTTAATAACATCGTATGAAACGCGCGTGTATGTTGTTCATTACACTCTCAGCTCCATTATCGCCTCGAAAATAATGAACAAAATAGCACACTTTTATCATAATGTACACTACACTCATATTGTAAAATCCAGATTATGAACTTGTGGCATAATGACATACTTTACGCACGGCATGTCTGTAATAAAAAAAAATATGACATACTTTACGCACGGCATGTCTGTAATAAAAAAAAATATAGGTGTAATAACACTGTATTTTTAACTAAACAATGTTTTAACTTTTTCTTTTTTTTTTCTTTAATGCACCGTTATGGCCCCGACCAACGAGGGTTTTGGATTTTTCCCATAATAGTACAGTTTGTTGAACCAACCAGGGAAGTTCTATATTTTGTGACTTCTGTGTGGCCATTTATTATCTATGGAGGCGCGTGTTTGCGATATATTACCGTTGGCCCCCACGAACGGCCACCACGTGGGGGCAGACGGTAATACTTATGGCTATCGGCCACCACGTATAAGAAATGGTGGCCGACGGTAATACACTTATGGCTATCTGCCCCCACGTATGAAAAACAGTGGCAGACGGTAATACACATATGGCTATCGGCCCCTACGTGTGAAAAGTGGGGGCCGACGGTAATACACTTAGGGCTATCGGCCCCCACTCCCAATATTATTTTAAATTAAAAGTGAAATAAAACAATAACTTATTAGATAGTGTTTACCAAAATAAATCAATAAAAAAAAAAAATTTTTTATTTATAATCAAACTAAAACGGTAATACACAATGACATATTATTGTGCCCTATCAGCCCCTCCTCGTAATATTTATTTTATTAATAATTAAATGATATATCAATCTAGAAGATAGTGTTTACCAAAATAAAACGTTATTAAAAATACAGAATAATATTATATTAATAGTTTTGCAAAGCAATGTTCTTGTAAAAAAAGATGTAGGAAAACCAGTTTCACTCCAGGCCAGTAAAAGATAGCGCGAATTTGCGAAGTTTTCAACGAGCAAAGACCACGTAATATCTTGTAACTTAAAATAAAGCCTAAGCACCGGCAACGGCGACGGGAGGCGCCTATACGTTATTTTGTATTAAAGTAGTGGGGCCTATAAACATAAATTTATTACCGTATAAATCATAAATTACTATATCGATATTTTATATATTGTAGGGTTAATATTCTTGATTTATAATTTAATTTAATCATTAAGCTAGAACATTGATTTGGAAAATAATTAATTTAATATTATTCTGTGGTTTTATCATTGTTTTATTTTGGTAAACACTATCGTCTAAATTACTATATATAGAGCAAAATAATATGTCATTGTGTATCACCGTTTTAGTTTGACTATAAATCATAATTTACCATGTGGTTGATATTCTTGCTTTTTTGGTTTCATTTTATATTTAATGCTTTGGAAAATCATTAATAAATTGTTATTCTGTATTTTTTATTGTTTTATTTTGGTAAACACTATCTACTAAGTTATTGTTTTATTTCACTTTTAATTTAAAATAATATTGGGAGTGGGGGCCGATAGCCCTAAGTGTATTACCGTCGGCCCCCACCTTTCACACGTGGGGGCCGATAGCCATAAGTGTATTACCGTCTGCCACTGTTTTTCATACGTGGGGGCAGATAGCCATAAGTGTATTACCGTCGGCCACCATTTCTAATACGTGGTGGCCGATAGCCATAAGTATTACCGTCTGCCCCCACGTGGTGGCCGTTCGTGGGGGCCGACGGTAATAAATCGTGCTCGCATGCGCGCTCATGCGCAGAATGGACATAGATTTGCCACCGTTAGACATATATACATATCGACGTGGTAAGCAATTTTGCTGTAAGTAGACAAAATATCGAAAATGACTTTTTATAATCACTAGAATCAGAAAAAAAAACTGCGTTGATTGATCTGGGTCTCGTATCTCTACGATGTAAAAAAATAACACTTACGCCGTTGAAATCGCCTGTGTTTTTATTTTTCTTCGCAAGATTAAATGCTGTATGTAGGTTATTTTGGTTACTTTTAACTTACAGCAAAATAAAAACTGTATATTTTTCTGCACATATACTCACATGTTCCGTTTTCAAAACTGAAGGCTGCTTACAGCGTTTCTGCGGCGTATCATTTTTGACATTTTTTTGCTTACAGCAATTTAAGGGATCGTAAATTTTAGACTTCACTATTTACAAACATAAAAACCGCATCAAAATTGGTCCATCCGTTTGGGAGCTATGATCCTCACCCCCCTTAATTTATAAGAACCATCTCGTTTACCTTAGCTTTGAAACATAAAAAACCGCAAGCTATATTAAGTCCATTCGTTTGGAAAATACGATTCTCACCCCTCTTTTCTCAACATTACTTTGAGAGCTACGATGCCACAGAAGACACACACACACACACACACACACACACACACACACACACACACACACAGTGATACACACCCTAAACTTATAACACCCGTCTCTTTGTTCGGGGGTTAAAAAGTATTGATCCAATTTTAATACCAACCTGAAGGACTCTTTTTAAATATCAATAATAATTTCTGAATCGGTCAGCAATTGACGAAGAAATCAGTGAACATACATACAAAATACATACAGTCGAACATAGAACCTCCTATTGTGAACTCGATTAAAAAACGGTGAAGGAAAACATCTTGAGGAAACCGATATGTCCAGGAACTTCATAATTCAAGGACATATTGTGTTGTGACATCTACCAATGTCCCAGCAGTTGGTACCCTCTAATAATGCACAACATTAGAATCCTGGAAATTTTAAATGAATGCACTGCGAATCACGATCATAACTATTATTAAGATTAAAATAAAAAACATAATAATTTGTTATGTTTTTTTGTATAACAAGCGCGGGGAACTTCCTATGGTCGTCATTACATTTCAACTAATGATCAATGATCATGTTCAATGAATCAGCGATATTTTTATAATGACGACTTCACGTAGGGAAGAAAAGCAATACGTAGATTTGACCCCGCCGGATATAAGGCACGAATCGCGAGTGATAGTCTGTTGGCACCAAAATTTAAAGAAAAAAACTGTTCGGTATCATTTTGAGAATTTTTCTTTCACTAATTGTTTCAAATTAAAAGTTAATAACATCGTATGAAACGCGCGTGTATGTTCTTCATTACACTCTCAGCTCCATTATCGCCTCGAATATAATGAACAAAATAGCACACTTTTATCATAATGTACTATTATCTACACTCATATTGTAAAATCCAGATTATGAACTTGTGGCATAATGACATACTTTACGCACGGCATGTCTGTAATAAAAAAAAATAAAGGTGTAATAACACTGTATTTTTAACTAAACAATGTTTTAACTTTTTCTTTTTTTTCTTTAATGCACCGTTATGGCCCCGACCAACGAGGGTTTTGGATTTTTCCCATAATAGTACAGTTTGTTGAACCAACCAGGGAAGTTCTATATTTTGTGACTTCTGTGTGGCCATTTATTATCTATGGAGGCGCGTGTTTGCGATATATTACCGTTGGCCCCCACGAACGGCCACCACGTGGGGGCAGACGGTAATACTTATGGCTATCGGCCACCACGTATAAGAAATGGTGGCCGACGGTAATACACTTATGGCTATCTGCCCCCACGTATGAAAAACAGTGGCAGACGGTAATACACATATGGCTATCGGCCCCTACGTGTGAAAAGTGGGGGCCGACGGTAATACACTTAGGGCTATCGGCCCCCACTCCCAATATTATTTTAAATTAAAAGTGAAATAAAACAATAACTTAGTAGATAGTGTTTACCAAAATAAATCAATAAATAAAATATATTTTTTATTTATAATCAAACTAAAACGGTAATACACAATGACATATTATTGTGCCCTATCAGCCCCTCCTCGTAATATTTATTTTATTAATAATTAAATGATATATCAATCTAGAAGATAGTGTTTACCAAAATAAAACGTTATTAAAAATACAGAATAATATTATATTAATAGTTTTGCAAAGCAATGTTCTTGCATTAAAATAAAATAAAACTAAAAAATCAAGAATATTAATTCTAGAATATGTAAAATATCGACAGGCAATTTATGATTTATAGGCAAACTAAAACGGTAATATACACCATTGGCTATCCAAATATATTCAATATTTTTTCCTTACTCCCAATATTTCTGTAAATTAAGAGTTAAATTATGTGTATCACAGCAGGCCACCCATTTCTCATACGTAATGGGAGGGAGGGGAGTATGAAATGGTATGGGTAATGGTAATGGGAGTATGGGCTAGCGGTAATACACCTATGGCTATCGGCCCCCACTCCCAATTTTTTTTTATTAACCGGAAGTGATATATCAATTCAGTACAGTGTTTACCAAATTAAAACATTAGTAAAAATAACCATTTATTTTTATTAATGGTTTCCAAAGTATTTAACAGAAAATAAAAGTGAGAAACCAAGAAAATCAATGCCATAGTAAATTATGATTTACATACAAGCTTAAAAAGGGAAATAGAATTATGTTTTAAAAGATCAATATGTATATTAATTTTACAGTTAAATAATCAGTCTTTGAGAAGTATACAGTTACACTATACTATTCACATACATGTATACTATCACAGTCTGATCAGGTTATTAGACCTCATAATTCATTTTAATATTACAAACTAAATCAAGATACGCAAAAAAAGCGCATTCCAAATGTGTATCACTACAATGAGAAAAACTTAAAATTAGTAAATTAAAATGTATAACATAAACTGGTGATTATATTTATGAAATGACAACTTTGTAAAGGAATGATAAAGCAGCATTTGGATAAGAAATCTGCTCTTAAACAATAATTTAGTCTTGTAATTTCTCAGATGTTATGTATCATAAGTATTGAAATTTCAGATGTTAGTAGCTTATTGCTAAAAATAATGGCACAATCATACCAGAGTTTTCATGACTAATTTTGAATAAACTTACAATAATGTCTACCTAATATAACAATATAATCAGGTCATTTGTAAAAATTATTACAGAAATTAGCACTGTCAATGGTATGATATAACTTAACAACAACTATCATTTATTAGTCATGTAAAATATTTTCTTTAGGCATATTAAAGCAGACATATTGTTTTTCTAATGACTGTGGCTCTTACAAGCCGGTGTGTTTTAACATATTAATAACCACTTGGAATTTGGACTCACGCCTTTTCAGTATATTCAGAAATTAATATAGGTCCAACACCAAAGAATTAATACTAGTTAGATAGGTTCAAGAACAAGTGAAGTAGCTTAAGTTGAAATATAAAATAAGACAAAATTGGTACCTCTGCCGCGCACATTTATGTTTTTTATATAACTTGTTATAAAAGTTATTTTTTTACGATCTATATTATGTTTTCATGTTATATTTTCACAAAACAAAGGAAAATCATCGACTCAGACAAACATTACAAAGTAATAGATTGATTGAGAATGCATTGTTTTAATACTACAGCTTGTATGCCTTTTCAATTTCTCTTAGCAAATTTATCGATGTTAAGCTAGTCGTCTTAACAAAATTGAATAGATTTATGTAATTATCTAGTTACTTTATTTAGGGTTTAAACTTATTACTTGAGCAAAAATAACAACTCGGTCATACGAAACAGACAACAAGGGGGGAGCGGAGGGGGGGGGGGCTTGGCTTAAGATGTATTTCTTCACCGCAAACCGTTATGCAACTGGCCTGACCGAAAAAAAAGATGTAGGAAAACCAGTTTCACTCCAGGCCAGTAAAAGATAGCGCGAATTTGCGAAGTTTTCAACGAGCAAGGACAACGTAATATCTTGTAACTTAAAATAAAACCTAAGCACCGGCAGCGGCGACGGGAGGCGCCTATACGTTATTTTGTATTAAAGTAGTGGGGCCTATAAACATAAATTTATTACCGTATAAATCATAAATTACTATATCGATATTTTATATATTGTAGGGTTAATATTCTTGATTTATAATTTAATTTAATCATTAAGCTAGAACATTGATTTGGAAAATAATTAATTTAATATTATTCTGTGGTTTTATCATTGTTTTATTTTGGTAAACACTATCGTCTAAATTACTATATATAGAGCAAAATAATATGTCATTGTGTATCACCGTTTTAGTTTGACTATAAATCATAATTTACCATGTGGTTGATATTCTTGCTTTTTTGGTTTCATTTTATATTTAATGCTTTGGAAAATCATTAATAAATTGTTATTCTGTATTTTTTATTGTTTTATTTTGGTAAACACTATCTACTAAGTTATTGTTTTATTTCACTTTTAATTTAAAATAATATTGGGAGTGGGGGCCGATAGCCCTAAGTGTATTACCGTCGGCCCCCACTTTTCACACGTGGGGGCCGATAGCCATAAGTGTATTACCGTCTGCCACTGTTTTTCATACGTGGGGGCAGATAGCCATAAGTGTGTTACCGTCGGCCACCATTTCTAATACGTGGTGGCCGATAGCCATAAGTATTACCGTCTGCCCCCACGTGGTGGCCGTTCGTGGGGGCCGACGGTAATATATCGTGCTCGCATGCGCGCTCATGCGCAGAATGGACATAGATTTGTCACCGTTAGACATATATACATATCGACGTGGGAAATCAATTTTGCTGTAAGTAGACAAAATATCGAAAATGACTTTTTATAATCACTAGAATCAGAAAAAAAAACTGCGTTGATTGATCTGGGTCTCGTATCTCTACGATGTAAAAAAATAACACTTACGCCGTTGAAATCGCCTGTGTTTTTATTTTTCTTCGCAAGATTAAATGCTGTATGTAGGTTATTTTGGTTACTTTTAACTTACAGCAAAATAAAAACTGTATATTTTTCTGCACATATACTCACATGTTCCGTTTTCAAAACTGAAGGCTGCTTACAGCGTTTCTGCGGCGTATCATTTTTGTCATTTTTTTGCTTACAGCAATTTAAAGGATCGTAAATTTTAGACTTCACTATTTACAGCAAATCATCATATACTTACTCAGAAAGCTCACATCGCTAAATACATTTGAAAACACCTGTTTCTTTAGACATATTATTTCAATTTTATTCATATTGTATAGGGTGGAAAATTTACTCAGTCTTTAATCAGTGCGTCCTACACATGACCTACGGAGCCAAAACGTGGACCCTCACGTCAAAGTAGTCCACAAATTCAAGGTTGCTCAGCGAGCTATGGAGAAAGCTATGCTTGGAGTTTCTCTGAAGGACCAGATTCGTAATGAAGATATCCGACGGTAACTGGCATAGCTCTAAGGATCAGCAAGCAAAAGTTGCAGTGGGCTGGTCACATTTCCAGAAAAACCGATAACCGTAGACGAGTTCTCGAGCGGAGACTACGTTTAGGCAAACGTAGTGTAGGACGCCCTGTGGCCAGGTGGAGTGACGACCTGCGAAATGCGGCTGGCAGAAAAAAGATGAGAAGAGCTAAAAACCGAGCTCAGTAGGGTGCATTTGGAGATGCCTACGTTCAGCAGAGGACAGATATAGGCTGATGATGATGACATGATAGAAAAATCAACAGAAAATTTTGCAAAACTGTATGAAAGAGATAAGAATGTTGAACATAATAAAGCATCACCGGAAATCGGCGACAAAGCCAGATCATTTGTAATGTATTTGCCGTTATTACTATCTCATTACTGTCGCAAAGATTCCACACGACTGTACCAACCAGTTTTTTTTTATAGAAGTATAACTAATTCGCTCGACATTTATATAGAGCACTGCGAAAAGAATAACGTGAAAACCTATGTAATTTAAAGTTTTTTCAAAATGTTTTCATAGTTGTTTCAATATTGGCTTCGATATCTCTAAAAAGGATAAATGTGTTCAGTGTATGTCCACAAAATCCTTCGACGTGAAATTAATGTGAAGAAGAAATTGACAAGGTAAACGAGCACCTAAAATAGAAAGAAGAATCATACCAACGCTTTTCCTGTCATCAGGATTTTGATAAACTTGACAAAAGTATTATCAGTGCCAGCTTTGACATGCAGAAAGTGCTTAATACTCCACATGGTGACAACATGGTACTTTATTGTAGCCAAAAAATGATAGTGTACAATTTCACTATTTATGAGAGTAACACACTGGTCGGAATCTGTTATTTAGGGAATGAAACAGATGCTCATCGCGGAGCAAATAAGATATCGCCTTGTTTACTTAATTATTATTGGAAGCTAATTCTAGCGCTAATATTAAAACTTAACTGCTTTATTCAGATTCCTGCTACGGACAAACAAATAATAATGCCGCGTTGTCGATGTTACGCTTTGCACTATCGAGTCGTGCTAACCTTGAGGTCATCTAGACTAACTATTTGATTCCTGGACATACATACATGCCATTGGATAGTATGCATGCTGATATAGAAAAAGCAGTGCAGAAAACTATAATATAGGCTCGCCAGAAGAAACCTATGTCTATATAAAGTAAACACACTTGAAGGAACAAATTTCATGGGATTTGAAGAAATTACTAACAAAAGGTACATTTAAAACAAAACAACATATTAACATTTCCATGATGCATGTGGTTACATTTAAAAAGGTATAAACCAAGTTATATGTATTTAAAAAACTCAATGTTGCTGGAAACTGAGACAATTGAGATTCAGTTGAATCTTAATAAAACAATTCAAAAATATTCAATACTAGTTTTCCCGCCCGCGATTTTGTACGCGCTGACTACTGATTATCGTGAAAAATAGCCTCCTATTTTCTTCTAGGATATTAAAAACCAATGCAAATAAGGGTGTAGCACCAATGCTCTTGAAGTTTTTTGACAGGCTTTTTATTTCGTTTCCATGGCAACCATAGACCATTCTGTAATGGCAACCGTTCCTTACAGTGAGTAATCAACATTTCCAGTTTTCCCGTGGAAACTTACAATTTTCTGGGATAAAAAGTATTCTAAATTTTATTCCAGGCTATAAGCTATCTTCATACAAAATTTCATCAAAATCCGTGTAGCCGTTATTGCGTGAAAGCACAAACAAACAGACAACGTTTCACTTTTGTATATTGGTATGGATTGCAATGCCTAAAGCAAATTGGCAATAGCACCACAAAAATATAATGACCTAAAGAAATTAGTGGAGAAGAAGGTGATTCAAAACATGTACGCCAAAGAGTACTTAAAGAGTACAGTTCTAAAATAAATGACCCTTTATCTAAAACCGATGTAGATGACTGAAAAAAGCTTACTGAATAGCGAAAACATAATTTTAATATATTGTGTAACTCGAATTGTAAAAATCTTCAACATCTATTGTTTATTTTATTATACGAATTTGTTTTGGCTTTTTATGGTTTGTTTAATTTTAATTATTTTGTCGATTGGATATTTTAATATGAGAACATGTTACTTTTATTTTTATAACAACTTTTGCCACAGTTTTTTATGTTTTCTTATGTCTTTTTAACAACTTACGACGCGCTCGCCAGTACTTTCATTTATTGTCAACTTTTTTGAAAATATAAGGTAAATTAACGTATTGGTCTCGTGTTTTATGTTAATTTTAATAATTTATGAGGAAAAGAACATATTCTATTAACTCTATTATTAAAATAAATTCTTGATGGTGTTATTATAATATTTATCGCATTTCATTTCAATCAAACATTACATAACGTATTGAGTTATATAATGTTATATAATGTGTGTGTATATATATATATATATATATATAGATTTATATATACATGTCAAATATATATCAAATTACTATTTCATAAATAAATAAATATATGTTTTCAAGTGTAATTTATGTGTATATAAATATAGTGAAAGTTTTTGGGTTTAAAAAAATGTCATAGTAGTCAGTGTTAGAAGCAAGATTACATCTCGATATTACAGATGAATTTTTGACGCCACCAAATATCCTCGACGCACGTGGCAACAAAGACGACCCATGACCTACTCCCAAATATGTCAAGGAAAACATACGACAAAAGCTACAAGGAATCTTTGGAGTGGAAAATGGAAAATAATGTAATTTTCAAAAAAACGTCATGCTTGTTTACTTTCAGCACCTAAAATACAAGTTAAGGGCTTCTTCGTTATGTGTGACATACTCAAAATTTTAATAACTAGGTAATGGTTACTTATGTTAATCACTTTTGTTTTATTTAAAAACTAGCGATCCGCCCCGGCTTCGCACGGGTAGATCTATAGAAAGATAAAATTAGTAGGTACTTTATTTGGACAAATAGAACAACAACAATTTCTTACACAAAATGTTTATACTCACGTACCATTTCGTCTATAATATTATTCTGTTTAACGCAAGGAGGTTGAATTACGTTACTATTTCGTGTATTATTAGCATAGAGCATTTCCTTCGTCAATGATTATTAGATGTTCTGTGATTCCGTTTCCATGACAACGTTCCATTTACAAAGACCCGTATCTCCTTCTTAGTTTGTGATCTTACGTAGTATTTAAATACTCTTTAGTTTGTGATACAAAGTAATCGAGATTTTTTGCAAAATTTAATACCTCGGGTTTCATTATAGCAATTTTCGAAAAAACTCTAATTTTTTGAAAAATATAACCCTGCTAGTGTTACTCGCTGATAGTTAAGCTTTCTTTATGTGAAAGATTTTTTAAATCGAGTCTGTAGTTTTTGAGTTTATCCATTACAAACAAACAAAAAAACAATTAAATCTTTTTATAATATTAGTGTAGATGTATATGTAGATATATATTGCATGAGTGAAGATATAATGCATATAATTAGGTATTAAAACACTCCTGTGATTGTATTATCACACTCGGCTACACCTCGTGTGATAAACCCATACACGTATTTTAATAGCAATTATATGACAGTTTCAGTTGTATTTTACCCTTTGAAATAAAAAGAAAAACCTCAAAGTGAGTTCCGTTGTCCCGGATATATGAACATGTGCTCAAAGAATAAAGATACTTTTAAGGCCCTCCTTCCTTTTGGAAGTCAATTAAAAATAACTAAAGCTTCACTTTTTTGTAACAACATCAAAGCATATAAAAACATCATAGCCAAGGCCATAATTAAAAACTTGTTAGGCCGATAATACCTACAAGAATACATACAAGTTGTAGTCTTACTTTACCTGAGTTTATGTGAATGAAGTCTATTTATATCCAGCAATTGGGTTCTAAGAAATTTCGGCTGATGCGCTAATGCGCATACATGACTGACATTTATATAATTATAAATGTCAGTCATGTTATTACCTAGGGGTCTTTATCATTGTATTGTAAGGACAATATTAGGACAATCTACTACATTTTAAATAATTCTAGCAACGATGAAGATATATTCAAGTTGTGCCCAAATAAATAGAGACTATTGACTGACTGGCTTATGAATAAAAATTTCAATTTAGCTAACTAAATAGGTTTACACAGGAAGTAGGTTTAGTTTTGTTCAGGTACAAGATTGTTACAAAGTAGTGTCAATTTGGTAAAACTTAAAACACTTTCATAGAACCCACCTTTTCTATCTGCCTGTTGAATAGGAAATGAGGAATATATTAGTAACAAATATAACGTTTGAAAAAAAACTTCAACTGCCAGAGCGAGACAGTTCAAATCACACTTTGCGGTTTAATGACCACATGGTAATCCCAATAAAATATTCCCACAACCAAGTAAAAAATAAATGATTAATCTATGAAATATTCTGTGGTACCTATGTCAGATGTGAAGCACAGTACATATATAAGTCCTACGACTATATATGTACTATGTCTGAAGTGAGCACGAAACATTAATATGACATAATGAACAGACGGAAGCGCATGAAGAATATAATTGATAGATTCAGGCGTTACTTTGCCGAAATCCATATTTAAAATGAACATTATAAAAATATGTAGCTTACTTCCGCCAAAACTGTAAGTCAGACAAATGGTAAAATTAAGACAATTAAAACCCCACGCTAAACAAAACCCTACCCAAATTGAACTAATGTAAAATATAAATGAAATGAAAGCTAAGGCCTGGAGGCCAGAAAAAACACTTATATACAAATAATATATATATATATATATATATATATATATATATATATATAAATATATATATACACAATAAAAAACCCCACGCTAAACAAACCCTACCCAAATACAAGTATCGTAACTCTTATATATTTATATACATATAATATAAATACACAATAAAAAACGTATACCTCGATCCAAATACCAAACGTCTGACATCAATACGACACGTGACACGTCTCTCAGTCCTTAACTTTGCGAAAAACTTAACTTTGGCGTGCGCCTTCTGCGTCACGCATTGTGGCGAGACGAGCACTCGACGAATCAACATCACCCGAAGATGCCTCGTGCAGAGGCGAAACACGTGTCGTATTGATGTCAGACGTTTGGTATTTGGATCGAGGTATATGTTTTTTATTGTGTATTTATATTATATGTATATAAATATATAAGAGTTACGATACTTGTATTTGGGTAGGGTTTTGTTTAGCGTGGGGTTTTACTTGTGTTAATTTTACCATTTATCATTTGTCTGACTTACAGTTTTGGCGGAAGTAAGCTACATATTTATATATTGTTATTTTTTTTTAAATTTTTTCACATGAAGAATGTTAAAAGCAAGACCAATAGGTGCAGTAAAAAATAATAATAATGTATTTGGTCGAAGGAACACATGACCAAAATGCTGGCCTTTATTTTACCCAAAGACTAATCAATCATCATTATATTGTATTCGTCTACTTCCAAAGAAATATATTAATTGCCATTCAACGTTGGGCCGTGATTATAGCATCTTCGGTGACCTTATTGTCTAACACACGCATATACTCGTATTACGTAAACCCAAATAAGTAACTCAAATATAGTTTTTTTTTGTGTCTTTTCGCATCTTTATTAGCCGCCACACCCAGGACTGGCTCTCTGGCTAGAATAGAAGAAACATTTTGGAAAGGGCCGCTGGAACTCAGAGCTTATACGACGTGATCGTTGTAGGTCTGTTTGATTTCAGGTCACAGAATATTAATATTTATATGCCGAAGTGCTTCCTCTACCCGGCCTCCGTCATCTTCACAATATGCGTCTGAAGATCCTCCATGTTTCGTTTCCATACCCAGGCGGGAGATGTAGAGGTGGTGGCAATATGGTACTAGATAACGAGCGGTGCTACGCTTAGTGGCGGCTAAGTCAGCTAAGTTGTTGGTGACGCGGACGCTTCCGGCCTTAAAAGAGGAGTTTCGTCCTCTTTTCTTGAACCGGACCCATAGAATAACTACTACTAGTCGCTCTGTGATCTGTAGACCTCGTGAGTCTGTCTTTGCATAGCTTGAATATATGTTCAACAAAAAGCTGAGAGACATTAGTTAATATGAGCGCATAGATTATTTCTCACTGTATTAACTACTAACGATTTAGGTCTAAATCATAGTTATATTCCGAAAGCTGACGAAGTGCGAAGCGCGAGCAGTGTGTCCGTTTCAGTTTGGGCAAAAATGCTTTCGTTTGTCCGGCGCATGTACGGCTGTCCGGCTATCCGCCTGTTCTCCTCTACAGATCGCATTTCTCAAACGATTTGAAATTTCGAAAAATTGAATCGCCAATAAAATGTATATAGTTATTGAACCTGCTTACAAAATTTTACGAGAATCGGTTGAGAAATGCAACCTGTAAAGGAGAACAGCTGGACATCCGTTGGACATACGAAAACATTTTTGCAAAACGGAGACGCTTCGCTAACGCTTCATAATATACACTACATATTCAGAAAAAACGCCTAAGAGTTTTTTTTTAATTTCTGTTTATTTCGTGTGTTAATTACATGAAGGAATACACAAACAAGTAAAATTATTATAAAAATACAAAAAACCCGACTGCGTACAAAATTATTGAGTACGAGCTGGCCGCCCGCAAAAATTATCATTTAATCCTTTATATATAACATCATTGCATTTAATACAATAAAGGCGAAAGTTTGTATGTATGTGTATTTTTGATACTTCTTTGCGCTTAAACGGCTGCACGGATTTGGATGAAATTTGATGTGGAGGTAGCTTATACCCTGGATTAACGCATAGGCTACTATTTATTCCGGAAATTTGCACGGTTCCTGAGGGAAGCGGGTCAAACCTTGGGCACAGCTATTATTTATATAAATTATAAGTTTATTTTTTACTTACATATTTTATTTTAGTTTAATATTTGCAATTAAAAATAATAAATAAATGAATATATTCGGGACATTTCCACACCAATTACCTAGCTTCAGGGTAGCTCACAACTCGATGACAATGCATATAGATAAAGAAGAAAAACCATTTAAAACCCGCTGTTTTTAGATTAGAATTTTAACCTACATTTCTTGCTTGTGTTAAAATTACAGCAGGATAGTATTAATGTTTATTTAAACATGTACATTCCTCTTCATGATGTAAAGAAACATTGTTAAACGATAATACCGGCCATTGTAGCAATAACAAATGTATCTATAGACCTTTACCTCCAAAGAAAGGACGGCTACATTCGCAAATTGGATCAGCAGCTACAATCTCATTCGGCAAAATAGCCAATGTTTTGACGCACAACATGAAATGAGACATAATTTTGGTAACGTTTGTCAATATTTTGTTGAAATTTGACGCACGGAAGGAGAATTCGTACATGTTAATAGGATTGTTTACATGGATTATATACATACGAGCGGAATTGACGTACGGGTGACAACAGTAACATACTAACAAAAATATGTTTAAGCTATCCGTCACGCAGAATCAATAGAGCTAGGAGGAAAAGTCACCAGCTGAGTGAGTCAACTAGTCTGTGAATACATAAGTGACTAGTTACAGCTTCATTGGTCAAGAGAGACGACAAAGAGAATCCATACGTCTTGTTGCACTCGAATCACTTTGACTCTAATAGGTATTAGACATACGAGTAGGTCCGTTCTTAGTAAATTTGATACGGTACTGCACGCGTTCTTGTACTCGGCTGCGAAATACCGGCTGGTAATATCGCAACGTGGCTGCGGTAATGGAATAGGTATCTGTTTCTAGTACATTTTGCATCATACCGTGTACAATCTGCAATTCAGCTGCAAAAAGTTCGGCCATTAATGAATTCATTGTACCTACGTAAGTGATGATTGTCGAGGTAATAAGCCTAAGCTTCGCTATAATACCGACCGGAATTCCGGCTGAAATCTTGCACGTGTGTGTGAGCCGGAAGACCAACCAGCCGGTTACAGGTGACATTTCACATCGTCTGGCTGGGGTAACCTTTTAAAATGGGCGTGCAGCGAGGGTATTAAATCTCCGTGGACATTAAATTGCCTCTCTTCAAAGAAATAGCAAGATCCTTAACAGCAAGTCACAAAAACTAAATGAGAAAACCGAAATACTATTATACTACTTACATAGTGAGTTAAATAAAATCTAATAACCCTATTAAGTAAACCAATTTTGATGTAAGGAGAGTGGTCACCATAGTGTTGCCACCTTACTTTTCGAAGATAGGCTACTTACGAAGCTGAACTGGGCTAGAACTCAGGATGTAAAAAGTACTAAAATGGGCAAAAATAAACTTATTTAAAAAAAAATAGGTAGGTATGCTTAATCGTACCTTCTATTAAATTACACGATTAAAAATCAAAATCACTCTCAGAGGAATCTGTTTCTTCAAAACTATTTACGGCGGAATGTTCTGCAATGTTTCAGATTTATAATTAATCCCCTAACCATAAACTAGGTAGATATACCTACACTATGAATAGTGTTACTAGTACGGGTATACAAATACTCATACTAATTTCATCTTTTCCAAAACAAAACTTATTAAAACTAAATTTAATTTATTAATTATTTTGTTAATAATTGCGCTTCCTATTCTTTTTTGTTATGAATTATTACTTATTACCCTTTAAGGTTGTTGTGGTTTTTTTTTCAATTGAGGCTAGAGTGCCCTTTTCGGGTCAAACGAATGAAAAACTGCTCGCGTGGACATTTCTCTGGCATATAAAGTTGGTTTCTATGGTGTCTGTCTTTTTTTGGGCATAATTCTTATTCTGAGAAAAAATTACTGACAGCAGTGATATTGAGGAGAAGTTGACTCCACTATGAACATCATGGAAACAGCAACGAAAATGACGAATCAATTTTCACCAGCTAAATTCAGAAAAAGTTACGATAAATGTATTTTATATTAAAAGTAGGTACCTTACCTTCTTATTGCATGAGTGTATATTATTATAAAGTAGTGTATAAAACGGCACATAACTAGGTATTAAAACACTCGAGTGATACTATTTAAAAACTCAAACTCGTGTTTTAATAGCTTATGCAACCGTTTTATAAACTACTATTTTCTTATTAATGACTTGCGTGCGTAAATTATGTCATTATGTTACCATTTTTTTATTTTAAACGGTTTTTATTTATGTAGCTTGACCTGTTTGTTGTTATTTTTTTGTTTGTTTGGGTCAAATCTAGTAATTGAAATTTTACCCCCTCTCTGTTGACCGATTGACTAAAATTTGGTACACACCTTTAGTTCTGATGACAATACAATTACCTATGGCTAATTTTTCAGTATCATTGTAAATACAAGATGGCCGCCGCCACAAAATGGCAGATGACATATTTTTTCAACCTCTCAACATGGGTATCAAATAAAGGGCGTAACTAGTAAAATACAGTACACTAAAAATCCAAATTCAAGATGGCACCACCACAAAATGGCGGATTACTTATTTTAGTTTTCAATCCTCTCAATATTGGTATCAAATGAATGACTTGGACTAGGGCTAGCTTGAATCCGGGAATCTCGGAATATCGCAACTCCGGAATCTCGGGACATTAGTTCCGATATTACAATTCCGATACTGAGGTCCAATATCGCAACATCGGAATCAATCAAATTTTCTATTGGAGTTATTAAATATAGTATAATGGTCTGTGCATAAAGAGAACCGACGTGCGTGGTTTAAATGGGGTATAACATTAAACTATTATCTAGCAAATTTGTAATACTTCTTGAGATGTAAAAATCAAAATAAACAAATACGAAAAATAATAATTTTTGAACTGACTCTTATCATTTAATAACTCATTATATTAGCCAACGCCCCGTGCAATGCAAAAGCTATGATGGTTTTGTCCCTCTTACTTTTTTATAAAGTATTATATACGTCTCTAATATGTCTATGAAATAAATATAACCCACCTATAGTATATAAGTAGTTTTAATTGTTAATTATTGCTATGTGACTGAGCGAGTGCGAAGCACGAGCGAAGCGTCTCCGTTTCAGCTTGGACAAAAATGCTTTCGTATGTTCTTCCGGATGTCTGTTCTCCTCTACAGGTCGCATTTCTCAACCGATCTAGACGAAATTTGGTATACAGGTTAAACGATTTTTTTAGAAATTTATACTCGTTTTTAGGATTTTTCAATGGGGGGGGGGGGGGTACTTCCCCCAAAAAAGGGTAAAAAGGGGGCTACTGAATATTTCTGCTTTATTGAATCCAATTTCGATGGTTATTTTTTCATTTGAAAGGTAGTAATTTTAAATTAGTATCATAAAAATTTGGTGAAGATCTGATAAGGATCTTCGGCGTGATGAACTCCTCAAAATGCAGTAAATTTCTAACTTTAGGTTTCTACTAGTGGAATCAGCCCCTTAACTATTAGGTGGGGATTGATGGAGCACCTTGGTTATTGATGTTAGTTTAACAATAAGGTAACTAGATGGCGCTGCTGTGCACAGCTAATTTGTGTGCAAAATAGTTTTTACGCGCGATATCTACAGCTCACAGAGCCACTACTAGTTTAACTTACAGTTTCACTATTCAGAAGTTCTATTAAAGTTAATTTTGAGTTTTATAATTTAATTTGTAAAGGATAATAATGAGAAATCTGTGATTGTTACATGTATACTACATTCCGTAGTACAGAAAAACTATTTTTGTGCCAAATTGTAGACTGGTAGACTGATTTAGAAATAAGATCTGTGATTTAACGTTGGTTAGCAATGGTTAGCAATGCTTTAAATCTGTGATTTGTTACATGTATACTACATTCCATACTACAGAAAAACTATTTTTGTGCCAAATTGTAAGTGGGTAGACTGATTTAGAAATAAGATCTGTGATTTAACGTTGGTTAGCAATGGTTAGCAATGCTTTAAATCTGTGATTTGTTAGATGTATACTACATTCCATACTACAGAAAAACTATGTTTGTGCCAAATTGTAAGTGGGTAGACTGATTTAGAAATAAGTTCTGTGATTTAAAGTTGGTTGGCAATGGTTAGCAATGCTTTAAATCTGTGATTTGTTACATGTATATTACATTCCGTAGTACAGAAAAACTATTTTTGTGCCAAATTATAAGTGGGTAGACTGATTTAGAAATAAGATCTGTGATTTAAAGTTGGTTAGCAATGGTTAGCAATGCTTTAAATCTGTGAATTGTTACATGTACACTACATTCCGTAGTACAGAAAAACTATTTTTGTGCCAAATTATAAGTGAGTAGACTGATTTAGAAATAAGATCTGTGATTTAAAGTTGGTTAGCAATGGTTAGCAATGCTTTAAATCTGTGATTTGTTACATGTATACTACATTCCATACTACAGAAAAACTATTTTTGTGCCAAATTGTAAGTGGGTAGACTGATTTAGAAATAAGTTCTGTGATTTAAAGTTGGTTGGCAATGGTTAGCAATGCTTTAAATCTGTGATTTGTTACATGTATACTACATTCCGTAGTACAGAAAAACTATTTTTGTGCCAAATTATAAGTGGGTAGACTGATTTAGAAATAAGATCTGTGATTTAAAGTTGGTTAGCAATGGTTAGCAATGCTTTAAATCTGTGAATTGTTACATGTATACTACATTCCGTAGTACAGAAAAACTATGTTTGTGCCAAATTGTAACTAGGTAGACTGATTTAGAAATAAGGTTTTAGTTCGTTCAGTGAGACCTAATGCATTTTAATGCATTAGGTTGCACTCATAGAGTAACAGACATTTCTTACTGTCGGTGGTTGCACTACGTTCGGTAGAACGAAAAAAAATATCATATCAACGTTGATTTTTTGTATGCTTCAGAGTTTGATTGAAAACATCGTTTTTCGTATCCAATTCAACTTTTTAATTCCGATATTAATATCGGAAATCAGTCTCGGAATTGAAAACCTTCCGATATTACATGCCCTAGCTTGGACACACTCCCACAGATAAGGTACACTAGAAATAACTGAATAAAAAACTTAAAAATAAAATAAGTTTTTTTAAAATGTTAAACGGTTGTATGTTTACTAAAAGCTAAAAAATAAAATAAAATCGTGAGGAGCAGCGTAATCTGAGTCATAGAAATTCAACTCACTACACGGTTTTATTTTATTTTTTATCTTTTAGTACACGTACTCGTAAAACCGTTTAAATAAAAAAAAGTTATATTTAAGTAATTTATAATCAGAATTTTACGATATGAGTACAGATAAAATACCTTTCTAACTGATTGGATGTGCTTCGGAAATACGCCCGTGTGTGGGGGGTGCTATTTCTTTTTAGATAATATATTACTCGTAATTCAAATCTGCTTTTATATGTACTATCTTATTTTTTTGTCAATTTTATATAATCTGATGATGATATGGTACACTGGTGGTTTAGTTATTTTATTTTTATTGATTACAAATGCAGGTTTTAACTCAAACATAATGAGAATAGCTATGAATAAGAATTTAATTAAATTGAGATATTCCACAATCATCCAAACTAGAATAAAAATGATATGAAAGGTATATATAATATATGTGTACATATATATATATATATATATATATATAAAATATATGTATATAGTAGTCATTATATTATTCTGGTTAAATAAACTAGGCTGGAGCAGTCGCCACAAGCAGCACATCTTGAGTAGGATTTGTGTTCCAGCCTTCATCCACGTCTGGGAAAGTAGTGTTGATAAAGTTAACTTTTATATAATAATTTGTAGTTAAACATGCTAGCGCCGCCTGATCTTAGTTAATACCTTCGAGCATATTTAATACAGATGTCAATTTTATTCATAACTAGCTGTGCCCCGCAGGTTTGCCCTCAAATTATAAAACTCCAATATGTCTTGATGTGTTAGCGAGTACAATATCAAGTTCAAGTATCAAGTTGATATTTCGTTTACACTTACCCTTTTCTGGAATGAATGTGTTTTATGTTTATCTCTGTATTGTACAATAACTATCTTCGAAAGTTCATTGACATCTGTTAAGCTGTTTTGGATTTCCGATTTTCCTGCGGGGTTTTTCTATTTTCCGGGATCAAAAGATCTATTTTATATTTTAGTCATTGTAGAATTTTAGTCCCTATATATAAAAAAATATAAAAATCGGTTTAGTCTTTTCCATGTGAAAGCGAGTACAACCAATCAACCAAAATTTTCCTGATTTCACTTACACTTACATTTTTCCGTGATGTGATGATCACCTATTAACGTAACATTGTGAATTGAAATTGAAATGTTGTTCAAAATTATGAGGTTTTATCATAGATCTACTCGTAATTAAAATTGGAAAGATTAGATAACTCCTCGGGCGTGTACGGTATAAATGCATAAAAACCGATTAGCGCCATCTATCATTTATCTTTAGAAGTGTGTGTGTATATATGTTACTTCTTCACGCTCAAACGGCTGGACCTCAGATCAAATATTAATGTATACTCCTAGGGCTGAACGGATTTGGTAGAAATTTGGTGCCAGGATAGCTTATATCCTGCATTAACACAAAAGCTACTTTTCGTCATCAATCATTATAATCCACGCGGGGCGCAGCTAGTCTATATTAATATAAATAAAATAGAAATTCTGTTCGGTGGTCAGCGCATCACTTGAGAATGGCTGGACTGATTTAGCAATTTTTTGTTTTAAAAAGTTCGTTATAATCCGACTTAGGTATTTATGTCAAGAAAAATTTGGAAAAGTTTCCTGTTTTTTTTTTGTATGAACTCAAACTTGACTTGGATGCTTCGTTCAAAATGTATGAATAAACAAAAGACACACACAAACACAGTAAAAAAACAGTCACAAAAAGCAAGCATGCTTCTCTCCTTCAGCGTTCCTTATGGCGAGTAAACAAAAAAGTTTAGAACCATGGATATTCGTACTTTTCATCATCATCGTCCACGCGCTTGAAACTAAGGTCCGACCGAGATCTCGGTCTCGGTGGCCAAGATTATTGGCAAATAAACAGCCGAGATTCTCGGTCTCGTTCTCGGCCAAAAAGCACCGAGAATCTCGGCCATGCCAAAACATTGCGTGGCTTCGTTTTCAGCGGCATCACCGCGAGAGCGTACGGATTGCTTTCGCTTGAATACGCTCAGTCGCGGCGGCAGGTTTAACATATTAATCTCTATATGTTCAACCTGTGGATTGCTGTTTGTTTTGTTTTCAATCTGCTAATTTAACTTTATTTGCATTTGCTGCTTAGTTATTTTTATGGGTAAGTCCCAATGACATTTGTAAGTCCCTTGTGTTTTAAAATGTGTACTTTTGATCTAACGAACATGAGAACATGAGGCAGTGAGACAAGTTATACAGGTCTGAGGAATACAACCACTCCCTGTGTCTTGTTTTTGTGGACTATTAGAAGGCCTTTGACTCCGTTGAAACCTGGGTGGTTCTGGAGTCCTTGCAGTAGTGTCAAGTGGCGATACATCGAAGTGCTGAGGTTTCTTTAGGACGTTGCGTCTATGAGTGTCCAAGAACAAAACCAGCAGTCTAAACATATCCAACTGAGCAGGGGTGTGTGACAGAGGGATGTTATATCCCCGAAACTGTTCACTAACATCTTGGAAGATATGTTTAAGAGTGGATTGGAAAGGAATGGGCATTAATATCGATGGTGAAAACATACGATTTTCCGATGATATCGTCCTAATAGCGGAGTCTCTGCAAGACTTGCTAAGTATGCTGACCAACCTAGATGATGCTTCGCGACGCATCAGTCTCGGAATGAACATAGATAAGACCAAGATCATGTTCAACGATTTTATTGACCCGGAACCAATTGCACTTAATGGTGTGCCTCTTGAAGATGTCCAACAATATGTTTACCTTGGGCAAATATTGCTATTGGGTAAGAAACTTTGAAAAAGAAGCCAGCAGAAGAATTTAGCTGGGTTGGGCAGCATTCAACAAGCTTCGTCAAGTGTTCTTGTTGTCCATACCACAGTGCCTGAAGACAAGTCTTCAATCAGTGCATCCTACCAATCATGACCTACGGAGCTGAAACGTGGACACTCACGGTCAAACTAGTCCACAAATTTAAGCTCGCTCAGTAATCTATGGAGAGAGCTAAGCTTGGAGTTTCTCTGAAGAACAATATTAAGAAGATATCCGACAGAGAACCAAAGTGACCGACCAAGGTCTAAGGATAAGCAAGCTAAAGTGGCAGTGGGCTGGTCACATAAAAATTTCGCAAAGAACCAATAACCGTTGGGGTAGACGAGTTCTCAAGTGGAGACCATGTTTAGGCAAACGTAGTGTAGGACGCCCATGGCCAGGTGCGAAAAGTGGCTGGCAGAAAATGGACGAGGAGAGCTGAAGACTGAACTCAGTGGCGTGCATTAGCCGCTCAATCCCCTTTGGCGCTGTAGCAACCTAATCCCCTAACACCCGATCCCCCTTGGTTGCATTTGCGACCAAAAAAAACATGGACGTTAAGTTTTACATATTTATCAATTAAAAATCGATTTAAAATTTAAATGTAATGATGATAATGATAGTCTAACGTAAACAAAACATATAGTTAGCATAAAAATGGTAACAAATTGCTGTTAAGGTAAGTATGGTGGTATTATGTTCTTAGTAGTAATAATGTATTGAACTTCATGCGTTAGATAGTAGTTTGTTTTGTTTGGGACAATAATTATATTGTACACAGCATACTCGTAGTAGACCAGTCATTGGGGGAAAATATGAAGCTTTGTCCTACAAATGGTGTTGTAGATGATGTTATAATTTGTATTGCCTAATTATAAAGTCTTTACGAAAAACACAAATTTTCGACCTCGAGGCATTAGCCGCCATCTTGAATTAAAAGGGCCAAAACAGTTAGCTTCTTTAACAGCTAGCTTTATGGCAAAAGTGTCTATGAAAAGTATAAAGAAGACAATATTTGCAACAATTTTTGATTCACAGTTACAAGAAGCAATTACTAAAAATAGTCCAATGCTGGAACAACGTATATTATTAACCATCGATACACCACCTTACGGAAGGCAAATTTCTCTACTTACTGGCCCTAAGCTTTATACATGTGAGTTTTGCTTTAGAGCTCGTATTACGCAGCTTTGCTAAAACTTTGTTGGACTGTTAAGTGTATTAAGATAAGATAATAAAGATTGATAAGAATAAGATAATAAAAACTTAGAATATTGATTGTTACTGATGGTTGGATACCTTTTATTAAATTTTTCATTTATTTTTACCTATTCTCGGTCTCGGTATCGGTTCCAGCCGAGAATGGATTTTATTCTCGTGTTCGGTTCGGTCTCGGCCGAGAAAAAAAAACTGGTTCGGTCGGACCTTAGTTGAAACCGCGGGGTGCAGCTAGGTTTAATAAAACTGGCAACTGAGATGGCAACAAGCTGCATGCAAACACGTGCAGCGATGTGGTGTGAACGATCGCTACAGAATGCAAGGACCTGTGTCATTAGCATTAAATTGTAAATTTTTAATACTATACGCTATTCTTCTATGATTCTGAATAATTATTTATGTGTAGGGAATTATTTAGTGTAATACATACTCAGTCCTGGATAATCCTGGTACGACGCTATTTTAACCAAACTTCTTTTAGGGCCCTACTTACCAACATCTGCAATTTCATAAACAGACCCATCCACTGAGTACTGAGTAATATATAAGTTATCTATGGAGCCATCCCATAATGTTTGATATTCTAAGAATGTGTTTACCTATTTTGTATGAACCTAACTATTTCTATATTATATCTGACTTTTATCTCGTATAACTCTTGCTATTTTCTTTTCTTAAATCTAAATTCACCATAGAACTAATTAAAAGTAGTAAGATTAGGTACCAGCTCCTCGGGCGTGGACCTCCATAATTAAGTACAACGCACACTATTGGCCTTCTTTGGCCTTTGTTACGTGTTCGTTTCGTCTTTTACGTGTTAGCAGTGATTTTCATTCGCTCTACAGTCTGGTATGTTTCTCTATCTTTGTTATTGCGATGCACATGAAACACTGCTTGGATAGGAATGTAGCTGTGTGCGTGTGTTTGCCTGTAGATATATGTAGTCTAATTTTTGTTGACGTGGTAGCATGCCGTTTCTTTCCCACTTTAATTAGATCTATGAAATTTACACATTTAATTTAAACACTAACTTATTTTAAGTCATTGTATTTCATTGCAGGAATATTATCATAAAATATTATAAAGGTGAAAGTTTTGTATGCATGTGTGGATGCGTGTATATGTTTGTTACTCCTTCACGCTCAAACGACTGAACGGATTTTGATGAAATTTGTAATGGAGATAGTTTATACCCTGGAATAAAACATAGGATTATCATCACCATCATCATTATCCTTCACGCTCAAACGGCTGCACGGATTTTGATGAAATTTGGATTGGAGATAACACATAGGATACTTTTCATCATCATCACTCACGCAGGTGAAACAGTGGAGCGCAGCTAGTAATAATATAATAATTCATTTAAATGCGTAACAACGAGAGAAATACCAGTAGTACCCACGCGAAGTACCCCCAGGGGTATTAACGTGACAAATATGCACCTTTAGTACTCCTAGGGGTACTTTTGAAGCATGATTGTGTACCGTACCCCCAGGGGTATTAGCGGGACAACTACGCACCTCTAGTACCTCTATTTACTCTTATACAGATGTATTTTACTCCTGGATTTGCTTAAAAATCTCCATCCAGGACCTTCTGGTTTCATTATTCATTCTTTTTATAAGGTCGGAAAAAGTGAGTGTAGTAAAGAAGGAAATATTAAAAAAAAAAAGTATAATAGTATTTCTCATGCTAATAATTTGATATATAGGTGCCAATTATTGGTACTGTGCCAACAGATAGAGTTAATGTAATTTTATAATTTCATTTTATTAGATGTGTGGTAGTAGCGGTACACAATATGCATCAAAATACGCTTAGGGGTACTAGAGGTGCAAAGTTGTTCTGCTAGTACCCCCGGGGGTACTTTGCAGGGGTATACTAGTGGTCCTGGATCGTTAGTGTTAAACCATATTAATAGCAGTTATGATATGTGATCTATGCTATGTTATACTGCCTTGTACTTTCAATCTACATCTACACTAATATTAGAAAGTGGAAAGATTTGATGGTTTGTTTGTATGTTTGTAATGTATGAACTCAAAAAATATGTACTGAAACAATTTTAAAAATTATTCACCTCTATGAAGCTACATTATCAGCGAGTAACATGGGATGTGTTTTATTTTTCAAAAAATTAACGATCCTTTCGAAAATTGCAATAATGTAAGCCAAATTATCAACAATACAGAACGGAATGACGTTGCTATGGAAACGAAATAATAACAATTTTGTCAAGTACGGGAGTAATAATGGAGTTGTCTATGGTCAAAATACACCACGATAGTTGCAGCCAAAAATTTTGAACTACGCTTGCTGGCATTTTTTTTTTAGAAGTTACGACGTGTATAAAAACGCTAAAAGTTAGAAAAATGCCGCAGTGTGAGCGCTACCCGTCCGAAGCCGGGGCGAGTCGCTAGTTATTGATAATTAAGTACACGAATATCCTAAATGTTAAGTACGATGATAATATAACTCAGACGAAACCGTTGTTGAGGAGTTCCGTTGTCCAATTTTAAATGGAAATCCGACGAGAACTCATCGATCTTAAAACTTTTTACGATCGTCGGCACCGCGTTCGGTTTGTGCCTTTATTTTTAGTGTTTTTTCGGTCATTCACCTGACATACTGGAAAAGTGCACTAACCACCCAAACCGAAAAAGTTCACTAACCAGTCGTTGTAGACATCTGGTTAAGATTAGGTACCTTAAACAATTGATTCAGGTACCTTTAGGATCATCTTTTTGCCACATTCAGACAAACTATAGGTACCTTCGAATTTTTGTACGCACAACGCCGTAGGGGAAGGAATTTGGGCCGATTTTTCAAAAACCTGCTTCTAATCTTACCGTATTTTATGTGATGGCTATGGGACATTTTACGAAGATAGGTACTTAACCCATTTAAAAAAAAACTATTAAAAAAGGTTGAATATACCGATGATAATTATGAGGATAAATACGCGGATAATACGGATACGCGATAAATAATCACAACTAAAAGTTTATTTTCGTTTACATCTTTTTTTAATGATTATTTCATACGAAAAAGTGTGCTGTATCATTCATGACACATAACTATCGACTAGTAAGGGTTTTCCGATTGATGAAGATATTATAAAAATACATAGTAGTTAAGTTCTTGCGGTGCCTACCACCTACCAGAAACGCATCTCAAATATTTTAAAGCTAGTTATGGGAAGTCACTTTATTCGGGAATGATTCGCTCACAGTCTCTATAATATCTTGAAGCCTTTATGCAGTTATTTTCTTCAGTTGATATTACTTTAAATCACAAGCGAGAGGAACCCAGTAAAAATGTTTGACGAAATACTCTGCGCCAGAAATAACTGTTATGTATAACATATGTTGGTACCGGTAGACGTATGGCGAGTGGTTTCATATTTTTGAAACTATTTAAAGTCGCGAAATTATTTTATTTTGTTAGAAAAGTCAGGCCTACAAATTGAAATAATTGACCAATGATGCCTCTTCCATAGCCCTAATGCTTTGTTTTAGGATTTCTCTCGGTTGCTAACTATCGGTTGTCTTTAAACCACGTCCCAGGCCCTGGGGTGGTCTGACAAACTCTGACACCAGATGTCTACACTACCTCATTCGACATAACCCGTATAAATGTGTATTCGCCTCTCATCGGAAATAATTATTCTGATTATTGACGTGACTGTTAAAGTGGAAGTAATCATTGGTTTCATAAATATAGATGTCTATGCTCATTGGGCTGGAAATCATTGTTGCTGTAATAAGCAACCACGTAAAAGCTTTATGCTTTCTGGATTCAAAACTAAAATTCATTGAAACCCCACGCGCAGCTCAGTTGCCCTCTCAGTGGCCCTGCACTACGCCATCTCAAAATCAAACCCCCGCTTCTCTTTCTGAACCTGTTTATCGTTATTCTTATCAACATCTACTCTAATATTATAAAGAGGAAAGATTTTATTGTTGGTGGTATGTGTGTTTGTAATGGATAAACTCAAAAAATACTGAATTAAAAAATTCTTTCACCCATAGAAAGCTACATTATCAGCGAGTAACTTGAGACATATTTTATTATTTGAAAAAAAAAAAGTTTTCTACGAAAATTACAATAATGTAACACAAGGTACCAAAGATTTGCCTATAACGGAAGTACATGTTGCCGTGGAGACGAAAAATAACAAAAAAGAACCGAGAGTGTCGCTCATAGTTAACGTAATTCAACTACCTTGGCCTTGCGTTGCTGCCAAAGATTACGGTTTAATTACGGTTTGAATTACGGTTACTGGCGTTTTTTTTATAAATCACGACGGGTATTTGAATGCTAAAAGTAAGAAAAATGCTGCGCTGTGAGCGCTACCCGTGCGAAGCCGGGGTGAGCCACTAGTTCCATATTTACCTAGGATATAAGAGACATAGACCTACACGAATGACTACTAGGGAATCTACTTTAAATGTCCAAAATAGGTATGAATAAGATGTTTGCCTTAACGTCTAGTTTGACTAGATAATTTAGATAAAAGAATAACAATATATACAATGACATACGATAGAACATCTATTCTTTACTTATAAAATAAAGCAATATACCTATGTACCAAAAAGTCTGTACAACGAACATGATTAAAAAAATATGGTCCTAAACAATTTCTTTTAATTATCTTCGGTGTTCAGAGTTTTAGTCTATCTAATTAGCTGCTAAACAAGAATATTTCAATTTTTTAAATGTGTCTGTCTGTCTTTCTGAATTTTCGTTCGAGTATCACGTAAAAACTAACTAGACCGATTGAAATAAGCGTTTCACCGTTGGATAGCTTAGGATTCGACTAAAAATATGATGTACTGTGTTTCACTAACCGATGAGTAGAAGCTGAGTGATCGATAAAAAATATGGTGTACTGTGTTTCACTAAACGATGAGTAGAAGCTGAGTGATCGATAAAAAATATGGTGTACTGTGTTTCACTAAACGATGAGTAGAAGCTGAGTGATCGATAAAAAATATGGTGTACTGTGTTTCACTAACCGATGAGTAAGTAGAAGCTGAGCGATCGATAAAAAATATGGTGTACTGTGTTTCACTAACCGATGAGTAGAAGCTGAGCGATCGATAAAAAATATGGTGTACTGTGTTTCACTAAACGATGAGTAGAAGCTGAGCGATCGATAAAAAATATGGTGTACTGTGTTTCACTAACCGATGAGTAGAAGCTGAGCGATCGATAAAAAATATGGTGTACTGTGTTTCACTAAACGATGAGTAGAAGCTGAGTGATCGATAAAAAATATGGTGTACTGTGTTTCACTAACCGATGAGTAGAAGCTGAGCGATCGATAAAAAATATGTTGTACTGTGTTTCACTAAACGATGAGTAGAAGCTGAGCGATCGATAAAAAATATGGTGTACTGTGTTTCACTAACCGATGAGTAGAAGCTGAGCGATCGATAAAAAATATGGTGTACTGTGTTTCACTAACCGATGAGTAGAAGCTGAGCGATCGATAAAAAATATGTTGTACTGTGTTTCACTAACCGATGAGTAGAAGCTGAGCGATCGATAAAAAACTATCGGTCTGCTGAACAAATTTTAATGTTTGGCACTTTTGGTCCTGCTGGCAAAGCCGCGGGCACAGCTAGTTATACATATTATTGAGAATAATGACCACACCCATCAAACAAAACCTTGAAAACAAGCCTTCGAAACACATCTATCTATAATCGATGAATTTTTATCGCCACAAAATCCACTCAGTATTAGGGCCCAATACGCATTTGGCTGAATATTTGCACAACATATCATATTAATTATACTGAGAGGAACCGGTCGAACCGGACATGGCGGCTTTGGAAGCTGAAGCCGATGAGGTCCGAATTTTAATGAAAATGTAACTGGTCATTTTATTATACAAGTACTGGACTACCCTGGACCATACAAAATATGCGAAATTTGCATACGTTCTAAAAAGTTGAGGACTCAACTTTGTGGGAGTTTTTGCATGACTGCCATAAAAAGAGTGTAATGTTTTCAGGGTTCATGTATGTATATGAGTTTCTTTGTTCCACCATAACTTTTAAATGCCTGAACAGATTTGGATGTAAGGGGAATCGCCTTTAGAATCCTTACATCATCCCGAGTGACATTATTGATACAATACTTTATTGATACAATAATTGAAAAACTTGAGAAGTCGCAAGAAGTGGAGAAAGTAACGCGTAAACTTTTCAACTCGTATAGGCGTGCCGTGCGTAACTGATTAATTCGGTACAGTTCACACCAATTACCACTCGACACCTAAAGTATAGGGCGCAATATAAACAAAAGACTGAAGCAAATCTTTTTGTGATATACTCGTATGTGAGTACAATGCTACTAGGTACAAGAAATAAAAGATGCCTTTGATGTGAAAGGAAATGTTATAATAGCAGTCACTATATAATAGTAGTCCTAGCATATGAGGAGCATTCTAAAAATTCTATGGAAACCAATCACTACACCATGGTGATGTCGGAATACTGTTAAATAATTAAATGTACTTACTTGCTTATAACATGTAGCCAACATGAATAAGACCGGGTCTCAGACTATGTATTAGATTTTAATCTGAGGACAGCGTATTTGGGATAAGAACCTTGACATGTTAAGCTTTATTTCCTTCATAAAAAACCGGCCAAGTGCGTGCGTCTCATAGACTTCCGTAGCCAGGATCCCAAGCTACCCAACTATGAAAACCGCATTGCAATCGGTCCAGATGTTTATACCTGATACGATAACAAAGTTGTTTTTACGGTTGGAGTCTATGGAATTTGGTCAAAGTAGACGCGGGCTTAAAATGCGTTACGTTGGTCGGCAATAGCTATAGTTTGTTTTAAACAAACAAACAATAGCTATAGTAAACTAGTAAACACTATAAAGCCATTAATATTTTGTTAGTAAATTCGTATTATGCGCTAGTACCCCAGATTTTTTAAATTTCTTAGAACTTTAGGGAGTTGATATAGCAAGCGCCCCGGGCGCGCGGCTTGTCTAAAATGTATGGTGTCTTGACACAGATTACTCAATAGTTACTATAGGGCGAGCGTCCGGGCGCGCGCCCGGGGCGCTTGCTATATCAACACCCTTACTTTATGAGTTGAAGTAAGTAGTATTAACACTACAACTCAAACAAAAAGGTCATTTTAAAGGCGAATATTACGTAAACGGAACCAAATAGAAAAAAGCTGTTAGAGAAGCATCATAATTTTTTTAAAATACGTATCCAACGTGACCCCTCTTGAACATCACTACAAAAAAACCTTAATATTCAAGAACGGCAGCAAAAAGTTTTTTATGCTTTATGTAGTTTCTGAATAAAATGGCTGTGGCACGCAGACAGACGGACAGACGTACGGGCGAACATGATCATACTATAAGGGTACCTTGTTTGACTTCAGGCCCCTAAAAATGATTTCTTTTGTGTTGTACAATAACAAAGTTAAAAAAACACAACGCATTTATATTTTTGGTACTAATACTTCTGACCACAGAAACTAAAATGACGTCGGGCAATTCGCGAACTATCTAAATATATTTAGCGATCATTAAGTCAAGGTGAAATGAAATCTCCTTGGTTTTATTACTTTGTAATTTCAGCTTTGATTTCGTAAGACTATTTATTCTCCAGGTGTTTAATATTATCTGGTCATATACCAGTAGAGTAGAATGTATAGCAATAGCGGAATTGATCCGTTATAACGGTATAAGTACCAATTTGCCAACGTAGACCTTTGAATATAAATCACCTATGATTATGCAAACGTATAGCAAAATTTAAAAAACTCGCCAAGGGCGTGTCAGTCACGCATTTACTTAGGGTTCCGTAGCCAGGAGCCTAAGCTACCCAACTGTTAGAACCGCATTGCAATCGGTCCAGTAGGTTTTTACGTGATATGCTAACAAAATTGGACTAACTTGTACAGCTAGATCTCTTAAATTAGTCAATATTAAATAGTTGTGATAATTTTGTTTGTATTTTCGTATTTTAACAATGCAACTCAGATATTTTATAAACGTAACTAATAGAAGGAAATTGTCAGTTATAAATACTCACTAAAAGGGGTGCAAAAATAGTTAAAACTTCACATTTCATGTGTTTTATTTAATACTCTAGTTACGCTATCCTGTCCGCGACGTACGCACGGATAACTGCTTATCGCGAAAAAATTCATCCTTTTCTTCTAGGATATTAAACACCAATGCAAAAGTAGATATAGCAGATATGCTCTTGATGGTTTTTTTACAGACTTGTTATTTCGTTTCCATGGCAACCACAGACCATTATGTGATGACAACCGTTCCTTACAGTGAGTAATCAACATTTTCCAGTTTTCCCGTGGAAACTTACAATTTTCCGGGATAAAAAGTATTCTACGTTTTATTCCTGGGTATAAGCTATCTCCATTCTAAATTTCATCAAAATCCGTCCAGCCGTTATCGTGTGAAAGCTCCCCAAACAAACAAACAAACAGACAATGTTTCACTTTTATACGTTTTTTTGACGACCGGTTGGTCTAGTGGCTAGAGATCCTAGATACGTAATCAAACGGTTGCGGGTTCGAATCCTGCAAGGTGCAATCATTTGTGTGATGAGCAGAAATGTTTCTTTCCGAGTCATGGATGTATTCATATCTATGTATGTTTATCCGTTATCTAGTGCCCATAGTACAGGGTATCCTAGTTTGGAGCTATAGGTTTGGGTGTGGAATTGTCCCGAATATATCATATTATATTATATATTATATTTATACAATAATTATACAATAATGTTAATGTTAATTATACAATAATATTTTGGTATGGATGGATTTTAAACAAAAAATATTTTATGTTCTTAAATTACGGTTATAAATTACGATACATGTGCCAAATCTCAACCTTGTAGTGTTAATGGTGTCCGATTAGTTTGGCTGTGACATACAGACAGACGGACAGACGGAAATGGCACTATAAGGGAAGCACAAAGTCACTCAACGAGCTATGGAGAGAGCTATCCTTGGTATATCTTTGCGAGATAAAATCTGAAATGTGGATATCCGCATAAGAACTAGGTAAAGCTGCTACCGACATAGCTCTCAGAACAAACGAATTGAAGTGGCAATGGCCAGGCCACATAGCTCATAGGATCGATAACCGTAGGGGAAGAATGGTTTGCAAATGGCGACTACGAACCGGAAGACGGAGCGTAGTTTGTTTGTTTGTCGTATGAGGTAGTGCTGACCTCGGGATCAGAGTTTATCAGGCCTCTGACATGGCTTAGCCACGTATGTATGCTATGCTATTGTATGCGTAGACGCAAAGGCCACAGCTCCAACTCACTCTATAATAATTAAACTATTAAAATGAAGAAGATTCTGTTCTTTCTTTGTTACCAAGTGAAGATGATTATTTTTAACCCCCGAACTTCAACGAGAGGGGTGTTTTGTATATGTTTTTATTGTGTTTTTATGTAGTACTAGTTTTGTATATGTTTTTATTGTGTTTTTATGTAGTACTAGTTTTGTATATGTTTTTATTGTGTTTTTATGTAGTACTAGTTTTGTATATGTTTTTATTGTGTTTTTATGTAGTACTAGTTTACCCGCCCGCGACTTCGTCCGCGCGGACTACTACTTATCGCGAAAAAAGCATCCTATGTTCTTCTAGGATATTAAAAACCAAAAACAATTAAAATGCAAAAGTAGGTATAGCACCACTCTTGATGTTTTTTGACATACTTGTTATTTCGTTTCCATGGCAACCGTTTCTTACATCGAGCTATTCATAAATTTTCTGTTTTCCTGTGGAAACTTTCAATTTACCGGTACAAAAGGTATCCTATGTTTTATTCCAGGGTATAAGCTATCTCCATTCCAAGTTTCATCAAAATTATTATCGCATGAAAGGTCCGCAAACAAAGAAACAAACAAACAAACAGACAACGTTTCACTTTTATAAATTGGTAAGGATATATGTGATATATATATATATATATATATATATATATATATACATTTATTTTTTCTCTCGCGCCTTTTGGTCTTATGAGCGTCCGGCCAAGACACTAATTTTATGGAAATAAAAAGCAACGATCTTGAAAAGTATTGACCAAAATAAATCATTTATCTAGTTCAATAATGTTGTTGGGGTTCAACTTGGTAAACAAGCACCCGATTCTCTCCCCCCAATATAGCTAAGAACCCTCTCTAAGGTCAAACCTTGCAAGCTGAATCAGAACCACTTCCTCTTATCCTACGGAGTTGAATTTTTGCATGGTGGTTTAATTCCAATGACGATGCATTTTTATGGTAACCATGACCTGAATCAACATCCAAGATTAGCTCCAGATAAAGGAACTCTTCAACGATCCACAGAACAGACACGAAATGTTGTATACGCATTTAATTATGATAGGTAGTATTTATTCAGTCCATTCGTTTAGGAGCTACAATCCCCCCCCCCCTTTCCCCACGTGTTTCGCCTCTGCACGTCAAGTATCCTCGGGAGATGTCGAGTGTCAGAGTCAAGAGTCCAGTTTTTTTCTCTCTTGCCTTTTGGTCTTGTTTTTTAATTTAACAATAATTGGTAAGGGTTGGTTAGTAGAGGTTTTTATTTTTTATTTTAACTTTTATCATTTGTCTGACTAACATTTTGGCGGAAGTAAGCTACATATTTTTACTTCATTCATTTTAATTCTGCCAATGTCACGTAAGTAGTAATCCGAATAAATAAGGGAGAATACCAAAATCAAATTAAGTTTAACTGGTAAAACAAGACATATTACGTACAATGAAAAAACCAGACTGCGAGCAAAACTAAAAAGAGGCAAAAATAATAGTGAATAGTGAAAATGGTCCTTAACCACCTTTAACTCTTTATAGATCCTAAATGGTCATTTGAAATGTAAAATGATAATAGAAACATAGCCGCTGAATCCTCTTTGGCGCTGTAGCAACCAAAATGCAAAACGGCAAATCCCCCTTGATCGCAACCAAAAAAAAACATGGAAGTTAATTTTAACGGTTTGATCTACTAAAATCGATTTAAATGTAATCTCGCATATATTATCGAATTAGTGTGTTTCTCTCTTCAAAGGGATATATATATTATGCGTAAAAACACTAAAGAAGTTTTTTTTTTAAATAAAACCACGGCCTTTATCCGCGAGCCGTAATTTTTTGAAATTAAAGATGATTTTCAAATACTTATTCAGTCGTACCCCACTTAATAACATAGTTCGTCGACTTCCATATTTTTCTTATTTACAATATGGCGTCTGGTTGTCGCCATATTGAATTTTGATTAATGTCATGTCTTTAGTGGCACTCGCAAGATTAAAACAAATCGATTGACGTAAAAATCATCAAAATCGTGTGGCAAAATGTGACATATATGTATAGTGCCACAAAGGAACAGACCTACATGTACATATGTACATACATAGGCTGATAAACACATTACCCGGCCATTGCGTTGTGCAGTCTGGTAATAAGGGAGGATTGAAGAGCTCCAAGTAGATACTACAAGATAACTGCTTGTCACAATGACAGCTTTATTTCTCCCTCACCTTCGTCTCAAGTTCAATTTCCTTTAAATTGTAGGTATGAATAATATCTAACGATGTTGCCCATCCGGACATCCAACATCTGACTCAGCAAGTTTTTAAGTTCAGCGCCTTGACGTATAAATGTGATGAAACATGCAATGCTTTACAATAACGCATTTACTGTTAGGTACGGAGATGCTAAGGTCAAAATAATTTATTGCACCTAAAATAATTATTATGATAATACATACATTACACACAGTAGGTACCTTTGCCATTATAATTTATCATACCCTTAATTTGAAAACATCCTCGAGTACAATAAAAATAAATAAATTCGGACCGGAAGTCTTTACTGCGCTGCAACAAGTTAGACTTTTTAAAAGATTTTATTTAATTTGTATGTCCTGGAATTTGACAATCAATATTTCACCCTCTTCAACTGAAGCTATTGGGCTGAAATTTGGTACACACCTTTGGTCTTCGTGTATTTGTTTTTTTTTACTTGTTACAATAATTAACTTAAGGAGTTGTGTCGATTGTTCGGCTTCTATTCATCGATTGAGATACCAAGTGCACCAGTATTTAAGTGAAAACCTAGTTTATACGCCATGCGCGAACAAAGGATTAAAAATATTTGTTTAGTACATAGCTTATTTTAAGTGTCCTAGACCATTTTTTAATTTTCTTCTTTGTACAGAGATGCCCGGACAGTTTGAAAATGCCCAATATGAAAGGGCAGTATGATAAATATATTTTACAATAAAATTGACTGGGCTTTATGAAGAATGCCCTTCACTTATTGGACAGGATAATAAAAAGATGTGTTATATTAAATTATTTTTATCATGCCCATAAGAGAGTACCGTAACATACCTAGTGACTGTCTGACTCAAAGATAACGCACAGCCAAAGCCGGTGGAGCTAGAGATTTGAAATATGGAGGAAATATTCATTGAGTATTCTAGAGGTGCACTACGAAAGTAACTAAAACCGAAAAACTTGAATACCAACTCCAAGTTAAATACCTTACAAACAAACATAACTAATCCACATACAAAATTCTAAACTAAGATCCTAAATCGTTTCTAATCCTAATCCTTTTAATCTAAGAGGTCCCCCAACAGCAAAGTTTTTTTTTTAATATAGGCATTGTTACTTCGGGATGATGTAAAGATTCTAATGATACCCCATACATCCAAATCTATTCAGGCATTTAAAAGTTATGGTGGAACAAAAACTCACATACAAACCTATATACAAACATACATGAATCCTAAAAACATTACACATATTTTTGTGGCAGTCGTGTAATTACCCTCTCCCTGGACTGTGCTTTGTGCTTTGCCTGCCTGTGTATCGGCCGGCCGCGTGACCATATTCTGTGGCGGCACGCAGACCGCCGCGCGCGTTGGGCGGCCCCATACCATAATAATAATAATAAGGGGTGTAAGGGAGTAAGATGGGGGAAACTCCAAGTCAACCTTACCTGCACGTGGTGCACCCTGCTACAACTAACGAGGCTCTGGCGAACCCGGGGGTAGGGGGGTGGGGGGTAGGTTTGAAGTGGGAGGGAATTAAGACAAGAAGTAAAAGTACGGGATTTAGAGAAGTAGAAGGGGGTAGGAAAAGAGAGATCAAGGGGGTAGAAAGGAGGGAGGGCTGGTAGGAAAGAGAAAGCAGATGGATGGAAAAGATGGGCTACCTAAGGCTCTAGGGTGTGAAGCACCCAGCCGAGGTTTTGGTGGGACAATCGATATCAGTATAGGATATCGGTTTTGAGTGGTGGCGAAGGAGTATCTAGTATACCAACGGCGGCGCTCACAGACTCAGGTAGTCTACTGTGCACTCTCAAATTCTAGAAAAGTGTGGTGATTTATTATCCGTCCAACAAACAAATATAATAATGAAGCCAATAAACAATCACCAAGTGTCCGGCGGCTCCAGGAGGTAATTATGATGGTAAGGGGCTACCTCGTGGCGCCAGGGGAGAGAAGAATCTCCAGGTGAGAAGCTTAAACCATCAAACGACCCACGCTAGTAATATGGACTTTGTAAACAATAATAATGAACAAACAAGTATACATCAACCAGAAAAGCAAAATGGGAGGTACAATTTAAGATCAAAAACAATCAACAGACAAAAGTTCATCAGGAGGGCCTCTGCTACCTCGATAGCTAGTATTCAGGAAGAAGGAAAAACAACAGTGATGTATGAAGAAATAAGACTACCAACATCTCCAACTTCTACTGAAAGTCTGTTCAGAGTCATCACCATATCCTTTTGCGACTCAATTCAGACCCCGTTCTGCATCTACTTCGACAGGATCAGAGGATGTTGTACAGGAGGCATGTGCCACTAATACTGTACCCGCCACTGGTAACAATCGCCGCGAAAAAAGTGGATAAGTGAAATGAACGAATTCATATGGCGCAGATATTTAATAGTTACTGAAAATGAATCTAAAATAAGAGGATATTTAGACCAACTTCATCACCTTTTTACTCAAAAATTCCCAGAAATGAATGTCTCACGACAAAGAATAGGAGATCAACGTAGGACCATAGTCAGAAATAATTTACTAACATCCAATAAGTTAAATGAAATTAAATATGACGTCATTAACCAACAAACAAGCTCAACTAACCAAAACAAAACTACAACAAATTTTACAGCACACAACAAACCAATAGAGCAACACAACAAACAAGATTAAGGTGGACTGACGATATTAATGAGGCCATTATGAAAGAATACTATAGAATAACGCAACTGGAACAAAACAAGACGGCGTACCGAAAACAACTACATACCAACATAATAAACACTTTCCCACACATCGCTCATGTTTCAGAACAACGTATAGCTGACCAAAGACGCGTAATTGTAAATAATGGATTAGTAACAGATGATAAATTACAAGAATTTTAACAGGAAATTGAACGTGAACTACTGATACATACCCATATATCGTAAATAACAAACTACTGTATTCACACAGCTGAAGAAACCCATTTAGACAACACAATAATGTCAATTGCTGAAAACGTCACACAAGGCGAACACAACCCAGACACTAATGTAGGAATAATAAGAGGCACAAATGACAGTAACAAAATAAAAGAGGTGTTCCCTGCTACTTATCAAAAATACAAAGACACGGACCCCACAACAAGACCTTTTATACCAAAACAGAGTTCATCAAAAAAACTGTCACATATAGTACATTATATAAATACAGAAATGCTACCAAATTACTTAAACCGTGACACTGACTTTAATACTACTTAGACTATTATTTACGCAGCAGCTTACACTGCAGCTATTTGTAACGGTGCTAAAATTAAAGAAACAATAGAAACTGCACAACCCCAAAGACCCATATTACTTCCATGGCAAAAGAGATTACGGAATAAAATAGAGAACCTCAGAAAAGATATAGGACGTATGACACAATACATAACTGGAATAAGAAGTAGGAATCTGGTAGAGCACATATACAACATAAAAGATAAATACAAAACACACTCACGATATGAAGAACCAAACTTAACAAACGAACAGTTTTTAGACACATTAAAACAAAAACTCACCGCCATTACTAGCCGATTTAGAAGATATAATAACTGCACGTTAAGAAAAAGCCAAAATGCCCAATTTAATAAAAACGAAAAAGTATTTTACAGAAACATGACTTCACAATCACGAGACACCTCTAGTAACACAGACACAGCCTTACCAATACCAGAAAGTATGTACACCTTTCGGTCAGATATATGCAGCAATCAAGTACAACACAACCAACATGCAGAATGGATAAAAGAAGATCTAATACACGGCGAAAACTACAACGAAATGCAATATGAATGTGTCCCTGTACACAGATTCCAAGAAGTACACTCTCAACACAGGTGAAATAATTGAACCCATGGACCAAAACAGTTTATACAAATATCTAGGTTTTCAACAGGCGCGCCAAATAACCCACAAAGAAACAAAAGCTGAAGAAAAAAGAAAATTCAATCACCGCCTTAACTCTTTACTCAAGTCTCAATTAAATGGACGTAACCTAGTTCAAGCAATCAATACATATGCCATTCCCGTTCTAACATACACTTTTGGTATAATCAACTGGTCACAAACAGATCTCAAGAACCTGCAACGCACCATTAATACATTTATGACCATTCACCGCAAACACCATCCACGATCATGAGAGACTTACACTACCAAGAAAAGAGGGAGGCAGGGGAATTATAGTCATTACCAACCTTCATAACAAGCAAGTTTAGTTTAGCAACTCTTAGGAAATTCTTCTTTGAACGAGCGCAATCATCTCCATTACACCAATCAATAGTTCAGAATGATAAAAAAATAACACCATTAAACCTTTCTGATAACAACACTCAACGTAACGAACACATGACGGACCCTAAAGATAAATACGCCGAATGAGAGCACAAGTCTCTACATGGAAGACACTACCACGATTTGCAGCAGCCACATGTCGACAAGACAGCGTCGAACGCGTGGCTGCAGCAAGGTGAACTTTTCCCCGAGACTGAAGCTTTTATGTTGGCTATACAGGACCAGATCATTGATACACGTAATTATCAGAAACATATCATACGTGCACCCAACGTCAATGACATGTGTAGATGCTTTAGTAGTTCTGAAACGATTCAACACATTACTGGAGCATGTAAAGCCATAGTATAGACAGATTATAAACACAGACACGACCAGGTATCAGCAATTATCCATCAATCCCTTGCATACAATTACAAACTTATAACAGAAAAAGTGCCCTATTACAAATACAAACCGCAAGCAGTCCTGGAAAACAGCCGTTATAGACTATACTGGGACAGAACTATAATTACAGACAAAACCATACACTTCAATAGACCTGACATAACTGTGCTTGACAAAGTTAACAAATCTGTTCTTCTGATTGACATAGCAGTGTGCAATACTCATAACATACAGACAACTTATGCGGAGAAAATCGCGAAATACACTGACTTATCAATAGAAATTAAAACTCAGTGGCAAATTAATAGCGCTAGAACCATCCCAATTATTCGACAACCGGAGTCATACCAAAATCTTTGCTCACCAATCTTGAGACACTCGATATAAATACCTCAGCGTACAGACTTCTCCAAAAGGCAGGCATACTTAACACTTGTCGATTAGTTAGGAAATTCCTTACACTTTCGTAGCACTTGGCTTTGGCCTGTGCAAATAAACTACCTCCAAAGACGGAGAGAAAACAATATAAACACAAAATAATAATAATAATAATATTATGACGGGAATTATAACAATTGCAGTTTTTTTGCTTAAGCAGCTTTGTTTAATTATATTACAATATATTTATTACTTCAAAATTAACATAACTTTGGACCCCTATCCCACAAGAGCCCTTTATTGTTTCGGGATAAAAGTATCCTTAATTTTAACGCATCATATATTACTGTGCTAAGTTTCATCAAAATCCGTCTAGTAGAAAAACAAAAAGGGGTGTAAGCGACACGAAGCTTACCAAATGTCAAATATTTATACATAGTTAATATTATACTAACTGCTATCTTAACTATGTAAAACCCGTTAAGGGCACTAGAGGAGAAGGGCCCGGGGTTGAAGAGCTCGCAAAAGCTTATCATTGCATTTTCACCAAAATAAACAGTTTTTTCTTCCAAAATCGACATTTTTCTCGAAGGAGACCAGTGTGCTTAACAAGGGATTTAAATAACTTTCAACCCTTATACTACGGGAACCTTAAATTTTTCGGGATAAAAGTATTAAATATTAATACTTTTATTCCCGAATTATATATTATAATATATATATATATATATATAAATATATCATATATATATCGTATTATATATAGTATAATTTGAGTTCATACTATGAGGCCTAACTCATAGTATGAACTCAAATTATACCAAGTTTCATTCAAATTCATTCAGTAGTTTCGGTGTGATGAGCTGCCAATAAACAGATAGGCAAAAATGAAAGTTAAAAAGTTGGCTTCAGTATCGAATATAGAGTACCCTCCAAAAAAAATAAGCAAATAGGTATCTTCAATGTACAGAATTGGCCTGTTACAGTTTTATTATAAGTATAGATTATAAGTCATGACAGTATGTTACCTATGTTCGTCTTTCATCATTATCCATTGTCACTGAAACTGTTGTGCCAGCGACACAAGGCCACACATTTGTAAATAACGAGCTGTGTTGCTGGGATGGATTGTGTAGAAGCAGGCAGGAGGTACAGCACACCCCAAGCAGGACGTCATTCAAGATGTTCACAACGACCGTAGTTTTTAAAAACCAAAACTCGACTAATAAAATGTCTTGTCGTCAAAAAATCGACGCCCTGGAGAAGTGGTGCTGGAATCGCCTTCTAAAGATTCTGTGGTCCAAGTTTACGCATAACTTTATTAAATTCTAAAGGAACTAGAGTTTTGTCAACTGTTCATTAGCGAATATTAAACGTCTCCAGAAAAGAAAACCCAGTGAACAGACTCTTGTGGTCAGGTGGAAATAAAAAGAAAGTGAGGCTGATCACCTCAGAATAAATATTAAAAAGTAGATCACATACGTGATGCACGGATTTTATTGAGACGGCAACTCAGGCAACCATGGTTCAATGTTCTCACAATCGTCAGGAATGGAGCAGAATAAAATAAATAAATATATTCGGGACAATTCACACCAATTACCTAGCTCCAAACTAGGATACCCTGTACTATGAGCACTAGATAATGAATAAACATACAAAGACACAAATATTACATCCATGACTTGGAAACAAAAAATTCTGCTCATCACAGAAATGATTGCACCTTGCAAGATTCGAACCCGCGACTGTTTGATTTCGTAGTTAGGGTCACCAGCTATTAGTCGTCAATAAATAGCAAATAATTTAAGCAAGAATAGCAAGAGCAGTTATCGTCGGCAAGGAGATTGACAATAATTCTTTGTTTGTTTGTCGTATAAGGTAGTGCTGGCAGCAATGAAGACCCACCATGTAGCACAATCTAACTCAACCCACTGTTAATAGTGGCTGACTAAGAAGAAGAGAGACTTAAGTACAGGCCTTACCTACCACCGTCCAAGAATAAGTAGTTATGCATTGCATTTGAGAATAATGACTGATTTTGACACTAACGTGGATATAATGAAAATATCAAATATTTGGAGACCAGGCGAACCATTTACGAGGTTCATCGTTCAACCTTAAAGGCTATAATCGTGATTCTGAGAGGCAACGCATCGTCTCTGCATTTTATTCATGCATTCAATTCATGCCTGGGCTAGTGTTTTGAGATGAAATCAATACGTCATTGTATTTAAACCGTAAGCAAATGGTGAGAAAGGTATACGTGATCGGAAATGTACAAATGTATATTCAAGATAATAAAGCAGCCAAAGGGTTCAATAATAAAAATGTGTAAGTAAAATGTTGGCAACTAATTCATGTTTGGGTCTCGGATCCGAGACGGTCAGTGGCCTGCGTTGTTATCCTCGAGATTAAAGTTGTTGATGGAATTCTTACCGTGGGGAGTTTGCGTGATAGATACTGTGTACTAAGATTTACCTTTGCACATAAGCTTAACATAGCTAGATAAAACTATGCAGAAACGAACTCTCAAAGCCTTGCAAATACGCTAGTATGGTCTAACCGTTAGTAGATAGGTAACATAATATTATTTTATTGCAAGACCTATACTACCCGAAGGACGGCCTTTAGCTGGCGCAATCCAGCCTTCCTTCTCTCGCTCTTACCATCCACGCTTTATACATTTCTGATACCTTATTCATTTTACCCCAGGCTGGCTCAGGAGTACTTTGCTTGTAAATGAGTACCTTTTACAGAGCGCGGCTTTCCTGAGCGGACCTGTACCTCTAAAACCATGCATCCACAGAAAGTTTCCGTCTGTCTGTGGCTGCATGTTTGCAACCATTCCTAAAGAGGCACGCGGCCATCCCGCATGCTGCAGATGTCATACGTGATGGCACGTAGATTCTATTTACCTTTTACACTTCGTTTTCCTATTTTCTAGGCCCATAAATAACAATATTTATTTCGCTTATGTGTTATCTCGGTGTTATCTCGGTTATCTCGGTTACGCTGAAACTATTGGTCGCCAGTTCTTTGGATCCTGAGTGTTTTCGTCCTTACGGATTAAAATAACTCGACCTGTTGTAAACCAGCTATCTATGGGTTCTAATCCTTTAATTATCCGATCGAAAAGTTTGGCTATGTATGTGTGTGTGTTTGTTAGATATTTTAGGTAGTAGTTTTGAATTTTGCCTATTCCTGGCGTTTTCCAATTTTGTGTTTTTCGAATTGCCTCTTTTACTTTTCCTACATCTATTTCGTCAAATGTGTGTTCCTCTATTTCATCTTTCGAGCTTTCAATTTCCTGTATCCACTGCGCTTCTCTATTGTATGATATTGGATTTGATAAAATGTTTGTCCAGAAATTTTGTTTGTCGTCTTGAGTTGGAATTTGGGTTGGATTTTGTAGTGTATTATTTAGTGATCTGTAGAATTTATGTTGATTCTCCGCAAACATTTTGTTTTGTACTTTTCTCTCGTTTATGTCGTCATACCTACGTAGCCTACCTGCTGCTGCTTTTACCTTCTGTTTTAATATTTCGATGGTATTATTTAGATCCTCATCGTTTGCTATTTTGTATTTATCATAAAGTTTTTGTTTGATATTTATCATTCTTCTACTATTGGCTCCCCCTTTAATTTCTACTAATCTACCTAGTTCTTTTCTAAGGTTTTCTATCTTTTGTTTAAGTCTTCTCTTCCAAGGTGGTTCTCGTTTTGGTTTTTGTACAGTTGGTGGTGTGTATGGTGTTTGTTTATTTGCTACTATTAAGGTTTTAGCAGCCGCATAAATTATGTCATTGATTTCACGGAGTGACTGGTTTGTTTCGAGTAGATTTGGAAGATATTCATTGATTTTATGAAGGTTGCCTATGAATTGTTTGTTGAAATTTGGTTTGGGTATAAATGACCTGTTTTCTATTGTAGTTTCTTTAGTTTCCGCTAATATTTGTAAGAATTCCTGAATTATTGGGTCTTGATCTTCATCTACTACCGTCGCGTGAGTTCTTGTGTCATCGGTTGATATGGTGTCTATTTGTACAGTGTTAATTGGTAGCTGAGATACCGCAAGAGTTTGTTGTGTGCTAACGTCTGTATGGTGTATTATGGTGTTGTTTTGTTGAATATTTTCGTCGTAATCTGGTATGTCTGAAACTTGATTGATTGCTAATACGTTCGATAATAGAGTACTATCTGTGAGTTGTGTGTTATCTAATTGAGTGTTTTCGGGAATGTCAGATAATTGCAAGCCAGGTGTTAAATGTGTTTCTTCAGCTCTTCTTTTAATCTGTTCAAGTAGTTCTGTTGAGATACATCTTCGAGATAGTACGCTTCTTACCTGATTCGATAGTGTGTTACCGGTGAATTTACTGGATTTAGGGTTATCTGAGTTCCTATCTTTAAAGATTCGTTCAAGTCTTTTAATATAGCCTGGCCCTTCGGCTTTGGCTTGGTAAGTAGCAGAACATTAGTTCTTGTAATTCCATGTGTGACCACTTTCTTCGTGAGTCATCATTCGTAGATCCTGTGGTCGATTCCAATGTACCGGCAGAGCTTGTGGGAGACACTTCCCTGTTCCGCAAAGTATCATCGGTAGGTTCATCAGCTGTAACACCTAGAGACGTACCACGCACCCTCCTGTCCCCGACTCCCGACCAGCCGGTGCGTCGAGAGTCGCTGGCTAGCATTCTGCCACGTCCACCACCAGCTACAGACGTGCTCCGGCGATCGCCCCCGGACAGCGGCTCTACACTATCACATGTAGGTTCATCGGCTGTAACATCTGGAGACGTACCACGGACCCTCCTGTCCCCGACTCCCGACCAGCTGGTGCGTCGAGAGTCGCTAACATTCTGCCACGTCCACCACCAGCTACAGACGTGCTCCGGCGATCGCCCCCGGACAGCGGCCCTATACGATTCTCATTTAAATTGTGCTCCATTTTACTGGGTTACCCTTTCCTTGTTGGCCGCATAAGTTTTAATTGTATGCGTTGTCCGCCTCTCACGTGAATCTGGTGGTCGACTCGGACGAAAGGTGGGATTTTGAGGGGCATATTATATTATATTATATTATATTATGTTATGTTATGTTATGTTATGTTATGTTATGTTATGTTATGTTATGTTATGTTATGTTATGTTATGTTATGTTATGTTATGTTATGTTATGTTATGTTATGTTATGTTATGTTATGTTATGTTATGTTATGTTATGTTATGTTATGTTATGTTATGTTATGTTATGTTATGTTATGTTATGTTATGTTATGTTATGTTATGTTATGTTATGTTATGTTATGTTATGTTATGTTATGTTATGTTATGTTATGTTATGTTATGTTATGTTATGTTATGTTATGTTATGTTATGTTATGTTATGTTATGTTATGTTATGTTATGTTATGTTATGTTATGTTATGTTATGTTATGTTATGTTATGTTATGTTATGTTATGTTATGTTATGTTATGTTATGTTATGTTATGTTATGTTATGTTATGTTATGTTATGTTATGTTATGTTATGTTATGTTATGTTATGTTATGTTATGTTATGTTATGTTATGTTATGTTATGTTATGTTATGTTATGTTATGTTATGTTATGTTATGTTATGTTATGTTATGTTATGTTATATTATATTATATTATATTATATTATATTATATTATATTATATTATATTATATTATATTATATTATATTATATTATATTATATTATATTATATTATATTATATTATATTATATTATATTATATTATATTATGTTATACTATAATAAAACTGTAACTGGGCTAAATCTGTACATTAAAAATTTTTGAAAATTATAATTGAGATAAACTTCAAAATCGATATAGAGTGCAAAAAGGATATTTTTTTAATTTTTGTCTGTCTGTCTGTCTGTCTGTCTATTTGAACACGCATCACGCTGAAACTACCAGATGGATTTTGATGCAACTTGGGACAATCATAGCTTATGTTATGGATTAACATTTAGAATACTTTTTATCCCGAAAAAATCAGGATAGGGGTTAAAAGTTATTTAAAAGAACACATATTACGCTGAAACTACTGGTCAGAGTTTGATGTAACTTGGCACAGTCAAAGTACATATTATGTTTTAAAATTAAAATTCTTTTTATCCCCAAAAAATATAGGGTTCCTGCGGGATAGGTATTCAAAGTTATGGTAATTTAAATGTAATATAAATAAAACATTAAAATGGTATCATAATTTCGACCCTCTCGCCACTATACTATCTGGTTTAGCGGGAGTATTTCTGCCTGCCAACCCAGACGTGCGTGGATCGAAATCACGTACTTAATGAAATGTTTTGTTCCATATTTTTATGCATTTACATATTTTATGCGTTATTTTTACAATTTCAATGCTTTTTTTTTCTTGAATTAAACCGTCAAATTGTTACAACAAAATAGGTCACAATAATTCAAATTCAGATAATTTAGAAAAAACTCAAAAACAGAAAAGAATTCTGTCAATTTACTTTGTTTTTTTTTTTACTTTGTAAATTTGTTAGTTTTACCTGAAGTACATGTTTAAAAAAGAAATAAATTATCATACATAATTTACATTCCCTCATAAATAAAAAAGCGACCTCTTGCGGCTGTTTTTATTGTTAACTAAACTGCTTACTCATAAAAAAGCTCCCAAACGAATGGACCGATTATGATGCGGTTTTTTTGTTTGAAAGATAATGTGATCGAAATGGTTCTTAGCTTAGCTATATGGGGTAGGAGGGGGGGGGACGAGAAAAGTGGCTGAGAATCGTAGCGTCCAAACGAATGGTCCGATTTAGCTGCGAGTTTTTTATATCTGAAAGCTGAGGTAAACGAGATGGTTCTTAGCTACAATGGGAGGGAGGAGGGGGGGATGGGGGTGGGGGTTAGGATCGTTGATCTCCACCAAATGGACCGATTTTGATTCAGTTTTTTATGTTTGAAACTGATGTGATCGAGATGGTTCTTAACTATATGTCGAGAAAAGGGGGGAGTTTCGAGAAAAAAGGGGTGAGAATCGTACCTTTCAAACGAATCGACCAATTTAGCTGGGATTTTTAATGTTTCAAAGCTGAGGTAAACAAGATTTGTCTTAGCTATAATAAGGGGGGAGGGGGGGGGGAATATGGTGAAGTTCATAGCTCCCAAATGAATGGACCAAATTTGATGCAGTTTTTTATGTTTTAAAAAGGATGTGATCGAGATGGTTCATCTTGTTCCTTTGCTATATGGGAGGGGGGGACCACCCGGGAGGAGTTGAAAAAAAGGGGGGGGGGGTGAGAATCGTATCTTTCAAACGAATGGACCAATTTAACTGCGTGTTTTTATGTTTCAAAGCTGAGGTAAACAAGATGGTTCTTAGCTGTAATGGGGCTTTATGCTCGCTACGCTTCGCTCCCGCCTTCGTCTTCTAACCTATCACGACCATGTCGGATCGCCACTGAAGGTTGTTAACACAGGTAGGTAGGTACCTATATTGGTACTTTTGGTACTGGAATAATTCATAGGATCATTATATCCCAGAAAAACTACCACGCGAGCAACCCTGCGGGCACAGCTATAGGCAATAATAACGTAAAAGTCTGTACAAAGAAGATAATTTAAAAAAATTGTCTGAGCTGCTGAACAAGAATAAAACATTTTTAAAATTCGTGTCTGTCTGTACGTTTGTTCGCGCATCACGTAAAAACTATTAGACCGATTGCGATGCAGTTTTCAGTGTTGGATAGCTTAGGGTTTGACCAAGACCTAGCGTACTTGGTATCGTAATCCAATGATTAGATGCCGAGCAATCGATAAAAAACTTTTAAACGGCTGAAGGAATTTTGATCAAATGTTTATTGTAGGTCTTGGAATAGCACATAGAGTACTTTTAACCTAGAGAAATGACCACGCGAGCGAAGCCGCGGGCACAGCTAGTTTTAAATAAATTTAGATTTCAAAGCCACCAAACTTTTTATTGACGTTGTGTTTTGACGTACTGTTTACGGAAACGTGTTAAATAAATCTATCAATTAATTAAAAAACAATCTATTCATATAAATCTAAATGAGAATAATAGTTATTTGATTAGCTTTATTAATGGAAAGATAATTAGACCTTAACTTGAAAGTGAGTCACAGTTAGAAGGATGTCTCTCATGTGTATCATAATCAAAAATTTGAATATAATATACGTACATACCTACACGAACGTTATCGTCATAATATTATATATGTTGTTATTAATTCTGAAGGACAGTCTGCCAATCTTTGGGTCAACAAGGCAATAATAATTATACCGTGATCAATTGTCATAATATTACATTACATTAATTACGTTATGAAGCGTGTCCCGGAGTTCAGTAAACTTGGGTTGTGAGGGAGGTGGAAGGGAGGGGGTGCGCCGAAGTTAACTTACTTCATTTTTAATAAACTGTTACGACTGTTTCAAACAAACAGCCTAAATCAGCTGTTTGGCTGTGAACATAAACTTAAAACTAAAATATCTCCGTGGAGGGAGGGGTACCAAGGGGTAGTGCTCCTGCCCCCTCTCCTCCCTCTACCCCAAATTCTGCTCCTCATTCCTATATATTTCCCTGTATCTAAGTTGCTTTCATGCTGATCGTAGTACACGGGAAAAGTAATTTACGGTGGTACCACCAGACAAGCTGGTAGTACCGCCAGACAAGCTGATATTACCACGGACAAAAAAATATACCCGTAGTGCCAACCAGTAGTATCATCGATAGTACCACGGGTAAGTCGCGATTTCAAAGCTCTGAATGAGGCCTGTCTTCAGAAGCAACAGATATGTATAAACAATTGTTATTATAAAATTTCATTTATTAGTACTGAGATATAATAAAGCTAATTGAACGTAACTTCCGTGATCATCACATTCCTCTGCTGGCATTCAAAGTTATAACTGACAGCCATTGTAAAACGCAATTAAACTGTTAGTTATTGTTGTGATTTTTTGGTAGATGCATACCAACTGGAATAAAATAAATGGACAGAATTTAAAAAATAAAGAAATATGTATGTTCTTTTTGAGTGTATTTTTTTATTAAATACAAGATAGAACTGATAGAACAGAGGTTTTATAGAGTTCGTAGCTCTATGAAATTTCTACGCGCATATCGCGTAGCTCGTAGCGCTCCTATGTATTTTGTAGACGATTGCACTATTAGTTATTCTGTGGTAGCACTGAAAGATAATGTGGTAGTAGATATACTTCGATCAGAATAAAATGAACCGATATACCACGAATCACGTCTTGTTTTTTAACCGACTGCGCGGAGGTTAATGTGTTTATCAGCCTATGTATATAACATACATACATGTTTGTTTCTTTGTGGCACTATATAGACCAAACGCGTGGACCGAATTTGATGATTCTTACGTCAATCGATTTGCCTTAATCTCGCGAGTGATATCTAAAGATATGACATAAATCAAAATTCAATATGGCCACAACCAGACGTCGTATTGTAAAAAATATGATAGTCGACGAATAATCTTAAGTGGGGTATAATTGAAGTTATTTTAAAATCATCTTTTTCATATCATTTTTCATTTTGAGTGACCATTTAGGATCTATGACTATTTAAAGTTGACGTTCTCACTAAAATTTTCGCCTCATTTTTGTTCAGTCTGGTTTTTTAGCACTGTCGATCATGTCTTGTAATAGGAGTGTGTTTGTCATGTATCGCATCGCAACCAATGTTAAATGAAGAAGCGGTCTGGAATGAAAACCGATTAGCTATAAAGGTGGAAATAGCGGCAGATAAAAGTTTCCTTTCTGGCCTTTCTCTCATTTGCTATATCGTAGCAGTACGACAGAGTCGTTTTTGATCACGTTACACGCAAGATTGAGACAAATAGATTGACCTAAGAATCATCAAAATCGGCCCAGACATTTAGACTCTGAAGTGCCATATAAACCCTCCGCTCACTTGGACAAAAACGCTACACAATAAATAAATGGACATCCGGCTTCCTAAAGACGAGTTTATGTAATACGTAGGTAGACAATTTTGACGTAAGTGTTAAATTGTTACGTGGAAATGTGAATGTAAACTTGAACTTCAGTGCTCTGCGCCTACGCAATGAATTGTTGATAGTTTTTAACAGTTTTATTATCTTTTAGAGAGATTTTGAGTTGGACTATTTTAGGACTGTAATAGAGTGTACTATTAACCAGTAACTTTGATTTTGAGTTGGATTATTTTAGGACTGTATTAGAGTGAGCAATAACCAATAACTTTAACCAATAACTTTAATAATTAACCAATAACTTTGATTTTGAGTTGGACTATTTTAGGACTGTATTAGAGTGTACTATTAACCAATAACTTTGATTTTGAGTTGGACTATTTTAGGACTGTATTAGAGTGTACTATTAACCAAAAACAGACAATATGAAACCTGCTAAAGAGTTCTAATCTAAAAGAATTTAAATAACAGTGATATCTGATTTAATTGTTATATGAATTGAGACTCGTCATTTTACTATTTGTTAGCTTTTTATCGTAGGTACAAATTTAAAATCAATTCATATTGTTACTAATTTGAGTTTACCAGCTGACACTAGGTATTTACACGCAAGCCCTAACTTTTAGGCCGGCAACCGTTCGTATGAAAAATAATCATGGCGACTTATCAGTAATTGTTAAAGCATAAATACAAAATAAACGATTGTAATGAAATTGTTAAACCATTTAATGAAATTGGATAGTTTAAAAGAGTTTAGGAATATACTAGTTGAAATGAGTCTTGTTGCCGGATAATGATGGTCTTTATATCCGATAGTATTGATACGATGACAGTTGGAGTCAAGTTGAAGGCGCGTGGAGTGCGATGTGATAAAAGCGGGCGGAGGCAGCGCGCGCCGCCAGTACTCTGCCCAGCCGCACGCCGAGCGCAGGCGCACCGCACGTCCCCGCGACCCTCACGCACGCACTCTAGCGCCTCCCCCGGTCGGTCCTCCGCCGGACCGCGTCCGCGCCGCAGCCGCCGGCTAGTGAATGTGCCCCTAAACAGGAGACCTCCGCTTCCGTACGGGAACCAACCCTCTCACCTTCATCGCTTTCAGGTATGGCCCTTTCCCACTTTTCGCTAAATAAAAATGCTCCCCGGTGATGAAGCTTGCTCAAGATCTGTGGTCTCAACTGTTGCCTCACATCCAAACGCTACCGCATCTGTAATATGAGCAGCGAGTACGATTTCTTGCTTTTATCAGAGACATGCTTAATTCAATTTAAAGCAAACATACAAAACGTGACAATTAGCTGTTACGTTGTGATGATAAAATTTATATCGACCTCTGATTCATCGTATAATGTAATAGGTAGTTATAATAACAGCAGACATTTGATTAGATCCGAATCTCGTGAAACCTTTGATTTACCGATAATTAAACAAATTATAAAGCATTATTCTGCAATATCTAGCAAGGTCCACCACTCTATTGTTTATCCCAAGTCTCATGAGAACTATAGCTGTGACTGTAGTAACAAATCGTCTTGTGACATAAACTGATATCGAAACGAAGTTACACGGAATGTGCCTGACACAGAGCAAGAGAACTCGTTAATGAATGGCGCTAATGAACCGCAGTAGTCCAAGGAACCGAGAACCGATCTAGGCTCAAATTACAAAGATCAAACGAAGCCAATTTACGGCAGCACCTGCTAACTACCGAAGCTAATTTGCTGACTTCAGCACCGCCCATTTTCCCCGAACCGGTGTTGTAATGATAACAGCGATGACATTACATCGACTCTTGTTTATCAACACATTTATCGACTTGATTCGCGCAATGCTCGTTTGTTCGCTTTACGAATAAAATAATAAAGTTTATAGTGAAGTGAACAGAAGAAAACATGCAACAAGCGCAACCGACTAAGAAAGGAGCTCGGTTTTGAAGCCAAGGATTCACCAAGGCGTTCTGCTGCCGTTAGTATTCCCTCCGCGTGTGCGTTGGGCGCGTGACGTAAGGTCACAGCACTCACAGCGGGCCGCGGCTGGCCACTGACATGACATGAGATTAACAGGCTCCCGAGCGACCCGTGAGCCGCTTCTGCTGCTATATACGTAACATACCTCGTTGAAGGTCACCAAAAATCTTATCAGACATCAAATGGCACCTCTACCGCAGCATATGTAGGTATAGTCTCTACGCTAACACTTATACTTCTCAAGATATTTAGACAAAAACTTTGACACAATTTAAATGCAACACTTATTTAATTAGGTGTTTAAAACGCTATTCCGCTTGTCATCACAGCTAATTAAGAAACCATTATCGCAAATAGGAATAAATAATCATGGGCTTAATGTACCTCAGAGCGTAGAATTTGTATTCTCTTTGCTCAGAGACAGAGGTCACCGTATTATAAAACTCTCATTCGGCAATATCATCCAGAATTATTTAATTTGGATGAACAGTAATTAACTTTAAAAATATTAAAATACAGACAGTACGTGCAGTACGTATTATTATTAATAGACCTTATTTAAAACCGCTATTTGGCAATAACAAAAGAATACAGCTGTATTAGAAAACATTAATTAACCTTAAAGATAATCAAAATACAGACAGTCGGTACGTACATACAAGGAAGAATAATTATTAGACCTAGAGGTCACCTCATTAAAAAACCGCTTTTTGGCATTGGTAATGTCATCATGTAAACTAATGCTTATTTAGAAATCAATAAGTAAGTTTAAAAATAATCAAAATACAGACAACAAGTACCTACATGCGTACGAGGAAGTTCAAGATCATTAATTAATCAAGTTATGTATCAAGGTGTGAATAATGTTAATATTTTTTTATACTTTGTGCGGTTACTTTACAGGATTGTTGAATCAAACGAAACGCCACATTAAATTCACATTCATATCATTGTCAACTTAAAAATAATTCGGGAAAATAAGTAAAACAATTTAAATAAGTACAATACGAAATACAAGCATTCAAAACCAAGGTCTTCCACTGTTTAATTAGGTAATATTTGAGTATGTAGGTTAAAAATAAACATAAAGGTATGAAAAGGTACCTATCTAATTATTACTACTACGTCTGGGGACTAACGAAAAATTATGTATTCATGTGTTACGTAGGTCTTTAGATTAATTGATTATTGTATGTTTACTCGAATCACGTTCAGAACACCGAGCTACCTGGCAAAACATTGCACGATCATTTAATTGGTAAATACTTTCAAAATACCACAATTAAAGTACCTACCATGAACACTTCCATCTGATATTGAAAAATATGATGGAAGCGCCCCTGGCGGTAATTTGGTAAAACGTGTACGTATTTCATGTTGCAATCAAAATGCGTAACAAAGTAATTTGGATTAGATATTTTAAATTGCCCAAATATTAATAAGACTTATAGATGTGTTCCTTTGTTATAATTATTAGGTATTAACGTACTTCAAGAAGCCACAAAATATCACCACTAATTACATTTGGAGAGCCGTGGTATACTCTGAAAACTTAGATCGAATTATTTGCGAAATGTACCAGATCGAACAGCTATGAGTATCCCTATGGATTTTCGAAGCTATTATAACCGCGACTTCTTAAAATACAGGTATCTATCTATCATCGTATCGTGACCTTTTTATAAAAAGCTTATACCGAGCGTCACTATATGCATTTATAGGGGGCAGAACAACACACACATCAATTTATAGTAAGTAAAAACGGCTTTATTTTTAAGTGTTTTTATTTTCTTTTTCAAATTTGTATTCAACAGCACAAACATACATTTAAAATAAACAATAACATAGGATCTAATCTAAAATTAAAAAGAAACGTACACTTAAACTAATAATCTAATAATAGTTGGTGTACATGAGGCATGGTGCCAAGAACGGTAGCTGCATTTCCGCGTTGAATAGCAATAGCTACTTATTATATGCGAGAAACTACCCTCTTGTCACTACCGGCGTCGATTAGGCGGGGAGATATAAATATGTTTTTTTTTTAGTATTGTACCCTAAGTTTCAAAGCCAAGCGAAACAAATATACATCGTGACATTGAATTCGATAATTTTCTTAAATGCATGTATTCAGTCCATTATTGAGGATCGTTCTATAGCCTTCAATTAAAAATAATTAAATATGGATAACTGACAACACAAATTAAAAAATTATATAACCCCCGACTTCCCACCCCCATTATAGCTAAGAAGCATCTCGATCACATCAGTTTTCAAACATAAAAATCGTTCTATCCGTTTGAGAGCTCGTCACCCCCATTCCTCCCCCCAGCTAGATAAAAAAACACCTATGTGTTAATCCAGGTTTAAGCTACCCCCGTACCAAATTTCATCCAAATCCGTTCAGCCGTTTAAGCTTGAGGAAGTTACAAACATATACACACACACACACACACCCTAAAATACATACAAACTTTCGCCTTTATAATATTAGTGTCATTATTTTTGCGGACGGTCAGCTCTTTTCAATAATTTTGTACGCAGTCGTTTTTTTTTATTATTATAATTATTTTACTTGTTGAATGTCACGAATAAATAGATGTAAATGTCAAATGCAAAAGATAAAAGTGCCAATGAGACGTCTCAGAATAATCACACTGATATAAATAATAAAAATTAGTTAAACTAGTTTCACTGAACTCTTCCTTCCTAACTAAATATATTACATTGTAAGAAAAATCATAAGACATCTCAAAAAGCACTGGACATTCAAATTTATGAACATAAATATAGAAGTAATCACATAACATTGTCATGAAGAGAATATTGATTGGAGACATCAGGCCGTGCATTTTGTCATTAATATAATCATTTTTTTCTTTTTTCTAATATATTTTTTGTTTCTATGCTTCTATGCTTTTTTTTTTATTTCACATAGGTTGTGTAGTATCAAATAAATTTCATCAAAACTGGTTTACTTTTTTTTTGGTAAATTTATTTGAATTCGATTATTCACCAATCAATATGTAATGAATCCACACCAATATATAGAAGTGAAAATTTGTTTGTTTGTTTGAGGAGCTGTAAAGCCAAAACCGCTTTTCCGATTTTAATGAAAATTTGTAAATAGGTACTGTACCGTACAGAGACCAAAAAATAATACTTTTTATCCCGGAAAATGGTAAGTTACCCCGGGAAAACAGGACAATGTCGATTACTCGCTGTAAGGAACGGAATGACATGTTGCCGTGGAAGCAAAATAATAACAAGTCTGTTAATGCTATACTTTTGCATTAGTTTTTAATATCCTAGATGAACAGAATTATTTTTTCTCGATAAGCTGTAGTTCGCGCGAAGTCATGGGCGCTATTAAAAAAATAAGTTGCACCTAAACCACGGTCCCTGTCATAGGAAACTAAGGGCCGTTAAGAGCCAAGCTCGACTCCTTTCATTGTGAACACAAACACTAAATCTAGGTGATATCTTTGATGAATTAACATAATAATTAATAATAATAATAAATAAAATAAAAATACTAAGTACTTACAAAACGTTTTTTTTTTTAATGACTATGAAAATATAGACGAAACCTTAAGTGAATGTAGATTAAATCCTAACTTAAACAACCTACAAATGTTGTCAACATTTACGAAGGACGTTGAGTAGACTTAAGTTATTAAGGAAAGCTAACGTCGTAAACCTGCGAAGGTCAACTAAGCACATTCCTGGTGGTTGCTAATATGTTGATTTGGCAAAACTTGATCAATTTAAAAGCTCCAATGACGTCAAGCATAATGCTGATGTATAAACATTAGAAACAGCATTTTTTTGCTAGACAATCACAGCGTGGAATATAACCATGCCATTAAACTCAGAACAGAATTAATCACATCCGACAGACTCTAACGCAGTTTTTTTTTTTTGTATGATTTAAATCTTGTACCTATTTTTAGAAATAATCCGTTATACTACCTGTTCTTAGTTCTTACAAGAGTCCTCAATCTACGTCTATTTCATGTAGGTATGTATGTAAAACACTGCTATCAATTTTTAGAAACACTTCCCAGTAGCTAAGTACGACGTCTTAACGTTCCCGTCCGTACCGCTCCTTTCTTACCCGACTACGGCGAAGCAAGGAAAGGGTAATAAAGTTAACAGTCTATGTATGTATATATGTGGATGTTCCACCATAAAGTCGCCCTTATTCGGCCGATTTTGACAAAAGAGGTGTCAATCGATTCGTGTTCAGGTACAGAGTGTAAGCTATTTTTTTACCCGACTACTGCGAAACAAATAAAGTGTTATCTGTTCAAACTAAAACCTTGGTCCAATTTTGACAATGATGAAGACGAATCAATCGATTCGAGAGAGTGTCAAAAGCTATTTTTTTTACTCGAATACGGTGAAGCTTTCGAAGGGTTATGCGATCAAATCAAAAACTTGGCTTGGATTTTGACAAGCGAGTCAATCGATTCGTCTTCATGTACAGAGTGTCACAGGCTATTTACCCGACCGTAGTTGGGTTTTAGTTTTTAACTTATGTCAAGTTCCGTGAACACATGAAGAGGAAATTTCATTCAAACTCAAGCATAGTTAGTTCACCTAATTTAATAATCTAAGTATTCATAATTTCTAAAAATCTCCTTGTTCACGAGACTTCACGTTTTTAAACTGTAATATTGCTATGTTGCCAACATAACACAATAAATACCTGCTTCATTTGAACTTGAACTTCAAATCCTCCTTAACTGATTAGGTACAAAGTTTGTACCTACACCTTGCTATCCTACAGAGATAACCGCATTGCAATCGGTCCAGTAGATTTTACGTGATGCGCGAACAGACAGACAAACATATACACACCATTTTTTAAATTTAACATTCTTCTTATGTAGCCTAATTTAAGTCCCATAGCCATTTTTTTATTATTATCTTAATCTCACAGACTTTTTGTTACCTACTGTTTTATTGTAAGTATAGATAGATAAAGAAGAAGCAAAAGAGGATTTTGGTGAAATTTGGTATATAGGTTTTGGTAGCTTATAGGTTGGATTAACACAGGATTATTTTCATCGTCATGGTCTACACGGGCAAAACCACGGGTACAAAATATAGTATATCGTACCTATAGTTTTAATAATACCCAGTGCAAATTCACAAGAACGCCGATGCTAAAATTATACAGACTTAAGTACATACGTAGTTTTTACATGCATTACGCTCATTATTTAAAATTTTTCTTAGCTATTATAATGGAGGAGGTAGGTAATAATACTGTCTTTTAGGTGTAGTTTTAATATATTAATTTGATTATTTTTTGTAATTACTTTGAAATGGATCATCATAATTATTCAAAAAATTAAATTAAATGGTCTGTGAATCCTATTTTTTATTTTTGTATAAACTTCATTTTAACTTTACGTTACCTGGCGTTATTAATATACAATTTAAAACTACTCGTTAGTTAATTTCTGGCTCTTGTAATTTTTTGCATTATTGGGCGTTATATTTTTACTCAATGAAAGAAAAAATGTATGTATGCGTTATACGAATATGTAAGTAGGTAAGTTTAATGCTTAAGTATAGCGGGGTATAGTATTGCGGGTAGTATAGAAGGATCGATTCCCGAGTAGAATCTTTGACTGCAGTTTTTCTTCATTATTCTAAAATCAAAAATATGGTTGCTTCGAAAAAAAAACTCTACCTCTAATATTTCAGATGTTGCCATACTGGCCCATCTCTACGGGTTAACCTCTATAATATATTTCTTGATGGCATAAAAAAAAAAACAAATTATTCAATTTATATAATAGAAAGACATCAAAATTCAATGCCATCACTTTATTCGCACATAATTATTCATAAGGTCAAAACTTATTTTTTTAACTTAACATCCGGTCGGTATTTATATCAGAATTTAATATAGGTACTACATTTTACTAATTACGTTTCTTGTATATGTACATACATACAATTAAATTAAATTTCTTATCTGTGTATATATAATTAAATTAATTAAAATGTATTTAAGATCCTTTTAAGTATGTAATGGAAAATAAAAGGTTATGTTGTTAAAAACTGGAACAATAACCTATTTACATGTCTACGTTTCTACTAACTATCATCATAATCTTCATCATTGCTGCCTTCGACACATCATCGCTTTCCATCATGTGCGATCGTAGTCAAACGATTGCCTAAACTGTAATAAAAAAAAACTTTTTAAATGTTCTTCCTAAATGAAGCGGCTTTCTGTAAACGTCCAGGGTCCCAATTCTGTTAACTAATGAACCGCGATAACGCAAGTCGATCGCTAGTTTTTTTTTGCGAAATATTCTCATTTACCAAAGTGCAAGAAGCAAAAATTTTGGGAAAGGACATGGCCAGTTTTTGCCTAGATCGTACTTTGACTGCAGGTAATTATTAATATTCACAAAAAATATATAGAAATTACGGCATGTGTTATGTATGTCTAAAACTTGGCTTTAAAGGGCTGCTATTAAAAGTAATTAAATTGTTCTATCTGAAAATCAACGACATTTTGAATGTCTTACTTTCCGTTCAACGAAATGTATGTACGATGATAAATAAACTTATAAATGAAAAATGAATCAATAATTAAAGTGAATGCACATAATGTTTATTAAAAATAATATTGTAAATTGCAACGTTTTTTGACTTGATTATTTGTTTGTTATTTCATTCTTACAAATAATTCAATACGATTTTGCTTTTCACTTAGCAAAATCGGACTACGAGAAATATCAGACATATGTCACATCACACTATGTCACGTAACTTGTGAATACTTTTTTGCATTTTGTAGTTATCAAAGAGAATATAGTCACTACGTTTTAGTAGTTATCACAAGTAGTTATTCATTGACTCCGTTGCGCTTGCATTCTTGTGTATGGTACACCATATAATTCTGATCTTGTTAGTGCATTATAAAACCGACAACCTTCGCTTTTCTCCCGGACTGATTTCTTCTACAAATATATCTTTACCATCGTTCGTTACTACGGAATCATTTTTGCTCACGTTTTGGATAAATATTTATGCGACTGATTTGATTGAGGTGTATCTACTGCAGCATAGCCACATGATAGCCACGCAACGTTTGCGAAGGTATAATGTATCCTCACTATCAACGCATTTACTTACGAAGCTCACACGATGGCTATCAATTGAGGTAAGTATGTAAAAATGAATTTTGAGTGGGCTATGTAAAGATTATGTCTAAAAATAGTAATTATTCAATGAAACACTCTATAATTCAAAAGATTTTCTCAAAACAAATTCAAATGGAGTGCCTAAGAGCCTCTATAGCTATTTCTAAGTGTTTCAACTCGTAAAAAAGTAACTTGTAATTATCTTTAAAACTAGAAGTTCTTGAGACATGTTGCTCATTTGCAATTAGTAATTGGGTAATCTTCAATACAAATAACATTAAATTATTGATGAACATGAACTTTTAATAACTAGGCAGAAAGCGCTAGCAAAACGGGCCGTGCCCTATCAATTAAAAAAAAAGAGAAAATTTTGGTAGTACATGAGAAAATTTCACAAAGAAAACAAGCGATCGACTTGCGTTATCGCTGTTCAATGCTAACAGAATCGGGGCCCTGCTATTCGTATTCGTTTCTGCTATCCGTCCGTACATATTATAAAAGCGAAAATAATGTCTCCCTGTCTATGTGTTTGTTGATTTTACGACTAAAAGGCTCCACCTATCTTGATGCAATGTGGAATAGAGATAGTTAGAACCTTGGGGAAGGACATACAATATATTTTTTCGCGATAAACACTTGTCCACGTGGACAAAATCGCGGGCAAAGGCTAGTTGGGTGTATAAACATAAAATTTCACACATATATATTAAGAAGTATCTTTTGTGTACACAGCTTAGTGACGGACTATCAGGTCGTTAACCTGAGGGTATGTGCCACACTTTCCCATACAAATTGCAGTGCAACTCAGAACTTTGCAATGCAATGTCTTGTCAGGCACTGCACTGCGCTCGTCATCTAGACAAGAGATAATCTCACGTATTTTCAAAATATTCACTGGCTTATTCGTTTAGAAACAACGCACTTTTTAGCAAGTCAATAGAAACTGTCATCAAAATATTGCACATTTATAACAAGACATAAGCTCAAAAACTGAAATCAGTCTAAGGTTGGGTAAAAAAATCTATGACACTCTATACCTGAATACGAATCGATTGACATCTCGCTTGTCAAAATCGGACCGATATGGGCGACGGTGGAACATCCACATACATAGATACCTATGTACATACTTAGACTATTAAACTCATGACCCATCCCTTGCTTCGCCGTAGTCGGGTAAAAATATATATGCAAATATAAGCATAAATTTATACATACCTATAGTTTATAATCGTAGGTTTCTGATATATTTTTTCCAACTGAATTAAGACATTCGCAAGTTCCGGTATTGCAATATCGTCAACCTATCGTCTAAAGTCGTACCACGTGAAACAACATGTGCTATGTAATTTGTCAGACGACGGCTAAATACCTACATAGGTACGTATGTTTGCATAGGACTTGTAATTTCCATAAGCATCACCTACCAGCCATTATAAGTAAGATAAACATCGTGCTGGATGGAAATTTAAGAGCAAATAATCTCAAATAAAGTAGGATATTGACTGACGAACAGGAAAATTGATTTGTCATTGGACGAAACCTGTAATTATCGCGGAAAACGTCTGTGATGATGAATACCGTCCAAAGGCCGAATTACATTTCTGATTGTCAGAACAATGATAGTGATTCTAGTAGCTACGATATTCTGTGCTATCGGATTCGTATGAAAATCGGTCCCGAATATGAAAACTATATATTTAGCAATACAAAAGAATGTAATTTCGCTTACAGTGGGTAGTGTCAAGTTGACAAAGAAAACTATATTTATACAAGCTGAAATTAAAAGTAGGTACCTTGGTACTTCCGAGTTTCTGTACCAGTTGAATTACACTGAACTGAACGTGTAATAGCTTCTATTTACACACAAGCCTAGCTCAGCCTCCAGCGTGGGTACACACTAGTACTAGAAGTGCCTTGGAGAGACTTTTGACTCTGCCCTTGGAATATGCGCAGAAAAATGTCGTATAATGTACCAGACTAGTGACCGTAAAGCCTTAAAGCATATGTAAATGACATACGTGTGGCTTAATGTCAAGAATTACAGCTTCAAATTGGTGCAAGTTTACCAAGGATGTTCTGGTGGTATGCTTAGCGGCGTGTGGGGCACGTCCGCTGCGGCCTCGCGCGGTGCGCTCGCGCTTGCAAATGTTTACATTTGCGCCGACGCCGACGGTGATGTCCACCCACCGAACAACGATTAGTTGCAAAATGATCGCGCCGAATTGAGTTCAGGGTCGATCGTGTCACCTCCGGGTGTTGCGCAAAAACACGCATTTCACCAGCAATCAACAACATTATCACCTTGTTTGAACGATAATAAACGCATTCCGTTCCTCCCAGCAGTCTGCTCGGCGACTTAGCTCTAGCGGCTGTTTTCTCGAATATTATTATACATTTTACACCATATCCTGTGATTTTTACCATGAATTCTTGTGATTAAGTTTAATAGTTTTAATGTTATTCGGTGTTGACTGTTTTGCAATAACTAACCTTGTGTTTCATGCGAGTAGGTGCGTACTTAAACATAAAGAACCAATCAACACCGTCAGTCATTACCCACATACAGCAATTAATGAAATACCTAAGCTATTTTCATCAACTGCTTAGATTTTCGTAACAAGTGTTTTGTCATTTTTGATGAAATAAGTTATGCCAGGTGTGTAACTGGTGTCGTGTAGACCAAGTAGGTATTAAGTAGAAACATTAACATAATGTTCTAGTTTCTTGTAGACAAATGTGTAATATCATACTTTACTTATGATGATGACCATGATGAATAATCCTATGCGATATGCGCTGTGCAGATTAATCTGATTTGATAAATTATTTAACTGCTCTACCTTTATGATAAGAGCAAACGTTTGCGAGATAAGATAGGAGGATATAGTGATAAATTGACATTGAATTTCATAAATTCGCCACACAATCACACAACCTATTTCAAGCAGTGAATCGTCATCAGTTCAATTATTATTAGCAGGTTATTCTAGGTCATTATCTGAGCTAATGCTCAAAAGCATGTTTTTTATCCAAGATAGGTTATCTTGGATAAAAAACATGGCATAACCTACAAACATGTTGTTTTTTTGGCCTACCTTGCTAATGTTTTATATAAATAACGTGTTTAGTGTCAAACTAAAGTGAAAACAATTCAATAGGAAAACTAGTATTCACAGCATGCGTTACATCATATCTGTGCATCATATCCGTAAAAATGATTTTGATTTTACATTTTTTAGAACCACTAATATTAAATATTGTTTTTAGGTACCTATTTGTGTGAATTCACACGATTTGCATTTAAATATCAGCCTTGATCAATCTATTGCAATAATATTATTCAAAAGTTGTTAGCAATCACGGTTATTGATGACCTATCGCAGATTAGAATTACGGAATCGAGACGAGAATACCATTTCGCTATATCGTGTGTTTGTTTACCAAAAGGCCCATATAGTCTTAATCAAACGCTGTAATATGATAATTTTATTAGGCAGTTATTTATTTAGGCAGTAAGGAATAACAAAGGTATAATTAATGTAATGTAAGTGTCCATGCGGTTACAACCTTCTTATTTCTAAACAGCTAACAACAATGGGTTCTTGGACAGACGTGACCACAAACTTCAAATTTAATAACTAGAAACGGGCTATTTACTGTGGAAATTATTGCTGCGAGTTTCCGATTACTTCAACTATTTTCCATGGTTAGAAAAATAAAATATCTCATTTTTATTACCTACTACATTCCAATAATATATTCTAACGAGAACTTGCACAAAATGATTAATAGTTGTAAAGGCAGATGATTCATGATTCTTAATTACTACACAATACAAACAACTAACTACTAGATAAAAAAACCGATGTAAGCATATTTTCGCTGCTTGAGCTGCTTTACCGTAGTAGCCGCGGCGCCAGGCCTACTCTGTGCGACAGAAAGATGTTACGGTGCCAGTGTGTCGACGCAAGTAGCTCCCACAGTAGAGGCCGCCTCATCTTCCAAGGGACATAATATATACATTTATAAAAATATACTTAAATAACAACTTCAAAATTTGCTAAAATATTCACCCGCATTTCAGACCACTACTTGGTTGGTATAGGTAATACAAGTTCGAAACAGAAAGTTCTCGAACATGAAAAGAGCAGGCTCGTTTTCCTGATCATCAGTGAATTTTCTTAAAAATGCCAAAAAACGTTAAAGTGGCGTGCTAGGTGCACGCCACTTGACGTTGACAAGTTGTCGAGGCGTCCACTCGCCGACCTTGTAGTTTGTACTCGGTCCGCCGCTGTGGGACCTGGTGTCCGCGTCCGGAACGCCTATACTTAAATTGGCGATTGCTTAACAATATTCGGCAACAACATACTCAACAGGAACTAAACTGCTGCTATAAATAACAGAGTGTGAAACACGTTTCGGAAGTTTCGGAATCTTTCGGACAGCAATGTCCGAAAGATTCCGAAACTTAATAATCCTTACTCAACGGATATCCTCTCATGTTTTTTTGTAAACCCACCAAAACAAAAAGAGGCAAACAAGCCAATTTAGATTCTTGATTTTGAAATACATGAGTCATGAGGAGTAGCTCGTCAGGTTCTAATAATGCAAAAACTAGTATGAAAACTAGTATGGCAAACTAGTATGGCAGCTGTAAGCCGCCATATTAGTTTTCTAGCCACTACACATATCATAGGTCACTCTCGTGATTAAGACGATTTAAATTATATCTCATTTATCAAAATCCAACAAGCCGTTTAGGCTGTAGACGCGCCAAAGGAACATACATACACATACATACAACCCTAACACTTAACCGTCCGCAGTCGGATAATAATACAATACCAATTCCTAAAAATCCTACCTTAATACTTCGTTTTACACCAATAATAATTATTATTATAGTATGCTATTGAGAGAGCTATACTTGGAATCTCTTTGTGACTTGACTGTAACGTGGATATCCGCAAAAGAACTGAAGTTTCCAACATAGCATAAATCAGAATTAGTAAATGGAATTGACAATAATGCCCATTATTGTCGAAGAGGCCGAAGATCGTAGAACCGATCACTGTTCGGGAACAAAAGTTCTCGAATGGCGTCCATATTCTGAATCGGTGGGCACGTTTAATTAATCAAAGGGCTCCAAGACAATTTGGCAGGGCTTCCTGGATCAATACTAACACTAGCAGTCCAGGGGTGTTGAATCCGACCATCTAATCTAGGCCCAAGCCGAGATTCTTACCCCCGGGTGCCCTTGATCTAGTCGCCAAAATTTGAACTTTGGCGTGTGCCTTCTACGTCACGCACCTTTGGCGCCGCGGTCCTAGGCCTACCTACCAGTGGTACCTCGCAAATCGTACCAACTGGTGACGTTTACGAGGTGCCACTGGGTGCTACATTAGCAGCCGAACGTTGCGGCGTTCTATAGAGGAGGCCTAAGTTGTGTGGACATCTTCTGAGTGATGATGATGATGATGGTGGTGATTTAGAGGCTCTGTTTGACAATATATAAACAAATATTTTAAATAAAAACATTAGTTAGAGGAGGCGTTATCTTAACGACACAAGTTAATTGCAATATTAGCCGTGTTCGGTTGGTTAGTTCAGCAAACTACCAATAGATGGCGTTACCGTCCCCGTAAGACAGATTTAGAAACTGAGGGGAAAATTTGAATGGTGATTTAGTGGTCACGGTAGCCAAATTGGTTAAAGGCATGGGCCGCGCGATACTCGGGTGGTGCGGGTTCGAGTCCCGTCCATGATCCAAATTTTTCCATTAGGAAATTATTACATATTTTCTCACTAAGCAGGCGTTAATGCTGAAATCATAAAAAATATTATATATTTTAAATAATACAACAACAAATTGTAATAATTATTTTGATATGTTCATTTATAATTGTCTATTAGTTTACTTACTTGCTTGTGATATGAGGTAGTGTTGGCCTATAGTGTCGGAGCTTGTCAGGCCGCCCGAGGGGCCTCTGATAAATTATTATTGTGAATTGGACATACTGGACATCATGATAGACATCCTACTCATAATTCTATTATAAATGAGAAACTTTGTGTGTTTGTATGTATGTCCGGTCTTCCCGCTCAACGGATTTTGTTGAAATTTGGTATGTAGATACTTTAGGTCCTCGATTAACACATAGGATACTTGACATCATCGTCATCATAATCACCGCGGGTGAAACTGCTGGCGCAGTTATTATATTTCATATTTATAGTTTTTTTGGTATTATTATTAAAAAAAAAAACATGTGTTCTTAATAGATTTGCTATGGCCATATATAAAAAAATACATTTTCTTATCATAATGATATTAAATATATTCATTTTTATTTCAAACACAATGAAAATTGTCATGAATAAATGAATTAAATTAAATTATCGAGTATATTTTGGGAATGAAATCGCATTACTATAAAAACGGCGGTTGTCTTAGTACAAGCTGCGCCCCGCAGCTTTGCCACCCCTTTACCGCATACGAACTTTGCTGCCCCTTTTCAACCTTTTAGAATAGTAGTTTGTATGACAAGGGAGCAAAGTAATATTTTTACGACGAGGGCGCTATTTTGAATCCAGAGCGGAGTGAAGGATTCTAGAGCAGAGACCCGAGCGATTCTTAAGTAGAATCCTGAACGTAGCGAGGGATTCAATATACTTCGCCCGAGGAAAAATAACTTTGCGTCCGAATGATACACTCAACTTTTCATCCCCCTCTATGAGAAAAATAAATAAAAAGCGCTTGTAGATACTTTACAACTCATATATTTATTTAAAATAGGCTAAAAATAAACAACTTAAAATAAACTAGGCTAGAAAACTACTACAATGCTTATCTAAAAAAAATACACTCTGGACTTCTTGGTATATGTCCTTCAGACAGTCTCCTCAGATATTGTGTTCTAAATTTTGTGTAAATCGCGATTTGAATGTGATTACTGGTTTATGGTCAGGTACTGACCTCCAACGTGTGTAGGTTGCTACACCTTTGGATAGTAAGCAACCAAAGCTATTCTTGAAAATAGGTACAGTTTCCGAAAAAGACTTCGCTCCTTTTGCATTTACTCAATAAAATTACTCAACTAAACTCTATGAAACTGTTATAAGCTTTCAAATATTATTCCCGGGATTTAGTGGGTAACAGTCTGTATCACATAATTTATTGCGTAGTTTCTTATATTTTCAGGACTAAGTACTTTCGCTAATTGAAATTGATAAACTCATGGTGTCGAGTAGTAAATATATTGTCGTACAGTAGATATTTTGTCTAGTAGTAGCGATTTTGCCATGTAGTAGAGTAGCCACCAAATTTCAAATCTCTAGGCTTAGGCTCTACGTTGTCTGTCAGTCAGTCAGTATGTCACGCTACTTTTTTATAGGTGTGTCCGACATATACAAAATATATTGAAGATTTCTACATATTTAGAAAACCAAGCATTTATATTTCCTACAGTGTTTAATGTACATAAGTACCAATGTATGTATAGACAATACATTCGAATTATTGAAACAGGAGGCTTGTGTTGATATAAGGTCATTATTTGATTAAACATTATTATATACTACAAAACGTTATATGAAATACAAAAGTACGAATTTGGAATGTCGTGGATTTAGGCATGTATAATTAATTAGTATTTTATTATACAATATCATTGGTAAATTCGCACCACCTGTTAAACATTTACACAGCCGTGGATAAGCCAGTACCTACCTACAAAAAATATAAATGGAAGTCAAAGCTCTACATTCAAAGTACCTGAAATTAGGAATAATATCAAATTAAATTTTTGTTCATCTGGGTAGTTGGTGCCAATTCTGAGTGCACTAAAATAGACTTAAAATAGAGAATAATTTTGACAGCTGTAAAAATATTTAAGGTCACTTTAAAACGATATTAAAGATAGCATATCTATCTTCTATCTATCTATACTTATAATAAAGCAATATGAACGAAAAACTCTTTACAAAGAAGATTTTTTAAAAAAATGGTTAATTGTACTTAAAATAAGCTACTGAACAAGTTTCTTTTTTAAATCGTGTCTTTCTGTTTGCTTGTTCGCACATAACGTAAAAACTACTGGACCGATTGCGATGCGGTTTTTACACCAATCCATGGACCTTCGCTCGTTTCACCAATCTATGGACTGTTCGGGAGACCTTCGCTCATTTCACCAATCTATGGACTGTTCGGGAGACCTTCGCTCATTTTACCAATCTATGGACTGTTCGAGAGATCTTCGCTCGTTTCCCCAATCTATAGACTGTTCGGGAGACCTTCACTAGTTTCACTAATCTTCCCGGAAACGAGCGAAGATTGGTGAACTGTGCCTCAACTATTATTATGTGGTTAGTTAAATAACAACTTAATTTTCAAGTTCCGGGTTCAAATCAATTTATGTTTTTATAGCGTTTAATAATTATTTTATTGTCATAGCTAAAAAGAATTCGCCTTTAATAACAAGCACCTAGAAGTTGCGCTTAGGTATCTCATATCTTACTTTGCTTGCGCGTTGACGCTCCTCATTATTTGCCACCTTTGCCTGATATTCAACCGCCAAGCAGTAGTGTGCAAACATTATGTTTCGGTATGAAGGGCAATGTTTCCAGCGAAATTACTGGGCTTGAGACTTAAACACAAATTTCTCAAGGTGACGAGCGCAGACAGTGCCGTGCAAGATTTTAGAATACCAACAAACTTCTGGATGGTACTGCAACTGTTATGGGCAGGCGTGACGCTTACCATCAGGCGAGCGCCCTGTTCGTGACGCTTACCATCAGGCGAGCGCCCTGTTCGTGACGCTTACCATCAGGCGAGCGCCCTGTTCGTGACGCTTACCATCAGGCGAGCGCCCTGTTCGTGACGCTTACCATTAGGCGAGCGCCCTGTTCGTGACGCTTACCATCAGGCGAGCGCCCTGTTCGACTCGACACTGAAAGAAAAAAAAAACAAGGTATAGGACGTAGTAGAGCAACTCGTTTCTCGTTTATGTATATGTATTAATTATCTACACTAATATTACAAAGAGGAAAGATTTGTTTGTTTGTTTGTAATGGATAAACTCAAAAAAAACTGAACCTATTTAAAAAAACTTTGGCTTATAGAAATCTACAGTCTCAGCGAGTAACATGGGCAGTATTTTATTTTTCTGGTATTTTTGGTATAAAATACTAAAAGTAAGAAAAATGCCGCGGTGTGAGCGCTACCCGTGCGAAGCCGGGGTGAGTCACTAGTGTAACATAAAGGAATTTTCATAGTCCGCGTAGCGTGTGGTGCGGGTAGCGGTGCAGTGTGGGGTGCGGTGCGGCAGACACGCACCACAATCAAAGAAAATATACACTACGCGAACCCCAATGTCAATGCTGACTTGCTGACCCAAACGCACACATATGCAATTACTTTTCGGAATGGCGACCGAAACACAATACCATTGGTTTTGTATTTCATAACAATCGATTATGCTGCTTATTATCGTCGCCTTCTACAAATCTTGAATTAGTTGTGCTATTATTTAAAGCTTTTACTGTATCTATGTAACTGTGTATGTATCTATGTACTTATATCTATCTGTCCTGGAATCTTGCAATTCCAATTTCGAGCACTTCCCGATTTGCTATCCGGCTGAAACTTTGAGGGTAGCTCACAAACCGATGAAAAGGCAATAAAAAAGACATAAAAGTGACAATGCAATAAAAAAACGTAAAAAGTGACATACATTAAAAAAATGGTTGCAAAACATGTTTATTTTGTTTTATTTTAGTTATGCTTATTTAATCTGATTTGTTTTTTTATATTTTATCATCATCACCAAGCCCATATTCGTCACTGCTCGACATAGGCCTCTCTTTGTGAACGCCACAAAGCCCATATTCGTCACTGCTCGACATAGGCCTCTCTTTGTGAACGCCACAAAGCCCATATTCGTCACTGCTCGACATAGGCCTCTCTTTGTGAACGACACAAAGCCCATATTCGTCACTGCTCGACATAGGCCTCTCTTTGTGAACGCCACAAAGCCCATATTCGTCACTGCTCGACATAGGCCTCTCTTTGTGAACGCCACAAAGCCCATATTCGTCACTGCTCGACATAGGCCTCTTTTTGTGAACGTCACAAAGCCCATATTCGTCACTGCTCGACATAGGCCTCTCTTTGTGAACGCCACAAAGCCCGATCTTCGGCTCTCCTCATCCAGTCACCGTACATTTACTTTTGACGTTTACATTATTTGTAGCTGATGGGTCGATTCTGGAAGCACTTAAAATAAGCCAAAGGCTCTCGACCTTTTGCCTACGTCAGGGTCTCCAATATTTAAGTCATAGCTCGAAAATCCAACGATAGAACGACTCATACTAACGTGAAAAGAGGAGGACTAACGATCCAGGTGTCGAAGTCCATAGTGGTGGTACGATCAGGTGACATCATTCACTGCAGTTCCTAAAAAAATAATTAAATCATTAAAGAAAAACCTGATTTAAGAAGCACAGCAGTGAGCGAACGACAAAAGGCAGCAAGAGGAAGATAGTTACTACAGAGATTCCTATAGATGGTCTAACCTGAGATCAAAACTTGAAAACAGTCGAATGGTATATTTGTAGTCAAGACTATTCGATATCATTAGGTAATTATTATTATGACCATACAATAACATCATCTCTAATAGCACGATCCAAATTTGTTTGAAGACACAGTGTTTACTTGTGGACCTTCTCTAACATGAAGCATACATTAGGCAGTAGGTCAAGTGTACGACAGTACACGATACCTATCAAAAATTAGCTCGTCGTTTGTAAGGCAGCCACGAACGGCTGTAGCCATGAGCTGCTGTTGCCTAAGAACCGTCTAAATAAAACATTAAAATACGCACTCTTTGTCCTATAGTAGGTACACACAATTTGTTTGCCGTCTTTATAAAAGGTCCGCCTCCACACCTTCTCATCCCACTGGTGCTGTGAGAAAGAACATAGAAAATGAAAAAAAAACGGGCAATGTCCAGCAACATTTTCTGGAGTAGCTATTCAGGTTCACCATCTGCTGCGATCACAAAGACGCCTGCCCATTCTAAACTTACTGGGTACGAATCCTGTGGCGTACTTTCCAAGGATATTCTAGCAAAGCTTGTAAAATGCTCTAACTCTATAAGTCCTCGACACATACACGGAATTACCAAGTACAGAACAAAGAAATCAAAAAACGTAGTAATTGTCCCACTTCTAATACCAACTTTTCAAAAAAACAACGTATAGGGCATTAAGGAAAGAGGTGTAAATAATTTTGGCCGAACTTACACCAAAAGGTAAAATACAAAATGTTGGGTCATGTAATTAAACCGCTACAACCTGTTTCCGCACCGCGGCCGCTCCGTACGTGAACCGCCTTCTTAAATTTTGTCCAAGAATATTAAGATTTGCATTACAAAGCATTTATTCTGCGTTCATTACATTCGTATTACTAATGGGCGTACGCTTGCCTACCAATTAACTTGATTCACCTTGCGCAGTTATGGCAGTTGTGTTAATCTAATTAAATTCCAAGGTACACTTAGTATTGGCCATTATTTGTTTGGAATCAATGCCCATAGTTCTGTTTTATATTTCAACCAATACACAATTTATTCTTTGAGATTTTTAACTATGATCAATTGTATGCTAAATATAAAACCTGTATTATTTTTCCGATTTTCCTGCTGCTTTTTACGACGCTGTTTTTTCTCATTACAAGTTTATATCTGTAGGGGAACTTGGGGCATAATGAGGTTCGGGGCAAAACGGGAAACTTGCATGTGTGCGTTTAGTTTATACAATAGCGCGCCTGCGACGTTGCCATTCTTCTTTCGTTCAGTTGCGTCACCCGCGTCCGCGCGACGAACGTGTTCCTGCTTGTTGTGGCGCCACAGTGATAAAAACATTGTTTTACGTGGATTTTTAAATATTTTTCCAGTTAATTATCGGTGAACAGAGAGGTAAGTGTGTATGTTATTCAATTACTCTTGCATTCAGCTATTAATAATAGTATTGATCATATATTTTCGCGACTATTATGCGGAATACTCAAAGAGGTTAGAAATTGTCAAATGCCTAACGGAAATATGTCGCGTGGGGCAAAATGATCGGGGCATTATGGGATAGTAGCCCATTTTGCCCCCGCTTTTTTTCTACTTTCCTAAGTGTTTTTTTTGTTTGCAGTTATCATGGTACGCAATTACGTCAGAAAAACAGACCGCCAAAAATGGGATGAGGAAAACATGAGAAAGGCTATAAAAGCTGTACTAAATGGCCATATGGGATTTTTAAGGGCATCAGCTGCTTATGAAATTCCAAAATTTACCTTGGAACGCCGGGTCAAAAAAGCTCAAGATACGCTTGATGATGACACGGATTCAGAAAATGACTGTGGTAGAAAACAACTAGGACATTTCAAAACAGTTTTCTCTAAATACCAGGAGGATGAGCTAGTTTTACACATAAAGTCTATGCAAGCAAGGCTTTTTGGGATTATGGGTAAGGAGCTTCGCATATTGGCTTTTGAGTTAGCTAAACGAAACAATATTGAAAATCCATTTAACCCCAACATTGGTATGGCTGGTCAAGACTGGTTGGACGGCTTTTTAAAGAGGCATCCTGATCTATCGTATAGACGCCCTGAGCCGACTTCAGCTGCCAGAGCTATGGCGTTTAATAGAGTGGCTGTGAATGGTTTTTTTGATTTGCTTGAAGCAGTTGTCGACAAACATACCCTTACCCCGGATCGAATATTTAACGTCGATGAAACTGGTGTCAGCACCGTTCCAAAAAGCCAGTCTAAAGTAATTGCACTAAAAGGACAAAAGCAGGTTGGGTGCTTAACGTCTGGGGAAAGAGGCCAATTGGTGACAGCAGAAATATGTTTCAGTGCAACAGGAACCTATGTCCCCCTATGCTTATCTTTGCTCGAAAACGCATGAAAAATTAACTTCTTCATGGAGCGCCTGCTGGGTTTTGGGGAACATGCAGCGATAATGGGTGGATCACTACTAACATATTTTTTGACTGGTTCAAGTCGTTTGTTGAATTTACTAAGCCCACAAAAGAAAAACCAATTCTACTTCTGCTAGATGGCCATGCGTCTCATACTAAAAATCTCGAACTAACTACAAGTATGCGAGAGAGCATAATGTAATATTACTATGCACGCCACCACACTGCACTCACAAATTGCAGCCACTTGATGTTTCATTTATGAAACCATTAAGCACCTACTACAGTGCAGAAGTAAAAAAATGGTTACGAGAACATCCAGGACGAGTCGTGACTCCTTACCAAGTGGGAATGCTTTTTGGAAGAGCTTATCTACAAGCAGCAACCATGGTCACTGCCATAAATGGCTTTCGAAAATGTAGCATATGGCCCGTAGACAGAAATGTGTTTACAGACGCAGATTTCTTGGCTGCCGAAACAACGAACACTGAGAACATTGCAACTGACGATTCCAATGTGGTTGATAGATCTAATTCAGGATCCACATTGCAGCCTGAACATTCGTCACTGGAAACCCAACCAGTTCAACACTCTAACAGTGAATGTTCAACAGAGATGAGAACACTTGTCACAAATGAGAGCACTTCTGATGTTATTCACGTGAATGACGAAAATAGTCAGGTTAATTTGCCTATAGAGAATGTCAACCAAAAATCTGTTGAGAATCCTTCCCTTATCGAAAGAGAAGATTGCCCTATTCTTGCTGTGCACACCGAAACTATGAATACACCACCTGCCGTATCCAAAGAACAAGAAAATATTCCTAAACAAAGCGTCAAATTCACACAAAACGAAAATTCTCCTGCTGTACTTCCTTTAGGCGAACAAGATTTATCTGCTTTTAAAGATACACACAAAGAAAACGAGAAAAATCCTTCACTGTACACTGCAAATGAAAGTTCTCTTCAATTTTCTTCGCCTGCTATAAGAGAAGACTTACCCATCCTCAAAGACACTGCTGCACCAAAAGAACAAGGTGAAAGTCAATTTATGTGTACTGCAAATGAAAAATCCTTAGACCTCTTTGAGTCTTCTAGGAACATAAAATATCCTGCATGTACCACGTCAAAAGAAGATAATGTGCAACCTTCAACTTCCTTTGAAGGCAGACAAAAAACTCCTGAAAAACCAAAATCAACTAGAAGATATTTTTTAGTAAGCCCAGATAGCATCCTTGCAATACCCAAAGAAACAAGAACAGAGAAACGAAAGACTAGGAAACGAGGAAAGTGTGCAATATTAACGGAGTCTCCGTACAAAAACGATTTGGTTCAAGAAAAATCTGCAAAAATTAAGAAAAAAAAGAAAGCAAACCCAAGAAAGACAGAAAAGAAAGAACAAAATAAGACTGAGCAGAAAGAAATAAAGAAGCCAAGAAACATTCAGGTTAAAAGACGAAAAAAGTAGACGTAACCGATTCTGAATCATCGAATGATGAAGATGATGACTGTGTTTGTTTGTACTGTGGGTACTTGTATTCAAAATCAAATGAAGGATGGGTTCAGTGCATTCAGTGCCGTGAGTGGGCTCATAACTCTTGTGCTGGCGTGGATGAAGACGATGAAGATCCCCACATTTGTGCACACTGTTTGCCAGATTAGTTATTGTCTTCATTCTGCCCCGTAGCACATCCTATTTTGCCCCACATGTGGGGCAAAACGGGAAAATTACCCAATTTAACTAAGTTCCTATTATCCAAAAAATATGACTGATTATGTTAATGAAACTGTAATAATATGAAAATAAATTAAACAATTGTTGTTTAAGTTCTGAAATTTTAAAAATAAACCATTTTATTTTCTAAATATAATGAATTTTGTCTTAAATATCCCATAATGCCCCAAGTTCCCCTACTTAGTAAGTATAATTTGCTCTCCGCCTATTGTTTTTATGCCTGACTTTGGAAACGCCTCCTGAATGTAAATTTCTCATGGGCTTCCCCACGTGGTTTCTTAGCAATATTTTTCAATTACTTTGTTCTATGATTCACCGCATTTTTTCATATTTCCAATTCATTATTATACATTTGTAGTCATTTGACATTGTTTTATCAACAGTAGAGTACTATAATAGCATTGTAAAATTAGTTTGAAAGATATTTCAAAGTACACGTAATTGATAAGAATAAGTTTGGTTGCGCTCGTGGACAGAGTGAGCGCGTCGATGTCGTTTCTTAGTGATTCAATCGAGATCCTTCAGGATCTTACCAGAGCGAGTCAGCGAGCGAATCGAGCCCTGATATAAACCCCGGCGGTCAATGCTCCTTTGTATGTTTAAACTTGACCGCAAAAATACTCACACTTACAAAAATAAATGAGTTTTGGCGGCCACCCGAATTTATTTACCACTAGATCACGTTGACATTCGCGTGATATCGCTGCTGATAGGTATCATAAACTTATGTTTATTCAAAAAGTATGTTGATAGTTGTTAAATTGATATTAACACGTTTATGTGATGACCACATGAGAGTCAAAGAAACGGCTCCTTTGAAAAACACGTGAATCTTGAGAAAACCATCAAAAAAATAAAGAAATAATAATTTGCTTTTGAATAATGTAAGTAAACATTAATGTATTATTGCGTGGTAATATGATGTCACACGCGGCCTGTTAAGTCTTTGTGTAAACTCAGCTGCGGACTTGGATTGGAATCATGTGCGAGGAGTGCTCGGTTTCTTTGTTGTTCCAACGGGTGTATTATTGCGCTCAGGTACTTAAAAGCCTGTGTGCAAGTTAAGAATGTAAATATAATTATAATTCCAAGTACGTGTATTCCCACGCAACGGCCATGACGGCAACGGCCTGCAGAACACTCCGTCCGGCGTCTAAGAAACAAAAGACATCGCATGGATGGACAATCTCTCAAATCAGAATAATCGTTTCAAAGCACCTTAGGCAACTTATCCTTGGCCTTGGTTTAATCGTCTGGTGCGTTTAGCATACGCATAGCGCATAGAAGCAAACTTTCCACTGATGCTTAACAAACCAGACTCAGCGTGCTAAATCATAAATTATTAACATTTTACCACACATCTGGATACATAACTGGAACGCAGTGGAATTTTTGTAAACAAGTCTTTTTTTGCTTCAACACGGTGTGGAAACTGCCACGCGACGATCAATCCACGACGTCGATAACGGAATTGCGCACGAAACAGGACAGTTTAGCATTAGTACACAGTGAGGAAATGTTTTAAATAAAAACCGGTTCAATTAGAATTTGAGCCGCAAATAGTGCGATTAGTGCATGTGTGGTGTACCCTGTGTGCACTTGCGAGCGAGCGAGCTATGAGCAGCCGTGGCGGCTCGCACCGAGCTCTCTGGCTCTCTTACATAACTCGACGTGCAGCCAATGACCCACTAAGGCATGGCCCGATTGCTCTGACAACAAATATATTTACTACTAGTAAATACAACAAGTCTTTATCTTGTTAGTAAACACACCTCATCTTACAAGAAGCCCAGGAGACGGATGCTCTACCTGCATCTTCTACCTACAAAATCGCCGCAGACAATCTAAACGGGTAAAACAAGTCTGACAAAAAAACTTGTTTCTAATCATTAATGTTTATAAAAATATAGATTCCACACCGTCAAATCGAAAGTGAAGCACCCATGATATGCCGATCCGCTCGTAGTCACAAGCTTCGTATCCGATCAGCCGCCAACTCGTGTTATATATTACTCGTCTTAATACTGACAAATTCTCACGAGCAATGCAGTATTTTGTAATTAAATTGTGTATCAACCTCAAACTATCCACTTACGCAGCGGCCATTTGCTATGACATTACTCAATGGTATGGCGGTGTGGACTCCATCTTTTTAAACCTACTTGTTTCAAATAAACGCATTCTGGTATTGATAGGTCATTGCTACATTGTTGCACATTTGAATAATACTCGTTATATACAACGGTATTAGTTCTACGAAAAAGGTCAAACTGGGCATATTAAAAGACGGGGTTCTTGATTTCTGTAAGATTATTTTTGCATCGTTTATACCTCAGATAAATCATAGTTACTCAAGTTCATCCGTGTTCAGCCAAATCTAAAGATATTTTTTTGCTGAACATCAATTGAGAATATAGATTTTTCTATATGATGCAATACTCTACCTCATGATCAGCCTATATCTGTCCACAGCTGGACGTAAGCCTCTCCTAGTGCACGCCACTGAGCTCAGTCTTCAGCTCTCCTCATCCATTTTCATCCAGCCACTTTTCGCAGGTCGTCACTCGACCTAGCCACAGGGAGACCTACACTACGTTTGCCTAAACTAGGTCTCCACTTGAGAACTCGTCTACCCCAACGGTTATCGGTTCTTCTAGAAATGTGACCAGCCCACTGGCACTTTAGCTTACTTATCCTTAGAGCTATGTCGGTTACAATGGTTCTCCGTCGGATATCTTCATTACGAATCTTGTCCTTCAGATAAACTTATAGCTCTCTCCATAGCTCGCTGAGCGACATTAAATATGTGGACTAGTTTGACCGTGAGTGTACACGTTTCGGCTCCGTAGGTAGACTGGTAGGACGCACTGATTGAAGACTTTTGTCTTCAGGCACTGTGGTATGCCTGTGGTATACTCAACCTGATTTACTGAAACAATTTTTCATAAGTTTTTTTTTTGTCACGGACGGGGCACGATCCAGCCTCATCCATGTCTCCGTGCGGCACATAATTTACCAGTTAAGGCCCGGTTCTAGCACTTTTAGCAATTTTCGACCATTTTTGAACGTCTATATCTTGTTTTATAATTAACCCAGAACTATGAAATTGGTATTACATCAAAATTTTGCATATTATCTCGTACTTTGTGAACACAGAAACATGATTATTATGAATTCACTCGATAGAAAATAAAAGCAAAGGTAACACTACTTTATGCTTAAAACATTGATTAGGAAGACCAACATCGTCATTAAATGATATCAAAGATATACCAAGAGAAAGAGCTTATTATGATTGAGAAAATGGCTAGACACTTTTTAATTCAAAGCTTCAGTTTTCTTACAAATAAATAAAAACCTTAAATTTTACTCCCGAGATGTATCATCTTTCCCGCTCTACTTGATCACGGATGAGAGGGACAAAAAATTCACTAATACCCGGCCTTAAGCCAGCATGACCACTACAACGCTATCCATGTTTTCTGTCTTGCTGGGACGGTAACGCCAGCTATTGGTAGTTTGTTGAACTATAACCATCCGACACTGCTAAATTTATTTTATTTTATTAACTACTAGTTTTCCCGCCCGCGACTTCGTCCGCGCGGACTACTGTTTATCGCGAAAAAAGCATCCTATTTTCTTCTAGGAAATTAAAAACCAATGCAAAAGTTGGTATAGCACTCTTGATATTTTTTGACATTACTTGTTATTTTGTTTCCATGGCAACCGTTTCTTACAGTAAGTAATCAATATTTTTCCAGTTTTCCCGTGGAAACTTACAATTTTCCGGGATAAAAGTATCCTATGTTTTATTCCAGGATATAAGCTATCTTCATTCCAAGTTTCATCAAAATCCGTCCAGTCGTTATCGCGTGAAAGCTCCCCAAACAAACAAATAGACAACGTTTCACTTTTATATATTGGTTGGATGTTCTAGCTAGGCAGAAGTTAATACTAAAATTATAATAAACATTTTATTGATATTGTTATGGATGTCTAAATAGATTTTGAATAAAAGAACACTCGACCAGCAGTGTGAAAAATACAATATTTTCTCCTTTTTTTTTTTTTTTTTAGAAAAACTTTAAACTTGAACTAGCTGTGCTCGCGGCTTTGTCTACATACATCATCAAACTTCGTACAGACTTTTAATTGTTTTTTATCAATTGCTCGACTTCATCTAATCGGATTGAGATACCAAGTACACAAGTTTTTAAGTAAAACCCTAAGCTATCCATCAGTGAGAGTCGTATTGCAATCAGCCCAGTAGTTTTTACGTGATGCGCGAACAAGCAGACATACACAACAAAAAAACTATTTTGTTAAATAGCGTATTTCAAGTTCCCTAGACCATTTTCTTAAAGTATCTTCATTGTACAGAATTTTTGTTGTGTACTGCTTTATTAGAAGTACCTATAGATAGAAGATAGATATATTATAGATATATTAGCTTATAGAAGGCCTCAGATACCAAACAACAACAACTTAAACTTAACATTATTTTATATTCAACTTTTTTTTTGCTAGGTACTAGGTAGGTACGACTCAGACTACATGCATCCGTTTTTAAATTTTTCTCTTGTACCCAAGTTTGTGTCCATCTTTTCAGGCATTCGGGGCAGTCTTGACGTCCAAATAAAAAAAACGGAACCCTTATAGGATCACTCGTGTGTCTGTCTGTGCGTCTGTTACAGCCAATTCGCTCCGAATCTACTGGAACGATTCAGTTGCAATTTGGTTCACTTATAATTCATTATAACACGTCTGTGTTTAGGTCACAGAAATATGACCTAAACACAGACGTGTTATAATGAATTTTAAATATGGGGGTCACTTTTGGAGACAAACTAGAACATTTAAAAATAACTGTTTTGCGTTCTGTACCGTTTGAAATATCAAATTAAATTGGCTTGTTTTGAGGATCTCATTTATTTTTAATAATTTTGTAATAATTTTCAATCTACAGAAATAGATGTAAATTGACCATTCCCAAACCATTATCTCCGAAAATAATAAGCCTAAAGTTTTGAAAAAATACAACGTACGGAACCCTCTCCACGCGAGTTCAACACGCACTTGTCCGATTTTTTATGAGATATTTAATCAAGTGATGGAGTTTATGCAGCTTTGGTATTGAAAATGTAACTTCCACACCCTCAGATAAAAAAATATATTATCTACTATCTATTCTGCATAATATTCAAGGTAAGGTGGGGCATAGTGAAACAGAACAGTCTTTTTGGGTTATAAAAAATGGAATTAGACATCAATGTTTTTTAATTAAATTATAATAGGAATGTTAAGGTAGATTAATAGAAACTAAACTTATTGACACTTTTCCGAAATATTTTATTTGTTGCACTGTGCCCAAGGTCTGAAGTACGGTAAAACATGGGTAAGGGGTACAGTAAAACAAGGGCGCTATGTCCTAACAAAGTGGATCAAAGAGTAACAAACTCATGGAATCGGTACTGGTTCTTGAATGAGGTCATGAAAAGGGGATTCAACACATGCAGATGTTGCAGGAACAGTTGATGTTTGAGCAAGGAATAAATAAAATTATAAATGAATATAAAGATAATATTATATTTAAGTAACTTATTTAATTAAATGGTACATTAAATGTTTTATAATATATAACACTAAAACGTGTTTCACTGTGCCTCGTTTCAATCTGCCCCACGCCTACACTTGAAAAAATATATAAATAATATTTTTTTGAGGTTATGGCTACCGGCTTTTATCTCTTTAATTTATTGCACTAAATATGCAACTATTAAAATAAAAATATGTACACTCACCTCAGACGTATCGATATATTAAAAAAACGAAAACAATTTTGATAAAATCACTCGATTTAGTGGCAAAAACTATATTTTTCTCGGTAAAACAACAAGTAGCGAACAATCTACAAAATGTCAACTGCAACAAGATGGCGGTTCGATCGCTTCATAAATCAGTTTGTTTGTTTGTTTTGTTTATTTAGAATCCAACGATACCGGGTTCAAAACTTAGGCTCCGCACCAATGACTTTTCTGAGTTATGTGCGGTTTTCTATCGCTCCGTGCTTCGTAAAGCTGTCGGTCCCGGCTGTTATTGATTAATAGCAGCCGTTAAGCCATGTCAGAGGCCCTCGCGCGGCTTGACAAACTCTGAAACCAGAGGCCAGCACTACCTCATACGACAAACAAACAAACATAAATCAGTGAAATTAGTTAGTTAGTTTTTTTTTGTTTACCAGTTAAGAGTAATGCGGTTGTTTTACTGTGCCCCGTGTGTTACTGTGCCTCATCTTACCCTACTACTAGCTGCGCCCAGCGGCTTTGACGCGTGTACCTACTATTTTCCGGGATAAAAGTATCCTATGATGGTCTCCATTGTACAAAACATCTACTTACATACAAAATTTCATTAAATTCGGTCCAGCCGTTATCGCGTGAAACGCCCCAAGCAAACAAACAGACTTTCACTTTCAGTTTTATATATTAGTGGAGATGGGGATTAGCGGCAAGTGGCATTCTGTAATTGTAATCAGGTTTGCCGTTTTGATGTAAAAGCGAGTACAACTGACCTACCAAAATTTTCCCGCGTGAACTTTCCATTTTCCGGGATAAATGTATCTTATATTGATCTCTGTATAGACCAGTACGTACCTACCTATATTCAAAAGTTTATCTTAGCTATTTTTCTGTGAAAGTGAGTAATCAAAATTTCCCCGTTTTCCCACCCGGGAAAACAAAAATCATTCCATCATTCTATTTTCCGGCATAAAAGTACCCTATGTTAGTCTCTGTTGGATACAGTATCTACATACAAAAATTCAACAAAATCAGTCCAGCCGTTTTGGCGTAAAAACGCCCCAAACAAACAAACTAACAAAGAAACAAACAGACAACGTTTCGCTTTATATGTTAGTAGGGATATATTATTAGGAAATGAGCTTTATGTAAATAAACGCAAGTCCGTAGTTTCATTGATACAAATCGCAGATAGAGCATGTAAGAAATGCCTAAGAATTGCAGACGCGCAAAACGTGCAGCACAGTGCTATAGATAGGTACGTATATCTATACATCTATACTTGTAATAGTGTTTGTTATGTGTTAAGTTCTTTGTATTCAATTACAAAAGATCTTACTTAATCGGTTTACAATTTCTTATTTCATTATAGTTGCAGAGCGTATGAATGAAATTGCAATACAACATTAAATAATACCTACCTGTTAGGTATTTGTAACTTTACCCGCACAGAATATGAACCGTTTCCTCCTTAGGTATAAACTTAACGTAATGTTAGGTAGGTACTGTAGCCTACATTAAATCTACATATTTTCTCTTCATAGATCGTTCAATCAATACAGAGCCAATACCAATTATTGGTAGGTAGACGACACTACGCCGCCCCAGTACTTGAATGACTAACCGACCTTATATAATGTCTTTTTTATTTTAAACCTTTGAGAACATGATTACGCTTACGCATTGAGAATATGTTTTCGTTTTATTTCTATTGTAACGTTCACAATTGGCGAAAATAAAATATCCTATTTAAAATTCATAAATTGTGTAGAGTGCTTGTTTGGCTAAACCACAGGCTAAACGCAAACTTTTGTGTGTAAATGGTTTATGAAACTGAACATGCTGTACATCAATAATGACGGTTGTTAGGACAAACAAGCACAAAACTGAAACACAATATTAGTGCCCTATCTCCATGTCATTGTGTCCCATATCCATGTACATAATTTTGTTTGAGGCATTTTGCCCAACCTCTACATATAAATTGAAAATATGCTGTAATAGACTTATATTTTTTATTATAAATATTTATATCCGGTAAGAGTCAAACTTTATCATTCATAAATAACCATTCGTTATAATGAAATTTTCCTGTATCAATAACAAACTAAAATAAACGTCTCCTGTAAAATTTGCTGTTTGGTGGTTAGACTATTCAAGCACTAAGGTGGCGACTATGGCAAAGTTGGTAGTGTCCCACCTGCTAAGTTTAGTATCCCGGGTTTGATTCCTGGTCGGGGCAATAATTTGTGTGATGAGCTTAAATGTTAATTCTCGAGTGTTGGATGTTTGTGATTTGTTGATGTATATGTGTGTCCATGCAGTGACTCAGGGAACCCAAGTCAGAGGTATACATGAGTGTGTGAGTGTGTGGTGATGGATGGTGCGCAAGTCATACTTGTGAACGGGTGCTGCTTGTGGGACAGTTCCCACAAGCAGCCTGGATTCTTATTAGTCATTTGTATTTTCATTATTTATTATCGGTGTGATTATTGTGGGACGTCTTATTGGCAGTTTTATCTTTTGTATTTGACATTAACATGTATTACTTATCATTAAAAATATTTAAAGCACTATCAAAAATGGAGAAAATGATAGCCCCGAGGAGTTTCTTAGTGCTGTCCTCTCTAAAGGTCGTATATCCGAAGCACCGGTAGAGTCAGAAGGGTATTTCCTTTTCCTGTGCGAGATTCAACTCAAGTCGGCACATGAAATGGAAATTTCCTCTTAAAAATCAAAGCATAGGTACTTAGTTTACTTAATTTTATTGAATAATAATTTATGTATTTCTCCTTGTTCATGAGATGTTAAATTTTGACTAGTAAAAATACTATTATTTTGCCTATTTACAATAAATACTTTGACTTTGTGTACACTGTGTGTGTGTATCTCAAGTGTACCTACCTACATCACCAAAAGATAGTGAGATTACGGTGCACGTCAAAAGCACCATCCTAAAAATGAAACAGACAGATAGATATTTAATTGAAAGGATGAAAAGCCATTTATCAGCGAGGTCGTACGATCAAAAGACCTTGCTGGCTTGATAATTAAGTTAAACTAAGTATACTGCAATCAGAGATGATATCTCGGGAATTACCTACTAACCTGCAACATTGTTCGCATTGGTTCTGAAACCCTAGTACATATAAGTTATCTCTTGTCTACGAAATATGAACTACCTAGGTACCTAACAACTACACTTCGTAATTCCGGCGATCACCTAGATACCTACAGCCTACAGCAACAACACTCACAATTTCCCAAGCGACAACTTGCCTCACGTTTGTATGCGTAGAACTCAAGCAGGTACAAAACCGGACGAAAAGAATTTACTTAATGAATTCGTAAAAAGCCGTAATAATTCAAATGAGTCCTGTTTCCAAGCGAATAAAAAGCGAAAAAACGTGAAATACTTATTTTTTTATCAGATGAATGTGCGTGATATGTCGTGTCTGTACGTATGAATTGGATCGTCTTTATCTCACGATTTTCCGATAACGTTCACGTTCGTTCAGCCTCAGCCACATGTAGCGTCAGAGCTTATCTTATCAGTTATCACTATTAAGAATCTCGCAGACACGCCTAAATGGGTCAGAGTTATCACTGTGTACATAATCTTATGTAGGTTAGTACTAGATATAGGATACAAATCACATCAAATTGTAGCTATCTAACTGGAACTCATCGTCTATAGCCTCCGAGAAATTATAACTTCTCTGAGTCTATCAGTCAAGAAGAGAGTTTATAGCACCCTTGTCCATACAAAAAGAATATACAAGAATTATATAAGTACTTATTCATATTTTGTTGGATTCATCATCATCATCATCATTTCAGCCTTTAGAAGTCCATTGCTGAACATAGGCCTCCCCCAAAGAGCGCCACGACGAACGGTCTTTTGCCACCTCCATTCAAAGACTCCCTGCGATGGCTACAATGTCGACCGTCCAACGTGTGGGGGGGGGTTTCCCTACACTTCGTTTGCTTGTTCGTGGTCGCGAGAACCTTTATTCCCATTCGAGAAACTTTATTCCCCAGCGGTTGTCGGCTCTGCGAACTACATGGCCTGCCCATTGCCACTTCAACTTGCAGATTCTGAGTGCTATGTCGATAGCCTTGGTTCTTCTACGGATTTCCTCGTTACGGATTCTATCACGTAGTGAAACACCGAGCATAGCTCTATCCATTATACGCTGCGCGACTTTGAGCTTGTGCATGATACCAATAGTTAGCGACCACGTCTCAGTGCCGTTATTATACGTACTTATACACGCACTTATTATAAACTTTCGTCTTGAGTCTGCGGTGTCTGTGACGAGAAGATATGGCGTAATTTCCCGAACGCTGCCCATCCGAGTTGGATTCGTCGGTTGACCTCTTTGTCGAAGTTGGATCTACCCAGTTGGATCGTCTGTCCTAAGTAGACATAGTGATCAACAGCTTCGATAATATCGTTCCCAACATAGACCGGCATGGGTGCGACATGGGCATTAGACATTATTTTCGTCTTACCCGTGTTCATTTTAAGACCCACCTGTTGGGAAACAATATTGAGGTCACTGGGCATTGTGCTTAGGTCTTCCAGGGTGTCTGCCATGATGACTATATCATCAACAAATCGAAGGTGAATGATGCGTTCGCCATTGATGTTAACACCATATCCGTTCCAGTTCAGAAGCTTGAATATATCTTCCAGTGCAGATGTGAACAGTTTCGAAGAAATAACGTCTTCCTGTCTCACCCCTTTTTTTAATTCGATAGAATTCGTGCTCCGATCTTGGAGACCGACATTAATGGTGGCAAACACTTCAACACTTCGATGTACCAGTGTAGTCAATCTGGCACCGCTGTAATGACTGTAGCACTGCCCAGGTCTCGAATGAATCAAAGGCTTTTTCATAGTCCAAAATGCTAGACATATTTTTTGGCATAATTTTGTTTTTTTTATTTAATTATGCTTATACTAGGTACTTTATTTTTAGAATTTTTTCAGTAACCCTTAACTGGCATTTTCTTGCGCTGAAACTATGACAAATTAAAAATGCTCTTTTTCAAAAAAAAAAAAGTTTTCTTTAAAAATACCTTTAAGCGTAGATTATATTGTATTCAAGCCAATTCTATCAAAAACTGTACTACTGAAACTCACGGCCAGCAACAATCTCGTATATGGGACCGGGGGGAGGAGGTGGAGATAGGTAGATAGACTACGAGTTCTAATTAGGTTAAATTTTCATTTGAGTTGTACGTATATTACCTACCTATATATTACCTCTAAGTAATATAGCCTACCTATAAGAAGTGGGAAAACTACAGCTGAAAAGTTCTTTAGGTATATAATGGAGTCTATTATTAAAAAAAATCGGAGACTTATTTTAAATTTATGACGTGAGAAAACTGTTATCCTAAAATCTTAACTCCTACAAACGCAAGGCAGAAGAAAGAATGTAGTTAGGTACCTACCTGTACCTACCTACGTTCTTTCTTATGGTAGATAGGTATAATGCTAGACATTAAAAATCGACGTTCGGATTGATTTACTCGTAGGTTTATCTTTGGGTTTTTTCGGTCGAGTGAATTATTGCAAATAATGTTTCTGTCTCTCCGGTGCATGAGACAAATTGAGACAATATAGATACCTACCTAGGTTAAATTTTGATATGATATCTACCAATTTCATAATTTTGGACTTATTTCAAAACCAGAAACCACACTGTTATTCTTTTACCAATTATTTTTGAACATCTGTAATGTTCAAAAATAATTGGTAAAAGAATAAAAGTGTTAAAAGATTGCCATAACCTGTAAAATGGCAGAGTTAAGGCAAGAAACAAATTACGTTTGATGCCTTTAATTGAACGACAATGACGATCGAGGCTCTCGGAAACAATGAATAGCGTCACACAATAGAGGTAGAGTTACTGCTACATCCACCTATGTATAACTGCCGGTTTTCTCAACAAAAAGTAGAGTGTTTATACAATAATTAATAGGTAGGTACATCGGGATATAAATCTCTCGTACTTATAAAATCTATGTGGCTACGTAAGTCTGCTGTCCAACAAAAATGCCATTGAATAACAACGAAATTTCTGAAAATACCTAAACAGCAAATGGTTTTGTGAGATCTGCAGGCTTTATTGTATTACCCTGTGCACTACTTACGTAAATATTTTAATTAAATGACAAAATATCATTAACAATCGCTTCTCTCTTTGCAGATAATTGAAAAGCCACAAGTGAGAAGCCTCGAAGACCACATAGATTTAAGGTGAGTAGAACCGAGAATATTTTTTCCTATTTCTATTGGTAGAACAAAACAGATGGTAACTACCTGTACCTACCTACCTTCACAATTGATCAACGTATAAATTGACATTAATTGTGTTAAATAACTTCAGAATTATTGAAGAGTGCCGTAAATGTCGACTATCAGCTCAAAATATTGGTTGTAGTACTTATTGTCGGATGGACAATGTGCCCAAGGTCAAACCATAAATAGGTCAAATTTTATTGATGACTTTGACCTTGACCCAAAAACATAAAATAGTTCCCCCCTTTTTCTCGCCACTCCCAATCAATTTCTAAGTACCTACCCTACCTATCGAAAACAACGATAACACAATATTTAAATGTTTACCGCTCTACCTTGGCTCTACTCTACCAGAGTAACAAAAAGGTTGAATTACGTTTACTGGCGTAGAGTACTATAATACGAGTTCCGTTTCATTTTATATAATCTGTGGTTAGGCTGCATGATCTTGACAGCACTCATTTGTAGTCTGTGCCATGTTATTCATGCGCACCCGCACTTATGGCCCCGCACTTATGGCCCCGCACTTATGGCCCCGCACTTATGGCCCCGCACTTAGGGCTGCCAGCTATACGGTTAACAGTATTATACTGTTTTCAGCTATGATAGATCGATAGATAACTCTTTATTGCAAAAGAAATCAACTGATTTTACATTAAACAAGTCTTAACTTAGAACAATCGGCGGCCTTATCACTAAGCAGCGATCTCTACCAGGCAACCGTAGGCTGAATAGAGACACATAGGCTGTTACAAAGGATGGTAATGTGCAGAATTATAAAACTATACCTACATATATAATGAATGATACAAATTACACAAATATTTATTACCATAATATAATAATACACATAAAATAATAATAATACTACACTTACTAAAATACAAAAACCTACTGTTAACTTATTACACCTGTTACTTGTTTACCTATGTTTACTGTTCAACAAAAAAAGTATGCAAAACACAATTTGTTCCATCATCACTTTCAACCAATTACAGATTAACTGCTCCAGTTGGTTTGCCTTGTAAATTAAACTTTTTTCTTAAAAGGATTAATCTTAAAGGGGATATAACCTATGTGGCATATCGACCCGTCCGCCATTTTGTTATATTCTCACTTTTTAAGTAGTATATACGGGTAGAGGATACTTATACAACCAAAAAATTACAAGTAATATGGTACCCTAAATACCCGATATATTTGGAGGTAAAGATCGCTATATTATGATCGTAGCTCTCAAACGAATGGATCGATTTTGATGCGGTTTTTTTATGTTTGAAAACTGTTGTGATCGAAATAGTTCTTAGCTATATAGAGGGGGCGATAGAGAATAGAGGAGTGAGAATCGTATTTTCCAAACGGACCTATTTAGCTGCGGTTTTTTATGTTTCAAAGCTGAGGTAAACGAGATGGTTTTTAGCTATAATGGGGGTGGGGAGAAGGGAGGTGAGGATCGTAGCTCCCAAATGGATGGACCGATTTTGATGCGATTTTTATGTTTGAAAACTGATGTGATCGAAATGCTTCTTAGCTATAATGGGGGTCGGGGGTAATATACATTTTTAATTTGTACTTGTTAATTTAAGAATAAACAAAACTCTGTGAAGGATAGGAGGGGGCACGGCACCCCCCGTTTGATTTTTGGGGGGGCATTTGGCCTCTTCTGCCCCCCCACTTCCGCGGTCCCTGTATGTGAGATAGTTATATAACTCTTTAATACACTAAAAATCTTAAAATAGCACGTTAACATTGACTTTAAAATAGTAAAAACGGCGGCCTTATCACTAAGCAGCGATCTTTTCCAGGCAAACTTAGATACGACATGATAGTGTGCAAGTGCAAGTAGTATACATTTACTAAAATTAATACATTTTAAATTTTTATCATATAAATACTATAAAATACCAATAATAATACTGTGGGGTTCCTGACAGGATCTTCAATCAAAACAACACTTTTTCTTCTTAACAAATGGACTGTATATTTCTTCTTTCTTCACAATAGTTTTTCTTACTTCTAGTTGTTCACTGTTCGCCGTCTAAACTTGTTTTTATTTTTTATTTTTTTATAAAGGATATGTGCTATCTATAACTGACCTCTACAGCGTCACCGGTGGGGCGGGCGCAAAAGCGCTCCACCGAAATGCGTGACGCAGAAGGCGCACGCCAAAGTTAAGTTTTTGGCCACTTGCTTAAGGGCACCCAGGGGGTACGAACCTCGGCTTGGACAGTTGCAATTGATTACTTGGGGAGTATTGAACTAAACACCCCTCGATCTCTACTGTTTAGGTAGTGATCGAGGGGGCCCTGATGAAATGGCTGGAGCCCTTTAAATGAATTGCATAACTGACCACTGATTCGGAATAAACCTTCGAGAAGAATTGGCAAGAAACTCGAAGGCGAATAAAGTCGACATTAATTACGGGACCTTCGACCTCGCATCCGGCGAGGTCGGTGTCTGTGTCTAATTGTGTTGAAAGATGGTGAAGATGATGGAGTGGGCGAATCAATCGCTACCTGTACTGCGGCAGCGATTTCATCGTCCGGATCGCTCAAGATGAAAGAATTCGTTCGCGGTGCATTAGATGCCCCGGGGGCATCTAATGCACCGCGAACGAATTTATTTTGTAAAATCTGTAGTTTCTCTAGGAAAATGCGGGAGGCGTGAGCAAATGCTACGGACGAGTATGTTATTGTCGGTCGGACGCAGGACTTGTAGAGTGTCAACTTATTTCTAAGAGACATTTTACTGCGCCTGCCTAGGAGTAACGCGAGGCGGTATAGGTAGAATGCCGCCCTTTTGTGGACGGCGTGGATGTGATCATTGAAGTCGATAGTCAAGGGTGACTCCTAAGTATTTAACTGACTTTTCCCACGGTATGGGTCGGTCGTTGATCGTGACTTGTTTAATTGGGAAATAGCGTTTAACCCCGTGAGTGAAACGCATCGCTGCGCTCTTCTCGGGATTAATCGTTATTCACCACTTACGGAACCATCCATCGAGCGCTCGGAGCGTTCGTTGGATGTCTCTTTGTAGAATAGTTGGATTCCATCCGGTGGTATAAATCGCGGTGTCGTCCGCAAAGAGAGCGATCTCTACTTTGGGGATGCGGGGGAAATCGCTTGTGTAAAGCGTGAACAGAAGTGGAGACAGCACGGAGCCCTGAGGGACTCCGGCTCTGATGGGGTGGGGGATGATCATTTGCCCTCGACACGATAGCGGAAGCTCCGGCTGGTGAGGTAGTCTTGTACTATGAGCACAAGACGATCTGGCAACCCGAGCTGATACAGCTTGTATATCAGCCCGGCGTGCCAGACCTTGTCAAAAGCCTTCGCCACGTCTAGGAAGACGGCCATCGTGGTTTGGGGTTTTGGTTTCCTATTGAAACCCTTAAGGATGTGTTCCGTGATGCGGTGCACTTGCTGAGGGCAAGAGTGTCTCGCTCTAAAGCTGAACTGCTCATCCAGTATGAGCTTTTTGATTTTCGCGATGGATCGGAGTCGATTCAGAAGGATTCGCTCGTAGATCTTCCCCAGAGAGCTGAGGAGACTGATAGGACGGTAGCTGGAAAGCTTGGATGCCTTTTTGCCTGGTTTGTGAATGCCGATGACGTCGGCACTCTTCCAAGCGTCGGGGAAGGAACAATTGCTCAAGGCTGCATTGAAGATGCTGACTAAGAGGTAAACTAACGGGACAGAAAAGTGCTTGAGGACCCTGTTGCTGACGCCGTCAGCACCGGGGGGCCTTTCGCACTCTGAGGCCCTTGATGATCGACTCAACCTCTGCGGCTTTTACGACTCGAGGGGGGGGGGGGGGGGGTCGGTCGGAAGTAGAAAATTTCTACGTTCTAATTCGCGGTCCACCGCGGCGATGTGGACATGATCAACGTGATCGTTAGCGGGGGTGCACTGGGCTGCGAGGCTCTCCGCCAAGCATTCGGCCTTCTCCTCGTCTTCGAATGCTGGCGGGAGATCGATTCTATTGAGAGGGGGCATTACGGTGATGGTGTCGGATTTAAGCTTTCTCGCCAGCCCCCAGTAGGCCTGGTGGGTCGGTGAGATTTCGGATAATAAGTCTTCCCAACGCTGTGCGCGCAGCTTGCTAATGCGCGTCTTGACCAAACGGTGGTAGTAGCTCAAGGTGGCTTTGCGTTCAGCGTTGGGAATGCATCGTGGACTCTAATGGCTGCGTTTCGTGTCGTCATCAGCCTCTTCACGTCCTCAGGTAAGACCCAGCGGCGGATATCCTCCGCTGGGACCTCCCTAGAGCACGGTGTTGAGGTGGCTGGTGAGGGCACCGATCGAGCGAGCAACGTCATCGGGGGTGATTATGTCGTCAGGGATACGGTCGAGGTCGGGTGAACTGATAGCTTTTAGGGCTTCCCCCAAACGCTTCCAGTCCACTATCGTCTTGGTCGGTGGATGGGAGGATGGGTCTGTCGGGTCGGGGCCTAGGCGCATAACGACGGGACGGTGGTCGGATTCTAGTTCTTGGAAAACTTCGATTGAGCGGAAACTAAGATTTATATTGGTCATGGCCCAGCCTAGGCGTTGACCTGCGGCTGAGGTGCCGGCATGAAGAGCGGGGCCTGCATGAGAGGCATGGGGGGGGGGCTAAGGACACCTTAGGGGTGTACCTCTGCAAACGTGCTGAGGTTGGAGGCTGACTGAAGGTCGCTCGCCGTCCGGGCCCTTTTACGCTCCTTGGAGCCTTCGGACAGCCGCGATAGTTCGCGATGTGTCCTTCGGACTTGCAAAGAACGCAACTGGGTGGGTCGGGAGTATCGCGAGGGCGGGTACAATCGGATGTGCCGTGGTCGCCCAGGCACTTTACGCACCTGGGATGGCCAAAGCAAAAACGTGCGACGTGGCCATAACTATTTACATCATAACGAGCGGTCAACTTTGTACGGGCCAATCACAGTCATTGTGCGAGGGCGACAGCAACATTAGAGCGAGAGGGCTAATAAGTACTTCGTCAGAAAGAGACGGGTGAGGAGATGAGATATACTGGTCATAAAGAGTACTTAGATATGAATAAACCAATTAAGCCTTACGTGCTGTTTTCGTCCGTAACAAGTACAATAAATAAAACAAAAATACATTTAAAAAAACTTTGTTTCACCATAAGTTTTAAAAACCTGACCAGATTTGAATGTATGGGATATCGATTGTTCGAATCATCCCAAGTGACATAGGGTATTTTTTTGACATTGTTGTTCTATTTTTTTCTTACTTTTTTTGATTTACTTGTTTGTTTCTCAATAAAAAGAAGGGGCGCTGAAAAAATTCTCACCCGGGAGATTTTGATATCTCGATTTTAATTGTAAGTGAAGCTTACATAGTCTTCCAAGAAAACACCCAATTGTTAATTTATGCAAGAAGCATGGAAAATTATTTATTTTTAATACTTACCGTTTATTTTTCCATTTTACTTTTCCCATCTTAATATAGTGTATTTAATGTACAAAATGTTGGCAACCCTACCCGCACCACAGAACCATATACTCCCCGTAGTCGCTGTCACTGTCATTAGTTATGTCAGTTGTCACTAGCCTGAGTGCCTGCTGTGGCTGCGGTCAGGAGTGTCAGGCAGCGCAAAAGTTACGTCTGCTAACCTATTTTAACCTGTTCCAGTAAAAATAACGTAAAGAAATGATAATGACACAATCTAATCACTAACACGACATACAATGTTCTAAATTACACCATCCAGTCATACTCAACACTCAACAGTTCCGTCATTGTGAAGGTAACATAGGAAATAGCTTAATTCTTGCTAACTACACACTTCCTTGACATAACAGTTTATTTCAATTGTTTTATGCTTTAACTATTTATTTTTCTTTTTCAGATAACTTTATAATGGCGCTGGTGCTTCAGTATTTAAATAACATGCAAGTCTATATGGAAAAATATGGAGGTAAGTCAATGGAACTCGTAAATTTCCCATAGGTCTAGATCCTAGAAGTAGATTTAATATAAAGTAACTTGAAACTTGGACTCCACTTGTTCTTAAATTTTAACATTTTATTATTATGAACTTTATGCATTGCATATGCTCAGTGATCCATTCTTGAACATATTCAGTTTAACTATGAAGAATAACCTTTATTTCCAAAACTTCATTTATTTAATATTAATAATTAATTAATAAATATTCATATTATATTCACTCCAAAAATATGTAGTTGTGCCACAATTAAAGTAAGACCTACAGATGGACTGATATGACGAAACTATAGGAGTTCCTTATTTGACTACAGAACCCTAAAAATTAAGTTGTTATGTTAGTAACAAAATTAGATGCAGACAGGAGTCACGTCATGTGTAACTACACAGCACACTAAAACAAATCTGAGATGGTTGCAGTTTTCTCATAGTGTATTAATAGACTGACCATAAAGGTGATGTGTTGTGATGTTCTCATTTGCCTATAAAATACTCTAGTAAACAATTAGACACAATCAATATTAATAGATCATAGAACAATAAAGAGATTAATGTAGTATTAATCAAAGATTAAGTTATTCATGCATGATATTACTTTTTATTGATCTACAGCAGACTTTTAATAGCACTTTTTTACTTGAAGCTTTAGAGACTTTATGTTGTCTTAGTTTTTTAATGTTGTGATTGTGTATAATATGAATTAATGATGGTATTTTTATTTTTCAGATCCAAGGACTAATCCATGGTTCCTAATGAGTTCACCATTGCCTACGTTCATAATATGTTTAAGTTATGTTTATCTAGTCAAGGTATGCACACAATTTAATCATATTGCTATATAAATTATGTGCTTGTTTCTATGCTGTTTGCCTTATTTATGTATTTCTATGTTGCAGGTTGCAGGTCCCAAATATATGGAGAACAGAAAACCTTTTGAATTTAAGAACACATTAATAGTATACAATTTTTGCCAAGTCATATTTAGTACATGGCTCTTCTATGAGGTAATTATATTTCCTTTTATCATATAACAATATTCATAACAAAATATATATATATATATATATATATATATATATAAATATATATATATATATATATAAATATAATAAATATAGACTTAGCACAGTCTATTTACATAAGTGTAGTATCAATGAAAAAATGTGGACTGCTTGTCACGGAAGTAATGCCAGATATGCATAAAATATTTAAATTAAATTAGCATCAAAACATATTTGTATTTGCTAATTAGGACTATTTAATTCAAAACAGCGCTATTAATATGTGAACAATTAATGTTGACTATATTATACCATAGAACTTTTATTACTACGTATAGAGAAGACACCACACATCATTACTGTGTTCTGTTCAAGTGCAGCCATCTGGCCGCACAACACAGTTGCTTGCTAGTTCTTGAGCGTCATAGTCTTGTTTGTTTTTAAATGAAAAAACATTCAAGCACATTAAATATGCTCTTGTGTGTGTTACAATATTGCACTAATAATTCAAGTATTACGGCAAAGTGTTAAGGAATAACTTTCCATTGGTGAGTAACTAAATAATCATTTTAAAATTTAATTCAAACTAAATATTTTGCAGGCGCCATGTTGTGTCATTTGTCATAGACTAAACTACATCTTAACAGCATTCTAGCACTGCGTTTTTATGCTGTCTGGTTAGACAATTAATTATTGTTTCAGCGCTGCAGCAAACTTTAGTAAAACTAAATGGAGCATGACTGCCATTAGGTAGCTTCTCTATACGAAGTAATACTAGCTTGAGGGAATAGACTGAAGATTACGTAACTGTTTAATGTTATCACTGCATATTTCAATGAATTCTTATAATATTTTATGATTATTTGTAGCAAAAGGTATAAGTAATATTTGTAATAGAAAACTATAACCATCCTTTTATAACTCCTCCACAATAGAATAACTTTGTCTAGACGTAACATATAGCTGCGTTTGTTTTGTTGTGTGGCAATTAACTATTGGCTTTATTTAAACCACTATAACACCCTATTTTACCTGGGACTCTTTTAGTTATGATTCTGAGCTACCCAAGCACCAAAAGTATATGTATTTTTATAACTAGCCCAATTCACTAATATATGAAGGGCTAAGGGGAATAATTAGCTAAGTCACATTTACAGGAGACTCAATTTAAGTTCAAAAGCATTTTATGGTGGACTTGAAATGTGCTCATGAAAGATTTTGAAAGCACATTTTGTATGTTACATGTATTTGTTTTTTTTTTCTGTATAAAATATGTCTAATAATAATAATAACCGAAATTGTATACTAAGGACGCAATCGTCGGAGCAAATTCCGGGACTAAGCCTGTTTTTTCCATGAATAGGTATTTTATATATCTCATTTTGTTTATTTAAATGCAGACTAACACCTTTTTAAAACAATTATTTATGATCAATAAGCATTCAACCACAGATCCCGAAAAACAAACGTCACTCATGGTCAAACAAAGTCAACGTCAATGTGACATTTCTCGAGTGCATTCCGATTGTAGGGAAGACGTGGTCAAGTTACGGACTTAGCTAGTTATTCACGATTAAAGAAGAAATACATCATAAAAAAACGTGTTACACAATGCGTTGTTACCCTTGTTTTAGATTTCATATTATGAAATCAGTTTTTGTGGCCATGGACTGCAAAAAAAATATTTTTTCTCCTTAGTCCTTCATATATTAATTACTAGTTTTCCCGCCCGCGACTTCGCACGCGCGGACTACTGTTTATCGCAAAAAAAGCATCCATATTTTCTTCAAGGATATTAAAAACCAATGCAAAAGTAGGTATAGCACAAAGCTCTTGATGTTTTTTGACAGACTTGTTATTGCGTTTCCATGGCAACCACAGACCATTCTGTGATGGCAACTGTTACTTACAGTGAGTTATCAACATTTTGCCGTGGAAAATTTCCATTTTCCGGAATAAAAAGTATCCTATGTTTTATTCTAGGGTATAAGTTATAATAATAATAAATTTATTCAGAAATACAAGTGCATACATACAAAGTTTAAATAAAAAAGTACAAAGTGAAAGTTACAGTCAATTCAGAAGTACTACTATATAAGTAGGAACTTTCTATAAGTCTATGAGTTTGATTATGTAATTTACATGGTGCCTTAGAACCCGGACAAGATAGTCTGTATCCCGGGTAAAGCTGTCTCCTTTCTAAATTTCATGAAAATCCGTCCAGCCGTTATCGCGTGAAAGCTCCCCAACAAACAAACAGACAGACAACGTTTCACTTTTATATATTGGTATGGAAGTAGTATCTACATATAAGTAATGTTAAATCCATTTCAGAAGATTAGACATAGTTTTAGATTGTTACACCATATCTAAGGTTTTTTTATATACCACGCTCAGAGTTTGATGGGGGGCTGGCTGAAGCATTACAGCTATCGTTGCCAACCAGTGGACTACACTGACAATCCAATAGCCACGAGAGTAAGTGAAGGACGGCCGTGTGAGCCGGGGCACTGGTTGCAAACCAGAAGAAACTAACCTTTGTCACATGTAAATAGACATTGAATCATTTTGTTGTTTCCAGGAGAGCTCCAGTATGTAAATATCTACAGTTTCAGGGTGATAATGGTATCGATTTAGTTTTAAGGTAGTTAGTTGATTAATTCGAGCGTAGTCGACGCCCGGGCGACTAACCTTACATTCATAAGTAGCATTGTACAAACCCTGTCATCTGCGCCGCATGCATTAGTTAATTATGTCGATTAGCAGTAGTGCCGCGAGTGCCACGCGGCGAGACGCCTACCTGATACATCATGCTCATGGGCCCGGTGTCGGCATATTGTTTCAGATCGGGGCGTCAGGCTGGTTCACAGGCAGGTATAACTTTCAATGTCAGCCGGTCGACCACTCCAAACATCCACAAACAATGAGGGTGAATTGATTACCAATTAAGTTTAAGTTCACATACCCGCTGTCCTCACATTCTTCGAAATTCAATCCCTTGGTGTCGTACGTGTTTCACCACGGCTGCTCTAATAACATTTCCGAATCAATGTCCTGTTCTCTAGTAACTAACTATTGTCGATACTCCATTCCTGGACCGGACAGCTATGTCAGTGTGAGCCGCGGGTTAGCCCCATAACTTCGTCGATCTGTCGAAGTCTCACTCCCACTTCTCTCAGTTTCATTCTCAATGTTGTACACTCGCTTTCATTATTCCACTGTAAATTACGCATTACATATCGATATTCCATTTGTGCGCTCTAACACGAATCTAGATACAATATTTAAAGTCTACTTTCAATTTGAGTATTTTATTATAAATTTTGCATATCGATGTTGTATTTGTAAACAAAGATATCTTATTATTAATATGAAGTAGATTTTAGATAGCATTTCTGAGGTCGTCATCAATTTAACTAATTAATTTACCGACATCATCAATCACAATACGCCATATTACGCTGCATGTCGCTAATGATAAACTAATCTTATATATATGTTTATCAAGGACGTCTTGTCCTTAATTATCTCTTACGAAACTATAAGCTATAACAATTTGATAATGAGATCTTTGATAACAGTGAAATATTGAAATTGATGAATTAAAACCTTAATCAAATCAATAACGATAATTTGCAACTAACATGACTTTAAATGAGTAAATATCTGCTTAACTACTTGATCTAATTATATTAAGTGAAACATGGCTAAACTTGAAATAGATTTTAATGAATAAAGCTATCGATTAACTAGAAGTCCAAAGATTAATTAAATGTATATACATCGTAATTGCTGGATGTTTTTATAATACCTACATTTTCTAATATTATATTATAAATTTTCAGATGGTTCATGCTTGCTGGTGGTACTATTTCTCCAAATTCACAGAATTCTTTGATACGGTAAGTACCTATGTCAATCTATAACTAAGTCCATTCATACAATTTCCTATTTAATTAGACAAGAACTCATTTACGATAAAAAAAATGACAATTACTTTGTAACATCACAGGGATTCTATGTAGCGCGCCTATAGGTACTACACATATATAGAATCCCTGAATAAACTTGTATAATAAAAACGATTGTGTCAAGGAAAATTGTACCTAGCAACATTGGAAACTTAAACACCTCTGTATGCAGCGACAATGCATGTTGTTGACATTCATTAAATTAATTAATTAAATTAATTGCTATTGATTAACAATTTACAATACCATTAATTTATTATACATATATTGTGTGAATGTACTTAATTTAAATATTTTTGAGAGCACCCTTGATAAAGTATAGTTGGGTCGATGGACTCTACATACAGGTCGAAAGGGTCGCAAGTCCGAATCCCGCGATTTCGCGATAAATATACAGATAGTGCCAGCAAATATAGCTGACGAGCCGCGAGCCAGGTTCTTCGTTATAGAAAACCGCGTTATTGCAGTGATGCAAGAGAGAGATTTACCGACAAGCCATAAAACCGCGGTTTTGTTCGTACGTCGATCAGGCACTTAGGAACTCTTTTAGACGAACTGCACATTGCCTACGACAGTATTTTATTATGACAATGAACTTCGCTCATCCAGTCACCCCGCTCAATTAAAAAGACAGGGCAACGGCTGCCGTGGACTGAAGCGTGTTGTCAACAAACGAAGGCAGTTGCCGTTCGTCTAAGAGTCCTCTAAGCGTATTTCCGCGCAGATTATTTAAATAGCATTTTGACTAGCCTCGCCGCGCGCGCCTTTTTGAACAAGTTGTATTGACCTTGGTCACAAAAATATCCCTGTGGTATTGAGATTAACGATTCTGTTTTGATATTATGTTAAAAACATTATTTCAATTCGCAAAAGTTCATAACGTACCTATAATCTTCACAGTTCCTAATTCTCGATATACAAGGAATCCTAGGAGAGGTTGTCGGCATCTATTGCGTCCGACGTATGAGCCCAACTTAATAAAAGGTTCACCCCTTCTCATCCCTCGGGGTTTTGAGAATCAGCATAGGGAATTCAGGAAGTGGGTAGCAGCATTTCCCTGAAAAAGTAACATCACCTGCAGTCACCGTCGCCTGCCAAGCTTGGAGATTATATAGAACCCCCCTTATATGTGTGTTCTGCGGTAGATAGCGACGGACGTCGTCCGGTTGATGAAGAATTAAGATGACTAAAGGTGCAAATAAACGACGCTGATAACGCGAGCCGAGCCGGGCTAAGCTCGCTGCGCGTCGTTCAACATGCCTGTCTCGGCTCGGCTAGGGCTAGCACGCGTCGTTTTACTGAGCTTATTGTCATAGGGCTCGCGTCCGGATTAAGACGAGCCGAGCCTACACGGACGACGCGGCTCGGCTCGCGTTTTCACGCGTCGTTTACCTTTGTTTTGTATTGCGCGCGCAACTTCTAGACAGTGCCTTAGTTATGAGGTAGAGGGAGGCAAGTAGCGCGCTGTGACAGTTTGCCCGTCGATTGCCGAGGTGCTACCCCCTCCGCTCCCCCCGCCGCTCCCACTGGCGAAGCCGGGCGGTGGACGTTAAGTTAATAAAGTGTTTGTTATTTTCCAGATCTTCTTCGTGCTGCGGAAGAAGTTTGACCACGTGTCGACACTGCACGTTATCCACCACGGCGTGATGCCGATGTCGGTGTGGTTCGGCGTGAAGTTCACTCCAGGCGGCCACTCCACGTTCTTCGGGCTGTTGAACACGTTCGTGCACATCGTCATGTACACGTACTACATGCTGGCGGCGATGGGCCCGCGCTTCAGGCGGTACCTGTGGTGGAAGAAATACCTCACTGCTCTGCAAATGGTCAGTTTTTTCTTTGTCTTTTTTACTGTCTGCGTCTCAAAATATCGACATTTCAAATTTCATCTCAATCCGTTCAGCCATTGCAGAGTTGCAAAAGTATCATATATTCCAGGACAAAGTATCTACGAGTACATACCTAATTATATTATCATTCAGCCATTGCAGAGTTACGTTTTGGTTCGCTTATTATTAGGTACCTACTAGCCGCGCCCCGTGGTTTCACCCTCTTGTGAACCTTAATTAATGATGTACGTACATAACTGCCTTTAAATTTTTGTGGCATATTAACAAGTGAAAATAACGAAAACTCGCGGCCACAGATCAAATTATACACAGCTCAATTATGTTCAAAAACTAAAACCCCACTAGGGGCGGATAAAATTGCCTATGACACTCTTGCGATGAAAACGAATCGATTCATACCTCGCTAGTCAAAATCGGACCAAGTTTTGAGTTTGAACATTTAACCCTTTCTTAGCTTCGCCATAGACGGGTAAAAAAAATGGCTGTGACACTATAAATAAAGACGAATCGATTGCTTCGCATGTCAAAATCGAACTAAGTTTTTAGTTTGAACACATAACCCTTACTCTTCTTCGCCGTAGTCGGATAAAAAAAGCCTATGACACTATATACCTGAAGACGAATCGATTGACACCTCGCTTTTCAAAATCGGACCAATAAGGGAACGACGATGGTGGAACATCCACATACATACATACATACATACATACATATATACATAGATTGTTAAACTCATTGACCCTTTCCTTGCTTCACCGTAGTCGAGTAAAAATTACATATTACTAACTACATAAGCTATATTTGAGGTCAAATATCTTAGAAACGTGACTCTTTAGGGAGACCAGTGTCGTAACATTTATTGTTTGTAGTGATGTCCTCTATCGATTTAAACTCGGTTTTGGGCCTTCGACCTCTATTTGAAATAATCAAAAATCATAAAACTAGCTTAAAAACTAAAAAATACGCCTGCCCTGCCAAAAATTATATATTATTGGAATGGGCTTATCGTAAAATTACTGTAAATATCGAAGAAAAAATATCTTTTTCGAGTTTGAAAATTGTGCCATACTGCCGCCATTTTGATTAAATGGCGGCAGTATGGCACACATGTCTATGTTACTCGGGGGATGTAAGGATTCTAACGATACCCCATACATCTAAATCTGTTCAGGCATTTAAAAGTTATGGTGGAATAAAGAAACTCACATACAAACATACATGAATGCTAAAAACATAACACTCCTTTTTTTGGGCAGTCATGTAAAAAGGTAACTTTTCTCCATTATAAGCACAAATAAAAAAATCTCCCGACCCCCAGTATAGCTATGAACCATCTCGATAAAATCAGCTTTAAAAAAAACGCATGAAAATCGGTCCATTCGTTTGGGAGCTACTATGCCACAGACATACACACCTTAAACTTATAACACCCTCTCTTTTCGAACCAGGGAATAAAAATAACTACCTACTGCTATTGTCAATAGTATAATGTTTTAAATTTGTCATGTTCATCGACATACGAGTATCAATTATTAGAAACGGTACAGCTCTGACTGTAGATAATTTAACGTATAAAATGTTCTGTTCTACCTTTCTTACCAACTCGATTAAGGTTGCCAGTAAAACACCGTTACGCCACTCAATTTAAAAATTATATTGATATTCATCGTTGTATCAATTAAATTTAAAACGACAACCGGTCTAATTCATGATAAAAACAGGTATTCAATATCAGTCACGTTTAAAATACACTAATGACATGAGCGAGAAGTAATTAAAGCAAATGACGTTAAGTTCGACATTGGTTTAAAATTCAAACGGAAGTATTTTATACGGAACATAATTTAGCAATTTTACAAGTTATAAAACTTAGATGTCTCGTGCACAAGGAGAACGAGTTATTACGACAACAATATCGCACGTTTCGTGAGCATGTCCGCCTTCAAAGCTGCATGATGTCCTTTACTCAAAATGACCCTTTCTTAAATGTCCTTTCATAAAATGTACTTTATTAAAATGACCTTACTTAAAATGTCTTTCTCTCAAATTGACCAATTCGCGGGTAAAGATTAAAATCCAGGCACAGGATTTTGGGAGAGCGGGGGTAACGTGGTAACTCAAACAACATGCAAAACACAAGAACAAAACAAAAAAAAAACTAAAATCTGACTACGGTCGGGTAAAAAATTGCCTGTGTCAGTATCTTCGTTTGTCAAAAACGGACTAATAGGAGCGACGCTATGGTGGAACATCCATATAACCACATACATAGATACATGCATACATAGACTGTTAAACACATTACCCTTCCATTGCTTTGCTGTAGTCGGGTAAAAATGACAATCAAGCACGCTTTACACACGCATTTTTTTTAAATCAAAAGCATAACTTAAACTCACCGTGATGAGATTATTATTGTTACAAAGGTACAACTCCTACATACACTGTTGATTTTATGTGAAAAATCTAATAATAATCAATATTTCAATTATTTAATCTTGTTAATTTATTTATAAAAATTACTAATGTATGGAAAATATATTTTACACTTTGAAAAATATAACTAGAGAGAATCGGGTACTCAGCGCGTGATTTTGTGCAAAGTGGATTTTTTAGAACTAACGTGTTATAAACACATTATAAAGTGGGCCGCGTCAAAAAAACACGAGCAATCTTCTTTTCATTCCATCTATTCGAAAAACGCTGATTGGTTCCACGAAAAGTGGAAACAAAGTAGGTCTTTTCTGTTCAAGACTTTCAGAAAGGGCAGTAATAATGAGTTTCCGTGGCTCGTCGGCTCTTTCCGCCTCAGCTCGGCCGTATTCAATTTATAAGCCATCACTTTTTTTTTAATCTGCAAATTGTCTACACTTCAGTTGGGGTTTGGAAACCAGGTACTAAAGATCCGAAATCGAACTATGTCTCGTCGATGCTATCCAGACCTATGTTATTATGCCGAAAAGTTAATATATATCACGAAGTAAATGAAGGGTTGCTGATTCACAGTTGACCAATGAGAGCGCGCGGTGCAAAATGGACGCGTAGCGCGCTGTCTGTATTCAAAAAAAGAATGGAATTGTAATAAGTATAATTTAAAAAATAAATAAAGAAATGCTTTTACGGTTCTTTTTTTTTGTTGCTTTGTATCTTTTAAGATTTATTTTTCTTTCTTTTCATTTACTTTTTTTTTGCTTTTTCATTGGTTTGTGAGCTACCCTGAAAGTTACAGCCGGATAGGTAATGGGGAAGTGCTCGAAATTATAATTGCAAGATTCCAGGACAGACAAAATACATAGAGAGAACAAGTGAAGTCAATTACCAAAGCGCGCGAATTACGATATCATCGACACGGAGGCGCGGACAGCAAGGGCTGCAATGAAGGCCGAGAACTTAACTAAGCAAAGCTTGAGGCCATCATAGCGTGGCCAGCAGGGCAGTCATTGCGGACCAAGGCTTGTATAGTGCTTTACTCAAACAATGCGAGGAATTTAAATAAAACCAGCTTAGTATAATAAGAATTTACTCAAACAATGCAACAACAACGACAAAGACAACAACAACAACAATCACGATCACATCAGCTTTCAAACAGAAAAAAAAAACATCAAAATCGGTCCATTCGTCTGGGAGCTACAACGCCTCTCTTTTCGCGTTCGGGGTTAACGAACCCACGGAATAAATAATAGTGCTGCGACAAAAGACGACAATAATGAATTTTCAAAGGAAATTGCTGGCCGCAAAACACGACAATAATGAAATTCCATATATCTTTGCTGGCGCCTATTCAAGCAGCGCGGCAAGGTCGACTTTGTCCAAAGAAGGTTGTCGAAATAATGACCACATTACTAGTATTGTTTGAGTAAAACCTATTTTCAAGAATTACCCAACTGTAAGAAACCTTCACACTTAGGTGAACACAACATTCAGAACACAATATCTGATGAGATTGCCTGAAGGCTGTCTGAAGGACATAAGTCAAAAAAGCCTAAAGTGAATATTACAAATTTTTAGTTAAGCATAAGTACCTAGTTTATTTCGGCTACTTCCCATCGGATCTCGATATCAGAATTTCTAATTAACTGATCTCGCTCGGCGTTCTCATCGGATCTCGAGATCCGTTGCAACTCAAATGAATATTAGTTTTTCTTCCCCTCGGATCTCGAGATCCGTTCAACCCAAATAAATATAATATTTGCGTTCTCAACGGTACCCCTAGTACAAGTTTTTATAGTTTTTGTAAACGAAATGTAGTTTCGTTTAGTTCCATACATTTACTGGCAGCGCCTCTATCGGAAACTTGTAGGAATTAAAATCGGAAGGACGGGTTTTAGCAAATGGTAGTTTTCAAATTCGAAATAAAGTATTCGAGTATTCTTTGCATTTTAGCAGTACGAGTTGCCACTTTGACAAGTTAGCGGTAGTAAAGTTTGACGAATTCGATCATTTTCAAAGTATTTTTTTTCGTTAGATAAATTTTCGTGAGAGCTTCATGAGATCTTGCGTTTCTTATTTTATTATGATAACGAGACGGTATCTTGCCTGGAAGTTAGCCTCGGAGGCTGTAGGAGTTGACCGTCGTGAAAGAGAGCGACATGAGCTTGACGTAGGCGGAGATTAATTACAAACAGCCGCATCTCTTACACTAACTTTGTGCAACGGTATCGGCTCACAGGCTCACTAGAGAAGGTTTTGTCTATATTTGTAATACTCTGCGGGAAAATACAAATCTCAGGAACTCTCAAAGAATCTCTCTAGAGACCAAGGTAAGTTAATAGTTAGGTACCTAAGTACTCATACCTATAGATGCTTTATCTTATTTAAACTTTGTATTTTGTATTTTTGTAGCACTTGTCTATGTACCTACAAAAATATTTTCATAAAATTTACATAAATTGTAGTGCGAAACACTACCAATCTACATACTTTACAATTGCAATGTCGTGATGACGTCACGATTTCTATTTCGCCAAATACGACTCAATTGATAAAACAAACACTTAGTCCAGGATTCCCAACTAGTAATTATCAAAAATCAAGTACTCCATCGAACCTACGACATCTAGGTTCGATGTAGTTGAGGCATAAAATCATATAGAATAACTAAGGTTTGTTGGTTACTTTGGTCCGTAACTTAGTTATTACTGAACGAAATTAAAGACCAAAGGTACAGGAAGAATCAGAAAAATACGTTCTTCATTCATATAACACATCAATTAAACGTAAATCGATAATCATTTATTCCCAATACAACCACAGATAAAAACGACATACGAAAAACAAAACGTCAAACACCAATACGGTGGACTATATTTTGTCTCTTTTTTTTTGCTTGTGGGGTAGAGAGATAGAAATATGTAGTGTGAAGTTCGTTCAACGAGCTCTTCGATTTTTTTTATCGTGTGAACTTAATTTGAAAACATGAACTCGTCCTACCGATTACACTCAAAACTGTTAGTTTAGCGAGCTCACAAAAAAAATGAGCGAGCTCACGAAACTTTTTTCCGTTTTCATATTGTGCAAACTTGTAGGCGTACTGATCATTTGAAAATGATGTCTGATATTATTTTTTATTTGTTTCAGTGCAATAAAATCTAGATCATCCGTATTTCGATCTCGTTTTCTTAGAATGTCATAGCTATACTTATTTGATGAACAATCCTTTGTTAAATTCAGCAACTAATAGAAAATCAAATTTAAAAAAAACATTATGTTCAAAATAGGTGTCTGTGCGGATAGAGAAAAGTCTTAAAATTTGAAGGCGCTTCTTCGTAATTGTCGTACAAAAATCTCAAATTTACTTCTTTCTATCTTATTACGCTACGAAGTTTATATTTCCGTAAGCATGACTACCTATTCCCAACAATAGCGTCGTGCAAAACAAGTAAAACAATTAAGCATCCCTACTTCCTCTGCAGCCCGTGCAGTTCGTAGCGTGCAGTACGTCAAATGAGACAGTTCACGGAAATAGCTACTGAAAGATTAGTATATTTTAGTTTCACATTATTATATCATATGGCATTTTGCTGCAGAAATTCAATGCATATTTTTGCTACAGAAGAGAGTTATTCGATCCATAAACAATATGAAATCCTGGGATTTTCTGAGGGAACGTTTAAAAGAAATATAAAAATAATTACTATAAAGATACATTCTTACAGTGGCTTGTCAATTTATATATAATGTATGGAAGCATATTAATAGCATTGTTAAAAAATAGAGATGTTCATAATTTTAATACTAGAAATAAACTGAAAGTATCTGGATTTCGGTTAAAGATAGTTAGTGATTCATAACTGGTTACGCTTTTATAATAAGTTACATGGCATTGATCAATTATCAATGCACAGGTTTAAAACATTTTGTTAAAGTAAATCTCATATAGAAAGCATATTACAATGTTAATTATTGTATTAATGACAGATCACTTATTAAATTCCACATGACAAAACAAATTGATGAAATGTTCCACAATCAACGAAACTGCTACAATTTGAACTGGTACAAAGTTCCATGCATGCTCCGCTACCCGGAGCATTGGTATTGCACAGTATTTCCCCTTTTTACTGATATAGGTAGATCATCCATACCAATACATAAAAGTTAAACGTTGTCTGTTTGTTTGTTTGGGGAGCTTCCACGCGATAACGGCTGGACGATTTTGATGAAATTTGGAATGGAGATAGCTTATACCCTGGAATAAAACATAGGATACTTTTTATCTCAGAAAATTGAAAGTTTCCACGGGAAAACTGGAAAATGTTGATTACTCACTGTAAGGAACGGTTGCCAGAGCAACGAAATAACAAGTATGTCAAAAAACATCAAGGGTATTGGTGCTATACCAACTTTTGCATTGGTTTTTGATATCCTTTTAGTACATAGGATGCTTTTTTCGCCATAAACAGTAGTCTGCGCGGAAGAAGTCGCGGGCGGGAAAGCTAGTACATAATAAATATAGAAGTTCTTGCATCTTAAGCAGACGGAATAATGACGCATCTGCGGCGTAAGGTACATATGTTTAGTATCGTAAGGTGTCATCCGCGCGTTGATCTTGCATAGCCTTCAAAACTGCTGATTTTGTAGATCTCTGTTAAACTGTACTAAAAATAAGCAATAATCAAGCAAGCAACCAACTCGGACTTAAAACAAACTACTGTACATTTTTTTATTGGTGTCTTTATGTCTGTCTGTTTACCAAAGAGCTCAATGGTGTTAAGGCATTAATTGCAAGATAGCAACGAAATAACTAATATACTATGGATATAATATAGTCCAGTCTGGTCCAGTCCCCAATGGTTGTATATACCAACCAATAGGGACGTTTTTCCGATTGAGCGTTTTTATGTTTGGACATTATTAAGCTCTTGGACATTTTTCTTTTTTGACATTAGTCGTGTGAATCCCCTGTTTTCGTATTATTAGAAAAACATTTCTAATATTAGTTTTTCACATCGGTATCCCTAATTTGTCAGTGTTTTTAATCACCGACGAAAGAGTGTGTGTGGCATCGTAGCTCCCAAATGAATGGACCAATTTGGTTGCGGTTTTAGGGTTCCGTACCTCAAAAGGAAAAAATGGAAACCTTATAGGATCACTTTGTTGTCCGTCCGTCCATCCACCTGTATGTCTGTCTGTCAAGACTATTTTTCTCAGGAACGCGTGGAGGTATAATGTTGAAATTAGTACCAAATACTCAGCTCTGCAACCCCTTGGAGCTGTGAAAAAACATAGTAAGTCAACGCAATCAAAGATACGGCCGTTCATGCCGCATATTTCGATATTTTCGACACTCGCAAGGGAATCAAAACGTATAGAGTACTTCCCGTTGACCTAGAATCATGATATTTGTCAATAAGCAATGTCTTATAGCACAATTAAATGAGAAAATCCAAAAATCTTAAATTTAAAGAAAAAACGTGTGTCCCGTGATGAACGAACTATTTACATACCTACAAGTTTCAACGGAACCTTCGGTGTGCGAGTCCGTTTTTTTTCTGTTTGAAAGCTGATGTGGTCGAGATGGCTCTAAGCTATCGGGGGAGGGAGATACACAAATTTGTATTAGTGCTTGTTCTAAACAGGTATGTGTAATGTTGCAGGCGCAGTTCGTGGGCATCATGGTGCACGCGTTCCAGCTGCTGTTCATCGACTGCGACTACCCGCGTGCCTTCGTCTGGTGGATCGGCATGCACGCCGTCATGTTCTTCTTCCTGTTCAAGGACTTCTACAACCAGTCCTACAGCAGGCCGAGAAGGCAAAAGGTACAAGCTGATTTTTATGATTTTAACTCCTGCTAAACGTAAACAAGTATGATAATTAATAATGCAATGGAAAAATTTGGATCACAGACGAGATTCGAACTCGCATACATCCATGCCTATGCGCGGTAAATGCCTCTAACCAATTCGGCTACCGTGACCTTTGCATCTTCACCCAAATTTTTACCTTAGCTTGTGAACCCGCGTTATTTGGGGACGGTAACGCCATCTATTGGTAGTATTTTGAACTGACCAACCAAACACGGCTAATATTGATTAACTTCGTGTCTGAAAGATAACGCCTCTTAAATCATTTTTTTATGATTTAAGCATTTAACGCCTGCTGAACGTAAACAAAGGTATGATAATTTTGTAATGGAAAAATTTGGATCACGGACCAGATTCGAACTCGCATATATCCCCTTTCTCGTTACCGTCCCCAGACGGGTTCACAAACTAAGGGGAAAATTGGGATGACGATGCATAGGACAAGATAGCCGAATTGGTTAAAAGCATGTACCGCGCAGAGGCATGTCAACTAACCGCCAGATTTCGAATTCGATGTTTCGCCTGCCATTCCTCTGAAGCGGAGGTGCGGATTGTGAACAACCAATAGGATCTCGGCGACGGACTCGTCACACCGTCTCGACGATAAAGTTTTACCTTTAAAGTTTTGTCCTTACCTACGTGAACAAAGCTAACGCCGGTCATGGTTTTTCACTAATATGATACATCTCCGCACTTCTCCGCTGCAGTGAATGGTCCACCGATTAAGTACCGACTCGGTAATGCTGCTTTCTACCATATGAAGAAAAATCAACCAAGTGTAATTACCGTTCTCAAAATGTAACTTTGCCGCTCTGAAGTGTCTAAGTGTTTGTTGTCTAACAAAAAGAGGGTGCGATTCAAAATGGCCTCACTATTTATGAAGGTGACATTTTATTGGACCCTACAAGGAGAATTAAAAACGAAAAATCGCGGCTTACAGACCCTTTATAAAAGGATAGGGGAATTCAATACAAACAAAAAATTACAACAAAGTATTCTCGTGCCGCGATTCTGTGATATTGAAGCTTATTTTGACTACATATAGGTACGCTGTCTTTAACCTCCAGTATCTCAGAAATGAGACACTTTTAGGATACTAGTGTTCTAACATTATTGTTTGTATTGAAGTCCCTTATTGATTTATTAAGGTTTGAACAGTGGCCGCAATAAGCGGGTTTTTCACTTGTAAGTATGCCACAAACACGAAGGTTAGAAGACCTTTGCCGCGCAATATACAAAAGGGTGTGTTGCGAGACACTCTCACAATGCATACGTTTGTAAGTACGCTAATCGTATAAGAGCAAAGAGCGTAAGCACTGTTAGTAAAAAAAAAACGGAAGACACTCACTGTTTATGCTCACTTCAGTCAGAGCGGTCGCACTCCGCAACAAGTACAAATAAATTCGAGGACCCAATATTCGGGTCCGTTCAATCGAGTGTCAAGCGTGCGCTCGACGAGTCGCGCGCCTTGTACTTAGCGATAGAGCACCTACTTACGTAAAGTTATTGACAAACTTTATTCGTGTTTTAATTATGAGTACCAAGAAGAAAGCTAGAAAGTACTGCATAGCATTCGGCTGTTTGAATAGTGATAGAAATGACGAATTGTCATTCTTTACGTTTCCAAAGGATATTGAAAGGTAATAAATTGTAATACCTATAATAGGTCCTAGTTATGTAGTTAGATATTGATATTTTTTTATTACGTAGGTTTCTATAGTTTTATGTTATTTCATTTGTGTTCCATACCGAAGCTACGCATATTTAAGGTTTTTCCGTGCAGAAATAAAGTCGTTTATTAAGTAATTTTAAGATCAACGTAAATTTTTACCTATGTAAAAATTTAGTAAAAATGAGGTAGTAGGTCTATTCTGATAAGAATGTCATTGTATGTAATAGAACTATTTTAATTTATAATAATAAGTAATAACATAATACATTATTACTTATTTATTCTGTTACAATATCTACGTCATAACATATCACAGAATAATTAGTAGTACAAGTACCTAGTCATATCTTAATACAACCCTACCGAGCGAAAAAGGGACAGAGCGATTCTGAAACGGTTAGAGCAATGGAAGTTCTCGCGCGTTGTGATACGGTGCATTCTAGCCTGCACGCGGTGGGCGAGCGCCTTCTAGGTAAATATAATTGAAAGCTCGCAGCGCCGTGCGAGTTAAATTGCACTTTATAGCGTTGTAGCGAGAGTCGCTATTTATTTAAATGACTTTACTCAGTTAGCTTTCTGTACTTGTACTATTATTTATTCTGTGCTTCAGTGCAGCAAAGTTATATAAGTATTGCGAGAACAAGCGCGTTCTAAACTGAATGAAGGCCAAATACTTGTAACAGCAATATTTCATTGTTTTACTCAAGTCGATACTTTATTTGGTTAGTATGTTGCTTCAGATAGCATTATGAGCCCGTTATTTTTCCTCAACTGGGATATAGAACTTCTCTCAGAAATAGTAAATTTCTCGGTCTGTGAGGCCACCCCGCTAGCGCTAGCCCAGCCTAAATTTTACCAAATTTTGCTTCATAGTTAAACTGTACTAGGTAATTACTTGTAGGTATTTATCATACAATTTCCAAATGAACTGTAGTTTAACCATGGAGATCTCCAGCCTAATATCTCCTATCAGGATCCCCTGGGGACCTAAAGATACCCCCTATTCCAGTAGGATCCCTGGGCGGATCTAACGCCAGTCTCTATTCACACATGCTCAAATTGTTTGGCACTGGCGGGTATATCTGTGTAACTGACGACTGTGTGCGTGTGCAGGTGCGCGCTTCCTCCCCGGCGCCGGAGACGACGCAGCTGAAGGACGTGCCGTACCAGAACGGAGCGATCAAGAACGGATTCAGCAACGGCGTCGCGCACACCAACGGGCTGGCCCGCGCGCGCACCGTGCTGCCCGCCGGCAACTGACGCCGCGCGCGCGCCGCACGTACTCCGTAGTATTCTGTGATCGCCGCGGCCCGAGGCGAGGACGCTACGCGCCCGTCCGGCACCGCCCCCCGGACAAGTAGACTCAATGTGATTTATCTAGTGTACATAAAGTTAGGCGGTGTCGACGGTGTACATTTTATTTTACATACGGCTAGATTGTGATCGCATAGCGTTTTATATTTTTATCTCTAGACTTAGCACCGCTTTTAGGGTCTCGACTCTGAAGGGTGACGGTCGTTGTATTGATTTCTTCGTTTACGGTGCTGGAGTATTGTACTCTTCGACTTTTTTCCGATGAGCTTATAAACGCTTGTTTTTCAAGAGTTTTTTTTTTCTATATTTTTTTACACAATTTTCTCTAAACTCCCTTTGTAGATTTCCTGTACTAAAAATATTTCTCTGGTACCTTGCCATATGAATGGTCAGTTTGAAGTTATTGCGTTCTCTTAATACCACGATTCTTGTAACACAAAAATAGATATAAAAAAAACACATTGTGGTTTTCATATTGTATTTTTACAACATTGTGACTTATTCGACAATAGTTCTTATAATGTCAATAAAAAGAAAAGTATTCCATATCAGCAGTAACAAAAACCTTTAATAAAATTATACAAAACAATATATAATTATATAATTGATTTGCAGTTACATCTGATCTGGACTTGCTGTTACATCAAACTCAAAATGACTATTGATATAGTAGTTTTTCTAAAAATAAATCAATGGAAAATTGTAAAATAGCATATTTTATGAGTTCCATCTTGAGTGGGCAGCGTTGTTTGAGTCACAAAGCTCACGACTTAGACTAGAGGATGGTCCAAATGGTTGCAGCCCATAGATTGGTGGAACTGCAGTTTGTGTACTGCGTACACTATGAAGTTTTCCTTATTTAAGTACAATAGTATGTGTATGTATATTTTATCAATTGAATGTTCAATGTAGATTTAGATAATTATGACACTAAAATGGTTGTGTTGGTTATTTATTTTGTTTTAATTTATCTTTTATTTATAACAAACGGGTTTTTGTAGCAGTAGCTTGTGAAGTTCTTCCTTTTGTGTTAGTCTTCCGTTTTTTTTTGTACTTATTAAAAACCAAGGTGCTTTTTGTACTCCGAACAGCCTGCTTCTGCAGGCAGTCATAGCTGAAGCTCGCCATTTTGTAAATAGACATTTTGTTAACCAATTGAGGACATCTGTTAATGTACCTATTGTAATTTTTATACAAAAATATGCAAATAAATAATAAGTATACAATAAGAGCAAAATGATTTTGATTTTATCCTACCTTTTACCACATAATAACCATATATCTTTGACTTTAATTAATAAGTTTATATTGTTCATAACTTGTTCACGATAATGACGTGGTATATGGTTGTTCAAAACTTATTACCTGAGGGAACTTCCTTAGTCTGTAAATAACATGTTAAAAGTATGTTCATAACATACTTTTAGTATTTTAATAATAACATTCGCTATAAATGTCACAGGACTTGACTTCAAAAGTACATGGTCTTATAAAACTAAATGTCATATTAAAAAAAGGTTACCAAAGAATTTAAATATAAACATTTAACAGGTATACTTATTACGATAATATAAAAAAATTAAGTACTCCAGTAGTTTAACCTTTTATGACCCAGCAACCCATATGTGTGTTGGCAAACAAAAGAATAACTGTTTTTTCCGGGTCCCGAGCGAATATAGCTTGTTAAGCCAAGCGTTTTGTTCTTGTTATGTTTTGTAGTGAAAACTAATTTTAAAATTAAATCACGGGGATTTAGCACAGCGGAAACCTAAGTTTCCCGCAGAGCTGTCTTCTGTATTGTGTGCTCGCGCAGAGCACCGGTACCTATAACAGTAGGAGCGGTGACAAAGGTAGGATCCTCCTTTCTTCACTTTTTCACTAGGCTGCAAGCAAGACATAACTGTTATAGTTACAAAATTAAAACAGAAGTGCCACTTTGTTGGAATTAGTATAAATAGTAAGGTCCTGTCAAATGATATGTCATCCCTTTCAAACCTAATTAAACCGAAAGGGATAGCGATATCTTTAGCCAAATTTTGTATGTAGTTTGGGCCAAAAGAGTTGGTACCACTGAAAACTGAAGCCAAAAAAAGGAGCAGAATAATGAAAATAATGCATCTATCTATATCTACAAATAAATAAAATTGAAGTGTGTTTGTAAAGACAAACAGCTTTTTACTCAATGCATATGAAAGTATACACGGTACTCATAACAAAAAAGCATTTTTTTTGTCTTTCTGTCTGTCTGTTTGTTCCCGCTAATCTCCTAAACGGCTGGACCGATTTTGACAGAACTTTCACTGGAAGATAGCTGAAGTTACAAGGAGTAACATAGCCTACTTTTATTTTCAAAAATAATTAGGGGTCTGCACAAAAAAAAAAAACGCTAAATTTTGACCATGCGGGCACAGATACTCTTATTTACAAAGTCTAGTTAGTTACAACATTTATAAGTCAAGAATGGCTGCATAGATTTTTATGATCTTTGATTTTTAGGATTTTCCTCCAATCCGAATAGCAGAATGACTAATAAAACTCAAGAAAAAAAAAAAAAAACATTTTCTCATGCATTTTGTATCTATGGAACGGCTTTTTGGATGATATCTCGAGATTGGAATTTCGATGAAATGGGTTGGGGTTTTTTTCCTGTGGTTTTATAGGGGGGAGCAAAATTTGTACACGTACCAAGCCGCGGGACGCAGCTAGTACTTATAATAAGGCAGTAAGTACCAAAAAAAGCTGTGCAATGAAGATAAACTAAAAAAAATTGTCTAGGGTACTTTAATTTACTGAACAAGAATATAAGGTTTTTTTTAAATAGTGTGTCTGTTCGCCCATCACGTAGAAACTACAGAACCGATTGCGATGCGGTTTTCACTCTTGGACAGCTTAGGTTTTGGCTGGTATAATTGGTGTACTTGGTATCTCAACCCAATGAGTAGGCCACACAATTGTTTAAAAACTATTTGACGGCTGCACAAAATTTGGTATTATGTACTCTATAGGTACTTTTGGCCCTGGAATAACACATACTAGGTAACTGTTAGCCCAGAGAAATGACCACATGGGCAAAGCCGCGGGCACAGCAGTTATTAATAATTATGTTGTTTTGAAAGTACCAACTAGCGAGGTATGAATGGCTGTAGAATGTTATTTAGGTCCAATTACTTTCGCACAAAAATCTTATTTTTTTCACGCTTTCCTAATTTGCTTATGTAGCTACTGATGCATATACTTAGGTAATAAACTAATTAGATACTAAACTATTAACAAAACCTTTATTTTGTTATCATGTTATATTAATTACATATGACATGATAACAAATCTTGTCTTAACTAAAATTGTGACTTAAGATAAATAAAGTTCACCTTGTCTTGAGTCCACGAGTCTTCTGTCCATTCCCAAACATTGCCAGCCATGTTATGAAGGCCAAAATCATTGGGAGGGAATAAATGCACTGCATTAGTTCCTACAAAACCATCCTTAGCTGAATTGTAGTGAGGAAATGTACCCTGCCATATGTTTGCCCTGAAAAGTACAGATTTTTTATAGTGGTTTATTTTTAAAGCAATAAGTACGAAAAAGTCTGCAAAAAGAAGATAATAAAAAAAATGGTGTAGAATACAAAAATATAACATTTTTTAAATCGTGTCTGTTTGTCTGTATTTTTGTTCGCACATAAGTAAAAACTACTTGACCGCTTGTGATGCAGTTTTACACTGTTGGATAGCTTAGGGTTTGACTTAAAAACTGGGGTACTTTGTGTTTCAATAAAAAATGCATCTGCCTACCTAGTAAGTAATAAATAAATAAATAATAACTGAAACAATCATTTGAATATCAACTCACATGTGTTTCTTTCCTGGAAACAATTTATCACCCCAAGGATATTTGGTGTCCGGGTGTCCGCCCCTGCATGCAGCTTCCCATTCCGCCTCTGATGGCAAGCGTGCTCCTCGCCACTTGCAGAATGCTTTTGCATCTTTCCATGACACATGTATTACAGGATGGTCCAAGATATCTACAATTTGAGAAGGTATTATATTCTATATAAGGCTCAAGCCATTTGAATTTTAAGGAAGTAGGTACTAATACTAAAAGGCTAGCAAGCAATACAATATATACATATAGCATACAAATGAAGAAGAAACTGAAATACTAGCACCTATGTTAGTTACCTTTTACATCTGTGTCTGGCCCATGAGGGTGCAACCAATCAGCTCCAAGCACCTTGTACCACCATTTAGCCTGAACTACACGAAAATCTTTCAGTTTCTCTCTAAAAGTGCTGTTCAAAAATAGACTAAAAACAAAACTATCTCCAAAAGATTCAGCTTCAGTCTTGTAGTTAGTTTTTGACACAAAATTAGCAAAGTCTCTATTGGATACTTCGTGTTTATCCAAATAAAAGCTGTTCACTGGAACGATTCTTTTGGGACCTTCTTTATCTTTCTCTATAACTATGTCATCAGTTCCTAGCTGATATATACCACTGGGCACTAGAACCATTCCTTCTAAATTTTTACATTTTTGTTCATCAATACAACCTTTCTCAATTTCGTTATCACTAGAGCACTGCGCTTGGCTATCAGTTCGTAATGTTCCAAAAACTGTGTCACTATCACTGTTTTTCTTTTGCTCAGCGCGCCCCACATTGCAACCACATGAACAATTTTCTTCGGAATAAGTTTTAGCTGATTGAGCTATTAAAACAAGAAACACGAAAGTTAACATATCAGAAATCAACACAAATTACAATACAATACAATACAATACAATAACTCAATACAAACAAAATCTAAATTTACAACAGTCAACAACACAGACTCAGGAGCCGTTCGTTTTGATGCTGATCGAAAATAACACAAAATAAAAACGCTAAAACATGTTTCGATCAGCGTTCCCTTTGGACATGACAGTTAAATCTGACATCAGAAAAGCAACTTTATTTGCAAGGTTATAGGGACGTTTTTCATTCGGTTTGGAAAGGATAATTAGTGTCAAAAATGGCAATCGTAACAGCCCAAAACGCCACTTCATCATCTCGAATGCAGGGCTACGGCTGTGTTCACCTACACGCTAGAATCATCCGTGCGATTATCGCTCGATCATCTGCAGCCCGATTCCATAACTTGGCTTCAATCGAATTCTCAGTATCGCAGCCACTAATGCCTTGCGATAGAGTCGAATTTGCTATGAAAAAAGTGATAATCCGATTGTAGCCAAGTTATGGAATTGGGCTGCCGGAGATCGTGAACGACTTTGGACGTCCACATACAACTGACAACTGTAAAGTGTCAATTTCATACTATTCCTCCCCTCCACTACTATTTTTCGGATGACCCAGGCGAACGCCCGGACGACGCCGTGAACGATTTCGAGTGTACGCGCGGGTGATCCGTGCGTCCTCGAACGTTTATGTGAACGATATCAGCTGACTGAGTGACTTCTCCTCTGACAGTAATAGGTAGTTGACGTTGCATTTCGAGCACTAGTCGTCAGTGTGACCATATCTAGCAGGTTCCTGCGATTTCAGCAGGATTTGACTCTCATTTTAGCTCCTAGCAGGTTTTTTAGCATTTTATTGAAATCTAGCATTATTTAGCAGAATCCAATGATGCATCCAATAATAGCATCCAATAATAGCAATAATCTGGCAGGATTTCTTGAACGCGTTTCAAAATGCCCCAAAAGTAAACACAGTACGCTCAAGCATTTATATTTGAGTTTATTGGCTTCTGGAAGCAGCTCTGATGCCAAACCAACAGATACCGAAAATTTCTGAAGACAAATTGAAACAATGAATTTAATTTAATTTAAATGGTAATGGTAATGGTGTTGGTAAACCCAACATTGTGAATCTTGCGGGGGCTATTATGATTTTACTAATGCCACACACTTATTGTGAACGAATCATTTCACTTATTAACAATATAAAAATCCAGTTTAGAAATCCGTTCAAAAATAAACATGACGATTCTGTAATTTTGCATGCCAAAAAAACAAAAAGGAAATATATGAAAAAATGGGTGTGTGAATTTCGAGCCGACAAAAATATGTTAACATTATCTCTTAACTCATCATCATTATATAAAGAATTTGCTAAGGACAGTGATAGTGATGAGTGAATTGTGTTGTAAATAGAAATGAACTGGCCAAGTGCGAGTTGGGCCGCGCACTGAGGGTTCCTTACCACACCACTTTTATTTTTCTTATTATAGTTTTACTTTAGAGTGTGTAATCATGCCAAGTTTGACTTTTACGCTTGTACTTATCACCGCTTAGAGCAAAGACAAAATACGTAATAAATTCTTTTGTTGTATAGGGATCCCCCTTTTTTATTATTATTATTTCTTAATTAATCCGCCATAACATTACAGTCATATTCTATAAACATTTTAATATCTATTACAGTTCAAAAGATCATCGTTATCAGTTCCCGCTGCTGGGACACGGGCCTTGAGAGAGAGAGAATGGGCCATAATCCGTCAGATTGTAAAGCGCAACATGATACCATTCGGATACTATTTTCTCCAAAGATCGGTTCAAAAGATACAGTCGTTAAAAGGTAGGACGGACAAACAGACAGACAGCGTAGGCTTAAAAATATTTTAGTTGACCGTTGACACTCTTTGGGTACGGAACCCTAATAAAAATGACATTCTAATCGTACAAATTGGCATTTTTTTCATATTTTCTAATGTTTAAGCAATATTTGTGAAAGCAGTAATTTAGCATTATATGAAAAATGTCTAGCATATTTTAGCAGTTTTTGTCATTCAGGCTAGCAGAATTTGACATTTGAATCTGGTCACACTGCTAGTCGTCGTCCGTTAGTGTCCGCCGAAGCTTCTCCGAGGAAGGATCTGTGTCGTTTGTCTCCGCAAAAATAACCCTCGCGGTGCCCTCGCGCTTAGTACATTTGTCTGGATCGTTTCGTTCCGAATGCCAAGTCAAAACTGTCCCAGGCAGTCGATGTGCGCCCTATTAAGTTTCCAGAAGGTAGTCGTACGTACTCGTATTTAGTATGTACTAGCAGTAGTCGGTAGGTATTTGAACTATAAAGGTCGGCGGCGCCTTTGAAATTGCCGCGCCGCGCCGCGCCTGTAGGTACCTAAGGCCGGCGGCGCCTTTGATGTTGCCGCGCCCGTAGGTATATACCTACCGTCCTCTCTGGAACTGTATGTACGTACACTTCACTAGTGTGTTCTAGAATGTTCCTTTAAATGTAGGTACGAGTATTGCGTCATCCGACCGCGGCTGTTCCTGACTGTTTTTCTAAGATTCGTCCGGCGTAACAGTACGTATACGTATACGTAATACGTTCAAAATCTCATTATCACATTCATTTATGTACCTACGTCAAATAATATAACGTTGCCTTTTGGCAACAATATGCATTTAAGAGTTAAGAATACTCGTTTTGAATGCTGAGATACACTACCACGATACGAAAGAGCGTATTTGACAAAATCAGACGATAATTGCACATTTTCACATTTTGCACTTCAGCATACGTGTTCATGTGTAAAACAAACACTGCCGACTAAATTTTGAGGCACTAAAAATTTTTGTAGTTTTTAATACTGACAACATAGGCAATGACGCCATTTTGTAGTACATTTTGTATTTTGTTGTCAGTATTAAAAAATAGTAATTGGTTTGGGAGTATGACTATATGTATGTATGGATGTATGTCGGCATAGCACGATCGCATATTCATAAATTTGAAAAAGTCGGCTCATTGCGATCAGATGTATAAAAAGTTATAATAGTAGGCATTTTGCAGAAAGGCATTTTGCAGAAAGTACGAGTATGCATTCAGCTATCAAACCGTTATTAGAACTATCCGCTCTTCCTCCGATCCACTCTTATCCCAACAAACCTAAGTGCCTTCTTCCTTGAGTTCCTCATCTATCCATCTATGTATCTATCTTCTATACTATAGTAAAACTGTAACTGGGCTATATCTGTACATTAAATATATTTGGAAATTTTTAACTGAGTTAAACTTCAAAATCAATATTATCAAGTGCAAAAACGTTATGTTTTTATTTTTTGTCTGTCTGTATGTCTGTCTCTTTCTTTGAACACGCATCACGCTGAAACTACCAGACGGATTTTGATGCAACTTGGCACAATCCTAGCTTATGTTATGGATTAAAATTTAGAATACTTTTTATTCCGAAAAAAACTAGGGTTCCCGCGGGATATAGGAATTGAAAGTTATTTAAAAAAAACATTACACGCTGAAACTTCTGGACGGATTTTGATGTAACTTGGCACAGACAAAGTTTATATTATATGTTAAAATCAAGAATACTTTTTATCACGAAAAAATAACTGGTTCCTGTGGGATAGGAGTCTTAAAATTATGTTAATATTAAAGTAATAAAACTAGTACATCCATACCAATATATAAAAGTGAAACGTTTTCTGTTTGTTTGTTTGTTTGGGGAGCTTTCACGCGATAACCGCTGGACGGATTTTGATGAAATTTGGAATGAAAATAGCTTATACCCTAGAATAAAACATAGGATACTTTTTATCCCGGAAAATTCCACGAATTCCATGGAAATTTCCACGGGAAAACTGGAACTTGTTGAATACTCGCTGTAAGGCACGGTTGCCATGGAAACGAAATAACAAGTCAGCCTAAAACTATCAAGAGCTTTGGGGCCACAGATACATATTATGTTAGGCGTTATTTTTACATTTTCTTTGATATTTTTAAGGCTTCTGTAATTTCCTGAAGTAAACCGTCAAGTTTTGTTTGAAAACAAGCAGATAAACATATACAGACGACCGCGCGTTTGTTATATCATGGGATATTGATAACTTATAACCCTTTTGACGCAATATACCATAAACGTAATAAACCGCGAAACATCAAATGCTTGACGATGCCAATGTTTTAAATCATCACAGTCACAATAATTCCTCTTCGAATTATTTAAAAAAAACTGACAATTTACTTTGTAATATTGTTGGACTTTGTAAATTTGTTAGTTTTATTTAATGTGCATGTTTTATTTATTATCCCTCTTAAAAAAGAGCCCTCTTGCAGCTGTTTGTATTGTTAACTAAACTGGTATTTTTAAAATATACCTCCACATAACGCTATTGCAACACAGATAGATTTCTGTCAACAACCTTCAGTGGCGACCCGACATGGCCATGATAGGTTAGAAGACGAAGGCGGAAGCAAAACAAAGCGAAACGAAGCGTAGCGAGCTCCCGCCTTCGTCTCCTAACCTATCACGGCCATGTCAGGTCTGAAGGTCTGTATGTAAGTTTGTTCGCGCATCAAGTAAAAACTACTAGATCGATTGTGATGCAATTTTCACTATTGGATAGCTTAGTTTAAATAAAAAATTGGGATACTGGGTATCTTATTCTGACGATTAGATGCCGAGCAATCGATAAAAAACTATTTGACGGCTGAACAAATTTTGAACAAATATTGTACTCTGTAGGTACTTTTGGTCCTGGAATAACACCTATGAGTTAATTTTAAATGAAATGACTACGCGGGCAAAGCCGCGGGTACAGCTAGTACTATAATAAAACTGTAACTGGGCTAAATCTGAACATTTTTTTTTTTGAAAATTATAATTGAGTTATACTTCAAAATCGATACAGAGTGCTAAAAATATATATATTTTTATTTTTTGTCTGTCTGTCTGTCTCTTTGAACACGCATCACGCTGAAACTACAAGACGGATTTTGATGCAACTTAGCACAATTAAAGCTTATGTTATGGATTAACATTTAGAATACTTTTTATTCCGAAAAAATCACTAGTTCCCGCAGGATAGGGGTTGAAAGTTATTTAAAAGAACACATATTACGCTGAAACTACTGGACGGAGTTTGATGTAACTTGGCACAGTCAAAGTTCATATTATGTATTAAAATTACGGATTCTTTTTATTCCCAAAAATATAGGGTTCCTGCGGGATAGGTATTCAAAGTTATGATAATTTAAATGTAATATAAATAAAACATTAAAAGGGTATCATAATTTCGATCTTTTCGCTACGATGCTGTGTGGCTCAGTCAGAAAATGTCAGGCATCCAGACGTGCGTGGATCGAAATCACGCGCTTTTTGAAATGTTTTGCTCCATATTTTTAAGCATTTACATATCTTAGGTGCTATTTTTACATTTTCCTATATATTTTTAAGGCTCCTTTCATTTCCTGAAGTAAATCGTCAAATCGTTACAACAAAATAGGTCACAATAATTCTAATTTAGATAATTTAGGAAAAAAAACAATAACAGAAAAGAATTCTGTCAATTTACTTTCTTTTTTTTTACTTTGTAATATTGTTAGTTTTACATTAAGTGCATGTTTAATAAAAAAGGAATAAATTATCATATAATTTACAATCCATCATTAAAAAGCGCCCTCGTGTGGCTGTTTTTATTGGTAACCAAACCGCTTAAAGTTTTAAATTTTTAACCCCCGAACAAAGAGACGGGTGTTATAAGTTTAGGGTGTGTATCACTTTGTGTGTGTGTGTGTGTGTGTGTGTGTGTTTGTGTGTGTGTGTCTGTGGCAAACCGCATCAAAATCGGTCCATTCGTTTGGGAGCTACGACTCCCAAATTTTTATGCGATTTTTTATGTTTGAAAGCTTAGGAGATGGTTCTTAGCTATAATGGGAAGGAGGACTGGGGGGGAATCGTTGTTATCGTCGTTAGGATCGTTGCTTCCAAACGAATGGACCGATTTTGATGTGGTTTTTTTATGTTTGAAAAGTAATGTTATCGAGATGGTTCTTAGCTACATGGAGGGGGGGGGGGAGGGGGGGGGGGGGGTTAGGAAAAGATGTTTAGAAGAGAGCGTAGTATCAGCAGTGCTATTACGCAATGTTGATCATATCGGTTTCAAGCCGTCAAATTCATAGTGCTTTGCGATGAAAAAAGTGACAATCTGATTGAACTGTGGTCGGGCCCCTGTACTTATGATAAAGCATTATGAACAAATAAGCCTGTTCAACTAAGATAATTAAGGTTTGATTTAAAAACTGGTGTACTTGGTATCTTAGGCCTTGCACGCACTGCCTTGCGGTAGAACGCGGTGCGTTTATTCTACCGTTTATTTCATATTGTATTAAATGCGATTAATTCACCGACACTCTGTACTTCACAGAATATGCGTAATAAAAACGCAAGGCAGTGCGTGCTAGCCTTATTCCGATGATTAGATGCCGAGCAATCGATAAAAAACTATTTGACGGATGAACGAATTTTGAAGAAATGTAGTATATTGTAAATTGTAGGTACTTTTGGTCCTGGAATAACACGTGTGGGCTACTTTTAAATGAAATGACCACGCGGGTAAAGCCGCGAGCAAAGCCGCGGGCACAGCTAGTAGCTAGTAGCTAGTAGTAGGCCGGCTATGCCCCTGAGCAACCCTGAGCCTATTATTTATTCTGTGTCTGAGCGACGCAGGCGTGCCTTTTTAAGAGATTAATATCATATATTAATATCTATCTATCTAAACTATAATAAAACTGTAATCTATACTATAATAAAACTGTAACTGGGCTAAATCTGTACATTAAATATTTTTTGTAAATTATAATTAAGATAAACTTCAAAATCGATATGGAGTGCAAAAAGGATGTTTTTATTTTTTGTCTGTCTGTCTGTCTGTCTGTCTGTCTGTCTGTCTGTCTGTCTGTCTGTCTGTCTGTCTGTCTGTCTCTTTGAACACGCATCATGCAGAAACTACCAGACGGATTTTGATGCAACTTGGCACAATCATAGCTTATGTTATGGATTAACATTTAGAATACTTTTTATCCCGAAAAAAAACAATAATTCCCGCAGGATAGGGATTGAAAGTTATTTAGAAAAAAAACACATATAACGATGAAAATACCTCACGGATTTTGATGTAACTTGGCACAGTCAAAGTTTATATTATGTGTTAAAATCAATAATACCGATGATTGAATCACGAAAATATACGGGATTCCTGCGGGATATGAGTCTAAAGTTATGTTAATTTGAAAGGAATAATAATTGCGCATCCGTTTATAAAATGGTACCGAAAATTCGGCACCTATGCCACAAGTCAGAGTGGCACAGTGGAAGCGGTGTCTGGCTGCAAGACACCGCTTCCATCCATCCAGAGGCACATGGATCGAATCCACGTTTTGCCTCAATATTTATAAGCATTTACATATTTTGTGCGTGTTTTTACATTTTCTTTGATTTTTTTAAGGCTTATGTAATTTCCTGAAGTAAACCGTCAAGTTTTGTAATTGGAGATGGTAGTTTTTTTATTATTATGGTTTACAACCAAAGTGTAAAGACAGAAGCGGACACCCAACTTTCAACTTATGTCTAAGATCCTTCGTGGCGCAATGGTGTCAGAACCCGACTTACGTGCCGTCAAACCCAGGTTCAAATCCAAGTAGCCTTTAAAGACTGTTTCGAACTTTTTATTGTTTACAAACAAAGTGAAAAGACAGAAGCGGACACTAAATTTTCGGCCAGTGTTTAAGATCCTTTGTGGCACAGTGGTGTCAGTACCCAACTGACGTGCCGTCATTCCCAGGTTCGTATCCGAGTAGCCTCAAAAACTTTTGCACTCAACAACAACTTTTCATGAAGCAATAGTTCCATTAGCTAAATACAGAGGCGCCCCTGGAGCTTTACCCCTATTGGGCGCGAAGATAGGCCTCTATTTCCGTATATAGTATATACATAGTACTCTGTGCCAGAATCCTTAATGTTTTACATGTTGTACTAACAGAACTGTCTGATGCACTAACTAAAGGAAAGCCGACGTCGTTGCATAATATTTCGAAAATATACATTACGTACACAACGCTCTTGACGTCAGAGACCATGTTGGCATCATGAATCTGTAGAGATTCATGGTTGGCATCGAGTATGTTTTAAAATCCAGACAGCGAAAATGTATTCTTCGAAAGTACACCTTAAAGGTTTCGAACATTTATGTCGTCACTGGCCGAGCTGCGATCGGGTATAGGTAGTTTCGAATAACGCTCCACATAACGCTATTCTATTCTATTTCATAAAGTGTCTTGGTGGCTGTACAAACACTAATAAATAATAAATATATTGGGGACAATTCCATACCAATTACCTAGCCCCAAACTAGGATACCCTGTAATATGGGCACTAGATAACGTACATATATACGAATATCACATCCATGACTCGGAAACAAACATTTTTGCTCATCACACAAATGATTGCACCTTGCAGGATTCGAACCTGCGACCGTTTGATTTCGTTCCCAGGGTCACTAGCCACTAGACCAACCTATTAATTATTTATTTGCTATTGCAACACAGATAGATTTCTGCCAACAGCCTTCAGTGGCAACCCGACTTTGCCGTGAATGTTAGAAGGCGAAGGCGAGAGCCTAAGATTAGCGAAGCTTAGCGAGCTCCCGCCTTCGTCTTCTAACCTATCACGGCCATGTCGGGTCACTACTGAAGGTCTGTATGTAAGTTTGTTCGCGCATCAAGTAAAAACTACTTGATCGATTTTCTTAGGGTTTGAGTTAAAAACTGGGCTACTTAGTATCTTAATCTGATGATTAGATGCCGAGCAATCGATAAAAAACTATTCGACGGCTGAACAAATGTAGTATATTATAGGTACTTTGGTCCTGGAATAACACGTATGAGTACCAAACTTTTAAATGAAATGACCACGCGGGCAAAGCCGCGGGTACAGCTAGTACTATAATAAAACTGTAACTGGGCTAAATCTGTACATTACATATTTTTTGAAAATTTTGTTTGAGATAAACTTCAAAATCGATATGGAGTGCAAAAAGGTTTTTTTTTTTTTGTCTGTCAACCGTTATTAGAACTATCCGCTCTTCCTCCGATCCACTCTTATCCCAACAAACCTAAGTGCCTTCTTCCTTGAGTTCCTCATCTATCCATGTATGTATCTATCTTCTATACTATAGTAAAACTGTAACTGGGCTATATCTGTACATTAAATATATTTGGAAATTTTTAACTGAGTTAAACTTCAAAATCAATATGGAGTGCAAAAACGTTATGTTTTTATTTTTTGTCTGTCTGTATGTCTGTCTCTCTCTTTGAACACGCATCACGCTGAAACTACTAGACTGATTTGATGAAACTTGGCAGAATCATAGCTGATGTACTGGATTAACATTTAGGATACTTTTTATCCCGGAAAAATCAACGGTTCCCGCAGGATAGGGGTAGAAAGTTATTTAAAATAACACGTATCAAGCTAAAACTACTGGACGGACCTGGCAGTGGAACGCGGTGCGTTTATTCTAGCGTTTATTTCACATTGTATTATATGCGTTTATTTCATATTTTATTATATGCGTTTATTTCATTTCAATACGTGCACTTCTATGAAGTGTCATAGAAGTGCAAGTGTGTTATAACGCATATTCTGTGAAGTACGGAGTGCCGTACTTCACAGAATATGCGTTATAAAAAGGCAAGGCAGTGCCTTATTCCGATGATTAGATGCCGAGCAATCGATAAAAAACGATTTGACGGCTGAACGAATTTTGAAGAAATGTAGTATAATATTGTTCCTTTGTAGGTTTGGTCCTGGTCCTTCTGGTCCTCTGGACCAAACCTACAACTGGTCTGGTGGTGGTTTGGCTTTTGGACCTAGAATAAAACGTGTTGGCTACTTTTAAATGAAATGACCACGCGGGCACAGCTAGTCATATATAAAAGTTATTGTGCTACAGATTGATTTGATTTTAGTGTTTTTTAATCTGGAATTTTGGGAAATATGAAATATATATTAGTCAGGATTATGTTGTTTCGAAAATATTCGATGCTAGCCTGGACTGGATATGGCTTAGCTCAATCTATCTACAGAGTTTGGTTTTAAGTACCAGCTGCGCCACGCGGTTGTACCCGCGTGAGGGATGATGATGATGTGATAATGATAATGATAAAAAGTATCCTATGTGTTATTCCAGGGTATAGAAATATACCTCCATCCCATATTTCATCAAAATCCGTTTAGCCGTTTGTGAGTGAAGTATGATGATGATGATGATGATGATGATGAAAAGTTTCCTATATGTTATTCCGGACTATAAGCTATTTCCATTCCAAATTTCATTAAAATCCTTTCGGCAACGGACTCATGGTCACACCGTTTTGTCATACTAGTGTGACCACGAGGAATTTTATTTACTTCCTCGTCGTCACACCACGACACGAGGCTAAAACGAGTTATTATATTATTTAAAATAGCCACAAATTACCAGGAGAGCAGAAACCCTTGGGAGGTTAGAGGTTGGAGGGGAGGGGGAGTAAGAGGAGTGGGGAGGAGGGGTTTGAGGGGTAGGAGGAGGGAGTAAGGGGAGTGGGGGAGGATAGTAGGGGGGGAGTGTGGGGAGGGTTAGGTTAAGTGTTAAAATAGTCACAAATTACCAGGAGTTCGGAGAACTTTTCGTAGGTTGGAGATTGGAGAGGAGGAAAGTGGAAGGGGAGGGGAGTAAGGAGAGTGGGAGTGGGGGGATTGTAGGAAGTTTTGAATGATAGCTGTCAAACTTAAAAGGGCTATAACTCGGAAACTAATGATCATAGACTTGTAGTTTCTTTACAGAAGTGATAAATTTCATCGATATCATCATTTTGGTTGACAGCTGTCAAACCTAAAATGGCTATAAATTTAAAATTATTAATCCTAGACTCGTAGTTTTTTTTCAGAAGTATCATCGATATATTCGTTTTGTAAATAAACTAAATTAGGTCGTTAATGTCGAAAATGTTCCTCCTTTTCTCCTGCCTCTCCCTTCACTTCCCTCACTCATCCATCACATTCTACTGCCCTTCCCCTCATCCACCCCGCCACTTACGTCCCCCACTCCTCTTTGCCACCACTCCCCCACCCTCTGCTTACTTTCCAAAACATCCCACCCTCACCCCACCCGTTCACCAACAACTCTCACTAAAACTTCCCCTCCCGTAACTTCACTTACTTCCCCCTCCCCTCACTTCCACTCCCCCTTCCCCCACTCTCACTTTTCCACAAACTGTCACTTTGACATCTGTCACATTGACACAAATTAATTATTGCATATAATTATGTCGATAAGTATTTTGTTTTCCCACACTGGTGTGACTACGAGTCTTATATTTTGTAGCTTACTCGTTGTCACACCAAGCAGTGTGACAAAACGGTGTGACCACGAGTCCGTCGCCATCCTTTCAGCCTTTTGAGAGTGAAGTATGATGATGATGATGATAATGATGACGAAAAGTATCCTGTGTGTTATTCCAGACCTATCCTGTGTGTTTATAAGCTATCTTCATTCCAAATTTCAGCAAAATCTGCTCGGCCGTTTGAGCGCGAAGGATGATGATGATGATGAGAAGTATCCTATGTTTATTCCAGGATATAAACTACCTCCATTCCAAATTTCATCAACATCCGTTCAGCCGTTTGAGCTTTAAGGAGTAACAAACATACACACACCCACACATACACTACATACAAACTTTCGCCACTAAAATAAATATTAAAATATACGTCATAAAATCTAAAAAAAAAACGCCAGTAAGCGTGATTCAAAATCATTGGCAGCAGTGTTTTTGACCATAGATAACTGCTTTATTACTCTTCTACTTGACAGACTTGTTATTATTTCGTTTCTATGGCAACGTCATTCAGTTCTGTATTTTTGATACCTTGGGTTACATTATTGCAATTTTCGTAGAGACCACAAATTTAAAAAAAAAACTGCCCATGTTACTCGCTGCTAATGTAGCATAGATTAGCACTATAGGTGAAAGATTTTTTTAAATTGGCTTAGTATTTTTTGAGGTTATCCAACAAACAAACATACAAACAATCAAATCTTTCCTCTTTATAATAATAATAATAATAATAATAATATATTCGGGACATTTCCACACCAATTATCTAGCCCCAAACTAGGATACCCTGTGCTATGGGCACTAGATAACGGATAAACATACATAGATAAGAACATTACATCCATGACTCGGAAACAAACATTTCTGCTCATCACACAAATGATTGCACCTTGCAGGATTCGAACCCGCGACCGTTCTTTATAATATTAGTGTAGATGAATCGTTTAATAGTACTACACAAAATAAACTAAGAGAGCTTTGGGTCTTTTAAAGTGTATTTTACAACTATTACCTAACTACAGTCTAACATAAATGGTAGACTGTAGTTAGGTAATCCATATCCCTCTGTAATACGCTACGGCCAAGTTGTTTCGGCTCTTCAGTACCTCATTAAAACTAATTAGGTAACATTAATAATAATAATAACATTCATTTTATAAACAGTCTTAAAGCAAATTAAAAAGTAAGTAATTGCTATGTTGAAGGTACACCCACCAGTGATCCGATAATCCTGTTACTGTACATTTTTTTTACTTACTGTTATCCAAAAAAGAGTCTGTAGAAAAATGAGAAAATCAAAAAGTAACATGTGTATTTTAGACCTGTCCAGAATACCACTGAAAATAATGACCGTCGAGGTAACCTGAAACAGAAAATACCAAATAAAATTCCTGTTCATGAGACACGCGGTTCACTTGCTTCCTATTTCGAACAAATAGAGCTTTAATTAAACTATAGTAGGCAGGTACTTAATAAGATTACTCACATTAAAAGTGGAATAATATCGTCTTGTTTCATTTTTCCATAATATTTAACAATACCATCCACATGACCCATTCCAACAACGGCGAGAACACGAGGTTGATCCACTGTAACATAATTAAAAACAAATGATGAGGGTAACAAGTTTTTTTTTTCTAAGCCCCACCACAATGCAGAAGCACGAGTGAAGTGAGCGTTTTTTTTAACTTTTTTTACTTCAAAAAAGGAGGAGGTTCTCAATTCGACCAGTTTTTTTTTTACTTTTTATGTTTGTTAACTCAGAACTCCGTGATTTGTAAACCGATTTCGAAAATTATTTTTTTGTTTGCAAGGATATACTTTCAGATTGGTCCCATAGAAATTTTATCAAAATAGGTTCAAAGTTTTTTGACCAGTTCCGATAATAAGAAAAATTTGGTTCGTGCGTTCGCGAAGTACGATCGTTTGAAGTCGGTTGTTCACGTTTGTGTCAAAAAATAATGTCCGACTACAGCGAAGCAAGGGAAGGGTATGAGTTTAGCAGTCTATGTATGTATTTAAGCATGTATGTAAGTGGATGTTCCACCACAGAGTTGCCCCTATTGGTCCGATTTTGGCCAATATTTTGTCCGATTATGAAAAGCGAGGTACCATCAATCGATTCATCTTCATCGCAAGAGTGTAATAGGGCATTTTTTACTTCACCGTAGCTGGGGTTTAGTTTTTGAACTTATGTGTTGTTTGCTAGTGGGTTGATAATGGGGGTTGAAAACGGACAACTAGGTTGGTAGGTATATAACTATAATAAACTCTTAAACGATACATAATTAAAACGGCCAAAAAATTTTATTATGCTATACACAAAAAAGACCTTGGCTAGAAAACATGGGGTGTGCCTTGTGTGTTTATGATCGAAGTCCTCGGTACACAAACACATAAAAAATCCGCGACCATGACAAGCGCCAAGACAAACGCCTCTTACCCCTTATATTTTAGACGGCAGTAAAAAAAAGTATCTTTTAATCTGAACACACCTGTACGAACACATTCTTGCAGCGAATACGCGAGACACTTATCCCGTTCGTCAACTAACACATGAAATATCTTCTGCAGAGCTGGTGCATCCCGTATAAGCTCCTCGAACTGTGCTTGCAAGAAGTCTTTGTCCTTATATTTCTCCAGCTGCTCCTGTCTGGAAAGTAAATAAGCGATAACATGAACATTTATTCTGTCATTATTATTTCAAATTCATACACATTAGCATCAGCAGGTAGGCTTCCCCTGCTGGACATAGGCATCTCTCCTAGAACGCCATAAAAGTGGTTTCTCTCTGTTTGTGCTGTCGAAACTTGCAACAAACTAATTCACTTTGTAGCTCATTGCGGGCGAAGGAGCACTCTAGCCCCCCCACTTCCCCCCCCCCCTCCCCCTCCCCCTTTCCCCCCTCCTCCCGTCCGTTGAAGCTGTAGAGGTCTTGGTAGAGGCCAACAGAACCAATCTTCAAAAAAAAACTTTTTGAAGGCATTTTTGACAAGTGAACATTTTTCATTTTCTACTATTGGTATTTTAAGATTGGTCATATATCTATCTATCTATCTTCTATCTATCTATCTTCTATCTATCTATCTTCTATCTATCTATCTTATAACTATCTATCTTCTATACTATTATAAAACTGTAACTGGGCTAAATCTGTACATTAAATATTTTTTGAAAATTATAATTGAGATAAACTTCAAAATCGATATGGAGTGCAATAAGGTTTATTTTTTATTTTTTGTCTGTCTGTCTGTCTGTCTGTCCGTCTCTTTAAACACGCATCACGCTGAAACTAACAGACGGATTTTGATGCAACTTGGCACAATAATAGCTTATGTTATGGAATAACATTTAGAATACTTTTTATACCGAAAAAATTAGGAGTTCCCGCAGGACAGGGCTTGAAAGTTATTTAAAAAAACACTTACACTCTCAACGGATTTTGATGCAACTTGGCCCTGTCATAGATTATATTCTAGGTTAAAATTTAGGTTTTTTTTTATCCCGAAAAAATAAAGGGTTCCTGCGGGATACGGGTTAAAAGTTGTGTTAAGCATGAAGTAGTTTTTGTCCGGAGGGTACTCTATATTCGATTCTGAAGTCAAAATAATTTGTGTGTCCGCAGACAGAGAGCTTGTCAAATAGGTATAGTATACCTACCTACATTATAGCCGGTGCAATAAAATATTTACACGTGTGTGACCGTTGAACTTTATGGACTGGAAAAGACATGAAGCACTTAAAAATACGATAACTGACGGAAACGGATATCATCATAAGCCCGTATTCGTCCACTCCTGGACGAATACGTACAGGAAATATATGCTCTCGATATAAAGCTTCCAGTAAGGTATTTGAATATGCGTTTTATTTCAGGTTATGTTCCTTAGAACTTAGAGATTTCTTCACATGTTTGGATTTCTTTTTTATTTTGAAAGGCATTTTTTTTATTTTAAACACCTTCATGGTGATCTTACATAAACCTCATCCAAATTAGTTCAGCTAGTTTTTTAAGTTAATCAATTTGTTTTTGTATTTATGCTTCTTATCTCTATGAGTATGAACCAATTTATATAATTCCTATAGACCTCCGGTGTAGTTTTATATGTAAATCATCAAAATTAACTTAATACATTTTTTATTAAATCCATATACTTAGTATATTCTTATGTCTGGGAAGTAGAGGCTTCCCAGCGGTAAGAATATACCCATTTAAGAGTGAAAATAATATTTATGAGATATCTTATCCATTCAAAATATTTACACATCATGGCAAAAAAAAAGTTTATGTGAAAAATAATGTATTTTTCCAGATTTTCTACACTACTACAAAAACTAAACTGTACATACAAAAATATTTTGTGCTCAAATGATAGTTTGATCAATTCTTCATACTATCGACTTCATAATCTTCATATCCATAGCTATAAAGTTCTTAGATTGTTAGTTTATGAGACCACTTATTATTGTTTGAACACGACCCTTGCGCGAGGGTCACCAACAATGAAAAGAAGTTAATAATAATAAACACTTTATTGACAGCAAAATTAAGGGATAAATATACAAAAGGCACAATGGCGGTCTTACCGCTAAAAGCGATCTCTTCCAGACAACGTTTCAGTTCGAGGTTATCCGTTTTAGTACGTTTATTTTAATTGTTCGTGACGCTCGTGCAAGTGCAAGGATTCAAAAAATATTTATTTAAATCAATATTTGTTACTAGCTGCGCTCCGGGGCTTTGCACGTGTACAAATTTTGCCATCACCTTCGCTTCCCCTCCGTCCACCCCTACCCCTCCCCACTACTCCCTCCACCGCAACCCGTCCCCTCCTCACGGGGACGGGGGTCCCCTCCCCACCCCCGTTCCCTCCCCACCCGTTCACTCTAAAACTACTACCAACAACCCCAGACCACTCACAAACCCCTTCCCTCCATTAATTTTTTATACATATACATATAGATGTTTTTGCCCTTTTGACACCTGTGCCCTTTGACACCTGTCACTTTTACATTGAATTGGCAAAAACGTACATTTTCAAATTGTTTGTGTTTTTTTTTTTGACATATTCCCTCTTTGGCCTCATCAGACCACCCTATCATCAAAGTTTCATCACAATCTGAACAATGGTTTAGGAACGCAAAGAGGACAAACATACATTCAAACATACATCCTTTTTATTTAAGTACCAAGATAATTAAATAATTGTTACACCAAAAAAAAAATGGCTGCTAGGGTCTGGAGATACACCCAAAAAAATAAAAGAGTTTTATTTTTTCATCAGTAAAATTTTCCGAATCTTGTGACACATTGCACTCGTATAACAGCTGCTTCATATTACGTATTACGTTTTGCTAAATTAGAACGTTTGGTTTTGCCATAACTCGCTTGGCGCTTGGCAGGTGTTTTGGTGATCGCAGTAGTAGACGATAAGATATAACTACATTCAAGTAAGTATATATCTATCCTTTGTGATAAGTAGGTTTTTAGGATTGGTCTGGCACGTACTTTAAAGTACTCGTTTTCGAAGTGCTGAGCTGGTAAAGCACTTGCCACATCTCGTAGACGCTCAAGGACTGCATCGCTCTCGCTGTGGTGATACTTATTGGACGGTCTCCGAGGATCAATTTGCAATCTGGTATCTTTTGCATCTGAAAATTATAGATTGTATTTCTTTGAAAAACTTGTTTGAAACCTTATAGAGCGAGTCTCCTGAGGTTTTTATCGCAAAAACAAGCAAAACATGCTTTAACCTAAACACAACCCAAAGTTTAAAGCTAGCTCTCTGTCTGTTTTTTCTTTTCACTACTAGGTACTACTACTACAAACGGCTACAAACAGATCTTAAAATATTTTGAAAAAAAAGTAGTACGGTAAAATCCCACGTGAACTACAGTTTATCGCAAAAATGTATCATACGGTAAAAATGACGGTATGAAGCGTTGAACCCTATTACTAGGGCACAGAATAAATAATAGACTAGTATTCAAAAGAAATCAAAAATTATGTACATCTGTCGAATTATTTTTTTACCCTTTTGCCCACGTGAACCACAGTTTATCGCATACTAGGGTTCAACTCTCCATACCAACATTTTTACTGTATGTTACTTTTTTTTGCGATAAACTGTAGTTCACGTGGGCAAATCGGTAAAAAATAATTCGACAGATGTTCAAAATTTTCACCGACTAAGCAAATAATGATATGCGAGAAAACGCATAGTTATATAACTTCTTAACGTAGGTATCACACAACTTAAAAACTAAATATGAAACTAAGTAAAAAGAGTTATTTTTTATAAATTACCTCCTGATAAGCTCTTCGAAATTCTCCACCAGGCATAACTCCCAGCTCTTTAGCCGTATCAGCGTAACTTTTCATATTTATCGCCTCTATTAAGCCCTTTCTCTTTACTGCTTGTCTGGAAAAAACACCTCTCAATTTATTTTAACACTATCTGCTGTTCACCTGGGGCGTAATTCTCTAATTTTAAGACGCCAATTCCACGCTGCCTGCGTGGAATTTGTTCGTGATTCCACGCAGGCAGCGTGGAATCGGCGTGGAATTCGCGTGGAATTGGCGTGAGTGGTCATACAGAATCCAGGGCCTGGCCTTGTACTATTATTTATTCTGTGCCTTTGCTAGGATTCGCATGCACTTGGACCGTCACAAAACCAAAATTAGAACTTAATTTTAGAAAAATGAGATTTCAATATTATCTGGTTTTTTTTCTGATTAATTGTAATATGCAGTAGCAATAAAAAATACAAATTATGGCATAATACCTAAATTTTTAAATCAGGATGACTTTTAAGTCGTCACGAAACTGACCACTATTTCACTACGATGTCCATTTATTTACCGTTTTTGATATGGAAAATAGGGTATTTCTTTTAAATAAAATATAATTTTCAGTCCGTCAGTTAAACATCTTACAAACACAACTTATTAAAATCTTGTAATAATATCAGGGTACACGTTCTACTGAAATTAAACATATATACGCTAAGATTTAAACATAATTAAAATGGCTATAAATCGAACTTAATGACTCGACTCTTACTTTTTGTTAGGTACTTACATTAATCCTATTAAATACACTTTCTTGCCATTAATTTTATTGATGTCTCTGCAGACATAATGTAGTAGGTGCACTACAGTTTTAAGTACAAAGGAGAAATTAAAGTAGTAGTAGTAGGTAATGACTACTTACTGAAACTTTAATCGATCGAAATTTCGTGCGTCTTCTAATAATTGTTTTTCGTCAATCTCTAACAGCGATGTTCTCTGAATACAAAGTTCAACCATAATTGCGTTAGGATTTAACACTTTCACTGCCTGAAAAAGGAGAATAGGATAATGTTTAAGATGTGGCCACATCATTATCGTTAAATGATTGCCTTCTGTCCGATCATTTGATCGGACAGAAAAAAAAAAAAAAAAAAAAAACTTTGTAAATGTATTTACAAAGAAAATATGTATAATATAATAATATGTATTGTTTAGTGATGCAACGAATACGAATACGAATATTCGTATTCGCCGAATAGTAGACATTTACCGAATATTCGTATTCGGCGAATACTAATACGAATATTTAAAAACTAATATTTTACGTACAAACGCAACTCTAATTACTGGCAGACTTGAAAAACGCGCGTGTAAAAATACGCACGTGTGCAGAGGGCCTTAACCGCAACGACAACGCAACGGGGGACTCCCCGGCCATTGTTTGTACAGTACCGCAGCTCCGGGAGTTTCCCTATCATTACAATTACGAACCATTGATTGATTGATTCATTTCTTTCACTTCATTTGTTAGTCAAAAGCAGAAGTCAAGCAAGAGAGTATTGTTTTATTTATTTTCTGAGGTTGCTGCGAAGTAAAAGAAGTTAAAGTTGAATTGAAAATGTCTTCTCGTAAACGAGATCAAAGTGAATATGGAAACACTTCGATAAATTACCGAGTAAGTAGTTATATGGTCTGTATTTCTTTGGTATCAATAAAAGGTAGGATAGTAAGTAAGTAACTTAGACGAACGTTGGTAGTTAATGGCTGCGTCAATGTAGTACTAGACTTTGCCCGCGACTTCGTCCGCGCAGACATCGGTTTTACTTTCACATGTAATATTATAGTGGGATAGGATTTTAAATTGTGTTGTTTTTTTTTAGACAATGAAAGCAAAGCTAGATGCAGATATTGTGCTTGTGAATTGTCTCGTGGAGGGAAAAATGCATATATTAAAGGATTTACTACGACCGCACTGTGGACTCATGTGAAGAGATTTCACGAAAATGAGCTTGCTGCCAGTATAAGTACAGTAGACGAAACAAGCACTGAAGTTGAAGTAACTCCAGCGAAGAAACAAGCGTCCTTAAAGGAAGTATGGGAAAAGCGAATTACGTATGAAACGGGTGATCCTCGGGCTGTCAAAATCACATATTTGATTGCTGAACAAGTTTGTCTAGACATGGAGCCCCTGAATTTGGTAAATAAACAGGGATACCGTCGTTTGCTCAGTGAACTAGCTCCAAGGTTTGATTGCTTTTATTAAAATGCTATACATTTGTTCATTCATACATATCAGTGGGTTTTTCTTTCAACTTTCACAAACCCCTTTTTAATTACTGACTGCTATTTTTTTTTACAGATATAATAATATATCTAGAACCCACCTTACAGAAAAAATTCTGCCGAAAATTAATGAACGTGTTAAAATAAAATTGAAGGAGCAGTTAACAAAGACCCCATATCTCTCAGTCACAACAGATATGTGGACCAGTGACGCTTCCTCACAAGTCAATGATTTTATAAGTCTTACTGGACATGGTGTCAATGAAGATTTCCAGCTCAAATCTTATTGTCTGGAAGTGTTTCCCTTTGAAGGTGACTCACATTCAGGAGAAAATATTGCCCACAATATGCATATGATGTTTCTGGAATGGCAGCTATTGGGTAAAGTTGCAGCAGTTGTAACGGACAACGCACGGAATATGGTTAAAGCAAATGATGAGCTTGATCTTAGTATTAAACATATTTCTTGTTTGGTACACAACATCCAATTAGCGCTGAAAAAAAAGTTTATTTGGTCTAGATCGCTTGACCGAAATGTTAACCACATGCAGGGGAGTTATTACTCATTTTAATCACTCAACCTCCGCACTCAAACAACTGAAAGATTCTCAACAAGCTAACAATATACCGAAACATGTTTTGTTTCAAGATGTTGAAACTAGATGGGACTCAACATATCAGATGTTGAAGAGATTACATGAACAACGCATAGCGATTCAAGATGTTTTACCATCTCTACCAAATTGTCGTCATGAAATTACAGCAAGGCAATGGGCTCTTATGAGCCAAATCATTGATATTCTGGCCAATTTTGAAGAAGCTACTAAAGAGCTAAGCAAAGAATCAACGACGTTATCTCAAGCAATCCCAATAATACGAAGTCTAAAATCTTGCCTCAATAAAATTTCAAATGATCCTTCTTCTCATCCTGATGTAAATGATCTGGCAAACTCCCTATTCAGTGAACTTTCGAATAGATTTGCCTTTATGGAAAGTGATGAAACTTATCTATTAGCAACGATCCTTGACCCACGGTTCAAAACAAGGATTTTCAGCTCAACAGTGGTCGCTGAAATCGCTCGATCAGTTCTTAACGCTGCTTTTGATGGCAGTGAGGCCGTAAAACTGACAAGACCTCCAGAAGAACCTCAACCGTCGACAAGTAGAGGAATTTGGCAAGTATGCCAAGAAATAATTGAAGAGGCTGAAATGGAAGAGCCAATTTCAATATTTTCTGGTATGAAAAAAGTTAGAAAAGTTATTAATAGGTAATACTAATAGGTACTCTTTGTCATCTACATAGTATACTAAAAGTTAAATTTAATTTCAAAATGTCTTTTTACAGGGGATTCGCAAACTAAAAACGAAATAGATGCTTATCTAAAGCTCCCAAATTTATCGCCGACTGCTGATCCACTGGCCTTTTGGCGAGAAGATGTCCATTTTCCAAGTCTGAAAAAACTTGCCCAAAAATATTTTTCACTGAAGCCATGTACAGTCGCCTCAGAAAGACTTTTTTCAACGGCTGGGAACATTCAGACTGAAAAAATAAATCGCCTTAAACCAGAAAATCTACAAATTTTATGTTTTTTAAATAAAAATTTGCCTGTTGTAAATTTAAATTATTAGAAGAATAGAAATTTATCAAATAAATTAGTCTTTTATTACCATGGCGAGATATTCGTATTCGTATTCGTATTCGCCGAATAGTAGGTTTGATATCCGTATTTGTATTCGTATTCGTAAAAGTACTATTCGTTGCATCGCTATATTGTTATAATAAAGCAGTATGGCAGCTATGTCTATAGAATAAATTAAAAAATAAGTCTTTCTAATTTCATAGCACGTAAAATACTGAACCATTTGAAATGCGGCTTTAATATTGGACAATAAGGATTGACTTTAATCTGATGTACAAAACGAGTAGAAGCCGAGCAATGGAAGATTTTTTGATGTGAAATTTGGAAATAAGTATAAACAACAGGGTGGATTTTTGAGACGGAGCAGTATTTTAGCCGTTGTAGCTACAGGAAAACGTTCTTAGGAACGTTCTGTAAACGTCCTTAATTTTTAAAGATATTTAATTAGATCATTACAAGAAACAGGACAGATTGGCACAAAAAATAGTTTTTGTGTAAATTGCCCATATTCTAGCTGATTGTATTTTTTTCCAAAATCTGTGTATTCAGGTCAAAATATATTCAAAAGTTAAGGATAGTCTCTTACGAACGTTTTCTTGAAGCTTACTGCCCCATCTCTAGAAAACACTCTTAATAGGTAAACAGGGCTTTTGGTAACTCGACGTGTTCCTGGAAGGAGCGTGCTTATATGGATTTGCTTATATGCAAATTATGAGTCAAATCAGATGAAAAATAAGTCAACCCAGCATTCACAGTGGGTAGTCCTGTGGTAGTTAATATTAAATTTTATTATTTCGTTCTAGTAAAGATATTAACTTTGTGACGATGTCAACCTTTTTTTTCTTGAACATAATAACATTCACATTTTGACTGTGCTCGAGACCAGTCGCATCTTAAAAGGGGTGATAGATATACGAACTTAAAACACGCGGTTTTTAAGATCGCAAACTGACTCTGCTCGATGTCGGTGACACACGTGATTGCTCACACTGTATTGCGACGTCATCGACAGAGGAAGCTTTGTGTTATTTAGGAATAATATCGTATTACATTATTACATTATGAAATGCAATAAAAAATAAAAATTTGAATTTAAAAACTAATAAAATAAGACGAAATCGAGATGGCATACGAAACGAAAAGAGAGCATTTATCACATTTAAATTTAGTAATTATTTCAGAATGCCTTTGCCGCTATATAAAGAACTTCATATTTTTGTCTTTGTAATCATTGCTTCTAATTTTCTAAAGACAGTGATTATTTCTGAAACCTTCTATAAATTATGTTAGCAATTCATGCTTTAATGTTTGAAAATCACTCATTTTCAGATTTTTCTGAATCAAAATTAACCAAAATTACATATATGTAAAATACCACAAGCGTTTCGCATCCACGAACTGGCGAAACAAAATGGCGGCTCACGGCTGCCACACGTACGAGCCGAGACGAGCTAGGAGCAAGATTTCAAACGTTCGGTTGGATCGCCAACGATTTGCGATGCATAATGCCTAATAAGGATACTAAAAACCTTACAAAAGATTTCAAACTATCGTGGATTTGCCGCAAGCGTCAGTCGAAGTCGCGTCGAATTAAGCGAGACTGTACCCCTGTTCGGTCCGGCCGGTGACAAAGATTCCCCAGGGATTATCAGTCTTTAGTATAGTAGGAACCAAGCTTAATGGCGGCTGTGAACCGCGCTGCGAGTGTGACTTCGCACTGGTACAGTAAGGTTCGCCATTATTAACGTATTTTTTTACTACCTACTTGTAGAACATGCTAATAATAAGAAACATTTTATTACACCAGAATTATGGAACAAATATACAAGAATTTAATATAAAAATAGGCAAAACGGATGGTCTTATCGCTAAAAGCGATCTTTTCCAGACAACCTTTGGATGGACAGTAATTACTAATTAAAAAAGGACGGTGGTGCAAAACAATACTATAAATCACGCAAAATAAAAATGAATATACCTACATACATATTTAATATGTATAGGTACTTACATGTCACATGCAAATAATGTAATGATTGAAAAAAATATGTGTTAAGTACATGCAAATAATGGAATGATAAAAAAATGTTATACCTATAGCTATGTTTCTAGTAGCTAAATTAGAGTCGACACTTAACGCTTTAACCTATTCATTATTTTTTAACCAATCATGAAATTATGTTAACATACGTCAACACAATAATGTGAATATCGGTATATATGCTGATATCGTGTTGGTGGATTGTATTGGTTGGTAACAAACAACTTTGAAATAACTAACTAGACTGTACTTGAACAGAATCGCATGCATGTGTGCAGCGTACGGATGTAGCGTGCACACAAGCACAACCACGGCGGGCGCGCGCGGGGTGCTCTTGGCTAGCGGGAGGGTGTGCCCCGGCCTCTCACCTCTCCAAAGCCCGCTTACACTTGTACTATTATTTATTCTGTGCTTACACCTAAAATTAGCTATTGCGCAGCGCCTTGCGCCTAATTTCTCAGCCGCCATAAAGATTGGTTCCTACTCTAACGGATGCTGTCATTTAAGGACACTGACAGTGCCGGGCAACGCAACTATTAGGTGGCTCCGAGGTGATTGATTTGATATGAAATGAATTTAAAAGAATGAAGGAAGAATTGAATAATACACTGCAAACTTCGTTGTAGAGTATGGTTTCTGAGATAATAAAACAGGAGATGAAAGATTTTAAATCTTCTATGGAGTTTATGAATGAGAAATATAATAAAATAGATGCTAGATTGAATGCATTTGAGATAAAATATAAGCATGTTGGTGCAGTTTCCTCTGAGTTGATGGACATTAAATCGGCATTCGCGAAGCTTGAAAAGGATAACTGTATTAAGAAGCAGTGGGCCAGGCGGTCGAAATTGTTGGTATTCCTGTGAGGAAGGGAGAGAACTTACTGCAAATTGTAGAAGATCTATCAAAGCGTGTGAAGATTTCCCTTCTGTCCACTGATATCGACTTTGTGACTAGTATCGCCCCATCTAGGAGTGATGTCAATAAACCTAAGCCTATTATAGTTGATAGATTCAGGCGTTACTTTGCGGAAATCCATATTTAAAATGAACAAAATAAAAATGTAGCTTACTTCCGCCAAAACTGTAAGTCAGACAAATGATAAATGGTAAAATTAACAAAAGTAAAACCCCACGCTAAACAAACCCTACCCAAATTGAACTATTGCAAAATATAAATGAAATGAAAGCTAAGGCATGGAGGCCAGAAAAAAAAACAACATATACAACTAAGTACAATATAAAACCCCACGCTAAACAAACCCTACTCAAATACAAGTATCGTAACACTTATATATTTATATACATATATTATAAACTAGCTGTACCCGCGGCTTCACACGCGTGTTTTTTTCTTTAGGTTCAAAGTACCATAATGTGCTATTCCAGGACCAGTATACCAACATTTGAACAAAATTTCTTCAGCCGTCATAAATACTTTATCAATTGCTCGGCTTCTACCTCACCGAATTGAGATACCATTTACACCAGATTTAAATCAAACCTTGCTATCTAACAATGAAAACCGCATTGCAATCGGTCCAACAAACGGTGTGAACAAACAAACATACAGACAAACAGAAAGAGAGACACGATTCACAAAAAAAAATTGTTCAATACCTTTTTTAAGCACTAAAGAGCATTTTTTTCATTTGAATTCATTTAGTAGTTTGGGTGCAATGCGCGGTGAAGATACTGTCGGTACTAACAGACAGACAAAATTAAAAAGTAAAACAGTTTGGCTTCAGTATCGAATATAGAGAACCACCCAAAAATATTTTTTATTACTTAAATATTAACATAACTTTGGACCCATGTCCCGCAGAAACCATTTACTTATTCGAGATAAAACTTTAATATAACTCATATAACTAAACATACATCATATAACTTAAGACAGTGCCAAGTTGCATCAAAACCCGTCCATTACTTTCAGCGTGGTACGAGTTCTTTTAAATAAGTTTCAACCCCTAAATAATAACCCAAACATTTTTCGATATGTAATGTAGGTATCCTATGTCCTACCTCGTAGTACGAACTCAAATCATACCAATTTTATTTTGAATTCATCTAGTAGTTCTGGCGACGTGATGCGCGGCTAAGATACAGACTGACAGACATACAGACAAAAATGAATAAACATACAGTTTAGGCTTCATAATCGAATATAACTTCCAAAAAAAAAACACTATATCTTTAATGTACACAATTTGGACCCGGGATTTGGGTCCAACAGGAACCCTTTATTTTTTCGGGACAAAATGTATCCATAATTTTCACCTATCTTATAAACTATGTGTGTGCAAAGTTGCATCACCATCCGTTCAATAGTTTCAGCGTACTAAGTGTTATTTTCAATAATTTTCCACCCCTATCCTGCAGGAACACTTAATTTTTTCGGGATGAAAAGTATCTCATGTCCTACTCGAAGTGTGAACTCAAATTATAACAAATTTAATTTGAATCCATTAAGTATTTTCGGCGTGGTGGGCTGCCAAGGTACAGACAGACAGACGGGCAAAAATTAAAAAATACAGTGTTGGCTTTAGTATTGAATATAGAATGTCCTCCAAAAAAACATAATATCTTCAATTCACAGAATTTTGGACATTATCCCGAAGGAACACTTTATTTTTCGGGATATAAAGTAACCTCAACTTTTACCCATTATATAAACTATGATTGTGCCAAGTTCCAACAAAATCCGTCAAATAGTTTCAGCGTGATACTTGTTCTTTTAAATAACTTTCAACGCCTATCCTGCAGGAAACCTTTAACTTTTCGGGATGAAAAGTATACTATGTCCTACCTCAAAGTATGAACTCAAATCATACCAAATTTCATTAGAATTCATTGAATATTTTTGGCGTGATGCACTTCCAAGGTGCAGACAGACCGACGGACAGACATACAGAAAGACAAAAATTAAAAAAATACAGTTTTGGCTTTAGTAATGAATATAGAACGGCCCCCAAAAAAAATTTACAAACTATCTTTAATTTACAGAATTTGGGACATTATCCCGCAGGAACTCTTTATTGTTTCGGGATAAAAAGTATCTTCAATTTTAACCCATTATATAAACTATAACTATGCCAAGTTGCATCAAATTCCGTCCAGTAGTTTCAGATTGGTAAGTGTTTTTTGAAATAACTTTCAACCCCAATCCTGCGGGAACCCTTTCATTTTTCGGGATAAAAAGTAGCCTATGTCCTACCTCGTAGTATGAACTCAAATCAAGTTTCATTTAAATTCATTCAGTAGTTTCGGCGTGATGCCTAGCCAAGATACAGACAGACAGACAGACAGACAAAAATAAAAAAAATACAGTTTTGGCTTCAGTATCGAATCTAGAGAAAAGTCCAAAAAAATATTTCTAAATATCTTTAATGTACAGAATTGGACCCGTTACAGTTTTATTATAAGTATAGATACACAATAAAAAAAACATATACCTCAATCCAAATACCAAACGTCTGACATCAATACACAGCGTGGGGTTTTACTTTTGTTAATTTTACCATTTATCATTTGTCTGACTTACAATTTTGGCGGAAGTAAGCTACATATTTTTTAATTTGTTCATCCTAAGCCTATTGTTTTACGCTTTATGTCACGCTATAGGAAAGATAGCTTTTAATCTACTTTAAGACAGTTAAATAGGCTGAAGGCTTCTTTTCTTGGCTTCTCAGGGAAAGAGTCAACTGTGTACTTTAATGACCATGTCACGAAAAATAATAAGTCTCTACTCTCTCCTGCAGCGTGTTAAGAAGCTAGCTAGAGATAATTGCTACAAATATGTTTGGGTGAAGAATTGTAGCATAATGGCACGCCTATCAGATGCTAGTCCAGCTAGTCCAATTGGCTGTCGTTGCCTTTATGGCTTTGTATAATTTTCTGCTTCTGTTTAACTGTTATCAACAGTTAATATGTTTTGTTGGCTATGCTGGCATCATAATAATTAATAACCAGCTGTACCCGCGGTTTCACACGCGCGGCCATTTCTCTAGTTTAAAATAACTCTATTACTATAATATTCCAAGACCTAATATATAACAACATTTAAACAAAATTCCTTCAGTCGGCAAGAAGTTTTTATCGATTGCTCGGCATCTTCTCATCGGATTGAGATAAGAAGTACACCAGTTTTTAAGTCAAGCCCTAAGCTATCTAACAGTGAAAACCGCATTGCAATCGATCTAGTATTTCTTACATGATGCCTGAACAGACTAACAGACAAACAGACAGACACGAATTTTAAAAATGTTTTATATATCCTTCCTTATACAGTTTTTTGGTACTTACTGCTTTATTAGAAGTAGCCCTTCACTTTTGGGCAGAATAATAAAAATATGTGGTTTCTTACATTATTTTAATCATGTCTGCAAAACAGTACCAGACATACCACGGACTGACTGACTGACTGACTGACTGACTGACTGACTGACAGACGCCCAGCCTAAACCGGTGGACCTAGGGATTTTAAATTTGGAGGAATATTCCTTGAGTATTCTAGAGGTGAACTAATTGCCGGTTCCTATATAGAAAGAAAGAAAGAAAGAAAATACATTTATTCAACACACACAAAAATAAAAGATACAAATAATTAGAAAAATTAAGTAGGTCAATAGAAAAGGTAAAATCAATATCAAGGCAATGTCTTAAAACGAACCGTTTTCGCTTACTGTCCGTAGGCTTTTGACATAAATGCCATACAAAAAACGTCAAAAAGTAACGAGACGTTGGAAAAACTACTCGTTTCATTTTTATAGGAATGGGAGGTAAGGAAGTAACTATAAACCATAAAACATGAATACTAACTCCAAATAAAATACCCCTTTCGTACCTCGTAGTATGAACTCAAATCATGCGAAGTTTCATTTGAATTCTGACAGACAGACAATTACAACAATTTACAAAATATCTTCAATGGAAAGAATTTGGACCCCTATCCCGTCAGAACCGTTTATTTTTTCGGGATATAAAGTATCATAAATTTTCACCCATCATATAAACTGTGACTTTTTATTTTTTTTTTGAGGGGGGAAATGCCTACGCACTTCCCTTCCGCCACGGGGGTGATGGAAGGGGGTATGAGGGCTCGCACCCACTAAAACCCCCCCGTGAGCCGTCATCCACCGAGGTGGGGCAAGATGGGGTCGCGGTAGCATTCTACCATCTTGCCCCAGTGGCGACCCTTATCGGGTCTCTCCGCCCTTGGAGGGGCAACCTTGCTCACAAAGGTCACCCCTCAGACATGTGGGGCCGTGCAAGACGGTGGAGCGTCCCCCGACACTCCACCGGTGACCCCACTACGGAGGAGGGAGGAGGTGGGCAAAACGCCTCCTCCTCCCACCTGGTCTCCTGCGCCGGAGCGCGACCGCTCCAGCGTCCGTCTGCCGGGCCCGCTCCGCGGTCTCCTTCTGCACCATTACGGCTTCGCAGAAGGAGACCATCGCCTGCCACGATCTCTCGCTGCCAAGCATAGCGTTTACTACGCTTGGCAGAGAGAGATCCCGTCCTATCATCATTGAAAGCGTGTGCCGCTGCGGGCCCCATGCGGCACACGCTTCCAGCGTGTGAAGCGCCGTATCCTCCGGTGCCCCACACTCGTGACACACCGGATTCACCTCGCGTCTTGCGATGTGGTGCAGGTACTTCCCGAAACATCCGTGTCCGGAAAGCACCTGCACCAATCGGAAGGTCAGCGGCCCGTGCTGCCGCCTCACCCACCTCCGAAGGACCGGGCGGATAGCCTCCACCGTCCACTGCCCCGGGACCGGTGGAGCCAGGTCCTCCGTCCACCGCCGCAACATGGCAGCCCTCGCCTGCCGCCGCATGCGCGTGACCTCCTCCCACGCTGGGGGGTCTCCTCGCGATCTCATCCCCGCCACGAAGTGGTAGACTTCGGCGAGGATCTCCGCTTGGAGCTCCCAGGGGGGATCACCGGCCAACACGCACCCTGCCGTCCAGGACACCGTCCGGTATCCGCGTATCGCCCTCGTCGCAATCACCCGCTGCGGACGTCGCAGCAGGGTTTTGGTCCTGCGGTTGAGGGCGTCCACCCAGACCGGTGCTCCATACAGGGCCATACTCCGGACCACTCCGGAGTATAATCGACGGCAAGTGGCGCTGGGGCCACCCACGTTGGGCAGCAGCCTTCCCAAGGCGGCTGCCGCTCCCACCACTCTTGGGGCCATCTGGGCAAAGTGGGCCTCAAATGCCCACCTCCCGTCCAGGATGAGACCCAAATATTTCATCTGGGTCCCAACCCGGACCATTACCCCATCCAGGGCCACCCGCGTTCCTGGAGGTGGTCCCCCCCGAGGCCCATAGAACAATAGGGCCTCGGTCTTGGAGAGGGCAACCTCCAGTCCTAGGGCGCGTATGCGGTCGACCACGAGGGTTGTGCCCACCGTGGCCAACCGCACCGTCTCCCCGAGGTCCCTCCCCTTGACTACGACGAGGGTGTCGTCCGCGTAGCACGCGACCCGCATACTTGCAGGAAGCGTGCCGCGGAGCACCCAATCATAGCCTATGTTCCACAGGAGCGGTCCAAGTACCGACCCCTGTGGAACCCCGCAGGAGACGCGACGGTGCCTCAAGCCGACACTTCCTTCTACAAGGACCTCGCGGTCCAGCAGGTAATCGGACAACAGCCTCCGCAGATACAGGGGCACTCCATGGTACCGGAGCGCCTCCTGTATTGCTCCGTGCGGGAGGCTGTTGAAGGCATTGGCTATGTCGAGCGAGACAGCCAACGCCTTTTTCCCCTCACTGACCGCATCCTGGGTCCACTTTTTGAGCCAGAGCAGGGCGTCTATTGTGGACCGCCCTGCTCTGAAACCATACTCGGCATCAGATAGACCAGGACCAGTCCCGTCCAGGTGCCGGATGACACGGGTGGCGACAACTCTCTCCAAGAGCTTACCCGTATCATCCAGCAACACTATTGGCCTGTATCCGGAAGGCGAGTCGGCGGGTCGACCCTCCTTCCGTAACAGGCACAATTTTCCGTCCTTCCACGGCTTCGGGAACCGCCCTGACGTGAGGCACGCGTCGAACAGTTCTCGAAGCCGGTCGCCCATCTCCTTTAGGGCAATTCTAAGGATCCGCCCCGGGATCCCGTCTGGACCCGGTGCGGTCCTTTTGCCCCGTAGACGACCGACTGCCACCTCCATGTCCACCTCGGACACAGGCGGAATGGAGGCTGGGTTCAGTTCCTCGGGGGTGGAGGAGACCATCGTCGGAGGGGTGTGGTGGTGGGAGTCAGGGAATAGGCCCTCCAACACCCTGCCCAGGAGCTCAGGCTCCAGCGACTCCGCAATAGGGGTCGTTTGGCCCCGGAACTTTTTCCGGGCGCCCCTATATGGCCGCCCCCAAGGGTCCCTGTCGAGACCCTCCAGGGCCTCCGCAGCCGCCTTCTTAGCATCCGCCCTAAGGGGTGGGCGTACCCTAGGGGCCGGAAGAAGCCTGTCCTCAAATCCCGCGAGTCGAGCGTTCAGCATTGTCCCAAACGTGATGGTCAAGGAGCGCTTTAGCTTTTCAAGGAGATCGTCAGCCCTCCACGGTGTAGTGGGAGGGGCTCGCGTCTCCGCAGCGGTGGCGGCGGCCGTGGCAGTGGCGGCGGTGGTTGCAGCGGTGGCAGCGGCTGTCTTAGCCTCAGTGAAGCCTCGACGTAGCGCCTTCACCTCCGCCTTCATCGCCTCTACCTCCAGCTTGAGACGGCCGTTTTCTGCCCAAAGACGTCGCGTCTCCTCGGCTTCGCTCCTGCTCGCGAGAGCGTCCACCACTTCCCTCAGGGTCGACGAAGACCTCTTCAGGCGGCCGACGTACTCGCCTTTCAGGTTGCCCGAGTTCCTAGCAACGTCCAAAATATCGGCAAGCTTTTCACCCGCATGCGCCCTCAGCTCTTGCGCATTCAGCCTGGTGATGTCACCAACCATCGCAAAGGCATCGGTATCACTACCGGTGTCGGTGGCAGCGCCACACCTCTTCTTAAATTGCCTGACTCGCAGGATTTCCCCCAGCTCTCCATCTGATGATGCTTGGTACTTCAGGAACGCTTCTCTGGTAGAACCCGCTTTCACGTTCCTTCCTTTCCCTCGTCTAGCCGTATTCACCTTAGCGGCTGCCGTCGCTTCAGTTTCTGTGTCTGAATCTAAAAGACCAGACTCGAGAAACGGAGTAGACGGCCGCTTTCGACGGTTGTCCCGTCCATCCGCAGTCTCCGCACTACGGAACACCTCCATTTCTGGAGCCGAGACTTCCACGTCTCTATTCACTACGTCATGATCCACGGGGGCCTCTGGGGAGTGGCCCTGAGAAGGGCCTTTTGTGAACTTCCCAGAAGCGTCACGCTGCGGTTTCTTCGGCATTCTAATCACAGCGACGGCTGGTGATAGCTGCGAAGGTAGAGATTGGCCTGTTGGACACCTGCGTTACCGGGTCCAAACAGTTTCCAGGGGGCACCACGGGGAGGTTCTCTACTTGCCACCCCATATAAACTGTGACTGTGCCAAGGTGCATCAAAATCCGTCGAGTAGTTTCAGAGTGGTAAGTGTTTAATTTTTCGGGATGAAAAGTAGCCTTTGTCCTACCTAGTAGTACGATCTCAAATCATACCAAGTTTCATTTAAATTCATTCAGTAGTTTCGGCGTGATGCCTAGCTAAGATACAGGCAGGCAGACAGACAGACAGACAGACAGACAGACAAAAATGAAAAAAATACAGTTTTGGCTTCAGTATCAAAAATAGAACAGCCTTCAAATTTTTTTTTTTATATAAGTATAAATTTCAGTTTCTTTCGCTCCAGGACAGGCATTACGGACGTAGGCTACAAGGCTGCCAAGCTCAAATGGGATTGGGCGGGGTCATCTTAGCCGTATGCATCCCGACCGGTGGGCAAAGGTCATGACACAGTGGACGCCTGAAGATGGACGACGCCGCCGAGGCCGGCCCAGAAAGAGGTGGCGAGATGACCTAGACGCCTACCAAGAGGGCTGGTACGAGGCGGCTCAGGAAAGAGAATCTTGGAAGGATATGGGGGAGACCTTTGCCCAGCAGTGGGACAGTATAGGGTAGAAAAAAAAAAAACACTTTCTTTGGCGTTTGCAATCTAGCAGTGCACAGCAGCACCACTAGTTACCTTATTGTAAAACTAACATTGATAGCTACTAAGATATAGATATAGACGCGCGGAGCTGCGTCCCCCCGCCACCCGCTCGCGGAGAAAAACGTGTGTTAAAATGGCCGTCGTGTTGTTATTGCTCTGCCCCGTCTAAATATTCATCAATAACCAAGGTGCTCCATCAATTGCTACATAGTAGGTAAAGAGTGATTCCACTAGAAGAAACATAAAAGTGAGAAATTTACTGCATTTTGAGGAGCTATTCTGTTTATAATTCCGAAGATCCTCATCAGATCTTCACCAAATTTTTGTGAGACCAATTTAATGTTATTACCTTTCAAATAAAAAAAGAACCAACGAAATCGGATCTAATAAGGCGAACATATTCAGTAGCCTGTATACCAAGTTTCGTCAAGATCGGTTGAGAAATGCGACCTGTAGAGGAGAACAGAGATCCGGACATACGGACATACGAAAGCATTTTCGCCCAAGCTGAAACGGAGACGCTTCGCTCAAGCTTCGCGCTCGCTCGGTCAATTAAGTCTCATATTAACTAGTGGCTCTGTGAGCTGTAGACCTCGCGCGTCAAGCCCACAATCTAGCGGTGCACAGTAGCGCCATCTTGTGGTAAAATGAACACTAATGGCTCTGTGAGCTGTAGAGCTCGTGCGTACAAACTTTTTTGCAAACAATCTAGCGTTGCACAGTAGTTCTCTAGTTACCTTATTGTACAATTACATTAATAACCAAGGTCCCTACCTAGTAGGTAAAGGGCTGATTCCACAGGTAGAAACCTAAAAGTGAGAAATTTACTGCATTTTAAGGAGCTATTCTGCTCATCATACCGAAGACCCTTATCAAATCTTCACCAAATTTTTATGAGACTAACCTTTCAAATAAAGTACCCCCCAAATCAAAAATCCCGACGAATAAAGAATTTTAAAAATTCGTTTAACCAAGTTTCGTTTAGATCGGTTAAGAAATGCGACCTGTGGAGGAGAACAGCCGGACATACGAAAGAATATTTGCCCAAGCTGAACAGAGACGCTTCGCGCTCGCTCGGTCAATTAATAACCAATGTGCTCCATCAATCCCTACCTAGTGGGTAAAGGGATGATTCCACTAGTAGAAACCTAAAAGTGAGAAATTTACTGCATTTTGAGGAGTTATTCTGCTCATCGCGCCGAATATCCTCATCAGATCTTCACCAAATTTAAATGATACCGATTTACAGTTATTTTTTACAAATTTTAATGAGACCAATTTACAGTTATTTATTTGTTATAATTTACATTTTACCTTTAAAAATAAAAATAAATCCATCGATATCGGTTCTAATAATGCGGAGATATTCAGTAGCCCCCTTTTTGCCCCTTTTTGGGGGAAGTCAAAATCCCGGATGAATACAAATTTTAAAAATTCGTTTAACCTGTATACCAAGTTTCGTCTAGATCGGTTGAGAAATGCGACCTGTAGAGGAGAACAGAGATCTGGACTGACACCGTGACATCCGGACATACGAAAGCAATTTTGCCCAAGCTAAAACGGAGACGCCTCGGTCTCGCTTCGCGCTCGCTCGGTCACTAGGCGATAATCAGAAGTATTCGAGCAAGCAACCAACTCGGACTTAAAATAAACTACTGTACAACTTTTTTTTACTATATCATTATGTCTACCAAAGAGCTCTGGATAGCGAAGACTAGGATTATTAACCCTGTTAAAAATTTGTTTAACCTGTAAACCAAGTTTCATCTAGATCGGTTGAGAAATGCGACCTGTAGAGGAGAACAGAGGTCCATCCGGACAGACGGACATCTGGACATACGAAAGCGTTTTTGTCCAAGCTGAAACGAAGAAGCTTCGCTCGTGCTTCGCTTGGTCAATAATAAGTCATGATACTTTTATCCCAGAAAATTACCACGCGGGCATAGCGCGTAGCTACTGTGTAAAAATTGTTGATAACTAACACCCGTATTCACAAACGTTACTATGAGATCTCACAGTGCTCACGAACGCACAGGGTCCTACAATCCTATTCATAAACGACACTTGAGTGCCGAACAACACTGTGCGTTCACTTGAAGCAGCGCATACGTAAAGTAGCTAGCGAGCTGTTTTAAGCAACGCATAGTGTCGAGCTGCCAAAAAAGTTAGGTTTTATTTGCAATAGTAATGAAAGGGCATGAAAATAGAATTCAATAGTGTAGTTTTGTGATCAGTATTTATCTATAAATCCTACTTACCACTTGGCGGTTGATATATTAATAGATAAATCCTTAGATTTAACTGATGTAGACATGTCCATAGATACTTGCCACATTCACCTCGCACAAAAATATTATGCAGAAATTTTATAGTACAACAAACATGAACTTTACCAAAAACATTCTGTTTGAAATTGTTGGCAAACAATTTCGAGTAATAACGACCACAAATTAACAAAATATATGTCACTAGCTATACCCGCGGCTTAGCACGCGTGGTCATTTCTCTGGGTTAAAAGTACTCATATGTACTATTCCAAGACCTAAAATTACAATATCAAACATTTGATCAAAATTCCTTCAGCCGTCAAAAAGTTTTTATCGACTGCTCTCATCGGATTTAAGTCAAAACCTAAGCTATCCAACAATGAAAACCACATCGCAATCGGTCCAGTAGTTTTTACGTGATGTGTGAACAAACATACAGATAAACAGACAAACAAACAGACAGACACGAATTTAAACAATGTTAATGTATTCTTGTTCAGTAGCTTATTTTAGGTATCCTAGACTTTTTTTCAATTATCTTCTTTGTACAGACTTTTTCGTTCTTATTGCTTTATTATGTGTAAAGATAGAGATTATAATGTCATCAGCACACCTGCCAAATAGAAGAATGAACATAATATTACACGGACCAATCAGAACGCAGTATTGGATGCACTGCGTTCTCATAGTAAAGCGTCGACTAAGTATCGTTTGTGAATTAGAAGGCTCGCAATGACGAACGCATAGTGAAATGGCTTACTTTGCATAGTGTCGCTGCTTTCCTTAGGCACGTATTGTTTGTGAATACGGCTGTTATATTCTTAGTTTTTTTTTGAATGTGCGATAGATACGTACCGCAGAAACATCTTCAACAGACTTTTTGCTAAAATGTAGTGTGCCTAGTATTACCACAGTCGCTTTACTGTCGTCCTGTATAAGAGTGGCGGTTGGGGGGAGGCTCAATCTAGCATAGCCTCTATACAGTATCGGGCAAATAGCTAAAAGAAAAATAAAAGTTAAGGGCATGCAGTGAAAATCATTGCAGTCGGAGTGATAAATAGAAGATAAGCTAAGTCCCTCCTTTTTAATTCGTAGACTCGATAAGATAATTTTTGCCCAAAAATGTGACCATACTGTTGATTTCTCTACAGTACAAAAGGCTCCAGGAAAACCCATATGTACCTACTTACCTTTTTAGTAATCTACACACTACACCCCCTCATAAATAATGTATAAATAAGTCTCATCTTCGTATAGGGTCAAATAATGACTCTTAGGCAAATGTTTGATACCTTGGGTTACATTATTGTAATTTTCAAAGGGATCTTATTAATTTTTTTTATAAATTCAGCCCGTGTTAGTGTTACTCGCTGTTAATTTAGATTATACCATAGATAGATTAGATTATACCTACGATGCTATTTTTTTTATCTATGTTTTTTTTTAATATATTGATTACTAACTAACCAAGGAGGTTGGATACACACTGTTATCCGGAGGCCAAACTTCGCTACTTAGAGATTTTGCAAAACATTAGCACTTTTTATAGTTTGGGAGTTTAAAAATATAAGATGAAATTACAAAATATAAATCTATGGTAAGTAATTTGTTTATTAACTACTAAAAAATACAACTAATACCACAGAATAAATAACAGCACTCTAACAAGTAATAGCGCACAGGTACGAAACATGAAACAGTGGGACAACCCGCATGCCATAGAAGTCCAATTGGCCCTCTACCGGTTGGCAGTGTACCCAACATGCTGGTGGCATTGCCCCGTTGAACTGCTATGCTAATTTGATGAGCCAATTTCGATTTCTCAGGGTGCTTAAAAATATCTATTTATTTTCCAATCCATGATAGCGGACATGTATTTTTTAGGAAAATGATGTGGATGTCGTTTTCGAGGTTTCTCGGGATGTTTATAACGAAAATGACATCCATTTTCAAATCCAAGATAATGGACATGTTTTTTTTAGGAAAGTTATATGGTTGTCATTATTAAGATTTTTCGGCATACTTAGAACGAAAGTGACATCCATTTTCAAATTGAAGATGGCGGACATGATTTAATTTTAATAAAATGATAGGGGTGTCGTTTTATAGCTTTCTCCGGGTGCTTAATATTAAAATGAGATGAAATCGAAGATGGCGGACTTGTATTTAAATAGTGAAATATTAAAAAAAAACTCCACGGGAAATCTTGAAAAAGACTGTCGCGAGGCGGTCCCCGGGTTTGGGTTGCTCCCACTATTCCAGGACACAAACCTCAGTGACACAGAATTACAGGAACTTCCTTCCGCTTGATTCTAGCACACGGCGGGAGCAAACTCGGCAGGCCAGAGTCTGATATCGCCCGGCTCTTGCTTAAAAGAGTTCCGCGCGAAGCCGTTCATCGAGTGCAACGCGATCGGGCGCTGCAACTCAACGATGTTCCTCAAACCAGAGCAGCAGACTTTCAGATTTTTTATATTAGTGTTAGCGAAGGAAGGACGAAAGATATATTTTTGCCAATTAAATCAATGAAAACACTAAAGTGGAATGTTTTTCTATTTTTACCAAAAATCAATGTGTATGACAGGATATTTGTATTTAGAATGAATAATGAACTATCAAAATGAAAAGAAATGGATTATGAAAGAATTAAGAGATCCAAAAGAGTATTATTATGAAAGACATTTTGACCTCGTCACAAGACACCCACATAACTTTACTAAAAAAAACATGTGCGCCATCTTTGTAAGTAACACCCATATCATAGTTACTGAAATAAAACATGTCCGCCATTTTGGATTCGAAAATGTATGTAATTTTTCATTTGTATTTTTATCGATCTTGCGATATCAGGTTAGGTTTTACGCAAATATCATACACTATGACTGGCTGCCCTCACCATCCCTAGCGCTCTATAGCATATACAAACACCGTGCATAAATATTTTCGCTGGCGTGTAGTAGTAGGTATCACAAATCTGTTTTTTTTTTATGGACAGCCTCCGCGTGTCCACCCTGTGTCTTTGGGACACCCTGTATATAGGATGTTTTCAAACTGATGGATCAAAATGGAGTGTGAGCTAGAACAGCGCTAGGCCTATCGATTTAACCCCCATGTACTCGTATGTTCAGTGATTTGGAATAGTTTAGGAGTTACGGGTTTTTTTTTTGCGTAGTTAGTATAGTAATAGGTCCTTTAAAATACATTAATACTGCTGCATCATATTATTTTAAATTCTGTGAAAAACACATAGCAATTGAAATATGTATCTCATACAAAAACTGCATTCAATATTTACAGGCCTATAATTTTGAATAGTAACAATATATTGTTTTAGTTAATATCTTAAAAACTTTGCCATATTTATGCCTATAAGTCACCAATACATTTAGTTGGCCTAAATTTAGGCCAACACAGCCAAAAGTGACTTCAAAAATGGAAAAGTCATTTTTGTTTGAGGTAAAAATTTCAATGGTTAGGTTTTCTCACAAAAACTATAAATTATAACACGGAGGTATTTATTTATAATAAAATACCCATTATTATACTACCTACAAGAAAAAAAACAAGCTCTTAGTTTGGTCACAATTACTAAATTTCTAATGAAATCTAGAATGGGCTAAAAAACTATAATATCCTGTAACTCCTAAACTATTACAAATAGTTGAACATACGTAACCTTACATTGATAGGCCTGAAGGTGCTCTAGCTTACCCTCCTTTTTGATCCATAAGTGGTAGGACGCTATCTATGACATAATATTACTACCTGCGGCCCGCGGTTTTACCTGCTTGGACAAGGACGAAAAGTATTCTATGTGCTATTCTAGGATCTAAAGTATCTATATAAAACTTATCATCAAAATCTGTTCAGCCGATAACATTTAAACATTGTATTTTGAAATCATCTTTGGACCACCTTAATCCGTCCCTGTCGAAAAAACTTATCCATGTATTTATTTATTTTACATTATTAACCTAAATACCAAATTTGAAGCCTATACAGCAAAAAAAATAATTCATATAATCTTTCAATCGCCATTAGACTCCCTTAATTCGTCCCTGTCGCAAAATCCTTTTTTGATTGACGTCTACTACCTATAAACTACCTACGTTGTACCTACCTGCCTAATTTCAGTTCCATAGGTTAAGTATTTTTTTAAGATTTTGTGTATAATCAGTGCGTAGTATTACGCTTTTATATTTTACTAGCTGCGCCCCGCAGCTTTGCCCGCAAGTACAATTTTTGAGGACAAAAGGCATCCTATGTATCTATGGTTTACATCATCTGCACATAAATTCTCATTAAATTCGGCCAAGCCGTAATCGCGTGCAAGCTCCTCCAACAAACGAACCAACAAACGAACAAACAAACAGACAACGTTTCCCTTTTTTATATTAGTGTGGGTAGAACATTATATTCCTAAGATTTAATAGAATTACACCTTACTTTGTAGAATTTTAACTCTTTTTATCAACTCTCATTTTTGCGTAGATAAAAACATGAGTTTAGTAGCACTAAATAGCATTGGCAAACCCGAAACAGCTGTAATGGCGGCACAAAAAATTTAAAATTTTCGTTTATTTTTCTTTTCGCCAAGAATTGCACGGGAAAGTTGACTACTTTTTTAGGAAATGAGTTTTGGTGCACTTTTCTTTATTTGTATTATATTTTTTATGTGATTACACTGCATAAACAGTATTTATTTCTAAATGAAATCGCACCGACTCTCCCAGTAAATGTTCATTGGCGTCTGGTGGGAGGATCGAGCATTGAGTGGAATTTTTCACTCATTTAAGTAGAAGTATGTACTATGTACGAAACACCTACTAGGTATCTTGTTGTACTTATAAAATCTATGTAACTACCATACAGAAAAAACCCAAATCTGTTCTGTTTATAATTTTAGTGTAATATAACATTAGTGTTTCATTAATCAGCATTTATCCGGCTGTAACAGTATACATCCTTAATTTTCCATTGCACCGGAGTTTTGGCCGGATATAGGTAAATCCAGGGCTCAACTGTACAAGCTTGGTCCACGATTTTAGAGGGGAAGAGGGAGCGGGGGTAGGGGTAGGGAGTAGAACCCCTCATGAGATGGAGGGCTAGATCTCACTCCCCTCTGAGATATGTTTTTTGTTATATGTTTTTTAGCTAGTTTTTTCGTAGCATTATCCTTTTGTTTTTTTTATAGAAAGCTTACTCTATAAGAAGGCGTGTTTTAACACAGACTTCCGACTTAACCATGATAGGTCAGAAGGTAAAAGCGCCATCGTCTTCGTGTTTTTTTTTGTTTGCCCTCAGTGGCGATCCGACTTGGCCGTGATAGGTTTGAAGGCAAAGGCCTTCGTCTTCGTTTTTTTAACCTTGATACCAGCCTGTGTCAACACCCTTCAGTGGCGGTCCGACTTGGCCGTGATAGGTTAGAAGGCAATGGCCTTCGTCTTCGTGTTTTTTTTTCCTATTTCTGGGGAGGGATTTTAGCCCCCCCCCCCTCCCCCCACTCTCTGGGAGTGAGGAATCCTCCGTAGGTTATGGCGCGGCTAAATTGACCAAATATAGGAAAAAAAATGCAAAAATATATTTAAAAAAAAACTCAGCGGGAGAAGGGGGAGATATAATCCTTCTATACCCTCCCCTCCTCACCGCCCTTATATCGTGGGCCAAGCTTGTACTTTGGTCCCAAATCCAGTTCTTTGAAATTTATCCGGTTTTATTCGAATGTACGTAACCATCCCAATATATCCCATAACGGAATCTGATTATCCAAGGTCATTGACCTTATCTCTGAGGTCATTTACGTTACTGCTAAGATTAATGACCTGGGTCATCGATCTGAGGTTCTCCCTCACCTGTAAAAATAGTTTATTTTCTGAATCTTTAGCCCATGTGCCCTCGACAAGTACCTATGTATCGCCGATCAATTGATAATTATTGATTTAAACTACAGACTACTTCGCGAATCAATAAATCGAAGCACTTACACACATCTGTTCGGTAAGCTTGCCTGTGAAGCACAGTTTCTACTCCGATGCTCAACAACTGTACTAAAACTCCACGTGCTTGATGTAACATATTTTCCTTCAAGATATTGATGATAAAACATTGTATGTGTTTGATTTTGTAAATTAGATACCTAGGCAAGATTTACTGTGATTTATTCATGTTTGATGATGATGACCCAAACAATTTGAATTTGAAGCAAAATTTACCTACTCAGTTTTATACATAAGTTACATAATCTTCTTTGTAGTTTGTGTTTACCAAAGAGTATACAAATACTACGTAAGGTGGTTACCTACTCTATGAGTCAACGAGAATACAATACATACTACGCCTATGAGTACCATAGAGTAAGGAATGTTCCCTTTATAGACATTTCCTTCGGCATTGCGTGTCTGACACACACTTGGCCTGTATTCTTTATTTATTTTGGGAACACTAGAAGACAGTTTAGATTATAGTCTTAAGTAAGCAGTTTTTGATACAGGGCCAAAACCATTGACAAATGCATACAATTGCATACTGCCAAAACACTTTATATAATAATAATAATAAATTGTTTATTTTGTAACAAGAAATTATGCTACATACTTATGTATGTAGCATAATTTCTTGTTACAAAATGTGTTGTTCTTGTTATCAATCGATCAGTTACATCATTAATTAATTACTTATAAGTAGTTTTATTATGTCTGGAAAGCCTCTGTTTCCGTAAATATTATACCTAATGAAGTATATGAGTAAATAGTCTAATAGCACTTGTTCCAATACGCATTTCATACCTGTTAGAATAATTTTCAAGTAACTATCACAATGAGTAGTCATCTCAGACGAATTTTAGACGAATTACGTAGTATTTACATTCTCTTTGGACGAATTATTCATCTGAGGTTGTCATACCATTTGACAGGTTACTTTGGCGATTTTTATCCTATAGAAACGCCAGTAAGTGTACTTAATTCAATCTCTTTGGGTTTTATCCAGTCACGTAGTCTATATTCTTTTTGATCCAGTCTACTTTCGTTGACCAGTGGCTTAGATACCTAGCATTTTTTTTGCCTCCGTCCACTTGGCTCCCCTCTACGAATAAGTAATAAGTCAGGAAATGTAACAGCGTTAATAAAATGACCCAACAAAAGTCGTGCCCAAGTAGGTGGGGCTTAAAAGTCGTGTCCAGCGCGTCATCAGTCGTACATTTTTCATGCAAGCGAGCACACGTCATATCTTCGCGTACGTTTTAATTTTATCATTGTGAACTACAGCTGTGAATCATCATGCCAGCATGTGTTGTGAAGTGGTGCAGGAGCCATACAAGATTAAAATTTCCTGGGATCACTTTTCACTAGTAGTAGTTGCAAAATTATAATTATATTCAAAGACGTTCAAATGCATTATCAAACCGCGATGATCAATACTATGCAAAATGAAGTCAGTCAATTTTTGCACTAAAGTTTAATTTATACTCGATGAAATTTTGAAATTAACCTGTTATTTTTTTCACGCAGATGATTCATACCTAAGAAACGTCAACAGATTTAGGAGAATACTAAACAAAATGAGCAAATAAACAGTAATGAACGATTACAGTTGGTATGTAATATAGGTTCGGCTTTTTCGACTCATGGGAATAACAATAGCATTAAAAAAACAGTTCATAGTTTGATCGAATTAAAGCACGTTTAATTTTTCAGGCTAATAAAAATTCACCTTCTGGAAATTTTGAAGTGTTTGATTTACCTGAGTTGCTCAAAAAACAAATAATGCAAACCCTCAAGGAATAAGGCACAAAAACTTGTAAGATTTCACTATTATTTTTTGCACTTAATATTTAGGTTTGATAGGAATTTTTATTTTAGCTGTATATGTGTATCTAATTCAATTAGAGACAGACTTTCATAGATTTGAAACTGATCTTCAATAAGGTTATTTTCAGGAGAATAATTCAACACCGTCATTACATTCAGTGTTGATATTATTCTCCTGAAAATAACCTTACCAACCAAGAAAAAGAACCAAGAAAACAAAATTAAAAAATAATCTTATTTCAACCGAAGTCTTTAGTTTTGAAGAAAGAGAATCATGCGTTACGCCGATAAATATACCATCGTCAGATATTGAATCTGCTCTGAATACTCCTAAAATACACATTTTAAAACAAAAACTAAGAAAAAAACTATTTTGGCAGTATAACGACTATCACAGATCAGAAATCTACAACGCCCAAATAAAAGATTAGCTATGAAGAATATTTCACTTAAAATATTTTATCCCAATTGAAGAAAAATGGATTTGGCGATACTACAGAAAATACTGCATTGAATGATTTTTCGGACGATATAGTTTTAGCCCTTAAAAGGAAAAAGTCAAAAGTTACTTTGATCTTTGATGGCTGTGCATCTAACATCGCTAAGGCTAAGATGTTGGGTTGCAATTTTGAAGACACAAACAATTCAAAATCGTTTTTTGACCACCCATCTACCGGAAACCCAGTAATTGTAATATTAGATCCATTTCATATGGTGAAACTTGTGCGTAATACGTTAGAGCAATAAGACACTCGTAGATAAAAACAAGAAAAAAAATTGAGTGGGCACATTTGCAGAAACTGAAAAATGTTCAAGATATCGTTGGATTGCATTTTGGGAATAAATTGTCAAATCGGCATCTATACTTCCGAAATAATATCATGAACGTGAAACTAGCGATTCAAACCTTAAGTCAAAGTGTAGCTGATGCGATTAAGTTTGGTTCGCAACAGTTAAACATGCCTGATTTTCAAGAAACAGATGCAACTGTTAGCTTTTTAGAAACGTTTAACAACCTTTTCGACATACTAAATTCAAGACCGATTTTCTTTTTCAGTGGTAGAAAAAGAAAAACTACATGACGTTTTGGATCAAAGCGAAAAATATATTAAAGGTCTCTAAATCAATATGCAGTAAAAAAAAACTCGAACAGTAAATGGACAAAGAGTAACAACATATACTAACTCTTTGAAACCAGTGACCAAAACTCAGTCCAAAACTGGACTTCTAGGACTCCTCGTATGTATTTCAAGTTTTAAATTACTTTTTGCACGGCTAGTAGAGTTACAAATATAGAAATTTATTTAACCATATTAAGCCAAGATAATATTGAGTTGTTTTTGGAGTGATCCGCAACCACGCCCGTTGCAACAATAACCCAAACGCCTGACAAATATATAAAAATAATTTACTGAACTTGAACCTCAGCTCTAAATTCACAGGCTGACAGGAGGACATTCCGGTTTAAATTTCTCAGAATCCGTCTTCACTACATTGCGAAGAAAGATTGTCTTTTAATGTCTTCTGGACAAAAACTTAATAAATTAATTATATTTCGTGAGCCAAAAAAAAAACATTGTACAGTAATATTGTTTTATTACTGACTTGGTCCGGTCCACTTATTGCATAACATCGTCCACACCGCTATGACTCAGCTGTCATAGCAGACATTGCATTACGCGCGTGAACCAATCCCTGCTTTCGTTCTGAATTTAAACCAATCACGAAGCATGTATATTTGTAACCTCGGAAGTGATTCGTACTTTGAATCTTACGTCGTTTTGGTTTGAAGTAGGGGCACTTTTATTGTGACATTTGTTCTGAATTAGAGTTCCTGACTTATTATTTATTCGTAGGCTCCCCTAACATTGATCCCCTGGGGGATTCATTTGGATTATTTGTCCACACGGATCCCCTGGCCAAGAAGAACCATTGTAAGATCCCCTGGGGGATTTATTTGGACTGGGACATATATAAAAAACATAATAAAATCAAAAAAACTGAGGGCTCCCTCATGGTCCTAGGTTAGAATATAACCTGCCTCGTCTATTCCCGTTGTGGATATCGAAACTAACCATGTGGCATGACATGTGTGTGGTCCTAAGTGACAGGTGTCAAAATGACAGGTGTCAAAGTGGCAGGTGTCAAAGTGGCAGGTGTCAAAGTGGCAGGTGTCAAAGTGGCAGGTGTCAAAGTGGCAGGTGTCAAAGTGGCAGGTGTCAAAGTGGCAGGTGTCAAAGTGACAGGTGTCAAGGTGACAGGTGTCAAAGTGACATGTGTCAAAGTGACAGGTGTCAAAGTGGCAGGCGTCAAAGTGACAGGTGTCAAAAAGACAAGTGTCAAAAAGACAAGTGTTAAAGTGACAGGTGACAGATGTCAAAGTGACATGTCAAACGTCAGTCATACGTCAACACCTGTCAAGATCTCATCGATATCGTCGTTTTGGATGACAGATGTCAAACTTAAAAGGGCTCTATCTCGGAAACTATTGATCCTGGATGAGCAATTTCTTTACAGAAGTGATAGATCTCATCGATATCTACGTTTTGGATGACAGCTGTCAAACTAAAAAGGGCTATTACTCGTTAACTATTGATCCTAGACTAGTATTTTCTTTACAGAAGTGATAGATCTCATCTATATCTTCGTTTTGGATGACAGCTGTCAAATTTAAAAGGGCTATAACTCTGAAACTATTGATCGTAGACTAATAGTTTATTTACAAAAGTGATAGATCACATCGATATCTTTATTTCAGATGACAGCTGTCAAATTTAAAGGCGCTATGACACTGAAACTAGCAACTCCACAAATGCCATAAAACAAGTGACACTGAAACTATTGATCCTAGACTAGAAGTTTCTTTACAAAAGTGATAGATCTCATCTATATCTTCGTTTTGGAAGACAGCTGTCAAATTTAAAAGGGCCATAACTCTGAAACTATTGATCGTAGACTAGTACTTTATTTACAAAAGTGATAGATCACATCGATATCTTCATTTGAGATGACAGCTGTCAAATTTAAAAGCGCTATGACACTGAAACTATTGATCCTAGACTAGAAGTTTCTTTACAAAAGTAATAGATCTCATTGATATCTTCATTTTGGATGACAGTTGTCAAATTTAAAAGGGCTATAACACTGAAACTATTGATTATCGACTTGTAGTTTCTTTACAGAAGTGATAGATCTCATGGATATCTTCGTTTTAGATGACAGCTGTCATTCACTACTGTGGGGATTACAGGAATAATCCGATCATTTAGTCAAAGTACGTTAAAAAACAAGATACTTAGCTCATGTCAATAAGTTTGAAAATCGTCAATTTCCCCACTCCCTACCATTTATTCCCTCAGCCCCTCCCCTCCCTCCCCACACACCACCAATCTTCCCTTCCCATACCTTACTCACCCCTCACTTCCTGCACTCCCTCTTCCCCCCACTCTCTGCTCACTTTTCCCCAAACTGTCAGTTTGACACAAATTAATTAATTGTTGCCTATAATTATGTCGGCAAGTAATTGGTCTTTTGGTTTTGCACACGGTGTGACTACGAGTCTTATATTTTGTAGCTTACTAGTTGTCCCACCAAGCAGTGTGACTAGGAGTAAAAATAATTCCTCGTGGTCACACCAGAGTGAAAAAAATGTGTGACCAAGAGTCCGTCGCCGGGGATCCATGTGGACAAAAAATCCAATTAGATCCCCCAGGGGATCCGTGTGGACAAATAATCCAAATGAATCCCCAGGGGATCCATGTTAGGGGAGCCAAGTGGGCAGAGCCTTTTTTAGATTTGGCTTTACTAAACTCCTATCCCTGATTCATAATTAATTTTGTGTATGGCAAACCTTTTAATCATTCTGTATTAAAAAAAACTAATTACTCCAAAAACTTGATCAGTGCCCCGACCACAGAACTTGGTTTCAATCAGATTGTCAATATCGCTATCACTAATGCCTTACGATGGAGTCGTAATTGCTATGAAAAAAGTGACAAACTGATTGATACCAAGTTCTGTAATTCGGCAACTGATACTCTCTCTACGTCTATAAGCCAAAAACGCATTCATCCACAGGTTAAAGATCAAAAATGTAAGCAAAGCAATGTCAACAAATGAAGTGACATATCAGGTGCATTCAACCTGTTTTAAACTAGGTAAATACTCTCAATTATGAACCTTTATGTTTAGTGAAAGTGTTGAAGTGTTTGTACAGCAAGGCCACCATGACAGTTCGTCTTCAGGATCAGAACACGAATTCTATCCATTTGCAAAAAGGGGTGAGACAAGAGACGTTATTTCTCCGAAACTGTTCATTTCTGCACTGGAAGATATATTCAAGCTTCTGAACTGGAACGGATTTGGTGTTAACATCAATGGCGAATACATCACTCACCTTCGATTTGCTGATGATATAGTCATCATGGCTGAAACCCTGGAAGACCTAAGCACAATGCTCAGTGACCTCAATATTAAATATAAATAAAACGGCTAAGTATTTCCGATTTTCTTTTTCGTGAGTTTTTAGCCGTTTTATTTATATTTAATATGAATATCACTCGCGTTAGTTTTCAAAATCAGTGCGTGTTGCCAGTGACAACATACGGCACTGAGACGTGGTCGCTAACTATTGGCACAGAATATATAATAGTACAAGTACTATTGGTCTCATACACAAGCTCAGAGTTGCGCAGCGCGCAATGGAGAGAGCTATGCTCGGTGTTTCACTACGTGATAGAATCCGAAATGAGGAAGTCCGTAGAAGAACGAAGGTTACCGATATAGCTCTCATAGTTTGCAAGTTGAAGATGCCATGGGCAAGTTGAAGAGGCCATATAAGTCGCACAACTGACAACCGTTGGGGAATAAAGGAGCAACTTGGCTTGTGTGGGGGGGGGGGGGGGGCACACACGATGGACCCGTCTATCGGGTTCGGTGAAACAATGCCTATTTTTTCTGTGCCTACCTATTTAAAAATTACAGAATTATTATGACGTTGTCAACACACACAGTGAATGGAACAGACAAAAATCAAAATGACGGCGATTGCACAAAATACAGTATGTCGCAACTTCAAACATAAAAAAGTTATATTGAAACGGGGTCTTTTTTTGTGACAATTACTTTTATTGTGACTCTATTCATTTCACTCTTTTCGGCTACCTCTCTCGCTCTTCCATGTCATAAAGTCAGTCATTCATTAATCTGACTTTTGTTTTTTTTTTGTTACTGAACTATGTCGTCAATAATCTTGTAAGTTTTGGTGGAGATTTGTTGCGAATAAACATACTACATACTGTAATTCAGTCATTCAATACTTGATCTTTATGAAATTTAATTGATTGCCTCAATACGCTGACTTAATATCAACATAAAATCAGTTTAAAAACTGTGAAATTTGACGATAATGTGGCTTCAAAATTAAGAAAAATGTAGATAAATCCTTTAAAAGCTTAATAAAAAAAAAGGATACTGTTCTGGCTCAATTGTAATTATTTTATTCCTTTTAGAGGTTGTTTCCAAAATATCATTTTTATTATGAAGTCGTATTTTTTTTTTAAAATATTTTATTAATATCCTAGAAGAAAACACAGAATGTTTTTTTCGCGATAAACTGTAGTCCACCCGGACAAAGTCACGGGCGGGAAAGCTAGTTAATTATATTATGTACTTACTTTTTATTTCCTATAGTAAAATTAGAGCCTCGATAATTCGCAAGGGAATAAAATGGGCGACATTACACGCCGATAAATAATAGTGTCATTAATTTGTAAAGGGATTATCGTTTAATAGTACACAAAAGAAACTAAGAGGTAAAATAACCGTTTGTTTAATTAATAAAACACACACATTTTGTAACTTAGTTTATAAACTAAAGAAATCAGTCTGCAAACGGACACCTCGACAATCCGACAGGGGTAGGTTTTCCCGTGTGGACTAGCCGTGATCTTCTGTAATTAATTTAATTTTATAGATAGTTTAGTCACAGAATAAATAATAGTACAAGGTTTAGTTTCGTTGTTATAGTCAGTAAGCATATCGAAAAGCAACTGTTAGCTATGTTTTCAAGTGTAGAAAGCGCTCGTTCCGCTCGTATCTAAGTACTCTTGATGATACATCTTGAGATTACCGAACCCACTAGTTATCTACTCCTTTCATTTTAAACATTTTTACTGTTATCCATAAATGAGTCTGTAGAAAAATGAGAAAATCAAAAAGTAACAGGTGTATTTTTAACCTGTCCAGAATACCACTGAAAATATGGACCGGACGTGTAACCTGAAAGAGAAAATAAAATTCAATTAAAATTCCTGCTAATGAGAGACGCGGGGCGCGGCAGCCAAAACAACTGAATGCACTATCCAAAGCTTGTTAAAATCACCAATTTAAAATTTAACATACTACTTATTTCATCATCACAAAGTAACTAATAGGTAAGCAAGGTGTCTCCATCATCGAGCACCAGCATAAGGCTGGCCTTCCACCAGAGGTACGAGGAAGATGAGCGATGAGTTAACGCCGTTATATGAAATCATTGTCATTAATAAAGTAGAGTTTATTATATAGAATAATATTATATAAAAAAAACAAATCAGGCGTCTATAACTTCAGAGATTTGAAACAATTACAATGATTGATTGATAGACAGAAATCTTTCCTGCTCTAACAGGAAAGATAAGTAAGTTAAGTAGATAAGTTAGTAAGTAAGTTTCCTGCTCCTTTAAGTTTCTTTAATGCAATAAAGAGTTATGTATCTATATATCTATCTATCTATTCGTGCTATCAATCAATATAATATTGATAACCAGAACATTCTGGTAGACAGGTTCTGTCTATCAATCATATGCCATTGTTTTTTTTGACATTTTGATTACGAGGTTATGTTTAGTTGTTTGTACTGTGGTGATATTTTACAAAATTTGTTTGTTGAGTAGCACAAACAAAATTTCGACATTTATTTTGTCAGTTTATTTGAATCCATGCCAAAAACTGTCGAAATAATACTAGTCTGCCTGGCCGTCGAACGGGTACCTAGATAAATTTATTCCTCAGTTAAGTGAGTTGTTCGTCGAATAAAGCCTAGGTATATGACGATTAAGAAATTCAGTCATATGCTATCGAATGAACGCTATGATTGTTTATCGAGCATTTAAAATCGTCTCTACAACTAGTCATATAATCAATGAGATGATGGTGAAACGGAAATGGCCTGCATTAATTTATAGGGAAATGGCCATACTTGTTCATTAGTCGTGTTTTTTGTGATTGTTGGCCGCAACCACGCCGCGGCCGCGGCCGGCGCTCGCGCCCGCGCGTCGGGATCACTCCTCCGGACCATGCGGCTTGTGCCCCTTCTTATCGCGCGTTCTACGTACAGAGGTTTAAGTTAGGAACAATATCCATCAACAGAGGATATAAATGGATAGAGGATATAATATGTGAAACTGAAACTGGCCAAGAGATGTTTTATTATTGTGTGAGAAAAACTCATCATCTCAGGCAAAGATACGCTACTTCTCTGCAGTAATGAAAACTGCATATCTTATATGTGGGACTGTCTTTTTGCAGTAATTGTTTTTATTTTATTTGTTTAAACAAAGAGTAGCTATAAATTTATTAGCAAACTAGCCGCGCCCGCAGCTTTTCCCGCGTGCAAACTTTGCTACCCCCGTTCCCTAGGAGATGGAATTTCAGTGCCTATTTTTGTAGACATCACCAGCTTACAGTGAGCTCCTCCGTCGCGGAATCCCGCCTAAAGGTGCGGAGGGCATTTAGTGCACCTCTAGGATACTCAAGGAATATTTCCTGTAAATTTCAAGGGTCTAGGTCGTATAACGTATAGCCTAAACGAGTGTTTAGGCTATACGTTGTCTGTCATTCAGACAGTAGGTAGGTATGTTAGTATACCTAGTCTGGCCATAAGTTCTGTAACATTTTTCTTTTTTTTATGAAGTAATGTAATATTAATAAAAAAAAAATTACATATTTATTAAAGACTCAGCAATTTTTTTTTTAAATGCTACTTAATCGAAATGGGTACCTTTGGATTTTATACAGGCCTTTAATCTTTCTGGCCACGAATCTATGGATTTACGCACTGTTTCCTTGGGAAATTTCGCCACTACTTGCTCCAGAGATTTTTCTCAATGTCGCCGTGTCGTTTAGAGCAGGCTATGTCCTCTAAAACTGTCCATAATTTGTAGTCTAAAGGGTTGAGGTCTGGGCTAGATGAGGGCCAGTCTTCAGCTCTTATAAAGCCCGGAACGTTGGTTTCAAGCCAGGCTTGGGAAGTTCGTGCCTTGTGACCAGGTGCAGAGTCCTGCTGGAAAGTCCACGGTACATTTTTAAAACGTGTATTGTTTCACAACACGATCCAAGACAGTCTCTTGATATACTTTGGCTGAAGTTTTCACTCCCTTTTCACAAAAATTTTGCTTTGTGACGCCTTGCTAAGACACGCCCCACCAAACCATCACTGACGCAGGATGATGACCACGTTGTACCTTACCGACCACTTGAGCAGCTTCTTTAGAACTGTGAGCGTACACTTTATCATTTTGTTTATTGTAGTGCTCTTCAATTGTGAAAATTTGTTCACCGGTAAAAAGGATATTTCTGTGCCTTTCACCTGCGTATCGCAACAGAAGGTGTTTTGATCGATCCACTCTCTTTAATTGTAAAGATTGATTTAGGGCATGTCCTATATATCGACGATAAGCACTGAGCTTCAGGTCTTGTTTTATTATACGCGGGAGTCTTCATTTCTCGCGATAAGATTTTTTGCTTCGTAGTGGGGTTTCGACGAATTCTGGCTTTAACAGCAACAGCCTTTGTAGTTCTAACAGCACGCGGCCGCCCTGATCTTTTATGGTCTTCGATAGAGGAAATATCTAATACGAACATACGGCAGATACCAAGCTTTTGAAGTGTCTGGAATATGACCGCCGGCTCCATACCCACTCTGTGCAAGGCGATCACTGCAATCCTATTTTCTTTAACACCCCATTCCATATTGTAATTTGATAATGAACACGAAAAAATGTGTGAAATGGCGCGAAATCGAAAGAAGTTTATAAACGTGAATAAATAAACGTGTTCCAAAGGAGGATGCCGGCTTTCGGCTTCCAAGTCTTTTAAATTTTAAATGCCGTGGACACAAAATCTATCCACATTATTGACTATATAAAATAATTTAATGAATTCTTGTTAAAACAATAACAATCGGGAACTGTTATTAAAAAAAAACAAGTAATATGAACAGAATTGACCGGAAATTATTGTGCAAGTCTTTGAAAAGTTAAATGCTGCGGACACGAAATCTATCCACATTATTGACCATATAAAGTAATGTAATTAATTCTTATTAAAGCAATAACTTTCGGGAACAGTTATTTAAAACATAATCAATTAAACGGAATAGAAATGACCGGAAACTGCTGTGAATTGATACTAATTACGAAATATAGTGTTGAAACTATAATTAGTGCAAATAAACTATTAGTAAATCGATAACTAATATCGATTTAAAAAAAAACTACAGGCTCTTAGTTTATTCTGATAGAAATCATTTCAGTAGGTATATTATTTTATGATAATGGAAATAAAGAATAATAAAGGCATACGTATTTTTTATCCTGCTTATACATTAATTCATTATTTGTTGTGTAAACGAAACCTTTGTGGTGTGGTATCAAGCTCATGACAAGAGCCGAGAAGGCCCAGAGTTCGATTCTCAGATTGAGTACCTAGGTGCCTACTACTATAGCAGGTATAGGTAGGTAATAATACTTTATAGATGATATGAAACATGATGGTAAAGTGTAAGTACCTACATAATATTTCAGTTCAATATTACATTTCAATAATTATCTAGGCTATTTTATTCCCTTGACCATAAACAGTGTTATAATCTAACGAAAGTCACAAAACCACAAAGTTAACTTTATTTAATCGTAACTTATTTTTGAAAAGTTCCCAGAAAAAACTAATAACATTCAAAAGCTTTTAACATAATGCTTTAAAAATAAAAATACTGTTTATTTGTGTCCGCGATAATTTTACATCGAGCCTAAGTCACTTTGGAGATCTGGCATAGTCCTTTCAAATAATTAAAAAGTTGAAAAAAGAAAAGATTTATGTAACAGTATTTATGGCCAGACTAGTTAGATAAAACCGTAGAGAGACTATCACTCTCTCTACGGATAATACCATGAATCTGTAATACTCAAGGAAGTTACATGTACTTACGTACTGGAACGATATCTTCAAAGGAAAAGCGGGGTATCGATTATTTGACCTTGATAAAGATTTAAAAATAAAAAATAGACGTGAGCGGAAGCCCTTGTTGACTCTTTCATAGATATATAGTGCCAATCTCAGATGACAGCAAATACTTCGAAAAACAAACAGGACAAGAACTTTTTTAATTTCCAGAATAGTATATAAAATACCGGCCGACGACCGACCGGTCCGGTCCGGTGATTGACGACCGGTTGGTCTCGTGGCTAGAGATCCTAGGTACGAAATCGAACGGTCGCGGGTTCGAATCCTGCAAGGTGCAATCATTTGTGTGATGACCAGAAATGTTTGTTTCCGAGTCATCGATGTAATATTCTTATCTATGTATGTTTATCCGTTACCTAGTGCTCATAGCACAGGTTATCCTAGTTTGGGGCTAGATAATTGGTGTGGAAATGTCCCGAATATATTTATTTATTATTATTAAATCTCATCTGACACTAAAGATTACTATGTAAATATATTAAATAAGTGACCTTTTTGGTACAGTTGCTTTGTAATGATTATTTCGCAAATTTTTTAGTCTGTGCGAAAACTCTGAAACCTTGCACGAGATAGAAAGAGACTTCCGGTCCTCCGTATACTTCCTTTTCTCGCATTTTCTTTTTAAATTACGTTTTCGGAGAGCCCACTTTTTTATATGAGAGATATCGTTCCAGTTGTACGTAAGTACATAGAACTTCCTTGGTAATACCACAGAATAAATAATAGTACAATACTATATTAGTAGAGGTTCGTGGGTAAAACTGCGAAGTAGAACATTTTAATCTGTAATCATAGATATAATGCTGTGTTTATTAACCCCCGAACAAAGAGATGGGTGTTACACTGCGTGTGTGCGTGCGTGTGTGTGTGTGTGTGTGTGTGTGTGTGTGTGTGTGTGTGTGTTGGTGTGTTGGTGTGTTGGTGTGTGTTGGTGTGTGTGTGTGTGTGTGTGTGTGTGTGTGTGTGTGTGTGTGTGTGTGTGTGTGAGTGTGTGTGTGTTTTGTGTCTGTGGCATCGTAGCTCCCAAACGAATGAACCGATTTTGATGCGGTTTTTTCTGTTTGAAAGCTGATGTGATCGAGATGGTTCTTAGATATACGGCGAGAGGGAGGGAGGAGGGGGAGGTGAGAAAAGGTGGGTGAAAATCGTAGCTTCCAAACGAATGGACCGATTTAGCTGCGGTTTTTATGTTTGAAATCTGAGGTAAACGATATAGAAATAGAAATAGAAAGAAAAAAAAGGTAAACGATATAGTTCATAGCTATAATGGAGAAGAGGGTGAAGGGGGAGGGGTGTGGAGGGGGGAGAGGTGTGGAGGGGGAGGGGGAGAGGATCGTAGCTCCCAAACGAATGGATCGATTTTTATGCGGTTTTTTATGTTTGAAAACTGATGTGATCGAGATGTTGTTTGGGAGGGGGAAGAAGTTGAGAAAAGGGGTTGAGAATCGAATTTTCCAAACGAATGGACCAATTCAGCTGCGGTTTTTCATGTTTCAAAACTGAGGTAAACGAGCTGGTTCTTAGCTATAATGGGAGGAGGGGGGGAGGGGGGAGGGGGGAATGGGGGTGACGACGGTAGCTCCCAAACGGATGGAACAATTTTTATGTTTGAAAACTGATGTGATTGAGATGCTCTTAAGCTATAATGGGGGGTGGGTGGTATAACTACTAGTGGGGGGTATAACTTTTAATTTATGCTTGTTTCTAGTTAGAACACCCCGGTATACCTATTACTTTGCTACCGTAGTATTTCGAACGGATAGTGCTTTAATAAGACTAAGTATAAATAAGCTAACAAGTTCACTCACATTAAAAGTGGAATAATATCGTCTTGTTTCATTTTTCCATAATATTTAACAATACCATCCACATGACCCATTCCAACAACGGCGAGAACACGAGGTTGATCCACTGTAACATAATTAAAAATAAATGATGAAGCTAAAAAACAAACAGTTGCGCTGGGAGCTAAAACAGAACCTTTACCAGTACGCCTAGTACGAGTTTGTACAGTAGGAAAACGGAAGTTGGGGGTGTAGCTCGCTAAACTAACAGTTTGGGGTGTAATCGGTAGGCCGAGTTCATGTTTTCAAATTAAGTTAACACGATAAAAAAAAAGAGCTCGATGGAACGAACTTCACACTACATATTTCCATCTCTCTTCCCCACAAGCTAAAAAAGAGACAAAATATAGTCCACCGTATTGGTGTTTGACGTTTTGTTTTTCATATGTAGTTTTTATAAGTGATTTTATTGAGAAAAAATGATTATCGATTTAAATTAAACTGAGGTGATAAATGGAAAGAAAGTATTTTTTTTATTCTCTCGGTACCTTTGTTCTTTAATTTCGTTCAGTATTAACGAAGTTAAGCACCAAAGTAATCCAACAAAACCCAGGTACTTATTTTATATCGATTTTATGCCCCAAGTAGTAAGTATCTAGCTTCGATTAAATGCTTGATTTTTGATCATTTTTAGCCTAAAATCCTGATCATATCGGTTTCAATCCGTCAGATTCATTAGTGCGTTGCAATAGAGTCGAAATTGCTATGAAGAAAGTAAAAATCTGATTGAAACAAGTGACAATCTGATTGAAACCAAGATACGGAATCGCACTGCTGGACTGTGTTTGTTTTATCAATTGAGTCGTAGATATTTGGCGAAATATAAATCGATGTGACGTCATCACGATATTAAAATAGTAAAGTAGGTAGGTAGATTGATATCTAGTGTTTCGCACTACAATGTATTTTTTTTAAGTATTGTTGTAGGTACGTGCTACAAAAATACAAGTTCGAAATAGATAAAGTAGGTAAGTATATTCTTTACTATTAACTCGCCTTGGTCTCTATCATAGACATATATACTTTGAGAGTTCCTGAGAGAAACACAAACCCTTCTTTACTAAGTGCGTGTTAGAGATGTGTCTGGGGGTAAAGAATCTCCGCCTACGTATCCTGTGCTCCTCTTCACGACGGTCAACTTCTACAGCCTCCAAGGCTAACCTCCGGGCAAGATACCGTCTCGTTATCATAATAGAATAAAAAATCACATAATCTCATGAAGCTCTCACGAAAATTTATTTAATGAGTAACAATACGTTGAAAGTGATCGAATACGTCAAAGTTTACTCGCTAACTTGTCAAAGTGGCAACTCGTACTGCTAAAATGCAAAGAATACTCGTAAACTTTATTTCGAATTCGAATAAAAGCCATTTGATAAAACCCGTCCTACCGATTTTAATTCCTACAAGTTTCCGCTAGAGGCGCTGCCAGTAAATGTATGGAACAAAACGAAACTACATTTCGTTTTCAGTAACTATAAAAACTTGTACTAGGGGTACAGCTTTTATTTATTTTGCGGCAGGGTACAAATTTGTCTTGTGCTGAATAGATTTCACGACTGTAGGTGTATTTCAGTAGGTATTTAGGGAGTGAGTCTTCTGTACGATGTACTATTATTTATTCTGTGGTAATAGTAGAGTAGGTATCGCGAATAAGAGTTCTGTATGGAAAGCTTCCGAGTGTCCACCCTGTGTCACTATGAGACGGTTAAGTCAAAGTTCTAGAATGGGAAGTAGGTACTACCGGGAAACTCCGAAAGGGCTACAGATCCGCCTAACTAGTTATTATCCTCAAGCAGAGTCTATGGTACATAATATTCTCTAGTGTAATAGCTAGGCGGACTACACCCTACACCCTACCCCTACCACCAGTAGGCCAGTAACCAGGTAGTTTGCTCTACAAGTGGTGGAGTAGAACATGTATTGATTTGTATTGCATAGTTGTCTTTACGAAAAATACTAATTATCGACCTCTAGGGGTGGGAGCGTTAAAGTTAAACCTTTGAAATAAAAAATGAACCATCGACATCGGATTTAATAAGGCGGAGATATTCAGTAGACCTCTTTTTGCCCCATTTTGGGGGAAGTACCCCCCACTCAAAAATCCCCGAGGACTAAAACTTCTAAAAATTCGTTAAACCTGTATACCAAGTTTCGTCTAAATCGGTTGAGAAAATGCGGCCTGTAGAGGAGAATAGCCGGAGATCTGGACATACGTAAGCATTTTGCCCAAGCTGAAACGGAGACGCTTCGCTCGCGCTTCGCACTCGCTCGGTCATAAAGCAGTAAGTAAAAAAAACTGTACTATGATGATAATTAAAAAAATAAATGGCCTAAGGTACATCAAATAAGCTACTGAACAAGAATACATTTCAAAACATTGCGCATTACGTAAACTACTGGACCGATTGCGATGCGGTTTTCACTATTGTATAGCTTAGGTCTTGACTTAAAAACTGGGGTACTTCGATCCGATGAGTAGAGGCCGTGCAATCATTAGAAATCTGACGTCTGAACGAAATTTGATGATTTTGGTATATCTGGTCTTGAAATATCATGATACTTTTGTACCGGGCACAGCTAGTTAAAAATAAAATAATAAATAGTGGCCTGAACTCTTAACACACCTGTACGAACACATTCTTGCATCGAGTACGCGAGACACTTATCCCGTTCGTCGACAAACACATGAAATATCTTCTTGAAGGCCGGCACGTCCCGCGTGATCTCCTCGAACTGAGCTTGCACGAACTCTTTGTCCTTATATTTCTCCAATTGTTCCTTACTGGAAGGAAAATAAGCTAAGATGTGAAACTTGGTTCAAGTTTTTTTCACAGATATCTGAAATATGCCTATCTACTCAAGAATGGAATTGTATTGTAAAAGGTTATAGCAAAGGTGCTATTTTTATTCGCCGTAAACCCGCGAAAGTGTGGATGTTTTCTCAGCATAATTTTCATCAGTTTCGCAGCTTCTGATTGGCGCGGCGGGGACAGTGCGCGGGCGCGGCGCACCGCGTAGGTTTTTACGCCGTGCACGTGTTTATCATTTTTTATTATCCTACTGCGGAGGAATATGGACTTGTATGTGTGTTTGTATGTTTCTTTGGCGCGGCCTACAGCCTAAACGGCTTCATGGATTTTGATAAATGAGGTGCCATTGGATTGATCTTAATCGCGAGTTACATAGGATACTAGATTTGCCGCCCGCGACTACGTCCGCGCGGACAACAGTTTATCGCGAAAAAAGCATCCCAAGTTCTTCTAGGATATTAAAAACCAATGCAAAAGTAGGTACTGCAACGCTCTTGAAGTTTTGTTACAGACTTGTTATTTAGTTTCCATGGCAACTGTTCCTTACAGCCAGCAATCAACATTTTCCAGTTTTCCCGTGGAAACTTACAACCTTCCGGGATAAAAAGTATCATAAGTATGTTTTATTCCAGGGTATAACCTATCTGCATTCCAAATTTAATCAAAAGCCGTCCAGCCGTTTTTGCGTAAAAGCTCCCCAAACAAACAAACAAACAGACAACGTTTCACTTTTATATATTGGTATGAATTATGAAGTGTCAAGAAAATTTATATGGTGGCTTACAGCTGCCATTATTATATTCTTGACGGAACAAAACATGACCAAAACCTATCGAGTGAGTATCAAAAAAAAAAGACCTATAAAAGACCATTCCAAAAATATGTCAGGGAAACTAAAAAGTTGAAAGAATTTAACTAAATTATTATAACAAGCACTCCTCATGCCTCCGACTGCACCTAATATTTATTTAAAAAAAAACAGAGAATTACAAAATTAATAGGCATCTGGGATGGATTACCAGGTTCTATATAGTTCCAGATGAACCCGTCCCGAGGAGAAATGAAATGCATCTTATATTTCAAAATCAAAGATCTAAAGCTTGTTTGCCTCTTGTTAGATTTTTTCGCCGTCGGGGTTTTTGGGTTTGCACTACTGCCCAAAAAAGGAGTGTAATGTTTTCAGTGTTCATGTGTGTTTGTATGTATGTACCTACGTGAGTTTCTTTGTGCCACCATCACTTTTAAATGCCAGAACAGATTTGGATGTATGGGGTATCGTTAGAATCCTTACATTGTAACGAGGTCAAACCTCTTTTGTAATAATACTCATTTGATCTCTTAATTCTTTCATAATCCATTTCATTCCATTTTGATAGTTTGACATTTTTAATTCAAAATACAAATAACCTGTCATTCTAATATATCGATTTTTAGCAAAACCGAAATTGTTATAAAATACCAATAATAAGATTATTACACCTGGACTCTTTTAAAATACATAAGATAATACCTTCGTAAGTGGTCGTTTTCATCCGTATTGTAGCACCACGAAAATTCTATGCACCTGTTGTCCCTGAAATTTTGTGTCACTGACGCTTGGTCCCTGGGCTAGTGGAACAAACAAAGCCCTGGACCGCCTCGTGACAACATCATCCCGAGTGACATCCACACCAATATATAAAAAAGAAGCGTTTTCTGTTTGTTTAGGGAGCGTTCACGCCAAAACGGCTGATCCGATTTTGATGAAACTTTGTAAATAGGTACTGTACAATATAGAGACCAACAAAGGATACTTTTTATCCCGGAAAATGGTAAGTTGCCACGGGAAAAATGGAAAATGTCGATTACTCACTGTAAGGAACGGTTGCCGCTGAAACGAAATAACAAGTATGTCAAAAAGCATCAAGAGCATTGGTGCTACACCTACTTTTGCATTGGTTTTTAATATCCTAGATTAAAATAGGATGGGTTTTTTCGCGATATACTGTAGTCCGCGCGGACGAAGTCGCGGGCCAAAGTTTTTCGCGATAAACTGTAGTCCGCGCGGACGAAGTCGCGGGCCAAAGTTTTTTTTCCCTTGGCTGTCTTGTTTTTTTCTCTTACTTTGGTGATGTGCGTGTTTTAGCCGTGATTTTTATTAGTCTGTACAATAAAGATAATTAAAAAAGAAGTCGCTCTAGGGTATAAAAATGTGCTACTGAACAGGAATATATCATTTTTTTAAATGGTGTCTGTCTGTCACGGGCACAGCTAGTACCTAGTACGTGATAGGTTAGATTAAAAGTCAAGATTAGTTATACTATTAATATGTTTTCGTGGTTATTTTTTATTATAACCCAGATTCAATCTGAATACTTGCTCGTTTGTCTGCATGCTTGTAAACTAGATAAGTACACGAATACTTGCATGCTTCCTTGCATGCTAAAATTGTTTGTTATAGTTGTACTATTATTCATTGTATAGTAAACACATCATACTGTAATTTGAACACAAAATTTCTGCTAAGATATTTCTCTGCCTTGGGAATTACTATTATGCACACTGTAGTTGATACATACGTATCCACACCAATATATAAAAGTTAAACGGCTGAACGGGTTTTGATGAAATATGGATTGGAGTTAGCTTATTATACCCTGGAATAACACATAGGATACTTTTTATCATCATCATCATACTTAACCCTCAAATAGCTGAACGGATGTTGATGAAATTTAGAATGGAGATAGCTTAGACCCTGGAATCACACATAGGATACTGTTCATCATCATCATACCTCACGCGGCGCAGCTAGTGTATGATGAAAATAAGTATGCGAAATAAGTTTACGCCACCTGAAGTTATTATGTATAACAGAATCCTGCTACATTATTTTTTTATACTTTTTTTTCTGTGAGTAAAAATAGACTACAATAAAGGGGTAAACCGATTTAAATACCTCGCTTCGTTCGGTCAATTGACGATATTGAAAATAATTTTAATTAATATCAAGTACCCTTTCCGCACAAGCTATGTATATTAGGGCTAGGTACGTACTTCAAAGGATTCGGGTTCGAAGTGGAGAGATGGTAAAGCACTTGCCCTAGCTCGTAGACGCTCAAGGACTGGAACGCTCTCGATATGGTGATCTGTATGGGACGATCACCGAGGAATAGCTTGCAGCCTGGTATCTTTTTCATCTGAAATTACAGATTTTTGACATGAAAATACTGTACAGAAAGTTAAAAGAGTTATACTATCGTTTTATTGTTTGAGGCTTTGGCAGTCTGCTTAATATTCCGCTCCCATAAACATGCAACATGAAGAAGAGCCATGTAAATAAACCTGCAATCGCTGAACATTTGCTCGAATCAGGCTCAAATCACTGGATTGACACGACCCGAATATTCTCTCCACGAAACGTTTAAGGATTGCACTTGCATAGGTAAAAGTATCGGCACGGATCTTGAGCGCTGACTATTTTCTGCGCAGAAGTTTTTTTTTTTTGGTGTAGTTAGGAGTACGGGGTGAAGCACGAGTGCGGGTCATGCCATTTCGATTACGCTGTTGGAGTGGAGCGCATCCTCCCCCGCCTGGTTTTCTGCACGCACATCACGCGTCAACGACAACGAATACACTTTCGTGCAATTTTATTGGCACCACAATCGATACTGCTATTATATTAGTATGTTCTGTGTTTCAAAGAAGTAGATAAATCAACGATAGTCAACATGGATATTAGGTATTAATCATACTTTGGATATTTCGAGCAGTAGGCGATGATTAATATTTTCACATGATCACAAATGCAACAGGAAAAACATTTCGGGTACTAGGTTTTTTATTTAGGGAATAGGATTCGATAGTTGACCAGTTAATAAAAAAAAGATTAAAAAAAAGGTGTTTCCCATTTATTTTTCTAGAAGTGTACGATGCGCGGACCTATCTAAACCCTTTCGCCGAGCGCTCAAGATCCGTGCCGACAGTTATACCTACCTACACCTACATACATACACGTGAAGTGGTTGAAATTAAGAAGATTAAAACCGGTCAATGGTCAATGGTTAATGTTTCCGGAGGATTGTGTCAATGTGGTTTAAAGTTGTTGTGTCCCGTAACCCAGTAAGCACCAAATATCGTCATTGGCCGTGATAATCTAGTATTTTCACAAGAGCAAGTGCGGGTTTTTGGAGACAACGCTCGCCCTCCTCGACCCTGATACCCGCTACTTCAGTCTTCTCGCGACAATGATAAATGCAACTTGATCAGTAGATGTAAATAAAAATAACGTTGTTAGCGCGATCGTGTAAATGTGTAACTATAAATTAATATTCAAATATTAAACAAATAAACAATAAAATAGTTTTAACTAACTTCACCTCATGATAAGCTCTTCGAAATTCTCCACCAGGTGCAACTCCTAGCTCTTTAGCGATATCAGCGTAAGTCTTCAGTAGCATCGCGTGAAGCATACCCGACGCTACGCCTTGTCCTTTTACCGCCTCTCTAAAGACAAGACATAAGTTCAAAAACTAATACCCGACTACGGTCGGGTAAAAAATATCCTATGACACTATACCTGAAGACGAATCGATTGGCACCTCGCCTGTTAAAATCGGAACAATAGGTGCGACGCTATGGTGGATCATCCACAGATATATGTTACCGGCAATCTGTATAATCTGGTATTCTATACAATACCTAGGCAACGTATAGAATACCTAAAACGTTAAGTTAATTTATGAAATATTGTTCATTTTATACTTTGCCTAGGTATTCTATAAAATACCGAATGGCCAGCCGCAGGCGCAGCCAGCAATCTATGTATAGTATTACTAGGGATTCTATGTGTGTGTAATAGACGATAGCAGGGAAGGGGGAGATGTGCGGGCAGGCAGTAAACGTGAAAATAAATAATAGTTTAAAAAAACTAAAAAACACGCTTTATATAGAAAACCAAACTAAAAAATAGAAAATAAATGTTAATAGTGTAAATAAGAAAAAATAGTCAATAGTTATAAATATTTCATTGACAGATATGAGAAGCACCTCACGCTTTTTTTTAAATAAAACTTTTTTTTCTTATTTACACTAGGTCAAAATAGCGTCCAAAGGAGTCGGTTCACTAACGAAACTGAACCTAACCTAAAATTTTTATTTTATACCCATCTACTTACATAAAATTAATAAATACAGGCCAAAATATATTTATTTTACACTTTGCCGGTGGACCAGTAGGTAGGTACTCTATACAATCCCTTTGAATTGTATACATTACCTAGGTGAAGTACCTATATAAAGGACAATAATATTCATAACTAGCTGTACCCCAGCGGCTTCGCACGCGTGGTCATTTCTCTAGGTTAAAAGTACTCTAAGTGCTATTCCAGGACCTAAAATACCAATATACTCGTACCAACATTTAATCAAAATTCCTTTCGTCCCGTCATAAATATTTTTATCGTTTGCTCCGCTTTTACTCATCGGATTGAGATACCAAGTACCCCCTTTATTTTTAAGTAAGACCTTAAGCTATCCAACACAGAAAACCGCATCGCAATCGGTCCAGTAGTTTTTACGTGATGCGCGAACAAACAAACAGACAGACAGACATGTATTTTTTAAAACATATTATTCTTGTTCAGTAGCTTTTTTTATGTACCCTAGACATTTTTTTTATGTTATTTGTACAGGGTTTTTCGTACTTGGGTATTGCTTTATTACACGTATAGATATTTTTCACTTTCAAATTAATATACTTTGGAACCCTATCCGACAGGAACGCTTTAATTTTTCGGTATGAAAATTACCCTAAATTTTAACGTATCATATAAATTATGACTGTGTTTGTTTGTTTGTTTGTCGTATGAGGTAGTGCTGGCCTCTGAAGTCAGAGTTCGTCAGGCCGCCCGAGGTCCTCTGACATGGCTTAACGACTGCTATTAATCAATAACAGCCGGGACCGACAGCTTAGCGTGCCCTCCGAAGCAAGGAGCGATGGAAAACCGCACATAACTTAGAAAAGTCATTGGTGCGGAGCCTAGGTTTTGAACCCGGTATCGTTGGATTCTAAATTGCACTATAGGACCGTTATCCCACCGTCGCTCTTAAGTTGTGTTAAGTTGCATCAAATCCGTTTATTAGTTTCAGCGTGATACGCGTTCTTTTAAATAACTTTCATCCCCTATCCTGCGGGAACTCTTTAATTTTTCGGGATGAAAAGTACCCAATGTCCTACCTCGTAATATGAATTCAAATCTTACAAAGTTTCAGTTGAATTCATTCTGTAGTTTCGGCGTGATGCACGGTCAAGATACAGACAGACAGACAGTTTTTTTTTTTTATTGTAAACAACGTTTTAAAAGAATGGTTTTAAGCAGTAACCATGTCTTGGTGAAACTTAGAACTGGCTATCTCAATTAAATGCGTATCAGTACAACATTTCGAGTCTGTGCTGTTAACCGTTGAGGAGTTCCCTAGTCAGGACCCAATCCTGAGTGCAGGAACCATTTCATGGTAAAACTTAAAACCGGCTATCATAATAAGAAGCATACACATATTTTTATGTCCATGCTGTTGACCGTTGAAGAGTTCCTTTATCTGGAGACCATGCCATCGTAAAATTTAAAATTTGCTTTCATAATAAAATACGTACACAAATTTTTGTGTCCATGCTGTTGACCGTTGAAGAGTTCCTTTATCTGGAGACCATGCCATCGTAAAATTTAAAATTTGCTTTCATAATAAAATACGTACACAAAATTTCGTGTATGTGCTGTTAACCGCTAAAGAGTTCCTTTGTCTGGAGCTAATCCTGGATGTCGGTTCAGGTCATGCTTACCATAACAATGAGTTGTCTTTGGAAATAAACCAACATGAAAAAATAATTCAACTCCGTAGGATAAGAGGAAGTGTTTCTAATTCAGCTTGCAAGATTTGACCTAAACAAACAAACATACATATATACATACAAACATTGCAAGTTAAATAAAAGCTTTTAAGAAAAACAGTTTGGCTTCAGTATCGAATATAGAGTAATACCCTCTAAAAATATTATTTATTACTTCAGAATTAACATAACTTTGGACCCCTATCCCGCAGGAATCCTTAATTTGTTCGGGATCATAATTATTCTCAATTTAACCCATCATATAAACTAAGAATGTGTCGAGTTGCATCATAATCCGACCAGTAGGTTCAGTTCCTTTACGATTTCCTTCATGTTGTAGTCGTGTTTACCAATCGAAAGAATAATTTTATTCTTTTCACTTATGTTGTACAGTTCTAGTGATTTGCATATTTCCTCAGCAGTGCTTTGCGGCTTAACAAAATAAGTAACTTAGTAATATTCGTAGGAATTGTTTTGTCTTGATTTTATATATCTCTTGATAGTCCTGTACCTTGTCCAAATATGTATATGTTCCTACTATCATCAACACTTTTTGTTTCTTTTTTCCGAATGTTATTTGGTTGTGAATTTACTTTGTTGCTAATGACGTGTCCTTTTTTTTCTGGGTAATATTTCCCCGACTTTGTGTCCTTCGTTGGCTTTTTATTTTCTAACTCATCATGTGTAGCGTCTTCATTCATTTCTACGTTTCTGATGACTTCTTATTTATCTCGATTTTCGCTCCATTTTTCTCCAATTTGAATCGAATCTTCATTTTGAAAGGGTTGAGTTTGCAAAATTTCTTGACCAGTATTAGTATTAGAACTGTACGATTTATCTTCAGTAAAATATAAATCGTCCAGTTCCAATGATTGCACTTATGAAGCCCTTTTATTAAACTTATTTTCAGAGTTATCTCTCTTTATGAGCGAACATCGTCTCTTAGGTTTGCTCATAGCTTCTGTGAATTATTTCTTCCATTTAATAATAGAATTATCTTTTTCCGTAATTTGTTTCTTTAAACTTGAATTTTCCATATTTAAATTTTCGATTTCTTGATGTGCTTTCTCTAATTCTAGCTTCATGTGCAAATTTCCATTTAAGAGCTCTTCTTCTCTAGGATTTTGTTTTGATGAATTCATTCTTCAAAAAGCAACCCCAGAAGAAGTGGACTTTGCAAAGTCCCGACACTATGACAAAAATGAGATTGACTTCATCATGACGGACAATAAGCACATATTCAGGGATGTCTCAGTGATCGCAATGTTCAATACCGGTAGTGATCACCTAGTAGGTAAAGGGCTGATTCCACTGGTAGAAACCTAAAAGTGAGCAATTTACTGCATTTAAAATCCCCGACGACTAAAGAATTCTAAAAATTCGCTTAATTCGTATACCAAGTTTCGTCTAGATCGGTTGAGAAATGCGACCTGTAGAGGTGAACAGAAAGCATTTTTGCCCAAGCTGAAACGGAGATGCTTCGATCGCGCTTTCCGCGATTATTTAGTTATTTAGTTAGATACATCCACACCAATATATAAAAGTGAAAACGTACAATTGTCAAGCATCTATTATGAAAGGTTGTACACTCTTTGTAATCCAATGGATCGATGAATATCTTAATATATTAGGTACTAGTTTTCCCGCCCGCGACTTCGCACACGCAGACAACTGTTTATCGCGAAAAAAAACATCCTATTTTCTTCTAGGATATTAAAAACCAATGCAAAAGTAGGTATTACCAATGCTCTTGATGTTTTTTGACAGACTTGTTATTTCGTTTCCATGGCCACCACAGACCATTCAGTGATGACAACCGTTCCTTACAGTGAGTAATCAACATTTTCCATTTTTCCCGCAGAAACTTTCAATTTTCCGGGATATAAAGTATACTATGTTTTATTCTAGGGTATAAGCTGTCTCCATTATCGCGTGAAAGCTGAATGTTGTGGTATCGAGCTCACAAGCTACAAAATTATAATCTTTTGTGTATATAGAACTCTGAAGTCAGACCTATGCACTATCTTTAGTAAATTAAAATCATTGTTTCATTTTACATTGAAAAATAATAAGATAAAATACAGACAGGTGATTTAAATATTAACATTTTTTTTTTTATAAAAGCACTCAACACCTTAGGGATATTTTAAGCAATAATGACACAATCATACCACTTGGCCTCTCACTTTTGAGCTTTCGTGAAAGTAAAAAAGCAGAACCTTTGCGCAGATGGTATTTGCAAAAGAAGGATTACTCGAATGAGAGCCTAGAAAATTGTAGAAAAATTATTAAATGTTTGTCATTTAGAGATATACTCGTATACGAGTCCGATAATCCTAATCTAGCTTTTTAATCATTTTCAGGATTCGCTTAAATTGTTGTTTTCTTTATGTTTTCCAATGCAAAAAAAAAGATTCACGCAACCCAAAACGTAAAATGGGTTACAAGAGGCCCAAAAATATGTTGCAGAAATAAAAGATTCCTGCGCATATAGTACATTACTGCCGCGGTCTGTAATGACTGCGTTCCTGGCAGCGATGATGATGGTCGAGAGCGCGTAGCTAAGTTAAGTTCGAGGCCATCACAGCGCGGTCAGCATTGCAGCCCTTGATGGCCAAGCTGGAATGAAGGCCGAGACCGAGACCGAAGGTCGAGGCCTTTATAGCGCGGACAGCAAGGGCTGCCATGATGGCCAAGCTTGAAGGCCGAGAACTTAACTAAGCAAAGCTCGAGGCCATCATAGCGTGGCCAGCAGGACAGTCATTGCGGACCAAGGCTTGTATAGTGCTTTACTCAAACAATGCGAGGAATTTAAATAAAACCAGCTTAGTATAATAAGAATTTACTCAAACAATGCAACAACAACGAAAACAACAAAAACAACGACAAAGACAACAACAACGACCACAACAACAGAAACAGAAACAGTAACAGAAACAGTAACAGTAACAGTAACAGAAACAGTAACAGAAACAGAAACAGAAACAGAAACAGAAACAGAAACAGAAACAGAAACAGAAACAGAAACAGAAACAGAAACAGAAACAGAAACATAAACATAAACATAAACAGAAACAGAAACAGAAACAGAAACAACAACAACATCAACAATCACATCAGCTTTCAAACAGAAAAAAAACCATCAAAATCGGTCCATTCGTCTGGGAGCTACAACGCCTCTCTTTTCGCGTTCGGGGTTAACGAACCCACAGAATATATAATAGTGCTGCGACAAAAGACGACAATAATGGATTTTCAAAGGAAATTGCTGGCCGCAAAACACGACAATAATGAAATTCCATACAACTTTGCTGGCGCCTATTCAAGCAGCGCGGCAAGGTCGACTTTGTCCAAAGAAGGTTGTCGAAATAATGACCACATTACTAGTATTGTTTGAGTAAAAATATTATATGGAAAAAATAAAGGGGTCTAAAAATATTTATAAAAACTATTCAAAAATTCTGGAAAAACGCATTCATTACTGGGGCTCAGAAAAACAAAAAACAAGGAAATAATTAAAAAAGGTAAATAAATATGTGTAACAATATATGAGTTTAATTAGAGAAAAATCGGTTTGTCCCCCAAAGTTCATTAAAACGTTAAAAATAAATGAACGAATTGTAACACAGCCTACAATGATAGCAAATGCTTTCAATAATCAATTTATTGGCCAGGTGGAGTGACGACCTGCGAAAGGCGGCTGGCAGAAACTGGATGAGAGGAGCCGAAGATCGGGCTCTGTGGCGTTCATTGGGAGAGGCCTATGTCCAGCAGTGGACGAGCACGGGCTGATGATGATGATGATGAATCAGTTTATAGATCACACTAATAAAACGAAAAAAAAATTAAGTTCTAATTATAACGTCAACGGAAACTGTATCTCAGGTTCCATATTTCTAAATTCAGTGTCAGCCATGGAAGTAAAGAACACTATAGCAAGTTGGTAAATATTGTAAAGAAGAACTTAGTGATATACTAACCCATCTAATAAATCTTTCCTTTAAAAATGGTATTTTTCCTGAGAGCTTAAAAACAGCAATTATAAGGCCACTGCATAAAAAAGGTGAAAAAGATAATTTAGAAAATTATAGACCAATAGCTCTTATACTAATATTATCTAAAGTTTATGAAAAGACAATGCATAGAAGACTGTACGAGTTCTTCGTAAATCACATTGTAATAAGACAATAACAAAATGGATTCCAAAAGAACAAATCAACAACACTAGCAGCGTTCAACTTATTTAGCGAGATAGTAAAGAATTTAGATAGCAGATTTCTAACAACAGCTTTGTTTGTTGATATGACAAAAGCTTTTGATTTTGAGTTACTGTTAATTAAACTACATCATTATGGCGTCAGGGGCAAGGCAATTGAATGGATTGAATTTTATCTTCAGAACAGAAAACAGTGTGTGGAAATAATATCCATGGAAATATGATTGAGAATTGGAATTCAGATTATAGAACAAATATTTATGGCGTTCCCCAGGGCAGTGTTTTGGGTCCGTTGTTGTTTTAGTTATTATATAAATGACATAGCTAGCTTCATATAATAAAAAACAAACAAAACTGTCAATTTTATTAATAATAACTTACTTGACATTCTCAATACATTTAATTCCATAGTTCGATTGCTTGACATAAGTAAACAATTTAAAAATTAATCTTTCAGAAACTCATCATATATATACATTTTAATAATATTAATATTGAGGTAAATTATAATGGAAATAATATTGAAGGACCAAATAAAGTATCATTTTGGGGTTTAATCGTGGATATAGAATAAAATTGGAAAACACAGATAGATAAAATATATGAAAAAATAAGCAGCTACGTTTATGTATTAAAACGCTTGCGGAAAACTTCAAATAAAGAGATTGCACTATTAGCATACCACGGTTACATTGGTTCACTCCTAAGATATGGACTGATTATTTGGGGACGTAGTAATTTCGACAATAAATCAATTACGTTTTTTTAGGCGACGAGCATCCGGCAGCCGCTGCGGCTGCCGGATGCGTCCGATGGTTTGTTTAGGCCTTAACGTGCGGACGGCCTTAAGGTTCCAAAAGAGATAAACATGTGCCGGACATGTGTCACATACTGCGATAAACAGAAAACAAACTACTATTTACTTCTGCTAACCGTTCTAAGTGTTCGGCAGGAATTTGGAGCGCAATCACTACTTACATTAATTATTACTTACACTGGCCAGACACAAATTCCAGACAAAAAACCATAAGGGCTACCAGCAATAATATCTTATAAACAATTATCCATCTAATACAAATACCTGTTGTTATCTTATCTGATGTATACATAGGGAACATAATATTTTTAAAAGAATAATACCAATTAAAAGTTTTCGAATTTCTGATTCGGTTTTCCAAATAATTCCTAAGTCTTTATAAAATCATTTAAACGTTTTCTTCTCCGCCTATAACTTTCATCAACAAGTACAAATTAAAATAAAATAAATTACCCCCGACCCCCTAGCTATAATGGAGGAGGGGTCCCCCATTATAGCTAAGAAGCATTTCGATCACATCAGTTTTCAAACATAAAAACCTCATCAAAATCGGTCCATCCGTTTGGGAGCTACGATCCTCACCCCTATTATAGCTAAGAACCATCTTGTTTACCTCAGCTTTGAAACATAAAAAACCGTAGTTCCATACCATCTCGATCACATCAGTTTTCAAACATAAAAAACCGCCTCAAATCGGTCCGATCCTCACCTTCCCCCCATTATGCTCGTAGCTTAGAACCATCTTGTTTACCTCAGCTTTGAAACATAAAAAACCGCAGTTAAGTTGGTCCATTCGTTTGAAAGATACGATTCTCCCCCCCTCCCCCCCATGTAGCTAAGAACCATCTCGATCACATCCATTTTCAAACATATAAAACTGCATCAAAAATTGGTCCATTCATTTGGGAACTACGATCCTTACTGTTTATGCTTTTTTTTCGCGGTAAACAGTAGTCCGCACGTACGAAGTCGCGGGCGGGAAAACTAGTCATAATTAAACTAAAAGTGACGTTTTTTTTCGTGTATCAAATGGTATTTAAAAAGGTAGGGTAAACGATGTTACCAATACTATATTAATGGCTCTGTGACCTGTAGACCACACTCCACATTACAAACTTTTTGCAAACAATCTAGCGGTGCTCAGTAGCGCCATCTAGTTACCTCATTGTAAAACTAACTTTAATAACCAAGGTGCTAAATCAAACCCTACCTAGTAGGTAAAGGGCTGATTCCACCTGGTAGAAATCTAAAAGTGAGCAATTTACTGCATTTTGAGTATGTTTGGATAGCTGGGTTACTTTATATCTCAATCCAATGAGTAGAACCCTAGCAATCGATAAAAATACTTTTGACGGCTGAAAGAATTTTTATCAAATGTTGGTATATTGGTATTTTAGGTCCTGGAATAGCACAAACAACCTACACCTACAGAAATACCTACCTTTTGCGCGTGCGAAGACGCGGGCTTCAGCTAGTAGATTATAAAATACAAGAAAGCTAATGACTAGGTATGTACTTACTGTACTTTTCTTGCATCAAATTTTTTTGCGTCTTCTAAGAATTGTTTATCGTCAAGCTCCAACAGAGAAACTCTCTGTCGACACAGTTCTACCAAAATTGCGTTGGGATTTAACACTCTTACTATCTGGAAAACAAATAAAAAGAAAATGAGACAAATAAAGATGTAGAATAATATTAGTACATTAGCTGTACCCGCAGCTTCGCACGCGTGCTCTTTTCTTTAGGTTCCATAATGTGCTATTCCAGGACCAATAGTTATACCAACATTTGATCAAAATTTCTTCAGCCGTCAAAAATACTTGTATCAATTGCTCGTCTTCTAACTCACCGGATTGAGATACCAATTACACCAGTTTTTAAATTAAACCCTAAGCTATCTAACAATGAAAACCGCATTGCAATCGGTCCAGTAGTTTTTCGTGATGTGTGAACAAACAAACAGACAGACAAAAGATTAAAAAAAAGTTATATTCTTGTTCAATACCTTTTCTAGGCACCCAAGAGCATTTTTTTATTTGTCTTCTTTGTACAGCCTTTTTCGTACCTATTGCTTTATTACAAGTATAGATGTGTCTTACATAAAAAAACCGTCCAGTAGTTTCAGCGTCATACGTGTTCTTTTTAATAGCTTTCAACCCCTATCTTACGGAAACCTTTTAATTTTTCGGGATGAAAAGTATCCAATGTTCTACCTCGTAGTATGAACTCAAATCATACCAAGTTTAATTTGAATTCATTCAGTAGTTTCGGTGCGATGCGCGGTCAAGATACGGACAAACAGACAGACAGACGAAAACTAATACAGTTTTGGCTTCATTATCGAATATAGAGTAACCTCCAAAAACAAATTTCACAATATCCTTAATGTACAGAATTGGACCGGTTACAGTTTTATTATAAGTATAGATTTAAAAAAGTGTAGGTAATGTGAGTTGTACGTACCGAAGAAACGTCTTCGATGGACTGTTTGCTAAAATGTACTGTGCCCAGTAGCACCACAGTCGCTTTACCATCGTCCTGTATAAGAGTGGCGGCTGGGGGGAGGCTCAATCTGCCAAAGCCTCTATACAGTATCGGACAAATGGCTAAAAGTAAAATAAAACTTCAGTATCTATATCAACTGTTATAAAGTCCCGAGCGACAGTGAACATTTACATACAATACACTTAATTGTGGCAGCCTTATCGCTAATGAGCGATCTCTTTCAGAGACCGGAGTCCATAGCATGTAGTGGATGTACACATGTGCTGCAGACGATTTAAGCACTGTCTGTGTTTTGGGGAAGACATCATCATCGTCATCCACAGCCCTTATCTTTCCACCACGGGGTATAGGCCTCTCTTTCACCATGCCATTCGCCTCGGTCCTATACCAATCCGATCCAGGTTCGATGCGCGATATTTACAATATCGTCGGCCCATCTCGCTGCCGGTCGACCGTCGCTTCACTTCGTCTCAGCCACCGGTTTACTCCACCTATCGTCACTTCGTCTAGCCATGTGTCCTGCCCAGCTCCATTTAAGTCGCATAATAGTATTTCCGACGTCCCGAACTGCGTAGGTTGGTTTAGCTCTTCGCCAGATTTCAATATGACGGACTTTTATCTTGGAGTTTGATGCCAAGCATGGATCTTTCCATGGCTCTCTGTGCTACTCTGATTCCGTGCACAGCCTTATGTGTGAGCATCCACGTCTCGGCACCATAGGTCACGGTGGGCAGGAGACATTGATTGAACAGGCGAGTTTTCAGACACTGTGGAATCTTGCGTGATTTGAGAATGTCGTCAAACTTTCCAAAACACACAAGATGGAATCGCCTAGAGATCTCTCTGCTCTGATGTTCTTTGCCAAAAGACAAAATATGATCAAGATAATGAGAGCTGGTAATGAGAGCCCAGAGATGGTCGACACGACACGTAGTAGTCGACCATCTGTAGGCTCTCATTACTAACTATTATTGGATTCGAGTTTCCTGATATGCTCGACATAACCTTGGTCTTGGTCATATTCATCTTTAGGCCTACTCTCAAAGAAGCATATGACAGGTCTTGTAGCATGCATTGGAGATCATCGAGGTTCTCGGCAAACAATACGAGGTCATCTGCAAACCTAAGGTTAGACAAGTAAGCAAAGCACAGTTGATGTTTGTCTTCCAAGACAGCTGTAAAAAGCTTGGGTGAAATAGTGTCCTCTTGTCTAACCCCCCTCTTGATTGCAATAGGGTTGGTTAAGTCGTGCAGTTTCACTTGCATCATTACCGAAATATACACTCGGAGCTCATCCACGTATCGAGCGTCGATAGAACAGCGATGAGAGAGTTAAACACGGCCCAGTGCTCGACACTGTGAAATGTCTTCTCATAATCGACGAAGGCCATACCCACAGATAAATTTTTATTACACATATGGCCATACAGGCCGGTTATACTCTTGGCTCTTCTCCATCAGCTGTTTTACCGTATAAATGTGGTCTATAATGGAAAATCCGCTCCGGGAGCCGGCAGGCTGGCTTTCGTCAAGTAGACGTAAGTCGATTGCAAATGACCTTAGCGAACAGTTTGTAAATTTGTGAAAGGAGACTTATGGGTCGGTAGGCTGTCTCGTTTCTTGTGGATTATAGTAACAGTTCATTTTTTCCAGTACTCTGGTGTGTGAGTGGGGAGGACACTTTCTAGTTCTTCGATTTTTCAGCCAATTACATATCTGTTTGGACCAGTGAGTTCCCACTTCAACGCAGCAGCTGTGTGTGGTCACCTTCGTTGATGGCTACACAGATTAGTGACAAGCACGACCACTCCTTGTTCACTCCACACAAAATTCAAATGTAAGTTGCAGTCAAAGTTGCAATAGATACATCATCGTCACTGTATAGCAGTTAGAGGATTATTACAGAGACAGTAGATATTCAAACAAAAAAAAAGTATGGCGCTGGAACTTGTTAGGTACGTGACATATCTACATTCATCATACCTATCACGCAACTTGCTAACTGAACTGAATCAATATATTGTACGAAGTATATATATCTATGATTGAAGCACTTACACACATCTACTCGGTAAGCTTGCCTGTGAAGCACAGTTTCTACTCCGATGCTCAGTAACTGCCTTATAATCGCACGTGCATTATGTATCATATTTCCCTTTATAATTTTGATAATAAAACATTGTACTAAGTGAATTTGAGAATTAGATTTATGCAAGATTTACTGTGATTTGCCCATGTTTGATGAATAAAGTAAACAAAATTTGGATTTTTGTATGCAGTACAAAATTTGATCTCTGACTTTCCTTGACAAAAAAGTGTCAGTTTTATATACCTACCTGTCAACATATTTTTTTCTAGAATTATCACTGGCTGTGAAATAACACCCATGAGGTTATTTTTAACTCGCAAACAAAGAGACTGGTGTTATAAGTTTAGGGTGTGTATCAACTGTGTCACTGTGTGTATGTCTGTCTGTGGCATCGTAGCTCCCAAACGAATGGACCGATTTAGCTGCGGTTTTTTTATGTTTGAATGCTGGGGTAAACGAGATGGTTCTAAAGTGCTCTGTAAACGATCAAATTGTTTGTCAAATTTTACGTGTTTGTCAAATAATTTGATAGTATGCAGTTTCGTTTGACGCGTTTGACAAACAGTCTTATTCAAAGATCGAAAAGAAAATCTTGATTGACGTAGTAGAGCTGTATTAATAAACCAACCTCAACTCTGAGAGCGCTATGGAGAGCGATCTCAAGATGTGAATCTAATTAATAAACATATTATCTTAAGCTGTTGATTGAGATGCCATAATCAGCTGAGTTAGTATTTAATAATAAGTCGATCTCGACTCTCAAGAGCGCACTTGAGATGCGCTTTGAGATTCAGAATTTTGAGTGCAGTCGATCCGTGACTTGAGAGCGTGATTGCCAGTTGCTAGAATCAAGGATTTCGAAAATATTATGTCAGAAGTTGATTATTATAATTATATTAAGCATTATTCCTCTGGAAATACATACATTTATTTGGTATGATTGCAAAAAGATCCGAAGATTTGGTAGATACTCGTATCAGAACCTGGCGAGGACTCGCTGAAGTCTAATAGTTATATCCGAAATCTGAACCAAAGGATACGCGCTGGAAATACTGGATGGCTGATCAACGAATTTTTATTTTCATAAATTATAGTTATTTGTTGATGAATTACGTTAAGTTTTTTAATAGATAGTGTAACTTTGAAAATATAGACAAATATTATGGCTTACATCATTTATAAAAAAAAAGTAAAGTTATAATAATAATGTAGAAAATAAACACTACGTTTAATATAATCGCATTTAATTTAATTCAACTACATCGAAGTAATAAATTTTACGCTATCTTATTTGAGCAAAAACCAAACTTTCAATAAATAAAACAAATCGTTCATCCATACTTAGTTCATTCAATCTTGCTCTCAAGTTCTGGTTCGTGACGTAGCATCTTGCGATGCGGCTCTTGAAAGCGACATGATCTGAGATGCTCTTGATATGTCTTTATTAATTAGCGACGATCTTAAGATGCTGATCACAACTTGAGAGCGTATCAGTTGATATCGCACTTGAGAGTTCAACCAAGAGCAATTTATTAATACGGGCCGTAGTGTTTGACAAACAAGTTTGAACGTGAACGGTGGTGTTTGTCAAACAAGATCTCAGTGGTTACCTGGCATCATGGAGGACGCTACGCCGAGTGACAGGCCAATGTTATGGAAAATCAAATTGTACGATTGAAATAAAAAGAAAAAAAACATGAACAAGAGAATCGCAGCAATAAAATCATTCAATCATCATTTATTAATTTTAAAGCGCTCGGCGCGACGTCGCGACTCGACAATCTACGGGCAAGTTTACAAATTTGTTTGATCTTCGGCTGTGTGTTTTCATGAAAAACATTAAACATGTACAAGTTTCGAAACTTGTCTTATGAAACAGATCTCACAACTGTTTTGTTGACTTTTCGTTAGCAACGCAGAAAACTGTGTAAATTCATTGACGAATTTCAAGATTTGTTGTTGGCTTGGCTGTGTTCGCACTGACTAAAAACTTATTCATTGTAAATGTTTTTTTAGGCATTTGTTACGTCTGACGTTCGCACTGTTGCTGATTTATGTCTCGCAACTTTTCTAAATCTTGTTTTTTGTGTTATCCAATTGGGTCGGTAAACATATCTCAAAACAATTTTTTCAATACGTTGCAAGATTTGTATAGACACATGTTGATAACGAAACTTGTAGTGAAACGTGTCTTGGTATGACCGTGTCAAACAAGGTTCGTTTAAACAAGTTGTATGAGAATGCAAACACAGTTTGATACATTAACAGAAAACAGATAAACAGATAAACATTTTATTGATAATCATTACATTATAGGTCAATTACATTGCATCATAAAAATAATTAATTTCATAATAATTAAACTCTTCATTACTTCCATTGCCATGTCTAAAAATATTATACACAAAAATATACAATAGTCTAGTACAATAGTCATTCAATCGAAGTCAATAAAATTGTTTAATAAAATTCATTCAAATACACTATTCAATAAAATAGTATTAAACCTAAGACTAAAATTTATTGTTCCTATCTAGGAACTCGTCAATCGTGTAAAAAGTCTGCTCGACGAGCCAGGTCCTAAGCTTACGTTTAAACACGTTTACACTTGATGCGCTTTTAATTTGCTCTGGTAGCCGATTATACACCGTCGGCCCTAGCACGTGTGACAGCTTGTTTGACCGTACGAGTCTTCTGGACACAGCCGCGAGCTTGTGTGCGCCGCGTGTGTTATACGAGTGTCTGTCTCCTCTCTTCTCAAATATGTCCAAGTTTTGCCTTACGAAGATGGCCACTTGGAATATTAAAAGGGAGGGCAACGTGAGTATCCCGAGCGACTTGAAGTAAGGTTTAGCTGATGTTAATCGTGACACCCGTGCAATTGCCCTCACTGCCCTTTTCTGCATTCTGAAGGCACGCAGTCTGTCTGCTGCACACCCCCAGAGCTCGGTGCCGTATTGCAGGACTGAATGCACGGTTGCAAAATAACAGGTGCGAACAACATCAGCGTCCACCACTCGCGAAAGTCTACTCAGCGCGTAGCAGGCACTATCCAAACTTTTACAGATTTTATCGATGTGCGAAGACCAGGTAATACCACGATCGATCACGAAGCCCAGAAACGTGGTGGAGTCAACTTGCTCTATTGACTCCCCGTTTACAAGCACCTGTAGCTTCCTCACTGGCCGCCCTGAGATGGAAAACTGAAGGAAGTGGGTCTTCTTCAAGTTTAGGACGAGGCCATTTAGTCTGAACCACTGCGCCAAATCACCTGCTGTCTCATTCAGACGCTGTTCAAGTTCATCGGGATTGCGTGCGGTAACTATCGCTGCGATGTCATCAGCGTACATGAAAATCTCACCGGATGTAATGTAGTCTGGCAAATCATTAAGTAGCAGGGAGAAAAGTATATTGGATACCGATGAACCCTGCGCAACCCCCATCGCGGTAAATAAAGGATCTGATCTCGTCTCACCTCCGTCACTGACCACCACCTGGGATCTGTTCCGCAGCAAATCCGTCAGCAGTGCATGGGCAGGACCACTTATGCCGTAATGCTTGAGTTTGGCAGCGAGGACGCCGTGGTCTGCGACGTCGAAAGCTTTCGATAAATCGCAGCAGAGGACGGCGACCTGCTGCTTACGCTCGCAAGCGTCAAGTACGCGCCTGATCACCTCACGTGTAAGGGATATGGTAGAGCGGCCCTCCCGGTATGCAAATTGCCGCTCGGACAACGCCCCAGTGGAGGTCAGATAGTCGGTGAGACGAGCGCTCAGTCCATTTTCCAAGATCTTGGCAACTGCGGGGATGATCGACACAGGCCTGTATCCATCGATATCCTCACGTTTTCCTTTACCTTTAAACAGCGGTGATATTTTACTCAGCTTCATCGCTACCGGGTACACACCAGCACTAACACAGCGATTAAATAATACAGCTAAGCATGGCGCCAATGTGGTCAGAGCTAGGTAAATAATCTCCATAGATATGTCATAAACACCTTTGGTTGGCTTTCGCGGGATACGTGATGCTATGATCGTATAGACTTCATCCGGTGTAAATCTAGTGAGCCTTAAGCTTCGGTTGGCGCAAGGGCGCGTGGCGCCGAGCGCGGCACTAACCAACGATACGTTCGCGCGCGGCGCTCCGCACGTCGCCACAGCACATACAAACCTGGAGTTCATAGCATCAGCTGCCGCTTTTTTTGTCTCGAATCTATTCCCTATCGCATCTTTAGCAATGTCAGTGAAGCCAACATGTGATCGCCTCAATATGCCCCTTTCTTTGTTGACAACTTTCCACACTGCCTTAGAAGTGTTTGAACTGTTCGATAACATTCTATTGTAAAAACCTGTTTTATTAACTTTTATAGTTTTATCATACATTAGATTTAGTTCCGCGGTTAATGCTAATAGATGATCATTATTAGGATATTTTTTTGACAGTTGGACAGTTTCAAACAACATAGTTTTCAGCATAACGACTTCATCGGTAACCCAGGATTTGTTCGTGATATTTTTACGCTTTAGTGGGAAACATATGTGAACCTTATTCGTTAATATATTTATTATGGCGGTAGCTAGGGCTTCTACGGAATCTTGGTATTTCACAAAAATGTTTTCCCAGTCTACACTTATTACAGCTGAGCTGAAGTTCAGTCGACTCACCTCAGAGAAGTCTCTGACGCGGCAGGTGCGCGGCGGCGGCTGCCGTGGCTGGCACGTCACCGCCACGCGCACCGCGAGGTGGTCACTGAGGTGGGTTACCACCGGAGTCGGTACTACCGTCCCCCGCTGCCTGTTGCTGTACACATGGTCCAGACAGGTCGAGGATTCAGCAGTAACTCGCGTCGGAAAGTCAACAACGTTGGTGAAACTATAGGCCGACAGCATATCGCTTAGCTGATTTTGCTCGGAACATTTATTTTTTAACCAGTTAATATTAAAATCACCCATGATTAAAAATTCTTTGTCACTTTCACTGGCTCGTTCGAGAAGACTCTCAAAATGCATAAGAAAGCTAATGGTACTTATTTTATTAGTTCGGTAAATACACAACACTACAATATTAAAATCTACTAGCTCAATCGCGGAAACTTCACAATATCGCTCAGTTGATAGCTGTACATAGTCGAGACGTTCAATCGCCCTAACACCGTTTTTTATAAATAGACAGGAACCACCGTGCCCCAATGTACTTCTACAGTAGCTTGATGTTAAAGTGTAACCGTCTATATTAACACATTTGAGGTTATCGCCAATAAGCCAATGTTCAGTGATTCCTAATACGTGACATTGTAGTTCGTTACGCAACAATACTTCAACCCGGTGCGTCTTTTTATCCAAGGAAGCTACGTTTTGCAGACAAATGACAATTGTCATATCAGCATCATCGCGCGGAAGCACTCTTTGTTGTTGCCGCTGTACTAGTAGCCGGGTCACGTCGTCGGTCGGGCTCGCTGCCTCGCTGCGAGCGAGGCCTCCCGGGAAACCACTCAGCGAACTTGACTCCAGGCGGCCACTTACTTGGGTCGCATACGCGGCCTGCGATCGTCTCCGGTATTCCGATTACGAAACAAGCATGCCTATTGGTACGAATCTCCCGCTTCTCGACGGTATAATCGACAGATTTTTCAACTTTATTCAGAAAATTAAGAATGTTTGTCTTTGTCGTTTCTGGCCTAAACGACCACGCTTGAATAAATTTCAGCCGCTCAATTATTTGTAACTCGTCATCTTCTTGTCCAGTTCCTACCGACACTGGTCGTGTTTTTTTAAGTGTCTTATGGCTAACTGTTTGCCATTCATTGTCTGGAGTGTTCAATGCTTTATTCATTTTGACATCGCCTGCTTTTTGTGTCGCTGCCTTCATCATGATAAGCTTGTTTTCGTCTTTCGCATTGTTATTATGCTTAGTATCACGAACTGTAGGTATGGAGTTTAAAGTAGTATCTCTCTGGTGGTCAGCTGACCCCGTCCCCTTCTTACCTGCTCGGATCGTCTCAGTCGTTTTCAATGCTTCGCATTGTGAATTATTGGCGCTGTTAGCGCTTCGTTTCTTCGGTCCATCCAATGCAGCAGCAATCGCAACAGAGGCGTTGGAATGCGCTAAGCGCTTAGAACGCTGCAGCGATGTGGGTGCATCGGGTAGAATAACTAGTGACTTGCGGGTAGGAGCAGGTATTTTTTCGTCTTGAATATGAAGGCCCGATTGTTCAATCACTTTAGAAAGCTTTGCAATTGTATCGTTTTGTATACTTAACTGACACTTTACTCACTAATGTGAGCAATGTATTTTTAAGCTCGATTATTACAACTTCTAGTGCTTTTACAGACATTTTGTCTTCATTTAACGAATTTATTACGGAGAGACGCTCCGAACGTGACCGCGGTGCGAGCGTAAGATGTTTTTTTGTAAATGTTTCGTCAGTGAAAACACAGCTCGCTTCATATTATAAAGGGGGAAGGAAAGGGGGTGGGAGAGAATCGTAGCTTCTAAACTAATGGACCGATTTAATTGCGGTTTTTTATGTTTCAAAGTTGATGTGATTTTGATTGGTCTTAGCATAATTTCTCTGAGGTCTTAGCTATGAGGGGGAAGGGGGGGGGGGGGAGTTGAGAAAAGGGGGGTGAGTCTCGTGTCTTCCAAACTAATTTGAAAATAATGGACCGATTTAGCTGCGGTTTTTAATGTTTCAAATCTGGGGTAAACGAGATGTTTCTTAACTATAATGGGGGTGACGATCGTAGCTCCCAAACGCATGGACCGATTTTGAAGCTGTTTCTTATGTTTGAAAACGGATGTGATCGAGATGGTTCTTAGCTATAATATATATATATTAAATTATACCACCGCCCTGGTGGGGGTTCGGGGTTATATACATTTTTAATTTTTGCTTGTTACTACTGAGTCTGAGTTTCTAATATTCAGAAATAAAAAAAGTTGTACAAAATAATTATTTTATTCATAAAACTGAAACACACCTCACTGCGTGCGACACAGATACAATTAACTTCTGACCATTAAAAGACTGACTGCCGAACTCATAATCGAAAAATTAACGCTAATCAAGCATATTAGTGCTTGTTTTGTATGGATTTAGACAACTTATGCTTGATTAGCTTTAATTGATGTTTATGCGTACGGCAGTGAGAAAGTAACATGTTCATCATCAGACTTAATCAAAGTTAATATAATAAAATTGTGAACGCTGAATAACACGTCAGGAAACATTATGATTAAATATAACCTTTACTAAGTTACCTTTATAACACACGCTATATGCATTGAAAAGTACTTAAATCCCCACTGGTGGGGACGGTCTGGTGGGGATTTCGGTAATAATCCCTTTAGAATAGGAAGTTACGTGGATGTTGACTTGTTGAATGGGTTACCCTCGTTCCTCTTCATTAACTAAATAAATAACAATAATAACACCCAACAACCACTTATCAGGACTGATCCAATCTCTATCTTGATCTGATCTCCAAACCTATTAGTTATTCTTGCTCAAACTGAGATTCCCTGTCCCTGGAGTCAGGATTTCGGTTACTGGTGAAAAGATGAAAAAAAACTCGCTGCAGATTAAGGCCAGGCTCCAAGATTACATTTTCCTACTCCCCACTCTCCTGTCACCTCTACGCCACTCGCTACCCGCAATAACCACTGAAGTGCCTGCGTCACAAGGTTGAATGTCGCGAACGCTGTTTGAACATACGAGTACAATTTAGCTCGGAAGTAAATGACGTAAGTCTCAAAGGTAATTTATCTTATTGGCAGGCTAATAATTTAGTTAGGTAAATTTTGTCTTAACAGTAGATAATACATTATATTTTCTTGCTGTGAGATTTATTTTAGTGGTAAAACTTAAGCCGTTGAGTAGACAAATGAAAATATTAAAGAAAATAACGCATTTTTTGATAAGAAAATGTATAGAATGAAATTCTGTTAATCACGTTTTTGCCTTCATCACAGAGAGATACAGATCTCAAAAACATATACCTATGTTAAGTTTCACATTTATCAGGTTTGTAGTTGACCCAGCATATTTATGGAGAAACCCCTTAAAAAGTGGAGCCTGGTCTTAATTTTGATTTATAAATTATAGTTCGGGAACTAGTGATAAGATCGCCTAGTCGGTCAACAAATTGACGATTAATTGTATGTATGAGTTGTTTTATGTTTTAGGATGAGTAGATTAATAATTTATCATGTTTTTTAAAAATAACACGAAAAACCGAACGAATATAGACAATAATATACTTACCTACTTTATTAATTAGGTAACGAACTGAGAAATAGAAGTAATAATAATTCAACTTTCATATTTTTGATGTACATATAATTATGTAGACTATTTAGTCGTTTTAGCCAGTTTAAGGAAACCAAGGCTTCTGAATCGCAATTTGTCAAGGCTTGTACTGAACATTATAGCGTGAACCATATTAACCTGCTTAGGTTAGTTAGATATCTACGATACTTAAACACTAAATAAAATTATTATACAATTATAATTAATACACTTAAATTTCTTAATACGACAAACTGTAAAGTAACTTTAACTGTTAAAAAAAAACTCGACCGAGTTAAATATTCAGAACCTGCAACACAAGCTCAGCTTAGTGTAGGTTCTGTGTACACTAAAAGTGAATCTTAAACTTATATGTACTTTTTATTGTGAATCATTAAGTGTTTATCATGAAATAAATAAATTTGAATTTTGTTTTTTTTTTGAGTAACAACATTGTTATAATTTGCATACTTTATAGCCAACTTAACAAGTTTTTTTTTTACTTTTGAACCAACTTTATTTGTTTATAGACGAGCAGCATAAATTTTTGATGTGTCTATGTCGTGGAAATATCGTAGAGTTCATCATTTCAAGAAATGGTCGATAATTTCGTGAAATGGTTCTATTTCATGAAATGGTTCTATTTCATGAAATGGTTCTATTTCATGAAATGGTTCTATTTCATGAAATGGCCAAAACTGACCATATCGTTGAAATATCAACGTTTAGTGATATTTCAATATACGTTTGGCCATATCATTAAATATATCTTCAATGTAGGGTTTTCATGATACCAAAGGTGTTCAAACAGATTTAGGATTTAGGTTTTCAAGGCTAAAAACAAACACTACGCTCGCTACACTTCGCTCCCGCCTTCGTCTTCGTGGTTTTTTGTAACTTATCCTTATCTATCACGGCCAATTTTGTATGTTGTGTACGCCTAGCACCTCTAGCGGTGGATAATGTAACTATTTTACGATGTGATCACTAATATTTGACCATACGTGCGTTTGCTTTTCATATCGTCAAACGCTACTCATTTATTCATCTGGCCAAACCATTTCATGATATCACCGATAATTTCAAGAAATATATTTTTTCATGATGTGGCCAACCATTTCATGAAATGATCAATTTTACGACGACATCTACATAACTCACTTGGCACTAATGATCACTTTTTCAATTGCATTTTTTTATAGACAAGCAGCATAAAAGCTAATGTGTACCTACATAAACCACTTCGCATAGATGATCACTTTTTAAATTTGTATTTATTTGTTTATATAGTAGCAGAATTAATGATGATGTGTCTACACTTCGCATAAATGATAACTTTTTAAATTGTATTTGTTTATAGAGTAGCAGCATGAATGCTGATGTGACTACATAACTTACTTCGCATTAATGATCACTTTTTCAATTTGTATTTATTTGTTTATAGAGTAGCAGAATAAAATGATGATGTCTCTACATAACTCACTTCGCATAAATGATCACTTTTTAAATTGTATTTGTTTATAGAGTAGCAGCATGAATGCTGATGTGACTACATAACTCACTTCGCATTAATGATCACTTTTTCAATTTGTATTTATTTGTTTATAGAGTAGCAGAATAAAATGATGATGTCTCTACATAACTCACTTCGCATAAATGATCACTTTTTAAATTGTATTTGTTTATAGAGTAGCAGCATGAATGCTGATGTGACTACATAACTCACTTCGCATTAATGATCACTTTTTCAATTTGTATTTATTTGTTTATAGAGTAGCAGAATAAAATGATGATGTCTCTACATAACTCACTTCGCATAAATGATCACTTTTTAAATTGTATTTGTTTATAGAGTAGCAGCATGAATGCTGATGTGACTACATAACTCACTTCGCATTAATGATCACTTTTTCAATTTGTATTTATTTGTTTATAGAGTAGCAGAATTAATGATGATGTGTCTACATAACTCACTTCGCATAAATGATTACTTTTTAAATTGTATTTGTTTATAGAGTAGCAGCATGAATGATAATGTGTATACATAACTCACATCGCATAATGATAACTTTTTAAATTGTATTTGTTTATAGAGTAGCAGCATGAATGCTGATGTGACTACATAACTCACTTCGCATTAATGATCACTTTATCAATTTTATTTGTTTATAGAGTCAGCATGATTGCTGATGTGTATACCTCACTTCTCATTAAGGATCACTGTTTAATCGAATTCTAAAAGGAGGAGGTTCTCAAGTCGTCTGTATTATTTTTATTTTATATGTTTTTTACTTCCGGGCATTTTCATATCTCTAAAACTACTGAACTAACTGATATTATTTTTTTATTAGAAAGGGTTGGACCCCGATGAGGTCTCATTTTTTGAAAAACAATTTTGGTTCAGTAGGTTTTCAAAAATACTTATTTTAATGGTTTTTTTTTGGTTGTGTGTTTATATTGCCTCAAATCTCTAGGATATCAAAACAGATTTTGAATGACTATTATTCTATTCAAAATGGTAAGCTTTCAGTGTAGTCCCGCATAAACTTTATCAAAATTGGTTCAGTTCAGTATTTTTATTAGAAAATCTGTTTTAGTGTTTATGTTCTCTCGTATCTTCGGGATTTTTGAACCGAATTAGATGATTATTTTTACTTCAAAATTTGGACCTTTAGACCGCATTTCATCCAAATTTAGACCTTTTGATGAAATGCTTAGAGTGTGGTACTGTAAAAATTTCATCAAACTTTTATTTAATTCACTAGGTTATTATGTTTGTGACAAGTTTGCTAATCAATTTTAAACCATTTAAAGACGTCCAATGAAACTGAATTTTGGCACACGGGTGTAGTTTTCATGACAATACAATATTATGGTTCTATTAGGCTAATCTGATGATGGAGCCGGAAGGTAGTCACAGTAACTCAACAACAAAATGATGGAACACTTTCGAGTTTGGACTCATTTGGTTTGTCTCTTGTTTTATGTGAAATCCCAGGCCGAGATGTTGGAGCTGGGAGGTAGTCAAAGGTACTCAACAATCAAATTATGGAACTCCTTCGAGTTTGGGCTTATTTAGTTTGTCTTGATGAGTTCTCTGGTCATATGTGGTATCCAAGGTCTGATGACGGAGCTGGAAGGTAGTCAAAGGAACTCACCAATCAAGTGATCGAACCCCTTCGAGTTTGGGCTCATTTGGTATGTCTTGATGAGTTCTCTAGTCATATGTGGTATCCAAGGTCTGATAATGGAGCCAGAAGGTAGTCACAGGAACTAAATAATCAAATGATGGAACTGCTTCGAGTTTGGGCTCATTTAGTTTGTCTTCATGAGTTCTCTGGTCATATGTGGTATCCAAGGTCTGACGATGGAGCTTGAAGGTAGTCACAGGAACTCAACAATCATGTGATGTAACCCCTTCGAGTTTAGGCTCATTTTATTGATTATTGTCTCTATGAATTCTCAGTTCTTAGTAAGCTCTCACAGCTTGCTTTACGAAAGTTTTTTTATAGTACTTACATATTAGTAAATCCATTTGTTTTTATGTTCCCCCATATCTACATTTGTATATCGTATTTATATTTCAATTTTTTTTTATTTGAATGAATTGCAGTGAAGTCAGTATTTTCATCAAAACTGATTCAGTAGTTTTGTAAATAATTCGTCCTTAGTTTTAATTAGCCAACGTCTTTTTCGTTGGTGTATATTCTTTCCTATGTTTGCTTAGGCCACTAAAAATTAAGAAACAAAATTATTATTCCAAAAAAAACGCCTTCATATTAAAAATGATCTTTTGTAAACAACCGCTAAAAAAGAATAAAATAATTACTATTGAACAAGAACAATATCACTCTTTCAAATTAAAAATGTAATACGTATACAACATTAGAAAGAGTTTTTTGAAGTCGGTGCCACCATTTTAATACCTAGCTAAAGCGGCACAAGGGCATAATTTTAATCCAATGTCTTTGCAACAAAAAATAATACTCACTTATCTACGCAATATAGTAAAATATTATAAAGTATTTGTAATAATTACTTTAATAGCCTATTGAATTTTAAATTACTTAGCACGTCAAGCCGTTTACAACATCACATTTTTAAAACTCTGTTGTATGTTGTATTTTTTGTTACGAACTAGGCAGTCGTTTGATCATGATCTCACCTGATGGAAAGCGATGATGTGGTCGAAGGTGTAGCACGCTTGCCTAGTAGATAGCTATTCACTCTTGACTTGGACATGAATTGAACACACCTAAAAATATTGGTATTAGGTTTAAATTTTGATTTGAGTGATATTGTTCTTGTTCAATTGTTTTTCTTTTTTAGTTGTTGTTTACAAATTTTCTTTTTTAGTTGTTGTTTACAAAAGACAACCTAGAACATTTTTGATATGATGTGTTTTTTATTGTTTTTTTTTTTCATCGAAATAATATAATTATTCAGGACAATTCACAACAATTACCTAGCCCTGAACTAGGATAGCCACTACTATGCTACGAGTACTACTACTACTAGACACAGGATAAACATACATAAATTTGTTGTATATGTCGCAGCCAGCTTAATTAGCCGTATTAAGAGCCTAGCCTTTTTAATAAACGGCGGCCGTTCAACTAGCTGCCTGAATTATGTTCATAGTTTTCATGTTCATTTAAACTAACCTACCTATTTCTTATTTGGCGCCATTCTATAAAACTAATTTTGAACGGAGCTGTTTAGTAAAAAGGCTAGGCTGTTAACTGAACTGCTAATTAAGCTAGTTGGCTGCTACATATACATTCTTCCATGTCTAGGAGACAAACATTTGTGCTCATCACTCAAATGGTTGCAATTGGCGGAATTCGAACCCGCTGCTGTTGCCTTTGCAATCAGTGTCACTAAACACTGGGCCAGACCGGTTGTCAAACATTATGGCACCATCCTGGAGGTCTAACCATCCAAATAAAAAATAATCATCCAAATCTGTTCAGAAATCCCAAAGACAAATGTGAAAAAATAAACTAATTGAGAGAAGTATTTTAAGGAAGTTGATTAAAAATGTACAATAAATAAATAAGTATACTTATTCGGGACATTTCCACACAAATTACCTAGCCCCAAACTAGGATACCCTGTACTATGGGCACTAGATAACGGATAAACATACATAGATACCAATATTACATCCATGACTCGGAAACAAACATTTCTTCTCATCACACAAATGATTGCACCTTGCAGGATTCGAACCCGCGACCGTTCGATTTCGTACCTAGGATCTCTAGCCACTAGACCAACCGGTCCTCAACACATTGCAATTTTAAACAATGATAATGTAAGTTAACTATTGGTGGACTTTTGTTACCACACAGAGTCGTTTTTAATAAGCCAATGGCTCGTTGAATCAAAAATTGTTTTTTTATTAAGATTACTTTTTTATATTCTAATTATACCCTAAGTCTTCAAAACATACAGTTACTTCACAATACAAATAATTTTTACTTATGCATTAAGTGGATGGACATTTTTAACAATTGTTTTCATTTTCATTAAATTATCACAGTCCTTGTAATCAACAAGATCCTCATAATACATCATCAAAATAATATCATTAAATAAAACTAAATACATTATAGTGATTTATATTTCATGTAAGTTAGGTATAGATAGATAAAATCCCTGCGAACAAAATAATAATAATTCTTATCACATTAAAAAACCCTAATTTAAAAAAAAAACAGGAGAATAAATTCATAAGCTAAGATACCTAAGTTAAATCTAAATTGCAACAAATCTTAGCATTATAAGAAAAATATTGTCAACGGTAAACAGAAAAAATATATAAACATAAGTCCAACTACTTCTTATTTTATAAAAAATATATTATACTCTATCAATTATTGAGTTGAATAGAATTACTGTAAAAATTCGTGTACGCAAGAGAGATACAGAAATGTTGTTTTACTGGAAACAGTAAGAATTTGATCGTCAAGGTTTTGATCTCCCTGTATAAACTGCCACAGCGTATCTATCATTTTACAATTTAGGTACAAAATAACAGACAGAGAGGCAAGCGTAGCATTTTGTATAAACAGAAGACAGTATTTTAAAAAGAGAACAGAGTTATTAGAGAAGAGATTGCAATGGCTTGGCCAATTAAATACACAATATACATAAAACTAGTGATGAGAACATGTTACATTTTATCATAATTTGGAGCGTGTGCGCCAAAAACCAACATTTTTAAAGATACCGCAATTTTCAATCAGGCATAGACGCAGGGAACCCTGCAACAAAAATTACGGTCAGACATGCAAATGTTGACCGTAGTGAAACAGAGTGCACTTATACATGTTAACGTAGATGGTCCATGACATGAGTTTCACTAGATGGCGCTAATGACAATATTAGCCTAATTTATTTTTTTACGCCTTAAATTGCAGTCAGGTTAGATTTAAAACTTTATGCGCGGTTAAAACACTATACGATGTTAATGTTTGATCTGTAGTTTTACCTGTCAAACTAATATTTTAACCGTATTCGTTCCCTAAGAACTTGGGTTCAATACTTGACTCAAGATCTGAACCCAAATTTATAAGGAACTAGCGACTTGCCCCGGCTTCGCACGGGTAGATATATAGAAAGATAAAAAAAGTAGGTACTTTATTTGGACAAATAGAACAACAACAATTTCTTACACAAAATTTGTATACTCACGTACCATTTCGTCTATAGTATTATTCTGCTTAACGCAAGGAGGCTGAATTACGGTTACTATTTCGTGTATTATTAACATAGAGCATTTCCTACGTTAATGATTATTATATGTTGTGTGATTTCGTTTCCATGGCAATCGCCCGGTGGCGCCCGCGCGCTATGCATCATGGATAAAGTTCGAATGGCAGCTGCTTTTGCAATGTTTTTTTCGCGTAGGTATTATATCTACGTATATACCACTAGAAAAAAATATTTAATAATGGTGGATGATTGCAATGCACTGGAACAGAACTATTTTATTAGAATAAACAAGGCATAATACATTTTAACATTACCTTTAATAATTTTTTATCACTTGTATTTTTCGAAGTAGGCCGAGTAGTGTAGTGAGACGCTTCGTTATAGAACTTCGGGACGCTTCGAGTCCTTTGACTCGGGCGCAAAAACCGACAACAATCGGAAGTCGCCCGAGGCGAGCCAAGGTTGCACGAAGCGAACCGAAGTGCCCGTCTACACTCTCGTGTTCGCTTAACTTCGATCAACTTTGCGAGTAGTGTAGTGGGCGTTTCACGTAGTATTTATATACTCTTTGGTTTGTGATACAAAGTAATCGAATTTTTTGTAAAATTGAATAACTTGGATTTCATTATTGCAATTTTCGAATGGAACTCAAATTTTTTGAAAAATAAAATCCTGCTTTTGTTACTCGCTGATAGTTTAGCTTTCTTTATGTGAATGAATTTTTAAAATCGGGTCTTTATTTTTTGAGTTTAACCACTACAAACAAACAAACAAACAAACAATCAAATCTTTCATATTTATAATATTAGTGTAGACGAATACGGTTAAAATATTAGATTTACAATTGAAACTTCATTACACGTTAATAAAGCAGCCATTAACTTATTACTTATTCGTAGGCCATTAAAGTTTTAAATCGGATTTTATTGCAATTAAAAGCCAAAAATAATAATTATGCACATATTGTCATTTAGCGCCATCTAGTGAAACTCATGTCGTGGACCATACACCTTAAAGGAATTATCAATTTTTTGCCGTCTATGAAATGGGAGGGTTATGATTTTAGCAGCGTATGTATGTATGTTCGTCTGTTCGCAGACAGCAGCGTCTAAACTACAAAGTGCAAAGTTTCGTTCAGATTTAACGCAAGAAAATTTGAATTTGGCGCGCTGAGCGAAACGTTGCACCTTAACCGTAGTATTGTAAGATACTCTTATCACGGTGTTATTTGTGACTGTGATAGCGGTACTTTGGGAAACTGATACCACAGTAGCACAGTCTAGGTAAACCAGCAGGTAAACCAGCTAGGTAGACAGGGCAATCGAGCGGGGCGTAACGCGGGAATGGCGCACCCGAGCTGCCTACGCCACAATAGTTATAATAGTTAGTACCTAGCTCGGAAATAAACTTTTAGTGCTATCGAAATAGCGTAAGTATAAAATGCAGGCACGAGTGTTTCTAAACGTTTGAAAAATAGACAGATTTCCAAGAACAAATCTTTCTGGCTGTGACGGCTGTCGTAACTGTTAAAAAACACTCTACATTTTAATTTATTAATCATAATATTCATATAAAATGAAGTACTAAAATAATATACATAATTCTATTTTGTTTAAATGATAAAAGAACTGTTACAGCCCTTGGTGGTTTGGGGCTGTGTCCAGGTCTTCGATGTCTGCTTTCACGCAAACATCAAAGGCGAAAACTGACCATGATTTACTAGATTGTGAGAGTAGTTACAGTGGAAAATCTTACCACAGAACGTTACTGTGAGAGCGGTAAAGTATGGAACTCTTACCTCAATATATAACTTAGGAGTGGTACAGTCTGAAACTAGTAAATTGACTATCGAAGTGATTAAGAGAGTAGAACAGTAGGAAACCACATTTTGTGACTGTGAGTGTGGTACCGTGGGAAACTCTTACCACAGTATGTGAATATGAGTGTAGTACCATGGGAAATTCTTACCACACTATGTGACTATGAAAGTGGCGCTGTGGGAAACTCTTACCACAGTATGTGACTATGAGAGTGGTACCGAGGGGAACTCGTACCACAGTATGTGACTATGAGAGTGGTACCGAGGGGAACTCGTACCACAGTATGTGACTATGAGAGTGGTGCAGTGAGAAACTCTTCCCCCAATATGTGACTGTCAGGAGAGGTACTGTCGGAAACTCTTACCGAAGTGACTAAGAGTGTAGGACAGTGGGAAACTGTTAACACAGTATATGACTATAGAGTGATACCGTGGAGAACTCTTACCACAGTATGTTATGTGACTATGAGAGTAATACTTTGTAAAACTCTTATAGCGGTAAGTCTTTGGAAAGCTCTTACCTCAGTACACATGCGGCGCGCGTCATCACGGCAGCCAGCGGCGCGGTATGATTTTGTACCCGGCGTACAGCAGCGCGCCCACGCACGCCACGCGCACCGACACGCGCAGTACGCGCGTTGACAGCGTCGGCGGCGGCACTCTGCGGAAACAATCAATTCGTGTACAAAAAACCGTAGAGCTTGACTTTTCAGTGATTCACATTTCAGACTAATAATGAATAGAGATCTGATTGTACCTGATAAGCGTAATTAAAAAAAACATACGAAAGAATATGGATATGTTAGAAATAAAATTTCCAGATATTTTAGACACACTAGTTAACATTTAGGTACTTACACATTTAAATACCTACAAGAATTGCTCGTTTTATATTATTTGATACATAGTGAAAGTCGTTTTAATTTACGACATTGGTTTAACTGTGTACATGTCGTGGCGATATCGTAAAATTGATCATTTCATGAAATGGTTGCTACATCATGCTATTCTGTGATGCTATAGTGCAAAGACGTGGCTGAGCATGGGACCCAGCAACCCATGCGAAACCGGGCAGGGCGCTAGTAATTACTATTAATACGTTTTATTCATACGGATTTAGGAATGCCACGGAGAGGTGTCATCAGAATTTGTTGTTACGAATAAGAAAAAGGTACAAATCTGAATATGATATAGCTTATAAATATATTCAAAATATATATATCCCGCACTCTCCGTGGCAAACTTAAACCATGTGAGTCTGACAGTGGAACAAGCTAACTTGAGCAGCGGGGGTAAGTCATCAGGCGGGATCTCGCCCCAATGTTCGACGATGCCAGCGAGACGTGGCCGATCCACACTAAGCCCACGTCTGACAGTGAACAGACTTACTTGAGCAGCGGGGTTATGTCATCAGGCGTGATCTTGCCCCAATGTTCGACGATGCCGGCGAAGTGGCCGATCCCCACCACGCCTACGTCTGACAGTGGAACAAACTTACTTGAGCAGCGAGGGTATGTCATCAGGCGTGATCTTGCCCCAATGTTCGACGATGCCGGCGAAGTGGCCGATCCCCACCACGCCTACGTCTGACAGTGGAACAAACTTACTTGAGCAGCGAGGGTATGTCATCAGGCGTGATCTTGCCCCAATGTTCGACGATCCCGGCGAAGTAGCCGATCTCCACCACGCCCAAGTCAGACAGTGGAACTAACTTACTTGAGCAGCGAGGGTATGTCATCAGACGTGATCTTGCCCCAATGTTCGACGATGCCGGCGACGTGGCCGATCCCAACCACGCCCACGTCTGACAGTGGGACTAACTTACTTGAGCAGTGGTGGTATGTAATCAGGCGTGATTTTGCCCCAATGTTCGACGATGCTGGCGACATGGCTGATCCCCACACGCCCACGTCTTACAGTGGAACTAACTTAATTGAGCAGCGGGGGTATGTCATCAGGCGTGATCTTGCCCCAATGTTCGACGATGCTGGCAACGTGGCTGATCCCCACACGCCCACGTCTGACAGTGGAACTAACTTACTTGAGCAGCGGGGGTATGTCATCAGGCGTGATCTTGCCCCAATGTTCGACGATGCTGGCAACGTGGCTGATCCCCACACGCCCACGTCTGACAGTGGAACTAACTTACTTGAGCAGCGGGGGTATGTCATCAGGCGTGATCTTGCCCCAATGTTCAACGATGCCGGCGACGTGGCCAATCCCCACCACACCCACTATTCGGCAAGGCTCCCGACCTGACGATATAAATACAGTTAATACAACAATGACTCGGTTACATTAGTACTCTGAAAGGATTACGCATTTTTACGATTTTAACTAGTTTAAATATAAATATCTGAGTTGTTGCAATTTACACAAAGCAACATAGACAAGGAACACTATCTATCAATTTTTTACCTATGTTTGTTACCACTCAGCGCTGAAGAGCCTGAACGGTATTTTTTAACATGGCAAGTACCTTTATTACATTTTAACAACTACTACAAAATAAAACCAGCTAACTACTACATGAAACAGTAGCAAGTAGTAGGGCAGCCCACATACAATTACATGCTTATAGGTAGTCCAAATGTTCTAGCCTACTACCAGTTGCAATTTTTAATATCTTGTTTAGCATAAATTTCAAGAGACGGCGTTTGATGAAAATTGGCATATACATAGTTTAGGTCCTGGAATAACACATGGGATACATTACACCTTCATCATTCATCATCATAAGCCGCGGGGTGGAACTACTAATATTACAAATGCGAAAGTTTTTGTGTATGTTTGTTACCAATCATTCCACTCACTGATGTATCCTCTGTACGTATTTTGATGACATTTGGTACATAACTAGCGACCCGCCCCGGCTTCGCACGGGTAACTAAATATTAATTTGTACAAAACGATACATTGACCACAAACGCCCTCGGCTCGCCCGCGCTATTACGCCATAGAATAAACTAATAGTATGTACAAAGAAAGGGAATTAATTGAAATCCGCTCCTCAAAAACATCGTAATAACTTTCAAACTACTCGTCAAAAAAGTATGTTGTAAAAGGCAAAATTGATTTACATGAGATGAGAAAGATTACTGTTATATCTAATTTGATAAGAATAAATGCAGTTTAGCACAAAAAAGAGCTATAGAAAAACGAGAAAAATATAATGATAAGTTTTTTAAAAACTTTTATTTAACTTCACTTGTATCTATGTACGAGTATGTATCGATGTGTCGTATCTATATATCTATGTATCTTATCTATGTATTTTGTATGTCCTGGAATCTTGCAATTCAAATTTCGAGCACTTCCCGATTTGATATCCGGCTGAAACTTTCAGGGTAGCTCACAAACCGATAACAAAGAAATAAAAAAAAAAATTATAACTTAAAAATATATAAACTGAAAACGCAATATAAACAAGCATACAACAAACAAACAGGTCTGAGTCTAAATTTAACCTTATCGCGAGACATCTCCACCATCTCAATAAATAATTTAAACATTGGGGCAATAAAAAAATATGAATGTCATATTTTTTTATTGCCCCATTACAAAAAGAAGCTAGTAAAGGGTTATTTTTAAATTTAATTTTTAAATCATACATATTTGTAACTTAAAAACGATTATTTTTTGCATTAGTACACATAAGGTGTCGCTCACTTTTTTGTCTATAAGTTATTTACTGGGAAGAACAATCCTTTCAAGCATTACTTTCGTACAGCAATTATGGTCTAGGAAGCGAACGCAAAAACCACTATCTGGCCGGCTGTTTATTTTCGACTTAGTTGAGAATATTCGCCCTACGTCGACTAAATTAACACAAAATACTTATAAATTATACTTTAAAACCTTCCACTTGAGTCAATCTACGCTTGGGTGAAAACCGGTACAAAATCGCTTCAGTATTTTCGGACAGACACATTCGGTGACTCTCTTTTATAATGTATGATTTAGATCGCGGAATAACAGTTATGATTCTTTTAACATGTCATACGGGTGAAACCGCAACGCGCAGCTAGTATAGTATAAAAAATATATCCCATAAATACAATAAGCAACTCACGGCGTTGCATGGCGGCTACTTGGAGCGAATGACACAGGTACATGTCTCTCTCGACGACAAACACTCGCTTCAGCGCGGGGAACTCTTCGGCCATCTCGTCCAACATATCTTCCAACATCTTCTTCTGTTTGCACTTCTCCACTTCTTCCAAGCTGGAATTTTGAACATTTCATTTTAAATATCACATCAAAGCCTAAAGTCAACTACTTACGAACATTGCCCCCCCCCCCCCCCCCTCTAATTCGGCTACCGTGACCTATGCATCAAGAAGAAAGTCGCGGCGCGTCCTTAACGCTAACACAGCCTCTATACGTTTCTCTTTGGTTTAGACTATCCATACTAATATATAAAAGTGAAACGTTGTCTGTTTGTTTGGGGAGTTTTAACGCGATAACGGCTGGACAGATTTTCATGAAATTTGGAATGCCTCAGCTTATACCTTGGAATAAAACATAGGATACTTTCATCATCATCATCAACATCATACTTCACTCACTCTCTAATGGCAAAACAGATTTTGATGAAATTTGGAATGGAGATAGCTTATCTTAGATAATTTTCATCATCATTATACTTCACTCTCAAACGGCTAAACGGATTTTGATGAAATTTGGAATGGAGATAGCTTATACCCTGGAATAAAACATAGGATAATCCCGGAAAATTGTAAGTTTACACGGGAAAACTGGAAAATGTTGATTACTCGCGGTAAGGAATGGTTGCCATGGAAACGAAATAACAAGCCAGTCACAAAACATCAAGAGCATTGGTACTATACCTACTTTTGCATTTGTTTTTAATATCCTAGAAGAAAATAGGATGCTTTTTTTTCCGCGAGAAACAGTAGTCCGCGCAGACAAAACCGCGGGCGGGAAACCTAGTTACTTAATATTTATAATTTTGGCTCACTTATAAATCAAGTTTAGTGTTTAGGTATATATACCTATAGTTTCAATTTCTGTCAGAGTGCAATGTGATGTGAATACTGTTGACAAAACATCGAACATCAAACATTCTCTGACTGTAAATGTTTTTTTTTTCGACTTTTGTTAGTGAGTACTAATAAACAAAAGTAGACACGTGTAAGGTTCTTTACTTTGAAATGAATTTATTCTATTATTTATTATATTATTCTAAAGCACCCGCGCCGTGAGAAGGGAAGATCCTACAGGATACCATGTGGTGCCCGACATAATAATAAACATTTGAAATTTCGCTTGTGAATATTTTACTAGAAAGAAAGGTAAGGCCCACTTACACAGCTGTCTTAGCCCCGGGCTAGTGTCTAGTCCGGGCTAAAAATGTCAGACAAGTAGGATAGTCTTACGCAGATAGTAGCGCGAAAGAGATTACAATATTGGTTGGACTAACTAACAAACTAGATACTTTGTTTTTTTTCGTGCATGTGGGCCTAATATTCCAAGACCTTTTCATATCTAATTTGGTCCCGCAAGTCTGCTAATCTGAATTCAAATAATTCGAACAAGTGTGGGTTTTCAAAGAAACACCAGGCTAACCAGAAATCTATAGTAATCACTGATTTGCAATATTGTTGTACTAATAAGACAGATAGGTAAACAAATTAAATACCATACATTATTTAAATTACGACAAATTAATTGCAATATACCTTTTTGTTTCCGCTGCACGCTAGCACACATGTGCATTCAATCATAGTAAACATTTTCTACAAATTTTTAGTAATTATTTTGGTGTAATGTTAATAATTTAAGGTAGTTAAATATTTCATCTATTTAACTAGGTACTATAAAAATATTGCAAATCAGCGATTACCATAAATTTCCAGTTCGTAAATGTACTAGTTTATTTGAAAAACACCTACACTGTTCGAGGCTTTTGAATTTAACATGACTTTAACGCAGTTCACGCATGTGGAATGCGGTTGATAAAAATATACCTTTTCATCAACCTCAATGCGCATGCGTGAACCGCGTGCTTAGTGATTGCTTAGCCGAGATATTGGTCTATCTACAACTTATATTATAAACAGGTAAAGTTGATTGTTATGTAAGTTTGTTTGTAGGAGGTAATCTCTGGGACTAAAGATACGATTTTGAAAATACTTTAACTGATAGAAAGGTATACTATTCCTGACATAGTGTTATTTTTATTTACCCGGTAATATGCAGTTTCCGTGGGATAACGCAAAAACTACGAGCGGAACTGTAGGGCAGAGCATCTGGTATTAAAACTAATTACACCTTAAAAAATGTAGAAAAGTCAAGAACAGGATCACAGAATATTAATACGGTACTGAACAAGAGTATAATATTAAAAATATTCTTTATGGATGTCTGTTTTCAAATCACGTAAAATCCACAGAACATATAATAAAACATGAACATGCATTGAATAAAAAAAAAAAAAAAAAAAACAAAGTATTGAATATTTATTGGTTCATGCATTTGAATTAAAATCTGATGTATAGTAGGAACCAATCTTTATGGCGGCTGTGAAGCGCGCTGCGAGTGTGACTTCGCGCTGGTACAGTAAAGTTCGCAATTATTAGAGTCAATTTTTTATTACCTACTTGTAGAACATAATAATAATAAACACTTTATTACACCTGAATTGGATTGGATCAAATATGCAAGAATTTATTTTAAATATAGGCACAACGGGTGGTCTTATCGCTAAAAGTAAAACTAACGAATTAAAAAAGAACGGTGGTACAAAACAATACAATAAATAATGCAAAATACAAATGACTATTCATAAAAAAAAAAAAATTAATAAACTACATAAACCTTACATGTCACATGCAAATAATGTAATGATTGAAAAAAATATGTGGTAAGTACATACACATAATGGAATGATAAAAAAATATTATACATATAGCTATGTTTTTAGTAGCTAAATTAGCGTCGACGCTTAACGTTTAACATAGTCATAATTTTTTAACTAATCATGAAATTATGTTAGCATAAGTCAACACAATAATATTATTATCGGAATATGCTTATATTGTGTTGGTGGATTGTATTGGTTGATAACAAGCAACTTAAATAAAATAACTAACTAGACTGTACTTGAACAGAATTGCACTCATGTGTGCAGCGTACGGATGTAGCGTGCACACAAGCACAACCGCGGCGGGCGCACGTGGATTACGGTGTGCTAGCGGGAGGGTGTGCCTCTCACCTCTCCAAAGCCCGCTTACACCTAAAATCAGCTATTGCGCAGCGCCTTGCGCCTAACTTCACATCCGCCATAAAGATTGGTTCCTACTATACTTTGCATCTAAATGTCACAAGGAAAACAAGCTGTAGATAAAAAAAACACATCGCATAGGTGCATACTTAAGATAGGACTTTGGTAGGAGGTAAATGGACTTACTTATGACAATATCTCGCCTGATGGAAACCAAAGATGCGGTCTAATATGGAACAAAAATGCCGCGAACAAAATCGCGGGTAAAAGCTAGTCTGTAATAATGTTATCATGGTGAAAATGAAATATCATCCATACCTGATGGTTTGGTTGGACGTCAGTAAATGCCATACGAATCGCACTGTCTGTCCCCACGACAGAGACGCAATGGCGCGGTGGAGAGTGATGTCAATGGCCCTGTCTCCAAGGTGAACCATGCATGATGGCACCTTTTTGGCCTGAAGAAAACAACGTAATTGTTTGTATTAATGGCATCTAACATTTTTATACAGGCTTACATACCTAAATACACAAAAATCTAAAAAATACCGGTTTTTTTACCTAACAATGATGAAAAAATACTCTATTTCTTGGCTATAAATGTAAATAGTGTCAATCGATGGGGAAAATTATTAGAAACAATAATTTCTCAATATAAAATTAGCTTAAGTGATGTACTTTATGAGAAACTAGTGGCACGCCCCGGCTTCGCAAGGGTAGTGCTCACATCGCAGCAGTTTTCTTATTTTTAGCATTTTTATAAACGTCGCAACATCTAAAAAAAGTATGCTCGTATGCGTAATTCAAAATCATTGGCAGCAGTTCTTTTTGACCATAAACAACTGCACTATTACTCACGTAATTGACAGGCTTGTTATTATTTCGTTTCCATGGCAACGTCATTCTGTTCTGTATTCTTGATACCTTGGTTTACATTATTGCAATTTTTATAAGGAAATCTAATTTATTCAAAAATAAAATACTGCTGTTACTCGCTGATAATGTAGCTTCCTATAGATGAAATAATGTTTAAAATCGGTTCAGTAATTTTAGAGTCTATACATTACAAACAAACAAACATACAAAACAATCAAATGTTTCCTCTTTGTAATATTAGTGTAAGTTATGGTTCCAAATGTATTTTAGAGAACCAGTTTTTTTCAGGGTAGGTAATTTTTTTTTATGCCTCTTTACTTCATCTGCGCAAGCGCTGACCCCGGTTACACGTTGATTATGCCGCTTTACTTCATCTGCGCAAGCGCTGACCCCGGTTACACGTTGATTATGGCGTGTCAGCACAGGGCGTGATCTTGTTCACCAAAACTACTTAATTCTTGGACAAGTAAGCTAAGTATATTTAAGCAGATTCAGACGTTATTTTAACCACGTTCTATTATTTATTATTATTGTATTTGTGTAAGTTTTTTAGTTTAGGTTTTGGGCAATTTAGTAAAACTTTAGTTGGCTTGGCTATTTGCAACAAACTCAAAAAATATGCTCTATCGTTCAAGTTTCAGATCATACTTTTTGAAGAATTTTATAGGTTTTTTTAACCTAAGTAACCTTTCTGTTTGAAGCGGACAATAATTTTGACTATTACGAAAACAATAAATAGCCAAATCGGTCCAGCCCTTCTCAATTGATGTGCTTACCAAAGAACAGTATTTCATTTTTATTTATATCGATAGTATGAATTTTATGGCTCATAGATATTGCATATTTTTATGGTATCTAATCTCTTTACAATTAGGTTATTTCATTAACTTTAAGTGGAAGTCTATTGCTGTCTTTGTGGCAGATAAAGACAGCAACTTAATCTAATATCAAAGTTAGCCAATATTCCCGAAGCCCACTGTTAGTTTGTCAGTTAGTAACAATAGTCAGCATCCTTGTCACAGCTGAGACCAAGAAAACCGATAGACTTTTATGGAATAAACTTAATATACCTCTGCCATGGCCCGTCTGAATTCACCTCCAGGTGCCATGCCGAGCTCCCGAGTGATATGCGCAGACATATTCAATAAGAGAATATACATTAGTCCATTGAAAACTCCATTCTGCGCCATTGTAGCTCTGGAGGAATAAACAAAAGTTCAATCAAAGTCTGCAGGTATGATAATGATTTGAACAAAATAAACCAGGTGGGGCTGTGTCAGGACGCACCATGGCCGTTTGTTTGTCTTGAAACATCTACGCCATGTACAATTCTATCCAGACCAGCCCCCCGATTCAGAACCTTTCGATAACTCAGTTGTCGATCGATATGGTATTATTTATTCTGTGGATTCGGTTTGAAATCGTTCAATTCAATAAATTTTTCATTCACAATATCGAATCGAATCATTTCGATTCGTTATCGAAAGGTTCTGAATCGGGGGGCAGGCACCATCTCGTTCGCTGGGTGCTGGAGTTTCGGGTACTGTTTTGCTCCAGAACTTCTTTCAAACAATTTGCCTAATCTTTATTTTAGTACGGACTTTAGGGGCGCTGTAGCCACTTTTGTGATTTTTTACTTAGTCTTATGTAGACTTTTTGTAAACTAATCGATTTTTCTCAATGAGATCTTTACAACAATACCCACTCAATATGATAACCTTTCTAAGGCTCTGTCCGCACTGAGATATTGTATCTTAGAGTAGCGGCACTGGCGGTAAAAAAAAAACACGCGGGAGTAAAATCTGTGATTTGATGCAAAATGAACGCGATGCGGTGTGAATTTATTTCCGCACAAATGTTTTGTACAGTATAAAGTAGTTATGGCTATGGCCGCACTGCGAAATAAAATTCGAGCGTATCGCTCAGTCGTGCACCGGCGCCATTGGCAGGATGTCGCGCGCTTCGTCTCCCACCACATGGGCCGCACTTTAGTTACCAGAAAATGACATTGATACGAGTATAGTCAAAAGCTTCTTGATGTTTTATGTAGAAAAATCCTTTTATCAAGACCGTAAATGGGTGAATCCAATGTTCATGACATCTTTTGATAGGTATGTCATGCCGCCTGCCACCGTAGTAACAGATAAATTAAAAAAAAAACTGTTATTCTTTTAAGACGTTTTTCGACAGCCGGGAATTGCATCGAACTGACAAAAATCGTACGAAATTTTATTCGCAGTGCGTAAGTGTAATTGCGATCACGGAATTTAACACGTGAGAATAAAAATCGCGCGGTGAAATATCGCAGTGCGGACAGAGCCTAAATTGCCAGTTATACCGAATTAAAGGTGACAAAAACATCCATTTTGCTGATTTTGCTCTGTGCATTCGCCCCAGAGTCTTTTGAAAATTTGAACATATCATCATCAAAAGGACTATATACACCAAAATCTGATATCTGAATATGCTTATAGTTACAGAGATATAAAAACGAGACGATATAGACCCATGCCGGTCTATGTTGGTAACAATATTATCGAAGCTGTTGATCACTATGTCTACTTGGGTCAGACGATCCAACTGGGTAGATCTAACTTCGACAATGAGGTCAACCGACGAATCCAACTCGGATGGGCAGCGTTCGGGAAATTACGCCTTATCTTCTCGTCACAGATACCGCAGTGCCTCAAGACGAAAGTTTATAATCAATGCGTGTTGCCTGTGATGACATACGGCACTGAGACATGGTCGCTAACTATTGGTCTCATACATAAGCATTGGAGTTTCACTACGTGATAGGATCCGTAACGAGGAAATCCGTAGAAAAACCAAGGTTATCACTATAGCTCTCAGAATTTGCAAGTTGAAGTGGCATTGGGCAGGCCATATAGTTTGCAGTGCCGACAACTACTGGGGAATAAAGGTTCTGGAATGGCGACCACGAACAAGCAAGCAAAGTGTAGGGAGACCCCCCCACACGATGGACGGACGACGTAGCCATCGCAGGAAGTTCCTTTTTCCCAATAAAATAAACTAAGGATAAAACAAACCTGATTTTCTTAATGTTGATGTTCTTAGCTTCCCTAAGTATGATTTCTTCATCAAGTAACAGGATATTGGTTCGCTGTTCACATAACTCCACCATCACAATATGGGGCTGCACTTCTTGTATCACCTGTTACATAAAATAAACTAAGGATAAAACAAACCTGATTTTCTTAATGTTGATGTTCTTAGCTTCCCTAAGTATGAATTCTTCATCAAGTAACAGGATATTGGTTCGCTGTTCACATAACTCCACCATCACAATATGGGGCTGCAATTCTTGTATCACCTGTTACATAAAATAAACTAAGGATAAAACAAACCTGATTTTCTTAATGTTGATGTTCTTAGCTTCCTTAAGTATGATTTCTTCATCAAGTAACAGGATATTGGTTCGCTGTTCACATAACTCCACCATCACAATATGGGGCTGCACTTCTTGTATCACCTGTTACATAAAATAAACTAAGGATAAAACAAACCTGATCTTCTTAATGTTGATGTTCTTAGCTTCCCTAAGTATGATTTCTTCATCAAGTAACAGGATATTGGTTCGCTGTTCACATAACTCCACCATCACAATATGGGGCTGCACTTCTTGTATCACCTGTTACATAAAATATAGCAAATGTTGGAGAATGAAGACAATTTTTACCCGACTACAGCGAACCAAGGGAAGGGTAATGAGTTTAACAGTCTATGTATGTGGTTATGTGGATTTTCCACCTTAGCGTTGCCACTACTGGTCTGATTTTGACAAGCAAGGTGTCAATCGATTTGTCTTCAGGAGTAGAATGATATTATTTTACTACTGGCTATTTATTATACGCTTTATATTAGCTTCACTTTTATGTTTGTATGTTTGTAACCGACTCCTTTGGACGCTATTTTGACCCACTTTAAACGGTAAGATTTCATTCAAATTTTGCACACCTTTCAAAGACCGATGACAATGCAATAATTCGAAGAAAAAAAAAAGTTGAAAATAAATAATAGTTTTTTTTAAACTATTATTTATTTTACTCAACTGCTGCGAAGTAAAATGTGTAATGTGTTCAAACTAAAAACTTGGTCTGATTTTGACAAGCAAGGTATCAATCGATTCGTCGTCATGTAGTGTCATAGGCTATTTTTACACAACCGTAGTCTGGTTTGAGTTCTTCTGTTTCATTTTTAACCCCGAACAAAGAGATGGGTGTTATAAGTTTAGGGTGTGTATCACTTGGTATGTGTGTGTGTGAGTGTGTGTAAATGTGTATTTACGGCTTTAACATTATGCGGACTTTACCGTGACAGGAACCACGATTGTGCGGACTTACCCGGTTGTGCGGACGTCCGCATAATAATTTGACGAGGTCTCAAATATATCTTTGAATTCGTCGCGATGAGATTAACCAATCTCATCGCGACGAATTCACCAGAAGATTTCACCAGTCAACCGACTGGTGAAACCTTAGCAAAATATGAAAAATGACCGCATATTAGGGATATTTGACAACTTTAGTTAACATCCGTTAGTGTTTTAGTTCAGTGTTAACCACCACGTGGCGCCACCAGTCCTAGTTGTGTAAGAGTTAGTACGTTATCATAATGCGGACCTAGAGGTGTGTATGTTAGTCTGCAATTGATTATGCGCTCGCCCTGTGTTAAAGTATGTATGTGATGTAAAATGCGGACCTTGTCCTGTGTATGTTAGTCTGCGATTGATTATGCGCTCGCCCTGTTTTAAATTACGTATGTGATGCAAACTGCGGACTAGGTTATTCTGTGATATGTTATGACTTAGATATTGTAACAGAATATATAAGTAATAATGTATTATGTTATTACTTATTATTATAAATTAAAATAGTTCTATTACATACAATGACATTCTTATCAGAATAGACCTACTACCTCATTTTTACTACCTACCTATCCCGTTTTCAGAACGCCGATGAGTTTAGTGAGATACCTACGTGTAGTTGGTTGATTATGATTATATCCTATAGGTATTGCACTTTGATGAATAAAGGCCTGTCTGAATTCCATGCTTTTTAATGAGTGAAAAATAAATTGCTACCTACGTAATAAAAGGTATTAAAAGTAGGTAGGTATTATACGAGACATATATTATATAGACTCTCGCTACAACGCTATAAAGTGCAATTTAACTCGCACGGCGCTGCGAGCTTTCAATTATATTTACCTAGAAGGCGCTCGCCCACCGCGTGCAGGCTAGAATGCACCGTATCACAACGCGCGAGAACTTCCATTGCTCTAACCGTTTCAGAATCGCTCTGTCCCTTTTTCGCTCGGTAGGGTTGTATTAAGATATGACTAGGTACTTGTACTACTAATTATTCTGTGATATGTTATGACTTAGATATTGTAACAGAATAAATAAGTAATAATGTTTTATGTTATTACTCATTATTATAAATTAAAATAGTTCTATTACATACAATGACATTCTTATCAGAATAGACCTACTACCTCATTTTTACTACCTACCTATCCCGTTTTCAGAACGCCGATGAGTTTAGTGAGATACCTACGTGTCGTTGGTTGATTATGATTATATCCTATAGGTATTGCACTTTGATGAATAAAGGCCTGTCTGAATTCCATGCTTTTTAATGAGTGAAAATTAATTGCTACCTACGTAATAAAAGGTATTAAAAGTAGGTAGGTATTATACGAGACATATATTATATAAATTCCTAATTAGTTGTAGGCTACTTACTAAGTCAGCACAGTAATTCATTTTCCGATCAACAATACCTACTATAATCAATTATAAAATTACGTTGATCGATTTAATAAACGACTTTATTTCTGCGCGGAAAAACCTTAAATATGCGTAGCTTCGGTATGGAACACAAATGAAATAACATAAAACTATAGGAACCTACGTAATAAAAAAATATCAATATCTAACTACATAACTAAGACCATATAGTAACATAATAGTATTACAATTTATTACCTTTCAATATCCTTTGGAAGCGTAAAGAATGACAATTCGTCATTTCTATCACTATTCAAACAGCCGAATGCTATGCAGTACTTTCTAGCTTTCTTCTTGGTACTCATAATTAAAACACGAATAAAGTTTGTCAATAACTTTACGTAAGTAGGTGCTCTATCGCTAAGTACAAGGCGCGCGACTCATCGAGCGCACGCTTGACACTCGACTGAACGGACCCGAGTATTGGGTCCTCGAATTTATTTGTACTTGTTGCGGAGTGCGACCGCCCTGTTAAAGGGTACAAATGTCACAGTGACCGAGTTTCTGACCAGGCTAAGCACCAGGCTTTTATGGAGGCTAGGCAGCATCTTGGAATATCTAAGTGCTGGACTCGGGATGGATTTATCCACGTCATCGTGCCCGATGGTACACGCCATCGCATTAGCAGGCTTTCGGAACTGCAGAAGGTAGCTCCTAAGGGCCTCCTGAAGCCGCTTCCAGTCACGGCACCGAAAGAAACCGCGAGTTCGTCGAAATCCATCCGCGATGCGAGGCCAGCTGCTGCAGCAGCATCCAAGAAGTAGGATCATTCCAATATTATGCCGGTACAAACTGCGTAGTAGGTGTACTGTTATTTATACTATGGTAGTATTCTATAAACTATAACCTAGTCTTATAGCGCATACCTATCGCAAAATTATTTAATCTACTCACTTTTAAAAAAAAAAAACTTTTCTTTATGGTGCAATGTTTCGCTCAGCGCGCCAAATTCAAATTTTCTTGCGTTTTTTGTCAATTACAGCTTAATTACGCATCGTGGGTTCATGAAAACTTATTTTGCGGCAATAAATAGGTTGTATCAAGAAATTACGGTTAAAATGATCATCTAGATAATATTGCTTTAGCTACAATTGTCAATAACCTAATTTCCATCTTGGTTTTTGATTTATTGACAAATGTACTTAAACTAGCTTTAGCCTTGTTTTTTGGTTGTTGGAATTTCATGATACAACCTATTTATTGCCGCATAATAAGTTTTCATGCCACTCATAATTTTCCAAATTGTATACCCTCTCTTCTTGATCTAATATTTGTTTCCTCCTTGCAGCATGTCGCTAAGCATGGACAAATTTCGGCTGATGCCTTCTCTTATAACGATCTTATTTTCTTTTCATATAAAATTCGTCCTCCTAAAGCTAAGTCCAAAATTCTTCTGCAGCGTAGCTTTGGTACCATAGGTATGGAGAAACTCCGTATGGATGTGGGTAGCACCGACTGGAGTCAAGTTTTACATGCTGAGACTATTGACGATAAAATCACAATTTTCAACTCTACCCTAATTCAGCTGTATGACGTTCATGCTTCTCTGCGACCTATAAAGATAAAACACCTTCCAGCTCCATGGCTTACAGATTATATTAAAAAACTGATGCACAAAAAAGCTGTCGCTAAGTCAAAGCTTAAATGTCATTCCAATGATATTAACAAAGAGAAGTATATACAATCGAGAAATCGCTGCAATTGAGTATGTAGGGATGCCCAACGTCACTATATCCATGATTCAGTAGAAGGTGAAGATCCAGCAAAAGTCTGGAAATTCTTACGATCTTTGGGAGTCGGGAAATCACGTAAAGATCCAATTCCACTTGATTTAGATATTAACTCCCTTAATCAGCACTTCTCTTCGTCATCGAAAATCAACCCTAATGACAAATCTGCTACTATTAACTATCTTTCTTCTCTGGTTACTCCTGATCATGATCCTTTCGTTATTAGTCAATTCACCGCTTGTGATGTTAAAAAGAGTATCCTTTCCATCTCCTCAAATGCAGTGGGTGGTGACAGCATCAGTCGAAATATGATTGTTCCTATTGTGGAAGAAATCCATCATCATCATATCCCATATACTGAACAGTTATATTTTGAAGGGTGCTGTACCATCTTGCTGGAAGGAGGCTCAAATTGTCCCTCTGCCCAAGAAGTCCTTTTCCGAATACCGACCTATTTCAATTCTTCCATTTCTATCTAAAGTCCTCGAGAAGCTTGTCCATGGCCAACTCAGTATCTTTCTGAACCAAAATAGCCTTCTGAATCCTTTGCAGTCTGGTTTCCGTCCTGGCCATAGCACCGTGTCCGCTCTTGTCAAAATAACTGACGACATAAGGCTGGGCATGGAAAACAAGCAGCTAACCATCCTTACCTTGCTCGATTTCAGCAATGCATTCAACACTGTTGATTTCGATATCCTCTTAGCATTACTCCGCTCAATTAACATATCTCCAACAGTGATTGACTGGTTTTACAGTTATCTGTATGGGCGCCGGCAGCGTGTCCGAATCGAAGATTCTTTTTCTTCTTGGTGTGATACGAGTGCTGGTGTCCCTCAGGGTGTTCCATTGTGTTCTTTCTCCTGTCCTTTTTGCTCTCTTTATCAATTCTATATCTTACTTTTTTACATCATCTTACCATCTCTATGCAGATAATCTTCAAATATACTCTCAGGCTTCGCTTGGCCGCTTAACCGAGGCTATTGATAATGTTAATGATGATTTGGGTCGTATAGTTCAATGGAGCAAATCCTACGGACTCACTGTTAACCCTTTAAAAAGTCAGGTCATCGTAGAAGGTAGTTCTAGATTGATCTCTCGAATTGATTATATTGTTCTTCCTAAAATTGTTTTAGACGGTGTAACTGTACCCTACAGTGCACAAGTAAAAAATCTCGGGGTCATTATCGACAGCTGCATCTCTTGGGGTCCTCATTTACAGTCTGTGAGCCGAAAAGTGTTTGCATCTGGGGCCTCACTCAATAGGTTACGTAATTTTTTACCTACTGCTACCAAAGTGGCGCTTGCACAATCTCTCCTACCAATTCTTGATTATGCTGACGTCAGCTATACTACTGAGCTATAGCTACTGAGGACCAGCTGAATAAGCTTGAGCGTCTTCAGAACTACTGCATACGGTTTATTTTCGGTCTCCGGAAATATGACCATGTCTCCCAATTTCGCTCAAAGCTCAAGTGGCTTCCAATACTTCTTCGCCGGAATACTCATATCCTCAATCTTCTTTACAACATACTTTTTAATCCTTCCACTCCTTACTTAAAGGCACTATTTCAATTTCTTGTTAGTTCTCATTTTCGGTCTCTTAGGTCATCGGAAAACCTTCTTCTCAAGACGCCTGAGCATAGTACTTCTTTCTATGATTCATCAGTTACAGTTCAGGCAGTGAGCCTCTGGAACAAACTCCCAGTCACTATAAGACGTGCTCAATAGGTCACTAGCTTTATAACTCAAGTTAAAAACTTTTACCTCTCCAATATTGCGCTCTGATCGTTCTTATTTCCACGCATGACATCCCAATAATAATATAATATTATATTATATATATATATATATATATATATATATGTATGTAAATAGTTATTACTGTTATAAGTATTATATGTATATATAATAATATGTATTGTAAGTGTATTAATTTATAGAATGTAAGTATTGTAAATTATTTAGTTTTTTATGCCTATTTATAGTCAAAATCTTAATTTCACCTATATATTTCTATATTGCTACACCACCGTCCTTGTTAATCAATCATTTCTGTCCATCCAAAGGTTGTCTGGAAGAGATCGCTTTTAGCGATAAGACCGCCCATTGTACCTATAATCTAAGTGTTTTCCTGTCTGTATCGTTTTATTTTCTTGGTGTCAATAAAGAGTTAATCTATCTATCTATCTACACCCATGTGCATAACTTCAGCTTGGACGTTGTTAATTGTCTTCCAAACTGGTCCCAAGCTTAATAACCCAGTGTATTGAATAAAAGCTAGTAAAAAGCTGCTTAACCAATTTATACTGTATGTCCTCTTTTCTCAAGTAAAAATAATCAGCAAGTTCAGAAATCCCGAAGATATGAGAAAACATAAAAAATTCAAACAAATAGATTTTCTAATAAAAAAACTACTTAACCAATTCTGATGCAATTTATATGAGACCACCCTCGAGGGTATAAACTTTCAAACAAAAAATAATTTTCTAAATCGGTCCGCAATTGATGGAGAAATTGGAGAACATAGACAATAAAAACATACAATCGAACGAAACTGGTGAGAAAACGAATGGATCTATTTATCTGCGTTTTTTGATGTTTCATGCGTTTTCTGAGGTGAAAGAGATGGTTCTTAGCTATAATGGGTGAAATGCGGGTGAGGAACGTAGCTCCCATACAAATAGACCAATTTTGATGCGGTTTTTATGTTTGAAAACTGATGTGATTGAAATGCTTTTTAGCTATATTTTTCGGGGGTTATATAAATTTTTAATTTGTGCTTGTGTTATCTGACATTTACACATTAAGAATAGCTGGAGCTGTGATTGCCGACTGTTTGCTTGTCTTTTAAATGAAAACATTTTAATGTCCACAACAGGATGGATTACAAATAGGTAATCTGACTCTCGCATATTAAATACTAGCTTTTGCAGGTGACTTCTCCCACACGGACTATAGTTTATTGTAATAAAAAGTAGAGCGAAAGACTAAGTATAAAAGTGAAAATAATGGTGAACTATCTCGAACGGAAGGCATGTTATGTACCCAAGTGAGGGTAGTTAGAAAACCAGTCTGAAGATGTCTACCCAACCATTATTTTGTGCTCTGCTAGTTCCCGGTTTGTGAGTTATATTATAGTGGCCTAATGCTTCTATAGTGCAATTTAGAATCCAACGATACCGGGTTCAAAACCTAGGCTTACGCACCAATGACTTTTCGAAGTTATGTGCGGTTTTCCATCGCTCCGTGCTTCGGAGGGCACGTTAAGCTGTCGGTCCCGGCTGTTATTGGTTAATAGCAGTCGTTAAGCCATGTCAGAGGCCCTCGGGCGGCCTGACAAACTCTGACATCAGAGGCCAGCACGGTAGTGCAACTGGTAAGTTTCATCAAAACCTGCTAAGAAAAACTTACTAAGACTGTAATTCCTAATATTACAATACAATACAAGCTGTAGTAGGTTGGTAGTAGGAGTTTTGGTATTTTATTCTATCCTCACAACAAATGTAGTGAAGGACACTGTCTACATTTGTTTGTGTCTATCACTACTGATACATTTTGTGTAGATAGTGTAACGATTAAAAGCCATCGAAATGGCTTTTCACTAGTTATAGCTGGGCTGTGTTCACTTACACGCTCGAATCATCCGTGCGATTATCGCTCGATCATCCGGAGATAGTGAACGACTTTGGACGTCCACATACAACTGACAACTGTCAAGTGTCAGTTTCATACTATTCCTCCCCTCCACTACTATTTTTCGGACGACGCCGTGAACGATTTCGAGTGTACGCGCGGGTGATCCGTGCGTCCTCGAACATTTATGTGAACGGGCCTCTGATGTGTGAGTGGATGACATGCTGTGCTTTGCTGTGGAAGTTATAAATAATAAACAGCATACCCTCGCTACGTCTTCTTGTGACTGTATACTGAAATGTGCAGTACCAACTAAGTACACTTTTCCTCCATCAGGTGTATCTAACACTGTCACAGTACTTGGAAAACCATCATCTCTTGGCAAGTCAGGAACGCCTGAAACATTTAGGCATTTTTTTTAATTATACATTGACACAAGTTTGTTCCAGTTTTTTTTTTAAATTATATACTTTGTATAAAAAAGCCGGTACCATATTATCATTCTCCATCACAATATAAAATGTACATACAAAATCAAATATGAAAAATCATAAATTCTGAGTAATATTGATGAAATACTACAAAACTAGAACCACGGCCATCGGTGCTGTAAAACCTGTCAGACATATAACAAAACTCACCTTCTATATCACATTCCGGGTTTGAATTTGCAATTTGATAATCTGAAGGGCTTTCTTTTTTTTGATCTGGTGTGGAGGTCACAAACTCAGGCTTTTCTAAAAAGTAACCAGAGTTAAGATAATAGAATCCTTATGAGCACAGCAGGAATTAATTATGTAAAACAATCTTCAAGACATTTAACTCTTAGTATATTAGCTGCAGTGATCATAATTGGTAGACAATTATGTGTGATATGCTGTGTGTGTAAGGTAAGTTATTATCAAAAGTTATCACATAGTTTGAAGACTAACCACTCTCTCCTTGTACGGGATTTTCAGCCAAATTTAAGTGTGCATCACCACCGCCATCTTCTGCTTTTATAAACATCTGGCATTCATTGACAATATCACACTTTACTCCCGAAGGCTTAGGTTTTGGCAGCAAGTGCTCCTCCAAGCTCCCGCTAGGAACAAACTCTTCATTCTTCAGCAAGCGATCTGAAGTATTCATTTTGGCTCTTCTGAAAAAGCATTAATTAAAGTCTATAGTTGCGTTTGTGAAAACAAAAGGGGCCGATGATCGGTCTAGTTACGGAAAATAGCCTGAACATCACAAGTGTCACAGCTGTATTCATCCACTACATTTTGGACATCTCACTTTCTCCATCTAAAGTCACTGGTGTAGGAGAAACGCAACGATAACAAACATTTCAGGTGAAACTATGACCGTAAAGACTATGATCTTTTAGAAATTCGTGTGCCAACTCAGTTGTTTTTCAGTACCAGTGATACGTGACAATACGTGTACATTTTATACCTGGTAAAGAAACTATGCCGTGTTACTTATTGAATTCTCCTTAATTATTTTAATTAAGAGCAGCAAAATGCTTTAAGGCGAATATACACTGAATCTTGACTGAATCTGAATTTTCAAAATCTTTCAATTGATTTTTTTTCAGCATGCAGCTGGCAGTGTTGATTTTATTTGAGAGATGATAGATAATTCTGGCAAGTTGACAACTTTACATTGAAAGCAACAAAATATTGACATTTGTAGGTCGTTCGTTTTGAAGCAAATGGCTTGTGGCGAAAAACACAGTTAACCTCTTTCCCTGCATTCGAGATGATGAGATGGTATTGTGGGCAGTTTCGAAATGTACATTTTTAACAAGGCGTTCTCTTTGAACATTTTCAACACTTTTACTCTTTTTGAAACTTTTGATTCTTTCGAAACAGAATGAAAAATGACCCTTTCCTTGACGAAATAAAGTCGATTTTTGTATGTCACAAAATTTTACGGTGTAGTTATGGGTGTAGTGGAAGTTTTTGGTTATTTAGTTGCTAATCAATTCATTCCCCAGCGTTTTTCAACTGAGCTATTCGACTAACTTTCTACAATCTCTCCATAAGTGGCTCCTCGAAGCTGCAGTGTATTCAGTGGCCACACCCTGGTAAGCACGTCGAGCCGTGGGTTAAACCTAGTTTAGAGGGCTGTGAGCATCCCACATTCTCAGCTAACGAGTGATCCCCCGAACTGTACACAAAGTCTGCTTCGGCGCGGAAGGCGAGAACCGTCAATAGGCAATTGCTTCCGGCAACCGCGGTGAAGCCGGGATCCATTATGGTTGGTGGCCGATTCACTGCATCCTCGCATGCACCGGGTGTAACGGGTAAGCGGTCCATCGGGCATTGGTGGCATAGGACGAGAGAATGGATTTGCACCTGCGCTACCACTTACCCACTTAAAATAATTCACGTGCAGATGGACCTTGGCTAGACTTTGGATTAAGAGTGAAAGCCCTGTGGCGATGGATTGATGGTGGTGAGAATTCGGATTGCGGTGGTCCGGTTCTTATCTATTTCTCTGCACATAGGTGGTCAGATGAGAGTGGTCGCTCATGGAATCGATTGAAACGGTAAGACGGGTTCGGCAGTACATCTGATGACTAAGCATACAGGTAGGAAAGTGACGTCGGTGACCTTATTGCGAACTTTCTTGTTTACGTCAATTTGATGTAACATACCTATATGACACGTCTAAATAACGTCATATTTCTGACGAATAAAAAACGTCCTATATTTCCCTAAAATGACGTCATTTGGTCACGTCTTTTTGACGTAACAGATGTTACAGACCAATATGACACGTCTAAATAACGTAATGTTTCTGACGAATGAAGAATGTCTCAAAATACCTTAAAAAGACGTCACATGGTCACGTCCTTTTGATATAACAGACGTTACAGACCAATTTGATACGTCTTAATAACGTCAAGTTTCTGACGTATGAAAAACTGATCTATCGATTATTTAAAAAAAACGTAATCGATTGTGATTTTATTTTTTATCTGTTGGAAGAACACATCTGTAGCGGTATTAAATACACATAAAAAAACCATAGGTCGTCGCTGAAGATCTCGAATAAAAAAAATATTGAAAATATGAACTCCTAGATTTTGTCTTTTTTTTTCAAATTTCATCGTGTTTTTATAAATGTTCTAATTAGGGATGTACTAAAATAACACTGCAAATCTATTGTATATTATTTTAGCTACACAGAAGAGTACTTTGTTTAATAAACAACCGTATGAAGCGGTCATAAAAAAGGGTTTGTATTTATAAATGACTATATCATTGAAGGCTGAGATCATATTTGAATTTAAGAATATAAACCATGAACTGAGGTTTTATAATGTTGTTAAAAAAGGATGACATCGTCACAAGGTAACAAATACACAAAAAAAAACACGACTTAAGAATCTCCTCCTTTGTGGGCAGCTCCTTAGCGGTTTCTTTTCAGAGAATTCCGCAATGCAAAGGTAATCTATACGTAGTATCTCTACCTAGTCTGTGGGTAATCTATTGGTAAGTAGTTAGTTTATTAAGAGTTGTTTGAAATCGGTGCCAAACCGAGGCCTTCATTTATAATATCGTTAACCTTATTTAAAACTAGCTGTGGCCGCGGCTTTGCCGGCGTGGTCATTTCATTTAAAAGTAGCCCACACGTTTTATTCCAGGACCAAAAGCCAAACCACCACCAGACCAGTTGTAGGTTTGGTCCAGAGGACCAGGAGGACCAGGACCAAACCTACAAAGTACAATATTATACTACATTTCTTCAAAATTCGTTCGCCGTCAAATAGTTTTTTATCGATTGCTCGGCATCTAATCATCGGAATAAGGCACTGCCTTGCCTTTTATAACGCATATTCTGTGAAGTACGGAGTCCCGTACTTCACAGAATATGCGTTATAACACACTTGCACTTCTATAACACTTCATAGAAGTGCACGTATTGCAATGAAATTAACGCATATAGTAAAATATGAAATAAACGCATATAATATAATGTGAAATAAACGCTAGAATAAACGCACCGCGTTCCACTGCAAGGCAGTGCGTGCAAGGACTAAGATACCAAGTACCCCAGTTTTTAAATCAGTCGCAAGGGCTTGAGAGCAGGGCCTGGATTCTGTATGACCACTCACGCCAATTCCACGCCACCTGCGTGGAATTAGGGAAGGTAGGTATTTACGCAACCAGGTTTTTAAACCAGGTTTTGGCTTGTAAGTACGCCGCCCTGGTGCGGACCCGCAATACTTGCAAGACTTTCAAAGTATTTAACGCTCTTCCGCCCCTTCCGCACCTACATGTACATACTCGGTGGCGGGTTCGGCATGGCCTCGGCTGAGTTCGGCCGCACTCGGCCACCCGGGTCACAAGAAGCTAGGTGGCCGATACATCGCTCAAAAAACTTGCAAGGCTTTGAAGTTTTATTATAGTTATAGATATCAAGGAAAATGTAAAAAATGACGCATAAATAATGTAAAAATCTTTTAATTATGGACCAAACCTTATTTCGATCCACGTACGTCAGGATTACGCACCCATGCATCTGTCCAACTGGGCCAGTGAGCCTCGTAGCAGAATGACGAAATTCGGTATCAGTCTAGTCGTAAACGGATGTATGATCACTTTAAATTTAACACAACTTTGGACCCATAGGCTGCAGGAACCTTTTAATTTTTCGGGATAAAAAGTATACAACATTTTAACACATTATATAAATTTTGACTGTGCCAAGTTACATCAAAGTCCGTCCAGTAGTTTTAGCTTGATACGTGTTATTTTAAATAATTTTCTACCCCTATCCTGCGGGAACCGTTGATTTTTCCGGGATAAAAATTATCCTAAATGTTAATCCAGTACATCAGCTATGATTCTGCCAAGTTTCATCAAAATCAGTCTGGTAGTTTCAGCGTGATGCGTGTTCAAAGAGACAGACAGACAGACATTAAATAAAAAAATAACCTTTTTGCACTCCATATAGATTTTGAAGTTTATCTCAATCAAAATTTTCAAAAAATATTTAATGTACAGATTTAGCCCAGTTACAGTTTTATTATACTACTAGCTGTACCCGCGGCTTTGCCCGCGTGGTCATTTCATTTAAAAGTTAGGTACTCATACGTGTTATTCCAGGACCAAAAGTACCTATCATATACTACATTTGTTCAGCCGTCGAATAGTTTTTTATCGATTGCTCGGCATCTAATCATCAGATTAAGATACTAAGTAGCCCAGTTTTTAATTCAAACCCTAAGAGAGATTGCAATGAAAATTGCATTGCAATCGATCAAGTAGTTTTTACTTGATGCGCGAACAAACTTACATACAGACCTTCAGTAGTGACCCGACATGGCCGTGATAGGTTAGAAGACGAAGGCAGGAGCTCGCTAAGCTTCGCTAACCTTCGCTCGCGCCTTCGTCTTCTAACTATTCTCGGCCAAGTCGGGTTTCCACTGAAGGCTGTTGGCAGAAATATATCTGTGTTGCAATAGCAAATAAATAATTAATAGGTTGGTCTAGTGGCTAGTGACCCTGGGAACGAAATCAAACGGTCGCGGGTTCGAATTTGTTTGTAAACCATAATAATTAAAAAACTACCATCTGCAATTACAAAACTTGACGGTTTTCTTCAGGAAATTACATAAGCCTTAAAGAAATCAAAGAAAATGTGAAAAACGCACAAAATATGTAAACGCTTATAAATATTGAGGCAAAACATTCATAGCAGCGCGTGGATTCGATCCATGTGCCTCTGGATAGATGGAAGCGGTGTCTTGCAGGCCGGACACAGCTTCCACTGTGCCACTATGACTTGTGGCATAGGTGCCGAATTTACGATACCATTTTATAAACGGATGTGCAATTATTATTCCTTTCAAATTATCATAACTTTAGACTCATATCCCGCAGGAATCCCGTATATTTTCGTGATTCAAAGTATTATTGATTTTAACACATAATATAAACTTTGACTGTGCCAAGTTACATCAAAATCCGTCAGGTATTTTCATCGTAATAAGTGTTTTTTTTTAAATAACTTTCAATCCCTATCCTGCGGGAATTATTGTTTTTTTCGGGATAAAAAGTATTCTAAATGTTAATCTATAACATAAGCTATGAGCGTGCCAAGTTGCATCAAAATCCGTCTGGTAGTTTCTGCGTGATGCGTGTTCAAAGAGACAGACAGACAGACAGACAGACAGACAGACAAAAAATAAAAACATATCCTTTTTGCACTCCATATCGATTTTGAAATTTATCTCAATTATAATTTTCAAAAAATATTAGATAATAATAATATCTACTAACTACAAATAAAATAAACACACACAATTCAAAACAATCTACCAAACCAACCAACGAATCTAATTAGAAACCGCAAATACTTACGAACACATTGCTGTTTTTTCCCTATATGAGAGACGACTGTCAACGACACCTGTCCTCAAGAGTCTGCCCGCCCTTTCGGGTCAAATACTTAGCTATGTCACAGAATAAATAATAGCTATGTTCCGATCCTCGCCACACCGCACATTTATTCCCCCGGGGTCCCTACCACAGAATAAAGAAGTACCCCTGCTTTGGCGCTCAGCCGGACGGCGCGTGGCGGCAGCAGCGCGGCGGCACGCAGAAAGTACAGAATAAATAATAATAGCACCCTGATACAGTAGGTAGGTACATCGTGCGAAAACAAATGCATTATAATAGCTTTGAGCTGTTTTATTTCATTTTATTATGTTATATTTATTACTTCATAATTTAATATAACTTTCGACCCCTATCCCGCAGGAGCCCTTTAGTTTTTCAGTATAAAAGTATTCCACATTTTAACGCATAATATAAGTTATAACTGTGCTAAGTTGCATCAAAATCCGTCCGATAGTTACAGCGTGGTGCGTGCGTTTTACCATAACTTTGTTAAAAATATCAAGGAAAATGTAAAAAATAACGCATAAAAAAATTAAAAAACTTTTAATTATGGAGCAAAATATTTCTAGGGCGCGTGATTTTGATTAACGGACGTCTGGATCACGCACCCATGCATCTTCCACTGCGCCACTGACCCTTGTAATGGAATGACGAAATTCAGTAACGGTCTATAAGCGGATGTATTTTCACATTACATTTAACACAACTTTGACCCATAGGCTGCAGGGACCTTTCAATTTTTCGGGATAAAAAGTATACAACATTTTAACACATTATATAAACTTTAACTGTGCCAAGTTACATCAAAATCCGTCCAGTAGTTTTAGCTTGATACGTGTTATTTTAAATAAATTTCTACCCCTATCCTGCGGGAACCGTTAATTTTTCCGGGATAAAAAGTATCCTAAATGTTAATCCAGTACATCAGCTATGATTCTGCCAAGTTGCATCAAAATCCGTTTGGTAGTTTCAGCGTGATGCGTGTTCAAAGAGACAGACAGACAGACAGACACACACAAAAAATAAAAAATAACCTTTTTGCACTCTTTATCGATTTTGAAGTTTATCTCAAACAAAATTTTCAAAAAATATTTTATGTACAGATTTAGCCCAGTTACAGTTTTATTATAGTATAGATAGATAGATAGATAGATAGACATTATTATTCGATTCGACTCTACTCGTCTCTATTCGACTCTATTCAGATCTGTTAGACTCTACTCGACTCTACTCGACTCTACTCGACTCTACTCGACTCTACTCGACTCTACTCGACTCTACTCGACTCTACTCGACTCTACTCGACTCTACTCGACTCTACTCGACTCTACTCGACTCTACTCGACTCTACTCGACTCTACTCGACTCTACTCGACTCTACTCGACTCTACTCGACTCTACTCGACTCTACTCGACTCTACTCGACTCTACTCGACTCTACTCGACTCTACTCGACTCTACTCGACTCTACTCGACTCTACTCGACTATACTCGTCTCTACTCGACTCTACTCGACTCTACTCGACTCTACTCGACTCTACTCGACTCTACTCGACTCTACTCGACTCTACTCGACTCTACTCGACTCTACTCGACTCTACTCGACTCTACTCGACTCTACTCAACTCTACTCGACTCTACTCGACTCTACTCGACTCTACTCGACTCTACTCGACTCTACTCGACTCTACTCGACTCTACTCGACTCTACTCGACTCTACTCGACTCTACTCGACTCTACTCGACTCTACTCGACTCTACTCGACTCGACTCTACGCAACTCTACTCGACTCTACTCGACTCTACACGACTCTACTCGACTCTACTCGACTCTACTCGACTCTACTCAACTCTACACGCACTCCTCGACTCTTGTCTACTGTACTCGACTCTATTCAACTCTACTCGACACTACTCGTTTCTATTCATCTCTATTCGACTCTACTCGACTCTTATGCGACTTTACTCGACTCTATTCGACTCTACTCGACACTACTCGTATCTATATTATTTTATTTTATTTATAAATTTTAGGAAAACTTACAGTTAAAACAACATAGTATCAAATATGCGAAAATAAGAAAAAATAGAATAATTACAAAGTTACACTAAACGAATCTTATTTTCATACAAAAAAGTCCGCAGCGAGCAGCCGCTTTAGCTCCCCGGCAGACATGTTAAACAAGTCAACATCTAACTGAGCGGCCAGGCCATATCATTGAAACCCCTGCTCGATCTTATCCAGTATGTATTTCGACTGTAGTTAGTTTTAAATCTTGGGACATGCAGCATGCACTGTTTCCGAAGTGAAGCATGCGGGACCCGCAGACCAATGCGCTCCAACAGCTCGGGATAATCGACTCGGCCATTCACTATATTGAGTAGGTAAGCGAGATCAGCAAACCGCCTTCTCTCATATAAAGGTAATAATGTGTTTTTTTTACAACGCTTAGTGTAGTCAGGAAGATATGTTTTAATTCTAAATTGAAGATAGCGAAGAAAATGTTTCTGTAATTGTTCAATACGCATAGAATAAATGTCATAAAAGGGATTCCAGACTTGAGAGGCGTATTCTAAATGACTACGAACAAAGGCGCAGTAGAGAAAGTTTTAATAGAGTTGGAATCGGATGAAATACGCAAAATAAAGCCAAGTGTTTTAGACGCTTTGTTAATAATATTATTAATGTGGTTTTCTAACCGCAACTTAGTATCAAAAATAATTCCAAGGTCTCGAATAATGTTAACCCTGGTTAACATTATTCGAGACCTTATACCTTTTTTTTTTCATGGGGAATTGCATTTACGCATACCACTGAGCCCGGGGAAGGCCCAGCGGCTATGTGGGACTCACCGGGCGACTGCCCGTCCTACCCACTAAAACCCCATGGTGAGCAGTCCTCCACCGAGGTGGGGCAAGATGGGTTCGCGGTTGCATTCTACCATCTTGCCCCAGTGGCAGACCCAATCGGATCTCTCCGCCTGTGCAGGGCAACCTTGCTCACCAAAGTCACCCCTCACCATGACCGGTGGGGCGTGCAAGCCGATGGAGAGCCCCCCAACTCTCCATCAGTGACCCCACAAATACGAAGGAGGAGGCGCCTCCTCCTCCTCCTCCCACCTCCTCGAGCCGGCGCCGAGCGCCCGGGCCCCACCTCCACGTCACACTCCCAGCACCAAATCCATCATTCCGAAGTATGGTAGGTCTGAGAGCGGACCTCCTCCTCGAGCCGGTGCCAAGCACCCAGGCCCCACCTCCTCGAGCCGGCGCCAAGCGCACAAGGCCCCACCTCCACGTCACACTCCCAGCACCGAATCCATCATTCCGAAGTATGGTAGGTCTGAGAGCGGACCGCCTCCTTGAGCCGGTGCCAAGCACCCGGGCCCCGCCTCCTTGAGCCGGTGCCAAGCACCCGGGCCCCGCCTCCTCGAGCCGGTGCCAAGCGCACAAGGCCCCACCTCCTCGAGCCTTCGCCGAGCGCCCGGCCCCCCCCTCCACGTCACTAGGACGCCCATCCTACAGGAAGAGAACCTCCACAAAGATAAAAGCTCTTTGTAGCTATTCCCCTCCTGCCGTCCAGGTAGTAAAACTACCCAGACCCACCTTACCAGATATCGGCTACGGCCAATAATCCCCTGAGGAGAATTATTGACCGATCCCCGGGTGCACCGTCCCAACTGCTGCTCTTCCCCCCAGATGAAACGCATCGAAGGGGACCAGCAACCATCGGGCACTCTATACTCAAGTTTTTAAGTTTATAATCAAAAATCACGGGATCGGGTTTAGGGGTATAAGTACTAATATAGCATTTCGAAACATTTAAATCTTATTTATTTAAGAAGCAATAAATTTCGAACCTACATAGATCACATTGGAGCCGCTGCGCGCATTTAAAAGACTTAATCGAACAAAGTATCTTCATATCATCGGCGTACATAATGATTTTTGAATTAATAAAACATGAAGAAATATCATTAATGAAAATATTAAAAAGTAACGGTCCCAACAATGATCCTTGCGGTACACCAGATGGTGTTTGCATAGTTGATGAAGTGTAACCATTGAGTGCAACAGTTTGACACCTATCCTGAACATAGGACGTAAACCATCTGTACAGGCTACCTCGTATACCTACCAATTGTAGCTTACGCAATAGCAACAGATGATCTATTCTATCGAAGCATTTACTGTAGTCAGTGTACACGACATTTACTTGAGAGGGCTCAGCCAGGTAGTCGCTGCACAATATGAGGTTTGACGTTGTAGACCTATCCTTCAAAAATCCATGCTGAAACAGGCTAAGAGTATGTTTCAAGGAAGAATACAACTGCATGTAGACAATATTTTCAAGAACCTTGGAAAACAGGCATAGTTTGGAAATATGCCTATAATTTTCCACCAAATCCTTTTGTCCTTTCTTATAAACAGGAGTGATATAAGCTGATTTCCAAATCGTAGGAACGAAACCCTCAGAAATTAACGCTTAAACAAAAAAGTGAGTGGCTCAACAATGCACTTAGTATACTTGACAATAAAGATAGCAGGTATATTATCTGGGCCAGCAGACTTATTAAGGTCCAGAGATACTAACAGTTTATACTCGTAAACTTCCTGAGGTATACCTCGACATCCCCTATATCAGTTGATGAGTATGCATTATCTGCGACGTCAGAAGAGTAGCCTTTTAGGGTGCTATCCAAAAATGTTGAGTGAAAATATTCACTTAACATGACCAAAATGTAATACCGCAGGATACGAGTTATTTTGATTTTTTGATTTAACATAAGACCAAAATGCTTTCGTGGTTTTAGAAATATTTTTCTCAATGTTAGAAATATAGTTATCGAACATATCCTTTTCCAAGGCTTTGGAACGATCTCTTAAAATGACAAAATATTGAAAGTCAGAACGGTTACCATAAACTTTATATTTCGAGTGATATTTATATTTCTCTCTTACTACCTTAATAAGCGGTTTTCTAAACCAGGGAGGATATTTCTGCGAAGGGGTGACAATTTTAATAGGTATATAAGTCTTTCGCACATCATCCAATACATCATAGAAGAACGCTACATCATTTTTTAATGGTCTCACGTACAACTGATGCCTCCAATCAACTAACTCAATATTTAGAGAAATTGAATCATATTCACCCGAATCATATAAGTATTTAGTATAGTGTAGACCCCTAAGAGCATGCAGCTGGACGAAGTCTGCAGAAACACAAAGAGCAGGGTGATGCAAGTCTTCCGTTATAAGAAGATTGAGGCAACGGGTGACTGATAATTCACTATTTGAGAAAATCAAATCCAGAATTCTATTATTATTATTATTATTTACAAAATTATATTGCGATAAATTGCACAAACTGACATTATCAAATAAATAAAATTGACTTGAGCCTAGAACATTTTTAGCATGATAAGAGCAACTGTCATCACTGGCTTTCCAGATCAGATTTGGCATGTTAAAGTCGCCAATCAGTAAAAATTTATCACAGGGAAAAAAAAAAGTTTTTTTGTTTATTAGCTCAAACAATATCCGATATATTTTCGGAAAAATTAGTCAACTGAGCAGATAATGAACTGCCAAAATTCTGGTTACATATATAAACTATACATAAGTGCAATTTGTAAACTACCTTCAGTTTACGCCGTTGAAGTGTAAACGTTACCCATAAATCTTCGACACTCGAGCACCAATTACTGCGAGCATCAGCGACGAGTTCCCGACGAACAGCAATCAACACCCCACTCCCCATTGTCTGGTGAGTCTTTTTGTAATCTCGGTCACGTCTCCATACTATATACCGATCATCGAACAATTCGTTGTCACTCACACTATACTCACACTTCAATTAACCATGTTTCGACCAAACAGATGACATCGTAATAATGTAAGCAAATGTTTCTATAGAAGGCAGAAGTTTTAGTTCTTAAACCCCGAACATTTTGATAATAACCGTTAACCATCATTTTTAAAACAAAAAAATAAGCAGTTGATTAGGCATGCATACAAATAGAAATGCAGGGGAATATAATAGCATATTGAATAGAGCAATAAAATCTACGCATAAGTCATAAAAAATACGAATGAAAGATAGTAAGTCAATAAGATAATAATTAGCATTGACAAAAACCACACATGAACAATAGCAAATGGCTGACCGAAAGAGACAATAGGTAGAATAAATACTAGTTTAAAAAAACTAAAAAACACGCTTTATATAGAAAACCAAACTAAAAAATAGAAAATCAATTTTAATAGTGTAAATAAGGAAAAAATGTTTTATTTCAAAAAAATCGTGGGGTGCATGGGTCAATAAATATAAATATTTCATTGACAGATATGAGAAGAAGGATGATCATTTCGATAATATCTTAAAAAGCACCCCACGCTTTTTTTTAAATAAAACTTTTTTTAAATATTTACACTATTAAAATTTATTTTCTATTTTTTATATGTGTGTAGTGCAAAAAGGTTATTTTTTTATTTTTTGTCTATCTGTCTGTCTGTCTGTCTGTATGTCTCTTTGAACACGCATCACGCTGAAACTACCAGACTGATTTTGATGAAACTTGGCAGAATCATAGCTGATGTACTGGATTAACATTTAGGATACTATTTTATCCCGGAAAAATCAACGGTTCCCGCAGGATAGGGGTAGAAAATTATTTAAAATAACACTTATCAAGCTAAAACTATTGGACGGATTTTGATGTAACTTGGCACAGTCAAAGTTTATATAATGTGTTAAAATGTTGAATACGTTTTATCCCGAAAAATTAAAAGGTTCCTGCAGCCTATGGGTCCAAAGTTGTGTTAAATTTAAAGTGATCATACATCCGTTTACGACTAGACTGGTACTGAATTTCGACATTCTGTTACGAGGCTCACTGGCCCAGTTGGACAGATGCATGGGTGCGTAATCCAGACGTACGTGGATCGAAATCGTGGATAGAAATGGTTTGCTCCATAATTAAAAGATTTTTACATTATTTATGCGTTATTTTTTACATTTTCATCTATCTATCTATACTATAATAAAACTGTAATTGGGCGAAATCTGTACATTAAATATTTTTTGAAAATTTTGATTGAGATAAACTTCAAAATCGACATGGAGTGCAAAAAGGTTATTTTTTTATTTTTTGTATGTCTGTCTGTCACGCATCACGCTGAAACTACCCGATAGATTTTGATGCAACTTGGCACAATTATAGCTGATGTACTGGATTAACATTTAGAATACTTTTTATTCCGAAAAAATCAACGGTTCCCGCAGGATAGGGGTAGAAAGTTATTTAAAATAACACGTATCAAGCTAAAACTACTGTGGACAGATTTTGATGTAACTTGGCACAGTCAAAGTTTATATAATGTGTTACAATGTTGAATACTTTTTATCCCAAAAAATTAAAAGGTTCCTGCAACCTATGGGTCCAAAGTTGTGTTAAATTTAAAGTAATCATACATCCGTTTATAGACTGGTACCGAATTTCGTTATTCTGCTACGAGGCTCACTGGCCCAGTTGGACAGATGCATGGGTGCGTAATCCAGACGTACGTGGATCGAAGTCACCCGCCGTAAAAATGTTTTGCTCCATAATTAAAAGATTTTACATTATTTATGCGTTATTTTTTACATTTTCTTTTATATCTATCTATACTATAATAAAACTGTAACTGGGCTAAATCTGTACATTAAATATTTTTTGAAAATTTTAATTGAGATGAACTTCAAAATCGATTGTTTCTTCCATTGAGATACCTACGTACCTACATAATTATATAGTTATATCAGAGGTTTCTTCATAATGTCTTACTGGCAAAATGGGCCCCAATTCTACTAAAAAAAATGTAATGACAATTATCAACAATTTTCGCAAAATTTTCGCTTTTACCTCTTAAAAGTAGTAGAAGCGAAAAATTTGTGAAAATTTTGGAATTTTGAGTTTTACTTTTTTGGAAATATATATTTTGAAAATTTTCCAAAAAAAAACTTTTCTGCCACTTTTAAGAGGTAAAAGCGAAAATTTTGGGATATTGTTTACAATTGTCATTACAATTGTTTTAGTAGAATTGGGGCCCTGGTTAGTTGTCGGTATTGAAATGTGTACATACAGAGGTAGGTGCATGTATTGCTCTTCCATCCCTCGACTCCCATTCTCTTAAACAAATTGGAAAGACTTGGAATCCGTGATGTCCCATTAAAACTATTCCGTGATTATCTTTCCGGTCGGACCCAAAGAGTAGTTATAGATGGAATTATCAGTAATGATGCCCCGGTTTCATATGGAGTGCCACAGGGCAGCATTTTAGGCCCAACTCTCTTTTTAGCATTTATAAATGAGATCTGTTGCTACAATCTACCCAATGGTTTTTTTTTTACCTTTGCCGATGACACAACTCTGGTTTTCGAAGGAGAGACCTGGGAGCAGGCTCGTTCTTTTGCTGAAAAGGGTCTCAGGAATGTTGTTCTCTGGCTTCAGAAAAATCTCCTTACTCTCAACTATGGTAAAAGTAAGGTAGTTGCCTTCAGTATACTTAAAAGCAACGCCCCAACTGATCTAAAAATTCAGGCTCATTCGTGCCAAAATTATCCATATAACATTTGTGACTGTTTCCTTTTGGATGTGGCTTCGTTTGACTTGCTCAAACTAATTTACATTGCTCTTTGCCAATGCGTTCTGAGCTACTGCATCTCCGTATGGGGAGGTGCTTGTAAAACGAAGCTCATTAAAGTGGAAAGAGCACAACGCTCTGTACTCAAGGTTATGACTTTCAAGCCCTTCCGGTATCCCACCCAGACTCTATACGCAGATACACAGCTACTAACAGTACGCCAGCTTTACATTGTTAATTTAGTATTATACTTCCACAAAAATCTCGCCTTTAGCTTCGGCGCAGAGGCCATGCTCACGTCGTCGTCGCGGCGAATTAAGAGTGTGTGCGAAACCACTCACTGTTGTACGGCTTTTGCAAGACGGCATTCATTTTTCCTTGGGGCCTTTGTTTATAACAAATTAAATAAGATACTTCAATTTCATTGTATTGATAGACATAGGTGTAAAGAAATTTTGTATAATTGGTTGCTTAAACAGGATTATTTATCCTCCGAGAATGTTATTACGATTTTTTCCTAGTATATATAAGAGCACACAATGTGATTGTCTCTTTGGGTATGTCTGCTTAATTTATGTTATTGGTATTATAATAGAAGTAAAACTAATTTTACTTCTACGATTAATATATCTGCTGTTTATTCCATAATAAGAACTAATAATTGTTTTAATTGTTGTACTTACCTAGTTATTATTTATTAACTTTAAATTCTTTGTGTATTATTGTTATAAGTAGCTTTATATCAAATAACCTAGATATAGTTGCATAGTTTCTGTCAGCATGCCCTGGCGGGGGGCATTGATATGCCATAACACAGGCTAGCCTAGTACGGGTATCAAAGTCCAACAGGATCAGGTAATATAATATTCGCAAATGCAAATACGAGTACATTTTGAAACTTTGTATTATACTGCACCTATTTTTCTGTTATGTATTAGAGACGTTTGTTGATTAATAAAAACATTCATTCATTCTTCACAGAGAAAGTATAGAAAACTTTTATTTTTTCAAATCAATCCTCATATCGTGTTGAAAAAGCTCAAAAAGTAGTTTGGTAGGGTAGGTAATTATTAAGAGCCAGTTAAAGTGCACGTAAGTACGTCGTTCTGTGAAACATCATAAAAAATAATTTGTACTAAGAACACAATGATTCGTTGCATTAAAATTTGTTCGTATGGACCTCATAATAATGACCTACCCTTGATGCCCCATCCAATTTACCTCACCACCTTAATTACTCTCTAATCTGTGCCACCTTACCTTCGGAGATAATTTTCTACTCAATAACAAGACGTTCATGATAACAAGTTACTTCGTTTAAACTAGATGGCGTTGTCTAACCTTAAAACACGCAAGCGGTTTGTTACGAAGTGGTTTGAACGTTGAATGAACTCTAACAATACGTTTTCTTCTTCTTTTTACTTAATGGTCCCTAAAGGCTCTTAAAACGTATTTAGATGTTTTTTGTGTATTCTGATAGAGTAAGTCGACTTCAGTTGTAAAACGCGCAGCGAAATTAAGCGAATTATTTATAGTGAAATAGTAAATTATTAATCAAAAAAATAAATTTAATTCATTCATGTCATGAATCTTTCGTTATAAAAACCAGGGTTCAAAATACTTTCAAGTGCTTTGTAAACCGAAGCCTTGAAAGTAGAAAATACTTGCATAGGAAATTAATCTTCGTGTCCATATAAATAAGGAGCACAATCGTGTTTGCGAAAAAAGTACTTGGAAGCGTGGAATTGAAAGTAAAAAATACTTGCATAGGAAATTGACCCGTGCGCTTATGTCAGCAATATTACAAAAGCCAAAAAGTTTTAATTATTGTGCATAATTGCGTTTGCTTAAACAAACTTCGAAGACTTGCAAGTTTTTTGAGCGATGTATCGGCCACCTAGCTTCTTGTGACCCGGCTGGCCGAGTGCGGCCGAATTCAGCCGAGGCCATGCCGAACCCGCCACCGAGTATGTACATGTAGGTGCGGACGGGGCGAAAAAGCGTAAAATACTTTGAAAGTCTTGCAAGTATTGCAGGTCCGCACCAGGGTGGCGTACTTACAAGCCAAAACCTGGTTGCATAAATACCCACCTTCCCTAATTCCACGCAGGTGGCGTGAAATTGGCGTGAGTGGTCATACAGAATCCAGGCCCTGCTCTCAAGCCCTTGCGACTGATTTAAAAAGTGGGGTACTAGGTTTCTTAGGCCTTGCACGCACTGCCTTGCAGTGGAACGCGGTGCGTTTATTCTAGCGTTTATTTCACATTGTATTATATGCGTTTATTATTTCATATTTTATTTTATGCGTTCATTTCATTGCAATACGTGCACTTCTATGAATTGTCATAGAAGTGAAAAAGGCAAGGCAGTGCCTTATTCCGATGATTAGATGCCGAGCAATCGATAAAAAACTATTTGACAACTGAACGAATTTTGAAGAAATGTAGTATAATATTGTACTTTGTAGGTTTGGTCCTGGTCCTCCTGGTCCTCTGGACCAAACCTACAACTGGTCTAGTGGTGGTTTGGCTTTTGGTCCTGGAATAAAACGTGTGGCTACTTTTAAATGAAATAACCACGCGGGCAAAGCTAGTACTAAAATAAAACTGTAAATGGGCTAAATCTGTACATTAAATATTTTTTGAAAATTATAATTGAGATAAACTTCAAAATGGATATAGAGTGCAAAAAGGTTTTATTTTAATATTTTGTCTGTTTGTCTGTCTGTCTGTCTGTCTGTCTGTCTGTCTGTCTGTCTGTCTGTCTGTCTGTCTGTCTGTCTGTCTGTATGTCAGTCTCTGTCTCTTTGAACACGCATCACGCTGAAACTACCAGACGGATTTTGATGCAAGTTGCATCAAAATCCGTCTGGTAGTTTCATCATAGCTTATGTTATGGATTAACATTTAGAATACTTTTTATCTCGAAAAAAAACAATGGTTCCCGCAGGATAGGGGTTGAATGTTATTTAAAAGAACACATATCACACCAAAACTTCCAGATGGGTTTTGATGTAACTTGGCACTGTCAAAGTTTATATTATGTGTTAAAATCAATGATACTTTTTATCACGAAAAAATAAGGGATTCCTGCGGGATAAGAGTCTAAAGTTATGTTAATTCGATGGGAATAAAAATGGTACATTTGTTTATAAAAGGGCACCGCAAATTCGGCGTTCCTGACACGAAGCAGAGTGGCGCAGTGGAGGCGTGTCGGGCCTGTAACCCAGAGGCCCATGGATCGAATTCACGCGCTTCTAAATATGTTTTGCCTCAATATTTATAAGCATTTACATATATTGTGCGTTATTTTTACATTTTCTTTGATATTTTTAAGGCTTCTGTAATTTACTGAAGTAAACCGTCAAGTTTTGTTTGAAAACAAGCAGATAAACATATACAGATGATCGCGCGTTTGTCATATCATAGAATATTGATAATTTATAACCCTTTCGACACAATATACCAAAAACGTAAAATCCCAATGACGTAGAATGGTACGATTAATGCCAAATTCTCATTATGCCATTATGCACGAAAATCGCGAAATATCAAATGCTCGACGATGCCAATGTTTTATATCATCACAGTCACAATAAATGCACTTCAGACTATTTAGAAAAAAACTCAAAAACAGGAATCAATTCTGTCAATTTACATTGTAATATTTTTTGACTTTGTAAATTTGTTAGTTTTACTTAAAGTGCGTGTTTTATTTACAATCCCTCATAAAAAGCACCCTCTTGCGGCTGTTTGTATTGGTAACCAAACTGCTTACTGTTTTACATGTTGTACTAACAAAACTGTCACAGCTGTGCGGTCGTCCGCGCAACCACGGGTTCTTCCATGATAGTGCATCACTAAAGTGAAGGCCGACGTCGTTTCGTATTTTGAAAATATACATTACCTACACAACGCTCTTGACGTCAGAGACCGTGTTGGCATCGAGTATGTTTTAAAATCCAGAAAGCGAAAATGTATTCTTCGAAAGTATGCCGTAAAGGTATACATCTGAACATTTATGACGTCACTGGCCGAGCTGAGATCGGGTATAGGTAGTTTCGAATTTAAGATTTTGCGCGGCGTATTTTGAAAATATACCTCCATATAACACTATTGCAACACAGATAGATCTCTGTCAATAGACTTCAGTAGGGACCCGACGTGGCCGTGATTGGTTAGAAGACGAAGACGGGAGCGAAGACTTAGCTCCCACCTTCGTCTTCTAACTTATCACGGCCATGTCAGGTCACTACTGAAGGTCTGTATGTAAGGTTGTTCGAGCATCAAGTAAAAACTACTAGATCGATTGCAATGCAATTTTCAATTTTAGTAGATAGCTTAGGATTTGAATTTAAAACTGGGATACTTGGTATCTTAATCTGATGATAAGATGCCGAGCAATCGATAAAAACTATTTACGGCTGAACAAATTTTGAAAAAATGGATAACCTAAGCACCTACAAAGTACATATTGTACTTTGTAGGTACTTTTCGTCCTGGACAACACGTATGAGTTACTTTTAAATGAAATGGCCACGCGGGCAAAGCCGCGGGTACAGCTAGTACAAACATACAAGTGAAGCTAATATAAAGCGTATAAAAAGACACGCGCAAGCGCAGCGCCCGAGTAGGCATATTAGAGCAAGCAGGTATTTAACAAACCAAGGCTACACTCAATGTTGAACAGATACATTAGCAGTACTAAAAATATAAGTTTAAAAATAACCATAACTACTACTATTTTAAGTCTGACTCCAATTTTATGGAAAGTACATGAGAAGTAAGGATTATTCATGAAAATATTATGCAAAATATTATCTTAGTAAGTAATAGTAAAAGACAGGCCGCACGAGCGAGATTGTGACATCTTACATACAGCGCATGGTAGGCGCGTATGCGCAGGTATAACATAACAAACTAATGGCTCTCAAACTTTGCAACCAGAAGATGCAATTACCAGAAAATAATTTAAGTTGAATAAATAATATTATAACTAAACTGAATATCAGCGCGACAGTTTTTGCAAATCCGATTCGGACTTGATGGCGATGGCAGGTGAAGTTGGATTCTTGCGAATAAATATTTTGCACCCTTTTACCCAGGTGTACGTGTATTCCACTCCTTTGCCAAGGCCTTGGTTTTGTTAAGCAGGATTTTGTTCTCCAGTAAAAAAAAAACCCAGGTCCCCTAGGTCAGTCGGTATGAAGGTGCTTTTCTTAGCAGCCGCAACAAAATCTTCTTTAAAATGTCTGTTATGAATAGAGACCATAATAGACTTATTTTGCTTGTCGTTCCTTATAGGTACTCTAGTGATGTAGTTAACCTGCTCCTTTGCTATGGGGCACTTCACGAGGTCACCGATCTTTGAAATCAACAAAAACAAGTTCTCAGTATTGGTGAAGGGGACTCCTTTGATCTCAACATTATTCAAACAGGACCTCTGGTCATTCTCACGAAGAGCACATTCAAATTGATCAAAGCATTGCTTAAGAAGTTGCACCTCATCCTTCGTCTTTAAAAGGTCCTGGACTTGCTGGTCAACTTTTGAAATCCTACCAGGAAGTGCCTCAACAGAATGCTGCATGAATTCCATGGACACCTTCATGTCAGCAACATCGGGCTTAATGAGCTTCAGGTTCGCGATATCAGCTTTCAAGGTCTTCAGAGCCGCAATGTCAGCTTGGATCGCTTGTACATTTGCCGTCAGGGCTTGCAAAGAAGAAACCTGGGCTGAGAGGTGCTTAAGATCCAGTGCGATACTCTCCATGTCTGCAGGTGTTGGTGAGGTGGCTGAGCCGGCTTTAGTAGATGGAACATTGAGCGGGCTAGATGCTCCAGAGCTCTTACAAAAGGAGCACTTCCATACGTTTCTTCTATCCCCAAGCTTCCGGTAACCGCCCTCCGTTATACCAGCACAGGAGAAGTCAAAGTGACTCTGACACGCAGTACACTGCACTCCATCACGGAAATCGGAATTACAGCGCTTGCACCGGAACATAGCGACCCGCAAAAAATAAATTAAACGCAGTAACAATAAAAAAGTTTGGGATCCGCTGTTGCACGCTTGTAGCTACCTATTACTTTAAGCAACTGTTTCAATGTAACACTCTATTTCATATTTCATTAATAACATCTAAGTATATAATTCTCATTTTCCTCGGAGACGTTAGAATCACATTCACTTTCGGTCGGAGATGGGTGAAACGTGATCCACGTCAGCAGTTAAGTGGTCAGCAGGAAAAATATTCTTATATTTTCGTATAGCATGTCCTTCAATACTGGATACTTCATATCTATCATGGTCTAGTGAGGCTGTAATTTTGTATGGGCCCTTAAACTTCGGTAATAATTTGCAACTTTTCCCTTTTTCTTGATTTACATTTGGAATTATAACCAAATCTCCTTCTTTAAAGAATTTTATTTGCCTTTTGTCAAAATATTCTTTAATTGTCTTTTGTTTTTTTTAAATAGCCTCTTCAACTTCTTCTTCAAATCCCAATCATCTTCATTTAGATCATGATTCATGGAACCAAGTGAACTAAGAATGGTCCTATTATAGCGTTTGTCCATTTGCTCGCGGTGTCGTCACCGCGTTCAATACATGTTTAGCACCTATTGAGTTCATGTGGGCTTTAAAGTGAGCCGAGGGAAGCTGGTTTCTTGATCCGATATTAGAACTTTCGGGCAGCCAGTAGTCGAAAATATGTCTGCCAGTGTCTTAATAGTCGTCTTAGACTTGGTATCTCTTACTCCTTTTACAAAAATAAACTTACTAAAACTATCGATTACGCTGAGAATGTATGTATTTCCTCTTTTGCTTCTTACAAAAGGGCCTAAGTGATCTATATGCATAGTATAAAACACCTCGTTAGGTTTTGTGATTGGGTGCAAATATCCGGATTCTCTACCTGTAGGTTTTTTATTGTAAGCGCAGTTCAAACAGGATGCCACATATTTTTTGACAAAACGCTTCATATTTGGTAACCAGTATTCGTTGCTCATTTTCTCAAATGTTTTGTCAAAGCCAAAGTGCCCAGACTCGTCATGGCACATCTGACAAATTCGCCATTTCGCACCATTTGGCACTACCTATCTCAGGTTGTTGTTCCCTACCCGTCGGTAAAGTCTATCATTTTCGGTTACATAGTTATTGATCATTTCTTTTATGTCGGCATCCTTGGTTTCTAGTATATTCTTTATATGCTTTAGTCTAGGATCAGTCATTTGTACCGTGTGTAACCAGACTTCCGTTCTGATATTCATAATTTCTATTGTATCTGATTCGTTTTCGACAGTAATCGGATTTCTACTTAATGCGTCAGCGTGTTTCATTGTATGTCCCGGTCGATATTCGATTGTATAATTGAATTCTTGCAATTGAAGCCACCATCTAGCGATTCTTGGGATTAAATCTCGCTTACTTAAAGTGGATCTTAATGCATCGCAGTCTGTCAACACTTTAAAATTCAGACCAGTACCACTATTACGAGTTGCAGTAGTAAACGCTCCTGACGTTACAACTCATGCAAAAGTATTTACGCGACTGACCGGGAAGACAATATAGGGGGTAGAGTTCGACTTATGAAAGAAGTCACATAGATGCGGGGCTAGTTTCCTTGTAAAAGCGAAAAATGTTTAAGCGTTCAACTTTAGTTCCTCTCATCGCCGCTACTTCTTTCGTGAGACGGATTCTCAGTTTGCATGGTTTTGGTATTATGGGTCACTATTTCTATAATGGCTATCGTCAGTTTACGCTGCTGCAGTAGTTATGTCACTCACTGGCATTTATCATCCTGAGTGAGTGGGGCTGGGTTACATTATTAAAATTTTCGTAGGGATTGATAATTTTTTGTAAAATTAAATATAGACACCCATGTTACTCGCTGATAATGTAGCTTTATATAGGTGAAATAATGTTTAAAATCGGTTCAGTATTTTTTGAGTTTACCCATTATATTTTTGTCACTATAATCGTATTTTACTTTATTTATACAGATTAGAGTTTTTGTTTTTGACATATATTCAAACAAACAAAAAAAAACAAATGTGTTTACTCTAAAATGGCAAACACAATCGTTTGCCCGATGAAGGTTCTTACAACGCCATCTATCTGGATTTGGGTGAACCAAAATGACAATGCGTTTGCTAGCCGCTGTTTTTTCTCTGTCTTTTTCATATATTTAGAAACAGACAAATGCTAAGAAGGCACCAGCATAACGGCGTAATATCTACAGTTTCTCACGTATTGACTATTTCTATTGATGTAGAGTTAGCCAAACTGCTAATAGAGCTAAAGATTTATAGTGACAAATAGTTCCGCTAGTTGCACTGCGCTGGATTTCATAGAAAAATGTTACGATACTCGATAGCGAGTACAGATTGGAGCGTTTAATTGAACTCATAATAGGGTACTAATAAATAAATGCAAAATTTCTTAAGGCTGGCTACGACTGCCCTATTTTCAAGCTCATACGAATGCCAAAACTCCTCATCTTTTGTTGTTTGTCGACTATAATATGCAACAGGTCTTAATGGAGATTTATCTTCTGATTTCTGTAGTAATATACCTCCCATTCCATGCTTACTGGCATCACAATGTACTTCAGTTATATGGTCTGGGTTGTACAACGCTAAAACAGGTCGAGATGTAAGTCGCGACTTTATGCCTTGAAATGCGGTTTCCTGTTCTTCTCCTCAATTCCATGGTACATTATTCTTGGTGAGCGAAGTTAATGGCCTTGCTTTGCGGGCACAGTCGTAAATAAATCTCCGAAAAAAACTTGCTAGGCCAACGAATTGGCGTACTCGATGCACACTGGTAGGAGTAGGAAAGTTGGCCACAGCTTGCGTTTTGTTCAATCCTGGTTTGAGACCGTCTCTGGAAACCTCATAACCTAGATATTCGACAGAAGACTTCAGAAAGTGGCATTTAGCTATATTTAATGTCAAATGTGCTTCTCTCAACAGGATAAGGATCATTCTAATTATTGTTTTGTAATAGCTCCTCAATCATACCTTGGACTATTCTTCTTTCTGAGAAAGGTAATCGATATGGTTTGTATGATACTGGACTGTCATCTGTCAATTTAATATGCATCTCCATCACTGTCGTAAGTCCAAGTTCCTGTGGCGTTTAAGCAAAACATTCCCGATATTTATTAAGTAGACTGACTAAGATTAGTCAGTCAGTCAGTTCAGTAAGATGAAAAGATTAGTTAGTCTTTTCATCTTCCTGTATATTGTTTCTTACATACAATATTTCCGACGTGATAGCATTATTTTTACTATCCCTATCAGTTAAGTGTTCATCTTCTTCTATAATTCTTTTGATTTCTTTTACTTCCATGATCTTTGTCTCAAAGTTACTTATTTCCGGCAACACATGCCCCCTACTAAGCAATTTGTTCTGTTCTAGTTTTATTTCTCTATGAGATCTACGAGATATTCATCTCTACGAGATGTTCACTATCATTACATGACCACATCCCGAATTTAATGAATAGATCCCTTGTAAAATTATGTACTGGGAATTTTCCTTCATGCATACAGAAGCAGGAATATATATCTGTCCTGTGATATCAGTGTATGTATGTATGTACCGATATTGCTTGTGTACTTGTTATGTTTACATCGGTATCATTATAAAGTTTTATTTTATCTAAGGTTGTCTCCTCGGTGTATAAATATAAGTCTGTATTCGTTTTATACACTCTTACAAAAGGTAACTCTGTTAAAGTTTGGCCAATTAATTGATCAGTCTTTAACATGTTATTATTCACAATATACATTTTGATATCAGCAGATACACCATCTACTTTAATACTTGCCTCGCAACTTCCCATTGGCAAGATATTACCGGCAGAACCAAAACCTTTGAGTGCTGGAAGATCCTGTTTACCTATATCAAGGTTGAGTTGTTTGACCACATAGATTTAGGCTTTAGTTTTAGGCTGAACGATACGTTTCGTTAATTGTAATGGTTTTAACATATTTATCATCTTTAGATGTACTTAATTCTGTAATCTTCAGGATCTTTTGAGAAGTTGATGGAGTTCCCGTATTTTTTTCACTAAACGAATTATTTTCCCTTAATTTGAGTTTACAATGTGTTTCTTCATGACCAATCCATGAACATATGCCACATTACTTTATTGGTTTGCTACGTCTTTTTGATATATGGTCATTTTCCCCGCAGTTATAACATTTCACGGTCTTATGTGTATTGTCATTAATCTTGTATCTTGTATGCCCCGCTAATGAATACGATCTATTTTGAAATAGTGTTTTCTTGTTTCGAGGTGTGTTTGATTTTACTTGAGATACTTCTCAAAAATTTAAGAAGCTCTATTGGTTCCCGGAAATTTGAACTTTGCGCATTAAGTCTAATGTGATTATCAGATATGCCATGTTTTATACAATCTACTGCATTTTTTCCGATAATACCGCATGAGTTCAATAAGGTAATTTTATCGTAATAGTATTCTTCTAATGTCATTTCCGCGAGCTTGTCTCCATAATTACGATCGTCCGGAAACATATTCAAAATACGTTCTTGCCATTCACTCCAGATAAAATCAACTGAACTGAGCCCTTCATACCACCGTTTCGCTAATCCACTCAATTTTGGAAGCGCGTGAAATGTAATCTGTTTTTCATGCCAATTGTATATCGAAGCGGTTTCATTAACTTTTCGGAGACAATCCGCAGCAGATTATATGTTAGATTTTGGGTCAAATGTAGGTATTACGTTTTGTGCTCCAACGAAAGTGCTACTGGTGCACTTATCACCCAACATAGTAAGAAATGTTTTCAATAGCCCTTTTTTTGTAGGTGACTCCTTGTCTGACAACGACAAACGACGTGTGCCACGTCGCTTAGATCTGGAGTGCATGCGTTCTTTATGGCGCTTACTCGCAGTACGTGGACCACGATGATTTCTACGATCACCGGAACTCGACGATGAAGACGGGGGTGAAGATGTTGAGTAATCACGATGCCAATTATATTTTGTTCGCTTTTTTTTCCGTTTACACTTTGCAAATTTTATTTCATTCTTTGAAATACTTTTAGGATGGTGCCGCCTCTTGCCATGTCCTACTCCTACTTCTGCTTCGCCTTTCAATGCTTTTAATAGTGGATGGCGAGGATGTTGTACTTACACTTCTAGGATGAACTACGTGTGATTTGGGACGCCTGCATGCTTTAGCGGGCTCTTTTTCATGGATTGGGGGGGTATGTCCCCGTTGTGTCACTGTCACTCATTTCAGACCGAAAGCTTTTGTTACTATATTTTTTTTTTTGTTTTTTGAAATGGTAGTTAAAGGAAAAGGGAAAACAAAATTTATTCGTAGTGCAATCAAAAATTGACTAAAATTTGACAATACATTGCATTTAGTAAGTACATATAATCTTTTATAATTAATCAGTAAATATCATTATAAATATTATTTCATGCCAATTGATTTGAATCGTAAACAAATAGGTATTTCTCCATGGGATGCAACACTCCTACCCTGGATTTATTACAGTCAAGATATAATAGTAAATAACCCTTATGGTTACATATTAACCTTTTACTATTATTGTAGGTCACTGAACCACCCTGTATAATATGTGTAATATGAGATATTTATATTATGCTACTTTGTCAAAGGTTGTCTGGAGGAGATCACTCATAGTGATAAGACTGCCCATTATAATTATATAATGAATGTATTTTTTTTTTCATTGTAGCTCTGTACAGTAAAGTGTTATCTACATTCTTATAGTATTTATTATTGTACTTTAATTGTATTAAACATTAAAAGTGTGTTACTAATCCACCAATCAACGTTGCATACTCCATCGAGCAACACTCCAGCCTGGTGGTTTGTGCCCCGCACTCTCACTATGTTTTTACTATAGCAACGGAGCCATATAAGCCAATGATGCTGATAGTATCATTATATTATATGCTATTTAGTCATTTTACTTTACCTACCAATTTTTATCTATGCAGAAAAAATACGTCTTAAAAAACCTCTGATACTAGTGAATGTGTTCAATACAATCGGTAAACGTGGTTACCGTTACACTATACTAAACCGGTTTCTGCACGAGTGCTCGCTTTGAGTCTTTATAGGATATTCTTATCACATATTAACCATTTCTTCCCAGTCACATATAATAGAACAGGTCCCATAGTAACGCACGTTTATGTTATAGTTCTTTCTTATTGTAAAGACTGTGCATGTTGTATGCACAGTCTTTATTTATTGAAATTCATGTTAATGCACAATTATTGTTGTATGAACAAACTACATATATATGTATAATATATATATTACTCTTATATACCTACACTACACTTGGTAGAAGTTTTATTTCAAATTGTAATAAAACATTGTTGGCATTAACCAATAACAAATTAGTACATTTTTTTTTAATATGAATTGTTCTTGATAAAGTACAATATACTTATTCGCATCAACCGTTACTGACTGTCAATAATTTCTGCACTGATGTAATTATAGGCCACGATTTATTGAAAGATCACAATACACTAGAGTTCAACTTCGGAGGCCCAAGAGATACTTTGAAGGTATGTGTCATGGAAGCATCAGTTCCACCTGTGTCGTTATTTACCAATCTTTCGCCTAATATCAAGCCTTTCGCTATAAAATCACGACGATATACTGAAGAAGATGAAATATTTATTCGAGAAGTATCCAAACTTCTACAAGATGGTGTAATTGAACCAAGCACTTCTCCTTGGCGGGCGCAAGTACTAGTAACTGGAGATACAACACATCGGAAACGTCTCGTTCTCGATTATTCTTTAACAATCAATATATTTAAGGAACTTGATGCTTACCCATTACTGAATATTGAATCTGTGGTTACCGACGTTGCTAGATACAACTACTACAGTTAAATTTTCTTAATAAGCGCTTACCATCAAGTGCCTATTTTACAGACGGAATAAAAATACAGAGCTTTCGAAGCATGCGGTGCTTTATATCAATTCACTCGAATTCTATTTGGGGTCACTAATGGCGTGGCCGCATTTCAGAAAACAATGCAATACATCATTCGGACTGAAAATTTGAATGGCAGTTTTTGTTATTTGGATGACGTTACCATAGAATAGACTAGAATAGAATAGAATATTTTTATTGTCTTAAAGAGATCAACACAATACATTATTTATAAAAGTAATAACAGTAATGCGGATTACACTATGGCTCGTCTTGTCACAATCATCATTATAATTAAGAATTTTGTTTCATCATATTAATAATAATATGATAATAATTGTTTTCAAATATGTTTATGCTGTAAAATGGCATACATCTTAAAATTTTAGTTATTACAATATACATGAAATTGAATAATATTCAAAAATATTAAGTCAAACTAATTAATTAAAAATAGGTGTTTAATTCACAATAAATAATAAGACAAAAATTTCAAGCATTAATCTAGATAAAGGAGCTATAGTCATTACTATAATATTATTGAATACTGTACAGTGTTTCTTCCAGTAAGAGCTATTTAAGCTTTTTTATATAAATGGGTTCACCGGTGACTGCTTTTATGCTTTCTGGTAGTTTATTATAAAGATTTTGACCCAAATGTTTAAAGTTTTTGTTTATTACATAAGGTATTTTTTTTGACATGCTTAATCTATGCTTTATTGGTTCTAAAATTATTTTGTTTCTTACGGCCCTTTTATTATTTGTGTTGCGGAATTAATATTTATTTAAATTTTGCCTTGTATATTACAACACTTCAAATATATACAAAGATATTGAAGTTAAAACTTGTAAATGTTTAAAGTTTCCCCTGCAGGTATCTTTAAACTTCGCATTGACCAGAACCCTTATAGCACGCTTCTGCATCTTTAACACCCGTTCAGAATCAGTTGAACTTCCCCACAAAACAATTCCGTACGACATTATTGAGTGTACACAGGAGTAGTATATATCTTTGAGATCATTAGAGCTTGTATTGTGTTTTAATTGCATGTTAGTGCTGAATCTAGCTGAAAACCTATTAGTCTAACACTATTTGTACCTACTGCAACATATAGTTCCATCTAGGATATTGACAGTAATAAATTCTCTATTCTGTGACTTACCATTAAAAAACATGAAATTAGTTTTGTCGGCATTCAATTTGTGTCCATTCATACCAAACCAGTTGTTCAATTTGGACAGGGAATCTCTTATTTTTATTTCTATGCTATCGTGAGTGTCTGCTGATAGTATGACTGTGGTATCATCAGCGTACTGAATGACGTCTCCTTCTATTTCCAACATGGATATGTCATTTAAAAAAAAAAGTGGGTTAAATAAGATGGACCACGACGAAACCTTGAAAAATTTCATCAATGCTGTCAAAAAGTACAAATTGACACTAAACGAGAAGAAATGCACTTTCGGATCTAGTTGCAAGTCTTTTAGGCTATACAATTCAGAATAATGTAATGAAACCTGACAAGGAAAGAATAAAACCTCGTTTGGATGTTCCCATTCCATCGGATCTAGCTTTACTTCGACGAACCTTGGGCATGTTAGCACATTATTCAAAATGGATACACAATTATTCATATCATATAAAGCCATTAATCGGAATCACGTGATTCTCTTTAAGCGAAGATGCAATAAATTGCTTTGAAACCTTAAAAGCTGAGATCGCTAAAGCTTCATTGATAGCCATTGATAATAATTAAACGTTTACAGTAGAAACCGATGCGTCTGAACACTCCATTGCTGCGACTCTATCTCAAAATGGCCGACTGGTAACATTCTTTTCACGATCACTGACAAATACAGTACGTGGCCATTCTTCCATCGAAAAAGAGGCGTGTGCGATTGTGGAAGCACTAAGAAAATTGTGACATTATCTCATAGGACGTCATTTTATTCTTATAACAGACCAACAATCTGTGTCTTTCGTGTTCAATCAGAAACACACAAGTAAAATAAAAAATGATAATATTGAACGATGGCGCATGGAATTGTCAAGCTACAAGTATGATGTAGTTTACCGTCCGGGACGAGAAAACACCGTAGCAGACGCTTTATCAAGAATTTGCGCTCACATGAGTCATAATAAACTCTATGAACTACACGATCAACTTTGTCATCCTGGAGTCACCCGAATGTTTCACTGGGTAAGATCAAAGAATCTCCCTTATTCTATTGAGGAGATAAGAACTATGACAGCTTCTTGCAGGATTTGTGCAGAAGTGAAGCCAAGATTTTTAAAATCGAAGGGCCAACTTATCAAAGCTATCGCTCCTTTTGAAAGGCTTAGTATTGACTTTAAAGGCTTCACTTCCATCGAATTCGCAGAATCGCTATTTACTCACCACAGAGATGAATATTCAAGATTTCCGTTCACTTATCCCTGCGCTTATGTATCTGCTTCCGTTATCAAACGTCTGAAGGAACTCTTCCAACTTTTGGATTTCCACTGTACATCCATTCTGACAGAGGATTGCATTTTTGTCGGAAGAATTGAAGAGTTTTTCTCACTCCTCTCGGAATAGCTACTAGCAGGACAACCCCATATAATCCTCAAGGAAATGGGCAAGTTGAAAGATTAAATGGAACGCTAATGATCAATTCAGCTTAGGTCTTCGTTCTAAAAACATGGATATTTCAAACTGGAAAAGAGTCCTATCCAACGCACTACATTCAATCCGTTCACTTTTATGCACGAACACAAACGATTCTCCTCACGAACGAATGTTTCATTACCCGCGTTGTTCGCCTAACGGAAAATCCTTACCTACATGGCTCATAAAATCAATTCCAAATACGATCCACTTGTTGAAGAAGCGGAGATCCTTCAAGTGAACCCTTCATACTCTCATGTCCATCTCTCTGATGGTCGCGAATGCACTGTTTCTAACAGACAATTAGCACCTCTACCAGTCCCAATTAATGAAGAAGAAGAAGAAGAAGAAAACGAGCAAGATGAAAGTAATGTCAACTCTTCTCCTGAACGAAATGATGGACCAGAAGCAGAAGTACCTGCACAATCTTCACAATCAAGAAGCCCTTCATGACAATAGCCTGAAAGTTACCATTCTTCACAATCAGGAATACCTTCAGAACAAGAGCCTGACAGTAACCTTCGTCGTTCAGCTCGTGACAAACGCCCTCCTTCATAACTTCACGATTATGATGCAGGTTCAAGGCCGAGTGAATGTAGTATATTTACCTCTTTTTAGAGTACTACCTACGTATACAATCTCTTTGTGTCAGATCTGTTGTCTGTATTTTGATTAAGATTGTCATTCTTCATTGTAAGATTTTTAAGTTGAATAAAACCAAATATTCCTAGGTTTTGGCCTTGGAATATTTACACTAGCATAAATATTCTAAGGTTTTGACTATTCTTATTACACTACATATATTCAGCCAATCACAGGCCGAGTTTTGTACGATTGTGTGAAACCATTGAGCAAGGAATGGAAAATAAGATCGACGCGACCACAGCGATAACAATATTTCGCGACATTTTTCCCGGAGTAACTATAACTTATTCTGTGTGTCCATGTATAAATAGACTTTGACATAAGACACAGAATAAATAATAGCATAAGATTCAAAGTGCTCTAACCAACTACGATCTAGTATCACTACCTAGTCTGTGGTTCATATTCAATCGCTTTCTAATAAAGCGTAGACGCGAGTATGTACAGTGGCCCAATTCTATAACTTGGCTACAATCGGATTATCACTTTTTTCATAGCAAATTCGACTCTATCGCAAGGCATTAGTGGTTGCGATACTGAGAATTCGATTGAAGCCAAGTTATGGAATCGGGCTGCAGCAGCCCGATCATATGATTGGATGATTGTAGCCAAGTTATGGATTTGGGCCACTTGGCTACAATCGGATTATCACTTTTTTCATAGCAAATTCTACTCTATCGCAAGGCATTAGTGGTTGCGATACTGAGAATTCGATTGAAGCCAAGTTATGGAATCGGGCTGCGGGCCACAGGGCCCAGCAGCCGTACCACGTACGTGGTTTCAATCAGATTGTCACAATCATATCAGCGCGATAGAGTCGAAATTGCTATGAAGATTCTGATAATCTGATTGAAACCAGTTCTGTAATAGGGCCACTGCAGTGCTTTTACGCAATGTTGATCATATCGGTTTCAAGCCGTCAAATTCAGACCAGGGTCGATAATTTTTGAAACCAAAAAAAATATAGTAGGATGAAACCCATTGGAAAAGGAGGGGAATATTATAAAAATGAAAGGAAAATAATTTACGGGCGATCTGAGGTCGGGAAGGGGAAGGGGGTGAGTTTTTAAGGGTAAAAAAGGTTTATCTAAATTTCCTGCAAAACTACAAGTCCTGTGGCAAAGTTGTAGGTAATAAAAAGATCTACAACCGTTTTTATCGACACTTTTTTACATAACCTCAATATTTATGTGAAAAATTTAAAAAAACAACTTTTTGGTTTTTTAAATTTCTTTTACAAAAAATTTTTTTTGACTTACCTTTTTATGTCCCAAATACTCTGTAATTTATTTGATTTGAAATATTTATTTTATCACCTTATTTTGACTTAATAGCGAAAAAACACCCTAATTTTCAATCGAAAATTCATCCGTCAAAATATCAGCTTTTTTCAAAAAGTTGGTGTGCTTTCTGTTTGTCGAAATCTCTACTTTCCGATGGTGTAAAAAAATAATATATATTACTATTGTAAATCTACTCAAAAAATGCTCGAAACTCGAATTCAAATATTTTTTTTATCTTTATGTACAATTTTGAGCTATTTATTAAAATTTACTCTTTAATTACTCGAAAAACCATGTTACATTGATAAACAAAAAAATGCAAATCGAAATATACTAACTATAATTAACAAACAAATAAGTTAATAAAGTTAATATTTAATAAGACATGTACAATATTTTGAGAAAGTTGTAGAATCTTCTTTAAATTATATTCTTTGCCATTTGACTTTTTTCCATAAGACTTGTAGTTTTTCCGGAAATTGAGATAAACCTTTTTTACCCTTAAAAACTCACCCCTTCCCCTTCCCGACCTCAGATCACCCGTAAATTATTTTTTCTTTCATTTTTATAATATTCTCCTCCTTTTCCAATGGGTTTCATCCTACTTTCTTTTTTTTTTCACTTTTTATTATTTTTAAAGGCTTGTACCCTGTGGCCCAATTACATAACTTGGCTACAATCGGATTATCACTGTTTTCATAGCAATTTCGACTCTATCGCAAGGCATTAGTGATTGCGATACTGAGAATTCGATTGAAGCCAAGTTATGGAATCGGGCTGCGGGTCTATTAGTGCCTTGCGACAGAGTCGAAATTGCTATGAAAAAAGTGATTGAAGCCAAGTTCTGTGTTCAATATTGATTATATCGGTTTTAATCCGTCAAATCATTAGGTGCGTTTCGATAGAGTCGAAATTGCTATGAAGAAAGTGACAATCTGATTGATATTAACTTCTGTGGTCGGGCTCTGGGGCGCGTTCACTTACTACGTTCGATGACGCACGGATCACTCGAAATCGTTCACGGCGTCGCGTCGCGTCGTCGGGCATTCGCCTGGTTACAGAATAAATAATAGTACAAGTACAGAAGGCTACTGAGTAAAGTCATTTAAATAAATAGCGACTCTCGCTACAACGCTATAAAGTACAATTTAACTCAATGCAAGTCATCCGCAGCAGCATCATTCACGATGTATTTCCACAATTTTTGACGTACTAGAACAGCTTCAGCCTGTATGACCCATGTGTCGTAGTTTTCTCTTTAAAGAGGGTCGATTTTGGTGCTCGACATTTTTAATACATGGACAGAGGTACTCACTGAATATCGTAACTTTTTATCGCTCTGCTACCATCTAAAGAAATATTAAGGAGATTACGAGTGAAAGCGTGTGCGTGAACTAGTAAAGCTGTTTTAATTTAATGTAGTAGAAAATACAAGTACTATTTTTAAAAGATATTTTTCTCACACTGACAACATATTATAAACTTCATATCGCCTAGCAACCAACCATAGACTTAGGCGCAGTATTTATACAAACTCTATTGAGTGGTATAGATACTTCACAATTAGTGGTTGCAATATTGAGAATTCGATTGAAGCCAAGTTATGTGGTCGGGCCCCAGCAGCCCGATTACATAACTTGGCTTCAATCGAATTCTCAGTATCGCAACCACTAATGCCTTGCGATAGAGTCGAAATTTCTATGAAAAAAGTGATAATCCGATTGTAGCCAAGTTCTGTAATTGGGCCACAGTTGTCAGTTCTGTGTGGACGTGCAAAGTCGTTCACTTACCCCGGAAAATCGCACGGATGATGCGACCGTAGTAACCTCTTTCTACGATATCTGTCTGTGGTAGTTTGTAATCTGTGGTCCCAAAATTAAAGACTTGTTACGTCACATTTCGCTTTTCACGAATTAATTTTTCGTTGCAAGCACGTAAATTTTTAAGAAAAAACATCAATATGAGCGGAGCCTGGAGGCAAGCTGGTCTAAAGTGAGTATGTTAAATTATATTTTTCATTTGGCGAATGTTTCTGTATTGTAACTTAGGTTATAAATTTTCAGTTACATAAACTACTCCAACATCGCTGCCAAAATTTTGCGACGATCTTTGAAGGCCGATCTCCGCAATGAGGCCTTGAAACGTGACGTTTCCCACGTTAAAGTTACACCTTGGGTTGATGGCAGACCAGTCCGTAAGTATATAATATTGAACTGAAAAAAAACTATTCCAATAGCTTTACAATTCAAAGATAGCTAGGTATGTAGTTGGTTAATTTGGAGTTACTTCATGTGATGTACTATTTTACAGTGTTCATGGATCTATGAATATATTATTATCATGTGCCACCTACCCTCGAATAATTGATGATGCTACATCGTTAATGATATCAAGATCTACCTGACTTAGGGATTACTATTGGTTAGTGCCTTCCTTGTGGGGGCAACTTGAAGTTAAAATTTTTAATTAGTTAATCAGTACTTACTTAAACAGTACCAAAAATCTAGTAGCAATATGATATATTTTATTGTCATGGTGAAACAGTAGTGCTCTTCTACTTTAATTTGTATTTGCTATTGATTTAAAAAACGGCATTAATTACTTATATCAGATTCCTTGATGCTTTGTTTCATGTACCTGAAATATGTTTGTTTTGAATCTATTTTTCAGAGGACAAGGATTAACAGTGGTGTAAGTTAGGTCCATCCTGCAAATTAAACTAAAACAATGTTTTAGAGTTCAGTTGTGTAGTAACATTTTTGTGAATGTCTTGAATTGAACTTAATATTTTCTTTTAACTTTAGATTGAGTGTTTATTTTGTGCATAAAATACTAACATTGAGTTTATGCAGCAAATTAGAAAATAATTAACATTTTAGAAGTTATTGAAAGTCTATGGCTATTTTTGCGACTGAAATATCCTTGTAATATAATTTTGATTATGTAGTGAGCCATTGATGAGGATCTGGCTTTCAGTGCCTAAACCTCACTTATGTTTGTAACACATGAGAATGCCTGCTATAAACTCATGCAAGGTTTACCACTGAAAGCTTTGAACCTGTTCTTATAATAGCAGCATTAACAGTTTTCTTCTGTTTTCAGCTAAGCAAGCGGCTTAAAACTGAAGTGGAGTCCTCGATCAAATCGCATCATGTTCAACAACTATTTAATTTAATTTAGAACTAATTTATTCAATAAACTTTGTTGATGTAACTTCCTTATTGTTGTCTGTGGTATAAGCCTTTTAGAAAAGCTCAACAATCACAAATCATACTATTAATGGTACTGAACAATGGTACTTCTGAAGTAAAGGGGAAATGTCCTATACATTATAGAAGTTGGTTGCTAGCAATTAAAGTAATTGGACGAAATGGTCTCGTTAGTCCCATTCTTCAAAAAGCACAAATTAAAAAAAATTACCCTCAACCCCCCACCCCCACTATAGCTAAGAAGCATCTCAATCACATCAGTTTTCAAATTTAGAAACCTCATCAAAATTGGTCCATTTGTTAGGGAGCTACGATCCTCACCCCCATTATAGCTAAGAACCATCTCATTTACCAAAGCTTTGAAACATTAAAAACCTCAGCTAAATTGGTTTATTTGTTTTCTAACTAATTAAAAAAAATAAGCATTTCAAACAAACCGCAGATAAATCGGTCCATTTGTTTGGATGCTACGCCTACCTGTTTGCTTTTCCTAGGGATTCAAAACCGGGTTCCCAACCACTTTTCAGTCCCGAAAATATCGGGATTAAATTTCCCCGAGATTTTATCATCAGGCACTTGTATCATGACATTGACAATACTTGCAATATATTGTGTGCCTGTGGACATAGATTGAAGTATGTATTGTATGCAAATTGTATGTGGCCTTTGTGTATTAATTTCAGAAATGAGGTTTGTTTATTAGTATCAGACTTAAATGCAAAATAAGACTATAGTGGCTCTGTGAGCTGTAGACCTCGAGCGTACAAACTTTTTTGCAAACTATCTAGTGGTGCACAGTAGTGCCATCTAGTTAACTTATTGTAAAACTAACATTAATAACCAAGGTGCTCCAATCAATCCCTACTTTATGGGTAAAGGGATGATTCCTCTGGTAGAAACCTAAAAGTGAGAAATTTACTGCATTTTGAGGAGTTATTCTGCTCATCACGCTGAAGATCCTCATCAGATCTTCACCAAATTTTATGAGACCATTTTAAAGTTACTACCTTTCAAATAAAAAAAGAGGCATCAAAATCGGATCTTATAAGGCGGAGATATTCAGTAGCCCCCTTTTTGGTGGAAGTACCCAATTATATTAGGATTCATATTTATTTATTTTTGTTATTGATTATATTAGTATTCTCGATGAACTGAAAAAACAAAAAAGAATAGTTTTACCTGTATACCAAGTTTCGTGTAGATTGGTTGAGAATTGCGACCTTAAGAGTAGAACAGAGATCCAATATGAAAGCATTTTTGCCCAAGCTGAAACGAGACACTTCACGCTCGCTCGGTCAATAATGTAATTCTATGAATTATCCCTACCAGTGGGGATAGTCTGGTAGGGATTATTACAATGAACCAAATATCCAGTGCTAGAAAAGAAAGTACCGAGGCAAGTAATCATTAGGCTTATTAATCTCCCATTCCTATAAAAATGAAACCAGTTGTTTCTCCGTCTCGTTACTTTTTGACGTTTTTTGTATGGCATTTATGGCAAAAGCCTACGGACAGTAAGCGAAAACGGTTCGTTTTAAGATATAGGAACCAGCCATTTATGTTTTACTGGCTGTGCCCTCGGTTTCACCCAAGTGGATATGATGATGGAAAGTAGCCTGTGTTAATGCTATCTTAGTACCAAATTTCATCTAAATCCATTCAGCCGTTTGAGGGTGAAGGAGTAATACACACACACACTCCTAAAGATAAAAGATAGATGGTGCTCATTAGCCCTGCATTCGAGATGATGATTTGGCGTTGTGGGCAATTACGAAATGTACATTTTTAACAAGCCGTTCCAGTACCAATCCTTTCCAAACTGAATGAAAAACGACCCTATCCCTCACGGTATAAAGTCGATTTTCCTATGTCAACATGTGATCGAAACTTGCAAAACGAACGATGATTGAAAACATTCAGAACGCTAATTTCGCCCACAAATGGCCAAAGGGAACGCCAATTGTGATCATATTTAGCATTTTAACAGTTATTTTCGCCAATTGTTCCAAAGAAAACAGCCCATATGTTTTCTACCTTTTATTACATTTTGTATGGACTGTCAGTTCTAATGAATGGAGTTCTGAGTTTTCCACTCGATTGTCCTGTTAACAACAGTGGCTACATTTCTCTGATTTATAATATTAGTATGATGTATTCCTGAATAGAATAGTGGTGGGGATGCACAAGTAAGGTTGATATAATAGTTAAAGAATATTATTTCTGGCAAATGAAACAATGAAATAAGTGTTATAAAGCTTTTTTAATCTAGTCACTTTTACCCCTATGTTAGCTTCTTTCACTTTTTCTATAAAGTTAATACCTAATGGAGCTTTATGCTCAATGTTTATTGAAGAGTAATTGGTTGTTATATCAAATTGCTGTCTAAACTTTTCTAGTCCATTCCATGCTATCATTACACCATTGTCAGTACATAGTTTAGGTGGTGGTCTAAACACATTGTAACCCATTTTCTTTCCTATAAATTCAATTGATTTGAATATAAAGTCATTGCAAGCTACACCACCAGACACCACAATATTCCTATTCATAGCACCAATAAATTTATTATTCTCACTGAATAGAATAGCTCTTTCAGTCCTGAGAGCCAAATGTTCTGCAATTGCCAGTTGAAATGCAGCGCATAGTTCATTTACTTCTGGAATAATGCCATCACCCATTACCTTGTGTTCAGACTCTTTCTGTAACAACTTTCTTACCACTGCATCTTTAAGTCCACTGAAACTGAAGTTACAATCTCGGTATTTCCACAGAGGTATAGGAAATTCAAATTGTTCATAGTTCTGTGCTTTGCTAGCTGCTGTTTCTATTGCTCTTCCTCCAGACATTTTGGAGTATTCAGGTACATTTTTCAATTTCATTCTTCTAGCAACCTTATCCATCACTTCACCAGGTGCATTATCTATACCTTCTCCAAGCATAATGAAGTCATTGAAATTATTCACAATTGATAAGAGGCAATGTCCGCCTGATATGAGCAATACTAAAAAGGGATATGGTATATCATAATACATTCTTGCAACTAATGCATGAGCCTCCATATGATGTATAGGTATTAACGGTTTGCTGTACTTGTTAGCTAAATGCTTGGCATACTTAACTCCAACCTCCAGACTGATTAGCAAGCCTGGTTTAGTAGTTACAGCAACAGCGTCGATATCCTTTATATCCAGACTAGCTTTTTGTAGTGATTCTGAAACTGCTTGTTCAATATTACTGCGATGTAACTCATGAGCGATAAGAGGATTTACGCCTCCGTAACGAAGGTGAATAATGTTCTGAGAGTATAAAGATTCACCCAGAATATTGCCTGTGCCGTCCACGACAGCGACGCCTGTATCATCACATGAAGTTTCAATGCCTAATATACGAGCATCCCTAACTTTTAGTTTCAATGCAGACCGGGCGCAATAATTACCTACGCTATAAAGTTTCATCACGAGCTTTTCGAAAATCGTAATGCAAAAAGTACAGAGTCAGTTAGAAATCAACTAGAAGTGAGCATATTTAATTTTGTTAAATACTTTTATCAAACGCAAAATAAATTACAAACAATCCCTTTTTTAGGTTAGGTAGGTTAGGTTTTTTTTTTTCTTTTCCTCATTCGAGGATTTGGCGTCACACGTCTCGTGTATTTGCCAGTGTCAGGTTTTTCATTTTCTTGCCATTTTTCTAATGAGAGTTGAATGAATGAATTCTTGTTTTATGGCATTTGTGGAGTTGCCATTCCACAATTCCGCCAATGTCACGTAAGTCGTATTCCGAAAAATAAGGGAGAATACCAGAAGGATATTAATCGGTAAAATATGGGAGGATCGAAGAGCTCCAAGTAGATTATTGGTTGATTTGTTGAAATATGTTATGACATATATATATATATAATTATGTATGTGAATATAATATCGTTCTATTGCTTTCTTTTCTTTTTTTTAAATTATTAAAACTAGGAAAACAAAATTAACAAATTGGAGAACGAAATATCGGAGAAAGAAAGGGATGGTCAGAGGAGCAAGGAGAGTATACGTGAGTAGTTTTGAGGTTAGGTAATGCCAAAGGGTAATGCACATTGCTTGCACATACCAAAGACAGATTACTCCTGGGGTGCGTTCACTTACTACGCTCGAATCTCCCGTGCGAGTATCGCTCGATCATCCGGAGTTAGTGAACGACTATGGACGTCCAGCGTCCACATAGAACTGACAACTGTCAAGTATCAGTTTCATTCTATTCTTCCCCTTCTATTTTTCGGGATGACTCGTGCGTACGTCCGACGATGCCGTGAATGATTTCGAGTGATCGCGCGGATGATCCGTGCGTCCTCGAGCGTAGTCAAAAAGCGTCAAATCATAACAAGTTTCTTTTGAATTCATCCAGTAGTTCCGGCGGCGTGATGCACGGCTAAGATACAGACTGACAGACATACAGAAAAAAATGAAAAAAACATACAGTTTAGGCTTCATACTCGAACAATGAGTAACTTCCAAAAAAAAACACTATATCTTTAATGTACAGAATTTGGACCCATATCCCATAGGAACCCTTTATTTTTTCGGGACATAATGTAGACATAATTTTCACCTTAATTTACACTTAATCTTATAAACTATGTCTGTGCCAACTTGCATCAACACCCGTCCAATAGTTTCAGCATGCTAAGTGTTCTTTTAAATAATTTTCCACTTCTATCCTGCAGGAACACTTATTTTTTTCGGGATGAAAAGTATCCAATGTCCTACCTCGAAGTGTGAACGCAAATCATAGCAAATTTGATTTGAATTCATTAAGTATTTTCGGCGTGGTGCGCTGCCAAGGTACAGACAGTCAGACGGACAGACAGACAAAAATTAAAAATATACACTGTTGGCTTTAGTATTGAATATAAGAACGAATATCAGAACGGCCTCCAAAAAAATTAGATAATATTTTCAATTTACAGAATTTTGGACATTATCCCGAAGGAACACTTTATTTTTCGGGATAAAAGTATCCTCAATTTTTATCCATTATATAAACTATGACTGTGCCAAGTTTCAACAAAATCCGTCAAGTAGTTTCAGCGTGATACGTGTTCTTTTAAATAACTTTCAACACCTATCCTGCAGGAACCCTATCATTTTTCGGGATGAAAAGTATCCAATGTCCTACCTCAAACTATGAACTCAAATCATACCAAATTTCATTTGAATTCATTGAGTATTTTTGGCGTGATGCACTTCAAAGGTACAGACAGAAAGAAGGACAGACAGACAGAACGACAAAAATTAAAAAAAATACAGTTTTGGCTTTAGTATGGAATACAGAACACCCCCCAAAAATGTTTTACAAAATATCTATAATTTAAAGAATTTGGGACATTATCCCGCAGGAACTCTTTATTTTTTCGGGATAAAAAGTATTCTCAATTTTAACACATCATATAAACTATGAATGTGCCTAGTTGCATCAAAATTCGTCCGGTAGTTTCAGAGTGTTTTTTGAAATAACTTTCAACCCCAATCCTGCGGGAACCCTTTCATTTTTCGGGATAAAAAGTAGCCTATGTCCTACCTCGTAGTATGAACTCAAATTATACCAAGTGTCATTTAAATTCATTCAGTAGTTTCGGCGTGATGCCTAGCCAAGATACAGACAGACAGACAAAAAAAAACAGTTTTAGCTTCAGTATCGTATCTAGAGTAAGGTCCAAAAAAATATCTGAATATCTTCAATGTACAGAATTGGACCCGTTACAGTTTTATTATAAGTATAGATAGATAGTAGATAGATAGGTTGTGGTCTGGCTTATAAAGATAAGCCATTACTAAAGAGTAATGTATGATTTTTAGCTAGAAATGGTATGATATTTGAGTAAGAAAGTAAATACTCAGAATTACCGAACGGTATTCGTTGAAGGTCATACAGGAGTACGCCCCACACTCAAAACGCCCGAACGATGAAGTGGAGGCTATATGACGACATTTTTAATGCCATACATGCCACGAAAACACTTCACAGTGGTGATGGGGGACTTCAACGCACAACTGGGTATGAGGAATGGCGATCAACTGAGAGTGGGGCAGTTAGGGTTTGGACAGCGGAACCAAAGGAGTCAGCGATTGGCTGACATCATGGAGAAGGAGGGATTCTATATGATAAACTCCTTTTTCAAGAAGCGCCCCTACAGAAAATGGACGTGGCTGCTGATGAGAGGATTAAAATATCCGTGAAAAGAAAAATACGTTTTCTAACGGCAACTGACATATATTGAAACTTTTTATTATTTTTCTAGACAACACAAAACATAGATAAGAGAATAACCTCCTTTAACATCCTCCCTTTTTGCGCAGTCTATCAAAATAAGAAACGGTTTTACAAACATTGTAAACCTATTCGGTCCAATATAGAAATTATAGACGGCCTGTTAGAAAATCTGCACTTTGTAGGTGGGCTTCTACGTGCTTTACTTGGAGCTTTCCATCTGCAACGAGTTCCCTTACGTAGAAGTGCCTTATTGCAATATGCTTGGTTCTTCGATGCAGTTCCGGATTTTGAGCCAATTTCACAGCAGCGTCATTATCTATTTTCAGTATAGGAATTTCTTCCAGGGCAGAAATTTCATTAGAGTCTTTGCAGCCAGACAATCTCACGGGCAGTTTCGCTTGCTGCGACAATTTCTGCTTCAGTCGTTGAGATAGCCACTGACGACTGTTTTCGACTTGCCCAGGCGATTGCTCCGCCAGCATATAAGCAGAGGATGCCACGTCGTCAAGGATGGTCGCTTGACTAGTGAGTCAAGCGACCATCCTTGACGTCACCTCCATGAGTATTCCCGTATTAAAGTCCTTCTTGTATGTTATTCCATAACTTGACGTACCTTGTAGGTAGCGCATTATACGCTTTACTTTTAGCACATCCTCTTTGTACGGGTTTTCAAAGGTTCTGGATACAACAATTTTACAAACTCCTTACTACTTAGTCTTTGATTATATATATTGATGTCTGTCATTCATTTTGAGTTGTCATATTAGAAATCTATTTATGAACTAAATACGTGTTTATTTTATTGGCAACGATGATAAAGAAGTAACTATGAATAGTGAACAATTTACCCAGTTTCTACACGCCCAGCAGGCGCAACAGGAACAAATAACACAAATATTAAAGTTGTTAATGTAAAAAACGACCAACAGCCTGTCTGTAGGGGTATGACTTCTCGTCTATTACCTCTTTATTTGAGTGTCCTTGTTCAGAATCTCTGATTATTGGTGTAGTCACCGTTTTACAGCTGCTCATACCAAACCGAGCTAAAACTTTCTCAGTATAGTGCTTCTGCGTTATGCTTATGGAGCCATCATCTTTGTATTGTAGTTGCAAACCCAGATAGTAGTCTGCCGGTTTTGAGGTTATTTTAAACCTTCGTTTCAGTTCTGCCATAAACTTATCCGCTTCTTTTTGATTTGTTGCAGCTACCAGTCCATCATCAACATATAGTGTCAAGATGATTTTATTCTGTGCTCGTTTTCTGATAAACAGACAGGGATCTATTTGACTTTGTTGAAAACTTATAGTCTTCAAATAATCAACGATGCACTTATTCCAGCATCTTGGTGCTTGTTTTAGCCCGTATAGGCTGCGCTTTAACTTGCACACTCGATTGGTCCCGTCATTAAGGCCTTCAGGCTGTTTCATGTAGATCTCCTCTTTGAGACACCCATTTAGAAAAGCAGTTGAGACATCGAACTGTGTGAGTGTTAGACCTTCGTTTGCCGCAACGCTTATGACCCATCTGATTGTCGTCATCTTTGCAACAGGGCTAAACAATTCGTCATAGTCCACTCCTGGTTTTTGCGAAAAACCTCGAGCAACAAGCCTTGCTTTATATTTATCAATTGTACCATCAGCGTTTGTTTTGATTTTATAGATCCACTTGCATGAAATAGCATTGCGACCCTTGGGTAAATCGACTAGAGTCCAGGTTTTATTATCTTCCAAAGATTTTATCTCATTCTTCATTGCTTATAACCAATGTTCCTTGTCTTGACTTTGTAGTACTTCGGTATATGTTGTAGGCTCATCCATATCAGCCATATCATCTACAGAAAACATAACATAGTCACTAAGTCTAGCAGGTGGTCTTAGCTTTGATCTATCTCGAAGAGTTATTCGACTTTCATTCTCTATTTCGCTATCTGGCATAATATCATCATCATTTATAGGTTCCAAACGCTCTTGCAATGTTTGATCATTATCCTTATCATCGACTTCATCTCGCTCATCTTGAGTTTCCGGAGATAAATCGGGGATTCTGGTACATGTCTCTGTATCAGGTGTTTCTTCAAATGATTCAGGAGTTACACACTCTTGAAATGTATCTGAACTTTCACTTTCTTCCTCCCTTACATCATGAATCGTTCGAATATTCTCCTCCCTTGCAGCAAGATTCCCTGGTAATCGCAGACTTATCTCTATTTCACATTTTTTCTCAACAGGGTTCGATCTAACATTCAGTTTGATTTCAGTCTTGTCGATATGTGACTCTTGAAATACGACGTCTCTGGAACGTATCAGTGAATTTCAATTATTGTTTAAATTAAGAAGCCGGTACCCATCATCACCATCATAGCCAATCAAAATACATTTTTCCGATTTCTTGTCTAATTTTGTACGTTTTTGCTTGGGCGTAGCAAGGACTTCCAATGATTCTTAAATGGCTTATCTTTGGCTTTTTGTTATACCATTCGTATGGTGATTTATCTTCAACAGGAGTAGGTCCTGTTCTGTTAAGCACATATGCTGCTGTACTTATGAGCTCTGCCCAACATGCAGCAGGCAGCTCTTCGTGCGCATACATCATGGCTCTGGCGGCTTCGACAAGTGTCCTTTTTCTCGTTCACTGCAGCCATTTTGTTGTGGCGTATATGGCATGATCAATCTGTGATTTATGCCACATCTTTGCAATATTGATCGAGTTTTCTCGTTATCGAATTCCCCACCGTTGTCGCTTAATAGTTCCCTTACGATATGACCAGCTACCTTGCTTTCTTCTAACATCAGTTGAAGCTTTGTATGAACCTCACACTTCTGTTTCATGAAGTACACGTAGCGGTATTTGCTGAAATCGTCTTTAAATAGAGCGAAATAGCGAAATCCTTTGTATGAGAATGGGAAGAAAACTTTTCTTTTTCGATAACCTTCTTTACATGGAGTTTGCTTTGATGTGCCAATCTCTCATGATAAATCTGTAACGAATCCTGGCTTATCAGTGCATTGACTTCGATTGGAATTGGTGGTATCATATTCCTCACATTGAGTTTGAATAGTCCTCCCCTCTTCGTTAGTTCGCCTGTTACCTTGACTATGCCTTTTGACTTCAATCTACAGAACTTTGGTTCAGACTCGAAGAAACTTTCTGGTATCCTGTCCTGCGCCGCTAATAGAGAGAACAGATTTTTCTGTAGTGATGGTACACACCATACATCGCTATGTTCTCTTATGTTCCCTTTATGATCTCCGACTGTGGCTTCCAGCTTTATCTCACCTTTACCAGTGGCATCTACTTTCTCACCATTCGCCGTAGTTACTGTATGCAATGAATCGAAACTCTCAAACGTATGGAACAAATCTGTCTTGAATGTGACGTGACTTGTGGCTCCACTGTCCAGATACCAATTATCTTTGTCAGGGTATAAGCATCTGTCAGCCATCATAAAGTCTGTGTTATTCATAATGTTTGTGTTTGAACTTGGCTTCGGAGGTCGCCCATCACTCAACCACTTAGAGCATTTTCTTACGTTGTGTCCTACTTGACCACAGTAATTGCACTTAATCCTTTTATTGTAAGCCTTGCTGTTTTCTTTCTTAGAAGAAGCTTTTATTGTCAGAGCTTGGGTACTCATGCTTGTGGATGACGTAGAAGCTTGTGTTTCTACGTTTCGTTCAAAGGCACAGAGTTGTGAGGTTAGTCTCACTATAGTCCTTTCCTTTTTAGAAATCAGTAGCCAACTTGATTTGAACGTTAGATATTCTTCAGGCAAGGTGTCTATGATCTTGCAGATCAGTGGCCCAATTACAGAACTTGGTTACAATCGGATTATCACTTTTTTCATAGCAATTTCGACTCTATCACAAGGCATTAGTGGTTGCGATATTGAGAATTCGATTGAAGCCAAGTTATGTGGTCGGGCCGCGGAAGTATCTCGGGCAACTCATGGTTTCCTTCAAGCTTAATGATCTCTTTGTTCAGTTTAAACCAAATGTTTTTTAGTTTTAAAAGATGTATTGCCATACTGTCATCCAGTTGCTTCTTGTACTCGAAGAACTTAGGCAATTGTCGAAAAAAAAAAATTTTTTTTTTATTAATTAATTTTTTGTCTAAATCTTCTCCATCTCCGTCAAAAAACCTCTTTAGCTCATCCCATACTTCTTTAGAAGACTCGAAACACATTACTCTCTGGACAATTTCGTCTGTCATGTTGCTTGTAAGAATTATTAAAATCGTGCTATCCAATTCTTAAAACCTTTCAGTAGCATGTGTGTCACTTGATACACTCGCATCGGTTGCTTTTGAAACTGGCATACTATATCTACCTGCTAATAAATATAGGGCTTTTGGGATTCCTTTTAGTAACATAGATATTTTGTACTTCCATACCGACCAGTTCGTTCCATATAAGTTTCCGATGTTCAGTCTAGTAATCTCAGGTTTGGTGGCCATGTTGAATAAAAACACTGCTACCAACTTTAACAACAACGATTTATCACTCTAAACGTTAAATAAACGTTTTGAACGCTCTTCTACCATGATGAGAGGATTAAAATATCCGTGAAAAGAAAAATACGTTTTCTAACGGCAACTGACATATATTGACACTTTTTATTATTTTTCTAGACAACACAAAACATAGATAAGAGAATAACCTCCTTTAACAGCTGCAACCCGGCGGTCATGAGCACGAGATAGATTTCATTTTGACGACCAATCGGCATATATTCAATGATGTCTCTGTGATCAACAGGGTTAAGACCGGCAGTGATCACCGCATGGTAAGAGGCTCATTGAATATCAACGTAAAGCTGCAGAGGTCTCGTTTGATGGGATCTGCTCTTCGCACAAGTCCTGCTCAAATCCAAAACCCCGAGAGCTTTCAGTTGGAGATACAAAATCGCTTCCAAATCCTTACCGAATGTGATACAGTGGACGAACTAAACAACGGGCTGGTGAAAATTATGCACGCGGTCGGGTCGGAGTTCTTTAAGAACCCCCGCAAAAATAGAACACAGAAACTCTCTGAGCATACTCATACACTCAAACTTATGGCAGAACGGGGCGAGATGAGGCTACAGTCTTTAGTGGATATGTCGAGTTACAGCTTGCTTAATAAAAAGATCTGCAAGTCAATGCGACACGACTTGCGTTCGTATAATACTACTTGTATTAGGAAAGCAAGAGAGCGCAACAAGGGCTCCAAAGTGTTCGCAAGAGATCTATCTATTGTTGACGAAGCTGAAAACCGACAGTGGCAGCATCGTTTCGTCGAAGCCAGAGATTTTGAGTGAGCTCGAGAAGTTCTATGGACAATTATACACCTCATCGCATAGTCCTCCTAGCACGACTAGCGATGCAAGTACCCGTTTGACCCGTCATTATACCGAAGATATCCCGGACGTCAGCCTATACGAGATCAGAATGGCTCTCAAACAGCTTAAGAGCAACAAGGCACCAGGGGACGACGAAATAACGACAGAGCTACTGAAAACGGGTGGAACACCGGTACTTAAAGTCCTTCAGAAGCTGTTTAACTCCGTGATCCTCGAGGGTACTACGCCAGAGGCGTGGCACAGGAGCGTAGTGGTTTTGTTCATTAAGACAGGTGATAAAACCCTCTTGAAGAATTATAGGCCAATTTCGCTGCTGAGCCACGTCTATAACCTGTTTTCGAGAGTAGTTACAATCCGTCTCGCTCGTAGGTTTGACGACTTTCAGCCTCCCGAACAAGCTAGATTTAGCACCGTAGACCGCATCCATACGCTCCGGCAGATTATACAGAAGACTGAAAAGTATAATCGGCCACTATGTCTAGCGTTTGTGGACTACGAGAAAGCCTTTGATTCAGTCGAGACTTGGGCAGTGCTACAGTCATTACAGCGGTGCCAGATTGACTACCGGCACATCGAAGAGTTGAAGTGTTTGTACAGCAAGGCCACCATGACAGTTCGTCTTCAGGATCAGAGCACAAATTCTATCCAGCTGCAAAAAGGGGTGAGACAGGGAGACGTTATTTCTCCGAAACTGTTCACCTGTACACTGGAAGATATATTCAAGCTTCTGAACTGGAACGGATTTGGTGTTAACATCAATGGCGAATACATCACTTACCTTCGATTTGCTGATGATATAGTCATCATGGCTGAAACCCTGGAAGACCTAAGCACAATGCTCAGTGACCTCAATATTGTTTCCAAACAGGTGGGTCTTAAAATGAACATGGGCAAGACGAACATCATGTCAAATGCCCATGTCGTACCCATGCCGGTTTATGTTGGGAATTATATAATCGAAGCTGTTGATCACTATGTCTACTTACTTCAGACGATCCAACTGGGTAGATCCAACTTCGACAAAGAGGTCAACCCACGAATCCATCTCGGATGGGCAGCGTTCGGGGATTTACGCTATATCTTCTCGTCGCAGATACCGTAGAGCCTCAAGACGAAAGTTTATAATCAGTGCTTGTTGCCAGTGATGACATACGGCACTGAGACGTGGTTGCTAACTATTGGTCTCATACACAAGCTCAGAGTTGCGCAGCGTGAAATGGAGACAGCTATGCTCGGTGTTTCACTACGTGATAGAATCCGAAATGAGGAAATCCGTAGAAGAACGAAGGTTACTGACATAGCTCTCAGAGCTTGCAAGTTGAAGTGGCAATGGGCAGGCCATATAAGTCAAATCAAAATATGTTAAATTTAAAAGGTTTATCCTTTATCGGATTAACCTTAAAGGATTTAATTTAATTACTAAACTTTAAATGATAAACTCCGAGAGATAAACTTCGAACGATTAACTTTGAATGATTAAATTTTGAATGATAAACTTTGAATGATAAATTTCAAATGATAAACTAAATGTTAATCGATAAACTTTAAATGATAAACTATAAAGATAAGGAATGTTGTTGTAGCCCATAGATAAATATTGTGAGAACTATTTTTATGATGAATGTAATGTTTCCATGTTATCTCCTGGATTAGTGAACTATGTTTGTTCATAGGTGCTCACAGGATTATTGCGTGAATATGAATTCCAAGGTTGTTGCGCGAGCTCATAGGTGTTAAGCTCACAGGATTTTTGTGTGGGTTGGTTTCCTCAGGTTGTTGCGTGAGCTAGTAGGTATTAAGCTCACAGGATTGTTGCGTGTATATGTTTTCCACAGGAAGTTGCGTGAGCTCGTGGTTCGCAGGACTATATATTATATGATGTTGCGTGAGATACTAGTTGTTAAGCTCATAGGATTATTGAGCGGGAATGTTATCCGCAGGGTGTTGCATGAGCTGTTAGGTGTTAAGTTCACAGGTTTATCACATGGATATGCTTTCCTCAGGAAGTTGCGTGAACCCCCATGAATTACTGAACAAGCTCATTAATGTGTGCTTACCAGATTTCCATGTTAATTTTCATGATATTAAAACTATGTAAAAATAAGATAAGACATAATATTCTGTTAGACATTATTTAATGAAGATAAATTACGATGTTAATTTAAAATAAATCTGAGAAACTATTATTATTTTGCTTATAATTTTAGGAATAGAGGATAATTTTAAATCCTAGATAAAAATAAAATTGGTTATATTATTGTTAAAATGTTGACTAAACTATGTTTGCTTAGTGGATTGAGTGTGCTTTATTTATCTACTGTTATTTTATGTTAATCTTTAAATAGTCATAACTACATAAAAATTTACTATGATTTATACAACTCTCAATCTGCTTAATTATTATTGAAATGTTGAATGATCTCCTAGTAGTCGGTTTGTTGAGTAAATAACGTTTACTAAACGCATTGAGCTGACTTGATAGATAACGTTATTTGTTATTTTATATTAAACGAATAATGATTTCTGAACTCTGCTAATTAGCATTTGTTTATTTACCAAAATAACATTATTATAAAATGGTTGACATTAATTATAGAAGGGTAACATTGAGATTTCAAGTTAGGATAAAACCTTATAATTTGTTATGAATGGATTATGGCGCAGAAAATGTTTGTTTCAGAGAGGTGAAGCAATGCCGTCAGATGACAAAGCTGGTACACTGCTGAATATGAAGTCAAGACGATGACGGCAGACCAAGAAATGTAACGAAAGAAGAGAAAAGGTTCGTTGTTTATCCAGGTGCAATGATGTAGCTGCACTTCGGAAGACTCGTCGAACTTTTCCACTACAAGTTGCTTTTCTTCAGGTTAGACTGAAGCATTTCTCTTGTAACCAAGTCACGCGCCTGGCCCTGACGCAAACTCAATATTATAGCAGTGAGCTGGCCATAAAAGCTACACAATGTCACTGGATTTATGTTTGTAAGATTAATCGTTTTGTAATTATTACAGTAAGACGATATAGACCTTTTCGTTACGGTCTACTTTTCTGGTAAACGAATAATTCGGTGTAATTTTAAAGACTTTTCACGTCAAAAAATGATAATCGCTGTGCAATGCTTTAAGTTTTCATGTTATTTCCCATAGTAATATGCCCATATCTGTTACTTTCATCCACTTCTTCCAAATTTTAAACTTTTATCTTCGTTTCCTGATGTCGTTATATTTGTGTCGTGGTCATTGGTTAAAGGTTATTTTCTTCAACGTCCGTAAACTCATTTTCAGAGTGGGTAGTCCGATCATTTTGTTCAGTCATTGATGGTTTTCAGTTTCATATTCACCATATATTTTTTTCGTTTAACTACTTAATAATCATAACTGGTTGACGTTTAAAAGAATAGTATTCTTTGTTTTGTCATGATGAAAAACTCCAAATAAACAATAAATTTATAAAAAATATGAGAACAACAAAACTTAGGTACGTATCTAATGTGGTAGGTTCATTGGATCCAGACGATGTATAAAATAACACCATGGGCGTGCCAAGCATATAAAAAAAAAAAACTACCGCAAGCGCGTCTTCCGGCCACCTGCTGAAAGGTACTAGGAACCGGGTCAAGCTTCAGCACTTAAAGCGGATTTTAGGAGTATTTTACAATTTTGGCTGGGTGCACTGGACCCATTAGATTAGTTATGGGTCATAATATCCATTATGGAGTTCGTGAACGTCATGTTCTTTGTTGTAATTAATTAGGATTTGGGGGAATACGCAATGGCTATCTGGCAATAATCATTCCGTTCCGTTACAAATCTCTAATCTGTGATTCAGTTCATTCGCATCGCATCGCAATCGGATTGTTTGTCGAATTGCATTTGCATTGATGGGCGACGGATGGGCGGACAGAAAAGAAACGCACAACCTAATTACTTACCTTTCTTCGTGAATGTGTGGTTTTTTTGTGGAGATAATACTTATTTTCGGAAAGGTTTCTTATAATTTATTTTTGCGAATACGTGCCTGTTTTTGTGGTTTCAACCTCAAACAAATAATAGAAAAAAACTGAATACGGATTGAACATGGTAAATACCTTGAATTTTTTACTCAACTTTGGACTATGAAGAAGGAAACAATTTACGAATATTGAAAGTTTTAAGTTTAATTCATTGTCTCTACGTTCACTAGGACATCTTTATTATATAATTTATGTAGAAAACTACACTTTCTTCCAATTATTATAACCTACACAGATTCTTTACCATTCAAGTTGGAAACATAACTTGCCTGTACATACTGTATCGTGATTTAAAATACTGTAATGCATTTTATGGTTGCTTTACGCATCCATTCTCTTGTGGTATCAACATACTTAAACAATGATCACAAGAGTCAAATTAAATTGTATCCTTTCAGACATAAATATTTTTATATTATTGTACTGCAGTTAAGCACACCTTCACACAATGATTGCTAACACTGTGTACCAGCCTAGTCTTCAATATTCAAGATTAATATGGTCATGGGCATTAGACTCCATTAATATTATTATTGACATCAGATTCAACATATTTATGCCGCGGTCCGAATCAAATTTCATCGCTCAAAAGCGTTGACGGAAAAACTGCAGTCCGAATCAAAAATTGCTCATAGTGCTCATAGCCACTGTCAGCGTGATTTTGTATCGGACCTTACTTTGATCGCGGTTAATTTTTCTCTTTGACGTGGACTCACTCAATTTAGCTCTTTTGACCTCTTGCAGCGTCAAACGGAGGGTGAACTGCCTCCCGGTTCTCCCGATGCTCCCCTTCATCACTAATAGAGATTTCAATTTTCTCCAAAATCCTAAACGCAGGCAGCAATGACCATATATGAAGATATGGGGATGTACATAGTGATTATATTCTCTAATGTCAACTCAACTTAGCTTGTAAGGGTTCTTTTCTCTTTACAAAACCGGCGATGTATGGCAGAAACGTCAAATTTGACATAAGGCTCAGTGATTTCACGCAGGAGCGTAATCACCGTAAGTTCAATAATGACGTCATGAATGACATCACACGCGCTATCGTCATTCTATCGTTGGCGCGCTTATGCTGAATCGGACCGCTTATGAGCGCAATAATATTGATTATGGCCTGATTCGGACTGCGCCGGTATACATACTGACTATGCTAATACTGACTTCTGCAGTGATTACTATCTTGTCTAACTACCATACCTACTCAAATAGTCTATCAACTACAATAATTATTATAAGAACATTTTGATGCCCGTTAATAGTTAATGATTTCCCTGAGAACAGCAGTAGGTGCTATTATAATTAAACTTTCTTTCCAGATTTTATGATCATCTAAAAAAAACAGCAAAATGGGCATCCTAAAAATACTGAAGCAATCTACAATAGTACATCTATGTTTTGCTATATCATACTTCATCTCGGGGATAATATTGAGTTTTATACAAGCTATACTATATTTCGGACTGAGGCCTTTCAATAAATCTTTGTACCGAAGGATAAACTACTATCTTGCATATTCATTTTACAGTCGTAAGTAAACCCTACTGATTTTTGAAACATACTATTATAACTGCTATTAATTATGTGCATAATAATATTTAATTTGTATTTCAGAATTAGTATTCATGTCAGAATGGTGGTCAGGAACAACTATCTCATATTATGTTAAAAAGGATGAATATGAGAAGTTTTATGGCAAAGAGCATGGATACCTAATTATGAACCACAGTTATGAAATAGACTGGTTGATGGGATGGCAGTTTTGTGACAGCATTCAGGTTTTAGGAGTAAGTTATTTTGCCAATGGTTGGTTTAAATGTATATGTCACTGTAAAGTTGAAAGAACCGTCAAATTGTAATAAATCCAGGAAAAATTGTGAACAAAGCATTAATTTATAATATATAGTAGATAATTTACAATCTTGTAAACACATTCACTATCAAATACTATCAACGACTCAGTGCACATTTTTACAATTACTCTGGTTTTCTGCAATTCTATCGCCACCATAAATTGTGAACCTCCCCCTAATTGGTTAGTGTTGTCAGTAGCCTAAAGTATTGTGTGTGCTAATAGTTTAAAATGAAATAGATTGTTTGTTTGTTTGCTGATGTCAGAGTTTGTCAAGCCGCCCGAGGGTCTCTGATTAACGAATGCTATTAATCAATAACAGCCGGGACCAACAGCTTAACGTGCGCTCCGAAGCACGGAGCGATGGAAACCCGCACATAACTCAGAAAAGTCATTGGTGCAGAGCATAGGTTTTGAACCCGGTATCGTTTGATTCTAAATTGCACTATAGAACCGTTAGGCCACCATTGCACCAAATAGATAGTCAAGTCAAAACAATGGTCCAAGTATTGCACTTTTAATTATTGATCATAAATGATTTTTCGTTTATTTAGAGGTGACAACACACATAATACCAAGGCCACCAACAACAGCAACCAGTCAGGGGCAGGTTTTCAATTTAAAGAAGGCGATAGAATTGTAGAAAATCAGATGAATTGTAGAACTGTGCACTGATTAGTTGATTGGTATGTATTTTAAATTTTACGGTTGGAAACTAATGGATTGTAAATGCTACATTCACAATTTTTTGTCTGGTTACAGTCTCGCCGAATTTATTATATTTGAGGTTATTTTTGCAAATTTTGCAAAAAATTATAGAAGCAAAATTATGTAAAAAAAATTTTTTTTACTGATTTTTGGTTTATTTACCTTCCTCAAATACAAATGTTGTGTATTGCAAATCTTTTAATCATTCTTTATTTAAAAAATATCCTCAGAACTCCAAAAACGCACTCGTCCACAGGTTAATGTTAATGCTGTATTGGTGATTGGGATGGTCTATGAGGCTTTTACCCGACTTTCCCTTGTTGTCGACTTTATATACATTTCATTATAGCTTTGCCATCTTTTAGTTTTTTTTATATTTTTATCTCACATTTAGCCGAATTCTTACAAATTAATAAGTATACAAGTACGGACTTTTTTTTCAATAGCTTTACAATTTTTCCGAATTTAAATTAAAAAAAAATGAACATGTACTAATGAAATTTTGTAATGTAGCTAAGAAACTTCGCAATCTTTGTAAGTAATTTTTTTGCTATTGATAAGGCAACTTCATTAAACATAACTGTTTTCTTAAACTTGTATTATATTTTTGCAGAAGATTCAAACAGAAACTTGAAACTTTACTCACAAACAAACAGAAACTTAAAACTAAAAAGAAAGTCGGCATAAATATAAAGATATATATGAAATTGAAAAGAGTCAGTAAAGTCCAAACCTAGAAATTTATTAATTTGTAAAAAGTCGGCTAAATGTGAGGTAAAAATATTAAAAAAAACAAAGCAAAGCTTTAATGAAATTTATGTAAATAAATAATAGTTTAAAAAACTAAAAATTGCGCTTTATATAGAAAACCAAACTAAAAAATAGAAAATAAATTTTAATAGTGTAAATAAGAAAAAATGTTTTATTTAAAAAAAAACGTGGGGTGCATGGGTCAATAGTTATAAATATTTCATTGACAGATATGAGAAGCACCCACGCATTTGTTTAAATAAAACTTTTTTTTCTTATTTACACAATTAATTTTTTTTTTTTCTATTTTTTATTTTGGTTTTCTATATAAAGCGTGTTTTTTGTTTTTTTTTAACTATTATTTGTTCTACTTTTTTCATTTATTTTTTTCGACTTATTGCATTGTCATCGGTCTTTGACAGGTGTGCAAAATTTGAATGAAATCTGACCGTTTAAAGTGGGTCAAAATAGCGTCCAAAGGAGTCGGTTACAAACATACAAGTGAAGCTAATATAAAGCGTATAAAAAAAACGAAATCTATTAATTTTATAAGTGTGGTACTAAGTTTTGAATAAAACTACTGGGCCGATTGCGATGCGATTTTCACTGTTGGATAGCTTAGGGTTTGACTAAAAAACTGGTGTGCATGGTATCTCAATGCGATGAGTAGGAACCAAACAATTTAATAAAAAATCTAAATCAATTAATTTTATAAATGTGGTACTAAGTTTTGAATAAAACTACTGGTGCGATTGTCACTTTTGGATAGCCTTAGGTTTTGATTTAAAAACTGGTGCACTTGGTATTTCAGTCAGATGAAAAGCTGCGATTTTTTTAAATAAAAATTATTAATTTTAAAAGTGTAGAAGAGTAGGAACCAATCTTTATGGCGGCTGAGAAGTTAGATGCAAGGCGCTGCGCAATAGCAAATTTTAGGTGTAGGCGGCGGGCTTTGGAGAGGTGAGAGGATTCAAAACTTAGTTACTAGGGCATGTAATATCGGAAGGTTTTCAATTCCGAGACTGATTTCCGATATTAGATCTCATTATCGGAATTCCGATATTAATATTGGAATTGTACAAATTTGTTAAGAAGTTAAATTGAATAAAAAAAAATAAAAAGTTTTCAATCAATCTCTTTTAACATACAAAAAATCATAACAACTTTTTTCGTTAAACCGTACGTAGTGCAACCTAAAATGCATTAGGTCTCACTGAACTAACTAAAACCTTATTTCTAAATCAGTCTACCTACTTATAATTTGGCACAATTTTTTGTTATTTTTTTACTACGGAATTTAGTATACATGTCACAAATCACAGATTTCTCATTATTATCCTCTACTAATTAAATTATAAAACTCAAAATCAACTTCAATAAAAGTTCTGAATAATGTAACTGTAAGTTAAAATAGCAATAATCAACAATTAAAACTACTTATATACTGTAGGTGGGTTATATCTATTTCATAGACATATTAGAACGTTTTTCTTGATAAAATGTTCTTAAAAATGACAAAGCGTCTAGCATTCTATCTGAGAGTGAGCTACAGAAATATCCAGCTGATGAAAAAACACGCTCACTTTCACCACTGGTAGGCAAAACTGATGTAAGATACGTGTATGCCGTCAGACATACTCATTTTTCTCCTCTTTTATCTATCGTACGTAATTTAGTTTGACTAAAACAATTTTGTAATTCGTTTTTTTTTTATTTAGATTTTTACAACTCAAAAGTGTTACAAATTTGCTAGATAATAGTTTAATGTTATATCCCGTTTAAACCACTCATGTGGTTCTCTTTATGCACAGACTATACTTTATTTAAAAACTCAAATAGAATATTTGATTGATTCCGATGTTGCGATATTGGACCCCTCAGTATCGGAATTGTAGTATCGGATCTAATGTTCCGAGATTCCGGAGTTGCGATATTCCGAGATTCCAGGATTCATGCCCTACTTAGTACCACACTTATAAAATTAATAGATTTAGATTTTTTATTAAATTGTTTGGTTCCTACTCATCGGATTGAGATACCAAGTACACTAGTTTATAACGTGATGCGCGAACAGACAGACATTAAAAGTGTGGTAATAAGTTTTGAAGGCCAGTGTATATTCGGTATTACTACAGAAAATAAATTTTATTTTTTAAGAGACTTCAGAAAAGGAGACGGTTATATGTTCGACTGTTTTTTTTATTTGATGTAACCTTCAAATATTGCCCCTAAAGCTTACAATACTTTAAAGATCTTTCTTTTTTTTATTACTTTGTATGGCGAGACAGGCAGGTCGCTCGCCTGATGGTAAGCGTCACGCCTGTCCATAACAGTTGCAGTGCCACCCAGAACTTTGGTTGCAAAGTCTTGCGTGTCACTGCACTGCGCTCGTCACCCTGAGACATTGGTTGTTAAGTCTCATTGCCCAGTAATTTCACTGGAAACATTGCCCTTCCAACGGAAACACAGAAATGTTTACACACTACTGCTTGGCGGTTGAATATCTGACAAAGGTGTGTACTTCCCCAGGCGGACTCTAGCGTAAGAGTCACTACAACTTATTTGTTTATAACATTTTAATTGTATAAAATACTAGATGTTCCCGTGGATTTGCCCGCGTGCTCATTTCTCTGGGTTAAGAGTAACCTATGTGTTATTCAAGTACCAAAAGAACCTATAAAGTACATTAGACTACATTTCCTCAAAAGTTCATCCGGCTGATAGTTTTTTATTGATTGGCTTGGCTTCTACTCCTCGGTCATAGCAATTGGTCCAGTAGTTTATAAGTGATGCGCGAACAGACAAACAATCAGAAACAATTTCAAAAAAAAATATATTCTTGTTCAGTAGCTTATTAGAACCCACTAGCCCATTTTTTTAATTATTTTGTACAGACTTTTTGTTACTTACTGCTTTATTATAAGTATAGATAGATAGATAGATAATTTAGCAATGAAGGCGTACCAAAAAAAAACAATCACTTTTGTATATTTATGTGATGAATGCAAGAATCATAATCACTGAAATGTGTTTTTAATGTTAATTAGAATATGGTGTTTCCTTTATTGTTTTCGATTTGAAAGATAAATGGACTCTATAAATCTATATAATTAAAAATTAAATGCTGTTCGTTGGTACGAGCATCACTTGACAAAAGCTGAACCGATTTGTCAATATTTTGTTTAAAGTGTTTGTAATATTAATTTTCAAATTTGGGAAAACTGAACGTCAGTTATTACGCGACTGAGGAGGGTTGTATGTGTGTTTGTTTGTACGTGTCTTAGGCGCGTCCTACAGCCTAAAAAGGCTTGATGGATTTTTGATAAAGGTATCATTAGATTCGTCTTGATCACGAGAGTGCTGTAGGATATATGAAGTGTCAAGAAAACTAATATGGCGGCTTATAGTTGCCATATTGTATTTCCGCCGGAACAAAAAATTACAAAAAGCTATCGAGTGGGGTATCAAAATGAAGGTCTCTAAAATACCATTTCTCAAATATATAATTTTTATATCTAAACAGTATACATTGCCTTTTAAGCTTCTTACAAAAATTACAAATTTAGATTATTCTAGTTAATGTAAATACTAGTCTAATGTTACAGTTGCAACTATTAAAGTAAATAAAATATGTAAGTAAAAATAAAACATTAAATTTATATAAATACTAACTACGCCCCGCGGTTTTACCCGCGTCCCTTAGGAACCCTGCATTTTTTCGAGGTAAAAAGTAGCCTGTATTAATCCAGGCTAAAGTTATAACCTCCATACCAAATTTCATCCAAATCCGTTCATCCGTTTAAGCGTAAAGAAGTAACATACATACGCACACATGCCCTTACATAAAAACTTTCGCCTTTATAATATTAGTGTGATTTTTGCGGGTGGTCAGCTTGTATTCATTAACTTTGTTTGCAGTCGGGATTTTTGTATTCCTTGTTCTACGTTTTTTTTTTGTATGAACTTGATGCTTCGTTCGAAATTCAAGAATGATCAACTGATGGTCGTGCTTCTCGTGGGCCTCATGGCATGTCACAGGCAAGCAAAAACGTTACGAACGATGGATACACCACCACTTTACACCATCATCGCGGATGAAACCGCAGGGCGCAGCTAGTGTAAAAATAATAAAAACAAAAGTAGTTACATTTTGGAGTCAGAATTTGTCAGAGGTGTTTAACCTCTGACAAATTCTGACTCCAAAACTAAACTAAATTTTATAATCTAAATCGTAGACTTGCTCAAAGTGATTATAGAACGAATCATTCAACAATGATATTCTAACATTGTGTATCTATTTCAGAATTGTAAAGCGTATGCTAAAAAAGTAATTCAGTATCTACCGCCCATTGGTTGGATGTGGAAATTCTCCGAGTTTGTCTTTCTAGAACGATCATTTGACAAAGATAGAGAAATTATTAAAAGACAGATTACTGAGCTCTGTGATTATCCGGATCCAGTGTGGGTAAGTCAATAATTTATTTGATAACAACCTAAAGATATGATAAAAGTTTAACCATATCTTTATTGTACTTTTGTTTATCACTAAGTTATTTATTACAAATGCCATTAGTAACTAGTTGGGTGCTATGCTATAATCATTTACTAGTTTAATGACATTATCTATTGTAAACATTCTATATCAATATTTTGTAGAAATTCATTAAAAGTGATACTGTATTTGTATCTTGAGTTTCCCGGTTGGTTCAGTTCACATGGTTATCTATTTGAAAACGTAGGTAAAAAGTAAAAAAAAAAAAACTTAAAATGTATTTTTTTTTGCATTGTCGTCGATTTGTGAGCTACCCTGAAAGTTTCAGCCGGATAGCTAATCAGGAAGTGCTCGAAATTTGAATTGCATGATTCCAGGACAGACGGAAATGCATAGATACATAGATAGATACATATTTAGATTCATACATACATACATACATACATACAAGTGAAGTTAAATAAAAGCTTTTTAAAAAAAAATGGTAGAATAATCTACTTGCTTACGCAAACCTACTCCTCATCCAATTTAAAAATATGCTAAGCATAATTTACTGGGTTGACGTTGCTTTATTACTATTTTAATTGACTTTCTAACTCTAGAACACTACCGTCAATTTAATAGGTATTAATACTACCGTGGGGTCTTACAGTACCCCAAGTACACTCGCATAGTTGACTGCTTCTGCTCGACATTAGCACGCAATTAACCGAGCTCGGTAATTATTCATTAGAGATTAGCTTGAACGGCACATGAATGATCGAAATATTTTTAGAAATATTGGAATTTAATATCGTGTGAGGTACTCCAGTACCCATGGTAGAGTTTATGAGTTAATTAATTTTTTGTTTTTTTTTCCGGGCACTTATTATCTCTAGAATTTCTGAACCGATTTGATTGTTTTTTTTTTAGTTGAAAGGCTTAGACCCCAATTGTGTTTTATAAAAAAACAATATTGTCATATAAGATTTTTTTAGTACTAAATCCATTTAAAAACGTTTTTCATTAAAAAATTCAAGGAGTTATTTATTAGTAGAGCAGATTAGTCGTGTTATTTTGGATAAGGAACTATGGCAAGCTTTCTAAAGACTAGTATTTAGTTACTACCTATGTACATCTTGGTTGACATCATCTTCATCTTGCTTTCCAAAGTCAGTTGGTACCTACTTTTAGAGCTTGATTTAAAATTAATAGATTATGCTCCTCTAGTAGATTGAATACTTCATTTTTACCCCCAGCTATTGTTGACGCCTGAAGGCACTCGCTACACTAAACAGAAGCACGAAGCTTCAGTAAACTTTGCCAAGGAGAAAAACCTGCCCATACTAAAGCACCACCTCACGCCTCGCACAAAGGGCTTTACAACAAGTTTACAGTATTTCAGAGGGAAAATTCCTGCTATTTACAACATCCAGTTGGCTTTCGATAAGAGCAGTAAGGTAAGTTTGTTATATTGCTCTGATTCAGTCCTTTAGGTTAAGTGGCTGACTACTTTTTACCCGACTACAGCGAAGCAAATAGGAGGGTTATGATTTTGACCGGTATGTATGTGTGTTCCAAGGAAGTTATATGTACTTACGTACAACTGGAACGATATCTTTAAAGAAAAAGCGGGGTATCGATTATTTGACCTTGAAAAGGATTTAAAAAAAAAAAAAAAGAAGCCCTTGTTGTCTCTTTCTTATTTATAGCGCGTATGTCAGATGACAGCAAATACTCGAAAAACAAAGAGGATGTACTATGTAAATATATTAAATAGGTGACCTCTTTGGTACAGTTGTCTTTGTGATGATTATTTCGCAAGTTTATTTTAGTCTGTGCGAAAACTCTGAAACTTTGTACGAGAGAGAAAGAGACTTTCGATCTTCCGTATACTTCCTTTTCTCGCATTTTTTTTTAATTACGTTTTCGGTGAGTCCATTTTTTATATGAGAGATATCGTTCCAGTTGTACGTAAGTACATAGAACTTGGTTGTACCTTGGTGTGTTCATCTGTTCTCTCATAACTTTAAAACTTCTTACCATAATTTGACAAATGAAACATTGTTGGAAGCGTCTTGATCGACCGCTGGTTATAGGCTATGTGACGTTATATTAAATTAAAAGTGGCGCCCTCTAGAAGAAATAAAGTCATGAACTAAAAAAAAAGTTTTGTTGGGTATCAAACGAAAAGGATTAATTAGCACAATAAAAAAAAACTTAGCTGTTGCTCGCGGCTTTTCTTGCATGGACCCTATAATATTATAACCCCAAAATAATTTAAATAAAAAGTAAGTTCAAAAACTAAAACCTAACTACTGAAATATCACGCTCTAAAAAGCATGAGTCAAGAAAATATTCTCATCTGAAATCGTAATACATAATACATATTCATAGTAATGTTCAGATGGATAACCGTGGTCATATACCAGTTTGCCCTAAAGCTTATGATGGCTTACTACTATCAGAATAGTAGGCAATCATAAGCTTCATACATTATAACCACGGCTATCCTCTGAACATCACTATGAATAATTATGTATTATTACAAATTCAGAAAAGAATATCTTCTTGTTTCATATTTTTTTGAGCGTGTTTTTTCAGTCGCCGTGTTTTAGTTTTTGAACTTACTTTTTTGTAATAAGTATACATATTATAAAAGCCACATTCAAATGAGCAATGTTGCAGGGTTAGATATGTTGCACGACTTATGTCACGTTTTACATGTTGCGCGTCTTAATTCGCCGGGCGATAATGTTGCGGGACAGGAAATTGTACCAGTCTTATTTACGTTGCCCGAGGCTCAAAGTTGCGGGGCAGGACATGTACGCGTCTATAGAAACAATACAATGTTGCAGGACGGTATATGATATGCGTCTTACATTAGCGGGCAATCACCTTCCCATCCAACCAATGTTGTGAAGCCACTGATCTCTATGGATTTGTTTTGCCGAACTTTCATTTGTGCTGATTCAAAGCGCCCCACCGAGCGTCCATAGAACTAAAATTGTCATTGTTTCATCTCCTGACGTGAGTCACTGAATAAATAATAGTACAAAACCGTTAGTTCCGTGGACGCTCACTACAGCTCAGCGCCAAAATGGCGATAATCAAATGCGACCATTGCGTCGTTCGTCGAGAGTCTGTCTAGAGCACGGAGTAATATGCAGTTGTCTGTGTGCTGGTTAAGTGTTCCACGCGCACTCACATATAGTAACATGTGAAGGGTTAATGTAATTAAGTCTTATTTCGGGGAATGTACCTAATTTATATCACCCGCGGGGTTTATATGAAAACCAGCGTCTAGTGTGATGCACTGGGCATTTGTGCTGATTATAAGCCCCTTTAAACACACAAATAAGCACATTTTATTTGTTTTTTCTGTCTTTTTTTCTAATGTTGTGTGTTGAATAAATGTTTTTCTTTCTTTCTTTGTTTTCTTTCTAATTTACAAAAATCAATTTTGCCACTTTAGTTTGCGCCAGAAAGATTGGCAATAAAGTGCATTGACCCCACGTCAGTCGCTAAGAGCAAAGGGATGTAACTTAAAATTTTACCAATTTCGAACAAAAAAATATAACTTTTTAGTTCAATTCTACGTAGTACATACTAGAACACACTTGATTTGTTTATTTGTCTCATTTGATAATCTCTATACAGTAGAGTCTATGATTTTAATTAAAAAACTGTTTATCACGCTAAGAGTGTTTTATCAAATCATCTCATTTATTTATACCTATTTTTTTTGTACTTCAAATATAAATAAAAGCATTATAAACACATATTGTTATACTTACGAAACTACTTTCTAAAAATAATATAAAACGCGAGTTATGCCACTTCACCCCAAACACTTTGAAACGTCAAACAGCAGAGTTGTGTCACCTTTGGTCTGATAATTTTGTATTGTTTATGTTATTTGTGAAATAAGAAAACATTGGTGACGATATGGATTCGGAAAAAGACGATTCGTCCAGTAAGCGGTCACGTCTTCGTCGAATTAAAATTAACGTTAAGGTGCCGAAAGTTCTAAGAAATGAAGCTGCATGCATTCATTAAATATTTAATTTTCAATTATATTTCTCGTCTTTCTATCAAAAAAAAAATAGTAGACAAAATATTGTTTAATTATCATTTAACATCTTCTGGAGCTCTTCTCTTATCACTTGTTAAAAAATGAAAACCTATTTCTCTCTCGGTTGGGAGATTATCATTAAAAAAAAATATATACTTAGCCAGATACGTTTCCATCGAATGAAAAAATGCTCGAAAAAACTTCTGAGAGCTGAGGAGTCAGCAAGAGAACTATTTATCTCATCTAAGTGATAAATAGTATTGACAATATACTTAGTAATAGTAGTAAGTATATTGTCAAGTTGGACAGTTTTGAAAAATCGGACTTAAGGACTATGAATAAAATTTTACAAAGAATAAATAATTATGACCAATTACCTAACCTGAGACAAATATATTAAGCGAAGCAGAAAAAGTGTCTTAATAGATCGCCCAGAGATAGTTGTGTGGCGTACCAAATACTTAGGAGTAGTCCAAAGTTTAAGAAAAATGCGTGGATTTGATGCTACTATAGATAGAACTACTGACAGATTCATAATTAATGTCACAGGCAGCTTGTCTGGTTCAGGAAGCTCCACACACAGCGAAGAATTAAGTGGACTGTATGAATGACAATACAAATGTTTTATTCAAATAAATTATTTTGAATAATATTTTCGTTGTTTAAATGCCTAACTATTTTTATTGTCATTAGTAACGAGACGAGTGAGGCGCTTGCGTAAGAGATAAGCCTGCGCATTTCCATTGCAGTGGTACCCAAAACTTTGAGTAACAAAGTCCTGTGCATCACTTCACAGGTGCATTACTTTGATATATTTGAGCGTTATCTCAATTTTTCACTAGCTCCAGAACCCTTCAATCGGAACATATTAATGTTTACTACACTTAACATTAACATACTCGTAGGTACTTAAGTACCTTTATGCTTGGTGGCAGAATATTTGATATTCTGGTGGACCCTACCTACTCGACATGTTTACTACACTTAACATAGGTACTTATGCTTGGTGGCAGAATATTTGATATTCTGGTGGATCCTACCTACTCGACATGTTTACTACACTTAACACAGGTACTTATGCTTGGTGGCAGAATATTTGATATTCTGGTGGATCCTACCTACTCGACATGTTTACTACACTTAACACAGGTACTTATGCTTGGTGGCAGAATATTTGATATTCTGGTGGATCCTACCTACTCGACATTTTTACTACACTTAACACAGGTACTTATGCTTGGTGGCAGAATATTTGATATTCTGGTGGAACCTACCTACTCGACATCCTGTAAAAGTAAAAATAAACTAATAAAATTCCTGTCATAAAAGGTTTGTCACCGCTGCTTGAACCACCGAAAGGTCAATGCACTTTATTGCCAATCTTTCTGACGCAGATTATAGCCAGTAATGTTGCGAGTACGATACAAGTTACATGACCTTATCCATGTTGCGGGTCATATTTGACGCCTACGTCATGTCATATCATTTTTCACGTCTCATGTTTTAATATTTTTTGTCATGTATTTTTTCGCTATGTACTGGTTGATTTATATACCAGTTTGTTTTGTTTGCAGACTCCGCCTACGTTAACAAGCCTGCTGTTCGGTAAACCAGTTCATGCTCATCTCTATATTGAGAGGATTCCCGTATCGAGCCTTCCAGAGACTGAAGAGGAAGCTTCTAGATGGTTGCATCAACTGTACGTTACTAAGGTATGTCAGCAGTGTCTCCAGTTACTCGTAAACCTTTAGAAAAATGTTTCAGAAACTCTAAAAATATGCTCCCACCAATTATTTTAAAAGTTTTTATTTATCTTCATTTGTATGTATGTGTGTCACGTTAAACCTTTCAAAAAATTGTCTGAGAAACTAGCAAATGCATAAAAGAAGCCATTTTACCGGCTCGAGCCGAAGGCGAGGGTAGGTTTTAATGTCGAGCATTAAATTCCTTGTTTTATAAAACAGAGAATATTATAAACTCTGCTTTTCACTTCGATTGCGAGGAAATTAAACAGTAATATCTTATTAAAATAATGCTAACACTTTCTTAAAAAAAGTGTCGGAAAAGAAGCTCTTGTCTTTACAAAAGCTTCTTTTCCGCCACTATTTTAAAAACTTTCGACGTGTAATATTAGGCTCAAGTCGAAATAAAACGCTTTTAAGCACCAGAGCGTAAAATGCAATTTTATGTCGCCTACACCCAGCGTAAACAAGAACTTTACGAGCATAAGTGAAAAGTTTTTTTTTTGTATATCTAACCTTTACTCATTCTAGGTCAGCAGTAAATGAAATATTCCTAAAACTGTTTCTACTTGGATTAAGAGTAGTGCGGAATATATATGTTCATACAAATGTTGTTTCTATTTAAGAAAAACATGGCAGATTGAAACCGAACTTTGTACCTAGATAGATTGAGCTAATAAATAATAGTACTACATACGTAGCCATATCTTGCATTACATCATCATTTGGATAATTAAATTAATTAGGAAATGATTTATTCATCAAGTCACAGTACCTTATCCATTGCGAACTGTGAATATATTGTGTACATCTACAATTTCAATTGTGATAAGACGAAGTACCGCGACTTTGTTTTTGGTTCATATCTGACCTTCATGAGGTAGTATTGTTCTGAATTTTGGTTGTAAGAATTGGAGGTTGCGGTATTTGACCTCTTGGTTAATTGTCTGCACCGGGAGCTCCTCAAAAAGATATAGGTACAGAATAGTATAGGTACATATGTAACTACCAAAGAGCTTTGATATTTTTGGGTTCCTTACCCAAAGATCCAGAAGAAACCCTATTACTGTGGCTAATACTAATGTGTCTATTACTGTGGTCTGTCTTATATAGCTCAGAATAAAAACAACTTGCTCCTAACCGAAAGATTTATTTCGTACTAGCTGTGCTCGCGGCTTAGCCAGCGTGGTCAATTATTTGGGTTAAAGTATTCTTTGTATTATTACAAGACCAAAAGTGTTTTATATATGAAGTTCAATAATACTACATTTCATCAAAATTCGTTCAGCCGTCAAATAGTTTTTATCGATTGTTCAGCTTCTGCCTATAGGATGGGGATACAAACATGATACAAAGTACACCAGATTGTAAGACAAAACCAAGGTACAGGTATCCAACAGTGAAAACTGCATTGCGATCGGGGCTGTAGTTTTACGTGATGCGCGAACATACATACAGCTCTCTGTATGTATGTTCGCGACCCATTAAAAAAAAAGTTACATTCTGGTTCAGTAGGTCATTTATTTATTGACCCCTAGGCATTTTTTTATCTTCGTTGACTTTTTATTATTTACTGCTTTATTCTAAGTATAGATACATTTTTTTGTAAATTAATTAAAATAACTTTTTGAGTAGGTAGAGCACAAATAATATGTTTTTTTTTGTTTTAACCATAAAAAAAGTAATTCTTTAATAAAATGTTAAGCGACCGTTCGTAAAGACGCGTTGGGAAATTATGCGTATATCCCACTAGCTGCGCCTCGCGGTTTCACCCGCGTGAGGAATGATGATGATGAAAAGTACGAGTATACTACGTGTTATTCCAGGGTATATTTAAGCTAGCGCCATTCCAGATTTCATCAAACTCCGTCCACCCGTTATCGCGTGAATTTTCCCACAAAACAAGCAAACAGACAACGTTTTACTTTTATATATTAGTAGTAGTAGTAGGTAATGCCGTTCATAGCTTTTATGATAGTAATAAACGTGACGAATAGGAGAGTTAAATATTAGTGCAATTTGTGCGTCAACTAAGGAAATATATCGTTCGAATTTGCACCAGGCGACAAGAGGTATCATACAAAATTTGGTTCGGAACTTTTCGATCCTCTCTTCAGTGGTTTTTGCAGTAATAATCGAAGCCAAGTTAGTGAGAGTCCGGAAAAGTTTCATTTAAAAACTGAAATTAAATCTTAGGGCTATTGAAATAAAGTCTTTAATTTCTATGAAACTCTGGTATTTCGTGACTGAACGCGCAAATAACGGTACGACTCACTGAAAGTGAATGATTTCATTTCAAAAGTGGATCAAGCACTTGACTCAGAATCACCGCGTCGCGTGTTATTATTGAACATTAAACTTTGTGATATCGATTATTAATTATATAACAGCTGTCAGTAGCTCGGGCTAATTAGGCAATTAGTCACTGCACACAGATCACAGACCAGACAAAGAAGATTACGAACGTTGATAAAAGCACCAATTGCATTTAGAAATAGGTACCTTTATCTTTTGCCTTGAACTGGTGATATTGATAGGACTATAGGCTTAATACGTGCTTACACAGTCAAAATCCATTTTGATCGAAGTGCACTTTGATGACTTGGACCGTATTTTGAACGTGGCAACAACAATGATCAAATTTCACTTGGTCCTTAGCGTCTGATCAAAGATGACTTGGACCGCGCTCAACTTTTCAAAGTTTTATCAATTAAAGTCCGCTGGCTGACAATAATTGATAAAACAATATGGTGTCATGTGCGAAAACATTGGCATCTCGCAATGAAAAAGTGGAGCTGGAGTAAAGTGAACTTATGATATGTGGCATATAAAGTTATTTGCTCGAAGATGTCAACCGATGTCCAAGTCAACATTATCAAAGCTACTTTGTGAAACCTACTTTGTCCAAGTGGACTTTGATACTGTCTACGCGGCTTTAGATAATACTCATTACTTCGCCTAGTAACGGTAACGGCAATTAATTAAATACCTAGCGACAAAAACGCTGCTGTCAGAATCGTTAAAAAAACAGTTTCTGAATAAAGTGACGTGATTATTTGAGTGAACAGAATTCGAACTTATTGCCTATCAGGCCCGTAGCCAGGATACAAGTTTGAAGGGTGATGAAATTTTCAGAAAGACTTTTTATCAGTGTGGTAAATTAAATCAATGTACAGCAAAATATGCATTGATAAAATTAATATGGTTGAGCGAAGCGAGCGTGAAAATTTTATGGTTTTCTATTAATTAAAATGTAAAATAGGTGTCATACTTATTTTGATGTATACGGCGACATCAGATAATTTAGTTGGTTTTTAAAATTCATCTATCTAAACAATATAGGAAAATTTCGGGGGGTGATTGAACACCCATTTCATCCCCCCTGGCTAGGGCCATGTTGCCATCAATCAAACACCACCATTGTGTCCGTTTCTATGTTTTCATTCTCAAAATCAGTGAGTCAGCTTTTAACAAATAGGTAAGATTTTGGCTTGATTGCACACAGAACAGAAAAAGTTAGTTCTCATAATGCCTAGCCTGTTTTGGCTGACTAAAATCCTCTTGTTCTAGGATAAAATGCAAGACTCCTTCATCAACACCGGAGATTTCTTCCTGGAATCAGGTGTGGAGAGAGTGGAGCCTTTCGAGGTGCCTCCGCGCATTTACTCCCTGGTGAACGCTCTGGGCTGGGCGGTAGTCACGCTGACTCCGATGCTGTATTATCTTCTCGGATTGTTGCTGAGCGGTAGACTGTTGTATTTCTCCATCGGTTGCGGTATCCTTGGAGCATGTGAGTATATAATTTTCCTTTTGTTTCCTATTAATAGAAAAGTATTATATATTAGTTTGTTTTTTAGTTAATAGTCTCAAATATGACAGTAGATATTTTTTTAAGTTATCAGGAAAAAATTGTTCACTGATGAGATGATTATAAGTATACCTACTTATAATCATCTCATCAGTGAACAATTTTTTCAATTGCTCGACAATGTTCAATTACATATCACGTAATCTCAACGTAAAGCAAGTCATTATATCCCAAGGGATATAAAGTTATGTGAAACTCTCAAGGGATATATTGTGATTTGAATTTGGGACGTTAAAATTCGTATGACTCGTAGCATAGATACGGGCATTGTAAAGAGAGTTTTTCGAAAATCGAACTGGCCACTATAGGCCGAACACAAAATAAGAATAGAAAAAAGGTGCGAAGTACTAGTAATGCGCAGTTATCTATGGGTGTTATTGGAATAGTTCCGTATTTTATAATTTTTAAGTTGAAACAAAAATGTCGTCGAGCGATAGCGATTTGACTCCGGAGTTTAAATCAGTTTTTTTTTCTAACCTATACTGTCCCACTGCTGGGCAAAGGTCTCCCCCAGAGGCTTTAGTGATTATTAATAATCTACTACCGGAAAAATCAAAAGATAAATAAATAGTAATACAATCTACTATTATTGCGTTGGTTCAAGAACTACTTTATAATAACTCGTTAAAAAAGTGAATGAATTGAGGAAGACTACTAATAAGTTGAATTTAATTAATACAGTTATGTAATAAAACTTCTGAGAATTGCTTTGAAAAATTATTACTTATTTATTACTCAGCGATTTAATCGAAATGTGATTTAAATGCAAATTGTATTTGTATTTGAATGCAAGTTTACACGTAGGGCCGTACACCGCCGCCACCGGGTGGCCTCGCAAATTCTTGGCTAAAGCAAAAAAAAACAACACAGGTTTACATTAAAATAAATTGCACCCATTTCTTTGGAAGGTAAATGAAGTGCCATCGCAAAGTTACATATTTATTTTGTGGCAAAGTGACCGATCTTAAGATCTGGAAAAAATAGGTGGGGCCTGGGACAACCCCTCGGTTGCCAGGTGCAAAGAGGTTATTTTTTTATCGATTAGTCGCACATGTCATGTATTCAAATGATTTTTACACCAATTTGAATCTACTGTCTTCTTCAGCACGGTGGAATTGCCTTCGTAAAACCTGCCACAATTGAGGGTTGTGCCAACATTTAAATGAGGTTTCGAGCACGAGTGGCGCCAAGCAATTCAAATAGGGTAAAATAGCTACCTACCTACTTAACTTTATTTTAAGGGGATATCAATTACTTAAAACAACTGAGTTCAACCTGAAAAAAAAAAACGCCCAAATGCGAGTCGGACTCGCTTATATACAGTAGCTTTATATTGGGGTAAAACCCATGTGCATTAATCGATGTAAAATAACATCTTTGCAACCGTCAACACAGAGTTGGAAGACTCTCTTTCTGAAGCCACTTAATTTACCATTAAAACAAATGGGTGCGATTTATTTTAAACTAGCTTACCCGCCCGCGACTTCGTCCACGCGGACTACAGTTTATCGCGAAAAAAGCATCCTACGTTCTTCTAGGATATTAAAAACCAATGTAAAAGTAGACTTCTTGGTTATGGCCTCTGTGGCCTGTTGTTGGTATAGCATCAACTACTTACTCTGTGGCACCAACGCTCTTGATGATTTTTGACAGACTTGTTATTTCGTTTCCATGGCAACCGTTCCTTACAGCGAGTATTCAACATGTTCCAGTTTTCCCGTGGAAAATTCCACGAAATTCGAGGAATTTTCCGGGATAAAAAGTATCCTATGTTTTATTCTAGGGTATAAGCTATCTTCATTCCAAATTTCATCAATATCCGTCCAGCGGTTATCGCTTGAAAGCTCCCCAAACAAACAACGTTTCACTTTTATAATTGGTATGGATTTAACAATTTTGCTGCATTTTTGTTATACTTTTTTTGCTAGGCAACCCGGCGGCGATGTATCCTATGTATAAACTTGCATGAAAATCAAATTTCGTATATATACAAACGGATGTACGGATACTATCCTTATCTATTTCCATCCTTGTTTGTCTCAGGTATGATCGGCGTAGACACATTGGCACTTAGGCCTTGTACTATTATTTATTTTGTGCTTAATACTTGTACTATTATTTATTCTGTGCTTAGGCGAAAATTGCTGCTAGTTATCCACTACTGTCAGATACTGCGTAGTGAAATTGCTGCTAGTTATCCACTACTGTCAGATACTGCGTAGTGACTTTGCTGCTAGTTATCCACTACTGTCAGATACTGCGTAGTGAAATTGCTGCTAGTTATCCACTACTGTCAGATACTGCGTAGTGAAATTGCTGCTAGTTATCCACTACTGTCAGATACTGCGTAGTGAAATTGCTGCTAGTTATCCACTACTGTCAGATACTGCGTAGTGAAATTGCTGCTAGTTATCCACTACTGTCAGATACTGCGTAGTGAAATTGCTGCTAGTTATCCACTACTGTCAGATACTGCGTAGTGAAATTGCTGCTAGTTATCCACTACTGTCAGATACTGCGTAGTGAAATTGCTGCTAGTTATCCACTACTGTCAGATACTGCGTAGTGAAATTGCTGCTAGTTATCCACTACTGTCAGATACTGCGTAGTGAAATTGCTGCTAGTTATCCACTACTGTCAGATACTGCGTAGTGAAATTGCTGCTAGTTATCCACTACTGTCAGATACTGCGTAGTGAAATTGCTGCTAGTTATCCACTACTGTCAGATACTGCGTAGTGAAATTGCTGCTAGTTATCCACTACTGTCAGATACTGCGTAGTGAAATTGCTGCTAGTTATCCACTACTGTCAGATACTGCGTAGTGAAATTGCTGCTAGTTATCCACTACTGTCAGATACTGCGTAGTGAAATTGCTGCTAGTTATCCACTACTGTCAGATACTGCGTAGTGAAATTGCTGCTAGTTATCCACTACTGTCAGATACTGCGTAGTGAAATTGCTGCTAGTTATCCACTACTGTCAGATACTGCGTAGTGAAATTGCTGCTAGTTATCCACTACTGTCAGATACTGCGTAGTGAAATTGCTGCTAGTTATCCACTACTGTCAGATACTGCGTAGTGAAATTGCTGCTAGTTATCCACTACTGTCAGATACTGCGTAGTGAAATTGCTGCTAGTTATCCACTACTGTCAGATACTGCGTAGTGAAATTGCTGCTAGTTATCCACTACTGTCAGATACTGCGTAGTGAAATTGCTGCTAGTTATCCACTACTGTCAGATACTGCGTAGTGAAATTGCTGCTAGTTATCCACTACTGTCAGATACTGCGTAGTGAAATTGCTGCTAGTTATCCACTACTGTCAGATACTGCGTAGTGAAATTGCTGCTAGTTATCCACTACTGTCAGATACTGCGTAGTGAAATTGCTGCTAGTTATCCACTACTGTCAGATACTGCGTAGTGAAATTGCTGCTAGTTATCCACTACTGTCAGATACTGCGTAGTGAAATTGCTGCTAGTTATCCACTACTGTCAGATACTGCGTAGTGAAATTGCTGCTAGTTATCCACTACTGTCAGATACTGCGTAGTGAAATTGCTGCTAGTTATCCACTACTGTCAGATACTGCGTAGTGAAATTGCTGCTAGTTATCCACTACTGACAGATACTGCGTAGTGAAATTGCTGCTAGTTATCCACTACTGTCAGATACTGCGTAGTGAAATTGCTGCTAGTTATCCACTACTGTCAGATACTGCGTAGTGAAATTGCTGCTAGTTATCCACTACTGTCAGATACTGCGTAGTGAAATTGCTGCTATTTATCCACTACTGTCAGATACTGCGTAGTGAAATTGCTGCTAGTTATCCACTACTGTCAGATACTGCGTAGTGAAATTGCTGCTAGTTATCCACTACTGTCAGATACTGCGTAGTGAAATTGCTGCTAGTTATCCACTACTGTCAGATACTGCGTAGTGAAATTTCGATAATTTTATGGCGGGATCATAACCTATCGTGTTGTGCCCTTTAGTAAATATATGTACAAAAAACTTAGCTAAGTTAGTTGAGTCCTTACGTCATTCATTACATTACACAGATCGTTGCGACGCCTGACCAATATGTTGGTACTTATTAGGAATGCAATACTGGTAGTGGGCTAGAACAATTGGACTACCTAAAGCGCGTGTAATGGCATGTGGGTTGCCCAACTGTTTCATGTAATTAGCTTTTATTTTGTAGTAGCTGTTTATGGCACTTGCCCTGTTAAAAAAGTCCTGACTCACTATAAAACAATATACTGTCTACAAAAGATATTTGTATGAAAAATCATCTATGTAAAGGGCAACTGTTACAAAACAAAGTGTATTGTGAGCATAAAGTTAAGATTTCGCTGCTGGCGATACATACAAGTTTATGATTGTGAGTAACATTGTCATAGGTTTTTTTCTTTTCCATGAGCCATAGTTCAAGGTTTTGTACTATAACGCACAATAAACATACGTGCAAATATGGAGAGGGAGGCGGACTTTGCCCGTACGAATTAAAAACAAATCATGTTTGCACATTTAATAATTCCGGTTGACCTTTTAGGCCAAAACATAGTAAGAAAATTTTAAACAAACATATTTTTTTCTGTTTATTATTAAACAGCATGTAAGTAACACTTTTAATTTGTAATATCCGGATGGAAGCAAAAAACTTGTTTGGGTACACGCAACTTTTAACAAGCCATTTATCGAATTGTCCATAGGAAACTCGTACATTATGACGCAATATAGAATAGGGAAACAGTTTCATTTCCTAGACCAGTTTAGTAACCTAGCATCGAGTCGGTAGTTTATGCATAGCCTAGTGTACCTTGGTACTTGTCTATTATCAAAAAAAGTAACTGAATCATCCCTGTACATCGATGATTGTTTTCAAAAACTTGCTAGGAATCTACTTTTTGATGATCATTGAATACAAAATGGACTAACTAGATACGTGATGTTCAAAAATACATTATTATGGTCTACCTATTAAATTAATAATTATGCATGCAAATCATACTGTCAGCATAAATTATTAATAGATTCTATTATCTTCAATACTTAATTTGTATCAGGAAATCATAATAGTTTGTCACTTTTTGGTTTGCTCATTATGATTAGAAAGATAACAAGATAATGTTTTTGACAACGATTACAATACTAAAAGATTCAAAGTTCTAATGGGACTGCTTTCCAACCTGACTTGCGATTCTTACGACGGAACTAGTGTTGTTTCCAGTCTATATAGGTTAAAATAGGTTTATGGTGAATATAAAAATACTCATTTTCAAAATTATTTTAATCGACACGCGACGCGCTTGCTTCTCTGAAATAATATATACAAATTGCAGTTCCGATCTACCACAAATCTCATGAAAAACAACGACAAACGTTGCTCGAAATGCGAATGTTATTGTCACCGAGAGTTAGTTGAGCTTATGGTGGCCCCAGTCTGTCTGCCAACCCTCCAACAGATCGTCCAACCTACCCGTTTTACATAGTTCGCTCGAGTTTGAAAAAAATCTCGCTCGAAACGGCACACTACATCGAAGGTTGGATGATCAGCTTGACGGTGGTGTGTTTTTGCGTCTCATTCAAAATGTATGATACATTTACGATGTGTTGTTAGCGTCCACCATCTTCGTGCAGTCTAATTTTTAGTCGTCGGTAGGCCCGAATAAACAATATATTTTTATACGCTGATCAGATATAGCGCGGCCACACCTATCGATTCCATGTTTGGCCGAACGTTTAGAGTTGGTGGGTTGGACGATTATCTTGCTGGAATCACCACAAATTGATTCAAAGTGCAAATTTTAATTCAATTCACAATTCAATCTCGATTCGGCCAACATTAATTCAATAATTTCAAAGATCTGTTTGGTACTCGCAACTCTTAACAAGCTATTTATCGAATTGCCAATAGGAATGTCTTGAACAGGGAATTATACATACTCATACGAGGATATTACTAAATGATTTCCTAATCTACATGCTGGAAATATCAGGAAGACTATTAACTAATCATGCAAAATATGCTAAAATAATCACTGATTAATATCACATGAGAATTGTTGTTGTTTAAAGAAGTGAAGACCAGTTTATGCCACTGGTTCACCACGTGTTAGTGAGACATTCAGATAATACCTAATTTAAAAATAAAGCGTTATCTTTTGCACACTGTCTGCTTCGTTGTTAATGACCTGCGTCAATAAAGATTTAATTTACACGACTGCCCAAACAAAGGAGTGTAGTTTCTAGGATTTCTTTATTCCACCATAACTTTTAATGTCTGAACAGATTAAGACGTATGGGGTATCGTTAGAATCCTTACATCCTCCCGAGTAACATAAGCTATTTTTTTTTTAAAACTTTATGGCGACTTTATGGCTCCATTTTCAAGTGAGAACAAAAGTTTTTTCTTCTAATTTTACTTCATGTGTATCAAATTGTAGCCCTTGTTAAGCACATTCTATCAGTATATAATTTATTGGCATAAGTTCTTTCTTGGCAGGGCAGGCGTGTTTTGCTTTTATTGACACGATGTGTATTGTATTGATGTTTTTTGCATGCTGTCTCAGGCGCACCTACGAGGGATTAATGGTATCGATATGACGACCAAAAGATACGGTCCCATATTAGGAAGGTAGCACGGGGAACGCTGCCATTTTCAAATGGCATAGGGCAACCGCGGTTTGTAATGAACTAGCTGCACCCATAGGCTTTGTCCGCGTACAATTTTCTCACTCGCATTCACCCCATTCAGGATGGAACTAAAAAACCGTCATGGAGTATAAAAAACTAGTATAAAAATTAAAAATCCAAGTTAAAAATCTCTAGATCCATTGGTTTAGGCTGTGCGTTGTCTGTCAGTCAGTAAGTCACTGTACTTTATAGGTCTACAAGATGTGGCTTTGAAAACTTTGCCCAATGCCCCTGTTCACCTCCTTAGAGTGCGAATGTTCTTAATTCCTTTCGTAGTGCTCCCCTATACTACCAAAGGAAGCTACCTTGAAAATGTCACCTCTGGTTTAGGCTGTGCGTTGTCTGTAGGTTGTCTGTCGTTCAGTTAATCAGCGACACGAGGTTTTATATATTTAGATAAAAATCTTATAATAACAAAAAGTCAGAAAAAACCTGAAACTCTTGTATGTTTATTTTATTTCAAGAGTTTCTATTCAATAAATAATATCCGAGCTCAGTGGTTGCATTAGGAGAGGCCTACGTCCAGAAGTGGATAGATATAGGCTGATTATGATTATATTCAAAATTTCAACTGTCTAATGTTAACAGTGTAGGTATTAATAATTTTCTAATGGAAAAAAACCATTAGAAAATTATTATATATATTTAGGCTAAGCAGGCGTTAACTGCTATAAAAAACATAAAAAGTGTAGGTATTCAAAATAGAGGTATTTTGTTAAAATTTTGACCACTCTTAAAAAAAGTCAAATTTTGTAAAAAAAAACGTTTTTTTTTCAAAATATATCTTTGGTCTGCGTTGTTACCTCTTTATAAACATACTCTTTAAATATCAAGCCTCTACACTCAGCAGTTAAGAAAATAGTTGTTCCTGCATAGGACCTTAATTAGCAAAGATGTGATTTTCCATTATTGCAGATTTCTTGCAAAAACATTTTGCAAATATTGTATTTTTTATACTTTTCATAGACACTTACCATAAAAATACCACCATAAAGCTCTATTAAAGATCTATTTATAAAAAAACTAATTTTGGCCCCTTCAATCCAAGATGGCGGCTAACGGCGGCCCACGCCTCAAGGTCGAAAATTTGGTATTTTCGTAAAGACCATATAAATTAGCAACACAAATCAAAACATCTTCTACTCAACCACTTGAAGGGCAAAACTACCTTGTTATTCTTGTTATTGGTCTGAACTCTGAAGTGCAAAAATTATATACGTACAAATCACATAATATACAATTGATAGAATTTGTGTTTTGGGGAAAGCACCTTCCACCCACTAACTACTAAACCAACACTAACTATATTGTGGTGAAATCTTTTGTTATTAGTGTCAATCGCTTCCATTTTTTTGAAAGCATTTTCAATTTTGCATTGTTTTAGCGCAAAAAATGTCGCCAATTATTCAATAACTTTGAAGTAATTGAGAAAATTAAAAAACAAAGACTTATAAGCGTAGTTAACTAATGAAACAAACTCAAGCAAAAAGAAAACGTATTATATTTAGGGATAGATAAGTGTTTTTTCTTTTTGTATGGCAAGGGCGCTATATACTCTTCTTAAGCTACAAGGTGAATAACATGCGGGGGTCCAATTTAAGGAAAATTAAACGCGCTGCAAAGCCGGTCGAAAAATTATGAGCGACCGGTTCAGTGATCACGTTCGACCCGTAAAGTTCACCCGCGAAGCTATAGCGGTTTGTATTGTAGAATTTAGTGAACTACTACCTGCGCCCCGTGGCTTTGCCAGAATGTTCATTTTTTTTGGAGTAATAAGTTCAAACACTAAAACCCGACTACGGTCTTAGTGGACTACAAATATTCAAACGTTTTAGAAATTTAAAACGTTAGGGCCGGGGACTGCGCTTTTCCTACTTGGTTAAATACTACAAATTTATATCGCACACCTACGGCCCTAAAGTTTTGAATTTCTAAAACGTTTGAATATTCTTGTTTGTGACTTTTTAGTCTAATAAGACCGTAGTCGGGTTTTAGTTTTAGAACTTTATTTTTATTTAAATTATTTTGGGGTTACAATATATATATTTTCGATATGTACTAATTAAGCCCTTTCATTTGATACCAAACTCGGCATAATTTTTTTTTTGAATTTCACGTCTTTATGCCTCTTACAGTGCGCGATATTCAATTTAATGTTATGTTACATACACAACCAGCAGTGAAGACGCTTCCATTTCCCCAATTATGAGTAGATTAGAAGTTGTGAAGGAACGGATGAACATACATACCGGTTATTATCATAACCCTCCTTTTTGCTTTGCAGTAGTCGGGTAAAAAAAAGCCTATGTTGATCCTCATGAATATGATGCACACTAGCTAGTTAGTCTAGTTTGTAACAAAAGAATATTCTTTAAAAGAACAGATGTTTGACAAACAGATGTTCGACAAACAGATGTTCGACATGACTAAACTTAAATTTAGAGTAGTTTAGTCTAGTTTTAGTTACAGTAACTTTCGCTATTATAGTATTAGTGTGATAAACATGAATATGAAGTAGGAAAATGCTTGATGGTCTGAACAAACCTAGACAACGCAGTAAATAAATTATATGAACGTGTTCAATTGCATTTGCGAAGAAATAATACTACACAGAATCTATACCAATATATAAAAGTAACGGATTTTGATGAAATTTGGAATGGAGACAGCTTATACCCAAGAATAAAATATAGGGTACCTACTTTTTATCCCGGAAAATTGTAAGTCTCCACGGGAAAACTGGAAAATGTTGATTACTCGCTGTAAGGAACTGTTGCCATGGAAACGAAATAACAAGTCAGCTTCAAGAGCATTGCATTGGTTTTTAATATCCTAGAACATAGGATGCTTTTTTCGCGATAAACAGTAGTCCGCGCGGACGAAGTCGCGTGCGGGAAAACTAGTAAATAATATTTCCTGTGCGTCGTCTTTACTCACAGCAAATGCTGGACTGGGCTTCAGCTTTGGACTTATTGGCCTAGTGAGTGCGAGCGCGAGCGACGCGTCTCCGTTTCAGCTTGGGCAAATGCTTTCTTATGTCAGGCGGATGTCCGAATGTCCGGCTGTCCTCCTCTACAGGTCGCATTTCTAAACCGATCTAGACGAATCTCGGTAGGTATACAGGTTTAACGAATTTTTTAGTCTTTGGGGTTTTTTGTTTGGGGCGGAGATATTCAGTAGCCCCCTTTTTGAAGGAAGTACCTAACGGAGTATCTGAATATTTCCACCTTATTAGATCCGATTTGGATGGTTCCATTTTTATTTGAAAGGTAGTAACTATAAGTTGGTCTCATAAAAATTTGGTGACGATCTGATGAGGATCTTCGACGTGATGAACAGAATAGCTCCTCAAAATGCTAAATTACTCACTTTTAGGTTTCTACCAGTGGAATCAGCCCTTTACCTACTAGGTAGGGATAGATAGAGCACCTTGTTTATTAATGTTAGTTTTATAATAAGGTAACTAGATGACGCTACTGTGCACAGCTAGACTGTTTGCAAAAAAGTTTGTGCTCGCGAGGTGTACAGCTCACAGAGCCACTAGTTATAATCTGTATGTGTACTGCTTATCGAGGCTAATTGATTTGTTTCTAGCTGCGCCCCGCGGTTTTACCCGCTTTAATTATGATGATGTGCTTGTCACTCTCTGGTCCTTGGAGTACACATATGCAAAAAAACGTCAATCCTTCGCGCCGCTTAGAAAAACTTTCTGCTGCGTGAAATAGGAATAAACAAACAGACTTTCGAATATATAATATTAGTGTGGTCTGTTTATTACGATACGAGCCGTATTAAAAGATTGAGTTCCCTTTTAGTAATTTACTAATGAGAAGTTAAACAGAAGAGTGTTCGTATAATATTATAGTAGTTTATGAAACGGTTGCATAATAAGGGGTATTAAAACAAGAGAGTGAGTTTAACATTTAACAGCTTACATTTAATGGAGAAAAAAAACCGTTATATTTTCTTGATGTTCTTTAGGTAGGTACCTACTAATGTAAAGTAAATTATGGCGCCAAAATCCAGTCCACAGCGAATTCGCGCTGCCATAGATAATAAATGACGAAAACCCTCGTAGGTGCGGAGCCAACCGGTGCTATTATGTGAAAAAAAAAAAATTATAACATAGTTTAGTTCAAAAAACAGTGTTATAATGGTTTTTTTTACATGTTTATATTTATATAGACGTGCCGTGCGTAATGTATATCATTATGCCACCATTTTTGAGTTCATGACCCGGATTTTACGATATGAGTGTAGATAAAATGATAATATTATAACATTTGTGTTTTTGTTGCAGTTTTCATTCTCCTCCAAAAATCCATCGGCATGTCAAAGATCAGCCAGGGGTCTTCTTACGGTACAGAAAAGAAGTAGCCAACGCCGCAGTATTCTGTTGTACATACCTGCCGTATACTATATTTTTGAAATTACATTATTGTAATTAGTTTTTCTATGGACATGTTTTTGTTGTATAATGTAAAGGAGTGTAACATTAGAATATAGTTTTAGATGAAAATACAAACGAATGGTATTTTATAGTTGTGGATATAATGTTAGACCTAGAGTACTGTGTACAGTGTTAACAAAATGTGATTTAGAAAATGCAAAATTAAACTTATTATAAAATTGAAGGTAGTTAGAACATATTGGTTGTTGGTATACCAATCTGTAAATTTGAATAAAAAACCCTCATTCAAGACTATTATTCCATCGAGAAAAAACTTTCGAAAGTCAGTGCTCTTGTATGATTTATGAAATTTAAAAACATAAAATGTTTTATTTTTCTCTGTGTTATTTTCGTATCATTGTGAACAAATGTCAAAAATATCGGTCAGGGTGTTATATTTAATGTTTATTGTTTTATAGCTTAACAAATTTATTATCACGCAATAATAATAATTATGTAAGTACATATAGAAAAATAATACTGAGTAATATTTAAAGATTAAATGCTATCTTGTTACTAATCTTTCTGGAAGGTGACGACATCTTTGTTACTTTTATCAAAGGGCGACATAATTAATCCTGATATATTTTTACATATTTTGTAACATTGTCTTAGTCAGTATCTACCTTCTATAATTGCAGTCTATTAACTTATTTATTTATTCTATAGCACAAAAACAATTGTACAAGGAGGACTTAACGCTAAGTAGCATTTTCTACCAGTCAACCTGGATGCGAAAGAAAAATGGAGGCGGTGGAGTAGAAATTAATAGCAGATTACTGCATTGAGTGGAAAGTGACATTTCTGCACCGAGTTAGATTGAAGCCCGAGCTTTAGCGTGGGCTCTAAAAACACGTGTGTAGCAAGATGTCACTTGAGCGAGTGTCAGTAATCTGCTTTTCTTTCCAACACAAAGTAATATCACAATTGTTCACCTAAAATGTAAGCAGTACAATTTTCAGTCACATTGGAATTCCCGCCAAATCCGCCGCGCCCATATTTAAAAAATTGTAGGTACATTATATTTTTACACGACTGCCCAAAAAAAAGGAGTGTAATGTTTTTAGGATTCATGTATGTTTCTATGTATGCATGTTAGTTTCTTTATTCCAACATAACTTTTAATGACAGTATGGCTCTCCAATTTCAAAAGCGTTTTTTTTTTTTTTGAATTTTACAATGTGGGTATCAAATTGATTCCCATGGCGTAAGCATAAGTTCTTGTTTGGCAGGGCAGGCGTGTTTTTTTATCTTTTAATCTAGTTATTAAATCTCTATTGGACGAATGCATTAATTCTATACGTAACTATGTACATAATAAATCCTTTTCTGTAGTCTCTGCTAAGTTTAAAAAATAAAAAAAGAACTGGGATCAAAGATTTTGAATTATGCTTACTGGCGTAAAATCCTCTACGACTGGGATACAACATAAAAAAACCTGCTGTAATGGATTTCTTTACTTACTTTCTGCACTATTTTAATGATGAGCAGTAATAAGATGCTTTCTGCTTATGTTTTAGGTGAACAATGTGATATTACTGTGCAGTGGGAAGAATAATAGGTATATAATTAGACGAGAAAAAATATACTGTTTATATCATCCAGTCAATACTATAGCCATAATTAACACAGTAACTAATAAATACTATTATTTTATTTTATAAACACAGTTTTGTTGTGATTCTGTGCATTTTTCTATTAATTTCTTACTTACTAGCTGTGCCCGCGGCTTTACCCACGTATGTTCATTTATCTGGGTTAAAAGTAACTTATGTGTTATTCCAGGACCCAAAAGTACCTATAAAGTAAAAAATGCCATATTTATTTCAGCTGTCAGATATATTTTTTCGATTGCTCGACTTCTAATCATCGGATTAAGATAGTACACCAAGTTTTTAAGTCAAACCCTAATAAGCTATCCAACAGTGAATACCGCACTGCAATCTATCCGTAGTTTTTACTTGATGCGCGAACAGACAAACAGACTTACATACTTGTTTAGTACCTAGCTTATTTTAAGTCCCCTAGACATTGTTTTTATTATCTTTGTACAGACTTTTTGTTACTGCTTCATTATAAGTATAGATTACTTTACTTATGTCTTCAAGCACAATTTATGCAAACAAAATGAAAATATAAGCCAATGTGGTAACGATAAAAAGAACAGTCTATTATTTTAAACTAACTAATACCTACAACTCATCATGTTAGGTATGTGTGGATACAATGTCGATTATTATATAATGGTTAACTTAGTAATTTTAACAAATTGATTTTAAAGATATTGCAATGAGATACTTGTCAAAGTAATAGCTCGATAGTTCACGAAAATGTCGTTTGTTCCCAGTAGTTCCATGAGAGATGTTCCGTAGTTCCGTCAACGGTACTTCTGGGTAAATTAGTTTCCTACAAGTTCTGTGAATAGAACTCCGTAGAGGATTGAGTACTGTCTATCAAAAAGTGTTGTTGTCGTTAACAAGACACTCGTATATTATCCGAAGGCCCATCTCAGCACCTGCCTGTAACTAATGCCAGAAAGGATTGTTTGCCTTGCCTCACAATCCCATTTCTGTTATTAGGCAAGGCAAATAAACATTTCTATGTAACACAACAAAAGACGTGCTGTGTATGTCCATTTCTATGTAACTCTCGGAACCAGGTTTTAAAGGCTTTGGGGTGTTACCTACTCCAATTATGATATAAACCTTTTCATACAGATAGAGGCTATTTATCACTTTCTGGCATTGACCACACCATTGTGGGGCGTATTTAAAGATTTGTCGCCCGGGCCTATATGGTTTGCCGGCCTATAAATTATAGAAAAAAAAACGGACAAGTGCGAGTGAATTCGCGTGGAGAAGTTACACGTGTTTGGGTCACAGAAATCGGTCCAGTAGATTCGGAGCAAATTGGCTGTGACAGACCGACGTACAGACACACGAGTCCAAGTTTTTTCATTCGTATGTAAGAAACTCTAAAAAGTGAAATTATTAAACAATTCTATCAGTGCAAAATGAAAACATCGTTCCAAATCATTTAGAAGAATAGGTCATAGTCAGTAAAAGCGAGCGCGATTGTTTTCAGCTATTTCTATAAGTGTAAAACTAAAAAATAATTCAAAATGATGTAATGATAGATATGACGTGCATAGCAATCGCGAAAATGTTGAGGTATTTGTATTAGGGCTTGTACTATTATTTATTCTGTGAGTAGGGTATATAATATAAAATATATATATATATATATCATATGAATAAAACCACCAAATAAATAAGTACGAGCAAAGCGAGTGCGTTTTTTTTTAGATATTTAAGTTAGTAAATTTCTGACAAGTCAAGTCAAAATGCAATAAAAGTAGTTTACGAATTACGATTATGAAAGGCGCATAAAGATGAGCGCGAGGGGCAGCTTCCGCCGCCCTTTGCAGTCTGTCATGCCGCCCCGGGCCATGCCCCTTTTGGCCCTAGGGTAAATACGCCTTTGCGTATTGTAGGTAGGTCTAAGGTAGGTATAATATCCAACCACTGTATAGCCCTTTACGGCGCTGCGCCGTTGCATTTCTTCAACATTCCAATCAATTGTAGGTACATAGAAATGTATCAAGAACTGCTAGATAAGCTCCACTCCACAACATTCCACGCCAACACTTCAAAAATTGCCAAATACAGTCAGTGTATAGGAAATCTCACGTTCATTGCCTGGAGTGACAAGAAATTTGAATTTGCGGCGTTGTCTCCGTGCGCGCTCGTCTGTGGCCCATCCGCACTGGGTCTCCAGATTGAGGGTTTAAAATACCTATATATTTGGGGAAACGAAAAGCTTGGGGGATAAAATTTCAAATTGGGCAACTTTTTTAACCTAACTACTAACGCCATCTCTGATATTTTAGTATACACAGAAAAAAAAAATTGCCCACGATTTTCCAATACATAGTATCAAAGTCGCTTTCCGCATATATCTCTCTGTCTGTCTGATTGGCCGCTAACTCCTACTAAACCACGCAACGGATTTTGATGCGGTTTTCACCATCAGATCATTTTTCGCGGAAGGTTTATGTATTTAATAAAACATGATTAAGTAATTAGAAAAAAAAAACAATATTTTGCAACCAAGACGCCGAAAAATTTATTTACCTGGAAATAAGCTGGACTGAAAGATGGACGAGGAAGTACTTAGTCTTGTCCAAGAAAAAAGGTACTTACTAGCGAACATAGAAAGGAGAAGATTAAAGATGTTTGGCCACCTTATACAACATGAGCTGGGAAGAAGAAGATGACTTATAACAATAAGAATAAACAAAATTGATTTTGAACCATTTAAAAATATATTTAAATATGTATAATTAGGTTTGTATAAGGATATATTACACTTTTAAGCCATTCTAAGTTTCAGGGCATATCCATTCTGCTCAGTCTTAATATGAAATCTAGGAGATACATTTGTACTTTGACTTCTATAGGTTTTTTTGTGATGAAAAACCCTGGAACCCCAGCTTGTTCCAATGTTGTTTGCTGATCACTAACCTGGAAAAAAAATGTAGAAAATAAATAACACATATTTCCAGTTGCAGCAACATGTATGGAGATCTGAGGCTGCCACATGGTATACATTTGTAAGATATCTATGTATATAGTAGGCACTCAGTAATCCGGTAAGGCTGCATTTAGTGCTTAACCAACCGCAAACAAGACAAGATAAAGTTAAAAATCTATATCTTGAAATCTGATTTTCTTGAATTAACTTTAAGTATATATGGTATTGATATAAATGTATTTATTATTGATCCATATGTATTTTATAAATGTTATGTTATGTATAGTATTTATTATATACTAGTGTGTCCACCCGCGACTTTGACCGTGCGGACTAGTACTACTGTTTATCGAGAAAAAAAGCATCCTATGTTCTTCCAGGATATTAAAAACCAATGCAAAAGTAGTTATAGCAACAATGCTCTTGATGATTTTTGACATAATTGTTATTTTGTTTCCATGGCAACCGTTTCTTACAGCGAGTAATCAACATTTTTCCAGTTTACCCGTGGAAGCTTACAATTTTTCGGGATAAAAAGTATTCTATGTTTTATTCCAGGGTATAAGCAATCTCCATTCCAAATTTCATCAAAATCTGTCAAGCCGCTAATCGCATGAAAGTTCCCAAACAAACAAAAAGACAATGTTTCACTTTTATATATTGGTATGGATTATTAGATATTTATTTTATTGTATTGGTACATATGTATTCTTGTTAGTGATATAATATATTTTAGTTTAATTATCATATTTTTATGATACCTATTAGTACACTACCGTCTGTTGTCGTATTTATTGCCTCTCCATACAAAGGTTGTCTGGAAGAGATCGTTTTTTAGCGATAAGACTGCCCATTGTATTCGTTTATTGGTTACTCATTTTTTTCGTTTCCATAGCAACCATTTCTTACAGTGAGTAATCAAAATTTTCCAGTTTTCGTGTGGAGACTTTCAATTTTCCGGGATAAAAAGTATCCTATGTTTTATTCCAGGGTACAAGCAATCTCCATTCCAAATTTCATCAAAATCCGTCCAGTCATTATCGCGTGAAAGCTCCCCAAACAAACAGACGTTTCACTTTTATATATTGGTATGGATTAATAGATATTTATTTTATTGTATGGGTACATATTATGTATTCTTATTAGTTATATAATTTATTTTAGTTTAATTATCATATTTTTATGAAACCTATGAGTACACTACCATCTGTTGTCGTATTTATTTCCTCTCCATACAAATGTTGTCGGGAAGAGATCACTTTTTAGCGATAAGTCTGCCCTTTGTATGATAATATTTCTTAGTTTTAGTTCATTTGTATTTGTACTTTTACACTGAAAAATAATAGAGAGTTATTTATCTATCTATTTATATATCAAACATATACAAATGTGAAGAAAAATTTAATCCATTAGTTAACTCTAAAATATGTGCATACTATTTACGCAAACGATTACGACTACGGCACAAAATATGGTGAAGAAATCATGTCCACCCAATAATTGTAGATGGAGAATTTTGTACATTGTATTTGAAATTGTGGGAACATGAGGTTTTTTTTTTAAGTTAGTCCAGATGTCTTTCCGAAGTTTTGACGAGCTGCTTGCTAAACTTTAGGATAATTTGAAGCATAAAAACATGTTCAGTGTTCCAGTGCCACCAGTTATGACATGCTTGGTATAGTTTTGTTTTCCTCGATAATGCCTACATGAGTTAGTTTGGTTGCTCAGTTAGCGTGGCACTAAACGCGCGTGTCTATCGCCTCGCACAGCGTGTCAGTCAACCAACGTATGCTTAACCAACAAGCTCTACCGACGGACCTCGTACGTGCGACGTAGCTGTACACGCATAGCAGTTCATCAGTGCTGCACTGTATACGTTCATGTTTCCATTGATATAGCTGTGCTCAACCAACCTCTGCGCTGACCATCGGTCGAGAATTAAATGCAGCCTACACCTAAGCTATTAAACAGTGAAAACAGCATAGCAATCGGTCCAATAGATTTTACGTGATGCGCAATAAAGAGACACCATTAGAAATGTGGTGTACTTGTTCAGTACCTAGTTTTTTTTTATATACCCTAAACCACATTTTTTGAAATATCTTCATTATACAGACTTTTTGTTACTTACTGCTTTATAGATAGATACATAGATAAAAAATAAATAAGAATAAAGAAGTATAGATACAAACCATTATGAAACATGATACATACTTTCTGATCTAATTGTAAAACTAATTTCATGTCCGTCTGTCTAAGTTCCTCTCTGTGCCTTGTTAAAAGCATGGCCTTCTGGAAGTCTTGCTGGTCTTCTGGTGTAGTGTTTATCATGTTTTGGATTTCCACTGAAAAGCAGAAATTAATAGTATTATTTGTAATACACTAAAGATGATGCATAATTATATAGCTTGCTTCAGTGCTCTTTTGTTTGATGATTGTCCATTTGATTTTTAAATGTTTCAAGACTGTTTAACTTAGGAACAACTACCACGGACATAATAATATGGTGTGCATGCATGTGTAGGTCCTAAAGACAATTATGTGTTTGGTAGGTATTCAGATAGTTAACTATAATAACTTACAAGTGTTTTTGCTAATGACCTGTAGCCTTTGTTGAAAAAGATGTTTTTCTGTAACATGTTGTATTTCCATCAGACCTTTGACTATTTCAAACACTGTGTCATTCAAGAGGCAGTTTGCTAGTCCAGAGAGCAGTTCTATGGGGACTCTCATCTGATATTTTCTGTAAAAACGTAATACCATGATTATTTTCAGACTAGGACTTGGATGAACAATATTATAATTTTTAATAACTATTGTGACCATTTTACGTGGGTTTTCATTTAATGAACTGTAGGTAAGTTAGATAGGTCCAAAATAGAATAAATGAGCTCTTACTGAGGGAGTTCTCTGGCCATTCCCTGGAGCTGTTCAAGTAAAAAGTAAAGTTTTCTTTGCAAGTCTTCAGGTGTCGGTTCATTTTCCATGACCACCACAATACATATCACGATGTAAATATCAGAAAATGCAGTATTAGCAATGTAAATGCACTATACACATGTCCCGAAGATTTTGTTTGTTTTTTTTCAATTCTTTTGTAAACTCAAAAGTAGGTATTTTCTTCAGTATTATATTTTCTTGGTTTTCTGCCTGCTCAGCCCATAACTATAATCTGTAGCCCTATTCCTGCATTGCCTGCACAAGCTAAGAAGGAGATAACATTGCCTTATTTCTTAGAGCGACAAATCTAAAACCAAAGAGTATATAAATACTAACAAATGTCAGTCAAATACGCCAACGTTTCATGGCAATCACGAGTGACAGGACTGATGATTGTCAGTCATATGTCATATTGTATTTCACAATGCCAGTTTCAGGGCTGTGTTCACTTACACGCTCGAATCATCCGTGCGATTATCGCTCGATCATCCGGAGATAGTGAACGACTTTGGACGTCCACATACAACTGACAACTGTCAAGTGTCAGTTTCATACTATTCCTCCCCTCCACTACTATTTTTCAGATGACCCAGGCGAACGCCCGGACGACGCCGTGAACGATTTCGAGTGTACGCGCGGGTGATCCGTGCGTCCTCGAACGTATAAGTGAACGGGCCCCGGAGGATCAAGCGATAATCGCACGGATGATTCGAGCGTAGTAAGTGAACGTAGCCTATGAATAACCGCTCGATTGATTCTATGCGCTACAGTCACTTTTTTTGTTTTCATTGATCATCGCAACTAACGCTACAGTGACATTTTTTGTTTTCATCGATCGTCGGAACACTCGATAGCGACGTAAATTTTGCCACTCGATTTTGAACATTATTGACCTCAATAATCATTCAAATCTAAGCGTGTTTATATAATTATTTTGCTTTTTGAACGACTTTGGACGTCCACATACAACTGACAACTGTCAAGTGTCCGTTTCATACTATTCCTCCCCTCCCCTACTATTTTTCGGAAATGACGATTTAAAAACTGAATTTAATAGGGTATTTATATATCTTTCAAGTTATTTAGATATGTTTGACGATAGTTAACTATTTATTTTGTAATTAATTTTTATATTCAAAAGGTGTGAAATCATTATTTTTGGCCACTTTTTACCTAGTTGTGGCCATACCAATGCATTAGTTTTGGCCATTAAGACTCCTTGCTGGAATTTGTGTTTCCAGATCGTTATAACCTGGGAGTTTCTTCAAGTCGTGAGGGAATAGATTGCTTCTTGGTAAGCGTGCACCATCGTCAGCCGCATCATCACTTAGCATCACGTGAGACAGTGGTCAAACGCTGTTTGTGTGTATAGGGATTTGTATCCATTTAAAAATAAAATCACGGGTAACTTGACACATATTTTTTTTCAAATATGGTATGAATACATTTCCAATATATTCATAAAAGCTTTCTGCTGTCATCCCCCTTTCTCTGTTTTGCCAATCGACCAATTGTCTGGTGAATTTTGTACAACATCCTGATTCATTCTTTTATATTTTAATAGAGTCAGAGGTGGAGCTTTTTCGCCTTCAGCATTGACAGTAAAAAGAGTCGTGATGTTTTCTTTGTAACAATTACAATATTCACAGATGCCTCAAAATTATCGCCAGTTGGATGTGTTGGTTGTGGTGTTTTCCATTCTCAATTCGACATTGTCCAAAAAGTTAAGTGTCCTCCTGAGTCGTCAGTGTTCACCGGTGAATGTTTGGCTATACTTGAAGCGGTTAAATATGTCCTTCTCTTTAAACTTCGTCGTACTATTATCTTCTCAGATTCACGTAGTTCCCTCCAATCTTTGCTTTCTAATCCATTTCATTCTAAATTTCATCCAATCTTACTTCATATCAAAAAGTCTATTTCTGAATGTCTCCTTAAAGGCTTAGACGTAGTTCTTGCCTGGGTGCCTGGGCATGTTGGTCTCTCTGGTAATGAGCGTGTCGATAGAGTGGCCAAGGAAGCAGTTTCTTGTGGCGATAAGATTCCTTTTATAAATTATAGCCAGGACCTTATTTGCCTACCAAAAAAATATTTATTAAATTCTTGGTGTATAAGCTGGAGATCTTCTAGCAAATACAAAGGTTCTGGTTTTGCTAGAATTCAGCCTGACATCCCTAGTAAACCATGGTTTGCACGGTGGCACTTCAGCAAGCTTTTTACATCTTCAATCATTCGTATGAGGCTGGGTCACTGTTGTATCCCTACTCATTTGCAAAAGATTCATGTTAAAGATTCTTCAATATGTGAATGTGGTCTTGATGATGGAGATCTCAATCATATTTTCTTTTCATGTCCACTACTGAATCATTTCTCATTCTTTCAGTCTCTTATTTCACTAGAAGTTTCATTGCCAACTCATATAACAGAACTTTTATCATCCAATAGTCGTAATATTTATATGTCTTTAGTTCAATTCCTTCCATTAAATAATCTGAAACTTTAAGTATTTGTGTATATTGTAGTTTTATAAATTATAGTTCATATGTATATATATATATATATTTAATTCATTTATGTATGTAGTTCTCCTATGTTTGTAAAATTCATCATATTAATCTGGTCTTGTTAACGTTTCTAAATTTCCTGTACTAGTAAATTATTTATAAACTTTTTGACGCGAAGCTACATGACTCTGGCAGAAATGTCAAAAAGACAATTGCCACAAATAAAAAAAAAAAAAAAAAAATTTTTTTTTTTTACCTCTAAAGGTTTTTATCATAAACATGTTCTTCTTTTGGTGCTAAAATCAGTGCTCCTTTAGGTGCCAAAAATGATGTCAAATGCAAAGAAAAAAATAAAAAGATAGTTAAGATATTTAACGATTACTTACCAAGGGTCGCTTATGGTTTTTCTTAAGAAATTATCGTAAAATTTTTGTTTTACCATCACAACTTCACAACAATGTGTCTAGATGTTCACGGTGCTACAACTGTCACTTTTCAAAACGAACCATAGACAAAGGATTGTTTTACCACAGAATGTAAGCAAATATGTTTTCTATACCTTATTTAATGACTTTCAAAATTGCAAGTGGCCAAAACCGGGGCACTGGCCAGAACCGGGGCTCTTGCTCTACGCGCGGGTGTAATAAGGTTGCATATAGATTGCGATGTGCGACCTCTTCCATAGTTCCAAAGAGAAGTGTCATCACACAAAAACAGTGTTGTGTCAATGTAACATAAATGCTGTTCGTTGTTGAAAAAATAAAATAGAACTTGTATTGTGAAGTAATCTTTCTTTCTATTAAACTCTGATGGTAATTCTACATAGGATCAGTTCAGGCCTCACTAGTTAGATATTTTCATGTCCATTAATTGGGTAATCCGTGCGTCCTCGAACGTAGTAAGTGAACGCGCCCCGGATGATTGAGCGATAACCGCACGGATGATTCGAGCGTGTAAGTGAACACAGCCTGCAGCCCGATTACAGGACTTGGTTACAATCGGATTATCACTTTTTTCATAGCAATTTCGACTCTATCGCAAGGCATTAGTGATATCGATACTGACAATCCGATTGAAGTTATGTGGTCGGGCACCTAGGTAATTCGAAAAATAGTAGGGGAGGGGAGAAATAGTATGAAACTGACACTTGATAGTTGTCTGCAGCCCGATTACAGAACTTGGTTACAATCGGATTATCACTTTTTTCATAGCAATTTTGACTGTATCGCAAGGCATTAGTGATATCGATACTGACAATCCGATTGAAGCTAAGTTCTGTAATTGGGCCACAGTTCTATGTGGACATCCAAAGCCATTCACTAACTCCGGTGGCCCAATTACAGAACTTGGCTACAATCGGATTGACACTTTTTTCATAGCAAAATCGACTCTATCGCAAAGCATTATTGAATTTGACTGCTTGAAACTGTCAGCTATCAATATTACGTAATCGCACTGCAGATGATCGAGCGATAATCGCACGGATGATTCGAACGTTGTAAGTGAACGCGCCCCAGTGGTGGAATTGTGGAATGGCAACTCCACAAATGTGAAGTTTGTGAAGTGACTTCCATGTTCCATTCCATCCAAAATCCAAGAATCCAATTTCTTTCTTGTTTACTTTACATCACCATATCTCTGTACATACTGTATTCTCTGTATGTTCTTGTTTGTTGTAAACTTTTAGACATAGAGTAACTTTTTGGCACTACAGATGGAAATACTGGAAGGATAGGATTAATTATAATTGTTTTCTTTGTTGCTTGTTGTTATGTGCGTTGATGTGATGAGTCTTGAGAAAATACAAATCAGATAATTTCAGTCAATAGGTACCTACTTCATAATTATTTTACTATTTGATTTGGTCGGTCTAAAGTAGGTATCTATCCTTGAAGCTACAATGAGGAACTTTATTTTCCTGTTCCTATATTTTAATTGTAATTTTATGAAAGCTGATTACACCAACAGTTTAGTGAAAAGATCATATTCCTTGTAAGTATCTACTTATTTGCCAAATCGCTTATACTTGTACCTATAGATCTCATTAAAAGTGGGAAGATTAGGTTCTAGCTCTGCGGGTGTGGACCGCATAAATTAGGTGCAATATGTACATAAACCGGCCTTAGTCACAGTGTGGCGATTGTGTAGCATTATTTGTCAATTGTTATTTTTATGATTTTAGCAATTAACGCCAGATTAACGTAAACAATATATTTAATTATGAATGTCATTTAATTGACAATTATTGTTGTTGACAGTTCTTGATTCTTGAAACACTACATTGGAAAAGGACCTGTGTTTGTTTTCAGTTGTATAGTTTTTGTTTACCTATGTTGATATACAATTTATATTGATGTATTATTTAACTGGTCCACCTATCTCCCCTAATTTAACTAGATCTTTGCTACCTAAAAAATTGAGTGTATTGTATTATTTATTTTTATTCTCAAAGTCTTAAAGCCTATGGTAATCCTTTGATGGTAGGTACACTAGATACACAGCAACAAAGCCGTGACCAATACATGTTATTTAGATAACATTATTTTATTAATTCCAGAATAACCAGTCGTGATGGCCACCTACCCGATAATCCAGTGAATCCATCACAATGCCTAACAATTTTAGATGAATTTGCCGACTATGCCTCCAACTTTACCAAGTGCTCCATATTACATGCCAGACCTATAAGACTTTGTGCAGAATGCATTGAACAATATGTAAATTTCCACAACAAATATGAAGAATTACTCACTAAAGTTGTGAATGGGACATCATGCAAGTCTTTGTTCATATCACACGATAGATTGGATGCTGTTCTTGAGTATCATGATAATATATTATCTGTTTGGGAGAAAGGACATTGTAGTGGTCAGTATTGTCATATTTTTTCTTTTTGTAGTAATATGGTCATCCTTGGAATGTCTTAAATATCTAGAACAATGTTATAAAACAGTAGATTGTATGACAAGGGAGTAAATAATATTTTTACGGCAAGGGCATTTTGAATCCATAGCGGAGTGAAGGATTCTAAGAGTAGAATGCCAAGTGCATCCTAAACGTAGTGAAGATACTTTACAACTCATGAGTTATATTTATATAAAACAGTATTATTAACTAAACTAAAAATAAGGAAAACACTTTGGATCTCTTTGATTTATGTTCTTCTGACAGTCTCTTTAGATATGCTATAAATTTTGTGCAAATCTGGTTTTGAATGTCATCACTGGTACTGACTGTCGATTTAAGCATAGAGTAAGTACTCTAAAGTGTAGAAAGTTGCTTACATTTGGCTAATTCTTGAAAATAGGCTTTAAATACATTTTCTAGAATTGACTTCGATCCTTTGCATTTCTCCATTCAACAAAATTGTTATTAGCTTCAAATATTTTTCGCGGGATTTATTAAAGGTAAGATTCTGTAGCACATTTGTTGCGTCGTTTCTTATATTTTCAGGTATTATACTTTGGCTACTTAAACTTGATGAACGTTATATCTTCGTAAAATTATTTAGTTTTGGCACCGTGATCATAATATCGTAATTAGCGCGCTTTTAATTTTTTCTCTTCTCCACACACGGACATATGGGCTCCTTTCCGTATTTGGATTCACATGATTCTTTTTTTTGTGTTCCGCACCTCAAAAGGAATAGAAGTTTCATTGAATTATTTCAAGAACACTTCATTGTCTGTCTATCTGTGAAGACCCTTTTTGTTCAATCAAATTAATATCAAATACTTAGTGCTGCTATTAGCTAATTTCTGTAGCTATTTGAAACAAAAAAGCGTGCATGCTAAATTGCTTTTAAATGCCTCGAATTAGAGTTAATATTACAATGCGCCGTATAACTAAATTATAATTGCAACTGATTGCATGACAACAAAGCAATATCAACTCTAATGCGCGGATTCGAGGTGCAATTTAGCATGCACGCTATTTTGTTTCATATAGATACAGAAATTAGCTAGTAGCGGCACTGGTCTGTAATCCCTTGGAGCTGTGAAAAAATAAACTTCTTAGTCAACGCAATCAAAAGATACGGCCTTTTATGCCGCATATCTCGACACTGGCAAAGGCATCAATGCCTATAGGCTAAGTAAAGGTAAAAATACGATAACCATAGGGGCCTTGATATTGCGAGCGCCCGGGTCGCTGGAAGATAAAATGTATGGTGGCTAGCCGTGCGCCCGAGGCGCTCTCTATGTAATGTCCTTAGAGGCGCCATACATTTTAATCTTTACAGCGACCAGGGCGCTCGCACTGGTCGTTCGCTATATCAAGGCCCTAAATTGGAAGATAATTATGGAAAAAAAGCAGTTTGTAAACTGACTGCGACCTATGTCGATGTATGGGGATAACAGTTTTCCAACGGCAAAGTTAAGTTTGAACACTCGTGCGCGAGTCCGACTTGCATTTGGCCAGTAATTTTAATTACAGTGCACCACGCGGCGCTTCTTATTGGCGCCCGTCAACAATAAGCGTATTAAATACTCTGGCCTGTCCCAATGAACAAAAATGAGATGCTTTGAATTTGTAACAAGAAGTTCCAAACTCATTCTTACCCTCTCTAAATCTTGAACAGAAAATACCTACATTAGGCGCAGTAACCGAGGAACAAATCAGGGTTTTTCGAATAGGTGGGATGAAAATAATATTATCAACATTTGGTAGTTCTGTTATTTACCTACCACCACCATCTTCTAATCTAAATTATTCCTCTTCATTTTAAGCCAGGTAGTCTGGAACACTATTGTTCTATTGTTAGAATAAATAGAATAACCGAGAATATTGTTTCGTACTTGTTCTAATGATAGAACAAATAGTAGAACAGATGGTAACTACCCAACTACCAATGTGTTCAATAAAGAGTTATCTAGCTATCTATTGATTAAACTTCTATTTCAGCATGTTTTGATTGGAGCCAGGAGAAGCCGGTGCTGTCCAATGAAACAGAAAATTTCAGAATCAAATTTAATGTAACCTTGGAATGTATTGTACAAAACCTAGACACCAACAACACAGATGAAGTCTGCGTGAAGTGCATGCGTCCATATGTGGAACTGGATGAGTTTTATAAATCCTTAAGTGCTGATGGCATTGGAGTTGATAGTGTGTGCATGGACATTGTGGACTCTGTAAGTCTTGTTACTTTTTATAATCTGCATCATTATATTACATTCTCACTGCTTGTCCTTACTCAAAGAGAGTGTGAGTTTCGTCCCAACTGCCACCAGGGGCCTAATTCTCTAATTTTAAGACGCCAATTCCACGCAGGCGGCGTGGAATTCGCGCGGAATTGGCGTGACTGGTCATACAGAATCCAGGCCCTGTTGGGACGAAACTCTTCAATGTATAGTTAAGTAATGATGCCCGCCAAAAAAACAGCCGATTTTTAATAAACTTTAAAATCTCATAAACTAAGCGTCTCCGCGGTGGGAGAGGGGTACCATGGGGCTCTCATCTCTTTATTAGAGGCTTGTGACTCGCCCCCGCTTCGCACGGGTAGCACTCACACTGCGGCATTTTTCTCACTTTTTTATACACGTCGTAACTTCTAAAATAAATACGCCAGTAAGCGTAATTTAAAATCTTTGGCAGCAAAGCAACGATCGTGGTGTTTTTCGACCATAGACAACTGCATTATAACTCACGTACTTGACAGACTTGTTATTATTTCGTTTCCATGTCAACGTGTCATTATTATTTCTTTTCCATAGCAACATGTCATTCCGTTCTATATTTTTGACACCTTGGGTTATACTATTGCAATTTATCTCTAATTTTTTTTTAAATAAAGTTCTGTTACTCACTGGTAATGCAGCTTTCCATAGGTGAAAGAATTTTTAAAATCTTTTCAATATTTTTGGGTTTATTTATTACAAACAAACATACAAATCTTGGGATGTATGGGAGCGAAAAACCATCCAAGGCAACCTTTCCTGCACGCGGTCATTCTGCTGGATAACGAACGAGGCTCTGGCGACCGTCAGATGGCGGTATAACCATCGCAAAAATAAGCGTAGCCAAATGACACAGGCCGGGGACGGGCAGCTGCATCACCCGTGCGAGAAGCTACGCCCTGAGATCACCAATACGCATGTCCATGGGTAAAATCTCCATAATGAACGACACAATTAAAAAAGGCCCCCCAGTTCCCGGTCGCCCTGCTAGTCCTGCCACGGTGGCGGTCACGGATATGGCTAGGCAGGGGGTGCGAAGAATCCCCGGTTTACCGTAGGCCACCCGATTTAATAACAACTGACCCTGGCAACGTAAAACGGACGAATGATTAGGCTTGACGAACACATGGCGCAACTTGAGACGGAGCTTACTAAGATCAGGTGGCATATTGTAAGGTTAAGTGAAGTCCGAAGGGGGAAGACACAATTACCCTGGAGTCGGGCCACCTTTTCTACTTCCGTGAGACCGATCAGCAGTCTCAGGGTGGCGTGGGATTCCTCGTCAATACGGTCTTCATTGATAATAATTGGGTACCCAAGATACAGGCATAGCCTAGTTTGTAGCCCGTAGCAAACTTAAGATATAGTTTTAATTGGTAATAGCTCAATAAGTATTATTGCCTATAAATGAAATAAATTATTATTATAATGTTGTAGAAATATCCAGTGTGTCAACCAGGGTAGCGTACTTGGTTCTTAAGCATACCAAAAGGTATAGCCTTAAGATCGTACAGGTTTACGCACCGACCTCGGCAAACTCGGATGATGAGGTAGAAGATATATTTGATGACATATCTTCGGCCGTACATAACACCACAAGGGCCCACTACAACATTATCATGGGAGACTTTAACGCCAAAGTGGGAGTACAGACTTGCAGTGAATCGAGAATAGGTCCACACGGTTTTGGGTTACGGTTATCACAGGGGGCAAATGCTAGTTAACTTTTTCAAAAATAGGGGTTATTTTTCATGAATTCTTTCTTCAAAAAGCAGCTCAAGAGGAAGTGGACTTGGCAAAGTCCCGACACTGTGACTAAAAATGATGACAATAGGCACATATTCAAGGATGTCTCAGTGAGCAAGGTTAAATACAGGTAGTGATCACAGACTTGTCCAAGGCTTCTTGAATATCGACCACAAGCTTGAAAGGTGCCGTCTGGTGGAGTCTACGCTCCGACCCAATCTGCTCCCAGCCGCTGTTGGATCAGAACAGTTCCAACTCAAGTTGGAAAATCGATTCGCTGCCTTGGATATCACAAATGACGTGGATGAGGAACTCCAAAAAGTGGGAATCCTTAGGGAAGTAGGCACAAAAGTTTGTCAGCTGCAGCGTACGGGCACGAAGTCTAAAATCTCAGATGAGGCTCTTCGACTTATGGACAAACGGCGGGAGCAACATCAAGCCACACCGTCAGAAAAATAGGAGCTGAGCTCAATCAGAAGATTAGTAAGCTGGTGCGACGTGACCTCCGCCGTGCTCAAATACTCGCCGGATAGAAAAGGCAATTGAGCAAAATCGGGGGTCGAAAGTCTTCGCCCAACAATTGAGTAGGTCCCACCTGACGAAGCTCAAGACCAATCGTCGTCTCTAAGCCGGAGATCCTTTCTGAGATTGGAGATTTCTATGGCCGATTGTACGACTCGCAAGCTTCTAGACCCGAACCCAGCACAGAGGATTCCCGCGCAATACTGACCCGCCACAACACTGACAAACTGCCCGACGCAGCCTAGACGAGATTGAGATGGCGCTCAAACATATTGAGAATGGAAAAGCCCCCGGTGAGGATGGTATAACTACAGAATAAATAATAGGTATAACTTCGAAGCTCTTGTAACCAGGAAACCCGACTTCCCGAGCTTCAGGGGTTATTTACCACCGTTCTTAACAGTGGGAGAACTCCAGAGGCGCGGAGCAGGAGTTTGGTAGTACTCTTCTTTAAATAACTAGCTTAAATAAAAGCTAAAAAAACACACGCCTGCCCTGTTTTGCCCAAATTATACTGTCGGAATGTGCTTATCAAGGCCTTTAATTTGATACCCATATTGTAAAAATAGAAGTATTTTTTTTCGCATTTTAAAATTGAGATCGGGGATCTCGGGGGATGTAAGGATTCAAACGATACGTGTAAATCTGTTCAGGCATAAAAGTTATGGTGGAATAAAGAAACTCACATACATACATGAATCCTAAAAACATTACACTCCTTTTTTTGAGTAGTAGTAGTAGTAGTAGTAGTGTAAAAAGAGGATAAAACTTTTTTAAAGAACTACCGACGTATTTCACTCTAGAGTCACGTCTATAAGTTGTTTTCGAGGGTCATCTCAAGTCGTCTCGCAAGAAGACTTGACGAATTACAGCCTCCTGAACAGGCCGGGTTTCGCGGAGGATTTAGCACCATAGACTACATACAGTGAGGTTTGGTTATACAGAAGTCTGAAGAGTATAAGCAGCCCTTGTGTCTTGATTGCAGTCAATGGTGTAACTCTTGAAGTTTTTCAAAAATATGTTTACCTTGGGCAAATATTGCCATTAGGTAAGAACAACTTTGAGAAGGAAGCCAATAGAAGAATTCAGCTGGGTTGTGCAGCATTCGGCAAGCTTCGTCAGGTCTTCTCGTCGTCCATACCACAGTGCCTGAAGACAAATCAGTGCGTCCTACCAGTCATGACCTACAGAGTCGAAACGTGGAAGGTCGCTCAGTGAGCTATGGAGAGAGCTATGCTTGGAGATTCTCTGAAGGTCAAGATTCGTAATGAGGATATCCGACAGAGAACCAAGGTGACCGACATAGCTCTAACCACTTAAGCACACGCGCCAAAGCAACGTAGCTACTGCTGGAATACCGGTTAATACCGCTTTTTAACGCTCAAGTGATAAGTAAGCTGAAGTGGCACTGGGCTGGTCACATTTCCCGAAGAACCGATAACCGTTGGGGTAGACGAGTTCTCGAGTGGAGACCACGTTCAGGCAAACGTAGTGTAGGATGCCCTGTGGCCAAGTGGAGTAACGATCTGCGAAAAGCGGCTGAAAGAAAATGGATGAGGAGACCTGAAGACCGAGCTCAATGGCGTGCATTGGGAGAGGCCTACGTCCAGTAGTGGACAAATAAAGGCTGATCATGATGATACAAATTTTCCTCTTTATAATATTAGTGTAGATGAAGATACATTATTTTTACAGTGCAGATTTAAATCTTTAAAAGAAGTGTACCTAATTATAAGCAGCAAGCAGAGTGGATTTATGACTCACATTTTTTCAGATGAATGCCACAAGATACATATGGAGCAAAGTTTTAAATTGCTGCAACCTTCGAAGGTCACCAGAGATTGTGTTCTTATGCTGTTCAGCCATCATAGCAATGTTACCCTTGTTGTTTTATGTTGCCGCTAGGTTCTGCGGTCCAATCAGAGATCTACCAAATGTGCTGAAACGTAAGTTCTCGTACTAATTAAACATGTTTTCCCTTTAGTATGGGTACTAGCCGTGCCCGCGGCTAAGCACGCGAGGTCATTTATCTAGGTTAAAAGTACTCTATGTGCTATTCCAAGACCTAAAATACTAATATACCAACATTTGATCAAAATTCCTCCAGCCGTCAAAAAGCATTTTTAATTCTTCTACTCATTCCTCATTTCGGCTTCTACTCATCGGAATACACTAGTTTTACTAGTTTTTAGTGTCACTTAAACTAAACCAAAAATGAAATCCGCATCGCACTCGGTCCAGTAGTTTTTACGTGATGCGAGAATTAACATACAAACAAACAAATTTACATGTTCTTGTTAATAAGTAGCTTATTTTAAGACTCACTGCTAACCTTATAAAGCGAGTTTAGCTCCGGGTGCTGACGTAATTATTGGGACTTTTCCACAAATTTAAAGTCGCTCAGCGAGCTTTGGAGAGACCTATGCTCGGAGTTTCTCTGAAGGATAAAATCCGTAACGAGGAATGCTAGAGAATCAGTCACCGAAGTAGCTCAAAGGATTAGCAAGCTGAAGTGGCAATGGGCTGGCCACATTTCCCGATGGACGGACAACCGCTGGGGTAGACGTGTTCTTTAGTGTAGACCGCGTAGGTAAACGTAGTGTAGGATGCTCACCGGCCAGGAGTGCCGACCTGCGAAAGGCGGCCGAAACTGGAAGAGAAGAGCCGAAGATCGGGCTCTATGGCGTTCATTGGGAGGGGCCTTAGTCCAGCAGTGGGCGAACACAGGCTGATGATAATAGGTTATTATTACTGTTTATAATTTACACCTCTACACCTGAATGTTAAAAAAAAAACAAATTTCTCACATGTATGAGCATTGAGCATCATACTTAGCATAATTTAAAATTTTATTATATTGTGTAATGTGTTGTACTTTGCTGGTCAAGCTTATTCCATCCTTTACAAATCCCCACCAGCTTCACTAAATTCAAAAAGTATAACACAAAATGCCCACCACCACACAATATCGACATTGAGACTGGCTGGGGTTTCAGCAACAACTTATTTGGATCTTTATGGAAATCCCTAACAGCTTTACCACCCTATTGGGGATTTCAGGAAGAATTAAAGTGCTGTCAATTTATCCTAGTTTTTTATTATTTCAGAGTCAAGATTCAAGCAAATCATTATGAGGTCTACTAATGGGAGAATAAACTAAATTAAAAGACTTGTTTATGAGTAGAATTCTATGTATTTACAATAACCAAAGAAAATAAATTGTCAATATTTTATAAATAATTGTTTGGCCTATTATTTTATTATGTACTGCAATTGGATTACAAAATGCAACTAGTGAACAACACTAACTAGTTTAATTGTAAACGCAAAGTAGAAACAGAATAATTGAAAAGAAAATAATTTGCTAAAATTTCTAAATATACCTTCATAATCTATGTATCTCCAGTGGTTGTTATAAATTTAAGCATTTTGTATCTCGTGAGTATCACAGGATATTTTGCAATCTGTTGCAAGTGGTTTATTTTCATAATCCCCATTAGACAATCCCTACTGGTGGGATTATGACACCAAAGGAGACTTTATCTGTATAGGGTAGTTACAAGAAAATACAATTTCATAAAAATCTTGCTAAATCGAATCATACTGTCATATTCATCTACTTGTCAGTTATTATTCTGGCAGGCTATATTTATTAACAAAATATTGCTTGTAGATTGTAGTTGTATATCATTTAATTTTTTATCGGTGCCTTGCTTTTTTATTATTGCTTTTTTTCAAACTGCCACCACTGTTAGACCCGGTTGAAGACAGTTTGTGTTTCAATGGATTAGGTGTCAAATCACCTTTGTTCATTAGAATACTAGAGTCTTTGATGTCTTTAGGAGTGCCTGGTCGACTGTCTAGCATAGCATTTAACATAGCTTTATTGTCACTAGTAAATGATTTTTGCAGCATACTTGAAGTAATTTTCTGTTGAACATTTTGTTTAGATTGGTTGTGCCCCATAACTTTGTCAATATTGCCATTGGTGTGTTGTTTTCCAGAAGGCTTAGAAGCAATGCTCTCTGTAGATCCGTGTATTGTTGTATGATTCAAGCTCCCAATGTTTAGTGAAGTACTCAGTTGCGTGTCCGATGAGTCCTCATTAGTCTGCGATTCTGTTTCACTATTTCTTTCATCTGTAAATGATGGAAATTTTAGTTTTATATCAGATTTCAAGAGATAATTTAATTTTAACATACTATAATTTTCATAATGTGATAATCCCACTCACTTTTAGCCTCAGCAGGATCAACCAGTCCACTGACAGCCTGAAACAAATCCCTTAAATTAACAACCTGAACTTGAAAAAGTGCACTGAAAGTGCAGTAAGAAATTAATTAAATAAATTAAACTCACAGCCATAGAGGTGATGCTCGATTTAGAAAATAATCTCTCTGCCTCTTTGAATTTCCTATTACGTTTATCAGCTTTAGAGTTGGTGCTCTTGTTTGTAGTAAGATATCGGTCCCAGCCTCTTATAATATTGCCATATAATTGAGTATCTTCTAAATATGATCCTTCGAAGGCATAGATTTGTCTCTCCAGGTTAGCCAAGGTTTCCTGACATCATAAAATATTATACAAAAAAAATAAGAATTACAGGACTATCCGACAGGGTGGGTGATTAATTTAAATAATACTTACGGCAACTTCGGCTTTCTTTCGAACCAATTCAGCAAGTTCGGCTCTCGTATCTGCGACAGAAGATTGTTTGGCCGCCATATTGACCTTTTTTGATTGACTACTTTGGGAGTCCGAGTCGTTTACGGGACTCTGCGGTGAAATAACCATTGCGTAGTTTGTGGTTAAGATTTATTACACTTCCATAATTATTAACATGTGCCTAAGTTTTATGAATTATCGTAATCAAAATAAATGCTGTGCAGCTTTTCACCAAAGAGAATACAACAACCAGTGTGACCAGATTCAAAAGTCAAATTCTGCTAGCCTGAATGACAAAAACTGCTAAAACATGCTAGACATTTTTCAAATTATGCTAAATTACTGCTTTCACAGATATTGCTTAAACATTAGAAAATATGAACAAAAATGCCAATTTGTACGATTAGAATGTCATTTTTATTAGGGTTCCGTACCCAAAGAGTGTCAACGGTCAACTATAATATTTTTAAGCCTACGCTGTCTGTCTGTTTGTCCATCCTACCGTTTAACGACTGTATCTTTTGAACCGATACTGTATCTTTGGAGAGCAATAGTATCCGAATGGTATCATGTTGCGCTATACAATCTGACGGATTATGGCCCATTCACTCCCTCTCTGAGAGAAGGCCCGTGTCCCAGCAGCGGGAACTGATAACGATGATCTTTTGAACTGTAATAGATATTATAATGTTTATAGAATATGACTGTAATGTTATGGCGGATTAATTATGAAATAATAATTATAAAAAAAGGGGGATCCCTATACAACAAAAGTACTTATTACGTATTTTGTCTTTGCTCTAAGCGGTGATAAGTACAAGCGTAAGAGGCAAACTTGGCATGATTACACACTCTAAAGTAAAACTATAATAAGAAAAATAAAAGTGGTGTGGTAAGGAACCCTCAGTGCGCGGCCCAACTCGCACTTGGCCATTTCATTCCTATTTACAACACAATTCACTCGTCACTATCACTGTCCTTAGCAAATCCTTTGTATAATGATGATGAGTTAAGAGATAATTTTAACATATTTTTGTCGGCTCGAAATTCACACACCCATTTTCTCATATATTTCCTTTTTGCGTTTTTGGAATGAAAAATTCCAGAATCGTCATGTTTATTTTTGAACCGATTTCTAAGCCGGATTTTTATATTGTTAATCAGTGAAATGATTCGTTCACAATAAGTGTGTGGCATTAGTAAAATCATAATAGCCCACGCAAGATTCACAATGTTTGGTTTACCAACACCATTACCATTACCATTATTATTTATATTTAACACCATTACCATCACCATTTAAATTAAATTAAATTTTTTCGTTTCAATTTGTCTACAGAAATTTTCGGTATCTGTTAGTTTGGCATCAGAGCTGCTTCCAGAAGCCAATAAACTCAAATATAAAGGCTTGAGCGTACCTACTGTGTGCACTTTTGGGGCATTTTGAAACGCGTTCAATAAATCCTGCCAGATTATTGCTATTATTGGATACTATTATTGGATGCGTTATTGGAACCTGATAAATAATGCTAGATTTCAATAAAATGCTAAAAATCCTGCTAGGAGCTAAAATGAGAGTCTAATATTGCTAAAATCGCAGGAACCTGCTAAATATGGTCACACTGACAACAACTTTTCACATGAAAATTTTGCGATTTGCGAAATGAATGCGATCGATTGAATGAATTAGGAATGAATGTTGTATGTATAGACCACAGACATTAAAGATGTAGACGTATTATCGGCACTGCGATTACGTAATGTTGATCATGACGGTTTCAAGCCGTGAAATTCAATAATGCTTTGCGATAGAGTCAATTTTTCATAGCAATTTCGACTCTATTGCAAGGCACTAATGAATTTGACGGCTTGAAACCGATATGATCAACATTACGTAATCGCACTGCGGCAGCCCGATTACATATCACTAATGCCTTGCGATAGAGTCGAAATTGCTATGAAAAAAGTGATAATCCGATTGTAACCAAGTTCTGTAATCGGGCTGCAGGGCCCCGACCACAGAACTTGGCTTCAATTGGATTGTCAATATCGCTATCACTAATGCCTTGCCATAGAGTCGAAATTGCTATGAAAAATGTGATAATCCGATTGTTACCAAGTTCTGTAATAGGGCCACAGTAGTGCTATTACCGATCTTTGTTACAAACAGATTTTCATAGCAATTTCGATTCTAACGCGCTGTATTAGGTGCACGTGATAGTAACAATCTAATTGCAACCAAGATCAGTAATAGCACTACAGCAATCCGTATTGGGGACGGAATAGACAACTGCATGTTATTTCATAGTTTAATTTGAATACTAGAATACCTATTAAATATAAATTAAACAGCTAAAAAACTCACGAAATAGAAGATCGGAAATACTCCGACCAGCCCCCCAATTCAGAACCTTTCGATAACGAACCGAATCGATTCGATTCGATATTGTGAATGAAAAGTGTATTGAACTGAACGATTTCAAACCGAATCCACAGAATAAATAATACCATATCGATTGACAACTGCAGTGCGATTACGTAATCATGACGGTTTCAAGCCGTCAAATTCAATAATGCTTTGCAATAGAGTCGATTTTCCTATGAAAAAAGTGACAATCTGATTGAAGCCAAGTTCTGTAATACGGACACTGAGTTATCGAAGAGTTCTGAATCGGGGGGCTGAGTACCTACCTAACTTGGTTTGATTTAAATGAATCTACAGTAGTCGCAGCGGAAGTATGTGTTGTTTTTGTTGAAATAATAGTTGAAACTTTGTACAGTCGTTGTTTGCTTTTAAGTGAAGGCTATGAATTATAAAAAACGATCGTGGAGTCCCTCCGCGCGGAAGAAGTGAAACTTCATAATGTGGAAATGAAAATAGGAAGGCCTCCATGGTAGCGTTAAACGTTTAACGCAACCTTGTTGGAATTCGCATGAGAAGTTTCACTTCAAAACCGACCGAGTGGAAGTGAAACTATAAATTGATCTCTCCTTCAGGTATTTAAGTCCAACTGTATAATACTGCTTACTCTTGGCAAAGTTTTCCGATTTGTAATTAAGAGAGAGCATCTGCTGTCCAAACGTGGACCATTTGTCATATACAGAATACTTAAAGATGCATGTTCGTATTAACAGTTCAAGTTCAGGTAATATGGGTTGGAAGTACTTGGGCTGCAATAAAATAATATAGTGTTGTTATAGCTTATAGTACGTTAGAAGATTGCCATGGTCCTCGTAATTCCAGATACAGAGGATCTTTGAGTATGATTGTGATTCATTATTATTGTGGCATGTAAATGCACAGTGTCTGCCAAAAAACGTGATAATACACATCTGATAATTCAACAAAACTCTCAGGCTCAGGGAAGTTTTATATGTACTAACCTAACCCTACCTCTACCTAACCTTACGCGATGGCAGTCTAGCGGTTTACTAGTGCGACATAAAATCCAAAGTCCTACCTACGGACCTACCATGGTCCTACCCGTAGACAGAGAGTCCTACCCTACGGTCCGACCAATACCGGACCGGTAGGGCCAATAGTGCTTCTTTTTCTTATTTTTTTTCTTTTTTTTTATTACGGTCTAGGCAATCGTTTGACCACTATCTCATCTGATGGAAAGCGATGATGTGGTCGAAGGTGTAGCACGCTTGCCTAGTAGATACCTATTCACTCTTGACTTGAACACACCGGGGTTATAATTTACCGGAAACACTGACGAGGGCAGAGCATTCCACTCCTTTGCAGTTCTTATAATAAATGAAGAAGCGTAACTCTTCGTTCTTGAGCGAGGTATTTCAACCATGAATGGGTGGCGCTTTGCTGATCGTCTAGTCGTACGGTGATGGAAAGGTGATGGGGGAATCAGGTTGTGCACTTATTGTGCACACTCTCCATAGTGCAATCTGTAGAATACCGCCAGGCTTGCTACCTCACGTCGATGCGCCAGACTTTAAAGCTTACTCTTTACCAGAGTGTCATCCCCAATGAGCCTGATAGCACGTCTCTCAATTGAATCCAAAGACTCGAGCTGATACTTGGCAGAACCGTCCCAGAGGTGGCAGCAGTACTCCATACAAGATCGGACCTGTGCTTGATAAAGATTCAAAAGCTGTCCCGGTGTGAAGTACCGCCTAACCTAAGACAAAATACCAAGTTTTTTGCAGCTACCTTGGCTTTGGATTCAATATAAGACCCAAAGGTCAGGTCAGGTTTGATGTGAGTTCGACACCCAAAAGCTCCAAAAGGTCGCCTATTGGTATTGTTAAACTTTGGAAAGACGGAGATCGGTGTAGAGGACTCTTTTTAGCAGAAAACAAACACGCTTGCGTTTTAGTAGCATTAAACTTAACCAGGTTAGCATCGCCTTAATCGGACACGGCTTCTAAGGCTAAATTTAAACGGTCTACCATAGCCTCTCTCTGAAACTGGACAGCGTCACAGCTGGCTTGAGCATTGGAAATATATCTCTCAATTACAGTACTGTCATCAGCATACCCAAAGGTACCGGGCTTCAGAAGGTCATTAATGTGCAGTAAAAACAGTGTAGCTGAGAGAACCGATCCCTGAGGTACACCGGCATTGATAGCCATTTGATCAGAAGAGCAGCCCTCTAAGACTACTCGAATAGATCGTTCCCTCAAGAAATCAACTATCCAAATGCATAAGCCAATAGGTAAACCATATGAGGGAAGCTTGTTTAAAAGGCCATCGTGCCAGACCCGATCAAATGCCTTCGAATTGTCAAGAGAGATGGCAAGCGCCTCACTATGCATCTCTATGGCTTCGCTCAGTACGTGAGTGGCAAACGCGAGAAGATCCCCAGTAGACCGGTTTAGGCGAAATCCGTATTGCGTTTGCGTTTCCGTTTTCCGGTCACTGAGAAGATCATTGTCTTCAAGGTATGCCAAGATCCTAATGTTTATGACACGCTCCATACACTTACAGAGTAAGGAGGTTATCGAGATGGGGCACCCTGACAATACATGTACATCAATTGGCTTTCTTTTACTTGATGCAAATTATGGCCCGTACGTACAAGGACTCCAGTGGCCCTATTACAGAACTTGGTTTCAATCAGATTGTCACTTTCTTCATAGCAATTTCGACTCTATCGCAACGCATTAGTCATAGCGATATAGAAAATCGGATTGAAACCAAGATAGATAATAACACTACTGCTCGTGTTGTAAACCACGTATTGTACGACCCGTATTGTACAACCTGTAATACGAAGCCAGTCCAAGGAAAATTGCACGAGAATTACATATTGGGTGTGCATTAACTTCTAATCTGTGAATAATTGGTCTCGTATTATTGGCCGTACAATTTAGCGATTCAAACATAGACAGAGAAAACAATTCAAATCTAAAATAAATTTACAAGTTTGTTGTCTTGAAAATATTGAACGGTTTTGTTATATAGCTGTATTTGCTATAAATATTGTATTATGTCCGTAAATTATATACCTCGGGTAACACAGGTTAGTAACTCAAACTTGATCTTTTACCCATTACCTGAATGAATTGTATACCTGTAGAATTCAAAAATGTTGTTGCTTTCAGCTGGATGCTGTACATTTAGATGGTCAAGTAGAGGAATTATTTAAACAGCTGATATTTCAAGCCACCAAGTTCATAGAGGTAAGGTTTTATGTTTTGTTGTTTGTCAGTTTGTCAGGCCGCCCGAAGGCCTCTGACATGGCTTAACGACTGCAATTGATCAGTAACAGCCGGTACCGACAGCTTAACGTGCCCTCCGAAGCACGGAGCGATGGAAAACCGCACACAACTTAGAAAAGTCATTGGTGCGGAGTCTAGAACCGAACCCGGTATTGTTGGATTTTATGTCGCACTAGTAAACCGCTAGACTGCCATCGCGTAAGGTTAGGTAGAGGTAAGGTTAGGTTAGTACATATAAAACTTTCCTGAGCCTGAGTGTTTTGATGAATTATGAGATGTATATTATCACGTTTTTTAACAGACAATGCATTTACATGCCACAATAATAATGAATCACAATCATACTCATAGATCCTCTGTATCTGGAATTACGAAGACCATGGCTCCACACATCCAGGTTTAGAGCTGCGGTGTACAAAAACATTTGCTCTGTGCTGAAATCATACCCACGTAACCTCGCCCTACGCATTCTGCTCTTCACCACCTACACGAAGGAGGCTGATCTTTTCTAACAATGAATTATTTTCTACAATCTTTTAACGTACTATAAGCTATAACAACACTATATTATTTTGTTGCAGCCCAAGTACTTCCAACCCATATTACCTGAACTTGAACTGTTAATACGAACATGCATCTTTAAGTATTCTGTATATGACAAAAGGTCCACGTTTGGACAGCAGATGCTCTCTCTTAATTACAAACCGGAAAATTTTGCCAAGAGTAAGCTGTATTGGTATTACGGCTATACAGTTGGATTTAAATACTTGAAGGAGAGATCAATTTATAGTTTCACTTCCAACACGAAGATTCAGAATTTTTTGCATAAGCTCGAAACATTCCAAGTAGTCGGAGATATATTGAACTTTATGCGGTTTATCCAGAGTGGCAAATACCCAGTTTTGATAGATTTCATTCTTGGACTAGAACTCACAGCAGATAAATTGACAAGAGAAAACCTGACTGACTTTTCTTGGACTAGAGAACTGCTGTGGCACAATTTTATTGTAAGTATAACAATAATTTATTCAGAAATTTCAAGAAATAATAACATTTGAACGTAACAAATTGGTACATTTAGAACTATTTCACCAACTAGATATTATACTAGCTGAGCCAGCGGCTTCGCCTGCATTGTATTTTCTCTTTGATGTTGAGACATGTTTTATTCCAGGACCTAAAATACCAATATAACAAATTAGATCAAACTTCCTTCAGCTGTGAAAAAGATTGTTGCCTATCCAACAGTGAAAACCATATTTCAATCGGTCCAGTAGTTTAAACAATCATCCAGACAGACAGACCACAATATAGGGATTTAAGGGGACAATTCTTAAAAACGGTATATTTATATTTTGTACCTCATTTCAAGTCCTCAAAGGTTTTTTTTTTAAAATTACATATGTGCTGACTTTTTATTACTTAGATACTGCTTTATTATATGTATACAGGCTGTCCCAAGAAATATAGTATAAATGAAAATGGGAGCCTCCAACCTGGGTCATCCTCATGTATGTTTCGCAATATATATATATATATATATATTGCGAAAATTGTGGATTATCTCCAAAAATAATTAAAAGTGCTACTACCCAGGTTGGAGGCTCCCATTTTCATTTATACTATATTTCTTGGGACATCGTGTATGCATGTATAGCATGTATAGCATGTATGTAAAGCATGTTTTTTTCACATAAATTCAGATTTCATTACAAACTTAGTTGTATTGACCAAATTAACACTAGAAACTTGCTATTTTTTTTGTATTTTTGTAGTCTAGTACTTCCTAGTAGTGACCCCGGGTTGGCTATAGAAACGAGGGGCAGGAGTTGGGGGGGTGGAGGTGGGCGGGGAGTGGGGGTGGTGGAGGGCTACCCTCTGGTACCATATTAAAAACCGACTAGAGTAGAGACTTTAGAGTCGCCGTAAACAAAATTAAAAATTAGTAGAATGTGTTTTTTTCAGCTGCCAGAAAGATTGAAGATGTTATTCATGGTCCCAAAAGCTAGGGTAGGTTAGGTTTGAACATGACTACACATAGCGCGAGCTGAGAGAGCGAAGCGAGCGTGCCACGGCAACGGCCGGTGAGCACCGAAGTTAACTTACGGCTGTTTATGCAAATAGTCGATTTTTAATAAACTTTTACGGCTGTTTGGTTTCCTTTGGCGAACAATAATCCAATATTTTATAAACTTAAAACTGAAATATCTCATAAAATAAGCGTCGCCTGCGGGGGGGGAGGGGTACCAGGGGGCAGCCCTCCCCTCCCCCCACCCCTCCAACACCAACCCCCTCAACTCCTCGTTTCTTTATATTTCCCAAAACTTCTATAGTACACTAGAAATCCGTCCTATAAAGGGGATAGAACCTTTGTGACATATACACCGGTCGCCATTATTTTTTTGCTTTGCGCTCAAGCTTTGGGTAGTATATATGGGTAGGAGACACCTTTACAAACACAAAATGACAAGTAATATATTACCCTAAATTGTCACGTTCCCGAAATATTTGGAGGTAAAAGTCGCCATATGAGAACAATTATAATGATTAAAAATGCAGTAATTACGTGTGTGTATAAATAGGTCCCAGAATACTAAATTAGAATATTAGCAATTACTAAATTGATTTTACTATTTATTATAAGACAGTATAAATATTTGCAAGAAAAAGCCGCTTTAATTAGTTAGTTAATTTACTAAATTGCATCACATCGTAAAAAAGCTATTTAGTTTGTAAAAGTATATACCTAATTCTATACCATAATTGGTAACGTTCAATCATCATCATCATCAGCCTGTATCCGTCCACTGCTAGACATAGGCCTCTCCCAATGAACGCCACAGAGCCCTTTTTATCCAGTTTTTGCCGGCCGCCTTTCGCAGGTCGTCACTCCACCTGGCCGGAAAAAACAACGTTAAAAAACTGGTGAAAACTAAAACAAAACATATAATTCAGATGTTATGATATAACATCTATAACATTGTAATAATCGTTTATTATTATAGCACCACCACATAGCATAACCATGCGCGTACGGAGTGACCGGTCTGTCTTGTACATAAAACATACGAGTAAGCTTGTATTCCATCCCACTCGCGCCTTGGTGAAACCTTTTGTTTGAAGTCACCGGTTCTCTGCCATTGTTTCGCTGGCATAAGCAAGGACACAAAGTATAATTATAAACAACGAGTGCGAGTGAGACAAGAATATAAATGTTCCCAGGAGAAAATTATTTAACGCTACCAGTTATGGTATAGAATAGAACTAGGAATATACTTTGACCAACAAAATAGCGTTTTTTTGCGATTAAGTTAGTAAATTAAGTAACTAAATAAAGTGGCTTTTTCGTGAAAATATTTATACTGTCTTCTAATAAATAGTAAAATCAACTACTACCGGGAACTATTCATACAACGGAATGCGTATACACTCGTAAATACTGCATTTTTAATAATTATAATTGTTGTCATATGGCGACTTTTATCTCAAAATATTTCGGGAACGTGACACTTTAGGGTAATGTATTTATGGATATTGTTTGTTTGTATATATGTCCCCTACCCATATATACTACTTTCACAGTGCGCGGAAACATTGAAAAAAAAAACAAACAACAAACATTTTGTTTTTTTGCCAGCTTCCATAAAAAAATGTTCGAACCCCTTTCATTTACCTAGCTACATGGCCACACTTTAAAAATACACTTTGAATTTGCAAAGGCTGGAATTTTCTTTATTCTGGTGGTCAATTTATGTAATTATAAAGGCACCATAGTTGTTTCAGTACTGCCATATCTCACGGCAAGTATTCTGAGATTAAAACCGGCCAAGTGCGTGTCTAACAACACGCATAGACAGGAACCTAAGCTACTCAACTGTGAAAACTGCATTGCAGTCGGTCCAGTAGTTTTATACGCCAACAAAGTTGTTATAGCATAATGCGCTAAAAATACAAATAAAACTGCCCTTTTAGTAGTTTGTGAGTTGATTTTTTGGTAGTTACTATCTTGCCTTTACAATAAAATTACATACATTCGGCCGTCAGAAACCGGGAGAACCCGGGAACTTCGGGGTTCAATACCTTCCATTTTCATTCATACCATATTTCTTGGGACATCCTGTAGATTGTAGTGGTAGGCCTCTTACGCAAGAGGCCGCCTGGGGAAGTACCACACTTTTGACAAATATTCAACCGTTACGCAGTAGCGTGTAAACATTTCTGTGTTTCGGTTTGAACGGCAATGTTTCCAGCGAAATTACTGGGCAATGAGACATGAACCAAAGCCTCCGGGTGACGAGCGCAGTGCAGTGACGGACAAGATTTTGCACCCAAGGTTTTGGGTGGCACTGCAACTGTAATGGACAGGCGTGACGCTTACCATCAGGCGAGCGACCTGCCCGTCTAGTCACTCCCTAGTTATAAATAACTGTCTACCAAACTATTTTAACAAAAATTAAACTTCTTTGTTTATCATTTCAGGAGCTAATAGGGACCGTAATATCCCTTATGAACATTTTTGGGCTCAAAAGGAAGCTGTCCAGTGCTCTGAAGTTTGTCTGGTGGAGACAGCATGTCAGGAGTTCCACAACATCATCCAATGCAATAATGACGATGCACACAGTGTGTGCTTGCTGTAACAGCAAGCCTATATTACCTCACACAATGGGATGCAGCCACATATTTTGTTACTATTGCTTGGTGGTAAGAAGCTAATCGTAACTTATAATAAAACAGTATAGGACAGACTTTTTGTTACTTAGGAGTAACAAAAAGTCTGTCCAAAGAAGATGATGAAAAAAAAACTATATAAAATAAGTTACTGAACAAGAATATAACATTTTTTTAAATGATGTCTGTCTGTTTGTTCGAGCATCACGTAAAAACTATTAAACCGATTGCGATGCGGTTCTCAATGATGGATAAATTAGGGGTCGACTTAAAAATTGATGTACTTAGTATCTCAATCCGATGAGTAGAAGCCGAGCAATAGATAAAAACTATTTGACGGCTGCTCGAAATTTAGTATATTGTACCTTATAGGTACTTTTGGTCCTGGTCTAACATAAGGATACTTTTATCTCAGAATTCTTACAAGTAAAATGAATGAGCGATGGTGGCTAATAGAGTGATTATAATTTATTAATTACCATTCAGAAGTTAAATGTTGGACATAATTCAGTGAAAAACCAAGCCAACAACTGATTGTCTAGGTTGAAATAAACAAACTATCTTTGTTCACAGGCCAACAAGACCGCGGATCAAGACTTTGCATGCCCAAAGTGTTATTACAACGGTAAGGAAGTAAACAGATTTGTAATGACATAAAGAAGTAAGCTGCCTACCTCTAAGTGAAATGTTGGTATACCAAAGTTAGTTTTTAATTAATTTTACGGTATTGGGGTGCTGTATGGGCTGTGAATTAAGTAGCTATAGTAGAGTATGTGTTTAATTTTAATATTAAATAAGTTAGTTATAAGTTTTATACTTTTTACATAAAATAAAACAACTTTTATCATATTCTACTTTTTTTTAGACCTGTTTGACGACCAGTTTGGCTAGTGGTTAGGAATCCTGACTGGCAAAGTCTATGATTGCGGGTTCGAATTCCACAAGGTGTAAACATTTGTGTGAGGAGTATTGTACTATACATATTTGTTTCCGAGTCATAAATCTAAATGATATTCGTATTTATGTATGTTTATGTCTAATTCTATTAACCATAGTACAGGGTACAGGGTATCCTAGTTTGGCGTTAGGTGATTGGTGTGAATAGTCTTGTTTATTTTTTCATCTTTTCCTGTATTAAATTAACCATATTATTATTTCACTGGGGTGTGTCGGGAGTGAAATAGTATCTTACTGCTCCAAGTCAACCTCACCTGCACGTGGTCATCCTGCCGGATAACGAACGAGGCTCTGGCGACCGATAGATGGCGGTATAACCATCCCAAAACAAGCGTAACCAAATGACACAAGCCGGTGACGGGCAGCAGCGTCACTGATGCGAGAAGCTACGCCCTGTGATTACCAACCCGCATGCCCAGCGTGGTGATTATGGGCAAAACCTAGTATTGCTCAGTGGCGTGCATTAGGAGAGGCCAACGTCCAGCTGTGGAGATATAGGCTGATGATGATGATGATGATTTAACTTCAAGATCTCAAAGTACTCAAAAATAAAACAAATAAAGAAAACGGTAAAGTTACTTTTATCATTTTTCAGTCTACTTATTTCTAAAGCACTTATGGGAGTTCAATACCTGCTTAAAGTCCTCGCCACTCACGACAAAACCAACTTGACTCAAGTGAAGCATACATAACATTATAGTATAGTGTTACAGTATATTTAACGAAATAACAAAAGTAAATAGTGTAAGACTCGTGAACACAAAAACAACATAATACAAAAACTACGATTCAGCCTCCCAATTCAGAACCCTTCGATAGCTCAGTTGTCGATCGAAATGGTATTATTTATTCTGTGGATTCGGTTTGAAATCGTTCTATTCAATACACTTTTCATTCACATTATCGAATCGAATCGATTCGGTTCTTTATCGGAAGGTTCTGAGTCGGGGGGCAGATCTAATGCACATTTTGTATGCTATACCATAGATAAATAATTTATTTATAACATACATAAATAATTTATTTTTCTATGCTAAGTAAATAAATAATTTATTTATTTCTATACTATGCCGATGCTTAAAATTTATTTTCTACGTTTAAACACATTATAGATACTAACATAAGGCAAGTTTTAGGTTTTAGTACTAAACTTAAAGTATGCAGTTAAGGCCAGGCTCCAAGGTTACATTTTCCCACTCCCCACTTCCCTGCCACCTACCCTACACTCTGCCACCCGCTACCCGCAATAAGCACTGAAGTGCCTGCGTAACAAGGTTGAATATCGCGAGCGCTGTTTGAAGACGCAATTTAGCTTGGAACTAAATGACGTATGTCTCAAAAGTTATTTATTTTATTGGCAGGCTAACCTTAGATAATAAACTATATTTTCTTGCTGTGAGATTTATTTTAGAGATAAAACTTAACCCGTTGAGTAGAAAAATGTAAAAATTACCGAAAAAAAAACGTAATTTTTGATAAGAAAATGTATCGAATGAAATTTTGTTAATCATGTTTTTGTCTTAGTCTTAAAGAGATAAAGATCTCAAAAACATATATGTTAAGTTTCACATTTATCAGGTTTGTGGTTGACCCAGCATATTTATGCAAAAAACCCTTAACAAGCAGAGCCTGGTCTTAAAATGCTATAGCATAGCTCGATGTGTCTACGAAGTTTAGTTTCTCCGTCTTGTAGTTTTTAAATGAATTCGTACCTAACTTGTTTGAAAAGGTGAAATTCCGCTTATCTGCTTATGTAATCTTAAGTTGAACTAGATACTATATAGGTACACGGTAAACTACAATACAAGCATTGCTTTAAATACTGTTTCTACAATTATATTAATATTACATATTAAATACATATATAATACACTCGTAAGAATAGTTATAGCCATATGAGTAGGTAGGTACAATAGACGCGGCCAATCTATATGTTTGTGAAGTTAGGCTCTGTGAACGATTGCGCAGGTACTGCTGTGGGGATAAAACAGCATAAAGTAAGAGCGAGATAGAATATCCGAAAAACGTAAGCGAGTGAGCGAGGCAATGCTGACTTCACCTTCAACATTGGGATTGCGCCTGAAAAATAGTAGTTTGCGCAGCGACTTGCAGACAACTTCCGAGACACATACTTCCGCTGCGACTACTGTAATATAATTAAGTACACCTACATTATTTTACTTCAAACACATCAAAAGTGGTTTAAAAAAATGGCACCTATATAGACTTGAAATACATTGCGTGCCTTAATTAATTTTCTTACGTACAAAAGAAACAACTATATTTTAAAGCTTCTTACGGCTAACACAGTTTTCTTGTTAAGGACCCGCGTCAGTATTTACTTCCGCGAGAGCGAAAGTGCTTCAAAATGATCGAGTGAAAGGAGACATCGTTAAATGATGTCGCAGATCCATTTAAAGCTTGCGTTATTATTATACCTTCTGTATTAACATTTTAAATGCCAATAGTTGCAACCGAATTAAGGAAATCTTTATTCTTCGAAAACAGTTACTTGAACTTAGTTCTTTGACTTTTATGGTAACTTTTGTCTGGCAAATTTTGATTCAACTTTATTCTATAATTTCTATAATTAAACTTTCTATACTTACATTACGTTTTTATCATGTGATGACTTCGTAGTAAAAAACAAAACATTCTACATGCATTTGAATTTGCTGTTCAAAAGTTATTCGAATTATAATTTAACAAAAGTGAATGCATTGTAAGTTGGGCACGTTTTTAATAAAAATATACTCTTATATGATATAGCTACTTATTTTATGGCCGTACCAGCCGTACTAGATAAACGTAGGAAGTAATGTAATCTAAATCATACTGCTAAAAAGCACAGATAGTGGCATGCAAGACCGATTCGAAGTATTTCGAACCGACTTGTCGAATTCCGCACCGATTAATCGGACCAAGTTATTCGGTTTATTTATATATACGATCGATTGGTAGCTCTGACAGGAGGTTTGCTGTAAAAGGGCTTGCATCGACCAAATTCGGAGAAATTTCATATCGGAGATATTCTGTAGAAACGACTGCCCTATTTCATAAAGTGACAAATCGTAATAAACCTACAAATGTCAGTCGAATACGCCAAACCTGCGTTTCATATAACCAAAATGTACTACATTTCGATAGTTTGACTGACAATTGTCGGTTCGATTGACATTTGTCAGTGTACTATAAGTTTTATGAAATAGGGCCCTGGTAGTGTTTGCTATGATTCCACGACATCTTCCATGATTCCGTGTCTGTTGGTTATTTTTACACAATGCATGTCCTAGTAAGTTTACAGAAAAAAATGATGTAGCGTTGAAATTAACATTATTTTTTCGTCGATTTCGAATACTTTCCTCCGTTTTTGTTGATGCCCCTTGGCCGAGAGATGTTTCTAATGCTTGCTGTCCTTGCTGTTGTGAACCTCGGCGTGGAAGCCGGTGTCCCAGTCGGCCACGTAGTTCACTGTGCGCACGGAGCCGTCGGGCTCCACCAGGGAATATTGACCTACAGGAAAAACATTGAAGGGTAAACATACCGGGAGTGTCAGGACTGTGGGTTTGGGATAATTTATATACAGAGTGAATTTTTCAAGTGGGCGTGGATGGCTAAATCAGAAACTATGAGGAATAGCGAAAAGTACTCAAAGGAGTCTCGGGCCCAATTTTGATGAATGCTAAAACTGCATCTTTGGATTTTTGAAAAAAACAATATTCCTAGGCAGGAATCGAACACGTTGATTTTGGAAAAAAAAACACATACTGTATTATTACACCATTCGATAGTGTCGCTAATAAGGATTGAATTCTGGGAAGAAATGACATACGGCAAACTTAAGGAAAATGTTGTATTTTAATAAACTGATTCATATTTTAAAGTACTGTTTTAATTCATACCTGCATTACCTGTACCTTGTCCGAAATTATGCTCAATATTTTTCTCAACACAGACCCGCAGCGCGGTCATCTTCACAACATTATGTTCTAATTTCAAATTTTTATTATGTCTTCGCGGTTAAAGGCCACAGTAAAAGAAAAAAATATGTAAACAATTGAAATTAGAACGTAGAGTAAATTGGTCCCAATTAAATAGATTTTGTTCCACGTTTTGTTGATTATTACTAACTGTTTGCGTACTGTTTCGTATTAATAGTCGTATAGTAAAAGATATGTTGATTCAGCAGTTTGGTGAACATTTTATCGTAATTTATGGTCCTGTGCCGTGGCCAGCGAGGTCACCGGATCTTACCCCCTTAGATTATTTTCTCTGGTGGTATGTAAAAAACGAAATCTACAAAGACACGTATAATGTAATTGATGACTTGAAACGAACTTTGGAAAATATTCTGAGCGGAATGAATAATATTTTAATACTGAATGTAGTACAATCCTTGAGTCGTCGAATCCTAGCTGGGTTCGATGTATTGAAAACAACGGTCATCATTTTGAACAATTAATCAGTTATGGTTTAACTATTTTCGTTAAAAATGAGCTCTTTCCTTAAGTTTTCCGTATGTAATTTCTTCCCAGAATTCAATCCTTGTAACGACACTATCGAATGGTGTATACAGTATGTTTTTTTTCCAAAATCAACGTGTTCGATTCCTGCCTAGGAATATTGTTTTTTTTTCAAAAATCCAAATATGCAGTTTTAGTTTTCATCAAAATCGGGCCGGGACTCCTTTGAGTACTTTTCGCTAAACCTCATAGTTTCTGATTTAGCCAACCACGCCCACTTGAAAAATTCACTGTGTATATGATTAAATATATTAAAATACTTTCAAACATGCTTCGCTTGTTCAGGGTTCCGTACTTCAAAGACCTTATTGTATACTAGCCGTAAGACATATTACATGAGCCGCAAAATATAGTTGGTTGGTTATTGAAAATGTTGAATATCTAAAAACAATAAGCAACATGTGTAAGATTTTAGTATTTGTTGTCAACATATAAAGTACGAAGAAATGTTTCCAGTTTCTAAGTCAAACGTTTGGGGTCTTCGGTGACAGACGGACAGACAACAATAGGGTTTAGTTTGGACCTTTTGGGTACGGAACCCCAAAAACTAAGCTGAGTAACTTTAGATGAAGTATACGAGTACTTATTGGAATTAATACTGATTAGCGATTTAAGTTAAGGTAACCCCGAATGACAAGGTGTCGCATAAGATTACCTAGACCTAGAACATTACCTTTGACCACTTCCCCGTCTCTTTCTTCCTTCTGTTGCTTGATATCTCCCGTGTGGGGGTCGTTCACGCCGTACTCGTAGGCATACCTCGGGTGCGAATCCTGAAACCAAACCGAGGCAGATAATTAGGCAAGTTCAAAATCCCGACCTCAAACTCGGTAGTAGGTAGGTACTACGCAATGTCATATAGAGGAACGTATTGAAGACTTATAGAAGAGAAGCATGATAAAATTAAAATTTAATATTTTTTCTGAATCTCGGGAGTTGTTAGATACTTTTCTACGTTATTTAGTAGACATGATCAGAAGACGTTAGGTAATAAGAAAATATGAAAATCTAGGTTTAGGTCAGTGCAAGACTTTTAATAACGAGTGACAAATATAAGAAAATAAGTCACGCACGTCCACGCCCCCTCTGGGGAGGCACAGGTAGGTAATAACTACCGTTATTTGCGCAATTGAAGGGTCTAAAAAAATGCTTTAGAGGAATTAAAATAAGCCGGGTTCTTACCCGGCTTAAAAATTGTCTGTTTTCACATCACGCAAAAACTACTAGACTGATTAAAATGCAGTTTCCACTTAGAATTTGACTTAATATCTGAAATAGTTTCTTTGTCAATGCAGCTAAGCAGTGAATAAAAACTATTTGCGCCTGAACTCCTCATGAATAAATAGGTATAGTCTGTCGGTCCAGTTATTACTGATTGGTTGGTACATATTTTGGATTATTTGTTTATACAAAAAATAAATACACACACAACACACTTAGTTTTTTTCTGTACACTTAAAATATTTACATATGGCAGCGTAAATATTCTAAGAAGGTACATATGGACTTTTTACCCCAGTCTAGTCTGCGCATTTCTGAATGGAATACACGGAAATATTCAGAATGCTCATGCTTTAGGGTGAGGACTATAAAATACGTTGCTTCCGTCAGGAGGTACTCCTTGATCAAACTATTTGATAAGCAGTGCTGTACATGAAAATATGTTATTTTTTAGTTTTCGAAGACCAGAAAAGTCGCGTAAATAATATTTATCTATCTTCCTATCTTCGATACCTACTTATAATAAAGCAATAAATACGAAAAAAGTCTGCACAAAGATAATTAAAAAAAAATGGTCTAGGGTACTTAGAATAAGCTACTGAATAAGTATAACATAAAAATACGTATCTGTCTGTTTGTCTGCATGTTTGTTTATTTACGCATCACGTAAAAACTACTGGATCGATTGCGATGATTGATTGTTTACCACTGTTAGATTAGAGCTTGTTGTTGTGAGCTTAGAGTTTGACTTTAAAACTGGTGTAACTGGTATCTCAATCCGTTGATTAGAAGCCGAGCAATCGTTAAAAATATTTTGCTGAAGATCGATAAAAATATTTAGGCTGAAGGTATTTTGATCAAATGTATTGGTGTTTTAGCAAGCTGGGATAGCACATACTAGTACTTTTAGCCTAGAGAAATGACCACGTGTGCGAAGCCGCGGGTACAGTTAGTATTGACATAAGTGCTAAATTAAACCCAGAAACGCACCCAGAAATATGGACAAAAGTTGGCCGACCTGACACAAAATAAAAAAATGTCCTTATGTAAATGGATTTAAAAAATACATAAAAAAAAGACCTATATGATACCGGTGTTAGTTTCTAATAGGTACCTACCTATATAATTAGTACCTACCTACTTAGTAATCGTTATAGTATGATCTCCGGTATCCCTTATAAAATATCTCAGTTCGCTTCTCGCACCTCGTGCCTCACACCACCTTAATTACAGAAATCACAGATAAACAGCCTAATGCCGTGAGAAATGCCACGTAACACAAAAGTTCACCGAGTGTCGAGTGAACTTTGGTAACAGGGCCTGCCGTAACAATATCTTAGTGATAAAATCGTAACCTACCTAGCAAGTACTTGTAACCGATAGTATGCTGGGGCCGGACCACGTGAGTGCTGATGATATCTGTTGCAATGATATTTTCATTATAACTATATTTTAGGTAAGGGAAAATTTTAAATTGAAGATGCTTGATTTTGCCCGCGAGTTCACCCGCGTGGGCTTCAACTTAAGTTTAGTGATCTATACTTAGAATAAAGCAATAAGAACGAAAAAGTATATACAAAGAAGATAAATAAAAAAATAGTCTAGCGTACTTCAAATAACGTACTGAATAATAATATAACATTTTAAAATTCGTGTCTGCTGTTTGTTTGTCTGTAAGTCTGTATGTTTGTTCGCGCATTACGTAAAAACTGCTGGATTGATTGCGATGCGATTTTCACTGTTGGATAGCTTACCGTTTGATTTAAAAACTGGTGTACTTGGTATCTCAATCCAATGAGTAGAAGCCGAGAAATTGATAAAAACTTTTTGACGGCTGGAGGAATTTTGATCTAATGTTGGTATATTGTTATTTTAGGTCTTGGAAAGTACATAAAGAACTTTTAACCTAGAGAAATGACCTCGCGTGCGAAGCCGCGGGTATAGCTAGTATTCATATAATAGTCGCTTAGGTACTTTCAGTTTAAGTATTCTATTTTACTTTATGTCATTATAACCTGTCCATGAAACATCAGCTACCCAGCGCCTCAAACCCCTATTAAAACCCCTAATAAAGTATCTAGGTAGTTTTTACTATTGACCATTTACTAGTATTTTATATTTTGTAACCCCTGAACTCCAGAGAGGGGTTTTATAAGTTTAGGGTTTGTATCACTGTATCAATTACTGTATCCGTGTGTGTCTGTGGCATCGTAGCTCCCAAACGAATGGACCGACTTTGATGCGTTTTTTTTTCGTTTGAAAGCTGATGTGATTGAGATGGTTCTTAGCTATAACGGAGGGGGAAAAGGGGTTGAGGATCGTAGCTCCCAAAGGAATAGACCGATTTTGATACGGTTTTTTATGTTTCAAAGCTGATGTGATCGAGATGCTTCCAAGCTATAATTGGGGGATCGGGGGTTTTAATTTTTAATTTTCTAATAACAAACATTGTTTATACAACTCTGCAATCAGTTGTTATTGTTATTTAACACGTTAACTGTCCCCATACATAATTTTTCGATAACCCCAAATGTCCAAATCAATTTTTGAAATATTCTGTCTCAAAGCAATACAAAATAACTGGTTTTGGATAGATATGCCTAATTAATAGCAAATCACTCGGTTTATCACACCTTTTACCCGTGTACCGAATACGGTACACGGACTTGTCGAGTTGAAGGGTGTTATAAAAAAGTTATTGACATGGGAAGTCTTCCAAATAATGCGAGAGCTAAAGCTAAAAGAGTGACAACGCACTGTAATAAATGTAAAAAGGCGTACTGTCTTCAATGTTTTTCTGAAGTTGCTTTGCATAAATAAAGTCTTTTTACTAATAAACAGTTGTCTTTTTTTTTTGTAGAAAAAAATAATGACATGATTTCCGTTTTTTCTATTCATTGGTGTCCTGTTGATAAGTCCTGATAAATAGAGCAACATAACACACAAGTCCATGAAGTAAGAGCGCATAGAAAGAGACGGGCGAGTGTACCGTTTACGGTACACGGACGTGATGTACCCACGCGGCGTGTACTGTATTCGGTACACTGGACAGATAACGTGTTAAATCACTATAATTTAAGTACATATATATATATATATATATATGTACTTAAATTATATAAATATATATATATATATATATATATATATATATTAAACGCCGTAAGTCCAAACAAAATCAGTGCAGTAGCTTTCGAGTTTTTAGTTTGCCTACTTTCTTGTCATATGAGGTTGTGCTGACCTCTGCTGTCAAAGTTGGTCATGGCACACAGTATTTATTACCAGGCTGACGACGGCTTCAGACATGGCTAAACGACTGCTTTAAATCAATAATAGCCAGGACCGACAACTTACGTGCTCTCCAAAGCACGGAGCGATGGAAATCCCACATAACTTAGAAACTCATTGATGTGAGCCGAGTATCGAACCCGGTATCGTTGGAATATAGTGTACACTAGTAAACCGCTCGGCTACAATCGCAGTTATTAGACTCAAATGAAGGATTGGCTGCATGTATATTCTGTGGAAAATTGGCACACTGCAGCTGTGTCGGTAGGTACCTATAGAAGATAAAGAAGCAACATTCACGTGCGAGTTTTGCCAACAAGAATAGCTTAGTTCTTGTATACCCCCATCTTTTCTACCGTTCGACTTTTTTTTTTGTGTGTGACAATGATTTCTACCTACCTTAATTATGAAAGACTGAATAGCAAGGCTCAAGGCCAAAAGGTTAGTAAATAAGTAACATTAAAAAAAAAAATATAACGGTCTAATCGTTAAAGAACAGAAAAAAATACTGTTTTATTTTATATTTTAAATACACTGTCTTGCCCCGTTTAAACCTTAATTCTATTTTACCTATAGTCAAAACCAATTAGTTTTGCAAAAATAAACAGACGTGGCTCGGTTACATTAATTAGGTATTAGTAAAGTGTCAATAATAACATTTTAAATCAATGGTGCAATAAGACAATATTTCGAGTGAAAGGTATCCGTCGTGGTTTTGTTTGATACAGATCCAGTTCTGTCACATTGTTATGTAAGGCCAATAAAAAACAGGCCAAGCGTGATTCGGATTCGCGCACCGAGGGTTCCGAACAAACTTGTAGGCTTCGTGAATAGTTCGTCCATCACGGGAATCGAGTCTGGAAGTTTTTTTAATAAAAATGTTCTACAAAATCCGAAAACCATAGTTTTCGGATTTTTCCTTTTACTTGTGTTATTGACATTGCTTCTTGGCAAAATTTATGATTCTAGGTCAACGGGAAGTACCCTGTAGGTTTTGATTCCCTTGCGAATGTCAAACTATGCGGCATAAACGGTCGTATCTTTTGATAGAGATTTTTTTCAGCTCCAAGGAATTGCAGACCTGAGTACCTATTCGATATTAATTTCAACTTGATACCTTCACGAGTACCTGACAAAAGGGTCTTCACAGACAGACAGACGGACGTACAACGAAGTGATCCTACAAGGGTTCGTTTTTTCCTTGTGAGGTTCGGAACCCTAAAAACGAACAAATATTCCTGTAGAGTTGTTCGGATAATAAAACAAAACATTCATAAAAAAAAGTTCTTATGAGTCAATGTCCCCAGCAAATTACAAAAATCACGTCATTCAAAAACACAATAGGTAGGTACTCAAGATAAAAAGATCGTGTAGATTAGACTAGAGTCAGACGATGTTTTCACCTAAACAAGTTTCTATTTTGAAATTCTCGTTTTAGGTGTGTTTGGGTTTATTGAACCTCGAAAATAAACCTAATAATGTTCATCAATCTAGGAATAGATGCATCATGCTACTGATTCAGTATTGATGCCATTTTAATACCACTATCATATTGATGTTAGTGGTATTGTTATATCCCCGAAACTGTTCACTAAAGCCCTGGAAAATATGTATGTATATATATGTATAACGCTGGATTGGAAAGGAATGGGGTTTAATATCAATGGCTAGAATATCAAACGCTTACGATTTGCCGATGATAATTTGCCTAGTGATGATTTGCCTAGCCACTAGTATTAGTGGCTGTAATACTTGCAAAGTATGATGACCATTGCAACCAAGATGATGCTTGTCGACGCATCGGTCTCGGAATTAACATAGATAATACCAAGATCATGTTTAACGATCTTATTGACCCGGAACCGATTGTAGTCAATGTTGTCCTCTTGAAGTTGTCCAACAATATGTTTACCTTGAACAAATATTACAACTAGGTAAGAACAACTTTGAGAAGGAAGCCAACAGAAGAATTCTGCTGGGTTGGGCAGCATTCGGCAAGATTCGTCAAGTCTTCTCGTCGTCCATACCACAATGACTATAGACAAAAGTCTTCAATCAGTGCGTCCTACCAGTCATGACCTACGGAGCTGAAACGTAGACACTCACGGTTAAACTATTCCACAAATTGAAGGTCGCTCAGCGAGCTATGGAGAGAGCCATACTTCGAGTTTCTCTGAAGGACAAGATTCGTCATGAAGATATCCGACGGAGAACCAAGGTAACCGACATAGCTCTTAGGATAAGCAAGCTAAAGTGGCAGTGGGCTGGTCACATTTCCCGAAGAACCGATAACCGTTGGGGTATACGAGTTCTCGAGTGGAGACCACGTTTAGGCAAACGTAGTGTATAGGACGGCCTGTGGCCAGGTGAAGAGACGACCTGCGAAAGTCGGCCGGAAGAGAATAGATGAGGAGAGCTGAAGACCGAGCTCAGTAGGCTTATAGGCTGATAATGACGATGATCATATGGAGGAATTCATAGCCAATCTATATCTATAACACAGCACCGTGACATACCTACTGACTGACTGACTGACTGACAGATGACGCACAGCCTAAACCGGTGGACCTAGAGATGTCAAATTTGGAGGACATATTCTTTGACTATCCTAGAGGTGCATTAAGGAACGACTTTAAGAACTTGCATCACTAAGGGGTTGAACGGGAATGGCAAAGTTTGAACTCAGGAATAACTGCGGGGCGCATACACCTTCTATTGCAAAGCATTGTGAACGTCGTACCTATCAATTGCAAGAGTATAAGTGATTTATTGAGAAATACTGAATATCTAATATCTTAACAATATTGTTGTGGCTTTCAAAGCTCCTTAGTTGGAACACTTGGAACATTCTAAATAGCCGCCTACTTTTAATCAATGCAAAACACAGACATACAAACCTCTAACTTACTTATACTACTACCTAACCTACCTGACATACTTTGGTTTTTAATACTTAACAAAAACTGAACTCTGACTAATACCTCTTACGGTATGATCCAAATATGAAGGCACATAGTTGGTCACCATTTGTTAAGATATCACAACCAAAATGAGAAACAAAGTTGGCATTACAAACGATCTAATAAAATATACAAGCGCTTCATGACTGATTGTTTCAAGCAACTACTTCAAAATAAACTTATTAGTGGTTTTTGAAAATTTGTTGCACTTTGTTACGTAATTATGAGCTACAGTTCTTCTATCTCACGAAGGCGGGTTGGTCTTGATTGTGTGTGTGTGTAGATACGTTGTTTCTGTGTACCCAGGAGCATCAGCTAGGGCCCTTAAGGATTAAATTTTTAAAAAACTTTCCTTAATTCACCTCTAGGATACACAAGGAACATGTCTTCCATTTTTTTAAAAGACTTTTATTTATATATATATATATATATATATATTTTTCACTTGTATGTATGTATGTATGTATGTATGTATGTATGTACTCTTTCGAGCACTTTCAGATTAGCCATCCGGCTAAAACTATCAGGGTAGCTCACATATCGATTAAAATACAAAAAAAATAAACAGTGCATTAAAAAAACTCAAAAAAGCTTATTTTTTTTAAATTCTACCTACTTATTTGATCTCTAGGTCGCTGGTATAGGCTGTGCGTTGTCTGTCAGTCAGTAGGCAGTAGGTACTGTAAACAGTACCGTGACATACCTTATTGATTAAACCTTACTTTGATTAAAACTTTTGATTAGCTGTTTTATAGGTATACCTAGATAGATTTCGAAAAATATGCGCGTGTACCAAAATTTCTGGCTGGACATTAGGTAACGCGAAAAAAGTAAAATAGAGATATAAAGTAGAGTAAAATAATTAGTTCAAGAGTGATTAATTATTGCAATTTTGATGTGGCCAAACCAGTCTGGATCCAATTGACCACTAATCTAGTTACATCACTTCTATTTAGGTACAGGCGCAGGCGCAGGTTGTTAGGGATAGTTTTGCAATGTCCTGCAAAGTCAACATCTATATTATTTGCTCAGCTATTTTGCACCTCGCATTTTAAATAGCCATTAGGTACTAATCAAGGCTACGAAAGGTATGTTATCGATCACGTTTAATGAGAATTTATAGATTATTCTTTATAGATTATTTAATAAAATGTGTTATTTAAAAGGCCGCTAATTAGTAAAGTTATTTTAAAGTTTTGTTTTAACATTTATAAGTATGTACCTACGTACTTATCCACCGCATTTTAGTTTACAACACGAAACCCAACTTTTGGGAATGTTATCCGTTTTATGAAAAGCTTTTATTTAACTTCACTTGTATGTATGTATTCCTGGAATATCGCAATCAATATTTCACCCACCTCCCGATTAGCTATCCGGCTGAAACTTTCAGGGTAGCTCATAACTCAATGACAAGGTATTTAAAAAAAGAAATTAAATAAATATGGAATTTTGCAATCAATATTAAACCCACTTACACTGATGCTATCGTGCTAAAATTTGGCACACACGTTTGGTTCTCGTTACATTACATGGCTAGTAAATAAAAGTATTTTTTTCTTTTTCTAAGTTATACTTATTTCGATTACTTAGGTAGTATTATTATTTATTCTGTGACTGTAGTCGTCGACTTTAAGTTTTAAAAGTAAACAGACTTACTATTATTTTTTCAAACTTAAATATTTAAAAAAAAAAAAACACTATTGTATATTATAATAGAGAGTTAATTTTACTATTGCCAGCTCTACCTTATGTTTTCTAACCACATAGCACAGAATAAATAATAGTACTGCGTACACGGTAAATATAATGAGGAAAATCCAAATAACTCACATAGTTTTCCAGGAAGTCGGTGTGAACATTCTTCACTGCAACGCTGCCTCCAGCCGCCGGAGCAGACACACGGTGGGTTATCGATGCAGGAGCAGAATACTGAGACACTGTTCCTACTGCTGGCGATGAGTACTGAGCCACAGATGGTGAAGCGTATTGTGTTCCAGCGGGAGCAGCGTATTGCGTCACTGCTGGATATTGAGTCAGTGCTGGAGCTGTATATTGCGTCACTGCTGGAGTCGAATATTGTGTCACTGTTGGGGCTGCATAGTGCGTCACTGCTGGAGCTGTATATTGCGTCACTGCTGGGGCTGCATATTGTGTCACAGTTGGAGCTGAATATTGCGTCAATGCTGGGGCTGCATATTGCGTCACTGCTGGAGCTGAATATTGCGTCACTGCTGGGGCTGTATATTGTGCTACGGCAGTACGTGCAGCATACTGAGAGGACGCGTGTTGTGTGGGGTATTGTTCTACAGTAGGTGCGGAGTATCGTGTCGAATATTGGGCTACGACTGGGGCCGAATATTGACTAATCGCTGGGGTAGAGGTTATGGCAGGAGACGCGTACTGAACAGCTTGGGCGTACTGTGCTACTGGTGCTGCGTACTGCGTAAGTCTCGGAGCAGGACTAAAGTATGCTGTAGCGGCCGGTGCAGAGACCTGAGAGTAAGATGACGTCGCATATTGACCCGCATTTGCAGCTTGAGCATACTGCACACCAGGCGTAGCGGAGCTGTATCCAGCCACTTGTTGCGCTTGCACTCGCAATGCAGGTGAAGCCGTGTATCTGACACTCGGAGCAGCGTAAACCTGTGACACCACGGGCCCTCCAGCTAGAACATTACTGTAGGAGTTGAGCGACGCTTTCGCCGAAGATCCAGACGAGACTGCTTGCTGTGCGATAAGATTTTGTGCGGTGTATGTGGTCTTAGCTGGGGCTAGCGCAAACTTGGCGATAAGTGGAGATCCGGTCACTTTAGCGATTATGGGAGCTTGTGCGTATGTCGCGCTCGGAGTGATGGGCCTTTGCGATACATTTGACAATCCCGCGGAGGTTGCGTATCCGTGAGCTTCATTAGTGGCGGTGACGTAGTTTGACTGTGAGGAAGCTTGGTAGGTCTGAGCTGGCTGCGCTGCATACGTGATGCCCGTTGAATAACCAGTAGACGTGTATCCCAATGGAGCAGATACTTGTGGGGGAATATAAGTCGGGGCGGCGTACTTCACCCCACCTGTGGAGAGCTGCACAGACGGAGCGGGATACGCGTAGCCGTTATCACAGTTTGGCGTTATCTTTTGCACTTGGTTCAGATGGTAGTTGAGATCGGGGTCGTGGTAACAAAACACGTTTGTTACGGCCACAGTGATGGTTATTAAGATAATCTGGAAAAAATATATCAATAAATACTTGGGTAAGTACCTACCATAAGTTTATTTTTAGTAGTGTTTTTTGCATATTTTGCACCACCTTTATCTTATCAATTTACTCACCAATTTCATAATTAATCCGCACGATTATCACTTTAAAATTATATCATACAATGTTTTCGGCAAAACTAGCTATTAAATATTATTGAAAGCTTAATATGTATTTGCCAAAGTTAAGCGTCAGTCGAAATGAGAGCAAAGTGGGTCCGCAAAGTCTTATATAGCGATCTCATATGTGTAAGAACGGGTCATACTTTTAAACGTTCCCCGTCACAGTAGGTTGGTACGTACACATATTATACCTACTCAACTGTGGGCGCGGTCCGTTTGGTAAAGTTCCTTCGATTCTAAATGTGCAACAAGCATTGGTTAAAGTAAGTCGATTGACCGAATAACCGTTCGGAAATGCTTTTAAGACTCAATTCCTAATTTCAATCGACTTCCAAAAGGAGGAGGTTTTCAATTTCTTGTTTTTGGTGTGTGTTTTCTCGTATAACTGGGATTTATTCACCGATAGGGATGTTTTTATTTATATTTGAAACAATAGACCCTCAGTATAATCTCATATAAATTGTAACCCCAACAGTATCCTAATCTATGATTATCCATGATTATCCTATCAATCCGGAATATTAAATCAATGCCTATAATATTCTACACAATTGACAAGTTTATCTACTACTAGGTACCTACATATTTTATTCAATCGACTCAAATATACACTGGCCTTCAAACTTAGTACCACACTTTTAAAATAAATAGACTTTTTATTAAATTGCTTGGTTCCTACTCATCGGATTGAGATACCAAGTGCACCAGTTTTTAAGTCAAAACCTAAGCTATCCAACAGTGAAAATCGCATCGCAATCGGTCCAGTAGTTTTAACGTGATTCGCGACATTAAAAATGTGGTACTAAGTATTGAAGGCCAGTGTATTTCGTAGGTCGAAAATTTGTAAGGAGGTACATAAGTATCTAAACACATTTAGAGCCCTACAAATTGAGTAAAAGTCCCACGTTAACTACCTACGTCAGAATTGGGCAATTCCCAAGTTCAAAGTGTAGGTACTAAAAGCTCAAATAATAAAGAGCAGAATACTAATAGGTAGTATAAGTACGTACAAGTTCCTCACTGCACACGAGTATTAGGGTCGTGTAAAGTCTTACTACATTACACACTCTCTTTGTTACAAAAACACTTAGGTACTTGACTTTGTAAGTTAATTAACCGGCAAGATTAACTCAGTTACCCGGCACCGTAACTCCGGATTATACATTTAGAAGTATTAATAAAGTTACTTGCATGAGTTGCTTGCATTTCGAGCTACTCGTACCATGTATTGCAGAAAACTAGGACTACAATTTACTAGGCTTACCTACGTAAGATAGATTAGGTACCGTACCTAATCTACATCCACACAAATATAACAAAGAGGAAAGATTTGTTTTTTGTATATTTGTAATGGATAAACTCAAAAAATACTGAACAGATTTTAAAAATTCTTTCACCTAGAGAAATATCATTAATTAACATTGTCCGCAATTAACATGGCTTTTATTATTCGAAAATTTAGAGGTCTCTACGAAAATTGCAATAATGTAACCGAAGGTTTCAAATCTAAAGTAGGTAGTATTGTATTCTCTTTGGTATCAAAAATTACGTAGACGAAAAATTACGATAACTCGCTGTAAGGAACGGAATGAGATGTTGCCGTGGAACGAAATATTATCAAGCCTGTCAAGTACCACAGAATACCTAATAATACTACGTACAAGAACGTAAGTAATAACATCAGGTATTCTTTGGTAATAATGCAGTTGTCTATGGTCAAAAAGCAACACGATTGTTGCTTTCAAAGATTTGGAACTACGCTTATTAGCGTTTTTAGGGTATTTACAAAAGAACGAAAAATGTCGCGGTGTGTTCGCTACCCGTGCGAAGCCGGGGCGAGTCCCTAATATTTTGGAAACGTAAATTGGAAGATCTCTGTTTTATTACCTTCTATTCTCATACTCATTTAATGAGCAAAATAGGCACTGTTTAAGCTTTGAGCTGCTGAGTCATCGGAGTTAGTCAGCTCTGGTTAGCAAATACGTTACAAAACAGTTGACTAACAAACAACCATTTCATTAGATCCTAGAGTTAATCGTTTGAAAACGTCGTCACAAATTTTCCAAGTCAAAGTATCTAATATGAAAAATCATGTTTTTACATTTAATCACAAATAAATGGTACTGCTTTTTACTGAATAAAAAGGAAGGTTTATCAATTTAAAGGTAGGTGAGGCTCCAGAAACTAAGGTAAGAGTAATAAGTAGCTCCTTTTTGAAGCCGCTTCTAGTTTAATATAGAAATCTACTCGTAAGCTATTAAAAATGACTATCAAAAAATATAAATGGTAGAGACACTGCTGCACTGGGACTTTATAGATATTTAATTGGTTTGAAATCTATTTTGCCCTATCTTCAAAAGTCTAATTTAACATTTTCTATACACTGCTTATAAGCATACATACTTAAGTAATTAGTAAAATAATAACCCACATATTCATTCTTTTTTAACTTAGTGTTGATATCTACAACAGAAAGATGAGACGAGCAGGTAGATCACTGTTGAAGGTCTGGACGAGATAGCTTTTAGCGATAAGTCCGCCCATTCTACTATATTTTTAAGTTTGGCGTGACGCTTACCATCAGGTAGATGGTAAGCGTCATGCCAGCTCTTGTGATTGATAATTCTCAAAATGCTGCGAACTAATGTGAATGACAGAACCGATGGCAACTCTACTATCTTTAAACTCGCACATCATACACTTGCACATTAAAGTAATGGTACTTATGAAGTAGTAAGTATGTATAAGTAAGCGCATTAATACAGGTGCTCGTAATTAACGGGTACTTACGAAACTAATCCCTCAATTAGACTAATACAGACGGGTTTGTTTATACATATCATTAGTGAGCTTTAATAGTCTGTCTCTGTGAGGTGTAATTAGAATTTTATTTCATTAGTGGCAGAAGGTGGAAGTTGAAGTGGAATGGTATTAGTGGTCTTGTCAAAATTATAGTAGGTACTGGTTTTTAATAAAATATTACTTTCAGACAACAATTATAGGTACACGATTAGTAGAAGCTTTTATCACTGAGTAAACACTAATGTTATTGTTAAAAAAGTGGAACTAATACTATCTAGTATGTGAGAATAAAGTATGTATTAATACTATCTACCCACACATACTTACTAAATGTTGTTTATTTCGTTTAATTATTTATATTTTAATAACTAGTAGTTTATGAAACGGTTGCATTATGAAGAGAATTAAAAAACGAGCCGTAGGCGAGCATCACTCGAGTGTTTTAATACCTAGCTATGTGCCGTTTTATACACTACTTTATCTACACTCATGCAATAGGAAATTACTTTAAAAAAATAAGTCGTAATCTTGCTGGTAAAAGCTCTTTCCTCATATTCGTTGCTGTTCCGTGATGTCAGGTGGAATCAAATTCTCCTCACGAATACTGTTTTCACATGTTTAACACAACTTTGTCAAATTTTTAAACAGGATGAAACATTTGATCAACATAATAAATCATATAAAATTGGCTAGGTACTAATGTAAATAAATTATGGCGCCAAAATCCAGTCCACAGTCTAACACGCGCCACCATAGACAATAAATGACGAAAAACCACATAGGTGCGGAGCGTTAATGGTGCTTTAATGGTAAGTTTAAAAAACAGTGTTATAATTTGTTTTATTTTTTATTAGAGACGTGCCGTGCGTAATGTGTGCATTATGCCAACATTTTTGAGTTCATAATCCGGATTTTACGATATGAGTGTAGATAAAAGCTTTAAATTTCATTTGCATGTATGTATCTATCTATTTATTTCTGTCTATCAGTTCATTTATGTCAAGCAGTTTCCGATTTTGTTATTTCTACGGCTGAAACTTTCAAGGGTAGCTCACAAATCAATGACAAAAGCTTTATTTTATAATTTATTCTTGTTTCTCCTTGTTTTTTATACTTTTACTACTTGCTAATAGTTAGTATCCATCACCGTCTCCTGAACAATCTAACCATGAGTCACACACCGGTTTTGTACCTATACGTTAAACCGATACGCGTACGTGCATTACTATTTCCAACGCTCCATACTTAAACCTACTTAAATTATTAATTTTCGTTTCAATCTCATTCTAATTTGAGCTAAGAAAACGTTTTAGTCCTGCTATTTCCTCATACATGTTCCAATATGTAATTTACGAAGCCGGTGCGGCCGCCTTGCATAAGACAACAAGCCCCTAAGCAGTAAAGAGCTTACATGCAAATTGCGAAACGCGGAGAAGGATTTGGCACATTTAAAGAGGCAGAAAATAGACGACCATGGAATTCTTAGGAGAAGACGGAGATAGATATAGGTACAAATGAAGAATAAATACGTCACGCTCGTATGTCGTTGTTGTGCAATTGTATATGAACAAAACAATTAAAAAATTAGTTTTTCTGCGAAGTGTTGCCAGGCCATTATTCTTCTTGGTGTTGACAGTAGGAACAAGATCAAAATTAATTGACCGAGCGAGCGAAGCGTCTCTGCTTCAAGTTCAATCAATTTGCTTTCATCTGTCAGTTTGTTGGTACTCCTCAACAGGTCGTATTTTACAACCGATCTGGACGAAACTTGGTATACTTACAGGTTAGTTTTTTCGTCAGGTATTAATGATCAGACTTTTACTTCCTCAAAAAAGGGGCCAAAAGTACACACTGAAAATCTTCGCCTTATGAGAACCGATTACGCTGGTTCTTTTTTTATTAGAAAGATAGTTCATTTTCATTTGAAAAATAGTAACTTTAATTTAGTCTCATAAAAAATGGTGAAGAATCGCTCTTCAAAAAAAGTAAAATAAATAATAAAACTTTTAGATTTCTACCAGTGGAATCGGCTCTTTAACTACTAGATAGGGATTGATGGAGCACCTGGGTTATTAATGTATTTTGACGAACGGTTGGTCGGTGGCTAGATACCACAAAAGAAATCAAACGGTCGCGGGTTCGAATCATGCAAGGTGCAATCAATTGTGTGTAGAACAGAAATGTTTGTTTCCGAGTTATGGATGTAATATTCGTATCTATATATGTTTATCCGTTGTCTAGTATTAAGATAATTGGTGTGGAATTGTCCCGAATATAAATGATAGTTTTACAATAAGGTTACTAGACGGCGCTACTGTACACAACTAGATACCTGCAAAAAAAAGGTGCTCGCAAGGTCTATTGTTTGCAGAAATTCATTCGGATAAGGAGTAAGGGATAAATAGGTATTCATTGCGCCTGTGTGCAATACGGAACATCTTGCGGTGGTGGAGACCTGAAAGATACTTTAAATGCGCCATGATTTACACTGTGGTTTGAACGGCAGCAGCACCCGAGTCACATTTGAGATAGGACCCACAGACGCCAGGCATGGGCCGGTAACAAGGACATAAAAACTTTTGCACTGGAGCAATTGAGTCACATTAGAGATAGGACCTACAGACACCAGGCAAGGGCTGGTAACAATAAGGGCATCGAAACTGATGAACTATAAATATTTCCAAACTCTTTTGCCGACGGGCCTGTTTGGTTTGGACCGGATGGAGCTGCGCTAATAGGTACACATGTGAAAGATATCGACTTATTTGCCGTGAAAATAATGTAAAGTTACTGTGCCAATGGAAACCGATCAGACATTGGTAAATACATCTGAAAAAAATATGTAGCAGTAGTTAAGTGATAAGGTTAATTATTTTAACGTTAATAGTCAGCCATAGAAGGAATATTCACCTTGGTTTATGGATTCGTAGTAAGTAGCAGTTTCAGTTAGTATTTTAATGTTACTGCAGTTGACTAAAACTGCGATACAGGTGTAATACAAGCTTGTTATGTGCCCAAACTAACCTAAATTATCAAATTCATCATCATCATCATCATCCTATATCTGTCCACTGCTGGACACAGGCCTTTCCTAATGCACGCCACTGAGCTCGGTCTTCAGCTCTCCTGATCCATTCTCTTCCAGACACTTTTCGCAAGTCCCACTACAAGTGGCCACAGGGCGTCCTACACTATGATTGCCTAGACGTGGTCTCCACTAGAGAACACGTCTACCCTAACGATTATCGGTTTTTCGGGAAATATGACCAGCCCACTGCCACTTTAGCTTCCTTATCCTTAGAGCTATGTCGGATACCTTGGTTCTCTGTCAGATATCTTCATTACGAATCTTGTCCTTCAGAGAAACTCCAAGCACAGCTCTCTCCATAGCTCGCTGAGCGAACTTGAATTTGTGGAATAGTTTGACAGTGAGTGTCCACGTTTCAGCTACGTAGGTCATGACTGGTAGGACGCACCGATTGAAGACTTTTGTCTTCAGGCACTGTGGTATGGACTATGAGAAGACTTGACAAAGCTTGCCGAATGCCACCCAATCCAGCTGACTTCTGTTGGCTTCCTTCTCAAGGTTGTTCTTATCTAATTGCAATAATTGCCCAAGGTAAACATATTTTCGGACAACTTCAAGAGGACCATTGACTGCAATCGGTTCCGGGTCAAGAAGATCGTTAAACATAATCTTGGTCTTATCTATGTTCATTCCAAGACCGATACGTCGAGAAGTATTTTCTGGGTTGGTCAGCATACTTTGCAACTATTGCAGCGACTCCGCCATTAGGACTATGTCATCGGCAAATCGTAAATGTGACACAATATCAATGGCAAGAATATCTTCTTGCCATTGATATTAATGTCCATTCCTTTCCAATCCAGCGTCTTAAACATATCTTCTAGGAAATTAGTGAACAGTTTCCGGGATATAACACCCCCTGTTTCACTCCTCTGCGCAGTTGGATATGTTTAGACAGCTGGTTTTGTACTTGGACACTCAAAGTCGCGGCATCATACAGAAACCTCAGCACTTCGACGTATCGCCAATGCACTTGACAACGCTGTAAAGATTCCAGAACCGCCCAGGTTTCAACGGATTCAAAGACCTTCTCATAGTCCATAAAAGCAAGACACAGGGACTGGTTATACTCTTCAGACTTCTGTATAACCTCCTCACTCTGTGTATTTATGGTCTATGGTGCTAAATCCTCCACGAACCCGGCCTGTTCAGGAGGCTAGAATTCTTCAATTCTTCTTCCGAGACGATTTGAAATGACCCTCGAAAACAAGTTAAAGACGTGGCTCAAGAGTGAAATAGGTCGGTAGTTCTTTAAAAGGGTTTTATTCCACTTTTTTAAAGAAGAATTGTACTACCAAACTCATGTTCCACTCTTTTGGAGTTCTCCCACTGTTAAGAACGGTGCTAAATAACCCCTGAAGCTCCTGAAGTACGGGTTTTTCCACTGCTTTCAAGAGCTCCGAAGTTATACCATCCTCACCGGGGGCCATTCCAATCTTAAGTTGTTTGATCGCCATCTCAATCTCGTCTAGGCTAACATCGGGTAGTTCATCAGGGTAGTGGCGGGACACAATTGCGCGGGAATCCTCTGTACTGGGTTCGGGTCTAGAAGCATGCGAGTCGTACAATCGGACATAGAAGTCTTCGATCTCAGAAAGGATCTCCAACTTGGAGACAACGCTTATGCTATTATTGATCTTGAACTTCGTCAGATGGTATCTACTCAATTGATAGGCGAAGACTTTTGATCCCCGATTTTGCTCAATTGCCTTTTCTATTCGGCGTGTATTTGAGCATCGGAGGTCACGTCGCACCAGCTTACAGATTTTTTGATTGAGTTCCATTTTTTCTGATGGTCCCCTTCATGAACTGTGAAGTTCATGGTTCCACTACATAATTTATTTTGGATTGATTGAACTGTAGATTTAAGAAAAAATAATTTTACTTGGTAAGAAGTTGTGAGAAAAGGAAAAAAAAAACCAAAGGAAAGACCTGGATGAGGTCGGGTCAGGCCAGATACGAATGGTACAAGGGAGAGGAGATTTATACCCAGCAGTGGGTGGAAACAAGCTGACGATGATGATGAAAAAGTTGTGAGTAAATAAAGAAAGTATTATTTACAACTGCATTTAGGATAAGAAATGTAGTTTACAACTCATTGAAAATAAATAAAAAATAGTGTTTATGTATAAATTAGCATTTAATTGTACCTAAAAAAATACTTACCCCCTTACCTATAAAAAGTTATGCAATGATTACGTAATTATATCATGTGTAAGTAAAAAGTATGTAGGTTCTTTTTAATAAACGTGTAAGTACTCGTATTTTCAATATATTTTTCAAGTCAGACACAGCATATCTACTCTTTAAGCCCGTCAAAGCTAATCTACGAGTACATCTACACTTCTACACTAACCCCCTTACTTATAAAAAAAAATGCAATGATTAAGTAATGATTAGTAAAACTGCGCAGTACAACATTGTACTGCGCGGAATTCTTAATCATTGCATAACTTTTTATAAGTAAGGGGGTAATATTATAAACATCTTATTATATCTTAAGATGTATCTTTGTTTGTTGGTAATGAATAAACTCTATAAATAATTAACCGATTTAAAAAAAATATATCACCTATAGAAAGCTACATTATCAGCGAGTAACATGAGCGGTACTTTATTCTTATTAAATTAAGTACCGCTCATGTTAATTACCCTAAAAAAATTGCAATAATGTAAAAGAAAGATATAAAAAGTTTGCAAAAATTACAATTAATCGCTGTAAGGAACGGAATGACATGTGCCGTGGAAACGAAATAATAACGAGTCTGTCAAAAAGCACCACGAGCGTTGCTGCCAAAGATTTTGAATTACAATTGCTCTGTTTTTTGTTCAAATTACTCAATCTAAACACGGGTAGAATCGTGTACAAATAAAGATAAAACCCTTAGCTACCTGTGAGAATCCGGGGCGAGTCACTAGTACAAAATAATGACAAAAATGGTAAATAATGTAAAAATATTTGTCCAAACATATGTGTATTGTAATATGTTTTAGTTAGTAAATTGACGTAATTTTTTTTCTGTGCTCTTATGTCGAATAAACGCTTTTTTCTTTCTTTCTTTCATTCAAACAATAAATCTTCATACATTAGACATCAACGCGCACTCCGCACTCGCGTAGCGGTGTCTACGAACTCACGATATTAATTTATATTACAGCATTTATCTCGATCGTTTACTGTATTGAGCCCTTCAGTTGTTTATTGCGGTAGTTATTGCTGGTGTTCAAAAGAGCGGAATTGTCGTTCATCACCTTGAAAGTTACTATTTTTGAAGATATATTGGAATTGCTAAGCTTAGAGCTAGCTCTCACTTAGACATTGCAATGAGGTTCTAAGTTGACAGGCCAAATACATTGAGTCGTAATCCATAGATAAGATATTTGTCAGGTTTAATTTAGCTTACGTCTGCATCAATAAAAACTGCAATGTTTCAATTAGGTACTGTAAATTATAGATAGCTATCTGCGCCCCACAGGCTCAATCGCGTGGATTGATGTTGATGTTGATGAAAAGTATTCTGTGTTATTCCAGAACTAAAAGCATCTTACCAAGTTTCTTCCAAACCCATTCAGCCGTTTCAGTTCTGAATCGTAACAAACACACAAAAGATAATAAGATAAGTAGGATAACATAATTTGATATGATATAAAAAATAAGTATTGACATAACAAAACGTTTTCTTTAAAAACAGTATAATTGACAGCTTATTATTACTAAGCAAAAAAATATAATTAAAATTGTTTGAATTGTCCCGAATATTATTATTATTATACATTATTACTAAGCAGCAATATCTTCCAAACAAGTACCTTAACCTATTTCAAATTGCGTCACTTTCGAAGGGCAAATCATCACAATTACTTCGCGTTACGGAATCAGTCATATGTAGATAAGTTATTCAACGAACTTGATCATTATCTCATTGCAACTTGAAACCGAAACTTAATAAAGCAATAGAACATCGTGACTAGAGACAGTTACATCGCTGTCAGTGACAAAGCTACCGGCCATTCGATATGTCGAATCATTCGAGATATCACGGAATATCTCGAATGATTCGACATATAAAACAAAATAAAAAAGTAGGTAAGTACTGTAGGCATGTAACTAACATATGCGCCACCCTTTTATGGTTGAAATACCTCGCATAAGAACGAAGCGTTACGCTTCTTCATTTATTATAAGAACTACAAAGCTGTGGAATGTTCTGCCCTCGTCAGTGTTTCCAGTAAAATATAACCAAGGTGTATTGAAGTTTAGAGTGAATAGGTAAGATCGTGGTCAAACGATTGCGTAGTCCTTAATAAAAAAAAAAGTCTCATGATCAAGGAAAACACGTTTTATTATAGCAGGGCACAGGTTTTCCAGAGGTTCCAAAACAGAGGTTTTCCATTTTTAATCAACTTCAGAAAAGGATACGGTTATATGTTGGGCTGTATGTTTTTTTTTATGTTTGTCGGTCGATATCTCCGTCAATTGCGAACCGATTTAAAAATGATGGAACCCCTTCGAGTTTAGGCTCATTTGGTTTGACTTGATGAGATCATGTCTGGTTGTATGTGGTATCCAGGGTCTGATGATGGAGCCGGAAGGAAGTCACAGGAACTCAGCAACAAAATGATGAAACCCATTCGAGTTTGGGTTCATTTCGTTTGTCTTGATGAGTTCTCTAGTTTTATGTAGTATCCAGGGTCTGATGATGGAGCCGGAAGGTAATCACAGGAACACAACAACAAAATGATGGAACCCCTTCGAGTTTGGGCTCATTTAGTTTGTCTTGATGAGTTCTCTGGTGTTATGTGGTATCCAGGGTCTGATGATGGAGCCGGAAGGTAGTCACAGGAACACAACAACAAAATCATGGAACCCTTTCGAGTTTGTGCTCAATTGGTTTGTCTTGGTGAGTTCTCTGGTTTTATGTGGTATCCAGGGATGATGGAGCTGGATGGTAGTCACAGGAACTCAACAACAAAAAGATGGAACCCCTTCGAGTTTGGGCTCATTTGGTTTGCCTTGATGAGTTCTCTGGTGTTATGTGGTTTTCAGGGTCTAATAATGGAGCCAGAAGGTAGTCACAGGAACGCAACAACAAAATGATGGAAAATGGTCAAAACTAATTCAGTTGTTATATATGTAGGTTTTATTCATCCTTGGTTTTAATTTACCAACGCTTTGTGTTGTCTATTTTGTGTGTCTACTATTTTCTTTGGCATATATTCTTTCCTATGTTTGCTTAGGCCACTAAAAATAAAAAAAATAAAAAATCAGTAAACAACCACTAAAAAGAAAAAATAATTACAATTGAGCCAGAATAGTATCACTTTTTCGAAATTACCAACGTAATAATTATGCATAAATACAACATAGGATACGAAAGAGTTTTTTGAAGGCGGTACCAAACCCAGGCATCATTTAAATCTAATATCTTTACAAAATTAATACATAACTACGACTACTAACTACTATCTACGTACGAATTAATGATAGCGATTCGGACATCCCCTGAACTTAACTTAATTTCTTCAAATGTAATTTAAACCTTGTGGCTTCGTAACAAGGTATTTTTCCCCTGGCATCTAATCCTCACTCACTATACTATCACTAAAGCCTGTCAGCGTAAAATTAACGTTTCCACGCGGCGTGAGTCCCAATTTGTCCAAACGCTGTCTCAGGACGTGTCCGAATTTATCCGAACGCTGTTAAACAGCGTATTAAAAACCTGTTTTAATTACGTTATTTTAAGCGGTGCAGCTTAAATTGACGTAAGTTTAGAATAGATGCCAGGGGCAAAATGACCTTCTTACAAGGTCGATAAGGTTTAAATTACATTAGAAGAAATTTAGTCTAGTTTAGTTTAAAGAGTAAAATGACCAAATTGCTGCCAATATGTAGTTTTCTATGACGCACCCTCATAAAAAACACGAAACGCAGAAGAGACAAAACAAGAGACTCACACGAGCAAATTTTGACATTCACACGTTCACAAACCGATTGACACGAATACAGCAATCTAGTAAATGATAGTAGTTTTTGTAGATAATTACTTTAAAAGCTTATTATTTTATATAGCACGTCAAACCTTTTAAGACATTATCTTTTTGAATAAGCTCAACCATATTAATAATTATGGCTCGGTTTGGCACCGCCTTCAAAAAACTCTTTCGTATCTTATGTTGTATTTATGCATAATTATTACGTTGGTAATTTTGAAAAAGTGATATCTGGCTCAATTGTAATTATTTTATTCATTTTAGTGGTTATTTACAAAATAACATTTTATTATGAAGTCATTTTTTTTTTTTTTTAAATATATTTTCTCTGTTATTGCAAAGGTATACCAGTCATCCGTGTGAGAGTCAAGCTCATGAAATGATGGTTTGAAAATGAATTCTGAATCGGCACATGAAAAACTCATGACAAAGAATTACCCAAACATTTACTTCACACGGATTTAACAACTACTTACAGTAGTCGCAGTGGAAGTATGTGTCTCGGAAGTTATCTGCTAGTCGCTACGCAAACAGCTGTTTTTCAGGCGCAATCCCAATATTGATGGTGTAGACAGCATTGTAGAACTGCCTTGCTCACTCGCTTACATTTTTCGCATATTCTGTCTCGCTCTTACTTTATGCTGTTTTATCCCCACAGCAGTACCTGCGCAATCGTTCACTGTGCCCAACTTCACAAACATATAGATTGGCTGCGACTAAACTCCAGTGTAATTATGGAAATAAACTTGAGATCTACGTTTTCATATACCTATTAAAACCCCATTTAAATCGACTCAGAAATCACGTAGATATGAGTACGCATACTTTTTTATTATGTTGAGTGCGAGTCGAGCAGCTTGCCTGATGTTAAGCATCATGCCTGCCTATAAAAAACTTGTGCGTCATTGCACTGCGCTCGTCACCCTGTGACACTAGTTTTTACGTCTCATTGCCCAGTAATGTTGCTTGAAACATCGCCCTTCAAGCCAAAACAGAAATGTTTTCTCCCTACTTCTTGGCGTTTGAATATCTGACAAAGGTGTGGTACTTCCACAGGCGGACTCTAGCGTAAGAAACATATTACCACCACAAAACTTACTCTAAAAACATACATATAGTATTTGAGAACCTCCTTTTAGAAGTTCGATTAATAATACGTTCTTGTATTCTCAATTGATTTATTTAATAATTAAACAAGAGCTATTTGTACCAATTAATTAACTTAATGGTACTGTAACTTCATAGAGTTACCATAATATTATCTAATCTCGGACGTACTGTTTATTTTATTCATTCTGTGCTCGCACCATACACTGTGATAGGTGGTGACAGTGCCCTGCTATTATCATGATAAATTTATTATATTTGTAATGATCATCACCGAGTCACGCTCCAAAACCTGCTCGTTCCAGTACACGACCAGTATTTGTTTTATTGACTAGTTGTTACTATCCACACTTGGTATAAATGTAATTCATTTTTACGTAACTCTCTAATAACTGGCGCGAGGTTCCCAAAGTAATGGTCCTACTTATTGTGTGGACAAGGTCGATTTATCAAATAAATAATACATAAAAATCTTTACACTTATCTGTTTTACTAGCCTTTCGCTCGTAGATTCACTTGTTTTAAATTAAACTATTGCATTTCAACACCAAGCAGACTGTTGATGAAACGAAAAACTATGAAAAATACCTCAAATGTAACAACCTATACCTAACCTATAGGAAATTTTATTATTAAAACACTTTTAAATTAAATAATTCACACAAACAATAACCTTAACTAAATATCAGGCATTATAGTTATCTATGCTTGAACTTAACCTAAACTAATTTACTAACATAAAGGTAAATTTTTCAAAACTATGTTTTACCTACGGAAGAAAACTTACACACGGACAAACCTCTGTTATAAATTTTTCATACCAAATACATATTGAGGCTTTGATGACCACCTTGGGATGATCGTTACTTGTCCATTTACTTTAAAAAACATTGAAATAATAGAGCTTAATGAGATCGTGATCACACTTACTTTTATGGTTCATGGTTTAGTTAACAGTCTCTACGAGAGTAGTATATTATTATTGTTTCACATGCTGTTGCAGCTCTACCTACATAATGCATTTTGCTTGTTGAAGTAGGTAGGTACACATGCATAGTTAATTTGTTAAGAACAAGAATAAATGTATTGTTTAAAACTGTGTAACATTGAGATCTTAAAATATATAAATTTGTTGTTGTAGATCCACTTTATCTTTCTTCTCTTAATTATTATTCATAATACTCAAGTGTATGTTTAATTCTTAGCAATAATGTCATTCCTTAAGCTAAAAAAATCGCCCAATCTTTGTTTTCTTACATAATTTTCTGCAAACATAGGTTCACGCCTAACATGCTCATTTGTTTTAATCACAAGAAAGCCTACACTTTTTACCTTGACAAAACATGAGTCATTGACAATTGACTTACTGAATTACACAGTTGACCCAGTTTAATATAGATAATAATCAAGATAGGCGCAAGTGTGCTCGTAGGTCAAAGAGTTCGCGAGTGATACATGACCAAGAATCACTGCTTTGACAGTTCAGTATCATTATTAAAGGAGTGAAGGAGACCTGCGCATGCGATTTAGACGTTTGTTCTATAATTTAATCAGTGTATTCGTTTTCTGATCATCTGCTGTATGCTGGTTGGGATAGTAGAAATGATGCTCTCTTAAATGCTGTTAGTATGTAAGATGTAGTATAGTATCTGTACGCTTTTAGTTCTTATCTACGAAAAGAGCTCACTCCATCATCATCATCATCATCGTCTGTCCACTGCTGGACGTAGGCCTCTTCTAATGCACGCTACTGAGCTCGGTATTCAGCTCTCCTTATCCATTTTCTTCCAGCCGCTTTTCGCAGGTCGTAACTCCACCTGGCCACTCTCCACTCTCCACTCTACTCTCCACTCGAGAACTCTTCTACCCCGACGGTTATCAGTTCTTTGGGAAATGTAACTAGCCCATTGCCACTTTAGCTTGCTTATCTTTTGAGCTATGTGGGTTACCTTGGTTCTCCATCGGATATCTTCATTACGAATCTTGCCCTTCAGAGAAACTGCAAGTATAGCTCTCTACATATGTTGACCTCAAATTTGTGGACTAGTTTGACCATGAGTGTCCACGTTTCGGCTGCGTAGGTCATGACTGGTAGAACGCAGTGATTGAAGACTTTTGTCTTCAGGCACTGTGGTATGGACGACGAGCAGACTTGACGAAGCTTGCCAAATGCTGCCCAAACCCAGCTGAATTCTTCTGTTGGCTTCCTTCTCAAAGATGTACTCAAAGTGCTCCCTCCGAGGCCCACTAACTTTAGGGTTCTGTATTAGTCCAACAAATAACCTATGGTTTCCCACTGGAAAGAGCATCATAACTTTTGTAAATATAAATTTGTTAAAAAAAAGATTAGTTTCAAAATAAAATGCTATTTATTTCTAGGTGTATCTCTACGCCTCTCATCTTGATTTCGTTGAATAGGTACTTATATGACACTGTATGAGACCTACGTCTTCATCGAATCATATGATCAGAATGTCTCGTTAATCAATCACTCTCGGCGTTCTCACCTGATCATAATATGATCGGTTGCAACTGAAATAAATATTAAATTTCTCAACTCAAAAAAGTTTGACCTAGATAGGCCCTGGGACACTCCGTGCTGGGTTCGGGTCAAGGAGCATGCGTTTCATATAGTCAGCCATAGAAGTCTTCTATCTCGACGAGAATCACCGGCTTCGTGGTGACGGTATTACCGGATGATGATTTCAGCCTCGTCAGATGGGGCCTCTTCAACTGCTGGGCAAAGACTTTTGACCCCCGATTTTGCTCAATAGCCTTTTCAATACGGCGTGTGTTGGAGCATAAGAGATCTCGTCGCACCAGCTTGCTAATGTTTTGGTTGAGGGCCCGCTTCTTTTATGAAGTGGCCTGCACATCATCTCATCTCTCATCCATAAGCCGAAGAGTCTCTGATGAGAGATTGGACTTCGTACCAGTACGCTGCAGCTGAAAGAACCTCAACCCTTCTTTCCTTAGGATTTCCACCACTAGTTCTAGGGCCTCGTCAATGTCCTTTGTGATTTCCAGAGCAGCAAATCGATTTTCCAGATGGTTTTGGAATTGTTCTGATCCCACTACAGTTTGGAGCTGGTTAAATCGGAGCGTAGACTTTATCAGACGGGTTCTTTCGAGCTTAATATTGATATTCAGAGAGCCTCGTAGTAAACGGGGATCACTAACACGGAGGTCACGGAGACGTCTCTGAATAAATGCCTTTTATCTGTCTTATTGAAGTCTATCTCATTTTTTGTCACGTTATCAGGGTTTTGCCACGTCCGCTTTCTTTTGGGGCTGCTAAAAGAACGAGTTAATTAAAAATAACCTCTCTTGCTACAAGAAGTTGACGAGCATTTGCCCAATGTGATTCCTACTTCCGTAACCGTATAGACCAACTCTCGATTCATTACCACTCTGGATTCCTACCTTGGCGTTAGAGTCCCCCATGACAACATTGTAGTGTTATGAAGAGCTGAAAAACGTCTTCATACATTTCTTCTACTGTGTCATCCAAGTGTGCCGACGTCGCGGTCGGTGCTTATACCTATATGACCTTAAAGCTATACCTATCAGCCAACTTAATTATGAGATACGCTACCCTGGTCGACACACTGGATATCTCCACAACGTTGTCAGCGAGGACTTTATGGACGAGGAACCTAACGCCACCTTGGGATAGCTGGTCACCCTCCCGGTAATACATAAGGTGACCCGATTCTAGAGTTACGGTGCCCTCTCCCTTTGTTAGAACTTCACACAACCCCAGAATGTGCCACCTTATCCTTTCTAGAGGCGTGGCACAGCAGCGTAGTGGTTTTGTTCTTTCAGAAAGGTGATAAAACCGCCTTGATGAATTAAAGGCCCATTTCGCTGCTGAGCCACGTCTGTATGCTGTTTTCGCTCGTAGGTTTGACGACTTTCAGCCTCCCGAACAAGCTGGATTCCGGAAAGGCTTTAGCACCGTAGACCACATCCATACGCTCCGGCAGATTATACAGAAGACCAAAGAGTATAATCGGCCACTATGTGTAGCGTTTGTGGATTACGAAAAAGCCTTTGATTCAGTCGAGACCTGGGCAGTGCTACAGTCATTACAGCGGTGCCAGATTGATTACCGGTACATCGAAGTGTTGAAATGTATGTACAGCAAGGTCACTATGACAGTCCGTTTTCAGGATCAGAGCACGAATTCTATCCATTTGCAAAAAGAGGTGAGACAGGGAGACGTTATTTCTCCGAAACTGTTCACCTCTGCACTGCATTGGAAGATATATTCAAGCTTCTGAACTGGAACGGATATGGTGTTAACATCGATGGCGAATACATCACTCACCTTCGATTTGCTGATGATATAGTCATCATGGCAGAAACTCTGGAAGACCTAAGCACAATACTCAGTGACCTCAATATTGTTTCCCAACAGGTGGGTCTTAAAATGAACATGGGCAAGACGAACATCATGTTAAATGCCCATGTAATACCCATGCCGGTTTATGTTGGGAACGAAGCTGTTGATCACTATGTCTACTTAGGTCACACGATCCAACTGGGTAGATCCACCTTCGACAAAGAGGTCAACCGGTGAATCCAACTCGGATGGGCAGCGTTCGGGAAATTACGCCATATCTTCTAGTCACAGATACCACAGAGCCTCAAGACGAAAGTTTACAATCAGTGCGTGTTGCCAGTGATGACATAGGGCACTGAGACGTGGTCGCTAACTGTTGGTCTCATACACAAGCTCCGAGTTGCGCAGCGTGCAATGGAGAGAGCTATGCTTGGTGTTTCACTACGTGATAGAATCCGAAATGAGGAAATCCGTAGAAAAACGAAGGTTGCCAACATAGTTCTCAGAGTTTGCAAGTTGAAATGGCAATTGGCAGACCATATAGTTCGTAGAACTGACAACCGCTGGGGAATAAAGATTCTCGAATGGTGACCACAACCAAGCAAGCGAAGTGTCCCCACACTTCGCTTGCTTGGTTGTGGTCACAGACTCCCCACACGATGGACCAACGACATTGTAGCCATCGCAGGAAGTCAGTGGATGGAGGTGGCACAAGATCGCTCGTCATGGCGCTCTCTGGGGGAGGTCTATGTTCTGCAGTGGACTTCTAAAGGCTGACATGATGATGATGAGTATCCTTTCCAGTTCCGTTTCGAGCTGCGTTATGTGGTCATCAAGCCTGAGCGTTTGTCCGTTGTACATTGCTAAAGTCAGTTGTGCGTGATGGCCTACCGTAACCCGGGATCCTTTGCACTCCTCACCCTGCCGTTCTTAGTCAGAAAAAGCAGGGCCGCCGGGAACTAGGGGCCGTTTTTGTTGTTGTTGTATTCATAGAGGGATTTTCCCATAGTCATTACGCTGGGCATGCGGGTTGGTGACCGCAGGGCTTAGTTTCTCGCACCAGTGACGCTGCTACCCGTCACTGGTCTGTGGAATTTAGCTACGCCATTGACGGAATGGTTATACCGCCATCAATTGGTCGTCAGAGCCTCCTGTTTTGTTCGGCAGGATGCACCGCGGGCAGTTGAGGTTGATTTGGGGTGGTAATTCCCCATTATATCTCTCAATCAAACCCACAATCAAAGCTTGATAGTAGATAATCTAATGTATACATAGTAAGACAAAAGCACACAGGACATAGTTTATGCTCCGACCGAATACTTAAGTAACCCTACATTGTCGTGATTCCATTCAATTGTAATTAAACAATGCCAACGTTTTGCCATTTATCTTCGCCGCAAATAATATCGGTAAATTCTTACAAAGCCACGACAGGATTTAGGCTGGTTATGTGCAGGTGCCACGTAATTTATTTACTATTACTTTCCGTTAGGTTACGAGCTATCAAATATTTATGAAACAAGGTAAATTTATTATCTTTGAAAATTGTTTAATTATTATAATGTATTCGTAACTATTCTACTTTTAAGGGTAATTCAAAGGCTGTACGTAATATCTTACCTTTAGTTGCTTTGATAAACTGAGCTATAGTGACATCAGTTATAAGTAGAACAACGGATTCGAATTATGTAGACAATCATTTTATGGAATTAGTTATTCTGTGATATGGAATAAATCAGTTTTTTGCATATGTTACGATTAGGTAAATCAAATTAAATGTCAATTAATGCAAAAAAAATGAATATAAAGAACGATAAAAAAAACGATATTCTCGTATCTCTGTAATTATTATCATGTATGCTAGAATCTAGATTGTTGTGAATTATGTAGGTATGAATTATTATGTACCTACACGTAGTAATTACATAAATAAGTCATACATGTACGGAACAGTGTTATTGTTATTAGATTCACGGCTAGTTACTGATGTGGTCACCTTAATTTTTACCAAATTAATTCATCTACATAGATAGTAGAAATATTACCTTTTTCTATGGAAAAAATTTGAACGTAAAAGGTTAAAAAAAAAAAAAGTTCATTATGATAATTGTCGTATAAACTTATTTAATCAACCTATCTGGCGCCTGACCGATGCAACGCGTGACCAAACTTATTTGAGTCATCGAATTAGGAATGCAATTCAGCGGGGCATTGTCAGCTACATGTTAGGTACAATGCCATCTGGTAGTAAGCTTGAGTTACGTACAAACATTTTATGTAAAATTGCTTCAGTTTTACAGCAACTTCATTACATTAAGGCTCTTTGTAGGTAGGTCCTAGGTAGAGATGAAACGGATAGCTGTTTCTCCGGATACCGAATACCGCATATCCGGTCAACAACGAAGCCGGATATCCGGCCGCTAGATATCAGGTAGTTACGTTAATGAGCCAAGTTAGCAAGTGTTTCTTTGGCTTATTCCATAAATCCCTTCGACTATCCCCTGCGAAGGGGATTTTAGTTGACTTGTTGAAATGATTACAAACATGATCACTTGAGTTTATGTAAACGTGCTATTGTAATTTGAGGTTATTATAAGAATAGGTATTTATATAATTCTAAAAAGATTTAGCGATGAAATATGACATTGGTAAATAAATTGCCTTTATAGCAATATTTTGGTTTTACCCTACATAATATGAAGAAAAAAATGAATTTTCTAAAGCTAGCGTTGTCTATGAAGACAAGCGAAACCGTTTGTTGTAAGTGTGGAGAAATTTAGCATTAATTCACTACAATTTGCCCCTAATGCAATACGATTACTATTTAGTTGTTGTTGTAATATGAAAATATGGTGATTATATTTGTTATGTGGATTAAATAATGTACCTACATTTGACATTTCCGGTATCCAGCCGGATACTACATTTTGGGCTGGATAAGCCGGATACCTGATAGTTACCGCATATCTGTTTCATATCTAGTCCTGAGTCTACCCATTCGTGATATTCTCATTAAATATTATGACTATGACATTAGCCCGTAATTTGTATCTCTTTATCCAAATGTCAAGCCGCCAGACAATATAACGGTCGCCTACTGGCGTTTCTGAAATGCACCTAACTCCTTTAACTTAATACTAACTGTTAACTAATCTGTGCCGCCACCGCAACATTAGCAACTAATCATGTATTCATTGAAACCATACATTGTGCTGATATTATAGATTAGCCCGTGATTTATAGGGTGTGAATATTCCCAGGCTTTTAAATGAGGTCGAGGAAATAGGTAGGTACCAAATATTCTATAGAACTTCGAAAGGCAGCGGCGCCGGGCAGTTAACGTGGTATACAGTTCTGAGTTCAGAATTCAAATCAAAAATTAGGATCTGAGTGTCGTTGAGCGTCGATCACGACGTTTCCTGTGAACTCTCAAGACCGCTGGAGTGTCCTGGCAGAGCCTGGACTAAATATTAAGGCGGGCTCACCTCCTGACATCAGCAAAAAGACAAATAGCAAAACGTCGAGAACGACGTAGTGAAACAACTTTATGCAAACTAACAAATACTGTGGATAGAAAAGTATAAGTACTACCTAAAAAACAAAAAGAACTTTCAGAAATCTTTGGAAAAAAAACACGAACTACCGCATGAAAATATCGCAGTTCCCGTCATTTTCAGCGAGAGCAATTTTTTTTAAATATATATATTTATCTCTCTTCTTTTTTTTTCTTCGCTACACTAAACAAATAACGGAACACTTTCTTTAATTGTTTTTTTTATAATGATATATCGATAGAAAAACATTCAATTAATCTAAAATCGACACCCGAGCTGCATCACCTCTCCCGCTCACACTGCAACTGGACGAGCAGGACACAAATTTGAGAGCGTACTCCGCCTTAAGTAGCTAAATGGTTATAAATTATAGTACTTATTACATCACGAGAGTCAACGTTGCAACCCCTACTCTATATTAAATTTACTAATTGTATATATCCTGCACTCATTATTTACTCTTATGCAACAGCTGACAATCTCGAGCGTCTGGTGATAGATCAGGTAGACTTGAGCCCGTATCGAAATACTTCTCAGTATTTATGTAACTGTGCGCAATGTTTCCAATATCGCAAGGATCTGGCTGCAGATCGAACGTGTTTGATGGTGATAAGAGTTACCTCAGCAATTGGAACAGATCGTCAACTGATTAGTTCTTTTAGGTACTTCTTCGAATCGAGAGCAGCTAGGTCAAGTTTATCGCTGATTACTATGTATTATTCTGTAGCAAAACCAAAGAAGCAAAATGCTATACAATTTTGGTACTTGCCAGTAAATCGGTATACTTTAATCCTGCGGAGGATTAAAGTACACGTACGTGTACACGGTTGGTCACGTGAGTAGGATGAAGATAAGATGGGCAAAGATCGCCACACATTGGGTACCCAATGACCGACGAAGGCGTCGTAGCCGTCCAAGCTGAGGTGCGACGATCTTGGAAACTGGAGACAGATAGAAGGAATTGGCGGAGACCTTTGCTCAACAGTGGGACACTAAAGGATAAAAAAAAACTTCGTAATATAAGCATCATCGATACCATGAACGCAACACACAGGTGTACTTAGTGGCGATAGCTTAGGCCAATCCATGCAAGCATAGTAACACAGATTAAATAATAGTACTACGATAGTATTCTGGTTTTCTGATACAAGGGTTGATTTGAGATCCGACACGTCGCTGTCACCGTCAAAATTACCACAAACGGTATTTTAACCTTTACTAGATATCATAGACTATATTTGCATTTAATGTAAGGTTTCATAAACTTTTAGTTGAACGTGGCGGTGACATGCCGGATGTCAGAGCAAAAACAAAACAGCTACCATTAAAGGTTTTTTTAGATCGCACCATCATCGCTTCGACCATTGAAATAACTCTGTTCATTGCTTGAAGCAACATCTTCACTGTGTATTTCTTTGTACGTTTAAGGTTTTGATTTCGTAGTTCTTTTGGCCGTTAGAGTTCTGTAGACTCCGTAGTCAAAAGAAGACATCATATTGTTTCGTCATGTCCGTCCCTTTATAGAAAAAGGGATATAAAACTCGACTAAGCAGTTTTTGCTAGTGCGAAATACGCTATATTGATTGTCCCTTTACTTGGCTTTTCGCGGTAGTTTCGGCGTTACTTAATTCAGCTGTCAACAGTAATTCTGCTCAGAATCCAGTCGTGACAATGCGCCGCAACCGCACCTGCTCGTGATAGCGAACATAAAATAGAAGCTATCTTTTTTAATTTAGTACTTAGTTCAGGCCTTTTGGCTTGTTGAAGTTTGAACAGAACTAGGTATCCTAAATGTGTTTTTTTACCCGACTACGGCGAAGCAAGGGAAGGGTAATGAGTTGAACAGTCTATGTATGTATGTATGTATGTATGTATGTATGTATGTATGTATGTATAAGGATGTTCCACCATAGCTTCGCCCATATTGGTCCGATTTTGACAAGCGAGGTATCAATCGATCTTCATCGCAAGAGTGTCATAGGCTATTTTTTATCCGACTGTAGTCGGGTTTTAGTTTTTGAACTTATTATCTTATACTTTATTATGATGGACTAGGCGCATCCGTTATGAGTTGTTTTAGGTGTGATTTAGTCAAATCTTATAAATAGAAACAAACTTGTTTAAAGAAAACGGTCATCATCATCATCATCATGTCAGCCTTTCGAAGTCCACTGCTGAACATTGGCCGGGAATGACGAGCGATCTTGTGCCACCTCCATCCACCGACTTCCTGCGATAGCTACGATGGAAATGATATAAAAAAAGCCATCGAAAAAGACGGTAATTAAAGAAATAATTACAATGGCTCGATGACACCCATGTTCATTAGTTGTGCAACCATTTGTTTAGAGGGCTGGTGTAATTAATTATCTACATTAATTAGAATAGGCGAGCAATGAACAAGTGTATTATCGCCTGGGAGTCACCTTCAAACTACATCTTGTGGTGATATCTAGTTACAACACTCCAATTAAGGAGTGAATAAACATAAATAAAAATAGTTAACCGTAATAAAATCAAAGGTCAGAGAGATGTTATGAGTGTAAATAACTTTGATATCCAATACCCATAGAGGAAATTAGTTTCCCAATTAAGAATAATGCAGCATACATTTTGTAACTTAGTTAAGAAAATATTAGCTTTTAGAAGTACCTACCTACTACTGTCATGAACATTATTAGGCCTCAACGGACGGTAAAAAAAATTGCCATAGAGGACGGTTTTTCACGTCCACAATGAGGGTTGTTTGTATAGATTTCAGCTAGCAATAAACGCACTCGAATTGACCTCATTGGTCAATTAGTATTATTGCCTCTGGGATGACGATTACCAGAGCGATGGTAGCCTAGCGACAAACTAGTACAGATTAGACTCCAACGATACCGGGTTAGGTCCTGGGCTCTGCACCAATGACTTTCCTGAGTTATGTGAGGTTTACAATCGCTCCGTGCTTCAGACGGCACATTAAGTTGTCGGTCCCGTCTGTTATTCACGTGTCAGAGGCCCTCGGGTGGCCTAAAAAACTCTGACACAGGAGGACAGCACTACCTCATACGATAAGCAAGGATTGTCTCTGCGCAAAGTTGTGTCAAACGAACAAACCCGACGATATTATATAAAAAAAACTTCTTCTTTTTATACGCTTTATATTAGCTTCACTTGTATGTTTGTAACCGACTCCTTTGGACGCTATTTTGACCCACTTTAAATGGTCAGATTTCATTCATTTCATTGACAATGCAATAATTCGTATATAATAAATAATTTATTTTCTATATATAAAGTCTGTTTTATATATAGAAAATAAATTATAAATATAAAAGTACAAAATAAATAATAGTTTAAAAAAACAATAAACACGCTTTATATAGAAAACCAAACTAAAAAATAGAACATATTTTTTAATAGTGTAAATAAGAAAAAAATGTTTTATTTAAAAAAAAAAGCGTGCGGTGCTTTTTAAGATATTATCGAAATGATAATCCTTCTTCTCATATTTGTCAATGAAATATTTATAATTATTGACCCATGCACCCCACGATTTTTTTGAAATATTTTTTTTTTTCTTATTTACACTATTAAAATTTATTTTCTATTTTTTAGTTTGGTTTTCTACATAAAGCGTGTTTTAAACGTTGTTTGTTTGTTTTGGGCACTTTCACGCAATAACGGCTGGACCGAATTCAATGAAATTTTGTACGTAGATGCTGTATACCATAGACACCAATATATGATACTTTTAATCCTGGAAAATTGTACACGCCGGCAAAGCCACGGGGTGTAGCTATTAAATAGTATAAAAAAATACATGAGTACAGGTTAGGTATCTGAATACTTATTTTTAATTCTTGTAAGAATTTTGACGGTTCATTTTACTGCTCCGATCGTTCTATCCGGTCTCTAGATTAAAATGATAATAAACATTGCGGCCCGCCTTATGCATAATGCACGATCTATTGAAAACGGATTTGTAATGAATACTACAGTGCTGACAGAGGATTACAGATAACATGATTGTTGTATAATAGCATGACGCTAATCTATGCTAGTAAAACTACTATTGAATTGTAGGCAGTTTTTTCATGGCCCTGTAGGTATGCAATCATTGTTTCATAATTTTCAAAATATTGGGGCACTCAATAATATTTAAAAAATAAGACGGATTCCACATTGCCAAACAAGCATAGCAAATTGCGGCTGCCTATATGTGTGCGAGTGGATAATTTGGGGTTGATACACAGTTTAATCACAAAAGACTGCATTGTTTTTGATTATTCGTCAGAACTTGACCGAATTAACACGACTTACAAGGTCAAGATCTTGTTATGATGTGGCGGCCGATCGCCATTACGTGGTGTAAGTGTGTGCGTGAGACTTGTGCGTTCGAGCGGATTGGCATATCTTAAGTGCTTCACTATAGAATTAGATTAGATCTGTAATTTTTTAAACATTCTTCATCTATTCTTATAATAAAGCAGTAAGTAAAAAAGTCTGTATGTAGTATGTATGTATGCATGTATGTATGCATGTATGTATGCATGTATGTATGCATGTATGTATGCATGTATGTATGCATGTATGTATGCATGTATGTATGCATGTATGTATGTATGTATCTATGTATGTGGATGATTCACCATAGTTTTGCCCCTATTGGTTCGATTTTCACAAGCGAGGTAGTATCAATCGATTCCTCTTCATCGCAAGTATCATAGACAATTTTTTACCCGACCATAGTCGGGTTTTAGTTTTTGAACTTATGTCTTGTTATTAAATAAATTTGGTTTGTTTTAGCAAACATACGAATAGTGGGAGGAACCTTATTTATGTATAACAGTAAATGTACCTATACCTTGTATCGAAATGGGTAACTGTTACACAATCCTGTATCCATTCTAGTTTTGAACTAGGAAGTCGTTGCAGTAAGATCTAGATAAACGGGAATTATTGCAAAACCCAAAGGTTAAACATTTATACGATTAGGTTAAGGACTAATCCCTACTACTATAATCTAACTATTGAAGAAACTAGTCTTTTCTCATACTATATATTTTTTATTTTTTTTATTACGGACTAGGCAATCGTTTTACCACGATCTCACCTGATAGAAAGCGATGATGTGGTCGAAGGTGTAGCTAATGCTTGCTAATGCTAACGCTTGCCTTGTAGATACCTATTCACTCTTGACTTGAACACACCGGGGTTATAATTTACCGGAAAAACTGACGAGGGCAGGGCTATATTCTCATGTCTTTATTACTTTAGTTCACTAATACATTTGCTAATTGTAATTACACAATTATAGGTACAGTCAAAACCTGTATGTACCTCATAAACTATCTGGGGTCCCATTGATTAAATTAAGACTCTCTAAAATTTTACATTTTGTAAGTGGGACAATTACAATAATGTTGTGTCCAAGAATGTTTAAAAAAAGACGGTCTCTACAACAAAATAAACGAATGAAGCATAGCAAGTGGTGTGCGTGAAGGTTTTTTTAAAAATTTTATTGATACACAATTTCATCAAATATTATTTTTGTTTTTCCGTGATAACCTGACAGAACTAACACGGTCGAATTCTAGCTGCGATGTGGCGGCCGATTGGCATAGCATGGGGTGTGTGCGTGAGGCTTGTTCGTACGAGCGGGTTGGCATATCTTGGCTGCTTCACTTTCGATTTGGCGGAGTGGAATACGTTATTTTTTTAAAGGTTCTTGGTGGTGTCGATGTCATGCAAATTGGCAAAGGACCGATATATTATAATCACTGGTGCCTACTGCAGGTACTACATTAAGCTAGATCTAGATTTAATTGCCTTTCGATGTGAGTTTCATCATTGGCAAAATGTTGCGAACGTTCAATTAAGCGGAGTTATATACGATACGCATGATACGGAGTTATCTACGATCTATGACTAGGGTATGTGCCTACACTGTTACGGGCATTTCGATGGATTGGCGAGATCGTAGACTTACGAAAGTGTGTGCAATCTCTATATTCAAGCTCTGAAAACCTTCTTAAAACAAAATATTAAGACTTCCTGTAGTAAAAGTTCGTTATAAATGTTAGAATACATCTATTACATACTAAATTTATAGTTTCAATTGGTCCAATTCAATAGCTTGGTAAGCCTTATTCATTTTATTCGTTTGATATATTTTTAAGGTTCCGCAGTTAAACGAGAAAAACCTTAAATTTTAGTTACGTCCACGGACCCTCCGTCTGTTCAAAACTCACGCATGTTACTCCGAGACTTAAGCGCTATATATATATGTACAAAAATCTGGGATACGTACATAATTTCGAATGTCGTTTTTGCGAATGTCTATTCCTCGAAGTCAATTCATCGAATGCTTACATCCTCGAAGGGTTTTTTCTGCGAATGGTCTAAATTGAAAAAGGTACGTTTGCTCGAATGGTCAAAATTGCGCAGGTTTATTCCTGCGAAGGGTCGTTTGTTCGAAAATTCTAATAAACGAGCTAATACTGTCCACATATTTTATTCCTGTTTATTACACTACTACCCAAAAAAGTATTGTTAGTTTTCAGGGTTCATGTATGTTTGTATGTATGCGAGTTTCTTTATTCCACCACAACTTTTAAACACCTGAACAGATATGGATGTACAGGGTATCGTTAGAATTCTTACATCACCCCGAGTAAAATAAACAATTTTCTTTTGAAAAAAAAATAAAAATAAAACAGTGTCGCTTATGTATGGCTCCAAAACAAAGGTGAAAAAAAACTTCATGTTTTATAATATGGTTATCAAATTGAAGGACTTGATGAGCACATTCCAACTAAAGGTATATAATTTATTATTTGTATATGTATTTTTTTGTCAGTAAGGCGTGTTTTTTTAAAATTTATTGCATGTATCTAAAGTTGTTCTTACCTATTAGCTTTTAGCTTATACGAACAAAAACAAAAAAGTACCAGGTTAGCATACATTGCTAGCAGGAGTCAACGGTATTTCAAGACAAGACTCATTTGGTTCAAAGCAAGGAGAACTTGTACTCAAAAACTTGTTAAAGTACTATAATATTTACCTTTTTGATATTATGCTGTCTACTTAAAGTAAATACTTGAACTATTAAAATCTATGCCTATGTAATATACCTACTGAGGGGATGACAGCCAATGTAATAAGCTGTACGTTGTGTGAACTTTTAAAAACAAGCAAATGTTTCCTTTGAGTAAAATTTGCTAGCTTCAATATTGAGGGTACTTTCTTTCCAGGTGCCGTTCAAACTATCCATTTTGTATATGAGTATTACGCATTTTCAACAATATTACTTACGTGGGTACGCGTGAAAAACCTATTTTGTTATTGGGTTAAAAATTAGTAGAATATTTGTATATTCGATTATACGACCCTTCGCAGCAATAAACCTTCGCAGTTTTGACCATTCGAGCAAACGTACCTTCGCAATTTTGACCATTCGCAGAAACAACCATTCGAGGTTGTAAGCATTCGATTAATAGACGTCGAGGAATAGACTTTCGCAAAAACGATATTCGCAGGTGACTACGTATCTCATGTAAAAAACTCCTCATCATGAAAATTCAATATCATATTGGTTTATGAGAAGTTTTTGTTAGGCCGTACTATGCGATGTGGATGACCCTAAGTGGACGTTTGTGACCGACGGTAATAGTAGATTATGCACCAGGGGGATAAAGTAGTGTCTTACGTCACGGGCGGCATATTGGACCCTGAGCATAACCAGGGACTCGGAGTTAAATCCCGAGAATAGCGAGGGGGTTTAAAGTTATGTAGAGTCCCGAGTAAAGCAAGGAGTCCAAAATGCCGCCCATGACAGAAGACAGGCTTTATCGCCGAGGTGAATACTCTACTTTTCATACCTTCTGCGAGACAATGAAAACAATAAATGCACCATAGCCTGCATGACGCGAAGTGCAAGGATTGAACGACAATTCATCCGCGGCGCGACGGACTGCACCAGTCGTCACCCGCTCGCACACATCTGCTCCGGATAGTCCGCGTTGCATTGCAGGTCTCTTATTGCTAAGTCTACGGGACCTTGCCTTATGGGTAGCCCGGCACGCACTTAACCACTTTTTTATGATGTTAATCAAGAATTGACTTTAAATTATACAAATTTTTTTTGTATCTATGTAGGTACTACACGTTTCTTCAAAGCATAAAACTTCAACGAATACTTGTTCTTGATGCAGATGATTTAGAATATTTTCTTGAAGCCTTGTAGAATGTACCTAGGTAGGAGAATACTTGCTAACGATATGCATAGTGTTGCGAATAAACTGGAACGAAATGATACGAATTCGGCGATTTGCAATTTACCTACCTACCGAGCGAGTTGATGTCGCAACGCATATGTGATTGTGTGATGTTTCAAGTTTCATTTCAAGACGTAATATATGCGGTATGTTCGTTAGCAACTAATTGATTTTAAATGATTAAAAGTTGTTGCGATTTGAAACTAGTGTACCTACTTACCTTAAGCATAAGTGAAGCCTGTTGAGCTTATAAACCTACAAGTCGGAAGTTGTTTAAGATTATCGGCATCTTTTTTAGGGTTCCGTACCTCAAAAGGAAAAAAAGGAACCCTTATAGGATCACTTCTTTGTCTGTCGTTCTGTTTGTCGAGAACCTTTTTCCCAGGAACGCGTGGAGGTATCATATTGAAATTAATATCAAATACTGTCTGGGGTCCATTGGAGCTGCGAAAAAACAAACTTCTAAGTCAACGCAATCAAAACATAGGGCCGTTTATGCCGCATATTTTGAAACTCGCAAATGATTCAAAACCTATACAATACTTCCCGTTGATCTAGAATCTCTTGACTTTGGCAAGAAGCATTATATTGTATCAATTATATGTAATCCAACGATACCGGGTTCAAAACCTAGGCTCCGCACCAATGACTTTTCTGAGTTATCTGCGGTTTTCCATCGCTCCGTGCTTCGGAGGGCACGTTAAGCTGTCGGTCCCGGCTATTATTGATTAATAGCAGTCGTTAAGCCATGTCAGAGGCCCTCGGGCGGCTTGACAAACTGAGGCCAGCACTACCTCATACGACAAACAAACATTATATTGTAGAACAAGTAAAGGGAAAAAAAGTAAAACCGTAAATTTGTAGTTACATAATATATTTTTTCGTTTAAGTACTTATTTGCAGTTAGTAAACTGAGCGCGATATCAATGTAAGGGGACAATAGTTTTCCAACGGCACAGTTAAGTTTGTCCCGCAATCCAATCTTTGAGACTCGATTTTTTTGATGGACGAACTATTTACATACTTACAAGTTTGTACGGAACCCTCGGTGCGCGAGTCCGACTCGCGCTAGACCGTTTTTCTATAAATTTGAGGCGAATGCAAGACGCTTTTTTTAATAAAAACAATGGAAAAGATAAAAAAGATAATCGTTTATTTGCTTATAAACCGTTTATAAATCGTTTATTTGCTAGGTATAAGTAAGTACCTATCTATAGCTAATTTTCATATCAACTGTTTGAAACAGTTGGACAACCCATACGCCATTACAGGCTTATGTAGCCCAAGGTTCCAGAAGACTATAACCCTCAAAAGAATATTAATTTTGATATATTCAGCTATAATTTATACAATTAGATTATTCACAGCATAAATAGTTCAAAAACAACCAAACTATTACACAATTAAGTACTCAATTTTACCAAAGGAAAAACGGTTTTATCAAAACAACTAGCTTTCGCCGGCGACTTTGTCCGCGCTTACTACAGTTTATCGCAAAAAAATATATGCAAAAGTATAGCACCAACGCTCTTGATGTTTTTCACAGACTTGTTATTATTTCGTTTCCACGGCAACGTCATTCCGTTCCTGATAGCGAGTAATCGTCATTTTCCAGTTTTCCCGTAGCGACTTACTATCTTCCGGGATAAAAAAGTATCCTATGTTGGTCTCTATATTGTACAGTACCTACCTATTTACAAAGTTTAATTTAAGATCGGATCAGCCGTTTTAGCGTGAATGCAAAGAAACTAACAAATAGACAACGTTCCACTTTTATATATTGATGTGGATTTCTAAAAATATATTTATTCACAGTGTAGTAAAACTACATCTATAGGAAATGCTGTACTTATCTACCTACCGCCTGTATAACATAATCTCTAATCTGTAGCCTGTCTAAAGAAATATTACATTACACTACATAGTTGCTTTACGATCTAAAAGCTTCGTTTGCGCTTCAGATTCACGAGATCTTGAACAGAGGGCGTTAATATAAAGTTGAAATAAACACAACTGGATTTTACCAGTTTTTTAAATTTATTTATTTATTCTTTAGCACACAAATACAATGTACAAGGAGGACTTAATGATAAGTAGCATTTTCTACCAGTCAACCTTCACGTGCAAGAAAAATGGTAGATAGTAAAAAAAAAATTCTAATGATTAGAAATCGGTAAATCTATACCAATATCCGGTATACCGGTTGGTTTCGTGGCTAGAGATTCTGGGTACGAAATCGTACGGTCGCGGGTTCAAATCCTGCAAGGTGCAATCATTTGTGTGATGAGCAGAAATGTTTGTTTCCGAGTCATCGATGTAATATTCTTATCTATGTATGTTTATCCGTTATCTAGTGCCCATAGCACAGGGTATCCTAGTTTGGGGCTAGATAATTGGTGTGGAAATGTCCCGAATATATTATATTATTATTATTACTGTACAAAATACCATGGTACAAAAAAAAAAACAAATAGATTAACAGGTAATAACTAAAAAAAACTACTGAAGCAATTTTGATAGTTTATATGGGACTACACTGAAAGTCTATCCTTTTGAATAAAACAACAACCATCTAAATCATTTTAGAAATCTTAGAGATTTGAATTAATATATAAAAGTGAAACGTTGTCTGTTTGTTTGTTTGGGGAGCCTTCACGCGATAACGGCTGGACGGATTTTGATGAAATTTAGAATGGAGATAGCTTAAGCCCTGGAATAAAATATAGGATACTTTTTATCCCAGAAAATTGTAAGTTTTCACGGGAAAACTGGAAAATGTTTATTAATCACATTAAGGAACGGTTGCCATCACAGAATGGTCTGTGGTTGCCATGAAAACGCAATAACAAGTCTGTCAAAAAACATTAAGAGCATTGGTAATATAACTACTTTTGCATTGGTTTTTAATGTCCTAGAAGAAAATAGGTTGCTTTTTATCGCTATAAACAGTAGTCCGCGCGGACGAAGTCGCGGACGGGAAAGAGAGTATAAACTAAAATTCAAAGAATAAACAAAAATAAAACTATAAATTACAAAAAAATGTTTTAAGTAATACACTATATTCTACATAAAATAAATATAATAATATTATCATTATCAAGTATGGCAGGTGAAAGAAGAAATAAATAAAAAATATAAAAATACATCTTGTAAAGAATCCATACTACATAAGTAGCATTTTCTACCAGTCAACCTTCACGTGCAAGAAAAATGGTAGATAGTAAAAAAAATATTCTAATGATTAGAAATCGGTAAATCTATACCAATATCCGGTATACCGGTTGGTCTCGTGGCTAGAGATCCTGGGTACGAAATCGTACGGTCGCGGGTTCAAATCCTGCAAGGTGCAATCATTTGTGTGATGAGCAGAAATGTTTGTTTCCGAGTCATCGATGTAATATTCTTATCTATGTATGTTTATCCGTTATCTAGTGCCCATAGCACAGGGTATCCTAGTTTGGGGCTAGATAATTGGTGTGGAAATGTCCCGAATATATTATATTATTATTATTACTGTACAAAATACCATGGTACAAAAAAAAAAACAAATAGATTAACAGGTAATAACTAAAAAAAACTACTGAAGCAATTTTGATAGTTTATATGGGACTACACTGAAAGTCTATCCTTTTGAATAAAACAACAACCATCTAAATCATTTTAGAAATCTTAGAGATTTGAATTAATATATAAAAGTGAAACGTTGTCTGTTTGTTTGTTTGGGGAGCCTTCACGCGATAACGGCTGGACGGATTTTGATGAAATTTAGAATGGAGATAGCTTAAGCCCTGGAATAAAATATAGGATACTTTTTATCCCAGAAAATTGTAAGTTTTCACGGGAAAACTGGAAAATGTTTATTAATCACATTAAGGAACGGTTGCCATCACAGAATGGTCTGTGGTTGCCATGAAAACGCAATAACAAGTCTGTCAAAAAACATTAAGAGCATTGGTAATATAACTACTTTTGCATTGGTTTTTAATGTCCTAGAAGAAAATAGGTTGCTTTTTATCGCTATAAACAGTAGTCCGCGCGGACGAAGTCGCGGACGGGAAAGAGAGTATAAACTAAAATTCAAAGAATAAACAAAAATAAAACTATAAATTACAAAAAAATGTTTTAAGTAATACACTATATTCTACATAAAATAAATATAATAATATTATCATTATCAAGTATGGCAGGTGAAAGAAGAAATAAATAAAAAATATAAAAATACATCTTGTAAAGAATCCATACTACATCTAGGACACAACAAAATAAAAAGAAATGAAAGGTTGAAAATATAAATGATGAACCTCTATTTTTTTTTTTTTTTTTTTTTTTTTTTTTTTGGCTTGGGGAAAATGCCTTTACGCATACCCGCCCGCTTCTGGGGGAGTCGAGCGGGTTATGTCGGACTCAGCAACAATTGTTACCACTACCAACTAAAAACCCCACGGTGTTTCTCCGGGACGCCTAATGTCGGGACTACGGGGACGCTTGCGCATTCTTCCGCGGTCCCGACTACGTTGGTCCTCAGAAGGAGGACCCCAGCCCGTTGGAGTGAAGAGGGAGTTTCTCCACCCCATCTACGTCCTTTGAGAGGCGCGCCGGAAACACCGCGCGCGCCACGTCGAGGCATCTAGTGGGCAGCGGATAACCCCAGGGTCCACCACCCAAGCCTCTGTTATGGGGGTCGGAGGAGGGCGCGGAGAGACCTACGGCTCTCCTTCTGCGAAGAGGGAGCTCGGAAAATATTTCCCTCTCCCTCTCCGCAGCTTCCTTCTGCGACATCACGTCCTCGCAGAAGGCGGAACCGGCATTCCACGATCTCTCACTTCCGAACATGGTTTTTACCAAGGCCGGAAGCGAGAGGTCGTCCCCCACCGCAGCGACCAGGTCGCGGCGCTCGCTGACCCAAGCTGGGCACTCCTCCAGCGTATGCTGCGCCGTGTCCTCATCACAGCTGCAGTGGTGACACCTTGGGTTCGGTTCCCTACCGGCTATTTTGTACAAGTACTTTCCGAAGCACCCGTGCCCGGTCAGTACCTGCACTAGCCGGAAGGTCAGCGACCCGTGAGCCCTGTCCAACCAGTCCCTTAAGACTGGCCGGAAAGCCTCGACTGTCCTTGCGCTAGCCCTGGGTTGGGCCAGCTTCTCCTGCCACTTCCCCAGTAAGGATCGTCGAGCGTGGAACCTCCACACTTCAATCGCCCTTGTTGGGGGAGTTTCTCCTCGGAGGCGAAGGTTCATACGCCAATCATACATGTTGGCGTAAACCTCGGCCTCCAGATCCCATGGTGGGGAACCCGCCAACAAGCACGCCGCCTCGTAGGAGACGGTGCGATATCCACGGATGACCCCGATAGCCATAACCCTCTGAGGTCTCCTCAGGAGCGTGATGACTTTCTCCGTCAGGGCCTCCACCCAGATGGGTGCTCCATACAAGGCCATGGACCGCACCACCACCATGTACAGGAGGCGGGTGCTTGCCTTTGGCCCACCAAGATTAGGCAGCAGTCGCTTCAATGCCGCCGCCGCTCCCATCAACCGGGGTGCCATGCGAGTGAAGTGCTCACGAAAGTTCCACCGGCTGTCGAGGAAGAGTCCCGGGTACTTCATACCAGACCCAACCTCGACTCGGGTGTCACTGATAGAAATATGGGAGTCCCGCGGTGGAGCCCTCCGGGGACCGTGAAAACACACGGCCTCCGTTTTGATGAGCGCCACTTTGAGTCCCAACATTTCTAACCTCTCGATAACTTGCGTCACCGACAATGTGGCTAGACGAGCAGCCTCCTTGTACCTGTCCCCCTGGGCCATGACCAGCGTGTCATCCGCATAGCAGATCACGCCTGCGCCCAGGAGGAGATCACCCCGCAACATCCAGTCGTAACCGATGTTCCACAGAAGCGGTCCAAGGACTGAGCCCTGTGGAGCACCGCACGACATCTTCCTCCGGTGAAGTTGGCCTTCCCGCCCAGGGTATGAAATGGTCGCAATTTTCCCCTGACCGCTTTATATGGGCGACCCCACGGATCACTGTTGAGAGTCTCCAACAACTCTTCCCGCGCTTGGTTCTTGGCATTGCTGATGGACAGCTGTAAGTCCCTAACCTTCTCCCTGTAGGTCTCATACAGCCGTCCCTCAGCCTCCTCATCCCTGCGTCGCAGTCTACGCTGCCTGGTGTACTGGCATCTTGCCTCCACGCATCTGGCACGGAGTTCGGCTAACTCTCGAGACCACCAGTACACTTGACGCTTAGGAGCCCGCGGTTTGGCTCGGGACATGCCTACATCGCAGATTTGCGACATGGCTTCCCGGAACCATTCCGCCTCCTCTTCGACCTCTACTGGCCCTTCTGGGGGGGACTGCCACGCCTGGACAATAGAAGCCTCCACTATCGCTTCTCTGTCCAGGCTCTTCAACGTCCACCTGGGTGTCGTTGGGGTGTACCTCCTAGGACGACTCGGGGTATCTGGGGATGCGGAAATCTCAAATCGGATATACCGATGATCAGACAGTGCCTCCACATCCACCACCACTCTCCACTCCTGTACAATGCGTGCGACAACAGGGGAAGCGAATGTAATATCCACTCTGGATCCCCCATTCGGTCTGTTATAGATAACTTATGAACCCTTTATTGCCAAGTCATCATTTCTTTTGCCATAGAGTTACAGATAGAGTCACAGTTACACATCCATCCCTTTAGTCTTCATCCACTATCCCAATCAGACGGTTGTCTCGAAAATCAATTATTATTTTATTTTATTCTTAATTCCTTTTTTAAAAAGACTCAACCTAAGCGTCTCATAACATTTGGTGGCAGCGTAAAGGGATTTTTGAAGTCTCCATACGTGATACAAATCCCGTCATATATACGGGAATTCGACGCGATTCCTGTGCTGTGTAGTGCAAGTGCTGAAATATCTAAGTGACTCCATTGTGCATACCTGGATATCGGAGTGCACCGAGTTTAAACCCAGTTCATCGTGTAAAGGCCCATTACTGCACACTGCTTGTGCTGCAGTCGGTCTTCTCCAAGAACAACCAAAGCCATACCCACTGTCACGCACAACTTGGTGCTGTGACCGGTATTGGCCATCCGACGTGCGAGTACCTACACATCCGACGAGCGAGCATCCATTCGACGCGACGACGTGACGCGCCTTATCTATTCCTGCTAAATCCTACATATCGTGAGCGAACTTCGAAGTAAGGATAGCTTTCGTTATCACTCTGTCCGTTCTCAAGTAAGTGATTCTTGGTCATTGCGAATCTCAAACTTTTCTTACTATTGTTTTATTAATTGTTTTTTGACACTTGTTGTTGTTTTAATAATTGTTTATTGTGTGAATTGCGATTGTAATTTATTCTAAACTCAAAATGGCTGAGAGTAGATCCCAAAGTCCAAAGCTGGAACAACCTCAAATTGCTGTAACGGACACGGAAGACGAGGCACTGTCCTCCGCCTTCTGGCATTCCCACAAGGTCCAAAAAAAAAATAACACTGCGATCAACAAATTTGAACTTGACCTTTCGACTTTATTAAAATTCATACAACCATTTGACGGATCTAGATAAACATTGAACTCCTTTTTGGTCAACTGCAATAACGCCTATGATTTAGCCTCGGAAGCCCAAAAAGATATTTTATTTAAATACATATTATGTCAACTGCAGGGCAAAGCACAAACGGCCTGCTCCGTTAAAGAGTTTGCCAATTGGATTCAACTCAAAGAGTTTCTCAAAACTCAGTTCAGCGAGAGGAAACACTATGCCCACTTACTCACCGACCTTCAAGAGTGTAAGCAACAAACTAACGAACCTGTGAGCCAGTACGCTTTAAGAATAGAAACTTGTCTCTCACAATTACTTACGGAAATATCCATTTCACATGGCCATAAGAGTAGAGAAATGATAGGACGCACAGCAGCCATGGAAGAATTAGCCCTCCATCATTTTCAAATGGGATTGATAACCCGTATATCAAACACCGTTAGATGCAAGTCGCCCAAAACGCTTAACGAAACTGTGAACATTACTATATCCGAAGAAAAAATACAACAATTTTTATTTAAACAGAATCCGTCTTTCTCACGTCAAGAAAGGCCAGGTACTTCAAGGCCCAATTTCCCAAGTCCGAATTTTCAACCTATGCGTAGTGATCAAAATCAGCGATTCCCTGCAAACGTTAACCAGCCTAGGCCCAATTTTTATCCCAATCGGCCTAATAACAATTATGATTCTTCTATTCCCGTCTGCAGATATTGCAAAACAGCGCACCCAGATAGCACAGGTACCCTGGGAATCGCGTCTCATCTCTCCCGCCTTGACTGATTCCTTAGGGCACCCACCCCGCTGAGCGACGGCGGCAACTACCTCCTCGGCGGAAACCGAGTCATCCAGACCCGATAGGCGCAGATCTGCTCACTTCGTGGGCCTGGACTCCGTATCCTTATCCAGGGTATCCCTGAGTTTTCTGGCCAGGGTATCCGCCTTGTCGCCGCTTGTTGCTCCCGGTATCTCCAGGATACGTCCGCCAGCGGCCGCCTTCCTAAATTTGAGGCTCGCAATATTACAGCTGGCGAGGTCGATATTCTCCCTCACCTGCTGCAGCACCTTGGCGTAAGTGACGCCCTTGTCCTCAGCTCCAGGTCGCAGTGTGATCACTACCGCTGAAGACCTAGGAGGGCGCAACCTCACCGGTGCTGGTTTGCCTCGGGGCCTTGTAGCCACCGCAGCTCTTGAAGCGGAGACTGCCTGCTGCGGTTGCGGCCTTCTTCCTTATGCCTCGCCTTGCCACCGTTGACCAGGCTTCGTCCAAGGACTCTGGCGCTGGTGGGAGGGTGCATGGGGCTACTTTTGTGGGCGTCTTCTTATGCCCCTTCTTCCCTTTATGGGATGCAGGGGCCGTCTTATCCGATTTCGGAGCAAGAGCCTTCCCTGAAGATGGCCCTGCTCCTGTGTTAGGGGCAACTGACCTCGCCGACGAAGGTCCTGCCACAGCAGTCCTCTCCACCTGAGGTTTCGGAAGAGCCATCGCCACAGCAGCATTCCTCTTGTCAGCCGTAAGTGGAGGACGGAGACGCTTCTCCGGTAGGAGACGATCCTGAATGCCCTCAAGCCGCGCACTCACCATGCCGCCCACTTGCAGCATGATGGAGCGCGTCAGTTCCTCAGCAAAGTCATTAGGAACATGACAGAATGAAAAGAGAAAAAAAAAAAAAAAAATGAGATGAGATGAAAAGTCATGGGTCATTAGGAACCATGGATTCCGACGTCTGCATCCTCTCCGCGGGCATTGCCTGAGAAGTCGGAGGAGCAACAGCCTGAGTCACATATCTGCGGAACTCTACTCTGAGCTCCTCTATCTCCTTGCGGAGATCGTTCACCTCACCCTGGCGACGGGCATTGCCCGCCTGTAGTTTTGCGGTCTCCTGGGTAGAGGTTCGCTTATAGAGGGCCTCCGTTGCAGCTTTAATGGATGCCCCTGCATCCTTTAGAGCCCGCTGATATGTGCCCTTTTCCAGATTTGGCGGCCACCTCAACAATTACCTCGACATCCCCGAGGACCCTTTTGTTGAGGGCGTCTGCTCTTCTGGGATCCCCAGAATCTGTCAGCATGCTCATCAGTGAGGCATCTCTGTCCTCGCTGGCACTCTGGACGATCTCGTCCAGTGTCCTTCTGTCCTCAATCCTTCGTTTGAGGAACTCCTCCTTCCGCGAGCCACTTGAAGCCTTCAAGGCACCCACCGAAGCAGGTTTCTTAAAAGTCCCAGGAGTCCTGGTCTCGCCCTCGCTTGACGAAGCTGAGTCGCGAGTTCTCCTCCGTTTGCCCGAAGCTGACCGGGCCGATGCCACTGTCCGTATGCTAGCGTCTGAATCAGACGCTAGCCTCTCCCTCTCACTAACATCGAGGCCTAGGCCCTCAAAGCGGTTTGTGCTCCCCCCAGAATACGAGGAGCAGACCGGCTTGGGTGAGCCGGTGAGGGATTCTCCAACCTCTGAGAGGTTGGTAGTTGGGGTAGTTGTTTTTGCAAAGCCGCTTTCATTTTTGTCCTTTTTTAGGGGTAAGGTTCCCCGTGTTGTGGTGCTCTAGCGACCGGGTTCCCTCCGGCTATGTATCCCTTCAGCGAGCACCAAGACCTTGGGATTCAGTCCCTCAACTTAGGCTGAGAACCTCTTCATGGATAAAAGCTCCATGTAGAGGTTCTCATCCCACCGTCCAAGCTCTAAAGACCAGACACCTACCCCCACAAGATGAGAACCTCCGCAAAGATAAAAGTTCTTTGGAGAGGTTCCCATCCTGCCATCCAGGTATAAAACCCAGACCCCCTAACCTTCATCCACTGTGCCCTCTGCTTATCAGAGGGACACGCGGAGAAGCCCCCAGCGCGGCGCCTGGTGGTTTCAGTTACGTCTATTTCTGAAGGAAATAGACAAAACAGGCGGCAACCACGAGAAGGAACACATTGTCAACAGAAGGTCAACAATGTGCATAACCACCAGACTTGCCTTGGGGATCTACACGACCTGCGCTCTCCCCCAAGACCGAAGCCTCCTTACCCATCCGGGACGAGTAAGGAAGGCCTAGATTTATCAAAAACAAGCAGCGCGTAGCATGCAAGATAGGACTATGCAACTATTAATGGATAAACCCAGACCCGCCCTAATAAACAAAACCTAACCTAACTAACTTTAACGTTTTTCTTTTCAATATTCCGCATTAGGCCCGCTGCGCCCGCAGCGCCTGTTTGTACGATGATAAGAACTATCCGGTGTTAAAAATGTATATAACCCCCGACTTCCCACTCCCCACATTATAGCTAGGAAGCATCTCGATCACATCAGTTTTCAAACAAAAATCGGTCCATCCATTTGAGAGCTACGGTCGTTACCCCCAGTCGCCCCCCCCCCCCCCATTATAGCTAAGAACCATCTCGCTGACCTCAGCTTTCAAATATAAAAAAACCCCAGCTAAATCAGTCCATTTGTTTGAAAGAAACGATTCTCACCCCACTATTCTCAACTCCCCCCCCTCCCCCTCCCTTCTATATAGCTAAGAACCATCTCGATCACATCAGTTTTCAAACATCATTGATAAATTTGTTTGGGAGCAACGATCATCACCTCCATTCCCCCCTCCCCCCACCCCCCATTATAGCTGAGAACCATCTTGATTACCTCAGATTTCAAATATAAAAAACCACAGCTAAATCGGTCCATACCTTCGAAAGCTACGATTCACACCGTCCCCTACCCCACCCTCGCCCTGCCCCCTCCATCCCCCCTTTATAGCTATGAACCATCCCTTCCCCCACCCCACATTTCTAAGAACCATCTCGATCACATCAGCTTTCGAACAGAAAAACCGCATCAAAATCGGCCCATTCGTTTGGGAGCTATGATCATCAGCCCCCCTCTCCACCCTCCCCCATTATAGCTAAGAACCATCTCCATTTGTTCAAAAGCTACGATTTTCACCCCCCCTTTTCTCGCCTCCCCCCTCCCCCCTCACCCTCCCCATATATCTAAAAACCATTTCGATCACATCAGCTTTCAAACAGAAAAAACCGCATTCAAATCGGTCCATTCGTTTGGGAGCTACGATGCCACAGACAGACACAAACACACACCTTAAACTTATAACACCCGTCTCTTTGTTCGGTGGTTAAAAATAGTATAAATTGCCTAAATACCTTCCTACCTATACTTACATTAAGTTTCATCAAAATCCGTAATAAGTTTATTTTTGAGCATCAATCAATATTACATAGCCTTCTGTATATTTTAAATAAAATCGGTCCGCAATTAACGGAGATATGAACCGACATACATAAAAAATAAATTAAAAAATACATACATACAGCCGAACATATAACCGTCTCCTTTCTGAAGTCTCTGAAGTTGATTAAAAATACCTATTCTCTGCAAATGCGTAAAAACAAATATCTACCACGTAAAATTAAACTGTAATACTACTGCTGAGATACGTTTCCAGTCTTTTGCATAAACCTATTAATTATGCAATCCAAGCTGATGTTATGCCGAGATTTTTACATTATGGCAAAGTAGGCACTTTTTATAAGTTTTTCTGGCTGCATTACATGTACGACACGATACAATACAACCCGTGTCGTGTACAGTCGTGTACAGCCCAACGGGAAATAGATAGATACATCCAAATTGTATTGTCCAACTTTTTGATGATCATCAACGTTCTGTAATTACCTGCCAGCATATGTTTCAAAGTCAGGTCACTAAAAATTTTATGATAGAAAAATGTAGATTATGCCCCTAGGGAATAAAGCAGTGACTTACGTCATTGGCGGCATATTGGACCCTGAGCATAACAAGGGACTCAGAGTTAACTCCCAAGCGTAGCGAGGGGGTTTAAATGGAGTTATGTAGAGTCCCGAGTGACGCCAGGGGTCCAATATGCCACCCATGACAAAAGACATAGCTTACCCCCTTGATGAATACTCTACTTTCCTTACCTTATGCGATACCATAAAAACAATAAATGCAACATAGGCTGCTTAGCTTTCGAGATCAATAAACTAAAAGGACGGATTCGGATACAGCCTTGACTCCTTTTGTTGTTCTCCATTGATTATTTTTTTTATTCTAATACGTATTTATCTTGATTTTTCCGGTGGTACATTATAAATAATCTCTAAAGCATAATCTGATTTATACTCTGGAGTCAAATCACTATCGCTCGACGATATTTTTGAACAACTTGAAAATTATAAAATACGAAACTGTTAAAATAACACCAAACACTGACTCTTGTTTTACATATACTTACAATCGCGCCTTTTTTTGTGGTCTGCCTTTGGTGGCCAGTTCAATTTTCGAATAAACTCTCTTTACATTGCCCGTATCGATGCTAAGAGCTACGCTAAGAGTCATACGAATTTTAACGTTCTAAATTCAAATCACATTATTCATTTAACATTATCTCTCTTAGAATATAATGACTTGCTTTAAGTTGAAGTTGCGTGATATGTATTTGGACATTGTCGGGCAGGAGGTACATGTTCATTTTTTTCTTCTAAGGATGTAACATGTTAAATCATACTCCAAGTTAGATTTTGTTATAGATCTCGATAATAGAATATATTGTACAACGCCATCTGACGAGGAGCAGCGTCTTTTCTATTAGATCAAGTTGTGTTTTCTCCGTATCTGAAAACCAGACGCCGAGTTTGTAAAAAACGCCGAACTCCACCGCGCGTGCGCCACTTTCTTCGTTAAAGGAATAATGAAAGCTTTTCTTGTTGAAGACAGATTGATAATTTCGCCTATCTAAGAATCAAGAAATAATGGTTGAATTGGCCTCTGCGAGTGAAAGGGAAAAGTTTTCATCTACTGTCTCAAAATAGATAAAATGGTTAATCCACGCAGCGACAGCTAGCTACAAGTGGCGTGAACTAGAAGAAAGGTGCAAACTAAGTGGAGGTCTCTGTCGGCAAGTAGCGAGCTTCTTAGTGTTGCTATTAATAATTGACGTTCCAGGAATATTTCGGGCTCTGAATAACTTTGGAAGAGGAACGGCTTGTTTAAAAATCCAGAATAGGTCGCATCTTTAAGTTGGCTAACAAATAATAATTACAGAATGCAGCGTTTGATATGTCGAAAATAATTTAAATCTAGAAATCGCTTGCGATGGTCACACCATGGAAGGTTTTGACATAACGCAAAAATCACGTCAAAGTTCCAGAGAAATTCTTTTTTTTGTATGGACTTGTTCGAGTAAACACCGGATGCTGGCTGATATGTACCAAATCTGGCTGGAGGACAGTGACCAGTATTACTAGGCCGACAAGGTCTACTTTACGAAGCAAATGACAGAGTTAGTTCTGGATTTTTCGAGATAACCGGAAGTTCAAGGTCTCAGTAGAACGCTACTCGAAGATGCAAAACAAGATAGTATATAAACAAGTGAGAAGCCTGTGGATTGGATTTTGAATTCGGACGTAAACTCAGTTTAGTTTACATAGTTGGCACGTAATTAAGATCGACGCAGGCGGCAGAAAAATACGCAGTTTCTCTTGTGTGAACAAAACGACCGAGGCTCGCTGTCCAGAACGAAACTGCCCTGTTACAGGCGAAATAAGTATACCAGTGCAAAAGCCAGGTTAGTGTGTTTACCCGTGACTTCAGTTTTGATCCAACGAAATATCTGTTTTGATTTTGCACCGCGTCTATCTAAGGCGGGCATCTCGAGACACATTTGAACACGAAGGAACGTGGGTTTCAGGTTATATCGTGCATCTACGGTCGGCTATTGTCGTCACCACTGCGAGCTGCTGTGCGCGATCACCCGGGGCTCACCACCGTTCGTGGAAGAAGCCGGTCTACGAGGGACTCCAGAAGGACTCCAACACACCACCTGTCCAGTAGAAGATATCACCACCGTTCGTGGTCAAGCAGTAAGAGCTGATCGAGTGGAGTAAGGAGGCGTTCCGCGGCGGTACGCGAGACGACCGTACGGCGTCCCAGGAAGCTTCCAGGTTGGTCCACTCCAAATTATTTTGAGTCAGCGAGCTACAGTGTTGAGGGAAGCCTTCGCCTTCTAACGTGTTAATATTGTTGAAAGATACTTTCTGTTATTATCAAGATTACTTTCTGATATTATCTAGATACTTTCTGTTTATTTTCTATGTACCTTCTGTCTTAGATTCTGTTTTACTTTCTATTTTAGAGTTTGATTTCCCTCTGGGAAACACAATCATACACACACACACTCTGTTTGCACTAGTTCTCTTATAATATAAAACATTCTATGGCAAAGACAAGAATATTCCGTTGCGTTGTGACCAATACATGTTAATCTGCTGAGCACAGACTCTAAGTTTTACTAGCCTAGGATTCTCCAGTACTATAGTAAATTCATATCATACAGGCCGAAGTTATGTACTAAAATTTATATGTTAGATGAAATTGTAATCATATTTGAGAATTTTGAGTTTTGAGTATTAAGTTAGAAGTATTTCCTATTTTAAGATCTTGCTGTTTATAATTATTTTGATGCAGAACAAACTAAATTAAGTGTAAAATATTTCTTTTTGAATTCCTCAGTAAAGGGGAGAGTACCATTATTCGATAACTCATGTGTGCTTTTTCTATTTTTTTGTAATAAAGCCCTTTGTTATTGAATTTACCATCTTGTTTTAATTCCTCGCCTTTACCTGCGAAGGAGGTCCGTTTCCTTAGCCGGGCAACGGTCCTTTCAAGGATACCAAGCCATTCCTGAAAGTCCTTTTCGTTTTTTTAGGTCGTATACTTTTCTATCCACAGTATTATTTGGTTCGCTAAAAGTTGTTTCATTACGTCGTTCGCAGCGTTTTGTATTCGTCTATTTGCGATTTCGGGATTTGAGCCCGCCTTAAACGTATTCTCTAGTGACTCCATATTTTGGTAAATATGGTAGGACTCCTCCGGCTATGTGTAGCGACGACGCTTCAAAATAGCTGTCAAAAGCAGGAAAGGAAGAGCCAAGGATCGGGCTCAGTGGAGTGCCACGCGCTTTGCGCATTTCCTGCAGTGAAATGATTCAGGCCGACTATGATGATGTTAAAATCGCATCGTCTAAATGCTCCCATCGTAAACAGTGATATCAACGCTTAATTGACAAGGACCTTTGTCGATGCAAATGCATCCGCTGTCGGCACATTGTTTCGTTTATCTGATGCACTGACCCTATAAAAAGCAGTTTGACGGGTTTTGTCCCTTCAATCCAGTGCCGCGCCTTATTTATCTACTTTATTAACGTCTCTAACGTCGATATGGATTTAATTTATTTTAAGGCGAGTAGTTTTATGTAAATTAGGTCTTCCAGCAAAAAACAAATTACCTAAATATTCTTTGCTTTTATTAATGTAATATTTGACTTAGCACTTTTTGTTTTTTTGAAACAATGAAACATGTTATGACTGATGATTTTAATATGACTTATATAGCTTATATTATTTTATGGACACTATTCCGCAAGTATTTTTTTTAAATCTTTTTATTTATCGTTTTACTCACTAATGATTCGTTGTGTCACGGGTGGTACAGACATAATAAACACACTACAAGTTTCTAAGACCCGACAGCAAACATTTATTAATCACTGTTTGGGCAGACCTCCCTATGGACCTGGTCCATTGCCCATGCTGGACTTCTCACTGGTACAGTATCTGCGCAGGTGATCCCACGTCATCCAGCAAGCAGGGAGAGAGCATTTTCACCATCTACCTAGCATCACCATCGTGTTAACTATAACGTAAAAAAAGTGTTTGCTTATTACACAAATGTTTACCCAGCACTGGGAGTGGAGAAACTCGCATTCACATTTCAAGCGCAGAAATTAATTTGACTCTATCAAATTAAATAACTGTTAATTTTCCAGATTGTGCTGCTGCTGAATAGTTGGCTGGTTGCTAAGGGGTCTCCTGTTGCGATGTTACAACATGCCACGTCCTCGCAGAGCATCGTGTTTCATACTGGATTATCAGAGTCCGCTTCTGCTAGTCCCAGTTAGTAGTATTATAGTTTCTTAAATGTGCCATCACCTGTTTTTTTCCACTCCTTCTAAACTTTTGCCACATGTATTTTTTTGCAAGGATAATGTGTTTAACAGTCTATATATTTACATGTGAATGTTCAACCATAGCGTCTCCCTTTTGTGCAATGTTGACAAGCAAGGTATCAATCGATTCGTTTTCATCGCAAGAGTATCATAGGCTTTTTTTACGCGACCGTAGACGGGTTTTAGTTTTTAAAGTTATATCATGTATTGACCTTATGTTGATATTAATATCATGTTGTCTTTGATTTCAGATCCGTCATCTGCTGAACGATATGGTACAAGACAGGTTAGTATAAATATATTGTGGAGAAGTACCTACCAATACCAGTACGAATACCAGTGTGTATACTACATTGCATTCGTTGATTACAGTAGAGCATATTTTGATTCTTTATTTCACCAAAAGATATGGGAGGCACTAATGGAATAAGGAATTAAACACAAATACAATCGCTACAAAAAAAAAGTACATAGACAAAGTAGCTAAGGCCCTATTATTTACCCGCGTGGATAATGATGAAAAATATCACATAATCTTATTTTAGGACAAGAATATATTTACCAAGTTTCATCAAAATCCGTTCAGCATTCCGTTGGCTTCAAAAGTGCTGGCCTCTCGTGTCTGAGTTTGTCAGGTCACACAAAGGCCTCTGACATGGCTTAATAACTGTTATTTAATAAAAGTCACGTAGCAATGGAAAGCTGAACACAATTTAGAAAAGTCATTCGTGCGGAGCCCAGGATCGTACCCTGTATTGCTGGATTATAAGTCGCATTAGTATACAATCACTCTCTAGGCTACCATCGCTTGCAAACGTACTTACGAGTAGGATATAAGTAGACAATTGCCGTTTTTATGTGAAAAGTGTTTACAATTTTGTTCGGATTTTTCAGCCCAAATATGAATATAAATATGAAGTATCAGATCTGCAAACTGGTGACAGGAAGAGCCATTGGGAGAGCAGAGATGGAGATATTGTGAGAGGAGTTTACACATTGTACGAGCCAGATGGTGCACTACGGACAGTGGAGTACACAGCTGATTCCATACATGGGTGAGTATAACTTTATAAGTTTAATATTACAGTATTCAGTAGGGTTATGTATGTATGTATGTATTTCAAATGAGGTAGAGTTGACCTCTGGTGTTAGAGTTTTTCTGGCCGCCCATGGTCCTCTATGTCGTGGTTTAACGACTGCTATTAATTATTATGTTAGCGATAACGACTTAACGTGCCCTCCAAAGCACGGATTCATCGGATACGAGTACTTTATTTAAAGTCATTTATGTGGATTATGTAAAAAAAAGAAGCCAGGCTGAGGGTCAAACCTGTTGTCTTTTAATTGCAAAGCAGGCATATTACCTACTTCTCGGTCACCATCAATGTCCAATCTCACATCCAGAGTTACGTAATACGAGATAGCAAAAACCACAAAGAAACCAAAGAAGATAGAGCACTAAGAATACTGAAAACTAACGCGCGTGAAATTCATATTAAGATATAATAAAACGGCTACAAACCCACGATAAAAAAGATCGGGTTTAATCCGACCAGTTTTTGGACTATTCGTCTGGGAGTGTTGTCATTTATATTTGAACACTAAGAACAGTAGATAAATAGAGAAAATATCAAAGCTAACCATTACGAGGGCAACGTATGGCTAAAATCTAATATTATTAGGAGATACATTCATAAAATATGCACTGTTCTAAGAGAAATAGCTAATATCTTAAACTTCTATAGCATAGAAAACTGTACATATACATTTTATTTCACAGGTTTAATGCAGTAGTTAAAAGGAACGAGCCCAACAAACATCAGTTCCCAGGTCAAGCCCCCCCATTCAGCCATAGCTCCACAAACAAAGTCAACCATCAGGACGCCTTATCCTCTGGACAGAATATAGACAGAAACACATATTCTACCGACACCCGTAACAGAGATAATCCTGATTATTCAGGACCAAAAAGCCTTTACAATTCAGGAGTAAACTTTAGTGTCAGCCATGTCCTGAAAAAGTTTAGAAATACTGACAACTTATATTAAGTTTTTACACGTTTTCAGGATTGATCAACGTGTTTATACTTGCTTGAATATGTACGGAAATATATGAATGCCGCTTTTATTAATTATTTTTTATATTTTAATACCACTTGCTTGACAATGGCCCATATCCTCCATTCTCAACGTAAAGCAAGTCATTATATCCCAAGGGATATAAAATTATATGAAACTAACAAGGGATATAATGTGATTTGAACTTGGAACGTTAAAATTAGTATGACTCCTAGTAGCATAGATACGGGCATTGTAAAGAGAGTTTATTCGAAAATTGAACTGGCCACCATAGGCAGAAAACAAAAAAAGAGGCGCGATTGTAAATAAATGTGAAACAAGAGACGGTGTTTGATGTTATGTTAACACTTCCGTATTTTATCATTTACAAATTGAAACAAAAATGACGTCGAATGGCAGAGATTTGACTCCAGAGTTGTAATCTGATGCTTTAGGGATTAATAATAATCTACTACCGGAAAAATAAAAAGATATATTTGAAAAAGCCTACTATAACGATTTCAATCAATGGAGAAAAACAAAAAATGTCAAGCCTGTGTCCGAATCGGCCCTTTTTGTTAATTTCCAACACTTAGGATCAACTCGAAAGCCGATGATGCATTTATTGTTTTTATTGTCTCGCAGAAGGTATGAAAAGAAGAGTATTCACCTCGGGAATAAAGCCTGTCTTTTGTCGCTTCACTCGGGACTCTACATCAACGACAACAACTTTAAACCCCTCGCTACTTTCGGGAGTTAACTCTGAGTCCTTCGTTACGCTCAGGGTCCAATATGCCGCCCGTGACGTAAGACACTGCTTTATCCCCTTCGTGCATAATCTACTATTCTCTAAATTCTGCTTCAATGTTAACAATTAAATATATTTTTCAATAATAATTATTTGGATAGTAAATAGACTTCAAACAAGTTTAAGAACTATTTTTGATGACATATGCATCTTCAGTCCATTCACACGGAAGGTTTTTTAAATTATAAAAAGAAGAATCATTCAAATGGGTTAGAAATACCGCAGATACGAGTGAAAAAAATATTCTGCGTTTTGAAGTCGATTGAAAAGTTGTCTCTTATGTATTAGTGCAAAGTAAATTAAAAAGTAGGAATAATTCTGAAATCTTCTATCTATATCTATACTATCATAAAACTGTAACTGGGCTAAATCTGTACATTAAATATTTTTTGAAAATTATAATTGAGATATACTTCAAAATCGATATGGCGTGCAAAAAGGTTTTATTTTAATATTTTGTCTGTTTGTCTGTCTGTCTGTCTGTCTGACTGTCTGTCTGTCTGTATGTCAGTCTCTGTCTCTTTGAACACGCATCACGCTGAAACTACCAGACGAATTTTGATGCAACTTGGCACGCTCATAGCTTATGTTATGGATTAACATTTAGAATACCTTTTATCCCGAAAAAAACATGAGTTCCCGGAGGATAGGGGTTGAAAGTTATTTTGAAAGAACACCTATTACACTGAAACTATTGGACGGAGTTTGATGTAACTTGGCACAGTCAAAGTTCATATTATGTATTAAAATTACGGATTCTTTTTATCCCCCAAAAATATAGGGTTCCTGCGGGATAGTTGTTCCAAGTTATGTTAATTTGAATGTAATAAATATTATTACGGTATTATAATTTCGATCGTCTCGCCATGAAGCGCTGTGGCGAAGTCAGAGAATGTTAGCCTTCCAACCCAGAGGTGCGGGATTGAAATCACGCGCTCCTTAAAATATTTTGCACCATATTTTTAAGCATTTATATATTTTATGCGTTATTTTTTACATTTTCTTTGATATTTTTAAGGCTTTTGTCATTTCCTGAAGTAAACCGTCAAATCGTTACAACAAAATAGTTCACAATAATTCCAATTCAGATAATTTAGAAAAAACTCAATAACAGAAAAGAATTCGGTCAATTCACTTTGTTTCTTTTCACTTTGTAAATTTGTTAGTTTTACCTGAAGTCATGTATAAACAAGAAATAAATTATCATTTATAATTTACAATACCTCATTGCGGCTGTTTTTATTGGTAACCAAACTGCTTACTATTTTAACTGAACTGTCACAGCCGTGCGTGAGGGCGAGCAACGAGAGTAACTAGACGAGCTGAGATTGGGTATACTTTACTTCCTTAACACGGGCGTAAGTATTTTTATTGTAGGACCTCTACACTAGAGAGCGTAGTATCTGTACTTATAATAAAGCAATAAGAACATAAAAGACTGTACAAAGAAGATTAAGGTTTGATTAAAAAACTGGGGTACTTGGTATCTTAGGCCTTGCGCGCACTGCCTTGCGATGGATCGCGGTGCGTTTATTCTACCGTTTATTTCATATTGTATTATAAGCGTTTATTTCACCGCAATACGTTCACTACTACGACACTCTGTACTTCACATAATATGAGTTATAAAACGTGTGGGCTAGCCTTATTCCGATGATTAGATAACGAGTAATCAATAAAAAGCTATTTGACGGCTAAACGAATTTTGAAGAAAGGTTAGTATGTTGTGCTTTGTAGGTACTTTTGGTATAGAATAACACGTGTGGGCTACTTTTAAATACAATGACCACGCGGGAAAGCCGCGGGCATAGCTAGTACTTAATCTAATAGAACTAATCGTTCTCCTATGTTTGAACACAACGTAGGTCGTTCGAATTATGTACCTATTTAAGAAGGGCTATAGATTAAAATAAATAAAAGAGTATTATTCTTCTTCTTCTTGTTGCTTTAATATATATCAGCGCTAACATTGGCTGCATGGGAAATATATTACATGCTTTATATGCTATCGAGATCGAGGTTTTGGGTTTATACGATGAGTCGAGATCAATGATGGCCGTGGTGATCATGATGATCATGATGTTCGTGATGGCCATGGTGCCCATCATGATGACGGTGGTGATGTTCGTCATGATGGCTATGGTGACCATGATGGACAATATGATGGTTGTGGTGACTGACAGCATGGCCATGGTGGTGGTCATGGTGGTGACCATGGTGGTCATGGTGGCCATGATGATGATGATGCGGTATAATATGGTGATGAACAGTCTTATGATGGACCACGGCTCTGAAGCTGTAAAATAATTAAAACCATTAAAAAAGTAGTAGAATTTCACATAAAATAACATATTAGAATCTTATAAAAACTTGAACAATTATGCTTTCTAAATATGTAATTAATGTAATTAATTAAACTTAATAATAAATAGTAGTAAGTCGTAGTAATTAGAAATAATTAGTGGGTAAAGTTACCCGTGTTTGTCATCAGCGGTGTAATGAACAGATCGCACGTTGCCGTCGGGCTCCACAAGGGAGTAAGCCCCCTCAACGACGTCACCGTCTCGAGACTCGTGCTGCGACTTGTGGTCGCCAGTGTGGGGGTCGTCTACTGAATAGGAGAACTTGTACGACGGGTGGTGATGCTGCTGAAAATTTAACGGACTTGAGATTCATCAGGTTCTTTATCTAACGTGGCGGCGACGTTCACTGGCCAGCGAGATCCTGAACCTTAAACGCCGCTCGATTTTTTTGGGCCTACGTGAAATCTCTGGTCTATGCAGGCAAACCACAGACGATTGCCATCATGAAGGCCAACATGACTCGCATTCTTCATGAAATTGGCCCTCATTTATACCAAGATGTCATCCAAAATTGGTCCACTAGGATGCGCCACCAACAGCAGAAGCGCGGTGGCCATTTGCTCGATATTATATTCCACACATAGTCATCGAAAGCACACTAAAATAAAAAAATGTAAGCAATGTCACTTAAACTGTTTGTTTTATTTAATTTTATAGTTTGAGCGCTCTTAATGAAAAATATTTCATATTGTATTTAATATGTATATTAGAATAATATACCGATTACTAGATTTAAGCTTTTTGTGCATTTTTATTTGATTTTTAGGATTAGTAGAGAGAGTAGACCATACGAGCAACGCGATTGAATGTGAATATTTAATGTGAATATCACATCAGAACAATACGTACAGTTCAAGTTTTAATATGAAACCTAAGTTATTGAACTTCCGCCTCAATCTAAAAAGTCTACACATAAAACAATTGCCACTTACGTGGTCCCAGTGATGGCCATGGTGATCATCATGGTGGTGATCATCGTGTCTCGTGCCATGACGTTCTGAAAAGGTAACCATAAACTTTCAAGAACATAGAAGTACATAAGAGAAAAGGCGAGCATTGAGGTGAACCATTAATAAGGTAAAATAATAATCTTACATTCCGTCACAGTATAAATAATAGTTTGCATAATTACGGGCCGTATTTTCAGGGGTCACCAAATGACTAAAATAGATCCCTTATTTTAACCTATATAAGTTACCATGTTAACGTTTGTTAACTCGAGATCTATGCAGACCGCCACTTGATGGAAAGTGAACATGCGATCCACAGATACGATGAGATGCAAGTGCAAAGATCCGGATATTGAATTTAATTGGTTACCTTGGCCATCATGCCTATCGTGGTGGTCGTTGTGGTCATGTTGGCCGTGGTGGCCATGGTGGTCATGGTGGTCGTGGTGGCCATGGTGGTCATGGTGGTCGACCCGCGTCTGGTGTGAGGTAGCATATGGATGCGCAAGGGCACCAGCCACCATCACGAATAAGGCAAGCTGCAACAAAAACTATGCCATTAGCACCATACCAATAGTACAATTGTGGAGAAAGAGAGAGAGAGAGATAGAAACAGAGAGAGAGAGAGAGAGATAGAAACAGAGAGAGAGAGAGAGAGAGAGATAGAAATACTGAATGCTGATGAATTTTCTTCCCAAAATTACCTTCAATTAGTTACCTCCTATTTACTTACGTAATTACGTAAAAATATATAAGTTTATGCTATTATAAAGGCTGATTTAACATTATTTGTTGAAAATTGATGTTGCAACCAATAATTTGCTACTCACTTGGAACCACATGTTTACTGTTCAAAACGCTGTGTTTGCTGGACTTCAACTATGGCAAATCCCTGGAATCTCACGCTTTTATCCAAACCCGACTATGCAAACAATAATCGATATGTTTAATCGACATCCTCGATTAGTTTTAAATAATCTTAACAAGTATTATCTTAATTCGTGAAACTTCAGTTTTTTTTCGACCCTAATTGCGGTTACAAATCATTAGACGAGTTGATTGTGACCAATCAAAGCTATGCGAAATCGTTCAATTACGTGTTTATCATACAATTACTATAATTGATGAAGATATAAGCCTTTTTATGGTAGGTACTTACTTGCGTGCCACTTGAAGGCACACAATGATTTACATCTATCTAGCAGTAAGTAACAAAAAATCTGTACAATGAAGATTATCTAAACAAAAAACTAGAATAACTTACTGAACAAGAATATAACATTTTAAATCATGTCTGTCTGTCTGCTTGTCTGTTCACGCACCATGTAAAATTTACTGGAGCGCACCATGTAAATAACTTAGGTTGACTTAAAAACTGGGTTCTTAGTATCTCAATCTGATGAGTAGAGCCGAGCAATCGATAAAAAACTATTAGACGACTGAACGAAATTTGGCATTTTGTACTTTATGGGTACTACGTAAATTTTAATTAATACTCAAACTTACAGTAGTGGTTGGTAATGCCAATGCGGCAATTAATATCATATCAGAAGGGCGTAAAGAGAAAATTTCTTAAATGGTACTGTATTGAAAAAACGTTTATAAATCAAGAAGTAAAGAATAAAGACACACAAAAACACACAAAAAACACACACACCCTCACACTTACCCCTACACCACAATACTTTATTGCGCTTTTCATTTGTTTTTTTCGCTTTAAGGCGCGATTCCATTATGCAAGTCTTGCATGTATGTATGACGTCACATATGTGTACAAGTTGTTGCATTGGAAACATGTTTTCAAGAGTGTGCAAATTGCATCGAGGCTTTCCTTGCTTACAAGTGGAGATGTTCACAATTGAGTAGGTTGACAGTTTACATCATGGGCGGAAGTCGTGCTGCTGTGGTCGGTGTTGCTTGCCGAGTCATTTCTGAGATGATAGTACATTACCTATTAAATAAAAAAAAGAAGCATCGTCGCCGGCCTGTTCAGTGGGTTCGAAACTATGATACTCCTGGCAGCCATTATGTTTCGTTAACTTGAGTTGTTGTTGTTGTATTAACTTGTAGACACCATGCGCTTACACGTTTGCAATTGGAAACGTGCAATTAACGTTTGCGCGTTCAATTTGCGCGTCACTTGAATAAAAATCAAACTATTTACATACAGTAATTAGCTTGTAAGCAAGTTTGTTCAAGTTTCATGCAATTTGCAACTTGCATACAAGTTACGCATAATGGAATCGCGCCTTTAGTCGTTGGAAAGATAACCAAGTTCCTTATAAATGCTTATGTACAAAAGTCTTTTAATCCTTTCGGTGGGCGGTGTGGTGCCGTTGATACAGTTATAAACCTACTATTTCAGGCACCAACGATCCAACAAAATAACAATACTTGACTTAAACCTCGTGCATTATTATTAAAAATAAGTCAAATTTGTGTTAATTTATGGAAAGTCAATAAAACATTTTATCATTTATTATTGTATATTTTTTTAGCTACACAGATCAGTAGTTTGTTTAATAAACAACCGTATGAAGCGGTCATAAAAACGGTTTGTTTACGCAAGGTAGCTGCCGGCAAATGGGTTTCCCCCCTCCATTTTGACAGCTCCGCACCCGGCGCTCTTGTTATTTAAATTAACGCACTTGAGCGGTTAAAGAATATAGAGCATCAACTTATTTAAAAAATATATATTTCAAATCGTATAGAACTTAAAAGAATGGAATAACTCAATTATTTCGAGGTCGCTCAAACCGACCACAGACAGACACCTGGCAAAGACATTGTTTTTAGCTATTTCTTTCTTTTAAGTTTTATACGATTTAATGTCGTTTTTTTAAATTAGTTTTAATTTCTTACTTTTTTGTTTCGTTAAAGTATATATATTTATTCCAAGACCTAAAATACCAACACCAAAACATTTAATCAAAACACCTTCAGCCGTCAAAAAGATTTTATCGATTGCTCGGCTTCTGCTCTTCGGATTCAGATACCAAGTATACACTAAATTTTAAGTCAAACCCTAAGCTATTCAACAGTGAAAACCGCATCGCAATCGGTCCAGTATTTTTTACGCGATGTGCGAACAAACATACAGGACAGACTAACGGATGAACAGACAAACAAACAGACATACACGAATTTTATAAATGACATATTCTTGTTCAGTAGCTTATTTTAAGTACACAAGACCATTTTTTTTTTAATTCTTCTTTGTACATACTTTTTCGTTCTTATTGCTTTATTATAAGTATAGATTTTACAGACAAAAACGGGAGTTACGTATAATAGTTGAATTATTCCTACTATTACTCAAACAATACTAGTAATGTGGTCATTATTTCAACAACCTTCTTTGGGCAAAGTCGACCTTGCCGCGCTGCTTGAATAGGCGCCAGCAAAGTTGTATGGAATTTCATTACTGTCGTGTTTTGCGGCCAGCAATTTCCTTTGAAAAACCATTATTGTCGTCTTTTGTCGTAGCACTATTATTTATTCCGTGGATTCGTTAACCCCGAACGCGAAAAGAGAGGCGTTGTAGCTCCCAGACGAATGGACCGATTTTGATGTTTTTTTTTCTGTTTGAAAGCTGATGTGATCGTGATTGTTGTTGTTGTTGTTGTTGTTGTTTCTGTTTCTGTTTCTGTTTCTGTTTCAGTTTCAGTTTCAGTTTCAGTTTCAGTTTCAGTTTCAGTTTCAGTTTCAGTTTCAGTTTCAGTTTCTGTTTCTGTTTCAGCTTCTGTTTCTGTTTCTGTTTCTGTTTCTGTTTCTGTTTCTGTTTCTGTTTCTGTTTCTGTTTCTGTTTCTGTTTCTGTTTCTGTTTCTGTTTCTGTTTCTGTTTCTGTTTCTGTTTCTGTTTCTGTTTCTGTTTCTGTTTCTGTTTCTGTTTCTGTTTCTGTTTCTGTTTCTGTTTCTGTTTCTGTTTCTGTTTCTGTTTCTGTTTCTGTTTCTGTTACTGTTTCTGTTTCTGTTGTTGTGGTCGTTGTTGTTGTCTTTGTCGTTGTCGTTGACTAAGAACAACCCTGGTGGGGTAAAGGGTAAAATTCTTTTTTATTTTGATTCGAAATCAAAGCACGAAAGTTCAACTAAAGAAGCAGGGCCCGGAAGGTCTTCAAACCTTCATTGTCCTAAGCCTCAAAGAAACAATAGGAATCAGTTTTTTCGTGAATAATTCAAGCCATAATTTTACATTACTACACCAGGACATTGCTGGAGCTATTAATAAAGCAGAATATATAGAAGTAGCTTTAGAAGAGTTATCACGAAAAGAAAATGTTGATGTAAATGTAATATGTCTGAGTGAAACATTTATAAAGAAAGGTAATGAATCCCTTCTAAAAATACATAAGTTCAATTTAGCTTCTTCTTATTCCCGGAGCGGTAAAAGAGGAGGTACTTGTATATTAATTAAAAATGAACTTCAATACAAAGAAATTACATATATTAAGTCTTTAGCGACAGATTTGGTGTTTGAAGCTTGCGGAATAGAAATACTAGCACATAATCTGATAATAATTTGTATTTATAGGGTTCCTAAATATGAGGTGGAGATTTTTCTGAAACGACTGGAAGAGTTATTGAAATATTTGACGTATAAATATAAAAACAAAAAAGTAATTCTGTGCGGAGATTGGAATATTGATTTACTCAAAATAAATAGCACGAGTAAAGAGCTATTAACTGTACTTAAAAATTATAATTATGATTTTCTAATCAAGGTTCCAACGAGAAAGCTTGCGTGCATTGATCAAATTGCAACCAATATTAAAAAAAACGTACTTTCAGGTATCCATTATTTGGCATTATCGGATCATGAAACTGCACAAAGAGTTACCATTGAATTAAAAACGAAAATGGCTTGTCCCGAGTACCTAGAGGATAAAAGAGACTTCTCCAGTGAAAATATCAACAAGTTTTGTGAATGTATTACTTCCATTAAATTTACTGAAGTATATGAACAAATAACACTTAACGAAGCATTTGATGCATTTCACAATATGCTTTTAATGTTTTTTGGTCTTTGTTTTCCAGTAATCAGAATGAAAATAAAACGTAAAAATATCTATATATGTAAATGGATTTCAAAAGGAATAAAAAAATCATGCATACAAAAAAGATTACACTATTTAAAATATATCCATCATAAAGATAACAAAAAATCTAACGTCCAAACGTACAAATCATATAGTAAATTACTTCAAAAATGTATAAAGAAATCACAACAAATACAGAACACTAAATATATAAATCATAATAAAAACAAAGGAAAAGCCGTTTGGAACGTCATACGCAATAACATAGAAAATGATAACGTACAATCTAATGGAATTGAGGCAATTAAAATTGATAATAGGACGTTTAATGATTCAAATAAAATATGCAATATGTTTAATAATTATTTTATCAATGTATCAACAAATGACAATAACTTAACGTCACAATCTAGAAATTTATACAATTCTTCAAAAAATAATCCAATTCATTCAATATTTTTAAATCCAACTGATGAATCAGAAATATTAAATATAATTAAATCACTAAATAATAATAATTCGGTTGGTTATGATAATATTAATACTAAAATTATAAAAATTTGTGCCCCTCACTTGTGTCAACATCTTTGTCATATTATCAATTTGTCATTTGCTGAAGGTTCATTTCCCGATAAGTTGAAGATTTCTATCGTAAAACCACTGCACAAAAAAGGTGAAAAAGACAACATGAACAATTACAGACCGGTAACTCTCATCCCAGTGTTGTCTAAAATTTTTGAAAAGGCCATGCTTTCAAGACTGAATGAATTCATGACAAAAAATAAGATACTCAGTCCTGATCAATTCGGTTTTACGAAAAACAGTTCCACCACTTAGGTGTGCTTTAATTTAATTAAGTCAATAACAGACGGTCTTAACAATAAACTAAAGGTAGCAGCCATATTCCTAGATATGACAAAAGCATTTGATTTAGTTAATCATAATACAGCGCTAAATAAACTTAATTTTTATGGAATTAGAGGAAACGCTCAAAATTGGCTCAAAAGTTATTTGGAAAACCGAACACAATGTACAGAAGTTTATAAAATTATGAATGGGCACAAAAGAGTTTATAGGTCGGAGCTTCAAACAAACAAAACCGGTGTTCCTCAAGGGAGTATACTGGGACCTTTCATTTTCCTAACTTATATAAATGATATTCCCAACGTGACAAAACATCAGAGTATTTTATATGCCGATGATACTACAGTAGTCGTTAAATCGAGAAGTGATGAACAACTTAAAGTGGATATTAACAATACATTAAATGACATAACAATGTGGTTAAATCAAAATAATTTGAAAAGCAATCTAAGTAAAAGTAATGTTATCCAGTTCCAAACTTATCAATCTAAACCAGATAAGCTAAACACCTAAACCAACTACCAAAATACACAGTTAATGGAAGTGGACACATGTAAATTTTTAGGCATAACAATTGACAAGAACTGCAATTGGAAGTGCCACGTAGAAAATGTCAGTGACAGACTCGATCGCTTTGTCTACGCTATAAGACAACTGCGACTCTCAGTTTCCAAAGATGCTGCCTTGTGTGCGTACCATGGCTACGTGTCTTCGATTTTGTCATACGGACTACTTTTGTGGGGCAACTCTGTTGACATTAATAGGGCGTTCGTTGTACAAAAAAAATGCGTTCGGGCAATTTGTGGTGCCTGGTCTACCGACAGTTGTCGACCACTTTTTAAACAGTTTCAAATTCTCCCATTACCCTGTATGTATATTAGGGAAGTCTGCGTGTTTGTAAAAGAACACCCCAACATGTTCGACGAACACTCAAAAATGGTACAAAGAAGCACTAGAAATTGTAATAGACTTTATTTTCCAAATTGTCGATTAGACATATTTAAGAAAAACTCTTTTTTGATGGCTATCAAAATTTATAATAAATTGCCAAAAGATTTAAAATCCATGTGCATACATAAATTCAAACAAAAACTAAAAGTCTGGTTATTGGACAAATGTTTCTATAGTGTAAAGTATTATTTACATAATAAATTATGATTAATAATGAAAAATCCCTATGTATTTAAATTTGACATATTATTAAAGTTTATATATTTTTTTTGTTCATTAAAACTTTGACATATTTTACGATTACTATTATGATGACTTAACTTCCATTATTATTGCAACTATTTGACATTGTGATGAGAATAATTAATTGAGATATAACTTTTATTTGTGTAAATTGTGTAACTAACATAAATGTAAGAATTACAATAACATAGTTATAATATATTATAACATGCATGCTAGACATGTAATTATTGCACACCTCTGTTGAGGTAGATTGTACGGGACTCATAGCACTGTAACAACTATCAATTTACCTACATCTATGGCAATAAATGAATTTGTATTTGTATTTGTTGTTTTCGTTGTTGTTGCATTGTTTGAGTAAATTCTTATTATAATAAGCTGGTTTTATTTAAATTCCTCGCATTGTTTGAGTAAAGCACTACACAAGCCTTGGTCAGCAATGACTGCCCTGCTGGCCACGCTATGATGGCCTCGAGCTTTGCTTAAATAAGTTAAAGCCTTCAAGCTTAGCCATCATTGCAGCCCTTGCTATCCGCGCTATTAAGGCCTCAACCTTCGGTCTCGGCCTTCATTCCAGCTTGGTCATCAAGGGCTACAATGCGGACCGCGCTGTGATGGGCTCGAACTTAGCTACGCTCTCGACCATCATCATCGCTGCCAGCAACGCAGTCATTACAGACTGCGGCAGTAATGTACTATAGTTTCAACCACATCCGGTGGACTTTCTCAAGGGGAGTGCAGAACGCTCGCGAACGTGTCTTGCCTCGCACTGCGGGCAACTACTCGCAGCACGCCAACAGCATACCGACGCATGACAGCAACTGATGCGGGGGCGCGGGGTTGTCTGCTGTGGCAGTCGGCACGCCCTGCAGTGAATCCTCTTCATCGCTCGAGTAATCTCAAGAAACACTCAAACATACAGAAATCTTGTGTGTGTGTGTGTGTGTGTGTGTGTTGTAGTGTTGTGTGTGCGTGTTTGTGTGTGTGTGTGTGTGTGTGTGTGTGTGTGTGTGCGTGTGTGCGTGTGTGTGTAAAGCACAGTCGTTGAAGTAACTTTTTTTTCGTTTTTTTGTAAGTTTTATGTTTGTGGTTTTAATAAGTTACATCGGGAAAGTTTTCAGGTTGGGAAATAGAGTTAATTGAACTCAATTTCAAATGTATTCCTTTGGCTATTTCAAACAATTTTTTATTAAAAAGTTTAATGACATGTGGTTCACTTAAACTGAGCAAGTAGTTTCAATTAGTATGACCATATTTTTAGGTTTTCCAATAAGTATAAGAAAAAAAGAAATTTTATTAAAAGTATAATATAATGAAAATGTAACATATTATCAACTTATTAGAAAATTATAAACTGAGCCTAAACAGTTCAAAAGGGTCCTAACATGTTACTATGTAGACTGGCATACCTACAAGATTAAAGTTCAATCACCACTTTGAAAAAAAAAACACTAAATCAAAGCCACTGATCAACCTCAATAAATCGATAGAGATGATGCGGGTTCGAACCCCGTCCGTCATTCAAATATTTCGAATAGAAAAAAAATTAAAAAAAAACGATAGAGGACTTCAATCTGAAATTGACAATGTATTTACATTAGTATCCTGAATTGGCAATACATTAGTATCAAAGTGTCGCATTTCTGAGGTATTGGAGCTCAAAGATAGCAGATGTTGATTGATGTACGCCACAATCATGCGACTATAGTTATTTTTTCAAAATATGGATTGTAGGTAAAACTTTTTGGTATGCCAGGCCAGGGTAAAATGTAGGCAGACAACTGCGATAGGAGTGGCAAACCTACAAATAGAGAAAAACAAATGAGAACTTCTAGATCGCCCGTGCAATAGGTAGGTAAAATTTGTATCCAAGGAAGCATTTTATCTACTACACATTAGTACTTCCTCCACGCGTGCTGTCGTGTTCTGTGGTCTTCATTCTCATCATTACTCGCACTCTCTCCCAGCGGCATAAAATACTGCGGCTTTTTCCTCTCCGCCAGTTTTTTAAGCCTTAGATGTTCAATTAGTTCGTCATAGTTCTTGAACTCTTTGTGTTCATTGGTATGGATGCCTTTGGGCAGGATGATGATCTGGCCACCGGGGCCTCGAGTGTAGTCCCTCCCACCGGTCTTTAGGTAGCGGTAGTCTAGAACCCACATTGGTTCCGCGTAGTCAGGGCTGTAAACGTCTTCAATGATTCTGTGGACACAAAACAAGTTATAAAATAACTGCGAGAGATCCTTCTTATCGTGTCATTGTTTTGACTCTAATTAAACTAGTGGCTCTGTGAGCTGTAGACCTCACAAGTCTGTCTTAGAACAGCTTACAACTGAATAAATGTTCACAGCGCACATTAAAACAAAAAAAGCTAAGAGACATTTGTTAATATTGACCCCATATCTCCACCATTTTGAAAATATTCTGAATATTAGCGACAATAAAAAAAATAAAAAATTATTGAACCTGCTCACAAAATTTCACGAGAATCAGTTGAGAAATGCGGCCTGTAGAGGAGAACAGCCGGACACACGAAAGCATTTTTGTCCAAGCTGTAACGGAGACGCTTCGCTCGCTCGTCAATAAAAGCAGTCCAAACTGTCCAAACCTTTTGCCACATGTAAATGTGGCAAAAGGTTACTACTAGGTTACTACGGCCTACGGCTTTTGAATCTACTTTGCGATAGCGTAAAGTGGTAAAGTGTAAAGTGGTTGTTGTTAATCATGATCTTGTTTGTGTTTTCCGACGGCACACGCGACATCCCTTCTTATTTCGGGTAATTATAGTCTTATGTTTATTATTGGTGTTTTTTTCATGCTACTTGCAAATGTTTTATATACATATCACTGATATTTTACATGACGAGGGAAACTCAATCCGTTAGAAGCAATGATGTAAGGTTAGATAGAACTAAACTGAACACTTACTTGTTTTGACGAGCGATGTCCGGCGTGTGATGATCCTGGAACAGATAAATGCATTGAAATAATAAATGGGTACATATAGATGTAACTAGTGCTTAATTGTTTTTAACTAAACATTTTTTACCTATGTTCCTCAACCTATCTATAGGTGAGTACCTACTCGTATCAATTAATAGATGAACCACTGCTCTGATATTGTCATTCACGACACGCAGCAAAATTTACAGTGTGTTCTTATTACCCAACTACGCCGAAGCAAGGGAAGGGTAATAAGTTTAACGGTCTATGTATGTTTGTATGTATGTGGATGCTCCACCATAGCGTCGCCCCTATTGGTCCGATTTTAACAAGCGAGATATCTATCGATTCGTCTTCATGTATAGTGTTATAGGCATTTTTTATGTTGTCTTGTTTTACTTACATCGTCATCAGGCCTAATCGAACGCAAAATGACTGGGCCTTTCGGATCATCGCGATCGTGATGTTCATAACGGCGTTCCCACCAGAGGCCATCCGCGTCATCGCGGACGCCCTGATGTCGATCGTCATGAAGACTATCTTTGCGGTGACGATCGTCACGATGACGTTCTAGTAAGCGATGCAATTCACCGCGCAGGCGAGCCATCCCCTCGCGCAATCGGTGTAGCTCCACACGATGCAAGTGCTCGTTCTGGAGCAGGATCGGACCGGGCGAGGCACTGGCCTGGGGCTCCTCTTCCGCCACACACGCTGACAGTGTGACTGCCAGTACTAGCATCTGCAGAAGAGAAGTGAAAAGCACAGGCTCAACAAATACATAAATACATAATATAAAAAATATATAAAAAATTACAGAACATATCTGCACTGCCACAAGAGTTATTTTTAATTGTTTATTTCTATTATATACTTTTTAGTCACAAGTTTTGAGACATGCCAATAAATTCATCTTGTTTTTTTTCAATACAAGCACAAATTAATAAAATATATTATCCTCAAACACCCCCACTCTCCCCCACCCCACCCTTTATAGCTAAGAAGCTTCTCGATCACATCAGATTTAACACATAAAAACCGCATAAAAATGGGTCCTTTCCCCCCCAATTATAGCTAAGAGCTATCTCGTTTACCTCAGATTTCAAACCCCAGCTAAATCGATCCATTCGTTTGTAAGTTACAATTCTGGGTTAGTGTCAAAATCCCCATTAGATTTCCCCATTAATGGGTATTTAGAAACTTTTAGTCTCATAATTATTTGACACTATTAGCCTCATCCCGGGTTAGAGTCAAAATCCCAGTTAGATTTCCCTATTAACAGGAATTTCCCATTAAGGGGAAAATCATGTTAAATAATATGATTTTCCCTTATCCTGGAATACCAGATGGAAAAAAAAAACAAATGCTGCTGCCTTATTTTTATGTGATTAATAATAACTTATAATAGTACATATAATAGTACCGTAGATTTTGACACTTACCTTACCCCCTTTTCTCATATCCCCCCCCCCCCCACACTTATATATCTAAGAACCATCTCGTTCTCATCACCTATCAAACATAAAAAACCGCTTCAAAATTGGTCTTTGGGAGCTATGATCCCCCCCTTCCCCCAATTATAGCCTAACTATAATTGGGGGAAGGGGGGGGGGCATCTCGATTACCTCAGCTTTCAAAGATAATAAAACCGCATCTAAATCGATCCATTCGTTTGGGATCTATGATTCTCCCATCCCCCCTCTCCTTCCCTTACCCTTCCCCCTCTCCCTCCCTTACCCCTTCCCCCATTATATCTAAGTACCATCTAGATCACATCAGATTTCAAATAAAAAAAACGCATCTAAATCAGTCCTTTCTTTTGGGACACACGCATACGCACACACACGGATATGTTCGAAAGTTAAAAAGTAGCATTACTCGGGATGATGTAAGGATTCTAACGATACCCCATACAACAAAATCTATTCAGGCATTTAAAAGTTATGGTGGAAACAAACATACATGAACCCTTAAAACATTACACTCTTTTTTTGGGCAGTCGTGTAATAAGCATAAAATAAAACAAAGAATCTTGCCAATTATATAAAAATCACTATGCATAATATTTTTAAAAGAGTTTATCAAGTATTTAATAAAAACCTCCGCATCATCTGTCTTTCTTTGAAAAAGTGGAAGCTCTCGATATATATAAAGAACAAAGAGAGAAATATGGAGCACTTCTTCTCGGAAAACATTAAAATATATTAATGTTCAATATAAGTAATCAATTCGTTAGTTGTCAAAACTATTTTCTTTTGACAGATCTTTCGATAAAACTATTTTATGAATGTTTTCAAAACTTACACGAAACATGTCGCTGGTTGGAGGAACGCAAAACCACTACAAAAGCAATTAAACGCTGTAAATACAAAGGAGTGGTACAAATCGGGAAACCGTGTTAAATAAAGATTTCTACATAATCATACATCCGATCTGTTATATATAATTGTTTTGTGGTTTTCATAATCGTCCATATTTTGCGCGTGGAGTTACGTTATTGGTTCGAGGACTGGAGTAGTTCTTGTACGTATAAATACTTGAGATTTGTAGGATGATTCGCTATCATGCTTCATTGTGATTAGCGGAATGTTTGATGTTATATAATTTGTGACTAGCATTTACCTATTCATGAAACGACCCTACATATTACACACATCCATACATACACATATACATATAGATACATATTATGTACCTAGCACGTAATAGGTATTTCCACGTAATACTTGCCTATTGCGTGTATGCGCCATATATGTGCTCAATGGGGCTCCATTTATTCAATGTGAAACCTTGGTGGGTTATCAAAGTCATAGCCCTACTTTTATTATGTCGTAAAATTTAACCCCTCGTTACAGTTACCCCTCGTTACCCCTCGATAAGTGTTGATACACTATTAGCTTCTCATTGACATTGAAGTAGAAAATGCTAAATCCTGTCGTTCTCAGTATGCGCCTTACTAAATATTTTGAACGTACTTACTTGCGTCTTGCTCAAAAACAAGCACTAGGTAATTTTTGAGTACCTAGATGTAGGTATGACACTGTACTGATATTATGTTTATTTTTCCAGGCTCTAGATACTTCTATGAGTATGGTATTCCATACTTATCTAATCACACTAATATTAAAGATTGTATGTACATGTATGTATGATTGATTGTATGATTGTGTGTGTGTGTATGTTTGTTACTCATTCACGCTCAAATGGCTGAACGAATTTGCATGAAATTTTCAGGATAGCTTATATCCTGGATTAACACATATAGGCTACTTTGATCACGACTTAGGTTTTTTTTTGGGAAATATATAGAAAAGCCGAGGTTGAGGGGGACGGGGAGGGGAGGGCTCCCCCCGGTACCCCTCCCCCCGCAGGCGATGCTTATTTTATGAGATATTTCCGTTTTATGTTTATAAATAATCAGATAATTGGCCCGATTTAAGTTAACTTCGGCGCTCGCCAGCTGCTGCCGCTGTAATTTATTTTCTAAAGTTTGCACGCAAGCGAAGCTGCGAGGCGCAGCTAGTTTGTTATAAGAAAGTAAGATTTAAGACATACATATTCTGAGACATTTAAAGACTCATTTTAAGACTCTACCTAATTTTGGTGAAGGACTATATTCTAACATAAAAAAAGTATCATTATAAAGGAACTGCACATATATTAGAGGAAAAACAGTGGATTTAAAAAAAAAACTATTTTAAAAAATATACTTCAATTATTATTAAATGCACGGACTTTCTATTTTGCAATGTTACTTTCAAGAAAAATATAAACTTGCTTTGAGAACACGGCCATAACGATAAAAACACAATTTTAATTAACTAATAGTTATTGTGGATGTAACCTTGATTTCCTTTAGTATTTGCATTTAGCACGCCTAAACATTTGAGAAAATCTGACAGAAATGATGTGTTGTAATTATTATTAGCCCAAGGAGTATTTTAGTACAGGATATCGATTAAAAAGATATCTATAAATATTTGATGAGATATCTAATGATTATCATTTGAGTTCTGTCGTTCTTGAAAAGATCACAACATGATTTGGAAGGTAGGTAACTCTTTATTGAAAGTTTTTTTAGTTTTGCCCAAACTCAGAATATGTACACAATATTAAATGTTTTTGATGACTTGCTTACTCTTTATTGTTATTTTTTTTAGTTTTGCTTACAATCGGAATATGTATATGGAAGGGCACCACATTAATTGTATGTGATGACTTTGCTTACTCTTTATTGAAAGTTTTTTTAGTTTTGCCCACAGTCAGAATATGTATATGGAAGGTCACCACATTAAATGTATGTGATTAACTTGCTTACTCTTTATTGAAAGTTTTTTAGTTTAGCCCACAGTCAGAATATGTATATGGAAGGTCACCACATTAAATGTATGTGATTAACTTGCTTACTCTTTATTGAAAGTTTTTTAGTTTTGCCCACAGTCAGAATATGTATATGGAAGGTCACCACATTAAATGTATGTGATTAACTTGCTTACTCTTTATTGAAAATTTTTTAGTTTAGCCCACAGTCAGAATATGTATATGGAAGGTCACCACATTAAATGTATGTGATAACCTTTCTTGTTTTGTCCACATTCAGAATATGTATATGGAAGGTCACCACATTAAATGTATGTTATTAACATGCTTAATCTTTATTGAAAGTTTTTTTTTTTTGCCCACAGTCAGAATATGTATATGGAAGGTATTAAATGTTTGTGATAACCTTTCTTGTTTTGTCCACATTCAGAATATGTATATGGAAGGGCACCACATTAAATGTATGTGATGACCTTGCTTATTTAATTGTTAATGTTGCCAAACTTGAATTGTATTTTTCTTTATAAAACCCGCAAGTACAATATTTCATACAATATAAAAGTATAAGTTATTACTCCAATCAGAGGGCGCGGTACTGGAAGAGTGAGCTTGCCAGATTTTACTAGCTTCAAATTAAAAACAATATCAAATTAGTTAAGGATTCCTGTTTCTCCATTGTTGCCTCATGTTTCTACTATACATATCAACATGTAAATAAACGAACGTTTGCACGAAATAAAAATCTATTTTATGGATACGTATTAATTTTGATTTAATGGAATCTTTTTCAGGTGAGTTTAGTGCTTAATGTTGCGTTATGCGTGTTAGGTGACAAACGCCCCGCGATATCAGAGCAAAAAATAGCACGCTTTTTTGGCCATCATGGTGACCTGTCACATGTCGGCCATCACGAACCTGAGCATCATGAAGTATACGTAAGTAATTTTATTTCATCAACAGATAAGTAATATAATTTGGACCATATACACTTTTCAGTAAGGACGAGAACATTGGTCAGTTTATTAAGTGATTCAATAGGTGTCCATGTTATCAGTACCCATATAATATTCAAGGTTACAAACAATTTTTTGACTTTCCTTTGAAATAGTCTTGGAGTTGGTGTTTACTGATTAATATTTTGGTTTATTTTTTTAGGCGTGGGCGTATCCATCATACGAGTTCTCGTATTACGTGAACGATCCTCACACGCACGATCAGAAGGGACAACATGAAGTAAGAGATGGAGACAAAGTAACTGGAAATTACTGGCTAGTTCAACCAGATGGGCGCAAGCGAACAGTCAAATACCATTCTGACCATAAAAGCGGGTTGGTATCTTTCTATATCTATACTATAATCAGTAAGTTACTTTGAAGATAATAAAAAAAAATGGTCTATGGTAGCTACATAAAATAAGCTACTGAACAAGAATATAATATTTACTAAAAAACAAAAAAAGGACTGATAGCAATGCGGTTTTCACTGTTTGATAACTTAGGTTTTGAAAAAGAACAAGTATTAGGTTTTGACTTATAAACTGGGGTACCTTAATGCAATGATTAGAAGCCGAGCAATCGATAAAAACTATCTGACGACTGAATTAAATTTAGTATTTGTACTTTTTGGGTACTTTTTGTCATGGAAAATAATGGAGCATTCTCAATACATAGGTTACTTTTTTTACCTTTTACCCAGAGAAAAAGACCACGCGGGCAAAGGCGCAGGCACAGCTAGTTCATACTAAAAATGTTGCTCTGGAAAATGTTCTAGTAATTACTTGAGATGATAATTAGTTTATTTATTGATTTAATGTCAAATTTTCAATTTTTAGTTTCCACGCCGAGGTCAACTACTTGCCCCATGATAGTCATCATCACGAAGTAAGAAAACAACATAAAAAATATGAACTAGCAACAAAAAGGGATGTCTGGTGTCATCATTGTAAAGGAGGTCGTGGTGAAAAGAGCGGTGGAGAACGTCGTGATGATAAACTTGACGATTTAGATATAAAAGATCATGGCATACATCATGGTCACGAAGAGAAACACTATCAGGAGCATAGTCATAAGCAAGAAGAAGGTAGAGATGAAATACGTGATGGTGGTCGAGACGAGCGACATGATAACAAGCGTGACAGTCATCGAGATGGAAGGCGTGATGATGATCAAGACGAGCGTCATGATGACAAACGTGATGAGCGTCAAGATGGAAGACGTGATGATGGTCACAACGAGCGACATAAAGGAGGTCGAGGCGAAAGGCAAGGTGGAGATAATCATCGTAGTCTCGATGAAAAACGTGGCCAAGTTGAAGAAGAAAGCAAACGAGAAGAGGGTGAACGTAAAGGAGGAAGCAGACATGAAGGTAACATCAGTGAAAACAGAGATGACCACGAGAATCGTGGCCATGAAGGTCGTTTTTGGGGAATCTATGAGTGGGGCAAAGAAGACGACGATCGAAAAGACCATCACCATGAAGCACGTAAACTCGATAGCAGGAAGGGTCATGATCACGGCGAACATTGGAAACATGGACGACTCGTTGGATGGACGGAAGGAAGAAGTAGAGAGGACAACCGTGGAGGTGAAGATAGACAAAGACAAGGACGTAAGAAAGACAGTGGTCAAGAAGATCACCGTGAACAACATTCTTATTATTCACCAAGTCCAAAATTTAAACCTCTTGTACCGTATGGCCACCGCTTGCATTGAGCCATTTTATAGGTTCATACTGACAGTAGTGACTAGATTGCCTTGAGAAATATGACCAAATATTGAAACATATGTAACGTTATAAATATATTATAGTACTCACAATCTTAAAGCTATTGCTTTCTTAGCCTAATTTAAAAGTAGTCGTTGTGAAACTAAAACGGTAGATTTATCGGTTCAATCAAAGCCGGTTTTTGTCCCAATACGAGACAAAATCGTGGAAAATAGTGTGATATTATGCTGAGTATTAATCAATTATTTTAAATGCGCCCATGCAGAAATATCTTGAAATCTGTAAATAAATGTATCGAGCGCCATAGTTTCTTCTTTTTGCGTAATACTTCCCATAAAAATCAGCTAATGCATGATAATTATTATCTTTAAGGAGTATTGAAGTCTATACAGGGTAGTTAGTCTGTAAAATGTTCTTGATTTATAAAGCCTGTAGCACATAGTACTATTATTTATTCTGTGCCTGTACGCATGTTTGTTTCTTTCTTACCTCCATTTATATCATAATTTTGCGATTTTAATGGATCAAATTCAACGTTCACGAGCGATCATCCTGCAATCGACGCTCAGTCTACAAGAACTTTTTTTTTTTTTTATTACGGACTAGGCAATCGTTTGACCACGATCTCACCTGATGGAAAGCGATGATGTGGTCGAAGGTGTAGCACGCTTGCCTAGCAGATACCTATTCACTCTTGACTTGAACACACCGGGGTTATAATTTACCGGAAACACTGACGAGGGCAGGGCATTCCACTCCTTTGCAGTTCTTATAATAAATGAAGAAGCGTAACCCTTCGTTCTTGTGCAAGGTATTTCAACCATGAATGGGTGGCGCTTTGCTGATCGTCTAGTCGTACGGTGAGGGAAAGGTGATGGGGAATCAGGTTGTGCAGTTCTTGTGCACACTCTCCATAGTGCAATCTGTAGAATACCGCCAGGCTTGCTACCTCACGTCGATGCACCAGACTTTGAAGCTTACTCTTTACTAGAGTGTCATCCCCAATGAGCCTGATAGCACGTCTCTCAATTGAATCCAAAGACTCGAGCTGATACTTGGCAGAACCGTCCCAGTGGTTGCAGCAGTACTCCATACAAGATCGGACCTGTGCTTGATAAAGATTCAAAAGCTGTCCCGGTGTGAAGTACCGCCTAACCTAAGACAAAATACCAAGTTTTTTGCAGCTACCTTGGCTTTGGATTCAATATAAGACCCAAAATTCAGGTTTGATGTGAGTTCGACACCCAAAAGCTCCAAATGGTCGCCTATTGGTATTGTTACACTTTGGAAAGACGGAGATCGGTGTAGAGGACTCTTTTTAGCAGAAAACAAACACGCTTGCGTTTTAGTAGCATTAAACTTAACCAGGTTAGCATCGCCCTAATCGGACACGGCTTCTAAGGCTAAATTTAAACGGTCTACCATAGCCTCTCTCTGAAACTGGACCCTTTTTTGGTACTGGTTGTACATTGGCAAGCTTCCAGCTCTTCGGAACTTTACCTGAGTGAAGAGAGAGGCGGTACAAACGCATTAAGATGGGAGACAATTCGGGCGCACAGGTTTTCAAAACAGTCGCTGGAATACCATCAGGACCACTGGCCTTGTTCACATCTAGAGCTCGAAGCGTTCTGAGAACCTCCTTCTGGCGAATGCGAATTTCGGGCATAAAACCCCGCAATGAGGAAGGCAGGAAGGTGTCTTGCTAGAAGCATCTAGATGCGAGGCTTCTGCAAAAAGAGAAGCAAATAAATTCGCTTTGTCTCCAGCAGTGTGAGGTAGTGTTCCACCAGGTTTTAGCAATGGTGGCAGTGAGGGGCGGCAGAAGTTTTCTTCGACCGACTTGGCCAGGGACCAAAAAGCTGCCAGCGGGGTATGAAGCCAGTTTGGCCCCAATTCGACTTACGTTATCAAAATGGGCCTTCCTAAGTATCTTCTTGCAGGTCTTAGCGGCAACGTTAAATTTTCTTTTCTTAGCCCGAATATCAGAAGACTTGCGCTTTCGAGCATCAGCCCAGTCTAGATATGCCGCACGCTTTAGAGCCACAGCATGACCACAGCTGGATCCAAACCAAGGCTGAGCTTTGCTGGAAAGAGTCTTGTCACTGAATTGAATGAAATATTCCATTGGCTGACATATTACCTCTGTAACAGCAGACGCGCAAGTCGACGGGTCCTGGGAGGTGAAACATGTTAGCCGCCAAGGGTACGATGCAAGGAATTGCCGCATCTCGTCCCGATCTGCTGAGTTGTATCTCCACACGCGCCTATTTCTCTTAAAGCTAGGATCAGGTGGGGATTACACTGAGAGGGACTTAACCAGGCAGTGATCAGAGCTACCAAGAGGTGGGGATACTGATACGGAGTAACAGTCTGGTTCAGTCGTCATCAACAGGTCGAGACAGTTGGCAGTGTCACCGTCACGGTCAGGTACCCGTGTCGGCTCCTGCACCAGCTGAAAGAGATCTAATGCCAGAGCAAGCTTCCGCATCTCTCTACCAGCGTGGTCGGTTTTTTGGTATGGGACAAGCCACTTCTTGTGGTGGGCGTTAAAATCCCCCAAATACACCAATTGAGCAGACGGGTAACGCTGTTAAGCCAAACTTGCCGCCTCACCTAGCCAGTCTACCAATAAAGTCGCCCCCCATCTCCGCTGTGTGAGCGGTACACACAAGCTTACACAATTTTCTTTATGCCCGTGTCCACCAGCACCCAAATCACCGAGAAGTTAGGGTGCTCAAGATTTCGAAGACGCAGACAGCAAATGTCATCACGGGCGTATACACAAACGCCGGCATTTGGGATAAATAGATGCTCCAAGATATAGCCTGGGTAATCCAAGTATGCCGTATCAGCTGGACATCCTATCTGCGTCTCCGACAAGAAGAACAAGTGGGGCTTAGAGGTCTCCAGATGATAATGAACCGGTTGGAGATTGGAGTGAATCCCGCGAATATTCGCAAGATCCACTTTAAGTGTGAGGACATTTGCTGCCGTTTTAACTTATATCTTCTTTGGACTTTTTTCATGATGAGTAGTTGTGAATAGGTTGGACGAATAATAGCAAACGAGATGTCGGAATGGCTAACCCACGGAAGTCAAGGCATAACTACGCCATTGAAGAACTTGCGCGGAGACTGCGGGGACGCCCGAACCCCCCTGAAATAATTCATCAGTTCCTCACATCCGGTCGCCAGCCGGCCCAATGGTTCATTTCAGGATTTTTCACAAGCGACAGGGCAGCCTTTCGTAGCTGGCTAAACTACTACTTGGGCTCCCTACAACTTGCGGTCGGCCAGCAGAGAACACCGTGCTTCGGATCCCGCTACCCTCCAAAGCAAGGCCTCCAACGCAGAAACACCATGATTCCGATCACGGTCCACCCTTCCAACACAACTGCATCCTACAACTCATCCGGACGGCTTCCCTGAACATCATGATGGAACACGACAAATCGTTTGGCATCAAGACTTTGTCCAGAGGGTGGTAATATAAAAAAAAAGCCGGCGGCCAAAGCCTACCACCAGGTGATTCAGTTGCTCTTTGGCACGACCCGAGGGTCACGTGTAGGACATCGAGGGCTGAATCCTACGGACGCGAGCAAACAATAAACCCTCAAACCGGAAGTGGCGTGTTTGTATGAAAATATAGAAAATTGCGATTATGGTGGGCGTTTTTCCCATAATTGTGGTTAAACGTGTAAATAGTCTAAACCTTTGAATGTTCTTGCGTACTGACTATGCGACGAAAAAGTATTAAAAATTCTTATGGAAAACTCGTACCACTCACCACGTCAATCATCCAGGCAAACCTACAACTCTTTGAGAGGAATCTCTGCAGAATGCGTTTCCAAGACGGACGGCGTCGTAGGTAGGATGCTCCAGCCTCCAGGGTATAAACACGTAGCACTTCAGAAAGTGCTAAGTTCTACACAAACACCCTTATCAAGATCTTTCTACATTTGTGTGTCCGTGGGCAGTATTAGTTACTGGCCATGTCGGAATTCACGTAGGCAATAATACGATTGCATTTGAAAGAAGCCTCTTGAGAAAAAAGCTTTTTTTTGGCCAATCACAGGGAAGCGCGACAGCATAAATAGGTGTCTGTGTCGGAACAGATAACGTCATCTCTTGGTTTAGGGTGGAACCCGAAAGATATCAATGAAAGCGGGTGCCTGCGTATGCAAAGGTATTCCATTGTTTAATTACATATATATCGTAATAATATGTGAATTAATATTAGGTATGGTATTGACGCTTCACTAAATTCTTTGAGCGTTTGATAGATATAAAACGCTGAACCAATTATGGTCAAAATATATGCAAAAGTTTATCCGAAGGCGCTTTCACAGTGCGTTTACGACTTGTTTACGTTTTACCCAAATTATCAATTATCAAATTACGAAATCGTGAATTATTAACATAATTAACAAAAATTATACGGGTGCTTAATAGAGGTCACTAAATTTCATAATCTTCAATCAGTATGTAAGAGAAAATGAAGAACCTTCCTCGGAAATCAACCTAGGTATAAACAAATACGTGAAAGGAACTACAGTCGCCACGAATGAGGTTCACATTTTCTGTATTTTTCTGGAACACTCAGGCCACCATTCAGTTCACAGTTAAGTTGGTGACACTGTACATATTTTAGTCTGTAGTATCCCTGTCTTTCAAAACACTATCATTACCAGTTGACAAAATACAGGTTTTTGTTATAAGAAATGATCGATAAATCATAACAATTCCGTAAGAATCTCTTTGTTACTTTTAATTACACTTTTATTCTATCTTTTTGAGCATGATTTATGTATAACTGATGAAAATATTGATGAACTCAATGAACGAATATACTTTTACTCTGGCTTCTTATAAAATAGCGGTGTTACTCATGTCTACTCGTATATTGCGATCGGCGCGGATCTCAACACTTCAAAAACTTCGATCCTCATCGCAATATCTTGCGTCGCTCCTGTTACTTTACGAAAGCAGTGGGTTGGCAAAACGCCAAAGAGTTTTCATCGTAATTGGAGGGCTGACTTCTGCGGAAAGCAAAACAAGCAAGCAAACACGTCGCTCGCGCTGTTTGTTTCAGTCGTTTTATCCTATTTCGGAACGTTCACTCACGTTCGCATTTACGCTACCAAGGAATAACCTTTTTTTGGAAGTATGTAATTAGTAAAGTTGAATATATGGGAGGGGTTAATTATCACCACACGTAAGTAGTACTTTGTAAAACACGCGAACGACGACTCCACGAGTTTTTCGATTGTCAGATCAGCCAAACGTAATATTTAATTACGGATTTGGTGAAGCCAAAGCTTCACAAGCCATGAGCATCGATTAGCTAGCCCATCGCTGTTACCTTATCGGATGCATGTGTGCGTTAGGCAGTTACTTATTAATCTTTACTTGTTATCTACAAATGTTCATTTTATGTGGTTGCTTACTAGATCCTGAAACTTTTAGCCCCTTAACTTAACTTTTTTCTTGATTATCTTGTCGCATATGCGAAAAGCACGACATTGTTTGTATGTTCTTTCGGGAGGAAGTTACTTCATCCCTTGCAAATCGTTATGTGACATCATTACTAGGTATTATATACTCTGTATCTTTGTATTTAATACTACTCCCACAATAGAGTACAGGCATGAATCTAGGATTCCAAATACTTAAATTATTTTTACAAGCTTTTATTTATTTTGGATAGTTTGTTTGTATGTTTGTTTGTATGTCTGTATATAATATGTATGTTTGTTTAGGTCAAATCTTGCAAGCTGAATAAGATTGACTTCCTATATCTTACGGAGTTGAATTTTTGCATATTGCTTCACGATCCGATGACTATGCATTTTTATGATAAGCATGACCTGAATCGACATTTTGGAACAGCTCTAGATAAAGGCACTCTTCAACAGTCAACAGCACTGTCACGAAATTTTGTGTACACATTGTATTATGATAGCTGGTTTGAAGTTTCACCGTGACATGGCTGCAGCACCCCGGGTTGGCTCCTGACTTGGGAACTCCTCAACGGTTAACAGCATAGACACGAGATTTTGTGTACGCATTATATTATGATATTTAAAGTTTTACCATGACATGGTTGCTGCTTTCCGGGTTGGCTCCTGGTTTGGGAACTCCTCAACGGTTAACAACAATAACACGAAATGTTGTATACGCATTTAATGGTGATTACCTGTTTTTTTTAATGTTTTTAAATTTACTTATTTCCCAATACTTGGATACCTAATTCGGTGGCAGCAAATTTATTTCGTTCATAAAATTGTATTGAGGGTACTACGCCAGAGGCGTGGCACAGGAGCGTTGTGGTGTTGTTCTTTAAGTAAGGTGATACTCGTAACACACTCTTGAAGAATTATAGGCCCATTACGCTGCTGAGCCAGGTCTATAAGCTGTTTTCGAGAATAGTTACAAACCTTCTCGCTCGTAGGTTTGATGACTTTCAGCCTCCCGAACAAGCTGGATTCCGGAAAGGCTTTAGCGCCGTATACCACACCCATACGCTTCAGCAGATTATACAGAAGACCAAAGAGTATAATCGGCCACTAAGTCTAGCGCTTGTGGACTACGAGAAAGACTTTGATTCAGTCGGGACCTCGGCAGTGCTACAGTCACTACAACGGTGTCAGATTGACTACCGGTACATTGAAGTGTTGAAGTGTTTGTACAGCAATGCCACCATGATTGTCCGTATCCAAGATCGGAGCACGAATTCTATCTAATTGCAAAAAGAGGTGAGACAGGGAGACGTTATTTTTCCGAAGCTGTTCACCTCTGCACTGGAAGATATATTCATTTTTTTTATAGGCCTATTTCACTGCTGAGCTACATCCATAAGCTGTTTTTGAGAGTAGGTACAAACCGTCTCGCTCGTAGGTTTGATGACTTAGTGATATAGTCATCATGGCAGAAACCCTTGAAGACCTAAGCACAATGCTCAGTGACCTCAATGTTGTTTCCCAATGAACATGAAAAAGACGAACATCATGTCATGTCATGTCGCACCCATGCCAGTTTATGTTGGGAACAAAATTATCGAGGCTGTTGATCACTATGTCTACTTTTTTTTTTTTTTTTTTTTTATTCCGCGTGCTAATCCCCCTGACTTATCGTCAGAGTCTTTCTTTACAAACTTATTATACCAGAACACTCCTCTATTTATTCTTCCATACATCATTTTTCCTTATATACGAGTATTTATAACTTTTATTTGTAACAATCTTATTTCTTACATATTCTTATATCTAGTTTACATTGTTTCTAGCTTTTATTTGTAACAATCTTTTTATATCTATTTTTATTATACATGTTCTTATATCTAGTTTACATCGTTTTACATCTGTTAAATTTCCATGCTATTTATATATATATATGCAAATATATATAACACCATGATTTATCTATCTTTATTTCGTTTTATAACTTTATTTCCTATTCTAACACAGTATTTTATAAAAATATTTCTAATCGATTTATTAGCTATTAGGTCTTTTACAGCTTCCGTTTTCAAATCTATCTCTAATTCCTGTTCCAACTCGTATCTTTCCAATCCATACATAGGGCATTCCAATAATACGTGCATGACCGTTTCTTTAATATCTGGATCACATGGGCAGGATGGGTCCTCCTTACACTTAAACCGGTTCAGGTATTCGGAGAACCCACCATGCCCAGTCATTATTTTCGTAAGAACCCCTGTGGGCTCAATTTGTCTCACTGCTTTGTAGGCCTGTACTGCGTCTGGAAAAAATAATTTTGTAGTAGCTGCGGTTGAGCCAGACTTGTACCTCCGATTCCACTTGTCAAGCGAATCCATACGGATTTGTCGCTTGACAAATGAAATCGGGCATCGGTCATAGTCTGGTTTTCTTTTAATGTACAGAGCTGCGTTTTTTGCTAACTCATCCACACGTTCGTTCCCTTCCAGACCCGCGTGAGCCTTCACCCAAAACAGTGATACTTTTTTGTTTTGATTGCTAATATTTTTCAGGTTTAGCCGGGTTTCCACTGCCAGCGGATGCATTGTCTGCTGATTTGTTATTGTTTCAAGCGACGATCGAGAGTCACTATATATGCCGAAGGTCATTTTTGGGCTCTTTATGATCTCTCTTGTGGCTTCGCATATGGCCAGTAATTCGGCCTGGTAGACTGTGCAATAGGATGACAGTTTCAATTTTCGGTTTCTGGTCTCGGCCTCATTGCTCCACAGAGACAATGCTGCTCCGACCTTTCCGTCGATTTTGCTGCCATCCGTGAAAATCCGCACTTCCTGAGTGCTGTTTGTGTCTACTTCTTCTTTGTCTACCAGGCTAAGGAATCCCAGGCTCATATGCTCCGCTGGATGAGGTGTATTTGCGTACAGTTCCATGCACTCCAACTCCCTGTCTCCTAACATTGGCTGGGGAACTCCCCTCTTAGCCTCGTACAAGGCGGCTGCTTCCTGTATCCTGAGGTCGAGGGGAAGTATCCCAGCCAGCACCAGTGCCGAGTTCAGCGAGACGGTACAGTAAGCCTTGCACAGTTTTAGGGCAAATCCCCGCTGTACCGCATTTAGCATTTTCTGTACGCAAAGTTTTTGCGTTGCAGGTGCCCAAGCACCTGCAGCATACATAATGACCGGCTCGACTACCGCTGTGTATATGGTTCTAATTACTTCCGGGTGGAGACCCCAACCTATCCGTGCTGTTCTCGCCAATCGTTTGTAAAAGTTCAGCGCCTTTCTGCAGACATTTCCCACATGACTGTTAAAAGTGAGCTTATTGTCATTTGTTGTGTGGTTATTGTTGTATTGTTATTCTTTTCTTTTAATTTCATTTTTCATTATTATGTCGATCCCGCCCATGCTCAGTCGTGGAGTGTCGTACTTTAACTTTCGTGTTAAAAGCATAGCATTTGTTTTGTGCAGAGCAAACTTCAGTTTGTTCACGACACCCCACTCTAGAACATAAGCGAGAGCGGCATCTGCTTGGCGCTGAACCTCCACTGCAGTGTTCCCGTTGAAGACAAGAACAATGTCATCAGCGAAAGCCTGGCAGTAGTCTCCCCTTTCTTCTAAACCTTTGAGCAACGGATCCAGGAGCAAATTCCATAAGACTGGACCCCCGATTGAACCCTGGACGCATCCTTTATTGGTAGCTTTAAAAACTTCTTCGCCAGCGTACCTCAGTCTAACCGTTCGATTCCGTAAGTAGCTATCTACTAATCTTCTAATGTTTACTGGACACCCTGCCTCGGCCAGGCGAACTCTTATTGCCGGCCACCATGCACTGTCACTATGTCCAGTGATATCATGGTGATTATTTTCTTCTGTCTCAGCTTTTCGCGTAAATGTTGCACTAGGACATAGAGAGAGTCTTCCGTGCTTTTCTGGGGCTGAATTTCGGCAGAATGTGCCATTTAACTCTGCCAATAAGCATCTTTTCAAGAACTTTACCCATCACTGGCAGCAATCCGATTGGTCTATAGGATTTTGGTTCTGTGTAGTTCTCTTTCCCTGGTTTTTTCAGAGCTATCACCGTTGCCTGCTTCCAGATGACCGGGAAGTGGCTCAGCTCTAGGCATTTATTTGCCAGTGATAGGTAAAGCTCCGGACTGTGTTTGATGGCTTGCTGGCAAATGTCAGCGGTTAAACCATCCGACCCCGGGGCTTTCTTCGGATTAAATTTTTTCACAGCAGCTTCCAGCTCCTCTAGAGTAAATGGTGGGTCATTGTTTCCACTATCACTCAGCTCATTTACTATTTGAGCTTCGGCCCTTATGCGTTTGTGATCCTCACTATCGTTTTCATGGTTGTCTTCAGGGTAGAACGTGTCAACCAATAGTCTAGCTGACTCTTTTTGGTCCAGTACCATTCCTTCTTTGATAAGAGGCAGATCTTCTTGCCTCTTTTCTGTTCGTTTTATCACCCTATAGATACCTTCCCATAGCCCTTCTTTCGATTGTTTACCACAAAATTCTTTCCAACTGTCTATTTGACTTTTGGATGCCTCCAATTCATATGTTTCTTTCGCTTGCAGGTACTCCTGAATGACCTTCTGTTTTCGTACTGGCGCTGCACATCGGATTCTCCGTTTCTTGGTGACAACTTCCTGCTTCCGCTTTTTGAGCTCCTCGGTCCACCAAGCAAAAGTAAGTAAACTATTTATTTTCTTTATAGGTATACTGTCATCACATGTCTGTTTTATAGTTTGTAAGTATTTTTCTAGTAATTGTTCCAAATCCATTTTATTATTAATTTTGTCTATTTCTATTTTGTTTATATTTTTATCACACAGCAACTGGGCCATTCTCTCATGAAAATGGCTCCAGTCTGCTTTTTTACTATTATATTTTCGCGTTGTACGACTTATATTTATTCCTTTTGCTTTGGTGAGCCTGGTCTTAAATGTAATTGAATTGTGATCTGAGCTCGTCATGCCTTCGTCCACCTTCCAATCTTCAATTAAATCAAGTAGATCCGATGTACAAGCCGTGACGTCCACAAAGCTGGAGTAGGTCTTATTTCCCCTAACTGTGTCAAAGGTAGGGATGTTTCCTTCATTAAGCACCTGCAAACCCATCTCCTCAAGTGTTCCGGCCATTTCTTCACCTCGATCATCCACTTTAGGGCTGCACCACCATGAGCTCTTTGCGTTAGAGTCCCCGCCAAAGATCATGCTTCGACCGAACTTCTGTTCAATCAGCTTCAACTGCTCCAAGTATGGCTGTAAGGGTTTGTCAGGTTCAAAGTAGAAGGAGAATACGGCGATTTCCCATGCACTTGTTCTCAATTTAACCACTATGATGTTGTTTGTAGTGTACTCCGGACATTGGACAACGTCCACGTCGTCATTAAAGACTGCTATTGCCGCTTTCGTGGTTCCGCCATCCTGGTCAGAGCATTGGAAGATCTTTACTCCATTGTAGTCCCGCATTCTACCCACTCCACCCACATACGGCTCCTGAAGCAGCGCGAACACCATTTTATTTTCCTTTGCCTCAAGCATTAGCTCATTTGTTGCTAATTGTTTTCGTTGCAGGTTTGCTTGACATGCAATGTATGGTTTCGCTCTTGTCGCTGAGTTTACGCCCAGGACCACCTCAGCAGTACGAGCAGTACTCGATTTTGGTTCCTCAGGGCTCGCAGCACATCCACATCACTATTGTACTGCAGTACATCCCTGAGAATCACCAAGGGATCTTTGTTTTTTATTTCTTCTGCATTCAGCAGTCCTGTCTTGTTCAATTTGTCTTTGACTTTTTGTCTCTCTTCTTCCGTTCTACATCCAATTATTACCTTCCGGTCTTTTGCTTTTCTTATTCTTTCCACCATCACTCCTCCTTATTTTGCATTTACGGCTTTCCTAATTTTGTTGAGGACTTCTTCTCCTGTTTCTAATTCGTCCTTTGCCGTAACCACTACAGAGTGCAGTGCAGTCTGCTCAGGGAGCTGCCTCCTGAACTGCGTTGCTGCCGCACTCGCGTAGGTCTTCCTTTCTAAAGTCTCCTTTAGTGGTTCCATTTTTTCACTATTTTCCTTTAACAATTGGATGTGTTCGTCAATCTTTTTTGTCATCTCATTTTCCTTTTCTTTTCCCTGTCCTAAGGTGTCAATCCGACTCCTCACCGTATCCGCCTCCTTTACTAGTTGGAAGAGACGGTCCAGGGCCTGAGTGACGCCTGTTCTTATTTCCGCTTTTAAGTTTCTCGACTCTGATAGATGGGATTTGCCCTTTTTCAGACATGTTCTAGCTTCCGCTACCCTATCGTTCTCCTTCTCTTTTCTTTGTATAGGTGGGCTCTCTGCCGCCTCCGACGACGCTCTGCGTCCTGTTATCGTTTTCAGCTTTTGGGAGTCCACAGCTGAATAAGTCTTTTTAGGAAGGTCTTTTTGGCTCTTTGTCTGTGTGTCTGGTTGCCCAGACTCCCACACATCAATACTTTTTCTAACGCTACTTTCTTGTTCCGCTTTTTCTGCCGACAATGAAGGTTCTGCTTTGCCCATTTGGGCTTTAGACGCAGCTTTCTGGGCGTCCTCGTTTGTAGCTTTTATAGATTTTTCGGGAGTGCGGTAACCGAACATCGTGTGTCAGGGGATTGTCGCAATCAATATATTACAAATACACACAATAAAATAAAATATTAAATTTGTAAAAGTTGTAAAAAGTCAATAATTTTTAATTTTTTTTCTTAAATGAAAGTCTCTATATAAAGTTACAGACTATCTGGTCGCTCCCCGTACCCGCCTAAGGCAAGATGTCTAATTTTCTAGTCAGCCTCTATATAAATTCCTAAAATAAAATAGCAAAATAAATTTTTAACTACTAGTTTGCTCTGTAAAAGACAAGAGCAAAATCAAAGACACCGGTCCAATGGGAGATTGGAAAGATACGAGGATTTAAATATTTATTAGTATAGGGGTAGTTTTTCAAAAGAAAAACCACCAGTCACATAACACAGTTCTAAACAAAAGGAACAAAAAATAAAAAGTTTTTAAAATTTTCCAAAAACTTTGCTCGGAAATCGCCTATCTCTCACCGTTTCTGAGATAATTAATTTTAAATATAATTAGAAATGCTAACCTTGTTTTGCGGCCGGAACAAATTGACCTACATTCATAGGATAAAATTTATACATGTGAAAAAACAATATATATATATATATATATATTTTTTTTTTTTTTTTTTTTTTTTTTATGGGATACAACTAGAGTTAATTAGACTAGTAAGAAAATATAAGACCTAGTTATTTAATAGTTTTCTTTGTAACGCTCCCAAAACATTATTTTTTTTTTTTTAAGGTCCAACCGCAAAAAGAAACCTAACTTTGTAGTAGCTCTAACTTAGTCAAAACTTAACTTATTTCGAATCTTCAAACGGCTCCCGGCTCCTCTCTAAATTGTCCGTGGGATGACGTAGTCAGATCTTGTCGTGCAGCCCTGGATCACTGACCACGTGCCACGTGGTTTTTGTTTTTCTAGTGTTATTTCCGTGCAGGTGCACGGAAAAAAAACAAAATAATTAAAGGCAGAAGGGGGGCCCGGAGGCGCAAAAGATAGCAGTTCCAAAAGTATATGTCGTCGATCACTTGGAGGCAGCGTATCACTTAGAAATTTTAAATTTTTGAAAAATTCACTTTTTCTGTGATATTTCACTCAAAAATGCACTTTTTTGAAAACGGGTTTTACCACTGTGCGCGCCTTGTAATGCCGCTTCTTTTGATGTGTCACTTGTTGTTATACGACCGAAAAAACCTATTTTAAGGATTTTTTGACTGCGGAGCAACTCAATTTCGTGGCGTCTCTGAGCGTGGTCCGAGACCAATTCTCCACTATGTCTACTTAGGGTCAGACGATCTAACTGGTTAGATCTAACTTTGACAAAGAGGTCAACGGACGAATCAAACTTGAATGGGCAGCGTTCGGGAAATTACGCCATATCTTCTCATCGCAGAACCTCAAGACGAAAGTTTATAATCAGTGCGTGTTGCTAGTGATGACGGCACTGAGACGTGGTCGCTAACCTATTGGTCTCATACACAAGCTCAAAGTCGTGCAGCGTGCAATGAAGAGAGCATTGCTCGGTGTTTCACTACGTGATAGAATCCGAAACGAGGAAATCCGTAGAAGAACCAAGTTTTACCGACAGAGCTCTCAAAGTTTGCAAGTTGAAGTGGCAATGGGCAGCCCATATAATTCACAGAATCAACAGCCACTGGGGAGTAAAGATTCTTGAATGACGACCACGTACAAGCAAGCGAAATGTAGGGCGCCCCCCACACGGTGGACCAACGACAATGAATCTATCGCAGGAAGTTGGTAGATGGAGGTGGCACAAGAACGCTCGTCATGACGCTCTTTGGGGGAAGCCTGTGTTCATCAGTGGACTTTTAAATTCTGGCTTGATGATGAATATTGTAACTTGTTGATGCATTCAAGTTGATAATACTGTTCCTAGCAATGCTTACTTACAAACTATGATCTGTGTTATAATGATGAGCTAGTAATATCTGCCAGTTACTTACCTATTTGATCTTATAGTGGAATTAAGTCTCCAATACTAAAACCAAACTACTTAAACCAAAGCAGTTTGATAGTACGAAGGTACAAAGAACTAAAACTGTGCTCATTTCACTTTATTAACCGAATGCAAATTATACATTATCTACCTCGATAGGCTATTATTATGTCTAGCTATTGCTTAGCTAATATGAAAAACCTATTTCATAGCCGTTTTGTCGTGCTATGGTTTCAGTGGTAATATAAGTACTAGATTATTAATTGCCTAGCTACCTAATATAAAAACTTAATTAATTCTATAAAATATTTCGTAGCCGTTTTATCGGTTTATGATTTCAAAAGTAATATAAGTACTAGATTAGTAGCGTTTCCCGTAGGGTATGGGTGTATAGTTTACAATGTATGAGGTCTGGCCGCGACGATTTCTTTGGTCCTGGGATTCACCACCACGACGCTGTTCGCCTCCCCGCCTTTCTTCTCCAGACCTCCGTTGTTCGACGCCACTTCTCTGTTCACCACCCTTACTTTGTTCACCTCCTCGCCACTGGTCTCTTCCGCTCCGGTCTTCACCACTTCTTTTATTGCCACCACCCCTATTTTCCTGACCTCTACTGTCTTCCCTACCTCTTCTTTCTTTACCCTCTTCCCCACCTCTAATCTGTTCTTCACGTCTTTTTTCACTTCCTGTCCTCTCTCCTGCACTTTTTCTTTCTTCGCCATCTCTCCTCTCTTCCCCACCTCTCCCTTTTTCAGCGCCTCGATGTTCCTCTTGTCGTCGTTCTTCTATCCAACCATAATCTCCTGGCCACGAATGATCTTGTTCTTCACTCCATTCCCATACGGCTTTTTCAGGGCTCTCAGGGCGATCGTGTTTTATAGTCCAGCTATCAAGTATCACCCACAAATTTTGTTTTCCTTGGTTTTTCCTTTTTCCGTTTCCAAGACGATTGTCACTTTGCCTCGCGTTCTGTTGCCCTTCATGGACTCGTTGCTCAGCTTGAACTTTATTCTCATCACCATCACGACCAATGTCACGACTACCATTACGTTCATCCTCCCGATTATCCTGTTGAATACCTTCTTGTTCGTCATCTATGCTTTTCTGACTGCTGCCTTTACCATTTTTACGACTTTCTTCATGACTGTAGTCATTTTCACGTTTGTAACTCCATCCCCAGCTCCTGCGGTCATCAAATCTGCGGGTTTCTTCACCTCCATTTTTTTCTTGTTCTTGTTTACGGCTTTCTTCATCATGACCGGCATCATTGCAACCATTCTGTTCGTTGAAATCACTAATTTCTTTACGATCCCCATCTTCAATTTTTGTGTCACTTTCTGGTTCATTAATGTTATCTTCTTGACTACCTTCTTTTTGTTTCCCTTTTTTTGTCTCTTCTTCCTTTTCTTGGTCTTCTTTATTTCCGTTTTCACTTTGATCGTCTTCTTTACGATGTTTCATTACGTTGTAGTAAACTTTAGAGTGCGGCGATGTGTAGTTGATTACAGCGGTGAAACTAAAAAAGTTAAAGTTGTCATTAAGGGCGAGCTCGCATGGCACTGCCTGTCACAACAGTGGGCGGAGAGTGGGACTTTGTGGCGGCATATCGCCCTACTTCGCGGTTAATGTAACAAGTAGTAGAAAGTACTGTTACCCTTCGCTAGAGCTGTATTAAATAGAACGTCAGTGCTAAGTGTGTGAAACACAGTGTATCCGAGTGGGGATCACCAGAACGCGCGGAGCGCCCGCATCGACTAGCTTATTTTGTTTACCGTAGTGCATTGAGGTGCGACAGATGCGATCTGCTTGAATGCGCACAATAACGGCGGGCGTTGCCGTGTGAGATCGCCTGACGAGTCTTTAAACTTGAATTTTAATTAAGCAATCGCTCATGCTTATCCTCGTCAAAGCGTGCTCTAAAAGCTAGATTGAGGTAAATCTGTTTCTACCCTTCACCACAGATGTTAACCCAGGTCATGGCGTCACTACGTGGAGTTTACATCCGATATTCAACAAGCTCAGTTACAAAACCGTGGCAAAATTTAAAATTTAACTCTCTTTGGAACCAATGTCATTGTTTTAAATTGGTGGCAGATACACTATAGTATAGTTATAGTTTCCAAATTGTTGGTGCAGATTACCAAGATTATAAATGAACCGTCAAATATAATTTGCCAAATAAGTTATGAGTTAAATTTGTCATACGAACCCGCTTTCATCATCAACATGGTATCTGATGTATCGCTTCTCTCCATCCGGCTGTATCAGCCAGTATTTGCCACTAACTTCATCTCCGTCCCTTACTTCATGTTGCCCCTTTTTGTCGTGTGTGTGAGGGTCGTCCACTGTGTATGAGAACTCATATGATGGATACGCCCATGCCTGAAATAGAAAATGCATGACACATTATGCACTTTACTAAACTAATCATGTTTAAAAAATACATATTCTTCGGATTCTATAACAATGGCAGCGTATAAAGAGCTCGCTGTGATAAAAAGAAGTAAAATTAACAATTATCATCATCATGGACATGGGCCTTCTCCATAGCACAGAATAAATAATAGTAGGTATTAGTGCATAGAACTCTACAAGGATCGGTCCCCTGTTTGCATCTATCACCAGGTCGTCGGTCCACCTCATTTGGAGGCCTTCGCTTGGCTTCGTCCTCCAATCCGTGGTCGCCACTCGAATCTTTATTTCCCAACTGTTATCGGTTCTACGTGCTACGCCATTGCCACTTCGACTTGCTGAATCTCAGAATTAGCAAGATGAAGAAAACCGAGGTCTATAGTGGTGGTTTTGCTACGTCTTTAACTTCCTTAACTTCTTTTGCGGGCGATGCCCCACTTCAGATAATAATAATAATAATATATTCGGGACAATTCCACACCAATGACCTAGCCCCAGATTAGGATACCCTGTACTACACTTTATAACGGATAAACATACATAGATACCAATATTCAGAAGCAAACATTTCTGCTCTTCACACAAATGATTGCACCTTGGAGAATTCGAACCCGCAACCGTTTGATTTCGTACCTAGAGTCCTCTAGCCACTAGACCAATCTGTCTAACATTGAACATACGAATGATGAGACTAATAGTAGCAATCTAACTATATACTAACAGTGTCAGTGCCAATATCATCACTGGCAATACACACTGAAAGCACTCGGCTCACTGATTAAAAACAACTTGAAATAAAAAAAATAAGGAAATAAAATAAACTTAAAAATGTAAAAACCTACTTCAAAATGAATAAAATAATCTTATGTGGGGAATATTCATTTTGAAGTCGGTTTTTACTTTTTTTTTAAGTTTATTTTATTTCCCTATTACGAGTGGCGTAAACGATACATGATCATGCGATTACAGATATCTCAAGTGACTTGCTGTTATCCATTGAGGAGTTCCTTTGTATCTCCAAAGGTCTTCATCAGATCTTCACCAAATTATATATATATGGGACCATACCTATAGAATATACTATTCTATATAAAAAAAACTTCAAAGTCAACTCACATGTGATGGAGATATCGCGTCATAAAGTGGGTGAAATTTAATAAAAATAAGTCATTCCCTAATTTTCCAGCCTAAGTGGTGGAATATTTTCATAAAATTTAAATGGAACTACCTCTAAGGCATACGTTATCCATAAAAAAAAATATTTCGAAATCGATCCGCAATTGTCGGAGATATCGCGTAACATACATACAAAAAAATATACGGGTTGAATTGACAACATCCTCTTGAAGTCGGTTGAAAATACATATAATGGAAAACTAAACAAATCACTCTTTTCAAAAGTTATCAATAATTTAATATAGACGGCCTAGTTTTTGTGCCGAAACTTACGTATGCTTCATGATGCTCGGGTTTTTGGTGTCCAATGTGTGACAGATCACCGTGGTGCCCAGCGATTTTCTGTTCCACGTGTTGCTCCGAAGCAGCAAGGTTTCTGCATCTTACGACGCACAAAGCTAAACTTAGCGCTATACATGCCTGAAAAATAATAATAACTAATTGATTTAAAAAACGCGTAGTGATATTTAACTAGTAGGTATGACAAAGGGAAGAGAGTCATTGGATTGGATATCGCTGAGAAAAAAAGGGAAATCATGAAGTTAACGGGATTTTTACCATATGTTAATTCATTTTATTTTCAGATATGTTGTTTCTAATGGTGACTCTAGTGTAAGTGGTCACTTAATATCAGTTAAAAAACTTCAAATGGCAAACGATTATCTTCATCAGAAACAGGCAAACACTGTGCATCCGCGTGGCGATCACCAGAACGCACAGAGCACCCGCATTGACGAGCTTTATTTACCGTAGTGTGTTGAGGTGTGACAGAAGCGATTTGCTTGAACGCGCACAATAACAGGACACTGTGTTTCCCAAAAAATATAACCTGGGTGACATCGATGAATAGGTTATTACAAGGCAAGCGTGCTCCATCGTCGACCGCGTTATCACTTAACATCAGGCGCAAGCATATTCAATATAATAATAAAATAAAACAGTTATAACACAAAGAACGCGATACACAGATACTGTTAAAAAGTTACAGGAAAACTCGACTAAATAACAATGATAATACCTACCTTCCAAATCATGATGAGATCTTTCCTTCAGTTATATACCCCAAGTGATAACCAATTGTGACCTGATCCACTATTTATAGCTTATGATTATCGTTTTTTGACTCTAATCTGCTATATCCTGTAATACAATAATCCCGCGCCCAATTATGTATAATTTTTTCAGATTTTCCCTGCATATGGATGGGCGTGTTAGCTCCAATGTTACGTAAACAAAACCAAGGCTGTAAATAGGTGCAGTTTCTGCTAGTAAAATACAGTACTATTTATTGGAATGTTTCTATCTAAATGATAAAACAGTAAGTAACAAAAAGTCTGTACAATGTATGTACAAACATATTGGTCTAGGGGATTTGGACAAGCAGAAAATGTAGATTAAATAACTAATCTAAAAACCACGTTTTTATGCATGCTTTTTTTGTGTATTGTCATCGATTTGTGAGCTACGCTGAAAGTTTCAGCTGGATAGCTAATCGCGAAGAGTTTGAAATTTGAGTTGCAAGATGACAAAAAGACAGACAAAGACAGACAGACATACAAGAAAGTGACTTAATAAAAACGTGGTAATAAGCTACTGTTTGTTTTGTTTGTAGTATGAGGTAGTGCTGGCCTCTAGTGTCAGAGTTTGTCAGGCCGCCCGAAGGCCTCTGACTCGGCTTAACGACTTCTTAATAACAGCCGGGGCCGACAGGTAAACGTGGCCTCCGAAGCACGGAGTGATGGAAAACCGCATACAACTTCTTAAAGTCATTGGTGCGGAGCCAAGGATTGAACCCGATATCGTTGTATTCTAAGTTGATAAGCTACTGAACAAGAATAAAACGTATGTGATAATTTTCCAAAGGAAAAATTTGGATCACGGACGGGATTCGAATCCGCATGCACCTATGCCTCTGTGCGGCACATGCCTCTAACCAATTTAGCTACCTAGTAATTTATTGTGTAGATTTTTCAGAAAGAACTCAAACAAAAAACAAATATTATGTTAACCTGAAACTCTAGCTAAGTAAATGTAGTCTAACAATCCGCTGTGTAGCAGTGGGCAACGTTCCCAAAAGGCTGGTAGCATTTCCACGTTGTATGGCAATGTGAGGAGCAATGTTCGGCGTCTTTGGGAAAAATAAAGACATTTGCAGCATTTTGGTCACGTGTTGCTTAAAGCTACAGCATAACACATTGGATATTTTTATCCCAAAACAATGTCTGCACGGGCAATGCCGCGGGGCCCTGCTAATATTATCAAATAATAGGTTACCTTTCCTATATAAATATAATCACCTAAAACCTCAGGGTTGTGAAAAAACATTATTTTGATATTCTTTCAAACTCTTTCAATACGTAGTGTTTTATTTAGTTATTTAGTGTTTTTTTGACGGCCGGTTGGTCTCGTGGCTAGTGATTCTAGGTACGTAATCAAACGGTCGCAGGTTCAAATCCTGCAAGGTGCAATCATTTGAGTGATGAGCAGAAATGTTTGTTTCCGAGTCATGGATGTTATAATATTCGTATCTATGTATGTTTATACCCATAAGTACAGCACACCCATAGTACCCATAGTACAGCGTATCCTAGTTGGGAGCTAGGTAATTGGTGTGGAATTGTCCCGAATATATTTATGTATTTATTTTATTTATTTACCCAGTGTTATTTACACATAAGGAAAGAACTAAAAAAAAAACGTATTGATCGGATATTTCATAGGTTTATCTACTATCAATCTTCTTACCACCGATATCATCAGCGCAGAATAGTTTGTGATAAAACACATGAAAATGCTGCTATGGGCTGCAGCATTCCTTTGCGTGTTAGAATCTCACGATACCGGGTTTTCCGGTTAATATTATTAATACAAACTGTGTGTTACATAATAAAAGACAAAACAAGAGTTACTTGTATCAGTTGAATTATTCCAACTATAGTTTCAAGTTTCAACCATATCCGGTGGTCTTTCTCACGTTTAGTGCGGAACACTCGCGAACGCGGGTCTCGCCTCGCATTGCGGGCAACCAATGTAGGAATAATTCAACGTGAGTTACTCCCGCTTTTGTTTTTGAAATGAATTTTCTAATTTGTACGAATTTACATCGCTTGATTTGGAGGGCTCGTTAAGCCTTCGGCTGTTATTGACAGTCGTACACACAGCGTCGTACAGCTATGAAAAACTCTGTCATTTTACGCCAGTAAGCGTAATTCAAAATCTGTGCTCTGACACCATATAGACCAGGGGCACAGAATAAATAATATGCCAGGGGGCAATTCCATAACTTGTGGCAATTAAAATTTAATTATCACGTGCACTTAATGCAGCGCGCTAGGGTATATATTGCTATGAAAATCTGATTGCAACAAACCGCATTGGCTGGGAATCGCACAGCAGCACTACCTCATACCACAGAATACCTAATAATCTCATACGACAATCAAGTTAAAGTTTTCTTCAAAACGCCTGAGCTTGTGACAGTAACGTAACTTTGCAATCTGTTTCATATAAGGAGATAACTCTGAAGGTTTCTCAGTGTGAAATATCTGCACAGGAATTACATAATAAAATAATACGCCGATATATCTTCGAAACAAATAGATATAACATACAGTTATATATTTATTAAGCTACTAGCTGTACCCGAGGCTAATAAGGCGTGTTTTTTTCTCGATATTAAAGTATTCTTTATATAGATAGATAGATAGATAGATAGATACATCCATAGATAACTCTTTATTGCACAAGAAAGGAATGTACCTAAGACCTAAAATGTTTTTATTTAATTCTCTTCTTTTTACAGCCTTTTTTAACTTATTGCTGTATTATAAGTACTAGCTGTGCCCACGGCTTTGCCCGCGTGGTTATTTCATTTAAAAGTAGCCCATAAGTGTTATTCCAAGACCAAAAACTACATATCTTTAAAATACAGTCTGCCGTCAAAATAGTTTTTATCGATTGCTCGGCATCTATTCATGGGATTAAGATACCAAGTACCCCAGTTTTTAAGTCAAACCCTAAGCTATCCAACAGTGAAAACCACATCGCAATCAGTCCAGCAGTTTAATGTGATGCGCTAACAAACAGACAGACACGATTTAAAAAATGTAAAATAAAAAATGTTAATGTAAATGTGTGTGTGTTCTTGTTCAGTAGCTTATTTTAAGTACTCTAGTTTTTTTTTAAATTGTCTTCATTGTACAGACTCTTTCATTCTTATTGATTTTATTATTAGTATATAAACAGATATATTACTTTCCAAACACCTACATACAAGTACTAACTATTCTATTACTTTAAATGTCGTGCTGCTTTGAGAGTTCATAAACACCCTACCAGTAGCAGTATTATAATATTGGCGATATTACCATTTATTTATAATGTGGTAATAACATTACAATAACATTACAAGGTTGGGCGTATTTTCTTTTAAATTTTTCGTTACTTGTGTAACTGCTGCACTCATAATCGTCAAATAACGCTAATCAAGCATTAAATTGATCAAAACCCGTACTAAACAAGCGATTTAATGCTTAATTGGCGGTAATTGTCGATCATGAGTGGATCAGTAAGTGCCTTCTCAATACAGATTAACTTATCATTACTGTTAATTAATTTTAATGATGTAAATCGGGTGTCAGAGTTATCAAATGAGGAAAACACAACATTAGCGCTAAATTCTTTAATTGCTTTAGTGAAGTATATTACATAAGATATAAGAGGTACGTCAGTCTCGTTGTGGGGCCCGGTCCAGGATCGTGATGTGGCACAAGGGGTTAGTGGTTTAGATGCCTCCATGGTGTTGGGCGAGATGAACATGATGATGAGGCGATGAATGGTGGACAATGGCGTTGAAACTGGAAACAGGAAGGGTTGTTAAAATATGGGTTTTATTTCTACCTTAAACTTAGAATAAATCCACGACGAGAGTTTTTTCTGGCTAATTGTGCATAGATTTCTATGATTTACTATGCTGTTGACGAATGGTATCAAATCAACAAAAGAGTAGATACTTTCATGTATAGTCACTACAGACGTATGGCGTTTATGTCAAAGCTAACGGACAATAAGCGGAAACCGTTCGTTTTAAGATATAGGAACCGGCCCTATGTCGATCAAGCTTAAGGGCGTGTGATGTGCGCTGAGTACCAAGAGACATCATCAAAGTAGCTCTCAATAGTTCAATGGTTAATATAAAAGGTAATATAACACATGCTGCTGGAACGTGGAAGACGCGAAAGAAGTGATGTCACTGACACAGTTCCATGTCCGCACAAAATCAAAAGCATGAAACATACCCAGTGTGATCGTCAGCCTTGTATTCCACCTTTCTGAACCGACCGTCGGGCTCCACGAGCTCGTATCCGCCCTTCACCAGGTCTCCGTGGCGAACCTCGTGCTGCGACTTCACGTCGCCTGTGTGGTGGTCGTGGACGGAGTACTGGAATTTGTATTCTGGGAAAGCCTGGAACAGAAGTGTTGGATTCTTTAAGATCGCAGCCAATAAATTGACATTTGATTTATAAATACGAATGAAGTGATCTGACAGAGCACCAAGGTAATCGAAGGATAAGCAAGCTAAAGTGGCAGTTTCACATTTCTCGAAGAACCGATAACCATTGGGGTTGATGAGTACTCGAGTGGTGACCACGTTTAGGCAAACGTAGCGTAGGGAGCCCTGTGGCCAGGTGGAGAGACGACATGTGAAAAGCGGCTGGCACAAACTGCATGCGGAGAGCTAAAGAAGGAGCTTAGTAGCGTGCATTAGGAGAGGCCTACGTCCAGCAGTGGATAAGTATAGGCTGATGATAATTATGGTGTTTAAAAAATACTAAAGAAGCATGTTCCGGCTACATTGTCAAACCCTTGTATTGCAATAAATAAGACCCATCAGAATAAATCAAATGAGCTGAACCTAGATGAGGCTTCTAGTAAATACATCTAGTTCATTAAAGCGATCCATTAAGCAACTCCCTAAATATCCGTCTGTTTCTTTTCTGTGTATGGTATCGTAGCTTTTAAATAGATGGACCGATTTCAGTTCTGGTTTTTTATTATTAAAAGCTGTAGTAAGCGAGATTGTTGCCTTTGTAAGAAATTGTTGCAGCCGTTACCAAGATATTCAGCTCTGAACACCCTTTGCCAAGGGCTCTCAGATTGCAGATATACTCTTTGTTTCTGTGCTCAGTTGTTCATTGTTCAGATTCGATGCCATTCTTCATACTCACAGTATGAGGGTCTGATGATGAGTAGCATAAAACACCAAAATCTAGGGTATCTGTGGCATCAAGTAAATTTGAAATAGACTTTTTAAATTTTGAAAAATAATTTATTAAACTCTGGCATGCAAAGCTCCATATTGGATCCTTCTCGTCCATATTGATCTATGAATTATTTATTTATTTATTTATCAAGTTTGAATTACATTTCTACGGTGAAACCGGTAAACTATCTAAAGTAATTCGTAATAACTATAAATTAAAACATTTAATAACTCCCTACATAAATTATAAATACGAACGATCTCGATCACATCAGCTTTTAAACAGTAAAAACCGCATCAACATCGGTCCATTCGTTTGGGAGCTACGATGCCACAGTAAGGCACACAGATACACACATTAAACTTATACCACCTCTCTTTTTGCGTCGGGTGTTAAAAATAAATTCAGATTTGTAACTATAATTCTCAAATTGATATCAAAAAGGTCGACCTCTTTGAACTCGTGCGTAAATATAGTTTATCTACACTCGTTTAATAATTAGACGCCTTATACTTAATTGTCTGTTAGGTACTGAAAGTAGTTAAGAATTAAGTTTTCTAAAAATGATGTAGATTTCTTTTCCATTTTCCACTCCAAAAAATCCTTATAGGCTTTGTCGTATGCTTAACTAGACTTATTTGTGAGGAAAAAAACCCTGGAATTAGTTTGAATGCATCAAAATTACAGAAAAGCGTTTACTGCAAGGAGATTTATCCAAGTGTGCTTTTATAGTGATTAAAACTTCTCGCCCAAACCCCTTAGAAAATTTAAATCATTATGTTTTTTAATAATATCAAAGTTGATTGTGGATAAAGTTCGTCATAATTAATATTAGCGGCGCCTCGTGGTTTCACCCACGTGAGGGATGATGATCCAGGTTATAAACTATCTCCAATCCAAATTTCATCAAAATCCATTCAGCCATTTGAGCGTGAAGGATGATGATGATGATGATGAAAAAGTATCCTTTGTTTTATCCAGGGTATAAGCTATCTCCATTCCAAATTTCATCAAAATCCGTCCAGCAATTTTAACTCAAAAGTTTATACCCGCATCAATATATAAAAGTGAAATGTTGTCTAATTTGTAAAGACAAACGACGTTTGTATCAACGTTATAGCGTGATAGCTCCTCATTTTTTTGTTTGTTTGGGGAGCTACCACGCGATAACGTTGATACAAACGCCGTTTGTCTTTACAAATTAGACAACATTTCACTTTTATATATTGATGCGGGTATAAACTTTTGAGTTAATGTTTCGAATACTATCACTTCAGTGCAGATAAAACATTTAAAATAATTGATAACATTTTGGCCGTTGATAGTTTTGGCGTTTTTGGGTTTTGCACATGCTTATTTTACAAGTAAGGTTGGCCGCACATTTGCCACTCGCTACAGCCGCAAGTGGTCGATGCAGCACATGTGTGGGTAACCAAAGTATAAGAAAGAGTAAAATTCTAAGTCAGAGTCAACGAAATAATTGACCGAGCGAGCGCGAAGCTTCTGTTTCAGCTTTGGCAAAAAATCTTTCGTATTTCCGGATGTCTTTCCGAATTTCTGGCTGTTCTAGATGAACCCAGACGACCGATCTGGACAAAACATTGTATACAGGTTAAGCAAATTTTTAGAATTTTTTAGTCGTCGGGGATTTTTGATTGGGGGGTAAAAAGGGGGCTACTGAATATCTCCTCCATAATAAATCCGATGTCAATGGTTTTTTTTTCATTTGAAAGGTAGTAACTTTAAGTTTGTCTCGTAAAAAATTGATGAAGATCTGATGATGATCTTCGGCGTGATGAGCAGAATATCTCCACAAAATGCAGTAAATTTCTCACTTTTAGGTTTCTAACCGTAGAATCAGTCCTTTACCTACTAGGTAGGGATTGATGGAGCATCTTGGTTATTAATGTTAGTATTACAATAAGGTAACTAGATGGCGCAGCTGTGCACCGCTAGATTGTTTTCAAATAAGTTTGTTTGCGCGAGGTCTATAGCTCACAGAGCTACTAGTATATTTGTTTGGGATAGTATTCATTAATGTGTGTGTGGCGACCACACTATAACTGTGAGCGTAACTACTGTAAATGGCGCAACAGTGAGCATAGGTACTTACATAGTGATCATGATGGATTGGGATATGCGGCACATGCGGCACGTGGTGGTGCAGCAGTGGGACGTGGTGGTGAATCGGAACGTGGTGGTGAATCGGCTCATGATGAATAGGCACGTGATGGATCGGGATCGGATGGTGCGGTCCACGAGGCGTGTCCAGCTCCTGATGCGACACTGCTGGATGGTGGTGCACGTGGTGGTGGAACGGGAATATGGCTTGCGTGGTTGATACCACTGCCAACAAGGCTAGTACCTACGGGAGCAGAAAAATATGTTGTTTCAGGTCATATTCATTGGATTACACTTCATAATATTGAGCCCGTTTTAGTCCACTGCTGGGCATAGTCTACTCAAAGTTAACACAGCTTGTTTATTTTATGTTATTTTATAATAAGAGATACTATAAGATACTAAGAGATACTATAACTACATTAAAGCAAAATAACAGAGAAGCCATTGAAAAACCTCCGAAGATAGTGAAAAACTAGCTACGTACAGACAAAAAAAAAGACAAGCGAAAATAGTGTTGCTAGTGGACAACACTTTTATGGTTGTTTTTTTTTATTACTTTGAGTGACGAGACGGACAGGTCGCTTTCCTGATGGTAAGCATCACGCCTGCCCATAACAGTTGCAGTGCCACCCAGAACTTTGGTGGAAAAATTATGCACGTCACTGCACTGCGCTCGTCACCCTGAGACTTTAGTTGTTAAGTCTCATTGCCCAGTAATTCCGCTGGAAACATTGCCCTTCAAACCGAAATACTGAAGTGCTTGCACACTACTGCTTAGCGGTTTAATATCTGACAAAGGTGTGGTACTTCGCCAGGCAGCCTCTTGCGTAAGAGGCCTACCACTACAAAAAATAGAACGTTAATTAGTTTACAAAAGTTAACAACAACAAAATATTTTAGTACATAGTGAGTTCAAAGGCGTTATGATTTAATTTGCAATTTCAATTTTGTTCGCAAATATTTTAGATTTAAATTCTGTAAGTGGGTACAGTGTTACATTCTGATGTGCAAGGCAGGAGTTTCATAAAGTGAAGTGTTAATTAATCTATTCTATAAACGTCCGGCGCAACCTGGGTACGTAGCTAATCCGTATCACGCATCTCTATCATATCTCTATCGTATCTCTATCTGGCTATTCCTGTCCCTCATTTTGGTCAAAACAGAATAAATATTGACAAGAAGAAAAAGTAGACGGGGAACTCTTTTATTCTATTTTTGATGCTTCTAAGCATCTTATAAACAAGTTACTGAAATCGATGAAATGCAAAGTGCCCTCGCGACTAAAGTACATTTCATACAGCTTGGTACCAAGTTTAGGACACATCTGCTAAGATATTACAATAAAATTTCAGGTAAAGTGGTGACCACATCATTTTATCACCAGGTAAGACACCTTGCGATAAAATGATACCTACGTACTTCAACTCCATTTGCCTGTAAAATGCGTTAGTAACTAGCTTAAAAGCTAAAAAACACGCATGACCCTGCCAAAAAATAACTTAATCCTATAAAATTATAAACTGTTCGAATGTGCTTATCAAGGCCTTCAATTTGATACCCATATTGTAAAATTAGAAGAAATAATATTTTATTCGCCTTTGAAAATGGAGCCATATTGCCGACATTTTTTTTAAAAATAATAGTGCTTATGTTACTCGGAGGGGGTGTAAGGATTCCAACGATACCACATACGTCTAAATCTGTTCAGGCATTTAAAAGTTATGGTGGAATAAATAAACTCACACACATACATACATACATACATACATACATACATACATACATACATACATACATACATAAATACATACATACATACATACATACATACATACATACATACATACATACATACATACATACATGAATCCTAAAAACAATATACTCTTTTTGGGCAGTCCGTTCAAAGACCCAAATTATTTGAAATGGACTGTAGCGTAGACTAATATATTATTCATTTCACATTAACACTAAATCACTTCACTAAATCACTGTTTACGATCAAACTTACTGTATACAACATATTGTCGTCACAATTAGTAATTAACGACACAAAGGCTCCGGGTGGGAATCTGAGATAATAGTGTACGCCAATTGCTGTGTTTCATTAGCTTATATAGGGCCTTTAATTGTGGGAATTAATAGAGCAAAAAATCATTGATTAATTTCTCAAGATTTGCTAACGGCCCTAACGTAACACCGTACTTACCTTCATGAGTGTAGGATAACAATAAACGTTAGTAAAAAAACTGTCTTTGATCTGTCCGATAAGTTACTTGATGAGGTGAGATAACAGTTTTTTTTTTTGAAAAACTACATATTTATGCTGACAGCGTGATAAACATTCCCGTTTGTCCCCTATATAAATGCACATGAGGCATCTTATCTCAATAATTCTAACATCCCATCAAACCTTTTAGTTTTTTTTTTGTCAATTTAAAATAAAATTATTGTAAGCTTATTTTAACTTTTTTGGGGGAGGCCTATGTTCAGCAGTGGACTTCTAAAGGCTGACATGATGATGATGTTTTTAACTTTGTCATACTATTTCAATGTAAACCCTTTATCCTAGGCAAACACAATTTGGAGGGTTCCTAGCTAGGTTTTTTAAATTAGCTATTTTAAAATCTTTGTTAGTACAAAGTTTTTAAAATAGCTACCATAATTGTATTTTTTTTATAACCAGCGCATTATCTTTGTGCAATAGATTTAAAAGGAGAACATTTTGATTGTTTTTATTTTATAGTTCAGTCATTGAAACAAAATAATACTGTCATTAGATAGGTAAATAATTGAAACACGTTCATGAAAAAAATAATTGCGCCCTAGCATTGAAGGTTAAGTCAAAATATTAAATTTATTGGAAAAATCAGGAGAATAAAAATCTGTGAAAAAATATATGATAGAACATGTATGGAGGTCCAATCGATGCATACTGGAACCCCCGACCACCCCGCCCCTTTTGATCCAGTTTAAATGAATCAAGCTGTATATATATCCATACCAATATATAAAAGTGAAACGTTGTCTGTTTGCTTGTTTGTTTTGGGGAGCTTTCACGCTGGACGGATTTTGATGAAACAGAATAAAAGATAGCTTAAACCCTGAAATAAAACATAAGATACTATTTATCCCGAAAAATTGTAAGTTTCCACGGGAAAACTGGAAAATGTTGATTAATCCCTGTAAGGAATGGTTGCCATCACAGAATGGTCTGTGGTTGCCATGGAAACGAAATAACAAGTCTGTCAAAAATCAAGTGCATTGGTGCTATACCTGCTTTTGTATTGGTTTTTAATATCCTAGAAAAAATAGGGTGCTTTTATCGCGACAAACAGTAGTCCACGCGATGTCGCGGGCGGAGTAATAGTATATATATATATATAATAAAGCAATAGGAACGAGAAAAACTAGAACGAGTACAAAAGGGATAATTGAAATAAAAGGATAGGGTACTTAAAATAAGCTACTAAACATGAATAAAACATTTTTTAAATTCGTGTTTGTCTGTCTGTAGGTTTGTTCGCGCATCAAGTAAAAACTACTGAACCATTTGCGATTCGGTTGAGGGAATTTTGATAAAATGTTAGTGTATTGTATTTTGGGCTTTGGAATAGTACGAGTACATATACGAGGCGTACTTTTAACCTAGAGAAATGACCACGCGTGCGAAGCCGCGGGTTCAGCTATACTTGTACAGTTTTGGGCTCACTTTTGCTAAGCGACTAGTGTGGTTTTCTTTCAATTGCTGATTCTAATATTTAGAAAAGATGTTAATTATAAAGGCCCTGATTAAACTAATGAGTCCAATAATGATGAAATTCTATCCTCTACTTAATTGCCAATTTTCACGAAGGCATGTTATCATCAAATGCATAGCGTAATTCCTGTTTAGTCAATCAACTGCAATAGATACCTACAACATTTACTAAATGCTTGCAGGAACTTGCAAACAGGTAATATAAACGGGATACGTAGTCACCTCCGAATGCCGTTTTTTGCGAATGTCTATTCCTCGAAGTCTATTCATCGAAAGTTTACATTCTCGAAGGTCAAAATTGTGAAGGTACGTTTGCTAGAATGGTAGATACTGCGAAGGCTTATAACCGTCGATTGACTAGTATGAGGCACCTAGGTTCCTAGTTAGATTTCATGATCTGACCTTAATTTAAGATGCAATGAATCTTTGAAAGATCCTATACGGCAGCTATCAGTTGTCATAAAAATTACAGGATTATATTTTTTCGCAATAATGTCGATTTGTTTCCCGGTCGATTTGGGTTAAGAAACTTTTCATAGAGGTATGGATGTAATTTTACTTATTTTAAAATAGGTAAGAAGATACAATTTAAAAAAATAAAAAGCTTTTTCGACCTTTTTAATGAAAGTCACTTCTTTTTTTTAATTTCATTTTCACTTTTTACCTCTTAACTTTTATTTATTGCGTTTTCACTTATTACGTTGTTAAGCTATTTTTTATATTGCTTTGTCATCAGTTTGTGATCTACCCTGAAAGTTTCAGCCGGATAGCTAATCAGAAAGTGCTCGAAATTTGAATTGCAAGATTCCAGGACACAAAGAAATACATAGATACATCGATACATACAAGGAAATATTTAATTTAAACAATTGATTATTTAGCTATCTTCAATATTGAGGGCACTTTTCCTCCAGGGTCCGTCCAAACTTTCCACATGTAGCAGAGGCCCACTGCTATAAGGTTGCAGTGGCCCTCTCGTAATGTTTTCCTTCTCATCATTGAAGACTAAATACGAGCGGTAACTCTGGTTTCTGTTACACTATACATAAAACTGGTTCTGCACGAGCGCTCGCTTTGAGCCTTTAAAATAAACACAAACAGTGCTTTTCTTTTTTATTAAAAGCTGAATACACCTTTTATTTATTCCATGACTCCGGATTAAATATTCACTAATAGGGTAAAATATTGCGAAAGTTAGTGTGAGAATGCAGCTAAACATAGCAAAAACACGACAATGAGGCACGAATACGTGCAGTGTGCCGCCATGCCACTTGGGAAACATTACCTACAACGGAACGAAACCTTCACTATTTTAAACAGTTGTTCGTAGATAGCTCTTTATGTGTTTTTAATTTATTTGTCATTGGAAATGTTCCCACGAGCTAATCCATGCTCTGCTTGTTCTTCGTGTCGATGGTTGTCCGTTGTGCCTGGTTGTGTTCTAGAGACAGTTTTTTTTTATTACGCTCTATGCAATCGTTCGACTACGATCTCACCTGATGGCAAGCGATGATGTGGTCGAAGATGTAACACGCTTGCCTAGTAGATACCTATTCACTCTTGACTTGAACTTCCCTGGGTTATATTGGCCAGTTAGAGGGTATGTCATGCGGTCTAGCCGCACAGCGGTAGCGCCATAAATTAATAGAATCCTAGAGATCAATTTATTAATAAATAACTCTTTTATTGATCCTTAATGACAATTAATTTGGAGGTAGTGTTTAAAAAAACATTCGGTTTGATTAACTAGTTTATATTAAAAAAAAAAAAACGAAGAGTAAATTGGAGAGCAAATGCTGCCATAGTACCTACCTACCTAATTAGTAAATTTATCAGTAAATGCGATATTTATTATCCTCATAGTTTTGCATCCGTAGATATCTACATAGAACATAATACAGTCTTGAACAAGAGATCAAGAGATCAACGAAATAGCTGACAGAGTGCTTGCACAAAATACCAAATGCATTTTGTGGTGCTGGTTGGAATTGCAAGAATCATATCAACTGTCTAACTGCAGCGAAGATTCCGAAAAAGCCTGATGATCTTATCTCTCACTCAGTCCCAGAACAAACGATAATGTACTTAAGTGCCTAGATTAACGAATACTCTTTTTATACCTCCATAGCTTTAGCAAAACTATGTATAAAATATGATACAATCACTTACTACCTACCTAGACTAAGACGAGTTTTCAAGAAATTCTGTCCTTCCTCAATAAAGAACAAAAGAAATAAAATACTTTCGTTAATCGATTTCTAAAAGCAGGAGATTCTCAAGTCGTCTCTGTCCTTATTTTTTAACACGTTGTTTGTCGATCGTTCCGGGTGGAATCTTGCTCAACTCCCCGATTAGCTCCCCGTCTGAAACTTTCAGGGTAGCTCACAAAGCCAAAAAAACGAATTCTAAAAACGAATGGTTAGTTTTTTGTAATCAACATTTACTACTTATTTATTTATTTTTGCGTATAATTAGACAAAGTTTGATTGACTTCAACAGTTAATTTCAAATAATAACAGTAATATTTGACTTCTAACAAGGACGAGTGTTTAGTAAAAATATTAAAGAAAAAGCTTTTATGCAGTAGCCTTGTCATGTGAAACTTGAAGAGGCTATCACAAATAAATGCGTATTATACATTTCGTGTCTGTGCTGTTGACCGTTGAAGAGTTCCTTTATCTGGAGCTAATACTGATGTCGATTCAGGTCATACTTACCATAAAAATGCATTGTTATCGGAATTGAACCACAATGTAAAAAAAAAACAACTCCGTAGGATAAGAGGAAGTGGTTTTCATTTAGCTTGCAAGATTTGACCCACACCAATACTCAAAGAAGAGTTTCTTTATCTGGAGCTGATCCTGGATGTCGATTCAAGTCATGCTTACCATAAAAATGCATTGTCATCGGAACTGAATCAACATGTAAAAATTCAACTCTATAGAGGAAGTGGTTTTAATTCAGCTTGCAAAATTTAACCTAAAAAAAAACATACATACGAGTACATACATACATAAATACAAACATTGTAAGTGAAATAAAAGCTTTCAACAAGCACGGTCAAGCACCTTCACAAAAATCCTACTGCGAAGAAAACTAAAATAAGGCAAAAATTTAAGTGAGAATAGTTGCTAGCCTACTTTAAATCGGTATAGATCCTGAATAGTAATTTGAATAAAGCTAAAAAAATACGCCTGCCCTGCCAAAAAATAACTTATGCCAATAAATTATACATTATTGGAATGTGCTTATCAAGGCCTTCAATTTGATGCCCATATTGTAAAATTCCAAGAATAAAAATATTTTTTTGCAATTGAAAATGGAGCCATACTGCCGCCATATTGTATTTTTTTTTAAATATAGCCTTTGTTACTCGAGAGGATGTAAGAATTCTAGCGATACCCCATACGTCTAAATATGTTCAGGCATTTCAAAGTTATGGTGGAATAAAGAAACTCACATACAAAGATACAAACTTACAAACATACATAAATGCTAAAAACATAACACTCCTTTTTTGGGCAGTCGTGTAAGAATTATAAGAGAAACCTAAAAATGATTTTTAATTACCTATTCAATAATAACCCACTTAACTTAGTTCGTCGACTTTTTTTCTTTTTGACAATAATATTATAGCGCCTAGTTGTCGCCATATTGAATTTTGATTAGTTTCATGTCTTCATTAGCACTCGCAAGAAGACAAATTGACTAACGTAAGAGATAAAAATCAGTTCACGCGTTTGGTCTATAGAGTGCCTTATAGGAACAGACATACATACATAAACTCAATACCCTCCGCTGAAGCGGGTAAAAAGGAGGAGATACTCAACTATATTTTTTTGTTTATTCTCATATCTCCGCGATTTCTGTTCCGATTTAGTTCTTTTTTATTGAATATGGTTGATAATTGTACATTTCATGAAAATTGGATCAGTTACACAACTGTGCCAGAATACAAAAATGTTATAAAATTGATAAATTGCCGCTAATAAAATGAAAGGATAATAATGGGTAGAATGTAAGGGGTCTGCCACTCCGCCAATTAATTTTTTATATTTGTTTTTGTTTAGTGACTAGACAATCGTTTGACCTCGATCTCACCTGATGGAAAGCGATGATGTGGTAGAAGGTGTACCACGCTTGCCTAGTAGATACTTAATAACTCTGGACTTGAACACACCTGGGTTATATTTTACCGGAAACACTGACGAGGGCAGGGCACTCCACTCCTTTGCATTTCTTATAATAAATGAAGAAGCTTAACGCTTCGTTCTTGTGCGAGGTATTTCAACCATAAAAGTGTGGCGCTTTGCCGATCGTCTACTCATGCGGTGATGGAAAGGTGATGGGGGAATCAGATTGAACAGTTCTTGTGCACACTCTCTATGGTGCAATCTGTAGAATACCGAAAATCGACCTCAGTTCGATTCGCCAGACATTGAAGTTTACTCTTTACCAGAGTTTAATCTACAATGAGCCTCACAGCACATCTCTCAATTGAATCCAAAGCCTCAAGCTGATACTTGGCAGAACCGTCCCAGAGGTGGCAACAGTACTCCATACAAGATCGGACCTGTGCTTGATAAAGATTCAAAAGCTGTCCCGGCATGAAGTTCCGCCTAACCTTAGACAAAATACCAAGTTTCTTTGCACCTTGGCTTTGGATTCAATGTAAGACCCAAAATTCAGGTTCGATTTGAGTTCGACACCCAAAAGCTCACGATGGTCGTTTATTGATATTGTTACAACACGGAAAGACGAAGATTGGTTTAAAGCACTCTTTATAGCAGAAAACAAACACGCCTGCGTTTTAGTAGCAGTAAACTTAACCAGGTTAGCATCGCCCCAATCGGACACGGCTTCTAAGGATAAATTCAAACGGTCTACCCTGAAGCAGGACAGCGTCGCAGCTGACTTGAGCATTGGAAATGTATCTCTCAACTACTATTACTGACATCTGCATACCCAAAGGTACCGGGCTACAGATGGTGAATTAATGTGCAGTAAAAACAGTGTAGCCGAGAAAACCGATCCCTGAGGTAGACTAGCATTAGTCATTTGATCAGATGAGCAGCCCTCTGGGACTACTTGAATAGATCGTTCCCTCAAAAAAAAAACAGCTATTCAATTGCATAAGCCAACAGATAATCCATATGAAGGAAGCTTGTTTAAAAGGCCATTGTGCTAGACCCGATCAAAAGCCATCGATATATCAAGGAAGACAGCAAGCGCCTCACCATGCATCTCGATGGCTTCGCTCATTATGTGAGTGGCATACGCGAGATTATCCCCAGTAGACCGGTTTCGGTGAAATCCGTATTTCCGGTCACTGAGGATATCATTGTCCTCAAGGTATGCCAAGAGCCTTATGTTAATGACACGCTCCATATACTTACAGAGTATGGAGGTAATCGAGATGGGGCGATAATTGGCCGGATCAGCACGACTACCTTTTTAGGTACTGGTTCTTCGGAACTGTATCTTCGAAACGTTACCTGAGTGAAGAGATAGGTGGTACAAACGCGTTAAACTGGGAGATAAATCGGGCGCACAGGTTTTCAAAACAATCGGTGGAATGCCAACAGTACCACTGGCCTTATTCACATCTAGGTCTCGAAGAGTTCTGAGAACCTCCTTTGGAAAATGTGTATTTCGGGCACAAAAACAACGCAATGAGGAAGGCAGGAAGGTATCTTGCCGGTAGCTTCTAGTTGCGAAGATTCTGCAAAAAGAGAAGCAAATAAATTCGCTTTCTCTCTAGCAGTATGAGCCAGTGATCCATCTGGTTTCAGAAATGGTGGCACTGAAGGGCGGCAGAAGTTCACTTCGACCGACTTGCCCAGGGACCAAAACGCTTTGCTACTCACTGGGCATGAAGTCAGTTTGGCCCCTATTCGACCTATGTGATCAAAATGAGACTTCCTGTCTTCATGCAGGTTTTGGAGCAACGTTGAATTTTCGTTTCTTAGCCCAAATATCAGATTTTTGCTTTCGAGCATCAGCCCAGTTTAGATATGCCGCATGTTTTAGAGCCACAGCGCAATCACAGCCAGATCCAAACCAAGGTTGAGCTTTGCTGAATAGAGGCTTATTAATGAATGGAATGAAATATTCCAATGCCTGACATATTATTACCTCTGTAACAGCAGACGCGCAAGTCGATGAATCCTCGGAAGTGAAACATGTTTGCCGCCAAGGTTACGATGCAACGAATTTCAACATCTCGTCCCTAGCTGCTGAGTTGTATCTCCACACGAGTCTATTACCCTTAAGGCTAAGATCAGGTGGGGAATACAGAGAAATGGACTTAACCAGACAGTGATCAGAGCTACGAAGAAGTGGGGTTACTGACACGGAATATTGGTCTGGTTCGGTTGTCATCAACAGGTCTAAACAATTGGCAGTGTCACCGTCACGGTCAGGTACCCGTGTCAGCTCCTGCATCAGCTGAGCGAGATCTAACGCTAGAGCAAGTTTTCACGTCTCTCTACCAGCGTGGTTCGTTTTCTGGTATGGGACAAGCCACTCATTGTGGTGGTTGTTAAAATCCCCCAAAACACCAAATGAGCAGACGGGTAATGCTTTTGGGCCACACTTGCCGCCTCACATAGTCCTCCAATAAAGTTGTCCCCCAATCTACGCTGTGAGAGCGGTATTAACAGGTATAAATAATTTTCTCCATGCCCATGTCCACCAGCACCCAAATCACTGAAAAGTTAGGGTGCTCAAGATTTCGAAGACGCAGACAGCATATGTATCACTGGCGTATACACAAATGCCGGCGTTTGGGATAAAAAGGTGCTTCGAGACATAGCCTGGGTAATCCAAGTATGACGTAACAGCTGGACATCCTGTCTGCGTCTCCGACATGAAGAACAAGTAGGGCTTAGGGACCGGTTGGAGATTGGACTGAATCCCACGAATATTCGCAAGATCCACTTTGAGTGTGAGGACGTGCATCTGCCGTTTAAACTTATTTCTTTTTTGGACTTTTTTCATGAAGAGTGTGAATAGGTTAGACGAGTAAACGAAACGAGATGTCGGAATGGCTAGCCCAAGGAAGGCAAGGCATAACTACGACGTTGGAGAACTTGCGCGGAGGCAGAAACTGGATGAAAAGAGCCGAAGATCGGGCTCCGTGTCGTTAACTGGGAGAGGACTATGTCCAGCAGTGGACGAAAACAGGCTGATGATGATAATAATGTGCGGAGCCAAGCAAAAAAAAATACGAACGTACAACGAAGTGAGAAGAGGTTTCAAAGAGACTATTGTTCTACAAAACATTACCAATTTTTTGTCATATACATTATTAAAATTAGTTAGGCGGTCCTAAAGTGCCCATTGTTCATATTGACATGTAAATTCATGACAGGTTGAGAACTGTTTATGTAGAAGTATTACTAAAAAAAACGAATATTTAGATTTCTGCATTGATATTCCATATATGTAGTTTTTTGCTCCAATATCTATTTATGATGCCCATATTTTCATACTCCCACAAGAGGTTCAAGCATCACACTCAATTACTCTCTGAATTGATCGTAATGATTTGAGATCAATGTTTATAGTCAATGATTGTTTCGGTTAAGGTCAAAACAGTAATGAAATACATAATGTACTATACAAACCATATTTGTATTATAAATTGTCTACATTCAACCACAAATGATGGGGGGCGTATGGACTCGACCGTTTTGTTTTTTCCGAGTACATTGTTAGTAGTAATAGTACCTGCGTACTGCGTTACTCAACCAGAACAAAGGCTTAGTACCAGGCCAGCGTTTCCTAATCTTTTTTGTTGCCCCTATTGAAATATGCATAATGTTGTTCTCAGCGTAGTGGTACTGTAATACCACGGTAACTAGGGCTACATAGGTAGGTATATATGCAGAGAACCAGTAAAGAAAAGGTAGGTAAAGCTTTAAGCATTTCACGTGTGTAAAATGTAACTAGTGAAATATAACTTTGTTAAATTTATAATACCAATAGAATTAATGTTTAATAAGCATTATATAAAGTCTTCTGGTACATGAATGAACTGGGACACGTACGAAAAAATACATTTTTCTCCCCGCCTATTCGACGTCGCTGGTGATAAGAGGGCTAGCTCATTTCTCGCACAGAGAGCTAAAGCTATTCAACTCGGAAATGCAGCATGCCTCATGAATAAAAATTATTTTTAGATTATTAGTTTAGGTGTAGGTTCAAATATCTACTCGTATGTCTTACAACGATCATTAGTGCGTTCCAAATATTATATATCACTGATAGGTCTTCTTATGTACGTCTGGGGTGCGATTTTTGAGTGTCACCGGTGATTTCGAAATCACCGGTGATAAAAAGATCACCGGTGATTTCGAAATCAGCTTTTCGCAAAAGTGGTATTTTTGAATATCATACCCTGTCTACCAACATATAAATACTGCTCAGCTTTGATAATAGACAATCGTATGATTACGTTATATCCTACGCAGCAAATATTTTATCGGTACTAAGTACCAGCTTTTATTTTTCAAACGAATTGACAGTAATACGTAAAACGGAACGTATCTGCCAAATCTTATCCTACATATGGTCTAATCTGTGCTCTAAATCAGCTGTTTGGAGTCGAGTTTTTGTTTCTTCGAAAAATTATGTTTGTTTTACTTTTATTACGATGGAAATGATAGAGAAGTGAATAATTAGTATAATAAAGAGAATAAAACGCTACATGATGGCTACAATACTATAAAGAAAGGTTGGGGCCCATATTCTGGCCAAAAAGACATTGCTACATTACCTAGTCATTGTTGGATCTCAGTCAGAATAAATTATTGTAAGAAATGACAAGTTTACTGCAAGATTCACAACAAAGGAATTTGCCAGCCGTCTGAATGCCATTCTGGGCACCAAGAAAGCATATATACAAAGTCAAGGAACATATAGTCGTTTGACTTAGCTAATCGTTGCTACCAAGCACATTCGGACATGTATATCTTCCAAAAATGTAGCGGATGTCAACTACATCAATAAATGCTTCATCGGGTTCCATTCTGCATAACTAGTTGGTTATTTCAGTTTGTCGAAGTAGAGGGGAGAAGTAGTAGGGACAGATTCTGAAGTCATAATATCTCCATCACTGCAAGATAGGGTAGAAAGACATGATAGCTCATCGTTGTTGTATAATATTTTGGCCTGTAATGGCGATTGATCAGGTCCAACAACGGCTTAACATTCCCTCTGAAGCATGCATTGATGGCAAATGCACACTTAACCTGGATAAAACCCGGTTTTGTTGAATTTCAAAGTGCACATATTACAACTTGACTACCACCGCTCTTTTGTATTGACATAAATCTACTATATAATTTAACATTTAAAATTTGTTTTAGTTGAAGATGACCAAATCCAGCAACCAGAAACAATTCACCAATGCACCTGACTACAATCCACTGCAGAACAGGGGCCTCCCCGATAGTAGGGGCGATTTACCTTATTCACCACATTTGGTGGCAGCGCGGTGACCGCAGTACATGTTGATACTTACAGAAAAATGCATGTGCCCATTTCCTGAATTCCCTATTCACTCACAGCACCGACGGGGTTAGAATGAGTGCACCTATTATGAAGCTGCCCACATGGCAATTATTTTGTAAATTGTGACATAAATATGATTCTACGTTTCTACAAAGTATTTACTATTAAAATAAAAAAAACAAATGATGTTTTATTTCTTTATTGTAATTTCAAACAATCAATGCACAAAGCGATTACAGATAGGTAAGTCACTGACTCTGGTCTTCCACACACAGGGACACATCATAGAGGCTAAAATAAACTCGTATAGAAGATCAATCCTCAGATTACCTATAGATTCCCAACAAACCCTTCTAAAACAACCACCACTGGATGTGGTATACATTCTTTTAATATTATGAAGCACAACCTCTTTATTTTTTGAAGCCCTCTCCTCTATTAGAGCACTCCGGAACTGTCCTTGATAATATTGTATTGCATGGGTACTTTTGAAGACATCATACTTTTCTTCTGAATAACTTTTGGCACAGGAACTGGCACATGTTTTGGTTTATAATTATCCACTATCATCTGGAAAAAATATAAATGAATAGTTAAATAAGTAGGTACATGCGCTAGACCTCAGATTAATCTGAGCGCTAAACTAACAAAATAGGGTTACAGACTACCCCTGTATTGTGGGTACCCCTTCCTAGTAAAAAAGAAGGTAAGTAGGTATTTATGGTAATTTGTGTCTACGCTTAAGAATCGACTGGGTTGGCTGCTAGTGCTAGCTAATAGGAGAAGACAATAAAACATTGACGGTAAGTCAATTGTTCCTGTAGAGTTATTATATTATATTATATTATATTATATTATATTATATTATATTATATTATATTATATTATATTATATTATATTATATTATATTATATTATATTATATTATATTATATTATATTATATTATATTATATTATATTATATTATATTATATTATATTATATTATTTGTTTCTATAGAGAAGGGAAGCGGCTTGTCCTAATAGCACTGAAAAAAAGCCTCACATCCTCGAACGCCAGTGTCTTTGAAAGGGAATTTATATAATATATTTATTATTTAGTATGCTACTAGGCTTGCTGCTAGTATTATCTCATTCGTTGTTCGTATTTTACGAAAAACAACACACGAAAAGTAGGTGAATAAAAGAAACTATGAACAAAATTACAAAAATATCACCGGGTGATTTCAAAACAAGTGGGGGGAGGCACTCGTAAACGAAATCATACGTATGATATTTTTTACCATCCAGTGAAATTCAAAAATACGAATTTTGGGAAATCGGTGGCTTTTTATCATTTCGCTGATATTTAATCACTCGGTGATGTTCAAAAATCGCACCCCTGATCTATTTTCCTAATCTAGACCTATTGGTCAACAATTTACATTTTTAGAACCACTGTCTCATATTATAGTAGGTATGCAGTGTAATAGCTGTAGCTGTTACACTTAAATTATTTTCAGGTCAATGTCTAAATGAGGTGGTAAAAGAACGTATACCGTCGAGACGTCGCCACCGACGTTTGTTTACGACATTTTATTCCATCGCAGGACTGAAGCCACACGAAGGTGCAGGTGCAGGCAATAGACAAACTTATATGATAATGTAATGTATAGACTTGGGACATGACCTTGTTAGTTAAATTTTAAATTTAACGAGTTTAGCTTATTGGGCATACTGTTCAATTGGATTCGCTGTTATTAATCTGGTATTCATCGATTAACATCGAGCGCGTTTCTACGGAACAGCGTGCCCAATATTTTACTACTTTAACTTTTTGACTAAGTATAATTTCTGCCTAGATTACGAGTCTGTGGAGGTAAAGCTGTGGGAGTGGATAGATAGATAGATAGATAGATAGATAGATAGATGAACTCTTTATTGAAACACCACAATACAGAAATATACAATTAATAAACTTAATCTAACAAAAAAAACATGTTACAATTGGCGGTCTTATCGCTTAAAGCGATCTCTTCCAGACAACCGTGCATGGACAGGATTATAACATAAATAAATTACGTAACATAATTTTCTTACAACAACATAACTATATCTACTTTAATAGAAATGACAAATATATACCAAAACATAACAACCATACAGATATATACATATAAATATACACATCATACATACATTATATATTTATAATATATATAAATATACCCATTATACATACATAATCATATATACTTGTTTATGTATATTTTTATTTTATTTTTTAAATATATACAGTGTGTTAAAAAGTAGCTAGTGTGGAAGGTAGTAGGCTTTTACTTGACTTTTAAAAGCATCAATAGAAGGTGCACGTTTAATTTTAACTGGCAAATCATTCCACAATCTAACTGCTTCAACCGTAAAGGAATGATCATAGAATGAGGTCCTATGTATGGGAATTTTTAGCAGTAAGTTCTCTGATGACCTTAAAAAACGAGAGTTTGACATGTGAAGGAAATCAAAACGTTCGTTGAGATAATGTGGCGAAGAAGGATGAAACAAAATAGAGTAAATTAGGGACAATATAGGATAGGTAGGTAGGTAGGTAGGGGATAGGTTAGGTAGGTAAATATAGGGTATCCACTGTTGAAGTTGAAGCTCCTCCATAATTGCGGGAAGTACTTCCTACCGAGCCAGGTGCTGTTGGCCCGGAGACGGGTGTCCCACCGTTCCTCGTTGGAAATTCTATACCTTCTAATTCGCAGCGAGAATATCGTTTGCACGATGCCGGCTTTGGTGTGTACTGTGTACTCTTGCACCATCTGTGATCGGTCTGATTTAATTTGCTTGATATTGGACTAGGTGTCGCTGATTTCAATGTGGTGGTTGAGGTCGCCACAAGTCAACATCTATAGCCTTTTAAAGAAGAGGGCACCCTCTTCCTTTATTATTCTATGTCGTTTTAGAAAAATATTATTTCAGGCATATAAATTACCAGGCATATAAGACTTACAATTTAAGGAACTCGGGTCCGAAAGCTGTGAAGTTCCTTGCTGGTAGGTTTAAGTGTCTGCTATTATCATTAAAAACTTACTTCTCATTCCAATTTCTAATTGTACCTATTTTTAACGATCATGAGCTAGCGCCATAAAGTTCAAGCTGGGAGATTTGACGCTGCAGTAATAATCCTTGGCTAGCTATGTAGTCGAGCCCCTATATATTTGTAGTCGAGCCCCTTTCAGGCCACAGAATAAATAATAGTACAAGACAGGTGTCCTGGCAGTAGTTCTTGAAAGCTTGTCCATCATATTATCACTCAGCAGTGAGATCCCACATTAAAAAACCATTGCGAGTCAATATCACACCAAGTTTAACGCTTGTTGTACTGCTGTTTTAACGATGGAGCAAAATTAAAATAATATAAACGACTGCACAGTCGTTTTTATTACAGCTTTAGATTCTTGTTTTTTAAGGCAAATCCTATGATACCTCATTTATCTAAATCCATTAAACCGTTTAGGCTGTAGGACGCGTCATAGGAACATAAAAACATACAAACAGCCCAAAAACATAACCCCCGCAGTCGGGTGATAAAAAAAACACATACCTATCTACGTATAGGGAGCCGGTTGAATGACGGTAGAGTATTCGGCTCAAAAAGATACAGAAAGCGGGTGGCGTGGACGCAGGATTAGGGCATAGGGCAGTCCCACAAAATAATTAGTTTTGGGTTCCACCACAGAATAAATAATAGTACAACCACTGCAATTTGTGCCCATATACAAATGTTACAGTAAAGAATGCACGAATTGGCCACGCCGCCCGCGCCGTTTCAGTTTAGCGACAAGCTATGAACAAGTGAAACATTAATGTTATCTTTGTAAGATCTGCTAATTTATTATTTTAAGTTGCAACTAGTTGCGTGCCTCAAATTGCAAACTGGTTTTAGAAATTATGTCTTTCTTCGTAATTGGTGCGCGCGCTAAAATATATAAATTATCTTTATTTTATCACGTACCTGCAAAGTGAATAAGGATTTGCAATTAGAAATAAAGGGTAATAAACTAATTAGCATGGTGAAAATCTGTTATATTGACGCCTTCGTAGCGCAAGCGTTTAAATAAACACGATAAAGTGCATAGTGTGTAGTGCTCAGAGGTTGAATAATTACATTAGTTGATCACTGTTTATAGGTTTCTTTGTTTCTGTTTCAGTTAGAAACTAACCGACGGATTGACGTGATTTTTACACGACTGCCCAAAAAAAGAAGTGTAATGTTTTTAGGATTCATGTGTGTTTGTATTTATGTGAGTTTCTTTACTCCACCAAAACTTTTAAATGCCTGAACAGATTTAGACGTATGGGGTATCGTTATATTTCCTATCACCCCGAGTTACAAAGGCTTCTTTTTTTTAAATAGTATTTGGCGGCTGTATGGCTCCAAAATAAAAGGAGTTTTTTCCCACAAATTTTCCAATATGGGTAAGTATCAATTTGAAGGCCTTAATGAGCACAAGTTAATTATAATCCATACCAATATATAAAAGTGAAACATTGTCTGTTTGTTTGTTTGTTTGTTGGGGGAGCTTTCACGCGATATTGGCTGGATGGATTTTGATGAAACTTGGAATTGAGATAGCTTATACCCTGGAATAAAACATAGAATATTATTTTATCCCAAAAAATTGTAAGTTTCTACAGGAACTGGAAAAAAGTTGATTACTCTCTGTAAGAAACGGTTGCCATGGAAATGAAATAACAAATATGTCAAAAAAACATCAAGAGTGGTGCTATACCTACTTTTGCATTGGTTTTTAATATCCTAGAAGAACATAGGTTTTTTTTTTCACGATAAACAGTAGTCCGCGCGGACGAAGTCGCGGGCGGGAAAACTATAGTTATGAATAAAAATGACGGATATAAAAGACGTAATCAAGATCATTGCCAATAATATGATTATTGGTAGACAAGATATTGCGAAACGGCATCAACCATGAATGAATTTGAGGTAATAAAGACAGACATTTCAAGTTCAGTAAACCAAGATAAAACGAGCAAAGAAACGGATACATTACGATAGCACTATAGCGTGACTATAGCCTTGACGGATTGCGACCGAGACATTGAATAGGTATAGGTACTTACTTAGGTATAGGTTCTATTTGAGATATTAGATCTATATTTAGTTCCATTATTCACAGAATATTGAGATATTTATACCCAATTCAATTTTGCTTTTAGAGGCTAAAGATTTCGAAATATTTCAATTTGTTCTTACCGTTTTTACACGTGAAGATTACCTTATTGAAGAGATAACTGTTTGCAAACTATTATATTTAATATAATTGCGCCTAAAAACGTTTCAAAACTAGGTAGGTTAGGTTGAACATGAAAAGTATATTATGAGGTCGTCACTGATTGGTCCGTTTACCATTTACCGTTTACAATGTCAATTTTGCAATCATAGAGTTAAAAGAAAAAAATAGACACGTAAATGGAGCCAATTGACAATATACCGTGCAATTATAATTTCACTAGTTAAATTATAATATCATGGCTTTGACAATATACTTGCGACAAGTATATTGCCAAGCTTCCTAAAAGTAGCCTATCCTAGCTGAATAAATACTTCGACTGATTTCTGCAATCTGAGAGTTTTGCACAAAATAAGTACGGCGTCCGATGTACCTCAGACACCGTACTTATTCTGTACGTACATCGGTAGATGTACCTATCGATCGGTGATGTATCTACCGATGTATATACTCGTCTACAACTTCAACCAGGTTGCTACCTACCAGCACATGCGATGTTGGCACTAAAAGTCTGGTCTTGACTTGCACTCGTTCCCCGAGGCCGTCCCTCAAAGACGTTTCTTGAAGTTTATAATCTTAAATGTATTTACATATATGGTTTTTAAAATGGGAGATAAAAGGGTGGCTCTGGTTATTCTGCTTTAATGCATTTACAACCTGTTTCAAAATTATTGGTTCAACTGTATTTTTGTTGTCATTCTTTTGTATATTTACTACTTACTCTACATTATCACGCTCTAGCTGCAGCAGCGACGTGCATAATAACTGTATTGTCATGTATATTTAAGAATGCATGAAGCGGAATTAGAGCCATTTCAAATTTAACGTGCTAATATTGGGACAATAATGTTTGGAATTGAAAATCATGAACAAATTACATTGTTGAAGATAGACGTTTTTTGACAATAGTTAGAATGGTTCTTATGTTTTGTGAAATTGAAAGCTTTTTGTTCATATTATGTTAATTATTAGAGACGACAAATACCTGTCTAAAAACGTATAAGAGCAGGACGAGAGCTATTGTAGTAGTGTATATTTTCTTTGCTATTGTTTAGTACACAGTTGTATTATTCACAATTCGTCTTGTACAAAATTATTTGAAATGCTTTGCTTATGTCTGATTTTTCATACTTTATTTCAACAACTCTCGTTGATTTTTTACGGTTAGCTCATAATGTAGTGCGACATCATTTACTTCCTGTTTGCGTTACATCTCGCTGCCGCTATGTTTCTACTATACAACAATATTATTACCAGATGGTCTTGGGAAATAACTATACATTTTTTTAAATAATATTTTGATTTGTGTAAACAAAATCAAGACAAGTACAAGCTCAATTTTAAAAACCATAACCGCTGTAAATAGTGACAGATAAATTTAAAAAAAAACCTATTTGGTGCTAAATTACTCATATTTATCTATACTTATTAAAACTGTAACGAGTCCAATTCTGTACATTGAAGATATTTTGTTTTTTTTGTAGGGTGCTCAATTTTCGATACTGCAACCAAAACAGTTTTTTTTTCATTTTTGTCTGTCTGTCTGTCAGTTTCTTGGCTAGGCATCACACCGAAACTACTGAATGAATTTAAATGAAACTTGGTATGATTTGAGTTCATACTACGAGGTAGGACATGGGATACTTTATATCCCGAAAAATTAATGGGTTCTCGCAGGACAACGTTTGAAACTTATTTAAAAGAACACGTACCGCGCTGAAACTAATGGACGGGTTTTGATGCAACTTGGCACCGTGTTAAGATATATGATGGGTTAAAATTGAGGACAAGTTTTATACCGAAAAAGTAAAGTTTCTGCGGGATATGGGTCCAAAGTTACGTTAATATTGAAGTAATAAATATTTTTTTATGGATGGTTCTCTATATTCGATACGGAAGCCAAAGCTGTTTAACTTTAAATTTTTGTCTGTCTGTCTGTTTGTCCGTATTTTGACCGCGCATTGCACCAAAACTACTGAATGAATTCAAATGAAACTTGGTATGACTTGAGTTCATACTACGAGGTAGGACATTGGATACTTTCATCCCAAAAATTAAAGGCTTTCCGCAAGATATGGGTTCAAAGTTATTAAAAAGAACGCTCTTGGGTGCTTAAAAAAGGTATTGAACAAGTATTTTTTTTTGAATCGTGTCTTTCTGTCTGTTTGTCTGTATGTATGTTTGTTTGTTCACGCATCACGTAAAAACTACTGGACCAATTGCAATGCGGTTTTCATTGTTAGATAGCTTAGGGTTTGATTTAAAAACTGGTGTAATTGGTATATCAATCCGGTGAGTTAGAAGCCAAGCAATTGATACAAGTATTTATGACGGCTGAAGAAATTTTGATCAAATGTTGGTATAACGATTGGTCCTGGAATAGCACATTATGATACTTTGAACCTAAAGAAAAGACCACGCGTACAAAGCCGCGGGTACAGCTATTTTTAAATAAAACTGGTAATGTGCCTGTCGGACATGCATATACTATGGATTCTGTAGCCAGGTTAAGCTACCCAACTGTGAAAACTGCACTGCAATCGGTCCAGTAGTTTTACGATATACTCTTGTACTATTATTTATTCTGTGGTTACACGCCAAGTTGTTTTACGGTTAGATTATGTCTCTCACTATGGAATTTGTTCACGCGGGTATAAAGTGCGTTATCTCGTTCAGCCATATCTCGTTAACTAGTAAAGTTAGCCGTGATAACTTTGTTGGTAAATTCATAAAATGCGCTATTATATTAGTATTTTTTATTTCTGTACTGTGTATGTGTTTCTGTGTTTTTTTTTCTGTACTTTATGATTTAGCGGGACATGCAACTCAAGCAACAAGGTCACTTTAGAGCCAATTATTATGTAAACGGAATGAAATAGAAAAAAAACAAAGAAACCTCATTCAAATACATATTCAACAAGATGCCACAAAAAAAACGAAGAAGCTAAACAATAAAAAAAATGCAGTGGTTATAAATTTGTACAAATTTACATTCTACTTAGTAGTGAAATAAACTCCAAATACCGTGACATACAATTGGACAGACGGATGGACAGACGGATAGACATGAAGAAATTATAATGGTTCCTTGTTTGACCACGGAACCGTAAAAACCGTTAACATTAGAACAAAGAGTGAGCTTGCGGAACTTCCATACTATTAGTATCTAGATAAGTAAAACAGTTGTCAACGCACCTTGAAAATGTGAATGCTTGTATCAAAATAAAAACGAAATAGTCCTTGTTTCCTTATTCTTTCCTTATTTGAAGTTATTAAGAAATTACCGTAAATATGAAACCGGTACGTAATTAGCAAGGTAAATGAAATATAGTAACCAATCCCATGGGCACTGTATTTATTCTGTGCCAATGGTTTGAAATGTGCTGCGTGTGGGCATCAGCAGCCATTAGGCTCTGTTAAATTTTGGCAGTTTTATGAAAAAAGGGACAACGTAATTGTTCATTTGACGATTTAGCGCCTCTAATACCATTATTAATTTCCTCATATCTCGATTCTGCTATTTTTAATTATAATTTTGATATCTATACTTCCTTATAATAAAAAAATAATTACGAAAAAGTCTGTACAAAGACGATCATTTAAAAAAAAGTTCTTGGGTGCTTTAAATAAGCTACTGAACAAGAAAATAACATTTAAAAAAATCGTGTCTGTCTGTTTGTTTGTTTGTTCATGCATCACGTAAACACTACTGGACCGATTGCGATGCGGTTTCATTGTTGGATAGCTTAGGGTTTGACTTAAAAACTGTGGACCTGGTTGCTCAATACGATGAGTAGAAGCCGAGCAATCGATAAAAAGTTTTTAACGGCTGAAGGAATTTAGATTAAATATTGGTATATTGGTATTTTAGTACTTAGATTACTTTTAACCTAAAGAAATGAACACGCGTGCGAAGCCGCGGATACAGCTTGCATTATAATAATTTGAAAATTGATAGGTATGGCTTTGTGAATATTGAAACAAAATACTAATTACTAAGTAAATGTATGACATGAACCAATAGTTCGAAATAAACGAATATGAACAAGCCTCAATATATGCATCACAGAGCACCAGACAGTTTTTTTTCAACGTCTATAGCAAACAAATTACAGTCATGTTCGTATATACTCATAAGCACATTTTATTTATGTTTTTATCTTTGTGTTTTTGTAATGTTGCATAAATGTTTTTTCTTTCTTTCTTTTATATGATCAATTGCCCTGAACCCATTGTAGTCGAACAATTCGAGCAGAGATTGGACCGCTGCTCATGACCTTGGGCTTGTAAGATAACATGGATCTGTTATTTATGTAATAAAGCGCATAGCGAACGACACTACGCGTGTACTTGCGCTATTCAGAGTGAAAGTCAGAATAACGATTATATACCAAAGTTTACGTATTGGTTATTTTTCTTTTATTTAGAACTAGCTGCGCTCCGCGGTTTCACCTGCGTGATGGATGATGATGATGATGATGATGAAAGTATCATATGTGTTATTCCAGGGTATCATCATCATCATCAAAATCATCATTTCAGCCTTTCGAAGTCCACTGCTGAACATAGTGCGCCCCTAAAGAGTGCCATGATGAGCAATCTTATGCCACCTCCATCCAAAGACTTCCTACGATGGCTACAATGTCGTTTGTCCATCGTTGGGGGTCTCCCTACACTTCGCTTGCTTGTTCGTGGTCGCCATTCGAGAACTTTTATTCCCCAGCGGTTGCCGGTTCTGCGAACTATATGGCCTGCCCGTTGCCACTTCAACTTGCAAACTCTATGAGCTTGAGGATTTCCTCATTTCGGATTCTATCACGTAGTGAAACAGCGAGCATAGCTTTCTCAATTGCACGCTGCGCAACTCTGAGCTTGTGTATGAGACCAATAGTTTGCGATCACGTGTCAGTACCGTTTGTCATCACTGGCAACACGCACTGATTATAAACTTTCGTCTTGAGGCTCTGCGGTATCTGCGACGAGAAGATATGGCGTAATTTCCCGAACGCTGCCTATCTGAGTTGGATTCGTCGGTTGGCCCCTTTGTCGAAGTTGGATCTACCCAGTTGGATTCTCTGACCTAAGAAGACATAGTGATCAACAGCTTCGATAATATCGTTCCTAACATAAACCGGCATGGGTACGACATGGGCATTTGACATGATTTTCATCTTACCCATGTTCATTTTAAGACCCACCTGTTGGGAAACAATATTGAGGTCACTGAGCATTGTGCTTAGGTCTTCCAGGGTTTCATTCATGATTACTGCATCATCAGCAAATTGAAGGTGAGTGATGTATTCGCCATCGATGTTAACACCATATCCGTTCCAGTTCAGAAGCTTGAATATATCTTCCAGTGCAGAGGTGAACAGTTTCGGAGAAATAACGTCTCCCTGTCTCACCCCTTTTTGCAACTTTTTGGTTAGAATTCGTGCTCTACTCCTGAAGACGGATAGTCATGGTGGCCTTGCTGTACAAACGCTTCAACACTTCGATGTACCGGTTATCAATCTGGCACCGCTGTAATGACTGTTGCATTGTCCAGGTCTCGACTGAATCAAAGGCTTTCTCGTAGTTCACAAACGACGAGTATAATCGGCCACTATGTCTAGTGGCCGATTATACTCGTCGGTCTTCTGTCTTCTTATCTGCCAAAACGTATGGATGAAGTTTACAGTGCTAAAGCCTTTCTGGAATCCAGCTTATTCGAGAGGCTGAAAGTCGTCAAATCTACGAGCGAGACGGTTTGTAACTACTCTTGAAAACAGCTTATAGACGTTTCCAGGGTATAAGCAGTCCCTATATGAAATTGAATCAAAATCCGTTCAGCTGTTTGATAGTGAAGTATGATAATGACGATGATGATGATGATGACGGTGATGATGAAAAATATCATATGTTTTATTCCAGGGTATAAGCTATATTTACTCTAAATTTCATCAAAATCCGTCCAGCCATTATCGCGCTAAAACTCCCCAAATAAACAGACAACGTTACACTTTTAAGATCAGAAGTTTGATGATGGTGATGAAAAGTATCCTATGTGTTATTCCAGGGTATAAGATATCTCCATTCCAAATTTCATTAAAATCCGTTCAGCCGTTTCAGAGTGAAGTATGATGATGATGACGGTGATAGTGAAAATTATCATTTCTTTCTTTCTTTCTTTCTTTCTATGAAAAAACGCCGTAAGCGTAATTCAAAATAATTAGCGGTTTTCCAAGTGTCATTTTAGCATTATTTATCTCTCGCTAGATGGCGTTGGCGTCAGTTTTGGTAACAGTACTGTAGTTTGGTATGACCAAGGAAGTTCTATAAGGACTTAAGACTTCCTTGGGTATGACCAAAGATTTTGAATTACACTTACTAGCGGGTATGACATTCTGCGTTCCCTTGTTTATGGCAAGCTGTGCGTTAGTTTTGTAACAAATTCATTACTTATAGTATTTATTGGTAGTATTTTCTACCTTGTTGATATTCTATATTATAAATTATAGCTAATGATACAAAGAAATGGACCGTTTTATTTAGATTTAATTTATCTGCTGTAATAAAGGGGTAAATAAAATCTGAATATGTCAAAACTGCCAATGTCATAATAAAAAAAAACAAATAACAAATTTCACTACACAGACAACTTGTCGTTCGTTTGATTCGCTCGTGGTTTGTGTATTTTTCTGGTAAAACGCTGTTTTTACCTGCTTTGGATTACTACGTTCAGTTTAGTAAATACCAAAAGTTACGCGAGTGCCATCTCTTGACGATGAAATAGCTAAACTGACAATGCCTAGTGGAAAACTGCTCATTGCCAGCAGTCGTAGAAGGACTATCAATAGAGATGCTCAAAGAATAATAATATTTTCACCTCACAAGCTCGGAAAGATTCTGTTTGTCATTCGAAATCTGAGTGCAAAATTGCATTTTACCCGCTAGCGTGGAAAGAGTTTTTAAAATTCGAACCTTTCTATTCAATAATTTTCTATACCGACAATTCACTGGAAATACTTTATTACTAATTTATATCATACTAGCTGCGCCCCGCGGCTTTGCCCGCGTGCAATCTTCTCCCCCATCCTATTTAAAAATAATACAGTTAGCGTTACAATAATGTCACATAATTTAAAAGAGTTTTGGTGGTATATATTCTTTATATTGAAGATTTTTGATAAACAAATATTTTCCGTCTTGTGAGTAGTTACACGAATAGGTCTGACGGTTTCCCAACACGTGAGCACGGCACATAACAATTGACCATGTGAGGAGCATGTATTTTCCAAATTTAGTCCTTAAACTTGTAGTGATTACCCCTGCGCCTTGTTTAGTAATTGCAAATAGGAGTCACTCCCATAAGGCTCGAATTTCAATAAAACCTTCCTAAGTAACCTTCTTGGATACTCAAGGAATCATTAATTTTGAATGAAAACACTTTTTTTAAGAGAAATAATAATATAATCTCATTTATCTACTTTGTTTATTTAAACACACAAAAGCTCTGCTGAATACAAAATGCATTGCCAATTGCAAGACGTTATCAATTAAAGAAAAAGTTTTGATAAACTAATAGTGTTTATTTATATTTGTATTTCTATTAAAAACATTCTATTATAAACGCAGCGTCATAGTACATACTTTTTTAAATATAATCACAGCATTTAATGTTGATAGGGATGTATAATCTAATAACTTTATTTGTCAATTTTGTATCTCTAACTTAAGCTATCCTGGTACCAAATTTCATCCAAAACCGTTCAACTGTTCAAGCGTGAAGAAGCAACAACACACACACACAATCGCGGTCAATCTTTGCCACTTTTTGCATCCCTAGGATGTCACTTTGACACCTGTCACTGTGACACCTGTGACTTTGACACCTGTCACTTTGACACTTATCATTTTAAAAAATCCTTCAAAGCTTCCATTTTCTTTCTTATTTTGGTCCCATCCTCCTCCCCCTGGCCCCGTCCCTTTAAATCCTCTACCAACAACCCTCAACCCCCACCCCCGCCATGTCACTTTGACAAAGAATTTGCAAAAATATATTAATGATGATAAATTCTGCTGGTACTTTGAAATACTTATTTTTAAATATAATCACACTATTTAACGTTCATGGGGAGGTATCATCATCATCGTCATCATCAGCCCGTGTCAGTCCACTGCTGGACATACGCATTTTCAAAAGCACGCCACTGAGCCAGATCTTTGGCTACTACACTCTCGAGGAGGTAGGTATACTCACTTTTAATAACTTTATTTTTCAATGTCATATCTCCAACTTCTAAAGTCTTTCTGCTCTCCTGGTATTTTGAAATTATTTTTTTAATATAATCACTCCATTTAATTTTCATGGGAAGGTATAGTCACTTTTAATTTAATATCTTTATTTTTCAATGTCATATCTCCAACTTCTTAAGTGTTTCTGCTCTCCTGGTACTTAGAAATACTTTTTTTAATATAATCACACTATTTAATGTTCATGGGGAGGTATACTTACTTTTAATAACTTTATTTGTCAATGTCATATATCCAAGTACAGGTGTTTCTTTTCTCCTGGTACTTAGAAATATTTTTTTAAATATAATCACTCCATTTTATGTTCACGGGGAGGTATAATCAATCACTTTTAATAACTTTATTTGTCAATTTTGTATCTCCAACTTCTTAAGTGTTTCTACTCTCCTGGTACATAGTTTTTTTTAAATTATAATCACACTATTTAATGTTCATGGGAAAGGTATACTACTCACTTTAAATTACTTTATTTTTCAGTATTATGTCTCCAACATCTTAATGTTTCTGTTCTCCTGGTACTCAGATATACTTTTTAATATGATCACAACATTTAATGTTCATGGGGAGGTAAGTGTACTCACTTTTAATAACTTTATTTGTCAATTTAGTATCTCCAACTTCTTAAGTGCTTACTGTTTATGCTCTCCTGGTACTTAGAAATATATTTTTTAATAATTTTTTTCGTTATTTTTTAAGTTTTAAAGAAAACGATAATATTTTTTTCTCCTATTTCGAGATAAAAAGTAGCCTATGTGTGTTAATCCAGGATATAAGCTATCCTGGTACCAAAATTTAACTAAATTCGTCCAGCCATTCGAGCGTGAAAGAGCAACAAACACACACACACACACACACACAAACACACACACACACACACACACACACACACACACACAAACATACAAACTTTCGCATTTATAATATTAGTGTGATTATTATCCGATTCGATTCTACTCTACTTGACTCTATTCGTCTCTATTCGCCTCTTTTTGACTCTAATCAACTCTACTCGACTCTAATCGACTCTAGTCGACTCTAATCGGCTCTACTCGACTCTACTCTTTAATTTTTAGCTCCTTACTTGTTAGTTTTGTATAATGTAATTTTATTATTATTTTTAATATCAGTTTGTTTAATTTAGTTATTGTCTTTCTTTTTTATGCAGCTGTACATGTGTGTATGACCGTGACATCACCTAACGGCTCCTACGGAAGATCAGCGCTGGTTAACAACCAGCATTATGCTGAGTTGGGGCCGATTTGTGACTTACTCATGCAATTTTTTATTTTCTTTTGTGTTGTTTGCCACAAATAAACTTTTTTCTATTCAATTTTTTCTATTCTATTCGACTCTACTCAACTCTACTCGACTCTACTCAACTTTATTCGACTCTACTTGACTCTACGCTACTCTACGCGACTCTACTCCACTCTAATCGACTCTATTCGTCTCTTTTCATTTTCAATTCTATTCTACTCTGTTCTACTCTATTTTACTGTGTTCTACTCTGTTATACTCTGTTCTACTCTATTCTACTCTGTTCTACTATATTTTACTCTGTTCTACTATATTCTACTCTATTCTACTCTGTCCTACTCTATTCTACTTTTTTATACTCTGTTCTACTCTTTTCTACTATATTCTACTCTATTCTACTCTATTCTACTCTATTCTACTCTATTCTACTCTATTCTACTCTATTCTACTCTATTCTACTCTATTCTACTCTATTCTACTCTGTTCTACTCTGTTCTACTCTGTTCTACTCTGTTCTACTCTATTCTACTCTATTCTACTCTGTTCTACTCTGTTCTACTCTGTTCTACTCTATTCTACTCTATTCTACTCTATTCTACTCTATTCTACTCTATTCTACTCTATTATACTCTATTCTACTCTGTTCTACTCTGTTCTACTCTGTTCTACTCTGTTCTACTCTGTTCTACTCTGTTCTACTCTGTTCTACTCTGTTCTACTCTGTTCTACTCTGTTCTACTCTGTTCTACTCTATTCTACTCTATTCTACTCTATTATACTCTATTCTACTCAATTCTACTCTATTCTACTCTGTTCTACTCTATTCTACTGTGTTCTACTCTGTTCTACTGTATTCTACTCTACTCGACTCTACTTTACTCTTTTTAACTTTATTCGACTCTACTCTTCTCTACTCGACTCTTCTCGACTTTAATCGACTCTTTTCGTTTCAATTTGACTCTATTTGACTATTTTCAACCCTATTCGTCCTTATTCGACTCTATTCGTCTCTTTTCGAATCTATTCTATTCGATTCTGTTCGACTCTATTCTATTATGTTTACACATCTGCCAGGCATCCCGCGACGGCTCATTTTTTATTATTATTATCAACACTAATATAATATATTATTTTAACTGTTTTTCTTGCACCTAGCATTTTCCTCGCTGTAGTGAGGTGAAAAGTTTTGTGTTGCGCACGGCAGCAAAGTTATTTGGCGTCTCGTACTTTTGAAACCGGAGCAAGCGAAGGATTCTAGGATTCTTTATTTGAACTCGCTACGCTCGTGGTTCAAATAAAGAATCCTGAGCGTAGCGAGTAGAATACAAGTACTCTCGCCAAAAAATCACTTTGCAGCCTTGCATAACAAATAACTATTGTGCAAGCGAGATTAAACAAACAAACCGTTCAAGACATTTTGGTCATCGATATTTTAGTGATTTGTGCTATTTTGACTGCATTTGAACGTTTCTGAGTGCTGATTTTTGTAAAAGCCGTACGGAGCGAAAATATGAAAATATATCCATTCACACGTAAGTTTTGATTTTCGAGTACATTATTGAATGGTCTTGCATACATAATTGCTATTAAATTTTCCTTCGCTTTAGGTAAAGTAAGATTTAATTGATTCAACACGATATTTTTAATATTTTTCTATTTATAAAGGTTATCTTTTCGTAGTATTATCCTCACAAATTGCGTGGCTTGTTTTATTTTGACATTTGTGTCCATCTCGCTCTATTTTGATGTGGTTTGAGTGAGCTGGAACGAGTAAGGACATAAACGACAGATCTACAACATTTCGTAGGGTTAATCTGATTTTAGAGATACCATCTTTTTTTTTTTTTTTTTGCCCTCATATACTGGGTAATTTTAAGTATCTAACGTAAAATAATAATTGTTGTTTGTTCTGTATGTGGGTATTTTGATGTATAATAAGTATGTGTTTACAAAATAAAAAGTATAGATCACTGTTATCTAGTTCCCATAGTAAAGGAATTGCTTAAAGGGGTTAAATGGCACTGTGTGTAAAAAATCGACTAAAATATAAAATATTCTCAACAAATGGGATTAAATTGTATAAAATTAATTATTTTTGACAATTTTCTAATTTAATCCCCTTAGTTTTTCCAGATTTCCTAAAATTCTGACTATAAGAAAGTTATGGGACAGTGTAACAGGTCGCACTAACTGGCTTCCAACAATTTCCTCATCAAAATATTTCAGAAAAACAGAAAAGAAGATGTTCTTACGAATCGGTTCTGTACCTACAATTGAGTAAGTTAATTCCATACTGTGTAGTCAGTCCGTCATGATTACACTAGCAGAGCTCAACGGTTTCCCGATTTCCTACATGAACTGTTTTTTTTTGTTGGGATAAAAAGTAGCCTATGTGTTAATCCAGGGTATGAGCTACCTTCATACCAAATTTCATCGAAATTCTTTCAGCATGAAGGAGTATCAAACATACTATAACTCTCTCTCTCTCTAACACACACCGACAAACTTTCACATTTATAATATTAGTGTGATCTATATTTTTCGTGTACTTTGCACCATTCCATTTTTGGTCTAGTGGCTAGAGAACTAGTGGCTTGATACGAAATCAAACGGTCGCGGGTTCGAACCCTGCAAGATGCAATCATTTGTGTGATGAGCAGAAATCCGAGTTATGGATGTTAATATTCGTATCTACTCGTATGTATGTTTATCCGTTATCTAGTGCCCATAGTGGTATCCTAGTTTGAGGCTAGGTAATTGGTGCGGAATTGTACCGAATATATTATATATTTTATTTTATTAACATTCTTTTTTACCAGGAAAATTATTTAGTCCTATCAATCAAAACCTCAAAAATCGACTATCTTTTTACCTACACTAACTTTATAATTTGGGCTGAATATAAATTTTCAGTTAAATATTTTTGCTCGGCAGGGTATTTATTTTACAAAGTGGGTAACCCTAAAAATTTTTGTACTTTATACCCGTTTTTTTTTCAGTATACGCGTGGAGTTCCTCTATATTGATACTCTCTCTACACCAGCAGTGTTTTTATACGCTTTATATTAGCTTCACTTGTATGTTTGTATGTTTGTATGTTTGTAACCGACTCCTTTGGACGCTATTTTAACGTCAAAGTCAAACGTCAAAGTCAAATGTCAAAAATGTATTTTTGACAATCAAGTAACTGTAATTACTTAATCCTAAAAAAATACGGCCAAGTGCGAGTCGGATTCCCGCACCGAGGGTTATGCTTATAATCTTTTTATACGTTTTATATTAGCTTCACTTGTATGTTTGTATTTTTGTAACCGACTTACCGGGACCGAACCGACCGACTGGGTGCTTCTCATATCTGTCAATGAAATATTTATAACTGTTGACCCATGCACCCCACGATTTTTTTGATATAAAACATTTTTTTCTTATTTACACTATTATTTATTTGACCATAGATCAAAAAACACATATTAATTACCTACTTGACAGACTTGTTATTATTTCGGTTCCATGGTAGCTTCATTCCGTTATTATTTTTGGTACTTTTGGTTACATTATTGCAATTTTCGAAGGGATCTCTAACTTTTTGATAAACAAAATTCTGTCCATGTTACTCGCTGATAATGTACCTATCGGTAAGTGAAAGAATTTTTAAAATCGGATCATTATTTTTTTATTTTATCCATTACAAACAAACAAACAAATAAACAAACATACAAACAATCAAATCTTGCCTCTTTCTAATATTAGTGTAGACTAGCTGTTCCCGCGGCGTTGCCCGCGTCTTATTTTCTCTGGGATATGAGGATCCTACGAGTTATTTCAGAACCAAAAGTAACAAATATACATATACCAAATTTCATCAAACTTCGTTCATACGTCAAATGGTTTTTTATCCATTGCTCGACTTCAACTCATCGGATTGAGATACCAAGTACATTTTTTTTATTTAATCCTTACGCTATCCAACAGTGAAAACCGCATCGCACTCTGTCCAGTAGATTTTACGTGATGCGCGATCAAACAAACATACAAACAGACAGACACGATAAAAAAAACATTTTTGTTCAGTGGCTCATTTTAAGTCTCTTAGCCAATTTCATGCGCTTTCTGTTTGTCACATGTAGCGTCCGCGATTCACGCGTTACACGTGAAATTGTGCAGGTTGGTATACCCAAGCAAAGAAACGTCGTGTATTGGACCTCGTCTGGTTAGCATGTGCGCAGCTAGCAGAGGAAATGCGGAGTAAGCTTACATATCGAAATAAAAGAAAATGCATCCGTAAATGGATCGACCGCAGTGAAAAGTTTGGGGCTTCCATAGACATTTCTTACTGTCGTTGGACATTTCTTACTGTCATTGGGGGCTTCTAATACTCTTTTAAAGAAATTGGCTAAAGAAGAACTAACAAGATTCAGAACATTACGCATATCGCGCGCTCTCAGCGTAATAATTGAACATGCCCACTACTACACTACTGTATTTCTTTACTGTGTCTTGCTTCTATGGACTATGAGAAGGCCTTTGACTCCGTTGAAACCTGGGTGGTTCTGGAGTCATTGCAGCGTTGTCAAATGTACTGGCGAAACATCGAAGTGCTGAGGGTCCATTCGTTTGGGAGCTACGGTCATCACTCCCCGCCTCCCCCCTCCCCCCATTATAGCGAAGAACCATCTCGTTTACCTCAGCTTTCAAATATAAAAAACCGCAGCTAAATCGGTCCATTTATTTGGAAGCTACGATTTTCATCCCCCTTTTCTCACCCCCCCTTCCTCCCTCCCCCTCCTCCCTCTCCCCTCCCCCTCTTCATATATCTAAGAGCCATCTCAATCACATCAGCTTTCGAACAGAAAAAAACCGCATTAAAATCGGTCCATTCGTTTGGGAGCTATGATCATCACCCCCCATCCCCGCCTCCCCCCATTATAGCTAAGAGTTTCCAGCTTTCAGGTTATCGCAGACATATCACTCCGGTACCGGAACGGCACCGCATCGCCTAGGTGTCAAGAAAAAGTAGTCTAGTTGCACCTGAACCTCTGGGAAGAAAAACTCCAGTGAACCTGTCGTCACGGGACAATTATAGCGGAACTACTAGGAATAAACTTAGGTGAGCTAGCCGCAAGAAGCAAGCGAGGCGATGCGAAAAGGCATGCGCGAAAAGTCTGCGATAACCTTTGTAGAACAAAAAGTCCGCTGCCATTTCAAGTCGATCTATCTACAATAGTTTTATTTACAAGGTCTACACGTAATTTGAAGGAAATCATAAATGCATACCGACACTTAATTACACACTCACATACGCTAGGCTCATTTGCCTAATTTCGATTGTGTGCCATGGTTATGTTGTTAATGTTTTAATTAAATTATTCCAACCGAATCCATTACTGTTTAACCATGAAGGATGCTGTTATAAACGCGCCCGTTTACACCGGAACCGTTTAATTTATGCATTAGTTAAACATAGCAAGAGTCCGTATAGTTATTTTCGTCTTCAGTTTTATTTGTTGTTTATTTTAGACTGGCTTTGCCTCGCGGTTCCACCTGCAAGAATGATGATGATGATGATGAAAAGTACGAATATCCGTCGTTCGAAACTATTTTTAAGCGACTTCAGAAAAGGAGACGGTTATATGTTTGACTGTATGTATGTTTTCTTTTATGTATGTCATTCGATATCAAATATTTCAAAATCGGTCCGCAATTGACGGCAATTGCGGACCGATTTTGAAATATTTTTTTTGTTTGAAAGGGTATACTCTCCAAGTGGTCTCATTTAAATTGTATCAAAATTGGTTCAGCTGTTTTTCGTGAATAAATAGTTTTTTGGGTAAATCCATTCGATTTTGTGTTTATATTGCCTTTATTTTGTGTTTATCTCTAAGATTTCGAAACCGATTTCGATGGTTATTTTTTTTATTCAAAAGGTTTTTTTTTTGTGTAAAAACTTCATATAAACTTAATATAACCTATATAACCTATATAAACTTCAAAATTGGTTCAGTAGTTTATTAGAAAATCTATTTGTTTTATAGTTTATGTTCTCTAACATCTGGGGATTTCTGAACCGAATTAGATGATTGTTTTTACTTGAGTGAGAAGACCTCTGGTGTGGTACTGTATTTCATCAAAATTAGTTTAGTAGCTTCAAACAAGCTTTATTTTAATTTACTGTGTTATAATGTTTCGGACTGGATTGCAAGTCAATTTTGAACAATTTAAGGACGTCCACAGATGCTGAAGTTTTGCACATGAGTGTAGTTCTAATGACAATTAAAAACTACAGTAGTACAGTAGTAACTTAGTTGGAACTACTAAGTGGTAGTAGTAGTAGTCTAATGCACTACACAATCGAATGATGTAATTCCTTCGAGTTTGGGCTCATTTGGTTTGTCTTGATGAGAGCAGCTCTGGTTTTATGTGGTATCAAGGGTCTGATGATGGAGCCGGAAGGTAGTCACAGGAGCTGAACAACAAAATGATGGAACCCTTTCGAGTTTGGGCTCATTTGGTTTGTCTTGATGAGATCATGTCTGGTTTTATGTGGTATCAAGGGTCTGATGATGGAGCCGGAAGGTAGTCACAGGAACTGAACAACAAAATGATGGAACCCTTTCGAGTTTGGGCTCATTTGGTTTGTCTTGGTGAGTTTTCTGGTTTTATGTGGTATCGAGGATCTGATGATGGAGCCGGAAGATAGTCACAAAAACTCAACAACAAAATGATGGAACCTTTTCCAGTTTGGGCTCATTTGGTTTGTCTTGGTGAGTTCTCTGGTTTTATGTGGTATCAAGGGCCTGATGATGCAGCCAGAAAGTAGTCACAGGAACTCAACAACAAAATGATGGAACCCTTTCGAGTTTGGGCTCATTTGGTTTATCTTTGTGGGTTCTCTGGTTTTATGAGGTATCGAGGATCTGACGATGGAGCCGGAAGGTAGTCACAGAAACTCAACAACAAAATGATGGAACCCATTCGAGTTAGGGCTCATTTCGTTTGTTTTGATGAGTTTTCTACTTTTATGTGTTATCAGGGTCTGATGATGGAGCCGGAAGGAACTCAACAACAAAATGATGGAACCCCTTCGAGTTAGGGCTCATTTCGTTTGTTTTGATGAGTTTTCTACTTTTATGTGTTATCAGGGTCTGATGATGGAGCCGGAAGGAACTCAACAACAAGATGATGGAACCCCTTTAAGTTTGGCCTCATTTGGTTTGTCATGATGAGTTCTCTCGTTTTATGTGGTATCCAGAGTCTGATGATGCAGCCGGAAGGTAGTAATAGGAACTGAACAATCAAATAATGGAACCCGTCCGAGTTTGGTTTCATTGGGTTTGTCTTCGTAAGTTATGTGGTCTAATGAGGTATTGTAGGTCTGATGATGGAAATGGAGTCTTAGGAACCTATTACCCAACCATCAAATGATGAAACTCCTTCGAGTTGATTGGTTTCGATGAGTTCTCCAGTCTTAAGTGGTACTGGTGGTGTCTCGTAAAAGATTGCTTATAAAAGGACACATACATCATTACAGCATTTACAACTTATAAATCGATTTGTTTTGGGTTTATGTTTCCTCATATCTACGAGATGTGTAACCAGTTTAAGAGTTCCATTTCATTCCAGTGAAATCATAGATAATTTTCGTCAACACTAATTCAGTTGTTATATATATGTAGGTTTATTCATCCGTGGTTTTAATTTACCAACGCTTTGAATCTAAAGTGAGTGAGTGTCTACTATTTTCTTTGACATATATTCTTTCCGAGGTTTGCTTACGCCACTAAAAAAAAAAAAAAAAAATGAACAAACTAAAAATATGTAGCTTACTTCCGCCAAAACTGTAAGTCAGACAAATGATAAATGGTAAAATTAACACAAGTAAAACCCCACGCTAAACAAAACCCTACCCAAAATTGAACTAATGAAAAATATAAATGAAATGAAAGCTAAGGCCTGGAGGCCAGAAAAACACTTATATTCAAATAATATATATAAATATATATACACAATAAAAAAACCCCAAGCTAAACAAACCCTTTGAAGCTATCGATTTTCATCGGTATTTGTACTTTGCGACCGATTTCGTTTGTAAAGTTATTGCTACCGATGTCGTGGTCCTTTACGAGGAAATTTAACTACCTGATTGGCTCAGCATGTGCCCTGTCCGGTTTTGGCTCTAATGAATACTACAAAGTCTACCCTATTTATTTGGTTGCTATGCTGATAGGTAAGTTAAATGCTGCAATGCAAATGGTGTAGATGCATGACACGCAATGACCAGACGTATAATCTAAAAATAAATCGAGCAAATCTATGTTTGTTTTTTTTTGTGTTGTGCAGCTTCTGCAACAACAATTGCATGGTGACTCTAAATAAATATAGTCAAAAAACATATTAATACTTAGTTGCCTTTCTTTTTTGGAGCGTGTCATGTCATTGTGGTTTGACTTTACCTTAAATGGAATAATATTAACAAATAGTGTAGCCACCCAAAATATAGTCGAAACTAATGTTATAGCTATTCCTTTTGTGTTCATTATATTTGAAAAATAGCTATACCTAATTATTAGCATTTTTATAGAGTTGCAAGTGTTAAAGCGATGGTGGTCGAGCGGTATACAAGTGCGCGTTAGAATACACGATACCGCGGGTTCGTCCCTCGGCACCGCACCACTGATTTTTCTAAGTTATGTGCAGATATCCATTGCTCCGTGCTTTGAAGGGCGCGTTTAGATGTCGGTCCCGGCTGTTATTGATTAATAGTAGTCATAGTAGTCGTTAAGCCATGTCCGAGGCCCTCGGATGCCTGACAAACTCTGTCAGCAGAGGCCACCACAGAGGTATGTGACAAGCAAGCAAGCTTTCAAAGAATTTATTTATCGATGCCACTTTGAGAAGAGGCAATGCTTTTTGGTTGCTTTGATTTAGTTTACCATGTAAATAATGTCTGTATTACCATACAAGTGTTGATGAAACTTGGAATAGCTATCTAATAAGTGTATTTTTCTAGGTCGGATCATTGTAGCATACACACATTATGCGATAATTATCGCGTAGAATCGCTGCTGGAATGTACGGGCGCCTCACCAAGTTTATTAGGAAGTAACTGTTGAATCTTCTGTGGCACTGCTTGCCCGTTTTGCACGCAACCGAGCGTGTCAACACAAATAACAACGCTTAATTATATCCAGCCAGTGTCTAACCTTATCATCAAGGGTACACGTTAATGACAAGCATTGAATGTGTTCTTAATTGGAATGCATACAAAAAATATGGTTTGGAAATAACCCTATTACAAACGGTTGGACAAGTAGAGCAGGTAATGCAACGTTGAATTTTTTATAGAGTAGATTCTAAATACTAATTATTTAAAACCACCAAAGTATTTTTCAGCAGCTGAGTATTTATTTACATCTGAGTATATTCATCAGTTTCATTATCATTATGTACACATAAATATCACATTCAACATTCATCCGCCACAATCATGCACTACGAGTATTTTAAGCTATAGTTGTTGTTCAGTAATGGTAGAGACCATGATGTCCGTGTCCGTAAGCCAAGGGGGCGGCGTGGCTGTAAGCCAAGGGGGCGGCGTGGCCGTAAGCCAAGGGGGCGGCATGCGCGATAGGGGCAGCGTGGACAATGGGGGCGACGTGGGCAACGGGAGCGGGGTGGTGGCCAGGGGTCTTGTGGACGACGGCGTTGAAACTGAAAATAAAAATGTTCGTAAGAATACGACACTCAAGGGACTAATTGTCTTATTAAACGTCTGTCTGTATCTATTTTTAACTTCTTACGCATTGCTTAATTCACAATATCTGCTGGAGTATTATGACTACAGTCTGTGAGTAATATTGCTTTGTAGTGCTAGTAACCATGACATAAAAACATTTCAGCTCGTTCCCGGGTAATGGACGAAGCAGTTTTATATATTTTTTGCTAATAAAGAGACATGTTTGTGTTAATCGTTGTCATATAAATTTATACCTTCAATTTCTAGGTATAAAGATTTTGACGCTTTGACAATCGTGTCCAATTTTAAAATGTCGAAATTATGGATGCTTACCCATGGTGGTCATCGGCGGTGTACTCGACCTTGCGGACGGAACCGTCGGGCTCCACCAGGGAATAGCTGCCGTGCACGGCACCTCCGTCGCGGGACTCATGCTGGGACTTGTGGTCGCCGGTGTGGGGGTCAGCCACGGAGTAAGCGTAGTCGTATTTGGGATGGGCAGCCTGTTGAACATAATTATATTTGCATTATTAAACTACGTTGCAGTTGCTCCTTATAATATTGTCTTGGTTTTTGTTTGTAATTTGTTATTATAATAATTATCAAGAAAATACTTACCAAAGGCGATATAAACACACACAATTATTATTTAGTGTTACAAATAAGTTTACGAGTATATCAGTTATGTACATGTATTCAAACTTTGTATTTTTGATACTCACGTAGTCGTGTCCGTGGGCAAGAGCCAGGGGGGCAGCGTGGACAATGGGGGCGGCGTGGACTACGGGAGCGTGGTGGACAACGGGGGCGACGTGGGCGATGGGGGCGACGTGGGCGATGGGGGCATAGTGCGCGGGGGAATCGTGGCGGACGATGCTCTGGGAAGAGACCGCTGAGTGGTGCAACGGCAGCAGACCAGCATTGGCGGCAGCCAACACGGCGCTCAGGGTAAGCACCTATAATCAAACAGAAGGTTTCTATTTTATTTATAATCCAAAGGGCCGGCTTACGTTTTTTTTATTTAGTTTATACTTTGAATAATTAATTCAATTGTTCAACTTACTTTGGTAAACATTTTGCTCTAGTTAATCAGGCAGTTGACTGATACTATTATCGGTCTGGAGTGTGACTTTTATATGAAAAGCAAAACGGAGGCACAGTCCTGGCAGTGGTGGGGCGAGCGGTCACTCAGTTCCGTAACTTTGACACCGCGAGGTCGCCGCTTGCTGCATACCGTCGTTAATAATAATTCACAAGCAATCGCCCCCCCCCCCTCCCGCAGGATACGCAAGTGCTTGCATTCATACCCACAAAGACCTCAGACGCATTACTTTTTCAAATTGTTTTATTGCCAATACTGGCAGATGTTTTATTGTCTGTATTCAAATGTATTTCTCGAGAACAAAGACTGGGACCGAGCGTGAAGAACGAGATCAAAATGGATGTCTTACTGTCGCGGTGGAACCAAAGTTTGGCTATGTTAAGATAGATTTATGGCGCAGTCGTATCTGATGGAATACAAAGGTAGGTCAGTCATAGTTTCATAGAAAGGTAAAGATTTGAAGCCTACCATCGCAAAGGAAAGGATACCTTGCAATTCATGAAAATAATACAAAAACAGTAATCGCGTGATGTTTTTAGGGAAGAAAAGCACTGCGATTGCATTAAATCAATTATAGTCCTTCGTTACTTTCTCTGATTTTAGAGGATCTTGTCGGGCCTACAATTATTGAAAATGTACACAGTAAGTAAAGACATAGAGATCAGATTATGTAGTATTTTATGTATGTAAGGGGTGATTATATTTGTATGTGTCACCATACAATTGTAAGAACCATTAAATTGTAATCAATTCGGAAAAAACGTAGCCGAGCGCCACCGTTGCCGCCCCTTGGGCCGCCGCGCACGCGTTTCGGGTTGCCTGCATAGTACTCTCTGAAACAGGAGTTCAAAATGGTCCGAAACCAAGACGTACTATATCCGGTCTTCTTAATTGTGAGTTTTTTAGCCTTTTACCAAACTTATAAAATCCGGAGAGAGCTTATCCATCCAATTTACATTAAAACTGACACGATTTCGATAATTTATAATCTATGCGTCTCAAACCAAAAGGGTGCAGGGAAATAAAACCGTCATTAAATTTTACCTATGTTCAAATATTATCAACCTTCAAACTTAAACTATACAACTATAGATTAAAATAAATTAGTTACATTTTTATTATGACTAGGAAATCACACAGACCATCGTTTTAGATGTGGAGCAGGTATTTTGGAACTATTCCAATTTATATTCACCATGTTTTCCTTTGCTATGCGAGGTATACTACGCAATTGTCTTAGAAGTAAACGTAAGACTTATAAAAAACATTTTATGCTATAAAGCAACTTTATTAAATCGGTCTTTATCCCAATTGAGGGTATTCCAAATAACCTTCCTAAGTATTTCTATGTGACTGTTGGGGTATTATACTACAAAAATAAAGTTAATAAATATGTCATAATCAGTTTTAATATGAAATGAGTTTATTTTTTGAAATAATCACAAATATCAGATTTATAACTAGCAAATTTACCGTGGACCCAAACAAACCAACCAGCTTCGTCAAATTAAACTCGCAAGATTTAAACCACACATAGTTAAATTCATGCAAAAACATAGTTACACAAACATAGTTATACATGCAAGGCAAAAACATCATAGAAACCCTGGATATAAATTGGAATGTTCCAAATTATCATCAACTCGGGTATCCCTAATTAGCAACAAGGTGTGGTCGGACATAACTTCTGTTTATTTACAATGTTTATATCTTCAAAAACAAAGTAAATTTTGCAAAATTTATGATCTATCTTACAGTCTATATAAACCTCAACGAAAATATCAAATAGTAATTTTGCGATGACAACTGATTAAACACATACCATATTTTTTTTGTGTGACGGCATATCCTTGTGTGAATTCTGGATGCCAGGTTCGCAAAGTATCGAGCTGACAATGGAAACATATCGATAGGGGGCGTCTTCGTTAAATATTTTACGGTCGTAAACAGAAGATGGCGCTGCTAGTCTCTGTGAAACTTAGGTATTCAGAATTATCAACAGTATATCAAATATGCTTCCTTTTCATTATTATTATTAATTTTATCACTTCGATGATTTCTCATTGGACGTCTCATTGGCACTTTTATATTTGGTATTGGTCATTTACATGTGTATTATTATAATTTCTGACATTTCAAAAATAAACATAAAGAGTTGTCAAAATGGGGAAAATGACATCCCCGTTGAGTTTCTTGGTTCTCTCTTCTTTAACAGTCTTATTTCCGTTGCACCGGTAGAGTCAGAAGGGTTTCCTTTTCCTGTGTGAGATTTAACTTTGAGTCAGCCCATCTAAGGGGAATTTCCTTTTCAAACTCAAAGCTTACTTAGTTTACCTAACAGTATTGATTTCATCTATTAATAATAATTTATGTTTTTCTCTTCGTTCATGAGATCTTAAGTTTTGACTTACAAAAGTCAAAAACAAATACTCTATGAGCACAAAGAGGCCACCGACAGCACCGATCAATCAGGAGCAGGTTCGCAATTTAACGGTGGCAATAGAATCGCAGAAAATTGTATAAATTGTAAACTTTGCCTATCTATACTTATAATAAAGCAATATGAACACAAAATAAAAAAAACGATGGTACTGAATAAGAATATAGCATTTATTTAAATCGTGTCTGTCTGTTTATTCGCACATCTCGTAAAAACTACTGGTTAGATTGTAATGCAATTTTCACTGTTGGATAGCTTAGAGTTTGACTTAAGAACTGGGGTACTTGTTATCTTAATCTGATGAATAGAAGCCGAGCAATCAATAAAAAACTTTTTGACAGCTGAAGGACTTTTGATCAAACGTGGGTATGTTGGTCTTGGAATAGCACATAGAGTAGGTACTTTTAACCTCGAGAATTGACCACGCATGCGAAGCCGCAGACACAGCTTACAATAAATGCTTTGACTTTGCAAATAGACTATAGAATACCATGAACCAATCAGTGCAAAGTTTTACAATTTATACGATTTTCTGCGACTCTATCGCCACCGTCAAATTGTGAAGCTGCCCCTGATTGGTTGGTACTGTCGGTGCTTCTGTGTGCTCATAGAGTTTTAAATGAAATAGTTAGATAGTCCAATCAAAACTACATTTAGGGGAACGCAAAAACAAGTGTATAAAACAAAACATCATAGATATTTGTGACGATTAAGTTTATTAATTTGGATTATTCTTATAATTCGTTAATTTAAAATTAGAAATGTCGAAAAAACAAACAATTAAATGACATATTTGTACTTTTTTTCTTGTATTCATAGGAAAGGCTATAACTTGGGCTATAATCGTTACTTAGTGATCCTCCTTTAGCTTTTCGAACTGCTTCCAGTCTCTTTGGCCACTTAATAAATAATACTGCTAAGTACTTGGCGTACCCCTAGTCAGGTTATCAATAAAATCTTGAGAGTTTGCGTTCCATTTTTCCTGTAATGCGTTTTTTAAGATCACTCAAATTAGCGGAGGAAAGTTTTTCTTTTCTTATTTTTTTTTCCAAGCTTAGCCCATACATGCTGCTTTTAAGTCGGGAGAGCGCGCTGGTCACACGCACACACTGGCACGTTTAATTTACTAGTGGCTCTGTGAGCTGTAAACCTCGTGCGTACAAACTTTTTTGCAAACAATCTAGCGGTGCACATTAGCGTAACAAGTTACCTTATTGTAAAACTAACATTAATAACTAAGGTGCTCCATAAATCCTTACCTAGTAGGTAAATAGCTGATTCCACAGGTAGAAACCTAAAAGAGAGCAATTCACTGCATTTTGAGGAGCTATTCTGCTCATCACGCCGAAGATCCTCATCAGATCTTTAACAAAATTTATGAAACCAATTTAAAGTTACTACCTTTGGAATAATAAAAAACCCATCAAAATTGGATCTTATAATGCGGAGATATTCAGTTGCCCCTTTTTGCTCCTTTTTTACCCCCCCAATCAAAAATACCCGACGCATTTTTAGATTTTTTTAAATTCTAAAAATTCTTTAAACTGGCATACCAAGTTTCATCTAGATCGGTTGAGAAATGCGACCACAGAGCTGAAACAGAGACGCTTCGCTCGCGCTCGGTCAATTACAATTTGACGCTTCTTACAATTGTATGGTGACATAATGTGCCAGACTTTAAAGTATAAACTGAATTGCATTAAAACTTTAGTAATTCATACGTGCACATGAAATGACCTCCTATGTTAATATAGATGCATAGTTTGATATTGGTATGTTACTTACTGCTGCTGATTAGATACATAAGATAGTACTACCAAATGCAGAAATACCAATCATACTGCGTGAGTAATTAAGATATTCGATCTATTTTTATCGCTTTCATTGTTACCGTTTGTAGTTCTGATGCAGAGATTGGAGACATTACCTTTATTAATAACATGCCCAACAAAGTACGAACTAAAATTAATTAATAGATTGGCTTTATTGTATTAGCTTTATGTAAGATTCCGTAGGCTAAATGAAATATAGGAAAATATACAATGTTGTTTTTCTTGTACATATATGTTGAGTACCAAGCGATGAGCAATAACTATTTTGTGTTCGACCAGAAATGATATGGTGACAATTAATACATCTGCAGATTACAGAACCCAATACATATAATGTGTCAATTATAATTATTATTAAACCAACACTCACTGACTGCTCTATATAGTTTACCTGGTTTCGTAATTTAATGTCAATACGAGTATTCAAGTTCAATAAATTGATTATTTTTGGTTTGTACTAATGAAGTAATGTACTTATATACTACTTATTGGTACTCAGTTCTATTATTTATTCTGTGTTAATGGTAGATAACCCAGTATCTAAATGTAACAAATTGTACAATTTTTAAGTACGCCAACATTCAATTTCATGTAACTACGCAAACATTAAAAAAAAATAAAAAAATACGCCACCCTAAAGTTACCCCTAGCGTCAGATTAGTTGTAGCAATCTCAAGTGTACCTTAGTACTATTATTTAATCTGTGCTATAACTTGTATTAGGTTGGAAGGTGGCTATTGCAAAATTGATACGTGGCAGGTAATTATAAGTGACAATTATATTTCACCGTTCAAATATACACGATCTTACTATTGAAATGAAGGATTGCTACATCGCGGTATCGAATGCACTATGATTTACCACACCGCGAACCGTGGTTACCTATAGGCATACACGTACCTACGACTATTGGGTGTTAATTTCCCAACCGTATTAGTATGTAATACGATCACCCAGACTTGATAATAACACTAAATTGAGTGTCGAAATATGTTGCCAGTAAGCTTGTTAAAATTATAACAATTAAAATTAAAAGATAAGAATCGAAATCGTCGTTTCAAATAATGAACCTTGAATAATCGCTAATGGTAACGAATTCTCGGACGGTGTTGAATATTCAAGACAATCGAAAGGGCCGCACGATTCTATATGACTGATTTAATTGTTCAGATTTTGTAAAAGGCCTACAGCATGGCGTGCCAGAAAGCTGGCACTGCCAGATGTCGTGCGGCGAGATCGCCGGCGTCACGGAAGCGGGATATCATTATCTATTTCTGCATATCGTGTCCATTGTCCAAGGCTGCTGCAATAAGGTAAAATTAATTGAAAGGAACAATTCCGACCCACGGTTTTATATAGTTCAGAGGTTACTCACCCACCTACGCGACCGTGACTCCAAACTATTAATAATAATCACCGTCTTTTGTTGACAGCGGCAAGATCCGTAACAATGATTTGCGGAACTTTGGCATATAGCACAAAAGAAATCTTAGAGCTTATCAAGAATTGGAACAAAACTCTTTGAATAAGATATTTTATGCATTTTTAAAAGGTTTTACTTAACTTCACTTGTATGGTGTATCTACGAGTATGTATATCTGTCTGCCCTGGAATCTTGCAATTTAAATATCGAGTACTTCCCGATTAGCTATCCGGCTGAAACTTTCAGGGTAGCTCACAAACCGATGACCACGTAATAAAAATTTAAAAACTTAGGACCGTAAAAAATGAAACTGCAAAAAAAATATAGAAAAAAAGATGCTTAAAAACGTAAAATGAGACAAAGAAATAAAAACAGAAGAAAAAAGAAGTAAAAGAAATGAGACATTCATTAAAAAAAAGCTCGTAAAAGCTCTTTTTTATTTATATTATATTTTGACATACGTTGTAATACACACCTGTCTGCCTGTTAAAAATAAAATAAATAAATAAATATATTTGGGACAATTCCACACCAGTTACCTAGCCCCAAACTAGGATACCCTGTAATATGGGCACTAGATAACGGATAAACATACATCAATACGAATATCAACATCCATGACTCGGAAACAAACATTTCTGCTCATCACACAAATGATTGCCTCTTGCAGTATCAAGCCCTGGAGCCGTTGTTGTGGCTGTTTTTAAAATGATTTCTTGTATTTTTTTCCCCTTAATTCTGGTGCAATAAAGTGTTTATTATTATTATTATTTACACAGAGGGTACCAGTATCAGTATCTGTAGGTATACAGTTTTATGTATAGTTTATATATAGTTTTGATTCCTAATATTTGCAAGTAGGTATACAATTTTAAATCTGTTTGATTTATTGACACAACATTGTATCTGATTATATCGATACAATTTATGTGGGTATTGAATAAAATAAATCGTTCTTGATTAGAAGTATTTGCCGATCGTGCCCACGCTGTTAGCCTAGTCAAATGTTTATTACATTATTTTAAGTTTTTCCATAACTGGATTTGGTAAAGACTGTAATTATTGTGTTTATGAACAGATTACTTTCACAGTCTAACAAAAACCTTTGGAGTGTTGTCGCAACCTACACGCTGGGGACTTTTCTTAGGGACGATTTTATTGAGTTTTCTCTTCTAGATAAATATTTCACAGTTCTAAAGATGCCACACAAGAACATAAATTAAGATTTTCGGCGGGAAAAAGAAATTGAGACTTAGTTTTGCTTTGGTTTGTTTTCTCATACCTGTGTTTTATAGAGTTTTAATGTGTAATATAATAAATGATCAAACGAACTTACTTTAGTGGTGTTTGAGATATAATCTTTATCAAGTGCTTCGTTCGAAGATATAATCTTTACCATGTAGTGTCGTTAACATGCACGAGTTTAGCAAATGATGTGAATGCAAAAAAAAACGTGGCATTTCGTGTTCTCTTCTAAACTCCCTAGGAAGGTTCAGTAAAGCTCCACCACTTCCCGCGGCTCAAATAGGAACTAACGTTTAACGCCTATAACATTTATGCTTTTGCAAAGAAACTAGCACCGCGTCTGTGGGACTTATTTCTTGGTGCGAATTCTAAAGCTTATATACGCCAGTAAGCGTAATTAATCGTCTTTGGCTTAAGTGTAAACAATAGGACAGAAAATGTAACACCAATCATCATTTTATATTCGACTCCAGTAAGCGTAATTCAACCTCTTTGTACTTCGATATTATGAAATCTATGGTTTTATTTTGATTGGTGTCATTTCATGCCTAAGTAATGAGCAGTTTTCAATTAGGCATTGTCAGTTTAGTTCTTTCATCGTCAAGAGATGGCGCTTGCGTAACTTTTGGTATTTACTCAACTGAACGTAGTAATCGAAAGCAGGTAAAAACAGCTTTTTACCGTAAAAATACACAAACCACGAGCGAATCAAACGAGCGACAAGTTGTTTGTGTAGTGAAATTTGTTATTTGTTTATTTTTATTATAGCATTGGCAGTTTTGATATATTCAGATTTTATTTACCCCTTTATTAAAGCAGATAGATGAAATTAAATAAAACAGAACATTTTCTTTGTATCATTAGCTGTAATTTATAATATAGAATATCAAGAAGGTAGAAAAAACTACCAATAAATACTATAAGTAATGAATTTGATACGAAACTGACGCACAACTTACCATAAACAAGGGAACGCAGAATGTCATACCCGCCAGTAAGCGTAATTCAAAATCTTTGGTCATACCCAAAGAAGTTCTATGTACTTGTGGAACTTACTTGGTCATACCAAACTACAGTACTGTTACCAAAACTGTCGCCAACGCCATCAAGCGAGAGATAAATAATGCTAATATGACACTTGGAAAACCTATCATTCAAAATCTTTAGTGTCATGTGACGACACACAACCAAGGGAGTTATATGTACTTACAACCGTAAGTACATATAACTTCCTTGCACACAACATGCGTACTTATATGACTTATGATTGTTCGGCGAATCAACTTTGAAAGCATATAACTTCGTCATTTTTATGATATCAAAATTAATATTGTACATAATTGTTATAGATCCCTCAAAAAAAATGAACGATGTTTTATTTTAAACACATTTGGATGAGCTTACTGCAAATTGGATGACATTGCGACTTTGTAACATCAATAAGTAGTAGGTAAGAAAGGGGCGCCTAAAATAGTCAATAGGAGCTAAAAAAATATATCCGTGATCACTTGAATGTTAGCCAAACGTTCCTTTCTTGTCTGCTTTATGAGCGGTGATTTGATGAATGATAAATAAGACAGGCATTATAGGAAATGTTTAGTCTAATCTGAACGTTATCTACATTGTGAAATATTAATTTAAGCTACGGATTAATGTCAATCAATTATCGACAAAGTTCTACACGTACCAACCTATTGTTGTTACGATGGTTGAGGTTGTAATAATTAATAATTTGTATTATCTTGGTTCTTGTCTTGAGTTTCAGGATCTGTTCGTGAGTTTCTGACTTCCCAGTTGAATGCAGTTTTTAAATATTCGTTGCTAATTCACATGGGTAATTTTACCTACTCTAATTTAATTTTAATAATAAACATCATTATCATCATCATCTTAGCCGAAAGATCGTCGGTTCACTCTCACGCTCCGTTTTCCAGTTGCGGTCGCTATTCTAGACCCTTTCATCCCCAACGGTTATCGGTTCTACGAGTTATGTGGCCTGTCCACTGCAACTTCAATTGGCTAATTATGAGATGCTATGTCGTTAGCTTTAGTTTTTTGTGGATATCCATACTCCGGGGTTTATCTCACAAAGAGATCCTAAGCATAATCTTTCTTCAGCTCGTTGGGTGACTTTGAGCCGATGAATCAGACCAATAGTTAGTGCCCACGTTTCAGTGCCGTAAGTTATCACTGGAAACATACACTAGTTCTAGACTTTCATCTTGAGGTTCTGAGGTATTTTAAACAAACAAAAATTACGCGTCTTACCGTACATTAACCACAGTCAAGTTAGATTCTTCGGGTAACCTCTTTGTAGAAGGTGAACATACCTTGGACAGTTCCAGGTAGACATACTTCAACAACATCGAGAGTATCGTCTGCAACAATTATCGGTAGATATAGGTGCGACATGGACATTCAACATGATTTTCTTGTCCATGTTCATTTTACGAGCTACCTGTTGGGGGACTACTGAGGTCACTGAGCACAATACTGAATTCCTCCAGCGGTTCCACTACAATAACTAAATCGTCGGCAAAACGAAGGTCAGTGACGTATTCGCCATTGATGTTAATTTCCATGTGGTTCCAGACCATGAGCTTAAAACATCCTCCAATGCAATCGTGAATAGTTTCAGTTATATATAATACTAATAAATTATCAAAAGACCGACTTCAAGGTGAAGAGAAATATGAACTGTTAAGTAGACATACAAAATAAACCCATTTCAATTTGTTTTGTTGCTACACTCATTCCAGTAGCAGGCTAATGTTTTGCGTTTGATAAATTATGCATCTGGGCACCGGATCACTCGCTCATGAAGTAAGCGCCTTAATGTGTTGGGGCAACTGCTTTAATCATTTTCACTTTACTAGTATGTAGAAGCTAAAAACGAACGTACATTATTTTTGAATGAAAACTCTTCGTCTTTTCATAATTTTATGATTTGGTTAGTAAGTTACTCTGGGAAAAGATTTTCTGGTGGGAAATAGAGTTGATTGAGACCAACTTATTTTTGTAAGTACCTATATTTTTTTATTGGCTGACTGGACTTTTATCACTAATCTTAATATGTTGTTTTTCATAATAATGAATATGTAATATGAATCTGGTTTTAAGTCGACATATTTTGCCATTTTTTTTCTACTTTAATTCGATATTGCAAGAATTGTCCCGTTAAATGTTGATAATGCTAAAGACGAATGCATGACTGATTTTTGTTTATTGATTGAGGCTGGCGTTCGAACTGGTAAACTGTTAATACAGCTTCATGTATTAATACGACTAAATTAAATTTCTGTCAGTCTCGCGATTGCCATGGCAATTGCAATCTAGTTTTATCATTAAACATTTATCGTTGCAAACAGTTTTCACGCATTTGCATAATATTAGCAAGTAATCCTGTCGACTGTCGTAATCTAATACTTTGTAACCTAGAACAGCTAACATAGTAAAGCAGTTTAAATTAACCATTTTTTTTAATGATATTACTGAGAGTATTGTAATTTATGGAATGTTAATATTTCTTCGTGACTCATGATTTCATGATACACAAATTGGTATTTCTAGGTACAGTCGGCAAGCCATAAAAGACGCTAAACATGTTCAAACTTTCAATTCATAGCATTCTGAGACATTCGCGGGCGTAAAGCTAAATTGGAAGTTTATTATGTTCAATGACTTGTGTCACTGACTATACTTACTTACATTATTGTTACTACGTGGAGTATTTGACTTGACTATTATTACTACAGGTGATGTAGAAAGTTTCCATGTCATTATAAATAGTAACAGCCCATATCTAGCAAAACAGCCGTCGTTTTTTTTTCTAAATAGGTTTTGCCATCGTTCCTGACATAGAAAGTAGAAACCTGTGATAACTAATCCTGTTTATTCGATTGGCCTTTCTACATAACATCATTTATCGAATGTGGGACCCAATTTGGGTCACCCAAATATAGCCCAGAAAAAACCTAAAGAATAAAAAAACAAAAAATAAAAAAAAGTTTGCTTCTGTTATGATTGCTATGTATACGGTACTGCTAACATAAACAAATTATTCAATTAAATTTCCACATGTTTTTTATATTAGTTTAATGCTATCTTTACAATAAGAGTACATTAAGAAGATCACAGCGAATAAATAAGGTACATTGTGGTAGCCTCTGCGACTAGAATCATCTGGGGATGAGATCTAGTAGTGGTGTTGCTGGGAGGAATAGACGTGGTGGCTGGGGCCGGAGTTGTGGACGATGGCGTTGAAACTGCAATAAGAATAAAACAATATATCGCAAGCTGTAAAAAAGCGAAATCTTCTAAACTTCGTTGATATTATGTACTCAAAAAAGAAACAGCGGCGAATGAGTAATTTTATTCACCAATACAAGACACACGAAATAATGTTTAGGATTGGTCAATCTACTGGTCGACTATTCCATTGCCTACTCACTGAAACTATACGTTATTGAAGAAAACGACGAAAAACGATGATAAATGTTTTGAACATAATGATTATTATGAATCGTCTTCCAAAGAAAGGGGTTTTTAATTTAACTGTATGTTTTTTTTTGTATGCGTGGTTATTGACCATTCTCTGAACTGATTTGGATGATTATTTTTTTATGTGAAAAGTAATAACAATATAGATTTTAATCGAAATTAGTTTTATAAATATATTTGAAGCCAAAGAAAGAAATAAAAAAAAAAGTTTTTTTTTTCATTCAAAGAATTATTGTTACTGTGCTTTTATTTTAAGAACTTGTCTAAGTTTGTACGAGCAACAAAAGAGTTTTTTTTAAAAACAAAAGTCGATTTTTGAAATAGAATGGTGTTTACATTTTATTAAAGTGCAATAACAGACTACATAAAATTACTAGTTAAATATTTGACGTGAGCCACAAATATACTCATGTGAGTGAGTAATGTCCAAGGAATACGAGCATACAATGTCATTGTGAACACGCAAGTCAAAATAGACTCAATAGTTGTACGCATCAAACTGGTTACAATATATTTATATTGTAACAGAATTTAGAACCTGAATTGATACAAATGTATCAATTCAGGTTCTGACAGATGTTGTTGTCGGAAGCTGGCAGGTCACAAGAGGTCGTTCGTTACACATACTCACTTGTTTACTACGCGAGCACGCGGGCCGGTTTGACAACCATGTGATCGAGTAATAACATCAGTTATGAGTTTACGACTTACAAACAAAGCTCCGTAAGAGGGCAACGGTAAACATGAATGATTTCAAGAAGTAGTTTTTGCGTAATTTAGGGAAAGCTGCCTTGTCATCAATGTGTTATACTTTATGTAACAGTTTAGTAGGATGGCATAATTTATGCAACAGTTTATCAGCCGTTCTCCAAATAGTCTTCTAAATGGGACCTTAGCCTTACCCTTTAGAAGTGTCCATTCTAAAATCGATATTGAACGGAATTCCAGTTTAGGGTCAACTGCAACTAAATAAGGGTATGCAGTTGCAGTGCTAAACATAAGCTGGTATAATATTCCTTTATTATGAAGGTCAGACGTACCCATGGTGGTCATCAGCAGTGTAAGAGACCTTGCGGAAAGAGCCATCGGGCTGGAGGAGGGAGTATTCTCCCTTCACGACGTCACCATCGCGAGCCTCGTGCTGGGACTTGTGGTCGCCAGTATGAGGGTCTTCCACGGAGTATGAGTACTGGTATTTGGGGTGGGCCTGGGGAAAAAGAGAATATTAATGTGCCCGATTAACTAATATTTTTAAAGTTTATATTTTCTAAGCTCTGTCATTTAGTTGGAACGATCAATGAAGATACGATCTTCCGAACCAGTGGACTTTCGTTTGTAGTCAGAGAAATAGTAGTTTCTAAAATATCTTAATTTATCTAATTCAAACTTCTATAATAGAATTGCGTAGAGTCACTATACTGTAAGTTGTAACAAAGAGAACCAACCCCGACATAACAAACAATCTCACAAGACTTAACTTTAGTTTTTCATGCTTACATAGTAATCCTCATGACCATGTCCTCCGATATGAGCGATGGGTGCAGCAGCGTATACGGGGGCAGCGTGAACAGGGGCAGCAGCGTAGATGGGGGCAGCGTGGTACAGGGGCGCAGCGTGATCCAGGGAGGCACCATGGTGCACCAGGTTGTGCTGGGAAGAGACAGTGTAGTCACCGTGGTGACCCAGGATACCAGCCTGGGCAGCGGCCACAAAGGCACCGAGGGCGATGATCTAGAAAAAAAAACGAAAAAAAAACAGTCAAAATAAAAAGTCAGTAGCTGTACTCTCTTCATCAGTTTATAAATTAGAACAGAAAAATATACAATCCGCTAAAAAATAATGAATCTTTAATCTCGGCTTTGTTGTTAGCCTTTTAATTGTTTGCTTGCGCACTTTTCATATCACCATAAACTTACTTTAGTGAACATTTTTTGTGTGGGATAGAAGTGCGTGACTGACATACATTTGATAACCACCGGTGGGTTTTATAAGAATTGCCGTGGTCCGGTGGGGAGCCGAAAGCGCGTCCCCGCGGCGCAAGGTCAGCTTTGTCTCACATTCTCGCATTACTTTAATAACTGTGCGATTGTTACTTAACGTAAACACTGTGAACCGCGAACCTGCACTTCGTTATAGTAGGTCAATGCGGATGATAAGGTTGTTTTGTTATCTTCGTAAGGGAATCCACATTTGAATATCAGCCCGAAGACCCGGTGCTGATTTACAGCAGCCTTCTTGTGAATTCGTAACTGACAAAATCCATACAATAAAATTGAAACGTTGTCTGTTTGTTTATTTGTTTGTTTGTTTATTTGTTTGTTTGGGGAGCTTTCACGTGATAACGGCTGGACGGATTTTGATGAAATTTAGAAAGGAGATAGCTTATACCCTGGAATAAAACATAGGATACTTTTTATGCCAGAAAATTGTAAGTTTTCTCGAGAAAACTAGAAAATGTTGATTACTCGTTGAAAGGAACGGTTGTCATGCAAACGAAATAACAAGTTTGTCAAAAATCAAGAGTGTTGGTGCTATACCTACTTTTTCATTGGTTTTTAATATCCTAGAAGAACATAGGATGCTTTTTTGCGATAAATTGTAGTCTGCGCGTACTAAGTCACGGGCGGGAAAGCTAGTCCCAAAACGTAGTTTCATTTTCTTTCAAACTTACAAGTCAGATCATATTGAACTTTTGTAAATAGGATGGGCTTTGCCATACCGATTAAATTTACAAAATTAGAGCAAGTAACTGTTTTCACTATTAAACATAAATGAGCTCTAACTTTTTCTAATTCATTGTTTTAAAACATAAATTAGTCTTAACCATATTGTATAATCAGCTCAAATCAAATCTACTAAAATGGATAAAAAGGTAAATTGCCGCGTTCTTGCCCAACGAAGTCGCACCTTACAATGAATCGATTTATTTATCACCAATAGTAAGTAACTAAACTAGGTATACTAGTTGTACGGACATGTTATCAACACAGAAAATAGTGAAAAAGTTTTTTTATGAGAAATGAGCATTGATCATGAGTATTTTAGTATCACATATATTCAAAAACAACGCAGAGAAAAAATACACTATCGTAGATACCATACAGTCACAGCAGTGTGAATATCAAAACTTTGACTAAGTATGTGAACCCAAATAGGTTACTGACAACATAGTTATGTAAATTATGGAAAAATAAGTATCCATTCAGAATGTTTACGCACAGCACCGTTTGTTTTCTTTCACAGAAATGTTAAACACTTTTAAACAGTTTTCCAAATGGAAATTGCCTGCTCGATCTACAATGACCACGCATTGCTTATTGACATCCTGCTAAATATTCATTACAGTTAGTTTTCATTCACTTAACATGTCATAGTGTACCTGTTTTACATAATTATGTGTGTGTGCCTGTGTGTGTTAACATTTGCAAACCGTGGCTCCATCTCTAAATTACTCGTTTTCTCGTAGAAACTAATTTTTTTGGGGATATCTGTTAGACTGTGTTATTTTTACGGAGTATTTTTCTTCAAGTATTTTTTTATACTTCAAGCTCGTTCTTTGCTCGTTCAACATTTAGTTTAGTTTTTATTGGATTCTTTTGCAAGAGTCCGTCTGGAAAGTACCACACTTTTGCTGTAGAATAACTAATAATGCTGCCTTTGCTATATATTTAGCTACCAAGCAGTAGCACAGAAAAAATAATAGTACATGCGGAACTTACAGTGTGCCAGTTTGAAGGGCATTGTTTCCAGTGAAAATACTGAGCATAATTATGAGACTTTAAAACCAAGAGTGCGAAGAGCGCAATACAGTGCAGCGCAAGATTGTGGCAATCCACTCTGGTTATTAGGAGCAGGCGTGACGCTTACCATCAGTCGAAAGTCCTGCTCTTCTCGTCACTCTGTAGTATTACAGTGACAATATATTGTTAACAAAGTTCTTGTAACTGGGAAGGACTTGGCTCTTTACATGGGTTTTTTTTATTTCATTTTTTATTTTGGACTATACAATCGTTTGACCACAATCTCGCCTGATGGAAAGCGATGATGTGGTTGAAGGTGTAGCATGCCTGCCTAGTAGATACCTATTCACTCTTACCTTGAACACACACCTGGGTTTATTTTTACCGGAAACAACGAGGGCAGGGCATTCCACTCCTTTGCAGTTCTTATAATAAATGAAGAAGCGAATGCTGCGTTCCTGTGTGAGGTATTTCAACCACAAAAGGCCGATCGTCTAGTCGTACGGTGATGGAATGGTGATGGGGGAATCAGATTATGCAGTACTTGTGCACACTCTCCATAGTGCAATCTGTAAAATGCCGACAGGCTTGCGATATGCACCATACTTTGAAGCTTACTCGATACCAGAGCGTCATCCCCAATGAGCCCCATAGCACGTCTCTCAATTGAATCCAATGCCTCGAGCTTATACTTGGCAGAACTGTCCCAGAGGTGGCAGCAGTATTCCATACAAGATCGGACCTATGCTTGATAAAGATTCAAAAGCTGTCCCGGTGTGAACTACCGCCTACTTTAGACAAAATACCGTTAATAGCTTCTTTGTAGCTACCTTGGCTTTGGATTCAATGTAAGACCCACAAATCAGGTTCGATGTGAGTTCGACACCCAAATACTCCAGATGGACGCCTATTGGTATTGTTACACTATGGAAAGATGCAGATTGGTTTAGATGACTTTTTTTAGCAGAAAACAAACACGCATGCGTTTTAGTAGCATTAAACTTAACCAGGTTAGCATCGCCCTTATCAGACACGGCTTCTAATGCTAGAACGGTCGAACGGTCTACCATAGCCTTTTCATCTATTCACCTTAGAAAATCTTTTAACCTCCGACGCGAAATGAGGCGTGTTATAAGTTTACGGTGCGTATCATTGTGTGTGTCTATCTGTGGCATAGTAGCTCCCAAACGAATGGACTGATTTTGGTGCGGTGTTTTTGTGTTTCAAAGCTGATGTGATCGAAATGGTCCTTAGCTATTAATAGGTTTTCAATTTGTGCTCTATAAATGTAAATATTCAAATGTAAGACGAATAAAATAAAATCATACCACCTGCTCGACAATGTCCAATTACATATCACGCAATCTCAACGTAAAGCAAGTCAATATATATTATACCAAGGGAGATAATGTTATATGAAACTTCCAAGGGATGTAATGTGATTTGATTGAGAACTTTAAAGTTCGTATGACGCTTAGCGTAGCTCTTAGCATCAACGACAGTAAGAAATGTCTGCATAGATGGAGAATTTATTCGAAAATTGAACTGACCACCATAGACTGACAACAAAAAAAAAAACGCGCGATTGTAAGTAAATGTGAAGTGACAGAGAGACAGTGTTTGGTGTTAATAAAACAGTTCCGTATTTATAATTTTCAAGTCGACACAAAAATGTCGTCGAGCGATAATGATTTGACTCCAGAGTTTATTAAATCAGATGCTTTAGGAATTATTAATAATCTACTACAAGAAAAAACAAATGATAAAGAAAAAGCATACAACAATTTTAACCAATGGAGAACAACAAAAGGAGTCAAGGTTGTGTCCGAATCTGTTCTTTTAGTTTATTTCCAACACTTAGCATCAACTCGAAAGCCAAGCAGCCTATGGTGCATTTATTGTTTTTATTGTCTCGTAGAAGGTATGAAAAGTAGAGTATTCACGGAGTTTTCGGAGATAAAGCCTGTCTATTGTCACGGGCGGCATATTGGACCCTACGCTTCACTCGGTACTCCAAATAACTCCTTCGCTTTTTTTTTTGCTTTTGGAGTTAACACTGAGTCCCTCGATACGCCCAGGGTCCAATATGCCGCCCGTGAAGTACGACACTGCTTTATTGCCTTGGTGCATAATCTACTAGTTAAGCCTCGACTGAAAATACGAGGGGTGTTATGCGGTTAAGATGGAGTTTGTATGGCAAGTCTTCAATGACCTTACGCAAGTTACTTACAATCAATGAACACTAAAAACGCTTCTCAAATCGCTGATTGTTAATCTCAGTATAGTAGTGGGAACTGACGATAATACAGGAGGTGAATGAAGTGTTGTTGCTATTGTACACGGCAATTTTCATGGCTGAGCAGTTGTGTTGTTTCCAAATCACTACAATTACGGGAGTTAGAGTTAAATTTTGTGGCAATACGAACAAGTTTACGCTCGTATTGTTATATTAACATAATTCTGAAGATAAATTAGCATGGCAGTTTTAATTCATTTTAATAGGTGAGGATGTATGTTTGTCCAAATCTTGCAAGCTAATAAAAACAGTAATTACTATCTCGTGACATATCAGTAGTATCAGTACACGTATAAAAACCTGATGATGCATCCAGGAGTGACTGTACCTATACAAGAACTACTCATAATTGAACTGCTAGTATTCCGTATTTGGGCACATTTTCCAAAGATATAGCGACTAATTTTTGGACGGATTTATACAAGAATAATATAAAAAAATACGTTTTCACTAGTATTTAACCTGTATTTTTCACCAGTTTTTCACTACTCTATTTTTTTCTTAAACATGGAAGAAAAAAAGGAGGGGGTCTTTCGCTTATATTGCGAACTTGCCTGTGATTATAATGCAAACATAACAACACTAGAACATAACAAACTACCCACCTTGTCAATGTTTTTTTTTTCATTTTTGAATATAATTACGTTGATGTACGTTTTTGTGATTATTTCTGAAGACTCTAATGAAGAAGCTTACATATGACGTGTTTAGTAGGTACGTACGTATCGTATGTAAGTCGAGTCATCATGCTGATACGGCTCAACGGATTTTGATGTTTTTTTTTTTTTTTTATAGCTTTAATTGACGAGTCGATAAGGTCGCTCGCCTGATGGCAATCTTCACACCTGCCCGCAACAGTTGCAGTGCCACCCAGGACTTTGGTGGTAAAATCTTGCGCGCCACACTGCGCTCGTCACCCTGAGACATCTTAGTACCCAGTAATTTCGTTGGAAACATTTCCCTTCAAACCGAAACAGAAATGTTTACACACTACTTTTTGTCTATGAATATCTGACATAGATGTGGTATTTTCCCAGACTCTTGCTTAAGAGGCGAACCACTACAATCAAAATACTTTAGGTCCAGGAATAACACGTACTAGGATACTTATCATCATCATCATCATCATCCTCGCGAGATGAAACCGCGGTGCGCAGCTAGTTTAAAATAAACGATAGTAGGTACCTACTATTGTTAAATATTATTGCTTCTGCATCTTTGCACTGAATTATTTTGATATGAATTGTTTTCTAGGTTCTACAATCCGTTAAGCCTAATCGAAAATCTAATCGTAAATCTATTCATTGTCAACGTCTGATAATATACCAATAGCCATTCAAACAATAGTGACAGTGACAATTGTTCATTGAAACGCGACATTAAGCAGCTATTCCCACTGTGTATTTGACCAATAAGTATATAATTTCTTTATTTTATTACATTTCAAAAGTATGGTGCCATGATGTTTCGGGATGGATATGTTTCAGATACGGATACGAAATGAATGTGGATATTTTTTCAATCGAATATTCGAAGATCGAAGAATCGAAGAATCGGATCTATCGGATGATCCGATAGACAATAATAATATTTGTTATACCACACAAGCGTGTGTGGCAGCCACAGAGCCCTGAAACTGTTTTTTATTTGCCAGTCCTTGTGGAATGGTTTCAAAGAAATGAATCCACTTCAGGCAATTGATAGTAATGAAAACAACTCAATATACTCCCAAAACGAGTAAACCTTGTAAATATTTGAATGTGTAAGTAGGTATTTACAATGTTAACTAACACAAATTGTGTCTCAAACATCTGTAACTAAAATGATTACATATCTCGGATATGGACGTGTTTTCTTCTATAGTTTTGGATATGGATCTGCAGCCACAACATGATCCCTGATCATATTCTATATTGTATATTTTCTCATAGTTATTAGGTTAGTATTCATCGCATCAATAGCTGAAACATAAACCGTTTTCACAGGGCTAAAACAGCCACTGACAAAGGAAGACATCATTCATTACACAAAGCTATTTACTTTTTATTGAATCAACATACCACATAGTGAAAAAGAGTTTTTAAGTATTACATAAAATTGGATTACGTCAATTGAACATATTTTATAATAATGTTATATTAATAACATTATAAAATATGTTCAATATTAAACTTATAGCCGGAATCACGCAAGCGCAGCCTTGTGGGTTGATTTATCGGTAAATCGTATCGGATAGTAGGTATCAGCTTTGGCGTCTGACGGGCGATATCCGTTGTTGTATCAGTAATTCTGTTACAAAACCCTTTGTTATTAGATGAAAGCCCTTAGACGATATCTGGGGCACTTTGTGAAATTCAATTAGAATATTGATTGTTATTCCTGAGAATTTCAGCGATAAATTATATGATACATGTATATATATATATATATATATATATATATATATAATACCAACTATTTTTAAAAGTAAATAGGTGTGCCTTCTTTAACTAACTAGTAAAGAATATATCTAACTATTACATAAAATAGTTGGGCAACCTCAAGTCATTACCAGGTTCACATGGAGGCCAAGTGTTTTATTGCAATACCTACCTTCTTTCTACCAACCTCCGGGAAGGTAGTGGTAGGGTTGGGCGTCTGGCTTTATTCCATTGCTCAGGCAAAAACACTCAGGGGTGCTCAGGCAACAACACCCAGCCACTGGCAGGCTGCTGGTTAAGGGATTGGCAGTGCATTGTTAGCGATATGTTGCAATGTAATGTGCCTTTTGATATCTGTCTATTCCGCATTAATATAGCTTTTGATTTATCTAAATAGCTTGGTGAAACAACAAAATCTAGGTAAGTACATATATAAAATCATTGGTTTGATTGTAGGTAGATTATTGCGATCTATAAAAAAAACATTTTTTTGAACAAAATTATTAAGAGCTAGTGACTCACCCCGGCTTCACACGGCTAGCGCTCACACCGCGGTAATTTTATTACTTTTACATTTTGATAACATTTTGATAACTGCTATAAAAAACGCCAGTAAAAGTAATTCAAAATTTTTGGTAGCAATGCTTTTTCGTTCTAGGCAATTTATTTTTACCTTGCGTATCATTATTGCAGTTTTCGTAGGGATCTCTAATTAAGAAAATAAATAAAACATCCCATGTTACTCGCTGATAATGTTGCTTATTATAGGTGAAATATTTTTTTAAATTGGTTTAGTATTTTTTGAGTTTATCCATTACAAACAAACAAACACAAACAATCAAATCTTTCCTCATTGTAATATTAGTGTAGATATAGATGTATTATTTAGGGATTTTATTTTTATTCGATTATTATTATTATACTTAGATCACATTTAAAATATTAACACACCTTACATATCACATTTAATGATATCGTCATAATGTGGTCACTGCTTCAGTAAAATGTGTGTGTCAGATACTTCCATCAGTAGATTGCAATAAGCCTGTTCGAGGCTTATTGACACAATAATACGCGTTTATTACACTACTTAGTTCGTTATTTACTTTATGCCTTTAGGCTAAATGTTGTTATAGAATGGTACTTATGACCATTAGACCAATTATCTCAGTTAATTGGATATAAGTCGAGGTAGCAAGTAGGAATGCAAACTTATAGTCCGTTTATTATGTCGCCTAAATATTCTTAATAATATTATTAACACTTGAACTTAATAAGGATACAGAAATAGGAAGACAGTAAAAAGTGTATTTACAACATAATAAAATGTTTAATAAATAATTTACAAGTTTGGCATCGATTCGTTTTTATCATACGTTCCATCTTAAAATAAGTTCTTCAATAGTGATGATAAGGAGCGGGGTGAATGGAAGGAGCGGAGTTGTGCACAACTGCATTGAATCTGAAACGATATATAAAATATTTAGTATCAGTCCAAATGTAGTATCTGTAACTACATAGATTTACTAAGCACCAGGCTAAATAGCAGATTTAATACATCAACAATCAACCAAAAGCCAGTGCGCAAAAAGTAACGACTTAGGAAGTTTTAAAGTTGCTCCTATATAAAGTAAAGCAACGCTATTTCTAATTAATGATTTAAATTGGTAAAGAAAACGTTGTATTGATAGAACTCTGATAACCAGAAAAATAAGAAAGTATAAATAAAAGCAGGAGTCTCCGAAATCATCACAACTTACCCATTGTGATCGTCAGCGGTGTATTCGACCTTGCGGACGGAGCCATCAGGCTGCACCAGCGAGTAGTACCCGTGCACGGCGTCTCCGTCGCGGGACTCGTGCTGGGACTTGTGGTCGCCGGTGTGGGGGTCAGCCACGGAGTACGCGAAGTCGTATTTGGGGTGAGCCTGGAAAAAATAAAACAGTCAGGAGGAGGAGTTAAGGTGTAGCGCAGAGAGTAATTGCTCTTTTCTGGTCCTCCTGCATCGTCATTTACCGATTCCCTGTGTCTCGACACGTTAAGAAAATGTTATGAGCCCGATGTCCTTATTTAACATGAAAGTTAGACCAATATACAAATGTTTGCACTTATTTGGTAAGAATAGTAATGGCCAACCTCCTGCTTTTTTTCCATCTAATGTTTATTTAAGATTGCCATTAAAAGAAATTCGTATGTGGTCAGATAGAAAGCTATACTATCACATTATGTAGGATTAGTCCCTTTGGTTTGACTGACTTTAGCTCAAACTTACATATTCATCATGACCGTCGTAATGTCCAGCATATGCCAGGGGAGCGGCATAGGGCAGAGGAGCAGCATAGCCAGCATAGCCAAGCTGTGCTCCGTAGTGAGCCGGAGCTCCATAGCCATCGTGACGTACGATGCTCTGGGAGGACACGGCGTGGCCGTAGGCCTGGGCAGCCGCCCACATGGCTCCGAAAGCTACGATCTGGGCAGGAAAACAGTTGATTAAATTGACGACTAGACCAGGCGATGCGCCACCGTTATTATGTGACACAAACATAACGGTGAAACAACAAGCGTAGTGCTAAGAAAATCAATGGAACTCGTTGCCGTGGTCTGTGTTTCTTGTTAGGACCCCGATAACCTGGGAGTCCACAAGTTACGATTGAATATGTTATTACTAATTGTCACATGACTAAAAATAACTTCCTAAGAGCTGTCGAAGATCATTGTAGTATTCAGCTATGTTGAAACACTCTCTTTATGGCTCTATTACTGGTAAAATCTTAAGTTTGTCAAATGTTGTCCAGTCGTATTGTTGAAGATATTTTTAAACAGTAAACGCATTTAACAGAGAAACTTCGCTTTTTCACAGGCACACCAGAAATTTTGCACTTATTATCACTCACTTTGCTGAACATTTTGCTGCTGTCAATATCACAACTGTTGGTAGATTGATGTCAAACACCAGTGACCGCGTGTTTTTATATGATAAAACAGAATAAGATCAAGTGGGGCTGAACATGCGGACCTCGCGGCGACAATGACAATAGCCTAAGGTCATGTTAAAACCATTATAGAACTGCAATAATAATATGTGTCATGGTATCGATATTGGTTTTAGTCATGCTATGCTGATTAGCTGTACGTGTTAGCCTGCACAACAAGTTCAGGTGCACAGACTAACGATGGCATTTTTTATCCCAACCTTCCAATCTTTGTACGAAAAAATTAAACTACTGTTATCTACATATACACTAATATTATAAAGAGGAAAGATTTGATTGATTATTTGTTTGTTGGTTTGTGTGTTTGTAATGGATAAACTCAAAAATACTGAACCGTTTAAAAAAAAAAATGATTGGGGGGGTTGGGGGTTATATAAAATTTTCATTATTATTATACTTCACTAACAAGCAGCTGAACGGATTTTGGTGTTGGAATGGAGATAGCTTATATCCTGGAATCACACATAAGATACTTATCATCATCATCATCATCATACTTCACTCTCAAACAGCTGAACGGATTTTGGTGAAATTTGGAATGGAGATAGCCTTGGAATAACACATAATTATGATACCTTTCATTATCATCATCATCATCATCCCTCGCGCGGGTGAAGCCGCGGGGTGCAGCTAGTTACATATACATTTCCAAAAGAATGTGCGGTTGAAGTTTATTTAGCCAGTGTTATATATTTTGTATGTTATAAGTACACTTAATTTGACCTTATTTTATGATCTGGGAGCACATCATTTTATGTGATTAAAACCATAACACTCTAAAGTTTTGGTTGATAAATATTTCCCTGGAAAAGGCCATCCTTTAAGACTCAGATTCGCATAACGTGACTACTAATCAAAGTATGTACCACAATGTTCTTTAAATTGTTTATGTTTGTTGGCAATACATTATTTTTATTCTTCTTCTTATTCTTTTCTTACTTAGCATGTATACCTTAATCTACTATACTTATTCTTTAACTAGCTGTACCCGCAGCTTCGCACGCGTTGTTATCTCTTTAGGTTAAGAGTACTCTATATGCTATTCCAAGACCTAAAATACCAATATAGCAACTTTTGATGAAAAATTCCTTCATCCGTCAAAAGCTTTTCATCGATTGCTCGGCTTCTACTCATCGGATACCACCTCATGAGATACCAACTATCCCAGTTTTTAAGTCAAACCCTAAGCTATCTATAAGTAAAAACCGTGTCGTTATCGCTCCAGTAATTTTTACGTGATGCGCGAAGAAACATACAGACAAACATGAATTTAAAAAATGGTATATTCCTCCTCAGTAGCTTATTTTAATTACACTTCTTTTTTTTTAAATTATTCTCTTTGTGCAGACTTTTTCGTTCGTATTACTTTATTAGTATAGAAGATGATATATGCTGATAATATCAGTATCCTTTACGTTTTTGCTAAGCTACGTTTTTGTGAATGTCGGCTAGATCGCAAACAAGAGGACGAAAAGTATACATAAAGAAATTACTTTTCTGGTGAGAAAACAAAACTGGCCACTAAAAATAATTATAAAAAGTAAGTACTTATATCAGTGAGATTAATTAAGCAAAACGTGTGTACAGTGTAATTTATAAGCTACCAACACATCAAGAAAACGTATTATATTTTAACTGGGATGGTGTTACTCTGACTTCTACTAATTGTTTTTTGGATCTATTCGGCCGCAAGAAGAAAGGCACACAAAAGTGTACAGACAAGGAACGAGAAGGTTAAACCTTCTCGTTCCTTGTCTGTACACTTTTAGTAACAAATATTATAGAAAACAAAAACCCAAGTGCGAACAAAACTATTGAATTATTTTTTTAGCAACTCACGTGCTATGTAGATTCGCAGAGCAGTGCAGCCGTGCAGGTGTAGGGAGCGGGAGGCACGACATAAACGTACGCTAGGGCATAGCGTTAGAGCTTTTGCTTTTCTCACCGTCCGCAAAAATAATATCACTAATATTATAAATCAGAGAAGTGTAGATTCTGTTGTAAACAGGCCAAGAGTTTTAATAATGAATACTCTCTTATCGAGCAGAAAAATTCGTATGCGCGATGCAGAACTCATTACATTAGAACTGCCGGTTTATACAAAATGTCATGAAATGCATAAAAACTGATTAGCGCCATCTATCTTTTCTCATTAGAAGTGTGTGTATATGTTTGTCACTCCTTCACGCTCAAACAATTTGATTTGATAAAGATCTCAAAGATTTGGATAAAATTTGTTACCAGGATAGCTCATACCCTAGATTAACACAAAGGCTATTTTTCATCATCATCATCTATCATCATAATCCACGCGAGTGAAACCGAGGAACGCAGCTAGTAGTAATATAAATTTAACTTTTCATATGTATTTACATATTTTACTTTACTATAATAGTAGTAATTGCAACAATGGACTATATATAGTCTTACATAACTTGAATAATATAAAATAAAAAAATTTGTAAGAGCTTGCAAGACATTTGCTACAGTACTGTCAAGCAAAAGAAACAACGGGAATAGACGTATATTTTTGGTTTGGTCTGTCATAACCTTTATTTTCATACCTCACTAGGTAGGCTAGATAGGTTTGTTCATTTTTTGTTCCGTGGGAAATACAATATGGCAGCTGTAAGCCGCCATATTAGTTTTCTTGACACTTCATATAGAATAGAATAGAATAGAATATCGTGATCATCATTGTGACATTTAACATTAAAAAATTAAAAGTCTTAAAATGTAATGGCGACAATGGACTCGTCCAAGATGTACTAAGAACAAACAACAATGTGGCTCCAACCGAACATAACAGCAGTAATTTATCAGTATATAGTCCCTGCTTAGTACGTAGATTAATATTTAATTTTAAAGTCAGCCGTAAAGAGGCTTCGTTATTAAATAATATCATTTCGTAACATAATAATAAAGTCATAATTAAAATTAAATTAAATTGCGATTCTTGTTGTAAAAAATAATAATAAAAATAAAATAAAGATTCGGTTAAAAAGTTATAATTTTTAAATTCGACTAGCATTTAAATTGGACTAGATTTACTATTGATCAGCATCAGAATTTAACAGTTTGAAATTACTGTAGTCATTGGTTTCATATTCCTTGATACTATAGATAGTTTTTGAGATAAGGAGGCGTTTTACATTATTCCGAAACATATCTTCAGTCTTGATATCTTTAATGTGTTCTGGCAGTTCATTGTAAAGTTTTTGCCCAGTAAATTTAGGTACTTTCTTCGACATAATATGTAAACGATGAGGAATTGGTACGATGGAGACACCACATATTGTTCAGTATCAGTGCGACTGGGTACATTACAAGTCAATTAAATTAAATTATTATACAAATGTGTATACTCAAACGCAGAATTAATACTTATCTGCGTATGCAAGTATTTATAAAAGTTATAAGTCAGTTTTTTAGCTGATGTAAGCATTATTTTATCATAAAGATAATATCTATGATAGATACACCCGGAGATCGGGTTACAAAGTCATTTAATTCACAATTCAATTTATAGATCTTTTCATTTATTTTCATGTTGGAGTAACCATTATACTCATAATATGGCATGTACGGTAATGCAGTTATTTGTAGTTTTATCTTTTTAAACGTGCAGCAGTCTCTTGCATTTCTAACAAAGTCTAAGCTGTGCGTATCTGCATTGGATGAAATAATTATTACATCATCGCCCTCTTTCATTTCGGATGCTAGAGTTGATAAATCATCAACTATAACCTTCAATGGAGCTCCGGGTTTGCATACAGATAAAATGGAGCTGTGGTCAGTTGAATTGTGTTTGATGTATTCGGCCAGCCCTTTTCCGTATCTATCGCCAAAATGAGCATTTTCTTTTCAGCGAGTGTCTCAGGCTTGGTTTTTGGGCTTTGGCTTACTTTACTGAGCTTTTCATAATCCCCCTTAATTTTCTTAATCTTGTCTCTTGTATCCTCCTTTTCTGCTACAGTTTCAGCGGTTTTTGACTCATCAGGCACCTTTTTAGTCTTTTTCTGACTTTCTCTGCTCTTTTTGTTCGTGTTATTTTCTTATGCCTTTGTTGCTTTATTTTCTTTTATTTGCATATATCCCTCTAGACATTTTATTGCACGTGGTATTTACCTGTTCTTTCCATGTCAATGCTGGATCTAATTCGAATCCCAGGAGTTTGGCTGCGTTAGTACACTCTATGAATTCTCCGTTGTTAGTAGGTATGGACATTACGGATTGTACTGGAGAAACAGCATTAAAGCAAACAATTTTTGTTTTAGTGGTATTGCATTTCAGCCCATTCATTTCAAACTACTCCCCTAGAATATGCATTGTGTCATTAAAATTATTTTGAAGATTTTCTAAGAAGTCCCCAGATACTATGACTGATGTATCATCTGCATATTGTATGAGATCACCTTTTATTTTCAATTTAGCCATATCATTTAGAAATATTAAGAACATTGTATTACCAAGTGATGATCCCTGTGGTACTTTAATATTAATATATTGCGGTTTGGATCTCATTACCTTACCATCTATTTTTAATTCTATAGTCTGCTGCCTGTTCCTTAAAAATGATTCTATTAATGACTTGGCTTGTCCTCTTGTCCCATAGACTCTTAATTTCTCCACCAAATGGATATGGTCAACCGAGTCGAATGCCTTCGACAAATCCAATAGTATACTAGCTACTTTTTGTTTGTTTTCCAGACATGCAATCACTTTTTCAACAAAAATTTGTGTAGCAGTAGTTGTCGATCGCCCAGCTTGATAGGCAAATTGACAATTTCATAGTGCGCTATTAGAGTTGAGGTGTTTTATAATAGCTTGAGATACAATGTATTCGATCAATTTGGAAACTGCAGGGACAATGGTTATTGGTCTGTAATTTAGAACATTATCTGATTTCCTTTTCCTTTGTATAGTGGTGTTAATCGGGTCATTTTTAGGATGTCAGGGTAAGATGTAGATTTTAAGATATTATTAATTAAATACGCAAGGTGAACCCCTATATATTTCATTGACTCGTATAAAAAAAGACCAGAAATGTCAAATAGATCTTTTGTGTCAGAGTTATGAATTTTGTTCATAGCTACTTTCATGAGTTCATCCTGATAAATGTGTATAAATTGAAGTCTGGTAATTCTGTCACAGATTGTTTTAGAAACAACAATGCATTCTTTGTATTTGGCCTGTTATTTATTTCCAGCTCATGGCCTATTGAAGTAAAATAATTGTTCAGGTAATCGGGAATAGATTCACTCGGTATTTGCTGTTTTGATTCATTGAATTTTAAGTTCCAATTCCATTATTTTTTACATTTATTCGTATCTTCTTTGATAATACTCCATACCTCTTTGTTTTGATTTGTAGAGTTTTTGATACGTTCATCCACATATTATCTTTTCTTTCTTAGTATGCAGTCATCTCTCGCTTTTATTTTCTTCTTAGTAAGATCTACTACAGAAAGTTGAGGAAATTGTCTTTGTAGTTCATACAGATCATGAATACATATCTACATATCTAAAAATTTCCGTATTCATGCATTGTAGGCTAGCCAGTTGAGCGTCATAGTCAGAAAGCCCAGTAGCAATTGACTCTATTCTTATTTTATCCCTATCTATATTTGATACGAGACAGTCAACAGAAGTAACTGTGACACCATCTATTCTCGTAGGGACATCTACTAAATTTCTAAAATTATTTAGTATCATGATATCATCCAATGCTATTCTACTTGTTGAATTTACCAAAAAGTCGACGTTCCAATGACCAGTCAAAATAACTATTGTGTTTAGTAAATTAGATAGTAGGTCAAACAATTTGGACATAGTATCTACAAAAATTTGAAAGTTTCCCTTGCCAGTTCTGTAAATACCAATAATGATACGTTATTGACTATTATTAATAATACTACTATTATTATTAATATTGATATATTCATATTTTAGTTTAGTATTCTTTTATTATTATTTTTATTTTATTGTGTTCCTGATACTATTATTTTTAAGTTGTTTATTTTATTGTCACTACCGTCTACTCTTTTTCCATCTTCAAAGGTTGTCTGTAAGAGACTGCTGTAAGCGATAAGACCGCCGATTGTTTTACCGCAATATCTATTATTGTTTTTGTGATTAATGATGTACAATGTACGATTTACTTTTAAGTGGTATGCAATAAAGAGTGTTCTATCTATTTATCTATCTATCTATCTATCTAACCTCCACTGCTGCTAACTCACAATGATACTCTACGGATAGGCCATCAATATAAGAATATTTTTTGGTTTTTATTTTGGACCGAGAATAAATTGAAACTCCTCCATGTATATAATTTAGTCTAGTGTAAAAATTTACGTGTTTATATCCCTGAAGTGATAAAGAACTTAGTCATTTGAGTTAAGCCATGGTTTAGTGAGTATCAATATATCATGTGTATATGTTCCCACAATTCCTTGCAAAGACAACAATTTATTTCTCATGCTCCTACAATTTTGGTGCATTAATTTGAGATCACTTTTATTTATGGGCTTATGAAGCGTGTTGTCGCTTGGCCTAAAAAATTACTACAGCTGATGTCCGATGGAGACACCACATAATTTGCCTGTCACAACACAGCACTTAGGTTTGCTCTATATTATTGGGTTTTTATTTGTTCAGTTAGTCTGTAGTCATACATTAAAGGAAATTCACTTATAGAAAGCTCCCGGTTGTTTGCTGCTCCCCAACTACTATTCACCCCATACAAGAGAAGGCACAGAGTTCTTGTAACTGGGAAGGACCTGGCTCTTTACACGGGTATTCAACTATTTTAAGAGTCAGATTATTTTTACCCTCGATGCGAAATGAAAGGTGTTATAAGTTTAAGGTGTGTATCTTTGTGTGTCTCTGTGGCATCGTAGTCCGAAACGAATGGACCGATTTTAATGCGGTTTTATGTCTTTGAAAGCTGCTGTAGTCGAGATGGTCCTTAGCTATAATGGAGCAGTCAGGGGGCTTAATTCGTTTTTAATTTGTGCTTGGTAATTGTAAATACAAAAACTTAGTACCACACTTTTAATGTCTGTTTGTTCGCACATCCCTTTGAAACTACTGGACCGATTGCAATGCGATTTTCACAGTTGGATAGCTCCAATGAGTAGCAACCAAGAAATTTAAGAAAAAATCTAACTCTATTAATTTTAAAAGGGTACTAAGTTTTGAGTAAAACTACTGGAACGATTGCGATGCGATTTTCACTGTTGGATAGCTTAATATGGCATAACATGGTGTAAGTGTGTGCGTGAGGCTTGTGCGTACGAGCGGATCGGCATATCTTGGATGCTTCAGTTTCAATTTCACAGTGTGGAATCCGTTAATTTTTTAAACATTGACAAGGAAATTCAACCTTTAACTGAAACTTAGTTACGTTTTCATTCAAAAAACTACATGTGAAATCTAACCAAACTTTGTACATATATGATAGCTCAACTTAGCTATCATATAAACCTCATTTTTATCTTGAAATAATCTACCCAAAAAAGTTACATATAACCAGGTAGTACCAAAAAGGGTATACGAGTATACAACCGTTTTGAAAGAGTTTGGGGGGAAAAGGTGTCGTGTTTGAAAGAAGTTTGGTCCACGATGACCTACCCCCAGTAAAACCAGAGTTATACCCTAAATAATTATGTATGTAAGTATATTGTTATTAATCTAGAAAAAAAGTACATTGGTGTAGTCTCAGCCCTATAAAATTTGATTTAATCTGAATCGTATTTTCCGAATTAGACCTTAACTAAGTACGTATCTATGGGAACACACCGATATACTACGATCTTAAGTTGTAGTTTGTGATTTTGTTATCAATGTTTAGTTAAGTTGTGTATTAGATAATCTTAATCTTGTCAATGGCGTTACGTTGTGTAATTTAAACACAAGGTGGCACCGTCCGCGCACTGTTGTACGAGTAAAGTGTGTCTTCCGCAAACCATGGATGCGGTGTCTTCTACATAAGTGTTACAGATTAACTAATTCATCTGTGTGCCATGTGGGCTTGTTGAAAAAAGCTGATGATAAGCAGCCAATCCACCGCCAATCGGTATCTTCCGAGCGACGAGCGCGTTCACTGGCCACCATTGAACTATTGTTACTACATTAGCTCAATGTAGGCCATAGCATGCTGTGCGTGGTCGTACGACGTCCTTGTACCAAATCTAAAACCGTTCGGCGATCACCTTTATTTCTAATGAAGTTATTATTATTTTGTCGATAACAGCTTGGTGCTCGCATATTTTGTTCTAATAACAACATATAAAACGGAAGCGTTTTAACTACAATCGTAAGTGCTATTAGTTATTATGTGTCGTGTTGTTGTATGTATACTTACGTACAACAACAGGACTCAGGACGTTACTCAGGGACTTTTATAAGCTTCAAGAGAAATAACGAACACTTTATGCGTGCGTAATTTCTTACTTTAAATATACTTACAAGGCTGTTGCGTTGAGATGCGGAAGTCATCTTTTCAGTATTTCTTGTTTTCATATAAACTTAGTTACTTTTAAACTATTTTTTTTTTGTTTTTTTTTTTGTCCGGGCGCTATTGGCCACGGCCCGCGAATTCTATAGACGCGAAGTCCATACACTTAAGTAACATGCAATTAAAATAAAAATAAAATCAGTACTCCTTCCAGCCTCATAGGGTGAATATTATTTTGTTCACTTATTTTGTAGTACAACTCATTTTTTTTTAATAATATTTTATTTTATTAAGATTTTAATACAAAATACATTTAAACACTAAAAATATAGCTAACATTGTTTGAGAACCCTGTGAGCAGCAAAGGTCCGGCCCCCCCAAGCAGCACCCGTTCACGAGTATGATGAGTCTGCCAGCCATCGCTCTCCTCAACCATATCTTAGGGAGGAGGACGACCCGCCACACCCACCGCTGCAGGTTTAGGCCTCTGTGAGCATGACTTCTGTTACCCACAAGGCTCCGACTTATACATAAGACATGTCAACACTTAATTTACATACAAAATAAAATACAGACAAACACATTACAACACATTACAACCCATCCCCGAAAATCTTACACCTCTCCATCGGCAGCGGAAGACGTCCCCACCTTGAGAATACCGAGCATAACCGCAATGGAGGCTGCGTCTCGATTACGCATCGCCATCTTGAGATTATGCTCGATGACTCGCTCGGTTTGCGCCCCCACAGCCCGATTTATGAAGCGTTCCACCCCATCCTCAGCGCCATCGGTATAGTACACACAGCTGTTCGTGTGTCGTGACACTGCCACTACCGCATGAGAGACGCTGTCATGGAGCCTCAACTTCTCTTTCTTCATCCGGACGATTTTAACCGACGCGTAGGTCAACCCCTGGGCTTCATGGATGGTCAAAGTACGCGATCCAACACCAGTCCCGTATCCCAGATTGATTAGGGACTCCTTTTCCTCCTGAGTGTAGACTAGGAAAAGGGTATTCGGAAGGGTGTTGGGAATTTGCGCACCTGTCCACCTTTTCAGCTCCATAGAATGTACCTCTGATCTTTTCGAGTACATTCCAGGGTAGACCTCGCTAAGTACGTACGCCACATCCATCGGGCATCGGTACTTTTAAACTATTAAGGATTAGTAAGCCTGCCACTTCAGTTGACTTCAGTGGCAGTGGGCTAATATATTATGTCAAAGGATTGATAACCGTTGGGTATACGTGTTTTTGAGTTACCGCGACTACCAGATACGTAGTGTAGGGCGCACTTTGGCTTTTTTGGAGTGTCGATATAGGCAAAACGTCTGGCAGCAGCTAGAAAAGAAGAGCCGAAAATTGGTCTCCGCTGCTTGGTTTGGGAGAAGCCTATGTCCAGCAGTGAACTGACACGGGCATCAGTCTACTGCTGGACTTAATATGCCTGTAACTTCCGTACTGACAACTGAAACTTACGCTAATTTCCATTTGGTTTTAAGCCTCGAAAGTTAAATATTCACATAGGTGTGGCATATCCCATTCTATTTACTATATTTGATAGTAGATTTGAATAGTAGGTTTTGAATCAGAGTGTTGTTTGTATAGGTGTTCATGCTCTGAATACATGCACAATAATATAGTCGTTTATTTTAACGACATACTTCTGTACACTATACGTTTTTGCGAGTTAAATAAGGAAAATAAACTACTATAAGTTAGCTGGTAGGGCGACCAATTTAGATTGCAAAGATTATATGCACATATTATTTTCGTGCAAAAATTATTCCAGTAGGGGTAATCGAACTTGTAACCTTAATAACTATGTGATATATCATCGACTCTACCACTACACCACGGATAGGTTACATTATGGTGATCTATCTATACATAATTACTCAACTTTTATTTTTCTGTTATGCAATTTTCTTTCATACTAACATCAGAATTATTGGTTGCAGTTTAAAAATAAACTAAAGAGCACCATTTCATACCATAAAGTAGAAAATGAAAGTGTATAATTATTTATATATAATTTTATTTGTTCAGTCACACACTATTTACAATAATCTCACACACGCATATTAGGCACAAAAGTGTAAATAAACACAAGTGGCAGGTCAGTTCTATGATTCAGGTTTTCAGTAGTGATGGTAGGCGTGGGCGGGCGCGGCGTGCACGGAGGGAGCCGAGTTGTGCACTACAGCATTGAAACTGGGAAACAAAACAATTAGATTTAGTCAAGACGCATTAAGGGCCACCAACATTTTTATCCTTGATTATTCGTCGAATACCCGATTCCAATCGTTACTTTTTGACGTGTTTTGTTTGGAGTTTGTGTCAAGCTGACGGACAGTAAGCGAAACAGTTCGTTTAATATATAAGAACCAGCCCTAACTTTCCTTTGTTCATTTTAATGTTTCTTGACCCACCGTTCAAATGTTGGCCCCATCTAGAATTTCATACGCCTATCTAGATGTATAAGGAAGTCAGAAAAGACCAACAAAGTCAAGATAAAGTGATAAAGAATATGTTATATTATTTGAAGATGAGCTCAACAAGCTATTGCAGTGAGGAAAATCATCAACACAACAAACTACGAGCCGGCATTCTAGACTTGCGCAAATCTTACCCATGGTGGTCATCGGCGGTGTATTCGACCTTGCGCACGGAGCCATCAGGTTGAACGAAGGAGTAGCTTCCGTGGACAGCGTCTCCATCGCGGGACTCGTGCTGGGACTTATGGTCGCCGGTGTGGGGGTCAGCCACGGAGTACGCGAAGTCGTATTTGGGGTTCGCCTGGAAAAGTGAAAGGAAGTGTGTTACAGAGGTGGTAACATGCATGCTATTTTCGTTACTTGACGGGGTGTGCATGTTACAGGAGCAGTTCTTTGCTTAGAGATGAACAGTAAACTTCTTTTTTTTTTGTTATTTTGAGGAAGCTATAGAAAACAACACAAACAAAAGCATTAAAAAAATGGAAAAAGAATTAGAAAAAATGGTACTCACGTATTCATCATGCCCATCGTAGTGGGCTACGGGAGCGGCGTAGTGAGCTACGGGAGCAGCGTAGTGAGCTACGGGGGCAGCGGCGTAGTGAGCAACGGGACCGGCGTAGTGAGCTATAGGGGTGGCGTAATGCAGGGGGGCGTGGTGAGACTCATCGTGACGCACGATACTCTGGGAGGACACGGCGTGTCCGTGACCGAGGAGGCCGGCGTTGGCAGCGGCCAGAAGAGCGCCGAATGCTACGATCTAAAAACACAGGCAAGATTTTAATTGATATTATCTCAGCATTTATCATATAATATGTATTAAATTCACTTTTATAAGACAAATCTTATTACATTACATATTAGTGTAATATATTATTTCAGTTGTTTGAAAAAATATGTCTTTTTTTCTGCCTTTTCAGCTTGTTTCTCTGCCTTGTTATTTATTTCATATATTAACTTACTTTGCTGAACATTTTGAGTGTATTGTTTGAAAATCAAGTGTTGATTGATATCCTAATTCCTAATGTTATGGTTTTATAGAACGCGAGCGTTGCATTGTGTGGCTCAGGGTGGGGCGAAAAAATGCAAGCACACCTTGACTCTGTAACTTGGACTCCATCGAGGTCACATCAGAATTAATGTGGAGCAGGTAACGTGTGATACATTAGTCAATAAATGGGTATTGTTATCACGGAAAAATATTAAATATTCGTATTAACTCATTTAGTGTGTTTATTACAAGCTTTTGTATTCGGGACAATTCACACCTATTACCTAGCTCCAAACTAGGGTACCGTGTACTATGGGCACTAGATATCGGATAAACATACATAGATATGAAAATTACATCCATGACTCAGAAACAAACATTTCTGCTCATCACATAAATGATTGCACTTTCCGGGATTCGAACTCACGACCGTTTAATTTCGTAGTGAGGGGTTACTAGCTACTAGACCAAGAGGTCGGATATAAAAAAAAATGCCTAGAGTATTTAAAACTGAACAGGAATATGATATTAAAAAAATGATTTCTTGCTGTGTGTACGAGTATATCCGCACATCACGTAAAAACTACTGGACCGATTGAAATGCGGTGCCGAGGAATATATAAAAAACTATTAGACGGCTGAACGAATTTTGAAGAAATGTAGTATTTGTACGTTTTATGTACTTTTAGTCCTGGAATAACATAAAAGTTACTTTTAATCCAGAGAATTGACCACGCGGGCAAGGCAGCGGGCACAGTTAGTATAAATGTAATGAAGACAACACCAACTTAGTTGGTACAATGTGAGAGTTGAAACGGTCACATTGGAGCTCTATGAAATCGTGATTGAAGATATTTTTTGCAGCTGCTTATTACGCTGCAGATGTTGTAGATTTTTTCTGACTATGATCAGCGCAAATGGTTTCAACAAGATGAAGTGATTGCTCATTCTTCTAGCACCTCTATGACGATCAATCATTATATATTCCACAAGAATGTCATTTCTCAAGGGAACATATCGCAAAGCCTAACATAGAAAGGCAGTGCCCAGCCCATACCATCGAGTGGGTACATGCCCGTACATGCTTTTCTCGACATTTCTCTCTAAAAACAAAAGTCTATACTTATGATACAGAGAATAATCCATGTACTTTCCAAATTATATTGTTGTTATAATGTATCGAAGAGAAAACAAGTAGGCTACTTCCAACAATAGAAAAAAAAAATAAAAAAAATTGAAGTTCAGGTATTACTGTCAGGCTTATGTGGTAGACTAAAACAAGGTATATGTGGTAAGGTATGTGTGGTATAAGGTGATATGTTTTTATTTAATTTTTATTTTATGAATAGGATTTGATCTTGGGTAGGAAGTACGAGTAAATTAGGTAGATACGATCCGTTGGCCATATCTTTTTATTGTTTACTAGCTGTGGCCGCGGCTTTGTCTTCTCTCTGGGTAAAAATTAACCTATTTGTTATTCATGACCTAACTACCTATAAAGTACACTGTATTACATTTCTTCAAAGTTCGTTCAGACGTCAGATCGTTTTTATCGATTGCTTGGCATCTTTTCAATGGATTGAGATATCAAGTACGCCAGTTTTAAGTCAAAAACCTAAGCTATCCAACAAACTCCATCGCAATCAGTCTATTTGAATTTACGTGATGCGCGAACAAACATTCAAAATTTCGTATCTGTGCGTGTGTATCTGTGTTGTTGATCATTGTAGAGTTACTTTATCTGAAGCTAATCATGAATGTTAATTCAGGTCATGCTAACCATAAAATGCATTGTCATCGAAAGTGAACCAACATGTAAAAATTCAACTCCTAAACAAACATCCAAATAAAATAAAAGCTTTTAAAATACCAAATTTTGACAGACGCCAAATAGTTTTTATCGATTGCTAGGTTTCTATTATAATATTAGATTGAGATACCATGTAAGCACCATGCACCTATCAGTAATTTAATCAAAATGCGAATTACATGAAACATAGGGCTATAAACCCCTGCCGGGTTGCTTAACAAAATCTTAAATAGCGGCAAAAATTATAAATTCAGAATAAGTTGTGTAGAAGGTAAATGTGTCATCAGAAAGAGATCAAGAAGGGATATTTCATCCATTTAACATGATTTATCATGTACTAGCTTTCGCCTACGACTTTATCCGCGCGGACTATAGTTTATCGCGAAATAAAGAATCCTATCTTCTCCTAGGATATTAAAAACCAATGCACAGACAACTGAAACTTACTCTAATTTCCATTTGGTTTTAAGCCTCGAAAGTTAAGTTTTGACATAGGTCTGGCATATTATCCCATTCTATATACAATATTTGATATTAAATTTGAATAGTAGTTTTTGAATCATTGCGTTGGTATGTTTGTGTCTATGCCACTGGCTATACACCGTAATAGTGCGGCCAGTTCTCACTTATGGGTGGGTAGTATGGTGGACGCGAACAAACCTGGTGACAACAATCACCAAACTACAGCAAATTCAGAGACTTGCGTGCTCTCTCATTAGCGGGTGTTTGAAATCGACACCTTCAGCTGCTTTAGATATGGTCCTGGGTCGGACTCCTTTGCACCTGCACATACAGCAGGAAGCAATAACATCAGCACTTAGGATAAAGTCCACAAACCAGTGGAAGGGCAACGGACCCATTACAAACCACTGCGGAATCTTGGATAGAGCAACAAAAATCATCCCAGAGGCAAAGACCGGTACAGACAGAATGGCCAGCACACACCTTGATAGCAAGAGGTATGAGCTGACTACGATGGAAGGTGACCTGGAGGGTCTCTCAATATCTACACAGACAGTGCAAAAAATAAAACGGGAGTAGGTTGCGGTTTTATTCGCCGGAAACTGAGCTTTCCAAATCAAAAGCTCTGAGCAAGACTACGGCAGTGCTTCAAGCAGAAGGCATAGGCCTGTTTCTAGCTGCAAGAGCAATATTATCATTAAACTCACTCCCTGCTCTTCTTTCTAAGGGGGAGCGAGTGGAAAATTTCCTCATGTTTACCACTGACAGTGCGGCCATCATTTATGCACTGCGAAGACCTACAACTAGATCAAGGGTAATAGCAAAGTGTCATGAGACTCTACAGAAACTGGCGGAGAGATACAGAACAATAGTTAAATGGACAAAAAGACATAGCTCTTGTAAAAGTAATACCGTGGCGGACACCTTCACCAAGAAAGGAACCACGAAACAGGTAAACGACGACGCAGTGGGTCTATGCAAACCATCGGTGATGGAAGTGCGAGACATACTGCACCGTCACGCTGAGAGAGAGCAACAAAAACTGTGGGATCGGAAAACGGACTACAAACATGCCAAGACCGCGTTTCCGACCCTTAGCAGAAATATCACAAACAGATTACTAAAGTTGCAATGGCAGGATCTTCGCCTTTTAGTGGGGCTTGTTACATGTCACTGCAACTTAAATTATCATATGCACAAGATTGGAGCCACGGATAGTCCTCAGTGTCGTTGCTGCATGGAGGAGACTGACGAGGACGAGAACGATACTGTGGAGTACGTGCTACTGCACTGTTCGGCCGCGGAACAAATCAGATTAACAACTGGAATACATGATTTGTCTCAGCGATCTATCACAAACTTGCTATTGCCATCTTCATCTTCGTCATCTTCACTATCATTGAAGATGACGAAGATTCAATTTTTATTTTTCATCACCATCTTCACTGGAGCAGTTGTGCCAGCGACCCAAAGCCACATTCCGCTATTTTAAGAAGTCGGGATGGCTTGGGTAGAGGCTGGCAGGGGGGAATGCACAAAACACCCCAAGTGGGACGTCAATGCAGGCCTCACCTCCAATAAGAATTAGAATAAGAATATTAAAAACCAATGCACTGACAACTGAAACTTTCTCTAATTTCCATTTGGTTTTAAGCCTCGAAAGTTAAGTTTTGACATAGGTCTGGCATATTATCCCATTCTATATACAATATTTGATATTAAATTGGAATAGTAGTTTTTGAATCATTGCGTTGGTATGTTTGTATGGGTGTTAATGGGTAGTTAACTGCCTTCGTTACTCTGAATTCGTGTACAATAATATATACCTATGTTTATTTATACGTCATACTTCTGTACACTATACGTTTTTGCGAGCTAAATAAGTAAAATAAACTGTGTTAGGTTAGCTAGTTGGGCGACCAGTTTAGATTACAAAGAGAAAGATTATTTGTGTTTTCAACTTCATTAGATATCGTATTTTAGTTCATACCCTTACCTTGAGCATCAATCATTATTACGAAGACCATGGTACAACACACACTATGCAAAAAACTATGCACATATTATTTTCTTGCACACATTATTCCAATAGGTGTAATCGAACCCGTACCTCAATAACTGTGTGATAAATCATCGACTCTACCACTACACCACGGATAGGTTACATTATGCTGAACTATCTGAACATAATTACTCAATTTTTATTTTTCTGTTATTTAATTTTCTTTCATACTAACATCAGAATTTTTGTTTACCGTTTAAAAATAAACTGATGAGCACCATTTCATACAATAAAGTAGAAAATGAAAGTGTATAATTATTGATGTATCATTTTATTCGTTCAGTCACACACTATTTACAATAATCTCACACACGTATGTTAGGCACAAAAGTGGCAGGTCAGTCCAATGATTTTCAGTAGTGATGGTAGGTTTTCAGTAGTGATTGTAGGCGTGGGCGGGCGCGGCGTGCACGGAGGGAGCCGAGCTGTGCACTACAGCGTTGAAACTGGGAAACAAAACAATTAGCTTTAGTCAAGGCGTATTAAGGGCCACCAACATTTTGATCCATGATTTTTCGTTGATTACTACCCGATTCCAGTCGTTACTTCTTGACGTTTTTTGTTTGAAGTTTGTGTTAAGCTGACGGACAGTAAGCAAACAAGTTCGTTTAATATATAAGAACCAGCCCTAACTATCCTTTTTTCATATTAATGTTTCTTGACCCACCGTTCAAATGTTGGCCCTATCTAGACTTCCATACGACTATCTAGACGTATCAAGAAGTCAGAAGAGACCAACAAAATCAAGAGAAAGTGATAAAGAATAATTAATGTTATATGAAGATGAGCTCAACAAGTTGTTGCAGTGAGGAAAATCATCAACATAACAAATTACAAGCCGGCATTCTAGACTTGCGTAAATCTTACCCATGGTGATCATCGGCGGTGTATTCGACCTTGCGCACGGAGCCATCAGGCTGAACGAAGGAGTAGCTTCCATGGACAGCGTCTCCGTCGCGGGACTCGTGCTGTGACTTGTGATCACCGGTGTGGGGGTCAGCCACGGAGTAAGCGAAGTCGTATTTGGGGTGCGCCTGGAAAAGTGAAAGGAAGTGTGTTACAGAAGTGGTTGAATTGGTACTGACATGTTATTACGTTACTTGACGGGGTGTGCATGTTAGAGGATTAGTTCTTTGTTAGAGATGAACAGTAAACTTTATTTTTTTTTGTAAATTTGAGGAATTTTTAGAAAACAACATACAAAAGCATAAAAAAGGGGAAAATAATTAGAAAAAGACATGGTACTCACGTATTCGTCATGCCCATCGTAGTGGGCTACGGGAGCGGTGTAGTGAGCTACGGGGGCAGGGGCGTAGTGAGCAACGGGAGCGGCGTAGTGAGCTACGGGGGCAGCGGCGTAGTGAGCTATAGGAGCTGCGTGCACCAAAGGGGTGGCGTAATGCAGGGGGGCGTGGTGAGACTCATCGTGACGCACGATACTCTGGGAGGACACGGCGTGTCCGTGACCGAGGAGCCCGGCGTTGGCGGCAGCAAGAAGAGCGCCGAAAGCTACGATCTGAAAACAAGGGCAAGATTTTAATTGAGATTAGCAAAGCATTGATTTTCACCATATAATTTGTATTTAAAATGACTTTTGTAAGACATATCTTGTTACATATTCTTTTCTTTTTGTTCGTTTGTTATAAAAATATGTTTAAACTTTTTTTGCATTGAAAGCCTGTTTCTGACGTATCGTGTATTTACTTCATGTATCAACTTACTTTGCTGAACATTTTGAGTGTATTGTTTGAAAATCAAGTGTCGATTGATATTCTAATTCCTAATGTTATGGTTTTATAGAACGCGAGCGTTGCCGCGTGCGGCTCCGGGTGGGGCAAAGAAATGCGAGCACACCTTGACGCTGTAACTTGGACTCCATCAAGGTCACATCAGAATTAATGTGGAGCAGGTAACGTGTGTCCGGCAAGACATTTTATTACTTTATTAGCTGTGCCCGCGGTTTTGCATGTGTGGTCATTTCTCTGGGTTAAAAGTAACCAATGTGTTATTCCAAGTCCAAAAGTACCTAAAATGTACAATTTACTGTATTTAACAAAATTTGTTCAGCCTTCAAATAGCTTTTTATTGATTACTCGGCTCCTAATCATCGGACTGAGATACAAAGTACACCAGATTTTAAGTCACAACCTAAGCTATCCATTAGTGAAAACCACATTTCAATTGGTGCAGTAGTTTTTACGTGATGCGTGAACAGACATCCAAACAAATAAACAAATATTAATAAAAAATGAACTTATTCAGTAGCTTATTTCAACAAATAAGATATAAAGTAAAGTTGAACAATTAAGATATTTTTTAATGGTCGACCATTCAAAAACCGTTTCTGTACAGACTTTTTGTTACTTACTGCTTTATTATAAGTATAGATATAGATAGATTAGTCAATAAATGGGTATTGTTATCTCGGAAAACATATTAAGAATTTGTATTAACTCATTTACTGTATTTACTACGAGCAAAAGCTCGCGACTTTGTCTGCGCAGACTACAATTTAATGCGATAAAAATAATTATATATACGAGTCGGGTTTATTCAAACTACGTACCCCACTCCGTAGGCGCCCGCGCGATTTCCTGAGCAATCCAGATGATGCCATCGCTACTGCTCTGCAGGCAGCGATGGAATTGTCTTGCCAGTCCTCAAACAACTCATGAGTAATCAGACACCGACCCCGCTGGCGGGTTTGACGACCACGTAATTAGTCAATTTTTTATTTGTCTCTGAATTTCTTGCCATTTCTTCTCAGAGATGTATTCCGAAGTGGTGGCCAGTTATCAAATCACTTAAAAGGCTACTAGCCATACTTCAGGGCCCCTGGATCGCTATTAATCACTAATACCGACCCAGGGGAGTTTAGTCAGATATCCCGTAGTGTATGCGACGGCCCAAGCCGAGGTTTTTACCCCCTGGGTGCCCTTGAGCAAGTCGCAAACATTTAATTTTGGCGTGTGCCTTCTGCGTCACGCATTGTGGCGGAGCACCTTTGCGAAGGTACGCTTTAGAGGCCGGTAGAGGCCAACAGCAAAAAGTCAATCCTAAATAAAAAAAACTACGTACGTATATGAATTTTGAAGATAACCAACGTGCACAGAAAAGTTGCAAGAGAAGTACGAATAAATAAGCTGGTTATTGTATATTCATTCACCATCTATACTTATGATAAAGTAGTTAATAACAAAAAACCTTTTAAAATAGGATATAACTAAATAAATATATTCGGGTCAATTTACACCCATAACTAGGATACCTATGGGAACTATGGGCACTAGATAACGGATAAACATACATAGATACGAATATTACATCCATGACTCAGAAACAAACATTTCTGCTCATCACACAAATGATTGCACCTTCCGGAATTCGAACCCACGACCATTTAATATTGTAGTGAGGGTCACTACTCACTAGACCAAGCGTTCGAATATTTGAAGTAACGCCTATGGTATTTAAAATAAGCTACTGAACAGGAATATAACATTTAAAAAATTGTGTCTTTCTGTTTGTATATTCGCGCATCACGTAAAAACTACTGGACCAAATGAAATGCGATAGAAGCCAAGCAATTGATAAAAAAATATTAAACTTCAGAACGAATTTTGAAGAAATGTAGTAGGTATTTGTACTTTTTACGTAGTTTTGGTCCTAGAATAACATATAGATTACTTGTAACCCAGAGAAATGACCACGCGGGCAAGGCAGCGGGCACATTCCGGGTTGGCTCCTGACTAGGGATAGTCAGGAGCCAACCCGGAATGCAGCAGCCATGTCATGGTAAAACTTCAAACCTGCTATCATAATAGAATGTGTACATCAAATTTCGTGTCTGTGCTGATAACCGTTGAAGAGTTCCCCAGTCAGAAGCCAAGCCAGAGTACAGCAGCCATATCATGGTAAAACTTCAAACCTGTTAGCATAATATAATGTGTACATAAAATTTCGTGTCTTTGTTGTTAATCGTTGAGGAGTTCCTCAGAAGCCAAACCGGAGTACAGCAGCCATGTCATGGTAAAACTTCAAACCTGTTAGCATAATATAATGTGTACATAAAATTTCGTGTCTTTGTTGTTAATCGTTGAGGAGTTCCTCAGAAGCCAAACCGGAGTACAGCAGCCATGTCATGGTGAAACTTCAAACCGGTCATGTTATGTGCGGTTTTCCATCGCTCCGTGCTTCGGAGGGCAAGTTAAGCTGTCGGTCCCGGCTGTTATTAATTAATAGCAGTCGTTAAGCCATGTCAGAGGCCCTCGGGCGGCTTGATAAACTCTGACATCAGAGGCCAGCTCTACTTCATACGACAAACAAACAATTATATAATGCGTACACAATATTTCGTAACTGTGCTATTGACCGCTGAAGTTTTTTTTTTATCTGGAGCTGTTCCTGGATGTCAATTCAGTTCATGCTTACCATAAAAATGCATTGTCATCGGAAGTGAATCAAAATGCAAACAATTAAATAATAGCTTTTAAAAACGTGTTATATTATCAACAAAAAAAAACAACCGTCAGATAGTTTTTATCGACTTCTCGGCTCCTATTATAATAATTGGATTGAAATGGTAAGTGCATAGTATGCACCATGCACCTATCAGTTATTTGATCAATAGGCGATTTAAATGAAAGACATACGGCGTACGGCTATATACCGCCACCGGGTTGCCTAACAAAATCTTGGCACAAGTACAAAAAAAAATGCAGAAAAATTGCTAAATTTAAAAATAAGTTGTTTAGAAGGTAAGTTAAGTGCCATCAGAAAGAGACACCAGCCTAAAGTGCTGGATAAAATAGGCTGCCAATCCTCTGGCTGGTACAAACCCTGGGTTGCCATGTCCAAAGTTATTCTTTCTCATCGACTAATCATGATTTTTCATATATTCACATAATTTGTCACCAAATTGAAGCTACTGTCGTCCCCAACACGGTGGAACATGGTTGTCTGCGTAAAACTTAGCACAATTGGGGGTTGCCAGTATTAAATGAGGTAGCGAGCACGAGTGGCACGATGGAATATGATAAGGGGACATTCACTTTAAAACAAGTTAAAACAAGGAAGTTCAACGTGAGAAAAACCCAGCCGAATGAGAGTTGGACTCGAAATGGTTCTAAATAGAAAGTGCATGTTTGACAATTGGGGTATGCTCAGTACTGTACTGCGTTGACTAAACTTAGTCTACGCAGTACAGGGCTGGTTTTCAGCATACCCATTACTTGAACTGAGGCATAAAAATAAGTGCACACAAAAAGAGCAAAACGGCACTATAAATTATTAATATAATTTTACCTAGAACCAAATAAATAAATGTTACTACAATGTGTGTGCGGGGGTGTGTGAGAGCGGGTGTGTGAGCGGCTAATATTTTTTCTCAAAGGATTGATAATCGTTAGGGTATACGTTTTCTTGAGTGACTGCGACTGGCAGACGTAGTGCTGTCTGGGTGCTCTCTGGCTTATAGGTGGATCGTCGATATAAGCAAAATGGCTGGCAGCAGTAGGAAAAGAAGTGCTGAAAATAAGGCTCCGTGGCGTGCTTTGGGAGAAGCCTATGCCCAGTAGAGGACCAGCATGGGCATCAGTCCACTGGTGGACATAGACCTGTAACTTTTTTAAACTGTAACTTCCATACTGACAACTGAAACTTACTCTAATTTCCATTTGGTTTTAAGCCTCTAAAGTTAAGTTTTAATAATAGGTGTGGCATATTATCCCTTTCTATATACAATATTTGATAGTAGTTTTAAATGGTCGTTTTTCAGAGCGTTTGTGTGGGTTTTCATGGGTAATTAGTAATAATATAGTCGTTTATGTTAATATCATACTTCTGTACACTATAAGTTTTTGCGCGATAAATAAGTAAAATAAATTGTTTTAGGTAAGCTGGTCGCACGACCAGTTTAGATTACAAAAAGATAGATAATTTGTGTTCTCAACTTAATACTATAGCATATTTTACTTCTTTCCCGTACTTCGAGGATCAATAATTATTACGAGGACCATGGTGCAATATACGCTATGGAAATAAAACATATGCACGGATTATTTTCGTGCACACATTATTCCAGTAGGGGCAATTGAACCCGTAACCTCTATAAATATGTAGAACAAGCCACTGATAGGTTTCATTATACATATCTCGACATAATTACTCAATATTTTGGTTTTTATGATACAATTTTCTTATTCAATTTTCTTTCATCCTAACATTAGAATTTTTGGTTGCAAAATAAACTGGTAACCATCAGTCACTGGTGCTCATCAGTATATTTTTAAACTGATGAGCAACAGTGACCGTTATACACTAAAGTAGTAAATGAAAGTGTATAATTATTGATATATCATTTTATTTGTCCAGTCACACACTATTTACAATAATCTCACACACGCATATTAGACACAAATGTATAAATAAACACAAGTGGCAGGTCAGTTCTATGATTCAGGTTTTCAGTAGTGATGGTAGGCGTGGGCGGGCGCGGCGTGCACGGAGGGAGCCGAGTTGTGCACTACAGCGTTGAAACTGGGAAACAAAACAATTAGATTTAGTCAAGACGCATTAAGGGCCACCAACATTTTTATCCTTGATTATTCGTCGAATACCCGATTTCAATCGTTACTTTTTGACGTGTTTTGTTTGGAGTTTGTGTCAAGCTGACGGACAGTAAGCGAAACAGTTCGTTTAATATATAAGAACCAGCCCTAACTTTCCTTTGTTCATTTTAATGTTTCTTGACCCACCGTTCAAATGTTGGCCCCATCTAGAATTTCGTACGCCTATCTAGATGTATAAGGAAGTCAGAAAAGACCAACAAAGTCAAGATAAAGTGATAAAGAATATGTTATATTATTTGAAGATGAGCTCAACAAGCTATTGCAGTGAGGAAAATCATCAACACAAAAAACTTCGAGCCGGCATTCTAGACTTGCGTAAATCTTACCCATGGTGGTCATCGGCGGTGTATTCGACCTTGCGCACGGAGCCATCAGGTTGAACGAAGGAGTAGCTTCCATGGACAGCGTCTCCGTCGCGGGACTCGTGCTGTGACTTGTGATCACCGGTGTGGGGGTCAGCCACGGAGTAAGCGAAGTCGTATTTGGGGTGCGCCTGGAAAAGTGAAAGGAAGTGTGTTACAGAAGTGGTTGAATTGATACTGACATGTTATTACCTTACTTGACGGGGTGTGCATGTTAGAGGATTAGTTCTTTGTTAGAGATGAACAGTAAACTTATTTTTTTTGTAAATTTGAGGATATTTTAGAAAACAACATACAAAAGCATAAAAAAGGGGAAAGAATTAGAAAAAGAAATGGTACTCACGTATTCATCATGACCATCGTAGTGGGCTGCGGGAGCAGCGTAGTGAGCTACGGGGGCAGCGGCATAGTGAGCAACGGGAGCGGCGTAGTGAGCTACGGGGGCAGCAGCGTAGTGAGCTATAGGAGCAGCGTGCACCAAAGGGGTGGCGTAATGCAAGGGGGCGTGGTGAGACTCATCGTGACGCACGATACTCTGGGAGGACACAGCGTGTCCATGACCGAGGAGACCAGCGTTGGCGACGGCAAGAAGAGCGCCGAATGCTACGATCTGAAAACAAAGGCAACATTTTAATTGAGATTATCAAAGCATTGATTTCACCATATAATTTGTATATAAAATCACTTTTGTAAGAAAAATCTTGTTACATATTCTTTTCTTTTTCGTTTGTTATAAATATGTTTAAACTTTTTTGCATTGTAAGCTTATTTCTCACGAATGTTGTATTTATTTCATGTATCAACTTACTTTGCTGAACATTTTGAGTGTATTGTTTGAAAATCAAGTGTCGATTGATATCCTAATTCCTAATGTTATGGTTTTATAGAACGCGAGCGTTGCCGTGTGCGGCTCCGGGTGGGGCAAAGAAATGCGAGCACACCTTGACTCTGTAACTTGGACTCCATCAAGGTCACATCTGAATTAATGTGGAGCGGGCAATGTGCGTCTGGTAATATATGTTTTTACTTTATTAGCTGTGCTCGTGGCTTTGTCTGCGTGGTCATTTCTCTGGGTTAAAAGTAACTTATGTGTTATTCCAAGTCCAAAAGTACCTAAAATGTACAATAAACTACATTTTATCAAAAGTTGCTTAGCCTTCAAATAGCTTTTTATTGATTGCTCTGCTCCTACTCATTGGATTGAGATACGAAGTACACCAAATTTTAAATCAAAACCTACGTGACAACCACATTTCAATAGGTCCAGTAGTTTTTACGTGATGCGCGAACAGAGATCTAAAGAAACAGACAGATACCATTTAAAAAAATAAACTTGTTCAGTAACTTATTTTTCGTCCTCTAGCCTAGAGCATTTAAAAATCTCTTCTTTGTTTAGACTTTTTGTTACCTAGGTATTGCTTTATTATAAGTATAGATGTAGATAGATTGGTAAATAAATGGGTATTGTTATCACGGAAAACATATTAAGAATTCGCATGAACTCATTTACTGTATTTACTACTAGCATTTGCTCGCGACTTTGTCTCATCATCATCAGCCCGTATTCGTCCACTGCTGGACGTATGCCTCTACTTGTGAACGCCACTGAGCCCAATCTTCGGCTCTCCTCATCCAGTCTTTACCGACCGCCTTTCGCAAGTCGTCACTCCACCTGGCCGGCGGGCGCTCTACACTACGTTTGCTTAAACGCTCTAGAACCCGTTTACCCCAATGGTTGTCGGTTCTTCGAGTTATGTGACTGGCCCATTGCCACTTCAGCTTGCTAATTCTTTGATCTATGTCGGTTACCTTAGTTCTCCTGCGGATCTCCTCATTTCGGATTCTGTCCTTTAGAGAAACTCCGAACATAGCTCTCTCCATAGCTCGCTGAGCGACTTTAAATTTGTGGACTGGCCCCACCGTGAGTGTCCACGTTTCGGCTCCGTAGGTCATTACTGGCAGAACACACGCGTTCAAGACTTTCGTCTTTAGCACTGTGGTATGGACGACGAAAAGACTTGACGTAGTTTACCAAATGCTGTCCATCCCAGCTGAATCCTCCTATCGGCTTCCTTTTCGAAGTTGTTCCTACCCAATTGCATAGTCTGCCCAAGGTAAACATATTTCTGAACAACTTCAAGGGGGACACCGTTAACGACGATCGGTTTCGGGATAATAGGGTCGTTAAACATAACCCTGGTTTTATTCATGTTCATCCCGAGACCGATACGTCTACAGGCGTGAGCTAGGTTGCTCATTCTTCTAGCACCTCTATGACGATAAATCACTAGATATTCCACAAGAAAGTCATTTCTTAAGGGCAAACATCGCAAAACCTAACATAAAAAGGCAGTGCCATGTCCATACCATCTTCTCGACATTTCTCTCTGAGAGCAAAAGCCTGAAATTATGATACAATGAATACTCCAGGTACTTCAGTAAATTCCCAAATTATATTATTCTTAAAATGTATCGAAGTGAAAACAAGTAGGTTTCTTCCGCAAAACAAAAACAAAACACAAAAAATATATATTGAAATTCAGGTATTCTTGTCAGAGTTGTGTGGTAGACTAAAACATGGATTGGGATATGTTTTTATTTTATGAACTACATTTGATATTGGGTAGGAAGTAAAATAGATAGATAGGTAGATACGGTCCGCTGGCCATATCTTTTTATTGGTTACTAGCTGTGACCGCAGCTTTGCCCGCGTGGTCTTTTCTCTGGGTTAAAAGTAACCTATGTGTTATTCACGACCAAAAGTACCTACCTATAAAGAACACACACACACACACACACACACAACATACATACATACATACACACACACAACACACACTGAACACACACACACACACACACACACACACGAACACACACTACACACACACACACACACACAAACAACACACAACACACTGAACACATTTCTTAAAAGTTAATTATTTGACGTTGTTCAGACGTCAAATAATTATCGATTGCTCGGCTTGTCCCCATCTGATTGAGATATCAAGTACACCAGTTTTAAGTCAAAACCTAATCTATCCAACAGTGAAAATTCCATTGCAGTCTAGTCTAGTCTAGTCGTTTTTACATGATGCGCGAACAAACATTCAAAATTTCGTATCTGTGCTGATGACCGTTGTAGAGTTATTTTATCTGCTCCCTTTTGTCCTGCTCTTTGGATTGCCGGCTTAGCCTAGCTCAATTTCATCTTCAGGGAATAAAACAAGAGCTCACTAAATTCTATCATGAATCCCATCTCAATAATCTAAGAGCTGGTTAAGCCATGGAAATAATAACAAATCCTCCTTCTAGTAACCTGTACACGAAATTAAAGACAAACAATATTTCACAGGTTTTCCGCTACATATAAAATGAGAAATTTCGCCGAGTCCTAGAACGCGAAAATATCGGAGACAGGAAACCTGCTGCCTTCTTGCGTCACCTACAGGCGCTTTTTGCTGGGACTGTCCCAGAGAGTCTGTTGCAGACAATTTGGATGGACCGAATGCAGGTCCAGATGCAAGGCATTCTGACAGCACAAAAAAAAGAAGAAAAAAAGAAGAAGCCCGAGCCCGACTGCGAACACAACTAAAAAGAGACATGCAAGCTTTAGATTTAAGATTTTAAAATCTAAGATGCATTCGAAGGCATCACGCATTTCATTTATCCTTTGACGGGATCAGCTAGAACCTGGGAGCTACTTACTCCTCATGCCTCCGACTGTATCCTATACTTCAAAATCAAGAATCTCTAGCTTATTTGCCTCTTTTTAGTCTAAACAGCAGTCGAGATTTTTGTTATATTTTTTACAATAATGTATTTTTATTTCATACTTTATACTTTATATTTATAAGAATTATATATTTTTGGAAAGGTTTTTTTAAAGACCTTGTTTTGATTATATATTTTTGGAATGGTCTTATAAATACCTTCATTTTAATACCTCACTAACCTAACCAACTTTAAATCGTTAAGATCCAAAACGGTCATTCGAATTGAAAATTGGTTAGAAAAACAAAGATAATGATGAAGATGATGATGATGATAAAATATGTGTTTCAAGTACCTATTCAATGATACCCCATTTAACATAGTTCGTTGAATTTAATAGATAGATATATAGATAGATAAATTCTTTATTGTACACACCACAAACAAAACTAACAAAAATGAAGAAACAATAGTGAAATAAGTGTTACAATTTTTTACTCAATATGGCGTCTGGTAGTCGCCATATTGACTTTTGATTATTGTCTATGTCTTTAGTGACACTTGCAAGAATAAGATAAATCGATTGACATAAGAATCATCAAAATCTGCCCACGCGTTTGGTCTTTAGTTCACCACAAAGCCAAAAACATACATACATAAGCTGTTAATCACATTAACCTCCTTTGCGTTGCGCAGTCGTGGACGTGGACGAGTCTAAGCGTAAAGTAAAATCGCCGCACGCACACAAGTGTTGCAATAAGTATTTGCTCTCACACATTGAAACAATTAAGTTTAGTGTAGGGGCGTTCATTTTAAGATTAGATGATATCTACTTACCTACCTACCTACATCAACAGCTCACCATTCTAACCCTAGAAGCTCCATTCCTCCAAACAAACTTCTGAATCAAATTTCGACTACAGCGTAGCAAAGGAAGGGTAAAGAGTTTAACAGTCTGTGTATGTAATGTGGTTATGTCTAGGTCATGTGGATATTCCACCATAGCGTCGCCCGTATTGGTCTGATTTGTATAAGCTATTATTTTTTACCCAACTTCTGCGAAACAAAGGTAGAGTAATGTGTTGAAACAAAAAATTAGGTCCGATTTTGACAAGCGAGGTATCAATCGATTCGCCTTCATGTCATTGGCTATTTTTACCTGACTATGGCATGGCAAAGTAAGGTTTATGTGTTCATACTAAAAACTTGGTCCAATTTTGACAAGCGAGGATCAATTTATTCGTCTTCATCGCAAAAGTTCTTCCCGACACACATAACCGGGAACTTAGATCATCTAATAACCTGGCTTTGGACACTCCTAGACACAAAACATCCGTCCTATCCAAATCTTTTTCTTCGATGGCAGTTTTCCTCTGGAATAAATAACCATTAAATATAAAAAGCATCAGCAGCAAAGATAACTTTAAGCTAGCAACTCGGTTTTCGTCAAAAATCTTTATCCAGAACACCCTCTAAAATCTTCCATCTAGGGTAGTAGGTAAGTGTATTATTTTCATCAACTGGTTTAATTCATATTATGGTAGGTATGTACATTATATTTAGTAAAGTATTTAGTTATTGATGTATGTATTGGTTGATGTATAATCATTTATGTTTTTATTTAATATTATTTATCATTATTTAGTATATTATTTATTTTGTTTCTTTTGTATTTATTTTTCAGTAATTTGAGCCGCACGCCCTACTATTATATCTCTCATGACCTGGATGACTGGTATATAATGCTGTTTAGCATTAAATCCTTCCGTGCACACTATTTTTGTGCAAAACAATGAAATAAATAAATTAATATGAGTGTCAAAGCTATTTTTTTACCCGATCGTAGTCGGGTTTTAGTTTTTGAACTTATTAGTTGATTAATTTACCTTCCAAACAAATGGGAACAATTTATTTTGCTGTTTTTTTTTGTACATGTGCCCAAGATATTTTCAAGATTTTCGAAACATTTAATAAAACTTCACTTCTTCTTGTTATATTTTTATTCAGTCACGCATTTTTACGTTAAACTCTCACAGGCATTTTGACAAACATATAAATAATTCAAATCAGGCAAAGAAAGCATCTATAGAGATCAGTAGTGATGGTGCGCGTAGGCGGGCGCGGCGTGCACGGACGGAGCAGAGTTGTGTACTACAGCGTTGAAACTGAAACAAGAAATACAATTATTACATCTATATCTATCTATACTTCTAATAAAGCAATAAGTACAAAAAAGTCTGTACAAAGAAAATAATAAAACAAGGACTATTAGTGTAGGTGCTTAAAAATAATATAACAAGAATGCTGCTGAACAAGAATATAACATTTTAAAAGTCTGTCTGTCTGTATATTTGTTTGTTCGCACATCACGTAAAAACTACTGGACCGATTGCGATGTAGTTTTCACTGCTGGATAGTTCAGGGTTTAACTTAAAAACTGGGCTACCTGTATCTCAAAGCAATTAGTAGAAGCTGAGCAATTGATAAAAATATTATTAACGGCTGAAGGATTTTTTATCAAATGTTGGTATATTGGTATTTTAGATCTTGGAAGCCTGAAGGCGGCCGGGAGGTGGCCGGAAGAGAGCTGAAGACTGAGCTCAGTGGCGTGCATTAGGAGAGGCCTAGGTCCTGCAGTGGACAGATATCAGCTGATGATGAGGTCTTGGAATAGCACATAGAGCATTTTTAAACTAGAGAAATGGCCACGCATGCGAAGCCGCGGGCATCAGCTAGTAATATATATTTCTTCTCAATACCATTGAATTGAATCTTAGCATAGCTTGTTATTAAGACAAATATTTAATTTGTAATTTTCAGAAAATTCACTATAATGCACTTATTTGCTACACAACAAATTGATCTGTCTTACCCATGGTGGTCATCAGCGGTGTATTCGACGTTGCGCACGGAGCCGTCAGGCTGAACAAATGAGTAGCTTCCGTGGACAGCGTCTCCATCGCGGGACTCGTGCTGGGACTTGTGGTCGCCGGTGTGGGGGTCAGCCACGGAGTACGCGAAGTCGTATTTGGGGTGAGCCTGGAAAAATATATTTAAATTAATGCTTGCTTATCGTGTGTAGTGCTGGTCTCTGGTGCCCGAATGCCTCTACATTGCTTAACAAACGCCTCTGACATTGTTTAACGACTTGTATTTAATGGGTGAAATAATTAATGATTTTTAATTAAACAAAGTTTAATTAAAAATCATAGTGTTGCATATTGTTTAACCATTCAAAATGTAAGTTACCGTCATGAAATAGTAGTTGTTTTTTAGCAAGTGAAACTTACATATTCATCATGGCCGTCGTAGTGAGATACGGGAGTGGCGTAGTGAGCTACGGGAGCGGCGTAGTGAGCTACGGGGGCGGCGGCGTAGTGAGTCAAAGGAGCAGCATAGTGTGCTACAGGAGCGGCGTGCACCAGAGGAGCGGCGTAGTGCAGGGGGGCGTGGTGAGCATCACCATGATTCACGATGCTCTGGGATGATACAGCGTGTCCATGACCAAGAAGACCAGCATTCGCGGCAGCTAAGAGAGCTCCAATAGCGACAATCTGGAAATTAGAGATCACTGTCATTTTATTTTGTCGTTTATATTATATTCAAAAATATGCTGTATTCCTTTGTGTTGTGACTGAGTACATTGTACAATAATGAAACTCACTTTGCTGAACATTTTGAGTGTTTTGTTCGATAACCAAGTGTTGATTAATATCAAATATTCTTAGTGTATGGTTTTATAGAACTCAAAAGTATATGCGTGCGTTGCGCGGTGGGTGGGGCAGAGAAATGCAAGCGGGCACCTTGAATCCGTAACTTTGACTTGACGAAGGTCACGTCGTCGTTACTAATTTGGAGCCGTTAGCACGTGTCCGGATCAATTGCAGTATCAGATTGAATTAATTTAGTGGGTGTTTATTGCGAAAAAAATGTCTATGGCTTACTTGCTTGTAAAGAAACGTGAATTTATATTAGGTACACGCTTTATCCATACCAGCTAAATCCAGTTTCTTAGACTTATCAAGACTATGAGACACGATTTATTATTAAAACTAGTAGAGAAGATGTAAATAATAATTACACATATATTTTGAATTAATTGATCAAAATGCAAAAAAATGTTTGCCTACTTAACTCGTGGACACACGTTAGCCTATACGGGCCTATTTTTAACCCCCGAACAAAGAGACGGGTGTTATAAGTTTAGGGTGTGTATCAATTTGTGTGTGCGTGCGTGTGTGTGTGTGTGTGTGTGTGTGTGTGTGTGTGTGCGTGCGTGCGTGCGTGCGTGCGTGTGTGTGTTTGTGTGTGTGTGTGTGTGTGTGTGTGTGTGTGAGTGTGTGGGTGTGTGTGAATGTGTGTGTGTCTGTCTGTGGCATCGTTGCTCCCAAACGAATAGACCGATTTATATGCGTTTTTTTTTGTTTGAAGGTAATGTAATCGAGATGGTTCTTAGCTATATGAGGAAGGGGAGGAGGGAGAGGAGAGGCGAGAAAAGGGGGGGGGGGGGGGCGGTGAAAATCGTAGCTTTCGAACAAATGGACCGACTTAGCTTAGACTTAGCGGTTTTTTATATTTGAAAGCTAAGGTAAACGAGATGATTCTTAGTTATAATGGGGGGAGGGTGGAGCGGGGGGGGGGGGTGATGATCGTAGCTCCCAAACAAATTGATCGATTTAGTTGCGGTTTTTTATGTTTGAAAGCAGAGGTAAACGAGATCGTTATTAGCTATAATGGGAGGGAGGAAGGGGAGGATGGGGGTCTTAGCTCCCAAACGAATGGAACGATATTGATGCGGTTTTTGTATGTTTAAAAACTGATGTGATCGAGATGGCTACATGGGAGGGGGAGGGGTCGAGAAAAGGAGGGTGGGGCTCTAGAAGGGGGGGGGGGGACTCGAGAAAAGGGGGGGGACTCGAGAAAAGGCGATGAGAATCGTATCTTTCAAATGACAGGATCAATTTCGCTGTGGTTTTTTTATGTTTCAAAGTTGAGGTAGACAAGATTGTTCTTAGTAATAATGATTTTTGGGGGGAACGGTGGTGAGGATCGTAGCTCCCAAACGGATGGACCGATTTTGATGCGGTTTATAACTTTGAAAACTGATGTTATCGAAATACTTCTTAGCTATAATAGGGGTGAGAGGTCGGGGGTTATATAATTTATTAATATGTGTTTGTTATTATTATTTTAACACAAATTTCTTGAAGCAGAGCAAAAATCAGACTGTTATCGACACTTTTAAAATGTTTGAATTTTAGACACCTAATTTTTTCGAACACCTTTGTTCGTAATTACTAATACTGATAGACAATATAATTACTAATATATCAGATATCAACATTGACAATTATGATCACAACAGACTGGCGGACGGACATGTGGGACTATTTTGTAGTTTAGTTTTGGAACATTCCTTACATAATAAGGAATTAGAACAATTTGTGACTATAAAAAGTAGATCATATACCAAGAAAGCAAAAAGTAATTTTCGAGACGCACTGATAAAGAGCAGTCTTAGAGAATGTAATGTCAGTAATTTTTTGATGAACCTAAAAACCCTCTTTAAAAAAACTTTATAAAAAGAGCCAAAAAAGTTAGCCTGATAAAGAGAGATCAACATAAGTGGATCTCGAAGGGCGTTAAGATTGCCAGCAAAATAAAAAGATTTCTGAATTCTGCGAACAAATGTAGATGCGATGAGACTATATTGACATACAGAAATAACTACACTAAGATTTTCAAAAAAGTCATTAGTTGATTGAAAAAAAAGCAGTTCAAAAGGAGATAGACAAAGCTAATAATAAGATCAAACAAATATGGAATGTAGTAAATAGACATAGAGATAACGGTAAAATTAAGAAAATGGATTTTACTATGCTAAAAATTAATAATACTATCATTAACGACTCAAAAGAGATAGCGGACATTTTTGCTGAGCAATATGACTATGGTCATATTGCTGACTAGTAAAAATAACTCTCCCTTAGACAAAAGTGATGCTTTGACGTTCTTACAAACACACTCTACGCGAAGTGAGGCTGAAATGAATCTACGATTGACTAATGAAAATGAAATTCGTAAAATTGTTTGTAAAATGGAATCGAAAACATCATTTGGTTATGATGAAATACCAATAACTGTAATAAAAGACTACATAGACATCTTAGCAGAGCCACTGGAAAGCTTTTTCAATAATTGTATTATGGAATTTTTCCCGAACAGCTTAAAATTGCTCGAGTTCTGCCTATTTATAAAAAAGGATGTAAAACTGATCCTAAAAACTATCGCCCAATATCATTATTACCCGTTGTATCCAAAATATTTGAAAATATTCTAAAAGACAGATTGGTATCACATCTTAACCTAAATAATATCCTAGATAGACGCCAGTTTGGTTACCAAAAATGCATTGGAACTGTAGATGCAATTGATTTTCTAGTAAACGATGTGGTGTATAAGCTCAATAATAAATTAAAAGTAGCAGGAGTATTCCTTGATCTGAGCTCTGCATTTGACATGGTAGATCATAGTATTTTACTATCTAAATTGGAGCACTATGGCGTAAGGGATAATGCACTACACATTTTTGTGTCGTATTTAAATAATAGAAAATACTTTCTTGAATTAAAAAATACTGTTAACAGATGCGTGCTAACAACCAAATCCAGTTTAATGCATATTAAACGTGGGGTTCCGCAGGGTTCAATCTAAGGTCCGATATTGTTTATAATATTTGTAAATGATTTAATAAAATATATCGTCGACACTATTCCTGATCTTCAGGTTGTGGTCTACGCGGATGATACGAATGCAATCATGTCAGCTGATACTTTGCAAAACTTAGAAGCCAAGGTAAACTGTGCACTCAAGGCTTTTGAAAAATGGTTTGGCGCGAATAAGTTAAAGTTAAATACAAAAAAGACGAATACCATACTCTTCAGATCCACTTCTCAAAATTACCGGACAATGAGCATTGAGTTCAATGGAAAGATTGATATGGTGGACTGTGTCAAATTTTTGGGGGTATATATTGACCAACTTTTAAATTGGAAGAACGAACTTGAAGCGGTCGATAGTTATATTAGCTCAGCGTGCTACGCTTTGAGGAGTCTACGTGATGAAGTGACCATTAAACAGCTCAAGTTGGTGTACTACGCACTTGTGGAATCCAAGTTAAGGTACAGTATTCGATGTTGGGGCAATAGTTACGATTACAACCATTAAAAGAGCCTGTTTTACAGAAGCGTGCTATTCGTGTCTTAGTGCGTATACCACCGTGGGAATCATGTAAAGAGTATTTTAGAGATCTTGACATTCTAACGGTTCCTAGCCTGTATGTTATGGTTCTTCTCACAGACGTTATCAAATTTAGAGACAAATACGAAACAGTTGAACAAAAAAGCAGCAGATTGGAGACTAGGAGAAAAGATTTAGTGTTGCCATTTGATTTCACTCCAAAACTTAACATTGCAAAGCATTGTTCCAGGTACCAGGCAGTTAAGCTATTTAATCGCTTACCAATAGAACTGAAGACAATTGATAGTATAAACATATTTCAACAAAAATTGATAGGGCTCTTGCTGAAATGGTGTTTATATTCCATCGATGATTTCAATTCTAAATAGTTTGAATTCTATATATATGTATTTTTGATTTTATATTAATTTTATAAATATGACTTATTTGGAAAAAAATGTTGACATTTTAGAGTTAAGTTGTTTTCTTGAAATTATTTTAGAACTGTTTTATTTTGAATTTGATGTTTTTGTAAAGTTGTTGACGATAATTTGATTATGTATTGTTTTAATTTCTTTTTTGTGTTAATCTTTTAGTTTCAGACACAATGTAATAATTGTTAATGAATAAATTATGAATATGAGTATATATTTTATTAGAGACTAGTTTCAAAATTTAACAAGAAACTTCAATTGCAGATTTAGTGTATGCCATACTTTCTAATCATGCCTGTGTTTTTAACCCTAGAAAGATAACCATACCACGGCATACGTTAAAGCTAACCGTACGCTTCAGAGGCGCATCCTTTTTTAATACATGTTTTAAATTGATTTATATAAAAAAAAAAGTTATTGTGTTAAAAGGTATATATAAAACTATAAAAATAAAATACATATTTATTTTTATTTGTTTATTTATAATAATTTAAAACGAAATAAGTAGACCACTTCAAAAAAATAACAAAAATTAACAGCCTTATCTTCAGGAACATCATATAAAAAAAAAGTATAGTACTAACAGAATGGAAACAGCCGTCCTGTGAAAGGGCAGACCGACGACTGAGTTGGCTGAGAAGTACAAACTTAAACACGCGTCAGATAAAATAAGACAGCAATATGTTTCCCGTGCAGGCGCCTCTGCGGCATAGGTTATCTTTCTAGGGTTAATCCTTCTATATTCCAAAAATATAGAATATAGGCCAAAAAACGTCAAGAACGTAATCATCCACAGGTTAAGTATGTCAATTCACTTTATTTTATTTATTGACACTAGTTCCATGTTGACTCATCATTTATTTAACTATCACTTTAATATTTATCATAGACAACCCTTCTCTGAAAAAAGGTAGTTAAAATAAGCACAAATAAAAAAATATATAACCCCTGACCCTCTATAGCTAAGAAGCATCTCGATCACATCGATTTCAAACATAAAAAAACGCATCAAAATTGGTCCATTCGTTTGGGAGCTGCGATGCCACACACACACACACACACACACACACGCACACGCACACGCACACGCACACGCACACGCACACGCACACGCACACGCACACGCACACGCGCACGCACACGCGCACGCGCACGCGCACGCGCACGCGCACGCGCACGCGCACGCGCACGCGCACGCGCACGCGCACACGCACACGCACACGCACGCACGCACGCACGCACGCACGCACGCACGCACACACACACACACACAGTGACACAGTGATACAAACGCTAAATTTATAACACACGTCTCTTTGTTCGGGGTTTCATAAATACGATTGTACCTGCCTATTAAGGCGGAAACATTTAACGTGTCGTGCATGCGTCAGAGGCATACCGGGTTTACACATTTAGTATGGTTCTGGACACATTCATCGTGAAGTTTTGTCGTGTCGTGGTCTGTCAATTGTATGAACCTGATTACTTTTAACGACACGCTAATATGTTTTCGCCTTTATTTTGATAGTTAAAGCAACTTATCATTATTTTATATATATTTTTCTAACCTATACTGTCAAAGGTGTCCCTATATCCTTCCAATAGTCTCGAGCAATCAAGTTCCAGCCCTATTGATAGGCGTCTAGGTCATCTCGCCACCTCGTTTGAGCCAGCCTTGGTGGCGTCCTCCATCTTCAGGCAACCACTGTGTTAGGAACTTTGCCCACCGGTTGGGATGCATACGACTAACGTGACCAGCCCAATCCCATTTGAGCTTGGCAGCCTTGTAGCCTACGTCCATAATGCCTGGCCTGGAGCGTAGCGAAGCGTTCCGAACTCTATCTGATCTTTTCACACCTAGAATGTGAATAGAATGACTTAAGTGATTCGGTCAGAGGCCAGGTCTGTGCACTTTAGGTTAGATAAGTTAATAGAAATAGGTAATATAAATATCCATCACCTTACCATCACCGCACGACTAGACGATCGGCAAAGCGCCACCCTTTTATGGTTGAAATACCTCGCACAAGAACAAAGCATTACGCTTCTTCATTTATTATTTGGTGATCTCTATTTAATGATCCTGGATTTCCTAATTCAGCTCGAATTAACAATCTTAATGAAGTTGAATTAAGTTGACTATTCTTGCTCAAATTCCAAAGTTAAATATAATGTTCCTATATCTTTATGATTTGTTGAATAAAGACATTTTTGCTATTACTGAACTGCAAAGGAGTGGAATCTGAGCAAGCCAAGAGTAGATGACAAAAGAACTTATATTTGCAATTCTTTGGTATGTGACTAAATACCGACAACCCGGCGCATACGAGTGTTCGTGTATTTGCGTATTCATTTTGTTCGTGAAAAATAGGCAAATATAGGCGAATAGAGTGACTGCTATATATCTCATATTTGGGCAAATAAGACGAATACGAATACGAACAGCGATGTGAAGTGCCACCATAACGGGGCAAGATAAAACGTAGTCATTATATTCTCTTTGGGCAAGATTTATGCAATGCATAGTACAAATGATAATTAAAGTGCTTGTTATGTCCGCCCTCGACGTCCACAACAATCTTATACACAGGCTATAGAAACTAATAGCACATGCATATAGTATAAGCATAGGTTTTATAAGTACAACAAGATGCCTAGTAGGTGCTTCGTACATAGGTACTTCCACTTAAATGAGTGAAAAAAATCACTCATTGTTCGTCCCGCCCGACGCCAATAAACATTTACTGGGAGAGTCGATGCGATTTCAATTCGAAAAAAAAATGTTTATGCAGTGAAATAAATAAAACAAAATAAAACAAATAAAAGAAAAGTGCACCAAGCAAACAAAAAAAAACCAAGCAAAAACACATTTCCTAATAAAGTCAACTTTCCCGTGCATTTCTTGGCAAGAAGATAAAAAAACGAAAATATTTTTTTGGGGCGCCATTATAGCTGTTTTGGGTTTGCCAAGGTCATGAATGCTACGACTATTTAGTGCTATTATACCCAGTTTTTCGCAACGCAAAAATGAGGGTTGATAAAAAGAGTTTCATATACTTAGATTTCTACAAAGTAACGTCTAATTCTATTGAATTTTATGAATATAATGTTCTACCCACACTAATATAAAAAAAGGCCAAGTTGACTGTTTGTTTGTTTGTTTGTTGGTTTCTTTGTTTGGGGAGCTTTCACGCGATTACGGCTTGGCTGAATTTGTTTTATAAGTACAACAAGATGCCTAGTAGGTGCTTCGTACATAGGTACTTCCACTTAAATGAGTGAAAAAAATCACTCATTGTTCGTCCCGCCCGACGCCAATAAACATTTACTGGGAGAGTCGATGTGATTTCAATTCGAAAAAAAACTGTTTATGCAGTGAAATAAATAAAACAAAATAAAACAAATAAAAGAAAAGTGCACCAAACAAACAAAAAAAAAACCAAGCAAAAACACATTTCCTAATAAAGTCAACTTTCCCGTGCATTTCTTGGCAAGAAGATAAAAAAACGAAAATATTTTTTTGGGGCGCCATTATAGCTGTTTTGGGTTTGCCAAGTTCATGAATGCTACGACTATTTAGTGCTATTATACCCAGTTTTTCGCAACGCAAAAATGAGGGTTGATAAAAAGAGTTTCATATACTTAGATTTCTACAAAGTAACGTCTAATTCTATTGAATTTTATGAATATAATGTTCTACCCACACTAATATAAAAAAAGGCCAAGTTGACTGTTTGTTTGTTTGTTTGTTGGTTTCTTTGTTTGGGGATCTTTCACGCGAGTACGGCTTGGCTGAATTTAATGAGAAACCATAGAGACCAAAGAATCCTTTTTGTCCCCGAAAATTGTACTTTTTGCTGTTAGAGGCATGACATTTGGTATTTAGGTTAACAATGTAAAATAAATAAATACCTTGATAAGTTTTTCTGACAGGGTCGGATTAAGGTGGTCCAAAGATGATTTGAAAAATCCATTGCCTATCATAGTAATGTTACCTATGTTCAACAATTTGTAATACTCGTAGTTTAGGAGTTACAAATTATATTTTTTTTAGTCCCTTCCAGATTTCATTAGAAATTTAGTAATTGTCACCAAACTAAGAGCTCCAACGTTTTGTTTTTTTTCTTGTAGATAGTATAATAAAGGGTCTTTTAAAATAAATAAATATCTCCTTGAAATTTTTACCTCAAACAAAAATATTTTTTCCACTTTTGAAGTCACTGTTTGCTGTTTTGCCTTAAGTTTAGGCCAACTAAATGTACTGGTGACTTATAGCCATTGAATTGGAAAAGCTTTTGAAATATTAACTAAAACAATATATTGTGACTATTCAAAAATATAGCCCTGCAAACATTGAAGACCGTTTTTGTATGAGTTTTAATTGTTATTTGTTTTTCACAGAATCTAAAAAATATAATGCAATAGTATTAATGTACATTAAGAGGCCCATTATTATACTACATACACAAAAAAAACACAACGTTTGTGCTAATACTTTGGTCATAATTACTAAATTTCTAATGTAATCTGGAGTTGGGCTAAAAATACTAAAATATCCCGTAACTTCTAAACTATTCCAAATCACTGAACATACGTGGTGGTTAAATCGATAGGCCTGGCGGTGTTCTAGCTCACACCCCATTTTCATCCATCAGTGTGAAAACGCCCCATATACAGAATGTCCCAAAAACACAGGGTGGACACTCGGAGGCTTTCCATAGAAAAATCAGATTCGTGATTCCTACTACACGCTAGCGAAAATATGTATGCACGCAGTTTGTATATGTTATAGAGCGCTAGGGATGGTGAAAGAGCCAGTCATAGTGTTTGATATTAGCGTAAAGCCTGACATCGCAAGATCGATAAAAGTACAAAAGAACCATTACATCCATTTTGGAATCCAAAATGTCGGACATGTTTTATTTCAGTAACTATGATATGGGTGTTACTTAATTTTCAAGATTTCCCAGGTAGCGTAAATTTTTTTTAAATTTTCCTATATAAATACAAGTCCACCATCTTCCATTTCATCTCATTTTAATAATAAGCACCCGGATAAAGCTATAAAGCGACACCCATATCATTTTATTAAAATTAAATCATATTCGCCATCTTCAATTTGAAAATGGATCTCATTTTCGTTATAAGCATCCCGAGAAACATCGAAAACAACATCCACAACATTTTACTAAAAAAAAACATATCCGTCATCTTCGACTGGAAAATATATATATTTAAGCATCCCGAGAAATTGGAATTGGATCATCAAATTAGCATTGCAGTTCAACGGGGCAATGCCACCAGCATGGTTGGGTACGCTGCCAACCGGTAGTGGATGAACAATTGGACATCCATGGCATGCGGGTTGTCCCACTGTTTCATGTTTAGTACTAGTACGCAGTACTATTATTTATTCTGTGGTACTAGTTTTATTTGGTAGTAGTTAGTAAACAATTAATTGTCCCATAGATCTATATGTTGTAATTTCATATAAATAATATTTTTAAACTCCCAAACTGTAAAATGTGCTACATAAGTTTTATTGAAATACCTAAATATTCTAAAATGGTTACTAAGGTAAAAAAACCTGGCAACCCTTGTCCAGTAAACATCCCTTAATAGAGTTCTGTGCAAAATTATTGTAAATAAATATAATTACGAACCAAGTTTTATCGTGCATATCTGGAACTGCCGTGAACATAACCTAGATATCAAGAAAGGACACCAACAACACCCGGTGAGACGTATCCTACGAATATTTCACTAAATTATAAAGAAATTTACGTTACGAAATTTGAAAATCACACGCACACACTGAAAACTAAAATTTTGGTAACAAATAGATACACTCCACCTCGACGTGTGTGTACATTTTTTTGACAACGCACTTTGTCATTGTGAAACATACTTGACAATTCTTATGACAGGTGTTAATGTTGCCACCATACAAATTTAAAGATCTTGGGTTCACACCACAACGACCAGTACATAAATTTATAACATCATTGAATTGCCCATTCTATAAACATGACTTCTGAAAATGTCAACATGCGTCGACGAAGGCGATATAACTCGCTCGTCCTTGATTTATCTGCCATCAATGTGGAGAACGGAGACAGTTCTCACTCTCGGGATGTAGATACCACATTTCAAAGTTTATGCAATGTATCAGCAGGATATAATTAACATGTATCAGAATTAAAAGCTAAAAACGAAAAACTAAGCAACCAATTAGACATTGCAAATGAAGAGATTTCGAACCTGAACATGCAAAATCATGGACTCGAGAAGGAAGTAGAGAACTTTAAAACAATAATAAAGTTTTATAAATCACTCAAAATTGATGACCTTAACCTAAGTAGAAACTCGACCCCGAAGCTTAGCAGAAAATCATTAGTATCAAGTCAAATTGGCATAGACACAACACGTCCAAATAGGAATACCACAAACATCTCAACTTCAGGTCACACACAAAGTTGCACAAATAATGACACCTCAACCCACACATTTTAAGCAACCATCCACCTCACAAGATCAGCGAAAAATTCTTGATCATAATGATAACAAGATAGTTAGTGGTTCAGGTAGGGATAACGAAGACCCCCTGGTAAAATAACATGTGACATGGCGACAATTATTATTCCACTTGACGATGGCAACAGTAAGCCACAAATTGACACTAATTTGAACAAAAGAACACAACAAACTAGTATAATAAATAAAAATAAGGCTAAAATATACATAATAGGCTCTGATCAAATAAAACAACTGTCAATGACTATGATACATGATAGGAAAATGAAATGGAATGATGTATACAACATCTTTGCAATCAACAAGCCTGGAGCCTCATCTAAGCATGTAATTTCTTGCATAGACCAACTACAACCCAGGATAACCAAGGAGAATAAGGTAATTCGATGCTTAGGAGAGAACGATAGGAACAATAGATCTCTAAATGTCAACCTTGTGAATACAAATATACAGCTGCTTTGCAAATATTTCGATAATGTAGAATTCGTAAAAAATGAGTACTGTGAAAATCACAGATTGTACTTACGAAAGTTATGTCAAAAATTACACTTATGTATTGATTCCTCAGACTACAATAAAGTATTCTTAAGTTTGAAAGCTCACAAGGCACAATGTAATAACAACAACGCACATAGCAAAAACTCATCAACGGAATATAAAAAAGGTACAATCCCATTTTATTTCAAGAAACAATTTGTTAGCGCTGCAGAAATAGATAGAAAAGAAACTGTTGCTGGTAATAAAAAACTCGCTAACAAAAAACACAATGTAGACCAAATGACAAATACCACAGATTCTCTAATGAATAAGAATGATGATCTTAAATCTAAAAGTGACATTAACACGTTTTTTCGTGACTGACAAAAATAAAAACAAAGTAACCATCTTCCATCAAAATATTGCAGGCATTCTTAACAAACAGAACCTCTTAGAATTGACATTAGATGGATTTAAATCAGACAATAAAGAAGTAGACATCATTTGTTTATGTGAAACATTCATAAAAGCTGGCGAAGAAAAAAACCTCGCCATAAATAACTATATTTTGGGAGCTTCCTGGTCTCGGGCAAATATTAGAAGAGGGGGAGTATGTATTTTAATAAAAAAAACATATTTACTCTTCCCAACTAAAAATAACTAAAGAATTTTCCACTCAGCACCTTTTTGAATGTTGTGGTTTTGTTGTTAATTCCTGACAACAATTTAATAATTTTATGTATTTACAAAATTCCTAAAGCTGACACAAAATTGTTTCTACAAAAATTAGATTCACTATTATTAAAATTAACTAATAAGACAAACAAAAAAAAAATTCTGACAGGAGACTTTAATATTGACATTCTTAAACATAATACTTTTTCCATTAATTTAAAAAATATATGTCAATCATATAATTTGAACATTCATATAACGCAACCTACTCGCAAAACACCTTGCATTGACCTAATAATTAGCAACATCGCTTCGGCAAATGGCACTGTTTGGAAATTAGGTCTATCTGATCATGACACAGACCAAATTTTACCATTCAATATGACCCTGAAGAAAAGCCCGAAGCAGTGGTTTGAGAGTAAAAGAGATTTTAATATAGAAAATTTAAGTAAATTCAATAATTGTATGAAAGCACTATCCTTTAGCGATGTTTTAGATACTGTAGAAACTGATAAGGCCTTTGAAATATTTCATGAATTGGTGATTTTGTTTTTTGGCTTGTGCTTCCCTATTAAACAATTTAAAATAGGCAACAAAACCAACAGAACAAAATGGATGACTAAAGGTATCAAAAGAAGTTGTCTTCTTAAAAGACGTCTATACTTTAAGACCCAATACGTATCAAGTAAAAATAGAATAAAATTAATTTATAAAAAATACTCTATAATATTAAACAATTGTATTAATGAATCGCAAAAGATAGGAAATCAAAAGTACCTTATCCATACCAAAAACAGTGGTAAGGCAGTATGGAATATCATACGTTCTATTACTAGTGACACCTTGAGATTCTTCTATCAATGAAATTCATTACAAAAATAAGATATTAAAGGAGCCTTGTGAAATCGCAAACTCCTTTAAAGACTTCTTCATTGATACGACAAATCAATTACAAACCCATACAAACGCTGATAACAATCTGACCTCTCACCCTACGTCTATCTTCTTGAAACCAACAGATCCCTATGAGATATATAAAGTTATAAAATCTTTACGAAAAACTAATGCAGTGGGTTATGATGAGCTGTCCACAAAAGTTATACAACTCTGTGACCCCTGTTTTGCAGTACCCCTATCTCCATATTATCAATCTTTCATTTTATGAAGGAAAATTTCCAAGAAAATTAAAAACTTCAATTGTGAAACCTTTGCATAAAAAAGATGACAAAACCATAATGAACAATTACCGGTCTATTACACTGATACCTGTTCTATGCAAAGTAATTGAAAAGGTCATGTATCAAAGACTTGAATCATTCTTCATGAAAAATAATATTATTAAAACAGAACAGCATGGTTTCATGAAAAATAAGTCGACAACTTTGGCAGTATTCAAATTAATGAAATCTGTCACTGAATGCTTAAACAGAGGAGAGCGAGCCGTAGCATTATTATTTGATATGACTAAAGCCTTCGATTTCGTTCATCACGGCAAACTGGTAGACAAATTAGAAAAATATGGGATCAGAGGGGTTGCACTTTACTGGGTTAAAACCTACTTAGATGATAGACAGCAATATACCGAAATTTATCAAATATCGGATAACTTAAGGAAAGAAACTTATAAATCAACTACTCGTTTTAACAGTTTTGGAGTCCCCCAAGGAAGTATTCTGGGACCGCTGTTGTTTATTATCTACATAAATGATTTACCAAACGTTACAACTAATCAGATTATTCTATTCGCTGATGATACAACAGTTCTCATAACAGAGAAAAATAACGTGAAATTTAACATGGAAATAAAATTGACTATAAATAAAGTAATTAACTGGCTGGATATTAACAACTTAAAAGCAAACATAACAAAAACTAAATTGATACAATTTCATACTAATAGAGCAACCCCATTTTTTTTTTTTATTAATTATAAAAATGAAAAAATTGACCAAGTTTCATCAACAAATTTTCTTGGTATAGTATTAGATAGTCACTGCAGTTGAAAAGAGCATGTAGATGCAGTTTGCTCTAAACTGAGCAGATTCATATTTGCACTGCGACGACTTTGTCATGTATCTTCCTTGGAGACTTGTATGACAGCGTATTATGGATGCGTAGTATCGAACCTACAATACTGTCTAATACTGTGGGGGAACTCTGTAGATGCAGAACGGCCATTCATCCTGCAAAAAAGATGTATACGAGCTATCTGTAACGCAGAATTCACTGACTCTTGCAAACCCCTTTTCAAAAAGCACAAACTGCTTACGTTACCTTCCCTTTACATAAAACAAATAGCTATATTTGTGAAACAAAATCCAGAATTCTTTAGTACACTAGCAATGACTAGCTCGAGAGAACATAGAACAGTTCACGCAAATAAAATCCGTTTACCAAATTGCATACTGGCACTATGCCGAAAAAACACTTATGTATCGGCTGTAAAGATATTTAACAAATTACCGATGGCAATTACGGATTTACCTGTGAATAAGTTTAAAACAATAATCCATAGATGGTTATTATCGTATAACTTCTATTCCGTTAATGAGTTTTTTAACATGAACACATAAAAAAACGTGAATTTTGAAAAATGTATCATAGTTATAACGACATCTAATATTTTTTTCTTTGTGTGACATCTTTACTAATCATTTAACATTGACATAATATTTAATTAATCGATATGTATTTGAAATGTATAAATTTGTAGCAATATTTGCACACCAGCAATGGTAAAATATGTTAAAACTTTACTATACCTAACACCTTAATACTGAACACATATTTACAGCAAATAAATGACATTCATTCATTCATTCATTCATTCATTCATTCATTCATTCATTCATTGTTAATTGTATTTTAAATAATTTCGTTTTATAAGTTGTCGTTTGTTTGGAATAATATTCATTTAGGTAGGTAAATAATTAAACGTAGCACAAATTTATAAACCCAGATTTTCTAAAAAATATAAAATACTTTAGTAATTTGTCAGTTTTATTCAGTCATACAATAACACAGTAAATTGGTCGTTCATATTCATATAAATATAAATTGTTTAATGTAAACGATTCACTAAAGCATTCAATAATGATGGTAGGCGTGGGCGGGGGTGGCGTGCACGGAAGGAGCGGAATTGTGCACTACAGCGTTGAAACTGAAAAAAAAAACACTGTCAAAAATCTAAAATCATTCAGAGTATACCTAATTAAAATTGTTAGAATAATGTTGAAACATTGTTATAAATTAATTTCTATCATTACTTCAATTTAAACCATAGGAAAATGTTTATTAAAATCTGGCGTACCCATGATGGTCATCAGCGGTGTATTCGACCTTGCGGACGGAGCCATCAGGCTGCACAAAAGAGTAGCTTCCATGAACGGCGTCTCCATCGCGGGACTCGTGCTGGGACTTGTGGTCGCCGGTGTGGGGGTCAGCCACGGAGTACGCGAAGTCGTATTTGGGGTGCGCCTGGAATAGTTATTACAATTACTTAAACAAGAGTTGGGATATAGACCATTTTAAATGCTAGCTGATTTCCAAAAGGTATAATAATAATTTTAAAAAATGGGTGGCACATATTTAGTATTTTTTTTATAAGCACTTCCTTCTTGTTTATGTTGGTATCTTGCATGCTCAAAAAAATAGTATTTTTTTTGATACTCACGTATTCATCATGACCGTCGTAGTGAGCTACCGGAGCGGCGTAATGAGTTACGGGAGCGGCGTAGTGAGCTACGGGAGCAGCGTAGTGAGCTACGGGGGCAGCGGCGTAGTGAGCCAAAGGAGCTGCGTGCACCAGAGGAGCGGTGTAGTGTAGGGGAGCGTGGTGAGACTCATCATGACGCACGATGCTCTGGGAGGACACAGCGTGTCCGTGACCGAGTAGGCCAGCGTTCGCGGTAGCTAGGAGAGCGCCGAAAGCAAAGATCTGAAAATTAGGGAAGATTATGTTATTAAGTATTATTATGTAATTATTACCTACCATAATAAATTAATTCAAGTGTTGATTATTTGTTATCATTAACTATAAGCATTTGATCGAAGTAAATGTATATTATAATAGATTTTTCTTTAAATGCTTTTAATGTTTTTATAGAATTTCTTTTCTTTTCTTTAAATGCTAGACTATAGCTTCCTATTGCGTAATGCTTTTCCTGCAACTCACTTTGCTGAACATTTTGAGTGAGTTGTATGAATGTCAAGTGTTGATTGATATCAAAATTCCTGGTATTATGGTTTTATAGAACGCGTGCGGTGCGCGGTGGGGCATAGAAATTCGAGCGCGCACCTTGACTCTGTAACTTTGACTCGATCAAGGTCACATCAGCGCTTACGTGAAACAATCTACATCCGCCTCGATATTTATTGATATGTTGACTGCTATTGTTTTGTAACAGATCTGTAATCGGATTCCAGAATTAACTCATAAAGATCTTAGCTAATTTTTGGAATGCGCATACCAATACAATGAGCTAAAATTAGATTATGATCCTTTATCGTTACCTACATTCCACATATTTTTAGATACAGCTTCCCAGAAAACATATTTCATGTGCTTTCTGGGAATCAGGAATCGATCTTTTGGCACATGAAATATGTTTTCTGGGAAGCTGTATCTAAAAATATGTGGTATGTAGGTAACTATAAAGGATCATAATCTAATTTTAGCTCATTGTATTGGTATGCGCATTCCAAAAATTAACTAAGATCCTTAGGAGTTCATTCTGGAATCCCATTACAGATCTGTTACAAAACAATAGCGTTTGACCTACTTATTTAAAAAAAACGTTTTTTTTACCCGACTACGGCGAAGCTAGAGAAGGGTAATAAAGTTAACAGTCTATGTATGTATGTATGTATGTATGTATGTATGTATGTATGTATGTATGTATGTATGTATGTATGTATGTATGTATGTATGTATGTATGTATGTATGTATATATGTATGTATGTATGTATCTATGTATGTATGTATGTATGTATGTATGTTTGTATGTATGTGGATGTTCCACCATAGCGACGACGCCCCTAATGGTCCGATTTTAACAGGCGAGATGTCAATCGATTTGTCTTCAGGTATACTCGTAGTGTCATAGGCTTTCTGTTACCCGCCCGTAGTCGGGTTTTAGTTTTTGAACTTATGTCTTGTTCTAGGGTAGGATCTTAACTAAGTATTCTCATATTGATTTCTATTTTGACAGTTTTATATTGCGGCTGAAATTGAGATTGATATCAAATAACTACTAACATTGATCAGGATTATGATCACACATTGTGAACATGATTTTGCACAATCTTGATGTACTCCGTGCTAAATACATAATTAATCTTAACAAATTACAATTTACTCTTGCCTAATTCTACTCGTATTACTGAAACGTAGCTCATTATATGATAGCCTGACTCGCGATGCCAGGTTACGACCAGTGATTTTATAGATTTATTACGATCTTCCCCTGCCTAAACGTAGTTTTCATTGTTTGCGCAAATGCCTACCGCAGTAAAATTATTTTTGTTTGTGAATTTCTAAACAGTTGTAGTGGTATTACCTTGGTCTACTATGTGAGTTATGTGTCCAGTATTACACTTTTTTCGCTTAACCTGCTACACACTGTCTTAAAAAATATATTAGTCTACGACTTTAGAGTACTTTTCATCATCAATGAAGCGACGCTCCAGTGGATAATCCATACCAATATATAAAAGTGAAACGTTGTCTGTTTGTTTGTTTATTTTTTTGTTTGGGGAACTTTCATGCAATAACGGCTGGTTGGATTTTGATGAAATTTGGAATGGACATGGCTTAAAACAAAGGATACTTTTTATCCCGGAAAATTTTAAGTTTCGACTGGAAAACTGGAATAACTAGAAAAAAAATGATTACTCGCCGTAAGAAATGGTTGCCATGGAAACGGAACAACAACTATTTCAAAAAACATCAAGAGTGGTGCTATACCTACTTTTGCATTGGTTTTTAATATCCTAGATAGGATGCTTTTTTTCGCGATAAACAGTAGTCCGCGCGGACGGAACGCGGGCGGAAAAACTAGTAATTTAATAATCCGCCAGCAAAGCAACTGAAAAACTGCATCACTTGTTTTCATACATAAAAAGTTGCGTTGCCGTGCCACAGAATAAATAATAGTACTAACGCAGTGCCATCTGCAGTAACGTGCTGGTCCTAGCCAATAATAATATTTTTACCTGAGTACGGCGAAGCAAGGGTGGGGTAATGAGTTTTACAATCTATGTATGTATGTGGGTATGTAGATGTTACACCATAGCGTCGTCACCCCAATTGGTCCGATTTTAATAACCAAGGTATCAATCGATTAGTCTTTAGGTATAGAGTGTCAGTCTTTTTTGTTACCCGACTACGGCAAAGCAAAGGAAGGTTATGTGTTCTAACTAAAAACTTGGTCCGATTTTGATAATCGTTGTCTCAATCGATTTGTTTTCATTTATAGTGTCATAGGCTATTTTTTTTACCTGATTACGGCAAAAAAAGGAAACAAAGGAAGGGTTATGTGTTATGTAACAACAACAATTTGTAGTAACATTTTGACAAGCGTGGTAACGTATCAATCGATTCATCTATTTCGCAAGAGGTAATTGGCTATATTTTACCCGACCGTAGTCGGGCTTTAGTTTTGTACTTATGTCTTGTTGGTTAGCTGCTTATTTTTTTAGTTAAATTATAATGTATGTGTAGGTATACTGTATTAAATGTTATGCTGGACTCTCATTGTAAGTTTCTTTTCACATTTTAATTTCCAACCATGACATACATAATTGACTCATCAAAATCATCATCATCAGCCTGCCCTATTAAAATCACCGCGATTGGCAGGCGACTTGGTGACTGCAGTACTGGTGACAGATAATACACAGTAAAACGCAACTGGTGACAGATAATACACAGTAAAACGCAACTGGTGACAGATAATACACAGTAAAACGCAACTGTCTATTTCCTGCCCATAGCTGGTCTCACTGCACCCGTGGGTTAATTAAGATGGGTGAGATGGGTGGTGTGGGTTAATTAAGATCATCGTGGGTTAATTTAACACACACATCAGTAACCCCTAGTACGAGTTTTATAGTTTTGGAAGTCGTTTTTTTTGTATTTGGTTCAATTCCACACCAATTACCTAGCCCCTAACTATAATAGGATACCCTGTACTATGGGCAATAGATAACGGTTAAACATACATAGATACGAATATTACCTCCATGACTCAGAAACAAACATTTCTGCTCATTACACAAATGATTGCACCTTGCAAGATACGAACCCGCGACCGTTCCATTTCGTACCTAGGGACTTTAACCACTAGAACAAACTATCCCCATTTTTTTGGTTTTCGTTTAGTTCCATACATTTACAGGCAGCGCCTCAAGCGGAAAATAAAGAAAATGTTTAGAACTAAACGAAACTATATTTCGTTTTCTTTAACTATAAAAACTCGTACTAGAGGTACAGTATACATTGTTTGTAAAATTAAACAAAGAGAACCTAATAATTATTGTTGACCTTGCTATAGTTTGGATATGTTATCATGTTACATGAGTGACAAGTTAAAGTTATTATAATTAAAATATGCTTAAGCACACTCATATTAGCTAGTAAATAGTTTTGCAACAGTTCTACTTTGCAGTTATCGCAATAATAATAATAATAATTCCTATTAAATCAATTGCCCAAATACATTTATCATCAATCTAAATTAAGAGTGGACTTCAAACGTTTGACATGATAAGATCTATTGGCTAATGTAACAATGAACATTTCATTTTGACCGTTTGGTAAAATTACTGTTTGTTTGTCGTATGAGGCAGTGCTGGCCTCTGGGGTCAGAGTTTGTCAGGCCACCCGACATGGCTTAACGTTTGTTATTAATCAATAACAGCGGGGACCGACAGCTTAACGTGCCCTCCGAAGCATGGAGCGATGGAAAATAGCACCGCAAAGTCATTGGTCAAAGCCTAGAACCGAACCTGGAATCTTTGGATTCTAAGTTGCACTATTGAACTATTAGGCTACCCTCGCTATTAAAATTACTGTGATTAGATAGTTCCTTAATTGTATAATTGTAAGGTTACATTTTGAATAGACAACTCAACTATAACTTTGCTCAATTTATTAAAACATCAATATTCTAAAATAATAACAATTTTTTTGGAGATATGTGAATTTAGTCACAATTTTTTTATTGGACATTGGGACTAGATATTCTCGTGGTTTAACAAATTAACATGGCTTGTTAAATACTAGGTAGGTAAGTGGAGATGTAGGTCTGGGGACAGAATGATGGCTGTTGGCCTTGGCCATAGCGGCTTGAATACATTTGATGACATCGTTGTATGCTAGGAATCCGTTAGGTTCTACTACACCATGTTCATGAGAAGCCGCTTCGAGGGTTTCTACGTGCGGGGGTTCATGATGTTCATGTTCATGATGTTCATGTACTTCGTGTTCATGATGTTCATGTACTTCGTGTTCATGGTGTTCATGTACTTCGTGTTCATGAGGTTCGTTTTTAACTTCAGAAATTTCAATTATATCTTCGTGGGTGTGCTGGTTTTCAGGAATTTCTACTGTTATTTTTAACTTCTTTTCTTCTTCTTTTTCCTCATGGGTTTCTGGATTGTGATGTTCTGTATGCTCATTGAGATGTCCGTGCTCTCCGTGATCACCATGCCCTTCATTTTGCTCATGAGCTTCAACTTCGCTATTTCCGTGGTCTTCGCTTACCGCTATGTATATTGTTTCAGGTGCTAGGGGATGAACGTGAACTTCGCTATCCTCATGACTTCCATGTCTCGCTTCATGATCTTTATGAGTTTCATGGTGTTCGCCTGTGGATACAGGGTTGCTTTCATGTACCGTTAATGCCCCACTCTTACTTTCTTGGCATGGTGCAGCGTGGTGGGATGATTCAGTATGTTTAATTTCCTCATTGGGTAAGAAATTTTTGACGATAGCGTTAAACCTGCTAACGAAAGAGAAATGTTAGAGGTGGATCGCTTGATGGAAATAAGTCTGTTATTGATTTAATAATAAAAATATAACCCTTGCGCGTCATTGGCCACATATTGTACTTCACGTACGAAGCCATCGGGTTGGAGGAACGCATATTCCCCGCGGACCAGTCCACCATCGCTCAGTTCGCTGTGCAATTTCTGATCCCCAGAGCCGTGGTCGACAACTCCGTAAGAATACTGGTATCCAGGCAGTTCCTGTAAAATATTGAGCGTCAAAATTTCGTAGTCGTTTCGTTTCAATTCATCAATTTTCAATATATTATGCATTCAAATACCTACCGTTTAAGTACATACACTTATAAAGGTTTACTTACATTAAGGCCTGAACTGTAAACGACAGGATTCGGGACCGGTGCATTGTATGTAACGAGGTTGGGGCTAGGAGCAACCTGGGCCACGGAGGCTATTGCCTGGCCTGGGTAAAAGCAACCACTTGTGGTGCATGGTGCTCCATAACCATAATTCAAAGACAGAGGGTATTCATACCCGACGGGAGCCGAAGTATATTGTGATATTTGAGGGTTAGCGTAAGCGAAGGTCTGGCCAGCGTAATTTAAGTGTTCGACGGCTTCTGGACCAGTTTGTAAGAACACCGTCGAGTATGAACCACCCGAAACTTGCCACGCCACACTCAGCACAAAAAGGAAGCAGGTCTGAAACAAATGAGAGCACCTTGTTACATAAAAAGGTATAAAAACCGACCGATTCATTAAAATATTGTTATTTGAAAAGACTTACTTTAAGAATCATCTTTCCCGGTGATCGATGGAGTACTGATATTTTTGTGAATGTTCCACCGCTTTATAAAAGGTGCTTTGTTCGTCCCAAAATATTCTGTTCGGTAATACCGAAACAAACCATCAATGTCGCAGACAGGATGAATAGCAGTTAACAATTAATATGTTAATGGAGATTTAACGCGGGGTTCGGAGTCTCTCTCTCGTATTCAAGGCACGTGGTGGACAAAAGTTAGTGAACAAGCGTGAAAATTATTTTTGTCTCAGACGGACTGGTTAGTGCGTAACTTATGCAATATTACTGGGAAATGTTTATACTGTTCCACAACTTCACAGTACGCTGGCTAACGTTTGTTAGCTCAAGATGAAGTACTGCTGAGCAGGAGAGGTTTCACATAGTTCTTGTTTACATTAATAGGCAAAATTAGATTTATAGGTGCCTGTTTCAAAATAGAGTACCTATATTTTGATGTTATATCTTACTAAAACTGGAATGTATCACGTCGTTGTCTTGACGTACAGCTATTGTAAGCCTACATACAAATTAAATATATGTGGTGGGATACAAATTAAATGTTAGTCTACATGTACTTATATCCCGGTAACTTATAATAGCAGCAACTATGGCACTGTAATGGTGGCTTCTGTAATTATTATTTTTTTACACAATAATAGTGTACAAGGAAGGATTTAATGCTAAACAGCATTATATACCAGTCATCCAGGTCATGAGAGATATAATAGTAGGGCGTGCGGCTCAAAGTACTGAAAATAAATACAAAAGAAACAAAATAAATAATATACTAAATAATGATAAGTAATATTAAATTATAATATAAATGATTACACATAAACCAGTACATACATATATAACTTAATACTTTACTAAATATAATATACATACTTACCATAATATGAATTAAACCAGTTAATGAAAATAATACACCTACTACTACTACTTACTTTTACTAGGTGAATGATTTTAGAGGTTGTTCTGGATTAGAAACTGTAAGTAAAGTTAATTCTTGTCTACTTAAATGAGAAGTAAAAAAACTGCGATTGATTAGTTTAGTCTAAATGGTAACTTTCATAATAATGAAACTGAATGTTGTAATTTTCGCTTAATTTGGAAATAAAACCAAAAGTAAAGCGCTCAGTTTTATTTGTCAAAATTTTATATTAAAAAAGTTACAATGTAACATAAAAGTTTTCTGATTTGTATGAAGACTGAAGGTTCCTTCCCTTGTCATCTCATATCCATGTTTCCAATGAGACCACGAGTATGTAAGTAAAATAAAACATACCTGCAGATAAAATGTTTCAGTACTATGTATCCCATACTATGGGAGACATGATCCCCCCGGATCAATTCATGCGATAGAATGGATCAAGTCAACCATATATAGGGGACACTTGTGACAAACCTCTTTTCCCAGTTTTAGAGTTTCATTACATTTCAGGATGATTCAATCAAACTTGGCTTTGTATATTTGGTTGCTAGATAAATTACTTGTCCTAAAATATAAAACCCAGCCATTTCCGTTCAAAATTAAAGAAAATATGGCATCTAATCAAAGTGGGGGATCAACTGTCCCCAGTTTCCCCTATATTATATATATTATTTTATATTATACATACCTGTATTTATTACATAAAATGTAATTTTTAAATGTAAGGTCACAGTATAAATAAATAAATATAAATATATTCGGGACAATTCCACACCATTTACCTAGCCCCAAACTAGGATACCCTGTACTATGGGTACTAGATAACGGATACATGCAAAGATACGAATATTATAACATCCATAAACTCGGAAACAAACATTTCTGCTCATCACACAAATTATTGCACCTTGCAGGCAAAAAAGAAAAAAGAAAAGAAAAAATAAAAATAAATAAAGCATAAATAAGTAAGATACAGTCGCAGGCATCATTTATTTCATCCTTTGAAGGGATCAGCTAGAAACTGGCAAATATAAATATAATAATATAAAGAATAGATTCTTTGCCTCTTTTTAGTAATGTTCGCACACAGGTTATTTTTAATTGTTATTTAATAATTCATGCAAGTTGTTCCAAACTGCTTTTACAGCTCTGCGGGCTATCATATATCAAAGTGCATCAAAAATAGCGGTGACTGATTGAACATAGACTAAAAGGATTCAGTCAAAAAGGTTCACGATTTTCAGCGTCAGCGTCATTTATAAAACTATCCGTAGTTGGCCCAAGTTGTACTATTATTTATTATGTATTAATCAACCACTTTTAAACGCACTTTCAATTTAAATTACTCCAACGCAAGGAAGTTATAAGTACTTACGTACAACTGGAACGATATTTTCAAAGAAAAAGCGGGTATCGATTATTTGACCTTGAAAACGGTTTAAAAATAAAAGACAAGGACGTGAGTGAAAGCCCTTGATGTCTTTTTCTTATTTATAGTGCCAATCTCAGATAACAGCAAATATTTCGTAAGACAAACAGGACAAGAACTTCTTTAATTTCCAGAATAGTATAAAATAATCTCATCAGACACCAAAGAGGATGTACTATGTTAATATATTAAATAGGTGATCTCTTTGGTCTTTGTGATGATTATTTCGCAAGTTTATTTTAGTCTGTGCGAAAACTCTGAAACTTTGTACGAGAGAGAAAGAGACTTCCGATCCTCAATCCGAAAATGTGAAACTTCCTTTTTCACATTTTCTTTTTAAATTACGTTTTCGGTGAGACCATTTTTTATAAGAGAGATATCGTTCCAGTTGTATCTAAGTACATAGAACTTCCTTGCGCCAACTTAATGAGCAGAACTAAACTGACAATGCCTAATGGAAAACCATTAGGCATTGTCAATTTAGTTCTTTCATCGTAAAGAGATGGCGCTTGCGTAACTTTTGGTATTTACTTTTTAAAATTTATCATGGCAGTGGAGAACTTCGTTCTGCCAACGTTCGTTTTACTTTAAAAAAATACAAAATCCTGTAAAATTATGAAATAATTAATATCCTTGTAATAGTTACGTATTTTTAAATATTTACGTACATTCATTTCCATCCAACCAAACTTATCATAAAATCGTAAAATAAAAAAAAACGTATGGCAGGAGGCAGGAGTTTGTCTGTCATGTCACGTAATGGAAAGTTTTTAAAAAAGTGGATGAGAACATCGAGAACTCTGTGCAAGGAAGTTATATGTACGTAGTTGTTCATAAGTACATATAACTTCCTTGACTCTGTGTGACTCTGTTAAGAAGGAACATATGACGATTCCATATCTCCTATTTAGTTTGTGATAAGACGAGTACCTGATATTTCCATGTCATACTCAATCTTTGTGTGATGTTCACAAGTGCAAGAACCAAGGGAAACATTTGTTTCCGTAGGATCCAATACTACGAAGTCAATGGGTAAGGGCTCTTAGATTGGATGTAGTCAAAAGGATGACTATAAATTCAACAACGATACGGAGGAGCAGATGCTCAATTCAATGTAGTAATTGAAAGCAGGTAAAAACAGCCTTTTACCGTAAATCAAACCACGAGCGATCCAAACGAAAGACAACTTTAGCTAGCTAAATGTCTCTAATCTGTGGACAAGATGCTCGTGTTTGTTTTTATAATATGAAAAATTGGCAGTGTTTCATATTCAGATTTTATTTAGCTCTTTTTGAAAGCAGTTACATAAATTAAAATTAAATAAATCGGTCCATTTGTGTCAACATCTTTGTACCATTAGCTGTAATTTATAATATAGGAAATCAATAATGGTAGAAAATACTACTAATGAATACCATAAGTAATGAATTTGTTAGAAAACTGACGCACAACTTCACACAAACAAGGGAACGCAGATTTTCATACCCGCCAGTATGTCAAAATCTTTGGTCATACCCAAGGAAGTTCTATGTACATATATAACTTCCTTGGTCATACCAAACTAAAGTACTGTCACAGAATACTTAATTATTACTTATTTATTACCTAATTATTATTATACTACGGTTCTGTTACCAAAACTACGTACCAAAACTATCGCCAACGCCATCTAGTGAGAGATAAATAATGCTACAATGACGCTTGGAAAACCGCTCATTGAAAATCCTCTTAACTAGTATTAGCTAGTCTGTGGTCAATCCGTCACCATCGTGATGCGTGTTGTTCAATGGCGAAGGAAATGTCTGTGTTGTTGAATGAAGTTGACGTCCCGAGCTGCGAAAGATGCCATAGTAAATTTAGTGCTGCAAAAAATGTATTAGCAATACATAGGTAAAAGTTTCCTATGGACACTTCAGAGCAAACAGGCACCGTGTCTAGCTGTTTTTGGATAAAGGTAAATCTTTATGATGTTCTGTGTTTCGAACCATGGTTTTCGTGGTTATAACCTAGTGTGTATCTAGATACAGTGTTTTATCTGTCCATCGAGATAAGTATAGGCTATAGAAGTATAGGCATTATTGTAAGCATTTTTTCTATGATACACAAGTAACAAAGTACTTATTTAACCTCATTCCTCATCCAGTGGATCCCAGCAATGCGACTATCATCAGGTCATCAGTCCATCCATGGCATGGGGGGTGGGGGGGTCATCCTATGTTCCGTCTTTCGATGTGTGGTTGCCATTCTAGAACCTCGGTTATAGGTTCTACGGCTATGTTGCCTGCAGATTGCCATTTAAGTTTGTTAATTCGGAGAGCTAAGTCGGTAATTTTAGAGGTGAATGCATATAACGTTATTTATTTTGTGGAAAAAATTATATCTCGCAACGATCCCAAGCAAATATGTCTCCATATTTCTCCATATGCTATCCAACTTTGAGAACTGAATAACAAACGGTCCAGTAGTTTTTATGTGATGCGCGAACATATTGACACATTTTTTTGAAAATATTATATTCTTGTTCAGTATACAGTCAATTTTGTTACCTACTGCTTCAATAAATAAAAGGTATAGATAGGTTCCCGCCATAACCCAGTACTCTGAAGTTTTGGTTCTTTAACAGTTCCATTTTATGGGTTAAGGTATTTCCTTAGTATATATTGTTGTTAGTTGATATACGCATAATGCCAGGACAGCAGTTGGAAAAGAAATGTGCGAGGCAGATATCCAGCAGTGGACTGACCCGGACTGATGATGATGTCCGTTCTTCGTTTGCGTATACATCGCAGTAACAAAAAAGGTATGATTTTCATAACTTTGATTCAACTTCAAAGCAATCTACGAGTTTTGATACGGCTACCTTGATGCTATGATATCGCAAAAAGGTTTGACTTGAAACTTTAATATTGTTTTTCGAAACTAAATCATTACTTACTTTATATATTTACACAACAAATACTAAAAACGATTACATCATCATTTCAGCCTTTAGCAGTCCACTGCTGAACATAGGCCTCCCCCAAAATTACATCACATCACAATAATTTTTGTAAATGCGAAAATAACTATTTCTGTCTGTTTGTAACCTATTCACTACTAAACGGTTGAACAGATCTTGATGAAATTTGACTAGGACATAGTGTGTAAGAAGTAACAAATAGACATAGATATGGAGTTATTTTCGAATCATTAATAATCAAAGTCTCGAGGAGATGGTGTGACTGTGTATACGCCTGGTTTGCAGTACTTGCAAGCAGAAGCGCAAAAAGTCATGAACGTGCAAGTAACGCCATTCCACCAGGGGTTCGCATAACGACGCTAGTGACGCTGTTTAAATAATCTGTTACAGATGTAAGAGGCCAATGATGATATTATAATAAAGTGATTTAAAAAAAAACATGCGGTCTCCTCGTCACACCAATTTGTCACACTAGTGTGCCCACGAGTAAAAACTTTTTTTTTCAACGTGACTTGTGTTGAAATGATAGGTGTCTTAGTGACAAGTATCTTAGTGTCAGGTGTCTTAGTGACAGATGTTGAAGTGACAGTTGTAGAAGTAATACAGCTGCAGTTATTTTTTGTTTATTTTTTAATTTCGAATGAAGTATGGAGGAGAAAAACATTATGATGTTGCAGGCAGATAGCTTAAACTGCCTAGCCTTTTGATTGAATGGTGCCATTCAACTAACGGCCTAACTAATATTCAGCCATTCAATCAAACAGCTAGGAAAATGATTTGGATCGATCACGTACTACTTGCCTAGGCTATTAATTTAAATTTAGTTTCACAATTAAAATTTTGGTCCACTTTCAGCCACCTGGCGCTGAAGCATATACACTGTCAATATACGTAGTCTGTGGTCAATATGGCGTCGGCAAGCAACAATATTGCTGGTATTTCTCACAGTTTGATTGCGTTTACGCAAAAAAATAGCACAATGGAAGAGTGTAGTGATAAAAATAATGTGAACTCTTCTGTTTGCAAACTACTATGTTTAAAAGAATTACACCTAAAAAACTAGAAAGCTTTGTGAGGTTGAACATGAAAACTGTTTATAAGCATTTGTGTTTATAAACTACTACTTCTGATAGAATTGCTTCTTTTTTGTCACATGGTCACCCTATTGTATGAATGGCCTAAGCAATCAGCCATCCAGTTCATTAAATGTCATACGACTCAATATCACTCAGGCCGTTAGTTGAATGGAACCATTCAATAAAAAATCTAAGCAGTTAATTAAACGGCGGATTAAACTATCCGCTTGCGAAATCAATACTTTATTCGCTATTAGCCGTCGGTATACAAACTCGTTCCAATACACCACCCTCCCGGCCCTCGCAAGGCGTACCATAATTCAGCCTTTTACTCCTCGTTACGCTACTATTTATAAACGCAATGGAGGATATGTTCAAGATATTGGACTGGAATGGAATGGGCATCAACATAATTGGCTAGTACATCTCACACTTGAGATTCGCAGACGATATAATCGTAGTCGTAGGTGGAGTCACTGCAAGAGTTGCAACAAATGCTGACCAGCCTAGCTGATGCCTCCCGACCGACGTATTGGGCTCCGCATGAACAATGACATAACAAAATTGATGGTAAATCAAAACATTACACCGGAAATGATCTTTCAAACTGTACTAAACACCCAATGGTATAATTTGCTGACGATAGTACTGTGATTATTAAAAACGAAGACACAGATTACAGAACTGCAGTTATTGACGCTGTAAAAGATATTATGTATTGGTTGGAAATTAACAATCTGCAAATTAATTTCAATAAAACTAAAGTGATGCATTTTCAACAAAGAACCGCTCATTTTATTATGGAAATTATTTAAATGAAACTGAGACGACAGAATTCCTAGGATTACATACAGATAAACAACTGACATGGAAACATCATATTGATAATTTAGTTAAAAGTATTAATAGTTTGACCTACTCTTTGCATCATCTTTTGAAGATAGTCAACAGTGAAACTGCATTGACTGCATACCACGGAAGTGTTGCTTTCATATTAAGGTATGGGGTAACTTTTTGGGCCAATTCAACTAATAGACAGCACGTATTCTTAGCCCAAAAAAGGTGTATTAGAGCAAAAGCTCAAATAAAGCCCATAGATAGTTGCCGACCACATTTCAGATCATTGAAAATCTTGACGGTACCATGTATCTATATCTATCAGGTTGCGCTATTTGTGACGAACAACCTCGGATATTTTTAGTCATTCAATGAAGCTTACAGGTTCAATATGAGAAACAAAGACAGACTCTGCTTTAGACCGTTCAATACATCACTAACAGTGTATTTTGTATGACTCCAAAAATCCATACCAATATATAAAAGTGAAACGTCGTCTGTTTGTTTGTTTGCTTGGGGAGCTTTCCGCGATAACCGCTAGACGGATTTTGATGAAATTTGAAATGAAGATAGCTTATACCCTGGAATACAACATAGTATACTTTTTATCCCGGAAAATTGTAAGTTCCACGGGAAAACTGGAACATGTTGAATACTCGCTCTAAGGAACGGTTGCCATGGAAACGAAATATCAAGTCTGTCAATAAACATCAAGAGCTTTGGTGCCACAGATTAAGTAGTTCCTGCTGTACCAACACAAGCCACAGAGGCCATAACCAAGAAGTCTAAGTCTACTTTTTCACTGGTTTTTAATATCCTATAGAAGAACATAGCATGCTTTTTCCGCGATAAACTGTAGTCCGCGCGGACGAAGTCGCGGGCGGGTAAGCTAGTATATAATAAATTGCCAAAGAGCATAAAGCAATGTAATTTAACAAGTTTCAAACATAAATTAGAGGTATTTCTTGTTGACAAATGATATTATACGATTAATGATTTTCTTATTGATAATAATTTGAACTGTATTTAAATTAATATATATGATCAATGGTAAATGTTATTATGGAATAGATATTTGATTTTGATTTAATTTTTTTTTTATTGTAAGACATTTTAATATAACTATATTGATATTTTAATTTGTATTGTATACAATTTAATAATTTGCATGCCTAATGGTGAGAATGTATAAGGGAAATTGTTAAACTAACATCTTCAACTGTTCACCTACATTCTGACAAATAAAATGATTTGATTTGGAACCAATAGTAGTTAGTAACATGCCTCTCAAATTTGTGTAGGAGTATGTCTACCTAGGACAAACTCTTATGTTGGGCAGAAACAACTTTAAGAGGGAAGCTGATAAGCAGATTCGGCTGGGCTGGGCGGCATTTGGGAAACTTAATCATGTCTTTACGTTGCCCATCCCACAATGACTATAAATGAACAGTGAGACTGGTCAAAAAATAATGATCGCTCAGCGAGCTAGGGAACGGGTTATGCTCGTGGTTTTTCTTAGGCATCGCATCCAAAACGAGGTGATCCAGCACAAAACGAAAGTCATCGACATAGCTCACAAAATTAGCAAACTGAAGTGGCAATGGGCCGGTCACATAAGTCGAAGAAACGATTACCGGAGAGGTAAACGACTTCCATACCACAGTGCCTGAAGACAAAAGTCTTCAATCAGTGCGTCTTAACAGTCATGACCTACAGAGCCAAAACGTGGACACGTGGATAGGCTAATAAGGAGACGACTTTCTTGAGTGGAGACCACGTATAGGCAAACGTAGTATAGGACGCCCTCCAGCCAGATGGAGTGACTATTTACGCAAAGTAGCTGGCAGCAATTACATGAGAAGAGCCGCAAGATCGGGCTCAGTGGCGCGCATTAGGAGAGGCCTATGTCCAGCAGTGGACTAATGCAGGCTGTTGATGATGAATCTACAGTCCGTAAGGACAATATGTGTACTGTGGCGCTACTAGCAACTTGCATGAGTTGAGGGGATTACCTATGCGTCTTTCTTTGATAGTAAAATTATGAACACAAAATAAGCAAGAAAGATGAGTGGGCGTTTAGTTTATGGGATATAGGCCTCACAGTTCTTGATTTTATACATACAAGGAAGTCTACTTTGGGTCAGACATATGTGTTATTAATTAATTTTATTTTTATGGAAAGGGATTAATCCTCGTACAACCAGTGGCTTAGTACCACACAGCCGGTGTCTTATAGATAGTTTTGTATAATTGGTCTGTAGGTAGGTATGTTATGCAACTAAATTTTCATCTTCGAAAAGTAAAATGTAATAAAAATAAACATACAATAAAAAAAACAATGTTTTTAAAACAGTTTATTTTCGCCGCAGTCTTAAAACATAACACATCGACTAAAGACTATCTACATTAAGTATTTAGGTTATAATATCACATGAGAGGAGCTAGTTGCCGGAGCAGATCAGTGGTAGGACTCGTGGTGGATCTGGGGGGCGGTGTTGTGCACTACTGCGTTGAAACTGGAAAACGGAAAAGGGGTAAAAATTAATATAACTCTTACAAGCGGTAACTTTACACTCCAATGACACCGGGTTTTAGTCCTCAGTCCGCATAATGTGTGGATTTGCCATCGCTCCGTGCTTCAGAGGGACGTTAAGCTGTCGGTCCCAGTGATAGCTCTCGTTAAGCCATGCCAGAGGCCCTTAGGAGGCCTGCCAAACTCTGACATCAGAAATCGGTACCAACCCTACAATAAGAGGTTCAGACATTGCGAAGTGTTGAGTGTTAGGTACGTGGAATTGGAAGTCAGAAGAGGGATCGGTATCAATAATCAGGGTTTCTTCTAGATCTTACTTAGTTCACACTTCACACTCGCACTAAACTACTTCACATAGTGTGAACACAGATTCAAAAAAATCTGATCCATTGGAATTCAGAGTCAACTGGTGCGCTTTGCTCATCATATTGAAGAAATATCATAGATTAATTGATCGGGTGTAACATCAATCACATAAAAAAAATATGCAAGCTTTCTTTCGATTTCGATGATATGAAAGATAACTGCTAAAACTAAATATATTATGAAGCTACTAGTTACGTAACTTTATGAGTTATAATAAATTGTATTTTTTTATATTGGTTATCTTAATTTGATTTATCATATGAAGCAATAAATTCAATTCAATTATTAAATTTAATTAAAAATAATCATAAACGATTGCAGTGCCTATATGCCGATTATTATGCTTTTGCTTAATCAATCAATGCTTGACTGTGGAAGTAGAAATAATTATTACGTATACATAATAAAGAATTGAGGCAGACCTTTGGCCCAGCAGTGGGACAGTACAACAAACATACGAAAAATAACTAAAATAGGAAAAAAAGTGATTATGAAATGAAATATTTAGAAAGTGTTCCAAATATATCTTGACATATTTAATACATGTGTCAGTGTATCTATTTGCTTTAATTCTAACAATGTATCTCTTATGAATGTCAAACGAGGTAGGTCCGAGCTCTGGTGTCAAATTTTGTCAGGCTACCTTAGGGCCTCTAAAGTGGCATAACGACTGCTGTATATTACAAGCAACCTGGACCGATGGCTTAACATGCTCTTCAAAGCACGGAGCGATGGAATTTCTAGCAGTTATTTCATGCTTACCCATTGTGGTCGTCAGCGGTGTAGGTGACCTTGCGGAAAGAGCCATCGGGCTGCAACAGGGAGTACTCTCCCTTCACCACGTCTCCGTCGCGAACCTCGTGCTGGGTCTTGTGGTCGCCGGTGTGTGGGTCTGATACTGAATACGAGTAGTCGTATTTGGGGTGAGCCTGAAATTCGAGAGACAAAAAAATTGTGAATTAAGGTGAAGTTGTTCCAGCTGATTTGGATAAAGTGATCATTTATGAGTTATTGTTGATCTAGTCACTTGCGTATAGAATAAAAATAAGGCATTGTATCAAAGTAAGCCCTTACTTGACACAGAGTCTTTTAATAGAATTCACAAATTCGATTTTATTTTTTGTGTCTCATATTTCCGGGATTTCTGACTTTAACTCCCAATTTTGATTATATTTTTTTAATTGAAAGGGTGATCAAGGGGTTCATCAGAAGTGTAGTTCAATAGTGTTCTGTTTTTATAAACTTAATTTAAATTTTATTGTTTGATTCAAATATGAATTATTAGTGCTAAGTTCTGTTTTGGAAATGTATTAAACGGATGTTTAGCTCGTCACCACGACAGTTGGCCTACTATAACTGAGTTAAATGTTTACTTATTTTAGTATTTAGATACAGGTTTAGTCTAAATAGTTTATTTTGTATCAAACCTTTCTAAACATCGCAACTTAAGATCGATTTTAATTTACCGATGAACTAAGCGGAAATCATACATCAGCCCTCGACGCCGCAACAAAATTGTAACTATTGCAAATCTATAAATCTGTTTAACATCAAATCTAACACATCCTTTAAGAACAAATCTCTGCATCCTATAAATGTAACACAAGAATGTTCTAAGCTGTCAAAAGTTATGCAATCCTACATTTGGGTCGACGTCAGCCATTCCGCATGGGCCATTAAAACGAGCGTGAGTCTCACGAAGTTTATGCAAACAACAGAGTATTTCCCTTTACATTGGCAGTCATTACCTCCGGACTGACTGTATGTTGCAACTTCTCCAGACCGATTGCTTTAAGTTGATACGATCTAAGCAAATCTGTCATGTTAGAGCATCCTTGTAGACGAATAGGTAATTCTAGTACGAGTATAAAACATGAATTACATAATGGAAAGATTTCCCAACTTGAATCGTTAGGGGTGTTCTGAGTTTCGCATGGTGTTTGTGTGTGTGTTTGTCCATTGCCACCTAACTCTCTAACAGTCTGTACGATTTTAATGCGTTTTTTCTTTGAAGTTTGAATCTTCTGTTCTGATGATGATCACCAAAAAACAGAGGATGTAGCTATAGTTACTAAAAAACGCAAAACATAAAATAGGCAGTCGGCAACGACCGGGACCGAAAGCTACAGCTTTTGTTCAATTTAGAACTTGCATAAACCACTAACTATAGCAAATATAGAAAATACTTTCTAGTTTCATGCAAAGTTACACTAATTCACAAAATATAGTCTACAAACAAAAACAAAAATGAATAAGTGAAATTTTCATTGCAGATTAAAACTAACTAATCTCTACGAGCCCAACTGCAAAGCTTATCTTGATCGTTGTGTAGATCAAAAAACATAACCGACTCCAAAAATTTGTATTTATACTGTTAAATTCAGTAATATATAAAATGTTGCTGTTTACATGTGCTTGTTACAAGTTACTTACTTGTATCATTTACATTACACGACTTGCAAGGTTAATGGTTTCATACCATAAAGCAACAGCAATGTAATCAATTATTTTTAACAATGAAAATACCGTATGAAAAAAGACAATAAATATAATACTCACGATAAAAACATTGGCGGACGCTCTTTGTGCCTTTAGCCTATAGCGGTCCAATGTTGCAACCGATCGAGCGATTCCAGGGAAACCGTTATCGAAATACAGTCACGACCAGGATTAACCTCCATTATGTAACTGCCAAGTGGGTTTCGAACCATTACTTGCGGCGTTCGATTTATGACATCGCTAAGTACTATAACGGACCTCGAATTATATGGAGTTATGTAGTTTAATTTGACGCCAACGATGCTGTAATACAGTGTAGCTGTTGTTCAATAGATTGTTTTTCTCCAAGTTGTTTTGCGAAGAAAGAAGCTAGTAAAATATAATCTATACTTATAATAAAGCAGTAAGCATAAAAAAACTGTGCAATGAACATATATAAAAATAAATTGGTCTAGGGTACTTAATATAAACTACTGAACAAGAAAAGAACATTGTTTTTAAATCGTATCTTTCTGTTTGTCTGTATGTTTGTTCGCGCATCACGTAAAAATTACTGGACCGATTGTGATGCGATTCAGTGTTGGATAGTTTATAGTTTAACTTAAGAATTGGTGTTCTTGGTATCTCAATCCGATGAGTAGAAGCCGAGCAATCATTAAACATTGCTCAACTTTTTGACAACTGAAGAAGTTTTGATCAAATGTTGGTATATTGGTATTTTAGGTTTTGGAATACTGCATAGACTTTAACCAAGAGAAATGACCCCGCATGCGAAGCCACACAGGTAGTCAGTATATAAGTTTATGGTTTTATTGCGCTCAGTGTGCAACACCCCAAGTGTTGCATATAAAAGACTTCAACGCGCTGCCGGTGAGTATGGAGCAAGCGGCCATTTGAAGCGTTTTATTTATTCCACTATTTTTAATTCAATAGTCATCTTAATTAAATTTTGAAATATTATTTTAGCTACACTAGTTATGCTAATAATAGTAGTTAATACATTTTTGGACATTTTATGTTATGTTAAATATAATTGGGTATTTTACAACTTGTTATGTGCTATTTCAAGTTATGATAAAGATTGGAATTATGTAGAATTTCTATCAAGAACAGAAACAATGGTTTTTATAGCTGGTGGCAACTGTTGATCAGTTAAGTTTTAGAGGTAGTGAAATGCAGTAGGTAGACTTGATGAAGTCAGATCGCTAAAGATAGTTGCGTGTCAGTTGTCGGAGCTTGGATAAACAGCTGTCTATTTGCATGATTATACGAGACGGGAGGACACGGAATTATTATTTATCTTTATTAGCGACCCATTTAGGAAACTGAAGTGATGCAATATTAGCACCGCCGTAACGGTGGGAGCGTTTGTTACTATATCCCGGAAATCGAGTCGATTGTGCGAGATCGAGCTCTGAGTTTATGCAAGCCATCAATTAGTTACTATTGTATTACGAAAGATTGTGTCTACACGTGCCTAAAGGAAACTGCTATTACTGCTCCACTTACGCAGATATTAGCGAATGTTTGTTTACCCGTATCAGGGCGAGTTTAATTAATTTCGACTAGAAAATTGCAACATGTTAAGTAATGAATATAATTAGCAAATCAAAGGAACGAACCGTAAACGTTATGCTCCAGTAGTGTTCACGATACTTCGATCGGTGATATAATCTAATAAAATGTTGAGTATCCGCATGTGAAATATGTTGCAGATATTTGAATTGCTAATGAGACGGGGAATACTATTGTCCTAACATTTGATCTGAACTAATTCATAAGCTATTTGACGCTCATTTTTAAATTGTCTTAATGTGTTCACATCGAAATGTTAGATCAGAGAAATGTTTATTTTATACGAAATCGTTAATATATATTATAAAAACAAAAATACATACAATCGAACATAATATAACAGTCTCCTTTTCTGAAGTACCTTAAAAATAGCGTTATGAACTTCAACTTTTTAAATGGCGCTGTAACGCGAGCTACCGTTTATTAAATTCTCTAGCTGAAGCCTGCGGCTTCGTACGCATGGTCATTTTAATATATAACCTGTGCTTCTCACAAATAACGTGACTTTCTATTGGTAAAGGAATTTTCAAAATCGGTTCAGTAGATCCAGAGATTACCCCCTTCGACCTCACAAACTCACAAATTTTACCTATTTATAATATTAGTATAGAAGTATAGATAGTATAGATTAATTTTTGTACATAATTATGTTGATAAGTAATTTGTCTTTTGGTTTCCCACATTTGTGTGACTGCGATTCTTATATTCGGTAGCTTACACACCAAACCATGTGACAACGCGGAAAAAAACTCGTGGTCCTTCTGGTGTGACAAATAGGTGTGACCAAGAGTCCTCGCAGATAAAATTATCATGACCAGTAATAACATATATTTTTTATTGTAAATTGCATAGATTCCTTAGCACAATTATTTATGTAGTACCTACTACAGTTGAAAATCTGGCATTATCCATACTTTTACATTATAAAAGCGAAAGTAACAGAGTTACTTTCGCTTTTTTCTGTTCTGTTACCTTTTCACCACTAAACAACTAAACCAATCTTGATGAAATTTGGTATAGATATAGAGATATAGTTTTAACATTGGGAAAGGGCATGGATACTTCTTATTGAGATAAACTTTAAGTCGCGGGCAAAAGCTAGTTATACATAGTTTGCAAAGAGAACATCAAAGCGAACCAAATTATAATTTATGTTTATTACCTACGTTTCTTACCTAAATAGATAAATATGTTTTTTAATGTATTAATCATGAATAACTTAATTCTGTTCTTTAAAATCGTATGATTTGTCTATATCGTCTGAAAGCTAACTATAGTGTAGACACAACACAAAGACACATCACGACAAAATGCATTGTGATCCGCGTATATTGTTAGATATATCTACCCTTGACCACATTGTCTTCCAACGTGAATGTTCAGATGTGACAGTAATGGTTGTGTGGCAATACAATGTTGTTTGACGATGGGCGTCTGCACGAGATTAATGTGCGTAACGATCAGCAATGCGCATTAAGGTTGCTGTTATTTTAGCTTTTCGTAGATTGATAGAATTTTGCAGATAACCCAACCTTCAATATTGCGTATATAAGTCAGTTATTAAGTCATCATCTCAGCTAAAAGAGTAAGTCGAGAATTATAGATTTGATCATAATCTTTGTGTAATTTTTTACATTGATGTTTAAGGCAATATTATAAATAACGTTTATTAAGAAGTAATAAATAATTGCAAAAAAATAAACAAGTAGTGAACTGGGATATTTTCTCCATTGAGTTGTTTTAGGCACAGATATATTAAGAAATATTAAGCAAGTTTTTTTGAAAAATTTGTTAATGACACATTGAGTTTTCTTAGTCCAAAGCCAGCTAATTGAATAATTAGAATTCATGTTGAAATCATCTGCATCTTCATAAATATTTCTTTCGATTATAGATTGATATTGGCATTGATTGATTTGATTGTGCGGAAGAGGAAGCTATCTAATAAATTGATAATAAATTATTAACATTTTTTGATCATATATGTAACTGTGTTAGCTACATCAATTTATTCAGATAGTCCATTTCTAATTGTAACTAGCATATTATTATGTAACAAAATGTGGTTTGGTTGTAAAAACCTTAATAAACTGTTCAATAAGTTTTAGTGCGTGTAGTAGAAACGAAACGTGTCTATCTATTTATAAATGTTAATATTTACGGAACCATTACTTAAGGAAAGCTTAAGGAATTTCAATTTTTTACTTATTCGTTGCAGTTCTTAAATAATTTATGAAACTTACAACAACTCGTATATATCATCTGGCCATCATCATCATCATTTTAGATTTTGCAGATGATATGAAAGTACACTTTATAGTGTCCAGCTGACTAACTTATATTTTTAACTAGAAAATCAGCCACTAAGCCATTTTGGCCAAAGCAACCGACATGGCTCTGCGGATAAGCAAGCTAAAGTGGCAGTGGGCTGGTCACATTTTCCAAAGAACCAATAACCGCTAGGCTGACAGGTTCTCGAGTGAAGACCACGTTTAGGCAACCGTAGTGTAGGAAGCCCTGTGACCAGGTGGAGTGACGACCTGCGAAATGCGGCTGGCAGAAAATGATAAGGATAGCTGAAAATCAAGCTCAGTGGCGTGCGTTAGGAGAGGCCTCCGTCCAGCAGTGGACAAATATAGCCTGATGATGATGATGAAGACCTTTTTGAGTATTCTGGCAGCAGTCTTGGGACTGGTCAGGCCAGTCTTTCTTTATTATATTTAACATGAGGTGAGATTAGTAGCTAGCCAATTAAAAAAGGAAAGCCAGGTTAGCTATGATGACTTACATGATAGTCGACATGCGTGTCTTCGTGTCCTCCGTAGCTGGGGGCTACCGCAACCTGGGCGTAAGCTTCTTCATGTCCATAGGACTCTCCGCCATATCCACCATGTCCGCCCAGCTGCTGGATGACTCCAGCCGTGGCAACCGCCACTACAGACAGGATCACTGCGGCCTGGAGGAAAATAAATGTTATTTACCGGAAATCTCAAAGAAGTTCTGCTAGCCGTTTTGTAAACCATGATAAATATTGCGTATCAATTAATTTCAGTTTTAAAAGTTGTAATGGTTGGATTTAAACTGATTTCATTTATTTTTCAATATATCGTACTTAAATATTTTACTTTCATCATTTTTGTAGTAAGAATAACGCAAGCAGTCCTGGATGTCTTATACCGGGATTCATTTTAAATAAATGTTGGTCAGACAAACTGCTGAAATGAGTTACTCCAATATCCTTTTTCAGCATTCTATACTTTGAAAGTACAGTCACGCCAAACGGCATTCTCAAGCACAGACAATCCTTTCACCAACTCCGTACGGGAATACAAAACACGAGACCCACTTACTTTCGAGATCATTGTGTTAGAATAAGGTTTGCTTCGAGTGCACGACTACACACAACTGATTCCGAGCTGCGGCCCCGTCGACTTATATATTAGAACCTATGCTGACGAGATGCGATGCACGCCAACTCCACGCAAGAATACGGCAGTTTGATAATGATACAGCAATTACGTAAAATTACATAGCATTCTACACAGTTCAAGGTGAGAAAACTGCGTATCAAACAATTAACGTGAAGAAAGTAGACCATTTTATATATGAAGATCGTTTTATGTTTTGAGCCAATGTTATAGCGTCTCTCTAACGCATCTAGTCATGAGAATGTGCTAGCTAAGTACGTGATCGAGTGTAACTTGCAATCGTTTGCGTTAGGGATGATCTGATTAGGAAGAGACTGCAGTAGTATTCTAAAGAGGCAATAAGGAACTTAATAAAAGGCTATACTTGGCAACGTGGAATGTTTATTGTTTCTTTGCTCATTGGAACTCTGTTAGGTAATAAATAACTTGATGCAGTGGTGATGACATTTTGGTATGGAGTATAGAATTAGTAAACTTAATTTAGTGTATTACACAAGGTAACCAGTCAATGAAAATTTATTAATAAAAAAAAGGTCCTCATATGTAGGCTGAACGAGAAGAAAATAATTAAACAGCACCTGTAATATTCCTCAACTGAGCGTTGATGATATTGTACTTATTTTGCTTATTAAAAAATATAATGAAAAAGCCTAAATCTAGTTACACTCCATTCTTAGTGTACTAATGATAGTTGTTTAACATTATTTGGATAAAATTTTACTAACCTAATATATTTTTTAACCTTATGGAATAACGTATCATCAGAAACGTGTGCATATTTTCATATATTTTTTATTTAATCAGTTCTTTTGGCATCATCTGTTATCTATCTATGTTGCTTTATATGTATTATTAAGTAGCACTACGTGTCAAAGTCTATCAAAGTTATGCAACAAGAAAATCGGATAGCATTCAAAATCTAATTCAGGTAACATTTTTAGGTATAGATTCTGTTCCAAGATCTGAAATCTGAGGAGAGCCTGCAAATTTATCTGTGTTGCCAAATCACTTTGTAAATTAGTACTTACTAAATTCTTGTACTCTCGTCTTGTTAACCTGTAATTACATACGTATAATCTGCAGTAACTAGAGCGTTTCGTCCAACTGGGCCAGTGTGCAAGTTTAAAGACAAAATAATGGCTCGAGTACAACCTTGCCGAGGGATGTCATTAGAGAAAATCTTTTAATTTATTTACTGTTGTCTCGTTTCTTTACTATTGAGTAAGTCTGCAACAATTGCTTGCAATTATTAGAAGGTTACTTTAAAAATAGAATATTCATCATCATCATCATTACCAGCCTGTAGGTATTCGTCCGCTGCTGAACATAGGCCTCTCCCAATGAACGCCACCGAGACCGATCGTCGGCTCTTTTTCTCCAGTTTTTGCTGGCCGCCTTTCGCAGGTCTTCACTCCACCTGGTTGGTGTATGACCTACATACACACGTAGACCGCGATTTGTACACGTGAACAAATCGCGGTCTACAATCGAAGACTCGCTACCACAGCGGTATTCCGTCCATCGACAAATGTGACCAGCCCATTGCTTCTTCCGCGTGCTAATCACTTGAGCTAAGTTGGTGACTTTGGTTTTCTTTCAGATTGTACTTCGTTTCGTATCTTATCCTTCAGAGAAACCACGAGCATAGTTATCTCCATAGCTCGCTGAGCGACTTTAAATTGGAATATGTATTATTTTTTACTTTTTTTTTTGCAAAAAATGCGATTGAATCATAGAGTATTTTTTTAATATTATTTGTATTAAAAAAAACTTCTCCTTATTTTATTTTTTTTGACTGATATACACAGTTCTGACATTTCACTCTGGAAAAAGGTAATAATAAACGTCAGAGCTGAGTGTATCCGTCATCTAATCATCATCATCATCATCATCATCATCAGCCTATACGTGTCTACTGCTAGACGTAGGCCTCTCCTAATGCACAATACTGAGATCGGTTGTGTAGTACTACTATCTTGTTCTGTGGCTTAGTCTTTAGCTTTCCGCATCCAGTTCCTGCAGCCGCTTTTCCAGGTCATCACTCCAACTGGCCACAGGGAGTCCTACGCTACGTTTGCGTAATCGTTTTCTCCACTCGAGAACTTGTCTACCCCAACGGTTATCAGTTCATTGGGAAATGATTCCAAGCTTCTTCTACTATATCCGTAGTAACGGTGTACTAAGGCTACTTTGAAAGATAGCACTTAACGAATCTCAATCAAAGATAAACAACGTTTTGTGAAGTAACGCATGCGAGTTGAGGTGTTCCACTCAGTTAAGGTGCATCCTTTCGCTTGTGGCGCGAAATATGATTTGTTTGGTGTTTTTTGCTCATCACAGCTTATCAACACTTATTTTATTCTACTAAACTGATTTTACGATAATTATAAGACTAACACATATGTTTAAAAGGATCGTATCACATAAATATCATTATTGTAGCTACAAATAACCGTACCTAAACTAAAAAAAACATTGTAAAAAACATTGATGGATTCGCGATAAATATTCGCGATAAATATTCGCGATAATAATAACACACATGTTTTAATGGATAGTATCACATACATATCATTAGAGTAGCTACGAATACCCGTAGACTAAAAAAAAACATGTAAATAACTTTTTATTTTTTACTACTAGCGACGTATTGTAAACTTAATTAGAAACAAAATTTCAAAATGATTCCTAACTTATGTAATTATTATTAATTCTGCTATAAATAATCTTTCTATGCTTACCAAACTTCGGTACCACTTTTAAATTTATTCAATAAAATTTAATTTGTTGAAGATGTAACGACAAGGTTATTCTGTGCCTATGTAGACACAGACTTTGGCTTAAGGTTCAAAATGCTTTAATCGGTTAGTGAAGCTTTTCACGAATAGAAAACTTTAGCAATATTATCCCTCCAATGATAATGGTTTTATTAAACCACTATGTATTTACGGTTACGAAAATAAACGTGTTATAAAAATGAACGTACTCGTAGGTAATTACATCAAAAGCGTTCAGAAAATGCTTCATTCTAAGTAGAATTTTGGAACTTATTACACATTTCGTGACCATGTTTAATATTCTTAACCTACATTTTCCGTTTCATGATCCATAACATCTTGATACCACGTAAATCATAGAAAGTTACGTATTTTGTCTTTGGGTCTGGTACTTCCGTCATCTGATAAATTTAACGCGAGTTGTAAGCACTATTATGGAGTCAAACGTGCGTTAAAGCAACAGTGAATGAAGTAACCGCCATCGTAGAAGGAACTATTTAGTAAACTAGCGATGTCATTACATATTGTTATGAGTTCTTTTCTGGAGTAGAGCTTCATGGTTCAAGCTTCATGGAGATTCATGGTTTCTGGGGAAGAAGTATCATAGGTGATATTCCTAGAACAATAACACTTATATTATACCAAATTTCGTTCAGCTGTCTAATAGATTATCGATTGCTCGGTTTCCTAATATCGCGTTAAGACATCAAGTACCCTATTTTTTAAGTCAAAACCCGAACTTTCCAACAGTAAATTCTGCATCGCAATTGTTCTAGTAGTATTTACTCGATGCGCGAACAGAGAGAAAGAAACCATTATATATATATATATATATATTTGTTATATTCCTGTTCAGTAGCTTAATTAATTTAGGTCCCCTAGGCCATTTTTTATTATCTTCATTGTACAGAATTTTGGTTGTTTGTCATATATGGTAGTGCTGGCCTCTGATATCAGAGTTTGTCAAGCTGCCCAAGGGCCTCTGACATGGTTTAACGACTGCTATTTATCAATCACAGCCGGGACCGACAGCTTAACGTGCCCTCCGAAGCACGGAGCGGTGGAAAAACGCACATAACTCAGAAAATTAATTGGTACGGAGCCTAGGTTTTGAACCTGGTATCATTGGATTCTAAATTGCACTATAGAACCGTTAGGCCACCATCGCTTATAGAATTTTTGTTAAAAGTATCCATTCTATTTAAATTAAATAATTTTATTCTATAACTCCTGGCCGTTGCCTTTTATTGAAAGAGCGAAGCGAGATCACCTTATCAACTTGGACTAATAAGCGTTTATTTTGTTTATTTTTTGTTTGTCAATAACTTTCGAACCCTTGATCTCGTATGAAATTTTATAGGGAGTTAAAAATAAGATAATTTTTAAGTTCGTCTCATGAGCTAAATTGGCTGTGGGGATTTGGCTGTGATTGGGGATAAAAAAGAAGATATTAACAGTTAAGTGTGACAATAAGGTTAAATGCCAATGAAAGAGCTTTGGCAGTACCATTGCAAAAAAAATATACTTTTGTTGAAGTAATTTTAGGTTTTGTAGTTCTTTATTAATAAAACAAATGTTAAAAAAACGTTCTCAAGTAAAATTTTTTTACGTTTTTTTTTTTTGTATTTTACTAAAAAAAACAATTCGGCACCTACTTATATTTTTAAATGATCTACGAGTAGCACAGGTCTAAATACCAAGCAGCTTGCTACAAAACAAAAAACTAAGGATCTTGGATTCTGTCAGATCGTTTGAGAGTTTAAATAACAAATAATCATTAAAAAAAAAAGTTTGAATTGAGGATTCACACGTTTCTAAATACAAATATTTATATTTGTATACGCTTAAACTTATTAACAATGCATATCCAAGTCAAGTGTTACTCATATATATTTCTAAGACACCTACTACCTGAAACCAGATGGACCGGTAGACGGCTTCTGTAATTACGTAGTGCTTGAATAGTGTTATTAATTAGCAATTGATGTTACTTAACATCATCACATATTCGACCGTTTAAGTAGTACAATGCAGTGCCTGGTATGAAGTGTGAAAGTGGATCGTATTTGATTCATTATAATATTGACGTGGATATGAAGTTCAGTTGCTGGTCAAATTGCTGATATTCTCCGCTATTTTGTCTCGTGAAGTCATGCATAACGAAAGTTCAACAAGGTAGCAATATTATTCGATGCCAGGTAATTTATAAAAACGTCTAATGGTATAATTCATAAAACATGTATAAATAACCGTAGTTGTTGTGCTGTTAGTATCTGAAGATACATCACAAGGGATAAATAAAGAAAATAAATAATAATTATTATTATTATTATTATATTAATAAAATCGTTTAAAAAAAAAATAAGTCTTCGAACAAAACTAAAAATAAGGCAAACAAGCTTTAAATTTATCTTTATTTTGAAATATAAGATGAAGTTGGAGACATCATACATTTCTGTTCTCCTTTAATGGGATCAGGTAGAACCTGGTATCACGATGCTTTCGACTGCATCTTACATTTCAAAATCAAGAATCTAAAGCTTTTTTACCTTTTTAGATTTGGTTGCAGCACATAGTTTTATTATTATATTAAGAAATTTTTATTTAAACTTTTTAATTTCCTATGCATATTTTTTGGAATGGTATTTTAAAGACATTCATTTTCATACCTAACTCGATAGATTTTGGTCATTTTTTGTTCCATCGGAAATACAATAATTATAGCATCTGTCAGCCACCGTATTAGTTTTCTTGACACTTCATATATCCTATGTCACTTTCGTGATTAAGGCAAATCCAATCAAACCTCATTTATCAAAATCCATGTAGCCGTTCAGTAGTAGTAGCCGGTTGTAGGATGCGCCAAAGAAACATACAAACATACAGCCCAAACACATAACCTCCGCAGTCAGGTTCAAATAGAAGAGATTCCTTCTCTAGGTTTGGATAGTAAACCGTATCTTCTTGTTGGTCTTGCTTAATTATCAATTTTATAAAGTAATTACATTTAATTAAATGTAGATGAATATATAAATACATATTTTTTTCCATTGATCTATAAATGTAGAGAACCTGGGAATATAACGAAAACATTTATAGAGATATCACGGCGCCTATGCTACTTTACTCTAACTATATCTGTTCGCTTCCTTATCCACTTAAATATTCTGATATACTGGATTAAATACGTAATTTTTATTGAATTATTTCATTGAAATTTTACTCGAATTAGAAATTTGTTTGTGTCAAAAGCGATTTGTGGCCAGAAAATAGATTTTCGAATTTGTTAGAACCCCCAGATTTTATATCAATAATTTTTAAGTTTTTGCTCTGGATATTTAAAAAATAGGACATCTAAACCTAGATTTTTGTTTGAAATATGCAGAGACTGCAAAGGGTTATAGTATCTGCGCATGAAAAGCAATAAAATAACGGGTACGTTATAAATTAACAGTATATTTTAAAGTCGGCATAGCACTAAGTACAATTAAGTTAAATAAGTTTTACGATAGTGACGTGGTCTTAATGGTGTGCTGTGAAGTACTGGGCTGGTGCAGCGTGAACGTACTGGGCTGGCGCAGCATGGACTGCCTGAGCTACTGGGGTGGCGTGGTATGCGTGGACTACTGGGGCGGCGTGGACTGTATGGACAAGTGGGGCAGAGTGGACAACTGGGGCGGCGTGAACCACTGGGGCGGCGTGAACCACTGGGGCGGCGTGAACCACTGGGGCGGCGTGAACCACCGGGGCGGCATGAACCACCGGGGCAGCGTGAGTGGGTGCAGGTGGAGCGGCTTGTGCGTTGGGCTCAGAGTTGTGGACGATAGCGTTGAAGCTGAAAAAGGAAATGTGCATTGTTGCTTTAAAGTATCAACTACAACAGAATGACATGTCATGCCAAATAGGTGTAATTCCATTTTGCTAAATATGAAGGTATGTATTATTAGATGGTATTAATTATTTGTGTATTTGTATTCTAAATTATAGGTATAAGTCGGTAAATATTTATTTTTTAAATTCCAACCTTCTGTCTCCTAATCATAAAAAAAAACTTTATTCCATCTGTCTCTATTCAGCCTGTAAGAGATTGCTGCTTAGTAATAAGGCCGCCAATTGTTCTTATTTAACACTGTTTATTGTGAGTAAGCAATCCCTTTCTTGTGCAATAAAGAGTTATATATTTATCATTGTAGGCCCAGTACCAGGCTGTAACTAGCAAGACGAGTTGGATTCCTGTCTACAAATTATCTACTCAGCGAGTTATAGAAATATGATGTCTTTTGAAATCTACTTTTGGATTACTACAGTCGGTCGGTTTGACTCTATTAGTCGGAGATAGATAGGACAACTCTATGGTTAACAGTACCTAGGTCCAATATCTCTGCAAAGCGATAGTGTCGCACTTAGCCCCAAATTCAAATATCCATATCAATAGTAATGTGCATGTCGATTTTTATTTTACTTTTGCCGGAAAAATAAAAATCGCCATGGAAAACAAACATTATACAACTCTGCAAAAACTTGTTTGTTTACAGCGTTTATTAAGAACATTTATTTATTTATTTATTTATATGGTACCCAAAGTTATAAAGATAACAATGCTTAAAGATAACAAGTAATAGTTGAAAAACAAAGTATATTACAACCCAAAAAAAAAAAAAAAAGTATCACTAGATCCTGCACTAGGAAAACCTGTGTCGCAGGAATATAGTAGTACTTATGAACATAATATTCATAATCATATTATTTATGAGAGTGTGACAAATGAACGATGAATGATGAATGAAATGATGATGTATGAGTGTGAACGATGAGTGTAGTGTATATTAGGGGGCGTGTGTGTGTATGCGTGTGTGTATATATCAACTGATAACGTGTTTGTGCATGCCTGCTTATTTGTATAGGGACATGTACAAGAGTTATGCCAAATATCAAGTCCATTTGTGATTACTGTTGTTCATTCGTACTGTAACTGGGTGTTTGCGAAACCATATTATGCTTCGTAGATACAGGAAACCATAGCTAGATCATAATAGTTAGATGTATGGAATCGAGTAAATCTACGCTAAGAGGGAAGTTGAACTATGCTTTAGGAATTCATAAGTTAAGTCAAATGTCTATAGGTTAAGTTAGTAAATTTAAGCATAATAAGTTGATGAAATAGGTTGAGGTATATCACAATGTTTAGGGAATGAAAGAAATTTGGGCCTGTTTCTCTCCATAGAACCGGCAGGAATGTAATTTTTGTGCCTAGAATTCCCATTAAGAAGTAAAAAGATGCCCTGCTAATGATTTAAAATATTAGAATACATTATATGCGTAACTGCATTTAGGTTGTTAAGAGGTGTGCAATTTATTGATACGTGGAGCTGACACTCTCACAGTACGACTAGTTCACCAATTCAAAGTCGCTCAGCGGGCTATAGAAAGGGCTATACTCGGAGTTTCATTGAGACATCGAATCCGGAACGAGGTGATCCGACAGAGACCAAAGTTATCGACATAGCCCATAGGATTAGCAGGCTGAAGTGGTAGTGGGCTGGTCATAATTGCCGAAGGACCGATAATCGATTTGGTATTGTTCTTGAGTACAGACTGCAACTTGGCAAATATAATATAGGACGCCCTCCTTCTCTGTGGAGCAACGACATACGCAAGAGGGCTGGCGGCGGATGGAAAAGAAGAACCGAAGATTGGTCTCAGTGGCGTGCTTTGGGAGAGGCCTATGTCCAGCAGTGGACTGATGCGGGCTGATAACGATGATGATAAATTTATTGCTTGAAATTTGAGTTCGCTCGTGTATATTCTAGCCACAGCGAGGCGAAGATAAACGAGCTACATTACAATTGCAGCACCTCTTCATTGTGTGTAACGATCTTATCTGCGTTATCGACCGCAACAACACCAGTATTAAGATTAGTGCTAGAGATGCGATGAATAGTGCTTTCGCCGGAACGTCGGAATCCGAATGGGCCAGTATATGAAGGATCATGAAAAGGATGGTGATTTAAACTATCCGGCCTTGAAGCTGTAAACATACTTAGGTTTTGAAAGAATTGGTACGTATAGAAGTCATCATCATCATCATCATCATCAGCCTATGTTTGTCCACTGCTGAACGTACTCGTAGGCCTCTTCTAATGCACACCACTGAGCTCGGTCTTCAGCTCTTCTCATAAATTTTCTGCCAGCCGCTTTTCGCAGGTCGTCACTCCACCTGGCCACAGGGAGTCCTACACTACGTTTGCCTACACGTGGTCTCCACTTGAAAACTCGTCTACCAAAACGTATAGAAGTCACTGTCATTTAAATCCAAAACTAATTCGTAAAATAAACCTCTAATAATCTGTAATCTTTACTAAACAATCATTGATTGAATGCCTTTTTTAAATTGCCGGATGACATATTATGTATTAAACGGCCGGATAGACGAAATATCCGTTGCAAGTTAAATTAAAATGTTAATAAATTGCAGTATTCTTTGCAAATTTAGGTACTGTGGTTACTATGTAGGTTGCTTGGCCTTAACATAGTGGTTACGTAATGTGACAGATGGGCTGTAAGCTCGTATGAATGGAGTTGAACCACGTGCTTGCTCATGTCATTAATGTTATTCATGCTTTCTGTAACCCACATCCTCTTACGATTCATGAAGGTTTATTATAGGATCACTCGTGTGTCAGTCTGTATGTAAATAAATTTCTGACTGTCCGTCTGTCACAGCCAATTTGCTCTGAAACTACTAGATCAATTTAGTTGAAATTTGGTACACATATGAACTTTTTTGACTCAAAGCCAAACACGGACGTTTAAAGTAAATGAAGATAAATTTTCTGCTAACTGTACCGTGTTAAATATCAAACGAAAGGGCTTGTAGTGAAGGTTTTTTTTAATAACTTTTAAATACATAGTTTTGAAGTTATTTAAGAGAATATATGAAGATTGACCAACCACTTATCTCCAAAACTACTGAGACTAAAATTAGAAAAGTAGAGAAAATAGTTTTTTACTTATAGATTACAGAAAAACGTATAAGAAGTCTTTGGTCTTAAAATAACACTTGTAAATATCTCAATATTGACAGATATTCATAGTACGGAACCCTCTCCACGCGAGTTCAACTCGCACTTGCCCGGTTTTTTTATATTATTCTGTAATATTTTGTTCTTATTATAATACGAGGAGTATGAAACGCTTCCATTACCTTCTGTTAAAAGTTCGTCTGTTCTGAAAGTTTCCCATCTACCCTCATAAACTTACCCATTGTGTTCGTCGGCGGTGTATTCCACCTTGCGGATGGAACCATCGGGCTGAAGTAGAGAGTACTCTCCCTTCACGACGTCACCATCACGGGTTTCGTGCTGGGACTTATGGTCGCCGGTGTGAGGGTCCTCCACAGAGTAAGAGAACTCGTACTTCGCGGGTGCCTACAAATTGAAAAGTATTTTGTAGACACACATTCCCCGCACTATGGTCTTCTAGTATTGCTGCTAGGATGGATACATACATGAATACACCACAAACATACAAGACCCCAGAACAAACTTATGATCGTCACATGAACGCTTGTACTGGCTAAGATTCGAACCTGGGAAACTAAGCTCACAGGCAGGAACTTCGCTACAGTGTGGGCAACATTATTACCCCCGACTGCACGGAGGGTTATGTGTTTGGGTTGTATATATGTTTATTTGTTTGTTTGTACATTTCTAAGGCGAGACCTAGAGTCTAAACGGTTTCATGGTTTTTGATAAATAGGTATCTTTAGATTCGTCTTGACCACGAGAGTGCTATAGGATATATTAACTGTCAACTAAACTAATATGGCGGCTCATAGCTGCCATATTGTATTTCTGATGGTACAAAGAATGACCAAACCGAGGTACCATAATGAAGGTCTTTAAAAGATTTCAAAAATATATAATTCTTATAACTTTACTGTAGCAATTGTCTTTTAATCTTACAAAATTTTCAATTTTAGATTATTAAGGTTAATTTAAATAATATAGTCTAATGTTGCAATTGTAACTATAAAAGTAAAGTAACATATATAAAAAAGGAACATTAAATTTATATAAATACTAGCTGCGCTACGCGGCTTCACTCGCGACCCTCGAGGACCGTGCATTTTCCAGGATAATATGCAGCTTATGAATCCAGAGTATAAGCTACCTCTATACCAAGTTTCATTTAAATCCATTCAGACGTTTAAGTGTGAAGAAGTAACAAACATACCCTTACATACAAACTTTTGCCTTTATAATATTAGTGTGATTATTTTTGCGGTCGATCAGGTCGTATTCAATCATTTTGTTCGCAGTCGGGTTTTTGTATTTTTGTAATAATTTTACTTGTTTTATTTAGTTGTTGCAATACCTTTCCGTTTTACATGGTCAATAATATGTGTGAACCTGTTTTTATATGAAACTCCAAAGAATAGTAAGACAGCTAGATGCAATCATAATTACAGTCATGATACCAAACAATGATAGGCATGATGCTGTAGGATTAATACGAGTAATAACACTTTAATGCATATATCTGTGATTGTTTCGATATGAGCACATAATCCAGCGTCGTTGAACTCACATGAGAACAAATAAATTGAAATAGTGTACTACCTCTGATACTGGTTATACTATCTCTAATTTTATGCAATAAACATTATTTCGTTAAATTATTGTCACAAAAATAACATTCATAAATTATATTACCTATCAATAAAATGAACGTGCGAACTACACACGCTGCGTGTATAATAGAAATTAATGTTTGTGTTGAAATGACAAACGCCGCATCCTTGCGATACAATACAACTATTTTATACACATAGTTACGTTCAATTATTTTATTTACTATCATCAAACACTTGTAATTTAATGATGTTTTTGATAAATTCACATCAATACCAATCACTGTATGATAGATTGCTTGCATAGATTGCAAAACTATAATCTTGTAATAACAAGGGGCTTGCACAATAAATATTTAATTGGGTTGTATTAGCTGATCACATTTTTAATCATGATAATGTTTTGCCTTTCACTTTCTTTGTGTGAGTGAATTTTGGCACGTGTAATGGTTTCGGTAAGTAATTAGAGCGATTGCGTGACACATCCGCATAATTAAAGCAAAAGATAATAACTACTTTATTGAAGTTATATGCATTTCAGGTTAAAAATCAGTCTGAGTAATTTTCTAGCATATAAAAATTATAAAAACGCTTTAAGAGTGAAGTCACTCCGATTTTAGTTTCTGTCAATAATGAAAAGTTATTTATTTTAACCAATTTAAACAACAAGTATATCCAAACCTTTCTAACTTAAAACAGGATGAATGATATAATGTAGGTAGCTTACATCCTCCGCACAGCTAATCATACTAATGATATATTGATAAAACTGATAGATGACGTAAATCTGAGTAATACTCCTATACATTACGTTACTCTAAGAAATAACCCTCTTTACATACTATTCTCTAATTCCCCATCTAAATTAAATAACTTTAGTTGTCTTTTTTCCTTGTTTTTTTTTATAGTAATGTCTATTGACTATTAGCGAAACAGTGCTGAGCTCGACCTTGTAACACAAAATATCAAAGAAAATGTACTTACATGATCTTCTTCTTGTTGGGCATGACCAATGGCTACACGCTGGACGGGAGCAACATGCTGAACAAGTGGAGCATGGTGGACCGCAGGAGCGATGTGTTGGACCAGAGGAGCAGCATGTACAATAGGACCTTGCTCAAGGTAAGAGGCCTGCAGGAGGGGTGCGGAGTGCCGGATAATCGGAGCAGAGTGCTGCAGAATCGAAGCTTGTTGCAGAACTGGGGCATGTTGAAGGACTGGACTGCCGACAGGATGCTCTAAAGTGTAGTGTCCATTTTGAGAGGGCTCATCGTGTCTGACAATACTCTGGGAGGAGACGGCCTGGCCGTGGCCGTGGTTCTCGTTGATCACTCCCGCTTGGCAGACAGCCAAGACGGCGCAGATGGCCAAGACCTGAAAGAGTTCTTTTTCGTGTATATTGTCAAATTTTGCCTAAATAAGCAATTTTATTCTAGGTGTTTTTTTTCATAGGTCATCATCTCTGTTACGTTATTGTTTTGCAAGGCATTTCTGAGGATATATTTTGTCTGACTACGATTTTTAGTATATATCAAAAAAACAGAGTTGAGTGTAATTTTCTTCTGTTTTGCCTATCCAATAAATAATTTCCAATATATTTTTTATTTCCCAAGTTCCAACTCACTTTAACGTACATGTTGCTATGCTTTGAACTCTTCGACTCGATTGATAAGTTCCTCAGCGGGATGGGACTTTTTATATCGGGAGGAAGTCGAGGTGTGTCACCCGACACCAGGGACCGGCCCAACATATGACACCGACACACGATCACCTTTGTACCTTTCGTCACTGACGCAGCTTGTTTATTTTCGTTCAAGGTTAGGTTGGGGTGTGGTTATGGGCTGCAATTTTCAGGATTGTTTTAAAATTACTTTTTCGTGATTAAATCATGTTTTTATTTGAGAGATAGTACAAATTTACAAGTTGTTGTTGTTAAATGACAAGTAGATTTTACAATTACAGCTATTAAATGTATACCAGAAGTTTAATTTACATGAAAATTACTTTATATGTATTGTGTCGAAAAAGTATGTTGTATATCTATTGGATTTCATCTCAATTTTTTTACTTTTCCTTTTGAAATAGAGATTATTAAGCATTTTAAATTAATACTAGGTACGGAGGATTTGGATCTCCTTCTATTTATTTTTGCAGACACACCATATTATTACAATCTAGAAGTAAGATAGTCAATAGACTCGGCCGTTAGGTACTCTGCGGAAATCCATATTAATAATTATTATTTTCTGGAATTATGTTTAGGTATTTATTTAGTGAGGTACTTCCAAAATAAGTTAAAAAACACGCCTGCCCTTCCAAAAAAGTAACTTAGACCAATAAATTATATACCGTTGGAATGTGCTTATCAAGGCCTTCAATTTGATATCCATTTCGTAACATCCGAAGAAAAACTATTTTTTTTGCATTTGGATATGAAGCCATACTGCTGCCATATAGAATTTAAAAAAAATAGGTTATGTTACTCGGGGGATGTAAGGATTCCAACGATACCCCATACGTCTATATCAGTTCAGGCATTTGAAAGTTATGGTGGAATAAAGAAACTCACATACATACAAACATACATACCAACATACATACAAACATACATGAATCCTAAAAACATTACACTCCTTTTTTTGGGCAGTCATGTAATAAATAGAATTAATCTTCGTAAGTAAATAAATGCACCAACGTGGACAAGTCCGAAGAGTATCGGCTGCCCAGGAAAGTAGCGCTCTAGGCTGCACCAGTGCTCCAGTAAACTCTTGCGCAAGTGAAGGTTTGAGGCACACTGAGAGAACACCAGACCGCGCGCAAGCCCTTTCTATGTTTTTTTTATTAGTTTGTGTGACGAGACGGGCAGATCGCTTGCCTGATGGTAAGCATCACACTTGCTCATAACAGTTGCAGTGCTACCCAGAACCTTGGTTGCAAAATCTTGCGCGTCACTGCACTGCGCATGTCACCTTGAGACTTGTTAAGTCTCATTGCCTAGTAATTTCGCTGGAAACATTGCCTTTTAAACCAAAACACAGAAAAGTTTACACACTACTGCTCCGCGGCTGAATATGTGACAAATTATGTGTCAGGTTACTTAGATGTTAGAATGGAATAAAGTCTTCTGATTTGTTTTTATTATTATAAATTAAATTAAAAATGATTAATAAAGTATTTACTTACTTCTAACACATATCAGAACTTCTGTTGTTTTATTGTCGTGACCGAGAGTGACGAACTTTTCGTCACAAGCTTTGTATAATAACCTTACCTGTATTTAGTTATTTTAGAAGACACTTCAGCTACTCGAGATTTATTTAATTTTGCGCTTGATATGTCTCTTCCACGAGAGTACTGATGCAGCTTGCACCGCCGCATGTTTCCATACGAGACTAGTAAGTTGAGACAAGCTTTTTGCGAAGGTCACCGCCGACGACCGGTCGCTACAATTAACCACAATGGTAGTTTTCGAAGAAATCTTTCAACTTGCCGACATATTTCAGCTATTCATGTTTTTATTCTCTTTATTTGTGCTTACTTTGTTTTGTTACCTACATACACCGCAGCAGCTTGCATCGCCGCATATTCCCTTCTTGATCCACACATTAGTCGAGCGAGACGAGGTTTTAGCAAAGGTCACTGGCGCGCGGCCGGTCACAGAAATTACACCATCGAGCATTTCTGATGAAGTCTTTCTATCTCCCGACATTTTTATTTACTACTTTAGTACCTTTTTACCAAATGTGTATGTTTTACTTGTTGTCGCAAAACGAGTACAAAAACTTGGTTGTTTGTCGGAGAAATAAATGTAGATTCATGATTCGGGCGTTAAATGTTCGGTATAGGCCCTTGTTTTTTAAATAATTAACATTGAAAATAAAGTTTGATAAATGATTATTTAGCTAGGTCAATTAAAATCTTTAAGTAATATGAATATTAATTTAAAAATATTTTCGATTTAACAATTATGTTTGTTTTTGAAATATTCGATAAACTATCAAAGATTTACAAGGGTAAATACCTACCAATCTCAAGTCTACCTACATTACTAATCTCATCATTAGACTCACCACGTGAGCAAAATACAGATAAATCTAACGTGATGGGTGTAACGACCTTGGTCTAAACCGTAACGGATGCATGTCTCTAACGACTCGCAGTCTTCGCAGTATGTTGCACTCGCTAGTCACGCAAGTATTGTGACTGTACTGTTACTCTGACTAAGGACAACATGAGCTTTTTTTGTAAGTAGCGATGTGATATCATCCTTGTTTGGTTCGCTTGGTTAAATGTGGAAAAGAGATCATAGATGTCAAGAATGCTTGGAATTTTCAACATTCAACCTTAGTTATGAACTATTATGGTGGCAGCATAATATTGATTTAAATCGTATTATATCGATTTATCATTAATCTTTTCAGACTACCAGTTTTTGGTCCCACAGTTATTACCAGCACAAAAACAGCATAGATCCACATAAGCTAATACATAGTTTGTATTGCTACCTACTTTATTCTTTATTTATTTCAGGGCCCTATTTCATAAAACTATAGTACACTGACAAATGTCAATCGAACCGACAATTGTCAGTCAAACTATAGAAATGTCATTAACAGTTAGTGTTTTTGTTATATGAAATGCAGGTTTTGCGTATTCGACTGGCATTTGTAGGTTTATTATGATTTGTCGCTTTATGAAATAGGGCCCAGTAGTTATAACGAAATGACGAAACAGAAAAATATGTTTTTTTTGTTATATTGTTATATTTATATTTTTGTTTAGTAGCTTGTATGTATACTTTAATGAGTAGGACCACGGGCGAAAAAAAAATCCTATGATTCAACTAGATGGACTATCGGAAATACAAATTGTCCGTAGTCCTACTAATAGGACCACCGAAGAAAAATATACCCCTACGCGGTTGGACCACGGGCACCAAACGCTTATTTTAAGTCCCCTAGACATATTTTTTTATCTTCTTTGTACAGTATTTTTGTTACTTACTGTGTTATTATAAGTATAGATAGATATGGATCGATTATGTTTGACGGGGTGCCCAATTCCCACGTATTGCAAGCGGGACAAACTTGTTTTTTCTTAACTTGTATTGTTGTAAAAAAAGTAGAGCACAAACACATTTTGTTGTTTATTTTTATATTCTTGTTATATGTACAAAGAGCATCTATAAAAGTCAGCGTTTAACGAAGAATTTTATAATGGCGTTTTGTTATAACTAATCATGCTTACATATACGAAACAAACACTACTGACGTGTACATTTTTATATGTTTTTAGATTTACAATTACTTAGTAACCAATTTGGTAAGTGTAAAAGCATATTTAGTAAGCGGTTCATGAAATGAGTTTAAATCATACAACTGCAGCAAGAGTGTATAACTGACAATGTCACTGCATTAAGACGGTTTTATTGTACAACTGTGACTTGATAAGGTCTCGGTAATGAATGTGATAGGGCTGCGGAATTTAATGACTTCATTTCAACGTTGACAGGTCAAGGTGTGCAAAATTTTGAACTGAGTTATACGAGTAAGAAGGTGCGTCTTAGTGTTTGTCAGAATTTGATCCTTGGCCAATCAGTGATTACTCAGTGAATGCATACATTTTCAGGTTAACCTTTGTTTAATAGCTGTACAAGTTTGAGCGCAAACAAGGTCAAACTTCTAAGCATTATTAAAACCTTCGCAGGTTTATTTTATGTTATCTATCTATGGTTTATTGAGATTGAAAATATATTATTTAAAGAGACAATTTGCATTTTGTTGGTTTGCTTTAGTGTGCTTTTGATTATGGTTAACATCTTAAGACTTTAGAGGTAGGAAACTGGTATCCACTTGGCTAGATAGAGATGTATTATTTCACAGTCCAGGGTCCCTCGAGCCAGACCTATGTAATAAAGAGCTTAACTTTTCACAGTTCCTATACAGCCTGTATACAGATTGTTAAACTTTTTTTTACACCAAGTAAACAAACAGACATAGGGAAACTCTTAAAAATAGTTTAAATGGGAGTTCTGACAGCTAAAAACGATGTATTCCAGACCATTCAAGGGTTATCATGTTTACCGTCTTCAACCACTTCATCACTTACCACGTGAGATAGAGGTAAAATGTTAAACAAAAGCAATAAAAAAAAACTTGTTCAGAAACAGACTAATATTCTTGACAATAACAATTAGATAAACATGGATAACAGAATTTGATGTTGTAGCTATACTTACCGAAACTACCTGACTAGTTTTCCCGCCCGCGACTTCGTACGCGCGGTCTACTGGTTATCGCGAAAAACCGCATCCTATTTTCTTCTAGGATAATAAAAACCAATGCAAATGTAGGTATAGCAGTAGCACCAATGATTTTGATGTTTTTGACAGACTTGTTATTTCGTTTCCATGGCAACCACAGACTATTCTGTGATAGCAACCGTTCTTCTCCTTTTATTAATCAACAATTTCCAGTTTTCGCATGGAAACTTAAAAAAAACGGGATAAAAATTATTCATTGTTTTATTCCAGGGTTTAAGCTATCTCCATTTTAAATTTCATCAAAATCCGTCCGTTTCAGTTTTTAATCGACTTCACAAAAGGAGACGGTTATATGTTCGGTTTTTTTTTTTTTTTTTTTTTTTTTTTTTTTTTATGTTCTTTATTGGTATGGATGGTCATCGATAATGATAAGGGAAACTGACCCATACATTCGGCCCAGCTAACCCCTATTGAATAGATTAGATAGGACCCCTACTGTTCAGATAGGCCTGAATAGGTCGCGGCCCAGAGCCGAGTTTCTTGCTAAGCCAATTATAGCGGGTTTATTAGTTATATTTACATATTTTTTTGTTTTAATATCTTAACAAATAATAAGGTTACCATACCGTGAGCGACAAAACGTGTCAATCAATTGAAAGCAGTCATTAACTCCTGAAATCTCATTCTTACTTCATTACATCATACAGTAATTTAATAAATCGGCAATCTTTACCCTAATTAAGAACCATCGACAGCTGGTCAGCAGTGACCGTGACGAATTTCAATAAATTCCCTAATTATTATAACGTTCCTCTCCACGGGTCAATAAATCAGGAAAATTACGAAACAATGCATTGCATAGTGATGCATTGTTAACTCGGAAAAGGTCCTGGTTACGTAAGACGTGTACATCAAAATGTTAATAAGCTTGTTCGGCGAAGCGAGACGAATCATTGTCATTCAATTTTGGGATTACTGATATTACATAAACGAGCACACAGCTGTTACATTTCTTTATAATTAATAGGCTGTCTGGTATAAATAATTTAATCTCAAAATTTAATACCTTAATAATAATTTATATCAAGCTTATTTTTAAGCTTAGTCTTCAAACCTCTTCAAGTGAAATTCTTAACAACAGTATGATGTTATAACTACGTTCCTTGAGACGTTAGTGCTAGTTCATGCAAGATTCAGGCTTTAAATATATATATTTTTGCCAATAAAAGAACATGGTTATACACCAATACACCAATTTTATATGTTTTACCAATGATTGACGCAATAAACTTAATACCAGGGACTACAGTCTCGACATAGATATAGAGGCTACCGATCGCTAAATAATAACAAAAACAATTGATTAGTTTACAACAAATGCAAGTATGTACAAACTGAGGTACCGAGCAAAATGGTCTATTAGTGATCAACGTGGGCGCCGGGAGCGGGGTGCAAGGGAATGCAGTTGCGCCCTTTTCCCTATGAACAGTGAGTATGCATGGATCGTTCAGCCTCGTATATCATTAAATTTTCTAAAATGATAGAAAGAAATAACTTAAACTCTTTGCGCTGCTTTGATCGCGCATAGTTGTATTAATAAAAATATTCATTAAATAACTGTACCGTTACTGGAAGCTTTATATCGAGAGCAGCATATCCATTTCCGTCAGTTTTCGTACTTTTAAGTGTTTTATGTTCGGTCCAGTGTACCTGTGTGTGTACCTGGCAGCTGCGCGTCAATTTTAGTTTTAGTAAAATGTGCCACGCTATTTTGGGTCATTGGCGTTTAAGTCAAGTTTAAGTTTCCGTCGAAGCAACACGTGCGCAGCAGCTCTGGCTCTGTGATCATTGCGAATTACAGTGGTAAATTATTATTATACAGTGAATAAAGTGAAAATATTTATGTATGCGTTTTATTTCAGGTAAAACGCTGCTATTATGATTTGAAATTATATTTTACTTTTACGCTGACAGAAATATATCGTGCCTAATGTATGTACCCCCCTCTGAAAATAATCCTGCCAGCACCCATGGTGATAATGGGCAAAGTGAATACAAATAGGAACTATTTTTATAGTAACCAATTTTTCAAAAAAAAAATATAATGTGTTATAATATCTGGGCCTTAACATATTAATATGTAATATAATATGTTAAGGCCCAGAATGGACGCGCGGAGATTTCAATTTTCACCCCCACTTCCCCGTGTGCATTAATCGCGATAAGCGAAAAACGGTGTTCTAAGTCCACCAGCTCCCTCTATTACGAATTAAGAAAACTACTTTATATTCTCAAAATCTATACGTAGTAAACCGCCATCTACACGAGAACTCGGTTCGCAACACAGGTTTTTATGACACAGTATAATTAACTACAGTACAGCAGATCAGCAGTAGCACAGTAGTATCGTATGGTAGTAAAGGTTTGATACATTGATATATAGGCAAATTTACGACTGACTAGCTAGTGACTATTTAATGAGAGGTGGTAGAATATATTTGCAGGTATTTTTGACTCATCAAAGTATGATGATTTAGTAGGAATAGATTGTTTATATTAGTATACAATGTGTAATAATATTAGGTGACAATATTAAACACTAGCTGATGCCCGTGGCTTCGCACGCGTGGTCATTTTTATATATAGCCTATGACACTCGCAAATAACGTGGCTTTATATTGGCAAAAGAATTTTCCAAATCGGTTCAGTAGATCCAGAGATTACCCCCTACAACCTCACAAACTTTACTTCTTTATAATATTATATAGTATAGATTAGTATATAAGTATAGATGTATACAGGTATTATAATAATTAACCACTTAAACTATAAGACTTACTTTGAAATTACAAAAAAAATACTATTCCATACATATTGCAATGTCAACTCGATTAAAATGAATGAAACAGTAGTAATTTTCTTGTGACTTAAGAGCCGGTCTCATAATAAAGGAATGGCAGTTGGTGTACGGCAAGTATTCGGTACTGAGATGTGGAGGCTACCTTTATCATCAAATAGAAGGTAGTAAGAAGTTGGAGATGGTGATGGTAGGTGGTAACTCATAGTGGCAGGTGGTAAACAATGGTTATATGAGTTGGTGGCAGATGATGTCGATTGCTTTGTATTTGTGGTTTGTAGCTCTGGTTAATAGCAAAGAAGATGAACTAATTTATTGTAAGTATATCAAAATAATAAAATAAAACATATTTAAAGAATACGAATAGGCACAAAGTCAAAGTATTTTATTGTAATTAATAGATCCAATCAATAAAACTTAGGTAAACTAAGACTGCTTTGAGTTTGAAAAGGAAATTTTCCTTTCATGTGCTAACAGTAATACTCTGGTCTTCTGTAGTTTAATCTTCTGGAGTCCAGCTTGTTTGGGAGGTTGAAAGTTATTGAACCTACGACCCGACGGTTTGTAAATACTCTCGAAAGCTTATAAACGTGGTTCAGCCGCAAAATGGAGCGTAGTGGTGTTATTTTTTTTTAAAATAACACCACTACGCTCCTGTGCCACGCCTCTGGCATAGTACCCTCGAGGATGACCGAGTTAAACAGACTCTGAAGGACTTTAAGTACCGGTGTGCCACCCGCTTTCAGTAGCTCTGTCATTATTCCATCCTCCCCTGGTGCCTTGTTGCTCTTAAGCTGAGCTCACTCAAAATCTCTGGCTTTGATGAAACGATGCTCCCACTGTTGGTCTTCAGCTTCGTCACCAAGCTTTGCCTAATAGACAGATTTCTTGCAAACACCTTGGAGCCCTTATTTCGCTCTATTGCATTCATAATACAATTAATATTATAATAACACAAATCGTATCGCATCTACTTGGAGATTTATTTATTAAGCAAGCTGTAACTCGACATATCCACTGAAAACTGCAGTTTCATGTCGCCTCGTTCTGCCAAAAGTTTGAGTGTATGGTCAGAAAGTTTCTGTCTTCTCTTCGCGGTGCGGTTCTTTTTGCGGTGGGTCTTAAAGAACTCAGACCCGACCGCGTCAATAATTTCCACTAGCCCGTTGTTTAGTTTGTCAACTGTAGCCGAAACCTGTACTGAACTGTAGCTGTTAAGGAAGGATTTGGAAGCAATTTTGGAGTACTTGGGCGAAGAGTAAATCTCACCAAACGAGACCTCTTAAGTTGATATTCAATAAGCCTCTTACCATGCGGTGATCACTGCCGGTCATAACCTTGTTGATCACAGAGAATTCATTGAATAATGCCTATTGGTCGTCAAAATGCAAACCATCGGGGTGCAGCCACTACCATTTCCTGGACGGCGCTTATTGAAAATTCTTTTAAATAACTTTCAAGTTCTATCCTGTGGGAACCCTTTAATTTTTCAGGATGAAAATATCCAATGTACTACCTCGTATTATGAACTCAAACCATACAAAGTTTCATTTAAATTCATTCAATAGTGTTGGCGTGATTTGCAGTCAAGATACAGACAGGCAGTAAGACAGATAGACAGACAATAACATAATTTTGGACTCCTATCCTGCAGGAACCCTTTAGTATTTCAGGATAAAGAGTATCATCAGTTTCAGTCCATCATATAAACTATGACTGTGCCAAGTTACATCAAAATCCATCCAGTAGTTTCAGCGTGGTACGTGTTCTTTTAAATAACTTTCAACACCTATCCTGTGGGAAACCTTTAATATTTCGGGATGAAAAGTATTCTATGTCCTACCTCATAGTATGAACTCAAATCACACCAAGTTTCATGTGTATACATTCAGTAGTAACCGCGTGATGCGTGGCCAAGATACAGACAGACAGACAAAACTTGACAAAACATCTAGATACACTTTCAATTCACACCAAATCTATAACAATAACACCAAACACTAACTAACCTATTTAATTTTAAAAACTAACGTGAGTAAATTCATATTTCAAATCTCAATAAAATGGTTAGTAAAAAAAACGGTTTTTAGGCGTTTGAATGATATTTGTATTAATTAACCTTTCGAAAGTTGGAGTGTGACACAGCAAAGTGTCGCAGTCTTTTTCTACTATACTTGTACATGGCACGATATTGTCAAGCAATATAAGGTCAGATCTAAAAAAATGATAGACTTAGTGTATTTGAACATTTAAATTAAAACACACAAACACACACTCATGCATACGTGATTTTTATTTAGCACGTATCTAGGTCCCTGAAATTGTATATGCAGTTAGTATGTATCTAACGCGAATATTGCGAACACATTTTTTTTAAATATTTATTTCTACAAACATACAAATATATTTACGTTTCAACGATTTGAACATTTTTTATCACCAACTCCATGATTAGGCTTAGTACTTGGTAATGCATTGTAAAAGATATTGAAATTATTAGATCTGAAAGAAACAATCATATAATGAAAAAAAATGAAAAAAAATGCCGACACACACATCTTTCAGATGTGTGTGTCGGCATTTTTTTTCATCAAGCCAAATAAGTGCATTCATGTTTTTGGAACAAAGATATTGTTACTTATATCCTCGAGTATCATATATTTTAATTTCAGTAGTATAAATGAAAAATTTCCCTAACAATGATAGTAACAATATCCATTGAATTAATAAAATAATAGATCTCTGATCCTCACCATTGAACCTGTGGCGATAAATTACAGGATAAAGTTTTTGTAACTTTTGTCTGTTCCTGGTTAATTCCCGGATGAGGCAAGCATTTTTTCAAAAACCTTTGATTGCACTAAAACATAATTAAAAAAAATGAAATGTTTCCTCTGAGTAAAATTTGCTAACATCAATGTTTAAGGTATTTTTCTTCCACCAGCCACCCTAAAAATCCACAAGTAAGTTCACATTATAAGTAGTGTAGTAGTAGGTCTGCTTGCTTGTCGTATGAGGTAGTGCTGGTCTCTTGTGTCAGACCGCTTGAGGGCCTCTGACATGGCCTAACGACCTCTATTTATCTATAATAGCCCTGCCCTCCGAAGCATGGAGAGAATCAATTATTGTGCTTAAATAAATCTTTAAAAACATATTGTCCTCTCGAGAATGGTATGGTTACAAGGTATCTCCTTGCTTTCACTCCTTATTTCAGCTTGGATATTGTATGGTAATGTTCTTGTATGCAATTTCAATGAGATCTTATACTTCTCACGCTCCACTGGACTGGTTTATGCAATTAACACGTACAGGCTAATGCACTGAATTGCACAGCTTATGCCTTCATCATTGTTGTTAAACTTTACCTAAATGCTAATTGTCTTTTTGGAAGGGGATCTGAAAAATGCAATATCCTTGATTCTTGCAAAATGTTTTGGGCTAAAAACAAGTATGTAGCATTAACTCGTTTTTTAAAAACTATAAAATCTATTGAATTATTATTACATAAAGTTAGTTAAGGGAATATTGAACATTATGTCTACTACTTTTTTATTCTGAACCAGCTACGCCCCTCAGTTTCGCCCGCGTGTATCTTTGCCTCCCCCGTCACTCTCTTACCGCTGGAATTTCAAAAATACTCTCCTTATACTCAAACTACATTGCTTCCTTTCAAATCTTTTGGTCCACTGGTTTAGGCTGTGCGTTGTCTGTCAGTTAGTCAGTATGTCACGGTACTGTTTTATTGGTATAAACAATTATTACCTAGTTTTCTTCTCTATTTGTCACTGTAGCAAGTTATAAAACATAAGTTAAAAAATAGTCTATGACACTCTTGCGATGAAGACGAATCGATTGATACCTTCCTTGTCAAAATCGGAACAAGTTTGTAGTTTTGAACCCTTCCTTTGCTTCACCGTAGTCGTGCATTAAACAAAGCCTATGATACTATTCATGAAGACGAATTGATTGATACCTTGCTTGTCAAAATCGGACATATAGGGGCGTTGCTATGGTGGAACATCCAGATATACATAAATATACATACATGGACTGTTAAACTCATTACCCTTCCATTGCTTCGCCGTAATCGGGTGATTAATGTTTTTAAGCTTTATTTTAAAACATTAATAATATGTTAGTATTTAACTTTGTATAAGTTTTGAATTATTAACTTTGAACGAAAAGTCATTTTTTGCGATGTAAATAATATATTTAATCTCATTTGTTCATATTATTTATTTAAACAAACAAAAGCTCTGCTATATACAAATGCATTGCCCAGACCCGACATACGATACACGATTTCAATAAACTACTAAATCATACACACGACATTAGAATGGGTATTGTTTAAGACAGAAATAAGATTTAAGCACTATGTACAAGACGTTATCGAGCAAAGAAAAAGTTTGATTAAATAATAGTACTTCTTTGCATTCTTTTGTTTATAATAGAAATAAAGATTGCAAAACACTCATACTAAACTAACATTGTAACATTTTTATATTGTCCGCGCCTTGCATCGCTGTATTTAGTTATATACACATACTAAGATTATATATACATCAGGTCTCACATCAAGGTCATACTATTTACTTCAAAAAGCAGCTACGGACAAAACAAATCTGTCAGATTTTGTTCATTGCGGTTTCACCATACCATGTACGTATAATGAGAACTATCGAAGGCCTATGATGGGATTACTTTACTACAAGTACTAGAACATTAAGTCTAATATCACAGATTTGTACAGCCGCCGTCTTAATGATGGTGGATGACCGGCGGGGAGTTGTGCACGACTGCGTTGAAGCTGTTGACAAAACACATAGGTTAGAGGTTACTAGATAGTTTAAGAGAGGTTTCCTTGTGTTAGCAAGGACATGCCACGCGTTCCGTGCTTGCCGTCGTTTATCTACTATTATGATTTTAGCAGAGACATATAATATGTACAATACGTATTTAATATAGTCTAGAGCAAACAGTGTTTAAGTAGAAGGAGTTTAGAACCAGTCAACTCGAAGACTCCAAGATAAAGAGATAATCATGATTGCTTCGATATCGCTATAAATAGAGATGATGGAAAGGTTTCCCTCATTACCACAACCAAATATGTGCAGCGGTATGTTAAAAATATGCTTACCTGGATGAAATCAATCCAGATGCTATAAAGAAATTACTGAAAAGCTATAAAAATATATTGGAACTATTGAAAGCAGTTTGTTTACAAATAACCATAATAAATTATCGTATTACCCATTGTGATGGTCAGCGGTGTAGGTGACCTTGCGGAAGGAGCCATCAGGTTGAAGCAAAGAATATTCTCCCTTCACGACGTCACCATCGCGGGTCTCATGCTGGGACTTGTGGTCCCCGGTGTGCGGGTCTTCCACTGAGTAAGAGTAACCGTATTTGGGATGAGCCTGGAATAACAATATTTCCAATTAATAAATATATTTGGGATTAGCCTGGACTTACAATATTTAAAATTAATGAGTATATTTGGGATGAGCCTGGAATTACAATATTTCCAATTAATAAATATATTTGGGATGAGCCTGGAATTACAATATGTCCAATTAATAAATATATTTGGGATGAGCCTGGAATTACAATATTTCCAATTAATAAATATATTTGGTTTAAAACTAATATGGTCACAATCACTAGAACTACGATGTCGCACCCCTTTAAACATTAGAAAAGATAAACATAAATACAGTTTCCATGCTAAATATCCCGTTTCGTTTAGTTCTGATAAATATGAGGTTTAAAGATAGGTACTTCATGTTGCCTCGTTCCTTTCACGATCACCGCAAGTTTTGATAACAATAATTGAATAGTTTTTTGTAGACGATGCCTGTTAAAAAAATATAATTTTGATTTTACCTAAAACCCAGAATTCAAATGATGAGTCTGAGATAATTTTGCTGTAAGCTGTGTGGTTTGTGTGATTATGACTCAGCTTTGTGAAAGTTTTGTAAAGCTGGTTCAAATATGGCGCAGGCTTTATAACATACATATTCATCGACGTAGTGATCTTCATGATGAGCAGGCGCTGCGTGTACTAGAGGCGCGTGGTGGACTGGGGCTGCGTGAACTTCAGTGTAGTGTACTGGGGCTTCATGGTGTATGGCCTGGCCGTGGTGGACAATGTTTTGGGACGACACCGCTCCGTGGTGAACCAAACCAGCCTGGCACGCAGCCACCAACGCGCAAGCGAGCACAATCTGAACAAAGAACATTCGTTAACATCACAGGAATGCACACTTCATTTGCTCAAACAGGAAAATTGACACTAGCACGTATCGAAACACTGAAACTAAATATAGCTCCACTTTCAAGATTGCAGTTTAGGTCCAGCTTAATGACCGACAATTGACAACGTAATCCAGGTTACTTCGATGAAGCAAATTGTCCTAAGAGTCGTTAGGTAATTCGCTCCACTTAGGCTTTTTGAAAGGAGTAGGTAAAGCTTACTTTGGAGAACATTTTCCTTTGGAGACAAGTGCCTTGACTGGTATTACTGTGATAGCGCACTGTTTTTATATAACAAACAAAACATAAGCATTTTGGAGGGGGTCTATTCCTGAGATATCCGATCGGATCACGGTAATTGCAGCGTTGCCAATCTGCTCACTTTATCGAGTGTCGCAACATTTGATATGCCTACAATATGTAGAGAAAATTGTCGCTCAGTGAGAGGTAGATATTGTTACGTTTTTTATCAGTACCTATAATCGGATAACATTAATTGTGTTGTAAGTCTCTTTGAACACTTCCGAGAATTTGCGATCAATGAAAGAAATAGAAGGCGTTCTTTTGTCTCATTTGTAATATCCAGGTTAACCTAAATTTGTAAATCAACAGTTTTATCGATGTTATGCATGCAAAGCTTACTAAATCAAGATGACAAAATAACTAATGGCAGGGTATCTACTCTAACTAAATTACATAAATTAGAACTACAGGCTCAGCCGTGGTGGCAGTAGCGGTTACTTTGGTTGGCAGTTCATGAACTCTTATTCACACGATACGCAAAACGCATTGTCTATCGATCATTACATTTATTACGCATAGCGTAATGATGTCAATAGAATAGAGTCCGGAATAACGTTCACACTAGGGCTAATAGTCAGCCCGATCACATTTAGCGGTTGTATATATGTTTTATACGTTTGGTGTGAATAATGCCTAAAAGTAAGAAACATGCCTAGGCTGATCTGTTACATAAATGTTACATTTCTGCCAAGCTAGATAAACTGCAAATGCACCTAATATTCTGTTAGTTAATAACAAAAATTGTATTACTCCTTTTGTATTATACCATAATACATTTAACTGATATTTTTATGTTAACTCAAGGAAATAATAAAAAAATATACTGTGACAAAGTGAAAATGTATTGGTATATTTATGAAGTCAACAGTTTGCATTGCTAAAAACATTAATCACCGCGAAGGGCCCACATTGGAGAGTGCGGTTCCTTGTTAAACACCGGTTTGTTTTATAATTATTCCTAGATAGATTAAAGCAAGTTATACGAATACTTTACGATCTTTCAAGATATATCTACCTACTTATTCATAGTTACGTAATGGAGAAGGAGTATGAAAATTGGGAATAATATTGTCCAGTCTACTTCCTAATGTTAAAAGTAGGGCATTAACTATGAGTTATGTGTTGTTTGTCGACAACTGCTAATGTAGTGTATAGTCATAGTTTTATAGTGACAGTCGTTTAATCTGTAGCCAGAACAAATTCTGGTAGCTTTGATAGTTTTGATTGTGACTCAAGTTGATATCTGATTAAGACGTCATCATATTACTATCATAATCACAGGTAGTTATTTTCTTCATGTTATTCTAAGTATTTGAGAAAAGCTATCCAGATAATTATTGTTGTGTCACTTTTTTATTCTCTGTGTCGCATCGATGAGAACGATGCATACCAATAAATCAGCTATTGATCGGATAGAATGAAATAAAAATATTTTGCAACACCATTATCGTTTTTAAGGGACGATTACAATCAGTTATTTTGAGAGTCGATGATAGTTAATATCATTTTGAGAGTCGATGATAGTTAATATCATTTTGAGAGTCGATGATAGTTAATATCATTTTGTAAAAATCATTTTAACAGCTACTTATAATCTCAATAAGGTCACCTTTGCAACAAATATGTTCAAGAATTTTGCTCCATTTATTAATATCCATAAATATATTTGTTGTAGTCCAGTTTATGCGCACAAGTTTCTTGTAAGAAAGTAATATGGCTTTACTTTATCGCTTGTGTGTCAAGTAACTTAATTATGATGTAGGTAATGAAAACAATCTCAAAGAATTTGTGTCAGCAAAACAAGAATAAACACATAATTACATTTATGAAACAGTCATTATAACATGCAAGTTTAGTATTATAGTCATATGCGTAAGTGGTCCACGCAATAACGGCTTGCATAAACCCGATGGCCAAAGATCTCGGACCCAATCATTCTTAAATTAACAAAACATGCTTCATTTCCTTAAAAGCATAAAGAAGTTCTGCTTGATTAACTCGATATTCATGAAAACATTTCATCGTCTGTAGATGGTAAGTTACATTATGTATGGGAGTTTTGACATTTAATTCACGAATCTTTACGATTTTTTCATCTCGTTTCGCATTGATGTGTCAATGACAGATATGGTATAAGTGCCGAGAAGAAGATGAATGGAAGTTTTTATTATATCTCAATATGGACTAATCGCGTTTTTGCAAAAATTCAATTGTAACTGCTATATAATTATGTAATAAATGTCCATTAATTATAATGCCAATCAGAAAATTGTGTTCATTGAGAACACATTTTTTTAAATTAATTATTTCTCCATCCTGGTGATATATTTCTCAACAACATGTACAAAATGATGACACACTAATTAGGATCTATATAGGAAGTACTTGTTAAGTAAAAGTGTAAGGCACGAGCAACGAAGTAGGAAACGCATCACACCGAAACTACTGAATAAATTAAAATGAAACGGCATGATTTGAGTTCATACTACGAGGTAGGACATAAGAAAAATTAAAGGGTTCCCGCAGGATAGGGGTTGAAAATTATTTCAACGAATAATTATTACGCTGAAACTACTGGACTGGTTTTGATGCAACTTGGCACAGTCATAGTTTATATAATGGGTGAAAATCGAAGATTAATTTCATCCCGAAAAAATAAAAGGTTTCTGCAGTATAGGTGTCCAAATTCTGTACAGTGAAGATATTTTGTAAACTTTTTTGGAGGCTGTTGTTTATTCAATATTGAAGCCAAAACTGTATTTTAATATATTTTTGTCTTTCTGTCTGTCTATTTCCTGGCCACGAATCACGCCGAAACTACTAAATAAATTCAAATGAATGTTGGCATGCTTTGAGTTCATACTTCAAGGTAGGACATTGGATACTTTTCATCCCGATAAATGAAAAGGTTCCCGCAGGATAGGGTTTGAAATTTATTTATAAGAACACGTATCACGCTGAAACTACTGCACGGATTTTTATGCAAATTGGTACAGTAACAGTTTCTATGATGATTGAAAATTGAGGATACTTTTGATACCAAAAAATAAAGGGTTCCTGCGGGATATGGGTCCAAATTCTGTACATTGAAGATAATTAGTGAAGGCTATTCTATTGTACGTACTGGAGCCAAAACTGTTTGTTTTTTTATTTATGACTGTTGTTGTCTGTCTGTCACGTAGACAGACAGACAGATCTTGGCCAAACATCATGACAAAACTACTGAATGAATTCAAATGAAACTTGAAATAATTTGAGTTCATAGTACGAGGTAGGACATAGGAAACTTTTCATCACGAAAAATTAAAGAGTTCCCCAGGATAGAAGTTGAGAGTTATTTAAAAGAGCACGCATCACGCTGAAACTACTGAACGGATTTTGATGCAACTTGACGCATTCATAGTTTATATGATAGGTTAAAATCGAGAATACTTTTTATCCCAAAAAAAAATAAGGATTTCTGCGGGATATGGGTCAAAGTTATGTTAATTTAGAAGTAATAAATATTTGTGCTTATAATAAAGCCATAAGTACGAAAAAGTCTGTACGAAGATAATTATAAAAAAATGGTCTAGAAGTATAGCTAGCGGCACGTAAGTCTAGTCCAAGATCCCCGCCACGTTTCGTTCACCGCTAGACTTACGTGCCGCTTGGTATACACTTTTTTTTTAAATATATTTATGTTCAGACTTTTTTGTTCTAATTGCTTTATTGAAAATAAGCTACTGAACAAGAATATAACATGTTTGTTTGTTCGCGCATCCGACTGATTGTGATGCGGCTTTCATTGATGGATTGCTTATGGTTTGTCTTAAAAACAGGTGTAGGTACTTGGTGTCTCAATCTGATGAGTAGAAGCCAAGCAATCAATAAAATCTTTTTGACTGCGGAAGGTTTTTTGATAAAATATTGGTATATTGCTATTTTAGGTCTTGGAATAGTAAATAGAGTACTTTGTGCCTAGAGATAAGACCACGCGTGCGAAGCCGCGGACACAGCTAGATAAAATGTAATTCTCATAGTTGTCGCGTTTATTACTAATTTTTTTAGAAGCTATGACGCCATTCGTCTCATAAGGATTTACTTTATTATAGGGCAATGTGGATGGTTTTCGAACGCGTTTTTACTAACGCTTGTTGCGCTTTGATATGAATAAAGCCTCGGCGCGCCCGGCACGCTAACACAGCCTCTCTACTTTAAATAAAAAACCATTTTCTTCTCTATGGGTACAATTTATAATTAATATTGTTTACTACTGTCGATAAAAAAAGAAGTTTAGTGAGTTTTTAAAATCACCGCCCGTAATTGATGTGAAGTTACTTATAATGGCTCATTTATATTCAGTATTTTGTAATGGTAGGAAATAATATACCATTGATGTGGTTAACATATTTGTCTGTAGCTAAAGCTAAAGGACCAGATAAAATAATATGTAAGTATGTTGTATTGTTTGCATTGCTCCTGTAGACTTTATGGACGTATTTTACAAGTTATTGGTAGCTACAACCTAAATACATTAATATGTTAGTAATGGTATCTATCTTGTGATTTTGCATGGAAAACACCACCAGCCAGACATTAAGGTTGTTCTCAAAGACAATACTTAAATAAACAGGAGGAGTTGTTTTAAATGTTTATTATATTTCATTTACTTCGTGACTACATAATTAAATGACTTCTTTGATTAAATACTAAATAACATAAGCAATTAATGTACCGCTTGAATTACTAGAATCCTACATAGTAAAATCTAGTATTATAATACGAAGATGCCACTTCCGAATCAGAGCTGGGTTCTTCTGGGTCTGATAGGTTCTCAGCTTTTTCTGATTTTAGTATTTCCCCAGCCTTAATAATTGGAGAAGCTTTAACTTTATCCGCATTGGCAATTTCATGATTATTCATGATCATTGAAACCGCGGCCGGAATAATTTTTACTGGAGCGTCGTCTACTTTCGCTTTCGGTATATCAATTTCTTTCGTTTCGTTTTGCTCAACCATTTTCACAGGCTCTAGTACCATAATATTGTTTCCAGTCATTACCACCATTTTCTCTTCTCCTTTGGCGATCACTTCAGATTCTTGTACAGGTGTGGGCTCTTTGGACTCTGTTTCGGTATTATCTGTCTGTTGATATCTGTATTCCTTATTTGGGAAAAAGTGGTTTATTTTGATGCCTTGTCCGACAGGGTGGAAATATCTTGTGTGATCGGTTACCGAAAAAGCGTGATCTCCATGCTTGTTCACAGTCTTGCTGACAACTGCATTGAATCTGCGGATAAAATATTTAAAATAATGCAAGGTAACAAAACCAAATTATATTAATTTTGAATATTGGTATGAGCAAAATTTTTGTAGATATAATTAAAATATAACCTAGAATTCAAGAATTTTTAATAAAAATCTATATAAATAAAAATAAAATGCTGTTCATTGGTATGTGCATCATTTAGGAACAGCTGGACCAAATGGCTATTTATTTATTCTAAAATATTTTTAATAGTTTGAATTAGGTTTATATGGAAAGAAAAATTGGTAAAGTTTCCCGGATAGTTTCCAAATTCTGGAAAAATTGAACGTCCTGTTTTTATGGGACATGAAGTCAAACTTGACCTGAGTGCAGCGTTCGAAATTCAAGAATGAATCACATGTTGCTCTCCTTCGGAGTGATTAGCAGTTTTCTATGCCTTGAGCGGGCCTCGTGAACAAAAAAGTTTCGAATGATATAGGTTTTTGTACTTTTCATCATCATCAAGCTACGGGGTGCAGCTAGGATAATAATAAATTTTGTTCCATTATATAAATATAGCTCAAAATACAAATCATATATAAATATAGTTTAAAAAATTGATTTAGTTCAATATTTTAATAAGCATTATTCAAAGGAGATATAATTAATCAAAATATTAATTTGACCTCAATAATTTTAAGCCAATATTATCTATACTTCTATTTTTTAAGTCGTGAATTTTCATACAATCTCGTGTTTGAATTTCGACTTTAGTCACGGTCATATTTAAAGACACAATAATTGTTTAATTGCCCATTTTGTTAACACTATGCATTTAAACTTGGCTATTCACTTGATTGAGCAAGGCTTTATTTGCCACGCGCAGGTAGTTAATAATTTATCTATTGTTTATGTATATGGTGATAAAATAAGAAACATGTATAGATCTATATTGTTGTCTATCTCTATTGCAAAATAATTTATAAGAATGTCTATGATTTTATAATCAAGTTATTTTAAATCAAAAGAAATAGAATATCTAACAACTGAAAACGTCATAAAATAATTAATTTTTCGAAGATTATTTTAATAGTTTTATTGTACAGCTAAAAGTTACATGTAATTACGTGCACATTTTTTTATAAGCTGTTCATGTAACAATTAGAACAATAAGTACATAGAACGTGGGATTTTTTGAGCGTCATGTTCACATATAGGTTGGTCCTGCCTGACTTCCAACTAAGATTAGGGAATCTTATTGGGGAATGCAGAGGCATCTCGTAAATCAGGAACAAGAGGACTACGGGCCCATAAACACCCAGACTCAGAACAAATACGAGTACCTGTGCTTCATACAAATAATGTTTGCCCTGCTTTTGAATCAAACCCGCAACTTCACGTCGCAGTCAGTTCATCACCAACTACACCACGGAAGTTATCTTGTCAAACCCTTCAATTTGTATCTCTCTAGACTGAAACGTACCCATTATAATCATCAGCATCATATTGGACCTTCCGCAGTGAACCATCAGGCTCCACCAGGCTATACTCGCCACGGACTCGATCGCCATCTCGGGTCTCGTGATGCCTTTTGTGGTCTCCAGTTTTTTTATCCGACACTGCGTATTCGAACTCATATTTGGGATAAGCCTGAATAAAAAATACATTTACTTTGTAACAAAATGATGGTTTCAATTTCAGCATCTAAAAACAAGTATTTTTTAAGTAAAAAGATCCTCAAAGCTGGTGCTGATAATGAACATGCTGGTGAAAAATTGTATCAAGTTAGAGCGGATCATATTTTTTATAGAAAATTACAAAAATTTGGTACTATCAGCAGTTTCCTGTTAAAAATGGTAAACTTACAAAATGCTCATAGTATTTGTTTCCATATGACTGTGAACTAGCTGGGTGGTAGACCTTAACTTTCTGCCATGTATTTGAGAGTTCTTCTCTATCAGAGTCTCTGCTTGTTCCACTGCTGGGATCTATGAAAACTGCTCTACATGAAGTCACGACGTAAATGAAGAATAATAACTGCAAAAAAGATAATATGTGTTTTTTTTTTTGTAAAATTATATGAAGATTCTGTTAAAACTTTAAAATCAATGAATACCTTTTGAACCATTGTGAAAGACATGGTAGAACTGTTGCTAACGGAAGGTACTAGCAAACTGTTGGTAAAATGTGTCATTATAAACCGTTTTATACTTTTTCCAATAGGTACTTATTACATAAAACGGTTAAAATTGTATTGTTAAGATACTATTGTTTGATTAAGACACGAAAGAATAGAGAAGATAATCTCGAAATAATTGAAAAATCAAGTATTTTTGTCCAATATTTAGACAGGTTCGTGTATTTTGTTTTAATCGATTAACATATTTACTGACTAGCTTTTCACCGGTGAGATATTTCCAGACTGCTATTACGCTATCAAAACAAAATATGAGTATAAAAGCTCTATAAAAAGGCTTTGCGCTTTTGTTTTCATTTTAATTATTGACACTAAATTACCCAAAATAGTGATTTATTTATGATTAAAACAAAGTAATAAATACAGTAATATAGAGCTCTACAACAGGAAACTATTTTATCATCAATTGTAGAAATTGCAGCCGCCTACAGGATATCAGTTTCTATATATGATGGGCTTACTAATGGCAGATTTCTGGTATGTTTTTTTTGCCAGACATAGACAACAATACAAATCATCATCATCATCATGTCAGCCTTAAGAAGTCCACTGCTGAATATAGGCCTTCCCCAAAACAATACAAATATCATATCAAAATTAATAAATGTTCCAGAAAAACAACATAATACTCTTAATTATGAAGGAATAAAATGTGTTATAAAGAAATGTGAGTGTTTTTTTAATAATATTAGTTTAGTACACATAGTACTAGTATGAGTATAATATGAAAAAGTAAAAAAAAAAAAACACACATGAACATTTACATGAAAGTAAATCAATGAAATTACCAATGAAATTATGAATTAGGTACTATTTTAGAGGAATTTATTATGAATCATTTAATTTAAAATATACATGATTAACTGGAGTAATTATCTTATTTATTTTAATAGCAACAGCATTACAATTTGAATAATTAAACATAAATCTAATAATGATCCAAAATGTCATCAAATTGAAATATTAGATGGTGAAGGTAAAACGGGCTTCAAAAATAAGGTTGTACTCAATTTGGTTGTATTTTTGTTTATCCGGGATTACTGAACTGATAATTATAGATAATCCCCTTTTTATATTTGAAAAGGAGGGTAAATTTATGGACCAGCGAAAATAAATTTTTGGTTCTTGTTAAAACTAAAGCCATGTCCATGTTAAGACAATTATTGGTAAATAATTTTATCATCATATCATCACTATTTCAGGTGTATTTTGGAAGAGGATGTTAGGCTAAGCGCGGTTAGGTAGGTACGCAATTTTGAGACTACTATATTTAAAAAAAATTGCTTCAACAATGAGCGTAATTTCTTGAAACAGGCATAGACATGCTCTTGTTTCATATGTGTACCTCTGAACTTAGGCCGATTTTGAAATTAAACTTGCACCGAAAGCTTATATTCAGAGATATTAATGAGGTAGACAAGACTATTTTGAAAAGAAAAAAGTAAGGAATATATCGCTCTATTAAACATAATTATTCGTCTTTATGCATGTTGTAATGTAATAACTACATGCTAGAAGACGAATCACTAATTTTTATGAGAGTTATTTGTATTTGTATCTGCTATATAAATGGCCATAATTTTCCAATCAAAATATTCATCATCATCATCATCATCATCATCAGCCCGTGTCAGTCCACTGCTGGACATAGGCCTCTCCCAAAGCACGCCACTGAGCCCAATCTTCGGCCCTTTCCATAGCACGCTGAGCGACCTTAAATTGGTGGACTAGTCATACCGTGAGTGTCCACGACTCGGCTCCGTATGTCATAACAGGTAGGACACACTGGTTGAAGACTTTTATCTTCAAACTTTGCGGTATTGGTGACGAGAAGACTCGACGAAGTTTTGCAAATGCTGCCCAGCCCAGCTGTATTCTTCTGCGGGTCTCTCTCTTGAAGTTGTGTTTACCTAGTTGCAAAGTTGGCCCCAGATAAACATACTCCTGAACAACCTCGAGAGCAGTTCCGTTAACAGCAATTGGTTCCGGAATAACATGTTCGTTGAACATAACCTAAAAAAATATAAAAAACAAAAAATTACAAAAACAAAAAAATATACAATGTATATGTTTTCTACCTGGTAATTACAATAAAGTGTTTTGTATCGTATCGTATCGTAACCTTTGTTTTGTCCGGAGACCAATACTTTGAGAAGAATCAGCTAGGCTGTTCAACATCTGTTGCAAGTCCTGCAACCTTTCTGCCACAATGACGATATCATCTGCAAGACATCGATCGATCGATGTCATCTTGTTTCAAGTGTGAGATGTACTCACCGTTAATGTTAATGCCACATCGTTTCCAGTCCAGAGTCTTAAACTTATCCTCCAATGCATTTGAGAACAATTTCGGAGAAATAACGTCTCCATGTCTCACACCTCGATGCAAGGGGATATGCTTAGTCAGCTGGTTCTGTACTTGCACGGTCATTATTGCGGCGTCATACAGACATCAACACTTGAATATACCGCCAGTTGACTTGGCATCGTTTCAGGGACTCCAAAACAGACCAAGTCTCGATAGAGTCAAAGGATTTCTCATAGTCCACAAACGCCAGGCACAGGGCTGATTATACTCTTCTGTCTTCTGTATAATCTGCCACACTGTATGGATGTGGTCTATGGTGCCGTATCCTCTCCGAAGCCCGGCCTGCTCTGTTGGCTGGAATTCATCGAATCTCCGCGCAAGACAATTCGTTAGGCCTCTCGAAAACAGTTTGTACACTCAGGAGGGAAATGGGCCGATAGTTTTTCAATAGGGTCTTGTCACCCTTTTTGAAAAATAGTACGACCACACTCTTGTGCCATGCCTTTGGAGTTCTCCCAGAGAACAGAACAGAATTAAACATACGCTGAAGCTCTTTAAGCGTAGGAGTACCTCCCGCCTTTAGGAGCTCCGTAGTAATTCCGTCCTCACCCGGGGCTTTTCCATTTTTGAGCTGTTTCAGAGCCATCTCGACTTCTGGCAGCTTTTCTGTATAGTGGCGGGTAAGAGTGGCCCTGGAATCTTCAATATCAGGTTCGTGTTGCGACGCGTGTGAGACGTACAGTCGGCCATAGAAATCTTCAACTCAAAATATTGGTGTCTTTCAAAATATGTGATTTTGTAAATTATATTATTTCGCTTAAGTTTTCTTCAACGTCATTAGTGAATCATAAAATTCAAGATACAAGATTAGTAGAATAAAAGTATTGGCCATCAACTTAAATATTTCTATAATTATCTAAGTATTTCAATAATTTCATCAAAATTTTTAGGTTCTATTTTGTCCAATTTCCTCTAGATGATTCAAGTTCCAAATTTTATGAAAGAGAATGGAATCGCTTATCGGTTTTGCCATCTGTGTCGGGCCGTTCAATGGAAGCGATAGATTCATTGTACGGATGAGCATTTTAATTGCACTCTAGATTGGTGAGAATACTTTGAAATGAAATTCTAAATAAAAATCGGCACACGCTTTTATTTTTTTTGCCAACTTGTGACATAGTGTTCCTATCTATATTTATCTATCTATCTATCTATACATTTATAAACTGTAACAGGTCCAATTCTATACATTGAAGATATTTAGTATTTTTATGGAGGATACTCTGTAATCGATACTGAAGCCAAAACAGTTTTTTTTTGTCTGTCTGTCTGTCTCTCTGCCTGTCTGTATCTTGGCTAGAAATCACGCCGAAACTACTGAATGAATTTAAATTAAACTTGGTATGATTTGAGTTTATACTACGAGGTAGGACATAGGATACTTTTTATCCCGTATAATTAAAGGGTTCCCGCAGGATAGGGATTGAAAGTTATTTAAATAAATACCTACCACTCTGAAACTACTGGACGGATTTTGATGCAACTAGGTACTGTCATAGTTTATATGATGGGCTAAAATTGAGGATACTTTTTATCCCGAAAAAATAAAGGGTTCCTCGGGATACGGGTCCAAATTTATGTTAAGCACGAAGTAATGTTTTTTTTCGGATGGTACTCTATATTCAATTCTGACGACAATTTTCTTTTCATTGTTGTCTGTCTGTCTGTCTATATTTAGACCGCGCATCACGCCAAAACTGCTGAATGAATTCAAATAAAACTTGTTTCGATTTGAGTTCATACTAAGAGGTATGACATTGGATACTTTTCATCCCGATATTTAGCATGGTTCCCTTGGGAGAGAGGATGAAAGTCAAAATGTGTACTTAATTGTAATTATGAACGCGTAGTCCGATTTCATTCATTATTTTTTTGTTAGAAAGGAGGTACTTTCTTTAGATATTGTCATGTAAATATTTCAAGGTTATCGGGTTTGCAGTTCAGAAATTACAGACAAGTCAAACCGTAGTATTATGTCCAAATAACTTGAATCCCGAAATGTACAGGAACGTTTGAATGTACGGGTCATCTTAAGCTGGCCTTTGCACTTTATCATAAAAGATTAACGGTCACCGTAGACACAAACACAACGTAGTGTGGGACGTCCGCCGGCCAGGTGAGGAAACGACTTGCGAAAGACAACTGGCAACGACTGGATGAGAAGAGTTGAATATCGGGCTCAGTGGCATTCATTAGGAGAGGCCTACGTCCAACAGTGTACTGGGGCCTGATTCCGTAAAGTTACAGTGCGGTTCGGTTAATGCCACTTGGACCATTCATTGCCACTGATCACTCGTTTCGAATTCACTAAGCTTTGTGTGCATGTCAAATTACGTCGTCAAGGCGATGCGCACTTCACTTTAACTCAACCGCACTGAAACAATGTTTTACTAGGAAATACAAAACCGGTAATTCAAAATCGGAATTCACAAGGAATTCAGTAGCAATGAGTTTTCGTCAACCGAAGAGCACCCGGTGCGTTCATTGCATTTACTATCTAGCAGTGTTTGGTTAGTGAAGATCATTGATAATGCATAGTTACTATGAAACTTATAGTTCTAACACCTACCTAGGTACACTTTGTTTCATGTTTTATCGTGCCATGAAATTGTGTTGTTTTTGTGAAAGGTAGGTTTAATGACATGTATGTATGTGGTATTTCATAGAACCCGCCTAAGTATTTCATAGCTAGAGTAGGATTTTAACCCTAAAATAGAAAAATACCTACTGGTTTTAAAATCTAGTAGTTTTCTTACAAAGCCTAATTATGTGAAGTTCTACTAACAACGAGGGGTCAATACAAATATAAGCAAAACGAAATCAAGTGTAAGTATTAAATAGCATGTAATAATGTTATAATTTTCACATAAAATGAGATTTACACTATCCTATGAGCTGGAAAAGTGGAGATCTATACATTCTTATGAACTGCAGTTCTGTGTGCATCCACCTGAAACAAATGTATCATATTATTAGTATAATCAAGTAGATTCAACATTTAATATGGTTAGGTACTTGTCTATCAAGTCCTAGGCTATAATTATCAACTGTCGAGCTGCCATTTCTCTCCAAGACTTGAGATTAGTGAATCTACAACGATACATAAGACTTAGATATATAGACAATACACTTCTATATAGTGTTAAAAGAGCTCAGAAGTGAAACCAATTTTTGAAGATAGGCACTACAATTTATTATTTATAATCCAAGACACGGACGCTCTAGGCGAATGCTGCTTTCCCGAATGGCGGGAAAAAGGAATACCATCCTACGTTTGAAATTGGCGGGATCGGTGACCCCGCCTCGCTGCGCGCGCCGGTCGGCTGTCCCCCTCCCTCTACGCCGTCCGCGCCCCGCCACCACACCTGCGCGCGGCGCACTCGCAATGATTCTTACAATAGGTACGAAGCTTTCATCTAGAAATACATTTCTAAATCGCAAATATATTTCTTTCTTCGTTTTTGGCGTTATAATTATTTATTGATTTAATTGTTTTGCACAAAAGTAGTGTACAAGGAATGACATGTTTTAATTCACAGCATTTTTACTCGACGGCAAAGATTATTTTCACCTCACAAGCTCGGAAAGATTCTGTTTGTCATTCGAAATCTGAGTGCAAAATTGCATTTTACCCGCTAGCGTGGAAAGAGTTTTTAAAATTCGAACCTTTCTATTCAATAATTTTCTATACCGACAATTCACTGAAAATACTTTATTACTAATTTATATTATATTATTATCCGATTGATTCTACGCTACTTGACTCTATTCGTCTCTATTCGCCTCTTTTTAAATCTACTCGACTCTACTCGACACTACTCGACTCTACTCGACTCTAATCAACAATACTCGACTCTAATCGACTCTACTCGACTCTAATCGGCTCTACGCGACTACTCTACTATAATAGACTCTACTCGACTCTATTCGACTCTACTCGACTCTACGCGACTCTACTCGACTCTAATCCACTCTACTCGACTCTATTCGTCTCTTTTCATTTTCAATTCTATTCTACTCTGTTCTCCTCTAATCTACTCTATTCTACTCTGTTCTACTCTGTTCTACTCTGTTCTACTCTGTTCTACTCTGTTCTACTCTGTTCTACTCTGTTCTACTCTGTTCTACTCTGTTCTACTCTGTTCTACTCTGTTCTACTCTGTTCTACTCTGTTCTACTCTGTTCTACTCTGTTCTACTCTGTTCTACTCTGTTCTACTCTGTTCTACTCTGTTCTACTCTGTTCTACTCTGTTCTACTCTGTTCTACTCTGTTCTACTCTGTTCTACTCTGTTCTACTCTGTTCTACTCTGTTCTACTCTGTTCTACTACGTTCTACTCTGTTCTACTCTGTTCTACTCTGTTCTACTCTGTTCTACTCTGTTCTACTCTATTCGACTCTACTCGACTCTACGCGACTCTACTCGACTCTAATCCACTCTACTCGACTCTATTCGTCTCTTTACATTTTCAATTCTATTCTACTCTGTTCTCCTCTAATCTACTCTATTCTACTCTGTTCTACTCTGTTCTACTCTGTTCTACTCTGTTCTACTCTGTTCTACTCTGTTCTACTCTGTTCTACTCTGTTCTACTCTGTTCTACTCTGTTCTACTCTGTTCTACTCTGTTCTACTCTGTTCTACTCTGTTCTACTCTGTTCTACTCTGTTCTACTCTGTTCTACTCTGTTCTACTCTGTTCTACTCTGTTCTACTCTGTTCTACTCTGTTCTACTCTGTTCTACTCTGTTCTACTCTGTTCTACTCTGTTCTACTCTGTTCTACTCTGTTCTACTCTGTTCTACTCTGTTCTACTCTGTTCTACTCTGTTCTACTCTGTTCTACTCTGTTCTACTCTGTTCTACTCTGTTCTACTCTGTTCTACTCTGTTCTACTCTGTTCTACTCTGTTCTACTCTGTTCTACTCTGTTCTACTCTGTTCTACTCTGTTCTACTCTGTTCTACTCTGTTCTACTCTGTTCTACTCTGTTCTACTCTGTTCTACTCTGTTCTACTCTGTTCTACTCTGTTCTACTCTGTTCTACTCTGTTCTACTCTGTTCTACTCTGTTCTACTCTGTTCTACTCTGTTCTACTCTGTTCTACTCTGTTCTACTCTGTTCTACTCTGTTCTACTCTGTTCTACTCTGTTCTACTCTGTTCTACTCTGTTCTACTCTGTTCTACTCTGTTCTACTCTGTTCTACTCTGTTCTACTCTGTTCTACTCTGTTCTACTCTGTTCTACTCTGTTCTACTCTGTTCTACTCTGTTCTACTCTGTTCTACTCTGTTCTACTCTGTTCTACCCTGTTCTACCCTGTTCTACCCTGTTCTACCCTGTTCTACCCTGTTCTACCCTGTTCTACCCTGTTCTACCCTGTTCTACCCTGTTCTACCCTGTTCTACCCTGTTCTACCCTGTTCTACCCTGTTCTACCCTGTTCTACCCTGTTCTACCCTGTTCTACCCTGTTCTACTCTGTTCTACTCTGTTCTACTCTGTTATACTGTGTTCTACTGTGTTCTACTGTGTTCTACTCTCATCTACTCTATTCTACTCTATTCTACTCTATTGCACTTAGCATTTTCCTCGCTGTAGTGAGGTGAAAAGTTTTGTGTTGCGCACGGCAGCAAAGTTATTTGGCGTCTCGTACTTTTGAAACCCTCGCTACAGTTGAAGTTTAACTTTACCTGAGAAGCACTATAGTCACTATATCTATAGGAACATGGTATTTTTAAATAGGCAGTCGTAATAATTATTTGAAGTAGGTAAGTAGGTACATTATTGCTGAGAAATAATATCAATGTTAAGATTTTCTTTCAGAGACGTACAATCTACAAAAAGGGTATTGACCTATTATTAGATCACTACAAAACTTACGATGATAATTAAATTTTAATTTTATTACACTTAATATCTACACGGGAACAAAATTTTTGATAGATTAAAAGCGAGAGAGAAAAAACAGAAAATAAATTCAGACGATGATTCCCCAAAGAGCACCATGACAAATTTATTGTGCCACCTCCATCCACCGACTTCCTGCGATGGCTACAATGTCGTTAGTCCATCGTGTGGGGGGTCTCTCTACACTTTGCTTGCTTGTTCGTGGTCGCCATTTGAGAACCTTTATTCCCCAGTGGTTGTCGGTTCTTCGAACTATATGATTACCTGCCATTTGCCACTTCAACTTGCAAACTCTGAGAGCTATGTCAGTAACATTGGATCTTCTACGGATTTCTTCATTTCGGATTCTATCACGTAGTGAAACACCTAGCATAGCTCTGTCCATTGCACGCTGCGTGACTTTCAGCTTGTGTATGAGACCAATAGTTAGCGATCACGTCTCAGTGCCTTAATAATTATTGTAAATAATTGATGCTGTGATACCACTCTAATAAATTTAATGAATTTTCCGGGATAAAAAGTAGCCTATGTGTTAATCCAGGGTATAAGCTACTTCCATACCAAATTTCATACAAAATCCGTTCAGCCGTAGCGTGAAGTATTAACAAACATACACAAACACAAATTATAAACTTTCGCCTTTATTAATATTAGTGTGATTATTTATGCGGGCGTTCAGCTCGTATTCAATCATTTTGTTTGCGGCCGGGGTTTTTGTATTATTATAATAATTTTACTTGTACTATGACAAGGTTGCTGCACTCAGGGTTGGGTCTTGTCTAGGGAAATACTCAACGGTTAACAGCACAGAAAAGAAATGTTGTACACGTAATCATTTAATTGTAATGATCCGATCTAAGTTTCCCCATGATATGCCTACTGCATAAAAGCTTTTTGAAATTATGTTTAATGAACTTATTTGATGATACCTCGAGAACTGATTGCCTGATTTCAATGTTTTTTTTTTTAATTAAACCGCGTGCTTAGCCGCGGAGTGCAGCTATTACATAATAATAGAGTCAAAAAATAATAAAGTTCTTTCCTTTTTCGGCGTGTAAAGTAATAAAATTAATAAACCTATATATTTCGGCTAAACAACATACAATTTTAAATTAAAGGATTCTCTTCCAATTTAGAATTTTTGAATTAGTCGGAAATATTTAAGTAATGGTAGGCTACAGATAAAAGACAAAAATGTAGAACTTATTCGTGTATTGCAATAAATAAATAATCAACAATCATTCTGTCGAATATTGATCACAAATTAATGGTGGTAGTACTGAAGGGCAGGGGCAGCCTTAACGTAGACCGGGGCGGCCTTGACGTAAGCGGGGGCATGAGTGGGAGCAGTGTTGTGCACCACCGCGTTGAAGCCGTTGTGGTCGTCAGCGGTGTACTCCACGGTCCTGATGGAGCCGTCGGCCTCGTGCAGGGAGTAGGAGCCCTTCACCACGTCACCGTCGCGGGACTCCTGCTGGGACTTGTTGTCGCCGGTATGTCCGTCGGCCACGTTGTAGTTGTACTCGTACTTGGGGTAAGCCTGCAAAGTGGAACCTTGTATAATTGAAGTGCTCTAAAGAAACAACATGTTGAGACAATTTATTACTGTAGGTATACTTACGATCTCATCGTCATGTTGGGCAAGAACCTTGGCAACGGGACCAGCGTGGTATGCGAGGGAAGCAGGGGCGGAGTGGTAGGCAACGGCGGCGGGTGCGTGGTAGGCGATGGGGGCTACGAACTTAGTGGCTTGAGGCTCGTGACGCAGGATGGTCTGGGAAGACACAACGTTAGCAGCAGAGTAGTGGGCGGGAGCGGCGTGGTAAGCAACGGCAGCAGGGGCGGCGTTGTAGGCGACAGGGGCGGCATGGTAAGCGACAGGGGCAGCGACGGCTAGCTTGGCCTGAGGTGCGTGCTCGTCGTGGCGGACGATGCTCTGAGAGGAGACTGCGGCCGCGGGAGAGTAGTGCGCCTCCTGTAGGAGACCGGCCTGGGACACGGCCACCAGGGCGCAAAGGGCTACCAGCTGGAAACGAAATCAAATTTATATACATTGTTACCTGTTTCTGTAATAATAATTACAGATTGGGACATGAATATGTTAATAGAATAAAATAATTAATAGAATGTTTTTTTTTAATTCGTTAACTCACTTTGGAGAACATGTTGATTGTTCTTTAGAATGATCAATTTGTTAATGATACTCATGCAGTCATAGTTCAAGTTTTTATACTGATTAATCTCAGTAAATCAGTTTGGTAAGAGTAGTGGAAGTTGTCAAACTAGCTGAGGGCGGCCTTGCCCCGTGTCACATAGACTTTGCGAATCAATCCATTCACTAATTGTTTCGAAAGAGCTCCTTGTATGACTACAAATCTAACTCCTAAATCGTAACAAGCATTTACTCACCTACTTAAAAAAGTCTAACTAGAACTCGCACCGTTACATGGACGAAGTAATAATACTGCTTTTCAGACTGCTGTACATTTTGATAATTTTATCATCAAAATGTACAGAGACGTGACGGACAGACGGTATGTAAATGTACGTTTGTGTAGTGTAGTGTAGTGTAGTTGGTGTGTGAATGGATAAAAGTACATAGACATACATTTTGAACGCACTATAGACTAAACTAAACTGCAGCGGAGCTACTACATCTGTAATTTTTACACGACTGCCCAAAAAAAGGAGTGTAATGTTTTTAGAATTCATGTACGTATGTTTGTATGTCTGTGAGTTTATTTATTCTACCATAACTTTTATATGCCTGAACAAATTTAGGCGTATGGGGTATCGTTAGAATCCTTACATCTCCCCTAGTAACATAGGCATTTTTTTCAATATGGCGGCTGTATGGCCCTTTTCAAATTCGAAAAAAAACTTCGAATTTTTCATTACGGGTATCAAATAAGGAGGCTTTGATAAGAACATTCCAATAGTATATAATTTATTGGCAAAAGCTCTATTTTAACAGTGGCACTTTAAAAATCTATCTCTATGATTCCGGTGAACCCTGGTCAGCTATACTGCATCGCAGACTAATACCTATACTGTCACCACGTTTCATCCAAAACAGCCCATCTGAAGGTATAAATTGGTTGAAACACCGACACGAAAGAAGTTGAATAAGACGTGAGTAGTTGAAATATGCCGTGTGATTGCAATAATAACATTCAGAATACGAGTAAAAAACTAAAATCAGTCAGGCAAGTCACCAGCGTCTGTAATCAGGTGAAATGAATAGGACTCATTAAGACAAATCTAATGAGCCCAAACTAGATGGATTTACTAGTTTCCATTCAAAGATTCCGTCAAACTCAGTTTCATTGTTGTACTAGCTGCGCCCATGCCATGCTGCCGCGGCTTCGCCCGCGATCCATCTTTGCCTCCCCCATTCACGTCCATGGGGACGGAATTTCAAAAAGTACTTCCTTAATGCACCTCTAGGGTATTCGTGGAATATTTCGTACAAATTTCACTCAGGTGATACACAGGTTTAGGCGGTCAGTCAGTAGGTATGTCAAGGTACTGTTTTATAGGTATAGATTATCAACGGATTAATATCTAATTGCTAAGTTTCAGATAGATACGACCACTAGAAATGGGTGTTATTTGTACCTTGTTGAAGTTTTTTTGCACTTACGAATAATCATTTAGGTACTAGTGTTCAAACATAAATATAAGTTTAGCTTCTAAGTTAAAAAAAAAACTAGAATAACTTTCTTACACGCACTTTATAAAACAATCTAAAAACAATGTATACTTTGTTAAACCGACCAGCAACCAGTGAACATTATTTTTGTTTTACCTATTTTAAGTACGAGAAAGTTATAGTTTGAAAAGTTGAAAACTACTTTCTTTTGAGTTATATCCATTTTATTTTATTGAAAATAAATAGTTTTGCTAACGAATTAAATCGTTTGTTATTTTTTTATATATATACAAAAACTGTGATGAATTACTTGAAAAGCATCACTTTACAATATTTAAATAACAATAATACAATGTTTGAAGCGCCTCCTACGCTTTAGAGAATGGCTCATAAGCTGAACTGATAACATTTTGACCGAGAACAAGGTCGGCGTAATCTCGGTACCACTACCACAGAATAAATAATAGTACAAGCCACTACTCACATACTTTGCTGCAGGTTGCTTAGAACTAGTATTAATATAAATACTGGATCCATGGTCTAGCAGTTATCATCTGTTCTCCGATCAATCAACACAAACAAATATGTTCTCTAAAGTGAGTCAGATTGTTAAAATCATTTAAAATTTCTGAAATTTAGATAATACTTTATTGCACCTAAAAATATATTATTACCCATAAAATATTTCTTAAAATACGTATTAAACTCTAATGTAATATTCATTTTCAGCTGGTAGCCCTTTGCGCCCTGGTGGCATTCTCTCAGGCGGGTCTCCTGTCCGCGCCGACGCACTACTCCTCCGCGGCCGCGGTCTCTTCCCAGAGCATCGTCCGCCACGACGAGAACGCCCATCAAGCCTACCATGCCGCTCCTGCTTTTGCCTACCACGCTGCCCCTGCTCCCGTCGCTTACCATGCTGCCCCCGCCCCGGTCGCCTACCACGCTGCCCCTGCCCCGGTCGCCTACCACGCTGCCCCTGCCCCGGTTGCCTACCACGCTGCCCCTGCCCCGGTTGCCTACCACGCCGCTCCCGTCACCAAGGTGCTGGCTCACCATGATGAAGAGATCGTAAGTATGGGTTTGCTTTGATGTATTTGTCAGCGTGAAACCTCCTTAGAGCTGGGTATTAACAAGAGTTTAACTCTTCAGGCATACCCCAAGTACGAATACAACTACAACGTGGCTGACGGACACACCGGCGACAACAAGTCCCAGCAAGAGTCCCGCGACGGCGACGTGGTGAAGGGCTCCTACTCCCTGCACGAGGCCGACGGCTCCATCAGGACTGTGGAGTACACCGCTGATGACCACAACGGCTTCAACGCGGTGGTGCATAACTCTGCCCCCTCTCACGGCCCCACCTACGTGAAGGCTGCCCCCGCCCCTCAGTACTACCACCACTAATTGGGCTACTATCCACTGATTTTATGCCAAGTTATTATTTATTATTCTAGCAAATATACGAATAAGTTCGAACGAATTTTGGATTTTATTTTGGTAGACCTTTAAAATAAAGCACAGTTTATGTTCATTCTCATAAAATATTGGAAATAAAAAACTACTATTAAACTACCCCCACGTTGTGAGCTGGATCAGTTAAAACGTTTGACTGATGTTAAGAAAGGAATCTTTAAAATTCGTCTTGTCTGGTGCAAAGTTTTGCTCAGCGCTCCAAATTATTATTTTTTGTTTTTTTTTTTAATTACTGCTCTTTTATTCATCGCGGGTTCATGAAAATTATTTTGCGGCAATAAATAGGTTAGTAATAGAAAAGAATAACCAGTCCCTGTGTCTTGCTTTCGTGGACTATGAGAAAGCCTTTGACTCAGTCGAATCCTGGGCTGTTCTTGAGTCTCTGCAGCGATATCAGATTGACATCAAGGTGAATAGATGAGTTAGGCAGGGGAATATTATAACCCTGAAACTATTCACTAACTCCCTGGAACATATGTTTAAGATGCTGGACTGGAAAGTAATGGGCATAAATGTTAATGGCGACTACATCTTACACCTACGATTTGCCGATGATATCGTCCTTATGGCAGAGTCACTGCAGACTCTCGAATGAATGCTGACCGACCTAGCTGTCTCCTCCAAACTTGTTAGAGAAACATGGAAAAAACCATCATTATGTTCAACGACCTTAATACTCCGAGACCTTTGGTGTTAATGGTGTACCTTTTGAAGTTTTTCAGGAATATGTTTACCTCGGGAAAACAGTGCAATCAGGTAAAAACAACTTCGAGAAGGAAGCCAACAGGAGAATTCAGCTGGGATGGGTGACATTTGGTATACTTCGTCAAGTCTTCTCGTCGTCCTTCGAAAGTCATTAATGCGTGCATCCTACCAGTCATGACCAACGAAGCTGAAACGTGGAAACTCACGGTGAGAGTGGTCCATAAGTTCAAGGTTGGTCAACGAGCTATGGAGAGCGCCATTCTCGGAACTTCTCTGAAAGATAAAATCTCCAATGAGGTAATCCGACCGAGAACCAAAGTAACCGGCATAGCTCATAGAATTATCAAGCTAAAGTGGCAATGGGCTGGTCACATCTCTTGAAGAACCAACAACCGATGGGGTAAACGAGTTCTAGAGAGACTGCGTATAGGTAAACGTAGTGTAGGGCACCCGCCGGCCAGGTGGAGTGATGATTTGCGAAAAATGGCTGGCAGGAACTGGATGAGTAGAGCTGAAGATCAGGCTCAGTGGCGTTCACTAGGAGAGGCCAACATCCATCAGTGGACGAGTATAGGTTGATGAAGATGATGATACATATATCTGTTTATTATCACAACTTTTAAACTTTATTAAGATTTTGTTAGGATCCGCACATTTTTTTATTCATTTTTTTACATTGGGAAATGCATTTATGCATACCGGGTGACTGCTCGTCCTACCCACTAAAACCCCATGGCCCATGGTGTAACTCCTCTGCCGCTCACGGCGGGAACACCGGAACGATTGAGCACACGACCGCGAACCCGCCGTGGCTGTCCATTTCTGGACGCGCCTCTGGGGAATACCTCCCTTGCGACGCGCCAGTACACATGATGAGCCGCAACCAACCGGGAACCAACCCACCAATGGGCACCAGACGAAATCCCCGCGTCTGGACGCTCGAGGTCCATGGGTCGGTTCAGTGAGTGAGGGGGCGGTGGGGACCGCCAGCCACTTCAGCCGCAGAGGATAGGGAGAGCATCGTTATACCAGCACTCCTCTTCCCCTGCAGCTCCACCGCGTCCGCCATCAAACGGTGGTGGCCCCGCTGAGGCCGCGGAAGGTAAGAAGAGCGGCGCACCTTATCACCGACACTTCTCTCCCGCCGCGGTCTCTCTTGCCTCTGGCGTGGTGCTGCCCATACAACACCGCGGCTCGCCTCAATTGCGATGCCACCCATACAGCACCGCAACCTATTGTGGCCACTTCAGCGTGGGCTTGAGGAACAAAGCCCAGTGAAGCGGCCCCTCCTTGGGCCAGCCGGCGACACCCTGCCAGTGCGGCCCTGGGTTCCTCTTAGCTTCACCGTGGTGGGCGAAGCCACGGTTATTAGAGCCCCCGCCACGACAAGGCGGGAACCCACGGAGGGGAGGATCCACATCCTGTTCTAACTACAAGTGGTTTCATCTATGCATAACAGTTGTTCAAGTCCACGGATGTTACGGCGGGATAAGTCTTTTGAAAAGGACGAAACGTAAAGAATAATAAAAAAAAGGCAAGTGCGAGTTGGATTCGTTTGGAGAGGTTTCCGTACGATTTATGAATAATCTCACAATATGGAGAGATTTACCATGATATTTTAAGACCCTAAACTTCTCATAGGATCTTGTAGTCTACTTATGTAAAGACACTTTAACGGCTCCTTTTTTCTTTTGGATGTACGGAAACCTAAAAATACGAAGAATAAACTTTAGTTCCATTCTTGCATGCCAGAACAAAAGGCAGTGAAAGCGTACCACTACTTTTTACTCTCTTAAGTAGTGGAGATGAATATATTTTTCTCCAAAATAATGTGAAAGTTTTAGTAATAAAAACGAATTCAATAACCGATGCTATCTTCATGCTGGGTATTCTTCTCGCCGGGTTAAGAAATTTTGATATGCAACTTTGGGCCCACAAACTGCTTTAAATTATTTGTGAACTGTCTTTTGTAGTTTTAAGTACTTAGTTTTATGTCATACTAGCTTTCCCGCCCGCGACTTCATCCGCGTGTACTACAGTTTATCACAAAAAATGCATCCAATAGTCGTCTAAGATATTAAAAACCAATGCAAAAGTAAACACTAACGCTCTTGATGTGTTTTGACAGACTTGTTATTTCGTTTCCATGGTAACCTTTCCTTACAACGAGTCATCAACATTTTCCAGTTTTTCCCGTGGAAACTTACAATTTTCCGGGATAAAAGTATTCTATGTTTTATTCCAGGGTATAAGCTATCACCATTCCAAATTTCATAAAAATCCGTCCAACCGTTTGTAACGATATTATCCGGTTTATAGTAAATTTCTCTGTGCTAACGGATTCTGATGAAAGATGTGATGAATTGGTTTTTAGGCCAAACTCGCCAACCACCGAGATAGTTGGTACGGTGTCTAACGCCGATAGGGTATTCGCTTAAATCAATGAAAAGTAATTTTGAGAATAAAGGGAATAAAAAAATAAAACGGGGTGAGTCACACCAAGAGTGGGGTGAGTCGGGATTCTTACCCCATCCGGTCGCTTTAAACGTGAGGACGCTATATCTTTCTTCGGAATCACTCAAAACTTAAAATACTCGTTACTATTTTGAAATTAATAATATTACGTGGATAAACTTAGACCGGAACGAGCCTACTACTCGTTCCGGTCTAAGAACTATTGGATCAAGACCGTTCGGTAATGTACTAGCTAGTGGGTACAATAGTGGAAGATAAAACATACAACTCAAATTCACCAATACAATCTTTATTATCCTTGGTTTAACTTTGCCTACTTACTTAAAATCTAAAGAACCGTGCCGTAGGTACGTTGGACGGCCATTCAAGCTAGCATATAATAGTGGAAGACAAAACATGCAACTCAAATTCACCAATACAATATTTACTATTTTTGGTTTAACTTTGCCCGTTTACTTAAAGCCTAAAGAACCCATGCCTGCAGATCCAACTCAGCAGCTAAGAAGTACTAAGATCTAAGATTACCCTGTTATAACTAGGGTCGATATAGAACCGACAAAATTAAGTATTTACCCTAACAAAACAAGTGATGAGTTGCCGGCCGGCAGTGCTGTCTACTTATTTACCTTTTTCTATAAGATTGAGCCGTTATGTTAGTGAAGGTCCACCCGACATTTCAGCAATGTCCGATTCGCGTGAGAGGTAGCCAGGCTAGACCCCTCAGGCGTTGCAGGTGTCTAGCAGGTCGGTGGGGAACCAAAGTTCAACACTCCGGTTAATGAAATATATGCATAAACATGCCAATACGATACCGCATTCCAAGAACGTGGTAGGAATCGTTGGATATAAAGTCGTCGTGGCGTATCGCGACACGTATCTTGTCGTCGTGGCGTATCCTAACACGGCGCCTTTCTAGTTAAATCCGGGGGAAGAAGCCTCCGTCGTGTGGTATCTCAATCCGGGGGGGAAAACCCGCTGTGGATGAATAAACACAACGTTTCTTTAGAATTCGAGACTTCGAAAACGCCACCGCTCTCAGTTCGCTAAAATGGCGTCTCGAAAAATGGATAATAGTGATTTCACAATCGCAATCATTAGTGCCGACAATGCAAATACCGAAAAATGCTCTCACCTTTTTTTACGGGTTTTATAATACGCAGGGAAAAGACTTGTCAGTCCTGCTACCGGGCTCTGCAGCACGAAAAAACGTTCACGCCTCTCGACTCCATTGCCTCTGTTTCTTTTCTAGCCGGATCTAGTTTGCTCCTAAGTTAGCAAAATCTATCCGAATAACATTTCGTTTCACCAAGAAACCGATCAGCGCTTACACATGGGCTTTGGAAATTATTATTTGGCTTTATTTTTATTTTTTAAGATTTCTCACCATCGAAACCAAATTTGTTTATTTACTGTTTTTTTAACTATTTCGACAGCTAAACAACTGTCAAGAGACGTCTAAGAATTGTTATAAACTATAGCCCATAAAACGTTCCGTACTAGAAACGATGCGTTCACTTCCAGACGAAAGGTACGGAACGCGGTCTCCATGCTTCGGTACTGTTATACTATCATAAAACTATATACTGTCACTATTAAATTATGATATTGTTTGGGTTTGCTTTGGAAAAAATCTACGTTCTTAAATTTGACATTCGTTGTATTTAATTGGTTTAATTTTATTTTCTATTTGCTGACATTACGGGACCGTGCCGAACAGAACGCGCCCTTTTGCTTTGATTGCTAATCGTTGCAAAGATAAGTAGAACCTACGGTAGAGGTCACTACTTGTCTCCGTGTTTATCAATTGTACTTTATTAATTATTTATTTATGATTCCCAGTTATTCCTTGTTCCTTTTGTATATATCTCAATCAATTGACCTAATGAGTGTTCCCTTCGATGTGTTCCGTAATGCATGGACGTATTATATTTATCGAAGTGTTTATAACCTCTGGTCATGACTACTGTTTTCTGGAACACTCAAGTTTTATTTTATATCTCTAGAATATTTTTCTTGACTTCAAAAATACCTTTGCGGTTATAAAATTTTATTGTAAATAGGTACTGATATAATATTGCCTGCGACTTCGTTCACTGTATTTACGTAGTTAGAAATGTTAGGAAACTTACCGGTATAATAACAGAGTGTTGGGTATGAGAACATGTACAGAAGGCCAATTAAAAGTTTCCACAAAAATGTACATCAGAAATACTAATACTAATTAAACGGACACAAAAGACACACGTACTTAGGAAGAAGCAAGGGAAGGGCAATAAGCTTAACAGTTCATGTATGTATTTTTTTATTTTACAATATATATTTTTGTTCAAATACAGTATCGTTGTCGACATCATTTAATTATGAAATCGCCCTCAATATGTTATAATTTACACTGTTTTTTTAAATTTATTTATTTATTTCAATTCAAATGTAACTGCACTAACAGTATTGCGACCAAAGCGCACAGTAACTAAGCCAAGAAATATATAAACTAACATACAAAACTAACATAAATTTAAATACATTATATATATATTTTAATACTAAGCTGTACACTTAAAAAACTGATACATGCGTTGACAAAGGATATCAAATATTAGTTCAATGCGCGATTAGTTGCATCGCTGCGGAAAAGGGAACAACTGAAAACCATCGATGGACACGATGAATCGTGTGAATCGATAGATGCTGAAGCATAAACGCGCTTTCTTCAACAACATACATACATACAACATACAAATTCTGTTGTTGTATGTGTGCAACAAGATAAGATAGATGTGCTAAGATGTGCTATTATGTGCTACAATGTGCTATGATGTGATGTTATGTGCTATGATGTGCTATGATGTGCTATGATGTGCTATGATGTGCTATGATGTGCTATTATGTGCTATTATATGCTATGATGTGCTATGATGTCCTATGATGTGCTATGATGTGCTAAGGATGTGCTATTATGTGCTATGATGTGCTAAGATGTGCTATTATGTGCAATGTGTGCTATAATTTGCTATTATGTGCTATGATGTGCTATTATGTGCTATGATGTGCTATTATGTGCTATGATTTGCTATTATGTGCTATGATGTGCTATTATGTTCTATGATGTGCTATTATGTGCTAATATGTGCTATTATGTGCTAATATGTGCTATTATGTGCTATGATGTGCTATGACGTGCTATTATGTGCTATGATGTGCTATGATATGCTATTATGTGCTATGATGTGCTATGATGTGCTATTATGTGCATAAATAGTAAACATATTATGTGCTATGATGTGCTATGATGTGCTAAGATGTGCTATGATGTGCTTTGATGTGCTATGATTTGCTATGATGTGCTATTATTTGCTATGATGTGCTAAGATGTGCTATTATGTGCTATTATGTGCTATGATGTTCTATGATGTGCTATGATGTGCTATTATGTGCTATGATGTGCTTTGATGTGCTATGATGTGCTATGATGTGCTATTATATGCTATGATGTGCTATGATGTCCTATGATGTGCTATTATGTGCTATGAGTGCTATTATCATAGCACATCATTTCATATTTTTCATCCCAGTAAATTAAAGGGTTCCCGCAGGATATTTTATTTGGAGTTGGTATTCATGTTTTACGGTTTATAGTTACTTCCGTAGTTCACCTCTAGGATACTCAAGGAATATTCCTCCAAATTTTAGATACCTAGATCCACCCGTTTAGGCTGGGCGTTGTCCATCAGTCAGTCAGTCAGTAGGTATGTCACGGTACTGTTTTATAGGCATGATTAAAATCTATACTTATAATAAAGCAATATGAACGAAAAAGACTGCACAAAAAGATAATTAAAAAAGAAATGGTCTAGGGTACTTAAAATTAGCTACTGAACAAGAATAGATCACTTTTTTAAATTGTGTCTGTCTGTTTGTCTGTTTGTTAGTTTGTTTGTCTGTATGTTTGTTTGCGCATCACGTAAAAACTACTGGACCAATTCCGATGTGTTTTTTGCTGTTGGATAGCTTACGGTTTGACTTTAAAAATGGCGAGCAATCGATGAAAATATTAACAGCAATATTTTTTTTTTTAATTTATTAATTTATTATTAATATTTACGGCTGAAGGAATTTTGATCAAATGTTGTTATATTGGTATTTTAGGTCCTGGAATAGCACATAGAGTACTTTTAACTTAGAGAATAACCACGCGTGCGAAGCCGCGGGCATCAACTAGTAATATGTATTATCTAACTTATTATCATCAATGTGTCACAATATAATAATACTCAACAAATTAAACATTGTCTGAAATCTATACTCCAGTATTATACGTGCTTCGCTTCAGCTGTGTTGCGAGTCAACATTATCCTCATGGGTTTCTCCCAAATTTTAATAACTATAATTTAACTTACGTTAGTAATAATATTGAAATAAAAACGTCCCTATCTGGAGAAATATTACCGGCTATTCTGTGGTTTGGTGCTGAATATAAAAGTTTGAAATCGTGAAAAAAGTTGGGAAACGAGGAAACACAATGAGTTCTTTCCAAGAGGTAAATACGTTATCTATACCTTTAATAATATGTAATTATCTAAATATCGTTTAATTGTTAGAATAAACGATGGTAGGCTAACGGTTCAATATTGCAACTTAGAATCCAACGATACCGGGTTCGGTCCTAGGCTTTTCTAAGTTATGTTCGGTTTTCCATCGCTCCGTGCTTCGGAGGGCACTTTAAGCTATCGGTCCCGGTTGTTCTTGATTAAGAGGCCCTCGGGTGGCCTGACAAACTCTGACACTAGAGGCCAGTCCAACTTCATAAACAACTGTTGGAACATCAGTTCCATTTGTCCAATGCCATGCTCATTATTATGACTCTCCAATCAATGCTCTAGATTTGTTTTTACCCGATTTTTCTTGCAAATGCTTAACGAATTTCTCACTTATTTACCTAGAATATTCTTAATTTAGATACACTGCGTTTGAGGAAAGTACGTATATGTAACAGTAAAATTAAATAAAGGTTGTTAAATATTTTATGTAGCGGTCAGTTAGTTTTATTGGTTAAGTCAAAATAATAAAGTCAAAGTCAAAGTATTTTATTGTAAATAGGCAAAAATAATAGCACTTTTACAAGTCAAAATTAGCATCTCCTGAACAAAGAGATATACATAAAATATTATAAAAATCAGATCAAATAGAATATATATTTTATTACTGTCAATAATTACACCAAAAAATGCATGAATACTACCAATGTATTGATTTCAAAATCATATTTATATATATTTTATGTATCAATTTTTAGTAATATTTCGCTTTTAAATGAGCTATGAAACTTTAGTCTGGGGCCAATTTAGTAGATGGCGACTCTCGCCATCGTATCTAATTGGCCCCAGACTAAAGTTTTATCAAATGTCATTAGATGTCTCTTTGCATTTGCATAGGTAATTCATAGGTAATTATTATTAAAAGTATTTTAGCAAAATTATCTAGTATTTACGAAACAAGATAACAAACGAATAATAAAAAAAAACTAAAAAAAAAAGAGTTGTAAGATGGAAATACGTATTTTGTATCTTGTATCTGTTTTTCAGATACTTGTATCTTAGATAAGTCACATCTCTGCTCCTAACCACGTGATATAAATTATGCAGGCTGAATTTCACTACAATTTCAAACATTTAGCCACAGTTAACTCAAAAATGAATGACAATTTCTTGTGTGGTAACCAATATTGTTGGTGAACTCCGGCCTTAAAGTTTTAAAGTTTCAGTATATAGTCTTGTAATAATCACATTGCTCGCCCAACTTTGTTTCTCTCTTTACCTGAATTTAAAACTTTACTCGTCGCTTGAACTCTGCCTAAGTTGCTTGCCTGAATGCTTGATAAAAAATACTCTTCAATATCACACTAATAATTATGTTGTTTAGGTACACCTAAGTAACTAGCTACCAGCTATCAATCATCATTTCACGATATAAATCAACCAAATTAATTGAAAAAATATGACTATTTAGCTTTATTTATAATTTTTCAGACATGTCCAGGAGAAAATCCAGTACTTTACGAAGGGCCGGTGAAGTTCACTAAATTCTATGCGTGTGGAATGAAGACCAAAAAGAACTGGACAAATCGCTACCTGGTCCTCAATCCATTTTTCCTCAAATTTTATAAGGACCAAAAATCTTATCTTGCCTCTGTTAGTATCTATCCAATACGAAAATATAAGATATGAAGATTAGAGCAATAGTAGCTGAGCGGTATACTAGCGCACGTAAAAATTAAACGATACCGGGTTCGATCCTCAGCTCGGCACCTATAACTTTTTTAAGTTATGTGCACATCACTCCATGCTTCGGAGAGCACGTTAAACTATTGTTATTAATTGATAGCCTGACAAACTCAGACACCAGAGGCCAGCACTACCTTATAAGACAAGCAAGCAAGCAACCCAGCAAAATACCGAAAGAATCTATTGAGATACTGTTTTTTTTCGGTCAACGATTCGGTCAGCGTGTCATTCATTTTTGGTGACACCCCTCCATTCCGTTTCTTAATCCGGACGGCTAAGGAGAGGAACTCTCTGCTTGCGTAATTTAATATGTTTTCGGATAAGTATATAATTTGGGAGTCTTTTATCTTTCCGTGCCGTTGTTAACGAGCTTTATTGTTTAAAACGTGATATTGAGACGGCGCCGGCGCGGTGTTCAAAATATCAAGACGATAGTGACTTGGTATCATGTGGGCAAAATTGCTTCAACGACTTCAAACGTCAAACGTACCTTTGTATAACATCAGGGATATTATTCTCTATTGCTAGTCGGCCACGTAACGCGCCGCGTTAAGATATCTGCGTGGAATTGTTTGTGCATGTTCGAGAATTGCCATACTTTTACGAACGATTCCACAGGCAAGACAGCGATCAAACATGAGATTTAAAAAATACACAATACAAGACGGGTGTTTGTCTGTCAGTTTAAACTACGGATAAAACTGTTATATTTAGACAAAATTAAACGAAATTTTACAAAATTAAAGTCAATAGTTTAAATTTGTGATAGTCCAACGTAGCTTCAAACTGATGGCTAGGCTAGAACTCAATGTGTATTTTTATTTAAAAGCTGGTCTTGGCGAGACGGTACTCAGTTTTGTTTGAGAGAAATTGGTGCAGCCTTTCTCAAAAAGGATTTTAAAATTGGCTTAAATTATTTAAATTCGTATTCACCACCGCCATTGCTACTGAATTCTAATTCAGGCGTTTCATTACCTGTTCTGTTATGATTTTAGAGGGTTGTTGAACCATGTGGATCAGGCCTCAACTCTAAGTCGCATGCAGATATGTTTCTACCACTGAACAAGAACACAGTGCGTCATTGCACACCCATGGATACTAGAAGGTCAGTTTGATTTATAGCTACTCATATAAGCTTATTCTTTCAGAGAAACAAAATCCCACCGAGATTCAACAAGTGTATAAAAAATATCTCTGAGTTAGTCTGTAATTCTGTACCTGACCAATTAGAATGCAACTTGAATAAAAAAAAACTATAGTTTATGTAATCACAGAGTTGAGATATTACAAAAAGAAACTGGCGTGATTTCGTGTTTTGGATACTCTGTCTATCTCTGGCAGCCATCGATAGGTACTGGCTTATAAGAAAATTTAATGTTGGCAGCATTTAATTTTCTTATAAGCCATACTCATCCCTGTTTTGATACAATTTTCGTTCGGTCTTCCCAGACTATCTTCATTCTCGCAATATATTATAATTTCCCTAAATGCTAATATTATTAATCGAGTTCGATGGAGAGTTCATCTGTATGTTTTATTTCTGAACCGATTTGGATGATTATTATTTTATTTGAAAGTGTAGACTTTCAGTGGTGACCATACTTAAATAATTTTTTGATACCTGTCGGTCCCGTTTCTTATAAGAATCAAAAGTATCTACTGGATCAACTGAGGTTAGAGGGTGGGTTTTTCTAGTAAGAAAAGTAAGAAAAATATGAAAAAAACGTGCCTTTTGTAGTAAATGAATAAAATACAATTCTAACATCGTTCGAATACAAACTTTTTAAACTTTTTACATTTTTTCGGCTCTAGCCTCAGTTGGTCAGATAAAAACTTGTGATCCTTAAAAGAAACATGATTTATTAGCTTATTTTTTTTGTGAAATGCTGATACATTTTCTGACTACATTTTGTCCAATATCTGTGAATGCAGGCCAAAATATCTCCAAAAGTTGAGGACAGTCTCCTAAAACCATTTTCCTCTAGCTAATACAGTTAATCCTTATAAGAAACATGCTCGATTGGCATCCAAAAATTTTTAAATCTGTGAGTGCTGTCACAGAATAAATAATAGTACAAGAAAAGAAGGATAACTGAGTAAAGTCATTTAAATACATAGCAACTCTCGCTACAACGCAATAAAGTTCAATTTAACTCGCACAGCGCTGCGATCTTTCAATTATATTTACCTAGAAGGCGTTCACCCATTGCGTTGCAGGCTAGAATGTAACGTATCACAACGCGCGAGAGCTTCCATTGCTCTAAAGGGCGTCACAAACGATTAAGATACTATAACATTTGATAATAATAAGAATAATATATTCGGGACAATTTCACACCAATTACCTAGCCCCAAACTAGGATACCTTGTACTATGGGCACTAGATAACGGATAAACATACATAGATACAAATATTATAACATCCATGACTCGGAAACAAACATTTCTGCTCATCACACAAATGATTGCACCTTGCAGGATTCGAACCTGCGACCGTTTGATTACGTACCTAGGATCACTAGCCACGAGACCAACCGGTCATTCGCTCGCAAGCCGTCCTAGGTGCCACACGTATTTCTTCACCGCTTTCTATATACAGAATGATAAAATATGAGTAATACGGTTTCACTATTAGATTTATTAGATAGCTCATCAGACGACGATTCTGATTTTGAATTTGATATGCAAATTGCATTAGCGCATTGTGAAAGGTGATCAATTTGGATAGAAAATCACATTAAATTTAGAAAAAGCCGCGGTGAATTTAATCTTTACGCAGATGTTTCTACAAAAAAAAAAACTTATTTTAATAAGTAGAAGGAAACTTTTCTCGAAATTCATAATTTGATTAAGGAAGATATAGTGAAACAAAATACGAACAAGCGGGAGGGCATTTGTACAGAACAATGATTTGCAGTATTCTAAGAACCATCTCGTTTACCTCAGCTTTCAAACATAAAAAACCGCAGCTAAATCGGTTCATTCGTTCGAAAGCTACGTTTTGCACCACTTCCCCCATCCTCAAGTTATAGCTATGAATCATCTTGTTTACCCCAGCTTACAAACATAAAATAGGTCCATTTGTTTGGAAGCTTCGATTTTCACCCCCCTTTTCTTTCTCACCTCCCCCCTCCCTCTCCCCATATATCTCAGAACCATCTCGATCATATCAGCTTTCGAACAGAAAAAAACGAATCAAAATCGGTCCATTCGTTTGGGAGCTACGATGCCACAGACACACACACACACACACACACACAGTGATACACACCCTAAACTTATAACACCCGTCTCTATGTTCAGGGGTTAAAAAAAACCGTCATGAATACAAAACAGAGCAACCTATAGAGCATATTACGATATATTTTGTAACTTAAGATAGTATATTAATATATATTTTGTATCTTTTACGATATATTTCGTATCTTAAGATGACATCTTTTAATAAATTCTATATCGCTCGATATCTTAAGATACTGTAAGATGCAAATATATATTATCTTCGCCGTTTGTGATGGTTCATATAAATTGTATAGCGAGCGATATTTTATCTTAAGATAAAATATTATAGTATCTTAGTCGTCTGTGACGCGTTTCAGAATCGCTCTGTCACTTTTCCGCTCGGCAGGGTTGTATCACGATATAACTAGGTACTAGCACTAGTAATTATTCTGTGATATGATATGACTTAGATATTGTAACAGAATAAACAATTATGTAATAATGTATTATTTTTTAACTTATTAATATAAATGTTGATAGTTCTGTTAACTACATATAATGACATTCTTATCAGAATAGACCTAATACCTCATTATTTGATTATAACTTAATAGGTATTGCAATTTAATGAATAAAAGGTGCCTGTCTGAAGTCTAAGCTTAATAATGAATGAAAAAGAAATGGCTACCTACGTAATAAAATGTCTGAATGTAGGTATTTTATGAGACTTGTCAGACCGAATGCTATGCAGTACCTTCTAGGTTTCTTCTTGGTACTCATAATTAAGAAAAGAATAAAACTTGACAACAACTTTACGTAAGTAGGTACTTCATCGTAAGCACTCGGTGCGCGACTAGTCGAGCGCATGCTTGGCACTCTACTGAATTAACCGCAATATTGCGGCCGCAAAGTGTAGGTATAATATTTGTACTTGTTGCGGAGTGCGACTGGCCTGGTGCTGTTCAGAATATCTTCAAAAAGTTAGGGATGGTCTCCTAAGAACGTTTTCCTCTAACTATAACGGTTAAGGTAGATGCCCTTACTGTCCCGTCTCAATAACTATGTTAAGTGGGGTATAATTGAATAGGTATATAATAATTACTTTAGGTTTCTATGATCATTTCTCATTTTGAATTACCATTTAGGATCTATAACGATTTAAAGTTCCAGTCAGGTTTTGTCATCTTCTTTGTACACACATTATTTTTTTACTTACTGCTTTATAATAATTAATAGATGTACACGCGGCTTTGCTCGCGTGGTCATTTCTATGGGCTACAATTTAAACTATGTGCTTTTCTAGGACCATCAGTACCTTCAAAGTACAATATACTCGTATATACCACATTTCATTAAAATTTAGTATATTTTTCATCCTCCAAATAGTTTTTTATCGATTGCTCGTCTTCTACACATCGGATTAAGATACCAAGTACACAATTTTTTAAATCAAACGCTTTGCTATCTAACAGTGAAAATTGCAATTGGTCCAGTAGTTTTTATGTAATGCGTGGACAGACTAAGAGACAGAAAGGCACGATTTAAAAAACAAAACAACTTTTGTTCAGTAGCTATTTTTTTAATATAGTATGATTAAAAGGTTTGCCATACATAAAATATGTATTTAAGGAAAATAAATGTTTTTTTTTATATTGTTTTCTTCATCGGGCTATCAATAGCCGATGGGTTAATATTATAAGTATATATATAGAATATATAGAAAGATAGAACAGCGTCCAGTTATAAGGAAATAAGAATAGATAGATTTTGATGCATATTAATTACTAGCTGTACCCGCGGCTTCGCACGCGTGGTCTTTTCTTCAGGTTCAAAGTACAATAATTTACAATAATCCAGAACCAATATACCATCATTTGATCAACATTTCTTCAGCCGTCCAAAATACTTTTATCAATTGCTTGCCTTCTAACTCACCGGATTGATATAACAATTACACCCTTTTTTAAATCAAACCTTAAGCTATCTTACAATGAAAACCGCATTGCAATCGGTCCAGTAGTTTTAACGTTATGCGTGAACAAACAAACATACAAACAAACAGACAGAAAGACACGATTCATTTTTTTCTTGTTCTATAGCTTTATTAAGCACCCAAGAGCATTTTTTTATTTATCTTTTTTGTAAAGCCTTTTTCGTACCCATTGCTTTATTATAAGTATATACAGTTTATTAAAATACAACATTTTCCTTAAGTTTGCCGTATGTAATTTCTTCCCAGAATTCAATCCTTATTAGCGACACTATCGAATGGTGTAATAATACAGTATGTGTTTTTTTTTTCAATATCAACGTGTTCGATTCCTGCCGAGGAATATTGTTTTTTTCAAAAATCCAAATATGCAGTTTTATTTTTCATCAAAATCGGGCCTGAGACTCCTTTGAGTACTTTTCGCTAAACCTCATAGTTTCTGATTTAGCCAACCACGCCCACTTGAAAAATTCAACCTGTGTATGACTGTGTCAATTTGCATCCAAAAATTCGTCCAGTAGTTTCAGTGTGATACGTGTTTTAATAACTTTCAACCCCTATTTTGCGAAAAGCCTTTAATTTTTCGGGATGAAAAGTATTCAATATCCTACCTTGTATTATGAAGTCAAATCATACCAAGTTTCATTTGAATTCATGCAGTAGTTTCGGTGCGATGCGCGGTCAAGGTACAGACAGACAGACAGATAAAAAAAAACAGTTTTGGCTCTGTATCAAACATAGAGAACCCTCCAATAAGTATTATTTATTACTTCAATATTAACATAACTTTGGACCCATATCCCGCAGAAACCCTTTACTTTTTTGGAATAAAGCGGGTCCTCAATTTTAACCCATCATATAACTATCACGGTACCAAGTCGCATCAAAACCCGTCCATTAGTTTCAGCGAGGTACGTGTTCTTTTAAATAAGTTTCAACCCCTACCCTAAGTTTCATTTGAATTCATCCAGTGGTTCCGGCGGCGTGATGCGAGGCCAAGATACAGACAGACAGACAGCATACATACAAAAATGAGAAAAATATACTGTTTAGGCTTCATTATCGAATACAGAGAAACATTGTAGTATTTCTTTTTATGCTACTTAAGCATAACTTACAATTATTTGGTGGAGCTATAACCTTACCAATAATCCTTTTAACTAACTCTTCTTGATCTCCAATTACACCTTTTGAGTGGACGATAACTTTTAGAGCTGTATAAAACACGATGATTGGTCTATTTTGTGTTATTCTTCACCTCTGTAAACAATATCGTTTAAGTTAATACAATATTATGATTTTGGTGTAAAAATTTGATTGTGAGACAGAATAGTTATCTAATGACTAATTCTTTATAATTCATGTTAAAATGTCCTATAACCGGCCTCAAGTTATATGTTACATTATAGTCTGGCCTATCTTTAGTAATTTATGAATTTTAACTAGAAATGGTATGATAGTTGAATAAAAAGTATCGAAGTTATGTATAACTACCTCCAGACATACTTTTTAAATATGATGTACCTCGGTATTGTGTATTTTCATAGAACAACATAATTATTACCTGTTCATAGTATTAGTTTCTGTAAGGTAAAATAATTACCGAAGTTGGTTGTGTTCAGGGATAGATTTCAGATAAACATGAAGTATGATATATTGTATATATTGTCGTTGTCTGTAATTCTTATCTTACCTTGTTAGTTTATTGCGTAATTTTTGTTATTTTGATTAAAATATGTTAATTAGAGATTTTTGATTTTAAAGATAGTGTCGATTTTTCTAAATGTATTGAATTATATTTTTGTTGAAAAACGCCCACAAGCTGACGAAATTACATTTTTAGTTTATTTTATTTTGACAGAAGTCGTCAATTAGGCATTTGTTGTCAAATTTATTCACTTAAATTTTATAGTTCCAATGTAAATCTTAACCGACCTCACCTAATTCTGCATCAAAGTCACTGCTCATTGATAATTATGTCATTTATTACAAAGTTCTTTTTTCAAACCTTTGAAAGTCTTCCTTTTGAATGTAAACAGATTGGGGGGAGTTATCATCGAGTTATCAGATAGATATCACCCTGTCTTCATTGAATTTTTAATCGACTTCACAAAAAGAGACGGTTATATGTTCGGCTGTATGTATGTTTTTTTATGTATGTCCGTCGATATCTCCGTCAATTGTAGACCAATTTTAAAATTATTATTTTTTGTTTGAAAGGGTATTCAGGCTTTCCAAATGGTCCCATATAAATTGTATCAAAATTGGTTCAACAATTTTTCAAGAATAAATAGTTTTGTTAGTATCGGTTTTATGTTTAACGTGTGTTTTTGTATATTTTTTGCAGCTAATAAACTATTTTTCATTTTTTCATATTAAAAAGGCCCTCGTGTCTTGTCGTTATACTTGAAATCAAAGAATATTGATATATATATATATATAATATCTATTCATTAAGTTTAATTTTTAATCGACTTCATAAAAAGAGACGGTTATATGTTCGGCTGTATGTATGTTTTTGTCTGTAGCGTACGATAGCCCAGGTTAACGTCTCATGCTCATGAGGTTTTATGTAAAAAAAACATAAGTCCCCATCCATAATTTTACGGCTATTCTCCTAGAGTAGCAAGCCATAGTCATAGAACAATAAGAATTCATATCCTCTAAAGGGTATATTATTAATGGCCTTAAAGCAGGGGTAAGTGTAATTCACAATCTTGCAAACTGTCAGATAACACCTTACCTCTATGGTCCATTAGTCATAGACTTAGGGTTTTTTACTGGAACTAAAGTGATTCATAATCTTACAATCTGTAAGATAAAAACCTTACCTCTACAATCCAGTCTTTCCTTGAGGGTTATGTCACAACGTTCTTCTATGGCTATAGATCTTTCCTCTGAGCATTACGTCACAGCGTAGAGCAAAGAGGTAAGACCTCCTATCTCACTCTAGATAACCTTTGATTTTACCTCCAAACGTTACGAAATAATATAACGTAAAGAGGTAAAACCTTCCTATCTACCTAGTCATTACGTCACACAACGGCATAATATGTAGATACCTCCTCTTACTCCCATTTAAGAGAGATCCATCTCTCCTCTTCCTCATTCCTCTCATGCGTTAGGAGACAACATCAAAAAAAAAAAAAAAACTTTAATGTACAGAATTTGGTCCATTATCCCGCCTGAACCCTTTACTTTTTTCGGAATAAAAAGTATCCTTAATTTTCACCCATCTTATAAACTATGTATGTGCTAAGTTGCTTCAACTTCCATCCAATAGTTTCAGAGTGCTACGTATTCTATTAAATAATTTTCCGTCTCTATCCTGCAGGAACCCTTTAATTTTTTGGGATTCAATGTCCTACCTCGAAGTATGAACTCAAATCATACCAAGTTTCATTTGAATTCATTGATTATTTTCGGCATGATGCGCTGCCAAGATACAGACAGACAGACAGACAGACAGATGGATAGACAGACAGACAGAGAGACAAAAATTAGAATTTGGGACATTATCCCGCAGGATTTCTTTATTTTTTCGGGTTAAAAGTACCCTCAATTTTTACCCATTATACAAACTATGACTGTGCCAAGTTGCAACAAAATCAATCCAGTAGTTTCAGTATGATACGTGTTCTTTTAAATAATGTTTAACTTCTATCTTGCGGGTACCCTTTAATTTTTCGGGATGAAAAGTATCCTATGTCCTACGTAGCATGAGCTGAAATCATACCAAGTTTCATTTAAATTCATTCAGTAGTTTCTGCGTGATGCCTAGCCAAGATACAGACAGACAGACAGACAGACAGAAAGACAAAAGTGAAAAAAAACAGTTTTGGCTTCAGTATCGAAAACAGAGTACTTTCAAAAAAAAAACAACAAAATATCTTCAATGTAAAGAATTGGACCCGGTACAGTTTTATTATATGTATATAGATTATTATGATTTCTATTGTTTTGTCGACAGGTATAAAACCTCTCTAGTGCTGACAGAGAAACACCTCAATTCATTTAACCAATACATGATTCAGGATAAAACGGAGGAAGGCATTGAACGGTGGCTACATGAAATTGAGAAATTCACAGCTGAAAAAGTTTTGTAAGTATATCCTTTATTAGCTTAACTTTGTATGCATGAAACTAAACGTAAGTTAGTTATCAGTTACACCGTGCTATTGTGCCAAACATAGTGAATAACATTACATTTTCAAAGAAAGTGAAGTGTATTATGATACCTATATAAAATATTTAAACTAGTGGCTCTGTGAGCTGTAGACCTCGCGAGCACAAACTTTTTTGCAAACAATCTAGTGGTGCACAGTATCGGCATCCAGTTACTTTATTGTAAAACTAACATTAATAACCAAGGTGCTCCATCAATTTCTACCTAGTAAGTTAGGAGCTGATTCCAGTTTAAGAAACATTAAAGTGAGCAATTTACTGCATTTTGAGAAGCTATTCTGCTCATCACGCCAAAGATCCTCATCATATCTTCACCAAATTTTTATGAGACCAAATTAAAGTTCAAATAAACTACAAATAAACTACCTTTCAAGTAAAAAAATAAACATTGAAATCGGATCTCATAAGGCGGAGGGATTCTCTCTCGGATTCGATACTGATCGGACGTGTCCACGACTTTAATTTAACTTGAAATTTCATTTAATTTGCTTGCGAAAATTCTTCAGCAATAATGGGACACTATCTTGCGAGCCTGGTATCTCACGGCAAATATTCAAGTGAGTTCTCTTATTACCAAGTTCTCATTTACTGGTGTGCGTCTAAATATTAGCGTGCGTGTGTGTGCAACTTATCAGTGCACACTACAAAACTTGGTCGCATAAGTGATTTCCAACTTTGTTGCTGCAAAAAGACCCACATAATGCCTAAAACATTACGATCGCCAACGCCGAACTCGCCAGAGCTAAAGGTGACACCCGATCCAAAGAAAACGAAATTATTCAAAGGGGATCTTACTGCTAAAGATGGTGATACTTGTATAAGTCAACTCACCGTGGCACCCACGACGCCGTTGCAAGGTAGTGATGAATTTGCTGGCTTCTGCACGGAGATGAGGGAGATGTTTGAATCCATGAAATCTGAACAAAGAGTGAGAATGGACACCATGGAGAAGAATATTCGGGCAGACTTTAAGTTACAAATATCAACAGTTCAGAATAAATCCGAGGAGATTGGTAGAACAGTTGACATAATTGCTGCAAAGGTGTCATCAATGCAGGAAAACATCAATAAGCTGAAGGGTGCTTGTAAGGAATTGGCCTCACAAATTTCCAGTCTTGATGAAAAATGCAACTTAGTGGAGCTACAGGTGAGGAAAACTTACATTGAAATTAGAAATGTCCCAAAGAGACTCAAGGAGAAAAAAGATCTTTACGATGCATTTAGTTACCTATCACAGTTTCTTTAAGTCCAGGTACAGCCTGCAGAGATCAGAGATGCATATAGACTTTCCACGAGGCACTCAAAAGACTGTTCAACTATAATAGTTGAAATATGCAACTCACTCCTCAAGGGTAAAATTCTAGACGCCGCGAAGAGATGCAACCAGGCCCATAGCTCAGCTGAATTCGCATCATCTCAACATCGAAGGGAACAAAACTACAATATACCTCTCGGAATATCTCACTACCAAAGCAAAACGCCTGCATTACCTGGCCAGAGATTTTGCCAAAATAGAAAACTACCGATACTGCTGGACATTAATGGGTAAAGTTTACCTACGTAAACAAAATGGTCAGCCATACATAAGAAATGATAGCGAAGAGCAGTTTAATTCCCTTAAAATAACTAATAATCAAATATAAAATAACTAAAATCTAATCGCGTAATATGTCTAAGTTATAATTGCACGATACTAATCTATAATTATGGCATTCTAATTATTTTATTAAGCTATAGTGTTTACCTTTTATACAACAGTTACCAATTCTATTGCCATGCACTCATATTACCACGAACAACCCCACACACACAGCACTGTTGCAACCTTAGCCCACAGCCACACACAGAACAATTTCCTCATACATATATCGCCTAAAATGCCTATTACGACCTTCTCACTCTTTTCGAGTAAAGATAAGTGAAACTGACTACTCAAACCATGCGCTGCGTATTTACACGAATACTTTGGAAAGAATAATACAATCTCATAAAGAACGTCTCATACAGGTTGAATCTTTTACCTTTTTAAATACCTCTTATAATTTTTCTCCTAGTTTTAACTGTACCAATATTCTTGTTACTCTTCTGTTACCTAGTTTTAAAATTTGATTGCCAAAATATAATAAATGAGCTGGACGATACCAGTCTCATTTCCAATACTCATGTATTTGATCCAGGCTCTTGTATTAAGTATCTCGGTGATCCAGCGTATCAGTTAACGTTACTCACTCAAAATATACGTAGCATACGTAAAAATTACGACTCTTTCAGTCTAATCCTGTCGCAGTTGAATTTCCTCCCTGATGTTCTCATTTTATCTGAGTGTTGGCTAGATGATAGTTCAACGGAAATATCACTGGAACACTATTCCTGCCATATGTCTTAAACCTATTTAAATGAATGCGATGGTATTGTTATCTACGTCAAAACGAGCTTACACGTAAATATACATGAACCCCCTTTTAATGACACCAATTGTTTAATTACCACAATAGATAATCAATTTTCAGTGATATCTATATACAGATCTCCCTCCAAAAATGATGTTGGGCTATTTTTGGATTCCTTAGAATTAATTCTCAGAGAAATAAAAAGCGACACGGTAATTCTAATTGGAGATATTAACATAGACTTTTGACAGGAAACAAGCGACAGAAGAGCCGAACAGTATCTTGAACTAACTTCACACTATGGACTTACACCTGGTCACACCATTCCAACACATGGTCACACTTGCTTGGATCATGCTCTGATCAAAAGTGGTCACCCTGCTAGAGTAGTTGTCTGTAGTGCCAGTATAACAGATCATGATACAGTCATTACTGGTATAGACACAATACTGACTAACTTGCCTACAGAGGAGTTTAAGACAATTACTAAATTAAACTATGATGAAAATGTGCGGACTATTAATTTAATTGTTTGGACTAGGATATTTGAAACTGTGGAGGTAGACCTGGCTTTTGAGAAATTTATTCAATCTATTTCCAGCACGATAGATAGTAATAAAAATAATATAACAGTTCCTAATTCAAAATCTATCCGTAAACCATGGATTACTAAAGGCCTACTTAAATGTATAGAACGAAGAGATATATTACATATGCGGGATAAAAAGAAGATTAACGATAGGAAACTGCAAATAGAATACAAGAACTACAGGAATCTTTGTAACAATTTACTACAAAATTTAAAAAATGCTCATGATCGATCTAAATTATTAAACTCCAAAGGAGACAGTAAAAAAACCTGGAAAGCTGTTAAAGAAATTTGCAACATAGGTTGTAACAAAACTCCAAACTCTGCTCTTCTCAAAAGCTCTTCTACACCTTATCAGTCTTTACAAAATGCAAATTTATTTTTTACTTGGGTAGGAAACTCCCTAGCAAACACTATTTTGACATCTCTTAATGTGACGGAAGAAGATCTTACCAATGCTACCGTAGTTAATAATATTTCCGCAGGTAAATCACTATTTCTTGGTCCCACAGACAAAATGGAAATTTTGAAAATAATATATGGTCTTAAAACTGGATCGGCCGCAGGATACGATGGAATAAACAACGACTTACTCCTTACCACTTGACACACCTTTGCAATCTAAGTTTATCTACTGGTACTGTACCAGATTGTCTCAAAACTGCAATTGTTGTACCGATACTAAAGGCTGGGGATCCACTTGTCTTTGGCAACTATAGGCCGATATCTTTGCTTACATCTATATCGAAAATTCTTGAAAAGATTGTCAACAAGCGACTTCTCTCTTTTTTGGAAAATAACGGTATCTTGGCTGAGAATCAGTTTGGCTTTCGCAATGGCAGGTCGACGGAGGACGCAGTTGTAAGCATGGTTGACTATCTTGCAGAAAAAATGGACTCAGGCCAAAAGTGAATCGGCGTCTTCCTCGACCTTGGCAAAGCTTTTGACACTGTTTCTCGGCCAATCTTACTGAAAAAAATGGAATCGCTTGGGATTCATGGTTTGGCACTTCAATGGTTCACGTCATACTTTATGAACCGTACACAAAGAGTTATCATTGGTAATCAATCAGTAGCCTTTCAAGAGTCACTTTTGGGGTCCCACAAGGTAGTGTCCTCGGTCCTACCTTATTCTGAATTTATATCAATGACTTGTGTTAGCTGAATATGCTCCAAACTAAAATTCTCGCTTTCGCCGATGATACAGCACTCATCTTCCATGGGAAGACTTGGGAAATAGCGAATAGAATTGCCCAAGCCGGCATGATTAAAGTTTGTGTTTGGCTACAAAACATCTTACTTACGTTAAATACCACGAAAACCAAATTTCTGACATTTAGTATTTTGCAACGCACGGCACCGAAAAATCCAATGGCTATTACAATACATAACTGCAATATTGTTGGCAAGTGTGATTGTAAATGTTTGGAACAGGTTTCATGGGTCAAATATTTAGGTGTAGTACTGGAGGATCGTCTCTGCTGGAAAAGACAAATTGACATGCTAAATGGAAGAGTTAGGAAACTGAAGTACATATTTAAGCGCATGGGTTCTGTCGGTGATAAAGCCACAATAAGACTAGTTTACACAGCTCTTTGTCTTTCTATTCTATCTTACTGCTCTGTCGTATGGGGTGCTGCCTATGGAGTACATTTAATAAAGCTAGAGCGTGCACAAAGAGCTATTTTAAAAATAGCCTTTCGTAAGCCTTGGCGTTATAGCACTGATCTGCTCTATGCAGAATGTGAGGTATTGCGAGTGCGTCAAATCTTTATTAGCGCTACTCTTATGCGTTTTCACAAAAATGCTTTAACTTGTAAAAAAAACACTGTGAGATCTCAACGCCTGACATCTTGGAGAACCCCTAAAACAAAATCTGATTTTGCTAAAAGAACACCTGCGTTTCTCGGGCCTTACCTTTACACAAAAATCAATAGGAACCTCAAAATTGTACAATGCATAAGGAAGATCTGTAAAATGAAGATTAAAAAGTGGCTTCAAACTCTGAACCACATAAAAACGGAGAAATTGATTAAGAACCTATTCCATATATCTGTATGCTATTTTTTACAAGCATATTTTCCTTCCAACCTTTTCTTTCTCCTTTTCAACTACCATATGCCCATTTATGCTGGGAAAAGCGCACAAGCAAGCAGACGCACATTTTTAAAGTATCAAAAATTAACATTTATTTCCTTATAATTTTTCTTTCATTTATTCGATTTACACTAACTACTATTCCAATAATTACATTAATATTCTACTTATGTTATACACCTACTTACCCAAATAACAGTTTCACCACGTGTATCACCGCCTCTTTGGCACACTTGCATACTGCCACCTCTGTTGAATGCGATTGCGCCTATGTTGTAGGTACACGCGGTCACACACACTCCTTTAGTCAAGCTCTGCACGTTATCGCGCATGCGACTTGCCGCGCGCCTGTCAAACCTTTTTTTTTGACGATTGTGTCGTTCATTATATTCCTACCTACATATTTTTAATTTTTATTTTATTTTACTTTTTTGACTATATTGATTGCTACTATGGTGATTTGTAACTTTTGAATGCCATATTAGTGATGCGTACTGTTTAGCTTGATAACTTTAGTTAATGTAAACTTTATCCAGCAAACTGGAATTTTATATAGATGCAATTAAATGCCCTACCTTATTTTATAATAACTTTTTTTTTTTGCTTTGTTTTTGTCATTCTCTTTTGTTTGAGGTATATTTGGTTGACATTACACGAACTATTGTTCGCATAATGCCAACTCAACCTATTGTGTGCACAATTAACCAAAAAATATATACATTTGTGTGGTGTGCACCTAGTAGGTGCAATTATATAGAAGGTTTTATATATATTAGTAACTTATTTTAATGTAATAGTATGTAAAAAAAAATGAATTTTGTAACCCCAGGAAGAGACTAGTTTCCCACAACACAGGGAATCCTAGTGTGGGAACTAGTATACCCACAATTAACATAATAACATAACTACATAATTACAAAATATCGTTTACTTTAAGGTGTCCGATTGTTTTGTAAGTTTTTTGGCAACGAAATAAATTAATTATTATTTAGTAGCCCCCTTTTTGCCCCTTTTTGGGGGCAGTATCCCCCAATCAAAAATCCCCGACGACTAAAATATTCTGAAAATTCTTTAAACTCGTATACCAAGTTTCATCTTGATCTGTTGAGAAATGCGACCTGTAGAGGAGAACAGCCGGACATGTGGACAGGCAGACATACGAAAGCATTTTTGCCCAAGCTGAAACGGAAACCCTTCACTCGCACTTCGCGCTCGCTCGGTCAATAAAATTCTCATTTCTCATTCTTTCTTTGCTTGTTTCAGAGCTTTGCAGTAGCAAGAAGCACTTGAGCAGTTCTTACAATACCTCATAAATTAATGTTATACGAGACTTCTCCGCCTGACACAATATATGTAAGGTTTGCTCATTCAGTTAATGCAGTCAAGATATTATTTTTTGAGAAAATTATTCTCGAATAAAAGTATCGGGCTTGATAAATCTTCCTATACAGTTAGTTCAGTTTCAATACAGTTAGTATAAACGAATAATGTTTTATTGTAATTTAATGTGTTTTGTGCTGTTTTAAGGTACGCTGGTAGTTACCTAAAAAGAACATTTCAATTCATAATCAACTATTAATTGAACCAATCAGCAAAATAAAATTACAATCTTGAAACGAACTTATTCGTATATTGGCTAGAATAAATAATCAACAATAACTTGGCATAACATCAGTCGATAGTGGCCCAATTAGTGGTGGTAGTACTGAGGGGCGGGGGCGGCTTTAACGTAGGTGGTTCCGTGAGTGGGGGCGGAGTTGTGCACCACCGCGTTGAAGCCGTTGTGGTCATCAGCGGTGTACTCCACGGTCCTGATGGAGCCGTCGGCCTCGTGCAGGGAGTAGGAGCCCTTCACCACGTCACCGTCGCGGGACTCTTGCTGGGACTTGTTGTCGCCGGTGTGTCCGTCAGCCACGTTGTAGTTGTACTCGTACTTGGGGTATGCCTGAAGAGTTAAACTCTCGTTAATACCTAGGTCTAAGGAGTCTTCACGCTTTAAAATACTACTGAGCAAAACGATACTTACGATCTCTTCATCATGGTGAGCCAGCACCTTGGTGACGGGGGCGGTGTGGTAGGCAACAGTGGGGGCGGCGTGGTAGGCGACCGGGGCGGGGGCAGCGTGGTAAGCGACGGGAGCAGGGGCAGCGTGGTAAGCGACGGGAGCAGGGGCAGCGTGATAAGCAAAAGCGGGAGCCGCATTATAGGCTTGAGGGGCGTTCTCATCGTGGCGGACGATGCTCTGGGAAGAGACCGCGGCCGCGGAGGAGTAGTGCGCCGGCGCAGACAGGAGACCCGCCTGAGACACGGCCACCAGGGCGCAAAGGGCTACGATCTGAAATTTGTGTAATAATGGGTGAATACATTAATTATCTTTTAACACTTCTATGGCAGAAAAATAGTTTCACTTAGCGAAGCACATGAGATAGTTTCCATAAAACCATTCTGTAGTTTTAGCCGCCTGGTATTAAAAAATACTACAACTTACTTTGGAGAACATGTTTGTGTTCATTGATCAAAGAACAGATGATAACTGATAGTTCTTAGATGGAGTATTTATATTAATACTAGTTCTAAGCAACCTGAGCGAAGTAGGTAAGTAGTGGTACCGAGCTTACGGCGACCTTGTTCTCGGTCAAATGTTATCATGTAGCTCATGACCTAAACATTCACCAAAGCGTGGGTGGTTCTTATGAAACAGTATTGTACTGATATGTTTAATGAGTCAAATTGTTTTTAGGGTTCAGTACATACAAATGAAAAAAATGGAACCCTTGTAGGATCAATGAATCTGTCTGTCCGTCTGTCACAGCCAATTTGCTCTGAATCTACTAGACCGATTAAGTTGAAATTTGGTACATATAATATGCATTTCTTTGACCTGAACACGGGCGTGTAATGTAAATAAATGATTTTTGAATATGGGGATCACTTTAAGGAAAAAATATAAAAATAATTAAAAAAGATTCTTAAACTGTACCGTGTGACATATGGAATGCCATATTTTTTCTTGTTAGTATGGAAAAATCTAAACTAAAACTAATCTAACAAGCCGCTACCAGCAGGCAACGTTCTCAAAATGCTAGCGTGGGAACGTTGTATGGCAATGCTTCATCGTTGTTCAAAGTTGTTTGGCCAGCAGCCACCACTGTCGAGGGTACCATTATTTGTACCTTTTGAGACTCTCCGCTGATTTAGCCAAAGCACAACCTTAATTTGAGTTCCTAGAAGATGAGATGGTGCAAGATTATACATTATTTGCTAGGAGCAACAAAATGAAAATGTTGATTTGTAGCAACTTTAGGAAAATATATTTGTACAACTTTTTGTGCCATATAAGTAGCAAAATGAACTAAATAGAATAAATAAATTACAGGAAAGCCTATTAGAAGTCTTCAGTCTTAAAAAAACATGGTAAATCTCTGAATATTATGAGATCACAATTATATTCATCGTACCGCAGCCTTTCTAAGCGAGTTTCGCTCGCATTGGTCCGCTTTTTTAAAAAGCTTTTATTTAACTTGCAATATAAATATTTGTATGACTGTATGTATGTTTAGATTAAATCTTGCAAGCTGAATTATAACCACTTCCTCTTATCCTACGTATCTGTATTTTTGCATGTTGGTTCAGTTCCGATTACAATACACTTTTATGGTAAGCTTGATCTGAATAGACATTCAGCAACAACTCCAGATAAAGAAACTCTTCAACGGCGCACTATCACAAAATTTTGTGTACGCATTATTTTATGCTAGCCGGTTTGTAGTTTTACCATGACATGGTTGCTCCTCTCCGGGTTTGCTTCTTATTAGGGACATCCTCAACGGTTAACAGCATAGACACGAAATGTTGTGCACGCATCTAATTGTGATAGCCTGTTCTAAGTTTTATCGTGATATGGCTACTGCATAAAAGCATATTTTTTTATATTAACTTATTTGTTTCGAATAAGTCAATAGGTAGTTGGTAATAGTAGTTTATGAAACGGTTGCATAATAAGGGCATTAAAACACGAGAGTGAGTTTACAAAACGAGCCGTAGGCGATTATTTTAATTGTATCACTCGAGTGTTTTAATAACTAGTTATGTGCCGTTTCATACACTACTTTATCTAAAGTCATGTAATAGGAACTTACATTTACTGCAGAATAAAATATGTCGTAACATTTTCTTGATTTTCTGGTAAAAGCTCGTTCGTTGCTGTTTCCGTGATGTCAGATGCAGACAAATTTTCCTCAATAACACTGCTGTCGGTCATTTTTAATCATGATAAAACTTTTTATCAAGAAAACACATTAAATTAGTTAGGTACTAAGGTAAAGTAAATTATGACGCCAAAATCCAGTCCACAACGAATTGGCGCGCATACGGTCTAACACGCGCCGCCATCCATACCAATATATAAAAGTGAAACGTTGTCTGTCTGTTTGTTTGTTTATTTGTTTGTTTGTTTGTTTGGGGAGCTTTCACGCGATAACGGCCGGATAGATTTGATGATATTTGGAATGGAGATAGCTTATACCCTGGAATAAAACATAGGATACTTTTTAAAATACTATTTTCTCCCCATTACACAATAATATAACCATTGTTCACCTAAAACGTAAGCAGAAAGTAAAGCTCAATAAAAACAGTGCAGAAAAATAAGTATGGAAATCCACTAATGCACAGTTTTACAGTGTGGAAATTAAGTATTGAAATCCATTACTGCACTGTTTTTTTAGTTACATGTTTCATCACACTAATATTATAAAGGCGAAAGTTTGTATGTTTTTATATGTGTTTGTATATTTGTTACTCGTTCACGCTCAAACGGCTGAACGGATTTTGATGAAATTTTAAATTAAGATAGCTTATACCCTGGAATAATACATAGGATACTTTTCATTATCATCATCATCATCATCATCATTATTTTACTTCACTCTCAAACGGCTGAACGGATTTTGATGAAATTTGGAATGGAGACAGCTTATAGCCTGGAATAACACATAGGATACTTTTAAACGTCATCGTCATCATCACCATCATCATCATCATCGTCCATTACGTGGTTTTGTACTGTTTACATTTAGGTGAACAATTGTGATATTTACTATGTAGTGGAACGAAAAGCAGATTACTGACACTCGCTCAAGTGACTCCTTGCTGCCTCCTCGTATTTTTAGAGCCCTCGCTAAAGCTCGGACTTCAATCTAAAGTGCAGCAATATTATTCGGTGCAGCAATGATAAGTGTGAATAAACGATTATTCTTTCTTCTTTTTTCTTTCTTTCAATGAGTCACTTTCCGCTCGATGCAGTAATCTACTATTTCACCTCGCATAGACTTGACTGCAACTCAGAGGTAAATAATTAAATTACTATAAAAAAACGACTCATGACAAAACTAAAAAGAGGCAAACAAGCTTTAGATTCTTGAATATAATATGTGCAGTCGTAGGGGAGGTTTGGTGCATTTCATTTCTCCTTTGTCGGGATCAGCTAGAACCTATCGAGATATACTACTCTTTGTCGGGATCAGCTAGAACCTATCGAGATATACTACTCTTTGTCGGGATCAGCTAGAACCTATCGAGATATACTACTCTTTGTCGGGATCAGCTAGAACCTATCGAGATATACTACTCTTTGTCGGGATCAGCTAGAACCTATCGAGATATACTACTCTTTGTCGGGATCAGCTAGAACCTATCGAGATATACTACTCTTCATGCCTCTGACTGCACAAAATCAAGAAAATGTAATAGCTTGTTTGCCTCTTTTTAGTTTTTTTCGCAGACGTTTTTTATTACATTAATATTTTAATTGAAAGTTTTTGGCTTCCCAATTTTTTTAGGGTCTAGCTTAAGGCATTTTATATTTTTGAAATGTATTTTTTTCCTTCATTTTGATGATGCTTGAAACAAATCCAATGATAGATAGATAGATAGATAATACTTTATTGCACCTAAAAAGATAATAAACAAAAATGCTTTAAAATAAGTATAATGGGCGGTTTTATTGCTAAGAGCGATCTCTTACAGACAACCTTTGGATAGATAGTAATGGAAGAACAAGGAGTAGACGGCGTTGCATTGAAATAACATTCTGTCATATAAAATAAAATAAATCAATAACTATTTATACTATAAACTAATACATGTTATTACAATAAACTTATACTTATTTATATTACTAATTAGATTTAATTTTGCGTAGCACTGTTTAGATTGGAGAGATAGTAATTATTTACCATATTTTTAAATATAGGTAATGTTTAAGCTCGTCTGATATCCAGCAGAAGTGCATTCCACAGTTTCACAGAACTGTGTAGTGTGGGGAGGTGTCTTGAGTTGAAGAGTTTCTGAGGAACGCTAGTATCGGGAGTGGGTAATGTGCAGGAATACAGAACGTTCTTTGAGATAGGAGGCAGTGGAAGGAATAAATAAAATATTGAACAGAATAGAAAGGATGTGAGCATTCCGGCGAAGGCGTCTAGGTAACCATTTTAGCTTTTTGCGATATTCAGATATATGGTCATATTTGAGCAGACCAAATATGAACCATATGCAATAATTCTGTAAGCGTTCAAGCTTATTGAGCTGTTTTTTGGTTAAATCTAGGTATACGATGTCAGCTTAATCTAATATTGAGAGTAAAAAGGATTCTGTAAGTGCAATTTTATTGGTAGTAGGCTAGAAATTACGTAATCTCTTACGAAAAAAAGCGACGGCGAAAAGTTTGCTGCTAGTTTCTGCTAATTGTGGTACACAAAAAAGCTTTCTAACAATTAGTATTCCAAGGTTCTTAACCATATCACTGATTTGAATGAGAGTTCCGTCGAAAATACCCTGTGGTAGGCGAAACCAATCCATTTTTGAAATCATCCTTGAGCTGCCCATTACAATAGTTTGGGTTTTCGCTGGATTGGCTCCGAGACCATACGAGTTACTCCAAATGGATTAAAAAAATTAGAAATAGAAAAAAAATTAGAAAATTAGTAATTAATTATTATTATATATTATTTTATTATTAGATTTGTTATTAGAAATTCTCATCAATGCCAACACGTTGTCAGCGACTATGCAAGTAACGATGAAACCAATCAATTACCGTTGGAGATATGTTAAGAGAAAGCAAAAGTCCTAATAAAACATCAAAGTCTACGCATTACTAACGATACCTCATTTATTAAAATCTTTCAAGCTGTTAAGGCTGTTGGACGCGCCAAAAAAACATACAACAATATAGCCCAAAAACATAACGCTCCGCAGTCAGGTAAAAACAGAATATTAACGCTAATGTTTTATTTTTAACCTCCGAAGCAATAAAGGGATTGCTATTAAAGTAAATTTTGTCTGTCTGACAAAATTTAACTGGTCATTTAATGGGATTATTGGATACATGGATTGAGTTTGTACTCTTGGACAACTTGAGGTGTTTTCGGTAAGTGTATTTTACTTAATACCTTCATAATATATTTTACTATCTAATCTTCAACACAAGATAGGTCACAAATAATTTACAGCAGTTCGCAAGCCTATATATACCAATATATAGTATTTTACATCAACTTTAATAAACTAGAATTGAAAATTTAGTAAGAAGCTTAAAAAAATTGCTAGTTTTAAGAAATATATATATATTACTAATGGTCTTTTAAAGACCTGTATTTTGTATAACTCACTTGGTATAGGTTTTAGTAATTTTTTGTTGCGTTAGAAATACAATATGGCTGAATAGCTGTTTTCTTGACACTTCATATATGTTAATAGCACTCTCGTGATCAAGACAAATCTAATGATACCTCATTTATCAAAATCCATCAAGCCGTTTAGGCTGTAGGACGCGCCTAAGAAACATACAAACAAACATACATACAAACCAAACACATAACCCTCCACAGTCGGCTAAAAAGTAGTAGTAGAATTGTCCTGCCTTATGTTCTGGTTTATTAGGTAGATACACTACATACTTCGCAAGTACGGAAACAATGTTTTTATAAGTTCACTCTACCTCTTATCCAACCGAGTTAATTTTTTACATGTTGTTCAGTCCCGATGACAATGAATGCATTTTAGTGGTAAGCATGATTTGGGTCGACTGGAAGTCCTAATAAAAGAACTCTTCAACAGTCAACAACACAGACACAACATTTTGTGTATATTATGATAGCCGGTTTTTAGTTTAACCATGACACGGTTGCTGCATAAAAGCAATTTCTTATACTGTTTTTAATTATCTTATTTATTTTTATAATGTTTGGGTATTTTGCAAAAGCCTGCCATTTCTTGTACATTGCCACTTTTTGTGTCATGGCGTAACATAATCCTCAGACTCGGAAAATCGTTATGCATAGTAGAAAGCATTTATGGTTGGAAAGGGGAAGGGGGAATCTTAATTCGTTTTAAAAAGGTATGAATTTAGAAAATAAATATTATATTACTCAATTCACACTAAATGTTAACTAGAATCTAAAATTGGTTAGCCAATTTAATTCTCGACAATTTGGTCAATGCTAAGATTAAATTGCTACGTTACTCGTAGCTATTTCACATGTAGCTGACAATATAAAGGAAAAAAAAAGTCTGCATATATGCATATATCCATAGCTATCTGACATTTTAAAAAAAAGTAGGAATTTAAGCCATCATAGCTGGTCAGTTTAGAGTTTGAGCAGTCGGCAGCGAGCACGAACCTCTACGAAGTATTACAGATTCATGGCAGCGAGTCCCAAATGCAATCCGTATTGAGCGGGTTCACTACGCTACTTCGAAAGACGTTTCACGCTCGAGATTTTTGTATTGAAAACTGCAGATTAAACTGCGACTACTTGAAGCAGTCGGCTCGGCCGTGATTACTTGAAGCTGTCCATCTCTGACTAAAACTAAAGTGACACCTCGATAAATAATATGTAATTATTGTCTGCAGCATATAAGGATGTTTTACGAAAAATAAGTCCTTTGGACGAAACAAATATTAACGATTCTTTATTGACAGCGGTAACCGTGGGAGTAGTATTTTTTATTTCTCTCATGCTATGAGAGCGGACTGATTTTGTAAATTCGCAATAACAAAGAGTGAACCGGCTGTCAATGTTTGCACAGCCACGAGGCACAACTAATCTATATCTATACTTATAATAAAGCAATAGTAACGAAAAAGTCTGTACAAAGAAGATAATTAAAAAAAAAATGGTCTGGAAAAGGTACATAAAATAAGCTACTGAACAAGAATATAACATTTTAAAAATTCGTGTCTGTTTGCTGCTTGTCTTTTGTCTGTTTGTTTGTCTGTATGTTTGTTTGCGCATAACGTAAAAACTACTGGACCGATCACTGTTGGAAAGCTTATATTTTGACTTAAAAACTGTGGTACATTATATCTGAATCCGATGAGTAGAAGCCGAGCAATCGATAAAAATATTTTTGACGGTTGAAGGAATTTTGATCAAATGTTGGTATTTTAGGTCCTGGAATAGCACAAAGAGTACTTTTAACCTACAGAAATGACCACGCGTATGAAGCAGCGGGCATCAGCTAAATTTTAATAAAATCCTTTAAATGAAGGGTCTATCGAAATAAATTCCAAAATTTAATCGATCTGATTCGTATATTTGCTAGAACAATAAATAATCAACAATAACTTGGCATAACACCAGTCGATAGTGGCCCAATTAGTGGTGGTAGAACTGAAGGGTGGGGGCAGCCTTGACATAGGTAGGGCCGTGAGTGGGGGCGGAGTTGTGCACCACCGCGTTGAAGCCGTTGTGGTCGTCAGCGGTGTACTCCACGGTCCTGATGGAACCGTCGGCCTCGTGCAGGGAGTAGGAGCCCTTCACCACGTCACCGTCGCGGGACTCCTGCTGGGACTTGTTGTCGCCGGTGTGTCCGTCGGCCACGTTGTAGTTGTACTCGTACTTGGGGTATGCCTGAAGAGTTAAACTCTCGTTATTACCGAGGTCTAAGGAGGTCTCACGCTCTCTCAAATACGACGAAGCAAAATTATACTTACGATCTCTTCATCATGGTGAGCCAGCACCTTGGCGACGGGAGCAGCATGGTAGGCAACAGTGGGGGCACCGTGGTAGGCAACTGGGGTGGGGGCAGCATGGTAAGCGACGGGAGCAGGGGCAGCGTGGTAGGCAAAAGCGGGAGCGGCATGGTAGGCTTGAGGGGCGTTCTCGTCGTGGCGGACGATGCTCTGGGAAGAGACCGCGGCCGCGGAGGAGTAGTGCGCCGGCGCGGATAGGAGACCCGCCTGAGACACGGCCACCAGGGTGCAAAGTGCTACGATCTGAAATCAGTGAAATAATTGGTGAACACCTTAAATAACTTCTTACACTTCTGTGGCAGAAAAAATGTTTCACGTGTAGCACATGAGTTAGCTTTAATAAAACCATTCTGTAGTTTTACCCTGCTATTAAATAAAGGTGAGGTTTATTTTTGTATGGACCTTGTTTTTTTTTATTTAGAGTCCAATTAACCAGAGTACTGTGGCTATGAAAGGAAAGATAAAAAAGGTAAGAATAATGATAAATTTGACACAAACAAACAGGGCAAGCTACATAAAACCGTTTAAAAAATACTACAACTCACTTTGGAGAACATATTTGTGTTGATTGATCAAAGAACAGATGATAACTGATAGTTCTTAGATGGAGTATTTATATTAATACTAGTTCTAAGCAACCTGAAGCGAAGTAGGTAAGTAGTGGCACCGAGCTTATGGCGACCTTGTTCTCGGTCAAATGTTATCATTTAGTTCATGACCCAAACATTCACCAAAGCGTGGGTGGTTCTTAAGAAACAGTATTGATATGTTTAATCAGTCACATTGTTTTTAAGGCTCCGAACATTCGTTTGAAAAAAAAACGAAACCCTTATAGTATCAATCGTGTGTCTGTCTGTCCTTCTGTCACAGCCAATTTGACCGGATTCTACTTCACCGATTAAGTTGAAATATGGTACACATATGAATTTCTATGGCCTTAACACGGACGTGTAACGTAAATAAATGAATTTTGAATATGGGGCTCACTTTTTTTTTTTTTTGTATATATAAAATAGCTTAATTTGCAAACTGTACCGTGTGACATATAAAAATAAATGAAAGAGCTTTGTTGTGAGTATCTCAAGTATACAGATTGAGTTTTTTTCTTGTTAGTATCTTTCTTGTTTTAATCCATCGTGCATAGAGTAAAATAATGAAAGACGCCATGAGCACAATTTTAAAGAAATTAAATGTAACATTAATATTAATATTATTTAATTGAAAAAAATGTAACTGTATAAATAATTATGTAATTTAAATCACTTAATCTAAACTAAAACTAATCTAACAAACCGCTTCCAATAGACAACTTTCCCAAAATGCTGGCTGCATTGCCACGTTGTATGGCAATACTTATTTTTTGTCCAAATTAAAGGCCAGCTGCCACCACCGTTGAGGGTACCATATTTGCGGCTTTTGAGGCTCTCCGCTGATTCAGCCGCTGCACAGCCTTATTAAGGGGTATACCCTTAGCTATTATGCTAGGAAAGACAAAATGAAATTTTTGTTTTGTAGCAAGTTCATGAAGTTGTAGCTACTTTGGAAAAATATGTTCTTACAACTTTTTGTACCATATAATTAGCAGAAAGAACTAAAAAAAACTATAGATTACAGGAAAGCCTACCAGAAGTATACCTACGGTATTAAAAAAATATAGTAAATCTCTCAATATTGTGAAATAATAATGATTATTATATTCATCGTACGGCACCCTCTCTACTCGTGTTTCGCTCCCATTCGTCCGGATTTTTTGTTTATAATATGTAAGTAGGTAAAATGGTTTACCTAAGTACCCTTTTTTATGTAAATTTCTAGTAGAATATTTTATTTACAGGATTAAACTTATAAAATACAAAAGTTCATTTTAAGATAGAAATAACTTCACTATTTACACAAAACTATCTAACAGTCATTCGGCGGAAGGTAAAGTGCACAGAATGCTGGCTGGCAGACATATTTTGGATTAAGCGTTCTGGCCACATGTCACCTTCACCAAATGGTTTGCCAAGTCCCTGTAAATTTTGCCCTAGCCCTCCCATTATCAAATCTAAACTCAGAAACTTAAAGCACCTGAAGGTTCATTGACATTAAATTTATCATTTTCTAACATGCACTTTGTCAGATTGGTGCATTATGACCTTTAGGGCTAATACTCCCTACATCTATTTCGCTCTTTTCATGCAACTGTTAGGAACACAATATTAGGCGTGACATTTACTACCAGTTCAAAGACCTGATTCTCTCGTCCCTCCAATGTATCTAAACATTTGTTCTATACTATCGATGCATTTTGGACACATTATTTAATATTTGCAACTGATCAATATTAAATTATATAAACTTCAGTTTTGTTTTAGCTGCGCCCAAACCTCCACCCGTTTGCAAACTTTGCTACCCCCTTGGGAGAGATGAAATACAAAAAATCCTTTCTTAATGCATCTGTAGGATATTAAAGGAATATTTCTTAAAAAATTAAAATCTCCAGGACCACCGGTTTAGGCTGTGCGTTGCCTGTCAGTCAGTTGGTATGTCACGATATTGTTTTGTAGGTATAGATACATTATTTTTGCGAAGTCCTAATGATTTTATTAAACACTAATTTTTAAAACGAATAAATAATAATTCAAAAAAAAAACGGCTTCATATTAAAAGTGTTATTATGTAAACAGCCACTTAAAAGAATAAAATAATTACAATTGAAACAGAACAGTATAATTTTTTCGAAATTACCAACGTAATAATAATGCAAAAATACAACATAAGATAAGAACGAGTTTTTGAAGGCGGTGCCATACCGAGCCATAATTATTAATATGGTTGAGCTTATTCAAAAAGATAATGCTTTAAACGGCTTGACGTGGCAATATAAAATAATAAGCTTTTAAAGTAATTATCTACAAAAACTTTATCATTTGTCAATTGGTTTATGAACGTGTGAAAGTCAATATCTGCTCGTGTGAGAGGGTGCGTCATAGACAACTGCATATTAATTCATACATTTATAGATAGGTATGTATTAATTTTGTAAAGAAAATTAAAACATTACATTTAAATGATGCCTGGGCTTGGCACCGCCTTCAAAGAACTCTTTCTTATCTTATGTTGTATTTTCGACTTATTATTGCGTTGGTAATTTCGAAAAAAATATCCTTTTCTGGCTCAATTGTAATTATTTTATTCTTTTTAGGTGGTGTTTATATATATTTTTTTTTTTGATATGAAGACTTTTTTTTTTGGAAATGTTTTAATTTTGAGTGGCCTACGCAAACATCAGAAAGAATATATGCCAAAAAAATAATAGAAGACACTCACTCAGATTAGATTCAAAGCGTTAGTAAATTAAAACCAATTATGGATTAACCTACATATATTAACAACTGAATTAGTTTTGACGAAAATTTTCTATGATTTCACTGGAATGAAAGAGAACTCTTTAAAAAAATGGTTACACATTTCGTAGATATGAGGAAACATAAACCCAAAACAAATGAATTTATAAGTTGTAAATGCTGTAATGATGTATGTGTCCTTTTTTAAAGCAATCTTTTACGAGACAACACCAGTACTTCTTAAGACCTGAGAACTAGGCTTATTTGATTGGTCATCGAGACCAATCAAATAAGCCTAAACTCGAAGGGGTTTCATCATTTGATGGTTGAGTAATAGGTTCTTTTGACTCCATCTCTCATCAGACCCTTCCAGATTCCTCATTAGACCAGAGAACTTATGAAGACGAACCCAATGAGCTCAAACTCGAAGGAGTTCCATCATTTTATTGTTGAGTTCCTGTGACTACCTTCCGGCTCCATAATTAGACCCTGGATACCACATAATACCAGAGAACTCATTAAGACAAAAAAAATGAGCCCAAACTCAAAGGGCTATCATAATTTTCTTGTTAAGTTCCTGTGTCTACCTTCCGGCTCCATCATTAGACCTTGGATACCACATAACACCAGAGAACTCAACATGACAAACCAAATGAGCCCAAACTCGAAGGGGTTCCATCATTTTGTTGTTGTGTTCCGGTGAATACCTTCCGGCTCCATCATCAGACCCTGAATACCACATAACACCAGAGAACTCATCAATACAAACCAAATGAGCCCAAACTAGAAGGGGCTTCATCATTTTGTTGTTGAGTTTCTGTGACTACCTTCCGGCTCCATCATCAGACCCTGGGTTCCACATAACACCAAAGAATTCATCAAAACAAACCAAATAATAATAATAAATATATATATTTGGGACAATTCCACACCAATTAGCCCCAAACTAGGATACCCTGTAATATGGGCACTATATAAAGGATAAACATACATGAATACGAATTTTAGCATCCATGACTCAGAAACAAACATTTCTGCTCATTACACAAATGATTGCACCTTGCAGGATTTGACCCAAACTTGAAGACCAAATGATGAGATGCAAATGAGACCAAACTCAAAAAGGACTCCAGATGTAATAAACTTATTTAGGTACATATTTTATAACATATTGTTTCGTAAAATTCCAGTTTTTGCTAATCCAATGACAATGTGGGAATGACAGATTATTTGAATTTAGAATTAATAAAGACTAACTATCAAAAAGGTATGATTATGGTGAAAGAGGTTTGACAACGTCACATTACTACTACTACCACTACCACTACCACTACCACTACCACTACCACTACCACTACCACTACCACTACCACTACCACTACCACTACCACTACCACTACCACTACCACTACCACTACCACTACCACTACCACTACCACTACCACTACCACTACCACTACCACTACCACTACCACTACCACTACCACTACCACTACCACTACCACTACCACTACCACTACCACTACCACTACCACTACCACTACCACTACCACTACCACTACCACTACCACTACCACTACCACTACCACTACCACTACCACTACCACTACCACTACCACTACCACTACCACTACCACTACCACTACCACTACCACTACCACTACCACTACCACTACCACTACCACTACCACTACCACTACCACTACCACTACCACTACCACTACCACTACCACTACTTTTACTACAACCACTACCGCTACAGCTACCGCTACCGCTTTTGCTACCGCTTCCGCCACCGCCACCGCCACCACCGCCGCCGCCGCCGCCGCCACTGCTGCTGCTGCTACTACTACTACTGCAGTTTTTTAATTGTCATCAGAACTACACCCATGTGCAAAACTTTAGCTCTTATCTTTGGACGTGCTTAAATTTTTCAAAATTGACTTGAAATCCAGTCCCAAACATAATAACACAGTGAATTAAATTAAAGCTTGTTTAAAGCAACTAAAGCTTGTTTAAACTAGAAGTTTTCTTACTCAAGTAAAAACAATCAGATAATTCGGTTCAGAAATCCCAAGATATTAGAGAACATAAACTATAAAACAAATAGATTTTCTTAGAAAACTACTGAACCAATTTTGATGAAGTTTATATGGGACTACACAGAAACTACTATTACTATTTGAATAAAAAAGAACCATCGAAATCTGTTTAGAAATCTTAGAGATAAACACAAAATTAAGGCTATATAAACACAAAATCGAATGGATTTACTCAATGAAACTATTTAATGTCGAAAACTGCTGAATTTATTTTGATACAATTTATATGGGACCTCCTGGAAAATATACCCATTCAAACAAAAAATATATTTTAAAATCGGTCCACAATTGACGGAGATATCGACTGAAATACACCAAAAAAAAAACATACATACTAAGTATAGATCATATAACCGTCTCCTTTTGTGAAGTCGCTTTAAAATGTATAACATCATTTTTTTAACTCAATGGGCTAACGTACAAGTGGCTCATCGAATTCTTAACTTTTTGTACCAATAGATCCTTGAATGTCATCAAAGGGATAGTCTTTTGATAATTTAGGGTCACCTTTGAACAAATAGCTTTCACAGACTAATCTTGCATCCTTGGCTAGGTATGCTAAAGGTTCTCCACTTTTGCAAATGCATTAAATTAAGCAGAAAATTGCCATTTTCACCTCGCAAAGACGAGACTTCAATACGGAGATTATAAACAGAACATTATCATAATGTCCCACCCCCTGAAGGCTGAATAGCACCCCCTTTTTTGCCTCCAACGCAAAAAAGGGGGTGCTATTCAGCCTTTGTTTGTAAGGCTGTTAGATCGCCAAGTTCTAGTTGATCCCGTCAAAGGAAAACGAAATCATGATGCCACCGACTGCATCTTATATTTTAAAATCAAGAACAATAAGCTCTTTTATAAAAATCTTTTATTTAACTACAAGTGTTTGTATGTCCTGATATTTTGCAATCAATATTGCACCCACATGATGAGAGAAAAACATTAACTAAAGTAACGTCATTCTAAATCCAATATGGCGGACGTCACAATATGGCGATATTTAATTTCCATATTAACCCGTAGGGGTTACATCATAGGATATGGGTATCAAAATGAGGCTTGATGAGCGACTTTGCATGACTACTACATAAAAGTATTTTTTTAATAATTGTATTATTACATTAAACTTTTTAGTTTTGTTCATAGTCAGGATTTTTGTTTTATTTTTTATATTAGAAGTTTTTTAAAATTTTGAACTTTAGCTTCCCGCAAACGAATTAATTCGGCCAAAGACTTTCCATGAGGTCGGCTTAATTTTTTTTTATGGTCAAGGTAGCTTAAAGTTTTATATATTTTTAGAATAGTATTTTAATAACCTTCATTTTAATAGGTATCTACAAATGGCCACTATATGGCAGCTGTAAGACGCCATATTAGTTTATTCACACTTCATATATATCCTATATATATATATATAGGATAGGGGGTCCTATTCATATATAGGGTATATATGAAGTGTGAATAAACTAATATAATATAAACTAATAGGATATAAACTAATAGGATATATATGAAGTGTGAATAAACTAATATGGCGTCTTACAGCTGCCATATAGTGGCCATTTGTAGATACCTATTAAAATGAAGGTTATTAAAATACTATTCTAAAAATATATAAAACTTTAAGCTACCTTGACCATAAAAAAAAATTAAGCCGACCTCATGGAAAGTCTTTGGCCGAATTAATTCGTTTGCGGGAAGCTAAAGTTCAAAATTTTAAAAAACTTCTAATATAAAAAATAAAACAAAAATCCTGACTATGAACAAAACTAAAAAGTTTAATGTAATAATACAATTATTAAAAAAATACTTTTATGTAGTAGTCATGCAAAGTCGCTCATCAAGCCTCATTTTGATACCCATATCCTATGATGTAACCCCTACGGGTTAATATGGAAATTAAATATCGCCATATTGTGACGTCCGCCATATTGGATTTAGAATGACGTTACTTTAGTTAATGTTTTTCTCTCATCATGTGGGTGCAATATTGATTGCAAAATATCAGGACATACAAACACTTGTAGTTAAATAAAAGATTTTTATAAAAGAGCTTATTGTTCTTGATTTTAAAATATAAGATGCAGTCGGTGGCATCATGATTTCGTTTTCCTTTGACGGGATCAACTAGAACTTGGCGATCTAACAGCCTTACAAACAAAGGCTGAATAGCACCCCCTTTTTTGCGTTGGAGGCAAAAAAGGGGGTGCTATTCAGCCTTCAGGGGGTGGGACATTATGATAATGTTCTGTTTATAATCTCCGTATTGAAGTCTCGTCTTTGCGAGGTGAAAATGGCAATTTTCTGCTTAATTTAATGCATTTGCAAAAGTGGAGAACCTTTAGCATACCTAGCCAAGGATGCAAGATTAGTCTGTGAAAGCTATTTGTTCAAAGGTGACCCTAAATTATCAAAAGACTATCCCTTTGATGACATTCAAGGATCTATTGGTACAAAAAGTTAAGAATTCGATGAGCCACTTGTACGTTAGCCCATTGAGTTAAAAAAATGATGTTATACATTTTAAAGCGACTTCACAAAAGGAGACGGTTATATGATCTATACTTAGTATGTATGTTTTTTTTTTGGTGTATTTCAGTCGATATCTCCGTCAATTGTGGACCGATTTTAAAATATATTTTTTGTTTGAATGGGTATATTTTCCAGGAGGTCCCATATAAATTGTATCAAAATAAATTCAGCAGTTTTCGACATTAAATAGTTTCATTGAGTAAATCCATTCGATTTTGTGTTTATATAGCCTTAATTTTGTGTTTATCTCTAAGATTTCTAAACAGATTTCGATGGTTCTTTTTTATTCAAATAGTAATAGTAGTTTCTGTGTAGTCCCATATAAACTTCATCAAAATTGGTTCAGTAGTTTTCTAAGAAAATCTATTTGTTTTATAGTTTATGTTCTCTAATATCTTGGGATTTCTGAACCGAATTATCTGATTGTTTTTACTTGAGTAAGAAAACTTCTAGTTTAAACAAGCTTTAGTTGCTTTAAACAAGCTTTAATTTAATTCACTGTGTTATTATGTTTGGGACTGGATTTCAAGTCAATTTTGAAAAATTTAAGCACGTCCAAAGATAAGAGCTAAAGTTTTGCACATGGGTGTAGTTCTGATGACAATTAAAAAACTGCAGTAGTAGTAGTAGCAGCAGCAGCAGTGGCGGCGGCGGCGGCGGCGGTGGTGGCGGTGGCGGTGGCGGAAGCGGTAGCAAAAGCGGTAGCGGTAGCTGTAGCGGTAGTGGTTGTAGTAAAAGTAGTGGTAGTGGTAGTGGTAGTGGTAGTGGTAGTGGTAGTGGTAGTGGTAGTGGTAGTGGTAGTGGTAGTGGTAGTGGTAGTGGTAGTGGTAGTGGTAGTGGTAGTGGTAGTGGTAGTGGTAGTGGTAGTGGTAGTGGTAGTGGTAGTGGTAGTGGTAGTGGTAGTGGTAGTGGTAGTGGTAGTGGTAGTGGTAGTGGTAGTGGTAGTGGTAGTGGTAGTGGTAGTGGTAGTGGTAGTGGTAGTGGTAGTGGTAGTGGTAGTGGTAGTGGTAGTGGTAGTGGTAGTGGTAGTGGTAGTGGTAGTGGTAGTGGTAGTGGTAGTGGTAGTGGTAGTGGTAGTGGTAGTGGTAGTGGTAGTGGTAGTGGTAGTGGTAGTGGTAGTGGTAGTGGTAGTGGTAGTGGTAGTGGTAGTAGTAGTAATGTGACGTTGTCAAACCTCTTTCACCATAATCATACCTTTTTGATAGTTAGTCTTTATTAATTCTAAATTCAAATAATCTGTCATTCCCACATTGTCATTGGATTAGCAAAAACTGGAATTTTACGAAACAATATGTTATAAAATATGTACCTAAATAAGTTTATTACATCTGGAGTCCTTTTTGAGTTTGGTCTCATTTGCATCTCATCATTTGGTCTTCAAGTTTGGGTCAAATCCTGCAAGGTGCAATCATTTGTGTAATGAGCAGAAATGTTTGTTTCTGAGTCATGGATGCTAAAATTCGTATTCATGTATGTTTATCCTTTATATAGTGCCCATATTACAGGGTATCCTAGTTTGGGGCTAATTGGTGTGGAATTGTCCCAAATATATATATTTATTATTATTATTTGGTTTGTTTTGATGAATTCTTTGGTGTTATGTGGAACCCAGGGTCTGATGATGGAGCCGGAAGGTAGTCACAGAAACTCAACAACAAAATGATGAAGCCCCTTCTAGTTTGGGCTCATTTGGTTTGTATTGATGAGTTCTCTGGTGTTATGTGGTATTCAGGGTCTGATGATGGAGCCGGAAGGTATTCACCGGAACACAACAACAAAATGATGGAACCCCTTCGAGTTTGGGCTCATTTGGTTTGTCATGTTGAGTTCTCTGGTGTTATGTGGTATCCAAGGTCTAATGATGGAGCCGGAAGGTAGACACAGGAACTTAACAAGAAAATTATGATAGCCCTTTGAGTTTGGGCTCATTTGTTTTGTCTTAATGAGTTCTCTGGTATTATGTGGTATCCAGGGTCTAATTATGGAGCCGAAAGGTAGTCACAGGAACTCAACAATAAAATGATGGAACTCCTTCGAGTTTGAGCTCATTGGGTTCGTCTTCATAAGTTCTCTGGTCTAATGAGGAATCTGGAAGGGTCTGATGAGAGATGGAGTCAAAAGAACCTATTACTCAACCATCAAATGATGAAACCCCTTCGAGTTTAGGCTTATTTGATTGGTCTCGATGACCAATCAAATAAGCCTAGTTCTCAGGTCTTAAGAAGTACTGGTGTTGTCTCGTAAAAGATTGCTTTAAAAAAGGACACATACATCATTACAGCATTTACAACTTATAAATCCATTTGTTTTGGGTTTATGTTTCCTCATATCTACGAAATGTGTAACCATTTTTTTAAAGAGTTCTCTTTCATTCCAGTGAAATCATAGAAAATTTTCGTCAAAACTAATTCAGTTGTTAATATATGTAGGTTAATCCATAATTGGTTTTAATTTACTAACGCTTTGAATCTAATCTGAGTGAGTGTCTTCTATTATTTTTTTGGCATATATTCTTTCTGATGTTTGCGTAGGCCACTCAAAATTAAAACATTTCCAAAAAAAAAGTCTTCATATCAAAAAAAAATATATATATAAACACCACCTAAAAAGAATAAAATAATTACAATTGAGCCAGAAAAGGATATTTTTTTCGAAATTACCAACGCAATAATAAGTCGAAAATACAACATAAGATAAGAAAGAGTTCTTTGAAGGCGGTGCCAAGCCCAGGCATCATTTAAATGTAATGTTTTAATTTTCTTTACAAAATTAATACATACCTATCTATAAATGTATGAATTAATATGCAGTTGTCTATGACGCACCCTCATACAAAACACGAAATGCAGAAGAAACAAAACAAGAGACTCACACGAGCAGATATTGACTTTCACACGTTCATAAACCAATTGACAAATGATAAAGTTTTTGTAGATAATTACTTTAAAAGCTTATTATTTTATATTGCCACGTCAAGCCGTTTAAAGCATTATCTTTTTGAATAAGCTCAACCATATTAATAATTATGGCTCGGTTTGGCACCGCCTTCAAAAAACTCTTTCTTATCTTATGTTGTATTTTTGCATTATTATTACGTTGGTAATTTTATTTAACTACAAGTGTTTGTATGTCCTGATATTTTGCAATCAATATTGCACCCACATGATGAGAGAAAAACATTAACTAAAGTAACGTCATTCTAAATCCAATATGGCGGACGTCACAATATGGCGATATTTAATTTCCATATTAACCCGTAGGGGTTACATCATAGGATATGGGTATCAAAATGAGGCTTGATGAGCGACTTTGCATGACTACTACATAAAAGTATTTTTTTAATAATTGTATTATTACATTAAACTTTTTAGTTTTGTTCATAGTCAGGATTTTTGTTTTATTTTTTATATTAGAAGTTTTTTAAAATTTTGAACTTTAGTTTCCCGCAAACGAATTAATTTGGCCAAAGACTTTCCATGAGGTCGGCTTAATTTTTTTTTATGGTCAAGGTAGCTTAAAGTTTTATATATATTTAGAATAGTATTTTAATAACCTTCATTTTAATAGGTATCTACAAATGGCCACTATATGGCAGCTGTAAGACGCCATATTAGTTTATTCACACTTCATATATAGGATATATATGAAGTGTGAATAAACTAATATGTCACTCTCGTAATTAGCACGAATCCAATGATAAATCATTAAAATAAAACGAGGGCACAACTAGTCCACACAAATATATAAAAGTGAAACGTTGTCTGTTTGTTGTTTGTTTGGGGAGCTTTCACAAAATAACGGCTGGACATATGGAATAAAAAATCGAATACCGTTTTATCCCGGAAAATGGTAATTTTCCACTGAAAAGCTGGAAAATGTTGAGTACGTTGTAAGGAACGGTAGCCATAGAAACGAAATAATAACAAGTCTGTCAAAAAGCATCAAGAGCGTTGGTGCTATACTTTTGCGTTGGACTTTAATACCCTAGAATAACATAGGATGCTTTTTTCACGATAAACTATAGTCCGCGCGCAAGAAATCGCGGGCGAAAGGTAGTTTTTCTATAAAATTAATCCTTTATTTTGAAGGTCTACAAAAATAAATTTCAAAATCCAATCGAACTTATTCGTATATTTCCTAGATTAATAAATAATCAGTTATAACTTGTTATAACATCAGTCGATAGTAGCCCAATTAGTGGTGGTAGTACTGAGGGGCGGGAGCGGCCTTGACGTAGGTGGGGCCGTGAGTGGGGGCGGAGTTGTGCACCACCGCGTTGAAGCCGTTGTGGTCGTCAGCGGTGTACTCCACGGTCCTGATGGAACCGTCGGCCTCGTGAAGGGAGTAGGAGCCCTTCACCACGTCACCGTCGCGGGACTCCTGCTGGGACTTGTTGTCGCCGGTGTGTCCGTCGGCCACGTTGTAGTTGTACTCGTACTTGGGGTATGCCTGAAGAGTTAAACTCTCGTTATTACCGAGCTCTAAGGAGATCTCACGCTCTCTCAAATACGACGAAGCAAAACGTTACTTACGATCTCTTCATAATGGTGAGCCAGCACCTTGGCGATGGGGGCAGCATGGTAGGCAACAGTGGGGGCACCATGGTAGGCGACCGGGGTGGGGTTAGCGTGGTAAGCGACTGGGGCGGGGGCAGCGTGGTAGGCAAAAGCGGGAGCGCCTTGGTAGGCTTGAGGGGCGTTTTCGTCATGGCGGACGATGCTCTGGGAAGAAACCGCGCCTGCGGAGGAGTAGTGTGCCGGCGCGGACAGGAGACCAGCTTGAGACACGGCCACTAGGGCGCAAAGGGCTACAATCTGAAATTAGAGTAATAATTGATGAATACCCTACCTACACTTTTATGACGGAAACATAGTTTCAGTGAAGCACATGAGATAGCTTTTATAAAACCATGTTGTAGTGTTAGATTGGTAATAAAAATACTACAACTCACTTTGGAGAACATGTTTGTGTTGCTTGATCTAAGAACAGACGATAACTGCTAGTTCATAGATCGAGTATTTATATTAATATTAGTTCTAAGGAGCCTGAAGCGAAGTAGATAAGTTGTGGTGCCGAGCTTACGGTGACCTTGTTCTCGGTCAAATGTTATCATTTATGCTCATGACCCAAACATTCACCAAATCGTGTGTGGTACTTATGATACAATATTATGATGATATGTTTAATTAGTCACATTGTCTTTTTCAGTCTTTCTTGTCTAAATCAGTAGGTAGTTGTAATAAAGATATACTAATCTATGAAAATATATTAGTAAATGTAATATATGAAAATTAAAATTCCAAACTCAGAAACCAAAGCACCTGAAAGTACCTTCACTGGGACAGCTTGGTACATTGTTGCCTTTAAAAACTTGTAATTACGATTGTTAAAACAAAACTATCTCTTATTATATTTTGTATTCATAATTATGCTTAAAACAAACACTTATTCACAAATGTTATCATCAAAAACTTTCATGCAACTGTTGATTTTTGGCCACTTGCTCAAGGGCACCCAGGGGGTACGAACCTCGGCTTGGACAGTTGCCATTAATTACTTGGGGAGTATCGAACTAGGGAGTATCGAACTAAGTTTAGTATGTATTTAGTTGTAAAGTCCTAATGAAACGGGGCATTATTAAACATTAATAATTTATACGAGATATGTAAACCTCTTTGATCTTGTGGCTATCGAACTATTAAATGGTCTTAGTCACGGGTAGCCAATCGCATTCTAGCTCTTTGAACAAATAGCCCTTATAATCCATGACCCATCGAAGCGATGGTCTTTTGATAAGTAAGCGTCACCTTTGAAAAAATAGCTTCCACACAATAGCTTTCCTTGCCTAGGTATGCTCAATGTTCTTCACACATTATGAAATGCATTAATTAAGTAGTTTTCGTTCGTTCAACATAAACGAAACAGAAAAGCCTCTTTTCACCTCGCAAATACAATCAATCTTTTGTCTGTCAGACTGTCGTGTCGTGTAAATCAAGTGTATATTTGTCTACCTACGAGGCCATAGATAGACAATGTGGAATCGTAGGTTGCAAATGGATGAAGCGATTTCAGTACTGTTTTTTGTTTGAAAGCTAGAGTTAAAGCGAAAGGTGCTTGCTTAGCTTTATTCGGAAGAAATACGTGCAGCCGTTCTCAAGATATGCAGCTCTGATTGCTCTTTGACAAGGGATTTTGGGTACTATGTATGAGTATCACAGCTAGAAGCTTTGAGGTTGTGCTCAATGATTATTTTTTGATACCATTTTCGCATATTAGGGTCTGACAATGAGTAGCTTATGAAGACCTAACCCCAGGTAATCTGAGGCACCGATAAACTTTAAAATGGAGTTTTGAACATTACAAGTAGGTTATAAAGCTATTCAGTTGGAGTTATTAAGTTTTGTTAAAAAATTGTATTGACTAGTAATCTAATGGAATGATTCAAATTCAAAGAATTTATTGTAAACTAGCTGTTCTCTTCTTCATCCGCGTAGTCATTTCTCTAGGTTAAAAGTACTCTATGTACTATTCCAAGAGCTAAAATACCAATATACCAATATTTGATCAACATTCCTTCAGCCGTCAATAAGTTTTTATCGATTGCTCGTCTTCTACTCACCGTATTGATATACTAAGTACACCAGTTTTTAAGTCAAACCCTAACCTATTCAACAATGAAAACTACCTCGCAATCGGTCTAGTAGTTTTTATGTGATGCGAGAACAAACATACAGACAAACAAACAAACAAACAGACAGACACTATTTTCAAAAATGTTATATTTTTGTTCAGTAGCTTATTTTAAACCTACCAGCTAGAAGATTACCCAACATGTAGATAGCTTCGCTTTATTGAATTCGTTTTCTAACTTCAGTATTTATCACTGTGTGTGTCTGTCTATGGCATCGTAGCTCCCAAACGAATGGACCTATAGGAGAAACCTAAAGATTATTTTTAAATTCCTATTCAATGATACCCCATTTAATATATTTCGTCGACTTTTTTTCTATGTCACATAATATATTGAATTTTGAGTATTTTGATTTTAATTTTGTCTTTAACGACACTTGCAAGATTAAGAAAAATCGATTGACGTCAGAATCGACAAAATCGGTCCACGCGTTTGGTCTCTAGAGCGCCACAAAGCTGAAAACACATTACCCTCCACGCAGTCGGGTAGAAAGTAGTTGTAGGCTTTCACCGCCTTATGTTCTGGCATGCAGTATGAAACCAAAGTTTACTTAATTTACTTTTCTTATTTTTAGAGTTTCGTACGTTCGAAAGAAAAAAGGACCCATTATAAGACCTTTACATACTCGTAATTATACTATAGGAAAACATATAAAAAGTCAAGGGTCTTAAAATAACAAAGTAAATCTCTTAATATTGTAAGATATAATATATTTATCGTACAGAACCATCTCCACGCGAGTCCAACTTATGCTTGTCCATTTTAAAATATTCATAAGTTTGGCCCTTTTTAAAATACCTATCACGCCCATCATCCGTGGACTTGAAAACACGACCGTTAAGCATAGACGATACCACAGGTAGTTTGAATCGAATGATTATTCATTGTTAAAAAATATGATAACAAACAGATATATATACTCACTTTATACTTAATCTTAACCAGAAACTAAACTTAGTTAGCCAATTTCATACTCGAAAATTTGATCAATGCTACGATTAATCTTGCCTGGAGCTACATAACCTACTTCACAAGCAATTGTCAACAGTTTGGGAGTAGGAGCAGTCGGCATCGAGTCCCAAATGCAAGCCGTGCATTGAGATCGAGATTTTTGTAATAAAATTGCGACTACTTCAAGCCTAGTCGTTGGCTCGGCCGTGATTGCTTGAAGCTGTCTATCTGAGCCTAAGCCTAAAGTAACACCTTGATAAATGAAATGAAATTCGTGTCTGCAGCATACAAGGATGTTTTACTAAAAATTCGTCCTTGGGACAAGACGAATGTTAATGATTCCTTTATTGACAGCAGCGGTCAAACATTTTAAACCAATGCAGTAGTTTAATAGTAGTTTTTTATTTCCGTTATGCTATGAGAATAAACGTTAAGGTTATTTAAGGGATCCTAGTTTTTTAATAAAATTAATCCTTAATTTTGAGGGTCTCTAAATTAAATTCCACAATTCAATCGAACTTTTTCGTATATTTGATAGAATAAATAATCAACAAAAACTTGGCATAACATCAGTCGATAGTGGCACAATTAGTGGTGGTAGTACTGAGGAGCGGGGGCTGCTTTAACGTAGGTGGGGCCGTGAGTGGGGGCGGAGTTGTGCACCACCGCGTTGAAGCCGTTGTGGTCGTCAGCGGTGTACTCCACGGTCCTGATGGAGCCGTCGGCCTCGTGCAGGGAGTAGGAGCCCTTCACCACGTCGCCGTCGCGGGACTCCTGCTGGGACTTGTTGTCGCCGGTGTGTCCGTCAGCCACGTTGTAGTTGTACTCGTACTTGGGGTATGCCTGAAGAGTTAAACTCTTGTTAATACCCAGCTCTAAGGAGGTTTCACTCTCATAAATACGACAAAGCAAAACGATACTTACGATTTCTTCATCATGGTGAGCCAGCACCTTGGCGACGGGGGCGGCGTGGTAGGCAACAGTGGGGGCGCCGTGGTAGACGACTGGGGCGGGGGCAGCGTGGTAAGCGACGGGAGCAGGAGCAGCGTGGTAGGCAAAAGCGGGAGCGGCATGGTAGGCTTGAGGGGCGCTCTCGTCATGGCGGACGATGCTCTGGGAAGAGACCGCGGCCGCGGAGGAGTAGTGTGCTGGCGCGGACAGGAGACCCGCCTGAGACGCGGCCACCAGGGCACAAAGGGCTACGATCTGAAATTAGTGTAATAATTAACGAATACCTTAATTAACTTCTTACACTTCTATGGCAGAAAAATAGTTTCACTTAGTGAAGCACATGACATAGCTTTTATAAAGTCTGTAGTTTTAGCCGCCTGGTATTAAAAAATAATACAACTCACTTTGGAGAACATATTTGTGTTGATAGATCAAAGAACAGATGATAACTGATAGTTCTTAGATGGAGTATTTATATTAATACTAGTTCTAAGCAACCTGAAGTGAAGTAGGTAAGTAGTGGTACCGAGCTTACGGCGACCTTGTTCTGGGTCAAATGTTATCAAACATTCACCAAAGCGTGGGTGGTTCTTATGAAACACTATTATGCTGATATGCTTTACCGGTCACATTGTCTTTTTATTTTAATAGGTAAAAAGATAAAAAGACAATGTGACCGGTAGTTGTAATAATGTAATTCTAATATTTATAAAAAGTCATAATATTAATTTCAATCTAAACTCAGAAACTCAAAGCACCTGAAAATACTGTCACTGGGTCAGCTTGGTGGATATCATCAAAACTCATCGAAATTCATGAAGACATCATGAGTTTTTATGATGATCGATGATTTTTCGATGGAATGCATGATTTTTGGATGGGTGGCATGGGGTGGCATTAATGAACAACAATGCTTTACACGATAAATGTAAACCTCTTTGATCTTGTGGCTATCGAACTAAACACATCATCACCGTCTAGTGATATTTTGTATGAAGTTCTTAAGCTCAAAAAATACGGGCTTGTTTTAAAATCTGTTGAAGAAAGATTATTTTGTAGGCCCTTTTGGATGATTCCAAAAATGAATTGGAAAAAATAAATTAAAACAAAAGATTTGTGCAGTACAACTTTAGCGAAGTTCGAAGGTTATAAATTTACCTACCATAGTTTTCATAAATAGTTAATTTTTTGTGTCAAATTAAAGTTTTAAAACAAGGTAGCCGTTAATTTTGAATTTATGCCACTGTGTGCATAATGCAGCGGCACCATTTAACGAGAGAGGAAATTTTAAGGGCAAGAGGCATGCTTCAAGCTGGGGCTACTCAACGGAGTATTGTTGAGGAGATTGGAACAAAACAAAACGTGATATCAAGGTTATGGTCACGTTATTGTGCTACTGATGAAGTGACTGAAATACACCCAGGTGGGAAGCGCATAACCACCTTACGACAAGACCGATTTCTAAAAGTTGCAGCTAGAAGACAACCAAATTCTACGGACATGCAGTTGGTTCAAAGACTTCAGTCAGAGCACCAGTTGCTTGTGAGTGACCAAACTGTGAGGAGAAGACTGCATGGAGCGAACCTTCATGTTCGTAGACTGCTTTGTACTCCAGCACTACGCCGAGGAAATCGTGGATGAATATTACAGTGGGCTCGTGGATATTTACTCTAGGAAAATAACCAGTGGTCTATAGTGCTGTTTACCGATGACTCCGGATTCAGTTTTCATCCGATTTGCATAGAGTACGCGTATAGCAAGTTTCTTGTTGTGAGAGCTATCTACAAAACCTTCAGGAAGTCCATCCATACCATAGCGGGAAAATTATGGTTTGGGCGAGAGTTCGTGTTCTTTACGTTCCGACCTCGGCACAATTGGATGATGAGGTAGCAGATGTGTTTGATGACATATCTTCAGCCCTACAATACACCACATAGTCCCACTACAACGTTATCATGGGAAACTTTAACACTAAAGTGGGAGTACAGACTTGAAGTGGATCGAATATAGGTCCAACTTAAGGCTATTATTCGGTCAGCTTAAGAATCAGGTACGCTACCCTGGTCGACATACTAGATATTTCTACAACATTATCAATGAGGACCTTATTGATAAGGAACCCCACGCCATCCTGAGACTGCTGCTGCTCTCGGAAGTAGAACAGGTAGCCCAATTCCAGGGTCATTGTGTCCTACCCTCTTTTCGGAGTTCACTTAACCCTAGAATATGCCACCTGATCTTTGTGAGCGCCGTCTGTAGTTTTTCCATGTGTTCGTCAAGCCTAATCGTTCGTCCGTTGTACGTAGCCAAGGTCAGTTATTTTTATTTTGGGTGGTCTACGGTAGCCTGGCAATTCTTCGCACCCCCAGCCCTGCTATTTTCGTAACCGCCACCTTCGTCAGGACTAGCAGGGTGACCAGGAACTGGGGGGCATTTTTTATATGTGCCGTTCATGAGTAGGTTTTGACTATAATCGCCACGCTGGACATGCGGGTTAGTGATCACAGGGCGTAGCTTCGATTCGCACCAGTTGAAAATGCTTTCAGTTTGAAACGGAAATTTCTTGTCATGTGTCGGCTGTAAGTTGATTAAAGTTGAATAAAATACCCTTCTGACTCTACCGGTATTTCGGAAATACGCCCGTTAGAGAAGAGAACAACAAGAAACTCGGAGGGAAATACGGGGATGTCAATTTCTTAATTTTTGACACATCTTTATGTATAATTTAAAAAAAGTTTAATCGAATGACTGTTTGTACTCTTGAAGAGCCTGAGAAAGATATTTTTAGTAATTTTACTTATAACATTCATAGTATAATTGTAAACTATACAAGACAATTCACAAATAATTAACAGCAGTTTGTACTTTGTAGGCCTAGATATACATACCCCAATTTCTTGTCCCCGCTACCAGCTAGAAGATTATTAGTTTCCAACTCTAGTGCAGTCGGTGGAGGGGTAAATGCAAATTACCCGTACACCCACTAGTGGGTGAAGCCGGTGGGTGGACGGGTCATTGCCCAAGATTAACCAGCATGAAGATAGCATCGCTTCATTGAATTCGTTTTGTAACGATGAACTCGTAAAGAGAGGGGTGTTATAAGTTCAGGGTGTTTATCACTGTGTGTGTCTGTCTATGGCATCGTAGCACCCAAACGAATGGACCGGTAAGAGAAACCTAAAGATGATTTTCAAATACCTGTTCATTGATACCCCGTTTAACGTATGTAGTTTGTCGACTTTTATTTTTTCACGTTTTAGCGTCAGTTTGTCGCCATATTGAATTTTGATTACTATCATGTCATTAATGACACTCGCAAGATTGAAGCAATCGATTAACATCAGAATCATCAAAATAGGCCAACATGCGTGGCTCTAAAAAAAACCTTTCAAAAGTTAAATCGGCCCACGCGTTTGGTCATTCTGATGCTAATCGATATATGTATATATATATATATATATTAGATATAGGCCGATAATCACACTGCGGAGGGTATTGTGTTTATCAGCTTATATATAAACACGATACCCTTCGTATTGGAGGCGCAGTTGGGTAAAAAGTAATTGTAGGCTTAAACTGCCTTTTGTTCTGGCACGCAGTATGGAATCAAAGTCACTCATCTTATTATTAGGGTTTCGTACGCCTGAAAAAAAAAGCCATTTTAGGATAAGCCTACAACTACTTTTTACTCGACTGCGCGGAGGGTATTGTATTGGGCCTTTACATAATTATACAACATACTACATAATTATACTACAAGAAAACCTATAAGAAGTCTAGGGTCTTAGAACAATATGGTATATGGTACGACATTCATCGTAAGTTACCTTCTCTACCTTGCGTAAACAAACCGTTTTTATGACCGCTACATACAATTATTAAAGAAACTATTTTTCTGTGTAGCTAAAATAATATACAATAGATTTGTAGTGTTATTTTAGTACATCTCTATTTAAAATATTTATATAAACACGCTGACAGTTGAACATAAATCAAAATGTATGGAGTTTATATATTCAGTATTTTTTGGCGAAAGTCGTCAGCGATGACCAATGGTTTTTTATCTGTATTTAGGACCAATAGAGAAAACCTTTCCAAGTTTTTTTTATCGAAATTGATGAGTTATTTTTTTTATAATCGACTAATTTCAAAATAAATTCGTGCAAAAATAATGCGTGATCTTTAAAAATATTAATGGAAAATATAGAACTTAAAGGTGAAATATAAATATAGTATTGTCTTGCTACATGTTATTACTAGTACCTTAACTTAAATAAAGGGCCCTTAAAACGATAAAAAAATTATATTGATATACTTTTTCTGGCATCAAAAGAGGCCAGACGCAATCTGGCTTGTAAAATTTTGGCAGAAATCGGTATTGCTATTATCTATCTTGGTTTCAATCCGATTTTCAATATCACTATCATTAATGCGTTGCGATAAAGTCGAAATTGATATGAAGAAAGGGACAATCAGATTGAAACCAAGTTCTGTAATAGGGCCACGGGGCTTCATTCAAACAAATGTTTTAATCGATACAAGCTGAAACAACAATTAATTATAGATATATATATATAACAATTGTAATCGCATAAACTTACGGCATGTTGGCAGAATTTGCAAAATATTTCAAAATAAACTTTTTTCGTGTGTCACAGTATTTTTTTCAATGTTGAACTGCCACACAATTAAACTAGTAGCATAGATCAAATAAAGAGCCTTTACACCACCCAAATTTGAAATAAATCGAAAAGTGTACAAATTTGGCCGGGTGGCTTCCACAGAAGCCAGCCGCAATAGAGTTTTTTTATGGTTAACCAGGGAAGCCTGTCGCACTTTACCGGTATTAGAATTTTCGTAAATTTGTAAATTTGAACTTTTTGAGAGTGAACGGAGGATGCAATGTTTGTATGCAGGCAAGACCACAGGGCACACCAATTTTGTTTATTTGAAATATCCTAAATTTTGAGGGTCTACCAAATTAAATTGCAGAATTCAATCGAACTAATTCGTATATTTGCTAGAATAAATAATCAACAATAACTTGGCATAATATCAGTCGATAGTGGCCCAATTAGTGGCGGTAGTATTGAGGGGCGGGGGCGGCCTTGACGTAGGTGGGGCCGTGGGTGGGGGCTGAGTTGTGCACCACCGCGTTGAAGCCGTTGTGGTCGTCAGCGGTGTACTCCACGGTCCTGATGGAGCCGTCGGCCTCGTGCAGGGAGTAGGAGCCCTTCACCACGTCACCGTCGCGGGACTCCTGCTGGGACTTGTTGTCGCCGGTGTGTCCGTCGGCCACGTTGTAGTTGTACTCGTACTTGGGGTATGCCTGAAGAGTTAAACTCTCGTTATTACCGAGCTCTAAGGAGGTCTCACGCTCACAAAAACGACGTAGCAAAACAATACTTACGATCTCTTCTTCATGGTGAGCCAGCACCTTGGTGACGGGGGCGGCGTGGTAGGCAACAGTGGGGGCACCGTGGTAGGCGACCGGGGCGGGAGCAGCGTGGTAAGCGACGGGAGCAGGAGCAGCGTGGTAAGTGACGGGAGCAGGGGCAGCTTGGTAGGCAAAAGCAGGAGCGGCATGGTAGGCTTGAGGGGCGTTTTCGTCGTGGCGGACGATGCTCTGGGAAGAGACCGCGGCCGCGGAGGAGTAGTGCGCCGGTGCAGATAGGAGACCCGCCTGAGACACGGCTACCAGGGCGCAAAGGGCTACAATCTGTAAATATAACAAAGTTTTGAATAAAAATAGGTGCTTTGAAGTTTTTACCCGCTATTGACAAGCTAACAATTTTACCCTCTATATCAAAGCGATACAATAATGATAGGAGTAGATGTGTCTCGTGGCTTTGCCCGCGTGCATGCCCTCGTTCACCCTCGTTAGTTGAGAATTTTAAAATTTCCTTTGTTTGTTTTTCTTCGTGCTTTCCTATGGAAGCTACTCTGAGAATTTCACATCTCTATCATGTTTGGTTTTTGGTATGCGTTGATTGTCAGTCAGTCAGCGACACGCAATCGACACGACGGTTATATTTTTTTTTTTTTACAACAATAGTTAGGGCAAATTTATGAAGAATACAGCAAGGAAATGATGAACTTATGGCTTACAAATAGAATAAATGATATGGAAGTGTATTATAATATTTGAAAGTAATTAATCCATTTAACTCACTTTGGAGATCATATTGATTGTTTCTCTGTTGTGTGCTAACAGTGAATGATAACCAAACGTAATTTGTTAGCATTTATATACCTACTTACTTGAACAGGTTTTCGTTACTAGCTAAACGAACGACCTCGCCTGAGGTCATATTTGAAGAGTCATAGGCAGTTTGGAGATATGTAGGTATCTACACCTACACTACAATTACTTTCGAATTCATAAATATCTGCACCATAGTTTATGAATTTATTTAATTAAGCCTAAACAATCGTACATTTAACAGCATGAGGGTATATAACAACTATTAAAAAAACATACATCTTCTCACCTGATTTCGGCAAAAGACTGTGCTAAGATATGTATAAAGAAAGCGTTACAAGGTTTTTTTTTTTTCTATTCACTGTGTTATTATTATGTTTGAAACAAATCTTGCAAGTGAATTTTGAAACAATTTCCAATGAAGCTAATAATATGAAGCCAGTAATTTCACTGGAATCAGTCCCCTTCAAACTGAAAAACAGTTGGTAATGTTCACCCAAAAAGACTGCAAACAGCCCTACTGAGTCTAGGACATGATCTATATATATATTTTTTATTGACACTCTTCGTGTTTTTTTTTTGCACTTGCGGTAGTGCAGAAAAAGGAATCGGAACTCTACCTCCAGCTCTTAGCTGTTCTTTGCCTATTACCATAGGCGCGTCGTGATTGGTTTAGCGTTTGTAATGGCCCACGCCTCTGGGGCTGTGAGCGCTTTAATAATGGAGTATATTTTTTTATGTGGTTGGTCCGGCTGGCACCCTAGTAACCAGGCCTTGCCGGGAGCGTCTCGATGGGCCGGTCAGCGACCGAGGCGGTGGCACCTGGCTGCTCTTTTCGTCTTCTGGCTGTCTCGTTCTCATTCTCCTCGAATTCAGTCTCATTCCGTGATCTTGTGAATACGGCTTCAATTGTATTCTTCTCTGCTCGTCTAGAGATCAGACAAAGGCGCCATACCGCTGATGTGGTAATGGTGCGACTCATCGGCTCTCTTAATCACCTCGGTGGCAGTTATTCCAAAAAAAGAGTCGTGAGTTTCCGTTTAGAGGTCTTGGGCTATCATAGCATTCCAAACGTGTCTCGGAGCGGCTACTTTAGTTCGGAGACAGAGGTTTTCTTCCGCCTCATTCTATTTGTTTCAGATACAACTGAATACCAAGCTGGTGTTGCGTACGTAAGACGTGATCTAACATAGGTGAGGTAGATCATCGTTTTAGTCCAGATTTTACCATAAATTAGACGCTAGGATCACGGCTCCCTTCTACATGATGCTTTGAAAGCTTCGGACAATAGTGGCGCTTTGGTATTTGACTACTGGCTGCCATGGGATGTTTTGCCCTTTCAACTTCAGAAGAGTTGGCTGCAGAGTTATTATCTGTCAATATGGCTTGGCTCTTTCCTGTGTTGACCAAAAGATTCATATTTTCAAGCCTACATCTAGAGTGGGCTCTTTAAACATCGAAAGCTGAGACTGGGTAGAGGCAGCTTCCCTATGGTACTTCAGCTTTCACCAGTTTCGTTGTCAAGAATATGTCTTCGACAGCCACATAATTTGATGATCCTTAAGGAAGACAGAAATTACATCCACGATTCTTCTGGGTGCTGGTGACTTCGATAGTTTGTAAAAGAGCCCTACCTGCCTTACACTGTCAAAGGTTTCTCCATGTCCAATTGAACCATGTCTTCCTTCCTGTTATGGCTTGTTGCCATTTTATTGACAATCCTTTTGATCTGCAGCGTTGTTGAGTGCTCGGATCTAAACCGGAACTATTTCTTGCTAGGCTCAATGGGGTGCGTTACGGTTTTAGATGCGGTATCAGGAGCATCTCGAAAAGCTTGTAGAGAGTATTTAATAGGGTGATAGGTCTATATAGCTCTCAACTTTTTTTGGTGTTCTTTCTGGATATAGGGAGCATGACTAATTTGCCAACTTTTCAACACAAGGGAAAGTGTTCACGGACGGGGTAAGAAGGAGTAGGAGATGGTGGTAGGCTGAAGGGTGGAGAGGGAAGGGAGACGGGAAGCCCTTATAGGGGGCCCTTTTAGTAAAGTTTTAGCAAGTCACCTGCCTTCATAATTTTACATGAGACGGCATTGGCAGGTGCTGGATTCTCTTACCATAGACTGGTTATAAAATCCATACAAAATAACACTCTTATAGACCAGTTTATGTTAGCAATTTATCAAAAGTTCCTCATAACCTTGCATTCCCAACTCGTATTTTGTATATTATCCATACCAATAAATAAAAGTGAAATATTGTCTTTTTGTTTGTTTGTTTGATTGGTTGGGGAGCTTTCATGCGATATCGGCTGGACGGATTTTGATGAAATTTGGAATGGAGATAGCTTGTATCCTAGAATAAAAAATAAAATACTTTATATCCCGGAAAATTGTAAGTTTCCACGGGAAAACTGGAAAACATTGATTACTCGCTGTAAGGAACGGTTGTCATGAAACAAGTCTGTCAATAAACTTTAAGAGCATTCGTGCTATACCTACTTTTGCATTGGTTTTTAATATCCTAAAAGAATATAGGATGCTTTTTTCGCGATAAACAGTAGTCCGCGTGGACGAAGTCGCGGGCGGGATAGCTAGTGTTGTATATTTATGTTATACAGCGAGCAATCAACATTTTTCAGTTTTCCCGTAGAAAATTACAATTTCCGGGATAAAAAGTGTCCTATGTTTTATTCTAGGGTATAAGCTATCTCCATTCCAAATTTCATCAAAATCCATCCAGCCGTTATCGCGTGAAAGCTCCCCCAAACAAACAAACAAACAAAACAAACAAACACAATGTTTCACTTTTATAAATTGGTACGGATAATATGTGTATATGAGTTTGCATGTTGTGTGTATGAATGTGTATGTACATCATCAATACATAGTATAAAACAAATTCGCTTTCCGCATCTGTCTATCTGTCTGTCTGTTTGACCGCTAACTCCTCTAAACCACGCAACGGATTTAGATGCAGTTTTCACCATGAGTTCAATTTTTCACGAAAAGTTTATTCACATAACACGAGCATAAGAGACTTGAACGTAGTGAGGTGAGAGGCGGCGAGCCGCCAAGCGAAGTTTAGGTCGAGTGTGCGAGAACTTCACATTTGCTTCTTCTTTTTTTTCGAAATTACACCCGTGCAAAGCAGGGGCAGGTCACTAGTACCTAATAAAAGGAAGACTGGCAACTAAGCAAGTACTTCGAGTAATTGCTCAGTATCATCGTAACTTAGATTTGTTAGCCAGCTGACAATAATTAAGTTTAGTGTCTCTCTGATTAAGGTATCAATCTATCTCTCCGTCTGCTTATGCTTATAGTTATTTACATAAGGAGACGGAAATGTCAAATATTTGTAAATATTTTTACATATTTGCAATTCATTCGATCTAGTTTTTTTTCGTGCTTGCGTGCGTCAGCAGGATGCTGGCTGATGGAGATAACTCCATCAGTGGGTCTCTTGGCACGCCACTCTGCTCTGCCAATATAGTCCCTACATATTGCAGTGTGTATGGATGTTTGAATAACTCTAAAAGCTAACAAAATATAGGTATCGTTTTTTTTACTACCATCTGTCACTAGAAAGGTAAGATAGAATAAAACTCAAATAATCTAGGTATAGAGTAATTATTTTATCCTTTGCGGCTTTGCCCGATTGGTCATTTTTCTGGGGAAAAGTAGCCTATGTATTCCAAGACCAAAAGTACAATTTACCAAATTTCGTACAGGCTTCATATAATTTTTCATCAGCTTCATTCATCGGATTGAGATCAAAAATAGAAATATTCGTTTGATACCCATATAGACTTACATATATAATTATAACGCATTTTTATCAATATTACATACATACGCATGAACTCAATAACCTCATTTTCTCTAAGTCGCTCAATAACTCTGGTTTTACTTATAGGAGATTTCTACAAATTTAAAAGGTTGGCTGTGAATTGTGCCACATGCACAAACAGATGAACATACATACATATATTCAGTAATACATACATAGGTATTCTAATAAAATCAGAACTCTTCTTTTTGGTAGCCGGGTAAAAGACCCACCAGTGGCAACCCTCGGTCTCCAACTGACAACATACATCAAACTCGTAAACAAACCAGCAAAGAATGCTTCATGTAAGGAATTTATAAACTAATTAGTAATCCATCCATACCAATATATAAAAGTGAAACGTCTGTTTGTTTGTTTGTTTCTTTGGGGAGCTTTCACGCGATAACGGCTAAACGGATTTTGATGAAATTTGGAATGGAGATAGCTTTTAGAATGGAATAAAACAAGGGATACTTTTTATTCCGGAAAATTGTAAGTTTCCACGGGAAAACTGGAAACACTGGAAAAATATTGATTACTCGCTGTAAGAAATGGTTGCCATGGAAACGAAATAACAAGAATGTCAAAAATGATCAAGAGCATTGGTGCTATTGCCATACATTGGTTTTTAATATCCTAGAAGAACAAAGGATGCATTTTATCGCGATAAAAACAGTAGTCCGCGCGGACGAAGTCATGGGTGGGAAAGCTAGTCAGTATATAAATTCCTTGGCTTCATGTCAGGTCTCACTCGCGTCAAAACTGCCAAAAACTTGCATAATAAATTAAAATGTGCTCCGTATTCAAATTGGGCCTCCGGATAACTGTGTATCCAACCTCCTTGGCTATAGACTACTACAAAGTAAAAAAAGCTATTAAGCTAGCTATTAAGTTATATAGTTGTTTTTATTTATCTATTAACTTTTTTGTTCCAAAGTAAGTCTCCATCACTGACCGCAACGTTTATTTTATATGCCTGTCCATCCAAAGGTTGCCTGTAAGAATTTGCAAATAGCGATAAGACCGCCTATTGTACAACATTAGATTTTATATATCATTACTTTTATGTTGTTTTTTATTGTAATATGTTCAATAAAGAGTTATTGTATTGTATTGTACAAAGGCATATGATTATATCATGTCACAACATTCAGCTACAGGTTGCATTCTGGTCACTTCCACAGTCACATCCACTCCTCTCTTTGTATCACCGCTCTATTAGATTTCTGGGCTTAGGAAATAAATAAACTTTACAATTTTTACAGTGATAATTTTATTTGTGTTACACAAAAAATAAGTTAACAATCATTAAATGAATATGCCTCCACACGAGCAGCATGCTTAGTCTTACTGATTTTACCATGTTTTTATGTATTTTAAGTCACTTTCTTGTCTGCCTGTCTGTCGTCCCGGGTGGAATCTTGCAACTCAAATTTTAAGCACTTCCCGATTAGCTATCCAGCTGAAACTTTCAGGCGAAGTTTTAAGATTACTTTTGTCATCTACATATGCTGCTTGTTTTTGGCTGGTATAGATTAATAGCAGTCATTAAACCATGTCAGAAGCCTTCGAGCGGTCTGATAAACTCTGACACCAAAGGCCAGCACTACCCTACACATCGAACAAACATTTTTGAGCGAGCAAACATTCATTTGTAGAATTGGTAACAAGGACAAGTTACTAGGCAAGAGTGCTACACCTTCGACCACATTATCGCTTCCCATTAGGTGAGATCGTGGTCAAACGATTGTCTCGTCAATATAATAAAAAACTCTACACTCGTATCTCTTCGCCAGCTGCACAAAGGCATAAACAGAGTTATTGAGTTTACACTTGTTATGATTTAAAAAAACGACAATGGTCAACTTGGAGACCCATGTACTTGTAAGTATACAGAAAGAATATATTATACCTACTCTACTAAGCTTATGACAATGATATTACAGGATGTAAAATAGTTTTCTGCAGGTCTACTTTTGGTCGGTAATATTCGGTCCATAGGCCTCTGGATTTTACTAGATTATTTCCGATATTTGCAGGCGGTAGAGGTACTTCCTTCTTCGGGGCATTAGCAATGTTGTAGATGCGCGCAATGTTCAAATGAATTCGAGGACCATGTTGGTTTAGTTGTTGACGCTTTTCCATGGCCAGGTTATTGTGAAAACTGAAAATTAAAAGCTTTAGTTAGAGTTCCAGTAGCAGTACTACCTCTACACGTACATCACAGACCTCTGTGTTGTATTGTTTTGGTCCTGTTTAAATTAATAAGTCAAACGACATGATGGTATATTCGATCGATCTTGCTGGCCTGTCGAGCGTGTTGTGTACGTTTAGAGGTAACGTACTGAGATGACAGTGGGATTTGTTATTGTTCTTACGAGTATGCATTGTATTGAATTCTGGATTCCACTGGAAGTAATGGTACGTACTCTTCTGGTTGAAATCCCCGGAAGTCAGTAAATTCAGATGTAGTTGTTGGTTCCTCTTCAATTAATAAAGATGTCGGAGTATCGATTGAATATTGTTTAGATTTCTTGTAGTAAGAAAAACTTGGAGGTTTTGTCTGTAAAAAAATGCATTAAATAATAAATAATAAACATTATAAATTAAATTATGCACTGGTATTCATTCCACTTTCAGAAGTACCCATTTAGGGTTCAGTGTGTAAAAATATTTGGTAATTTGTTTTTTTTTTTAATATTCGTTACGTATATAGCCTGAGCAGAAAAGTGCAAAACCTGTCACGAAAACGTCGCATGAGGGCGTTTTGTTATTTTTTTATCTGTCTCATAATTACCCGTCATGTTCATGATCTAATAAAAACAATTTTGATAGCCACGCGTGAACGATTTATTTTTCCAACAAGGACGGACGACATATAACTCTATTTGCAAGTATAAGAAATTAGATTCAAAGATTTTCCGCAAGTGGATTTTATATAATACTAGCTATCGCCCGCGGTTTTGTCTGCGAAGACTAGTTTATCGTGAAAAAAAACATGTTTTTCTAGGATATTAAAAACCAATGCAAATGTATTGCATCAACGCTCTTGATGCTTTTGGACAGACTTGTTATTATTTAGTTTCGATAGCAACCGTTCCTTACAGCAAGTAATCGACATTTTCCTGTTCTCCCGTGGATAACGCTGATGTAAGTTAATTATGCACTCGTTTTACCATGAAAGTAAAATAAACCAATCAAAAGCTTTTGAAGTTAAGTACCTGTTTTGTTTCAATTTCTTCTTGTTGAGCTATAAGAGCATCAAATGGTCCCAAGTTACCGCTTGAAGGTTGTGGTATTAATTCCACGTTATATCCTAGTATGTTAGATCTATGACTGTGATTGTGATTATTAAGATTTTCTTCTTCTAATCGAGGCTCTAAGTGATCTTTGTTTCTGATTCGTTCCGTTGAGTATACGTGACGACCGCCTTTGATCAGATGAACTGGCGCTGTCACAAGCCTGTGCTCATTTTGATTTCCTTCATTTTGGAATACTGTGTCTTTAAGTTTTGCTTCAGGAAGTGGAGCATACTGAATCGAAGGAAACCTCAACGGGCCCGAATTTTGATTATGCTTATGATCATGGATAGATGTGAACTTATATGATAGTGGCACGTCCTCGCGATGAAAACTTTGTGATGAAATGGCAATTGGCGGATTTTGGTTTGATTCATTTCCGTATGCACTTATTAGCATTATTGACAAAAGCGTTACTATCTGAAAAACAAATATATTTTTATTACAACTCACGTATTATTAAATAATATGATTTCAGTGCATACAACAATATTATTCAAGTTCAACCACATTTCTCAAATAACTACACTGAGAACAATCACTGCAAATCCAACCACTTTCCACTTAACTTACTTTACAAATCATTTCGCAAAAGCTCCGAAGCAAGTGACGATCGGAAGTGATGCTGATGCAAGGTGCTACACTTATATAGACTCACTAATCACAAAGAGAAATCAACCGTTGCATAACAATAATTATATTTGATGATAATATGTAGAGTAAATAATTATTCTCGGTATGTATACGGCGCGTGAGTCCTGTTAACAAAGCTTGGGCTTTCGCGCCTTTCACCTTCTTTTTTATTTTTTTCCTATGACGACGCGTAATTTCTCTGTAAACTGATCTAATTGACTGGTTAGTTGGCCGTTGGAGAATGTTTACATATGTTATGATATCAACTGTCTATTATTTAATTTCCACCTATTGTTTGCAAAGGTAGAATTACGTCAACTATTTGAATGCATTCTTTCTAGGTGACTCTGGAGTGTTACAAAGATTTTTCTTTACTAATTTTAGCAGTAGGATAAATAAGTAGGATAATAAGTAGATGAGTTTTTTTTTAAATATTGTCTTTTTTGAGACACTTTAAACTTGGAACAAGTGCAGATATTGATAACCGCTACAAAACATTGTATCTTTGAAAAGTGAAGATGACAACTGTTTTCCCATCGGATATCGTTGAATAGGTATTTTAAAATTATATATTTGTACTGTTTGTGAAATTTAAAACTCTCAACGAAAAAAATTTCGTGGTATAAAGGTTTAACTGCGACTGAGCTACTAACTCACTAACTGAGCTGGCAACTCTAGACTATGTGTGGTCCGATCTGACGTAAATTCTTTTTACCCGACTAAGGATGGTTATGTCTTTGGGTTGTTTGTTTGTTTGTACGTTTCTTAAGCGATTCTTACAGCCTAAACGGCTTGATGGATTTTGATAAATGAGTTATCATTGCATCCGTCTTGATCACGAGAGTGCTATAATAGGGTATATGAAGTGTCAAGAAAACTAATATGGCGGCGAATAGCTGCCATATTGTATTTCCGACGGAACAAAAAATTACGAAACCTATCGAGTGAGGAATCAAAAAACAGGTATTTTTAGGTCCATTTCTAAAATATATAATTCTTATAACTAAACTGTAGCAAAATTTCTTTTAAGCTTATTACAAAATTTGATATGATAGATTATTAAAGTTAATGTTAATACTATAGTTTAATGTTGCAATTGCAACTATTAAAAGTAAAGTAAAATAAGTAAGTATAAAAATATATAATTTATATACCCTTACATACATATTTATGCTTTCGCCTTTATAATAATAGTGTGATTATTTTTGCGGGCTGTCGGTCGTATTAAATAATGTTGTTCGCCGTCGGGTTTTTGTATTTTCATAACAATTTTACTTGTTACGTTTATAAACAATACAATTAATTTTAACAAAAATCGTAACATGACGTTACTCACGCAGGTAATATTTCAAGTTCAGAACATTATGTCACGCGAGTCATGTTTGGTGATTTCATTACGCGAGTATTATTTATATTAAATTATTTAAGATGGCTAAAAAACTCAGACAGAAAATGTTAAAAACTTAGGTTTCAGACTCAGTTGAGTTTGAAGCATCGCGCGCCGCTACTGGTCAGACTATATCTGATCTTCTTACTAGTAAGTTTTTTAGCCTTGTTACATAATTTAGTGTCTTAGTCAAGTGTGCTCCATCGTCGACGAGGCCAAAGCGTTCCACTCTTGCTGTTCTGGACGAATGAAGATCCATCACTTTTTTATATGGGTAGCATTTTTCCAGCGTGAAACAGTAGAAATGTCTTGATGAAATAGTGATTCGTCAACCAAGTTGTACGCAGTTCCTGTTTTTTTCACATCCTTACTTTTAGTCATTGTGTCAGGCTTTGGAGCCTTGTCTTGACCAAATCGTTTTTTCAGGTGTTTCAATTGAATACTCGATAAATTCAAACAACAGATACTGTAAAAAAGATAGTAAAAAAGTTGCTTTCCACCGTCTTTCTGTAACTCTTAATCTTTTAAACTACGCAACGTATTTTAATGCGGTTTTCACCATCAGTTAGTAGCTGTACCCGCAGTTTTGCCCGCGTAGTCAAAATTCATGGGTTGTAATTTTTTGTGTAGAGCCCTTATTCTTTTCAAAAATAAAAGTAGCCTAAGTTACTTCTTATAACATCAGCTATCTGCCGGTGTAACTCCCATAAAAATCGGTCCAGCCATTTCAGAGATTTTTATTATTTAATATGGAAATGGATAATACTAGCATACGAGTCCTGAACATAGCGAGGGGGAAGGCGGCGAGCGAAGTGAACCGCCCCGCCTTCACCCGAAGCGGAGCTGTCGAGTGTGCGAGAACTAAATTTTTCACCTCACTTTTTTTCTTAATTTCACCCGTGCTTTGCCGCGGCGTTCGCTAGTGTACTATAAACGTATCCGTAGAAAGTATGTAATTGAAAAAAATTGAAGACAGTTCAGTGATAGCACAACTTTATTTAGATATCGTAATCGATGTTATAAGTGTAGTACAGAAAACATAAGTGTTGTTGTTATTTACAACAACATGACTGCTTTTCTGGCAGCGATGATGATCACCGAAAGCGCAGCATTGCGCAGGTCCAGGTCATCACAGCGCGGTAATCAAGAGCTTCAATGATGACCACGTTTGAATGCCGAGAGTTTACTTAAGCTAAACCACAGAATAATAGTACTAACATAGCTAAATTAGAGGCAATCATAGCGTGGCCCGCGGTGCAGTCATTGCAGACCAAAGCTTGAATAGTGCTTTACTCAAACAATGCGAGTAATTTAAATCAAACCAGCTTAGTATAGAAGTAACATTAGTTAAAAAAAAACAGTTACTAAAACTCGGGATCACCATTCCTGATAAACCCGTGCACTTCAGCATGGAGTGAAATAGTTCAGAATGTAGTCCAGAGAGAGACGAAGGTTTGATTTTCTTTGAAACGTCGCTAAAAGAAGAAAGAAAAACATTTATCGATTAAGACTTACTTTCTGTCAATGTTCCATTGCGCAAACTTTTTATAGGCAAGTTGGTATTTTTAAAAGCTTTTATTTAACTTGCAATGTTTGTATATCGTATGCTTGTTTAGGTCAAATCTTGCAAGCTGATTTAGAACCACTTCCTCTTATCCTACGGATTTGAATTTTTGCATATTGGTTCATTTCCGACGACAATACATTTTTATGGTAAGCATGACCTGAATCGACATCCAGGAACAGCTCCAGACAAAGGAAGTATTCAATAGCCAACAGCACGTTCACGAAATTTTGTGTACCCATTTTATTATGAAAGCCGGGTTGAACTTTTACCATGACATGGCTGGTGCACTCCGGGTTGGCTCCTGACTTGGGAACTCCTCAACAGTTAACAGCAAAGACACGAAATTTTGTGTACGCATTATATTATGCTAGCCGGTTAGAAGTTTTACCATGACATGGTTGCTGCTCTTCGGGTTGGTTCCTGATTAGGGAACTTCTTAACGGTTAACTATATAGACATGAAATGTTGATTACGCATTTAATTGTGATAGCCCGTTCTTAGTTTCATCATGAAATGGTTACTGCATAAAAGTTAGAATCCTTAAATCCCCCCGAGCAGTAAGGCAGTAAGTTATTTGAAAAAAAAAACAATATTGCGGCAGTAAGGCTCCATTTTCAAATGCGAAAGTAAAATACATCGAATCTTACAATATGATATTACAATTTGATACCCATATTTACAATATGGGTATCAAATTGAAGGCCTTGATAAGCACATTCCAACAGTATATAATTTATTGGCATAAGATCTTTTTGGCAGGGCAGGCGTATTTTTTTTAGCTTTTAAGCTAATAGTTATTTATATCTTCTTGCCTCAATTCTGAACTTTTTTGCCCGAGATCAATTCACGAGGAGTGATCAGAGATCCGATTTCTTTCAAACAAAGCCAAGGACCATGACCAAATCCAGCTTTCAAATAAAAAAAACGAATTTAAGTCTGTATAGAGAGTTACACAAACGGTCTATGTTTGTCATCCAACCATACACATTTTTAAATAAGTTAATTCAAAAACGTTAAGTAAAAAAGCTTTTATGCAGTAGCCATCTTGGTGTAACTTAGAACTGGCTATCATAATAAAATGCGCCGTAAGGAACGGTTGCCATGGTAACGAAACAACTAGTCTGTCAAAAAACTTCAAGAGCATTGGTGCTGTACCTTCTTTTGCTTTGCTTTTTAATATCCTAGAAGAACATGGGATGCTTTTTTACGCGATAAACGAAGTCGCGGGCAGGAAAGCAAGTGTTATAATATAATGTACTTATGTTATTGTAATTCAAACATTTATGTAGGTTACACAATTTACAGAAATAAAAGTTATATCTCAATCATATGTCAAATAGTTGCAATATTACAGGAAGGAAGTCATAATATTGGTTATTACAAGCACAAATAAAAAATATATATAACCCCCGGCCTTCCATCCCCCATTATAGCAAAGATCACAAGTTTTCAAACATAAAAACCGCATCAAAATGGGTCCATTCGTTTGGGAGCTACGATCCTCACCTCCCTTTTCTGACCTCCCCCTTCCTACCCCACCTCCCCTATATATCCAAGAACCATCTCGATCACATCAGCTTACAAACAGAAAAAACCGCCTCAAAATCGGTCCATTTGTTTGGGAGCTACGATGTCACAGACAGACACACACATACACACACACACACACACACACACGCACGCACACACACACACACACGCACACACACAACAGACGCACACATACACAAACACACACACACACACACACACACACACCCAAAAACACACGCACACACACACGCACACACGCACGAACGCACGCACGCACGCACGCACGCACGCACGCACGCACGCACGCACGCACGCACGCACGCACACACACACACACACACACACAGTGATCACACCCTAAACCGTCTCTTTGTTCGGGGGTTACTAAAATACTAGCTTCACCCGCGGCTTCGTACGAGTGGTCATTTCTCTAAGTTAAATAAAACTGCCCACCCGAGCCTATTGTGCAGTAATAGACAATTGATTAGTTTTAAGCTAAATACATATTCTGAAACCCCATTTTAAAACTTAAAAATCAAATTAGTTGTTTTTTGTAAAACAACTGTACTCGTAGTAGTATTTTTTTAAATATTTTTCGAATACAGAAATTGCTAAAATATGTCAAATGTATTAAAAATATACAGTGTTTACCAGCTAAATTGCAGTAAAATACGTACTGCATAAGATTTATTTGAGATCCCCAGCTCAAGTGCAGTATTTCATCACATTTTGAAACAAATTCAGTAATAGTTTTATCTAGAAGATTAAAAGAAAATACATTTTAAACTGCAGTATTATTTCCCAACATACAAGTTGATTATACTGCAGATGTTTAAAAAAACACTTTTCATTTGTATCCCCCCATTAAAGTGCAGTATTAGTACAGTACATACTGCAAACACTGCACTTTAACTTGTGTGGAAATATATAATGCCCTTAAAAAACAAATAAAATAAAGTATTTATAAATGATACTGCAATTTAACTTGTTAGTCTGTATATATTAAAAAACTAAATAATTTACCGTGTTGATACATTTTACTGCACATTAGTTTACTCCATCCGTTTCATACTATTGGCCGCAGTTTGGCATGACGCGATCACAAGAAGGAAACAAGAAGATATTGTAGGTACCTCTAGGGCATTTTTGTTAAGTCAAAGTGAAGCAAAGCAAATAACTTTAAGGCTGGATTTCAGCACAAAATTAAATTCTAATTATAAATTGTTGTGACATTTTGAGCCCAGACATACTTTGTCAGCCGACTCTTTCCATCACAGTGTGAAATGATCATTCAAATAAAAAGGCAAAGATTTTAATTTATTTTTATTACCGTCTAAGCAATCGTTTGACCACGATCTCACCTGATGGAAAGCAATGATGTGGTTAAAAATGTAGCACGCTTGCATTGTAGATAACTATTCTTTCTCTTGACTTGAACACATCTGGGTTATATTTTAACGGAAATACTGTCGAGGGCAGGGCATTTCTCTACTTTGTTTATGATTTTGGGTATTTTGTCAACGCGGTCGAAGAATAACTCAGGTCGAGGAAAAAAAAAAAAAAACTCATGAACCAACATGCAAAAATTCAATCCGTAGGATAAGAAAAAGTGATCTAATTCAGCTTTCAAGCTGTGATCTATACAAAGATACATACTGATATACATATAGACAGACATAAATACAGATATACATACAAACATTGCAATTTAGCCTGTGGACGAATGCGTTTTTTGAGTTCTTGGGCTATTTTTTAATCTAGAATGATTAAAAGGTTTGCCTTACAGAAAATCTGTATTTAAGAAAGGTAAATGAACCATTTTATATATATATATATATATATATCTATTTATTCATATTATTTTATTACAAAATTTGCAAAAAAAGACGCAACGTTTTTTGCAACGGGCTACCGATAGCCGACGAGTTAAATAAAACTATTACTTACTACAGGAATGCGCAATTGATTAAAAAAAAGTTTTGTTGTTACATTGATATCTATTTTTGTGAGGAGGGTCGGGGGAATACGCACGCGGGATAGTTATGTAATAAATGATATATTAGTCTTGAGATTAAAGAGCTAAAATTATTACAAATTTGATTAAAGAAATGTGACATGAATAATTAATCAAAATTATACCAATGCTAAGTTACCTACCTACTTCAGAAAACAAGTTGTCGAAACAAAGTGTAGGCTAATGCCCCGAGGCAGCTATTTATGTGGTCCAAGCCACTAAAAATTGTAATCTGGCGACTGTTGTTTAATTTTTTCTTTATTCTATAGGTGAATAAAAACAATAGTCGAGTCAATGTCACCTACCTAGATATGAAAGATATATAGTAATATTATACGGGTATAGATAGATAGAAAATGCGTTAGAGTATATTACTAAAGTACAGAGCGCGAATATAGCTCCGCCGCCGCGCCGCCTTGATGCGAATCGTAGGCAGATGTGCTATAGTTACCTAGGTACATCGATATAGATGTAGATTAGGGATGTCTGTAAGCGCTCACGTGAAGAAGCGGATTCGAAGGGCACCGCGGCACCGGTGCAGCGCGGTACCTACTTATTACTGGCTTATAGAAATACAAAAAACCTCACAGCTTCCTTAAGGCCAGGCTCCAAGGTTACATTTTCCCACTCCCCACTCCCCTGCCACCTCCCCTACTAACACTCTACCACCCGCAATAACCACTGAAGTGCCTGCGTAACAAGGTTGAATATCGTGAGCGCTGTTTGAACACACATTTTAGTTTGGAAGTAAGTGACGTAAGTCTCAAAAGTTATTTATTTTATTGGCAGGCTAATAATGTAGTTAGGTAAATTTTGTCTAAACGGTAGATAATAAACTATATTTTCTTGCTGTGAGATTTATTTTAGAGATAAAACTTAAGCCGTTGAGTAGAAAAATTAAAATATTACTGAAAATTACGTAATTTTTGATAAGAAAATGTATCAAATTAAATTCTTTAAATCTCGTTTTTGTCTTAATCACAGAGAGATAAAGATCTCAAAAACATATATTTTAAGTTTCACATTTATCAGGTTTGTGGTTGACCTAGCATTTATGAAAAAAAACCATGCCCTGGTCTTAAGAACTAATATTATAAATTTGACAGTTACTCTTTCTGTCCCTCTTACAGCTTGTTAACTTTTCACAACAAAATGATTGAGCGGAACCCCTAAGAGCACTTAAAGGAATATTATTAGTCTAATGTTATAATACTAGTGTGATGTGTACTTAAATCAAGACCAAATAAAAACGTTTAAAATTTCACCGGTAAAAAGACGCCTATTTACATAGTATTCCGTTTTTTACTCTATTTTTATAATATAATTAACATAAAGCACCTCATCAAGATTTTAGACCATCATTTTTTTTCATCATTTCATGTAATTTTTAAGTTTTTCAAAAAAAAAATTATGTATGTAATTTCTTTGACAAATATTCCCTTTTGTTCAGCCACATTGAGTTTTCCTTGAGAAATAGTCCGTTTTGTTCAGCGACTGAACAAATGGGCCTAATTAAAAAAAAACAATTAATATCTATCTAAATATTAATATCTGATTATTCAAAATCACTATATTTTAAATGTTGTAAGGTATATCCTATCAAATCAGCAATTATTCATTGAAAAAATTACAGACAATATGGCAAGAATTTCACTGTTTTCCAAAATTTAGTTATTATGACATTAGTTATTATGACAAAAGTCACTCCTCATTTAGATTAATGATTCTGGTAAAAGTATTCAATTTAAGATATTTTTAATTTGATTAAATTTTACTGAATAGTTAAATTCAAATTCATTCAGTTATAATTTGAACAGTTAATTATTATAATGTTCAATTATCAAGTAATGTATCAAGGATCTGGTCCGAAGTCTAATAACTATTTAGAATATTTCTAATCCGCTACCGCCTATACTCTAGACATTTTGTATTCACTATTTGAAAGGTACTTGCTTGATTTCAATATAATACTAATGCATATGAGTATATTAACCCAACTTGACGCCAGTCGGTCAACTATGCGACGTGTTATCCCTGACCTTAAAACTGGGTCACATTTGGGAGTTAGGCTAACAGTTCGTTATTATATGATGTAGCATTTGGGGCACCTTGAAAGACTTGATATCACAATAACAACCTTATGGGCATAGAGTGTAAGATTCGTTGCGATTTCGATTGCTACCGAGCGCAGTGCAGTGACGCGCAAGGTTTAGCAATCAAAATTCTGGGTGGCACTGGAACTTTTATGGCATGACGCTTACCATCAGGCGAGCGACCTGCTCTTTCCGTCACTCAAAGTAATAAAAAAACGAACATGTAACTACCAGGCAAGTGCATCTGAAGCGAGCATATTATGTATTTTTTTTTTATGTTTCTGCTCTTTATCTATTAGCTCCTACTGTCTGTGCAGATATTGTGCTCCTCGTAGTGAAGTTTCTGAATTCGTAGACATGGAAATTCCTAGCAGGGAATCAGATCTATCTAGATAGTTGAGATCCTAGTTATAAATATATCGTCAGATTGTTAAAACTCTGTGGCAATATACATATTTGTACCTAGATAAGCACAAGGAATCAACACAAGACCTGAACTACTTTGATAATGCTAGAGGCAGGCAAGATTTAAACCACAACCACCAAAACTATATTAGTGCTGCCTTTTCAGCAGAAGAGCATTACGACAAAGAAGAAGCGTCCGTGACTCCGACTTGTCTAGATTTACCTCATATTCCCTCCAGAAATTATGGCAAAGTTAGATAGTCAGACTATAAAATGAAAAATAATTTCGAGCTTTTTTGGAATGGACACATTAAAACAATAAATTTAAATTTTACATTAACATTTACGGACCGTCTTTGACTAATATTGCACCGCGGAGATGAATGAATGAATCATCCTCACTCATTACATAATGTGATGAGTTCGAAGACCCGACGATCACGGCCACTATTACAATAATTTTATCCGCATTCTGCCATCACTTTTGAGTTTTGAACTCTATTTATAAAAATATGTTGGAAGAGCATGCTACTGACTTGTACTTAGCTTGTACACACTTTCTTTTCGCCGTAAGGGTGACGTTTCTGTCACACCCCGAGGAAGTCCTGTAACAAGTTATAACTCAATCTAAATTGATGTCCTACTCTATGTACGAAATTTCTCAAGATGTCCAATAGTTATAGCGTTATTTAAAGGTATATGTATTATGTTTTTGCATATATGCGTATGATTTACAGCTGTCTATAAAATAAAGTTGTTACCGAAGACATGTTAATAAATGATTGGGTAATTGCATTACTAGTCGTAGACTATTAAGAAAGCTTTCATTTATGATGTAGTTGCAAGCTTCATGACCTGTCGACCTTGCCGCGCCCAAAATGTTACTGCAAGGTATATATAGGAGACTTTGCAGATACAGAGCATCAGTTGTATTCGGTCATACAAAGCAAAATGATCTCCAAAGTAAGTGAGCTAAAAAAGTGATAAAAAGATGATGTGATCAGTGTTAACCCGACAGGGCTAGGTGTGTTAACTGGAGCAGGTTCAGCAATGTGGTTTGGTTGCAGGTCGTGTGTCTGAGCGCTGTGCTGGCGGTGTGTGCTGCCGGGTTCCTGCCTGCCGCCCCCAAGCACTACTCCTCTTCGGCTGCGGTCTCTTCCCAAAGCATCGTGCGTCACGACGAGCACGTTCCTCAAGCCAAACTCGCCGTCGCTGCTCCAGTCGCCTACCACGCCGCCCCCGTCGCCTACCATGCCACCCCTGCTGTCGCGTACCACGCCGCGCCTGCTCCCATCGCCTACCACTCTGCCCCAACTCACTACTCTTCCGCCAATTCCGTATCCTCCCAGACATTCCTGCGCCACGATCAGCCCCAGGCCACCAAGCTGGTAGCCCCTGTTGCCTACCATGCTCCCGCTGCTGTCGCTTACCACGCTGCTCCTGCTCCCGTTACTTATCACGCCGCCCCCGCTTCCCTCGCATACCACGCTGCCCCCGTCACCAAGGTGCTCGCGCCTGCCCATAAGGTGCTCGTTGCCGCACGTCATCAGGAGGAATACGTGAGTACAGTGACGTACCGTTTATACAGTATGTATAGGTTAGCTGTCTATAGTAAAAATGACGCTCCTGTATATTTCAGGCCCACCCCAAATACGATTTCTCGTACTCCGTGGCCGACGGACACACCGGTGACAACAAGTCGCAGCAGGAGTCCCGCGATGGTGACGCCGTGCACGGCGAATACTCCCTGGTGGAGGCCAATGGCTCCGTCCGCAGGGTGCAGTACTCCGCTGACGACCACCACGGCTTCAACGCAGTAGTGACTAACTCTGCGCCCGCCCACCACGCTGCCCCCGCGCACTACGCTGCCCCCGCGCAATACGCGGCCCCCGCGCATCATGCTACCCCAGTCCTTCTCGCCCACCATTAAATCCATGGAACTAGTCAACTGGATACGATGTATCTGATAGTTTTAAGCTAAAAAGCGCTCTGTAAATAGTTGTAATGTATATTTATTTCAAATAAAGCAAATTGATGAAGAATAAGCCAGTGTATTATAGTAGGTTAAACATAATTATAAGAAAATGTAGGCAGGAATTTAGCAGACACTGTTTTATTACGTTTAGCAAGTTTGCAAAAAGTATCTATCCACACCATAAAATAATGCAGTATGTAACAAAAAGTCTGTACAACAGAAGTTTTTTTTTAAACGGTCTTTGTTTCTTAAAATAAGCTACTGAACAAGTATATCCACAACAATATATAAAAGTGAAAACGTTTGTTTGTTTAGGGAGTTTTTTGATGAAATTTGGGATGAAATTTGGAATGGAGATAGCTTATACCCTGGAATAAAACACAGGATACTTTTTATCCAGAGAAACTGTAAGTTTATACGGGAAAACCGGAAAATGTTGATTACTCGCTGTAAGGAATGGTTGCCATAGAAACGAAATAACAAGTCTGTCAAAAAACATCCAAGGTGTTGGAGATATACATACCTACTTTTGCATTATAAAAACTAATGCAAAAGTAGGTATGTATATATCCTAGAAGAACATAGGATGCTTTTTTTTGCGATAAACTGTAGTCTGCTCGGACGAAGTCGCGGGCTAAAGCTAGTAACTTTTAGAAAAATCCAGTCTCGTTTGTCTGTTCGCGTTTCACGTAAAAACCACAGGACCGATTGCGATGTGGTTTTCACTGTTAGATAGCTTAGGGTTTGATTTAAAACAAATGCACTTATCTCAATCCGATGAGCAGAAGCCAAGCGATCGATAAAAATATATTTGACGGATGTAGTATATTGTACTTTGTCGATACTTTTAGTACTGGAATAACACATAGGAATGACCTCACGGGCAAAGCTGCGGGAAGAGCTAGAAAAAAAACATGACAGCTTTGCCAAAAACGAACTAAAAAGTCAAGAACAAGATATAAATAACATTGACATTATAGTCTGGGACCGTTCTGTGGAAATCTTTTAACCAAAGAGGTCCCCCGACTGCAATGACAATTTTATTTGTGTAGATCTGCTCCTAGAACTAGTTTGGTATGTGCTAGAGTTTAGGGTACCGTCGTGAGCTCCAGAACATTTCCTTTCGAACAACTTATCTTAATTTTAGTACAGACTTTCCACTTTTGTGATTTTTACTTTTCTGTCAACCCATTTTTTCATTTAATTGTTCATAAGTAGATTTTTAAAACTGATTCATATTAAAAATAATGTTCTCAAAGATATCCTTACAACAACACCCAAGTCAATACTCACTCTATCTAAATCGCGAGTTATATACCGAATTCAGGAACACAAATCATCCATTTAGCTGATTGTGCTTTGTGCGTCTTGCTCCATCCCCCTTTGTCTATAATATTGTCAAAAATGAATTATTACTTCTACGATCTAACTAAATACGATAACAAATGACACCAAAATTAGATTTCTGGACCTCATAGTTACAGAGTTATAAAAGCGAGACGATATAGACCTTATTGTTACTGTACACTTTTCTGCCTGGTATATAAAATAACAAATGACACCAAAATTTGATCTCTGGAGCTCGTAGTTACAGAGTTATAAAAGCGAGACGATATAGACCTTATTGTTACTGTACACTTTTCTGCCTTGTATATAACATAACAATTTACACCAAAATTAGATCTCTGGAGCTCATAGTTACAGAATTATAAAAGCGAGACGATATAGACCTTATTGTTACTGTACACTTTTCTGCCTTGTATATATCATAACAATTTACACCAAAATTAGATCTCTGGAGCTCATAGTTACAGAATTATAAAAGCGAGACGATATAGATCTTATTGTTACTGTACACTTTTCTGCCCTGGTACCGTATGATTTGGTGTGATTTTATAGAGGTTTCATATCAAAAAACATTACCAACGTGTGGGGCTTCCAATTTTGCATTTTAATTTTGTGAGATGATTCCTTAATTTATGAAACGGTTGCATAATGAGGGGAATTAAAACACGAAAATTCGAGCCTTAGGCGAGTTTTGTAATAAGTAAAACTCGAGTGTTTTAATAACTAGTTCTGTGCCGTTTCATACACTACTTTATCTACACTCACGCAATAGGATCTTATTTACAACGAAAAATAATGTCGTAATATTTTCTTGATTTTGCTGGTAGCTCGTTCGTCATATTCGTTGCTGTTCCGTGCTGTCAGGTGGAGTCAAATTCTCCTCACGAACTCTGTTTTCGCATGATTAAAACATCTTTGTCACATTTTTAATATAGATAAAATATTTGATCACCAAAAATATCATATTAAATTGTAGGTAATAATTTAAAGTAAATTATGGCGACAAAATCCAGTCCACAGCGAATTCGCGCACCTATGGTATAACACGCACCACCGTAGATAATAAATGACGAAAACCCTCGTAGGTGCGGAGCCAACCGGTGCTTGAATGGTAAAAAAATAAATATAAGATCGTTTAGTTCAAAAACAGTGTTATAATTTATTTATTTTTCTTATTAGAGACGTGCCGTGCGTAATGTAGATCATTATGCCACCATTTTTGAGTACATAATCCGGATTTTATGATAAGAGTGTAGATAAGCTATTATTTAACCTCACTTGTATGTATCGGAATGATATTAAAGATGTTCCAAGTCAAAAACCTCTGAGTGTTCACTCAAGTTTATAACATTTTGTAGCAGATTATGTCAAAATTAAACAAAGGAATAATGTCAGGCCTCATGTTTATTAAATCGTGTAATTTAATAGATTAAACGTTGCTTCATGCTGTATCGATTGATAATTTATTTTTAGTGATTCTTGCAAGCAATTTTGATATACCTAACTTTTTCTCAAATAAACTGATGTGAACCGCGAATTGGCGTCATATTTTTAGTTGTTGGTTTCTTTTTTCTTTTTATGTCTAAGTGTGAAATTACTTGCGATGTTAACATCTAAAGATAAATAGTAGCCTTCAATTAAATCGACCTTTACGTTTGATATTTTTTTCTCGATTTTACATAAAATTTGTGTGAAAATCACGCGTGAATTGGCGCGAAAACTGCCAAAAGGACGTTTTTAGACTCGGTTTTTACTATCATTTATTCGGTGACTTGGTGGTCTACATTTTTTTGATCAACGAAAGACGAATTAGGGGTCCAGTCGGGGTGAACGCGATGTATACATACATACAGGCGATATGGACAGTCTCGTCTCCCAACCTTCAACGGTTGCAATAGTTTAAATTTGTTATGATAATAATGGTGGAATCGAGTGGAAGTGACGCAAAAAACAGAACATTATTTTTAAATAATTTTGTCTCCATTATTATCAGTTCTGAAGGAAAATTACTAAATAAGCAGCATGTAGGTAATGAGTTTTAAAGAAATAAACTTTCAATCACGTAGTTGTAGAATTATTATAGTTGATCAAACATTAACTTATAGGCGACGTCAATTACAATTACAAGATATGAGGAAACTCATGGTATTTTGGTTTAAATGCACGTCTATTTTTTTTCTCACACTTGTCTGTATTTTTCTTTACACAATCTACTATAACTCTTATTATACTCGTATTTCATTTTAACTAATCAATATCAATCAATCAATACATAGTATAATACAAAGTCACTGCCCGCCGTCAGTCACTCTGTAACGCTTAATCTTTAAACTACGCAACGTATTTAAATGCGGTTTTCATCAATAAATAGAATGATTTAAGAGGAAGGTTGATACGTATAGTTTGATATTGTTACGTGTTAATTTGTTAAAAAACAATGATAAATGTTCAAGATGTCGGAAGATATCAATACACATTGGTAAAATTATATCGACTTAATATTCAAAATGTTCTTTTGTAAACGAGCACTGAAACGAATAAAATAATTACAATTGAACCAGAACACTATCAATTATTAGAAATTTTAAATATGTTTTACCTATACAAAAATACAACTTAACCCCAAGCTATCCAACAGAGCTTGGGGTTTGACTTAAAAACAGGTGTACTTGGTAAATATGTATATATCAATCCGATGAGTAGAAGCCGAGCAATCGATAAAAAGTTTTTGGTGGCTGAAGGAATTTTGATCAAATGTTGGTATATTAGTATTTTAGATCTTGGAATACTACATAAAGTACTTTCAACATAGAGAAATAGAAAAATGACCACGCGAGCAAAACCGCGGGTACAGCTAGTGTAGATATATTGTAGGTAATTATTATTTGCTGTAAAGATATTATAATTCAAATGGTGGCTGGCCAGAATGAATGGTTTGACACCGACTTCAAAAACTCTTTCTATCTTTTGTATATTATTTTATTAATTTTCAAAAAGCGTTTTGGTTCAATTGTAATTATTTTACTCTTTTTATTGTTTGTTTACACAAGAACATTTTGAATATTAAGTTGTTTTTTGTTTGTTTTTTTTTAATTATTTTGTGTGAGCTAAGCAAACATCGGAAGGTAAATACGCCAACTAAATAGTTCAACTGCCTTTAAGGGGCAGAAATGGGAAAATGACACAAAGTAATCTCGATGAAAAAAATGCCAAACACACATCTGAAAATAAACATATCCGAAAATATATCCTACATTTAATGGTATTTCGATATGATATTGTACCTAAATATTACTTGTATATTAAGAAATCGTGTCATTGTCCAATTTTTTTGAATAGACTAACTATTTATGTGTAATTGGGATTTTTCTAGAATGTCGCTTACGCTCGGAGCGATATCAATTTCGTGCCGCACTACTCTTTCACGGCAATCTACGTCCGTCGCCGATTATTCATTCATTTGAGCAAACAATTTCAAGATTTGACCGATAATTTCATGAAATATAACTATGATGTAACCAAGCATTTCATGAAATGATCAACTATGATATCGCCACGACATATTATATTATTTATCTACGTGGGGTCTTTATTTTCTTCTTCGAAAATCAATTAAGAGTAACATAATTATTATACAAACATTTATTGTATTAAATAAATTAGCCTCGATTTTTAAATAAATCTTTCCTTAAAACTAAAGGTACAGTGGCATTAATGAGTTTAATTTTTAATGGTGGGCGAGGAACAGAGGAGCAGCATGATGCGCAGGGGCAGCGTATTGCGTAGGGGCGGCGTAGTGCACGGGGGCAGCGTATTGCGCGGGGGCAGCGTATTGCGCGGGGGCAGCGTATTGCGCGGGGGCAGCGTATTGTGCGGGGGCAGCGTAGTGTCCGGGAGCGACGTGGTGGGCGGGCGCAGAGTTAGTCACTACTGCGTTGAATCCGTGGTGGTCGTCAGCGGAGTACTGCACTTTGCGCACTGAGCCATCGGCCTCCACAAGCGAGTACTCGCCGTGCACAGCGTCGCCATCGCGGGACTCTTGCTGGGACTTGTTGTCACCGGTGTGTCCGTCAGCCACGGAGTATGAGAAGTCGTATTTGGGATGAGCCTGTAACAAACAAGAGCGTCACATCTACCAACTGCTGAACTACTTACTGACCAATGAAAAGGGTTGGCGTAGTACCACAGGATAAATAATTGTACTAACGTATTCTTCCTCGTGGCGAGCGGCGACTAGAACCTTATGGGCGGGTGCGAGCACCTTGGTGACAGGGGCGGCATGGTAAGTGAAAGGAGCGGGGGCGGCGTGGTAGGCGATGGCAGGAGCAGCGTGGTAGGCGGGGGCGGGGGCAGCATGGTACGTGGGGGCAGGGGCAGCATGGTAAGCGACGGCGGGGGCAGCGTGGTAGGCGACGGCAGGGGTGGCGTGGTAGGCGACAGGCGTGGCAAGCTTTGTCTGAGGTGCGTGCTCGTCGTGGCGTACGATGCTCTGAGAAGAGACCGCACCCGCGGAAGAGTAGTGTGCGGGGGCGGCAGGCAGAAGCCCGGCAGCGCACACCGCCAGCACGGCACTCAGGCAAACGACCTGTAATCAAAACTGACTGATGAATCTGCACTAGACTAGAATACAGTCATCTAGCCCTGCTGGGCCCACACTGTAAACATTAAACGTTTCCCACTTTTTAAGTCACTTACTTTAGAGAACATAATTGCTATGTATCACTAGATTAACTGATGCTTTGCATGTGTAAACAGCTCTTTATATAGTACACATTTAGAAGTGACAAGGTCGACACGTCAAAGTTGTAGAACAACTTACTAAGCTCTCATAACTTAGTACTCATAGTTGAATTGCTTGAAACTCGATCATCGTTACGCAAATAACTCGCTCGAACTAGTGTTACCAGCAGGTAGAGTTTATCAGGAAAGCAAATTCAAAAGTAAATCGAAATATATATATTTTTATTGTTTTGAATGAATACCTATCTACCCATCAAGTGAAAACCTACTTAATTCATATTTTTCTTTAACGGGTTTGTAGTTAACGGGCAAGTGTTAATAATTGAAGTACTCACAACATATTGAACAGATTGTTAGTTAGTAGTATTTGGTACTAGGTAACAGCTGCTACCTATACGATTTTAGCAGTAAGTAAAGCCTATCTTATTTTATTTTGTTCTTTTTTTTTATAAGCAATTGTAAAATTAATAAAGAGATATTTACTATCCAGAATATCTATTGAAGTCTACTGAAGTGATCCGACAGAGTACCAAGATAACCGACAAAGTTCTGAGCAAGCTAAAGAGGCAGTTGGCTGGTCACAGTTCCCGAAGAACCGATAGCCGTTATGGCAGACGGTTCTCGAGTGGAGGCCATGTTTAGGCAAACGTAGCGTAGGACGCCCTGTGGCCAGGTGGATTGACAACCTGCGAAAAGCAGCTGGTAGAAACTGGATGAGAAGAGCCGAAGACTAAGCTCGGTGGCGTGTGTTAGGAGAGACCTACGTCCAGCATTGGGCAAGTATAGACTGATGATGATGATGCTCGATTCAGATGATGATAAATAACCTATTCAACACTTTTCTAAATTTATATTTATGATGGTGTTCATTTGAAGAGATTTTAAACCTGCTATAAACCTATAAACCTGCCATTGTTAGGTATACTAACATTTAAGAATAACATTTACGAATAACATTTACAGTTAACCGTGATATGGAATGAATACAAGACATATATTCTTAATACTTTATTTTATGTATAGTTAATGGGTAGTCAACACAATCAAGAAAAATTTAATATTATTATTTAGATTTTTGAACCTGAGAGGTAGATCACTTAATAGTAGTGCTTAGTTTAACTTGCTTGGTGGCATGCTTAACATTAACGATTAATCTGAAAGAAAACAGTAGTTAGTAAAGTAATATTTACTATAACTGTCATTTTTCTCATCATCATCATCATCATCATCATCATCACCAGCTGGAAGACGTTCACTGCTGAACATAGGCGTTCTCCATAGAACGAGCGGTTGCTCTCTTACATCCAGCGGCTCCCAGCGACTCGCACCTGGAGATCTCGACTTCGTGGATATGCGAAGCCGACACCGCATGTTTGGGAAGAAAGAGCTTCCTGACCATATTCACAAGCAGAGCTTTCCGATACGTAAGACACTGCAGGGTACAAGTTTGGTAATGACGAGGACGGAAATTTTAGTGACAATGGGTGACAAAAAAACTTCATATTTAACCCATTGACTGCTGACTAAGAGTAAACTTCTAGTTGGTATCTATGGAGGATGCCAGCTACATATTAAGTCGTAGTGCTAAGAACAACAAGACATAATAAAACTTAAATATGTTGGCGTACAGTGAATGGCACCTGTAGTCCCATCCTAAAAAGATAAACAAAATACTAAAATTTAGTAGAAATATTAACAAATTATTGAAAAAAATTGCACCTCTTGAACAATTCAATTTTCGGCTATTATCGAAAAAAAAACAGCATTCATTTGGTTAAATGGGAACAGTGTCATTTCTCAGGAACAGCATACTTGGCGGTCTTATCGTCATGTTTTTGGTCATGGTACTCTAAGAGAAGTATGCGTGGTCGGGCGGTCGGGCGTGGCAAGCGCCTAGAACACGGCGAGAGCAATAATTGCGAAAGATAATTTTCAAAATATTAAGTTTAGTCGTAGGCTCTGTTTGTTTATTCTATAAATATATTTAGTAATGTTTCTTTAACTGGACAGCACTTGTTTTTTTAGTTTTTATTTGTTAACCAGCTGTGGCTGTGGCTTTTCCAGCGTGATCATTGCTATGGATTAAAAGTATCCTATATGTTATTCCAGAACCAAAAGTACCTATAACGTACAATGCACCAAATTTCGTTCAGCTGTCAAATAGATTTTTATCGATTGCTCGGCTTCTACTCCAATGATTAAGATACCAAATATACCAGTTTTAAAGTCAACCCCTAGGCTATCCAAAAGTGAAATTTGCATACAAATCGGTGTAGTCGTTTTTACGTGATGCGTGAACAAACATGAAAAAGTCGATTAAAAAAAACTTATTCAGTTCATAGCTTATTTTAAGTAACCGAGCCAATATTTTTAGTAATCTTCATTGTACAGACCTTTTGGTACTCGTTCATACCACCTCACAACAGACAGAAGCTGTAAGTATGAAATAATAAACAGTACCTTATGGAAGCGAAGTATGTACAGTCAGCGTATAGGTGTAAGCCTCCAAGGTACTCAAAATGATCAGATTTATATGTACATGTTTATGTGTAAGTTCATTTATATGTACGCAATCAGAGTAACTTGTAAAGGCTGACATGATGATGATGATGATGATGATGATGATATTGATCTGGGCACACAAAGTGTCACACTATCGTAGCAGCAATTTTTTTCTAATTTATATAAGCTGTCAGTTTGTTTAAAATTAAGTTAGCAATTAAATTGCTAAACATTATCTAAGCATTCATAGTGGTAAAAATTATCTATCAAAAGCATTTGTCAAATTTGTCAAATCAACCTTACAACCTTTTAATTGCGGTATGTTTTCAATTATTTATTTCTAATAGTAGCTGCAAAAATATATTTTCACTTTCTTATTTATTAATCTATCATTTATTATGCATGACGTCATTGACTCGTACTATGTTTTTATGTGGTTGACGATGCTTAACCCACACATTAATAGGTCTTAAAATGTGTTTTTTAAAAGATACAATAGATTCAAATCGCAACTTATAATCTCGCTAAGCGGTGATAACCACGCCCATCCGTAGGGCTATCATGGGCTGATGATGATGATATCGTAAACTATAAGTAGGTACCTACATATCATTATATCTAAATAGCTGTTGGCCGTGGCTTCATTTGCATAGTAAAAGTCTTTCTATAACTTAGCAAATCGTTTAAAATGTTTACCTAGACAAATAGCAATTAAATTGTTTTTCAAACAAAGCAACAGTTAATAATATAACTATATAGTTAAACAAAGAAACAAAAGGAGTATCAATACCCATGTAATATATTATGTCCTTACTGAATTCTAGTCACCTAGGACCTACCTATTAAATACTCTTTAGCACGTAACGTAATCGCCATAGATAACTAAAATTAAAACCAAATTAGAGTCATTTTCTAGTTCCTGTCATTGTCTACATTGCTTTAATTTTGATTTTCAAATATACACACTTAAATACTTTGAATATGAGTGAATAAAGTATAATTTACCATACACACTATTGACCACCTAACATTGAGCAGTTTAAATGCGTATCATGGAGTAATATGCAGTTGTCTATGCTGCGTTCATATTAATAAAGACATTGACAGCTTACATATTAATGGTACGACCTACCTTAGATTAATTGAACACTATGGGTGCTTAAATCAATGTGGGTTCACTGATTACGTAGATAAAATTGAACTTCAGTAAATGAGATCTTTTTGGTCGCCCTGGAGGCTTAGATCAATATGGTGCTGACTGTACATAATACATATAGCACAGAATATTAACAATAAATGTTTGACGACCGTTTGGCCCAGTTAGTGTCACTAGCTGTGAAGTCAAGCAACGGTCGTGGGTTCGAATTCCGCAAGGTGCAATCATTTGTGTGATGAGCAGTAAATGTTTGTTTCCCAGTCACGGTTGTAAAAATCGTATCTATGTATCTTTATCTGTTGTCTAGTGACCTTAGTACAGGGTATCCTAGTTTGGAGCTAGGTAATTGGTGTGAATTAGAATATATTATTATGATTATGTACTAGTTGCGCCCCGCGGTTGCACCCGCATAAGAGATGATGATGATGATGACGATTAAAAGTATCCTTTGTGTTATTCCAGGGCATAGGCTATCTCCACTACAAATTTCATCAAGATCCGTTCCGCCGTTTGAGTGTTATGATGATGATGATGATGATGATGAAAAGTATCCTTTGTGTTTTTCTTTAGCTATCTCTATTCCAAACTTCATCAAAATTCGTTCAGCCGTTTGAGAGTGAGGTATGATGATGATGATGATGATGAAAAGTATCCTATGTGTTATTCCAGAGTATAAACTATCTGTATTCCAAATTTCGTCAAAATCCATTCAGCCGTTTGTGAGTGAAGTATGATGATGATGATGCTGATGATGACGATGAAAGTATCTTATGTGTTATTCCAGGATATAAGCTAACTCCATTCCACATTTCATCTAAATCCGTGCAGCCATTTGAGAGTGAAATATGATGATGATGATGATGATGGTGATGATGATGAAATGTATCCTATGTGTTATTCCAAGGTATAAGATGTCTCCGTTCCAAATTTTATCAAAATCCGTTCAGCCGTTTGAGAGTGGAGTATGATGATGATGAAAGTATTCTATGTGTTATTCCAGGATGTAAGCTATCTCTATTCCAAATTTCATCAGAATTAGTTCAGCCATTTGAGAGTGAAGTATGATGATGATAATGTAAAGTATCTTAGGTGTTATTCCAGGGTACAAGCTAACTCCACTCTAAATTTCATCAAAAATCGTGCAGCCGTTTGAGAGTGAGGTATGATGATGAAAAGTATCCTATGCTTTATTCCAGGATTTAAGCTATCTCCAATCCAAATTTCTTCAAAATCTGATCAGCCGTTTGAGAGTGAAGTATGGATGGTGATGGTGATGATGATGATGATGAAAAGTATCATATGTTTAATTCCAGGATATAAGCTATCTTCATTCCTTTTTTTTTTAAATCCGCTCTGCCATTTGAGAGTGAAATATTATGATGATGATGATGGCGATGATGATGAAATGTATTGTTATGTGTTATTCCAGGGCATAATTTGTCTCAGTTCCAAATTTCATCAAAATCCGTTCAGCCGTTTGAGTTTGATGATGATGACTATGATGATGATGAAAGTATCCTATATTTTATTCCAGGGTACAAGCTAACTCCATCCCAAGTTTCATCAAAATTCGTTCAGCCGTTTGAGAGTGAAGTATGGTGACGATTGTTATGAAAAGTATCTTATGTTTTATTTCAGGATAAAAGCTATCTCCATTCTAAATTTCATCAAAATCCGTTTAGCCGTTATCGCGTTAAAACTCCCCAAACAAACAAACAAACAAAAGTTTTCACTTTTATATGTTTATTGAAGTGTGTATTATATGTATCAACAGAATTCGTTACAAAACTGCATTCACTGCTTACCTACCTACTACAACACTTGCAATGGTCAATTACTTATCTCTTGATGAATAGACAATGGAAAGTAAAAGCGTTAATCCATCCGTCTATCCGTCACAGCAAATCATTGTAATTTGTAGAACCTATTAACCAAAATGTTTTTTTTTCTTACTTTATGCAATTAGAACCCATTTAAGAGTTTAGTACTTTGGAATGAAAATAGGAATTATTCACTGGTGTGTATAAACAGACAATTTTTCCGAATCTTTTGGACCGATTTAGTTAAAATTTGGTAGGCATATTAATTTGTGCAGCTCTGTGGCGTTCACAAGAAGAGGCCTACGTCCAGCGGTGGATGAATACGGACTGATGATGATGATGATGAATTTCTGAGACTCAAACACGGACATATATCGTAAATACATTAAGTTTGAGTATAGGAGTCACTTTTGGGAGCAAACCAGAAGAGGAAAATAAAAAAACGTACCGTGTGGCATATCAAACGAAAGGGCTTGTCGTAAGTTTTTTTTTTTATACAATACAATACAATACAACAACACTTTATTGCACACCAAGAAGAAGGTAATATATAGGATAAACTCATGAAATGAAAGTTAAAATAGGCGGCCTTATTGCTATATAGCAATTTCTTCCAGGCAACTTTTGGATGGAAAGGATTACTTATATTACTTATTACAAATAATTTGTTTAAAAGTTATTTAAAAACTCAAAGCGAACGTTCGTGCAGAACCGGTTATTATCCGACTGCGCGGAGGGTAATGTGTTTATCAACCTCCGTATATTTGTTTGTTTGTGGCACTATATAGACCAAACGCGATGACTGATTTTGATGTTTCTTACGTCAATCGATTTGTCTTAATCTCGCGAGTGCTATTAAAGACATGACAGTAAACAAAATTTAATATGGCGGCACCCAGATGCAATTTTTAGTGAAAATGAAAGAAAAAAGTCGATGAACTATGTTAAATAGGCTATCATCATTATCTTATTCAGCCTATATTTGTCCACTGCTGGACGTAGGCCTCTCCTAAAGCACGCCACTGTGCTCGGTCTTCAGCTCTCCTCATCCATTTTCTTCCATCCACTTTTCGCTGGTCGTCACTCCACCTGACCACAGGACGTCCTACACTAAGTTTGCCTAAACGAAACGTGGTCTCCACTCGAGAACTCGTCTACTCCATCGGTTATCGGTTCTTTGGGAAATGTGACCCGCCCACTGCCACTTTAACTTGCTTATCCTTAGAGATATGTCGGTGTCTTTGATTCTCTGTCAGATATCTTCATAACGAATCTTGTCCTTCAGAGAAACTCTAAGTATAGCTTTCTCCATAGCTCTCACCATAGCTGAGTGACCTTAAATTTGTGGACCAATCTGACCGTGAGTGGCCACCTTTCAGCTCATGGGGTATCATTGAATAGGTTTTTGAAAATCATATTTGGGTTTCTCTTATCATTTTTCATTTCGAATTACCATTTAGGATTTATAATGATTTAAAATTGGTTAGCAACCATTCGCACTTAATTTTAGCCTCATTTTTAGTTTTGGTTGCAGTTGGGTTTTGTAGAACTTTCGATTTTGTCTTGTTTGTATAGTGTACCGGTAACCAGAGTTACCGCTCGTATTTTTATCTTGAGAAATTCTAAGAAGATTTACCATTCCCATCCATTATCTTTTTTGAACAAAATCAGAACATAGGTCTTTCCATGAGTACAGGATACCGTGGCAAATCTCTCAATATTTTAAGTATTATCTATCTATCTATTCATACGAAACTTTCTCCACGCGAGTTCAACTCGTACTTGTCTGTTTTTTATAAAGCAATTTTTTTATTAGTCGTTATTGTCGTTACGTTTACGGGATGTCAAACTCGTTAAAATTGTGCCCGCATTGTAATTATTATTTTTAAACGATTTGACGTGATTATGTAGGTACCAGCAACCTACTAGTATAGGTTTCCGAAAGTTGTCACTATGTCACTATGTCAGACCACGCATAGTTATTATTACCCGACTACGGAGGGTTATGTGTTTAGGTTGTAGGGTATGTTTGTTTCTTAGTTCGTTTCTTTGGTTCACCCTACAGCCGAAACGACTTGATACATTTTGATAAATGAAGTATCATTGAATTCGACTTAATCACGAGAGTGCTATGATATATGAAGTGTCATAAAAACTAATATAGTGGCTTATAGCTGCCACATATTTCATTTCCGGCGGGACAAAAATACTAAAACCTATTGAGTGAGGTATCAAAATTAACAGCTATGAAATACCATTCCAAAATATATAAGAGATACTAAAAAGTATAAACATAATTAGTTAAATTATTATAAAAAAAAAAAAACGAGTGAGAACAAAACTTAAAAGAGGCAAACAAGCTTTAGATTCTTGATTTTGAAATATAATGTGCAGTCGGAGGCAGCGTGCATTTTATCCCTCCTTTGAGAGGATCAGCTAGAACCTGGCGAGCCTCATGCATCGACAACAGCGGGCTCTTTCATTGTTATTAAAAAAATATGCTTTTAGTTTATTTTGCATGCGTAGAACTTAGTTTCAATTTTAGAGCTTACTTGACATTTCTGTGATTCCAGCTGATTTTGGGTCGTGGTGAACTAAAGCCACCATAATAAAACCAGTAATATCTTAAACTAAAGCACCCCACTTTTCGTTTGGCCAAAAGCCCGCGGAAATGTGGATAGTCCTCGTTTAACGAGAGAACAAAAATGTAGAAAGAAAAATAATAATAATTAGCCATATATAATTTTGCTTCTTGATTTTATACTTTTACATTGATCGTTTGAGAACCACTTTGAAGCCAGTTCTTGCTTTGCACCGAAAAATTAATAGGTATCTACCTACTGAAAGGCATTTACTTTCATCTTAATACGGAAACTTGGTACTTAGTCCAAGTTGCTGCCTTGTTGTATTAATTTTCATTAGGCTTTTTTTTATGTTGAACCTACTGTATATATACTATATTTAAACAATTGAATTATATATTGCAATCAAGATTAATTGCTGGGCCTTCCTGTAGTTTGTATTTCAACACACGGTTAGCAACATTTTTTACCTAAACTTGTACCTTTTCGCACGCTTATTGCGTATTGCTGAACCGAATTATTATAGCTATCAATCATTTAACTTTCACCTACAACATATCCACTAAAATCGCATTTGAATGTGTAATCCAAGTTCATAAACTTGCGAAAACTGTCTCAATTACTCTCATATAAAAGGTATTATTTCAATTTAAATAATTCAGACATTTGGTGGCAATCGAACAATACAATACAAGGATTAGTAAAATGATTGTAAAGGTATTACAAAATATTTGCTTAATGTAATCAATTAATTACTTTTTTAATTATTAAAGTCAACTGAATTGTTACTTTAATAATATTTGTTCTTCTTGTTTTCGTTATTATTTCATCCACAATGTCCTGTCTAGGAAAATCTTTTAGACAAATTAATTTTGTGTACTTGCATGCATTTTTTTTAAACATCAATCAGTGTGCGCTCTGCATCAAATTTATTGGAGAAGTCGTTTCAAAATGAGTCATTTAACATTTCACCTCTACAGGTCATCAGCCTAGCAGCAATCTTCGCAGCCGTCTTGGCGCGGCCGCAAGGTGGTCAAGGTGAACATGGTCACGGTCATGCGTTCTCATCACAGAGCATAAAGATTCACCATAGCTACCATCACGAACCTGTCCATCACGAGAAACATGAACATAAGGAGCACCATGAGCACAAAGAAAGTCATGGTCATCATGAAAGTCATGGACATGAACATGGGCACGCATTCTCGTCACAGAGCATAAAGATTCACCATGGTCATCATGAACCAGTCTACATTGAGCATAAGCATGAGCCGGTCCATCATGAGCACCAGCATCATGAAGCTCCTAAGCATGAAGAAAAGAAGCACGAGGAGCACCATGAACATCACCATGTCGACTACTATGTAAGTTTTACTCACAATTTAGTATTTTTAATGGGGGATTAACTGCACATCTTTATCAGAGAATCAGGGATAAATTATCATAGACATGTCTATTTTTGGTTAAATGCTGCGTGAATCATTAAGGTGGAGATAAACGAAGCGTGATAACGCGAGCCGAGTCGATTCACATCGTCCGTGAAGGCTCAAACATTGTCGGCTCGGACGCGAGCCTATACTATGTTACACGGCATAATATTCTTAGTAAAACGATGCGTGCTAAGCGTGTTAAATGGCGCGTGGTACGGCGTAATAACCTGAGCCGAGCCGAGCCGCACCGTCCGTGTAGGCACGGCTCGTCTTAATCTGGACGCGAGCCCACTAGGCTTCAAGGAACAAATTACGCTAAGTAAAACGACGCGTGCTAGCGCGAGCCGTACCGAGCCAAGCATGATAAATGTCGTGCGGTGCGGTGCCGCAAGCCGAGCCCGGTTGGCCTCACATATCGCACGTCGTTTATCTGCATCTTTGACAAACTCCATTTACAATTCACAATCTTAGAATAATAAACACTTCCTGCAAGAAGAAAAAACATAATACTTATAATAAACTAGCTGTACCCGCGGCTTCGCACGCGTGGTCATTTCACAAGGTTAAAAGTAATCTAAGTGCTATTCCAGGACCAAAAATACCAATATACCAACATTTGATCAAAATTCCTTCCGTGCCGTCAAAAATATTTCACCGATTGCTCCGCTTTACTCATCAGATTGAGATACCAAGTACCCCCATTTTTAAGTAGGACCTTAAGCTATCCAACAAATAAACCCGCATTGCAATCGGGCCAGTAGTTTTTACGTGATGCGCGAACAAACAAACATACAGACAAACAGCCAGAAAACACTTTTTTTTGTAAATTTTATAATTCTTGTTCAGTAGCATATTGTATGTACTCTAGATATATATTTATCTTCTTTATGCAGGCTTTTTCGTACATATTGCTTTATTATACGTATAGATATATTTCACTTTCAAATAAACATACTGTGGACCCCTATCCATATAATTAAGGGGAACTTTTTATACATATCCGGTATAAAAAGTTCCCCTTAATTTTAATCCATCATATAAACTATGACTGTGTTAAGTTGCATCAAAATATGTTTGGTAGTTTCAGCGTCATACGCGTTCTTAATTTTTCGGGATGAAAAGTATCCAATGTCCTACTTCGTAGTATGAACTCAAATCATACAAATTTTTAGTTGAATTCATTCAGTAGTTTCGGCGTGATGCCTGATGCCAAGATACAGACAGACAGACAGACAGACAGACAGACAGACGGACAAAAATGAAAATAACTTCGGATATAACTTTTTTTTTTTTGGTTTCAGTATCAAATATAGAGTACCCTCCAAAAAAAAAAAATCAATTTATCTTCAATGTACAGAATTTGACCCGTTACTGTTTTATTATACGAGTACTACTTTTACTACTTTTTTTTTACTTTTTTTTTATTTTATTATACTTATATCTAAATAGACTATATATATATATATATATATATATATATATATATATATATATATATATATATATAGTATATATATAGATAGACCAAATTAATAAATTAGATAAACTAGAGATTATATAAAAGTTGTCTTCTGAGATGCGCTACTTTCCTAGCGCACTTTTCCTGTCACAGGCTCAGCACTGATTACTTTTCTAAGTTATGTGCGGTTTTCCATCGCTCCGTACTTCGGAGGGCACAATAAGCTGTCGGTTCCGGCTGTTATTGGTTAATAACAGTCTTTAAGCAATGTCAGAAACCCTCGGGTGGCCTGAAAACATCTGACACTAGAAGCCAGCACTGCCTCATACAATAAACAAACAAACAGGATAAGTCAGACTAAATCGAGGAGTCGTGCGCAGGACATTTTCAGAATCATTAGAATCGATTTGTTAACGCTGCACTCAAGGAAGCTTCAACCATTTTCTTGGGATTCAATAATTGAGTAATTGATCTTCCCCAGACTCATCCCAAGTACGAGTATGAGTACAAAGTCGAGGACCCGCACACCCACGACGAGAAGCAGCACCACGAGACCCGCGACGGCGACTCCGTGCATGGCTTCTACTCGCTTCGAGAGCCCGACGGCACTGTCAGGATTGTGGAGTACACCGCTGACAAGCACACAGGGTGAGACAGACAGCAAAAAATAATTAAACAAAAAAAATACTTTTTAACAACCTCCTACCTCGTAGTATGAACTCAAATCATACCAAATTTCATATGAATTCATTCAGTAGTTTCGGTGCGATGTGCGGTCAAGATACGGACAGACAGACAGACAGAGAGACAAAAAAAAAAGTAAAACAGTTTTGCCTTCAGTATCGAATATAATGAACCATCCAAAAAATATTATTTATTACTTTAATATTAACATAACTTAATGCTATGCTTATGGGTTTCTGCGGGACCCATATCCCGCAGAAACCCTTTACTATTTCGGGATAAAACGTGTCCTCAATTTTAACCCATCATAAAACTTAAGACGGTGCCAAGTTGCATCAAAACCCGTCCATTAGATTCAGCATGGTACGTGGTCTTATAAATAAGTTTCAATCCCTATCCTGCGAGAACCCATTAAGTTTTCGGGATGAAATGAATCCCATATCCTACCTCGTAGTTGGAACTCAAATCATACCAAGTAGTTCTGGCGGCATGATGCCCGGCCAAGATACGGACAGGCAGACATACAGAAAAACATACAGCTTAGGTTTCATTATCGAATACTGAGTAACCTCCAAAAAAATATTTTCACAATATCTTTAATGTATAGAATTTGGACCCATATCCCGTAGGAACCCTTTTTTTTTGTTCGGGATAAAAAGTATCCATAATTTTCATCTATCTTATAAACTATGTCTATGCCAAGTTGCTTCAACATCCGTCCAATCGTTTCAGCATGCTACGTGTTCTTTTAAATAAGTAACAACCCTTATCCTACGAGAACTCCTACCTCATAGCAAGAACAGAAAGAACAGACAGACAAAAATGAAAATAAACAGTTTTGGCTTCAGTTCCAAAAAAAAAACTCATTGTCTGCAATGTACAGAATTGGACCCGTTACAGTTTTATTATAAGTATAGATTGGTTAATGTCATTGATCTAGTTAAAGGGAGGGAAGATATGGCACGCTGTAAAATAGGTAATGGAAGCAAAAACTGGATTACATACAACTACAGCCTAAAACTCCCACAAAGCTAAATTTCCACAGTCGTGCTTCACGTGCAACAACAAAAATAGAGAGACATACTGGCAAATTGTGTTTGTTGCACCTAATTTATGCGTTCCACGCCCGAGGAGCTGGTACCAAATCTTCTCAGTTAGATCTATAGTTAAAGTTGGTTAATTATGTTTGTTATTTTTTATCCGGCTGCACGAAGGATTGTGTGTTTGGGTTATATGTATGTTTGTTTGTTTGTACGTTTCTTAGGCGCGTCCTATAGCCTAAACGGCTTGATGGATTTTGATAAATGAGATATCATTGGATTCTTCTTTATCACGAGAGTGCTATAGGATATATGAAATGTCAAGAAAACAAATATGGCGGCTTACAGCTGCCATATTGTATTTCAGACAGAACAAAAATTCCCAATACCTATCGAGTGAGGTATCATAATGACGGTTTTAAAAGATAATTTCAAAAATATGTAATTCTTATAACTAAACAGTGGCAATAATCTTCTACTAAAAAAAACTATATTAGATTATTCAAGTTAATGTAAATACGAGTACTATAGTCTAATGTTACAATTACAAGTATTAAAGTAAAGTAAAATATGAAATAAGAAGAATAAGAAACATTAAATGTATATAAATACTAGCTGCGCCCCGCGGTTTCACCCGCGTCCCTCAGGACCCGTGCATTTTTTCCGAGATAAAAGTAGCCTATGTGTTAATTAAGGGTATAAGCTACTCCATAATAAATTTCATCCAAAACCTTTGAGCCGTTTAAGCGTGAAGAATTAACAAACATACACACATACACACACCACACACACACACACACACACACACACAATTAAATACATAGAAATTTTTGCCTTTCTAATAGGTATTAGTGTGATTATTTTTGGTGGCGGTCAGCTCGTATGCAACAATTTTGTTCACATAGGTATTTTTTTGTGTATTTATATTATAATTTTAATTGTTACCTATCATACCAGATTCCACGCTGTCGTGAGACACGAAGGCCATCCGAAACACGAAGCTCCGAAGCACCATCATCATCATTGACTATTTCCCGAATGCTAGTGAATTAAATATATAAGACTGTTATTTTTGTTATTACGTGCCGTATGTATAAATAAATTGTTGAAATAATAAAACATGTTTTATTTTTTAAGCCATCTATACAAATATTTTAAAGAGAAAATATTAGATTTTTTGTTTGTTTGTCTCTGTATAACGGATAAACTAAAATAACTCTACTTAAAAAACTGATTTAAAAAATTATTTTACTTATATAAAGCTACATTATCAGCGAGTAACGTGGGCTGTCTTTCTTTTAAAATGGAGATCCACATGAAAATTATAATAATGTAACCCAAAGTTTCAAAAATTTGCCTTTAAAAGACATTAATTGGCATGTGCTACAAAACTATTGATGATACTTAAACTAATGTACCTACTACATATTTATAATACACATCATTACCCACTAAAAAGTCCGCGAGGCTATAATTATGTCTAGCTAATATAGTTAAGTCACAATAACCGTTCTTACCAAGAGAACGGCAAAACAAGAGAAGGGTAATGAGTTTAATAGTTTACACTGGCCTTTAAAAATTAGGACCACACTTTAAAAATTGCAATTTTTCCTAAATTATACTCGTAGAAACGTTTTATAACAAACAATAAATAAACATAAAAATCGTAGTTTATTATACATTAGTAACGTTTTTTTATATATTTTTAACTAGGTCGATTTTGGCCTAACGGTTCTAAAGTGCAATTTAGAATCCAACGATACGGGATTCAAAACCTAGGTTCAAGTTATGTGCGTGCGGCTTTCCATCGCTCCGTGCTTCGGAGGGCACGTTAAGCTGTCGGTCCCGGCTGTTATTGATTAATAGCAGTCGTTAAGCCATGTCAGAGGCCCTCAGGCGGCCTGACAAACTCTGACATCAGAGGCCAGCACTACCTCATACGACGAACAAAACAAACAACGTTTTTAACTTATATAAGACATTAGTACTAAATCTAAATCCCGACTACGGTCTCCCTGACCATAGTAGGCCTAGAAAAATACCCTATGACACTCTACATACCCTAAAATGAATCGATTGACTCGCTTGTAAAAATCGGATCACTAGGGCTGATGCTGTAATGGAACATCCAGTGTCATACGCTATTTTTTACCAGAGTACAGCAAAGCAAGGGCAGGATAATGAGCTTAATCTATGTATCTATGTATGTGGTTATGTGGATGTTCCACCATAGCGTCGCCCCTATTAGTTTGATTTTGATAAGCGAGGTGTCAATCGATTCGTTTTCAGGCATAGTGTCATAGGCAATTTTTTTTACCCAACTACGGCATGACAATGGAAGGGTTATGTGTTCAAACTAAAAACTTGGTTCGATTTTGACAAGCGAAGTATAAATCGATCCGTCTTCATCTCAAGAGTATCATAGACTATTTTTTACAACTACACTACTACTACACTACTACCCGACTACAGCAAAGCAAGGGGAAAATAATGAGATTAACAGTCTGTGTATGTGTATATGTCATAGTCATAGTAATTTATTTATATTAAAAAATGCAGGTCAATTACAAGATAATCATGTACAAAAAGTACTTTATAATTCTTTATATTATGCTTCGTAAAATATAGATTACTTAGCAATTGAACACAAAAAAAAATAACAATATTTAAGTACAATACTTTAAAATGATGTTAAATAAATAACAATAGAATACACAAAAGAAAACTGAAATTGAACTAAATAAAAACTGAAAAAATGACAAGTAATGACTTTGATTATAATAAATTAATTCTATTCCAATTTAAATTCAAGAAATTCCGCAAAATTATAGAAAGTTTGGTTAATAAGCCAGCGTTTCAACCTACACTTGAATGAGTTAAGACTATATCTATCTACGCGGGTATGTGGATGTTCCACCATAACGTACCTATTGGTTCTATTTTGACAAGCGAGGTGTCAATTGATTCGTCTTCTGGCAAAGGTAGTAGTATCATTAGCTACTTTTTTACCCGACTACCGCAAGACAACGGAAGGGTCAAATTAAAAATTTGATCCAATTTTGACAAGTGACGTATCAATTGATTCGACTTCAATGCAAAAGTGTCTTAGGCAATTTTTTACCCGACCGTAGCCGGGTTTGAGTTTATGAACTTGTCTTGTTTGTGCAAATTAGTCAATCAGAACACGGGTAGCAACGTGTTCAAAAAAGAGAAACCCTTAGCAACCCGTTCGAAGCCGGGGTGAGTCGCTAATTGTACAATAATTTTGTTGCTTTGTCGGGGTAGCTGTTACTTAGCAACAGTATAGTGAAAGAATCTGTACCAAAATGCAAGCTGCATTCATTGAAGGTCGCATTTCTTATATCACCACAAATCAGTCACATGTAGGTAATAAACTGGTTTAAACTCAATTACGAAAATGGTTTGTTAACCATACCCTTTGCAGGGTATAAAAGGGAAATTAAATGCAATTCCATTATCAGTCAATATTCATTATCCACTAATATTACCAGTAAAATAAAGAACATGTACAAAGTAAGCCATTATGACAAATCAATGTCAGAAATCATTCTATTTGAAATCTACTATACCTATTTTGTATTTCTGCCAATAACTTATATATTCGAAATACATGCAAACATTGTACTAACATCTATCATTGTCATATTCATTGATTAGATCTTCGTAATCGCCGCCGTAGCCGCCTTGGCAAGTGCACGTCCGCAGCAAGGCCATGGTAATGACCACAAGCACGAGCACGCGTTTTCATCGCAGAGCATCGTGCTGCACCAGAGTCACGGACACGAACAGAAGCACCACGGACACGAGCATCAGCAATACGAGTACCACCACGTGCAGCCTGTCGTTCTCGTCAAGCACCAAGACCACCACGAGCACCACCATGAGGATCACCACGAGGACCACTATGTATGTACAAATACACACCGCTTCTCCATGTGCACGAGCAGCGAGACTCTATACTGACGTGCGCCCTCGTTGTTGCAGGCTCACCCCAAGTACGAGTTCGAGTACAAAGTGGAGGACCCGCACACCGGCGACAAGAAGTTCCAGCATGAGAGCCGCGACGGCGACGTCGTGAAGGGCGTCTACAGCCTGCACGAGGCCGACGGCACCGTGCGCGTCGTCAAGTACACTGCTGACAAGCACTCCGGGTAAGAATGGTCTCATTTGTTACTTTGCAAGAAATCTTAATGTTTTCTAGATACAACTTATTTTCCTTTCTTCTACAGATTCAATGCTGAGGTTCACCACGAAGGCCATGCCAAACATGTTTTACCTCAAAAACACGAGTACAGCCACTGATTCTGTGATACATTTTATGTAAAAATTGTTATACCGCTTAGTATAATTGATTTGTTAATTATTCTTCTAATTAAATGATACCTTGTTACATATGCATTTTGTTGCAATACCAGTGATGTTCTAACTGAAATCGTCTGATATGTCCGTCCGAAAATCTTGTCACAATAATAATCTAGGATAGTCTTGCAGCCGCCACAAAATTCATATATTTATACTAATGTTTTTTTTTAAAGAATAAATTGCATAGACAAAGCAAGCATTGAGTGAGAAACGGTGAGAATAAATCGCTATAAATCGTATTAAGCCCGCAGACAATATATTTGCAAATATTCTTCATTTCATTAAAAGTTTTCACGCTAACATGTTTAAGAAATTATGTAATCGCATCATTTAACACGCCTATCATAAATTACAAAGGCAAGAAATAAAAATATCCTGCGATGTTCTTAAGTTTCTAGAGATTATTTGCTAAAGATTTATCTATATACATATAATAAAACTGTAACGGGTCCAATTCTGTACATTGAAGTTTTTTTTTTTTTATTGGAGTGTACTCTATATTCGATACTGAAGCCAAAACAGTTTTTTTTATTTATCTCTGTCTGTCTGTCAGTCTGTCTGTCTGTATCTTGGCTAGGTATCACGCCGAAACTACTGAATGAATTTAAATGAAACTTGGTATGATTAGAGTTCATACTACGAGGTAGGACATAGGATACTTTTCATCCTGAAAATTAATGGGTTCCAGCAGGATAGGCGTTAAAAGTTATTTAAAAGAACACGTATCACGCTAAAACTACTAAACGGATTTTATTGCAACTTGGCACAGTCATAGTACGGAGGATACTTTTTATCCCGAAAAAATAAAGAGTTCCTGCGGGATAATATCCTAAATTCTGTAAATTGAAGATATTTTGTTTTATTTTTTTGGAGGCTGTTCTATATTCAATACTAAAGCCAAAACTGTAATAAATTTTTGTTGGTCTGTCTGTCTGTCCGTCTGTCTGTCTGAATCTTGGTAGCGCATCACGCCGAAAATACTGAATAAATTTAAATGAAACTTGGTGTGATTTGAGTTCATACTACGAGGTAGGACATAGGATACTTTTAATCCCGAAAAATTAAAGGGTTCCCGCAGAATAGGCGTTGAAAATTATTTAAAAGAACACGAATCACGCTGAAACTACTGGACGGAATTTATTGCAACTTGGCACAGTTATGGCTTACATAATGGGTAAAAATTGAGAATAATTTTTATCCCGAAAAAATAAAGAATTCCTGCAGGATAATGTCCCGAATTCTGTAAATTGAAGATATGTTGTATTTTTTTTGGAGGCTGTTCTAAATTCAATACTAAAGCCAAAACTGTTTTTTTTTTTATTTTTGTCAGTCTGTCTGTCTGTCCGTCTGTCTGTCTGTCTGAATCTTGGCAGCGCATCATGCCAAAAATACTCAATGAATTCAAATGAAACTTGGTATGATTTGAGTTCATACTGCGATGTAGGACATTGGATACATTTCATCCCGAAAAATTAAAGGGTTCCTGCAGGATAGGGGTGGAAAATTATTTAAAAGAACACGTTGCACGCTGAAACTATTGGACGAATGTTAATGCAACTTGGCACAGACATAGTTTATAAGATGGGTGAAAATTATGGATATTATTTTTCCAGAAAAAATAAAGGGTTCCTGCGGGATATTGGTCCAAATTCTGTACATTAAAGACATTGCGAAAATTATTTTTTGGAGGTTACTCTTTTTTCGTTAATGAAGCCTAAACTGTATGTTTTTCATTTTTGACTATATGTTTGTCTGTCTGTATCTTGGCCGCGCATCACGCCGCTGGAACTACTGGATGAATTCAAATGAAACTTGGTATCGTTTAATTTCATACTACGAGGTAAGACATAGGATACTTTACATCCCGAAATAATCATGGGTTCTTGCAGCATAGAGGTTGAAACTTATTTAAAAGAACACGTACCACGCTGAAAATAATAGACGGGTTTTGATGCAACTTGGCTTGGCTTGACTTTGTTTTATCCCGAAAAAGTAAAGGTTTTCTCCGGGATATGGGTACAAATTTATGTCAAATTTTTTTTGGACGATTCTCTATATTCGATACTGAAGCCAAAACTGTTTTATTTTTTATTTTTGTCTGTCTGTTTGTCCGTATCGTGACCGTGCAGCGCAGAACACGTATCACGTTGAAACTGCTGTACGGTTTTTTTTATGCAAATTGACACAGTCATATATCTATACATAAAATAAAGCAATAGGTATGAAAAAGGCTGTACAAAGAATATAAAAAAATGCTCTTGGTTGCTTAAAAAAGCTATTGAACAAGAATATAACATATTTTTGAATCGTGTCTCTCTGTCTGTTTGTCTGTACGTTTGTTTGTTCACGCATCACACAAAACCTACTGGATCTATTGCAATGCGTTTATCATTGTTAGATAGCAAGGTTTGATTTAAAATCTGATGTAATTGGTATCTCAATCCGGTGAGTTAGAAGCCGCGCAAATGATAAAAGTATTTTTGACTGCTGAAGAAATTTTGATTTAATGTTGGTAGGTATATTAGTCCTGGTACACGCACATTATGGTACTTTAAACTAAAGGAAAGACCACGTGTGCGAAGCCGCGGGTATAGCTAGTAGAATATAAAACTGGATTGTTTAAATTTATCATAGTATAAAGTAACTAGTTTTTTTTAAATAACATCATTGCTTCAAACTCATTGTTTCCAACCCGATTTGTATTTTGACTAACGAAACTAACAGTAGTCTTATTACGTAGCCGTACCACTTTTCCAAGACAGCGACAATTGAAACCCTTCTTCACGATTGAAATTACTGTATTTAGTAATTTCAATCACTTCCCTTACGAATGTTGGTGTAAATTGATTAGCCTGTGAAAGTCACCTTAGGGTTTTGTAACTCAATCCAGTGATTAGTGCCTGCTTCTAACAGATCACTGCTATGGCCGATTTATGAGGATCATAATGCTCAAAATCAATGAGCACATTCAGCTCTTTGATTTGGCAAGCTATAGTTCATTTAGCACAACTACAGCCTACCTTCAAACAGCCAGGCTTTTCCAACGGGATGTCGTCATTATGGGAACGCAAGAACTGTAACACTATGTTGAAAGAAGTGAAAATAGGATCTTTATGCTCTATGACCATACTGATATCGCGTCTCGCTACGATATTTTCATAGAATTGCTCTTGAGTTGTCTTTAGGTCATCATACGTTTTATGCAAAGAATTTCATGTATTCAGACACGTTAATACAGGCTGTTACCGTCATAATATAATTATACTATTAGAAGACAGACGTACTTTGCCAGACACAATGTTACTATAAAATATAGTTAATGGTTATCTAGATGCTCCGGCTTTACCATCGGCAATTAACTTTAATGTACCTAATAAGCGCACACGACATACCGCATTGTTCTGTCCTGCCATCTATGCTGCTATGAATGCAAGTAACGCTCCTTTGCAAGACAATTACCAAAACTGTAAATAAACGATTCATATATATCCTGGTACACAGGATATCTCCAATATGTCTAAAATGATTTATAAGCAAAAAGTACCCGAATTATTGCAGAAAACATAACTAAGTTTATATTACCTATATGACATCGTTGCTGTAACTGTTTGAAATTAATCCTTCGCACTGATATAGTAATTATGGCTATTGGGTACCTACCTGTTTTAAATTGTACAACTATCACCCTAAACTATCTTAATAACTATAACTATTTATACAATAACAATTTATACTATCTATATGTATGTAAATATTTACATATTTTTATTATCATAGTTCACACACCCACACACACCCTAACACCCTGTCTCTCTCACACATATACACACCCTCATACACCCCCTTTTCCATACAATTTTGTGACATGAAATTAGTATTTTTTGTGTCTTTTTGTTTATTTTTGTATTCAAAACTTTGTACTTTCTTTGCTGTAGGTAATAAAGTAGGAGATAAATTTAAATTTATTTTTATATATGGAGACCTTTAATTGGCTGTTTAACTTTGTGCCTATATTTATGTTTATCATAGGTACCTAATAATAATGGTGTTGGTCATGCTAATAAATAAAAGTAACGTGTTGCGTTACGACATCTTCGTGGATTATATTATACACTGCGATGGTAGTCGAGCGGTTTATTAGTGTGACTTTTTATCCAACGATACCGGGTTCTGTCCTCAGCACCGCACCAATTACTTTTTAAGTATTTTTTTTATATTCTATTCACAAACTGGACGTTACAACATAATCTTTGCATACAAAACGACCACAAAACATATAAGTGACACATTCGAGGTACTCGTATAGTAAACTGAATTTGTTCTAGATGGTCGGGGCTTTATTTTTTGTCGCTAATCATGTTGTAGAGGAACATAATATCCGCGGTCTTACGCCTGTCGTCATCAGTCTATATGCGTGCATTAGGAGAGGCCTAGACGTAGGTGTCATTTGGCTACGCTTATTTTTAGATGATTTTACCATCATCCGTCGGTCGCCAAAGCCTCGTGGGTTATCCAGCAGCAAGAACACATGGAGGTGAGGTTGGCTTGAAGCAGTACAATGGTATTTACGCCTGTGCTCCAGCGGAATCATTTTATTGTGTTTAAGTCTCGAATCGTAGTTTAAACTACGGTGGCGATTATTGGCGTAAGTTATACAAGGTATAAACTTTTTTTTTTAATTTATCTGTCCCAAATAACTGCGTAAGTGGGGACTAGATAGATAGATAGATAACTCTTTACACCACATAGAACAAAAATACAATAATAACTAAAACATTAATACAAAATATATGGGACAATGGGCGGTCTTATCGCTAAAAAGCGATCTCTTCCAGACAACCTTTGGATGGAAAGGAATTAATATTGTATGTATGTTATATCCTGATATTATCTCCTGACGCGTCAACCAATTTTGATGCATTTGGCTACATAACGTAGGTGGCAACGATTGACTTCCCTATACGATTGCTGTCATATTTGTAATGTGTCTCTGTGGTGTAAATGGCAAACACACACGTACATACACCCAATTTCCATGTCAAACACAAAACACCATTAGGATTTCTTCAAGTCGGGGTTAAGAAAACCATCAATTTATAATTATGAACATTTATTGAATAACATTAGATTTCAATTCGTTTCATTCAAATCAATTCAATTAGATTAGACAGTGTAACTTAAATAATTATTATCAATCACAAATTTCCGCAATCGTAGTTCAATTATTGATTATGTGGTTATTACTATACTGAGGATCTCGAGAGTCCAGGGGCTTAAAATTATAGAAGTTTTTAATATTTTCGTATAGTTATTTATCGTAAATTTCATATGGTAAATATTTCAGGTAGAATTACACGGGAATCAAACTGCATGTGTACTCGTATAAGGATTATTTTTAATACAAAAATAATTAACAAAACGTTAAAATAAAAGGCATAACAAGTCTTAATTAAAATTTATCACAGAATCAGTGGTGGTACTCGTGCTTTTGAGGTACTACGTGTTTGGCGTGACCTTCGTGGTGGACCTCCGCGTTGAATCTGCGGAGGTAGGGAAATGGTTTACTCGATATCATTAATATTATGCAAGTTAAGTACCAAAACATAATAAGAGCTACCCGGAGTGCTTGTCAGCAGTGTACTTGACGACGCGCACGGTGCCGTCGGGCTCGTGCAGGCTGTAGACTCCCTTCACGACGTCGCCGTCGCGGCTCTCGTGCTGGAACTTCTTGTCGCCGGTGTGCGGGTCCTCCACTTTGTACTCGAACTCGTACTTAGGGTGAGCCTGCAACAACGAGGGCGCACGTCAGCATCGAATCTTGCTGCTCGTGCACCTGGAAAGGCGGTATATATGTGTACTTACATAGTGGTCCTCGTGCTGGTGCTCGTGGTGGTGCTCGTGGTGGTGCTCATGGTGGTCGTGGTGCTTGACGAGCACGACGGGCTGCACGTGGTGGTATAGCTGATGCTCATGTCCATGGTGCTGCTGCTCGTGGCCGTGGCTCTGGTGCAGCACGATGCTCTGCGATGAGAACGCGTGTCCGTGCTTGTAATCTTGCCCATGACCATGGCCTTGCTGTTGCTGCGCTGTCGCCACTGCTACTGTGACAGCTACCAGGAATACCTGCAATGAGATTGGATCTTTTTTGCAAGCAATTTTTATTTTTTGAATTACATGTTAATAAATCAAGAAATACAACTGCTTGAATGCCAGCTTAAAACTTATCTTATTACCTTTGAGAACATGTTCTGTGTTTTTATATTTAATTACGTATAATCCAAAATTGTTTACACGGTGTTCAGAATGTTAATGATGACTGATTCAATCCCGAAGGGTTTTTATACAAAAAAGGACCCAGTCTGTGTTGTCGCAAGAATGTAAACAAACCAGTTTCAGTGCACCAGATAACTTAATGCTTAATTTTAGCCGAATTCACTGTTTCATGGAACCTTGATTATGGTTAATACCTTTCTCCACACGGGTGCTTAAAAATTTAATTATGGAACATGAATTGTATTCGAATTCATGAATGAATAAGTACCGAGGATGGTAAGGTCATTTACTACTCACTGTATTATTACGCAGATAGTCTGTTAATTACTGTTAAGTAAGTTTACAGCCGTGTAGTGCTCGGCATACTAATATGAACACCCATTCTGATTTCCCGGGTATTGTGAGAACCAGCAAAGGAAATTCAGGATAGGCATTTTCTGTGTATTATCTATCACCAACTACCTGCTTTTGAAAAGAGAGGGGGTGAGCAAAATCATTTTTAGGGAGGCTTATGCTCAGCAGTGGTCATTTAAGATGTCGGTCTCGGCTGTTATTGATTAATAACATTAGTTAAGCCATGCCAGAGACCTGATAAGCTCTGCCACCACTCCTGACAAACTTTGAAGCCAGCACTACCTCATACGACAAACAAACAAACATAATATCTCCCAATTGCGTACAATGGCTTCTTATACATACACTAGTTTTTGCCCGTGACTTCGTTCTCGCGGACTACAGTTTATCGCGATAAAACCGAAAGTAACTCTGTTGCTTTTATTTATCGACTTCACAAAGTGAGACGGTTATATGTTCGAATGTATTTTCTTTTTTGTTGTTTTTATGCCAATTTCTCCGTCAATTGCAGACCTTGCCTCAAATCTCTTAGATTTCTAAACCGATTTAGATGATTGTTGTTTTATTCAAAAGGGTAGACTTTTGGTGTGGTCCTGTATAAACTTAATCAAAATTGGTTTCGTAGTTTTTATTAGAAAATCTATTATTTTTTATAGTTTATGTTCTCTAATATCTTGGGATTTCTGAACCGAATTGGATGTTTTTTACATGAAAATGATGACCTCTAGGTGGTACTGTATAAATTTCATTAAAATTGGTTTAATAGCTTTGTACAAGCTTTTATTTAATTCACTGCGGGTTATTAAGCTTGGGATAAGTTTACAAGTCAATTTTGAATCATTTAACGGCGTGTAATGAAGCTTTAATGTATTTTTATTATTATTTTTATTCCGCTCTAGGCAGTCGTTTGACCACGATTTCAACTGATGGAAAACGATGATGTGGTCGAAGGTCACTCTAATCACTCTTGACTTGAACACACCAGGGTTATGTTTTACCGGAAATACTGACGAGGGCAGGGCATTCCACTCCTTAGAAGTTCTTATAATAAATGAAGAAGCTTAACGCTTCGTTCTTGTGCGAGGTATTTCAACCATAAAAGGATGGCGCTTTGCCGATTGTCTAGTCGTACGGTAATGGAAAGGCAATGGGGGAATCAGATTGTGCAGTTCTTATGCACATCTTGGGTCTGTGCATGTTGCAAACGGGTGTAGTTTTAATGACAATACAATACTATTATACTATTGATCTGGTCTGTTGATGGAGCCAGAAAGTAGTCACAGGAACTCCACAACAAAATGATGAAACTCCTTCGAGTTTGGGTTCATTTAGACTGTCTTTATAAGTTTTCTGATGTTATGTGGTATCAAGGATCTAATGATGGAGCTGGAAGGTGGTCACAGGAACTCAACAATAAAATGTTGAAACCCCTTCGAGTTTGGGTTCATTTGGTTTGTCTTGATGAGTTATCTTGTTTTATGTGGTATCTAGGTTCTGATGATGAAGCCAGAAATTAGTAATTGGAACTCAATAATCAGATGATGGAACCCCTTTGATTTTGGGCTCATTGGGTTTGTCTTGATAAGTTCTCTGGTCTAATGTGGGAAGTGATGATGAATGGGGGATCGTAGCTCCCAAAAGAGCTACGATCATCTCCCCCATTCCCCCCAAATAGACCAATTTTGATGAGGTTTTTTATGTTTGAAAACTGATATAATCGAGATGGTTCTTAGCTATATAGAAGGGAGGGGGGGAGTTGAGACAAGGGGGGTGAGATTGGTATTTTTCAAACGAATGGACCGATTAAGCTGCGGTTTTTTATATTTGAAAGCTGAGGTAAACGAGATGGTTCTTAGCTATAATGGGGGGAAGGGTCAAAGGAAGGGGGGGGGGGGGGGAATAGGGGTGAGGGGTGAGCTCCCAAATGAATGATGAATGACGATTTTAATGCATTTTTCTAAGTTTGAAAACTGATGTGATCGAGATGGTTTTTTGCCATATGGGAGGGGGGGGAGAAGGGGGCTCCAATAGATGGAACGATTTTTATATTTGAAAACTGGTGTTATCCAGATGCTTCTTAGCTGTAACGGGGGGTGGGAAGTCGGGGGCTATATCAAGTTTTAATTTGTGCATGTTTCCTCATATCTTGGTGTGTAACCTATATACCTAGAAAAAGATAGGCATTAGCACAAATAGTTTAAAAACTTGAAACAACTGTAACTCAAGGGTAAATTATTCATCCAGAGGACATAAAGACGCCCTCTAGAGGACTACATGGCGAACTTGATGGCCACACAGTTATATTATTTCTTAAACTGTATAACATAGAAACAGAATTTGTGAATTGGAGGATAAAACATCTATTAGGCTACAAAGCAAATAATATTTGTCATAATAGAAGCAAAAATAATACCTACTACAAATTAAAACGAACGGTCATAAACGGGGGCATTTTTCGTATTCTCATCGTGTCACACTTCCCGTTGCAGTAAAACATATGGTTACTGTTCCAACAAACTTCAGTTTATTTGTATGTTTCATATACTAAAATCAACGTAATTAAATACATTTTACATCCAATAGTCTAAAAAAAAAAAACATTATTATGAATTTAAACAACATAAGTGTGGGTCACATTTGCGTAGTATAACGGCTGGCTGTTGAAAAAAACATCAGCAATCAAACACAGACTTCAATTCGGTAGAACGTCAGCTGTGTCCCCGCATCGCTTAACTTCTAGAGATATATATTAGTTAGTTCTATAGTTATATATATATATATATATATACACCGTACACTATAGAACCGTATATATATATATATATATATATATATATACACCGTACACTATAGAACCGTATATATATATATATATATATATATATATATATATATATACGGTTCTATAGTGCAATTTAGAATCCAACGATACCGGGTTCAAAACCTAGGCTCCGCACCAATGACTTTTAAGTTATGTGCAGTTTTCCATCACTCCGTGCTTCGGAGGGCACGTTAAGTTGTCGGTCCCGGCTTTATTGATTAATAGCAGTCTTTAAGCCATGCCATAGGCCCTCGGGCGGCTTGACAAACTCTGACATCAGAAGCCAGCACTACCTCATACGACAAACAAACAAACAATCGCAGAAGTGAAAAGTGTGGCTCATCGTGCCGTGAAAAAATAATAATTGGTAAGTTTATATATATATATTCATAGGTTTTACCGATCACTTGCGTGGACAATATTTTTGTGCATTGTATTTTGGCAATTGAAATCAAGTTTAGCTCATCGAAACCCAAAATGTGCGAGATATTTATGTAGTATTTGATTTAAAACGTTACATCTAAACTAACCTAAACTTTGCAGCAATTTATAAAAAAAGATATATTTTCGTAACCTTCATGGCATCACCTTCGTGGCGTTTTATCCATAAAGGTGTTTTTTTTTGCCAAGAAAGTGGCATTCTCTTATTTGATGTTAAAAAATATCTTGACTATAAATGGTAAAAATAAATTATGATATTAAAATTTAATAAGTACTCAAATGACGCCTATTCGTTATAAATTTAGATACATAATTTCAGTTTGATGTTACTATGTAAGTATATGATAATATTTTATTTCAGAGGGTGTGTTAGAGTAAACATATACTCTGAATCTGAATCACAGTAAAGTTCCTGTTTGTCACCTACATTAATAATGTTTATATTAAAAAAAAAACACTAAAGTTATGCAGTTTTAATATTTCGTAGTATGGCTGAACTTAGGACTGAACTGATTATTATCTCTTTTGTTTATTGATATCATGTATTTGTCTGTTTAATTATCGCGATAAGATTAAGTTGTTATTTCATGAACTCAAAATCTCATAAACAGTAGTAAAATGTGAGAAAAATTATAGCTGTAAGGTTACTGAGTCACTTTTGTGGATTATCATGTCACTTATGTGGCATCTAAAACTTCAAAACCATTACTCTTCCAAACAAGACTCACGATTTGACTAATTTACATATGAAATTGCTCGTCTTATCAAGCGATATAAGATTTTTCCAAAAATAGTAATAGAATCGTGGCGATGAGAATTAGCCATATACCCCAAAATAATATAAATAAAAATATAAGTTCAAAACAAAAACCCGAATACACGGTCTTAGTGGACTAAAATGTCACAAACAAGAATATTCAAAAGTTTTAGAAATTTAAAACTTTAGTGCCGTAGTTGTGCGATATAAATTTATCAGTATTTATTTAACCAAGTAGGTAGATAAAGCGCACCCCTAACATTTTAAATTTCTCAATCGTTTGATTATTCTTGTTTGCGACTTTTTAGTCCACTGAGACCGTAGTCGGGTTTTAGTTTTTGTACTTATATTAATAATGTTGCTAAATAATAATTTCGTTACATTGTGGGGGTCTGTATAAGATACATAGCAACAGTAATTTGAAAGAATCTGTACCAAAATGCAAACTGCACTCATTGAAGGTCGCATTTCTTATATCACCATAAATCAGTCATATTTAGCAGTTATCAGTTTTGTTACCTAAGTAACAAAACTGGTTTAATGCATATTCTCAATTACGAAAATGGTATGATTACCATACCCTTTGCAGCGTATAAAAGAAAAATTAAATGCAGTTCCATTATCAGTCACCATTCAGTATCCACAGAGATTACCAGTAAAATAAACAACATGTACAAAGTAAGCCATTATAACAAATCTTCAATGTCGTTCTATTTGAAACAAAGGAGCTATCTAATTTGGATTTCTGCCAATAATTTTGATCCTTGAAATACACACAAAGTACTAACATATCAATTATATTGTCAAGGAAAAAAAGCAATATTAGAAATGTTCGGTGGGTTAGTTCAGCTACTACCAAAATATGGCGTTACCATCCCCATATCCCGCGAAGAGGAACGGAATGATGCAGGTTCTGTGATCCAAATTGTTCCTTCATAAAATTATTTGATATGTTCTCGCTAAGCAGGCGTTAATACTAAAATCATAATAACATTGTACTAACATCTATCGTTGCAATATTTTATTTTTCATTGATTAGATCTTCGTAATCGCCGCCGTAGCCACCATGGCAAGTGCACGTCCGCAGCAAGGTCATGATAATGACCACAAGCACGGACACGCGTTGTCATCGCAGAGCATCGTGCTGCACCAGAGCCACGGACACGAACAGCAGCACCACGGACACGAGCATCAATACCACCACGTGCAGCCCATCGTGTTCGTCAAGCACCACGACCTCCACGAGCACCAGCACGAGCACCGCCATGAGGACCACCACGAGGATCACTATGTATTTACACATTCATACCGCCTCTCCACATGCACGAGCAGTGAGAATGGATGCTGACTTGCGCCCTCGTTGTTGCAGGCTCACCCCAAGTACGAGTTCGAGTACCAAGTGGAGGACCCGCACACCGGCGACAAGAAGTTCCAGCACGAGAGCCGCGACGGCGACGTCGTGAAGGGAGTCTACAGTCTGCACGAGGCCGACGGCACCGTGCGCGTCGTCAAGTACACTGCTGACAAGCACTCCGGGTAAGAATGGTTTCATCTGTTACTTATAACTTGCATGAAATCTAATCGAGATAAAACTTTTTTATTTCTTCTACAGATTCAATGCTGAGGTTCACCACGAAGGCCATGCCAAACATGTTTTACCTCAAAAACACGAGTACCACCACTGATTCTGTGATAAATTGTAAATAAGAATTGTTATACTGTTTTTATGATCGATTTTTTAATTATTTTTCTAATTAAATGATATTCTTATACATATCTTTTTTCTTATCTTATATATGCATTTTGCTGTGTTATTCTAACTGAAATCGTCCGATATGTGCAAGAGTGTCCCCGATTATTATAATGACACACTTGTCACAATACGAATCGGATACTCTTGCAGCCACCACAAAATTCTTATGTTTACTTATATTATTGGTACTTTTTAAGGATGAAGTTTCACATACAAAGCAAGCATTTTGTGAGAATAAATTTCGATAAATCGTATTATACCCGCAGACAATATCTGCAAACATTATTTTTATCATTTAAAGTTTTGACGCTAACCTGTTTATCTAATAATGAAACTGCATAATTTAGCAAGCCTATCATATTTTTTTTTTTAAAGGCAAGATATAAAAATATCGTGTGATGTTCTGAAGTATCTAGAGATTATTTTTTTAAACTTACATAAGGGAACCTAAAGCTTTATAGAATGTAAAACAAGATTGTATACATTTATCATAGTATAATGTAACTAGCTTCTTTTATATCAACTTAATATTTTGATCTGTACAAAACGACCAAAATAGCTCATGCAGTTGGGTCCATAGAAGTTCTTCAAAAATATAACTTTGATTTACTACTTAATTCTGGACGTCACCAAAAATAAATTCAATTTAGTTTTTATTTTAGTGAAAACCTAAAGAACATAGGCGGAATTTTATGCGATAAATCTTGCAGCGTTTTCACTTATCATGTCTACAGAACTTAAGTAATTATTTTTCTACGTTTTTTCAACATAGCCTGTAAGCTAGAAAAACCCAGGTTAACAAATCAATTTAAAAAATCATGAAATTGTAACTTCATTTCCTTTCTACAATGTTTAACCACCTTGTTGCCTGCTCAACGGGTGAAAAAATATATATAATACAATGACGTTTCCGGTTTAGACGTCAAAATTGTCAACATAGTATACTTCGCACACAGTTTTTTAAACCAAAGGAGGTTGAATTACGCTTTCTTTCCACCCGGTTTTTTAAACCAAAGGAGATTGGATTAAGCTTACTGGCGTTAAATCTTTTAAGAGTAAGCGTAATTCAACTTCCTTGCGATAAACAGAATAATAATATAGACTGTGCTGTAGACAAAATGGTAGGTCAATATAAAACCTCTATACAAAACATTATACTCATAGCAAAGGCAATACAATGCATTATAGTTAATAGAGGAAGTGTAAAGAATTGTTATTATAATAGGGTATGTTAATTTATTTAATTGTTTTGCACAAAAATAGTGTAGGTACAAGGAAGGACTTAATGCTAAACAGCATTATCTACCAGTCATCCAGGTCGTGAAAGAAATAATAGTACATAGGGCGTGTTGGTTAAAGTATTGAACAATAAATACGAAAGAAACAAAGGTTTGTGTAAATAAAATATTTAGTATAAGGAATTGTTCAAAATATTTGTGCTAATATGGGACAACTGTTTCCCTGTTGCAGCAGCAACATATCTAAATATAATGTTTTGTAATCAGTAACAGATTGAAAATAATTATTATTCAAAAGCATAGTCTGTTACACTAGATAGGTAATTGAATAGGTAAGGACCTACAATATCTTGAAACATTATATTTATCACGCATAAGTACTTACTTGCCTACCTAATTAAGCGGATAAAATAATGAAAATCTCTAAGACTTGTTTCAAAGGTCATTAATACTAACATAACTTAAAAAACTTTGAAGCCTAATAACAATTATTCCTGACCTCCCCAAAAAAATAATCTTAGACTAGCAATCTTAGGAAATGATGCTGAATTACTAGCGATATTTTTTGTCTAAAGACGCCGTGAATTTGCCTGACATAAAAGTATGTATGGGAGTTCGCCATTGTTCTTTGTTTTTTTTTGACTTAGTCAACATTACCATGCATAACTTTTGTTTTGATTCCACATATTTTAGCACTATTGCAAGCGGCATGATCATGGACTAACTGAAGTAAATGGGGGTAGGTGTTATTTTTTTATTAATGTAAATTTAATGTAACCTCTGTTCACAATATCACTTGCAACCCGATTCGTATCTTGACTAACGCTTGCACTTTCTTTTCTGCTCTTTTTCTGTTTTTATCACATAGCCGGACCACTGTATAGCCGTTCCACTGTGTTCCAAGAACATGACTATGGAAACCCTAACAAATTCCTGTATTTAGTAATTTCAAATACTTCCCTTACGAATCTTGGTGTAAACTGATGTTCTGTCACAATGATCTGAGGATTATACAACTTAATCCAGTGATTAGTGCCTGCTTCTAACAGATCACCACTATGGCCGATCTACGAGGCTCATTTTACTTGACTGCGTTTTTTGATTTGTCAAGCTATAGTTCGTTTAGCACAACTACAGCCTACCCATAGAAGCTACCTTATAGAAGCCAGGCTTTTTCAACGTCGGGATGTCATCCTCAGGGGAACGCAAAAAGTGTAATACTTTCTTGAAAGAAGTGAATATATTCTTATTTCTTATATCTTGATTCTTTTTGACCGTACAGAGATTGAGTCGTGCTACGATATTTTCATATTATTGCTCTTGGATCTTGAGTTGTCATTAGGTAGTCACACGTTTTAAGCATAGAATTTCGTATATTCAGGCACGTAAAGTGTCGCGTTACGATATTTTCGTAAAAAAACACTAACTGGGCGTCACAACATAATTTTCACACCCAAGAACGACTACAAAACGCATATGATAGGCCTTCTGGAAGTGAACACAGCGTGCGCACTAATTCGACAATCAATATTTAGGTATGAAAAAAAATATCTGCGCATTCCACGAGTGACCATCGACAGATACATTAATTAATTCCTTTTATTTCAAAAATTTCTGGAACTTGAAGTGTTAATCAAGTATAAGGATTATAAAAAAATAATGCCTGTAGTTTGCACGAAACAAGGGCAGAGTAACAGAAAATTACACTTTCGAGGTACTCGTATGGTAAACTGAATTTGTTCTAGAATGTCGGGGCTTTATATTTTGTCTCTAATCATTTTGTAGAGGAACATAATATCTGCGGCTTGCCTTACGCCTGTCGTCATCAGCCTATATTTGTCCACTGCTGGACGTAGGCCTCTACTAATGCCACTGATCTTGGTCTTCAGCTTTCTTCATCCATTTTCTTCCAGCCGCTTTTCGCTTTTGTTTTGGCTGGCCTACGATAGCCCGTCACTAGCCTATGTAATTTGGCTACACTTGTTTTCAGATGTTTATTACGAGTATATACCGTCACCTGTCGGTCACCATAGCCTATAATATTATTATCCTCTACTTGAGAGGAGATAAGAAACTCTTTTTTTCTCTATTTTTATATACTTATACTCAAGGAGGTTGCATAGACACTTATAATATATGCATGTGCCAAACATCAGCCCTATTAGTTTTTATAGTCTGTGTATAAAATTGTTGTGGGAGGACATAACGAGCTACTTTAATTAACATTTGTACTATGCATTGCATAAACCTTGCCCCAAAGAGAATATAATCACTACCTTTTACCTTGCCCCGTTATGGTGGCACTTCACATCGCTATTCGTGTTCACGTATTCGTCTTATTTGCCCAAATACGAGATATGAAGTCACTATATTCGCCTATATTTGCCTATTTTGCACGAACAATACGGTTGTCGGGTTTTTAGTCACATATCAAAGGATTGCGAATATACCGAATAAGTTCGTTTGCCGTCTACACTTGGCTTGCTCAGTTAGACAGCGACAGCGACGGACGTTGTTTAGTTTTTTGTTCAGCAATTATGTTTTTTGATAGGTACTTACTTAGTACTATTTTTGTGTATTTTTAACAATATCTTCTCTTCCATTGGTTTTTAACGACTTTATTTTTACGTACGCATGACATGTATTGGTAATTAACACAGGAAATAAGTCGCTGCTGCCTTCAAAACGTCCATCTTTGCGTTCAGATTAGCAAAACGATAAAAAATATTCGTGAATGTTCATAGTTATTTGCTGTTCACGATGCGTGGACGGTGTGCTCGTGTTATTCGGACTACTACACCATATAGCCGAATAAATACGCAAATACCCGCGAATAGCAAATAGCGATGTGAAGTGCCTACATCATTCACGCGTGTGCATCCCTCCGTGCGGACGTGTTTTTGTGTGTGCGTATTTTTTGTCGCGGTAAAACATGACGAACGTTGTAAAGTGTAACGCCTGTAATATAGTGATCGACGAATTGTTGTCCTATATACAAAATAAAGTTTCAATCATCGATGAAGACACGTTGGTGCGAATTTGCACTTCGTCGTTTTCTAGTGAAGAAATAAAAAAATCGAAATCCCTATTGTTCGAATGGATTCCAACGGACAAGGTGAAAATTAAGCGCAAAAACAAAGGGAAGGAGGAAAGAGATTTGACAGATATAGTAAATTTATTTAAATCAACAGAACCTGATGTAATTCCTGTGTTTGTAGCAAGACAGCTCCAAAAACTGCCTCCCGTTTTGTATGATCACCTAGACTGTACGAGACTGACTGTACGTTATTGAAAGATTTACTTCGGTGTCAAACTGAACTGCAAGAAGTTAAATCGACATACGTCACGCTGAATCAGTTAAGTGAATTACGAGCAGAGGTTTTACAGATGAAGAATGATTCATTCCCACCGGCCGCTGCCGTCAATGTAAACATGAAGCGAGGTGCGTGTGTATGGAATAGTGGTCCTATGGGACTCTCGCATATGCATAATTCCTCGTCAAATGAGTCCTATAGGAATTTGAAAGAAACATCTCAAACATCGGTTCTCGCAAATGATAATAGTTTGCAACAATACAGAGATATTGTGAGGGTAGATGTGAAACAAAGCGAGTGTGATGAGCGCCTACGGACGTTAGCACCCAGCATTGAAGGCGAAATATGTCACGAGACGAGTTTGTGGACCGATCGGCAGCAAGCAGCTGTGGCGTCTCCCGTCCTTATCGCGACTGCTCAGCTGACTATGACTGTAACGACAGCTGTGCCGTCGACGAGCGGTATAGCGATTCAAAACACGCAAATGAGCGCGGATGCTCGGCGAATGAAAATATTGACAATAATGAAGACGGCTGGCAACAAGTGTCTAGGCGTAAAAAGCCCTTAAAATATCGCTATCTAGGTACTGCGGGTATTGCCAAAGACAACGCGGGAAAATTCAAAGCCGTTGATAAAAAAGTGCCGATATTTATCACCAAAGTGCACAAAGATAGGACGGAAAAAAACATTATGGACTATATCTATGGAAAAACAAAACATATGATTATATTGGAGAAAAATTCTTTTAAAAAGGACAGAGATTATAATGCCTATAAATTCTTTGTATCAGAACATAAACTATCCGTGTTCTTGGATGACACACTATGGCCACAGGGAATCATATTTAGACGTTTTATAAACTTTAAACAAAGGCAGATGAACGGCGATATCACCGTGACGGCCCATAATGTTAGTAAATAATGTGTAACAATACTTATTATAACTTAGTTAGTTTCAACTGTAAGAGCGTGAAGCGCTCGGTTGAAAGTATTTGTCAACTGTGTCGGACTTCGGACTTAGTCGGTCTACAAGAAATTTGGTTGTTGCCGGATAATATTGATTTTTTGATGAGGATTTCGGCTATACTGGGACTTCAGCTGTAGATACAGCGGCTGATATGCTTAGAGGACGTCCATATGGAGGAGTAGCACTGCTATGGAAGAAAAGTGTGTTCCAGAATGTGTCCGTCATACAGTGTAATAACACGCGAATGTGCGCTATAAAGATAACAATGGGCCTGAGATCGTTTTTAGTGTTCAGTATTTACATGTCTACGGATAACTCGGCGAACTTAGCGGAGTTTACGGGCTGTCTTGGTACGGTGAGCGCTATTATTAGTAATGAAGACGTTGAATCGGTTTATTTATTTGGTGATTTTAATGCTCATCCTAGTGAGCCTTTTTTCAATGAGCTAACATGTTTTTGTAGTGAACAAGATTGGACGTGTGCGGACGTTTCTTTGTTAGGCTTGTCATCTGACACTTATACGTTTATAAGCGAAGCCAATGGTTCAAGGAGATGGTTAGACCATTGTGTGGTCACTAAGTCAGCCATGCAAACTATTGTAGATGTCTGTGTAAAGTATGACGTCATGTGGTCTGACCACTTTCCCCTATTAATAAAATGCAATTTAAACATAGTCAAACCAAAAGTATTGTGTGATAAAATAAATGAAGTTTGTAACAAAGTACAGTGGGGGGAAAGGAAACCTGAGCAAATAATTTTTTTATAGTAAGATGTGTCATGAAAAATTAAGGCAAATAGATTTTCCTAATAAGTTACGTTATTGTTCTGATAATCGATGTAATGAGTTGGACCACAGACGTATAATTGATAAAATGTACCAAGATATAGTTGATGCACTGTGTCAAGCGGCCGCTGATGGTCACTCTGTTAACAGGTTTAGGCGGAAATTAACAGTGGTTGGGTGGAATAGTCACGTAAGTGAGGCTCACAGGATAGCTAGGTGTAAATTTGAGATCTGGTCATTGTATGGGAGACCAAGAATGGGTCATGTTTGGGATGAGGTGCATGAGAGTCGTAGGATTTTTAAATCTCGCTTAAGATGGTGCCAAAACAATAGTGAGCAGTTAAAGATGGACATTCTTGCATCACATCACTCTAATAATGACTTCCGTAGCTTTTGGAAGTCCACTAATAAATTGAATAGTAAACCGGGCTTACCTGAGAGTGTCAACAGTATCAGTCACCATAAGTGTATAGCTGACATGTTTAAGGATCACTTTGTTGTGAAGTCGCCATTAGGACCATCACAGTCAGAGGGCGGTGGGGTACCTCATGGTCAGGAGCTTATAGCCAGATTCTCAGCGAAAGAAGTCAAGAATGTCATATCATCAATGTCACGAGGCAAGTCTCTTGGCCATGACGGTCTGAGCATAGAACATCTGAAGCATGCTGGCGTTCATCTGCCTAGAGTGCTCGCGATGTTCTATACGCTTTGTGTAGGACATTCGTACCTTCCTGCCGATATGTTGAAGACTGTGGTGGTGCCAATTGTGAAAAACAAAACCGGTGACATAAGTGACAAAAATAATTATAGGCCGATTTCTTTGGCAACGGTCATAGCGAAGGTTCTTGACGGTATGCTTAACATTCAGCTTGATGCATTTTTAAAAGTTCATGACAACCAATTCGGGTTTAAATCAGGACTCTCTACTGAGACAGCAATTTTGTGTTTAAAGCAAACTGTCAAGTACTACACGGATCGGCGGACGCCCATCTATGCCTGTTTCCTCGACTTATCGAGGGCGTTTGACCTGGTTCATTATGACATCTTATGGAAAAAACTAAACGCTCTTTCCATGCCCCATGAACTAACGCAAATTTTAAAATTTTGGTATCAAAACGAGGTCAGCGTTCTTCGTTGGTCGAGTGCTTTTTCGGAACCGTACAGGTTGGAGTGCGGGGTGAGGCAAGGAGGGTTGACCTCACCCAAGCTCTTCAACCTGTATGTAAATGCACTGATTGAGCAGCTCAGCAGCACCCGTGTTGGCTGCCATATGTATGGAGTCTGTCTCAATAATATCAGCTACGCGGACGACACGGTGCTGTTGAGTGCGTTGGTCTGTGGGTTGTCTATATTGTTGGGCATATGTGAACAGTATGCCCTTAGTCACGGTTTGCTTTATAACACAAAGAAGAGTGAATGCATGGTATTTCGTTTCAGAGGTAAATGTCCAGATAAAATTCCATCCATAAAATTATACGGGGTTCAGCTTAAAAGGGTCGAACAATTCAAATATCTTGGACATTTGATAACCTGTGACCTGAAAGACGATGCAGACATAGAAAGGGAGCGTAGGGCGTTGTCTGTTAGATCTAATATGATTGCCCGCAGGTTCACTCGTTGTTCAAGTGGTGTCAAAATCACTCTTTTTAGAGCGCTTTGTACGTCCTTCTACACGAGCGCCCTGTGGGTGAACTTCACACAAAAACAGTACAGCGCCTTACGCGTCCAATATAACAACGCTTTTAGGGTGCTGATGGGGCTGCCCTGATTCTGTAGCGCATCTGGGATGTTCGCTGAATGCCGGGTGGATTGCTTTTACGCAACTATGCGGAAACGGTGCACATCCCTGGTGCGCCGGGTGCGGGGTGGCCCCGGCAGCATCCTTAAAGAATTTGCAGAGAGGTTCGATTGTCAGTACATGAACTACTGTTGCAGTGTTCATGTACTGACAAGGTAAATTTCCGTTAGTCTAATTTTAATTTTGGTGTAAAAAATTTAACTGTGTATTTTAATAACTTGTAAATGACCCTAGATGGTCGAAATAAAGAATATATTATTTATATTGTTAAATTAATTGTATTTTATTTTGTAGGTCCCTTAACCAAATGGTGAAAACGTAGTCGCCTATAAAATTTACGAGTATATTGTCTGCCAGCCCGTCCGTCTGTATGTCATGCCTCAAATACATTTTTATTATCTAAATGGCTCGAACGAGCACTTTTTGTTACCCTTTAACGGGACTAGTTTTTTTTTTTAAACTAGCGCATAATGCAAATTTACTTACAAAATTAGCACGGCTATCTAGGGCTTACTATTTTACGAGATACAGCCGAACAAGATAACAAATTTACGCCTGCCTCACCTAACAAATTCTATAGTGAGTGACTTAATCCAACAGTAAAAACAACTTTGTTGGAGTATCACGTAAAAACTACTACGGTAAAGGCACCTAATTCCGAGGTATTTAGAAAAACGGTGCTTACAAGGGATTTCAAGGGAATTCAAGATCTTTTATTCAATAGATAATATATCTTTGCGTAGTTATATCACCAAAAAAGTGGTTTCATGTGTAAATGGTTTGAAATAATCCGTTAATATTGCGTCAGCAGCTGGCCCGAGCGCACGCTTCATACATTTTGGACCCTGTGCACGAGAGTACCATGTTTTTTTAAATGGAGTTTTTATCGTTATTTTTAAACTGTGTGTGTACTTTTTTGGGATAAACTAATGCAAAAATTATGTTTTTAATCGAAATAACTTAACTTTTGTGGATTTTTCTGAGTAAATTAGGGTAAAAATACGTTTTGAATATACCTACCGCGGCATTAGGTGCCTAATATTTTAGTCAGTTTCTTATTTCGATGTATGCCGCGGAATAACGATTTCATAGATATGTTTTATTTTTTGTTTATCATGGTTGTTTTTATAATTAGGCATTTCTCAGTTTGGATTTTACTACTTAAATAGTACTTAAATATTAGAATCTATCTCCGAGGTACATTTTTGCGTCATGTTCCCTAATTATAACATGTCATAGGTGATCAATTTGAGTATTTTATTAATTCGTTGTATGGAAAAGATAAGATAGAAAATTAAAGTTCATACACAATCCAATGTAAGTGTTAGCAAGTATTATATATAGTTACGACGAAATTGAAATTAATCATTTTTCTGTACATAAAATATGCAAAAATCTTATATATTTTAGTACTCGGAATTGGTAAACGCGTTTTTTTGGTATGAAACGATATTCCGATGTACAGTAAGTAGGTCGAGAAAAGGTTCAATAAGCACGTTATTCCCCGGCATAGACACAACTAAAATGCAGCTTTGAACTTTTTTTCACAACTTTGTACAGGTTATTATGCACTTTTCTTTAGTTCAATAATGCGAAAACTAATTTAAAATAATAAAATTACTATTTTTCTTTTACAATAATTACACTTTTCAGTTCGTATTAAAAAATTACGATAAATTGTTTGAATAGTTTATAATATATAATAACATTCTTGTAGTTTTGTGTGTTGTCTGTACAATTTTATCCGAAATGGGCTTGGTAGTGTCGTTTATTGACAACGACACTACTAGCCGCACTACCAGTAGTGTCGTTGCCAATAAACGGTATATTGTACAATCGGAATTGGGGACCAAATACATCGGAATAAGGATTTTTACATCGGAATAGGACTTTTTCAGATTTAATTAAATTTTGAATACAAATTTTAACCCAATAATAAATCATTTAGTCTATTTAAAAAGTAAAAACAATAAAGCTTCTGATAATTTTTTTTGGTGAAAATACCGCGGAAATAGGTGCCTTTACCTTAGACTTATTTGTAATGCGGTTTTCATAGTTAGGTACTTCAATCAAATAAACACCCTATATTTCATCGCAGGTTAGGTAGCATAGGATTTTGGCTACGATACCCTAAGTATATACATGTCTAACACGACAGTATATACACGTCTAACGGTCAGTTTTTATTAACTAGCTTTCTAGTTTGTCTTTTTGGTACTTTCGCGATTGATAAAAAAACGAAATTTCCGATGAGCTAGAGACTTGAAACTTGAAACATAACTACCTCAGAACCTGATTACAACGCAATATTTACTCGCTTTCTTGTTGATCTGTTTGTCTGTTCGGTACAAATTTCTATACAAACGAGATATTTTTTAAAGCTTTTATATAACTTGGAATGTTTTTATGTCTGTCCAATGCGGTGGGAGGTGATGGTATTAGCCGAAACATGTTGATACCTATCCTGGATTCGGTTATTCCTATACTTTGCCACATTTTAAACACTTGTATATCAAATAGTGTGTATCCTTCTCAATGGAAGGAAGCCCAAGTTATTCCGTTACCTAAGAAATCCAATCCTAAATCCTATTCTGAGTATCGTCCTATTTCTATACTTCCTTTCCTATCCAAAGTACTTGAGCGCCTCGTCCTTAATCAGCTTTGTAGTTTCCTAAATAGAAATAGTTTACTTAATCCTATGCAATTCGGTTTCCGGGCTGGTCACAGTACGGTAACTGCACTCCTTAAAATTACAGATGACATACGTTTCGGCTTGGAAAAGGGTCAGCTGACTGTGCTGACATTATTAGATTTCAGCAATGCTTTTAATACTGTCAACTTCGATATTCTTCTCGCCATTCTACGCTCTATTAACTTATCTCCTGCAGTGGTTGATTGGTTTCGCAATTATTTGCATGGTCGCCGGCAGCGAGTACGCCTCGATGAACATTTTTCTTCGTGGTGTGATACAACTTCTGGTGTACCGCAAGGTGGCGTTCTTTCTCCTCTCTTGTTTGGAATTTTTATTAATTCTATATCAGAACATATAACCTCTCCTTATCACTTGTATGCTGATGATCTCCAAGTCTATTGCCAAGCCCCACTTAGCTCTCTCTCTTTTGCCATAGAAACTACTAATTCCAATTTACGCCATATTTCTGACTGGAGTAAAGCTTATGGGCTAAAAATAAATCCTACTAAAACACAGGTAATAATTCTTGGCAGCTCCAGAATGATATCAAAAGTTGATTGGTCAGTTCTACCCAAAGTTGTGTTTGGAGGGTCCACTATTCCATATAGTCAGAGTATCAAAAATTTAGGTCTAATTATAGACCAGAGCCTTACTTGGATTCCTCAGATGGAAACCGTCAGTCGAAAGCTATTTGCTTCTGCAGGTTCCCTCAGAAGACTCCGAAATTTTTTGCCCACTGCCACTAAAATTGCTCTTGCGCAGTCACTTCTGCTCCCAATCTTAGACTATGCCGATGCCTGCTATCTAGATCTTACTGAGGACCAGCTAAACAAACTTGAGCGTCTTCAAAACTTCTGCATTCGATTTATATTTGGTTTGCGCAAATATGATCATGTCTCTGAATTTCGCACTAAGCTCAAGTGGCTTCCAATACGCCTCCGCCGGAATGCTCATATACTCTCTATTCTTTATACAGTTTTGTTTAATCCCTCCTCCCCGCGATATCTTATGGAACGTTTTAATTTCCTGTCTGATTCTAACAAGTTGTCACTCAGGTCATCAGAAAATTTAGCTTTGTTGATCCCTCTACATAGAAGCTCTTTTTATGGCAGTTCATTTACCATCCAAGCAGTTCGCCTATGGAACGCTCTGCCAGTTACTATAAGGCGAGCCCAGTCACTCCCTGTTTTTAAACTTCAAGTAAAGAAGTTTTATCTCTCTAATTAATATCACTTCTTGCTATTTTGTTGTTATTCTGTTGTGGTTTCACTGTATATTATTTTTATTATGTTTGTATATATTTTGTAAATGTATATGTAGTAAATGTAATTTATTATAATGTATATACTATGTATATGGATATATATTTATATATGTATATATATATATATATGTATATATATATATATATATAAGAAACATATATAACATATAATAAACATATATACACATATAATTAGACATATAATATTTGTTTGTTATTGGTTTTATGGTATGACCTGTAAAGACATCCGGAAACAGCTCCAGATAAAGGAACTCTTCAACGGCCAACAGCACTGTCACGAAATTTTGTGTTCAAATATATAGTACAGTATATATATATATATATATATACTGTACTATATATTTACATATTTATGTGTAGGTATATTGGAATATATGTGTATATATGTTTATTCATTGTATTCAGTTTTTATTATTTATTTGTTAGATTATATTGCACCACCGTCTTTGCCGTATATTAATTCCTTTCCATCCAAAGGTTGTCTGGAAGAGATCGCTTTTTAGCGATAAGACCGCCCATTGTCCCATTTATTTTGTATAAATGTTTTAGTTATTATTGTATTTTTTGTTCTATGTGGTGTACAATAAAGAGTTATCTATCTATCTATCTCTCTATGTCTGTAAGTACGTTTTTTTAGGTCAAAACTTGCAAGTTGAATTAGAACCACTTCCTCTTATCCTACGGAGTTGATTTTTTGCATGTTGGGTCAGTTCCGATGACTAACCATTTTTATGGTATGGTTTTATGGTATGACCTGTAAAGACATCCGGAAACAGCTCCAGATAAAGGAACTCTTCAACGGCCAACAGCACTGTCACGAAATTTTGTGTTCACATTTTAATATGATGCTGTTTGAAGTTTCACCATGAAATGGCTGCAGCACTCCGGGTTGGCTCCTGACTTGGGAACTCTTCAACGGTTAACAGCACAGACACGAAGTTTTGTGGACCTACGCATTATATTATGGTAGTTGGATTGAAGTTTTACCAATAACATTGTAACTAATTTCTTCGCCCCTCTAGAGAAATACAATCGCTTGGCCAATTGATCGTCTATACTACGTTGTGGATATAAGTAACCCGGAATTTTTAGAGCTCGAGACTGTACTGGGAAGGAATGAAAATTAATATGAAAGTACAAATACGGACATTATAATTTAATATGTTAACTTAAGCATCTGAGATTTGGTTATTAACATAGTGTCAAAAAGAGCGTGTCTCTATATTATGTGTTATTATAATATTCGAATAATTACTAAAATCATATTCGCTATCCAGCAGCATGACCTCGTGCATGTGAGGTTTAGCTTTCCCGCCCGCGAGTTCGTCCGCATGCACTACAGTTTATCGCGAATAAAACACCCTATATTCTTCCTAGAAATCAATGCAAAAGTATAGCATCATCGCTCTTGATTTTTTTGACAGACTTGTTATTTCGTTTCCATGGCAACCGTTCCTTACAGTGAGTAATCAACATTTTGCAGTTTTCACGTGGAAACTTACAATTTTCCGGGATAAAAGTGTTTCATGTTTTATTCCAGGGTATAAGCTATATCCATTCCAAATTTCCACGCCCTGCCCGTGGTCCACCGACATAGTTCACCTGGTTGGACCAGGGGCAATTTTTTCTTCCCGAGGTCCACCTCAAGATAACTGGGTGTACCATAGGTTTTTTTCTCTCCATGGTCCACATTTCATCAATATACGTCCAGCGGAAGTCACGTGAAAGCTCCCCAAACAAACAAATAAACAAACAGACAACGTTTCCTTTTGGAATGGATTATAACTAATCATATAGTTGTAGTCATAACTAAACTAGTTATATACAATTAATCATATATTTAATTATAACTAATCATGTTGTAGTAATAACTAAACTAACTACGTTAGTATTTTTAGGAATTACTTTTATACTCAGTAACATGTGAAAGAGATTCATCTTATATAAAAGAGAACATAATTCCAAAGATTTTACTGGTTTATCTATTTCCTGTTGCAGAAAAACTAATAAAAAAATGAGCTGAATGTTAATAATAGTCTAAATTTAGTAGCGTATGAAAGAGATTCGTCTTAGTTATAAGATCGCCCAATGTGTATATTTTTAGCGTAAGAAACTACATAATTCCAAAGATTTTACTGGTTTATCTATTTCCTATGTTTTATAGCAGTTAACGCCTGCTTAGCGTAAATATATATAATAATTTTCTAATGGAAAAATTTGGGTCACGGACGAGATTCGAACTCGCACACTGTGCCTCAGCGCAGCACATGCCTTTACCAATTCGGCCACCGAGACCTATGCGTCGTCATCCAAATCTTTCCACTAGGTTCTTTCAACCCGTCTTATGGAGACGGTAACGCTATCTATTGGTCATATTACGAACAACCAACCAAACACGGCTAATATTGATCATCATCATTTTTTTGAACTTCGTGTCTGACATAGGTCTTGGTGGCCGAATTGGTAAAGGCATGTGCTGCGCTGAGGCACAGTGTGCGAGTTCGAATCTCGTCCGTGACCCAAATTTTTCCATTAGAAAATTATTATATCTATTTCCTGTTGTAAAAAAACAATAAAAAAATGAGCTGAAGGTTAATAATAGTCTAAATTTAACAGCGACTGAAAGAGATTCGTCTTAGTTATAAGATCGCCCAATGTGTATATTTTTAGCGTAAGAAACTATATAGTTCCAAAGATATTACTGGTTTATCTATTTCCTGTTGTAGAAAAACCAATAAAAAATGAGCTGAACGTTAAGGTTCCGTCTGTCCTACAGAGTGTTATGTAAAAAGCCAGAGGTATATAAGTTATTTACCGGAGGCGCAGAGGGAGCACTGGCATTTCATTGTAAACCGCTGTGATAAGTGAAACACTAAACATTACTAATAGCTTACTTATATGATATAGTCATAGTACTGCGTTATTTCCATGTCGAAACTTTATGTTCCAACCCTTGTATCTCAGCTTAGATATTACTTAGAGCAAATGTAGCTTATTGTATAATGTTAGTTCATGTAGCACTACAAAAAAACAGTAACTATAAAAGCTAGGCAGGTCGCTTAAAAAAACAATGCCACTCTCTGAAAATTAACCAAACCCCTTTCAGATATGGAATTAGACGCCGATAATAGTACCGATACTCAACATGGCCATGGTAAGAGTAATGGTATCCTAACGCCATACAAGTGCAAATTAGAATCTAACGATACCAGGTTCAGTCCTGGGCTCAGCTCCATTGACTTTTCTAGGTTATGTGCAGTTTTCCATCGCTTCTTGCTTTGCACAGAGCACGTTAATCTGTCAGTTCCGGCATTTATTGATAAATAGCAGTCGTTAAGATGAATTGACGGCTGACATCGGATTGACATGGGCCAGAGGCCTTCGGGAGGTCTGACTAACTCTGACACCAGAGAACAGCATTCCTCACACGAAAAACAAACAAACGTGGTGGTGAAAGGATTTTTCAGTGAGAATGATGGAAGAAGATAACTAAATACTTACTCTGTACAGGGTTACTCAAAATAATTTGACTTAAAATGATATAACAATACTTCTTGAAGAGGCTCCACACATACATAATACGTCCTCACACTCAAAGTGGATCTTGCGAATATTCATGGGATTCACTCCAATCTCCAACCGGTCCATTATCATCTAGAGACCTCTAAGCCCCACTTGTTCTTCTTGTCGGGGACGCAGATAGGATGTCCAGCTGATACGCCATACTTGGATTACCCAAGCTATGTCTTGGAGCACTTATTTATGCCAAACGCCGGCGTTTGTGTATACGCCCGTGATGACATTTGCTGTTTGCGTCTCCGAAATCTTGAGCACCCTACTTCTCGGTGATTTTGGTGCTGGTGGACACGGGCATAGAGAAAATTATGTATGCTTGTGTGTACCGCTCACACAGCGGAGATCGGGGCACGACTTTATTGGTAGACTATCAAGGTGAGGCGGCAAGTGTGGCCCAACAGCGTTACCCGTCTGCTCAATTGGTGTTTTTGGGGGATTTTAACGCCCACCACAAAGAGTGGCTTGTCCCATACCAAAAAACTGACCACGCTAGTAGAGAGACGCGGAAGCTTGCTCTGGCGTTAGATCTCTCTCAGTTGGTGCAGGAGCCGACACCGTGACGGTGACACTGCCAACTGTCTCGACCTATTGATGACGACTGAACCAGACCGATACTCCGTATCAGTATCTCCATCTCTTGGTAGCTCTGATCACTGCCTGGTTTAGTCCGTCTCAGTGTATTCCCCACCTGCTCCTAGTCTTTTGGGTAATAGGCGCGTGTGGAGATACAACTCAGCGGATTGGGACGAGATGTGGCAGTTCCTGGCATCATACCCTTGGCGGCAAACATGTTTCACCTCCCAGGACCCGTCGACTTGCGCGTCTTCTGTTACAGGGGTAATATGTCAGGCAATGGAATATTTCATTCCATTCAGTGACAAGACTCTTTTCAGCTAAGCTCAGCCTTGGTTTGGATCCAGATGTGGTCGTGCTGTGGCTCTAAAGCGTGCGGCATATCTAGACTGGGCTGATGCTTGAAAGCGCAAATCTTCTGATATTCGGGCTAAGAAAAGCAAATTCAACGTTGCTGCTAAGACCTGCAAGAAGATACTTAGAAAGGCTCATTTTGATCACGTAAGTCAAATTGGGGCCAAACTGGCTTCATACCACGCGGGTAGCAAAGCTTTTTCGTCTCTGGCCAAGTCGGTCGAAGTGAAATTCTGCCGCCCCTCACTGCCACCATTGCTGAAACCTGATGGATCACTGGCTCACACTGCTGGAGACAAAGCGAAATTATTTGCTTCTCTTTTTACAGAAGCTTCGCATCTAGACGCTTCCAGCAAGATACCTCCCTGCCTTCCTCATTGCGGGGTTTTTATGCCTGAAATTCGCATTCGCCATAAGGAGGTTCTCAGAACGCTTCGAGTTCTAGATGTGAACAAGGCCAGTGGTCTTGATAGCATTCCAGCGATTGTGTTGTGTTGAAAATCTGTGTGCCTGAATAGTCTCCATCTTAACGCGTTTGTACCGCCTCTCTCTTCACTCAGGTAAAGTTTCAAAGAGCTGGAAGCTTGCCAATGTACTGGTACCAGTACCAAAAAAGGGTAATCGTGCTGATCCGGCCAATTATCGCCCCATCTCGATAAACTCCTTACTCTGTAAGTGTATGAAGCGTGTCATAAACATTAGGCTCTTGGCATAACTTGAGGACAATGATCTCCTCAGTGACCAGCAATACGGATTTCACCGAAACCGGTCTACTGGAGATCTTCTCGCGTATGCCACTCACGTACTGAGCGAAGCCATCGAGAAGCACAACCTGATTCCCCCATCACCGTACGACTAGAAGATCAGCAAAGTGCCACCCTTTTATGGTTGAAATACCTCGCACAAGAACGAAGCGTTACGCTTCTTCATTTATTATAAGAACTGCAAAGGAGTGCAATTCCCTGCTTTCGTCAGTGTTTCCGATAAATTGTAACCCAGGTGTGTTCAAGTCAAGAGTGAATAGGTATCTACTAGGCAAGCGTGCTACACCTTTGACCACATCATCGCTTTCCATCAGGTGAGATCGTGGTCAAACGATTGCCTAGTCCGTTATAAAAAATAAAAAAAAACTAACTAGTAATCTGTGGTAACAAAGTCATGGTTCTATAATAGATTTATTAAAGTCCCTAGATCAGGGATGGGGGGAATATATGGCTCGCATTAAATGAAAACAAAAACTGGACTTGATATAACTACAGCCTAAGACAACCACAAAGCTAGCAAAGTCTCGTGCTTCTTATACATCAACAACAAAGATTATGAGACATACGCTGACTATAGCTCGAATAAGAGTTACTTCTAACACATGCAAAACAAACGCCACACACATTTTATCTTAGGGCAAAAAAGGCCAGCTTTGTTTGTAGCACTTAATTTATGTGGTCCAACCCTAGGAGCAGGTACCTTATCTTCTCAATTAAATGTATGGTTAAAATTAGTTAATTTTGGTTGTTGTTTTTTCCTATCATTTTATTTAATTAATATATTTTAACTTATTCCAGATGGACACTTTTTATAAATAAGGCCGTAATGTTTATTATATTTTTTCCTGTCAATTGACACGACTAGTTTCATTAATGGCCAAGAAATCGTTTTTTGTTTTCAAATTCGCGACAATTTAGGTTCGCCAATAAGGTAATGTGCTCTTTAATATAGGTAAAAGTACATATCACCTACCCAAAAATATGGACCTGCGCTTTTTAATATCTTCCTATATCCTTTTTTGAGTTGTATACATATCTTCTAATTTGAAGTGAATTGAACATAAATCACTGTTATTGTTGAGTAGCCAATCTGGCTCTTCCTCATAGACAACTGCATATTACTAGTACTCTAGACAGACAATAGACGAACGTCGCAATTAGCGCATTTGATTATCGCCATTTTGGCGCTGTTGACGCTGTTAGCAGTACTTTGGCAGTAGTGTGCGTCCACGGAACTAACGCATTTACTACGTACGTAAGAAGTTAACGTATTTACTTTTTTTGTAAGCTCAGTGGGGCGCTTTGAATCGGCACAAACTAAAGTACGGCAGAGCCTATCCATAGAGATCAGTGCTCTTTCTTCTTTCTTCTGACAACTTGTAGCCACTTATGTTTCGACAGTTCGTTTTTAGGAAACCTATTAATAACAATTAACATATCAGTGGGTGTAGAGTAGATAAAATAAACATGTGAAGAAATATCAGGAACATGTTAAAAAGTATCTATTATGTTGGCGCTACTAATATAAACAAGGGGCAAATACCTGCCTATCTTACGAGTTAAAAGTAATGCCGTGGAACTTATTTTTGTTTATTGAGCTATTTGTGCACCTTATAAAACAAAGGGAATGCATTTTTGCTGCGAATTCCGAATAATATTTGGTAAAGAACACGCACGTGTTACACCAACGCAACTCCGATTACGACTGAGGCCAATTGTGTGCGTCGCACCTAATATACGCGGTCCACGCTCAGTAGTTGGTCCCTAATCCTCCCTTTCTTTAATAGGATCTATGTCCCACAGCTATAGCGCCATCAGGTCCCAAATTCAAACCACGCTCTCGGTCAATGACACTGCAAGGAAATGTGTGATTATTATCATGCCATACAGTATAAGCACAATCAACTAACCATCTTTGCGTCGAATTTCTTCTATTTGAAGCAGCTGAATCTAGAGCAGCCAGATCTGTTTGTAGCTCTAAGTTTGCATCCTTCTGCTCTTGTTCAGCGACTTTCCGCTCTTGTTCAGCGACTTTTCGCTCTTGTTCTGCGAGTTTGCGCTCTTGTTCTATATTGGCTTAGCAATAGCGGCGAGTTTTTGCGCTTTCAATGATGCTCGTGATGATGTTCAGTAAGTTTTTTGAGTTTTGTGTAATAAAGGCGTTGGCACCGTTTCAGGTAATAAAGGAATTAAAGTGCTTTCCTGTAAGAGAGCTTCGTCGGGTTGTATTAGAGCAGGCACATCGCCTGACGGCAAAACTGGCACTTTTTCACTTACTTTCTCCGGCCTTGCTATTTTCTTTTTTGTAACGGATCTTGTAATATGCATTGTGAATTCGCTGCCACAATGCCAAAATGAAGCTGATACTGTATAAAAGATCCTATTTTTAATGTTGAGAAAGGAAACAGCAAGATACTATTTTCTTTGTATCGGACCAGTTTCTGTGTATCATTCGCTGTAATTTATAATATAGAATATCAAGAAGGTAGAAAATACTATCAATATATACTATAAGTAATGCATTTGTTACACAACTGACACACAAATTGCCATAAACAAGGGAACGCAGTATGTCATACCCGCCAGTAAGCTTAATTCAAAATCTTTGGTCATACCCAAGGAATTTCTATGTACTTATATAACTTCCTTGGTCATACCAAACTACAGTACTGTTACAAAAACTGTCATAGCGTCTAGCGAGAGATAAATAATGCTAAAATGACACTTGGAAAACCGCTCATTAATCTCAAAAACATAAACTACTCTAAATTCAAAATATAATAAAAAGAGGTTGGTCGGCAATATATACATTTATGATAGTATAATATAACTAGCATTTTAAATCCATTTAATATTTTGATCTGTACCAAATGACCAAATAACTCGTGCAGTTGGGTCAATAGCAGTTCTTCAAAAATATAACTTTGATATAATTCTGATCGTAATCAAATTTTATTAAAATTTAGATTGCCACTAACACTAGTCAACACTAGAGAGGGAGATTTACCATGTATAACCTTTGTTTTGAATTCCGATATTTTAACACTGTTGCAAGCGCGACATTGTAACGCACTGTTGTAAATGCGGGTAGGTGTTAATTTTCTACGAGTAGACAAAACGCTCTACCCTCTTGAATGCTCAGTTTTTGTTAATGTCAATTCAATGTAAATTCTGTTCTTAATATTACTTCTAACCCGATTCTTATCTTGACTAACGAATCTCACAGTATCCACTTTTCAATGTTACCTCTGTTCACAATATCACTTACAACTCGATTCGTATCTTGACCCACAATATCTGCTTTTCAATGTAACCTCTGTTCACAATATCGGTTTCAACCTGATTCGTATCTTTACTCACAATATTCGCTTTTCAATTGAACCGCTGTTCACAATATCACTTCCAACCCGATTCGTATCTCTAACGAAACTCACTGTATCCAATTTTTAATGTTACCTCTGTTCACAATATCACTTTTAACCCGATTCGTATCCTGACTCGCAATATCCGCTATTCAATGTAACCTCTGTTCACAATATCACTTTCATCTCGATTCATATCCAGATTCCCAATATCCGCTTTTCAATTTAACCTCTGTTCACAATACCACTTACAACCCGATTCGTATCTTGACTAACGAAACTCACAGTATCTGCTTGCAATTTCGTTTCTGCTCTTCTTCTGTTCTGTTCTGTTCTTCTGTTTATTACATAGCCGTACCACTGGATTCCAAGACCGCGACTATTGAAACCCTTCATCACGATGTATTTAGTAATTTCAATCACTTTCCTAACGAATCTTGGTGTAAATTGATTTCTATGAAAATGATGTTATGCAACTTAATCCAGTGGTTAGTGCCTGCTTCTAACAGATCACTGCTATGTCCGATTTATGAGGCACATTCTGCTTGAATGTGTTCTTTGATTTGGCAAGCTATATGTTCGTATAGCACAACTATAGGCTACCTTAGGGGAACGCAAAAAAAGTAATACTTTCTTGAAAGAAGTGAAGATACCCTATCTTCACTCTATGATCATACAGAGTTTACGTCGTGCTATAATATTTTCGTGGAATTGCTCTTGGGTTGTCATTAGGTTGTCACAAGTTTTCTGCAAAGAATTTCGTATATTTAGACCCGTAACATGCCGCGTTACGATGTCGTCAATTCTTTTTGGTAGTCGAGATTTATTATTATGACTTAGAATACAACGATAATGGATTCAGTCCTCAGCTCCGCACCAATTACTTTTATAAGTTTTTTTTAATTCATTTTACAAACTGGACGTTACAACATTATATTTACACACAAGAACGACTACAAAACATAAATGATAGGCTAAACTAAACTTGATATTCACTCGAGAACTCTTCTATCCCAACGGTTATCGGTTCTTCTGGAAATATGACCAGCCCTCTGCCCCTTTAGTTTGCTTATCCTAACAGTTATGTCGGTTACCTTAGTTCTCCGTTGGATGTCTTAATTACGAAACTTGTCCTTCTGAAAACTCTATCCATAGCTCTCTCCATTGCTCGCTGAGCGACCTTAAATTTGTGGACTAGTTTAACCGTGAGTGTCTACGTTTCGGCTCCGTAGGTCATGTCTGGAGGACGCACTGATTGAAGAAAGTCTTCAAGCACTGGTATGGACGACGAGAAGACTTGACGAAATTTGCCGAATGCTGCCCAATCCAGCTGAATTCTTCTGTTGGCTTCTTTCTCAAAGTTGTACTTGCCTAATTGCAATGTTTGTCCAAGGTAAACATATTGTTGGACAATCTCAAGAGGTACACCATTGACTGCAATAAGTTCCGTGTCAACGAGATCGTTAAACATAATCTTGGTCTTTTCATTCCGAGACCGATGCGTCGAGATGCATCTTCTAGCTTGGTCATCATACTTTGCAAGTCTTGCAGTGACTCCGCCATTAGGACGATATCATAGGCAAGTCGAAAGTTTGAGATATTCTCGCCATTGATATTAATGCCCATTCCTTTCTTAAACATATCTTCCATGGCATAAGTGAACAGTTTTGGGGATATAACATCCCCCTGTCTCACTTCCCTGCGCAGTTGGATATGTTTAGACTGCTGGTTTTGCACTTGGACACTCGTAGTCGCGGTGTCATACAGAAACCTCAGCATTTCGATGAATCGCCAGTTTACTTGACAACGTTGCAAAGACTCCAGAACCACCCAGGTTTTAACGGAGTCAAATACCAAGAGAAGATTTGAAGACCTAAGAAAATAACGTATAGACTCGGCTCAAGAGTAAAATAGGTCAGCAGTTCTATAAAAGGGTATTATCCCCTTTTTAGAAAAGTAAGTTTTTAAGGATGGTGTTAAACTAGCTTAAAAACTAAAAAAAAACGCGTCCTTGCTTAAAAATAAGTTATGCCATCAAATTATATAATTTCGGAATGTGCTTATTAAGGCCTTCAAATTGATACCCAAATTGTAAAATTTGAAGAAAATAATATTTCTTTCGCAGTTGAAAATGGAGCCATACTGGCATACATATTTAATTTGTGCTAAAAGGCAAGCACAAATTAAATATGTATATAACCCCCGACCCCCCACCTCCCAATTATAGCTAAGAAGTATCTCGATCACATTAGTTTTCGAATATTAAAACTGCAAACAAAATCGGTCCATTCGTTTGGGAGCTACGATCCTCACCCCCATTCCGCTCCTCCCCATGAAAGCTAAGAACCATCTCGTTTACCTCAGGCGTGAAACTTAAAAAACCGCAGCTTAATCGGTCCATTCATTTGGAAGCCTTGATTAACAAACCCCTTTTCACAACTCCCCCCCCCCCCCTTCATTTAGGTAAGAACCATCTCGTTTACCTCATCTTTCAAACATAAAAAAATCGCAGCCAAATCGGTCGGTCATTCGTTTGGAAGCTAAGAATCACACCCCCTTTTCTCCACTCCCCCCCCCCCCCCCTTTTCTCCACTCCCCCCATTTTCTTAACTCAGGGGGATGTAAGGATTCTAACCATACATCTAAATCTGTTTAGGAATTTTAAAGTTATGATGGAATAAAGAGACTTACATACCTACATGCAAACATACATGAATCTTAAAAGCTCCGAAGTAATACCATCCTCACTTCACCTTTCATCCTCACGGGACCTTTCCATTCTTAAGTTGTTTGAGCGCCATCTCATTCTCGTCTAGGCTGACATCGGGCTGTACATCAGTGTAGTGGCGGGTCAATATTGAGCGGGAATCCTCTGTGCTGGGTTCAGGTCTAGAAGCATGCGAGCCGTACAATCGGCCATAGAAGTCTTCGATCTCAAAAAGGATCTCCAGCTTAGAGACGACGGTTGTGCCATTGTTGGTCTTGAGCTTCATCTGATGGGATCTACTCAATTGCTGGGCGAAGAGTTTTGACCGCTGATTTTGCTCAATTGCCTTTTCAATTCGGCATGTATTTGAGCATCGAAGGTCACTTCGTACCAGCTTACTGATTCTTTGATTGAGCTCCCTTTTTTCTGACGCTCTCGTCTCGTTCTCGTCGCTTGTCCATAAGCCGAATAGCCTCATCCGAGATATAAGACTTCGTGCCCGTACGCTACAGCTGTCAAAATCAAGTGCCTTCCTCTTCTAGTGCCTTCCTCTTCTAGTGCCTTTTTCTTTCCCCAACTTTTTGAAGTTCCTCGTCCACGTCATTTGTGGTTTCCAAAGCAGCGAATCGATTTTCCATCATGAGTTGGAACTATTCTGTTCCAACATCGGCCTGGAGCAGGTTAGTGCGGAGCGAAGTATTCACCAGACGGCATCTTTCAAGCTTGTGGTCGATAATCATGGAGCCTCAGAGAAGTCGGTGATCACTATCGGTATTAAACCTGCCGATCACTGAGACATCCGCAAATTATTGTGCTTAGGTATAGTTATTTATCGTTATTTTCATATACATTATATTTCGGTTAGAGCATCACGGGAATAAAAGTCAAAATGCATGTGTATTAGAATAATTTGTATTACAAAAATAATTAACAAATCTATTACAATAAACGGTATAACAATTCTTATTTAAAATTTATCACAGAATCAGTGGTGGTACTCGTGTTTTTTAGGTAAAACATGTTTAGCATGGCCTTCATGGTGAACCTCAGCATTGAATCTGTAGAAGAAAGTAAAAAGTTTTATCTCGATAACATTAACATTTCTTGCGAGTAACAAATGAGACCATTCTTACCCGGAGTGCTTGTCAGCAGTGTACTTGACGACGCGTACGGTGCCATCGGGCTCGTACAGGCTGTAGACGCCCTTCACGACGTCGCCGTCGCGGCTCTCGTGCTGGAACTTCTTGTCGCCGGTGTGCGGGTCCTCCACTTTGTACTCGAACTCGTACTTGGGGTAAGCCTGCAAGAACGAGGGCGCACGTCAGCATCAAGTTTCGCTGCTCGTGCACGTGGAGAGGCGGTATGTATGTGTACTTACATAGTGGTCTTCGTGCTGGTGCTCGTGGTGGTGCTCTTGGTGGTCGTGGTGCTTGACGAGCACGACGGGCTGCACGTGGTGGTATTGCTGATGCTCATGTCCATGGTGCTGCTGTTCGTGTCCATGGCTCTGGTGCAGCACAATGCTCTGTGATGAGAACGCGTGTCCGTGCTTGTAATCTTGCCCATGACCATGGCCTTGCTGTTGCTGCGCTGCTGCCACTGCTACTGTGACAGCTACCAGGAATAACTGTAATGTTATAATAGTATTTTATGAAACGGTTGCATAAAGATGGTTATTAAAACACGAGTGTGAGTTTTAATATTATCACTCGAGTGATTTAATACATATTTATGTGCCATTTCATACACTACTTTATCTACACTCATGCAATAGGAACTTACATTTAATAAAAAAAAAAAAACGTAACATTTTCTTGATGCTGCTGGTAAAAGCTTCGTCATGTTCGTTGCTGTTTTCGTGATGTTAGGTGGAGAATTTTTCTCCTCATTGACACAGCTGTCGGTCATTTTTTATCAGGATAAAACTTTTGATCAACAAAAACACATTAAATTGAATAGATAGTAATACAATGTATTGTAAATCATGGCGCCAAAATCCAGTCCACAGCGAATTCACGCGCACGCGATACTAAATGGAGAAAAAAAAACGGAGCCAAACCGGTGCTTATATGTGAAAAAATATGTATTATAACATTGTTTAGTTCAAAAATACTGTTATAATGTATATTTTTTCTCATTTTTGATTACATTTTTCGGATTTGACGATATGAGTGTAGATAAACATGATTATTTAAGTTTGAATCTCTATTTTTTTAACTACATTTTAACAAACAAGACATACAAATGATTGAACGCAAGGCCAGCTTAAAACTTATCTTATTACCTTTGAGAACATGTTCTATGTTTTTCTATTTAATTAAATATAACCCAAAATGGTTTACACGGTGATCGTAATGCGAATGATGACTGTTTCAATCCCGAAGGGTTTTTATACAAAAAAGGACCCAATCTGTGTTGTCGCAAGAATGTAAACAAACCAGTTTCAGTGCACCAGATAACTTAACGCTTGATTTTAGCCAAAATCACTGTTTCATGGACCCTTGATTATGGTAATACCTTTCTCCACACAGGTGCTTAAAAATTGAATTATGGAACATGAATTGTATTCGAATTCATGAATGAATAAGTACCGCGGATGGTGAGGTCATTTACTACACCCTGCTTTAATATGAGATAGTCTGATAATTACTGGTAAGTATGTTTACTGCCGTGTAGTGCTCGGCATACTAATATGACTACATGTTCTTATTTCGCGGGTGCTGTAAGAACCAGCAAAGGAAATTCAGGATAAATACTTAATAGTCGACATTTAGCAGCATCCGAAAGAGATTCCTCTCAGTTATAATATGTGACCTACTTACATAATAATTGTTTATTTTTGGCATTGGAAGGTTCCTACTCATTTTTTGATACTCTGTCTACGCTACTCATAAATATTTCACTGGTTTATCTATTACTTGTTGTAGAAAAAACTTTTTTTTAGTTTTAGCTTATCTATGCTTATAAAGCAATAGGGTAAATAGCCACCGTGGCTTTGCTGTACTGTTATTTTTGAATTTTCTATAACAGTTTCGCATAAATGTGTCTGAATTTCGTTGCCATGCTGTTAATATAGTTTTTTGTGCCTAAACTGCTAAATATAGAACTGATGTGGACGACATTTTGGTTTCAACAAGACGATGTCACATGCCTACTTCAATACAGCCCGATAGACAGTTCAATTACTGCATGAGTGACTTAATAAATTTAGGCGCCTATTTTGGCGTCAGCGTAATATATATATATATCAAATAAAAAGTTGCTTTGAAAGGCGCCAATTGAAATTTCAGATGTGGAAGTAGACGTCGATAATGTTACCGATACTCATCGTGGTGACGGTAAGAGTGTGATGGTATCCTAACGGTATACTAGTGCAAATTAGAATCCAACGATACCAGGTTCGGTCCTGGGCTCCGCTCCATTATATTATCTAAGTTATGTGCAGTTTTCCATCGCCTTGTACATTGCACAGGGCACGTTAAGCTGTCGGTCTCGGCAGTTATTGATTAATAGCAGTCGTTAAGATGACTTAACGACTGACATGGGTTTGACACCAGATGCATTCACACGACAAACAAACATGGTTGTGAAAGGATTGTTCAGTGAGAATGGTGGAGGAAGATAACTACATACTGACTCTGTCTAGGGTACATACTCAAAGAGAAAAATATACTACTTGGGGAGGCTAGTTTTTCGGAAAAATATGCTCTTAAATTTTTTTGGAGCTTTATGGAGCCTTGGGGAGGCTCCATACGTACCAAAACTATAACGTAATACGCATAATATACCTAGTAACCGGTAATTTGTGGTAATTAAGTCATATTTCTATAATAGATTTGTTAAAGTCATTGATTTAGTTAAAAGGAGGAGATATGGCACGCTTTAAATGTAAACATAAACTGGACTAGATATACTCGTAACTACAGCCTAAGACAACCACAAATCTAGATTCGCACCGGCGTGCAACAGCAAAGATAAAGAGACATACGCTGACTGTATTGCTAATGAAAGTCACTTCTAGCACTGCAACACACACGTCACTCCACTCACGCCACTCCTCTAAGGCCAAAGAAGGGCAATTTTGTTAATTGCGCCTAATTTACTTGGTCCACGCCCGAGGAGCTGGTATCTTATCTTCCCAGTTAAATATGTATATGGTTAAAGTTGGTTAATTTTGTTTGTTGTTTTTTACCTATCATTTATTGAATTAATATAATATTTTAACTTATTCCAGATTCTACGCTTCGTGAGACACAAAGGCCATTCCATACACGAAGCACCTAAACACCATCATCATCATCATTGACTATTTCCCGAATGCTATGTCAATAAAAAATATGAGACTGTTATTTTAGTTATTCCGTGTTACCCTTAAAAAAAACTTGAAATTATCAAATATGTATTGTTTTAAGCCATACTGCATAAGGGAACTACAGTTATTTTGTTGTACAATAATTTTGTTGCTCTGTCGGGGAAGGTATTAAGTACTTAGCAACAGAAATGTGAAAGAATCTCTACCAAAATTTAAGAAATGTGACCTTCAATGAGTGTGAAGGTCGCATTTCTTATATCACCACAAAGCTGTCAAATGTAGGTAATAAACTGGTTTAATGCATATTCTCGAATCTCGTATAAAAGGGATATTAAATTCAATTCCATATCAGTCACCATTCAGTATCCATAAATAGTGTCAGTAAAACAAACATCATGTTCAAAGTAAGCCATTATGACAAATCTTCAGAGATCGTTCTATTTGAAAACAATGAACCTACCTACTATATCTATTTTGGAGTTCTACCTACAACTTAGATCTTTGACATACATACAAACATTGTATTGACTATCTATCGTTGTAATGTTTTATTTTTCTTTGATTAGATCTTCGTGATCACCGCCGTAGCCTCTTTGGCAAGCGCACGTCCGCAGCAGGGTCATGATAATGACCACAAGCACGGACACGCGTTCTCATCGCAGAGCATCGTGCTGCACCAGAGCCACGAACACGAACAACAGCACCATGGACACGAGCATCAGCAATACCACCACGTGCAGCCCGTCGTGCTTGTCAAGCAACACGACCACCACGAGCACCACCACGAGCACCACCACGAGGACCACTACGTATGTACACTTACATTCCACATCTCTACGTGCACGAGCAGAGAGACTCGATACTGACGTGCGCCCTTGTCCTTGCAGACTCACCCCAAGTACGAGTTCGAGTACAAAGTGGAGGACCCACACACCGGCGACAAGAAGTTCCAGCACGAGAGCCGCGACGGTGACGTCGTGAAGGGCGTCTACAGCCTGCACGAGCCCGACGGCACCGTGCGCGTGGTCAAGTACTCTGCTGACAAGCACTCTGGGTAAGAATGGTCTCATCTGTTACTTGTTACTCACAAGAAATATTAATGTAATCGAGATAAAACTATTTTTATTTGTTCTACAGATTCAATGCTGAGGTTCACCATGAAGGCCATGCTAAACATGTTTTACCTCAAAAACACGAGTACCACCACTGATTCTGTGATAAATTGTAAATAAGAATTGTTAAACCGTTTATTGTTATAGATTTGTTAACTATTTTTGTAATACAAATTATTCTAATACATGTGCATTTTGAATCTAACTCCCATGTTGTTCTAGCTGATATATAATTTATATGAAAATTACGATAAATAACTATACCTAAACACAATATGCAAATTATTGTGCGGACAATAAAGACATATAATATTCAAGGAGGCTTCTGACAAATCGGTGATCACTATCATGGATGTCTCAGTGATCAGCAGGTTTAATACTGATAGTGATCACCGATTTGTCCGAGGCTCCTTGAATATTGACCACAAGCTTGAAAGATGCCGTCTGGTAAAGTCTACGCTCCGACCCAACCTGCTCCAGGTTGCTGTTGGATCAGAACAGTTTCAACCTGTTGACGACCGGTTGGTCTAGTGGCTAGAGACCCTAGGTACGAAATCAAACGGTCGCGGGTTTGAATCCTGCAAAGTGCAATCATTTGTGTTATGAGCAGAAATGATTGTTTCCGAGTCATGGGTGTAATATTTGTATCTATGTATGTTTATCCGTTATCTAGTGCCCATAGTACAGGGTATCTTAGTTTGGGGCTAGGTAATTGGTGTGGCATTGTCCCAAAAAAAAGAAAAGAAAAAAAAGAACTCATGTTGAGGTTCACCACGAAGGCCATGCCAAACATGTTTTAGCTCAACCTCAAAAACACGAGTACCACCACTGATTCTGTGATGTATTTTATATAAGAATTGTTATACCGTTTATTGTAATCGATTTATTAATTATCCATACCAATATATAAAAGTGAAACGTTGTCTGTTTGTTTGTTTGTTTGGGGAGCTTTCACGCGAGAACAGCTGGACGGATATTTATGAAATTTAGAATGGAGATATCTTATACCCTGGAATAAAACATAGGATACCTTTTATCCCAGAAAATTGTAACTTTCCACGGGAATACTGGAAAATGTTGATTACTCACTGTAAGGAACGGTTGTCATGGAAACGAAATAAGAAGTCTGTCAAAAAACTTCAAGAGCATTGGTCATAGACATTATATATTATTAAATTTTATGGCATTGGACGAATAAGTAATAAGGGTGATATACCTACTTATGCATTGGTTTTTAATATCCTAGAAGAAAATAGGATGTTTTTTTCGCGATAAACAGTAGTCCGTGCGTACGAAGTTGCGGACAGGAAAACTAGTTTTCTAATAAAATGACATCCTATGACACGACGTGCATTTTGTACCCCATTACCGACTTGTTCAAAATAAAATCGCTTATGAAAATTAAGCTCTATAAACAACAACAATGCAACTTGATCGAAAGTCGAGGTAAATAAATATTAATTTTTCAGCGCGATTAAGTCCCGTTTAAATATATAACTAAGCTCTATAAAGCATAAAACACCAAAATAAAGTACTTCAAAATAGTCCGAAACTGGTCGGAAGATGACAGGCTTTTTGAACGGGATGTTGTCCATAGGGGAAAACAAAAACTGTGATGTTTTCTTGAAAGAAGTGAAGACAGTGAACCTTCTTCTTTATGACCATATAGTAAAGCGCCGTACTACGATATCTTCGTGGAAATGCTCATGAATTGTCGTTAAGTCGTCCCACATTTTCTGCAAGGAATTTCGTGTATGCAGTCAGACACGTTACGGTGCCTTCGATATCTTCGTGGATGATATAACGATGGTAGTCGAGCGTTTTACTAGTGTGACTTAGAATCCACCCTCGGCTCCGCGTTTATTACTCTTCTAAGTATTTTATTTATTTATGTCACAATCTCAACGTTCACGCTCACGCTCAACTATTATAACATATATTTACTTTTAACACTAATCTAGTGACTAGTAAACTAGTGACTCGGTGAGCTGTAAACCTCGCGGGTCTGTTTGTGTTTTCCTTTCTTCTTTTTTCCTCCTCCTCGCACCCCCGACCCGTTGAAGTTTATGCGTCTTAATAAGGGTAACAAAAAAGTTTCGTGACATATTTGACAATGTTTCGAAATGGCTGATTTATATATTTTTTTCACTGCGGTGCATAGATAAGTGTGTATTAATTTTGTTGTAAAGATATTGGATTTAAATGATTACTTTATTTGGCACCACCTTCAAGAAACTCTTTTTTAACTTATGTTGTATTTTTGCATTATTATAACACTAGCTGTACCCGCGGCTTTGCACGCATGGTCTTTTCTTTAGGTTCAAAGTACCAAAATGTGCTATTCAAGGATCAATATACCTACCAACATTTGATCAAAATTTCTTTAGGCGTTAAAAATACTTTTATCCACTTCTCGGCTTCTAACTCACCAGATTGAGATACCAATTACACTTGTTTTTTAATTAAAGCCTAAGCTATCTAACAATGAAAACCGCATTGCAATCGGTCCAATAGTTTTTACGTGATGCGTGAACAACCAAACATACAGACAAACAGACAGAGCGACACGATTAAAAAAAAATTTATATTCGTGTTCAATACCCTTTTTAAGCACCCAAGAGCATTTTTTTATTTATCTTCTTTTTACAGCCTTTTTCGTACCTATTGCTTTATTATAAGTATAGATATATGACTGTGACAATTTGCATAAAAAATCCGTCCATTAGTTTCAGCGTGGTACTTGTTCTTTTGTATAAGTTTCAACCCCTATCCTGCGAGAACTCATGTTTTTTTTCGGGATGTAAAGTATCCTATGTCCTACCTCGTAGTATGAACTCAAATCAAACCATCAAGTTTCATTTTAATTCATCTATTAGTTCCAGTGGCGTGATGCGCGTCCAAGATACAGACAGACAGACAGACATACAGACAAAAATGAAAAACATACAGATTAGGCTTCATTATCAAATATATAAAAAACAAAAAAAAAACACTATATCTTTAATGTACAGAATTTGAACTCATATCCCGCTGGAGCCCTTTATTTTTTCGGACAAAAAGTATCCATAATTTTCACCCATCTTATAAACTATGTATGTGCCAAGTTGCATCAACATCCGTCCAATAGTTTTAGCGTGCTACGTGTTCTTTCAAATATTTTTTCACCCCTATCCTGTAGGAATTCTTTAAGTTTTCGGGATGAAAAGTACCCAATGTTCTACCTCAAAGTATGAAGTCAAATCATACAAAATTTCATTTGAATTCAGTGAGTATTTTCGGCCTGATGCGCTGCAAGGTACAGACAGACATACGGACGGACAGACAGACAGACAAATAAACAAAAAATACAAAAATACAGTTTTTTTGTAGTTAGTATTGAATATAGAACGGCTTCCAAAAATAATCACACAATATCTTCAATTTACAGAATTTGGGTCATTATCCCGAAAAAGTCGGGATAAAAGTTATCCTCATTTTTAACCCATTACATAAACTATAACTGTGCCAAGTTGCAACAAAATCCGTACAATAGTTTCAGCGTGATACGTGTTCTTTTAAATAACTTTCAACGCCTATCCTGCGGGATCCTTTTAATTTTTCGGGATTAAAGGTATCCTATGTCCTACCTCGTAGTATGAGCTCAAATCGTACCAAGTTTCATTTAAATTCATTCAGTAGTTTCGGCGTGATGCCTATCCAAGATACAGACAGACAGACAGACAGACAAAAATAAAATAAAAAACAGTTTTGGCTTCAGTATCGAATAAAGAGCACCCTCCAAAAGAAAATTTCAAAATATCTTCAATGTACAGAATTGGACCCGTTACAGTTTAATTATAAGTATAGATTGCTAATGTAGAAAAAGTGATACTGTTCTGGCTCATTTGTAATTATTTCAGTCTTTTTAATGGTTGGTTACAAAGATCATTATTTGTAATTATTTCATTCTTTTTAATGGTTGGTTACAAAGATCATTACTAAAACGTTTTTTTATATTTGGAGTTTTTTTTTATTTCTTGATTCGAGTAGCCTAAGTCAACATCGGAAGGAATATATGCCAAAGAAAATAGTTAGACTCACTTCATTGACTACATATAAAACCACTGAATTAGTTTTGACGAAAATTATCTATTATTACACTGAAATGAAATAGAACTATTAAAAAAAATAGTTGCACATCTTGTAGAAATGAAGAAGCATAAACACAAAACAAATGGATTTATAAGTTGTAAATATATAAATACCTTTTTAAAGCAATCTTTTACGGGACACCACCAGTACCACTAAGGACCTGAGAACTCATCGAGGCCAATCAAATAAGCCTAAACTCAAAGGAGTTTCATCATTTGATTGTTGGGTATTGGGTTCCTATGACTCCGGCTCCATCATCAGACCCTCAATACCACAATAGACCAGATAATTTATCAATACAAACCCAATGAACCCAAAATTGAACAAGTTCTAACATATGATTTGTGAGTTCCTCTGACTACCTTCCGGCTCCATTATCAGACCCTGTATACCACACAACACCAGATAACTCATCAAAACAAACCAAATAAGTCCAAATTAAAAAGGATTCCATCAGTTTGTTTTTGAGTTCTTATGATTATCTTCCAGCTCCATCATCAGAACCTGGATACCACAAAACACCAAATTATGTGGTATCCAGGGTCTGATGATGGAACTGAAAGGGAACTCATCAAGACAAACCAAATGAGCCCAAACTAGAAGGGATTCCATCATTTTTTTGTTGAGTTCCTGTGACTACCTTTCAGCTCCATAATTATACCCAGAATACCACATAAAACCAGAGATCTCATCAAGATAAACCAAATGAGCCCAAACTCGAAGGGATTCCATCATCTGATTGTTGAGTTCCTTTGAATACCTTCCGGCTCCGTCAACAGGCCTTGGATACAACATAAAAAAAATGAAATGAAAATTAATTTATTGCCACTATCTTATATACATAATAGTCCATTATATTAAAGTACAATAGATAACTATATATATATATATATATATGCGTCCAGCTACAAACATCGACGACAATAGGGCAATTGGGTGTCTTCAGCTTGTGCTGCGTTCACATTTTCATGTGTCCGCAGCGTTGTTACATATGACCAGAGAACTCATCAAGACAAACCAAATGAGTCCAAACTTGAAGGGTTTCCATCATCCGATTGTTTAGTTCCTTTGACTGCATTCCGGCTCCATTATCAGACCTTGGATACAACATAACACCAGTGAACTCATCAAAACAAACCAAATGAGCCCAACCTTAAAAGGGTTCCATCATTTTTTTGTTGAATTCCTGTGACTACTCCCGACTCCATCATCAGACCATGGACACTACATAAAACCAGAGATCTCATCAAGACAAACCAAATAAGGCCAAACTCGAAGGAGCTCCATCATCCGATTGTTGAGTTCTTTTGACTTCCTTCTATCATCAGGTCAGTTCAATAGTACCTACCATAATTGTCATCAGAACTACCCCTATGTGCAAAACTTCAGCATCTTTGGACGTCGTTAAATGGTCTAAAATTGACTTGCAAACATATCCCAAGCATAATAACACAGTGAATTAAAATAAAGGTTGTTTAAAGCTACTAAACCAAATTTGATGAAATGTATACAGTACCACACCAAAGGCCTTCTTTCTAATGTAAAAACAATCATCTAATTCGGTTCAGAAATCCCAAGATATTAGAGAACATAAACTATAAAACAAATAGATTTTATAAAAAATCTACTGAACCAATTTTGATGACCTAAATCGGTTTAGAAATCTTAGAGATTTGAGGCAATATAAACACAAAATCAAATAAATTTACTAAAAAAACTATTAATACTCGAAAAGCTACTGAACCAATATTGATACAATTTATTTGGGACCACTTCGAGAGTATACACTTTCAAACAGAAAAAATATATTCACAATTGGCCCCAGTTGACGGAAGAATCGGTCAAAAAGCATTAAATAAAACATACTTTCGAACACCGTCTCCTTTTGTGAAGTCGATTAAAAAACCGTATCAATATTGGTAAGGAACTTTTAGCTAACGCCATGTTAAACACAAAACAGCACTTTTTTTTTCTAGTCGTGGTTATGAAAGCCATTAATGTATAATTTTGATTATTTATTAAATACAATTAGGTTCCAATTCGTTCCATTCAGTTCAATTAATTTCAATTAGTTATATACACAGTGGAACTTAAATATTCAGAAATTCCGTAATCGTAGTACTATTATATATATTGTGTGTAAACTCTACAATAGTGCAACTCAGAATCAAACGATGCCGGGTTCGGTCGTAGGCACCAATGACTTATCTAAGTTATGTGCGCATTTCCATCGCTCCGTGCGGAGCACGTTCGGAGGGCACGTTAAGCTGTCGGTGGCGGCTGCGTTTGATTAATAGCACTCGTTAAATCATCTCAGAGGCGCTCGGGCGGCCTGATAAACTCTGAAACTAGAGGCCAGCACTACCTCATACGACATATAAACAAACAAATACTATAAGAGGGTCTCGAGAGTCAGGCCCGGACAGATAAAAACCAGGCCCTTCTGGCAGATTACAGAGGCGTAAAATAAAAGAAGTTTAATAAAACTTATTTTCACTAAACACGGGTAATAGAATCAAAATGCGTGTATATTAGGATTATTTTTATTACAAAAATAATTAACAAATCGTTAAATATACGGCATAACAAGTCTTAATTAAAATTTATCACAGAATCAGTGGTGGTACTGGTGTTTTTGAGGTACAACGTGTTTGGCGTGGCCTTCGTGGTGAACCTCCGCGTTGAATCTGTGGAGGTAAGGAAAAAAGTTTACTCGATAACATAAATTTTATATAAGTATGTACCAAAACATAATAAGAGCTGTTCTTACCCGGAGTGCTTGTCAGCAGTGTACTTGACGACGCGCACGGTGCCGTCGGCCTCGTGCAGGCTGTAGACGCCCTTCACGACGTCACCGTCGCGGCTCTCGTGCTGGAACTTCTTGTCACCGGTGTGCGGGTCCTCCACTTTGTACTCAAATTCGTACTTGGGGTGAGCCTGCAACAACGACGGCGCACGTCAGCATCGAGTCTTGCTGCTCGTGCACGTGGAGAGGCGGTATGTATGTATACTTACATAGTGGTCCTCGTGCTGGTGCTCGTGGTGGTGCTCGTGGTAGTCGTGGTGCTTGACTAGCACGACGGGCTGCACGTGGTGGTATTGCTGATGTTCGTGTCCGTGGTACTGCTGCTCGTGGCCGTGGCTCTGGTGCAGCACGATGCTCTGCGATGAGAACGCGTGCCCGTGCTTCTGCTCATCACCATGGCCGTGCTGCGGACGTGCGTTCGCGACACATGCTAAAGCGGCGACAACGACGATCTGCGAATGGAAATCTTTACTTATACAACAATAGGAACGAAAAAGTCTGTACAAAAAAGATAATTAAAAAATAAATGGTCTAGGGTAGGTACACAAAATAAGCTATTGAACAAGAATTTAACATTTTAAAAATTCGTGTCTGTCTGTTTGTCTGTTTGTCTGCTTGTCTGTTTGTCTGTTTGTCTGTTTGTCTGTATGTTTGTTCGCGCATCAGGTAAAAACTACTGAACTGATTGCGATGCGGTTTTCACTGCTGGATAAATTATGTTTTGACTTAAAAACTGGAGTACTCTACTCATCGGATTAAGATATATAATCTTAATCCGAGTAGAAGCCGAGCAATCGACAAAAATATTTTTGACGGCTGTAGGAATTTTGATCAAATGTTGGTATTATATTGGTATTTTAGGTCTTGGAATAGCACAAATAGTACTTTTAACCCACAGAAATTAACACGCGTGCGAAGTCGCGGGCATCAGCTAGTTGGTAATATCATCATCATCATGTCAGCCTTTAGAAGTCCACTGCTGAACATAGGCCTCCCTCAAAGAGCGCCATGACGAGCGATCTTGTGCCACCTCCATCCACCGACTTCCTGCGATGGCTACAATGTCGTCGGTCCATCGTGTGTCCATCATAGAAGAACGAAGGTTACCGACATAGCTCTCAGAGTTTGCAAGTTGAAGTGGCAATGGGCAGACCATATAGTTCGCAGAATCGACAACCGTTGGTACTAGCAAATATCTACCAGCACAGCGGGTCGTGTCACCACGTATCGTGAACAAAAAATATCACAATTTATGGGAAAATATTTGTGTCTATAACTCACAAACAGAAACACAAGATTAGACAGAAACAGAGGAAGATTAAAAAAAATGGTAGATGAATGCACCGCAAACTTTTGACTAGTTTTAAAGGTAGAACTGCAAAGATTTGATTTAGCGATAAGAAGGTATTTGACTGACTATTCCATTAATTGATTTTGTGACTTACTTTGTACATTTTGTTGTTTGTTTTTTCTCTGAGAACCAGTTGGTAACTGATACTTCACCGATGTCTCATTTGTCTTTTATATAGAGTAAAAAGGTGTATGCAAACACAGTTTTCGAAAGATTTTAACCCAAAAATATCGAACCAGTTTGCCTAAAGACCTTGCAACTCATTTCATGACATAAGATAATGCAACCTTGGTTTAACTAGGTATCACTTACGCCCTATTAACTGTCACTTCAGTAAATAAGAAGAGAATCCTTTAATATTATAAATGTGAAAGTCCGTTTGTTTGTTACGCTTTCACGCCATAACTACTCAAACGATCATCATGAAATTTTGCACATGCGTCAGGATACAGAAAAGGTCATATTTTTTTTGGTGTTGCTTCTTCGATGTCAAAGTAACAGATGTCAACCTTATCGGTGCAATTTGGATGGATTTATGAAATTTCATTCCTAAAATGGTGACGGGGGGATGGAGATGAGAGGGTTGGGGGTAGAGAGGGGAAGGGTGGGGGAGGGGCAAAGTTTGCACGTGGGCGAAGCTTCGGAGCGCAGGTATTCACCATGTTTTATTTGTTTATCTAATGCAATAATACAACTGAATATTACTCCGTACTCTAGACAGGCTCTTGACGAACGTCGCAATTAGAACATTTGATTATTGCTGATAGCAGTAGTTTGACAGTAGTGATCGTCCACGGGGGCGCGTTCACTTACACGTTCGAGGACGCACGGATCATCCGCGCGATCGCTCGAAATCGTTCACGGCGTCGTCAGACGTACGCCTGGGTCATCCGAAAAATAGTAGGGGAGGGGAGGAATAGTATGAAACTGACACTTGACAGTTGTCAGTTCTATGTGGACGTCCAAAGTCGTTCACTAACTCCGGATGATCGAACGATAACCCCTTAACTATGGTTTTTGTAAGATTATTTATTCTGTGACTAATGTCAGGAGATGAAAAAATGTCAATTTCATTTCCATGGACGCTCGGTGGGGTGCTATGAATCAGCACAAACGATAGTAGGTACAGCAGATTAAATCCATAGAGATTAGTGATCTAATGGTACATTTTGGGATTACGTACTACTTAGGCTTAGACTGCTACCCTTCAGCAAACAAGATACGTAAAGAAAAGCGAATTATATCTCAATAATCACATTAAAAAAACTTTCATTAAAAACATCAGAAAAACTCTCCTAACTAGAGATAAGGTGTTGTTGTCAAAACCAATAAACTCAAATGGTGAGTGGCCACATGACGAGACATAATAATTGTAATGAATGGACAAAGATAATTATAACAGAATGGACCTTAGATTCCAAACAAAGAAAAAAAAGGAAGACAAAGAAATTGTTGGTCTGATGTCATCAAAAAGATTGCATGTCCAATAAGGCACAGAATAATTCAAACAAACGTAGACTGGAAACAGCTGGGGCCTGATTCCGAGAGTTAAATTGAGGTTCGGTTAATGCCACTCGGACCATTCATTGGCACGTTTAGAATTCACTAAGCTCAGTGAGCATGTGAAATGACGTCATCAAGGCGATGAGCATTTAACTTTAACTCAATCGCACGGAAACTGACATTTTAAATGGAAATACAAAACCGGTTATACAAAATCCGAATTCACAAGGAATTCAGTGGCAATGAGTTTTCGTCAATCGAAGAGCACCGAGTGCTTTGATTGCGTCTAGTATATAGAAGTGTTTGGTCCGTGAGGATAATTAATAATGCATTGTTACTATGAACCAAATAGTTTAACACCTAGGTACACTTTGTTTCATGTTTTATCGTGCCATGAAATTGCGTTGTTTTTGTGAAAGGTAATATGACAATATACCACCACCATACCATATATGGTATATATGGTATATGGTAATGACATGTAAGTATGAGGTATTTCATAACCTACGTATATATTTCATAGTTACAGTAGGATTTTAACCCTAAAATAGAAAAAATCCTACTGGTTTTAAAATCAAGTAGTTTTCTGAACATAATTAGGTGAAGATCTTCTAACAATGAGAAGTCAATGCAAGTATAAGTAAAATGAAATGAAGTGTAACTATTAAATATAATTTAATAATGTAATAATTTTCACTAAAATTGAAGTTAGCCTTATCCTATGAGCTTGGAGAGCGGAGTCCTATACATTCTTATGAACTGCAGTTCTGAATAAATCCTACTGAAACAAAAGTATCATATTATTACTATAATCTAGTAGATTCAATATTCAATACAGTTAGGTACTTGTCTATCAAGTCCTAGGCTATAATTGACGGAGCGAGCGCAAAGCGCGAGCGAAGCGTCTCTGTTTCAGGTTGGGCAAAAATACTTTCGTATGTCCGGATGTCTGTCCGTCTGTATTCCTTCTGTACAGGTCGCATTTCTCAACCGATCTAGACGAAACTTGGTATTCAGGTTAAGGAATGTTGAGAATTTTTTAGTCGGGGATTTTTGATTGGGTGGTACTTATCCCAAAAAGGGTAAAAAGGGGGCTACTGAATATCTCCCCCTTATTAAATTCGATTTCGATAATTCATTTTTTATTTTAAAGGTAATAACTTTGAATCAGTCTCATAAAAATTTGGTGAAGATCTGATGAGGATCTTCAGCGTGATGAACAGAAAGCTTCTCAAAATGGAGTAAATTTCTCACTTTTAGGGTTCTGCCAGTGGAATCAGCCCTTTACCTACTAGGTAAGGGATTGATGAAGTACCTTGGTTATTAAAGTTAGTTGTACAATAAGGTAAATAGATGGCGCTACTTTGCACAGCTCGATTGTTTGCAAAAAAGTTTGTACGCGCGAGGTCTACAGCTGTGAGCTGTAGACCTCAACTGTCGTTGTCCGTCTCTCCAAAACATGATCATTTTTGTGCACTGGAATCTACAACGATACATAACAAAAAGCACATTGCCTTTATGATATAGGAAGATACACCTTTATATACAAGTAGGTATAAAGCAAGAGATTTCATCTAGAAATACATATCTAGATCGCAATTATATTTTTTTCTTCGGTTTTTGGCATTTTATTTATTTATTGATTTGAAGTAAGTAAAAAAATAAAATTGTGTACAAAGAAGGACTTAATGATAAAACAGCATTTTTACTCGACGGCAAAGATTATTTTCAGTTGAAGTTTAACTTTACCTCAACAAAATCTAAATTGAGAAGCACTATAGTCACTATACCTATAGAAAAATGGTATTTTAAATAAACAGTCGTACTTAATGATTAATTTGAGGTAGGTACATACTATTATTGCTGAGAAATAATATCAATGTTTAGATTTCCTTTCAGAGACCTACAATCTACAAAAAGGTTATTTACGGTAGGATCTTTGTCACATTGCGATGCAATGGCAGGCGTAAATTTCGTAGTGATCTAATATCACTACGAAATTTACGATACTAATTAACTTTTAATAATACTTACAACAAGTACAAATATTATACCTACACTTCGAGGGCGCAATATTCGGGTCAGTTCAGTAGAGTATCAAGCGTGCGCTCGATTAGTCGTGCGCCATGTGCTTAGCGATAAAGTACCTACTTACGCAAAGTTATTGTCAAATTTTATTCGTGTTTTAATTATGAGTGCCAAGAAGTAACCTAGAAGGTACTGCATAGCATTCGGCTGTTTGAATAGTGATAGAAATGACGACTTTCACTCATTATAAAGCAAGGAATTCAGACATCTTTATTCATCAAAGTGCAATACCTAAAGGCTATAATCATAATCACCCAACGACACTTATACGAAGGTAGGTATCTCACTAAACATATCGGCGTTCTGAAAACGGGATAGGTAGGTGGTAAAAATAAGGTAGTAGGTTTATTCTGATAAGAATGTGATTGTATGTAATAGAACTATCATAATTTATAGTAATAAGTAATAACATAATACATTATTACTTATTTATTCTGTTACAACATCTAAGTAACACACACAGAATAATTAGTAGTACAAGTACCTAGTCATATCTTAATACAACCCTACCGAGCGAAAAAGGGGCATAGCGATTCTGAAACGGTTAGAGCAATGGAAGTTCTCGCCTGTTGTGATACGGTGCATTCTAGCCTGCACGCGATGGGCGAGCGCCTTCTAGGTTTTCAGAAGTTAGTTTGCCTTCTAGGTTTAGTTTTCAAATATAATTGAAAACTCGCAGCGCTGTGCGAGTTAAATTGCACTTTATTGCGTTGTAGCGAGAGTCGCTATGTATTTATATGACTTCACTCAGTTATCCTTCTGTACTTGTACTATTATTTATTTTGTGACGCGGCTGCGTCCCTCTGTGAAGTCGTTCGGCCACGTGGTCACAAAACAAAATATAATAGTAATACGATGCCGCGGCCGTGGCACAAAATAAAGTAGTCAGTAGCCAAGGCCACTGCGCGACGCCAGATGTTTTTATGAGTTACTAGCTGCGCCCTGCGGTTGCACCCGCGTGGATTATAATGATGGATGGATGATGATGATGATGATGATGATGAAAAGTTGCCTATGTTTGCCAGGATATAAGATATCCTGCTACCAAATTTCATTCAATACCGTTCAGCTATTTAAACGAAAAGGAGTAACTAACATGTGTATGTTAGTTACTCCTTTTCGTTTAAATAGCTGTGTGTTTGTGTGTGTCACAAACACATACACATACACACACTCTTTTAAAGATAAAAGATAGACAGCGCTAATAGTTTTTTATTTATTTGATGACGTTTTGTATAGACTGACTGCTTCAGTGTATGGAGTTTTGCATTGTGCATGCGACAGTGGCTATACTTCTCTGATTTGTAATATTAGTCTGACTATATACTCGTAAATATAAAAAAAAAACCTCATACTTTGCATTGCAAATAATATGTACATGTAATTTACTTTGTTAAATATATCTATTTGATTCGTAGACGCGAGTATTTACCTACATTTGATTACAATTTGATACATTGTGGATTCCATAGTCAAACAAGGAACTCTTACAGTTTCGTCTTGTCTATTTAAATAGTCTCTCTACGATCTATACCTACTTTGTTACAGCCATTTTATGCTGTTAGAACTAAACTTTTTGGCATAACCTCTCTAAAGATGTATAGGTATATCTTTTAAATATTTTTTGGTTGGCGCCGATACGTATTAAGGGAAGACGAAAATAAATTGCAACCCATCGAGTTGGGTCTCGTAAGTCGTAAGTAGGTAATTTAAAATTATTATGAGTTTTTTGACGGTATTATTTTACATGGTCGGTCTCATACACAAGCTCAAAGTCGCGCACCGTGCAATGGAGACATCTATGCTCGGAGTTTCACTACGTGATAAGATCCGTAACGAGGAAATCCGTAGAAGAACCAAGGTTATCGACATAGCTCTCAGAATTTGCAAGTTGAAGTAGCAATAGACAGGCCATATAGTTCACAGAACCGACAACCGATGGGGAATAAAGGTTCTCGAATGGCGACCACGAACAAGCAAGCGAAGTGTAGGGGGGGAGACCCCCTACACGTTAGACGGATGACATTTTAGCTATCGCAGTGAGTCGATGGATGTAGGCGGCACAAGACCGTTCATCGTGGCGCTCTTTGGGGGAGGCCTTTGTTCAGCAGTGAACTTCTAAACGCTGAAATGATGATGATAATGACTATTTTGCATATTTTATTGCATTTACGAATTGAGTTCTTTGAGTTCTATGAGTTCTTTTATATAATTACAAAAGAAATCTGAGGGTAGCCTTCCATATAAGACGAAATTTATTGAAAAATAATTCTAGATTAATTGAATACAAGATTAATATTTAATTCAGAAATAAACTTAGGACACGAAATCTGATCCGAGTACGAGCGCAACGTCCACGCAGCACGCGGCAACCTACAGAAAATAAGGGCACTCGGGTGCCCAGCGGCCTGTAAATAATTAGTGCGCGCAAGTACAATGAGTGATGCAACCAGACAACTTTGATGGCATATAAAAACGGTAAGCGGTTGACTTATTTGAGTTGCATAAGATCCTGGCTTGGCCAGTTTTTTATTTGAAATCAGGTAACAATACATCTTTGAGAGTCGCTATGGAGTTAACTAAAGGAAATCTTAAAAAGCAGTAGTGTTAAATAAATAGTTTATTCAGTTCCAAAAAAAATACATATGATCACTAAAGCTGGCGTAAATTTTTCACAGTCCTAGTGGTGATGATGGTAAATGTGGTGAGTGCTGTGCTTCACATCAGCGTGGAATCTGGAAATTAACAGATAACATGTAAATTACAAAGATAATTGTATACGGATTATACACCAAGGTTTTATAGAACACTAGCTTTCGCGCTCGCGACTTCATTGGCGCGGACTACTGTTTATCGCAAAAAAAACATGATAAGTTAGTTCTATGATGAGTTAAAAACCAATGCAAAAGTAGGTATAGCGCCATTGCTCATGAAGTTTTTTGATAGATTTGTTATTTCGTTTCGATGGCAACCGTTCCTTACAGCGAGTAATCAATATTTTACGGTTTTCCCGTGAAAAAATACAACTTTTCAGTTTAAAAAATATCTTATGTTTTATTCTAGGGTATAAGATATCTTCATTCCAAATTTCATCAAAATAATATCCGTCAAGCCGTTATCGCGTGAAAGCTCCCCAAACAAACAAACAAACAAGCAGACAACATTTCACTTTTAAATTATACTAGTTTTCCTGCCCGTGACATCATACGCGCGCACTACTGTTTATCGCGAAAAAGCATCCTATGTTCTTCTAGGATATTAAAACCCAATGCAAAAGTAGGTATAGCACTAAATGGTCTTGATGCTTTTTGACAGACTTGTTATTTCGTTTCCATGTCAACCACAGACCATTCTGTGATGGCAACCGTTCTTTACAGTGAGTAATAAACATTTTCCTGTTTTCCCGTAGAAACATACAATTTTCCGGGATAAAAAAACAATTAATAGCTTTCAGTGGAACAAAAAGGAGAATCAAATCCATTAATCGATTTGTTCATTGGATTAGAGTGGAACAAGTATTAATTTGGAAGAGGATAACACATAACACATATTGCGTATATTATATGTATGATGTGACCATAGTGAAATAATGTAGCTTATAACATGAAAGAGAAACTATGATAACTATATATCTAAAATTTTATATTATTTAACAATCAATCATATATACCTTTAATCTTAACATACTTTTAACATTTAACTAGTTGCTTTTAACATCAGCCATATAATTATTTCTCACTGGCTGTACCCACGGCTTCGCACGGTGCTATTCCAAGACCTAATCTATACATATAATAAAGCAATCTAACTAATACTATAATAAAACTGTAACTGGGCTAAATCTGTACATGAAATATTTTTTGAAAATTATTATAGAGATACACTTCAATATCGATATGGAGCGCAAAAAGCTTTTTTTTTTTTGTTGTCTATCTGTCTATCTGTCTGTCTGTCTGTCTGTCTCTTTGAACATGCATCACGCTGAAACTACCAGACGGATTTTGATGCAACTTGGCACAATCACAGCTGATGTTATGGATTAACATTTAGAATACTTTTTATCCCGAAATATAAAGGGTTGCCGCAGGATAAGGGTTGAAAGTTATTTAAAAGAACACGCATCACGCTGAAACTACTGGGCGGTTTTTAATGTAACTGGGCATAGTCAAAGTTTATATTATCTGTTAAAATTAAGAATACATTTAATCCCAAAAAAGTAAAGCATTTTTAAGGGACGCTACGGAAGCGTAGCGTAGGTTAAAAGACGAAGGCGTGAGCGAAGGCTCACGCCTTCGTCTTTTAACCTATCACGACCATGTCGGATCGCCACTGAAGGTTGTTGACAGAAATCTGTGTCACGGTAGCGTCGTGTGGACGTATATTTCAAAATAAAAAACTACGCGAAATCCTAAATTCGAAAGTATACCCGATGTCAGCTCGGCCATAAACGTTGGGATTTTGCTTTTTTTTAAACTTGCCCGACCCCAACACGGTCTCTGTGTTATAATAGATTATGAATATCCCAAGATGTAATAAGCGCGCAGTCGTCTGTATATGTTTATCTGGTTGTTTTAAAATAAAACTTAACAAAAAATTTACAGCAGCCTTAAAAATATCAAGGATATCAAGGAAAACCACCGGGGGCCCACCCCCCATTATAACTAGAAAGCATCTCGATCACATCAGCTTTCAAACAGAAAAAACCGCATCAAAATCGGTCCATTTGTTTGGGAGCTATGATGACACACACACACACACACACACACCCCACAAAGGAAGACCCTTTCAGATTCTTCCGTTTCTTTGGAAACATGCCCGTTAGAGTAGAGAGCACAAATAAGAGAGATAATGAGATATCCCACAATCAGCAAATCTAAGATTTAAATAATAAGATTATATATAATTACATCTAGGATATAAATAGAGAAATTTAACTCTGTTGGCACATGAAAGGGAAATTTCCTTTTCAAACTCGAAGAATACTTAGTTTCTCTAAATTTGGATTGAATTGATCTTTTTATAATATTTTATGTATATCTCTTTGTTGAGGAGATGTTAATTTTAACTTGTAAAAGTGCTTTAATTTTTGCCTATTTACAATAAAATACTTTGACTTTGACTTTGAATAATAACAATACTGATCTATATTATAAGAAATTAGGCTGAACTGTATACCTTGGATGCTACTCATAGAAATTATTGAACACACGTTCATGAATATAAATTGCGTACCAACTATAACTCCTTCAACCATTTTAGAGCTAAGGGAGTGACCCGATACACAGAACCATCGCAAGCATAGACTTAAAATTTTAGCGAGCAATAGATACACATTAACAAACAAAGCCGTAGCATAGTGCTGGTTGTGATAAATTAGCATACCCAGAGTGATGGTCACCGTGGTAATGAACCTCTCTGATGGAGCCATCAGGCTCATGCAGCATGTAGAAGCCCTTTACAACGTCGCCGTCACGGGTCTCATGCTGCTCTTTGTGATCGCCGGTGTGTGGATCCTTCACTTTGTACTCGAACTCGTACTTGGGATGTGTCTGAAAAATTTCAGAAGTGAAAAAATTGCTTATTAGTGAAAAAAGTGATTTTTCATAATATTGAGGTTTATTATCAGTGGGTTTGTAACAGATTTTCGTTATCCGGTTTTTAAGATAGCATCACTAACTCATCGAGAGGTTCCCAAACAAACGGAAACCTGTTGTTGAGACAACGCTGTCTATCTCTGTTTGTCTGTTCATCCGTTCGTTACCGACTTGTAGAGCATAGCTAAAAAAAATATATAAACAAAATATGTAGTTCTGTTCAAAATATATATTGTAGTTATGTTGGTGGACCAAAAATTTAAAACGGTATTGAAAATTATATAATGGGGCAGCCCAGCCCAACATATTAAAAATTTTTCTGTTTGAGAAAAAATATTTTATGAAGAGCACAAGTTTATTTTGATTTTGATTTTCATATTTAACATACTCGACTCGAGTGTACCAAAAGTCAAAGTTTTTTTAAAAAAATGCCTCGTTGTCACACCTCTATTGGCAAAATTGAATGCATTATAAACTGTAAACTTATTGACTTTATGGTTAAATATTAATCTTATTTTTTTTATTTTTCTATATTTTCTTTTACTAATCTAATAAATTTTGCGGTTCTTAGGTGATTCTTCTCTGGTGTCAGAGTTTATCAATCTTACTACGAGTATTGAAATAAGATCGCTAGGAACGGAGCACTTGAATAGCACTTGAATATGCGGGGCAGGCACTACTCGTTACTTGGCTATTTATGTATATTTGCACAGTTATGTAAACTTGATGAAAGTTTATTATGTGAATCTCCGTTTTATTCGTTCTACATACTTACATAATAGTCGTGATGGTGGCCATGATGAACTTCTTCGTGGTGGCCATCGTGCTTGTGTATATGCTGAGAGGAATAGCCGTACTCTGCAGACACCGCGTAAACCAAAGCTGCAAGGAACAGGATCTGTTAAAGAAAAATATTTGTAAGTAATAGGTTACTAGGTTGACTTGATAAAATAACTGTTACCAACTGTTACGACAAAAATATGAGGATAGATTAAATTTCTTAAATTTATTTTTAGGCTACTGTGCCTACTGTATTTAGGTACCTAATTTACATTGTTGGTTCCAATAATCTCTGAGGAACACTATTACAATCACACTGATATTATAAATACGGAAGTGTCTCTGTCTGCTTGTAACCTCTTCAAAACTAAACGGCTAAACCGTTTTTGATAAAATTTGGCAATGATAGTGATAGTGTGAATCACGAGGAAGTACTTGTCGTTAACATGTCCAATAAGGCCACCTACTTTCCTAGCTTTCTTTTTTTTCCTTTTTTAGTATGGTTAAAATAACAAACTTACCTTAGAAATCATGTTTTTAGATTTTTACTAGTTGCTGTGAATGGTTATGGTTATGGAAGTTGAATGATACATTGACACCTAATCAAATGTCTTTTATATACCAAATAATAGCACTTAACTTATATTCAAGGTAATTCGTTTTCACTATTTTATGGCCAATTACAATTTAGCCCATGTGTGAGTTTCGATAAAAGTGCGTGTGTCACGATTTTTTCGGTTATAAACACAGTACCTTCCTAAAATGAAAGAGGCCACTGCTGCAATCATAACCTATCATGTCAATTGATTAGGGAGCAATTGCCTATAATGCGTTGGGACTATAAATAGTCAATGAATGGTGACTATAATTTTAGTCTAAAAGCAGAATGCCTATATTGTATGGTAATTTATCTACATCTACATCGACACTTATCTACATCTAAATCTACATATTTTATAGAGGAAAGATTGGATTGTTTGTTTGTTTGTTTGTAAAGGATAAACTAAAAAAAATACCTGATTTTAAAAAAAAAAACACATAAAGAAAGCTAAATTATCAGCGAGTAACACTAGAAGGATTTTATTTTTCAAAAAATTAATGGTCTTTTGGAAAATTGCAATAATGAAACCTGACGTATTAAATTTTGCAAAAAATCTCGATTACTTTGTATCACAAACCAAAGAGTATATAAATACTACGTAAGATCACAAATAAAGAAGGAGATACGGGTCTTTGTATATGGAACGTTGTCATGGAAACGAAATCACAGAACATCTACTAATCATTGACGTAGGAAATTCTCTATGCTAATAATACACGAGATAGTAACCGTAATTCAACCTCCTTGTGTTAAACAGAATAATACTATAGACGAAATAGTACATGAGTATAAAACCTATAAACATAAACATTTTGTGTAAGATATTGTTGTTGTTCTACTTGTCCAAATAAAGTACCTACTAATTTTATCTTTCTACTAGCTGTGCCCGCGGCTTCGCTCGCGTGGTCATTTCTCTAGGTTAAAAGTACTCTATGTGCTATTCCAGGACCTAAAATAAACATATGATCAAAATTCCTTCAGCCGTTAATAAGTTTTTTAGCGATTGCTCGGCATCTAATCATTGGATTACGATACCAAGTACCCCAGGTCTTGGTCAAACCCTAAGCTATCCAACACTGAAAACTGCATCGCATTCGGTCTAATAGTTTTTACGTGATGCACGAACAAACATACAGACAAACAAACAGACAGACACGCATTTTAAAAATGTTTTATTCTTGTTCAGTAGCTCAGTCCAATTTTGAAAAATTATTTTCTTTTTACAGACTTTTACGTTATTATTGCCTATAGCTGTGCCCGCAGCGTTGCTCGCGTGGTAGTTTTTCTGGGATATAATTATCCTTTGAGTTATTCCAGTACCAAAAGTACCAATATAGGTACCTACCTACCTGTGTTAACAACCTTCAGTGGCGATCCGACATGGTCGTGATACGTGATACGTTACCCCATTATAGCTAGGAACCATCTTGTTTACCTCAGCTTTGAAACAAAAACCCGCAGTTAAATTGGTCCATTCGGTTTGAAATATACGATTCTCACCCCCCCCCCCCCCCCCTTTCAATTCCTCCCCCCCCCCCCTCCCATATAGCAAAGAAACATGATGAAACATCTCGATCACATCCGTTTTAAAACATAAAAAACTGCATCAAATTTGGTCCATTTATTTGGGAGCTACGAACTTCACCGTATAGCGTAGCGAGCATAAAGCCCCATTATAGCTGAGACAAATCTTGTTTACCTCTGCTTTGAAACATAAAAAACCGCAGCTAAATTGGTCGATTCGTTTGAAAGGTACGATTCTCACCCCCTTTTTCTCGAAACTCCCCCTTTTCGCACCCCATATAGCTAAGAACCATCCCGATCACTTCAGTTTCAAACATAAAAAACCGCATCAAAATCGGTTCATTTGTTTGAGATCAACGATCCTAACCCCCATCCCCATCCCCCCTCCTCCCTCCCATTATAGCTAAGAACCATCTCGTTTACCTCAACTTTCAAATATAAAAAACACGCAGCTAAATCGGACCATTCATTTGGAAGCTACGATTCTCACTCCCTTTTTATGAGGGAATGTAAATTATAAATGATAGTTTATTTCTTTTTTAAACATTCACTTCAGGTGAAAAAAAAAACAAAGTAAATTGACAGAATTCTTTTCCGTTTATGAGTTTTTTTCTAAATTATACGAATTGGAATTATTGTGACCTATTTTGTTGTAACGATTTGACGGTTTACTTCAGGAAAAAACAATTTAAAAAAAATCAAAGAAATTGTAAAAATAACGCATAAAATATGTAAATACTTAAAAATATGTAACAAAACATTTCTAGTGGTGCGTGATTTCGATCCACGCACGTTTGGGTTGGCAGGCAGATATGGCCCCGCTAAACCAGACAGTATAAATATAATAATAAATAGGCGAGAGGGTCAAAATTATAATAAAGGGTATCATAATGTTTTATTTATATTACATTTAAATTACCATAACTTTGAATACCTATCCCACAGGAACCCTATATTTTTTGGGGATAAAAAGAATCAATAATTTTAAAACATAATATGTACTTTGACTATGCCAAGTTACATCAAACTCCGTCCAGTAGTTTCAGCGTAATATGTGTTCTTTTAAATATTTTTCAACCCCTATCCTGCGGGAAAAAAGTATTCTAAATATTAATCCATAACATAAGCTATGATTGTGCCAAGTTGCATCAAAATCCGTTTGGTAGTTTCAGCGTGATGCGTGTTCAAAGAGACAGACAGACATACAGACAAAAATTTTAAAAAAATCCTTTTTGCACTCTATATCGATTTTGAAGTTTATCTCAATTATAATTTTCAAAAAATATTTAATGTACCGATTTAGCCCAGTTACAGTTTTATTATAGTATAGATAGATAGAAGATATATCTACCCGTGCGAAGCCGGGGCGGGTCGCTAGTTAGTAATAAATTAAATTTTTGCATCTGATGCTGCTTTAATCATAACCAAATGACAATTAATTCAATACAAATTAATAAAATATTTGGTTTAACGAAATAACACACAAGCCTGAATACTTATTCGAGTAAATTCCGTGACATTAATCACGTCGTGCGAAATATGTAGTACAAAATTAGGAGAATCTACAAACCAAAGTCGCCGACCCCGCGACACAGCTCAGCGGGCATATTGTGTTGTCGGCGTTATTTCGTTATGTCGGCGAAGTCGCTTTATGTCGATAAAATATTATTTGCGTAGAACATATTACTCGTAAGTACTAGCTTTCTTGCCAGCGACTTTGTCTGTGCGGACTACAATTTATCGCGAAAAAAAACATCCGATGTTCTTCTAGGATATTAAAAACCAATGCAAAAGTAGGTAGCGCCAACTATTGATATTTTTGACTAATCAACATTTTCCAGATTTCCCGTGGAAACTTACAATTTTCCGGGATAAAAAGTGTCCTTTGTTTTATTCCAGGGTATAAGCTCTCTCCATTCAAAAATTCATCAAAATCAAAATTTCGTCCAGCCATTATCGCGTGAAAGCTCCCAAAACAAACAGACAACTTTTCACTTTTATTTACACAATTGCTTTTCAAAAGAAGTGAAAATATGAAAAAAAAAAAATAACAATAACCGCCTCACACAGAGGAATTAATTTTATGTGAAAAAGAAAAGTATTACCATAAATAATTCAAACGCGCATTGTTTTGTTTATATTGTTGTTGATAATTTACGTCAACTATTTGACAGCTAAATTTGTATGTGAAAAAGAAAAGTATTGTTTTTATTATTGTCCACGCATTTTTTTTTTGTATTAAAATCTTCGGTGGGACGTAAGGAACATACAAAAAATAAATTAGCCGAATTGGTCCAGCCATTCTCGAGTTATGCGCTTAGCAACATTCATAATATATATATATATATATTATTATTATATATGTTTCAGCATTGTTATTGTCCGGTAACAACTTACTGAGAGTGAGATTTAAAACTTCACAAAGGGCTTCGGACAAGTAATTAAAGCAAATTTGAATACGAATGATCATTATTTTACACCATTAAAAAGTTTATGAAGAGAGTCTAAAAGTTTAGTAGAGCGAGTGTTTAATGATTCTGTTACTAATGTTTTAAACCAACAACATGCATGTTATTTACTTTAGTACTTATAAATACTTAAAGTATTGTTTGGGTGGCGGTACCATAAGGCTCGCATTGTGCATTGGTAAACTCGAAAGCATAAAATTATAGGCTTGATGCTTCTATAACCTGTTCCAACCAACTGGAATACCAGTTGTTCACGTAGATTATTGGAAATGGAGGTCGTTTAGTAGGTGCACGGAGGTCTTGCAGTAACTTAAATGCTAACGTATGATCCAGACTTAGACGTGCATTAAAATATATTCCTAAACAGAAACAAGACTTTAATAAACATATATTTTTTGAGGACTCACGAAACATGACTCGTATCATGGTTCCCAAATGAATACCCATACATTACCATTCAGCCTGCTTGTTCGTAAGTTGAGGGAGATAATATAATAAAATTCCAGTATCCATCTACATAAACTGTTCTTATTTATTAATTATCTCACGGACATTATAAAAGTGGTGTAAAAGATCTTATTTTCTAATTTTATGAAACATTTATTATTCTTATAATTTGTCGAATCCTTTGGTTAGTATCTATATATTTACCAAATTAGGTTAATTATCCTTGTCCCAAAATCTAAAGCAAAAGATATAAATTTTTAAAACTGTGTCAATGGGTTGCTTTTATGCGACTATAAATTTACAGTAAGTTGCTATTACAAAATTATTACTAACTAGCTTTTGCCCGTGACTTCTCCACGTGAACTACAGTTTATCGTGGAAAAAAAGCATCCGATGTTCTTCAAGGATATTTAAAACCAATGCAAAAGTATAGCACCAACGCCCTTGATGCTTTTTGACAGACTTGTTATTATTTCGTTTCCATCACAACCGTTCCATACAGCGAGTAATCGTCATTTTCAAGTTTTTTCCGAGGAAACTTACCATTTGGATAAAAAGGATCATATGTTGGTATTTACAGTAAGTACCTATTTACAAAGTTAAATCAAAATTTGATCAGCCGTTTTGGCGTTAAAGCTCCCCAAACAAACAATCAAACAATAGACAACGTTTCACTTTTACACATTGGTGTGGATATATCAAGCCATACTTTGGACACCGCTTTTGTCTACTGCTGGACAGAGGCCATCTTTCCTTCCTTTCACTTTTTACGGCCTATTGCTTGCGTGGACCAATCCTTTATAACAGCAGCTCGTATTTTCACTTCCGTCTTTCTATAGACATTATAGATGTTGTATTTTTAATATGATTTAATTAGAGTAGAAAGTAGTAAAGATTCCAAAGAAGAATAGTAATGATTAAATTCTTAACTTACACTCTGTTATCAATGATCAAACGTAGGTACATTCTCAGCAATGTTTACCGTGCAGGGAATGATGTGACATATGTTTATGCTTGCCCAAACCATGACTGCTTCCGTGACTCATATGTTTGGACTTTGAGCTCATGTTATGCTCGTGAGAAGATCCCTGGGCGTGACTACTCCCTTTTTCATAATTTATAGTCTTGCCTTGATTGTGTCTGTTTTGACTATTATATTTACTATAAGCATTGTTACTGTCCTCCTGGCTACTTTCACTTTTGATAATAGGATTGCTCTCTTTGCTTTTAGGAAGAGAAGATTTGAGGACATGATCATTATATTTATTTATGTCTGTATTATTTCCGTGACCAGATCCTATAGTATGACTGCCTTCTTTACAGCTTTTGTGACCATTATTTTCATTCTGACTATTATTAATGTTAGCCTGGTCACTATTACTATTGTTACTATGATTTTCACTGTGACTTAAATGCCCTGCAGCGTTTTCTTTTTTCCTCTTATGTCCAAGGGTTGCAGCTTCGTTACTTATTGACAGGGCCACAATTATTATTGTGAAAAATATCTGTGAATTTAAATTAATTAAATAAACAGAGCCATTTACATACTTATTTACATATTGAATATAAATTTAATTAAAAATATATTAGAAATTGTATTTCATATGGACATAAAAAATCTTAAATTTGATACTTTCGGGATATCTATCGCATAACCTGAAACATTAGAAATAAAGTATCTTGCAACAGCATACTTTTGAACTAACGTACGAGACATACTACGTGCGTATATTATGGATCATCATCATCATCACCAGCCTGTGTTCGTCCACTGCTGGACATAGGCCTCTCCCAATGAACGCCACAGAGCACGATCTTCGGCTCTTCCCATCTAGTTTCTGCCGGATGCCCCCCGCAGGTCGTCACTCCACCTGACTGGTGGGCGTCCAACACTACTTTTGCCAAGACGCGTTCTCCACTCGAGAACATCTACCCCAGTGGTTGTCCGTCCTTCGAGAAATGTGACCAGCCCATTGCCACTTCAGCTTGCAAATCCTTCGAGCTATGTCGGTGACGTTGGTTCAAATTATGGATATTACGGATATTGAGATGGAAAAAGATAGCTCTATACGTACACACATTGTATTGTGGTAAATGGCAAAGTAAAGTCTCAATTTGAATTAAGAACACTGGTGCGGCGAATAGCACTTCATAATAGAAAATGTATGGAAGAAGTATGTTGAGTATTGTCCAAATTTTACGATTTGATTTAGTAAGTTTCTTTGGAAAAAGTATTTCTGGAGCAAAATAGAGTTCATTGAGACCAACATTACATTTTTGGAAAAAAAAATGTAGACTTAACCATTTTTTTAAAAACCTCTAATACAGTTAGTTATATATTTTTTTCAAAATAGACCCGATGTTTCCTAAGAACAAAAGCTTCTTACTACAAAAGAAAAGGCTGAATGACCCATACAAATAATGGGGCATTAAAGGTATATAACCTTTTGCCACATCCTTATATTTTGCATCACGTACGTTGGTAAACATTTATACTTCACTTTGAGACAATTTGATTGAGGCATGCATGCCTTTGAATAGAACTGAGAGCACATATTTTAGCAAAATATAGAATTAACGTAAACATTATGCTCGTGAAAATACCTTTGCAAGAATAAGAAGTGTGTATTTTGGGCATATCTAGCTCAGACATAATACATTTATTAAGTTGATAATTATTGTATCAATTTTTATCAGTGATTAAAAACAGGTTCAACTAATAAAAAAGATTTCGATGTTATATAAGTTTTTACTACAGTAATTACGTACTGAAAACTGCCCCTTACCTTTACCAGCATTTTTTAACGTATTTAAACAGGTACTTTTCACCACAAACGGCTGCCTTTCAACAACAGTTGAATAACGATAGGCAAATTTTAGACTCGTCTCTAATTACGAGTACTATTGCAGGACTATTAAACCACGACCATTAAAGTTAGTGATACCAGGTTGGAATTAATAAAACTGGTTAAACATAATAAACATTTTGTGGGATTCGATTATACCTACTAGATAACATTGAAATACTTAGTGAATTGTGAAGTTATTGCGTTCCTAATCTATTGATTCGAAAAGAACTACAAGAAATATTTTAAACAGGAACTAAATGTCTTATACAGTGTACAAAATCATATTTTTTTAAATTAGTTATGAGCGTGTAGCATTAGTTATGTTTATTATAATTCAACCTTTTTTTACATATGATAATAATAAAGAAAAATAGGATAAAAATTAAATTTATTTAAAAAGAAATAACAAACTTTTACATTGACATTTTAATAATGATGGTGATGTTTCTCCGGGATAATATGATGAGTTTCATGCTTCACATCAGCGTGGAATCTGCAAATAGAAATGATGATTAAGACTCAAATAAGGTGGCAGCCTTGAACACGTTTCTATAGATATAAGCAGTAGTAATGTTATAGGGCTATCTCCAGAAGTAAAAAAAATAGGCTGATGATGATGTGAGTACGTACGAGTAAGTTATAATACCAATAAAACTTACCCAGAGTGATGGTCGCCGTGGTAGTGCACATGTCTGATGGAGCCATCAGGCTCGTGCAGTGAGTAGAAACCCTTCACGACGTCGCCGTCGCGGGTCTCATGCTGCTCCTTATGATCATGGGTGTGCGGGTCTTTCACCTTGTACTCGAACTCGTACTTGGGATGGGTCTGTGGTACAAAAATTTAGTTTGAAAATTGTTTAAAGAAGAAAAAAAGACTTAACTAATTGCAATGTCTTTCACCAGTAACTACGAAAGATGATGACACGCTTTGACATGACAGTTTGATGACTCAGCATGATTATGCTTTTTTGTGCCACTAGAATACAGGTGCCAGTCGTTCGCCTGATGGTAAGGGGCTATTTACTTGTGGATTCCAAGATCTTGCGATCACATTTGCTTGATATAATGCACAATCCAGAACACATAGCACACTACTAAGTGCTAGAGCACTTGACACAAATGTGTTCTCCTGAACTGGTCCATTTTTCTGACTTCCACATCATTTTATACACTACAGATATTTAAACTTTCTAAAGCTTAGTGTGAAAAGTGAACTAACGTAGTAGTCGACATGCTTGTGATGTCCATGCCCATGAGTTACTTCCTCGTGATGGCCGTCATGTTTGTGAACGTGTTGAGAAGAATATGCGTGTTCTGCAGATACTGCATACACCAGAGCTGCTATGATCAAGATCTGCAGATGAAAATAAATGGATTAAATCTGGCTATCAAAAGATCAAGACACTTTAAGACTACTGTAACAATATGACTGGAACAGCTGTGCCAGCGACCTAGAGCCGTGCTCCGGTAAATAAAGGAGCTTGGGTGGCTTGGGTAGAGGCTGGCAGTGGGAAATGCACAATACACCCCAAGCGGGACGTCAGTGCAGGCCTTACCGCCCTCATCTCGAATAAGAATAAGAATATGAGATGATATTTTCCATTAAGAAGATGACACAAATGATAATCACAATGATATGAATGACCGAAGTATCATCACTTTTTAACTTGAATTTTCTGAAAACTATACGCTACATTTTATTGAATTATATTATGTTTACCTTAGCAAACATTTTTTATTTTAATTCTCTAGTTGTTTATGATATGATTTCCAGTTGAACACTGATACATATTGTCAAACGCCCACGTCTTTTATATCCAGTATTCCAGTTAAAACAATAATCAAGGTGATTGTTTCACTTAAAACCAAATGCAGTAAAATTTCTCAGATTTTATCACCTATCGCTTTTGCAAATTTGTAATGGTTACTCAATGCGCCCCGTTGTACACTGGTTTGGATTGTCAATAAAGTTATTTTTCGTGTAATAAGTAATGACCCAATACTTCTAGTAAGAAACTATATTAGAAAGAAAAGTAGCCGTGATGACCACTTTATATTGTGTCCGTAGATACCTACTTTGGCGACGAAGATCAATCGAAGTCATCACGATTCGTGTGACTTTTTGTTACTTACTGCTTTATTATAAGTATAGATAAATAGATATAGGTAGATAGATTTTTACAAACATGTTTGTTGGATTCATATTATTATTGTTAAGCTAATAGCCATATAAAGGTATGAAGAAAAATAAACAAAACCGTATTAGAATTGGACGACTCGTTCAAGACCTAGGGGAGAACGAACAAATACAGACACACAAACTCTTAAGTTGAACTTATAATAAGTCTCGTTTCAAATCTGGGTTAAAAAATGAAGCATGCTTTTGCTACTCCTGACTTCATCACTGGTACTTCTGTAACGCTTAACAACATAACTTAAGTAATTTATTTTATTCCATTATAAAAAGTGTACTTATTTGTCGCATTGCATCAAACGCGCAATTAACACGATTACAGAGACTGTACTGCATAATGTAAACAAGTACCAAAATTATGAAACTATTGCAAAGCGTGTAGGCATAAACACAGTTTTAGCCCGCAAGTATTTGTAGTGAAACTGTGAAATCGATATCACCTTGGAGTCTTGTAATGATATAAAAGTCGCTGGGCTCAGAAAATGTGTATGTTTCAGAAGCTAAACATAATCACCAAATATGTATTTTAGGCGGCACCGCCCATCGTCCGTGCTGCGCAGCCAAACGGATGTTTCTGCTAACTACGCTACCAGATTGAACTACTCTGACGCTACGCTGTATGCTGTAGGTACACCACACACGACATCCGGATTCATCTGCTTGTATACGTGGTGATTAGCTCGTCCACGTGGCGCATTTCAGAGACAGTTGATCTGCGCAGATGCGCTGTGTTTCAGTAAGGGGCGCCGCGTACACAAAATAAGTAAAAGTGCAAATAGCCGTAGATCTGTGACGCAGTATATATCTACACTAATATTATAATGAGGAAAGATTTGATTGTTTGTATGTTTGTGTGTTTGCTTGTAATGGAATGGAAACTCAAAAAATAAAGAACAGATTAAAAAAACTCGTAGTAAGCTCGTAGTTGATGTTTTTTTTATGTTTGCAAGTTTGTTTCTAATGGATAAACTCAAAAAATAATGAACCAATTTAAAAAAAATCTTTGATCCACCTATAGAAAGCTACCATTATCAAGGAGTAACATGGAATCCAAAAACCAAACCAAATAAAAGTACCAATATATAAAAGTGAAACGTCTGTTTGTTTGTTTGCTTTTTGGGTAACTTTCACGCAATAACGGCTGGACGGATTTTGATGAAATTCGGAATGGAGATAGCCTATACCCTAGAATAAATCATGGGATACTTTTTATCTCGGAAAATTGTAAGTTTTAACGGTAAAACTGGAAAATATTGATTACTCGCTGTAAGGAAATGTTGCCATGGAAACGAAATAACAAGTCTGTCAAAAAACTTCAAGAGCATTGGTGCTATACCTACTTTTAATATCCTAGATGAACATAGGATGCTTTTTCTGCGATAAACAGTAGTCCGCGCTGTCGAAGTCGCGGGTGGGAAAACTAGTATATTTAATTTTAAAAAAAGAAAGAGATCTCTCCGAAAATTGCAATAATGTAACCCAAGGTATCAACAATTTGCAAAAAGACGATTACTCGCCGTAAGGAACGGAATGACATGTTGCCGTGGAAACGAAATAATAACAAGCCTGTCAAGTACGTGAGTAATAATGCAGTTGTCTGTGGTCAAAAAGCACCACGATCGTCAATGCCGAAGATGTGTAGATATTTATAACAACTACATAGAAGTATGGTCTGTGTGTGTTTGTGTGACTGTATGTTCGTGTGGTGTGTGTGTGTGTGTGCGTGTGTGTGTGTGTGTGTGTGTGTGTGTGTGTGTGTGTGTGCGCGCGCGCGTGTGTGTGTGTTTGTGTGTGTGTGTGTGTGTGTGTGTGCGTAGTTGAATAGGTATTTTGAAATTATAATGAAGTTACATTGACAGTTTTTTAAATGCTTTTAATTAACTTGTAATGTTTGTATGTGTGTTTGCTTAGGTCAAATCTTGCAAGCTTTAATAACTTCCTCTTATCCTACGGAGGAGATTTTTTACAAGTAATGTACGTTAGTTTATGTGCGTCAGTTTTTAAATAAATAAATTTAAATATATTCGGGACATTTCCACACCAATTACCTAGCCCCAAACTAGGATACCCCGTACTATGAGCACTAGATAACGAATAAACCTACAAAGATAAGAAAATTACATCCATGACTTGGAATCAAACATGTCTGCTCTTCACATAAATGATTGCACCTTTCAGGATTCGAACCCGCGACCATTCGATTTCGTACCTAGGATCTCTAGCCACTAGACCAACCGGTCGTCAATTCCGAAGTTGGTTCAATTCCGATGGCAATGCATTTTTATGGTAAGCAAGACCTGAATCGAAATCCAGGATTAGCTCCAGAGGAAGGAAATCTTCACCGGTCAACAGCATAGACACGAAAGAACAATGGCAGGACTCCATACTAAAAAATTACTGAGATCAAATTGCGACCCTTAATGAAAAATATGTAAATAAATATTCGACATTAGTTCCAGAGTCTCCAAGTGAAATTATTTTCATTTGGAAAAGCCGGATAAATAATATTGAGGTCTTTAATGCCGCACCAAGTACTGAAAATCTGATTGCAACCAGTCTCATTGAGCTATGTAAAACCAACGCTGTAGCTTGGGTAGATCTGTCACTGTCAAAGTCTAAAATAGAGCTAACCTGAGCTGACACGTTTCGATCCGATTTTGTTTAATGTCGATAAAATATCATAACGATTCTAAGATATTTTAATCAATTACAAATTTGATACAAGTAGTATCGCTTCAGAGATATCAGCATTTGACCACCAGTTTCTTTAAAGATAGAAAAACAGTGCATTTAAATAAATATGATTAAGTCAAAGTCAGACAGTTTATCGATCATTCGTTGAATTATATCGATATACAGATAAAGTGCATTAATACTATCTGTACTTACACTCCTATTTGTCTTACTTTTGACATTGCGAAAGTAATTTGTACATAATTTTATATACATTTAAAAAATAAAAATAGCTCCGGTTCTTACAAAAATGAGTGAATATTTAAAAAAATCTTAGAAAAAATATTTTATTTCTTTGTTATACCTACATAAATGAAATAAATGGACGCCAAAACGCCCAAAAAACTAGATTAAATTCTGCCGCTGTTCTTTTGTGTACTTACGCATTAAATTATGTTAGCTGGTTTTAAGCTTTATCATGACATGGTTACTGCACTCGGGTTTGGGTCCTCCTCAACGGTCAACAGCACAAACATGAAATTTTGGATACGAATTTAATTTTGATAGCCCTAGTTACACCATGACATGCCTACTGCATAAAAAGTTATTTTTAAATGTTTATAATTTACTTATTTCTATTCGGTTCTGTTTGCAAAATATACAGCACTTAATGTGCTTGTCTCCCCTACTCCCAAAACGAATTTACGAACACAATTATCTAGGGTTTACCAGTTTACTAGTTAGAGCCGACCAAGATAACGAATTTTACCCCCCGCCCACTCGCGTCAACTCTGAACAAATTCCGTAGTGAGAGCACAGAATAAAATGAATAATAGTACTTTGGAGTGCGAGACAATCTATCTACCTGTGAAAACATCTTTGTTGGCATATCACGTCAAACTACTGGATCGATTGAACTATGGTTTTCATATTTGGGTAGCTTAGGATCCTGGCTACGGAACCTATTTCCGCGCTTGACATCTGCGGCGCCTTTTTCTTGTAATCTGCGCCTGTCGCTGTCAAAATTAAAAGCTATGGATCTGGGCCTTAGGCAGATTTTTGGTATGGCACAATAAATAATTTGACTGATTGGTTAAAAGAACTTCAAATCTATTTGTTTTACCACGCAAAGCAGAAATGGTCGCAGATTTGAATATAGTCCGCAGTAAAATTTAAGAATGTTGTATCAAAAGTTAGAAAATAGGAACAATTAGGGAAAAAAGAAAGAAAGGGTGGTTGTTTGTTTGTTTGTCGTGTAAGATAGTGCTGGCTTCTGATGTCAGAGTTTGTCAAGCCGATCGAGGGCCTCTGACGTGGATTAATGACTGCTATTAATCAATAACAGCCGGGACCAACAGCCTAACGTGCCCTCCGAAGCACGGAGCGATGGAAAACCGCACATAATTTAGAAAAGTCATTGGTGCGGAGCCTAGGCTTAGAACCTGGTATCGTACAATTCTAAATTGCACTATAGAACCGTTATGCCACCATCGCTATAAAGGGTGGTATAAGCACAGAACACCTAAGTATAAGTGACTCGTCAAATTCAGTGAGAAAAATGAGTTGCTCTATGGGTGGATTACTTATGCGATAAGTTTATTTTTACTAAGTCTGCGTCTTTAGTAAATCTAAAGGTTCAAAAATAGTATATACAAAACCAGAAGTTAATTAATTAATATTTTATTAACAAATAAAAACAAAAGTCAACATTCAGTCTATCTTCTAAAACATCCTTTAGTGATGATGATGGTGCTTCTCAGGAACAATGTGATGTACTTCATGCTTTACATCAGCGTGGAATCTGTGAAATGAAACAAATGTGAACAAATTAATATACTAAAGTCATATAAAACGGGATATTTACCATGAATTTCGTTTGTTTATATTACGAGAGTAATTAATTTCATATCCATTGAAGTTTTAAGCTGAAATGGTCACTAACACTAAAGTCAACATTAGAAACGGGATATTTATCATATATTTCTTTGGTTTTGAATTTCCTATATTTGAGTGATATTGATAGGAATAATGGTAACATTATTAATAACAATAAAACGAGCACGTGAGAGGGTAAAGCGTTTTATCTGCTCGTAGAAAATTAATCACCCAACCGCGTTTACTTCAGTTGATCCTTGATCATGGCGCTTGCAACAGTGCTGAACTAAAGGAAACTCGAAACCAATGAAATACATGGTAATATCCCGCTCTAATTTAGTGACTATGTCAGTTTAAAAACTTCAATATGAATATTTAAATTAAAATAATTACCCTCTTAACTCGCCAAACACACGTAATGATAGAGATCGGGATGTTTATGTGCATGAAAGTGGGTCATTGAAATGAGATGCCATACCCAGAGTGGTGATCACCGTGGTAGTGCACGTGCCTGATGGAGCCATCAGGTTCGTGCAGCATGTAGAAGCCCTTCACGACGTCGCCGTCGCGGGTCTCGTGCTGCTCCTTGAAGTCGTGAGTATGAGGATCCTTCACTTTGTACTCGAACTCGTACTTGGGATGAGTCTGGAATATAACAATAGTTAAGTATTCACAACTTCAAATCATGCGACTGTGTTGAGTTCATTGGTGAAACTATTACTTACGTAATAATCAACGTGCTTGTGGCCGTGACCGTGGTGGTCGTGAACTTGCACTTCCTCGTGATGACCGTCATGCTTGTGGACGTGTTGCGAAGAAAAGGCGTGCTCAGCCGCTGCAGCACCCAGCACGGCAGCTAGTAATAAGATCTGGAAGAATAATTTTTAGTTGAAACTAAGGAAACCTAATATACCTATTAACAGAAGCTTTAATCATTATGTCAGGAGCATTAATAATAGGCGTGCATTTTATAGCTCGCATGATGTTAGTTAGGATGTAGTCAACGATGTTGCAAGCTTACTAAAAAGTAACCTATTCATTTGTGATTTAACTTGATAACAATCTGAATACTTTCGTTTACAAAAATGCTTCTAACAGGACTGAGTAAAGATTATCCAGTTATTATAATTATGGAAAAAATATAATAAATTAATAACAATGATGAATCAACCCGTTGAATTGCTATAATTATTACCTTTGAGTACATTTTTTAAATGTTTTCTTGTATCGTTGCTAACGTTTAGTAATAAACTGATACTAATTGTCAATCACGCGCGGTTTATATACCTACCTATTCGTTAAAATGTTCAAACCACTCCAAATCTTAAACCAAGGTGACTATTTTTACCCCACATCAAAATATCTACAATTTTTATCACCTATCGTATGCCTAACAATGCATTGCAATTCTTCCGTAAATAATTTGCTTGGAATGTGATAGGTACTTAAACTTATGGAGTTTTCAAGTCAAGCATTATAAAGTTTGTTTGACGAGTGAGGAAGTGATGGCCTCTGCTGTCATAGTTAGGCCGCCCGTGTGTCTCTGATATGGATTAACAACTGATATTATCATTAGCGGCCAGGACTGACAGCGTCACGTGCCTTCCGAAGCACGGAGCGATGAAAAAACACAAATAACTGAGAAAAGTCATTGGTCCGGAGCCTATATTGGACCGAATCCGGTATCGTTGGATTCTAAGTCGCACTAGTAAACCGCTAGGCTACCAACGCTTCAAAAGTAATACGGTATGGTATTCTCCAAGCTAATCGTGTTTATTTTTAAATCTCGGCTAAGTAGACAAATTGGACGGAGCCGAGATTTTAATAAAATAAACAACAAATTAAATTTGAAGTTAATTTTATTGGTCTTACTTTTGACCGTACAATTCAAGCGAAGATAAAATAATGTCAATTTGTACTTAGTAACTTCCTTATATAACTTTTATAAATGCGTAGGCGATTTCTAGTACATTCTTCATTTGCAATAACAACTAAGTAGTTACATTTCTCATAATTTAGCGAGAAAAACATCTAAGTACATAAATGCTTATTCAGCTATGCGCAATTAAATCAAATCAACATGTAGAGTACCTCTACTGCGCATTATTCATAGAAAAACAACATAAGTACAAAAAGTGCTTAATTGGTACTTTCACAATCTAAGGAAGTATGATTAAATATGTCGCAATTGGACTTCGGTAAACAACGGTGGGTTTGTGGTACATATAACTTCTCCACCCTGAGATTGAAAATTATCTGAAAGTTCATTTCTTGAAGTCAGATTATTTTCAATTTTACATAATTTCAAAATCTTATTTTTATATTATATAATCAAGTATACAATAGTAAAAATCATTATAATATAAAGTATTAATGTCCATAAACTAACACTTTTTATTCGCACTTTATTGACCATTTAACTATATTCACTGTTTTCACTTTTCTTCAAAATATAATTCAGCATTTGTAGATTTTCCATGTTTACTCCATCTAAGTTAACAGGTTTTCTTTTGATATTATTTGTAACTGGAACACTTGGTAAATTTATCAATGGTAGTTTAGGAATATGTAAGTTCATTCCTCTGAACAATTTCTTCCGTAGAGTAATATCTTCAACTTGTATTTTACAATTATCGTCCAAGGTTAAAATATAAGTACCAAGGATTTTCTCTCGAGTAATCTCATTTTCACAGGTTTTTGTCTAGTACGTTTGGTAACTTGCAAAAATTATCCATATGTTCATTTCAATTTGTTGAACTTTTATCTCTGAAGTTTCGATTAAAATTGGAGAACACGACGTAATATTCAGTGTAAATTTCATTAAATCAGTAATACATTTATCTTGTTCCAATACGACTGCACAACTTTCTTTACAAAGAAATAATTTCTCATCAATCTCGTCGCATGGCTTGGAGAGCAATGTAATAGAGTTCAAATCCTTCACGAGGATAAAAGGATATTTAGGAAGTATCAAGGATGTAATATTATTAAAAGTATCAAGGATAGGTAAGGGGAATAACTGGTAATATTTGTAAGTGTTTTTGCGTACAATTGGAATTGCCAGTACATATGTAATTTGCCTACCCTTAATATAAGCTTTTATCTCTATATTTTGCTCTATATTAACTAAATTTTCATAATTAACAGGGAAAATTAACTTATCTATTCTCTCAATATTTTTTAACAATTCAAATAATTCATTAGTATCAATTATTGATCTATGTAATATCTTATTTTTTACTTAATGCGATTGCTGTATCAATCTCATCTAACTTAGAAAGAATTATTTGAAAATTATGAGTTAACAAACTATAAGCATGAGATACTTTATTTTCAAAATCATTTATTTTACTTCTTATTCAATGCTTTCTCAATATCAATTAAATTTATCTCAAATTTTATAAAGTTATAATTAGAAGTATTAGTGAAATAGCATCTTAGTTTTAATATCAATAATTAATTCATCTTGATTGCATCAATTAAAAAACAAAAATTGCATATCTTTGTTCTTGATGCAAACGATTTAATCTAAGTTTCATTAGATTTTCAGACAATATATCATCTAAATCACAATCTGTTTCCATTTTCAATTATATTATTAACTTGAATAAAAAGATTTTCAATTGTAGCCATGTCGCTACTTTCATTTAATAGTGAGGCTGCTCTGCCTACAACTCTACTTGAAATTACATGAAATAAATATAACTCTTGTGCTGCAGTAATTTCGGTTCCACTTAAGCTACGCACATATTCACATTTTGAAATAAATAAATTTAATAATTTTTCATTCCCATCAAATTTAGGAATCAATTTCACAATTTCATTCGTTATAATCCTCATAGGTTCCATTTTAAATTATTATTTAAAATCAATTCAAATTATTAAAATTGAGTATGCGTTTGTACAATATAACACGTATAACACACAAAAATTCAAAATATAATTAAATAAAGGCACATAAAAGTTCAATAAAAGCACAAAAAATCAATAAAGACACATTAAAATCAATAAATTCACATAAAAATCAATTATGACGCATAAAAATCAAGAAATTCACATAAAATTCAAATAAAAACGCATAAAATATCAATACATTCACATAAAAATCGATAAAGACATATAAAATCAATAAATTCACATACAATTCAATAAAAACGCATAAAACGTCAATACATTCACATTAAAATCAATAAAAACACATAAAACGTCAAAAATTCACATAAAAATTCAAATAAAAACGCATACAATAAATAAGTGTATTGGCAATGTTTGTCCAAAAACACTAAGGGTCGAATAGCAGGGCAAGAATACGGAAAGTGAATGATTTTCGACTCACTTAAAACCGCTCGATCCCATGCCTCGGTGATTATTCCACTCGCTGAATTGTTTCTCAACTCCTTTTTCCAATACAGTCGTATTTGTTTGGTTCGAGTATTTTTTCCGTGGATTTGTCAGGAACACTCTGAAGTTATTCAGGACAGCTGCACAAAATATGTAGGTTGCGCCAGACAAATTATATTTCACAATTTTTGAAGTAAGCGCCGGACAAATTAAATTTCCACGACTTTAAAAAAAAATACAACCGGCTGATGCGTAGGCGATTTCTAGTACATTCTTCATTTGCAATAACAACTAAGTAGTTACATTTCTCATAATTTAGCGAGAAAAACATCTAAGTACATAAACGCTTATTCAGCTATGCGCAATTAAATCAAATCAACATGTAGAGTACCTCTACTGCGCATTATTCATTGAAAAACAACATAAGTACAAAAAGTGGTTAATTGGTACTTTCACAATCTAAGGAAGTACCAACTTGTATGATTAAATATGTCGCAATTGGACTTCGGTAAACAACGGTGGGTTTGTGGTACATATAACTAAGTAGCCCAGAGTATATTTTTGTTATTGACCGAGCAAGCGCGAAGCGCAAGCGAAGCGTCTCCGTATGTCCGGCTGTCCGCCGTCCGCATGTCCGTCCAGATCTCTGTTCTAAAAAAAGGGGCTACTGAATATCTCCGCCTTATTAGATCCGATTTCATTATTTTTTTTAAAGTTAGTAATTAATTATAAGTTGGTATCGTAAAAAATTGGTGAAGAGCTGATGAGGATCTTCGGCGTGATGATAAGAATAGCTCCTCAAAATGCAGTAAATTGCTCACGTTTAGATTTCTGCCAGTGGAATCAGCCCTTTACCTACTAGGGATTGATGAAGTACATTGGTTATTATTGTTAGTTTTATAATAAGCTAACTAGATGGCACTACTGTGCACCGCTAGATTGTTTGTAAAAAAGTTTGTACTAGCGAGGTCTACAGCTCACAGAGCCACTAGGATAGAACGCTGCAGGTAGGACAAAATTTGATATACTAGGGAACAAACCTCTTTTTAAATAAAAATATTTTAAATCAAATTTGAGTCATAGATAGTTCACGCTTAGCAAAGTTATTTCTTTTCACTGAGAGGGAAATGATAGAAAGGCCCGTAAGTAAGTAAAAAAATGTGCCGTAACGTAGGAGGGATAAATTAACAAGTTACTCGTATGTGCGGCTTTACTATCGCTCCGTGTTTCGGAGTCCCAGTTGATTTGTAACAATAATTTATAGTAGTTGTTAACCAACATTAGAGCCCCTCGGTATTATTTATTCTATGCTTTGAGCAGCGTGACATACTTTATCTCCAGAGATCACCACTTACTTATTCTACGTATACCATACATGCGGATATGTTCATAGCTGAGAGGTATTTTTTTATTAATAAGCACGCAAATTCCCAATTGTTGTTATTTTTGAACACAACAAGTAAATAGTCAAACTTCCACTTTGGGGAAATAGGATTTAAAAACTAAAATTAAACAAAAGAAGTAAAAATACGTCCAGCCGATTCGGAGGCTCGATTTATTCTCTTTTATAAAATGACATCATTACATATCGTCTAGACTCTAGAGTACTGTCCGCTGACGATGCTAAGTCAGCAGGATAGCTACTAGTCTAAGGCAGAGGGTTGAGGTGGATGCATAACTAAATATATTGTAAAAATACAACAAACCCGACTGCGTACAAAATTATTGACTATGAGCTGACCGCCAGCAAAAATAATCACACTAATATTATGTATGTGTATGTTTGATACTTCTTCGCGCTTAAACGGCTATACGGATTTGGATGATTTATAGATAGCTAATACCTTGGATTAACACATAGGCTACTATTTCTATCTATTATTATTATTTCTATTTATTATTAGTATTTCTTATCTATGAATGTTTATCCGTTATCTAGTGCCCATAGCACAGGGTATCCTAGTTTGGGGCTAGATAATTGGTGTGGAAATGTCCCGAATTTATTTATTTATTTATTTATTCCGGAATAATGCACGGTCCGTGAGGGACGCAGGTGAAACCACGGGGCCCAGCTAGTATATTTATATAAATTTAATGTTTCTTCATAAACTTATATATTTTTCTTTACTTTAATAGTTGCAAAATTGCTACACATACATGGACTCACAAAATCTCACAAACTCACAAATCCCAACATTTATGTTGTTGAGAATAATTTAATTAGTTATTTATCAAGTAGTTACTAAATATATGTGTTTCAGTTTTGTACTTGTTTGTCCTAACAACCGTCATTATTGATATACAGCGTGTTCAGTTTCATAAATCACTTAATAATATATTATAAGTACCTGTTTATTTTACGTTTATATGTTAAATAATATTGATAATAACAATAAATGTAATAACTATAATAATAATAAAAGTACACTACACTAGTAGCACTTTTGCAAGGTAAAACTTAATAAAAGAGAACCAAATCTTAAAAGTTTCATTTGTTTAGGAGCTACAAACTTTACTCCCTCCCTCCCCCCTCCATTTTTTTCTCTCATTATAGCTAAGAACCATCTCGTTTACCTCAGCTTTCAAACATAAAAACTGCATCTAAATCGGCCCATTCGTTTGGGAGCTATAATCCTCCCCCCCTTCCCCCTTACCTCTCCCATTATAGCTAAGAACCATGTCGTTCACATCAGCTTTCAAACATAAAAAACCGCATCGCAGAAAGACAAATGGATGATACACTGATGCAGTGATACATACATACACACTCTAAACTTATAACACCCCTCTATGAAGTCCAGGGGTTAAAAATGCCTGTGACATACAGACGGAAAGATAGACAGACGGACAGACGTACAGATGGATATGGCGGAACTATAATGTTTCTTTATTTGATTACGGAACCCTCAAAATGTCTTCCACACGACCACAGCCACAAGCCACTTAGTTTTATTATAGTTGGTATAGATGTGAAAGCTTCGAAAAAGGTAAAATGAAAAAAAAAAATACCGACAGAAAATAAAATCAGCCTGTATCACCCGTTCACTTATAATTCTGACCTAAAACTAAACTATATGAACGAAATGTATACACACCTTTCTAAAACCATGCTTGTAATCTTTTCTTTTAGACTTTGCTTTCATTTTGGAGCACTGTAATTGTCTAAATTATTTAACATCTTCAATTTTTAATAATAGGGCGGCTAGAATCAAATCATAACAAACAACTAAACAATTAATATGGCGTCGCATCACATCCGGGCAAACAGCTGTGATTGGTCGGCTGATGGTGGTTGGGCATACAAGAACGGAGCTTGATATTTGGATGCGGTCGATTGAGCAAAATATTGTGTTTAGCCAAACAAGCACTCTGCACTATTTATTAATTGGAGATAGGATATTTCATTTTCGCTAATTGTGAACGTTAAATTAGAAAAAAAAAACGAAAGCAAATTTATTAAACAGCGCGTAATCATGTTCTCAATGGTTTAAAATAAAAAAGTAAATTTGGAAAAAAGGTCGGTTAGCCATTCAAGTACTGGGGCGGCGATCTGATGATTGTAATTTTAAATTGGCTAAATGACAAATTTTCATGGTGTACTGCATTGTACTAGTTAAGACCTTTCATTTGATACCCATATTGCGGGGGTTAAAAAAAATAGTTCGCCATTTTGTGGTGGCGGCCATTTTGGATTAACAATGCTACTGAATATACATAACTGTATCGTCATCAGACCTAAAAGTGTGTACCTAATTTCAAATCAATCGGTTTACACCAAGAGGGTAAAATTTCAATTACTAGATTTGACCCAAACAAACAAAAAAAAAACAAAAACAACAAATAGGTCAAACTAAGTAAAACCGTTTAAAAATACAATACAGTCACACTACCTATACTTACCTAGTCTTGCCATCAATATTGTTACAAAGCTAACATCGTTTTTTTTTCACCAACGATCCAACAAAATAACATACATGGCCTAAACCTAGTGCATTATTATTACAAAACTAGCTGTATTCGCGGCTTCGCACGCGTGGTCTTTTATTTACTTCAAAGTACCATAATGTGATATTCCAGGACCAATATACCAACATTTGATCAAAAGTGCTTCAGGCGTCAAAAATACTTTTATCATTTGCTCGGCTTCTAACTCACCGGATTGAGATACCAATTACACCAGTTTTTAAATCAAACCCTAAGCTATCTAACAATGATAACCGCATTGCAATAGGGCCAGTAGGTTTTATGTGACGCGTGAACAAACAAACATACAGACAAACAGACAGAGAACAGACACACGATTCAAAAATATGTTATATTCTTGTTCAATAGCTTTTTTAAGCACCCAAGAGCTTCTTCTGTTTTTGTATTCTTTGTACAGCCTTTTTCGTACCTATGGCTTTATTATAAGTATAGATATATGACTGTGTCAATTTGCATCAAAAAAACCGTCCAGTTGTTTTAGTGTGATACTTGTTCTGCGCTGCGCGGTCAAGATACGGACAAACAGACAGACAGACAAATATAAAAAGTAAAACAGTTTTGGCTTCAGTATCTAATATAGAGTAACCATCCAAAAAATATTATTCATTACTTCAATATTAACGTAACTTTGGATCCATATCCCGCAGAAAACCTTTACTTTTTCGTCATAAAACGTGTCCTGAATTTTAACCCACCATCTAGGCTAAGATGATGCCAAGTTGCATCAAAACCCTTCCATTAGTTTCAGCGTGGTACGAGTTCTTTTAAATAAGTTTCAACCCCTATCCTGCGAGAACCAATTATTATTTCGGGATGTAAAGTATTCTTTGTCCTACCTCGTAGTATGAAATCAATTTATACCAAGTTTCATTTGAATTCATCCGGTAGTTCCGGCGGCGTGATCCGCCGCCAAGATACAGACAGACAAACATACAGTCAAAAATGAAAAACATACAGTTTAGGCTTCATTATCGAATAACGAGTAACCTTAAAAAAATAATTTCGCAATGTCTTTAATGTACAGAATTTGGACCAATATCCCTCAGGAACCCTTAATTTTTCCGGGATAAAAAATATCCATAATTTTCACCCATCTTATAAACAATGTCTGAGCCAAGTTGCATTAACATTCGTCCAATAGTTTCAGCGTGCATCGTGTTCTTTTAAATAATTTTCCACCCCTATCCTGCAGGAACTCTTTAATTTTTCGGGATGAAGAGTATCCAATGTCCTACCTCGCAGTATGAACTCAAATCATACCAAGTTTCATTTGAATTCATTGAGTATTTTCGGCGTGATGCTCTGCCAAGGTTCAAACAGACAGACGGACAGACAGACAGACCGACAAAAATTCAAAAATACTGTTTTGGCTTTACTATTGAATATAGAACAGCCTCAAAAAAAATTACAAAATATCTTCGATTTACAGAATTTAGGACATTATCCCGCAGGAACTCCTCTTATTTTTTCGGGATAAAAAGTATCCTCAATTTTTACCCATTATATAAACTATGACTGTGTCAAGTGGCAACAAAATCCGTCCAGTAGTTTTAGAGTGATACGTGTTCTTTTAAATAAATTTCAACGCCTATCCTGCGTTAACCCTTTAATTTTTCGGGATGAAAAGTATCCTATGTCCTACCTCGTAGTATGAACTCTAATCCTACCAAGTTTCATTTTAATTCATTCAGTAGTTTCGGCGTGATGCCTAGCCAACATACAGACAGACAGACATACAAAATAGAAAAAAAAAACAGTTTTGGATTCAGTATTGAATATAGAGTACCAGCCAATAAAAACAATTAAATATCGCCTGAGTTCTTGGAGAACCCCTAAAACAAAATCTGATTTTGCTAAAAGAACACCTGCGTTTCTCGGGCCTTACCTTTACACAAAAAACAAAAGGAACAACAATATTATTGTACAATGCATAAAGAAGATCTGCAAAATGAAGATTAAAAAGTATTTCTTACAAGCATATTTTCCTTCCAACCTTTTCTTTCTCCTTTTCAACTACCATATGCCCATTTATGCTGGGAAGATCGCACAAACAAGCGGACGCACTTTTTTGTACCAAATACCTACATTATGAACGCACTTTTACAACCACTTTGACGGCATGATATTTACATACGAGGAAGACAGCTAAAAGTATCAAAAATTAACATTTATTTCCTTATAATTTTTCTTTCATTTATTCGATTTACACTTACTACTATTCCAATAATTGCATTAATATTCTACATATGTTATACACCTACTTAACCAAATAACAGTTTCACCACGTGTATCACCGCCTCTTTGACTAGCGCACACTTGCATACTGCCACCTCTGTTGAATGCGATTGCGCTTACGTTGTAGGTACACGCGGTCACACACACTCCTTTAGTCAAGCACTGCATGTTATCGCGCATGTGACTTGCCGCGCGCCTGTCAAACCTTTTTGTTGATGAATGTGTCGTTCATTATGTTCCTACCTACATATTTATTTATTTTTAATTTTTATTTTATATATATTTTTATTGACTATATTGATTGCTACTATGGTGATTTGTAACTTTTGAATGCCATATTAGTGATGAATGGATGTTGTAATTCTGTTTAGCTTGACTTTAGTTGATGTAAACTTTATCCAGTAAACTGGAATTTTATATAGATGCAAATAAATGCCCTACCTTATTTTATAATTACTAATTTTTTTGCTTGGTTTTGTCGTTCTCTTTTGTTTGAGATATATTTGGTTGGCATTACACGAACTATTGTTTGCATAATGCCAACTCAACCTATTGTGGCCACAATTAACCAAAAAATATATACTTGTGTGTGGTGTGCACTTAGTAGGTGCAATTATATAGAATGTTTTACGTATATTAGTAACTTATTTTAATATAATCGTATGTATAATATTTTGAATTTTGTAACCCCAGGAAGAGACTAGTTTCCCACAACACAGGAAATCCTAGTGTGGGAACTAGTATACCCACAATTAACATAATTACAAAATATCGTTTACTTTAAGGTGTCCGATTGTTTTGTAAGATTTTTGGCAACGAAAAATAAAATAAATTATTATTATTATTACTTTCTCCCCTCCTCCCTTTCCTCCTTTTTATAGCTAAAAACCATCTCGATAAAATAGCTTTCAAACAAAAAAAAAACTCCAAGGTCCATTCGTTTGGGAGCTACGATGCCACAGATAGACACATGAATACAATGATACATACATACACACCCTAAACTTATAACACCTTTCTCTTTTGGAGTTCGGGAGTTTAAAATAAAAACAATAAGGAAAAAGAAAGGAAAGTTGGAAATAAATTACTCGTTGAGTTCCGTGAGAACAATGAGTTTGTCTATGGGTGAATTACTTACGTTGTGGCTGTTATTTTTGCTAAGCCTCTGTCATAAATCGTCTATTAAATCTAAAAGTACAAAAATACTATATGCAAAGCCAGTTCTAAATAGTTAATATTTTATTAACAAATAAAAATAATAGTCAACAATCAGTCTATCTTCTAAAACATCCTTTAGTGATGATGATGATGATGCTTCTCAGGAACAATGTGATGTACTTCATGCTTTACATCAGCGTGGAATCTGTGAAATGAAACAAATATGGACAAATGATTAAACTAAATTCAACATATGAAACGGGATATTGACCATTGTTTATATTTCGAGTTTTTTTATACCTGTTGATGTTTTGAAACTGACATGGTCCACCACCATTTTTAGAAAGCTTAGGGTTTGATTTAAATCTGGTGTAATTGGTATCTCAATGTGAAGAGTTAGAAGCCGAGCAATTGATAAAAGTATTTCTGACGGCTGAAGAAATTTTGTTCAAATGTTGGTATATTGGTCCTGGAATAGTACATTATGGTACTTTGAATCTAAAGAAAAGACCACGCGTGTGAAGCCGCGGGTACAGCTTGTTTAAAATAATTACCTTCCTAACTCGCTATACACACGTAATTATAGAGATTGGGATCTTCATGTGAATGAAAGTGGGTCATTGAAATGATATGCCGTACCCAGAGTGATGGTCGCCGTGGTAGTGCACGTGCCTGACAGAGCCATCAGGTTCGTGCAGCATGTAGAAGCCCTTCACGACATCTCCGTCGCGAGTCTCGTGCTGCTCCTTGAAGTCGTGAGTATGCGGGTCCTTCACTTTGTACTCGAACTCGTACTTGGGATGAGTCTAGAATATAACAATATTTGAGTATTCGCAACTTCAAATCATGTGACTGTGTTGAGTTTCATTGGTGAAACTATTACTTACGTAATAATCAACGTGCTTGTGGCCGTGACCGTGGTGGTCGTGAACTTGCACTTCCTCGTGATGACCATCATGCTTATGGACGTGTTGGGAAGAAAAGGCGTGCTCAGCCGCTACAACACCCAGCACAGCAGCTAGTAATAAGATCTGGAAGAAGAATTTTTATTTGAAACTAAGAAAATATGATATATGTATTAACATGAGCTTTTGTCGTCGACACTTTTTCAAATTAATAATTGGCATGCGTTTTATAGCTCACATGATGTTAATTAGCGATGTAGTCAACGATGGTGCAAGCTTACTTAGAAGTAACCTGTTCATTTGTGACTTGATAACAATCTGAATACTAAGTTTATATTGACAAAAATGCTTTCATGTGGACTGAGTAATGAGTAATCCAATTATTATAATTATGTTAAAAATGTAATAAATTAATATGCTGAATCAAACCCCTTGAATTGCAATATTACCTTTGAGTTCATTTTTTGATATATTTTAATGTTTTTCTTGTATCGTTGCTAACGCTTAGTCATAAACTGATACTAATTGTCAATCACACGCGGCTTATATACCTATACGTTAAAATGCGTTCAAACCAATCCAAATCATAATCAAGGTGACTGTTTTCACCCCACATCAAAATATCTGAGATTTTATCACCTATCGTACAATAAATACATTGCAATTCTTGCGTAAAGAATTGGCTTGGAATGTGATAAAAACTTTTGGACTTTTTACTGTCCAACATTGTATAAAAAAGTTCAAAAGTTTGTTTGACGTGTGAGGTAGTGTTGGCCTCTAGTGTCAGAGTTAGTCAGGCCGCCCGTGGGCCTCTGATATGGCTCAACGACTGATATTATCAAAATCAGCCGGGACTGACAGCGTAACGTGCCCTCCAAAGCACAGAGTGATGAAAAACCACACATAACTAAGAAAAGAGCCTATATTGGAACGAACCCGGTATCGTTGGATTCTAAATTGCACTAGTAAACCGCTAGGCTACCCAAACGTTTCAAAAGTAAAACTATCTAGTATCCTCCTGCCTAACTGTGTTTATTTTTTTAATCTGTGTTAAATAGCCCAGAGTATTTTTATTATATAGAATGCTGCAGGTAGGTTTGATCTACAGACCTAGGGAAGAAACTTTTTATTAAATTAAAATATTTTGAACCGATTTTGAGTCATACATAGTTCGCCTTTAGCAATGTGAAGTATCTTTATCGCTCCGTGTTTCAGAGTCCTGGTTGCTAACAATTGATAGCAGTTATTATAACCCTCATCAGAGTCCCTGGGTATTATTGACTAAGCATAATTCATAATTTATTCATTAACAATTATTACATTGTGTCTGAAACTAAAAGATTAACACAAAAAAGAAATTAAAACAATACATACGATCAAATTATCGTTAACAACTTTACAAAAACATTGAGTTCAAAATAAAACAGTTAGAAAATAATTTCAAGAAAACAACTTAAGTCTAAAATGTCAAAAAAAAAAACCAAATAAGTATTTTTTCCAAATGTTTATAAAATTAATATAATATCAAAAATGCATTACAATTAAATTTATTTAGAATTGCAATCATCGATTGAATATAAACACCATTTCAGCAAGAGCCCTTTCAATTTTAGTTGAAATATGTATAGAATATCAATTGTCTTCAGTTCTATTGGTAAGCGATTAAATAGCTTAACTGCTTGGTACCAGCAGGTCGACCGCGGATGAGCGATCGTTATGGTTTTATTTACGTTTACGTTTACCATTGACGATTACTATCGAATAAAAATTGGTACCGCGATGAGTAATCGTATTGTAATGGTTTATTGAACGAATGAATAGTTTTCAATCGTCTGCAGGGCGACCGCCGATACGCAAAGTAAACGTAAACGTTATCAATTTGTCATTTTAAAACCATAAACCTCTATATTAGTACTGACTTTCGGCGAGAAACGAAATCGAAACGGGTGTTTTGCTTTCTTTAATTTCTCAAACTGCAGGGCGACAGGCGACAGCGGATACGCAAAGTAAACGTAAACGTTTTCAATTTGTCATTTTAAAACCACAAATTATTAAACGATTATACCATTAGCAAGGCCATAACTAAGAAAGTTTATAACATTAAGTAGTACCTACTTTCGGGAAACGAAATCGAAACGGGTGTTTAACTTTTTATTATTTTCTAAACTTGTGTATCTTCGAGTGTTAATGTGTAATATTGGTGGAATATTAACCGTAAGGTATTCGGTAACGTACACTAGTGTAGGTAAATGATACAAGCGTGCCATTTCGTGTTCTTTCCGGAACTCCCTAGGAAGTTTTAGTAAAGCTCCACCACTTTACTGAATCGTTACATGACTAGACTTTTGACTATCTGACTGACTGAGACTAGAGATTTTGAAAATCTGTTAAAAAAAACAAAGAAGTTGCTATATCTCTTTACCTGGCACTGGCTAAATGCACTGGGCGTGCAGAACCAAATAATAGATATACAATAATAATTTAGTACCGCCAAACTGTCGCCGGTAGCAGTTGGAGAATTATTTTCTCGAACAACCATTGAAATAAACCCTTGCTCAGTCTGTAATTGGCCCTATAATGTTCTTTCGGCAGTTAAAATGTGTTGTTGAGATCACGTAAGACATACACGCCTCTTTCTATGAGCTGCCTTCTGATGCTCCTCCTCTGCAGCCCCAAGCAAATAGGCTCTTGCCGCCACTTACGTAGGTAGATGAACTAAAATTGATTTATAGATCACTTTTCATTTAGGTAGTAGATACTAATACTACTAGGTACTTTATTTAATAACTGGGTCTATGTTTAGACATAATCTAAAATGAAAACATTGATTTCGAATATAAATCAGTATATTCAAAGTAGTATGATAGTATGTAGCATAAAAGGTTGCTCATTAGTCACCGTTTTCAACAATCACCATTACGATCGTTTTCAAAGCCGCGGAAGCGTTCGCGGTACCCTTATTTTGTAACAACTGTCATTTCATAGGAAATCATTCGTCCAATAGTTTTCCACCAGAAGATTTTTTTCGTAATCGTTTTCAATGGTAAACGCGACAGTTTGGCGGTACTAAATTAATGGTTTATTGTTTTAAAATGTCAAATTGAAAACGTTTACGTTAACTTTGCGTATCCGCGGTCGCCCTGCAGGACCCCGATTCTGTAAGCTATTGAACCGCGTTAACGCAAGTCAATCGCTTGAAATTTTTTGAGAAATTTTCTTATTTACCACTTAAAAGTGCTGGAAGCGAAAATTTTGCTTAAATTTTTGATTTTTGTTTGTTTTATTATTCATTTTTTTATTTTTTGAATATTTCCAAAAAAAAACACATCTAGCACTTTTAAACGGTAAATAAGAAAATTTCTCAAAAAAATTCAAGCGATCGACTTGCGTTTTCGCGGTTCAATAGCTCACAGAATCGGGGCCCTGGAACAATGCTTAGCAATGTTAAGCTTTGGAGTGAAATCAAATGGCAATACTAAATCTTTTCTCCTAGTCTCCAACCTTCTGCATTTTTGTTCATTTGTTTCGTATTTGTCTCTATTTGATAACGTCTGTGAGAAGAACCATACATACAGGCTAGGAACCGTCAGAAGGACAAGTTCCCTAAAATACTCTTTACATGATTCCCACGCATGGTATACGCACTATGACACGAATAGCACGCTTCTGTAAAACAAAGGCTCTTTTAATGTTGTCATCGCAATGTTGTAAGCAAGCGCAAAGCGCGACTGAGGCGTCTCCGATTCAGCTTGTGCAAAAATGCATTCGTGTGTTCGGCGGATATCCGGCTATTCTTTATTAAACGTAAAACTGAGTAGGACATTCTTCGAATAACGTTAAAATTTCCATTCTGAAAGCTAAAAAGGTACGATTATTTGAAATAGTGCAACAACTATACAATCAAAGCCTATTTTTAGCTCGAGTACAATCGTTGCACAAAACTCGAACTGAGTTCCCTCCGGCCGCGAGGTTCGATCGCGTAGTTCGATCAAGCGAATCACGAGGATTTTTAGGTCCTGGTGGGTCGATCAATCGACCTACGAGGATTTGTAATTCCTCATAGTTCGATCATTCACTGAGACGCTAGATGCTTTGAATACCGCATACGTAGAAGATCCATCGGACAAACCGAACTACTTGCCTTTAGACTCTTTCATCGAATTGTATTGTTACGTTATATACCTACGCCGTTTGTTCTCTCAAACAACAACAAAACAACTAAAGAACAAACTGAACTCATTAATCAAAAACTGCCTCCTGTACAGCTAGTGGGTTTCAACGGCACTCCTAGTAAATGGCCGATTTTCTGTGAAAACTTTAAAACTATATTCACGATAACTCAAGGTTAATTGACGCAGAAAAGGTTAATAGGTTACCTAACAGGAAAATTAAGCGGGAAAGCTCTGTGTGTTCAGGCATCCCACCTAAAGGTATCAACTACGCAATCATCTGAAACTCACTCATAGCCAAATACCAGTGGCACCAGTAGCCCGATTCCATAACTTGGCTTCAATCAAATTCTCAGTATCGCAACCACTAATGCCTTGCGATAGAGTCGAATTTTCTATGAAAAAAGTGATAATCCGATTGTAACCAAGTTATGTAATTGGGCCACAGGACACTATGGTACAAGATTCTTGCTATCTTGATCAACTGATTAACTTCAAACCTAATCAACCGATTGATACAGTTATAGAACAAATTTGCTCGGTTGAGGCCGCTTTAAAACGCTTGAATTTGTAGAATCTATAAGATTTCATGTTAACGCATATTACACTCAGTAAACTTGATAAAGATTTAGTGAATTTATTTGAACAAACGCACAGGCATATTGAAATACCTACTTTTAGTGATGTCACTAAATTCATAAATGTACAAACTAAAATCTAATCGTTACGTTTATCTGATTCTTCACGCTAAGTCAAGGTCAACTCATGCATTTATTGCAAGCACCCACTCTGAGATTGAAAATAGTAGTCTGCGTGCGAATGCTTCGGAAGTGCATGATAACGCTTACCCACATGGACAATCCTCGTGCATTGTTTGTAATGCCCAGATTCATCCACTGTTTAAATGTTAACAGTTTTTACAACTTGAACCCCGCGTACGATATGATATTGTAAAGAAACATAAATTTTGCAAAAAAATCTTAGGTTTTCATGATGTAAAATTTTGTAATGATAAGGTCACCGCACTCTTTCCTTGTCGCACTGGAGACCACACTCGGATATATTGTCATGGGCAGAGCGGACTGCACTCCTGTCCAATCTAATTTAACTCTTTCACGCACGCAGAACGCCGGTAAAAATTTATTTTGTGCGGTAGATAATACGCAAACGCTCACAAAATAATTGATATAACGCTTCTGGGAACTTGAAAAAGTCTCAAATATAAAACTCATATAAGCCCTGATGACGAGGTATGCGAACAACTCTTTCTCTCCACTTACTCGCGCGATGATCCGGCAGGTATACGATACTCCTTTCGTTCAAACATGAGCCATCAGATTTGGGTTACTCTTATGCTATTGCAATACGATACTTATTCTGATAGCGAATGCTACTACACAAGACTGTTTATCGTCCTGAAAAATCCACTTTCAAGACACGCATAGTGATGGACGCCAGTTGTAAAACAACTTCATCGCAAAATTACTCAATGACCTTCTTTATAAAGGTATTCCCTACAAAGTCATATCTTTGAACTACTTTTAAACCTACACCTGTTCTCCATAGCGCTTACCGCAGACATCGAAAAGATGTATTTTTAAGTGACTTCAGAAAAGGAGACGGTTATATACGAGTATGTTCGACTGTATATATGTATTTTTCTATTTTTTTGTTAGTCGATATCTCTGTCAATTGCAAACCGATTTTTAAAATTCTTTTTTTGTTTGAAAGGGTATATTTTCCAAAGGGTCTCATATAAATTGTATTAAAATTAGTGCAGCAGTTTTTCGGGAATAAATAGTTTTTGTAGTACATCCATTCAATTTTGTGTTTATATTGCCTTTATTATTGAGTAAGAAGACCTCTAGTGTGGTACCTACTGTATACATTTCATCAAAATTGGTCAAGTAGTAGAACCAATTTCGATACAATTTATATGGGACCACTTAGAGATTATACCCATTCAAACAAAAAAAAAGAGTTTTTAAAATCAGTCCGTAATTCACAGAGATATCGACCGACATACATAAAAAAACAAAAAAAAACATACATACAGTCGAACATATAACCATCTCCTTTTCTGAAGTCGATTAAAAATAAGATCAAATAAAAAGTATGTTAGTTGACGCCAAATAGACATAAATCAAAACTTATTGTAAATTATTTGATATTATTTATTTAGTTTTTTTTACAAAATTCAATTGAAATCAATTTATCACAGGTATAAAATGTGGCGGTAATTATGTGACTACGGCAAACCCACGTGTTATTAGTAGTGATGATGATGTTTGGGGACAATGTGGCGAGTGCTGTGCTTCACATCCGCGTGGAACCTGAAAGAAATAAACAAAGTTCATTAACTAAAATGTTTAAACCTTTTTAATTACGAAGAAAGTAAGTTTTTAAAAGTTTGTATTATTATTTAATTAACTTGAAATGTTAGTATGTATGTATGTCTGTATGTAAGTTTGCTAACGTCAAATCTTACAAGCTGAATTAGAATCACTTCCTCTTATACTAAGGAGTTGAATTTTTACGTGTTGGTTCAATTCCAATGTCAATTCATTTCTGTGATAAGCATGACCTGAATCAACTCTTCAACGGTCAACAGCACAGACACGAAATTTTGTGTACGCATTTTAATATAATAGCCGTTTAAAATTTTACCATGAAATGGTTGCTGCACTCCGGGTTGGCTCCTGAGTAGGGAACTCCTCAACAGTTAACAGCACAGATACAAAATGTTATATACGCATTCAATTGTAATAGACCGTTGTAAATTTCATCATGACATACATGGCATAAAAGCGTTTTTGTAAATGTTTTAAAATTATCTTATTTTAACACTGAAGAGACAAACATGTGGACGCAGTCTCACTAGATTGTAGGTAAGTGATGACGCAGTCGAGCGACGGTGGAACCAAGATAGATTACCCTATACTTATTTTTCTGGAAATAAGGACTACCAGTATTCCATTCCTTCACTGTTTGAATCAGAAATGTGGATGCAAAAAGACTTGCGAGGATTGAAGGAATATCAATCATTACACAAAAGCATGACTTTCAATGTTCAACCTAATAAAAATCTCACCCAGAGTGGTGGTCTCCGTGGTAATGCACGTTTCGGACGGAGCCGTCGGGTTCGTGCAGCGAGTAGAAGCCCTTCACGACGTCGCCGTTGCGGGTCTCGTGCTGCTCCTTGTGGTCGCCGGTGTGAGGATCCGATACCTTGTACGCAAACTCGTACTTAGGATGCGTCTAAGACAAAATGAAACCAGTTAGTATCATAGGCACTTGATAAGTTCCGTATGTTTAAAGTTGATTCGGTTTTAACTTACATAGTAGTCGACGTGACCATGTCCATCATGCCCATGTCCGTGCACGTGCACGGGATGTGCGGGCCCGTCGTGCCGGGAGATGTGCTGGGAGGAGTAGCCGTGCCCATGCCCGTGTCCGCCGTACTGCGCGGTCACTACGCTCACAAGAGCGACAATGGAAACCACCTAAAATGAAACCATTTATCAAATTCGTAAGCTCTGGAGCGACTTTGATTAAAATAAACATACAGCTATTTGCTACATAATTATATAAATTTAACAAATAATTTAGAAATTTCACTAAAAAATATTTGTCAGATTTATGGAAGTCTGGCTGTAATGGCTTATTTACACACAAATTACATATGTTTATGGTACTAAGGGGTTATGATTTACTATCTTATAACATTTTGTTTCACCACTTTCTGCAGTTACAAGAAAATTAATAAGATTAAAAATTTGTCAGCACACAGCTGTCAAAACACTGGTATTTTAAAGTTACCTTAGTAAGCATTTTATATTTCCTTAGCTTGTACGCTTCAGAACTCAACTGATACAGTTTGTCTACATCAAACGACTTTTATATTATTATTGTTAACAAGGGTCCAAGGCAACATCGATTTCTCTACAAATATCTGGGCCCACAACTGTTTTATGCCCCTACGGTTGTACATTGCAATAGTTTCATAATTGTCCTCTTACATTATGCTAAACTGATAATAAATTGATATCTGATGATTGTTATTTTAATTAGGCTACTTGTATTCCAACAAAAACCCCACCATGGTTGGGTATAAAATAGCCTATGACACTCTTGCGATGAAGACGAACCGATCGATACCTCGCTTTTCAAAATCTGATCAAGTTTTTAGTTTGAATACATAACCTTTCGTTTGCTTCGCCGTAGTCGGGTAATAAGGAAACCTATGATACTCTATACCTGAAGACGAACCAATTGAAACCTCGCTTGTCAAAATCGGACCAAATGGGGGCGACGCTATGGTGGAACATCCACATACCCACTTACATTTATACATTATATACATAGAATGGTAAATTCATTACCTTTCTCTTTCTTGGTAAAAATAAAGTAATGTTTTGTAGTACCGAAATCCATAAATAATTACAAATTTACATTTTATTTAAACTTTAAAGCATTTATTGTGATCTTCTATAAGCAGGCTAGTACTTATAATTAAATAGGTATGTTATGGACAAGAAGATAAAATAAAATCTGAAATTGTTATATATTGTCCAAATCGATAAATAAAACTAATTATGGTTTCAATATAAATTTATTATTATTATATCAGCCTGAATCATCCCACTGCTGGGCAAAGGCTCTTCCTTCTTTCCGTGATTTTCTGTTTAATGCTTTTAATGGGCAGTCCTTATCGTACGAGTCTAGTTCGTCTCGCCACCTTCATCGGGGACGGCCGCGCTGACGTTTTGCTTCAGATGGGGCCCAATCAGTAGTGATTTTTGGCCACAACTGGTCTGGCATACGACAGACGTGTCCGGCCCAGTCCCATTTCAGCTGTGTAGCTTTTCGGGTAACGTCTGCGATTTTGGTTTTGGAGCGCAGTATCGTATTCCTAATGCGGTCAGTTAGTTTGACGCCCAAGATACTACGCTCCATTGCGCGTTGGCAGACCTTGAGCGTGGACCTCTGCTGAACAGTCAAAGACCAAGTCTGTGAACCGTAAGTGAGAATGGGGAGAATGCACATGTCCACGAGCCTGCACTTCAGGCATAGATGAAGGTTGCCCTTCATCAAATCCTTCATAGCCCAATAGCCCTTCCAGGCGTTTTCGGTGCGTCTCGCAACTTCAAGTTGCAATATAAATTTATTGGTTTAATAATAATTCTGACTACGTTTATTCAGAAATACGCCCGATAGAGTAGAGAGACTGATGCTAAAATAAATAGAAGGACGTTTTAAGCTACGACGCTGATAGTGACGATCAATTCAACGAGTTCAACGTAAAACCCGTTTGACAAAATAAAATCAAACTAGTTACCTACTTGTTTCGAAGAAACTCGGCCTAGCTGCACTAACTAAGAAAGAAGTGATGTAACTCAAGATCCCTATTATTAAATTTAAGACAAAATATGCTTCTTTGTCGATTCGCCCTCACGAATATTTAAAACTAGACCTTCGAAAACGGTTTATTGTCTTTATTATTTTATGTGTATAAAATACGAAATACATTATCTGGATGTGTTCATTGTTATACGATTAACTAAATTTGGCTCTATAGCAAAAAAACATAGAGTTTCTTAAAAATCAACCGTGTTGACGTTCCCGTCGATGGAATGAATCAACTTCATCCAGTTCCTATCGAAGATATTTTTACAAAAAATATGTGTGTATCCCAAACTTTCAAATTCTTCTGTGAACTTAGTTTTTTGAAAAATCGTAATTTCGTAAAAAAGAGAAGATATTATTAACTAAAATCGGCTGCTGATATACATAATCTCTCCTGCTTAACGTGCACCTAAAACGAGGACGAGACAACAAAAGTTTTAGAGCATACAGTGCCTTATTTTTATTCCTAGTTTTTTGATAGCAAACTCAAAATGCTTTATTAGAAAAAATAATTAAATATATTATCGACCAAAAATAAAAAAATAAAAAATTAGGTGCTTTGACAAATTAAAAATAAATTAAATTATTAATATATTGCATTATAATATAATTTACAATATATTACATTATAATATAATTTACAATATATTAATACTAATATAATTTATTAAATAAAATATAATTTAAAATTACTTTAAAATTTTATTGAATGAAAAAATAGTACCTACGTAGTTTTTTGTATAACCTAAACATCTCTGACAACATTTTATTTGTAATGTTATTCTGTTTAGTACGAAAATAAATTGGGCAAGCAAACATTACAAATTCGCATATGCGATATGCGATAAACCTCAGAATTATGGTGCATGTAGAGAGAAAACAATCACCTTGGTTATTATGATATTGATTCGAGTATCACATTAATTAACAATATATAAGAACTGAGAACTTTTTGTAATGTATCCATTCAATAACTGAGCTTAGCAGCAAGCACAAAAAAAAACTAAAAATGGTATATAAGGTAAGTTTTTTGCAAGAATCCACATTTTTGCTTACTAGTAAAGACAGGTCTCTGTGGTACTTGACTGGTAGAAAGCTTATTCATAAAATTATATCTTATTATTATAATACTAGTGTCTCGCCCCGGCTTTGCACGGGTGGCGTTCACACCGCGGCATTTTTCTTACTCTTAGCATTTATACACGTCGTAACTTCTAAAAAAAATTGTCCAGTAAGCGTAATTCAAAATATTTGACCGTTGCTCATGGTACTTTTTGACAGACTTATTATTATTTCGTTTCCACGGCAACATTCCATTCCTAACAAATAGGCAAATTTTTGATACATTGAGTTTCGTTATTGCAAGTCAAATGTTTTGAAGAAGAAATTACTCCCATGTTACTCAATGATAAAGTAGCTTTCGATACGTGAAAGAGTTTTTAAAATCAGTGCTGTATTTTTAATATTAGTGTAGACAATACAAGTCCGTATCCAATTGGTTGCAGATCGTAATTGTGGCAGTGCTGGCGTGCGCAGTGTCTGCTGAGCATGCGTACTCTTCCCAACACGTCCACAAGCATGACGGCCATCACGAGGAAGTGCAGGTCCACGACCACTACGGTCACGGCCACAAGCACGTTGATTATCACGTAAGTAATAGTTGTATATATTAGTACTGGGTACAATTATCTTTTTTTATCCGACTATGGTGAAGCAAAGGAAGGGTAATGAGTTTAACAGTCTATGTAGGTGTGTGTCTATGGGTGTATGTGGATGTTCCACCATAATGTTGTCCCTACTGGTCCGATTTTGACAAGCGAGGTATAAATCGATTCATCTCTATTGATAGTGTGTCATAGGCTATTTAATTTTATATTTTACATATGTGTTTTTAAAATTATTAGACATTTGAAAAAAAAAAAAAGAATTAAACAAATATGGAAAAGAAACATCCCCGTAAAGTTTCTTGGTGCTCTCTTCTCTACCGGGCGTATATCCGAAGCACAGGTAGAGTCAGACGGGTATTTCCTTTTCCAGTGTGAGATTAAACTCTGTTGGCAAATGAAAGTGAAATTTTATTTCCAACGTTTACATAATTTACCTAAATTTTTATTGACTTGATCTTTTTACAGTATTTTATGTGTATCTCCTTGTTCATGAGATGTTAATTGTGACGTGTAAAGGTGCTATTTTGCCGTAGGATAAATTACTTTGACTTATTTTTTACCCAACCATAGTCAGGTTTTTGTTTTTGAACTTGTTATTGATTCTTAGGGCTGTCATTTTTTACGATGTTGTTAAAAGTGGAAAATATATGTTAAGCCTAGAAACGGACTAAATTTCAAGAACTGCTGTTGGAATATTCTGGACTGGGCTTGACCAGACATAAAACTCCTAGATGAAGTACTTCAAAATAGTCCGAAACCTAGTTTGTATATCCGACCTTCTGACTCGTGAGTTTTTTAGGCATACACACATACTTTGATATTCTACTTAAATGGAAGTTAATATAAATTTTTGGACCCTTTTGTTTGTCGTATTTTTGTATGAGGTAGTGTTGGCCTCTGGTGTCAGAGTTTGTCAAGCCGCCCGAAGGCCTCTGACATGGCTTAACGACTGCTATTAATTAATAACAGCCGGGACCGACAGCTTAACGTGCCCTCCGAAGCACGGAGCGATGGAAAACCGCACATAACTCAGAAAAGTCATTGGTGCGGAGCCTAGGTTTTGAACCCGGTATCGTTGGATTCTAAATTCCAAACATTTAATTTGGACCGTTAGTTAGTTTTGAACCCACGACCTACGGCTCGGCACCCAACCACACAACCAATAGGGCAATCATCTTTGCAATTAATACTTTAGTGTTGTAACCAATTAAGTTCACTGTAAATTTAAATTCGGAGTTCTTAATAAAAGTCTTATTCCAGACTCATCCCAAGTACGAGTTCGAGTACAAAGTAAAGGACCCGCACACCCACGACTTCAAGGAGCAGCATGAGACTCGCGACGGAGACGTCGTGAAGGGCTTCTACATGCTGCACGAACCTGATGGCTCTGTCAGGCACGTGCACTACCACGGTGATCACCACTCTGGGTGAGATGATTATGTAATTTTAGTCTATTTAGATTGTTAAGTATTGTAATGTTATTATAATGTCTTGGTTTTTTTTAATTACTTTAATATTTTTTTTAGATTCCACGCTGATGTAAAACATGAAACTCACCACATTGTCCCGAAGCATCATCATAATTATTAAGCACCTCGTTACCCGTAAAAGTTTTTGTTCTGTGATATTTAATTAACAAATTATGAAGTCTTTTATACATAACCATGAAATAAAGGTATGGAAATAATTTCTTGTTTTTATTTGATAAGTTGAAATTAAATTCAAAAGATTTCTCTATAATTGTACTCACATAAAAACGGAAATATTAGGTTAATCACCAGCGCCTCAACTACAGCAGCGGCGTTAATGAAACCAATATTAACAAAAAGTTTGGTGGCTATAGCAGTAAGTCAAGGCCTTAGCATTTTTGCGTGTTAATAGCCTACTGCAGTTGAACTAGTCAAGGTAACTCATCGTTCATCACACGCAGATATACGAGTACTTACACCAACCAAAACATCGAATCACACCGCTAGCCAAGTTAACGACTACACGCTTTCAAAACAATTATTTTTATGGTAACTATGTTTTTTTTACGTGCATTTAAATTGTCGTGCCGTGCGATAAATAAACCTAAGAATATTTAAACACAACCTACAACGGCTCATTGAAGCGCAAAAATCCACCACCCTCGCCAACACTCTCTTCCTAGTACACACATAGGAAGAATCCCTGATCTCTAAGGGATGTGGGGGAGGCACAGGGTCACGCGTCCTGACCATTCTAAAGAAGCTCAGGGTTTGACCTACGAGTCGGTGATCGTCATGCAGACCAGGTGCAAGAAGTTGAAGCTGCACGAGAGTGTTCCACACGCGGTTGTGGCAGTGTCTCGTCATCGGGGTAGTTGTATCTACTACACTGATGATAGCGACGATGCAATGGGTCGTTTCGTGAGGAGGGCGATGGCAGCGTCGACAAACGCCATCTTAGATTATAACTTAAAGATGGCAATAAAAAACCACGACAACGCGGTGGCGGAGGCTCTTGCACACCTCGGACAGAGACAGGCGGAATCAGCGAGTTAAAAATATAAGAAAAAAAATATGTCACTTATGTTTAATTTCGTAAGGATTTTTGCAGGTATTAAGATGAGTCGTGCTCATTAAAAATCCTCTTCTTGTGGCGCCGACATGTGGTGGGTCGCCCTCTTCCCTAAATTTTCGTTGAGGAGAGCTTGGCACACGCTCCAACTCGAGAACGGGTGCTGCTTGCGGGGGCTGGATTTCTCTTGTAGCTGCAAGGATCCCAATTATCTTAACTGTGTCATTGCATGTAAACTGTCGATATATAATATGTAGTAATTAGAAGTAGTATAAATATAAGTTATAATAAAAAATATATATACAAGTCTTCTAGAGTAATTTTTCTAACCTTATATATAAGAAAGAAAATGTAACATATAATAAATTAAGCAACGAAAAAGTGCGGACCCGGGTAAAAAAAATAACACAATCTACAGTTTCCCATTGTGTTCAAAATCTTACCATGAAATTTCATTATTTTAATGTGGGAGGTTATAGTAGATAACTTCATCGAGAGGAAAGTAACTTTGCTGGACCGAGTGCTAGTTTAGAGCCTGAGCTTTAGCGAGGGCTCTAAAAATGCGAGTGCAGCAAGAAGTCATGTGAGCGAGTGTCAGTAATCTGCTTTACTTTCCATTACAAAGTAATATCACAACAATTGACCAACAACATTAAATGGAAGCAGTACACGCAGATATCTGCGTGGAATTGTCGTGTAACGTAAAACACAATTCTATATTTGTCTTTGAAAAGTAAATTTTCAGTATCCAGAACACCTTAATGGGGGTTGCAGACTGAAAACTAAGCTAACTTAGTTTAGCTCAGCTCGCATAGCTGATGCAGTTTTTCATTCTTGTGTGCAGACTGCAAACTAACCTATGTGAGCTAAGTAAAATATGCAAAGCTAAGGTAACTGCAATCTCCAAATGTAATTAAATCAATGTGGGACGTAGTAAACATTGAAACCGGTAAGTCAAAGAGGCATCGTGACTACACCGAGTTATTGACGCGACCCGACAGGTCTAAATTTCCCAGCAAGGCGGATGCCGTTGATGCTGTGAATGTACATTTTGTGACAGCAGCTGCAACGTGCGGCGCGCCAGCTGCTGATGTCGCCGCCGCGATACATGCACTGACGACAGCGCGACAACCTGCCGATTGTTCGCTTAGGCTTAGGCCGTTTCCTGCGCTCGAAGTGTATCATATTCATGCAACAGGTGTAGCTCATAAAACTTCTCTAAAGATGCCTACGAGATATCAATTTCGTTGCTCCACGCCTCCGCTATGCCTTTAGCTCAGATTATTTCGTCCTTATATAACAGTTGCAGTAGAGAAGGCATTTACCCATTACCCTTGAAATATGTCAAAGTCTCGCCTCTATATAAAGGGAAAGGAAAGCAGGAAGATATAAACAGTTACATTAAATTACTATGAAACAGAAATACTACTTATTACCCCTACCTGAAAATATACTAATTTGTCATAAACTCAAATAAAGATATATAAAACTTACATAAAAAAATCGAATACTTTATTATTAGTTATCATTCACCATCTCAATCATACACATACATCAATTCACATGGACATGCATACACGCATAGAAACCTCAATTTCTCGTATACTGCATTGTTACGTATTATTAGTACCCATTATATTTTATTATTATATCATGTTAGTACCTACATGGGTTCTGATGATGTGGTGTCGGTGGGGTGTTGGTATGTTAACCAACTACCCACCATCATAATTATTTCCTTATTAATATTAAGCGCAAACTTCAGTATTTATAATTATAAATATATTCTAAAGTGTACTCAAATAAGTAAGTTACTCAAATATTATAATATTAAATTTGTTTTAATTTTCTACTTTTTGTTCGAAAGAGACTACCTCCCACAACACAGGTCCGCCTAGGGTGGGAGGTAGAATCACATTATTATTTTTTGTAATTATGTTTTGTTAAATAAATGCTTTTTCTATTTCTATTTTTCTATTTCTAGTTATAGGCCAGTGTCAATCATTCCGGGAGTTGCTAAAATTTTGTAGCACGGTCATAGTTCGCGGCTTACCGAGTACTTCACGGAGTGTAACTCTTTGTCATGCAGGCAGCACGCGTATCGTAGTGGTCCATCCACGATCTCGTTGGCTCAAGAACTGGTTCGACGTATTCTCGGGGCTCGCGAGAGACTTCAGCAGGTCGCCGTGATCTTCTGTGACCTATCAAAGGCCTTCGATGTGGCGGACCATGATGTTCTAGCAGCAAAGATCAAGTACTATGGTGTTGGAGGCCCCGCACTGAAATTGGTGACTGACTTCATGACAGGTCGTTGCCAAGTGGTTGTAGAGGATAGGGGCACGGTCAAATCGCAGCTGCTAAAGACCGTGATTGGAGTAGCACAGGGTTCATCGCTCTCCAACATTATGGTTTCCCTCCTCCTCAACAATTTACCAGAAAATGACCACCACGGACATGTACTTATGTATGCCGAAGATGTTGCGGCGGTCGTAACCGCTTCCACCGTGGATCAGCTAAAGCAAAAGTTAAATGAAGTGGCAGGCGAGTTAAATCATTGGTTCGGAATCAATGGATTGATTATGAACATTAATAAAACTCACTTTTTGCACTTTAATCTGGCAGGCCACGCATAAAGACAACTCAATGTGATAGTTGGAAACTCAAGAATGGATCAGGTGAAAACTACAACGTTCCTGGGTTTCCAATTTGATTCTGGTCTCACATGGGAAGGCCACATAGACAAATTATGTGATAAAGTGGGCATATCCGCGATTGTGCCGCAAAGCATGGTCCGGAACTGCTATTTTGCATCTATGCATTCTCTGCTCCAATATGGCGTTGAGCTCTGGGGTTGTGCTGCCGATTGGCAGCGCATCTTCAGAATGCAGAAAAGAACAGTGAGAGCCATAGTACGAGTGGCACAAGATGAGTCAGCATTTCCTCTATTCCGGTCCATGAAAATACTCACGGTCCCATCCTTGATATGCCTTCAGGCGGCGCTGTATGCCAGGGACCACCTGGAGGAGTACTCGAAGCTCGGGGATGGCCACAAGTATTGCACGTGAAACGCGCATCGGCTGCGAGCAGTGCCGCGGTGGCTGGCGAAGACGTCTAAACTAGTGCACATGCTGGCACCGGCGGTTTACAACCGGCTGCCAGATAACGTGTGGAATGCGTCCTCAAGGGAGTTCTACAAGTTTAATTGTAAAAAGTGGTTGGTTGAACAGACTTTTTATAGAATGAATGACATTTTGAAATAATATTGTTAATACTATATTTTATTGGACATATTGTGCCTATAGTTGTAAATTATGTTTAAATTATTGTAATTGGAATTAATTTAGACACTTTTATAATTACTATTTTTCAGTATTAATAAGTAATTTGATTTTGTAATTTGTATTTTTGACACGTAACTATATTATTGCCAATAAAAAACTATGACTATGACTAATTTAGTCCGAAAACTAATTGTGTTTGCCGATGCGCACAACACAACATACACAAACTAAGCCCCTCTTGCCTACCCTGGCACACCTTCACAAAACAGACTGAGCTTTCGCTTAGTCCTTAGTATGCACGGGACATATTTCTAGTTTAGCTTAGCTGGCATAGTTTAGCTTCGGCATAGCTTAGTTTTCGGTCTGCAACCCGCTTTATGGGCTTATGTTATTTTATCATTTTAGGCATGGGGGATCTGAAAAATAATGTAAAATAAAAGGCATCCCACAAAAGTTCCGAGGCTAAGATCCTGGAAGCACAGGCAATGGTCCATCAACCATACGAACGTCGGAAATTGAGGAGCAGGTTCTGTTTGTTATGGATTCTGATTGCTGTGTATGGCATGGAAGAGATAGATGCAACTGATTTACAAACATCAACAATGGCTTTTTTTTGTAATATTCAATGCACAGTCTAAAATTAATGATGTATGTTTTTTCAACCCCTAAACGATACAGAAACTATTCTGACATTTAGCTTAGGACTCAAAAATTAGTCCAGTGCCTGTGCTGCCTGAGCCAACATCAGGAGCCTGTGGGTGGACCCTATACATCCACCGAGCACGCGCAGTACTCCAGTAAATGTTATTTATTTTTAATAAGACAATTTTTATTCAAAGTCTAAGTAATTTATTGTAAATAGGGTAATGTAAAATGTATAACATAATATAGCACTTTTACAAGTCAAAACATAACACGATCCGGCGCGGTGCTGTATTCAAGATTGGCAGTGAAAAAGTTCATACAAAGTCACAACACTGTCACTACCGTACTGACAACATCACGGAAAAATTGTATACAGATGCACTGGCGTTGCAATCGTATTTTGTTTGTGTGTGGGTATGGCACACATGTAAAGCCCATAAGCATTTTATATTTGACAGTATGGCAACATACTCTCAACCTTAATTCCTAGTTAATAAGGTTTTTACTATAAGCATAATACATTTTCTACAGTGGTAGCAGTGTTTGATGTGAACTAACTTCAAAAATATGCACTGTCACCGCACTGTCATTCCTCGTACTCTCTATAGTTTGTACCAAGGAGTATATAAATACTAAGTAAGAAGAGACGGGACTGACGTATATTGGAACGGATGTTGTGAGTTTTTAAAACGTGCGCTTAGAATAAGTGCAACATAACAAAACTAATGAGCATAGGTAATAACACTCTATATCGAGCATGTTAGCCAACATGACAAACAGAAAAGGATGTCTGCAAACATAGCACATTTTTATTGACATTTTGAGAAAAAAAAACTATTTTAATTTATATGGGGTTTATAATAATAATGTTTTTTCTAAGCATGTGGTTTTTATTACATACAAAAATAATACATTAAATAGTACACAACACAATTTGTGTCTTTTTCCCTTATAATAATGTCTAATCTTCCTTACTCCTTACTTCATTACAAACTAGCAGTGGTCCGTGATTAATAGCAGTTAAGGAGTAGCATTTTTTTTTTAATTGGGTTGTTTCTTTTTGTTGTCGGTGTTTCGAAAATGTTTGCCACAGAAATATTTAATTCATGCAGCTTTTCGATCGGTATGTATGTCAAGTCCTCTTTATCGGCCACTTGTATCCAGTTTTTGCATCTGAAAATAAGTTTTATAATGAAAATTAGAAGATTAAGCGGTTTTAGGCTACGCGACATTAGGTATTCTAAATTTATACTTTTACTACGTTTACTATTATATAGCGTGGAATGCACAAGGACTTAGAATAAGATTAGAAACCAAATGTCGAATAACGGGTTAGAAAAAATATCGATAACACCGGCACCGCACTAGTGCTGGCTATGTTACTTTGTTGAATATTATGAAAGAAAAATCATTATTTTCTTGTACTTAGTAGATTACCGAATAGATTTACCACTTACCTATCTTTATTCAGTGGAAATATTGCCATAAATGTTCGTTTTTGACCCATCGCTCTAACAGATCGCAAACCACAAATTTCGCAAGTTTTATAGCTCATTGCATAGAAAACTTTCAAACTGAATCACACTATTATTTATTTAATGTAGAAACAAACACCTTCAAAGCATTAAATACATCAACAGTCGGTAATTATCACAAAAGCAACTTGCCTAATAATTTTGTAAACAAAGTTAAACCACAGAACACATATTCATAGCGAAGGCGTGCAAGAAGTTCATGCTTAAAGTGAAGTAGAAAAGATAGCCGCCATAGAAATTAACAACAACAGTTATGAACAGTTTTTTTATTAATCTGTTTCGCCTGAATGGTTTGTACAACATAGCTTGACGCCTGACTGGTTTGACGCCATGACAGCTGCCAGAGTGATATTTCTAGGGTTGGAGTAGAGTAGGAAAAAAACGATTATCGAACGATGTTGAAAAAAAACACGATTATTTAATTATGTTGCTCACTAATGTTCTATATTCAAATTGTTACTTTTCTAGTACAACCATGATCTATATATATCTATAAATACATATAATAAAACTATTACCAAAGTGAAATCTGTACATGGAAGATAATTTAGAAAAAATACATTTTTATATCAGTATGACAGTAGGAGAATCCAAAAATATTGTTTCGAATTTTTGTCTGTCTGTCTGTCTTTCTGTGACTTCATCACGCAAAAACCACTGGATAGATTGTGCGTAATGTTTGCTGAACTGTATTCCTTGGAGTCCTGCGGAGGTTTTTATCTTTGTTTTTTCAAAATCGGTTCATGCAAAAAGGAGTTACAGTCATTTTTATATATACTTGCGCCACAAAATAAAGAATATGGAGGTTTTTCTTGAGGTTGTTCAATTTTAAGGTCTCTTAATTCTTCAGGCGTGGCACAGGAGTGTAGTGGTTTTGTTCTTTAAGAAAGGTGATAAAAACCCTTTTGAAGAATTATAGGCCCATTTCGCTGCTGAGCCACGTCTATAAGCTGTTTTCGAGAGTTGTTACAAACCGTCTCGCACGTAGGTTTGACGATTTTCAGCCTCCCGAACAAGCTGGATTCCGGAAAGGCTTTAGCACCGTAGACCACATCCATACGCTCCGGCAGATTATACAGAAGACCGAAGAGTATAATCGGCCACTATGTCTAGCGTTTGTGGACTACGAGAAAGCATTGATTCAGTCGAGACCTGGGCAGTGCTACAGTCATTGTGTTTGTACAGCAAGGCCACCATGACAGTTCGTCTCCAGGATCAGAGCACGAATTCTATCCAGATGCAAAAAAAGGTGAGACAGGGAGACGTTACTTCTCCAAAACTGTTCACCTCTGCACTGGAAGATATATTCAAGCTTCTGAACTGGAACGGATTTGGTGTTCACATCAATGGCGAATACATCACTCACCTTCGATTTGCTGATGATATAGTCATCATGGCTGAAACCCTGGAAGACCTAAGCACAGTGCTCAGTGACCTGAATATTGTTTCCCAACAGGTGAGTCTTAAAATGAACATGGGCAAGACGAACATCATGTCAAATGTCCATGTCATACCCACGCCGGTTTATGTAGGGAACAATATTATCGAAGCTGTTGATCACTATGTCTACCTGGGTCAGACGATTCAACTGGGTAGATCCAACTTCGACAAAGAGGTCAACCGACGAATCCAACTCGGATGGGCAGCGTTCGGGAAATTACGCCATATCTTGTCGTCGCAGATACCGCAGAGCCTCATGACGAAAGTCTATAATCAGTGCGTGTTGCCAGTGATGACATACGGCACTGAGACGTGGTTGCTAACTATTGGTCTCATACAAAAGCTCAGAGTTGCGCAGCCTGTAATGGGGAGAGCTATGCTCGGTGTTTCACTACGTGATAGAATCAGAAATGAGGAAATCCGTAGAAGAACGAAGGTTACCGACATAGTTCTCAGAGTTTGCAAGTTGAAGTGGCAATCGGAAGGCCATATAGGTCGCAGAACCGACAACCGCTGGGGAATAAATGTTCTGTAATGGCGACCACGAACAAGCAAGCGAAGTGTGGGGAGACACGATGGACCGACGACGTTGTAGCCATCGCAAAAAGTCGGTGGATGGAGGTGGCACAAGATCGCTCGTTATGGTGCTCTTTGGGGGAGGCCTATGTTGAAAAATGAGTTCTTCAAGTGACAGTGAAAGTTTAGAATTAACTCCTGAAAGTAATGTATATATACGTTTTTAATTGTTTTATTATTAGATACTCGTACTATTTAATTTCAATTTAGTTGTTACGCTATGTTTCATTAAATAATAATATTACAATAAAATATGACGCGCCTTTTATTTTATCATAGTGGGTGATGAAAAGTAGAGTGTATCACTCGGGCGCAAAATATATTTTTGGCTCGAGCGACGTACTTTGAATCCCTCGGTACGTTCAGGATTCTACTAAGGAATCTTTCACACCGCTCTGAATTCAAAATAGCGCCCTCGCCGGCAAAATTTAATTTTGCTCCCTAGTAATACAATCTACTATACAAGCGCCTTTTCGGTTCAAATTGATTTGTTGGTCGAGCAGCAGAGACCTCTGTCTCCAAATAAATTTTGTACGAAGCGGTGCGCGGCGTTGGTAGGTATAAAGCACAATACTCATATAATTATTTTAATATGTATCTATAATGTATTAAGTACGTATATTACCAACATAATACTTACATCGCCGCCGAATGACTGGCAGATATGCTTTAATATAGTGTTAAAAAAATAAAAAAATAGGACTACTAGCCCCATACTAGGATACCCTGTACTATGGGTACTAGATAACGGATAAACATACATAGATACGAATATTTAACATCCATAACTCGGAAACAAACATTTCTGCTCATCACACAAATGATTGCACCTTGCAGGATTCGAACTCGCGACCGTTTGATTACGTACCTAGGATCATTAGCCACGAGACCAACCGGTAGTCAAAGAAAGACAAAGGTTAAGAGTTTTATTATTGTTGTTTACAACAAAAAAAACTAAATGAATACCTTTTAAGGTATTCATTAAGTTTTTTTGTTTTCATTCTGAAATTAGGCAGTTTTACTGATGCTTTATCAGCTAAGCAATCAAAGTTCTAAATCTGTTTTAGGATCAAATACTATTTTGAATTTAATAACTTATCTAGGTATCGCAAATGTTGCCTATATTTACTTGATTAAATTTTTGACATTATTTTGTTTCGTAATAGATTTTGATTCACTGTTTGGGTTGAAAATAATAAAATAAGTAAATTATTTGCAATTGTTTATTTAGTTTTTACAAAATTAAGAAAACAATTTATCACAGGTACATACACAAAATGTGGCGCTAATTATCTGACTTCGGCAAACCCACGGGTTATTAGTAGTGATGTTGGGGGACAATGTGGTGAGTACTGTGCTTCACATCCGCGTGGAACCTGAAAGGAATATAATAAAAGTTTGTTTTATTATAAAATTAACTTGAAATGTTAGTATGTATTTATGTCTGTGTGTATGTTAGCTTACTTCAAATCTTGCAAAATGAATTAGAACCACTTTCTCTTAAACTAAGGAGTTGAATTTGTACGGGTTGGTTCAGTTCTAATGACAATTCATTCCTGTGGTAAGCATGACCTGCATCGACATCCAGGATCAGTTCCAGGTGAAAATACTCTTCAACGGTCGACAGCACAGTCACGAAATTTTGTGGACGCATTATTATTAGAGCCGGTTTGAAATTTTACCATGAAATGGTTGCTGCACTCCGGGCTGGCTCCTGACTACGACTGAACTCCTCAACAGTTAACAGCACAGACACAAAATGTTGTTTTCGCATTTAATTGTGATAGACCGTTCTAAGTATCACCATGACATACATGGCCAATGCATAAAAGCTTTTTTTTTAATATTTTTAAATTATCTTATTTTAACACTGAAGAGACAAACATGTGGACGCAGTCTCACTAGATGGTAGGTAAGTGATGACGCAGTCGAGCGACGGTGAAACCAAGGTAAATTACCCAATACTTATTTTTCTGGAAACAAGGACCACCAGTGTTCCATTTCTTCGCTGTTTGAATCAGAAATGTGGATGCGAAAAGACTTGCGAGGATTGAAGGAATATCAATCATTTACACAAAATGATGACTTTCAATGTTCAACCTAATAAAAATCTCACCCAGAGTGATGGTCTCCGTGGTAATGCACGTGTCGGATGGAGCCGTCGGGTTCGTGCAGCGAGTAGAAGCCCTTCACGACGTCACCGTCGCGGGTCTCGTGCTGCTCCTTGTGGTCGCCGGTGTGAGGATCAGATACTTTGTACGCAAACTCGTACTTGGGATGCGTCTGAGAAAAAGGAAACCAGTTAGTATCATAGGTATTTGATAAAAAAAAACGGTTTAAAGTTGATTCGGTTTTAACTTACATAGTAGTCAACGTGGCCATGTGCGTCATGCACGTGCACGGGATACGCGGGGCCGTCGTGCCGGGAGATGTGCTGGGAGGAGTAGCCGTGTCCGTGCCCATGTCCACCATACTGCGCGGCCACTACGCCCACAAGAGCGACAATGGAAAGCACCTAGAATGAAAACATTATTTTATCAAATTCGTAATTCGTAAGCACTGGAGCGAATTTCAGTAAAACAAGCAAAAATTAAAAAAAATATAACCCCCGACCCTCCCCCTCCCCCCTCCCAATTATTAGCTTATTAGCTAAGAAGCATCTCGATCACACCAGTTTTCAAAAATAAAACCGCATCAAAATCGGTCCATTTGTTTGGGAGCTAAGATCCTCACCTAATTATAGAACACACACACACACACACAAAATTATATACTGTTGGAATGTGCTTATCAAGGACTTAAATTTGATAACCATATTGTAGATTTGGAAGTTTTTTTCGTTATGAATATGGTGCCATACTGCCGCCATATTGAATATTTTCAAAAATAACTAAAGCCTGTGTTACTCAGGGGGATGTAAGGATTCTAACGATACCCCATACGTCTGAATCTGTTCAGGCATTAAAAGTTATGGTGGAATAAAGAAACTCACATACACATGAATGCTCACATGAATGCTAAAAATAATACACTCCTTTTATTGGGCAGTATGTAAAAATTATTTGTCAGATTTATGAATGTCTGGCTGAAATAACTTATGTATACACAATTAATAACACAAATATGATTATGGTTCTAAGGGGTTATGATTTACTATCCTTTAACATTTTGTTTCATCACTTATGTACTGCAGTTACTAGAAAATTAAAAAGATGACAAATTTGTCAGCACACAGTTAACAAAACACTGGTATTTTTAAAGTTACCTTAGTAAACATTTTGTATTTCCTTAGCTTGTACGCTTCAGAACTCGACTGATACAGTTTGTCTACATCAAACGACTTTTATATTATTATTGTTAACAAGGGTCCAAGGCGACATTGATTTCTCTACAAATATCTGCGGCCCACAACTGTATTATGCCCCTACGGTCGCACATTGCAATAGTTTCATAATTGTCCTCTTACATTATGCTAAACTGATAATAAATTGATATCTGATAATTGTAATTTTAATTAGGCTACTTGTAGGCCACCAAGACAAGTTCCAAGTTCTAAAACCCAACTACGGTTGTGTATAAAATAGCGTGCAATGAAGACGAACCGATCGATACCTCACTAGTCAAAATCTGATCAAGTTTTTAGTTACAACGCAAAACCCTTCCTTTGCTTCGCCGTAGTCGGATAAAAACCTTATGATACTCTATACCAGAAGACGAATCGATTGATTCCTCGCTTGTCAAAATCAGACCAATAGGGGCGATGACCATAGCATCGCCCCTATTGGAACATCCACATACATTTTTACATCATATACATAGACTGTTTAACTCATTACTCTTCCCTTGCTTACCGTACTTGGTCAAAATAAAGTAACGTTTTGTATTACCCAAATCCAGAAATAGGTATAAATTTATCAGTTTATTCGAACTTTAAAGCATTTATTGTGATCTTCTTTATGCAGGCAACTTACCAAAGTACTTCCAAATAATTAAATAGGTATTCTATGAATCAGGAGATAAAATAAAATCTGAAATTGTTTTAAATAGTCCAAATCAATAAATAATCTAATCATACATTCAATATTAATTTATTGATTTAATAATAATTTTCTTTCTTCGGAAATACGCCCGATAGAGTAGAGAGCCAGATGCCATAAAATAATAATAATGATGTTATAAGCTACGATGCTGACAGTGACGATCAATTTAGAGTTCAACGTAGAACCCGTTTGACAAAAAAGTAATTATTTACATTTAAGTAATTATTTACAATAAGGTGCTATGTCAAATTACAAATAATTTTAATTTTATAATTTATAATAAATTATATATTTAATTGATACGTAGGTACTGTGTTATCCACCATACTACCAAATACATGAAAAAAGCTAGAAGTAGTTTTTTTTTAAACCTAAACATATAATGACCGACCGAGCGCTAAGCGCGAGCAAAGTGTCTCCGTTTCAGCTCGGGCAAAAATGCTTTCGTATGTCCGGATCTCCGGCTGTTCTCCTCTACAGGTCGCATTTCTTAACGGATCTAGACGAAACTTGGTATATAGGTTTACCAAAAAGGGGGCTACTTAATATACAATACAATACAACAACACTTTATTGCACACCAAGAAGAAGGTAATACGAGGTAATATGATAAACTCATGAAATGAAAGGTACAATAGGCGGCCTTATTGCTATATAGCAATCTCTTCCAGGCAACCTTTGGATGGAAAGGATTACTTAGATATCAAAGTCATCGGTCAGTGGTGCGTAGTAAATAAAATAAAATATAAAACATTAATAAACAAGAAATTATACCTACTAAATAAAAATACATACCTACACACAAGAAATATACTATTTACACATAAATAAATATACATATAAACATATAATAATAAACATATAACTATAGTACCAGCTACACTTCACACACAATAAGTTCTAATCAACAAGGCACGTCTTCAGATAAGTACAAGTTTTTAACCAACATCTTGAAAGTTGTCAAAGACTGTGCTCGTCTTATTGGAAGTGGAAGGGCATTCCAAAGTCAGCTATATATATACAGCTTGCATTCTGAGAGAACCGTCATAAAAAATACTACGGTGCACAGGAGTTTTTAATGTGAGATTTAATATTAATAATAATTTAATAATATTTTAATATCTCCGTTTTATTAGATCCAATTGTGATGGTTCATTTTCATTCTTCTTTAAGTTGGTCTCATACAAATTTGGTGAAGATCAGGAAGACTTTGAGCGTGATGAGCAGAAAAGCTCCAGCCCTTTACCTACTAGGTAGGGATTGATGGAGCGCTTTTTTTTAATTTTAGTCAAGAAGGTAACTAGTTGGCGCTTCTGTGCACCGCTAGTTTTATTGCAAAAAAGTTTGTGCTCGCGAGGTCTTAAGCTCACAGAGCCAGTAACATTTTATTTGTCATGTTTAATAATTAATAAATAAATATATTCAGGACAATTCGACACCAATTACCTAGCCCCAAACTAGGATACCCTGTACTATGGGCACTAGATAACGGATAAACATACATAGATAAGAATATTACATCCATGACTCGGAAACAAACATTTCTGCTCATCACACAAATGATTGCACCTTGCAGGATTTGAACCTGCGACCGCTCGATTTCGTACCTAGGATCTCTAGCTACTAGACCAACTGGTCATCAAATTCCGGTCGGTGGTTTATTGTCACATTCTGTTTAGTGTGAAGTTACAATCATATTAAGCGAGAATTAAATACAAATTCGCATGTGCGATAGGCGATAAACCTCAGAATTATGTTACATGTAGAGAGAAAACAATCACCTTGGTTATTGTGAGTTTGATTCGAGTATAACATTAATTAACAACAAATATATAAGACTTGACAACTTTATGTAATGTATCCATTCAATATCTGAACTTAACAGCAAGCACAGCACAGAAAAAAATATCTTAAAAATGGTATTTATGGTAAGTTATTTGCCAGAACATATTTCTGCGTAATTAAACGAAACCAAAATAATAAACAATTAATAAATAAACCTAAAACATTGTTGTTGTTGACATTATTAGTTTAGACGGCCGGGTGGTCTAGTGGCCAGTAACCCTAGGAACGAAATCAAACGGTCGCGGGTTCGAATCCTGCAAGGTGCAATCATTTGTGTGATGAGCAGAAATGTTTGTTCCCGAGTCATGGATGTTGATATTCGTATTTATGTATGTTTATCCGTTATCTAGTGCCCATATTACAGGGTATCCTAGTTTGGGGCTAGGTAATTGGTGTGGGAGTGTCCCGATTATTATTATTATTATTATTATTATTTAGTCCAGATTTTGTTCAAAAAATTAAGGAAAAAAGCAAAGGGACGAATGAATAACTGTTTTTTTTTTTATATTTCAAATTCAGTTTATCTTATTGGAATGACTGTGTAGATGTAGAATGAGTTGCTGAACTAATCCTAGTAAAGACTGAGGTCTCTGTGGTACTTGACTGTTAGAAAGCTAATTCTTAAAATTTTATTTTTCTAATTATATAATACAAGTCCGTATACAATTGGTTGCAGATCGTAATTGTGGCAGCGCTGGCATGCGCAGTGTCTGCTGAGCATGCGTACTCTTCCCAACACGTCCATAAGTATGAAGGCCATCACGAAGAAGTGCAGATTCACGACCACCACGGTCACGGCCTCAAGCACTTTGATTATTACGTAAGTGATAGTTGTATATTTTAGTATTGGGTATAGTTATCCTTTTTTATCCGACTACGGTAAAGCAAGGGAAGGGTATTGCCCCTATTGGTCCGATTTTGACTAGCGAGGTATCAATCGATTCGTCTTCATTGAGAGAATGTCATAGGCTATTTTTCACCCAACCGTAGTTGGGTATTAGTCTTTGAACGTATGTCTTGTTATTGGTTCACATGGCTGTCATTTGATTCTCAGCTGGTGATGACGATATTTTTAAATGTGGTAAATATATGTTAGGCCTACAAAAGGACTAACTTTCACGAACTACTCCTGGAAAATCCCGAACTGGCCTTGAAAACTTTTCTTGCCTTTGAAAACTAACGCAAGTAGTAAATATATTAAAGAGTTTAAATGGCTAATAAACTCAGGGACTGGATATACTCCGACCAGACATAAACTCCCAGGTAAAGTACTTCAAAATAGTCCAAAACCTGGTTGGTATATCCGATCTTCTGATTCGTGAGTTTTTTAGGCATACATACATACTTTGATATTCTACTTAAATGGAAGTTCATATAAATTTTTGGACCGTTTGTTAGTTTTGAACCCACGACCTATGGCTCGGCACCCAACAACACAACCAATAGGACAATCATCTTTGCAATTAATACTTTAGTGTTGTAACCAATTAAGTTCACTGTAAATTTAAATTCGGAGTTCTTAATAAAAGTCTTATTCCAGACTCATCCCAAGTACGAGTTCGAGTACAAAGTAAAGGACCCGCACACCCACGACTTCAAGGAGCAGCACGAGACTCGCGACGGAGACATCGTGAAGGGCTTCTACATGCTGCACGAACCTGATGGCTCTATCAGGCACGTGCACTACCACGGTGATCACCACTCTGGGTGAGATGATTATGTAATTTTAGTCTATTTAGATTGTTAAGTATTGTAATGTTATTATAATGTCTTGTTTTTTTTTAATTACTTTAATATTTTTTTAGATTCCACGCTGATGTAAAACATGAAACTCACCACATTGTCCCGAAGCATCATCATAATTATTAAGCACCTCGTTACCCGTAAAAGTTTTTGTTCTGTGATATTTAATTAACAAATTATGAAGTCTTTTATACATAACCATGAAATAAAGGTATGGAAATAATTTCTCGTTTTTATTTGATAAGTTGAAATTAGATTCAAAAGATTTCTCTATAATTGTATACAAAGTTACTCACATAAAAACGGAAATATTAGGTTAATCACCAGTAAAGCGCCTCAACTACAGCAGCGGCGTGAATGAAACCAATATTAACAAAAAGTTTGGTGGCTATAGCAGTAAGTCAAGGCCTTAGCATTTTTGTGTGTTATTAGCCTACTGCAGTTGAACTAGTCAAGGTAACTAGTTCAACTGCAGTAGGCGTGTATCACACGCAGATATACGAGTACTTACACCAACAAAAACATCGAACCACACCGCTAGCCAAGTTAACGACTACATGCTGTCAAAACAATTTATTTTTTATGATTACTATCTCTTTTTTTTACTTGCATTTATATTGTCATGCCGTGCGATAAATAAACCCCAGAATATTTAAACACAACCTACAACAACTCATTGAAGCGCAAAAATCCACCACCTTCGGCAACACTCTCTTCCTAGTACACATAAAGGAAGAGAAGAAATCCCGGATCTCTAAGGTATCTCTTAGAGGTCAGGGATTTCTTCTCTTCCTGTGTGTGGGGGAGGCAAAGGGTCACGCGTCTTGACCATTCATGAAGTTTAGGGTTTGGCCTACGAGTCGGAGGTCGTCATGCAGACCAGGGAAAAGGAGTTTAAGCTGCAAGTTCAGCCATCCGATGTCCCTCAGGAAGGCCAGCAGGTCACGAATTCTGGCGCAGGCCTCCCTCAGGGTGAAAGTTGTTCCCAGGAACTATTCCCTTTGTATCGCCACGCTTTCACACTCAAAGACTACATGCGTGGCCGTATCTTCTGCCTCCATGCATTCTCTGCTCAAGAGGCTGTCCGTGACACCTAATCTGTGAAGTTGTTTGTTAAGAGGACAATGACCAGTTACTATTCCTACCACTTGTACGAGGCTGTCTCGTTTAAGATTCATAAGTTTTCGGGAGTATCTCGGATTTAACTCCGGGAAAGCCTCCCTTGACTATCTACAATCCTTTATACTTGTCCATAGTTACTGATGTAGTTTATGTGTCCTTTGACGGATCCAGGCTCGAATTTGTCTGAAAGGCAATGGAATATTGGCTCTGGCCCTACAGGACGCATGCCCGAACCTCTCCTTGCCAGTTTATCAGCTGCATCGTTCCCTCTGGATCCGCTGGGTCCCTTTATCCATTGGAGAGTAAGGTAATTATATTTACTGACCTCCTCCAGAAGATGGTGACACTGGATAGTTAGCCCCGAGGAATGCTCAATCCTTTTAAGTGCTTTTAGGACTGCGGCGCCGTCGGAGAGTATTCAGATTTTAGAGTCAGTTACTTCCCTGCACAGTATCGCTGTTGCTGCTTGGATTATACTCGCATATTCCGTAATAGAGTTGTGAGTACCCAGTGCTCACCCCATGCATGTTCAAATTGTCCGAGAACGTCTCCGCTCTCGTCCCTACTTCCATTTTGGGGACCATCTGTGTAGATTCTAACTTCGTGAGTGTTTGACCTATCACTTGATTCCTCATGTAGTTGTATCTTATAGTGTTTATTGAAAAGATGTTGTTTTGGTACCCTATCATAAATAGAGAGCATGTTCGGGTTACCCTCCGCATAATCCCGTAAGATGTTAGTGTGGAATGTTCGACTATTTTGATCCCAGAGATTGAGAGCTTTGAGTCTGTAAGCAGACGCAGCGGCCTCCTGCTGGATGTGCAACTGCAACGGTGGCAAATCCAGGAGTGCCTCTAGTGCAGCAGTGGTTGCTGTTCTCATGCCACTGCTACACAGGCCAACCTCTGGAAGGACTGTAGTTTATTTATGGTAGATACCTGTTTAGTCCTTGGCCACCAAACTAGAAAACCATATCTTAGATTTTAACTTAAAGATGGCAATAAAAAACCACGACAATGCGGTGTTGGGGGCTTTTGCAGACTTCAGACGGAGAGAGGTAGAATCAGCGAGTTAAAAATAAAAGAAAAAAAATGACACTTATGTTTAATTTCGTAAGGATCTTCGCAGGTATAAAGATGAGTCATGCTCACTAAAAAGCTTCTTCTTACGGCGGCGACATGTGGTGGGTCGCCGTCTTCCCTAAATTATGGATGAGGAGAGCGATGCTTGGCACACGCGTCAACTCGTGAACGGGTGCTGCTTGCATGGGCTGGATTTCTCTTGTAGCTGCAGGGATCCCATTTATATTTACAGTGTAATTGCATGTAAACTGTCTTAATATAATATGTAGTAATTAGAAGTAGTATAAATATAATATGTATATAAATATATATAAATATAAGCTAGTTGCAGCCAATGTATATGTTTGTGAAGTTAGGCTCTGTGACGATTGCACAGGTACTGGCTGTGGGGATAAAATTGCATAAAGTAAAAGCGAGATAGAATTTGCGAAAAACGTAAGCGAGTGAGCGAGGCAGTTATACAATACTGTCTTCACCTTCAACATTGGGATTGCGCCTGAAAAATAGTAGTTTGCGCAGCCACTAGCAGATAACTTCCGAGACACATGCATTCACTGCATATACTAAATATATATACAAAAAAAAAACAGTCATATTAGTCCTGAGCTTTAGTGAGGGCTCTAAAAACTCGAGTGCAGCAAGAAGTCACATGAGCGAGTGTCAGTAAACTGCTTTACTTTCCACTGCAAAGTAATATCACAACAATTGACCACCTCAATTTATGCATTACAATTATCAGTCACATTGATTTTTAAATTCAAGACAATTCCGCCGCGCTCTTATTTAAAAAATAGTCCTTACATTCTATTTTTAAATCTCTACTGAACGAATGCATTCATTCAATATGAATCTAATAAATCCTTTTCTGTAGTTTCTGCTAAGTCTAAAAACTAAAAACAGAAATGGGATACAAGCGAAAATTAAAAAAAAAACAGTGCAGTAATGGATTTCAATACTTACTTACCGCACTGTTTTTATGATGAACAGTAATAAGGTGCTTTCTGCTTCCGTTTTAGCTGAAGAATGGTGATATTACTCTGTGGTGGGAAAAAAAACGTTAGTGAAATTAATAGTAGATTGTATGACGAGGGAGCAAAATAATATTTTGACGGCGAGGGCGCTATTTTGAATCCAGAGCGGAGTGAAGAATTCTAGAGTAGAATCCCGAGCGTAACGAGGGATTCTTAAGTAGAATCGCGAGGGATTTAATACAAGTCGTCCGAAGAAAAATAATTTTGCGTCCAAGTGATATACTCTACTTTTTATCCCCCTCTATGAGAAAAATAAATGAAAGGCGCTTTTAGATACTTTACAACTCATATTGTTTATTTAAAAGGGTATTAAATAGACTAAAAATAAACAAATTAAAATAAAACACTACGTTTTACGTAGACAGCGAGCAAACGATTACATATACTTAACTAAAAATTTATTTTCACTCTGTACTTTTTTGATTTACGTCTTTCAGACTATCTTCAGAAAAATATTCAGATATTGTGATCAAATTTTGTGTAGACGTCGATTTGAATGTCATTATTGGTACTGGCCGTCAACATGTGAAGCTTGCTTATTTGGGTAATTCTTGAAAATAGGTACACGTTTCCGAAAATTTCGCTTCTTTTGCATTTTCCCACTCGATAAAATTGTTATAAGCTTTCAAATATTTTTCCCGGGTTTTAGTTGGTAATAGATTCTGTATCAAATTTATTGCGTAGTATTTTTTAGGTGTATGTAGTATAATACTTTCAGTACACCTTCATTTTCGTTAAATTAATTAGTTGTTGTACTGTCAATATTCCTTGTCTCCTTGACGATGGTATCGTAATTCGCGCGCTTTTCAATTTTTGCTCCTCTCCGTACATCACTGATCTCTATGGATAGGCTCTGTTATATATGCCGTACATTCAAATGGTTCTTTTTTCAAATACAGACAGCGCGCCAGGAGATCGAATTAACAAAATTCCATTGTACGTAGGAAATGTCTTACTTCAAATTCAAAACTCATTACTGCCCTCTCTGAAAATCATGAACAAACGAGACCTACTTTGCGCCCACTTTTCGAGGAACCAATCAGGATGGGTAAAAAAGTAGAATTTTTGTTTCTGAATCATGAATATATTGTTCGTATCTATTGTCTAGTATCTGCTGTTGTTATCTGTTGTCTAGTACCAATAGTACAGGGTATCCTAGTTTGGGGCTAGGTAATTGGTGTGAATTCTCCCAAATATATTTATGTAATATATTTAAATATTTTTCCAGGGATTTAGTTGGTCTTAGATTCTGTATCACATTTATTGCGTAGTATTTTTGGGTGTAAGTAGGTAGTATAATACTTTCGCTACACTTGCATTTTCGAGAAATTAAATTAGTTTTTGCACTGTCAATATTTCTTGTATCCGTGACAATGATATCGTAATTCACGCGCTTTTCATTTTTCCTTTTTTCCGCACATTTACTTGATCCTTTTTTTTAATACAGACAGAACGCCACGCGACCCTAATAAACAAAAAAAAAATGAACCTTCACGGGATACCTAGCAGAAGTGTAAACAAAAAAAAACTAAAACAATGAACAACCATTTTTCACGGCGCGTTCTCATTGGTTAACTGTAAATCATGATCCCTTCATCTGATCTATACTAAACTTTCGGCCTAATACCATAACATCCGATCTTTAGTACCAAATTTAAATTCCCAACTGGAGTGTTTACATTTTGCACGAAAAAATATATACCAATGTGATGGCTTATAACTTGAATATGGCTGAGCTGGGGTAAAAGGAGCCAACAAGCCACGAGCGCTCGCGTTGCGGTCCGATCGATCGCCAACATCAAAAATTCACGTTTCATATTCAAAACTCATTACTGCCGTCTCTGAAAGTCATGAACAGAAAAGACCTACTTTGCTCCTACTTTTCAAGGAACCAATCAGCATTTTTTGAATAGATGGGATGAAAAAGATTTTATATCATGTCCCCACTAAAAACTTTTCTTATTCACTAAAAAAAGTGAAATAAAAGCACTTTTTATCCTTATTATGGTGTTTGAATTTAGAACACACCAATATATTCGACCTTCATCTCAATGCTATCTAATCAACCTCCTTGCGCAAAAAATACTCGATACAAACTTTTTGTGCAAAGAATAATACACATACAAACTCCTTGTGCAAATAACTCCTCGAGATATGATTGGTCGACATTTTCGACAAGGAGTTTAGCATTAGAATAAAAACTGTTTTTTTATCCTTTGCTGTCATTAGTAAATTGGCGCTATTTTGAATACTATAAGGTGTACGAACACGGAATTTAGTGTTACCTAATAATAAATCGATTTAAATTTCATTCAAGATAGCAAGCAGCATAAACCTGAAGAAACCTGAAGACACACGGACTCAACGCCCTTTAACGTCCTAAGATGCCCCAGAGTTTGCTCCAGCAGAAAGTTCTGACCATCGACAGGAAATAAATATCGCTTCACAAGTTGACCATCCTAATAATAATAATAAGAAAATTACTCATATTTTAGTACTGGTTCCAATTTAAATGTGCATTTTCATGAATATAACCTTTCTTTATCTTTCTTTTAGTAATATATAAAGTATGGTATGCAACTCTTGACTAAAACGATTTATATCGAGGGCCATGAATCACTCGCGTCACTCAGGATTCTAGGATTTGATTCATATATGGCCCTCGCTTTAAATCAGTCCTTTATTCACTAACTGCATAATACACTATTACTTTACTTTACTTGTATGTATGTACCTATATCCTGGAATTTTGCAATCAATATTTCACCCACTTTCACTCAAGCTATCGGGCTGAAATTTGGTACACACTTTGGTTCTTGTGACATGATATGGCTACTACATAAAAGCCTTTTATTAATTGAAAGGTTTTTAAATTAACTAATTTTTAGTTTTATCTTATACCTATAACAGGCGTAGGTAAAATAATGTCATTTTGATATGTCATATTTGTTATATAATTATTCAACTAGAATTTTTAAATTCAATACAGCAAGCAAATAAGTATAATAACCTTCAACGAAACCTTTTTAATATACAGGCACAATTGGAACGTTGCTGAATAATGCCACCTTTTCCATATAAGTGACTATCTCTAGAAAATAATATCTGCACATCTGCCACTGCGTAGACGAGGTAGATCGTTTAGGTCGCCATGGCTTATCATATTGAAGAGCAGGATGAATCTCGTGCTTTACTTTTGGCTGTTTGTCTTTAACTTGTACGCAATTTGAGAGCCGAACGGTATTTTACAACCACGTGACGACAATAGTAGGTAAGAGGCTTGATCTGTCCAGTACCGGGCATTTTTATAACAATAGAATAACCATGTTACTCTACTCCATACGGAAAATACACACTGGAAATATTATTGGTATATCTTTGATTCCGTTGAGTTGTGAGAGGTCGCTGCTTTATGAAGCAACTTGTGTCTATAGTTTAGCACCTCCACACCTCCAAAACATTTTATTTTCTTCGGTCACGAATACCTAATATCTTTAGTTTGGAGAATATGTCGAGACGCTTAATAAGAAGTCATAAGTTCATAAACTAATACATGACTTTACTCGGGTACAAAATAGCCTACAACACTCTATAAATGAAGAAGAATCGATTAATCTTGACTTCACTTGTCAAAATCGGACCAAGGGTCTTCATTGCAAGAATGGGCTATTTTTTATCCAACCGTAGTACGGTTTTAGTTTTTGAACTTATGTATCGTTCTCCGAGCATGAATCGACCAGTTGTCGCAGTTGAGAGCAAATCGCATTCTATGCTTATGGCGTTTACCATGTCTAACAGATGAGAAAATTATCAAATGTTAGTCTATCACCAGTCAATAATAACCATATACGGTAATATTTGCTGATGTTAGGGTTCCGTACGTCGGAATGAAAAAAGAAACTAGTGTGTCTGTTGTCTGTGCGTCTGTGACAGACAATTTGCTCCGAATCTACCCAACCGATTATGTAGAAAATTGGTAAACATATGTATTTCTGTGACTTGAATACGGACGTATAACGTAAATAAATGAATTTTGAGTATGGGGGTCACTTTTGGGAACAAATAAGAAAAAAAAACTTAGTTATGCAAACTGTTCCATATGACATAAGAAATGCTACACGGTACAGACATGTTGTGAGAGTCTCCATTTTGTTTTTTTTTTAAATATTATTATAAATATTTTTAAAGTACCTTTCAGTGTCGAAGCACGTCTTATATGATGCATCATGCGACAGAAAATAGATTAAAGTTTACCATTCTTCTCCGAAACTACATGACTAGATTAAAATAAAATAATAAACAAAAACATTACATAGTTAATTTACTTTTATAGATTACAGGAAAACGTATGAAAGTATATGGTCTTAAAATAGCTTGGTTTACCATACCAAGCTATTAATCTCTCAATGTTGTATGATAATCTATTCAACGTACGGGACCCTCTCCACGCGAGTTCAACCCGCACTTGTCTGTTTTTTCAAACAAGAGCAAATACTTTACAAATTAACGAAAAATCACTTTGGATATTGACCAAAACTGTGGTGTGTGTTATTGTCATCATTACGAGGTCAAGAGAGGACCTAACCACAGAAAAACTATTAGTGCAATAACCTAACTCATTTCCAAAATTGTACAATGGTAAAAACTAGAATAAAAATAATTTAACCGACTTCAAATCATTTGTATTTAAAAGAAATAAATAATTGTTTTTTTAGGTCAAGTAAGTAGGGCACGGCACTTACCTGGCAAAGACCTCAAAAAAATTAATTAATTCTTACATAAAAGTTTTATACGATTTGAAGTCGTTTTTTTTTAAATTAGGTTTTTTAAGTTACGTTAAAGTAGGCCAAAGAATAAAGCCATACTGGAAACAGTTAACAGTCCATACATTGTAAACTACACACCCGATTTTGATGAAACTTTATTAATTCCCTAAGTAGAAATACATTAAAACAATTACAAAACGAATTATTGCAATCAGACTTGTAGGATTTGAGAAATACGTGGATAAACATACATGCATACATTCGCGAAATGGTATAATTGTTCAGATACTCACATGGAGTAAAATATATATATATTAGGCATTTCGACAATATATATACATACATACTTTTCTTTTTTATTACTGTCTAGGCCATCGTTTGACCACGATCTCACCTGATGGAAAGCGATGATGTGGTCAAAGGTGTAGCACGCTTGCCTAGTAGATACCTATTCACTCTTGACTTGAACACACCAGGGTTATATTTTACCAGAAACACTGACGAGGGCAGGACATTCCACTCCTTAGAAGAACTCCTCTTATAATAAATAAGCGTAACGCTTCGTTCTTGTGCGAGGTATTTGAACCATAAAATGGTTGCGCTTTGCCGATCGTCTAGTCGTACGGTGATGGAAAGGTGATGGGGGAATCAGATTGTGCATTTCTTATAATAAATGAAGAAGCGTAACGCTTCGTTCTTGTGCGAGGTATTTCATCCATAAAATGGTGGCGTTTTGCCGATCGTCTAGTCGTACGGTGATGGAAAGGTGATGGGGGAATCAGATTGTGCAGTTCTTATAATAAATGAAGAAGCGTAACGCTTCGTTCTTGTGCGAGGTATTTCAACCATAAATGGATGGCGCTTTGCCGATCGTTTATTGTATTCTATTCATGTATGAAATTTGGTACATATGCTTAATAGTCACCCGTATATACTAACATTATGTATATTACGCACTAGCTGTACCCGCGGCTTCGCACGCGTGGTCTTTTCTTTAGGTTCAAAGTACCATAATGTGCTATTACAGCACAAATTACACCAGTTTTTAAAACAAACCCTAAGCTATCTAACAATGAAAACCGCATTACAATCGGTCCAATAGTTATGCGTGAACAAACAAATATACAGACAAACATACAGAGCGACACGATTAAAAAAAAGTGTAATACCCTTTTTAAGCACCCAAGAGCATTTTTTTATTTATCTTCTTGTTTTACAGTCTTTTTCGTACCTATTCCTTTATGATAAGTATAGATATATGACTGTGTCAATTTACATCAAAAAATCCGTCTAGTAGTTTCAGCGTGATACGTGTTCTTTTTAATAACTTTCAACCCATATATTGCGGAAACCCTTTAATTTTTGCGAATGAAAGTTTCCAATGTCCTACCTCGTAGTATGAACTAAAATCATACCAAGTTTCATTTGAATTCATTCAGTAGTTCCTGTGCGATGCGCGGTCAAGATACAGACAAATAGACAGACAGACAAACAAAAATAAAAAGTAAAACAGTTTTGGCATCAGTATCGAATATAGAGAACCATCCAAAAAATATTATTAATTACTTAAATATTACCATAACTTTGGACCCGCAGAAGCCTTTTAATTTTTCGGGATAAAACATGTCCTCAATTTAACCTACATATAAATTAAGACGGTGCCCAGTTGCATCAAAATCCGTCAATTAGTTTGAGCGTGGTACGTTTTCATTTAAATAATTTTCCACCCCTATCCTGCAGAAACTCTTTCATTTTTCGGGATGAAAAGTATCCAATGTCCTACCTCGATTTCATTTGAATTGAGTGAGTATTTTCGGCGTATTGCGCTGCCAAGGTATAGACAGATGGGCAAACGGACAGATACACAAAAATACAATATACAGTTTTGTCTCTAATTTTGAATACAAAACGGCCTCCAAAAAAATTTACACAATATCTTCAATTTACAGAATTTGGGACATTATCCCGCAGGAACTCTTTATTTTTTCGGGATTAAAAGTATTCTCAATTTTTACCCATTATATTAACTATGACAGTGCCAAGTTGCAACAAAATCCGTCCTGTAGTTTCAGCGTGATACGTGTTCTTTTAAATAACTCTCAATCCTATCCTATCCTGCTGGAACCCTTTAATTTTTCGGGATTAAAAGTATCCTATAACCTACCTCGTAGTAAGAACTCAAATCATACTAAGTTTCATTTAAATTCATTCAGTAGTTTCAGCGTGATACCTAGCCAAGATACAGACAGGCAGACAGACAGACAAAAATGAAAAAAATATATACAGTTTTGGCTTCAGTATCAAATATAGAGTATTCTCCAAAAGAAAATTTCAAAATATCTTCAAAGTACAGAATTGGACCCGTTACAGTTTTATTATAAGTACTAGCTGTTCCCGCGGCTTCGCACGCGTGTTCTTTTCTTTAGGTTCAAAGTACCATAATGTGCTATTCCAGGACCAATATGCTAACATTTGATCAAAATTTATTTAGCCGTCAAAAATACTTTTATCAATTGCTCGGCTTCTAACTCACCAGATTGAGATACCAATTACACCAGTTTTTAAATCAAATCTAACAATGAAAACCACATTGCAATCGGTTCAATAGTTTTTACATGGTGCGTGAACAAACAAACATACAGACAGACAGAGGGACACGATTAAAAAAAAACATGATCAATGCCCTTTTTAAGCACCCAATCGCATTTTTTATCTTCTTTTTATAGCCTTTTTCGTACCTATTGCTTTATTATAAGCATAGGTATATGACTGTGTCAATTTGCATCCAAAAATCCGTCTAGTAGTTTCAGCGTGATACGTTTTCTTTTTCAATAACTTTCAACACTTATATTGTGGAAACAACCTATATTGCAAAAATTGAAGGAATTCATTAGTTTCGCACAGAAACTACTGAATTCATTAATAAACTTACTAACTTACTTACTTATTGTTTTACTTTTTAGATCAAAATAAAAAATAAAACAACTTTGGCTTCAGTAGGTATCGAAATAGTACCATCCAAAAATATTATTTATTACTTAAGTATTAATATAACTTTGGACCCATATCTCGCAGTAGCCCTTTTTACGGGATAAAAGTATCCATAATTTTCACCTTATAAACTATGTCTGTGCCAAGTTGCATCAACATCCGTCCAATAGTTTCAGCGTGCTACGTGTTCTTTGAAATAATTTAATTAATTAATTTAATTTAATAATTTATCACCCCTATCCTGCAGGAACTCTTTAATTTTTCGGGATGAATGCCCTATCTCGAAGTATGAACCCAAATCATATCAAATTTTATTTGAATTATGTGTGTATTTTCAGCGTGATGCGCTGCCAAGGACATAGACGGACAGACAGACAGACAGACAGACAGACAAAAATTAAAAAATACAGTTTTGCTTTAATTCAGTTTTCAGTTGTGTATTGAATGTAGAACAGCCTCCAAAAAAAGTTACAAAATATCTTCAATTTACAGAATTTGGGGCATTATCCACCAGGAACTCTTAATTTTTTCGGGTTTTTTTGTCCTCAATTTTGTAAACTATGACTGTGCCAAGTTGCAACAAAATCCTTCCGGTAGTTTCAGCGTAATACGTGTTCTTTTAAATAAATTTCATTTTCTTTATTATTTCTTCTATCCTGCGGGAACCCTTTAATTTTTCGGAATTACATATGTCCTACCTCGTAGTATGAACTCAAATCATACCAAGTTTAAATTCATTCAGTAGTTTCGGCGTGATGCCTAGCCAAGATACAGACAAACAGACAGACAGATAGACAAAAATGAAAAAAAAAACTGTTTTGGCTTCAGAATCGAATATAGTACCCTCCAAAAGAAAATTTCAAAATATCTTCAATCTACAGAATTGGACCCGTTACAGTTTTATTATAAGTATAGATAATTAGATATGCGCAGATTAATTTGATATCAACCGCAATTCAGCAGACAGACAACTTCCAGTCGCAACTCGCAAGGATTTGAGAGCTGGAAGGTCGTGCTGAGGCAAAGCGCTAAAGCTAGTGTGAGCCAAATTCGAAAATGTTACAGATTTGAATTTAGCGGAACGCTTGGGTTGCAGTGAATGAAATGCTTGCGTGTTTTAAGAACAATCAGCGCCATCTAGTTAAATCGGAGGCAGATTCGTTTGATTTATGCGTTGGAGTTGTTGATGCTGGCTTTCTAATAATCTTTGATGCTGGTAAATTATATAGTGTCTTTTTTGTTCTTATTGCTTTATTCTATGTACAGATACTACGCTCTCTTGTGTAGAACCAAAAAAATACTTTCTGCTTCCTTAGAAGTAGGATACTCCATTGTGCTATACATACTCGTTCCTTAATATCTAAGAACCACCTCGATTACCTCAGCTTTCAATCATAAAAAACCGCACCTAAATCAAACCATTCGTTAGGAAGCTACGATTCTCACCACTCTTTCTCACCTCCTCCCTCCCCCTCCCCATATAGCTAAGAACCATCACAATCATATTAGCTTTCAACAAAAAAAAAACGAAGAAATACACACACCCACACACTGACACACATACAGTGATACACACCCTAAACTTATAACACCCGTCTCTTTGTTCGGGGGTTAAAAAATGTAAAAATAACGCATAAAATATGTAAACGCTATTAATTATGGAACAAAAAAAACTAAAAGCACGTGGTTTCGATCCACGGACGTCTGGATTAGACTTCCACGAATGTTAACCGCTCGGCCACTCGTTACCTGACGCGGATAACGAAATTTGGTACCGTTCTTTAAACGGATGTTTTATTACTTTAATTTAACATAAACTTTAAACCCTTTTCCCTTAAAAATCCTTTATTTTTTCGGGAGTAATAGTATTCTAAATTTTAACAGATAATATAAACTTTTACTATGCCCAGTTACATCAAAATCCGTCCCGTAGTTTGAGCTTGATACCGTGTTCATTTAAATAACTTACAACCCTTATCCTGCAAGAACCCTTTATTTTTTCGGGATAAAAAGTATTCTAAATGTTAATCCATAACATCAGCTATGATTCTGCCAAGTTGTATCAAAATCCATCTGGTAGTTTCAGCGTGATGCGTGTTCAAAGAGACAGACAGACAGACAGACAGAGAGACACACAGACACACAGACATACAAAAAATAAAAAATATCCTTTTTGCACTCCATATCGATTTTGAAGTTTATATCAATTATAATTTTCAAAAAATATTTAATGTACAGATTTAGCCCAGTTACAGTTTTATTATAGTATAGATAGATAGATATAGATTTTCATCAATATTACATACACACACATCAACTTGAGAACCTTTCTATTTTTTGAAGTCGGTCAATTAAAATTCATGCGCAAGTCTATTAAAAAATGTTGCGCTGTGCTGTATTTTCAGAAAGATCCATTTAAAAGTGAACCATTATTTTTAAAGTACCAATAATACATATTCCTAAAGCTTTAGGTCTACTCCAACAACGTAAAACGGATAAAGTTTGCCAAAACTTATACTTAAAGAGATTCGTATCGCGTCAGATTCCAATGCTATCAGTATTAGGTTGATCAACTTCTTGATTTAAGAATCAACCTAATACTGATAGCTAACAAAGGTGGATTATTAATAGTGTGCAGTGTCCCAAAAATAATGAAAAATGAAAAAGGGTGGTTTTGAAGATAGGTATACAAAAATATTCACAACATTTTTTGAGTTAGAGCCCTCCAAACTTTTAAGAGACATTTTGTTATTAACAAACGTTCATTATTTCTTCATACTTATTAATTCATTATAATCATCATCAGACTATATCTGTCCACTGCTGGACGTAGGCCTCTCCTTATACACGCCACTAAACTCGGTCTTCAGCTCCCTTTATCCATTCTCTTCAAGCAAGATAAAGTGGCAGTGGGCTGGTCACATTTCCCGAAGAACCGATAACTACTGAGGTAGACGAGTTCTCGAGTGGAGACCACGTTTAGGCAAAACGTAGCTTAGGGCCAGGTGGAGTGACTACCTCCGACTAGCAGCTGGCAGAAACGATGCGAAGAGCTGAAGACCGAGCTCAGTGGCGTGCATTAGAAGAGGCCTACGTCTACCTGTGCAAAAGTATAGACTGATGATGATGATGATGATTTTTTTCGGGAAAACCTATGCATTCTATACCAGAATAGCAACTTTGCTATTCTGGTATAGAATGCATAGGTTTACGGAAAGGAAATTTATGTTAAATACGCATGGTAGCAAATGCCAGACACAAAGCAAGGCCGAAAATAAAACATGGTAAGTTCGTAAGTTTTTTGGAAGATTTATCAAGTTTTCTTAATAATATGATTTGTACAAAACTTAACAGTAAACAATATCACAAGAACACATTGAATGAGGTTATCCTTTTTCAGTAATGATGATGATGTTTGGGTACAATGTGGTGAGTGCTGTGCTTCACATCAGCGTGGAATCTGAAAGAAAAGAATAACATCAGTCACTATAAAACAAGCAACGATTGAAATGAAGATACGTATGTATAATAATTTATATAATGTGTTTTTGCTATTTATATTTTGTCCAAATTCATTTTTGTTTTATTTATTTATGTGTTCTTTTTTTCTCAAACTTTGCACACCAACTACCTCTATCATATAGTCATGTATCTCAATATAGCCTACGGTTACCTGGAAGAGATAAGCGATAAGGCTACCTATTGTAGTATTTTTAAAATTTATTTTTAATTGTTCGTGTCATTTTGGTACAATAAAGTGTTATCTACCAATCTATCTATCTATTAGTGAGCATATACTTTAAAACTTTTTAAAATCTCACCCAGAGTGATGGTCACCGTGATAGTGCACGTGTCGGATGGAGCCGTCGGGTTCGTGCAGTGAGTAGAAGCCCTTCACGACGTCGCCGTCGCGGGTCTCGTGCTGCTCCTTGTGGTCGCCGGTGTGAGGATCCGACACCTTGTACGCAAACTCGTACTTGGGATGCGCCTGAAAAGCGAAGCCAGTTAAGCATGATGCTTGTTATGTCTTAATAGAGTAGTTACGTTTAGGTTATAGCTTACATAGTAGTCGACGTGGCCATGTCCATCGTGCCCGTGTCCGTGCACGTGCACGGGATGAGCGGGCCCATCGTGTCGGGAGATGTGCTGGGAGGAGTAGCCGTGTCCGTGCCCGTGTCCGCCGTACTGCGCGGCCACTACGCCCACAAGAACGACAAGGGAAATCACCTACAAAATAGAAATAATAATAAATTTGTTACGGAGCTACGAATTTTTCAATAGATTTACACATTGTACGGAACACTTGATGCTTTAAAAAATGATAAAAACTACCTGAGAATACATTTTGTACTTTCTTTGCCTGTCTATTAAAGGTAAGCTTCAGAATTGAACTGATACCGTTTGTCTAAATCTAACGACTTTTATATTATTATCGTTAACAAGGGTCCAAGGCGACATTGATTTCACTTCAAATACCTACGGCCCACAGTTTATTATGCCCATACGACAGTGCTTTGCAATAGTTTTGTAATTGGCGTTTGCATTATTTGAAATCTATAGAAAGGATATTGGTAATGAAATTTATAAAATGAATAAGTTTTAGTAAAGTACTAGAATTACAAACTTATGTATCTGGTGCTACGAAAAACGGCGAGACATAAATGCTAAGACGATGACATCAGTGTAGAACCCAAGCTGATTCCCCCATCACCGTACGACTAGACAATCGGCAAAGCGCCACCCTTTTATGGTTGAAATACCTCGCACAAGAACGAAGCGTTACGCTTTTTAATTTGAGTGGAACGCCCTGCCCTCGTCAAGGTTTCCGGTAAATTATAATCCAGGTGTGTTCAAGTCAAGAGTGAATAGGTATCTACTAGGCAAGCGTGCTACACCTTCGACCACATCATCGCTTTCCATCAGGTGAGATCGTGGTCAAACGATTGCCTAGTCCGTAATAAAAAAAACAGACGAAGATTAAATGATAGCAAGTTTCTTAGTTGGATTAAAATCGTTTCCAAGCTGCAACCCTAGAAACCATCGTGAAGTATGTTACGAAGATAAAATAAGTGAAATTTAATAGATTTTTAGTACTTTTTATGATCCTAGCCTTATTGAAGATAGATAATACTTACCTACAGTTAGTTGTGGACTGTTGGGGCCTGAGTTTGGACACAAAACTGTCCACATACCAAAACAAGTTCTAGTTTACGCAGCGCTATGCAGACTTCTGTTATGCATCGTTACACTGCAGAGTTATGTTTGTGTCGAAGTCCAATGTGTACCATGTGAAACAGCAGATTACATCTATCTTGAGTCAATGGACTTCTTTAATTCGCAATATTCCAAATTTTATAACTCTTCTACCTACTCCCTAAAACAGTAGTAATTGTATTTGGAGAAAATTTTAAAATTGTTATTATAAGTTTTATCAAACTTTTCTATCTATCTATTGTACCGGGATAGAAATACTGGAGCGACAAATGTGAGGAGTAACTGAAATACTGGAACAATCAATCAACATTTATTAACTTTATTGTCAAATTCCATTCTGTACACATTAATTTTGTAAGCATTACAAATTAATGTTACCAAATAGGTGATCAAAATCTGTGATTTTTATGACTTTGGTGAAATTTTTACCTAGATTGTGAGTTATGACTATGAGTATCTAATCATTTAACAATATATAAGACTTGAGAATTTGGTTGAATGTATCAGTCAACTACTGAGCTTAACACCAAGCACAACACAAAAAGAATACACAACAATGGTATCTAAGGTACATTAAAAGTTTTGCGCTTCGAAGACAGGTTCCTTGCAACTTGATCATGTAATGTCGAGATAAATAAAATTGTTTTCAGCGCAATTAAGTCTCGTTTAAATTAGAAGCATAGTTAAACAATGTAACCTGCATAGTTGTGTAGGCTGAGACGTTCAAATCACGTTACTTTAATATAATCTCGAAAATTGATTAATAATATCATCATTACCAGCCCATATCTGTCCACTGCTAGACGTAGGCCTCTCCTAATACACGTCACTGAGTTCGGTCTTCAGCTCCCTTTATCCATTCTCTTCCGGCTGCCTGTCGCTGGTCATTACTCTACCTGGCCACAGGGCGTCCTACACTACGTTTGCCTAAACATAGTCTCCACTCGAGAACTCTTCTAACCCAACGTTTATCGGTTCTTAAATAAATGTGACCAGCCCACTGCCACTTTAGCTTGCGATAAGCTATGTCGATTTCTTTAGTTCTCTGTCGGATATCTTCATTACGAATCTTGTCCTTCAAAATTTAAACTTGAGAGAAACTCCAAGCATAGCTCCCTCAATAGCTCACTGAAGGACCTTAAATTTGTGAACTAGTTTGACCGTGAGTGTCTATATTTCGGCTCTGTAGGTCATGACTGGTAGGACACACTGATTAATAATATAAGCTAGTTTAAATTGTAGGTACCTACCATAGCATACTATTTGTACAACACATATAATTAGAACTATGTGTGTTCTACAGTCTTTCTATCTATTGCAGATCGTAATGTTGGTAGCGTTGGTATGCGCGGTGTCTGCAGAGCACGCGTTTTCTTCCCAACACGTTCACAAGCATGATGGTCACCACGAAGAAGTTCAAGTTCACGACCACCACGGTCATGGTCACAAGCATGTTGACTATTACGTAAGTATTATAGAACTAAGCTATCATTTTAATTTGAAAATTTAAGTAATAATCAACGTTTAACTTGTAGACCCATCCCAAGTACGAGTTCGAGTACAAAGTGAAGGACCCGCACACCCACGACTTTAAGGAACAGCACGAGACCCGCGATGGCGATGTCGTGAAGGGCTTCTACATGCTGCACGAACCTGATGGCTCCATCAGGCACGTGCACTACCATGGCGACTATCACTCTGGGTAAGTCACGTAATAACTGATTATGATTTTGGGTCACATGGCAGAACTTCAGTAAAGCTTATACATTTTGTGTGTCCAAATATTAAAACCCTAAATTGTCTTCTCTACAGATTCCATGCTGATGTGAAACACGAAACCCACCACATCGTCCCTGAGAAACATCATCACCATTATTAAAGTGTACCAAATACTACTGGTTGTTATGTTTTTTGTAAATAAATGTATTATATAAAATAACGGTTTCTTTAGCTTTATACGTTATGTCCAATGATACCACGATACCTTTCGGTCTCGCTCTTTAAACCGCCACAACAAGATCGGTTGCTTGCATTTAATATCATCAGGTGAGGTTTTGCCATCAACATAACGTTAGCATGTTGGTGATAGCGTGATGGTAGGAGTTCGTGATAATACGCAAAACAAGCAGCAAAGTATATTAAAATACTAATCTGCAAACCTCGTTTTTTTTGGAATGCATTGTCATCCAGTTTAGAGTTACCCTGAAAGTTTCAGCTGGATAGCTGACCAGGAAGTGCTTGAAATTTGAGTAGCTTAGAAAAGATAGTAGCTTTAAAGATTTTACCTGGAACAATAGACAGAAGACATGAAAGTGACTTAATAAAAACGTGGTAAAATGCTGCTAAGTTATAGAATGCTATTTTACTATTTAATCACATAATAATTATGTTCAGTGGTTGAATATAGACCTAATTGGTTTAAGATATCAATATGTCATTGTTGTTCATAATAATTATAAAAATGGGATGTTTAAAAAATAATAGAAATATACCTACCTATGTAAGTATTGTATATAAGGGCGCAGCCATGACGCCATCTTGTTTTTTTTCATCGTAGTCACGAACAATGAAAATATAGTTCCATTTGTCGAGTGCTACAAGTGGTGCTATCTGTTAGGCCTGCGAGTAATCCTATGATTTGCGTGTTTCATATATTATCTATGTAAATTGGTTTTAGGCACTGCTCATAAGCGAAAACAATAATGAATTATTGATTCTAAAAATCTTGGTTACTATTTAACTTTTTTAAATGTTTTTGTAAGAAACTACTTATATTATATTATCAACTTAGTTTTGAGGCTGGCAATACAGCAAACCATCGGCTCTTTTTTTAAAGAAACTATTTAGTTAAATCATTATATTTTAAGATTACATTTCGTTTCAAAATGTTCTTTTGTATTATTAAGTAAGGTTCTGTATCATATTTATCAGTATTGAAGTTTCCCTACATAATTTGTTTTTAAGTGTATACTATTTGATTATATGTAAAATGCATAGGTAATCAATTAATTCAAAATATTTTTTATACATTTTAGTTGTTGTGTTAATATATTATGTTTTGAGGTGAGTGACGAGACATGCCTAAAAAAATGCCATTATCGTTTCTGCTAGAGAAAACTTGTAAAATAGTTCCAATTTGAGGTGACATCAATAAAACAGAAGAGTTTTAACGTGTTTTACGTCTCCTGCAGAAGCACCCACATATTTTATGCTCCACGTTATCTACTAGCTTTCGCCAGTTACTTCGTCCGCACGGGCTGTAGGTAATCACGAAAAAAGCATCCTATATTCATCTAGGATATTAAAAACCAATGCTAAATTATAGTTCTTTTTGATAGACTTGTTAATATTTCGTTTCCATTGCAACCGTTCATGACATTGTGTTCCTTACAGAGAGCAATCGTCATTTTTCTGTTTTCCCGTAGCAGCATACCATTTTCCGCGATAAAAAGTATCCTATGTTGATCTCTATATACAAAGTTTCATCAAATTCGGATTACCCATTTTGGCGCGAAAGCTCCTTACTTAAACAAACAAACAATGTTTCACTTTTAGATATTGGCGTAGATCTATACTTTTAAAAAAACAATATGTTTGAAGCAAAAACTCTGTACAACGAAGATTATAAAAAAAAGGTAAAGTACTTAAAATAAGCTACTGAACAAGTTTTTTTTTATTTTTATTATGTGTGTCTGTCTGTTTGTCTATACGTTTGTACGCACATCATATAAAAACTAGAGGACCGATTGCGATGCAGTTTTCACTGTTGAATAACGTAGGGTTGGACTTAAAAACTGGTGTACTCGGGAACTTGGTATCTCAATAGGATGAGAAGACGAGCAATCGATAAAAAACTATTTCACGTCAACGAAATTTCAAGAAATGTAGACATTATACCTTAAAGGTACTTTTGGACCTGGAATAACACGTAGTATGGACTTCTTCTAAATGAAATGACCATGCGGGCAAAGTCGCAGGCACAGCTAGTGTAGAATATTATGATAATAGATGTATAATTTTAGTGGTGGTCTAAGTTATGATTGTATCGATTTAATTGTTTTATTTTATTATTTTAATTTGTCATTATGTATAATGATGTGTGTTGTCCTAAAAAAAAAAACTTATTTTTTTTTAAATAAAAATTGGTTTAATATACTCTTATACAGATATATAAATTAAATACAACATACCAACAGGATCGTCCAGAGGTAGTACAAAGTACGTCCAGTGAAGTAGCCCTTTATACATGGTGTAACTCTGAGGGATAGATTATCGGTGGCTGGGGCGGTGGGGGACTTCAGTACCTATCGAATTAACCCCCCCTGTATGATCTGCGATATTAAGTGGTTCAACAGTTTTTTTTTTAGTTGGACTTTGGCAAAATTTTATCCAAAATCTGATTTCAGTGTGAACTTCGCAATTGCAGCCAAACTATCAGGTCTGCGACTCTGTCTTTTCTTAAACAAGATCAGTAGTGGACCTTTAGTACCACTATACCAATAAGTCTCAGATTTAAAAAACTCCAAATAAAAGAAAACTAATTTTTTTCAAAGGTAACTTTTTCAACATGTTTTCCTCGTAGACAAATGTAATTTTCAGAGTTTACTCTTCTTGAAAGCCAGTAGTTTTTAAGATAGGTTGTAGAAATAAATATAATGTGTTTTTTAGAACCATAGAATGCTAATGAAAACATTAGATTTTGAAAAATCTATTTTTATTATTTGGAGTTTTAGAAATCTTAGACTAATTGGTGTAAGGGTACAAAAGGCTCACTAATGATCATGTTTAAAAAGGCAGAGTCGCAGACCTGATAGTTTGGCTGCTATTGCGAAGTTCAGGCTGAAACCTGATTTTTATTAAAATTTTACCAAAGTCCAAATAACTTTTGTACCACTGAATATCGCAGAACATACAGGTGGTTAAATCGATAGGTACTGAGGTCCCCCACCCCTCAGCCACCGATGATCCACCCTCATGTTACACCGTGTATTAAATATCCGTACATAAAGTAACCATTTTGTTCCCTTTAATAATACGTTACCCGAATTATTATTCTATTGTTTGAGGCGGGCCCGACTACAGTAGTTTGTAATTGTTAATAATATGATTTTCGTTATATTAATTTCAAAGAGAGCAATAAATAATTTTCTCTGAAAATTCATAAAAAAAATTTATGTATGGCAGTATATTTTAACATTTGTGACATAATGCATACTATAGGAAATTACATTAGGTACTACTATAAGAAACTACATCAGGTGATAGATCTCTTATTTAGTAAAGATCAAGAACTTCACCACAAAGTTACAAGAAGTTTATTTCAAACGTGAAATCTAATGAAACATGAAGATATTTGGCTGTAGCAAAAATTATCTAATGGGACAATGGGAACAGAAGCAAATAAAAAAAAATGAATTATATTAGAACTTTATTTGGCACTAGAAAAGTATTAAACATTCATCAGAAATACAATTAAATATCAATCATATTCACTCGTATACATAGTAGATGTAACATCACAGGTTTTTCAATAATGATGGTCATGTTTTTCAGGAACGATGTGGTGGATGCTGTGTTTCACATCAGCGTGGAAACTGAAATTAAACAAGACCGAATATTGAGCGTCACAAAAAGTATCAATTATTTAAAACAAGGATAAGTGACATCTCTAAAGTGATGGACACTCACCCGCTGTGCTTATCGCCGTGGTAGTGCACGTGTCGGACGGAGCCATCGGGTTCGTGCAGCGAGTAGAAGCCCTTAACGACGTCGCCGTCGCGGGTCTCATGCTGCTCCTTGTGGTCGCCGGTGTGAGGATCCGATACCTTGTACGCAAACTCGTATTTGGGATGCGTCTAAGAAAAATGAAACCAGTTAGTATGATAGGCACTTGATAAATTCTGTAAGTTTAAAGTTGATTCGGTTTTAACTTACATAGTAGTCGACGTGGCCATGTCCATCGTGCCCGTGTCCGTGCACGTGCACGGGATGCGCGGGCTCGTCGTGCCGGGAGATGTGCTGGGAGGAGTAGCCGTGTCCGTGCCCGTGTCCGCCGTACTGCGCGGCAACTACGCCCACGAGTGCAATAAAACTTACCACCTGAAAAACACAATAGAAATAGGTTTTTGTTTGATGTATTATCTGACTCTTGCATCACATAAAACGATTGTAAACAAGATGCGTGGATCTCATATATTGTTTAGGCGAATCTTATACGGCTCCATTGGCTGCTTCATTATTTTATTTAGAGGATTTTAATTAGAACAAGAATGCAGTTCCCTGTAAGTTCAATTGTTTTTCGATGCTTTCATTATCGTCATACTATAGCTAACATTAATGAAAGCACAAAGTTTTCTTATGTTATAGATGAGTAATTAGTAGACTGCTATTTATCTCTATTTTTATTACCTTAGATAACATTTTTAAATGTCCTATAAATCGTTGTCAAGCTAATAGTATTGATTCCAGAGCCCAACTGATACACATTGTCTCCATTGAACGCTATTTATATTGTTAACTAGAGGTCCAAGGTGACATCGGTTTCACTGCAAATATTTACAGGCCACAAAATATACCTATACAGTTTTTGTACTAGTTTTATTATTGTTAGGTTGATACATTAAAATGTCAGTAATTGTAACATAATGCGATTGCTAATATGGTTTTGAAATCTGTTCGAAATGCGACGCCGTTGAGTTGTTGATGTAGATTATTGGTTCCGCTACCTTCTACGACCTTTCTATTCTTTACATCACAATAATAATTAATATTCCTTTATCCTTCAAAAGTACCCCTCAAGTTACACCGTGCATAAAATATCCGTACATAAAGGAATCATTTTGATCCCTTTAATAATACGTTACCCGAATTATTATTCTATTGTTTGAGGCGGGCCCAACCACTGTAGTTTTTGGACTACGAGAAAGCCTTTGATTCAGTCGAGACCTGGGCAGTGCTACAGTCATTACAGGGTGCCAGATTGATTAACGGTACATCGAAGTGTTGAATTGTTTGTACAGCAAAGTCACCATGACAGTTCGTCTTCAGGATCAGAGCACAAATTCTATCCGACTGCAAAAAGGGGTGAGACAGGGAGACGTTATTTCTCCGAAACTGTTCACCTCTGCACTGGAAGATATATTCAAGCTTCTGAACTGGAACGGATTTGGTGTTAACATCAATGGCGAATACATTACTCACCTTCAATTTGCTGATGATATAGTCATCATGTTCGAAATCCTGGAAGACCTGAGCACAATGCTCAGTGACCTCAATATTGTTTCCCAACAGGTGGGTCTTAAAATGAACATGGGCAAGACGAACATCATGTCAAATGCCCATGTCGTACCCATGCCGGTTTATGTTGGGAACGATATTATCGAAGCTCTTGATCACTATGTCTACTTGGGTTCGACGATCGAACTGGATAGATCCAACTTTGACAAAGAGGTCAACCGACGAATCCAACTCGGATGGGCAGCGTTCGGGAAATTACGCCATAGGTTCTCGTCGCAGATATGGCGTAATTTCCCATATAGTATAGTCGTCGCCATATAGTTCGCAGAACCGACACCCGCTGGGGAATAAAGGTTCTCGAATGGTGACCACGAACAAGCAAGCAAAGTGTGGGGAGACCCCCCACACGATTGACCGACGACATTGTAGCCATCGCAGGAAGTCGGTGGATGGAGGTGGCACAAGATCTCTCATCATGGTGCTCTTTGGGGGAGGCCTATGTTCAGCAGTGGACTACTAAAGGCTGACATGATGATGATGATGATGATGATGATGATGATGATGATGAGTGATTATGATGTTTGGGTACAATGTGGTGAGTGCTGAGCTTCATATCAGCGTGGAATCTGAAAGAAGAGAACATCAGTCACTATAAAAGAAGCAACGATTGAAATGAAGATTCGAACCAATAACATTTGAGCTTATAACTTTAAAAGGATAAACTTTTAACATCTCACCCAGAGTGATGATCACGGTGGTATTGCACGTGTCTGATAGAGCTGTCTGGTTCGTGCAGTGAGTAGAAGCCCTTCATGACTTCGCCGTCGCGGGTCTCATGCTGCTCCTTAGGGTCGTCGGTGTGAGGATCCGACACCTTGTAAACAAACTCGTACGTAGGATGTGCCTGAAAACCGAATCAGTTAAGCATTATGCTTGTTTATATCTTAATAGAGTAGTTACGTTTAAGTTATTTTAATATATTTATTTATACAGGTCTTCCAACAATTGTTACATTAATCCATGCATAAAATAGAGTCATTTTTTTGACTGCTAATTGTACAATCTATTACAGGTAAACACTACATGCGTTTAAGAATGTCAAATTTTGGGCAAAAAAATGAATACATTGTAAACATTTCACGACAACATTGGCCTGCCGGAGGTTGATGCAAATAATTATGAACACCAAAATAACTCGTTACCTGCATTATAGAAAATTAATAATTAATATATTATAATACTAGATAGCCATATAGTAGATAGTGATAGTGCCAGATAGTGATCCTAGGTACGTCCTAGGTACGGTCGCGGGTTCGAATCCTGCAAGGTGCAATCATTTGTGTAATGAGCAGAAATGTTTGTTTCCGAGTCATGGATGTTATAATATTCATATCTTCCCATAGTACAGGGTATCCTAGTTTGGGGCTAGTTAATTGGTGTGGAATTGTCCCGAAAATATTTATATTTATTTATTTATTTTATTTATAATAATTTGTGAAAAAAACGAGGATATTCAGTACATCGCATATCCAACCGACCAACACAGTCACAACCTATAGACAAAATATTCAACATTAGAACATATTATATATCTATGTATTAGGCACCTAACCTATATAAAAGACACCTTTCAAAATATTGATTTCCTGATGATCGCTGTAGAAAGTTATTTACCGATCTACAAGACATCTTTCCGAAATTTGGAGAAAGAATCTCCAAATATATTAACATGATCGTTACATTCACTAAGGAGCTTGCAAAGTCTTGGGATGGGTGAGTTAATAACAAGAGCTATTTTACGTGATGGGGCTGCGAGTGGCTTTACAAGATTCCGCGGGTATCTGTATGGTACCTTAAGTTTAAATTTGCTTTTAAGTTGTGAGCAATCTACTTTGTTTCGAAAGATTTTGTATAAAAAAGCAATATCTATTAAGTTTCTAGGTTTTGAAAGGGAACTCATTTTGAAATGGCCAAGTATATTCTAATAAGATCGTATTTTAGAAGCTAATTCTGAAGTCTTTGCCAAATGCCAGAGGAATCTTTTTTGCAAATGTTCAATCCTCAGAGAATGAGTAGAATAGTGTAGCCGCCAAATTGTGCGGCAATACTCAAGGTGACTTACAACAGCATTATATATTGTTATTTTAGTGGTAAGTTTTTGAAAACTTTGGAGTTGCTTATGACTAGTCCGAGCATCTTCGAAGCTTTTTTTATTATATTTTCGATGTGGTGCGTGAGTTTTTTACCCTGAATTACACCGAGATTGCGTACAGTTTCAGATTATTCCAGAGTATTATGTTCGCAAACTCGTACTTGAGATGCGGCTGAAAAACGAAGCCAGTTAAGCATGATACTTGTTATATCTTAATAGAGTAGTTATGTTTAGGTTATAGCTTACATAGTAGTCTACGTGGCCATGTCCATCGTGCCCATGTCCATGCACGTGCACGGGATGCGCGGGCTTGTCGAGCCGGGAGATGTGCTGGGAGGAGTAGCCGTGTCCGTGCACGTGCACGGGATGCGCGGGCTCGTTGAGCCAGGAGATGTGCTGGGAGGAGTAGCCCTGTCCGTGCCCGTGTTTGCCGTACAAACGCGGCCACCACGCCCACAACATTCTTTTGCGACAAGCGGCTGGCAGAAACAAAGCGAAGAGCTGAAGACCGAGCTCAGTGGTGTGCATTAGAAGAGGCCTACGTCTACCAGTGCAAAAGTATAGACTTGTGATGATGATGTTTTTCGGGACAACCTATGAATTCTTTACCTGTATATGACAGTCTTTTACGGAAACGACATTAATGTTAAATACGCATGGTAGCAAATGCCAGACACAAAGCAAGGCCGAAAATAAAACATGGTAAGTTCGTAAGTTTTTTGGAAGATTTATCAAGTTTTCTTAATAATATGATTTGTACAAAACTTAACAGTAAACAATATCATAAGAACACATTGAATGAGGTTATTCTTTTTCAGTAATGATGATGATGTTTCGGTACAATGTGGTGAGTGCTGTGCTTCACATCAGCGTGGAATCTGAAAGAAAAGAATAACATCAGTCACTATAAAACAAGCAACGATTGAAATGAAGATACGTATGTATAATAACGTAGTTTAGGGCGCCCTCCAGCTAGGTGGAGCGACGATATACGCAAAGTGGCTGTCAGCAGTTGGAAGAAAAGAGCCGAAGATCGGGCTCAGTGGCGTGCTTTGGGAGAGGCCTATGTCCAGCAGTGGACTGACACGGGCTGATGATGATGATGTATAATATTGTGTTCTTGCTATTTATATTTTGTTCAAATTCATTTTTGTTTTATTTGTTTATCCTTTTTATTTTTGTATTATACTCAAACGTTGCACACCAACAACTACTTCTAATAAATAGTCATGTATCTCAATATAGCCTACGGTTGCCTGGAAGAGATCGCTGCTTGGCGATATAACGCCGTCGATTGTACAATTTTTTAAGTTTATTTTTATATGAACGTGTTTCTTTTGATGTATTTAAGTGTTATCTACCTATCTATCTATCTATCTATCTATCTATCTATCTATCTATTAGAGGGCATATACTTTAAAACTTTTTAAAATCTCACCCAGAGTGATGATCACCGTGGTAGTGCACGTGTCGGATGGAGCCATCGGGTTCGTGCAGCGAGTAGAAGCCCTTCACCACGTCGCCGTCGCGGGTCTCGTGCTGCTCTTTGTGGTCGCCGGTGTGAGGATCCGACACCTTGTACGCAAATTCGTACTTCGGATGCGCCTGAAAAACGAAGCCAGTTAAGCATGATACTTGTTATGTCATAATAGAGTAGTTACTTTAAGGTATAGCTTACATAGTAGTCGACGTAGCCATGTCCATCGTGCCCGTGTCCGTGCACGTGCACGGGATGAGCGGGCCCGTCGTGTCGGGAGATGTGCTGGGAGGAGTAGCCGTGTCCGTGCCCGTGTCCGTATTGCGCGGCCACTACGCCCACAAGAACGACAAGGGAAATCACCTATAAAATAAAAATAATTAATAAATTTGTTACGGAGCTACGAATTTTTCCATAGATATTACACATTGTACGGTACACTTGATGCTTTAAAAAATGATAAAAATTACCTTAGAATACATTTTGTATTTTCTTTGCCAGTCTATTAAAGGTAAGCTTCAGAATTCAACTGATACAGTTTGTCTAATTCTAACGACTTTTATATTATTATCGATAGCAAGGGTCCAAGGCGACATTGATTTCACTTCAAATACCTACGGCCCACAGTTTATTATGCCCATACGACAGTGCTTTGCAATACTCTTGTAATTTGCGTTTGCAATATTTGTAAACTATAAATACGATATTGGTAATGTAATTTTTAAAATAAATTAGTTTTAGTCAAGCAACACTAAAAACTTACAAACTTATGTATCTGATAAACTAATTTATTAAAATAAAATTAAAATAGTTACAGTAATTAAAATTTTAAATTGACATCAAATATATCAAATGATTGGTCAACAAGCCAATATTTTAGTTTGAATTAAATGATTCCCTCGAAGCATGCCCGCCGTAATGTATGTTAAAGAAAAAGAAAAACCAATTAAAATTCTAATTGAATTTTTGAAAAGTGTTTGTCCTAGCCTTATTGAAGACCGATAATACCTACGAAAAACACTGGAGTGTTGGGGCCTCCTGGGCCTAAACGTAAAATTGTGGTGTGACAAAAATCTGCGTGGCACTGTGCCTGTCCACATACTCGTACCAAAGGATGCAGACTTCTGTGATGCATCGTTGCACTGCAGAATTTTGTTTGTGTCCAAATCCTATAGTGCCATGTGAAACAGTGGATCTTTGCGGTAATGGACTTCTTTGTTTTGCAATATTCAAACATTTAAAGCTCTGTATAATAAACTACTGTAATTTGTATATAATATAAAATAAAAATAATAAATCGGGATAAATCCACACCAAACTAGGATACCCTGTACTATGGGCGCTAGATAATGGGTAAACATACATAGATACGAATATTACACCCATGACTCGGAAACAAACATTTCTGCTCATCACACAAATGATTGCACATTGCAGGATTCGAACCCGCGACCGTTCTATTTCGTACAATAGGGTCTCTACTCTAGCCACTAGACAGACAAAAAAAAAGGTTTGGAGAAAATATAAAAATTAAAAATAATAAATTCTGTTGCAATCAAAACTTTTGTATCTATGTACCTATCTGTTAAAACCGGGATAGAAATACTGGAGCGACAAATGTGAGGAGTAATTATATTTTGCTCAATCAATCAACATTTATAAACTTTTACTTCAAATTCCATTCTGTACTGTAACTTTATAAGCATGACAAATTAATGTTACACGGTAGGTGATAAAAATGTGGCATTTTCATTGCTTTAGTGGTTTTTTATACCTTGATTTTGAGTTATGACTACGAGTCTATTTATTAAACGATATATAAGACTTAAGAATTTGGTTGAGTGTATCAGTCAACTACTGAGCTTTACAGCGAGCACAACACAAAAAGAAAACACAAAAATGGTATCTAAGGTAAAGTAATAGTAACTAACTTCTAAACTTTCGCGTTTCGAAGATATTTTCATTGCAACTTGATCATGAAACACTGAAATAAACATTATTTTTTCAGCGCAATTAAGTTAAAAAGAAATGTTATATACGCTACTATGTTCTGTTTAAATAAGAAACATAGTAGCATATATAGCATCCTATATTGTACAGTACAGATAATTAGAACTATATGTTGTACAGTCATTCTATCCATTGCAGATCGTAATGCTGGTAGCGTTGATATGCGCGGTGTCTGCAGAGCACGCGTTTTCTTCCCAACACGTTCACAAGCATGATGGTCACCACGAGGAAGTTCAAGTTCACGACCACCACGGTCATGGTCACAAGCATGTTGACTATTACGTAAGTATTATAGAACTAAGCTATCATTTTAATTTGAAGATTTAAGTAATAATCAACGTTTAACTTGTAGACCCATCCCAAGTACGAGTTCGAGTACAAAGTGAAGGACCCGCACACCCACGACTTCAAGGAGCAGCACGAGACTCGTGACGGAGACGTCGTGAAGGGCTTCTACATGCTGCACGAACCTGATGGTTCCATCAGGCACGTGCACTACCATGGTGATCACCACTCTGGGTAAGTCACGTAATAAGTGATCACGATTTTGCGTCTCATGGCAGAACTTCAGTAAAGCTGCTTCAGCATTTTGTGTGAACAAATATTAAACCCAAAATTTCCTTGTCTACAGATTCCATGCTGATGTGAAACACGAAACCCACCACATCGTCCCTGAGAAACATCATCACCATTATTAAAGTGTACCAAATACTACTGGTTGTTATGTTTTTGTAAATAAATGTATTATCTAATATAACGCCTTCTTTAGCTTTGTTCTTTTTGTCCAACAATACCACGACGATACCTTTCGGTCCCCCTCTTTAAACTGCACAATGAGATCGGTTCCTCGTATTGAATATCATAAAGTGGGGTTTTGCCATGTCTGTTTGTATGTCATGTGAGGTAGTGCTGGCCTCTGGTGTCAGAGTTTGTCAGGCCGCTCGAGGGTCTCAAACATGACTTAACGACTGCTATTAATAAATAACAAGGGCACGTTAAGCTGTCGGTCCCAACTGTTATTGATTGGGCGCACGGGGCGATGGAAAAACGCACATTACTTAGAAGATCATTGGTGCTGAGCCTAGAAACGAACCCGGTATCGTTGGATTCTAAGGTGCATAATTGAACCATTAGGCTAGCATCTCTCTAGTTTCATCAGTTCAGCCATAATCACCACGTTCTTTAGATAACCGTGATAGCAGTAGTTAGTGATAATACTTAAAAAATGCTGCTACGCATTTCCTTGTATTTTCTAGTCATGTAATTCTATTTTATTGTTTTAATCATTGACCGAGCAAGCGAGAAGTGCAATCGAAGCGACTCCGTTTCAGCTTGTGCAAAAATGCTTCCGCATGTCCGGCCGGCAGATGTCCAGCTGTTTTACTCTAAAGGTCGCATTAAAGGTCCTATTCTCGTGAAATTTTGTGAACAGGTTCGATAATTTATTGTTTTTTATTTGTCGATTCAGTTTTAGAAATTTTTAAAATGGTGGAGATATGGGGGTTGAAAACGAAAAAAAAACATATATCAGACATTTCGAAATATGTTCTTTTTTGTTACCCTTATTAACTTCAAGTACAGTAACATACGAAATAACTAATACATACGCAGATATAACAACTTCAACGAAATCAATAAACTTCTTATACGCTAATGTCCGCAGTATTGTTAAGCCCGGTAAACTGGACGAGCTCAGATGTGTTACAGAGACATTTCAGACTACTTTGCATGTTATAGTACTGACTGAAACATGGATAAAAGATGAGAATGAAGACCAAAGGCTAAAACTACCAAAATATACACATTACTATAACCATAGAAAAAAGTCAAAAGGTGGTGGAGTATATATGTACATAAAAATCTAAAACATGAATTTCTAGAAGAGCTGAGTGAAGATGGAAATCATTATCTTTGGATACGTCTGGAAAAACTTGGCTTAGACATTGGAGGCGTTTACAAACAACCAGCATCGACTGTGAAAAGGTTTCTTGAGACCCATTCAAATCAACTACAGAAAAGTATAAGAGCTGTTGTTATCGGAGATATAAATTTGGACTTACTTAGTAAAGGGAAATCTATCAAAGAGTACAGATGTGTGATGAAAGAAAATGGGTTCAAAATTTTAAATTAAGTTGATAAACAGCATTGCACACGGGAAACAAAAACATTCGTAACGATATTGGATCATGATTGCACTACACTGCTGGATAATACGTTTCATATGGCCATAATTGAAAGCGCCATGTCGGATCATAAACAAATTTACCTCGAGGTGAACAGAATTAAACCTGAAAAACCGAAAAGAGTACAGTATGAAGCAATTGACTATGGTGGCTTATGTGATACTGTTGAGGATACAATTCCAGCTCACCTAGAGAATGAATATATAATATTGGAGACTCTTCTATTACAAGCTATCACTTAAAATAAATCAATGAAAACAAAACAGTTGAATCCACCAAAAGCAGATTGGGTCAATAAAAACTTAATTTCTGCGATAAACAAAAGGAATGTACTATGGCATAACCTGAAACAAACATCTGAAGACGACGGGCTAGAGGAGGAATTTTTAAAACAAAAGAAGAAAGTTAGTGAGAACATCCAGACGGCTAAAAATAAATACTATTACAAAGCTTTTAAAAACTGTGAGAAGAATCCTTTAAAGATGTGGCAATTGATAAATAATTTGGCAAGTAATAAAATAAAAAACACCTACATCCCCAAACAAAATACTCAATTGGGCCTAATCACAGATACTAAACATATATGTGAATGTTTCAACTTTTTCTTTTCTAGCATAGGCGCTGAGCTTGCAAATAAAATTCCACAAAAATTTCGAAACCTACCATTGTCTAGTAACATACAAAATTACACAAAACTGTCAAAATTAAAACCTGCGACAACGGATGAGGTGATTAAAATGATCAATAACTTAGATACAAATACAAGTACTGGCATTGACGCGATAAGCACCAAAGCAGTTAAGTTTGTTAAGGATTTAATGACTGATCATTTGACTCAATGCATAAACAAATGCTTAAGCGATGGAAAATTTCCATATTCTTTGAAAACGGCAAAAGTTAGCCCTATTTATAAATCAGGTAGCAAAATAGACCCTGGAAATTATCGTCCCATTTTCAGTACTACCGGCTTTATCTAAAGTATTCGAAAAAATATTACATAATCGTCTAAGTGAATTTCTCACATCTAAAGATTTCTTATATGATAAACAATATGGTTTTCGTCCTATGTCAAATACTCTTACAGCTGCAATCGATTTGGTAACAAACATCAAACTTAATATTGATGAAAAGAAAATTACGTTAGGTATATTCACAGATTTAAAAACACTCTCATTTGACACTGTCAGTCACGAAATACTTCTTATGAAATTGAAAAATTTAGGTGTCACAGGTTCAGCGTATCAAATATTCCAATCTTAACTCAAAAATAGATACCAAATCGTTAGAATCTATGGAGTTGAGAGTGTTCCTCATTTAATAACTTACGGTGTTCCCCAAGGCTCAATTCTTGGACCATTGCTATTCCTCATTTACATAAATAATATACACGAGATTGGCCTAAGGGGAGACATCACACTATATGCTGATGACACTAGCTTATTTTATTCTGGTCACTCAATAGTGTCAATAATAGAAAATGCGCAACATGATTTAGATCTCTTACATATCTGGCTAAAATCTAATTTACTAACGATAAATACATCCAAAACTAATTACATCATCTTCACTGCTAAAAACAAAAAAATCGACAGACACGAACTTTTGACCATAAATGGTGAAACAATTAATCAAATAAATAGGGAAAAATATATTGGTTTAATAATAGACAATCAGCTTACATGGAAACCGCACATTGAAAATATTATAAAAAAGCTAATATCACTTACAGGTGCCCTTCGTGGCATAGTACGTTGCCTCCCCAGGCAGGTAAGGTATACAATTTATAATTCAATGATTAAGTCTCACATAGAATATTTGATTGAGGTTTGGGGAACAGATGATGCAGAAAGATGCAAATTCAAAAACGTATAACCAGGCAAGCTAATAATATCTGTTTAAGAACACCTAGAACAAAGTTTGGGAAAAGGAGTGTCGTGAAGGGGCGCAACTTTATAATAAATTGCCAAAAGACATAAAAAAAGTAAAATCACTAATATACATTTAAAAAACTACTAAAGGAGCACATTTTAAAGGATTTTTCATTATTATAACTATTGTTCTATAAACACTAGAAACTCGCTCTTCTCCACACTTCGGCTAAGGCCTTTGCAAACAATGCAGGCGCCGAGCGCCGTACGCCGTGCGCCGATTGTGTTCACTTGCTCTTTCTTGTTAATATTACCCACTTGTACCGATTGATTCCATATTTTATTTTATTTTTTATTTTTAGTTGGTAATTGTATTTTGATACCACGACTAATTTTACGCATATACTACACTTAATGGCGCATAAAATTTAGACATAAATAACCTGTATTTTCTCTATAAGGGAATTTGTAAATTCTTTTGAGAAATAAATTCTTAAACCGTTAGTGGTCGGGGGAGTGAAGTGGTGGAAAAAAAGAAAAAACAAGACTCACGAGGCTACAGAGCCACTAGTTTATGTTGAGTGGTTGAAACTAGACCTAATTGGGTTAAGATATCAAAATGTCATTATTGTTCTTCATAATAATAATCATCGTCAGCCTGTACCTTGGTTTTGTCCATATTCATCCCGAGAACGATACGTCATGAGGCGTCAGCTAGGTTGGTCAGATTCGTTAGAGATCCTGCAGTGACTCCACCATGAGGACAACATCATCGGCAAATCGTAGGTGTGAGATGTACTCACCATTTATGTTTATACCCGTTCCTTTCCAGCGTCTAAAACATATCTTCCAGGGCGATAGTGAACAGTTTGGGGGATATAACATCCCCCTGTCTTACTTCTCTGCGCAACAGGGTTTGTTTAGTTGGCTGGTTCTGTACTTGAACGAACATATTCCGGCGTCATACAAGTTTCTCAAAACCTCGACGTATCGCCAGTCCTTTTGACATCACTGCAGGGACTAGAGCATAGCCCAGGGTCTACAAAATCAAGACACAGGGGCTGTTTATACTCTTCAATCTTCTGTATAACCTGCCGCAGTGTGTGGATATGGTATATTGTGCCGTAACCCAATCAAAACTCGGCCTGCTATGGAGTCTGAAACTCGTCAACTCTTCTCGCTAGACGATTTGAGACTACCCTCGTAAACAGCTTATAGTTTTAAGAAAAGGTTTATCTCCTTTTTTGAAGAAAAAATACCATGCTTCTATTAGTTGTTATTGGTTAATAGTACTTTGTGCTTTTCCAAGACCTAAATAAACTACCAATTTACCAATATACCAACATTTTATGAAAATTCCTTAAGCCATCAAAAAGTTTTTTATAGCTTTCTCGGATTCTACTCATTGGATTGAGTACACCAGTTTTTAAGTCGAATAATAAGCTCTTTAACAATGGAAACTGCATCAAAATCGGTCCAGTAGTTTTTACGTGATGCGCGAATAAACATACAGACAAACAAATTGATATGATTTTTTGATTATTTATACTTGTTCAGTAGCTAATTTTAAGTGCCCTAGGCAATTTATTTAATTATCTTCTTTGTACAGACTTTACTGTACTTATTGCTTTAGTATACTTAATTACAATAAATAATGATAAATGATAACTGTTTTTTATTGCCAAAAGGAGATTAATAAAAGTGAAAACAAAATAGGAAAAAAACAAACGGTGAAAAATCAAACATGATTGTTGGCGAACTCCAAACAAGGCCTGTATTTTGAGGCTCGAGTGCAAATTTACCAGATAAGTACACAAAACAGAACGTTCGTATATAATTGGACAATGGGAACAGAAGCAAATAAAACATAAAATAAAATTTAGAACTTTGTTTGGCACTAGCAAAGTATAAAACATTCATCATAAAAACAATTACTTAAATATCAATCATATTCACTCATATACTTAGGTAAGAAGATTGGCAGAAGTAGTATCACAGGTTATTCAATAATGATGATCATATTTTTCAGGAACGATGTGATGGGTGCTGTGTTTCACATCAGCGTGGAAACTGAAATAAAAAAAGACCGATTATTGGTATCACAAACAATATCAATTAATTGAAACAATAATGGATAAGTGATATATCTAAACTGTATGAAACTCACCCGCTGTGCTTATCGCCGTGGTAGTGCACGTGTCGGATGGAGCCATCGGGTTCATGCAGTGAGTAGAAACCCTTTACGACGTCGCCGTCGCGGGTCTCGTGCTGCTCCTTGTGGTCGCCGGTGTGAGGATCTGACACCTTGTACGCAAACTCGTACTTTGGATGCGCCTGAAAAACGAAGCCAGTTAAGCATGATACTTGTTATGTCTTAATAGAAAAGTTACGTTAAGTTATAGCTTACATAGTAGTCGACGTGACCATGTCCGTCTTGCCCGTGTCCGTGCACGTGCACGGGATGCGTGGGCCCGTCGTGCCGAGAGATGTGCTGGGAGGAGTAGCCATGTCCGTACTGTGCAGCGACTACGCCCATGAGTGCAATCAAACTTACCACCTGAAAACAATTGAAATACTTAAGTTTTTATTTGTTGTGACTCTTGCATCATATAGAACGGTTGCAAAATATGTACATGCGTAGATTCCATATAATGTAGCAAACTTATACGGCTTCATCTACTGCTTCATTATGAGGATTTTAATTTGAATAAGATTTTTATCTAATAGAGAGCTTCATTTCGCTGTCAGATCATTTGTTTTACGAAGCTTTTTTATTTGTCATACTATAACATACAATAATGTAAGCACCAGGTATTTTAATGAAAAATAAGTTCCTACAATTAATTGGTATCTCTAATTTATATATTATTACCTTAGATAACATTTTTAACTTTATTATGAAACGTTGTCAAGCTAATGGTATTGATTCCAGAGCCCAACTGATACACATTGTCTCCATGGAACGCTATTTATATTGTTTACTAGAGGTCCAAGGTGACATCGGTTTCACTGCAAATATTTACAGCCCACCAAATATGCCTATGAAGTTTTTGTACTAGTTTTATTATTGTTATACATTTAAAGTGTCAGTAATTGTAACATAATGCGATTGCTAATATGGTTTTGATATCTGTTCGTCAATGCGACGCCGTTAAGTTGTTGCTAGATTACTTCTACGACCTTTCTATTCTTTGCATCACAATAATAATTAGTATTTCATTATTCTTCAAAAGTCGTTTGATATAAACCGATCTAACCCTTTGAGCCCGGTATGTATGTGCGTTATCGCACCTTTTTTTTATAAAGCTTTTGTTTACTTTGCTTTGAGTGTTGTGTGGGTCAAATCTCGAACGCTGATTTAGAACCACTTCCTCATATCCTAGGGAGTTTTTACATGTTGGTTCAGTTCCGATGACAATGCATTTGTATGGTAAGCATAACCCGAGTCGATATCCAGGAGTAACTCCAGATAAATAAACTCTTCAACGGTCAATAGCACAGTCACGAACCGTTGTGTACGCATTCTATTATGATATAGACATATTATGACATGGTTGCTGCACTCAGAGTTGGGTCCTGACAAGGGAACTCCTCAACGGTTAACAGCACAGACACGAAATACGAAATGTTATATGCGCATTTAATTGTGAGAGCCCTCGTAAGTTTCACCATGACATGGCTATATACTGCATACAATTTTTTTGTTTAATTTTTATTTTAACTTTTAACTTATGAAACTCGTAAACAACGGTGTTGGGAATACTATTTCTGGCCAAGCCAGCGAACGCATTCTTTGCGACGGTATTTTTCAATATTTTTTAAATGATATAAAATATATGTATAATATTCAGGACGATTCACATCAATTACCTAGCCCGAAACTAGGATACGAATATATAAATCCATGACTCGGAAACAAGCATTTGTGGGACGAGCGTCTTGCGGGACCTGCGAGTCCCTCGACCCATGACTTCGCAGAGTCACTAGTCAGTCTAGTCATTCAACTGACAGGTCGTTTAAATAATATAATACGATTACCTATATTGTTGCGAAGAGTGTACCTATAACAAATTATAGCACACAAAATAATATGTTTTTTTTTAATAGTTGATAGACCTAGGCGTTACTTTGCGGAAATCCATATAAAAAAAAAATTAAACAAAAGCAAGTAAGGTATATATATTTTCTTCGTTCATTATAATAAATAATATTATTGTGATAATGATAATTATGATGATTAAAGGTTTCCTTTGTGTTATTCCAGGGTATAAGCTATGTCTTATTCAAATTTCATCAAAATAAGCCGTTTTAGCTTGAAGGATGATGATGATGATGATGAAAAGTATCTTATGTGTTATCCTATGGTATAAACTATCTCCATTCCAAATTTCACCAAAATCCGTTCAGCCGTTTGATAATGAAGTATGATGAGGATGATGAAAAGTATATTTTGTTTTATTCCATGGTATAAGCTATCTCCATTCCAAATTTCATCAAAATCCGTTCAGCCGTTTGTGAATGAAGTATGATGACGATGATGATGATAATGATGAAAAGTAATCCTACCCTATGTGTTATTCCAGGGTATAAGCTATCTCTAATCCAAATTTCATCAAAATCCGTTCAGCCGTTTGTGAATGAAGTATGATGACGATGATGATGATAATGATGAAAAGTAATCCTACCCTATGTGTTATTCCAGGGTATAAGCTATCTCTAATCCAAATTTCATCAAATTCCGTTCAGCCGTTTGAGAATGAAGGAGGATGATGATGATGATGATGATGATAAAAAGTATCTTATGTGTTATTTTATTCCAGGGTATATATAAGTCATCTCTAATCCAAATTTCATCGACATCGGTTCAGCCGTTTGAGCGTGAAGGATGATGATGATGATGATGATGATGATAAAAAGTATCTTATGTGTTATTTAAGGGTAAAAGCTATCTCCATTCCAAATTTCATAAAATACCGTTCAGCTGTTTGAGAGTGAAGTATGATGATGATGATGATGATGAAGACGATGAAAAGTATTCCATGTGTTATTCTAGGGTGTTAACTATCTCTTATCCAAATTTCATCTAATTCCGTTCAGCCATCTGAGAGTGAAGTATGATGATGTTGAAAAGTATCGTATATGTTATTCCAAAGTATAAGCTATCTCCATTCCATTTTTCATCAAAGTCCGTTCTGCCCTTTGAAAGTGATGTATGATGATGATGAAGATAATTATTATGAAAAGTATGCTATGTTGTACTCCAGGGTATAAGCTATCGTCATTCCAAATTTTATCAAAATCCGTCAAGCCGTTATCGCGTTCAAACTCCCAAACCAAGAATCAAACAAACAGACAACGTTTCACATTTATATTTTGGAATGGATGGTGCGGCATCTACGTGATGAAGGTTAGTTCCGCGCCCCTGTTCGCTATTGAGAGAGTAGTAGTGAAAATAAAGTTTACCAAATCTTCACGTCTACTGTGTGCTATCGGCATCCCCCATAACGGACGACGTGCATTGCTGTCTGCCAATATGGTTAATTTTAAATTGTTAAGCTCACAGTGTCTTCACCACAGGGAAACCTTACGGTTACCATGTCCCTGGAACAGAACTCGGTGAGTGGCACTGCTAGAACACTACGCGGTATCAATTACATGCGCGTGGATTGCTACAAGTGTTATCTGGTATTAACTTACCATTCATGTTATTGAGACCACAAACATGCCTGCTCTTGATCCACGGCTCCTGGATCAGGGCCTGCAGTCTCTACATAGATAACAATGTCAACAATGTCATGTCAACAATGTCAATGTCACCCAGTGCCAGTTGCTAGTCCTATAATAAAAAATAAGCTTGATTATACTGATAATACTTAGAAAACTTAGTCTAATCTAATGTTAGCTAAACTACATTTATTACCTGTACCATATATGCCAGCATCATTAACTACATCATCTTGCCAATGATTTCTGTGGATGTGGGGACATCTGGTTCAGTCAACCTATATTGAATTCGCATGTTAGCTCCTGTCTATCGAGCATTAATTTTCATTATTAAAAGTTCTGGATCTCATACCTAAACAACAAAATATAAGAGGATACATAAACACTGTTGCTAATTAAGTAAATACATGAAACAATATAACTATTCAAGGTATGCATACTTACAGATTGTACATTTAATGAATGGCCCCCGTGATGGCCACTCACATATGCCTCTTCATACACCTTTGGAGCTAGAATTTTAGTGTGATGATTATATTACATTATAAGAAACCAGGCTGGACCAGTCCCCACAAGCAGCACCCGTTTACGAGTATTACTTTTGTGTCAGCCATCACTCTCCTTCAACCATTTTAGGGAAGGGAGTGACTCGGCACAGAGTTCCCGCAAGTCAAGATACTTTAGTGAGCATGACCATAAAAACTATGTAGTTTCTATGCTGAACCCTTAACTTCTAACTATTTTGTAAAAAGTGGTACCTATGAAACTAGAGAAGTTTTTCATGGTCGCCTTACATATTGTGTATGCAGCTACATTTTTTTTACATGCTCTTATGTATCGGTAATCAATATTTCGGCGCGATAGACTAATTAATACTGCAATTGACTTAAGATAGTTAGATAGATAGATAGATAACTCTTTATTGAACCACACAAATAAAAATCTTACAAATAAAAAAAACAAAATTAATAATAACGTGTCACAATGGGCGGTCTTATCGCTCAGAGCAATCTTATACAGACAACCGTGCACGGAAAGGAATAAAGGAGGTAATAGGGACAAAGTGCGCTTCTCACCCGCCAATGTAGCAAATGTAGCGCAAATGTAGCGTTGCGTCACAACCGACTAGTAGTTGCCTTCATCGCACTCTTGATAATGCGGTTCCCCGTTTTCAAGGTACGGATTTTATAACTAAATTGTTTAGTCCAATTTGTATAATCTTTGATGTAAACTTCTGATCGGGCTGTCAAAAATTGTATCAAACTTATTCGCAAGCATTGGAGAGAGAAAGTTTCCAAAAAAAGTCGATACGGTATCTATGACTATCGTTAGCTTTTGACAGTAACTGTCAGAATCTATCGGTATCTGTACAGTAGAGACTACTATATCTACTATATCGCTATAATCGGAACGTTAGGACTTTGCGACCGATTTCAATTGTTAAACAATAGCTATCTATGTCGAGACTGTAGGCCCAGGGATATACAACCTGCGTCTCTTTTCCGTATCCATTGCCGAGCCTGCTCGCTGGACAGCTGACCAGGTTAGAGTTGATCCGGGCTAGTTTCAAGCCTAGCTAGTCTAGGACCTAGCTAAAGTGTATATATAAATCCAAAGACAGAGAGGGAGAAACAGCACCCACCCACTGTTACAAAGATAAGGAGGTGAGCATTGTTGCCTGTGATTTGTTAATACGCAAGTGGTATAGGGGCTGCACTTCCCATATACAGATACAACTGAGGCGCTTGCCGTTTTCCGCCGGCTTTTGATCGGGTCTGGCACGATGGCCTTTTAAACAAGCTTCCCTCATATGGATTACCTGTTGGCTTTTGCAAATGGATAGCTGATTTCTTGAGGTAACGATCTATTCGAGTAGTCCTAGAAGGCTGCTCGTCTGATCTAATGACCATCAATGCTGGTGTACCTCAAGGATCGGTTCTCTCGGTTACACTGTTTTTACTGCACATTAATGACCTTTTGAAGCCCGTTACATTTGGGTATGCAGATGACAGTACTGTGGTTGAGAGATACAGTTCCAATGCTCAATTGGGTATGCAGATGACAGACAGTACTGTGGTTGAGAGATACAGTTCCAACGTTCAAGCCAGCTGCGACGCTGTCCAGCTTCAAAGAGAGGACCGTTTGAATTTAGCCTTAGAAGCTGTGTCCGATTAGGGCGATGCTAACCTGGTTAAGTTTAATGCTACTAAAACGCAGGCGTGTTTGTTCTTTGCTAAAAAAAGTCCTCTTAACCGATCTCCGTCTTTCCGTAGTGTAACAATACCATTAGGCGACCGTCTGGAGCGTTTGGGTGTTGAACTCACATCGAACCTGAATTTTGGGTCTTACATTGAATTCCAAGCCAAGGTAGCTGCAAAGAAACTTAGTATTTTGTCTAAGGTTAGGCGGTACTTCTCACCGGGACAGCTTTTGAATCTTTATCAAGCACAGGTCCGATCTTGCATGAAGTACTGCTGCCACCTCTGGGACGGTTCTGCCAAGTATCAGCTCGAGGCTTTGGATTCAATTGAGAGACGTGCTATGAGGCTCATTGGAGATGAAATTCTGGTAAAGAGTAAGCTTCAAAGTCTGGCACATCGACGTGAGGTTGCAAGCCTGTCGGTATTCTACAGATTGCAGTATGGAGAGTGTGCACAAGAACTGCACAATCTGATCCATCACCTTTCCACTACCGTACGACTATACGATCGGCAAAACGCCATCCTTTTATGGTTGAAATACCTCGCATACGAACGAAGCGTTAAGCTTCTTCATTTATTATAAGAACTTCTAAGGAGTGGAATGCCCTGCCTTCGTCAGTGTTTCCGGTAAAATATAACCCTGGTGTGTTCAAGTCAACCACCAACAACACCTTCGACCACATCATCGCTTTCCATCGGGTGAGATTGTGGTCAAACGATTGCCTAGTCAGTGATAAAAAAAACTGTCGTTGCAATTTTATTAGTATTTTTTTATTATTAGTATTAGTAAAATTTACTATTTTGTAGTTGGTTATTATTCCTCTTACTAAGCATATCCATGGGATGGGAGTAGTTTTGCAAGAAAGTCGACATCTCTTTCTAATCAAATTCTAATTATTGGATCCGAATTCTAGAGTTTATCCGGTTCATTCGTATCAGTTCCACTGTTAAGTTCCATAGTGGAACTATGCGTTTCTTTCGCATTTATTCGATCCTTCAGACTGGGGTAATAATTTGATTCTTGCAAACTTGGATAATCATTCGATCTTACATACATTACGCTGATTATTCATAATATGTCTCTATGTCCCAAAGAAAATATGTTTATGTACTGAATATATTACGAAATTTTGTTTATATTACATTGTGACATAGTTAAGGTTGCTGTTTCCTTATTCATAAAATAATAATAATAATAATTTCATGTAAGATTTGCAAGATTTCTTATATTATTTTGGGGAACGATAGAAAGATCGACCATAAATATCTACACTTCTCAGTTCCTGTGACTTTATACTCACCAATGTTATAGCCATGTTATTCTGATCATAACGTTTTTATTGCCTATGGTGTAATAATTTAATTACCATTATGAAAAAAAAAGTTGTGTTTCGGTACTTTCAACAATTAAAGGTATGTCCATATATTACTATACTCTTTGGGTATGTCATTGTTACTTACTGTTATATCATTTATCTAAAAAAGAAAACATAGTTGTACGTGACTATTCAGCCTGTATTTTTTTTAAACGTGTGTCCTTGGCTTAAAGTATCCTGATTTCATCAAAATCCTTCAAGCCATTACAGAGCTAAATGGTTACAACAAGCACAAATTAAAAATTTACATAACCCCCGAACTCCCCCCGCCCCCCCCCCAAATTATAGCTAAGAACCATCTCTTTCACATTAGGTATCAATAAAAAAAAACTATCAAAATCGGTCCATTCGTTTGTGAACTACGATGCCACAGACGGATACACAATGATACATACATACACACACTAAATTTATAACACCGAACCCGGTATTGTTGGATTCTAAGTCGCACTAGGCTACCATAGCTCAATACATAGGTACAAACATTTCGCTATAATATTAAGTGGGGAAAGTAACCTTTTTAACTAACAACTACTATAACTAAATTCAGCAAACTCTACATGAAACATTTGGACATCTGCATGTGGGTACACGACATTACGGCGACGGACTCGTGGTCACACCGTTTTGTCACACTAGTGTGACCACGAGGAATTATTTTTACAGGCTTATAGGTAGAGTAGGTAGTGTTAATTATAAACCAATACCAGTAAGTGGCCTACCCAAAATACTTGCAGCATTCCCCGTATAAGTGCCAGGATTTTGGTCACACGTTGCATCATTCAGGTGCTCAGATAGTTTTTGGAAAATACGTTGAGCGATCCCAATCTCTCAGCATCAAACGGCTCAAAGTATCTGCAGCTCCAGCCCTCAAAATGCTTCTTCATAATATCAACTAAGGGTAGGATGGTATGGAACACCAAGGGTCCTAATGCTAGTTTTTCACTTTCATGGAGGACAAGTGAGGCCATGAGTCTATTAAGGTGAGGGGGCGGTACGCTAATAGGTACCTATATCTACTTGAGTAAAATCACAATAAATAATAGGGGAAAATGAAGAAGAGACAGTTCTCTTAGTATTTTTTCCTAATTACCTGTGTACCCAACTAGAAAATAAGCAATAAAAGAAAAAGAAAATATAACATCACATTAATAAAAACATCTGAATAAATAATAAGACAATAATTTAATAATTACAAACGTAACAAAATATTATCAATAGATCACAGAATAACAAGATTACAAAGAAGTAATTCTCAGGTAAACCTAGTGGTGGTGGTGGGTGTGGTGAGTGCTGTGCTTGACGTCAGCATGGAAACTGGAAAAAAAAAAAAAAACATCATCATCATCATCATTCATCACCCATTGAAGGACCTAGCCCACAGCACGTCACAACGAGTGGTTGCTAGCTGATGCATCCAACGGCCCTCCGGAAGTCTTAATAGGTCGTCAGAAAAAAATATTCAAAAAAATAGGAATAAAAAAAAAACGTACATTTCATCAAACTTCTCTCATAACCACTGACTATTAGTTCTGACTATTATATATATACTGTGCCCAAAGTTTAACAATTTTTTATTGAATTAAGTTAAGTGTATAAATAAGAGTTTTTGACCGAGTGAGCGAAGCGTCTCCGTTTCAGCTTGGGCAAAAATGCTTTCGTATATCCTTCCGGATGTCAGTCCTTCCGGATGTCAGTCCAGATCTCTGTTCTCCTCTACAGGTCGCATTTCTCAACCGATCTAGACGAAACTTGGAATACAGGTTAAACGAATTTTTTGAATTTTTTAGCCGTCAGGGATATTTTATTGAGGGGCGACTTATGTTTGACTTCACTTCCCCCGAAAAAGGAGCAAAAAGGAGGCTACTGAATATCTCCGCCTTATTAGATTTAATTATTTTTTTATTTGAAAGTTAGTAACTTTAAAATGGTCTCACAAAAATTTGGTAAAGATCTGATGAGGATCTTCGGCGTGATGAGCAGAATAGCTCCGCAAAATGCAGTAAATTTCTCAATGTTAGGTTTCTACCAGTGGAATCAGCCCTTTGCCCACTAGGTAGGGATTGATGGAGCACCTTGGTTATAAATGTTAGTTTTACAATAAGGTAACTAGATGGCGCTACTGTGCACCTGTAGATTATTTGCAAAAAAGTTTGTACGCGTGAGGTCTACAGCTCATCGGAGCCACTAGTATTAATTTGGCCAACTTACCACCCTATCGAATTGCTACTCGTATCATCATAATGATGATTATTTTTAGTCTGTCGTTTTTCTGACTCATAATAAACAACTTTTAAAATAAAAACTTAAAAACTGAATATTAACCAACTTTCCTTAACATCATCAACAGCAGCAGTCCGTCCAGCAGTGGATTGACACTGCTGGACATAGGCCTCTCCCAAAGCATGTCACCGAGCCCGATCTTCAGCTATTCTTTTCCAACTGCTGCAAGCCATTTTGCGCAGGTATATCATCTTTCTGGATACGATCTTTCAGAGAAACGACGAGCATAACCCCTACCCCTAGCCCACTAAGTGACTTTAAATTGGCGGACTAGACATTTTGCGAGTGTCCACGTTTCACCAACCATCCTTACCCGGTATGCTTATCGCCGTGGTAGTGGACTTCCCTGATAGAGCCATCAGGTTCATGCAGCGAGTAGTACCCCTTCACGTGGTCACCGTCGCGGCTCTCATGCTGCTCCTTGTGGTCGCCGGTGTGAGGGTCCGACACTTTGTACGCAAAGTCGTACTTGGGATACGCCTGCAAATTTAACGTGACGTTGGGACTGAGTTTAGCTGAATCGGTTTACCTAATTTGGCTATTAAACAATGCAAAATTATATCCATATTGCATTATTTAATAGCAAATCGTATGGGTTTAGTGATTCCTTCCGACAAAGCTCCTAAATGATTCTTGAGGCATGTGCCTACTATTACACTATACTTCATTATATTCCCATAAAACATTGTTTTTTTCATGTGCAATGTTTTGTGTTTATGGCAAGGGTTAACATTGCTTACAATATTTTCATTATTGATAATTATTGTCCAGCATTGGGCCCGCTTGGTGAATTATGGCTAGAGGATTTGATCCCGGGATCCCGAAAACCGGGATTAATACCGACCTCTTTTCAATCCCGATATTTTTGGGATTAAGTTTTCCTGATCCCGAGATTTTCAGGAAAACATAATTTAAAAAAAAATAGACGTTTTATCCGTAAATATGCCAGTAATCTCTTTATCCGTAAATATGCCAGTAATCTCGTTTTATCCGACAATTTGTCACTGACATTAGCCATCTTGTTTTGCCAGCTGATTTTATGCATATACCTAACGCCAAAAAGCAAGCGGCTGGCTAAGTGCAACAAATTGAGAAGCAGACTTCATCAAAATAACATACAAGCAGGCTTGATGACGATATTCTGGACGCGTCGTTATTTTTAAGATCTTATTTCCCAATGTAATTAAAACGTCCCTTTTAGATTAGTTTTCTTTGTCATCATCATCATCAGCAAGTATTCATTCGTCCACTGCTGGACGTAAGTCTCTCTTTGTGAACGCCGCTGAGCCCGATCTTCAGCTCTCCTCTCCTTTTTTTATATTTAAGAAAAATGTGACTGGTTAATATTTGTTTTTAAATACTTTACTTGTTATGAAAGTTACTGGTATCGATTCGGTTGGCACGAACTATAGACTAAACTACACTAAAATTAAGTTTAGCTGTTCCAAGCCGTTAACAATGAACTAAACTAAATTTTAGTTTGACACATCTAAATTGATTTAAATTTCTCAGTTTAATTGGTATTTTTCTATTCTGTTGTACGTCAGTTTACGTATAAAGGTGCCTCCACACAACCCTCGTGCCGAAAACTCTCAGTAAGAAATGAAAACCATAGACAAAAAGCGTGGTCTGTGTCAGAGCGCACGGCCGCTTGTTTGTCGTGAAACGTTTACTCCACGTACAAATTGCGAGTTATACCGAATTAAAGATCACAAAAACATAAATTTTGCTTATTATGAGCAGGACACCCGCGGCTTTGCCCGCGTGGTCATTACTCTGGGTTAAAAGTAACCTATGTGTTATTTTAGGACCAAAAGTATCTATAAGGTATAAAATATCAAATTTCACTCATCCGTCATATATGTTTTATCAATTGCTCGACTTCTATTCACCGGATTGAAATACACCAAAACCTTTTTTTAATTCTAAACCTAGTTTTTAGGTGATGCGCGAACAGACAAAAAGACAGATAATAATTTTGAAAAATGTTAAGTAGCTTATTTGAAGTTCATTCGCTTATTTAAACTCCACTAGAGCATTTTTTAATATTATGTTCTTTGTACAGACCTTTTCTTACTCACTGCTTTATTAAAAAAACTTTATTACCTCCGAACTTGAAAAGAGAGGGGGAGGGCTATAAGTTTAGAGGATGTGTGTCGAGAGTGTGTGTATGTATGTATCCGTGTGGCTGTCTGTGGCATCGTAGCTCGCCAACGAATGGACCGATTTTGCTGTGGGTTTTCTGTTTGAAAGCTGATGTGATCGAGATGCGCATGCGTGACCGTTAAAGTAAACGTCTATTTATGTATGTCACACTCCAAAGATTAAAATATAACTTTTCAACAGCCCTTATGCGCATGCGTGACTGTCGAAACATAACCAGATTTCCGTTTCATAAATGTACTAGTTTCTTTGAAAAACCCGATGGCTGTGCTGGGGCGCATGGCCGTTTGTTTCTCGTGAAACGTCAACGCCACGTACAATTTGATCCGATTCTGATAACCTCTCGTTTGCTCTGTGCTGGAGTTCAGAATGTGTCTAATCTTAAAACAAATTTTGTATAAAGATTTGAAGGTTTTAATTTGTATACGTACTTTTCGGGTGATGCAGCCACTTTTGTAATTATGGTGTCTAATTACTATTTTTAAATTTTTTAGTCTTAAGTAGACTTTTTGCAAACTTTTTAAAATTGAATCGTTTTTTCTCAACGATATCTTTACCAAAACACCGGAATCAATATGTTACCCTTACTAAATCGCTATTTATACCGAATTAAAAATCACAAAAACATCAATTTCGCTGATTTTGCTCTGTGCATCCTGCCTCCCCCAGTAATGTTTAATTTTTGAGACAAAAATTCATATTACATCATCGAGCTGACAATAATGTTTTTTTTATATTTTTTTAAATAATTATTTTTTGTGACGAGACTGTCAAGTCGCTTGCCTGATGGTAAGCGTCACGCTAGCCCAAAACAGTTGCAGTGCCGCCCAGAAAAATGACACCTTCATTCGATCTCTGGGGCTTATATTGTTACACAGTTAAAAAGGCTAGACGATATAGCCCTTTTTGTGATGGTCCACTTTTAAAACCTGCTGCCTGACTGCGGATACAAATTTTAATGGTAATCGCGCTCAGTTTGACATTTTGCCCTTACTAGAAATGTAATATTCAATACAATACATTTACCATTACGATGCGTATCCGCGGTCGTCGCACTGGTACCCCTATATTTCGGAGTGATTTTAATAATGTCTCATTTCAAAACTCCCGTGTTCGAAACATTCGATTGCACATGCGCATAGCGGCTTATGAAAAATTCTATACACACTTCTCACTAACACTGATAATAAACAACAATTTATGATTATATTCGTTCATTGTTTAAATGTGGGCAACACTAGCAATTAAATTTAGTCGTTGTTAAAATCAAATTAGTTTAGTGGAAATCAAAAACTGATAAAATTTTAGGAATCACTAAAATAAAATAAATTTAGCTTTAGTTTTATTTAGTTTAGTGAGTTGCTCAACAGAATTGGCGTCAATTGTCTACTTATTTAGTTGTTGCATGGAATTCATCTATCTAGTCTTACTCGTATGTCTGTGATTTAATCGAAGTTAAGAAAGTTTTTTAAAATTTACAAAGTTTTTTTGCATAGTTTTTTACATAAAGGTTTTCTCAGCTAATGTAACTCTAAAGACAACTAATTGATTTTTAAAATGAATAGCTTTAACATAGAGACAGTGATATTAATTAAATCTAGTTAGTCTGACCCTACTTCTGATAAGTTAGATTAGATTAGCTTAGCTTAGCTAGGTGTATCTGATCTGTATGCCTTAAAATACTTTGATTTTAAAATTTTGATTTGATGAGAGCTGATTTCTGAAAGATTTTTCTAATATTTTTATTTGTAACCCTCAATCCTGGGATTATCCTGGGATTGACTAAGTATAATCCCAAAATTGCGGGAACAGAAATAAGGGCCGAGATCGAAATCTCTAAATACAGCACATTATCTGAAGGCTTGTATCCCAGCAGTAGATGATGATGACTTTTTCGTACGAATTGTTCTACTTACATGATAATCAACATGATGATGTTCACCGTTTCCATGCCTGTGTTCATGTCCATGTCCATGGACGTGCACGGGATGTGCAGGTCCGTCGTGTCGGTGGATAGACTGTGAAGAATAGGCGTGACCGTGACCATGCCCGTGGTCGCCGTGCTGCGCAGCGACTGCACTGAGAAGTGCTACAAGGCTAAGTACCTAGAAAAACATTAGTACAACTAACGGTATAAGTGTCTGTTTTCCACTATTGGACGGTGACGCCACGAACCAAGGTGACGGCACGGCAAACGGTAACATTTATGTCTGAAAACAGGTGAAGCGGTTTTTCAATGGCCGGTATACCGTCCTGGCGTGTTATCAAACAAATAACAGCCGTAGAAGAGCCGTCCAATATTACAAAACCACCCGTTACTTGTTGGCTTGAATGGGTTTAAGGTTTTAAGATATGAGCACTTCACTTTTTTTCTCAAAAGTTACCTGCTATAGCCTAAAGATTTTAAAAGCATAATGTTGCCTTAAGAACAGTAAAAATAAGTTTTGCAATGACGTCTCGTTTCCAAGCACGCGAAAATAAGCGTCAACGTCAATCACGCGATGCAGATTGACATATTTTATGTCTTAGACCTTATGTCCTAATTTTGCCGATGTTGCCGATGGTCATGTTACTTATTGCAGTTTTTTTTTTCAAGTTAGGAGCACAATTATCTTCGGTTCTGTTCTGATGAGATTTTCAGCACTTTCAAAACGTCCTAGACAGATATATGTGATGAATTTGAATGTGAGATTCTTCCTAGGTACACTATGATGCTTTCGAACACTTTTCAAGCAAATTCATTTCACTATATGCACATCACATATCACTTGTTTTAACTAATTAAATATTTACCTTACAGATCATTTTATTTGATAATTATAAGATGCTAATTACACCAGTTGCAGAAACTAACTGATACATTCTGCCTAAAATCAACGCTTTTTATATAAGTTAACAAGCATAACCAAGGTAATATTGATTTCACCTAACTTATTGGCAGTTAAATCTCAAAGTGTGCAAACATTGTAATAATTTCGTAAAAACATTTGGTCGACATGCTAGAGGTTGGTATGGCATTGCTTCAATTTAGTATTGAAAAACTTATGCAGGTATCGCTGCGTCTCATACTATTGACACAATTCTGAATGCGTTAAAACTTGCCTTATATTAATATTACAGCAACTGCATTATTAAGTGGTGAATGAACTTATTTCATTTTATATTCTCAAAAAATTGCTCAACTGTATGAGTGTTACAATGTTGTTAATGTTGATTATAATAGCAGCACATTGTTGTTATTGTAATGTTGATTAGCTTTTAATTGATTCGTAGTGCTTGTAGGATGCCACCAGTTTGATTGTCAAATATATCTGTAAAGAAAACCACTTCACTCATATACGAGCTCTTTTCTTTAAGTTTGTCTTTGCCGTATTATCGACAAGATCTTCTAGATGCCACGACTGACACTGTCGTGGTGACTTTTTATAAAATAGGAGAATGGTTGTATTGTAATTATGTTGAGCAATTTATCTTCTTAGAGATAATATTTAATATATTTGTTATGATATAAAAAGACATGAAATAAAGGCTTTAAATGTTAGTTCTTTCGTTTTACAGGTGAGTCATTTGTTAACACATAGTTACTGCATTTGTTTAAAAGTTTGATATTGTGCATAAATAAAACTATTGTTTTACAAAGGAACGCAATTACGTCTGTGTTTCATTATTTCCAATAAAACCAAGAGAGGTATATATTTTATATCTATACCTATAAAACAGTATCGTGATATACATACTGACTGACAGTTAACGCACAGCCTAAACTCGAGGAACTAGGGATTTCAAATTTGGAGGAAATATTTCTTGAGTACCTTAGAGGTGCACTAAGGAGAGATTTTCTTGAAATTCCGTTACTAAAGGGGTAAACGGGTGGTACCAGTAAAGTTTGTATGCGGGCAAATTCACAGGGCGCAGCTAACTTAAAGTATAATTGTAAAAAATAAATATACAATGTATCGAGGGGATACACAACATATTTATTGTTCGAAGTTTAAAATTGTTATAAATAAATATTTGTTAAATTAAATCAAAAGTATCTCTCATATTAACATTACAGATTGGAGCCCTCAATACTACGAGTACTTAATTAAATCAAATACCACAACTAACAATGATGAAATATAATTATTCACAAATTAATTAATTACGCATAAGATATTACCATTTTAATAATATAACTTTATATAACTGCCACCTGCATGTCCTCACAGCGTAACTAAGTATATTTTTAAGTGTGTACGATTGACTTTCTTATTATTACGTACGCACTATTTATATCATAACTAGCTGCATCCGCGATTTTGCCGGTACATATATCCAGGGTAAAAAGTAAATATATAGCCTATGTCCTCTTTATGACTATTTTCTTGTCAAATTTCTTAAAGATTGGTTTGACCGTTTATTCGTGAGAAGATAGCAATCAGACTTCGATATATTAAGTTGTGTTGCAAGCTGTACTATAAATAACAGATATTGGGAAAATAATGCGACAGGAATAAAATAAAGCTGACGAACACCATTCTTAGACCTTGTTATGATAATTGATATGTAATAGGTACTCATTGAAAATGAACCAAGCCTAGATTTCTAAGATTACGACGTCTCGCATCACCGTGTTTTTTACCTTGAGGACATATACCTGAATATAAAACTATAATGAATTTCAAGATCACGGTACGTTCTAGTAGGTATGCAACATGAACAGCCCTTTTCCTTTCATTGTGAATGTGACAGATTGGCAATGATACCTTCTGCAGAAATTAAGGTATTACGTAATTAAGGTAAAACTTTGAACTCAAATTACATACTCGAACCAGATTTTTTTGAGGTGTGCGTACATTAAATTACACACATTCAAGAAATCAGTGCAAAACTGAATCAAACCTGTTATGGGCTCGATTTTTTTCGATCTATAAAATCTGATGGTTCGGTTGCAGTCAGCATCACATTTGTAACAGCTGCGGTAAGAAAAACAACCAAAAATGTATTCGAAGGTATTTTTTATTTTATTCCTAAAACAAATAGTATCCTTTGTGCTTTCACTTAATTCAAGGCTTTAAAACTTTGCAGGTACTTGCTTTCATCGTTTTGCTGGCAGTGGCTTACTGTCAGGAGCATTCCGATTCTTACAAGTTGCAATCTATTGTGAAACATGAAGAACCACTTAAGATACAGCATCATTCTGTACACATTCCGATCCACACCTACCATGCTGCTCCTTCTCATGAATATCATTCCGAAGGCGAGTCGCACGGACACGCTGTATCTTCCCAAAGCATTATTCGCCACGATAGTGGTCACCATGAACAGTCTCATGGAGATTCTCACCACTATATTGTCCCTATTCACCAAGAGCCCGCTCCCGTACATGAAATTCTCAGCATCAAAACTGCTCCTAGCATCGAGATCCACTCTGGTGGTCAGTCTCATGGTCACGCCGTATCTTCTCAAAGCATTATCCGTCATGACAGCGGTCATCACGAACAATCTCACGAAGAATCTCGCGGTGATTCTCACTACTTTGTAGCTGCGCCAATCCATCAAACCGTCAGCCTGCACTCTGCTCCCATTCATGAAGTCCACTCCAGTGGCCAGTCTCATGGGCATGCTGTTTCTTCTCAAAGCATCATCCGTCATGACAGCGGCCACAAGGAACAGTCCCACGGCGACTCACACTACATCATCCCTGTTGAGAATCACTCCGCCGATGACCACACTGTCAGCCTTCACGCCGCTCCTTCTCACGAAATCCATTCTAACTCCGAATCATATGGTCATTCTGGATCCCATTTGTATGGTAACTCTGGCTCCCAATCGAATAGCCACTCAGGGTCCCAATCGAATGGTCACTCAGAGTCTCAGTTGTATGGTCACTCTGGCTCCCAATCATATGGACACTCTGGGTCCCAACTGTATGGTCACTCTGGCTCCCAATCATATGGACACTCTGGGTCCCAACTGTATGGTCACTCTGGCTCCCAATCATATGGACACTCTGGGTCCCAACTGTATGGTCACTCTGGCTCCCAATCATATGGACACTCTGGGTCCCAATTATATGGTAACTCTGGTTCACAATCGAATGATCACTCTGGCTCCCAATCATATGGACACTCTGGGTCCCAACTGTATGGTCACTCTGGCTCCCAATCATATGGACACTCTGGCTCCCAATCATATGGACACTCTGGGTCCCAACTCTATGGTCACTCTGGCTCCCAATCATATGGACACTCTGGGTCCCAATTATATGGTAACTCTGGTTCACAATCGACTGATCACTCTGGCTCCCAATCATATGGACACTCTGGGTCCCAATTATATGGTAACTCTGGTTCTCAATCCAATGATCACTCAGGGTCCCAATTGCATGGTCACTCTGGTTCCCAATCGTATGGTCACTCTGGCTCCCAATCGTATGGTCACTCTGGCTTACAATCGTATGGTCACTCTGGCTCCCAATCAAATGGTCACTCAGAGTCCCAGTTGTATGGTCACTCTGGCTCCCAATCACATGGTCACGCCGTTTCTTCCCAAAATATCATCCGTCATGACAACCACAAGTCCAATGAAGGTTCCGACCATTACATCATCCCTGTCCAACATGCCACCCCCATCCACCACACCGTGATTCAAGCTGCTCCAATTCAGCACCACTACATTCAGGAGTCTGGTCATCAGGGTGGACAATCTCACCATGAAGAATCTCACCACGAAGAATCTCACCACGAGGATTACTACGTAAGTCATAAAGCAGTTAACAAGTCTAATCAAAAATGCAGATATGTGTGTATACTCATGCTTCATTGTTTTCCCAGGCGCACCCCAAATACGAGTATGAGTACAAAGTGCAGGACCCCCACAGCGGCGACAACAAGTTTCAACACGAGGTTCGCGATGGCGATGTTGTGAAGGGCGTCTACAGCCTGCATGAAGCTGATGGCTCCATCCGCACTGTTAAATATTCTGCGGATAAGCACAGCGGGTAAGACCTACAGCAATACCAGCATATTAATAAATACTCATTGGATCATCTTTCCAGTCTAAGAAAGTCGTATTATATTCTTAATCCTGCTTTTGTTTGTTATCTATCCTTTCAATTAACGAATTTCTAAATGCACCTTCCTATTGTGTTATTATTAATATACCTTTCTGTTTTATTTTAGATTCAACGCCCAAGTCCATAACTCGGAACCGTCAAAGCACGAACAACAATCCCACCATCACTAATGTTACTGTTTCTAATCTGACTGTTGCTTAGTTAAGGTTGTTAAATATATTTATCAAACATTTCATATTTTTTTCTCTTATCCTGCTCCTATAATATTTATTCACAATTGTTATCTTCATAAATATAGCGTTAGCCAGTTAGTTACCTAGTTCAAATTGACTTGTTTACTTTGTAGATAATTATTATTTTTCGAGACAGATTTATCTATCTATATCTATATAATGAATCAATAAGTACCAAAAATACTACACAATAAAGATATTTAAAAAAATGGTCTAGGGTACTTAAAATAAGCTACAAGAAAATAAGTTTTTTTTTAAATAGTGTCTTTCTTTTTGTTCGCGCATCACATAAAAACTACTAAACCGATTGCGATGCGGTTCACTGTCGGATAGCTTATGGTTTGACTTAAAATCTGGTGTACTTGGTATCTTAACCTGCTGAGTAGAAGCCGAGAAATCGATACAAAAAAAACAGCTGAATTAACCTTGAGAATTGACCACGCGTCTGATTGGTACAGCTAGTTAGTAAATACTTCCCTTACTCTACATTCACATGATTACTCACACTTTATTAAAGTACCTAGCAGCGCCCCGCGGTTTCACTTGCGTTTCAACATTCATCGTTCCAGACTTTTTTGTTTACCCGTGACATACCATGAGAGCCGTGAGGCCCGCTAAAGGAGAGGACCATGACCAAGGATGTTGTATGTACTACTAGTACAACCGTAAGTACATAGAACTTTCTTGACGACTGAACTTAAATTTCGAACAAAGCATATATTTTTAACAGACTCCGCAACGCAAAGAGCAGGTAATGTGTTTATCAGTCTGTATAATGTATGTATGTATGTCTGTTACTTTGTTTCACTATATAGACCAAATGCGTAGAACGATTTTAATGATTCGTCATTCGTTTTGTCTTATTCTTGCGAGTGCTACTAAAGGCTACTAAAGAGATGACATCAATCAAAATTAAATATCGCCATATTGAATTTTGACTAATGTCATGTCTTTATTCACAACAAGACGCAACATCGTGAAAAAGAAAAAAAAAGTTGAAGAACTATGTCAAGAGGAGTATCATTGAATATGTATTTGAAAAAAAAAAAAAAAAAAAAAAAAAAAAACTAAATAAAACATGTAAATAGCATCTTCAGGTTTCTGTTATCATTTTACTTTTGGAATGGCTATGTAGGATCTATAACTATGTATTTAAAGTTGATTAGCAACCATTCTCAGAAATTCTTTTAAACATAGAAAAAATACAAAAAACCTTATTGCGAACAAAACTAAAAAGAGGCAAACAAGCTTTAGACTCTTGATGTTGAAATATAAGATGCAGTCGGAGGCATCATGCATCATTTCTCCTTTGACGGGATCAGCTAGATGACTCATCGCTGCTGCCTGGTTCTAGAACCATGCGAGCTATACTCATGCCTCTTGAAAAAACTTTAAAAAATTTGGAGAATTTCAAAATTGGGAGGCAGTTTGCCTCTTTTTAATTTTGTTTGCAGTCGGATTCTATGTTTTATATTATTTATAATAATTAATTTTCATTTTATTCTTTTAGTTTAACGAATTAGTTCGGCTAAAGAGTTTCTAATGTAGGTAATTTTTTAGAGACAAGGTCGCTTGAGGAATTACATATTTTTAGAATGGTCTTTTAAAGACCTACATATTGATACCTCACTCGGTTTTGGTAATTTTTTGTTTCGTCCGAAACACAATATGGCAGCTGTAAGCCGCCATATTAGTTTTCTTGACTCCTCATATATTTTAGGTCACTCTCTTGATTAAGAAATCCAATGATATCTTATTTATCACAATCCAGCAAGCCATTCAGGCTGTAGGATACTTCAAAGGAACATACAAACATACCCACATACATAAGCCCAAAAAGTAACCCTCCGCAGTCAGGTAATAAAAGTTGATCAAAAGAATTCGTGTCACAAAAACAATATTTAAATGTGGTTCATGGTAAAGACAGTCAGTGCGTAAGTTGATCACTGGTTTTTACTACAAATCTCGACAATGACATGGTTTCGCAACTGCCAATCGTCATGACATCATTGATGAATGAATGAGACAATATCACTTAGATATTGAACATTGCTGCTAATGGTTTCATTATGTATTGGTTGAGGTTGTTAGAATGTAGTAGCTTTTAAATAAAAATGTTACTCAGTTTTCCTTATCATGGCCCAGCGGTTCTGCTGAGTAAGGAAAACTGAGTAATAAAATATCAACACTATTACTACACAGTATTACAATATCAGACCCCCGTATTCAAGTGGTTAAATCGATAGACTCATTATTAATTTCAATGGACAGCTTTTAAAGTTGGATCGCTTATGAGATACTAGCTGTGCCCGCAGCTTCGTACGTGGCTTTTCTCTAGGTTAAAAGTACTCTAGGTGCTATTTCAAGACCTAAACTACCAACATATACCTAGCGGCACGTAAGTCTAGCGGGGAACGAAACATGGCAGGAATCTTGGCCAAGATCCCCGCCACGTTTTTTTCACCGCTAGACTTACGTGCCGCTAGCTTTACCAACATTTGATCGTAATTCCTTCAGGCGTCATTAAGATTTTTATCGATTGCTCGGCTTCCACTCATCGGATTGAGATACCACTTGGTATCTCAATCCACCAGTTATTAAGTAAACAAAACCAAACCTAAGCTATACAACAGTGAAACCACATCGCAATCGGTGTAGTAGTGTTTACGTGATGCGCTAATAAACATAGAGACAAACAAACAGACAGACACGATTTAAAAAAGTGTTATATTCTTGTTCAGTAGACTATTTTAAGTACCATAGACCATTTTTTTAATTGTCTTGGAATAAAAGTACATAGAGTACTTTTAACCTAGAGAAATGACAGCGCGTGCGAAGCCTCGGGCACAAAAAGTAACCCTCCGGCCCTTTCGGGCCTTTGGCACGGCTAGTCAAAAATAAAACATTATTTTTCCAGAGTGTATGTGTCACATTACGAAACCGTGGTCATATATTTTAATATCCTTAGTTAAAATGTAGTTCAAGAAGAAGTATACTTATCTTAATCCAGTTTCGCCAGAAAAACTAGACAACTTCATCAACATGTCTATGACAAGCAATTTAGTGTTGACAAAGCTGTTAAGTTGCTGTCTGTTATTCAAAATTGAATGGCAGATTGATGTCATAACTTTAATCATTGTGTAAGTAGCCCAAAGTTACTAGGTATTCTATCTAGTAATAATTTCAAAAGAGAGAATGGAGCCACCTTAAAATGACGTTATAAGGAAGGAAATGATGGAACCCTACTTGAATAGCAATCAAATAGATTTCTATCAGTAAGTTTACAAAGCCTGTCAAGTGTCTGGTTCAAATCCTATTCGAAGTCTAGAGCCGTTAGATAAAACCTCATTATTATTAATCAGAGCATCTAGTGCACTAGTTTGGCGGACTGACAACCTTCACATTGATTACATAAATTACGTCATGCGGTCCGCGCGCGCGCCGTTTTACAAACATGACGCCCAAGCGGATACAAATCTATTCAATACTCTCTCGTAACGTCTCCAGTATATATTGAGCTAATGACTATGTTAATTCAACAGTTCCACTGCGGAAGTCAAAGGAGAAAGATCAAAATGCTAGCTAAAGTATGTAGATAATGTCAAATTTGAAACAAAAAGAATTTATGTATTAGAACTTCCTCTAACTTTTGACTAATATTGCAGGTTTTTGTGTTAGCCGTCGTCTTGGTAGCGGTTTCTTCCGAGAACCTCCATTACAGATTGAATACTGTGCTCCAGCATGAAGTGCCCAAGGAGTACAGACATCATCAACGGGAGCACATCTCTTTAAGAGAGTATCAGGAAGCTCCAGTGAGCGAGGAGCAGTACAAATTGCCAGAGGGTCACGGACACGCATATTCTTCCCAGAGCGTCGTTCACCATGGACAAACTGCTGCATACGAAGAATCTCAGGAAACCAATACTGAGCACGTTGCTCCAGTGTACCAATATGTGGACGAGCAAAACGAAGAGCAGAATGCTCACGCTGCTCCAGTGAAGCATAAGTACCACGGAGTGCATTACCCTGCCCCGGCTCCCGTACAGCATGAAATTCAAGCCATCCAAGTACCTCACCACCAAGTGCCTTCTCACTACCAAACTGTATCCCACAATGTACTTTCACACAACCAGCCCGAATCCCACAATGCACCTTCTCACTACCAGCCTGAATCCCACAATGCACCTTCTCACTACCAGCTTGAATCCCACAATGTACCTTCTCACTACCAGCTTGAATCCCACAATTTACCTTCTCACTACCAGCCTGAATCCAACGAATCTCCGACATACCACCACGAAGACCCACATAATGCACCTCAACACGCTCCTCATCACGAAGTGCCCATTCATCACGTAGCGGAATCCCACGAATCGCACGATGAGCCGATCGACTATTACGTGAGTTTCCTCTATTCGAATATAAACCGCTTATTTCCTGCTTCAATTTTATTGCGACTTTCCAGTCATTTATTCGGCTCACAGAAATTACTGTTTAAATTGCGATAGGCTGACTAGCATTTGAATTAGGCAGTATGTTAATATAATGTTACTTTTACTATTCGCAGGCGTATCCCAAGTACCAGTACGAGTACAAAGTGGAGGATCCCCACACTGGTGACAATAAGTTCCAGCATGAGACTCGTGATGGAGATGTCGTGAAGGGCGTATATGGCCTGCATGAAGCTGATGGGTCCATCAGGACTGTTGAATACAGCTCTGATAAGCATAAAGGGTTGGTAAATTTATTACATATACTAACTTAGATCTTATTACAATAATGTTTAATATAAGATGGATTCCACACCGCCAAATCGAAAGTGATGCACACAAGATATGCTAATCCACTCCTGCACATAAGCTCCTTTACACCATATTATGCCAATTGGCCTCCACACCGCAGCAAGATCTTGACCTTGTTAATCATGTTAATTCTGTCAAGTTTTCACGAAAAACCAAACTCAATCCTGTCTTTTGTGATACAATTGTGTATCAATCACCAATCACCACAAATTATCCACTCAGGCACTCATAGGCTGCTTCCATTTGCTATGCTTCCCACGCATTTGTTTGGCGGAGTGGAATCCGTCTTTTTTAAACCTTCTGGACCCCGTATTGTCGATATTCATAGACTAGAGGAGAAGAAGAGATTTATCAAACCTTTCATACAACATTTCGTATGAATGTATTGATAAGTCTCCCCTCCTCGTCTCGTGTTAAAATAGGTACTAGAAAAAAGAGAGACTGTGTTGTGGTTGCCAAGCGATTATTTATGTGGGCTAATCCAATGACTCCGGGCTCTATCGTCGGCCCCACCAAACACAAATTAATAAATTATATATGCAGATATGGCATCGCTCCGTGCTTCGGAGCCGTCAGTTTTGATGCTAGCAATTGATAGCAGTCGTTAAGCCACATCAGAGGACCTTGGGCGGCCAAACAAACTGACGTAAAAATATGGCCCAACCTTATTCGAAGTACATACATCTTTGAAAATAATATTGTTTTTTTTATATACAGATTCAGTGCTATCGTGAAACACTCTGCACCGGGCCAGCACGTGCACATAGAGACTCATCATAAAAACTAAAATCTTATAGACTGAAATGTTTTTTCAAATATTATTATTGTTACTAGATGTGTATTCCTATTAATGTAATAAAACCTATTTAATTATTCATAACAATGTCGTTTTTTTGACTAACGGATGCCAAAAATGGCGGATCTTTCTCGTTAGATCCAGTGCTAAGATCGATAAAGGATTTATGGAGATCTACCTAAAGATACAGGTATATGAATAAGTTCAATAGACTGATTTTAATACAGTATCTTTCAATTTTTCATAGTCAGTATTGCAAGGTAGATTTGACTGCAATATGGTGTGGGTCACATAGCGTTATTTTCTTTAAACAGACTTATGAAACTTTTTACTGTTGCACTCAGGGATGTCAATTAACATTAAAATTAGTAAACTCTGTCAAAAACCCAAACAAAAAGGGCAATTTAATGACGTTAATTTGAGCAGCAGTCAGGTTTATAACTATGGAACCAAATAAGAACAAGTAGGAGAGAGTTGGATTCTTTTTGCTTTTGCACAAATATTTTAACAGACTGAAAGATATACATTTATTTACAGGATAAAACGTACAAAAAACAAAAGTTCATTTTAAAATATATATAAAAAAGCTTAACTATTCACACAAAACTATCTAAAAGTCCTTCGGAGGAAGGAAAAGTGCGAGAATGCTGGCTGCATTGCCACGCTGTATTGCAATACTATTTTTTTGGCATAAATAGGAGCCAGCATGCTGGTCAAATGTCATCTCCACCAAACGTTTTGCCAAGTCCCTGTAAATTTCGTGGCCGCCTGGCCCCCACGGACCCAAAGTTTCAACCCCAAACGGCACAAACATGTAACCCCTGTCAAGGTTCCCATATTTGCGCCGCTTGAGGTTTTCTGCTTTAGTTGCAGCGCCGCCAGCCCGAATTGTTGTCTCTGGAAGATGAGACGGCAAGGTATCAACACAAGTTGCATTCCAAACTAAAGGCCATCCCATCTTCCAAGGAATTAAATTCATACCATACCGTCAGGCCTCTTGCCGCCGTCCAGCATCAGGTCATTTGGTTCTAAGATTGACGGAATGCCGGCACTGACAAAGGCCCGACGGATGATTTCATTCAAACTGGCGTGTCAGGGAATCCTCTCTGCGCTTCTGTAGCAAGATAGTCCGTGATGGCCAAGCCGATCCACCATATCGCCGCATAGGCATGTGGGACTTGCCAAAAAACGCCCAGACGCAGAGAAACGGCTAATCGGAATGTCTGGTTGTCTAGTAAATTGCCAATGTTTTTTGATGGAAGTGCTTGCAACCAAAGGCCTGATTCCCAACGTGAAACAGCGAGGAAGCCAGCACGCTCTGCAGGACAAACAGATGTATCAAGAAGATTTTTCCCTTCAATTTTGCAGAGCGGCCCGTCCCAATGCTTTTGGGAAGGAGGCGCTTTGGGCAAGGACTGATTTAGTTAGGCTATTTTCTAAGCATCCCTAGCCTCAGTCAAAAAACGTATTTCGTAATTTGTAATACAGGGAGATAAAATAGCTCCGATTAATTTTTGTGTACTATAAACTGAGGATAGGAAAGCTGTTAGAGACACACTAGAATTTTTACGTATGCGAAGACCACCGCACCTTATTGGTAGTGAGGCCTGGCACCAAGAGCGATCATTGAAAGGTACATAGAGAATGGCGGTGAGCGTATCTCTTAAAATGCTGTTAAACTGTTGTATAAGTAAGGTATGATTCCAAAGTTGACAATATCTTAAGAAATACATAAATTTTAGCACAAAAAGGCGGTAGCGAATTATAAAACATGTCATATGTGTATTAATGTATTAATTGTATGCAAGTGGTCAGAAATAAATCGAAAATTATGAATTTTTTCTTCAACGAAATCTGGTAATGATTCATTGAGGATCGAGGCCCCTAAAAGACGAAGTGAACTGTTTTGCAAAATTTTGACATTAGGAGCAATTTTTCTAAAAATATCTATAGTGTCGTTTTTGAAATGATTGGATTTGAAATATATAATTCACATTCAGAAAAATTTAGAATAAGACCTATTGTTTTGAATTGACTTGTTAAATTTTCGAAATCTTTCGTGACTGTGTTCACATCGCCTTCCATCGTCTAGATACCATACGTTAAATTTTGATTCTAATTTTGTAATGATTGTATGTATAGCGAGGCTGAAAATAGTCGGCCCAAGTGGGTCTCCTTGTTGACAACCTACTTCTGAAGAGATGAGATGATTTTTGTATATTAATTTTGAGGGTTGACCATAACAATGCCAAATATATTTGTATAAATGAGGAATTTTATCTTTTATCTCAGTCAAAAGGGCTCCTCTATCGACTGAATTAAACGCGTTTTTAACATCCACCTTCAAAAGCACATCACCTCCATTGTGGTACAAAAAATTGAATGTTTTTTTCCATCTTTGTTAAAAATGAGGTTTCGTTGAGCTTTCCACCAGTATTTAAATCGTACTACTGGTTTAAAAATATAAATACATAAAACGTAAGTATATGGGACAATTCACACCAATTATTTAGCCCCAAACTAGGATACCCTGTACTATGAGCACTATATAACGGATAAACATACAAATATTACAACTCAAGAACATTACATACGAGTACGAATATTACTATACGAACTATGACTCGGAAACAATAATTTCTGCTCGTCACACAAATGATTGCAACTTGCGGGAATTGAACCCACGACCGTTTAATTTCGGAGTAGGGTCTCTAGCTAGCCACTAGAACAACCGGTCGGTATGCAATTTCACCATCAATGAAAAGATTCAAATAGTTTGTAATATATTTTGTGATTAAAATTCCATTGTGTAAAGAAATAATAATAGTATATCTATAATTATACACCAGAAAGAAAAAAACAAAAAAATAAAAGAAATATTTAAAAAATGACTTTAGCTTTTAACTAGAAAGGAATACATTGAATTGTTATGTACGCAATCCTGCTAGTACATTAAATTAGACTTCAATAATAACCTGAGTAACTAATAACTTATTACCTAATACACAATTTGATTTAAGTAGTGACGCCTGTGAAACTAAACAAGTATAATTTTTCTAATTGAAAAATTTGGATTACGTACGGGCCTCGAATCCGCACTACCCTTTTATTTTAATAACTAGCTGTGCCCGCGGCTTCGCACGCGTGGTAATTTCTCTAGATTAAAACTACTCATGTGCTATTCCGGGACATAAACTATACAATATACCAACATTTGATCGATATACCTTCTGCTGTCAAATAGTTTTTATCCATTGCTCGGCATCTAATCATTGGACTGAGATACCAAGTTACCCACCCAGTTTTAAATTGAAACTCTAAGTTATCCAACAGTGAAAAGCGCATTGCAATTGGTCCAGTAGTTTTGACGTGATGCGTGAACAAACTTACAGATAAACAAACAGACAGACAGACACGATTTAATCAATGTTATACTCTTGTTCAGTAGGTTATTTTAAGTACCCTAGAGCTTTATGTTTTAATTGACTTTTTTACAGACTTCTTCGTTCTTATTTTGTTAATAGAAGTATAGATAGACAGATTACTAAAAATAAGTGCTTACATAATTTAGTAATTTCCTAGTGGTGAAGTACTGGGTAGCAAAAAAAAAAAAAAAAAAATTAAAAATTAAATAAAAGCAATGATATTGGAAACCACAACCAGGCGCATGGTTTTATCGCATCAAGCTCAGACATGACTCAATGGTTTGCAAAAAAGCACCACGATGAAGTTGAAGCCAATAATTAACATAGTATTCAGTAATGGATCTTATCTCGACCATACATTAAGCAATAAGAAAGGTGCTCCATATAATAAGTCACCATTGACAAGACAAAATACATAAAACACGTTTTTCAGCTATGTTGGTGTTGACTCGCAATACGCATAAGGCTGAAGATCAACTTTTTAGTAAGTATAAAAAGCAATCCTGTCTCTGGAGTTTTACCATTCAACTGATCAACTCAGAAAAAACAAGAGCAAAATGTTCTCCAAAGTGAGTTTATTTGTGAATCAGAAACTTTAACATCAAAAGCATTCGTAACTTCCAAAAAATGACCGCTTGGTAAAGTTGGAACCTTAAATACTTTAAACTAAACATGTTTGTTATCCATAACGTTTCTAGATCATCATCCTCGCTATTGCCTTGAACGCTACGTGCGCCCAGCACGGGCACGAGCACGGGCATGAGCATGGCCATGCCTACTCCTCGCAGTCCATCGTGAGGCATGAGATCTCGCACAACCAAGAGCACGGACGCCACGAGTACCAGCCAGCCGTGCACCACGCACCGGTGTACCACGCCGCCCCTGTGCACCACGTTGCCGCCGTGCACCACGTGGCTCCCGTGGCCGTGCACCACGTAGCCCCCGTGGCCGTGCACCATGCCGCCCCCATACACTACATCCAGCAGCACCATGGTGAATCTCATCACGAAGAAAAACACCACGACTACTACGTAAGTTTTCTATTTTCTACTACTGTTGTGGTTTCGCTTTATTCCGAAAATTTTAGGAGATAATGGGTTTTACTCCCTATGGCCGGCCAGTGAAAAAAAGTCAAATGTACCTGTTATTCCGGTCATAGACCGGTCTTCTTCATCGTGGGATTAGCTAGCTATAATACTTATTTCTCACTAATGTTAGTGTTATTAAATAGGCTCATCCCAAGTACGAGTTCGAGTACAAAGTGGAGGACCCTCACACCGGTGACAACAAGTACCAGCACGAGAGCCGCGACGGCGACGTCGTGAAGGGAGTCTACAGTCTGCACGAGGCCGACGGCTCCATCCGTACTGTTGAATACACTGCTGACAAGCACCACGGGTAAATATTCATAGTGTACTGTCATCATCATCATTATCAACCCGTGTCAGTCCACTGCTGAAAATAGGCCTCTCCCAAAGCACGCCATTGAGCCCATCTGTTCTGAGCTCTTCTTTTCCAACTGCTGCCAGCCACTTTACGTATATCGTCGCTCCACCTAACTGTAGGGCGATCTACACTACGTTTACCGAGTCGCTGTCTCCACTCAAGAACATGTCTACCCCAACGGTTATCAGTTCTCCGATAGATATGACTAGCCCACTGCCACTTCAGCTTACTAATCCTAAGGGCTCTGTCGACAACTTTGGTTCCCTGCCAGAACACCTCATTCCGGATACGATATTTCAGAGAAACTCCGAGCATAGCCCTTTCCACAGCCCGCTAAGCGACCTGAAATTGGTGGACTAGACGTACCGTGAGTGCCCATTACTCAGCTTCGTGTGTCATAACAGGTAGGACACACTGGTTGAAGACTTTTGTCTTGAAAATTGGAAATTGGTGACGAGAAGACTCGACGAAATTTCGCAAATGCTGCCCAGCCCAGCTGAATTCTTCTGCGTTGCAAAGTTTGCCCCAGATAAACATACTCCTGAACAACTTCAAGAGCAGTTTAGTTAACAGCAATTGATTCTGGAATAACATTTTCGTCGAGTATAACCTTGGTTTTGTCCAAGTTCATCCGGAGACCAATGCTTTGAGAAGAATCAGCTAGCCTGTCTAATATCTGTTGCAAGTCATGACAAGGATGACAATGGCATCCGTGAATCTCAAGTCTGAGATGAATTTGGTACTTGGTGGTCAGGCTTTTTTTCCGCAACTAGGCCGATCATCGGCCCCTTTTGCGTGAGACGGAGTCTGAGATGTACCTACTTACCGTTAGTCTTAATGTCACATCCTTTCCAGTCCAAAGTCTTCAACATATCCTCCAATGCATTGAGAACAATTACAGAGAAAATAACGTCCCCTTGTCTCACACCTCGATTCAGGGGGATATGCTTAGTCTGCTGGTTCTGTATTTGGACGGTCATTGTTGCGGCGTATTTAAATACATTTGATTAGGTATATTTATAAATACAAGTAAGTAATTACTTAGATAAAAATCACATTCAATATCTTTTTTCTTTACATAAAATATTGTAAAGTGTATGTCTATTAATATAAACCTTATAAGACTTGAAAAAATGTAGACTAAAGTTACTAGTGCATAAAGTTTCTTTTACTCCTATTAAACATGTAGTGAACATCGCATACCTCATTGTTAACTAAAAATAATAATTTTCTTTCCAGTTTCAATGCCTTCGTCCACAACTCGAAGCCTTCCAAGCACGAGCAGCCCAAATACCATCATTAGGTCCAACTTACCTCATAATTTGACTGTTTATTTGTTACATTGTTGATAATTTTAATAAAGTCTAGTTTGTATTACAATGTTTATGTTTTTGTGAAAAATGTGATGTAATCATAATTTCAAATTGATTTATGGCAATCACAAGTTATAAAGATCGATTTGGTGGATCTGCAACTTATTATTCAGACAATAAGTTAGGTATATATTTTACCAAGCAATATTGCTTACACAATAATCATCGTCGTTTAAAACATCAAAACAAGAATAGAATAGAATAACAAGTAAAATTATTATATTAATCCAAAAACCCGACTGAGAACCAAATTATTGAACACGAGCTGACCGCCGCCGCCGCCGTATGCAAACATAATCACAACCAAAAATATTAGTTTAAAGGCGAAAGTTTGTATGTATGTAATCGTATTTGTATATGTTTGTTACTTCTTCACGCTTAAATGGCTGAATTGATTGGGATAAAATTTAGTATGGAAGTAGCTGATACATTGAATTAACACATAAGTTACTTTTTATCCCGTAAAAATGCACAGTTCCTGAGGGACGTGGGTAAAATGAATTTTCTTTTATTTCATTTACCATATTTGTTAAAGAGATGTGATCCTTATGATTGATCCTATCTATTGATGCCATAAAAGTACACGATGTAATATTTTCGGATTTTAGCAGGTTCTATTACCGAGTGTGGCAAACAATTTTTCATAAATCTTTGAATGCAGATTGGTTTCTTTTTAAAAATAAAGGAATGTTTCCTTTGAGTAAAATTTGCTATCTCCAGTATTTAGAGTACTTTTCTTCTGGATGTGGTTAAAAAGTTTCCAAAAAAATATATTTATTACTGCAAAATGAACATAAATTTTGACCTCTATCGCACAGGAACCCTTTATTTTTCGGGATAATAAGTATTCTCAATTTTAACCTACCATATAAACTATGACTGTGCCAAGTTGCATCAAAATTCATCCATTAGTTTCACCGTGATACGTGTTCTTTTAAATAACTTTCAACCCCTATCCTGCAGGAACCCTTTGATTTTTCGGGATGTAGGTATTCTATGTCCTAAGTCAAATCATATAAAGTTTTATTTGAATTCATTCAGAAGTTTAGGCGTTATGCGCGGCCAAAATACAGACAGACAGACAGACAGGAAGAGAGAAAAAATGAAAAAAAAAAGTTTTAGCTTTAGTATTGAATAAAAAGTACCCTCCAAAAATAAATATCTTCAATGTACAGAATTGGACCTGTTAAAGTTTTATTATAATTATAGATTGGTTCATTAGGCCCCTGTGTCTGTGATCCATGTCATGCCACGTGTCATGTATACCTTTCATGTTTAGTAATTGGAGTTAGCTGATCACTGTACTGCGAAGACTAATTTTAGGCACAATGGGTACCTAGTACTAACAGGCAATTAACCGTTTATAAGTTTTATCAACACTCATACCGTAAAAACCGTATTATGAACTCAAAAATAGTGGCATAATGACATACATTATGCTCGGCACGTATCTAATAAGAAAAATAAATAAATTATAACACTGTTTTTTGAACTAAACAGTGTTATAATATATTTGCCCCATAAATCACCGGTTTGGGTCCGCACAACGATGGTTTTCGCCATTTATTATCTATGGCGGCACGTGTTAGACTGAATGCGCGTTAGTTCGCTATGGACTGGATTGTGGCACCATAATATACTTTACATTAGTACCTACCTAATTTAGTGTGTTTTTCTTGATAAAAACTTTTATCCCGATTAAACATGTCTGACAGCAATGTTAGTGAGGAGAATTTGATTCCACCTGACATCACGGAAACAACAACGAAAGACTAAAATGAAATGAACGAACGATTAAAAATGACCGACGGCAATATTAGTGAGGAGAATTTGATTCCACCTGACATCACGGAAACAGCAACGAACATGAGAGCTTTTACCGGCAAAATCAAGAAAATGTTACGACAAATATTGTTTTACTAAATGTAAGTTTCTATTGCATTAGTGTAGATAAAGTAGTGTATGAAACGGCACATAACTAGGTATTAAAACACACGAGTTATACTATTAAAAAACTCACTCTCGTGTTTTAATAGCCCTCATTATGCAACCGTTTCATAAACTACTATTAAGCATTCACACCACGCTCATGTTAGTACCTCTATAGAAGTTATTATCGTCATTACAGTCTATTTACCGTCGTAATAGTCAGAACTACCTCATACGACATACATACAGAATATTTATTACATTTATGCTGACCAAATAACAATCTCTGGACTAGATTTAAAATCACTGAAAATTAATCAGTGTTATTTTAAAATAAGTATAGTTAAATACAAGAAGATTTAAAAAAGATGAAGTATACACCGCCAAACAAACGAGTAAATTATAATAACCATTGGCTTTACTTATTATAGCGGCTGCGTATGTGTGATAGACGGCGGCCTTACCTGGGAGTCTCACATACACAAAGTATGCGGGAAGCTAGGTGGCGTGTTTTGCACTTCGCCTGTTCACTGTCGCGATTCCTTCCGAGGAAAGGGGTGCGGTCGTGCTATGTCACCACTGTCCACTCTCTGTACGTAGTCAGACCAGACCAGCCAGACCAGCGGACTGGGACTTTAGCCTTTCGGCTCCAGAAATGTGCTGCCCGACCCATATTAAGGGTCTCGCAGAATACCTCTGCGAGACCGTACGTTAAATCGCGCTCCGTATATTGAAAGAAAAGAAAGAAAGAAAGAAAATACATTTATTCAACACACACAAAAATAAAAGATACAAATATTTAGAAAAATTAAGTAGGAACAATAGAAAAGGAAAACAAAGAAAAGGTAAAAGTAGATAATTAAAGTGGTGATGAATGGGCCTTAACTCAGCATTAGGCTGTTGTTGTTGTGGTGATTATTGACATTATCATGTGGCTGTATTTACAAGAGAAAATCTCGAAATTAAAAAAAAAATAGGCGAGTCACCCGTCGCAAGGGACAACTGGTTGCCCTGTCCCGCTCCCTCGACAAGTCTAACAAGTTGACTCATGTCATGGGCCCGATTGTCTACAATCGACTAGCAGTGGATGTCACAAGAGCACCTAGTCTTGAATCATTCAAATTTAGGTTGAAAGGCTGGCTTATCAACCAAACTTTCTATAGTTATGCGGAATAGAGTTACGTTAGAGACGACGTAAAAATAAAAATAATTTGCCTTATTTTTATATTTTTCTTTAGATGACATTTGTGTTTAATATTGTAATTTATTTGACATGATCAATTTATTATTGTATAAATATATTTTTGTTATTTTTGTAAAATGAGGAATTATTGTTACCTAACAATGTGTAATCATAGACCAATAAAGTACTATGAATATGACTATGTGCACGAGTGTTTTTTTTTTAATTTATTATTTTCTCAAACTGGACGTTACAGCATATCTAACTACCTACTTAACTAATATATGAAAAAAACAGATAATTAAAAAAAAAACGTTCTAGGGTACTTCAAATAAACTACTGAACAAGAATATATCATTAATTTAAATCGTGTCTGTCTGATTGTCTGTTTGTTTGTCTGTATGTTTGTTCGCGCGTCACGTAAAAATTACAGGACTGATTGTGATGCGGTTTTCATTGTTGGATAGTGTAGGGTAAGATTTAAAAAAATGAGGTACTTGGTATCTTAATCCGATGATTAGATGCCGAGCAATCCATAAAAAACTACTTTGGAAGAAATACAGGAACTTTTGGTCCTTGAATATCACGTATGGGCTACTTTTAAATGAAATGACCCCGCGGGCAAAACCGTGGGCACAGCTAGTTCTTACATATAAGAACGAGAACAAAACTTATACATGTTAATAATCGAAAAGCAACATTTAGATTCTAAAGTAAATAATTACTGAGAAAATTATCAAAACTCCGAAACGAAAAAGAAAGTTTTATAGTACTGACTACGGACAGATGCATTGAAAATGTCGAAATCTTGTCAACCACTGCTGTAACTTGAACACAAGCGGTTGACAAGCGGTATAGTGGTAAACGATGCCTGTACTTATTACCACGCAAGAGCAGATTATATCTTCTAAATTTACAAAGGCCAAACCAATTCCAATTTTACCAATTTTTACCAATTCGAGGTTTTTTCCTAGAAGGTTGCACCGAAACATACAGCAAAAGATAAAAAGGTAAAATGAAACATTAGGAAAGATCATAGACACAATAACGTTAAAAAAGTACAAATAGCATTAGATCAAAATCACTCACTGCTAAAGGCTATAAAAGGCAACGACAAATTCAAAACCTTCATCAGCAGCCTGAAGGATCGTAACGGTGTGAAACAAGTTGATAGGGAAAAAGTCCTCTAAATTTGCACCGATTTTTATAAATCTTTGTATAGTAAATCTCCCTTGGTATCCCAAGCACCCCAGAGGCGTATATATATCGTCAATAACCGGTTTTGAAGTACATCGAGCGATAGTTAGCATGAGATACAGTCGCAGCCCTGGCGAGGATGACATCACCACCGACACCCTCAATGTTAGGGAACCAGTACTACTACCGCACATCACCAATCTTTTCAATCTCATTCTTAGAATAGGCACCTTCCCAGTTAATTTCTGTAATTCAAATATAATCTTGCTCCACAAAAAGGGTGAAAGAAGCGATATAGGAAATTACAGACCCATGAGCCTCGTCTCCCACCTCTACAAAGCTTTTATCAAGGTGATAGAAAGCGGTATCTCTAGTAAGCTCGACTTACATCAACCAGCCGAACAAACTGTCTTTCGTAGAGGACTCTCCACAACTGACCATCTTCAATCACAGAATGAAATCATCGAAAACTACTATGAATTTAATCAACCACTGTACCTAGCATTCATCGACTTCTCCAAAGCGTTCGACAGTCTCCACCACAATTCCATATTTCAGGCATTCCAAATCAAGACATACAAAAAACATACATACAAATATTAAAGAACATTTACTACAACAGTACTGCATCCATCGAGCTTCATAAAACTGGGCAACCATTTCAAATTCAGAGAGGAGTCAAACAAGGCTGCGACCGCTGTCTCCTAAACTCTTTAAGAGGTCTTTAAGACATACTTTAAGAGGTCTTTAAGACATACTTTAAGAGGTCTTTAAGACTCTGGCAGCCAGCTGGGAGGATAAGGGAGTCCTCGTTGGCAACAAGAGATTAACAAATCTCAGGTTTGCCAACGACATCGTCCTTTTTTCCTCCACACCTCAAGAATTCAGCAGCTCAACAGTACAAGCTTCGACGTTGGACTGGCGATGAATATGTCGAAAACCAAAATCATGACAAACAACTACGAATTTAGAATAGAGGGGGGGGGGGGGGTGTGGAGATTGAATATGTCCATGACTATGTTTATCTCGTCCAAATAGTCTTTTTCCAGGCGAGACAGGATATGGACGTTGCTAGACGCACCGAAAAAACCACTGTCTCTCAAAAAGAAGCTCATGGACATGTGCATTCTCCCAATCCTCACTTACGGATGTCAGAGTTGGTCCCTGACAAAACATCAAACGTCCAAACTCGGAGTTTGCCAATGAGCTATGGAACGTTGTATCTTATGAATTAGACTTACAGATCACGTTCGAAATACGATACTGCGTTCCAAAACGCGAATCATAGACTCTGGTGAAAAAGCTACCAGCTTGAAGTGGAACTGGGCAGGACATATCTGCCGCATGTCTGATGAGCTGTGGGCGAGAATGACCACAGAGTGGACCCCACAAAATAGCAAAAGACGTCGCGGCAGGCCTAGAAGGGGATGGCGGGACGAACTGGATGACTTTTCGAAATACTGATATTCAAGAGCACAAGATCGTGAGAAATGGAAAGAAGGAAGGGAGGCCTTTGCCCTGCAGTGGAACAGTCATGGTTGAAAATAATAATAATAATAATAATTGCAGCTAATGATTTTGTAGAGGAACGCAATATCGGCTGTCTTACGCCTTTGGTCAAGTGAAATCATGTTATAGTGTTCAAGTCTCAAGCCATACGTGTAAAAAAACTTTGAAGTTTCTCTATCCTATTAAAATGAACTTCGTAGGAGGAGTTTATGTGGTTGATATACAATTTCATCACAAAAGACTGCATTGTTTATATTTTCCGTGAAAACATGACATAATTTTTACAACTATTAAGGATCTAGTTGAGTTGTGGTGGCCGATTGGCATAAACATGGCTTAAGAGTATGCGTGAGGCTTGTGCGTACAAGCGGAGCGGCATATATTGGGTGCTTCACTTTCGATTTGGCAGAGTAAACTCCGTCTTTATTTAACATGGTGCATGATTGCTTCGAAGTAACCAAGTGACTCTTGACTTGAAGACACAAACACCGGCAAGAAGTTCCACTCCTTAGGTGAAATGACGAAGCAAAACAATTCACCAAGAAAGACAGTCAAAGTTATGAAATAGATAAATTGCATAATAACATTCTAATAATTTATAGAGCATTTTGTAATAGACACTCGAGTGAGAGCCTACTGTCAGATTACCATCATCCATCACTATCATTATAGTTATTACGGGTGTAGGTACCTACCTAATTTGATAATGAAGTATTCTTACGTCATTTCTATTAATGAACGCGCATCAATTGAAGATGAGGCAGAGAGTAAGATAAGATGATAACAAGAGTAAGATGCAATAGGATATTAACAAGTGCACATTAATTTCAACAGAACTAATAGTGTGGAGATAATATATGAAATTACTTAAGAAAAATAAAATACTAGGCGAAAAGTTTTTTTGCAGAAATAAATTGTATAGTACGATAAACATTGCACTAGGCGTGTCCATAAAAATAAATATGTTAAAGTAGGAATTTGAAATAAATAACATTCAAATTCAAACTTTACATCCAGATTAGCTCAAAGTTCATAATGGCAGCAAACCTCAGCATTTGTAACTTTTTATTTTAATCCTTCGAGCACCGGGCATGCCAACGCACATTATCAAGCGAACTGTGCTTGAAAGATTAAGAGTAAATTGGTCAAGTAGTCCGATAATTCTATGTATCAATGTTTGAAACTTGTGTGTCATTATATCTTTGGATTTGGGGTGCAAAACTCACAACTCTCCCCTCCCCAGCCCTCCATCTGAAGCTGCACTGTTAAATGTAGGATGCGATGACCATTCGTCACATTACCTTTTTCGATGCTATCCCGCCGACTATGTTTTGTTCTTCGGAACTTCAAGGATTTTCAGAACATAGGAGTCATCGAGCAAATTTTTAGCACCTTAGTTCGCAGTAAGCTAGATGCCAGTGCATGTGTGTAGCACCCACACGAGAGTTCATATGCACTTTTATTAGAAAAATTACAGAAGGCTTTTCTTAGGTACAAACGCATACATGGCTATTACCCATCTTCTAGTTTGCTTAGGGTAACTCTTTGGAGTTCAGAAGATCTCGTGACGAATTTGCGATGATGTGCAAGATTCTTCGAGAGAGGGTTGATGCCCCTGATCTAAATAGTAAGCTATGCAACTATTATTATGTATTAGAAAAATTCCAACTTAGCAGTGCTAATGAAAATGCAAAAATAAACAAAGAACTTTTTAAGATATAGAAAAGAGGACACATTATACAAAGCTTGTAAAGTAGACTAGACTTTATTATCATTATCAACAAAGTAACAAACAAACAGTAAAATTATGAGGTAATCAGTAGAACTTAATGGTGGTATTTGGGCTGCTCGTGCTTGGATGGCTGAGAGTTGTGGACCTGGGCGTTGAAGCTGAAATAAATAAAACAATATTTAATAATATACATTAAACTTACTAGGATAGCGTAGAGACATAGAATGAGTCCTGGCCTCCATTAATAAGCCTCTACTTTGTTCTGAGCTGCGCTATCTCATATTAGTCCTCAACCTGGAGCTCGCGCACATCCTTGCCGACTTCACTCATCCAGTTGTACTTGGGACGGCCGACCAGACGTCGTTGGCCCCAAATACTCAAGTTTCGCATGCATATCTTCGCCCTATTCTTTCGATGTGACCAAGCCAGTGAAGACTGTGGGCTTTTATCCTTGCCGTTTGTCATTGGTATTGGGTTGGTATTGAGTATGGGAGAACCACTACTTGTTTTGTTTAACGACCACTCCCCCAAACGCTGTCAAAGCCCAGCGAAGGATCACTTTTCTTTATAAAAGAGCATACTTCCATGAATCATATTCTAAATTACCAATAAGTTAAAAATGTCAAATTTCCTTTCAAGTTACTCTGAACATCCATAAATTAAAATATCTTACCCGTGGTGCTTGTCAGCGATGTATTCAACAGTACGGATGGAACCGTCGGCCTCGTGCAGGCTGTAGACGCCCTTCACGACGTCGCCGTCGCGGCTCTCGTGCTGGTACTTGTTGTCGCCGGTGTGAGGGTCCTCCACTTTGTACTCGAACTCGTACTTGGGGTGAGCCTGTGAAATAACAATAATATTAGGCAATAAAGTGAAAATAGCAAAGTTGGCATCCCGTACAAGCAGACTGTTCTCTGACCTAGTAAGACATTATACTCTAAAATCGAGAATTCAAGTAGAAAACCTACGTAGTAGTCGTTGTGTTCTTCATGATGAGATTCGCCATGATGCTGCTGGACATAGTGGAGAGGGGCAGCGTGGTGCACAGCAGTCACGGGAGCCACGTGGTGCACGGCGGACACGTGGTGCACAGGGGCGGCGTGGTACACCGGTGCGTGGTGCACGGCTGGCTGGTACTCTTGGTGCTCCCCGTGCTCGTTGTGCGAGATCTCGTGCCTCACGATTGACTGCGAGGAGTAGGCGTGGCCTTGCTCATGCCCATGCTCGTGGCCGTGCTGGGCACATGCGGCGCTCAGGGCAAAGGCAAGGATGATGATCTAGAAAATTTACAATTTCACACTTCTTAAATAAAAACCACTGAATAAGTTAAGATGAACATTATCTATTATCATTATTATGACGTCACTGGAATACTTAAAAAAACTCCTTTGTCTCTCTACTCGGCCGAGTTACAGCCCATTCACTTATTAAAGACATTTTCGCAAGTATTTCTTAATAATGCCAATATTTTATTAAAACCATTTTGTTTATTACTGTTTTATTTAAATAGAGAGAAAAATCATTTATTGAATTAACTGAAAAAAGCATTTTATTATTATTTTGTCTGTGATTGTATATCTGTAGCGTAGAATCCATCTACGCTTTATAATATTTTGTTGGTTTAAATAAATTATATTAATTAAAATGTTCTAAGTATCACTCACTTTGGAGAACATAATACTGTTGTTTGTTCTGAGATAATGAGTTAAATGATATCAATACCAAAGCGGGATCGGTTTTTATACTCAAAAGTTGATCTTCAACCTCGTACGTGGGTCAATGTATTACGTATTGACACCTACATCATGCTGAAAAACGGGTTTTATGGGTTGTCAACGGTTTATCATTACATATGCAGTACCTTTCTGATTGCATTAAGTAAGGTGCATGACCCACATAATCAATGTTTGACTATGACCATTGATATCATTTCGCTGTAAATAATGAGGATTACAAATAGTAGTTTTATAGATATGATTCCTGATTTACACAATAAGTTCAAACTTTCTCTTTACACAAGTAGGTGTCGGCTGATGACTTATTACAGTTGAATATTAATACAGTAGGTTTATGGGAACTTAAATATATAAATCCTAATAAGCATGATCATACCATACAATATATTCCAAATTTATATTATGGTCTTCTAACCATTGTGGTATAGCTGAACAACAAGTGAAACAACTTAAAAGTAGCGGCCACTGATCAATCGGTAGAGAACTTTAATGCAAACAAAAAATGTTTGAACACTGGTATTGCACAGACGTCCTCTATCGATTTATGAAGGTTTGATCAGTGGCTGCAGCTTTTCGGTTTTTACCACCCGACTGCACGGAGGGTTATGTGTTTGGGTTGTATGTATGTTTGTTTGTTTGTTTGTAAGTTTCTTTGTACGTTTCTTAGGCGCGTGCTACAGCCTAAATGGCTTGATGGATTTTGATAAATGAGGTATCATTGAATTTGTCTTAATTGAGAGTGCTGTAGGATATATAAAGTGACAAGAAAACTAATATGGCGGCTTACAGTTGCCATATTGTATTTCTGACGGAACTAAATATGACCAAAACCTTGATTAGTATTGAGTCAATTTATACATATCTGTACATATATAATAAAACTGTAACAAATCCAACTCTGTACATTGAAGATGTTTTGTAAATTTTTTGGAGGTTTTTTTTTATGCGTATTGAAGCCAATACTGTTTTTTTCTGATGTCTGTCTGTCCGTCTGTCTGTATCTTGGACTCGCATCTCGCCGAAACTACTGAATAAATTCAAATGAAACTTGGCATGATTTGTAAGATAGGACATTAAACGGTTCCCGCAGGATAGGGGTTGAATGATATTTCATCGAATACTTATCACGCTAAATGTACTGGATGGATTTTGATTCAACTTAGCATAGTCATAGCATAGCTGGATTCGATGAAATATCATTCAACTCCTATCCTGCGGGAACCGTTTAATGTCCTATCTTACAAATCATGCCAAGTTTCATTTGAATTTATTCAGTAGTTTCGGTGAGATGCGAGTCCAAGATACAGACAGACGGACAGACATACATCAGAAAAAAACAGTAATGGCTTCAATACGCATAAAAAAAACCTCCAAAAAATTTACAAAACATCTTCAATGTACAGAGTTGGATTTGTTACAGTTTTATTATATATGTACAGATATGTATATTGTACAGATATGTAACTTATCACGCTAAATGTACTGGATGGATTTTGATTCAACTTAGCACAGTCATAGTTCATATGATGGGTGAGAAAGTATATAGTAAAAAAAAATGGAGGCTGTTATATACCTATTCAATACTGAAGCCAAACCTGTTTTTTTGTCCTTTTGTCTGTGTTGCGGCCTTTTTTGTTGTCACCTAGCAGTTAAGTTATAGAAATAATTATAAGAAGAGAAGCCTACCTAGCAGTGGTGGTAGGTGTAGAAAAAAAAAAATATAGTTAGAATAGTAAACTACCAGTGTAATCAGGAGATAGAAGAAAATTCAGGGAGTGAGTTACAGGAGGTGGCGTAGGTTTGATATTGTCCTTCGGCTTGGGACTTAGCCTAGAGGCACGAGTGCGAAGACGTTCCCCGGAGAGATGGTGCGGAAATTGTGCAGCAGCCAGTAGTAACGCCGTAGTGCGCAGAGCAGCTCCCGAAGGACAGGTGTCCAAAGACCCGTGGCAACGTGCTGGTCGGCGATCGTACCTCTAGGTACCAGGGAGGAAAAAAAACTCTGGAATGGCAGAATTAGACGCCTTAGTCCAGTAACATTAGGTCTGGCTGCCGTACATCACCAGGTCTTCGTTCCTTGGGGTCCACCATGCCGGACGAGGCCTCTTCCAGTTAAGCCCCAAGGAAGTAGATGTGGCAGCCAGTATGGTACATAAGATTGACATTAAAGTAATAAATAAAAAGTTAAAAGTAATGTACAAGTGTGAAACACCAGAAGAGTCGGACATAAGTTTATAATTATAGAAATACAGCACGTAAGAAGCATAGTTTTAAAATAATTTCACCAGTTGGGAGTAAATTATAACGAAATACAGGGAATACAAAAGCGGTATAAAACCGGTACATTCTAAAAAGTCAAGTCATTGCGAAAAAAAAAGCGTTTGCTGGTATGACTAAATGCGACCAACAAGCATAGTTTGACCTTATTAACTTTCGCAAGGACTTGCTAACTGAATAAACTAAAAGGAAAGTAAAAAAAATATGAACAAAATCAGTAAAACTTTCCGTTACTAAATTTAAAATTTGTACCGGACGATATTGCAATCCAGGTCTGCAATATCAAAAGTCTGGCACGTAAGATGCACAGAAAAGTTATACATAAGATTACAGATAAATATAAAACAATCATTTCGTGGATTTACAAGCGTTACATACAATTTTATTAACCAAAAAGTTCTGGCCGGATAGGCAGTAGTTTAGAGCAAGAAGCAATTTAGAGGTCACACGATTTATGAAACACTTACCCAATATTGCAATTTTTTTCACTATGTAAAACAGATATTTAAAGACAAAAAATTGTCCACAATTATTTGCTAAATAACTTAGAAATACTTTCAGCCAGCATAAAATGACGAGGCTAAAAAATAACCACATAATACTTTATAATTTGTGAAGAACCCACAGACTACTCTGAGATACTACGGTATTTTAGGTCTTGGATTAGTAATATAGTTCTTTTAACCTATAGAAATGTCCAAACGTGCGAAGCCGCGGGTACAGCTAGTTTATAATAATTTTACTTCTTTCTCTTGAGCCAGGCTTCATAGTAAAATTTAAGGTTATTTAATTTGACATTAAATAAATAAGTAGGTACCTTAAATGTTTGTAATATCTTTTAACTTAAATTATTATGCCCTTTTTGAATACTACCTAGCATTATAATTTAAATATATTCGCTCACCATAACAACCACGGCAGAATATTCTGGACCATTTATTTATCATATTAATTGTCATTTAGACAAATTTTAATCTTTTATAGCTTGTAATAATATGAATTGAATCTACCGCCCGATTCTGAACAACCATAAGAGAGGAAGCTACTGAAATAGCTTTGTAGAGCAGAGTTAATATTCTTACGACCAGCGTTTCATTTAATTATTAGATACTTATATGCTTATAAAGTAAACAAGACAGAAGTTCTAAAATTAAAACCCGACTACGCTCGGGTAAAAAATAGCCTATGACACTCTTGCATGAAGACGAATCGACTGATACCTTGCTTGTCAAAATCGGATTAAAAGGGGCGACGCTATGTTGGAACATCCACACATAGACATCCATCCATACATACATACATACATACATAGACTGAATGTTAACTTCATTACTGTCAATTCCCTTCCTTTTTTTTTCTTTTTTCAATATGGCGTCTGGTTGTCGCCATATTTAATTTTTAATTAGTGTCAAATCTTTAGTGACACTCGCAAGATTAGGACAAATTGATTGAGGTAAAAATCATCAAAATCGGAATCACAAAGGAACATACATACATAATTGTACATAGACTGATAAAGACAATAACCTTCGCTCAGACGGGTTATAAGCAATTATTTGCACCAAAACCGACTTTAAATTGATTTACTTAAAAACTACGAAACCAATTCTAATATTTATGGGATCTAAATTTTAATCATACAAATTTATTAAAATAGGTTTTATTAACAAATAGTAGATTATGTACCAAAGAGATAAAGCAGCGTCTTACGTCACGGGCGGCATATTGGAGCCTGAGCGTAACGAGAGACTCAAGAGTTAACTCCCGAGCGTAGCGCGGGGGTTTAAAGTTAACTCGATTGAAGCGAGGGGTCCAGTATGCCATCCGTGACAAAATACAGGCTTTATCCCCTAGGTGTTACTCTATTTTTCATACCTTCTGCGAGACAATAAAAACAATAAATGCACCATAGGCTGCTTGGCTTTCGAGTTGATGCTAAGTGTTGGACATAAATAAAAGGACGGATTTGGATACAGCCTTGACTCCTTTTGTTGTTTTCCATTGATTAAAATTGTTATAATAGGCTTTTTCGTATTGATCTTTTGGATTTTTCGTTAGTAAAAGAATCTGATTTAAACCCCGGAGTCAAATCACTATCACTCGACGACATTTTTGTGTCAACTTGATAATGATAAAATACGGAACTGATACAATAACACCAAACACCGTCTCTTCTTTCACATTTATCTACAATCGCGCCTCTTTTTTTTGGTTTCTGACCAAAGAGTATATAAATACTACGTTTCTGACTCTGAGTTTATTCGAAAATCAAGCTGGCCACTTGATTTTCGAATAAACTCTCTTTACAATGCCCGTATCTATGCTAAGACCAAGGAAGTTATATGTACTTACGTACAACTGGAACGATATCTCTCATTTAGAAAAGTGGTCTCTCCTAAAACATAGTTTAAAAATAAAATGCGAGAAAAGGAAGTATACGTTAGATCGGAAGTTTCTTCCTCTCCCGTACAAAGTTTCAGAGTTTTCGCACAGACTAAAATAAACTTTCAAAATAATCATGGCAAAGACAACTGTACCAAAGAGGTCACCTACTTAATATATTTACATAGTACATCCTCTTTGGTGTCTGGTGAGATTTTATATAGTATTCTGGAAATTAAAGAAGTTCTTGCCCTGTTTGTCTTACGAAATATTTGCTATCATCTGAGATCGCCACTATAATTAAGAAAGAGACAACAAGGGCTATTGCTCAACTTCTTTGTCTTTTTTTATTTTTAAATCGTTTTCAAGGTCAAATAATCGATACGTAAGTACATATAACTTCCTTGGCTAAGAGTCATACGAATATTAACGTTCCGAATTCAAATCACATTATATCACTTGCGAGTTTCATATAACTTTATATACCTTGGGATAGAATGAGTTGCTTTACGTTGAGATTTCTTGATATGTAATTGGACATTGTCGAGCAGGTGGTATGAAATATTAGATTGTATTACTAGGGAGCAAAATTATATTTTGCGCGCGAGGGCGCTATTTTGAATCCAGAGCAGAGTGAAGGATTCTAGAGTAGAATCCTGAACGTAGCCAGGGATTCAAAGTACGTCGCCCGAGCCAAAAATATATTTTGCGCCCGAGTGATACACTCTACTTTTCATCAGCCACGATGAGAAAATAAAAGGCGCCTCATATTTTATTGTAATATTATTATTTAATAAAACATAGCGAAACAAATAAATTAAAATTAAATAGTATCTAATAATAAAACAACTAAAAACTTTTATTTACATTACTTTCAGGAGTTAATTCTACACTTTCACTGTCACTTGAAGAACTCATTATTCAAAACAAAACCATGAATTTCTAACAATCCGTCAAAATTGACGATAACGCGGGCTGTAGTTTGCGCGTTTTTAATTTGATTTCTTTTTTTTTATTCAGCCGGCGGCGCGACTTTTCAAATTCAAAAAGTGCGTGGTGAAGATAAATGCGGCGCACTTATAAAGAGGATTTAAAAACTCATTACTGCCCGCTAAAACTTTCTTATAGAAAACACCACCTTTGGATGCACATAAAGACGAACCAAGTCGTCTTTTTCGTATAAGTACTGCTGTTGTACCTTTGTGACGTGATCTCAAAAATTTACAGGTACATGGCAAATAAAATACAGTAAAGTTCTATGAAAATAATATATAATTTTACATTTACATCAGTCGCAAAAACAGAAGATTATGCTCATCACACATAAGCAAGTGTTCAACGTTTCATAACATGTATGGTCACTGAACATCGAAAAAGGGAGTTACCTAACAACTACAAGAAAATATGATACAAAAGTAGCGTTCGAGTACTTTGTAAGATAAACTAAAGAAAAAGTGGGCCATGAAGTCCCATATTAGTACAAGCTATGAAACATTCCAACGTTTCTCGTGGTCCCGAAGCCTCGTAGTCGCATTCCGTCCAAGCTTAAGTTAAGTAATAAATAGGTCATTGATGAAGGTGGTAAAGTGAAGTTGAGTGCGAGTGAGGCCTATCCATGGATGAGTCCGTGGCCGTATGCCGGGGCTGCAACGGCGAGTCTGGCTGGATGCGCCCCATGGCCTGTTCTGCTTACGACTGCGTTGAATCTAAGAATAAGAATAAATAGTTATCCAAAAAATAATAGAAGGTACAAATTAAAAATCAGTGGAGATTGAACAGTACGATTTAACTTAACATTTAGGTGAATGTAGGTATGTATATTAGAATTTGCAACTGGCCCCAAACTAGGCAAAGCCTGTAACTTGGGCGCACTCACATCAACAATGAGATATGTGAGCTTGATAAAATTCAGCTAAAATGATCTTTTTGTACACGTAGGTTTAAAATAAAAATTGTTCTTTATTGCGTAAACAGCTGTTAATCTAGGTATAGATTTTGCAATATTTGACAGAACATCTTAGCTTCTCAGAAGAATTCACATAGTGGACGCGATTGTTCATCAGTTTCATTTCTTGTGCAATAAAGAGTTATCTATCTATCTATCTATCTATCTACTATATATTCACACTTAATCCTGCTTACTAGTATATCTCATCGACAGAGTACCTAAAACTATGAACGAGATTCCATTTATTGGTACTTACTATTCTTTTCTACGACAGTCACTACCTGTCTCTATAATCAGCTATGTCAGCTATGTATCACTTTAAGCAGATGCTTTTATTATTTTTATTTGAATAGGGCATACCAAAATAGCAGCAACTGGGCGTAAAGATACTGACATCGCTATCACTGCCAATGTTGCAATACGCTTACTGAGTTTGTATTCCGATAAATGTTTTTTTTGGTCGATAAGTCAGTTATAGATCTTCCAAGTATCTCTGAAGGATGGTGGGGCAGGGTGTCGGGCTATCATGCCCATTCCCCAGGTGTCAATGTGCAGGACTCCAACTCTAGGGCCACTGATAAAGTTCTGGTGGCGGTTTCCTCTACCCGAGCCACGGGTAGAGGAAACGGTCTGCGTTCGACTGTTTGTTTCTTGGGTAATTCTATGGACTCGCTGCTTACTCCAAGCTCAACCTTGGGCCGTAAAGATGTCCCTGGGCAGGGATTGCTTTCCTACTGGATCCTCTATCCATCCTAAAAGCTTTCTATAACATACCCATTATGGTCGTCAGCGGTGTAGTCGACAGTGCGGAGAGAGCCGTCAGGCTCGACCAGTGAATACTGTCCCTTCACGACGTCACCGTCGCGAGATTCCCACTGGCTCTTCTGGTCACCAGTATTGCGGTCAGCGACTCCGTAGTTGAACTGGTAGCGGGGGTGGGCCTGAAACGTTTAAACGACTTATTAGTTGGATGATCTTCTCTCCTTTCTTTGTAATATCTCATTAATGATAGTACCTCAGCAGTTCCTATTGGCAGAAACCTGCAGACCTCTCATGGATCAATAAAATATCAAAAGTACAGCGTTTTACATATTTGTTACACTTGAAGTGTCATTTAAATTGTCATTTTTTCAAGACAGTCATACTAGAATTATAGGCATGTTTCATAAAAAGTTCTGTTAATTATAATAAAAAGGATAATACACTGCTAAAGACATTTTGTTTTGTTCCCGAATAGTTAGTCTACAAGTATATCATCAAGTAAAAGAAAAAATACGACTGCCCTACAAAAAAATGAACTTTTCATAAAAATATATAGCTTACGTTACTAGGGTTGATGTAAGGATTCTAAAGATACATACATCCAAATCTGTTCAGGCATCTAAAAGTTATGGTGGAGCAAAGAAACTCACATACATACATACATACATACATACATACATACATACATACATACATACATACATACATACATACATACATTAACCCTGAAAACATTACACTCCTTTTTTTGGAAGTCGTACAATAAAAGAATAATACTGAGAAAGTCTTGGAGGAACTTACATATAGTTGAACAGGAGCGGCGTGCGCGTAGGCAGCCGGCGCGTGGTACACGGGCGCTGCGTGTGCGACCAGTGCACTGTGGCCTGAAATCATGGAACATGAACACGAATATCCATTAGAACTTGGAATTAGGATAAAAGGCGCACAAAATTTAGTTTTTCTGTAATAATGGCCATCAAATAGCCCTATTTATATATTTCACAAAGCTGATTACATTCTCTTTCACAACGTGTACTTCTTATTATTGAAATAAGAAAAATATAACAAATTAATCTTTTGGATTGTTAATGGAAAAAAAACCGTAGTGTGCAAACATTATTGCAGAGAACGGAATTACTGGGCACATATTATGAATTTATGAGATTTATAAACAGTGCCGAGCTAGATTTTGCTAGCAAAGGCGCAGGTCGCCACACCATCTGCCTGGTGCATCCTTCACCACGTTTTCTTACAAATTGTTTTCACTCAAGAACTTGCCTATTATCCTACTAACCCTTCGGTTACTCCTCTTCTTTACATGTCTTTAGGGATTCGAAAAAAGTGGTTCTATAGCATAATATGGCCTTTTCAGCTATCATACTCACTGAGCTACGTCGGTAACTTCTGTTCTCTGCCAGTTTGCCTCTTTTCAGATTCAATTTTTTAGAGAAACGCCAAGCATTGCTCATTCCACAGCTCACTTAGCGACCTCAAACTGCAGATCTAGTAAAAACTCTAATTTCAAGAAGGTGCTTCTCAAAATGCCTACCGCACCTAATCCGAGGCCTCCGTAGCCGTAGCCTGCATATGCTGGTGCTGCGTATCCGTGTCCCAAGGCGGCGCCTCCGAGGACAAAACTTTGGGAAGAAAGTGCGCCGTGCCCGGCCGCGATCAAACCGGCCCGTGCGATGCCCACGAGCGCGCAAACGACGATAACCTGAAATGTTACGATTGTCACTTTATCTACAGTTTGAAAATACTTTGAAATTCTAATTGGGCAATATTTGATATTTGAATTTTCATTTAATTATATATTTTAAAACCAATAGTTAATACTGAGACTTACCTTTGCGTACATTTTCGCTACTATTTTTCTAAGTCCAACCCGTACGTCACTGTTAGCTCTAGGGCTCGTTGTGTGCCGAATTCTAAGATAACTGGCGTTTTATATAGAGCCTGTATGTCCTATACATACAGGATAGAGTCTCTCTGGGGCGTGTAGCAGGAAAACATAGACGTATATCTAGTGGGCACTAGCCGTAACTAAACCTAGATCGTTGGGATAACACGGACCAGCCTCAAAACAAACTGCGATAGGTTATGAAACGTTATTTTTATAATCATTTCGTTGGCAATGGAACTTAATACAAAAAGGATTATAGAAAATTAAAATTACTCCCGCAACATGGTTAGACTAATGATAGACATACCAACATGATAGAAGATATAACTCTAACTAGTTAGATCCTTTAAACTAAGTAACCCCTACCTATATTAAGGTAAAGTAAAATAAACAGAAACGGCTAAACAGGTCTTATATTTTATTTCCAGCCTGACTATAAGGTTACAGGGTAGGGTAGGGTGGGGTTTTTTGTTGTTAGAGAACAACAAAAAAACGATGACCCCTATTTAAATTCATTGCCCACCAAATCAACAAACAACTAAGTCAACAAGGCAATCTCGTATTTTGGTAATTGATATAATTTTGTGCATTTTTGTAGGAACTAATTTTAAACTAGAGAAGCAAGTCTGATTCGGTGTTGCCACCTAAATCTTTCTATCTTTACTTATAATAAAGCAATAACAACGAAAAAGTCTGTACAAAGAAATAATTTAAAAAAATGGTCTAGCGTACTTAAAATTATCTATTAGTAGCAGTAAATTAGCTAGTAATAGTAATTTTAAGTACGCTAGACTAAAAAAACGTGCTTAGACACGTTTTTTTTTATATCGTGTCTTTCTGTCTGTTTATCTGTTTGTCGGTATGTTTGTTCGAGTATTACGTAAAAACTCCTGAACCAATTGTAATGCGCTTTTCACTTTTGGATAGCTTAGGGTTTGAATTAAGAACTGGTGTACTTGGTATCTCAATTCGATGAGTAAAAGCCGAGCAATCGATAAAACATTTTTTGACGGCTCAAGGAATTTGATCAAATGTTGGTTTTTAGGTCTTGAAATAGCACATAGACTTTTAACCTAGAGAAATGAGCACACGTGTAAAGCCGCGGGCATCAGCTAGTCCAAAATATTATAAACAATAGGAACCTTCAATATTACGAATACATCCGATAGAACAGTTACAACTTTGAAATTTAGTTAAAACTTCACTCACACTCAATCTGAATGAATACATTTAAAAATGGCAATTGGTCCTAAAAGACGCATCCACTTTATTTAGTCGCGATTGAAACTGACCAAGAATTGGTATTGAACTGCAATGTAAATACCTATTTATAGTTCCACATAGTTTTATGTTCTGTGCAAAATAAATTAATCCAAGTTCTGGTACTAGAGGCACATTGTAAAATTTATTAAATTATGCTCGGCCTAAATGTCCTAATGCTTTTATTAGTCTGATTGTCCATTTAAGTCTCTTATTTTTCTTCATGCGACAATATACCAACTGTTTTTTATCAAAGACTCGTATCGAAAAATAATAGTGTATTTATCACAATTTTCAACACACCTAAAACATTTTTGCCAAACATAGAAAGCTTTTTTTTATGTACAAGATATTTGACAGTATTCCACAGAATAAATAATAGTTAACAATATTTTGGGAATAGTCCTAAAATATAATTTTGTTTGATCGAGGTCAGAATTTCCCAATCAATCTGAAACAGCGCGCGACGGGGCGGGCGGCGCGGCGTCTCGTGGCGATGTTTGTTCAGAGATAACATTCAAACCGTTTATCACTAGTGGCTCTGTGAGCTGTATAACTCGCGCGTACAAACTTTTTTGCTAATTAAACTAGCAGTGCACAGTAGCGCGTACCTTATTGTAAAACTAACATTAATAACCAAGGTGCTCCATCAATTGCATTGCATTTTGAGGAGCTATTCGGCTCATCATGCCGAAGATCCTCATCAAATCTTCACAATTTTTAATGAAACTAATTTAATGTTATTACCATTCAAATAAAAAAAGAACCATCGAAATCGGATTCAATAAGGTGGAGATATTAAGTAGCACGTAGTCCTTGATATAAAGATCGTTATCCATACAATGGGATCGTGCACACGAGCACTTACAATGTTAGATTGCTTGTATCCCGCCCACACAGTGCGGTATTGCTATCCTTGAATGGATCTTTAGATTGTGTTCTTGAGTTTCAAAATATGACCATATATTAGTGTAAAGAATTAGATAAGAGAAGACAATAATTATATCCGCAAAATACCTAAACAATAGACTTCAAATGAATACTTATGAAAACTACTAAACCAACTGTTATAAAATATATTACTTGAATATTTAATTTTTATGGATTTTTAGAGATATACGTTTTCAAATAAAATATAATCATCCAGAAACCCCAGAGCTATGAGGTAACATATGAAACATTCGACTTGTAGAAATAGAAAAAACTTTATTTGTGACAAACAACACAAAATAAAATGAAAATTTGCATGAGTAAGTCACAAATCGGCCCCAACTCAGCATAATGCTGGTTGTTAACTAGCGCTGATCTTCCGTTGGAGCCGTTAGGTGATTCGTTTGTGATCCTGATCTGATTAATTTTTGATTATTATTAATCATGGTGTTGTTAAACTGTGACCATAAACAGTGACTTCATTATATTCATGACATGGTGTTGTTAAACTGTGACCATAAACAGTGCTATCATTATATTCTTAAGGTTCATAAAAGTATACCTTTAAACATTATAATAACTATTGAGAACTAGCTATTAATTACCGAGGCAAGTAAGTACTAGATGGTACTAGTAGATGGTAGATGGTAGTAGTAGTTTCTTAACCCTAGATAGATAACCTACGTTGAATCAACGTATTCGATTTTGAATAATCGATATATCTCGTTTGTTTTTTCGCGTTACTAACCTTTCCTGTCAACTCAGTACGCCCACGGAGCTTGCCGGACACACCCGTATCGCTCAGGTAAGGTACGGTAAGGTACTTTTTTCAATATTTACCTACAGTACATGACAGACTATGATGCGAGTACCACACCAGTAGAAAACTCATTGGTACTGAAAATTTGACTGAAATTTATCATGAGACCATTTGAAAACAACCTGTTCTAAGTGCACTGAGGCTAAAATGAGTAAAAAGTGATATTTACTAAGGTTGTTCATAATGTAGTGACTACAAAAAGTTCATTTTAAAAAGTTTATACAAATAATTATAAACCTGACGGAGATATTTAAAAATGTTTAAGTTTTGCTGAGTGAAAAGTACAGCGTGTTGTTCTTTTAATATATATTTCTTAATAAAAATATTCATAAACCTTGTTTAAACATAATCCATAACATGCCTACTCAAACATGTGCACGTCGAATCGACGTATGGTTATATGGTTTAGTGTACAATGATATATGGTTATCTATCTAGGGTTAACTTACCTTAACTCATTGATATTCGATCCCAAAATATAAAACAGAATCCGATTTATTGGGAAGCTAATATTATATTTCCCTTTCGAAACCACGTAAATACCTACCTACTGATTAAGACGTACTTTTATTTACAAGCCTACGCTCATGATAGAAGTTTATGCAAGTGTCACATAATTGGGGTTATCACACTTTGGGGTTAGTATCCAAACGATCCACCGAGCTGGCTAGCCTCGTGTGATAAACCCATGCTCGTGGTTTAATACCTAGTTAAATGCCACACTCAGTACACACACACTAGCATACACTCAGGATACACTACTTTTAAATAAAAATAAAACTACAGTGATTAACAAAGGTTATTTAAATTTTGAGTATTTCACCCATAACTAAGAAGCCCTGAACTTGTTTTTATGGTTCTGAAAATAGGTAAGCACCACGTTTCTAAAAATGTTTTTTTTTTTTCATTTTCCAATGCAAAGATTCCTTGTAGGCTTTGTCGTATACTTTCCTAGACTAATTTGTTAGTAGATTATGGGTCATTTTTGTTGCCACGTCGAGGATATTTGGTGGTGTCAAATCTTCAACTGTATCACTACTATCCCTTTTTTTAAACCAATAAACTTAAATGCCTCGTTTGATCTTGGCCTCTTCGTTGAAATTTTTATCGTGCCTCTTGCCTCCGACTAAACGTATTTACTGTAGAAACGTACACATGGACCCAGTGTATACGATACTACCTTGGGACTTCCACGTAGCCCTCAATGAGACTTGCTCTCCCAGGACGTCTCCTCGTCTCTCCATCAGGGGCCATCTCTCCGTAGGGGCCACCCTAACGGCTCCAAACCACACTTCGCCCCAGAGCTGTCAACTTGGCCCAGATCGTGATTTGTAGGCAAGGACAAGACATAAGTTCAAAAACTAAAACCCAACTACGGTCGGGTAAAAAATAGCCTATATGACATTCTTATGATAAAGACAAATCGATTGATACCTTGCTTGTCAAAATTGGAATAGTTTTAAATTTGAGCACATAATCCTTCCTATGCTTCGCCGCAGTCAGGTATAAAAGTATTGACCATAAACTAAACTATACTACGTGAAGTGCCAAAGAATATTTATGTTGTCAACTAAAATTTTCTGAGGTTCTCAAGATCTGAATATAGTACAAGCAAAGCACGTGGTCGTCTACCGCCAGTCTCCGATGTCAAGTGGCAATGACTCATCAGCGATGTCGTTAACCTACCGGCTTTATTTGATGCGATGAAACCGGTTTGGGATTTACTCTCGATTACGTTCCAATTCGATAACGAAATTGAATTTGAATTAAACGAAAATAGCTTTACGAGATTTTAGTGATTCATTAATGTGGGTGTGGGATGTAGACTTAAAGTTTCATTATTCAACATTTGGATTAGATTTTACAACTAACAACAAACGTTATTATTTACTTGGAGATTTACTGATAGATGATTAGTTCAATCTCTTTCTGTACTTTTTCATTATTTACCCTAAGCTTGTATGTTAGCAGTATGCTCTCTTCTTCTTTTATTTTTCTAACACTGGATATTTTTAAACAATTAGCAAGGTGGAACGGCACTCAGGGGCACAATAAAAACGGGATGCGGCTGTTTCGTGGACACGGCCGTGTGTTTTAGTAAATACTTGTACGTATCTGCTCAGACGCCTTCATACTTTTATGTTCTCGGCACCGCTTCAATCTATCATAATATGGTGTTTTATGGATATCACTGGATTTCTCTTAAGAAGCTCTTTGCAACTGTATATGATCTCTATACTTTGAGTCAGCTTTTTGCCAAGTACAGGCTGACATTGCATTATTTATTTTAATTTTTAACTTTAACACCATATATATTCACTATAACTATTTCAAACAGATGATTTATATACGTAATTGGTAGATCTTGACGAAAACTTACGATTGAATTTCAAAGGAAAATCATAGCTTCTCTAAATCTTAATTTATCCTAAAAATAAATGATTTAACGCAGCGAATTCACCTCAAAATGGCGGAGCTCCATCGCGCACGATGCATCACAGTCCTCACTCAACGTATTAAATTTCTTGATCCTTTAGCTAACGCTAGCTGAAATGAAATTTTGGATGTCGATGATAGATTATGGCGCTGAAACACCAAACTTTATACGCAAATTTCATTATAATCAGTTTTTTGGATTGCTTACATAGAAGCTTTATAGACGTATTCAGGTCAAAAGCATGATAAGTCCATGATTTTCTACAGGCCAGTAACCGAACCGGCAGGCTATCAATACAAATATCTACATTAATGGCTGTAATCCTTGGCAACGCCACGTTACATATTTTGATATAATAACGACACGCCATATTATTATTATGTATACATTAAGACCGGCCACTGACATGCTGCCGATAGTGTCGGCAGATTTTCATACAATGACTGCTGTCACTATAATAAGTGCTGTCGCAGGTGCCGTACCGTTACTCTGTCGTCACTGACATTAGTGGAAAAACGGCCAGTACTGGTGAAGGCGAGGCGGATGGGGCCATTGTTTGCAAACAAGTGAAGTGATTTTCAACTGGCAAGTGCCGGCAGATTTTCATATAAATTACTACGAGCCATCGATGCCGATGTCATGCTGGTGTGGCCAGTTAAAAACCACCCAAATCTGATTTCAGTGTCAAACTTTTTTTTCTATATAAGAGATACTATTTCTAAATCCAAGAGACATTATTAGGATAAGGATAAGAAAAAACAAAAAAAAATGCAAGTTTTAAAAGTTCCCATGTTAGATTATATTCAAAAATACTTTTACAATATATAAAATTGTTTTTTTCGATAAAAATGTATAAGCCTTCATTTCTCTGTCTTTAAATTTTTGTATGACCTCAATTTACCTACTTAGGCACAGTAAGAATCAGTTGCGTTCATTGATAAAATTGGCAACGGCAAGTATTCAGCTTAGGCATGAATTATATTGAAGCCCAGTCCCAACCATGTAATTTACAATCGGATCTTTGGCAATACGTGTACGGCAACATACCCAGCGAAATCGTTTTGTTAATAGAAACTGTTGAACAATGAATCAATAGTCTCATAAACAAATCCCTCGAACAAATTACCCAAGGGCTTTGACTCAATTGCAGCTGGAACTTTATAGTTTAACGACTTAATTTTAAGTAGACAGCTAAGTTTCGTAACTACATGCTTTGTTATTGAAAGCAAGTGTCTTTATCTATTAGACGTTTTTTTGTCGAATAGCCTCCGTGGTTAAGTTGGTGACGAGACGACTGCCAATTGTGAGCTTGCAGGTTCGATTCCAGTTATTTGTGTGTACAAGTAAATAAGTATTTGTTTATTGCTTGAATAATAATCAATTTTACTTGTTCATCAACATGCAAACAAATTAAAAATAAAATAAACCCTACATACCAAACAAGTTTTTAAACTGAAATGGACACTAACACTAAAGTCATAAAATAAATCAAAATCAATAGGCACATGGTAAATATCCCGTTTTTAATTTACCAATGACTTCTTTTACCAATTTTATACCCAATAACAATGATGTTATATGAAAAAGAGGCCTAAGAAGGTTAAAAAAAAACAAAGTTAAATTTAAATGTTTCCACTACCCACATATTATTATTAAGCTACCTACATAATTATTGAGCTTCTCACACATTCAATTTGATTCCTATTAGCCTTACGTCAAGTGCAAATTATAATGATTAATGAACAAAGTATGTTGTAAGCTTGTTAACAAGTTTAGTGTGCAAGTAATTTTGAAGTGATATATGATAATCCACAGTAATTACATGTGTCGATTATAGGCAACTAGCTGCCTATAATCGACACATGTAATTACATGTATCAATTTGCTTAGTAGATTTGATTAATAATTTTATAGGGGTCTTTAACATATTTTATTACATTAAAATTGAATTAAACCGTAACAAAGGTTATGTCTGTATATTATGGAAAACAGTAGAAACTTGTACTATTATTTATTCTGTGACGGTACCGAGCCTACACATTTATGAAGTATGCAATGTTGTTAGAGCTAACTGGACACTCTTTACAAAAAAATGTGAAAAATGTAACTTTAACACTCGTTATCTTCAAAAGCTAGTACTGCCCAATATAAAAACGAGTCTAGGCAGCTGAAACTCCTTTAGTATGTGCATTAGAATTTACAATCACCTACCATTATGTGTGAAAAACATGATTGCTTATCAATTTAAAATTAGTTTGCATTCTTGGCTAATGGATAAATGTTATTATTCTGAGAATGAATTCCAGACTAGCTTGACATTTAAGGATTAAAAAAAAAACATTTATTTTTTCTGCAGACATTTTGATTCCTATTTTTACAAAATAAATGATAATGAAATATAGCTTATTTTATTAATTAATAACGCATGATATTAAAATTAATGTTATGTTCTAACATGTACTACTAGCGTTTAAAAATGTTGCATGCCAGCAATGGCTGATATGCTAGACTATTATTAAAATTTGACATCTTTATAACCTTATTAATGCAATAATAGTACTTGGTTAATGAAACGGTTGCAATAATAAGGGGTATTAAAACACGAGTGTGAGTTTATAAAACGTGCCGTAGGCGAGTTTTTAAATAGTATCACTAGAGTGTTTAATTATTAGTTATGTGCCGTTTCATACACTACTTTATCTAAACTCATGCAATAGGAACATACATATAATGGAAAAAATATGTCGTATTATTTTTTTGATTTTTCTGTTTAAAGCTCGTTCGTCATGTACGTTGCTATTTCCGTGATTTCAGGTGGAGAAAAAACCGCACTAACACTGCTGTCGGACACTTGTTAGCAGAATACAACGTTTGATTAACAAAAGCACATTAAATTGGTTAGGTACCTACTAATGGTAAATTATGGTGTCAAAATCCAGTCCACAGCGAATTCGCGCGCCTAAGGTCTAGCACGCGCCGCCATAGATAATAAATGATGAAAACCCTCGTAGGTCGTAGGCTGACCGGTGCTTTAAAGGTAAAAAATATATATTTTATCATCGTTTAGTTCAAAAAACAGTGTTATAATAAAAAAAAAAACTCCTGTTAGAAACGTGCCGTGCGTGTAATGTATATCGCGCGTAATGCGTAATGTATAATGTATATCATTATGCCACCATTTTTGAGTTAATAATCCGGATTTTACGATATGAGGGTAGATAAAGAATTATATCATTGTATCACTGTGTGAAGTAAAGAGTTTTGTAAAAAAAACATTATTTCTGATATAATTTGGGTTCTTTTACCTCCTATTTTCATTTGTACTATGTTTTGGGACAACCTTTATATGTGACCTCATATCTCCGGTATTTCTGAACTGATTTGGATGATTATTTTTTTGCTGGATATGGTAGTGTAATTTAAATTTCATAAAAAGTACTGTAGTAGTATTAAGTAAAACTATTTCAAGTCAGTTTATGTTGTTGTGTTGTTGTTGTTGATGTGTTAATTATTATTACTCAAACGCCTGCTCACCATTTTCCCTTAGAAAGTTAACACCTAAAACTTTGTCGACACCGAATGCTAATATGCCGAATAATTTGGAATTATTCATATCGGTTATATATTTATAGTTATATTAATATCTATCTATACTTATAATAAAACTGTAACGGGTCCAATTCTGTACATTGCAGATATTTAGATTTTTTTTTTTGGATTTTACTCTAGATTCGATACTGAAGCCAAAACTGTATTTTTTTTCATTTTTGTCTGTGTGTCTGTCTGTCTGTCTGTCTGTCTGTCTGTCTGTATCTTGGCTAGGCATCACGCCGAAACAACTGAATGAATTTAAATGAATACGAGGTAGGACATAGGCTACTTTCATCCCGAAAAATGAAAGGGTTCCCGCAGGATTGGGGTTGAAAGTTATTTCAAAAAACACTTACTCTGAAACTACTGAATGGATTTTGATGCAACTTTGCACAGTCATAGTTTATATGATGGGTTAAAATTGAAAATACTTTTTATCCCGAAAAAATTAAGAGTTCCTGCGGGATAATGTACCAAATTCTGTAAATTAAAGATATTTTGTAAATTTTTTTGGGGGCCGTCCTGTATTCAATACTAAAGGAAAAACTATATATATATTTTTTTATCTTTCTGTCCATCTGTCCGTCTGTCTGTCTGTACCTTGGCAGCGCACCACGCCGAAAATACTTAATGAATTCAAATGAAATTTGGTATGATTTGAGTTCACACTTCGAGGTAGGACATTGGATACTTTTCATCCCGAAAAAATTAAGTGTTCCTGTAGGATAGGAGTGGAAAATTATTATAAAAAAACACTTAGCACGCTGAAACTATTGGACGGATGTTGATGCAACTTGGCACAGACATAGTTTATAAGATAGGTGAAAATTATGGATACATTTTGTCCCAAAAAAACAAAGGGTTCCTGTGGGATATGGGTCCAAATTCTGTACATTAAAAATAGTGTTTTTTTTTGGAAGTTACTCGTTATTCGAATATGAAGCCTAAACTGTATGTTTTTTCATTTTTGTCTGTATGTCTGTCAGTCTGTATCTTAGCCGCGCATGACGCCGCCGGAACTACTAGATGAATTCAAAAGAAACTTGGTATGAGTTCGTACTACGAGGTAGGACATAGGATACTTTACATATTGAAAAATTTATGGGTTATTATTTAGGGGTTGAAACTTACCACGCTGAAAGTAATGGTCGGGTTTTGATGCAACTTGGCACTGTCTTAAGTTATATGATGGGTTAAAATTGAGGACACGTTTTATCCCGAAAAGGTAAAGGGTTTCTGCGGGATATGGGTCCAAAGTTATGTAATAAAAAATATTTTTTGGATGGTTCTTTATATGCTATACTGAAGCCAATTGTTTTACTTTTTAATTTTGTCTGTTTGTTTGTCCGTATCTTGAACGCGCATCTCACCCAAACTACTAAATAAATTCAAATGAAAAAAAAGCTCTTGAGTGCTTAGAAGAGGTATTGAACAATATTTTTTTTAATCGTGTCTTTCTTTCTGTTTGTCTGTATGTTTGTTTGTTCACGCATCATGTAAAAACTACTAAACCGATTACAATGCGGTTTTCATTGTTAGATAGCTTAGGGTTTGATTTAAATCTGGTGTAATTGGTATGTCAATCCGGTGAGTAAGAAGCCCAGCAATTGAAAAAGTATTTTTGACGGCTGAAGAATTTTTGTTCAAATGTTGGTAAATTGGACATTATGGTACTTTGAAACTAAAGAAAAGAACACGCGTGCGAAGCCGCGGGTACAGCTAGTCTATCTATATGTCTATAGTTATAATAAAGCAGTAAGTATCAAAAACTCTGTACAATGATGATACAAAAAATGCTCTCGGGTGCTTAAAATAAGCTACTGTACAAGAATATAACATTATTATAATATTGTCTGTCTGTTTGCTCGTGTATCATGTAAAACTACTGTACCAATTGCAATGCGGTGCATTGTCGGATAGCTTAGGGTTTGACTTAAAAACTAGTGTACTTGGTATCTCAATCAAGCCGAGCAAACGATTGAAAACTATTTGACGGCTGAACGAAATTTGGATATTGTACCTACGTAACTTATACTGAACTTAAGGACTCGCCCTAGCTTCGCACGGGTAGCGCTGTGCAAGATTGTCCCAATGCAGCATTTTTCTTACATATAGCATTCTTATACTATGAGCAATTTAAAAAAAAAAAACGGCTGTAAGTGTGATTCAAAATCTTTGGCAGCAACGCTAGTGGTGCTTTTTAACAGCCTTGTTATTATTTCGTTTCCACAGCAACATGTCATTCCATTTCTTGCAGCTTGTAATCGACAGTTTTGTAGGCATTTTTTTATACCTTGGGCTACATTATTGCAACTTTCGTAGGGATCTCTAGTTTTTGTAAAATATAGTACAGCCTAGTTTTACTCACTGAAAATTTATCTTTCTTCAGGTGCAATTTTTTTTAAATTTGTTCAATATATTTTGAGTTTATCTATTACAAACAAACATTCATATAAAAAATCAAATAACTATTAATACTGAACAAATAGAGACAGGATAATTTTATCCCAGAAAAATGAAAACGCAGGAAAGCCCGCGGGCACACGATACATTGTCTACAATACATTCTGATATCAGATATACTAAATCAATGTACCACTCAGGTTTCTTACCAGAAACCTGTTCACTATCGCTTGCACGGTACACGTGTGGAAACATGGCAAAATCCACACCAATATATATAAAAGTGAAACGTTGTCTGTTTGTTTGTTTGGGGATCTTTCACGCGATAGCGGCTGAAGTGATGTTGATGTAATTTGGATTGGAGATAGCTTATACCCTGGAATAAAACATAAAATACTTTTTATCCCGGAAAATGGTAAGCTTCTATGGGAAAACTGGAAAATTACAATTAATCGCTGTAAGGAACGTTGCCATGGAAACGAAATAATAACAAGTCCGTCAAAAAGCATAAAGAGCGTTGGTGCTATACTTTTGCATTGGTTGTTAATGTCCTAGAAGAACATAAGATGCTTTTTTGGCTTTTTTTTTTTTGGCGAAAGCTAGTAGAATAATATATCTAAAAATATTGTATAACCTTGTCACAGTATCTATTACACCATCATATTATATGAACACTCAATCAAGTTGTAACATTTTCTTAAAGTGATACGGCTCTAGAAAGAAAACGTCGGAATAGGAAACTATAACATATACAATTAGATGCAAATTATTGAGCCAACTCGAAAATGTATCAATACATGCGTGTGATTTAGGTGGTTAAAGCTAGGTGACAGATATTAATATGTCTCACAGATCGAATTTCTAGTATTCCTGTATTAGTTTGAATGTCATTAGTAAAATCTTTATTTATTTTTTACATTTGCGCTAGCTTTAATTTTTAAGAATTCGGCCAACGTGTTTACTAGCGCACATAACCTTAATGTGCGATATGGAGTGAGCCGTGCCTGAAGGGTTTTAAAATAACATGCTCTCTTTTCTGTACATACTTATGTCAGTGTTTATACCGTCTAAAATTTCCAGGGCATACAATTCTTATATAATATTGACCACATTTTTGCTGTCGACGCTGAATTCTAGAATTTGGTGTATTACATAACGGCTAGCCATTTTACAAAACAGAGCCGTTTTGAAAAACGTTTCGCCAGATTGTATTATGTTTGAACGAACATCCACCACATTATATGGATATCATGTAAAATAACAGTTAAAGAAGCTGATCAAGCGTTAGAGAGAGATCATCAAAATAATTAAATTTGTTCATATTTAATAAATCAAATGCAATTTTTATCAATTAATAACGAGTATTCCAAACATATTAAACTATTTTCCAATTTTTTTTAAGTAGCCTTTTATTAAGTTCGTGTACCTGAAATCCAAAAACAATTTTTAATCAAAATGTGAGCAATTTATACCGTCCTTCAATAAACAGAGAGATAAATATAAAAATTAAGTTAGCACTACTCCAGTTTATGAAACTTGTAATTAGTGTCCAAACTCTTCATACATTATTTATCAGCAAACCGACCAAGTGGGTGTCGGACACGCATAGACTTAGAGTTCCGTAGCCAGGACCTTAACCAACTGTGAAAATTGGTTTGCAATCGGTAGAGTAGTTTTTACGTGATACTCCAACAAAGTTGTTTTTACGATTGGATTATGTCTTTAACCATGGAATTTGTCCAGAATAGACGCGGGCATAAAATGCTTTATTTTGGTCGGCTATATCTCGTAAACTAGTTAACCCTGAATATCCGTGATAATTTTGTTAGTAAATTCGTATTTTGCGCTAAACACTTAGATTATTTACTTTTTAGTTGTGTACTTTATGAGTTAGTATTGCATGCAACTCAGCAAAAATGACACTTAGAGACATAATTTGCAAAATGGAAACCAGTTAAAAAAACCTGTCAACAAAGCCTCATTACAATTTTAAAATACCTATTCAATGAGACCTCACTCCTCCTGTGTACAACAATAATATGAAAAACTGGCAAAACTGAATAAAGGGATCCTAGTTTGACTACGGAACCCTAAAAGTACAACGTATTTAGTCAATGCCACAAGTCCAAATCAATTATAGATATAATCGCAATAAAAGCAGAGTTTTTGTGAATTATAGTTTCGATTGTAATGGTTAAGTTGGAATTTATAAATATCAATACAAATACTGCGCGGGTTTTAAGAATGAAGGCAGCTGTTGCCTTATCAGTTTCGGCAACAAGTATTTTTTTTATAAAAATACAAAAACCCGACTGCGAACAAAATTATTGGACACGAGCTAACCGCCCGCAAAAATAATTACACTAATATTATAAAGGCGAAAGTTTGTATGTATGTATGTATGTATGTATGTATGTATGTATGTATGGGTGTGTGTGTGTATGTTTGTTACTTCTTTTGATACGGCTTATTATTTTTATTATTTTTGAAATTGTCTTATGAAGGCCTTCATTTTGAGAGGTATCGGTCATATTTTGTTCCGCCGTAAATACAATATGGCAGCTATAAGCCGCCATATTAGTTTTCTTGGCACTTTATATATCCTATAGCACTGTCGCGATCAAGGCAAATCCAATGATACCTCATTTATCAAAAAAACATCAAACCCTTATTATTATTTTAACCATTAATAACCCATTTAGGCTGTAGGAAGCGCCTAAGAAACGCACAAACAAACAAAAAAACATGCATAAAACCCAAACGCATAACCCTGCGTGCAGTCAGGTAAAAACAACATGCATATTAGTAGTAGGATTTCAACTTTATATCGGGTGTAAAGTTGGGCAAGCCCTGCGCAATATCAAATTCTCTTCACACGTTTTCGCATGCTTCAGTTCAAGTACAGTCGAGGGAAACAAGCTGCCAAGAATAAAGCAAGGATCAAAGAGGAAATAATTTGCGTTAAATACAAATTCATACAACAAGAGATAAGTTCAAAAACTAAACCCTGACTACGGTCGGGTAAAAATAGCCTATGACACTCTTGTGATGAAGACGAATCTATTGATATTTCGCTTATCAAAAATTTTTTTTTTTTTTTAGGTTGAACACATAACCCTACCTTTGATTCGCAGTAGTCGGGTATAAAAAACTATACTTTAGCCTATATCTATATAACCTATATCTTAAGACGAATCGACGACGATTGATACTTTGCTTGTCAAAATTGGACTAATAGGGGCGACGCTATGGTGGAACATCCACATAAGTACATACTGTTAAACACATTACCCTTCCCTTGAGCCGAGTAAAAATAAGTTGCGCTACAGCTGCGTCTCCACAAGTCCACACAGTTCCAATCGCCGCGGACCTATTCCACCTAGTTCAACTATAAGTTCTACCAGTTGAACTTATTGGACAAAAATATTCCAACGCGCGGTTTTGGTTATAATTTTACATCTCATTGATATTAAATTATGGGCTCATTGGGTGTCATTATCGACCGAGCAAGCGAGAAGCGCGAGCAAAGCGTCTCCATATCAGCTTGGGCAAAAATGCTTTCGTATGTCCGGCTGTCTCTTCTACAGGTCGCATTTCTCAGCCGATTTTATTTATTTATTTAATTGGTCATCAAAATAATACACATTAAAACATCGTAAAGAAAATTAAAACAAAAATAACACTCGGCTAATGCCATTACAATTATAGATGACGAACGCAAGCAATAATAACAATATATAACTAAAAAATTGTTAAAATATTTAAAAAACTTTATAATTCATTAAAATTAAATTTCATAGCATACATTACATCGAAAATTAAAAAAGTAATAATACCTAGTATACAAATTAAAATATAAATATAAACTAAAATGTCAACGTGTAAAATTAAAATTGAATAACTAATAAATAAAATCCAAAACATCACAGTAAGCTCTTTTTAAATTTGCGAATATTGTCGGCAAATAAGTCTAGGTCTTTGCCTTTAGGAAAACCGCTAAACTCTCTAATTAGTCGATTAAGAGGAGATTTCGAGTCTTTCTAGATAAATATCATATAAAAAAATATGTGAACAGTTTCAATACTTTACTACCAATATAGTTATATAGGTCGATTCAGATTTTCGAAATAAAAAGTAAAAAAAAACATATTTCAGCCATTTCGCCATATGTTCAAATATGTTACAAAACTTTTTTGTTACCATTATAACGCATAAACTTTAAGGGGTCGGGGGTATGAGGGGATAGAAAATAATTTTAAAAAAACTCGAGGTCACAGAGCCTCTAGTTATTATTTGAGCTGGCAACTTCAATCCAGTGGCATAATATTATTATCGAAGGCACCTTTCTCCTTGCGCAGTTCATGACTAGTGGTGGCGCGTGGCGTTGCCACAATACCTATGTCACGGTCGCAGTGGACATTCACTGCAGCAGTGAATTTTACAGTACCTACCTAAACTTGTGTAAGCAATAACGCTAACTTTGTTACTTCTTCTTTTATGGCCTTTTATTTCTGACTAGATAGTGTACCAAAACGATAGAACAATAATAACCGTCGGGGCGGATTTGTGGCGAGCCGTCAGTGCGTGGCAAAACTGTTGACACCAAACCAAAACACTCATTAGACCTGAATCAGACCCCTGATCCCCCCAACTTGCCATAACTGGCTGTCTCGTCTGGAGGCAAGAGCTAACTTATACTTATCACTTATCACTAAGTTCCTAGAGTTGAAGAGCATTTTTGTTATGACTAGGCATAAAAAAAACACAGCCGAGATTTACGATTAATGAAATTGCAGCACAAACCTCGATTCCGTTTTAGTCATCCACACCAATGTTGCCCCTCACGTGTCATTTATGCTGACGGCCTTTATTAGGGCACATTTAGGGATGGACACTTAATATTTACCTTTTCTATATTTAACATATTGGTTAAACGTTACAGCGCACTAGGCAGGTAGGCGCCAAGAGAAGGCGCTGTACTTCGTTTTTATTTTATTGTTTGTTAAATTAATTTCGAAATTATAACATAATTACTCCAAAAAATATGCACAACATTTTTACGTTGCTCTGTTGTTACCCGTATTATAACACGGGCTAACGTTAAGTAACTTAGGCGAGTAGATTTTTTCAGTCGTTTTGACGTAATAGAAGGATAAATACATGTAGAAACAAACAAGTATACATCAGAATTCATAAGTTTTTTGTTTATAATAAAGTTTTACATAAACTTAACACTAACATGATCACAAAGTCACAAACACTAGAAGTATAAACATTAGAAACGGGATATTTACCATGGATACTATATAATGAGTTCTTGATATTTAAGCACTGTTGCAATCACCGATCATGGATAAACTGAAGTAACTTTGGATGGGTAGTTTTTACGGCAGACAAAATAGTCTATCCTCTTTCTCACTCGTTTATTACTTCCGACACAACTACCATAGTTTACATTTTCATCAATAACTCGATCTCGATACACAACACAGAGTTCAAACCTCAGACAAGGCGTCAATCAATGATCGCGTCAATCTTTTTAATATAACATCATTGGCGTCAACCGTTTCTTGTCTTTTAGATCAAGTTGTGCAAAAACATAATATAAAAATCATTATTTTTCAACATGTCGGAACCAACCAAACCATATTTTTCTTATTTTTACTATGTTTTTCATAATGTCCTCAGAAAGAATTGAGGTAAACCGTGAGAGGATCTGGTGGCTGACTAGGTCATGAGCCTTTAGATCTAGGTTTGGACTAAAGGAAGAGATATGGAATTTTGTCCTCCAATATTTGCTGAAGGTGCCCTTTAAACAACCAACATTTTGAACATCTGGAGGATGACCAGCAGGTCATGAACCTAATGCCTATAGATGTCGGTTCCTACTAAAGATAGAGACATGGGATTTTGTCCTCTAATGGTTAGGTACTTACCAAAGGTGCCCTTTTTAGAACCAACATTATGAAAGTCTGCATAGGTGGATAGGTTATGAACCTATGGATCTCCGTTCCTAGAGAGATGGCATTTTGTCCTCCAATTTTGCCTTATGTCCCCTTTTCACAACAAATATTTTGAAGCCCCGATGAAAGATAAGGTCATGATCCTGTGGAGCTCGGTTACTACTAAACGTAAAGACATGGCATTTTGTTCTCCAATACTTGCCTTATGTCCCCTTTTCACAACAAATATTTTGAAGCCCCGATGAAAGATAAGGTCATGATCCTGTGGAGCTCGGTTACTACTAAACGTAAAGACATGGCATTTTGTCCTCCAATACTTGCCTTATGTCCCCTTTTCACAACAAATATTTTGAAGCCCCGATGAAAGATAAGGTCATGATCCTGTGGAGCTCGGTTACTACTAAACGTAAAGACATGGCATTTTGTTCTCCAATACTTGCCTTATGTCCCCTTTTCACAACAAATATTTTGAAGCCCCGATGAAAGATAAGGTCATGATCCTGTGGAGCTCGGTTACTACTAAACGTAAAGACATAGCATTTTGTCCTCCAATACTTGCCTTATGTCCCCTTTTCACAACAAATATTTTGAAGCCCCGATTAAAGATAAGGTCATGATCCTGTGGAGCTCGGTTACTACTAAACCTAAAGACATGGCATTTTGTTCTCCAATACTTGCCTTATGTCCCCTTTTCACAACAAATATTTTGAAGCCCCGATGTAAGGTCATGATCCTGTGGGGCTCGGTTACTACTAAACGTAAAGACATGGCATTTTGTTCTCCAATACTTGCCTAAAGTGCGCTTTTCAAAACCAACATTTTGAGGGTCAGATGGAAGATCAGGTCATGAGCTTAATGGATATCGGTTCCTACTTAAGGTGAGATATGGGATTCTGCCCTCAAATACTTGCCAAAGGTGCACTTTTCACTACCAACATTTTGAAGATTTGTCCGAAAGCAGTCGCTATGTAGCTAACCTTAAGATCCTCAGAAACGGGCTAGCTTTTCGGCAATTAATGTCGCAATTGTATATCCAGTGCATTATGTGAAGTCCATCCAATCCGGAATCCATTAATCAATGCTTATGTACAAGAAAGTAAAAGGACAAAAAGTAACTTTAGGTAATAACTTCCAAGGTCGAAACTAAGTCGGTTCTGAATATTTATTTCCAAAAAAACAAAAACATTTCACTCATACTGAATTACGCTCACCTTGAGACAGTTTTCGTATCGGTTATCTCATTTATAAAAATGTGGCAATTAATGTGTACGTATCGGCAGGTTCATAAATATTGGTTACTTTAATAGTCCAAGAGCTTACTTATTTGATAAATTTCAAGGACTATTAAAATCTTCATATTTTGAAAATCATTTAATACACAGATTGTATGTTTAAGTGTTTCGCAAAAGTCTGCACTTAACTATACAGTTTTTTTTACAATATGCAATTGTCAACTCTTTTGAAATACTCCTTGAAAGTAGACCGTGGAAGGGAAATAATGCTTCGAATGGATTATGTGTGTATGATTTCCATTCAAGTGACTGAAGTGGGTGTGATGACTGGAAGAGAACTTGAAATTTGAGATGAGCTTTTTGATGGTGGCCATACGTTTTCTTCTAATAATATTTTGTAATAAACTGTCTTTGTTTTATAGCAATTTCACCTCTTCACGATACCATTAACAAAATTTTGTTTTATTTAAATTCATTTCTTTAAAAACGACTGCCAGCTCCTTCACTATATGAGCTCTGAGCGTCCTTGTGAGGTAACTGACACTCCTACACGCTCTAGTTTTACTTTGGACTTTCACTATTATTGTGCGTTTGCGCAATCTCCTTACTGTACGCGTGCCTTATAAAGTCATTGCCATTTAAAGAGTTATAGCAGTAAGATTTAACACACAAACTTCTGTTAACTGATGTTGATTCTAATAAAGATCCGTTCATTAAGACGAAAGTCCTTAACCAGTGTGTCCTACTCGTGATAACATTCGGAGCCGAAACGCGGACATTGCACGGCTGGTTGGTCTAGTGGCTAGTAACCCTAGGAACGAAATCAAACGGTCGCGGGTTCGAATCCTGCAAGGGGCAATCATTTGTGTGATGAGCAGAAATGTTTGTTACCGAGTCATGGATGTTCATATTCGTATTTATGTATGTTTATCCGTTATCTAGTGCCCATATTACAGGGTATCCTAGTTTGGGGCTAGGTAATTGGTGTGGAATTGTCCCGAATATATATTATATTATATTGACTGTGAGACTGGTCCACGAATTCAAGGTCGCTCAGTGAGCTATAGAACGGGCTATGCTCGGGGTTTCTCTAAGGGATCGCCTCCAAAACGAGGTGATCTGGCAGAGAACGAAAGTCACCGACTTAGCTCAAAGAATTAGCAAACTGAAGTGGCAATGCTGGTCACATTAGTTGAAGAACCGATAACCGGTGGGTAGATGAGTTTTTGAGTAGAGACCAAGTATAGGCAAAACTAGTGAAGGACGCCCTCCGGCTAGATAGAGTGATGATCTGTGGTGACGATTTACGCAAAAAGCTGCAGCAATGAAATGAGAAAAGCCGAAGATCGGGCTCAGTGGTGCGCATTAGGAGAGGCCTGCTAGTCAGCAGTGGACTAATGTAGACACCCTAGCGCCGTCTCATTTTCAAGGAATCTAAAATAATGCTGCAGCGGTGACTGAATCAGACGAGAGCCTCAAAAGATAAAAATATAGTTCCCTAGACAGCGGATATTTTTTTGAGCATTTTGGGGTAGAATTACTTGGGCCGTGGGCACAAGGAGTACATCAAATAAATAGAGATCTGTCGGGGCGTCTGAACAAAGTAACACCGGACTATAATGTTGGTCATTATTTTGCTCAAGGACTTGCCTATGTTCGTCCATTGCTGGACATAGGGCTCTCCCAAGGCACGCTATTTAGCCCGATCTTTGGCTCTTCGCATCCACTTTCTGCCAGCAACCTTGCGCAGATCGTCGCTCCATCTAGCCGGTGGGCGCCCTACACTACGTTTGCTATTATGTTTGTTTGTTTATACACGTCATTACTTTTTAAAAAAATACTCCAGAAAGCGTAATTCAAAATCTTTGGCAGCAACTATCGTGGTGTTTTTTGATCAGAAACAACTGCATAATTACTCACTTACTCGTACTTGACATAATTGTTAACATTTCGTTTCCATGGCAACATGTCATTTCGTTCTGTATTTTTTATACCTAGGGTTACATTATTGCAATTTTGGAAGGGATCTCTAATTTTTGAAAAATAAATTACTGCCCATGTTAGTTGCTGAAAATGTAGCTTTATAGAAATGAAAGAATTTTAAAAATTGGGTCAGTTTTTTTAGTTTATACATTACAAACAAACATATAAAGATAAAATAAACTAATCGTTCCTATTTATTATTATTAGTTTAATATTAGTTATTAGTGTTGATGTGTATGACCGATGTTTTGAATCCGAACTTCAAAAAAAAAATACGTTCACGCGGGCAAAGCCGCAGGTACAAATTCTTTTAAATAAATCTGCAGTAATGATTAACGAAATGAAGTAGATATTTTAACTAAATTTTATTACGCTACTTAGATAATATTTAACAATATGAATCGCATTAAATTATTAGATTACGTTAGAGTTTAGATAAGTTCAAACGTATTAACAATTTAGTTTCATAAATATAAATTACCTTAAAATCACTTTTACTAATTAAACACTGGTCGTATACATTTCAGTCTGATTATAAGTAAAACAATCAACATATAGTAAGTATCTCCTATAGTTATCACCTGGCCTGTATTAAATAACATTCTAATTTGTATTCTTCACTTTTTATGATACAAATATTTTTATATATCAAATATGTCTAATAGGTTTATTATAGGTGGTCTTCTTTTCTTTACAATTTTACGGACCACTTCTTGATTACCAGTGTCTCTTACAGGTTGATATCGATCATCTGGATCGTCATAGTTACTAGAATATGAAGGACGGTCATATTCATCTTCTGGTTCAGGTCGGTAATTGTTCGGTTCGACAACCCTCATCGGCTTGTATTTCTTCTTAGGTATTAAAATATAGTCATCTAAATCGTCGCTAATATATTCAGGAATTTTATGAGGTCTATTTTTCTTTTTAGGTCTCGGTGGCGGAATATCTTCTGGAAAATACCTTTCTGGTGGCGGAGTATCGGGTACAAACGGATAATTGTATTTAATCGAGGAAGGTCTCAGTTCTTCATATTTCAAATATTTATTGTTTCCATGTGGCCTTATCTTTTCGAATTCATAGTTAGATGAGTCAGCATACTTATCGGAAGTGTCTCTTAGCGAGTCGGGTTCATAATTTGGATATATGTTTGGTTTGTTCAGTTCAAAGTCTACGTTGTTAGAATACCAATTTTCTTTGTTGTCGTAACTTTCTTTTTTTGGTTTAGTTTTGCGATTCGGATCAAAGCTGTATCCGACGTGACTGTGCGCTTCACCGTCTGACCAATCATCGCGAGGATGTTTGATTGTGATGCTGTGTGTATATTCACTGGGTTCTAAATCAAAAGGGTATTTTGGTCTTTTACGATGTGAATTTTCTTTTTCTTTGTTTTGATCATAGGGACGCTTATGCCTTTTTCTTTCATAAAAGTCTTCTTCGTCCATGTCTTCTGAGAAGTCGTAAAATTTATCAAAATTCTTCATTGATTTGGGTTCCGCGATGCTTCTTGCAACGTTTCGCTCTGCTGGCTGGTTATTCTCATTGCTGACAACTGCAGTGAATCCCGTCTTTGGACCAGCCGTGTATTCGACAGATCTTATGGTGCCGTCAGGTTCTAATACGCTGTAGTGACCTGTAAATTAAGGAATAAAAAACATTGACCCAAAAAATACACTTTTTGTTCCCCCAAAAAGATCTGCATCAAGTCTCTATTGATTGATAATATTATTATTCAGTCTATGTACATAATATACAAAACTATTTCCCCTTATGTGGTTTTGATAAGTTTAGAGCAAAATAAGACTGCGCTTTCCTTTTAGAACGATTATTATATTAAAACATGAAATGGTTAATTATAATCTCACATTATAGTAATTAAAAATTTACCTTTAACAGTGTCACCTTCCTTCGTCTCCCACGCTGCCTTTAGGTCACCAGTGTGAGCATCAGACACTCCGTAACTAAACGAGTAGTTTGGTCTTCCCTGAAACAAAAAGAACCAATACACATGTCCACATCATTTTTTACCCCCAGTAACACTCTAATGAAATCTAAAAGAAAAAAATGAGAAAATAATTTATGAATTGATAGCTCGCGTGCATTAGTTCGGTATTTTACTCATCATGCCAATTCATTGCATGTTCGGCCATTAAAGTTTAGTATTCTGAATAAGTAATGAATTCTGTAATCGTTTCCATAAGTCTGGTATGCAGTAATGACGGCAGGTAGAGTAGTGTCAGACTGTCCCTCAAATCAGTAGGTGTAACGCGTGCTATATTTATCACTCTCGATCACGAGTTTGTGTTGCTCAACACATGTCTAATAAATAACGCGCTAATACAATAAAACAGTGCCATACAAATGAATGGAAATCTAGCACGAATGGGCATTTGTATCGGCTAATATCTTGGTATGTTTTTTCACGAAATGTTTCAATATACAGTTAAGTTACGAATAGTTATTACAACTATTAACAATATAAAAGATATTCTGAATGAATACAAAAAAAAAACTATTTAAGTGTCAACATGTAAGTTAGCAGATTTTACAGGCATCAACACAGAAGCATCAACAACGCAAACCAGTTTCATTGTGTAAACAACAGATGGCATCTTAAAAGTCACTTGCTTACTATCAAGTTCAAGATGAGTCAGATGTCGGCGCAGGCGCATCGCTCCGCTACTCAATGTCAATGACAGATTCGCTTTCGCTTGTTTCCGTTTTATGTAACGGTACGATGTAACAAAAACAAATAAAAAAACATGTAAATTAAATCAGAAACTATAGTCTTATGAGTTTCGTTTGATGATAGCAGCTTAATCATTTGCATAACTTTTTTTAAGCGGTATTACAGTAACGAAATGACTTGCCCCGGTCGTGTTGCCCTGCAGAAAAGTAGATAGATATACTGCGGAATGAGTTCGCTATAGGTAAGATTTCAACACTTGGCCAGTACCTAAAGTTTCGATAAGCTTTGTTAAAGAACGTAGTTTCGTCAATAATAAGCCCTTGATATTATAATCTACTTATGAGCTTTGGTAAGAAGTTTGCGACATGTGAGCAATCATTGATTAAGATGATTGATATGACAGTATTAATCCTTTCATAACGCTGTGTTGTAAATTAGAACTAGGAAGTGAAAGCATTTAATTAGATGGGTGGAGTAATGCAGACAACAGAACTAATAGCCGATGCGTATCTTGAATGTCGACAATGGAGAGCTCAAATTACTTTCGTTTTTAAAGTGCTCGTCTAAGTAAGTTAGAGTATCTATCTTCTACTTTAACCTTTGATTATTGAGGTGGGCACTTGTGGTGGAACATCACCCCTTTATTTGTATGTGGTGGTGCTAAGCTCTTATTGAGTAGCTTTCAGATTATCAAAAAAATGGTTTAAATAAGATTTGAGTTGAATGTTTTGAACTAACTCAACGTAAAAGTGTTAATAATATTATTTCCGATTGTAAGTAACAATCATTATTTATTAATTTAATTTTAAAAACCACTCACTTACGAGTATTTAAGAAATGATATACCGCAACGTGACACTTGAACATTGTATAAAAACATTCACGATTATTTTTTATTACAAGTAGCACTGTCTTTTGTTATGTTGACATATTGTTTTTTTTTCATCAAAGCCTTTCAGCGAGGTGTTAATATGTAAGAACAATATACCGTGCGTGTGCCAAACGATAGTGAAACTCGCGTGTTTGCTTTGCTTGACGACTGCGATAAACATTGGATTGGACGTTACGTGAATAAGACAAGAACATTACACCTATCGTAAATATACTTTTTGCCTGTGAAATATTCATGAAAGGAAAGCATTTGGCTTGTTGCCGGACATTACAAGTTTTTCATAAACTGTGGATACACAAATTGTGGATGAGTTTTAGATCTCTGGGTCATGACTTATAAAATTCTAGACTATAATACTAAAATTGACAATATCTCCAATATATGAGGCTATGTTTGTTTGATTACGATTATATCACTTTAGCACAAAAAAAATGAAGTTATCGGACTAGGTGACGATCATCAAATAAATAAATATTTTTCTACGGTTTAAAAAATGTGTGGAACATGAAGGTTTAATATTTTTTCAAAATATAGGTAAAAAGTTATTTTGGAATTTATTAAACGGCTATAATGTTGGATTCGCCGCTCCGGCTGTATTAAATATTCCAATATGAATTTGCACTCGCTAAAGTTTATAAAAATCAAAGATGCTCGTTTTAAGCTTAGATTGTGGTTAAATTTTACAGTCATAACATGCTATTGAACAAAAACTACAGACCATAGCCACAAGAAAAATATGTTAATGTGAACTCACGTTATCATTCTTAAAATGTCCATCAAGATCTTGTACCGGCTCCTCTTCTTGACAATTCAATGCCAACAAATTCGCCAAAAGGACCTGGAAGATTGTGAAAGGCAGTTTATTTTTCTAATTTATTTTTAGTATGTAGGTACCAAGGAAGTTGTATGTACTATTCTATTTGAGTTGTACGTAAGTACATATAACGTCCTTGGTAGGTACTCTCAATAAATTCTGATTAGTAAAAGATAATATTCCCTCGATTTAGGAAATCAGAAAAGATGATATTTGTCATGATATATTATATCATAAAAATATCATGAACTGTATTTTTAGGGAGGTAGCTATTGAATACTGGGCCAAGACTATCTGTAACTTTAACCAAATATAATTATTATAACACTACATTAAAAATTGATAAACAAAACGAATTAATTTGAAAAACGAAGGCAAGTAATAAAAGTATGAATGGAAACTAAAACTTATGAAATAGCTAAACTAAAAAAAAAGGTTACATACCAGTACAGCAAATTCTTTCGCCATGCCTCCTATTTAAATTCCACCATCCGATAAACAATTCTAATCACACTGAAAAGTAAAACTAAACCAATCATTTATACAATATAAAAGTAGTACAGATTTGTCCACATCCAAGGTTGGGACTTTACGAAGACTCGCCGCGGCCACCACCTCTGTCCTATATATAAACGCACACATCAACCCCCGTTGCGTGTACACGAGGGACACTCACTCACACAATCAACGCAGATAATCGCAAAACCAGGATGCACTTGTTTGAATTTATAGAGATCTCCTACCTGTTGTATATGATAGTCACATCTATCCTTTCAGATTTAGTTTAACTATAGATACTTATGAATGCAAGTTCTTAAGGCTGTATTACATTAACATTGAAAACTATAAGAACAGAACAGGACGAGTAGAGTTCGTGGATTACCTTATAAGTTAGGAATAGATACAAAAAACCTTATAGGTTAAAAAAAAACTTATGCGATTTCATATTTTCGTAGTATAATAATTGTCATTGCAAAATCATAGCTATGGTAACTGTGTTGTTTAGAGTTATGGAGATTTGCAAGTTATACGTCAAATTGTGTGTGACAGAAAAATACTTCGAGAACAGAAACAAATTGCTATTTTTGTTGTTTTTTTTTTGTAATACACTTTTTCATCTTATCATCACCGTATTATGTTCCTGCTCCTGAAATTCAGGCCTTCTCTCAAAAAGAGTAAGTATTGAATCATAAGCCACCATGATTCATAGTGATTATACAGGGCTAAAACTTTAAAGATCTTAGCAATAAATATTAATTATTTATCGAAAATTTACATACTCATATACCTATTATAAATGCAAGCATGCAAATTAAGGAAAGTTAATTAGTGTTTCTTGATGGGTCGTAAACTGATATTCTGACTAGTCTACTTTCTGAAACAAAATTGCACTGCATTCTTCTCTAGTCAATTTTTTTGTTATGACATAAAGTTTAGACCAATCGCCAAATTCAATTATATTTTTACCAGAAGCAAGAACAAAATGCCAAATTAATATTTTTATCCAATTAACACACAATATAATAAATGCAAAATTAATTTTCTCTCTCTCACTCACTTTTTCTCTGTCTGTTTGTTACCTTTTCTCGACTAAACGGCTGAACCAATATTGATGCAATTTGATAAGAAAATTGTGCGTATCGTGAAAAAGGACAATATGAGCAATTTTTTACGTCTCACACCGTGCTTTTTCATCGATCCTTGGTTGAAAACAAATAATTTAAAGTTTTCCCAAAACAGGGGTAATATAAATACATAGGAAACTGAATTATCAAGTCCCGGAACAAAAAAAGATTGCAAGTTAATTCACCAACACGAGGAACTAGTTATTATTGTTATACGTTGTAATTAACAACAATGTATAAGTACACTGTAAATCTGTAGCCGTTAATCTTCCTAGTAAAAAAATATCATTATAATATATATTTTTACGTATATAGCTTATTTATGTATTTTTATGTTATTTAATTACTTAAGTATATTTATTATTTTTATATCTATATGTAGTTATATTATTATGTATATATATAATTTTAACATCAACCGCGAGGGGCCTTTCTGAAAACCAGCGTCCAGCACTGGACATTTTTGCTGAGCACTGGCCCTTTTGGTACACTCGCGTAGCTTATAATGCACATGCAATGCAATTTGTATTAGTTTGTTTATAATTATATTTTTGTATATATTTTTTTTTGTGCCGATAAAAACTTTTTTCTTCTTTCTTCTTTTAATAACCAGATTTTTATATACTTACCTACATGTTAAAGAGGAACCGAAGGAATGTTTCAATTCAATAAATTGTATACAATGACAGAAATTTCTAAATATAGTTTCTTTCAAAAAACTGGACGACACTTGGTTGTCGCGGCATCTTTCATGTCAATAGGTATAAATTGTCCCTTCTTAAATTAAATCATATTATGTTAGAAGTATATAATCTTTATATTTTCTATAAATCTTTTGTAGCAAATGATTTATTATTTTAAAAGTTAACAAGTTTTATTTAACTTGCAATGTTTGTATGTATGTATGTTTTTTTAGGTCAAATCTTGCAACCTGAATTAGAACCACTTCATCTTATCCTACGAAATTGAAATTTTACATGTTGGTTCAGTTCCGATGAAAATGATATTTTATGGTGTGACGATGTGAAACCTCTTTCATAATCCATTTCATTCCATTTGATAGTTTGTCATTATTAATTCTAAATTCAAATAACCTGGGATTCTCATATTGTTTTTTGGCTCATGTAGAGGTTTTTTACAAAATATCCGATAAAAAGTAGTAAATAAATTAATTATTATATCTACCTATATCTGGCAGTTTAAGTTAATACTTAAATAATACCTACCTAAAATAACGGCCAATAGAATGCCCACCAAAATGCTGACTTCTAGCTTGGGGCGTGTTCGTGTTCAGTAAGAAAGGACCGGCTCGACTAGCAGAGTCCTGCAAGCGTTGCTGTTTGGCCAGCTATCTCTGTACATGGTCATCTTCTGCTACAACGATTCCACGAAGGTGAAGCCGCTGTTGATGATCATCTCCAAGTGCTCCTAATTGTTCCTGTTCTCTATGTTGTCCACTGAGGTTTGGTCCCTGGGCTAGTGGAACAAACCCAAACCCAAGGATCGCATCGTGACAATGGTAATCATGAGCTGAATGGTCATCCAGGATTAGTGCCAGATAAAGTAACTCTTCAACGGTCAACAGCACACCACATTATAAGTTTTACCATGACATGGTTGCTGCACTCAGGGTTGGGTCCTGACTAGGGAACTTCTCAACGGTTAACAGAACAGACACGAAATTTTGTATACGCATTTGATTGTGATAGCTCATTCTAAGTTTCACATGTGCATGGTGCATAAAAGTTTTTTTTTAAATGTTTTTAATTAATATATAATTTACTAAATCTAGACGCAGTAAAATGGTTGTAGATATGAACCTCTATTGAAATCCCTCTACTTAATTAAATTTATTTAGCAGGATATGCCAAAGTATTAAGTACATGTCAGGTGTCATGTAAGTTACATGACACTTTGAAATATGTTGAGTACCTACATCCGCACCAAATCTATTGAAGCGTATCACTATTCCAGAAATGCTCATCACTTAGTTTAATATTAATAATTAATGGCTATTCCCCAGTACCTACTTCATGCATGAACTCCTCTAGTAACGATGATAAATGTGAGTAGGAAAACATCGCATATAAATTACTTTCAAAGCAAGGTTTAAAAAAGATGGAGTCCACATCGCCAAACATAGGAGTGAATCAAACGTAATAGTGAGTGAGTGAGTAGATAATTTGTGGTGTTTTGTGTTTTCTTCACAAGTTCACATAATTTCGTCAGAAAAGAAAACATTGTGTATGATTTTGCGTGAGAACTTGACAGATTTAACACGGCAAAACAAGTCAAGTTCTTGCTGCGATGTGGCGGTTGATTGGCATAACATGGTGTAAGTGTATGTGTGAGGAGTGTACGAGCGGATCGGCATATCTCAGATGATTCACTTTCGATTTGGCGGTGTGGAATCCGTCTTTTTTTTATAAACATTTTTGTTTTAAAGATACTCAACACTTACAATGTCATTTAATTGTTCTTGCACGTAGGTACCTAATACTTTAAATGTATAATGGAAATAAAATCACATACATTATATGTCACAAACGTTTTTTATTTTGGCTTCGTATGAAAAAGACATAGCGGTGTAAATGTCATGTCATAAACTTACAAGCTAGATTGTTTCGTAATACCTATTTGGAAATGTTGTGAAACAATGTTATAAATAAATCGAACAAAATTAATATCACAGTTCGACCACAGAATAAATAATAGGTTCAATTCGACTTTGATTTCGTGAGTCAAATAAAAAATATAAGGTACATTTTATTTTATCTGTACCTATAGCGCCATCTGTTATTTGGTTCGGTAACTAGGTCATAGATTCATTTAGTGCCATCTAGTGGTAACCATAGGAGCCGGCTCCTCCGTCGTACTGGTTCGCGTGTCCATAGACTTGTGGGTGCACGGCTTGGCCAACGCGTTTCACAACCGCGTTGAAGCCGTGGATCTTGTCAGCTGTGTACTCGACGATGCGGGTCGTGCCGTCAGGCTCAGCAAGGGAGTATGCGCCTGAAAGATAAAGGTAATTCAATATAATGTGAATAGAGGTCGCTTTATCCAAAACAACATTTGATTGAACTCACAGACCATGATAATTATGGTCTGTGGTGAGGTTAAGTTGATTATTGAGCAAATAATCATATTCTTCGTTGTATTTTAGTGTTGTCAACTTATTGTATATAAAAATGTTTACCTTTCACAACATCGCCATCACGGGTTTCCCATTGGTTCTTATGGTCACCAGTGTGGGGGTCATTCACAGAGTAGTCGAACGCGTATTTAGGGTAAGCCTGTAATATCATGAAAAACATATGATTATAATGTAGTTACGTAATTTAGATGTCTACTTAGGTATTTGGAGAAAACGAGAAAAGGTGAGTTTATAATTATGATTTTGGTATTACAGACAATTAAAGATGGTACAAAATAACCCCCTACAATACAATACAATAACTCTTTATGAAGCCATCACAATGAAAAGCAAAATAACAGTAATTGATGGATTAGGGTTATTTTCTTATTGTTTGGTAATTTATTATCAGAATTTAATATCTTATAATGCTGACATGTTAACTGCTTTATCTAATCGTATTAGGGATGTTATAATTTTAATAGTTATTTATTGCATAATAAATTTTCCTACATTATATAAAAGTTATTATTGTTTAATCACTTTTTGTTGCTGTCTTTTATAATAATGCATATTTGTTATTTTTTATTATTGAAATTATTTAATTTCACTATACTTCTTGGCTAATACTTCTGTGACTTGTAGCAGTACCGCCAATGCCCAATTCATTCTGCTACTTCGAGCAACAATCGAATAATTGTTCTGCTAACAATTTATGACATGCAATGTTTTCTTTTCTTTTTGGTGGAAAACATGGTTGAGAAAATGCTACAAGTCCAAATTTTACCACATGTTATTAAAACTAATTCATCCCAATAATCAAGTGGTACAAAAAAATACGCAGAAGTAAGAACACGCACCATTTTCGTAGCCCAGAGTACGCGTTGAAGTCTTTTGAAAGCAAGACTCAATCTTGTTAATTATTTGATACCCTTCTAACCCTCCGTCTACGTTCCAACTATAATCATGCAATGCCAATGTTACAAACGTTTGAGTTTCTGAATGTTTATTCAAGCTTTAAGCTTTATCTTCAAGATTAAAAAATACTGGACCAATTACTATGCGATTTTCTTTATTGGTATATTTTGTTGTTGGCATGGCTTCGAACCTCTAAGATTATACATGCGTTTCCAACAATCACTCGGCTGTTTTTTTTTCTCGAATTGATATACTGAAAGACTCGTTGGCAGGGTTGGGAAAACTTTTTTTTATATAACAATATGTACAGTGTTTTGTTTCAATTAACAATACACATCAGTTTTTATTTGGTACGTTTAAAACTTGTTCCATATTGTAAGCATTATTTTAAACACCCTATTTGATTCTCTTGAGCACGGTGTGGCGCTGACTCAATATCGCAAATTTAATTGTTTTGTTCTAAACAATGAAACTTGTGAACAAAATCGCGGAAGGACGGTCAAATATATTTTTTAACTAGGGTAGGTATGTAGGAACTTGCCTATATGATCAATTAAGTCATTTAAAAGTGATTATGATAATTTTCATAGTGTAAAATATCTATTGCACTGAAATTATTTCATTTTCGTGTTTGTAGTTACTTACTATGTTTTAAGGTTGTTGAAGTACCCAAAAAAACCCGATTGTCCCAATAATTAGGAAATAATTCGCTCATGACCAATGATACTAAAAAAAAAACGATATTACCCGCACCGGTAATACGGTAATACTGTTTTATATTCTGGTCTGGGATAATCGAGCTCAAACCATGCTGAAACTTTAGACTTGCTATGATGGTGTTTACAATTTAGTTTTTTTTTCTTCAGTTTTAGCGTGATGCTTGTCCTTTTGCCATATCCTAGCTCAATTATTATGTTATGTAATATTTTTAATATGTTTTAAATTTGGTTTAGAGCAGGTGTGAATATTTTCCAGAGTTTTAACAGCGTTTTAAACACTTGTTTTAAACAAATTCTTTGAAAATTGCCAACCCAAGCAGGGTTGGCAATTTTGGTAGGGTTGGGTAGGATGATTCAATATTGTGACTGTGAATACTGTATAGTTTGTAGCCAGCATTTTTTTTAGTGAATTGCTTGATGTAGCACAATATTACATCTTTTCAACCACGGTCTACATGAATAATGCAATACTGGTCACTTATAGTTCAATAATACCTTGCTTCACCTGGACATACTACATGACGCAAGTATAGGACGTTACAGTGGCTAACCACCATAACCGTTACGGGTTACAATTTTTGCTATTACGGACACAATCAGAAGTAAAACGTTTCCCTTGAATTCAAAGGAAGTGTCATCAAATGTGACATCTTTTTACTTTCTCAACTTTCGAGCTTAAAAAGTGAAATTAATTATTTTAAATTTTTATTCATTAGGTCATCAAGAACAATAATAATAACATCTGTGAATTACCTATATGTTTCTGAAAATATATGTAATGGCATTATGCCAAAGCTTAAAATCAATAAATTGAAATTGCTTTCCTTGTTGCGACAAGGTGCGTGCCGGGGTAATTTTACATCATAGTTTTATGTTTACATATTTAATTTTTCCCGTAGCTTGCTTTCAATATACACAATATGACTTATAATCCTAATGCCTCAAACAGGACTTAACTGATTTTAACTAAAATTTATGTAGTTTTAAAGGTGAACGGTACGGTACGATATCAGGGACTACATTGTTTTCTTTTAACAAAACTAGGTGACTGTGAAGTCTTCAAAGCTGGGACTGCAGTCTCAGTTGCCTGATCCATTTATTTTATTATTATTATGAATTGATAAAAAATTAAAATGTTAAATCCGAACTTTTGTACGGTTAAAAACTGTATGTTATGAATTTGCATTCAATGTCATATAGTAGAACCAAATTTTTAAAGAAGGTACTTACGTAGTAATCTCCGTGTCCATGTCCAGCATTACCAGCATATCCACCATTTCCGGCATATCCACTATTTCCGGCATATCCGCTATTTCCGGCATATCCGCTATGTCCGGTATATCCATCGTTTCCAGCATATCCACCATTTCCGGAGTACCCGCTATATCCACCATCTCCGGCATATCCGCCATGTCCACGATAACCGCCAAAACTGGCGTATCCGGCTTGTGCGGCGGCGACGCAGACAGCAATGAGCACTAACACCTGACGAAGACAAACTCGAATTCATTATGTTAAGTGGTTTAACGATTTCATTAGCGATAAGTATATAGTCAATAATTAAAATATTCTTTCAGTATTACTATTTCTAGAAATCAGGAAAACATATTTTTGATTATTTAAGGGGTCGAATTAGAAACGAGATAATTCGGCAGACAACTAAGGTAACCGACATATCTCAGAGAATAAGTAAGCTGAACTGGCAACCTATGTAGGTATGTCGTAAAACCGATAAGCGTAGGGGTAGACGATTTTTAGAGTGGCGACCGCGAATCGGCGAGCGTAGTTTAGGACGCCCTCCAGCTAGATGGAGCGACGATATGCGCAAGGTGGCAGTCGTTGGATGAGAAAACCCGATGATCGAGCTTAATGGCGCGTCTTGGAAAAGGTCTATGTCCAGCAGTTGACTAATATAGGTTGTTGATTGTGATGATAACATTAAAAGTCACTCAATTATTCAGCCTTGAGTTGTGTTGTATATGTACCTAGATGTAAAAGACATGTATGAGTAGTGGCGGTTGCACCGCCTTATTATGTATGCAGCTGCTACTTATAAGGCGGTGCAACCGCCACTACTCATACATGTCTTTTACATCTAGGTACATATACAACAAGTTGGTTTTGATATTCATCCATTTACATTCATACCTACCTTTGATACACAAAGTTCACGATTAGCCTTCAGGTCACCTGCTATCATTTTGATAGTGGTGGTGACGCTGGCGATATGACATATAAGGTCAGACCCAACTCGTGTGACTCTTTTCATTCACAACAAAGACCAACAATGCTGTACTATTATCATGTTAAACGTAATACTTGTACTATCCATTCTGTAGTATTTGGTATTAGAACAAGAACAATGAGACATGAGAATACAAATGCAGGAAGTAGGAGGTCTGTATTGGATGTAGTTAACAGATTGATCTGTTTTAAATTATTGTTATTTCTCATGATGTTAATTTAATGAAACAATAAAATTACATAAAAATGAGTCACTAATATTCTGAATCAAGCTTGAAATCATTAGATGCTGTTTAGACGATTTTTATCCAGACTATAGACTTTTTGATACAAATCTTCTCACGGCGTGGCGATAGTCTCGTCGTATCACAACAATATCTAAAGACTTAATAATGACGTAATATTGGGTAAAAATAAGATTAGAGATGTATAAACTGGTCAAGTGCAAGTCGGACACGCATAGACTTAGGGTTCTGTAGCCAGAACCCTAAGCTACCTTACTGTGAAAACCGTTTTGCAATTGGTCCAGTAGATTTTACACTGTCTTCTTCTTCTTTTCAGCCTTTATGATCCCATTGTTGGGCATAAGGCTCCTCTCATTGACGCCACCACTTTTTATCTTGTGCTGTCCTCGGAAACTGTTTTCTAGCAACTCTGGCTATTTCATCACTCCACCGTCTGGTGTCCCTCAATCTTTTACCTTCACGTGGCCACCACTCGCGACTGCTTTGGTCCTGTCGTCGTTCCGCCATGCAACGTATCCCGCCCATCTCTACTTAAACTTAGCCATTCGTATATAGACATCCTGAACGTTCATCCATCCTGATATCTCAAAATTTGGTACGCGATTGACCAGCTTGATTCCTAGCATGGCGCGCTCCATTGTTCGTTGGGGTACTTTAATCTTGTGGATGTTCTCTAGCGTTGTAGCCATGTTTCGGAACTATTAATGAGGATGGGAAGGACACATTGGTTAAAAGCTTTGGTTTTTAGGTTTATTGCGGAATTTTATTTCTGAAAATATCCTCAATTTTCCCAAAAACGTCGACTGAGTTCTGTCCAAAAGATAAACGGTGTCCAAGGTTTCTTCTACAACTTCAATCTGGCTGCTACCTACGAGCACATGAGACGTTGGCACTAAAAGATTGGTCGTAATCTTTGTCTTGGACAGTTCATCCAGAAGCCGGCCCTCACAGATGCTACTTGAAGTTGTTTAAGCATACATGTCATAGATGGAGGATGTACAATTTAAGAAAAAGGCCACTTTAGAACCAAATATTTGTAGCGGATAACCGCTAAATAATGAAATAAACATATATTGTTAAGTAAGTAATTATAAGTATAGATATAAATCTATACTTATAATTTATCTCCTATACCTATCTATCTATACTTATAATAAAGAAATACGAACGAAAAAGTATGTACAATGAAGATAATTTAAAAAAAAGTTCTAGTATACTTAAAATAAGCTACTGAACAAGAATATAACATATTTTTAAATCATGTTTGTCTGTTTGTTTGTTAGTTTGTCTATATGTCTGTTCGCGCATCACGTAAAAACTACTGGACCGATTGCAAAGTGGTTTTCACTGTTGGATAGCTTAGGGTTTGACTTACAAACTGGTGTACTCGGTATCTTAATCCTATAAGAAGAGGCCGAGCATAAAAAAATTTTGACGGCTGAAGCAATTTTGATCGAAGGAATATTGGTATTTCAGGTCTTGGAATAGTACATAGTGTACATTTAATCTAGAGAAATGACCACGCGTGCAAAGCCGCGGGTACAGCTAGTATATAAATATATATATATATTTATATTTTTTATTTTATATATATATATATTGTAATTTGCAAGAACATCACCCAGACTTAAGACTCAGAAATCGTTAGTGAGACAATCTTACTGATTTTTGGAACCGCTAGGATATATTGATACAAAGCTATTGATATCGCTGTACTATAATTATATACTTGCCATGTAAGCAAATTTAATAAAAGTATTTACAGTTGTCATTTTTTTGTAATTTTCTTGTCACGTAAGTTTTCCAAATTACTGCGAGAGCTTTCCTAGAGACGAATAGTCCGAAATGAATATGATGGGGAAGGGGTGAGCATAGACTAACCTAATGGGCAAATGGCCTGATAACAATGAATGAAAAAAGACAATAAAAATGTGTATTTCAAATTGGTACGTAATAAAAATTCACTTAAAAACCTGTACCTCTGTTGTTTTGTAAAATTTATTATTATTGCAAGATGAAACGTCATACTTTGTCATTTTTATGGCATAACAGCAATCAAAGAAATTAAGTTGCCTGCACGTGCTATTGGACATAGTTCGGCAATTTTTATGACCATTGGCAATCAAATGAAACAAAAGGTTATCATTTGTCCTAATGTCAATATCTGCTGAATAGAGTATTCAGTGTAGCTGTACAGTATGTTCTAAAATATTTCCCGAAAATAAAAAAACTCGCACAACAAAAAAACACCAAAAACTTTTTTGCATTACCTAACGACATTTTTCTGATGCCTTTGGCAAATATTTTTGAACATTAACACACTTTAATAAAAAAAAGGTTATGGCTTCATTTTGTTCATAATATTTTTAGCTTCAACTTTTAATAATTTAAGTTTTTTAAGTTGCGCATATTTTTCCATTATAGACTGGTAATGAGATATTGTGCTGATTAGTTGTACGTATATACGCTTGTGTATTCTGTGTTAGTGCGTGATAGTTGAATTTCAAACATAGATATAACGTTACCGAATATGACTGCATCACTTGTGCATGTAAGGCGTTACGTTTAAGTTTTTTTGACACTGACCGGTAACGTAAAAGAATATTACATATCAATCATACAAAGGAAATATTGTATTGGTTTACAAATGCAAGCTATAAAATCCGCTTGGCATTTTAAAAGCCTAACATAATCCGTCATTCAAAATAGTAAAATCTCAATTTATCACGCGGCACTCTCAAAATCCGCAATATATCGCAGATTTTTTAAAAGCACACCATGTATTAATTTTCCAAAAACTTTTCATAACTGTACGTCTCAATAACAATAATTGTGACACGTAAGATTTCTTTACTCCTAAAAATGGTCCACTGAAATAGCACTAGATGTCACAAATTATTAATTTTAGCTAATTATCCAGTAATAAGCAGGAACGCAACACCGCACTTACTTGGAAGCCACGCATTTTAAAATCCAACTCGTTTAGCACAATAAGATTCTAGGTCACTTTCTTCCTCTTCAGCTGTACTGACAGGAGCAGAACTGACACTGTGCTGGCAGACGAAGTGCACGGTATTTATAAGAAACTCTGGTGGTTACACCACCGCTGTATTCGCCCGTTGCCTTGCTGATGACGCGTATTCAGAGGCTCTGAGAGATGGGAACAAAAAACGCTCAAGTCGATGTATATATTTGTTGATCTATTCATTTAACTTTTAATCATTTCAAACGATATCTGGGAAAAATAAATGTTATTAAGTAAAGTTTATACAAATTTCCGGATACTTCGTTTAGTAGTCTAGGAGCTTCAACATTGTATACATCATCACTCGTCAGTAGCCTAATAAGTTTTCATTGCTGTTTTTTTTTATTAATAATCTATTATATTATATAGAATGGGTCACAATCAACTACGCTGGTCAAGTCCAAGATTATCGATGCCACTTAAGCTTACATTCTTTGAAGTTCGTGGGGATGTTAGTTATATATTTTACCAAATGAAACTGCATTGTTTGTTTGTCGTATGAGGTAGTGCTGGCCTCTGTTATCAGAATTTGTCAGGCCGTCCAAAGGCCTCTGACATGGCTTAATGACTGCTATTAATCAACCGCTGGGACCGACAGCTTAATGTGCTCTCCGAAGCACGTAGCGATGGAAATCCGCACTTTACTCAGAAATGTCATATGTGCGAATCCTAGGACCGAACCCGGTATCGTTGGATTCTAAGTTGCACTGTTGAACCGTTAGGCTACCATCGCTATAAACATTAGAAACTGCATTGAAAATTAGACATATTTCTTAAAGAATTTTCACAGTTTCTTTCTCATATTTGTTTCTTATTTACTATCGGAGATTTCAGCAAGATAACAAACACAAAACATAAACACCCACCATACTATAAGTACATATTGGTGTCTCTGACATATTTTTCTAGAGCGTAGGCAATCTATAGTGAAGAAATTTGCTATAGCTATGTAGTTATCTAAGCCAAGGAAGACAATTTCAAATTACCGCATAAAATCTACTGTGACACCTGTTTAGACATGAAATGCTTTAACATTATGCAACCCAGGAAAAGTGTATCAAGTCCTTTAGATCGATAACAGTTATTCCAAAGCAGTTTCAATTATAGACAAATTACGACACCATACAGATTGCATGAACTGTTTATTATAGAGTAGGTAAATTATGTGAGAGGTGATATACTTTACACTCGCGGTATATTTAATTAATTATTGTAGCCAACTTATTACGCCACATGGTTCCACCCGCGTGGATGAAAATTATCATGAGTATGATAGTGATAGTGAAAAGGAATAACATATTCCAGGACCTTAAGTATCCACATACCCAATTTCATCTAAATTCGTTAAGCCGTTTCGTCGTGAAGACAGTCACACTATATACGCAAATATTGCTTTTGTCACGTTTTATAACGAAAACCAATTCACAAATCATTGAATCCGTTTTGTAATATACATATTATAACTTGATCAGCCAAACTTTCCGTGCAGTCCAGAAGATGGACGCTGATATACAAATTTCTAGGCAAGACCATAGAAGCAAAAATATATATTTGTAACTGAGTAATACTATTGTTTCAAATTGCAAAATTTTTACTCGTACATCGCACCCCACAAACACACCCTTACATATATACAAACCCCAACCATACTTAAACTGTAGCGTGTATTACACACTACCATCACCCAATTTCTACTTTCTTATATTATCTGGTAAAGCATTTCTTGGTTTTTGTGAATACTCTTTATTTATATTTATATATTAATATACTTTGGTTACTAAAACAATACCTTTAAATACAACTTTATTAAAATTGTATGGTACTTGTAGTAATACAATCTCGGCGCTAAAGAAGAGTCCTGTGACCTCACGTTTATACATACAGGTTTATTCCTAGTGTGGGGAATAGTGTTTTAACTGAGGTACAATTTTGCATCTACTTACATAATTTTTGCATAGACATATTTAATTATAATGTGTTTTATAATGTACCTCAAGCACTTTTGTTCCAACTCAATAAATGATTTATTATTTATTATATTAAAAATACATTATATGACTGGTGAAAAATTAAGCCAAATAATTGACCTTGGATATTTAGATTGCTATTGTTCAATTTAAAATTTGTTTTTAATATCAACAACAGGAGATCATTAAAAAAGTTGCTTAATATGTAAAATAAATTACCTATTTCCGCCAAACACAAAATGGTATTTACCAAATTGGCCATACAGGTAAATTAATAAAGATACTAGTACCAGTTTAGGAAAATAATAATTACAAACTGCGAGAATTATTAAGGCTAAATTAGACATCCATAAAACACAGGAGGATAATCTAAGCGTTCAGTTTAAGGTATGCGCTATGACTACCCTTAACAATTTGATTGTATATATTTGTTTGTAGGTCTCAGTAATGAGTGAGCATTGATGATGAAGACAGCACTTAAAAAACCTCTAAACCTATACAAAATGATGTAGGTATTGATGAAATGTATGTCATCCCTTAATATATTATTTTCAAACTAGCTAAACCCCGCGGCTTGGCACGCTTACAAATTTCACCCCTTCCTTCTCCCCTTCCTCCCGTATACTCCTCCCCACCCCCGTCCCCTCTAAACCCTGCCAACCACCCCCAACCCCACCCCACAAACTTCACTCTATCTCTTCTTTTTTTTTGTGATTTACTTACTTTTCCAATGAGAGGAATAAACCTGCTATCATAATAAAATGCGTACACAAATTTCGTGTCTGTGCTGTTGACCGTTGAAAAGTTCCTTTATCTGCAGACCATGTCATGGTAAAACTTAAAAACTGCTATCATAATAAAATGTGTACACAAAATTTCGTGTCTGTGCTGTTAACCGTTGAAGAGTTCCTTTATATGGAGCTAATCCTGGATATCAATTCAGATCATGCTTACCATAAAAATGCATTTGCATCGGAACTGATTCAAAATATAAAAATTCAACTGCGTAGTATAAAAGGAAGTGGTTCTAATAAGCTTGCAAGACTTGACCAAAACAAATACACTTACATACATTGAAAGATTTTAAAAAGCCGTGCTAAATAAAATGTATGAGAAAATGTATTTACTTCATAAATATTTTTTTTCATGCATTTGTCGGATGTTTTAATAGTTATTCTGCTATTCGGGGTGGAGACAGATCCAACAAATCAAAGATCATAAAAATCAGTTAGCCGTTCTATATCTGCTCTAATATTATAAAGAGGAAAGATTTCATTGTTTGTATGTTTGTTGGATAAACTTAAAAAATACAGAACTTATTTTAAAAATTCTTACACCTTTAGAAAGCTACATTAGCAGCGAGTAGTATGGGCTGTATTCTATTTAAAATATATATATATATATATATATATATATGAGATTCCTGCTAAAACTACAATAATGTAACCCAAGGTTTAGGTATTCTGTGCCAAGGTATCAAAAAATTGCCTATAAAAACGGAACGGAATCACGTCATGGAAACGAAAAATAATAAGTCTGTCAAAAAGCACCACGAGTGTTCCTCATAGTAATCGTGATTCAACTGACTTAGCGTTGCGTTGCTTTGCTGCCAATGATTTTGAATTACGCTTACTGCTGCAATTATTTTGGAAGTTACGACGGGCATAATTATAAATGATAAAAGTAAGAAAAATGCCGCAGTGTGAGCGACGTGAGCTCTGCCCGTACGTAGCCGGGGCGAGTCACTAGTCACTAGTCTAGGGCGAACTCGAATCGTTCGACAAACACTTGTGTGTTTTAAGGATTGCCAACGCCATCTAGTTTCATTTTGGGATACTAAAAGCCAAATAAGTAGATAGGGCGAAATGTAAATCTATGTAAATATATTATAGCTTATAAATATTTTTAATTTACTGTGTTAAATACGACATAATTATTTAATTTACTGTCTTACTACGTTGTTTCTACATATTCCTTATTATGTGATGCAACTATGTATAAAATGTCTGTTACTCATTTTTGGATGAACCGATTTTGATGAATCAAAAATAAAAACTTCCGTAAGACTCTAAGAAATACAGTTAATTAAACGGTATCAAAATCCATCCCGTAGTTTTTGCGTGATGAAGTCCCACATAGGCAAACAGACATAAATTCTAAAATCGATATTTTTGGATTCTACTGCTTTCATATATTCAAATAAAAATGTTTTTTTTAAAACTCTTCCATGTACAGATTTGACTTTGATTTAAGTTGTATTATATGTAATAAAGAAAAGAAAAAACCCTTTACACTTTTTGATCATATTGAGAACCTCCTCATTTTGGAAGTCGATTAAAATGAAGGTGACGATATACTCGTATGACAAAACTAAACGCATGTAATCAAAAATATAGTCCATAGCTAATTAATGAAAAAGTACGTTGGCAATGTTGCGCTACATGCATATTAGCAATGGTTACGTATTATTAGACATGCTATTATCTATTTCGATGTTTAGGCCTTGTTTGTTTTGTGTGTTTCAATTGGAACTTTCAACAATGTATGAACCAGTTTAGAAACATTGCACTATACAGCGCGAGATTCTTTATCTTGTATAAACATTTTTGAAATCAAAAATCAATATTTTGATTGTTATTTAGTCTTAGCAACCGTAGAAAAATGTTTATGAACAACCTTTTTATCGATAAATCAGTGGATTCCAGTTTCATGCTACCAAAAAAGCGATATTTTTAAAAGCTTTTATTTATCTTGCAATGTTTGTATTATGTATGTTTGTTTATCCTACGGATTAAAATTTTGCGTTTTGGTTCCGTTGCGATGACAGTACATTTTTATGGTAAGCATGACTTGAATCGACATCCAGGAACACTTTCAGATAAAGTAACTCTTCAACGTCAATCGTAAAGTCACGGAATTTTGTGTACGCTAATATGTAGTCAAATCTGTACATGGAAGAGTTTAAAAAAAAACATTTTTATTTGAATATATGAAAGCAGTACGCTAATGCGTACACAAAATTTCATGTCTGTGCTGTGTATACTATGCTAGCCAGTTTGAAGTTTTACCATGACATGGCTGCTGCACTCCGGGTTGGCTCCTGACTAGGGAACTCCTCAACAGTTAACAGCACAGACACGAAATGTTATTTACGCAATTTTTTGTGATAGCCCTTTCTAAGTTTCATCGTGACATGTAAAAGCTTTTATTTTAATTGTTTTTAAATTACTTATTTCATACATAAACTCAGTTTAATACGTTTTATAACCCTCCGATAGATTTTCAAACGGTTAGCGTTGCTGCCGTAACGAAAGCCATGCTATGTCCACATTTTCCAATGTGGACATAACATGGCTTTTGACAAATTATATTTTGTATAATATTGCCTTACTATTCATACATTTTTAGGGTTTCGTATTTCCGAATGAAAAAAAGGAACCCTTATTGTCTATCTGTTTCGAATCCACTGAACTGATTAAGTTTAAATTTGGTATACAGATTAATTTCTGTGACCCAAACATGGTCATAAAATCAAAATATTTGAGGATCTCAAATACTTTTATTTTATAATTTTAAAAGAAATAGTTTCTTAACTGTTTCAAGTAGTAATTGTTGTCAGATATTAAACCTGCACGTTAAAAAAAGCTTTAAAGTTATATAAAAAATAGATGAAAATAGTCTGAAACTACTGAGCCACAAATTTCGAAAATAATACAGAAAATTTACTTACATATTTACTTTTAAATTACAGGAATAACTAGCTTAACAGCAAAATTTTTTTTTCGTTTTTGTTAATCCAGCTATACTGACACTATATTGAATTTAAAAAAATGCCTATGGTTTGTTTATTCGGGAGAAAGTAAAAATACTAACGATACCCTATACGTCTTAATCTGTTCAGGCATTTAAAAGTTATGGTAGAATAAAAAAACTCACATACATACATGAGTCCTAAAAACACAAGGTAAATCTCTCAATATTCTTCCTCTCCACGCGAGTTCAACTCGCATTTGTCAGGTTTATACTATCAAGCATAATTTTTTGCCTTTTACCGTTCCCATAGACTGAGTAAGGTATCTAATACTTCTGTCAGCTTGCTCTACCTTCAGTCATACAGTCTATTACTATTAGAAGAGATTGTGGTCAAATATAGAACTCTTAAAGTTAAAAAAACAGTCATTAATTCAAAAGTACTTGGTTCATTGTAGTTTTTGAAACGGTTGCATAACAGGGGTTATTATAACGAGCAGGCGACTTTTTTAATCGTATCACACGAGTGTTTAAATACTTAATTATGTGCTGTTTCATGCAATACTTTATCTGCACTACACTACAAAACGGATAAAGTTTGTTGATTTTGCTGGTAAAAGATCGTTCGTAATTTTCGTTTCTGTTTCCATGATCTCAAGTGGAGTCACATTCTCCTCAATATCACTTCTGTCAGTAATTTTTCTGATTTTTCTGTGTTTTTGTTGGTCTTAAGTCTTATTACCAACAAAAAAGTTATCAATGGCACCGAACTACGCGCCGCCATAGTACGAGTATAATAAACGATCACAAAAATATATATATACTAACACCTGCTTGATAAGGTCTGTCTTGGTCTGTACTATTATGGGAAAAAATAATAACCATAGCATTATTTTGTGAAGAAACCAGTGCTATGTTTTTTTTATTATTAGAGAAGGCATGTCATTATGCCACCATTTTTGAACCCATAATCAGGATTTTACGATATGACTGTACTCGTAGATACAATATTTTAGAGCTAGCTTATATTTCAGTGTATTGTAAAATGTACAAAAAATAAGTGCCTATACCTATAGTATACGAACTTAAATGTATAAAGTAGTAGATACCTAAATAATACTTACTATTATGTTTTTTCGGTCCGTTTCAGAAGGTCCACCTAGCAAAATTTCCGGGAAGAGAGACCTAATAGCGAAACGTCGTACTAGTAAAACGTCTATATTGTAAAATGTAGGTATTTCTAGCAAAACGTCCGGTTTACTCACTGTTAAGTATAACAGCCGATCGCGGTAGTTATTGTTAGTTTTAATTTTGTGATTTTTCTGTAGCTGGTACTATACAATAAATAATTTCGTATCCTATCGAATCATGTCGTACTCTTCCTCTGAACTTTTTTCATTATTCGATTTTTAATTCCAAAATTCTTCGCAGATAGGCTTCATACAATATACCTCGTCTATTAAATAGATACTTGTAGATGCACTAAACGTACCTTACTTTTTTTTACCCGACTGAGGAAGGTTATGTGTTTGGGTTGTATGTATGTTTGTTTGTTTGTTTGTACGTTTCTTAGGCGCGTCTTACAGTCTAAACGGCATTTCCGATGGAACAACTAATGACCAAAATAAGTGAAGTATGAAAATGAAGGTCTTTATGAGAACATTTCAAATATATATAATTCATAAAATTAAACAGTAGCAATTGTCTTTTAAGCTTCTTATAAAATTTAAATTTAAGATTTTTCAAGTTAATGTTAAAATTGAACTATTAAGGTAAAGTTAAATATGTACCCCGTGGTTTTACCATTTCCATAAGGAACCGTGTGTGTTTCCGCTATAAAAAGTAGCCTATGTGTTAATCCAGGGTATAAGCATATAGCTTATACCCTGGATTAACACATAGGCACAAAATTTCATTCAAATCCGTTCAGACATTTAAGAGTGAAGAAGTAACAAACATACACACGCATACACATACATACAAACTTTCGCCTTTATAATATTAGTGTGATTAATTTTGGGGGCGGTCAGTTCGTATTCAATAATTTTGTTCCCGGTCGGGTTTTTTGTATTTTTATAATAATTTTATCGAATATAATATTGTTATTTTTAACTTAATCGATAAATGTCGACTAAAACTGATAAATTGTAATATCATCCAAAACGCGTAATATTTTACGCATGTAATAAGGACGCTCTTTCCATGCTTTTATTAACCTAGTGTTTTCGAGGTGGAAAGGAATTAGTGCTCTTGAATAGAGTCATGTGAAAATTTTGACCACAACCGCGTGGCGCGCTCTCGAACTATCGATAAAATTTCACAATCCACGTTCCTGCGCAATGTACTCGTATATCCTACCCAGCTCTATCTGTGACGTTGTAATTGCAAATCAGCAGATCTTCAGCAGTCTCCTTAGGTTCATGACGTTGTAGATAGTAATACCGGCCAAAATATCTCGGAGGTTGGACACACACACTGTGATCCGGATACTGAGCACATTTCATATTTTGAAGCAGGTTCTTCGCAGTTTTTGACGCGAGTGATACCAGTACATAGAGATTATACAAAAATGTAGCACAAATCTATGGAACAAGTAATTGTTTATTAACTACTACTACTACCACAGAACTAGTACCACAGAATAAATATTAGTACATCGTACTGGTACTAAATATGAAACAGTGGGACAACCCTCATGCCATGGAAGTCCAATTGTTCTTGCCCGCTAACGGTTGGCAGCGTACCCAACCATGCTGGTGGCATTGCCCCGTTGAACTGCAATGCTAATTTGATGAGCCAATTTCGATTTCTCGGTGTGCTTAGAAATATCTATTTTCCAATCCAAGATGGCGGACATGCTTTTTTAAGTATCTTGATGTGGGGGACATTTGAGAGATTTCTCGGGGATTTTTTAACGAAAATGACAACTATTTTCAAATTGAAGATGGCGGAAGACATGATTTAATTTTCATGAAATGATATAGGTGTCGTTTCTTAGATTTCTCCAGGTACTTATTATGAAAATGGGATGAAATTGACGGTCTTGTATTTATATAGTAAAATTAAATTTAAAAAAAGTAAACGCTCCCCGGGAAATATTGAAAATTAAGTAACAACCTTTATCATAGTCACTGAAATAAAACATGAAGGTCATTTTGTATTTCAAAATGGACGTAATGTTTCTTTTATATTTTTTATCGATCTTACGCAATTATCAAACACTATGACTGACTGTATAATTTACTTGACTGTGCCACACTGTATTCACCATACCTAGCGCTCTGTAGCACACACAAACTGCGTGCATACATATTTTCGCTAGCGTGTAGTAGTTAGAATCACGAATCTGATTTTTGTATGGAAAGCCTCCGAGTGTCCAGGTCCACCTTGTGGTTTTGGGACACCTGTATACGCAATGTTTTAACCCTGATGGATCAAAATAGGGGGTTAGCTAGAATAATTTTTCGATTTAACCTCCATGTTCCTCTCATGTTCAGCGATTTGGAATAGTTTAGGAGATACGGAATATTATAGTTTTTTGAGCCCAACTCCAGATTTCATTAGAAATTTAGTGATTATGACCAAACAATTAGCACAAACGTTGTGTTATTTTTTGTGTAGGTAGTATAATAATAGGACCATTAAAAGTTGCTTATGAAACGGTTGCATAATGACGGGAATTAAAACACGAGAGTGGGTTTAAATATAAATAATAAAGGGTTGGGCTATAATAAAATAATCTATTTAATAGTATCACTCGAGTGTTTTAATACCTAGTTATGTGCCGTTTCATACATTACTTTATCTACACTCATGCAATAGGAAATTAGTTTTAATGAATAAAATAATGTCGTAATATTTTCTTGATTTTGCTGGTAAAAGCTTGTTCGTCATGTTTGTTGCTTTTCCGTGATGTCAGGTGAAGTCAAATTTTCCCCACAAACACTGTTTTCACATGCTTAACACATTTTTGACACATTTTTAATCAGGGTAAAACATTTGTTCAACAAAAAAACACATTAAATTGGTTAGGTACAAATTTAGCGCACAGTAAATTCGTGCGCATACGGTTTAACACGCACCGCCATAGATAATAAATGGCAAAAACCCTCATAGTGCAGAGCCAAACTGGTGCTTTTATAGGTAAAAATATATATTAGAACATTGGTTAGTTCAAAAACAGTGTAATAATATTTTATTCTTATTAGAGACGTGCCGTGCATAATGTATGTCATCATAAATAAACCATTTTTGATTTCATAATTCAGATTTTACCATATGAGTGAAGATAAAATACATTAATACTACTGCATTATATTTTTTAGATTCTGTGAAATCTCATATAAAAACTGTCTGTCTGTCAATGTTTGCAGTGCTATAATTTTGAATAGTAACAATATATTGTTTTAGTTAATATCTCAGTCTTTTCCAAATTAATGGTGATACGTCACCAATATATTTAGTTGGCCTAAACTTATGGTAACACAGCAAAAAGTGACTTCAAAAGTGGAAAAGACATTTATGTTTTAGTTAAAAAATTCAATGGTTAAGTTTTTTCACATTATCTAAAAATTATTATAACAAGGAGGTATTTATTTATTTTAAAAGATCCCTTATAACACTAACTACAAAAAAAAAACACAACGTTGGACAAACTAAGAGCAGTTTGGTCACAATTACTAAACTTCTAATGAAATCTGGAATAGGCTAAAAAACAAAATATCCTGTCCTACTAATAGTAACTCCTAAACTATTACAAATCATTGAACATACGTAACATGATATTGATAGGCCTGAAAGTGATCTAGCTTACCCTCCTTTTTGATCCATAAGTGGTAAGACACTATCTCTGACATAATAATACTACCAGTGGCCCGCGGTTTTACTTGCGTGGACAATGATGATGATGATGAAAAGCATCCTATGTGCTATTAAAGGATCTAAAGTACGAGCTATGTACAAAATTTCATCAAAATCCGTTTAGCCGATAACATTTAAACATTGGATTTTCAAATCATCTTTAGACCGTCTTAATCCAACTATGTCGAAAAAACTTATCACGGTATTTATTTATTTTACATTGTTAACCTAAATACCGAATTTCATGCCTCTAAAAGCAAAAAACGTAGATTTTTCATATAAACTTTCAATCGCCATTAGATTCCCTTAATTCGTCCCTGTCGCAAAATCCTTTCTTGGTGTCTACTACCTATAACCTACCTACGTTGTACTTAACTGCCTAATTTCAGTTTCATAAATTAAGCAGTTTTTTAATTTAGTGTAGTATTTCGCTTTTATATTGTACTAGCTACGACCCGTGGCTTTGCCCGCAAGTACAATTTTCGGGTACAATTAGGATTTTATGTTTGTCTCTATAGTTTACTGCATCTACACATAAATTCTCATCAAAGTTGGCCTAGCCGTTATCGCGTGAATGCTCTCCAAACAAACGTTTCCCTTTTTTTATAATAGTGGTGGAACATTATATTAATTAATTAATGGAATTAGACGTAACTTTGTAGAAATATAAGTTACTGAACTCTTTTTATCAACCCTTTTTATGTTTGCGTAGTTAAAAAGATGAGTATAATACTCATAGCACTAAATAGCATTCATGACCTTGGCAAACCCGAAATAGCTGTAATAGCGCCGCATTTTATTTTTTCAAGAAATGCACGAGAAATTTGAATACTTTTTTGGGAAATATATTTTTTATGTGATTTCACAGCATAAACAGTATTTTTTCTAAATTAAATCGCACCGACTCTCTCAGTAAATGTTCATTGGCGTCTGGCGGGAGGAGCGAACTTTTATTTTTTTTATAATTATTTCATTCATTTAAGTGTGAAATATTTCACTCATTTAAGTGGAAGTATGTACGAAGCACCTACTAGGCATCTTGGTATACTTATAAAATCTATGGTATCCACTTAGATCTCGGGCCAACTCGACCAAGCTAGGTATGTCAAACGTACACGAACCAACCTTCCACATATCAAAGGTTGTAATATCAGTTGGATGGTTGGAAGATAGTCTGTAGCCATCATAAGCTCAACTCTCAGTGTCATTACAATAACATTCCCTTTTAGAGCTACGTTTGACAACAGTCAAACAACAGTTCATGAGATTGATGGTGGAACTGAACTGGAATTTGAATACATTTTACTAGAGAATTAGGGCGCTGATTGTTGGCTATCACTGATTGCAAGCTAGTCTTGCAGCTAGATTCTGGTTTAATGGAACGTCCGCTAGCGTAATTCTGTATGACTTAAACGGACGTTCCATTTCCTAGGCTTATTGGCAACTATACACTGGCGGAGGCTAGACTCCAAGGCCTTGAATATCGTCGTAATATTGCCAGTATTTCAGTTTTTTAATGGATATATTTTTTTAGACTATACGAGGAAACTGCAAAATATGATTTCACTATTTCATACTATCATTTTCCTACATGTTCTTTCAACAATCTGTCAACAAGAAGTACGGCACAAGACGGTTCGTGTCCACATTTATATTTCAAACGGCGAAGGATTGACTGAATATGATATGGGAACCTTCGAGAGTGAATATGTAGGTTTATCTAGTAAAGCATGCCCCACCGTTGACCGCGTACTCACTCACCATTATGTCAGATTGCGGTCAAATGTATTACTTTAACAAACTGAAGGAAAATAACCTGAACAAAGACTTAAAATATTATGCAGCTCTCTAGCTGATAAATTCTGTCACCCTGATGTTACTAATATCTTGGCTTATAGACTCTAGTTATAAACCTTGTTTGTTTACCAGCCTCTTAAATTTTACTTGGCGTTATAATCAATTGTATGCAATTCTTCAAAATTGTTTTCAAATTGGTGACTTGACATTTATTGGTGATTTTATGTTCCTATTAGATCTTAAATAAGTTGTTGAGCTTAATTAACTTATGAGAACATTTTATGACCGTGTTCAAATGACATTTTAATTTCCTGTAAGTACTAATCAACGGATAAACTTCATTAATACCTATAAGCAACAAAACTATGACTCATTATAACTATGATTCAATAGTTTTATATGGTAATACTAATGTCGATATTTGGTGCTCCCGGGGTCATAGTATACCCTGAAATATAATTGCAGAATAACTTCCCCCATTTGCTTCCTGGATAAGATGCAAGCGGACATAGGGATATTTTTCATAGAGCCCTATAAATATAGATTTTAATGGCTACAATAATGAGTCATAACAGTTTCAAAATAACATTTTAAAAGTTTCACCTTCATGTGCTTTCAATTTTATCCTTACCCTCATTTTTAAAAATATTTCTGAATATCATCAAAAAATTGATTGTTTCGTTTTAACAAGCAACTCAATCTAACCAAACCAATCATAATATTATCCTAATTCTGTCTACTGAAGCATTCCTACATAATACGCGATTGTTATCTAAACATTGTAGCAGGTGCAAACAACTCAGTTTGGATTTCCTGTCATCATCATTACCAAATTATCGTACATAAGAATTATAATCAATACTTAGTAACATTGAATTCAAGGAAACATAAAAAGTTAACATCCTGTGATATATCGACTTAAATTTGGGTGATTTATTAATCAACTTCCAAATGAAGGAAATTATCTATTTGTTCTGTTTTGATTTATGAATCAACTTCCAAATGAAGGAAATTATCTATTTGTTCTTTTTGTGTGTTTATGTTCACTCATTTTTTGAGGATGTCTGGACCGATTTGGATCACTACTCAAGTGACTGTCAGGGTTCAGTCCCTTAACAATATCATTAAAATTGGTTCAGTTGTTTTTGACCGAGCGAGGGCGAAGCACGAACGAAGCGTCTCCGTTTCAGCTGAAACGAAACGGAGACGTCCTTCTGGACAGTCCTCCTCTACAAGTCGCATTTCTCAACCGATCTAGACGAAACTTAGTACACAAGTTAAGCAATTTTGTTGTTTTTTTTAAGCGTCGGGGATTTTTGATTTGGGGGTGGGGGGGGGGGGTACTAACCCCAAAAAAGGGTAAAAAGGGGGGCTACTGAATATCTCCGTGGTATTAAATTCGATTTCGATGGGTTTTTTTTATTTGAAAGGTAGATAGATAGATAGATAGATAGATAGATAGATAGATAGATAGATATATAGATAGATATATAGATAGATAGATAGATAGATAAATTAACTCTTTATTGGACACCACAAGTACAACTAGAAATTATATCTAAAAATATAATATAACAATGAGTGTCACAAGGGGCGGTCTTATCGCTCAGAGCGATTTCTTCCAGACAAACGTGCACGGAGAGGAATAACGAATGGTAAGGGTTGGTGGTTATCAGTAAATAAATGAATAACCAATAAAATATATAAATGTAATGCAATATACAAAAAATTATAAACATACTAATATCAATAAATACATATATATAAATATACCTACACAAATAACAATAACAGAAGTTGAGACGTAGCAGCTCAGCCAGTGCGATAAATAAAACATTTTAACATGATGTTTAAAGACGTTGAGTGAAGATGAGCGTCTAATATCTACATACAGGTAGGGCATTCCACAATCAACTGAAAAGGACGAATCACAGAAATAGAATAGAAATTAGTCCTGTGGATAGGTATCTTCAAGATAAGATTCTCTGATGACCTTAGTCTACCATTGCTGGATGTATGAAGGAAGTCAAAACTTTAACATTAAATTTATGTTGGCCGTGGCGGTCTCGGCCTAGAATAAGACTCCTCCCAATCCTCCCGTGGATGTCGTAAAAGGCGACTAAGGGATTACACACCGGATGATGGGCAGCAGCATCCTCCGAGCATATATTTGCTACACTGCCACCAATCTGCCTGCCAAGCGTGGTGACTATGGCAACATGGTTTCGAGCGGAGTGGTATACCTTATACTCTGAATTACCGAACTGTATTCGTTGAAGGTCATACAGGTGTACGCCCCACACTCAAAACGCCCGGACGATGAAGTGGAGGCTATGTATGACGACATTTCTAATGCCATACATGCCCCGAAAACACACTTCACAGTGGTGATGGGGGACTTCAACGAACGGCTGGGCATGAGGAATGGCGATGAACTGAGAGTGGGGTAGTTTGGATTTGGACAGCGGAACCAAAGGGGTCAGTGATTGGCCGACTTCAAGGAGAAGGATTATGTGAAGATTTATGATGAACTTCTTTTTCAAGAAGCGTCCGTCCAGGAAATGGACGTGGCTGCACCCCGGCGGTCATAAGCACGAGGTAGATTTCATTTTGACGACCAATAAGCATATATTCAATGATGTCTCTGTGATCAACAGGGTTAAGACCGGCAGTGATCACAGCATGGTAAGAGGCTCATTGAATATCAATGTTAAGCTGGAGAGGTTTCGTTTGATGAAATCTACTCTTCGCCCAAGTCCTGCCTGAATCCAAAACCCCGAGAGCTTTCAGTTGGAGCTCCAAAATCGCTTCCAAATCCTTACCGAATGCGATACAGTGGACGAACTAAATAACGTGCTGGTGGAAATTGTCCACGCGGTCGGGTCGGAGTTCTTTAAACCCCCCGTAATAAAGAAGAAACTCTCTGAGTATATACTCAAACTTATGGCAGAACGAAGAGAGATGGGGCTGCGGTCTTCAGTGGATATGTCAAGTTACAGCTTGCTTAATAAACAGATCTCCAAGTCAATGCGACACAATTTGCGTTTCTATAATACTACTTGTATAAAGAACGCAATAGAGCGGAAATTGTGCTCCAAAGTGTTTGCAAGAGATCTGTCTATTGGGCAAAACCTTTTGACGAAGCTAAAAACCGACAGTGACAGCATCGTTTCGTCGAAGCCAGAGATTTTGAGTGAGCTCGAGAAGTTCTATGGACAATTATACACCTCATCTCGTAGTCCTCCTAGCAGGACTAGCGATGCAAGAGCCCGTTTGACCCGACATTATACCGAACATATCCCGGACGTCAGCCTATACGAGATCAGAATGGCTCTCAAACAGCTTAAAAGCAACAAGGCATCAGGGGAGGATGGAATAACGACAGAGCTACTGAAAACGGGTGGAACACCGGTATTTAAAGTCCTTCAGAGGCTTAACTCAGTGTCATCCTCGAGGGTACTACGCCAAAGGCGTGGCACAGGGGCGTAGTGGTTTTGTTCTTTAAGAAAGGTGATAAAACCCTCTTGAAGAATTTTAGGCCCATATTGGTGCTGAGCCACGTCTATAAGCTGTTTTCGAGAGTAGTTACAAACCGTCTCGCTCGTAGGTTTGACGACTTTCAACCTCCCGAACAAGCTGGTTTCCGGAAAGGCTTTAGCACCGTAGACCACATCCATACGCTCCGGCAGATTATACAGAAGACCGGAAAGTATAATCGGCCACTATGTCTAGCGTTTGTGGACTACGAGAAAGCCTTTCATTCAATCGAGACCTGGGCAGTGCTACAGTCATCACAGCGGTGCCAGATTGATTACCGGTACATCGAAGTGTTGAAGTGTTTGTACAGGAAGGCCACCATGACAGTTTGTCTTCAGGGTCAGAGCACAAATTCTATCCAGCTGCAAAAAGGGGTGAGACAGGGAGACGTTATTTCTCCGAAACTGTTCACTTCTGTACTGGAAGATATATTCAAGCTTCTGAACTGGAACGGTTGTGTTAACATTAATGGCGAATACATTACATCACCTTAGATTTGCTGATGATATAGTCATCATGGCTGAAACTCTGGACAGTGACCTCAATATTGTTTCCCAACAGGTGGGTCTTAAAATGAACAAAGGCAAGACGAACATCATGTCAAATGCCCATGTCGTACGCATGCTGGTTTATGTTGGGAACGATATTATCGAAGCTGTTGATCACTATGTCTACTTAGGTCAGACGATCCAACTGGGTAGATCCAACTTTGACAAAGAGGTCAACCGACGAATACAACTCGGATGGGCAGCGTTCGTGAAATTACGCCATATCTTCTCGTCGCAGATACCGCAGAGCCTCAAGACGAAAGTTTATATTCAGTGCGTATTGCCAATGATACGGCACTGAGACGTGGTCGCTAACTATTGGTCTCATACAAAAGCTCAGAGTTGCGCAGCTATGCTCGGTGTTTCACTACGCGATAGAGTCAGATATGAGGAAATCTGTAGAAGAACGAAGGTTACCGACATAGCTCTCAGAGTTTGCAAGTTGAAGTGGCAATGGGCAGGCCATATAGTTCGCAGAACCGACAACCGCTGGGGAATAAAGTTTCTCAAATGGCGACCATGAAAAAGCAAGCGAAGTGTGGACCCCCCACACGATGGACCGCCGACATTGTAGCCATCGCAGGAAGTCGGTGGATGGAAGTGGCACACAATCGCTCGTCATGGCGCTCTTTGGGGGAGGCCTATGTTCAGCAGTGGACTTCTAAAGGCTGACATGATGATGATAAACTTTATGTTAGTCTCATAAAAATTTGGCTAAGATCTGATGAGGGTCTTCGGCGTGATGAGCAGAGTAGCTCCTCAAAATGCAGTAAATTGCTCACTTTTAGGTTTCTACCAGTGGAATCAGACCTTTACCTACTAGGTAGGGATTGATGGAGCATCTTGGTTATTGATGTTAGTTTTACAATAAGGTAACTAGATGGCGCTACTGTGCACCGCTAAATTGTTTGCAAAATAGATTGTACGCGCAAGATCTACAGCTCACAGAGCCACTAGTTTAGTCTATTTAAAGACGGATTTTTTGGATCAATGTATTATTAGGTTTTATTGAAATAAATCTTTAAATAGAGCCTTAAATTGCCCAAACTCCATAAAACTCCTATGCAGCTTAATCGTAAACCCAAAATAAAAAAATATACATGGAGAAATCGTAATGTACAACACGATTTCTCCTATTCAAACAATATACCAGATTCAGTCTTAAGACTATTTTGCCCATTTTAGTCCATAAGTACCCTTAACAAGCCTTTGGTTAAGAATTCTTAATGACTAATCATAGATCTCCAAACGAAGATCTGGCTTTTCCAATTCATGGCAGTTAAGTGCTCATCGGTAAATTGATTGCTGAAGATACGATAAAAATCGATTGCGGAATTAGAACAAGGCAACAACTGTTACTGCAATGCAGGACGTATCGAGGATCTTGTAACAGGGGCAGGTGGGGCATGTTTAATAGTAGGAAACCATACTGGGTAATTTGATTGTAGGTTTGGTGCAAACCAGACACCTCGAGTGGCGTTTATATTAGTTGATTTTTATATCGTTTATTAAAATAGGTTCAGCTAGTCTGCACTTCAGTCACTTCAGTCTAGTTGACTAATCTTTCAATACGATGTTTCTATCAAAAAATCCCAACTCATTTGCACAATGGTTGAAACATAGACACGAAGAAGAAGCAAATTTATAGCAACATCAAACTATTTTGTTCCACTTCTGGGACTAGATGCTTTATTCAATGTATATCATCCGTCTTTGAGTAGGTAATGCCTTGGAGTTTTTAGAAAGTCATAGTTTTCGTTAAATGTATCTTTATATTTTCGCCCTCTAGTTAAACCCTTCCAGAGGTCCCTGGCTGCTACCGCGAATTAGTATTTCACCTAAACCGTTCATTAAAGCAGCCGATAATAAGAACAAAGCTTCGGTAATTACTAATCGATGCATTGAATTATTTGCGGCAATCGCCACATATGCCTGAAATAATTCGAATAAGTCAATCGTTTCAACACTAACAATTGGCTTGTTTGGTATTTCAAGTGCGGTCAGCCGAGGCAATGAGATTATACTGAATACTTCGGCTAACCACAGTTAAAATTACACCTAATGTCTCTGATTTCGAACTAACAATTATACAAGTGGCTCTGTGAGCTGAAGACCTCACACCTACATATTTTTTGCAAGCAAACAAGCAGTGCACAGTAGCGCCATCTAGTTACCTTATTGTACAACTAACATTAATAACCCAGGTTCTCCATCAATCCTTACTTAATAGGTAAAGGGCTGATTCCACTGGTAGAAACATAAAAGTGAGAAATTTACTGCATTTTTTGGAGCTATTCTGCTCATCACGCCTAAGATCCTCATCAGATCTTCATCAAATTTTTATGAGACCAATTTAAATTTCATCGTCTTCTTCATTGTTATCAGCCCGCAGCAGTCTACTGCTGGGCATACGTTAGCCAAGTAGCGGTCTCGACTCAAGAACACGTCTACCCAAACAATTCTTGTTTTTTTCAGCAAATATGCCCAGCCCCCTGCCACTTCAGCCTACTAATCCTTTGGGCTATGTCGATAACTTTGGTTCTCTGTCGGATCACCTCGTTCCGGATTCGATCTCTCAAAGAAACTCCGAGCATAGCCCTTTCCATAGCAAGCTGACCGATTTTGAATTGGTGAACTAGTCGTACCGTGAGAGTCCATGTCTGAGCTCCGTAAGTCATAAGAGTCAGGACACATCGGTTGAAGACTTTCGTTTTCAGGCATTGGGGAATTGGTTAAAGGAACGAAAAGTCTCGACAGAGTTTACCAAATACTGCCCAGCCCTTTTACGTGCCTCTCTCTTAAATATATTTTTTCCCAATTCAGCGTTTGCCCAAGGTAAGAATACTCTTGAACAACTTCAAGAGGAGATATGTGAACAGCAATCGGTTCCGGAAAGATATGTTCATTGAATCTTGGTTTTATCCAAATTCATCCGGAGACCGATGCGTAGAGATGAATCAGCTAGGCCGTTCAGCATCTGATGTAAGCCCTGCAACGTTTCTGCCATAATGACGATGTCACGCGCAAATCTCAAGTGTGAAATGTGGTTGCCATTGATGTTTATGCCACGGCCTTTCCAATCCAGAGTCTTAAACATATCCTCCAATGCATTTTTGAACAATTTCGGTGAAATAACGTCCCCTTATCTCACTCCTCGATGCAGGAGAATTTGCTTAGTCTGCTGATTCTGTACTTGGACGGTCATTATTGCGGCGTCATACAGGCACCTCAACACTTGAATATATCGCCAGTCAACTTGGCATCGCTGCAGGGACTCCAGGACAGACCAGGTCTCGATGGAGTCAAAAGCCTTCTCATAGTCCACAAACGCTAAGCACAGGGGCTGATTATACTCTTCAGTTTTCTGTATAATTTGCCGCACTGTGTGAATGTGGTCTATGGTGCCGTATTCTCCTCGAAACACAGCTTGCTCCGGTAGTCGAAATTCGTAAAGTCTACGAGCGAGACAATTCGTGATGACTCTTGAAAACAGCTTATAGACATGGCTCAAGAGCGAGATGGGCAGATAGTTTATCAGAAGGGTATTATTATCTATTTTGAAATACAGGATGACTACACTGAGCAAGGCTGACTTCTGGCAGCTCTTCGGTAAAGTTAAGTGTCAGGGTGGCCCTGGAATCCTTGGTATTGGATTCTAATCTGGATGCTTGCGACGTGTTTACCTGGCCATAAATATCTTTAACTTCCGCAAGAATCTCTGGCTTCGTTTAAATTTAAATTTACAACCTTTCATATAAAAAAAAAAACATTGAAATCGGATTTAATAAGGCGAAGATAGGGAAATATATAGAATCGAAGGGCAGGAGTTGAGGGGGTGGGGTGGTGGGAGGGGACGGCTGCCTCCAGGTACCCCTCCTTCCGCAGGCGACGCTTACTTTATGAGATATTTCAAATTTAAGCTATTAAAAATTCGGCTATTTGGTACCAAACAGCCGTAAGTTAACTGGCTAGTTCAGCAACTCGTCCCACAACAAAGTCGTCTCATTTTTTTCTATAAAATCTATACTAAGTAATGTCAGGAACAAAAATGTTTGAAGTTTGTTTATACATTATTTATTAGTTATTTGATAGCAATATAATATTTTCACAAAAAGAAAGAGTCAGCACTACTTTTCCTCGCATCGCTTGGTTGCTGTGGCACTTTAAGACAAAGGATTTAAGGACAAGCTAGTTAGAGCTATAAGATAAATATCTAATTATATTTCAGGTAGAGTAGTGTGCAGTCGTCATTATCTTTAAATTTGAGCAAAAATCTGTGCCTCCGTTTAAGAAACAGTACAAAATTGTAAGATTACTTTAAGATATTAATTAATTATAACACCTACATGTTGATCGTATTTCTAACAAGTGTTCATAAACATCAACTAGAAATTGTAAAGGTAAGCCTTTAAATGTAAAACATTTGGCTTTTGTTTGTGAACATTACAGGCATTTTTGATGTTTAAATATATCCACTTAAAATGCTTAGGCTTAAGTTATTGCAAGGCCATTGTGAACTATATTTAAACTCGCTGTGTTACATAAATATTATGTTCATTGTAGAAGTTATTTTATTTTCATATCATGTTCATTCATGTTACAAATATAACATATTTGTTTTGTCTTACTAGAAGAAATGGGTTGGATTAAACTATTCACTGATAGTAAGCTACACTATTCCAGATGGACATAGGCTACTTCTTTTCTTGGTTAAATGCAAAGTTTCCGTGGGATAACGGAAACACTACGGGCAGAGACATAGGTCATGGCACCTAGTAATTAGTAAATTGGAATGAATTTTATAATAATTATCAAATTTATGAAAACTTTCCTATTACAAATTTTTATTAATTTATCATATTATTATAAGTTAAAAATAGTTGATTCAGTACACTAGTGCCATTCTTCTAGCAAATACGTTAAGAAATATGGTGCCCCAGCATCATATTATATATGGTCTAACCGCCATTTCATTTTGATAAATCCTTGAAGAAATAATGTTTTAAAATGTTTCATATTTGTTAATTAAAATGTTATACCTTAATAGATATTGTAAGTGCAGCTAGGTACAATATGTCTTTGTACCTTATTATTATTACACAACTGCCGAAAAAAGAAGTGTAATGTTTAAAAAATAATAATTGCTTCGAATTTTACAATATTGGTATCAAATTGAAGACCTCCATTAAAAACATTCCAACAGTATATAATTTATTGGCATAAATTATTTTTGGTAGGGCAGGCAAAAAAACACTTTTTTAGCTTTTAAGCTATTTATTTACTTTATAGGCGGACACATGTCACAATCAGAACCCTTGACTTTACATAAGCAAGATGAATTTAATTTGATTGCACCACAAAAAAGCAGGTCTCTTCTTCTTCGCAGAGGCTACCAGTATGATGAAAAAATAAAAAACACAAGATGATTCAACAGCTTGGCAACAATTATTTTTGTTACCCTACAACTATTATTATTTTAAGACAGATTTTAAAATAATTGTGTTATAATGTTGATTTTGTGATTATACAGAGTGAATTTTTCAAGTGGGCGTGGATGGCTAAATCAGAAACTATGAGGAATAGCGAAAAGTACTCAAAGGAGTCTCGGGCCCGATTTTGATGAAAACTAAAACTGCATCTTTGGATTTTTGAAAAAAACAATATTCCTAGGCAGGAATCGAACACGTAGATTTTGGACAAAAAGCACACACTGTATTATTACACCATTTGATAGTGTCGCTAATAAGGATTGAATTCTGGAAAAAAATGACACACGGCAAACTTAAGGAAAATGTTGTATTTTAATAAACTGATTCATATTTTAAAGTACTGTTTTAATTCATACCTGCATTACCTGTACCTTGTCCTAAATTATGCTCAATATTTTTCTAAACACAGTCCCGCAGCGCGGTCATCTTCACAATATTATGTTCTAATTTCAAATTTTTATTATGTCTTCGCGGTTAAAGGCACAGTAAAAGAAAAAATATGTAAACAATTGAAATTAGAACGTAGAGTAAATTGGCGCCAATGTACTAAATCCATTCAGATTTTTAGGATAAAATCAATGGTACGAGTTACGGAACATTTTTTTTTTTTTTTTTTTTTAATTCATTAATTCGTCCTATTGGTACAACTTTGTTGTGGGACGAGTAGCTGAACTAGCCAGTTAACTTTGGTTAACTTTGTTAAGTTAACTATCTGTAGTAAGGTCACAAAAAATACAATAGGTAAGGTTTAAACCTATCCAAGTTTCCATAACATCTTCAATCTTTCTGGCTAATGAAACAGAAAAAAACACATTCTACTAATTTTTAATTTTATTTACGGCGACATACAGTCGATTTTTAATAAACTTAACGCCCACTATTGTACCATTTTTGGGGAAGTCAAAAATCCCCGAAAACAAAAAAAAAACTCAAAATTCCCTTAACCTGTATACCAAGTTTCGTCTACATCAGTTGAGAAATGCGACCTGTAGAGGAGAACAGAGATCCGGACAGCGGTCAGCCCGAAATTTGATATACGAAAGCATTTTTGCTGAAACGGAGACGCTTCGCTCGCGCTTCGCACTCGCTCGGTCAAAAATACTAGCTTTCGCCCGCGAATTCGTAAGCGCTTACTACAGTTTATCGCGGAAAAAAGCATTCTATGGTCACCTAAGATATTAAAAACCAACGCAAAAGTATAGCACCAACGCTCTTGATGATTTTTGACAGGCTTGTTATTATTTCGTTTCCACGGCAACAGGTCATTCCTTTCCTTACAGCGAGTAATCGACATTTTCCAGTTTTCCCGTGGCAACTTATCATATTCCGGGATAAAAAGTATCCCATGTTGGTCTCTATACTGTAAAATACCTATTTGCAAAGTTTCATTAAAATCGGATTAGCCGTTTTGGCGTGTCAGCTCCCCAAACAACAAACAGACAACGTTACACTTTTATATATTGGTGTGGATACTAACGTAAAAGACAAACTATCACCGGAAGTCTCCCGAGGGTCGGTCCCCAGTCTCAAGGGCACAAGTCACAGATGACAATATAATATTTACAGGAACATGTTGATTAACGGAGAAGTTTTAGTTTCGGAATAGATGTTTTGGTTAATTATAATAATCCTATTAATAGGAATAAGATAGTAGGTCTAAACTGTACCGAACTGTGCAAAGAGAAAAAATATATACCAGGCGGGTCTAGCGACAATGTCAAATGTATAAGTGCAAGAAAAAATTAAGGCTGCGATAGAATTATATGAATTTGAGAATCACGAGTAATAATGCAGTTGTATATGTTGAGAAAAATAGCGTGAAAACATGTGTATGGACAGTGCACAATAAATGGTAAACTAATCAAAAGAGGTTGTAATATTGATGAAAAAGGATGACTTCGTCACAAAACTATAATTCGTTGAAGTCATAAAGACTACACAAAGTTCGCACGCGTATAAGAGGTCAAATTATATACATCCAGTGTGAAAAATCTTAAACTGATGCTTGACATCACATCATGCATCTATCTATACAAAATGTATACCTCATTGCACAACAATCAGACATAGCCCTAAAACAAACCAAACAATTCAACGTAAAGTATAAGTATCTAAAGTACGAGAACGACATAATAGCGCGGTATTGAATTGTGAGGAATTTGGTCACAGCCAATAAACATTACACAACTACTTATCAAAAATATCAATGAAACAGTTTTTGTCGTGGTCGTGATGTAAAGTTATTGGACTTAGGTTTGGGAAAAAACAAAAACGTTTAAATATTCTTGGCCAAAAGGAATACGTTCTAAGACTGAGTTTAGTGTTACTGTTGAAGTGATTCCCGATAGTTATAATCTGGAGTCTCATAATTATTACAAGCGAATAAGTCACTTCTAGGTAGGCATGTACCATTTTTGATTGCATCAGATGAGTTAGTGGTCAAACGCAAATTATATTGATAACCTATTTATACAAATATTGTAGTTTTACTGACTGTTCATAATTATTATGAAAGTGACAAATCGTGTAAATTACGGATTGAGAGAGCATATTATAGGTATACCTAATGCAGGTCATTTCGTCAGTCAATTTCTCCTCACCCTCTTCCCTTCTCCCACTTCCCGTCTCAATCCCCTTAATTCCTTTACCTCCCCCATTCCCCCTTTTTTTAAGTCATGAAGTCACACTCAGACAGACAGACAAAAATCCTAAAAACAATATGTTTGGATTCTATTTCTTTCATATACGTAATCAACTTTATTTTTTAATTCTTAGTTCTCTTCTATTTCACTTTGAAATCTATTAAGATTACAGTTTTTTTATAAGTATAGATATAGAAGATATCGCACCGGTATCGGTAGTTCCGTTTTTTAAATATAAAAATAAAATGGTGCGCCATAAAACCTTAAATCCTTTTTCACAAGTACGTATATATATATATTTATACAAATATATACATTGTGTATATATTTACAATATGTACCTCTACATCTTCACTATTATTATAAAGACGAAAGATTTTATTGTTGTTTGTATGTTTTGTTGTTTGTAATGAATAAACTCAAAAAATACTGAACCGATTTTAAAAATTATTTCGCCTATAGATAGCTACTTTAGCAGTGAGTAACATGGGCAGAATTTTATTTATTAAAAAAATTGAGATCCCTACGAAAATTGCAATAATGTAACCCAAGGAGCCAATTATAAAGGACGGAAATTACGTTGCCATGGAAACGAAATAATAACAAGTCTGTCAAGTAGGTAAGTCGATAGCTGTCTTCAAAGACATCGTGAAGAAGCACTACCTGTCATAAAGCTGGATACTATGTTATTCATACATAATTTATACACTATTCCTTTGTGAACATGCTATTTATTTATGTATATTTATAAATTATATTATAAATTTGCTAATATATATGTTATATTATTTAGTTATAGTATATAATATTTATGTGTTTAACAAAATTTATGATAACACATATGTAAGTATGTATACAAATATTAAGTTATATAGTTGATTTAATTTATCTATTAACTTTTTTGTTCCAAAGTAAGTCTCGCAATGTTTATTGTATATTCCTGCCCATCCAAAGGTTGCCTGTAAGAAATTGCAAATAGCGATAAGGCCGCCTATTGTACAACATTAGATTTTATGTATCATTACTGTTATGTTGTTTTTTATTGTAATGTGTTCAATAAATAGTTATTGTATTGTATTGTATTATATTGTATTGTATTGTATTGTATTTTAGGTGAGTAATAATGCACTTGTCTTTTCATCATCATTGTACTTCACTCTCAAACGGCTGAACGGATTTTGATAAAATTTGGAATGGAGATAGCCATGGACTAACACATATGCTACTTTTCATCATCATCATCATCCCTCACGCGGGTGAGGCTGCGGGGCGCAGCTAGTTACATATATACAATATCTAAAATATGTAAAATGAAAGATTCAGTCACCGTAATCACAGTACATATAGTCCGGACTATATACATATAATAGTCTGGACTATATGTATGTACTGAGCCGTAATGTAAGCAGCAACTATATATCATACTAATATTAAAAATGCGAAAGTTTGTGAGGATGTATGTATGGATGGATGGATGTTTGTTACTCTTTCACGCAAAAACTACTGAACGGATTTGGATGAAATTTGGTATGGAGGTAGCTTATACCCTGGATTAACACATACTTTTTACCCCGTAAAAATGCACGGGTCCTGAGGGACGCAGGTGAAACCGCGGGACTCAGCTAGTTTACAATAACGTCATAACTATGCCAACCTTGACAGTACGTGTGATTACTCTATTCTGCGGTTTCCTTGGCCAACTGACACACCCAGCGTGATACATTTTTTCGATAGAATCATGAATTTTTGTAGCTGCCTCGCCTCTATTATACATTACTTCATGTTTAATGATCTGTACAACTTTTTGCTATAATAGCTCGAAGCAGCCCTGCAGATTTCAATGGTACAAATAGGCCGTAGGGTGTTTGCAATGGCCATGTTGCAGACAACTAGCGTAAGTTGTGTCTAGTGCCATGCATTTTTACCTGACTACGGCATAACAAGGGAAGAGTAATAAGTTTTACAATCTATGAATGTATGTATATATGTATGTGGGTACGTGGATGATCCACCATAGCGTCACTCCTTATTGGACCGATTTTGGCAAAACGATTATTACTCTTTAGGTATAGTGTCATAGGTTTTTTTTTATCCAACTACGGTGAAGCAAAGGAAGGATTATGTGTTAAAATTAAAAAGGTGTCAATCGTTTAGCCTTATTCGCAAGAGTACTTACGAACTTTCAACTTATGTCTTGTACTTGTAACAATATAATAACATTGTAATAAACTCCACTGGAGTAGTCGGTACTGGAATATTTAATAAGCCGTTCAATTAACAGCCTAGTCTTTTTACTAAAGGGCCACCGTTCAACTAGAGGCCTGAATGATATTCATAGCTTTCGTGTACAACCTAACTAGCCTTCCTAGTTTTTTAGGCGCAATTCTATCAAACTAGTTTTGAAAAACCACACCGTTGAGTAAAAAGGCTAGGTTGTAATTGATCGGCTATTTAATTCAATTGGGTGCGATAGATCTAGGCTGTTAATTAAACTGCTTATTAAGCTAGTTGGCTGAAACATACATACTTATAAAAACGAGATAAAGGAAACTTATGTTTTTATTTGTGTTATATATTTTTAATGTAGGTTTTGTTCAAAAACTAGATTATAAGATCCTCAATACTCACTTTATGTAGCCAATACCCTGCAGCATTATGTTTTGAATGCTGATGGTCAAAAATATCCTGGCTGATGTCGTGATATCATGTCTCATCTCTCTCTCTCTCTCTCTGTCTGAAATCATAAAAGTGTATGAAGTTTCAGTAAAAATCATAAAAGTCTGTCGCAAGATTTTAATTAATTTTACGAGTGAAGCTTAATAAAACCGTTTATACACAAATATACACTCGATTTGAGGACATCTTCATGATTGAAGTTGGTTAAAAGTAATTACCAGACTGCGCAACGCAAAAGCCCGGTAATATGTTTATCAGCCTTATATATGCATGTGGCGGATCATTCTCGTTAGATCCAGTGCTAAGATCCATAATGGATCTATAAAGATTTTATTTTCTCATACACTATATAGACCAAACGCGTAAACTAATTTTGATGATTCATATGTCAATCGTTTTGTCTTAATCTTGCGAGTGCTACTAAAGACATTATATCAATCAAAATTCAATATGGCGACAACTAGACGCCGCGTTCCGCTAATTTTGCGTGTTTATTATCACGTGTTCTATTGAGTTTTACTGGCAAATTTATCAATAACTTTTATTGTTTTTTACCTTTTGAACACGCAATATTGTTGACATAATTTTTAGTTCCACTGCAGGCTAGTGTTAGCATGTTAATTTTTAATCTATGCACTGAACCCACAATTGTTGACATAATTTTTAGTTCCACTGCAGGCTAGTGTTAGCATGTTAGTTTTTAATCTATGCACTGAACCCACAATTGTTGACATAATTTTTAGTTCCACTGCAGGCTAGTGTTAGCATGTTAGTTTTTAATCTATGCACTGAACCCACAATAAGTCAAGTGAGAGACACTTCGTCATCTCGAATTACTAAAAAAATAACTCGTTAAATAAAATAACTCGATTAAGGGGTAACGCAGAACTGAGTAAGTTCCAGCGGTAGTGAAGAGGTGTGAGAGGGGCCCGCGGGCGTGTTGACTGTCACGTGAACTACCCCTCCCGCACCGCTCCACTACCGCAGGAACCTACTCAGTTATGCACTTACATCTGTAAAATCTCAAAATTGTTTTCTATATATTTTATGTACCTACATTAAAGTAACTCTGTCCGTGTCGGCCAGATGGTCCACCCCTTCAAATCCCGCGATTTCTGTGAGAACTAGCAGAGCGAGTTCAGGAAACGGGTGGCAGCATTTTTCTTTGTAAGTCCTGCTCTTCTCTATTATGGAGGACGCACAGTGTACTTCTTCGGGCTGATGACGATGATGATGAACGTAACAAATTTATTAATAAGTATTTTTTTGGAGTTTTTCCATACTTTATGGAATTATAATTTCTATAGATCTAGATACGCCTTTAAAACAATACAAACTCTCTTTATTGTAACATAATATTGGATAATATGGTTGCTTGCCTGTATTTGCCAATGAAGGCGCTAAATTATTTCTACTATGAATGATCTGTAACTAGCCAAACTACGCTGTTACGTACCATATTAGCACAGATTGAAAGTAGGGCGTTAAACAAGAGTTCTCACGCGGATGCAGAGCAAATTATAACCTTGGGGAAGGATGATAATTCAAAGTATAGTGTTGATTTATGGAGAAACACCGAGACAAAGCTTGGCATTATAATTTTCGATAGTGTAAGTACCTACAGCGTGCCTTGTAGTCTTACCAATAAGGCACGTCGTTTTAACCTCAGTCGTAGGGCAGAAAGTCTATCACCAAGCCTGTCTATAGATAGCAATTTCTTTACAAACGAAAAGGGGCCCCAAAATCCTGATGATCCGATATTTGCTAGTCCCTACAATACCGATGACAATAGATATCTTCTGACAGTAACAGTCAAAGCTATCGATTGTCAACGGTACCTGTACTGTAGTCTCCAAAAATCGTTAAAATTCTTTGTGACCGATTTTGATAGTAAAGCGATAGCTATCTATGTCGATTCAGGCCCTGAGCTAGTTCCATAAAAGTTACAGATAGTGTGTTTGCTACCTTTGACCACATTGTCACTGACACGTAAGACGTGAATACGCTTGCCTAAAGGCAATATGGAAAGAAATGAAAAACAATAATGACATATTATTTCTTCTGAGGTTTTGTGTTGTTGTGTATGTTGTGTGCAGATTTGCCACTGCTCAGAAAAACATTGTAGTTCTTCAAAATTCAAGAATTATTAAGTTACATGCCTACAGTAATCCTTGCTTCGGAAGGCACGTTCAGCTGTCGGTCCCATTTGATATTGATCGCTAACAGTCCGTAAGCTTCCTTACAAACTCTGACACCAGAGGCCAGCAATACCTCATACGACAAACATACATGCAACTAATCCGCACTGCATGGGCCAGAGCGTGGTGAATTATATTCCATACATCGTCTTGCATTCTATCTCTCTCTATACTTTTTTTCCTCTCTGAGGGTCTGTGTCCCAGCGGTGGGAATGAATATGCGAAACAAAACTATATTGGTCTTTCCTATTCTTCAAGTTTTTTTTTTTGAATTGCTTGCTTGTTTGTCTTATAGTGTGGAGACGAGTTCCAAACCCGCTATCATTTGATTCTAGCACGAACTAGTAATACCGTTTGTTAAAAAGCGCCATCTCGTTACATAAATTATAAGCTCGTTACTATTCCAAGCATGCTGTGTTCGCGCTCCTTTCGCGTAGTTTGGTCGGGTTTGCAAGGTTCGACCTTACTTCAACGCAAAAGTGAGAGGTGGTAAGACTGTTTGCTTTGCTATAAACATAACTCAAAATGCAATTTCGGCAGCACTTAGTTTTTAGTGTTTCCAGTAGATGGCATGGCTCAAACGTTACCTTGTAGATAACCAAAGAGGTGGAATTAAGCTACTCAAAAATAGAAAGAGATACCGTTTTTTTCCCTACATAACATGGGGTTAATTACCATGGAGAATTTTTCATCCAGTCATGTGTCCGCTCAAATACATACGTGTATCCCGAAAATATTGATCCTCATTCATTATTGATTGAGAAATAGAAATATCACACACACTTTAACATAATTCTCTCTTTGGGTTAATTAAGAATCTATTAAATACTATAAAATATTTTTCTGGTAATCGTGTTCGGATTATAGACAGGAACTTACTCACTATGATCAGACACGAGCCAATTACACTTAAAACACCTAATATGGGAAGCAGTAGAGGCTAGAAAGTCGGTAAAATTGATCCTCGTATCATTCCTTGCTGCGCAATGGCATATATTCTAACAATTTCTCCCGCTTGGTGGCGCTTTGTAGATGGAGACTTCACGAATCGCAGGTACTTTTTAAATTATCGCGCCCAAACGTAAACAATTGATAGCTGTGCTGTAATAGCAGTCAGTAAATAAAATAGTTTCATTGCAAGATCGTACTAACATCGATTGAGAAATATTTTTTTTATTAGGCATTTACATAAAAAATTGGAATAGTAAATAATGCACACCTAACATATGTGACTTTTAAACAGTCCGGGCTATGTAAACGAGTACACGATCAAATATGATGTTGTACCGAGACTAGATTGATGTCTATGATTATAAAAATGCGTTCGAGTTTGTGTTATTGAAGCCTGGTCATGTAATTTGGAATCGATATTGTACTTTTTGGGAAATTGAACTAATTACAAAACACTATCAATAAGTAGCTTAATTATACGTAGTGCTTTCCTGTTTTTATTATAAAATGTATCTGTATCATCATCATCATCATCATCATCATCATAGAACATAGGTCTACGCCATCGAATGAGCCGGTTACTCGCTTTTTACATCCAGCGGCTTCCTGCGATTCTCACCAGGTCGTCGGTACAGCTTGTTGCGCCCTACTCTTCGTCTTCCGCTCCGCGGTCGTTATTCGAGAACCTTCCTTCTCCAACGGTTACGAGTTCTACAAGTTAAGTGGCCTGCCCATTGTCACTTCAATTTGATGATTCTGATTTTTACGTCTCTTTTATCGATATCCATATTTAGAATTATATCTTGGACGTCCAGTTGGGCTAGGGGCTAGTGACTCAAACTACGAAATCAAACGGTCACGAGTTTGAATCCCGCTAGGTAAGAGTACAATCATTTGTGTGCTGAGCAGTAATGTTTGTTTCCAAGGCGTGTATGTAATATTCGTATTTACGTATGTTTATTCATTGTCTAGTACCCATAGCACAGGGTATCCTAGTTTGGGGGTATGTAATTGGTGTAAATTGCCCTGAATATATTTATTTATATATGAATATATTTATATTTATTTCGCAACCAAATTTCAGTAAAGAAATTTCAAGGCGTGTTCAGTTAGGTTGGGTCGCTTTCGGAAAGTTGGACGAAATTTTTAAGGCTTGAAAAATACCGCAATGCCTGACAACCAAGATTTTAAACCAGTGTTTTGACCACCATGACTCAAAACGTGAACACTCACTAAGGAGACAGTGTATCGAATGTGAGTTGCACTGATACATGGAGCGTGCCATGTTAATAAAATCCGAAATACGGAAAGAGTCATGACTCTTTCCGTCTTTTCCTTTTCGGTTTTTTTTCGACACTTGCGAGGCGTGATGATGGCAGGTGGAGGAGAGCCCTTACGGAATGGTTGCCTACAGCAAATAAAAGACTGTCTGAGTTGGCAGACCACCTGCCAGATGGGTCAGCGACATCGAGGCGGTTGACTGCAGCGGCGGTCCAACCAACCAACCGCCGGTTCTTTGAAGGAAAGACCTGGATGTATTTGGCACAGGCCAGAGACGAATGGCTCAAGGGAGAGGAGGCTTATAGCCAATGGTGGGTGGAAACAAGCTGATGATGATGAAATGAATCCTAAGCTCGTTGAGTGACTTTATAGTTATTAAGGTGGATTATAAATACAAATAAAAGTAGGTAAGTATGTTATGTATTCAATGTGTTGTTCATTTCAATTTTAATTAGAATCTTATATAACTTCTTGAACATTGTCAAACGATCTAAAATTTCGATTTAGGGGCATAGGCCACCGTTGCTCGTACCCTAGTAAACTAGGGTAGTAAATAAATTTAGTTTTATAAATTTATTATAGCTATAGCAGTGACTATATATTTTTATCTAGATCCACACTCTCTAAATGGACAGGACGAGGCAAAGTGATGCAATCAACAAAGCAAATTACCTCATTGCTGTTTTCAATTCAATGCCAAATCCGTATATAATTTCATAGAAACATTGCCCTTTTGAAAAATAAAGCAAGTCTGAATAGGTGAACAAAACGCCAGAATGCCTTCAACTATTTTAGAGATAAAATCCATTCAAAATAAGTTTTACTGTGCATTGTGTTTATTATGAGGATAATTATATTTTTAAATCAACATAAATATCTTCTAGTTTTCGCTTGGTCGTTTGCTGTAGGTCAGTTGAAATGTGTTAGTATGTTGTGTTTAGTCTGTACTGTCCCACTGCTTGGCAAAGGCCTCCCCTCAATTTTTCCATTATTTACGGTCGTGTGCTGTGCGCCAATTTTTGTCAAAGGTGTGCAGCTTTTTTTTGTCAAGGGGGGAGGGAATTAATCCGAAGAATAGCTCTGTTTCTAAAAATAAAAAGAATTAAAGAAAAAACATTTTGTTTTTCCAATCCAGTGGGCATAGTTATTTTATAGATTCTCCACAGTTGAATATTTGTCAAAATTAACCTTAAACTATACATTAGATGCTACACAACACATCGTTAGACTTAATTAAAACAGTCTTCACCGACAGAAACGCTTGCTGTACCTTCATGCAATTTAAAGTAATGTATACAAACACAGTTAAACCTGAAATTATTCAAAACCCATCTACTATATTTAGCACTATATTTAGGTACAATTCGCATAATAAATGACTTGCTTCACTCTATCAGAACCTATTTATTACATTACAAAACAGCGTTAGTCTCGCAGTGGGCTAACTGTAGCGGGCAAGGCTCAAAATTGCATTACTAATAAATGAAATTATTTACGAGTTATGAGCCTTCAAATGTTTGGAAATCTGAATATTTGTAAGGGAATCCGCCTTATAGGAGCGTCTAGACTGTAGTAAAGAACCACCTACTGGAACTACTACTCGCATAGTGACGCAGGCTGAACCTGTTCAACAGTATGTAATAAAACTATACATGTAAAGGTATAAATGTTATGCGCTGAATATATTTCACTACGAGGTGATCCAAACTCACCGACACAGCTCAAAGAGGTCATTCCCGTTTGGTACTGTCGTCAACTCAACACTGATGACTAATGGGAAAAGAAACTTTTTTTTCTCGATCGTCAACAGTATTGACTACAGGATGATACCGACCGGGAATGACTCGCTCATCGGATTACCTAGTTGAAATAGCAATAGGCTGGTCACATTTGATACAGGACGGACAACCGCTGGTGTAGATGAATCCTTGAGAGGGGACCGCGACTTAGCAAACGTAGTGTAGGACGCCACACCGGATATTTGACACCGACCAGGTGGACTGAAGAAATGCGAAAGGCGGCCGGTAGAAACTGATGAGAAGAGCCAAAGACCGCGGGGCTATATAGCGCTCATTGATCATTTATTTATTTCTTGAATAAGAAAGATTACTTCTTTATATACGACTAGTGATTCGCCCCGGTTTCACATGGCTAGCGCTCACACTGTGGCATTATACCACGTTTTTATTAAGTCACTTTCTTGTTTGTCTGTCTGTCTGTCGTTCCAGGTGGAATCTTGCAACTCTATTTTCCAATTACCTATCCGGCTGAAACACTCAGCGTAGCTCACAACTCGATGGCAACGCAATCTATTTTAATTTTTTTCTAGTATTTAATCTACATTTGCTGCTTGTTTCTTAACTTTAGCATTTTTATTCCCATCGTAACTTCTAAAAAAAATATGACAGTAAGCGTAACTCAAAATCTTTGGCAGCAACGATCGCGATGATTTATTATTATTTCGTTTCCATGGCAACATGACATTATTGTTTCGTTTCCATGGCAACGTCATTCCGTTCTGTATTTTTTGATACCTTGGGTTACATTATTACAATTTCCGTAAGCAACTCGATTTTTTGAAAAATAATTTACTGTCCATGTTACTCGCTGTTAATGTAGATTCCCTTAAGTGAAAGAATTTTTAAAATTGGTTCATTATTTTTGAGTTTATCCATTACAAACAAACATGCAAAAATACTAATATAAAATCAAATCTTTCCTCTTTATGACATTAGTGTAGATATAGAAGAGAGGGTAGACTTTTATAATTCAATCAATAAATTCGTATACATAGGCCACAGAGCGTCCTACAGTATATTTGCCTAAAAGTGATCTCCACTCGAGAACTTGTCTACTAATGTGTACCCCTCTTCTGAGAGACCGATCTCAGTGGTATGCATTAGGAGAGGCCCGATGATTGTGATGAAAGATTATTTCTGATTTCATGCTAAGTTTTTCGTCGTGGAGATTATTAAAACAAGTCGGTTGACTTGTCGGTTGCATAACACAGTCTTAATAACACAAAATCGAAAACAAACGACGCGTGAGGTTTTTAATGTTCACGCGAGATATCATTTTCGATATATTTTTTTTTTAGATAAATGTATTCTTAACTTGCCATTAATTATGAACCAATTCAAAATGGAGGAGGTTCTCATTTCGACTGTATTTTTTTGTGTATGCCTGAAAGTATCTCCGAGGCTTCTAAATCGATTTGAAATTATTTTTTTCATCAATTCAACTGCTCTAATGAAGATTGACGTAATAAATCCTGTCTAGGGTTGCAAAATTCTTATCGCCTTGTTAAACAGTGGATCTAGGGAAAACATTTTTATTTTAGAACAAGTTTCAAGTCTTTTAGGATAGTGTCTCCGTACTTCTAAGTATGTGATACGGGTTGATTAATGTCGCTCCTTTGATAAGAAAACAATGCCCGAAAATTTGAACTTTGATTACATACTTGCTTTAAAAACCGGGCTTAAAAAGTATTTTTGTAGTTTTCATTATTTGGTAATTTATCCGCCGTAATATGATTGTTATGGTTCTATAGGCTTAGTTTTGTGGCTCTGTTTGGACCCTTTGGATACGGAACCCTAAAAATGGGTACTTACGAACAAGACTTCCATTATTAAGAAACAGTCCCGAAATACGTCAATATTTAAAAGTGATGCACTCTTTAAAGTCCGTACGCACAGGTATAGTTTTTGTATGTCGTAATGTTACTGAAAGCCTACTCAAAAGACCAAGTACACAAATCACATACTACGTATCACCTCTAGATATTCTATTTGGTCATATTATGTAGTAACAGGTACTCATTTACATCACCTCGTCATTCCATCAGGTGTCACAATATATTTAACGCATGTAAATTATCTATCTACACTGAGGAATACATAAACTGCATCAAAGTACAAGAAGACTTTAAAATAAATATTGTAAACAAGTATGCAAACAATTCAAAGAAATTTAAATTGAAAACTATAGATTGGTTCGTTAACTTTGAAACTTACTGGAAACCACCATTCAAGTGTTTTTTAACAAAACCGATAAATGGAACAAAAATTAGTTTAATTGAAAACTTGGTTTTAACAATTGAAACAACAGTTTAAGCACTCTTTTTTTCTTTGTTCATGGTGTGTTACCTCCACGTGCTTTTATTATTGATTCTAATCAGTTCCGCATAGACCTGATTAGGGTTTTTAAACACCGCGCATCAATTCCAAACTACCGAATCAATTCCAGTGAAACTAGGTTCGATTTGAGATCAAACTACGAGGCAAGGACATTGGATACTTTTCATCCCGAAAAATTCCCGCAAGACAGGGGTTGAAAGTTCTTTAAAAGAACACGTATCACGCTGAAACAACTGGACGGATTTGATGCAACTTGTCACAGTCATACTTTATATGATGATTAAAAATTAAGGATACTTTTTTATCCCCAAATAATAAAGGGTTCTTGCAGAATAGAGGTCCAAAGTTATGTTAATTTTGAAGTAATAAATATATATCCTTATAATAAAGCAACAAGTACGAAAAAGTCTGTACAAAGGTAATAAAAAACAATGTATTGGGTACTTAAAATAAGCTACTGAATAAGAATTTACTCATTTCAAGTCTGTCTGTTTGTTTGTTCACGCATCACGTAAAAAAACTGCACTGATTGCGATGCGGTTTTCATTGTTGGATTACTTATAGTTTGACTTAAAAACTGCTGTATTTTTTTAAAATATCATGTCTGTTTTCTCTGTTTGTTTGTTCGCGCATCACGTAAAAACTACTGGACAAATTGCAATGCGGTTTTCATTGTTAGATTACTTATGGTTTGACTTAAATACTAGTTTACATGGTATCTCAATCCGAGGAGGAGAAGCCAAGCAATCGATAAAAGCTTTTGGACGGCTGAAGGAATCTTGATCAAATGTTGGTATATTGGTATTTTAGGTCTATATAATATTAGTGTGATGAAACTTAAACAACGAGCAACGTTTTGCATCGCACGCTCTCATTGGTCAACTGTGAATCAGCAACTCTTCATCTAACTTTTCGGCATGATACCGTAAGTCTAGTTGGCTGAGTGGAGAACACTTGACCACCAGTCTGAAGTACTGGAGTTCTATTCCTTTCTAATACGTTTACATTTTGCAACATAAAACATTTATGTTTTTTCTTATAAATTGATAGCACATCGCGCGCTTATTGATCAAATCAAATAGCGCGCGCTTCCCTGGCTTCCTGTTATACTTCCGGTTACACATTGTTAACACTTTTCACGAAATCACTACGATAGATAGCAGAAAAGCGAGCGGAATCATATTACATATCAAAAAAAAATAGTGTTTTTTTTAAGTTAATCTGTTTTATGTGTACAAAAATCTAAAAAATAAAATAAAATCATGTGGCTACGCCTCACGATTTTGTTTTATTTTTTAGCTTTAAGTATGTAAATATAAAACCGTAAGTATATACATCTATTTATTTATTTTTACTTTTTTTTCCAAGTTTTCAGGTTTGTTATTTAGTTATTTCTAAAGTGTACTGTTTTCTACTTGTCAAGCGCTTTCATTTGATACCCATATAGAGGGGACTGAAAAGAAAAAAAGTAAATCGCCATTTTGTGGTGGCGGCCTTCTTGGATTTGGAATTTTCATGGTGTACTGTATTTTACTGTTTAATTATACAGAGGGAGTTAATAAAAAATGTAATCCGCCTTTTGTGGCGGCGGCCATCTTGGATTTACAATGATACTGAATGTACTTAATATCTATTGTCATCAGAACTAAAGGTGTGAACAAAATTTAAGATCAACAGGAAGGGGGTAAAATTTCTATTACTAGATTTAAACCAAACAAACAAACTGCAGTATTCTGCAAGAATATACTCTTTTTTTTACGTGGTGTCTGTCTGCTGTGTATCTGTTTGTATGTTTGAACATCACGTAAATACTGCTGTGTATCTGTTTGTATGTTTGAACATCACGTAAATACTGCTGTGTATCTGTTTGTATGTTTGAACATCACGTAAATACTGCTGTGTATCCGTTTGTATGTTTGAACATCACGTAAATACTACTAATCACGTAATCACTACTCGTAGGCACGACACAACGTTAATGTGCAATATCGAGTGAGAAGTGCTCGAAGGGTTAACCATTCGAAGGCTGAACAAATTTGATGAAATGTAGTTGTACTTTATAGGTACTTTTGTCCTGGAATAACACATAGGTTACTTTGATCCGAGAGAACTGACCATGCGGGCAAAGCCGCGGGCAAAGCTATTACTACATAATTATTTTTATATACCTACTATCTGCGCCCCGTTGCACGCGTACAAATTTTGCCCACGCCCTACCCCCCGTACCCCCCTGACCCTCGGTATGCCGATAAGGTTACATGTCATGCTCATAGGATCAACACACTTCGAAAGCTTTCATCGAACAATTATAGTTTCATACAAATGCCGATCCATCTACATTAATTTATAGAACTCTCTTAGCTCGATAAATAAATAAATTAATAGATAAATTACTAAAGAAACAAGATTGACGCCTTTTAATAATTCAATCAAACATTATAAGGAATGCAATTATCTCGTCAAAACACAAATCATCTGCACACAATGAAAAGATTATTTCGTCTGTCCGAGATTAATTCATTGAAAAAAATATACTTAATGATTACAGCAATTAAAGCTTAACTCTTTGAATTACACTAAAAGCAAATTATGCAATTTTAAAAGCAGGCTAGAGGTCCCTGACCTATGTGAAGTGTAATGTATACTAAACTAATTTTTAAATAAGCATGTATTACAGTCTCTTTAGGAAATGTTACTTACTCGTTACTTAAACGTAAATGTCGAGTTTTGAAGCAGTCAAGGTCGTATTGCAGTTCTAGATTTATCAGATTAACTTCTCACATTATCATCTTAATTTAGTCAAGGTGAAGATAAGTCAAGTTGTTTATTAATAGGTGCATATTTTGGAGGTTTCATAATTTGTTTACAGATATTAAGACCGTCAACTACTAGGTTTCTACACAAATTCCTCTTTGGGTTAAATTTTCGGTTGCTCCGATCTTTTCCACATTCTACCCTGACCTCTATTCAATTGAATTCAATATATTTCAAGTAACTACTATCTATACTTTTGAAAGTCAATTTCGTATTGAACTGATATTCAAATACATCTTGCCATATCATGCCCATATCAAAGTGGATCAAATTCAAATCGTAAGTTCAGCGTGCCATCAATTTGTTCCAATGATAATGAAACTCCCGTAGCTAAGAATATTAATATTTATATTAATCTGAATTTAAGGCCCGGTTCTAGCACTTTTAGCAATTTTCGATCATTTTTGAACGTCTCTATCTTGTTTTATAATTAGCCCAGAACTATGAAATTGGTATAACAACAAAATTTGACATATTATCTCGTACTTTGTGAACACAGAAACATGATTAGTATGAATTCACTCGATAGAAAATAAAATCAAAGGTAACACTTATTTATGCTTAGAATATTGATTGGAAAGAGACCCCGTCACTAACTGATATCAGAGACATACCAAGAGAAAGAACTTATTATGATTGAGAAAATGCCTAGACACTTTTTAATTCAAAGCTTTAGTTTTCCTACAAATAAATGAAAACCTTAAATTTTACTCCCGAGACGTATCATCTTTCCCGCTCTACATTATCGCGGATGAGAGGGAAATAACATTCACTGACACCCGGCCTTAATGACTGTTTTATAGTTTTATACCTACAGTAAGTTCATCGTGCAGAAAAATTGGTCGAAGTTACCTACTCAAGAAGAACGCTCTTTCATAACCTGTTTCCATGAAAATGTAATCTAGGTCTCAATTCTAGAGTAAGAGCATCTCTTGGACAAGACTGTTTCACTTTAGACTGCGTATTCATTTTCCATGGGCGATATATCATTAAACATAAATATATATACATTTACCAAAAACTGAATAGTTATTCATTAGTTAAGGGCTTCAATTATTGCTACAAAAAGGGTTATCTCGATTAACAACCCTTTTTTTTGTAGGTTAAATAATCGTACACGTAAGGCGACGCACAATTAATTAAATCTTAATCACCAAAATAAGCACTAACATTCAGTATAAAGCTAATGAACATCTATTAAGAGACCGTAAAATGGGTATAAAGCCTACATAAAACTCGCACTGGCTGCGTCGAGCTATAAATAAAACAAGCATTTTACTGCAACCGGTTTATGCGCAGGCGCACGCGCATCGGATCATCATCGCGTGTGCGTTGACCAAGTTTCTTAGAGATTATGCTGTTTTTAGGTGTGAATGTGTGAATCTTATGTATAGAAAATCTTGCCGTTGAATGTTTGAATATCACTGCGCGCTTCTGGATACAACGGAATGAACTGCTGCAAAATCGACAACCTTTTGCTATCTTTAGTGGTAACAGAATTCTCCTATGTATTTCACCATATCCGTACCTACTTAACACTCGATAGCCATATTTAATTTATTTAAATACGGGTCTATATTTAGCCTAAAAACATTATTACACATCTACCTCTTTAATATGTATCATAAGTTCTGTATAAGTAGCACATTCACAGTAGTCACAAAAGCAATAAAGATAACGCACAACCTTGCTTAATTTTGGTCAAGCTTTTATCTTTGATCTAGGAATGTCGTCGAACTCCACGCGACTTTTCAAGCATTTGGCATGTTGATGCAAAGAGGGTCATCCATCAGCCATTCTGATATATGTGACGCAAGGTTCTTTACAAATGTACTTTGGCTGTCTAATACCTATCATTATGCGCGTTTCAACCTTTTCTCGTTCAAACATCTCTTTTGATTCTTTTGACATAATTCATATTGTCAAAAGACCATGAAGTCTAGTCTCCAGATTTTTAATCTTTTTCAGTTTCATTGTTAATGGTGTTTAAATTCATCCTACTTTATTCATTTTATAATTCAAAGAGCAACGTGTAAAAATTTTGAGATACTACATAAAAAACTTGTATAATGTGTCTAAAATAAAATTAAAAATAGATTTAATGCTCACTAAGCGTTAATTTACTAACTTAATTGACTTTAGAATTAATGACAGATTACATACAAAAAAAGTCACAATACATACAGCAAACAGTTCAATAGTTTAAATACGAATACAACTTATCTGCTTGCTTGCTTGTCGTATGAGGTAGTGCTGGCTTCTGGTGTCAGAGATTGTCAGGGCACCCGAGGACCTCTGACATGGCTTCAAGACTGCTATTAATAAATGAAAGCCGGGACCGTCAGCTTAACTTGCCATCCGAAGCACGGAGCGATGGAAAACCGCATATAACATAGAAAAGTCATTGGTGCGGATCCTAGCACCGAACCCTGTATCGATGGATTCTAAGCCGCACTTGTATACAACTAGGCTACCATCGCACTACTACTCTACTTAATTAAACAAAAGGTAAAACCTACATGGTGTTACATTACTATAATAGCACAATAAAGACAGACCTAAGTTCAACTGTAACTTCAACCAGTTCAACAAAATGTTCCTATTACTTCAACTTTGTATACACATTTTGACATCATGCCTCTTCTGCCATACTTAATAGCTCAAATAATTCAGCAAGCCAGTACTGTAGGTAGCGTAACCTGAAGGTTAGTGGCATTTAAGTATTTATAGTATTAATGTGTTAAAATAGAATGCCTAATAAACTACGTTACGTGGTAACTCCAGAGCTAGAACGAATTAGCGGCCCATCAGCTAGCCTTTATGTCGCTTCGTTATGCAACCCATCGGGTGTCTGGACCTTGGGCTCTTTTGCTATTGTATATGCTATTGTATGCGCGACACCTCGCGGTTTCGTGATGGTCTAGAGATTAGAACTTTAGCCGTTTAGGAAATATGCAAAAAAGAGTCGCATCAAAATGTAACTTTCAGTTACCCAATTCGCTCAATTTGTGAGAAATACGCTCTAGAATTCAGGGGTCAGCTTTTTGCATAACAAAATGAGTATTTCGTCGGTTAGTACATCTTCCAGTCCAAAGTTGACAAAAATCATCGAAGCTACACGGTGTATCACTGCTCAAATTACCTCGTGGAAGATATCAGGTGCAATACTTTTATAATACAAGTCAATAGCTTGTAAAATGACCTAGAACAAATTAAGTTATAGATAAAAAGTGCTTCATAACTTCAATAAACAAAAGTGAGTCTTAATACGGAAAGTGTTACAGTAGGTGATACGGTTTCGGCAACTCACTTTTGCTTTTGGCAGAGGCTCCCGTGAAAGTTCTACGTCAAAATCGTCACGAACATCGCGTCAGCAGCGGATTCGGATAGGTCATGGTCACTTGCACTTTCGATGAAAGCGATTGTGCGAAAGTGAATTTGAATTTTTGGCACTTCAGCGCTGTTTTACGTCGGATAACGTCACGCGTTGAAAGTAAATTGAGGCTAAAGAGAGTGAAGGTAGTGACGTAGTCGTGACGCTTTTTGCGTTGATTTTGCGATGAATCGATAGAGTGGTGATATAGGTAGGTGATGCAAAATTTATGTAAATGCCCCATAAGCAGAGAATTTTAGCACATAGTTGAAAACTAGAACTTCTTCATACTCTGGTGCATAATGCACATATTTCATCAACCAATTTATTTTTTGAATTTCGAGTAATTTTACAATCCATTTTTCTTCTCAGTTATGAGTTAATTTGCACTAAGTACTATAGACAACTAAAGTATTTCTGAGTTTAATAATTCAAACCTCTAGTGCATGAGCAATTTATTATGAACATTTTTCATCATCAACACCACATTGAATGATAATGAATTGCTTTCGGCAGAGGCCACCGTGAAAGTTCTACGTCAAAATCATCACGAGCATCCTCGCGTCAGCAGTGGATTCAAATAGGTCATGGTCACTTGCACTTTCGATGAAAGTGATTGTGCGAAAGTGAATTTGAATATTCGGCACTTCAGTGCTGTTTGACGTCAGATAACGTCACCCATTAAAAGTGAATAGAGGCTGAAGAGAGTAAAGGAAGTGACGTAGTCGTGACGTTTTTTGCGTTGATTTCGCGATGAATCGATAGAGCGCTGATATAGGTAGGTGATGCAAAAAATAAGTAAATATATAGGCAGCGATATATAGGCCATAGGCAGCGAATATTAATACATAGTTGAAAATTAGAACTGTACCTTCTATATACAATGGTACATATTTCATCAGCCAATTTACTATTTGTATTTTGAAAAAAATATTACAGTTTTTATTCTCAGCTATGAGTTAATTAGCACTAAGTACTTTAGGAAACTAAAGTATTTCTGAGTTTAGTAATTCAAGCCTCCGGTGCGTGCGTAATTTATTATGAAACATTTTGATCATCTACACCACATTGAATGATAATTGAATTGTTCAGTATATTTGGAACGAAGGTATATAAAAGGGACTAAAAACTTTTGGTGGAATTCCATTTTAAATTCAAATGAAAACACGTGCTGACTTTATTATACAGAACGCCTAATTTAAAACACAAATATGTTTTATCATGACATTCTATCCCACATATTTCGAGCGCTTTGTATGTATAGGATTTGTTGATTGAGTATAGAAAATTTAGACCAATTAACTATTGACCGCGTACCTTTTAATAAGACTTAATACGTTAATAAAATAAGGCTTGTTATCCTGCAAATAGTTCTAAGAATTAAACTAATAAATCGTGAATTCCGAAACGTTTGAAAGAGCTTTACAAATTGACTGAAGCCTACAGAAATAATAGCGTTTATCCAGATACCAATTAGGAGAGTTTATCGTTGTGGTTTAAACGTACTAAAATTGTTTTCACGATTTATAAGTGTCTAAAAACAATGCTTCTAATGCCAAAGCTTGTATGTATAAGCAGGATTTGATTGTTAGTCTTGTCGAAGTAAAACCTTTCTGGCATTTAGGTCCCTATTATTTTTGCGCAAGGGTTTCAAAGCATAGAGCCACCAATTAGTTATTCAAGAAAATCCATCAATTAGCAAGTGGAATAAAACAGTGAACTAGCCTCTTTTACAACACATTTATTACCATGCAGACTTATTACTTTAAGTCTATTTACGCCTTTGATTTCAATTTAGCTTTCGCCCGCTACTTCTTCGGCGCTGACTACAGTTTATTGAAAAAAAAAGCATTGTATGTTCTTCTAGGATATTAAAAACCAATGCAAAATTATAGCACTAACGCTATTGATGCTTTTTGACAAACTTGTTATTATTTCGTTTCCACGGTAACTGTTCATGTCATTCCATTCCTTACAGCGAGTTATCGTAATTATACAGTTTTCCCGTGGAAACTGACCATTTTCTGGGATAAAAAGTATCCTATGTTGGACTTTTTATTGTGCAGTACCTATTTACAATGTTTCATAAAAATTGGATTAGCCGTTTTGGCGTGAAAGCTCCCCAAACAAACAAACTAACAACGTTTCACTTTTATATATTGGTGTGGATGACGAATCTAGTGTGTCCGATAGACAATCTATATTACATATTTAGCTGTGCCTGCGGCTTTGCCCGCGTGCTTATTATGCTAAGCGTTATTCCAGGACTTCAAAATCTCGCCGTCAAACAGTTTTTTATTGATAGGCCGGCTTCTACCTTATCGGATCAAGATATTAAGTACATCAGATTTAAAGTGAAAACCTTAGCTATCCAACAATGGAAACCGCATTGCAATTAGTCTAGTAGTTTTTACGTGATGCGTGAACATACAGACAGGCAGAACAGTCATAAATAACCATTTTTTAATTTACATACTTGTTCAGTACCTTATTTTAAGAAACCTAGTGTTTTTTTTCATTTTGTTTGTTGTTCTTACTTTTTGTAACTGACTGGTTTATTATACTTATAGACATAGATATATGTCATGAATTAAACTAGTAGTTCTGCGAACAGTAAACCTCGCGAGCACAAACTTTTTTGCAACAATGTAGCGGTGCACAGTAGCGCCATCTAGTGACCTTATTGTAAAACTAACATTAATAACCAAGGAGCTCCATCAATCCTAGTAGGTACAGGGCTGATTCCATTGGTAGAAACCTAAAAGTGAGCGTACTGCATTTGAGGAGCTATTCTGCTCATCACGCGGAAGATACTCATCAGATCTTCACCAATTCTTTATGAGACCAACTTAAAATTGATTCGATTCTAAGTTACAGTTTTTTCAATATATTGACACTATTTGCAAGTCTGCGCGTAGTAGCTAGGCTTTGTGTTTAGAAATTCTAAAGTCTTTAAGAAATCTTGCACCAGGAAACTTTTAGACACCACGTTAGTAAGGAGTAAGCTTGAATACTGTTCCGTTGCGTGGAATCCCTACTACCAGGTTCATAAGGATCGCATTGAGAGCACACAGAGACGTTTTACTCAATTTCTCATACTGTCCCAATAAACGTGTCCCTTATGTTGATCATCTTATGAAATTCAAACTCATAAGTTTGTCCGATAGGCGAAAATTACTAGACATAACATTTGTATGTAAACATTTAATTAACCTCATTGATAATCCTGAATTATTGAGCCAGTTAATGATAGCCGTCCCTTCACCCTTGCCGCGGTACCCTGTTTCATGACTCACTCATAAAACATATAAATCAAATCTAGGTCATTTCTCTCTTTTACCCAGATAAGTAGAATAATTACTCAAGGAATTTTTAAAAGCAGATATCACCATTGACATATTTTATGACTAGCTATCTGAGTTCAAAACTAAAAAAATTACGGTCATGGACCCATCCACTTCTTAGACATAATTATCGACATCAATAAAATTGTATTGTTATTTTTTATTATTTATGGTATGTACTATTTTTATTTTATTATTAGATTAAATATATTTACATTAATTAATTAATTTATTTAACTATATATTTTTGCTAAATGTTTAAATTCTGTTATTTTATTTTGTGTTAAACAAAATTGAATTACAATTAGCATATTCATCCCGTTCTTTTGTTTTTCATAAAATTTTGCTCTATAATTTAATTTTCATTCTTGATTAGCGTTGAGTATAGAAACTTATTTTATTATTATAAAGTGTATATAATATGATTTGTGCAAGATGGGTTCATGTGTAAGTGAAAATGCTAACTCTTATTATTAATTTTGCCAATAAGCATGTAATCATTTTTGTTGATGATCCTAATAAATAAATAAAGTGCCTACCTTTCAAATAAAAAAAACAATCAATATTGGATCTAATGTCTTCAGTAGCCCCCTTCTTAGAGGAAGTACCACCCCAAAAAATCAAAAAATCAAGATGAATAAAAAGTTTAAAAAATTTGTTAAACCTGTATACCAAGTTTCGTCCAGATCGGTTATAAAATACGACCTGTAAAGCAGTACCAACAAGCTGACACACGAAAGAAAATCGACTGTACTAGAAGCAGAGACTTCAATTAATGAGATGCGTTATGTTTTAGATGTCGTACAAAGAAGAATTACTCACCAGGGCACGTAATTTGAATTGAATTGAATTTGCGATTAAGATCACAAAACGCGAGCTGGTAGTTGTTTGCAAGTGCAATTTCATCTCGATGTAGTTGGCAATAGCAGCAATAATTACCTGTAATCGTTACCTTACACACAGTTATAGATGGATCTAGTATTCGGGCCCTAAGTGAGCTATATTTTACGAGCAAAGTATTAATCTGTCTGTTGTAATGTACGAGCCAGTCTATTAGTCCCAGTGTAAGATTTATACCTTCTTTATTTGACGTTTTAATAAATTTTTGTAGGTTTTTAAATAGATGCATAACTAACAACCTCTCTTTCCTTACCGCAGTAGGTGTTTTCAGACTCACCAATCATTTTATTGCGAAAAATAAATCAATGTTTTTCAAAACAGGAAGGTGAAAACATGCTTTTACCGTTCAAAAAATGTTGCATGAACAGTAAATTCTAATTTTCATGGCCGCCTACAATATAAATACAGCGTCCAATGCAAAACATGGCATTTAAAGTCCGTGTGAGAGTTTTATTTTTATTTCAAGTTATACTGACATTTAATGTACTTGACTATTAGTAAACATACCGTCATTAAATTTTCGCAAAAGAACCAGGAAATGTCATATACTAGTATTGCTGTAGGTTAGTATCTATTTGCCAATGGTATGATCGCTGCAGTTAATCTTGTATAGACTCACCTAGTCACCAGGAGAAGAGCTACTAGCTGATGCCTTAGCCATCATATTGTAAAATCTACATGAGATTCAGCTCAAGGAACAAAACTTTCTGTTGAAGGAATTCAGATCTTTGTGATAGGATCAGATGATATATAGTGTACAGATCTAGTTCAAATCTTATTGATAATGGCATGGAATTTACATACCTAAAGGCTCGAGGAGTCTTAAACCTTATGGTACAGCATTCTGCAGCGAAACTATTTACAGTGAACTGGGCTCAGCTGTTTAGGCAAACTAACATAATGTTAACCAATTGAAGAAGGTGACGATCGTCTCCGAAAGTATCCTATTAAAATTGACATATTATTTTGCATTTTACCCCACAATTTGTATACATGCAGTACCACCAACTTATATGTAGAGTCAAGCGGGGCGCCACCATCGCAAATGGTCATCTATATTAGTCTAGATTTGAAGGACTTCTTATACAGAAATAAACTTGTGAAATAATTTGTATGCTTGTCGTTTATATTCAGTGCTGGACTCTGTTGTGAGAGTTTATCAGGCCACCCAAGAGGCTCAATCTCTGACATGGCTTAAGGACTGCTATTAATGACAGCTGGGATTGGATGCGATGGAAAACCGCACATAACTTAGAAAAGTAATTGGAGCGGAGCCTAGGACCGAACCTGGTATCGTTGGATTCCAAGTCGCATTAGTAAACCGCTGGGCTACCTTCACTCTAATCTTCGCTCTGAAATAAGTAATCTATTATATTCGTGTTTAATTGTCAGAACAGACGCAATAGCAAAGTTATGTTTCATTAAACATGCTGATTTATGCCTAATTAGTTCCTTTTTTGTAAACTCTACGTATATGTCACTGGCCATTGTACTTCCCTCTTGTATTTGTTAAATCACTTTGTACACTTCCTATCCAAAGACAGATTTATAACAAAACCTGTCATTATTTTGCAGAACAGTAGATGTCACCAGGAAGCGCCGTCCGTCACGATCACGAATCGACTCGTTGCAAATTAAGGCTGTGCACGTGTCGCTTAGTCACGACGCGAAACGCAACATGGATGGATGTGTAACGAAGCTTTTGAAATGACAGATTCTAGTTCGATCATCTTCAACGTCATAGCCTTTTTTGATCCCACTGCTGGAGATTTGACGACTCGACCTTTTTTTCGAGGTCTAAAAATACCTATATTGTTGACCCATCTCGCTGCTGGAAGAACTAAATCGTAGTTCAAACACTCGATGTTAATACGGCCGAAAAATTTGTCTACGCGGATAAATGTAACAGATTCATTATTCAAATTTTATTATAACTGAGGTTTCTGATATACCCTATTTACAACTCCTGATTTCAATTTAATTGAATTATTTAGCGATAGACTTGATCTTCTACATTTTACGACCGTGGTCAGATTGAAGTTAGATATTAACTAAATAGTGAAGAAGGTACAATCAAATACAATACAGTAACACTTATTGACACACAGTTAAAAACAAATTACAAAAATAGAAATAACATAAACAATAGGTACAATGGGTGGTCTTATACTACTCATAGCGATTTCTTCCAGACAACCTTAGGATGGAATGAACTTAATTGCTAAAAAAAGGACGGTAGTATGATAGGGAAGGTACTGAGTCAAAATGAAAAAAAAAACTGCTTAAATGTCTCACGGTAATATTTATTTTACATATTTACAAGCGTAATTACAGCTATACATAGCAATACTATAAACAAATCAAAGTTGAATATTATTATGATAAACATTAAGCGAAACTCTGTAATCACCAGTCATTATTTCTATATAACTGATTTAGCAAAAAGTAAGAAAAGTTTCCAACAAAAATTATTGTTTATTACTAATGGTCACAAAATAAAAACAAAAGATCACTTTCGTCACGGTAGGTATCAGTTATACCAGTACAAAGTGGTGATTTGTATTACATCCAAAATACTGTCTCTATAAGTGAATACACCGACTACAGTATGTGTACCGTAGCCGAACTAACGTCACAGTCAGAAAACGACAAAATGAAACCTCGACGGAACACCGAAATTGAATGATGTTATACGTAACATAACAAAGAAATTATATAATGGCAATTCTTTATGATGAACATATGCTACGAAACTATTTACAATAATGTAATCTAGACAACAGTTAGTTATTTAACATTGGAATGAAATAATGTGGAGATATGCGTGAAGGACTTTAAACTGATTCGTTCAAGTCAATTGGTTCCTCATTTTGGATTTATCGTCGTCGTTGATAATTCTATTTGAACTCCTTAAGTGGAAATGCTATTTACAATCTCTAATGCCTAACGGCTGCTTCTTATGAAATATTAAAAACAAAGAAATATATATGTAGAATCAATGAATGATTCTTATATCATATTTTGATATTAAAATTCCGTATAGGAATAAAATTTCTGGCACTTTTGTTTAACTCTAGGACCTACTCGTACAGTCATCACAGGAAAGCAATGACTTAATTTAACTTAATATTAACTTAGCATTACTGATGTACTCGAGGGACGAACGCTGGCCAAATGTAGATCGGTACTGCGGCAGCCTAGAAAAATAGAGATTTTATGTAAAAGTAAGTAGGTGCATTTTTATTTCAATTCATCTAGTTTTTTGATAATTATTTATTGTGTAGTCTTCGTATTGTATTCTATTTTCGCGACCATAAATCTGCATTCACAGACTTGCAATGACAAAGCAATTAAAATAATCTCGTCAGAATATCGAGAGTACATCTTCCGAAATACGATAAGAATCATTTTTTTCATAACACTTCAGGTCACGAATGCATCACTTTGTCTTTGCATTGTGCAATTGTCTCTTTATTGTAAAAATGTCTAGATCATCTTATTTTGCAATACACGGAGCAAGAAATAAATCGGATGAGTGCGTGTTGAACTCACGTAGAGAGGGTTCCATACGATGAATACATTATCTCACAATATTGAGAGAACCATGTTATTTTAAGACTATAGACTCCTTATAGGTTTTCCTGTAATCTATAAAAAAAACTAATTTGTATAACTATTTTGTAGCGAAGAACTATTTTCTAATATATACAAGTTTTTTTTCAGAATTTTAGACTTAGTAAGTTTGGAGATAAAGGTGTCTCTATGGTGACGGGTTGGGAGGAGGGTATACATTTTCCTTTTTTTTCTTAAATAACTCTGAAGCTATATAAAATAAAATTTTGAGTCACAAGAAGCCCTTTCATTTGATATGTCACACTACATTTTGCAAAACTTTTATTTACGTAAAAAAAACTGTTATTTTTTTTCATTTCTTTCCGTTACATGTCCGTGTTTGGGGCACAGAAATTCATAATAGTGCACCAAATTTCAACTTAATCATCTAGTAGAATGCTGAGCAAATTGACTATAACAATTAAAGAAGGACAGACATGAGTGATTATTATGGGTTTCATGGGTAATTCGGACGTACGGAACCCCCAAAAACAGCAAATCTCTGTTAGAATGTGAACATTAATATACTCGTAATATATTCACATAACGTTGCATGAGTATTTTTTTATATCTATATAGAACATGGCTATTCCATTATTTTCAGATATTCCATTTTTCAGTTTTTTTCTTCATATATTGATTTTTTTGTCATTATAAGTTCCGTTCTGCAAAAAAGAAGTTTGTGCAACAACGGAGAGTGGGCAGGAAACGTAAAGTCACTCAACGGTTTTTCTTTGTATAAGCATTAGAATATATTAATTACTAGTTTTCCCGCCCGTGACTTCGTATGCGCACACTACTGTTTATCGCGAAAAAAAGCATCCTATTTTCTTCTAGGATATTAAAAACCAATGTAAAAGTAGGTATAGCAATAAAGTTTTCGTTGTTTATTGTCAAACTTGTTATTTCGTTTTTATGGCATTCTGGAATGGCAACCGTTCCTTACAGTGAATAATCAGTATTTTCCAGTTTTCCCGCGGAAACTTTCAATTTTCCGGGATAAAAAGTATTTGTTTTATTCTAGGGTATAAGCTGTTTCCATTCTAAATTTCATCTAAATCCGTTCAGCCGTTATCGCGTGAAAGCTCCCCAAACAAACAAACAAACATACATACAAACAAACAAATAAACAAACACAACGTTTCAATTTTATATATTGGTACGGATTAAGACATACAGCCAAATGCATAAATGTGTCACCATAATTATATGAAAAAGAAGAAGGGATACTATTTAGTATGGCTTGGCACTTACTTCTTGCGTGGTCCTTACATTCCGCCTAGTAGCATCCTTCTCATACTTCCACTGCAGGTCACTGGCTGAGTCATGATTTCCACCATTAATATCATTCGATTCTATATGATTATGTTTGGAGTCCTCCTGTCTCTGTTGCACTCTATTTTGAGCGTCATTGACGTAAGCGGGTACGAAATATCGCAGTCCGACACCAGGTAAGCTCTGTGAGCTGAGGAACTGGGTTGGTGTGAAGAAGTTCTGCGCTGGCTGTGGCTGGTGCAGCTGATTCTTAGGGATATATGCGTTGACGAAGCGCTGAACGTTGTTGAGAGGGGCGAGAACTGGGGCTTTGTAGACTTGGGTGTATCTTGGCTGAGGGTTGAAGAGTTGGGGTCGCCTGTAAAATAGACAACATATTTTAGAGAAAGTCGAGACGAAGATGATCAGCATAGAACCTACAGGCGCAGTCGTATTAACACAAGAGAGAGACCCTATAATTAAGGCAAGCGATTTGAGTATTCGAGTATTCGTTTTATTCGAGTATTTGCCTCTGTTTACTATTCTAACTTATGTTTTTTTTTTCTTTTTATCACGGTCTAGACAATCGTTTGACCACGATCTCACCTGATGGAAAGCGATGATGTGGTCGAAGGTGTAGCACGTTTGCCTAGTAGATATATATTCACTCTTGCCTTGAACACACCTGGGTTATATTTTTCCGGAAACACTGACGAGGGCAGGGCATACCACTCCTTAGTTCTTATAATAAATGAAGAAGCGTAACGCTTCGTTTTTGTGCGAGGTATTTTAACCCTAAAGGGATGGCGCTTTGCCGATCATACGGTAATGGAAGGGTGATGGGGGAATCAGATTGTGCAATTCTTGTGCACACTTTCCATAGTGCAATCTGAAGAACACCGACAGGCTTGCGACCTCACGTCGATGCGCCAGACTTTGAAGCTTACTCTTTACCAGAGTGTCATCTCCAATGAGCTGAGCTGATACTTGGCAGAACCGTCCCAGAGGTGGTACTACAGAAAGACGGAGATCGGTTAAGAGGACTCTTTTTAGCAGAAAACAAACACGCCTGCGTTTTAGTAGCATTAAACTTAACCAGGCTAGTATCACCCCAATCGGACACAGCTTCTAAGGCTAAATTTAAACGGTCCACCATATATTTATTATATATTCGAGTTTTTCGCGTTTTCCGAATTAATTTCTAAATTACCAGTAATGAAACATCCGAACGCAATTTAAGTGTTTTGAGGTAATAGTTGAACAGCTCTGTGAGCAAAAATCGAGTCTCATCAGTGCAGAAACGGCTCTAAAATTCATTGTTGAGGAACTGATTAAACATAACGACTATATCAGCAAGCAACTGGTCCAATAACTGTCTCGAAGAGTTGATCAGCTTCGAAACAAGGACTTGGTGAGCACCCTGAAATATCTGCATAACCCTACAAGAATTTACAAAAAAGCCTAAACATATGAAAGAGAAAAAAGAGTAAGAAAGAGTATTAAAGAACAGCTAAAGCAAAACATACATATACACAGTGTGGCGAATTATAAAGAAAACCGAAGAGTATAATCAGCTTCTGACTCTTGTGCTTAGCGTTTGTGGACTATGAGAAGGGCTTTGACTCCATTGCGACCTGCTCTGTCTTGGAGTCCCTGCAGCGATGTCAAATTGACTGGCGATATATTCTAGTGTTGAGGTGCCTGTATCATCTGTATGACGCCGCAAAAATGGCAGTTCAAATACATAATCAGTAGACTAAACATACTAAGCAAATCCCCCTGCATCGTGGAGTGGGACAAGGGGACGTTATTTCCCCGAAACTGTTCACAAATGCATTGCAGGATATGTTTAAGATTCTGAACTGGAAAGGACGTGGCATTAACATTAACGGCGAGTATATCTCACACTTGAGATTCGCGGATGACATTGTCATCAGATGCTGAACGGCTTAGCTGATTCATCTCAATTCACCGGTGCCGTGATGAATTTAAATAAAACCAAGATAATGTTCAATGAACATGTATTTTTGGAACCGATCACTGTTCATGGATCTCCTCTTGAAGTTTTTCAAGAGTCTGTGTACCTTAAGCAAACGCTGCAGTTGAGTAAGAACAACTTTGAGAGAGAGGCCCGTAGAAGAATAAAGCTGGGCTGGGCAGCATTTGGTAAATTCGCCGCATCTTTTCGTCACCAATTCTCTAATGTCTGAAAACTAAAGTCTTCAACCGGTGCGTCCTACATGTTATGACTTAAGGAGCTGAGACGTGGACTCTCACGTTACGACTAGTTCACCAATTCAAAGTCGCTCAGCGTGATATGGAAAGGGCTATGCTCGGATTTTTTTTGAGAAATTGATTTCGTAACGAGGTGATCCGACAGAGAACCAATGTTGTAGACATAGACCATAGGATTAGGACGCTGAAGTGGCAATGGGCTGGTCATATTTGCCGATGGACTGATAACCGTTGAGGTAGACGTGTTCTTGAGTGGAGACCGCAACTTGCCAAAAGTAATGTAGGACACCTTTCGGCTAGGTGCAGCGACGACATACGCATGATGGCTGGTGGCGTTTTGAAAGGAAGAGCCGATTATTGGGATCAATGGCGTGCTTTAGAAGATGCCTATGTTCTGATAATGACAGAGAAAGCAAAAATTATGAGTATGATGAAAGCAAAAAGTCCTAGAATCGTAGTTACCATTGAGCGTTAGGATCAGGTGCATCGTTAGATCTCTCCTCCCAGACCGGTGCAGGAGCACGGTAGGGCTGCGGCACGGGCAGCTCTGTCTCCGGCACCGGAGTTTCAATGGGCCCATCTTTTGTTCCGTACTTCACCATGATGGCCTGTGCGCTGGAAGCGTACAGCATCAGGCATGTCAGGAACTGAAAAAGAGGGTACCTAAATTATCATCAACTTAATTTAAAACTCTTCTGAAATTTACAACCACCAATAAATATATTTATGTAGGTATTCATTTATTTCATATTTTATGCATAAATACTGTGTTTAAAGGAGGACTTGATGCTATGATAGATTTTACTGCTAATCATTCTGGTCGTGCAAGAAAGATATTTACACTCGAGATATCGACACTATAATAGAATGAATTTACTAACAAAAACTAAAAACTTAAAATAAATCATACAAAGATATAATATACAAAAAATATATTATTTAAATTTACATAAATATTAAATAATTAAACAGCTATTGGTATTGACGAAAACAAAGATGATATCAACTTTTTAGAAGAAGAATTGCTCTCGCTTAAACCATATTGTTTTAGTTTGTCATTTTCTGATGTCAACTGGAAGTGATTTCCAGAGACAAACTGTTGAAACTTGGAAGGAATGATCAAGGAAAGAATTGGTATGAATAAGAGTGGCTAGTATAAGAATGTCCAAAGCTTCCTGTGGTGAGTGTTTGATGGGAAGCTAAATTTAGATTTTAAGTATTCAGAAATAGAGATAGATAGAGAGCTATATCAGTTTGGATCTGTACTCAGATACGAGATCATAGTTTCTGAGCCCACAAAGGAAACAGATTCGGTTATTAAGCAAGCAGTCTAATTTGTTAAGAAAGTCTTCAATTAGGTATAAAGAACATGCATCATCGGCGTAATCATGTATGGCAAGAAGAAGCGAGTTTACTATTTTGATTTTGATATGAGTGGGGAGTTTTTTAAGGTACATGATAGAATGAAATGATGCATAGAACTAACGAGAGTTTTCTTTAACATATGGAGACCAGTTAAGGTTTGGCTTTGTTAGGTAATTAGATATTGTTAACAATAAAAAGACTGTCAAACCAAACAAACATATCAAGCGACACAGCGAGAAACATATTATTAAGCAACATCACAAGCAACATCACAAACAACATCACAAGCAACACAACAAGAAATATAACAAGAAATATAACAAGAAATATAACAAGAAATATAACAAGAAATATAACAAGAAATATAACAAGAAATATAACAAGAAATATAACAAGTGATTGTGACGAAGAAAATTATCTGTATAAAATAAACCAAGCCTTAACATCAGAACCTTAATGCAAGAAGAAAAACTAACAGAACTTGATTACGCAATGGAAAACATCAAATGGGACATTTTGTGTATCTAAAAAGTAAGAAAACCAAATGAAGTGATAGAAGAACACAAAAAGCTTTGCCTCTATCATAGCAATGGAACAAAAGGAAGAAAGAAAAGGCTTTTTAGTGAAGAGACTAATAAGATTTGAAACTTTCTCAGATAGAGTTGCGAGTTCGCTATTAGAAAAGGAGTCCGCCCCATTATCTCCGAAAACTTCTGCTCCATCTTAGAAATGATTTTTAGGAATTTGCAATGGCAATATGATGGAATCAAGATAAATGGCGATTTTTTAAGCTACCTAATAATGCGGATGATATTGCAATTTTTGCAGAGACGCCTCATAACCTGCAAAATGCTCAAAAACCTAGCAAAAGGGAGTAAAAAAGGATTAACATTAAATGCATCAAATACCAAAATAATAACAAATGATGAGGAGCTGAAAAAAGATCAGGTGACAAAAGATCAAGAAAGCACGTTAACGAATATACCTTGCTCAATCAATAGTTTTCGAAAATCACACTGGAAAATAAATAGAGAGAAGAATTGGGATTGCTTCTTAGAAGTATAGGAGCTTAAAGGAAATAATGAAAAACAAAGATATCAACATAATTTCCAAGAGAAAAGTATATGAAGTAGCAATATTACCTTGTCTAATATATGGTTGCCAGACATGGGCCCTAAGGAATGAAGGTGAAAATAGATTAGCCGTGTGTCAACAAAAGATGGAAAGGAGTAGGCTTAAAGTTGTCAGACAGTGTAAACAACAGAATCATTACACAGAAAACTAATTTAAGATACATGTTTGCCGGGTGTACAGCTTTAGATAGACTAAGAAAGTAATAGAATGGCTGCCAAGGGAAGATAAAAGAAAGAAGTCCCCTTCTTTCTTTTATCTTCCCTTGGCCAAAAATAATATGGGAAGATATTTTCATACAAAGATGTGGGACAGAATGGATGAGGAAAGCAAGTGACATAAAACTGTAGTTGCAACTGGGGGAAACCTACGCCAAAGAAGCAACTACTACTATAAATTAAATTATAGATAAGGAAAATTTACAAGTAAACAAAGAAAAAATGTGACTTATTACTGTAAATTTTTGGTAGAAGAGTGAAAGGCAATTTATTTATTTATTTTTATTTTATAAGGTGTAGGTATTGGTATCACATAAATTTTACAAAAATCTGTTTAGCTTTTTTTGGTGTATCCAATTGAATTATTTTTAAGTTTATTGGATATATATTAATTAAAAAAGAAATGTTTTTATATGTAAAAAGAAATGTTTAATGTCCATGCTTTTGTAAATCAGAATCGGAAAATCAGTGGAAAGCAAATTGCGATAAACAACATTTACAATTCAGTGCTTGACCACAAACTTCTAATATATTAGAAGTCTGTGTGCTTGATATCTATATACTTATAATAAAACTGTACTGGGTCCAATTATGTACATTAAAGCATATATTTTGGAACCTATATCTGACTACTTCGATACTGAAGCCAAAACTGTATATTTTTTTCATTTATGTCTGTCTGTTTGTATCATGGCCGCGCATCACGCCTAGACAGTGAATTCAAATGAAACTTTTCATCCCGAAAAATTAAAGGGCTCCCGCAGGATAGCGGTTGAAAGTTATTTAAAATAACACGTATCACACTGAAACTACTAGATGGATTTAGATGCAACTTGGCACAAACATAGTTTATTTTAATCCGAAAAAATAAAGGGTTTCTGCGAGGTAGTGCTCTAAAATTATGTTAATTTTGAAGTAATAATTATAAATAGAAATTATAATTATATTAAATTAAACTGCCGTAGCAAATGCAGTAGTTTTATTTCCCATCCTAATAATAATATTAATATCTTGGGCCACCCTACGCTCACGCGACGGATTGCGTGCCGGCACAGAATATACAATAGTTGGTACTACGGCCCGCCGATAGAAACCGGAGGCAGGCAAGGCACAGAGCACAAGCCAGGGATTGGGTAATTTATCGAAAGTATTGTAGATTATGTCTACTTGGGTCAGACGATTCAACTGGGTAGATCCATCTTCGACAAAGAGGTCAACCGACGAATCCAACTCGGATGGGCAGCGTTCGGGAAATTACGCCATATCTTCTCGTCGCAGATACCGCAGAGCCTCAAGACAGAAGTCTATAATCAGTGCGTGTTGCCAGTGATGACATACGGCACTGAGACGTGGTCGCTAACTATTGGTCTCATACAAAAGCGTGCAATGGAGAGAGCTATGCTCGGTGTTTCACTACGTGATAGAATCAGAAATGAGGAAATCCGTAGAAGAACGAGGTTACCGACATAGTTCTCAGAGTTTACAAGTTGAAGTGGCAATGGGCAGGCCATATAGTTCGCAGAACCGACAACCGCTGGGGAATAAAGGTTCTCGAATGGCGACCACGAACAAGCAAGCGAAGTGTGTGAGGGGTCTCCCCCCTCACACAATGGACCGACGACATTGTAGCCATCGCAGGAAGTCGGTGGATGGAGGTGGCACAAGATCGCTCGTCATGGCGCTCTTTGGGGGAGGCCTATGTTCAGCAGTGGACTTCTACAGGCTGACATGATGATGATGATTGTAGGTTATTAATAAGATTCGTTGTTTTAGATTTATTTGTTTGTTTTATTTGTGGTTAGTAGGTAGGTATTAGGTAGGTATTATTAGAGTTTCCTGATCTAGATAATAATAAGTAGGCTACCTAAGGAGCGAAAGTAATTTTAGGATCTTAGTTTAGAATGTTGTATATGGATTAGTCTCTACAAAGAAGATAATTAAAAATAAAACATAAATTATATTAAAAAAACACGCCTGCCCTGCCAAAAAAGAGTTTATGCCAATAAATGATATATTGTTGGAATGTGCTCATCAAGGTCTTCTGCGGCATTTAAAAATTATGGTGGAATAAAGAAACTAACAAACATACATACACGCATACACACAAACATACATGAACCCTGAAAACATTACACTCGTGTTTTGGGCAGGCGTATAAAAATAATCTAGGGTACTTAAAATAAGCTACTGAACAAGTTGGATTTCTTAAATCGTGTTTTTTTCGCGACTTACTTAAAAACTAGGTTTGTCTTTAAATCTGGTGTAAGTACTTGGTATCTCAATCCGATGAATAGAAGCCGAGCAATCGATAAATTACTTACTAACTTACTTATTGGTATCTACTGCAATTGTAGCCAACTCCTACTAATAATCATTTTTAAGTTCTTATAATATCTTTTCACTATGTTTTTGAAGGAAAGATTTTTTTTGTTTCAAATAGTACTATGTCAATATAATTTTATCGAGCTACGTGTCTTTTCACTTCCCATAAAATTATTAAAAAAAGTGTAGTCGTGCAAAGGAATAACACACAAGTTACTTTTTGACCAGTTAAATGAGCACGCAGGCAAAACCACGGTCACAGCTAGTTTTTAAATAAAGACTATGATCTTGATCATTCTTATAAACGAACTTGGAACGTAAAGAACTTAAGAAATTTACTATATAGACCAAACGGTACGAAAATATACGCTGAAATACCTCTGTAAGTGCAACAATAAATTACAATTTGCGCAAGCGCATCCAACCACGGCAGTTAACTGACAGAGCATCAGATAAACCACCATCTTCAATAAAAGGTTGTTTCTACATAAAAGCTGATTGTTCCGCTGTGTAGAGGTTCCATTTTAATTAAGTTTCAATCGAGATCAAGCTTTCAAACTCAGCCTTGAATTATACTTTATTTTTCCCACGAGAACATCTAACTTTTCTGCATATTTTAATCTATTTATGCTCGTCCCAATTACGTATTTTAGTGCCTAGTTACCATTGTTTATGTAAAGTTGGCAAATAAACTTTTGTAATGCAAAGTTTCCAAAGATTTTTAAACGTAAAATCTTATCGGAGCATCTTGACGATTTATTAGTGTTTATATCTAAGTCAGTTGTAATTGTTGTGAATTAATGTACTTCGTCTTGACGTGTGGTAATAAAAACACGTCGGTATTGTTAACTTTCAGGGTCTTGTCTCGTTATTTGAGTATTTTTTGCTGCTATTTTAATAGATCGCAGTTTTAACATCTGCTATCAACCAAATAAATTAAATAATTAAACTTTTTTTGTCCTCAGCATTGATACAAATTTCAAATCCTCTAGGTTAACTTTAAGTACAGTACATCTAAGTATATATACTTATTATAAAGCAGTGAGTAACAAAAAGTCTGTACAATGAAGATAATTAAAAATAATTGAATGAGGAAACTTAAAATAGACTACTGAACAAGACAACTGAGACATAACATTTTAAAAAATGTGTCCTGTCTGTGATGCGCAAGCATCACGTAAAAACTACTGGACCGATTGAAATGCTAGTTTCACTGTTCGACAGCATAGGATTTCGTAATTTGCATTTCAATGCGACGAGTATAATTGATAAAAAAATACAGCTGAACGAATTTTGATCTGATTTGGTGGTAAATAGTACTCGTAATGTTAGGTCCTGGAATTATACATTTAGTACTATTAATCTGGAGAAATCCAACTGTGCCAAAGTACAACTTTCGCAGAATAATCACCCCACGCCACCTCACTACGTAGGACAAAAATAAGCTCTTCCGGGAGGAAGAGCATATTTTCTCGTCATATCCGGGAGAATATGACCAGTCTTGGCCTGTGTGGAAGTGCCTAAATCGGCTCCGAGCTGGTGGCTCCGAGCGGTGTAGATATAACATGAGTAAATGGGGCATCATTGATCCCACCCAAATACATTGCGGTTGCGGTGCCCCAACTCAAACCATGCCGTATTTGCTCGAATGCCCCGCGTTCTGAAACTCCTACACTAGAAAGGACCTAACGGAGGCCACAGATAGTGCAATCGAGCTGGCAACTTTCTGGTCCAACTGTATATGCCTAAATCAAAATTATCAAATCATTGACACGCTGAAAGAAGAAGATCCGGAGAAATAAACACGCAGGCAAAGCTACTTATTAACATATGGTGTTACAATTTTACTCTGTTTCTTATTATAACTCCACGAGTTTACAATAAGTAATTGAGGTATCTATATATATATATTAGAGGAACAGATACGCACAGAGATTGAAACGTTAATAACAGTCCATGTTCGTCGAAAACAAGATTCGCAATTTTCATCAACATTTTTCATTACCACAAAAAAGTTGCTTGTACATAACAGATACTTTTGTTGCCTACCTTACCTTACCACCAAGCGTTTGACATTTGTAGCCGTAGTATCTTTCTTATCAATTGTCAATTAAAAAACCAACAAACCTGTAAACTCGCCGATAATCTCATGTTTGCGTTGTGTGGGAGTTGCCTCTACGTTAACATTCGTTTTTTCCTGTAACAAAAATATATATATTAATAACAAGTCCACACTTCTATACTCCTGTAATTAAAATGTCATGCACGCACGACCCAACGATAATGAATGCCAGTGTTTACTTTAATAACTATATTGAAAAGTTAATCGCCATTACTCGAGATTGGCAATAATCCGGCACTCTGTGCTTACACTCGTTAAAATATTCCCTTTTAAAGTAGTTTCCCTATTACGCGGATTTAACCAAATAATTGAGGTAATTATGAGAAATGTTCTACATTTCGAAAGGCATACTCAATGTGGAGATTCACAAAACCTTTGCGTGCAGGCAACTTGCAATGTTAAGCATAAAACTAATTTTCAATTCAAATGTTCATTGCAGAACATTTATTCAAATTTTTAAAGTTACAAATAAGCAATTCATCATCGTATTTTTAAATAATCTAAAATTTTCTACATAAAATCTCCCTTGTGTTCTCATATTCCCCGTAGGGTGCTTTATTTACGTTTTTCTTTTGTTTTTGTCGTCCCGATGTCATAAGCATGACGGAATAACGAATGTCATCAACATTTGAACGACTGTTAAACGTTAGTTATCTTGGAAAATTTATAACAATTTCGAGTTTCTCTTAAACTCAAGCCTTAAGAACCTTCTCCAAAGCTTACAGTAAGATTAAAATTATCTGAAAACGCTCATCACGTTTTAAGACGTCATTTCATATTATGTAGCATTTTTAATACGTAAATTTACTAGGTACCTAATGCAAAGCTTATTGATTGTATAAGTCAAAAATATACAAATTTACTTATACGTAGTATCTGTCACAAGACTAGAAGTTTATATTGTAGCACAGATGTCGTATACTAGAAGGTGTGAAACACGAGCCACATTGTGAAACGTCGAAAGAAGAAAGGTGAACTGGTCCGCAATATCTATGGCACGCATCACAATACTGCAAGTAAATAGAGCTTGACATTACGCTAAACCAGCTACAGGTTTAGCAGGAGAGCAGCTGACTATGGCTTTTAAGGTGACATAAAATTACATATCACGATTTAAAGTAAGGACTATTATAATTTTTAGTTTATAGGAGAAGAAGTCGCTAAAATCTAAGATAAATCATGATCAGTGTATTTCTTTCCCACTGCTGGAAACACACATATATTTATCATCTGAAATAATATGAAAATTAAGTTAAGAGAAACTTGAAACTTGTTGTTGAAACTTTTGAGGTTATTGGGATTTCCATTTCCGTTTTTTTAAAAGCTTTCGTTTAACTTGCAATGTTTTTATGACGAATGTTAGTTTAAAACAAATCTTGCAAGCTGAATTAGAATAACTTCCTATTATCGTATGGAGTTGGTTTTATACATGTTGGTTCAGTTCTGATGCCAATGCATTTTTGTGGTAAACATGACCTGAATCGACATCCAGAATTAGTTCCAGATAAAGGAACTCTTCAACGGTCAACAGCACAGACACGAAATTTTGTGTACGAATTTAATTATGAGAGCCGATTATTAGTTTAAACCATGATATAGTTGCTGCACTCAGGGTTGGGCCCTGACTGGGGAAATCTTCAACGGTTAAAAGCACAGACACGAAATGTTGTATACGCATTTAATTGTGATAAGCTCTAAATTTCATCTTGACATGGCTACTGCATAAAAGTTTTATTTTACAAATAATTTTGATTAAATTATTTCTTATTATTTTAACAAGCCTATTTTTACCTTTTTGCTTCACTCTACTCAGAAGCATGTAAGGCTCTTATACTACGTGTAGTTACTATTTTGTAATATCTTACGATATTTTTATTAGAGGTGACACACTTTGCAAGTAAAGCAGTATGGAAGTAGCTGTAGCAATATGCCATAATTTAAAATTAAAATACGTCGCCTGGGAGCCTCTACTGATCGTTCTATATTTTTTGTACTAAGATCAATATTACACTGAATTCTTTTACGGAGGGACGAGCCTGACGCTTTTGCTTTTTCGAACGACGATGTATGAATTTTATGTTGTGCATCAGTTTCATGACATACAAAATGTATGGGGAAACTGTTTTGTTGGTTCTGACTTTTCTAGTACTCTGACTTTAGTTCCAGAGGCAGTCTTTTGAAATATACAAGACAGGGTCGATTGACATTAAAAACAAAGTGAGTCTACTCGTAGTAATAATACCTCAATGAGTCTACTGTCGTTTTTGTGACGGTACCATATATTTTTTTCATCTTTGACTACATATAGAAATACCCCAAAAGTTAGCAATGGTCTGCTAAGAATGATTTCCTGTAGCTACTATAGTTAAGGCTGCCCCTGCTTCCCCTTCTCTAATTAACATCTTAAATTTGTTGAGCACAACATGATCTAACTTAGACTTGGGCTGTAGACATCTGTAACATAGGGTCATTTTTACAAGACAGTAAATAGTTAACAGTTACAGTTGGCAAGACAGCATACAGTTTGGCAATAAACCACCACTCACGTCCGACGTAGCTTGACATCTGTTTGACACATCCGAAAAAAAACTACAAAAATGCATCGCTAAGCACAACACGCGCGTTGCGGCTTCCAACGAGACAAAAAATTACTACCGAAAACAGCATTCTGGCACACAGCTAGACACCGTTGCGCGAACAGAATAAATGAATTACATTTTTCCTTTTTGATGTTGCATCAATTTGTAAGCAGTATGCCTTATGCCTCTTAATTCAAAATGTTCCATAATTTATGCACTTTATGTTAAAACTGTTTCTACACGAAAAATAAATTTTGAGCGTATAAATAAAATGTCCAACCTCAAAAGGTTGAATATTTTTCACGTCGCGAACGAATTTAACATTTGTATTATACCTAGTAATCATTTTTAATCCGAAATAACTGTAAGCTCTTTGTCGTGCAAGTTTACTGCAGCCCGTTTACTTTGGTTATATTAAATTAAATCTTGAGGCGAGGTAGGCTCTCAAATGTTTATCCTGCTCGTCCAGGTGCAGTGTGAGTGGGAAAGGTGATGTAGCTCGGGAGTCGATTTTAGATAGATTTTCTATCGATATCTCAATATCATCATCATCATCATCATATCAGCCTTTAGAAGTCCACTGCTGAACATAGGCCTCCCCCAAAGAGCACCATGAGGAGCGATCTTGTGCCACTTTCATCCACCGACTTCCTGCGATGGCTACAATGTCATCGGTCCATCGTGTGGGGGGGTCTCCCCACACTTTGCTTGCTTGTTCGTGGTCGCCATTTGATAACCTTTATTCCCCAGTGGTTGTCGATTCTGCGAACTATATGGCCTGCCCATTGCCACGTCAATTTGCAAACTCTGAGAGCTATGTCATTTGTTATTTGTTTAGTTTAATAGGGTAGCCATGTAATTATTTAAAAAAAAAGCTGTCGCTGAAAATAACAAGGACAGCGATGTAACAAGTTATTTTCATTTGGCAGTTCGTGATATTTTCCAAGGAGACCAAACCATTTCTGAAAATTCTATTCAGTTACTTGTTTAGGTAGTATACTTTTATTAAGTATTTTTTGGTTCACATAAAGTTGTTTCATTACGTCGTTCTCGACGTTTTGCTATACGTCTTTTGGCTGATTTCGGGACTGACCTCGCCTTAAAAGTGTTGAACTGCGATAAAAAGTTCGGTACTCAGCGACATCAGTTAAGTTATATCATGGGCAGGTAATAATCGCTTATTATGGGTAATTGGCATCTTTATCTGCTGTAATAAGGATAATTACGTATTATAATAATAAATTACCTCAAATTTCGTTATAACATATTTTTTTTACTTCCAAAACCAAAAGGTTCTCAAATTTTGACTGTTTTTTTTTTATATTTAGGTCATTTTAGTAATGACTAATGACGATGGCTAAATGTTAAATTAAAAGAGTTGTTTGTTTATTCAATTTAATTGATACTTATTTTTAATTTCATTAAGCACTGAACTTGTTGAACATATACAAAGGGGGCTGGTTCCTTATTTATAGCTGCCAAAACCAAACCAAACATAAACGCTAATAACAATAGAAGGGCTACAATTACATTACAAAACCGTGAATAACACGGTAATTGTTTTAATTACTTGAATAATACGCCCTTAATCAAAATGTTGACGGTACATTTCACTGGATAACAAACTTTAAGCTCAATCAAATGATAGCGCGTCGGCTCACTAGGCTGTCACTCAACTTTGGATACGGTCATTATGTACGGCTGCAGTTTTAAGCAGAGCGGAGCGCAAAAATATTTAGAAAAATAATTATTTTCGAAATAATTTACCATTTTCAATATACAGTTTGGTATCCGCATTGTCTTAGAGGAAACTAGAAACAACAAGAACAACACAACATACACTACACATGAGTATAATGTTGTGTTGGAGACAAGAATAATATAATATTCTTTTATTTTTCATCTGCGTACAAGTGAAAAAAAAACGGAAAGTCGCAGTCACTGATCAAATGTCAATAAATTGATAGAAGACTTCAATGCAAACAAACAATAATACGAGTAGTAGAACACTGGTATTCTGAAAAGTGATATTGTACTTCAAAAATAGCGTATTGGTCATTATGCTATCTTGGAACTCCAATATCTCAGACAGGATTCACCTTAGAATACTAGTACTTACATTTTTGTTTTTATAAAAGTCCTCTATCGGTTTATTAAATTTGGATCAGTGGCCGTGACTTTTTGTTTTTTTTTTTTACTTGTAGGTTTGTCAGGCTTCATAAAAAAGGTAACGTTTGACTATGGTCAATATGCAAATAAGGTAAGGTTTGACTATTGTTAATATGCAAATTAGGTAAGGTTTGACTATTGTTAATATGCAAATAAGGTCAGGTTTGACTATTGTCAATATGTATATAAGGTAAGGTTTGACTATATTGTCAGTATGTAAATAAGGTATGATTTGACTATTGTAAATATGTTATAAGATAAGGTTTGACTATTGACAATATGTAAAGAAGGTAAGGTTTGACTATTGTAATATTTAAATAAGGTAAGGTTTGACTATTGTCAATATGCCAAAAAGTCTGACCGAGCGAGTGGTCAAACAAAAGATGCGTGATTTATTGCATTATTTTTCAAATTCATACGTTAGGAGTGATTTCGACCAACGGACTAAAGTGTCCATGGATCCCACTTTAAGAAACCCTTTTCTAAAGAAACATGAATCTTAGCAATAAGGCAAAGAAACATTATTAGAACATACTTATTGCAACATTTTCAATTTGATTTCTCTTTCAATATTTTTTTATTCAATTCTTTACTTGTATCAATAACGTTCAACACATAAAAGATATCTGTAATTGACTTTTGATAATTTCTTTGCTAAAACTACCGCTGCGCCTAACACCACAACCAACGTTTATGGTTCATGAACTTCAACCCGAATTCCACGGTTATTACTTAAATTACTTACTGTTAGCAAATAGGCGTTTCCTGATTACACAGTTCATAAATCTGGGTTAACATTTTCGCAAGGGTCATTATGAAATTGTACATCGAAACCCGCAAAGGGCAAACCGAGTAGAGACACTACTTGTATCATTTATCTAATAGCGCAAGCCAATTCGTAAGATCATAAAGGCGTAGACAAATAAACACATTTCGATGTAACGCTTTGATGAATGTTACAATACAAAGGGTACGGCACGTTTGTTTCATCAAACAAGGTAATCAAATCATACAAATTGAGTGTTCAATCTGATTGAAACGTTTGTATTGAGCTTTACCTTCGATGTTCGGTTCCACAAGCTGTTAACAGCTTATAACACTGCAGCTGGCTCGATGTTCTGTTACAATTACCTAAACGTACCTAATTAAACGTTTATGTCCAAGTCACCTAATCGCAAGAATTTAGCGACAGCCTATCGATACCGATTGGGTTCAATTTACGCGTCTGACATCAACCGCCGTCGGTGCTTCGAGATGCAATAAATTACTTAAATGAAGGCAGGTTGAGCTCGTTGCCAAATTGGGTGTTTTAAATCCTTAAAGGCGTGAGGGAACTTGCCGCTTATGATTCTCGCAGCGCCTTCTGCTTATATCAGGATTGTGGCTGTTTCCTTTTATGTTTGTAACTCGCACGGGACAACGGTTGTGAAACGTTTTTTGCTGGCAAGTGCCAGCTTCTCGAGTGTTATTTACAATTGCTAGAATTACACTTACTAGACAGGTATATGCGTTGTGTTGAAAGCTACGAATAATAATGAGGTTGAGAGGAAAGAATGAGTTTCAGTTTGACACTACATCACGCGACTTAATGAACTAAGTAAGTATTCGTGGGAATCCAAACCAGTATCTTTGTATTTTGAATTTGAGTTATGTGTACATCATAACTCAATACGAAAATCCATACTACATTTTCGCAACTGTCCTATTGGTTTTTCGACATATTTTTTGTATGTAAGCTTTATTTAAGCAAAAACAATATTTTTTCTCTACATGGGCCTGAACACGCCATTTATGGAAATTATCTGACTCTACCAATTCGATTTACCTTCAATAATTCCAGAAGCTAAGCCATATAGTATGTAATTCTTAACTAATGATTGTGTTTCAACTTGAATTTAATGTACGGATAATAATAATAGTAATAAACTCTTTAGTACACCATAATTATGGAACAAATACAAGAATTTGTTATAAAAACAATATTAAATTGAATTAATATTTATTTGAAAATTTGAAGCCTATCATTTTTTTCACACCGGTACTTAATTAAGAATCCAATACAAATCAAACAAGATTTTATCAGCTCGTTTTTTTTTTTTTTTTTTATTACGGGCTAGTTTGTCGTTTGACCACGTTATTTACTACCTTACCTACCTTATTTATAGCAATTGTTTTCTCTGCCACATTCTTGCTAGTGACATTATCAAGTGAACCTTTAGATTACAATATCTGCTATAAATTGATACTCAATATTAAGCCGTATGACTATGATCATAGTAATTGATTTCGAAAGCATCAGAGTACTTTTTGTGAGGAAGCAATATTCATTGTCCTTTATCCTTGGCTTAGTGCCTTGACAATGTGTCGAGCAATAAAGAACAGCATTAGTTTGGACAGATAATGCAAATGTCCCGCCTACATTACCAAGAGATTATATGATCAACTAACAACCTATGGTAAACCTCGGGTAGATGTAGTAAGGACAAGATTTTGTTTCTTCTGTTCTGTCTTGAATTTAAAGTCAACTGTCAATTTAAGATCTGAAAAGTGGTTTCTGATGCTTTTCATAAGGCAAAATTACCAATTTTTTTTAACTGTACGATAGCTAACTAATACTTTCACTTTTTCTCAAAGAGTACAAATACACGCCTTGATAGGTTGAAATTTAAAGCTCAAAACTCAGTTTTCGCTTTCTTATATTAGTAGTCTTCAAGATAATTATGATTTATGTACCTACATATCCAACCAAGCAAGATATCCCTGCATTATTTTACCGAACTATGAAAGAATTAGTATCAGATAAAATGCACGTTTGACAAATAAGTAAAAACACTAATGAATGATGTTAGCGTTTAATAATTCTTTATTAAATCAATCAACAGTTGAATGAGGAGCGAAAGGATATCCTATAGCTTATGAAACATGAAATATGTATGAGCTATGTATAAAGGATGCATGTGGCGCATGAACAAATTCATAGTTTTTGCAATTTTTCTTATTTAATTTTTGCACATATCAATTTATTTGAATACTAGCTGGGCTCGCGGCTCTGCCCGCGTGATCTTTTTTCTGGGATATAAGGACCCTATGTGTTATTCCAGAACCAAAAATAAAAATATCATCAAACTTTGTTCCACGGTAAATCGTTTTTATCAATTGCTCAGCTTCTACTCATCGGATTAAGATACCAGTTTTGAACTCAAACCTTAAGCAATCCAACAACGAAAACCACTTTGCAATCGGTCCAGTATTTTTAAGTGATGCGTGAGAAGACACCATTGAAAATCTATTATTTTCTAGGTTTTATTAGGTTATTTTAATTACCATAAACCATTTATTTCTTGTTTTACAGACTTTTTGTTAGTTACTGCTTTAGAATACCTATATATGTATAGAGGATAAGTATAAGATAGTATCAAATATAATATAAGTAATAAATAGTCACTGTCTTTAATTCTGTTGACCTAAAGAAACTATAGGCTAAAAAAAAGCACACATTACAAAAATATCCCGATTCTCCACCCCCCATTATAGCTAAGAAACATCTCTATCACACCGGTTTTCAAACATAAAAATTGTGCTATCCATTTGGGAGCTACGATCGTCACTCTCATTCCCCACACATTTCTCCCCCCCCCTTCCCCCCACATTTCTCTCCCCCCCCCCTTCCCCCCATTATAGCTAAGTTTACCTCAGTTTTGAAACATAAAAAACCGCATCAAAATTGGTCCATTCGTTTGGGAGCTACGATGCCACAGACAGACATTCACACACATACATATAAAATGAATATTAAATGAATATCAAATTGTTGCCATCTCTTGTTTTGATATTACCTATTAGAAAAGTGTGAATATTACAGAAATTCTAGACATATCTACTTACCTACATTATAATTTACTAAATTATGTATTCTAATAAAATGTCCAACAATTTCAAGTTCCATTTAAGCTAGCAGATGCATAGTTACTCAATACATAGTTGAATAGAGCGTTCTCTGTATTTCTTCCGCTTGTATCGGAAATCGCTCGTTATCTAGATATGAAAGGCACCTTTCATTGCACATTCTACACTTTGGGTTACACTAACCTATACCATCTCTCAATCTAAATCAGTTATTTTTGAACAATGTAATTCTTCTATATGGAAAAAGAGATCGTCCGGCGATATATCCAAAATAGAACCACACATTTTATTATTATATTGTGTTTTTTTGTGTATTTTTATAATATTTACTACACTTAAGTAATTTAATTTCAAGTATTTATTTAACTTTGTGTTAATATTATGTTAGTACATTTAGACCAATTCTTGCAAGCTGGGACCTTATTCTCTATTGCCACTTGGCCACGTAACGCGCCGCGTTAAGATATCTGCGTGGAATTGTTTGTGCATGTTCGAGAATTGCCATACTTTTCCGAACGATTCCACAGCAAGACGCGTTACGCGTGTGACTGTTCATAGAGAACAATGGCCCTGGATGGATTACTTTTTCTTGACCTGCCATGTTGAAAATGTAGAGACCCGATGACAATCATAGAGAAAAGAAGACAGAGGAGTTCCTGTAGGGTTTTTACATGAATCTGTAATACTTCGTAAGGTTTTTAAGCGACTTCAGAAAAGGAGACGGTTATTATGCCTTATATTTTTTTGTTTTCTTGACCTGTCACGTTGAAATAAACGTATATACCCGATGTTGTAGACAGAGAAACCAATGTCTATACAGACATTTCTTACTTCGTTGATGACACTGCAATATTTTTTCAGTTATGACTTGTTTGCTTGAAGTCTTACGTAGGTAGTATTGTATTCTCTTTGACTTTCAGGAGTAACATCACACAAGGATTTTTTTCCGCTTTATATTGCTAGTTTAAAATCCTTGGGCTCATTTTGATCAGATAAGCAACTACTTTTTAGGCGCCTCTAATTATTTTATTATAGGAATAACTTATTTTTCTACTTCCATACTAATATTATAAAAGTGAAAGTAACTCTGTTTTTCTGTTTTTTTGTTACCCTTTTACAACTGAACTGATCTTGATGAAATTTGTTACCAAGATAGTTTGAACCCAAGGGAAGGACATAGAATAATCTTAACTGTAGTATGCGTGGACAAAGTGGTGGGAATAAGCTAATATAGAATATTTTTCCGTAATATATCTTTGCTCATGAATGTACATCGCATGCGTATCATAAACTAAGTTAAAACTTAAATATATATGTCTATGGTTAAAACTGTATAATTATGTATATGTGGCATAATTTCTGGTTGCAAAATAAACAAATTCATTTTTATAATTATAATAATCAACACTTTCAGTAGAGAAGTTTTAAAATCCTTAAACAAAGATATTCTAATATAACTTTTCTTTTTCATCTCAAAAGCAAACTTATGTAGATCTATTATGAGAACTTTACATATTATATTACTATGTAACCTAATGTAATCAGCAGGTTCCTACACTAGGAAGAGTATAGGATACGCCCTTTCTCTGTTCTCATTTCATGTTTACTAACGAATAATAGATAACTTTACGGAATTAGTCTATGCAACATTCAGATATGGTAAAGACGGTACGGTAAGGTTTGTTACCAGAAAGTCACAGAAGCACAATTAAATAATAATAAAAAGCGGATTCGAACAAGCTAGTGGAAAAATTTGGATGATCTCGGTGGCCGAATTGGTAAAGGTATGTGCCGCGCTGAGGCACAGTATGCGAGTTCGAATCTCGTCCGTGATCCAAATTGTTCCATTAGAAAATTATTATATAAACAATAGTACTGCATAATCAGAAGGTATAATCATATGATCCCGCCAGTTATAATTGGACCACTCACTCCCTCCTTCTTATCCCGTGGGTGCTGTGAGAACCAGCTACGGGAAATCAGGAAATGGACAACATACTCGTATTTTTCCTATGTGATAGAGATTGGGGTGGTGGTAGGTCTCTTACGTAAGAGTCCACCAGGGTTAATGTATCCGGGCACATGAGACTAAACCAATGCCTCAGACTGAAGAATGCGCAAACCAAATTTATGGACCACGTGCAGACAAGCGTCCTGCACCGCCTGCACGTCGTTTAAATAAATTAATTTTTAAAAAGTTGACCTTTTGCATTGCTGATATACCTAAACAAAACTCGTTGGACTTACGCCTAATCCTGCCACTATACGCAATTATCAATCAGGGCCGCAAGTTAAAATTATAGCTGCATTAAATGGCATGCATTTTAACTCTGTGTATGACTGTTGCAGCTGTAGGTCAGCTTTTATTATTTTTTGGCGTTACAATGGCATTTACAGCAATTACGGATTAATTCTTAATGCGACAATGATTAGGACAGAGTTCCAAAACTGCAGGTGCAACTCAATACATACTCGTACTACGAATAATTCTAATATCAGCGGATCCACTCACTGTAAAGTAATATTGATGAGGTATTATTACTCTTATTAGATAGATGTAATGTGTTCAAGGCTTGTAAGATTTATCGTAACCGTTTTATTAGTAAAGCAGATAAATCGACCTATACCACCAAAAAAAATAATGCAAATAATGGTTAGTTTTTCATTCAAAGGTGGGCAACAAGGTTGCCAGGCTGAAGTTGCATCCCGACCGGTGGGCAAAACTAGCACATTGGTCGCCTGAAAATGGATGGCTCTGCCGAAACAGGCCCAGAAAGTGGTGGCGTAATGACCTAGACACGTCTCAAGAGGGCTGGCTTGAGGTGGCGCAGGAAATAGAAATTTGGAAGGACTTGGAGAGGCCTTTGCATAGCAGTGGAGAAAATAAGATCTGGACCGTGAAATCAATAAGCAGTCAAAATCGTGTCAGATGACGCATAAGTTAGGGTTCAATAAAGAAAACTTGTCACAAACCATCATAAATTACAAGAACAAAATATATTTTGCGGTTGATAACTGTGTGGCACTGTGGTGTTTGTTCTAAGTTGCGGGCCGGATCAACTTCGCGTTAACTTGGTCTGCTATATCTCGTGAATTAAATTGGTCAGCAAGGTGTATTACGACCCATTCTCTCTATCTCTATCTTTGGCTGAGATACCTGTGTAATAGCAGTGGAAACTGATGACGAAGTTTATTTTTAATTGTTTGAAATAGTGGGCAGCCCAGCCATATAGCTTAACTCTTAGACGGCCAATGAGTCTACACGTAAAAACGGACGGACACGATGAAAGGGTTGCCTGCGAGAAGTTTATCCAGTTATCAAAAGTTTTGATTTGTAAACATCTAATGGCGCGGTACGGGGGATATCGCTGACTCATGGCACGGCAACGCGTCGCTGAATCGGAGTGAAGGACGAGTGAACTACATTTTGTTCACCTCTTATTCTTTTTATTACACCTGTGCGAAGCCTCGGCGGGGCGCTAGTTTAAAATAACCAGTTTAAAAAAAACAGGTCTTCTTTAACCCTGTAGCAGGTAGTGTAATTGTATTGCTGATAAATTAATCTTATATAAAAAGAGCTTGAATGATTCCTCATTTATGTTTCTATAATTGCTTTGTTTTTTATTCAATACCAGTAGGAAAGTATTTGACCGGACAAAAACTCTACAAAAAAGTAATAAAGACTCTAGGTATCATTATAATTACATAATCTAGAATATCATTATATCCATACGACGAAGTTTAAATACTTGCTGCATCACTAGAACAAATTAATACCTACTTATGGAATGCTAATTGCTAAGCTTTTTGTAACTAGTAATTTGAAATAAATAAAAACTAATACAACCTTCACATTTTAGTTGAAATTGTAAGAATCAATTATCTACAAACGAATAATTACGATAAGCAACACTCCGACTTTTTTAGTACGAGTAGGTACTCTAAAAAAAGCTAGAAAAAAAATGGTAGGTTCATACAGGTTGATTACTATATTTCAGTAGCAATAAATCCAGAAACCTGAGTAAAAAGCTGTAAGCAGATATTAAACCTTAAATTTTTGGATGCCATTACAATAATTTACCTAATTAAAATATATTATAATGATAATTAATTTGAATTATAATTTCAAGATAACAAAAATTAAAGTAACAAGACATTTAGGCAGCCATGATTACAATGTTTTTATGTAACTAAATAATATTTATGTTAGGCAAACTTAGGTGTATTCTTTTGGTTATTAGCGTAGTCGATCTTTAGACCCTTATTAAAATTGGTTCAAATATTTAGTTTATGTCTAAAATTGACAGGAAAATGTTATCTAAACGCATTACTTTACTTAGATTCCTACTCAATTTAACGTTTAAACGCATTCATTAAACATTTTATGTGTAATATTTGTAGATAATAAATGTAAATAGTTCATCAATTTGTCAAATTACATCAGAGGCAGCACGGGGCAAGGGCATTCTTAATGTAAATAATTATGTAATATATAAACTAAACATAAACATTACACATGAAGTGATCGATAATTTTAAATTACTATAATTTACAGATTTATTCTAAAGCTACAGCGGAGCAGTAGATAAAATAATGTATTTTATCTTCACTCATATCGTAAAATCCAGGTTATGAATTCAAATATCCACCGCGGCGATGTGGACAGGATCAACGTGATCGCTTGCGGGGGTGCACTAGGCTTCGAGGCTCTCCGCCAAACATTCGGCCTTCTCCTCGTCTTCGAATGCTGACGGGAGATCGATTCTATTGAGAGGGGGCATTATGGTGATGGTATCGGATTTAAGCTTTCTCGCCAACCCCCAGTAGGCCTGGTAGGTCGGTGAGATCGTTTTATTATCTATGGCAGCGCGTGCTACACTGTATGCGCTCGAATTCTCTGTGGATTAGATTTTGGCGCCAAAACTTACTTTACATTAATTAGTACTTAACCAATTTAATGTGTTTAGTTGATAAAAAGTTTTATCCTGTTTAAAAATGTCCAACAGCAGTGTTAGTGAGGAAAATTTGACTCCACCTGACATCACGGAAACAGCAACAAACATGACCATCGAGCTTTTACTGGCAAAATAAAGAAAATATTACTTACGACAAATATTATTTTCATTAAAAGTAAGTTCCTATTGCATGAGTGTACATAAAGTAGTGTATGGAACGGCACATAACTAAGTATTAAAATACTCGAGCAGAAAAAACTCGCCTAACAGCACGTTTTTTAAACTCACTCTCGTGTTTTAATAGCCCTCGTTATGCAACCGTTTTAAACTACTATTTATTGATGTTAGTGTTTTATCAAATTTCAGGGATTTACTGTTTTAATGCTGCCAACATTTTGGGAACTTTGTAAACTCGTAGCATTTTTTTATAACTCATTACAATATCAAGCGATGGTGGCCTAACGGTTCTACGAGTATAGTGCAATTTAGAATCCAACGATACCAGGTTCAAAACCTGGGCTCCGCACCAATGACTTTTCTGAGTTATGTGCGGTTTTCCATCGCTCCGTGCTTCGGAAGGCACGTTAAGCTGTCGGTCCCGGCTGTTATTGATTAATAGCAGTGGTTAAGCCATGTCAGAGGCCCTCGGGCGGCTTGACAAACTCTGACTTCAGAGGCCAGTACTACCTTATACGACAAACAAACAAACATGTGTATATTTTTTCACGCTCATCGTTTTGCTCGTGGTCATGGAAAATGCAAGGTCGTGGTACATGGTTGCCACAAATGTACTTACGTACCGAAAAATGGGAAATACCTAAAAAAGGCTTCCTAAATGAGGTAAGTGCCTGTTAGTAGTTATCGAAAGAATACGCTGACTCGACCTCCTTCCGAAAATCGTTGATTTAACCAAACCATCATTTAATAAGTCTGAGTCTGTGTAAAAAATTAACGTTTTTTTGGGTATGTTAATTTGTTTGTAAAAAAAAAACTCATGTCACAATGTTTAGGATATCAGGTTAAATTTAAGTTTGTTAAACTTACTGAATTATTTATTTTACAAAAATCTTTACATGTTGGTGGTGAAATTATGCATCGCATATAAATAGTCGCAGTATTCAACTTTACCTGCTGTAAAGTAAGTCTTGATTTTACCATTTTTTTCACTTTTGTCTTGATTTTATCATTTTATTCAATTTTTATCAATAATCTGCTTCCAAAAGGTGAGATCTGTCAACGTCCAATGAACAACATAGGTACCTTATACAGTAAATACTTGTTATAAATGATTAAGTCGTGACAAAATCAAACACATTTTAGAAATAATGACTGTATTTTTCACAATTTTGTCAGTATAACTCAAAGGAACAAGGTCGCAAATACTTGTACGGTTTAATAATAATTATTGTAGTAATCTGTGTTGACCGACATAAATATTAAACATCTCCTTCGAATGATGTAAAGTTGATTTAATCGATATTCTAGGCAACACCTTGCTTGGCATCGATTGATGGAGGCTATATAAGAAACCATCGTTATTCAAGACTAGACATAGGTACTTAGCAATGTAACAGTTGGCAGCACTTGTGGGTTATGAAATGCAATAGATAATTTTCCATGTATTCGCTTGTTTTTAGAGTATGGTGTGTTATGAACCTAATCTTGTTATAGTAGTTTATGAAACGGTTGCATAATGAGGGGCATTAAAACACGAGAGTGAGTTTTTTAATAGTATCACTCGAGTGTTTTAATACCTAGTTATGTGCCATTTCATACACTACTTTATCTATGCAATAGGAACTTACTTTTAATAAAAAAAAAAAGTATTAATCATTTCTTAATTTTGCTGGTAAAAACTCGTTCGTCATGTTCGTTGTTGTTCCGTGATGTCAAGTGGAGTCAAATTCTTATTGAACACTGTTTTCACATGCTTAACACATATTTGTCACATTTTTAATCAGTTTAGAACATTTGATTTGAATTCGCGCGCATACGGTCTAACACGCGCCGCTATAGATAATAAATGAAGAAACCCCTCGTAGGTGCGGAGCCTACTGGTGCTTTAATGGTAAAAACAATACAATACAATACAATAACTCTTTATTGAACACATTACTATAAAAAAACAACATAACAGTAATGATACATAAAATCTAATGTTGTAGAATAGGCGGCCTTATCGCTATTTGCAATTTCTTATAGGCAACCTTTGGATGGACAGGAATATAAAATAAACATTGCGGTCAGTGATGGAGACTTACTTTGGTACAAAAAAGTTAATAGATAAATAAAAACAACTATATAACTTAATATTTGTATACATACTTACATATGTGTTATCATATGTATGTTAACACATAAATATATATACAATATATTATAACATCGTTTAGTTCAAAAAACAGTGTTATAATTTATTTATTTTTCTTATTATAGACGTGCCGTGCGTAATGTATATTATTATGCCACCATTTTTGAGTTCATAATCTGGATTTTACGATATGAGTGTATATAAAATAATTTAAACATGTTTCAAGGCAGGTAGAAAAGGTGTTTGCATATGAAGGTGTAAGCCCGTAATTTACTCTTTAAGTAAAAAGATTGACTCAAAATTGTTAAACTGCTTAATGGTTTTTATACCACACTGCGCAACGCAAAGGGCCGGTAATGTGTTTATCAGCCTATGTATGTATGTATGTATGTATATATGTATGTATGTATGTATGTATGTATGTATGTCCTTTCCTTTGTGGCATTATATAAACGAAACGCGTGGACTAATTTTGATGATTCTTACGTCAATCGATTTGTTTTAATCTTGCGAGTGCTACAAAACACATGACAATAATCAAAATTTAATATTGCGACAACCAGGCGCCATATTGTAAAAAATAAAAAACTGAAATTTGACGAACTATTTCAAGTGAATAGATATTTGAAAATAAACTTTAGGTTTAATCTATAATTTTTCGATTTGAATGACCATTTAGGATCTATAACGATTTAAAGTTGGTAAGCGACCATTCTCACTAACTCATATAAATATAAACTAAAAAGTATAAAATAAAAATAAATTATTATAAAAAACAAAAAAAAAGCAGACTGTGAATCAAACCAAAAAGAGGCAAACAAGCTTTAGATTTTTGATTTTGAAATATAAAATGCAGTCGGAGGCATTCATGCATTTAATTTCTCTTTTGACGGGATCAGCTAGAACCTAGCGAGATAACTCTCCATGCGACCGACTGCATCTTATATTTCAAAATAAAAAATCTAAAGCTTGTTATAGCATTGTTTTCGAATCTCGTGGTTGACTCATTAACTTTTATTTATATTATTTTACTTATTATTCCTTTTGAGTGACAAGTCGAGCAAGTCGCATGCCTGGTGGTAAACGTCACGCTGCCGGCTCATAACAGTTACAATGCTATCCAGAACGATGAAAAATCTTGCGTGTCAGTGCACTGCGGTCGTCACCCTGAGACATCAGTTTTAAGTCTCATTAACCAGTAATTTCACTGGAAACATTGCCGAAACAGAAATATTTACACACTACTGCTTGGTGGTGAATATCCGAGAAAGGTATAAAAGTGAGAGTGTGTAGTACTTCCCCAGATAGACTCTTGCGTAGCAGGCCTTTCACTACAAAATAACAAACCTCCAAATTAATAGCTTTAATTCATTTAGAAAAATCTTGGTACTTGACAATATTTTGCTGCTCTGGTAGTCAAGTACTAATCTCCTTACCTAACAAAAATTGTGCATATCGTCTGACATGGCCAGCAGATAAAATAAAATTTTCAGGACACAAATAACAGTGTTATTCAGACATAGATATTCCATCCAGCTTCTTCAATTATGCAGTTACAAGTAAACAAATAAAGATTCTTAGAAGCATTTAAGAACTGAAATGAATCCATTGTTTTGACTTCCGGATCACAACATATTCCATTGAGTTTATAAAAATAGCTAACATTGAAACAAACACATGTCATACCGACGCACCTACTAATTGGAATTGTTTTTCTAACAAACCATTGTTTCAACTCAACTGTATAAAAGGGTTATTAATGTTGGAATAGAAAAACAACGAGGAAGTAATCTATTATTAATTCTTAATTAACCGGTGTGTGAATAAACTATCCACTGGAACTGAGTTCTTAGTTTTTTTGATTTTAATGCAAAATGGTTTTCACATTTGGTAAATCACTACACAAATTAGTTTTATCAGATAGTTTAATTACGAGTGATAAGATATCCGTAATATTTACTCTGAGATCCTAACCTATTGGGATCTATCTATTATTTACGTTTCCAAAACTGGGAAATGAGCTTCTATGAAAGAGAAAGCATAGTTTGGGGGTAGTTTGTTAAAAGGTGTATCAAAATCTCCTTTCATTTAAATTTCGAATTCTGAATAATTTTCATTGCGACAAATATTGAAAGTGATACTTCGCAGTTGTCGATTGGCTGATGATAACTGTGTCAAACTCCTTCGGCAGTTTTAAGAACCTTTCTGAACTCGCATATGGTACTCGTAGATGCCTAAATAAGTGCGGCATGATACTTATCAGACAAATTAATCTGCGATGAAGTATTCGTATTAACCAATTAGCCTTATTGGTTTTAACGAATGCAATTCGATAATTTAGCATACCTACATAAATAAAAGTCTACTTACAAATTAGAACTTAACAAGTATTTAGGGGGGATAATTGCAGTAGTCAATTATCCTCCGTATATATGTTAGACCTAAACCGAAATTCAATTATATTTTTATCATTACTTCTTTCGTCGAAGTTACTACTTACATTATTATTAAGCATACAATTACGACATCCTCTAACTTGTGTGCTTGTGCCACTTAAATAACAGAATAGCCATACTTTAAAAAAATAAAATTGTTTTGCACAATGATATATATGTTTGTAAAAATGTTGGTATAGCTGGAGACTAGACCTGGAGGAATATGTGTCACAAGCTACGCTGAATTAGGATAGTGTTAACGAATTATTGTACATTTTCTTTTACATTATTTTTTTTCAAATAGTAAAGTAGCTTAAGTTTATTTATATAACTAATTGATTATATAAGTCCAGTCCAGTGACAATCAATAAAATACCCGCACTGCAGCATCAGTAGTACCTATGTTCTTGAATTGCTATTCAAAATTCAAAATCATGGTCTCACTAGCATAAGCCGTACACACAATGGCGGGAAGGCATCAATTAAACAGGTACACATTATTAGGCCGAGTGCACACCGGGTGAGTTCACGGTCACGATGTTTTGCATAACGTACCACAAATGCCACGATGACACGCAACTACGACTACTCCGCAAGTGTCTCAATATCAATGCAATTCAACAGAAAACAAATGAAGCCAATAAGAAAACAAGTACCCTGATACGAGTACATCTCACAAAGGTCAAGCCATTTTGCAAGTAATTGGTAATTTATAGGGCTATTTAAAATATTTTTGTCCTCCAGCAGGTCCTTTTCACTTAACGTGTAACGTATTCATTGAGTGTCACCTGATGTTAATTGAATGAACGAATGATTATCGATAAGTTATGGTTTCCGATAGTTTTGACAGCGAATAATTTTATTAATTGTAAAGTTCAGAAGACAGTGACTAGACAGACATTGTGAAAATCAAGTTAATGTTCGTTTCCACTGTCAGATGTGTAAGCGATAAAGTATGCGTGGACAATGTTAATGGAGAATTTGACACAATCGTGTTGAGGAAATGGGAATAAACTGGCACATTCCATAGTAACAAAGGCCATCTGATTCATATTGACCCTACATCCATCAAAATTGAACTGACCCTTATGTAGGTGTATGGAATGTTAATTCATTATGACCTTTTTGTTTTATCTTAGCGATGTTTTACCCACTTTGCCCTGAAGCTTTATTCAATGGTGTTTTGATTGAAACACAGTGGTGCCATGATTAACCAGTTAAAATTGCGATGGCGTAATAGCTGAACCCTGGACATTACATATCTGGACATTATGTAAAAAGTGAAACGTTGTCTATTTGTTTGTTTATTTGGGGAGTTTTACCACCAAAACGGCTGATCCGATTTTGATGAAACTTTGTAAAAATAGGTTCTGACCAACATAGGTTACTTTTTATGCCGGAAAATTATTATTTTCCACGGAAAAACTGGAACTCGATTACTCGCTATAACGAGGGGTTGCCATGGAAACGAAATAACAACAAGTCTGACAAAAAGCATCAAGAGCGTTGGTGTTATACCTTTGCATTGTTTTTAATATCCTATATGAACTTAGAATGCTTTTTTCGCGATAAACTGTAGTACGCGCGAGCGAAATCGCGGGCGAAAGCAAGGAGGTTAATAAAACAAAACTCAGGGAGGCTCCTGTCTTTTACCCTGGCTTTGATTATCTTCCATATTTTGTAGATTTCAAATTTAACTAGGTGCGTCCCACGGTTTCACCCACGTGGACAATGACCACAAGCTGTGGATGATGAATTAGTTTTTGTTCCTATTTGACCATAAAAGTGTTCATCAAGGAAACAAAGTAACTACATACAAAATTTCATCAATAACTGTTCAGACACTTCAGCGCTTAGTGGTAAAAAACATACTTACACACAAAAACATTCGCAGAAGTAATAAATACATGATTACATTACTCGTATCAACAATACCAATGCCAATTACGACTTGAGTCTATACTCAAGGCGTAATTAACATCGGTCGGGTTGAACACAAAAATACGCAGAGATAACCCAAGATACGAATAAACCATCTAATCTATTATTTTAGTAAATTCCTTGAAAAAGCTTGCTCTGCTCTCATTGGTTCTCTATGCAACCGATAAACTCACCGCGTTTGTGAAATAGGAAGTATTTAGCTACTGTTTAGGCTTAACCTTTTATTACTGGAGCTTGTTAATATTCTTCAATTGAACAGTCCAGTGTAATTTACGTAACCAACAATCACATTATTATACTCTGAACTCAAATGATAGGTGTAGGTTTGCGAGGTGCCTAGTGTCAATTTTGTTGGCAGAACGCTTAAAGTATCTGCACGGATGGGAGTGGAAAGCAAAAAAGTAATTATCCTTACGACAATGGCGGTTACACGACTGTTGGATCTCCAAAAACACGCACATAAGGAAAAAAACAGCCTAGTGCATGCCAAACCTCGTATTACGTCAAATTCTGTATATAGAATGCATATTTCTTTTGTTTTTTTTTTAGAAACAGCATTTGTTTATTTTGTGGAAACAGTGTAACATGAACCAACCTAACATTATTATTGTATTATAGACGTTCAAAAAGATGGTAGGGCTGCCAGCCATGCTGATGGAAACAGTATTTCAATACTATTTTCCGCTGTCTAACTGAGCGCGAAGCGTCTCCGTTGCAGCTTGGGCAAAAATGATTTCGTATGTCTGGCGGACGCCTGGCTGTTCTCCTACATGACGCATTTCTCAACCGATTCTCGTGAAATTTTGTGAGCAGGTTTGATAATTATATGTTGTTTTGTCGATTCAGTTTTACGAAATTTTTCAAAATGGCGGAGATACTCGTAATGGGGGTCGAAAACGTAAAAAAAAACAGATATCAGCCATTTCGTAATAAGTTCAAATATGTCCCAAAACTTTTTTATTACCCTTAGTAAGGACGCATAAACTTCAAGACATTTTGGGGTTGTGGTAAAACAGGTTTTTTTTTGTATTGTTCTGTGTAAAAAAAAGGAAGGACTGAAAAATTTCTCGCCCGGTACATTTTGATTTCTCGCTTTTAATTTTGATTTTCATTGTAATAAAGCTTATAAAATCTTCCAAGAGAACATGCAATTGTTAATTTATGCGAAAAGCTACAGAAAATATAAAATTTAAATATTGAAAACATTACAATGCTGTTTCTTTTTCCAAAATACTGTTCATGTTCCTTATTCCACCTTAATATATTGTATTTCTTATCCAAAAAGTTGACAGCCGTAAAGGATGGGTAAATCAATTAAATAAAATTGTCCGAACCAAGTTGGTATTAAGTATCAACATTTTGTGTTTTGCTACATTTTCTAATTAATAGACTGCTGGGATAAAATGTTTCTGTGTGGCGGGGGGTATTTTTCGTTTTGAACTTTGATGTCCTATATTCTAGAAATGGTACTTATTCAGAATAATTATGTACATAAATAAACTTTATTTTTATTAAAGATATCTTTTAAATGACAGGATAGGTAGACTGCTCGAAGGGGCGGCTGAAAAAATATTTCCCCTCTTCACAGTACGGGAAAAATATAAATAAGTACTATTTATCTAGTTTTCTTAAGATATGTGGCCGTACGGACGCAGGACGCTAGAGTACGAGCAGATATGACAAAATAAAAAGAGTTCCGTTTTCGTCATTAAATAGAAATGAACCCCTAAAATGCCTACCTACTACTAGTATACCAAAAAAAATTTTTTTTTCTATCAAATCCAAGACTTTAGTAGTGGCATCAAAATAACTCATGTGTGAACTTCAACACTGTGAAAAAAACAATTGTATTGTTGATGAAGTTACATCAGTAAAACGGGGTTAGCACACGTTATTATGTTGATCTTCAACAAAGTTAAATATGTTTTTAGAGACTAAAGAGTTGTTTGAAGCAAAAATAATAACAAACTTAATTATCTTAAGAGATAATTAAGTATGCTAACTTAATTATCATAAAAGATAATTAAGTATGTGGGCTGACAATAACTCAACTCAAGTTTCGAAGCCTTGCAAAACAGACATATTGCAACCATCAAAGAAAGTTCAACAGAGACTAGACCTATCAGAGTTTCATAACAACGATCTGTGCATAGAATATGGGTTAACCAAGGCAGAATTGACATGGGAACTCATCCACTTCGTTACGATGGTTGCACAACAAATGGAGGTCAAAGATCGTACCTATGTTGCGTGTCATGCGTTATGTGGCAGTGTAACAAATGTACTGTTTGACTAGCCCTTATAGAAAGAACTTCGTGACTCAAGTTACTCTTTATTTGGCGCCGAGAAAGCTATAGCAAACATTGCTTCGCAGTTCTTTAAATATAGTATTTGTACAACTCTAGGATCTCAAAAGCTTTTCACTCAACAGTACTCTAACTAACAGTTGAATAACAAACAGATATGTCTGAAAATATTTATATTATAAAACTCTTTATAACAAATGTTTGTTGTGATTGCTACTGCGTCCACATACTGGAACAGAAGATCTGCAGCTGGCGGATTTATGTTATCACGTCTTGTGACGAGATACTCCATGTAGTATGTGGTCAAACCTGAATTATTAAGGGTGAGGCAAAATTAGCCACGTACGCCATCAACAACCTATATCAGTCCACGGCTGGACATAAGCCTCTCTCAAGGCGTGGCACTGAGCCTGATCATCAGCTTTTCACTTAGATTTAATTTACCTTCATCAGAGCAGATCGTCACTCCATCCATTACCCACGTACAATTAGCCATGTTGTAAAGACAGAAAAAAATAACCAAAAGCTTTTTTTTTTTCAAATTCCAAGCATACTTACTTTATTTTATTGATTTGATCTATTTATGTTTTTCTCCTTGTTCATGAGATGTTAATTTTTGACTTGTAAAAGTGCTATTATTTTGCCTATCTATCTTCTATACTTATAATAAAGCAATGGGAACGAAAAAGTCTGTACAAAAAGATAATTAAAAAAAAAACTAGGGTACATAAAATAAGCTACTGAACAGGAATATAACATTTAAAAAATTAGTTTCTCTCTGTCTGGCTGTTTGTCTGTTTGTCTGTATGTTTGTTCGCGCATCACGTAAAAACTACTGGACCGATCACGATTCGGTTTCACTGTTGGAAAGCTTATGTTTTGACTTAAAAACTGGGGTACTATATGTCTCAATCCGATGCGTAGAAGCCGAGCAATCGATAAAAATATTTTTGACGGCTGAAGGAATTTTGATCAAATTTCGGTATATTGGTATTATAAGTCCTGGAATAGCACAAAGAGTACTTTTAACCTACAGAAATGACTACGCCTGCGAAGCCGCGGGCATCAGCTAGTTTACAATGTATAGGTACTTTGACTTTGATAATTCTTTTTTTTTACGTTAACACATTCGTTTAAATGGAAAATAAAATGATGCTGACCGCCCTGAAACAAGCGTGGTTTATTTACCTCCAGTCATTAACCTCGTATATACACCTTGAAATGTGTTTTAAATTGATTGCAATAAGCGGAAATATTTTGTAAAATAAACGCTCGTATTTAGTATCGTAATAACCAGTACATATCCTGTTATTTATAACCAGACATAAAGAGAAGTCAGAATTTTAACAAAAGTAGGAAATTGAAGTTATGTATGTGGTTAAGTGTTCGCAAACTTTTCAGAACATCGTTAAGGCCAGGCTCCAAGGTTACATTTTGCCACTCCGCACACCCCTGCCACCTACCCTACACTCTGCTACCCACTACCCGCAATAAGCACTGAAGTGCCTGCGTAACAAGGTTAAATATCGCGAGCGCTGTTTGAACACACAATTTAGCTCGGAACTAAATGACGTATGTCTCAAAAGTTATTTATTTTATTGGCAGGCTAATAATGTAATTAGGTAAATTTTGTCTTAGCCTTAGATAATAAACTATATTTTCTTGCTGTGAGATTTATTTTAGAGATAAAACTTAACCCGCTGAGTAGAAAAATGTAAACATTACTGAAAATAACGTAATATTTGATAAGAAAATGTATCGAATGAAATTTTGTTTATCGTGTTTTTGTCTTAGTCTTAGAGAGATAAAGATCTCAAAAACATATATGTTAAGTTTCACATTTATCAGGTTTGTGGTTGACCCAGCATATTTATGCAAAAAACCCTTAAAAAGCAGAGCCTGGTCTTAATAGTTGATCTGTACCTGTTCGTTAAAACTTTGTTTAAACTATAGATCTATAGCTGTTAAAGCACCGTGTATCTGCGCTGTGGTTTGAATTAGGTTAACAGTTTATCAAATATGTACTTGATAGTTATTGTCGAGAATCCTGTAATGATACAAGGCACGAACAATTTGTAATGTTGTGTTAAGCTTTGAGTTTTGGTGAAGACCTGTTGACACCTCTTGACCTGTTGATTAAATCATGACCTGATTGATCGATTGTGCTATTAATTTTGACTGAGTTATGATAGGTATTTTTGATATGGATAAATATTGTGTTAATCCTGCTCATCAATTACAAATTAATAGTATTCACAAGAACGATAGTAACCAAGCAGTATACCAGTCCGCACTATAATCCAATAATATCGGGTTCAGTTCTCCGCACCAATGACTTTTCTAGGTTATTTGCGGATTTCGATCGCTCCGTGCTTCGGAGGGCACGTAAAGGGGTCAGTCCTAGCTAATATAGATAGAACAGTCATTAAGCCCTGTCAGAGGCCTTGGGGCAGCCTAAGCAACTCGGACATCAGAGGCCAGCACTACCTTATAATACAAGCAAGCAAGCAATACTACCTACAAACGCATAATGCGTGAATGGTCATTCATTTTATTACAAAATCGAAACCTTCTAAAAAAATATTTATTTTAGATAACTATCAAGAGATCTTTATCAATCTGATTTATGTATCTTTACGAAAGATATTTATGCACAGGAGATCATTTTGTTTACTGAACTCGATCTGATTTATTTTTGTATATTTTATTTCAAAACATTTATTTTTAGCTTATCTTAAGTTTTATTTTAGTAATCGGAGTAGGTTAATAGCATGACAATGATATCTTTGAACCGATGGTGACATCAACAAAAGAGCAGTCAAGGATCATCATCTACGCTGGTAAATGTTAACTGCTGTTATTTCGTTTCCATGGCAACCGTTCCTTACAGCTAGTAATCAACATGTTCCAGTTTTACCGTTTAAACTTACTACTTTCTGGGATAAAAAGTATCCTATGTTTTATTCCAGAGCATAAGCTATATCCATTCTAAATTTCATCAAAATCCGTCTCCGACTACGGTGTCTTCCAGATTCAAATAAAGTGATCAAAATTCATATTGCTAAACGTGCTCCAAATTTAGCTTACTGACAGATGAGATGGTAAATAAACTTTGAGAAAAGAACGTTAATTAAAAAAAGAAGATTACCCATAGTAACTTGGTTTTAGTTATTTCGCATGTTCTTGCTGAACACAAACGGTAGGTACCTATCAATGAAACAGGGGTCAATAGCAATAGCCTGGCAAATCGAGACGGTTACAATTACGTGCTTCAATTAATATTGCTCTTAATTTACGTAACCGGCACGACTCATTGAGAATTTTTATAGTTCAGGTCAACTAAATTCATGCAATTTGTTTATATGTAAACATTATCTATCTAATGTTAAACTTAATATTTTTTTATATTAAATATTGTTTCGTACTCCTATGCAAAAATAAAGGGGTATTTAAAACATTTTATGTATTTATTATTTGATTGATTAAAAAGACGAGCAGGTCACGTCTGATGGTAAGCGTCACTCCTGCCTATAACATTTGCAGTGTCACCCAGAACTTTGAATGCAAATTTCGCGCGACACTGCACCATGCTCGTCATTCTGAGACATTAGTTTTTAAGTCTCATTGCCCAGTCATTTCGCGGGAAACATCGCCAAAAACACAGAAACACAGAAATGTTTACACACTACTGCTTGCCGGTTGAATTTCTGATAGAGGTGAGTTACTTCCCCAGGTAGACTCTTGAGTAAGAGGCTTGTGACTACAAAAAGCTGTGGCTAAATCAAATATTTTTACAAGAAATAAATATATAAATATTGGTTATTAAAGTCTGTCAACTTTACTTTACCAAATCACACCAAAACAAGAAAACAAAACACAAACAAACTATTCTCCTAACATTCCAACAATAGAGACAATAGCAAAATAAATGTTTATTTGTTTAATGTGTTCATTCAAAGCAAGATAATTATTTCAATCAGCGCTATACAGCTTCCAGTGTTACTTATTTAGTAGCACAGGAAGGTTATTCAAGTCATAAATTGTACAAAATAACCATAATTTTCTTTCGCTCTTGACAAAAAAAACACCTATTTATTAGCATATTCATGGGGGCGTCCGTCTGCGAAGTAATCATACGGAAGTCCATAATCAAAATTGATGTTGTCATTACTCAAACAAGTTTTCGATAATCGTACCTGGTAATATTTATTCAGATTATGCGAGTTCTAATAAAAAATAAATCACATTAGGCACATGCTTTTTTGACTTATTATCTGGATCTTTACTTTGTGGGTCTGGGTTTTCAGTCCCTTCAACCACTTTTTCTGTTTGTTTGTAATAAGTATTTTCTATGCGTTTACTATTTTCATAATATTTAGATTAGGCAGTTTTTTTGTAAGTGTAGTTGTTTTGACTCAAATGAATCTCTTTTTCTTGTAAGAATACTGGGCACTTCTTGTCTAATGACAAGGGTTTACCTCTACAGTTGATGTGTTTGTATTGTATCTATTGTATGTATATCTGTTTCACAATTAGCGTGAAGTCCACCACATTTCGGGCACAATTTTTGTTTAGTTAGCAAGGCTCGTGCTAAATGACCATATTTCCAACAGGAAGAGCACTGCTTCACAGATAAAGTGTAGGGATCCACTCTGCTGCCACATATATATATATATATATATACATATGTATTTTTTATTTTTTTATTACGGACTAGGCAATCGTTTGACCACGATCTCACCTGATGGAAAGCGATGATGTGGTGGTGTGCTAAGACTAGGTTTATTAATATATTTAAACTACATTTTACATTCTAACCTAAAGTAATGTGTACTACCGGCACTTCGATACCAATGCTAGGTATCGAAGTGCCAGAATTGGGAGGTTACTGGTTCAGTGGAAGTATAATGCAGGGTAGCACTTTACGTGGAGCTGCCCTACATAACAAACGTTGTCTGTTTGTTTTTTTTGTTTGAGGAGCTTTCACGCGATAATAGCTAGACGAATTTTGATGAAATTTGGAATGGAGATAGCTTATGACCGGGAATAAAACATAGAATACTTTTTTATCCTGGAAAGTTTTAAGTTTCCACGGTAAAACTGGAAAATGTTGATTACTCTCTGTAAGGAACGGTTGCCATGGAAACGAAATAACAAGTACGTCAAAAAACATCAAGAGCGTTGGTACTATACATACTTTTGCATTGATTTTTAATATCCTTGAAGAACATCATCATCATCTTGTCAGCCTTTAGAAGTCCTCTGCTGAACATAGGCCTCCTCCAAAGAGCGCCATGACGAGCGATCTTGTGAACATAGGATGCTTTTTATCGCGATAAACTGTAGTCCGCGCGGACGCAGTCGCGGGCGGGTAAGCTAGTAATATAATATTACTTAAGTTTTTGAATCAAGATTGCGTGCAGGTGAGATGCGAACTGAAAAGAATGTTTAAAAGTAGCACTGCACATTGGCGGAAAAGTTGAGAAGTAAAAGGTCAGAGATGAACGTAACGAGAAGAGTTAAAATTGAATGTACCTGAAAGGTTCTAAGACTAGAAGAAGCCCAATAAATGTAAATACTTAGATAGATTGTGTGAAAGATATTAATTAATTGCATGTGTCAGAAAGTAGTAAACACTAAGATAACGACTGCTAGACTATATAAATTGAAGAAAACCGACCTCACAATAATATTTTAAGGGCCCTACCCTTACAATATTATTGTGAGGTCGGTTTTCTTGAAAGATGATGATTTATCATTTTAATCCAATATTATTTTAAATAACTAACTATATTGAGCCTAACTTTTACGAAATTCTAAGAAATCTGATACCTTAAGTTCTCAATAAAATTTTGTAACAGGCCATAGAGTAACTAAAGCATAGCCGGTAAATAGAGCAAAACCGACATCACTTGTGACCTCAAGATGCAATTTGATTGCGTAACACGATACTGTGAACATGTAAAGTATCAAATTATGAAAAGAACAAATGAAGGTCAACGATGTTTGCATATGGACGAGATCAGATAACTTTTAGTTATGCCCGTAATTCTATTTGTTGATATATTTAAAGTTTTTGAATTTGTAACCATAGTACAGAAGAAATAATAGTACTACACCATGTCTATTTTTGGAGCCATGTGGTGTCCGGCATAATTCTTATGACGCTGTGAGTAGCAAAAACCCAATTTTTGTAACGAAATACTTCTAATCAAGTCACAGCTTTAATATTTTACTAGCTGATGCCCGCGGATTCGTACGCGTGGTAATTTCTGTAGGTTAAAAGTACTCTATGTACTATACCAGTATCTAATATACCAATATACGAGTACCAATATTTGGTCAAAATTGCTTCAGCCATCTATAATATTTTTATCGATTGCTCGGTTGATGATGGGATTGAGATACCAAGTACCCCAGTTTTTAGTCAAACCTTATGCTATCCAACCGTGAAAGCCGCATTGCAATCGGTCCAGTAGTTTTTACGTGATGCGCGAACAAACATACAGACAAACTAACAAACAAACAGACAGATACGATTTCAAAAAATGTTATATTCTTGTTCAGGAGCTTATTATAAGTACCCTAGACATATTTTTTTATTACCTTCTTTGTACAGACTTTTCCGTTCTTATTACATTTTCACTGAAAAACATGATTAAACTAAATGTTCTTGATCTAAAAATGATTTGAAACTTTGCTCTTTTTTTGGTTTTTAAGTGAAATATCTTATAAACTATCATATTGACCTGAAATTTGCTCAGTAAGATAGTTTTTATTTCGATTTAGTTTATTGCCTAGCACTTTTTCAATCTATCCCGTGTGTTGTCCAAAATCATTCAATTTATCGACAATAATCGTCTTCCACGCTGCATCAGGACACAACAATTTTAGAGCGTACAGCGCCATAGGATCACCTCTTGATCCCATGGGTGCTGTGAAAACCAACACAGAGAAGAGGCAAACAATAAGCAATCGCTCGTGACATGTGAGAGTTAGAGTACGGATTAGCAGTAAGCGTCTTCTGGCGGATGATGTAATTTGCCATTTCTTGAGCAAAAGTGTGATTGTTTGACATTCCTTTGTTTGTCGTATGAGGTAGTGTTGGCTTCTTGTGTTAAGAGTTTGTCAAGCGCCTCTGACGTGGCTTACTGATTGTGACTTATCAAGAACAGCCAAGACCGACAGCTTATCGTTCCCTCCGAAGCACGGAGCGATGTAAAACCGCACATAACTTAGAAAATTCATTAGTGCGGAGCCTAGGATCAAACCAGGTATCGTTGGATTCAAAGTAGCACTATTGAACCTTTATGCTACTATCGCTTTACCATTCTAATTGACAGCTCTAAAAACTTAACTATAAAACTAATTTCCAGAATTTTGAAATCTCCCGCGGGTTGATTAAATGATTAGAAAGTTATTCTACAGGACAACCGGACAGGAAAACCGTTGATGGAACAATGGGATACAACAAAGTTCAGACTCTTATTCCCGAGTGCCTTTTCTGAATTCTGGAAGAGTTTTATAAACTTAATCTTATATATGTAGCAGGTAGATAGCTTAATCCCCCGTTCAATTAAAAGGCTAGCCTGTTTACTAAACGGCGCCTTTCAATTAACTGCCTGAATATCCAGGCTTTGGGCCTAATACAACATTTAATGAACTGGTGGGCTGATTTCTCAGACCATTCACACAATAGGGTGATCATGTGTGAAAAAAAGGCGCAATTCTATCAAACATAGTAGTTTGAAAACAGACAAATGTTTATAAACAGTTTTCGTGTTCAACCTAACTAACCTACCTACCTAGTTTTTTAATACTAATTTTAATTTCTGATTTGATTGAATGGCTGAATATCATTCAGGCCACTAGTGGAACGGCACAAGTAGTTAAACGTTATCGATTCAAGTAATTTGCCCAGTTGTTTGATTAAATGTCTGAATATCATTCAAGCAGTTAATTGAACTGCACCATTTAGTAGACTGGCTAGGCAGTTAATTGAACGGTGGCTTAAGCTATCTGTCTGCGACATATACATAGTTACGTAAGCACTGACGACTCTTCCTCTTCGACAATGACAATTTTTTATTAGAACTTTCAAAACAAAAAAAAAAACAATTCATGGAATTAGTAATTTAAGTATTTTGGTAATTTAAGAACAAACTGTCAAAAAGTCTCAACCACAACGTTGTGAAAGACAAGATTTCTTGCGGACCATGGGAAGATACTGATGAAATCTAATTTGGCCTAAAACCTTCGTATTGGCTTGCTATAGTTGGCTGGCTGAAGATTAGCCAAAGTCAATACAAGATTAGATAAAGGAGTGCTGCTTGGCGATCTTACAAGCTTCTAATTAGATAATTTATTGATTTACGCGCCTCTGTTACCGGAGGCAATTCAACAAATTATTTAATGCCCTATACCAGTAATGATTATAAAGCTCGCTGCCCTTTGACTACTCGGAATTAGGTGTATATTTTCTGCTCCGTTGTTGCTGCTATTGCAAAAGCTGTGCAAATGATGCTAGAGAGATGCAGTAGAGATTGCAAGGTGTTAAAGCAAATCATTTACATTTGTTCATTTTAAATTTTCCCACCTTTCCACTTAGTGCAATATAAAGTAGTTAGATCATTCCTTCATTCCTTAAAAAAATGAAACCCAAACGCGCCAATAAAAAAAAGCTCTGTACAAAATCATCGTAAAAAACATAAATAATCGTAAACCGCGGAACTTTCAACATTTAAAAAAACTTGGTATATTTATCAAGCAGGGATCCCCAGAAGATCCAGATATAAAATCAACGGTAGCCCGTTCAGTCAGTTCCTCATTCTTATTTTTTTTTATTTATCCGTTTTCCCTATTTACACTACTGCCCAAAACAGGAGTGTAATGTTTTTAGGATTCATGTATGTTTGTATGTGATACATCATGTATGTGAGTTTCTACAGTCCACCATAACTTTTAAATGCCTGAACAGATTTGGATGTATATACATACATACATCATGGGAATGTATATAATATGGCGGCAGTATGACAACATTACGAAACGGAAAAAATAAATTCTTCTCATTTTGTAATATGGGTATCAAGTTAAAGGCCTTGATGAGCACATTACAACAATATGCATTTTATTCACATAATTATTCAAAAAAGACACTGAAAAGTTTGAAATAAAAATTATTAAATAAAATTGTCATTGCAGTCGGAGGACCTCTTAGATTAGAAGTCTTCCGCAGAACAGTTCCCCAATAGTATTGACAATTGTATTTATCTCTTATTTTTGACTTATTATTCGTGTTTTTTTTCTTTTTCTACTGTACTGACCAAAAATATACGTGTCAATACTCAAGTTCACTGATTTAACATTGAATGGCTCTTTTGGGTCATTAAGTTAAACGGGTTAATGATTGACCAAATCATTTGAGGTTTGACATCCATGGATGTATGATGTATGACCCACACCTCTCTTCCAATAATAAAAATAAATGTTTTCGAGGAGGTCTGAATACTAGTACTAGAAACGTAAATAGGCTTTAAAAGTTAGACTTAGAATCTTGTGTAGAATTTAGACAGAATTTTATATTATAAAATACTTAACGATAACTGTTGAAATGAAAGCAGGTTCATCTTATAAAAGTGGAACCTACAATCAACTACATCCTTTTTCATTTGCTTGGTCCCAGATGTTAAATAAATCTTTTCATAATAAATGTGACTGACCTGTAGGGTCGGTTTGCACTTCGCTATTATCTAACGGTAATTATAAGGACCCTCGACTTAAATTACTATGAAGCTGTAATTGCAACACCTTCACAATAGTCACGTTCAAAGTTTCTGTACACTATATCCGCTAATTTAATAGGCGTGCAATATCAAGTGACACTGAATGTTAAAAGTAATTGGATTTGAGAAGGTGCAAGTATTTCAATTACATATGTATCCATAAGATGCTGACATATCAAGATGTGTCGTGGGTGGTGACGATATATAAAAATTCAAGTTAAATGTTTGTTTTTTTTTTGGATAATGTATTTTTACTTCATTGATAACACAATCGAATACAGGGAAGGAAATTCTCAAAGCGACTCCATGTTTTTTATATGTTCAGTTGTTCGCTCATATGATTTAACTTTTTACCTCCCTCTGGAGGGTGGTAGGGTTGTGCGACGGGCTATCTCGCCCACTGCCCAGGCAGCACCGTCACTGACACTGGCAGGCAGCTGGTGGCCACATCCGCGTAGGAGGGCTGAATCCGTGCCTCAACCATATCTCCAGAATTTTGAAAAAGATTTTGATAATTAATATTTTTTATTTTAAAACGTAGACTTTCACTGTGTTCCATTTTTTTTATATATGGAAACACAGAGTTTTAGTTTATCCATTTGAAGTCTATTTGTGATTCACATAAATGTATATTAACCATCTTCGTTAATTTAACAGACAAGGTAGATACAAAAAGAAAATTTGTTGAAATATTGACTCACGGCTTTATCATTCAACGTTAGGATAGGACTTGCAATCGACAGGCCTGATGTTTGCCGTAATTTAAAGACCTGCTGGCTTAGTCAGTTTCATAAAAAAGTACACCAAGAAGGGCATACCACGTGCGTAAGAAAGGATGCCTATCCAAGCAGTACCTAGGACCTACTTCTAAGCAACAGTACCTAATTATCACGTAATGCTAAAAAGTCCGTTCTCGCGTCCCACTTGGCAACCACTAGGGAAAGTCTAGATGACTAACAAGTACTACTTCCTAACCTAAACCTAAGGTCCAAAGTGAAATGCTTTCTGAACAAGACCATAAACGTTTTAGGAAGTGATCTAGAATGGTAAACGAAGACAGCTGTGAGATTTAAGATATCAGTACAAAAGCAAAGGGTAATATTGTACATTATTATTGGAAGCTGCATTGAATACAAATATCATATGTTTGTAAAAGGAAGGAACAGTCATTAGAAAAGCCGACTTAGACTCACAGCAAGACTAACGAAGATCAAATGAAACCTAATAGCACAGACTAAAATAAGTTATCTAATGCGGAATGTAAGTAGTCCTAATTGTGATTGTGTGGTATAAAAACCGACCTATACAAAGAAGAAAAAGATAGACATCACGCGCGGAATACGGGCGTGAGGCTAAATAAGTAAATACAAATTAAAGTATGTAGACAATTCAACGGAATTGGGACTTTGGGGTCAGCAACAATAAATGTAATCGTTGCATTGCAAAAAGTCAACCCAGTAAGGCTGTAGACGCACGAAGCATGCGCAAGTAACAAAATGTTACTCCAAGTAACCAAGAGTTGCGTATGATTTAGCAAGATAGCACCAGTGATCGTACCGAACAGTGTTTGCATACTAATTAATAATGCAAATGAATTTGCTTTTATTGATTGTTTTCGAATGCGCACATAGTATTATTACTACATACACATTTCTCAATTAATTCGCAGTGTGGTATGTGTAGTGAAGTGAAATACTAGCCAAACTAAAATAATATTGGTAATTAACTTTGTCATTTTATATTGTTTCATCATAATGTTGGTGTTCATAGAACTTTCCTAATACAATCGAGATTAACCGTACTCAGAAACGTCATTTAGCGTTATTCGTTAGAACAATAAATGAAAAAAAACAACAAAAATGACACTAATATTATAAATGCGAAATCTTAATGAGATGTTTGTGTGTGTGGGTGTGTATGTTTGTTACTTCTTCACGAAGAAACAGCTAAACGAATTTTGATAGGATTTGGAATGGACATTTAATATACCCTGAAATAATACATAAGGCACTTTTCATCAACATCATCATCCAGGTGGGTGAAACCGCGGGGCGGAGATTGTATATAATGTCTTGTGTGAAATTTTATGCGATTATTTAAAATTACTAGTAATAATAAACATTTACATCAATCACATCATCAGCAGGTAAAGGTCCATTGCTGGATATCCATAAAAAGCTAAACGAGTGCTTACTCCCTGTTAATAAAACTAAAAAATGCTAATAAATTACGCGGCAGCAACAACATGACAATTAGCTAATGAAATAACCTTTAAATTTAATAAATGAATCAACAATCTATATATGGTTTCGTTTCATGACTGTTCACTTATTTAGAAGAGCAATGTTAAACGCTGTAAAAAGTAGATGGCCTCATTAGACTGAGCTAAATGTCATAATGGTATAAAATTCTAGGATTAGAGATAATAACTCAGTTTGCAAAGAACATCGTGTCTCTTAACAAGTTCGCGTTTATAAATCTTGTAATAAATTATATTGACAGCAGTGAATAAAAAAATCTGATAATTTGTATCGAGAATTAAGATCTACGATAGAATTCAAATACGCGAGCGCATTCTTAGCTTCGGATTTTTGAATGATAAGAAAAGGATGATCTGGGTCTGGGTCTTCGCTGAATTTTCTATAATGTAGTTTATCAGGAAAATCACTTTTGGCTATTATTACCAAGCTACTTATTTAAATGCTCTCTTATTATGTGAAAGAAGAAACAGAACTGTCTAACAATTTTAGCACTTTCGTTATTTGTAAAATGATGCACACAAAAAGACAATGTACGATCAATTTTACTCAATCAGGCTTCCGTCATGGCTAACAAGGCACTCTAATGTCATCCTTATTTATATCATCAAATTACATTTATGTTCACTTGAAATATTCTGTGTCTGTCTATTAAGCAGACAAAACAAAACTATAAATATATCTTGAAGTCGGGACTGGCTGTATGAAATATTGTTCTGTTTTGAAGTCGCGAGTTCATATAATATTGGAAGTATTTAAAAAAAATTTTTTTATTAATTTTGCATGATGTTCATATAATTGCGTTTATTTTAGTGTGTATTAGATTTTAAATGTCTGCTCAAAGGTTTTCCTAAGAAAATTAACTTGTACCTCGTCTGAACGCTAAAACAATTTAGCCTAATTATCTAGAAAACTAACGTGTTCATTTTTACAATAATGGTCAAAAGGAATACGTAATGTATCCTCGTATTAACTACACGATACTCATACTAAAATAATGATGTAAATAATAGTGTAACTACAGACAAATTGTTAGGAAAGCTATTCTGAGGTCATTCGAAAAAACTATGAAATAGAAAAGCTAGTCTGCAGAGCGCAGACATAATTTCGACAAATTACGTGTTAGGTTTTGACAGATATGATTTGTGAGTGGGCTGTCAAAATGTATACTTGTATTTGCAGAAATTAATTTATTCTAGACGACTGCATATCACTCCGTACTCTACACGAACGTCGCAATGAGAGCATTTGATTGTCGGCATTTTGGCGCTGATAGCAGTAGGCAGTAGTGAGCGTCCACGGAACTAAGGTTTTTGTACTATTATTTATTCTATGACTAACGTCAGGAGATGAAACAATGTCAATTTTAGTTCCATGGACACTCGGTGGGGGCTCTTTGAATCGGCACAAATGAAAGTACGGCAGAGCAAATCCATACAGATCAGAGATTCTAGACAATTAGAAAACGTATATTTTAAAGTTCTGATGTCTCAGCAAGTTGTAAAGTTTCAGCCATAAAAATGCAAGTATGGTTTTGTCAAGCAAGTCGGATACCATGAACGGAAGGAACCAAGTATCCTCGTATTTCACGGAACTGTGCATGGTAATTTCTGTACATTAGGCGATCATTAGCCGATAATATCACTTAAGCGTTCGGCTGCGGCTTTACGCGTCGTCGGTTATGAGCCTGTCTTTATTTTTTGTTATCTAAATATTAGATGTTCTTAACTGGTCTACGATATGCTCTTAACTATCGGTTAGAACGGTACGGTATAAGGAATAAAGTAATTTCATTGGATATTTTCTCTTTTTTATGTGTTTTCAGATTTTGAATATTTTTAACTATTTATAGTTTCAATTCTAAGGTTTACTCAATCTATTCGTATAAACTATGTAAGCGTAGATTAATTATTGAAGAAACTTTACCTATTGTAGCATATACCTTCTTACATTCTATTAATTGCTCCACTCCACAATTGTTATTATGTTGTTAGAGTCATTTGCGTCACACATTATATCTGCAAAAATTGCATTACTGATTATAGCTACAAGTGGGTAATGCTAATGATAACGACAGAGCATTTTGCAGATACAGGAACTTTTTTGCTATAATATTAAGTCAACTCGTGACCACATCTTCAGCTGAATGCAGTGTTAGACTTTTTATGCAGATGAAAACGTAATACATGAATATAAACAAGTAAATCATCAAATAATGTCAAAAAATATGAATGCTCTGTCAAAAAAAGTAACTTTTCCAAAAAAAAAAAATTATGTCACTCGGGATGATGGACAGATTTGGATGTATGTTAAATCCTTATTCTAACAATACCCCCCAAATCATGAACATGAACCCTGAAAACATATACACTCCTATTTCGGGCAGCCGTGTAAAAAAATAATGAAGGAATATATGGGATTCTCCCGATGCACGCAAGCAAAGAATGTTGGCTTCTCATGTCTAATGTAAAACAAGCATCCTGCTTTTAACTCGAAGTAATTCGATGAAATCTAATAGCTGTCATCAGTTCAACCGAGGTGATGGATTAGGTACCTTCTATTTACCTTTACTCTACTACACTGACATTTAATTTTCTTGTTCAGTTTCAGTTGTCTTTGTGTCCAAACGAAACTGTTAATTATGCACATATCTATTGCATTCATATAATGTGGAAAGATCTTTTAGTGATTTATTATTACTGATGAGTATTTGATAGCGGGCCTGTTGATGTGGTTAGTAATTTACTGACTGTTTATATTGAGGCGACGATTTGAAATGGCTATGGATAGGTTTATATTGTTAGGTGTAAAATTAAGTAAGAACCAAAATTTTGATGTATGATCATAATAATATCGAGCAAAAACAGCGCTGAACCAAGGCCGTATTTAAATTGGATAGCAACATTATTTATTTCCTTCCGATGAAAATGTATCATTTAGACAATAATACATCGATAATTTATTTCATAATTATTATTATTCTGCTATTTACATGAAGCTACATAAGATTTTGATATAAAACGTGTTATTATCAATATTTAAATGCCAATGTTGTGTAGTTTATCAAACATTATTTATATTAATTTCGCATTAATTATTATATACTTGCTGTGGGCGCGGCTTTGCCCGCATGGTCACTTTTCTGGGATAAAAGGATCCTAGGTTTTATTCCAAAACCAAGAGTACCAATAAACCAAATTTCATAAATGTTACTTGTTCAGACGTTAAATAGTTTATTTATCGATTGCTCGGCTTTTACAGACATAACTTAAAAAAATAAACTGTTTCAGTAGCTTATTTTATGTAACTTAAAACTTTTTTTTAAAAATAATTTCGTCATTAATTATTAATTATTATTTTTAATTAATTATTACAGTATTTTTATTACGAGACTTTATATTATGAGATACATAGAAGATAAATACTTTTTTTTTATTAATTCAAGTTGTATTCCATTTCAATTTAATCTGCAGTAAGGGATTTAAAATGTAAAGAACTGTTTATACATTCTTAGGATTAGATAGGTATTACTTTTGTCTTTGATTAATCTTGAGTCCGTATAACTTATATTGATAATTGATTACATACAAGATACGTTAGTCAAACAAGTTATATATCTGAGTTGACATTGACAATGACTCTGTTAATATACCTCTTAATTTTATTGTTGTAGGTAGGTACTTAATTAGTTATGTACTTATGCTAATAAATTCGGGTTGGATAACTTTGAGCTTCAATATGTAAACTACATTATAGATAATTACATAACTAATTAATATAACTGGTTCTTAACATTATTCTGCCAGTGCATATAACAAAGAGATCATTATTAAGGTTTGGGTAAGTTTTTTCTTTGTGACGATAGGTTCATACACACGTGTACATCATATTTTTGCAAAATACTACATAATAAAGATACGTTAATACAAAAGGTGATTAAAAATGATGGGTCATTCAGTTCTCTATTCATTTGCTTAACCTCTTTTCATATCATAATCATAATTCACTTATGCGACAACCACCAACTTTATTCAATTGTATAAACCTAATGGCAAAAAAAAACAGGTGGCGAATATGAACATTTTTACTATAAGTATTCATTCTGTGCCTATGGTTACGTCGTTTAAATAGGCAATCAGGGTCTTAACCAGGATTTGTTAGGAGGTAGTCTATTACTAAAATACAGGTGTCCATCCAAATTGAGGTTCTGGGTATATGGTGAAGCTCATAGCAGAAGACAAAATATGACACTAAGAAAACTAGGAAAATTAGAGCCTCAAAAGGCGCAAATATAGTACCCTCGACAGCGGATATATATTTGAGCCTTTTGGGGTAGAGACAGGCCGGACCAGGAGCTCATCAAATATACAAAGATCTATCGGGGCGTCTGGTCGAAGCAACACGTGGCCAAAATGCTGGCTTTTACTTTGCTCAAAGACTAAGCATTGCCATACAACGTGGCAATGCTGCCAGCATTTTGGGAACGTTGCCCACTGGCAGCGGATTATTAGACTAGTTTTAGTATTACTTTGTTTTAGGTTAGTATAGTAATTGTTTTTTTAAAGTCTTTTTGTATTATTCCTAAGAAAACTAGGAAAAGTAAGATATGAAAGAAGATTTTAAATAAATAACTAATTTTAAAGTTTTATTACCTACTCATCAGTTATTTGTGCTGCGTCTCTTTGTATGAAACCTTGCATATATTTGGCGATGGGGGACTAAGTGGGGTACGATAACATCGGTAATATTAACTTGTAATTGTAATATAAATAATTTGGGTATTCGTACCATAAACTCTGTAAACACATTTCAGAAAATATATATGATTTTGTTCATAAAATACAAAAACAACTAAGTCGTTAAATTCACCGCAATCAGTTATAGGTAACGTTCTTAAAATTCTGACTGCATTCACACGCTGTATGGCAATACTTAATCTTTGCCCAAAATAAAGGCCAGCATTTTGGTCAACGTGTTGCTTCAACCAGACACAGATAGGTCTTTTAAAATGTTACGAGCTCTCGGACCCCACGGTTCTAACGTTTTGACCCCAAAAGGCTCAAATATATAACAACTGTCAAGGATACTACAGGGCCTGTCACTCAACCAACTACCAACTTTACACTGCTGAATCATTTAAACTTCTCACTGCTGCAACATTTAAACTATTAATGATAGCTTAACAATTGTGGTTTAACAACATTTGACAGAACACAGGATAGCTTTCTTGTTGCAACCTGACAAAAAAAATGCTACTTATACTTATTTATAAATAAGGATGTTAAGCGTTGGTTAATTGCAATAGTGAGATTTCTTTGCATTTGGTTGGTAAATCTAAAGCAACCATTGTTTGAGAGCTCCAATACTAACAGGAACAATATGAAAGTCTGGATACACTGAAAGTAGCGCTTCGTCGGTTATGGGACCAAATCCCACAATAACCTACCTACCTTCCTGCTTGCTGCAATGCCTTTGTCGGAAGACTCGATGCTATTATTCATGTCAAAGGAAGTAATGGTTACTTTGGATACGATAAATTGTATGCTAAATGACAAATTGAAAAAAAAATTGACACTTCGAGTGACGGACCCAGTATATTTGCGCCTTTTGAGGCTCTTCGCTGATTCAGCTGCAGATAGCTTTAATTAAACTTAATCAATAATCTACACTAATATTATAAAGAGGAAAGATTTGTTTCTTTGTAATGGATAAACTCACAAATTATTTAATGGATTTAAAAAATTCTTTCACCTATAGAAAGCTACATTATCAGCGAATAAATAGGCAGTTAGAAATCCTTACTAAAATTGCATTAATATAACTCATGGTATCAGAAATACAGAACGGACTGACATGTTGCCATGGAAACGAAATAATAACAAGTCTTGACTAACTTGTACGTGAGTAACAATGCAATTGTTTGTGTTAAAAAAATACCACGATCGTTGCTGTGAAAGATTTTGAATTAAGCTTACTGGTGTTTTTTTAGAAGTTATGAGGTATGAAAATGCTTTAAGTAAGAAAATTTTCCCGATGTGAGTGCTACCCGTGCTTCGCCGAAGCTAGGGCGAGTCACTAGTAATCAATAAATTAAAATATTGATTGATTAAGTTAAACAGTCTGGACAGCCTCAGAATTCGTACCCTCTTAAATTCAAAGCAGTCGATTTGCATTTTTTAGCAGTCTACCTATTTCGATGTTGTTTAGGGCCACTAATACCACCCCATTTAACACCCCTTTGCGTTACAAATAGGCATAATCAATTCACAGCGATTAATAGAGTCAGTCATGAAGGCACATAAATACTCTTTAATCTTCAATACACGATGTAACAAAGAGACATATGGAACGTATTGTCTGACATAAAATATTCGTCACGGACAGCGCGTCTGTGTTCGTTTAGTACATTTAGTTATTCAGAGAAAGCTTTATTATTATATCTTGTCGTAATTCGCGTTATGCAATTTTGTAATGTTGGTTATGAATGAGATTTTTCATATTTGCATTTGAATGTCTAAAAATTCCAAGAAGATGCCTATAAAAATAAATTAAGAAGATAATGAGATCAATCTTATAATTTTTCGTTTTTTTATTTATAATTTGACAAAGATAAAGCAATTTCAATGACCACATAATTAATATTGCTTCAGAAATCATCGAAATAAATAATGTAAACAAATATGAGTAAGTATTTTTCTAATATGCAATTATTACGCACAACTTTATGAATATCAAATTGAGTAAAAAATATTCCTTAAGCTCTACTTAGAAAGTGACTATGACACGAGACGAGACGAGACACGGGTAGGTAAGACATCTTCATTAAATGTATTCATCGCTTAATTCACGATAATATTGATAAGATCTTAGCGTTAACTGATGCTATCAATTATATAATTTTCTGTTTCCCACGTGTTCATTAGAATTCATCTTTCCCAAGCTTTAAACACACGTGACAATGTTAGATTTAAAACCATTGCCAAGAACATACACTTGACAAAATATATAAAAAGAAAGAAACAAAAGACACGCACCCCTCAAATCCACGGCTCGCGTTGATCCCAAGTTAGAGAATATTCTCAAAACACTCGTATAAAACGTAATATTTATCGGTCACAAGTCACTGCACGACGCTAGCCTGTGCTAGCTGCGGATGTGTCTTCTCCGACGCGCGAGCATCAACTGTTCCTCGCGCGCGTTCCGCCGACGCCCGCCTGATAACCGATAGCTACCATGGATAAGCTTACTTTTAAGCAGCTATCACAAAAAATTGCGAGACAATAAACGCTTTTTCGCTTAAATCCAATCTTACGTCACCGAACGCTTTTTGTTCCTCAAAAAGTGCTCGCATGTCTATTTTTTTTAAGAGATTGTTACCTAAGAACTGTATTTCACACACACAGCGGTCAATCATTGTCGTATCGTAAAATATAATTTTACTCGTATGCAAACGTTTCTAAATTGTTTACTCGCTTTTAGAAAATAGCCAGCAAATATTTTGTGGCAATATCATAAAAACTATAGACGATAAATAATGTGGCTTTATGTAACGTCAAAAAATAACACCATTCAAATGTTTAAAACTTGTGGCTCCTGTGAGCTGGAAAACCAATCAATGTTATCGTCAGTTTAGTGACCAAACCTTGACTTACATGAAGGTATGTTATCGCTAATTTATCGGTGTGTTAGTTGTCTCAGGTTTTTAAGGCAGTGTTTAAAACTTTACGATAACGCTAACTTCTAGGTATAGTAACGGCTTTCAACGCAGCAAAACATACCTGTTGTATACCTGTATAATCGCTCCATAAACTTTATTTTATTTTATTTGAAAATATTATTTATATGATGAAATAGTTTAACGAGTAAAATTATTATAATAAAATTACAAAAACCCGACTGTGAACAACATTATTGAATACGAACTGACCGCCTGCAAAAATAACCACACTAATATTATAAAGGCGAAAGTTTGTGTGTGTGTGTGTGTGTGTGTGTGTTTGTGTGTGTATATGTATGTTGGTTACTTCTTTTGGTAAGGCTTATACCCTGTATTAGCACATAGGCTACTTTTTATACCGGAAAAATGCATGGTTCCTGAGGGTCGCGGGTGAACCGGCGGGGCGCAGCTAGTATTTATATAAATATTATTGTTTCTGTTTTACTTACATATTTTACTTGAGTTTAATAGTTGCAATTGCAACATTCAAATATAGTATTTACATTAACTTGAACAATCTAAAATTGTGAATTTTGTTATAAACTTAAAATAAATTTGCTACTGTTATAAGAGTTATAAGAATTATATATTTTTGAAATATTATTTTAACGACCTGTATTTTGATACCTCACTCGATAGGTTTTGTTCATTTTTTGTTCTGTCTGAAATACAATATGGCAGCTGTAAGCCGCCATATGAGTTTTCTTGACACTTCATATATCCTATAGCACTCTCGTGATCAAGACGAATCCAATGATACCTCATTTACCAAAATCCATTAAGCCGTGTAGGCTGTAGGATGCGCCTAAGAAACGTACAAACATACAAACAAACAAACAAACATACATACAACTCAAACACATTACCCTCCTTAGTTGGGTAAAAAAACGCTCTGACTGCATTTAAGAAAGTGACTAATTGGACAGATGATGGTTAAAAAAAAGTGTGTAGTTATGGAAAATAATTCGCAAGTTGAGCGAACCTACAGGCTACTGAATATGGTAACTGAATTTGTAATATTAGATTTTAACTAAATATTGGACAGCTATACACGCTTTTACGTCTGTATCTTTTGTATGGTCTCAAATTCCTGATATTGTGATATTTAATTCACCATCATTACCTTAACCTTATTTATTTATTACAATAATTAATCTATAATCGCTTGCACACAATAGCTTTAATTCAAATCAACCAGAATCCGGTTTGAAATTTAGTTAAATGGACATACGCGCTCATAATTAGATAAGTCCCTAATTCACTGGTAGTTTATAAGCCTATATTAATAACGTGGTCAAAGTTAAACTAAAAGACAATTGAGAATAACGCCTAAATATTAACTGTTGTGAATTGTAATTTACCCATACTTATATCACAGCTATTCTTCCAATAAAGCAGTAAGTTACAATAACGTGGTCAAAGTTAAACTAAAAGACAATTGAGAATAACGCCTTAATATTAACTGTTGTGAATTGTAATTTATCCATACTTCTATCACAGCTATTCTTCCAATAAAGCAGTAAGTTACAATAACGTGGTCAAAGTTAAACTAAAAGACAATTGAGAATAACGCCTTAATATTAACTGTTGTGAATTATAATTTATCCATACTTCTATCACAGCTATTCTTCCAATAAAGCAGTAAGTTACAAAAAACCTTTGGGATTTAATATAAGATACTGAACATGGATATAACATATTTTTAATCGTGTATGTAAACACTGGTGGACCGATCGCGATGCAGTTTTCAATATTGAGTAACTTTAGGTTTTGATTTAAAAACTGGTGTACCTCAATTAAATGAGTAGAAGCCGAGCAATAGATAAAAACTAAATATGTATTATACTTTATAAGTACTATTGGGTATTGGAATGACACATAGGTTACTTTTAACTATTCTTCCTATAAATTCACATTCTGTTCATATTGTTTGTCATTTATTGAAACTCTATTTTTATTGACTTGCTTCAGAGTGTTTTTTACCCCAGACGGACGTTACCCCATAGAATATATATTTTTAAACAAGACATAATTAAAAAATTGCCTGTCACACTCTTGTTAATTATTAGCCTCGCTTGTCAAAATCTGACCAAGTTTTTAGTTTGAACACATTACCCTTCCTTTGGTTCACCGTAGTCAAGTAAAAAATAGCCTATGACACTCTATACCTGAAGACGAATCGATTGATACCTCGCTTGTCAAAGTCGGACCAATAGGGGCGACGATATGGTAGAACATCCACATACAGACATAGACTGTTAAACTCATGATCCGTTGCTTCGTCAGACTTGGGTTATAACCTGCAAAGGATCCGCCAAATAATGATCTATCGATATTCTAAGGTAACCACAAAATACGTCTCTTAGATAGCTACACAAATTGTCCCATCTGAACCATCACCTTGTTCTTGACTTAAAACTCATTGCCAACTCTACCACCAATCTTCAAGGTATAGCACGCTTTTGCACTCTACATATTTACTTTCCTGACAGCCTTTGGTTACACAGCCAAATCAAATACTTAAATAATCCTCTTTTCTTTTAATTGATTCTCTTCTTGTAAACAGAGGGCATTAACACTTACCTTAAATACTCTCTTATAGGTGTGATGTTCTACGTTTTGTCAATACTATTGTTTGTAGGACACAAACAATAGTTTTGGCAAAAGATCTCTAATAATAAATAATCTGGTACTGGAAATTCTGAGAGAAATTAACATTAGTTGTTAAGTCTCATTGCCCAGTAATATCGCTGGAAACATTGCCCTTCAAACTGAAACACACAAATGTTTACACACTACTGCTTGGCGGTTGAATATCTGACAAAGGTGTGGTACTTCCCCAGGCGGCCTCTTGCTTAAGAGGCCTACCAAAACCGCAAATGAAGATATCGAATCTTTAGTTACGAGTAAATATCAATCGAGGTTTCAGGTAAACTTTAGGAAGAATACATACTTACCTATACCCTATTACTATTATTTATTCTGTGCTTCTACAAAGTCTTTAGTTCAAGGAAACAAATAATATTTTTTGGTTTGTGTTAATTATTAGCACATGAGTAACTTTATGATTTGTAAAAATTAACATAATTACAATTTAAACATATTCACTCATTTACAATGGACACAATTCGATATTTTTTAAGAAAAGGCACTTAATTTGCTGCCCTTCACGAGTCACGACCAAAAATATCTCTAGCTTCCTCAGTAAAACAACAAGTTAACAACTTCAAGTTATCATACAAGGCATGAAGGAATGCAAGTTGATAAATACAGTACATCCACTTGGTCCTTTTTGTTTTAATTTCCTTAATGTTTACGGAAATAATTCAAACTTGCTCCGATTTACATTGTCGACTTTATTTATTAACTCGGATAAAAATACTTATTGATATATGCAAGTAGATACAGTTTTTTAATTAAATTCATAAAAAAACTTGTCAATTTGCTCGTAAATGCGAATAATAAAAAAAAAAACACTTTTTATTTATGCTTACTGCCATTCAGTTGTGTCGAATGGTGAGTTGAGTTGAGGAAATGAGTGAGGATGTTCGATAATCCATGCTTCCATACTAATTTATAAAAGCAAAAGTAGCTCTTTCTGTCTGTTTGTTACCTCTTCACGACTAAACATCTGAACCGATCTTGAAGTAATTTGGTGTGGAGATATTTTGAACCCTTGGGAAGGATACTTTTTATCACGATAAACTTTATCCGCGCGGACGAAGTCACAAACAAAAACTAGTAAAATTATTAAAATACTAATACTGATGTTTGGTACAAGAATTTCCTCTAAAATTACAACAGAAACGTCTAAATATAGTAAAAACAAGAGGTTCCCTAGAAATGTAGTTCATATCATAAATTCTACGAAAAATCCGCATCTTGACATTTAATAATCTTTGGACTTAAAAAACTAGCACACGTGATTACTACTACAGGTGTCCATAACCACAGAATTAATCAAACACTTAAAATAGCGATTACCATAATCATCGGTTAATGAAGCCTCCTGCAAGATAATTAAAGTCTAGCACGAAACCAATCAAGCACAGATCTGCGTGCACTACACGGTCGCTAATACTCGTAACAGTTTTAAGTCAAGTATGGAAAATAATAACGGAAAGAAAATGTTTACGCATTTTAACGCGAATAACATTTCTAATTGTTTTAATTAAAACAATAATAGGTATTTATAAAATAGGTGGTGGTCCTTAAAGAATTATATGTTTAAACTAGCTGTTCCCGTGGCTTCCCACGCGTGGCCATTTCTCTAGGATAAAAGAACTCTATTACTATTCCAAGATATAAAATACCAATATAACAACCGCCCACTTTTCCCGTGCGACTTGCATATCGCAGGCGTATCGTAACCGAACTTGACTAACCATAGACTTAAAGCTTTTATAAAATAACTAGCTGATGCCCGCGGCTTCACACACGTGGTCATTTATCTTTAAATCTTGGTTAAAAGTACTCTATGTGCGTAATATAATAATTATATATATATATATATATATAATACTCTATCTATATATCTATATATACTCTATGTTCAGGACGAAAAGTACTAATATACCAACTTTTGACCAAAATTCCTTCATCCCCTCAAAAATATGTTTATCGATTGTTCGGCTTCTACTCATTGGATTGATATACCAAGTACCCCAGTTTTTAAGTCATAAACTAAGCTATTCAACAGTCAAAATTGCATCGCAATCGGTCCAGTAGTTTTTGACTTAAAAACAAACAAACAAACTAACAAACAGAAAGACACGATTTTAAAAAAACCTGTTTGGTAGCCTAGAAGTAACCTAGACCATTTATTAATAAATTATCTTCTATGAATAGATTATTTCGTTCCTATTGCTTTATTATAAGTATAGATAAGTACATAATACATCATTTTGCAATTATCATTAGGAACAGGAACAAGGAAGCGACAACATATTGATAGTAAGGCATATTTTATTTTATTGTTTAGGATGTACTTGAAATTTCAAATACTCATATAGTTTTGAACTTCACGGTCACGCCCCAACTCATTTAGGCCACGATGTCACGCCTCATAAAGTAGCATCTACAACAGTGATTTCTTACGCAGCGGGCGTAGAAGCGGAATCACAACACGACTTCATTACGCCACTGTACAGATGCAAACTGTAAATGACCCAGCAGTTCATTTGAATAGAGTACAATATATAGTGGTTGCCTCAGTAATTCTAGAAGCGCAAGAAATATTTGCCTTAAATGACAGACTGGTTAATTGACCACTAGACTACTAATTTTCTAGAGGTCGTATCTAATTCTAGGAGCAAAAGAAATATTTTCATAAAAATACAGGTCATAATCAAGTTGTGGCTGACCAAGTCAGTAGCAAGGATCAGTAATCATCCCTAGGCATGCACCATTTGATTAAACGAATTATGTTACTGCATGTTTACCGTATTCACATACTGTTTATTTGTTTGTCGTATGAAGCTCTAACATGGCTTAACGACGGCTATTAATCAATAACAGCCGAGACCGACAGCTTAACGTGCCCTCTGAAGCACGGAGCGATAGAAATATACTTACATAGGTATATATACTCACACGCTATTACCGTACTCTTGCATCCTTACCGTATACGAGTAAGTACAATTTGCAATTGAAATCAATAATTATACAGTGCGTTCCCTAAGTCATAACAAAACCGATATGGTGTTGTTAATGATTTGATTGAATCATTTAATAACTTCCAGGCGTTGCATAAAGTTTCCGTTTGTCGGACACAATAATAGAGGAAGAACAAGCAACAAACGTGGATTAAAAACTAATCTAAAACCACGTTTTTTATATTCACTTTCATCGTGATGAGAGCTACCCTGAAAGTTTCAGCCGGATAGCTAATCAGGAAGTGCTCGAAATTTGAGTTGTAAGATTCCACTCGGAACGACAAACAAGAAAGTGACTTAATAAAAACGTGTTAAAATGGTCAAATTATTGAATGACTGTTGAAAATTAAATACTTGCTTCTGTTTTAGTTCATAGAATCGTAACCGCTGTGGTATAATACTTTGCCCATTTCTGCAGCTGTCTCGAAGTACGAGTACTATTTCTTTTATAATTAAATACTAGCTTTCGCCCGCACCTCGTCCGCGAAGATAACAGTTTATCACGAAATAAAATATATAAACAAATTTTTAAGTTAAACGGTTTTATATGTACTAAAAATAAAAAAAACGTGTGGCTAGTCGAATTTCTATATCTCAGGGTAATGCTACACCTCAATTTTTTATCTTTTAGTACATATAAATCGTTTAACTTTTTCTGTTTTACTTATTTTGTTTTCAAGTTTTCAGTTTTTTATTTATTTATTTTTAAAGTGTACTGTGTTTCACTTGTCAAGCCCTATTGGTATCCATGTTGAGGGTATTGAAAAATGAGTAATCTACCATTTTGTGATGGTGGCCATCTTGGTTTTAGAATTTTCATTGTGTACTGTATTCTACTAGTTAAGCCTTTTCATTTGATACCCATATTGAGGGGTTTGAAGAAAAATATATAATCCGCTATTTTGTGGTGGCGGTCATGTTGAATATACATAATTGTATTGTCATCAGGACTACAGGTGTGTACCAAATTTCAGATCAATCGGTCAACAGGAAGGGGATAAAATTTCAATTACTAGATTTGATCCAAACAATCAAACAAATAATAAAAAAAACAAATAATCAAAAATCAACAAACAAGTCAAGTTAAATAAAACCGTTTAAAAAAGCATCCTATGTTTTTCTGGGATATCAAATCAATGCAAATTTAAAAAAAAAACAATGCAAAAGTAGAGCACCAACGCTCTTGATGCAAAGAGAATATAAAACTGTCTTGACGCTTTTTGACAGACTTGTTTTTATTTCGTTTCCATGCCAACCATTCCTTACAGCGAGTAATCAATATTTTCCAGTTTTCCCGTGGAAACATACAATTTTCCCGGATAAAAGTATTCTAAGTTTTATTTTAGAGTATAAACTATCTACATTCCAATTTTCATCAAAATCCGTCCAGCTGTTATCGCATGAAACCTCCCTAAACAAACAAACAAACAGTCAAGTTTCACTTTTATATATTGGTGTGGATTTCAACATTGCTTCAGTTAATTCATATAAAAAGCACAGTATGAATAATAGTACTAAGAAAAGTTAAAAATAAAATATAAAATTATGTAATTTAATGACTTTATTATGCGAATTGATCATCATTTTGAGGTCGGCCATAGGCATTTAAACAAGACAAAATGATGTATTAAAGACCTTGGAGCTATTCAAATTACCATGTTTATTCAGATACAAGCTGTGGCCCGTGGCTTTGCCCGCGTATTCAATGGTAAAAGGTATCCTGTATGTTACTCCAAAATGTTTTGCAGTATTAGCGAGTACAACCAATCTACCAAATTTTTCCAGATTTTTCTCGTTCACCTACCCTTCTCCGGGATTAATGTATTTTATTTATGTTTATCTCTGTATTGCATTTCCCGCGAGATTTTAAATTTTCATAATTATTTTATTGTAGTCCTTATATCAAACAGTATCTATTTGTACAGTTTTATAGAAATCGGTTTAGCCGTTTCCATGTGAAAGCGAGTACAACCAATCTACCAAAATGTTCCTGCTTTCCCATGTTGCCTTACCTTTTTTTTTTTTTTTTATTACGGCCTAAATAATACCTACTCCTCAATAATAATAATGCCTACTCCATGTTGGTCATGTTGGCCTAGGTGATCGTTTGACCATGATCTCACCTGATGGAAAGCGATGATGTGGTCAAAGGTATAGAACGCTTGCCTAATAGATACCTATTCACTCTTGACTTGAACACACCTGGGTTATATTTTACCGGAAACACTAACGAGGGCAGGGCATTCCACTCCTTTGCAGTTCTTGTAATTAATGAAGAAGCGTAACGCTACGTACTTGTGCGAGTTATTTCAACCATAAAATGGTGGCGCTTTGCCGATCGTCTAGTCGTACGGTAATGGAAAGGTGATGGGGGATTCAGATTGTGCAGTTCTTGTGCACACTCTCCATAGTGCAATCTGTAGAATACCGACAGGCTTGCGACCTCACGTTCATTCGCCAGACGAATTCAATTATTTTAATAATTAGTGAGTCCGTAGACCTTGTGAAGTCAACCACATCTTTGGGTATTACTGTAAATTCAACATTACAGTGGGATCCTCACATATCGCATTTAACATACAACTCACATATAGCATTAACGCATAGGTTTAAAACTTTTGTTAAAGTAAATCTCATAGAAAAAGCTTTTTACAATGTAAATAACAAAAACGCATGGCTTGATGTCTCCAAGCTCCATGTTAATAATAATAAGTGATCACTTATATGTTAACGTTAGGTGTATATAATGTTCAAAGTACTTTGTGAGATGTCTCATGACTACAACATGCCATGTAATCATGACATGATGTCACGTTGTTTTATACAACAATATTAGTTAGAATTTTTACTTTATTTTTCCCAGTCTGATTGTTTGATGATTGTGGGACATCTCATAGTCAGTTTTATCTTTTGTATTTTGAAATTAAATATGTTTTATTATAATTTTTGACATTAGAAAAAATATATAATGAATTAACAAATATGGAAAAAAAATTACCCTAGAGTTTCTTGGTGCTCTCTTCTCTAACGGGCGTATTTCTGAAGCACCGGTAGAGTCAGAAGGGTATTTCCATTTCCAGTGTGAGATTTAACTCTGTTGGCCCATGAAAGGGAAATTTCATTTATAAACTCAAAGCATACAAGTTAGTTAACCTAAATTTTATTGTTTTGATCTAGTTATAATTTTTTACGTATATCTTCTTGTTCATGAGATGCAAATATTGACTTGTAAAATTGTTATTATTTTGCTTATTTACAATAAAATACTTTGACTTTGAATTTGATACCTTCTAGCAAAATATCATGAAAATTTGTTCAGGCCATCTTAAAAAAAAAGATTATTTATACAACCTTTACCATCCACTTTCACCCCTTTAGGGATGTAATGTAAAAAAAAAGTAGCAAATGTAGATTAAATAATTAATCTATAACCTTTTTTTACCCTGAAAGTTTAAGCCGGATAGCTAAGCGCAAATGCTCAAAATTTGAGTTGCAAGATTCCACCCGGAACGACAACAAACAGACAGACAGACAAATAAGAAAGTGATTCAATAAAAAACGTGGTAAAATAGTCCCTCATTAGTGCACTCTTAAGTCACTCAAGGAATATTTCTTTCAAATCTCTAGTTGGTTTGGGCTGTGCGTTGTTTGTCTGTCAATAGGTCACATTGTCAGGGTACTTTTTTTATGTTTCATTGTGAATGGTGATGAGACTCAGAAGCACAGTACAGCTGTTGTAATTCAAAGCAACATTTGTCATACAACACAAGACGCACAACATGTTGTCCAACGTTGTGCGCACATTGCCAGATGACTGCAACAAAATACGCGTCTTGTTACTTGCATTGTGACTTTTTCATATAAAGCGCACCTCGTCTTGTCGGGTATCAATGAATAGGCCCACTAAAATAAAGTTGTGTTTGCTCACAACATGTTTTAGTACCGTTTGCGAGATATACCCCACCAAAGTCATAATCATTATCCATTACATACAAACAAACACACAAACAATCAAATCTTTCCTCTTTAGTGTAGAAATAAAGATGCGACTACGGAACTTTATATTGAGCGTGGTTCAACAGGTACTTGGTTTGTTTATTTAACATAACATTGTTGTCTTAATACATTCCATAACAAAGCGGTATGTATACATAACGTTACAGCCGTGATTCAATTTGCAATAAATCATTTTCATCGACAGCTGAGCCGGCAGAGATTTAACAGAACGTCATGCGTAACTCCTAAATAACTGCGCTTTGTTTTACTCGTAAATCAGAAAATAATAATAAGGTGCATGTGCAGTTTACACTCAGGTTAACTCACAAGTAGTATTACTTGCACGTGCCAGGAATAGGTTTTAATCTATAATTGCATGACTCAGTTTTTTTTAAATATTTCGTGGATTATTGTTTTAATTTGTTGTTTATTTTATTAAAATCTCGGCTCCATCCAATTTGTCTAGGTAGACTCGAAACGTTAATTTGTACCCTATTCGCCAAATTAATATTGTTGTTTTCAAATTGCATTTACCTTCACTTTTTTCTCACAATATGTACGAAGTGCTAATGTTGTTTTTTTTACAATTCTAGACATACTGTCTGGCAAATGCTATTTTCAGCGTCATCAGGATTCAGGTGTCAGTCAAAGCTGTATTTTTATTTTACACTGTCAAAATCAACTTTTGGCACTGGCACGTTCCGTTAGTCGTAAGTTTGAGACTGTAAGTATGATGTTCTTAAATTTATTATTTGTGCATTGTTTTCGTTACATAATTGTATGCAAAAATTTGGTACCGTTATTTTATTATACCATGTGTGTACGTACAAAGTTTTGTAATACTGCCTCTGTGTAGGTACACTGTAATTTTATTAGGTTTATATTTAGAACTACCATGGTACAACCCTATGAAAAACCTGCTATTGATTTTAATTACTTATTAGTTAGATAGTACTGCACAATCGCTATTGAAGTTATTCATATTGTGTGTAGCTTACTTGTTGTAATATTATTAGTTTAACTTGTTTTAATACTTCGGCAGGTGGACTATTCGATAGTACTACATAAGAATTTTTATTTTAAGATTTATTTATTCAATTTACTTAGATATTTTTTCCATAAAATATGTAAGTAAATTGAATTGAAAAGTAAATTGATTACTTTGTATTTGTTTTTTTATTTTATTTATTACTTTGTATTTTCTAATTTTTTTTTTATATTAGTCATTTAGTAGGTGAGTAGTTTTTTGTGGCAAAAACAAAAACTACTTATAAAATAATATTTATATATATTATTTTATATATATATATATATATATTATTTTATAAGTAGTTTTTGTAATATTTTATAAGTAGTTGTTTTAAAAACAAAAACTACTTATAAAATAATATTTATATATATTATTTTATATATATATATATATATTATTTTATAAGTAGTTTTTGTTTTAGCCACAAAAAACTACTCACCTACTAAATGAAAAGTAAAAAAGTTCCTGAGAGTTGGTTTCATTAACCCTGGTTCATTAGGTACCAATCATGATGATTTCATTGCCAGCATGGTTAGGCATGACCTAGAAATTGTGGCTGTAAATGAGACCTGGTTGCGTCCTGGCGAGGTGGGGCGTGTTCCTGTTGTTCCTGGCTATCGTCTGCGTCACGTGCCGCGGCCGTTCGACGTGTGCAGTGGTCGCCGTGGTGGTGTTGTTTTTTTATTAACTGTGGAGTCAATGTTCGTACGCGTCCGCATCCTGTAGATCCGAAACACAAATCCGTTGAGCAGATGTGGCTTACACTTAAAGTAAATTGTAAAAAGATTACAATTGGGACAGCTTACCCCCTGTCTGGACGTGGAATTATTTTTGGATGCTCTGTCTGATACTATAAATTTAGTTTCAAATTGCGACAGACATATCATTGTTTTAGGGGATTTTAATATTAATATGTAAAATTTCAATGACAACAAAACTAAAATACTTACTGCCACTTTACGGTGCTTGAATTTAGTACCTTCAGCTATGCACTTACAGATTCTAGTCAATCGCTTATTGATGTAGTCTGTACAGATTTGCAACCTAGAAAAGTATTGGTTGAGCTTATAGGATTGCTTCGTGGTTATTCGTTTGTTATTTGCGAATTTAACGTAGAGAGTTAAGTTCATTCCTCATTCTGTTACTTACAGACCAATTAAACATTACTGCACAGATTCATTTATTAGAGATTTAGAGATGGTGCGTTGGGATTATGTTTCTACATGTAGTAATGTTAACGAAACGGTTCCTACATTTAACTGCTTCGTTCTTAGTTTGTTCGATGTCTACTCACCCAAGAAGACACGTCCGATTAAAGAGAGCAGTTATCCTTGGATAATTGATAATATTAAGTTCATGATGCATTTGCGGAACGAGGCCTTGACTCCTATAGAAACACAAAGTTGGATGGTAAAAAACTATATTATAAAAGTCTTAAGTCATTGGTAAATCAGTATTTATATTTTGAAAAGGTAGCGTATTATAAATATAACATTAATAATAAAATAAACGACCCTAAGATACTTTGGAAAAAATTAAAATCTACACTATTGCCTTCAAATAAACACCATGAGCTTCCATCGCATTATCGAGATCCAGGTGCATTAAACTACCATTTTTGAATGTCGCGGGTAATACGGAGGTAACGTTATCGCAGCTCACCTAGTTTGAGTTCAGTCAATTTAATCGTAACGTCGTTTTCACTATAAAAGCTACTAGTTCTAATAACATTTTTAAAATAATCAAAGATCTTAAATCTAATGCGGAAGGCTTTGATCATATATCACTGCATATGTTATTGATGACTCATGCTTTAGAGGCTTTGACTGCGATAGTGAATACCTCAATTGCCACTTCAATATTTCCAGATCAATGGAAAATAGCAATAGTTTGTCCTTTGCCTAAGATTAATAACCCAATACTTGTCAAAGACCTTAGGCTCTTAGTATTCTTCCATGCATTGCTAAAATTGCAGAAAAATACGTATGCAAGGAATTAACAGAATTCATTGAGAACAATAAAATTCTCCCCGAGGTCCAGTCTGAATTCAGGAAGGGTAAAAGTACGGCTACTGCTTTGTTGGACGTCACCGATAATATCTTGGCATATCAGGATGAGGGTATGTGTACATTGTTAGTGTTGTTAGACTTTTCCCGCGCTTTCGACGCTATTAACACCGCGCTACTTCTTTCTAAGCCTAGTTTTTATGGGTTCGACTCGGCTACGCTTAAGTGGTTTGATAGCTATCTTTCTTACCGTCACCAGTACGTAGAAATGCATCTAAATTCGGGTGTGTCACTATCCTCTACCCTCACAGCCGTAAAAAGAGGCATTCCTCAAGGTTCAATTCTAGGCCCACTTTTTTTCATTTTATACAGTGCCGATATCATCAAATGCTTACAATAATGTAAATATCACATTTACGCAGATGATATACAGGTGTATATACCTTTTTATCCAAAGGACATTGATGGTGCCATACATGATCTTAACGAAGACCTGCATAGGTTAGCTACATGGTCTGAAGATAACTGCATTTTGCTCAATCCTACTTAAACAAAATTTATGATTTTGGGTAGTAAACATCAGTTAGCTTCATTATCGACGAACGTTAACTTATTACTGATGGGTGGAAAAATAGATCGGGTCTATGAGGCGCGTAATATTGGTTTGAATGTTGATGCTGAACTGAGGTTCGAAAAGGATATAGCTGAATCCATGCAAAATTGTTTCTATAGGCTTAAGACAATATACAAGCTAAGACCATACCTCTCTGAAGAACTTCGCATACAACTTGTGGAATCCTGCGTGCTGTCCAAGTTGAATTATGCTGACACAGTGTATGGTCCCCATCTGCTCTTGCGAACTGCGGCAGCGTGCAGCGTTTAATTGAGCGTGAACAGAACGCCTGTGCAAGATTTTGTTTTTCAATACCACCGAGAAGTCACGTTACTCCTTTTTTAAATCGGCATTAAACTTTGAAAATGAAATCTCGTCGCAAGCTTCACCTGGCATTCCTGCTTTTTGGTGCCGTAAGTTACCAGGATCGCTCATATTTGTACGACAACATAAAGTGGTTATCTGATAATAAGAAATATTCAAGTAGTAGTAGTAGTTCTCAACAGTTGTCAATACCGCGGCACCATACTACGTCTTTCAAAGGTTGCTTCCGCTATGCTGCGACCAAGTGTTGGAACAATCTGCCGCCACCAATCCAGGGGCTAAAAAATTTATACTTTTTTAGGCTTAAACTCAGGCAATATTTAATTGATGAGCAGAGGCAGCATGGCAATATTAATATAGACTTATCGTTTTTATGATATATATATAAACTTATTATTATTATTGTAATTTTTCCTTGAAATTCATTTCTTCCCACTTATTAGTTGCTCATAATACGTAATTTTGACGACACTTTCTTCGTCAGTGATTTGACACCATTCAGAGACTACATTATTTGATTCCTTTGTATATATATATATATATATATATATATATATATATATATATATATATATATATATGTATTTATAAATGTATTCATGTTTTATTATATATATCTTTTTTATTTATTACATACATTATTTATATATATATATATATATATATATAAATAATGTATGTGTATATATAGATATGTGTGTGTGTTGAATAAATGTATTTTCTTACTTCTGTTTTTCTTTCCTTATATTTGTTACCACTTGCCACAAATTCATTTTAAATCTACATTAAGTCTACAGAAGTATTGACTGTTCAAATCAATGATTAAAACCGTTTAGGTAGTAACTTCCAGTTAACTTGGTTCTAACTGCGATGCTAAACATCGAATTTGGTTTCATTACTGTGAATCTTTTAGTAATTTGATACCATTAAATACAAGTTCTCGTCTGAGGCTCCTATCTAATGGCTAGTAATAAATTCAAACATCAGATGAACATGTTCAATCTAACATTAGGATCTCAACGCAAAAAAGAAATAAATACATACCATTAGCCACAAGTTTGTATGTACCTACATATTATGAGCAGCTTCTGCATGTTAATTTCCTAGTAAAACTTAGCTTATGTTTAATTTTAATTTAATTAAATCTTGTATTTCTGGAACTGACCAATTAAATAAAAATCTTTCTATGGCATTAATTGATATATAAAAAAAACATAAAATGATGAAAACCACGCGTTTTCGTCTACAGTGCAACCAACTTATCTGTGATATGGCAAAAAAAGGAACTACAGCCGCCACGAATGAGGTTCACATTTTTCGGTATTTTTTCGGGTTTTTGATTTGTCTACTAATCGATTGACTGGAACACTCACGCCACTATTAAATTCACAGATAAGTAGGTGCCACTTTAGAAAATACGGTAAAGGAACTTGTCAATTCCAGAATGAGAAATCCCTTTTTAAGGACAACTTCAGCTTACCATTAAATGCATTATTATTCACATATAGAGTCAGAGGACTTTGCAACACAGTAAGACAATTACTTCAATGTCACTTGAGTAACGTAATTTCTGATACTCTTAAAATATTTTGTTGAATTTGAGGATTATTTTACACCTTGTTAACCAAAGTTTTGTTGAATTTGAGTTTTGTTTTTTTCCTTGTTAACCAACATTCTGTTGGAACAACAGTTTACTTATCCAGCGAGTGATTGGCTTACGTACCTGTACTTTGTAGTTAACAGTACCACATATATTGTAATAAATCACATCCTAGTGATTTCAGGTATTCTATTTTTTTATAACTTATATTTAGGTTCGAGTACCTTTGATAAATTTTGTTTCTATGTATGTACGTTATTACAAAACACATTAATACTGTTTTAAAGTATCAAGTTGCAAATTTATTCCTAATCTAATAATAACTAATTATAACATTTAATCAGCTAAGGCTGACGTTTCTAAGTATTACTATTATAAATTTATCACCATATTTTATTTTCGTTGCTAATCTTGCAGTACCTATTTAGTTTTTTAGTTTTAGCTAAATAATTTCATTTTTAAATACCAACAGTACCTACACCGTTGCTCTGATACCTACATCATTACAAAATAAACATGTCAACTAGATAATAAAAAAACGCTAATTTACTTAATTAAGTATGGGGTATCTAATGAACGCCGCTAAGGTGTACCGCTAATTTCATTCAGGCAGTCAATGCAACAGTGGTTGAGTGAAATGCACAGTTACTTAATCTCATCAATTTGTCAATTGCCCTAGAAGAATAAACATTAGAAACGGGATATTTACCATGGTGAGTTCCCGATATTTCAGCAATGTTGCAAGCGCCATGATCACGGATAAATATCCAAAGAAATATCGTCCCAAATACGCAAGGTGATACTGTTAGTGTTGTATGTCGTGATCGAGTTATTAATGGAAGTGTGAACAATGGTACTGGTGTCGCGCATAATAAACGAGTGAGAAAGAGGGTAGACAACTTTGTCTGCTCGTAAAAACTTATCCACCCACAGTTACTTCAGTTAAGGGCGTCACAGACGACTAAGATACTATAATATTTTATCATAAGATAAAATATCACTCGCCATACAATTTAAATGAACCATCACAAACGGCGAAGATAATATATATTTGCAACTTACAGTATCCTAAGATATTGAGCGATACGGATTTTTTTAATATATCGTAACATAATAACTTAAGATACAATATATATATTAATATACTAACTTAAGATACAAAATATATCGTAATATGCTCTACAGGTTGCTCTGTTTTGTATTCGTGACGGTTTTTTTAACCCCCAAATAAAGAGACGGGTGTTATAAGTTTAGGGTGTGTATCACTGTGTGAATGTGTGTGTGTCTATGTGTGTGTGTGTGGGTGTGTGTGTGCGTGTCTTTCTGTGGCATCGTAGCTCCCAAACGAATGGACCGGTTTTGATGAATTTTATTATGTTTGAAAACTGATGTGATCGAGAAGGTTCTCAGCTAAATGGGGAAGGGGGGAGAAAAGGGGGTGAGAATGGTATCTTTCAAACATTTGGACCAATTGAGCTGTGGTTTTTTATGTTTCAAAGCTGTGATAAACAACATTGTTCTTAGCTATCATCGTCTGATGAGCTATCTAATAAATCTAATAGTGAAACCGTATTAATCATATTTTATCATTCTGTATATAGAATATATATAGAATATATAGAAAGCGGTGAAGAAATACATGTGGAACCTAGGACAGCCTGCGAGCGAATGAATAATTTCATTATATTATCGTATCTTAACCATGTGTGAAACCCTAAGATGCTATAATATAATAGTATTTTAATCGTCTGTGACGCCCTTTATCCGTGATCATGGCGCTTGCAACAGGGAGGAAATATCGTGAACTCAGTAAAAATAGTATCCATGGTAAATATCCCGTTTCTAATGTTTATACTTCTTGTGTTTCTGACCATGTTAGTTTTAAACCATATTTTGTATAGTCAAGTACCCGTTCTGAGGTACTTACTACACACCAAAGAGTATAGTAATATAGGGGGGAAAGAGAGCCCTCTTGCGGCTTCCACGTGCATATAAAATTGAAGCGCCACTTGATTTCTTAACAATAACTAATGCTATAGTACACACACACGCACACACACACACACACACGCACACACACGCACACACACACACACAGCACACACACGCAGACAGACACACACACACACACACACACACATACACACACACGCGCACACGCACACGCACACACACACACACACACAGTACAGCTAATAGGTATTTTGGTAATTTTATTTTTCCCAATTCGTTCTAATTACCGTATTGTGACCTTGTCAAATGGTATTTTTTTATTAATACCATTTGACAAAATTACATTAAGGTAGCCTAAAAAAATTGCTCAGTAAGTTATTGGGAAACATAATATTTTATTACCACTTATTTATTCGTAGATTACCACACTATTAATTGCAATTAAACAATAGATGGATTGGTAGATAAAAGTATTTATTAAAACAACACAGTAGGTAAATAACATTAAAATACAAAGTTGGCTTAGAAAACTAAGTGTATTTAACAATAGGCGGTCATTTTACTTAAACATTGTGAGCCCCTCAATCGACGTCTAAGAAAATTAATTAACTGTTGTGAATCATACGCAGAATAAAATGTATTACGTTACAATGTAAACAAAAGTGAGATAATGATTTTATACCAGAAATAAATTACCCAACCATGTTCCCCCTGTTACCCTGAGTGAAACGGAACTCCTTTACATATTCTTTAAATGTTTGGGTCATATAGTTACAAACGATCTTAGGGACGATCAGGACATTGAGAGGGAACGCGGGGCGGTGGCGGTCAGATGCAACATGCTCATAGGTTTGCCCGCTGTAACGCCGATGTTAAGTTTACTCTCTTTAAGGCATATTGCCAATCGTTATACGCGAGCAGCCTATGGATCTGCTATACGCAGAGGGCCTACAGCGCTCTGCTAGTCCAATATAACAATGGATTCAGGGTGGTGTTGGGCCTGCCTCGGTTCTGCAGTGCGTCTGGAATGTTTGCAGAGGCACGTACTGATGTTTTATTCGCGATCATAAGAAAAAATGTGGCATCTCTCTTACGCAGAACTCATGGCAGTGTCAACGGCATACTGAATATCATTGCTGAACAACCTGATTGTCCATTGCAAGCACATTTGATAAAGTCGTGAATAGGTATTACACAGTGATATCATTTTCTGTCTGTGTGATGTAAATTTTTGTATGTACTTTTGTCATTACCAAACATTTGTGCTCTCATTAATTTAAGTTTTAAGCTGTGTTTTTTATCATTGTATTGGTGTATAATGGTAAAATATGTCTGATATAAAGATGTATTATTATTACTAGCTATGCCCGCGGCTATGTGCTATTGTAAGACTTATAATACCAACATTTGATCAAAATTCCTTCAGCCGTCAAAAAGTTTTAATCAATTGCTCAGCTTTTACTTATTGAATTGAGATACCAAGTACACCAGTTTTTATATCAAACCCTAAACTATATAACAGTGAAAACTGCATCGCAATCGGTCCAGTAGTTTTTACGTGTCGCGCGAATAAACATACAGACAAACAAACAGACAGACATAATTTTTTAAATGTTATATTCTTGTTCAGTCTTGTTTGTGTATTGTATACTGCTCTTCGTTTTGACTTGCTGCTAGCACTGTTGTAATGATCCACCAGCACAGTAGCTGCAGTGATACTATATCTGCCATCTGAAAAATAATTGAACAATTATTAAATAATGTTTTATCTATGACGGACAACATATTTTACAATGTTAAGGGTAATGTTTGATTTTAAGTTCCCTACGGATTAGTATGGAATTCTGGGTTGTCACACTAGCACACTATTCGCTTTATTTAATAACTACATGTCAGATAGAAAGGAAACTTTGTAGGCAGATTAAGTTGTGCCATATCCAGGCTTGCAGCATCTCACATTTTCAAAATACTAATACTACCCCTGCACAACAGCTGCTCATATCTTATTTTACTTGATTTCCACTTTAGATAAAGGATTTGTTGTTTAAGTAGAGTATATGGTACATATTATAAATAAATTCCAAATTCCTCATTAGTTTACTTTCTAATATATCGGCCTGCTTAGTCGGTGGCAACTCGCCACCTCTCTCTATATTTTTGGTATGGTGGTACCTGGAATTGCAGTGATAAGCAGTGTAGAAGTTAGGGCAGGTTGATTTTGATCATACTGCTGAGGGGCAGATTGTCATATAATAGAATGAAACTATGTTAATACTAAGTATAATAAAAAATATATAATTAAAATATATTAAATATTTTTAAATGGTTATGTGGATTTTCCATGTTTTCATTAGTTTTATTTACCTGATAAATTCAGAGATGGCATTTCTTATGCATTCAGGTGTTTTACCAATTCCTATGTTCATCAAAAGCTTGCTTGCTTGTTCAGTGAAGAGTATGTCACAAATTAATTTCTTCTTGGACAATCATAATATAATGTTGTTTTCAGTTTTACCCCAACAAAATTAACCCAAGCTTTGAAACGCTCAGAAAATTTGACAGGATTCGGATATACATGCATCACAAAATCACAACATCTGAAAATAAAGAAAATAGGACTTATTTATGTTATTGGCACGTCTATTTTCAAAGGATAGTGACTCCTGCCTGACAATACAGTAGGTATTTATACAAACTCAAACACTTAAAGCTTTTGTGTACCTTTTAGAGGTACACAAAAGCTTTAAGCGTTTGAGTTTGGACCGCACATGGACCGCACGCTTATTTAGAAACATTCCAGAAATGTAGGATTATGAAGCCATTTTCAATTACGCTCACCAGGTAGTAGGTACACTAAGTTAGTTAAAGGTCTCTTATATCTACTTACCCATTCTGTTTAAAACCAAAAGCGCAGTGAAGCGGCATGGTGAAAACAACACAGAACATCTTTCAATGAATTGGTTTCTGGGAAGGAGTCTCAATTTCTCTCAGAAACTCGGCACTCAGGAACAATGTAAAACAACGAAAGAGCTGAAAAAGTTAAGAGCAGCGCGAGGGCGGAACGAAACTTTATTTAATTAAACCCAAATATTCAAAACCAAACGTTTTTTCTCTTGTTGAATTTTGTCATCGATATGTCCACAGACTACTCAGAGACAGAGATATCATGGTATGGTATGTCAACATTATGACACTTTTGTCAGTGAGCGAAAAATCTAAAATAATCTGATGTGAAATTATAACGAATAAAATAAATTAATATTTTAAAGCAACAATTTACATTTTGTTTCATAAAATATAATAAACTATTTTTTTAAAGCAACAATTTACATTTTGTTTCATAAAATAAAATAAACTATTTTTTTAAACAAAAAGCATGCCCGTAATGACATCTATCGTACAATTTGCGAGTAGTAGAGTAGTGCTTTCATGTTAAATCATGAAGATATCGCTGCTATCTTTGCAGAAACACTCAATGTTCCAATTGTTACCCCCCTGCTACACACTTTCCAAAAGGTATAGTCCAACAATTTCAGCGAACTATGAGGTTTAAAACACTGTTATATCTCAAATAAAATTATTAAAAAATTTACCTTGTTTCTGTCGATTTATAGTTCAATTTTCTATCTAAAATAGTACCTATTAGGTTTGAAAAAAATTACCGTCGTTTAATCTTTTCACGCGGCCACTAATGCAGTTCTGTAATTATGCTACGTACCCAGTAGGTACCATTCATTTTCAATGATATTACTATTTCAGTAGACAGTTTTTTAAGTATCGTATTGTCTTTAATAAGTAAGCTGCACAAATCGGGCTGTAAAATAATAATAATAATTGCTATCGTGGCAGATGCCACACAAAAGTGGTTTATTTTTTTTTAAGATCAGTAGGTATATAAACATTTAATCGTCTACATAAACTAGTTATTCGTCTATATTATGTATTGTATTACAGCCTCTGCTCTTCTAGTGCTTTTAATTAGGTGCGTACCAACTGTACGCCTGAAACAACGAAGTATCATTTCAAATGAGGATGCTGTCCGAATAACAGCGGAGATAACATTGTATTCAAGGTTACATTTTGAAGAAACTACGAACGCGGTTGCTTTAACGTATAACGAGCTACATACATAGCTAAAATTCTAATATAAAATTATAACGTTAATGTTCACAGCATTCCAAATAAAGATCTACTACCGACAAGAACCGGCAAGAAACATGAACTTTTTACGTCATGTTACAATGGTTAAATTACTACAATATTATTTCCTTACTTATCAATTCTTTACTTGACAGAAGTGGAATTTATCAAGTTATACCTAATGGCTATATGGTAAGCTTTTCTTATCATTCTTAGGGTTCCATAGTCAAACAAGGAATCTTTATAGTTTCGCTATGTCCGTCTGTTTATCGGTCTATCCGTCTGTATATATGTCACAAGCATTTTATTCAGAAACTATAAGTACAGAACTAAAAAAAACTGGCTAGTAGACCAAGTTAACGCATTTAAAGCCCGCGTCAACTGTGAACAAATTCCATAGTGAGAGACACAATCTGACCGTAAAAATAACTTTGTTGGCGTGTAACGTGAAAACTACTGGACCGATTGTAATGCGGTTTTCACATTTGGGTATCTTACGTTCCTTATTACCCAAAGTCTATGCGTGGTCGACACCCTTTTGCCAGTCGTTATATTGCTCAAGTATTCGTTTACCATAATTCAAAATTACATTAGAAGCGAAAACCATAATTTAACCTTATTTTACCAACGCTACCCGCTCACAGCACAATCGCTCTCATGTCTGGGCCCACGCCAACCTTCGCATAAAATATGCAGTTTCATCCAAATGGCTATATGAATATTTATGAATTTTAATAGCAATGTGTCGCTCTCATTGATTTAGTGTGGAGAATATTTAAATTTATTTGGTTAATTTTGAGTGCAAGAAGTTCATGTTCTTCTTCTACATAGGTACATGGAGATCAAGGATAGGTCAGTTAGGTGCATTTTCTTTTGTAGTTAAAAGCTTTTGTGAAACATGAGGCCTATTTTGAAGCAAAAAAAGCTGCTACACTGGATTTGAAAAAAATAAGTCAGTCAACCTAAACATATTCTACAAAAATAGCTTTCGCCCGCTACTTCGTTCGCGCGGACTACAGATTATCGCAAAAAAAAACATCCTATTTTCTTCTAGGATATTAAAAACCAATGCAAAAGTATAGCAATAACGCTCTTGATGCTTTTTGACAGACTTGTTATTATTTCGTTTCCATGGTAACCGTTCTTTACAGCGAGTAACCGACACTTTCCAGTTTCCCCGTGACAACTTACCATTTTCCGGAATAAAAAGTATCTTATGTTGATTTCTATGTTGTACAGTACCTATTAACCTATTTTTATATACATAAATATATTTAATTGTATTCGTATTTTATTTTTATATATATTCTTAATAAATATATTTTTTCGCTCCCTCTCGGCTGAAAATCAGCGCTGCGTGCCTTCGGCAAACAGCCTAATGCTGAGATAAGGCCCTTTCAGCACCACCTTTATTTTCTACTTTTTATTTATTCTTTGTACTTCCTTTTCTTTTGTATTCCTTGATTATTGTAATTATTTGTATCCTATTATTTTTTTGTGATTGTTGAAAAAATGTATTTTCTTTCTTTCTTTAACAAAGTTTCATCAAAATCAGATCATCCATTTTGGGGTGAAAGCTTCCCAAACAAACAAACAAACAGACATTTCACTATTATATATTAGTGTGGATTATCTCAATTTATGCCTTCTTCGCCAGGAAAACTCTTAACAAAATTACAAAACCAAAACGTAAATCCTACTAATATTATAAATGCGCGTGTGAGTTTGTTGTTCACACCTTAACATTTCAAACAATCATCATTAAATTTTGCACACACGTTGTCAGAGGTACAGAAAAGGACAAAGGGTACCTTTTATCCTAATTTAGGAAAAAGTGTATATAGAAAAAGTAGAAATTGTGAATTTTTGCAACTTCGGTGTCAAAGTGTGCGGTGTTAAAGTGAAAGTTGTCAATCAAAGTGACAGTTGTGAACCCTATGGGTGCAATAAGAAGGGATTTTTTGAAATATAATTCCTGAAGGGGAGACGGGGGTGGCAAAGTTTGTTCGCGCGCGAAGCTGCGTTTTGAAGCTAGTTTTGGTATAATTCCAAAAAACGGAGTCCATACATTATCTGTGAAGTTCATATAAAAGGTGTGGATAAAGTAGATCGTATCAGCAAAAGCTAAACCTACACCATAGAATAACTGTCATATGCTCCTATCTTACACACGCAGCAGTTGCTTCGCAGACGCATCGATCGAAAAATACTTACCCGTATTTATTGAGTGTACTCAGGTGTACTCATAATGGAGGAAAAGTAAAGGCCTTTGATTTACAGTGGGATATTGGCAGAGTACCGAGTCAACTATTAGCAAAATGTTTTGTTTTGTTCATAATTGCAGAGATCTGTTATAATACAATATTTTGCACAGCAAAACGAGCCCTTCAAGTTTTATTCCAAACCATGATATTGACATTTTGTTCAAGTGTGTTCGATAATATTACAGGGATAATGCCACAGTTTTTAACATTTAAATCTTCGTTACCACAAACTGGTTCAACTGTGCTTTTGTAATCAACTCACTTCCTAGTTTGCGTTTGTTGACTTCTCGTCATGTATAATGTAGGTATCTACCATAAAAGGTAAAGCTTAGGGCAAGATCACAGTAGGTATGTTACGATTATGAATGCGGCATGAAGAATATTATAATGCTAAACTATTGAGAAAACACACTGGTACAGATGTACCACACTGGTACAGATGTACCACACTGGTACAGATGTACCAGATGTACCACACTGGTACAGATGTACCAGTGTGTTTTCTCAATAGTTTAGCACTATAATATTCTTCATGCCGCATTCATAATCGTCAATTAACGGTAATCAAGCATTTAATAGCTTGTTTTGCATCTGAAACTCACGATAAATAACTAGCTTAAAAGCTAAAAAAACACGCCTGCCCTGCCAAAAAAAAACGTATGCCAATAAATTATATACTGTTGGAAAGTGCTTATCAAGGCCTTCAATTTTGATACCCATATTGTAAAATTCGATAAAAAAAAACAGTACTAGCTGTACCCGCGGCTTCGCACGCGGTGTCTTTTCTTCAGGTTTACAGTACCATAATGTACTATTCGAGGACTAATATACCAACATTTGATAAAAATTTCTTCAGCCGTCAAAAATATTTTTATCAATTGCTCGGCTTCTAACTCACCGGATTGAGATACCAATTACACCAGTTTCTAAATAAAACCCTAAGCTACATAACAATGAAAACCGCATTGCAATCGGTCCAGTAGTTTTTAAGTGATGCGTGAACAAACAAACATACAGACAATCAGACAGAAAGATACGATTCAAAAAAATGGTACATACTTGTTCAGTAGCTTTTTTTAATTACCCAAACCCATGTTTTTTATTATCTTCCTTGTACAGCCTTTTTCAAACCTATTGCTTTATTATAAATATAGATAAATGACTGTCTCAATTTGCATCAAAAAATTCGTCCAGAGTTTCAGCGTGATACGTGTTCTTATTGATATTTTTCATCCCCAATCTTGCGGAAACCCTTTAATTTTTCGGGATGAAAAGTATGCTGTAAAGTCCTATCTCGTAGTATGAACTCAAATCATACCAAGTTTTAATTGAATTTATCCAGTAGTTCCGGCGGCGTGATGCGTGGCCAAGATACAGACAGACATATAGACAAAAATTATAAAAAAAAAGTTTTTGCTTCATTATCGAATATAGAGTAACCTCCAAAAAAAGCCACAGTGTCTTTAATGTACAGAATTTGGACCCTAATCCCGAGGAACCCTTTATTTTCTGGGTATAAAAAGTATCCGTAATTTTCACTAATCTTATAAACTATCACTGTGCCAAGTTGAATCAACATCCGTCCAATAGTTTCAACGTGCTAAGTATTCTTTTAAATAATTTTCCACCCCTATCCTGCAGGAACACAACATTTTTGCGGGATGAAAAGTATCCAACGTCCTACTTCGAAGTGTGAACTCAAATCATACCAAATTTCATTTGAATTCATTAAGTATTTTCGGCGTGGTGCGCTGCCAAGGTACAGACAGACAGATGGACAGACAGACAGACAGACAAATATTAAAAAATACAGTGTTAGCTTTGGTACTGAATATAGAACGGCCTCCAAAAAAATTACATAATATCTTCAATTTACAGAAAATTATAGATACTTTTTGTCCCGAAAAAATAAAGGGTTCCTGTGGGATAAGGGTCCAAGTTATGTACATTAAAGATATAGTGTTTTTTTTTTGGAATTTACTCTATATTCGATTATGAAGCCTAAACTGTATGTTTTTTCATTTTTGTCTGTATGTCTGTCAGTCTGTATCTTAGCCGCGCATCACGCCGCCGGAACTACTGGATGAATTCAAAAGAAACTTGGTATGATTTGAGTTCGTACTACGAGGTAGGACATAGGATACTTTACATATCGAAAAATGTATGGGTTATTATTTAGGGGTTGAAATTTATTTAAAAGAACACGTACCACGCTGTTATTAATTGACGGGTTTTGATGCAACTTAGCACTGTCTTAAGTTATATAATGGGTTAAAATTGAGGACACGTTTTATCCCGAAAAAGTAAAGGGTTTCTGCGGGATATGGATACAAAGTTATGTTAATAATTAAGTAATAATTTTTTTTTTATGATTCTCTATATTCGATACTGAAGCCAAACTGTTTTACTTTTTAAGTTTGTCTGTCTGTTTGTCCGTATCTTGACCGCGCATCGCACCACTAAATGAATTCAATTGAAAAAAATGCTCTTGGGTGCTTAAAAAAGGTATTGAACATATATTTTTTGTTAATCTTTTCTTTCTTTCTGTTTGTCTGTATGTTTGTTTGTTCACGCATCACGAAAAACCACTGAACTGATTGCGATGCGGTTTTCATTGTTAGATAGCTTAGGATTTGATTTAAATCTGGTGTAATTGGTTTCTCAATCCGGTGAGTTAGAAGCCAAGCAATTGATTGACGGCTGAAGAAATTTGTTCAAATGTTGGTATATTGGTCTTGGAATAGCAACATTATGGTACTTTGAACCTTAAGAAAAGAACACGCGTGCGAAGCCGCGAGTACAGCTAGTATAAACTATGACTGTGCCAAGTTGCATCAAAATCAGTCCAGTAGTTTCAGCGTGGTAAGTGTTCTTTTAAATAAATTTCAACCCCTATCCTGCGGGAACCCTTTAATTTTTCAGGATGAAAAGTATCCCATGTCCTACCTCGTAGTATGAACTCAAATCATACCAAGTTTCATTTAAATTCATTCAGTAGTTTCAGCGTGATGCCTAGCCAAGATACAGACAGACAGACAAAAATGAAAAAAATACAGTTTTGGCATCAGTATCGAATAGAGAGTACCGTCAAAAAAAAACTAAATATCTTCAATGTACAGAATTGGACCCGTTACAGTTTTATTATATGTATATAGATTGCCACGAAAAAGAATTAAAAAATATAGCCTATATTACTCGGGGGGATGTAAAGATTTTAACAATATTCCATACGTCTAAATCTGTGCAACATTTAAAAGTTATGGTGGAATAAACATACAAACATACATGAATCCTAAAAACATTACACAATTTTATAATTCTGCACACTACCATCCTTTGTAACAGTCTATGTGTCTCCATTCAGCCTACGGTTGCCTGGAAGAGATCGCTGCTTAGTGATAAGGCCGCCGATTTTTCTATGTTAATACTTGATTATTGTATCATCAGTTTCATTTCTTGTGCAATAAAGAGAGATATATCTATCTATCTATCTACACTCCTCTTTTTGGAAAGTCGTGTAAAAAAACAAAGAACCACTAATTTATAATAATACTAGCTGCACCCGCGGCATTGCCCGCGTGGTCATTTCTCTAGTATAAAAGTAACCTATGTATTATCAAAAGACCTTAAATACCAATATTAATTACCACCAAAATACTCGTAGCAATAATTAAAAAAATCTCTTACGAAATTAGATTGAAATATACGTTACGAAATAAAAAAAAAATATTCAAATATCGGCTTCTACTCATCGGATTGATTTACGAAGTAGGTACACCAGTTAAGCTATACAACATTGTGAAAACCGCATTTCAAAAGGTCCAATACTTTTTAAGAGATCAGGGAAAGACTAAAGGCAAGATTTAAAACATAAATATTATTGTTCGGTAGCTCATTTTTTAAATTATCTTCTTTGTACAGACTTATTGTTACTTACTGCTATAATATAAGTACCTACCTATATGTTTAATTAATTTTCACGTCGATCTGCTATGAACGCGCTCGTACTTTTGATCTTTGCCGGCTTTCAAAATTTCTACGTCTCATTATACTCTGGCGGTGGATCCATGTAGCCGGAGGGATCTACGGACTACAAAACTGCCACTTCCTACTATTATATTAAATGCAAATGTATGTGCGTAAGTATGTAGGCACCTAAGTATGTTTAATGCCACTCAGCTCCGTAAAGATTGAACTATTTTGATGCAACTTAATAATACGTGTAGATATGATAATTTAGGTCCTGAAATGACAAATATAATACATTTTATCACTTTCCCCGCAGGCATAGTCTTGTGTAGCGAAGCAAGAATTACCAAGTTAAATTATATAAACACACCCTTATAACCGAAGAACCAGTTTACGACCAACGCCTACCATACATCGATGAACTAAAATGAGACGAAGGTACGTGCGCCTGTTTCAAGGTGAATGCTAAATCGTAAATCTGCCTTGGAGTGAATCTTATAGCTTACAATGTTTGCTCGACAAATATTTTAGTTAAAGTACTATTAGTTCCTTTGTTTTTAGTCATTTGTTCCCTTTATGGGTTTTGTAGGTTAAAGACACGCTTAACGTATTTACCAACTATAACCGCATGTTATTGTCTGTTAGGTATCATCAAAGATAAATGTCGTTAAGAGTACCTGATTGGCGTACCTAATTTTCGCAAAATAGGTAGGTATTGAGAAAATGTATTGCTATTTCACTTCCTTCCCCCAATCTCCAACACGAAGGATAGAGTAAGAGAGTTTTAGTTGTACAGTTTTGATAGAATTGGTGTTTTGGGGAAAAGCACTTTCCACCCCCTAAATTGTAATGAAATCTTATGTTATTAGTTATAATATACGCTTATACGTTTCATTTTTATAATGAAAAGTTTTTGTTTAAAAGAGTTGTTTTTTTTTTGTCATAGTTTTAGCGCAAAATAACCGCCAGTTAAGGTGCTTATAACAGAAGTTTTTGAAAAAAATTCAATAACGTATTTGTGTAAGCGTAGTTAAATAATTAAACAAATTTATGCATAAAAAACTGATTAATTATAATAAGTGTTTTTTCATTTTGTTATAACCGTAAAATGAATGAGGTCGATAGTTTTATTTATTGTAGTTGGTGGGTTTTTGGGTTATACTCAAAAGAATAAACAAAAAACCCACCAACTACAAAACAAATTCATAAATTCGGACCAAATCGGCTCAATAGTAAAGCCGCACTATTACAATAGTGCAATCTGTCACTTCACATCATCATTTTAGGATTATATATTCCTTTTAACTAACGCCATTTTCTAACAGCAAGCTTTTGTAATTATTGAAGCTTTCAAAGAACTCATTACTCACTAATAGTGAAAGCTTAATCTTAGGATACAAGTCTCAAAGGATTAATGAGCCATACCATGTCAGGCCTTTCCTTTGTACTTGACACGGTGTAGGTAGTTCAACAATTTGTTGTTTGCATACATTTGCCTGCAAATTGACGTGTTTGCCAGATTTTCTTAATGACAGTTGTAAGTGTTATAAGTTATAACACGTGCACTTGGCGTGTGATTAATTTGGTAATACATCGTTCTAAATTAGAACTATGTATTAGAACTTCTATTGCTGCCGCCTAGCCTTTGCGTCATATTCGGTAAAGCCACGATTATTTTCATCCAGTGATAACACTCTTTAAACTTATTAATCCTCGCTTGCCTCGTAATATATAATTACAACAATACTCTTACAAGGAGTGGATATCTCTACTTTCGTCTATGTTTACTAATAAATTTTTCATTTGGTAGTCTTTAAAACCATATTGAATGGACAGGTATCTTCTTGGCAAGCTTGCTCCATCGCTGCTTATCTAAGACTAGTGAGACTAGTTTTCCAAAGGAATATTATTCACACATTACGTGCAGTCATTATCATCAGCCTATTATATATTCGTCTACTACTCGACTTAGATCGTCGTGAACGCACTGAGTCAGATCTTCAGCTCTACTCAGTTATGCGCCTTGTCAACGTTACCCCCTACGTCGCCATTTCCGGCAGCTCTCATATGACGCCGCCGCGGGCGGTGGAACCGCAACCATCGCGGTGGCTCCTGTATTAGTCACCCTTGGATTTGTATGGAGCAGCGGCGGTGAGTCTTGTTAGCGCGGCGTAAACGTCAAGTCAGAAAAATGATTTTATAAGATATGTGATTGGTGTTTTGACCAAAAACTTTGAGTGATGGTGTTTCCCTCTATCCTTAACCCTAGCTCTTTATACTTGCTCGTGACTATTGAAGAACCTGTCAGCCACTTCGTAAGCTAAATAAATAATAAGGAATCTTCTGAGCTCAAATTCGAGTAGAAGCATGTGTTAATCCAAAGTATCTATTTGCCCTAACGTTTGCTGTGCTTTGTGCAATAATGGCTTCATATCCAGCAGACGTAATGAACGAAACCTTTTGGCACCCGCCTACAGAGCTAGTCAATCATGTTGACACCTACTGAATTATGCCTAGTCTAATTTGACCTTTAGGTCTATCAAAGTGTATTTTTTATAGGTGAAAACTATCGGAAATCATGTAAAATTGGTGTTGAAAGTATTGTAATTTCTGTACAATGGGTATTAATAAATTAAACAAAGTATCATACAATGTACTTTGTACTTTCAATGTAAAGTAAAAAGTGTCATAAATGATTGAAATGGTTCTAATATTTGCTAATTGATGGAGTATAAGTATAAAAAAAATCTATTTTTTATGGTAGAAGAGTAATCAAAGAAAATACATTGAAATATATATTTTATTTAATCAAAGTAACTACTCATATCACCGAAGCATTTTTGTCATCTCGTAGCCAGGTCATTTCTGACGAACTCAGGAAAATCCAGGCCTGCAGACTCGACACAGATATTGATTGGTTTAAAACCGAAATTGGTACATACCGATGACAATCGTTAGCTTTAAAGGTTATTGTCAAAAGCTATCGATTCTCATCGGTATCTGTACTGACATTGATCATGATTGACATCAATATTTGGCAGAGACTACCAAATATCGTTATAATTGGACTTTGCGACTGATTTTTGTTGTAAAGCAATCTTTGTCGATGTCGAGACTGCAGGCCTAAGTAGGCATTTTTGACAAACCTGAGACACAAAATGCCAGTTTAAATAATGTTGTCCAGATTGCGCAATCTACTTTAAATGGGTTTACCAAAAATGACAAATGTAGATTAACCAATGTAAATTAAATTGATATGGGACCACCCTTTCATAACGTAATTAACTATAATTGGGTCATTCATTAGTTTAATACAGTATATAGAGCATTGACTACAATGCATAAGCTTTGTTTAACCAATACACATTGACTATAAAATAAATATTTGATGTACGCAATGGCATTGCAAAAATAAAATATAGCCTGCAGAAGTAGGTTAGAGTTTAATAATCATAATTAGCACAATTTATAGGCCTACATTGTCAAAGTGATTAATGAAATGTATACTATACTCGTATGTTCGTGAGAACCAGTCGTACATAATAAAATTTGGTAAAATGTTAAATCGTTTAGATGTCTTAATATTATCTCGTTAAATTTCACAACACAATTTCCAGGCATGTTACAATATACAAAATATCAGACTACGGTTAACAAACACTGTTATCCAACTTTTTGTAACATGGCCAGTTTCTTGATTTAACGGATTACTTACGACTCGTTACGGTATTGATTAACACAAATAACACGTGAGAGATGTTAACGTTATTGATAATAGATATTCTTTTTTGTAATGGTCATTGTAATAGTTCGCTATCTGCTAGAAATATATTTTAAGACCTATACATGCAATAAAGCAGAATAGTGTTGAGTATACTCGTACGTAACGACTAATGATCGATGAAGATTAACGAACGATGCATACGCGACGCTAGATAATGAGATGATCGCGAACAAAGACGATATAATTGCGAATGATGTACTATATACATTACATCATGGTTGGTCTAGTAGCTACACCTGTACATTAATAGCATAGTGACCCTAACTATGAAATCAAACGTTCACAGGTTCGAATCCCGCAAGGTGCAATCGTATGTGTGATGACCAGAAATGGGTTTTTCGAGTAACGCATGTAATATTCTTAGCACCCGTAGAATAATACACATTTTCACTAAAAAAAATGTAGATTTTGGAGACTTACAAAATACTCCGTATAGCCACAAAATCAAAGCTGCCCGTGAATTCGAAATATTTTGCTATAACGCCATTCTTCGGTCATCAGAGCCACTTCCGTTGTTCGGCAGGATGAACCACGGGCAGGTGAAGTTGACTTGAAGTACCTAATGAGGTGGTGTTTGTGCCCCCTTGCATCCCCAAATTGATGTTAATTTTGAACTGTTTCAAATCATACATATGTACTGTATATACGAGAACAAGGTGTTAGTTACTCTTCTGGACTCACTACACCTGTACATTAATACAGATACATAATGACCAAGATATTCCTAACCAATAGTCATTTCATCAGCGTAAAGGTAAAAACCGGAAACCATTCATCAGTAGTAGTTCCTGAACTAAACCTATTCTTAAGCATATCAAATATACAAAAGCAAAAACGTTTGTGCCCAATCATCTTGACATGCGAAATATATGCCTATATCAGATCCAACACATTGAATGTCCTCCATATATAGAAAAGCCACGGCCAAATGCCATCAAGATAGCTTTTAGTATATTATTTACTAGATGTGGCCCGCGGCTTCACCCACGTGGACAATGATGAAAGTATCCTTTGTTTTTGTAGCTTACTATTTGTCACACCAAGCAGTGTGACCATGAGTATAAATAATCATCAGTATGACAAAACGGTGTGACCACGAGTCCGTCGCCTGTTATTCAAGGATCTAAAAGAAATCCGTTCAAATGATACGGAACTGAGAGAAATAAACCTAGGCACTTACATATATAAATTATGTTTTTACCCGACTGAGGAGGGTTAGTGTTTGGGTTGTATGTATGTATGTTTGTTTGTTCGTTTGTACGTTTCTAAGGCGCGTCCTACAGCTTAAAAAGCTTGATGGATTTTGATAAATGAGGTATCATTGGATTTATTTCAATCACGAAAGTACTATAGGATATATGAAGTGTCAAAAAAAACTAATATATCGGCTTACGGCTCCATATCGGTTCAGCCGTTTGAGCATGAAGGAGTAAAGGAAGACGATGATGATGATGATGATGATGACGAAGATGATGATAAAAAGTAATATGTGTGTTAATTCAGGATATAAGCTATCCTGGTACCAAATCTTATCGTAATCAGTACAGCTGTTTGTGCGTGAAGAAGTAATAAGCATATGTACAAACTTTCGCCCTTATATTTCGAATTGCGTCCGTCCGCTGTCGCGGCTGAAAAGCAAAAACCCAGGCATACGTTTGTATCGTGTGTTCCGCGCCCCACAGCTGCACTGCTCTGCGATGCGATGTTTGCTTGTCGTATAAGGTAGTGCTGGCCTCTGGGTCAGCTACTATTAAATCAATAACAGCGGGGACCAAGCGTTAAACGTGCCCTCCGATGGATAAAAATAGTAGGCATAGCGTGCGGTCAGCTCGCATGGCGCGTCCGTCCGCTATCACGGCTGAACGTAATACCACGTAATACCCCGTGCCAGGCGGGTCGCACTCCGCAACACACTCATTATAAAGCAAGGAATTCAGACACTTTTATTCATCAAAGTGCAATGCCTATAGGATATAATCATAATCAACCAACGATACTTATACGTAAGTAGGTATCTCACTAAACTTATCGGCGTTCTGAAAACGGGATAGGTTGGTAGTAAAAATGAGGTAGTAGGTCTATTCTGATAAGAATGTCATTGTATGTAATAGAACTATTATAATTTATAGCAATAGGTAATAACTTAATACATTATTACTTATTTATTCTGTTACAACATCTAAGTCCTAACATATCACAGAATAATTAGTAGTACAAGTACCTAGTCATCTTCTATCTATATTCTATATTACTATAATAAAACTGTAAATGGGCTAAATCTGTATATTAAATATTTTTTGTTTTTTTTTATTGAGATTAACTTCAAAATCGTTATGCAAAAAGGTTATTTTTTTATTTTTTGTCTGTCTGTCTGTCTGTCTCTTTGAACACGCATCACGCTGGAACTACGTTTAAATAACGGTACCAAATTTTGTTGTTTGCTTCACGTAACAAGTGGCCAGGCGGTAACATACGTGGATTTGTAATCCAGACGTCCGTGGATCGAAACCACGTGCTTCTAGGAATTTTTTGCTCCATAATTAAAAGCATTTACATATCTTATGCGTTATTTTTTCATTTTTTAACCCCCGAACAAAGAGACGGGTGTTATAAGTTTAGGGTGTGTATCTCTGTATGTGTGTGAGTGTGTGTGTGTGTGTGTGTGTGTGTGTGTGTGTGTGTGTGTGTGTGTGTTTGTTTTCGTTATTTTTTTTGGTTGAAAGCTAATGTGATTGAGATGGTCAACAACTCCAGCGCATAAACCAAACAAATCAAAGTTCTGCCTCCAATTTAACTAGATGGCGCTGAATGACCTTAAAACACGCAAGCATTTCATTCACTGCAACCAAGCGTACCACTAAATTCAAATCTGCAAACTTTTCGAATTCGGCTCACATTACTTTGTTTATGTTTTTACTTTGTAAATTTGTTAGTTTTACCTGAAGTGCATGTTTAAAAAAGAAATAAAATATCGTTTATAAATTACATTCCCTCATACAAAAGCGCCCTCTTGCCGCTGTTTTTATTGGTAACCAAACTGTTTACTGTTTCACATTTTTAACCCCCGAACAAAGAGACGAGTGTTATAAGTTTAGGGTGTTTATAACTTAGTGTGTGTGTGTGTGTGTGTGTACGTGTGTGTGTACGTGTGTGTGTGTACGTGTGTGTGTACGTGTGTGTGTACGTGTGTGTGTACGTGTGTGTACGTGTGTGTGTACGTGTGTGTGTACGTGTGTGTGTACGTGTGTGTGTACGTGTGTGTGTACGTGTGTGTGTACGTGTGTGTGTGTACGTGTGTGTGTACGTGTGTGTGTACGTGTGTGTACGTGTGTGTACGTGTGTGTACGTGTGTGTGTGTACGTGTGTGTGTGTACGTGTGTGTGTGTGTGTGTGTGTGCGTGTGTGTCTGTGGCATCGTTGCTCCCAAACGAATGGACCTATTTTGATGCGTTTTTTTTTGTTTGAAAGCTGATGTGGTCGAGATGGTTCTTAGATATATGGGGAATGGAAGCGGAAGGGAGAGGTGAGAAAAGAGGGGTGAAAATCGTAGCTTCTAAAGGAATGGACCGATTTAACTGCGGATTTTTATGTTTGAAAGCTGATGTGATCGAGAAGGTTCTTAGATATATAGGGGTTGGGGTGGAGGTAAGAAAAGAGGGGGGAGGTGAGAAAAGGGGGTGAAAATCTTAACCTCCAAACGAATGGACCGATTTAGTGGGCGTTTTTTATGTTTGAAAGCTGGGGTAAACAAGATGGATCACGCATAAAGAGTCTAAAACAGGTATTTATTAGAGTTCGATTATAGCACAATGGAGTATCCTACTTTCTTAACACGGGTGTAAGTATTTTTATTGTAGGTCTTCTACACTAGAGAGCGTAGTATCTGTACTTATAATAAAGCATTATGAACAAAAAAGTCTGTACAAAGAAGATAATTTAGGTTTGATTTAAAAACTGGGTAACTCTTAGGGCCTGGCGCGCACTACCTTGCGGTGGAACGCGGTGCGTTTATTCTACCGTTTATTTCATATTGTATTATATGCGTTTATTTCACCGCAATACGTGCACTTCTATGACACTCCGTACTTCACAGAATATGCGTTATAAAATGGCAGTGCGCGCTAGCCTTATGCTGATGATTAGATGCCGAGCAATCGATAAAAAACTACTTGACGGCTGAACGAATTTTGAAGAAATCTACTTAGTATAATATTGTACTTTGTAGGTGCTTCTGGTCCTGGAATAACATGTGTGGTGTACTTTTAAATGAAACGACCACGCGGGCAAAGCCGCGGGCACAGCTAGTATCTTAATACATCCCTACCGAGTGAAAAAGGGACAGAGCGATTCTGAAACGGTTAGAGCAATGCAAGTTTTCGCGCGTTGTGATACGGTGCATTCTAGCATGCACGCAATGGGCGAGCGCCTTCTAGGTAAATATAAATGAAAGCTCGCAGCGCTGTGCGAGTTAAATTGCACTTTATTGCGTTGTAGCGAGAGTCGCTATGTATTTATATGACTTCACTCAGTTATCCTTCTGTATTTGTACTATTACTTATTCTGTGCCCGTACGTACGTTTACTGTGTGCCTCCCGCGCGCCACATCTGCACTGCTCTGCGAATCTACATAGCACGTGAGTTTAAAAATATATATATAATAAGTTTTACTTGATTAATAATACCAAGTAGGTTATCAACCAGTTGCCATTGGATGTTAATAAATTGAATCTTCCTTACTAGGTTGAGTGATAGAAAGAATATCAATATCAGATTTGTAATTGAATGGATGTGTCTGACAGGGCCAAAGTCGATATCTCAAACAATACTTTCAAGTATTTCGTATTAAAATTCTTGTGGGTACGTATTATTATTGACTTTATAGATTTATTATTCATGACTTATCTTTTTCCAAGATAGGATGGTTGACTGACGAATATATTGAAATTGAATTGTAGTTTTAGTAGCAGTCGTAGTTTATAATTAAGTACCTAATTTTGCTTGGGTTTTAATAAAGTCTAGCTTTCGCCCCCGATTCCACAGTTCATCGCAAAAAGAAGCATCGTATGTTCTTCTAGTATATTAAAAACTAATGAAAAGTTATAGCACCAATACTTCTGATGTTTTTGACAAACTTGTTATTATTTGGTTCCCATGGCAATCTTTCCTTAAAGCGAGTAATCAACATTTTCCAGTGTTCCCGTGGATAATTACCATTTTCCGGCATAAAAAGTATCCTATGTTTTATTCCAGGGTTATAAGCTATCTCCATTCCAAATTTTATCAAATGCCGTATCAGCTTTCACACGTACTAGACGTATCGCGTGAAAGCTCTCCAAACAAACAAACAGACAACGTTACACTTTTAAATATTGGTGTGGATTTACCGTGTTGTATTCTTGAATTAAGATTTTTTAGGGTATGACTTTTTTTATTACTGTGGTTCATTTGATATAATACATCATGGATAATGGTGCTCGTGACGTCAGCGTCACCATGCTATACAACCAACCGGGAATCATCTATGTATCAAAGAAAATATACCTGCACACATACGCGAACTCTGTTGAGTAAATCAAGTGTTATTTTGCCAACGTTTTATTACATTGTCACGTGAGCGAATTAGTGCGAATAATAAAATGGCTATGAATTTGCGTAATGAGTTTTTTTTTAATACTATTTGTTTATTTGTTTGTCGTATGAGGTAGTGCTGGCCTCTGGTGTCAGAGTTTGTCAGGCTGCCCAAGGGCCTCTGACTTGGCTTGACGACTGCTATTAATCAATCACAGCCGGGACCGACAGATTAACGTGCCCTCCGAGGTACGGAGCGATGGAAAACCGCACATAACTTAGAAAAGTCATTGGTGCGGAGCCTAGGATTGAACCCGGTATCGTTGGAATCTAAGTTGCACTATTGAACCGCTAAGCTACCATCGCTTTATCTTATATCTTTTAATACTTAGTCATAGTATTATTATATTTGTGAATATTCCGAACTAAACTTTTCCAAAAATCGTCAAGTAGCCTGTTTCAGAGAAAAAGTAGTCAACAGTTTAGTGGAAAAAGTGATTATTAAAAATGATTCACGAATAGAAAAGTATTACATACACACCGTGACGTAAATATCCATACCAATATATAAAAGTGAAACGTTGTCTGTTTGTTTGTTTGTTTCTTTGGGAAGCTTTCACGCGATAACGGCTGGACAGATTTTGATGAAATTTAGAATGGACGGAGATAGCTTATACCCTGGAATAAAACATAGGATACTTTTTATCCCGGAAAATTGTAAGTTTCGACGGGAAAACTACAAAATGTTGATTACTTACTGCAAGGAACGGTTGCCATGGTCTGTGGTTGCCATGGAAACGAAATAACAAGTCTGACAAAAAACATCATGAGCATTGGTGCTATACCTACTTTTGCATTGGTTTTTAATATCCTAGAAGAAAATAAGATGCATTTTTCGCGATAAACAGTAGTCCGCGCGTACGAAGTCGCAGACGGGAAAACTAGTTACTTCATAAAAATAGAGTAGGTACCTGCACCACCTTGGCATTAAATTCAGTATTCAAATTGGCCCAAAGCCACGCCTAGCAGTTTTTACAAGAAGCTTATCCGATAGGTCTCAAATGGTGCGTACATAAAAGTACTTTGTTGTCTAATTCAGCTCTTTATTGTATGTAAATATTATAAATCGGATAGCCTCCCATTCAATGTTCTGAATATTTTGAGGACCGCATTCTGACAATAGTGCGGCCGCCCACTCCTAGTTACCGTCTTTTGATAAAGTGGCACTCAATGGAGATGTCATTAAGCACGTTAAACCTGCTATTTAAATATGCCCTTTAAAGGATGAAGTCGTTGGAATAAACCTATTTGATCGTATATTATAAATAAATAACTCTAAAACAAGAATATGATCACAAGTCGTTACATTATATTAATGTAACAAACAAGCAGAACAATTTACATTACAAGACTAATCTAAAAACCATGTTTTTTTTAGAAATGTATTTATTTACAAAATGCATTCTCGTCGAGATGTGAGTTATCCTGAAAGTTTCAGCCGCATAGCGCTCGAAATTTGAGTGAAAAATTCCACCCGGAACGACAAACAAGAAAGTGACTTAAGACCAGGCTTTTTTTTTTTGGGGTTTTTTTCATAAATATGCAGGATCAACCACAAACCTGATAAATTTGAAACTTAACAGACATGTTTTTGAGATCTTTATCTCTCGAAGACTAAGACAAAAACATGATTAACAGAATTTCATTCGATACATTTTCTTATTCAATTTCCGTTATTTTCGATAATATTTTCATCTTTCTACTCAACGGCTTAAGTTTTATCTCTAAACTAAATCTCACAGCAAGAAAATATAGTATATCATCTAATGTTTAGACAAAATTTACTAAAATAACTAAATTATTAGCCTGCCAATAAAAAAAATAACTTTTGAGATATTCGTCATTTAGTTCCGAGCTAAATTGTGTGTTCAAACAGCGCTCGCGATATTCAACCTTGTTACGCAGGCACTTCATTGCTTATTTCGGGTTTCGGGTGGCAGAGTGCAGGGGAGGTGGCAGGGGAGAGAGGGAGTAGCAGTGGGAAAATGTAATTTTGGAGCCAGGCCTTAATAAAAACGTGGTAAAAAATATGGCATGCTTCTCTAGTATTGTTTGTTAAGTTCAAAATCGGCAGGGTGAGGGATCAAGCAGTGCCTACTAGTAATTGGGGCAATGCCCGATTCCTCACCTCGGCACAATTGCAAAATGGATTGGATTAGTTGTATTTTGGATGATTATTTGCTAGATCGATCGTAAAACTATTGATAAAAAACAAGTGGTGTTTTTTTTGTAGTGTATCTACAAACATGGTTTTTTTTGCATTAGGTAATATGACATTTTAGTAAATGCGAGTCTTTGTTAAGTATGTAAATATGTTTGTCGCCACTCAGCTTCGTAATAGCTGACGGATTTTGATGAAACTAGGTTAAAAGGTACTTTCATCCTCCTCCTCTTTCCTTCCTTCGGTCCTTATCAAGCCAAAGTCAAAGCCAAATGCGAAGGTATCTTTGTATTTCTGAATACCTGTGTGTGTTACAAACATCTATAATCTATAATTATACTAAAGCAGTAAGTAACAAAAAGTCTGTACAAAGAAGATAATTAAAAAAATATGGTTTAAGGGACATAAGCCACTGAACAAGAATTGGTAATAATAGCCAATACTGCGTCTATTACTCGCGTGCCGTTATGTCTGAAAAAACTATTTAAAAATTCCTATTGGAAAACACTCGTATCTCCACTATATGCAGTAAATTAATATGCCCACTCACCACTTCAATAATCTAGGCACAACTACAGCTCCTCGAGGTACGAACTATAGCAAATGTACGTAGCAAATCTCCGTAGACGGGCTGGTAGGTGCTCCAGCATTATTGGAAGAGAAAAACAGCACTTCCACGCATGAAGGCACTGTGAAATTCTCCAAACTGTCTGACACTGCAGCGTTAATATTAGTAGTTTTCACAAGAACTTCAAGTCTTTTTAATTATATGTCAATATCTCCGAAGGAAGTAATTTTTCACAACGGAGTAGGTTAAAAATACTTTCATCCTCCTCCTCTTTCCTTCCTTCGGTACTTTTCAAGATTCTCCACGCAGACAAAGCCAAGTGGTGCAGCTAGTAATATTTAAAATGCGTAGGTATGTTTGTAAGTATTTTAAATTGTATGTTAATATCTCCGAAGGAAGTAATTTTTCACAACGGGGTTTGAGAAGATTCTTTTGCTACTGATCTCTCGACCAATCACTGGTCCGAATGCAAAAACTTGCTTTCAAAGTGCTAACGCCATCTCTCGGAGTATTGGATGAAACCATAGTAGTAATAATATCCATGAGAGTGGGCGTCTGCACTAATAGACGAGTGTTTTCCATATTGATATTTAATAAAAGCTATTATTTAACTTCACTTGTATGTATCTATGTATGTATTTCTGCCCTGGAATCTTGCAACTCAAATTACGAGCACTTCCCGAATAGCTATCAGGCTGAAACTTTCAGGGTAGCTCACAACTCAATGATAAAAAAACACGATTTTAACCCATACTTATTTATCCTACTAATATTATGAACGCGAAAGTTTGTAAGTACGGGTATGGATGTTTGTTACTCTTTCACGCAAAAACTACTAAACGGATTTGGATGAAATTTGGTATGAAGGTAGCTTATACCCTGGATTAACACATAGGCTACTTTTTACTCCGAAATAGGAGAAAAAAATATTATCGTTTTCTTTAAGACTTGAAAAAACAACGAAAAAAATAATTTAAAAAAATATTTCTGAGTACCAGGAGACCATAAGCACTTAAGAAGTTGGAGATACAAAATTGACAAATAAAGTTATTCAAAGTGAGTATACCTCCCCATGAACATTAAATAGTGTGATCATATTTAAAAAAAAAGTATTTCTAAGTACCGGGAGAGTAGAAACACTTAAGAATTTGGATATACAAAATTGGCAAATAAAGTTATTAAAAGTGATGATATACCTCCCCATGAACATTAATTAAATGGTGTGATTATATTTAAAAAAATATTTTTAAGTACCAGGAAAAAAGAAACACCTGAAGTTGGAGATACAAAATTGACAAATAAAGTTATTAAAAGTAATTATACCTCCCCATGAACATTAAATGGTGTGATTATATTTAAAAAAAGTATTTCTAAGTACCAGGAGAGCAGAAACACTTTATAAGTTGGAGATACAAAATTGACTAATCACACTAATCCTACTAATATTATAAACGCGAAAGTTTGTAAGTATGGATGGATGGATGGATGGATGTTTGTTACTCCTTCACGCTCGAACTGCTGGGCGGATTTGGACTAAATTTGGTACCAGGATAGCTTATATCCCGGAATAAAAGTATGGATGGATGGATGGATGTCTGTTACTCTTTCACGCAAAAACTACTGAACGGATTTGGATGAAATTTATTATGAAGGTAGATTATACCCTGTATTAACACATAGGCTACTTCTTACCCCGAAAAAATACAGGGGTCCTGAGGGACGCGGGTGAAACCATGAGGTGCAGCTAGTAAGATATAAATATCTACATCAACACTAATATTATAAAGAGGAATGATTTGATTGTTTGTATGTTTATTTGATTGTAAAAGAAAACTCAAAAAAAAACTGGTTAATTAAAAAAAAACTACATTATCAGCCTTAGGGTCGATGTTATCAGCGAGTAACATGGGCAGTATCTCCGTGGGCAGTATTTTAATTTTCAAAATATTTGAGATCCCTACTAAAATTAAAATAATATACAATAATATACCCAAGGTATCAACAATTTGCAAAAATGACGATTACTCGCTGTTTATGGAAAGTTCCATAAAAACGAAATAATAACAAGTCTGTCAAATACGTGAGTAATAATGCAGTTGTCTACGGTCAAAAATCACTGCTGCCAATGATTTTTAAATACGCTTACTGGCGGTTTTTTTTTAAGTAAGTTCCGACGTGAATAAAAATTCCGCGGTGTGAGCGCTACTCGTGCGAAGCCCTCGGCGAGTCACTAGTATAATACGAGTATATTTAAAATAATCATTGAAAATATTAAACATAATTTTTAGTTATTGAAGCTTCCCCACGTTTTTTTAAAGGCGTCTGTTGCTTTATCTGATTGTATATTTGTTCGCGCATCACGATCAAACTACTGGACTGATTTTAATGTGGTTTTCACTAATAGATAGCTTAGGGTTTGACAACTGGTAAGAATACCTGATATTTCAAAACGACGCGACGAGTAGAAGCCGAGCAATTGATAAAAATAACATTTTACGGCTGAATAAGGAAAAAACATATATATTGTAAACAATGCGAACTAATTACGAATATATTTTGATACCCAGGTCACGTAGTCTACACGTTCAGGTCGACTACAAATCGATTGTGCCATAACACATTTTATTTTCCCCCAGTAGGTTAATATGTTAACACTTACCTCATAGGGGATCTTTATCTATAGTAACATTAAAGCAGTAGGTAAGTAACAAATAGTTTGTACTTTCATTGAAGATATATTTAAAAATGTCTAAGGCAAGAAGCTGTCTATAAGCTATTTTCGAGAGTAGTTGCAAAACGTCTCGCTCAAAGATTTGACGACTTTCAGCCTCCCGAAAAAGCTGGATTCCGGAAAGGCTTTAGCACCGTAGACCACATCCATACGCTCCGGAAGATTATACAGAAGACCAAAGAGTATAATCGGCAACTATGTCTAGCGTTTGTGAACTACGAGAATGCCTTTGATTCAGTCGAGACCTGGGCAGTAACATGGGCAGTATACCAACCACTGTTACAGTCATAACAGCGCTGCCAGATTGACTATCAGTACAACGAAGTATTGGAGTATTTGTACAGCAAGGCCACCATGGCTGTTCGTCTCCAAGATCGGAATACGAATTCTATCCAAGTGCAAAAAGGTGTGAGACAGAGATACGTTATTTCTCCGAAACTGTTCACCTCTGCACTGGAAGATTATGTTCAAGCTTCTGAACTGGAACGTTTATGGTGTTAACATCAATGGCAAATGCATCGCTCACCTTTGATTTCGATGATATAGTCATCATGGCAGAAACCCTGGAAGACCTAAGCACAATGCTCAGTAACCTCAATATTGTTTCCCAACAGGTGGGTCTAAAAATGAACATGGGTAAGACGAACATCATGTCTAATGCCCATGTCGCACCCATGCTGTTTTATGTTGGGAACGATATTATCGAAGCAGTTGATCACTATGTCTACTTAGGTCAGACGATCCAAGTGGGTAGTTCAAACTTCGACAAAGAGGTCAACCGACGACTCCAACTCGGATGGGCAGCGTTCGGGAAATTACGCTATTTCTTCTCGTCGCAGATACCGCAGAGCCTCAAGACGAAAATTTAATGGTTATAACGAGTATAACTTCGAAAAATAGTTGTGTGTGTTCTGTGTGCGCTTTGCCTGTACTGTGTTGTGTTTTGTGTCGTAGTGTATATTTTACTTGGTTGTGTTGAGTAGATGTTCATGGGTAAGATGATATTAATATAATGTGAGCCACGTATTAAGTATTTACTTGAAATAATTTGTATGAAACTACCATGCAAGTGTTTTATTTTTGTATAACAGTAAACAGATACCTAATGCATTATAAACTAGCATAAAGGACATTAAACGATTTTTACTAAGTCGCGCTCTGTGCTGATGGTTAAAGCAGGGGATTCATCGTTTCTTCGTAAAAAAAATGTTACAATTCCGGACACAAACAAACTTGTAGAATTTTGCCTTCGCTCGGGACTTCACCGCATTGAGCAGGTTCTTAGTTTCAGGTGTAAGATGCTCATTCACATAAAACTTCCTGTCCACACCTCCCAGGCCAATGTCGCGCGTATTTATGCCTCTTGTTTTACGCAGGCCCGATAATATCTGGTCTTTAATTATCCAGTTTTTTATTTCACTACAATTGGCTTAGGGCAGCCCTCAACTTTCTGCATTGGCTGGACTCGATGAGTACTTTCAATATGATCTGGGCTGACTTCAATACCTGCATGCTTGGCTATATTGATGGCCAGATCTGTAGGAGATTCACGAGGAGTTTCAGGCAGCCCCACAATTGTTATATTAGACAATCTGACCCATTGTTGTTGCTTGTTGAGCTGCGCTTGTAGGTCCGAATACTTTTTATCTCTATCTTGAAAACATTGCTTCAGCTTCTCATAATCCTTTAAGTCGTCATGCTATTTTCGCAGGGTGTTAGGGGAATCTTCAAGAAGGCCATACTTATTTGTCATGGTCGCCAACTCCTTTTTGATCTCATCAACAAAAGTTGTTTTAAAGTTCTGTAGTATTTCACTTTTTACTAAGTTTAGCTTCTCGTCCAAGATAGACTCCATTTGCGCAACAAACTCCTTGACGGTGGCTATTTCTGTGGTGGCAATGCAGACACCTGGTGCAATCTTTGACTGCGGCGGAGCTGACTGGTGAGCAGCGGGTGTGCTGGGCTGCGACTTCGATCTGGTCGCGGTGGTGGCGGTGGCGTCCTGCGCCTGGATCGTAATTAGGCTTAGGATTTCGAACGGGCGTATTTGAGTTGTCACCTCCTTTACGATCAGCAGTGTCCACAGGTGGGGCACTTCCACTGGGATCTCGTGGTGGAGTCGTTGTTGTAATTAATGCACTCCGAGTGGTATATATTTAAGCAAACTGCACTTGATACGCTTCTGAACCACTATTATGGTGGCCCTGCAGGCTTCATACTGCCAGCCATCTTTAGAATAGCAGTCAAAAAGTAAAACTATGTTAATTAAGATAACACAAGCCAGAAACGAGAAATAAAGTGAGAAAAATATACGAATGTTCAAAACTGCGGGTAGGAAAACATAAAAAAAGACTGGCACTCGATAGGTCACTATTATTTTCGCTGAGTTTGTCTCCAAAACTATATTTCGGTTCATGCAAACTATGTACAGACCATAGAAGAGTACTGCTACGGTACAGACTTACAGTAACTCCTTTACCAACTTATTTGCACAAAACTATGTTAATTCAGCACTGTTTACTATTTATTTTCAAAGGATAGCTAGAAAGCACAGCAGACCATTTTTTTTTGCAGTTATCGCAAAAATAAACTTTTCGCTGTTACCGCAGAGCCTCAAGACGAAAGTTTATAATCAGTGCGTGTTTCAAATGATGACATACGGCACTGAGACGTGGTCTCTAACTATTGGTTTAAACACAAGCTCAAAGTAGCGCAGCGTGCAATGGCTCTCCATTGCACACTGCGCGACTTTGAGCTATGCTCGGTGTTTCACTACGTGATAGAATCCGAAACGAGGAAATCTGTAGAAGAACCAAGGTTGCCAACATAGCTCTCAGAGTTTGAAAGTTGAGGTGGCAATGGGCAGGCCATATAATTCGCAGAACCGACAACCGCTGGGAAATAAAGGTTCTCGAATGGCGATCACGTGCAAGCAAGCGAAGTGTAGGGAGACCCCCCACAAGATGAACCGATGACATTGTAGACATCGGTACATCGGAAGTAGGTCGATGGAGGTGGCACAAGATCGCTCGTCATGGCACTCTTTGGGGGAGTCCTATGTTCAGCAGTGGACTTCTAAAGGCTGACGTGATGATGATGATCAGGGCAAGAAAGTTAAAAATGAGACGAAGTCTACACTAACAAACAAACGTGAAGCATAGCAAATGGCTGCTTTCGTGTGCGTGAGGATAATTTGTGGTGTTTTGTGCTTGATACACAATTTCGTCAAAAAAGACTGCATTGTTTTTGATTTTCCATGAAAATTTGACTGAATTAACATGACTAACAAGGTCGAGATCTTGCTGCGAAGTGGCGGCCGATCGGCATAACATGTTGTAAGTGTGTGCGTGAGGCCTGTGCGGATTGTCATATTTTGGTTGCTTTACTTCAGATTGGGCGGAGTAGAATACGTCTTTTTTAAATATTTTTAGTCTAGGGGTTTAAAATAAGAAATTTAACGACGGTAAAAACTAAAAGAGATTTCCTTCTCTGTGTTCTGACAAAACAATATTGTGTTTTCGCATCACCATAAACTACTGGACTGATTGAAAAGCGATTTTCTCTGTAGAACAACTAAGGGTATAGCTTAAAATCTTTATTACTTTGCATATCAATGGATGAGTAGAAAACTATTTAATTAATAAATAAACGATTTGACGGCTGAACGATTTTTATGAGATTTGGTAAAATGAGCCTGGAAGACTCATGGGATACTTTTATCCACATATATCCGAACAACTTTTATCCTAGAAAAATGTCCACGTGAACAAAGCCACGGAGCGTAGCTAGTCTCTCATAATTTAATCTATATTTGACATTATTTCATAAATAATTATGATTTATTACTACAAGTGACGTTCACTTTTTAATATCAACTGGTTGTTTTGTGCTTTCATAATTTACAAATTAGATTTTATGCTGTATTAATACGCGAGCTGTAAATGGTAATAAAGTTAACACTCAGTGAAGGCCATTTAAATTGTAAATGTAGAACATAAATCCGAGATAGAAGAGAAACTAGATTAACTGCTGTTTAATGGAAGGGATTGCTCATAAACGCACATACTTTTAATTAAATATCTGATTTAATATCAGATTTGCAGGATCTGCAATTTTTATAATACTGATTGTATTTTACTACTAAGTGTTGGTAGGATCTGTTTACTTCTATGGTCAAAATCTCTACAACAGTCATTTGTTTCGTTTTATTATCGCATGAAACATTAGATTGTCTATGAAGATTGTGTGTAGATTAAGATATACGCTGATCCACATGTGGAGTCGTGCTGTGGATCCAAGTGGACGGACGGTAAAATTAAAATCTCATGCCATTCAATGTCGAAAATAGGCTTTCCGTCTTAGCTTCGGCCATATTCAAGCCATCAAATATTTTTAATTATGTGCAAAATATAAACACTCCAGTTGAGATTTGAACTCTGGTACTAAAGATCCGAAGTCGAACTATTTCGCGTTGAGGCTATCCAGACTTATGTTATGAAGCCGAAAAGTTAGTATATACCTATCACGAAATAAAGGAAGGGTTGCTGATTCACAGTTGACCAATGAGAGCGCGCGGTGCAAATTGGGTCACATAGCGCGTTGAGAAAAGGGGGTTGAGGATCGTAGCTTCCAAAGGAACGGACCAATTTAGATGCGATTTTTTATGTTTGAAAGCTGAGGTAAACGAGATGGATTTTAGCTATATGAGGAGGAGGGGGCGGAGTTGAAAAAAGGGGGTTACGAATCGTAGCTTCGAAACGAATGGACCGATTTAGTTGCTGTTTTTTATGCTTCAAAGCTGAGGTAAACGAGATGGTTCTTAGCTATATGAGGAGGGGTAGAGAAAAAGGGGGTGCAAATCGTAGTTTCCAACAAACAAGATGGTTCTTAGCTATATGAGTGGGGGGAGAGTTGAAAAAAAGAGGATGCGAATCGTAGTTTCCAAACGAATGGACCGATTTAGTTGCGGTTTTTTATGTTTCATAGCTGAGATAATTGAGATGGTGCTTAGCTATAATGGGGGGGAGGGCAATGGAAATGAGGGTCGTAGCCCCAAAACGAATGGACCGATTTTGATGCGGTTTATGTTTGAAAACTGATGTGATCGAGATAGTACTTAGCTATAATGGGAGGGGGAGAGGAGGGGAGATTTATGTAAATTTTTAATTTGCTCTTGTAAATAAATACGAGTAGGTGTATGAGTTGTAAAGTATCTACAAGCGCGTTTTATTTATTTTTCTCATAGAGAGGGATGAAAAGAAGAGTGTATCACTTGGACGCAAAATTATTTTTCCTCGGGCGACGTATATTGAATCCCTCGTTACGTTCAGGATTCTACTCTAGAATCCTTCACTCCACTCTGGATTCAAAATGGCGCCCTTGCCAGCAAAATATTATTTTGCTCCCTAGTAATACAATCTCCTATTACGTGAGCAATGGTTGAATACATCGTATTTTAAATTCCCATACAAAAGTAAATATTAGAATAAATTCATTTCAATTCAAATTTAGGCAATAACTAAAAGTTTTTATTAGAAACGGGATATTTACCATGGATACTATTTGTATTGAGTTCCCAATATTTCGGCACAGTTACAAGCGCCATGATCACGAATAACTGAAGTCTTGTAACTGCGGGTGGAAAACATCCCATTTCTAATGTTTGTACTTCTAGTGTTTGTGGCCATGTTAGTTTTAAACCATATTTTTAGGCAACAATTTTACAAGTTGCAGAAACTGCGAACTGCAACCACTTATCCAGTAGTTTTACTAACCGTAATTGTTATTAGCTACGAGTTTGTCCCGGGGCTATTGGTGGCTATCATTATTCAATCTATAAAATCTGTAAGTTCCTGGCGCTTAGCAATACAGATTTAAATTGCGGCAATACGGATGGTTGTTATCGAACACCCTAAATAACACACTGGGCTCTGTCGACATTTGCAAATCTAAGCATTAAGAAGCTAATGATGGACGTGACAAAATTCGTACTAAAATATTGGATACAAATAAGATTTCAGTGCGCAGTTAATTCCGGTAAACACTAAACAGTGCGCAATTATCTTGAAGATATAGAGTTTACACTTTGCAGTTTATAGAAACTCTTTTTACCATATAAAACTGCGTGTTCTGCTGTTAGAATACAAATTAATCATAAGATAACATCTAAACAAAACACACATATGCTTAATTATTGTAACATGCATCTGAGTTTGTGCAGGTATTGTAAAACTCGCGGAGGCACAGAAAACCGTACCTGTCAGTAAACCGCAACACACGAACCGGATTTTATATAGTCCACGGAAATTAGAAACAACAGTTCTGGGGCAAAATTAAGATTCCTTCGTCAGTCAATATCTCTAGTAATAAGTAACTATTACCACTTATTCTGTGGTAATAGGTTAGTTTGGAAATCGGGTTTGGCCGACTGTTGTGGAGAAAATGGCGAGATCTTGTTAACGGGTAATAATGAAGGCTCAAAGATCGAAGATAATGGCGTAAATATCGGCCTGACTTGTTTACGCATTGCAGGTACAGCAAATGGGGTGTAGAGATGATCTGCAACTAAGCAGCTTCATAATGAGTCCTATACAAGTTTTAGCCTCTTGATATAAATGAATTTTGCATTGAAATTTAAGATGATAAATATATTTGTGTGCATAACAGAAAGTATCTTTCTGCCTGCAAAAAATATCATATAAATATAATCAGAAATACACAGCCAATTTTACTGTCACTTCTTTTCGAGTGTTTGTATACCAAATCTGTTGGAAGAGTCATCAAGTTCTCATGCGCTTTACATATTACTATCTTGTGCCCGCGACTCGTAAGCGTGGACTCTTGCAGTTGATCACGATAAAAAGTACCTATCCTTTGTTCTTCCTCAGGGTTCAACTATCTCAATCCATCAAAATCGGTTTTACCATTTAGTCGTAAAAAGTTACAAACAGACAGACAGTCATTTTCGCTTTTATAATAGAAGTTGAGCTTTATAGGAACCATGTAAATAAACATATTATATGAATTCACGGGCTATGTTAACAAAAAAGAATGCCTTATGTTGGTTTATGGTAAAAAATATACGAGTGGTTTCCAAATGGGCAGATGCATCCAAGATTGGCGTGCAGTTTCGCCAGAGAGTACATATTAGGGTTAACCACAGAATATGTTTTAGTATTTAGCTAACGTAGTTTTACACCAGATTTAACGAGATCTCGGTGTATCAGTGTTGCAACTCGTAAGCTAAATCGTGACCTATTATACCAAACTGGTATTCTGCTAGATAATTTATGCACCTACTTGCAGTGGATCATGATATTATAAGATCGAACATACGATTTTTTCATTGAAAATGTTAATGGTTGCTAAATGTTCGCAAGGAGAGAATTGTGCAGTACGACAGGTACAAGGAAAGAATTCTAGATAAGCACATTAAAACATATTAAAGAAAAAAAGGTTAGAAGTTTCTGAGGTATGGGGTAACAAACATACAAAACAAGCACAAATAAAAAGAATATTATAACCCCAACCCCCCACCCCCCATTATAGCTAACACGTATCTTGATCACATCAGCTATCAAAAATAAAAAAACCGCATCAAAATCGGTCGATTCGTTGGGAGCTACAATCATGACACCCCAAAATATAGCTAAAAATCATTTATAAGCTACGATGCTCTCCTAAGCACCCCCTCTCTTTTCAAGTTCGGGGGTTAAATATATATGAAAATACAGACGTCTTAGAAGCCTATTAAAACAATGCAAAATATACAAACAAAACAATATTCTAAAATAGGCGGCCTTATCGCTATACAAACAGGCGGTTTTTTCTTTAAGAATATACACAGTTTTTTTTATTTCGAGTGACGAGTCGAGGAGGCGCTCGCCTGATGGTAAGCATCACGCCTGCCCATAACAGTTGCAGTGTGACCCAGAACTGCTAAATCTTGCGCATCCCTGCTTATACATGTCACTGCACTGCGCTCGTCACCCTGAGACATTGGTTTTTAAGACTCAAGCCCAGTAGTTTAGGTGGAAACATTGCACTTTAAACTGAAACACAGTAATGTTTACACCCTATTGCTTGGTGATTGAATATCTGGCAAAGGTGTGGTACTTCCTCAGTAAGACGCTTACAGAAGAGGCCTACCACTACACAAAACATCTGTCATAGTTAGCATCTAGCCATTTCCCGATTCAAAATCGAAAGGGCAATTGATTAAAATAGCCTTTGCGTTCAAAATGTTAATCCAAACATGAATGTTTAAGTATCGTAAACACTAACATCGCACAGGAATTCCTTTCGGCCTATTTTTAAAAACGAAAGAAAGTAACTCAACTGTAAAGTTTGTAAGACTAATAATAAGTACATTTGAATATTTATCAAACTGCTACACTGAACGAAAGCCTTATAACAACTGGAAGTGTCAACTGTCACACGATAGAAACGTGTCAGTTTAGCGTTATGGATTCTGTGGTTATGGCTTCACTGTGGTAAGATTGTCTGTGGCTGGTTGCCGAGAGATTTAAGGATATTATCTGTGGAGAGTGGATGAATGTTAGATGGCGGATAGAGAGGATTGGCGCGACGAACCTCCGATGTCGCAAACGATATCGATGAAGGGAAAAATGCTACCTCCAGGAACTTTGGGGGCCATACTTCGATGTGGCTACGAGTTTTGGTGCTACGCGCTTTGGTGCGGAGAGACTGCGATAAGATACTCGACAGGCGGAGATCGAGGAAGACGAAGGATCATAACAAGGAATCGGGTGACATCTATCCAATATTAAAGATAGATAATAATGATCACTATAACATATTAGGTATTCCAGGTAGACCAGGTCTTGCGAGGCTTGGGATGGCTATAACAGTAGATGTTAAACCTCTTCTTCTTCAAAGTTCCCTCTCTGACGATGATAGTGACCACGTGTACATCGTAAAGATGTCAATAACCACATGAAAAAAACAAACAAAACGTATTTATGGCACGCACAAAGACAGATAGTGTGCACAAAGGTGCAGATAAACGACGACCGAGCTGAGCCACGCCGTCCGTGTAGACTCGGCTCGTCTTAACCCGGACGCGAGCTTACTATGATACACGGCGCGTGGATTACAATAGGCCAGACTCCAAGCTTACATTTTCCCACTCCCCACTCCCCTGCCACCTCCCCTACACTCTGCCACCCGCTACCCGCAATAACTACTGAAGTGCCTGCGTAATAATGTTGAATATCGCGAGCGCTGTTTGAACATACAATTTAGCTCGGAAGTAAATTACGTAAGTCTCAAAATTATTTATTTTATTGGCAGGCTAATAGTTTAGTTAGGTAAATTTTGTTTCCACAGTAGATAATAAACTATGTTTTCTTGTTGTGAAATTTATTTTAGAGATTAAACTTAAACCGTTGAGTAGAAAAATGAAAATATTATTGAAAATATCGTAATTTTTGATAAGAAAATGTATCGAATGAAATTCTGTCAATCACGTTTTTTGACTAAAGCACAGAGAAATAAAGACTTCAAAAACATATATGTTGTTTCTCATTTATCAGGTTTGTGGTTGTGGTTGACCAAGCACATTTATGGAAAAAAAACCCTTAAAAAGTGGAGCCAGAACCAAAAAGTACCCATATAGTACATAATAACGCGCCGTCTCGTTATTACGTGTCATTTATACTAACATTACTTTTATAATCATAGATTACTTAGTGATAATAACTAATAAAAAATTCGTGATTATAATTATACGGAATCGTCTAACTGGTCTCATTTGATCTTGAAACATAATGAAAAATTAAGAATATTTTTCTGGCCTATGGACAATACGATCAAAATACCTGTAATTTTTTTTTGTATTCGGTTCAGTCAAGGGCAGATGGACCAATCAATCTGAACAACTAATTAACAAATCATCTTTCGACCAAATCATAATAAAACTCATAGAATATAGATCATGAATAGGTTCGGGTCGAACTTGAAATAAATTGGACCACATTTTTATGCAATCATCGTTTATAATGCGGTATGTATGTCGTGTCGATATCATAGAATTGATCATTTCATAAATTGGTTGGACACATCATGAACAGGTTATATTTCATGAAATTATCGGTCATATCATGAAATGGTTTGGCCAGATAAATGAATAAATAGCGTCTGACGATATGAACAGCTAAACGCACTAAACGCATGGCTAATTCATGATATCGATGGTTTAGAAGACAAACATGCTAATTACTGGATTGTTTGGTTTGATTGGTACAGTTGTTCAGGAGAGCAGTTTAAAGTTTGACAAGTTGCCACAAAAAATATGTGAATTGTTATTGTTTGTGTCTTCACTACTGGTTAGATCATTTATCTATCATCATCATCATTATCAGCCCGCATCAGTCCACTGCTGGACATATGCCTCTCCCGTATATTGTCAGCTCGTATCAGTCCACTGCTGGACATATGCCTCTCCCGTCTATTGCGGCGGAGCGCTTTTGCGCCCGCCCCACCGTCCGGTGACGCTGTAGAGGTCAGTTATAGACCAACAGCACATATCCTTTCTAATAATATATGGCCGGCTGGTTGGTCTAGTGGTTAGTGACCCTGGGAACGAAATCAAACGGTCGCGGGTTCGAATCCTGCAAGGTGCAATCATTTGTGTGATGAGCAGATATGTTTGTTTCTGAGTCATGGATGTAATATTCGTATCTATGTAGGTTTATCCGTTATCTAGTGCCCATAGCATAGGGTATCCTAGTTTGAGGCTAGTTAATTGGTGTGGAATTGTCCCAAATATATTATTATTATTATAGGCAAACCTGTCTCTATTTTCAGGTCACTTATTGCAAATGTGTATCTACAATTCGGGATGAATGAAATGAAATAATTGCGCTTTCATTAGTGCAAATGGTACGGCATGCTCACATTTGGCATCAAAAAGTCAAAAACGCATTTTATGCACTTAGTACGTTTGTCTTCGACCATCGATATGGTCAAACATTAGTGATCATATCGTAAAATAGAAGCCGACACAGCGGAAATCTATCTTGGACGTGATAGTTAGAAGGAAAACGCGGGAGCGAAGCGTAGTGAGCCTTCGTCTTCGTTATGTTATTTTAGCCTTGAAATCCTTTCTGTTTGAACACCTTTGGTATAATGAAAACCCTACATTATTGATATTAATTAATATGGCCAAACGTGGATTGAAATTTCATTAAACGTTGTTTCAACAATATGGTCAGTTTTAGCTAGCCATTCCACGAAATAGAACCAATTCATGAAATTATCGACCACACCATGAAGTTATCAATTCTATGATATTGCTACAACATATATAAAGGCAGCGAAATCAAATCAATATTCAGTTTGAATTTAGTAATTTAATTAAATGTGATTATTTATATTGGTTTGATGCAATAAAGTACGCGCTCTTAATCCCACTAAGTCCAACGGAGTACTATTATTTATTCTGTGGTGATTAATTAATTAGTTAAGACACATTGATTTAATAATATTTCACTTTAACTGCCGCACTCTTAATAGTCAATTAACGCTAATCAAGCATGTTTAGTATGGATTTTGTCAGGCACCGCGCATGCTAGCGCACGTCACGTTAGTGCGATATCGAGTGCGCAGTGCCCGAAGGATTAGTGCTTGATTAGTGTTAATTGATGATTATAGGTTCGACAGTTAAAGTTTGTCATGCCTTTATTATCTCTTCCACCATTTCACACCATACTATCATGAAAAAACAGCGTTTGTGAAAAAGATATAAGCTCGTATTACAGAATACACAAAGTTTGGTATAAAATAGAGAAACTTATCTTATGACATCAAGTTTGATCGACGCAAGCAAAACCAGCGACGGCTTCCATAGCTTACGAAACGGTAAGACCGCTGCTAGTTGACTGCTGTTTTGCAAGAAAAAATATCTTTAGGGTTACCCTAAGGATCACCATTTTCTCAATCCAATTCCAAAGATTAATTTCCGAACCCATCGCAACACCTCGTGACAATCAGCCTCATGTCTCCGTCTTTTACTCACGACTGGGCAAAACATTGCATCGGTATAAATTGAAAATCAGCGCGATGCGTTCTCACCAAGTATTGCAGCAATACGCAATGGGTGCAACGATTCGGAGAGCATACTAAAATTCAATCTGTAATTATATGGATGTTCCAGTAAATCGATGAATAGGTAGATCGAATTCTGATTGAGCTTGAGAAATTGTTGCTGAGTAAGAATATTCATTACATTTAGAATATGGTGTTCTCACATAGATGTGTTGTCATATAGAAGCCTCGATACAAAAAAAACTATTATAGTATGTACTAAGACCCGCCTCGGTCTCGTATGCTCGTATTATATATATACCAAAACCTTCCGTAAAAAACTAACTGATGGTGAAAACCGCATTAGAATCCGTTGCGTAGTTTAAAAGATTAAGCGTTAAAGAGGGAAGACGGCAGGAAGCGACTTTGTTTTATACTATGTATTGATAATGTAATGGTGTTATGATGAGTATTATAGGTAAAGATCTGAATCGAAGGGATCTGACACAACAATAAACTTTAAAAGAGAATTATTAACTTTATGTTAATAACTCCCTGATGATATAGATGATTAGTAAACTCAATTCAGAAGTCTTTAAATACAGTTTCCAAATCTTATAAATTTTCATCAATCTCGCGATTTATCAAAACAGTTAACAAGATCGTATTACAGAAGTGTCACAATTCCAGATCAGAATGTAAATTACCACGAGTAATACTAGTTTTAATATTTAATGTCAGGGACCAGGAAAACTACTAACCTTAGGTGCCAGTAATAAATCAAACGGTACTTTTGATTTAATGACACGTCCTCAAGGCGCTTTAAAAGTGTTGTTTATTTCGAAAACTATTACTTAATACCTTCCTACATTTTACACTGTGAGGAAAACCACACCAATTTGTTTCTTTCGAAGGGGTTTGATCAAGGATACTATTTGCATGTCAATCCTTTCACAGACCAAATTTTTTCACAACATAAGGGTACCCTGGACTGTTCTAAGTACATTATGACGTGTATAACATGGATGAAAAGAGCTGAAGACCGAGCTCAGTGGCGTGCATTAGGAGAGGCCTACGTCCAGCAGTGGACAGATATAAGCTGATTATGATAAGCATTATTTGTACCCCCTCTATTACACACGCAAACACACCCATATTATATAGTAGTCAATGCTGCAAAGGTGAAACTTCTTTGTTTCATTCTTTTTATTATAGACTAACTGATGCCCGTGTCTTCGCACGCGTGGTCCATTCTCTAGGTTAAAAGTACTCTATGTACTAAGTATTTATATAAGTATTCCAAGATCTAAAATACCAATATACCAAAATTTGATCAATATTCCTTCAGCCCTCTTAATTATTTTTATCCATTGCTCGGCTTCTACTCATCGGATCGAGATACCAAGTACACCAGTTTTTAATTCAAACCCTAAGCTATCCAACAGTGAAAACCGCATCTCAATCGGTCAAGCAGTTTTTACGTGATGCGCGAACAAACATACAAATAGAAAGACACGTTTAAAAAAATGTTATATTCTTGTTCAGTAGTAGCTTGTTGTTTGTATTATAAGTACACTAGACCATTTTTTTTTTATTTTTTTTTTTTGTACAGACTATTTCGTTCCTATTGTTTTATTATACGTATAAATGTATGCCCATGATAGAGTAAATAGTGCTAATGCTGTTTTTTTGTGTTTTAGTGTGCTTTTTTATGTATGGCTTTCTCGCTTATCACTATTTTTTTGTGCTTGACAAACATCTGATCTCAAGCAATGGGGTATGCTGAAAACCAGCCTTGCGTAGACTGCATAGTCTGCGCAGTACAGTGCTGAGATGCCCAATTAATAATATATAATAATAATATAATATATTCGGGACAATTCCACACCAATTAACTAGCCCCAAACTAGGATACCCTGTACTATGGGTACTAGATAACGGATAAACATACATACATACGAATATTATAACATCCATGACTCGGAAACAAACATTTCTGCTCATCACACAAATGATTGCACCTTGCAGGATTCGAACCCGCAACCGTTTGATTACGTACCTAGGATCACTAGCCACGAGACCAACCAATTATTGTCAAACAAGCTCAATATCACAAAGAAGATAATTACCGCGGTAACGTGGCACGCGGTTTGGAAAGGAATGCATCTATCTATTTATTTAGATGCATCTATCTATCTATCTACTGTAGTGTTTCATAGTTGAACTGGTTGCCGCAAGACACGCTATCGTGGAAGATCCATCTACCTACATAAATCGATTTGTTTGTTGGCAATAAACATTTTTTATTCTTCTTATTCTAATTCTTGTCAAAATCCATACAAATTAAGCGATTTAATGTTGATTAGTGTTAGTTGACGATAAGTGCGTTAGTACGTAATTTTAGTTCAAATATTTATATAACAACAAAATTTAATTTTTATCTCAGATCAAAATTATTTTATTGGTGTTACACTTCTACGAAATCGATTCAGCCGATATACATTTTAAAAGTATTGACATTAACGTCACCTAATCTATCAACGAGACAGTTCGCAGGTGCCACCTTTTGGTATTTCACGTCCACTTAGTTTTTATGGTTAGTCTGACTGATATTTATCAATATTTTTTTATCGATTGAATTGAAGTTAGCTTTTACTACATTGAGAGTGTATTATTGAGTAATTTGACTTGTAATTTATTGATTTAAATCATTATTTTTTTCATCATCATCATGATCGTCAGCTTGTTTCCACCCACTGCAGAGTATGAACCTCCCATCTCTTGTGCCATCTGCCATCATCTCTTAGTTTTAAGTATATTTTTATAGTTTGTATATTATTGTCTGCAAATTATCATCAACACCTTCCTATTAAAAATGTTACTTTGAACCATATCTGGTTTCGTTTTGCTAATTGGTTTACTTACTCGATATATGGTGCTAACTACTGGAAGAAACTAATTTAATTTGCTAAAAGGCTGAATTACCGACGCGAAAAGAAGAAGAGCACAGCATATTATTGTGCTAGCTTCTCAAAAATGAATATTATTTATGGGTTTGCAAAGTTCGACCCTCCTCATTCTCTTCGCGTCGACGCTAAACAGATATTCGTATCACATAAGCACACTAAAGGCTAATTCACGTTATACCTTGCCAGGGATGGGACATGCCACGTGCGGGGCATGGCTTAACCATCTATCTATACTATGCCTTTGTATAAAATAATTCATGCTAAACCGAACCGGGCCCGTGCCCACCCGAGCTTGGCCGTGCTCCGGAGTCACACTGTGCCAGGACTGGGCCGTGCTACAGACGGGGAACGGCTAACATCTATTTATAGTATGCCGTTGTATGAACTAATTCATGCTAGACCGGACCGGGCCCGTGCCCGCCCGAGCCCAGCCGTGCTCCAGTACCGAAATGTCGGTGGGCATTTGTTTAGGGTGATTTACGTAATACCGTGCCGGGACCGTGTGGAAATGTGACGGTATGGGCACGACCCGGTGCCGGCACGGTGTGACGTGAATCAGCCTTAAGAGGGCCTTGGTTGACACAATTAAAAATCTAGTTTGACTCGGTCGGGTTGATTCGGATAGAAGTGATGAAATCCAGCCTAAGTTCGTACATCGATGAATTATGCACAAACACGTAGATAAGGAACAATTATCATAACAACATCGTGACTACCACAATACACAAGTGACTCACCCTGGCTTCGCACAGGTAACTCACACCGCGGCAATTTTCTTACTTCTAGCAATAAAATAACCATTGTAACATCTAAAAAAAAACGTTGGCGTAATTCAAAATCATTGGCAGCATTGCTTTTTGAACATAAACAACTTATTACTCACGTACTTGACAGATTTGTTATTATTTTGTTTCCATGGCAACGCCATTCCGTTCTGTACTTTTGGTACCTCGGGTTACATTATTGCAATGTCCGTAGGATCGTAGGGAAATTTTTCAAAATATAAAATACTGCTTATGTTTCTTGCTGATAATGAAACTTTCTATAGGTGAAAGAACTTTTAAAAGTGGTTCAGATTTTTTTGAGTTTATCTATTACAAACAAATAAACATACAAACAGTCAAATCTTTCCTCATTATAATATTAGTGTAGATAGGGATATAACTCTGTTGTAATTATATTAATTGTACCTTCTGCCAAGTGTGTCATTTAAAGTGCTAATACTTGATGGAACCTGTATATGCAGAACAATATACTAACTGCTTACAACAATCTTATACAGAATGAAGGAACTATATGGCATGAAGTAAAGTTAGGAATAGGTCAGTCATTGCGTTCAAAGCTTCTGATAAGCTTCTGATGAGGGCGGTTTTAACCGCCAGGTCCTCCGGATAGCAAGACTGCCGACTAACCATGATGTTACATTCCAACCAAAGCACTTTTCTGTAGATTTCCGTCGCAGGCTTGTTTATATAAAAACGTTCAAATAAGTTTATTGTTTTAATACATTAATTTCACATCCAACTAATATTGTAAATGCGGTAGTAAGTGAGAGAGTCTGTGCTTATGTTTGTCTGGTCTTCACGGTGAAACGGCTCAAGTGTTGATGAAATTTTGTATGTACGAGTATATACTTTAGGTCCTGGAATAACATCTATGATACTTTTCATCATCATCACCATCATCCATGCGGGTGGAACCGCTGGGAGCAGCTAGTTGGACATATAATTTTGTCAATCTGTTATGGGCGGAAGCCGAGGAAGCAAAATGGACGACCAACGCGACGCATTAATGCACCACAGATAACCGAAAATTATCTTCCACAGATGAATAATCATTCTCTCTTTTCTATATTATAGACTAGCTTTCGCCTGTGACTTCATCCGCGCGGACTACAGTTTATCGCGAAAAAAAGTATCCATGTTCTTCTTAGATATTAAAAACCAATGTAAAAGTATTGCACACGCTTTTTGACAGACTTGTTATTATTTCGTTTCTATGGCAACAGTTCCTTACAGCGAATAATTGTCATTTTTCAGTTTTCCTGTGGAAAATTACCATTTACGGGATAAAAAGTATCCTATGTTGGTCTCTATATTGTACAGCACCTATTTACAAAGTTTCATAAAAATCGGATCAGTCGTTTTGCAGTAAAACTCCCCAAACAAACAAACAACGTTTCACTTTTTAACCCCCGAACAAAGAGACGGGTGTATATAGTTCTTGGTTCTTAGCTATATATGGGAGAGAGGGGGAGGTTTAGAAAAGGGGGGTGAGAATCGCAGCTTTCAAACGAATGAACCGATTTAGCTGCGGTTTTTTATGTTTCAAAGCTGGGGCAAATCTATAATGGGGGAACGGGGGTGAAAATCGTAGCTCCCAAACGAATAGATCGATTTTCATGCGGTTTTTTATGTTTGAAAACTGATGTAATCGAGATGCTTCTTAGCTATAATGGGGGGGGGGAGAGTCGGAGGTTATATATTTTTTATTTGTGCTTTTATATATTGGTCTCTTGATATAAATAGGGATATTCATGCTTTACAACAACAAACATTTATTGACGCGTTTCAGAGCCATAATGGTTAAATTGTAACATCTTTACTTAAGAAGAAGATAGCTTTGATAGTTCTGAGTGTTTCTGTAGTTGGCTAAAACTGAGCTTTACGAGGAGCCCAGTTCAAAAGTGCTCTCAGGATCGATGTCATTATTATTTTTTATATATACAAAATGTTTTTAATTTACTTCTAAATGAAAATGTTTTGTCTCAAGCCGACTGTGTTTTTTTATTCCTTTTAAATTATTTTCAATCGAGTCATTCGCGTTTCGACCGAAATGTTTTCGCCCGAATCGGTCGAAACACTCATAGCTTCAGGATTTCAAAACGGTTATGAATGTTTTTCTTTATTTGAAATGTTCCATCAGTATAGACATACCCACATATTTAAATCCTTCAATGTTGGTTCAGTAGTTATAAATCCACATGAGTAATTTTTTTGTTCAAAATATATTATTTTTGATAGATTTCAACTGGAGTATTTCGTTTTCCATCATAATGTAGTCAGATCTTTGCATTTCTATCTGACGCTATCTCTGTCTCCCTCACACAATGCAAAACAATGGATTCAGCAAAAAAGTAGCAGTCATTATATTCAGTCAGTCTTCTAAGACCATCCTGTATACACTTAGCCTGCGTCGTCTGCAGCACAAAAACTGGTACTACTCCGAAGGTTGTCCAGTATAAAAACTTAAATAGGCACGTATAGCATCCACACGATTTATGTTAATAAAACCGCAAGATGATACGAACATGACGCTAAGTATCAGTTACTTGAATATAGTCTATAGCATTCGATATATGGTATATAGAGAGGTACTAATAGGTACCTAATCGGCGAGAGCCAACAAAATAAGTGTAAATATTATAAAATTGTAATTAAACTGCTCGATTTAGATTTAACCACTCAAACTCCTAAAATAACGTAATATACAAATATTTTACCCATGACAACTATCTCAATTAGATGTGCAGGTGCATGAAACCACAACTATTTTGTTCTTAGGAATATGCACAAAAAATAGGTCTTAAACATTCTCGTAGAGAACCTGAGATATAAATCAAGTCGAAAACTACTCTATCTTAAATCACTGCTTCCTCCTTTGGAAACTTGTAGCACAAAAAACATAGAATTATAATCAACGACATACTGTACAAATACGCAAACACATAAATAGCGTGCTAGAAGTGCTTATCGCCTCATATTTATTTTCCCATTACTAATGACATATTGATCTGGCTCTATTTTAAAGCACATAGTTTTTGAGACTCTATTAGTCCTGCGGCTGAAAATCATGAGACAATAATATACCGCAAAGCAAGAAACCCAAATATCGGGGTCAGTGCCATGCTTTAGGGGCTGATATCTTGCAGTTACCGATAACATTGAGGAAGAATGATGACCACGAACCGGAAGACGTAGCATAGGATGGCCCCCACGAGGTGAAAATTACGGGTGACCGTTGAATTCACATAGGCTGCAACCGCTTGTTGTGGCGTGCTATAAGAAAGGCCTATGCTATGTGGACATCTTTCGACTGATGATGATGATGATGATCTAGAAGACTAACACTGGTTGGTTGTTATGAATAGCGGTGTTGACAAATGTAAAGATTAATATTGAAATGTGTCTAGTCTATAACTGGAAGTTGGTAGTTAATTAAAATTATTTAAAATGCATGCAAGCGTGACGACACAATACGTGGAAGATGGTCAAAAATGGTTCCCTATGTTGGTATTTGTACAGAAAATTCCACTTCTGACGTCTATTGATGTACCCTAAGAATTGTTTATACCTCAGATAAGTTTTCTTTAAATTTATACCATCGTTGTTTTTTAACTTGTAATTATTGAGAGTTTATTCACTGTTTTAAAGTTCGTTCAAGTTCAAAGATAAATATATACCGTAATAATTATATACGAAACCTACTCTGATATTCTCCATCAAAGTCAATATTAAACAGCCAAGATTGCAAATAAATGTGTCCACATTAAGCGAAGTCAATCTGCTTAGCATAAAATCTTAGTATCTAGAAGTAATAACCACTAACGACGTTACATTATCCATACCGCGCACGGTGTTGTCGTGCCTTACAAATAACTTGAGCCATAAAAAGTGCGCAGATGCCCTTAAAGCAGTCAGTGGACCCCATAAATTAAATCCATAGAATAACTTAACGTTGGACTTGCATTCATAACTTCTAGTACTTAGGATTATACAGAAGCAACATTGTATGTAATAGCAATGTTAAGTAACGATTTTGACAAACCTTGTAACATAAAGACGTCTAAGAATTTACACCAGATGTAATTAAGTAAGTTCTAATTTGTTGTACTTTGTAGACTACTTAGATCAGACTAATATTATCTTAGATGCAAAAGATCTTGTATTTTATCAGGTTTTACAGTTCATAATTAAGTTTATTCTGCAGAAAGACACCGGTAATGTCCGCAAAAAAATACAAATAACCTAAAAGCAAGTGAAATAAACTAATATTGAACGTAAAAGCTATAAAGTATAATATTTTGTAGGGAGGTGTTTTGTGACTGACTTTCCTGCAATCGAACCTAGATCATCTATGCGGTAGACTTGGCGAGTATGGAACCAAGCATTCATTATTTTTACATGTTTGTGTGTTTTACGTGTACACAAAACACACTACTAATTGTTGTTGTTTTACGCCCGACTGATGTGAAAAGGCCTCATGGTGTAGATATAGTCAAGGGTTGGGGAGATATGGCACAGCTTCCCACCTGTAATTTCCCACCTGTATAGGTTTGCCTCACGGCTTGCTCCACTGTTTACAACACTACTGTTTACCACTTCATCTCGAAGGTGACAAGAATTGAATGGTTGTTGAAATTAACAAACAGGTAGTTTAAGATATTTATACTAAAGAGCTTGTAACCTTATTGTGACCAAAATGCTGGCCTTTATTTTTCCCAAAGACTAAGCATTGCCATATAACGTGGCAATGCTGACAGCATTTTGGGAATGTTGCCCACTGGTAGCGGCTTGTTAGACTAGATTTGGTATTAACTAGCGTGTGTGGGTTTTAGGTTAGCATAAAAATTGTTTTTTTAAATTAAATGTAGATATATAATGAAATTCTTAACCTTATGGGCATACCTAAACTGCCACCATTTTGAAAATAAGCTCAATTTCTTGTCTGTAAATGAAACTATTGTCAATTGATAGTAAAAGATATCAGAAACAAAAGTGCTCTATAAAAAAATCCTATATTATAACTGATATACTTTCTGAGATATTTGGGTTTGAAAATATGATTTCTCATCGTTTACACGCGGTAGGAACACGCTTTCTTGTTGTTCTTAAACGTAACTGTCAAATGAAATTAATGTCACAGACATATTCTGTACCTATAACCTGCGCCAAGAAACAGTTTTTTTTCTATCCTATATTTTTCACAAGATGTATGACTTACCCGATTTTTGTAGAAACTATTTTTGTTGCTTACAATTTTCCCTATCGATGGACACTAGTTTATTTTTTAAAAAGGCGGAAATTAGAGTATGACAGGTTCCATACAATTTTTTTAGTTGGTCTTTAATCCATACCTACTACTTACTGAGAGTTAAGTTGTAATTTGCGAGCCCTACGCTTGCTGAGATGGCATGAAGATATGGCCGGTAATTGAAGACTCGTCTGCCGCGATCGGCCCAGGGTCGGTTACTTCACGATACACGACTGATCTCTTTCACGAACTGGAAATACTTTAGTGGTTAAACAATCTTATTAACAGGCATATTCTGCCTTCTATTTTAACTTACTACTAGTGCGATCTATAGGTATTCATCTCCCATACTTCAGTTATCCAGTCGGATGCACTTCTAGCACTAGTTTTTGGCACACTCCGTTTTAGTTAAGTAAATTATTGTTACTTCATAGTTACTTTTTACCCGAGTACGGCGAAGTAAAGGAAGGGTAATGAGTTTAACAGACTATGTATGTATTCATGTATTTCACCATATCGTCGCCCCCTAGAAAAAGGAGGTACATACTCGCGTCTATACGCGTCGCCCCTATTGCTCTGAGTTTGACAACCGAAGTATCAATCGATTCGCCTTCAGGTATGTAGTGTCATAGGCAATTATTTTTTTACCCGACTATGGTGAATCAAAGAAAAGGTTATGTGTTTATCCTAAACTTGCTCTAATTTTAAGCAAGTTTAGGATGCGAGTTATCAATCGATTCGTCGACATTTTTAAAGTATCTTAATGCAATTTTGTTCCCGACCGTAGCCGGGTTTTAGTTTTTGAACGTATGTTTTGTAAATATTTTAACCCCCGAACAAGGAGACGGGTGTTATAAGTTTAGAGTGTGCGTGCGTGTGTGTGTGTGTATGTCTGTCTGTGGCATCGTAGCTCCCAAACGAATGGACCGATTTGGATGTGGTTTTTTTCTGTTCGAAAGCGGATGTGATCGAGATAGATATATGGGGAGGGAGCGGGGGTAAGGGGGAGGTGAGAAAAGGGGGGGGTAAATCGTAGCTCCCAAACAAATAGACCGATTTTGATGAGGTTTTTTTTTGTTTGAAAACTGATCGAGATGGTTCTTAGCTATATAGGGGGGGGGGGGTTGAGAAAAGGGGTAGTTACCGATTTAGTTACGTGTTTTTTATATTGGAATGCTTAGGTAAACGAGATGATTCTTAGCTATAATGGGGGGGTGGGGTTGAGGATCGTAGCTCCCAAATGAATGGACCGATTTTTTAATGCGGCTTTTATGTTTGAAAACTGATGTGATCGAATGTTCTTAGCTATATGGGGGTGGAGGGAGTTGAGAAAAAGGGGGTGAGTGTCGTATATTCCAAACGAATGGACCAATTTAGCTGCGGTTTTTCATGTTTCAAAGCTGAAGTAAACGAGATGGTTCTTAGCTATAACGGGGAGGGGGTGAGGTGTGAATAGGAGTGATGACCGTAGCTCTCATACGGATGGAACAATTTTTATGTTTGAAAACTGATGTGATCGAGATGCTTCCTAGCTATAATGTCCCCATTATAGCTAGGAAGCATCTCGAAAGCATCTCTTATCCTGGGAAGTCGGGGGTTATATAAATTTTTAATTTATGCTTGTTTAATTAACTTATTAATTATTAAAACACAGTATGAGCAAACGCAAACAACGCGGAGTTGTAAAAATTGGGAATTTTTGCCAAAGTTGTTAACAATATATCCACCCCCTTGTTTCTCCCCGTACTTTCTACTTTTTTTGACACTTAACGATGACGGGTATCCTTTGAAATAAATATTCGTGGACCGACGCGCACTTAGCATGTATTTTCTATTTATCATCATTTACAGCTTATAAGCCAACATATACAACATATGAATTAATATACAAAAAAAACATTTTGTGGTAAAAAACAGCTCCCTTCAATTCGATTGCCGGAAGCCGGAGCCAAAATCTCAAAGCCTGTTTTCCTTTAACTTTCAGACGAAGTAAAAAATAACTTGAAGGAGTGAAATAAAAGTAATTGTATATAACTGCATGTTATTACCAATTACCATAAATAAACAGTTTTTAATTTGGCAACCGAAAACACTAAATTTAAATTTTCAATATACTAAAGCCTATATTATTGCACCAATTACACTAGACAGATCCTGACCGAGGCGTGTTCATTCGGAAATATTTATAATTATTGGTTATTAACTCCATTATATGAGATTATAATAGCTTAGGTAAACCCTACAAGGATGTAGACAAGGAATTCCGTGATTCAGATTCAGTAGTTCTACCTATATTATTATGTTATGTTATGTATATTTATGTAATGTTTAACTAAAAATTTAATACTTAATATTTATTACTTTGAAATCTACATTCATATTATTATTATTATATCAGCCTGAATCGTCCCACTGCTGGGCGAAGATTCCCTTTACCCATGATTTACTGTTATTGCTTTTAATGGCCAGTATTTGTACGTCTAGTTCCTCTCGCCACCATTGTCGGGGCCTGCCACGCTAACGTTTTGATCCAGATGGAAACGATTGGGTCGGTTGTGCTTTTTTCCCACAACTGGTCTGGCATACTTGACTGAGGTGTTCGGCTCAATTCCTTTTTATCTGGGCAGTTTTCTGGTAACGTCTGCAATTCTGTTCTGTAGCCGGCGCACGCGTAAGCACTTATAAACCTAAATTATAAATATTAACTTAGCGCTACTTCATCAGTGAGTTTCCAAGATTATACAGGTACATCAAATATTTATAAATAAGTTAGCCAAAAATATTTATTTATAGGTTAATTTATTTTGTTTTACATAATATTTGCAATACATTGAATAATTTAATGTAACTTGAATCGTTGAGAAACATGACCGATAAAGATATTATTAGATTTATATCTGGATATTTTATTTAAATATATCACACAAGGTCTTTTTATTGCAACTAAAATGAAGAAATTTATAACTATTGTGATGTTTCAATTAATAGAGAATTTCATCACATCAGAATTAGCATCTCGATTTCTTAGATTAGGCTTGTATGTATTGGTGTATGGAATAGGTAAATATTTTACTTGAATAGTAATCTTATAAACGGACTTTTGCCTTCAACGACAGAAGTATCTTAACCTGCCCTGCCACTATAAATACCATTATTAATAACTAGCTGTGCCCGTGGCTTTGCCGGCGTGGTCATTTCTGTGACCTTGGCCGTGGCGGTCTCGGCTTAGAATAAGACCCCTCCCAATCCTCCCGTGGATATCGTAAGAGGCGACTAAGGGATTGCACACCGGAAAATGGGCAGCAGCGTCCTCCGAGCACATATTTGCTACACTGCGGTCACCAATCCGCCTGCCAAGCGTGGTGACTATGGCAAACCCAAAATATGATAGACACACCAAAAAGACGGTCCCCAGTCCCCAGCGGCTCCATTATTCCTGGCACCGGTAGCAGTCATGGTAACGACGGAGCAGGGGGTGCTAAGAATCCCCAACAGAGACCCAGCTACCAACCCCCACGATCTCTGGACCTGGCAACTTATAATGCACGCACCTTGAGGACCGATGAGAAGTTGAAAGAGCTGGAAGAAGTAGTAAGTAAGTTGCGCTGGGGTATTATAGGGTTATCAGAAGTCCGAAGAGAGGGAGAGGATACGATGACCCTCAATTACGGCAACTTACTCTATTACCGGGAGGGCGACCAGCAGTCCCAACATGGTGTCGGGTTTCTCGTTCACAAGTCCCTCGTCAACAACATTGTGAAGATCGAAAGCGTTTCGAGCAGGGTGGTATACCTTATACTCAGAATTACCACACTCGAAACGCCCGGACGATGAAGTGGAGGCTATGTATGACGACATTTCTAATGCCATACATGCCCCGAAAACACACTTCACAGTGGTGATGGGGGACTTCAAAGCACGGCTGGGCATGAGGAATGGCGATGAACTGTGAGTGGGGCAGTTTGAATTTGGACAGCGGAACCAAAGGGGTCAGCGATTGGCCGACTTCATGGAGAAGGAGGGACTCTTTATGATGAACTCCTTTTTCAAGAAGCGACCGTCCAGGAAATGGACGTGGCTGCATCCCGGCGGTCATGAGCACGAGATAGATTTCATTTTGACGACCAGTAAGCATATATTCTATGATGTCTCTGTGATCAACAGGGTTAAGACCGGCAGTGATCACCGCATGGTAAGAGGCTCATTGAATATCAACGTAAAGCTGGAGAGGTCTCGTTTGATGAGATCTACTCTTCGCCCAAGTCCTGCCCAAATCCAAAACCCGGAGAGCTTTCAGTTGGAGCTCCATAATCGGTTCCAAATCCTTACCGAATGCAATACAGTGGACGAACTAAATAAGGGGCTGGTGGAAATAGTCCATGCGGTCGAATTGGAGTTTCTTAAGACCCCCCGCAAAAATAGAACACAGAAACTCTCTGAGCATACACTCAAACTTATGGCAGAACAAGGCGAGATGAGGCTGCAGTCTTCAGTGGATATGTCGAGTTACAGCTTGCTTAATAAACAGATCTCCAAGTCAATGCGACACGATTTGCGTTCCTGTAATACTACTTGTATTAAGAACGCTGTAGAGCGGAACAAGGGCTCCAAAGTGTTCGCAAGAGATCTGTCTATTGTGCAAAGCCTGTTGACAAAGCTGAAAACCGACAGTCGCAGTATCGTTTCGTTGAAGCCAGAGATTTTGAGTGAGCTCGAGAAGTTCCATAGACAATTATACACCTCATCGCGTAGTCCACCTAGCAGGACTAGCAATGCAAGAGCCCGTTTGACCCGACATTATACCGAAGATATCCCGGACGTCAGCCTATACGAGATCAGAATGGCTCTCAAACAGCTTAAGAGCAACAAGGCACCAGGGGACAACTGTATAACAACAGAGCTACTGAAAGCGGGTAGAACACCGGTACTTAAAGTCCTTCAGAAGCTGTTTAACTCCGTCATCCTCGAGGGTACTACGCCAGAGGCGTGGCACAGGAGCGTAGTAGTTTTGTTCTTTAAGAAAGGTGATAAAACCCTCTTGAAGAATTATAGGCCCATTTCGCTGCTGAGCCACGTCTATAAGCTGTTTTCGAGAGTAGTTACAAACCGTCTCGCTCGTTGTTTTGACTACTTTCAGCCTCCCGAACAAGCTGGATTCCGGAAAGACTTTAGCACCGTAGACCACATCCATACGCTCCAGCAGATTATACAAAAGACCGAAGAGTGTAATCGGCCACTATGTCTAGCGTTGGTGGACTACAAGAAAGCTTTTGATTCAGTCGAGACCTGGGCAGTGCTACAGTCATTACAGCGGTGCCAGATTGATTACCGGTACATCGAAGTGTTGAAGTGTTTGTACAGCAAGGCTACCATGATAGTTCGTCTTCAGGATCAGAGCACGAATTCTATCCAGCTGCAAAAAGGGGTGAGACAGGGAGACGTTATTTCTGTGAAACTGTTCACCTCTGCACTGGAAGATATATTCAAGCTTCTGAACTAGAACAGATTTGGTGTTAACATCAATGGCGAATACATCACTCACCTTCGATTTGCTGATGATATAGTCATCATGGCTGAAACCCTTGAAGACCTAAGCACAATGCTCACTGACCTCAATATGGGGTCATAAACAGGTGGGTCTTAAAATGAACATGGGCAAGATGAACATCATGTCAAATACCCATTTCGTACCGATGCCGGTTTATGTTGGGAACGATATTATCGAAGCTGTTGATCACTATGTCTATTTGGGTCAGATGATCCAACTGGGTAGATCCAACTTCGACAAAGAGGTCAACCGACGAATCCAACTCGGATGGGTAGCGTTCGGGAAATTACGCCATATCTTCTCGTCGCAGATACCGCAGAGCCTCAAGACGAAAGTTTATAATCAGTGCGTGTTGCCAGTGATGACATACGGCACTGAGACGTGGTCGCTAACTATTGGTCTCATACAAAAGCTCAGAGTTGCGCAGCGTGCAATGGAGAGAGCTATGCTCGGTGTTTCACTACGTGATAGAATCAGAAATGAGGAAATCCGTAGAAGAACGAAGGTTACCGATATAGCTCTTAGAGTTTGCAAGTTGAAGTGGCAATAGGCAGGCCATATAGTTCGTAGAACCGACAACCGCTGGGGAATAAAGGTTCTCGAATGGCGACCACGAACAAGCAAGCGAAGTGTGGGGAGACCCTGTGGCACAACGAAATATAGAATTGTCTGTAACTGCTTTTTGGACGAACCGATTTTTATAAAACATAGATAAAATCCTCTGCCAGACTCCAAGGAATACAGTTCAGCAAACAATATCAAAATCCGTCTAGTGGTTTTGCGTGATGAAGTCACATACAGACTGACAGACAAAAATTCTAAAAAGGATATTTTTGTATTCTACTTCTATCATATACTCAAATGAAAATGTATTTTCTATATTATATTCCATGTACAGACCTCACTGTGGTTACAGTTTTATTATATGTATAGATATAGATACATAGATTTTATGCTTTCGTCATATAGCGTCGAGACTCTGTGGGCTGTCATAATCAAGATTGTATTGGTTAAGTTCTTTACGCATCTCCGTTTCAGTGGATTTTCGCCCGAAGTGTTTACGATACACATTGCGACACCGCGGTGGTAAACCAGTATTATGTCACCAATCTATCTGTCGTTCATCGGAAGCACAGAGGCGATATTAAAAGTCAAGGGCGGAGCAGCTTACAGCGGACCAATGTTAACTTGTGTTATTTAAATACCAGCTATGTGTAGCGATAACTGTCATGGGCTCCTTTCGAAACATCATGTGTTTTATTTATAGGATGTGCGAACGCTGGTGGATGTTATTAAGATTCCATATATTATGTACGGTAGTAGAGCACTTTTTGATCTTTTGAATTCATCTTTTATCAGCTGCTGTGGAGGTGCTGATGGATGATGATGTTAAGTATGATTATAAGTATTCTATGTAATATGTCAGGACCAAGTATTTCCAAACCAAATTTCATCAAAATCCGTTGCGCCGCGTAAGGGTATCAAACATACATACACACAAACACGCAAACTTTCGCATGTATTAATATTATTAGGAAGTTAGATAACTTATAAGCATGCTCAAACTTTTGTTAATTATGCTTGATAAATGAAAATAAAAATGTTGGTACCATTAGTAATTTAGCAGTTTATAAATTTTAAATCTTTCATTTATGAATTACATTCTTGTTTAGCGTTTTACTCAAACAAGGTAAACCAATAAACCTTTATGATTAATATTTTCCACCACAATTAAGAGCTTAAGTTTCTTAAGGTGTAAGTTCCATTAAAAGCTTTAAACTTTGCTGAAGTAACCTAATAATATTAATTACCACCTTTCAAGTAATTTATCAATCATTGCAGCAGCGGTATCAATCTCCAATTCAAGTTAAACACTTATTTGGCATTTCAGGCCAATTTGACCTTGCCAAATATAATAAGCTAGCTGATTCTCACAGCTTGACCCGCGTGCAAACTTCGCCATCCGCCATCCCCGTTCACCCCGTAAGGATGGAATTTAAAAAGTCCTTCCTTAGTGCACTTTTAGGATACTCAAGGAATATTTCATCAAAATTTCAAATCTATATTTATTTTCTATCTATCTATCTGTGCGTTGTCTGTCAATCAGTAAGTCAGTCAGCTGGTATGTCACCGTACTGTTTGATCTATACTTATATATAACTAGCTTTCCCGCCCGCGACTTCGTCCGCGCGGACTACTGTTTATCGCGAAAAAAGCATCCTATGTTCTTCTAGGATATTAAAAACCGATGCAAAAGTACCAATGCTCTTGAAGTTTTCTGGCAGACTTGTTATTTCGTTTCTATGGCAACCGTTGTTTACAGCGAGTAATCAACATTTTCCAGTTTCCCGTGGAAACTTACAATTTTCCGGGATGTATCCTATGTTTTATTCTATAAGCTATCTCCATTCCAAAATTCATCAAAATCCGTCCAGCCGTAATCGCGTAAAAGCTCCCCAAACAAACAGACAACGTTTCACTTTTATATATTAGTATGGATAAAGCAGCAACAATAAGTCTGTACAAAGAAGATAATTTAAAAAATGGTCTTGGGTACTTAAAATAAGCTGCTGAACAAGAAAATAACATTTGATTTAAATGTGTGTTTTTCTGTATGTTCGCGCATCACGTAAAAAGTACTGGAACATTTGCGATGCTGTTTTTACTGTTGGATTTGACTTAAAGACTTGTACTTGGTATCTCAATCGGATGAGAAGACGTCGCGTCGAGCAATCGATAAAAAATCATTTAACGTCGGAACGAAGTTTGAAGATATTGGTAATTTTAGTTCTGGGATAACACGTTTGATCCTTATATCCCAGAAAATGACCGCGAAGGCAAAGCCGCGGGCACAGCTAGTAGGTAATATAATAAAGATAGGTGACAAAGATGCTGGATTATTTGATAATTTTGAGCGATCTGTTAGCACCGTCCTCAACATGCTGGCAGCATAGTTTAGGTGCAATACTGATTAGAGTTTAATCAGTATTGCAACTGAATTATAATTGACTGAGCGAGCGCGAAGTGCGAGCGAAGCGTCTCCGTTTCAGCTTGGGCAAAAATCTCAGTTTTCCTCTATAGGTAGCATTTCTCAAACAATCTAAACGAAACTTGGTGTACAAATAACGCGATTTTTTTGAAATTTGTAGCCATCGGGGATTTTTGATTGGGGGGGGGGGGTACTTCCTCCAATCAATTTAAAAGGTACTAACTTTAAATTAGTCCCATAAAAATTTGGTAAAAATCTGATAAGGATCTTCGGCATGATGAGCATAATAGCTCAAAATGCAGTAAATTTCTCACTATTAAGTTTCTACTAGTGGCATCACTCCTTTACCTACTAGGAAGGGATTGATGGAGCACCTTGGTTATTAATGTTAGTTTTACAATATGGTAACTAGATACCGCTAGATTGTTTACAAAAAAGTTTGTACGCGCGAGGTCTACAGCGCACAGAGCCACATGTGAATATAAATTGGACGTTTGCGACCAAAACTTCATCAAATACATAGTTTCCCCCAGCATTAAATAAGCAATACCATAAAGTACTCTTTAATCGTATAAGGCCCGTAATTGGAGGATGAAGTCCAATCGGTATTACCGATCGATCAAATTGGCTTCATAATCGGTATCATTTTGATTGGCACGTAAACTGCGTCCAGAGCCATGTATCATAATTATCAAAATAATATAATGTCTTAGATCCGTGTAGGAAGCTTGTAGGAAGCGAACGGAGGAAGCGCCTTCGAGTTACTTTTGATCTGAAACTTGTAGGAAGTGATGACATGTAACAGCAGATATTTATGTCATGCTTTTATTGATTAATCGGTTTAGAGATGTTCTTGAGTCACGATGACCGAGGCTTGCTCAGGATGAAGGTAAATCCTGTTATTGAAGCATATTATTTAAATCGTGATTTTACATTATACCGGCGATGAAGTCAACCGGTGGAAACTAAATGAGAGAGTCGAAGATTGTGCTCAGTGGCGATTATAGGGAGATGCTAATGTCCAGCAGTGGAAAAACGAGAGCTGATAATTATGACAATGAAACACAGATAACTATAGGTTGAAAAATCGACACGAAAGAAGAAGAAAATATATACCTAGTTCTAATAAAAAAAAATGATTAGGTTTTAACATTTTTGATATTAAATATTTATTCATAACCGACAACAAAGATCTATACTTACCCACACAACAGTACCGTGACATACCTACTAACTAGCTGACAGACAAAGCGCAGCCTAAACCGATGGACCCAGAGATTTGGAATTTAGACGAAATATTCCACTACGCTACGCTAGAGGTGCACTAAGAAGTCATTTTTTGAAACTCCTTTCTTAAGAATGTGAACGGGCGTGGCAGAGTTTAGGCACGGGCAAAGCTGCAGGGCGTAGCTAGTATAAGACATAGGGGAAAATTATTTAAATATTTTGAAACAACAATAGATATTCAAATTAACAAATAAGTCGTCATAAGTGAAGTCATTCACACGACGAATTTCTCCGCACGGTTGATGCCGCTTCTTCTTTCCTTTCCTAAGGTGCCCTTTTCACAAACTACATTTTGAAGGCCTGATTGAAAAAATAGTATCATTAAGTACATGGAAACAAAATCCCATGTCTCTAACTTTATTAGGAACCAATATCCGTAGGATCATGACCTGATCTTCCATCAGACTTTTAAAATATTTCTTGTAACAATAGCTCCGTATGCAAATATTGGAGGACAAAAACCCATGTCTATACCATTAGTAGGAACCGAGATTCATAGGCTCATGACCTGGTCGGTCACCTTCTTCTTCTTCTTCTTCTTCTTCTTCCATCCCTTTGTCACAGGGGTCGGGTCTTCTTGTACGGCGGCGCCAGGACGCTCTATCCTGGGTTGTCATAGGAGTTAGGTTTTGTGCTTTCATCTCCCTCTCGATACTAGACCACCATGTAGCAGGGGGTCTTCCTCTTTCAATGCGTTTCGTAGGGATATCCAAGGCTGTTTTTACTAAGAAAGTATCATCTCGTCTCATTATGTGCCCGTACCATCTAAGCCTGGTTTCTTTTAGTTTGTCAGTTATTGGGGCCACTCCGAAAGATCCCCTCACATGCTCATTGCGTATTCTATCCAAACGTGTTACACCGCCCGCCCAGCGCAGCATCTTCATTTCAGCTGTGTGCAATTGCTGTTCGTGCTTTTTTTTGCTGTTATCCAGCACTCCGCTCCATACAACATTGCGGGTCGAACAGCCGTCTTGTAGATTTTGACCTTAGTTCGTACTGGCATTCGGGTGTCACAGAGTACTCCAGTTAGGGATCGCCATTTCAGTCATGCGGTGTTAACTCTATGGCTAACATCTGCGTCGACGTGGGCATCGGTCGTAAGAACAGAGCCAAGGTACTTAAAGTGGGTGACACGGGTTAGCGTAGTATTATCAATGTTAATGTTGCAACATGTCTCTTCATCACCACCGAAGTCACATTTCATGTACTCCGTCTTTGAGCGGCTGACCCGTAGGCCGTGCCCTTCGAGCTCATTCACCCATTTACTGAACGTCTCCTGCAGATCCGTTAAACTCTTCGCGATGAGGATAATGTCGTCCGCGTACAACATACACCATGGTATTTTGAACTGAAAATTTTTGGTTACGTAATCCATGGTAAGATTGAAGATCAAGGGGCTAAGTGACGATCCGATCTCCCACACCGACTTTGAACGGGTCGCTGATACCTGCAGGGCCTTTAATCTGGGTCTTAGCGTCCAGGTACATATCTTGAACGATGGTGATGTACTGTTCAGGTACATTTTGGGCGCGCAGAGCCTGCCATACTAGCTTTCTGGGAACCCTATCGAAAGCCTTCTCTAGGTCGACAAATACCATGTAGAGGTTTTCCTTATTGATGCGGCATTTTTCCATTAAAACTCGAACTGTCTGTATGGCTTCTGTTGTTCCTGTATCAGCTGTGAAACCAAACTGGTTTTCAGTTATTCTGGTCAGCTTTGACAGTTGCGCACCAATCTCTCTCTCCCACAGTTTCAGGGTGTGTGATGTAAGTTTTATGCCTCTGTAATTGTTGCACTGTGAGACTTCCCCTTTGTTCTTGTAGATAGGACATAGGTAACTCGAGCGCCACAAATGGGGAATCTTGCCTTGGGATAAAATGTTGTTAAATAATTCTGTGAGCCAAAGTATTGCATCATCTTTCAGCAGTTTCCATATATCAGCTGGTATGTTGTCGGGTCTGAGAGCCTTATGATAGTCCATATTTTTTAATGCAATATTTATTCCTGCAGGGCTTATGCAGTCGAGAGGTCCTTCTGTGAGTGGTGATCTCGGAAGCTCTTCGCTGGGGAATTCCTCATTCAGGAGTTTTTGTAGTACTCCACCCATCTGCCATTGATTGCCTCATTTGAAGTGAGCAGAGTTCCCTGTTCATTCTTAATGTACTTATTAGCCTTCGTGTCGAGAGTCGATTTGTGGCGTTGTTTAGCAATTTTGTAGATTATATTTTCATTCGGGGCATTCTCTAATTTTTCATAAAAACTATAGCGAGAGATTGCTGTTGCTTATGCAACTGCGGCTTTTGTTACAGTTTTCATAGACTTATATAGAATGCGGTCTTCGTCCGACTTAGTTTTCTGCGAAAGCTTAAATGCTTCCCGATTTGCCCTGACTATTTCTTTTATGTCGTCATTCCACCAGGTCGGGTCTTTGTTCGAAGGAAAGCAGCCTCTGGATATGCCTAATTTTTGCCTGGCTTCCTTTTGACAGTGATATTCGAAGTCTTGCCACATTTCTTCAGTTGATTTATTCACCTTTAGATCATTTTGTACATAGGCCTTTATACTATCAACGAGTGAAGTACCTTTATTGGAGTGAACTTCTTTCCATTTTATACGCTCAGTCCTATCTATAATGGGCTTAGGCAGGTTCATGATGGCAATAAGCAGTCGATGTTGAGATGTAATGGGTTCCCCCGGGATAACTTTGCAGTCTTTATACAGTTTGAGCATAGAGTCTTTGGCAATAATAAAGTTAATCTGTATCACGGCTCTCGCACTTTTATAGGTAATTATTATGTGTTCCTCATTTTTCTTAAATTGTGTATTAATAATTTTATGACTAAATTTGGTTGCAAAATTTAGAATATCTATCCCCTCTTGGTTTACTGTTCCGTATCCATATCCCCCTTGTACCGCCTTGTACAGGTCACTCTGCGTCCCTACATGTCCGTTTAGATCTGCTCCGATATGCACAAGTTCTTCTGATGGGATGTTGAGTAGAATGTCATCGAGGTCTTCCCAGAAAGCGGCTTTTTCAGCAACTGGGCACCCAGACTGAGGTGCATAGGCTGAGATGATATTAAAGTATGGGTTGTTTGTCCATAGCTAACTTGACGGCTATTATCCGGTCACTTTTCCGGTCCACATTGATAATCCTCTGATTTAGTTCTCTATCTAGAGCGATAGCAACACCGTTACGTTTTGAATCAACGCCATGGTAGATAAGCTGGTACCCATGTCCAATATCTCGAGACTTTGAGCCTTTCCACTTTGTTTCTTGGATGCAACAAGATCTGATGTTTCTTTTATTAAGAATGTCGCTAAGTTCTGCACTGCGTCCTGTCATGGTTCCCAGATTCCATGTTCCCAATCTTAGTTTAACTATGCTATATTGCGAATGTTGGTTCTTGTCACCGTCGTCGCTTCTGGGGGACGCCCTAGCATTTGGAACGCATGAAGTCGCATCGATCGCATCTGAATTTTTCACGTCGCTTACGGGGGACGCGCTAGCTTTTATCGTTTTATCCTTATGTTGTGCTATCATTGTACAAGAAGAATTTTTGTTTGGCTATATTGTTTTACGGCTGGTTGCCACCTAACGCCAAGGCTTTCATCTTCTCAAGATGTAGGCGCCGCCGTTGGCCCTACTGGACTCCATCCCGCCGCCAACCCTTCTGTGTGCTCTAGCCCAAACGCACAGCACTCCAGTGATCTTAACTCCGAAGATGTCGTAGCAGCCCGCTGGAGGGGTTTTGTAACGGAATTACCTTCTCCGGCCTGTTTAGTCCGCGGGAGGTATTTAATTTCCCTCCTACCCTGCATATCTGCCGAGCTTTCCCCTATCCGCCACCTGGGGACGCGTTCCCTAAGGGTGAGGCTCCCCCGAAAATATCTGATCGGTCACCAGATCCTCAAACTCCTTACCTTAAAACCTTTCGGGGACATTAAAAAATACACAAGTAAAAAAACGGTACAGTGTTTTTGAACGGGAAACGGAAGACTGATTACTCCATAGGTTTTTTATCATATGTGGCGGCCAAAAATACTTGTGACGTCACACAACATTCGATCCGCGAGTTATTTTGCTTTAAAAGATTACAGCAAAAGTGAAAAAACTTCCTAATTTTTCAAGATATAAAAATGAAATCTTCCCCTTTCTATGAAAATGCAATTTTGCACTGAGATCCCTACAATTATTGACCGAATTCAATAAAAGGGAAGTTATCAAGTCGATATATATATCCATACCAATATATAAAAGTGAAACGTTGTCTGTTTGTTTGGGGAGCTTTCACGCGATAACCGCTGGGCTGATTTTGATGAAATTTGGAATGGAGATACCTTATACCCTAGAATAAAACATATACTTTTTATCCCGGAAAATTCCACGAATTCCGTGGAAGTTTCCAAAGGAAAACTGGAACATGTTGAATACTCGCTGTAAGGAACGGTTGACATGGAAACGAAATAACAAGTCTGTAAAATCATCAAGAGCGTTGGTGCCACATTAATTAGTTGATGCTATACCAACAAAAAGCCACAGGAGGCCATAACCAAGAAATCTAAGTCTACTTTTGCATTGGTTTTTAATATCCTAGAAGAACGTAGGGAGCTTTTTTCGCGATAAACTGTAGTCCGTGTGGACGAAGTCGCGGGCCGGTAAGCTAGTATGTAATATTGTTGAAAATGCGTAATATATAATATATACTCGTTTGTTTGTCTATATAGGTGTCGAAGTATATGTACTTACCAAATTGTATGTGATATTCTCAAAAAATCTTAATGTGCATATTATGGTAGTCTGATTATGAGTAACTGAACATAATACCAAATTTCACGAATGTACGAGTATATATGTTTGTCCACGTATTTCTCGGAAACTACATGGCTGTGGTCAGTAATTCTTTTTGAAATAGTTTTAGTAGCTTTCAACTTAGGGAATAGTTTGATCAATAGAAATAAAAATTGATTTGAAAATAAGTATAATACAATATATAATCAATTTAAAAAAAAACACATATTTTTTTCATGCATATGGAAAAAAAGCCTGAAAGCTTCAGACGAATATGTAATCGTGAAGTGCTCGTAATTTTAGTTGCAAGATTCATATCTACATAGATACATACAAGTGAAGTTAAATAAAAGCTTTTAACAAGACATAAGTTCAAAAACTAAATCCCGACTCATCATCATCATCATCATAAGCCGTCCATTGCTGGACGTAGGCCTCTCCTAATGCACGCCACTGAGCTCGGTTTACAGCTCTCCTCGTCCATTCTCTTCCGGCCGCCTTTCGCAGAACATCACTCCACCTGGGCACATGCCGTTCTACTAGTTCTCTACGTTCAAAATATAAATTAAACATATGAATCTAAGTTTTGAAAGAGTCATGCCTCAGCATAATGCCAAGCGTCTTCGACACTTGACACTGATTTTCAGTCACGGCTCTGAGGGACCAATAACGAAAGATAGAGTTGGAGGTAAAAAAATAAATAATAATAAAAATACATTATAGATATTCACATATATATATACAATAAATATTCAAAGAAAACATAAAAACAGCCGTGGTGGTCTCGGCTTAGAATATGACCCCTCCCAATCCTCAGGTGGATGTCGTAAGATGGGCAGCAGCGTCCTCCGAGTACATATTTGTTACACTGCGGTCACCAATCTACCTGCCAAGCGTGGTGACTATGGCAGACCTCCCCAATATGATATGCATACCGAAAAGACGGCCCCCCAGTCCCCGGTGGTTCATTTAATGCTGGCACCGGTAGCAGCCACGGTAATGGTGGAGCAGAGGGTGCTAAGAATCCCCAGCAGATATCCAGCTACCAACTCCTATGACCTCTGGACCTAGCAACATACAACGCACGCACCTTGAGGACCGATGAGAAGTTGATAGAGCTGGAATAAGTAATAAGTAAGTTGCGCTGGGATATTATAGGGTTATCAGAAGTCCAAAGAGAGGTAGAGGATACGATGACCCTGAATTCCAACAACTTACTTTATAACTGGGAGGACGACCAGCAATCCCAACACGGTATCGGCAGGGTGGCATACCTTATACTCAGAATTACCAAACGGTATTCGTTTTAGGTCATATAGGTATACGCCCCACACTCGAAACGACCGGACGATGAAGTGGAGGCAATGTATGACGACATTTCTAATGCCATACATGCCCTGAAAACACAATTCACAGTGGTGATGGCGGACTTCAACGCACAGCTGGGTAGGAGGAATGGCGATGAACTGAGAGTGGGGCAGTTTGGATTTGGACAGCGGAACCAAAAGGGTCAGCGATTGGCCGACTTCATGTAGAAGGAGGGACCATTTATGATGAACTCCTATTTCAAGAAGCGCCCCTTCAGGAAATGGACGTGGCTGCACCCCTGCGGTCATAAGCACAAGATAGATTTCATTTTGACGACCAATCGGCATATGTTCAATGATGTCTCTGTGATCAACAGGGTTAAGACCGGCAGTGATCACCGCGGGGTAAGAGGCTCATTGAATATAAACGTAAAGCTGAAGAGGTCTCGTTAAATGAGATCTACTCTTCGCCCAAGTCCTACCTAAACCAAAAACCCCGAGAGCTTTAAGTTGGAGCTCCAAACTCGCTTCAAAATCCTTACCAAATGCGATACAGTGAACGAACTAAACAATGGGCTGGTGGAAATTGTTCAAGCGGTCGGGTCGGAGTTCTTTAAGATCCACCGCAAAAGTAGAACACAGAAACTCTCTCAGCATACACTCATGGCAGAACGAGGCGCAGTCTTCAGTGGATATATCGAGTTACAGCTTGCTTAATAAACAGATCTCCAAGTCGAAGCGACACGATTTACGATCCTATAATACTACTTGTATTAAGAACGCAATAGAGCGGAAAAAGGACTCCAAAATGTTCGCAAGAGATCTTTCGGGCAAAGCGTGTTGTCGACGCTGAAAACCGACAGTGGCAGCATCGTTTCGTCCAAGCCAGAGATTTTGAGTGAGCTCGAGAAGTTCTATGGACAATTATGCACCTCATCGCGTAGTCCTTCTAGCATGACTAGTGATGCAAGAGCCTGTTTGACCCGACATTATACCGAAGATATCCCGGACGTCAGCCTATACGAGATCATAATGGCTCTCAAACAGCTTAAGAACAACAAGGTACCAGGGGAGGATGGAATAACGACAGAGCTACTGAAAACAGGTGGAACACCGGTACTTAAAGTCCTTCAGAGGCTTAACTCAGTCATCCTCGAGGGTACTACGCCAAAGGCGTGGCACAGGAGCGTAGTGGTGTTGTTTTTTAAGAAAGGTGATAACACCCTCTTGAAGAATTATAGGCCCGAGTCACGTCTATAAGCTGTTTTCGAGAGTAGTTACAAACCATCTGCTCGTAGGTTTGACGACTTTCAGCCTCCCGAACAAGCTGGATTCCGGAAAGGCTTTAGCATCGTAGACCACATCCATACGCTCCGGCAGATTATACAGAAGACCGAAAAGTATAATCGGCCACTATGTCTAGCGTTTGTGGAAAACGAGAAAGCCTTTAATTCAGTCGAGACCTGGGCAGTGCTACAGTCGTTACAGCGGTGCCAGATTGACTACCGGTACATCGAAGTTTTGAAGTGTTTGTACAGCAATGCCACCATGACTGTCCATCTTCAGGATCGGAGCACGAATTCTATCCAGCTGCAAAAAGGGTTGAGACAGGGAGACGTTAGTTCTCCGAAACTGTTCACCTCTGTACTGCAAGATATATTCAAGCTTCTGAACTGGAACGGATATGGTATTAACATCAATGGCGAATGCATCACTCACCTTCAATTTGTCTGCCATGATGATATAGTCATCATGGCAGAAACCCTGGAAGACCTAAGCAAAATGCTCAGTGACCTCAATATTGTTGGAATATTGTGGAATATGGAAGCAAATGTTCAGCAGTGGTCTACATGGGGCTGATGTTGTGATGTGATGTGATGTGAGTCTATTTGGTACCATTATTACCTGTATGAGCTAACCACGCGCAGGGGTTGGTTGGTCTCTATACTAAAAAAATATTGAGAACTTTCGTTACAGTTACGCAGCCTGATAAAGTAACAAAACTTTTGTAACAAAGATGCAATGCTTGGACGCAAATAAATGTTATTATAACTAATCGATTTTCTTGAATCATTCGCTAGATGTGAGCGACGAATCGTCGATGGATGTCAAAGCAATCGTTTTGAAAGGTCTGGTTCTCATACTTTTTAATGTCACTAGCCAAATTGTGCCAGAGGCGTTGTACAATTGCACGGGAGTGACGTAATTAGTCCTAAGATTATGACCACTGTGAACATAGTATACAATGCGTTGCAGAATGTTTGTGAAACTACTTATAAAAAATCTAATTGCAGTCTTTTTGCCTTTTCAACTTAATTGCGGGTTGAAAATATGTAATTAAGTCGTAAAAGTAGTTTTGAAGGTATTAATTATGTCATATTTTATAATTGTGATCTGGTAAGCTAGTTAGCTGTGTTTTTGTTCCTATGTTTCTGCATTATTTTATTACAAATGGTTCAATTCTTTAAAAAAATAAAGCAAGATTCATGAATGTTATGAATTATGAAATTGTTGAAAAACGTACCGACACCGAACAAGCGTCTCGTCACATAACATATATGTTTTTTTTTTGTTTGTTTTGTCTTGCAAACCTTAATCACGGAAAATTAAAAAAAGCATAATATCGATAGCCCTATAAATTCTTACCGTGAAACGGAGCTGGGTCACTGTTTATGAATTTTTGATAATTATTTGGTAAACTTAGCAATATCTAATAAAAATGAGTGTACCAAGGACATCGGACATCAAAACATATATTTCGTGCAGTTGACCACGTAAGGTGGCGTCACCTTACGTGGTCAACTGCACGAAATATACTTTTAATTTGAAAAAAGTTGGTGGCCAATTATAAGGTGTTGTGGGGTTACTTGGTCACTTTGGTGAAAATTATGAAACGGCGATTCATGAACATGTTAACCCCTGAACATGTTTAATGATAAATTGAAACAGGGCTCTACAAATACTTTATACTACAAGTGTAATATTTTACTAAAAGGCAAAATTCAATTACCTAAGCAATTATTGACTTTGCTTGAACATAGCAGAAAGCCTCTAAATACGAGTATAAAACAAAATCATGATATTAAGAAAATGGCACATTCATCACTTGGAATATAATCTTTTTCAGCGTCAGAATCGTCAATATCTTTAGAATTAAGTTAGAAAAAACCCCCGATCGGCAAACACACCAAGAGTGTGTGCGATGTGCGATGGTAACCTCTTCTTACGAAGATAAAACTTCTAATTTTTTTTAGCACTTTTGATAGCCATCACTAATCATATTTTTCCCAAGAGTATTCCGAGTAAGTGCTGTACCAGGCAATAGGTAGGTTCCAGCTGGCATTTTATTGAAAACCCAGCTTCTACAGCCTCAACAGCTTTTTGAAGATCCTGTGCTTTAAAGTTTTTTGTAGGCTCTATAGAGTCGGGAGCCTGTGTTCCTTTCGTATGAGCGCACCGTTTTTAGTCAAGCTGTACTTGTAACAAAAGATACAATAAACAAAAAACAAAGCATAACATGAAAAAACCATACAGTAGTAGTGACCAAGTAGCCCCGTTTTACGGCACCTATGTGCGGATCGGATAACCTTCCAGAACCAAATCCGGAATACAAAGCATGTGAATGCTACGATTAAAAAACAAATGCATCGAAGATGATCCTGACATTTCGATCCGATTGACACTCACGATTTGTACTTGAACAATACATTATTTGCATTGCAATACAAAATACCTAATAATTATTTATCAGACTGATAAAACCATGGGATGGATCCTACTTAGCAAGGTTGTCAATTTGTGACTCATTAAGTCACAAATAGCTTATACATAATCTTATACCAAATCGTGTAGGTGCTGTATGGCAGAAATTATCTTGTGGAACGGAATACAGGCAATTTAAAGATAGATAAGTACTCAATGAAAATAAAATAGCAGGCTATGTGATATTTATATGATTTTAGCATTAACGCCTGCTTAGGTAATCTAATAATTTTCTAAACGAAAAATTTGAATCACGGATGGAGTTCGAACTCGCATCATTCCATGCCTCTGCGCGGCACATGCCTTTACCAATTTCAGCTACCGTTACAGGTACACCTCGCAGTCGCCTGAAGCGGGTACTACATGCTTCAAATTTTTCGCTTAGTTTATAAATCCGTCTTATGGGGACGGTAACGCCATCAATTGGCAGTATTCTGAACTGACCAACCAAACATGGCTAATATTGCAACTAGTGATATTTAAGGCTAAGAGATAGCCTTAACTATCACTTAGCCTGCTATTTTATCTGCCTAGCGCATTATGTTCCATACATCAAAGACTTTATTGTAATAGCTATAAGAATGATTTCATGAACTATTAAATTAAGTTTATTTTTTAATATTTGACATACTAATATTTTAAAGCGATAGTAATTCATTTCAGTTAAAAACTTTTTCACTGTTTCTTACACTTTTATGACACAATTTAATGGTACAAGATTTAAATATTTTTTTTGTTAAAAAATAAAACAAAAATAAGTGCTTTAACTAAATTCGATGAAAAAACTGACTTTTTGAAATATTAGGTGTGCTGTGCTCTACTATATTGCTTGTCGTATGAGGTAGTGCTGACCTCTGATGTCTTTTATATTTGTAATATACATAATATATGTTTTATTATAATTTAAGACATAAGAGAAAAAAATAATATATATATATATATATATATATATATGGAAAAAATTACATCCCCGTAGAGTTTCTTGGTGCTTCTCTAACGGGAGTATATTCGAAGGACCGGTAGAGTCATAAGGGATTTTCCTTTTCTTTTTCGGTATCGGCTGTTATTGATTAACAGCAGTCGTTAAGCCATGTCATAGGCCCTCGGGCAGCCTGCTAAACGCTGGCTCTAGAGGCACTACCTCATACAACAAGCAAGCAAGTATAATGTATTTTGAACCAATGACTACGAAGTGCAAAGAATATGTGTAAATTTTAAAACTGTCTTATTTCTTAGAAACAACAAGCCCGCAGAAAGCAATACAGACGAACGGGTAGACAGCATTATCACAGCAATAGGGTGCCATTTGGATCATTTGGGAGCGGAACTCTTAATAATTAAAGTCTCTCAATACACTAAGGTTAAATTCTTGATAGAAAACTTCAGGCTCCACATATAAATAATAGTACAAGGCTCTACGTCGAAAACGATGTTATGTAGTTACTTCTGAAACTGAAACGGAAAAGGCGGAGTGGCGGAGTGGCGGAGATGTTAAAATAACTTGTTTTCGTATATATTACTTTCATTTACAACTTAGGTGTTAAAACAAGTATGAGTATTTTGCTTAGTCACAAAACCAGTACGTAAAATTTTTGGAACCACTTTAATGCAGGTACAGCTAATAAAGCCTGGTTTTTTTTTTCTGCACGCAAAAGTGGCTACGGGTACCAAACGAATAGAAGCGCCTGTGGATTAAATAGAGGTCAAACTCTCGAGCGCGTTGCTAAGCTATTTTTACACTGAAACATTGCTTACCTGATATGGCTACAACTGTGATAGCTATCTATGAACCTTTTTATTATATTTCACAACTTGCCGATATTAACCCGAAAAAATATATATGTTATATATTTATTTATTTATTTATTTATTAGGTGCACAAAACAGATTACAGAAATATAACATATGAGAATAAAATGGTAAATTATGCGATCGATTCCATAATCCAATCAATATGTGCACACGGCATCAATAAAAAAAAACAGCTAAGTTGCCAAAAATATTAATACTTATAGCTAAAGTTGCAAGCACTATTCCACAATATAGGTAGGTATTTTAAAAGAATTGTATAGTCGAGCAGACTGCAAGTTCCCTTAATTGTCTTCTACCTGCAATGATAGGTGTATTATAACCATGTTATCAGGCATACACCCGTCACTATCGCCATCCAAAAACGCAAGCTGTTGAATTACAATAAAGAAATACCTAACTGTGAATAAGTTGTTAGATACAAAATCACGGCAGGGTTACGATACAGTACACCACAATACATAAAATTGTAGTGCATTACGAAAAGTGTTTATAAATGGCACTTCTGAAACGGTTGAGACTAAAACTGAATATATCAAGATCATTTAATTTCATGGTATAATCATTTGAGTGTTCATTACGAGCGTTACCGCGCAGTAGATTATTATACGACCGACACATACGAGGTATGGGGCCGTTGTGGGAGATATTGTTTTTATAAGTGGCCACATTGAAAATTCGAGGAACCCTACTTCGGATTTTGGTATTAAAGTGGATCAAGCCTAACAAGTATGGACAGTCAACAGTTGAATGAATAATTTTATGTAGGTAAAGTAGCTCAGTCGCTTGTCTTCTTGCAGAAAGAGGACTTAGTTTGAAGTGTCGAATACGTGAATGGTAGCAATGAATTTTACGAACCATACCAAATCGACGGCAGACAGCAGTCATACAACGTCGCTGGATTCGTTCGACACTATCCATGTGAGTAGTGTAGTAGGGAGACCAAACAACGGAGCCGTATTCAGCGACAGACCTAATCAAGCTCTGGTAAAGATATATAATACTCCTCGGTTTAGTAAAAGATTTTGTGATTCTCAACAAAAAACCAAGCAACTGATTACCTCTACTAAGTATGTGATCATAGTGGGGGCGAAATGAGAGCTTCGAATCAAAGTAAACACCTAAATCTCTCGCTACATCTCTATGTTCAAGTATTGTGTTTGCTATTCTGTAATCAAATATAAATTTTGGTTGTTTAGAACAAAATGACATAACAAAGCATTTTCCTATGTGAAGGTACATTTTGTTACTCTGACACCAGTCACTGACAGCTTCAATGTCCTTTTGCAATATAAGGCAATCACTAATATTCTCAATGGTACGAAAATGGTTAAAATTGTTTCTGTGAGATTTTGTTTAACTTTTCATTTTCCAGCTGTAAGAGATCACTACAGTATTCTCAGATGCATACTAGTAAAATGTTAAGTGTTAATTTTATTGAACCAAACGGAAATTTCAATAATGGTGTTCTATGTCATCCTTTTTTGTTTTAATTAAAATCTCATTTCATAGTTTATTCTAAAATTCAAATATTGAACTGTCATTCGAACATTGTATTGCATTGGCAAAACTCAATGTCTTAAGTCTTGCAATGTTTTTTACCTATCCATGTAAAAACCGAAAAAACTGAGTAAATATGAAATATAATCTGCCTATAACACGTTTAATTTCAAAACTAAAGTTTACTAAACATATCTGAAGGAAACGAGTGTAAATAGTGTGCAGTAGACGAATTCTATGCCATGCAACTGTGGAGGTATTCGTATGAGGGACTTGTGCCTGCAAAGCCCTCAGCTGCCCGTTGAAGCAGCAGGTGAATGCATCCGTCGACTTCTACATTCTTCTGCTGCGCTACCTCGCCCTCCGTGTTCCTGTACCTACTATATACATTGTGCGCTGAGAGTTGTTCCTTGAGTTTGTATACACCCTCAAGGGACCGCTAAAAATGTTTCTAGAGAGTGTTGTCATATAATTTAAATTACTAAAATGCAATAATTAATCATTTATTTCTAAGACTATACACGGCTTAATTTTAAATGTATACTAATCTTATATACACAGCGCGAAATGCGCCAAATGCTTGACTACGCAATGTGTTTTTACGCACCAAATAACTAACGGTATAGATTTGTATGTACAGTTGTACACGCATATTATGCGTACCAAGAAAGTCTTGTCTTTTTAAGCTGCAAGATGCACAACGACACGTGCACAATATGTATAATATTAGAAATAACATGTCCAACTCACTATAACTTTAAGTAATACCTAAGTTAATATTATTGTAATGGCTAGTAAAAATCAGGTGCTGGGAAAGGTCCATTTAGGTCAAATCCTTCGTAGTCTTGGGGGTACTGCGCTGCTTGATTTGGATATCCTGAAAATAAGGAATATAAGCAATTTAACATCATTTACATCGGTTCAGTACAACAGAGAGATGGCGAAACAGACCAGGACAGTATTGTGAAATAATAAATGCAGGATTAATAATATGGCGACAACTGTCATAGGGACAACAAGTAATCCGCATATGCCTCTTCAACTTACGGAAAAAATATACAAACCATTAAATGACCTGTAGTTTTGCATGGATATTTGTTGGTCTGATAAAGGACCAAATGAAAGAAGATTGCATGCAGCTGAGGTTATGTGTGGAGTGACATGACATACATAAAATTAAAAACGAATATGACATAGGATGTTTGAAAGTAGACGATTGACTGAAAATTTGAGAGATAAGTGAAATAATCTTATATAATAATAACTCTGATGGAAAAAAAATCTAAAGCTAAGCAGGCGTTAACAGCTCTAGAAAAAAACATGAAATAATCTTGTTATTTATTTACTTATAATATGATCATACCTATGTTATGGATAACGATGTTCATTTAACGATGAGTATTTCAAATAATTTAAATATGATAACAATGTAGAGGCAGACTAAAAAAGTATGGATGGAAAGGAAATTCCCCTCTCTTAACTAAACTCAGTAACCAAAACGGCAACAACATTTTTTAATCTCAAAAAACTCAAACTTAGCCAATTACGAAACTCAATTACCAAAACGGACAAATCGGCAAGTTTAATTCAAGAATGAAAAGAATCGTTGCATTTGAATTAATACTCGTACCTTCACTAAAAACAATTTCTCTAACATTTCAGTTGACTTTGTCGCAGAATGCACAACAAACGATTCCCTAGTACATAATGTAGACAATGCACTACCGCACAATAGGGCCACAATTCGTTATGTGGTATAGTATAACTTTTGTACCTGTGATGTGATGTGATCCAACACAAGTTTATACTACAAAAATAACGAACACGAATCCTGTGAACGAAAACGTTTTTGGAGTTTTTCGGCTTTATTTGGAACTAGCTTACGCCCGCTACTTTGTCCGCGCGGAGTACAGCTTATCGCGAAAAAATGCATCCTATGTTCTTTGAGGATATTAAAAACCAATGCAAAAGTATAGTGTACCAATGCTCTTGATGTTTTTTGATAGACTTGTTATTATTTCGTTTCCATGGCGACCGTTCCTTGCAGCGATTAATCAACATTTTCCAGTTTTCCCGTGGAAACTTACCATTTTCCGGGATATACAGTATATTGTGTTTTATTTCAGGGTATATGCTATCTCCATTCCAAATTTCATTAAAATTCGTCAAGCCGTTATCGCGTGAGAGCTCCCCAAACCAACAAACAGACAACGTTTTACTTTTATATATTGGTGTGGATATATAATTTGGCGCGTACGGACTAACACGTGTCCACATAGCACTCATACTATCATTTTATTCTGTGATGTTAGTAAGTTAATTGTCTTTATGGTAGGTTTTTCTACGTAATCGAATCCCTACATTTTCTTTTTAAAAGCTTATATTTATTTAATCTGCTTTCCAAAAAAAAGGTTATCAATTCGACTTTATCGATGCGCATGAATTTTTATTTAATTGCTTAGACTAAATACTCCAAGACTAAGACTTTCGAGGCCGTTTATTGGCAACGACACTACCAGCCGCACTACCAGTAGTGTCGTTGCCAATAAACGACACTACCAAGCCCATTTTGGATTAAATTGTACAGACAACACACAAAACTACAGGACTATGATATATTATGAACTATTGAAAAAAAAATACATATTTAAATAATTTTGGAACATTACTATTTCATGTCTATAGACATATTACACTATAGTGACAGGTGTCATCAAAGTGACAGGTGTCATCAAAGTGACAGGTGTCAAAGTGACAGCTGTCAAGTTTAAAATAGCTATTACTAGAAAACTATTGATTGTTGACTAGTAGTTTCTTTACAGAAGTGATAGATCTCATAAATATTTTCACTTCGCATGATAGCTGTCAAACTCAAAAAGGCTTTAACTCCGAAATTAACGATCCTAGATTAGAAGTTTATTTACAGAAGTGATAGATCTCGTCAACATCTTCGTTTTGGATGATAGCTGTCAAACTTAAATGGGCTATAACTCTGAAACTAAAGATCCTAGACTAGTAGTTTTTTACAGAATTGATAGATCTCATCAACATTTTCCTTTTGGATGAAGCTGTAAACTTATAACTCTGAAAATAGCGATCCTAGACAAGAAGTTTCTTCACAAAAGTAATAGTTCTCATCAACATCTTCGTTTTGGATGACACCTGTCAAACTTAAAAGGGCTATAACTCTGAAACTAGCGATCCTAGACAAGATGTTTCTTTACATATGGTACAGATCTTCATTAAATAAGACAGCTGTCTAATTGACAGGTGACAGCTGTCATACCTCAAAACATTCAGTATTGAAGCAGATGTCAAAAATGACAGGCAATGTCAAAAATTACAAAGTACATGGATTTATCCGAAACTATTCGTAGTTACTGTAGGCAATAAATTGCCCTATAGTATGTAAGACTTCTTAGTTTCTCATTTGTTGATCACCTGTCATTCATTCATCATTCATTTGTGACATCAGCAGAAACTGGTAGAGCGGCTGGTAGTGTCGTTGCCAATAAACAGCCTCGAAAGTTTCGAGGCAGTGTTTTTTTTTTGATATGGAAGAAACTAGATTCTGGAGGTAACATAAATACAAATATCATGAAAATTAGTACAGCAGTTTTTAGTCAGTTCTGTTGTCTTGTTCTAGATACGCTCGAAATTTATTGAATAAATGAAGATGGATCGTTTTCAGTGACTGAAAATCTGAAAAAGTAAAACTTCGAGTCAGAGCAAAAAAACATGTACGTTATCATCAACACATTTAGTTCCCAACTTCCTTTAGAACTTTTTTTAGGCTTTCTTTTAGAAAAAGGAAGTTTAATGTGTCCATGATACGAGTATTAATAAATTAAATTAAACTTACCAAACGGTGCCGGCTGTGGGTAATTCTGTTGGTTATACAAATGTTGCGGTATTTCAACCGGCACTGGGATAGGGTTCGACGCATACCGCACCGAATTTGGACCAGGAGATTGAATGGGGCTGTACTGCTGGAGTGGACCAATCGAATCAAACGGTTGGAAGCGGCCGTCCGGTTGGATCGGGCCACCCTGCTGGATCGGACCACCCTGTTGGATCGAGCCACCCTGCTGGATTGGGCCACCTGGTTGGATCGGGCCACCCGGTTGGATCGGGCCACCCTGCTGTATTGGACCACCCGGTTGGATTGAGCCACCCAGTTGTATAGGGCCACCCGATTGTATCTGTCCACCCGGTTGGTACTGGCCACGGTATCTGGGCTGTTGTTGCTGTAGTTGGGGGCCTGGGGAACTTTGGTGGACGTTCGGTCCAATCTTTGAGACTACGGCGTTGAATCCGTGCACGGAATCCGCTGTGTAGTCCACGGTGCGGATACTGCCATCAGGTTCCACTAAGGAATATTGACCTGGAATAGATGTTTTTGGTGTTGTTAACCTATCTATCTTCTACACTTATAAAACAGTAACAGATCCAATTCTGTACATTGAAGTTTTTTTTTTTTTTTTTTTATGTTACTGTATATTCGATACTATAGCCAATACAGTGTTTTTTTTTTTTTTATCTATCTGTTTGTCTGTATCTTGGCCGCGCATCACGCCGAAACTACTCGATGAATTCAAATTAAACTTGGTATGATTTGAGTTCATACTACGAGGTAGGACATGGATACTTTTAACCCCGAAAAATTAAAGGCTTCCCACAGGATAGGGGTTCAAAGTTATTTAAAAGAAAACGTACCACGCTGAAACTACTGGACGAATTTTTATGCAAATTAGCGCAGTCATAGTTTATATGAAGGGTTAAAATTAAAGATACTTTTTATCCCGAAAAAAATAAAGGGTTCCTGCGGGATAGGGGTCAAAAGTTATTTTAATGTTGAAGTAATAAATCACATTTTTGGAGGGTATTCTATAGTCTATATTGAAGACAAAACTGTTTGTCTCTCGACCACGCATCGTACCGAAACTACTGAATGAATTCAACTGAAACTTGGTATGATTTGATTTCATACTACAAAATAGGACATTGGATTCTTTTAATCCCGAAAAATCAAAAGGTTCCCTCAGGGTATTGGTTGAAATATATTTAAAAGAATACGTATGTAGCACTATGAATTTACTGGATGGATTTCGCTGCAACTTGGCACAGTCATAGTTTATCTGATGGGTTAAAATTATGGACACTCTTTATCCCGAAATAATAAGGGGTTCTTGCAAGATTGGAGTCTAAAATTACGTTAATTAAGTAGTAATAAATAATATTTTTGGTGGGTACTCTATATTCTATACTGAAGCCAAAATTGTTTTGTTTTTTTCTTATTTGTCTAAATGTCTCTCTAGATGTACCTTGACCGCGAACCACGCCAACTCTGCTGAATGAATTCAACCGAAACTTGGTATGATTTGAGTTCATACTACGTTAGTAGGACATTAAGAGCGATAATAGTCTAACGGTTCAATAGTGCAACTTAGAATCCAACGATACCAGGTTCGATCCTAGGTTTCGCAGCAATTACTTTTCTAAGTAATATGTGGTTTTCCATAGCTCTGTGCTTCGGAGAGCACGTTGTCGGTTCCGGCTGTTATTGATTAAAAACAGTCGTTAAGCCGCTCGGGCAGCCTGACAAACTTTTGACAACAGAGGCCAGCGCTACCTCATACGACAAACAAACAAACAGTTGGATATTAAACAAATAAATTAAATATATTCGCAACAATTCACACCAATTACCAAGCCCCAAACTAGGATACCCTGTAATATGGACACTAGATAACGGATAAAGATAAATAGATACGAATATTACATCCATGACTTGGAAACAACCTTTAATGCTCATCACACAAATGATTGCTCTTTGCGGGATTCGAACCCACGACTGTTTGATTTCGTAGTAGGGTCTCTAGCTACTAGAACAACGGGTCGTGAACTTTCGACTTATGTCGGTTGGATACTTTTCATCACTTTTTTTTAATGCTTTTTGTCCCGCAGGATATTGGTTGAAAGTTACTTAAAAACACGTATCACGCTGAAACTGATGGACGGATTTTGATGCAACTTGGCACAATCATAGTTTATAATATGATGGGTTAAAATTGAGGATACATGATCATCCCGATAAATAAAGGATTCCTGTGGAATAGGGGTCCAAAGTTATGTTTATTTTGAAATAATAAATATATAATTCTTATAATAAAGCAATAAGTACAAAAAGGTCATTAAAAAAAGATAAAAAAATGGTTTAGGGTAGGTACTTAAAAAAACGGTACTGAACAAGAATATAACATTTATTTAAAACATCTGTCTGTATGTTTCTTTATTCGCACATCACGTAACCGACTAGACCGATTGCAATGCAGTTTTCACTGTTAGATAGCTTAAACTTAACTTAAAAACTGGTGTAAATGGTATCTCAATCCGATGAGTAGAAGCCGAGCAATCGTTAAACATATTTTTGACGGTGAAGAAATATTGATCAAATGTTGGTATAATTTGGTATTTTAGGTCTTGGAATAGCACATATAGTACTTTTAACCTGGAAAAATGACCACGCGTGCGAAGCCGCGGGCACATCTAGTGCTAAATATTGAGTTAATTCCCTATCCAAATGAAAAACTATGAAGACCATAGTTGCTTGAGAATCACATTTCGAATATTGCTTATTAAAATGTAAGGTCTTGTAAAACTTCAATATGAATGACTACAGATAAACAATTTTCCATAAAATCAACACTTAAAGATTAGCAGTTTCGTATAACTCTGATTCTAAAAAACTATAATTAAGTTTCTCAAGATTGCTTCGTGATTAAAGAGCCATTTGATGTTAATAAATCAAGCTGGAATTCAGTATTAACGATAAGCTACAAAGGTGCAAATTTCAAATGTGTGAAATACCTAGTCTCCATAGACTTGTTTGCTGTTACATAGCTTAGGCTGAGACGTAACAGATAATGGCAGCGCATAGAGAACAATGCCTGCCATTGAAAACAAAGTTTGCTCAGAAATGTTTATAAGGCGATGTTGTCGCTACGTTTTATGATATGCAAAACCGATAGAAGTGAAGGTTGCCCATGGGACAATAGGCTGTTAGACGATATTATTCGTCGAGAGGATAATTAAAATCTTATCAAGGCTTTATTTTATTAATACATAGTCGAATCTTGTATTTCATTACTAAACGGTGCGGCGCCCCGTATAGTTTTATTGAGCAACGATTCACGTTCAATAGAAATTAAAAGTAAAGGAAGTTCCTATCTATCTATCCGAGCATTCAAAATATCTATATATAACGGCATAAAAATGTGTGATTATATTATTATACTAACTGTGCCCGCGGCTTAGCCTGCGTGGTTATTTCATTTAAAAGTAGCCCATACTTGTTATTCCAGGACCAAAAACTTCATTTCTTAAAATTCGTTTAGCCGTCAAATAGTTTTGTATCGATTGCTCGGTATCTAATCATCGGATTAAAATATCAAGTACCCCAGTTTTTAAGACAAACCCTAAGCTATCCAACCGCATCGCAATTGGTCCAGTAATTTTTACGTAATGCACGAACAAACATAAAGACAGACATACAAACAGACAAGCAGACAGACAATTTAAAAAAAAAAAGTTGTTCAGTAGCTCATTTTAAGTACCATATAAGACTTTTTCGTTCTTATTGCTTTATTATAAGTATAGATATAGTTTAATAACCCTGCTACAACTAGGCGAGTTGAAAAGTTACAGTTATGCTGCAGTTCGCCACACAAAATGTTTATTTCTGTATACTTTATAATGTATAGCTTAACGAGCTGCATCCGCGTGCAAACTTTGCGATGTGACCGGCCCATTGCCACTTCAGCCCCTAATTCCCGAGCATTGCTCGTTCCATAGAACGCTAATCGACCTTGAATTTGTGGACCAGCTTCACAGTTAGTGTCCAAGTTTCGGCACCGTATGTCATCACGGATAGGACACACTAGTTGAAGACTTTTGTCTTCAGCCATTGTGCGATGGGCGACGAGAATGGGCGAAGGCACTCAAGGAATATGTCCTCCAAATTTCATATCTCTTGGTCCACCTGTTTGGGCTGTGCGTTGTCTGTCTGACAGCAGTCAGTACGTCACGGTACTGTTTTAGAGGTATACAAATACGCACCTTTTACAACATCTCCGTCTCTCGTTTCATGCTGTGACTTAACATCTCCAGTTGAATGATCTGCCACACCGTAGTTAAATGCGTATTTAGGTGTTTCCTGAAATCACCACACCTCTATGTTAGTAAATTAATGGCATAATCTTGCTTTCCCACTAACTTTCTCAACGTTTCCAAACAGCTACAAGAAACCCGTGGATGACGCACTACATGGATGCATAGAAACATGTAACATCAGTTTCATAACTAGAAATCTAAGAATAACTTAAAAGACGCCATATCATTAGCAAGAATAGGTAGCGAACGTCTCTAATACGTCGCGAATAAATGATGACACTAATTGAATATCAATTTATGCGTAGATCTCTGAGTATGCACATGTAAATGATTTTATTTAAGTTTGCAACACAAGGTAAAGGTTACTTTAAAATGTTCAAGGGAATCGATTTTATTTTACAATCGAAGATACTTAAACCTAGATTATTAGGTCCTCAAATCTATCTCACGGTTTAAACTACTGCATTGGTTTTTGAAGATCAAAGGTTTAAATTAAGTTATCAATTTAGGCAAGATTTGAAGCAAGTAAGTAACATTAATAAAACTTTTTTTTTTTATTGTTACAATCTGAGTAGGGTTTGATATAAATTTCCGGATTTCAGCAAAGCCTATTTACTATCTTCTATACATACATATATACATACATCCATACATACATCCATACAAACATACATACTATATTACATATAAATAAAATAGAAGTGTCTGTTTGTAATGTCAAAATAACAGCTTTTTTCTATGTGCATATGAATGTATTTATTTGTATATTTTTTGTCTTTCTTTCTGTCTGTTTGTTCCAGCTAATCTCCGAAACAACTTGAATGATTTTGTCGAGACTTTCATTGGCTGATAGCTAAAATTATAAGAAGTAACTTATTCTACTTTTATTTTAGCTACTACCTTGCTCGCGCGTGAAAAAGCTACCACACCATTTAAAAGAATTTGAAATACTTACTAAACCAGGGTTCACCCCGTAACCGGGCCCAAAAACCGTCAGCTTTGGCCTCCCGTACGCCACACTCGCCAAAACCGTCACAAATAAGCACTGATAACGCCACATCTCAACGAAAACAACTTTGCTAACACAGGATTGAATAACATATACAACTGTCCGACGGTGTGTCTAATCCCTGAATACAACAGCCAGGGTTTCACATGCATTTATATCTGGCCTTATTTGTGGTTCGTCAGCCTTGATAGGCGGAGCCGAAATGGCTTCCGAAAATGAAGTTTCCTTTAGCGCTAGAGGACTGGCACTGAGGCTGGCTAATTGAGAAAAGTTTCGCACGGTGGCACAATGATCGCATGTATATTGAATTGCAACATGGACTATGGGAGTTGTAATGAGGTTTGAGATGGTTTCACTTGTTGTGGAATGGTGTCTAAGGATAATTACCTAAGTGTATGTTACATGATTTTGATGCGATTGATACAATTGGAACGAGCACTTAGTAGTGATACTCCATGGTCATAAAACTTTTCATTCTTATTCGATTTCAAAAACAAGGACGTTCCATGTGTATGTTTTTTTCTTTATATAAGTAAGTACAATTAATTTCATGAAGATGAGTGAGGAAGTTTTGTAGTACTTACCATTTGAAGTTGGTTTTTGGTTCAAATAATTATTGTAAATGAATACATTGAAAAATTTATAAAGAAGTAAGTTAATTGATAAATAGGTACATAAGAACATATCAATTTACTCGTACTTACGTTTCATACCTGCAAAATTTTACAAAAGCTCAATGGAACGGCGTGGTGCCTCAAAGTGCGATCGTAATGTTTTAGGAATCAAAAAAGCAAGGCAACATTGTGTGTGTGTGTGTGTGTGTGTGTGTTTGTGTGTGTGTGTGTGTGTGTGTGTGTGTGTGTGTGCGCGTGTGCGCGCGCGCGTGTGTGTGTGTGTGTGTGTGTGTGAGTGAGTGTGTGGTGTGTATGTTTGTGTGTGTTTGTGTGTGTGAGTGTGTTGTAGCACATGCTCACAGTACACACATATCAGGATAATATATGTATTGCTACATGGTCATTATAAATAGGTATGTCACTAGTTAATATTCGTTAGAATAATCAAGTATTTTAAGTTTTGTCTTGAAGGTAAGAAATACCTGGAATGTACGCAAAGATTTTAATGAAACTAAGCGTGCGAACCTAGCTCGTGGCATAACCCAAATTATGCTATATTAGCGCAGGCATGCGAGTGAGTGCATGACACAGAATTCGGACAACTTGCATGCCTTGCAGAATTCATGCGTGCATCGTGGGATAGAATATGTTATTAAATATTATATCGCGAGCATAATTTATGAACGAGAATACACATTGTTACCTGCATTGCGATTACGGAAAACGGTTGCTATTTGAAGTCAAACAATTGCGATGAGATTGTCATCAATAGATACAAAGTATAAAACAGTCCTTCTTAACTCTTAAACGGAATTTACTGCGGTTTTCATCAATAGATGGAGTGATTTAAGAGGAAGGTTTATAATTATGTATAGTTTGATATTGTTTTGTTTTAATTTTTTGAAATATATCTATGACGATAAATGTTCAAGATGTCGGAAGAAATCAAACATATTGATAAAACAAAGTCGTCTCCCGCCGTCTGTACCCTTAGATCTTTTAAGCTACACAACGGATTTTAATGCGGTTTTCACCAAAAGTTAGATTATTTTTCACAGAACGTTTATAATATACACGGTGGTATCGGTGGATGGGGGGTGGAGCAACCCAGTATCTATGGATTTAAACCCCCTGTATTTTCTGCGGTATTCAGTGGTTCAAAAGTTATTTGGAGTTTGGTAATATTTTAGTCAAAATCAGATTTCAGCCTGAACTTCGCAATTGCAGCCAAATTATCAGGCCGGCGACTCTGTTTTTTTAAACTAGTTCTTTAGTGGGCCTTTTGTACCCCTACACTAATCAGAGTATTTTTTTTTCTAAATCTAATTATTATAATTTTCTTTCTTTGGTTCTTAAAAAATTATCCACATTTTTTTTTTTACTACTAACTATCTTAAAAACTACTGGCTTTCAAGAATAATAAACTCTGAAAATTTCATTCTGCTAGTATTAGGCTATCAAAGCTATCATGTTGAAAAATGTACTTGAATAGTCCAAGTGCCAAAAATCCGGGATATAAACATTACGTCTCGCTCTTGTGCCGCTTTAATTGGCTGATTATGTAGCATGCCACCAAAGGGCATTTTTTTAGGAGTATTTAAGGTGCTTGGGGCACTATAGGCTATTCAAACCAGCTCATTGACGGTAAACTCCAAGTCCTTCTTTCGCCTTCGCCTGTCATGAAATCCTGAAGCAGCTTTCGGTCTTCAGACTAGACAACAGGATCTCGATGGCCGCAGACAAATATGACGGAGTTGCTCCTTATGGGCTTCGAAGTTAGATCAGCAAGAGGACGACTGAACATAGAAAGCAGATCTTAGTAAGGAAGTGCAGAAATTAGGTGATGTCCTCGTGTTTCAAAAAGTTTCCTTCATACTAGGCTCGTAGATTAAGACGTAGACATCCACCCTCGTACGAAGTCACTCAGCATGAGAGACGTCTTCACTGGTCTCGCAATTTCATACGATTATATGTGACATCAACACTCGGAAGGGCTTCACTGATGCCCATTACGCGACGCGGCACATTTAAACTAGGTATTAAAACGACACTTGGAGATTTTATCCCATTTCAAGGGAATATTTATTCCATTTTAAACTGCATTATTTAAAACTGTAGGAATTGAAGAGTAAAAGGTAACTCTCTAATTCAAGGGTGGAAAGTAAGTAAATGATTATTTACAATCTCTGCACCCCTTATATAGGAGATGGAGATTTTAGACCTATAGTCAGCGCCAGAAAGATTGGGAATAAAGTGAATTGACCTTTCGATGGTTCAAGAAGCGGTGACAAACCTTTTATGACAGGTTTTTTTTTTTTACTTTTAGTGGAGGTCTCGTAGGTAGGTTCCACCAGAATATCATATATTCTGCCGCCAAGCATGAATACCTATGTTAAGTGTAGTATCTCAACATTACTATATTCCAATTGAAGGGTACTGTAGCTAGTGAAAAACTGAGATAACGCTCAAATGTATCAAAGTAACCTGTGAAGTGATGCACAGGACTTTGTTACTCAAAGTTTCGGGTACCACTGCAATGGGCATGCGCAGGCGTTATCTCTTATGAGAGCGCCACTCGTCTCGTTACTTATGACCATAAAAATAGTTAGGCACATAAACAACTAAAATCTTATTCAAAATCATTTATTTAAAAAAACATTTGTACTTAGTCATTCACTTGTAAGTATTCATTGTGTCCACTTTTTCTGAGTCCTTATGGCCGATTTTTCAAAACTGTCCAACTATCTATGTATCAACTATTTATGACATCTATGGAGCGTATATTGGCAAATATACGCTCCATAGATGAGATAAATAGTTCTTTTGCGGACTACTTAGATCTCAGAAGCTTATTCGAGCATTTTTTCGTTCGAAGGAATCGTATCTGGCTAAGTATTTTTAACAAAGGACAACAGTCAAGTTTCATACTTTTTTTTTGATAATTCATTTTCTATAACCCCCATTGTACGTAGGAAATGTTTATTATGTAACCCCACAACCCAATCTTACATCAAAATCAAAATTGTAGAGTTTGACGACCGGTTGGTCTAGTGGCTAGACACCCTAGGTACAAAATGAAACGGTCGCGGATTCGAATCCTGCAAGGTGCAATCATTTGTGTGATGAGCAGAAATGTTTGTTTCCAAGTCATGGATGTAATATTAATATCTATGTAATATCTATGTAATATCCGTTATCTAGTGCCCATAGTAAAGCTAGGCTAGGGCTAAGCAACTGGTGTGGAATTATCTGTCAAGTATATATTAGACACTAGCTGTTCGCACGCGTGGTCTTTTCTTTAGGTTCAAAGTACCATAATTTGCTATTCCAGGACCAATATACCAACATTTGCTCAAAATTTCTTTAGCCGTGAAAAATACTTTTATCCACTGCTCGGCTTCTAACTCACCAGATTGAGATACCAATTACACCAGTTTTTAAATCAAACCCTAAGCTATCTAACAATGAAAACCACATTGCAATCGGTCCAATAGTTTTTACGTGATGCGTCAACAAACAAACTTACAGACAAACAGACAGAGCGACACGATTAAAAAAAACGAGTTAATACCATTTTTAAGCACCCAAGAGCATTTTTTTATTTATCTTTTTTTACAGCCTTTTTCGTACTTATTGCTTTATTATAAGTATAGATACGAGTATATGACTGTGTCAATTTGCATCAAAAAATCCGTCTAGTAGTTTCAGCGTGATAAGTGTTATTTTTAATAACTTTCAACCCATATATTGCGGAAACCCTTTAATTTTTCGGGATGAAAAGTTTCCAATGTCCTACCTCGTAGTATGAACTAAAATATTACCAAGTTTCATTTGAATTCATTCAATAGTTCCTGTGCGATGCGCGGTCAAGATACGGACAAACAGACAGACAGACAAACAAAAATAAAAAGTAAAACAGTTTTGGCATCAGTATCGGATATAGAGAACCATCCAAAAAATATTATTTATTACTTAAATATTACCATAATTTTGGACCCATATCCCGCAGAAGCCCTTTAATTTTTCGGCATAAAACATTTCCTCAATTTTAACCTATCATATAAATTAAGACGGTGCCAAGTTGCATCAAAACCCGTCTATTAGTTTTAGCGTGGTACGTGTTCTTTTAAATAAGTTTCAACCCCTATCCTGCGAGAACCCATTAAATTTTTCGGGATGTAAAGTATTCTATGTCCAACCTCGTAGTATGAACTCAAATCAAACCAAGTTTAATTTTAATTCATCCAGTAGTTGGCGTGAAGTACGCCCAAGATACAGACAGACAGACATACAAAAATGAAACAAACATACAGTTTTTTTAGGCTTCATTATAGAACGTAGAAAGAACTCCAAAAAAAAATTTCACTATATCTTTAATGTACAGAATTTGGACCCATATCCCCATATCCGATAAGAAATCCTTTATTTTTGGGATAAAAAATATCCATAATTTTTACCCATCTTATAAACTATGTCTGTGCTAAGTTGCATCAACATCCGTCCAATAGTTTCAGCATGCTACGTGTTCTTTTAAATAATTTTTAACCCCTGTCCTGCGAGAACCCATTAATTTTTAGGGATGTTAAGTATCCTATGTCCTACCTCGTAGTATGAACTGAAATCATACCAAGTTTCATTTGAATTCATCCAGTAGTTCCGGCGGCTTGATGCGTGGCCAAGATACAAACAAACAGACATACAGACAGAAATGAAAAACAAACAGTTTAGGTTTCATTATCGAATAAAGAGTAACCTCCAAAAAAATAACAATATATTTAATGTACAGAATTTAGACTCATATCCCGCAGGAACCCTTTATTTTTCGGGACAAAAAGTATCCATAATTTTCACCCATCTTATAAACTATGTCTGTGCCAAGTTGCATCAACATCCATCCAATAGTTTCAGCGGGCTACGTGTTATTTTAAATAATTTTTCACTCCTATCCTGCAGGAACTCTTTCCAATGTCCTACCTCGAAGTATGAACTCAAATAATACCAAATTTCATTTGAATTCAGTGACTATTTTCGGCGTGTTGCGCTGCCAATGTACAGACAGACAGACAGACAGATACACAAAAATACAATATACAGTTTTGTCTCTAATATTAAATATAGAACGGTCTCCAAACAAAATTACACAATATCTTCAATTTACAGAATTTAGGACATTATCCCGCAGGAACTCTTTATTTTTTCAGGATAAAAAGTATTCTCAATTTTTACCTATTATATAAACAATGACTATGCCAAGTTGCAACAAAATCCGTCCAGTAGTTTCGGCGTGATACGTGTTCTTTTAAATAACTTTCAACGCCTATCCTGCGGGAACCCTTTAATTTTTCGGGATAAAAAGTATCCTATAACCTACCTCGTAGTATGAACTCAAATTATACCAAGTTTCATTTAAATTCATTCAGCAGTTTCAGCGTGATGCCTAGCCAAGAAACAGACAGACAGACAGACAAAAATGAAAAAAAAATACAGTTTTGGCTTCAGTATCAAATATAGAGTATCCTCCAAAATAAAATTTCAAAATATCCTCAATGTACAGAATTGGGCCCGATATATATATATATATATATATATATATATATATATATATATAATATATATATATATATATATATATTATAAATATATTGTCTCACACACACAAGCAGGATGACACCTGGCCGTTACGGTAGAGAACGGTGGAGTTACGGTGGGAAGCCGGAACGTGCAGGATATTGGAGTCTGGAGGTGTGAATAGGCTATTGGTCGCTAGACCTCAACCCTGGATGTTTATTCATTTGGGGAGATTAAAAGAGTTGGTGTACAAAAGCGAATACACCTCTATCGAACAATTACGGCTAAAACTGAACCAGGTTGAGCAAAAGTTGTCCCATAAGTTCGCTACGGTCGTACTTCGTAGAAAGAAAACCTAAAGAAAGTAGAATCTTCACCACGAAGAAAGCTTAATTTTTATGACTTTGCTACGAGTGCGAGGAGAACTTCTGATCTTGTGATCTCCTCGCACCCGTACGAAGACGGAACCCAAACTTTAGCCATGTTCCTAAAAGTTTGTCCAGTTTAAATTGGACCTGGAACTGGAACTAGAAAGTCAACACGGTGTGCCTCATCGAAAGTCAACACACTTGACCGATTTTAGAGCAGTTTCTCCCAGTGAGCTTCCTCTCACTCTTACTATCTACTTGAGCATCAAAAAAAACTTGCTAATATTACCTTTAGGCTGGCTCAGGATCGCTTTGCTTTGTAAATCCGTACTTTTTACAAAGCGCGGCTTTCTTGTACCAAAAACCTGTACCAAAACCCATGCATCCACAGAGAGTTTCAGTCTCTCTGTGGCTGCATGTTCAATATTATTTCCTAGAGGTACGCGGCCATCCCGTATGCTGTAGATGTCATACGTGATGGCACGTAGATTCTACACTACGTTTTCCTATTTCCTAGGCCCATATGAAATAATATTTATCTCGCTTATGGGTTAACTTGCTTACGTGCTGAACGTGCGCAAAGTGTTCGCAATGCCTATACCTATTTAACTGTGTTCCTATTTTCCTATATATAAACTTATAGCTATATGTATTTGTTATTGCGCTCGTTAACACCTACTATAGTATGGAACGGTTGCCATCACAGAGTGGTCTGTGGTTGCCATGGAAACGAAATAACAAGTCTGTCAAAAAACATCAAGAGCATTGGTGCTATAACTACTTTTGCATTGGTTTTTATATCCTAGAAGAAAATAGGATGCTTTATTCGCGATAACCAGTAATCCACGCGTACGAAAACTAGTTTTTACGCGGGCGGGAAAACTATTCATAAATAGAAATCTAAAAATAAAAAATTGTTTTCATGAAACAACAAAAATTTGAATAACAATTCAAATAATAATATTAATATTAAACGGTACTACGAATTATCTTAATCAGTCTTATACATAATAATAACTACAGGTCAAATAATTAAAATAAAATGTCACCTAAAAATAATAATTAAATTAATGGTCATATGTTATTTATATAATAAATTTTTGATTGGATAGTGAGACAGCATCATTCCGAATCTGACGTCACTATATCTTCCGTCTCCCTTCCGCAAGGCCCGCCCCACTTTAGCCGGGGGGAGGGGATAGAGCTAGCCCAAACGGTCCAGGTGATTCAGTGCGATACGCCTCTTCAACTGCGGGTAACAGCGTTGCTCTTCATTAAAAATAATATATAAAATAATTTACATTATTTTATTAATATAAAATTTCTGTTACAGTAGCATTAATGGAAGATTCTTCGAAGATTTCTGCAGATGGTGAACGGAGTCGCCTGCCTCCACAAGATTCACCGCAGGCATCTTTTTCGTCACCATCAAAGAGTTCAGCCCCACGTCGTTGGCGTCATCGGATGCAGAAGGAGAACAAAGAATCGGATGGTCGTAGGTTAGACATGCTGACAAATCAAATGAGTGAAATTTTAAACTACTTGAAAAATAATAAACCGGCCAGGTTTTCAAACAAAGAGCCTGGTTCCGATCCTGATCTTCCTATACATCCATTGGAAGACTTGAGGGTTTCTCTGGGGTGTAACGAGCCCCATTTCTACAAGGCGAAAAAGGCTAAAGTCATTGAATTTGCAGTCTCAACAAACTTAAAAGAACCAATCGTTGAAAACGCCTCTGAAGGTACTAAATAAACAGCACCATTTTGATTCAAACGACTGGCAGAGAATTAAGTACCTTGAGACTGAGAAGAAATATGTTGCCAAGCCGGGTTTTTAAGAGCTTGATGTCAATACTGAGCTTAGGCGTTGCGATACAAATTCCTCTTGGCTAAGGTTACTTGATAGATCTTTTGGAGCTGTTACCGTAGCTGTTATGGGCTTATCCAAAAGAATGAGCTGTTAAGAAGTAACATTCAACAGATCATAGAATGGACTCATTCTCCGGACTGTATTTTAAACACTGATACGCTTTTCGAAAATATTTGTAGTTTTTTTTTCGGACAAATCTCCTTATATGAAAGTGCCTAAAGATCTCTTGCAACTTAGTTGCGGAAGGTGAACTGACATTATTCAGAGACAATGGGATTCCTCCGACACAAAATAACCTTTTCAATCCACAGGATTTAACCGCTTTTTGCAGAAAGCAGGAGGCACGAATAAATTGTTCTCAGCCCAAAAACGCTCTGCGGAAAAGCCTCATTCTATATCTATGCAGAAATGACAAGATGACCCCCCATCCAAACGACCACGCAAGTCTTTTCAAGACAGTAACGCTGTTTTTGAGCCCCGACCCTCCACGAGTTTTCAAGTTTTAGCTTCCAAAGGCGGTGCCCAAAAGTCGGCTAACAATAAATCCGGTCCGAAACGCAATGATAACAAAAGAGGCTCTTCCAGAAACCGTAAATTTGATAGTTATTAAAAGTGACTATCCCCAAATTTTTTTTATGGTGGGTGGTTAAATAATTATATTCAAATTTGGAAGAATTTTGGCGCTCCAGATCATATTTTAAAAATGATAACAGGTTATCGAATTCCTTTTTCCAAAATACCCCCGTTTCAAAACTCAGAATTATTAAAACAGTTTCAAACTCCAACAAGTTTGTTAATGTCAAAACAGGTCAAGCTTCTAAAACAACAAAGAGTGTTGATTCGAGCATACCCTACATCCAGTTTTGTGTCCCCTATGTTTTAGTGAAAAAATCAGACACCAGCATCTGCCCGGTTTTCAATCTGAAAAATCTTAGCCGTTATTTAGTGCAAACAAAGTTTCGGTTGATAAATATGTACCGCGAACCGGATTTCATCATTTCATCATTGTGTCGTCTTCGTTTAGTAGCTAATATATAACACCTCTCTCCCCAAGATCTGCGACTATTGGCGAGCAAGGCTTGAAAATACCGCTGATACTCCAACCAGTCAAGAATCATGTAAATCTTCTTTAACTTCGGCTAATTTAGTAGTATTCTCTAATTCTTCATTATTAGTTGTGGCATTTGCTTTCTTAGGTGTTTTCTTATAATCATACAAATACTTAGTGCAGTTGCACTCAATAGCAGAGTACATAAATGTATTATAGTGTAGTGTACGCCATTTATTTCTGTCTGTTAATGGTGCTTCCATCTTGATCTCGGTATTGGTGGCATGAAGTTTTTGAAAATTACTAATTTGACCTTTATTTTTCTTACTTCGGGGTTAGATTCTGATTCATCAATGGCTGGCAGTTTCAGTATATTCATTATTTGTCCTTTAATGCGGTCCTCGTTGTTTGTTATCGTGAATTTGGTAATTTGAAGTAGACATCCATTGGTCTTGAGTGCATGATAGGTGAATTTTCGTTGGCGTAGGGAAGCTCAGCACGAATTGACAGTCGTCTAGTTGTTCTACCGCATCGGTTTCAACAGTGATTGAAGTAAAATGACATGACTCGTCGATCTGCTGCGTGATGATCAGTTGATAAATACAATCAGCTCTGCTTCCATGGTGGTTTAGCTTGTCTTCACATAGTTACCCGAGGCTAGAATTCGGGCATTCAGCTTCCATATACATAGAATCTTTGTCGTGAATTGCCAGGAAGGGATGAGAAGGGATTATTATTTTATGATCTTTATTACCCAGTACCTTGACGCGTGCGCACGCGCAGTATGTGCGCACTGAGGCATGTTGGCGATATATCGCCACTCGATCACTGAAAGGAGCGGACAACCGGGAACTTGAATACTAGTACTACATTTCTACTGTTATAATAATAACCTACTTTTACTAGGTCGAAATATTCTCTACAACTAGCTTGCGGTATTTGCTCTCTGCTATAGATGACATTTAACTGATTTAACATATCCTTAAGTGTATCTATATTAAACTTAAAATGGTGCGTACTTTTAACACGAATAAAACATAACAAATTTCCTAATCTCAATCATTCATACGATAAATCTTCCACGTTGTCTGCTAAAATAATGATATGCTGCGCCAGATGAGCATATTTAACCGTATCATTCTCGCGCCATTCTTATATCATCCGCTGTTATGTCATTCACTGCGGTCTCAATTTTAAGTTGATTTTGAACCAAATTAGTCAATACATTTTCAAGAATTTTCTGATGTCCAATGTTTACTATGATTTATCATATTTAATAGCATCAGTATAATCAAGGTTCCCTGAAACACTTTTGATAACAGAGCCCAAGCCGTCGGTGAGACCTCTCTTCGCAAGATTGGGTTCGAATGTCTCTAGTTGGCTAAACAATTATTCTATTTTATTATGTAGGTACTCAATATGAGGTTGGTTGGCAAACCCTTTCGTTTTGGGTTTTATTTCGAAATTGTGAAGAAAGGGTTGTCAATTGAGCGCAGCATTAACAAACTTAATGTTCTTACGTAAATCTTTTAAATCGATAGGCTGAAGGAAGGAGTGATAGTACGTAATAATTTTTGCTGTTCCAATATTACCAGGTCCATTGTCCAAGCTAGTCAGGGTTGGTTCTTCCGCTTGTACTAGAGCCAGTATCGGAAGAAGGACCCTGTAATAATGGGTCAGTATTAAGGACTCTCTTTAATCTCGATTTGGCCATGGGGCCACGCTTCTTCCGGGTGTAAATATGAATGGGTAAATCTGCTAGTACTGTGTCGTGTGTGTATCTAGCAGCTAATTTTTGTCGGTTTGCTAATGGGTTGCGAACAAAGACTTGTTGGTCGGGATAGTATTGTATCTGTGGTTCACGGTCTTTATTTGCGTTTTCGGTGATTTGAGTGCGCTTGTGTAGTGATTACTCATTAGTCGTTTCAAAGACTTTTTGCATCTTGTTACGATGTTCCTGACTAGGTATATTGTTGTAGCATATTTTGTGATAGATTAATGTCTAATGGATCCCGAGGGTCTAAATGTCCTGTTATTATGTCTATGGGTCTACACTTGATGAAACTATGGATTGAACTATTATAAGCTAGGATAGCATACGGCATTAGGAGAATTACTGAGTCACCTGTAAGTTTTAACTTTAATAGACTTAGATGTTCGAGCAAAGTAGAGTGAAGTCGCTCTACCATGCCGTTTTCATTTGGAGCATACACTGGAAGTTTGTGGTGATTTATTTTGTGTAATATCGTGAATTTCATGAATATTTGGTTAGTGAATTCCGGGCCACGATCTGTAACAACCGTCATGGGTACGCCGTGATGAGTGCAAAACGTTAGAAGGGCCTGAATTAACTAAGAGTGTTGCATCTCTGAGATGATATGCTTGGCTATATTTTGAGAAAGCATCAATGATGGTGAGATATTTTTGAGATTTGACACGCTAAAAAAATCAAGGTGAACTATTGTTTAGTAGGTGGTGACACTACACAATTTTTTTGTTGAATTGGTTTTTGGTCGTACTTAGCTTGGCCACATACCGCACACTCGTTGATATATTTTTAGCTATATGTTCCTTAAGTTTTACAAAAAAGTATTTTCGAGACAAAGCTAGGTAGGTTTCGCTTAAGCCAGGCTCAAACCAAGTCAGAAGTGACAGATCTTCTCAAACGTGGTCACATGGAGCTGCTTAATTGGGCCAGCAACGCCCAAGATTACTTGCCGATCTCCCTCTAGAGCATTGCCTCACGGATAATGTTTCGATGGACGTTGAGAAGTCCAATACTCTCAAAATATTAGGTTTGAAGTGGGAACCTAGATGACGATAGATCTGATAATGAAATTATCAGATCTAGGTTGACCACGTTTGAGAAGCTCTGTCACTTCTGACTTGGTTTGAATAGTCTGGCTTAAATCGGAACAACCTATAATGACATCATCGATGTATACGTCAGCCGTTAAGACAGCTTTTCCAAGAGGTACGTCACTACCGTCATTGTCTGCAAGTTGATTGACGGTACAACAAGCAAGAAAGGGTGATGATGAGACATGATAAGTGACAGTGTTCAGTTGATATTCTATAATCGGTTGAGAGGGATGAAATTTCCAGAAGATTATTTGATAGTCACGATGCTGTTCGTGCACGAGAATTTGATGGTACAAGTCCACTGAAAACAGAAAAGAATGAGTACGAAACCTAAGAAGAATTTCCAAAATGTTAGCCTGTAACTTTGGACCGATGAGTTCATGCAACGATTCGCCAGTGATAGCGTCTTTATTTGACGCATCAGAGACTCGAAATTTCGTGCTGACACGAAGAGCCGACTCTCAAGGTCCTGGGAATGACGGATCCTTGTCTTCTAAGAATGGCAAGACAACAGTATAGCGTCCGGTTCGACGACCGGTTGTCACAATAAGTTTGATCTTCTGCACTCAATTTGGTGACGCATGGAATATTGTCTAATTTCCAGAACTTCTTGACTTCCTGAAATAGCTAGTCATCTGTAACGAATAACGAGTTGGCATTGTGTTGTTGACACCTGATTATCACCAACACTTCCTAAAAAAAAGCCAGCCGAACAGAACTGAACGCCGATGGTTGCTTCGGTCCTCCGCTCACACTTCCACTAGAATAAGAGAGGGGAAGATCTCAGCACCTAGAAGAATATCGATGAAACCAGATTTGTCACAATCCGGATCAGCCAGATTGAGACCACGAATATGAAGCCAAGACGATTTGTCGAGCCTGACGCCTGGCATGTTTCCGCGTATGTTAGGTATTGTCATTGCTTCGACATTGAAATCCACTTGATCGGCAATACCTATTTGAAGTTGAACAGCTCCAGATATGGAAGCTGACGATTGACCTACACCTAACTTGGCGTGAAGTCATGCGTTTGTCAAGTCCTAGTCGGTTTATTGCGCGTTCTGAAATGAAAACCGGATTCAAAACCTAGGCTCCGCACCAATGAGTTTTCTAAGTTATGTGCGGTTTATTGTGATTTGGACCAAATTTTTAAACCACTTTGATTACTTTGACGGGAACGTATATGTACTGACTAGATTTATTAATTTGTGTGACCAGTTAGTTGCGGATTGTATAGTCAAGGAGCTGTCGAATAATAACTGAATACTCAGAGAGGTAGCTGTGCTTAATGGAATTTTAAATAAAGTTACCGGGCCTGCCGCCCATTTGATAAACTCTAACGGTATCCCGACTACCTGGCAAGGTATTCGAGGAGCGCTCATTAATAACTTTTTGGACTAACGGGATGAGACAGCCCTTTATAACGATTAAGCGTTATTAACGCAGGGACAAAGTAGTCCCCAGGAGTTCTAGGATAGGTGTTAGAATCTTTTTAGTACATTGATGACGTATATTACACTACATGAAAATATTCCAACCACTCTTGAAGCAAAAAGGGACCTTTACAGAAAGCTTAAGTTGCAAGCGTATCTACGTGGCTTGAAAGATCCCCTAGGTGCACGTATTAGGTGTATGCAGGCTGGAAAGTATTGAGAATGCGCTAGAGTTTGTGCACGAAGAACAAAGCACGTTATATCTTCAACAGCGTAACGAGCACCTTTCGGATAGGAGACCTTAGCCTCCTCCTCCTGTATGATCTTCAACGAATACCATTTAAAATGCCGGTACAAAACTTTTATATGCCAACCCCTAGACAGCAAAGTTTTAGCATGCCTGGACCTTCAAAGCCATAATTCACGCAGGCGTCTGTACTGCAGTGAAGGCCTAGCTTTTACAACTTTTGGTTGTAAAAGCTAGGACAGGTAGGTCCAACACGCACCATGCAAATATTTCGGGCTGCACCCCCAAACTACAACTCCAATAGTGGGTTTAGAATGAATAGTGGATTCGGAACCCAGCACCGCAGTTTCAACAGCCTCGACCCATGAGTGGCGTTAGCCATTTTGTATCCCGTAATTTACCACCTACTTCTTTTATGAGGGGACATGACTGGACCAAGTCAGGCAATTCTTCTCTAGTAATTATTATAAAACAAGGGAGATGAACTTAAATGATTGCCTGGGATACGACAACTATGATGAAGACTACTACACAGATTTTTACCCATTCAGTGAATATGATCAGTACGCCGAATACTACAGCCGTGCATTGAAGCTTCCCATCACCACTGTGAAGTGTGTGTTTCGGGGCATGTATGGCAATAGAAATATCTTCGTACATAACCTCCACTTCATCGTCTGGGCATTTCGAGTGTGTGGGGCATACACCTGTATGATCTTCAACGAATACCATTCGGTAATTCTGAGTATAAGTTTCGCCACCCTGCTCTAAACGCTTTCGATCTTCACAATGTTATTGACGAGGGACTTGTAGACGAGAAACCCGATACCGTGTTGGGACTGATGGTCGCCCTCCCGGAAATACAGTAAGTTGCCGGAATTGAGGGTCATCGTATCCTCTCCCTCTCTCTGGCATTCTGACAATCCTATAATATCCCAGCGCAACTTACTTACTACTTCTTCCAGCTCTATCAACTTCTCATCGGTCCTCAAGGTGCATGCGTTGCTTGTTGCCAGGTCCAGAGATCATGGGGTTTGGTAGCTGGGTCTCTGCCAGGGACTGCCAGGTAACGGTGGACCAGGGGGTGGTCCACCGTTACCGTGGCTGCTACCGGTGCCAGAAATAACGGAGCCGCCGGGGACTCGGGGCTGTCTTTGCGGTATGTTGGTCATATTGGGGGGAGGTTTGCCATAGTCACCACGCTTGGCAGGCCTTGGATTTGGTGACCACAGTTTTACAAATATGTACTCGGAGGGCGCTGCTGTCCATCTTCCGGGGTGTATTTCCTTAATCGCCTCTTACGACATCCACAGGAGGATTGGGAGGGGTCTTATTCTAAGCCGAGAACGCCACGGTAAACATTAGGTTACACATAACTTAGATACATCAGGAATACTGCAATATCCCTGATTTTGCCCTTTGCCCAAATGCGGAGGTTTATATATTTTGGGCTGTATGTATATAGCTTTGGCGTATTCTACAGCCGAAACGGCTTGATTGACTTTGATAAATGAGGTATCATTGGATCAATCACAAGAGACAAATAGGATATATGAAGTATCAAGGAAACTAATATGGCGGCTTACAGCTGGCATATTGTATTTCCGCCCGAACAAAAAAGGACCAAAACTTATCGAGTGAGATATCAAAATACAGGTCTTTAAAAGACAATTTAAAAATATATATATAATTCTTATAACTAAACAGTAGCAATTTTCTTATAAGCTTCCCACAAAATTTTCATGATTATTTGTTATTTTTCCTTTTTTCCTTTTCTATCCTCTATATATCCTTGTCCATCACCTTCTATAATCCATATACGTATTACAAAGAAACCTCTTGAGGTTAATTGACTATTATACCAATATGGAAGAAAAACAATCACATGCTAAAGAAATAGATTTAAATTTGCTTTAGTACCTACCCACGTAGTTTGTAGGCCGAGGAAAATCGGAAAAGGTCATAAAAGTGGACAAGTGCTGCATCGAGTCATAAAGATAGGGTTCTACTGATATATCAACAACGAACACCTGTCAGAGACCAAAATAGCTTTTTTATTTTTGTCACTATAATTAAATTTGACATTTAAGGAGACCACGCTTAGCAGGCGTCTTGGTTATAGCAGTAGATATCCAGATTCCCACACAGGAAAATGCAGTTGGCTACTTTCAAAATGTCCTATGCTGGTTGACTGCACCCACGGGATGATAAGAGGTCGACCTTTTACTAAGCTGGCCCACACGAATAATGTCGTACTACGTGCTAATAAACTATTAGTAATACATTTCTAGTTTGGGGCTAGGTAACTGGTGTGAATTGTCCTGAGTCTATACTTATAATCTACTAACTGTGCCAGCGGCTTCGCTCGCGTGGTCATTTCTCTAGGTTAAAGGTACTAGTGCTATTCCAGGACCTAAAATACCAACATACCTACCTATATATGATCAAAATTCCTTCAGCTTTCTAAAATATTTTTATCGATTGCTCGGAATCTAATCATCAGATTATTTCCGGATATATATAGAGAACTCAGTTTTTAAGTCAAACTCTAATATCTATCCAACCGCATAGCGGTCCAGTAGTTTTTACGTGATGCGCGAACAAACATACAGACAAACAAACAGACAGACACGATATAAAAAAAAACTTATATTCTTGTTCAGTAGAGTATTTTAGGTACCCTAGAGCATTTATTTTTTATTATTCTTATTTGTACAGACTTTAAAACTTGACTTTTAGACTTTTAAATCGTGTCTGTCTGTTTTTTTGTCTGTATGTTTGTTCACACATCACATAAAAACTACCGAAGCGTTTGCGATGGGGTTTACACTTTTAGATAGTTTAGGGTTTGACATAAAGCTGGGGTACTTGGTATCTCAATCCGTTGAGCAGAAGCCGAGCAATCGATAAAAATCTTTTTGATGCCTGAAGGAATTTTGATCAAATGTTGGTATATTGGTATTTTAGGCACTGGAAAAGCACATAGAGTACTTTTAACCTAGAGAAATGACAACGCATGTGAAGCCGCGGGCACAGCTAGTCATCAATATACTAAAAAAATAAGAACGAAATAGTCTGTACAAAGAAGATAATTTAAAAAAAATGGTCTATGGTACTTAAAATAAGCTACTGAACTATAATATAAAAAAACGTGTCTGTCTATTTGCCTGTTTGTTTGTTTAGTTGTTCGTTTGACTGTATGATTGTTCGCGCATCACGTAACAGGACCGATTGCGATGCGGTTATTACAGTTGGATAGCTTAGGTTTTGATTTAAAAACTGGTGTACTTCGTATCTCAATCCGATGAGTAGAACCAAAGGAATCGATAAAAACGTTTTGACGTCTGAAGGAATTTTGAAAAAATGTAGTATATTGTACTTTTATGTCTTGGAATTGTACATAGAGTACTTTTAACCTAGAGAAATGACCACGCGTGTGAACCCACGGGTACAGATATTATACTCGTATATATGTTTATTTATTAACAGCTCACTAGCAACTCATTCCCTCCTAATAAATTATAAAGATTACGGAATGGTAATAAGATGTTTTGACATTAAATAAATGTAGCAGTGACCATGATCTCATAATTTATTTCTATTTATTATTCTATTATTTTTAACTTTGAAATTAATTTGAATACATGTTAATTTATGTTTAGTGTGTTATCTGGTCTGTTTTGTATGTTTTTCCTAATGTTAATTAGATGGGGATGCAAGAGTTTTATTTAAAACTAATAATTTTGTAATATGTAGCTGCACCTCATATATTGGTACCCACCTATGAACCTAAAACCTATCGCAGCTTTATTGATTTATTTATGATAAGGTTATGTGGATTTTGACCGCGAGTTACGAGTAGGATGACGAGAAATAGCATACCCTCGAGGTACTAAATACTATAAGACTAAATAGTAGGACCACGAGAAATAAATAATAGTTTAAGAAAACTAAAAAACACGCTTTATATAGAAAACCAAACTAAAAAATTGAAAATAAATTTTAATAGTGTAAGAAAGAAAAAAGTGTTTTATTTAAAAAAAAACGTGGGGTGCATGAGTCAATAGTTATAAATATTTCACTGACAGATATGAGAAGAAGGATTATCATTTCGATAATATCTTAAAAAGCACCCCACGCTTTTTTTAAATAAAACTTTTTTTTCTCTCTTACACTATTAAAATTTATTTTCTATTTTTTAGTTTGGTTTTCTATATAAAGCGTGTTTTTTAGTTTTTTTAAACTAATATTTATTTTCTACTTTTTAGTTTGGTTTATTTATAAGAGCGTTTCTTTTTCTTTCGAATTATTGCATTGTCATCGGTCTTTGACAGGTGTGCAAAATTTGAATGAAATCTGAATTAAAGTGGGTCAAAATAGCGTCCAAAGGTCGGTTACAAACATACAAACATACGAGTGAAGCTAATATAAAGCGTATAAAAAGCCCGCTATCGTGGTTTATTACTGTTCAAATATCTTATCTATACTTATAATAAAGCAATAAGAACGAAAAAGTCTGTACAAAGAAGATAATTAAAAAGGAAATGGTCTAGGGTACTTAAAATAAGCTATTGAACAAGTTTTTTTTTTTAAATCGTGTCTGCCTGTTTGTTTGTCTGTATGTTTGTTCGAGCATTGCGTAAAAACTAGTGGACCAATTGCGATGTGATTTTCACTGTTGGATAGCTTAGGGTTTGACTTAAAAACTGGGGTACTTGGTATCTTAATCCGATGATTAAATGCCGAGCAATCGATAAAAAACTATTTAACAGCTGACATTTTTTTAATAAATGTAGGCTATTGTACTTTATAGGTACTTATGGTCCTAGAATAACATCTATGGGATACTGTTAACTGAAAACCAGGTGGGCAAAGCCGCGGGTACAGCTAGTGTTAGTATTTTGGTATTTTAAGTCCTAAAATAGCACATAGACCTTTAACAGAGAAAAATTACCACGCGTGCGAAGCCTCGGGTATCAGCTAGTACATATATATATAATTGTTATACAGCAGTAAATAACAAAAAGTCTGTACAATTAAGATAATTAAATAAATGGTCTTGGGTACTTGGAGCGACGATCTGCGCAATGTAGCGGGCAGTCATTGGAAGAGAAGAGACGAAGATCGTGCTCAGTGTCGCGCCGCGGGAGACGCCAGCAGTGGACTAATCTAGGTGTTGATGATGATGGGTACTTAAAATAAGCTAATGTTTTTTTTTAATTTAAATCCTGTCTGTTTATCTGTCTGGATATTTGTTCGCGCATCACGTAAAAACGACTGAACCGATTGAATCGCGGATTTCACTGTTGGGTTGCTTAGGATTCAACTTTAAATCTGGAATTTTATGGTTTTTTTAAATCTGGTGTTCCCATAGGTACATCTCGATGCGACGAGTAGATGCCGAGCAATCGAAAAACACTATTTGACAGCTGAAGGAATTTTGATGAAATTTGGTATATCGTACTTTATAAATACATTTGGTCACACAGTGTCACCTAAGACACTTTTATCTCAGAAATACCATACGGGAAAAGCCGCGCGACACAGCTAGCATTAATAAATGTTTTAAATCATCCCATAATCATTTTCCTTCTAAGCATAACAAATCAAGCCAAGCTAATAGAGTCAAATACATCGTTCCGTCTTTGTAACTATCTAAGGATATCCTGATCAAAAAAACAATGGAAGAGTCCTCTAAATAAATACTATTTGTTAACATTTTCGACGATGAACATAATACACAGTACTATCATTTATTCTGTGATAGAGCGTAGTTCCTTTATGATACTTTAACAGTTAGGTACTTACAATCTTCGGACTATCTCAAGAGATAGACGATTATACAAAAGCGAAATGAGTGCTACTTTGATTAGATTGACTTATAAACTTATTAAGCGACGAGATAGCCTCAAGGGCCTATAGCGTTACACCTGTTACATCATTACAGGGCACATTTCAATAGTTGATTGGAATCTGGGCTTTTATGTATGTAGGTAGATAGGTACATACTCTATAGCTTGTTACTAAACTTTTAGAATATCAGTAATCATTTTTAAAATTTAAAATCCTTGGTGCAATATAATACTAAACAAAGTCTACATTAGGTATAAGTTGTCTTCGGGCATTTAAGTAGGCATCTTAGATAAAATGTACGTAAGCGTCGGGCAGTGGTCCAACTGTTCTATTAAACTAGTTGTACTACGGGCCTTTGGTACGGTCGGTTAGGATCCAACTGTTATTTTGGTTGGACTATGAGCGAAGTTTTTTGAATTGTATTTCCTTATGTGTTTTTTTTGTATTATAACAAACTAGTGACTTGCCCTGGTTTCGCACGGGTAGCGCTCACACCGCGGCATTTTTCTTACTGATACGAGTAGCATTCTACGTACACGTCGTAACTTCAAAAAAAGAAACCTGTAAGCGTAATTATTTTTTTTTGGCATCAACGCTCGTATTTTTTTTCAGCATTGGACAGGAAAGGGCATTAATATCAATGGCAAGAACATCTCACAATTACGATTTGACGATGACATACGAGTGGTCCTAGAGACGGAGTCGCTGCAAGACTTGCAAAGTATGCTGACCAACCTAGATGACGCTTCTCGACGCATCGGTCTCGGAATGAATATAGATAAGACCAAGATCATGTTTAACGATCTTTTTGACCCGGAACCGATTGCAGTGCAGTCAATAGTGTACCTCTTGAAGTTGTCCAAAAATACGTTTACCTTGGGCAAATATTGCAATTATGTGAGAACAACTTTGAGAAGGAAACCAACAGAAAAATTCAGCTTGGGCAATATTCGGAAAGCTTTGGCAAGTCTTCTAAAAACGTGAACGCTAAAACGTGGACACTCACGGTCAAACTATTCCGCAAATTTAAGGTCGCTTAGCGAGCTATGGAGAGAGCTATGTTTGGAGTTTCTCTGAAGGACAAGAATCGTAATGAAGATATCCGACGAAGAACCAAGGTAACCGACATAGCTCAAAGGATAAGCAAGCTAAAGTGGCAGTGGGCTGGTCACATTTCCCGAAGAACTGATAGGCGTTGGGGTAGACAAGTTCTCGAGTGGAGACCACGTTTAAGCAAACCTAGTGTAGGACGCCCTGTGGCCAGGTGGAGTGATGACCAGCGAAAAGCGGCTGGAAGAAAGTGGATGAGGAGAGCTGAAGACCGAGCTCAGTAGAATGCATTAGGAAACACCTACGTCCAGCAGTGGACAGATGTAAGCTGATGATGATGATAATTACCTAACAATTACTGCTGGTTAATTCTCAAATTAATAAACTGCTAACTGCTTACAAATAAAGCTGTTAACGAACATTGTATCGAACGGTTTGATTACACAACCTGATAACGGGCGTTTTGCTTAATGTCCTTTTGTTTCCATTACCCAAGCACACGTAACAAAGGGCTAGACGCAATTACGTCGACTTGTTGGGTTTTGGCAAGGTTAGTAACTAGGTAAATGCTTGGTTTCTTAAAAATAAATACAGTTTGTTCGGTCTCTAGAAGCTTACATCTAGTCACTGGATGATCTAGACATAAGTTCAAAAACAAAAACCCGTCTACGGTCAGGTAAAAAATAGCCTATGGCATTTTTGCGATGAAGACGAATTGATTGATACCTCGCTTGTCAAAATCAGTCGTTTTTAGTCTATATTTACTTTGCCGTAGTTGGGTAAAAAATAATGGTCTAAATCATCGCGAAAAAAAAAACTGTAGTTTTAAGATCGCCGGCTTGTTTTTCCTGTGCTTCTGTTAAATCGTGATAACTTACTACAGAATCTTATACGAGTAAGATTATCAAAGTTAATTGTGTTTTGTTAGATCTATTTCCTAAAATCGTTATCCGACAACATTCATCGACATTGTACGGAAATATCTTTTGTTTGTTGACTTAATGGAGGTTATTAGATATGCAACAGTTCACACGGCTATGATATTGTGTTGATCAATATACGTACACATCATGAGCAAGTTAAATTCCCACTGCTGGGATGTGTCTGTCACTCAGTAGGAGACGATAATAGGAGAGGAATAGTGGGCATTCTACACAATTTGTTTGTAAATTGTTTGTGTATACAATAAAATATAGTTGAATTAATGTTATTCATTTGCTATAAATATGTGTAAGTACAGTAAAGTCTCAACATATTTTGCCATTATATAAATATTGATTTATACATTTCAAATACGAACAAGACATAAAATATGTTCAAATCTAAAACACGACTACGGTCAGGTAAAAAATAGCCTATGACATTATGGCGATGAACATGATTCGATTGATACCTTGCTTGCCATAAATCCGACCAAGTTTTTAGTTTGACCGCATAACCCTTCCTATGCCTCACCATAAACGGGTACAAAATAGCCTATGGCACTCTATACACGAAGACAAATCGATGGATACCTCGCTTTTCAAAATCGGACCAAGTTTTTGCTTTGAACACTTAACCCTTACATCGCCTTGCCGTAGTCGGGTAAAAATAGTCTATGACACTCTATACCTGAAGATGAATCGATTGACACCTTGCTTGTCAAAATCAAACCAATAGGGGCGACGCTATAGTGGAACATCCACATACCCACATAAATAGATACATACATAGACTGTTAAACCCTTCCCTTACTTTGCTGTAGTCGGGTAATAATTCCGTTAGTAAAATATTATGTCAATGTCAAAAGATAAGTAAAGCCACACACAGTGTTACGATAGTAACATATACATCAATGCACACGGTAGATATATGCTAGTAAGTAGAGAAATTTGCCTTGCTAAAGGTGGTGTAGTAATGATTTTCACATATGTTGTTTAAGTCTAGACTCTGATGAAAAATCCTTGTTTGAATCCTTGTTGAAGTTTTCGACCGTGGGGGGTGGGAGCGTTAGCCACCATCTTGAATTGAAGGGGGCAAAATTATTATTTTTCTAAATAGTTCTTAAGCAGCTTTACGGCAAAAATGTCTATGAAAAGTATAAAGAAGACAATATTGGCAACATTTTTTCCGTTCATAGTTGTTCTGTAAGTAACATAGGTCAAAAGTTACAAGAAGTGAAAAATACATATTTACTAAACATGGTCCAATGCCGGAACAACGTATATTCTTAACCGCTGAATGTAGAATATTAGGAGAGTGTGTTTATAAAGAGGTAACCTTTGTTACCTTTGTTGTTTGTTTGTTACAAGAAAAAAATGTATTTAAGAAAACGCGTATCTAGGGGGTTTAAAAAGGGGGTCAACGTTTTAACAAAATACCTCTATTTGGAAGACACTGCTCCTCGTGCTCCTAAATCAAATCCAATGACTAAGGAGATATAACTAGTTATGTGAATTAATAGCACAGTATGGGCCGGTTCCTGTATATTAAAACGAACCGTTTCACTGACTGTCCTGACTGCTTTTGACACAAACTCCAAACAAATAACATGGAAAGTATCCGGTTGGTCTAGTTGACGACCGATTGGTCTAGTGGCTAGAGATCCAAGGTACGAAATCGAATGTTGGCGGGTTCAAATCCTGCAAGGTGCAATCATTTGTGTGATGAGTAGAAATGTTATTTTATGAGTCATGGATGTAATATTCTTATCTATGTATGTTTATCCGTTATCTAGTGCCCATAGTACAGGATGTCCTAGTTTGGGGCTAGGTAATTGGTGTGGAAATGTCCCGAATATACAAAAAACTATAAAATATATATAAAGTAACGAGACGTTGGAAAAGCGACTCGTTTCATTTTTATTGGAATGGAGGGTAAGCACGGGTAAGGGCATTCGCATGATACTAAAAACACCTGTTTTTAGTATCATGTGGAAAAGGTACGTAAGGTAAGGTAAGTAATGTAAGTAATGAATGAACTGAGTAAACTCAGTTCTTTCAACATTACTTACCTTCAAACAGATTTGGTGTATATAAAAACTGAGAAATTATTCGTCAATTTTATTGACTAATTTGGTTTTCACTGTCCAACTTAACAAAATATAACAATTAAATGAAATTAACAAGATTACGAACACGTGCACTACACACTAAGTTAACATTTTAACAATTCAGGTACATTGCGTAGAAAATAACTTAGAGATTAACAATTCCGGGAGATCTTACAGCTCTGATTCTAGTCCATTTTTTGCTAAATTCAATGGCACTTAAAATCTACGATTAAGCTAAATAATAGGTATATTGAATAATTATGAATATACAACAAACTTATCCATTTTTTATTGTTATGTTAACAGTTTGCCATAAATTTTATATAAAATTTCCAACTCAAAATGAAATTCTATAAAAAAAAGTAGAATGTTCGTTACTTTTAATTCGGTGGCCCATTCTTGGGCGGACAAATAAATGTTTATTTTATAAACTTTAATTAATTTCAAATAAACATTTTTAGTTCGTAAGTTAATATATTACGGTAGAATTTAAACTTTCCACTAAAAGGAGGGCCGATTCATGGACTGCATTAAAAGTTAAGAAATAAATATGGTTCCGTAAAAATCGATGTTGCCCACGCAACGAGGACAGTGGACTGATTGAGGAAGCCCGCTCATTGCAGAACCTATTTTTCTAGAATTCATATTAGTACTTCCATTCTGTCTTTTCCCCTCAATTAATGATGAAGGTGCAAATGCGCGGCTTCGTGCTGCGATATCGGCGCAGTCTTGTGCACGACCGCATTGAACCCGTTGTGCTTGTCTGCAGTGTAGTCCACCGTGCGAATAGAACCGTCAGGCTCTACCACTGTGTACTGTCCTGGAAGGAGGTTATGATTCGGTTACAGTTTAGAAATTATAAAAACTAGATATAAGTTCAATAACTACAACCCAACTACGGTCGGGTAAAAATAGCTTATGTCACTCTTGCGATGAAGACGAACGATTGATACCTCCCTTGTCAGTATCGGACCAATCGGACCAATAGAGGCACATATATGCATACATACATAGACTGTTAAACTCATTACCCTTCCCATGATTTGCCGTAGTCGATTAATAAATAAGTCATGTTTGTCATTATAACCTCAGTTTGGCCTAACACCTGCAAGCAGGCTCAATGCCTTGAATTGCAATGAAATATTGTTTAGACTAGCTGCGCCCGCGGCTTTGCCCACGTGGTTATTTTTCGTGGATAAAGTTTCCTATGGACCAAAAGTAACCAATATACACTTTGAAATTCGTTCAACATTCAAATATATTTATTTACTGTTGCTCGGCCTCTACTCATCGGAATGTCCACTAGACGATTTTGTTTAATTTATCTTCATTGTAAGGATTTTATGTTACTTACTTACTGCTTTATCATAAGTGCTGATAAATACAATTATTATTTTATATATCAATAAAATTCATTTTGATTGAAGAAAATTCTATCCATTGAGGTGGACGAAAGGTAATATATGTGCTGTCTCACCTTTGACTACATCACCATCTCGACTCTCGTAGTGGGTCTTGATGTCTCCAGTGTGGAAGTCATTTACCCCATATTTGAAAGTGTATTTCGGGTAGGCCTGCAAAATACGCATCAATAAATATTAAGGGCAAATCAATTTTGGATTGATCTTGATTAACAGATTGACCTTTGTATGTATACTTATGACTCGCTTTAAAAATTCTAATAAAGTAACTTAATGTAGGTAATTTCTTTAGCATATATCTCATTAAAAGTGGTAAGATTAGGTAGGTACTAGTTTTGACCACATAAATAAGGTGCAATGCGCAATGCACATAATTGGCAGTAGTCACAATCTGAGTGGCTTTTGTATAGCACCGTATTAGCAGTTATAATTATGATTGTTATCTCATTTGCGCTACAGTCTGCGTATGTCTCTCTATCTTTGTTGTTGATGCACATGAAGCACTATAGTGAAAATGTAGCTGTGTAGGTGTGTTTGGCTCTAGTTGTATCTAACTAGTCCAGTTTTTGTTTACGTTATATTAAACCGTACGTTATATGTACGTTATATGTACATTAGGAACTATTACGTACCTACCCACTATGATCGAAAACGTAATTTAAGTCGCGTGCAGTGAAACTGTTTATACAAGACGCGTGCGCTTGCGCAGGTTGCGCTATTATTTTAAGATACAAGCGTTTAGCATTTATTATATATCCTCGAATCGATCTCGAATCCTTCACTTTTACTGATTCTGCGTTGGGTAAATGACACTGATTATTGTAAGTGGTTTGAAAATATCTGTCAATTTTAGTTTGATTTCTATTTTGCTAACAGTTTTAAAGCAAATTGAAAAGATATTTGCTAAATATTATGACTCAAAACTGCTGTCCATTGATACTAATATCATCAAAGTGAAAGTTACTCAATTTGCCTGTCTGTTTGTTACCGTTTCACGACTAACAGTGAACCGTTATTGATGAAATTTGGCATGGAGATAGTTTGAATCTTGGAGAAGGACAAAGGACAATTTATCGCGATTTACTGTATTCTGCACGGACGAAGTAGCGGACAAAAACTAGTGAAAACTAATACAGTAAATCTATAACAACTTTTAGTGTAGAATTATGTTCTAAATGCAATATTTGTATCGTGACTTTGGTTAAGATACACTAAAGCACTAATTGTAATACAGTAAAAATCCAATATGTAACATATTTTCTAAATCATTAAATGAAAATCACGTAAAAATCCTAACCTCTGTTCGCTTGCACCTTAGACCAAGCACCACGAGACGCCACACAGAAGCGGAAATGCTGGATCTTGTCTCATCGGTAATTCCTACTGGTTATAAAATACACCTTATGAACGTATCTACCGAGGGATTGTGATTGTGCTCGTTTTTACAAGAACACGTATCTCTGTATGAATGTAATTTATAGTTTTCTTTGTTACGGATTGTATCCGGCTATATCTATCCGATGCGATGTCTTGAGTTATGTAAACTAGATCTATGATGTAAACAGTAAAACTGAAATGGTAATATGAGTTTTACTTTGTTACATATGTAATGAAATAGGTGAGGTAGATAGATAGGTAACGCTTTATTGCACCAACAGTAACTAAATGTCTTAGAATCGGCGGCCTTATGATAAAAAAAAAACATTTAACACTCAAAATTATTCTGAACTGAAAGCTTTTCTCCACACTTCAGGTAAGTAGGTATACGGTCGTATCATTTTAGTAATTGCTCAAATCAATTTTTGAAATTGATTGCATGTAGATACAAGGCCATGTTCTTGCATATTACGCGAGTTAGCGATTGTTCACAAATGATAGTAGAACTTACTTAACAAAACGACAATGTGTTCGATCCACACGATTCTTTTGCAACAGTCCTGATTATCTACTTACAACAAGTACATTATTACCATAGTCCACGTTTACACAGTTCTAATCGATGCTTAGTAGCATACTTTCTATTACGTTACCTTACGTCACTGCCACTTTACTTGGATTATACTTTATTTCAATCAATTAAATTACAGCAATCTTATTCATTACAGCAATAATTATTGTCTCGTAAACTTATTTTACATAATGTTTGGGAACTGGATTAAATCACGTTATTTTGTTACGTAAAGATGTCGATAAATCTGAGCATTCACTTGTAACAAAACATTGAGCATTAGCCGATTTTAGGGTTCCGTACCTCAAAAGGAAAAAGTGAACCCATAAGGGATCACTTCGTTGTCCGTCCGCCTTACTGTCTGTCTGTCTGTCTATCAAGACCCTTTTACTTTACCCTTTAACTTGATACCTCCACGCGTTCCTGAGGAACGCGTGGAGGTATCATGTTAAAAATAATATACCATGGAGCTGGGGGAAAAAAAACTTCTATGTCAACGCAATCAAAAGATACTGCCGTTTATGCTGCACATTTTGATTCCGCAAGGGAATCAAAACTTATAGGGTACTTATAGGTTCCGTTGACCTAGAATCATGAAATTTGGCAATAAAAAATGTCTTATAGCAAAAGAAAAGGGAAAAATCCGGAAACCATCAATTTGTAGTTACATCAAAATAAATGCTTTTAATAGAATATTTGAGACTCGATTCCCTTGATGGACGAACTATTAACATAACATAACAACAGGTACCAACAAGTTTGTACGGAACCCTCGTTGCGAGAGCCCGGCTCGCACTCCAGTTTTTTAGTTTTGAATTGAGCGTCTGTAAGAACATTTCCTTGATCATTCTAGCGAATGCTTAAATAAATGCTCGTCAAAAAACAATTCTGCGGCAGAAAGGGTATGCGCGCGGCTGAACAATGAGATTTGCTCGGCTCGGCAAATAGCTCGAAGCAAATTATTGTTGGTTCACTAGAATGCACATGCTAATTTGTATTATTACGTACTACTATATTTTTCTATATTTTATTTGTTGTGCCAATAAAAACTTGTTTGTTTGTTTGAATGCTCGTTAGAACACTCCTGTTTAATTCATGTGAGCTTTTGCCAGTCATAATTTACTGGAATACTCATTATAAATGAATGCTCAAGATTCTCATCACCTTTATGAAGCTGTAACGCTATAATGTTTCATTATAATGTTCTCGTTTTGTTTAGTATGTAGTGCTTAGAGCATACTCATGTCTAGGGTGTTCATCGTAGCGCAGTGCCTTGCAAGATTTTGCGATCCAACATTCTGCCTGGCAATGGAATTGCGTCGCAGGCTTGGTTGGCGCTTATCTTCAGGCGAGTGACTTTTTCGTCTTGACAGCCAGTTAAATAAAAAGCAGAGATCATAAGCTGGATTCAAACTCTGGTTGTTAAATGAAGACGTTAAAAATTTTCAAGATTTCTACTAACAGTTCTCAAAAAAAAAATTCGGTTACAATTTTAATACAGACATAAAAATATCAGTCATTTATATACCAACAAAGTTAAAATCTGTCCTTTTAAATTTAAACTCTGTCTTCTGGTTGATTGAGGATTACCTACGAAGATAATTCAATTAGGTACATTGAACTGATACGTGCATAATAACGAATGATCGTAACAAATGGATTATCTTCCTGAAATAGAATTATATCACGACATGATGTAACTCAATTTATAGGTTAATTTATTTATTAATTTATTCAATATAAAATAATGCTATTAGCGCAACCTATTGGAAGGTTGCTAAAAGCTAAAGTGTTACAAACCAATTATGTTTTGCACAATTTCTTAATATCCTCTGATCTACGCCCATTTCTGTTCATCAATGTGATGGATATAAAGATTGCTCTCCTGAGATGGTTGAATTACTATTAAAATGAAAAGTAGATGACCACAAATGTCTAACTAGTAATTAAAAAGTGCTCTTGGCACAAAATGACTAAATACGTACCCCCAAACATAGAAGAGGGATAGTTAGTAGGTCCATGAAACATAATAACACTTTTAAAAAATAGCAGACATTTATTTACTCAGAAAAAAAGAAACAAAAATAACAGCTAGTCATTTGAACTGTTCGCAACAGGAACAGAAAAAGATTTGTGTAGAAAGAGGTGTATACTATGAAATGAACGTGCAAGTTGATACTATAAGTTACTGTGGGTTTTTGTGTCTGCATGTAAATCGGATTCAAAGTGTGTAGTAAAGTGTCAAACGGAAAAAACGAGGACGCAGCAAGGATTCCTGGTCGCCATAGACCAATTTTAATGAGATATACGTTTAGAATTTTGTTTGTTCTGAGAAAACCCACGACATGGATTTACTTCAACTTATTTATGACCATGGTCCGTACAACAGTGACGAATTATTGAAAATTGAAAACTATATAGTTATTTCTTTGCCTATTAGTTTTCCTACATAGTAAATAATTGTCCAGTTTCTGGCAACATTGACTTCGAACAAATGATGTGAAATCAGCGGTTTCTAAGGCATATCACTACAAAAATACTCACATAATAATCAACGTGTTCATCTTCAGATATGTGATGGTGCTGGTGCTCATAGCCAACTCTTGGCTGTGCTTGGACGATAGTGGATTCCGGAAGGTGGTCCGCCCTCGGTGGCCGCAAGTATGAGAAGACCCGAGCATTGGTGCATGCAATCAGCGCCAGGGATATTATCACTAGCTGTAAATTAATCCATAATAATTGTACACTCAAAATCAATCTAAGGGCATAAGATATCTTTTGAACTGGGACCTTTTTACTCGTTTTTTTTTTTACCTTTTCTCTGGCAATCGTAAAGCGATTTGGCAGACATTTCTTTTATTGAAAAATGTATTGTATGTATTTATTTATTTTTATTTTTATTGGTTTAACAGTTTTTTTTTATTAAAAAAGTATAGTTGTTGTAGTAATTTGAAGATTTGTTTATATTATTTTGCTGCGTTACTTTATTTTTACAATAACATCACAAACATATACCTACATTTTAAAATTCACTTTAAAAAGTTTTTTCTTCTGTCTTCCTACAAATTTTTATAGGAATTCTTTTACGGTTTTTTTAATGTGAGGGTCCGTCTTTTTAGCGTACCATAAAGGCTAAGGTACGCTAAAATGGCTTCGTATTTTAACCAGTTTTTTCTAAGACCAAACCATATATATTTAAGTACTTTGGCACGTCATGATTGTTCGGTAAAATAATACATTGATTCATAGAAAATTCACTATTATAACATTTTTTGTATACTGCCTGGCATCAACAACAATACGTATCGTTGCCCTCTTCACAAAGAGTTTTTTTGCATTTTCCCACAAGTTTTCAATACTTGCTAATGATTACGTTGTAAGTACTGTTTTCTTGTTTGTAACGTTACGAGTACCTACCCACTTTAATTTTCACTTTGATTAATTTCGTCTCTTGTAAATGACGATTAAACTTCGATTAAATAATATAAGTCTTTGTAATAGGAAAAACTTATGTGTTATGGTGTATTGTTTTATTAGAAGGTTATTACATGAATTACCCTTCATTTAAATGTAGTACATTATATGTTGACAAAAAAATATGATATGGTACAAATTTAGTTTTTTATGGTTTATGTTCAATAATGTTCGTCTAGTCTAGTTATTTTTGCAGATGTCTTTGTTTTTATTGTTAAGTTGTTTAAATAAAAACGTAGTACTATTATTTATTCTGTGGTTTAACTATAGATCGAACAACATGGCTCAGACCTAATTGTATGACTGTTTATTTTATTTATGACTAGCTGTACCCGTTGCTTTACCCGCGTGATAATTTTTCTAGGATTTTTTCCTATGTGTTATTTCAAAACGAACAGTACCAATATTCCAAATTTCATAAAGCTTCGTTCAGACGTCAAATAGGTTTTATCGGTTGCTCAGCTTGTACTCATTGGATTGATATACCAAGTACACCAGGTTTTAAATCAGAAGCTAGACTAACCTACAGGATAATCGCAATCGGTACAGTAGTTTTTCGTGATGCTCGAAGAGAAGAACAGGGAAACAGACAAACAGACACTGAAAGACACCAATATAAAAATGAGATTTTCTTGTTATTAGCTTATTTGAAGTACCCTAGTTAATTACTTTTTTATTATCTCAGTGTACATACTTTTTGTTACTTACTACTTTATTACAAATATAAATAACAAATAAAAATAAACTGAGTTTATTTGAGAACGACCAACAGGTCCTTCTATATGTCTTCTTTGATAATTTTTTTGTTTAACTATACCATATCTCAATTAAATTGAACTAATATTATTAACTAACGTACCTAGGTCAAAATAAATAAATTGAAATGTTATGGATTGATTTTAATATTTTTAAGCTTTACTCAATTACACACTGTAGGCTCTTAATAATACTAAAACTTAGATTATTAGGAATAACACTACTGAATACAAAAATTCTTACTTTCAGGGCCATTTCACTGCAAGTAGTTCCCTTGCTTCTAAGCACCAAAACACTTTCAAAAATCGGTAAAAACTGTATAAATTGAATAGGATAACTACTACTGTATGAAGCACGTGTGTTGAAGGCCGTATACGGAGTGTGCAAAGTGAAAACGTCAGGGAGTTTATATGTGAGTATGGAAAGAGAGGTGGCGCCAACGACGAACGCAACGGGAAAATGTGAATAATCTTGAACCTACTTCATGATTTTTGAAAAGAGACATAAACCTTACTGACAGTGGGTTAAAACTCTATAGTTTTGCTACACTGTACCTACATACACTGCAATAATTTATGCACTTTAATTACTTGGATTCAATGAAAGTGAGAAAAAGTTTAAAATCTGGCAGATCAACATAGTTATTTAGTTTTATATGGAGGAAAGCATGCCACGGAGCTGAGCCTAGACATACATTTTTGTAGATAATTTCAAGATAACAAACATTGGACAGTCTTACGAGTAGAACAGTCAGACCTAGTGCTAAAACCAGCTGATGACGATAAATAAAAACATCTCAACGTTTTTGTTAAGAAGATATCTATGGCCTCAAGGAATAATAACCCAGTTCTAAGATTATTTTGATGGAATAGAAAACAGTGTGAAGTAGCAACTCAGTAGATGCACTAGTATTCAAGATACACAGTGTTATATCACAGATACGCCTATCGGCTTATAAAATGCTCGTATTGCATTTCAAGCGTGAGCTGCAGCCATCAGCAGCATGCATATGAAGACGATTATGCAGTGAAGCAAAACCATGTTAAATAATGTATAGATATACAAGTAAAGTTCCAGCGTTACTTTATGCTATTCATCATCATCAGAGTCACCATCTGCGTCAGACTATATTCGTCCACTGCTAGACTTAGACCGTTCCTGATGTCCTAGTCAAAGATGAGACATCTTGTTTTCTTCAACCTCAACAGGTTAGAATCTTCTTCACCATCATCATCAGCCTACTTAAATGTAATTTTACATTAAAAAATATCATCAGCCTATATCTGTCCACTGCTGGACGTAGGCCTCTCCTAATGCACGCCACTGAGCTCGGTCTTCAGCTCTTCTGATATATTTTCTTCCAGCCGCTTTTCGCAACTCGTCACTCCACCTCTGCCACAAGGCGCCATAAACAACTCAATATTATGTTATGAAAATAAATGTTTCGTTTACTTTGCGAATGTGAACGCAGTCTATAAATAAATGATTTTGTGCAATCAAAGGGTCTCTCAATTTTACGTTTATGGAAATACAACCACGGAAAAAAGATGAAGGCACAAATAGGGAGTATTTTTGGGGAAAAAAATATATCTTGGAAATAAGATCCCCTTCCCCTAGATTCCCCTTCTTGGATATAAGAAGTAAATGATACCCTGTTATTATGTTTTATTCAAATATTAAATGAATGTGTCTATCTAATAACATTAAAATATCAACACAGTTTAGTACAAAAAGTGACCAGAATATCTATTTGAAATAAGTTTTTTTTTTTTAAATACTCTAAATTTTAGGTCAAGTTTTATACGTTTTTTATTTATTCTACTATGGTTATTGGTACTTATTTGGTGTTTAAACAGAGGAAAAATATCCCTTAAAAGAATAAAACACTCAGATTGGGTAAGGAACGCGGGATTCCATTTTAATCGAAACCTGTACAAAACTGGCTGCCGCAGTAACCAAGGTGCATTTAGAGTAAAAAAAATTGGCAACAGGAGGGGCCGCGTGTATCGGGCACCCGGAGATTTGGCAACAGGAGGGGCCACGTGTATTTACCGGATAGAGGGGGATGAAAAGTAGAGTGTACCTATCACTCGGACGCAAAATTATGTTCCCTCGGGCGACGTATATTGAATCCTAGCGAGGGATTCAATATACGTCACCCGCCGTTCAGGATTGTACTTAAGATTCTACTCTAGAATCCTTCACTCCACTCTGGATTCAAAATAGCGCCCTCGCCGGCAAAATATTGTTTTGCTCCCTAGTAATACAATCTACTATTATAAATTACAAAGCCAAAGACTGCCGAAGAATAGCTTCCGGTTTCATTGTTTCTTGCGATCTATAATTTAAGTATCTTCAAGACAAAAGTGAGTAGGTATCTTCCAGGTAAGCGTGGACCAACTTCGGAAAATCTTTACTTTCCATTATGTGACGGGAAAACAAACGTAAGCCCAACCTAATTAAAAATGGTTAGTAAAGTAAGTAAATTAATACATGATAAGTGCATCATAAATCGGGCGTGTGGTATAAACCCTTATTAAAAGTTATTGTATCTATGCCACAGGGGTAGCGTATAACTGAGTAATTAATTAAGACCTATAGTTAAATATTTAAACGGGACTTAATCGCGCTGAAAACTTAATATTTATTTACCTCGACGTTTCGATCAAGTTGCATTGATCGTGGTCACGAGAAGACAAATATTAAGTTTTCAGCGCGATTAAGTCCCGTTTAAATATTTAACTATGTGTTCGAATCGCGAAAGTTTAAAAGTTATAATTAAGACCTCCTAATGTCCATGGTCTGTACACGTAGTCTATCCGAAAAGTATCCGACCCACCTTCATATATCAGCGCTGGCGTTATTTTATTCATCGGGCGAGTGGCATCTTTCAAGGTAGTCCCCATTTGATTGAATAACATGCCCCCAGCGGTGTTTCCACTTTCCGAAGCAGTCCTGGAAGTCAGTTTTCGAAATGGCCTTAAGTTGCATTATTAACACTAGCCCCCTCGTTGCATTATCTTCAAGCGTCTTTTTGGCATCTTTTTGTCGTCGTACCGGCGTCCTTTGAGCAGTTTTTCAAACTCGGGAATAACCAAAAGTTACAAGGGGCTATGTCGAAACTGTACGGAGATTGGCAAAGCAGTGCGATATTGTAATTAGTTGAAAACTGATGCACAAGATTCGATGAGCGCATTATGGTGATGGAGAAGTCAATCACCGCTTGACCAAAAATGCGGCCGTTTTCAGAATTCCGAGAGATTTTGGTATTCCAAGATCATCTTCTAATTTGCGCACAGTCAAACGACAATCTTCTTCTATCGCAAGTCGCACGCGCTCTTTATTATCCGGTGTTGTTGTTTTCGAAGGTCGGTCAGTATGAAGATCACTATCAACAGATGTGCAGCCACTTTTAAAACGATTATAGCACTCTTTTATTTCTGTTTTGCCCATACACTCATCTCCAAAGGCCATCTGCATCATTTGAATAGTTTCCGAACTAGTTTTGCCGAGTGTGAAGCAAAATTTGATACAAATTCGTTGATCTGACCTTTCAGTCATTTTCAACAATAACTATATTCGACGAACTCTAAAAAGGCTTTGTAAACAAATACACGCTGCGTATGAACGTCCTCTAGGTGTTGGCGAGCAACCGATAAGTTCGTAAGGTTGTTGACGTTCATGCCTTGTAGAGGTCGCTCGAATACTCTGGCGCGAAGATTTAAAAGCAGGTCAAATACTTTACGGGCAAACCTCGTATACTGTTTCGGAGTTCTAAGTTTACTTCAGATAACCTTACTACAGATAACTCTTGGTTTCTCCTAGCCAGGCTTTTGGATTTAAATTGGAATCCAAGAATGGTGATACAAATCTGTAATGTACCTACTTATTTATTGCGCCAATTAACGGCGACCTCTCGTTTCCTGTTATGCTGGTGAATCTGGTCATCTTGAAACAAGATAGCTATTGTTATATGTGTAGTCGAATGTTTAGTCTTGGCGGCGAAAATAGTGGCTAGTCACTTATATCTGTATATTAACCTAGGATGTTGTAATTTTTATTGTAGGTTTCTACTAATATAAGAAAACGATTTGCCAAATTTCAACCGTCCGACGTAGTTGAATAGTTTTGGAGATATTAATTATAGAATTATTGATGGCATTGTATTTAAAAAGACGACATTTCACACCATGTAATTTAAAAGTAACTGTGGCCTTACAACGAACTTGAATTCTGAAACGACTTTGTCAACCCCGACACCCTGTGGATTTGGTCTGTTCTACCCCTAGAGTGTTTTTTAGAGCCCAGAGGCGCGGAGGGAGGGCAGCCCCCGCCTGCTCTGACTTTGTTACGCAAAGGCGAAGGGGCTGCTATTCCCGCAGCTTCGGAGATAAGGCAGAAGAACTGGTTCTTACTCCCCTACCCTTTGCTCCCTGAAAAATAGGGACAGAAAAAAAATGGTAACTCTGACCGAAACAACAGGGGGGGGAGTACTCATTTACCCCTCCGACACCATAAGCAGGTGTCCCGTATGTATAAAATTGCCGATTTTAAAGCATTTATTAATATAACCCAAACACCCAAACCCTTTAAAAAAAACATTAAAAAAACCTATGCATTTCCGACGAATTCCCCCCCTCCCTCGGGGGGTTCCTATACCCCTCCCTCCCTCCTCCTCCTCTCCCCGTCCCCTCCCCTCCCCCTCCCCCTACCTACATGTATATGTGACCTTCCAAAATAGTTAAAATTGTATATTGACTATTCTGAAATCCCCACTGAAACAAGTAAGGAATCATCGGTATCTTGTAGTAGAAGAGCATGCGGGAGGGGGCGTGTTGACCGTCACATCACGTGACGTCATATGAATTATCAATCCTACACCGCTCCACTTCTCCGCAGGAACCGACTGTTATGCGCTGTCCCTGTACCAGCTTACTTTTTTTATTTTTTATTTACTTACGATTAGTTTATTAGGTTGACTAGCCGTGCCCGCAGCTTTGCCCGCGTGGTCTTTTCTGTGGGTTAAATGTAACCTGCGTGTTATTCCAGGACAATTATTTGTTATTCCAAAAATACGAAATGAAATTTCTGCCGTTGATAGCTTTTTATAGATAGCTCGGCTTCTACTCATCGGATTGAGTTGAGATATAAAGTCCACCAGTTTTTGATTAATAACTTAAGCTATCCAACAATAAAAATTGCATTATAATCGTTCCAGTTTTTTTACGTAATGCACGAACAGACAAACAAACGGACAAAACTACTCTATTTAAAAAAACATGTTCAATACTTTTTGTTACTTAATGATGCTAAGATAGATAGATAGATAGATATAAGATATAGAAAGAAGAGACAATGCTACATCGTAGATAATGTAAATACGCTCATTCAATGGGACAACATTACAACCACAGCATAATATCGTGAAAACTGAGTATGGACGTCTTTAACGTGCGAGCGCCGGACAAATTGTCCGAAGAAATATCCCGCGAGTGACGGTCGTAATACGAGTAGGTATATCTTTAAATACCAAAAACAAGACATAAGTTTAAAAACTAAAACCTGACTACGGTCGCGTAAAAAATAGCCTATGACACTCTTGCGATGAAGATGAATCGATTGATACCTCCCTTGTCAAAATCGGACCAAGTTTTTAGTTTGAACACATAACCCTTCCTTTGCTTCGAAGTAGTCGGGCAAAAAAAAACCTAAGACACTCTCTAAAGACAAATCGAAGACAAATCTGAACAAAAACAAATCGATTGACACAGCGCTTGTCAAAATCGGACCGATATGGGCGACGCTATGATAAAACATCCACATATATAAATAAGTACATAGAATTGTCAACTTCATTACCCTTTCCCTTGCTTCGCCGTAGTCGGGTAAAAACTGTCCCCATGTCTACGTTTAATGGATACGTAACGATTGACGTTGTTCTGGTGACAATGTTCCACTTGCTCGCGAGTTCTTGCGCAAGAGAACCGTACTCTAGTAGCCCACTTTCGTTGCACCACCTAATTATGTGACAATGGCAGCACCTATGAGCGGTATGAATGAGCGTAAAAATATAATATGGTGTGCTGTGTAATGTAGTTACATTAAAAATAAATTGGCAAACTTTACAGTTCCTAATGATGATAAAAATACAATAGGTGATTTGAGATAGGAAACGTATCATTCTTCAAAACACCTACGTAAGTTATAAAAATCCATCTCGAGCTAGTATATTGTAGCAGGATAAAATTTGTTCGGCAATAAAATAAATAAAAACTACAGCGCGCAGCGTCTAAAATACTAAATAAGGTCATCATCATCATCATTTCAGCCTTTCGAAGTCCACTGCTGAACATAGGCCTCCCCCAAAGAGCACCATGACGAGCGATCTTGTGCCACCTCCATCCAACGACATCCTGCGATGGCTAAAATGTCATCGTTCCATCATGTGGGTCCTCCCTACACTTCGCTTGCTTGTTCGTGGTCGCCATTCGAGAACCTTTATTCCCCAGTGATTGTCGGTTGCCACTCCAACTTACAAACTCTGAGAGTTATGTCGGTAACCTTGGTTCTTCTACGAATTTTCTCATTTCGGATTCTATCACGTAGTGAAACACCAAGCATAGCTCTCTCCATTGCACTCTCGACTTTGAGCTTGTGTATGAGACCAATAGTTAGCGACCATGTCTCAGTGCCGTATGTCATCACTGGCAATACGCACTAAATAAACGAGTAAACTTTTGTCTTGAGGCTCTGCCAAATAAGATCAAATAAGTAAAACTAGATAATGGCTGTTATTATTAGTTTTCATCTACGCGATCTTTGCCAAAAAAGTAACTGCTCAAAAATTAACAGGCAATATTATATACATTCAAGGTTTAATGCTATAAACGTGCTCAAAATTTCACCGCAAATACGATTTAAAAGTCGTCTTAACAAGGCAAATCAACGTGCGCGATGCAGTATTTTCACGAAAAAATAACAACAATAACAAATAAAGCGGATCTCATACCACATCTAATTGTGCAACAATATTGGTTTTATTAAAATATTTCAATTTAGGCAACGGATGTCAGCGACTTTTTTTTATCACGGACTAGGTACTTATTTGACCACAATCTCACCTGATGGAAAGCGATGATGTGGTCAAAGGTGAAGCACGCCTGCCTAGTAGATACCTATTCACTCTTGACTTGAACACACCAGGCTTTTATTTTACCGGAAACACTGACGAGGGCAGCGCATTCCACCAAATTTTAAACGCCATTTTGTGTAACAATAACCCGTCAATTATAAAATGTCAGGTCATAATGTTAATGATAAGATTGTAAAAATTCACTCAATTTTCTAAATCAATACGTTTTAACTGCAAGCGGATTCAGTCACGCAAGAACTTACACGCATAGTAAAGCAGTAAAACACCAATCAGTCAGTGCGGCACAACCTTTAGTGGAAACAACTAATCATAGCCAATTACTAAATGTAACACATTACGTTTACTAAACTACGTGTTGCGCGCCACTATTATTATACAATCATATTTTCATACCATAATGTACAATTTCACCTGTAGTACAATATAGTTTTTGTACTAAATCTTTAGGTACCTACTACCTATCCCTCTTGCTATACACCTAACAACCCTAGCTAATTAATACTAAATCTAACCTAACAAGCCACTACCATTGGGCAACGTTCCCAAAATGTTGGTAGCATTGCCACGGTGTATGCATGGCAATGCAACGTTTATGCAATGTTTATGTCTGGGAAAAATAATGGCCAGCATGTTGGCCACGTGTTGCTTCTTTACATACTTTTTCTATAATTTATTAAAATTATGAATTTCTTTCTAAATTTTGTTTGTCTTTTTCTATGGTTTTTGCTAATTATCAGGGCAGCAAAGTATTATTACACTTATCGCTCTCTGACAGTACAAATAAAATCTTGGACAGTTAGATCTGTTGTGTAGGTACAAATAAAAATAAAATTACCGTATTTAGTTGGAACTAATCCAATTATTTATATTAGAACGCATTATTGTTATGGTCTTCTTTCAATTCTGATACGATTTTCAACTCTTTAGTTCTAACTTTATTTAAATTAAGAATATTTTTTCTTAATATTTTTATAATGCCGGCAAGAAGTCATTTCTGTGAGAACGCACTACTGTTCTGGTTTTCTTAAACTTATGCTCATTTATTCCTACTGTACCCTATTAATATTAATCATCAGTACAAACAACTAAATCTGTTTATTCGCAAAAATCGAAGCTATTGCTGTACATAAAACACTAATATAACAACTATTATTTCTATGTAGACAACAGCAGCATATAAAACACTATTATTATAGTCATACTATGTGCTATTCTTTGTCATAAGAGTAAAACCTGTGGTTAAACATCGGACATGCTCTCAATAGTCTTTTTTTTATCTTTAATTTTTAAGGGACTTTAGTCACTTAGTGACTATACTACTTAGACTATACACTTAATTTAGTCAATAGACATAAAACTGGAATTGCCTCCGGTTATGTAGTAGAAACAGAATAATGTTTGATAGGAAGGAAAGTATCAATTTCGTTAAATTATTTTATTCCATATAGAATGACGAAATAATAAAGTAGGTATACAGTAAGTACCGGTTTAACGCATCAGAATTTTTCGCAATACTCAAAAGCTTGATTTTCTTGTAATGCACTTCTCATCTTTCGTTTTTCTTTTACCAAATAGACTTTTACCTTTTCCTTTTCACATTGCTTTGGGGCTTTTATATCGTTCTGATAAAACGTTTCATAATATGGACTACTAATCTTAGCCACCTTGCCTATGTGTGTCAATTGACCATTTTTACCACTATTTTTCATTTTTGTTTCAGTTTGATCTGCATTTCTATTATTAAAACTCAGTATATCTGATGCTAAATCTAGTAAAGGTTCCATAGGTTTCATATAATCCATGCTGAGTTTTGGCTGTTGTAGTGCTTCTTTGGATGTGCTCGAATCGATGACTTTGACACTGTTTAGTTCCACCCTGAAATAATAGTTTATTTAGATAAGTTCGCCCTTTTCGACCGAAAACAATGTAAAGAGAAGTTTATTCCCTAACTAAGTTGGCCCTTTGTGACCGAAAACAATGTAAAACGAAAAGAAGTACGTTTATTTAGCTTAGTTGGCCCTTTGTGACCGAAAACAATGTAAAAAGAAAAGAAGTACGTTTATTTAGCTTAGTTGGCCCTTTGTGACCGAAAACAATGTAAAAAGAAAAGAAGTACGTTTATTTAGCTTAGTTGGCCCTTTGTGACCGAAAACAATGTAAAAAGAAAAGAAGTACGTTTATTTAGCTTAGTTGGCCCTTTGTGACCGAAAACAATGTAAAAAGAAAAGAAGTACGTTTATTTAGCTTAGTTGGCCCTTTGTGACCGAAAACAATGTAAAAAGAAAAGGGGTAGGTTTATTTAGCTAAGTTGGCCCTTTGTGACCGAAAACAATGTAAAAACAAAAGGAGTACGTATATAGAGCGTGAAAAGAGGTATGTTCATATTTACTAGTAAAGTTCGTGCATACCATGATCAGTCTTTGATAACGTTTAGTACTCTAGAAGCAGATTATTTTATCAATTTGGAAATGCCTAAAAGGTAGGTTTATTTTAGCAAACTTATTGACGCTCTCAACCTAGGAAGAGTAACAATCTTGTGCAATTCATATATCTGGACCGCTTACTCTGATTTCTGTGATCTAGACTGTACATACCTATATTTATAGATTACGGGCATGTGTAGTGTTCACCAGTAGAGGAAAAAAATTGTCTAAATAAATGAACTACAAAGAATGGAAACAAAGAAAGGATACAAATATGTAATCTTACCCATAACCGGAATGGTCTGCATAGTACTTAACATTGATAGGGTTGCCCTCATTGTCCGTATAAGAATATTTGCCAACCACGGTACCGTTAGGGTCTCGTCCTTTAGTTCCAACTTGTTATCTGTACTAGCGTTTTCTATGGGAAAACCTGATAACAAGGTCGTTGAACTGAACATTTTGTAGTGTAATAATAAATATTAAATTATAACTCGTACCTGTAGGGTAAATTGATGACGCCTTACCAAAACTTGAATTAAAGTATCCTATATCCGGGACCTAAAGTATACCAAATTCCATCAACATCCGTTCAGCTGCTTCAGATCTAGACTGTACATACCTATATTTATAGATTACGGGCATGCGTAGTGTTCACCAGTAGAGGAAAAAAACTGTCTAAATAAATAAACTACAAAGAATGGAAACAAAGAAAGGATACAAATATGTAATCTTACCCATAACCGGAATGGTCTGCATAGTACTTAACATTAATAGGGTTGCCCTCATTGTCCGTATAAGAATATTTGCCAACCACGGTACCGTTAGGGTATTGGGTCTCGTCCTTTAGTTCCAACTTGTTATCTGTACTAGCATTTTCTATGGGAAAACCTGATAACAAGGTCGTTGAACTGAACATTTTGTAGTGTAATAAGAAATATTAAATTATAACTCGTACCTGTAGGGTAGATTGATGACGCCTTACCAAAACTTGAATTAAAGTATCCTACTCGTATATCCGGGACCTAAAGTATCTGTATACCAAATTCCATCAACATCCGTTCAGCTGCTTCAGCGTGAAGAAGTAACAAACACACACACACACACACACACATACACTCACAAACTTTGGCATATATAATATTAGTGTGATTTTCATATTAGGAGTTTTCTACATCCTAAAGCGCGTCACAGACGGCTAAGATACGATAATATTTTATGTTAAGATAAAATATCGCTCGCTATACAATTTATATGAACCATCACAAACGGCGAAGATAATATATATTTGCATCTTACAGTATCTTAAGATATCGAGCGATATGGAATTTATTAAAAGATGTCATCATAAGATATATGTGTGTGTGTGTGTGTGTGTGTGTGTGTGTGTGTGTGTGTGTGCGTGTGCGTGTGTGTGTGTGTCTGTGGCATCGTAGCTTCCAAGGGTGGGGGGGGGGGTTGGGGGGGAGTGGTGCGAATCGTAGCTTTCGAACAAATGGACCGATTTAGCTGCGGTTTTTTTATGTTTGAAAGCTGAGGTAAACGAGATGGTTCTTAGCATACTTGTTGATATATTGGGAATTCAATCTGATTTTACTTCGTTCTATCTTTGCTATGTCTATTATCTTTAGCAAATCTTTCATTTATTATCATCTTTAAGCCAGATAGGTCCAACAATACTGCAAGTCGTTCTTCTGAACAAATGCTCTCGCGCATGTTCGTATTTTGTTTCACTAAATCTTCGTTAATCAAATTATGAATTTCGAGAAAAGTTTCCTTCGACTTATTAAAATAAGTTTTTTTTTGTAGAAATATCTGCGTAAAGATTAAATTCACCGCGGCTTTTTCTAAATTTAATATGATTTTCTATCCAATTTGATCACCTTTTATAGTGCGCTAATGCAATTTGCATATCAAATTCAAAATCAGAATCGTCGTCTGATGAACTATCTAATAAATCTAATAGTGAAACCGTACTACTCATATTTTATCATTCTGTATATAGAAAGCGGTGAAGAAATGCGTGTGGCACCTAGGACGGCCTGCGAGCGAATGAATAATTTCAATAAATTATCGTATCTTAGCCGTGTGTGATACCATACGATGCTATAATATTTTATATGCAGATATCGTAACATCAAATATTATAGTATCTTAATCGTCTGTGACGCCCTTAATCATCTGATCTATACCAATTCGGCTACCGAGACATATGCGTCGTCATCCAAATCTTTCCACTAGCTACTTTGAACCCGTCCTAGGGACGGTAACGCTATCTATTATTATTATCTATCTTCGCTATCTCGTCCATGATCTACACCAGTAATATTCCTAATAATATTCTTTTCCATAATCCAATTTTGAAGATCCGATAATTGTGAGTGTCAGTACTGCGGGTGCACCTACCATTTTTTAAATCGAAATGAGCAGTTCGATTAGGTGTACTTGCAATGTACAAGTACCTCGTGGCTCTTGCAATTGTTATTAACTCCTTAAACTCTGAGTTATTAGCAAAATAAAGTACACCCGCCATCCTGACACTGACGTCAATGGTACACCCGTGGTCCTCAGCCCGCAGGGTGTAGCATTACCTATATATAGTACCTAGAATGTACCTGAAACTTATACATTACAAACATAAGAAAATGCACGGCACAACTTTTAAAAATAAATTTAAAAATTAACTCTAGCGCCTGCCACAATTATACTAGAAATTATAGTTGCAGTTCTGTCGCAGTTGGATTGTTGTTGGCTTGCAGTTCAGTTGCAGATCTGTTGCAGTTCATTTGCAGTTCAATGGTAGTTCAGTGGCAGTACTGTTGCAATTGGGTGGCTGTTGGATTGCAGTTCTGTTGCAGTTGAATTGTAGTTCTGTTACAGTTCAGTTGCAATTTTGTTTTAGTCCAAATGCAGTTGAATTGCAGTTGGATTGCAGCTCAATTGCAGTTGGGTGGTTTTTGGGTTACATTTCTATTGCAGTTAGATCCAGTTTTTTTGCAGTTCATTTGCAGTTGGGTTGCTGTTCTATTGCAGTTCTGTTGTAGTTCAGTTGAAGTTCTGTTTCAGTTGGTATGAAGTTGGGTTGCAGTTTGAGTGCACTTTGATTTAGTTGGGTTGCATTTCTGTAGCAGTTGGGATGCAGTTCTGTAGCAGGGGTATGCAGTTCTGTTGCAGTTCTGTAGCAGGGGTATGCAGTTTTGTTGCAGTTGTTTTTCAGTGCTGTTGCAGTTAGATTGCAATTCTGTTGTAGTTGGATTGCAATTATTTTGCAGTAATATTGCAGTTGGCATGCAGTTCAGTTGTAGTTGTGTTGCAATAGAACTGCAATAGACATGCAACTCAACTGCAACAGTTGCATAAAACAACTTTGAAATCCAACTGCAATAGAACTGCAATGGAACTAAAATCCAACAGCAATCTAACTGCAACAGAACTGCAATCCAACTGCAACCCAACTGAATAGGCCGGAATTTATTCAAAGTGGTTTTAAAAGACCATAAAAAATGACTGTATCATATGCTATTGCTTCATTAGAAACTTAGAATAGCAGAAAATCTTACTAATTAAAATAGCTCGATGTTTCGTTGATTTGCATGATCTAAGATGACTCTAAGATTTATCTAAATTTTCCTACAATATCCATACCCAATGTAGATGTCGTGTTCCATGCAAGTATACAAATTGTAGACGATATTAATTTTTCGTATGGTCAGCAAATCACATTAATAATTTTTATGCATTTCCCGATTTGGATATAATTAATGCATCCCCACATAAATTCTACACAGCGATTACAAAGTACTGGTTCGTTGCGTCTTCCCAAACTGTCTATTTACTATAGAAACATTGTTTAATATGTTTTGTTTTTCTTTCTCTCTCTGTATTCATTTGAAGCAAGTTTTGATTCAACATGTGAAAACATCGAAATTGTTCTTCTGAACCATTTAGAAATTTTCTACTAAACTGCAGTTTAGTTGAAAACTTTTAAATGCAACCCGGCTGCAACTGAACTTTAATCCAACTGCAACCCAAATGCAACAGAACTGCAACCCAGCACCCACTGAACTGCAACCCACAGTCAATACGGACATCATACATGCATTATCAGAATTATTTGCAGCGCAAATATTCGAATTCATCGATTTGAGTATCGATGGAAACAATTTCGTTTGGAGAATTTGTAAATGAATTCGCAACAATTTTTGATTAATTCAAGTTTCATTCTTGGTTAGTATTATTCTGACGTGGTGAAATTCATACTAATTATTATTTTAATATAATAATTAGTAGTAGTAGTAGTAGGCTGAAGAAGATACGGGCAAGTACCCATCACAAAATATGAAAGGAATAGGTATAAGACGATTCCTAGTAACATAAACATACTCTAGCAGTGGATGAATACAGGTTGATGATGATGTTTGACTTCTATATATATCTGGTGTTGGTTGAAGATGGTTCACTCGTTAATATAAAAGGACTAGCTATCAAGGCTGCTGCCGGTACAAAATCTCCGAACAAGCCTTGCCGACACATTTTCTGGTTGTAGTAGCTATCAAGCAGCTAGGAGCGAGTCAGGCGGACACAGGGCTTGAACAAGGCGGAAATAATTACTTCCTAACTATAAATCTGGTTAAAGGGGGAAGGAACGACACCCTTTAATATCATGTAATCAAAAACTGGACTAGATACAACTACAGGCAAACATATGCACACAGCTACATTTCTACCGTCGTGAAAAGATAGACACACGCAGACTGACACGCAGGCTGAGAGCTGAGAGTCAGTGCTAACACGTGCTACATGAACACCACTCCAAATGTGACTTAGGCCAATGAAAGCCAATTGTGTGCATTGCACATCATTTATGAAGCCCACGCCTGATGAGCTGGTACCTAATCTTCCCGCTTAAAATTAGATCTATGTTCCTAACAATATACGAGTAAGTCTGAGGATATTGCAAACAAATAAACTGGTGGATCTGGTGAAAAAAATTGATGTGATACTCACATGAAATAGCTTGATGGAATAAAAGGAGGGGCAAGATATATTTCCAAGGAACAAACCCGCATTCTGTCATTTTATAACAGTAACTTAAATAGATTTAAGTGAATTTCTGTTGTAAGTTTACTAAGAAAACCACCCCAATAACACTTGTAAAGGTTGTAGATTTATGATGATTATTATATAAATTTTTGCTCAGTGTTTTGACCACAAATTATAAAATATTATGGTTTTGACCAAAGAGAATATAATCACCAAAGAGTATATAAATACTATAATCACTACGTTAGAGTCTTATTATTTATTCGTAGGTTAGAGTCTATAAAGTTTTGACAATTGAAACGAACCATTGAGCAAAGATAATACAATTCTATGTCCATTGAGTATATCGGTAGCTATGATTGGTAGGAACATTTCCATGACATATCCGTATTGAACAGTAGGTATATACTCGCGTCTACGTATTGAACTTTTTTTTCTGAGTTTTTGATACGTTTACAAACAAAAATACTTAATGTAAAGAAGTGTTCACTCATTTTCTTTCCATGCAGGTTTGTTAACATTATAAACTAACTAATATTAAGTAAAAGCGATTCTGTGTGGTAGTATGTAAAATTTATATTTAAGTATGTAAGTATGTGCCAAATGCCTTACCATACCAGCACCGTAACGGCTGAATGGAGTTTGATGAAACTTGGTATAAAGATAATTTACACATAAAATACTGTTTATCTCGGAAAAACGAAGTTGTAGGCAAGCCGCAGGACGCAGCCCTACAGTCTAGCAATGGAATGCTCAAAAGTCCACCAAAGTCATTGAATATTATTGAGTTATTGGTCATATTATTGAACTAGCTCTGCCAGTGGCTTTGCCCGCGAAGTCATTTAATTTTCCCTGAGTATGACCAGAATCTAGAAATGCGTTAGGTATCAGATTAAGGTACCTACATCAGATTTTAAGTTTAAACCTAATCTATCCGACATTGAAAACCAAATTTCAATAGGTACAGTTGTGTTTACGTGATTCGCGAACAAATATAAAGCTAGCTAGCCGAAGCTTTAGATCATTTAATGTTATCAAAGCCTTTTTTTAGTTATTTTGTACTGCATTATTATAAGTAGATGGATAGATGATTGGTTATATTAGATTATATTTCTGCATAATAAATAAAAATGTATTTACTGCGCTATAGAATAATAAAACAGAACTATAAATTCCAGATCATTCCAAGCAAAAATTACAATGACTAAAATGCATTGCTAGGAAATCTCTCTTTTGAACAATCTTTGAGAAATATAGTTCAGTTTCGTGTTTGGGTACATATCATAGCTCCTTAATCCTAAAAAAAATACTATTTTATATTAATAGAATATCTAATCGATAACTTAATAGTACGGCACGTAAAGACTAGGTGGCCCTATGAGGTTATATCTCCGATTTCCGTTGTTATGTTTTTCGAATCCAACTTTGTTTTGCTCATTGTTCTTGTTCTTCTTGATCGGCCTTTTAGGTCGAGTCCAAGTTATAGAAGACTCCGTAGGTTCGACGGCAAACTTGTCGCTAGGCTTAAGACTGGTCTGATGCCCGTAGAAAGGCTTGAAAGGTTCTTCTCGGTATACCCTGAAAGCAGTGAAAAATAATGTCTGAAAAAACAACGCTTAATTAAACAAGACAAGAGATTGCTCCTTAATAAATACAAGGCTCTTTAAATTTATTGAAGTGTAATTCCTTTATCAACGAGTGAAATATCAAGAGAAAGTAAAATGTTAATTCACAATGCTATAGTTAAATTATGAAATTCAAAATATATTTGACAGAAGAGGCTTTCAGGGTTTATTTGAAATTTAAAACGCACCAACAGAACAATGGGCACCGCACCATCGTAAAATATGTGCACGGTTCTTCGCTACAGTACTAAATTACAGGCAATAACGTAGGAAAAGTTATGACTGACTTTGTGGTTAATACTCCTTTACCGTACGTACCGTGCACTGCATGATGGGTTACATATCGCTTCTGTTATATCGGTGAGAAATGAACACGTCGATAGGTATAAATGCACGTCGGCCTCCTTGCCGTATATATATATATATATATATATATATATATATATATGATACTTATATTTCCTAATAAACTGATTTCAGGGCCATAGCTGAGCTGACGAGGGCTCAGAAAGTAGCTAGACATTAAAAGTCCTTTACCTGTACCCCGCCTGATCGGCTATGTACCGGTACCGCTGCGGAGCGCCAAACGCATCAACATAGCCGTAGGCGCCGGTTACTGTACCGTTCGGGTACCGATCCTCGGTACGGTACTGGTTGTTACCGGTTAGGTCGTCTGAGATGTCGTAGTTGAAGGAGTAGGTGCCAGGTTGTCCTAAAATTAAGATAATGAGCTTATCAAATTGATTTTGGACAATTGAAAAAGCTAGGATTAAATATGACAATATCCTCGATCCAGACTAGTATTCGATGCTCTACATATCAGGAGTGTATGTTCTGCAAGATCGCAAAGACTTGACACAAAAACGTATAGTTTAGTCTTATTCGTATGTACCTAATGCTATAAATACAATAAGCAAGGTTCGGGTTTTCATTCTGAGATACCCCCTCAGTGATGATGTATTTAGCTGACAGAGGAAAGTCGTTCAATTAATAAAAATTACCCACTATTGACAAAACAATAATAGAAATCAAGTAAGTGTAATAAAACCTTTTTTACACAACTTCAAAAAAAAAAGGTTCTCAAGTTTATGTGTTCATAGGTAATATTCTTGAAAAAGCGTAATATTCATATACATTGGTCTCTATGCGTGACTAAGCCTATATATTCGTATGTACCAAATTTCATGTTTGTACGTATTTACCTAATGTGGCCAAAAATGCTTAATATTTATGTTAGTCTATATGAGTATCTAAGCAAATATACCAAATTTTACGAATGTATGTATGTATGTATGTGTGTATGTATGTTTGTCCACGTATTTCTAGAAATCTACAAGTTGTACTATTATTTATTCTGTGCTACAAGTCTGATTGCAATAATTCTTTTTGTGATAGTTTGAGTATCTTTCAACTTAGGGAGCATTTAAAGTTTCATCAAAATCGGTTCAGTTGTTAAAAGATATGGACTGTTAACTGTCTCCAGTACGGCTTCTTTCTTAGCAATCAGAATAAGTATACTTCATGTATAACAGAAATAAAAAAAATAAAGGAAATTCTCAAGTTTATAATGTGTATGTATATAATATTATTGAACATGCGTAATATTCATAATTATGTTAATCTTAAGTGTCTAACATATGTACCAAATTTTATGTATGTATTTATCAAAATATATGTTTGTATGTATGTATGTGATAATGTACAAAATTCTTAATATTCTTATTATATTAATTTATATTATGAGTATCTGAACAAATGTACCAAATTTCACGAATGCATGTATGTGTGTTTGTCCACGTATTTTTCGGAAACTACAAGTCTGAGTGCAATAGTTCTTGTTGTAGTAGTTTCGGTATCTTTCATCTTAGGGAATAGTTTAAGTTTGGTCAAAATTAATCCAGTAGTTTAAAAGTTATGGACTGTTAGCTGTTTCCAATATGTTTTTTCTTAGCGTACTGAATAAGTAGGTGCTTCATTGCCTTAGGCGTACTTTAACAAAAATAATAAGTAAGAAATAAAAACTAATTTAAAAAAAAACCGACGTGAAATCTTATAAAAGTTAAAAGAAATAAATAATTACTTTGTTTGAGGTCTGTGCTAGATAAATGCATACTTACTTTAGTCGGCTTGGGTGTAGCACAGACCTCATTTTATTTAAATTATTTCTTTCTTTTAAGTTTTATACTATTTGAAGTAGGTTTGTTTTTTATTTACTTTTTAATTACTTGTCGAAAATGAACATAAGTATGTTAAGTAAATCGATAATGTTTGGGAAGTGGTGTTAGTGAATAATAAACCAAAGTTTTTATTTTTACCAAGTTTTTATTAGCTCGCATTTATGTCATCATCATCATCATCATTTCAGCCTTTAGCAGTCCACTGCTGAACATAGGCCTGCCTCAAAAGGGGGGTTTGCCTTAGTCACCACGCTTGGCAGGCGGATTGGTGACCGCAGTGTAACAAAGATGTACTCGGAAGACGCTGCTGCCCATCTTCCGGTGGGTATTCATGCAAGTTTGTTGTTTGTCTATTCGGTACAAATATATAGTCTGGTATTTTCTTTCTGTGAGAAGTTCCCTACGTTATGATGATAATAGTGAAAATGAATGTTAACCTTACCTTCAATTTTATTGTAGTAATAAATATTTGGTGACTTTTCTGCTACAGTCAGTCTGGGCAGTCTGGGAGCTGACTCTACATTTGACTGAATAAGCATGCCAGCCGTCACTATCATCTGTAACATAATAAGCATATTACGAAAGCTTTATTTTAATCTATCTATATATACTTATAATAAAGCAATAAGTGCGAATAAATATGTAAAAAAATGCTCTAGGGTACTTAAAATAAGCTACTGAACAACAATATAACATTCATGTGTACTTGATTTGCTTTTTGCATCAACATTGTCTAAAAAAAGTTTAATTAAATTGACATTACTTAAAACTGGCTCTGCATAAACAGGTTCCACTTATTTACAAACCAGACCTAGGTTCATGAATCCTGATTAACCTTTAATTTACATCTTTTCGCACAATCTCAACTAGTCCACTATAGATATCAAAATGTCAGCTCTAACCAAATTTACCTTAACTAGAAAGTCCATTGTCGCCAACACCACAATTCCACAACACGAAGAACTTGTAACTGTTACACTTAACACTGGCAACAAAGAAAATGTATGACTACTAACGGACAGTCCACACATGCGTCTCCTACGAGAGTGCTTCCTTTAAATGGCTGGGCGAAAACAACAGCTTCGGACTCGTTAACTTGTATACTTATAAGCTTTATCTGTAGGTAAGTTAAAGTTAGTGGGTGAAGGCAATTTCACCCATATCCGTGCAGTGATGTCATGTCATTAGTGCGACACGACAGGATGAGGCAGCGCCTTTTGTGATGGCACTAAAGTTAAGGAAAGATAAGGAAGGCTTATGTAGAGTATATATCTTCTAAAATAATGTGATACCATGAAATGTTTTAATTCATCAATTTCATTCCTTAATGAAAGACGTTTTAATTTTCAAATATTTCTGATATCATGAATCTCTTCAGCCTATTAGAAAATCATATAAATGATGTTTCTGAAAATATATTTAATGTCTTCAGCCTACATATTATAAAATCGTATAAAATTTATTAGGGAGAGTTTCTCGGTGGTTTATTTTAGTTTGTCAAATTCTGTTTGTAATTGTGTAGTCGATGTTATAGACAAAATAAGAAATCATTTATTCACACAGCAGCAAATTTATAGGAACACAAAAAAGTGTGTATAAATCAAAATAGCATGGAAATTTGTAAGAATTAAGGTAATTAATTTGGATTTTGCTAATCAATTAGTTAATTTAAAATTGCAAACGTTGAAAAAACGAACGATCAAAATAGGTCAAAATTAAACAAATTAAGAAAAAAAAAATTGCAGGAAAAAAACATTCAAAGCTCTTCAAATAGCTCCTTGGCAAAATATCAATAAAATCTGGTGGTATGCGTTTTCTCTCAAATTAGCGAGGGCAGGATTTCTTTTCCTAATATTTCTTCCAAGCTTTTCCTTACAAGCTCTATAAAGCATTGATTTGAACGTCTCGAAGGTATTCGACAACTACGGCCGCAGTATGGAAAAACATGAAAATGGCAAGTGGTGATACAATTTCTTCCAAAATCTCAGTTACATATCGTGCCGCTGTTGACCTCATTCTCAACGACGCGGTGTTCCTTACATGCCTCCATACAAATACCTCCTCATATCATAACTGACCCTCCACCATATGCCTCTTTTCCAATAATGTTGCACTGAGCATACCTCTCTCCCGGGCGTCTGTACACTTTAATCCTTCCATCATCTGGCTTCAGACAAAATCTGGACTCATCTGTTATTAGAACTTGACTCCAAGCTTGTTCATTCCAATTTTCATAATTGCAAGCAAAATAAACACGAGCTACTCGATGGCATGTGGCAAGAAGGTGGCCTCTGGCAGGCAAGTGTGAATTTATTCCGGCCCATTTCAGTCTCACAGTTTTTGTGCTGACTGGAACCCCTTAAACTTCTTGGAGCTTCGTTCCTTATACCTCAGAAAAAGGCCAGTTTCCAAGCACGCTGATAAAGACGAACTGTACCCCTAGTACTGTCAGTGCCTCTTGCGGAAACTTGTAGGAACTAAAATTGGTAGGACGGGTTTTATCAAATGGTAGTATTCGAATTCGAAATAAAGTTTTCGAGTATTGTTTGCATTTTAGCAGTACGAGTTGCCACTTTGACAAGTGTAGTAAACGTTGACGATTTCGATCATTTTCAAAGTATTGTTACTCGTTAGATAAATTCAGAGAGCTTCATGAGATCTTGCAATTTTTTTATTTTATTATGATGATCATCAGGATTCCCAACTAGTAATTATCAAAAATCAAGTATTACATTGAAGCTAGATGTCGTACTTGAGGCATAAACTCAATATAAAATAACAAGGTTTTGTTAGATTACTTTAGTCTGTAACTTCGTTAGTACTGAACGAAATTAGAGACCAAAGGTACCGGAAGAATCAGAAAAATACGTTCTTTCAATTAAACGTAAATCGGTAACCATTTTTTCCAATAAAAACACAGAGAAAAACGACATACGAAAAACAAAACGTCAAACACCAATACGGTGGACTATATTTTACCTCTTTTTTGCTTGTAGGGAAGAGATATAGAAATATGTAGTTGTGAGGTTTGTTCAATCGAGCTCTTCGATTTTTTTTAATCGTGTGTTCTTTATTTGAAAACATGAACTCGTCCTACCACCCAAAACTGTTAGTTTAGCGAGCTCACGAAACTTTTTCCGTTTTCTTAATGTGCAAACCCGTACTAGGCTTACTACTTCTCTGGCCACAGTTTTCTGTTTACGTCCCTGTCCTGCGAGTTTCGTATACCTCTTGACAACTTGGTGTATCACAGATTTTGATGATCGTAATGTTTGGGCCACATGTTTGTAGGTGTACCCAGTTTCAATTAAAGAATCAGCCCTAGCAACTTGAGTGGTTAGATCTGGCATTCGCCGTTTATTTTCAGAAACATAAACTGACGTTTCTTCTTTGTTTTTTTTTTAATTTTCATTTCATTATTGCGTAATATTGATTCTTTCATAATGCGTTTTATTGCCAACTATGGAATTGAGTCGTAAAAGATTTTGTTTATATTTTTGCCTTGAAACCTTTCAATGCAAAAATATGAAAATTAAAAAAAAACAAAGTAGAAACGTCACTTTCTTTTAGTATGATTTACTAATACCAACAATAAACACGATAATTACGTAGTTCGCACGACAATTCGTCAACGTACGTGCTACTGCAAAAATGTTATTTTTTTAATGTTTTTTATTTATAACTTACTAGCTTTCGCCCGCGACTTAATTTTGCGCAGACTCAATTTTATCGCGAAAAAAAGCATTCTATGTAATATAACTTAATATCCTATTCTTCTAGGATATTAAAAACCAAAGCGAAAGTATAGCACAAACGCTCTTGATGCTGTTTGCCAGACTTGTTATTATTTCGTTTCCATGGCAACCGTCCCTTACATCGAGTAATCGACATTTTCCAGTTTTCCCGTGGAAACTTGCCAGTTTCCGGGATAAAGAGTATCCTATGTTGGTCTAAATTGTACAGTCACTATTTAAAATCCGTCCAGCCGTTATCGCGTTAAAACACCCCAAACAAATAAGCAGACCACTTTCACTTTGATATATTGGTGTGGATTTGAAGATAGGTACCAAGTTATCGTGGTTTATCTTTACAATCCACACCAATATATAAAAGTGGAGAGTGGTCTGTCTGTTTGTTTGTTTATTTGTTTTATGGGGACGCATTCACGGGATAAGGGCTGGACGGATTTTGATGAAATTTGTAAAGGAAATAGCTTAATATCCTCGAATAAAACTTAGGATACTTTTCATCATCATCATCATACTTCACTCTCAAACGGCTGAACGGATTTTGATGAAATTTGGAAAGGAGATAGCTTATACCCTGGAATAACACATAGGATGCTTTTCGTCATCATCATCATCCCTCACGTGGGTGAATCCGCGGGACGCAGCTAGTTTTACTCATAAAAAAAAAGTAAAAAATCTAAAATTTGGTACACAACCCTCGATGTCAGTGCCCCGCCGCTTTATCTGTAAAGAATTACTTTAAAGTTACATTTACTGCTTTTTCATTATTATTTTACTGCTTCTTACCAAATATATTTTACAGACATTTTATAGATTATGATCATGAATAAATGTTATGTTAATAAATGTTATGACCGTAAGGATATCGTACTGTTAGGATACCAAATTGGTAATTCGATGACACTTCTTGGTCGCCCACAGATGACATGAATGGAATAACTATATTTATAATGGTTTTAAGTAAGTTTTTATTATTGTTTGGATTTACACAGTACGTTTCTAGACAGGTAAGCGTAGGTTCTAATGATTTAATATTATTAATTGATATTTTGCTCGACTACTGGCTTAGTCAAGACTTTGTAATGTTGTATAGTAATCAACCTATTTAGTATAATTTCCTCACGTTTTGCTAATATAATTATGATTCGTCTACATGGACATATGAGATAACATACATACACAAGAGAGGCCTACGTTGAGCAGTGGACGAATATAGGCTGGTGATGATTACGATGATGAAACAAAAACAGTCGCATCGATAACCTCCTTATTATTGGAGTCGGTTAACAGACAACAAATATCTTTTCATATTAGGATCCGACACATTTATTTATTGACTCCTTTGAGGACAACTTGTTTAATTTAGAATCCGAAATAGGAAAAGCAATTAAGCGCTAGTAAAAATGACACATCGGCTCCTAACGGTCTTACATCCGAAACTCGTTTAATGATATTGCAAATAACATTAATATTCCACAGAATTGGAAAGCGTTTATGAGACTTTGACATGTTTGTGATAAGTTCAAATTAATTAACTACATATTTAATTTAAACTAGCTTGCGACTCTATTGTAAGCCTAGTGATTTATCTTATTATTAAAGTCACTTATAAAGAGATATAACGTAAAAAGTACCTACATTTTTAGCAAACAGTGAAACTGAAAAGCACATATTTTAAGCCAAGGCGAGATTTCCATCAAAATATGTCCAGTTTATTAGTAAGTTATCCCGAATATATTTATACTAACTGCGCACTGCGGCTTTGCCCGCGTGCAATCTTCAAACATGACATATAGGTAATTAATGTCTTTTGTTATTTTTATTAATATACATTTATTTTTTTGGTAGGGACTTCTGACGTCTTTGTCTTCTTTCGTTCCTACCTTTTTGACTCCTTTCATTTGACAAAAGCTTCAAAAGCTCAAATACTTTAGGATTGTTGGTCCAATTTGATTCAAAAGCTTCAAATGCTTCATATTCTTCAAAATAAAAACAAAGTATTATAACAATATCGAATCTATTTTGATTCTAAATTGTAATGTTTTTTTAGCCATAAACTATCCCGGGCGCCATCAGAAATCAATCAGATCAGCCTACCAAAGTTTCGTCACAATCAATGGTTTAGGAGCGCATCGTGCACAGACAAACACACATTCATTTTTATTTATATATAGAGATGGGGATCAATAAGGGATATATGATATTGGTAAGGAGTCTTCGAGAGTTGGTAAATCTGGGTTGTAAAATAACTTCTACAGGGATTACAACGCCTTTTTAAAAACCTAGTTGCGACTTGCACACTTATCTAAATACCTACTCGGTTAGAATTCAGTTCACACAGACAACTTTCAACATATTCTGACCGTGAACTTGTCGTATCCATCATGGTTCTCATTATGGCATGCTGGCATAGTCTTTATGTTTTATTGCTGCCATTTTTCTTTTTAAATGTATTTTGGAGATAAGTAATGTTAATCTTAGGTACCTATGTGGGGTCTATGAACTTTATTTTATTTTTCCAACGACTAAATATAGCAGCTCATTAATAATTTGTTGGATTAAAAAAGAAGATTTCATAATTCTTAACAGGGTAAATAACTTGTAAAATCAAGTTGGGCTCATCTCAATCAATTCTATTTCCCATCAAGTTCACAACAAATCAAAGACTTCTTTTCAAACTGTAAAAACGAACAGAAACTTCTAACTAAGTATAAACAAAGACACCTCCCTTGATGTCCAATTATTTTGCCCACCTGTCTATATGGTGTATTCCCGTTGTCCCCATTTCTCAGTCAGGCTTTTTATAACTTTTTAAAATAGGAGCTGCTTCTCGCGGTTTTACCCGCGTGAATGATGAAGATGAAACGTAGCCTGTGTGTTAATCCAGGAAATAAGCCACCCGTTTGTGCGTGAAGGAGTAACAAAGATACACACATACAAACTTTCATCTTTATAATATTAGTGTGATTGGCAATTAGTACCTAGAAACCACAACAGGGCCAGTCTTTGTAAACTAGCGGCCCACGACACGACGCCAGTGAACCGAATAATTTCTAATAAATCATGAAGCGTTAAATTGTGGTTCAAGGTTACGATTGTTGCACCTTTTAAAAAGATAACAATAGAATAAAAAACACTTTGTTGTATACCAAAAAAATAAAATATTACAATAATAATCGCTATTTCTGCCAGACAACCTACAGATGATCAGTTTTTTTTTATTATGGCGGTCACTATTTTACAGGGCTCATACTTTCAAGTATATTAGTTGTAAATATGCTTACGTTGTCAAAAATAAGCGTCATAAACTTTTTTCTATTAGGTAGCATTCAAAACGGTTTAATATTTTTCAACTGCTGAGAGACGAGGCGATCAGATTGTTCCCTAAGCCACTCCTATATACCCTTAACAATAGCAGTGCCACGCGCGCTGCATTGCGTTTGCCGCAAGCTTTTTTTATTATTAAACTTATAATTTTTGTATGCATATATGATTATATGTATGTATGTTTGTTTAGTCTTGGAAGTGGTTCTAATTAATTTACAAGATTTTAATCCTACAGAGTATTTTTACCCGACTAAGGAGGATTGGCACTCTGGACTCACTGACTTTTCCGAGGCACTCTGGATATTGATTGCAAGCTTTAACGTCTCTGTTTGATGAAGTCCACGCTCTGACCTAACCTGCTCCAAGCCGTTGTTGGATCCGAAACATCCCAGTTGAAACTGGAGAACCGATTCGGTGCCTTGGAAAGCACAATTTACGTTTACATTGACAAGGACTTTGACCAAGTGGTAGGAATCCTGAGTGAAGAGGGAACGAAGTTCTGCGAGATGTGGCGTACAGGCAGGAAATCAAAACTTTCGGTGGAGTCTCTGCAGCTCATTGAGAAACGCTGCGAAGATCCAGCAGTCACTTCATCAGATAAGCGGACTTTGAATTAGCAAATATCCGTGGGACCGTGGTGGGACCTCCGACGCTCCAATACAAGCACTAAAGAAGAAGCGATAGAGTGAAATAGGGGGTCAAAAGTCTTTTAACAATAGCATGGTCGATGCCATCTGACGAAGTTGACCACATCTGATGAAGTTGTCGTTTCTAAGCCGGAGATTCTCGCGAAAGTTTACGATTTCTTTGGACCCTGGAATCCGATATTGAGGATTCCAGGGTCAAGAATTTCTCTCTGGCCCGCCACTATACCGAAGAGCTGCCAGAAGTCAGCCTTGACGAAATTGATGTGGCTCTGAAACAGCTCAAAAATGGAAAAGCCCCGGGTGAGGCTGGAATTACTGCGGAGCTCCTGAAAGCTAGAGTTACTGCCACGCTTAAAGAGCTTCAGCGCATGTTTAATTTTTTCCTCTTCTCTGGGAGAACTCCAGAGAAGGCATAGAAACAAGAGTGTGGTCATCCTGTTTTTCAAAAAGGGTGACAAGACTCTTTTGAAAAACTATTGGCCCATTTCCCTCCTGAGCCATGTCTACAAACTGTTTTCGAGAGTCATCACGAATCTTCTTGCGCGGAGGTTCGACGAATTTCAGCCAATAGAGCAGGCCGGGTTTCGGAGAGGATACGGCACCATAGACCATAGTGCGGCATTTTATACAGAAGACAGAAGAGTATAATCAGCCCATGTGCCTAGCATTTGTGGACTATGAGAAGGTCTTTGACTCTATCGAGATTTGGTCTGTTTTGGAGTCACTGCAACGATGGCTAGTCGACTGGCGGTATATCCAAGTGTTGAGATGTCTATATGATGCTGCAACAATGACCGTCCAAGTACAGAACCAGCAGACTAAGCATATCCCCTTGTATCGGAGGTGTGAGACAAGGGGACGTTATTTCTCCGAAATTGTTCGCAAATGCATTGGAAGATATGTTTATGACTCTAAAATGGAAAGGATGTGGCATTAACATTAACGGTGAGTAAATCTCACACAGAGATTCGCGGATGACATCGTTAATTGTGGCAGAAACACTGCAGGACTTACAACAGATGTTGGACAGCCTAGCTGATTCGTCTCAACGCATTGGTCTCCGAAAGAACTTGGACAAAACCAAGGTTATGTTCAACGAACATGTTATTCCGGAACCAATTGCTGTTAATAGAACTGCTCTTGAAATTGTTCAAGAGTATGTTTATCTTGGGCAAACTTTGCAACTACGTAAAAACAACTTCGAGAGAGAGACCCTAAGAAGACAAAAGTCTTTAACCAGTGTCCTACCTGTTATGAAATACGGAGCCGAGTCGTGGACACTTACGGTACGACTAGCCAACAATTTAAGGTCGTTTAGCGGGCTCGTATCCGGAATGAGGTTATCCGGTTGAGAACCAAAGTAGTCGACATAGCCCTTAAGATTAGTAAGCTGAAGTGGCAGTGGGCTGGTCATATCTGTCGAAGTACTGATAATCGTTGGGGTAGATGTGTTCTTGAATGGGGACTGCGACTCGGTAAACGTAGTGTAGGGCGCCCTCCAGCTAGGTGGAGCGACGATAAACGCAAAGTGACTGGCAGCAATTGGAAGAGAAGAGCTGAAGTTTGGGCTCAGTGGCGTGCTTTGGAAGAGGCCTATGTCCAGCAGTAGACTGGCATGGGCTGATAATGATGAGGAGGATTATGTGTTTGGGACGTATATATGTATATTTGTTTGTTTGTTTGTACGTTTTTAGGCGCATCCTACAGCTAAACACCTTGATGGATTTTGGCCGTCTTAGTCACGAAAGTGCTATAGTAATATGAAGTGTCAAGAAAACTAATATGGCGGATTACAGCCTGCCATAATTATTGTATTTCCGATGGAACAAAAAATGGCCAAAAGCTATCGAATAAGGTACCAAAATGAAGGTCGTTAAGAGAATAACACAAACAAAATATTATACCCAATTAGTTGCAATTATCTTTCAAGCTTCTTACAAAGTTTAAAATTTTATTCAATAGTTTTGTTCGCAGTCGGGTTTTTTGTTTTATAATAATTTTAACTTATTGCATCTTGGTTCAGTTCCGATGACAATGCATTGTTATGGTAAGAATGATCTGAATCAACATTCAGGATTAGCTCCAGATAAAAGAACTCTTCAACGGTTAACAGCACAGACACGAGAGGCCTTCTAACGTTAGTGTCATAGTAAAAGACCTCAATTTTGAAAAAAAGAAGCGTGATGTATGATCTAACCTCAATTCGATAGAAGACTTCACGACAAAAAGTTTAGAATCTAGTATCCTTAAGTGTGGCGTTTTTGAGCTATTGGACCTCAATTATGACCTACATCAACATAACTCTTTCTAAGTCATATCAATTATTATTTTTTTGTTCAATTTACTTCGTTTTCCCAGTTTCGCGTTAAAAAAAGTTTGGCTTGCAGGACCAGCCAAACTGGAGAAAGCCTATGTCCAGCAGAGGACGTATAAGGACTGACCTGATAATGGCATTGTTGTGTTAACACATATTTTTTACACACTCATGCCACTATGATTCTCTGTGTAGCATGGACTTGACACACACATCAACACACCAAAAACATCCAAACCCTCGGGTTAGTCCAAACTGTTCTACTATTTGTTCGACTATAGAACAGATTGCAGAGTTTTGGATGAACAACATTTATGTTCATCACACAAATGTTTTTTCCAGCCTAGATTTGAACCTGGGACACTAAACTTAGAAGGCAGGCGCAATACCAACTGAGCCATATTGTCATCAATACATCTCAATCAATACATATAGCTTATAACTGCAACATATTATTATTTGAAATAGGAACTAAATATTATGTCTTAGAAATATCTAGGTTTATGTAGTTCATATGCTATCTTTTAGCTGCAATGTCTCGGAAACACTGAACTTTAGGATACTAGTGCTCTAACATTTTTTGTTTGTATTAAAGTCCTCTTCAGTGGACGCGAAATCACGTTTTTTTTTCAAAATTGTGGAATTCTTCTATGTCAGTAGCTATAGTATAATGTAGGGACCCCTTTGTTATGCATTTTAATATGATAATATGATAGCATGGATAGATTTACCATGACATGGTCTCCAAATAAGGGAACTCTTCAACGGTTAACTGAACGAAAATTTGTGTACGCATTTTATTGCGATATCTTTTAAGTTTTACATTGACATGGTTGATGCACTCAGGGTTGGGTCCTGACTAGGGAACTCCTCAACGGTTAACAGCACAGATATGAAATTTTGTATACGTATTTAATTGTAATAGCCTGTTCTTTGTCTCACCATGACATGGCTATTGCATAAAAGCTCTATTTTAATTATGATGTTACTTTTAGTACACTTTGTGGACCGATCAATTGATCAATTGATTAGCGGAGAGCAGGGCTGGTCCTAGTACAGGCAAACGATAAACGTTACAATCGTGATATTCGGTTTCCTATCACTATTTACATCACCAAACGTATCCTAACAGGTGTCAGGTGCCGCCAATGATGTTATATTGGGTGCCGCCCGATCGTCAATTGACGATCGCTGTGCACTACGCACAGCGAGCCCGGATTAACAGGTAAACGAACTTTTCGTGGTTTAAAATATTAAATAATTAATGGTTAAATTAAATTAACTTACTACTACTTTTCGTGGTTTAATTTATTTATTCAGTCAATCGAATAAAGTGTTGCCCAAAATGAGGCTTCATTTTATTGACATGTTTACTGTGCTATGCGTTTATTATGATTCCAAATGATTTATTTTCTGTAATTAATTAAATTAGAAAAAAGTAAGTATTAACAGGTTAATACTTACCATGTTAATACTTACCCCTTATGTGGGGCAGGTATTAACAGATCATAGTCGAGGATAATGAGTTCATAAAACGTGTATTTTTTATAGAATGAGGAACTACAAAAGAGAGAGTATTTGGCCGTGCATTGAAGATGTACTCGTATTTCAAGACTACGACTTTGCACCATCATATGTTACAGATCGCCCGAATCCAAACATCTATGATGATTTAGAAGCAACCATGAAGAATTTCGGCCCAATAATTCTTCCACTAAATCAGCTCAACCCAAATCAGTTGAACCACAGGCAGTTCAGACGAAAACCACGAGGCAGTCTTGCCCAGTAATTCTTCAGCTAATTCAGCTGAACTAAAATCCGTTCAACCACAGGCATTTCCAACGTAAAACCATAAAGGTTATTTAGTTAAGTTCAGTCATTGATTCAGCTAATCTGGAAAACTTTTCATAAAATTTGGAATCATCAATAATCCCAGAAATCTAAATAGCATGCCTGAAATTGAAATAAATTTATCGGAGATTATTAAACAAATAATCCAATAACCGTGTTTAAATAAATAAGGACTATCAAAAACAAAACGTAACATAAAACTGATATACCTAAAAAACTGGCCTTAGAGGAAACCAAATTAAAATTATCCAAAAAGAAGAAAACTGATCAGGAAAAAACGAAAAATAAGAATAAAAGGAAAAGGTAAGGGGATGGGGGAAAAAACCTAAAGTGTAGACATAGTAGAAAAGGTGAAGAAGAAAATTCTGCAAAATGATAGCGATACAGAAGAAGAAGACTGCTTCTGTCTAGTTTGTAGTGAAGTGTGTAAAGTAGATACAACTGGTTTAGATTGGATGCAACGCACGCAAAGTAAGAGATGGGCTCACTTGTGTCAGAGGTGACACTAGAAGTTATGTGTGCCTGAATTGTTTCTCAGACGATGATTACGAGGAATAGGAATCATAAATAGCTATTTCCACCTCGTTAAATAAACCATTATTATAATATATTTTTATCTTAATTACAAATTTGATGACATTTACTGAATGAAATGATGAAGATGATGAAGCATGACTAATTAATCTAAGTTCCTATAGAATTAAGTAACTAATAAGACTGGTTACATATAAGTATAATTTAACATGTTACGTTTGAGTGTTTCTAGAGTTGATGAACTGAAAACTGTTTCTCTAATTGTTAATTAAGATATATCTGTAAAATACTTTGGTTTCTGTTATTGTCTAAAACGTTATTTTGAGTGAACCTAATTTGATTATAAAAAAATATATAGAAAAAAATATATGTTTTCTTGGAATTATTTAAATGAAAAAGTGCCTGGTTAATAATTGCCCCATGCGTTAATACTTATCTCAGTCCTGATAATATTTGCCCCAGATACGGGGTATGTATTAACACCTGTATTTTTCTTTAAAAGTGGTTCTGTTTCTTAAAGTTTCGACTTAATTTATGTTTTTGTAGCTATAATTATAGCTGAATAACTAAGGTATGATATGAATAAAAAACTATTTAGAAAAGTTTATTGTCTTTGGAAATATATCGATTTCGCAAAGTAAGTATTTTACAACATGCATCCGCCACTGCATCTGCCGAAGGTCATTAAACCACATTTTCCCCGAACTTATTTCGCACCTTCATTTTGTAAAACACTTGGAGAAATATTCAAGAGATTTCCTCAAAAGCCTACGCCATTAGTTTGCGTAAGCGCAGCGTGCGGTTCGGCGAGCGCGGGCTTGGCGGGAAATATCAGAGAAATCGCATTTTGTAACTAATAATTTCCATGGTGATGTCAAATATTAATTGTTAGCATTGTTGTTCATCATCATCTCAGCCTAAACACGTCCACTGCTGAATATAGAAATTACCCATAGAACGCCGCAACGAGGTTGCTCGCTATTTTTACCTGATTACAGCAAAGCAAGGGAAGGGTAACGAGTTTAACACTTTATGTATGTATGTATGTATGTATGTATCTATGTATGTGGGTATGTGTATGTTCCATAGAGTCGCCCCTATTGGTTCGATTTTGACGAGCGAAGTGTCAACCGATTTGTTTTCAGGTCATATGCTATTTATTTTTACCCGACTACGGCATTATTATTTATTTAATAAATAATTAATCAAAAACTCAATAGAGCTTAATTTATATTCATTGAAATATTCGGATTACATATAACTTAGATAAAAGCAACATTAACGGGAAACACGTGGCCAACATTTCCAATACCATTCAGTAGGTAATCCAATAAAAGTCATACAACCCATACATCAGCGTCAAGAGTGACCTGCTTTACAAACAAGAGGTGCATTGCTATCCAGCGGAATTGCCGATTGCCGAGCACATTTCGCGATATTGCAATGCAAAGCTAAGGTATAAACGCACCATATGACCAATGTAGTATGTTAATGGTCTTATTTCGTTGCAATGAGATCGAAGGAACCACAGTATCGCGGAAAAATGAAAATGCTATGAGGAGAGTGAATACTAAAAACAGTACAATACTTCAAGAACTTAGCCAGCTTGTTCGCTACAAAAATGGCTACATCCCACTTTATACACGAGTTAGTGTTGATAAATAAAATTATTATAGAAATATAAAAACCCGACTGCGAACAAAATTATTGAATACGAGCTGACCGCCCGCAAAAATAATCACACTAATATTATAAGGGCGAAAGTTTGGCGTTTGTACCAACCGATCGCGCGATCCGTTTGGAGTTGCAACGGTACACGGAAAAAACTAAAAACGATATTTTTGCATTCTACTACTTTCATATATTCCGTGGACATAGAACATAGGGTGCTTTTTTCGCGATAAACAGTAGCCCGCGCGGATGATGGCGCGGGCGATCGATAGCCTAAAAATGCTAGTCATATAATGTAAGTAAGCTATTTCGTACCGTGACCCAAAAATACTATCCAATATTCAAACAAATCGATTGTTTTTTCGGTAACACTAATTACAAAGAGCTTTTACGAGTTTTAACCTTTGATGTAGTTTCGTTTTTAATATCGTGAAATTAAGTTTGTATCAGGATGATAAATTAATTTGTCCAAACAATAATACAAGAATGTTGTTAATATAACAGAAGTTACATAATAATTTAGATAAGTACGAGTGAGTATATTAACTCGACCTTTCAAACTAAAAATATCAAAAGATAGTAAAGGGCTTGAAGGATATTTCTAAAGGTCGGCACGAAGAGTAAGCGGGCGGACGGACCGGTTTCCTAGAGATCACACAGTACATATACTCGTATAATATTTCAATAAATCCATAGCAGTTGGTCAGAGGCCCTCGGGCAGCTTGACATTCTCTGAAACCAGAGGCCAGCACTACCTCATACGACAAACAAGCAAAAGACGAGTGCAGTGCTTAATTTAATGGTATATTTAAAGTAAGGTATTTTTAGAAAAATAAATTACTCCCATACCATAGAATAACTATATATGTCACCGGTTTATTGTAAGAACCGAAAGATTACAATCTGAGGGATACTAACAAACAGACGAAAAATTGTGAACGAACATGAACAATCGAATATTACCGACCAATCAGTGCACAGTATTACAATTTATCCGATTTCTGATATTCTATCGCCACCGTCAAATTGTGAATCTGCCCTTGATTGGTTAGATTCGTGTTTAGTGACAAATTAAACAGTTACTCCCTTACTTATAAAAGTTATGCAATGGTTATGCAATGATAAATAATTCTGCGCAGTACAATTTTGTACTGCGCGGAATTTCTAATCATTGCTTAATTATTGCATAACTTTTTATGAGTAAGGGGGTTAATCAATATCAAATGATCTAGAGATCATTCATACCGACATGACCTCAATGACTAAAATTGATCGGGAATTAGTAAACGGACTCTTACCAGAACTCTTGCATCGTCGTCCCTTCGCTCCACTCGCACACTCGACCTCTCATTTCACGCAGGAACTCCTTGCTAGCTTCTGGATTAGCCTTTTGGAATTTAAAAGGCTAATCCGGAAATCATTTCCATTATTTTTTTGAATTCGACGGGGGTAGGGTAAGGTCGGACCACGTGAGGTCGGGCTGCTCCGATTCCGTTTCGTGATCTTCTATTTAATTTGTAGCTCTATGGTGACAAACGTAGACCAACCAAGGTTTACAATATAACAGGAGATAGTATCCGTAAAATTGTAAAACAGCGCACTTATTGGTCCATCAGCTAGCGAATAGCATGTCCGTTGACTATTTTTTGTTCGTTTACAATCTAACGGTGACATTACATACTTTATTCATATATTAAAGGTTTATATATGAATGATTAAATGGTTATTGTATTCAATTATTTCAATAATTATATCCGCAGTTTTATAACAATGTAATCTAGCACGAAGATAGCACATTTAGATAGAACAGTACTGGGCCTATAAACTGTAGACGTCAATCCAAGATCAAAAGATTATGTGGCAGTTAGATCCGAATTGTGACCTGGATCCAAATTTACTGCGTCCGAAATTAATATTTCGCTGCCAAATTACACAGAACAGATTTTGTTTATGTAAGTCAAATACGAATAATTGGGCTTGATATTTATAAAAGCCGCCGATTAACATGTAACTGCACTAACTATTGAAAAGATTATCAGGACGTAAACGAAAGTGCCCGGATGCACATGGTTAGCATTAATTGATGTTTGTTTTTCTTAATTAACTAAAGAAAAATGAGGTTATAAAACTTTTAGCGCGTTCAGATTTTCTGTGCTTAGGGTTGTGACTCACAAACGTATACTTTATATCATTGTGAATATCCTATTTTATAACATTTTACAAATATTAACATTTATAAACGAAATTATGCTGTAACGTACAAAATCGAATTTCAAGTTCAGACCGTTTGGTTTGTAGCGCCTAGCTAAAGCTTTATATTTTCAATGGAGTATTACCGTTATGTAAACAATAAGGTATTCATAAATTGATTATCCAAACATCCTGTTATGAATTATTCAGTGGTGCATTATCCAGGCGAGAGCTTCCCGCACCTAATTCCCGCAATTTGGAGCACCGCGGCTCACGGAGCGCCCGCGCCCGCCCGTCGATATGTCTGAAAGTGCGTTCTTAACTTATTTTTACCGACAATCTGCTCATCCGCGATTCTCACCTTAGTTCCAATATAGACTCCGCTTTGAAGACACGACCACTTTACATTGCCAGCATTGACAGAATATAAGTCAATGCGATTTACACACCGCGAACTTTTGTCCCACATGGATTTCGGTTGTTACGACAAGGATTCTGGGGAAGTGGAGTGCTACCTCGAAATACGTAAATACATTTTGACTAAACGCTATCGTCGGTGATTTACAGCTTTCTTATTGTTGTGGAACATCGCATTGTAATTTATATTTTTAGTTGCGATCGGTGTAGTTTTTGGGTCGTGTAAACAGCTGGACAGTGAGGCGGGCCGTATGTCAGCACAGTCCGTGATTGCTGGCCGGGTCAAGCGTAGTTATTGGCACTTTTAATTATCTGATCAGTTATAACAATAACATACGAGCAGTTTAGACGTAGAGTAAAATGCGCACAGAACTTAGAACCGCTAGCACTAGACGTGACAACGTGCCTAGTCGTGAGTAATTAGAAAAATCTTAGTGCGCTTCGAAATTTAACTTCTTAAACAGAGGTCTAATTCAACAAATTTAAATATTTTAGATTGCGATACGGGTACTTCTTGCGCTATCACGATACAAATGCGTAAGTAACTTGACAATCCGAGTGCAGACTTGCTAAAAGCTTACAAATTGATGTGCGCTTTTTTTCACGCCTTTTCATGAGAAGTGTTCGTGTTCGTTCATGTCCGTCAAAATCGTTAGGAATTTATGATGGGAAATTGTGTGCTAAAAGAACACTACAAATTCTTTGTTTTATTTGTGACAGCGACTCCAGATTCCGTGGGATGCGTAGAAAGATGTGCAACGTTGCTTTCGTTCCTGCTTGTCATCATTACATTTCCATTTTCTTTATGCGAATGTTTCAAGGTAGGTCCAAATTAATATATTAAAGTTTTCTTATGTCGGTGTTGTTGCAAAAATATCTCAGACATTAAAATTATCTTTAATTTGAATTAAGTAGGGCCATAACATACCTCTAGGCTTGCGTTTTCATTATTCAAACGATATCTACTGATAGTAGTATCATTTTATGTAGATTTACAATCTGTAGTTGTACTTAGCTCTGTGGATAAGTACATTTTGCTCCTTGAAGCATTACCTCATTAAAGTTCTGAAGATCCGCTATTCACGAACAAATCATTACAATGTTATTAAAAGCTTTTATTTAACTTCACTTGTATGTATGTACTTATGTATGTATCGATGTATCTATTATGTATTTCGTCTATCCTGGAATCTTACAATTCAAATTTCGAGCACTTCCCAATTAGCTATCCAGCTTAAACTTTCAGGGTAGCTCACAAACCGATGACAAAGCAAAAGAAAAAATATATAAATATATATAAAAGAAAAAAATTGAAAATTAAATTTTAAAAAAATATTTAAAAAAAAACATAAAATACATTTAACAAACACATTCATTAAAAAACATGCTTGTAAACAAGTACTTTTTTTTAAATTATTTTTATTGTAGACTAGCTGTACCCGCGGCTTCGCACGCGTTTTCGTTTCTTTAGGTTGAAAGTACCATAATGTGCTATTCCAGGACCAATATACCAACATTTGAACAAAATTTCTTCAGCCGTCAAAAATACTTTATCAATTGCTCGGCTTCTAACTCACAGGATTGAGATACCAATTACACCAGATTTAATTCAAACCCTAAGCTATCTAACTATGAAAACCGCATTGAAATCGGTCCAGTAGTTTTTATGTGATGCGTGAACAAACAAACATACAGACAAACAGAAAGAAACGACTAACAAAAAATAATTGTTCAATACCTTTTTTAAGCACCCAAGAGCATTTTTTCATTTGAATTCATTTAGTAGTTTGGGTGCGATGCGCGATCAAGATACGGACAAACAGTCAGACCAAATTAAAAAGTAAAACAGTTTGGCTTCTGTATCGAATATAGAGAACCATCCAAAAAATATTTTTTATTACTTAAATATTAACATAACTTTGGACCCATATCCCGCAGAAACCCATTACTTTTTCGGGATAAAACTTTTCCTAAGACAGTGTCAAGTTGCATCAAAACCCGTCCATTACTTTCAGCGTGGTACGTGTTCTTTTAAATAAGTTTAAACCACTAAATAATAAACCATAAATTGTTCGATATTTAAGGTATCCTATGTCCTACCTCGTAGTACGAACTCAAATCATACCAAGTTTCTTTTGAATTCATCCAGTAGTTCCGGCGGCGTGGTGTGCGATACAGACTGACAGACATAGAGACAAAAATGAAAAAACATACAGTTTAGGCATCATAATAGAACAAAGAGTAACTTCCAAAAAAAACACTATATCTTTCACTTCTATCCTGCAGGAACACTTAATTTTTTCGCGATGAAAAGTATCCAATGACAAAAATTAAAAAAATACAGTGTTGGCTTTAGTATAGAATGGCCTCCAAAAAAAATTACATAATATTTTCAATTTACAGAATTTTGGACATTATCCCGAAGGTGTTCCACTTTATTTTTCGGGATAAAAAGTATCCTCAATTTTAACCCATTATATAAACTATGACTGTGCCAAGTTTCAACAAAATCCGTCAAGTAGTTTCAGCGTGATAAGTGTTCTTTTAAATAACTTTCAACGCCTATCCTGCAGGAACCCTTTAATTTTTCGGGGTGAAAAGTATCCAATGTCCTACCTCGAAGTATGAACTCAAATCATACCAAATTTCATTTGAATTCATTGAGTATTTACGGCGTGATGCACTACCAAGATACAGACAGACAGACGGACAGACAGACAGAAAGACAAAAATTAAAAAAATACAGTTTTGGCTTTAGTATGGAATACAGAAGGGCCTCCAAAAAAAAATTACAAAATATCTTTAATTTACAGAATTTGGGACATTATCCCGCAGGAACACTTTAGTTTTTCGGGATAAAAAGTATTCTCATTTTTAACCCATCATATAAATTATGACTGTGCCAAGTTGCATCAAAATCTGTCCGGTAGTTACAGAGTTACAGTAAGTGTTTTTTGAAATAACTTTCAACCCCAATCCTGCGGGATCCCTTTCATTTTTCGGGATAAAAAGTAGCCTATGTCCTACCTCGTAGTATGAACTCAAATCGTACCTTGTTTCATTTAAATTCATTCAGTAGTTTTGGCGTGATGCCTAGCCAAGATACAGACAGACAGACAGACAAAAATTGAAAAAATTACAGCTTTGGCTTCAGTATCGAATCTAGAGGAAAGTTCATTTTTTTTTTCTATATATCTTCAATGTACAGAATTGGACCCGTTACAGTTTTATTATAAGTATATATATAGATAAGTTTACCCAAAACCAATGAAAAGAGATATTTATATGGGACGGTTCTAAGCTCATACGATATTACGCTAATCATCTGCGTCATCTATTTGACTCTGCTACTGTTGTTTCTTGTTTTTTTCATGTCCGGAAAATTCCGGAAATAATCTCAATAAGTTCTAGTACTCAGAACAGTTTTTTATTATTGTATAGTGTCGTCAAACTGCGGTTACCGTAATTTTTAAACCTTTGTCAGGTGGTCCAGGAATTTGAACGTGCAGTAATCTTCAGGTTGGGAAGGCTGAGAAAAGGTGGAGCTAGAGGTCCAGGGCTGTTCTTTGTTTTGCCCTGCATCGACACTTATAGGAAAGTGGACCTCAGGACTGTGTCCTTTGACGTTCCTCCGCAAGAGGTGAGTAAACGGAGATATAAAATGTGATCTAGTTGTACGAGTGATCATTTTGCACTACTCAAAACGATTATATAAAGTAATTATTATTATAATTTATTTTATGGCAGATGATGTGAAATTCTAGTAAATCTTTAGGTTATCAAATCAAATACTAGTAACCCGCCCGAATTCGCTCGGGTAGTAATAAGCGTTTCGTTAAATATTTATTTGTACAATATATTATATTGACCACCCGCCCCGCACCCGCGTTTTTGCTCTATTACTTCAGTACCCCTAGTACAAGTTTTTATAGTTTTTGAAAACGAAATGTAGTTTCGCCTAGTTCCATACATTTACTGTCAGCGCCTCTTGCGGAAACTTGTAGGAACTAAAATTGGTAGGACGGGTTTTATCAAATGGTAGTATTCGAATTCGAAACAAAGTTTTCGAGTATTGTTTGCATTTTAGCAGTACGACTTGCCACGTTGACAAGTGAGTCGTAGTAAACTTTAAGGAATTCGATCATTTTCGAAGTATTGTTACTCGTTAGATAAATTTTCGTGAGAGCTTCATGAGATATTGCGATTTTTTATTTTATTATGATAACGAGACAGTATCTTGCGTAGAGATTAACCTCGGGGGCCGTAGGAGCTGACCGTCGTGAAGGGGAGCGACAGGATTCCCGAGTAGTAATTATCAAAAATCAAGTATTACATCGAAGCTAGATGTCGTAGTTGAGGCATAAAATCAATATAAAATAACTAGGTTGTGTTGGATTACTTTGGTCCGTAACTTAGTTAATATTGAACGAAATAAAAGACCAAAGGTACCGGAAGAATCAGAAAAATACGTTCTTTCCATTTATCACATCAATTAAACGTAAATCGATTATCATTTATTTCGCAATAAAACCACAGATAAAAACGAGATACGAAAAACAAAACGTCAAACACCAATACGGTGGACTGTATATTTTGTCTCTTTTTTTTGCTTGCGGGGAAGAGAGATAGAAATATGTAGTGTGAAGTTCGTTCAATCGAGCTCTTCGAAAAATATTATCGTGTGAACTTCATTTGAAAACATGAACTCGTCCTACCGATTACACCCAAAACTGTTAGTTTAGCGAGCTCACGAAACTTTTTTCCGTTTTTTCAATGTGCAAACCCGTACTAGACGTACAGAATAATCTAATAGTAAGTTCGAAGAACGGGTGGGGCAGAAGTTATTGAAATCCGCTCATCAAAAACATCGTCATAACTTTCAAATTATAAAAGTATGAAATAAAAGGCAAAACTAATTTTATTGAAATGAGACAGAACTACTGTGTTGTTTAATTTGGTAAGAATTTATACTGTCTAAGTACCAAGAAGAACTCAAAAAATAATAATAAAAAACTTTTTATTTCTTCAGAACGTTTATTTTGGGCTTTCTGTGATAGGTAAATTATGTTTTGTCAGGTTTTTTTTGTAAATCTAATGAAGACCAATATAGTTTGCTGTACATGAAATTAAACATGACCTATGGCACTTGGGGATAATGTAGCTTCCTATTGGTGAAAGAATTTTCACCAATACGGAAAATCAGACGTTTAGTTTCAGAGATTAGCGGTAACAACGTAAAACTTTACCTCGTTAGAATATTAGTGTAAATGTAAATAACCAACCAAGTGCGTACATAGACTTAGGGTTCCTTAGCCAGGCAAGACTCTAACTGTGCAAACCACATTGCAATCAGTTGTTTTTACGTTATACTTATACCCAACAAAGTTGTTTTATACGGTTGGATAATGTCTCTCGCTACATACTTTGTTCAGAGTTGACGCGGCCATAAAATACGTTATCTTGGTCGGCTATACGAGTATTTCGTAAACTAGTTAACCGTTAGCTGTGGTTATTTTGTTAGTAAATTTGTATTATGCCTTTTTTAGTTATATTCCTTATTAGGGACATCCAACTCAAGCAAACAGGTCTGTTTAGAGCCAGAGAAGAGAAGAATATTTTTTAGAGAATATTTTGTAAATAGAACCAAATAGAACCAAATAGAACTGGTAAAGAAACCTCATCATAATTTTAAAATATCTACCAACTCAACGAACCCGCACACGATGGAGTGCAAAAATTGTTTTTTCTTCTTTACTTTTCGTGTATTTCTTTACTTTTCATCTATTTTCTGAATAAAATGGCTGTGACACACAGACGGACAGACGGATGGACAGACGATATGACGAAACTATAAAGGTTCCTTCTTTATCTACGGAACCCTAAAAAGAGAAAAACCGTAGGTAGTAACTACTCGACGCTCTGCGGAAAAGTATAATTAAAATCGTAATCGCACGCTTTGTAGAAATTCGGCTAGAACTGATTTGAATTTTGTAAAAAGTCGAATAAAACTCGCTTCGCTCAAGATTTATTATTTGTTTTTTAATATGGCGTAGCTAAAAAATAAAATGATCAATGATTAAATAATAATGTATTTCTTTGTAACATGCACTGTCAAACTAACAAATTTACAAAGGAATAAATAAAAAACAATGCTTGGAATGCACCAACCAGAAGATGAGAATCATTTAGTTAAAGTTGTGGCACAAAATACACCTTGATAATATTCCTCCGAACATTATACTAGTGGCTCCGTGAGCTATTGACCTCGCGTGTACAAACTTTTTTGCTAACAATCTAGCGGTGCACAGTAGCGCCATCTAGTAACCTTATTGTAATACTAACATTAATAACCAAGGTGCTACATCAATCCCTACCTAGTAGGTAAAGGCCTGATTCCACTGGTAGAAACCTAAAAGTGAGCAATTTACTGCATTTTGAGGAGCTATTCTGCTCATCACGCCGAAGACCCTCATCACATCTTCACAAATTTTTTATGAGACCTATTTAAAGTTCACACCTTTCAAATAAAAATAGAGCTATTGAAATCGGATCTAATATGACGGAGATATTGAGTAGCCCCCTTTTTGACCCATTTCGAAGTAAATCAAAAATCCCCGACGACTAAAAAATTCCTGTATACCAAGTTTCCTCTAGAGCGGTTGAGAAATGCGACCTGTAGAGGAGAACAGAGATCCGGACATCCGGACATACGAAAGCATTTTGCCCAAGCTGAAACGGAGACGCTTCGCTCGCGCTTTGCGCTCGCTCGGTCAAAAAACAGTTAGGTAGGTATTTTAACTTTTTTGAATTAATATGACTGTTGCAGTCAATAGGTGCCTATTAAGTTTGGATACTACAACGTTTGTATGAAAAACCAAAATCTTAAATCACAACTCGCATAATAATATAGGTACTTACACACTTGTTACTTTGTATTAGGTAGCTACAATATACCTACGAGTAATTGTACTTAGTCCATGACATCATGGGTCGTATTACCACAATACCAGAATTAGCTCCAAAGTAAATTAGCAGCTTTTAACCCACATTTGTTTTTGGACTTATTCAATTACTTACATGGGAAGTTCATTAGCACCGTCAAATTAGGTTTTATTGATCAGGGTGTGGGCGGACGCAGTCGTAGGCACGTTATGAATGAATTTTAGTACTGTTTTGAATTTTTTCATTTGTTTAGCTTAAGAAACTTAATAACCCTATTCAAAAAGGCAGACATTACAGATCATAACTCACTGATTTCGAGTTTAAAATTGTGCCAGTGAAGTCAGCCCACATCAAACCAAACAGTTTAATATCAACCCAAGAAGGTTTAAAAAAGATGGAGTCTACACTGCCAAACAAATGAGTGAATCATAAATGGGGGCTGCGTATGTGTGCGTGAGTTGATGTTTTTTAGATGATACACAATTTCATCCTAAGGGACTGCATTCTTTTTGAATTTCTGCGAGATCTTGACAGAATTAACACGACTAATAAGGCCGAGATCTTGCGGCGATATGGCGGCCGATCGGCATAACATGGTGTAAGTGTGTGCGTGAGGCTTGTGCGTACGAGTGAATCGGCATATCTTGGGTGCTTCATTTTCGATTTGGAGGTATGGGATCCATGATTTTTAAAACATTCTTGTATCAACTTAAAATTGTACAATGAAGTCAGCAGGTCTTTGAAGCCAGTGTAATACTAAAATTAACAAACCACTAATCTCAATTTCGTCCAAAATTACAGCCCCTATTTCAAGACAAAAACGAAAAACAGTAACTATTATTAGGTCACCAGTTCCCAGACAATTGGTTTACACGAATGTTTAGCATCTCGTAAAACTTTGATTGATAGTTTACAGCCACATCAATTAAATCTTACCATTCGTACCTACCCGGCTGAATGGTACCAGAATGGAATCAACTAGGTTAACAGTTTTCAATACCAATGCCACACCAAAAATTCCGGTTTCGTGGTAAACACATGGTACACAAAGCTTGCTTGTATTTACGTTAGCGGTGAATCAATGTACGATAAGGTAAACCGTCGAAACAGATTTTTATTGAGCTTTAGTTGAAAGATTCGTATCGAAAATGCCATTCCAATCCAACGCACTTTCTATCAAATTACGTTTAGTAATTGCTTTGAGCAATTTCCAAATTGTTTACATACTTTCAGTCATAAAACAAAAATGTTGAAAATATTACTATCTTCCTGAAAACCTTCAAATAAATCTTTTATCAAAACTAATTGTTCAAACTTCCCGCAATGCGTTCCAGGTTTAAACCTTGGTTTCTTGTCTATCGATCATTTTGTGTTTACCGCAAGATAAATACATGGTCAATATCATAACCGTTGGTCCGTTGGTTTATTTTGGCTTGTCCTACGTTGAGCAGTAGTGAACAGATGGCTGGCAACCGGCCTGGTTACGGAAGATAAGAACAATTCAGTACAAAAGCTTAGTGGCCATACATGCAACAAATGAGTAAACCTGTCATGTTTACCTAGTTAATACTAGAACTGAACCAACATGTAAAAATTCAACTCCGTACGATAAGAGGAAATGGTTCTAATTCAGCGCGTAAGATTCCACCTAAACAAACAAGTAAAAAAATTGCAAGTTAAATAAAAGCTTTTAAAATACCAAATTTCTTTCAGCCGTAATATAGTTTTAAAACGTTTGCTCGGGTTCTTATCGCATTGAGATACCAAGTACACCAGTTTTTAAGTCAAACTTTAAGCTTTATCCAACTGTGCAAACCGCATAGGTTAGGGGGCCGCGGAAAATGGCGACCGCGACCGACTAACCTTCACACTGCTCTGTCACACTGGTGTGATGGTTAGGTAGAAAATTTACTAACCGTCACACTAGTATAAAGGATATAGGAATTCGCTTTCTATATAAGTACCTATAGATAGATGAACGAAAATTTCTTAAATTGAAAAACGTAGGGTGCTGCTACTCGTGTGTGGTTTTTTTATTTTATAAGAAAAAAGCACTACTCTGTGATTCTGTAGAGCTTCCTTTTCGCATGATGTCTTCAAGAAAGCAACCAATGGAGTTGATAGTTTTCTCGAAGCAAATTGGATAAAACAAGCACACAAACCTTGACTCCCCCGTCCCCCCATTAAAGCTAAGAATCAACTCGATCAAATTAGCATGAAAACAGAAAAAAAAAACATAAAAATCGGTCCATTCATTTGGGAGCTACGATGGCACAGCCAGACATACACATACCCTAAACTTATAACCCCCCATCTTTTCGCGTTCGGAGGTTAAAAAAACACAATTTAAATAGAATGTGATGTAGATAGTGTTGATACCTACCAGAAATCATCAAGTTCTTCAGACATAAAAAATCGGAAAAAAACTAACTAGCAGATGTGGTCTGCTAGTTAGCTTTTCACCTTTTGCACAATATCATTAGTCGTCCACGACCAATGTTTGAATTCCTATCAAATGATTATAAAATCTTTGATCAAGACAACGCAACACACCTCGTCACTCACGTTTATCTAATTCTACATGAAAGCAAAGAAAACAGCATGCCATGGCATTTCGGTCTGGTTAGATCAGCTGCTGACCTTGTTTGCTCACTGTTCGCTGTTCAAATGAATCATTTTCAATTTGTGCAATAAATGTATGTAGCATCTACATGGTAGGTGGTAACTAGCGAGCTTTAATGGTCACTTTGAGAAATAGACAAACATTCGTCACCTCTAATAAATTTTGAATACCGTAATAATCACGTGTATGCTCATTTGACATGTCAGTTATTTTTGTTGTGGACACCTATGTTAATCAAATATTTTTTACGGTGCTCTCATTTCAAGCTATTGAGATTTTAAAAACATAAAACTACTATTTGTACGTTAATCTTATCACAATAAAGTTCATCCTGATTTTGTTTCTACTGAGGTAAATACGTTCTTCGTTTCACATGACATTTGAACAAACTTTTGTCTTAATATCTTATACAGAATGGAATTTAAAGCCCAGTAGGCCGGTGGAGTGAAAGTACTTTAAATATTGATGATAGCAAATTTTACTCAAAATAATCATTCCTTTATTTCTGAAATTAATTATTGCTGCAATCAAAGGTTTTTGAAAACTTTCCTCAGCCGGGAATCGAACCGACATAAATGACAAAACTTTAACCTGTAATTTCATGCCCTTAATTGACAGGGACCAAATATATTAGGATCAAGTATCAGTAAGAAACATAGTGTCTTAATTAAAAGAAAGATTTATTAAAATTTAGACATATTATCACTTGATTTCCGATCTGCTGCCTTGTCATAGTACTATTAAGAACAATAAACACAATGATAAATAAAATGTAAGGGCTACAAAGTAATGCTACAACACAAAAGGCACAATTACTGCAGTTTCGTGTAAATAAATTCTGATTACAGTAAACCACACTATTTTTATTACCCGACTACGGCAAAGAAAGGGAAGGTTAAAGATTTTAACAGTCTATGCATGTGGGTATGTGGATGTTCCACCATAGCGTCGCCCCTATTGTTCCGATATTGACAAGCGAGGTATCAATCGATTAGTCTTCATCGCAAGAGTGACACAGGATATTTTTTACCCAGCCGTAGTCGGGTTGCAGTTTTTGAACTTATGTATTGTTTTTCGTTGCCCACAGCTAGTTTGACATGCGGCAGACACGTCCTGCCAGTTTCACTTCTCGCTGGAAGTTGTGACGAGGTCCAAACCTCTTTCATAATAATACTCTTTTGATATCTTAATTCTTTCATAATCCATTTCTTTTCATTTTGATAGTTCATTATTCATTCGATATACAAATAACCTGTCATTCGGACATTGATTGCATTAGCAAAACCGTAATTTAACCGTAACCGTAATTCCCTCGGAAGTTTTAGTAAATGTCCACCATTTTACTGATTCTTGACTTTGACTTGACAATTAATGACTGTAACATGACTTAATTTTAAACTATTAAACTTGACATTGGCGAAATTGCTAGTGGGCCAGTGCCTCCGCAGAAGCCATCTAATAAAAAAAGAAGAAGAAACCGTAATTTTCGAAAGAATATTATAAAATACATAAATAAGTTAATTACAACTGGAGAATTGTAAATATATATAATAATTCCGTCGTTAGTGTTCGTTTTGTTTGAAGCCACTGTTTATGGAAATCACCAAATGCTCCAATAGTTCCTGACCTTTTATGTTGTCCACTGAGGCTTAGTCCCGGGGCTAGTGGAACAAACCCACACCCTGGGACCGCCTCGCGACAAAGTTTTTCACCAATTACTATGATGCGCGTTTTAGAACGCAGTTCCCACTGTATGAACAAAATTGTGATCATTATATTTTTTCAGGTGCTAACGAGAGATTCAGTAACAGTAGCAGTGGACGCAGTCGTGTACTACAGGATAAAAGAGCCACTGAATTCGATCGTGAGGGTTGCTGATGCAGGGTGCGTAGTCAGTACCTACACACATCTATCTCTACATTTTCTAACTTTGAGAACAACATTCATAACTACCTAACCAACACAAACTAGTTGCATAGTGGCTTTAGAGCCAGTCTGATTATGCCCAAAGGTGCTAAGACGTAAGTGCTAGAGCGTGCTCTAGCGGCCTAATGCAGCAGCTCTAGTGCCATTTTGGGCAAAAAACAACTGCACAAGGGTAGAAAAATTGTGCCTCAAGAGCTGCAATGCATGATTAACAACACACTAAAGCTTTCATGATGCTTTTTTTGTGAACGAGTGAACGAATATGAATGAATGCATTGTAGATATGTCAAAATGGTAAAATGTAATTAATATTGTAATCGAACATCATTAATAATTCATGTGTCTTATTATTTTGTTAAACACAAGCGGATAAAAACGCTTTCATGTTTACCGTGCATATATATGGTGTTTTTCGAGTAATTTTTAAGCGCTTTCGAAATAACATCTAAATAGAAGAAATATTTGGTAATTAGTATTGACTTTTTCAAATAAAATGATTTAGTATTTTCATTAAGTATCGACAGCTTTTTATATGCAAATGGTCGTTTGTATATTGACAAAAACAAAACTAATTTCAACGAAACACATTAATTTGAACATCTAAATTTTTCAAGTAAATAAGCCAATTTTCTTGAGAAATGGCGGATTGACTAAGTCTGTAAACGGTGCAAATAATCTCTATTGTATTACCCAAAGTAGCTCTTGTACCATTTTAAAAACCTCAAGTAGATCTTTAGTTACATTGATTATCTTTTTGGAACTGCTATTAGAGTTGTTAGAGTATATTACTATTAGATTACTACCCCTATTATGGAAGACAAGGGTAGTATTTGGTTCCGATACTGCCACTTATGGTACATTTTGTACCTACAGACGTTTGCGGCAGCAGTTATGCAACTTAAAACTGCTTCCTGATCTCTAATGCCGCTATTATACATGTTAAAGATACAAAATAGGCTGCAATTTTCAGTAGTGTGTTGGTTAGTATCATATACCTACCTAACAATACATCTTCAGTGAGTCAATCAAGCTTCGAGCAAAACATACATCTCACTCTCCAACGAGTTTACTGTGCAAAGCAATGCCAAATTACCGTCATAAAAATAAATCAACTAAATCGTAATGTGTACCCCTTGCATAAATGCAAATGCATCTTTGATAACCTACATACTAACTGCAGAGAGTTCAGCTTATCAAGTGTAATTCAATTGATTGTTTTGTTTTTGATATTCGTAGGTATCTTATAAATGATGGCTGAATGATAAGGATTTCATGCATTGTTTTAACACTTTTACAAATAAAAAACATAACATCTCAAGGACAAGGAGAAAACATTATAAATAACTAGCATAAAAGCTAAAAAACACGCCTACCCTGCCTAAAAAGAGCTTTTGCCAATAAATTATATACTATTAGAATGTGCTTATCCAGGCTTTCAATTTGATACCCATATTGTAAAATACGAAGTTTGATTTTCGGTTTTGAAAATGGATCCATACTGAAAGCCAAATAGAAAGTTTTAAAACAATAATATTTTATTAACAATACCCTAAACGTCTAAATTTGTTCAGGCGTTTAAAAGTTATGGTGGAATAAAGAAACTCACATACATACATGAATGCTAAAAACTATACACTCCTGTTTTTGGGCAGTCGTGTAAAAATATAAATGGACCAAATCAATAAAATTAGGTATGCTTTGAATTTGAAAAGGAAATCTCGTTCTCAAGTGTTGAATCTCGCCTTCTGACTCTACCTCAATAGGTGTACGGGTGCACTTATATCCGAAGTACCTCTATAAAAGAGAGCAGCTTGAAACTCTAAGTGGGCTGTCATTTATGAATGGGTTTTTTTAGCTTGCCCTTTGTTTTAGTACATATTCATCTATTTTTTTTTAAATCGTTTATCTTAAAAAAAAGTTTTAGTTCTTTTTGAAAGCTTTTATTTAACTTCACTTGTATGGTATCTATGTATGTATCTATGTTTGTATGTATGTATCCATGTATTTTGTCTGTCCTGGAATCTTGCAATTTAAATTTCGAGCACTTGTGACATTCATAATAAAAATAAGGTCGTAAAACCTTTTTTTTTATTATTATTATTATACTTGTTTATTAAAAGCTTTTATTTAACTTCACTTGTATCTAATTATGTATGTACTCGTATGTATGTATCTATTTATATTTTGTCTGTCCTGGAATCTTGCAATTTAAATTTCGAGCACTTCCCGATTAGCTATCCGGCTGAAACTTTCAGGGTATCAAACCCATGACAAACCAATAAAAATGTATATTAAAAAAACCCTTAAATGTGAAAAGGGAACAAAAAAAAGAGAAAAAGAAAGAAAAAAAAACTTAAAGATGTAAATCCCTAGTTACAAGCAAGAAAAAATATATGTAAAAATTCGTAAAAGCTTTTTATTACATTTTTTTTTTTTAAATATGTTAAAAATTATAAAAATAATACACTTGTAGCGCCAATCTGTGTTTTGGAGGCTTGTCTATGTTCGGAGGGTCATAGAAGAACAGGGTTCCGGTCGCTAACGATAAATTCTGACATCAGACGTCGGCACTACAACATTAAACATAGATATATAAATACATTAAACTATCAAGCCATTTTTACCCGAGTACGCCGAAACAAAGGAAGGGTAATGAAATTAACAGTCTATGTATGTATTTATGTACGTGCTTTTAACGCGACTGTAGTCGGGTTTTAGTTTTTGAACTTATGTCTTATTCTAAATAAATATAGATACAATACAAACACAACCTTATATAACTACATACCTACATGTAAACTTAATTTATATACTATCATAGCACAAGCTTTGAACAATAATATTGTAATTTCAGAGCGTCAACTCGTCTTCTAGCTGCGACAACTCTTCGGAATGTCCTCGGCATGCGAGACCTGGCACAGCTGCTGTCAGACCGAGAAGCCATCAGTCACATGATGCAGGCCAATCTGGACGAGGCCACTGAACCTTGGGGTGTTGAGGTGGAGAGGGTTGAAATGTAAGTAAGACTGGTTACGGAGTTGCGAGAGTCTTTGGAATAGTAACGTATGCTAAGTCATTGGGACATCTGAAATAGCTGGTGTTTTTACCCACTATACCTATTCCTATCTGCGACGATACGATATTGGAACGCGTCTTTAGAAATTATTGCAAGATTGGATCGCATAAGCCTTTATACTTATCACGAAGGACGGCCCATTTTGCGATACGTCAAATAGTTAAGTTTGCTTCGATAATACGTCTGCGTCCATGCGATATCTGTCTGTGGAGGCAGTTCGCGTGATCAGCTGACCGGTGAGCGATACAAGCCATCTAAGATACTTACTAGGAAGGATACAGCGGCCAGTGGCCATGTTACATAGATTCTACGCGCTCCGAGATCGTATCGTGGGTTGGATCGAGTGCAGTGGCTCGCGCTATAACATTTTAAAATTACATGAATCACCCTAATTCCTGATAACTGAAGATTGTAATCACCAATTATAGTGTCATCTAAAGAAATCCAACACAGTTACAGGGGCATTATGGCACTAAAATCAAAGTCTAAAGCTGACAAGCGCAGGCAGTGCATTGCATTTCAAAATCTTGCAAGTCAAAACTCTGGGTGAGAGGCATGGCGTTTACTTTCAAGCATGCGATTTGCTTGTCTCTTTTTTTTTAAGTTTCTCTTATTGTGCGGCGTAGCGTAACCTGATTATTAGAAATTTAACTCGCTCCACGATTTTATTTTAGTTTTTAGTTCATTATCTGCATCATTCTTATGTTTATTTATATTAAAACAAGCTGTGCCCGCGGCTTTGCCCGTGGCTTTGCCCGCGTGGTGATTTCATTTAAAAGTAGCTCAAACGTGTTATTCCAGGACCAAAAGTACCTACAAAATACAATTATTATACTACATTTCTTCAAAATTCGTTCAGCCGCCAAATAGTTTTTTATCGATTACTTGGCATCTAATCATCGGAATAAGGCTAGCGCGCACTGCCTTGCGTTTTTATAACACATATTCTGTGAAGTACGGAGTGTCACAGAAGTGCACGTATTGTGATGAAATAAATGCATATAATACAATATGAAATAAATACTAGAATAAACGCACCGCGTTCCACCGCAAGGCAGTGCGTGCAAGGCCTACGATACCAAGTATCCCAATTATTAAATAAAACCTGGTAAGGCCTCGTAGTGCGACGGGCGGTAATGTAACGAATGACGTGCAGCGTGCAGATGAAGCGAAGAAAATACATAATTCGTATAAGTTACGTATATTCAGAATAGATTGATCTGTATGTATATATATAGATAAGCGCAGAGTAATTTCATATCAACCGGACAGTTGGCAATTCAACAGACAGACAACTTCCAGTCGCAAAGACTTGAGAGCTGGATGTCATGCTGAGGCAAAGCGCTAGAGCTAGTGTGAGCCGAATTCGAAAAATTTACAGATTTGAATTTAGCGAGACGCTTGGTTGCAGTGAATGAAATGCTTGCGTGTTTTAAGGTCAATCAGCTCCATCTAGTTAAATCGGAGGCAGAACTTTGATGCGTTTGGTTTATGCGCTGGAGTTGTTGATGCTGGTAAATTATGTAGTGTTACAACTTTAGTTATGTTCTTTGTACAGTCTTTTTTGTTCTTATTGCTTTATTATAAGTACAGATACTACGCTCTCTAGTGTAGAGGTCTTACAATAAAAAGACTTACGCCCGTTTTAAGGAAGTAGGATACTTCATTGTGCTATACTCGTACTCGTACTACAAATATCGAAGAACCATTTTCATTACCTCAGCTTTCAATCATAAAAAACCGCACCTAAATCGGACCATTCGGTTGGAAGCTATGATTCTCACCCCTTTTTCGCACCTTCCTTCTTCCCTTTCTCCATATAGCTAAGAACCATCTAAATCACATTAGCTTTCAACCAAATATAATAATTGAAAAACATACACACACACACATACAGTGATACACACCCTAAACTTATAACACCCGTCTCTTTGTTCGGGGGTTAAAAATGTAAAAATAACGCATAAAATATGTAAATGCTTTTAATTATGGAACAAAAAAACTAGAAGCGCGTGGTTTCGATCCACGGATGTCTGGATTATATTTCCACGCATGTTACCGCTTGGCCACTCGTTACGTGGAGTGGACAATGAAATTTGGTACCGTTCTTTAAACGGATGTTTTATTACTTTAATTTAACATAAACTTTGGACCCTTATCCCTTAAAAATCCTTTATTTTTTCGGGAGTAAAAGTATTCTAAATTTTAACAGATAAAATATAAACTTTGACTATGACCAGTTACATCAAAATCCGTCCAGTAGTTTCAGCGTGATACGTGTTCTTTTAAATAACTTTCAACCCTTATCCTGCAAATAGATATCCTGTATCCTTATCCTTTATTTTTCGGGATAAAAAGTATTCCAAATGTTAATCCATAACATCAGCTATGATTGTGCCAAGTTGTATCAAAATCCGTCTGGTAGTTTCAGCGTGATGTGTGTGCAAAGAGACAGACAGACAGACAGACAAAAAATAAATAATAACCTTTTTGTACTCCATATCGATTTTGAAGTTTATCTCAATTAAAATTTTCAAAAAATATTTAATGTACAGATTTAGCCCAGTTACAGTTTTATTATAGTATAGATAGATAGAAGATAGACACATAGATTGCTGAAAATAAAAAATAAAACTTTTTTTGGACGTTTTAGTTTTTTTATAGAATTAAAATTTACCAATTACCTAGCCCCAAACTAGATTATGTACTATGGACTATACATAACGAACAAACTTTTTTTTATAGCTGACTTGGCAATCGTTTGACCACGACTTCCACAACTAAAAAAACCTTTATTTTATTCGATCCACAATTGAAGGGGATATCGCGTAACATACATAAAATTGAATTGAGAACCTCCCCTTGAAGTCGGTTGAAAAGGGGTAAAAATTCTATTACTATATTAGACCCAAAAACAAACAAGGCAAGCTAAATAAACCCGTTTCAAAAACACTAAAAGCTATCATGATTACAACTCTGAAAATTTAGCGCTTATTTTATTTTATTTATTGTTATGATTGCAGTAAAGATGTCCGTCTGCCCGTGCAGCTGCAGAGAGCAATGGCAGCAGAAGCCGAAGCAGACAGAGAAGCGAGAGCCAAGATCATAGCAGCTGAAGGGGAAATAAAAGCGTCTAAGGCGCTGAAGGAAGCTTCACTTGTTATGATTGATAACCCTATGGCATTACAGGTAAATTTAACCAAAATTCAATGATTAAACGTGGCCCCGGTTTCATAATAGTTCCACCCTTTCTTATTCCGTGGTCGCTGTGAGAACCAGCAAAGGGAATTCAGGGAACGGGTAGCAGCATGCACCTGTGAAAGTATCAATATCTACTGCATCCACCTAGACCCTTGCCAAGCGTGGTAAACCAACCATGCACGCAACATAAATATGAGCTGTCGCTAAAGGATAAACATCGACCTTTGGTGGTAATGCACTTTAATGTCCGCCCGGCTTACTACCATACTGAAGCAGAAAGTTGATGGTAATGCACTCTAACTCCGCCTAGCTAGCTACCACCCTAAAGCCTATATAGTCTTCGATACCTCTGGTGGTAATGCACTTTAATGCCCACCTGTCTAGCTATCATCATAGAGTAGAAATTCTGTCAACAAGCACCTTTTCGGCAGGGGTGTTACGATAATAGACCTCGAGAGTGAATGCTTTTATTTGCTCTTTCACAGCTACGCTACTTACAATCACTGAACACGATATCAGCTGAGAAGAACTCCACGATAATATTCCCGTTCCCGCTGGACTTCCTGAAGACATTCCTGGGAGGACCTCATGGGCCCAGCACGTCTCATGCGGCTCCAGTGCGCGCAGCACCAATCCCACCGGCGGCTATACCAGTTTAGATTTAAGTAGTTTGATAGCAAAGCGTTCGTTATAACCCGTAGACTACATAAGTTACGAGTAGGTACAAGGTACGAGGTCCGAAAAACCAAGCTGGTGATGAGACGTTCAAGCGTGATCATGTTTCTCCAGTACTCTACGTTCTCCAGCATAATAATATTTTTTTTGCACTTTCAATGTGCGCTTGTTTTGTAATTGTCATCCTGTGGGATTCTTATTTTATTGAATTTAAGGGTATAACAAAAAACATACCTAAGCATTATATCTATTCCATTCTGTTCTGACTGTGACCAAAGTCATAAAAGTGTAAATATAATAAAGGTTGTTCAGTTGTTCTTTTATTACCTACATACATAAATTGGTAGGTACATAGGTATCTAATTTTTAAGTACATAAGGCTCACAGAATACTTATTCTGGGATGTCACCTAGAATTTTGGTTAATGGAGAAAACTGGTAATTTAACGAGTGAGGGGGCGAGGGGGGTTGGGGCGGGAATCGTAGCTTCCAAACGAATGGACCGATTTAGCTGCGGTTTTTTATTTTTCAAAGCTGACGTAATCGAGATGGTTCTTAGCTATTATGAGGGAGGGGGGAGGGGGGAAGGTGAGGATCGTAGCTCCCAAACCCCACACGAATGAACAGATTTAGAGCGGTAAATGGCTATAACTCTGAAACTAATGATCCTAGACTATTAGTTTCTTTACAAAAGTGATAAATCTCATCGATATATTTACTTTGGAGGACAACTGTCAAATTTTAAGGGGCTATAACTCTGAAACTAATTATTCTAGACTAAAAGTTCCTTTAAAATAGTGATAGATCTCATAGATATATATTTTGGATGACAGCTGTCAAACCTAAAAAGGCTATAACTTTGAAACTAATGATCCTAGACTAGTAGTTTCTTTACAGAAGTAATAGATCTCGTGGATCTCATGTTACTTATTTTTTTCATTTGAAAGAGATTAAAATAACTAACCCAAATCTGCAAAAATAATAATATAAAGAAGCCCCCGTTTTTTTAAATAAATGATTTTAATTATTAGTGTTAATAATATTTTTTTAATACTTGGCAGCCCTACAAAAATTCAACCATTTTCACTCGGTGAATGTATATATTTTTTCAGCGGAGCAATTACGTATCTTGTTGCAATAAGATTTTCATAATCACGTGCACTTAATGCAGCGCGTTAAGAGTCGATATTGCTTTGAAAATCTGATTGCATAAATCACATTGGCTTAGGTAATTGCCCTGCTGTGATGTGTTTGTCCTTATTAGTAGTTTGCTATTTAAATATAATCCTGCATTCCTAACCCAATCTGTGTGTTTTATTCCTTTAATGGATATTTTTAATCTATGGTAGATATGACAACCTTAGAAATGACCTTTGTGGGAAAAATAAAAAACAAATAGGTGAGGAGGTGTCACTGAGCCGTAAATTGAATTTTTGCTGGTTTTCACAATAATATTCCTTTTACTAAATCTTTGATTTACCGACTGATTGAAATTTAAAACTAATTAGTGATTATAATTACAAATAATAAATAACACTACATAAAATAAAAGAGTTTGATTCGTTTCCACTTTATTGCACGACAGCCCAAAAAAAGCATTTAGCATTCATGTATGTATGTCTGTATGTGAGTTTCTTTATTACAAAACTTTAAAAAGCTTGAATAGATTTACACGTATGGGTAGGGGTTTAGGGTTATCGTTAGAATCCCTACGCCCCCCGAGTAACATGGGGCATTTTTTTTTTAAACTTTCTGTTTGTTGGCAGTATGGAACCAATTTCAAAATCGCTGAAAATATTGGACAGATGTTGATGCAACTTGGCACAGACATAGTTTATAAGAAAATTATGGCTACATTTTGTCCCGAAAAAAATAAAGAGTTCCTGTGGGATATGGGTCCAAATTCTGTACATTAAAGATATAATGTTTTATTATATAATTATATAAAGTTACTCTATATTCGATAATGAAGCCTAAACTGTATGTTTTTTCATTTCTGTCTGTATGTATGTCAGTCTGTATCTTAGCCGCGCATCACGCCACCGGAACTACTGGATGAGTTCAAATGAAACTTGGTATGATTTGAGTTCAAAAATTGATTGAGTTGATTTTGAGGTAGGACATAAGATACTTTACATCTCGAAAAATGTATGGGTTCTCGCAGGATAGGGGTTGAAACTTATTTAAAAGAACACGTACCACGCTGAAACTAATGGCCCATCCATTAGTTTCATTCCATTTTGCATGCAAATAGCACTGTCTTAAGTTATATGATGTGTTAAAATTGAGGACACGTTTTGTCCCGAAAAAGTCAAGGGTTTCTGCAGGATATGGGTCCAAAGTTATGTTAATATTTAAGTAATAAAAAAGATTTTTTGGATGGTTCTCTATATTCGATACTGAATCCAAACCGCTTTACTTTTTAATTTTGTCTGTCTGTTTGTCCGTATTTTGACTTCGAAATTTACAGCATGGATATCAAATTGAAGGCCTTGACAAGCACATTCCAAGTGTACAGTTTATTGGCAAAAGTTATTTTTTAGCAGGGCATGCGTGTTTTTTAGCTAGTTATTTAATATACTACGAGTGAAAATATTAAAGGTAGTACAAGGATATTTCTTATCCTTTATTGAAAATAGTTTACAAGGATATTTCTTATCCTTTATTGAAAATAGTTTACATACTACTTGATTTAGTTCGTATAGTTGCAGTTTGTACTGTTCGTATAGTTGTAATACGTAAAGGCACTAAATCACAGAATACTTTTACTCCTACTCCTACTTAATAGGAATCGAATTTTCTAAAACCGTGTACTAGTTTCGACTATGTTACGAAACAATGGTAATTAATGTGCACATTATTTTTTAAGTATTTATACACAAAGTTTAGCTACATTCTAGGAACCAAAATGTAGTCACAGTGTGGGCACTTTTGGATAGTTTTGTTCTAGTTGTCATAACGTAGTAACAGTGTGAATATATTTACGAAACATTGTTACCAAAAGCTTGTCTGATACATTTTAGTCGCAAAGTGTATACTCTGTTACTATATTTTGAGGCAGAACCTCACGTAGACACAGAGCGTGGTAACAATTATGACATTGGGACCAGAAGATAATTTTGTTACCGAAATTTCATTCACCACGACCGGATTTGGTTATATGGGTGCAGCGCTCTAACAAACACACTAACATACACAAACTTTCTCATTTATAATTTATATGCCACTCTCGTCACCACTATAGGAAAAATAAAAAAAAAATGCCTCCTAGTCGCACCCCTAGGGTTGACACCTGTCACTTTGATGATACAACAGCGCTCTAACAAACATACTAACATACACAAACTTTCTCATTTATTATTTATATGCCACCCCTGTCAACAATATAGAAAAAGAACAAAAATGACTCCTAGTGGCACCCCTAGGGTTGACACCTATCATTTTGATGATAAACCAGCACTTTTACAAACATACTAACATACACAAACTTTCTGATTTATTATTTATGTCAGCCTCGTCAACAATAAAGAAAAAAAAAGAAAAATTGCGTCCTAGTTGCATCCCTAGGGTTGACACTTTCACTACCAGTCACTTTGACACCTGTCACTTTGACACATGTCATATTTACACCTGTCACTTTGACACCTGTCACTTTGACACCTGTCACTTTGCAAATTCCTTCAAATTCTTCAAAAGCTCAAAAGCCTCAGGATTTTTGGTCAAATTTGATTAAAAAGCTTCAAAAGCTTCAAAAGCTCAATAACCTTAACTAACCCGACTTATTATTTTTTACTTAGGTATTTTTTTTTAATTTACATTTCAGTAAAAGTTGAAACTGAATTTATTAATTACTTTATTGTTTTTAAACCTCATCTGTACTATTACGAACACAACAAAAAATAATTATTCAAATCGGTCGAGCTGTTCTCGAGTTTTAGCGAGACATGTTAATAATTTTTATATATATATATATATATATATATATATATATATATAGATATATATAGATAAAGATAGACTATTTAAATAGAAATGGCGTAAGCACCGAAGAGTAAAGTAAAATACTTACTACGGGTAAACACTTTAGAATACGCGTATCATCTTCTTAGTTTGTGACTTTAGAAGATTAAATGACAAATAAATCAATGTCAAAAGAAAATAATATCCCCCCGTATTTATATTCTCTTTGAATATCATTTTGTTAAAGTTCAGAAAACTTTATGAATTATTACAATTTATATTCATATGTTTGATTGTGATAGTTTACTTGAAAGTTTTATTCAATTATTTATTATGAATTTTGATCCAGAGCAAAATAGAGTACCATCGAAAGTAGTTCTTACAGGTATACAAAATGGTATACAATAAAATGTATACGTATTAACCGAGGTATTAACATGTTATATAATGATATATAAAGGTTCTCGAATGGCGACCACGAACAAGCAAGCGAAGTGTGGGGAGATCCCCCATACGATTGACCGACGACATTGTAGCCATCGCAGGAAGTCGGTGGATGGAGGTGGCACAAGATCGCTCGTCATGGCGCTCTTTGGGGGAGGCCTATGTTCAGCATTGGACTTCTAAAGTCTGACATGATGATGATGATGATGATAATGCTATATTACCTGCGTCCGTGGTTTCATCTGCGTGGATGATGAAACTATGATGATCATGATGATGAAAAGTATCCTATGTGTAATTCCAGAAATAAGCTATCTCCATTCCAAATTGCATCAAAATCTGATCAGCTGCGTCAGCATGCCCGTACACTAACAATAAGTAATCTAGGTAAATGTGTTGATTCTGTAGATCATAACCGTAACATTATTTATTGTGTCCAAAACACCTATAGCGGTCTACACACAAGAACAAAATGCCGTTGTGTGACACAAGCCTGTGATACGTAGAAGGTACTATTATACTAGTGGTTCTGTGAGCTGTAGACCTCACGGGTCGCCGGTGCAAACTTTTTTGCAAACAATCTAGCGGTGCACAGTAGTGCCATCTAGTTACCTTATTGTAACACTAACATTAATAACCAAGGTGTTCCATCAATCCCTACCTAGTAGGTAAAGGGCTGATTCCACTGGTAGACACCTAAAAGTGAAGAAGTGAAATTTACTGCATTTTGAGGAGCTTTTCTGCTCATCACGCCAAAGATCCTCATCAGATCTTCACCAATTTTTTATGAGACTAACATACTGTTACTACCTTTAAAATGAAAAAAGAACCATCGAAATCGAATTTAATATGACGGAGATATTCTTTTTACCCTTTTTTGATGGGAAAACTAAATATTCGTTTAACCTGTATACCAATTTTCATCTAGATCGGTTGAGAAATGCGACCTGTGCAGGAGAACAGAGATCCGGACTGACATGCAGAAGGACATACGAAAGCATTTTTGCCCAAGCTGAAACGGAGAAGCTTCGCTCGCGCTTTGCATTCGCTCGGTCAATTATTTACTAGCTGTACCCGAGGCTTCGCACGCGTGGTCATTTATCTAGGTTATAAGTACTCTATGTGCTATTACAAGACCTAAAATACATAATATCGACATATGATCAAAACTCTTTCAGCGTGCGAAGCCGAACGCTAGTTTTGTATGAAATTACGCGTTTGCGATAGCAGAAAACATCTTGGCTGCAGGGGCTATGCTGGCTGCTTTACCTTCGCGGTGGGCTTGATGTGTAGAGTTTGACGTGATATTATATTCCTATATAGGTTTAGGTACTTACTTAATTTTGTACAAACAATTTCAGATATCAAAAAGGAAACATTGGTAGAGAGGATTTTTCGTATTATTGCCATAGTTTTTATAATTATATTTCCATTGTGGCTGGTGTTATGCTTCAGAGTGAGTGTACAAAGTTATAAGTTATTAGATCAAGGATTATGTAGGAATATCTGACCTGAGTTTGCTGCATATTAGTATACAGCGGTACTTATCACACCATGGCATCGACTTTCTATCCAACTTGGTTATCCAAGTTGGATAAAAGGTCGATGCTATTACTATTAAGTACTTAATAAGTACCTACATTGATTGACAAGTCACAAAGAATGATGGTGGCCGAACGCTAACTTTTGTGAATAAAAATGTACAATAAAGCTAAAATCTCAACTCGGCCCATTTTTTAAAGTAATGCTTAACTTGCAATGTTTGTATGTATGTAGTTTTTTTGTTTTTTTTTTATTACGGATTGGGCAATCGTTTGACCACGATCTCACCTGATGGAAAGCGATGATGTGGTCGAAAGAGTAGCACGCTTGCCTAGTAGATACCTATTCACTCTTGACTTGAACACACCTGGGTTATAATTTACCGGAAACACTGACGAGGGCAGGGCATTCCACTTCTTTGCAGATATGTACTTTTGCTGAATTAGAACCACTTCTTTTATTCTACGGTGTTAAATTTTTACATGTCGGTTCAGTTCCTTCCTATGACAATGCATTACTATGGTAAGCATGACCTGAATCGACTACCAGAATTAGCTCCAGATAAAGGAACTCTTCAACGTTTAGCAGCACAGACACGAAATGTTTTATAAGTACACATCTTATAATAATAGCTGTTTTTAAATTTTACCATGATACCCAACCAACACAAACCAGTTGCATAACGGCTTTAGAGCCAATCGGATTATGCCCAAAGGTGCTAAGACGTAAGTGCTAGAGCATGCTCTGGAGACCTAAAGCAGCAGCTATAGTGCCATTTTGGGCACAATTTTATGCAGCCCTTAGTTACATTACAGCTGCACAACAGTAGTAAAACGGTGCCTTAAGAGCTGCAACGAATGACTAACGCTACACTAACTCACTACATTTTTAAGCGCTTTCGAAATAATATGAAAATGTAAGATATATTTGCTAAAAAAATATTGGCTTTATTCAAATAAAATTCGTATTCTTATTAAGTATCGACAGTTCATTATCTGCTATTGGTTGTTTGTATATTGACAAGATCAAAGTTAATTTCAATGAAACACATCATTATAACATCTAAATTTTGTAAGTAAATAAGTCAATTTTCTGAGATAGGGTGGATTGACTAAGTCAGTACAACGGCAAATAATCTCTATTGTATTACTCAAGGTAGCTTTTGTTTCCATTTTAGCGACTTCAAGTAGGTCTTAGTTACATTGATTGTCATTTTGTAACTTAAATATGTATTAGAGTATATTATTATTCCAATTAAAGGACTTCTCGTAGAACAAGAGTGGTTATTTGAAGTCTTATACAACTGCTTCATATGGCCTACAATTAACTCTTTTATGCAGTTGAGCGGCGTATAACAGTAACAAGAGAAACCCTCATAAAACTTTCAGTGACAAATGCTCTTCGTAACTCTCTAGAAAAGGTGTAAGTGGTAAATTGGTTCTAGAATCAACTGTTATGACAAGGGTGGTATTTGGTTCAGATACTGCCACTTTTGGTACATTTTATACCTACAGACGTTTGCAGAAGCAGTAACGCAATTAAAGCAGTTAAATCTGCTTCCTGAACTCTAATGCCACTATTATACACCTTTAAGTTACAAAATAGGCTGCAATTTCCACTAGTGTCTTAATTGGGTATGATCTCTAGATAAAGGAACTCTTCAGCGATCAACAGCACATAAATTTTATGTATGCAATTTATTATGATATCCTGTTTGGAGTTTCATGACATGGTTGCTACACTCAGGGTTGGGTTCAGACTAGGGAATTCCTCAACGGTTAAATGCAAAGACAAGAAATGTTGTATACACATTTAATTGTGATAGACCGTTCTATGTTTCACCATGTCGTGGCTACTACATAAAAGCTTATTTTTAAACGTTTTAAGTAATATACTAATATGTGAAACACTGAAGGAAATCATACTGAGGAAATCGACATGTTTATGAACCTCAAAATGAAAAAGACACTTAAATTCAAGGACAATAAACTTTGCCAAATCAGAAACGGGCCATTCTAAAAGTAGATATTAGGGTAGAAGATAGGGCCTTCCAGGGTGGCGTTAACATCAAAAAACCACAAACATCCACCACCCGAGAACAAACATTAGTTTATGTTCATCACACAAATGTTTGCCCCAGCCAGGATTCAAACCTGGAGTACTTGGTACTTGGTACTTGGTGATCGGGCTTCTTTTCCGCAACTAGGCCGATCATCGGCCCCTTTTGCGTGAAACCGGGCGGAGACAGCTAGTTCAGCCACCCGATGTCCCTCAGGAAGGCCAGCAGCTCACGAATTCCGGCGCAGGCCTCCCTCAGGGAGGAAGTTGTTCCCAGGAACTGTTCCCTTTGTGTCGCCACGCTTTCGCACTCGAGGAGTACATGCGTGGCCGTTTCTTCAGCCCCCATGCATCCTCTGCACAAGGGACTGTCCGTGACACCTAATCTGTGAAGGTGTTTGTTAAGAGGACAATGACCAGTTACAATTCCCACCACTTGTCGGAGACTGTCTCGTTTAAGGTTCAGAAGTTTTCGGGAGTATCTCGGATTTAACTCCGGGAACGCCTCCCTAGACTGTCTACAATCCTTTATACTTGCCCATAGTTCCTGATGTAGTTTATATGTCCTTTGACGGATCCAGGCTCGAATTTGACTGAAAGGCAATGGAATCATTGGCTCTGGCCCTACAGGGCGCATGCCCGAACCTCTCCTTGCCAGTTCATCAGCTGCATCGTTGCCTCTGGATCCGCTGTGTCCCTTTATCCATTGGAGAGTAAGGTAATTATCTTTACTGACCTCCTCCAGAAGATGGTGACACTGGATAGTTAGCCCCGAGGAATGTTCATACCTTTGAAGTGCTTTAAGGACTGCGGCACTATCAGAGAGTATTCTGATTTTAGAGTCAGTTACCTTCCTGCGCAGTATCGCTGTTGCTGCCTGGATTATACCCACACATTCCGCTTGGAAAATAGAGTTGTGAGTACCCAGTGCTGCTGCTATTTGCATGTTCAAGTCGTCCGAGAACGTCCCCGCTCCCGTCCCAACTTCCATTTTGGAACCATCTGTGTAGATTCTAACTTCGTCAGTGTTTGACCTATCACTTGATTCCTCATGTAGTTGTATCTTATAGTGTTTATTAAAGAGGTGTTGTTTTGGTACCCTATCATAAATAGAGAGCATGTCCGGGTTACCCTCCGCATAATCCCGTATGATGTTAGTATGGGATGTTCGACTATTTTGATCCCAGAGATTGAGAGCTTTGAGTCTGTAAGCAGACGCAGCAGCCTCCTGCTGGATGTGCAACTGCAACGGTGGCAAACCCAGCAGTGCCTCTAGTGCAGCAGTGGGTGCTGTTCTCATGGCGCCAGTCACTGCTACACAGGCCAACCTCTGGAAGGACTGTAGTTTATTTATGGTAGATGCCTGTTTAGTCCTTGGCCACCAAACTAGTGAACCATATGTTAGAGAAGGCCTAATCACAGTATTATATAACCAAAATGTTATTTTTGGACTTAGACCCCAAGTTTTACCTATCATCTTCCGACATTGCCAGAAAGAGATGGTTGCTTTCATAATTTTATTTTCCAGGTGTCTAGCCCAGTTTAATTTACTATCTAGGATGATACCCAGGTACTTTACCTCATCATTTAAAGTTAACTGTGTGTCGAAAAGGTGGGGTAGTGTGTATCGTCCTAAGTTTCTTTTGTTAGTAAACATAACCAATTGTGTTTTAGTTGGATTCACAGTTAATCCATAGTCTAAGCACCAGGTTTCTACGATCTTTAAGGCGTTATTCATGATGTCACATGATACGCTAGCAAAGTGTCCTGAGACAAGGATAGTCAGATCGTCCGCATAGCCAACTGTGAAACCTGGAGTAATAAGCTTAGAAGTCTACTGCTGCACTACAGACTGAGCCAGAGTGGCATCTAAACTAACTTTGAACATAAAGCTGTAAAGCTATGCCTTATTACCTTTCGCTACGATTATGATTCTAAAATTCCGCATTTTCTGCGTCTGCGAGGATGTCCTATGGAATCCTTGATCACATCTCGACTTAGCCATATCCATAAGCAGCTAGTCACCCATTCGAAGTCTATATCACGTAAATCACGTAGCCATGATGTTTCAACCAAAACTGTCCGGCCCATCACAGGTTAGAACGGTTGAAACACCGACACTAAGGAAGAAGGTGACATATATTCTGTCCATCTCTCTCTCTTCAACTTTGGGAACATAGAGGCACTATACTGCAAGAGTCCGTCATCTATCGTGTTGCCAGATATTCAACTGCCTAGCATAACATTCCTACCTAAGTGTACTCCAGGATGAAGAGCACTTCAGGTATCAAGATTATTGGGCACACGTATAAGACTTTAAACAATCTCGACAATAACATTTTCTGTTGAAGGTTGTTAAACAATACAAGAGAGCCGTCATCATGCGATTTGGAAGGGTTAGAGAAGACTCTCCAGCAGGTCCTGGTATTATTTGGGTGGTGCCCTGTACGGACCACGTTATGCTCATTGATCTAAGGACGCAGACTTTAAATTTACCACCACAAGAGGTTGTAGTCCATTATTTAACTGTTTTATTTAGCTGTAACTACCTACTTGTATATTTGCTTCAAATCTTGCGACAGATATTTCATCTTCTTCTACGTAAGTAACTGGTTCCCTTGAAACTTCGCACATGGATTAAGTCCCCATGACAATAAAACATTATGATAATTACATACAACTTTCAATCATTAAATCCTGATGCTGGAAGGTTGCAGGATATGTGTACCTACTGTGTTATTGTCTACCTAAGCCGAGTGCATACTAACAAACAAATCTATACCTAGCGGCACGTAAGTCTAGCGGTGAAGGAAACGTGGCGGGGATCTTGGCACAGTCAAAGTTTATATGTGTTAAAATGTTGAATACTTTTTATCCCGAAAACTGACTGTGCCAAGATCCCCGCCACGTTTGACCGATTGACCGCCACGTTGAGTCACAATCAGAAAAACCGATAACCGATGGGATAGGCAAATTCTTAAGTGGAAACCACGTATAGGCAAACATAGTGTAAGACGCCACGACCTACACAAAGTAGCTGGCAGTAATGCATGCCAAAGGAGGAGCTGAAGATCGGGCTCAGTGGCACGTACTAGGAGATGACTATGTCCAGCGTTAGACTAATGCAGGCTGTATAATAGCAAAAAGCAAACCCGCAAAAATAGTATGGCCTCGAGAAAAATTACATCAATTCTGTTTATGAAATAAGGCCATCGAAAAAACATTTCACGACATTATACCTACGAGTACTATTACAGTTCTGTAAAGTGAGCTGTTACAAATCCTGTCATTTGTAATTAATCAAATAAATCTAGAATCCAATTAAAACCTAGAATTGTTATTTCAGATTCTTACAAAAGACTCAGTCACAGTGGCCGTGGACGCAGTTGTTTATTTCCACGTGCTGAAACCTCTTGATTGTCTGCTGAATGTTCAATCGCACCAGTAAACATAACTTGCTAATTGCAAATTTTTTTGCTTATTTCATTTACACAATGGCTGAAATTACCATTTATGTACCAACATTAGAGTTGAGGGTTAAATTAGTATCTATTTAGACTTTTCCAAACAACAAATAAGCGAAGGCATGATGCTTTAATTTGTTTTTAATATTTCTTCTCTCACATTAATGATGCCAATGCGGAAGAACCTCACCAATCATGCATTCACTAGGCATGCTGTTAGGAAACTCCTTCAAAACTGTATGTGAAATTGTATCATCAAAGATGACTGTACCTTATGTATATATCTTTGCTCGCTTTTGTTGTTTATTCTCATGTGTTTTATTGATGTGGTAATGAATTTATTCTATAAGTAACAATCAAATTATGAACCATTAATAACGTATGCGATGTTAGCTAAAATATGGAGCATCGTGTAGAAAACACTTTCAATTGACTTAATATTGGTACATTTTGTATTGGTGTAATTATAGATACGCGACGGAAATGATGTCAGTGGCTATGCTGAGGAATATCCTTGGACAGTACACGCTGTCTGACTTGCTGTACAGCCGTGCGGACATCAGTCGAATCTCAAGAGATCAAATAGATAAAGTGTCCGTCGAATGGGGCGTGGAGATAGAGCGAGTTGAAATGTAACCTCTTTTTTATTAACTTTTCTTGTTTAGCTGAATAAACGAGCAGGTTTGTTCGTCTGATGACACCAAGGAAGTTCTATGTACTTGCGGTTGAACGTAAGTACATGTAACTTCCTTGGATGACACCTACCCATAAGCATAGTGAACGAGCAACAATAATTGAAGTGCCATCCAGAACTTTAGTATGCAAAATCCTGTGCGGCAGTAGCACTGCACATGTCACCCTGAAGTTCTTTTGTTTCTTACGACCAGCAATTTCGGTATGCTTCAACCGGAACAGAAATGTTAGCACAGCAATGCTTGGCGGCTGAACATCTGGTAAAGGGGATAAGTTTAATATTCTGCCTAAGGCAGAGTGGAGAATGTCTGCCTCAGTTTGCATCATGTACAGCTGTTTGTGCTACCATACATTATAGTCATCATCATGTCAACCTTTAGAAGTCCACTGCTGAACATAGGCTCCCTCAAAGAGCGCCATGACGAGCGATCTTGTGCCAACTCCATCCACCGACTTCCTGCGATGGCTACAATGTCGTCGGTCCATCGTGTGGGGGGTCTCCCCACACTTCGCTTGCTTGTTCGTGGTCGCCATTCGAGAACCATTATTCCCCAGCGGTTGTCGGTTCTGCAAACTATATGGCCTGCCCATTGCCACTTCAACTTGCAAACTCTGAGAGCTATGTCGGTAACCTTCGTTCTTCTAATGATTTCCTCATTTCTGATTCTATCACGTAGTGAAACACCGAGCATAGCTCTTTCCATTGCACGCTGCGCAACTCTTACCTTACATTACTCTTACATTACAGTACAAAATAATAAATATTCCTGTATTACAATAGTTAAAACTATTGAGTTTGTTGAGTTATATAGTTCCTACCGGAGTTGTTCATTGTATACTCTTTGTAGAAAAAATGTGATTTTACCCTTCGAGCTGCAAAAGGCGATGGCTGCGGAAGCTGAGGGTACTCGTTTAGCTAAAGCCAAAATAATTGAGGCAGAGGGAGAAATAAAAGCAGCAGAGAACTTAAAAGAAGCCTCAAAGCTTATGATGGAAAACCCAAAAGTCATGCTTGTAAGAATTTTTGATCACTTTATTATTAAAGGTATTACCTATTCAATTTGATAATTAAATCCTTAAATTGACCTTACATATATAGGGTGTCCCAAAAGACAAAAGTCTAATCGGTGCGAACATAAAAAAATAAATGGTTATGCTACGAATATTTGTGTCACCAAATTATGATTTCCTAGTTTTAATTTGCTGTTTTAAAGGTGTGTTTAAAAGAATATCCTAATATTCGAATATTGTAAAAATCCGAGGATTCGCCTCATTTTTTCCCTTTCAAATTGTATCCAATATGTTTTGATGTGTTAGCGAGTACAACCGAGCAATTAAAATTTTCATGATTTTTCACTTTCACTTAACCTTTTCCGGGATGAATGTTATGTATTTATATGTTTATCTTTGTATTGGACAGTAATTATGTTCAAAATTTAATTGACATTGGATTTTTATTTTTTCCTGGATCAAAAGTATAACATTTTGTCTTTACATCGTACAGTATTTATTTGTACAATTTTATAGAAATCGGTTTAGCCGTTTTGATGTGAAAGCAGAAGTGAGTAAAACAGATCTACCAACATTTTCCCGATTTCCCTTGTGAACTTTCAACTTTCTGGGATAAATGTATCTTTATAATTAATCTCTGTAACTGTACCTAGAGTACTTATCTACCTATATTTAAAATTTTCATCACAGCTGTTTCGATGTGAAAGCGAGTAATCGTCATTTTTCTTTTTCCAGGGTTCAAAATACCCTATGTTGGTCTGTTGTATACAGTATATACATTTAAATTTTCATCAAAATGGGTTCAGCTATTTTGGCATGAAAACGCCCCAAACAAACAAGCAACGTTTCACTTTTATATAATACTACCTTACCCGCCCGCGACTTCGTCCGCGCGGACTACAGTTCATAAATGCGAAAATAACTATCATATGTTCTTCTAGCTAGGGTATTGAAAACCAATGCAAAAGTAGGTATAGCACCAATGCTCTTGGTATTTTTGACATACTTGTTATTTCGTTTCCAAGGAAACCGTTTCTTACAGTGAGTAATCAACATTTTTCCAATTTTTCCAGTTTTCCCGTAGAAGCTTACAATTTTCCGGGATAAAAAGTATTCTATGTTTTATTCCAAGGTAAAAGCTATCTACATTCCAAATTTCATCAAAATCCATCCAGCCGCTATCGCGTGAAAGCTCCCCAAACATACAAACAAACAGACAAATAAACAAACAAACAAACAGACAACGTTTCACTTTTATATATTGGTATGGATTAGTGGTAACAGGTAAATGACAAAACGTTTTTTTTTTAAATATTGACAATGCAATCGTTTGACCACGATCTCACCTGATGGAAAGTGATGATGTGGTCGAAGCGAAGGTATAGCAATGACTTTTCTCAGCTATGTGCGATTTTCCATCGCTATGTGTTTCGAAAGGCACGTTTACCTGTCGGCCCCAGCTTTTATTGATTAAAAGCAGTCGTTAAGCCATGTTAGAGGCCCTCGGGTGGCCTGACAATGTCACCAGAGGCCAGCACTACCTCATACGCAAGCAAGCAACTGACTCATGAATTAAACTTGTGGGTATTTTTTTTCAGCTAAGATATTTGCAGACGTTGAATTTCATAGCATCGCAACAGACTACTTCAATATTTTTTCCATTTCCTTTTGAACTTCCTAGCCAAGAAACAATATCATAAATATCAAGAAAATGAATTTAAGCAATCTCTTGAAATATTATTTTGTAAGTTTTAATAAGTTACTTATACATTTTTTAATACGATTTGAAATGGTATGGTTTATTTGTTTACGCTTATAATTTACTTTGAACGGAGTTGGATGCGATACCTACTGAAGTTATTTACGCCAGTAAGCGTAATAAAAACTCTTTTTTATATGTCACTTAATTACTCTATCTTTGGCGCTGTATGTCCACTAATGTATGCTCATTAAATTCTCTTACGAAATGACATAAGCATTTTTGATCTTGTACCCGTATTTATATTCTCTTTGTTGCTCTTTGTCTTGTACCTTGTCAGGCTTGGTATTTGTGTTTAGTTTTTAATGTTGAATTGTTATAGATTTTAATAGTTCAATTAAATAAACCATCAGTATGTCTGAACAAAAACGGAATTGGGAAAAGGATATGCATCGTGAAGCTGAAGAAGCAGTAAGTTCGCCAGGAACATCACGAGATAGGATAACACAACTAGGACCAGAAGGAGTCCCAAGAGAAGAGTCTATAAGGATCCCAGAAAGAGTACCAGAATTAAATAAATTTTTAAAAGAAATCAAAATCGTTAATTCCGTTGTTGAGCAAAATAACTTGACCAGCAGCCGATCGGATGAGAGTTTAGCAAAACGATACGTTCGTATGCAACCGAACGAAGGTAAGTAATACCTAGATTTTGAAGATTTAAAAAAGACGGAGTTCTCCCCTCCAAATCAAAAGTGAAGCACCCAATATATGCCAATCCGCTAGCATCACGCAGTCACTTAAACCATGTCATGCCGATTGGCCGCCGCATCGCAGCACGATTTCAATATTGTCATTTGATCATTTTAATTCTGTCAAGTTCTAAAGAACCCATCGACCCTATAGGGTCGATGTATCAACCACATATTATCCACTCACACACACATACGATTTTTTTAAAATAAAACTTTTTTTTTTTATTTACACTATTAAAATTTATTTTCTATTTTTTAGTTTGGTTTTCTTTATAAAGCGTGTTTTTTAGTTTTTTTAAACTATTATTTATTTTAAACCTTCTTGAGCTAGACATGAATATTTGAAATTAAAGCGTCCTCAGCTTGTTACATTCATACTACTGTTGTATTTTACAGGTCCGGATAAATTCATTGAGAAATTTCTAATCTTTATGTCTTACGTACTTTTAAGTATATTTTTTCCATTGTCTCTGTTCTGTGTGTTTGTGGTAAGTAAATCTTCTTGTATATTGACAATTGACAATAGCAAAACTTGTATAAAAAACAAAGCAAAAAAGCTTTGGTGTTCAAAGTAAATTAGTTTTAAAGTCGCTATAATGTTTTGTCTTTTTACAGGTTGTCCGACAATTTGAGAGGGTGGTCATACTCCGGAATGGAAAAGTGCATAAAAACCATGAATTTGGTCCTGGCTTGATTCACTATCTGCCATGTGTGGATGTGGTCCGTTTTATCGACCTTAGGATTTTTTGTTACTCAGTTCCACCACAAGAGGTTAGGCTCAAATGTCAGTATGCATGAGCACAGATCATTTATTTTAACTATTCCAATCAAACACGCAAATAATTGAAAATTACACAACTTTTTCTCAGCAGACAGATGTCTGATTTCAACTGTTTTTACACGACTGCCCAAAAAAAGGAGTGTTATGTTTTTAGCATTCATGTATGATCGTATGTTTGTATATTTTTTTTTATGTGAGTTTCTTTATTCCACCATAACTTTGGAATGCCTGAACAAATTTAGACGTATGGGGTATCGTTTAGAATCCTTTCAACCTCCCGAGTAACATAGGCTTTTTTCCTTTTTTTTTTAATTCTGTTTTACGGCTGTATATGGTTTCATTTTCAATTGCAAAAAATATTTTTTTCTTGGAATTTTACAATATGGGTATCAAATTGAAGGCCTTGATAAGCACATTCCAATAGTGTATAATTTATTGGCATATGTTCATTTTTTGGCAGGGCAGGCGTGTTTTTTAGCTTTTAAGCTAGTTTATTCTCTTTATAACTTGTCCCGATCACGCAATACTAGAGTGACCACACCATATCAACGTAATCACTGTTGATTTCATATTATAATAAGCAACTAAAGTTAATTTAAACCAACTTATAAAAGAAGATAGTTCTCTATTCTAAGCTATGGTTATGGATGTACAGACTGTACACCGATTTCTCCTAAGCCTCTGAGGGTGTCTCGTATAAATTTCATGAAAATTAGTTCAGCAATTTACAGGTTGTACACCGATTTCTCCTAAGCCTCTGAGGGTGTCTCGTATAAATTTCATGAAAATTGGTTCAGTAGTTCAGTAAATCCATATGAATCAATTTTTATTTAAGAATTATATGTTTTAAAGTTATTTTTACGTTAACTGTTACTATTCTATCGATGTACAAAATTGCCATAGCTATTATATTAGCTTAACTAGATGTTGTCGATAAGCTAATATAATATTACGTAAAATTGTTTAGATTTTTTACAAGTATGAGGTCTGGAATGGTAGCAATAGGAAGGTAATGAAATATGAGTCATACAGCTAAGAATTATGATTATCAAAGGGGTTTATTAACACAATACAAAAGTATCCTTTTACTAATAAGTTTCGTATATTTTTCTGGTTTATTTTTTCTTTCAGGCGCTGACAAAAGATTCTTTGACGGTGTCAGTTGATGCAGTGGTGTTCTACAAAGTCATCGATCCAGTTTGGGCAGTTATTAATGTTGTCGACTACGAGTAAATACAAAAATTATAAAAATATAATATTACAAACTTGTCAGACTATCACCCAGTTGTGGTGCTTAAAATATAATCATTGTAATTATTATACTAGAATTGGAACCAAAATTTGTCTTTATAGGTACCAATTTCTATGGGACCATCGTGAAGGTCTATCCTTTTAAATAAAATATAATCATACAGAAATAAAATATAATCATACAGAAATAAAATATATATATACATGTGAAATTGGGATCGTTTATATTAAAATATTTTTCCTGTCTCCAGAATGTCTACTCGGTACCTTGCTGCTACCACACTTCGGAATGCTATCGGCACCAGGAAGCTGGTCAGCCTTCTGGTTGAAAGGCCAGCCGTCTGTTTCCAAGTCTTCCAATTAATGAAGCAAGTCGCACAAAAATGGGATATCCAAATTGTCAGGGTTGAAATGTAAGCATTACACTATCAAACAATATTTAAAACTAAAATTGAGATCCACTTTGTACTTCCACTTTCAAAACATGACGTCTTTAACATCGTCATCGCTCCTTTGATCAAATACCAACTCAGAGTTGATTTAATAATCAATTCTGAGTTAATGCTCGAGGTCTAAGTTCATTACAAGGTTTCGTAATTAACTTAAAATATAAATATACCTATTCGATTCGAAAATCTATATTTTTGTAGAAAGCGCATTACCGAACAAAATGTTGCGCTTTGGTTGATTAAACCTAATTGGTATGAAAATTGTACATGCACTCGAGGTGAGACTGGTCTTTATGTTTATGGTCGCTAATTAGTCGATGAGATAGTATGCTTGGAGTTACTCTGAACCAAAGTAGCTGATAAGAGTTAGCAAGCTGAAGTGACTATGGGCTGTCACATCTCTCGAAGAACCGACAACCGTTGGGTAAGCGAGTTTTTTAGAAGAGATCGCGTTTAGCCAAACGTAGTAGGAAGAGGACGCCCGCCACACCAGCCTAGAGAAGTGAATACTTGCAGCTGGCAAGAAATGAGCTGAAGATCGGGCTCAGTGGCGTTCACTACAATGACAGGCCTAACACGTCGAGCAGTGGATTAGTTTGGGCTGATGATGATGATGATGATGGTGCTATGCATAATGGCTCAATATTTGACTAATAAGTAGATAGAAGATGAAGAGCATAGTGAGGTTCTTAGTACTTTAATTAAGTTTTATGTTTTTTTTACAGTGTGTGCTAACATCATATCATCTCTGCCGGAAGACGTACACTGCTGAACATACGCCTCTCTATGTTCTATGGAACGCCCGCGATTTTCACCAGGTTGTCGGCCCACCTCCTGCAGGCCCCGACCTACGCTCTGTCTCGAATTGCGACTGCGGACCAGAACCGCGGTCGCGATGCGAAAACCTTTCTTCCCCAACGATTATTGGGTCTCCGAGCTATTTGGCCTGCCCATTGCCGCTTCAATTTGCTAATTCTGAGAACTATCGGTAACTTTAGTTATTTTGCTGATATCCATAAAACTATTATTTATTCTGTGTCCATATTACGGACACAGAGGTTTTATCTCACTAAGCGATCCCGAGCAGATAGTGTTTATTACTACCGACAACTCAAGCCACCCACCTTGGTCCGTTAGGATTTTATTATCAGTCCACCAGCGGTCTACCTGGGTGGCCGGTTAGGAAAACTTGATCTTAATCGATCATCAGCAGTCCACCTAGTTTGTTAGTTTTTTTTTAACGATTGCCTAACCAACCACCTACTAAGAAATATATAAAATTTATTCACATAACAAGATGAAAAATAATAAACATGCAGTTAAATTATACTAGAACTAGTCTATCAAGCCGCTGCCAGTGTGTAACGTTCCCAAAATACTGGCAGCATTGCCACGTTGTATGGCAATGCTTAGTCTTTGGGCAAAGTATAGCCCAGCATTTTGGTCACCTTTTGCATCGACCAGACGCCCTGATAGACCACCTACTTGTTTTATCTAAGAGGATTGTCGCCATGAAGGTTTTCCCTCCATAGGGTAGGTACCCAATTCTCTTGATATTATATCCAAGTGGAGATATAACGGAAAAACATGGCGAATATCAAGCGACAGGTATAGGTGTATATTCTTGGTATAATTCTTCCCTTTTATTTCAGCAAAGACATCAGCTTACCGTTACAGTTACAAAAAGCGATGGCGGCTGAAGCTGAATCATCAAGACTGGCGAATGCGAAAATAATAGTAGCACAGGCGGAAATAGAATCTACCAGGAATCTCCAGCTGGCGACTACTATGCTCATGGATAACCCTCTTTGTATGCAGGTAAAATAAACAAGAAACTTTTTGACATAACTCAAGCAAAAACCTACTCGTATGTATATGTCGAGGCGATATTGTAAAATTGATCATTTCATGAAATGGTCAGCCACGTCATGTATTTTTTTTTATTTCATGAAGTTTTCGGTGACATAGTAAAATGGTATGGCCAGATGAATGAATGAGTAGCATTTGACGTTATGAACAGCTAAACGCACGGCTACTTCATGATATGGTCAAACATTAGTGATCATATCGTAAAATAGTAACATTATCCACCGTTAGAGGCGCTAGGCGGAAGCCCGACTTGGCCATGATAGGTTAGACGGCAAAGGAGGAATCACTCCCTCTCCAAGCCAAGCCGTAGCCGTGCCAACCGTAGCTACACAGCTACGGTTCGGACCCACCTCCGTCTTCTTTCTTTTAGTCTTTTATTCTTCTGATCTGGTTGAACACCTTTGGTATCATGAAAAGTCTACATTAATAATATTTAATGATATGGCCAAACGTGGATTGAAATATCATTAAACGTTAAAGTTTCAACGATATGGTCAATTTTAGCTGGCCATTTCATGAAATAGAATCATTTCATGTAATGATCAATTGTACGATATCGCCACGACATGTATATCACTGACCTGCATCATACTCACGTATCACTTTAAGGTACTATTAATTATTCTGTGGTATAAGGCAGCTCGGTGATGTATACCTACATTTTGGGCCCGGGACCGATTTTTCTTTATATATTTTTTTACGGTGGAGTGCTACGATGAAGATATCTGCTTTCAAATCTGTAAAACTGTCAACCCAACTGAATTGCTACATTTTTATACGGCTTCCAAAAGGAGAAGGTTATCGATTCTACTGATATAGGGTTCCATATCCAAAGAATCTAACAGAACCATTGCTAAGCCTACGCTGCCCATCTGTCTGTCTGTCCAGCCTTCTTGCCAGTAATTCTTATGAACCGTTATAAAAAAATTGGAATTAAATTTTTACATAATATGGTGTTATTATGGCGAATATCCAAACAATTAATGACAAAATAATTGGCCCTTGGTGTGTGAGTTCGACTCGAACCTGGCGGTTTTTTTTATGTTTGCTCATATCTCCGACATTTGAAAACCGAATTCAATGATTCCCTTTTTACTTGAAAGGGTAGACTTCAGCTATGTTTTAATTTGTATCCAAATTGGTTCAGTAGTGTCTATTTATGTAAATTTTCTGGTTCAAATAATTGTTTTTATTTTCAGTTGCGGTACCTTCAGTCGCTTCATACAATATCAAGTGAAAAAACCCACACCATAGTTTTTCCCTTCTCCGTAGAAGCTATCAAGCATATGTTCAAATAGTGGCCAAAATGTACTCCTTAATTTTGTAGATAGCTATGTTTAGTCGTAATTTACTTAATTTGTTATGCTTCTTTATTGAAATAAAGTAATTCATTAGGTTTCTTCGTTTCTTTTAATACACAAAAAGAACAGTAATAAATAGTTAACAAACAAGTACTCACTACACTAAATAATATCTCAGTTCTAGCTGGACTAGTATTCCCTGGAGTCGTCCTCCTCGTTTTTCGGGTGACCGTAATGGATGGGTTGCTGGGCGTGTCCTCCTGCTTTTTTGTGGACCGTAGCCTACAAAAGAGAAAAAACATCTATACTTATAATATAGCAGTAAGTACCAAAAAGAATGCGGAACAAAAAAATGTGAAGGTCTAGGGGGGCTTAAAATAAGCTAATATACAAGAATACGTTTTTAAATTACTGTTTTGTCTATTCACGCATCACGTAAAAACCACTGGACCGATTGTGATGCAGTTTTCACTGTTGGATAGCTTAGGTTTAGACTTAAAAACTAGTGTATCTTGGTATCTCAATCTAATGAGAAGAAGCCGAGCAATCAGTAAAAAACTATTCGACTGCTGAAGAAATTTTGAGTTTTGGTATTTTAGGTCCTGGAATAGCACTTAGGGAAAAACATATAACCACGTGGGAATAAATTGACACATTTACGTTGACTAAAACAAAAATATAACGTAGAATTGTCTCACTCAAGAAAAAAGCGATTGAGACTAAATAAACCCTACAAATTAAACAGTTGTTAAGTATTACAGTTGTCCGCAATTATAAATTATAGGTTTAAACTACGTCAAGCCCAGAGTAGTCTAGCTGAAAGTGTTCGGTCCGATCAGTGCTACTGGTTGTGTCCAATACTTGGGCACATGATCAGTCATACTAGTCAATATGTTTACTTGTGACAAGCGTCGGTTAAGATTAGCTTAACTCCGGGCTGGATGGAGTCCACCCAGAATTAGTGATTTTGAATCAATTCTGAGTGAACTGCATGCCGTGTGGCCCTGCTTTAATAGATCCACCCCTTCTCATGCCACGGGGCTGTGAGAACGAGCCAGGGAATTCAGGAAATGGCCCGCAAAATGTTCCTGTGTACGTATCCACTGCGATCACCGAGCTGACTGCCAAGCGTGGAGAGTAATACTGGTAGTACACGGGTAACAAACGAATTTCATGGCAAAATCCCCCCCTATTAGGGGGCAAGTTAACCTGGCACAATGGACAGGCAGGTACCTAGGTATCATGGAGCTGATGTAACTAGGTAGCTATATTATGTAACTAGGTAGTATAATGCGCCTAAATTGGAACCTATATTATGTAACTACTACCTAGTTAATGCGCCTAAATTGGAACCTATATTATGTAACTAGGTAGAAAAGTCTATGAAATAAACTAACTACAAAGTTTCGTGTTGTCTTCGCTCGTGCTTCTTCTAAGCGTGTTGTGTTCTTTACTTTAATACACTACCTGTGCCGCCTACAAAGCCGCGTGCTTTGTCCGCGTGGTCATGTATCTGGTTTAAAAGTACCCTATGTGTTGTTCCAGGATCTAATATACCATATTAGATTTAAATCCCTACAGCCGTCAAAAAACAAAGCGTTCTGACCACGGATACCTACCTAACGAATTTTTTTAACGATTGCTCGGTCAGCTTCTAATAAGAGTATGAAGTAGATACACCAGATTTTACGTCAAAATCTAAGCTATCCAACAGGTAAAACTGCATTTCAATCGATTAAGTAGTTTATGCGTGATGTCAAACCAACATCCAGACAGGCAGACAGACACGATTTTTAAAAACTTTATATTCTTTTTCTGTAGATCATATATAGGCCATGAGGCCATTTAGAAATATGTACAGACTTTTTGTTAATTACTGCTATAATATGAGTATAGATTAATATATGTATATATTTTCAGCATGCTCGTTATTGGATGACCTTAATCAAAAGGAGATTTTGAACTAATCTTGCGGTTATTTATTGTTTTTTGAGAATTTTATAATCTCATTAGAATAATTAAATTATTTCAGCGAAAATTAAGTGAAAATATTTTAATTGTTTCCTGTTTAAGAGATAATGCTTGATTTTTCAAAAATATAAAAATGATCATTGGAAATACATTTTTTTCACAACTGCCCAAGAAAAGAATGTAATGTTTATAGGATTTATGTATGTTTGTATGTGTTTCTTTATTCCACCATAACTTTTAAATACCTGAACAGATTTAGATGTATGGGATTCGGATTTGGATGTATCATCCCAAGCAACATAGGCTTTATATAAATATAAATTCAATATGGCGGCAGTATAGCTCCATTTAGAAAAGAAAAAAGGGAATTGAATTTTACTTTATGGGTATCAAATTGAAGGCCTTAATGAGCAAATTTCAACCGTATATACCTAAACTCAAAACTTGTCACTAAAAATCAAAATAAATAAGAAACACAACTGCCAAATACGAATTAAAAATCAAAAACCAGAAATAAATAAAATTGACATTGCGATCGGAACAGAACGGTCCCCCGACAGTAATGATCGGGTACTTCCCATCGGATCACGATATCAGACTTTCTAATTTTGCAAGCTAAAGTGGCAGAAGGCTGGTCATATTTCCCGAAGAACCGATAACCGTTGGGGTAGACGAGTTCTCGAGTGAACACCACGTTTAGGCAAACGTAGTGTAGAACGCCCTGTGGTCAGGTGGAGTGACGACCTGCGAAAAGCGACTGGCAGAAAATGGATATGGAGAGCTGGAGACTGAGCTCAGTGGCGTGCATTAGGAGAGGCCTACGTCCAGCAGTGGACAGATTTAGGCTGATGATGATTCCGAGAAAGAAATAACTTTTAAGAACGGATACTCGTCATTAATCACTGCAACTAAAATACAAGGATTCAGGAGCCATTATTTCATATTTTACTTGACACGCTTTTATCAGCTTCACTTGTAAATAACTAACAATGCAATAAAATCTTAGAAGTCAATAACCTTCTTCTAATTGTCGTATCAAAATGTTTGTTCAAAAGCTGATCTGATGATGGAGCTCGGAGGTGGACAGTGGAACTCTTCAGTGACTACTAGTAAACCCCTTGAGTTTAGGCTCATATGATTCGTTTTGATAAGTCCAATAGATTGGGCTTGGTAACGAGGGTCTGGTGATGGAGCCATATAGTAGAACTCTTCAGTAACTTTTAGTTAACCGCTCGAGAGCGTGTTTTTTTTAGTGTTTTTAATCTACGTATTATAAATTATTGTATTTTTTGCAAAATTCCTTGCCCCTGAAAGAATCATTTGGGCAATATATTTCAGTGTTAGCCACTGATTAGGGCGATCACATACTTTTTTAAATATATTTAGAATGTTTAAAAATCTGACATAGGTTCCATCAGTTTTCCAGGCAGTTTTCTATGAAATTTGCGCATTCTCCTTTATTTATCTCTTGTTTTTTAACTTCTTAGTTCGTTTTTGACAGGGCAGTCGAGTTTTTAATTTTTAATTAATTAATTTTTTCATGTTTCCCATTGCCCCTCGGGAAAAGGGCCCAATTTATTTTTACGAATTTTCTCCCTTATATACGAGTATATAAAAGTACTCCGTAGCCACAGAACACTTAATAATACTACGCTATAGGGCTAGCTAGTAGATGCTGGGCACGACGTAAGACTACAATACATATACGTCAGTAAAGCTACTGTCATAATGTCATTTGCAAACACATAAAATCATGCGAGTTACAGTCATAGGGGTGGAAGCGTAGGTACCTACAATAACACTTTCAACTTGCCAAGTGTCAATATCAGTATAAACGGTGTGTCATCAACAGATTTAAATCAATGTTTTTAAATTCAAGTGAACAAGCTTTCGATCTTACACACCATCAGCGCGAGGGGTAGAAACAGTAAACGAATAAATAAATTCAGAAACAATAGTAATAAACAGTAATCGTGTTTTTGATGTTTTTTGTATACGTTACGTTGTATTACGTTAAAAAACTTACCCACCCAATATAAGTTTCTCAGTAACATAATACCTCCTCTCAAATATTGCAAAGGTAACTTTTGGTTTTGGTTAGGTTAGGTTAGGTACTAATTTAAATTATTAATTTAGAGAACATAAAAAGCATACCTGGAATCCATTTTTAGGGTCGGCTGTGTAGCGCACCAGACGGATGGAGCCGTCAGGCTCGACCAGCGAGTACTCGCCGCGGACCACGTCGCCATCTCTCTGTTCTTTGTGGTTCTGAAGGTTGCCGGTGTGAGGGTCTTCTACTCCGTAAGCGTAAGTGTAATCCGGCTTGGCCTGGGGAATGTTCAATCTTATTTTCAGCAGTTATCTTCTGGCAGACAATGATGTGATTTGAAAGCCCTGCTCAAAACCTAGATTTAAAGCTGTACAAAATCACAACACATTACCTTCTCCTCTAAGAACTAAGTTAAATAATAATACAACTAGATGAATATTCTTTTCAATGCCAGATCAGATAGTTGTGATTACAGTAAAGTATAGCCCGATAAGGTGACCTTGAACTGTCAACAGAGTTCACAAATGCGTAAGAGTTAGTGTCTAAAGAATTTTGGTCGCTCGAATTTAACCAGGGCCCCAATTCTTCTAAAACAATTCTGATGACAATTATCAACAATTTTCGCAAAATTTTCGCTTTTACCTCTTAAAAGTGCTAAAAGCGAAAAAAAATGGGAAATTTTCATATTATTTTTTCCAAAAATGAAAAACTCAAAATTCAAAAAATTTCACAAATTTTTCGCTTCTACTACTTTTAAGCGAAAATTGTTGATAATTGTCATTACAATGGTTTTAATAGACTTGGGGCCCAGTTGTTAAACTTGAATATATTGTGCTTTCGGCACTTTAAACAACATTAACTCCGCGCTTGCATAGCAGGCTCCCACCGTACTTGAAATCTAATGAAGTAATAGCCGCATTTGCCACCTAGCAAGTAGGCGTACATAGAGCAAAGGCTATCATAAGAGGAGGAGGCTATTATAGTAGATAGTATTATATTTACCACATAGTCAACGGTTTTCAAATGAGCATATTTGGCAGTATCAGGGTGTATCTTTCCAGTGTTGTGGTCGTATCCGTAGTCAGCGTGCTGCTGAGCCGGAATGCCTTCCGCTGCTGGTACTTGGACCTCGACGATCTGCCCGCTGACCGGCCCGCTGAACCGGTTATAGGAGTAGCCTCCAGGAGCCTTCCCAGAGAGGACGAAGGACGCCAGCGCGAGGGGGGTGAGGATCTGAGAACAAATTAAAACATGTTGGAAATATTCGCTGGATTAGACTTACGGGCGAAGGCATTTGAGAATCACTAGGTAGAGAAACCTTTGGCTGTGAGTAGGTCAGAATATCTTACTTACCGGTGATTATCACAGTCGGATAAAAAATTCTCGGTACCTGATCGAGTAAAGACTCACGCTGTCAAAGTCGACGGGCTGTTGAAATCTAACTAGGGCGACTAAAAAAACTGCAATATTTTTCCAAAGAAAGTAGTTTGGGTGAATAAAGTTTGAACTGATGTGAAGTAAGTAACCCATAAAATTTATTAGGAAGAATCTCTGTAAACCTAAAAACTAAAAATTATTGAAACGCTCGCTGGAGTTGAGATACTAATGGAATACTTAGTAGGTATGTATTGTAATTTTAGATCCCCGCACAAATCCTAATGAAACAGCGTTGTATTAGATCGCTCAGGAGATACTTTAAAGGGATAATAGTGGAAAAAAACATTTGCACTAGGTTGCACTTTTATTTTCAGTCAGTCACGTGAACCAAGTTTATTTTGACCGTATCCCACAAAAACGGCGACCTTCACGGTTGACGGCTACTATCTCGTTACTCAACTGTAGTGACCGAGTGGTGACAATGACAATAACAGAGTTCGAAGAAAGCTGAGATGTTGCGTCGCGGGGTGACCAATCGATTTCGAGAGGTAATTGTGTTTGAACAAGGTCAAGATTAAGTAGGTACCTATATATTATTAGGTGGAGATAATTTAAACATGTTTTCATTGAGAACTAGCTACGCCCGCGGTTTCACCCGCGTGGTTGATAACGATTGTGATGAAAAGTACGAATATCCATCGTTCGAAACTTTATTGTTTCCCCGTGACGTGCCATGAGGCCGGCTAAAAGAGAGAAGGCTATATTCTTGCTTTGTGTATTCTTGAATTTCGAACAGAGCATCTAATTTAAGTTGGAGTTCATACAAAAATCCCACAAAAAAAGGGTGTTAAGTTTTAAGTTTTTTAAGGGAAACTTTTAAATGTTTGTACCGTCGTGTATACAATATGGCAGCTGTAAGCCACCACATAAGTTTTCTTGACACCTCATATATCTTAAGCACTCTCGTGATATTTTATATGACATAGTCCAACTTAATAGTAATAAGTAGGTTCAAATATCTACGTGGTTTATATACATATAAACCACGATAAATATAAACCATCATATAAACCACCTAGATATTTGAACCTACTTATTACTATTATGTTGGCCTATGTCATTTGTTTTTCTTTTTTGAAAATTCAGAAATGTTGTAAAAGGTGTAAAAAATAAATTATGTAGCAGGTAGGTACAACGTTAGAAAGATCTCATTAATAAATTTGAAAACTATTATCCAATGATAACTTTAGAATTTACCAATAATTTATATAAAAATATTTCAATTTTTGAAACATAATGTTTATGTCGATGGTATTAGATAATGAATTCGTATTTACCTTGAATAGAAAAGCCATATTTGCCAGGTGGTAGTCGAGCCCAAAGATCCCTGCGGAACTGATACCGCTGCTGCTGTTGAAGTGGTTTTATACCGACCACAAACTTGAAAAGAATAGGTGCAATCGTGATCTTGTCCGGACAGTTGCGGCAAACTATGAATCAATAATTTTCAATATTTGGGTACGCAGCCAAACGTTACAATGCAATATTGCGTAGATTCCATTTATCAATAGAACCTTCGGAGTTGGTCTTGTTTGTGAGCTGAAAAAAAAGAATAAGCTACTATAGCTATACCTACTTTATATCATTCTAGCTGTGCCCGTGGCTTTGCTTGCGTGTTCACTACTCTGGGTTATGATTACCCTAGGTGCTTACAATGTCAATACTCAAAATTCCTTCAGCCGTCTAATAGTTTTTATCGATTGCACGGCTTTTACTCTTTGGATTGAGATACCAAGTACACTAGTTTTTAAGTATGAGCCTTAGCTATCGATTATTTTAGCTAACCAATGACAAAGTAGGTACTCGCGACGACACGAGATCTTCTATCTATACCTACTAATAACAAAACTGTAACAGGTCCAATTCTGTACATAATTCTTTTTTTTGGAGGTTACTCTGTGTTCGATACTGAAACCAAAACTGTTCTTTTTTCATTTTTGTTTGTCTGTCTGTCATCTGTATCCTAGCCGCTCAATATATTCATGCTGACCTTCGAAATCGAGAGGAAATAAATAAAATCTACAGTATTTCAGCTATGTTGGGATACAAAGAAGAAATTCAGCCGATAAAAACCACAAAACTGGTACCACAGTGTAAAAAATGCTAGGCTTATGGACATACGCAAAGTACTGCTCCAAAGAACCTAGACGCGTAAAATCATACTAAGGACTGTAAAAAGCCAAGAGGCGAGAAACCAAAATGCGTCCACTGTGGAGATCCACATCCAGCTAACTATAGGGGATGTGCGATAGCCAAAGAAATCTAGCAAATTCGTAATAAAAAAATCGAACCCAAAAATAGTAGAACCGCAACAAAACGTACCTGCTGTAAGACAAGGTGGCTATAGCCAAAATGAAAAAACACATTAAAAACTACAGATAAGAACATCTCGTTCGCCCAAGCTGCCGCTAAGGGCACATCACGGGTGCCTCAGCCTGATAAGATTGTTACCAATGACAATAAGCTAGATGATATCTTGAAGTTCATTCGACGAAATGTTGAAGAAACTTAAAAATTGCACCAAATCGGCTACATACAAGACGAAAAAATGAATCACACACTAAAAATTATGACATGGAACTCGAATGGACTACAAACACATCAAAATGAACTACAGGTAGTCCTAGATATAGAAAACGTGGACGTGTGTCTAATATTCGAAACGCACTTCACGAAACAATGGTATGTAACGTTTAAAGGATGTAGTGAATGAAAATTTATCATTCACTACATCCAGATAATACTGCAAGAGGTGGTAGTGCCATCATTGTAAAAGAAAACCTTGATCATCACGAAGAAACTAATACGAAGGGAAAGAAATTCAAGCTGTAGCGATATGTCTCAAAACCAAGAGATATCCTATAACAATCTCAGCCATCTACTGCCCACCTCGGTATGCGATAAATAAATAATAGTTTAAAAAAACTAAATAACACGCTTTATTTAGAAAACCAAACTAAAAAATTGAAAATAAATTTTAATAGTGTAAATAAGAAAAAAAAGTTTTATTTCAAAAAAATCGTGGGGTGCATGGGTCAATTATAAATATTTCATTGACAGATATGAGAAGAAGGATTATCATTTCGATAATATCTTAAAAAGCACCCCACGCTTTTTTTTAAATCAATCATTTTTTTCTTATTTACACTATTAAAATTTATTTTATATTTTTTAGTTTGGTTTTCTATATGAAGCGTGTTTTTTAGTTTTTTTTAATTATTATTTATTTTCTACTTTTTAGTTTGGATTATTTATAAGAGTGTTTTTCTTTTTTTTTTCGAATTATTGCATTGTCATCGGTCTTTGACAGGTGTGCAATTTGAATGAAATCTGACCGTTTAAAGTGGGTCAAAATAGCGTCCAAAAGAGTCGCTTACAAACATACAAACATACAAGTGAAGCTAATATAAAGCGTATAAAAAGAACAGTATCTCAGCTTTATAGAGCGCCTTGGTAATAGATTGGTCTTAGGAGGTGACTTCAATACTAAGAACACGTATTGGGGCTCAAGATTAACCATTACTAAAGGCAAAGACTTATTCAGTCCTATAAAAGAGTTAAAATGTGATGTTTCGTCTACTCGAAAGCCCACTTACTGGCCGACTGATCCAAATAAAATTCCTGGCCTTTTAGATTTTTTTAACGTTTTTTTTGCATCGTGTTATTTAAAAACAGAACAAAGCTATGATATGAATTCAGATCACTCTGCAATATATTTATTAACTAGCTGTACCCGCGGCTTCGCACGCGTGTTCTTTTCTTTTGTTTTCTTTAGTTTACCATAATGTGCTATTCCAGGACCAATATACCAACATTTGAACAAAATTTCTTCAGCCGTCAAAAATACTTTATCAATTGCTCGGCTTCTAATTCACCGGATTGAGATACCAATTACACCAGATTTCAATAAAAACCCTAAGCTATCTAACAATGAAAACCGCATCGCAATCGGTTCAGTAGTTTTTACGTGATACGTGAACAAACAAACATACAGACAAACAGAAATAAAGAAAAGATTAACAAAAACATAATGTTCAATACTTTTTTAAGCACCCAAGAGCATTTTTTTCATTTGAATTCATTTAGTAGTTTGGGTGCGATGCGCGGTCAAGATACGGACAAACAGACAGACAAAATTAAAAAGTAAAACAGTTTGGCTTCAGTAGCGAATATAGAGAACCATCCAAAAAATATTTTTATTACTTAATTATTAACATAATTTTGGACCCATAACCCGCAGAAACCCTTTGTTTTTTCGGAATAAAACGTGTCCTCAATTTTAACCCATCATATAAATTAAGACGGTGCCAAGTTGCATCAAAACCCATCCATTACTTTCAGCGTGGTACGTGTTCTTTTAAATAAGTTTCAATCCCTAAATAATAACCCATAAATTTTTCGATATGTAAAGTATCCTATGTCCTACTCGTAGTACGAACACAAATCATACCAAATTTCATTTGAATTCATTGAGTATTTTCGGCATGATGCACTTCCAAGGTACAGACAGAGAGACGGACAGACAGACAGAAATACAAAAATTAAAAAAATACAGTTTTGGCTTTAGTATTGAATATAGAACGGCCCCCAAAAATAATTACAAAATATCTTTAATTTACACAATTTGGGACATTATCCCGTATGAACTCTTTATTTTTTCGGGATAAAAAATATCTTCAATTTTAACCCATCAAATAAACTATAACTGTGCCAAGTTGCATCAAAATCCGTCCAGTAGTTTCAGAGTGGTAAGTGTTTTTTGAAATAACTTTCAACCCCAATCCTGCGGGAACCCTTTCATTTTTCGGGTTGTAAAGTAGCCTATGTCCTACCTCGTAGTATGAACTCATATCATACCAAGTTTCATTTAAATTCATTCAGTAGTTTCGGCGTGATGCCTAGCCAAGATACAGACAGACAGACAGACAGACAGACAGACAGACAGACAGACAGACAAAAATGAAGAAAAAAAACAGTTTTGGCTTCAGTATCCAATCTAGAGTAAGGTACAAAAAAAAACAAAATATCTTCAATGTACAGAATTGGACCCGTTACAGTTTTATTATAAGTATAATATAATGTAATAGATAAGCATGAACATCTTATATAAGGAAAAAAGTTTGACCCTAGTTACAACACACACCAGACACCAGAACACTCAAAACACCAGAACACTTGAACATAGAAATAAAAAAGTTCGTTAAGAACATCCAACAAATAGCTTGGAAAGATACACCAAACGCATATAACACCAAAGGAAACACGTACCCCATAAGGATCATAGAACTTATAAATGAAAAGAGAAAGCAAAGAATAACTAGCTTAATAGCTAAAAAACACACGTCTGCCCTGCCAAAAATGAATTCATGCCAATAAATTATATACTATTGGAATGTGCTTATCAAGGCATTTAATTTGATACCCATATTGTAAAAGCCCTAATGCCGCAATAACCAACTTTTTCAAAAAAAAAATAGCCTATGTTACTCGGGGGAATGTAAGGATTCTAACGATACCTTCAGGTATATCAGGATAAATCTGTTCAAGCATTTCAAAGTTATGGTGGAATAAAGTAACTCACATACAAACATACATGTATGCTAAAAACAACACTCCTTTTTTTGGGCAGACGTGTAAAAATATGGCATCAAACTAGATGTCCTGAAGACAAAAAAAAGCTTAATAACTTAACAAAAAAGGTTAACAGACTAATCCAGTATTACAACGACAACTTAAAAATGTACGCTTCTAGAACAAGGTACTAAGGGAAATAGTGAATGCACCTTGGTGCATAAGAAACAACGATCTCCATCGGAACCTCAAAATAGAGTTCGTTGACAAAGTTATTAAAAAGTATGCAGAAGCTCATGACCATAGACTTCATCGCTATGTGAACATAGAGGCAATCCAGCTCCTTAATCACACTGACATAGTTAGAAGACTGAAAAGGACTGAACCGTTTGAGTTAGTGTAGTGTATATTATTGTATTTGTGTAGTGTAGTGTGTAACAAGTGCTACTTATAAAGTAAACATTAACAATGTGACTTCACCTTAATAGAGACTATAAGAAAAGTGTTAATGGACACATTCTTAGTATACTCAATGTAAAAGTTTAAGTTATATTCAAATTACATTAGCCAAATCGTGGCTAGATTGTAATAAAAGTAGGGTGCGTAAGTCTAACATACCCTAAGAAAAAGAAAAGAAAAAAACAGGGTTTTATATGATTAGGCATTTCTTGGTTTGGATTTGACAACTTAAATAGTACTTTAATCATAGAATTACATTAAATATACATGTCTATGACTTAAATATTAAAATCTATTTCCGTGGTACATTTTTGTGTCACATTCACTAATTACAACATTTGAGTATTTTTTCGATTCGTTGTATGGAAAAGTTATGAAAGAAAATTAAAGTTCATACACAATCCAATATAATTGTTAGCAAGTATTATATATGGTTAAGACGAAATTGCAATCAAGCATATTTTTGTACATAAAATATGCAAAAATGTTATATAATTTAGTACATAAGGAAACGTGTTTTTTTTGTATGAAATGCTATTCCGATGTACAGTGGGCCGGGATAATTCCGTGGCATAGACACAACATAAATGCAGCTTTCAGTTTTTTTTGCACTACTTTGTACAGGTTACTTACAGTTTCTTGAGTTTCTTGAGTTTTTATTGTATTCAATTTAATAATTTGCATGCCTAATGGTGAGAATGTATAAGGGAAATTGTATATTTAAAGTATTTAAACTAACATCTTCAACTGTTTTACCTACATTCTGACAAATAAAATGATTTGATTTGATTTGATTTGATTTGATTCAATAATGCGAAAACTAATTAAAAATAATAAAATTACTATTTTCCTTTTATAATAATTACACTTTTCACTTTGTTTAACGTACACTCGGAATTAGGGACTAAATACATCGGAATAAGGTGCCTAGGACTTTTTCAGCTTTATTTTTTTATTTTGAATACAAACTTTAACCCAATAATCAAACATTTAGTCTATTTAAAAGGTAATAACAATAAAGCTTCAGATAAAAATAGCCAAGCCGTCAGGAATGTTCAGTAAATGCGGTGAAAATACCTCGGAAATAGGCGCCTTTACCTTACCTGAATAAAATATTAATTACTTGTTGCTTTTTCAGAAAAATATATGTTGTTTTTATGTAAATTACACATTAGAACATACATACAAACACTGCAAGTTAAATAAAAGCTTTTAAAAACATTTACCATAATTGTAGCCGCAATTTCAAAACGCGGAGCCAGAAGCTCGCAAGGAGTTCCTGAGAAAAATGAGCGCAAGGCTCATTGCGGCTGCAATTAGGGTAAATGTTTTTAAAAGCTTTTATTGTTTGTATGTATGTATGTATGTACAGACACATGAGCTCGTTTCGCTCGCTCAATCAACAAAATTGATTTTAGTATGTAGCCAAATTCACTGGTAATAAAGTAGATGCTATGTACATAATGTGGCATTATATTATTATTTATTTTAAAAAACCCGAAAAAAAAGTATTTTTTATTGTATTTTGGCCATCGATAGTTCAATTCAATTCAATTTCATTTATTTGCAAGAATATAGTGTTTACGTAAATGTCAATTATATACAATTGGTATAGTACATTCTACCATGGTATTTATGGTGTGCGGGCAAATATTATACAATTACTAAGTATACCTACAATCATTTAAAAACACAAATAAAAAAACTATTAGGCTATTATAAAATCACTCTTCAATATTAAGTTCCTTTTTAATTAATGTCAAATTTATATAAATGTTCAATGTCAATAATAATTAATGTCAAAATATTGATTATTATTATATATTTAATTGAAAAAAAATAGATTAATTAATCAACTTCTTTTTTTTTATTGAGAAATTCATTTATAGAATAGTATGCTTTAATAACCAAAAACTGGTTCAATTTATTTTAAAAAATGTGCCTGTTTTGGTATGTCTCATGCATTGAGGAATTTTATTAAATATTTTTGTTACGTACTATTCTTAAACTTTGTAGTTTGACAACTGGCTAATCTTAGCCTATCTTTATGTCAGGGAGGGTTAGAATTGATAATAATTGGAAATGTTGTTTGCAAGAAACTATTTGTTGCAATTTGCATATTGCTCGTATGTATTTTTTTTTTGTTCTTTGAAAGCCTTTTCCCTATCTGTGGAGTTTCCCCAAAATAAAATGCCGTATTTTAGTGTAGACCCCACATATGCGTAATAGGCACTATGAAGTGCATCTTCATTCGCAACTTTTCTAAGCATGTAAGCATACGAAAACTGATTCGATTTGTTACATACATGTTCAATGTGCGCTTCCATAACAAGTTTGCGTCAATGTTAATACCTAAAAATTTTGTGCATTCAATTTCATTAATTTGTTTACCTTCATAGGTAATTAATGTTTAGAATGTCAAATTTAGAAATGTTATTTTTAGATGTCATGATATTTGTCTTCTCAATATACATTTTTAGATTATTAGAGCGTAACCAGTCAATAATAGATGATAAAGAATTATTTATGTCAATTTCATAATAATTTGAATTATTATCTGTAAAAATAGCCGTACTGTCATCTGCAACTAAACCCATTGGATGGTGATAGTGTTCACTAGAATCATTTATAGAAAAAAAGGATTATGAATAAACTTTTTATTTTTTCGTTCTTCTTACCGCGTTATTTGGCTCGCCGAAAGTGTAAAGCGAAGTTGTAAGCGAAGGGGTAGTCTCGTAATACCGAGGAAACGGGAATTGGAACGGCCCAACAGTGGGACATATACATTATTTGCTATATTTTATTATTTTGTATGTTTAGTATGTAGGTACCTACTTAAGGCTGTGGACAGGATCAAAATTGAATCTCGAACATATTACAGACTCCTTCCAACAGCAATCAGGAACAGAGTGCAGCGGCCCGACCACATAACTTGGCTTCAATCAAATTCTCAATATCGCAACCACTAATGCCTTGCGATTGAGTCGAAATTGCTATGAAAAAAGTGATAATCCGATTGTAAACAAGTTCTGTAATTGGGCCACTGGTACAAGACGATGACTTCACGACCCTTGCTAGGTCTATACTTGGTATTTAAATAAAAACCTCTTGGTTCGCAAATAGTACTATTTATTACTGGAAAGACTTATAATTCAGACTACTCTCGTTAGTGTCTAGCTAACGAAATGCGTTAGCATCCTGTAGTCTGTGCTAACGAATGCCATGCTGCCCTGCCAAGGACACAGAGCCAAGGATCGACTACAGAGCAGAAAAACAAAATGTGTTCGACCACAGAGCAGAAAACAAAAAGTGACCGACAACAGTTGATGCAATGAGCAGTTTTCCATTAGGCATTGTCAGTTTAGTTCTTTCATCGTCAAGAGATGGCGCTCGCGTAACTTTTGGTATTTACTCAATTAAACGTAGTAATCGAAAGCAGGTAAAATTTGCGTTTTACCGTAAAAATACACAAACCACGAGCGAATCAATCGAACGACATGTTGTCTGTGTAGTGAAATGTGTTATTTGTTATGACATTGGCAGTTATGACATATTCAGATTTTATTTACCCCGTTATTAAACCAGATAAATTAAATCTAAATTCAACGGTCCATTTTCTTTGTAGCATTAGCTGTAAATACTATAAGTAATGAATTTGTTACAAAACTTACTCACAACTTGCCATAAACAAGGGAACGCAGAATGTCATACTCGCCAGTAAGCGTAATTTAAAATCTTTGGTCATACCCAAGGAAGTTCTATGTACTTATAAAACTTCCTTGGTCATACCAAACTATAGTACTGTTACCAAAATTGTCGCCAACGCCATCTAGCGAGAAATAAATAATGCTAAAATGACACTTGGAAAACCGCTCATTAGTTCAACTTATGAATGTTGCTAACAGCTCGGCCATCCGTTAACTTTACGAGTCCCTCGTAATGACAGTAGAAAAAAAAGAAGAAAATACATTAGTTAGTAACAATAATTATTGCATACCTACTGGACACATTATAATTACATCATCATCATCATCATGTCAGCCTTTAGAAGTCCACTGCTGAACATAGGCCTCCCCCAAAGAGCGCCATGACGAGCGATCCTGTGCCACCTCCATCCACCGACTTCCTGCGATGGCTACAATGTCGTCGGCCCATCGTGTGGGGGGTCTCCCCACACTTCACTTGTTTGTTCGTGGTCACCATTCGAGAACCTTTATTCCCCAGTGGTTTTCAGTTCTGCGAACTATATGGCCTGCCCATTGCCACTTCAACTTGCAAACTCTGAGAGCTATGTCGGTAACCTTCGTTCTTCTACGGATTTCCTCATTTCTGATTCTATCACGTAGTGAAACACCGAGCATAGCTCTCTCCATTGCACGCTGCGCAACTCTGAGCTTTTGTATGAGACCAATAGTTAGTGACCACGTCTCAGTGCCGTATGTCATCACTGGCAACACGCACTGATTATAAACTTTTGTCTTGAGGCTCTGCGGTATCTGCGACGAGAAGATATGGCGTAATTTCCCGAACGCTGCCCATCCGAGTTGGATTCGTCGGTTGACCTCTTTGTCGAAGTTGGATCTACCCAGTTGGATCGTCTGACCCAAGTAGACATAGTGATTAACAGCTTCGATAATATCGTTCCCAACATAAACTGGCATGGGCACGACATGGGCATTTGACATGATGTTCGTCTTGCCCATGTTCATTTTAAGACCCACTTGTTGGGAAACAATATTGAGGTCACTGAGCATTGTGCTTAGGTCTTCCAGGGTTTCAGCCATGATGACTATGTCATCAGCAAATCGAAGGTGAGTGATGTATTCGCCATTGATGTTAACACCAAATCTGTTCCAGTTCAGAAGCTTGAATATATCTTCCAGTGCAGAGGTGAACAGTTTCGGAGAAATAACTATAATTACATACTCCATACAATTGTACATAAATGCACTCATTATTCATAATTGGTATATGAACTTAGAAAATCAGTCACCTTTTGAAGCCTACTAAATCTCATGGCATATCAAATCTATGCAGTTTTACTTATTCAATTATAATTATACAACATTATCTTAGTTATTTTAGGTTACCATTTACAATTTATTGTTTCGGCTAATTCACTTGCTTCAGATCTTGACTTAGATAATTCATCAGTAGAAAGTCCTGGTGTCGCATCAGAGATAACTTCGTTTAATATGCCCTGAGATGGATTCGTCACGTTGTAACCAAAAAGTAATTCAGCCGGGGTCTTTTTAGTTGTAGCGTTAATAATTAGTATTGATACCTAGCTGTATATCTGGCAGATGCTCATTCCAGTTGCCATTTGGCTTACCATGATTCATGGTGCCTAGTGCTGCCAGGATCGTACGATTGTATCGCTTGACCTGTCCATTGGCCTGAAGAGTGGCAACTGCATTACGAACATGTTTAATGCCTGCTTTTTTTTTTTGTTAACCTAGTTTGTCCCACTGCTGGGAAAGGTCTCCCCCATTGTCTTCCACGCGTCTTTATCCAAAGTAAAATCCAACCAGTTAGGTTGATAGGTGATTAAGTCGTCACGCCACCTTTTGTGAGGACGGCCACGACGTCGCCGACCGTCTTTTGGCTCTCATTGTGCGACTACTTTTGCCCATCTTTCTGGGTGCATGCGGGCTACATGCCCTGCCCAATCCCATTTTAATTTAGCACATTTGAAACCTGCATCAACAATCCCAGTCTTTGAACGGAGCGTGGTATTTCGAACACGATCTGTCCTTTTGACTCCGAGTATGCTCCGCTCCATGGCTCTTTGGCAAACCTTGAGCCTGGACTTTTGAGCTTCAGCCAATGACCAAGTTTGCGCACCGTAGGTTAGAACGGGCAGTACACACATGTCAATGAGGATGCGCTTTAGTGATAGAGGAAGGTCACCCTTCATCGGCGTCTTCATGGACCAGTAGCTCCTCCAGGAATTCTCAATACTAATAAATAATAAATTAGTTAGTTTGGTTTCGCCGACGTCAATGCCTTTTGCTGCCCGGACCCCTGGGCAGCAAAAGGCATTGACGTCGGCGAAACCAAACTAACTAATGTCTTAAATATCTCTTCCAAGGTACTGGTGAATAATTTTAGAGACAGTTGATCACCCTATTTTACTCCTTTCTCTATTTTGAATTGGGGGCCGGATGCATGTAGTTTTATAGAAGCTGTGCTGTTGTTGTATATAATTTGTAAGAGGTCTATGTAGGTTTTATCTAGCTGTTGATTTTGTAATGCAGTAAATATGGCTGAATGTTTGATGCTATCAAATGCCTTTGTGTAATCCACGAAAGCCAGATAGAGAGGTTTATTGAATTCCGAGTACTTCTCGATGACCTGATTGAGTGCGTGGAGGTGATCGGTAGTGGAAAAGCTGGGGCGGAAGCCAGCTTGCTCTGGTGGTTGGTGGGTGTCCAGTTTACCATCTATCATGTTTTGAATTATTTTTATAAACGTTTTATAGAGATGTGACACTAGGCTAATGGGTCTGTAATTACCTATACTAGTTTGGTCCCCTTTCTTGTAAAGGAGGATAATATTCGAGTGACACATCTCTTTCGGAATTTGACCTGTCTGTAGAATGGTATTAAATAAGTTGGTAAGGTGTGGAAGCAGAGTGCGTGAACCAACCTTTAGAGCTTCCGTAGTGATACCATCCTCTCCAGGACTTCTATCATATTTCATAGTCTTGATGGCGTTATGAACTTCAAGGCCAGTCATGTAGGGTACTGCATCAGATTGGAAGTATTCTGTTACTGAGTTGTCTTTTGTGTTGTCGGAATAGAGATTTTTGTAGAACTGTGTGCTTATTTCTACTAGTTTTTCGCGACTGCTATCTGTAGTTTTCATAAAAGATATAAACATTCTGCTAGTATATCTGGTACCTTGGTCTATGATCAAGCGTATTGGCATCCCAAAATAACTGAAATGCTCTTTGCATACTCTAATACTGGTTGACGATTTTGTATCACGCACAGCTGAAAGGTTTATAAATTTACTAAACGCGTCAATTAATACAAGAATGTAAGTATTACCACGCTTAGTACGAATAAAAGGGCCTAAATGGTCTGAATGGATTGTGTGGAAAAGTTTATCGACCTTCGGAATAGGATGTAATTCCCCTGCTTTAGGTCCACTTGGCACTTTGTGATGTGCGTATTCGAGGCAAGCTGCAACATACTTTTTAACGAAACGTCTCATTTTAGGAAACCAGTACGCTGCTCTGATACGAGCTAATGTTTTGTCGACACCAAAATGCCCAATGTCGTCTTGATTACTTTTTAAGATATGACATCTGGCACCCTTTGAAACTACCCATCGTTCTTTGTTATCACAAAACAGAAAGACGGGAAACACACACACACACACACACACACACACACACACACAAAAGAGACGGAAGACTCGACCATTTTTTAATTTATAGTTATTAAAAATGTCTATAGTCTCTTTAGTTTTAGGGTCATTTAAAATATTCAAAATATTTTTGATTTCTTCATCAGCTTGTTGCACCGTAGTAAGCCAATCATCCGTGTTAACAGTGAGAACATCTATCACATGTTGGTCATTAATAGTGCTATCTACTGGGCTCCTACTTAAAGAATCGACGTGTGCCATCTTTTTACCGGACCTGTACTCAATTTCATAATCAAATTCTAAGAATTGTATCTACCAACGGGCAATTCTTGGAACTAAGTCTCGTTTAACAAGAGTGGTCCGTAAGGCGTTGCAGTCTGTTACAATTTTAAATTTTACCCCTAGCAAAGATACTCTGAACCTAGACAGCAAGGCAATAACAGTGAGAGTCTCAAGCTCGAACGAACGCAATTTCTGCTCGTCGATACTTGTTTGTCGACTATAGTACGCAACTACCTTTAATAAGCCAGTCTCGTCTTTCTGCATTAGTATCCCTGCTACCCCGAATTTACTGGCATCAGTGTGTAACTGTGTTTCTGCATTTGGGTTATAAATTGTTAGGATTGGCCTTTCGGTAAGGCACCTCTTGAAGGTCTCGAAGGCATCAACTTCATCTTTACCCCATTTCCAAGGAGAATCTTTCTTTAACAAGGCAGTGAGAGAGAACGAGCTGGCTTGTATCAATATATCATCCATATAAACGAGCACATACGAACGAACCGTGTTGTGACCGGTGTCGCCTCCTATGTTTACTCCGCGAACGTCTCTATACGATATTAAAATAATGTACACCAGTTAATATTTTATGTTGTTATCAATCGTACTAGCATTCAATGAAAACTAGCGATAATGAGGTTATGAAATCATTATATTATTTCGATGAGAAAAAAAATGGAGGGAAAAGTTGATAGAAATATCTGCCGATATTTAACTGACTTCTGTTTAGCTTTTATTACAGTTTAGTAAGCATAGCTTATAAAACAACACTTATAAATTTCGGAATAGCCTAGAATTCATCAGATATCAGCAAAAGAAAAAAAAAGTTTAACTACTACCGGTTTCTCAAAATTGTCCTCTGTGTAAGCATTACTTTCACCACCTACGTTGCAAATCATTGGGTTGGGTTTAGAATCGTGCCGCACGAATTTCGATAAAATGATGGGTGGAACATGTAGCGGGGAGCCCCTTCTTCAAATTATATTTTGCTTTTTAAGCGGAAATTTATATTTCTTGAGATAATTGAAATTTAAAATTAACTTTAAGTACCTATAGGTGTGGTTGACAAATTAGACAAAATAAATTAGATTGAGATGCTAGGTTCAAAATGAGCCTCAGAATCGACTCAGGGCATTCCGACATGAGTAGGTTAGGTTCAAAATAAGTGACAGAACTGACACGGAGCAACCCGACTCCAAGTGGTCTTGTGCATCACGCCCCTAGAGTGTATATAAAAACGCGGAGAGGAGACGCACGTGGGAGGCCCAGAGCAGAGCAAGCCCGTGAGGCCGAGCGGAGCGAATGGGGGAGGTGGCGAGCGAAGCGAGCCGGCGACCTCCGTAGCGTAGCGACGTGCTCTGCGACGCGCTCTGCACTGCGATTACGTAATATTGATCATGACGGTTTCAAGCCGTGAAATTCAATAATGCTTTGCGATAGAGTCGATTTTGCTATGAAAAAAGTGACAATCTGATTGAAGCCAAGTTCTGTAATTGGGCCACTGTACATACTCTTAATTGAATTGAATCATTGTTGCCATTACAATAAATACAATTTGTTGGAGAAACCGGTAATTTTCCGGAGGACTTCCCAAATAGATAATTTTCTAGAGCGATAATAAAATATTCTAATTATTATTTATTCACATGGCAACATCATCATGTCTTCATTCTAAATTTTGAAAAGCGCGGTATCTTACAAATTTATTGACGAAACTCATCGCACTTTTCAAGGCTTATTTGGTACAATAAATAATGAAATTATTTGGCAATGGAGCCACAAAATATGAGAAAGTGATGCAACAAGCAGCAGCACTTGCTGCTTTTTGAAATTCCAGGTGTAAATATGGACTTGGTGAGAGGTAAGTACCAAAGGTTGTATGTTACGCTATGTTCGTTAATCCGAATCAATTGGTAAAAAAACATTACTTGCATTTATTCGAAATTAGGTTTCTAATATGGTTTATTTGCCTCTTTTCCAGGAAATTTTGCCTGTGAGGAATCCAAACGATTATGGATAGATTTAATGTTTTGGGCTGCACAAGGACTGGCAGTCTCCATCAATGGCTTCACTTTCATGGAATATCCGCAGATTGTTAGTAACAAAGCTTCAGATGTGTTGATTAGCAAAATATGGATTAAAAATAAAATCTTGAAGCTGCCGCAATGCAAATTTTTCTTTTTTTATCCTGGTTAAAAATGTAGTTAAATAACTTTAAACTGTAGGTGCAGAATAACATCAAGGTTTACACTTGTATGTAGGTACCAGAAACAAATTAAACACATACTTCTCTGCGGACTCTATAAACGCCACAGTATTAATAGGATGTCATCATCCATCATAATCGTAACTAATCGTGAGCCGTACAAATAAATAAAATATATTTTTAGGCGGAAACAAAACAACACGTCTTAAGAGGATACATTACTATATTTAGTCTGAGCTACCGTATCAGTTCATTTAAACTTTCGCGCCAAGTTTGCGACTTCGCGCCTTCGAAGAACAAAACTTCTTTTTAAATAAGGCGCGCATTCCTCGTAATTATCTATATCCCTAGATGAGTAAAATATATTTAGTAATCTGTGGTAAAAGTATCATTATGGGACAATACATCGCTCGTAGAGATCTCAGAAAAAAATAGTGTTTGTCTTGTATATTACTTGTCCCTATGGATGTAGAATCAGAATGGATACCTAGCTCAGCCGGCAATTCATTCGCCTCATGTCCAATTTTGACCTCCTAGGAGGCCACAACTTTGCAGCCCTGTGCTTACTATGTGAAATTCTACTGAAATATCTTTGCTAAGACTAGATATTCTAGCAAAATAGTGAAACTATGTTGTGTTGTGCTGTGTTTTGTCCATCAAGAACAGCAAAACACTTAGTATATGTTAATTTACTAAAAAATATTTAAGTGTTGAATAAACGATTTTTCTTTCTTTTTTCTTTCAAAAGGTGGAGTAAAGATCCGGAATTATCATTTCACAGGTATGTTTTTACTGGCTATTATTATCATTAGTATAGATTAGGTTCTAGTTTTTCTATAAACAGTGATTCGTGTGACAAAATATTGTTATTCTATTAAAAAAATACACCCTATTTTTCAATTTCTTTATGTACACTTTTTTTAAATGGAATCACTGTCACCTCGACCTGATGTTTGACATGGCAGCACTGACCCACCCACAAAACAAATGTCATTGTCTTGGCTGTGTTCACTTACACGCTCGAATCATCCGTGCGATTATCGCTCGAACATCCGGAGTTAGGGCTGTGTTCACTTACACGCTCGAATCATCCGTGCGATTATCGCTCGATCATCCGGAGATAGTGCACGGCTTTGGATGTCCACATACAACTGACAACTGTCAAGTGTCAGTTTCATACTATTCCTCCCCTCCACTACTATTTTTCGGATGACCCAGTCGAACGCCCGGACAACGCCGTGAACGATTTCGAGTGTACGCGCGGGTGATCCGTGCGTCCTCGAACGTTTATGTGAACGGGCCCTTGTGAACGACTTTAGACGTCCACATACAACTGACAACTGTCAAGTGTCAGTTTCATACTATTCCTCCCCTCCCCTACAATTTTTCGGATGACCCAGGCGAACGCCCGACGACGCCGTGAACGACTTCGAGTGTACGCGCGGGTGATTGTCACGAATGTCAATTGTCAAGTCAACTAAACAGTCAAACAGACGAACACTTGAAAAGGAACACAGTTAACACAGACTACTCAGAGATACTACGTTGAAAACTTGGGTGCATTCCGAGACCGCAAATATTGATAAAATCGTTATTATCGCGCTAAAACGCGTACCGAGTCATCGTGAGCGCAACAACGATATCCCTTGTGACGTCACGGATTACGTCATTACATCCGCCATTTTGCGATTACACCGACCATGCCCCAAACCGATATCACCGTGAGCGCGATATCTGAATCGGAACGCAAGTTAGCACTGTGATCGCTCACAGCGATATTATCGTGAATCGGAATGCACCCCTTGTGAAGACATTCCGGTTTGTTTTGTTTATTTATTTACATCAAAGAGAATGTAAATACTACGTAATTTTGTATTGCATTTACCATTTACGTATTCAGTCAGTCAGTCAGAGGCCGTTTGTTTTAAGTTTTAATAGAAGCAGAATGAGTCCCATGAAGAAAAAAATGAAAAAGTCCACCGACGAGACCAACGTATTGAAAAGAGAAAACGAAAGCGAAGGAAGTTCAAGCAAACGTTGTAAATCAGTGAAAAATCATGATGAGGAACTCCAAGCACAGAGAAGGAAGAACTTCGTTACTGCTTGTGAACAAGTTTCATATGAAGCGTACTTTGATCACAGAGCGAGGTTACTTTTAATTTATTTGCCATCGTGCATGAAAGAAACTGTTTGTAAACATCATGATAGCAAAAGCGTAAGTTTTAATCTTTTCTGTGAACAAACCTGTTTTTTTTTAATTTGTTCTGTTTTCTTTGTGATAACAGTTACAAATATAGAAAACTATTATTTTCACCATCTTCAGCTCATCAGTCAGTTTCAGACCAATTTTAATTCAGATCTTTTAATTTTGGTATATTGACCACTAAAGTTATAGAACAGTAGACAACACCTCACTAGAGATGGGCGTTATTGCTAATTTTTGCCATCAATGCGCATCGTTATTTCTCAAACGCCAACTATTGCTGGCATCGTTGTTTTTGGCAGTGATGCCGGCCGAGACGCAATAGACTTACTGCCTGGCTGAAGCTGGTGCAATAGAGCGGGAAATATATAGAAACGAGGGGGGGGGAAGTTTAGGGCTGCTCCCTTTTATCCCTCACCCCACAGGCGACACTTAGTGTATGAGATATTTCAGCTTTTTAGTTCTTAAAGAATTGGATGATGACCAAACAGCTGTAACAGTTTATTAAAAATCGGCAAGTTAACTTCGGCGCTCGCCGGCTGGGGGGGAGGGGTACCAGCCCTTCACATACCGCTACCCATATATACCACTTTTACGGCGTGCGGAATCTTTAAAAAAATATCAAAATAGCGGTGGATATGCTAATTTTAACTTCTTAATTTTATTGCAAAATTTGACTACCAGATTTTTACAATGACACATAGATGAATGTGAAAAGAGTTGCAAACTTGAAATAAAATATACTATACTGCAGAAAGCTGCACTATGGCTGTGTTCATGAATAGTAAACGAGTAAAATTATTATAAAAATACAAAAAACCTAACTGCAAACAAAAATTAAATACGAGCTGAACGCCCACAAAAATAATCTCACTTATATTATAAAGGCGAAAGTAAGTATGTATGTAAGAGTGTGTGTGTGTGTGTATGTTTGTTACTTCTTGCAAAAAATGTTACTGTTAGTAGCAATTTTCATTTAAGAATTATATATTTTTGAAATGGTCTTTTAAAGACATGATTCAATAAAAAAAAACGACTTCATAATAATAATGTTATTTTGTAAACAACCACTAAAAAGAATAAAATAATTACAATTGAGCCAGAACAGTATCACTTTTTAAAATTACCTATGTAATAATAATGCATTAATACAACATAAGATAAGAAAGAGTTTTTTGAAGGCGGTGCCAAGCCCCCAATTATTAATATGGTTGAGCTTATTCAAAAAGACAATGTCTTAAACGGCTTGATGTGCTATATAAAATAATAAGCTTTTAAAGTAATTCTCTACAAAAACTTAATCATTTACTAGATTGCTGTATTTGTGTCAATTGGTTTGTGAGCGTGTGAAAGTCGAAATCTGCTCATGTGAGTCTCTTGTTTTGTCTCTTCTGCATTTCGAGCTTTTTTGAGGGTGCGTCATAGACAACTGCATATTACTTCGTACGTAGATAGGTATATATTAATTTTGTAAAGATATTAGATTTAAATGATGCCTGGGTTTGGCACCGCCTTCAAAAAACTCTTTCTTATCTTATGTTGTACTTATGCGTTATTATTACGTAGGTAATTTTGAAAAAGTGATACTGTTCTGGCTCAATTGTAATTATTTTATACTTTTTAGTGGTTGTTTACAAAATAACATTATTATTATGAAGTCGATTTAATTTTTTTGGAAAAATATTTTATTTTTTTATTTTTAGTGGCATAAGCAAACATCGAAAAGAATATATGCCAAAGAAAAAAGTAGACTCACTTTAGACTCAAAGCGTTAGTAAATTAAAACCAAGGATGAATAAAACCTACATATATAACAACTGAATTAGTTTTGACCATTTTCCATCATTTTGTTGTTGTGTTCCTGTGAATACCTTCCGGCTCCATCATCAGACCCTGAAAACCACATAACACCAGAGAACTCATCAAGACAAACCAAATGAGCCCAAACTCGAAGGTGTTCCATCATTTTGTTGTTGAGTTCCTGTGACTACCTTCCAGCTCCAACATCCCTGGATACCACATAAAACCAGAGAACTCACCAAGACAAACCAAATGAGCACAAACTCGAAAGGGTTCCATCATCTTGGTGTTGAGTTCCTGTGACTAACTTCCGGCTCCATCATCAGACCCTGAATACCACATAACACCAGAGAATTCATCAAAACAAACCAAATGAGCCCAAACACGAAGGGGGTTCTATCATATTGTTGTTTATATCCTGTGAATTCCTTCCGGCTCCATCATCAGACCCTTGATACCACATAAAACCAGACATGATCTCATCAAGACAAACCAAATGAGCCCAAACTCGAAGGGATTCCAACATCCGAATGTGTAGTTCCTTTGACTACTACTACTACTACTACTACTGTTACTGTAGTTTTTAATTGTCATCAGAACTACACCCATGTGCAAAACTTCAGCATCTATGGACGTCCTTAAATTGTTCAAAATTGACTTGCAATCCAGTCCTAAACATTATAACACAGTGAATTAAATTAAAGCTTGTTTAAAGCTACTAAACCAATTTTGATGAAATTTATACAGTACCACACTAGAGGTCTTCATACTCAAGTAAACACAATCATCTACTTCGTTTCAGTAATCCTAAGATATTAGAGAACATAAACTAGAAAACAAATTGATTTTGTAATAAAACTACTGAACCAATTTTGATGAAGTTTATGTGGGACTACACACAAAGATTACCCTTTTGAATAAAAAACAACCATCGAAATTGGTTTAGAAATCTTACAATTGGTTTAGAGATAAACACAAAATAAAGGCAATATAAACACAAAATCGAATGGATTTACTCAACAAAACTATTTATTCTCGAAAAACTGCTGAACCAATTTTCATTTAATTTATATGGGACCACCTGGAGAGTATACCCTTTCAAACAAAAAATTATAATTTAAAATCGGTCCGCAATTAACGGAGATATGGACCAACATACATAAAAAAAAAACATATATACAGCCGAACATATAATCGTCTCTTTTGTGAAGTCGATTAAAAAGATTCAAAGATTGATTGATTTAAAGATTCGATTAAGATTTTGATATCTAGCTCGATAGGTTTTGGTTATTTTTTGGTCCATCTGAAATACAATATGGCAGGTGTAAGCCGCCACATTGTTTTTCTTGACACTTCATATATCCTATAGCACTCTCGTGATCAAGACGAATCCAATGATACCTCATTTATCAAAATCCATCAAGCCGTTAAGGCTGTAGGATGCGCCTAAGAAACGTACAAACATACAAACACATTACCCTCCTCAGTCGGGTAAAAAAGCGAAACCAATAAATATTAGTTGAATTATTGTTGATTTCTGATGAATTAGTTTATTGGTTTATTGAATTAGTTTATTACTCTAGTCACACATTCAAATACAAATTATGTAATTTATTTTTTTGTCATCTTCGCTGGAATGACCCAAATGTATTATGTGCTCAAAGAGTTCTATTCAAAATTATGTAAACGTCAAATTGTGTCAAAATTGGGGTATTTTACTCCAATTTGATGTACCTACCTTTTCATCCAAAAAACATGATGCAAAATGTATATTTTTTTTCACAACTCAATGATTCCTTTATTTTGAACAATACTTTGGATACTTATTTGTGCAATAGGAAAAACATAAAAAAAAAACATGAAGACAAAGCTCGCTACGTTTTGATTCCACCTTTGTCTTCATGGTTTATTTATTTTATTGCTTTGAAGATCTGTTTTGATACTTGTAGGTAGTTATGCAACGAATAGTACTTTTACGAATACGAATACGGATATCAAACCTACTATTCGGCGAATACGAATATGAATATCTCGCCATGGTAATAAAAGACTAATTTATTTGATAAATTTCTATTCTTCTAATAATTAAAATTTACAACAGGCAAATTTTTATTTAAAAAACATAAAATTTGTAGATTTTCTGGTTTAAGGCGATTTCTTTTTTCAGTCTGAATGTACCCAGCCGTTGAAAAAAGTCTTTCTGAGGCGACTGTACATGGCTTCAGTGAAAAATAATTAAAAATATTTTTGGGCAAGTTTTTTCAGACTTGGAAAATGGACATCTTCTCGCCAAAAGGCCAGTGGATCAGCAGTCGGCGATAAATTTGGGAGCTTTAGATAAGCATCTATTTCGTTTTTAGTTTGCGAATCCCCTGTAAAAAGACATTTTGAAATTAAATTTAACTTTTAGTATACTATGTAGATGACAAAGATTACCTATTACCTATTAATACTCACCAGAAAATATTGAAATTGGCTCTTCCATTTCAGCCTCTTCAATTATTTCTTGGCATACTTGCCAAATTCCTCTACTTGTCGACGGTTGAGGTTCTTCTGGAGGTCTGGTCGGTCTTACGGCCTCTCTGCCATCAAAAGCAGCGTTAAGAACTGATCGAGCGGTTTCAGCGACCACTGTTGAGCTGAAAATCCTTGTTTTGAACCGTGGGTCAAGGATCGTTGCTAATAGATAAGTTTCATCACTTTCCATAAAGGCAAATCTATTCGAAAGTCCACTGAATAGGGAGTTTGCCAGATCAATTACATCAGGATAAGAAGAAGGATCATTTGAAATTTTATTGAGGCAAGATTTTAGACTTCGTATTATTGGGATTGCTTGAGATAACGTCGTTGATTCTTTGCTTAGCTCTTTAGTAGCTTCTTCAAAATTGGCCAGAATATCAATGATTTGGCTCATAAGAGCCCATTGCCTTGCTGTGATTTCATGACGACAATTTGGTAGAGATGGTAAAACATCTTGAATCGCTATGCGTTGTTCATGTAATCTCTTCAACATCTGATATGTTGAGTCCCATCTAGTTTCAACATCTTGAAACAAAACATGTTTCGGTATATTGTTAGCTTGTTGAGAATGTTTCAGTTGTTTGAGTGCGGAGGTTGAGTGATTAAAATGAGTAATAACTCCCCTGCATGTGGTTAACATTTCGGTCAAGCGTTCTTGACCAAATAAACTTTTTTTCAGCGCTAATTGGATGCTGTGTACCAAACAAGAAATATGTTTAATACTAAGATCAAGCTCATCATTTGCTTTAACCATATTCCGTGCGTTGTCTGTTACAACTGCTGCACCTTTACCCAATAGCTGCCATTCCAGAAACATCATATGCATATTGTGGGCAATATTTTCTCCTGAATGTGAGTCACCTTCAAAGGGAAACACTTCCAGACAATAAGATTTGAGCTGGAAATCTTCATTGACACCATGTCCAGTAAGACTTATAAAATCATTGACTTGTGAGGAAGCGTCACTGGTCCACATGTCTGTTGTGACATAGAGATATGGGGTCTTTGTTAACTGCTCCTTCAATTTTATTTTAACACGTTCATTAATAACCGGCAGAATTTTTTCTGTAAGGTGGGTTCTAGATATAATATTATATCTGTAAAAAAAAATAGCAGTCAGGAATTAAAAAGGGTTTTGTGAAAGTTGAAAGAAAATCCCACTGATATGTATAAATGAACAAATGTATAGCATTTTAATAAAAGCAAACAAACCTTGGAGCTAGTTCACTGAGCAAACGACGGTATCCCTGTTTATTTACCAAATTCAGGGGCTCCATGTCTAGACAAACTTGTTCAGCAATCAAATATGTGATTTTGACAGCCCGAGGATCACCCGTTTCATACGTAGTTCGCTTTTCCCATATTTCCTTTAAGGACGCTTGTTTCTTCGCTGGAGTTACTTCAACTTCAGTGCTTGTTTCGTCTACAGTACTTATACTGGCAGCAAGCTCATTTTCGTGAAATCTCTTCACATGAGTCCACAGTGCGGTCGTAGTAAATCCTTTAATATATGCATTTTTCCCTCCCCGAGACAATTCACAAGCACAATATCTGCATCTAGCTTTGCTTTCATTGTCTAAAATAAAAACAACACAATTTAAAATCCTATCCCACTATAATATTACATGTGAAAGTAAAACCGATGTCTGCGCGGACGAAGTCGCGGGCAAAGTCTAGTACTACATTGACGCAGCCATTAACTACCAACGTTCGTCTAAGTTACTTACTTACTATCCTACCTTTTGTTGATACCAAAGAAATACAGACCATATAACTACTTACTCGGTAATTTATCGAAGTGTTTCCATATGTCACTTTGATCTCGTTTACGAGAAGACATTTTCAATTCAACTTTAACTTCTTTTACTTAGCAGCAACCTCAGAAAATAAATAAAACAATACTCTCTTGCTTGACTTCTGCTTTCGACTAACAAATGAAGTGAAAGAAATGAATCAATCAATCAATGGTTCGTAATTGTAATGATAGGGAAACTCCCGGAGCTGCGGTACTGTACAAACTATGGCCGGGGAGTCCCCCGTTGCGTCGTCGTTGCGGTTAAGGCCCTCTGCACACGTGCGTATTTTTACACGCGCGTTTTTCAAGTCTGCCAGTAATTAGAGTTGCGTTTGTACGTAAAATATTAGTTTTTAAATATTCGTATTAGTATTCGCCGAATACGAATATTCGGTAAATGTCTACTATTCGGCGAATACGAATATTCGTATTCGTATTCGTTGCATCACTATGTAGGGCAACCCGGGTAGTTGGCTTGGGCCTAAGAGCATTGAATATGTGCAAAACTGTAAATAAGGGGGGGGGGGAGAAATCTAGCCTCCTCCTTATCAGGTGGAGTTCTATGGGTTCTATTAACTTTTCGACCGCCACTGCTTCGCTGACGTACGGCGCGTGCTTGCGATGGTCGGGCTTAAAGCCCAAATGGGATTAATCCTCTCCTTACCCCCTCCACCCCCTCACCCCCTAGAATCCAGGATAACGCTTGTACAGTGGTCCTGACCAAGCTCATGTTTCCTGAAAGAAACCCTGAAGCCAAGTTATACAGATGTGTCTCAGCAAAAACAAGGTCCTCTATCACTACCCATATTACTTTTTAAATTCTTTATACCTATTAGGCCCACTTACACGAAAACAAAACAAAGTAGTCCAAAAAAATATTGTTATCTCTTTCACGCTACTCACTGTCCACACACTGTCACTGTCACACTGTGTGTGTGTGTGTTTCGTTTCTCTATCCTACTTATCTTAATTGTTTAGCCCAGACTCAGACACTAGCCCGGGGCTGAGACAGCTGTGCAAGTGGGCCTATCCCCCATTCCTATAAAAATTAAATGAGTCGTTTTTCCAACATCTCGTTATTGCTTGATGTTTTTTGTATGGCGTTTATGTCAAAAGCCTACGGACATTAAGCGAAAATGCTTCGTTTTAAGATATAGGAACCAGCCATTAGTCTACCTATGCTTTGTATAACCTTCAGTTAGGCTTTTGTTGAAATAAAAGTAATGTCTTTGATTTAAATGTTTTTCAGATGGTAGTGAAAGAGATGTTGTCTCATGCAGAGGAAGCATTCATGATTGATGTAAGAGCCAATATGTGGTGTGAAGCTCTGGAGGTGTGCACAATGTGCATTACTTCTACCCAGTACCTGTCTGCCAATGTTCTCAAGGAAATTGTGGAAATAATGCTGGTAATACTGTTGTTTTCTTTATATTTACTGAGCTATGTCAAAGAACAACACTACTTATACTGTTGCCATATTGACTTTTCATTCATGATTTTACTGTTTTTGTTTTGTACCTATTTTGTAACTCCTTTTGTACAAATAAAATGCTTGAGAGGACTCAAAATAAGCTATTAAATAAGAATCCATACCAAAATATATGAAAGTGAAACGTTGTTTGTTTGTTCATTTGTTTGTTGTTTTAACTCGATAACGGTTGGACGGGTTTAGATACAATTTGGAATGGAGATAGCTAGAATAATACATAGGATACTTTTTATCCCGGAAAATGGCAAGTTCACGTTGGAAAATGTTGATTACTCGCTGTAAGGAATGGTTGCCATGGAAATGAATTAACAAGTCTGTCAAAAAACATCAAGAGTTGTTAGTGTTCTACTTTTGCATTGGTTTTTTATATCCTAGAAGAAAAAGGATGCTTTTTTCGCGATAAATTGTAGACAGCGCGGACGAAGTCGCGGGCGGGAAAGCTAGTATAACATAAAAATAAATTATTATAAAAAACAAAAACTAAAAAGAGGCAAACAAGCTTTAGATTTTTGATTTTGAAATATAAGATGCAGTCGGAGGCATCATGCATTTCATTTCTCCTTTGACGGGATCAGCTAGAACCTGGCGAGCATGCCACCAACTGCATCTTGAATTTCAAAATCAAAAGACTAAAGCTTTTTTTCCTCTTTTTAGTTTTGTTCGGGTTTTTGTTTTTCAAAATAATTTATTTTAAATTAAAGAATTAGTGTTAATGGTTTCTTACCATCTTTAAATCGTTATACTCGTAGATCCTAAATTGTCGTCGTAGTCTGGTAAAAATTGTGTATCGTCTGTCTATTTTCGCACATCACGTAAAACTACTGGAGAGGTTTAAATGCGGTTTTGACGTTTATATATAACATCATTGGTTGGATAGATTAGGATTTGACTTAAAATCTTGTGTACTTTGCAACTCAATGCGACAAGTAGAAGACGAGCATCTGACACTATTTGACGGTTAAATGAATATTGATCAAATTTGGTATAATGTGTTTTGTTTTCGTATTTGGTATATTATAATTAAGATGTGATATTATTAATATTAAAAAAAGAAGAAAAACTTCAATTTTAATAGAACACACGACATTTGAAAAAAATAATGGAATCTTACACTTTGACTCATGCTTTCATACATACCTAATCCTACATATAACACATACACATTATCTTACATCATTGGTGTTATCAACTACATACGTGTTGTCGTAATTAAAATGTGGTGCAATCCTCAATTTGGAGACGTTGTGAGTATAGAAGCAAGAACGTGTTGTTTTTTTTACATGTATGACTCATGTTATCATATCTATACCTACACGAAAACCACTGTCAGTAAAAAATACATGTTTATTTACTTTGAAGGTATTTTTTCCAGTTTTGAGTGAATCGAACCAGGAATTAAAAATGCGATGATGTTAAAAGTTGCAAAAACTCGGGTAGGTTAGGTTTGAACATAACACAGTTATCAAAGTTAACTTACTTTACTATAATTAACTGTTACGACTGATTCAAATAAATAGCATAAATCTGTTTTTTAATAAACTTAAAACTGAAATATCTCCTAGACTAACCGTCGCCGCGGGGGGAGGCTTACCAGGGGGTAACCCCCCCTTCCCCTCCCATCCCCCGAAAATCCTGCCCCTCGATTCTATATATTTCCTGATCAAAATCAAAATAAAAAAATGCTTCCAATAAAATTTTCAGAATGCTCATGAAGACGAATATGCCGGCTACCCAGTCTCGTACCTGATATCAAAGTGCCAGCAGATCCTCCTACAAAACTTCAGCACTCACCCCCCCTGTCTCACGAAACGACTGAGGCTATGCTACAACAACTTCCTCACATCACCTTTGGACCTAAAAGAAAAGACGTTCACAAACCGAAATCAGTTTGGCTACGACAAAGGCGTGGTCAAATATTGCATGAACAGGCTCGAATACGAAATCAGCTCGGAGAGCAAAGACGAATGCCTAGTTGATAAGTACGAGAACATTCCGGAAGAAATGAAGCAGAGTGTCAAAGGTCTTCACTGGCAAAAGGAGAAATTTGAGATATATGAAGTTCTGGAGAGAAAAGAGAGGATAGACAGGCTGATGGCTGTATTGGAGTGTATTATAGAGGTGCTGCAGTTTGACTTGGCCATTTGGCATTGCAGGTAAATTAATGAAGTATGACTTCAAACCATAGGACTAAATAGATGCAACTAAGCCATTTTTTTAGGTAATTTTCAACAAGACAAAAAATATTAAAGAGTAAATACGTATAGTGTTCTTATAGTGTTCGTATAGTGTATAGTGTTCTTGCGCAAAACAGACTAATTATAGATAGATCATTAGATAGATGACGTATCTTGAAGTAAAATAACCTATGAAGGTATGTTACTTCTAGCATCCATTGAATTCTCCTCCATTTAAAGGTTGAGAATTCATTTTCAGAGAGATAACCGGTTGGTCTATTGGCTAGATACCCTACTACGAAATCAAACGGTAGTGGGTTCGAATCCCGCATGGTGCAATCATTTGTGTGATGAGCAGAAATGTGTTTCCGAGTCGTGGATGTAATATTCGTATCTATGTATGTTATCTAGTACCCATAGTACAGGGTATCCTATTTTGGGACTAGGTAATTGACGTGAATTGTCCCTAATATATATATTTATTTATAAACTAGCTGTACCCGTGGCTTCGCACGCGTGGTCTTTTCTTTAGGTTCAAAGTATCATAATGTGCTATTCCAGGACCAATGTACCAATATTTGATCAAATATTCTTCAGCCGTCAAAAATATTGTTATCAATTGCTCGGCTTCTAACTCATCGGATTGAGATTCCAATTACACCAGTTTTTAAATCAAACCCTAAGCTATCTAATAATGAAAACCGCATTGCAATCGGTCCAGTCGTTTTTACGTGGTGCGTGAACAAACAAACATACATACAAACAGACAGAAAGACACGATTAAAAAAAAACTTGTTCAGTAGCTTTTTAATTACCCAATATGTTTTTTTATTTGTGTTTCCTTTTTCGTACCTATTGCTTTATTTTATGTATAGATTGATGACTCTGTCAATTTGCATCAAAAAATCCTTGCAGTAGTTTCAGCGCGATACGTGTTCTTTATTATAACTTTCAACCCCTATCTTGTGGAGACCCTTTAATTTTTCGGGATGAAAAGTATCTAATGTCCTACCTCGTAGTATGAACTCAAATCATACCAGTTTCATTTAAATTCATGTGGTAGTTTTGGCGCGATTCGCGGTTATTATACAGACAAACAGACAGGCAAAAATTATATACAGAAAAAAAAACTCCAAAATAATATTATTTATTACTTAACATAACTTTGGACCCCTATCCAGCAGAAACCCTTTACTTTTTCGGGATAAAATGTGTCCTCAATTTTAACCCATCATATAAACTATGACGGTGCCAAGTGGCATCAAAACCCGTCCATTAGTTTCAGCGTGGTACATGTTCTTTTAAATAAGTTTCAACCCCTATTATGCGAGAACCCACTTACTTTTCCGGGTGTAAAGTATTCTATGTCCTACCTCGTAGTATGAACTCAAATCATACCAAGTTTCATTTTTTTCATTCATCCAGTAGTTCCGGCGGCGTGATGCGCGGCCAAGATACAGACAGACAGACAGACAAAAATGAAAAAATACAGTTTTGGCTTCATTATTTGGAGTAACCTCCAAATATATTTTTCACAATATCTTTAATGTACAGAATTTGGACCTATATCCCGCAGGAACCCTTTATTTTTTCGGGATAAAAAGTATCCCTAATTTTCACCCATCTTATAAACTACTAGCGACCCGCCCCGGCTTCGCACGGGTAGCTATATAGAAAGATTAAATTAGTAGGTACTTTATTTGGACAAACAACAACAATTTCTTCCACAAAATGTTTATGTTTTAGGTTTTATACTCACGTACCATTTCGTCTATAGTATTATTCTGTTTAATGCAAGGAGGTTTAATTTCTGTTACTATTTCGTGTAATATTAGCGTATAGTATTTCCTGCGTCAATGATTATTAGATGTTCTGTGATTTCGTTTGCATGGCAACGTTCCATATACAAAGACCCGTATCTCCTTCTTAGTTTTTGATCTTACGTAGTATTTATATACTCTTTGGTTTGTAATACAAAGTAATCGAGTTTTTTTGCAATATGTAATACCTCAGGTTTCATTATTGCAATTTTCGAAGGGAACTCTAATTTTTAGAAAAATAAAATCCTGCTGGTGTTACTCGCTGATAATTTAGCTTTCTTTATGTGAAAGATTTTTCAAATCGGGTCTGTATATTTTGAGTTTATCCATTACAAACAAACAAACAATCAAATCTTTCCTCTTTATAATATTAGTATACTTAGATGACTGTGCCAAGTTGCATCAACATCCGTCCAATAGTTTCAGCATGCTACGTGTTCTTTTAAATAATTTTGCACTCCTATCCTGCGTTCCCGCAGGATTTCCCGTTTAATTTTTCGGGATGAAAAGTATCCAATGTCCTACCCCGAAGTAATTCATTCAGTAGTTTCGGCGTGATGCCTAGCCAAGATACAGACAGACAGACAAAAATAAATGAAAAAAATATAGTTTTGGATCCGTATCGAATATAGTGTATCCTCCAAAAAAAACCTAAATATCTTCAATGTACAGTAGTGGACCCTACTACGCTACTGTTTTATTATAATTATATATAGATTTTACTATATGTATTTTATGTATTTTCATTCATATTTCCGGAGTTTCGGAACAGATTTGGATGATTTATTTTTACTTTTAAAAGAGCAGATCTTCTGTGATCCCATATTATACTCCATCAAAATTGGTACAGTACCCGTTTTAGTAAATCCATCTTAAGTTAATTTATTTATTACTTTTATTTTTTGCTTGCGACTTTGCCCGCTCGGACTACAGTTTATCGCCATAAAAGTATCCCATGTCTTTTCCCAGGGTTTCAACTATCTCCCTACCGTATTTCACCAAGAATGGTTCTGCCGTTTATTCGTGAAAAGGTAACAAAGAGTTAAGAGTTTTAAAAGGCAAAAACGGGAGTTACTCCGGTGTTGCATTGTTCCAACTATAGTTTCTAGCACATCTGGTGCTCTTTCTGAAGGTGAGTGCGGAACGCTCGCGAACTTGTCCAGCCTCGCACTGCGGACCACCGCTCGCAGCACACGCGATGACAACAACTGGTGCGGGGGCGAGGGGTTGTCTGCTGCGTCGGTGAATCCTGGAGTGAATCTTATCGTAATCTCGAGGAACACTCAAACACACAGAACTCACTACATCTCCACCAGTCACGTCCTCAGTCACGTTCGCGAGCGTTCCGCACTCACCTTGAGAAAGAGCACCGGATGTGCTCGTAACTATAGTTGGAACAATTCAACACGTGAGTAACTCCCGTTTTTGCTTTTTAAAATGTGTAAAAACCACGTGAGTCAAGAGTTACTTTCGGTATTATAATATACTTATGTATGAATTATTCAAAGAATTATCGAACTAAAAGATTGTAAAAAAAAACCTTTATAATTTACAGGTACACTAACAATTTGGGCAGTCACATAATGAGGTCACACAAACCTCTTATGGCATACATTCTCTGGTCAAACAACATTCTATACACCGGAGCTGTGAATAACAACTGCCGACAAATTCTGAAGATATTTGCACAGTTGGTGCATCTGCAACATCCAGAGAATCATATTAGGATTATGACTGTGAGTAAATGAAGTAGCAATGTCTTCCTTAGTGATATTCTGAAATAATGCACAGTTTGTAACTTGAATTGAACTCATATAATATGAGTGGAGATCTCTTTAAAAATTGACACTTATAAAGATTCAAACTGTCTCAGGGTTGGCCCTGAATAACCAGGTGGCCTTTGCATAATGAGTGAGTAAGATCAATGTTGTCAACCAGCTATGATGCATGTTATCGGGACAGACTTACTGTCCCGATAACATGCATCATAGTTTGTAGGTCCTTAGATTTTTTTCATCCTTAATACTCTGCGAACAAAAAATACATAGCACATCGCTCAAATTGCTTGAATCTTTTTTATTACCCGACTACGGCGAAGCAAAAAGGAGGGTTATGATTGGAACCGGTATGTAAGTATGTATGTTCAGCTGTTCCCTCACAAGTTCTAAACTACTCATCATAATTTGACAAATGAGGTATCACTAGAAGCGTCTTCATCGTTCGCTGGTTAAGCTATGTGACATCACATAAAATTGAATAGAAAACATAAAGAAGGGGACTTAAAAATACATGTTTTTTTCTATGCTCCTCAAGACGAAAGTTTATAATCAGTGCGTGTTGCCAGTGATGACATACGGCACTGAGACGTGGTCGCTAACTATTGGTCTCATACAAAAGCTCAGAGTTGCGCAGCGTGCAATGGAGAGAGCTATGCTCGGTGTTTCACTACGTGATATAATCAGAAATGAGGAAATCCGTAGAAGAACGAAGGTTACCGACATAGCTCTCAGAGTTTGCAAGTTAAAGTGGCAATGGGCAGGCCATATAGTTCGCAGAACCGACAACATGCATGCCTTTTAAGTTCTGTCGTTTCCATATTTCCCGGCAATTTAGAATTTGGAACTGTTCTATATTCGAATGTGTTTAAATTTTGAATCTCAAAACAGTTGAAAGTATTAGGATTAATGTCACAGCGTCGATTGGAATCTGTCAGGTTACGTACGAAAATGAATCTTTCTATGGAAAATGTTCGTGCAATAATTTTCTACAACTTTAGAAGAGACCTGACACGGCTTCAGGGTTCATAACCCTGAAGCCGTGTCAGGCCTCTTAGGCTCTCTCAGAGCTAACATCTGAGTTCAGTGATGAAGCTCCATGTCTGCGGACTGTCGAACGCTGGTATTTAGAATTCCAGCGTGGACATACTAGTGTTAGTGACAAATCTCGCGAAGGACGCCCAAAATCCGCCTTCACTGAAGATAACATCATTGCTATGAGACAACTAATTCTCGAAGATCGTCATGTGACGTATCGAGAGATAGAGGCTCTACTATGCATCTCAGGGACAACCATTCAGAAGATCTTGAAGAAGCATGAAGCGCTTGGTGTGAGAAAGCTAGTTTGCCGTTGGATACCGCATCTGCTTTCCGACGATTACAAGGCGGCCCGCGTCAGATGGTGTAAGAAAACTCTGCAAAGGTTCAACCGAGGAGAGTCAAATCACGTCTACGACATCATCAGTGGTGACGAATCTTGGATCTATGCTTACGATTCTGATTCCAAACAACAATCTACAATCTGGGTCTTTCAAGACGAGCCAAAGCCGACTAAAGTTGTTCGTTCTCGAAGCACTTCAAAGAAGATGGTGGCCACGTTCGTTGGAAAAACCGGCCATGTTGCGACTATTGCACTTGAAGATCATAGAACGGTTAACGCAGAATGGTATACCACAGTTTGTTTACCACAAGTCATTGCCGAACTTCGAAAATCTAACTCAAAGCGACGCATCATCCTGCACCACTACAATGCAAGCTCACACAGCGCTCGTCAAACGATTGAGTATTTGAAGCAGGAAAAAGTAGAAATTCTTGACCATCCTCCATACAGTCCTGACCTAAGCCCTAACGATTTCTTTACATTTCCTAAAATTAAGAAATCTTCGTGGTCAAAGGTTCCAGTCCGGTGAGGAAGCAGTCGACGCTTTTAAGTCAGCCATTTTGAACACCCCCACTTTAGAGTGGAATAAATGTTATAATAACTGGTTTGAGCGAATGGAAAAGTGTATTAAGCTACGTGGTGAATACTTTAAAAAACAATAAAAAGTACTATAAGGTTCTAGTTGTTTTTTCTTCAAACAACAAAACTTAAAAGGCATGCCTCGTAACCCCAAAATAATTTAAATACAAATATAACTTCAAAAACTAAAACCCAACTACGGTCTTAGTGTACTAAAATGTCACAAACAAATTTCTAAAAAATTGAAATGTTTTAGAAATTTAAAACTTTAGGGCCATAGGAGTGCGATATAAATTTATCAGTATTTAAACAAGTAGGTAAAGCGCACTCCCCTGGCTCGTAAGGTTTTAAATTTCTAAAATGTTTGAATATTCTTGTTTGTGACGTTTTAGTACAATAAGACCGTAGTTGGGTTTAAGTTTTTAAACTTATATTATATAGTACAGACTTGAGACTTGAATTCTTGTGCTCTAAATATTTCATTTAAATATGTATCTTCACTTTTCCAGATTTGGCTGAATACAGTCATCCAGACCTTTTACATCTGCGAAACCAATTCAAACAGTGACTATCCCAATACAGGAAAATACTGCTCGGCTTTTGCAAATGAATTCTACAAGATTATTGCAGGTTTGATATTCGTCTTGCCCATGTTCATTTTAAGACCCACCTGTTGGGTTAACAATATTGAGGTCACTGAGCATTGTGCTCAGGTCTTTCAGGGTTTCTTCCATGATGACTATTTCATCAGCAAATCAAAGGTGATTGATGAATTCGCAATTGATGTTAAAACCATGTCCGTTCAAGTTCAAAAGCTTGAATATATCTTCCAGTGCAGAGGTGAACAGTTTCGGAGAAATAACGTCTCCCTGTCTCACCCCTTATAGAATTCGTGCTCCGATCTTGGAGACGGAAGGTCATGGTGGCCTTGCTGTACAAACACTTCAACACTTCGATGTACCGGTAGTCAATCTAGCACCGCTGTAATGACTGTAGCACTGCCCAGGTCTCGACTGTATCAAAGGCTTTCTTGTAGTCCACAAACGCTAGACATAGAGGCCGATTATACTCTTCGGTCTTCTGTATAATCTGCCGGAGCATATGGATGTGGTCTACGGTGCTAAAGCCTTTCCGGACTTCGGCTTGTTCGGGAGGCTGAAAGTCGTCAAACCTACGAGCGAGACGGTTTGTAACTACTCTCGAAAACAGCTTATAGACGTGACTCAGCAGCGAAATGGGCCTATAATTCTTCAAGAGGGTTTTATCATCTTTCTTAAAGAACAAAACCACTACGCTCCTGTGCCACGCCTCTAGTACCCTCTAGTAGTAGTAGTAGTAGGGCGTAGTACCCTCGATGATGACGGAGTTAAACAGCTTCTGATGGACTTTAAGTGCCGATGTTCCAGTAGCTCGGTCGTTATTCCGTCCTCCCCGTGCCTTGTTGCTCTAAAGCTGTTTGAGAGCCAAGCTGATCTCGTATAGGCTGACGTCCGGGATATCTTCGGTATAATGTCGGATCAAAGGGGCTCTTGCATCACTAGTCGTGCTAGGAGGACTACGCGATGAGGTGTATAATTGTCCATAGAACTTCTCGAGCTCTCTCAAAATCTCTGGCTTCGACAAAACGATTCTGGTTTTCAGCTTTGTCAACAGGCTTTGCCCAAATAGACAGATCTCTTGCGAACACTTTGGAGCCTTGGTTCCGTTCTATTGCGTTCTTAATACAAGTAGTATTATAGGAACGCAAATCGTGTCGCATCGACTTGGAGATCTGTTTATTAAGCAAGTCGTCCTTTTCGAATAGATGGGATGAAAAATAATACGTTATTACATAATTGTTTATTCTCTTACAATATCTAAGTCATATCATATCACAGAATAATTACTTGTACAAGTAGCTAGTCATATCTTGATACAACCCTACCGAACGAAAAAATGACAGAGCGATTCTGAAACAGTTAGAGCAAAGATAATCGAAAGGATTATCTTTGGTTAGAGCAATGGAAGCTCTCGCGCGTTTTGATACGGTACATTCTAACCTGCACGTGATGGTTGAGCGCCTTCTAGGTAAATATAATTGAAAGATTGCAGCGCTGTGCGAGTTAAATTGCACTTTATTGTGTTGTAGCGAGAGTTGCTATGTATTTAAATGACTTTACTCAGTTATCCTTCTGTACTTGTACTATTATTTATACTGTGCTTCAAATCAAAAACAAAATTGTTTTTACAGAAATGCCACACAACTCAATAATCAGGATATTGGAGATGATTAAACCCACCTATATGAAACATCTCATTGGTGTTCTTCATCTTAAGAAGCTGCTTTCAACAGAAGAAGATTGTGCAATCAAAAATCTAATAGATTTTATTAAACACTCCAGATGGAAAAAATACCCTAAAGCTGAAAGCAACATACAACTATCGAAGAACATCTTCCCAAAGCCTCGAAACATGAAGAGGACATTGAAGTATTTGTCAAAGAAATGCAGTGCATGGAGTTCAATGGAAGTACCGGAAGATATTGAAATTTACTATCCTAAAATGGAGTCACAATTAGATAAAGTTGGAAAAGTAGACTGCAATAATGTTGTTCAAACTTTGTATGTTACACTGGAGGCATATCTGGATGCTTATAATGTGCAACATGTTCAAGAAACCTTGGACAGCTTGAATGAACAACTTGTTCAACATGATGACTCAAATGTAACCTTCAACAACTTTCTGCCTGAACTCAAATCATACTCTGCATCGGAACAGTTTATAAAAAAATATAGGTCCATTTACCAAATGTTGAAAGAACTTGTGTTGCTATTGCAAGAGTTGAAGAGTAGTGGCAATTTGCCTGATGTTTTAAAAATATTTGAGAATATAGATTTATTAGGCCTGTAGATTGAAAATCATAGCAGAATTTATGTTCGTATGGATCTGAGATCTACGAATTCTAAGAATTGAATGTGCCTTAGTGCTACAAAACTATTTTTGTATGTTTCTTTGTGTCATGAAAACAAAAATAGTTACAAACATAGTTTTGTTATCATTCAAAAAGAATCGAGTTGAATCAAAATAAATTTTAATATAGCAGTTTTAGTGAGTTTTTTTAATATAGCATGGGCTTAGCCATATCGATGTTTGAAATATTTTTTAAAGGATTAAAATCTTATACTTAATAATTAGACCAAGTTTGAGTTTGCAGTACTAAACTTGAATTCTTCCAACTTATTTTTTAAGTGATTGTTTCAAAACAAAATGAGGGTGAGTGTTAGTGAAGGGAGAAAGTGGGGGAAGTGAGGAGGGAGTGGGGAAATGTTTGCATTGACACTTATAGGCATTTAGCTATAGGTTATTCTGTCTTTGAAAATTATGGATGCAGGTTGTGTCCGATTGTATAATAACTTGAAAAATCACTTATTTAACGAATTGAGGTTTGACGAATTAAGGGTTTTGATGAATAACTGTTTTACCGAATTGCGAAATTGACAAATTAAGCTTTTGACTTGTGTAGCATATGACCAACCAAGTATTTGACAAGTCTCTGCAAAACCCCAGTTGTGTTATTTTTCATAACTTGAAATAAATATTTGCATCCTGCATAGTGGATATAAAAAATTGGAAGTTATTTGGTAATTGTAAAGACTGAAATAAATTTACGGGTAATCTAGTTTTATAAGCAGTAAGTTTTATAAGTAAGTAGGTTTGTAGTTGATTGTGGTTACATATAGCATATATAATATATTGATAAAATAAAAACCAAACTGCCACTCTTCTCCATTTCAACATTTTCAATGTAAAACACTGATGAGTTCATGGTTTCTTAAAATATGAATAATTTGAAAAAACAATGTTTTATTACAAATGTTGCAGATTAGAAAACAAAAATCCAGATGCTATTATAACAAGAGCTTTTCTATATTTTAGATGAGCCTCTGCCTACTAAACTAGAAATGGCAAGAAAATACTGAGATGTGCAAGATAACTAATCTAAATATTTCTTAACAGAAACATGTTCAATCCCAAGTAAATTGACACAAATCTCTAATATTTATTGACATCATTAGTCTGGTTATTCTTACATTAAACAACATTAGCATGTCTTATAAAAATATAGCATATCAACAATAGCAAATCATCAGCTAATTAAAATATTTGTTACTGTTCCTAAAGTTTTTATTTGGATAATGTTAGTGGCTTATTGTTATTTCTTCTAAAAAATAGTGAATAAAACAATTTTTAAGCCCAGTAAATTAGTTTTAATGACTACTACTACATTAATTTAATACTTAGGTACATAATGACCTCTAGCCTTCTTGCTTTTCTTGGCCTTTTCTATGTCTACTTCAGGATACTCCGCCTTCAAGTTGTCCATATTCATGTTTGGGAAGCGTTTCAGTAGATGTTGGACATGGTTAAAATCCCTGTTGCGAGCTTTCCTGTTCTCATTGTGTTGCTTCTCTCTGGATAGTCTCAAGAATCGTTTCACTGCAAAACTACTGATGTATCCATTTTCTAAATAAGGAGACACCCATCTAGAGTTCATAAATCGAGGCATGTAGTGCTCCTTCTTTTCATATTTCTCCTGCAAACCTATTTTGCTTATGACATCTTCAACAGGCCGCTCACCAGTCTCACCCGTCTCTAACTTGTAATATGCAACATTACGCTCCCTTATAACTTTCTCAACATTATCCATAGACTCCTGTACCTTGTCAATTCTCTCGGGGTTTGGAAATAATCGCGTTAGTTTAGTACATTCGTACTCCATTGTGTAAAGCATGTTGCGTTCTTTCAATAAGACATACCAAAGTTTGTGCAAATCTGTATTTGATTTGATCCGTAACTCGTCTAGTCTCCATGACCTGCCGACTCTTACGGTGGATTCACCGAAATTCTTCTTATCATCGAAAAATTCCATCAGATCAAGAGCTGGTTTAGTCGTATGCATATTTCTCTTGACAAGAGATGCTGCAACAACACTGATAGCATTTTGAGATCGATAACAAAGAGCCACTGTACTTCTTATGACATTAGATAGGATTACTGTGTTCATTATTATTAGGGGTACATAAAATTCTCAGTCGTTTAGTTTTTCTATCTCGATTGACTCTATTCAATTTGCGAGAAACTTTTAGGTTATCTATCAATTCTGTCATTGTCAATGTTCAACTTTAACTTTTTTTATTTATGGCTTCTGCAGGGTTGCCACAATTTTGCCAATGTCGCGTGGATAGAGTAGAAGATACACAAAGGAGGTTAATCGGTGATGTAGTGTAGATTCAATGATCAGTAATTTAAAAAGAAAAAAAAGGTATATTTTTCTTCTGAGCTTGACCATTTCTGAAACAATGCAATAATAAAAAAAATGGATTAATAAAATTTAATAATAATATCATATAAATTATGTTACTCTGTTACAATTTAATTTTGTTAATTTCAATAAATTTTGCTAATATATTAACAAATGGAGTAAATGCAAGTGATAGGAGGTTAGTAAAGTTAGTAGGTCGGGGAATTTCAGGAGGTAACCTGTCATATAAGGAATAGCGTAGACTTGAACAATTAAAGAATATATGATCAGTTGTGCCCTCATCTAGACCACATTCGCAAAGTGAGTGATCACGGACTCTAATTTTTGCAAGGAACACTGGAGTGCAAACATGACCCAACCGCAAGCGACATATGACTGAAGTAGTCAACTTATTTTTAAATTTATAAAACCAAGGTTTCGGAGGAATAGAAGATTGTAGTTGACCATAAAATTTACCTTTCACCTCTTTGGAAATTTGCCAAAGTGAATTCCAGGATTTACTCACAATTAGAGGCAAGATCGTGGGAGTATATTTTGAAATGGTCCCTATTTCCGAGTAAAGCAGCTTGTTTGGCACATGAGTCAGCAGTTTCATTACCTGGGATGCCCACATGACCAGGAATCCAGGTCAATACTACATTTAAATCAAGATTATGACAATTATAAATGGCCTTTTTAATTCTTAAAATAATGGGAAACCTAGATTTAGACTTGAACTGATTTGACATAACTGCCTGCAGACAACTTTTTGAATCAGTAAAAAATATTGATTTGTCTATCCTATGCTAGGTGATATACATTATGGCTTCTAAAATACCAACTGCTTCTCTAGTAAATACCGAAGATACAGATGGGCATTTTTGACTCATTATTATTCTATACTTTGGGATCCAAACAGCAGCACCCACATCAGTGTTATCTGATAGTTTAGATGCATCAGTATAAAATGGGGTCCACTCTCTCCAATTGCTATCCATCTTTTCACTGAAAAGTTTACTTGGTTTAATCGAATCTTTATCAATGCCAAAGTTTAAAATTACTGAAGGTTGGAAAATTAGGACATCGTAGCTCACTGAAAATAAGGGATTGGTTGGATACTGAACTACAGGGCAGGGAAGTTGTGTATATTTAATATAACTACGGATGATACATGGAAGTTTATCCTCTGGTATGTATCCTTGAGATCTAATAATGTTGTAAAGCTTTTCAATTTTGTGTAAAAGGGGATGTTTAGAGTTTTGAATAAGCTTGAAAAAAATCTATCTGAGAGAAATTGTCTGCGGAGGCAGAGAGGAGGCTCAACGCATTCTACCTGCATGGCGTTAATTGGAGACGATTTCATAGCACCTAGGATAATGCGGAGACACTTTGACTGAATTTTTGATAGTTTTTCGAGAGCTGCTTTATTTCCGGGATCCAATAAGAATGAACCATAATCTAAATGACTACGAATAATTGCGTTATATAAAAGTTTTTGACAAAATGGATGAGAACTCCACCAAACTCCAGAAAGGGCGCGAAGGATATTTATATTTTTTTCACATTTTGAAACCACAAAATTAAAATGAGGGACTCCTGATAATCTTGTATCCAACCAAACTCCTAGAAACTTAACGGAATTTTGTTGCGGAATTATTTCATTTTTAATTCTTAAGTCGATATTTGGGATAGTCTTTTTTCTAGTAAAATTTACGGAACTGCTTTTTGCAGCCGATATGGACAAACCATGATCAAGAAACCAATCTCCAAGGTATTCAAGAGCAGAGTTCAATCTACTTTCAGCTTCTGAAACATATTTAGCAGGAAGATATAGAGCCAAGTCGTCGGCATACTGGAGGACTTGACAGAACGAACTAACCGAAAGCTCCAAGTCATAAGTATAGAGGCTATAAAGAAGAGGACTAAGGACAGTACCCTGAGGAAGGCCCTTCCAAATACTTCTGGGAGATAAATATGAGTTTTGAGTTCTAATTAAAACGGTTCTTTGCGTCAGAAAACAACAAATGAAACGAGTCATCTTCACAGGGATACTTAGCTGTAACAATTTGTTTCTAAGTTCTGGAAGAAGTACGTTGTCATAAGCGGATGCTATGTCTAAGAAAACTCCAATAAGAAATTCTTTATTTATTAAACTATGTTGAATTTCAGTAGTTAAGATGCTGAGGTTGTCGAATGTTGACATTCCTTTTCTAAACCCAAATTGAGTTCTTGCTAGAAGACCTTTGCTTTCTACTATCCATTCTAGTCTATTTTTGATAAGGTGTTCTGAGATTTTAGCTAAAACACATGAAAGAGCTATGGGTCGTCTTGAATTAGGATCAGATGGATCTTTGCCAGGTTTCAGTAGAGGAATAATAACTTGAGTACTCCATATCTCTGGAATAAAACCTTGATCATAAAAAATATTAATTAAATTTAGTAAAAATCGTTTAGTGTCATCTGTGGCTTTAATGACAAATGAATATGGGATTCCATCAATACCAGGCGATGAGTCAACCAAGCCATTTAAAGCAAAGCATTGTAATTCCTCGAAGGAGAACAGAGTGTCCATACTATCTGAAGAAGGGAGTAAAGAATGAGGGACATTAAGGTTTATTACAAAAGGAGGAGCAAGTTTGTTGCCAAAAGGTTCCAACCAGGAAGAAGAGTCATTTGATGTTATGTTGACTGAGTTGTGAACCCCTCTAAATCGACGAATTTGCTTCCATACCAAATATGATGGAGTGGAAGGAGATAAGTTTTCACAAAATTTAAGCCAGCCTAGTTTTTTCTTTGATGATAGCAATTTCCTAGATTGTGCAGCAGATCTTTGGTATATCTGTAGGGCAGGTGGCACATTTATTTACCGCGCTTCTCACCAGCTAAGCACCATAGCTCCATTAAAGAGTATGGCTATGTGATATACAGGCTCTAACATCTTCTCTTGAAGCTCATGGTGCCCTAAGTATAGCAGCAATATAATCCTGTCCTCATTCTTGCAGGCCACCATAGCTGCATTAAAGAGTGTGGCTATGTGATATACAGACTCTAACATCTTCTCTTGAAGCTCATGGTGCCCTAAGTATAGCAGCAATAGAATCCTGTCCTCATTCGTGCAGGCCAATCTGACTGCATAGCATTGCCAATCTTAGCTTGTATAGGGCAGGGCCTTCGTAAACATGTCAGCTATTTGGTTTTCAGTCGCTATTTTCGCAATCAGTGCCAACTTGATGGCTGACTCATTGTCTACATGGAGAACAGTGGCCCAATTCCATAACTTGGCTACAATCGGATTATCACTTTTTTCATAACAAATTCGACTCTATCGCAAAGCATTAGTGGTTGCGATACTGAGAATTCGATTGAAGCCAAGTTATGGAATCGGGCTGTGGGACTTTCAGTTGCATACTCACTATCGTCGACAGAGTTCAATGTCTTTTCTTCAAAGATCACATCTCTTGAGTTTATTACTTTGATTGGATTTGAGGTTTGTTCAGCAATCATAGTTTATAGAGACCTCCATGTTTCCTACAATGACAGGTTCTCCATTTACAATAGGTTGACAGCTTTTTGTTTTCGATACAAAGGTGCTATCATCTAACCTGTCTTGGGCAGCTAGGACAGAAAATATATTTTTTGTAATCCCTGGGACAAGCCATACATCTTTCAAAGTTATCAATTGCTTTCTACCATAAGCATCTGCTTCAACTATTACAGATCCTTTTCCAGTAGCAGGGATTGCTTGCCCGCTTGCCGTTGTCACTGTATGTGAGTTGATTTCAAATGGCTTGAAGTCCTCAAACAGATCAGCTCGGCTTGTGACGTGACTTGTTGGACCATTGTCAACATACCAATGATTTTTATCAGTCTTTACTGTAGTGTTCACTTCATCTATACTCATTAGCATCATGTTAGCCTTGCAGTTAGTTTTGGTAGGGCATGTATCTTGTTTCGATGTTCGGACGTCCATCTGCTATCCATTTTCCACAGTTTTGAGCGTAATGATTGTTCAGACCACATAGCTACATTTCTTAGAATTGTCTTTGACAGCTGGCTTCTTGCGAAATTTTTACTTGCTTTTCCCTCCGGTTAGAGCGAGTGTTTCCCATTCTTGACCTTGAGATCCATGAGACTATATCAAAGCCTCTTGCTGATCCTTGATATCTTCTCACTACTCCTCGATAGCCTCTAGCTACTCCCCTGTATCCGCGCGCTCGTCCTCTATATTGTTTTTGTCTCTCTCGCTTAATAACTCTTGCACAAACTCGAGTTTGTGTACAATGCAGTCAAATATATTAAAATAGTGTTCCAGTTTTTTGTTATGTGACTGTTTAAGATTTAGTAATTTTCTACGTAGTTGTATTATGGAAATCATACTTTTTCGTTGAAATGTGTCTGTAAGGACGTCGATCATGTCTTTTGCTGTTTCGCAATGTTTTACAATGATTAGGTATTTATCGAGAATGCATTGGATTATTAAACTTTTGGCTTTTGCATTTGCCTGCTTAGTTTCCTGCTCTTCTTTTTTCAGCGTACATGATAATTGCTTTTCATCCAAGAATCTTTACTCTAAACATCCAATTATTAAAATTATCGCAATAGACTATTTGACTTATTCTAGAAAGCCAATTGCTTAGTTATATCAAGTACCTAACACACACATTCTATTTTTATACGCTTTATATTAGCTTCACTTGTATGTTTGTAACCGACTCCTTTGGACGCTATTTTGACCCACTTTAAACGGTCAAATTTCATTCAAATTTTGCACACCTGTCAGAGACCGATGACAATGCAATAAATAGAAGAAAAAAAAGCTCATATAAATAAACCAAACTAAAAAGTAGAAAATAAATAATAGTTTAAAAAAACTAATAAATACGCTTTATATAGAAAACCAAACTAAAAAATAGAAAATAAATTTTAATAGTGTAAATAAGAAAAAAAAGTATTATTTAAAAAAAAGCGTGGGGTGCTTTTTAAGATATTATCGAAATGATAATCCTTCTTCTCATATCTGTCAATGAAATATTTATAACTATTGACCCATGCACGCCACGTTTTTTTTGATATCAAACTTTTTTTTCTTATTTACACTATTAAAATTTATTTTCTATTTTTTAGTTTAGTTTTCTATATAAAGCGTGTTTTTTAGTTTTTTTAAACTATTATTTTATTTTCTCGTAGGTACACTGGCTGTATTTTCAGTAAAAATAAATCACAGATTGATTAAAAAATTACTTACGCCAAAACACTCTTTCTGTAATGGCGGCGGTCATGACGTCATATGCAAGTAAACAACAAGGGGTTACCGCAATAAAATAAATTCAGTTTTCAGGACGTGACACAAAAATTACATCACTAGGCCTGCAGTCAATCATAGAGCGTTTGCGATCACGTGACCATGTAATCAAAATTAAAGATGTTCAAAGAAACGTTTTATTGAGATTAATAAATGTTATTACTCAAAGTAATAATAAACTGATATTTAATTCGATCAGACGGTCTCAACAGGCGGAGTTTGCACATTATGAAGTTACTATGCAGCAACAAACCTTGCAGTCCGTGTATGGAAGATAAGGCTACTTGACTTCCTTTTGTTCCTGCAAAGAAGACACGATCATCACAAATAGGTGAATTAATTCATACTGATATAGCTGGACCAGTACAAACACCAGGTATTCATGATGAACTCTATTATCAGGTAATTATAGACGATTATAGTCACTTCTGCGTAACTTATGTTCTGAAGAATAAACATAAAGCCACTATGAACATGACAAACTACATAAGACAGCTACAAACTGACAAAGGTATTAAGGTGAAGAAGATAAGGTGTGATAATGAAGGAGAAATAAAGAATAGAAGGTTTGAAGATTTGACATAATGAAAATGTCGCTGATGTTTTTACAAAACCATTGGGTATTGTGAAACTTAACTACTTTGTGAACCAACTCAAAGTTGATATAAATGAATATAGTTACAGTATAATGTAAACCTATTATATCTGTTATCTATCTATATCTATACTTATAATAAAACTGTAACGGGTCCAATTCTGTACATTGAAGATATTTTGAAAAAAAAATGTTGGACCGTACTCTAGATTCGATACTGAAGCCAAAACTGTATTTCTTTTTCTTTTTTGTCTGTCTGTCTGTCTGTATCTTGGCTAGGCATCACGCCGAAACTACTGAATGAATTTAAATGAAACTTGGTATGATTTGAGTTCATACTACGAGGTAGGACATAGGCTACTTTTCATCCCGAAAAATGAAAGAGTTCCCGCAGGATAGGGGTTGAAAGTTATTTCAATAAACACTTACCACTCTTAAACTACTAGACGGATTTTGATGCAACTTGGCACAGTCATAGTTTATATGATGGGTTAAAATTGAGAATACTTTTTATCCCGAATAAATAAAGAGTTCCTGCGTGATAATGTCCCAAATTCTGTAAATTATAGATTGTAAAAAAATTTGGGGGCCGTACTATGTATGTATGTTCAATTCTAAAGCCAAACTGTTTTACTTTTTAATTTTGTCTGTCTGTTTGTCCGTATCTTGACCGCGCATCGCACCCAAACTACTAAATGAATTCAAATGAAAAAAATGCTCTTGAGTGCTTAAAAAAGGTATTGAACAACTTTTTTTTTAGTATTTTTGTCTTTTTTTCTGTTTGTCTGTATGTTCGTTTATTTAAGCATCACTTAAAAACTACTGGGCCTATATCAATGCAGTTTTCATTGTCAGATAGCTTAGGGTTTTATTTAAATCTGGTGTAATTGGTATCTCAATCCGGTGATTTAGAAGCTGAGTAATTGATAAAAGTATTTTGACGGCTGAAGAAATTTTGTGCATTTCAGTACCAATATACCAACATTTGTTGGTATATTGTTCCTTGAATAGCACATTATGCTACTTTGAACTTTAAGAAAGAGCTGTACCCGCGACTTTGCCCGCGTGGTCATTTCATTTAAAAGTAACTCATACGTGTTATTCCAGGAGCAAAGGTTCCTACAAAGTACAATATACTACATTTGTTAAAAATTTGTTCAGCCTCAAATAGTTTTTATCGATTGCTCGGCATGTTATCATCATATGAAGATACCAAGTATCCCACTTCTTAATTCAAACCCTAAGCTATACAATAGTGAAAATTGCATCGCAATCTATTTAGTAGTTTTTACTTGATGCGTGAACAAACTTGGAGCTTGCTACGCTTCGCTCCCGCCTTTGTCTTCTAACCAATCACGGCCATGTCATGTCGCTACAGAAGGTTGTTGACAGATATCTATCTGTGTTGCAATAGCGTTATGTGGAGGTATATTTTCAAAATACACCGCCCAAAATCTTAAATTCGAAACTACCTGTACCCGATCTCAGCTCGGCCAGTGACGTCATAAATGTTTGAATGTATATCTTTACGGTATACTTTCTAAGAATACATTTTCACTTTCTGGAATAAAACATACTCGATACCAACACGGTCTCTGAAGTCAAGAGCGTTATGCGCCGACGTCGTTGTATATTTCGAAAATTAACATTAGTATATTTTCGAAATACGCAACGACGTCGGACCTCACTTTAGTAAATGCATCACAAAAGAACCCGTGATTGCGCGGACGACCGTACAGCTGTGACATTTCTGTTAGCACAACATGTTAAGCAGTAAGTAGTTTGTTACCAAAACAAACAATCGCAAGAGGGCGAATTTTATGAGCGATTGTAAATAAACATGCACTTTAAGTAAAACTAACAAATTTACAAAGTAAATAAATTGTACAAACCAAATTGTAATATTTCAGAATTGTTTTCTGTTTTTGAGCTTTTTCTAAATAATCCGAAGTGGAATTATTGTGACTGTGATGATTTAATACATGGGCATCGTTGAGCATTTGGTATTTCTTGATTTTCGCACATAATGGCATAATAATAATTCATTTTACGTTTTTGTTATGTTTCATCGAAAGGGTTATAAATGATCAATATCCAATGATATATTGTTTAAAAACAAAACTTGACGGTTTACTTCAGGAAATTACAGAAGCCTTAAAAATATCGAAGAAAATTTAAAAATAACGCATATAATATGCTTTTAAATATTGAGGCAAAACATTTATAAAAGCGCGTGAATTCGATCCATTGGCCTCTGGGTTGCAGACTAGAGACGCTTCCGCTGAGCCACTCTGCTTTATGGCATGAACGCCGAATTTACGGTGCCGTTTTATAAATGGATGTACTATTTTTATTCCTTTCAAATTAACAAAGCTTTAGACACTTATCCCGCAGGAATCCCTTATTATTTCGTGATAAAAAGTATAATTTATTTTAACATATAATATAAACTTTGACTGTGCCAAGTTACATCAAAATCCGTCCGGTAGTTTCAACGTGGTATGTGTTCTTTTCAATAACTTTCAACCCCTATCCTGCGGGAACCATTGATTTTTTCGTGATAAAAAGTATTCTAAGTGTTAATCCATAACATAAGCTATAATTGTGCCAATTTGCATCAAAATCCGTCTGGTAGTTTCAGCATCATGCGTGTTCAAAGAGACAGACAGACAGACAGACACAGACAGACAAAAAATAAAAATAAAATATTTTTGCCCCCATATCGATTTTGATATCCCAGTTATAATTTTCATAAAATATTTAAAATATTTAATCGATTGATACATCGCTTGTCAAAATTGGACCAATAGAAGTGACGCTATGGTGGAACATCCACATACAAACATACAAGCATACATATACTGTTAAACTAATTACCCTCCCTTTCTTTGCCGTAGTCGGGCAAAAAGAGGGGTAATTTTCGATGAATTTATTCTTCAAAAAGCAGCCCCAGAGGAAGTGACTTGGCAAATCTCCAACACTGAGACTAAAAATGAGATTGGCTTCATCATGACGGACAAATAGCACATATTCATGACAAATAGCACATGCACATATCCATCAAACAACTGGGATGTTTTACTGGAGCAGGTCTGACCCAACTTGCTCCAAGTCGCTGCTGAATCAGAACAGTTCCAACTCAAGTTGGAAACGGAATAACTTAGCTCTTGAAAGCAGGGGAAAGCTTGTAGTTCGAGAGCTTTGGGGGCTATTTAGCTATACTAAGAACTGACAACTGTTGGGGTAGACCACAAGTGGAGAACCACGTTTAGTCAAACCTAGTGTAGGACGCCCTGTGGCCAGGCTGAGTGACGACCTGCGAAAAGCAGCTGGCAGAAAATGGATGAAGACAGCTGAAGATCAAGCTCAGTACCATGCATGAAGGGATGGTCCAGAAGTGGACAAGTATATGCTAATGATGAACTTGATATAAAAAAATAAATTACTGAAATACTTTTATTTCATAACCTTAAACATACATGTAAAATTATTAACAATTTATAATTTCTAAAAATATAAGGCTATTAGAAAAAGGAAGCAACTCAGCATAATTGTGTTGTTCGCAAGCAAACACACTAATCTTCATTGGTATAGATATCTAACCACCCTCTGCCTTGTACTAGCAAACACACTAATCTTCATTGGTATAGATATCTAACCACCCTCTGCCTTGTACTTTTATTTATTCTGTGCCTCTGCGCCTCAAGTCGCTAAGTGAGCTGGCAACGTCGCGTAGCTGCGCGAGTTTTTCGCTGCTGCCTCGCCGAGAAAAAGGTCTACCCGGCTGGATCCAGTTTCAGCCAGTGTTGTGCAAACTAGTCATCACGTGATGCTAAGCCCCGCCTCTAGACTCCGCCCACTTCCTGTTTTTCTCCTTACACGGCCTCTCCTGACCGGCGAGCGTCCTCGATCGTCTGATCTTTCTTGGATGGGCAGCACCGGATTTTCAGGATCTTCGCAATCTGAAACATGCCATTGTTGTACTCTCTGAAACATTTTTTTGCAGCGTAAAATGATCATTTTCAACAACAATTAACAGTTTCGCATCACAACTGTAAGCGTGCACTCAAACAGTTGTGAACGTCACTTTGAAATTGTTATAAAACGTTCAAAATTAGATGACAAAAATAACATTCTTGCAAAACGAAATAGCTCATGAAATCTCAATACTTGTTAACTTTAAATAATGAGAAACTAAAATCCACAAATGATATAACTACATATCTCCGTCATTTGTGTCGCATCACGAAAGCATTGTTTTAAAATGCAGTCGTCACGCCATAGACTCCAAATTGGAGTGTCTCAATAGAGCTATGTTCGATGCTGTCATATAACAGATAGACGCATCAAGTAAGCATGTCAAAGCCGAGTTACGCTCGATGCTTATACGTTACAGTCAGTCACCAAGTTAGCATGTCAAAGCAGAGCTCGGCTCGATGCCTATACGTCACAGACAGTCACAAAGTTAGCATGTCAAAGCAGAGCTCGGCTCGATGCTTTTACGTCACAGACAGTCATAAAGTTAGCATGTCAAAGCAGAGCTCGGCTCGATGCTTTTACGTCACAGACAGTCATAAAGTTAGCATATCAAAGCAGAAGTCGGCTCGATGCTTTTAAGTCAGACAGTAAAAAAGTTAGCAAGTCAAAGCAGAGCTCAGCTCGATGCTTTTACGTTACAGATAGTAAACAAGTTAGCAAGTCAAAGCAGAGCTCGTCGATGCTTTTATGTCACAGACAGAGGCGCACAGTTAGCATGTCAAAGCAGAGCTCGGCTCGATGCTTTCAAGTCACAGTCAGAGGCGCACAGTTAGCATGTCAAAGCAGAGCTCGGCTCGATGCTTTCAAGTCACAGTCAGAGGCGCACAGTTAGCATGTCAAAGCAGAGCTCGGCTCGATGCTTTCAAGTCACAGACAGAGGCGCACAGTTAGCTTGTCTCAGCAGAGATGTAAAAGAGTCAAAGAAGAGTCACAGACAGAGGCGCACAGTTAGCTTGTCTCAGCAGAGATGTAGAAGTGGCGAAGAAGAGTCACAGACAGAGGCACACAGTTAGCTTGTCTCAGCAGAGCTGTAGGCCTCCAACAAGTCCTGAAGCCCAGCTACCAAAGTCGCCATGGTATCACCACGATTGAAGAACGCTGCGCACTTGTCCGACGTCCATACGCCTTGCCACGAAACCATCTGCTCCACCGCCGTTTGGGTCCACCGCCAGTGGAATCCACAAGCAGGCACAACCCAAAATGGTGATGTGGGAGCCGCTGGACAAACTTGTATGGACTTGTTGTCTCGCAATCCAATCCACTGGAACTCTTCCAAAAAACAGAACACTTTCCAACAAACAAAGTCACCCAGTGCATAAGCAGTGGTTGCTTCCTTGTCTTAAACACAGTATGGTCTTATTGCACTTTGTTTGCCTCGATTAGTTCTGAAGCCCAATGTTGCTTTAGAGTTACCATCGCCTCGCGGATTGGATAAGAGTTTCATAAGTTTTTGTATAACGAGTAACCTCAACAATAGCCCCTCGGGCAGCCTGACAAACTCTGACACCCTTATGATTTGCCTTGATAGATAGCATGTTAAGTTCAGAGCGGCAGTATCGCTCATACTGGTTTGCTCGATGCAAGCAGTAGATAGATAGATTCGTACTGGACTAAAAACTGAAATTATAGCATCAAAACATTGACCTTATGAATAGTACAGTTGGCGACCTAGTAGTAGCAATGTACCGCCTAAAATGTCACACTAGACCTAAACTTGCTTGCCATTCAGTGATTTACTAAAGTTTCTACTTTTAGACTCGGCCACACCTGATCTAGACTTATGAGCTTGACCGGACACTCAACTTGTCTTTAGAAAAGTGCACTTTTTCAGATCCATCAAAAACCCTGCCATGGTTAGCATAAAAATTATTACTTGTCGCAACACCATTTAGTTGCAACTCATCCAGCATTGATAGTGGGTATCACAGTATCAGTAAACAACGTCAACCAATAGTGGAAAACTCGCTAAACACATATAACACTAAACTAAACATATGACACTAAACGGTCCCTCTCGCCACAGACTAGGTAGAGATACTACGTATCCTCTCGCCTACCAACGGCGCAACTATGATGTCGGTGTCTAAAGGACGTAATACGTAAGCTAGGCACCTGCGACAAACTTTCAAGCCTAGAAAACTACGCATAAGTTATAATTTGTAGGCTCCAAACATCCACCTCTAGCACGGAACAAGTCAGGCGCAATTAGGGCCTCTGAGGCAGAAGAAATAGATCAACCTCTATTGGTATCACAGAAAACAATCCAACCTAGTGATTGGTCCCACCGACGTGCCCCAACTAGCTTCCAACGTTTGGTCACAAATCTAACCTTACCAAACATAACCTGTTGTGCCATGTTTGCTCCATTTCAACAGGAATTTAACGATCGTTGTTATTACGGGTATTGAACACACTTTGTACCATTATTATGTAACAACGTTGTGTTGACAACGGGCATAAACTAGCCATAGACTTATCTCGGAAACCCAGACAAAACTACCAATATGCATTGATATCTACACTGTTCACCTAGTAAGCAACACAATTTTAACATTAACATAAGGTTGGTTCTATTTGCCAGCCACCTATCCCGTTCAACACGTGATACGTAAGAAACCGGTTGCAAATGAGGTGCCTTCAGAACTGCTATTAGAATCTACCTCAAGTTAAAAGATACTGAGCCTGAAGATTGTTTACGCGTTACAGACAGAGGCGCCAAGCTAGCATGTCTAAGCAGAGCTGCTATGTTCAATGCTTACCTTCGCGTTAGAGACGTATTCAATTGATTCACTGACGGTTGCAATGATTGATTAAACCCATAAAATCTAGTCTAGGGGGAAAGGTACGGCACCCTTTAATATCACGTAAACAATCATTGAACTAGATAACACTACAAGGAAACACTTTCAGACAGCTATATTTCCACTTTAGTGCTTCTGCGCATCAACAATGATAAAAAGACTTACTATAGCGCGAATGACTAATCAATAGCCGACGGTAGTAACGCGTGTTACAAAAATACAAACGTTACTCCGATTTGGTGAGGCCAATGCGTTGCGCCTTATTTACGCGGTCTACGCCTATGTAACTGATCTATGATTAAAATTCAATGTATGCCTCGTTGCACATTGTGACTTACTATGGTCAACACTAGCACATTTAAAACACTTCATATCTGGCTTTGTAGCCTCTATTTGAGAGATACAAAACAGTCTTATTATGTAACCGAACGAAATTCCATGTGGGTATTTCGAAAATAAGTTGTAGCTTATGTAAGCAGATTCAAGTCACGGTCTCGATCGACCTTCGCGCACTTCAGATACATGGAATATTCTTACTTGAATCGAAGACGACAATCTTGCAAACAAGTGCGTGCCACGTGTTTGGTGGCTGCGCGCTAAAATGCTGCGGTGATTGCGCATCATGTCACGCTTCCCGACGGTGGCAACGGCTCGACGCTTGTCAACTTGGAAAATGCTCCCATGACAAACCGCGCGTTAGCCAACCTCGTGAGCATCCGCTGCATGAAGTCGCCTCCATGGACTACGTGGATGCTGCACACGCAGGCGTTACTCGTACTCTTAAATCAGAATTAAAACGTATTGCGTATACACGCAACAAAGAATAAACACAAAACAGTACACAAAAGTGAGGTGAAGAGCACGTGCTTTAAAACAGTTGTGTGTGACTGTGCTCACGATCTGATATTCTTTTACCAGTTCAAATAAGCAAAAACAGTGGGCAAATGTGGTAAAATCACGTTAGTTCGAATCCCACTTCTGATATTAGCGACCAGAAGTGGGTTTATTAAAAAAATATACACGATCACACACATAAAGGTATTATTAAACTCAACAAAGTAAACTGAACACTGTTACAAAATCAAATGGGGGGAATTTAAGGAACTCAAATTTATTCAGGAACGTCCGGCTGCTTCGACTGCTGGCAGAAAAGTGGCGCTCCGCTCTCGCTGCCTCGCCGAGGAAAAAGTCTGCCCGGCTGGATCCAGTTTCAGCCAGTGTTGTGCAAACTAGTCATCACGTGATGCTAAACCCCACCTCTAGGCTCCGCCCACTTCCTGTTTTTCTCCTTACAATATTATTACTAAATCTTGTTTTACAAAATCGCAACTCCTCACCATAGAGTTGGGCCAAAGCATGAATGACAATCTAGGAATGACAGGTTATTTGAATTTAGAATTAATAATGACAAACTATCAAATGGGTATGATTATGAAAGAATTAAGAATTTATGAAAGAGGTTTCACATCGTCAAAATACCCCGCCTCCCCGGAGTTTTTTTTATTAAATAATACAAAAAAATAAATTTGGTATGTAAAAATTTTGATGTTATTGGTATCCCAAAACATTAGGTTTATTTAAAAAATAAGTAATAAAAATGCCAAAGAAAAAAGAAAAAATAAGTAGAAGTTAATAATAAATATATATATATAATAAGGGTAATAAAGTTGAAATAGTAAAATAATTAATTAAAATAATGGAAATTCTGAGCTGAAAAAGAATTTTTAGACTCTGGCCAATTTTCAAAGAAAATTGCACAAGCTCCTTTGAATTTTTGTTGTTGACCAATTTGGGTTATCGCCTTTAATTTTTTGGTGAACATGTTTATTTACAATGTCAATATACAATTGATTGGATTCCTAGATGCATTCAAATTCATAAATCACACATTCATTCATCATAATTCATAGTCTTATTCCTATTCCTTGGAAATAAAACTCACAAGAAAGAGGAACCTTAAATAATATTAAAGTTACTCGTGGAACCAATACAGTGTAGTGTAGGCCTATTTATACAGTCACTATCCGCTGATTAGGGTGATAATGTGAGTGAATGTGTGTATGTGTATATGTGGTGAGTGTGTGGTGTGTGTATTTATGTGTGTGTGTGTATATATATACACAATTAGTTTGCCAAAATGGCTAAACGTACCTTAGGGTACGACGAGCCTGTAGCACGTGTATGTACATAGTAAACATCGAGTTAAAATAATATAAGTAAGGTAGGTAGGTAATATTATATTAACTATAAGATAATACTGGTTTAATGACCTAGGCTTGGTTTATAGAGTAATCACATTTGCCGCTCTTTTCAGTGTTGGAAGTTTTGTGTGTAGGTGAAGTAAATAAATATGGAACTGGTTTCGCTTTAAACTGAACATTATGAATGTAAAAAAAAACTAACAAGTAGAGTATTAACTACTGTTAGTTCCAAAGAATTAATGTATGTAGTAAGTACAATAGCACTGAATAGCAATACGTAGGGACTTGAAGTCAATATTCATAATGAATCTGAAAAGTTCATGAATTGAATAAAAGAAAAATAAGCTAAAATGTGGACATTACTCCATAAAGGGAAATTATATTAAAATTACATTATTTACAATTTAAATACAAGGTTATTTGTAAGTAGGGAACCTACAATGGTCATAACAATGGCATTTAAATGTATGGTAAGGTACGGGAATATGAAAGCAATGTAACTTTCATCACACTAATCACACTAATATTATAAATGCGAAAGTTTGTATGTTTGTGTGTGTGTGTGTGTGTGTGTGTGTGTGTATGTGTGTGTGTGTGTGTGTGTGTTGCTCCTTCACGCTCGAATGGCTGGACGGATTTAGATAAAATTTGGTACCAGGATAGCTTATATCCTGGATTAACACACAGGCTACTTTTTATCTCGAAATAGGAGAAAAAAAAATCGTTTTCTATAAAACTTGAAAAAAAAAACAACGAAAAAAAAAATGAAAAAAATATATTTCTAAGTACCAGGAGAGCATAAGCACTTAAGAAGTTGGAGATATAAAATTGACAAATAAAGTTATTAAAAGTGAGTATACTTAGCTCCCAATGAACATTAAATGGTATGATTATATTAAAATAAGTATTTCTGAGTACCAGGAGAACAGAAACACTTAAGATGTTGGAGACATAATATTGAAATATAAAGTTATTTAAAGTGAGTATTCCTCCCCATGAAGATTAAAATATGGTGTGATTAAATTAAAAAAAGTTTTTCTAAGTACCAGGAGAAAAGAAACACCTGAAGTTGGATATATGACATTGACAAATAAAGCTATTAAAAGTGAGTATACCTCCCCATGAACATTAAATAGTGTTATTATATTATTTTAAGTATTTCAAAGTACCAGGAGAGCAGAAACGCCTGCTCCTTCACGCTCAAACAGCTGAACGGATTTGGATGAAATGTGGTAAATATCTTGGATTAACTCATAGGCTACTTTTTATCCCGAAATAGGGGAAAAAAGTAGTATCGTTTTCTTTTAGATTTGAAAAACAAAACAAAAATATATTTCTAAGTACCAGGAGAGCATAACACTTAAGAAGTTGGATATACAAAATTGACAAATAAAGTTATTAAAAGTGAGTATACCTCCCCATGAACATTAAATGGTGGATTATATTTAAAAAAGTATTGCTAAGTACCAGGAAAACAGAATCACTTAGGATGTTGGAGATGTAACAGTAAAAAATAAAGTTATTAAAAGTGAGTATACCTCCCTATGAACATTAAATGGTGTGATTATATTTAACAAAAGTATTTCTAAGAACCAGGAGAGCAGAAACACTTAATAAGTTGGAGATACAAAAGAGTCAAATAGAGTGTTCAATAACACAAAAGAAAAAAAGAGCAGAAACACATAAGAAGTTGGAGATATGACATTGACAAATAAAGTTATTAAAAGTGAGAAGTAAAAGGAGAGCAGAAACACTTAAGAAGTTGGAGATATGACATTGACAAATAAAGTTATTTAAAGTGAGTTTACCTCCCCATGAATATTATTAAATGGTGAAATTATTATATTAAAAAAAGCATTTCTATGTACCAGGAGAGTAGAAACACCTGAAGTTGGAGATATGACATTTCCAAATAAAGTTATTAAAAGTGAGAATATCTCCCCATGAACATTAAATAAGTAGTGTGATTGTATTTAAAAAATGTATTTCTAAGTACTAGAAGAGCAGAAAAACTTAAAAAACTGGAGATACAAAATTGACAATTATAATTATTAAAAGTGAGTATACTTATCTCCCCATGAACATGAAATGGTGTGATTATATTTAAAAAAAAACTAAGAACCAGGAGAGCAGAAACATTTAAGAATTTGGAGATATAACAGTTGAACGGATTTGGATGAAATTTGTTACCAGGATAGATTAAGTTAGAGATACAAAATTGACAAATAAAGTTATTAGATTATACCTCCCTGTCAACATTAAATGGTGTGATTATATTTAATAAAGTATGCACTATGACGCTGCGTTTATAATAGAATGTTTTTAATAGAAATACAAATATAAATAAACACTATTAGTTTATCAAAACTTTTTCTTTAATTGATAACGTCTTGCAATTGGCAATGCATTTTGTATTCAGCAGAGCTTTTGTGTGTTTAAATAAACAAAGTAGATAAATGAGATTATATTATTATTTCTCTTAAAAATGTGTTTTCATTCAAAATTAATGATTCCTTGACTATCCAAGAAGGTTACTTAGGAAGGTTTTATTGAAATTCCAGCCTTATGTGAGTGACTCCCATTTGCAATTACTAAACAAGGCGCAGGGGTAAACACTACAAGTTTAAGGATTAAATTTGGAAAATAAATGCTCCTCACATGGTCAATTGTTATGTGCCGTGCTCACGTGTTGGGAAACCGTCAGACCTATTCGTGTAACTACTCACAAGACGGAAAATATTTGTTTATCAAAAAAACTTCAATATAAAGAATATATACCACCAAAACTCTTATAAATTATGTGACATGATTGTAACGCTAACTGTATTATTTTTAAATAGGACGGGGGGGAAGATTGCACGCGGGCAAAGCCGCGGGGCGCAGGTAGTAGCACATAATTCTAATAAAGTATGTTAGTAAGTAGACAAGTGATGGTTAAGGTTAAGACGTAGGTATAGATTTCATGTCTTTGACATGCCAACGGCCTAAGGGATTAACAGATAAATTACTGAGGTCGTAAATTAGTGGTGAAATTTTAGCTGCTATGATGCATTTTACAAATTTAGGAGCTAATTTAGCTGAAAAATACTTGCCTGCTGAACTTATGGGATAATTACGTTTCCATATAATGTCGCCTTGGTTAAATTCAAGGTTTTGATGATGTTTATTATAATATTTAGCGTTAGATTCATGAGCTCGGAATAAACGTGCTTGTACTTCAGCAAATAAAGGGTTTAACTGACCTATATTATCAGCGTATCCATCGCGTGGAGCAAAAATCAATTCTTCAGTTAGATCCGAAGCATTATATACAGAACCACACGTTACAACTTCGCGACCAAATACTAAGAAAGCTGGTGTGAATTTAGTAGTTTCATTAACAGCTGAATTTATAGCAAATTGGATTTGATTTAAATATAGATCCCAAGTACGATAGTCATTATCAACAAAAGAAGCAACTGCTGTTATAATTGTTTTGTTGTAACGTTCAACAGTATTGACTTGCGGACAGTAACGGGGGGGGTGTAATGAATTTTTGGAATGTTGTAATATTGAAATAAGTCCTGGAGTTCATGACTAATTAGTTGGGGCCCATTATCTAGGATTATGGTCTCTGGAATGCCATAAACCATGAAAACTAAGTTATCAAGTATATGTTTGATTACAGAAGAGGTAGCTCGCTTCATGGGGAATATAAGACAATATTTGGAAAAACAACATGTGACTACAAAAATAAATCTATTAAGTTTACGTGTCATTGGAAGTGGACCAACAATATCAATAGATATGCATTGGAAAGGACGAGAACAGTTCTTGGGTTTACCCATCAGACCAATGGTATTTTGATTCTGATGTTTATAAGCGAGGCATGTTTCACATTTAGAAATATGGCTGGCAATGTCTTTGTACATTCCTGGCCAGAAGTATTTTTCTTTAATACGATGGTATGTTTTGAAAGTGCCAAAATGAGCTGCTGTTGGTAATGAATGGTTTTCGTCGATAATAGCTGTACGAAATTCAGATGGGATTACTTCTTTCCAACTTAATTCTGAGTTTATGAGGGTATTAGAACGGGTGTACCTGTAGAAATTATTGTGTTGTATCATATAATCAGGAGTTCATGTGGGATTTTTGCTACACTTGGAGTATACAGAAGTGTACCACGAATCAGAAATATGTGTTGGATCATAATTAATCACATTAATTGGTTTAATACGAGACAATGTATCTGGGACCAAATGTTCCTTGCCACGTTTATATTTAATGTCAAAATTAAACATTGATAAGCGTATGCTCCAACGGGCAAGTCTACCTGTAGGATTATCTAAGTGTAAGAACCATTGAAGTGCAGAATGATCGGTATAGATATTAAACTTTTGGCCATTGTCTAGGTAGCAACGCCAATACTCTAATGCTGTTATAACGCTTAGGAGTTCACGTTCAGTGATAGAATAGTTTCTTTGGGGACTTGTAAGTAATTTGCTCATGTAAGCTATGGATTTTTCAACTCCATCGAAGTCTTGGGTAAGCATTGCTCCAAGTCCAAAAGCGGATGCGTCGCAATGAACAACAAAGGGTTTAGAAAAGTCTGGGCAAGTTAAAATAAGAGTTGATATTAAAGCTTGTTTGATTTTATTAAAAGCTTTATAAGCTTCAGAAGTCCACTTGAAAGCGGGAGCTTTCTTACTGGTAGACATAAGTTTAGTGAGGGGAGCAGCTAATTGTGAGGTATTTAGCTTTTAATTATAAAATGTGGGTAATTAGATTTAGTCTGTCACAAAATAAACTACAATTCGATCGCACGTTGTCTGTTTTGATTACCGAACCTGATAGGAAATATCACAGTGGCGACGAGCAAAACTACGAATCCGCGTATTATTTGGGGCGATAAGCCATTAGTGTGTGTAGAACAATGTCGGTTGGCAAGATTTCCGAGTTCAATGTGGGAACCGATAATTGGAGGTTATACGTCGAACGGATGGAACAGTATTTTATAGAAAATAGTATTAAAAGTGACGACGTAACAACGCTAGTGACTGTGATGGGTTCAGCTAGCTATGAGCTGTTAGTAAACTTGTGCACTCCTGATAAACCCACCACAAAGAAGTTCACGGACTTGGCGGACATCTTAGAAAAACATCTTCAACCGCGGCCTAGTATACTAGCCGAACGCTTCAAGTTTCATCATCGGAAGCAAAATAAAGGCGAGAAAATATCGAATTACGTTGCGGAGTTGAAAAAGATGTCAAAAACGTGTGAATTTGGCCAGTGGCTGAATGAAAGTTTGCATGACCAATTGGTTTGTGGATTAGCTTGTGAAACGATACGTCAACGTTTATTTGCGGAGGGCAAGCTGGATTTTCAGAAAGCTTGCAGTTTAGCATTAAATATGGAAGCAACAGAGAAAGACGCTGCCTTGGTGGAGACTCAGATCGGTGGCAGGTGCGTGTCCGATTGTCAGGCGATGAAAGTGCAAAGGGAAGCGGGGGCGATGAAGTCACACAGCCGTGGAATGTGGCGCGGTGCATCGGCCGCTGGCACAGCAATTACTGGGGCGCGGTACACAGCGGCGAGCCGTCGAACTTCGAGCGGAAGTGCACCGGAAGGAAGGAGCACTCGCCCACGGGTAGAGTGCCGGGTGTGCGGCGGGAACCATGACGCTTCGACATGCAAATTCAAGCGTTACATTTGCAGGATATGTAACCGTGAGAGACATTTGCGTCGAATGTGCCCAAAGCTAGATAACAGAAGCTACAACGTAAATCATAACTATGCTGAAGAGGCCGCAGAGTTGAGTAGTTCGATGCATGCCCACCGATTTTAATCTCGATCAATATAGACAATAAGGTTTTAAAGATGGAGTGTGACACAGGAAGTGCAGTGTCATGTATTAGCTACGAGATGTATCAGAAATATTTTATACACATGAACATAAGAGATTGTAAGCTATGCCTTAGGTATTATACTGGGGAGATGATTCGACCAGTAGGTGTAATAAGGCCGCTCGTTAGGTACAAAGATAAGGAAAGGTATTTAAATCTATACATTATTAACAATGGAAAAACTATGTTGTTGGGAAGACAGTGGTTAGTGGAACTGGGCATGCAAATACCTAATGAAAGTTATGATGTAAATAATGTCTCAAATGATTATTTTAATTTGGAAAAATTTAGTTACAGATATGGTGAGATATTCGCGGATGGATTGGGACGGTTCACTGGTGGCAAGGTCAGCATCCATTTGCGCGAGGGCGCGCGGCCCGTGTTAATGCGCGCGCGGCCGCTGGCGTACGCGTTGCATGAGCCGGTGGGCCACGCGCTGGACCAGCTGGTACGCGACGGCGTGCTTACTCCCGTTGACCGCTCCGACTGGGCCACCCTCATCGTGCCCGTCGTTAAAAAGGATGGTAACATAAGGATATGCGCTGACTATAAAATTACCTTAACCGCTCGGTTGTCCACGCGCTGAAGACCGCAGGACCAAACTGATAACCCAAAAAAAAATGGCCGACGCGACACATCTAACCGCAAAATGGTAATTGATTGTATATGCGTTGAAACTACAGGTACTTGATTGTCAACCCACAAAAAAAAGAAAGTCGACGCGACACATCTGGCTGCAAACTGGTGATTTATTGGGTACGTGCCGAGATCACAGGTATCTGATTGTCAACCCACAAAAAAAATAAGGTCTACGCGCCACATCTGGCCGCGCCCGCGCCGACTTTGCGTAAACAAACAGTTTTTATGACCACTTCATTGAGCGCTTAGATAAACAAACTGGTGATTTATGGAGCTAAATAGGAACGGCACATATTTCAAATGTTTATGTTGTGGGGTTCGAAGCAAAATAATTATATAAACACGCTTAGATTTGAATGATTATTGAGGTCAATAATGTTCAAAATCGAGTGGCAAAATTTACGTCGCTATCGAGTGGTCCGATGATCGATGAAAACAAAAAATGTGACTGTAGCGTTAGTTGCGATGATCAATGAAAACAAAAAAAGTGACTGTAGCGCATAGAATCAATCGAGCGGTTAAACAAAGTGTTGGATGTCGACCGTTATCCCCTACCGAAAGTGGAGGATCTGTTGCTCGGTTACACGGAGAGGAAAGATTTACGAAAATTGACCTTTCACAAGCATACGCACAATTGGATTTGAATGATACCAATAAATACACGGTTATAAACACCCACAAAGGCATGTTCCGTTATAATCGTTTAGTTTACGGTCTTGCGTCCAGCCCGGGGATTTTCCAAAATATATTGGAGCAATTGTTTGCTCATTTGCCCTATGTGGGAGTATTTTCGGATGATATTATTATTACTGGGTCAAATGCCTCTTCCCATTTAGACAATTTAAACAAGGTATTTGACATTTTACAGTCGAACGGTCTGAAAGTTAGGAAAGACAAATGTATGTTCTATGCGGAGTCAGTTACGTACCTAGGATACGTTATTTCTAAACACGGAGTACATACATGCCCAGATAAGGTGAAAGCTATCACAAAAACACCTGTTCCAGAAAAGCGTTAATTTCTAGGAATGGTGATGTATTATGCAAAGTTTATTGAAAACATGAGCTCTATTGCAGCACCTTTGTATAGTTTACTAAGAACGGGCATTACCTTTACGTGGAGTGACGAATGCCAGACGGCGTTTGAGAAGATAAAACGTTTATTATCTTCTAGTAAAGTTCTAGTACATTATTCAACCAAATTGCCATTGATACTAACTGCGGACGCCAGCAGCGTGGGGGTAGGCGCGGTGATCTCTCACGTGACCAACCAGGGCGAAAGACCTATAGCATATGCCTCACGCGCGCTTAGTAAGGCGGAACGCGCTTATTCACAGATCGAAAGGGAAGCTCTCGCAATTATATATGAGGTTAGAAAATTTCATCAGTACTTATACGGTAGGAAATTCACACTGAAGACGGATCATAAGCCTTTGACGTCTATATTCGGCACCAAAGTTGGTATACCTGTAATGGCAGCCAACCGAATGCAGAGATGGGGGGTTTTACTATCGGGATATAACTATGACATACAATTTGTGCCATCAGCAAAAAACTGCGCTGATGCTCTTTCGCGTTTGCCATCGGGTAATTGTCATAGTGACACGTCGGAGGTCACCTATATTAATTTTGATGAAAAATTCTTACTAACTGCACATAGCGACGTTCTTACCAACTGTACATAGCGAAGGCTACGGTCACAGCACATACTTTTGTATATTCAGTCAGGCTGGCCAGGGTCCTTTACAGATGAGGATGTAAAACCATATTATTGTAGACGTAACGAGTTATATTCGGAGGCAAACTGTATTATGTGGGGTTACCGCATTATAATTCCGTTGTCATTGCGGCCTCAGATTTTAAAACAGCTGCACAACAGTCACATGGGTATAGTCAAAACTAAATCGTGTGCTCGAAGTTATGTGTGGTTGCCGAATATAGATGCCGATATAGAGAACATGTGCCAACGATGTGAGACCTGCGCACTAGAGTTGTCGGCGCCACCACGCGCGCAGCCTCAGCCCTGGCCCTACATATCACAACCTTGGTCAAGACTACATATCGACTTTTTAGGCCCTTACCATGGTTCAACGTTCTTAGTAGTCATAGACGCGACATCAAAGTGGATTGAGGAGTTTGAAATACTTCGTACCACAGCCGCAGCGGTAATAAAAACGCTACGAAGCTTATTTGCTAGGTTCGGTTTGCCTCTCGAAGTTGTCAAGGTCCTCCTTTTACCAGCGTAGATTTTGGAGAATTCCTTAAAAATAATGGCATTAGACAATCATTTTCCCCCGCATATCACCCAGCGTCTAACGGTGCGGCTGAAAGCGCAGTAAAACTGTGCCAGAGGGCAATTAAAAAAGCAATAACGGATAAAGTTGATGTGGACGCGGCTTTACAGACGTTTCTTTTGGCTAATCGAAACTCCATACATAGCACCACAGGAGACACCCCCGCATCGATCTTACAACATCGTACGCTTCGGACTCGACTAGATTTACTGCGTAACGACAGGGCTGTACTCAGTCGAGTAAACGAGGCTCAAAGTAAGCAAGTGGAGTATGCGGGTGGTAGGCTGCGTCAATTTGGACCAGGCGAACAGGTGTGGTTTAGGAACTACAGAGGGCGCGAGAAGTGGGACAAGGGCACCGTGGTAACTGAAACGGGGTCCCGCAGGTTGCACATAAGGGATGAAACTACAAAACATGTAGATCAAATACGTTACAGGTCACGCATGTCTGATGTTTCATGTCCGGGTTAGGTCGGAGTGGAACCGGTTATTATGAGAGATAATTTATCTGAGGTGGCAGAAGATGACAAAACAATAAAAATATACGAAGCACCTAAAGTAGCCACACCTCAGACAACTAAATACGAGTACTCGGGTGGTGAGCACGACGTCGACGTGTTCAGCACGCCGAAACCGGCGTCGCCACCCGGGCTCGTGCGAACCCGGCTCGCCTCATTTAAATCCGGAGCCACCTGTGAACCGTTCCAAAAGGCTGCGTAAGCCAGTAAGTAGGTTGCAAATGAAATAAGCAATAGATTATGTATTCAACTCATATTGTCATTAGACTTACCTGTTTTCCTATGTTTATGTTCTTACATGCTACTATAATTTCATGCTGTTATTATAGTTTACAATGTACTAGTTTTAAGGTCATCAAAGTATGTTTAAATAAGGGTGGAGGTGTGAGGTATTTAGCTTTTAATTATAAAATGTGGGTACTTAGATTTAGTCTGTCACAAAATAAACTACAATTCGATCGCACGTTGTCTGTTTTGATTACCGAACCTGATAGGAAATATCACACTAATGTGCTAAGATTGGGTACAAAGCGTCTATACCAACTAGCTGTACCGAGATACTTCTTCACTTCGCGAGCAGACCTGGGTGCTGTTATTTCTAAAATTGCTTCGACTTTATCAGGGTCTGTGTGGAGACCTTGATGATCAATTACGTAGCCTAGGTATTTAAGTTAATATCGAAAAAATGCACATTTTGGAAAATTTACTGTTATACCTGCTTTTGAAAGTTTTGCGTGTAATTTGTTAAGTAAACGTACGTGTTTCTTATACGTTTTTTGGCTATTATTATATCATCCAAATAATAAAAAAGAGAGTCGTTATTAGAGTCATCAGAAAGAAGATTATCTATAAATCTTTGTTGCGTAGCTGGTGCGTTAGTAAGATCAAAAGGCATACCCTTAAATTTGTTTGTGTGTGCATGTGAGCACAGTAAACGTAATTTTTAACCTCTCCCAAGTATAAGTCAAAAAGTGCCAAAAAATGACGAAAAGGGAATTGGGACTTATCGCGAAAGTAGTGCAAACTGCATTGACGCCGCTAGATGATAAAATCACGTCACTTCTGGAAAAGGTAGCATGTCTAGAAGGTAAAATACGTGAGTTGAAATCCGTTATAAACAGTGAGCGAGAAGGACAACAAGCATTGGAATCTACGAAAAACTATAAGGTGAATTTAGATCATGTGACTTTAGAACCAATGGAAGACCCGCATAGCAAAACAACGTCAACTATTGCGAGAGAAACTCGACGAATCCGACGAGGGCAGACACTTGTCCTATCTATGAATACACGCACACATAAGTCTTTACGTAGCCTAACTAACACGCCTGAACTTAGTTGCAATGCAGATCAATCAACTATTACCCTAAAACCGCCAGCGAAAAGCGAACTTAACATTAAAGTTCGCCCAATCGGCGAGCGCCCTGCTACAATCAACGGCACAAGCAAGCAAATACCTCCTGTTTGAGTAACACCTTCAATAAAAAATCTGATGTAACGACGATGAAGGCAGTTGACACATTGATTTCTAATAACGAGTCAATTAAGAAAAAAGATATAGAAAGTAATGGTATGACTGCCTCGACCGATGGTTGGCAATTAGTGAATAAACGACGGTCTAAAGGTAAGGCTAAGGCGATCGTAGGTACTGCTATGGACACCAATATGAAGGGCATTGAGATACACAAGTTTCTGCACGCTTGCTTTTTCAAACTACTATCGATGATATTAAAAACCATTTGAAACAGTCTTCCGCAGACCAAATCTACCTTGTGGAGCAATTATCATCGAAACGTGATACCTACAATTCGTACAAGATAGGAATAACCGTACCTGTTTACGAAGTTTTCCTGAATGGCGCAGTGTGGCCGGCAAATATTAGTGTATCGCCTTGGCAGCCCTTTCTCCAGGCAAAGCGCACAAAACCCACCACTTGACATTGTAAATACTGCATGCAATAATAAATGTCATAAGATAGCTGACTCCACACGACTTATCTTTCTTAATCAGAATGTAGATTGCAAAATAAAACTAGTAGGTTAGAATTGGAACTACAGCTAAAAAAAGATATTGAAATTATTTGTTTAACCGAGCATTGGCTGACTTCAAATGATATCACAAATGTAAATATAGTTAATTTTAAGTTGAGTGCGCATTATAGTAGAAAATCGCATCAGGGCGGCGGAGTATGTATTTATATAAAAAATGCACTACTTTCTATAGAAAGAACTGAGATAACTAAACTATCAATTGAAACTCAGTTTGAAGTATGTGCCTTAGAATGTATTGATGTAGGTATGATCGTGGTATGCTTGTATAGGCCATCCGCTGACCTAGCATTATTCTTTACTAAACTTACTGAATTACTCAATATTTTAAAATATCTTGGTAAAAAAATTATAATTCTTGGTGATATGAATTTAGATACACTTGTAAAAAATAGATATACAAAACAATTAACAGACACTTTAAAACCCGTGGGTTTTAAATCAGTTGTAAAATTTCCAACACGAATAACAAAAACAACAAAAACCTGCCTCGATCATGCCTACACCAATATACCTAAATTCTTATTACTTATTCGTAGCCTAAATGTAATCTTGACGCTACACGAATTGACATGCATTTATCGGATCATGATGGCGTCATGTTGAGTCTGACTATTGAAAAAACGGACGTACCTAACCCGGTCGCTTATAAGCGCTTGTATACGAAAACAAAAATATTTAATTTTGCAGAGAGCTTGACACTTCATAATTGGAATGATACTTTAACTAAGTCACTGTGTCCTTACGAGACGTTAGATTCTGTTTTTAATGTTATTAAACATCACTATGACGTTCACTTCCCGGTGAGACAATATCCAGTGCGTAAAAATGTAAAAGTTTGGATCAGCGATCGCGCACGTCAATTACGAATCTCGATTCATAACATGAAACGCTTACTCACTACTAATCCTCAAGACTCCGGTGAATCGAAAGAAAAACTTAAAGAACTGGAAAATGTCTTTTTTTCAGAACTCACTTTAGCTCGTAAGACATATGTAAATGAAATAATTAGCAAATCAGAAAACATTTGTCGCGGCGTTTGGCGAGCGGTAGCGTCAGAGACATGCCGTGATAAGAAATGTGATGCTCTAGACATACTCGTACGTGGGTCGGCTGGAGACTGTGACTGTGAGCGCGCAGCCACCGTAGCCGCCGACTTAAACCGGTTTTATATCGAGACAAATTTAAACGTAGCAGTAAAGCCGAGCGTTGACAAAGCTATGAAATACTTGGAAGCATTCATACTGAAACGTTGGGATTTATTTAACTGCGAATCATAGCATGAAACGCTTCGAAATCGAGATTCGTAATCATATCATTCATTATTGATGAATTAATGAAAGCAATAAAAAACATTATTGACATATTATGCGAATTTTTTAATAGATGTCTTCAAGCCGGTCTATTTCCAAATGCATTGAACATAGTCAAGGTCCAACCCATTTATAAGGGAAAAGGTGAGATGCAGGTGTTGAAAAATTACAGACCAATCTCTCTCATACCCATTATGGCAAAAGTACTAGAAAAATTAATGAGTAATAGAATGATGGCATTTTTCAACACCAATGGACTACTTAAATCGCAGCAGTACGCTTATCAACCTGGAAGATCCACTGTGGATGCGACGCGCAACGTCCTGTCCTTGGTGATGTCCCATCTGGAGGGTCGGCGACAGACTGCGGCTATCTTTTGCGATCTGTCGCGGGCCTTCGAGTTGGTGAACCATTCGCTGCTTGTTGGTGAACCATTTGTTGCTTGGAAGTTGGAACATTATGGCATTAACGGACCGTTCCTGGCTATGGTGTCCTCTTTTCTCGGGAGCCGGATGCAGCTGACATCGGTACATGGCGTACCATCCAAAATACAGACAATGGGGGGAAATGCTGTCCCACAGGGATCAATCATGGGTAATTATTTATTCTTATTACTCATTAATGACCTCACAGTGTCATCGTCAGACGCGGAGTTTGTCATGTTTACGGATGATGACTGCGTTATAGTAGCCGCCGATGACCACCAGCAACTGAAGAAAGCTGAGTAAGGTAATGGACGATGTGGCTCAGTAGTTTTCGGCAAATGGCATGGCACTGAATGTGGAAAAGACAAATATTATCCACTTTAGGCTTAGTTGTAAAAAGCGGGACCCACTTAAAATATCATGACAAGGACTGGACGTTCCCCAGGTAGAAAACGTCAAATACTTGGGCTTTATTATTGACGAAGCTCTAACATGGGAAGCCCATATTGACCACACCTGTAGTCGATTGTCGTCTGCATGCTTTGCTCTGTCTCGTCTGTGTGGTAGTCTCCATCGAAAAAACATCGAAAAGGCTTACTTCGGTTATTTCCATTCCTTACTAACTTACGGTTTAGATATGTGGGGATTGGCCGCGGATCGGGACAGGGCATTCAGACGTCAGAAGCGTGCGATGAGGATTATGTGTGGCGTGGAGTGGGATCATCCCGCTCGAGAACTGTTCAAGGATCAAAAAATTCTCACTTTATCCTGTCAATTTATTCTGCAGGCGGCAAAATTTGTAAAAGAAAACCTTGAGCAGTTCCCAACGTGGGCTAACTCCCATAACTACCCGACACGGAGAAGGCATCGCCTCAAACTACCTGCCGGGAGGCTTAAGAAGTCACAAAAACGACTTGATTATGTCGGTGTTAAAATATATAACACTCTTCCTCAGAGTGTAACTCAGGTGTCTAGCTGCATCTCGTTCACACGCAAGGTCAAGACGCTACTGCTCAATAAAGCTTAATACAGCGTCGATGAATTTTTAAAAGATAATTTGATTGATGATTCAAACTTATTTACCAATAATTAAAGAACAACGGTGAAGTTTTAGGTGATAAATCTTGCAGCGTCTTGAAATATCATTACTACAGAGTAAGTAAGTAATTAATTATTTTTAAGTAATTATTAATTCTACGTTTTCTCAACATTTCATGTAAGCTAGAAAAAGCCTGGTTAACAAACCAATTTAAAAAGACATGAAATTGAGTTTCATTTCCTTCCTACAATTATGTTTCAGGTTTGGACGTCAAAACAGTCAACAGAGTATACCACCCACGCGGTTTTTTAAACCAAAGGAGGTTGAATTACACTTACTGCCCCCCCCCCCCCCCCCCCCCCGGTTTTTAAAACCAAATGAGGTTGAATTACGCTTACTGGCGTTAAACCTTTTAACACTAAGCCTAATTCGACCTCCTTGCGATAAACAGAATAATACTATATGTTAAAAATAAAACCTATAAACAAAAAATTATTACATAGATAATACAATGCATTACCCTCTGTCCGCACTGCAATATTTCGCCACACGTTTTTTGTCTCGCAATTCTGTAATACATTGAATCTTAAAGGAGTAGCCACACAGGTGGTCAAAAATTCACGCGTGAAAAAAAACTGTAATTTGATGCAAATTGAACGCGATGCGGTGAGAATTTATTTCCGCGCGAATGTTTTGTACAGTATAAAGCAGTTATGGCTATGGCCGCACTGTGAAATAAAATTCGTGCGTTTCGCTCAATCGTGCACCGGTGCTATTGGTAGGATATCGAGTGCTTCGTCTCCCACCCGACACACCACACATGAGTTACCAGAAAATAACGACATAGATATAGTAAAAGGCTTCTTGATGTTTTATGTAGAAAAATCCTTTCATCGGTCTCAAGGCTGTAAATGGGTGAGTCCAATGTTCATGACTCTTTTGAAAGGTCTGTCACGCCGCCGCCACTCTAGTATCAGGTAAATTAAAAAATACTGTTATTCATTTTAGACGTTCGTCTCAGCCGGGAGCATCAAACTGGCAAAAATCGTACGACATTTTATTCGCAGTGAGTAATATATGTAATTCTGATCACGGAATAATACGCGTGAATAAAAATCGCGCGGTGAAATATCGCATTGCGGACAGGACCTTATAGTTTATGGAGGAAGTGCAAGTGTTGTAAGGTTAAGTTTATTTATATATTTAATTGTTTTCACAAAAACAGTGTAAAAAGAAGGACTTAATGCTAAATAGCATTATCTACCACTCACCCAGGTCGTGAAAAAAAATTAGTACATATGGCGTGCGGCTTAAAGTATTGAACAATAAATACAAAAGAAACAAAGATTAATTGTGTAAATAAAGTATTTAAAATATTTGTGCTAATATTGGACAACTGTTTCCCTGCACAGTGAAACAGCAGCAACATATCTAAACATATTGTTTTGTAATCTCACTAGGCAGTAACAGATTGAAAATAATTATTATCAAAAGCCTAGTCTGTTACACTTGGTAGGTAATTGAATAGGTACAATATCTTTAAGCATTATATTTATCACGCATAAGTATTTAATTGCCTACCTAATTAGGCAGATACTATAATTCAAATCTCTAAGACTTGTTTCAAAAGTTGTTAACAGTAACATAACCTACAAAACTTTGAAGCCTTATAACAATTATTCCTGGCCTCTCCAATAAAACAATCTTAGACTTACAATCTCAGGACATGATGCTGAATTACTAACGATATTTTTTTGTCTAAAGACGCCTTGAATTTTACTGACATATAAATATGTATGGGAGTTCGCCATTGTTCTTTATGTATAACTTAATAATATGTCAATACTATAACAAAGTTATAATTTATTATTAATATAATGTTCATTTGACATGTAAGATTTTTACCCTATTAATAAATATTGAAGTGAATTGAATTGAAAAGATCCACGACCTGGAACGTGAAAAGCAGTCTTAGGTCTGTCTTCTAAACGTAAAGGCACTTCCCAAAAAGCTTTAGCAATATCAATTGAACTCAGGTATTTAGAATCTTTAAGGTTGTCTATAATGTCTGATATGAATGGTAATTTATAAGCATATTTTCTAGTTATGTCATTAAGCTTACGACTGTCGACGCAGAATCTCCAAGTATCACCTTTCTTAGGGGTAATAATTGCAGGATTTAGCCAAGGGCTTTCACAAGGCTCTATAACATCAAGTTCTAGCATTTCATCAACTTCTGCTCGAATAGCTTTCTGTTTTTCAGGTGATAATCGATAGCATCGTTGACGAATTGGTGGGTGGTCACCTTTATCAATATAGTATTCAATAAGTTTCGTTCTCCCTAATGGAAGTATGTCAGTAGAAATATTACGAAATTGTTCTACGACTGCATTAGCAAGAATCAATTGCGTGTCTGTAAGTCTGTCATCAAGTCAATGTCAAGTAAGTATCGTTAGTATTGATGATAAACATGGGAGTATCTGAACTCTTGTGCATACTGACCGTATTAAGTATGTCTGTAGCCAGCTTAAAAGTTTTCTAGAAGTCGATACCTAATATGAAAGGTTGAGTAATTGCGGGTATTACATGGGCAGTAATTATAGCAAACTTCTTTTTAAATAAAGTGGGAAGCTTAATAGTACCAATTGAATTGATTGTTTGACTATTAGCAACAGAACCTTTGATAACTTGGTTACGTTGTGGTTCCAAACCATTTTCAAGTAATAATTTATGTGAGTTATTACCTAAAATTGTAATGGCACGACTACTATCCAGTAAACCGTTTAGGGTTAAATTTCCAACATTTACTTTAAGGTATGGACGTTCAGTGTCCGATGTATTATCAAAGAGGAGCGTAGAAAAGTTGTTTGTTTTGAAAAATATTGAAATAGTTTTAAGCCAATAGTGTTGTGCTTCTAGTTCCTCTCTAATTAGTTTTTTGAAGTTTGTGTACATACAGGGCAATTGGTAAAAATTACGTCTTTTTTACTGCAACGAAAACAAACTTTATGTCTGTAGGGACATTGACATAAAGCAGGGCTATCGTTTCGACAGCGAGGGCAAAATATAGGTAGTGCATGTTTCTTAGAATCTGCAGCAATTGAATGTACAGGGTAAGGTTCGAAGTCGAAGGCTTTGGTAAGTCTTGTAATGTAGGAGTATCAGAGTTGGACATTTCAATGCAACTTTCGTACCATTTGCATGTTTTAAATAATGTTGCGACCGAGTCGAGATCGTTTGGTGATAACCTTTGATAAAATTCGGGTCGCAAATTACGCCTAAGAATATCAATCTTGGCTTTTTTCTGAAATAGGCTCACGTAAATTTGCAAATAATGATTCTAATTCAGTAAAATAACAAATCACACGCTCATTTGTTTTTTGTTTGCGTGCATCTATGACTTTCCGTAGTTTATAATCATAGTCTGTAATTTCAAATTCATTTAGTAAAGTTATTTCAAAAGATTCCCAGTCTGGGATTGTTTGTTTGTGAGCTCGAAACCAATCCAAAGGAGTTCCTTTAAGAATATCGTATATGTGATTGTATAGTTCAGTATGTGAAATATTTCGAGCAATTGCGAATTCCTCTACTTTTTCAAGAAAATCTTTTGGGCAACTATCCCCCTTGTAAATAAACCGTTTAAATTCGTGACTTGATCTGTTGATCGAAATGTTTTGTAATATTTGTGTCAGCAGGTCAAAATATGGTAATTGAGTTTGTAGTTCTGGAAAATGATCTTGTGTATTTTCTTGTAGAAGAGCAGCTTGGATTATCTAATGTTTCGAAACGTTTTTGTAAATCGAATAAACTTTCCGAAACATTTTTAAATGTTTCTAGTTGTACTGTTGTAAGTTCTGTGGTAATATTCACGTTTTTTAATGTATTTTTAACATGCAGAATATATGACGCATTCTTCTCCTTCGTACCGGGTAAGCTATTAAACGTGCAGAAATAATAGTTATCCATTTTTAATTTCAGCTATATCCTGTTCAAATATATACGGGCTATGAAAATCCTGAGTATTCGAGCTATCAAGTAAGTTCGATAACCTTGATCGTAAATTTTCTGCAGTATCTATTGTATGGACCTCAGCATTTCGACATTTTAATTCATAGATCAATTCTGGTTTATTTAGATGCGCAGGGTCCATTTTTATTAATTTGAGACCGGCAAATAAAATTAAGTATTTACTTTGTAAGTAACGTTACGTTAAGTGCGATAGAAACACTTAAAAAAATATAAAAAATAGCGTTAATGCAACTACGCGTTAATGCGTCACGCATAATAACGTGTCAAAGTTTAGCGTAATTCGGAACTAGTTAGTGAAATTCAGGACAAAGTACGTATTAATGAAAATGTCTTACTTACATGAATAACTGGGATGCAATTATAAAATATACATTCCCTCCACACATTCCCTCACATTCCCTCATTTCCATGCATTAGTAAAAAAAACTTCTGAGTTTTCCAAATATTTTCAAAATTAAATCAAGATGGCCTAGTGCCTTTCAGAATTTTGTGGGACGACTTAAAAATTGAACACTGATTCACAAAATAAAACACACGGATTAAGAAAACACGGAGGAATCAGGAACTTGTAGGCATGTGGACTGGTCGGTCAGGTAGAGCAGGGCTGGGTAAGGAAACGTTGAGGGCGCCAATTGTGGCCGGAGCCCCCCGAGGGTGTCTGGCAGCTCAAAGGGACTCCTTGCTCACAATAATATAAAGTAGGTGCAGAAGAAACTTCGTAGTGCGAGCCATCCTTTTGGCCATGGGTAGTAGATTTATCTCATATGAAAGATAATAGGCTAACAGCTGACATAACTTTGAGGTACACTTCTTCGGACCCACAGTTTTGGTACTATGGTATTTCCAATTAAAGTAATTTCATCATCAGGTAACGGCGTGAGGTAATAATAAAAACATAGTACTACATATGCAGGTGCACAATTATTATTATATTATTACGAAATTTTGTTTTACAAAATAGCAACTCCTCACCATAGGGTTGGGCCAAAGCATGAATGACAATCTAGGAATGACAGGTTATTTGAGTTTAGAATAATTAATGACAAACTATCAAATGGGTATGATTAAGAAAGAATTAAGAATTTATTAAAGAGGTTTCACATCGTCACAAACCGTTTACACGCCCTGCCTGTGTAGTTGACTGCATCAACTAAAAGCACATAATGGGGCCGTTCGTTTTGTAGCAAATGGCGAAAATAGCTGTTAGAAACGCTAAATATGATCACATTTGGCGTTTTCTTTGGACATTTGTGGGCGAAATTAGCGATCTGAAAGTTTTCGAACACCGTTCGTTTTGGGTTTATACCAACGGATCGCGCGATCCGTTTAGAGTGTCAACGGATCGCAGTGAGTCGTGTCAACTGATATCGCGATCCGTTGCCACTCAAAATTTATTAAATATTTTTCCCATCGGATCGCGCTATCCGTTGAGACTCAAATAAAATAAAAATATTTTCCCATCGGATCGCGATTTTGGTTAGGTTATGTATAATGATAGTTTTTTAGTGTAGCTTTATGTTATATACCCTAGTAAATACTAATAAAATAAACATTTTAAATGAAAAATTTAATTAAGTACATACTTCAATGATTCGCATGTGAACACATATGTACAATGGAGAATATGGTATCGGTAGGTATATGGTAAATTTCCAAAAATTTCCAATATCAATTATTATATCTATTATAAAGAAAACAAGTATTTTTTTTTATCTTAAAACATGTTTTTTATATTTTTTATTGTATAATCATCGAGTTGTAAGCTACCCTGAAAGTTTCAGCTGGATAGCCAATCGGGAAGTGCTAGAAATTTGAGTTGCAATATTCCACATGGAACGATAGACAGACAGACAAACAAGGAAGTGACTTACTAAAAACGTGGTAAAACAAGTAATAATCAGCCATGTTTTAATTCGAACAATAATCAACAATAAAAAAGCAGGTAAAAAAAGGAACTAACAAGAAAGGTAAAAATCAACACAGGTAAATATAAAACATGATCACACATTCAAAAAGTAATACATGTTTTTATACTGACCTGGTCACAAAGCACTTACACTAAAGTCAACATTAGGAACGGAATATTTACCATATATTATATATATATTTTGTTTTGAGTTTTCTATGTTTCATCACTGTTTCAAGCAGTATGATCGCAGATAAATTGAAGTAAAAGCAGTACCAATATATAGAAAACTCAAAATAAGTACATGTTTATATCGCGTTTATAATGTTGGCTGAATATGTCTTCATTTTAACTATAATCAACAATTATAAACATAAATAACACTCCGTTTCTCATGTTGATTTAAAAATGTTCAAAGAGGACGGCTTGTTAAAAATGTACATTTCTAAACTGCCCACAACGCCACAGAATAAATAAAACGTAGTATCTCTACCTAGTCTGTGGCCATCTCATCATCTCGAACGCAGGAAATGTCGCTGTCGAAAGTGTCGAACAGACAGACGCATTCTTTAGTTGTTCAAGAAAAAGTTTCACAATCGAAGTGAAAATATAAATAATGGACTTTCGTGGATGATAAATTAAGTGAGTGATAGTAAGTTTTGTGACGGCAGAATTTTGGAGTTCGATGTTGCTTTTATGTTAACTTGGAGCACCTGTCAAAAGTGAGAAGGCATCGAAAGGTACAAACGGCATTCCATGCATTTTTTTATATCCTCAGAACTTTACTCCTTTGTTTTTTTTTCATCATTGGCTATCGTTTTATATCAAAAACATAACCTCGCCCTTTAGGTGCATGTGAGCAAAGCAGCAATTATTGTTTACTCCTCATTATATCAATGAGAATTGAATACCTTATTGATGAGTGTTGTTGATCAGTGAAGGTTTACACTTCTACAGTAATATGAATGCCTTTTGTAGATACCTGTATAAGGGCAGCATTGTATTACATACCTATAATATTTAAATTATTTTATTAAATATTAGAATTAGAATTCTTAATCTGCAAAGAAATGCTACACAATGGTTGAAATATGTACCAGTATTAAATTTCTTGCACTAACTATAAACTAAAAATGTACAGTAACAAAAATAAACAATAATAAAAAATTAAGTGCATCATTAAAAATAACAGAAGATATGTAGCATTTCTTACAAAATAATAAATACTGTAATCAGTATCAAAACAAAAGTAAAAAAATCCAAGTAAATAGTGTTTTCAGTTTTTTCATACTCTTCGGACAATTATCTTCTAATGAAGATAATTGTCCGAAGTGTATGAAAAACATACGAGCTAAGTATATATGGCATTTCCCCTGCTTTGATCATACTGCGACGAAGGCTTCTCCTAATACACACCACTGAGCTTGGTGTTCAGCTCTCCTTATCCACTTTCTTCCAACCGGTTTTTGCTGGTTGTCATTCCACCTGGCCACAAGTCGTCCTACACTATTTTTGCCTAAACATGGTCTCCACTTGAGAATTTGTCTACCCAAACTCATGAGAACTATTAGAGTTCTTAGAAATTATATTTATATAATACATGTGTTAATTAGTTATATTGGTGGAATAATAATCATGAGGTGATTGTTAACATACACAAGTAAAAAGGATAAAAATAAAAAAGGCAAAGGATAAAAAAAAAATGTGTTTTCAAAAATCTCCAGGAAGTTCCAGAAAAACATTCATCATTTTACTGATTTGTGACTTTGACAATTATTGACTGTGATGTGACAATACTTTTAATAAACTAAACTTGACATTGGTGAAATTGCTAGTACGCCAGTGCCTCTGCAAAAGCCATCTAATAAAAAGAAGAAGACAATTATTACTAAGTAATGGAACCTAGACTAGTTGGGTTGCCAATTGTTCATATAGTTGGGTCATGGCACTGTTATTAAAGCAGTGTATCAATATCAAGATGAGCTTTAAAATGATCTGAATTCTAGTACAAATAACATAACGCTGTCATTCATAAGGGGGCATTATTACATGAGGCATTATTATTTATTTCATTACATGAGGTGATTTTGGTGATTTTTCGACTCCAAGTACAAATCTATTTGACTGCTGAACTAAATTTGATATTTTGTACTTTATAGGTAATTTTGGTCCTGGAATAACACATAGGTTACTTTTAAACCAGAGAAATGACCACACAGGCAAAGCCGCAGGCACACCTAGTCGAACAATGAAATACTTAAATAGCAACTACTATAATTCTTCAAAGAATATTCATTCTAATTCAGTGCTCAGTGGTCTCAAGAGTGACTAGTGGACCAACATGTCTATGTGATGTTCAGTAAAATCATCTGCTCATTCAACCTCGCTTTGATTTATCCACTCTGAACTGTTGTCCCCCCCCCCCCCCCCTCATCCCCACGTGAGATTGGGTGAGAGTTGGCTCAACTCCCTCCCCCCCTATACGCAAAAGGGGACAATGATTGGCCTAGTTGCGGAAAAGAAGCCCAACCACCAAGTACGGGAGGTGCTTGGTGGTTGGGCTTCTTTTCCCTTATTTAAAAGTTACCTATAGATGTGTTATTCCAGGATCACAATTACCTATAAAGTGTAAAACATCAAATTTATTCCAAAATAGTTTTTTTTATATATTGTTCAGGTTCTAGTCATCAGATTGAGATACCAAGTAGACCAGTTTTTAAGTCCAAACCTAAAGGTATCCAACAGTGAAAACCTCATTGCAATTGGTCCAGTAGTTTTTATGTGATGGGTGAACAAACAGAAATACACGAACAAACAGAAACACTTAAAAATATATGTTTTCTTCAGCTTATTTTAACTACTTATCCTCAATAATTTTTTTTTATTGTCTTCATTGTACAGACATTTTGGTACTTACTACTTTATTATAAGTTTAGATCCAGGCTGCTCAACCCCAGGCCCTCGGGCCACATTGTGGCCCGCAAACGATTTATAGGTGGCCTGTGTGAACCAGAAGAATAAGTTCTGGTCCTGGAATAAGAATAAACCATGTTAGATGCCCTGGAGCGGCCTGACCAACTCTAAAACCAGAGGCCAGCACTACCTAAGCTCATACGACAAGCAAGCAAGCAAGTACAAAGCTAAAATTAGATACTTATTAGCAGCACCAGCTTTACGAGGCCTGGGGCGGTCGCCCAGGCCGTGGTACGCCCAGCTTAACTTCACCACTTATTTTAAATACCTATATCTATCAATCTAAAAATAAGAATATAATAATATTCAGCGCAATAACTTTAATGAGCTTTCTGGTTCAGAATATAGTGAAAGAAAAGCTGAGAGACAAAGTTTTTGAACAGCGTGGCTCTTTACCTCCCTGGGCTTATTTCAACCCGATGTTTTTTAGTTCCATTCATTATTTTCATATGTTTTGTAATCGCGTTTATTTGTTTCACTGATAGATATATCTAAAAATTTCCGCGCTCGCTTTGCTCGCGCCTTTATAATAATGTTGTGATTTTATGCATTCAGAAGATCATTTATTAATATTCATTTTTTCACATAATTACATGCTCAAAGCGAGTGTTCGTGCAGAAATCGGTTTTTGTACAGTGTTTTGGTCTAGCGCTCATTGAGAATAAAATTTGCTACATATGTTCGCGCTCGCTACGCTCGCACTGTACTGCCTGTTAAATGAAGGAAAAGGTGGATGTTGCTTTCCTTCAGTTTTTACAATTACTTCAAGAAATGATTTGGAATTATCTTGCCTTGTTATTATTGGCTGCTTTCATGAATATCTTTCAATGAATCCATAGTATTTTTTTACGCTGAGGAATTCCATGAATGTCTAATTTAACGAAATTTTTCACGCTCGATATGCTCGCGTCTTTTAAGTGTTATAGGTATTCAGTTTCCTCCTGTATTTTGTATCGGAAATCACTCAAATTTTGCTCCCGCTTCGCTCGCGCCTTCTTTATAAGTTTTCGGGTTTTACGCATATACAAGATCGATCATAAACGATAGTTTTTTTTCACAAAACTACACAAAAAAAATGTAGCTCAACATTTTCGCACTCGCTACTCTCGCGCCTTCTTGGTAATATTGCATGTTTCGCAATCATAGAAGATCGATCATAACAACAAATAAAAGAAATAACTACAATTATAAAAATGTATCTGTGTAGCGCAAAGTTTTCATATAAAAAAGGGGCGCTGAAATATTTCTCGCCCAAGGCTCACAGATTCCTAAAGCCAACCCTTTCTGAATCTACTCTCAAACCCAAGGCGTTCGTGCAAGAGGAAGGCTTTCCTGCAATATCTGACCTGGCCTTTCAGGTTTTCAGTAGTTTTTGATCAACATAATTTCATAACTTAATTTTGTAAAAAAAACTGCACCTCTAACTGAGTAACATATACATTATCTGATTTGTTGTTACTGTCAACATCTGCGCCTAGCATTGGAAAATTATTAAAACAAAAATAATGACAGAAACCAGATTGACTGTACCAATTACTTAGGTTTACATTTTGGTGAATTTGGCAGTAGACGCTATTTATTTTATTACCACTACCTTGCTACGCGTGCGCACGCGCAGTATGAGCGTGGTAGAGCGCGTGGTAGCTTTTTCGCGCGAGTAAAAGGCTAAAAAAAAATAAAAAAATAGATAAATAGGAATAAAATAAAAATAAAAAACGTAACAAAAATAGGAACCGTCTGTGGCCCGCTAGTGATTTTTTAATTGTCAATTTGGCCCAACTCTTAAAAAGGTTGAGCAGCCTTGATATAGATAGATGTTGCCTTCAATTTCGATCATATCCACATGACCACACTCATTATTACTCTTTGTTATTCATACACAACTTCAAGAGATTTTTAAGATCACATTGCACGCACTTTTGTAATGAGTATTTATATCCTGTATCCCATGCAGAAGTGACCATTATTTTCCTTTTTGTCATATACAACAAAGTGACACTGAATAGCCTTATAAGTACGTAGCATGTTTGTTTCGATCAAGCATTTAAATTAGTTTACGTGTGCAATGGCTCAAAACATCGTATTTAAAATTACCAAACAAAAGTAAAAATTAAAAATTTGCAGCAACCCTAAATGTTAGTTATTGTAGGAACCAATCTTTATAGCGGCTGTGAAGCGCGCTGCGAGTGTGACTTCGCGCTGGTACAGTAAGGTTCGCAATTATTAGAGTTTTTTTTTTACCACCTACTTGTAGAACATGCTAATAATAAGAAACACTTTATTACACCAGAATTATGAAACAAATATACCAGAATTAAATTAAAAAATTGGCAAAACGGGTGGTCTTATCGCTAAAAGCAATCTCTTCCAGACAAACTTTGGATGGACAGTAATTACGAATTAAAAAAGGACGGTGGCGGAAAACAATACAATAAATCATGCAAAATAAAAATGAATATACCTACATACATATTTAATAAACTACATAAACCATACTTACTTACATGTCACATGCAAATAATGTTATGATTGAAAAATAATATATATGTGTTAAGTAGATACAAATAATGGAAGGATGAAAATGTTATACCTATAGCTATGTTTCTAGTAGCTGAATTAGCGTCGACTCTTAACGCGTTAACCTATTCATTATTTTTTAACCAATCATGAAATTATGTTAACATACGTCAACACAATAATATTAATATCGGAATATATGCTGATATCGTGTTGGTGGATTGTATTGGTTGGTAACAAACAATTTTAAAATAACTAACTAGACTGTACTTGAACAGAATCGCAAGCATGTGTGCAGCGTACGGATGTAGCCTCGGCGGTAGCCTGATGCGGTGGGCTAGCGGGAGGGTGTGCCCCGGCCTCTCACCTCTCCAAAGCCCGCTTACACCTAAAATTTGCTATTGCGCAGCGCCTTGCGCCTAACTTCTCAGCCGCCATAAAGATTAGTTCCTACTCTATCACGTAGCACAAAAAAGTAGGTATTTACATACAAACTGCTCCGTCTGCGGTTTCAGGTTGCCTGGCTTCTCCTCGCTTGCGCGCTGTTGGTAATACCCGGTTGAGTAGAGATTGTTCACCAATCCGAGCATATGTGGGTTCCAGCCAGCCTAATCTTTCTCTGCACGCTGTTATATTACAGCTGAAGAAAACACCGAAGGCTTAAGAAATGTCAATTTTATGTAACACTTGAATTTGATCACAAATCTAAATGTCTGTAACTTGTTCGGCTGCCTCTCGGCCACCTCTGGCACGAGGGAGTACCGCTTGTGGTACTCCCGGTAGGTACTCCCTCTCGCGGTCGTACAATCTCTCTCTGTCACCTTCTGGGAACTCCAAAAGCCTAGAGCTACTGAACGCCCGCTGCCTGTCGCTCAAATGCCCTATCATCTCTTCAATCACGCGCTCTAAGATTTCATCCTCGACGATACGACGATCCAAACCTCGTCGGTCGCGAACATTCGGTACAGAGAGTGTACCGAGCGTGAACTCGCCTCTTACTTCAGCTCTATCCTGTTCAAGTTCTTTCCCGCACCGTATTCGAACCGCTTCACTTCATCCCGTTGTGTCCCGACTCGTAGAAAAAAAGATTCACAACAAAATAAGAAAATAAAAACTATTCGACGTACGTTGAGGTATTATTACTACGTCGACGTATTTGTATTTTGACTATGACATTCAACTACCACTGCGCAATGCGCAAGTTCTGTCAATCAGAGTTGTCAAACAGACTATAGTACGACCAACTTATCTGTGAAATGGCGAAAAAAACCGCCACGTATTAGGTTCACATTTTCTGTATTTGTACCACATTTTTATTAAGTCTTTTTTAGTAAGTCTTGTTTGGCTTTCCGGGTGGAATCTAGCACTCAAATTTCGAGCACTTCCTGATTAGCTATCCAGGTGAAACTTTCAGGTTAGCTCACAACGCAATGATAATGCAATTTGAAAATATACTCAATATAAAAATAAGACGTGGTATTTAGATGTTTTTGAATCTACATTTGCTGCATGCTCTGTTTTTTGATTGGTCTACTTATCGATTGACTGGAACACTCACGCCAACATTCAGTTCACAGATAAGTTAGTAGCACTGTAGCACAAGTTCAAGGTCAAGAGCGATATTGTTTTTTTTACCAGCTGATTATTAGGCAGTATTATTATTATTTATTCTGTACTATATGGTTTGATGTACAGTGTTTTTTGCGTAAACTTTAAAAGTAAATTAAAAACTTCGAAATCTTAAATTCGGCAAACTAGCGTAATTCGTCATCCCGAACCACAGTCCACCCCGGTATCTAATAGGTAATTATGTTACAGATTGTATAAGTTATTTTGTCAAAGAGCGTGTTTTTTTTTAATGACCTGCTGATCTATTCTAATGAATAGAAAAAATGAATGTGAGAAAATGTAGGTTGGTATAATTGCCAACCTACACTTTCTCACAGAGCTGTTATAAAAACCACAAATTTCCATAAGAGCGGGCATTGTACCTGCAGTCCCTATGTTATAAGCTGACCTGCTCAACATCATCGCCATTTTATCTGCAGTCTACAGGCAGATCACCTGTGATAATGGTACCTAATCTCATCATTATAACCACAGACTCACAGGCAATTAAGTTAAATCGCTGGTAGACTATGCATTAGAACTGATCTTATTAGTAAACTAGCTGATGCCCGCGGCTTCGCACGCGTGGTCATTTCTGTAGGTTAAAGGTACTCTTTGTGCTATTCCAGGACCTAAAATACCAATAAAGTTTTATCAAAATTCCTTCAGCCGTCAAAAATATTTTTTCGATTGCTCGGCTTCTACTCTTCGGATTGAGATATAAAGTACCCCAGTTTGTAAGTCAAAACATAAGTTATCCAACAGTGAAAACCGCATCGCAATCGGTCCAGTAGTTTTTACGTGATGAGCGAACAAACATACAGACAGATAAACAGACAAACAGACAGATACGAATTTTTAATTCTTTTTTAATTATCTTCTTTGTACAGACTTTTTCGTTCCTATTGCTTTATTATAAGTATAGATTTGTTTACATGCTAACAGGCAGTCTCTATTTCTGCCAGACATAACAAAAGGTACAGTCAGCAACAAAACTCCATATCAAACCTATTGTTTTTCCTATAAATGCGAAATATATATCAATTTGAGAGATTCTATGTAAAATGAAAGAAAGCTTGCACCTTGTTCACTGCTCAGTGTATTTTTTCACTGACTGCATGAGCTAAGTATCTACCTTGTAGTGAGTAGAAAGTTTAGAAAACTTCACTAATTAGGAGAAAAAAGTAATAAAGTACAATATACTATATTTAATCAAAATTCGTTCAGCCTTCAAATAGTATTTTTTCGACTAAGATACCGAGTACCTCAGTTTTTAGTCAAACCCTAAGCTATCCAACAATGAAAACCGCATCGTAATCGGTCCAGTAGTTTTTACGTGATTGGCGAACAAACAGAAATACACAAACAAACAGATTTTTCTTCAGCTTATATTATAATTAAATATCTAATAATTTTCCCGGGAATTGCAGAGTAGAGATTACCTGGGAATAAACCCTGGTAAATAGACACCTGAAATTGCAATTATTATTAAAATTAGTTAAAGAATACAAACTTCCTTGTCTCTAATGTAGTAAGTACTAAGTAATATTAAGTCTATCTAGTCCGGAATGTGACATCAAACGGCTCAACTCACATTGTCCATAAAGGTAACCGAGGTGAAAATTAAACAAAGCTGACTCACCGCTATTACTTCCAGGCTCACAGTACCACGAAGTAAATAATAGTACAAGTAGGTACAGAACGTAATGTAGGTATGTAATTTGCGAAGTCGCTTCGTTACTACGCCTCTATGCCGGAGTCTAAACAACGTGATGTCTCAATAGAGATCCACCTCTTGCCTCCGCCGCGTCATAAACATTTTATGGTTTAAGATCTCGCTTATACATACCTACCTTCATCGTCTTACGTCAGACATCTGTCAGAAAATGCCGAGATAACTTTTTGCCATATTACATCAGCATGTAGGTAAGCCAAGCTATTCTTACTACAGGGGTAGCGGCTTGTGCATTACTGACTAAGTTCCTGCTGTAGTGGAGCAGTGCTGCAGTAGCCATGTCATGGTGAAACTTAGAACGGGCTATCACAATTAAATGCGCGTACAACATTTCGTGTCCTTGCTGTTAACCCTTGAGGAGTTCTCTAGTCAGGACCCACCCAACCACTCAGGGTTGGGTGGTTATTATGTCATGGTAAAACTTAAAAACGACTATCGTTATAAAATGCGTACACAAAATTTCGTATCGGTGCTGTTGAAGAGTTCCTTTAAGCTTCCTTTGAGCTAATCCTGGATGTCGATTCAGGTCATGCTGACCATAAAAATGCATTGTAACATGTAAAAAATCAACCCCGTAGGATAAGAGGAAGTGGTTCTAATTCAGCTCGTGTGTATGTTTGTAACCTCTTCCCGATGAAATGGATGAACGAAATTTGGTAAGTAGATAAGTCCTGGAATAACACATATGACCTGCTTATTATCATCATCATCATCATCATCATCCAATTCAATTGAGAGACGGCTATGAGGCGCATTGGGGATGACACTCTGGTAAAGAGTAATCTTCAAAGTCTGGCGCATCGACGTGAGGTGCAAGCCTGTCGGTATTCTACAGATTGCACTATAGAGAGTGTGCACAAGAACTACACAATCTGATTCCCCCATCACCGCACGACTAGGCGATCGAAAAGCGCCACCCTTTTATGGTTGAAATACCTCGCACAAGAGCGAAGCGGTACGCTTCTTCAGTTATTATAAGAACTGCAAAGGAGTGGAATGCCCTGCCCTCGTCAGTGTTTCTGGTAAATTATGACCCAGGTGTGTTCAAGTGAAAAGTGAATAGGTAATATCTACTAGGCAAGCGTGCTACACCTTCGACCACATCATCGCTTTCCATCAGGTAAGATCGTGGACAAACGATTGCCTAGTCCGTAATATACAAAAAACAAAAAAACACGCTGGTGAAACCGCGAGGTTGTAAATAAACTAAGATGCGTTGCTTGCGCTCTAAAATGGCAACGAAGAAGTAGGGTAATTGCCTGAGTGTCGCTTAGTCGCACACGGTCTCTCAATGAAGCAACCCGCGTACGCGAAGTCACAGGTCACAGGGTAGTCACGGTCCGTAGGTTGGCTCGTCGAACTTAGAACAATAAAATATATTCATATCTTTTAGACAACATGTTTATTTAATTTTATAGAACCGAATGACGACTGATGAGAAGAGCAGGTCATTTGCTTTTTGGAAGCACCACCTTCTCTCAGTAAGCCCAGAACATTATAGCACATTGCGAAATGGTTTTAAGTATGCGCTATATTAAAAATGAGCTATTTCTGTAGTGCACACACAAAACAATTCAGTACAGTGCAGTGCGTAGTGTTTCACATATTATATGACGTGACGTTTTAGATAAAATGTATTTGTTACCATCTAATAATAAAATACGGTAAAAAAAAACTAAAATCACGCGATATTATTATGAAAACTAATTTGGTTTTATACATTTTAAAGATAAAAAACGGGAGTTACTCACGTATAGCAGTTGAATTATTTCTACTATAGTTTCAACCACATCCAGTGGTCTTTCTCAAGGGGAGTGCAGAACGCTCGCGAGCGTGTCTTGCTCATCAAAAACGACCTCGTCATTTGGTGAAAACACAAGAGTGAAATGAATAGTCTCGTTAAGACAAACTATGTAATGGGCCCAAACTCGCAAAGTTATTAGCCTTTTGAAGGGTTCCGTTACCTGCCTTCCAGCCCCACCATCAGACCGATGGTATACCATAATATTGCATTGTAAATACATTAGTATCTATATGACATTAGTGAAGTTTCAAATGGATACGACCACTAGAAGTGGATGATTTATCTGTGACATTACATTAAATGTACAATAAGTAGATAGATAGATAATACTTTATTGCACCTAAAAAGATATTATACACATAAAATATTTCTTTAAAATAAGTACAATGGGCGGTCTTATCGCTAAGAGCGATCTCTTCCAGACAACCTTTGGATGGACAGTAATGGAAGAACAAGGAGTAGACGGCGGCGCATTAAAATAACATTCTATTACATAGATACTTTTGTAAAATACAATTAACCAATAACTATTTATACGATAAACTAATACATGTTAATACAATAAACTAATACATATTTATATTACAAATTAGGTTTAAATACATACTTTTACGTAGCAGTGCTTAGTAGTTACAGGTCGATTTAGTAAAAACGTGGTAAAAAATTAAGCATTTTCGTTAGTATTTGTTGTAAAAAATAAACATTTTCACGATTAAGCTCAATAGGCCAGGCACGACTATGTACCTATACGTACCTACTTGCTTTAATCTAAACTTGGCACAGCTAAGCTTCCTGAAACGGCTAAGGAATGTTACCTAATTTCGCTAAACTTTTATTGCTTACCTTAAAATAATGTTACACTAAGTACTTACTTATAAAACTTTGGTGAAGTATTTACTGACAACCTGATTGAGAAGTTTTATTTCTATCTTCTTTACCTCTTAATTTCCTGTTAACTCCTTATGTTAATGTGTGAATGTTAACTCAAGTCTCAAACCTTACATGGCCGTCGAATTAGGATTCGATTCTCGAACTATGTTCAATTTATTGGTCGTGTACATAATTTATTGCCGTGCACTACACTTGGAATTAACGTCACGTACCGCTCACTATATCTATCGAGTAGGTGCTGCTGGATCTTCACTTACAATAGTTGATTAGTTCAGACGCCAGCGCTTTGTTCGGCGGTGAGCGCATTATCTTGCACGCTTGCCACTCACACTTGACCCCCTTGTGACGTCACGCTAACCCCTAAACCCCGGGACCAACAGGAAGGGTTCCATTCCGCTAATCTAATCATAACAACTCGCTACAATCTAATCTGTTGCTAACAATGGGAAGGCTGTTTAAGATGACGCTGCCTGTTCTATTCTTGCTTTATTTGGAGACCAAGCTCGCCAGCTTCCTAGTGATCTTCGTTGGTTAATCAAGATAATCTTTGTTCCAACGGAAACTATCTGGCACGGATGTCGCACACATTTGATGTTCCGGTGTTTTCTTCGTACAAGACTCCAATTTCCTCACAGAGATTGTCATTGTCTACTCTCTGGTTGGTGCATAGACATGCAATATTGTTTGAATTAAGTTACGAAAGGCAATAGACGCCACTGGCAGAGATTTTGGCATTGAGTAAGAAAATTTTCCAGTTTCTATTCTACGGACCAATTTTACCAACAAATGAAAAATTCTTGTTATACCTAATCTAGTAATAGTCTTGGTTTGCTAGGTAAGGTACTTCATAGTGTAGGATACAAACTAATTTATTTCACGAGTCTGAAGGGCGACGATAAAGGCGATCATAAGATTTAAACTTTTGCAACAGTTCTAGATAATAATAATATTATTTTTTTAAGTTATGTAAGTAAATAACAAACAATTCCAATATTTGTACAGGTTGTAATGCGTTGCGTTTATGTTAAGCAATCGTGAGTCAAATAAGGTCAACAGACTCGCTATGATTAAATCATAAGCGTGTTATCATCATTTGCATGAAGCCATTCATGCGATCATTGTTTCGTCTAGCGCATCTCCATTGCCATTCCATTCAGTACAATCGCAAGTGTGAATGCGTGAAGTCTCGTATCTGTACGTTTATTGAATGCGGAATAATAACATTATAACACACTTCAGCCCCAATACTAAAACATTTAGGTGCTTTCCCGTGGACAGCCGCCGCGACGCGGTCATCATTGTGGGTGTTATCGTTTATGGCACGCTTTATTCTAGAGAGGTCGCACGTTATCTAAACCAGCTGTCGGGCGCACACGGCCTACAATGGTCGCGTTTGTATCAGCGCCGTGTAATATTGTCTGTAATTTAAAATATCTGGAGTGTCGGCAACCGGTGCCGGGTGGCGGCGGTGTATTTTCCAGCTCCGCTTCGCTGCGAGGGTATACGAGGTGTATTGTTGCGTTGATTAGATCAGTAGAGCTTTGTTCCGAGGAGAATGGCCGGCTTCACGCCCGCTATCGTCTGTCGCCTGCACGCTACCTGTTCATGAGCTTGTGCCTGCTTGGAGGACTTAATATCTATCTGTTGACTACAGTTCAGCAATATACAGTCTGCTAATTTATATAGCAAACTATCGAAAATACCGGGACAACATTTGGTATACCAAATTAATAATTATCAATATGCAGTTTGTTCCTGATTTTGTTTTACTAGCGACTCGCCCCGTTTTCGCACGGGTAGCTAAGGGTTTCTCTTAACATAATTTATTTTTTCATATATTCTATTCTACCAGTTTTGATTGACTAATTTGAGCAAAAAAAGGGTTATTGTGACATAACTATAATAGTTAGACATTATAGCGTCGGGGTCTTTTTTACCCGACTGAGGAGGATTATGTGTTTGGGTTGTATGTATGTATGTATGTTTGTTTGTTTGTAGGTTTCTTAGTCGCGTCCTACAGCCTACACGGTTTGATGGATTTTGATATATGAGGTATTATTGGATTCTTATTGATCACGAGAGTGCTATACTACGAACAAAAAATGACAAAATCTATCGAATGAGGTATCAAAATACAGGTATTTAAAAGGTCATTTCAAAAGTATAAAATTCTTCTAACAACGAGTAGCAATTTTATTATAAGCTACTTACAACTTTTTCAATGTTAGATTATTCAAGTTAATGTAAATATATATATACTCTAATGTTGCAATTGCAACAATTAAAGTAAAGAAAATAGTATAAGTAAAAAATAAACATTACATTTTTATAAATACTAGCTGCGCCCCGCGGTTTCACCCGCGTCCCTCAGGAACCATACATTTTTCCGGGATAAATAGTAGCCTATGTGTTAATCCAGGTTAAAAGCTTTTTAGAGTTTTGGTACGGGGGTAGCTACCCCCGTACCAAAACTCATCCAAATCCGTTCAGCCGTTTAAGCGTGAAGAAGTAACAAATACACACACACACACACACACACACACACACACACACACACACACATCCTTACATACATACAAATTTTCGCCTTTATAATATTAGGGCCGTATTAATAAACTGACCTCAACTCTGAGAGCGCTATTGAGAGCGATCTCAAGATGCTAATCTAATTAATAAACATATCTTAAGCTCTTGATTGAGATGCTGTAATCAGCTGAGTTAGTGTTTAATAATAAATCAATCTCGACTCTCAAGGGCGCACTTGCGATGTGCTTTGAGATGCAGAATGTTGAGTGCAGTCGATCCGTGACTTGAGAGCGTGGTTGCTAGAATCAAGGATTTCGAAAATATTATGTCAGAAGTTGATAATTATAATTATATTAACCATCATTATAAGAATATTTTTATATTCCTTTGGGAATAAACAAATTTATTTGGCATGATTGCGAAAAGATCCGAAGATTTGGTAGATATCAGAACCTGACGAGGACTCGCTGAAGTCTAAAAAGATCCGAAATCGTAACCAAAGGATACGCGCTGGAAATACTGCATGGCCAATAAACGAACTTTTATTTTCATAAATTATAGTCATTCATTGATGAATTGCGTTAAGTTCTTTAATAGATAGTGTATCTTTGAAAATATCGACAAATATTATGGCTTACATCCTTTCTACAAAAAAACTAAAGTAAGGTTATGATAATTATGTAGAAAATAAACATTACGTTTAATATAATCGCATTTAATTTAATTCAACAACATCGAAGTAAATCAGAAAAAAGGAAAAGAGTAAATCAGAAATGAGGAAATCCGTAGAAGAACGAAGGTTACCGACATAGCTCTCAGAGTTTGCAAGTTGAAGTGGCAATGGGCAGGCCATATAGTTCGAAGAACCGACTACCGCTGGGGAATAAAGGTTCTCGAATGGCGACCACGAACAAGCAAGCGAAGTGTGGGGAGACCCCCCACACGATGGACCGACGACATTGTAGCCATCGCAGGAAGTCGGTGGATGGAGGTGGCACAGGATCGCTCGTCATGGCGCTCTTTGGGGGAGGCCTATGTTCAGCAGTGGACTTCTAAAGGCTGACATGATGATGATGATGATGATGACATCGAAGTAATAAATTTTAACCTTACGCTATATCTTATTTGAGCAAAAACCGAACTTTCACTAAAGAAAATAAATCGTTCATTCGTAGTTCATTCAATCTTGCTCTCAAGTTCTGGTTCGTGACGTAGCATCTTGAGATGCGGCTCTTGAAAGCGACATGATCTGAGATGCTCTTGAAATGCCTTTATTAATCATCGACGATCTTAAGTCGCTGATCACAACTTGAGAGCGTATCAGTTGATATCGCACTTGAGAGCTCAACTAAGACCGATTTATTAATACGGGCCTTAGTGTGATAACTTTTGCGGGCGGTGAGCTCGTATTCAATAATTTTGTTAGCAATCAGTATTTTTTTCTATTCTTATAATCATTTTACTTGTTTTGGGTAATGATTATTAAATAAAAAATTATAAATATGTAGTACCTACATTATTTTACTCGTATGTATCATCAACAGTTTTCGCAACGCACGCCAAATATTGACTTTTATTTGAAATATTTTTCATACCTGGGTTACATTCTATTCTCATCTTCTATTCTATTCTATTTTCATAGGGATCTCTAATTTTTGAAAAATAACGTACAGCTCATGTTACTCGCTGATAATGTAGCTTTCTATAGGTGAAAGAATTTTTTAAATCGGTTTAGTATTTTTTGAGTGTATCCATTACAAACAAACACCCATACAAACATTTAAAAAAAAACAAATCTTTTCTCTTTTAATATTAGTGTACACAAGGAATAATAAGCATACCTAAACTGACATAATTTAAAAGCCAGAAAGCCTATTCAATACTTTTATCCGGCCTTCCATGAAAAGCAAATGTTTGAGTTGCGTGATCCGTTTCTATAGGCCATGGAATACTCGAAGATGCTCCACAAAAACCTTCGGAAATGGTGGGGCGCGGTTGAAAAGACGCTAACAATACGCTAATGGCTTATGTTTGCTATGTCCCTCGCAGCCAACAGGCTCTATTATCACGGTCGGCCCTGTGCGCTGAATTGGCTAAATGTTTTGTGACTCTGAAAAGATTTAAGATGACGGTGAAATTGTTGAGAAAATTGATCACTTCCACTCGAATGAGCCGGCCTTGGCTCGGTTGCAAAACGAGGGTTTGCCTTACGGAGTATTGTTACCGCTGTATACTGACGATAGAGACCTAGTTTACTCAATCTATTGGTGTTGTAATTTCATATTCCACAATAATCATGTTCATTCATATTCGTTTCACATCTACACTAATATTATAAAGAGGAAAGATTTGATTGTTCATTTGTTTGTTTGTTGGTTTGTAATGGAACAACTCAAAAAATATTGAACCGATTTTAATAATTCTTTCACCTATAAAAAGCTACATTATCCTGGAGTAACATGGGCAGTTTTTTTTTTAAATTGAGCGCCCTACTGAGTAAATTGCAATAATGTAATTGAAGGTATCAAAAATACAGAAGGTAATCACGTCGCTATGTAAACGAAATAACAATTACACGTTGCCATGGAAACGAAATAATTACGAGTCTGTCAAGTAATTGAGTAATAATGCAGTCTATGGTCAAAATTCATCACGATCGTTGATGTCAAAGATTTTGAATTACGGTTACAAATTACGACGGGCTTAAAAATGCTAAGTTCGTAAAATGCCGCAGTGTGTACACTACCCGTGCGAAGCCGGGGCGAGTGACTAGTTCTTAGATATACGTATATGTAGTTATTTTATGACTACACTTATACCATACCTAGTCGATCTATCGAACTGGGCTACAATTAGTCAATCTAGTAAGTTTAATGAGTTTACCACTGGCATTAGTTTGGTAAAATTTTACTAAATTTGTGATCAATTTGGAGGTTTGAATATCAATGGGTGATTCCGGTAAGGTTTGATGTCCCCTACGTTTATTTTGGACTTCCTGTATGTTATGTTACAAAGTATTTTATCATATCATAACAGTAAGGTACAGTGAAAAGCATTCTCCTTAATTTTTTGTGCAACATCAGAGAGCACTGTCTGGTCTCTACGAACGGAGAAAATTAACTTCACACTTTAATTATGAATTTTGTCTTTTTAATATAGAATACTTTCAGACATACTTATAAATTCCTACAACTTGATTTGCTTCATGAATAACTAGCGTATTACTGAGTTTTACAGAATGGTTTCAAATTTAATTTTAGTTAATTTACTGAAATTTGAAGTGATGAAATGCATTACTTTTGAATTGTAGTTCCTATTAACCGTTTCCCCAAACTAGGCCGAACCATACGATTAAATTAATTTTGATTAATGCCAGCTTTTAGAGGGAAACTTCATAACTTAGTGTAGTTTCTAAGTGGTTGATGCTCACTTAGTTAAAACACCCGTAGACTGGCTTTACGGAAATCATAATTAATGTTGATCAATAACTCTAAACAATACTGGTAAGAATGATTTCCTCAAATAGATTCCAGCAACATTATTCCTCGCTTATATTTCAATAAAGTCTGTAACTGCTTTGGGCAAAGAAAAACAGATGCCCAAGTTTTTCCATTCTTAATGTAATTCCATAAACAAACAAATACAAATTCATTTTTTATCTCCCTCTAGTTGAAACCCCGAACTTTTCTAATAAAATCCAAATGCAATCTGTACTTACCATGCTAAAATACGGCACTTTTGTCTGAAGAAATACTTGCTCCGAGATCTTCGTTTTTTCAGATACGGACTTTTAAGAATTGTATTTTTTTAATTTGCCTTCTTGGTTGTTTGGTCGGTAACATTCAGAAATGATGGGGCGACACAAAGTCTGGTCTGGTCCCACGAATCACGAATAAACTTTACCAACAAATTCTAATTTAAATTCACTAACTCTCTCGCAAAAGGTGCGCCCATAAACCATATATCAGCATCTACAGTTACGTAAAGCCTCTTACCCGGTGGAATTGTATAGATCATAGAGCATAAATCCGCTTCGTAGTTCACATTTATGGCACAAATTTGGAATGTGTGATGGATTACGCGCGATATCGTGGAGGCGATGTTAGCGATGTGTATGCACACGTCACGGGGTGTGTCGATCAATCACCGGCGCGGATGGACGCGCGACAGGCCATTAGGGCGACTTGTCGCAACGGACGCAGGTGCTGCCGCGAGTCGGTTGGATCCATTCGTTACCGCACCTCCTCACACGGACGGGCCACAAAGCCTAGTCCTCCTCAATCACTCCACAAACCGACCGCATAATCCATAACTCCCATGACGTGGCTCCTCCCATGCTTATACCGACCTACTTACCCAAAACGCTTAATCCATATACTTGTATCCGCAAACTTGCTTACAATTCCATGACGAAGCACTTTTCTTCGCTGTATTTTGAAGGAAGCAGATCCCGGGTTGTGTCCAAGCAAAATGAAACTTCATTAACATCCTGAATAGTTGCTCAAATACATTATTAAGTTAAGGCACATGACTAAAAAACTAGTTCGCTCTGTGTGAGCGCCGAGTGTTAGTATATGAGGTTCCACAAATTTCAATTGTTCAGTGTGCAGTGCAAAACCTTGGCATAAGATGAATTGCGTGCAGCGAACTACAATTGTAGGCGACATAATAATGCTCCTGTTGAACAGCAAATTGAAACCAAGTGGTAGAAATGGAGTCACAAACGCTAAGTAAACTCGAACTTCTAACGACGAGATGATGACTGACACATAGAGAAGAAAGTCTGGGTCGGAATCGAATGTTCTATTCTAACTGCTTGGTAATATTGTACATTTGTGTAATGTAATTCTAAATTATTATCCAACTCGTGAAAAACATCAAAGTGACTTTCCATTTCTTGCATTAAATTCCACCGAAAGAAAACGCGTTGGTAGAAAGTATCCAAAGTAAACATTACGCTTGGGTGGCTCCGCACGCACAGTATTACTCGTTTGTAAGAATTACCGTATGAATCGTAATAGGTATGTGGATTAATAAAAAGATCGCATTAAAGAAGCGCGTAAACCACGTGGCGGCCGCGAGTTCCGCACAATAATAGACTGTGTCCATTAATTAGACCAACATGTTTCATCGTAATGGACATCGGTGCGGCACTAGCCGCCTGGTTATAACGTGTAATTGATGGCCGCGCCTCCGGTCGTTTTTTGCTTTGCCTAAACATTACTTGTGTAAAGTAGCTTTTTGCGGAGTTTCCGGTTTCCATCAGAACATCATTTCTATACTTCTTCTTTGACCCAAATTATAGCTTTATCATGTTCTAGATGTATAAGCACATTCGTGTTGTGAACAACTTCATTTGAACACTTTAACACGAACGTTCTTGATTGGTCCCTGATCTTTGCTTGGCTTGATTAAGTTCCTGCTATTCTAAAGCCGTTGCGTAAAGAAAGATAAGTGAATTAATCTCCATCCATCCTCTTCGTTTAGTAGCTTACCCCTCGTTCCGCTTTGGATGGAGCTATTCACCTTTCACATGTAGGCCATTAGTAGAAAGATAGGCTCGATATTGTAGCACGTTTCTCCCCCTTCTCGTTGAGATAAGCCTGGAGCGTTAAATATGTGCCTCTCGTGGCTTGCGGCCGGCGATAGCCTACTAAACGTGAATACATCCACTCTGTTTATGATATTTTTTACGCTTTAATCTTAATCCGCATTTTGAGTATGTCGTTTAATGTGTCAATTATGTGAAATTCCTTTGTCTTTTCCAGGTACTCTACAATTTGCGATGTATTTTACCACCATTTGGAAATAAGGTAACTGAATTTGCCAGTCGTACCAACTTGAATCCTCATTACGAAGATTATATAAAACTGTATTTTGAGTATGTCGTTTAATGTGTCAATTATGTGAAATTCCTTTGTCTTTTCCAGGTACTCTACAATTTGCGATGTATTTTACCACCATTTGGAAATAAGGTAACTGAATTTGCCAGTCGTACCAACTTGAATCCTCATTACGAAGATTATATAAAACTGTATTTACCGTGTAGGCTGTAGAGTCCATTAATAATGTACATAAAAAAATAGTCAGATTCTATAGGTATCTTTGATAAATGTTTCTCATTCCTATTCGATTTGAAATTCGATAAACTGATTCAAGTTACTTTCCTTCAGAGGTACAATTTTAAGCCATGTTTATGGCTATTTGTAACATAACCACTTCGAGATGGACAACATCAATTAATGTATTCAACTCACCCTTGTCACCAGAATACCTATTCGGAGAAATGTCAACTGCCTCAACACTCCGAATTCCACGTTTCACCGAGTTTAGACACTTGGAATGTACAGGCAAATACGCCAGTATAACCAAATAGTTCCGAATCAAATACAAGATTAATATCTATTTATGTAGCTGACATGACATTAAGTAATGTTGGTTTTAGCTACCTAAAAATACCTTGTATGTACCTTCCCGGAAATCAATCTCAATTCTCTGAGGTCTTTGGGCCCCGAGTAACACAATCCTTTTGGTTTTCTTCTAGTATCTATTACAAAGAGGTTACTATAACTCCAGTAGAAACACTGATTTTACGCTTGTTACAAAATAATGTTGATATAAAATATTTCCATTATTAATTAACTTTAAAGCCTTCATTTAAAGTTCCGAATGGAAGAAACGAAACGGTCGTTATTTGCTTACAATTAAGAATAAAATTGAAATAGCTGGTTCCGCCGTTATTTTATTTCAATGCTTAAAATTAAGACGTCATCTAAATAAATATTTGAAATTAATCCTTCGACGGCTTAAATTTTGGTAGGTTTGAAGAGCTTGTATTGGATTTCTCGTTCATAATTTAAGGTCGCTCTAATGCCAACGGATTTCTCCCATCGACCTTTGTATAGGAACCTCTTTTTCTTCTGAGTTCGTTTGTTCAACGTCAAATAACATCCTCGTCAAGTTGTTAGACAGGTAATTTCGAGAAATGTGCGCGGTCTTGTTAACATGAAAGCTATTAGAAACAAAGACCTCAAATGGGGTCTTCAGTAACATACCAAGGTGTTCATTATCTTGGTTGAATAAATTACACGTAGGTACTTACATTGTGATGTGCAAACACGTTATATTACTTGGTTCAGTTTCCATTGTGTTGCAGAGTGTGGTTCAACAGGACAGGAGGCGAGGACAGTGTGGAGCGAACATGTTGTCGGTATTGTTCGCGGCCAGACGACGTCGGAAGACCTTTGTTCTAGTAGGGTACGCCCGCCCTGGGCGTTACTTTATCAAATTACACGTGTCGCCGCAGCTCTACCGAAGCTGATCCATCACGAAATTACGAAGTAATTAAAGTTTTTTTAAATTTTGGTCCCGTTTACGAAATACTTGCCTCTAGAGTGTTATTTTTGCTTGAGTTACAAGCTCCCTCCCCAATAACTCAAGAAGACTATTTTTTATATTTTTTTCCTTCTCTTACTAGCGCATTTACTTAATACGAATTTACTTACAAAATTATCACATCAATCTAGAATTTCCTAGTTTACTATTCTGTTACATTACAACAAAAGAAATCTATGACTTGGGCCCACTTAAACAAAACAAAGTATCTAGGTACTTAGTCCAAAAACTATTGTTATCTCTTTCGCGCTACTGTCTGTATATGTCTATATATCCTACTTTTCTTAAATTTTTAGCCCGGACTAGACCCTAGCCCAGGGCTAAGACAGCTGTGCAAGTGGGCCTTTAAGTTGTAATGTCTCAAACAAGAAAATTTACGCACATAGAAAAAAACATGACTGAGAATGGTTGCTAGCCAACTTTAAATCGTTATAGATCCTAAATGGTCATTCGAAATTAAAAAAGATAAGAGAAACCGAAAGATGATTTTAAAAACCCTATTCAATGATACCCCAGTTAATATAGTTTGTGGAAATTAGATTTATTTATTTTTCACAATATGGCGTCTGGTTGTCGCCGTATTGAATTTTGATTAATGTCATGTCTTTAGTGAAACTCGCAAGATTAAGACAAATCGATTGACGTAAGAGTCATTAAAATTGGTCCACGCGTTTGGTGTATACAACTTGTCACTGAAAAGCCTTATACGAGTAAAGACGCAGCAGGTTTGTTTCGATCAAGCATGTAAATTCGTTTGCGAGTGCAATGGTCGAATACACACAGAGTGATGGTAGTCTAATGGTTCAATAGTACAACTTAGAATCCAACGATACAGGGTTCGGTCCTGGGCTCCGCACCAATGACTTTTTATGTGCGGTTTTCCATAGCTCCTTGCTTCGGAGGGCACGTTAAGTTGTCGGACCCTATTATATTTGTGTGTTCTTGGTTATTAGCAGTGATTGAGAGCCATGTCAGACGCCCTTGGGTGGCCTGAAAAACTCTAAAACCAGAGGCCAGCACTACCTCTTACGACAAACAAACAACAAATTCTTTTTGAGATCATATATAGCGATTTGGAGCCTTTAATGGCAAAGCCTACTCGTCGTAGTGATACTCCACGAGATACAAGGTTTGTACCTAAACTTATATTTTGAAAAGAGTATTATATTTATTTACGAAATTATTATCATCGACGGTACCTTTGCCCAATCTTTTTCATCTTTTTGTGCACCGCCTAGCGCATTGATATTGCTTGCTATCTCGTCTCATTTCTTATTCGTTTCTTGCTAGGTCTCACGCGCTCTGCTCACGGAAAGGGCAGAGACGTTTGGCAATTCCTGGGTTTTCCATTAGGAAATCAGCAAGAGCCTCAAGTTGTTGGTAGGTTGGCAGACTCATTATTTAAGAAAATATTGGTAACCAAACGCTTCAGACCCACCGCCAAACCACTACAAAGTTTGTTTGAAAAATTGAGACAGCTGAGCATAAGAGCGGGAACTTTTTTCAGTCCTTTTTTCTAAGACGTAGGTACACATTCAGCCATTGTTACTGTATATTCGTCGGCAAACTAACGCTTTTTTTATAATGACTTAAAATCATAAAACATGATAGTTTTTGCAATATAGGTTATTATTAGTTGAAAATGTGGAAATATTAGGGACATTGCAAGGTAATTTCAAATTATACCTTTTGTTGCGTTGTGTATGGCAACACCTTTTTAGTGGTGTTCTTCTATGAGTCACAATGTGAAGTCGATCGCGATCCCGGTTTCAATTTAAATCTCGATTTTGTTCGAGAGTGCCAAATAACTGTTTATTGTGATTGAAACTGATTCGGATTAGAATTTGATTGCGATTGGAACTGTATTCAAGTATTACCTGGGTGCTTACACCCAGGTAATAGGTACCAATGAGAACCTGCTGGTGGTATTGCGGGTGAACACGCCGTATGTGGGTGCGTGCGCTGATACAACTCTTAGTAGGTACATGTGAAATACTTTATTTTAAACTTCTATTCAATTGAAACTCTTTAAGCACTGATTCCATTCTTAATACTTGTGAAATTCATTCTGTTTTTTTATTTTTAGTTTGTAACTTCTCAATAAATTACTCTATAACCACTAATGTGTGTAAAATACTCGACTCTTTGATAATTGATCGATTGTCAACGTAGCAATTATTACTCGTGTCTTCACGATCGACATGCAATGCAACGGTTTTTAATACGTCAAAATGACAAATATAAAGTTTATAAAATACATGAGATTATCTGAAGGGGAAAGGGAAATGTTTTTTCATCCCATCTATTCGAAAAACGCTTATGGGTTCCTCGAAAAGCGGGACCAAAGTAGGTCTTTTCTGTTAAAGACTTTCAGGGAAGTAATGAATTTTGAACTTGGAACATGAATTTTGTTCATTGGGTCGCGTGGCGCGCTGTCCGTGTTAAAAAAAAACATGTGAACGTACTGAGAGGAGGAAATAAGTTAATCTAAAAACATTTAAAAAAAGTATTTTTGCCATGTCATGATGAAACTTAGAAAGGGATATCGCAATTAAATGCGTATACAACATTTCGTGTCTATGCTGTTAACCATAGAGGAGTTCCCTAGGCAGGAGCCAACCCTGAGTGCAGCAACCATGTCGTGGTAAAAATTCAAACCGGCTAGCATAATATAATGCGTACACAAAATTTCGTGTATGTGCTGTTAACCGTTGAGGAGTTCCATAGCCAGTTGCTTGCCACGCGCGCACGCGCATGTATGCGCTCAGTACTGCGCAATGTTAGCTATTGCACCACCCGATGATCATGTACCTAGTCTGGAGCCAACCTGGAGTGCAGCAGTCATGCCATGGTAATACTTCAAACAGGCTAGCATAATAAAATGCGTATACAAAATTTCGTTCCTGTTCTGTTGACGTTGAAGAGTTCCTTTATCTGAAGCTGATACTGGATGTCGATTCAGGTCATGCTTACCATAAAAAAAAAAATTCATCGGAACTGAACCTACATGCAAAAAATCAACTCCGTAGGATAAGAGGAAGTGGTTCTAATTCAGCTTGAAAGATTTGACCCAAACAAACATACATATAGATATACATACATACATACGAACAAACTATGCAAGTTAAATTAAAGATTTTAACAAGAAAAAATATTATAAAAATACAAAAAACCCGATTGCGAACAAAATTATTGAATACGAGCTCACCGCCTGCAAAAATAAACACATTAATATTATAAAGGCGAAAGTTTGTATGTATGGAAGAATGTGAGAGGTGAGTGTGTTTGTTACTTCTTCACGCTTAAACGGCTCAAGGGATTAACACATAGGCTACTTTTTTCACGGTTCCTGTCAGACGCGGGCAAAACCACTGGGCGCAGCTAGTATTTATATAAATTATAATGTTTATTATTTACTTACATATTTAACTTTACTTTAATAGTTCAATTGCAACATTATTTACATTAACTTGAATAAACTAAAATTGAAAATTAAGAAGCTTAAAAGTCAATTGCTACTATTTGGTTATAAGAATTATATATTTTTGAAATGGTCTTATAAAGACCTGCATTTTGATACCACACTCGATAGGTTTTGGTAATTTTTGTTCCGACGGAAATATAAAATGGCAGCTGTATACTGCCATATTAGTTATCCTGACACTTCATATATCCTATAGCACTCTCGTGATCACGACGAATCAAATGATACCTCATTTCTCAAAAAAATTCAAGCCGTTTAGGATGTAGGACGTACCTAAGAAACGTACAAATAAACAAACACATACAAACATACACCTGTTACCTGTTACACCTACATACAAAATATAAGAAACTGCGCAATAAATGTGATACAGAATCTATTACCAACTAAATTCCGGTAAAAATATTTGAAAGCTGATAACAATTTTATCGAGTGGGAAAATGCAAAAGGAAACTACCTACTAAGGTATTTTTCGGAAACTGTACCTATTTTTAAGAATTACCCAAATGTAACCTTCACATTTGGATGTCAGTACCAATAATGACACCCAAATCGAGATCTACTCAAAATTTATAACAATATCTGAAGAGATTATCTGAAGGTCATAAATCAAAGTACAAAGTGAATATTATAAATTCCTAGTTTATTTTATTAAAAGTTCGTTAACTTCACCTGTATGTATGTATCGATGTATCTATGTATTTTGTCATTCATGGAATCTTGCAATGTGTGTATGTCGTCTTTCCTGGAATCTTGCAATTCAAATATCGATCACTTCCCGATTAGCTATCCGGCTGAAACTTTCAGGGTAGCTCACAAACCGATGACAAAGCAAAAAGAAACTTAAACAAGTAAATAGTGAAAATGAAACTAAAAAAAAAACAAAAAAAAGGGAAATTCATTAAATAATAAATGCTCGTACTCATTATTTTTTAAGTAATACTTGTTTAGTCTATTGAATGCCCTTTTATTAAATATTTTGGTTGTAAGGTATCTAAAACTGCCTTTTATCATTTATTTCTCATAGAGGGGAGGAAAAGCAGAGTATCACTCGGACGCAAAATTATTTTTCATCAGGCGACGTAGGTATATTGAGTCCCTCGCTGCGTTCAGGATTCTACTTAGGAATCCTTCATTTCGCCCTGGATTCAAAATAGCGCCCTCGCTGTAAAATATTATTTTGCTCCCTTGTCATTACAATCGGATTATTCACGAAATCCCCACCAGACCGTCTCACCAGTGGGAATTTCGGGATTTTTATGTCTAAAAAGTATGCATTTATAAAAAATACAGACATTGAAATTGTACTACCTTATGAATTAATGTCTCTCGCCTCATAATAAACCCCGAGTCTCCAACTATTCCGTGTATGTTACTATTAGCTCCACCCGAAATATTGCGTCCGATCTTTATTCCCGGCCAGACCGCAGCAATTTCCACGGTATGCCTGCCGTTTTAATTAACCCGAATTCATCTTTACGACTTAATCAGGGTATGGAAAATTACGTGTCTATTTACTCAACGTCAGCCGAGTCTTCGGCATAGGTTGAAAACATTGAGATGAAATTACAAAAGAGAGTGGAAAGCAGTCAAGGTGTTAATTGAACACATAAAACACACGGCTTGTGCAATATTTATTCATCCAGATCTCGGGGAGAACGAAGCTATAATTGTGCGGTGTCTATTTATCACTGCCACAGGTAACTAGATAAATTTATAAGACCGAATACACGTGCGTAACAAACAATATTTGTCTTATTTAACCTGGGATAAAGAAAACACGGGCTCCGTAATGATCTCAGATGTTCATTTTATACCGGTCATTTTTGTAATGCGGAGACAGTTTATTGTCTTTCATGCCGACATTTGATTAATTACTAACTTTTTTAATTCTTGAAAAATATTATGGATACATTTAAGTTTTTCATGGATTAACTTTCCATTGACAATCTGTGAAAATTCGCCTTCAGATAAAAGCACAAGGGCAGTGAACAGTGGGTGGGTGGTTTCGTTGTTATTCATGTTCGCGGCATAACGGCGATATTGCGGCGGTGGCAGGCGGCCGCAAATGGTGGCAGCTGGTAAATTACCTTTCGTTAAGACCTGGATTGCGGCAGTTAGCCGGGCCTCGGTGCGAATACGGCGCGTTAATGAGTCCGTGCCATATGCGTCCACAGCGCAATGTCCGAGCATTATTTTCGCAGATAATGTACATTTTGCCGCTACGTTTATATTTCGCAATGCGGCTGTTATTTTACTGTAGGATTATTGTGACATCTTACCAAAAAAGGAACACAGAAAATTCCCATTTCTTTCTTAAATGTACTTACATCTAAAAACTGCATTTTTTTAACTTTAATATCTACTCGTACTAACTTAGAAAAGCAATTGGTGCGGAGCCTAGGACCGAACCCGGTATCGTTGGATTCTAAGTTGCACTATTGAACCGTTAGGCTACCATCTTATTGACGCAGGCATCGAAGCGAGAGCGCGTGCCTGCACCGCGTGCGCAACCGTGCGCGACACGCCGCCGTAATCTAACTAGTCAATAAATTCAATAGGTTGCAAAAATAATTTCGAGAGCATTTGCATTGCATATAGATAAATATAGAAAATGCTTTATTGGACACCAGCTTCCAAAAATATGGAGTATTCCCCATCCCCACTAATATATAAAAGTGAAACGTTGTCTGTTGGTTTGTTTGGGGAGTTTTCACGTCAAAACAGCGAGACCGAATTTGGTGAAAATTTTCATGTAGAGACTGTGAACAACAGATATAAGTTTTCAACCCAAATAAAAGAAAATTGCCATGGGAAAACGGGAAAAGGACGATTACTAGCTTTCACTCCAAAAAGCTATGATGAAGTTTTAAATATACTTAGGTAGGTACTCTAGGTACTGTACAATACAGAAATCTACATAGGATACATTTATCCCGGAAAATTGAAAGTTCACACAGGAAATCAGGAAAATGTAGGTAGTTTATGAAAACAGTAAATTGCCACGGTAAAACGGCAGAAGAACGATTACTCGCTTTCCCTCCAAAAAGCTATGATGATGTTTTAAATATAATGAGGTAGGTACTCCAGGTACTGTACAATACAGAGATCTACCTAGGATACATTTATCCCGGCAAATTGAAAGTTCACACAGGAAATCAGGAAAATATAGGTAGTTTTTTTTTTGTTTTTTTTTTTTTTGTATGTACAGTATTCTGTTTTTAAACTATATAAAATTTCGTATTAGTCGGTTTATACGTATTCTTTTCATCCTGGAAAAAGAAGTACCAACGTCCAAAACGGCTCAATATTATGTTGATACAATTTTGAACATACATACAATACAGAGATAAACATAAAATTCATTTATCACGACAAAAGATAAGTGAAAAAAGGAAATCAGGAATAATTTGGTAGATTGGTTGTTATTGATTTCGCATGGAAACGATTAAACCGGTTTCAATAATTAAAAGCTAAAAAAACACGCCTGCACTGCCAAAAAATAACTTATGCCAATAAATTATATATACTGTTGGAATGTGCTTATCAATGCCTTCAATTTAATACCCATATAGTAAAACTGTTTTCTTTTTCTCATTTTGAAATGGATCCATACTGCCGCCAAACAGCACTAATTAAAAAAAAAGTTTAGCCTATGTTTCTCGGGGGGATGTAAGGATTCTAACGATACCCCTTACGTCTAAATCTGTTCAGTCATTTAAAAGTTATTGTGGAATAAAGATTTTCACATACATACATACAAACATACTTGAATCCTAAAAACATTACACTCCTTTTTTGGGCAGTCGTGTAAAAAATTAAATATAGGTACACTGTACGATATAAAGTCTAAAATTTAAAAATCCCTTTGGAAAATCGAAAATCCGAAACGATAAACATTAAGATACATTCATTCCAGAAAAACGTAACTGATAACGAAAAATCTTGTAAACTTTGGTAGTTTGGTTGTACAAACATATTGGAGTAACATTTTTTATCATTAAATACGCAGGCAAAGCCACGTGGCATAGCTAGTTAATTAGAAAGACAATTTGAAAAACTTAAGTACTACTTATTGTTAAAATGTGATCTCTTACTGTCAACCTTTTTTTTGTAAGAGTTTAAACCAGAGGTCCCCTAGCTTTTTTGTCTCGTAGACCACTTGCTATGTTTTTCGGTTTTGGGTAAACCCCCTAATATGCTAAGCTAATATAACTTCATATAAGTTTTTACAGCCTGGTATAGTGCTACTCACTTTGAAAGGTTTAACTTTGTAACTGTAGTGAAGATGAGTGTGGAAAACTTAATAAGCACACAAAAAACAAAACATAAAACGTAGTAGTTGTATTGTCAGTCTGTTTGTTACGTTTTAATGTAAAAACTAAGCATCAAGTTTCCGTGATCTTTTGCACAGATAAAGTTGGAGGTCCAGCTAGCTAAAAAGTTGAAACAGGGGCACAATATATCTTACTTGTTTTTTTTCTTACAAATATAACTTAAAATTTAATCACACAAAACATTAAAACGAACGCAGACGGAGCTGCGGGTAACTGCTAGTTTACAATACTTCACAGTTTTATATATCAGAAAATATGTCTAATAACTAAAATTATAATATAATTCTTCATTACATTTATTTTTCAAAATATATGTTTTTTTTTACTTCATAATTAGTTTATAATTTATGTATATAGGTAAATAGGTACTATCTGTGTATGTGTATGTGGATTATTCAATTCTTGTAAAGCCAAAATAAAAGTCACGTCAGGATCCACTATCGTAGACAACATCTCATGGACCCCATTATTTTTCGCTAACGTGGATCCTTTACTAGTCGTCGTAAATTAAATCCCTCGGGTACATATAGACCACTTTGGGTATCACTGGTTTAAACCATGGAATATGAGTGAAGTATATGTGCAAAGTCTTAATCGTCGAGGATTTTATCAATCCTCTCTCTCTCTCTCTCTCTCTCTCTCTCTCTCTCTCTGAGAGAAGTCCTGTGTCCCTGTCCTAAACAGTGTGGTAATGATGTCAAACGTACGATTTGAATGTACGTTCAAGATTTCCGTACATTCAAATTTACCATTAACTAAATCAACATTATCGTTCAATTCCAGCTCTTGCACAAACTTTTATAACAACTGTCGATTACCGAGAAAACTCACAAAACCACCATTACCTTTTTAAATATTATACCTTAATTTCGATCACCTGGTTGCTTAATTAATTTCTAGAACTAGTTATTTATGTAATGATAATTACAATCTCGCTCTCAGTAGGATCTACTTACCTGAAACTTGGAAAAGCCTCATCAAAGTTGCCAACTTCATAAAACTCCCCGCCTGTTTCGAATTTATTATTTTCTTATTTTTCTCGAAAGTTTATTTGGCGGCTTGTTCGTTTGTTTTCGGAATAATATTAGTATTAATGTCCTAGAAGGTAATTACAAAACATGGTGGGCAAAGCCGCGGGCACAGCTGGTTCCTATATAAAATGATAAGTAATGTCGACGACTTTGTTATAGATGTCTTTTCACACGTAATCATAAACTGTGTTTCTTTTTAAAAGGCACTATTGAACTCAAAATAATTTTTGACCTTAATTAGTCTTCGAAAAATCTGAGACCTAGTACAGACAGGTTCATAAACTTGCAACGCCTGGGCTGGAACTCAGTTCTCAGTTAATGTCATAATCCATCGATTTCATATGATATCGATTAAGATCACATATTACATTCAAAAATTTCCAAAATGACTTTAGAATAAGCGCCAGCCGTCAGTATCTAGTTGAGAGTAGCATTCTTTCAAATCTTTGAGATAAGAATTTAATCAATAAAGGATACTCGACATCATTATCAAATTCTATAGAAAATCACATAATCTGAGAATAAGGGCCAAGATATTCGCCATGTTTTTCGATATATTCTCCAGTCCGATGATAATATCAAAGGTGATAAGTTGGTTTGATACTTGAAACAGCCGAATCTAATTCCAAAAATTCAAGCTTTGATACTTAGAGGGTGAATAGATTCCCCAATTGCCAGATTTCACGTTTATTCCTATTCCGTTTTGTAATAAATAGTAAATGCATATTGCATTTCTGCCTAACCCAGCTCACTGCTTGCTACATTGCAAGGCAGTGGCGGTAGACCTACACGTACAAAGATAATATTGCTAAGCATACAATTTCGTAAATCAGTTTGCCAAGTATATCCAGAACAGGAACTTTAAAATGAAGCCTGTAAGCTTAATTTTGTTTGTCCTCGGCAAAACAGTGTCCAAGTCGCCAAGTGAAGACGTAAAGCAATGCCTTTACCGCGCCGACAGGCGAGTTCCGTTGATCACACTTTGGTCCAAAATTCTGTTTAATGGTAATAGCATGGAATAACTCATAATGCTAACGCCGTAATAGTGTTGGCGTATGAATTCTTGTTTTTACCCGACTGAGGGTTATGTGTTTGGGTTGTATGTATTTTGTTTGTACTTGTACGTTTCTAAAGGGCGCCATACCGTCTAAACGGCTTGATGGATTTTGACAAATGAGGTATCGTTGGATTCATCTTAATCACGAGAGTGCTATAGGATATATGAAGTGTAAAAAAAAACAATACGGCAGCTGTTAGCCGCCATATTGTATTTCCGACGGAACAAAAATTACCATAACCAATCAAGTTAAATTTTCAGCACCTCGCACTAGTAGTCGTCTCCATAATAGAAAGACCTTCGAACTACCGGTGTGTCGTACTAATCTTGGTCATCATTCGCCAGTCTATCGAATGTGTTCAGCTTGTAACGTTATAAGATACGAAGTTGATATTTTCAGTGCATCAATCATTGTCGTCAAGCGATGTTCTATATTGTTCTTCAACCCTAAATAATTCTTTTTTTGTCTTTTTAATTGTTTAAAAATTACCATATGTATTATATCTTTATTATTATTATTATTTGTAGTAAGAGTGTTATTCATACATGTTGTGTTTGCATCTAGTAGGCTGTTCACTAGCATAATACAATTAACATAAGATATTGTAAGCTTTGTTTATGTGATAATGCCAGTTTTGTGAACCTTTTAAATAATAAAAAAATGGTGATTTATCAAAATTGAGGTCTTTCCAAAAATACATTATTCTTTTACATAAACAGTAGCAATTGTCTTTTAATCTTTTAACAAAAATTTCAATTTTAGAATAGGTATTCAAGTTATGTAAGTAGTTAAGTACCTATTACTATACTATAATCCAATGTTCCAATTGCAACTATTAAAGTAAAATATTTAATAAATAAGAAAAGTTAAATTTATTATTATTTATTACTACTAGCTGCGCCCCGCGGTTTTACCTACGTGGATGATGATGATGATGATAAGTAGCCTATGTGTTAATCCAGGATGTAATCCCAACCGGTTCAGCCGTTTGAGCGTGAAGGAGTAACAAACATACGTACTAACTTTCGCCTTTATAATATTAGTGTGATTATTTTTACGGGCGGTCAGCTCGAATTTCGTCCGTCCGCTATTGCGGCTGAAAAGCAAAACCCTGAGCGTACGTTACGTCGTGCCTCCCGCGCCTCGCACCGCTCTGCGAAGCTACATGGCATAGCACAGTGAGTTGTTATTTTTTTTATTCAATAGTTTTTTTTTATAGTAATTGTTTCTTGTTTAAACTTTACTTCTGTGTTGCTCTTTTTAACCCCCAACTGTAAAACGAGAGGGGGTTTTATAAGTTTAACGTGTGATTTTATCGAGGTTATTTAATTATTATTTTTCACTTGTATGAATTTATTATATAGGTACGAGTAAAGCCTATTTATTAAGTTAATAGTATTAACACGAGGCTATTATTCATTTCATCAAAATATAATACCGAGAAAAATATAAACAAAGATTGCGATACTTCTGCATCCTTGGCGGTATAATAACCGGTAAACCGGTACCATCTGTTAAAATATTATATCAGTTAAGAAGCTTGTTTTCCAGTTCGGCCTGAATAGTCTAATTTATTTCAATTTCTACATTTCTGAGATTACGAATTAAATCCTCGTTGTTTTCTCGTTATTTACAAGCGGAAAGTTTACGATACGTTACTCTGAAATGTAAGACGCAGATTTCCTTAAATTGGCAAATTGTTATTTTTCTGTTTAGGTCATTATTTACAAAGGAAGTAGCATTGTTTAGAGAGCTCAGAGTATAATAACTCCTGAGGCTTAGAATTTGCGTTTGTGAGCAGCTTACAAAGGAATTTAAGTCAAAGGTTTCAATCGTCTAATTAAGTACAGATCTCATTTCATTCCCTTTTGTGACTGTGCACTGTTTCGTATTGGTAGTTATTAGCGGAAATGGGAACTGTGGGGATAATTAATAGCAGGCTTTAAACACAAACGGATACGTACACAACTCAAATATGACAGTCATCATATTCAGCCTGTTTCCATCTACTTTACTATTGAATATTGGCTTTGAATTCGTATCGTTTTTAGAGCGTAGGATTGGTATTTTCTAACTTAGTACCCAGACTTCTCTAAGTGCAGGGAGCACTACGTCATCAAAATTTATTAAGCTCTTTTAGTTGGCTGCCCGGTGTGTTATGTACAAGTAATTAATTTCAATCCAAAAGTCCACTCTACCTCACCTGCGAAACTAAACTATATTAGTAGTGTGTTAGTTTTATTGGACTTTTCTCGTGCTTTTGACTGTTTAAGCCCCGATTTACTGGTTGCTAAGCTTTCATACTACGGGTTTTCAGAGAACACGTGCAAGTGTTTTAAGACCTATCTAATCGGCAGGGAACAATATGTAGAGATTGAGAATCAGGATGGAAGCAAAAGTATCTCTAGTTTGGAGTACGTAACTAAGGGAACGCCGCAAGGTTCAATTCTGAGTCCTATACTCTTTTCCATCTTTACAGCGGATATGCCTGACCATATAAAAGCTTGCAGGTACCATTTGTATGCGGATGACACACAAATCTATCATAGTTTTAAATCTGAAGATACTGTGGAAGCTATGACACTCATCAACAGAGATTTAGATGAGATCTACAAATGGGCTTCACGTAATTCTTTGTTTCTGAATCCATCCAAATCCAAAATGCTGATTTTAGGCACTAAAATGCAAGTAAGTAAGGTTTTGTGTTTTGACCCTAAGTTAAACATTAATGGAATAGATATACCAATAGAATTTGATGCTAGAAATCTAGGCCTTATAATTGACAGTGACATGAGGTATGTTAAACATATTAATGAAAAGATCAAAAACGCTTTTTACAAAGTTAAGGTTTTATATGGAATAAGGAAGCATATATCTGAAGAGGTTAGAATATTACTATGTGACCTATTAGTGCTCTCGCCATTTAATTATTGCAGTGCGGTGTACGGGCCAAGGTTATGGGCAAAAACAGAAAGTGCCATCCAACGAGTGCAAAATGTCTGCGCACGGTTCTGTTTTAGCATACCTAGGAGAGAGCACGTAACACCTTACCTTGTTAAAAAAGGCATTCTTAACATGAAATCTAGAAGAGAGCTTCACTTAGCATGCATAACGCAAAAAGTTCTTTGGAATAAGAAGCCTCTTCGAGAATATCTCTTCGAGAAGCTGTCATGGGCCAAAGATATGCACAAAATAAATACACGCTCAAAATTCCGCAATGTTCTAGCCATCCCTAAACATAAAACTACACGTTTTCAAGGTTGCTTCAAATATAGTGCATCAAAGATTTGGAACAATATCCCACCACCCTTAAGAGATAAAATAAGCAGCAATACATTTAAAATCCGGTACAAAAAGAACTTGCTTGATCGCCAAAAACACAATTTTGAAGCAACCTTCAAAAAATCAGCATCAAACAAATAAAAATACACACACACCTTCTCATACACACACATGCACACAAACACACACACAATATACATATACCACAAGCCCACATGCATCCCCACATCTTCAGACTTTCTAATAATGATGTATTTATTTTATATGTTTTATATATGTATATAAGAATAGATTTTAGTTGTTTTGTTTCGCTGATATACGAGTATCCTTAATGTTAATATTTTTTTTATGAACTTTGTCCGCCAATAACATATCTTCCTCGGCTAACACCGTCGTCCGAGCAATGGGGTAGCTGAAAAACAGCGCGGCGTCCACATTCTCATGTGAACGCCGCACATGCTGAGTTTACCCCCTTTGCCCTTAAATATAATTATATCCTTTTTGTATTGATACTGTGTGCACACTTTACTTTATTTCTAGTGGCAATAAATACTATTTTACTTTACTTTAGTATATTATTCTGCCATTACCTCAAGAGCTCTACTATCCAAAGGTCAACTTCATTTTGTCAGTTCCCTTTTTTGTATTTTCGTGGCCGGAGTAAAGCGCTCGGGGAAAAATTAATCTAGTGTCCCGGACCAACAAATATTGTTGTTTGGACGTCGGCTCCGGAGGCTATAAGTAATCTCGGCACGTTATGCACTCCGTCGGTCGGTTTATTGGAAAAGTGGATGCCCGGAACAACAACTAATGCTGTGGAAATATTTCGTTGATATACTGCTGACGTAACTTCGGTTTATGTATGGTGGAATTCAATGGAATGCATTTCGACGTTTCGACTCGGAGCGTGGATATGTTTTGAAGATGTGATAGGTTTATTTATATCCCATGTTTATTGATATACGGTCTTTATGTTTATGGTTATGCTGTTTTATGGACGAACTTGTACTTTCTTTGTTTTTAACCTATTCTCAAACAAAAAGAAAATATAGGTTTCGTTACTGTTAAAAATTCGCCACTAGTTGCTATTGCTTCGTCCGATTTGTTATGTAGCAGTTTGAACCAGTTAAATTTAAATGCTCCGTCGTTATCTCGTTATTTGATTACCATAATTGAATCCATGTTTTTACGTAACTGATTCAGCTCGCTCAATATTCAAGTCGTTTCGTTCGTTTTGGTTCAATTAATTTATTTAATAAATTCTTAGAGAGCCGGCGTGCCGTCTGTCTCCTGTTCGAGCTTCGTTCCAAAGTTATGAATTTATATAGCCGGACGTGTTCAGAATTTATGCGCAGATGTTTTCTTAGTTTGCGCTTCTGCAGCCGTGGTATTCGAACTCGCCCCACCGGCAGATGCGCTGCTACGCGTTGGCATGTTTCCTTATTTGATATTAGCGTTAGTAACCTATTTCATTAGTTATATTTATTACTTTTCTACATGTATAGCTCTGTTCTCAGAGTGCGCCAATTGTTTATAGTGTTGTATGCTACTAATGTACTTACAATAAATACAACATTCTCTTTACAAACTTAGCGACAATCTGTGAAGTACTTTCTGATTCCAAAGTTACCCTGAAGCATGTGGTCGCTATTCCGTGTAAGTTAATATCCCAAGCGTCCATCCTTCAATTATGCAAGCTAAGTCGGCTAGTGCTAAACTCGTCAGGGAGCAATCTTAGATCGCACTTAGCGGTTGTAGTTGACAGCAGCTCTGACGGCCCATCGCTTTGCGTCCCCGCAGGCCTGCAGCCATTGTCTCTCGGGGCTGCCGTTTAGTTTTAATTAACATCGCTCTCAATGTTCATGTCCGATTGTGCTATTCTAGCGGTGTGCATTAAACTCTTTCCCCGTGTCGTCCGCTTGAAACTAGGTCTCCGTTCCATTCCGTGCTAGTTATATTAACTCTGTAATACCCGGAAGGAATACTTCATCGATATTCCGCCGCAGATAGAGCTATTTCTTCGCGTTCTCGCAATTTTTTCTATTTTCCATTTAATGCTTTTAGTCGATTTGATCTTTTACCGTTCCCATTGGTACTCAACCTTTATGGAAACGCTTACGTAAACGCTGAAACTATTTAAATAGTAATTATAACTTAATTGCAGATGTTAAATTAATTCGTGATATTGACACGGAAAGCGGTAGAGACATTTAACTTAGTCTTTGAAGGAACCGAGATGTAATTAAAATAAATATTTGGCACGAAATCCGGGTCGCTGCGGTTAAGCAGAGACATTTCCACCCTTTGAACAAGTTCTTGTTTATGTTTACTCATTAAACAAATAAAAGTGGAAATTCTGTCTTAATCTGTGGAAACTTTTACGCTGCTCGCAGCTTCTGAGTTGAAATTGTTTCGCGTGATTATTTTGAGGGTTAGTTGATGTTTTGGCAACTTATTACTTAGTTGCTTATTCTGTTTGTAATGAAGCTGTGATATCTATAATTCTTAGTCTTTGTGTTTCCTCATCTACAATGGACGGGCGGTGAAAAATACAACAATGTGTCCATGTCTCAGTTTTCTGACACCACAGTTCTGTAATTTCAGACTCCTGATTAACCCATAACCAGAACAAAAAGTCTGTACAAAGAAGATAATAATAAAATGGTCTAGTGGTCTAGGGAACTTAAAATAAGCTACTGATTAAGAATGTACCTGTTTTTAAAAGTGTCTAATGGTTTGTCCTTTTTTTATGTTCACACGTCACGTAAAAACTACTGGACCGATTGCGATGCGTTTTGCACTGATGTATAGCTTAAGTTTTGATTTACTTTGTATCTTAAAACGACGAGTAGATGCCGAGCAATCAATAAAAAATCATTTGACGGCTGAACAAAATTTGGTACGTACTATATAGTACTTTGTAGTACCTATAAAGTACAATATGAATAACGCATAGGTTACTTTAACCCAGAGAAATGAGCACGCGGGCAAAGCAGCTAGTTCATGTAATAAAATGCAAGAATGTTGATTACGAAGATGTAACACTAAGGACAAGACATACCAAGCCAGTTTACACGGCCGATTGGAATTCATAGGGCGTACGCATAATTAACCCGCAGTCAGAGCAGAGGCGCCATTCGACTGCACGTTAGCGAGTAACTCGAGCCCAGTCACGACTAATGTCACAACAATACTCCCCTGTAATACCTCGGTCGGCAAATTGCCGCGCTTCCTCATGAATATTGACCTATAGGAATCCAAGTGTCGGATTAAACAATTGCCTACTAAACACAAATTAACACGGGTATGATGGCAGGTTTTCTCAATGAAGCATTTTTATGGTTCCGTACACCGGAATGAAAAAAAAACGGAACACTTATGGTATCAGTCGTGTGTCTGTCTGTGCGATTAGACCTATTTTCTAAGGGTTTTCCTATGTCTATATATTTTTCTTGGTGTCAATAAAGAATTAATCTATCTGTCTGTCTGTCACAATTTGCCCCGAATCTACTAGACCGATTAAGTGGAATTTTGATACACATATGAATTTCTGTGACCCAATCACTGACGTATATAACTGAATTTGGGTTCACTTGTGGGAGCAAATTTTTTATTTATTATTTTAATATTAATGTTTATACAGCTATTTAAGAAAATTGACCATTTCCCCCATTCCATGAAAATACTGAGAAAAAGTTTTTGAAAAATTATTGAAAATAGTTCTTTACTTATAGATTACAGGAAAATCTATAATAATTCTATCATGGTAAATCTCTCAATATTGTGAGATAATATATCATAGTACGGAACCCTCTCCACGCGAGTTCAACTCGCACTTGTCCGGTTTTTACAATGATACTAGCATTCCTATGTGGATAAAAATCCTTAAGAGCGCGCCATAACAGCGCTTCGAGTTGGACTTCATGTATTCCTTCCCCCCTCACGTCTCTACATTATTACGCACGGCACCAGCACTACAATGCGACCGAGTGCGCGTGTTCGAGTTACGCGGCAACGCGTTTTAACCTGGCCGGTTCAGCACACCACACTAAAATCACAGAAGAAATATTAGTACTAACTAATATGTGCATGTATTGACATATACCTATACCAACCTACATGAAAATAGTTGTACTTACCTAGGTTATGTTGCAAATAAAATGCTATAGAGACCTTATGAATTTTTCGACTAATTATCTACCAATCAAGATTAGGTGCAGGTAAATCTGTGTTACAAATAAAATACTGTAGGTAGTGATATATTCAATATTTAATCTTTTATACATCTATGCAAGTAAATTAAAATTGTACTAATAACAAACACGGAACTAATAAAAAAACTTTGTTTGTTCCGACTAATCCCCAAAACGGCTGGACCGATAATGTTGGGACTTTCATTGGCAGATAGCTGATGTTATAAGGAGGCTATTATTATTTTCGAACAAGAATTAGGGTTCCTAGCATAATAAATAAAAAACATGAATTTTCACCACACGGAAAAAGCCGTCAAGAATAAATCGTCAAGTGCGTGTCACGCACGAACGTGACATTGTACGATTAGACGGAATAATTCAGGGTTCCGATCTCATATCATGTCCACTCGCATGTTCTTTTGTTTATTTGAATAAATTGCCAAGTGCGTGTCAGAGCACGAAAAATGTAGGGTTCCGATCTAATATCTTGTCTATCGGGCTGTTTGATTGTCTATCTGTCTAAATTGTAGTTGTAATTAGACTAATATTATAAATCAGAGATGCGTGTACTGTTATGTGTCTACTGCTGGACGTAGGACACTCCTAATGCACGCCACTGGGCTCGGTCTTCAGCTCTCCGCATTCATTTTCTACCAGCCGCTTTTCGCAGGTCGTCACTCCACCTGGTCACAGGTCACAAGTCCTACGCTACGTTTGCCTAGACATGGTCTCCAGTCGAGAAATCTTCTACCCCAACGGTTATCGGTTCTTTGGGAAATGTGACCAGCCCACTGCCACATAAACTTGCTTATCTTTAGAGCTATGTCGGTCATTTTGATTCTCTGTCGGATATCTTCATTACAAATCCTGTCCTTCACAGAAACTCCAACCATAGCTCTCTCCATAGCTCACTGAGTGAGCTTAAATTTTATGGACTAGTTTGATCGTGAGTGTCCATTTTTCGGCTCCTAAGGCCATGACTTCAATGCACGGCTGGGCATGAGGAATTGCGATGAACTGAGAGTGGGGCAGTTTGGATTTGGACAGCGGAACCACAGGGGTCAGCGATTGGCCGACTTCATGGAGAAGAAGGGACTCTTTATGATGAACTCCTTTTTCAAGAAGCGCCCGTCCAGGAAATAAATGGACGTGGCTGCACCCCGGCGGTCATAAACAAGAGATAGATTTCATTTTGGCGACCAATAGGCATATATTCAATTATGTCTCTGTGATAAAAAGGGTTAAGACCAGATGTGACCACCGCGTGGTAAGAGGCACATTGAATATCAACGTAAAGCTAAAAAGGTCTCGTTTCATGAGATCTACTCTTCGCCCAAGTCCTGCCCTAATCAAAAATCGCTTCCAAATCCTTACCGAATGCGATACAGTGGACGATCTAAACAACGGGCTGGTGGAAATAGATCACGCGATCGGGTCGGAGTTCTTTAGGACCCAACCCAAAAATATAATACAGAAACTCTCTGAGCATACACTCAAACTTATGGTAGAACGAGGCGAGATGAGGCTGCAGTCATCAGTGGATATGTCGAGTTACAGCTTGCTTAATAAACAGATCTCCAAGACGATGCGACACCTATATTCTATAGTACTACTTGTATTAAGAACGCAATAGAGCGGAACAAGGGCTCCAAAGTGTTCGCAGGAGATCTGTCTATTGGGAAAAGCCCGTTGACGAAGCTGAAAACCGACAGTGACAGCATCGTTTCGTCGAAGCCAGAGATTTTGAGTGGGCGCGAGAAGTTTTATGGGCAATTATACACCTCATCGCGTGGTCCTCCTAGCACGACTTGCGATGCAAGAGCCCGTTTGACCCGACATTATACCGAAGATATCCCGGAAGTCAGCCTATACTACAGCTACTTTCAAACAGCTTAAGAGTAACAAGGCACCAGGGGAAGACGGAATAACGACAGAGCTACTGAAAGCGGGTGGAACACCGGTACTTAAAGTCCTTCAGAAGCTGTTTAACTCCATCATCCTCGAGTGTACTACGCCAGAAGCGTGGCACAGGAGCATAGTGGTTTTGTTCTTTAAGACTTTGAGGTGATAACACCCTCTTGTAGAAATATAGATCCATTTCGCTGCTGAGCCACGTCTATAAGCTGTTTTCGAGAGTAGTTACAAACCGTGTCGCTCGTAGGTTTGACGACTTTCATCCTACCGAACAAGCTTGATTTGGAAAAGCTTTAGCACCGTAGACCACATCCATACGCGCCGGCAGATTATACAGTCTTCTGTTTAATCTGCCGGAGCGTATGGATGTGGAGAGAAGAGTTTAATAAGTATAAAATATGGACTGAAGAGTATAATTGTCCACTACGTCTAGCGTTTGTGGACTACGAGAAGCCTTTGATTCAGTCGAGACCTGGGCTGTGCTACAGTCATTACAGCGGTGCCAGATTGACTACCGGTACATCGAAGTGTTGAAGTGTTTGTACAGCAAGGCCACGATGAATATCGGTCTTCAGGATCGGAGCACAAATTCTATCCAGTTGCAAAATGGGGTGAGACAAGGAGACGTTATTTCTCCGAAACTGTTAACCTTTGCATTGGAAGATATATTCAAGCTTCTGAACTGGAATGGATATGGAGTTAACATTAATGGCGACTACATCAATCAACTTCAATTTGTTGATGATATAGTCATCATGGTAAATACCCTGGAAGATCTAAGCACAATGGTCAGTGACCTCAGTATTGTTTCCAACATGTGCACCCATGCTGGTTTATGTTGGGAACGATAGTATCGAAGCTGTTGATCACTATGTCTACTTAGGTCAGATGATCCAACTGGGTAGATTCAACTTCGACAAAGAGGTTAACCGACGAATCCAACTCGGATGGGCAGCGTTCGGGAAATTACGCCATATCTTCTCGTAGCAGATACCGCAGAGCCTCAAGACGAAAGTTTATAATCAATGCGTGTTGCCAGTGATGACATACGGCACTGAGACTTGGTCGCTAACTATTGGTCTCATACACAAGCTCAAAGTCGCGCTGCGTGCAATGGAGAGAGCTATGCTCGGTGTTTCACTACTTGATAGAATCCGAAACTAGGAAATCCGTAAAAGAACCAAGGTTACCGACATTGCTCTCAAAGTTTGCAAGTTGAAGTGGCAATGACCAGGCCATATAGTTCGCAGAACTGACAACCGCTGGGGTATAAAGTTTCTCGAATGCTGACCACGAACAAGCAAGCGAAGTGTTGGAAGACCCCCCACACGATGGACCGACGACACTGTAGCCATCGCAGGAAGTCGGTGGATGGAGGTTGCACAAGATTGCTCGTCATGGCGCTCTTTGGGGTAGGCCTTTGTTCAGCAGTGTACTTCTAAAGGCTGAAATGATGATGATGATAAGGCCATTACTGGTAGGTTGCACTGTTAGAAGACTTTTGTCTTCAGGCACTGTGTTATGGACGACGAGAAGACATGACGAAGCTTGCCGAATGCTGCCCAACCCAGCTGAATTCTTCTGTTAGCTTCCTTCTCAAGGTTGTTCTTACCTAATTGCAATAATTGCCTAAGGTTAACATATTGTTGAACCACTTCAAGAGGTACACCATTGACAACAATCGGTACCGGGTCAACAAGATCGTTAAACATGATCTTGGTCTTGGTTTAATTGCATTTAAATTTTGAATTTGTAATAAACCTAATCTGTTTTCTCCTATTAGTTCCATATTTACTATACCACAACCAAAGGCTTTCGAGTGGTTAGGTATTGTTTTTAATTCATGAAGAAATAATCTAAATCCACGATTCTTCTTTCATCGAATTCTCTACTGAAGTCTTTACTGGATGTCTCCACAACGTCGTCTTGAAACCTACTTTATGAATGTTACATTATAAAATAATCACCACACATTTACAATTACAATCCTCATCATGGACAGTAGACATACTCATATTTAAACTCAATACGCAGTTTAGCTAGAATACCAACTAGGGAGCTTAGTAAGAGGTAAGTCGGAATTTTATTTTTTTGACTATGAAACCCTAAAATATTTGAGTCATATGTGCCATTTAGTATGTAGGTAGATAATACATTTCAAAATAAACTAGATGAAACTAAGGATTTCTAGTTTGACCACTGAACACAATTAACACTGAGTCAAAGGCACTATTTAATAAATAGGTAAGTAATTCATACAGACATAAATTTGATGAATTTCCTAGAATTGGGTTCCTAGATTGACTACGGAACCCTAAAATATATTGAGTCATAGGCTAGAATAAATATTATATCATAGGTACTAATAATTATGTTGGTAGGTAATTCATTCCCACATTTGATGAAACTGTAAGGCTTCCTAAATTGGTTACGGAACCCTAAAATATATTGAATCAAAGCTACTAATTAGTATGTAGGTAGGTAATTCATTCCAACATAAACTTGATGAAACTGTAAGGCTTCCTAAATTGGTTACGGAACCCTAAAATATATTGAATCAAAGCTACTAATTAGTATGTAGGTAGGTAATTCATTCCAACATAAACTTGATGAAACTGTAAGGCTTCCTAAATTGGTTACGGAACCCTAAAATATATTGAATCAAAGCTAATAACTAGTATGTAGGTAGGTAATTCATTCCAACATAAACTTGATGAAACTGCAAGGCTTCCTAAATTGGTTACGGAACCCTAAAATATATTGAATCAAAGCTACTAATTAGTATGTAGGTAGGTAATTCATTCCAACATAAACTTGATGAAACTGTAAGGCTTCCTAAATTGGTTACAGAACCCTAAAATATATTGAATCAAAGCTAATAACTAGTATGTAGGTAGGTAATTCATTCCAACATAAACTTGATGAAACTGTAAGGCTTCCTAAATTGGTTACGGAACCCTAAAATATATTGAATCAAAGCTAATAACTAGTATGTAGGTAGGTAATTCATTCCAACATAAACTTGATAAAACTGCAAGGCTTCCTAAATTGGTTACGGAACCCTAAAATATATTGAATCAAAGCTACTAATTAGTATGTAGGTAGGTAATTAATTCCAACATAAACTTGATGAAACTGTAAGGCTTCCTAAATTGGTTACGGAACCTTAAAATATATTGAATCAAAGCTACTAATTAGTATGTAGGTAGGTAATTCATTCCAACATAAACTTGATGAAACTGTAAGGCTTCCTAAATTGGTTATAGAACCCTAAAATATATTGAATCAAAGCTACTAATTAGTATGTAGGTAGGTAATTCATTCCAACATAAACTTGATGAAACTGTAAGGCACAAACAAGAAAAACAAATCTAATATTTATTCTATGCTACTACAATAAGTGTAAGAAGTTTTAGAGCGCAGGCCGGCAACGAAACACAGGTCCGCTTCGCATAAATGCCACAGGCAGACTGATTGAACAAATAGAAAGTAACAGCGTCCAATGGTTCCGCATGCGAAGAAGAGACAGAGTGTGAGAGCGCGCTCGTCTTTGTAAAGGTTGTAAGTGCCAATCAAATAATTGATTCTTACAAAAAAACTACACAATCAATCAAAAAACTGGTTTACAGAACTAAAGAAGTAGTTATTATCTACGTATCAAAGTAAAAATCATCTTGAAATATTATAGTGTTCCTGAGATCCACATCAAAACGTGTGCAAAACAGAGATTTTTCATATTATTTTTTTATCGAGAATTTTATTTACAATCGTGTTTTTACGTTTATGGAACCAAAGAAAAAATGCCAGAATTTCATATTTTTGTCATTTTCAACTCTTAACTCCCGTAGGTATCGAGTTCTAGGTCGATTTTGGTAAGCAAAATCACCTACTACGGCTTCTTAAGTTAAATGCAGAACAAAACATAATAAAACTAGCTTTCGCCCGTGACTTCGTCCGCGCGGACTACAGTTTATCACGAAAAAAAGCAAACATCCTATGTTCATCTAGGACCTAGATGAACTTAGTATGTTTGCTTTTTTTTCGTAAACAAAAGTAGCCATAAAAGTAGCATTAAACATTAGTACTTTTTTTTTTCGCCTGATTAAAAATACATGTCATGTTACTATTCGTTAGACATTGAGATATTTTAATCTAACTTTCGCCCGTGACTTCTTCCGCGTGGACGACAGTTCATCCTATGTTCATCTAGGATATTAAAAACCAATGCAAAAGTATAGCACAAACGCTCTTGATGCTTTTTGACAGACTTGTTATTATTTCGTTTCCATGCCAACCATTCCTTACAGCGAGTAATCAACATTTTCCAGTTTTTCCTTGAAAACTCACCATTTTCCGGGATAAAGCTCTCCAAACAAACAAACAAACAGACAACGTTTCACTTTTATATATTGGTGTGAATTTGGACTGTAAGTCCTAAATAGGTGAAAGTGGCAGAGAGATCAGAGATCCCAAGTTTTATAAGCCAATAAAAATCCTAATTAACATTATTAATCTTCAAAATACTGATACCGGAAAAAATTATGTGTTTTTTTTTAATTCAATGATTTGACGCGACGAACAGGTCGTTTGCCTGGTAATTAGCGTCAAACCTGCCCATAGCTATTGCAGTACCACGGGCCACTCCGTATCTTGCGCGGCACTGCACTGCGCTCGTCACTCTGAGTAATTAGTTTTCAAGTCTCTTATAAGCGCCCAGTGATTCCGCTGGAAACCCTTCAAACCGAAACACTGACATGTTTGTACACTACCGCTTGGCCGTTGATTTACCGAGTAAAGTGTACTTAGGAGCTTAGGACGACTTTTGCAGAAGTATCCTACCAGACAGAATAAGTACTAACATTTCGTTAATATAATAACCTTATATGACTGCCGTAGTAAACAAAAACACATTACTTACAAAATCGTTTGTCAAACGCCTAACACCTAGTCTAGTTTTATTCGGTCGTGGCTTCTTTTATATATACTGTGGTCGTGGTTTAAAATAATGATTTTGTTCGTATGCTCACATCATCTCAGCGCATTTCCAAGGAATATGTTTATAAGCCAGGAAATGTATTTCCCGAGCTTATCTGACTTGGCTGTTTGGAAAACATGATAGCTTGTAACTAGTACAAAATCTTTTCATGTCAGCATACTTTTCTTGTGAAAATAGTATAAAAATATTCCTATTTCGGCTCCAAACATTCTTGTGTATACAAACAAATCATGTTTTAAACTAAAAACATCTGATTCAGAATGATCGCTTTTATTGGAACGAAAACTAATAAATCCTACTCTCAATACAAAGACTATTGATCACGCAAATGATGTTTTGACAAAGGCCCTGGAATGAATGCGAAGAGACGTCTTTGAGATCTCGTGATTGGATTTTATTCTCCTTATTTTGATCGTCAACCTCCTCAAAGGTCGCGCTGTCATTAATCGCTTTATAAGAGCGGAAGTGCAAAGTGGAGCGTACGAGCACGCTCAAGGACCCTCCCCCCTCTCTCCTCTCGATCCATAAGCACAGAAAACTTATCAAACACAGTAGCCCTAATCTCAAGTTTTCGATAATTGGCCGCCGCGCTTGACTGGAATATCTATCAAATTGGGATATTATCAAATGACAGTAGCTATTGAATAATCACTAATTTCGGGGAATCTACCTTAGCGCATCCTCGATGAGCTAAATTAGCTTGATGCCTCATCAACGATTGCAACGGGTGAATATGCAGCTTAGTAACGTACATCTTCCAATAATTAATTCCCATCGGATTTTGAGCTGCAGCACTGTGTTTACACTGTGACGGTACTCCACGGGCCTGAATTCATTATTGTCCCTCCATCCGAAGATGCGCTTCAAAGAAACTGCTGACTTCGGTCCCACTCTGATCTCTCCGCTGCTTCAACGTTTTATTGCGCTTTAGGAAACTTAGTTTATTGATATGAGTTCTTTACGATCCCGGGTGCATAGACTAAATGAAAGTTGTTTGCTATTGGTTCATAATATATTTCCGATATGTTTGTGACTTCTCTGGCCCTTACACCTATAATTATAGCATGTAGGTATCTACCTTAGTTACGAGTACGTTATATTCTTCATTAAATACAGACCATTGATAGACTTAGAAGATAGACTTTTACTACACAGTACATGAACGACGCTACTAGTAAATCAAATCAAGGCAAATATTATTCCAAATAGAACCTCTCACGTCAAGCGATCATTTATATTTGAAAAGGAGAAACAAAGGCGCGACGCGTTGATAAAATTAAAGGTTTTTTAGATTTATTCGTTCCTTACAGGAGCTTTTTAGTAGAGTAGAAGAGCGATGGTGGCCTAACGGGTTCAAAACCTAGGCTCCGCACCAATGACTTTTATAAGTTATGTGCGGTTTCCCATCGCTCCGTGCTTCGGAGGGCACGTTAAGCTGTCCCGGCTGTTATTGATTAATACCAGTCGTTAAGCCATGTCAGAGGCCCTCGGGCGGCTTGACAAACTCTGACATCAGAGGCAAGCACTTCCTCATACGACAAACAAACAGTAGAGTAGAGAGGTTTTGTTAGCATGGCTGGCGCGCATCGACTATATGTCTCAATGTATATATATATTCATATCAAAGCGCAAGGAACGTTCATAAAAACGCGTAAGAAAACTAGCCATGTTGGTCTATAATAAAGTATATTCTTAAGAGACGAATGGCGCTTATAGCTCTAATAGTAGTTTATGAAACGGTTGGATAATAATTAATAATTGTATTATTTGTTTGTTTAATCATATTTTAATATCTAGTTATGTGCCATTTCATACACTACTTTATCTACACTCAAGCAACAGGAACTTAAAATGTCGTAATATTTTCTTGTTTTTTCTAGTAAAAGCTCGTTCGTCATGTTCGTTGCTGTTTCCGTGATGTCAGGTGGTGTCAAATTCTCTTCACTAACACAGCTGTCGGACATTTTTAATCCGGATAAAAATATTGATCAACAAAAACACATTAAATTGGTTAGGTACTAATGTAAAGTTAAAACCTACCTAGCGGTAAAATCCAGTCTACAGCGAATTCGCGCGCATACGGTCTAGCACGCGCCGCCATAGAGAATAAATGGCCAAAACTCTCCAAGTACCGGAGCCAACTGATGCATTTATGGGAAAAAATATATATTATAATATAGTTTAGTTCTAAAAACAGTGTATAATGTATATATTTTTTCTTATTAGAGACGTGCCGAGCGTAATGTATGTCATTATGCAACCAGTTTTGAGTTCATAATCCGGATTTTACGATATGAGTGTAGATAAAAATAGTAATAAAGGTAATGAGTGTGCGAATTTTATTTTTTTAATGCAATTTGTGCGTCAAAAATGATATAAACATCGTTCGAATATGCAACAGGCGACACTGGGTTTCATACAAAATTAGGTACGCAGCCTTTCGAACCTACTTCACAGGTACTTGTTGGTTACAGAAATAATTGTTAAACCAATCAAATCTGATCAAATTAATTTATGTCCAATTCTGTACAATGAAGATATTTAGAATATTTTTTAACCCCTCGAACAAAGTTAACGGTGTGTATCACTTGGTGTGTCCGTGTGTGTGTGTCTGTCTGTGGCATCGTAGCTCCCAAACGAATGGACTGATTTTGATACGTTTTTTTGTTTGAAAGCTTATGTGATCGAGATGGTTCTTAGATATATGGGAAGGGGGAGGGGGAGGTGAGGATCGTAGCTCCCAAACGAATGGACCGATTTTGATGCGGTTTTTTATGTTTGAAAACTGATGTGACTTATTTTTTAAAAACCTAGTTTTTTAGAGTACTCTATACTCGATACAGAACCCAAAACAGATATTTTTTCAGTTTTGTCTGTCTGTCTGAATCTTGGCCGTGCATCACGGTAAAACTACTGGACGGATTTTGATGCAACTTGGCACAGTCATTGTTTATAGAAAAAAATAAAGGGTTCCTGCTGGATAGGGGTCCAAAGTGTTGTTACTTTTGAAAAAAGTAATATATATATTATATTTTGGAGGGTACTCTAAACGAGACAATATACAATAACTCTTTATTGAACACATCACAAAATAGAAAACTAAATAATAGTACTTAAACATAACAAACAATGTCGTACAATAGGCGGTCATAAGACCGCTATCAGCAATTTCTTACAGGCAACCTTTGAATGGACTTGAATTGAAATTATATACATTGCGGTCAGTGATGGAGACTTACTTAAGACATAAATATAAACATAAAGTATAACGTACATAAAAGCAAATTTATAATATAACTAGCTTGCTTACCCGCCAGCGACTACAGTTTATCGCGAAAAAAGCATTCTATGTTCTAGGATATTGACAAAAGAAGGCATAGCACCAATGCTCTTGAAGTTTTTTGACAGACTTGTGATTTCGTTTCCATGACAACCGTTCCTTACAGCGAGCAATCAACATTTTCCAGTTCTCCCGTGAAAACTTTTAATTTTCCAGGATAAAAAATATCCCATGTTTTATTCTAGGGTATAAGCTATCTCCATTCTAAATTTCATCAAAATTCGTCTAGTAGTTATCGTGTGAAAGCTCCCCAAACAAACAAACAAACAAACAGACAATGTTTCTCTTGTATATATTGGTATGGATATATATATATATATATATATACAAATATGCCTAAATAAATAGCATAATCAACAAGGAATATTGTATAAATTACTAGCTGAGACCCGCGGCTTCGCATTCGTGGTCATTTTATTAAATAGCCTATGACACTCACAAATAATGGCTTACTATTGGTAAAAGATTTTTCAAAATCGGTTCAGTAGATCCAGAGATTACCCCCTACAACCTCACAAACTCACAAACTTTTATCTCTTTATATTATTAGTATAGATGTGTGAATAACATAGTATCCAGTTTTATGGAAGGTAGTGCTTCTTCACCATGTCTTTGAAGACCGCTATCGGCCTAGCTTTCCAAATATTGATGGGCAAACCATTCCACAGTCTAACAGCCCGTTTTGTAAAAGAGTTAAAACATCGTGTATTGGTCAGGGACTTTCAACTGCAGAGTATTGATGGAACGAAGAAAACGGGAATGGGAAATATGAAGGAACTCAAATCGCTCTTCGAGATAGGGAGGGGTCGATGGATTAAATAAGACACAGTACAGAAGAGAGATGAGTATCCCGGCGCGGCGATGTCGGATTGATAAACATTTGAGCTTTGTGCGAAAATCTGATACATTGGTCATACTTGCGTAATCCAAATACGAACCGAATGCAAAAAAAAACTAAGCGCTCTAGCTTTTCAGCTGTTCTTCGGTTAAGTCCAAATAGCAGGCGTCGGCTTAGTCGAATAAAGGCAGCAGAAGAGACTGCTAGAGCAAGTTTAGTGGTAGTGGGAAGGAAATTACGCAGTCTTCTGAGAGATCCCGCTGACGCATTTTGTGCAAGAATCTGATACATTGGTCATACTTGCGTAATCCAAATACGAACCGAATGCAAAAAAAACTAAGCGCTCTAGATTTTCAGCTGTTCTTCGGTTAAGTCCAAATAGCAGGCGTCGGCTTAGTCGAATAAAGGCAGCAGAAGAGACAGCTATAGCAAGTTTAGTGGTAGTGGGAAGGAAATTACGCAGTCTTCTGAGAGATCCCGCTGACGCATAAACTTTACGGCTTATCTCAGTTATCTGGGGTCCCCAAGATAGTTGTCTATCTCTATGTTCGATACTGAGGCCAAAACTGTATTTTTTTTCATTTTTGTTTGTCTGTCTGTCTGCCCGCGCATCACGGTGAAACTACTGAATGAATTCAAATGAAACTTGGTATGATTTGAGTTCATACTTCCAGGTAGGGGATAGGATAGGATTGAAAGTTATTTACCACGCTGAAACTACTGGATGGATTTTGATGCAACTTGGCACCGTCATTGTGTATATGATGGTTTAAAATTGAGGATTACAAGTTTTTGTCGTGAAAAAATAAAGGGTTCCTGCGGGACAGGGGTCCAAAGTTATGTTATTATGAAGTTTGTTTGTCGTATGAGGTAGTGCTGGCCTCTGGTGTCAGAGTAAAGAAAGTAAAAATATCTATACTTATAATAAAGCAATAAGTAAAAAAGCTGCACAAAGACAATTTAAAAAATAATGATCTAAGGTACTTAAAATAAGCTGTACTACTCAACAAGATTATAACATTTTTTTAAAACATGTTTGTGTGTAAGTTTGTTCGCCAATCACGTAAAAACTACTGGACGGATTGCGATGCGGTTCATTAGTGGATAGCTTATGGTTTGACTAAAAAACTGGTGTACTTGGTATTTCAATCCGATGAGTAGAAGCCGAGCAATCAATAAAATCTTTTTGACGGCTGAAGGAATTTTGATCAAATGTTGGTATATATATTGGTATTTTAGGTCTTGGAATGGTACATAGAGTACTTTTAACCTAGAGAAATGACCACGCGTGCGAAGCCGCGGGTACAGCTAAGTGTTATGAAATGTTGTTATGTTAATGTTTTAATTATTTGATCTGACTTTACAAGTATACGTATAGGAAAAAAACGAATTCTTAATTATTTAAAAAGTCAACTTACAATAATATCTTCTCCGGTAGTTTTTAATTTTGATGGGAGAAAATTTAGCTAATAAGGACCCTATTTCGCTGGAAAGACTTTAATTAAAATTCGTCCATCTTGTACAAAAGTACTCGTAGGTACATCTCATGGAATTTACGGGAGAGTAACAGTTGACGAAACCAGAGATGGTTGAGTAAAATTATTTTGCCACCCAGCTGCTACACCGTAGCCGTAACACCTTGCATTATTAGAAAGAGGGTACTTCAAACAGACTAACTAGCAATGCGCGGGGGCCCCTCTACCCTCATTATTAAGCTTTGTCCTCGTTATCATTTTTCCAGGATAATTATGTATGCCTATTTGTTTTTCCAGGACCTACCTATCTATCTTTATACATAGTTTCATCAGAATAACTTCGGCCGTTTTAAAGTGGAGTGGTAACATACTTTCGCATTCATAACATTAGTTAGGATTACGATAGACACAGGTTGTTCGGTAGATTAATTTTTGTTTATACAGTTACGAATCTACTTGAAAATGAATATAATGTCTTCAACTGTCAGTCAATATCTGGTTAGATTTGAATGGTGTTCTGTGAATGAGTTCTTAGGTCATTGTAAGTGCCGTTTAGTGGAGCACCAGAGCGCAAGAAGGGTGACTTCGCGCGCTGGCGGTCTTGGCAGCGACAGGACACTTGAGACGCTCGCGCTGGCGGCCGCCCAACGCGCTTTATCTTAATGCACTCGCCTGTCCTCTTCCTTCACTTTACCCGTAACTCAACTTTCCACTCTACAATAATTATTGTTTCAATATACGACTCGTAGTGGGCTTGAAATTTGATACCACAGCGCTACTGTTTCCTTCACTACCGAGCCGCGCTCAACGAAGCGCTTCAATATAGCTACATAACTTCCATCATTTTAGAAATCCCTCTCTACAATTTCGTTAAATATCTCGTGAAATTTGAGTTTTTTGACTGTAACTACCTCCGCGGGAAGCTAGCATAGCAGGAATTTAATTCCGGTGTTGCTCCTCCCAGGATGTGACGGCTTGTGACACGGCGCGAATTTCGTTCGATCCCGAAAAATTTCCCTTCATATTTTTTACCCGAGAGATTTTACTATATTTAGTTTAAAATCAAACACTGAATGAATAGTTCAATCCAACAGTGCAGTGGTAACAAATAACAAATATAAGTTACACACTATGATATTATTTTTCACTGAAAATCATAACTGGTAAAAAAAACTATCTATATCTATACTCATAATAAATCAATAGAAACGAAAAAGTCTGTACAACGAAGATAATTAAAGAAAAATGGTCTAGGGTACTAAGCTAATGAAAAATAAAAATCAATCATCTAAAAAAAACTAAAATCATCTAAAAAAAACCGTGTCTGTATGTTTATTCGCGAGTCACGTAAAAACTACTAGACTGATTGCGATGCCGTTTTCACCTTAGGGTTTGACTTAAAAACTGGGGTACTTATTATTTTAATCTGATGATTAGATGCCGAGCAATCGGTAAAAAACTATTTTACGGCTGAACGAATTTAGAAGAAATGTAGTATATTGTACGTTATAGGTACTTTTGGTCCTGGAATAACACGTGAGGGCGGGCTACTTTTAAATGAAATGACCACGTACTATTACTTATTCTGCGACCACGCGGGCAAAGCTGCGGGCACAGCTAGTATTATATAAAAGATAAAATCCAGCTTGTACTGGCTTAGGCTGTAAACTAACCCGGCCAGATTCGAATAAAAGTGTGCGCATTCGTGGTTACGGCAAACTTGGTCCATTACAACTCTTCGTGGCACGAACCAGTGCGATGGTTTGACAAAACGAACAAGTGTAGGTACGGATCGTGTGGGCAGCTACAGGTACTAAAACGCGAACGGTTCAATTGATTTTTGAAGAGCGGAAATTTTATACCAGGAATGTACAAGTTTTTATGTTGTTGATATTATCTAAAGTTGGTGCGCGGTGCCGTGCTTTGGCGCCTGGCCAGCTGACCGGGCGGTCGTGCATCGCTCCAAATCATATCTCGAGGAAGAGTCATGTACGCTCATTGCCTAAATTAACTCAGTTTTTTATGAGGCTTTTACCGATTTTATTGAGCGCATAATTGATGTTCGCATTACGTAGACATAAAAGTATCTATACAAACCAGGTTTCATCAAAATCCAGTAAGAAGCTAAGTAGTATCAAACTTGCTTACATGCCCAGTTAAACACAGATTTACAGTTTGACAGATTTTGATTTTACATTTTCACAGATTTGTACTTTTGTCATGTTTCAGTCTATTATTAATAACTAGCTGATGCAAGTACTCTTCGAGTATGTGCTATTCCAAGACCTAAAATACCAATATACCAACATTTGATACCGCATCGCAATCGGTCCAGTAGTTTTTACGTGATGCGCTAACAAACATACAGACCAACAGACAGACAGGATTTTTTAAATTTTAATATTCATGTTCAGTTGCTTATTTTATGTACCCTAGACCATTTATTTTTTAATTATCTTCTTTGTAGAGACTTTTTCGTTCCTATTGCTTTATTATAAGAATATAGATAGATTAATATTGGAAATAACTAATTAGATGTTGCATATGCTAAATACACCCTACCAGTCTCTAATGAAGCTAATTATGTCACAGTTAACGGTTATTACATTATATAATTTAGCTAGGTCACAGTTTGTGCACTGGACATAAACTACTGTACCTCTGAAGTGATTAATATCACACCATCCGCTGTTTATCTATTATATCTAATTAATGGACGCCGAATATCTATAAATCGACCCATTTCAATTCGATTACACAAATTTGTGCCTATTGGGAACGGAGCATTAAATTACCGGCTAGGTTTATTAATAGGTTTGTCAAGTATCGGCATTGTGTTTACGCGAAGCTCGTAAAGGTAGGCTGTATAAATCATGAACCAAGTTTGAACGCCCTCATATCTGGGCTATCGATTACTGATGCCAAGGGGTATATTCATCTAATTGTAAGACCGATTTCGCATAAAGATTTTCTATCCATTGTCACCATGCGATCAGCAAAGGTGGAGAATGTATATACGAACTGTTTCTATCTGTATCACAAGATCACATATAGGACGTTTTTAAAAGCTTTTCTTTACCTTGCGATGTTTGTATGTATGTATGTATGTTTGTTCAGGTCAAATCTTGCAAGCTGAATTACAATTACTTCCTCTTATCCTGTGGAGTTTTACATGTTGGTTCAGTTCCGATGACAATGCATTTCTATGGTAAGCTATAAGCATGACCTGACATTGACATCCAGGATTTGTTCCAGGTAAAGGAACTCTTCAATGGTCAACAGTACCAACACGAAATTTCGTGTACGTATTTTATTATGGTGGCCGGTATTAAGTTTCACCTTGACATATGGCTGCTGCGTGAATGTTTTTTTTTTAATGTTTTTAATTAACAAATAAGCATTCAATATTTTCACGAATCTCATAGTCTGTTTTAACCCTGAAAAATGTTCTAATGGTATAACAGCTTTTTGGCTTAAGATAGATATCAGAAATGTCAGTGCACGGCACGATAGGGCTGCGCAGGGCCGTGTGAGCGCAAACAATATTGGCAATGGAATCACGTTCCATTTCGCGGCGGATATAGGGTCCCGCGTTACGGGCCAATCCGCCGCGACGATGCTACGTCGTCGACTACGATTTCCGGCTCGTACGCGGTTATGCGCCAGTTTATTTCGTGTTCATGTCTGAAGTAAACGCCATTTAGCCTCGAGAGAGACATCAAAACAAGCTCTCGACATTTTTCGATCTCTCCCGCTTAACGCGTTCCCTTTCCAGAAGTATTGAATGGCTCGGCACGTTTTCCAGCGGTGTGTTGTTAAAGTCAATTCGACTGCAATGGCAGCCAGCTTGGTAGTTCGATTTCCGCCTTGGAAACTTAGTGAGAAATCCGGGTTTTGCTACAGTTTATTAAATTAGTTAAAACATATTTCTTCTCTCCGGTACCATGAATACTGAAGTGCTAGATTGTTTGATTAACATGGATGTCTAACAGTTTTCCGAAAGATGTTTATATCAACGTTAAGGCGACTTGAATGTATGAGTAATAAAAACACATTTAGTGGTATGAGTGCGAAGTGCCCAACGGGTTGGAGTCGACAAAGCCTCTTGGACAAATAAAAGGAACGCTGAGTCAATATAGGCTTCCACACGCTAATGCACGGGCATCTCGGCTCTGGAATAATCTGCCCTCCATTGCCGCTCTTTTTGTGTGGTTAAGTTGTTTCTTTAAGAAAATCTCTACCAAAGTGTGATCTTGCTTTAAACTCGACTCTTTGTGTAGGTAAGAGTAAATGTTTTGAAGAATTTATTGTAAAAAGTCTTTTAGCCAGTTGCTTGCCACGCGCGCACGCGCATGTATGCGCTCAGTACTGCGCAATGTTAGCTATAGAAAAAATAAACTTTAGTTGAATTAGGTTCCTGATGAGTACTTACTTATATAATGACATACACCTCATCCAATTTAAACAATTGATGCATCCCCTGTTAGATTTATGGAGTTTTCATGTCGCTCGAAAGGAAGACGTTACCTAGATTATTTTTCTTGCGGCTCTTATCATCGCACTATGAGCTTCTTCTCCTTCATATACAAACGAAACTAAATCCCGAGACACATTCTCAGTAATGTCACAGGAACACGAACGCTTTCGCAGACTTATCTACATACAAATGCTATTCACGAAAACGCCGTGGGTAACTGAATATTCAGCCGTTCACAACAATGAACTGATTTACTACTTTACTATTCAGGGTGCGTCCACGCTCTTCGGCCGAATCGCTCTTCCGCCATGAGCCAAAGCCAAGGACCCCATCCATCTATACTGATACCTCTTTGAATGCAATAAAACGTGAAATCTCCCCTTTTACTATTCTACCTCGTCATAGCGCATGATGGATGCCAAATATAACCTTAAATGGGTCACGAAACTCTCGAGTGTTGTAATAAATCTGGCGCTCGTTTTACTGACTGTTAGCTTTAAATGGTAAGATTATAATTCACTAAAATAAACATCCCGGAGGTCGCTCCAAGACGAGGTCCCGTGAAATTTGCATGCGGAATGAGATTTGTCATCCCGCGTCTGGTTGCGGGCGAGGAGGGAGGCCCTTGAACGTGTTTTATTTACTGTGCGCACGTGACGAACTCCATACACCCAGACTCGAGAGTCGCAGCCGGCGCGCTCAGCCGCTCGTTCGTCACTCAAAATTACCTACATACAAAGACATTTGCTCATTCCAATTATAAAATAAATTCGCAAATTGAAACGCCTCACCGCCGTGAGACTTTTCGCACAATATGTGTTCTTGATGTAAATTGACGGTGTCATTTAATTTAGCACCATATTAAAGCGTAGTACCTACCTAAATTATCACTTGGATACCGACATATACTTTCGTCAGTTTCGCTATGTTTGAGTGAAATGTTTTTTTTTACGTACCCTTTCTTTTCCAATTAAGGATTTTCCCTCTTCATTGGCTTGTTCCGGTACAACTTCCACATTTCATTTGAGCCGTTAATTAACTCGGGCTTAGAATGTGATTTTTAATGATCTTTAAGTCTTATGTACTCTGCTATGGAATGTAGATATTTGTATGTTTAATTTCGAAGAAATCATGCTAGAGATCCAAGAACAATCAAGTTTACAGTGAAACTATTTTCTAAAATAGGTACATTTTCGACTGTGACCAGGTCTTGTACTATTATTTATTCTGTGCTATGCGGTCGGATCACGTGGCCACAGAAACATTTTCCGAACAAAGAATTTCGTGTTTCATTTCGATATTATACTTTTTTATTCGCTACAGAAATTAAATCAGTAAAGAGAAAAAAGTCAGAAGAAGCCCTAAATCTATTTCTACCTACAAGTAAACCGTCGCGTAGCATAATAATATCGATTATTAGATAGTCGGTAGGTGTTAAATGACCTTTTTAGATCGAGTCCGAAATCTCATTACTGGAGAAGTGTAGCTTCGGAGGCACAAATTGGATTCACGAGGGACGGACGTTGTCTGAAATAATGCGGCTTTAATATCAGTGGCAAGTGTACATTGGTCCTTTCATTTATGTGTGGACGTGTGGTTGAGACTGGACCATGGACCAAATTAATATTTTGGTCACATATAAATAGTTGATAGACTCAGGTTACTTTGCGGAAATTCATATTAAAAGATTGCAAGAAATGACATTCATTTTCTCGTTAATCACTTTATTCTTATATTGAAATTTATTTTTTACTTATTAGTTCGGTAGCGTGTTTTTTTAGTTTTTTGAATCTGTAATTTATTTTTAATTTTTTTAGTACTTACTCGGTATTTTTTTTAAATTTAGAAATAGTAGTTTTTTTATGTCTTTACTCCTGTTGATCCTGATCAGGATAAAGGGACTTATTATTGTAAATTATAAAGAATTATTGTATTGTCATCGGGCCTTGATAAGTGCGCAAAATTTTGAATTAATCTGACCATTTGATATATATGTGATATATATATCAAATGGTCAGATATATAAGGCGGAGATATATGTGAATTGGCCTCAATTTGGGGACATTAAAACCTTTTTTCTCCATAATCTTTATAGAAAAAACTTCAAGTAAAATATATGTTAATTTACATCACACAGAGCAGCTCCTCTTCAGCTTAAAAAATTGAAAATACAATTTTAAATATCAATAATAAATACGCAAAGTACCCTCTGTTTTTGTAGTTATTACCGTTTTTCTTCTAAACTAACAATCACATTTTTTTTTTATTTCCTTTAGCATCTTCAATAATGAAACGCTGAGGGAACCTTGGAATTAGTTTTGCAAATATCTTTCCTAATTATTTTTAACAATTTTTTTACGTAATCTATACTCGCTAATCGCATGGGCAACCCCTCTGTCGCCCAGTAAATCAGTGCGGGACGACACGTTTTGTGCTCAACGGACCGGCGACACTTCTCCGCAAAAGGCACCTATTATTAATCTGTGGCTTGTCTTGCGCATATCCAATTTGGAAATCGTATATTATGTCAATTTTTAGTAGTAGGCGGGATTATTAGAGTGTATAATAAGTAGTTTTTTTTTGTAATAAGGCTGTACATAATAGTATAGTCTTTTATTCGTATTATAGTCATGATGACGATGATGATATTATAGTAATTATTATTTAATTAAGTATCAAATAATGTTTATCAATTATCTAAATAAATAGTACTGGTTCCTTATATATTATTTTTATAATTATAGTTAATTTTATTATTCAAACATAATAGTAATTATTATTTTATTAAATTATTTAGTTCTATGCGTGAGTTTATGAAATAATAATATTTTTTCAATAACTAGTTTTTGGTTTCTGTATGATATGGTAACAATTCTATTGTCCCAATCAGGGCTTGATATTGGTACGAACAATACTAGTATCATAGCGGTATTTTCCATTTCGGTTCTTGAATATCGATACCTAAGAACCGGTATTTTCCCCTCAATGTACCGGTAGATAATTCAGGTTCTTATGCTACAATGCTAGAATGCCACCATACACTCGTGCTAACGCAGCGGATGTCTACGGATTGCGACGTTGTGCCTTCACACGAACTATTTGAGTCACACAGTGTTCTATCACAGTGATAAAACTAATAATATATCACGCTTCACGGGATTTCAGCCTCAGATTTGACAATCACCACCACAAGCACTTGAATGATTGAATGATGAGACGATAATACAAATCATGTGTATGATAATGATTAGGGAGTAGGGACTTTGTATTATTCATCTTAAACCTCATTGTTCATTATCAGTGCTAAAATTCTAAAGTTAACCATAGGTACTGATTTTTTGAATACTTGACTCATCTTTCTTAAGATCCAAAATTTTGTCGATATTTTGCTTTCCAATCAGTTAAGATTCTAAAGTGTTTTGAAACACAAATATTGTAGGTAAGTATTTTGATTAAAAAAATTGATTATTTATATTTTCCGGTTTTCTCACACTTGTATTGAAAAACTTCGTATAATGCATGTGCGTAACAGATTATAACAAACTCATTGACCGAAGGCAAGTCAGCTTGTGCTTACCAACGATTATTAATGTTTTATTCACCCCGATGCAATAATCATTATCATCATCATCAGTTTATATCTGTGCCTATAGCTAGACCTAGGCCTCTTCTAATGCACGCCACTGAGCTCAGTCTTCAGCTCTCCTCATCCACTTTCTTCCAGACACTTTTTGCAGCTCGTCAGTCCACCTGACCACAGGGCGTCCTACACTACGTTTGCCTAAACGTAGTCTCCACTCGAGTACTCGTCTACCCCAAAGGTTATTGGTTCTTTGGGAAATGTGACCAGCCCACTGCCACTTTAGCTTGCTTACCCTTAGAGCTATGTCAGTTACCTTGGTTCTCCGTCGAATATCTCTCGAATATCATAACGAATATTGTCCAGAGAATCTCCAAGCATAGTTTTCTCCATAGCTTGCTGATCGACCTTGAATTTGTGGACTAGTTTGACCATGAGTGTTCACGTTTCGGCTCCGTAGGTTATGACTGGTAGGACGCACTGATTAAAGACTTTTGTCTTCAGGCACTGTGGTATGGACGACGAGAAGACTTGACGGAGCTTGCCGCAAGCTGCCCAACCTGGCTGAGTTTTTCTGTTGGATTCCTTCTCAAAGTTGTTTTTTTGGGAAATTATTGCAATTACCTTGGTAAACATATTGTCAATAGATACACCACTTGACTGCAATCGGTTTCGGGTCAACAAGATAGGATAAACATGATCTTGGTCTTGTCTGTGTTCATTGCAAGACCGATGCTTCGAGAAGCGTCTACTGGGTTGGACAGCATAGTTTGCCAGTCTTGCAGCGACTCCGCCATTAGGACGATATCATCTGCAAATTGTAAGTGTGAGATATTCTCCCAATTGATATTAATAAGATATGTTTAAGATGCTGGATTGAAAAGGAATGGGCATTCCATTCCAATTCAGCATCTTAAACATATCTTCCAGGGCATTAGAGTGAACAGTTTTAGGGACATAACATCCCCCTGTCTCACACTCCTGTCAGTTGGATATGCTTAGACTGCTGGTTTTGCACTTGAACCCTCATAGTTTCGGCGTCATACAGCATTTCGATGTATCTTTGCAGCGGTGTCAATCCACTTGACACTGCTGCAAAGAATCCAGAACCGCCCTGGTTTCAATGGAGTCAAAGGCTTTCTCATAAGCCACAAAAGCAAGACACAGGGTCTGGTTATACTCTTCAGACTTGTATAACCTGCCTCCCTGAGTGTATGTGGTCTATGGTGCTAAATCCTCCGCGAAACCCAGCCTATTCAGGAGACTGGATCAAGTCTTCTAGCGAGACGATTTGAGATGTCCCTCGGAAACAACTTATAGACGTAGCTCAAGAGTGAAGCAGGTCATTAGTTCTTTAAAAGAGTTTTATACCCTGTTTTAAAGAATAGTACTTCCAAACTCCTGCTCCACACCTCTGGAGTTCTCCCACTGTTAAGAACGATGCTAAATAGCCCCAGAAGCTCCCAAAGTACGGACTTCCGCCCTGCTTTTAAAAGTTCCTAAGTTATACCATCCTCACCGTGGGGGCCTTTCGATTCTTAAGTTAAACAACTTAAGAATCGAAAGGCCCCCACGGTGAGGATGGTGAGCGCCATCTCAATCTCGTCTAAGCTGACGTTGGGCAGTTTGTCAGTGTAGTGGCGGGTCAGTATTGCGATGCAATAATATAGATAGATAGATAGATAAACGCTTTATTGCACACCAAATAAATCATACACAAGAATAAACATTTAACTTAAATAGAGTACAATGGGCGGTCTTATCGCTTAAAACGATTTCTTCCAGACAACCGTTGAATGGAGAGGAATACATTTAATTGTCATGGACGGTGACGCTCAATAATAAACAAAAATAAATAAATCTAAAAGGTACTTGAACTTAAACAACAACTACACATATACAAATATATTAAAATACAATACATACACACATCTACATAAACTATATATAATACAAACAAAGAAAATGAACACAATAACTTAATTTATTCCAATCTGCGATAAGTAAAATATTTTTATCCGTTCCTCAAATACGTTTAATGATGGAGACTGACGTATCAGGACTGGTAGACTGTTCCATAGTCTAACAGCTTGTACAGCAAACGATGCATCATATAATGTTGTAACGTGCAAGGGTATTTTCAACTGTAGATATTTTGAAAATTTCGGGCTATAAGTTGGAGAGATGATACGAATTTTTGTTGTTGGCAATGATATTGCCTATCATGTGCTACAACAAAAATCTCAGCAATTTGTGCCTAGAAATTTTGAAAAAAAAAAAAACTGTTTTATAATTTTACTTATTATTGCATCGGGATAGAATATTGAGGACTGTTGCTGCATTCACGGAAATGAGCCATCAAAATATTCTTCGAGAACGACTTGTATTTTAATGTCTTCTTTCTCTCACGATTTAAAATTATCGTACTATAGCGAGAGAAAAAGAAAACTATTTGCGCCTTATTAAAATTTACGAGTTATGTTAATTTTAAATTCACTACTTATTTCAACCCGTGAAGTACCTACTCACTGCTTTATTATAAGTATAGGTATAAACCTCCTTGCAAGTAAAGTTGGTTGGATATGCAGAAATAAAAAAAACTGTAAATAAATCGCACTAGCAAGGTAAGATAAAGTTTCAAGACCACAAGACCTTAACAGTACACATTTCAAGCAACTTTATTGAAAATTTACTTTTTCATATTTACTGGAAATGCAAAAAGAAAATTTCGTGGACTTAAAGGCTCGCGTGTTACATGGGGTGAGACACTTGCTCTTTACTGGCATCATTCGCCTACTGTACTCTTTCGCTCACACTTATGAAAAGTAGGTACTACGGGAAGCGGTTTTAGAACCTATATAAGATACCACTTTATTAAGTAATACCTATATGTTTGTTAAAATACCAACACAGTACAGGTACCGTCCCAAAGTCAGTGGAACCGGTTTAAAAAAATAGCGGTATTTCAAGCCCTGATTCCAAGTTGACTAAAATAATTTATATCCAAGTCCATAAGTCTCAGGAATAGTGGAATGTAATAGTAGTAGATATAGTAAAAACTTATTGAGTCAATTACAATGCCAGTAATGTAAGAGAATGCGTGTTTTATATGTGTTTAGGGATAGGTATGTACGAAAGCATGATTCATATGTGTAAAAAAAACTACAAAACTATATATTGTAAACATAATAATTAGGTAGGTACTATTCGATAGAGTATAGTATGCTATCTAAAAAAGCTGTGGTAGGCGCGCGGCTGGCGTAACTTTTGTCAGGGGGCGCGGGGCCTGCGCGGGGCATTTTCATCGGTAACGCCCAATCGAGCAAGGTCAACGGCGTATATAATAACCCCACCTTAAAGTGGGTAAAAATCGAGTTCATAGATTCCGATACATACGAGTACATACAGATGAAGCTAATAAAAGCATGTTAAAAGGGCAAAGAGAAAAATGTAGCTTACTTCCGCCAAACAGTTAAAGTAACAAACACGAATGCTACCTAATTCCTGCCTAAATTTAATTAACGTAAAATAAATAGAAAAGGTTTATGAGGAGTTCATGAGCGGAGACCGCGACTCGGCAAACGTAAAGTAGGCCTCCGGCTATTGGTGGAGCGACGACATACGCAAGATGACTGGAGACAGTTGGAAAGGAAATGCCGAAGATCGGGCTCAGTGGCGTGCTTTCGGAGAGGCCTTTGTCCAACAGTGCACAGATACGGGCTGAAGGAAATTTACTTTCTGTACGCGCAAAGGTCTAAACATCAATTTACAAATTTCTTGAAAGGGACATGAGAAATATATATTTAAATCTATGATATACAATTTATGTAGCATTATATAATACTAGCCCGCAGCTTTGCCCGCGTGGTAATTACTCTGGGATTTAAGGATCCTGTGATATTCCAGAACCAAAAGTACCAAAATCATCAAATTTAGTTCAGATGTCAAATGGTTGTCTATCGATGTATCGATTGCTCGAATTCTACTTATCAGATTGAGATACCATGTACACCAGTTTTTAAATCGAGCCAACTTCCAACAGTGAAAACCGCATCGAAATCGGCCCAGTAGTTTTTACGTGTTGTGCGAACTAACAAACAAACAAACAGATAGAAAAGACTTTAAAAAAAAAACTTGTTCAGTAGCCAAATTTAAGTATGTTTGACTTTATTTTTTAAAATTATCTTCTTTGTACAGACTTTTTGATACTTATTGCTTTATCATAAGTATAGATTTGATCAAAATTCCTTCAGCCGTCTATTTTTTTTTACGATTGCTCGACTTCTACTCATCAGATTGAGATACCAAATACACCAGTTTTTAAGTCAAACCCTAAGCTATACAACAATGACAAAACCGCATCGCAATCGGTTCAGTAGTTTTTACGTGATGCGCGAACAAACAAACAAACAGACAGACACGAATTATAAAAAAATGTTCAGTAGACAGTTTTAAGAACCCTAAAGCTTTTTATTTTAAATTATCTTCTTTGTATAGTTTTTTTTTTGGAAATACTGTTTTATTATAAGTTCTAGCTGTACCCGCGGCTTCGAACGCGTGGTCATTTCCATAGGTTAAAAGTACTATTTTGTCCTATTTGAGGACCTAAAATACCAATATACTAAGTTTTGATCAAAATTTCTTCAGCCGTCAAAATGTTATTATCGTTGCTCGGCTTCTACTCATCTGATTGGGATACCAAGGACCCCAGTTTTGAAGACAAGCCTTAAGCCATCCAATAGTGAAAACCGCATCGCAATAGGTCCATAAGTTTTTACGTGATGCGCGAACAAATATACAGACAAACAGACAGACACATTTTTTTAATTTCATATATTCTTGTTCAGTAGCTTATTTTAGGGTGTAGAATAGCACATAGAGTACTTTGCTCATAACCTTGAATTGGCTTTACTGCTCCTTAATTCATTGAATTGTCTCCGTGTCAAATGAATATTCTGATATCTGTTCTCCCCAGCCCCAGTCCCATACATCAAATTCATATAAAAGTCGTTTGCATTTAAGTAATTGTGCTTGTTGTTATCTCAAGCGAGGACCGCCACCGTCTCAAACTTGAGAGGGTTCCTCCGCTATTGAAACACTCTCCTGCTTGAATGCTAATTCCTGGCTCGATAAACACTTTAGAGACACTTGCATTAAAATATAGCGTTTCAATTGGAAACGTTATTCCCGACTATTAATATGGTAATTGCACGCAAATATTTGGTTTAGCACAATTTGTTGATTGGATCGATTCTGGGTATCGATGGTTTCAATTACTTTGAAGCCAGGTAATGATATTTCACAACTCATTTAACCCGATATATTTGGTTGGCTATATCATTTCTGTTAAATAAATAGAATGGAACAAGCGGAAACCTACAGAGACTATTTGTTGAAGACAAAACAGTTGAAGATCTAATTTCGTTTCATCTAATGGGCATTAACAATGCGACTTATGATCCTGCGGCTTTACACAAAGGGTCCGGCGATGGCAGCTCCGGCGGATAGGTATATGGGTCCATGATAATCCGTTTGCAAACGTGTCAGCTGAATGGGCAGCTCAATTCCGAGCCTGTAATTAAGGAGTCACCTGCGTGAACAGCTCACTCCGCGTAATTAAAGCTTTCAGCTCGGGTCGAGTTATGCCAACCCACCACTGCGGGCTGCGGGGCTCGGTTTGCGAGTCAAATTTCATGCAGATAATAGGACCTCTATAACTGCGCAACTTGTGAGCTAGCTAAGCCACGTTTTAATTGAAACCATGAATAAACCGCCTGAGTTTACAGTATAAACAGCCATCTCTCCTTTTCGGATGCCATTAACATAACTCGATTTAATCCTATAAAAAGAGTTTGCATAGGTTTCGAATACCTTAATTTGTTTTCATGTTAAAATGGAAAGGGGGAAGTATTTGCATAATCACCTCATTACGGTTTCGTTGTGCCAACACGAGGCCTTTGTTGTATTATGATTTGATGATGAGTTGTTCTGACTTCACCAAGGAAATTAATCAATTGCATACTTTGTTTGACTGTAATAAAGTTACTGGAGCTGAAAAAGCCTTTTCACCTAATTATCTGAAGACTCGGTGTAAATCTGCTGGTTATTGGGATCAGTGGTCCAACTCGGCTGATAAAGCTATAATCGCCTCAGACCGGTTCTGGCGCGCGCCGGTGTCGTCGGTAGCGCCGGCGCCCAGCCCACTTGGACTACAGCCAACGTCTCCTGTTTGTTTATACCTATTATAATGTTTATATAGGTAAAGATGCACGAGTTCTTTTACATCACATTCTGGGATGAAACTTCGTTGACTAAGACTAATTCGCTGACAGTCAGTAGGTATGCGTGATAGGCTTTTGATTGGTACTGATTGAGATTTGCTCAATTTTCACTGGTGTCCTGTCTCCGAACCAATTACCATTAAACTATTGATTTTTATAACGTTGATTAAACTCAGCTTCATAATATCTAAATAGCTTTCGACAGATGCTTTCTAAAACTAGTTAGATATGATTGTTTGGTTTGATATAGAGTCGGTTATTGATGATGAACCAAGGTAACCGATTCAGCACTAAGGATAAGCAAGCCGAAAAACTGATAACCGTTGGGGTAGACGAGTTCTCGAGTGGAGGCCACATTAAGGAAAACGTAGTGTAGGACGTTCTGTGGCCAGGTGGAGTGACGACCTGCGAAAAGCGGCTGGAAGAAAATGGATGAGGAGAGCTGAAGACTGAGCTCAGTTGCGTGCATTAGGAGAGGCCTACGTCCAGCAGTGGACAGATATAGTCGATGATGATGAAGAAAACTTACAGAGATATAAACAGGAGGTCTGTGGCTTAACAGCAGCAAACTGCGGGTGTTTAAAATGTATGGAGTTTCAGAAGCAAAATATATAATAGGAGTAATCATACGCACCGCGTAAATGTCCGTGTTTACATAGGACTCGGAAACATCTGGTTTTGATGAACTGAATACTTCGCATTCAGGTTGGCGGCTCTTGAAAGCGTGCCAGCGTATTTTAAGTGGCGACGTCTGTTCGAGATTTGTGTTTAATATCCCGCGCTATTATATTTTATGGCTCACATTGAAATCAACATTGTGTAACATATTGGCTCTTTCTCATTGTTTACAGAAAGCAAGATAACATGCGATGCGAACACATGTTTGTTACATTTGTAACACTTAGCATTGATTGATTAGCTAACATTTTTTCAGTTAGGTGATTAATGATTTCACTTTCGCGATAGTCACACTCTCTTGAACGGCTGTCGCGATGCATCGTTGAGTACAATGCGTGCACATGCTTTATTCATTCGTAATTAACTTATTTATGCAATTCGATAATTAATTCGAGCTCATGTTACTACGCCGATGTCAACGACATTTCTTCATGCAATAAATAGGTTTCATCGGAATATATACACGGGATTAGATATTTACTATTTAGCAATCGATTCATCGAGACGGTTAAAACGCATGTAAAACTTTTAACTGCTATTAAACTATTCATATCGTGACTGCTGCGCAATTGAGCGGTGCTCCAGAGGCGAGTCAGACTGGCGGCAGGTCCCAGCCTGCAGCTATGGTAATGACCTGGGCCTGGATTCTGTATGACCACTCACGCCAATTCCACGCGAATTCCACGCCGATTCCACGCTGCCTGCGTGGAATCACGAACAAATTCCACGCAAGCGGCGTGGAATTGGCGTCTTAAAATTAGAGAATTAGGCCCCTGGAGTGGGCTACAGATTGTTCCCAATATCGCTCCTCCTCTTCAGCGACTCCCGCCGGAAACAAAGTTTGATTTAGTTTAGAGACATGACAATCCGTTTGTTGTTTATACTAACGAATCCAATTATTATACACTAGCTTTTCCCGCGGCTTTGCTCGCTTGGTCATTTCTCTGGGTCATGATTACCCCATGTGCTATTCCCGGACCTAACATGCCAATACTCTAAATTCCTTCAGCCGTCAAATAGATTTTATATCGATTGCTCGGCTTCTTCTCATCGGATTGAGATTCCAAGTACAGCAGTTTATAAGCCTAAACCTACGCTATGCAACAGTGAAAACCGCATCACTATCGGTCCATTAGTTTTTGCGTGATGCGCGAACAGACAAACCGAGAAATAGACACAATTTAAAAAACCGTTATATTCTTGTTCAGTAGCTCATTTTAAGTCCCCTAGCCCAGAGTATTTTTTTTTATTATCTTTACTGTACAGACTTTTTGGTACTTACTGACTTATTGTAAGTAAAGATATAGTAGATAGATAGATATATTTATCTACCTAGTTGTGCTTCGGTCGGGTTTGCCTTGCGGGACTAACTTTTGTTGTTTGATGTGAGAAATTTATTTAGTTCACAACATACCTACCTATATAATTCTCATGTTCTAATAACTTGTCGCATATCATAGACCCCCTTGTCACCCCTTGTGTTAGATGTTACTTCGAATGTTAGTAAAAACTATGTCACGTTTTATTTCACAATTTCATGAACTGTTGGGACACATTTGGCAAAAATCTTACCCTTGAGTACTAACTTACTTTTTTAATTAAGATTTGAAAAGTAGGCATTATGTAGCTTTTCCTTCGGGCAAAAGAAGTTGTATAAAAAGCTCTATGAGTTTTGTTTCCATTTCCTTCGGCAAATAGAGCAGAAAACCATTTCCGATTTCATTTTAGGCTGATACAACAGTTCTTTTATTCATATATAGCCTTTGGCTAAGGAGCAAGGATAGAGTTCGCATTTCGCCGTTTTAACACATCTGCCAGAAAGTCCCGCACGGCTCGTATCGCCGCAGGCCAGTTGTCAGCTGCTACTCACTCGACGGTAGGGAGGATCTTAGCACATTTATGAAAAAACTTTTATATCCACATTCTTGGCATTGTCTCGTCGGCTCTCCGGCTTAATGACGTCGTTCTTGTTAATAATTGTAAGTCGTTGAGATCCAATTACGAGGCGTACCCTGAATAAAGATGTTCATTTAACATTTTGGGCAAAGTACTTGTTGTACTTTTCACTCATCTATTACGGTAGGAGTGCCGAGATTGGTAAAGTTTAACAGCTATGTACAAGAAATGGGGTCCCTAATCGTTAATACGAAACAGTAAAGTTATTAAAGTTAATAGTAACCTCGATAACTGTAAAAAAACTCGTATATTTTGTACTAGCATTCCCGCCCGTGACTTTTTATCGTAAAAAAGCACATTATTTTCTTCTATCATATAAAAAACAATGCACCAGTAGGTATAGCACCAATGTACTGTACTTACATACAAATTTTCATCAAAATTGGTCCAGCCGTTTTGTCGTAAAAACTCCCCAAGCAAACAAATAGTCAACGTTTCACTATATTAGTGGGGATGGGGATAAAATATTTCTCAAATTAATTTTCACATGGTTTGGTAATTTAATACACATTGTGTTAAGCTTTTGTAACAGCGAGTCTGTGGCAAGATCCTGGCAGGGTTGAGCCGCTTATTCGCACGGCTCGACGTACTGAGCTAGCAAGAGCAAGCTTTAGCTATAATACGAGTACGAGTGTGCACCTCGTCCGGACCACATATCGATCTGGTGTAAATATTCAATCGCTGCGCTACATTTTAGCGCTTGAATAATATTTCCTAGACCAAATTTATATTTGAACGCCCCGTACATTTTCTATTTCACTTGAAGGTAGAGGCTAGACCTTGTGTGAGCCGCTTATTCGCGCCGTCAGCACATACAGCAGATCTTGAAGCCATGAGCGAGTGACTGGCTTCTGCACTGGCTAGATCGCAATGCTACATATCTATTTGCGCAGACATTCAATGGATGTCGACAATATTTATCGCTCTTGAATATATTTCCAAGACGCACGTAAGGAAAGCGATGTCAAAAATTCGTCTCAAAATATATTTTTACTCAAACAATACTAGTAATGTGGTCATTATTTCGACAACCTTCTGTGGGCAAAGTCGACCTTGCCGCGCTGCTTGAATAGGCGCCAGCAAAGTTGTATGGAGTTTTATTATTGTCGTCTTTTGCGGCCAGCAATTTCCTTTGAAAAGTCGTCTTTTGTCGTAGCACTATTGTTTATTCCGTGGGTCCGTAAACCCCGAATGCGAAAAGAGAGGCGTTTTAGCTCCCAGACGAATGGACCGATTTTGATGGTTTTTTTTCTGTTTGAAAGCTGATGTGATAGTGATTGTTGTTGTTGTTGTTGTTGTTTCTGTTTGTGTTGTTGTGGTCGTTGTTGTTGTCTTTGTCGTTGTCGTTGTTGTTTTCGTTGTTGTTGCATTGTTTGAGTAAATTCTTATTATACTTTTATTTAAATTCCTCGCATTGTTTGAGTAAAGCACTATACAAGCCTTGGTCCGCAATGACTGCCCTGCTGGCCACGCTATGATGGCCTCGAGCTTTGCTTAGTTAAGTTCTCGACCATCATCATCGCTGCCAGCAACGCAGTCATTACAGACCGCGGCAGTAATGTACTATTACCAGCAGTAATAGTACATTACTGCCGCGGTCTAACCGGTAAACCGTTTTACTTTTCTTTTACATCGATTTCTCGTACTACCTTTTTTAAATTATAACCATAGGAGTGTTTTATATCCGAGCAGCGTTATCTTATGCAATAAAAACTTGGAAATTACTTTAGTTTTATGTGCTTCCTCAAATAAAGAGCAACACAACCCTGTCATGTTTCCATCTCATAAACTCACAAAACGTAGCAGGTAGTCCGCTGATATCAGTGCATCAGTACAGTAACGATGCCTTGTCATGTAAGCCGCGGCACAAGCCCACCTGCACAGATGACTAGATAGAGCTTTGTTCGTAAGAACATCTTTAGGAGCTGTAGAGAAAACAGCTTATTCAATACTTTATGTAAAGGCTTGTCGAAAGGTAAGGCGATTTGAATAGAGCTCCCCGTTAACCGTGTCGAACTTGAAAGCTTTTCATAAATGAAGGTGCTCCACCTTAGGACGAGCTTGCTAAAAGCCTCTCCTCTGTTGTACTCTTACTTATAAGAAACTTTACACTTTGATGCGATGAAGGAATTTGCGTTGCGAAGCGAAGAAACGACATCGATTGACTCATGTTTGATGGTCACAATCAATATGGCGGTCATAATAAAAATGCAAAAAGGCCAAACTGGAATTAAAATTGGGTGCTACGGAGTCGTATGACCATTCACTTTTTTACAAGTGCTATCACAGAAGTTAACAAAATTCAAATTCAAAATATGTATATTTCGGACAACTAAAATCGAAATATTGCCACGTCTACAGATTCCCAATGTCTACGGATTCCCATGACTACAGATTCCCATGACTACAGAGTCCCATGTCTACAGACTCCCATTTGTACAGATTTTCGTTTGAACAGAATCTCATGTATACTGATTTCTAATTCAACAGGTTTCCGTGTGGCCAAAAACCGTAAAGCATTATATAAGAAAGCATTCACTAATAAAAAAAATGTGCAAGACTTCATAATTGAAAAAATATCAGTCAAAAGTTGAAATAAAGTAACAAAGGTAATATTTTATCATTACTTAAAAAGAGTTGTGTTATGTTTATGGTAACAGTAAAGTTAGGTTTATTATAAACATTTAACATAAACATAACTTTACTGTTATATTATACTCGTACCAGTTTTAGTTCTACTGATGAGGCACTACTACACTAGCTTAGGGAAAGTCATTTCTTATCAACATTGTACTGTAATTGTCGAAACGAAAATCGATAAGTTGTGAATCTGTTGAATTGGGAATCTGCACCTGTAATAGATATCAGTAGGTACAATTGGGTCTTTATAAAATTGGAATCCGTAAAGTTAGGAATCTGTAGAGTTGGGAATCCGTACACTTAAGGATCTGTAGAATTAAGAATATGTAGATAAGGGAATCTGTAAAACTGGGAAACTGTAGAATTTGGATTTGGATTTTGGCATCTGTTGAAATTGGAGTCTGTAATGGAAATCTGTAGAACTGGGAATATTTCCAAAAATCCATGAGTTAGCAATGAAGTATGGTTAGTAAACAAAGAGAACTTAAAAACTAAATATTATTAAAATTAGTATGCCATGTACCTATTTAATCACGAAAAATTAAAAGATATAGGAAATAATCCAAATCCTCGTTCCAAGCACTAAACAGTATTAAAATAAATTCCAACAAAATTCATTAAAATGTATAGTTTAGAACTTCTAAACTATAAATATTAGACTTCTAAATTATAAGTGTATTAGATTGTAATGCATGGAAGAATAAGTTTGAAGGTGGATATTTTATTAAATATATGTAGATACTTTTAATACCTATATCGATGTTAATGTACGATAAAAAAAAAGATTTTTATCTCAATTTATCGATAAAGATATGTATTTCCGTCGTCTACCTGACCGCATAATAATGACTATGCTATGTATGTAGGTCCTCAGAAACGGGCCAATTTTCCTGCATTTATTGCCATTATTTTATAGCCAGTGCAAAGGTTATGCAGACTGTACCCCAACATTGTTGCTCTATTTTGCAGTAGCTTTTTGGCTAGGTGTACATCGGCCGTTTCTGTGAAAATTACGGCAAGACACATTAGCAGTACCTTATAACCGCTGTGTCATAATATGTCCACAGATGTAGCGATATAATCATATCACTATGCAGTGCCTATTATGGAATCTCTGTGCATATTCATGCTCAGATAGATTAAAACAATCTTTTCGTTGTAAGGAAATTGTTGCTATTGCTTATCGAACCGACAGCCTTCTATTTATTGCCGTAACAAAGTGCAATACTGAGAGATACTCTGGACTTGTATTGGGATTGGAATCGATGCTCTTTAATAATTCAGTCGCTTCAGTGCTGCTTCACTTCAGGCTTTGCTTCAGCGTCTAAGAAAGGTTTACGGCTGGCTTCTTTGGTGCTTGTCTAGCACTGTAGGTGCTAGATTACGGAATTTTAATGTGTAGGTAGAGTTTGTTCCGTGATGTTTATATATTACGGCTGGTTGGTCTAGTGGTGTGGAATTGTCCCGAATACATATATATATATATATATATATTTATATATATATTTATATATATATTTATATATATATATTTATTTATTTATTTATTTTATTACGGCAAAAGGCTTAATGTTTATAGGTACATGGTAAGCTTCCGAAACTGATCGCTTATAGTAAAGTTTAAAGTAACAAAACAACGTAGTAGTAGCTGATGGTAGAATCTATCTATACTTATAATAAAGTAGTAACTAACAAAAAGTCTGTGCAATCAAGTTAATATAAAAAATGGTTTAGGAGAATTAAAATAAACTACAGAACTTTTTTTTATATGCTGTTTGTCTTTCTGTTTTCTGTCTGTCTGTTGGTTCGCGCATCACGTAAAAACCACTGGACCGACTGCGAAGTTGCGTAACTGTTGGATAGCTTAGGTTTTGACTTAAAAACTGGTTTACATGGTATCTCAATCCGATGAGAAGAAGCCGAACAATCGACAAAAAACTGTTTGTCGGCTGAACGAAATTTGGTATTTTGTACTTTATAGGTACATTTATTCATGGAATACCTAACATATATAGGTAATCTAATTATAATGTGTATGTTTTCTTTAACTGGTATAGGTACAATAAAGAATTTCGTACCTTAACGTACCGTACAGGTAACTTTTAACCCAGAGAAATGACCACGCGGGCACAGCTAGTAATAGGTATATAATGATAATTGATAACATTAAGCAACAGTCACAACATTTTTATCTTGCATTTCATTCAAGTGGAACGCCGCTACTAAGTTTTGTAAAGCGTAAAATATATTCACCAGTTAAACAAGAAGGGGGAAATAAAAAGTCAGATCCTTAGGGAGACGACCCTTCCTGACGCTTCAAAGCACCACTTTCTAAAAATTATTTGAGTTTATCTCAAGTGGAAAAGAGAGTGAGCGTTATTAACGCGATCTGCTGACGAGGCCGATGTCACTCGATAGAGCGTTAACATTCTCTAAATAATCTAAATATGTAGGGAGTTCTTAATTTCCTCACATTAGCTTCCAATTAAAAAAAACCAATAAGAGTGAGTGAGAGTAATTTAACGAATTACGAAATCGAACGAGAGAAATGTGTCATAAAATTAAAAGTGATCCTGGTCCCATAGAGGCGGACGGCGGCAGAAATTCGGTTTAGTCGTCATTGGGCTTATTATTATTATTATTTGTCTATATATTCGTGGGGTGCCATTTTTGAATGTTATACGTGATATAGAAATCTCCGATGGCTAAAAGATCACCGGTGACTTTGAAATCAGCTTATCGCAAAAGTGGTATTTTTGAATCTCATACTGTGTGTACCAACATGCAAATTATATTTCTCATCTTTGATCATAGACAAGCGTATGAATGGCTTATATTTTATATTATTTAAATATTTTTACAAAGGTTTTTGTCAGATATCACTAATTCGTGTTTTATTTCTTGATAATCGTTTGTTTGCTTTATAACCTGACATAGAAGTGAATAACAAGATTAATACAAATGTGCCTAATTAAATGTCAAAATTGCAAAAAGTCACTGGGTGATTTCAAAGACGAGTAAAAGATTTTAAAGTTATTTTTCCATCCACTAAGATTAAAAAATACGATTTTTAAGAAATCTGTGACTGTCGGTCATTTCGCTGATATTTAGTCACTCGGTGATATTCAATAACCGCACCTCTGTTCGCAATCGAGTGAATTCATTTCATACCACTTTTTTACTCGACTACGGTGAAGCAAGGGAAGGGTAATGAAGTTAACAGTCTGTATGTATGTATATATGTGGATGTTCCACCATAGCCTCGCCCCTATTGGTCCGATTTTGACAAGCGAGGTATCAATCGATTCGTTTCATGTATAGATTGTCTTAGGCTATTTTTTACCCGACCCTCGTCGGGTTTTAGTTAGTCTTGTTAGCGTACAAATTTCAATGAGCGTGCAAGGAACATAATACGAGTGGTCGTGTCTTCTCGTGACCACGATCAATGCAACTTGATCGAAACGTCGAGGTAAATAACTATTAAGTTTTCAGCGCGATTAAGTCCCGTTTAAATATTTAACTATGTGTTCGAATCGCGAAAGCTTAAAAGTTACAACATAATACATGACTCTACATTCCTCCATACGCAGAAAACCCTACTTCTCCCTCCAAAATTTAACTTTCTTCATGCTCATAGATTAAAGATTGAAAATGACAAATGTATCACAGGAGCTCGCGTCAATCCGCACGGTGGATGGCGTGAGCCCGCACATGCGATGCGCACGATCTCGATACAGTTTATGATCAGCGCTACGCTCCCACATCCCTCGCGCAAAACGGTTATCACATTCTTTGAACACGCATCTTTCTTTTATGTCATAATAAAACGTTTTATTTCTGTCTTTTTAAAACAGCGTCATTTTTCTTGTTATTGTTAGTCATTAAATACCACTAGGGCTAAAACCTAACCAGGTCGGAACGATGCGATAAACACCATACCATAAACACAGTAAAATACTTCAGCTGTCGAAGTTACGGGCGAGGCTATGTTCTGAAATTAAGCATAACAGTTTATCTTGAAATCTAGACAGTAAAATTAAAATATCTTTTGATTGCATAGCTCGCATATTGAATCAGATTAAAAATATTTCATTAAAATACCAATCACTCATCATTAAACAGTCCTTCATTTAAATTTCATAAAACCTTTCACGACTAGGGAATAAATCGATTCCAATAAACTTTATCACCCGATTTTATTACAAAGCAGTCATTACATAGATAATTTGATGATTTATCGTTTCCTTAAAAGCCTTGTTGAGTTTAATAGGCCAATAAAAAGGGTAGGTGGGTAAGCCCGCCAGCGAAATATTCTTACAAGGCTCATGTAAATTCCGGTAGACAGTCGTGAGTCGACAGTAAAAGAGGATGTATAATAAAACAACACATTTCCACGTGTTAGAACGCTGCCGCGCTGGAGCGCATTTTTCTCGGTCTGCGAGTTGGCTGAAAGTTCAAGACGTGACGTTGAGCATAGCGCGTTTTCTCCTAAACGCTACTTGTGCTGCTCTACCTCTGTGAAATTTTAGTAGTTTCCTGGCTAAGTGACACGAGACTCGCCTGAGATGATATACATCATTTTGTTGTATTATGAAATGCAAAATATTAAAGCGTAGAAAACTTCTTGTCGGTTTCTTTGTAAGGTAGTTCTTCGAACATAAAGAGCTTGTTGTTTATCGAACGATTTTATGGAACGTAATATTATGTGGTGTGTTATGTGGCTACGAGTATAGTATCTGTTTTATCTAAAATTCTAAACACTCATTAGATAATAATATTCCAATATCACGTCATTTATTCGTCAACTCGATGTAAAGCCTATATCAACCTACATAATTATAATGCTTCGGTAAGCTTTCATATTAGTTTGTAATGTAATTTTGACACGTATATAGCTGAGAGGCTTCACAGATTTGTTTCTTTCATCGAAGCTTCACAGTCAGTGAAAGCATCGGATTACATAGATGGGTTGCTTACATACACAGGTTGTCATAAAAAAAATAAAAATATAAACAATTGTCAACAAGAAATAAGTTCAAAAACTAAAACCCGACTACGGTCGGGTAAAAAAAATAGCCTATGACCGTAGACGCGAGTATGTACCTACTATCTTTCTACGCCTATGACACTATACCTGAAGACGAATCGATTGACACTTCGCTTGTCAAAATCGGAACAATAGGGGCGCCACTATGATGGAACATCTACCTAACCACATATATAGACTGTTAAACTCATTACCCTTTTTTGCTTCGCTGTAGTCGGGTAAAAATACATCCGATTCTGAGAGATTTTTCCGAAGCATCGGTAGTGTGAGAAGGGTATTTATTTCCTTTTCCTGTGCGAGATTTAACTCTGAGTCAGCACAAGAGGGAAATTACCTTCTCAAACACAAAGAAAATTTAGTTTACCTAATTTTATTGATTTGATGTATTGATAATAATTTATGTTTTTTCTCTTAGTTCATTAGTTTTGACTTGTAAAAGTGCTACTATTTTGCCATTGATTTACAATTAATACTTTGGCTTTGGTACATCGTTTGTTCTGTTTGCTAAGTTTCTATATACCTATTAATTAGCGGGGATCAGTGTCTGTCCGTCACGTTTACACGCGGGTGGTTTGTCGCCGCCGTCGGCTTAACTCACGTCAATATACGCAGCCTTAACCCATTACCCATCCAGCTATTGACTGATAAATCCCTTTCACCTAGTTATTATGCACCTTTCCATGACATTAGCAATGTCTTGTATAATTAGATATACGTCCCCATCAGTCCCAATCCTATTTAAAAATGTATCATGTTCGTTCGTGTAACCTTTACGTTAATGTTACAGGCACATATTAAATTCATAGTCCCTATCGAATAGAACGTAGACTGAATAGAGGAGCCATTTACATTGAATAAATGTAACACACCGAGCCCGTGCAGACATCCAATAAAATAACCCGAAACAAAGGAATGTAATTCCGGAACGGTATTGGCAAAGGTGAAGTACCTTCGCCATTTGTCAAGCAAACGTGAGCGTCCCATTAATAAAGGCGAACGAATCTTCCGTGCAAGACAAAGAAGCTAGTATCAATATTTATTGGCGTGCTTAGTATTAATCGGGTCGGGACTGCCGCTTTGTACTTCTGTGTAGGCAGAGCCTAAGCTCACCCTCGAACTGATCACCCGAGTACAGTCAGCGTCAGATATATCTAAGCTTCTAAGGCGACCAAAAAGATCTAATTAACAGAAGTTCGATTTTAATTACGTAATCAGAGTAAACATATTGATCTAAGCACCCATAGTGTTCAATAAATCTAAGGTACGACCTGACATTATTATGTAAGCGGTCAAGGTGTTAATTAATATATACGCAGTCAAAATGCTCAATGGTATCTCGGCATTTAAAGTGGTCAATAGTGAGTATCGTAAATTCAACTTTATTCATTCATGTTCAAAGTACAGACACATAGAAATTGTTCACAGAAAATAGAAATTGACTTTAATTTGGTTAAAACTATTTAGCACGTAATTGCCATGGATGACTAAAATTTATTTAGTCATCCATGACAATTACGAGCTAAATAGTCTTTAATGCACTTCCTAGGTATTCATACTCCTTTGGTTTATTTTTCTTTGGTGTCCTATTTTTTTTATTGTTATCTGTTGGTTTGTTTAAAAAACAATTTAATTGCCATTTATTAATGTAAACATATTATTGAAACGATTTGCTTAGATATATAGGCAACAAGCTGTGTTTTACAATGCAAATGAAGCCGCTGCCAACAGTTTGAAGTGATAATGATATGTAGGTACCTACTTATAGTTTACGATATCATCATTATTTTATTTAGAAATTTTAATAAAATTTACTGCTAAAACAACATAGTATAAAGTATACGAACAGAAGGCCACTTAAAGTTTCCACAAATAAGTATATAGAAAGAATAGAATAATCACAAATTAAACGGACACAATATATTACATATTATTATAAAAGCTAGGTGCTTACCAACTAAACAAATCTTATTTTCTTTATCAGCCCATGATAAGTTCCAGAGCTGGGCACGGGCCTCCCATAAAGGTGATCGAGATTATACCTATTGAGGTCTTGCCATAAGTTACGATATGTACTTTGTTTATTGTATCTGTTTCAAAAACACTTTTTAAGACCTATTAATGGTTCGGCTAGGCATCGTCAACCACGTCTGTCGTCATCGTTATCTGTATTTCATATTTAGCGTTCCATAAAATTGTGTCAAATAACGAAACGTGGTACCTACCTACGCTAGTGCAGTTTTGCTTATAATTTATTATAAGCAAATTCTAATTCTAATTTTTATTGCATTCCATAATGTACAAATAAGGTGGTAAACATGACTAATAAAGTAACAGATCGTTATGGACCCTGTTGGGCACAGCAACTAGAAGAGTGCAGGAGTTATAAACCTACATTAGTTATACCTATAACAGTTCAATTAAAATTAAAATAAATTTAGATTCCTACTTTAGTTAAGTATATGTTTAATATTGTTTGTTATCTTTGAAGAAATCGTGCAAAAAATAATAACATTTTTTAATTAGAAAAAGTTTTAATTTAGCGACAAATACATTTTCTTTTTCAATTTCTTGTATGCTTTTAAGGATGTGGTTATAAATTTTAATCGACGTAACATATTTAGTTTGGAGTTTGGAAGCGCTAATCTTTCCTTGTGTCTCAGATTAAATGGGCAAGTAGATAAGCAAGACTGCATGAACTGCCATTATGTGTACGAAGAAGTAAATTTCTATGATACATTGGTTTAAAATATGCTATCCAATTTTTCTAAAATAATTCGAAACAAATAAGAAAAAGATACATAATAAATAAGAAAGAGAAAAATATAACATTGCAGCTACTTTAGAAATGAAATACATGTAATCTGTGCCTAGATCAATATGGTTACTCAGATTGCGTACATATACATGAATTCAATGTTATTCTGATCATTTTGAGTACCTTGGATGCTTACATCTATCTGACGCTGACTGTACCTGCTACACGTAAACCGTAATCTTCTAATTGGTTTCAGTATGTGTAACAAACAATAAGATATTCACATTTGCAAAGAGTTTCATATACTCATCCGTGGCTTTTAATTAATTTGAACTTTACCGCAAGTTTCAAAAACGATTTCGCAGAAAAAGAGACGCCTTCAAGCCCCACACTGTTTTCCACCGCGCCGCCCCTGTATCACGCTTAGGCGGGCGTAGGGGAATGGATGGACTGTCGTGGTTGAAGCGGGCCTAATTTTTCTCCAACGAATAATTTTTATGGTTCCGCAGATTATTATCCCTAATGGAAACTCGAGCTGGGGAAGCTGAATAGACGATTGCCTCTTAATGTCCCGCAATAAATTCAATCTGTGGCTTAGTTTGTCATATTGAAATTGATATGCTAAAGTTTCTGTCAGTATTTAACGGCAGCTGGCATTCTGTTTAGATCCTTTGTGAAATATTTAAATTTATCGTAGCATACCTATTAGAAGTTTTATTTATAATTTAATACTTTCGAACATCATTTACAAAGTTCTTATATCAAAAATAAACTATACTAAAACCCAAACTAACTTTGTTCTTATCTATTTAGTTTAAGGGTTTTTCTAACCCGTCCTTAAAACATTATCATTTATATTTAGTAATGTACATGACCGAAATCCATCGTATGAACAATAGAGAAGAAAATGTATTTTTTGAAAGTAGAGAGTCTATGTTAGCGTGACAGGCGCGCCGCGATGTGTCTCAATGTACATATTCATGTCAAATCACCAGAAACGTTCGTAAAAATGCGTAAACCATCTGTATTGCCCTACAATAAGGTATATTCTTATGAGTCGTATAGGAGTTTTTTTGTGCTTTAGATGTGAACCTATCGTTCGAATATGCAAACAGGCGACACTGGGTTTCATACAAAATTTAGTTAGCAGCCCTCCGCTCCTTGCCCACGTCGGTGGTATGAACGACCAAATTTCCCATTTCACCAGTTTTTTCGCCCTTCGTAGCGCGTACCGTTCGTAGCGCCCGCCCTACGGTCGCTCTGATATTGCTAGTTGCCATTGCAGGCAGTCGGCGATTCAGACTATCTGACATCAGTATACTCCGAACCGCGCGTAAGGCAGGACGTATCGCGCGCTGCGTTCCCGCCCGCCACTCGCGCCGAAATGTGTGACAATAAGTGTTACTTCCTCTTTGTTATCTAAATTTTAACGTGTTTATAGATAGACAAGCGCCGCTGTTATTATAAATTATCAGACGTTGCTGTGTTACCGTTGCTCCCGTCTCTCATGCGAGTTTAAATAATTCAACCGCGGAGGGTAAGTTAACTTTATAATTATATGTAATTGACGTGTTGTAATCGAGCTCTGTCGTAATTGCTGCTTTTAAGGGCAAACAAAGGAGTTTAAAATATTTAACCCTATTTCCACAAATGATTACCTTTGATTTGTATCGGTGCGAGGTTGGCGAGCGGTCGACATTCACGGTGACTGGTATCGCACGCACGCAATATGATTTCATCGAACATTACTAGTGTGAGTGATTTTCCACGTCCCCACATCGAATTAAATGGTGAATCATCGTTTCCTTTGTTGTTGTTTACGTTGCAACACAAACTTCAGCAGAAGTATATTTATAACCTCGTTGAATTTAATTTTAATGTTAATATAGTAGTATTAGAAATTAGTGGCTCTAACTTTTCAGTTTTTCTATAGATGTTGTTGCTTCTTATATTTTGTTCGCAATATAACCGGTTGTTTGTTGACGTAATCAGTATTCTTATTATGTTAATATTCACATTGGCAATGTGCCCTATGTCAACACCACAATCATTTATGTTTTCGAGTATTTTGCCACGTTATTTGTATGTCGGCTATAAATTAGGTCAGCCTCTCATGACGATAAAAATGAGTCTGCAAGTCAAGCCAACGAAAGTAGGCACTAAAGATTTTTCCGAAAAAAATATTTGGCGTCACCAACTTGATGCAATTTCTCTATGACTACATTTCAAACAATAGAATATACTTGATACTTCGTGTCCAAAATTATATATTTATGTATTGTTTTTGTTTACTTTAAATTACTTTACTTCCGCACCAATTATTTTTGTATGTTATGTACGTTTTTCCATCGTTCCGTGCTTCGGAGGGCACGTCAAGTTGTCGCTCCCGGCTGTTATTGATTAATAACAGTCGTTAAGCCATGTCAGAGGTGCTCGGGCGGCCTGACAAACTCTGATACCAGCACTACCTCATACGACAAACTAAGTTACTTTATTTATTTTCTCTAGTAAACCTTTAAAAATACACTGTGTAGGTACTAACTTTTTAAATCGTATTTTGTCGACAGATAATCTTGAATACTTATTGAAAAGTTGAAACAAACCGGGTAATAGCTCAAACAGTATTTAAGGCCGATGAACTCCTCAAACATGTAGTTGTCATACTATTTTACAGGGTTACTTGGTCATATATTTTGGCGGGTTATTCCAGTTTCTACTTTCGCAGGCCTGGCTCTACTTCCTTTGCCGTAATCGGAAGTCGTGGCAGTTGGAGTTAGTTTAGTCCTTTTTTCCGCCTGCCAGTTGCCAGTTTGCAAGAATAGGTCGCGTTATCGCACCCGCCAGCCCCGAACACAAATCCACTCCCGATGAGAAATAACACTGCGTGTAAAACAATTGGATCAAATTATTTCCTCAAAAGTTTGTTTTTAGGGTCCGTACCTCAAAAGGATAAAAGGAACCCTCGTCCGTCTGTCTATCTGTCTGTCTGTCTGTCAAGACCCCTTTTCTCAGAAATGCGTGCAGATATCAAGTTGAAATTAATATCAAGGATTGAATAATTTCCAAGGGATTGCAGACCTCAGTTTGCTATGGAAAAAATCAACTTCTAAGTTAACGCGACCAAAAGATACGGCCGTTTATGCCGCATATTTTGAAACTCGCAAGGGAATGAAAACCTGTTGAATCAGAATCATGATATTTGGCAAGAAGCAATGTCTTATAGCACAAGTAAAACAAAACACGAAAACCGTAAATTTGTAGGTGAATCACAAAAAAATAATTCCTATTTGCAGTTGGTAAACTGACCGGGATGTTATGTCGATGTACGGGGACAACAGTTTAGCAACGGCAAAGTTAAGTTTTTACGGAACCTTCGGTGCGCGAGTGCGACTCGCACGTGGCCGTTTGTTTTATCGCTGCGTTGAGGCATCATGAGCTTTAAGAGCCTCTGAGGTCGCCATTTCTCCTTCATAACTACTCTTTAGCTTTACGGTACGTGCTTGCCGGACTCGTAAAACTGACTGGAGTTTTGGACTTTAAATGGCTATTTTATATTTCAACGAATTCGCCGGCATTGTCTCAAGATTTTTTGTTTTTTTTTATGTAATGGATACATACGTCTTATATTATCTTGTCCTTTGCGATGCATAAGTTTTTTTTTCCATTATTGTTAAGTCAATGAGGTGTAATGCAATGTACTCACTCCTACCACAGAATAAATTATAGTACAAGTACTCCTACTTCCGTTTATAACTGCCCCCAGAGTTGTACTATTGTTTATTCTGTGCCTAAGCACCCTAATCTTCGATTAACTTTCTACCGTCAACAACCTGCAGCCGTTTATTTTTATACAGCCGCGATTTAAGCTCACGGTTGCTTATTACCCGACTACGGCAAAGCAAGGGTAATGAGTTTCACAGTCATCTATGTATATGGATGTTCGACCATATCCGATTTTGACAATCGATTCGTCTTCAGGTATAGAGAGTCATAGGGTTTTTTACCCGACTACGGCATTTTGACGAACGAGGTGTTAATCGATTCGTCTTCATTTATAAAATGTCATAGGCTATTTTTTTTACCCGATTACGGCGAATCAAAGGAAGGGTTATATGTTCAAACTAAAACTTGGTCCGATTTTGTCAAGCGAGGTATCAATCAATTCGTCTTCATCGCTAGAGTATCATACGCTATTTTTTACCCGACCGTAGTCGGGCTTTAGTTTTTGAACTTATGTCTTGTGTTGATGAACGACTAGAACGTCTCCAGATCAAAACATTTAAACAAAAATTACACGCTGATTACGTCCTTTTAAAGGAATATTTTAAGCGTAATCGCTCACCGTTTGTGGGTTCACACGCTTTGTCCTCACTTTGTGTCCCTCCCACGGAGCGGGAACTTTGTCGCTAGAGGGAAAATTATGAAAAGACAGTGCAGCGGGCGCGTTGCTCTTGCCATTTAAGATGAGAAATGGGCAGCGCTGCAGTTGCGACAGGACCGTCGGCGGAGCACTAAGATTGCGGGCGCATTATGCTTATGCACTGAATATTCATTCGCGCCGTGCCCGGCTCTTTAATCAACTCCTTGCGTCTTTAGACAATACGTGGCTTGCCTTACTGGACCAGTGCCGATCTGTGATGCGAACAACAAACTACTGCCTTCACTGATATAGGTACGATTAGCTTAATTTACACGATAATCAAATTTGTAGATGGATTACGAATTGATGAATCTTCGCCAGTTTAATCATGGTGCTCATATATATGCATTCCAAAAACATTAATACTATATTTTTAAAAGCTTTTATTTAACTTCACTTGTATCTATGCATGTATCTATTTATTTTGTCCTGGAATCTTGCAATTCAAATTTCGAGCACTTCCCGATTAGCTATCCGGCTGAAACTTTCAGGGTAGCTCACAAAACGACGACAAAGAAAAAAAACTCAAGAACGTTAAAAGGCTAAAGGCAAAAAAAAAGAAAAAAAAAAGACTTTAAAACGTAAAAAGTCACAAAGTTTTTTTTTTAAATTATACATATTTCTACATTAAATTTAAATCGAATTACAAACATTGTTAATTCTGAAATGAGACTAATGAGCTAATTATATATTAGCCTATAACAAGTTAATTTATTAGCACTTTCAAGTGATTTCACAATTGATTTCCGTTTTGATCAATTTCTTTATCAACTTGTATCAAACTCAACCCTCAGTAAAAATCCCATGGACACCCGGATCATCTAAGAGCGAAATTACTCGAAAAATTGCTTCTGAAAGATCCCTGTGGTAGCGTTATTGAAAAAAGGTCGACTTGATTGATATTCGAACTTTACACGTTGAAAATGCTGAAAACGCTGGGCGTTTCGGTTTTTCGTATCTGGCAAAAAAAGATTGACTCAATTTGTTCTTGTCCGTTGCGCAATAAACTCAGCGAAGGGTATTTTTAACTACGGATTTATCTTGCAGTAGAGTCTGTAATCGCCCTAATTTCTTTAGGCGAAATTAGGATTTAGAATGTATAAATGGTAGATTAATGGGTTATGTTAATGTTACGACGGTACCGTTGTCACTTTTTTTAGTACTAGGTGTGCCCGCGGCTTTGCCCGCATAGTCATTTCATTTAAAAGTAGCCCATACGTGTTATTCCAGGACTAAATGCACCTACAAAGTACAATATACTACATTTCTTCAAAATTCGTTCAGCCGTCTAATAGTTTTTAATCGATTGCTAGGCACCTAATCATCGGATTAAGATAGCAAGCGCCCCAGTTTTTTAAGTAGAACCCTAAGCTATCCAATAGTAAAAACTGCATCGCAATCAGTCCAGTAGTTTTTACGTGATGCGTTAACAAACATACAGACTGAAATGATTTAAAAAAAAACTTGCTTAGTAGCTTATTTCAAGTAGGTACCCTAGACCATATTTTTTTAATTATCTTTATTGTACAGATTTTTTCATGTATACTACTTTATTATAAGTATAGATAGATACCTGAACCTTTAAATTTTGCTTAGGTACGGCACGCGCTATATATTTAAAATATGTTCATTTTATGTGTCACATTTAGTATTCATGTTAAATTTATAAATCGCACGGTTACTAACAAAATTCCTTTATTCATTTACCTTCTAGTTTATTCGTAAAATGTTATAGCGGTAATAAACGTTTTTCATGTAGCTCTCGTACACTAAGAAGGCTTTAAAAGTTAAGAATTGTCCCACGCTCCGCAAAAATATTTTACGTGTTTTCTCCGAGAAGCGTCATTATATCCCAACAAAAATTTAATTACCTCAACTGCGGTGCTCTAGGGGGCTATTGTGCTTCGAATAAAACGTCGTACGCACTGTTGGCGACGGTCACGAGAGAGCTCACCGTGATAGATGATATTCGAGAACAATTAATCTTGGGCAAAATATGCGGACGATTTGCGAGCGAGTGGTCGGGCCTAATGGTCGGGAGATTATCGCGCGACCACGTCCCGCGCCCTCATTAGCGGAAAACAACCATTGTATTTACTTTAAATACAAAAGAGATTACACTTAGATCTGCCTTCGTGATGCCCTTAAAATATGATAATGCATATAAAACATGTTCGTAACATGAGGCAATATCGTGTCGCCACACGAACATATATCACGGCGAGGGTTTTCATAAAGGCAGCGACGAGGCTGTACGCTCGGACACTGAAGGCGTTGTAATGCGACGCCGCTGTCCTCGGATAATGTCTTGCATAAATTTACTATAATCTAGTAAAGCCAGTGCCACTTGCATAATTTACCGCAAGCAATGCAGTTTATATTTAAAACGTCACAACCAGATTGCATTTTAGAGCATTTCGTATTCCTTTTTATAGGTACAGGCGGATGCGCTTCCGCTAAGTGTATCTCCTAATTATTCACGAGCGAACATTCATCAGTAACAAGTATTTAATGGCTCAAATGTTCCGTTAATTGGAGATACCTGTTTGCTGCTGGACGCATCGCCTTACAAACGAGCATCGGTTATTACTTCCCCGTAATCGATATAGAAGCTCTGATTGATTGCCTTTGATCAATTCAAGACCAATTCGTGTATCAGGTGATATAGCAGTTGTTTGACAGATTTTGGGGATCTTTGTTGCTACATATATTCAAGACTGACGTTTTTAGACATAACTAGCTGTGCCCGCGTCTTCGCTCCCGTGGTAATTTCTCTAGGTTAAAAGTACCTACTCCATGTGCTATTCCAAGACCTAAAGTACCAATATTTGATCAAAATTCCTTAAGACGTCAATTTTTTTTATTGATTGCTCGTCTTTTCTGATGAGAATGAGATACCAAGTAACACACTGTTTTTAAGTCAAACCCTAAGCTATCCAACAGTGAAAACCGCATTGCAATCTGTCCAGTAGTTTTTCGTGATGTGCAAACAAACATACGGACAAACAGACAGACAAGATTTAAAAAAATGATATATTCTTGTGCAGCAACTAATTTTAAGTAACCTATTTGTTTCCATAAATTATCTTCTTTGTACAGACATTTTCGTACTTATTGCTTTATTATAAGTATAGATAATAACAGTTTCCGAGAAGCGGATATCTCTTGAATGCGACAGTAAGCCACAAATAGGTATTTACAGAGAATGATAAAATCAAAGAAAAGAGAATACATAACGAGTTTTATTAGAAATGTGAGTACCTGTAAGCGACGTCGACAGGTTCAGCGCTACGTATCAGGGTGGAAGCGCAGTTTTAATCAGGTCCCGTCCACCCGATGAACTGGAAATAGCAGTTGAAATTCCATATTCCCAGAACTAGCGACCGAGCAAGTCGTCGGCCGTCGCGTTGCGCCAATGCAAATTAGTGGAATCACAATTAGTGCTCGATTGTTGCTCACCGGCAACTTGCATTTAGCAAATGAAACAGCCAACTATCAGGTAGAGGAGATTCAGCAAATAAATTATGAAACATCATGCTCTATTGTACCCCGAGACCCTGCACCGCGTGCACACGATTCTGCAAGACTGTCTGTAACAGTTTATTTAAGTTGTGCAAGTGTCCCCTTCTTGTCCCGCCGGTGCTGAGAGAACCAGCATAGGGGTATTCAGGAAATGGACAGGAGCCTGTGTTAGTATCAACATACGGGTGGTTTTTTGAGATGGGGCAGTAAGGGCAGGTACCTTAACCGTTGTACCTACGTGAAAACGTTCCTAAGAGACTGTTCATAATTTTTGACCATATTTTTTGATGACTGTACATATTTTCCAAAATCTGTGTTAAAATATCTCCAAAAGTTAGGGAGAGTCTCCTAAGAACGTTTTTCTGTAGGTACAACGGTTATGGTAATTTCGTTCAAAATGTATGGGAAAGGTTCTTCGATATATCTGACATTTCTAGTACTCAAAACTCAGTCGGTCTGGTAGAGACTTTGATCCTTCTATAAAACAGGATCGATAAGCATCAAAAAAGTTTTTTGTATAAAGTGACCATTATCTTGCTGATTGTTTTTTTTTTTCAAATCTGTGAGCGCAGGTCAACATATTTCAAAAAATTATGAACGGTCTCGTAAGAGCGTTTTCCTGTAGCTACAACGTTTAAGGTACCTGCCCTTACTGCCCCATCTCAAAAAACCATTCTGTATATTGCGATCACTAAGACGCCTGTCAAGAGTGGTGATTATGACGAACCCGAGTGGATTTTGTGCTGATGATGTGATGTGTGCAGGTGTACCTAATTGAGTTTCAATTGTTAATCCATTCTATCCGAGACATTTGCCCGTCGTAGCCTTAGTTTGACAGATATCGAAGTCGAGGATAAAATGCTTTGTTATATAAACTAAGTTACACACTGATTTTTACTTCGATTGCGAGGAAATTAAGCAATGATTATTTTAAATAACCACACATTTAAATACTGCTAAGAAAACATGGACTTCTTTTTTAAACTTTCTACATGAAACATTAGGCTCGGGTCGGATACCCAAATTACTTTTTGTAATTAGAGAAGTAAAACACTTTAAAGCACTACTACAGTATAAAATACAGTTTTATGTCGCTCACACCCAGTATAAACAAGAACTTTACGAGCATTAGAAGTAAAAATGTTTTTTAACTATTGCTCGGCTTCTACTCATCGAATTAAGGCATGAAGTAAACCAGATTTTAAGTCCAAACCTAAAGTAGCGAACAGTGAAAACCGCATTTTAATCGGTCCAGTAGTTTTTACATGATGCGTGAACATAATCGTACAAACAAACCCGAATATTAAAATCGTTGCATTATATTATTGTTCTGTAGCTCATTTTAAGTACATTTAAGGACATTTAAAAAAAAACTTTGTAGTGACTTTTTGTTACTTACTGCTTTATTATAAGTATAGATAATCTAATTATATTATGAAGAATGAATATGTCACTGCATAATATACAGAATGTAACATAATTACCTATTAAATACCGGGGTGGGGTATCTGGAGCGGCGTGCAGAATAACGTTAGCTTTACGAGTTTCGAAATTTCGAAGATTTTCATGCATGAATTTACTTTTTAAAATTCCTCAAAAAACATTGTACATCATACCCTATAGTAGCTCAGAATAAATAATAGTACTGCCTAGTAATCAGCTGGGAAAAAAACAATACCGCCCTTGACCTTGAATTTGTGTTACAGTGCCACCAACTTATCTGTGAACTGAATGGTGGCGTGATTGTTCCAGTCAATCGATAAGTAGACCAATCAAAAAACCGAAAAATACCGGAAATGTGAACCTCATCTGTGGCGGCTGTAGTTCCTTTTTTCGCCATTTTACAGATAAGTTGGTTGGAATGTAGTCTGTTTGACAACTCTGATTGACAGGATTCAAATCATAAATCAAGTCAAAATAAAAATACGTCTAATAGAAAAGATTCACTTTCTATACGTCGAATTGAATGTGAATCTTTTCTTCCACGAGTCGGGAGAAAACGGGACGAAGTGAAGTGGTTCGAATACGGCGCGGGAGATTACTTGAACAGGATGGAGCTGAAGCTTCACAGAGACGAGTTCGACGTTAGGTATAGAGAGAGAGACGAGATTTGGATCGTCGTATCGACGAGGATTAGATCATAGAGCCCGAGATTGAAGAGAGGAGGAGAGATTTGAGGACGGAGGACAGCGGGCGTTCAGTCGCTTGAAATTTTTAGAGAACCCAGAAGATAATAGAGAGAGGTTGCGAGGGCAGTACCGGGAGTACCGGACCTTGGCCGAGCAGCAGCCCAACAAGTTCCATCACAGCTACGCCGTGCCCGTCCCCCGCAGTAGACTCGCGGACAGTCCGACCATATTGAAATGCCATAATAGATATTTAGATTTGTGCTCAGTTTCAAGTATTACATAAAATTGTCGTTTCTTAACCCTTCGGTGCTTTCTTCAGCTATAACAGCGTGCAGTGAGACAATAGGCTGGCTCGCCCCACATCTGCTCGAACTGGTGAACAATCTCCACTCAACGGGGTATTTCCACCAGCGCGCAAGCGAGGAGAGGCCTAGCAACCTAAACCCGCAGATGGAGCATTATGGAGTATACATACCTACTTTTTGTGGCGACGTGTTAACAAACATTTAGGGGCGTCGCAATTTTTTTTTTTTTACTTTTGTACGGTAATTTTAAATACTATGTTTTCAACCATTACATACGTAAACGAGTTTACATGCTGGATAGAATATCCAGCATGTAAACTCGTACTGAACTGAATAGCCTTATGTACGTAGCAGGTTTGTTTCTACAAACCTGCTACGTACATAAGGCTATTCAGTGACACGTTGTATAATGCGCAAGATTTTGCTAAGTACTGGGTCGCACTGCAATTGTTATGGGCCGGCGTGATGCTTACCATCAGGCGAGCGGCGTGCACCTCACTCACTCAATTCAATAAAATAAAAAGTAGATTATATGTACTATTATTTCTTATACCTAATGAAAAGGTCGGTCAATAAGTGCACAATTAATAACGTGTTACAAGACGAATATGTAGCGCTATCACCAAACAAAACGTCCACGGAATGTAACCCAGGGTTGACAGATGATGTTAGAGGCAATTAATCTTGACCAAATATGCGGGCGAATTGTGGGTCCCGCCTCGCAGCCTTAACGGTGACGTTAATGTTGCAAGCACTTCCTTTTCCATAAAAAACATTTAGACATTAAACAAAGACTGCCGCTCGCTTAAACACCTCAGCCTGAAGAAAAATAAACTTTATTTAGGTACTATGTTTCTGTCAAATACGTCAATTTCTCACTCGATGTAACATTTAAATAGCTGTCACAGATGTCAATGTTGTAACACCGCAGAACGAATGTAATATCCAAATATCCAAACGTCCACTTGGAAAACATGAAAATGACATTCGACCGACCCCCATCATTGTCGGTGTCACTCCTCTGATTCACACGGCCCAATATTTTAGCGGCGTGATCCTCACATTATAGAAGTTTGATGTCGACGGCGACATTATTATGCGGGTTTCCGAAGGGGTCCGTGACGACGAGGTGTGGTGAACGAGCAAAGTTATAATAAGTTGGTCCCTTCGTCTCTGCCGTGAGAGCATTGTCTTATGATCCGATATAACTGTGCGATCCTATCACAACTGTGCGTGCCCAACTTGTGAACACGGATTACCTACGTGTTATCACTGAACTTTCTTGTCAATAAATTACGTGGAGACTAAATGGATAAAAGCGATATATGAAAATAAAAGCTGGCAGTAATCTACTACACACTAATATTTAAAGAGGAAAGATTTGATTGATTGTATGTTTGTTTGTTTGTAATGGATAAACTATGAACCGATTTAAAAAAAAACTTTTACCTATAGAAATCTATCATCTATCTATCAGCGAGTAACATGGGCAGTATTTTATTTTTCAAAAATTTAGAGATCCCTTCTAAAATTGCAACAGTGTAACCCGACGTACCTATCAAAAATACAGAACTGAATGACATGTTGCCATGGGAACGAAATAATAACAAGTTTGTCAATTTCGTGAGTAATAATGCAGTTGTCTATGGTCAAAAATCACCACGATCGTTGCTGCCAAAGATTTTTAATTACGCTTACTGGGCGTATTTTTTTAGAAGTTTCGACGGGTATAAAAATGCTAAAGTAAAAAAAAAACGCGATGTGAAGGATACCGGTGCGAAGCTGGGGCGAGTCACTAGTACACAAAGATAAAAAAAAGTTGTGAAATGGAATGAAAACTCCTATTTGTACGAACTTTGATATAACCTACCAATTTCAGAATAACAATCGTCCGCCATTATTGTCGTTATTTTTAATTGCGAAAGGATAAAAGATTTATGTGAAACCACACCGGGAAGATCTGTGCTAATCGCTGATAGGTCATTCCAATTACTATTTTATGCGAAAAGGTCCCACAGGGTACTCTATTAATTGTTTTCGGCCATTACGCGTTCCGGTACGGTAACCCGTCCGAAGTCCGGACTCGGGCTCGTTTACGGTCGTTCCACGTAATGGGATCAATGCATCACTATCTTCCTTCTTGCCAATGAAATACTGGAATCATAGCTTGCAGTATTGTTCCAACACTACGAGTAGGTATTTGACATTCACAAAAATAGCATAATTTTTTCGCATGATAAAAAATACATGTCATATTTCTATTCATTAGACATTAGATATATTTTAATCTAACTTTCGCCCGTGACTTCTTCCGCGCGGACGACTGTTCATCCTATGTTCTTCTAGGATATTAAAAACCGATGCAAAAGTATAGCACCAACGCTCTTGATGCTTTTTGACAGACTTGTTATTATATAATTGGTGTCAACTAATTAGTAGAACAACCGAGAATATATTTTCCTACTTGTTCTATTGGTAGAACAAATAGTAGAACAGATGGTAATTAACCCCCAATTCTCTTGTTACCAACTAAACTAGACTAAATTTCAGTCTCCGATTTAGTTTAGTCCTAACAGACCGATTGTCTTGTTTCAAATATGACTAATGTAGTCTAAAAAGTTTATTCGGGGAATCGTAATGTTTATAGGGTGTTTCGTTTTTGTTGTGGGGTGGAAGAAAAGGGGTTGTGGGGTGGGGGAAAGGGATGGTGGGGTTTACGGGGCCTGTGATAAAGACATAAGATTGTGGGGATTGAAGGGTTGTTTGGGTACGAAAATTGCTTCAGTTTTTCGTCGCATGATGTACATATACCTCAACAGAATAGCTTTTGAGAGTCTCTAAACTAAATTTAGTTAGAATGGACTACAGAATAGCTAATATGAATTTTTAAACAAAATTATAAGTTATTTTAGTTTAGTGTAGTCAGTTGAACAAGAGAATTAACACTATTATCAAAAAAACCGTTCCTATTTTACAATGCCTCTTTGAACTGAATGCTGGGATATTTTTCGATTTATTTGCTAGAGCAAATTCTATGAGTCCATTTGTGATTTACAAGCATGAGAGATATTTTTGTCAAACTACGGGTTTCAATTATTCGGTCGCATCGTAAAATTGCAATATCTATTCGCGTTTAAATTTTATTCGAATAGTAATTGTATTTTAGTTGGTTCGTGTTTCATTTTTTATATTCAACAGTCTTTTATTTCAGTACAGTCTTTTATTTTATTTACCGTTCCGTAGTCTAACAAGGAACCCTTATAGTTTCGCTATGTCCGTCTGTCTATATGTAACATGCATCTTATTCAGTAACTATTATTTTTTGTGTGCCCCATCGGAGGAGTGCCGCGTTGAACAGCAGGTATGTTAAAATTGTAATGAGGTTTCTTTGACAGTTTTTCTAGTTTCTTTTCTTGTTGGTGCCGTAATAATATACAGTTTTTTTAGTGTTTATGTTAAATCAAATTACATTGAAATCAACATTCAATTATATTTTTCTTGGGCTTTTTTGTCGAGTTGCATCTAACTCTAAAGAAAAATGTATAAAAATTCGACACTGGCGCATAATACGAATTTACTAACAAAATTGTCATGGCTATCTAGGGTTTACTAGTTAACGAGCTATTGCCAACCCAGATAACGCATTGTATGCTGCCCGCGTCAACCATGTACATGTTCCTTAGGGAGAGACATAATCCAACCATAAAAACAGCTTTGTTGGCGTATAACGTAAAAGCAACTGGACAGATTGCAATGCGGTTTTTGCTTTCGTATGTCCGGATGTCTGTCCGGATCTCTGTTCAGGTCGTTGTACAGGTCGTTTCTCAACTGATCTAGACGAAACTTGGTATACAGATTAAATGAATTTTTAGAATTTTTTAGTCTTCGGGGATTTTGAATGGACCCACCCATTCAAAATCCCCGACGACAAAAAAAATCTAAAAATTCAAAAAGGGGCAAAAGGGGGCTACTGAATATCTCCGCCATATTTAGATCCGATTTCGATGTTTCTTTTTTATTTGTTAGGTAGTAACTTTAAATTAGTCTCATAAAAATTTGGTGAAGATCTGATGAGGATCTATATATAAAAGAGAATGCTTATACGTTTGTTTGTATGTCCTCTATGCGTTCCTAAACCATTAATCAGAGTTGTGATGAAATTTTTGTAGGGTCTTCTGATGAAGCTCACGAGGGCGTAAGGACAAAAAAAAAGTTTGAATGTGACATGTGGAGGGGTTAGGGGCTGTTTGTAGGGGTTTTAGAGGGGACAGGGTTAGGGAGGAGGGCAGGGAGGGGGTGTCAAAATGTGTACACATGCAACGCCGCGGGACGCAGCTAGTTATGAATAAATATATGATATGAAATAACAACATGTTCATGTGTCGAAAGTACTCCTATTACTTAAACTATCTATACATAGGTACATACGCACCCTCACCCACGCAGTTCATACACACATTTTCACATATCCTCCCACATTATATAACTATTAGAACTGACTGAAGCCAGAACACAAAACACAAAAATACTAGGTACACAAAACTACGGATTATCTAGATATTTGTTGCGTGCGTCAAAAAATATATGTACCTCTATTATCGTCTATGTTACCTAACAGTTGAAGTTCTACCTAGTTCTTATACAACACGTTACATGTGAAGGAAAAGCTCTGAATGTAATAAATAAGGTTGCTTCTTTTTCAATTTTCTTTCCGTCCCTACGATTTTATCTCGAGCTGGAGGAATAAAGCACGTCCCGACAGTGAGCAGTTTGAATTAACCTTTCGTCTAGCCTTGTAGATTCGTGGCCCGGTTACGGCGGGCGGGTCATCTACTAGTTAATATTCAAAGGGTCGCACAATCTCGGATCCCGTACGCGTGTGCGTTCCAGAGACTCGCCTCGCCGGCTCCACTTACTGCTGCTAAAAAAAGACTGCGATACCTTTCCTTCTCCGTAACAACTTTCTTTTAATTTTTTGTAATTACACATTGTAAAACTTGTGTTGTACTGTGTACCTACGTTCCCTTTTACAATTTTATGATACATGCGACCTACATGAATTTTCATGACGGTTTCGGCATTTTTTCGGACAATAGAGCACGGACTTTTGGTTGGCTCGATTACTGTTTCGTTATTTCGTTCTAGATAATACTGACATTCTTGAATTTTACAACAAAATATAAGTACAAAACATATTCCTATTCCACTATAAGTATGTTTTAGCTTACGTAAATGTCACAAACAATATTTTTGTTATCTCTAACTCTTTTCAAGAATTGTTTTTGTGTCTTTATCATTTGTTAATTGAAGTATATAATTAGACATCGCCTCGATATTTACAAATATATTTACTTACTCGTAATTATTTAGCTGTACAGTTATCTGGATTAGACTCATCGAACGTATTAAGGGCAAAAAATCAATAAATAAAGTTGGCGGTACACAGATCTGAAACCTCTCATTGTAGTCAAAATCGGATTTCGCATTCATTACTTAACTTTCTGATCAAATTAAATTCAGAATTTTGAGGATCGTTCGTCCAATTTGATGGTTGAATGGATTTGTTTCGGGTCGCTAAGAAGTATTCCGATGTAAGTCTACATTGAAATAACGTCAAGGGAGAATTTATAGGGCCAGCGGGCCGATGTGAAGCGTTCACGGGCCGGCGAACTCAAATATCTCTGAGGCTGAAAATGAATTCCAATTTGGTGTGGCAAACTTGTTTAAAGTCTAAGTAGGTACTTCAATAGTCTGTATCTACTTGCTTCTGTAAATTATTGTACTGGCATTCGAACGTCGATTGTGTTGTGTTATCGATGATTTTTCTAATCTGTAGTGTACTATGTCTGTCTCTTTGTGACTCTGCGTCAATTGAATTGATTTAGGGTTAATCAAGTGGCCAATTTTTGCTAAATAGAAGAGGGACGCAACTATCTGCTGCATAGCTGATTTCTGAACCATAAGAAGTCACCATTATAATATGTAATTTGAATTGATTGCTTTGCTACAAGATATGTTTCTGTTGTTGCAGACGTTACCGATGACAGCGGAGGGCGCCCCGTCCGCCGCCGCCCGGGGTCGCATGCGGATGCCGTGAGCTCTACACAGGGAGAGCTCGCCGTCGCCGTGATGAGCACAACCCGCCAGCATTTGTCCGCGGCCTCTTTAACCCGGGAACGGACGCGATTGTCGGCTTGCGATGGCCGCCGGCCACCCGCCAGCGCTCGCGCACTCACGCACCCCTCACCACACGTATGAGATGTGGAAACACGGCAAGTGGCGACAGAAAACGTCACCGCCGAGGACTAACGCAGCAGTTACAGTACCCAGATAGAGACTCCGCGACCCTTTAGAGGCCTAAGTGTTATTGTGTAAATATAGTGATAGATGTTAAGGATGTCGGGAGAGGGGCGGGGTGCGCGAGCGCCGCTGCTCGAGAATGGCATGGGGGAGTTCGCGTACGCGCACAAGTCGCCGACCCAGCGGTGCTGCTATTGGCTGGCGGGCCGCGTCAACGTCAAGAAATGCGTCGCCGGCGTCATGGTGCTTACCGTCCTCACAATATTCTTCTATACTTATTACGTTACAGTACCTTTAGCTAGGTGAGTATACAGCGTACTTCCTTTCCTCGTAGAATTAATGACAATAACAACTGGAGCTACAGCAAAGTTCGTCACGGAAAGGTAGCGTACAGTAAACTTTGGACATCCAGGCCACACGGAATGTTGAATTTAGAATACTCACATTTTACGTTTTTATATGGTAGAAAAACAAGAGTAAGCGTAATTCAACATCTTTGGGTTCAATAGAGCAACTCAGAATCCAACGATACCGGATTCGGTTCTACGGTCTTAATGAATACTCTAAGTTATGTTCTGTTTTCCATCGCTCCATACTTCGTAGGGCACGTTAAGCTGTAGGTCCCGGTTGTTATTGATTTAGCATCGTTAAGCCACGTCAGAGGCCCTGGCAAACTCAGACACCAGAGGCCAGACGACAAAACAAAAAACATGATTATATAAGCTTACCCCCTTACTTATAAAAAGTTATGCAATGATTAAGAATTCCGCGCAGTACTATATTGTACTGCGCGGTTTTACTAATCATTACTTAATCATTGCATAACTTTTTATAAGTAAGGGGGTTAATTATTAGGTACCTACATTGGATATTGTAAACATTTAGAATAGTGATTTGATAATGCATTTAAATAACACGAGATGATATTCACGTCATTACAGGACAGGCTCACACCGGAGTAAAATTAATTACTAGTTAAAAATATGCATCGTTCGGATAAAATGAAATTTATTTCCTATCGAGAGCAAACACGCTGCCGATATGAATGTATAATATGAAATTATCGCTTCGGAACGACTCGCGTCGATATCCCATTGTAATGTATTGGGATTATGTTGTGAATCGATGTTCTTATTTCCGCAAAGCACAATGTTTCCAAACAAAACGATATATTTTATAATTAATGCATATTTATTGCTGTGCAGTTTGTTTGAATGTAAGCAATATGAAACACTTATTTTATGTTGTGCGTTGTGAAATTGGAAAGGTTCCTTGTTGTGTAAGGATAACTCTAATGTCTTATAGCAAGCAAGCTAATATTGTTTAAAATTTAAATATATCTGGCCATTCGTAGTTTACCGTCTCATAAGTTTCTTTATGCCTCAGATCTCCTGGACTCAGGTCTTCATATGCTACCCATCATCGGACCCTCAAATATATGCGGGTACAAAAAATGACATCAGACCTGAACATTTGAGCAATAGTGCCCGAGATCCCTTCACAAAGTGCGATATGCGAGTGATGATTGATGATTATGCGAGTGATGACTTTGAGAACGGGCGGTACCAATTTCTTGCAAACAAAGAACCATTCATCCATCGCCAACTCCAACTTTAAAACTAATAAATCGCAATTGAAATCGGTCCTTCGTTTTGTGAGTTAAGATGCCACAGACAGACAAAGGTTTCAGGTTCTCTTCTTGCGTCGGAGGTTAAAAACAAATTGAATGAATGAAGAATACAAAGATCCTAGAATGTATTTGATGCACATTAATAATGTCTGATATCTATACATGGATGAATGATGTCACGCCAGTGCCAAAGGTCAGCAGTTAACTCCGAAGTCTTCACAATAACCCATCTCAGAAAATGTTCTTTCCCAATCACATCTTGGCTTTATTTTCCTCTTCAAAAAGAGATGCAGAGAAAATCTTTGCTGAACGAACATTTTATTCAGCATTTGTATCCGTGTATAACATACACGGTACGAGTAAATTGTTTGCATAAACTCATTTCATTCTTATCTCCTTTTGTGAAGGTACACGTTCAGGCAACTCTCATTTTCTGGGTCCTTTCCGCTCACTTAACAAAAAAGGCGAGCGACATCAGAGATGACTCGAACTGTTTACTTACATCTTTTTATTTTAATATCAAAGGATTCGTTATGCGCAGAATTGGCAGTTAATATCAGAAGGAAATTGCCTAGCGGAAGTATTAAAGCCGTTTAACTTCTCGCCGGGCGTAGCGTCGCCGCCCTTTGTTTCGTAGCTAAACAACGACAAGGAGCTGAATATTTTAGAGTAATTTATAACGTGATTTTATGTAATTAGGGCAAATGTCGTGCAGCTACGGCCGTAATATTTTATTTTATCGGCTTAAAATTACACCGCGCCAAGATGAGCGGCGGAGGCGGCAAGTTTCGCAGCCCCGTACAATTTATAGCAAAACTTGTGTTCTGGCTAATTAATGGCAGCAGCTTCGCTAACGCTTGGCAACTCGCTGATTTAAACGCATGTTGTCTTGTGACCATTTATTTACTAACAGCGCAATTAAACTTATGAAACTTTAAACACAACCTTAACTCCGATTTTAATTGAAAAGCGAATCTCTTGTAATGCTGGAATCCTAACATCAAATGGCAAAACTAAAAGTAGTTTCTCAAGTTTGCGAAAGTACCAAGAATCGGGGAGAACGCGGGGAAGCAGCTCTCTGCGCTCATACAACTTCAAATTCGCAGTTAAATACTTGGATCATTATAAAACCATTCGCGGGCACTATTAGTGGGCGAGCGGGTGCCGTAAATAAGAGCCGTGTTTGCCCGATGTCGTTTGAGCTGGCTGTTAAAGTTTCCGCTGATTTAGGCGAGGCTTTCATTAAAGCAAAGAGGCCGCAAGTCTCTACTGCGGTTCACGGGACCTCTACCGCCTACGGATAAAATATTTCCACAAATTCCTGCCTTTATTTATTTTACGCTATTGAGATAAACCTTAATGGCTCTTTGATGTGGTTCCGCGGTATGCGGCTTTAACTTTGGCAGCTTTTGATTGATTTTCTTCTAAATCTTATTAGGTTACTTAGTAGACTGATGGTTTATACCAAATTTAATTGCTTACCTTGTTTATTTGTTTGTAAATTCAATAATCAAATTGATGTAATTCCTGATTGAATGACTGAGGATGGGTTGTTTATCGTTATAAATTTCCCTCTTCTTAAATAGCAAGTGTTTAAATTTTAATCTCCAAAAGTCCCTATCGTGGTAAAGTGTGTTGTTATTTTAAGAGGGGTTTTTATTGTCCTATGTCGGTACTAGCCTCCTCCCCATTATACCAGTCTGTCTAGTTCTAGGAATCTTAATTTCAGTAAAGATTTAAGTTTAACAAGTGTTTATCTCCCAGCCTGGTGTGGCGAGACCGGATCCCGCGGCCGCTGTCCCAGTGCTCGCTGCTGGTGTCCCAGCAGCAGGCGGCGCGCGACCACCGCTCCGACGCGCGCCTGCGTATCGACGCGAAGGTGCTCGTCATCGTCGAGTCGGCCTACTCGCGCCTCGGCCGAGACATCGCCGAGCTACTCGTCGCTAACAGAATACGGTGAGTTACTCTGTGTAATCTCTAGCTTCTACAGAAATCACTGAAGGTCCGACCATAGTTGTGTATAAACTTGACCACGAATTGGTCTACAGCGGTGGCTCGCGACCACGGCTCTGCCACGTGACTGCGTATGGACGCGATAATGCTAGTCATCATCGATATCACCTACAGAATAAGATGATTAAATTTCGCTTAACATTTAGCTTAAAAGAATTGACCGCATGGTTGTAGATGGATTCGTCAATCCCTAAAGCCACTTGTCACGAGGCGGTCCCAGGGTGTGGGTTTGTTCCACTAGCCCCGGGACTAAGCCTCAGTGGACAACATAAAAGGTCAGGAACTATTGGAGCATTTGGTGATTTCCATAAACAGTGGCTTCAAACAAAACGAACACTAACGACGGAATTATTATATATATTTACAAGTCTCCAGTTGTAATTAACTTATTTATGTATTTTATAATATTCTTTCGAAAATTACGGTTTTGCTAATGCAATCAATGTCCGAATGACAGGTTATTTGTATATAGAAATGAATAATGAACTATCAAAATGAAAAGAAATGGATTATGAAAGAATTTAGATATCAAAAGAGTATTATTATGAAAGAGGTTTTGACCTCGTCACACACTGAAGCTGAGATGACTCGTGGACAATGACCAAATTTCGTCGTCGAGATTGAGTAGATTTCGGCCTTATGTGCCATCGGCCATCACATCATCAACCCAAAGAAGTCCACTGCTGGTTATGGACCTCCCCCTTAATAGGGAGAATTTAGGGATAAATCATCGCGAATGGGGCAGGTGGATCGGTGCCCATTTACTGGATTCCCTTTTGATGCTCTCACACCATCCGTGGGATGAGAGGAGGGAGGGGGGGGGGGAGGCGGTGTAACTTATACCAATAAATTATATATTATTGGATTGTGCTTATCAAGGTCTTCAATTTGATACCCATATTGTAAAATTAGAAGTTATAATCGCATTAAAAAATGGAGCCATACTATTGCTACATTGATTCTAACGATACCCCATTCATCTAAATCTGTTAATACATTTAAAAGTTATGGTCACACACATACAAACCAAAAACATACATGAATCTTTTTGAATGATTTTTTTGGGCAGTCGTGTATAAAAATAAATATAACAGGCCAAGGCATGTGTTATATAGTATATTAATGTTTTTTTTTATGATTTTAGCATTAACTCCTGCTTAGCGAGCATTTCTAATGTGATTTTATTTCTTGACCACGACGGGGTCAGCTATTGGTCATCACGCCACTTCGACTAAACCCAACCGAAACGCTACCTAAGCGCCAAAACTTTTGAAATAGATGTACAAGTAGATGCACCAGCCCAGTCTTTCAAACAAGTCAAATTATTATTAAAATACAAAAAACCCGACTGTGAACAAAATTATTATTGAATACGAGCTGCCCGCAAAGCAAAAATAATCATGCTAATCAATACTTATAATAAATCAATAAGATCGAAAAAATCTGTACAAAGAGGATAATAAAAAAAAATGGTCTATGGTACTTAAAATAAGCTACTGAAAAAGTTTTTTTTTTAAATCGTGTCTTCTGTTTGTTTGTCTGTATGTTTGATCGCGCATCACGTAAATCTACTGAACCGATTGCGATGCAGTTTTCACTATTGGATAGCTTAGGGTTTGACTTAAAAACTGGCGTACTCGGTATCTCAATCAGATAAGTAGAAGCCGAGCAATCGATAAAAACTTTTTGACGGCTGAAGGAATGTTGATCAAATGTTGGTATATTGGTATTTTAGGTACTGAAATAGCATATACAGGTTGAATTTTTCAAGTTGGCGTGGATGGCTAAATCAGAAACTATGAGGAATAGCGAAAAGTACTCAAGAGAGTCTCGGGCCCGATTTTGATGAACACTATAACTGCATCTTTTGATTTAAAAAAAAAACAATGTTCCTAGCCAGGAATAGAAAACGTTGATTTAAAAAAAAAAAACAGACTGTATTATTACACCATTCAATAGTGTCGCTAATGAGGATCGAGTTCTGGAAAGAAATGACTTACGGCAAACTCAAAGAAAATGTTGGTTTTTAATACTGATCTATATTTTAAAGTAATGCTTTAATTCATACCTGCATTACCTGTACCTTGTCCGAAATGATGCTCAATATTTTTCTCAACACAGACCCGCAGTGTGGTCAACTTCACAACATTATGTTCTAATTTCAAATTTGTATTATATCTTCGCGGTTAAAGGCCACAGTAAAAGAAAAAAAATGTAAACAATACTTATCAGCAACATAGATAACATTACCGTGGCAACACTATCGAATGGTGTAATAATACAGTCTGTGTTTTTTTTCTCCAAAATTAACGAGTTCGATTCCTGCCCAGGAATATTTATTTTTCAAAAATCCAAAGATGCAGTTTTATTTTTCATTAAAATCGGGCCCGTGACTCCTTGTACTACTTTTGTCTATTCCTCATAGTTTCTGATTTAGCCATCCACGTTCACTTGAAAAATTCACCTGTATAGTAGTACCATAACGACCAATAATGGTTACGTATGACCATGCGTTCGAAACCGCGGGTACTGCTTGTATTATTATTAGTAAGTAAGGCGAAAGTTTGTATGTACAAGTAAAGGTGTGTGTGTATGTTGTGTAAAATTTGATATGGAGGTACTCGTAGCTAATATACTGGACTAACATATTGGCTACTTTTTATTTCGTAAAAATGCACGGTTCCTGAGGGGAGCTGGTGAAACCGCGGCGCGCTACTAGTATTGATTATGTTTCTTATTAACTTAAATATTTTACTTTACTTTAATAGTTGCAATTGCGACTTATAGTATAATACCTACTTTAACTTGAATAATCTAAAATTGAAAATTTTGTAAGTCAATTGCTACTAATTGGTTATAAGTTTTTTTTTTGAAAGTATGATCTTTTAAACACCTGCATTTTGATACCACACTCGTAAGGTTTTGGTCATATTTTGTTCCGTCGGAAATTCCATATGGCAGCTGTACCATATTAGTTTTCTTGACACTTCAAAATCATATAGCACTCTCGTGATCAAGTCGAATCCAATGATACCTCATTTATCAAAATCCATCAAGCCGTTTAGGCTGTAGGACGACTAAGAAACGTAAAAACAAACATGGGTGTATGATTGTTTGTTTATTATACACATAACCCTCCTAAGAAACGTACAAACAAACATACATACAACCCAAACACATAACCCTCCTCAGTCGGGTAAAAATAATTCTCCCCAACAATTACAAAAGTAATTCAAAAGGTGTCTTCTCATATTTCACAAGCAAATATTTACCGAGTGCTCTCGCCTGATGGCTATTACAGGGCGGTGTATGCTTCTATTTGTTTATTTCCCCGTGTTCGGGCGATCGCTGGAGCTCGCTGACAGCTAATATGCGGACGAGGTGATGTACTGCGCTCGAGGACGGATGTAGTCAGGAAACCTATCTACTGCCGCGAATACAGGGTGACACCAAGTGTGCGGTATATCTTTGCTCGTAAAAGGATTTTTGTAGTTTAGAGTTTATTTTACGGTAGGTATTGGGGGAGTGGAGCAGTCGTTTCCACCCGTTGACAACAGTAACTAATATGCGCACGTGGTGATGTAGTGTGCTCAAGAACGGATGTATCCTAGAATCTGGATTCCCGCCTACAGCTTTGACTAGTACAGAGAAATACATGGCAAGTTAATGCAATGTAATATATGAATATCTTTCTTGCACAACCAGGATAATACTGTCTTAGCATTAAGTCCTCCTCTGTGCACTGTTTTTGTGCATAAAGTATTAAACAAATAAATAAATAATAAATAAACTAAGATTTTTGAATACTGCCATAAAATAACAAATAACCCAATAGTCCATATATATAATTTATAGTAGTACACTAAACTAACGTATGTTACCAAACGTATGTTATTGAGCAATTTATTTTCTGACGTTAATCTATCTATATTTATTTATTTATACTTATAATAAAGCAATAAGAACGAAAAAGTCTCAACAAAGAAGATAATTTTAAAAAAATGGTCTAGGGTACTTATAATAAGTTACTGAACATGAATAGAACTTTTTTTTTAAATCGTGTCTGTTTGTTTGTCTGTATGTTTGTTCGCGCATCACGTAAAAACTATTGGACCAATTGCGATACGGTTTACGGTTTACGGTCACTATTAGATAGCTTAGGGTTTGACTTAAAAATTGGTGTGCTTGGTATCTTAATCCGATGTTTAGATACCGAGCAATCAATACAAAACTATTTGACTAATTAACGAATTCTGAAGAAATGTAGTATATTGTACATGTACTTTTAAATGAAAAGACCACGCAGGCAAAGCCGCGGGCAAAGCTAATGCCTAATATAATTAGAACAATTTCAATGTTGGTTCAGAAATAACATTATCATGATAATAAGTATTTGTCATTTCATTAAGTAATAAGAATAACTGACTGACCTTCTTTTATGATAAGGTGACAATTTATTGCCAACACGAGTGGGTGTTCTGTTAAGAAAGAATAAACTTTGTACCCTACTTTGTACTTATTAAATCTTTGTTCTACTAATAATCACTGAATATATAAAAATACAGCTGCTGTATATTGCCCTTTGCATGTGTAAGTTAAAACAATAGTAACTAATCTAAAACCCAGTTAATTTTAAGTTTGCTCCATAGATTGAGCTATCATTTCTGGTTGAAGACTCTTTATTTCACTGAGTTTATGTTCTCTTCGTAATAATTACAAATTGCGTATTCTAGCGCAGTCTTGTACGCCGCAGCGGTCACGTCCATCTACTCGATACGCGCGTGTTTTGAGACTGAGACGTATAGGAAAGGGTTGAACACAGTTCGTATAATACGTGCCACGAAAGATGAGACTTGTAATTGAGAATGTAGTGTTGTAGTTTGATTTTATTCTCAATCCTGTGTTTCTTCAAGTGTTGATGTGTAATATTGGTGGAATATTAACCATTAGGTGTTAGTTAACGTGCTAAAGTGTAGGCAAAAGAATCAAACGCAGATATAAATGGCATTTTGTGATTTTTCCAAATCTCCCTCGGAAGTTTTAGTAAATGTCCACCATTTTACTGATTCGTGACTTTGACAATTAATGATTGTGACGTGACATTACTTTATAGTATTAAACTTGACATTGGCGAAATTGCTAGTAGGCCAGTGTCTCCGCAGGAGCCATCTAATAAAAAAATAAGAAGAAGATGAGACTTGACGAGCGTCAGTAGTGGGGAGCTTGCGCATGTATAGTCGAAAAGTCGAAGTGTACGAAATAGTTATGCATAATTCGTAAATCTATTCAGGGATTTTTCGACAACATTCGGAATTAGGTGTACAGCAATACTATATTAAAATTCATTACAATATTTATTACGAAATAATAAGTTAAAGATAAAAAATTACATATTGTCCTAGTCACTGTCACTGTCAGTAAATCATCGTTTTCGTCAGATGACGGTGATGAACTACCTGAGTCGCTGTCTGACGAATCTCCTACTGTCTTAATGATCTCCGTGTCAAATTGACAATTATGTGATCACTTACTATATAAAAGTTTTTTTTTGATTTATCACATGGATATTTCCATTCATTTGGTCCCATTTGATTTGCCTTTTCTGTTACCAACTATATCACACGTTAGAGGTTCCATTGCACATTCTTACTATGTACATAACCTTTTATTGAAGTCCCCATTTCTATTGGATTTAAATCAGGGTGGTATGGGGGTAATCGCAATACGTCATGACCGTGTTCAGATAGTATTTTGTCAATGCTGAATGTTTTATAATGTTCTTAATGTATTTTTATCTATTTGTACAATTGTGGTTTAAGCATATCCGGAGTGTAGGGAATTCCTTTTTGGGTTAGCCATGATTGCATATCAGCGTTCACAAAGTTGCACTCGTATACAACACATCTATAAACAAAGTAGAAATTTATAAACACAGGCACACAGGTTGAACTCGTCTGTACTGCGTAGGAGTCAAGCGGTGCGTGCGCAAAGTGAACAGGAGGCAACTAACGCGCATGCGCAGCGCCGTACCGCGCCGCCCGCGCTCTTTCTGACCTATAAATCGTCTACTGCGCAAGTCAAACCACGTGGTGTGTCAAGTCTCATCTTTCGTGGCGCGTATTGTACAACTAGTTTAAGAGTTAAAAAAAAAACACGCCTGCCTTGCCAAAAAAGAACTTATGACAATAAATTACATACTGTCGGAATGTGCTTATCAAGGCGTTTAATATGATACGTGGGTATAGTATAGTAAAACACGAAGAAAAAATATATTTTTCGCTTTTGAAAATGGAGACATACATATTTTTTTTTTTCAAAAATGTATCGTCTAAGTTACTCGGGGGAATGTAAGGATTCTAACGATTCCCCATACGTCTAAATCTGTTCAGGCATATAAAAGTTATGGTGAAATAAAGAAACTCACATACATACAAATATACATGAATCCTAAAACATTACACTCCTTTTTTTGGGCAGTCGTGTAAAAACAAAAGTAACTTAACCTTTTTGGCTTCAAATTCCTATAAGATTTTCAGTTTTAAAGCCATTGAACGCATCAAGTAATTAGGCAACATAAAACGGTTTTAAGAAAATATCGCAGCCTGTGTATATCGCGTAGAGTACCTACGCCGTAGTAGAGTACGCCGCCTAGTTCCGTCATACGAGATGCTTTTTTCCTATTTTGGGTTAAAATCGGTTTCGTACCAAGCCCCTCAGAACTACGCTTGCCTATGAAATGTTTGACAGGTCAGAAATTAGATTTCTATTCGATATATTTTCTCTTCCAATATAAGGTTTCTTGAAGCCTCTTTGAAACTTTGTGGATAAATTATTTATCTTTGGTTTGACTTCGTAGAACACAATCTTAACGTTTGCTGAGAAATATTTGTAGAATTTTCGGGACATATGATATTATTGTTTCTTAGTGGCGATTCGGTGAAGTCTTCTACACATTACTTGTCACTCTGGAAAGTCTTTCTAGGTCAATATCTGTAAACTTTTGTCATAAATCTCTTTCACTTGCCTTTTTCTGACACCGTAGTTCAGTAGTATCTGTATAACTCACTAGCTGCGCCCCGCGGGTTCACCCGTGTGGATGATGACGATGAAAAGTATCCCATGTGATATTCCAGGGTGTCAGCTATCTCCTTTCCAAATTTATTAAAATCCGCTCAGCCGTTTCAGCTTGAAGAAGTAACAAACATACACACATACTCGCCATCTTTCGCATACACAATATTACATATATTGTACATGCGAAAGATGGCAATAATATATTCAATAATATCTTCACTTCACAATCGATGATTAAACTTCACTGAACAGGACCACTAAACCCAAGGAACCGAACACACCGCTGCCGCCGCGCAGAAGTTAAATCCACTTACTATTAGTAATATCCTTTCTGCAATATAAATAACATTTGATTACTATAACGGTGAGTGTTTGAGCATCGAGAGCATTTTTAAAAGCTTTCATTTAGTGTTGTAGGGTTCCTTGCTGGAAGTAATAAGATCGTCCATTCTGTCCGTCCGTCTGACCCAGGCTGTCACATATCAACCAACTTCCAGAGCTACTATGAACCTTTTAAATACAGATTTCAAGTTCAAATAACAAGAACAAATTAAAACAATATTTAACCCCTTCCCCCAATTAGAGCTGAGAACCATCTCGATCATTCGTTCGGGAGCTGCGGTGCCACAAAGATACATACACTCACACCCTAAACTTATAATACCCCTCTCTTTTCGCGTTCGGGAGTTATAAAGTTATACAAGCTGTTTGACCTAGAATTTTGTTTCATCTCTGCTCTGCTAATGGAATATGCTGAAAACTCGCGATGAACATTATTTCGGAAATCCCGTAGCGAAAACTTTTCAAGTTGTGGAGGATAAACTGTGAATTCGAAACCCTACACTATGCGTGTCCCGACACGCTTTTGGCCGGATATTAGAAAGGTATTCTGACTAATGGCTTGGTTATTACACAGCGCTAGTTGTCTGCCATGTCAGTAGACAGCTACTGCCACTGAATGACAGACAGTAGCTCGTCTCGCCTCAACCGGTCGAACAATGTGAGTAGTTGATGTGGGCCAGCGATGAGAGCTACTGACCGACTCACACGTGTCAGTGACTCGTGCGATCACAGGGTGCTGCACTGCAGTAAATCGCACGGCCAACTCGCACGCAGGCTCGCATTGTGTAACCTCGGCCTCGGCATTAAAGTATTACATAAAATGACTGTAAGCTTGTACTATTGTTATTTTTACCCGACTGAGCGGAGGGTATTTTGTGCCTTTGTGGCACTATATAGACCAAACGCGTGGATCGATTTTGATAATTCTTAATCAATCGATTTGTCTTAATCTTGCGAGTGTCATTATAGATATGACATTAATCAAAATTCAATATGGTGGCAACCAGACGCCATATTGTGAAAAATAAAATATGAGCTATTGCTTTTGGTTTATTGTTAAGTGGGTATCATTAAATAGGTATTTGAAAAACATATTTAGGTTTCTCAAATTATTTTCATTTCGAATGACCATTTAGGATCTATAACGATTTAAAGTTGGTTAGCAACCATTCATTCTATGTGCGTAAATTTTCTTGTTTAATGTCGTGGCTATACCTACGCTAGAATAGAATTGGCAATAATGTGTAAACAACATTCTTTACATTTAACAGAATTGGAATATAAATACAATTTCAACGGGTTTTTCTTGTTATCAGTTTGTTTACGCTTATTTAAACATTCTATTGTTGTGATTGAATTGAATATTTATTTTTTCTACAGCAATGGTTCTTGTTTACTTTACAAAAGAATATTAATGTTATTGATACTGATAAAACCACACTGAACTGCGAAAGAATGGAAGCGGCATTATTCGTCTAGTTTGTGATCTCTTTCATATCTTTCACCAAATTAGTAGGTGAAACTTGAGTCAACTGATTGGATCCCAATATTCAACATGAAGTTAATAACGTGACCACAGAATGAACTGCACCCAGTTAATTATACGTTCAATGTTCGACTAATTATCCAGTTACTACGGGCATTTGACCCAAATATAGTTGGAATTACTCGTTAGTTCCATTGAATTTTAACCGCTTGTCTAAATATTCACTGTAACCGCTCTATTCGCTTTGCTTTAAATTGCCGACTAACATATCGGTAATAATTGATATGTGTTTGTTGGCTTTTTGTTTCCCCGGCTTCATCATCATGCGATGATGATGATGACACTGGTGAAACACAAAGCCAAAAAAAAACTTATTTATGTAGGCACTAGCTGTGCCCGCGGCTTCGCACGCGTGGTCATTTCTCTAGATTAAAGTACTATAACATGAAGTGCTATTCCAGGACCTAAAATACCTAAAATACTCATCAGATTGAGATAACAATTACACCAGTTTTTAAGACCAACCCAAAGTTATCCAACAGTGAAAACCGCATCACAATCGGTCAATTATTTTTTATGTGATGCGCGAACAAACAGACAAACAGGATTTGTTAAAATGTTATATGTATATATGTTAAAATGTTATATTGTTGTTCAGTAGCTCATTTTAAGTAACCCAGCCTTTTTTTTTAAATTATTTATCTTCTTTTTAGTCTTTTTCGTACTTATTTCTTTATTATAAGTATCTATAGATGTAATTTACATGGTGTGCTAGAACCTAGAGAAGACAATCTGTATCACGGATACCAAAGTCTTCCTGCGTTTAAGTTGATAAGTACCTATTATGGACTAGCGGCTTTGCAATCTCGGTCCAGTAGTTTTTACGTAATGCGCGAACAAACAAACAGATAGATAGAAACACTTTAAAAAAAAAATATGTTTGTTCAATAGCTTATTTTAAGTCACATGTAACATCTTTCCTCTCGCTTTTCTAAATTATCCTATATATTTTAGAAACGCGAGAGGAAAGATGTTACAGTGATTTCGTGAAAAGTGCATCAATGTGTAACCGTGTAACTGTGTACCAGGAAGCCGGGGAAGCGCGCGCTATTGTGGGAGTGATAAGGTAGAAGGGATAAGAGGGAAGGGATAAGAGATAAGGGAAGGGTGTAATATGCAACTAAAGGGCGAAGAGAAAACGGCAAGGTCACAGTTACAGTCAAAAGTTTAACGTCTAACATCCAACGGCCAACGTCCAAAAGTCAAACCTCTAAAAGTCAGACGTCCAAAAGTCAAACATCCAAAACTCAAACGTTAAAGTCCGTCGTCAAATGTTAATTGTTTGACCAATGAGCGCGGTGCTAGAGTATGTTAATGTTGCTTATTACCAAGGTGAGATGTCAGAATGTTACACATCATTCGCATCGTTTTTTTATTATCTTCAAAAGTATGTAACTTTTGTTACTTTTAGTTGTATTTATGTATAGTTAGATAACACAAAAATAAACATTCTTAATTAATTATAAATTCAATAAAAGTAGATAACACTACAAACATCTAGCGAATGCGAAGTCGCTTAGGTAGGCATAAAACTAACTATTAGGTAAAGACAAATAAGACCATAACTAACTAGGCGTATATAAATATGGCCATAGTCGGTATTATTAAACTTATGCTCATGCTAGGAGAAAAGCAATAAAAGTTTTGTGAACCCGCGAAGCATAATTTTTGGACACTAAGATTACACTAAGCCGATCAAATAGAATACTGATCATAATGTTAAATATTTAATACTAGCTATGCCCGCGGCTTTTCCCGCGTGGTCATTTCATTTGAAAGTAACCCAAACGTGTTATTCCAGGACCACAAGTACCTATAAAGTACAATATAGGTAGGTACTACATTTCTTCAAAATTCGTTCTGCCGTCAATTAGTTATTTATCGATTGATCTGCATGTATTCATCGGATTAAGACACCAAGTACCCCAGTTTTTAAGTGGAACCCTAAGCTATCCAATAGTGAAAACAGCATCGCAATCGGTCAGTAGTTTTTACGTGATGCAAGAACAAACATACAGACAAACAAACAGACAGACATGATTTTTAGAAATGTTCTTGTTCAGTTGCTTATTTTAAGACTTTTTCGTGCTTATTACTTTATTATAAATATAGATGACCGCACGAGCATCGATATCGCCGCACCATCGACACGTATTATTTATTCTGTGCCATACCTAGATAAATACTTGGCAGCTGTCCTAAAAGTATAATAAAAATATTTTACGTATAAACTAGAAACAGCATATAAGCCATTATCAATTGGTGGGTGTGGGATTTCTTTGTCTCTAATCGGTATATTAAATCAGTAAGTACCGAAAGTCTGTAAAAAGATGTGTGTGTGTGTACGTGGTATCTCAATACGGTGAACAGAAGCTGAGCAATCGATAAAAATCGATTTGAGATCTGAACGAAGTTTGATGAATTTTGGTTCTAGAATAACATACCAATATATAAAAGTGAAACGTTGTCTGTTTGTTTGTTTGGGGAGCTTTCACGCGATAACGGCTTGACAGATTTTGATGTAATTTAGAATGGAGATAGCTTATACCCTAGAATAAAACATAGGATACTTTTTATCCCGGAAAATTGTAAGTTTCCACGGGAAAACTGGAAAATGTTGATTACTCGCTGTATTCCTTACATGGAAACGAAATAACAAGTCTGTCAATATAATCAAGAGTTTAGGTGCTATGGGTACTTTTGCATTGGTTTTTAATATTCTAGAAGAACATAGAATGTTTTTTTTCGCGATAAACTGTAGTCCGCGCGGACGAAATCGCGGGCGGGAAAGCTAGTATCAAATAAAAATTACCACGCGGACAACTCCGCGGGCACAGATAGTCGTAATAAATAATAACGAATTTGACTTGTCATAGTTTATTTTTGTTAGTTTGTTCCTGTTTATATTCGACTGAACCGATTCCGGTGCGACTATATGCATAAAATTAAATAGACAAAAGTAGATTTCCGCCGTAGTAGACGACTAAATTAACAACTTCGTCTCCGCAGTTTCTTTCTAGGTCTCTTTCGTTTATGTGCATTCCAGTAGTTCTGTTACTATCCGGCCGCTGCAGGCAACTCCGAGAGCCGCTTGTGTTGTGTTAAGTAATTTGGTTTTAACGCTTTTAAATTATTTGCTTCGAGCAATCTACAGCTACTGTACAGTTCTACTCTATATACTAATAATATTATAAAGAGGAAAGAATTGATTGTTTGTATGTTTGCTTGTAAAAGATAAACTCAAAAAATAAAACCTACATTATCAGCGAGTAACATGGGCAGTATTATATTTTTCAAAAAATTAGGGTTCCCTACGAAAATTGCAATAATGTAACCCGAGGTATCAAAAATACAGAACCGAATGACGTTGTCATGAAACCGAAATAATAATGACACATTGCCATACAAAAGAAATAATAACAAGTATGTCAAGTACGTGAGTAATAATGCAGTTATCTATGGTCCGAAAAACACCACGATCCTTGCTGCTAAAGATTTTGAATTACGCTTACTGGCGTTTTACTTTTAGAAATCCTACGTATATAAAAATGCTAAAAGTAAGACGGGAACTTCTTCTTCCCATTGCCAGTGGCAATTTATGGGAACTTTTTTCCCATTTGTCGCCAGTGATGACGGAGCCAGTGGCGACAATTGGGAATATACAAGAAAAATGCCGCGGTGCTACTTATTATTTTTAGTTTAATATTTAACTTAACTTTATTATTTAATTTAACTTAAATTTATTTAAGAGTCATCAAAATCCTTTATAAAATTCAATATGAAAAGAACTTTCACATGAGTTATCTTTTCCACTTCATCCCAATTAATTGAACGACTGCGTTTTGGGATCATTTTAGACGTGAAGCGTTTAAAATCACACCGAAACATACCAGGGCCTAAAAGTAAACCGTAACGAAAAGGTCTATATCGTCTCGCTGTTATAACTCTGTAACTATTAGCTCCAGAGATCTATTTCTACTGCAATTTTTTAGCTTATATAGTCATCTCGATGATGTAATATTTAACTTTTGTCAAAAGGCAGAGCGGGATTTTTGCGATCTTTAATTTGGTATTACTCGCAATTTACATAGATGAGCTTATTGATTCTGGTGTTGTTGTATTGATCTCGTTGAAAGAAAATACAAAAAGTCTACTTATGACTAAGTAATTAAAAAAAGGGGCGGAAAAAGTAAAATTCACAAAAATAGCTGCAGCGCCTGGAAAGTTAGTACTAAAAGAAATATTGGCAAATTGCTGGAAAGAATAAGTACTGGAGATCACAACGGTACCCTAAACTCTGGCGCAGAGCGAACGAGAGGGTTCCAGGACCGGATCAAATTGTACGTGGCGTAGACGTTTCACGACAAGCAAACGGTCGTGCGCCCCGACACAGCCCCACCCGTTTTTTTTTCGATTTAAAGTACAATGAAAATTATACAAACTAAAAACTTTTTTGTTAGGACAAACGAGTAAAGCGAGACAGCGATCTAGACTCTGTCAAACAACGAGTTGTCAAACTCAAAGCATTTTCTATCACTGTCAATATCGTTAAGCCGTGTCCGCTGCGGCATGTTTTTGTGTTAGCTAACACACTAACATGTTACTAACACGAAAAGTGGGCGTGGCTTTGGTGTTAGCTGACAGCATAACACGCTAACACGTTCATTAACATAACGTAGTTCATTTTGTGTTAGTACTCGTGTCATCAACATCGCTGCTGAATATTTGAAAATCATAACCTCCCTTTGTAGCATACAATAATTGTATATTATACAGAGACTCTGTAGCATTTCGTGAGTCGGAATCAATGGAATGGATTCAAGAAAACTAAAGCTAACACGTCTTACTCGTCGGAGCTCATTTGAGAGAATGATAAATGCTAAAAAAAAACGCTATCAATGCGCAATGGACGGGCTGTGGTTACTAACATGTCATATAACACGGTTATCTAACATATTTTTTTTAGTAACATGTTGCAGTAGACCCGGCTTTAGCATAATCAATACTGACACTGTCAATGATGTTAATACTTGGTTATTCTGGAATTAACTAATTCCAAGAGTAACTTAGGAACACATTAGGTTTAAGCCACCTTTATTAATAAGGCCCCTGTTTGTGACCATCTTAGTTTCACATACCTATTGAACACACTAAACATAGTTCGTTTTTGTTTTCTTCCGTTTGTTGGGTCTTGTTGTCGTCATATTGAATTTGGATTACTGTCATGTCTTTACAAAATTGTTCACAAAATTGATTAACGTAAGAATCATCAAAACTGGTCCACGCGTTTGGTCTATATAGTGTCACAAAGGAACAGACATACGTACATAATATATAGGCTGATAAACACAATGCTCAGTCAGTGTTACCGCTAATCTCGGGACCTACAAAAGGAACATTCTTTCACTGATAGATAGCTACACTATTCCAGATGGACACAGACTACTGTTCCCCGGGAAAATGCAAATTAATAACGGGAAAACGACGGCCGGAGCCGTGTGGCAGAGCAGGTAGTTCATGGCATATTTGTACAGTGTGTATAACTACCATTCTTGCTATCCGGAATTGAGATCGAAGTGTCATCAACAAACAGGGCAGTGATGATTTGTGACTCGTTAATCGGATGACGGTCGTCCACTCACATCTCACTCACGCTCATACCAATACAAAATGACATCCTTCTATCGGCTGATACCTTAGTCTGCAATGTATAAGGTCTTTTTACCCGACTACAGCGAAGCAAGGGAAGGGTAGTGAGTTTAACAGTCTATGTATGTATATATATGTTTGTCCACCCCACCATAGCGTCGCCCCCATTGGTTCGATTTTACAAGCGAGGTGTCAATCGATTAGTCTGCAGGTATAGAGTGTCATAGGCTATATTTTTTTACCCGCCTAAGGCGAAGCAAAGGAATAGTTATGTGTTCAAACTAAAAACCTAGTCCAATTTTGACAAGCGAGGTATCAATCGATTCGTCTTCATTAATAGTGTTATATGCTTTTTTTACCCGACTACGCCGAAGCAAAGTAAAGGTTATATGTTCAAACTAAACACTTGGTCCGATTTTGACAAGCGATGTATCAATCGATTCGTCTTTATTGTAAAAGTATCAAGGCTATTTTTTGCCCGACCGTAGTCTGGTTTAGTTTTTGAACTTATGTCTTGTTCTCCATTTTTTTACTTGTTGTTCCAGTGACCCACATCTAGTTACTCCAATGCCACCTCGACCTAATATTGTGATCTAACGGACAGTTCGGAAACAACTATCAGTTTCCATGCGTACTTATCACATTTAACATAAACAAGGCAATTTATTACTAATTGGTTCACTTTTTTAGTATTACTGTTTCATTATTATTGTATCATCAGTTTCATTTCTTGTGTTCAGTTATCTATATATCTATCTATCTATTCGTGAAAGGTAACTTCCACCATCGCTAAATATATTGAATGGTATTTACGTTTGTTCAAAATTTAGCGCATCAGCGGAAAAGATTTTCATAATTTTTACCCCACTACAGCAAAGCAAGGGATGGGTTTATGAGTTTAACAGTCTATGTATGTATGTATGTAAGTATCTATGTATGTTGGTACGTGGATGTTTGACCCCTCCATAGCGTCGCCCTCATTGGTTCGATTTTACAAGCGAGGTGTCAATCGATTAGTATTCAGGTATATAGTGATAGTTTTTTTTACCCGACTACGGCGAAGCAAAGGAAGGGTTGTATTCAAACTAAAAACTTGGTCCTATTGTGACAAGCGAGGTGTCAATCGATTCGTCTTCATTTATAGAGTGTCATAAGCTATTTTTTTAACCAACTACGGCGAAGAAACAGAAGGTATGTGTTCAAACTAAAAACTTGGTCCGATTTTGCCAAGCGAGGTGTCAATCGATTCTTCATCGCAAGAGTGTCATGGGCTATTTTTATGCGACCGTAGTCGGGTTATAGTTTTTAAACTTATGTCTTGTTACATTCCCGGCCTCGGCTAGAAGTGCGCCATAAAAGAGGTACTTACTGTCATATTTTTCCATAAGTAATGCGAACATTTCGGAGCTTGTTTGAAAAAAATATATTTTATTCGACTTTATGAAGTTAGCAGTTACCTGGGAGCAGTAGGAGGAAAGTCAGCCAGCTGAGGGTCGTTGCGGCGACAGTTAGTTAGTAGTGCCATTAGAGCGCGCCCGCGGCATCCGCCCCCTATCTTCACCGCCTCGTTCTCCATTAATGCTCGTTTGTGTCAAAGTGACTTAATTACTTAACATTGAGGCGTTTTGACACCCGCCTTTAATCTCGCCGGAGACTTCTGCTGTATAACTTACTTACTTTATTATAAGCAACAAATCGAACATAATTTTGCAATAAGTAACAAGTGGTTTTACTTTATCACATCATCTTATTCGCTAAATAATTATGTTTATCTAGACTCATATCGTAAAATACGAATTATGAACTCAAAAGTGGTGGCACAATGATATACATTACGCAAGGCACGTCACTAATAAGAAAAATAAATAAGTTATAACACTTTCTTTTTTTTCCATTATTGCACCGCGTTGGCTCCGCACAACGAGAGTTTTCGCCATTTATTATCTATGGCGGCGCCTGTTAGACCGTATGCGCGCCAATTCGCTATGGATTGCATTTTGGCGCTCTAATTTACTTTACATTAGTACCTAACTTATTTAATGTTGTTTTTTTTTTGATAAAAAGTTTTATCTGTATTAAAAATGTACGACAGCAGTGTTAGTGAGCAGAATTTGACTCCACCTGACATCACGGAAACAGCAACCAACATAACGAACGAGCTTTTACTAGAAAAATTAAGAAAATATTACGACATATTTTTTTTTCATTAAATGTAAGTTCCTATTGCATCAGTGTAGATAATGTAATGGTAGTGTATGAAACGGCACATAGTTATTAAAACACTCGAGTGATACTATTAAAAAACTCGCCTACGGCTCGTTTTTTAAACTCATTCTCGTATTTTAATGCCACTTATTATGCCACCGTTTCATAAACTACTATTACTTTGTTATAACTAAAAGTCAACTTCGTAATTTAAATCACTACACGGGAATGTATTTATTTTCGTAGGGTGGAGATGGAGACTCCGGTCCGAGTAGACTCCCTATATAGGGCGTGCTACTCGTCACATGCGCCTCGTTTGTTTCTAGTTTCATTGTTTACGTCCACTTGACCCCAGTGTGACGTAAACTTGGCGCCGTTTAGTACTCTCGCCCCTCGTAAACTTCGCTTTATATTGCACGAGGGGCAAATCGATTTTTTAATAGAGCGTTAATGAATATTCCCCTCGCAGCGCCCCCTGGCAGCCGTGTCTCTCCGGAACCGAGATCGAATGAAATAGTTGGAGTAAACTACACAATATCCCAAAGAAATAGTTTAAGAAGCCGGAAAACTTCGCCGAGTAGGTGGGCAGGAAGTCACTTAATGATTAGGTATCGATAAAAAGAACTTTTTGGATTTACGAAAAGCTTTTCTAATAAAATCGCAAGAGGGAAGTGAATTTCATGTTTATTGCCCGATTTAAAGAGACGTAGACCAAAAGTTCACATAACGACTTCGCCTTATTGCACTTGGGCTCTTTTTGTGAGTATGATGAAGCCGCATCCAGTGATAACTTTAACCTTTTTTATTTCCACACTAGAGGTGCATTCCGGTTGTACATTCACAGGTTCCCATTAGAGGCACATAAAAACCAACTGAAGTCGTTTAAGACTTCAGTTGGTTGGCAGAGTTTCTCTTAATTTAGGTATACTGAGTTGGCTGGCAGTTGCTGCTGTCGTTAGTTCAGAAGTTGCGCCGCTGCTTCCAGAAGGCGAGTCGCGGGACTTATCGTCAAATCGCGCTCGTGCCTGCCGCATCCGCTTGCCAAGCATTGCACTGATGGTCCTTAACTCAAACACCAAACGTATGGTCTAAACTTAAATGTTGTTAACAGTGCTGAACATGATAAAAGCACTCTCTTACTCTATCGGCGGCTGGTAATAGTAGTTTATGAAACGGTTGCATAATAAGGGGCATTAAAACACGAGAGGGAATTTAAAAAACGAGCCGTGGGCGATTTTTTTAATAGTATCACTCGAGTGTTTTAATTACTAGTTATGTGCCGTTTCATACACTACTTTATCTACACTGTAATAGGAACTTACATTTAATGAAGAAAAAATATGACGTAACATTTTCTTGTTTTTTTTTCTGATAAAAGCTCGTTCGTCATGTTCGTTGCTGTATCCGTGATGTCAGGTGGAGTCAAATTCTCCTCACTAACACTGCTGTCGGCCATTTTTAATCAAGATAAAACTTTTTATAAAGAAAAACACATTAAATTAGTTACGTAGGTACTAATGTAAAGTAAGTTATGGCGCTAAAATCTAGTCCATAGCGAATTGGCGCGCATATGGTCTAACAGGCGCCGCCAAAGATAATAAATGGCGAAAACTCTCGTTGTGCGGAGCCAACGCGGTGCTTTAATTGGAAAAATATATATTATAAAACTGTTAAGTTCAAAAAACAGTGTTATATTTATTTTTTACTTATTAGAGACGGGCCGTGCGTAATGTATATAATTATGCCACCATTTTTGAGTTCATAATCCGGATTTTACGATATGAGTAGATAAATACATTTATATTGTTACACTTTCCTCTTGTGTACCTGCTTAATTGTTGGTAAATGCGTGATTAATTTATTCTACTCAAAACAATTGAATGTCTAAGTTAAATTCTTCCGTAACTGGTAAGTACGAAGGTCTTAGGATAACTGGTTATTCTAAGGGGCGGCGGGCAGGGCGGGTCGCGCCGTGACATTGCTTCCCTTTATTGAACTCACTCGCGCTCCCTTATCACGAATTAGCCCTCGTCGCATTCGGTTCACGGACAAAGTAGGCTATTTCGCGCGCCCTAATTTAAACCGAACGCTCTTCCACTTTAATGTCAGGACACTAATTAAGGTAATTAGATACATGTTAGCGCAAGTTAAACACACAGTGCTCATGTTGCAAATGAACGTGACATTCGCTATTGCGAATGCTGAGTATAACAACACTCGCATTAAATTGTTGAAGTTGCATGTCGAAGTATGGGCCGTTGGTAAATATATTAGTTACGCAAAGTTACCAACGAGTGCAGCGTACATTAGAGGGTGAAGCAGACCGATACGTGCAGGTAAATTATATTTGCAAGTTCCCCTTCGCCTGCTCCCGATCTCTAGGGCTCTCCGTCTGCCAAATTGAACCGGGTCCAGTTAAAGCCCGCAAAATGAACGGCCGTCTCTCTATACCGGGAACTACCTACTTACGATATTTTTAACGTATAGTTCGGATACAGTTTCCGCTTGCGGTATCGAATGGGCACTATTCGATTCAAAGTTCAGCTGCTGATCTGGTTAAAATGTACACCTTTGATTGGAAATTGTTTAGTACCCTAAAGGCAAATGTTTGGACTGTTCAATTTTCAATATTGCCAATCGAGTGGGACCGCTCGTTCGGCGTTTTGACTGGAGAGGTCGTCACCGGCTGCTATTTAAATTGTACAATTTTATGACAAGGGTCGACCGACCTTCATTGCCTTGATTAGTATCTGTCTCCGACTGAGGTTATTACTTTGAATTTCAAATGTTGGCATTTCAATAATAAACTTTCAATAGGTACGAGAATATTTCTTTCGAGTCTGAATGATTGTTGCTGAATGACTGCATATACGAGTACATGTATACCTACTAGGTACTACTACTACTATAAGTTATTCGATGATATTACTTCGTAAGAACAAGGGATTCTGAGAATGTAGGCTTTCTCTGTTGTTGGTTGGTTGGTTGGTTGAGGTCTTCATTATCATCAAGGTATAAGAATTATATATTTTAGGAATGGTATTTTGAAGACCTTCATTTTGATACCTCATTCAATTCATAGGATTTAATCATTTTTTGTTCAGTCGCAAACATAATATGTTAGCTGTAAGTCGCCATATTAGTTTTTTTGACACTTCATATATCCTATACCACCCTCGTGATTAAAACGAATACAATGATATCTCATTTATCATAATCCATCAAGCTGTTTAGACTGTAGGGCGCGCCTAATAAACGTACAAACAGTAATTAGGCTGTAGGATAAACCTAAGAAACGTACAAACAAACATACATACCACCCAAACACATAACCCTCCTAAGTCTGGTAAAAAAGGGGACAAACCCCATTTGGGAAAAAACAAAAGCACCATAGAACACATATACACAGTGAGACAGGTTATACAAAAGTCCGAAGAGTATAACCAGCCCCTGTGTCATGATTTGTGGACTATGACAAAATACGCTTGATTGGAAAAGAATTGGCACACTTACGATTTGCTGATGATATTGTCGATGTGACGGAGTCGCTGCAAGACTTGCAAAGTATGTTGACCAGTCCGGTTGATGTTTCTGGACGCATCGGTCTTGTAATTAACGAACATAGATAAGATAACCAAGATCATGTTTAACGATCTTATTGACCTGGAACCGAATGCAGTCAATGTTGTGCCTCTTGAAGTTGTTCAAAAATACATATGTTTACGTAGGGCAAATAAATTATTTGAGAAGTCGTCGATACCACAGTGTCTGAAGACAAAAGTCTTCGATCAGTGCAACTTACCAGTTATGACCTACGGAGCCGAAACGTGGAGACTCACGGTCAGACTTGTTCATACATTTAGGTCGCTCAACGAGCTATGGAGAGAGCTATGCTTGTAGTTTCTCATAAGATTCGTAATGAAGGGATCCGACGGAGAACCAAGGTAACCGACATAGCTCTAAGGATAAGCAAGCTAAAGTGCCAGTGGGCTAGTCACATTTCCTGAAGAACCGATAACCGTTGGGGTAGACGAGTTCTCGAGTGGAGACCACGTTTAGGCAAACCTAGTGTAGGACGCCCTGTGGCCAGGTGGAGTGATGACCTGCGAAAAGCGGCTGTCGAAAATTGATGAGGAGAGCTGAATAATGAGCTCAGTAGCATGCATCAGGGAAGGCCTACGTCCAGTGAACAAGTATAGGCTGACGATGATGATGCTTCAATTAATTTGAATTTAATATTAATAGCAGTCGTTAAGCCATGCCAGAGGCCCTCGGGTGGCTTGACAAACTCTGACAACAGAGACCAGCACTACCTCATACGACAAACAAACAAAAATTAGAACTTTAGTTCACAGAATTATTTCCTTCAACTTATTGATTTTATACAAAACCTTGCTCGAATGCTTAGTGGCCCTGCCTTCATCAATTTGTTTACTGCCCCCATTCTTTGTTTCTATTAAAACTGTCGGGTCAATTTGCGTACAAATTAGTATCAAAACACTTTTGTGTTGTTTATTGATAAAATAATAATTGTATCATGAGATAATACTATAGGCCAGTCATTGGGGGAAAATATGAAGCTTTGCCCTACAAATGAAAACTTATTCTATTACCGTCTTAGGTCTACATACACCTTATTTTACTTAATTTATTCTAGGTGTCGCTTTAAAGTCCGGGGTCGCTAAGGGATAAACGAACTACAAAATGATTTTAATTAATGTTTGTTCGAGCGCCACCCAATGATGGCTGAAGGCCAGTCTTCGGGGAAATAAATTGAAGGTCTATGTACGATACGTGAATCCGGGTCTGTAGGCCTGGCTGTAGAGTGACGAGGCGCCTCGAGCAGCCGGCTCTAGAAGCAGCAGCACCCAAAGGTCGAGCGCTTCTCGACGTGTACGATAAAACCCTGGAACTACCCTAACCCTAACCCTGATATGTTATGACTTAGATATTGTAACAGAATAAATAAGTAATAATGTATTATGTTATTACTTATTATTATAAATTAAAATAGTTCTATTACATACAATGACATTCTTATCAGAATAGACCGACTACCTCATTTTTACTACCTACCTATCCCGTTTTCAGAACGCCGATAAGTTTAGTGAGATACCTACCTACCTAACACAGGTACTTAAAATCCTTCAGAAGTTGTTTAACTCCGTCATCCTCGAGGGTACTACGGAAGAGGCATGGCACAGGAGCATAGTGGTGTTTTTATAATTTAAGAAGGGTGATAACACCCTCTTGAAGAATTATAGACCCATTTCGCTGCTGAACCACGTCTATAAACTGTTTTCGAGAGTAGCTACAAACCAGCTCGCTCGTAGGTTTGACGACTTTCAGCCTTCCGAACAAGCTGGATTCCGGAAAGACTTTAGCACCGTAGACCACATCCTTACGCTCCGGCAGATTATACAGAAGACCAAAGAGTATAATCGGCCACTATGTCTAGTGTTTGTGGACTACAAGAAAGCCTTTGATTTAATCGACACCTGGCTAGTGCTACAGTCATTACAGCGGTGCCAGATTGACTACCGGTACATCGAAGTGTTGAAGTGGGAGACGTTATTTCTCCGAAACTGTTGCCTTAAATTTTGACTATTTAAATATTACATTGTTTTAAAAATATAATGTAAAAGTTGAAATGCAATTGTCGTATTTCAAACTTGGTAAAAGCAAGATTTATTGTTCTGAGCGTGCCTTTTCATTTATTCACGCTTAATTCCCTGCAATTTATAATAACTTTTAAAGGAATAAAATAACCTAGTTACCGTCGAGAAAATCTCCGAGACCAACCGACAATGCTAGAACTCTAGATAAATGCTGTGTTCTCCTTAATAGAAAAATAAATTCTGTAAATAACTCAGGAACATGTTTATTCTCAATTGAATTAAAACGGTCTTCCGCTCTATTATGGCAACAATGTTTCCTTTTCAATTTGAATAATGAGATGCGAAAACATGCTGGTTATTTATCTATTCGCTGAAGTAACGTACCCCAAATACAGTTTTTATATTTTGTCTCGCTCGCTTCATGAAAAGGGATAGATTCAAAGACAACTGCATATTACTGCTGTCAGTTTGATGAGAGTATTAGTTAAAGGGGGGAGTGAGAATCGTAGCTTCCAAACGAATGAACCGATTTAGGTACGGTTTTTTATGTTTAAATCCTGGGGTAAACTAGATGGTATAATGCGGGGGACCAAAACGAACGGACTAAAAGAGGTCCTAACATTTGCAGGCCCCTCATTAGGGGCCCCCTAGTTCCTGTCAAATCACCAAACTATAACCAATATTTAGTTTCCTAGAATGTCTAGGGTACACTGTTTTAAAGAAAAATCATCAGAGAACTAGTTTTTCAAATATATTTTTTGTCTTTCATCATGAGCGAAAAAAGCGAAGCGTGAATCACCAAGTTTCAATTAACCAATTTAATTGGCAAAGTACCTACATAAAAAAAATGTTTTTTACGTTATATGTAAAATTTATCATTTTACAGATAATTTTTATTCGCATGTTTTATACGAAAAAACATATTTTGTAAGAAATAAAAATTGAAATTTTCGCTGATGTCCATATAATGTGATATGCTCAAAAACATAGATTTTAAAGAAGTGATTAATGATTTTGCTCATCTCAAATCTAGAAGGGTAATCTCTCAATGTAAACCTCTTCAATCAGCATAGAAATGTGTGAAAGTGAATGCTAAAATAGTTACTTTTGTAGATTATATTAAATCATCTATTCATTTAAAGTGACTGTAAAGAAATAAAAATAAATCTACAACTTTTGCTTATCTACTTTCTTTGTCTATTCTAACAAAATAGTGCTCTGTCAAGGTCCTCATTCTCCTAAAGTGCCCAGGGCCTCCAATAGGTTAAAGACGTCCCTGAACATGTGAATATGGAGGCTGACATACCTACAACTCCGCCGTTTTGAATAAAACGCCTTTGAGCAAATCTTATAAATCGACACGAAAAAATAATTCACTACATAGAAATGGGATAATAGTGGGGGTTGGGGAAGAATTGCTCATTTTAGGGAGAGAAGTGATTTGGGCTTCCTTACAAACGGATGCAAAGATAATATGAATAACTGTTAAAAAAAACTTTTCAAATAAAAAATAATTCAAATGCATTTTCATCGAGTTTTGCAGGGCCCTGAAATTTTCAGCCGGATAGCTAACAGAGAAGTGCTCGAAATTTTAGTTGCAAGATTCCAGGACAGACAGATACATAGATAGATAGATACATACAAGTGAAATTAAAAAAAAGTTTTTAAAAATTGTGTTGAAGATATACTGAAAGACAGGCAGTATTTGATCAAGGATGTGGATGGTGATTTCACGACTGATACTGCCGACTGCGTTTGACGACATAGTTTTTACGTTCCCGTTCTTGCTTACATCATAATCGGAAAAATAATAAACAATGATGGAGCATTGAGGTATTAAGTTAAGAGTTGGAAGTGAACAGAAATTACGTAATGTGCAGCTGTTGTGGGCTCCAGCAAAGTTGGCAGAAGAGAACTGTTGGTTAACCGTAACCGTTTGCTCGCTGCCTACCTAAAACGCAGTGTGCCTTACACAATGTTCATTTTCGAGAATCCGGCACAGTTTTGACAGATATTCAATAACTTTTTGAAGGTTGAGCAATTAAAAAAATAGCCAACGGTAGATACCGACGGGAATTTCAAATAAGCACAGAAATATATAATGTACATCGCAATTCGCAATGTACACGGGGTGTATACACTTTTGTAATATATGTTTGGGTTTTAGTTACTTCTTAGATTATGTATATGTACATTTAAATGTTTGAGGATAAGGATTGATCTCGACATATCCTCAAGATAAGGATTGATCTCGACATTCTACATAAGTATGCTTGTTGTGATCAAAAAATATTTACTCTTATTATGATATTATTACAACAAAACCACACAGAACTGAGGAGACAAACCTGTAGAGAAAATTATTTAGTTTCGTCTCCATCCTAAGATCGCAAATAAATATTACTTTTCTTTCTTTTATTTTATTTGCTTCCTTGCATTAAGTCCTCCATGTACACTTTTTGTGCTAAAGTATTAAATAAATATTAAATAAATTTATGCTTTACTAGCTGTGCCTGCGGCTTTTCCCGCGAGGTCATTTTTCTGGGATATAAGGATACTATGTGTTTTTCTAGAACCAAAAGTACCATTATCATCGTACTTCGTTCAAACGTCAAATGGTTTTTATCGATTGCTCGACTTCTAATCATCGGGTTGAGGTACCAACTACCAAGTACACCAGTTTTTAAGTCAAACCCAAAGCGATCCCGCAATGAAAACTGCATCGCAAGTGGTCCAGTTGTTTTTACGTGATGCTCGATCAAAGTAACAGACAGATTCACCATTTAAAAGAATGTTATATTCTTGTTCAGTAGCTTATTTTAAGTTATAGACTAAGCCTATTAAGGGGATCAAATTTTTTCAAATTACACATTTACCGAAGAACCGATAACCGTTGGTTTAGACGAGTTCTCGAGTGGAAACCACGTTTAGGCAAACGTATCATAGAACGCCCTGTGGCCAGGTGGAGTGACGACCTGCGAAAAGCGGCTGGCAGAAAATGGATGAGGAAAACTGAAGTTCGAGCTCAGTTGAGTGCATTAGGGGAGCCCTACGTCCAGCAGTTGACAAGTATAAACTTATGATGATGAGTCACTAGCTATCATTCCTTGCATGAGAGAGAACGACAGTACGGCCGGAATGCCGCTATCACAAGTACTGATTCTTGGAATCTGATGAATTACTGCTAAATGACTATTGTTAAGCTAGTAAAAGGGCAGTAAGTTTAGTGGCTTAAGGAGTTAACTTTTACAAAAAATAAACGATACAAAATAAATTTTCTACAATTATATTTAATAGACAATATTATTTAATTGAAAGCTGAAAATACCGTGTGTTATACAGTTTTAGAATCTCAATGAAATGGTTTTTTTTTGTGATTTGGTCGCACAGGTCAACATACATTTTTTTTACACGTCGGGCGCTCATACTTTCGCAACCGATAACCGGTTTATTTTTTTGTCTAACAATTTTTTGTATTAAACTAATGAATAAAAAAATAGGCTTGAAACAAAAGATCACATTTGATAGCACATTAATCCAGGAGTACTAATCATAAAACAGACTCAGAAAATATATTTATTTGTGATCATGCCATCGAAAAGAGTGACCAAGGGTGTCATTAATTATGAAATTTAAAAAATTCCCAAAGTCTAGAAAACGATTACACTTTCACAAAGAATGATTTTCTGTTCATTCATGAAGCCTTCCACCCGGGTGGGTGGACAACCATGGGTTACTCTTTACGCCACAACCTGTATATATATGTTTACAGTTTACCGTCCGGTGACGCTGTAGAGGTCAGCTATAGACCAAGAGATGATGCCTAAGCGATCACGCCATGGTTATATGTGAATTCAATATTAAAAAACGAAAACCAGTAGCGCGCTTCGGAGAGTTTCGACCAATAAATGATATAATCCCTTATCTGATTGATTCTGACCTGAAGTCTATTGATTGGCAGAACTTCATTGACTTACAAGATGTACAATATAAGGTTGAGATGTTCAATAAAAAGGTTATTGAACTCTTTGACAGACATGCCACTCTGAAGCAAAGGAGAATAAGAGAATCCCCGAAACCGTGGATCACTAGCAATGTAAGGTTTATGATGTCTCTTAGAGACAAAGCTTTGATTAGAGCGCAAAGTAAGAAAATGGAGTCCTCTAAAAGTTATTATAAAAATTTGAAAAATTTAGTCACTGGAGCAATAGAAAGAGAAAAAACAGCATTTTTTACCTATTATGTAAACAATAACTTATATCAACCAAAAAAAATGTGGAATTATTTAAAAAAGACTAAGGCTATTAATAGTAATATTTTCATTTCCATACCTGATAGTCTAAAAGACCCAAACTTAATTAATCGTAATTTTTTAAGTATTCCTGGTGACGGGCGAATATATTTAGAAGTCCTTGAATACTTTAACTCTAATAAAAAAACGAATAGTGTATTTTCTTTAGACCCGGTTTCACTGGATATAGTTGGTAAAATGGTACTTCAGATTCACACAAATGCAACTGGATATGACCACTTAAACGTAGAAATGATAAAACTGACATTATCAGAAACTTTGGAAATGATCACAGACATTGTTAATTGTTCCATCTTAACAAGTACCTTTCCTTAGGCTTGGAAACGAGCCTTGGTTAAGCCAATTCCTAAATCCAACAAAGTGGAAGAAATCAAACATTTGCGACCCATTAGCATTCTCCCGGTTTTATCTAAGGTGCTAGAGAGGGTAGTGCTTGCCCAAATGGAAAAAATTATATGCCAAGAAAACATAATACCTAAATATCAGTCAGGTTTCCGAAAGAATCATAGCACAGAAACAGCTCTGTTACAGGTTTCTGACGATCTATTAACGGCATCAGACTCAGGCCTATGCAGTGTACTTGTTCTACTAGATTTTTCCCGGGCGTTTGACTGTTTAAGCCCTGACTTACTTATTGCTAAACTTTCGTACTACGGGTTTTCAAAAAAAACTTGTAGCTGGTTTAAAACTTACCTTACAGGTAGAGAACAGTATGTAGAAATTGAAAACGACAACGGACACAAAATTGTTTCTAGCGTAGAAAAGGTACCAAGAGGAACTCCCCAAGGTTCAATCTTGAGTCCTATTCTCTTTTCTCTTTTCACAGCGGATATGCCTGATCACATTAAAACATGTAAATATCATCTGTACGCAGATGACACACAAGTCTACCACAGTTTTAAAGCAGAGGATACATCAGAAGCGATGACGCAAATCAATCAAGACCTAGACGAGATTTATAAATGGGCTTCGCGTAACTCGTTAATTCTTAACCCGGGAAAATCTAAAATGATGATCATCTGTACTAAGGTCCAAGTTAAAAAAGTTTTGAACCATAATCCTAAACTAACTATTAATGAAATAGATATACCTATGGAATTGAACGCGAGAAACTTAGGCCTAATAATGGATAGCGAAATGAGGTTTGTTAAACATACTAATGAAAAGATTAAGAATGCGTTCTTTAAGCTTAAAGTTTTATACACTATAAGGAAAAATCTTTCAGAAAAGGTCAGAATATTACTTTGTGACTCAATAGTGCTCTCTCCACTTAATTATTGCAGTTCAAAATGCATGCGCTCGGTTCTGTTTTAGTATAGGAGAGAGCATGTTACACCCTACTTAGTTAAAAAATGCATACTTACTATGAAGTCCAGAAGAGAGCTTCATTTAGCATGTACGATTCAAAAGATTATTTGGAATGGGAAGCCAGAATATCTTTTTGAAAAATTTACATGGATCAAGGATGTTCATCAATTAAACACACGCTCTAAGTTCCATAATAGTCTAGCCATCCCCAAACATAATAGCAAGGGTTTTAGGGGTTCTTTCAAATATAGTGCCTCTAAAATCTGGAATAACCTCCCGCCACCTTTGAGGAAAAAAAATATTATTAGTTCTTTTAAAACTATACTGAAATTAAACCTATTAGTGCGACAAAAACACAGTTTTGAGGCCACTTTTAAAACAAAGGGCAGAAAATTTATGCAATCGTACACTTTCATGCAACCATACACACACCCTCACAAACACACACCTCTACATAGGTACTTACACATCACGCAGTTTTGAATTTGTTTTGAGTCGGTGGCATTTTGTATTATTTTTTTTGTGTTTTATTTTCAATGTTTTTTTTTTTTTTATTATTATGTTAACCTAGTTGTAATGTAACCCGCATGGCTCATATTTCGGCAAATACCTCAGTCCGAAAAATGGGTATATTTAAAAACAGCGCTGCGGACACATGAAAATGTGAACGCAGCACAAGCTGAAGATACCCAATTGCCCTATTGTCGTCGATGTTTGTAGCTGGACGCATATTTATATTTTTTTCTATTGCACTCTCATATAATGGAATGGATTATTATGTAGTGGTGTATTTATGATAGTGGCAATAAATTAATTTTTCATTTTCAAGAGCACATATCCTTTCTAAAAAGAAAAGAAAGTATATATATGTTTGTGGTTTACAATAAAAAGTGCGCGTATCTTTATTTATTGAATGTTGTATCTTTCTTCAACAGGTATAAAGTGGAAGTCGCGGGCAAGAGTCTGCCCGTCCTCACCACTCTGGATAAGGGGCGATACGGCGTGATCGTGTTCGAGTCGTTATCGAAATATGCGAACATGGACAAGTGGAACCGAGAGCTTCTCGACAAATACTGCCGCGAGTATTCCGTCGGGGTGGTGGGGTTCGCCACGCCCGGCGAGGAGACTCTAGTTGGCGCGCAGCTGAAGGGGTTCCCGCTCTTCATGCATACTAACTTGAGGCTCAAGGTAAGCTTGCTAACTGATGATTAGCTATTATAATATACACTGGGCCGCGTGTCGGTTATAAAAAAAGGCGATAGCTTTTAAAAAAATTGAGCAATCCTTTTTGAAATAAAATCTAATTTATAGTTTATTTCATTACAAATATGGGAAACTAGTGACTCGCACGGGGAGCGCTCACACCGCGGTATTTTTCTTACTTTATTACATCAGTAGTAACTTCTAAAAAAATACGCCTGTATGCGTAATTCAAAATCTTTGACAGCAACTCTGTGGTGCTTCTTGTCCATAGACAACTGCATTATTTACTGACGTCGTACGTACTTTTTCACAGACTTGTTATTATTTCGTTTCCACGGCAACGTAAATCTATATTTCTACAGGTATAAGTTATTATTTTTTTTAAATTCAAAATACAGAACGTATTTTTGAATTAATCCATTACAAACAAACAAACAAACAAACAAACATACAAATAATCCCTCTTTAAAATATTAAAGTGTAGAAGTAAAACCTTTTTATTTCTTTTTGGTGATTTTATTAAGAACCATAAATAAAAAACATAGTCGATTTTTATAATTTAGCGTCTGCTCAGAAATCTGGTGGAAAGCATGCCAAATCGTATACGTGTGAAAATTGCATATTTGATACCGTACCGTAGCACATTTTCCGTGAAAAATGGTAATTTATATTGTAAGTTAGAAATATAACATAGCACTTTTACGAGCCGGTTTTATAAGGATCTCGTGAAAAAATTACAAAATAAAATCTTGTTATTTTAACCAAATCAATTATTAAACTATCTTCTATACTTATAATAAAGCAGTAGTTAACAAAGAGTATGTACAAAGAACATAATTACAAAAAAACATGTCTAGGTGACATAAAATATGCTACTGAACAAGCATCAAAAATATATGTCTGTCTGCCTGTATGTTCGCGCATCATGTAAAAATTAATGGACCGATTGACATGCGGTTTTCACAGTTGGATAGCTTAGGTTTTGCTTTAAAATCTGGTGTACTTTGTGTCTCAATCCGATCAGTAGAAGCCGAGCAATCAATACATATTTTTTTTGATGGTTGGGCAAATTTTGTTGGAATTTTGCATTTCGTATCTTATAGCTACTTTGAGCTCTAAAGTGTCCACGCTGGCAAATCCGCAGGCATAGCTAGGTTATGTCATACTTTGAGTTAGAAAAGGAAACATCATCGTACTATCTTTCAACGTTTGCCGTGATGCATATATCAACTATTATTATTATTATTATATGTAATTAGACTAAGTTTATTGTATCAACCTGTTGGTAAACGAAATAAAAAAAAATACTATACAGGGCTAAACTCGACTTATTCCCGACAGGTCGCGGCAGGGGTGCTAATACGCAACAGTTTTAACCACTCCCATTTTTTTCATGGTCTTAGTTGTATCGAAGCTTAATACATACCAATATATAAAAGTGAAACGTTGTCTGTTTGTTTGGGGAGCTTTCACGCGATAACGGCTAGACGGATTTTGATGAAATTTGGAATGGAGATAGCTTATACCCTAGAATAAAACATAGGATACTTTTTAACCCGGAAAATTGTAAGTTTTCACGGTAAATCTGGAAAATGTTGATTACTCGCTGTAAGGAACTGTTGCCATGGAAACGAAATAACAAGTCTTTCAAAAAAACTTCAAGAGCATTGGTGGTATACCTACATTTGCATTGGTTTTTAATATCCTAGAAGAGCATAGGATGCTTTTTTCGCGATAAACAGTACTCCGCGCGGACGAAGTCGGGGCGGGAAAGCTAGTAAGCAATAAAATATTTAAAAACATTTAAAATGTGACCACTATGACTAATAAAGTATTATTTTAAAATTCACCTACGAAGGAGCCCAAATACGATGACGTGACCAAAAAGGCTTCGATACGAGTATGGGATAGTTGCATCTATTATTGTTTCCCTTAATCGGAATCCATTGTAATAGGAACACATGTTCCACCTAATGGCATTTCATGTTTGATATCTTAATGACTGGCAGACAGCTCCTAATGTGTTTATTTATAATACGAGTAGGCCCGTAGTGACGCATCCAACACCATTGTAATTGAAGTAATTTTTGTGTACCTACTTTGTAATTAAACTACTTACAAACTATAAAATTATATTATGCTTCCTAAATATTTGATATTTGTAAACGAGTCGTATTTTTGACGTTAATTGTATGGCGTTTATGTCAAAAGCTGACGGACAGTAAGCGAAAACGGTTCGTTTTAAGATATAGGAACCAGCCAGTCAGTTACACAATAATAATTAGATTTTCGCTGCACAATATTTTGTTAGGTATATGGTATGTATAGGTTTTAGCATTTTCTTAGTCTTTTGTCAAAAATAAATACTCACAGTAAGTAACTATAGTTTATTTAGTATCAAGAAAAGAATAACAAGTATTTTACTTCATTTCTGTTTTAATTTTCGTTTTGCAATAAAGTTTTTATCAATCTATTCTATGTCGTGAAAAGATAACATTTATATTAATCAGTATTATTCTTATCTATACTTGCTTGCTTGTCGTATGAGGTAGTGCTGGCCTCTGGTGTCAGAGTTCGTCAGGCCTCCCGAAGGCCTCTGACATAGCTTAACGACTGCTATTAATCAATAACAGCCGAGACTGACAGCTTAACGTGCCCTCCGAAGCACGGAGCGATGAAAAAACGCACATAACTTAGAAAAGTCAAACCGAACCCGGTATCGTTGGATTCTAAGTCGCACTAGTAAACCGCTAGACTGCCATCGCATCGACTAGGTAATAATAATAAAGCAATAAGAACGAAAAAGTCTGTACAAAGAGGATAATTAAATAAATATGGTCTAGGGTACATAAAATAAGCTACTGAACAAGAATAGAACATTTTTTAAATCATGTCTGTCTGTTTCTCTGTATGTTTGTTCGCGCATCACTTAAAAACTACTGTACCGATTGCGATGCGGTTTTCACTTTTTGATAGCTTAGGGTTAAAAACTGGGATACTTGGTATCTTAATCCGATGATTAGATGCTGAGCAATCGATAAAACACTATTTGAAGGCTGAACCAATTTTGAAGAAATGTAGTATATTGTACTTTATAGGTACTTTTGGTCCTATGGAATAACACGTATGGGCTACTTTTAAATGAAATGGCTACGCGAGCAAAGCCGCGGGTAAAGCTAGTTCTATATATTAAACGAAATTAGTTTTCTGACTTGGTTTTGGACGTTAATTTCATTAAAAAGACGCACGCGATATAAACCTTCAAGACACAAAAAGAAGGATTAATAAGGAACCTCGTGCTCTTTTTGACACATCAACATGCAAAAGAGAGCTTATTCTTAAACTCTATTTCTATTTTAAACTCACCGTGAAACCGTAATTATTTTAGGTTGGATTTATCATAACTTAAATCCAACATACTTAACTTTGTGTTAAACTATACAAGGGGCTTTGACAAAAAAGCTCCGTCATTACGACAATTGCCAAACTATTTCACGAAGATATAACAACGACGCGACGACGACGCAACGCGACGTTTTACGTGTGTGCGTTGTCACAGCGAATAAGGGCCCTGACGAAAATGGCTCCGGGCCTGGTCGGTATTGGAAAACAAAATTAATCCTAAAATTATAGAAATCAACGAGATATAATACTAGTGTCTAATTTCAACGGGATTAAGGTTCCAATTCTGATGGCAATAAAAAATGCATCAAACCATATAACAATGGGGATTATGGAGAAATGTTATTTTTCTGTTTTTATTGCTGATGTGATCGAGATGGTTCTTAGCTATAATGGGTTATATTTTGTTAATTTGTGCTTTTTATAAGGCTCAGCTAATACGCGCGCGCATAAACCGGCGTTTGTACTGAGTTTTGGTTACCACAGGTACCGCGTATAGGTACCGCGTACAGGTATGCCTTTAAAAGCTCAAAAACATTAACAATTATTTTAGAAATTATAAGAAAATAGGAAAGAAAAATAAGCCATAGGGTTTCCAGTCGGTTCTTCTCATTTTAAGTATATTCCGCATCCGGTGGTAGAGACATGTAACTTTCATGAGTGCCCTCTTGGGGCCCATTAATAACATTTTTGTAATTTAGACCTGAAATTTTGATTTATTTTGTTTTGTTTCAACAGAATTGTTACAGTAATCGAAAGTGTTTGAATTTTGAAACTTATATGCTAACTAATGATTATAGAAACAATCAGGCCGTTCGTCCAGTGGTAAGCCCGGTGCACTACATTGTCACAGTACACTTGCACACTATGATTGAATAAATCAATGGCAGTAGAATTTGTGACTAGTCCTACATGCTGTTAATGTTGTATCCAGTGAACGAGCGCCACAAACACAACCAATCGTTTTAGGATGAAGCACATTGGTAAATCAAAAACCTGATAAAAGGCCCAATGCAATCTTCCACCCCCTGTGGCTATTTTCCTGATTGAAATCCTCTAAAAATTGAGGTATCTGGATTATCCCGTTTTTTTATTGTGAAAGCGTAAAAATGTCTAACAAAATGCTTTTAAGTTCCAAACATGGAAAAATTTGGTTGGACTTGTCCAAAATGCCCCAAAATTAAAGGAATTAGTAATCCGATTTAGGTGGCATTGTTTACAAACAAAATCGATTACAAAGGCTAAGATTTTTTTAATATTGAACCTACTTCCCCCATCAATAGGAATCGTTTCGCATCTGCTAAATAAATTCTACCTATTTATTAATGCACAAATCCATCAAGCGCACTGGGATAGGGTTGCACCACATTTTAATATTAAAAACAATACGATAGACTTTAAAAGCTCCCAAGAAATAAACTATTCATGATTAAGCCTTCCTGTGGGGAAATATTAGCAAATGATCTATATCTATTCTATATACTTATAATAAAGCTAATTGAAAACTAGACACAAGTTCAAACACTATAATTTGAGTAATCGGGTAAAAAATAACCTATGAGACTTTTGCGATGAAGGCGAATCGATTGACACCTTGCTTGTCAAAATCGGACTAAGTTTTCAGCTTGAACAAAAACAACACACAACAAAAAAGTTGTACAGGTTATTTAGGTTAGGTTATTTGTTCTGGCTTGAACAAATAACCCTTCCTTTGCTTCACCATAGTCGGGTCAAAAAAATAGCATATGAATGACGACAAATCGATTGTCACCTCGTTTGTCAAAATCGGACCAAGAATTTAGTTTGAACACATAACCCTTACTTTGCCTTGCCGTAATCGGGTAAAAATATAGCATTTGACACTCTATACCTGTAGACGAATCGATTGACAACTCGCATGTAAACCCGAACCAATAGGGGCGGCGCTATAGGGGAACGTCTACATACCCACATAAATATTATATACATACATAAATCACACATACATACATACATCATATATATAGACTGTTAAACTCATTACCCTTCCCATGCTTATTGCTTTAGTTGGGTAAAAAATGTTCTAGGGGATTTAAAACAAACTACTGACCAAGAACATTTGTTTAAATTGGTCTGTCTTTCTTTTTTTTTTTTTTTTTTTTATATTGATATTAATCACAGAAAAATTACCATGCAGGCAAAGCCGTGAGCACAGCTTGTTCATCAATAAATATGTATTACTGCATTATAGTTGGTGGAATTTTTTAGTGGTTTGGCGGAAAACATAGATAGGTAAATAGGTACTGTTTTGTGTGAAAGTTACTTTGGAAGTTTGTTATTAAATTAAGCTAAAAGGCCCACTAAACTACTCGCGAACTTAATCGATGTTAAGCGAATACGACAATGTAGAAGCGCACTTCGGTTGGCTTCGTGCAACCTAGGCTCAGGCGACATCCGATCTTTGTCGGATTTTGCGCCCGAGTCAAAGCACTCGAAGCGTCTCGAAGTTCTACAACGAAGCGTCTCACTACACTACTCCGGTTCTCTTCATATGATAGTGATTACAAATTATTAAAGGTACCTAATATTAAAATTTATTGTGCCCTGTTTATTCTACTAACATAGTTCTGTTCCGGTGCATTGCAATCATCCACCATCATAATTATATACGCTTGTAGTTATAATACGCGAGAGTGCGCATTTCAACGGCAATGTGCACTATCGCGTTATCCATGAAGCTTAGCGTGCGGGCGCTGCCGTCGCCCCGGGCGACGACTGAGCTCTTCGCGAAGTTGCACGAGTGTATATTAATCACGCACTTCGGATTTCGGTCAATTCGACCAGTACATCGTCGTAGCAACTTCGCGAGTAGTGTAGTGCAGGCTTAAGACTTTCGATAAAATCATGAAGTGTGATATACAATGACTACATAAACTCCAAAGTCTTTCAAGTTTCAAATGATTTAGGAGTATATATGGTTTGCGAAGGACACATTCGGTGATGGCGATTGTAGCCTAACGGTACAATAGTGCAACTTAGAATCCAACGATACCGGGTTCGGTATCGGGTACCGAGTACCTGGTTTAATATAATTATGTGCAGTTTTCCATCATACCGTGCTTCGGAGGTCACATTAAGCTGTCGGTCCCGGCTGTTATTGATTAATAGAAGTCGTTAAGCCATGTAAGAGGTCCTCGGGCGGCTTGACAAACTCTGACATCAGAAGGCAGCACTACTTCATACGATAAACAAACAAATAAGGCCAACACGAGATAGCGACAACTCGGCCACATATCATATCGAAGTTCAATAAAGCTTTTTTTATTGATTCTTGACGTTCTTATCAAAGCAAAGAGGTCTTATGATATATTTATGAAATTGTTTTGAAATAAGTTTTGTTTACTTAGGACGTAACACTGAACCCAGCATCACCCGTGCTGCGGTTGGCGCGAGCAGGCGAAACCGCGTGGGGAGCGCTGCCCGGCGACCACTGGACTGTGTTCCGTGCCAACAGTACCACATACGAACCAGTGGCGTGGGCGCTGCGGCAGAACGAATATGGATCTAGTGGTAAGTGAGAGAACTACATCATCATCATTGACAGCTCAATCTATTTACTGCGGGGTACAAGCCTCCCTCTAACGCCAATGGTCTCAGTACTGGTCTTCCATGGCTGCGCTTTCCCGGACGAACTTATACTTCTATCCATCTTCTATCTATATACTTAAAATAAAGCAGTAAGTAACAAAAAGTGTACAAAGAAGATAATAAAAAAAATGGCGCAGTGTACATAAATTAATTTAAAAAAAAATATGGAAATATTTAAAAAAATGGTGTCTTTCTGTCTGTTTGATCGCGCTTCACGTTAAAACTACCGATCGCTATCCGATTTTCACTGATAGACAGCTTAGGATTTGAAATAAAAACTTGGTGAACTTTGTATCTCAATCCGATGAATAGAAGCCGAGCAATCGATAAAAATTTATTTGACGGATGAACAAATTTTGTAGTAAATCGTAGCTCCTTTTGGTCCTGGAATAACACATAGGGTATTTTTAACCCAGAGAAATGACCACGCAGGCAAAGTCGCGGGCACAGATATTTTCTAATATTCTAAAGATTTTTAGTCTCACAGTCCGTACGTGTAGTTCCACGGCTACCGAATCCATATACTAATCAATGTCTATGTTGGGTCAATAAACTAGATATTTCTTAGAATCAAATATTTTAGAATTAGATATTTTTTAAGTAATAAAAAATCATTTTTTATGAAATTCACCTAGGATCACTAAATCTAATCCTGATTCCAAAGGGCAAAGGGTATCCAAATTAGTTTAGAAATCCTAGAGATAGAAGCGAACATAAAAACACCAAAACATATAATCGAATAGAGAACCCTTCTCACCGCCCCCCTTTCGGAAGTCGATTATAAAGCTCAATAATTCATCTATTTATGATAGAAACAAAAGTTCCTGTGATCGAATGTATCTATTGAAGTTGACAAAGAAACTTGCCTAATGTTAATACATAGTTTAACATGTTAGTGTAATATTATGCTAATTGAATATTTATTGTTGTAAGTGCGTGTCTATCATAGATTGCTTTATCAAAATAAAACAGGCTAAATAAGCTACACGACTTCACAAAACGCATGTGACTTTGTAAACATTTCGCGTCGGCATTTACTATTTCCTTGCGAAGTTAAACCGACAAACGCTTTCTTGTTAACTATATAAACACAGGTAATACTCGGGACTGACAACCACTGAACCGAGAGCGTTGATATAAACACGCCAAACGACTATCGATTCAACTGACTGCAAGGCTTTTGATCGATTTTCCATTAACTTGAAGAAGTCGGTCGTGAGACGCTCGCATGTGGTGCATTCTATGTGTATATGTACTACCTACTGATGTAGTTATATTAAAATAAAACATACGTATATAAGTTCCAAATGTATATTACACAAAGAGCTCACTATAATCACTGAAACAGCGAAAAGCGTGTCGTCAGCCGGACGAATTTTTGGTAACATATTTTTTCCTATATTACCAATTTGGTAATGGAACTGTCCTTTCAAATGGACTGAAAATGAATCAAAGTGATGGACGGCATTACTTACTAGTTGTTTGTACCATTCTATCATATTAATCACTGTCTGTCATACAGTACTAATTAATGAAGGTATTCCATTTCATACTGAAGAAATCTATTTTTGGACGTAGACTGTTTCGCTAACTATTCCTGGAACTCGATCTGATTGTAATATAATTTATTTAGATAAGCGCTGTCTGCAATATTTCTGCGAATCAACGCGATATGTTAACTTAACGTAAGTTCAATGAATACATAAATAATTATAACCTTCATGTAGAACCTTCGTCTTAACTCTGAATCTACAAATTAATCTTAATTGTAGATTCAGGCCAATGGCCTTGAGCAATGAAAGATTTTTCAGGCCAATAAATCTTTCATTGCTCAAGAAATCTGAATTTATGCAAGATTTAATATCAAAGTTTTAATCGTAGCATCTGCAAAGTTGACCGGCTTTGTCAAATGATGAACGCCGGCTTGGTAAATAGATTTTAGAATTGCACGGACACATTTTGTTTGCATTGAATACTGTCGCGACGAATGTACCTTTCATAGCTATGAGACATCGGAATATCATAAAGTTGGCTTGGTTTCGATTGCAATAAAAATGCAAAGTTATTTTCTGCGATGGTTTACAGACAGCCAATATGCAATATAAACTTTAGGGTTTATTATGTAGGCGAACGAGCCGGGTTTACATATGTATCTATTCGGAAAAGAGTCGGTAGTAAGTTGTTTATTCCTGAACTAAAGATTTGGTGAAAATAAAATTCATAGTTTCTAGTAGCGGTAACAAAGACTACGTTGCGAAGCAGTTTAGAACCAACTGCACTTCCCCACCGTACATTACACTATTTACACTATCCCAAATGTAGCGCACTCAACCAAATGTGGGCCACATATGTATTCCACTTGAGTGTAGCGCGAACAACACAACCGTTACACGAGTGTGTACCCTTCTGTGTACACGGATGGCTTGAACAGAGCACGTTGGTGGTCTTTGAAGCCAAGAATCTAAATAAATAGCACCATTTGTTTTCCAATACGTGCGAATGAGATCACAGAGCGTGCGAAACAAAACGAAGCCAAAATACTAAATTTATAAGAAAGCAAATTAAAATTTTGTTTATGTAGGTAAATTTATACAATGACAACCTAGTATTTAAATTATTCCGCTTTTCAAAGTAATTGTTCCAAATATGACCGCTTTTTTTTTTTGTTCTTCTTATAGGTACTGTGTCAATTTTAGGCTAAGCGTAAAACATATATCATACGAAGTTGCGGGCGGGTAAGAACTTCGTCCGAGCGGACTTCAGTTAAAAAACCATTCTATGTTCTTCTAAGATATTAAAAACTAATGCAAAAGTAGGATAACACCAACGGTTTTGAAGTTTTTAACAGTCTTATTTCGTTTCCATGGCAACCGTTCCTTACAGCGAGTAATCAACATTTTTCAGTATTCCCGTGGAAACTTTCAATTTGTATTATTATTATTTTATATAATGAATGGAGATACCATTCAAAATTCATCAATATAGCCGTTATCGCGTGAAAGCTCCCTAAACAAACAGACGATGTTTCACTTTTATATATTGATATGGATCCATACTCTTATACAATCCTAAGTATAATTAATAAAAAAAAAGCATTTAAAAAGCTTTTATGCAGTAGCCGTGTCAAGGTGAAACTTAGAACGGACTATCACAATTAAATCCATATACAGCATTTCGTGTCTGTGCTGTTAACCTTTGAGGAGTTCGCTAGTAAGGACCCAATTCTGACTACAACAACCATGACAAAGTAAAACTTAAAACCGGGTATCATAATAAATTGCGTCTACAAAATTTCGTTTCTTTGCTGTTAACCGTTGAAGAGTTCCTTTATCTGGAGCATAAAAAGTTAGCATAAAAATGCATTGTCATCGGAACTGAGCGAACATGTAAAAATTCAATATCGTAGGATATGATTCTAATTCAGTTTCTAATTCAGCATTCAAGATTTGACCTGAACTAACGTACATACATAAAACATTGCAAGTTAAATAAAAAAAAGCTTTTAAAATAATCTAATCAGTATTGTATTTTGATAGCGCTTTTGTACACACGTAGATGCTATAGTCAAAACCATATTTTGTCCAAGAGAAAAGAACATCAATCAACACACACATAAATTTACTTGGCGCCTTAAATAATGTGTTGTTTACAGAGGAGCGGCTGCCTCTGGCGACTGCGATACAAGACCACGGCCGCTTGGACGGCGTCCCGAGGGTGCTGTTCGGCTCTGGTCTGCAGTTCTGGCTGCATCGGATACTGTTTCTGGACGCGCTCAGCTACCTCAGCCACGGGCAACTCAGCCTCAGCTTGGACAGGTGGATACTCGTCGATATCGATGACATATTCGTCGGCGAACGAGGTAAGGAAAACTTCTGGCATATTTTATTCATAAATCATATTTTAATTTTTTTCCTCTTTTAGACACTACGTCTTTTTCTTTTAGTGTTTCTGTGCCTTTTAATTTTAACTAGCTGTGCCCTTGGCTTTGCCCGCGTGGTTATTTCTGTGGGTTAAAAGAAACCTGTGCTTTTTTCCACGATCGAATGTACCAATATCATTAAACTTCGTTCAGACGTCAAAGGGTTTTATCGATTGCCGACTTCTACTCATCGGATACCAAGAGCACCGAGTTTTAAGTCAAACCCTAAGCTATCTAAAAGTGTAAACCTCATCGCAATAAGTCCAGTAGTTTTCACGTGATGCGCGGACAAACATACAAAGAGAAACGATTTAAAAAAAAAATTAGTTATATTCTTGTTATGTTCAACGAACATGTTATTCCGGAACCAATTGCTGTTAACGGAATTGCTCTCGAAGTTGTTCAGGAGTATGTTTATTTGGAGCAAACTTTGCAACTAGGTAAAAACAACTTCGAGAGAGGGAGACCCGAAGAAGTATACAGCTGTTCTGGGCTGCATTTGCGAAACTTCGTCGATTCTCCTCAATACCGCAAAATTTGAACACAAGAGTCTTCTATCAGTGTATCCTACCTGTTAATGACATACGGAGCCGAGTCGTAGACACTCACGGTACGCTAGTCCACCAATTTAAGGTCGCTCAGCGGGCTATAGAAAGGGCTAAGCTCGGAGTTTCTCTAAAATATCGTATACGGAATGAGGTGATCCGGCAGAGTACCAAAGTTACATAGCCCTTAAGATTAGTAAGCTGAAGAGGCAGTGGGCTGGTCATATCTGTCGAAGGACTGATAACCGTTGGGGTAGACGTGTTCTTGAGTGGAGGCCGCGGCTCGTTAAACGTAGAGTAGGGCGCCCACCAGCTAGGTGGAGCGTCGATATACGCAAAGTGTCTGGCAGCAGTTGGAAGAGAAGAGCTGAAGATCGGGCTCAGTGGCGTGCTTTGGAAGAGGCCTATGTGCAGCAGTGGACTGACACGGGCTGACGGTGATGATGATGATATTCTTGTTTAGTAGCTTATTTTAAGTAATCTAGCCTAGACCTTTTTTTTGTACGCACCTTTTTGTAAGTACTTACAAGTTAAGTAAGTATAAGTTATCAAGTATGATTATTCTGTGTTAACTCTCACTCTCAGTTGGTAAGCTACAGATAACTTATTTTACATCTCTCATATTCGGTAAGTAGGTCCTTATTACCCCCAAATGGGGCTTGTAGGTGACCAATTAGCGCTCTAGGGTAATAATGTAGCTAGAAAAGCCCTAGGGCGGTAAGTAATTTAAAAAAAAACCACTCTAAAAAAGTTCGCGTACATCTAACCATCATACTGGCAATAGACATCATGCATTCAGCCCAATGACAAAAGAGGTCGCTTCGCTATTCAGCCTTGTCTTCGTATGAGTACAATAGTCATCAATTTTAAATATCGAACGGCGAAGCTCAATTTCGTTTTTGAAAAAAATAATTTAAAAAAAGATGAAAAAAGGCGGGAATAGAAAACTTTTACTTTAAATATTGTTTGTATTTGGGATTTTTTTATAATTACGTGCTAATTAGGAAAAAACATGAGTTCTGCAAGTGATGAAGATATAAGCTGCACTCCCGATTCAATGAAAATGGAAGCTGAAGCAGCAATTAACAATATTTTGCCTGAAAGTTCTAAAGAGAGATATTTGAAAACTTACGACGAGTTCATGAAGTGGCGAAAAGAAAAACGAGTAAAGTCTTTATCTGAGACTGTATTCTTAACATACTTTAGTGAGCTATCAAAAAAGCTGCAGCCATCTAGTTTGTGGTGCATTTATTCAATGTTAAAAGCAACTATGAGTACTAAACACGACATCAATATCAAAAACTTTTCAAAATTATCATCTTTTCTAAAAAGACAATCAGCTGGGCACAAAAGCAAAAAGTCAAAGGTTTTTACAGCGCAAGACGTGAAAACATTAATAAATGAAGCCCCTGATGACATATATTTAGCTGTTAAGGTACGTAAAATAACAAATCACATAATGGTAATACTTCATCATTTATCTTTTAAATTCTTACAATCCTATAAAACATACTTACTTATTTTTATATTTCGCTTGTTTTAGGTGGTTCTTATCTTCGGTATAACTGGCGCATGCCGAGGTATTGAATTGACAAATGTAACAATAGAGAACATAGAACAACAGGGTCAGTTGTTAGTAATTAAACTACCGAACACAAAAACTAAAATTGACCGAACATTTGTAGTTCCTCAAGAATTCTCTGAATTTGTACAAAAATACAGAAAATCTTCGTCCTGAAAATGTAAACACCAACCGATTTTTTTTTGAAGTACCACCAAGGCAAATGCTACAAACAAGTTATTGGAAAAAATACCATCAGAAGTATGCCGAAACAAATCGCAAGTTATTTAAAGTTAGATAACCCGGAATTGTACACAGGTCATTGCTTCCGGAGAACATCGGCTACACTTTTAGCCGATGCTGGGGCTAACTTAACCACTATAAAAAGGCACGGTGGGTGGAAATCCAGCAAGGTGGCTGAAGGTTACATCGAAGATTCCATACAAAATAAAAGTAAAATTACCAACCAAATAACGGAAACTATTCAGCTTTCAAAAAATGAAACATCTTTCTCAAGAGATGATCCGCAACCATCAACTTCTGCTGAAGAAAGCTTCATCCGGTCAGATTTTGTCCATGACCAACAAATATTACAATCTCAAACTATTAACATACCCAAAAAACACCTGTCCCTAAAATTTGAAAATTATTCTCATTTCACTATAAATTTTAACTAATAAAATGTTTTATTCTTGTAATGCCGGTTTTTTTCTACTTACCTCACAATCGAGATGTAAAGCAGAGTAGTTAGCTCGGGTGTAAGCATCAATTGCACCCTCGAACTATAGGCGCCCTCGCTGCGCTCGTGCGCCTAAATATCTCGGGCTGCAATTGATGCCTTACAGCCCTTGGCTACTAATCTACTATTACATCTAGTGGATTACGTATATTCGATACCAAATGGATATATTTTTACTTAATCCACACTAATAAAAAAGGGATGATCGCAATTCGACTGTATATTTTTGTTCGTTTGTACGTTCAGTCATATCTCCAAGCTTTTCGAACCGATGTGGAAGTTTTTATTTTAAAGAGTAAAAGATCTACTCGGTGGTCCCGTAAACATTTACCTAAAAAATTGTCCGGTAGTGTTTATTAGATACATTTCAATTCGTTTTCATTGAAAGTACTAAATCTGGCTTTCATCATACGTTACCTATTACTTTCCCACTCAGACAGAGATAGATAAAGAGAGAGGGGGGGGGGGGGGGGGGGGCTAGAATTAATAAACAACGCTTGAACCGGTTGTATGTAGCTAGCCTTAGTTTGATATCGATGACATGTTCGTTGGCAAACGAGGTACGATAATCAATCTTCCTCAAGATTTGCTGACGTGTTCGCACGCTCACTGGTTCGGCCAAATCGAACGCAATCTGTTAGATTTTGGATATTTTCTTGTTACTTTTTCCTATAAGACGCTACCTTGTTTTGGTGGGTAAGGAAAGTCGACTTATAAATGCAGCTTATTAGAAATCCGTACCAATATATAAAAGTGAAACGTTGTCTGTTTGTTTGTTTGGGGAGTTTTAACGCGATAACGGCTGGACGGATTTTGATGAAATTTGGAATGGAGATAAGCTTATACCCTGGAATAAAACAAAGGATACTTTTATCCCGGAAAATGGTAAGTTTCCTCGGGAAAACTGGAAAATGATGATTACTCGCTGTAAGGAACGGTTGCCATGGAAACGAAATAACTAATCTGTCAAAAAACATCAAGAGCGTTAGTAATTTATTTTTGCATTGGTTTTTATTATTTTAGAAAAACATAGGATGCTTTTTTTCGAGATAAACTGTTGTCCGCGCGGACGAAGTCGCGGGCGGGAAAGCTAGTAGTAGATACAACTTCTAAAGTGAATACAAAATATCATAGATCTAGTTAAAGGGGGGTAGATACGGCACTCTTTAATGTCAAGTAAGTAAAAACTGGACCAGATACAAACACACTCACACAGCTACATTCCCAGCGTCGCCGTCGTGCTTCATGTGCATCAACAACAATGATAGAGAGAATACGGAGCCTGTTTCGCGAATGAGAGTCACTGCTAACACGTGCTGCACAAACGCCACTCTGATTGTAACTAAAGCCAAAAAGGCCCATTGTGTGCGTAGCACCTAATTTATGCGGTGCGCGCCCGAGTACAATATATGTACATAATAAATTTTTCGATCATTTTGGAAAGGATTTGTTATCTATCTATTTACCTATATCAAATACGTTTAATAAAGCAATCGGTAAAAAAATGGTCTAGGGGACTTAAAATAAGGTAACGAAAAATTATTATTGTCCGTCTGTTTGCTTGACTGTTCGCGCATCACGTAAAATCTACTAGAATGATTGTCTAGTTTTTAGGTTCTGTTGGCTTAAAATTACTTGATTGACTTTCTGTTGGCTTAAAATTACTTGAATTTGACTTAAAAATTGGTGTAGGTACTTGATATCTCAATCCGATGAGTTAGAAGCCGAGCAACGGCTGAACGAAATTTAGTATTTTGTACTTCATAGGTACTTTTGGTCCTGGATTAACACAATGGTAACTTTAAACCCACGTTAAGCTGTCAGTCCCGGCTGTTATTGATTAATAGTTTTTTTTTTTTTTTTTTTATTACGGACTAGGCAATTGTTTGACCACGGTCTCACCTGATGGAAAGCTAATGTGATGTGGTCGAAGGTATAGCACGCTTGCCTAGTAGATACCTATTCACTCTTGACTTGAACACACCGGGGTTATAGTAGTCGTTAAGCCATGTCAGAGACCCTCGGGCGGCCTGACAAACTCTGACACCGGAGGCCAGCACTACCTCATACGACAAACATACAAACAAGCCAGAGAAATGACCACGCGGGCAAAGCCGCGGGCACAGCTAGTGGCCCACAAATCTTTACGGATCACATTTACATTAGGATAGAAGTGAAACTTTACATAATTTTGTACATACTTTGAACATAATTTTGTACATACCTTGAACATGATGATGATGAGCCTTGTCACTCTCCGGTCCTTGAAGTATACATAAGCAAAAAATCACGTGAATTCGTCGGCGTCGCGTCGCTTAGTTGCTCAGTGAAAGAGGAACAAACAAACAAACACACTTTCGCAGTTGTATTATGCGAGTGCTTACCTTCACTCTAATAAATTAGTATGCAAGGAATATCTGAATACGAGTGCTACTACTCGCTGTTGTGAATCCTAATGAGCGGCGCATAGATAATTGATTTTGATTGTAGGCAAATACTCTGACACGTTTCCGACTTGTTCACTAAATAATGTGCCGCGGTATTTTACCGCTTTAAAATTCTATTTGTGCACAATAAAGTTTAAAAAAGACGGAGCCAACACCGCCAAATGAAAGTGAAGTACCCAAGGTGTGCCGATCTGCACGTATACGCACAAGCCTCACACACACACACACACACACACACACACACACACACACACACACACACACACGCGCGCGCACATACACCATATTATACCGATCGGCCGCTACATCGCAGGAAGGCCTTGACCTTGTTAGGCATACCAGGCCAGTCGCACTCCGCAACAAGTACAAACATTATACCTACACTTTGCGGCCGCAATATTGCGGTTAATTCAGTAGACTGTCAATTCAAACGTGCGCTCGATGAGTCGCGCGCCGAGTGCTTACGATAAAGTACCAAAGTTTTTGTAAAATTTTATTCTTATCTTAATTATGAGTACCAATAAGAAACCTAGAATGTACTGCATAGCATTCGGTCTGACAAGTTTGGTAAAATACCTAGATACTGACATTTTATTACGTAGGTAGCCATTTCTTTTTCATTCATTATTAAGCATGGAATTCAGAAAAGCACCTTTTATTCATTAAAGTGCAATACCTATTAAGTTATAATCAAATAATGAGGTAATAGGTCTATTCTGATAAAAATGACATTATATGTAGTTAATAGAACTATCAACATTTATAATAATAAGTAAAAAAATGATACATTATTACATGATTGTTTATTCTGTTACAATATCTAAGTCATATTATATCACAGAATAATTACTAGTGCAAGTACCTAGTAAAGTTATATCTTGATACAACCCTGCCGAGCGAAAAAGTGACAGAGCGATTCTGAAACGGTTAGAGCAATGGAAGCTCTCGCACGTTGTGATACGGTACATTCTAGCCTGCACGTAATGGGTGAGCGCCTTCTAGGTAAATATAATTGAAAGATCGCAGCGCTGTGCGAGTTAAATTGCACCTTATTATACTGTAGCGAGAGTTGCTATGTATTTAAATGACTTTACTCAGTTATCCTTCTGTACTTATACTATTATTTATTCTGTGGTCATACTAATTCAAAAAACTTATTTATTATTTTAAACCTTCTGGTATGTGCACTTGAGCAGTTTATATATACATAGATATATCACACTATGTACGTTTTTGGAAATGTTATCACATACGATAAACATACAACTAATTCAAATCATTTGTGGATGATACGTAACATTTTATTGTTAAAAACGACTTCAGAAGTAAGGATGTTTCCAATCCAAATTCGCCGATTTGTTTTCTATGTTATAAGAACTGCAAAGGAGTGGAATGCCTTACCCTCGTCAGCGTTTCCGGTAAAATTTAAACCAGGTGTGTTCAAGTCAAGAGTGAATAGGTATTTACTAGGCAAGCGTGCTACACCTTCGACCACATCATCGCTTTCCATCAGGTGAGATCGTGGTCAAACGATAAACTAGAAGTAATTTAAAAAAAAAAACATTTTTGCCTGCATTTTTTGCCATTATTTTTTTTAATCTATGGGACTCCTGCATCGATTTGGATGATTCTTTATTTTTATTTAAAAAGTAGACCTACAGGTTTGTTTGTCAAACCACGGATAATTTAGAAAACTCATAGATTCGGACTTCCGGAGCCTATGACCGCATCCGGTATCGCTGGATTCTAAGTTGCACTATTGAACCGTTTTTCTAACATCGCTCAATTTGAATTGAATTGTATTCTACATTTCATATTTTTACTGAAATGGAACTGATTTTCCAGTATACACAAACCTTTTCTTATCAAAACATACAATAACTCACCCCAATGCATCCAACAATATACAATACAATCCACGTACAAGATTACATTGCAACACGGGGGCCATACGGCAATAAATCTGTTTACACGTGTAAACGCGTTCGCTACGTGCATTCAAGCGGCCATCCCTCAATTTCTGTTTTCGACAAAGGACCGCCTTGTATCCTCTCCAAACTGATGGATATGCCGATTGGGGAAGCTACGACGCCGTCAGACGCACGGCAATATGATATGTTATGAATCACGGGTTTGATCAAGTGTTTCCCAGCTGCTCCTGTCATTGTTTACTGTGATAACGAACGGTGCAAAGGGGTATGGCGAGTTTTGGTCCAGCTTGTACAATTTGGAGCAACAGTTGTTTTGTACGAAATGCAATTTATGATTGAATTATTCAATTTCACGCATCACTGGGTACAGTTTTGATTTTACGCTTTGTAGAACGATATAAGTACGAGTTTGCAGAAAATACTAATAATTAACTCAGCCTTTTTACCACGTTTATATTAAGTCACTTTCTTGTTTGTCGTTCCGGGTGGAATCTTGCAAGTTGAAATTTCGAGCACTTCCCGATAAGCTATCCGACTGAAACTTTCAGGGTAGCTCACAAATATATGAAAATGGATTCTAAAACAAGCACAAATTAATAATTAATATAACCCCCGACCCGTACCCTCCATTATAGCTAAGAACCATCTCGATCACATCAGTTTTCAAACACAAAAAACCGCATCAATATCGGTCTATTCGTTTGGGAGCTACGATCCTCACCCCTCCCCCTCCCCGCCCCTCCTTCCCCCCGTTATAGCTAAGAACCATCTCGATCACATCAGCTTTCAAACAGAAACAAACGAATCCAAATCAGTCCATTATTTTGTGAGCTAGATGCCACAGACACCCCCCCCCCCCCATCCACACACACACCCTCACACACACCCTCACACACACCCTCACACACACCCTCACACACACATAACACACCGTTACACACCCTAAACTTAAAACACCCGTTGCTTTGTTCGGGGGTTAAAACCCGTTTTTTTTTTAATCTACATTTCCTGCTTGTTTTACTACGCTGCTAAAGCAAGCGCTGGCTGTTTTGTCGAACTATAAAATACTCCTATAATTTCATTCTAGTAACTAAGTTTTGCAAGAATTGTACGAAAATAGACGAACATTATAGCATAAGGTGTACGTAACATTTTATTCACCAGCTTCAAATAGCGGTAATGAATGGGTATCGATGCGGAAACGCTCCCACCTTCGATCTCACCATCAATATCCATCAAATCAGGGTGGAAAGCTTTTATAATAAAACGTCGCATTGATTACGCGGTCCGCTCCCTGGCTGTTAGATTGTTAGCTTAAATTGTTGGAATAATAACTTTAATCAAAATGTGAAAAGACGGGAAAAAATTTAAAGAAAAATAGTAGAAAAATAACTTAAGAGGTTTTGCATTTTGATTATTTATTCTCCGAACTCAGAAGGTAAAATAGGTAGGATAATAGGTAGGTCCAAAATTTAAGGATGCTAAGGACCAGGGAACTTTTGTCTCACGCAAAACTATGACAATATTTTTCACCCAATTTATATGTACACTAGCGACCCGCCCCGGCTTCGCACGGTTAGATATATAGGAAGATAAAATTAGTAGGTACCTTATACAAATAGAACAACAACAATTTCTTACACAAACCATTGCTCACGTACCATTTCGTCTATAATATAAATTACGGTTACTATTTCGTGTATTATTAGCATATATAATTTCCTACGATGTTCTGTGATTTCGTTTCCATGGCAACGTTCTATAATATACAAAGACCCGTATCTCCTTCTTAGTTTGTGATCTTACGTAGTATTTAAATACTCTTTGGTTTGTGATACAATGTAATTGCAATTTTTTGCAAAATTTAATACCTCTAGTTTCATTATTGCAATTTTCGAAGAGAATTCTAATTTTTTGAAAAATAAAACCCTGCTAGTGTTATTCGCAGATAATTTAGTTTTCTTTGTGTGAAATATTTTTATAAATCGGGTCTGTATTTTTTGAGTTTATCCATTACAAACAAATAAACAAAAAACAAACAATCAAATCTTTCCTCTTTATAATATTAGTGTAGATAAGAATGGCATTGAGTCATCAAGATGTGTAAAATGAGTTCTTGGAGTTACAAAACAATGTTAATAATATTCATAAAAGAACAGATACTTCCCGTCCAAATTCTTCAAGAATCGCGCCTCAGTCAGCTCACAAACAGATCTCAAGGAGACTAGGAGGCCAACTCACAAACTCGACGTTTATTTTCGTAGCACTCGTAGATCGTCGAAGTTGTAGCGCAGTGCGACTTCGATGCTACGACAATCGTCATCGATTTTGAGAGTTAGCATCCTTTTGAGACATTCCTGATTGACGGATTTCCTCGCGCACACTTCATAAATGTGACGCAGAGCAAAATTTATTATTGAAAACTATGTGTACAGGGACTCGGCTCCATGAAGAAGATGTAGCGGCGCTCCTAGCGTCACAGGCGGCGCTCCAGCGGCTGGTCCCAGGGTTCCGCTTCAACCTCGGCTACAGTGCCAAGTACTACCATCACGGCACTGCTTTGGAAAACAGAGGAGATGACGCCTTGCTTAAAAGCAGAGAATATTTCACTTGGTAAGCTTTATCTGTCGAGTACTTAGATCTTACTCTTGACATCACAAGCTGCAACAGAGTTAGACTGCAACCTTAGCTAAAGTAGGTGTACAAACAGACCAGTTACTAAACATGCCAAATAGCTTATGAAACCTCCTTTTTATTATTTACTAGCGACCCGCCCAGGTTTCACATGCTTAATTTAAAATAAAAGTGAAAAATGAGAAGTTCTCGCACACTCGACCTTCACTCCGCTTGGGGCTCGCTACGTTCAGATCCCGTATGCTTGCATTATATATATATAAACCTTCCGTGAAAATTTTTCTAACTTATGGTGTAAACCACATCAACATCCTTTGCGTGGTTTAGGAGGAGTTAGCGGCCAAACAGACAGCATAGACACGCGAAAAGCGACTTCAATTTATACTATATATTGATGATGATTTGTTTATTTAAAACATTCATTGTGCAGCGATCCCTACTTGAGTAGTAGGTATTATCAGAATTTCAGAATTTCCGATAATTTTTTCTACGGTACATAACTTTGATCGTTGACCTTTATTTTGCGGTTATTGGTTGAGCTGTTAACTCAAATTTAAATATTCCGTTCCAAATAGGGAACTCAATATTACAACCAAAACGACATAACATAAAGTTGTGTACGACATCATTGAAATGTAAGGCATTTTCAGATTAAGATTGATTCTGTGATGTATCTACTTCAAGAATTATTGTCTACAACTACTTCAAAAATTGGAACAGACAAAAACGGACGCTCAAAAACGACCCGCGGTTTTCATAAAATATTAGCGTTATAGACCTCTTGAAATATATCTTAATATATGAGAAGCAAAAACGGTATTTTTCGTCAACAAACATCGCATTCGTGTTTATTACCACGAGTTAAGTGTTATATCGAACTGTACTATAACACTTTCTTTGAATAAAATGAAACCTTATACGTTTAATTTCGCACCGCGGTTCTCATGTCAAGCTATTTAATTTATGAACTGATAAGGAGGCCCAAGGCCGGCTGAGATTTTAATAATAGCTCCTGAAATAAAAATGTAGGAACGCCGGCGTTAAATTACCGTGGTAATGATATGTTGCGTGTGTCTGTTACGGAACACTGTACCGAAATAGCTAATGTTAGGTCAGGTATAAAACTACTATGTTAACAAAAGGTTTTAAGTCATTGAATCCGACTATAGTTAAAGTTATTTAGGCTAATGTTTTTCATTTACCTAAATTGGTATGGCATTCAAATCATTAACTGTTTGAATCAGATATCGTAATAGTGGTATCATTAATATTATGTTTCTGTGGGCTTGTTTGTATGAAAAAAGCGATAACTGCCGATTATAGAGTTAGTTCTATGAATATAATCGGCATATATATATATATATATGATAGCTATAGTGATATGATTTATTTTAAATGCTACATATTATAAAACAAAGTCGCCAATAGCGTCTAAATGCTTTGTCAATAGAACGACACGACTAATGGCCGGTTCCTATATCTTAAAACGAACCGTTTTCGCTTACTGTCCGTCAGATTTTGACATAAACCCCATACAAAAAACGCCAAATGTAACGAGACGTTGGAAAAACGACTCCTTTATTTTTTATAGGAATTGGGGATGTTTGCTGTTTGCTAATCAAATTAGTGTGCCAAATGGTTTCCAGTTTAAAAATAGCTGGTTCTCACAGCACCTGTAGCACGCGGCGAGCCACTTAGATACATTTTAACGCTAATTAGCATTAAACTATTCAAAAATATCCCAAACCATCCAAAAATTTAAAACGATTAATTTGTAGTTAAAAGTTGATTGACGTCTCCGGATACGGCAGATAGTGATTATGTAGGTATTGAAGCCACTTCATTGTTTTTTTAATATCCTCCTTTGTCCTCAGGTTTTGTCATATGTGGAACCATCAACAGCCTCACCTGTACAACAACGTAACCCACCTGGAGGCTGAGATGACACTGAACAAGCAGTTCGCCATCGAGCATGGAATCCCCACTAACTCGTGCTATTCCGTGTCGCCGCACCATTCCGGAGTGTATCCCGTGCACGAACCCTTGTACGAGGCCTGGAGGAAGGTGTGGGATGTCAAGGTCACGAGTACGGAAGAGTATCCGCATTTGAGGCCTGCTAGGTAAGTTTACTTACATAAACATTAATTAAGATAGGAAGAGCTAACAAAGTTCTGTCTAGGATTTAGTGTATGCTACGAAGGATACCAACAACATTGTATATTCTTTTGGTATTTCGTGTAATACCTCATTTGAAATATCTCAAAAACAATTATAACACCTTGGATAACACACAATTCTATGAACCAAAAATCTTCTTTAAAAGGATTAACTAAATAAAATATCAACCACTTTTCTTAAAATTTTCATGCCTCCACATTGGCTTTCAATTAATAAGGCTTCAACCAAATTGGGTCAAAATCCCACTAAAATAACTGAGATACGAGTAAGAAATACACGAAACAAGTTATTTTATATTATTAATACATTATATATATTTTTTTTTTATATATTCTCCACATTTGTGATACGATGGTTTGTGATACGATTGGATGCATCCCGAAATATGGGCAAAGATCGCCACACATTGGGTACCCAATGACCGACGAAGGCGTCGAGGCCGTCCACGGAAGCGGTGGCGTGACGATCTAGATACTTTCGAAGGAAATTGGCTTGAACTTGCACAAGATAGAGATAAATGGAAGGAATTGGGGGAGACCTTTGCCCAGCAGTGGGACACAAAAAATTGAATAAAAAAAACTCCACGTTTTCAAAACAATCCGTATTTTATTCCATTTTCATCCAGTTTTGAGCTGTTTCAAGTCTCTAGCTCGTCAGGAAAATAGTTTAAAACCACTGAAAATAATTTTACCGAAGAGACAATAGGGTACAGTAGTCGCAGCCAATCTATATGTTTGTGAAGACTCTGTGAACGATTGCTCCGGTACTGCTGTGGGGATAAAACAGCATAAAGTAAGAGCAGGATAGAATATGCGAAAAAAGTAAGCGAGTGAGCGAGGCAGTTATACAATGTTGGCTGACTTTGGGATTGCGCCTGAAAAATAGCAGTTTGCGCAGCGACTAGCAGACAACTTCCGAGACACATACTTCCGCTGCGACTATTGTACATGACTAATTTTCGTAAACGATTCGATAAAGTACAGAAGCCTCTAATTAAGCAAAATAAAATACTTCCTTTATTTATGAAGAAATCAAACGAAAATCATTACAAAATTCATTTCTGAGAGCTATTAAATTGAATCGTGCCAAAACGACCATAGCTGTCATGTCATGGGTACCTTATGACGTCACTATGGCTTAAAGGTGTACAAAAACGCTAGTCACACAACAACCGCGAATTAAGAAGCAGTGACGTCGCGCACACTGCGCACTGTTTTTGGTCAAAAATATTTTAAATGTAATCTATTTTATGCAATGAATCGTATTTTTAATCGATTTCACACAAGGTGATGGTTATATTATGTTCAAATGTATGTATGTATTTACTTTATTGTATTTACTATTTCAGTATGCCGATGTCTCCGTCAATTGCGGACCGATTATGTTTTTTTTTTATTTACTGTCAAGTACCCCATCAAACAGACACAAAGTGAGTTAATAAAAACATGGTAGTAAACAGTCGTATTGAGAATCTCCTTATTAATTCGAATACATATCCGGTATATCTATAATATTATATCGGATGAGTCGCGAACGAACAAGTGTTATCACTTAGTCCATCATGTCGGAAGCCTCAGAGATCACGACGAAATGAACCGTTTTGAATGACTTCGCATAAAAATCCCTTATTATATGCGGCGCGCGGCGGTCTAGAGCTTTTCCTTTATAAAAATAAAAGAATAATAACTATATTTAAAAACACGCCTACCCTGCCAAATAAGAACTTATGCCAATAAATTGTATATTAAAAATATATTTTTTGGCATTTGTTTTTTTTTTCAAAGTTCTTGTTGCCTATGTTACTCGGGATGATGTAAAGATTCTAACGAAACCCCATACATCCAAATCTGTTCATAACTTGTAAACCATAACTGCATTTACAAGTTATGGTGGAACAAAGAAACTCACCTACATACATAAATATATGAAACCTGAAAACATTACACTTCTTCTTTGGACAGTCGTGTACAAATACTTTCATTCACATTTTTCGAAACATGGGTGTGTACTTTTGGCATCGTACTTACGTTAAATACCCTGACTTTACAAGTCGCACGATTCTAAGTGATAAATAAGTGGGTAGACCTCATAATACGGTTAATTAACGAAATTGTTTATAATTGGGATACTGTTTCGCACGAAGCTTATCTTACATTTGACAACATCGTGTCATTGATGCCACGTCGCTTCTGTAGCTACAATTGATATTGTGTTGATTTGACACGAATTAATACTCTGTAACAGCAATTAATGTTATCTATTTGTAACTTAGCGCCTAAATTCAGATAACGGTTGTAAAGTTATCGTCAGCAAAACATACAAATAAACGCCAATTAACCCAATATTAACTCTTTCCAAAATCGCGCACTCACTTGCAAATACCGATAGGTTTTGCACTACCTTTAGTGCTCTGAAAGTGTCTATCAGTCGCTTTATTAGTCTTTTTACGATGCTCTGAAGTAGGAAATAAACGCAATTCAACTACTCACCGCGCGGAGCCGTAAAGCATACATTTTACAACCTAGTAAAGCATACAGTGTGGCGATAGACAAGTAGCAAAGCGGGCGCTAACCAATGTAAGTTCGTGTACGCGGACCGCAGGAAATGTCTGCGGCGGCGACAAAACTCCTGCGAACCGCAAACGTTGCGTTGCGGTACTCGATATCCCCTCATACCCTTCAGCCAACAACCCGCAATGAAATTTCAATAATTATATGACCGGCAATGTGAATGTTATCGGAGAGGAGTGGCGCGATTTCGGAATCGTTTTTATTTCAACACAAACCCATCTAGGGAAGACGCCCTGAATTTCTATTACGTCTTTAGCTTTCTATGTATAGAGCTTTTCCAAAAGACGTCTACGTAAAAGCCATTAAGGCCGCTTACTAAAGTAAGCAAAAAATTCAATGTTGTTTTATTTCTTACTAACTGCGCCCCGCATCTTTGCCCGCGAGTTCATTTTTCCGGGATATAAAGTATTATAAGTATATATATAACCTATATAACCTAAACTGTATGGACCTAAATCTATATACCAAGTTCATCAAAACCCATTCAGCCGTTACGGTGTGTTAAAGTAGTAAGAAACATTACTTACACTCAGAATTTCGCATTTATAATATTAGTAAGGATATGAATAAGTATCAATTCAAATATACCTACTTATAAGAAAGCAGTAAGTACAAAAAAGAAGAAAAATGCTTTAGGTTACTTAAAATAAGATGCTGATCAAGAATAAAACATATTAAAAAATCATGTCTGTATGTTTGTTCGCGCATCGGATTGCGATGCTGTTTTCACTGTTGGATAGCGTAGGATTTTACTTAAAAACTGGTGTACTTGGTATCTTAATCCGATAAGTAGAAGTCGAACAATCGATAAAAAAGTATTTGACAGCTGAACGAATTTTGAAAAAATGTAGTACCATAAGTATACTTTTGGTAGGTACTGGAATAACACGTATGGGTTACTTTTAAATGAAATGACCACGCGGGCAAAGCCGCGGGCACAGCTAGTGTTTGAATAGAGTTGCGATTGGAAAATTAAACGTAGTAAAAAAATACATTGGAAATGGTCAATCTAGATGAAATTAAGCACTTATCAGATCTGATTGAACTACAAAAGTAATTTACTCAAACAATACTAGTAATGTGGTCATTATTTCGACAACCTTCTTTGGGCAAAGTCGACCTTGCCGCGCTGCTTGAATAGGCGCCAGCAAAGTTGTATGGAATTTCATTATTGACGTCTTTTGTCGTAGCACTATTATTTATTCCGTGGGTTCGTTAACCCCGAACGCGAAAAGAGGTCCCAGAAGAATGGACCGATTTTGATGCTTTTTTTCTGTTTGAAAGCTGATGTGATCGTGATAGTAAGTTAACTTAGCTACGCTCTCGACCATCATCATCGCTGCCAGCAACGCAGTCATTACAGACCGCGGCAGTAATGTACTATAGTCATCTAAGTCAGTTTTAATAACTTTCCATCAGCAAATAATGATATGAATTTAACGTATTTATTACCTATCAATTGCGATGGTAATCATTCGTCCTGTTTATTATTCCCAGGACGGTAATTTTATTTTCGAAAAGTATTATTGCAGTAAAATGTTAATTTATGTACCGCGCATGTGAAACGTTGGGCGGGCGGGTGTCCGCCGGGACTCGTGCGGAAAGCATGTCCGCACTGACGGGCTGGTTCGTGTAGTGTGCGTAAATGCGTGCAAACTTGCGTTGGAAAAAGATACCATATGCGAGAAAGTTTCAAATTAGAAGGATCCTCACCGCAAACGAGCAAACGGTGGCTGCGTTTGCTTTAATTTATACACTCGCTTTTCACTTCGATTGCGAGGAAATTAAATTGTGATAACAGTGATATTTTAAAAACTTCCTTGTTTCCCAATTATCCAATGCATGAAATAGTCATACGGTTTAAAATACGAGTATAGTATTTGCCTATGTTTCAACTTTCTTTGCGTAAATATTATATTATATTCCTTCATGAAATATTTAACTATCAGTACATATTAATGCAAATATAAATAACCAAACATTTTGGGGTGTAAGGGAGTATAATCACCATTTTTCTTGCACGACCAGGAAGACTGGTATAAAATGCTTGCTAGCATTTAGTCCTCCTTGTACACTTTTTGTGCTAAAGTATTAAATAAATTAAACATCGTCTTTTATTTATTTAATACTTTTCGCCATTATTTAAAGCTTTCTTCCATCGATAATTATACACTTTTATGCACTAGAGTATAAAGTAAGTAAGTAAGTAAGTAAGTGTAAGTAGTTTTAGTCCACCAGCATAAACAAGAACTTTACGAGCATGAGAAGTAAAAAGTATTTTTTTCTTGCGTTCCCTATGATCGTAGTCAAGACAAACAGTCCTCAAGAAAATTAAAAAAAGGCCTGCTGGTTTGCATACCAGCAGGCCGTTTTAAATTTTCTTGTGGAGTTCTCCCCAATCTGTATCTGCAATGATCTGCATGTCTATTCTACTGACTTGTCCCGATGCATTGCACCGAATACTGTCGGACTCCAGTAAATTGACACCTGCTGTCGAACAATTTAGCACAGGTCGCTGTACTCGTAGTTAGCGTAATTTAATTGCCTCGGTATCAATTAACTTCACGGATAATTGCAACGTCCCAAAATCAGCAAACTCACAGTAACAGTCAACAGTCAAACTTAACAGGATTGTTAAGTCAGAAATAAACTGTTGGATACACTTTTTTTTAATAAGTGTAGAAATGCTAAGCGCCTTAACCAGCTGATAATTTAAACGAGGATATTATCGCATACACAGTTAACGTAAATATGTTAGTTCAGTAACTAATACCATAGTTACTTTAATACTGTTTATAATATTGCTTAATTAAAATTAAATAAATCTGATCTAGAAACTTATATCTGTGTCAGCCTTTCATTAATTTATATAGGTTCAATGTAAATACTGGGTCAAAATGACATAATTTTCGATCTTCTTGAGCCAGTGTTGATTATTTATCATGCAGTTTGATTATTTAATATGTATCTTTGAAAACGGATCAAACTACATTTTTGTGGAGCGCGCTTGCAGCCTTAATACTACAGACACGAGACATTCTCCGCGTGGACTACAATTTAACGCGATAAAAAGTATCCTTCCCCAGGGTTCAAATTATCTCCATACCAAATTTCGTCAAGATCGGATTAGTTTTGAAACGGTAACAAAGAGACAGACAGAGTTACTTTTGCTTTTATAATATTAGTATGGATGGATGGTAACAAAAAACACTTCTAATGACTAGATTTGGGCTCGGTTCGGGTCACGTCAAATAAAATGTGGGGTGTAGAGAATTGTTATCATTTTGTGTGATAGAAATGTGTATGTAATGGTTGGGACGTTATCATCATCATTAGGTATATCTGGCCCACAGGTTGCGGCGAGGGTTCCGGCACAGAGGCGTGATGGTGCTGCCGCGACAGACGTGCGGCTTATTCACCCACACGCTGCTCCTGGAGCGGTACCCGGGCGGGCGACATCGGCTCGACCGGTCCATTCAGGGCGGCGAACTCTTCCAGACTGTCATTAACAATCCTGTAAGTTCATTAGAAACCTAAACTTTGTATAAAGTTAATTTTAAAATAACGGCCTAGGTAACTAAAAATAAGATACCTACTGAACAAGAATATAACATTTTTTTAAATCGTGTTTGTCTTTCTGTATGTCTGTTTGTTTGCGCATCACGTAAAAACTACTTTATCGATTGCGATAAAGTAGTTTTTACGATAAAGTAGTTTTATAGGTATATTTTTGGTACTGGAATAGCACAGGTTACTTTTAACCCAGAGAAATGTCCACGCGAGCAAAGTCGCGGCCAGCTAGTCCATACCAACAGGTATATAAAAGTGAAACGTTGTCTGTTTGTTTGTTTGTTTGGGGAGCTTTCACGCGATAACGGCTGGACGGATTTTAATAAAACTTGGAATGGAGACAGCTTATACCCTACAATAAAACATAGGATACTTTTTATCCCGGAAAATTCTAAGTTTCCACGGGGAAAACTCGAAAAACTGGAAAAAAATTGATTACTCTCTATAAGAAACAGTTGCAATGAAAACAAAATAACAAGTATGTCAAGAGTGGTGCTATACCTATTTTTGTATTGGTTTTTATTATCCTAGAAGAACATAGGATGCTTTTTTTTCGCGATAAACAGTAGTCCGCGCGGACGAAGTCGCGGGCGGGAAAACTAGTTATTAATAAATACCGTGTCAATGGCGTGATGATGCTGCTGCCTGATAAACTAACGGACTGTTCACTCACACCCAGACCTTGCCGGCGAAGTCGACTGGGCCGATCTATTATCAGCATTGAGCATTTCTCATTATAGGCATCTACCTACTCATCCATCATACTTCTTCTTGTTATACTGTTATTAAGGGAGTTTGTTACAATGAAGTCTCATACAAACGTAGTTTCGCTTTTATTCAAAAACAACAAGTTTGTCTCTAATGAAATCTTATACTTACAAAATTAGAGCAAGTTTGAGTTTTCTTTCATTACTAAACTTAAATTAGCTCCTAACTTTTTTCTAATATAAATAGCAAATTAAAACTAAATTCTTATAAATTCTACATTTGTCTGAAAATAAAAGTTTTAATTCGGAATTCCCTTTTACTTATTTTTAATTAAGTTGTGTGAGTATTTAATTTTATGTTATGCCTTGTACTATTATTTATTCTGTGGTTATGCGAAACAACTTACTCGTATAACATTTTCATGTTAGTTCCTATATACAATTTAATAGATTCCAAGCCATCTTTAACTACAAAATTCTACATCAGCTTGCTATTACACTTAGTTACCTAAGTACCTACAATAGTTTGTATACAGTAACGCAATAGTTTGTGTACATAAACGCAAACATTTAGGAGCTCAGCTCCCATAGAAACTTGAGTTTAGACAACTATCAACTTTTTACAAGTTTTCATTGACGTAGTTATATATTTAAACGGGACTTAATCGCGCTAAAAACTTAACATTTCATTTTCATTAACGGTTGCCAATTGCAGTGACAAAAAGCCATAGAAGCTTCTATGCAAAAAGCCCAGTTTACGGTTGGCACGTTTTAAATAAACTTTCGTATGACAGTCAAACGTGTAGACACAACGATACGTAGAAAAGAGAGACGCTGCGGGGTGGTGAGGGAGTGAAGTCGCTCTTCGCGTTGCGGTTGCCGGTTTCGGAAACCAGCAATTTAACAAAACTGATACAAATTTGACAGTTGCTAGTTGCGGCAATTAAGAATTGATTTTGTCACCGAATGCAGCAATCGAAAAATGTTGCGATCAGCGAAACTAGCAACTAAAGTTGCTACGTCTGCGCAGTTACTCAAAATTATATGAAAATCATAAAAACAGCTAGTTGCGAGTTGCCGGTTGCCGCAACTGGTAGCTCAAAGTTGCTACGTGTGCTGAGCGCCTTAACCTACCGCGCTTCCCGCCCGTTACGGCTGTTACCCGAGAAGAGCACTATTAGAGGAATATTGACGGGTAATGTCATTAGGCAACCAATCGAATGCAAATTGGATAGTAAACACAGCGGGGGAGATACCATACCAGAGTTCATTTTTTAAGGACAAAATCCGTAGAGTATCTAAGTCAACTTCCCGGCAGTTCTAACATTGCTTGCTAAAGCCTCCCGAAACTTAGCCCAGATTACTCGACATTATGACGCCATAAGTAAAGTCTTCAAGCCTAGCGTTTACTAGTTTAGAATCCAACGATACCGGGCTCGGTCCTAGGCTCCGCACCAATGTTTTTTTAAAGTTATATGCCATATCCATCCGTGCTTCAGACCTATTGTTATTGATATATGGCAGTCTTTAAGCCAGGTTAGAGGCCCTCGGGCGGTCCGATAAAAGGCCAGCACTACCTCTTACGTCAAGCAAGCGAGTACAACACGTAGCTTTTATATCTGCGTCCTCCACGCTCCGCTACATCGTCGCTGACAGACGAAATGGTGGTCAAGCTTATCTATATCTACGAGTAAATGAAAAAAGAGATATATTAAGTATCAAACAAACGCAACCAGCGTAAGCTGCCTGATAGTAGCAGGACAAAGAGAGATAAATAGAAAGATAACTCTTTATTGTATCAACCACTTAATTTATGACTAGCTTTCCCGCCCGTGACTTCGTCCGCGCGGACTACTATTTATCGCGAAAAAATGCATCCTATGTTCTTCTAGGTCTAGGATATTAAGAACCAATGCAATTGTAGGTATACTCGTAGCACCAATGCTCTTGAAGTTTTTTGACACACTTCTTATTTCGTTTTCATGGCAACCATTCCTTACCGTTATCGCGTGAAAGCTCCCCAAACATACAAACAAACAGACAACGTTTCACTTTTATATATTGGTATGAATGACATGACTGATTTACTCACTGATTTTATTTACCCCCGACGAAAGAGTGTTATAAGTTTAGAGTGTGTATGTATGTTTCCGTGTGTCTATCTGTGGCATCGTAGCTCCCAAATGTATGGACCGATGTTGATGCGTATTTTTTATTTTAAGCTGATGTGATTGAGATGGTTCTTATCTTTAATGGGGGGAGGGGCGGTCAGGATCGTAGCTCCCAAATGAATGGACCGATTTTCATGCGTTTCTTTCTATTTGAAAGTTTATGTGATCGATATGGTTCTAGTTATAATAGGGGGGGGGGGGTTGTATGTGTAAAGTGTCCTTGTTTACATATGTAAGGATTTTGCATAATAGCTCCATCATGAACCCATCACATCCCATCACTATCAACGCTTAAAATAAAAATACTTTGTATGCAGTTAAACGCTGTCGTTACACCTGTACATTGGCCGCAGCGGCGAGCACTTATCCAATAATGACGATATTTTAAAGTCATTACGCGACCGAACTGATCACCAATTCAATTTAAGCTAGCACATGAGAAGGGAGCATTGAGGGTCCATACAAAAGAATAAATAATGTTATGTTACATGTCGTCATAATTTATACAGTTACTAGCTGTGCCCGCGGCTTTGCCCGCGTGGTGTTTCTTCTGGGATCCTGTGTTATTCTAGAACCAAAAGTTCCGATATCATCACACTTCGATTAGACGTCAAATGGTTCTTTAGTCAACCCCTAAGCTATCTATCAGTGAAAACTGCATCTCAATCGGTCCAGTAGTGCTTACGTGATGCGCAAACAAACAGACTGCCAAACAGCATCTAAAAAAAACTTATTCATTAGCTTACTTTAAGTCATTTTATTTTTGTTTATCTTCTTTGTACATACTTTTTCTTTATTATTAGTATAGATTATGACGACGTTGCCAACACTAGTAACTAAAATCAACGGTAGCAACGGAATATTTGGCATGTATTTTTTATCACCCGACTACGGCGAAGCAAAGAAAAGGCAATGAGTTCAACAGTTTATGTATGTATCTATGTATATGGGTATGTAGATGTTCCACCATAGCGCCCTATTAGTTCGCTTTGACAGGCAATGTGTCAATCGATTCGTCTTGAGGTATAGAGTGTCATATGTTATTTTTTTCCCTACTACGGTGATGCAAAGGAAGGGTAATGGTTCAAACTAAAAATTTGGTTCGATTTTGACAAGCGAGGTGTCAATCGATTTGTCCTCATTTATAGTGTCATAGGATATTTTTTTACCCGACTACGGCGAAGCAAGATAGAGTGTCATAGGTTATTTTTTTCCCCGACTACGGCGAAGCAAAGGAAGGGTTATTGGTTCAAACTAAAAACTTGGTTCGATTTTGACAAGCTAGGTATCAATCGATTCGTCTTCATCGCAAGAGAATCATAGGCAATTTTTTACCCCTATTGGGGCGATATGATCTCGGACAAATTGGAGTTAGAGCAAACGGTCTACCCTCTTGCGTGCTCATTTTGTTTGTTAAACCGTTACCACTGTTTAAAATATCACTTCGAACTCGATTCATATCACAACACGAACTTCACTACATCCGCAAGCACGGACTTCTGGACTCCTTTTCTGTTATGGTACTTGAAACAGTGCCGAAATATCTGAAACTAATTATAACTAAATACACGGCAAAAAACCCGTTTCTAATATTGTGTTTATAGTTAACCATGCCAGTCTAATAGACAAAAAGAGTTCCAAGAGTTTAGTTGCCAGTTGGTCTGTCAATTAATTCATGTCAAATGAATGTATGCTTCTGTAGTTCCTTTACTTTAAACAAAGTGGTAAATAATAATTATTTTTTCACAGATTAACGTGTTCATGACCCACATGTCGAACTACGGCAACGACCGGCTGGCGCTGTACACGTTCGAATCAGTAGTAAAGTTCCTGCGCTGCTGGACGAACGTTCGGCTCGCGTCCGCGCCACCGCTCGCGCTTGCAGAGAAGTACTTCCAGCTGAGACAAGATGAGCTCAACCCGCTGTGGGGAGTGAGTACACCTACATTATTGAACGTTAGTAAAGTTCCTGCGATGCTGGACGAACGTTCGGCTCGCGTCCGCGCCGCCGCTTGTGCTTGCAGGGAAGTACTTCCAGCTGAGACAAGATGAGCTCAACCCGCTGTGGGGAGTGAGTACACTTCCTTCATTATTGAACGTTAGGAAAGTTCCTGCGCTGCTGAACGAACGAACCTGCAAAATAACGCATCAAAATCGGTCTTTCATTTGGGAGCTACGATGCCACAGACAGACTCACACAGTGATACACACCCTAAACTTATAACACCCGTCTCGTTGTTCGGGGGTAAAAAATTAATTCAACGCAGAAAAGCGGTGCTTTCGGAAATTCTCTTACGGGCGTATTTCCGAAGCACCGGTAGTCAGAAGGGTATTTCCTTTTCCAGTGTGAGATTTAACTCTGTTGGCGCATGAAAGGAAAATTTCCTTTTCAAACTCAAAACATACTTAGTTTACCTAATTTTTTATTGATTTCATCTTTTTATAATATTTTATGTATTTCTACTTGTTCATGAGATGTTACTATTGACTTGTGAAAGTGCTATTATTTTGCCTTTTTGCAATAAAATTCTTTGACTTTGACTAAAATACAAGTCTGAGGTAGTAATAGTATATTTGAATCATTTTCCCAAGCTAAAAAGAGTGTGATACGTACCTATATGTCTGCGTTCTTGTTTGGCCTCATAAAAAAAGGTCATCCCAATAGCGGCGTTTTATAAAGGTCCAATCCAGGCTAGGTTGAAAGTTCACTTATCGTAAGGCTAAATAAAGCGTAATGTTCTTTTTATTTCACACCAATCTTGACGACCTTCCAGTTTCGTAACATTAATTAAAAGGTTGACAAATCGGTTATGTTACGTTTAATAGACTAATCATTTTACAGACATAAACTGTTTCAGACCCACATAAAAGGACGTGTCACTTGTCTAGTTAGGTTAACAACGTGTCCATTTATTTAATAAATAAAGCACTCGTACAACGTTGTTCTTAAAACAACACACATTTACTTAGTGATAAGATAATTACGAAAAGCATGTTTGAAAAGTGACGCACATTATGCAATACTTATTTACGTATTCTCATTCTCTAATCGTCATATTCAAACAAAGTTATGTTTGTCTGTTTAAAATAGAAAGCGTGACAATAATGCATTACCATCGATCACGGGGCGGGGTGGGTGTGTGGGCGTCCCCGCGCCCAGTCACACGTAATAATAGACGAGCTTCACCTGTATTTCACTTATTGAACACATCAATTTAACGTATAACGAAGCATACTGTCACCGACAAATGTTTTCACTAAATATTTGACCGCTCTAGCTAACTACACCGAACGAAGAAAAGGAACATCGGAACATCAAATATTATTTCCGTCCGCTTCACCTTCCTTTATTTAAATCCATTTCAATCCCAGGCGAAAATTAACAGTAAGCGGAGAGCAGAGCCCAATTTAAATTCTACTAAAAAGTATGCACTACAGTTGTTCCTTTCGACTGCGCACAAAGTTAAATCTTTGCCGTTGACGTTTCCAGCTTCTGGAAGCTATTAATCAGTGATTCTATTTAACAAAGTTAGGAAACGGTCTTTTGACGCAAATAAAACGGAATGTTACCCTTTGGAAACTTGGTCCGGGCCCATTGTCGTCGGATCAATTAACTTTTGTAACAGTTTGGCAGTGGCCCTCCTTGTTCCGCCCCGATACTTCCCAACCGTAAAGTTGGGCCAATTTTACTTATCTTGTGTCCATATTTACATTGGCTAATTGGACAGGATTTAACTGACGCGGGCACGTCGCCGCAAATGATGTGTTTGGTTTGACGGACAAATTGTATTAGACAAAGCGTGGGAAATCTTATTTCTTATTCAAAAAGTTAAGGAAGGTGCTGCGGAGAAACATTTTGTTTTTATGAGTTTATCTCAACTTTTTAAATGAATAAGCTCGAGGTAAACGGTAAAAGTCTCCGGTAATTCTTTGTCTCCACCCTTCTGTAGATTATATATAAAGCCCCCTCTTCCCCCTCCAATGAATACTTGAATTGGATTACAACGTTGGCTTAAGGCTGACTTAGATTTAAAACCATCGAGGCAAATGTAACAGATGTGGTTGAATTAGAACGTCGAACGTATAACTCCATATTTCGCCTCGCAGTAGGGCACATATAATATATCGGAAACAATATGCACACCACGAGTTTTAATACTTTATGGTTCGCCGATACATGTACTATTCGATAGAAATATAAAAAGAATATTGAAAATTGTATACCGCGCTGTGGAACACGATGTAAGAGCGTTGTTTATTGGTTTAATGGAACCGAATGTAAGTATTCCTTGTTGCGTGGCTATGTCAATCAACAATTAAATATATTCGGCCGGCGGAAATGCCAATTGTGCTTGGGATATTGTTTTTGGACGGTCGGCAACGTTTTGTTATGAAAATGGGATAAACGTTGAATAATATTATGAACCAATTGTATTTTATCTGTTGTCTGTTTTTTTTTCTCATTATACGTACATTAAATATTTTCTGAATGATTTAAGTCTTATAATATAGCAAAGCTATCAGTTGAACGCGCTGTTTAGATGTTTTCATCCTCTTCACGCTTTTAAAGAGTGTTCATCTTTCTCTACCTACTTTTATAATTTAGGGCAGATTTTTCTTTGCTCGGATAAACGGGCTGATAACTGTTCGAGGAATAAATTTATTAGACTGTTTAACTCTCTGATATTTAGTTACCTATTTTTCAATTGTCGTTCATTCCATGGATAGCTAGCTATCTGGCCGAATAATGCAAATCAAGCGGCACTAACTGCAAAGAGTTGAAACAAATATATTGATAGGTAATACAAATGTTAGAGCAGGACAGATTTCTGTCTATCTATGTCATTGTTTTGTTTGATATTTATTTCGAGGTAATATTTAGTTCACGGACGATATTCGAACTCGCATACCTCAGCGCGTCACATGCCTTTACCAATTAGGCTACCGAGTCCTATGCGTCGTCAACCAAATCTTTCCACTAGCTTCTTTCTTTTATAGCAGTTAACGCCATAAGATGTTATGGCGTTAACTGCTATAAAAAAACATAATAATATTTAGTTGTTCGTACTGTGGCCAGTAAGCGTAATTCAACCTCCTTGGTACTGTGGTGATATTTTACGATATTTGTTTGTTGTGCTAGTGACATCCAAAGTCTCAGTGTCAAATAAACAGTCAAATAAGCAGTTATATGGCCGTCGAACGGGTATATACAAGTATTCTTCAGTTAAGCGAGATAGAGAAACAAAACAACTGTCAGGCTTTATTCGACGTGCTCGTCGAATAAAGCCTCTAACAATTGTTTTTTTTTTGTCTTATTCTATTAGTCGAATAAAAGCTATCTGATTGCTTATCTGAGCATTGAAAAATCGGGCCTTGGACTAGTCTGTGCTAAATACTCCACATAGTTTAAGCTGGACTATTATATCCATAGTTTCAAGAAGTCAATAATACTCATCATGTAATTTTTTCGTAGAATCCTTGCGACGACATCCGCCACCGCCGAATCTGGTCGAAGAACAAATGGTGCGGCACTCTACCCAAGGTGCTCGTCATCGGCCCTCAGAAGACTGGCAGTACTGCGCTGTACACCTTCCTGGCGATGCACCCAGCTCTTATATCGAACCAGCCCAGTCCAACCACTTATGAAGAGCTGCAGTTCTTTAACAACAACAACTATTTGAAGGGTCTAGATTGGTAAGTCACATGACTAAGGTATTGCTAGAGTGCTTACTCAGAAAGTTCGCACAGGTAATCTGAGACTTAGGTTTACTTTTAAGTGGGTGCTTTACAATCATCCCTCTATCTATTTATATAATACAGTAAAGGTTATGAGTGAAGTTGTACATACCTTTCTGCTTTAGTCCTATGTTTTATCTCCTGGCAGAGCCTAATTAGTAAGTTGACATTAAACGAAATAAAAACGATTCATTGTATTAATGTATTATCTCATAAGAATTCTGAATATATGTTTAACCTAATTCATTAATAAATAAATTAAAAACACTTAACAAGATGCTGGCAGTATTGCCATGTTATATGGCAATGCTTAGTCTTTGGGCAAAGTAAAGGCCAGCATTTTGGTCACGTGTTGCTTTGACCAGACGCTCTGATAGATCTTTATATATTTTCTGTGCTCCTGGTCCCCACGGCCTCAGTGTCTACCCCAAAAGGCTCAAATATATATCCGCTGTCGAGGATACTATATTTGCGCCTATTGAGCTCAGCTGATTCAGCTAATAAATAAAAATATATTATATAAAAAAAAAGTTTTTAAGACCAGGATCTGCCTTTTAAGAGTTTTTTCCATAAATATGCCCACAAACCTGATAAATGTGAAACTTAACATACATGTTTTTGAGATCTTTATCTCTCTAAGACTAAGACAAAAATATGATTAACAGAATTTCATTCGATACATTTTTTTATCAAAATTACGTTATTTTAGTAATGTTTACATTTTTCTACTCAACTTAAACTCAACTCAACTCAAGCTTAAGTTTTATCCCTAAAAAATTCTCACAGCAAGAAAATATAGTTTATCATCTAAGACTAAGACAAAATTAATAAAAAAAAACTAAATTATTAGCCTGCCAATTAAATAAATAACTTTTGAGACATACGTCATTTAGTTCCAAGCTAAATTGTGTGTTCAAACAGCGCTCGCGATATGCAACCTTGTTACTTATTGCGGATAGCGGGTGGCGTAGTGCAGGGTAGGTGGTAGGGGAGTGGGGAGTGGGAAAATGTAACCTTGGAGCCTGGCCTTAACATAAAATGACTAAAAACACTGCACAGTACACATGACGTCAATCTTCCTAATTTGCGGTTGTTATGTTCCTGTGTGGCTTTCGTTTTTGTACTCCTTTGAGCAAGAGTGACGTCATACAGTCGCAATAACAGCATTTTGGCGCGATTTAATTTAATAACTCTCAAAAGTGCAAAAAATATTATGATTTTCATAAACAATGTATTTTTTGCATAAAAGGAGCTACTGCACCTGTCAAGGGTTCCTTTATTTTAAGATTTTTCTTCTCAAACACGAAATGTATCTCGACGCAACCGATCGTTCCATTTTATAGCTTATTCCAGTATTTTCAGTAAAAAGGTAAAACCAACAATAAACCCCGTGAAGTATTTACAATAAGAAAAATCAATCGCAATAAATTTGTAAATAAAACTCCCAACGAAATTGGGCGGCTTGTTTTATGAACACAACTTAGTGTTTACATTTTCAGCTACAACTGCAAACAACTAAGTTGCGAACGCAATTCCATCGGAGAAATTTACACTCTGCGGTAATAATCAAGATCGAACCGTAAACCCGATGCACCGAATGTACTGCAAATGTAGGCGCTATCTTAATCCAATCAACTCTTACTCCGAGTTGACGGTAAATTCGGTAAATTAGAGCCCCGGAAGCCTTTGTCCGTACGTCTATTCTTCCGCGCCTTAATTCCGACCGATCGAGCTGAAAAAACAATTTATCGGTTTCGTAGATTGACGCTCGTAACTCGTAGCTGTCTCTCTGTCGCGCGATAAATCCACGATAAAATGTACCCGCGGATTGTACTTACAAAAAGATACCGATAGCTAGCTGCGAGTAATAAAGTGTTTTTTATATTTTTTAAGCGAAGACTGAAAGTGTTTTCATTAAAGCCAATAACTATACGTTGCGTGGGGACATTTTACAGCCGATAAATTAGCGAGCGGATTTCATAACTTCATTTGCGTTAAATAATTTTGTTTAACATTATTTTACACTGAAAATGTTTTGCTTTTTACGTGCTATTTAATAATGAACACGTAACAGGAGATAAATTAAATTATAAACATGCTTTAATTAAGTTACCGCTATTATTTACAACTAGCTTTCGCCCGCGACTTCGTCCGCGCGGATTTCAGTATATCGCGATCAAAAGCATCATATGTTCTTGTAGGATATTAAAAACTAATGCAAAAGTATAGCACCAACTCTCTTGATGCTTTTTGAAAGACTTGTTATTATTTCGTTTCCATAGCAACCGTTCCTTACAGCGAGTAATCGACATTTTCCAGTTTTCCCATGGAAATTCACCATTTTCCAGGATAAAAAAGTATACTATTTTGTTCTCTAGATTGTTTGTTTGTTTGTCGTATGAGGTAGTGCTGGCCTCTGATGTCAGAGTTTGTCAAGCCGCCCCGAGGGCCTCTGACGTGACTTAACGACTGCTATTAAGACCAGGCTCTGCTTTTTAAGGGTTTTTTGCATAAATATGCTGGGTCACAAACCTGATAAATGTGAAACTTAACATATATGTTTTTGAGATCTTTATCTCTCTAAGACTAAGACAAAAACATGATTAACAAAATTTCATTCGATACATTTTCTTATCAAAAATTACGTTATTTTCGGTAATGTTTACATTTTTCTACTCAACGGGTTAAGTTTTATCTCTTAAATAAATCTCCCAGCAAGAAAATATAGTTGATTATCTAAGGCTAAGACAAAATTTACCTAACTAAATTATTAGCCTGCCAATAAAATAAATAACTTTTGAGACATACGTCATTTAGTTCCGAGCTAAATTGTGTGTTCAAACAGCGCTCGCGATATTCAACCTTGTTACGCAGGCACTTCAGTGCTTATTGCGGGTAGCGGGTGGCAGAGTGTAGGGTAGGTGGCAGGGAAGTGGGGAGTGGGAAAAGCTAACCTTGGAGCCTGGCCTTAATCAATAACAGCCGGGACCGACAGCTTAACGTGCCCTCCGAAGCACGGAGCGGTGGAAAACCACACATAACTTAGAAAAGTCATTGGGTGCGGAGCCTAGGTTTTGAACCATATTGTCTCCATATTGTACAGTGTACAAAGATTCATACAAATATTCATATGTACAAAGATTCATCAAAATAGGATCAGGCGTTTTGGCGTGAAAACTCCCCAAACAAATAAACATACGACTTTTCACTTTTATATATTGGTGTGGATTCTCTCGAGCTATGAAGGAACGTTCAAATATTATTGGATGTGGGTAGTCTGAAGCTTATCGACATACCGCGGGTTCCGCTCGCGCGCGGCACTTTGGCTTCCGCATTCTCGCGCTCCGGAACCGCGCCAGATTAGACCGTTCGTTCGCCAGATAACGCGGGAATATGTATTTTAATATCGGTTAGAGATAAGGCGTGACTGTTACCCCGCAGTATCTATCCGCGCTAATGTGAGCGTACAATAGTTATTGTTATTTCAATTTATTCGAGTGAAAGCTTTCTGTTATCTCTAGCGTTCCAATTTGATTCAAAATTTTGAATCTTACTGACTATGTATTATCTATGCTAATATTATAAAGAGAAAAGTTATTTTTTATGTATGTTTGTTAGCAATAGATAAACTTAAAAAATACACAACCAATTTTAAAAATTATTTCACTGATAGAAAGGTAGACTATTCCAGATGGACATAGGCTATATTTTCACTTGAAACTTTTTTTTAGGTTACTAGTTTTACTTTTTTTGTGGGATAAAGGGAAAACTACGGGCAAAGCTGTAGGGCAGAGCAACTATTCTTTCACTGATAGAAAGCCATAATATTCCAGATGGACACAGGCTACTTTTTTCCAGGGAAATGCAAAGTAGGAAAAATGGAAAAATATGGGCGGAACCGTACGGTAGAGCAGCTAGTGTAGTATACTTTCTTTGATTTTAGTTGCTTGAAATCGCATTTCAATTTCAAGAATATTATAAAGCAAAGATCTAGAATCGTAAACACAAGTACCTAGAAATCAGATAAATTCATAAATCAAACCAAAGTGCCTACCACTTCAAAGCCTGTCCAATCTTCGCTAGAAATTTCCATCACATCACAAAGTCTAGACCCCAATATAATCTGCGACCTCAAACGTCTTTAGTCTCAAAAGGGTCGACTTCATTTACCGCGCGGGTCATCCGGTACAAATTCATTAGTATTACATACCGTAAACAGCAATAGCTGAGCTAATTTGTGTCTTGTGTTATTGACATAAGGTTGATTGTTCCCAGGTACCTGAATTTTTTCCCGCCGAGTTTGAGCAACACCACTCAGATCACGTTCGAGAAGTCTGCGACTTACTTCGACGGCGACCTCGTGCCTCGCAGGGCGCATGCTCTGCTACCCAATGCTAAGATCATTGCTATACTTATATCACCTTCTAAGAGGTAAGCCTATGTAGAATATGTAGAATATTGCTCTCTGCCTTCTTCCACATTTTATTGCTCTGTAAATCAAATTATTTCAGACCAGAAGGGTAGTTCGCTTGCGTCATCTGTCGTTAAAAAAACTAAGCCTAAGTAGGTAGAGATCGAACGCCCCTCCAACGCTCACATGCAAAGAAGGTGAATAGACGCAATACACACAAATTGGTCGTCGTCACTAATCGTTCAGTCATGTCATAACTAATTAATAATGCTAACGCACCCGAACGGCCGAATCTGTCTGTCAACTAGTGCATACGCACGACAGAGCGTACGTGTCGTTCCAAGCGCACGCTCCCCGCCCTACAATGCCAGTACTTGGACTGATCGCACGATTAGTTGACCTCTAGGGCGCGGACGAGTCGAAGTTTACAGTAAAATAGCCGCACTTACACAATTAAAGTGTTGCAGTAAGTATTTCGTCTCACACATTGAAACAATCAAGTTTAGTGGAAGGGCGATCATTTTAAGATTAGACGATCTCTACTGAAATTGGTTATGAAACTAAGTTCATTCAGAAATTCAGAAGTATTATTACGGTTCTGTTTACCTTATGTTTTGTATATTCCAACATATTTCTGTATCGCTCGTATAAGGTATAATCTAATTTTGTTTCTTAAATGTGAAAAACCTCTCAAGTTTATAAACCTTATATATCATATTTATTTAAATAAAAATTAAATTCTGTTCGTTGGTAAGCGCATCGCCGTAATATTTGTAATAGTCTGGATAAGGCTGAAGGGGAGGGGATTGTATATTATAACGAATTTTGTCGAAACTTGGTATTGTTAGAATATAAAAAAATACATACTTTTTATCACTGTCCACGCTGGCAAAGCCGCGGACCGAAACTAGTTCATAATAGAAGTAAAGTCTTCACATTGTGTATAATTAAAGTGTGGAATGGTTCTACTAAACGCTACGACATAAATGGTATGGCGTAACGTTTAAAACGTTGTACTTACGATTTATAAACTAGGTAAGGTGCTATAATCATAAACTTACAAATATTACGGTACCCACACACAACCAAGTGTTTCGCCAAAAAATAAGTAACATCATAGTGTGGAACAATACATTTAATTTTAATCATAAAAAATACTGAATAACCTACGTAGCTTTACATTAAAGATCGTATTACAAAAAAGATGATATTAAGTCACAGTCGTGTTGTACAGGTTACCTCATTACTTCTATACAAACACATTCCTAGATTTTGGAATAACCGTGTGAACTATTTATAAAATGCACGTCAACATCCAGGCAGCTGTCATGCTGCCAAGTTTTTTTTTAATTATTTTGTTTGGCTTCGCACGATTACTGCATTTAGCCAGCCTCAAGTAAAGAGATATTACAAGTTGTATGTTTTTTTTTTCACTAAATACCCAACATTTCTAGACCCAAAAGAGTCACAGTCAGTCAATTAGTCAAAAGGTTGTCAAGTCACAGTCAAGATCACAATTCAGTAAAGCTTTACTGAAACTTCCTCACAGGGCGAAATACAACGGCGGCATTTTATCTGTATATATTATATCTACATTGCAATATGTGTACGACCATTAATTTCCCGAGCAAGCTGTTACTATATTTACTTCGTAATTTAACTCGTACTCTCCTCGAATAATATAAAACTTATTAAAATCATAGTTATGAATTTTAATTATATTTGCTTGCAGACTCGTACAAAACGCGCGTCGTACCTAATCCTAATTAGTCAAAGTTCGGACTAAACGTTCTCAAAGGGGCGTATGTCTGACTTGAAAGCCATTAGTTATTTATAGTTTAATCTTTACCGTAACTTAAAGCACAGATAACAGCAGAACTTGTAATTTCACTATATTTTTCTAGCAATAAAAACTGTGCTCAAAAAGTTTCGCCTGATATCAAGCTTAAAACGAGCTTTTTTATTTCGCCATTTGTTATGTCCAGTAGTAATTAATAAATTGGTAGAAACTCTTAATTAAACTGCCCCTTTCTGGAACACGCAATGTGAATAAAATAAACATCTAAATTAAGAAGCAAACGAAGCGAAAAAAAGTGTTGTAAAGGAGTAAATAAAGGAAAATGTTTGCGCCAAAAGCCTCACTTTTGGAAGCGGAACCCGTGCAATTTGATATTTGAGTTAGTTGGCGATTACCGCCCGGTTGTTTCAAAGTAAATGAAAATCAGGCAGCGCTAACTGGGCAGATAATAAACAATATAAAGCCAAACATTGTTTAATTTCATTAACTCGACCACTACGAGAGTCGTGGCGAAATGCGAATTCTTGTTTTCACTCTGTTGACTTTCATTTTACGGGAAACCATTTGCTTGAGTATGTAAATATGCATTACGAAAACCGCTTGGTTCATTATAAATTTGTATTTGGTGTAACTATATCATTTCCCTGTTATGTTGTCTAATCATGATTGAAATACTTTTTATTATATTTCGATTTGTAATTGAGACATTCGTAAACAATTTAACAATTTTAAATGTACTACTTATTGTATCCATACCAATATAAAAAAGTGAAACGTTATCTGTTTGTTTGTTTGGGGAGCTTTCACGCGATAACGGCTAGAAGGATTTTGATGAAATTTGGAATGGAGATAGCTTATACCCTGCAATAAAACATATTGTACTCTTTATCCCGGAAAATTATTATTTTCCGTGGGAAAACTGGAAAATGTTGATTACTCGCTGTAAGCAAAGATCATAGAAAGGGTGATCTTTGCTGTAAGGAACGGTTGCCATGGACACGAAATAACAAGTCTGCCAATAAACATCAAGAGCATTGGGGCTATACCTACTTTTGCATTGGTTTTTAATATCCTAGAAGAACAAAGGATGCTTTTTTCGCGATAAACTGTAGTCCGCGCGGACGAAGTCGCGGGCGGGTAAACTAGTATTTGATAAGTATAATAATATGTTATGATATAATATTTTCCCTGCTATAATTATGCCAACATTTAAGAAGCAACTTCCAAAAATTATTTTCTGCCCCGTTTCCATATTAATCTGCAAGACTGCTATCATTTAATATAATATTATTCATAATTAATGAAATTCCACATTTTCGACGCGCCAGCCGCTCGGCACTCGTATGTAGGGCAATATGATTAACATGTTGTATAATATTGAGGGGGTAGTGTCGCCACCTGCAAGTCAAATATAAAACGGGTAGATCACACTAATATTATATTCAGAGAAGTGTAGCCACAGTCGTAAATAGGCCAATCAGAGCTCAGAGTTTTAAGAATGAATACTCTTTTATCGGGCGGAAAACATCGCATGCGCGATGCAAAACTCCATACCTACATAAGAACAAGTCCATACAAAACATCATAAAATTCATAAAAACCGATTAGTGCCACCTATCTTTAGAATTGTGTGTGTGAGTGTGTGTGAGTGTGTATGTGTGTGTGTGTGTGTGTGTGTGTGTGTGTGTGTGTGTGTGTGTGTGTGTTACGTTTGTTACTCTTTCACGCTCAAACGGCTGAACGGATTTGGATAAAATTTGGTACCAGGATAGTTTATATTCTGAATTAATAATCCACGCTGGTGAAACTGCGGGACACAGCTAGTAACAAATAAAGCTTAGATGAAGTTGTAATAAATAAAAACCATAATAATTTAGCTCATATAAACAAGGGCGAAATTTTATGCGAGAAATATTGCAGCGTCTTGAAATATAATTTCTACAGAACTTAAGTAATATTTTTCTACGTTTTGTCAACATAGCATGTAAGCTAGGAAAACCCAGGTTAACAAATCAATTAAAAAAACATTAAATTGAAACTTCATTTCCTTCCTACAATGTTCTAACGGCCTTGTTGCCTGCCCAACGGGTGAAAAAAAAGATAATACAATGACGTTTCCGGTTCGTACGTCAAAATCGTCAAAACAGTATACTTCCCACCCGGTTTTTTAAAACAAAGGAGGCTGAATTTCGCTTACTTCCCACCCGGTTTTTTAAGGCAAAGGAGGTTGAATTACGCTTACTGGCGTTAAACCTTTTATCAGTAAGCGTAATTCAACCTCCTTGCGTTAAACAGAATAATACTATAGACAAAATGGTACGTAAATATAAAACCTATAAACACGCTATAAACAAAACATTATAGCAAAGAGAATACAATGCATTATAGTTTATGGAGAAAGTAAGTAAGGAATTGTTGTTAGGTTATGGTTGTTATTATTTAGTGTAAGGAATTGTTGCAAAATATTTGTGCTAATATTGGACGAATGTTTACCTGCACAGTGAAATAACAGCAACTTATCTAAACATATTGTTTTGTAATCTTGCTAGACAGTAACAGATTGAAAATAATTATTATTCGAAAGCCTAGTCTGTTAAACTAGGTAGGTAAATGAATAGGTACAATATCTTTAAACATTATATTTATCACGCATAGGTAAGTACTTAATTACCTACTTAATTAAGCAGATAAAATAATTAAAATATCTAAGACTTATTTCAAAAGTCGTTAACACTAACATAACCTACAAAACTTTGAAGCCTAATAACAATTATTCCTGGCATCCCCAATAAAAAAAATCTTTGACTAACAATCTCAGGAAATTATGCTGAATTACTAGCGATATTTTTGGTCTAAAGACGCCGTGAATTTTACTGACATAAAAATATGTATGGGAGTTCGCCATATTCTTTGTTATACGTACCTACCATAAAGTTCCGCGAATGTATTTCAGTTTGCGTGTCCACACATTTTAGTTTAAATAATCGTACTATTATTTATTCTGTGGTTTAGACAAGTTTTTTTTTTTCAATCTAAGTTCTGAAACTGCAACTGTAAGGACAGGTAGGGGTGTGGCTTACCATCGAATAACAAAATCGCCTCGTCACTCCGTTGTGTGAAAAAATGTAGTAACTTGAAAAGGAAAACCGAAGATTTTACTTAGTGGAAAAGATCTACATAATATGCGGCATTGGACGGATAAGGCCAATGAAAATTAATTACTGTATTAATCTTATTATCTTGAGTTATTTATTATGATGCAAAAACTGCAATAAGTTATTAAGACGCTAAGATCTCAATTATTTTTCCGCTCGTCCGTGAGCAAGAAGTGTGAGATGTGATAGAGCTGGGGAGTAAATTTTATTTAAGGTGAATGATTTAGAATGAACTAGATCAGCTTAAAAATATGTTACAAAGCAAGTTTCGTTGCGATATTTAACAAAGTTTTAATATATTTCGCAAGAGCTGGGTCATTTCGGGTGCCATCAGACAGACTTACTTCGAGAGCCCGTAGACCGCTACGGGCCTCAACCGCACGCGTTAGACATCGATTGCACGCAACTAGTTTATGCCATTGTAATGCAGGATCTCAATACCAAAACGGGTTACGAAGAAGGAGTTCTGTTGTTACTTGTTTTCTGTTGTGACTACAATTTATCAACTGCGGATATACACTGTACAGTCAACTGCAGTCGCGCCTGCGACCGCGCGCGGCTAGGGAGCACTGCGTGCTACCCTCGACGGTTGCGTTGAGGTACTACGTCCTAGAGGATACACGCACTTCATACGCTGTTCTATCCAATTGCGGCGATATAGCGCACTTCACTCAGCCACTCGCTGTGTGGTTGCGTGTTGTGTTTATTTAAAAACTTTATCTGCAATAAGTAAGCCGCGGTGTGTATTAAGATAATGAACTAAAACAGAAAGTAATAACAGTAATCAAATATCGCATCAGTTCTATTAAACTCTTTCACACGGCCGCGCTCCTCTTCCCATTTGTGGCCAGTACGTAGTACTATTATTTATTCTTTGGTGTGGCGTTAGTAGCACAATGTGCAGTTGAGCCCGTAAGCACGTATTTGTTTCTTCTGATAGCGCCCTTAAGTTGAGAGTCTATAGCGCCCTTGTCCATACAAAAATAAAAAAACACTTGTCTACACCTAAATGTTATCCGACTTCAAATGTTTTTTTATTTGCATAATGTTGTTTAGATAACGTCATCGGTTTCCTAAATTGATCAATAACTTCAAAGTTTTAAGCACCTTAACTGGTGTTTTTATGCGCTGAAACTATGGCAAATGAAAAACGCTCTTTTTCAAAAACAAAAGCTTTCATTAAAAAATTAAACGTATAAGTGTAGATTATATTATATTCAAACGATGGCCACTAATTACAAAAGATTTCACCACTACTTAGGGGTGGAAAGTCCCCCAAAACACCAATTCTATCAAAAACTGTACTATTAAAACTCACGACTCACGAGCAAGTGAGGGATCAGAGGAGGAAAGGAGATAGCAATACATTTACCAAATGCTTACATTGCAAAGATCTCGTCAAGCGACTCTCCTCTTAATGTATGTGATTCCCGCAGGGCTTACTCGTGGTACCAGCACATCCGGTCGCACGGCGACGCGGCGGCCAACAACTACACGTTCCACGCCGTCATCACGGCCAACGACTCCGCGCACAAGCCGCTGAGGGATCTGAGGTAACACAAAAAATGCATTTAAAATTAGACTGGAATCCAGAAACATTTTTGGTTTCAACTTGGCTGCGTCGTGGAATCCCGTGATAAGCAAGTGTTCGCGTCGCGGTTTATGCCAGAAGAAATCTGCAGATGTCGTTAGTGATGTGTGTTGTGACAATTCTGTACTTTTACAAAACCAAACGCGGGTAGTTGGAGAAAACGGTCGCCGTTTTCGACGCTGTCACCCTCTACTTCAGTCCTCTCGTGGTCACGATCAATGCAACTTAAGACCAGGCTCTGCTTTTTATGGGTTTTTTCCATAAATATTCTGGGTCAACCACAGACCTGATAAATGTGAAACTCAACATACATGTTTTTGTGATCTTTATCTCTCTAAGACTGAGACAAAAACATGACTAACAGAATTTCATTCGATACCTTTTCTTATCACAAATTACGTTATTTTCAGTAATATTTACATTTTGCTACTCAACGGCTTCAGCATTATGTCTAAAATAAATCTCACTGCAAGAAAATAAAGTTTATCATCTAATGTTTAGACAAAATTTACTAAATTATTAGCCTGCCAATAAAATAAATAACTTTTGAGACGTACGTTATTTAGTTCCGAGCTAAATTGTGTGTTCAAACAGCGCTCGCGATATTCAACCTTGTTACGCAGGCACTTCAGTGCTTATTGCGGGTAGCGGCAGAGTGCAGAGGAGGTGGCAGGGGAGTGGGGAGTGGGCAAAATGTAACCTTGGAGCCTGGCCTTAATCGAAACGTGGAAATAAATAAAAATTACTATTTCCACGCGATTAATCCCCGTTTAAATAATGGACTAACATTTTTGAGTTTCAACTCTATAGAGTTAGAGCTCTATAGTCGTATACGTCACAATCTCACAATGTCAAACAGGAACATATTTAAATATAAATAAATCGGCTAAAAACTTACGAAATAGAAGATCGGAAATACTCCGACCAGTTTCGGACTATACAACATATTTTCACGAAGCATAAGTTAAATCTTATTATTGTATTATTTACTGTGATATTTGTTTCTGAATATTGTGGTTGAGTTTATTATAATTGGTCTGAATTGTCCTGTACATATTTATTTGTTTTATTTTATACATTCCCATGTGATTCACTATCACTACATATTACAAAAGAAATTCACCAAACGCCTGACTGTCCTGCAAAATATCCCTGAAAATGCTAAACCTCCTCCTTTTGCGAAGTCGATTTAAATAGCGCCGCCACTATCTAGGGCGAATTTTCTCAACAACTTAGTTGAAAAAGAATCAGCCTTTTCGGTAGTGATTTTTGCGTGCGCTGAATATCAGAGCTATAAGAAAGTAATGTATGAAAAGATTGTTTTACAAAAATGTCCGCGGCATCATATTTTTACCTACATGTTACAGAAAGTCCTAAATAAATCTTTTCAGTACAACAACATAAAACGATTCATCGGCTATTATTTTTTACCCGACTATTGCGAAGCAAAGGAAGGGTTCTATGTTCAAACTTTAATCTTGATCCGGTTTTGACAAGCGAGGTATACTTGAAGTATACACATTTCTTAGCCTTAAAGTCTTGCGTAATATTACAAAAGCACGGTGTAACTCCTAATATAGTGAACAAACACAACATGCAGTTTGCGGACAATGTTAAATTCGAAGAATACGTTTCGAATTTAAAATAGACACACATATATATATATATATATATATATATATATATATATTATAATCAAAATAATGGTTGCAACTAAAAATCAGCCAAAGAAATAAAAACGCTACTCCTTGCCGAGGCCAAAGAACCAGAAAATATGTCATATTTAGACCTGATTCCATTATAATATGAAAACATTCTGTACAACGGAGAATGTCGACCAATATTTGTTCTGCATTTAGGCAACTTGAAACACCTTCTACCGGCTTCCTGATCGGTCTTCATATAAAGAATGTCACAGGCTATTTTTTTACCCTACTACGGCGAAGCAAAGGAAGGGATGTGTTCAAACTAAAAACTTGGTCCGATTTTGACAAGCGAGGTGTCAATCGATTCGTATTTATCGCAAATGCCATAGGCTCTTTTTTACCCGACCGTAGTTTAGTCGGGTTTTAGTTTTTGTAGTTATGTCTTGTTTGCCGACAAGTTTCAAAGTTATGTTGATGTTTTTGAATAAGCAGATTTAAATTAATTCTAGCCGACCTTCGTTCGCACCTATTATTTATTCTGTGTCCGTTCAGTGTGAGCGTGACGCGGGTGGTCAGTAGGCACAACGTTTTGTCTAAGAAATATTTAAAGAACCCCTAACCCTAAATAGGTTTAAAATTTTACTAAAGAGTAGTCTTCTACGAGATTCAGTCTGCTACAAATCTGTTTCGATTCGTTCTAAAGCTATACTTTTTGTGTCGTATAGGATAAACAAATTATAAAGTTATTGTAAAAAACAGACGTTTATTCAGAAGAATGCAGCATACCTATACATTTACGAATCTTTTATTTTGAGTTCTCAAAACAGAAATAAATAAGGCTTGGAGCACATTCACATAAGAATACCAATAAAAGGTTCCGCATCCATTCAGCTGGAAAATGAATTGTGCAATTACGAACCGTATCCGGTAACTTACCCTTTGATTAAACTTAACGACAGATTTTTAAATCGACTTCAAAAAGAAGGAACTTTTCAATTTAATTGTTTTATTTCTATTTGTGTACTCATCTCCGGGATTCCTGAACCGATTCGGATGATTATTGTTTTGATTTTGAAAACCACTTTCATATATTGTGTTCATCATATTATTCATAATATGCTAAACGGCTATAAACTCACAGATAATAAATTTAATAATAATGGCCGTTGCAATTTTCCGGATGCGATGACCATTCGTCTCATTAGCTATTTTGCCGCTGGTGAAACGAGGAGGATGATGGTGATATTGGTGATGGCGAAGAAAAACGCACAAATATTTCAAGATATGTTTTTATTCCACCTTTCTACAAAGAAGTGTCCGGTATGGCGGTATCCTAAAATACTCTGTGGAAGTGTCCTTCCCCAATCCAACTCTCTGGTATTGCCCCCTGTCGTCGTTATCTACCCATAGTTACTTGTACTATTATTTATTCTGTGCCATAGTTGCCAGTGCTAACAACATAATAATCCATTCTAAAGATGAAACTTAAATGGATACAACAAAACAATAATATACATTAAATGAATTGACGAATAATAAATTATGCACTGATGAATCTAAGTACATACTACCCATACACTTATTTAGTACTAGAGGGATTGTTATTGACGACGGCGGTAGATGGAGATCGTAACATTATCTCTGATAGGTCACATTCTTAATACGTCATTTTGTGCATCTACTCAATTTCCTTTACTCGTTTCATGTTGTATTTCGACTCTTTCCCAACTCGTCCGATGCTTTTTTTTTCAATGTATAGTAAGGCAAAAAAACATAAAACTCTTTTCAATCCATTTTTTTTTAAATTTCAGTGGATATAATTTTGTTTCTTTGTCGCCATCTTAGTGTGATGAACGATCATCAGATAATTATCTTCTAGTATTAACAAGTTTGAACTAATGATTTATTAAATAATAAAATGTAGTTGTACTGAAAATTTTATTTTGTTGTTCATTGTACACATCGGACAAGTTGGGAAAGAGTCGAAATACAGCATGAAACGAGTGAAGGAAACTGACTAGATGCACAAAGTGACGTATTATGAATGTGACCTATCAGGGATTGCGATGAAATAGCAAATGTAACGAATGGTCATCGCATTTCCTAGGGTTTCCAGGGTGGTCTCATAAACATTATTAAATTGTAGTTTTTTTTTTATGATGTATATTTGAATTCATTTAATTGTTATTGACGTAATTAAAACAACTACTTAACATTCATAATAGTTTCTTTCGTTTATAAAAAGACCACGAATACTATCTTAGTTGAAAACATATACTTATTTATCAAGTCTCAAACATAAATCTGGATTCACTCACATAAAGCCTAGCCTCCACTGCGGCGTTGTGTCAAAAATATGTCACGAATAAACGAGCTACGTTACGTTACGCGCGTAACTTACGTAATCCGGCTCGAAGGACCAATAAGCATGAAACCGGTTTATCCGACCAACTTATCATAGCCGTAACGTACCGCGAGTGTTTATATTTAGACTTTGTCGATACATCATAGTCTTATTACATTCGAACATACGACCCGTTTTTCTACTTGACAAAGTTTGTGCACGTTTGTGTATGCAGAAAAGGATGTGTATATTGGTTACTTAGATTCTACCTCAAATATAGTTTGATTGATCTTATTATGTTTTACTTTGTAGAAGTATCTTTATTGCTGAATACGGCAAGGAAGCTATGTTACGTGATACGTCTCTTTGATGTGGTGCACTTTGTTTTAGAATACATATTAGTAAACGGATCATGTGTTTAACTTACGTTAATTCATATCTATTCTAAAGACATATCGTAATACTTCATTTTATATTTGTAATTATTGCTTTTCGGCGCGGGTTTGTTGAAATAAAAACGGGATGCGATTGGATATTAAAGTTTTTTTTTTCACACATTAATTTTACATTACACATTTGACATTATCGGCGGAGATCAGAAGCAAAAGGGACGACGCATTGATGCACCACTGATTTTACCGGGCACTGCATGACAATAAGTACTGCATATAAAAAAATAACGAAAAACATAATATATAAATTAGCCTTTATTACCTACATTAATTAGCCTTATGTAATACGTAACTATAGCAAAAGTAAAAAAATAAATAAACAATGTTAAAGTTTAAATTTGAATGGTATATTCCTCGCGCCTTTATTTATTAGGGCTCAACTTCTATTTCTTCTTTTTGTTTCGTTACTAGGTACAGCCTTTAAAACGGTCCTAAAAAGGATGTATGTCATCGATCCATAAATATAAATATCCCTATGGTGGAAATAGGCCAGTGAGATTAGTATGTACTCACTGTTCATTGGTATTTGGCTATAGAGACCAAAAACACCTCTCGGAGAGTGTCGAACCACTATTTCACCGCGGGACATCAGGGGCTCGCACAAAGCTTGCACATATTATGTTTGAGCTGCGACAGCAATACACATTGGTTCGCGAGCGATAGAGATAAGTAGAGAGGGGTCATTGTACCGATTTATCTTCTATCTCAGCCGTGCTTTAGATATGCCACAGATTGAGAGATCGGAGTACCTACCTGCTTACCTGTTTATGTGATGTCAGTGTGGTAACTGACGTCACATCTGTAAAATCTAGCAGGACCTTAAGACAAGATAAAAGAACATTATCATTATTTCGAAAAATATATCTGTCCCTGTGTAAAGGGGTCCCTACACTTAATGATGTCATAGTAAAAATCCGCCATATGCTTATTCGTGGTCGCCATTCGAGAACCTTTATTCCCCAACAGTAATATAGTAGGCTTTAAACTATGTATTGTATGAGATATATTGACAACAATATTGCGCAGTTGTTGTTGCGCCTGCCTTCTAAGATTACTATCCAAGGTTCGAATCCTGACCGGGGAAAACATTTTATTAGTTTGTTTTTTTTTTAATTTGAAATACTATATAGTATAACAGAAGGAGCTAGGTTTATGTTGGTATGTTCATATGCTATCTTTGAGCTCCAATATCTCAGAAATGCGATACTTTTGGATACTAGTGTGCTGTCATTTTTTGTTTGTATTAAAGTCCGATCAGTAGCCGTATTTTTTTCAAAATGGTTGACGCTATAGTGCCACTAGTGTTAGAAAGCCTTTTTCATAAATGTTTTTGATAGTATCAAAAACCTTATTGATTCGTTCCGCACAGGAATCGCTGCCTGAACCCCGGCAAGTACAGCCACTACCTGGAGCGGTGGCTGGCCGAGTACAGCGCGCACCAGCTGCACGTGATCGACGGCGGCGCGCTGCGTGCCGAGCCCGCGCTCGCCATGAACACGCTGCAGAAGTTCCTCAAGATTTCCCCCCTCCTCGACTACAACAAGCTGCTCAAGTGAGTACAAACAAGTACAGCGTCTACCTGGAGCGGTGGCTGGCCGAGTACAGCGCGCACCAGCTGCACGTGATCGACGGCGGCGCGCTGCGCGCCGAGCCCGCGCTCGCCATGAACACGCTGCAGAAGTTCCTCAAGATATCTCCTAGACTTCAACTTATTTATAAAAAAGTTATTAGGCGAAGATCGTCAGGTTCTAGCTGATGAATCCTAAAGCTGGTTTGCCTTATTTTAGTTTAGTGTCGTTTTTTTTTATTTGATTTACGAATATAATTCTCGCCATCATTATGATATCATCTATCTTACTGGTTATTGAGTCGTGGAAAATCAATAAGTTGCCAAACTCTCTCTATGCCGCGAAAACAAATTGACTCGACCAATCCAGCATACTTGGATTATGGAGATCAGTGAAGGAAGGCTTTGTACGGCTTGGAACCGTATATAACAACCCTCCCCATACGTTTGGAGGCGACGTTAGTTCCTAAAATGGAATTTAAGCGGGAGTGCGGGAGTCCTGTGATCTATGCATCTGGTTGCAACACAGATACGGTTTTCTCAAAAGTAACCAGTGAGTTATAATATTAGTTTGAACAACTTCAATTCAGTAAGTTCTACGAAGAGAAGAGCCGTTCTATGATGATGCTTACTTGTTTAACCAACTTTGTTTGTTTTTATTTCGACTTAACTTCGCTGCTTCCATCCAGTTTATCTAGAAATTGGAACGAGAAAAGTTTGAAGAAACTATTCTTTGTTTACCAAGATCTCTAGGATCTTATCAAGTTCTGGTAATGAAAATTGAAATTTGAGATTGCAAATTGCTTGGGCGATGCGTGACATTTTTCATTTCATTTCATTTATGAGACTATTTTAATAAAACAAGGTCAAGTAAAATTAATTTTACACAATCCCATTCCCAAGTAGATTTCATACCGGTCCCTTAACGAAGCTCGCAGGTTCAGGTGATAACAACATGCCGAGCGGGCTCCTCAGTATCCGCTGGCTTAATAATCGTATGTTTCAGACATGGCCGTTCAACCCAGGTATGCCTGCAATTGGCCATAACTTAGGCACAATAGCCACTTAAACTCGAGCGCAACTTTACAGAGTAAAGTCGCAAGGACTAATAAAGGTTCGAAATACGCTATCTACATAAAGCAGCTGGCTGCAGTTGTAAGCTCTCTTCGACGCCGTTGGCGCGACTGCGTCTCGGTTTAGTTGTAAGCCTGCCTGGCTTCGGTCTCAGTCGTACTCGTGTCTAACTTGTTTCGAACTACAATAATCTCCAATCATTTCCTAGTTAAGTTTGTAACATTTACTGGAATATCTCCAGTCTCTAGACAATATTGTTGTTTTCGCTTCTTAGTTCTGAATTTTCTGACAAAACTATGTTAATTTATTGGCCTAAAAGTCCATTGTGATATTTCAAGCTAATAATGTTAATGTTATATAGTAATAACACAAAAACAACCGAAATTGAAAAAAATATATATGTACAATATTACCGCTCGGAAGCGGCTGTACGAACTCACAGAAATGTCCGTAAATTTATCAAAATTTTATACCTATCTGAAATTGTCAGTTGAATAACATAGGTCTGGGTGAAAGCGTGTAACCTGCCTAATAGGGTACTGAATAATAAACATTGTCGGTACCTAGAACAGCAGGCAGGTCGGCTATGTGTGCCCACGGACGTTCAGCCAAATGGATGATGAAATTATTGAAAGACTCACGGAATAATGTATGGGCACGAGAAAGGGAATGTAAGACGAGGATCGGCCTGAATAATACAACTGATATCGAGCATCTACCCTTGTAAATAACAATAATCTCACAATCTTCCCTTTTGCGTGTTTTCGTTTGTTCGCGCTTTACTCCGAATTGGAGTTTTATTTGTTTTTGTACGTTCTCAATTGAAAGCGAGATTCTTAACGCTATACGTTTTTGCAGATACGACGCGAAGAAGGGGTTCTTTTGCCAAGCGATTGGCAACGAGCGGACAAAGTGTCTGGGCAAGTCGAAAGGTAGGATATACCCGCCTATGGAGGAGCGATCGGCCAAGTTCCTGAAGCGTTACTACACGGCGCATAATACGGCGCTGTCGAAGCTGCTGGTCCGGCTCGGGCGGCCCGTGCCGCAGTGGCTCAAGGACGAGCTCTCTTCCAACGGATAGCATCACTCGCCACCTGTAAGGTTGGCACTAAACAAACCGCGAGGACTCGTCAAAGTCTGCGTGCTCATACCCTGACGCGCGTCGAGCGTTGACACTCCAGTTACAAACTGCTGCAAGATGTTACGAGTGTTTATATGTGAGAACCCTATCCTTGTTGAAATTTAAATAACTTTGATCGATTTTTGTAATTTTCAAGTGATATTGAACTTCGTAAACTGTTAAATCGATACGGAAGTGTTGTTTTATTTAAATGTTACTCTCGTGGAGTTACTGTTAGAACTCGGTGTTTCCGGTGAAGTGATTATAGTTTGCTTGCCTCGATTCGCGTTATTTCTTAGCCACGTTCGAACGGTCGGTTTGCCGGCGTGACATGTTGACCTGCCGGCTTAGGTGCTATTTGGTTATAGTTGCTAATGTGAACAGTTTATTTGAATGAATATATGTTGATTGCCAATAGTTGAATCGCTTCCAGTCATAGATAATTGTGTCAGAGAGCTTTTCGCGCTAGTCTATACCTAATTGGCGATTAAGTTTTACATTTTTTATATCATATTGCATTTTTCATTCCATGCCATTTGTTGCAGGCTCTTGTTACACGCTTATTTTGATGTTCTGTTTCATAACAATATACGTACCTGATGCAACTTATAAAGTAGATAATTTGTCACTTCGCAACGGAGTGTTAGTAGTAATGTTTTACCGTGTACGTTTATTTATCTGTGCCATACGCGAAATGCAAGCACTGAAAGATGTTTCGATTTTCTGGCATTTTGTGATGTGTCAATAGAACAAAGTACTAGTCTTTTTTATTTTTAAACTCCTTCGACATCACTTTAAGTATAAATGAATTGAAAGTACATTATCGTTTGCATCGGAAAGTACACTGACCACACCCGAATATTTCGTGAAATATATTTTCAGTTACCGTGTTAGCCAGTAAGAAGTTTTACAATACATATTGAAAATATGGCTCTATGTTTTAAATTAAGTAAAGTAATATCATTATCGACACAATAAAATGTATTTGGTATATATTTTGATATGCATGAATTTATTGGCGAGGTAACTTGTAAGAAACTTCGTTTTTTGTAAAGACGGATATGTTGTAGCTAGGATATTTTTAACTCTTTGTTGTAATAGATGTCGGTACATAAATCTTGTAAAAAAAACTTTTGTCATATAAATAGAGAAGTACACAAAATATATCTATAATGAAATCGATATTTGAATACTTATAGTATTAAATATATGAATGTTTTTATTGTAAATATTTACTATGAATTGTTTTCCGTTATGTGAAAGTTCTTTCAGATTGTAAGCCTAAAACTTCAGATGTTGTTCAGTGTAAAGATTCGTTACGTAGCAACAATCTTTTTAATTTCACTACATAATAAAATAATATTTTTTGGCATAAACTTGACACTACACTTTGTTGTAATATATTTTGTTGAAACATTTTGTTCAACTACGGATATTGTGAACTCTCGAACGGTTGTGTTTATAGGCAATAACAGTCAAGTTAGCTGTCGAATATATCATGTAGCCCGTACACTAACTCACTAACTTTAGTTGAACAATTTTATTGTTATTTTAATAATTATGTGAATCAAATCTTAACTATACAGCCATGACTGCTCTTAAAATGTGTTCTCTATAAGAAATTAATACATCACTTATTTTTATTAAATGATTTAAACTTATCTCTTGTCTGTCTATTTTAAAAACCACACACCTAACTAAATCGTTTCAGATTTAAAGACAAATAGCGCAGCGCCTAGAGACTACCTTGAACATTCGCAGAAATTGCACCTATCCTATACATTTGCAGTAATGTATACCTAATGTTCACCGAAGCAGAGTGCAATTCTGTAGAATGGTAAATGCCCGAGTCTTGAAAAATATATAACTGCACCGTATTGTTCGATACGACCCGCTTCGGAAAATATTTTACATACAGCCGTAATAACTTGTGATCACAACGACCGCTTGCGAATAAACTGCGATCTCCGATCTACGTCTTCGAATGGATGGAGGCATTAGTTAACTATGTTTATGACTCAACCACCCAAATACCTAACCTGCCTGTTTTGCTTAGGTATAGACTAAGATCAGTGAGCTACAAATTATGTATCTATAAGGGAAAGGGGTAAACGCGAGCGCCGGGTGATTTCGACCGCGCTAGTTTTGTCATGTTAGACAAGGATATCGGTTATTTTCTAACGCGCCTCTGAAAGCCAAACCCGCCTCTGGTGCCGGACAAGTAGTAGTGTAGTGAAGCCGTGCTAGCCGTACAAGGAAAGTTCGATTGAGTTTTTCGTACAATTTCGTGTAATATTTGAGTAAAAATGAACTCTTGTAGAATCTATCATTTGAATTAATTAAATTTGGCATATTTGTGTTTAAATGACGCATAATTAAGTATAATATAATATATCCGGGACAATCCATTTTAAGCTCACGCAATTCATCTTAAATGATTCCAATCTAAAGAAAAAAAAGTTATGGTTATTTGACTGCGTGGGTCAATGACGAACGAATTGAATGGGGTAATCTCGAACATGTATATTACCCCAAAGCATTCAATCGAATCATTTTATTTTTCATTTTTATATATTATTGGAATAGTAATAGTTAATTTACTTAAACAGGTATATTTATAAAATCCGAAGTCTGTCTGACTGTCTGTACACCTATTTGACTATTACTTAACTTCCACTGGACGGATTTTGATGCGAATTTCATCATTGTGTAGGCTGTTTGACCTGAAAGGTTTTATTTATATTATAAATCTATACTTAAATCTAATACATAATCATATCAAGACAGAAGTTATAATAGAACCAAAATGAATAAACATCCAGGGACTGAGTTAGATTTAGTTACAATTTTACCCAAAAGCGTAGGGGCGAGCACCAAAGGGTTTAGTTTTTTAGTTTAAAATATATTTTATGATGTATTTTTAGAATACTTGAATTTGTGACTGAATAGATAAAGTTAATTTTAAGCCATACACAGACTTTGTACGTTTATAAGGTTTCGTTTTATTCTTCATTTCGCTTAAGTATTCGTAATTACCCCACTCTCCCCTACAATTGTAATGTGTGACGTTATAATGATATGAATGATTTGTGATCTGCATGGTATGTGATAAATAATTAACCCTATATAATAAAGTGAAAAGAACGAAAAAAAAACATGGCACACGGCAATAAAAAACGAAAGCATGCCTAGGGATCGTTTATTTTGCTCGTGTGGTTTTTATCCTCCTGTTCACAGAGTACCTAAATTCTAATTGAAAAAGCTGTGCGTTTGACTGTCCCCTGACAACGTCCCTTGAGTAGCAGAACAAAACGCCAGTCACAATGATTCTTAAAACGACGCAAATTGGATCTCGAAATACTAAAAAACCTCATAAAATTCCCTCCTGAAAAGCGCTTCGTCTTGGGTGCAATAAATTTTAATTCGATTAATATTGTAATTGAATCGGCGACGTCCGATTACGCCAGATGAATGAGGGGCGTCAGGGAAGCGGTCCCTGGTTGCGATCAGCGCATATTTTATGTATCCCGTTTTTTTTTTGGGTGAAAAATTTGTTTACATTGTCTGCTAGCATCCGATAAAGTTAACCATAGTTAGGTACGTTACATGCCGAATCAGACACACAAGGGAAGTGCTCTTCTAGATTACGATGCCTCGAAGGTTACCTTCGCGTAGATACATTCTTAGGCAACCACCCTGCCAAGTCCTTACCTATTTAATTCTCCTGAATTAAGTACCTACAGTTTTCATTATACCAAAGAATAAAATCTAGTAGGTACTTGTGTAAATAGTGATCTAATACAATTTAGGTATTGAAATATCATTATTATTATTTATAATTTCAATGATAACGTTGACTTATTTTATATTTACCTTGTATAATTTTTATTGTTATAATTGTTAGTGTACCATTGACATATTATGTTTAATCGTTGACATGTTTTTATGAAATGATTAAGTGTCGTTGTATACCTTGTATACATAATGTACATGTATTTTATTATTATTCTACTCCGATAAAAACACGAATGATGTATAAACCTAGTTTATGAATAAATGAGTATTTAAGTGTGGCTGTAAGTACAACAGAATTCAAACGAAGATTAACCGACATAATGAAGGTTGAAAGAGATCATTGTTTGAATGAATGAGGTTTTGTGAGAGTTGGTTTGAACCATAATCCCTGGCCGGTAGGTACAGGTACAGGCTAGACGTTAGGTAACTAGTTGCCTTTGAACTTTCCTTATTACTTAGGTCCTCACCTTTTTCATTGCTTTCGACCTATCTCAGCTGGTGTTGACGAACGTGGTCGCACTCGACCACGCCTGAGCCTGTTTACCACTGTAAACAGGCTTAGCCTAGAATGGGGCTGGCTATAAGACACGGCTGCGGACAAACCTGAAAAGGACTTGTCGACAGGATTTCTACGGACACAATGCGTTCTACCACATAATGTCAACTTTAAAGCTCCCAACCTATGGCTGTTATCTTCAAATTAACAACGTTGATAGATGGCGTTCGGAACTTTAATTCATTGGGTCAGCCGCGGGATAGGCGCCGCTTTATCATATCATCGAGGTGGAGGGCTCTAGCGAGGTTCAAGCTGTAGAGGCCGGTAAAGGCCAACAGCAAATATCAATTCTAAAAAAAAGTTTCATCATACCAACTTGATCGCTGCAAATTGACATATGGAAAAGTTGTAAAGCTAAAGTCAGTAATGCGCGTGTCGGTTATGATGCCTAAGATTGAGGCTTCTTTCACAAAACTAAAGGCTAGTGTATACTTAGTTAGCAGCCGCATAACTTTGCGGAAATCCATATTTAAAATGAACGAAGAAAACATGTAGGTACTTATAGCTTACTTCCGCCAAACTGCAGGTAAGTCAAACTATTGATAAATACACTGAAATAAACTTTAAAAAACAGTAAAAACTGATTTCAAAATGAATAAAATAATCATAAGCGGGAAACAGATAAGGATGTATGTGCCGTTGATTTGGTTAGATTTAAGAAAATTTGGCACCGACTTCTTGAACTGTTTCCCACATAAGATTATTTTATTCATTTTTAAGTCGGTTTTTACGCTTTTTAAAGTTTATTTTATTTCCCTATTTTGAGTTGCGTGAACAATACATGAACATGCGAATACAGCAATCGCAAGTGACTTGCTGTTATCCATTGAGGAGTTCCTTTGTATCTCCGAAGTTCTTCATCAGAAATTAAAATGGGACTACTCCTGAGGCATACACTAGGTACACATTAAAAAAAGATTTTTTGAAATCGATCCACAATTGCCGGAGATATCGCGTAACATACATACAAAAAAAAAACATACGGGTCGAACTGAGAACCTCCTCTTGAAGTCGGTTGAAAAGTAAAATATCTAAACAACCCACTTTAACCAACCCTTTATCAAAATTGAACTAACGTTAAATAAAATGGTATGGACAATAGATCTTATCTACCTATTTTACTTCCTACCCAAATATGAACCCCAACTAAGTACTTACCTATACATCCATATCCATACAAATATACATATATAAAATATTTTTCCAAAAAAAATTAATCGACTTCATAATAAAAATGTTATTTTGTAAACAACCACTAAAAAGAATAAAATAATTACAATTGAGCCAGAACAGTATCACTTTTTCGAAATCACCAACGTCATAATAATGCATAAATACAAAATTAGATAAGAAAGAGTTTTTTGAAGGCGGTGCCAAACCCAGGCATTAATAATTTTTTTGGAACAATATTTTATTTTATAATTTTTGGTGGCCTAAGCAAACATCGGAAAGAATACATGCCAAAGAAAAATTAAGTAGACACTAACTCACTTTAGAATAAAAGCGTTGGTAAATTAAAACCAAGGATGAATAAAACCTACATCAACTGAATTAGTTTTGACAATTTTCCATCATTTTGTTGTTGCGTTCCTGTGACTACCTTCCGGCTCCATCATCAGACCCTGAAAACCACATAACACCAGATAACTCATCAAGACAAACCAAATGAGCCCAAACTCGAAGGGGTTCCATCATTTTGTTGTTGAGTTCCTGTGGATACCTTCCGGCTCCATCATCAGACTCTTGATACCACATAAAACCAGACATGATCTCATCATGACAAACCAAATGAGCCCACACTCGAAGGGATTCCATCATCCGATTGTGTAGTTCCTTTGCCTACTACTACTACTACTACTACTACTACTACTACTACTACTACTACTACTACTACTACTACTACTAATACTACTACTACTACTACTACTACTACTACTACTACTACTACTAATACTACTACTACTACTACTACTACTACTACTACTACTACTACTACTACTACTTCTGTAGTTAATTGTCATCAGAATTACACCCACGTGCAAAACTTCAGCATCTATGGACGTCCTGAAATTGTTCAAAATTGACTTGCAATCCAGTCCTAAACATTATAACACAGTTAATTAAATTAAAGCTTGTTATATAAAAAAAAAAAAATGTTGATGAAATTTATACAGTACCACACTAGAGGTCTTCTTACTCAAGTAAAAACAATCATCTAATTCGTTTCAGAAATCCCAAGATATTATAGAACATAAACTATAAAACAAATTGTTTTTTTTATAAAACTACCAAATTAATTTTGATGAAGTTTATATGGGCCTACACGGAAAGTTTACTCTTTTGAATAAAAAAACAACCATCTAAATCGGTTTAGAAATCTTAGAGATAACCACAAAATAAAGGCAATATAAACACAAAATCGAATGGATTTACTCAACAAAACTATTTATTCTCGAAAAACTGCTGAACCAATTTTGATACAATTTATATGGGACCACCTGGAGAGTATACCCTTTCAAACAAAAAAAGAATTTTTAAAATCGGTCCGCAATTGACATTCATAAAAAAAACATACATACAGCCGAACATATAACCGTCTCCTTTTGTGAAGTCGATTAAAAAGTGAAACGTTGTCTGTTTGTGTGTTTGTTTGTTTGTTTGGGGAGCTTTCACGCGATAACCGCTGGACGGATTTTGATGAAATTTGGAATGGGGACAGCTTATAACCTAGAATAAAACATAGGATACTTTTTATCCCGGGAAATATTGAATACTCTCTGTAAGGAACGGTTGCCATGGAAACGAAATAACAAGTCTGTCAAAAATCATCAAGAGCTTTGGTGTCACAGAGTAAGTAGTTGATGCTATACCAACAACAAGCCATAGAGGCCATAACCAAGAAGTCTAAGTCTACTTTTGCATTGGTTTTTAATATCCTGGAAGAACGTAGGATGCTTTTTTCGCGATAAACTGTAGTCCGCGTGGACGAAGTAAGCTAGTATAATATATACAATAAAAAACACCACTACCTTAGTGTACTTATAGGTTACTAAAGGCATGAGATGTGAGGTCCTGTGGCACTCATAAAGAATGAAGTTCGATAATGATTGAGACGTAACCAAACTTAGTTAACCTAACGCTTTTATCTGAAAATTACGGACTTTGATGGATTGCACTGCTGCGTCGGATCAGTAATTCATTTATCTGTGATTAAGTTTCAGCCGCTCGATACGCTACGCTCATCAAATCACTGTAAATTGAAAATTGGAAATGTTACGCTAACGTCTTACAGCGTTTAATTATAAAACGAAAATAATAGTGAAAGCCTTAAGTGACAGATGGCAAATTATTGTATTGTGGATTGTAGCTCCCAAACGAACGTACCGATTTTAATAAGGTCTCTTACGTTTGAAAACTGATGTGATCGAGATGGTTATTAGCTATATGGGGGGGGGAGAGTTGGGAAAAGGAGGGTGAGAATCGTATCTTTCAAACGAATGGACCAATTTGGCTGCGGTTTTTTATGTTTCAAAGCTGAGATAAACAAGATTGTTCATAGCTATAAGGGGGAGGGGGAGGGGGGGGGGGAGAATGGGGTAAAAATCGTAGCTCCCAAATGAATGGACGGATTTGGATGCGGTTTTTTATGTTTGAAAGCTGATGTTATCGAGATGGTTCTTAGCTATATTGGGGGGGGGGGGGGTGAGACAAAAGGGGGGGATGATACAAAAGGGGGGGGGGGGGATGAGACAAAAGGGGGGTGAGACAAAAGGGGGGGGTGAGACAAAAGGGGGTGAGAATCGTATTTTCGTACTTGTAGCTGGGGGGATGAGAATGGGGGGGGATGGGTGTGACGATCGTAGCTCCCAAACGGATGAAACTATTTTTGTGTTTGAAAACTGATGTGATCGAGATGCTACTTAGCTAAGTATAAGGGGGGGTGGGGAGTCGGGGGTTACATCAATTCTTATTTTTTTTTGTTATATATCATCACTTAGTGGTTATGTTCTTTTTGATCTCGTCTGACAACTAGCGTTCGCCCTATGGCGTGCGACGTTCGTCATCGTACGAGTACCTTCGTTTCAAAAACGACACTGCGGAGCTGTTACTGCCAAAATAGATTTGACAACAAAAAAAACATCGTTCATCGACTATTAGCTGGCCATTATCAGTCACAATTCTCTGTCTATGGTAACAATCAATTTCCGTATCTTCCATGGCAGTTTCCATACCACTCGTACCTCTCGATCTTAGACTATACATATGTATAATTTCTATTGCATAAAAAAAAACAAGTCTAATCGAAGCCAAACATTGTAAATTGCCACCCTCACATAAAAACGCTTATAAAACTCCTGTTCATTGAATAGCGGTTGATTAGGAAAAATTGTATCTCGATGAAAAATAAGATTAACATCAAAATAATAAAAAAAACTTTGTGTCAACAGCCAAATAGTGTCATTAAAACGTCGCGACTTTCATCAACCTTTGTGAGGCAACCGGAGCGTCGTCGAGCGTTATTTAAAAACGTCTACGAGTGATATCCAAGCAATCACCCCGTGGTCGTCGTCGAGCGACGTTTACGATTACGAATGTAGCCAAGGTTAATTTAAATTTACATTAAAACTAATGGTAGCGATTCGGACATCCCTTGAACTAAACTTAATTTCTTCAAATGTAATTTAAACCTTGATGGCTTCGGTATTTTTACCCCTGGCATCTAATTCTCACTCACTAAACTATCACTAAAGCCTGTCAGCGTAAAATCAACTTTGTTTCCAATCGGCGAGAGTCCCGATTCTTCCAAACGGTGTCTCAGAAAGTGTCCGAATTTATCCATACGCTGTTAGACAGCGTGTTAAAAACCTGTTTTAATTACGTTATTTTAAGCGGTGCAGCTTAAATTGACGTAACTTTAGAATAGATGCCAGGGGCAAAAATACCTTGTTACAAAGTCGACAAGGTTTAAATTACATTTGAAGAAATTTAGTCTAGTTTAGTTTAAAGAGTAAAATGACTAAATTGCTGCCAATGTATAACATATATTATAACCATAGTAGTAAATATATATGTCTATGATTATAAAGTATATTATATGTTATGCAGGTTATATATTATACATTTATATTATAAATATATTATATTACAAATATACATGTATATTTACAAAGACGTACATTATACAGTGGGTAGGTGAATGTTAAATATTTACCAAATGTATTAAATAACCATACCTACTTTACTGAACCGACACTGTTCGCTTGAATAAATGGCTTAGTGAGTTTAATAAACTCGGACTGAAATGAAAATTAAAGCTCTGAAAGCGTTTTACATAAAGGTATATTAACTCTCAGCCAGGTGCAATAAAAATGTCTAAGGAGTGCGCTGGGGCGCATTAGCTTAGCATTTTCATACCTACGTACAAGCGACGCAGCGGCATACTCGTACGAACTTACTTATATACTAATGTTCCTTAGTGAATTCCGCAGGAGCATAGATATTTTACCGTTTTATGATCCGTCGACAGAAGCTTTATAACATAAAGATCGAAGCATTACCCTGCCCTTAATTTGAACTTTACGTTTCGGTAATAAGGATTTGATATTCCGAAGCCCCTGATGCTGTAATAAGTCTTCGCTCCCGGCGCCCCTGATTTGTTAGTGCAGAGCTGATAACGGGTATTTGATGAGCTTGCGGAGTTCCTTTGCGATTTCCTATCATTTCTCAGCTATTCCCTTGGAAGTAGGTAACTAGGTATATTTACACGTACCTATTGGGTAGTTCATACATAGGTAGTATCGTGATCAGCCGACTACGTGCCCACTGCTGGGGCTGAGGTTTTCTCTCAAGATACCCAAAAAACAGTTTCTTTTTTCGTTTAGTTTTTCGGAAATTATTGCCGCAATTGAATACGGGTGAATTTTTCAAGTGGGCGTGGATGGCTAAATCAGAAACTATGAGAATAGCGAAAAGTATATAGTAGTAGTAGTAGTAGTATAGTAGTAGTAGTAAGTGTAGTTTATTATAATGTATATGGATGTATATTTATATATATGTATATATATATATATATATATATATATATATATATATATGTGTATATATATGTATATATATATATATATATGTATATGTGTAGATATATGTGTATATATGTTTATTCATTGTATTCAGTTTTTATTATTTATTTGTTATATTATAATGCACCACCGTCTTTGCCGTATATTAATTCCTTTCCATCCAAAGGTTGTCTGGAAGAGATCGCTTTTTAGCGATAAGACCGCCCATTGTCCCATATATTTTGTATTAATGTTTTAGATATTATTGTATTTTTGTTCTATGTGGTGTACAATAAAGAGTTATCTATCTATCTATCTATCTAAAAGTACTCAAAGGAGTCTCGGGCCCGATTTTGATGTAAACTAAAACTGCATCTATGGATTTTTGAAAAATCAATATTCTTAGCCAGGAATCGAAAACGTAGATTTTGAGAAAATAACATTGATTATTACACCATTCGATAGTGTTGCTAATAAGGTTTTTTTTTCTGGGAAGAAATGCTTCCCAGAACTCGATCCTATTCGATTAGATACGGCAAACATAAGAAAAATGTTGGATTTTAATAAACTGCTTCATATTAATGCTTTTATTCATACCTGCATTACCTTGTCCGAAATGATGCTCAATATTTTTCTCAACACAGACCCGCAGCGCGGTCTGTGTTTAATGTGCATTATCTATTCGCGGTTAATATTTTTTTTCAATGTTTGATTATTTGATCTAATTGAGGCATATTTTATCAATGGGAGAAGTGCCACTCGCGCTTTTGTATGGTACCGAAACATCCTCAACGTGATTTCCTCACTGTTAAGCGTCTCAAAAAAATTGTTAACAACCTTAAACAAGGAGGTAGCTTTATCAAAAGAAAATTAAAAAAAACACGTATTTGTAATAAAGATTTAGAAATAGCTATTTTGATCTACTTATTTTGAGTCATTCTCCACTAATTCCACCCGCAATGCAGCTGAAAACATGAATACTACTATAAATGTTATCGCTCCGGACGCATTATGCAAAAGTTACATCCAGGAGATAGGTAATTTAAGACGTCTTGATTTTTGCAACTGGTTAAATCAGAAAATTAACAACGATGAACATTTTTATGCAATATTTTTTTCTCTGACGAAACGTTTTTTCCAATAATGGTATGTATAACCGAAAAAAATTACCATTATTGGTCACACACTAATCCTTTACGGATAACCGAAGTGCATCACCAAGTGCGGTTTTCATTTAATTGTTGGTGCGATATTTTAAGGGATAGAATTAAATATGTCGAAATTTTAAATGAACTGTTTGAAGAGCTGGATGCTGGATAATTTGCCTTTGGCCCAGACCGACCAATTATTCTTTCAACAAGATGGAGCCCGAGCCCATAATAGTCGTATAGTAAAAAAGATGTTGATTCAGCAGTTTGGTGAAAATTTTATTGCAACACATGGTCCTGTGCCGTGGCCAGCGAGGTCACCGGATCTACCCCCTTAGATTATTTTCTCTGGGGGTATGTAAAAAACGAAATCTACAAAGACACGCACAAAGCAATTGATAACTTAAAACAATTATGTTATATATAAACTGAGGTAGATACGTTGTACCCCGCTCTGCGTGGCAAAGCAAACACAAGCTAATCAGCTTGTGTCGACTTAGTCCCAAACAGAGTGGCAACGAAACAACACGTAAACTTCCGAAACATGAAAAATTAATCAAAAACGCTATCTTGTGTGTTTAGAAAGCGCACTACATACACTGGGACGACTGTTAAAGGCAGGAAGGATGTGTCTTTTAATTTTTAAGTACTGTTTACGGTATTGAAAATGGAAAATAATAAATTTAATTTTACCCTAAATCAACTGTAGCGATGTTGCCGCTTCGCCGCCTACACTAACGAGACAAGTAGCGCGTTACGTGTAAGAGCGACAGAGAGAACGCGATAATAGCACGCAGCGTTGTTAGTTCGTATGATGCTAGGGGATGTTGGGGCTTACCAACGGCTGATGATTCTCAGTCTGCGATTTATTTGGATAATTAAGTGTTTTTTTTTTTGTGATTTGAGGTTGTCCTAGCAAGTTCATCGACCGCGTAGTGAGTGATTGTGATTTTTTATTTGTGTTGTTTTTAGTGATTTGTAGCTAGTTATATGTACCACAAACCCACCGTTGTTTACCGAAGTCCAATTGCGACATATTTAATCATACAAATAGGTACTTCCTTAGATTGTGAAAGTACCAATTAAGCATTTTTTGTACTTATGTTGTTTTTCTATGAATAATGCGCAGTAGAGGTACTCTACATGTTGTTTTGATTTAATTGCGCATAGCTGAATAAGCATTTATGTACTTAGATGTTTTTCTCGATAAATTATGAGAAATGTAACTACTTAGTTGTTATTGCAAATGAAGAATGTACTAGAAATCGCCTACGCATTTATAAAAGTTATATAAGGAAGTTACTAAGTACAAATTGTTATTATTTTATCTTCGCTTGAATTGTACGGTCAAAAGTAAGACCAATAAAATTAACTTCAAATTTAATTTGTTGTTTATTTTATTAAAATCTCGGCTCCGTCCAATTTGTCTGGCGCAGCCGGTTGTATTTTTTTTAAAGTCGTGGAAATTTAATTTGTCCGGCGCTTACTTCAAAAATTGTAAAATATAATTTGTCTGGCGCAACCTACATATCTGGTGCAGCTGTCCTGAATAACTTCGTGTGTTCCTGACAAATCCACGTAAAAAAATACTCGAACCAAACAAATATGACTGTATTGGAAAAAGGAGTTGAGAAACAATTCAGCGAGTGGAATAATCACCGAGGCATGGGATCGAGCGGTTTTAAGTGAGTCGAAAATCATTCACTTTCCGTATTCTTGCCCTGCTATTCGACCCTTAGTGTTTTTGGACAAAAATTGCCAATACACTTGTTATTTTTGATTTATTGTATGCGAATTTATGATTTTTATGTGAACTTATTGATTTTATGTGTTTTTATTGATTTTTATGTGAATTTTTTGACGTTTTATGCGTTTTTATTGATTTTTATGTGAATTTTTTGACGTTTTATGCGTTTTTATTGATTTTTATGTGAATTTATGTGTCTTTATTGATTTTTATGTGAATGTATTGTCATTTTATGCGTTTTTATTTGAATTTTATGTGAATTTATTGATTCTTATGCGTCATAATTGATTTTTATGTGAATTTATTGACTTTTATGCGTCATAATTGAGTTTTATGTGAATTTATTGAGTTTTATGTGCTTTTATTGATTTTTGAAGTGTTTTTATTGAACTTTTATGTTCCTTTCTTTAATTATATTTTGAATTTTTGTGTTATACGTGTTATATTGTACAAACGCATACTCAATTTTAATATTTTGAATTGATTTTAAATAATAATTTAAAATGGAACCTATGAGGATTATAACGAATGAAATTGTAAAATTGATTCCTAAATTTGATGGGAATGAAAAATTATTAAATTTATTTATTTCAAAATGTGAATATGTGCGTAGCTAAAGTGGATCCGAAGTAACAGCAGCACAATTATTATATTTATTTCATGTTATTTCAAGTAGACTTATAGGCAGAGCAGCCTCATTATTAAGTGAACGTAGCGATATTACAACATGGATACAATTGAAAAATCTTTTTACTCAACATTTTGGCGACCCAAGGTCAGAACAATGTATTGCTATTGAACTTGAAAGTCTTAAAATTAAAAATGACGAATCCTACCGGCTGCGCCAGACAAATTGGACGGAGCCGAGATTTTAATAAAATAAACAACAAATTAAATTTGAAGTTAATTTTATTGGTCTTACTTTTGACCGTACAATTCAAGCGAAGATAAAATAATAACAATTTGTACTTAGTAACTTCCTTATATAACTTTTATAAATGCGTAGGCGATTTCTAGTACATTCTTCATTTGCAATAACAACTAAGTAGTTACATTTCTCATAATTTATCGAGAAAAACATCTAAGTACATAAATGCTTATTCAGCTATGCGCAATTAAATATGATGAATTAATTAATCAAATTAAAACTAAACAAGATGCTATTTCAAAGAAAGTTACTTTGGTTGCAGAAATGGTTGATGGTTTTGTAAATTTTACTAATACTTCTTATTATAATTTTATACAATTTGAGAATAATTTAATTGATATAGAGAAAGCATTGAATAGAAGTAAAATAAATGATTTTGAAAATAAAGTATCTCATACTTATAGTTTGTTAACTCATAATTTTCAAATAATTCTTTCTAAGTTAGATGAGATTGATACAGCAATCGCATTAAGTAAAAATAAGATATTACATAGATCAATAATTGATACTAATGAATTATTTGAATTGTTAAAAAATATTGAGAGAACAGATAAGTTAATTTTCCCTGTTAATTATGAAAATTTAGTAAACATAGAGCAAAATATAGAGATAAAAGCTTATATTAAGGGTAGGCAAATTACATATGTACTGGCAATTCCAATTGTACGCAAAAACACTTACAAATATTACCAGTTATTCCCCTTACCTATCCTTGATACTTCTAATAATATTACATCCTTGATACTTCCTAAATATCATTTTATCCTCGTGAAGGATTTGAACTCTATCACATTGCTCTCCAAGCCATGCGACGAGATTGATGAGAAATTATTTCTTTGTAAAGAAAGTTGTGCAGTCGTATTGGAACAAGATAAATGTATAACTGATTTAATGAAATTTACGTTGAATATTACGTCGTGTTCTCCAATTTTAATCGAAACTTCAGAGATAAAAGTTCAACAAATTGAAATGAACATATGGATAATTATTGCAAGTTACCAAACGTACTTGACAAAAACCTGTGAAAATGAGATTACTCGAGAGAAAATCCTTGGTACTTATATTTTAACCTTGGACGATAAATGTAAAATACAAATTGAAGATATTACTCTACGGAAGAAATTGTTCAGAGGAATGAACTTACATATTCCTAAACTACCATTGATAAATTTACCAAGTGTTCCAGTTACAAATAATTTCAAAAGGAAACCTGTTAACTTAGATGGAGTAAACATGGAAAATCTACAAATGCTGAATTATATTTTGAAGAAAAGTGAAAACAGTGAATATAGTGAAATGAGTGAAATAGTCAATAAAGTGCATATAAAAAGTGTTAGTTTATGGACATTAATACTTTATATTATAATGATTTTTACTATTGTATACTTTATTATAAAATATAAAAATGAGATTTTGAAATTATGTAAAATTGAAAATAATCTGACTTCAGAAAATGAACTTTCAGATAATTTTCAATCTCAGGGTGGAGAAGTTATATGTACCACAAACCCACCGTTGTTTACCGAAGTCCAATTGCGACATATTTAATCATACAAATAGGTACTTCCTTAGATTGTGAAAGTACAAATTAAGCACTTTTTGTACTTATGTTGTTTTTCTATGAATAATGCGCAGTAGAGGTACTCTACATGTTGTTTTGATTTAATTGCGCATAGCTGAATAAGCATTTATGTACTTAGATGTTTTTCTCGATAAATTATGAGAAATGTAACTACTTAGTTGTTATTGCAAATGAAGAATGTACTAGAAATCGCCTACGCATTTATAAAAGTTATATAAGGAAGTTACTAAGTACAAATTGTTATTATTTTATCTTCGCTTGAATTGTACGGTCAAAAGTAAGACCAATAAAATTAACTTCAAATTTAATTTGTTGTTTATTTTATTAAAATCTCGGCTCCGTCCAATTTGTCTAGCTTGTATTTTGTGACAAATAAATAAAATACTATAAGGAACATAATAAAATGATACTGATAAATGAATTTTTATTGCCAAAAGGAGATTAATAAAAGTAAAAACAAATAGGAAAAAACTAACGGTGAAAATCAAACAAGATTGTCGGTGAGCCCCAAACTAAGCACGAGGCCTGTATCTTGGGGCTAGAGTGCAAATTTACCCGATAAGTTTGTATCATATAACTAAACCAAAAGAAAATAATTATAAGGAAAGTATACAGTGATGGCAATGCAAAAGACAAAAATTAATGGTCTCATTTATTTTTTTTTGTTTTTTTGCAAAATAATTTTGTGTTTATTGTACCGCGAATGGCGACAGCCACAAAGTGCTTCAAAGTGCCTTTCGCCACTTTTGGCGGTAAAATGTTAACGTGAGTATATTTTTGATAGTTTAATAGTATCTATTTCAATGTTCTTTAATGTTTTAGCTATAAAATGGTATATAACATTATCTAATTTATTATATCAGCAATTCGCAAAATAAAAAGTTTTACGCACGTTTCTCAAGTGTCCGGCGAATATACTGGTGTTCTACGGGATATATAGAACTACTAGTATTCCCGCTCGCGACTTCGTCCGCGCGGACTACTGTTTATCGCGAAATAAAGCATCCTATGTTCTTGTTATATCTATTAGAAAACAATGCAAACAGGTATATTTTTCATTCTTGATGTTTTTTGACATACTTGTTATTTCGTTTCCATGGCAACCATTTCTTATAGCGAGTAATGTTTTTTTCCAGTTTTCTCGTGGAAACTTTCAATTTTCTGGAATAAAAAGTATCCTATGTATTATTCCAGGGTGACGTACAAACTGTCACTGCGAAAAAACTTAACAGAAAGTCGGTTCACGCAACAACTTGCTTCTTCGCCTAACAACAACTAAGTGGGGAGCATCACCACATGTGCTTCGCACAACTGGTATGTCGTTGTGCTATTCCGCAGGTGCATTTGCGTGTCCCGTGTGGCACCGATCCGCCCATGCCAAACACGTCGATACAGCCTTGATCCATCCGAAGCGCATTGCGGTTGCGGTGCCCCAACTCAAACCATGCCGCATTTGCTCGAATGCCCCGCGTGCCCGAACACTTGCACTAGAAAGGACCTAATGGAGGCCACAGATAGCGCGATCGAGGTTGCAACTTTCTAGTCCAACTATATATAAGTTACAACTATCGAATCATTGACACGATAGAAGAAGAAGAAGATTCCAGGGTATAAGTTATCTCCATTCCAAGTTTCATCAAAATCCGTCCAGCCGTAATCGCGTGAAAGCTCTCCAAACAAACAAACAAATAAACAAACAAACAGACAACTTTTCACTTTTATATATTGGTATGGATTATTACGAAATTATTTGTTTTTCAAAAAATCATTTGATTTTCGTCTTGAATAAACCGTTCTATCCATTTTGCCCCACTGTACTCTAGCTGCTAGCCGACGTACGTGACGTCACAGGCCGTCATCGGCGGTGATTGGTGATCGGCCGCTCTCTGCAACTCACTGTAACTGAGAACATATGTGTATCTCTTTCTGACGACGCGGTTCTGTATATCTCTGTGATCTTTTAGCCTCCTTAGTGATGCAAATATAGTTGCCTAAGTTCTATGTAAGTAGCTATAGGACAATTTCGCCGTGTTTTTAGTGTTTTATAATGGGTATGACGTCTCTATTGGTAAAATCTCATTGACTTAAAACGAACTTTGGTAAATATTCTAAACGGAATCAATAATATTGTAATGCTGAATGCAGTACAATCCTTGAGACGTCGAATCCAATTAAGTATTGAAAACAATGGCCATCATTTTGAACAACTAAGCTAAGCTAGCGCGAGCGAAGCGTCTCCGTTTCAGCTTGGGTAAAAATGCTTTCGTATGTCCGGATGTCAGTCCGGATCTCTGTTCTCCTCTACAGGTCGCATTTCTCAAACGGTCTGGACGAAACTTGGTATATAGGATAAACGAATTTTTAGAACTTCCTCCAAAAAGGGGCAATTGCGACAATTATATAACCCGTTTCTGAGAGGCTTCATACGATGTGCCATATCCAGCACGCTGAAACACGCACGCACGCTTCAAGTGAGGTTCTAGGACATGCTGTTTTCCTCATTATCTTTTACTTTTCTTGTTTTTTGAAGCGATGGCATAATTCCTGGTTGGAGTCTAGGGTAACGAGACGCGAGGTAAAAAAGGACACGATTTTCGATTTAAAAATACAACATGTGCCCGCAAATAGCAGTAGGTAAGGTTGACACCTTTGACTATAGGCATAAAATTATGTTAGGTTCAAAGTCAAAGTAAGTTTATTGCAAATAGGCAATAGCACATTTGCAGTATGCTTTGAGTTTGAAAAGGAAATATCCCTTTCATGTGCCGACTCAGAGATGATTTTCGTACAGGAAAAGGAAACCCTTCTGACTCTAACGCGCAGTACTTTGGAAATACCTACACCCGTAAGAGAAGAATACACCAAGAAATTCAACGGGCATATAATTTTTTCCATTTTCATTTCAAATAGCTATTGAATCTAAATTGATACCATGCTAGTTAAAAATTTGAGAATTTGATATTTAAGACAGGTCAGCAATAAAATTGAAATTAAGGAAGTGTTTTACATAGGAAGCCATCAAGGTAGTGGGCGGGTAATAAGGCGGCGCGCCTTGCGCTACAATCTCCGTCAGAAGGATGTCCAACAAACAATATCCAAGTTTGTGTCGCTTTGCCGTAATATTTGCCAAGACTCCGAAAGCCCGACGGAGTTTCAGCGACTTCTCGAGCTTATTACTATTTGTGTTGCCAAGATTCTCGTCTAGTTCACCTCCTGACGGATGTCGCAAACTAAAAACTAGATCCAAATTTTAGAATTCGTTTTACTTCGAAAGTTTTCAAACGCGCATCATGCTATCCTTTATATTCCGTTGCTTTAAGATTTTTGGTTTAAGATTTCCTTTCATAAAGAGTCAGCTCAGCACCCTCGCCATTTCGTGCATGAAAAATGGTATCATTCTATGAAAAAATAATGTCGCAGTGGCGTAAGGACGTCGTGTGCCTCTTCATTTGACGCGCGCCTTGTATGTGGCTGGAGGAGCGCGCGGCATGTGTTTACGTCGCTTAAGTAAGAATAATGGTGGCACATAAATCAGTGGCATCTTCACGTCGTTTTGAATTCTCACAAAAGATGTCAGCTCCCCGCTAAATAAGACTCCATTCACTGGAGACAAACGCGCTTCGACTCGGAATTACCTACCCACCCATTGTGTTCACATCTTATTAAACAGAAAATCGAATAATATAGTACTACCTACGCATTTTTCCTTCAAATGATGAAATATTGGAATAGGTAACATTATTTTAAAACGAGGTTGTGCATGTAATATAGATAGGTATTCACATTTAGCACAACCTTGTTTTAGTGTAGATAATAATAGTAATAGTCAAGATCGTTTAAAAAACGGATTCCACACCGTCAAATTGTGAGTGAAGCAGCCAAGAAATGCCGATCCACTCGAACACACAATCCTACCGACACGCCACACATATAACGTCATTCTAAATTTGGTACATACCCTATTAACACCATGCTATACCGATCAACCGCCACAAAGCAGCAAGATCTCTTCCTTGATACCCAGGTAGGAAGGTGATGTCAGTTACCTTTCTTGTTTACGTCAATTTGACGTAACTGACGTTACAGACCAATATGACACGTCTAAATAACGTAATGTTTCTGACGAATGAAAAATGTCTTAAAATACCCTAAAATGACGTCACGTGGTCATGTCCTTTTGACGTAACAGACGTTACAGACCAATACGACACGTCTAAATAACGTTATGTTTCTGACGCAAGAAAAACGTTTCAAAATTCCCTAAAAAGACGTCAAATGGTCACGTCGTCTTAACGTCACAGACGTAGCGTTACAATAGTATATGCAAAAGACTTAATTGTTGGAGAAAAAAAGACTTCATTGTGTTCATAAATATACGTCATGAGTAACGTATTTTTACGTTACTAACCAATGTCACAGCCCTATATGACACGTCTATATGACGTAATGTTTCTGACGTAAGAAAAACGTCTCAAAATACCCTAAAAAGACGTAACATGGTCATGTCCTTTTGACGTCACAAACACAGGGGTACAATAGTACGTGCAAAACGTCATTGTGTACATAAATATACGTCATGAATACCGTATTTTTAAATCACCGCCTGACGTCACAGCTCTATATGACACGTCTAAATGACGTAGTGTTTCTGACGTATGAAAAACTTCTCAAAATACCCTAAAAAGACGTCACAGACGTAGTAGTATAATAGGACGTCCAAAGACGTCTTTGTGAAAAAAATGTTATTACGTTCATAAAACGTATAGTTTTGAATAACATCTTATTTACGTCACGTATTGACCATTTTATCATTGTACTCATGTAAAACTACTCTTTACTGAAACAATTTTAATTTATTTTACTTATATACGATTTATTCGCCTCGAACTGAGTCCTTAATCTCCAACTAGTAAGCTTTAACATGCACACAAGCAGTAAATAAAAGCTTTACACAGTAATATTGTTTACTCGGAGGAAACAATGTGCATAATTCGACCGGCCAACTCAAGTAACCGTGGCTTAGTTGGTCGACCGACGGATTCGAATACCAAAGAAAGCCGCGACACCGGGTTCGATCTGCGTCACCGGCTACGTGTGCAATTCAAATAATTTTATTTTAAATAAACTGAGAGAGTCTTTAAACATTTAGCTAGTACACGTCCGCTCCACGAGAAACAAACGAAAAAAAAACCTAAAAAATAACATTTCAAACTACAAAAGGCCATTTGGTGGTACCAAATACGTCCGTCTGGACGTCGCATGTTGGTCGTTTTTTGGTTTTTCATTGTTACCAGATTCATAGGTCCCACTGACGTCACAATACGACGTCGTGTGCCCGTGACATTTTGACGTCTCTCTCAACGAACGTTAGACAGACGTCACGTCAGGACGTCTGTTACGTCTGTGACCGACCTTATTGCAACTTCATAATGACGGAAAATTCCTACAAGTCGTGTTAATTCCGTCAAGTTCTCATGAAATAATCAAAAAAGTGCAGTCTTTTGTGATTAAAATGTGTACCTATCAACCACAAGAAAACAAACAAATAATCCATTCACGCATAGGGAGCCGCCGTTTGCTATCATCCACTCGATTATTGGCGATGTTGAATCTTTCTTTTTTAAACATTCCTTGAAATAGTACCTATTAATTAATATTTCCGTATTTTCTTATCTTTTAATCAGGAACAGGCGAGGTTATTCATTCAGTGGGATCGGGATGGCGGGATGCGGAGAGACATACATGCAATGAAAGCCAAATGAAGCTTTCTGCCAAAAAGTTGCGATGAAAGTTGTCATTGTTACGTGGTACACAGTGCGGAGCTAGTGCGGCCGAGCGAGGGCGAAACTAGTGCGAGTTGGAAGCGTTTATTGAGCGGAAAGCGAGCGCGCTGAGCGAGTTCCCGACTGCCGCGTTCACCCGAGCCTTCGCCGCTGGCAGTCCAACTTTATTTTGTTTTGTAGTTTGTCCTCTACTTTTTGCAACGACAGGTAGCTAACGTATTAATTCACGTCCAAATTAATCGCCGACGAAAGGCACCTCGATCGCTCTCCTAGCCCAGAGACTATCCCGGTCCCCGGCTATAAATTGATTTAGGCGAAAACATTTTGCAAGTCAAACACTGTTAAGAAAAAGGAGCAATTTTGTGCGTCCCTTTCAGGGCGAGGTCTCTTAAACATCGGGTCTCCGGCAACCTGCCGGTGCCGTAATCTGTCGAAAACATAAAAGCGTATGAAAACTTTAGTATCCAATAAATTTTGCCAATACAAGTGTGGACGGCGTCAAATATTTCGGAAATTGTGTGTCTTGGCGTCACTCATATTGTGCCAAAATAAATTTCATTTACTTATTTCATAAACATTTTCAGGGTTCAGTCAGTGTTCGTAATGAGTATAGGTAGTGTAAGTGGTTGAGGATTTCATCTTCGTTAGCATGGAAGCTCCTAAAAACAGAGTTCACGCAACGCTATCCAAAACACGACATGGTTTCGGTCGCGCGTGTTTGAGCGGCGAGGGCGTGGAGCGCTCGTCAAAGCCATCATTAAGCAAATATTTCCCGACAGTTGGTCCGGACGGTCCGTCAGATCTGCCATTCCGGTCGAACCGTGCCTACTGCTACTCCATTAATTACGTCCGGATCTAATTAGCTGGTCGTACAATCAATCGGTGCACCGAGCGGCATACCCAGAGCCAACAGATTTGTACATACTATATTTGAAGCTTTCACACGGGTTAGGTACACATGGAATGCGTAATAAAAGGCCACATTTTAACCCGTCAAGTGTCATGTTTATGCAATTTTTTTGTCTTTTAAGTCTTAGTGTTCGCGTGACGCGAGGGCTTTTAAATAGAATAACCCCGCTATAACACAAATATAGTAAAACATATAAACGCCGTGCAGAGCTTGAAAGGGAAGCCAAGAAATAATATTTTAGCAATACCACAGAATAAATAATAGTACAAGGCAATACGTACATCTACCACAGAATAAATAATAGCATCTACTACAAGAAATCGGATTTCCATTTTCTGCCCACGCCTCGACGGAAACAGCCAGCGTGTCAATAAGTAATAGATTTTCGATCTGCTAACGATGTCGCCGCATCTGTAGACGGGAGATTTTCGCTTCGGATGAGTTCGTATCTATATTAGCCGCGGGTCGGGCACGTCCACAATTTGCGGCTGCGGATTGGCACGAATGGAGCGTGCGATATCAAAGTTGCGGCGGTATTTGGGGCCGAATATTGGACTCAATCGCCGGTGACGGCCCACACTGTTCCAAAACCGCACTCGCTCCGTGCTCGTCTCTCGCTATCTCCTCTCTGCTCTCTGCTATGTACGAGTATGATTTGTAATTCAATTATGACTAGTGAAGACCGCAATTCCTGTTACTTGTATTATGGTGCGCTCTCGACCGCCCGCGCCGAGCGCAATAAAATTCATGAGGCTATTGTTACATTCATGAGAGGAATTGGGAAAAAATACTGTGTAAACAAACGTAAGCGAGAAGTGTGGAAGGCAGGGGGAAGTTTATGTGACTATTTTAGCAAGTATCAGCTCAATTTTGTTGTGATCAATGTTATTGTCTCCTCATTACGAAATATCGTAGGTGGGTGTCTACGCCCTACGATGTTTTGTCTGGCTTCACAAAGAATAATGCTTATTATGAAATCCCCCGTCTTCTCGTTGTTTCTGTTCGTGGGAAGCATCTTGCAAACTTAATTTATCGCTTTGTATCGTATTTTAATTACAAAAGATTTATGTTTACTCGGATTCACGGCGCTAGCAACTTGAATGAGTTTTTAAAGCAATTTCAATTTATGGTATAAAGACAAAAAGATGGCATATTTATTTCGCAAAAAGTCATGTTATATAACCTATTTGCATATAAAAGCCGAAGAGAGACCGGCTAACACGAAAATTGCTGTGAGCTTCGAATAATATTTCAATGTAGTTCTTAATTGTTGAATTTATAACTTTTAATCGATTCATTAGTTTGGTCACAATCTTGAATATTATAATTTTTTTTCAGGTTTATATTTCTGACGTTCTCTATGAAATGAAGCATGTTTTCGACAGAATCCTTGTCATGTTATTGTTAGACCATTATCACATTATGGGATCAATATTCTCCGGCATTCGTGAATGTTAATAAAACTGTAAGATCGCCTATAGATGGTCATAAGACGAGACGTTTCACAGTTTACGTCGGAGCACTCTTTTCAACGGTTTGTTATTATTAGGATAAAGGTAAATTATGGTATATTTACTGACCATAACGGCGGAACTTTGGCCGTTTGCGGCGCCAAAAATTAGATATTAGATAATTTTCCTCATAGGTTATGGCTTTATAGATCCTGAAGCTCGAGTGACTTCATATTTTTATTAATGCTATATTTACCTCATTTAGCCGTTGCCTCGTACCCTTCTTTTCGAAATTAATTTTGGAAATGACGGTTGATTTCATCGTAATGACACAGATTGATGTTTAAATAATAATTGTAACTAAGTACATATAGGCAGTACCAGTTTTTATAGTTTTAATAAGTAATTTTCTCTTGTTAAAAATCCTTCGAAAAAACTACCACCAAAAACCCACCAAAACACTACCACCGAGGCCCTACCTCATAATTATGACAAGCAAGCAAGTGACCATGTCAGTTTATATGTAGTATTTATATAATCTAATATGTTTATTTTTATAGTAGAATAATGCTATAAATTCCTGAGATTAGGTTGTCTGGAAGAGATTGCTCGTTTGCGATAAGACCGCTAATTGTACTCTTTAATTTATAATTTGTGTTCTTGCGTGTATTATTTTTAGGTGTGCAATAAAGTGTATGTGTATTGAATTGTATAGATGTTCCTAGAACAAATTTCGGGAACATATAGAATCGAGGGGCAAGAGTTGAGGGGGGTGGTGGGTGGATGGGGTGGAGTGGGTTTCTGGCCCCTGGTACCCCTCACCCCGCAGGCGACGCTTAGTTAATGAGATATTTCTGTTTTAAGTTTATAAAAATCGGTTTTTTGTCTGCCAAAGGCTTCCAAACAGCCGTAACAGTTTATTAAAAGTTGGCTTTTAAATCGTCTTCTACTTTCCCCACTACGCCCACCCCCACCCCCCAACTCCTGTCACTCTATTCTATAGCAAACCCTATCTCATAAACTAAGCGTCGCCGCGGGATGGGAGGGGTACCAGGGGGTAGTCCTCTCCCTCACCAAACCACCACCACCCCCCACCTCAAGTCCTTTCAGTTTAACCGTCAGCAAAACTTAGCTGTTTTATTTATGTCTGAATTCACTAAGTAACATTTTTTAGAAGTCACCTGAAAATTTCGGGCTAGTTTCATCACAGGGGCAGTTTGTTTGCAAACAAAAATCGTGGCTGCCTAGCCCACGTAGCGAAGGGATTATCCGATGACACACTGCGCACTCAGTAATAACGCTGTAGTTTACCTTGCTTGCTACTACGCCCCTGGGGACTTTCCGGGACATTGCATAATACCACTATACCACAGACCATACTGTTTCATGTTGCGTGAATTAAAATCATGATTTTAAGACAATATCGGCTCTATTCAAGCATAGATTAAATCAAAATAGCAAACTAGCCTCGACGCGACAGGTTTCGTTCATAAGCGTGTCAGTGAAAAATGATATAAGAATAAATAAAATTATTATAAAAACACATAAAACCCGAATGCGTACAAAGTTATTGATTACGAGCTCGATTGTTTTTCAATCATTCATTCAAAAACAATCACACTAATATTATAAAGGCGCAAGTTTGTATGTATTTAAGAGTGTGTGTGTGTGTGTATGTATAGTTTTGTTACTTCTTCACGCTTAAACGGCTGAACGGATTTGAATGCAATTTGGTATGGAAATGAGGTAGCTTACCCTGGATTAACACATAGGCTTCTTTTTATCCCGGAAATAAGCACGGTTCCTGAGGATCGCGGGTGAAACCACGAGGTGCAATTAGTATTTATATAAATTTAAATTTTTCTTATTTATTTACATACTCGTATTTAGCTTTACTTTAATAGTTCAATTACAACATTATTTACATTAACATTAAACCACTCATTATTATTACTAAAAAATAGCAATTGTCATATAAGCTTCTAAAATGTAAGAAGCTTATATGATAATTGGTATTTTTTAGTAATAATAATGAGTGGTTTGTTCCGTTGGAAAAACAATGTGGCAGGTGTACGCCGCCATATTAGTGTTCTTGACACTTCATATATTCATCTTCCTATCTCGTTATCAAGACAAATCCAAAGTACCTCAGTTATCAAAATCCGTCAAGCCGTTTAGGCTGTAGGACGCGTCTAAGAAACGTACAAACAAACATACAAGCCAAACACATAACCCTCCGTGCAGTCGGGTAAAAACACAACATTATGCAACATGACAAAATAAATACAATTAAAAATTAATGCTGTGTGTTGTCCAGCTCCCGACTCAGAAAAAGAAAAGACCCTGGCGCTGATTTGCTGCCGGAAACTATTTTGTGGCTTTTAAACCAAAATTTGGCAGGGGGTGTTCTCGTATGATCACGGTCAATGTAACTCGATGTTTGATGCAAAACAGGTACGCGCCTGGGTGGTGATTGCGCACGTAACCCTGAGACATTTGGTTTTCAGTCTCATAATATCAATGCCCAGGCAATTCGCAGAATACAGTGTCCTTCACCTATAAATAATTTGGAATGCTACCTTAATGAGTCTTCGCTCTTGTGCAATCGATTTTCAAAGCCTTGGTTGGAATAATTTCGTAATATTATCGCCAATTAAGCTCGCATACTTAACACACATTTGCCGATACTCAAGCACCTACTCAAATATTATATCTACCAATTAAAAACATACTTAACAAGAAGGCGCGGGTGCCCCTCTACCTGTACTTGCTAATCTTAAAAGAGCTCTAATTTTGAAGCGGTCGGCCCCCGCAAATTACAAGCACCAGGGCCCCCGCATAAATCCAACCTTTTCAAGTTAATAAAAATGATTTAAGTACGCATTAAAAGGATCTTTTTCCCGTTGAGAACACGGAATTTATAACTGTAATAACTCGACCGATTGTCCCGTAATTACGCGTGTAGAAATACAATACACAACAATGTGTATAGCTATGCTTGTAGGAGTTGTAAGTAATTGAAAAGAAACGTAGACATGGATCCTCGAAGCCTTTTAATTTCGCAGATTAATAACTGGGAGATACAATTTCTGTTAGCCGCAAACAATAGTGGATACAGCGGCCGGCTGCCTTTAGAAGAGAAGAAATATAGGATTGTTAGCATAACTAGCGCCGCCCCGCGGGCAGGCGTGGCCCGCCGGCCTCGGATGTAGGAATCCTTCGCCATTCTAACGTTACAGAAATACTATCTTTTGAATTCACTTAGGGCTGCCATCCGTATACTAGTATGAAGGGCGTCCGGGGGGGGTTGGGGGGGGGGCAATGCGCTTAGCAATGCGCTCGTCACCCAGAGACATTGGTTTTTAAGTCTCATTGCCCAGTCATTTCGCTGGAAACATTGCCATTCGAACCGAAACAAGACATGCTTACACACTACTTGGCGATTGAATATCTGACGAAGGTGTGGTACTTCCCCAGGCGGACTATTGCCACAGAATAAATAATAGTAAAAGCTATTACGTAAGAGGACCACAGACTGCTATGTAAACTGCTATCTTATTTGATAAACGCATGGATACAGTAAGCCCCAATGTGGTTTATTTAAAAATACCTCGACGTTTGGGAATGTAGTTAATAAGAACATTTTTCACCACAATTGGCTTTTTTATTAGCCAGACAATTTTTGTTGAAATACACTCCTACGACCCATTTCAATAGTGTCTAGACAAGGTATTACGTATTTTGTACTTTTAAGTAATTCATGTATTAGGTACCTATGTACCTAATACATGAATTGTGGTTACATTTATGATACCAACATAAACGTATCTACAAGATCACATACTTTATAATTTCATCACCAGCCGTTATTTTTGTGAGATACAATTTACAGAAACGATCTTTATTTCTAAAGATCGTTTCTTTTTCTAAGGTTCAGTTAAGTTGTAAAACAAGGAACCCTTAGTTTTTAGTTAGTTAGTTTTGTCATGTCTATCGTCCGTTCGTCTGTCCGTCTGTCCGTCGGTCTATCTATATGTCACAGCCATTTTATTCAGAAACTAAGAGGTAAATTTTCAAAATTGAAATTTGGCATATGTATATAATCTAGTCAATCTATTATTAACCCACCGCTACATGTAATGTAAAAGTGTTGGCATTTCCCTCCGCAGCCGCACCTAAGGTAACCGCAACAGTAATGGACATTAGTAGGCTGAAAAGATACAATGATAATTTATTTTAAAAAAAGTTATCATCCAATGATTACAACGCTTAATGTTAAATTAACAAGTTTAGCATCTTTTGAATACTGCATTACTTTGGAAGCTATATTTTCTACAAACAATAAACTCAAAAGAAAATAGTTATAAAATTAACTAGTTATGGACAAGTCATAAACCAGTGAAGGACACCTAGTTATAAACACATGTTCCAGAATTGAACACCTGATAATGGACACGTAATAACAAGAAAACAACAAATTTTCACATAAAACATCTTTTATTTTCATGTGGGTACCAAAAATATGAATAAACATCAGTAAATGTTTAAATTTTAACACTATTCGAGATCAGCCTCACAAAATACTAGCGTAAAGTTAAATTCGTAACAAACATTAATAATATTCAAATTAGCCTTTGAAATCAGCCTCACAAACATCGTTTAAAGTTAAATTAGTATTTTTTGGGTGGTTACGTAACCTATTATCTTACGTACCTTTTTTATTTAATTCCTTCTTTTCATGACATTCTTTCCAAGCTTTGCTCGTTATTGCCGATGGTAACTTTTCTTTTGATATTCTACCTTTCTTTCACAGGTTCTGGCCAGAAAAGAGCTTTCTTAAATGTCGATGGCACTATAATATTTTTCTCTTTTAACATCTGTTGTGCAAATGATGTTGTTGGCATGAGGGGTTTTGTGGGCGATATTAATCAACCCTTGATCTTGACATAATAATAAATCATTGGTATCAGTACTTGTACTATTATTTATTCTGTGGTATTTGGCAAACGATGTTGATGGCAAATCTTTTATAGGAGTTTTGAGAGTGATATCAATCAACCCTTTATCCTGACATAATAATAATGTCGTTGGTATTAAATATTTGTGGCAACCCAATTACCTCTTTTGTTGTGAGAACGCATTCGGTAAATGATGTCGATGGCATGTTTTCTACAGAAGATGTTTGGACATTATTAGTTAATCCTTGATTCAGATGAGTCTCATTGTTGTGAGAATTTTTTAAACTATCAGATGTCTGATCACTTGTAATGCCCCTTTCTTTTTCCGCGTCTTCCAGCTCTATTGGTGTTTCCTGATTTACAAATTCTTCGTTTCGTAGCCTGTTTGAATGACACAAATGTTTATACTTAGCCCAAATTGTGTATAAAGTGAAATCTTCAGCAGGTAGCTCGTCATTTAAATCAGTTCTCGAGATATAAAAACATATTTTGTACATGTCCAGTTTTGACTGTGTGAATGATTTTACTATTTCTTGTTCCAATTTAGCAAAAAATTTTGAATCTTGTGATGTCGTATGTTGATTGTCTTTCGTAAATCTTCGGTTTGCCCACAACCGAAGATTTACGAAAGACAATCAACATCTTGAAAAATAAATATATTCCGAACCAAATGGAAATAGTCCTCCAGCCCGAAAACCATTTCTCACGCAATCTGGTGTGAGATCTTGTAAGGCACATTTTAATATTGATCCAAAGTTGTCTTTTTTAACATGCTGGCCTAAGTTTTCCGTCTACCATTTACAAATATGTTTTCGCCAAAATGCTTTAAGAGGCCTGAAAACCACCAGATCTATCGGGTGCAACAGGAGTGTACTATTAGAATATAGCGCAATCAGTTTTATTTAATTTTGCGAATAGAAATCCGATAAAGATTTCGTTAGGTGCGAGGCGTGACCATTCAAAAAGAAAATAATTGGCAGCTTAATCCTGTTTTGTATGAGCCACGGGTGGAAAACGTTTGTGATATACTCGTAGAAAGTGCTGCTGCACATCCATCCATTTTCGGATTTACCTATGGCCCACGACTCCGGAACACCATCTGAAATATGTTTTGGCACTCGTTCATATGAAAACACTATCATAGGTGGAGAAAACTCCCCGGCTGCATTAGCTGTTATAAGCACGGTCAGATTTTCTTTTTCTTTTCCTGAAACAGTGTAGACATTTTTATCTCCTTTTTTCACTAACACATGATTTGGATATTAAAAGAAGGCACTCTCGTCAGTATTGAAAAGTCTGGTGTGGTCCTTTATTATATCTTCAAGATTGTTTTCTTTTAAATACTCATGGATTTCTGAGAACTAATTGGTTATTTAGTGTTGAGTGACGGCTTCCCTAGACGTTGGCCGATTTTGGGAAAGTCGTTCTGACACTTCCGGTTGGCGTCTGAGAAAGGCCTGGTACCATTTTCACCCTGGCCTACTCTCAGTGAAAGGAGTTTCCCTTCCATCTGACCTTATTATTAACTGAATACTGTCTAAAAGCTGTTCTTAAGCAACAGGACAGTGTCTCTCAGACATTGCGAAAAGCCATTTCACTAAAACGATCTCTTCGGCGTCATTAAGTAATGAAGATGGTCCCATGGAACAGATTGCAGGGCTTTTGCTCGTGATTTTATTGCGGGAAGTTATTCTGGGTTATTATTTAGTTATTCTAACAAATATAAAAAAAACAACTTATTTAACATGGTGATGGAATGGACCAGTGTTGGACACTCCGATAGTGAACATCCCTGTACATAACTGGAAATTTCCTTTAGAAAGCCATCATCAAAATATAGTTAATCGTACTTATCGGAAAAAGTCGGAATGTAGTTTAAAACAAACAAAACATTATTTTACCATTAATGGACATAATGTATACACAACTATACGAATGTTATTTAAGTATTTCTAAATTTGTATGAAAAAAGGGTTTATCAATACCTCAAACGTAATCATCACTCAAAAACATTAAATATATTTAAGAAAAAGTATTTTACGCAACTCACCTTTCTAATGAATTTGCTAAGAAATCTAACCGCCACCGATCCGCTGTCGATTCACTAGCCGCCATTTTGGAACTGAATGATTGTCAAACGTCAACTGTCATATTTTGATAGCTAAGTACCTGTTGTCTATGGTTATGTATTGCCATGAATCGGGAAATTAGTAGATATCTTATTTTTGTAGGTTTCTTTAAAAGTGATCATTACTTGGGACACATTCCATTACTGGTACACTTACGTTATGTGGGTAACCCACAAGACCGATAATAATTGAGGATTTGCGTCCACTCATTGAGACCTTTCATAATAACATGATACAAGAGAATCCATTTTAATTTTAACATAAGAATGAAGCTAAGTTACAGAAACAATCATGTTTGATATTTACACGAGTGCTCCATTTCTTTCACTTCGCGCGGCGTGGATGGCGGCTTTTACGTTGGACCAAATACCAGTCAGAAATTTTAAAAAATAAAAATGTACAGAGTAACTAAACTTGGATCTGACATTAGGTCTTACCTACTTACAGATGTTTATAAAACTCGGCAGAGACGTACAGTATCTATACGTGTGGCAGAAAAGAACTCGGGACGCAGAATGGAATGGTCGAGAAATAGAGTGTAGAGAGCTCGTGTGTGTGGCCAAAAAACGGCCGCCATCCACACCGCGCGGAGTGAAAGAAATGGAGCGCTCGTGTAATTAGGAGTATCAAACATGATTGTTTCTGTTTGTTAGCTTTATTCTTATATTTAAACGGATTCTCTTGTATCATGTTATTATGATAACAATTGTGTATCCGAGGATTCAGAAGTATCATTTTAATTTGCGGCACCCGTGGCTTTATCATCATATAAGAAGTGGTAGGTATATTTATCTCTACGTACCTAAACTTAGTTTGTGTCATCACTACACCTACACAACAAACAACTGTTATCAATCTGTGAAGCAATTGTTATGCCAATATGCAAATGATGACTATAACTATATTTTTTGAACTATTTTTCACTTGGATTCCTGTAAATCATGAAGTGTCTCATTTATATTCTTACAGTCATGTGTTGTGCACTTGGAAATGGTTGTCTTTAACAACTTTAACTATTACTAGAACTATTTGATTTTCATTGATCAGATATCCAACTAGTCCCCCGATTCAGAACCTTTCGATAACGAACCGAATCATTCGATTCGATATTGTGATTGAAAAATGTATTCAATTGAACGATTTCAAATCGAATCCTCAGAATAAATAATACTATATCGATCGACAACTGAGTTATCGAAGGGTTCTGAATCGGAGGGCAGCTGTTATAAAGGTGCTAATCACATGGCTATGCGTATACGCCATTTCTCAATAATCACAAGTGTTATTTATACTTATTCTCTTTGGTATGGTTGGAGTGTATATTATGTGCGACCAACATAACTGTGAAGTGGCAAAAAGGAACTAGGTAGGTACAGCCGCCACGAATAAGGTTCACATTTTATTCCTTTTTTTCTCTAATTTTATTGGGCTACTTATCTATTCACTGGAACACTCACGCCACCATTCAGTTCACATATAAGTTGGTGCCACCGTTTCTACCTAGTACAAGATCTTTGGGTATATAATATGACAAAATATTTGACACCATCCATCCATACCAATAAAAGTGAAACGTCTGTTTGTTTGTTTGGGGAGCTTTCACGCAATAACGGCTGGACGGATTTTGATGAAATTTGGAATGGAGATAGCTTATACCCTAAAATAAAACATAGGATACATTTTATCTCGGAAAATTGAAAGTTTTCATGGGAAAACTGGAAAATGTTGATTACTCGCTGTAAGGAACGGTTGCCATTAAAACGAAATAACAGGTCTGTCGAAAACTTCAAGAGCATTGATGCTGTACCTACTTTTGTATTAGTTTTTTCATATCGTAGAAGAACATGGGATGCTTTTTCTCACGATAAACAGCAGTCCGCGCGTACGAAGTCGCGGGCGGGAAAAACGCCTGTATTTTACTGCTAGTAGCAGTAAAATACAGAAAATACAAATACGCGAACGACGAATACGAATAATCGTGTGAAGTGTTAGTGCCAACCTTGAGCCACACCGTGACGAACTGCGATTAGCGTATTCGCAAAATTCTATGAAATCTTATGTACATAATACAAAGTGTTTAAATTGTGTCACATACTTATTAATTTATTTAAAACCAGCTTCTCTCTGCGACTTCGTCCGCGTTGCCTACAGGAAACAACACCATTTAATACATAAACACGAGGTTGGTATAGTTTACTAAAGATGGACTAAAGAAAATTTATACAGATTACTTATTGCACATCTTTTGGCAATATGTAAAGGCCGTTGAACGTAAAACTGCACACCACGGAAAGTAATCAAATATGTTATAGGTCACCGCACCGTTATATTGTAAACACCGATAGATTTCAATTTAATGGATCATAATTCGTAAGATTGTAAGCAAACGAAAAATCGTGAACGGAAATGCTATTCGCTAGCTTATGGACCAATTATGGCACAGTTTTACAATTTTACGATGCCTGTTATGTAACCTTTTCTTGATTGGTCAGTCTAGCTTTGGAGACCATAGAGCTACACACTAAATAGAATCTCACGAAACGGAATCGGAGCACCCCGACCCCCACGTGGTCTGACTCTTCCCTTCCCCGGGTTCAATTCCAAATAGTGGAGCCAGAAGCTCGCAAGGAGTTCCTGAGCGATATGAGCGCACAAGACCTGATTGTAGCGAGGGGGAGGTGACGAGCGAAGCGAGCCGGCAACGTCTTAAGCGGAATGAAGGTTGAGTGTGCGAGTGAAGCGAAGGGCCGACGCGAGCTGGCGAGTTGACAATTTAACGGTGGCGATAGTATCGGAGAAATTGTAAAACTGTGCACTGATTGGTCGGTAATATTCGTAGTGCATGTTCTTTCACGCGTTTTAGTCTGTTTGTAATTTTACGAACAAGAACTCGTCTGATTGTAATCTATCTGTTCTTACAATAAACCGGTAACATATAAGTACATTTGAACTAATAATTACCTATTAGAGATCGTCTAGTCTAAAACTGAACGCCCCTCCAGTGTGTTCACGCTCACATGCATAGTAGGTGAATAGACGCACACACAAATTGGTCTTTCACAGTCACAGAATGACTGAAAGACCAATATGTGTGTGCGTCTATGATGACGACGCACCCGAACGGTCGGATCTGTTGATCAACTTGTGCATAAATGACGCGAACGCACTTTTACACCGCGCATATTGCTGACTTAAGGGCGGACCCCCAATAATCATTCAATACATTGTCAGCAAACGTATATAATCTGCGATTTCTGAACATTCGAGGCTTTTTTCTCAATCGCTCTTTAAAAGCCACCTGACTTCGGACCCGGTCTTAGAGCTGTCAGTCAGCTTGGACTAAGCACAGTCAGATGGAACCTCTGCCCAAATAGATAGAAGTGTAGCAACAATTAAGTATCGTAATTGTTGTGTTAGCTGCTAAGATGTTTGTGAAGAAATTAAAATAAATAGTGTGTGTGTGTGCCATAAAAGTTGTCTAATAGGCCCACATAACATTACAGCACGCACGACAGAGCGGACATGCAAATGGAGCGCTCCCCGCCATACAATGCCAATATCTGAACTAATCACACGATTAGTTGACCAAAAGAATCCAAGTTTACAGTAAAATGTGTGCGCCGCATGCACACAAGTAAAGTGTTTCCTCTCACACAATCAGGTTTAGTGGAGGGGCGTCCATTATACGATTAGGTGATCTCTACAATATTTGTGAAGGTTGAAAATTAGGCGACAGAAAAGAATAAATAATAGTTTAAAAACTAAAAAACACGCTTTATATAGAAAACCAAACTAAAAAATAGAAAATAAATTTTAATAGTGTAAATAAGAAAAAAAAGTTTTATTTCAAAAAAAACATGGCGTGCATGGGTCAATAGTTATAAATATTTCATTGACAGATATGAGAAGAAGGATTATCATTTCGATAATATCTTAAAAAGCACCCAACGCTTTTTTTAAACATAACATTTTTTTCTTATTTAATTCAAAATTATTAAAATTTATTTTTTAAATTTTAGTTTGGTTTTCTATATAAAGCGTGTTTTTTAGTTTTTTTAAACTATTATTTATTTTCTACTTTTTAGTTTGGTTTATTTATAAGAGTGTTTTTTTTCTATTTATTGCATTGTCATTGGTCTTTGATAGGTGTGCAAAATTTGAATGAAATCTGACCGTTTAAAGTGGGTCAAAATAGCGTCCAAAGGTCGGTTACAAACATACAAGTGAAGCTAATATAAAGCGTATAAAAACATTTAGTTCTAGTTATAAATTATTATCTAGTGCTGTGTTTGTCTATTTTCTGTTTGAAATGATATCCTTGCTTTGCAAATGTTTTGGCAGCAGTTTTTGAGATTAACTCACACAGACAGACAGATGCGGATGGAAATTTTGTTTTATCATAAATGTAGCGATTTATAATTTCATTGTAATTTCAATTTGTTCAAGTGTTTGTCATGTATTTGCTAATTTATTCATTAATAATGTTAATGTAGTCTCATTGTAATAAATACATTATCTTAATTAATTGTTTAGACGGCAAAAATAAGTAACTTCTTGAATAATGTTTTGGATAAAATTCAATATGGTTCCAATTGCAACAATAGCTATTTTTGTGCTAATAAATATAACCAGTGGTCTAGATTATAAAATACTACGTGCTATTGAAAGATATGCTGTTGGATTCCTTTCTTATTGTAAGTATTTTCCTACTTTTTTCAACGAGAACAATTGAATCATGGACCCGATTACACTGACCCTCCGTTTGAGTAATTTCTTATTGTATGTTTCAGCAGGTACCTACCTATAATCATTATTACGTCAAGTTCTTGTTTAGTTATTGTTTTCCATTCATAAAACGATCGCTTGACACGCGTTATACCAGCTTTTGTGAAATATCCCGTTGCCAGGAATAATTTAAAAGATGAAGAATGAAGCAGTCGAGCTAGGCTTCTTTGATCATTTTTCTCTATTTCTATTTTGTCATCCAAACACATTCTGATGAACCTGTCACTCTATACCACTCATATAAGCTACTACTTATATTATTTTTCCAGGCCCCTCAAAAGAATCCAGAATCACCAACAGCAGCCTCAAGCATATATCGTTCGTTCACTTGCGAATGGCCAATTTTATACCAGCCAACAGGACCAACTTCAACTTTTTCCAGATGAAAGAACTGGCCAAAAAACTAGACTTTACACAGAAAACTGTACTATACATGAATGGATATATGGACAGCGCGCTTCGTTTTCCCTATTCCATGAATATGGGATCTGTGTATGCAAAGTATGGATATAATATTCTATTGCTGGAGTACTCGTGGTACTCTTCTATGATCTATACCCGGTAAGTGCTATGTCCTCGCGCGTCAAGCATTAATTTTACAGGTAGCTGACGATAGAATTAGCATTAGCCATCCACTGCCCAATGATCCTTATTGGGCAGTGGATGGCTATCTATACTTTTAATAAAACAGTTAATAAAAAAGTCTGTTAATATAATAATTTTAATTTTCTAATGGAAAAATTTGGGTCACGGACGAGATACGAACTCGCACACTGTGCCTCAGCGCAGCACATGCCTTTACCAATTCGGCCACCGAGACCTATGCGTCGTCATCCATATCTTTCCACTAGGTTCTTTCAACCCGTCTTATGGGGACGGTAACGCTATCTATTGGTCGTATTACGAACAACCAACCAAACACGGCTAATATTGGTTACCAACCAACGGTCGTGGGTTCGAATCTCGCTAGGTGCAATCATTTGTGTGATAAGCAGTAATGCTTGTTTCCAAGTCATGGATGTAATATTCGTATCTATGTATGTTTATCCGTTGTCTAGTACCCATAGTACAGGGTATCCTAGTTTGGAGCTAGGTAAATTGGTGTGAATTGCCCCGAATATACTAGTGGCTCTATGAGCTGTAGACCTCGCAAGCACAAACTTTTTTTGCAAACAATCTAGCGGTGAACAGTAGCGCCAGCTAGTTACCTTATTGTATAACTAACATTAATAACCAAGGTGCTCCATCAATCCCTACCTAGTAGGTAAAGGGCTTTCCACTGGTAGATCCCTAACAGTGAGCAATTTACTGCATTTTGAGGAGCTGTTCTGCTCATTACGCCGAAGTTTCCCATCAGATCTTCACTACATTTTTATTAGACCATCTTAATGACAAGACTTTTTAATTAAAACAAGAACTATCGAAATCGGATCTAATTAGGCAGCGATATTCAGAAGCCCCATTTTTGCCCCTTTTTGGAGGAAGTATCCCCCCTCCCCCCCCTCCCCATATATTATTTATTTATCATATTAAAAAACGGTGCCTATATGATACGAGCATACAGACAGACAGACAGATCTGTCTGTCTGTGTCTCGTATCACGTCAATCCTACTGGAACGAATGAAATGCTGGTTTCGCTGTTGCATAGGTTTTGAAGTCTGTTATACTTCTGAATCCGTTAGGTAGAAGTCGAGCAATCGATAAAAACTATATTACACATTGGTTACTTATATCCCAAAGAAATGACCACGTGGACAACGCCGCGAACAAACGCCGCGGGCAACGCCGCTGGCAAAGCTAGAAGTTAATCAAATAACTTGCATGTTTATTGAATCAGATAATTGTTACACTATGAGCTACAAGCCTTGTTGATCTCACTAGTAATTGTACCTATTAGTAATTGTGCATATCGAAAAACCCAAAATATATAATTACCAATATTTCCAGAGCAGCCAGATACCTACGCCCAGTCGGGAGACGGTCAGCTGAAATGCTAGCCGCTCTTACAACCTACGGCTTGGATCCCAAAAAACTGGAGCTTCTGGGTTTGAGTATCGGCGGCCATGGCATCGGCTACATAGCGAAACACTACCGCCACCTCACTGGCAAGAACATATCGAGGCTCACTGCCCTAGACCCTGCTGGACCTTGCTTTAGGCACCGCGAGCCGGAAGACAGAATTGACGCTTCAGACGCTGACTTCGTCGAAGTTATCCATACTAACACCGAAACGTACGGCTTGGCTACCCCAATAGGTCACATAGATTACTATGTCAATGGTGGAGAATTCCAGATTAGTGACAATCCTCAGCTTCCTTGCACTGGCACGTGCAGTCACTGCAAATCGTATTCCATATGGAAATCAGCCGTGCAGCATCCACATCACTTTAAAGCTATCAAGTGTGACACGGTTAAAGATGCAAGAGCTAGGAAATGCTATGATAGAAAGCCTTTGGTTACTAACCTACTGGGTCTAAACGTAGACAAAAATGAGACTGGAATTTACTATTTAGCCACCACACCCTACTATCCTTATTATTTAGGCGACAATGAAACGGAGAGAGAATATTATCAGTTTGATAATATAAATGATGAAGATTAAATGATCTAAAAATAAGACATTGTTTTTTTACCCGACTACGGCGAAGCAAGGGAAGGGTAATGAGTATAACAGTCTATATGTATGTATGTATGTATGTATGTATGCATGTATGCATGTATGTGGATGTTCCACCATATTAGCGTCGCCCTTATTGAGTCGATTTTGATGAGCCAAGTATCAATCAATTCGTCTTCATAGCAATAGTGTCAGGCAATTTTTTACCCGACTGTACTCGTGTTTTAGTTTTTGAACATATGTCTTGTTTATAATCGGGTAAGATGGTTAGTGGTAGACAATGTACCGAGTTATGAGGGCCCGGTCTACCCTTCTCATCCCTCTTACGCTGTGAGAACCAGCATATTATAAGGAATGCTGTATACGTATCAGCATTTACCTACTGCGAGACTAAGGCAGCGTCTGGGGGACATGGTCCATGTTCAATGCGGACTTATGTGCTTAAAATCTTTCACAATTTTGATCACTTTGTTTTTATTTGGATACTCTGTTTTTATTTTCTAATTATTTTAGATTAACACTTTATTGACACCAAGAAAATAAAAAGATACAGACATAGAAAAAGACTTAGATTATAGGTTCAACGGCGGTCTTATCGCTAAAAGCGATAATCACTTCCAGACAACCTTTGGATGGACAGAAATGATTGAATAACAAGGACGGTGGTGTAGCAATATAGAAACATATTATGTTAAATTAAGATTTGTACCATAAATAGGCATAAATAATTTACAATACTTACATACTATAAATAAATATAATTACTATACATATGACACTTATAATAGTAATAATTATTCACATAATTATATATATTTTTTATATAATAATATATAGTAAATATATATATATATATATATATATATTTTATTTTTTGCAAGTAAATTTAAATTTTAAAGTAGTCGGTGTTGTCAGACATTAAAAAATTAATAGCACTTACGAAATATTTCACAATTATTACAAGATTTACCAATGTGTTTTGTGCTGTGAAGTGGCATGGAAGATGCAGGTTCCATTCTCAAACGTGATTCAAATTTTCTTTTAAAAAAATATTATTCATTATGTTATCGATATCATGAATACATTATTTTAAGGTTTAATTATATGATTGGTCTACAAAAGATGATAAAACAAATATATCAATGGCTCGTTTTCGAATGCTATTGAATATTTATTTTTGTTTCATTGTGATGTATTTAAAAATGTAACCAGCCTCGCGTTTGTATTAATAAATACGAAATTCTATTTGGCTAGCTAAACTGATTTCTGGGATTCTGTGCTGATAAATAGTAGAGCATAGACAGAGGCTTTCTTAGCCATGTCAACAACAAAGACGAACAATGAATAACTCATTTCAATCGTTAGTTTTTATGTAATGCACAAACACATTTGTTTTTACATGTGAATTCCGTCTCTTACTATGAAATTTGTTCTTAGTTGACGAGGGCAAAACTAAGCGTTCACTTGGTCAGATGTAGTTCGTAAAATAGTTAGTTCTAGATAGAAATGATTATTTTGTTAGTAAATTCATATAAGCCTCAAGAATTAACAAGCAGCAAATGTAGATGTTGAGTTGGAAGTTTCGATCCGGAACGACAGACAAACAAGAATTAACAAGCAGCAAATGTAGATGTTGAGTTGGAAGTTTCGATCCGGAACGACAGACAAACAAGAATTAACAAGCAGCAAATGTAGATGTTGAGTTGGAAGTTTCGATCCGGAACGACAGACAAACAAGAATTAACAAGCAGCAAATGTAGATGTTGAGTTGGAAGTTTCGATCCGGAACGACAGACAAACAAGAATTAACAAGCAGCAAATGTAGATGTTGAGTTGGAAGTTTCGATCCGGAACGACAGACAAACAAGAATTAACAAGCAGCAAATGTAGATGTTGAGTTGGAAGTTTCGATCCGGAACGACAGACAAACAAGAATTAACAAGCAGCAAATGTAGATGTTGAGTTGGAAGTTTCGATCTGGAACGACAGACAAACAAGAATTAACAAGCAGCAAATGTAGATGTTGAGTTGGAAGTTTCGATCCGGAACGACAGACAAACAAGAATTAACAAGCAGCAAATGTAGATGTTGAGTTGGAAGTTTCGATCTGGAACGACAGACAAACAAGAATTAACAAGCAGCAAATGTAGATGTTGAGTTGGAAGTTTCGATCCGGAACGACAGACAAACAAGAATTAACAAGCAGCAAATGTAGATGTTGAGTTGGTAGTTTCGATCCGGAACGACAGACAAACAAGAATTAACAAGCAGCAAATGTAGATGTTGAGTTGGAAGTTTCGATCCGGAACGACAGACAAACAAGAATTAACAAGCAGCAAATGTAGATGTTGAGTTGGAAGTTTCGATCTGGAACGACAGACAAACAAGAATTAACAAGCAGCAAATGTAGATGTTGAGTTGGAAGTTTCGATCCGGAACGACAGACAAACAATAATTAACAAGCAGCAAATGTAGATGTTGAGTTGGAAGTTTCGATCCGGAACGACAGACAAACAAGAATTAACAAGCAGCAAATGTAGATGTTGAGTTGGAAGTTTCGATCCGGAACGACAGACAAACAAGAATTAACAAGCAGCAAATGTAGATGTTGAGTTGGAAGTTTCGATCCGGAACGACAGACAAACAAGAATTAACAAGCAGCAAATGTAGATGTTGAGTTCGAAGTTTCGATCCGGAACGACAGACAAACAAGAATTAACAAGCAGCAAATGTAGATGTTGAGTTGGAAGTTTCGATCTGGAACGACAGACAAACAAGAATTAACAAGCAGCAAATGTAGATGTTGAGTTGGAAGTTTCGATCCGGAACGACAGACAAACAAGAATTAACAAGCAGCAAATGTAGATGTTGAGTTGGAAGTTTCGATCCGGAACGACAGACAAACAAGAATTAACAAGCAGCAAATGTAGATGTTGAGTTGGAAGTTTCGATCTGGAACGACAGACAAACAAGAATTAACAAGCAGCAAATGTAGATGTTGAGTTGGAAGTTTCGATCCGGAACGACAGACAAACAATAATTAACAAGCAGCAAATGTAGATGTTGAGTTGGAAGTTTCGATCCGGAACGACAGACAAACAATAATTAACAAGCAGCAAATGTAGATGTTGAGTTGGAAGTTTCGATCCGGAACGACAGACAAACAAGAATTAACAAGCAGCAAATGTAGATGTTGAGTTGGAAGTTTCGATCTGGAACGACAGACAAACAAGAATTAACAAACAGCAAATGTAGATGTTGAGTTGGAAGTTTCGATCCGGAACGACAGACAAACAATAATTAACAAGCAGCAAATGTAGATGTTGAGTTGGAAGTTTCGATCCGGAACGACAGACAAACAAGAATTAACAAGCAGCAAATGTAGATGTTGAGTTGGAAGTTTCGATCTGGAACGACAGACAAACAAGAATTAACAAGCAGCAAATGTAGATGTTGAGTTGGAAGTTTCGATCCGGAACGACAGACAAACAAGAATTAACAAGCAGCAAATGTAGATGTTGAGTTGGAGTTTCGATCTGGAACGACAGACAAACAAGAATTAACAAGCAGCAAATGTAGATGTTGAGTTGGAAGTTTCGATCCGGAACGACAGACAAACAAGAATTAACAAGCAGCAAATGTAGATGTTGAGTTGGAAGTTTCGATCCGGAACGACAGACAAACAAGAATTAACAAGCAGCAAATGTAGATGTTGAGTTGGAAGTTTCGATCCGGAACGACAGACAAACAAGAATTAACAAGCAGCAAATGTAGATGTTGAGTTGGAAGTTTCGATCCGGAACGACAGACAAACAAGAATTAACAAGCAGCAAATGTAGATGTTGAGTTGGAAGTTTCGATCCGGAACGACAGACAAACAAGAATTAACAAGCAGCAAATGTAGATGTTGAGTTGGAAGTTTCGATCCGGAACGACAGACAAACAAGAATTAACAAGCAGCAAATGTAGATGTTGAGTTGGAAGTTTCGATCCAGAACGACAGACAAACAAGAATTAACAAGCAGCAAATGTAGATGTTGAGTTGGAAGTTTCGATCCGGAACGACAGACAAACAAGAATTAACAAGCAGCAAATGTAGATGTTGAGTTGGAAGTTTCGATCCGGAACGACAGACAAACAAGAATTAACAAGCAGCAAATGTAGATGTTGAGTTGGAAGTTTCGATCCGGAACGACAGACAAACAAGAATTAACAAGCAGCAAATGTAGATGTTGAGTTGGAAGTTTCGATCCGGAACGACAGACAAACAAGAATTAACAAGCAGCAAATGTAGATGTTGAGTTGGAAGTTTCGATCCGGAACGACAGACAAACAAGAATTAACAAGCAGCAAATGTAGATGTTGAGTTGGAAGTTTCGATCCGGAACGACAGACAAACAAGAATTAACAAGTAGCAAATGTAGATGTTGAGTTGGAAGTTTCGATCCGGAACGACAGACAAACAAGAATTAACAAGCAGCAAATGTAGATGTTGAGTTGGAAGTTTCGATCCGGAACGACAGACAAACAAGAATTAACAAGTAGCAAATGTAGATGTTGAGTTGGAAGTTTCGATCCGGAACGACAGACAAACAAGAATTAACAAGCAGCAAATGTAGATGTTGAGTTGGAAGTTTCGATCCGGAACGACAGACAAACAAGAATTAACAAGCAGCAAATGTAGATGTTGAGTTGGAAGTTTCGATCTGGAACGACAGACAAACAATAATTAACAAGCAGCAAATGTAGATGTTGAGTTGGAAGTTTCGATCCGGAACGACAGACAAACAAGAATTAACAAGCAGCAAATGTAGATGTTGAGTTGGAAGTTTCGATCCGGAACGACAGACAAACAAGAATTAACAAGCAGCAAATGTAGATGTTGAGTTGGAAGTTTCGATCCGGAACGACAGACAAACAAGAACTAACAAGCAGCAAATGTAGATGTTGAGTTGGAAGTTTCGATCCGGAACGACAGACAAACAAGAATTAACAAGCAGCAAATGTAGATGTTGAGTTGGAAGTTTCGATCCGGAACGACAGACAAACAAGAATTAACAAGCAGCAAATGTAGATGTTGAGTTGGAAGTTTCGATCTGGAACGACAGACAAACAAGAATTAACAAGCAGCAAATGTAGATGTTGAGTTGGAAGTTTCGATCCGGAACGACAGACAAACAAGAATTAACAAGCAGCAAATGTAGATGTTGAGTTGGAAGTTTCGATCCGGAACGACAGACAAACAAGAATTAACAAGCAGCAAATGTAGATGTTGAGTTGGAAGTTTCGATCCGGAACGACAGACAAACAAGAATTAACAAGCAGCAAATGTAGATGTTGAGTTGGAAGTTTCGATCCGGAACGACAGACAAACAAGAATTAACAAGCAGCAAATGTAGATGTTGAGTTGGAAGTTTCGATCCGGAACGACAGACAAACAAGAATTAACAAGCAGCAAATGTAGATGTTGAGTTGGAAGTTTCGATCCGGAACGACAGACAAACAAGAATTAACAAGCAGCAAATGTAGATGTTGAGTTGGAAGTTTCGATCCGGAACGACAGACAAACAAGAATTAACAAGCAGCAAATGTAGATGTTGAGTTGGAAGTTTCGGTCCGGAACGACAGACAAACAAGAATTAACAAGCAGCAAATGTAGATGTTGAGTTGGAAGTTTCGATCCGGAACGACAGACAAACAAGAATTAACAAGCAGCAAATGTAGATGTTGAGTTGGAAGTTTCGATCTGGAACGACAGACAAACAAGAATTAACAAGCAGCAAATGTAGATGTTGAGTTGGAAGTTTCGATCTGGAACGACAGACAAACAAGAATTAACAAGCAGCAAATGTAGATGTTGAGTTGGAAGTTTCGATCCGGAACGACAGACAAACAAGAAAGTGACTGAATAAAAACGTAGTAAAAAATATGACTTTAATAAGAGTTAGGGGGGAACATGCAACTTCATGCAAAAAGGTCACTTCAAAGCTTAAATAATTTTAAAATACCTATTCAAGGAGAGTTTTTTTAGTTTTCATGTTTTGCCCCATGCATGAAAAGTGAAAACGTGAAATGCATTAAAAATGTTTTTATTGTTTTTTACACAACCTATGTAGCAGTTATATATAAAATTTCAACCTCGTTGTGTTCATAATGACTGTATAAAATCACTAATATACTGACAGACGAAAATTACGAAACAATAAGGTTTCCTCGTTTGACTGCGAAAATTAACGGAAATAAGTATTATTATTGTCAGAAATAAAGCAAAACACTAATTTCAGTTTTTGTGGGTTACCCATACCAATATATAAAAGTGAAACGTTGTCTGTTTATTTGTTTGTTTGTTTGTTTGGGGAGCTTTCACGCGATAACGACTTTACAGATTTTGATGAAATTTGGAATGGAGATAGCTTATAACCTGGAATAAAACATAGGATACTTTTTATCCCGGAAAATTGAAAGTTTCGACGAGAAAACTGGAAAAACTTGAAAAATGTTGATTACTCGCTGTAAGAAACGGTGGTTGCCATGGAAACGAAATAACAAGTATGTCAAAAAATATCTCGAGCATTGGTGCTATACCTACTTTTTTTTATTACCGTAGAAAAACATAGGATGCTTTTTTTCGTGATAAACAGTAATCCGCGCGGACGAAGTCATGGTCGGGAAAGCTAGTCAATAAAGTGTGGAATTCAATCAGGGATGAATGATTTATGTATGGGAATTTCGAATTATTTCAAGTCAGATATGCGATTATTTTCATAAAGGAAACAGGAGTGGGATTCCGAGTTGTCATAGGTAATCCTAGAATTACTTCATCAGATAGTATTCAATGTGATTGCTTTTTGGTTACTTTGGAGAGGAATGTAAAATCACTTGCAATGAACAAAAAATACTTAAGAAACCTAAGTGACAGAATAGTACTACAAATTTAAATAGGACGCTAAAATGACCCATTTTGGACCATCTGGCAATATAGCGTTGATTCGACGAATAGGGCAGGAAAGGAGTTTTGCTGTTTTGCATGCCGGCGTCATCTGAAAAGATTTAACATTGAACTAAAGCAAACGAGCCATGACGAGTCGCAAATGATGGATATAAAATTGTATAAGGGCCACGTCATGTCATATATCTGTTGCGAAAATATCTGTTACTCGAGTCACATGAGACGGAAGTTTTTATTTTGTGTTCATGTACTATGTATTTCCATCCTCATATTTATTCCATTCCTCATTTTGAATATAAATTAAAGAGCCACAAACGATGGTTATACGTAAGCAATGTGCATATGATCCACATTTGATGCAATCAGATGAAAAGCCACGAACGATGGGTAAACGTAAGCAAATATATATGAGGATAGTATATGAGCCACATCTACTACCAGAAATACTTATACAATCGGAGCCACTAAGTGCGACTGTATGTAAGGAAAAAAACCGTTAGGAGAGCCAGATTTAATGGGAAAATTGATAACGAGTATTTCACGTGGGGATCGGAAGAGGAGGGGAATATATAGGCTCTGTTGCTAACTCGAAAAAACTAACTGATCAATAATTGCTTTAAAAAATTACACGATCAACATTAGGCGGGGAAACTTACCGTAAATCGCGGCTGTTTGGGTTTTTGGGCGTTATTTGGGACGATCCAGAATTTCTAGCATAAATATCGGTAACTTCCGGTTCGTTTATGGTAGGCTTTATTTTACAAACTGTGACAACACATTGATTGGTTACGCCAAATTTTCACCTTTCAATTCAAATTAAACCAGAGACTTTAAAAAAAAAAAAAAAAAAAAAAAAAAAAAAAACTTTAGATTTTACCAATTCACAAAATAAGCCTTATGTTATTTTTATCATGTTATGTCCCAAGTATCGCTAGACCTGTTTAAAATGGCTATTTTGATTCAAAATATGGATAAAACATACATTTTTACATGCTGTCCCTTATAGCCCCAAATAAGCGATATTTGGGACAGCCTCATTTTTATTTATTTATTCTGTTCCTGTTTGATGTAGCTACTATAAACGTAAATATACTTTTGTAAAGGGTTTTCTGAGACCCAAATTAATAATAAAATAATTTGCCATGGCATTTTATGCGATTCAAACAATATATTAGCTAAAGTATGATAATGTTTGTCTGTCTGCTTGTTCGTCTTATATGCGCACGCGCATCGTTCATTCGATTGAGTTGAAAGTTTGTACAGTTGTTATTGGCACATTCCAGGCATTAGTAGATTATAAAAAAAAGTGATAATAAACATAGCTGTATTAGGCAATAAGCATTAAATATTTAATGCTGGCGTTGAAGATTAATAACTAACTACAGATGAGCTGCTGTTTGGAATGATAGGTATGTAGGTATACAAGATAAAATTGAAAGACACCTAAAAATAACTCTAGAGAGAAACTATGTTTTCGCGATATACGTTGCCACAAGTCTTCAATGTTCTGTATCAAGAATTAACTAGACAAGGTACTCGAATGTCACATCGTAGGCTGCGTCAGTCATTACTATCATGAAAAAAAACAATAGAATTTAAATTATGAATAACTTCAAGAACTGGACCTGCAGACTCGACCTTGGTTTCGACATATGGATAGTGATTGCTTTACAACCGATATCAGTACATACCGATGATAATCGTTAGCTTAGACAGTTATTGTTAAAGCTATCGATTGTCATCGGTATCTGTACTGAAGTTTACGAAGTACTACAGATTCATGGTACTGACCAACGACAGTAAGAAATGTCAATGGTAGGTACTGACATTGATCATGATTGACATCGATATTTAGCAGAGACTACCAAATGTCGTTATAATCGGACTTTGCGACCGATTTCAGTTGTAAAGCAGTCGTCGATGTCGAGACTGCAGGCCCAGTGGCCCTATTTACAGAACTTGGCTTCAATCAGATTGTCACTTTTTTCATAGCAATTTCGACTCTATCGCAAGGCACTAATGAATTTGACAGCTTGAAACCGATATGATCAACACTGCGTAATAGCAATGCAGGTTTGTTTTAGCTGAGTTGTGAAGTGAACTATGCGCCGACCGCATAACTTGATTTCAATTGGATTGTCAATATCGCTATCACTAATGCCTTGCGATAGAGTTGAAATTGCTAACTGATACGCCGCTACATTTTTATTTTAACAGTTGTGATCAGAAGTTCGCAAAGTCCGTGTTATCGAGAGAAAACGTGCTCGCGTGCTAACGAGGGCCAGCTCTACACTAATCACCTGTTCCTGCTGTAATCTCTCTGTTTTTCATATTTTAATAAAGCAGGAAGTACCAAAAAGAGTGTACAGTAAAGACAATTAAAAAAGAATGGTCTAGGGTATTTCAAATAAGCTACTGAACAATAATATGACGACGTAACGTGTTATCCCCAAGAGAAAATTACCTAAAAGTACAATATAGTTATAAGTTACTACATTTCGCAATCGGTCCAGTAGCTTTTACGTGATGCGCGAAGAGACAAATAGACAGACACGATTTAAAAAAATGTTATATTCTTGTACAGTAGCCTATTTTAAGTACCCTGCACAATATATTTTTTTTATCACCTGCGCATAATACTGCACTAAAGCGCAGAACTACTACTGGGATACCGGTTAATACCACTTTTTATGCTTTTTAATTTTTCGTACCTACTTACTGCTTTATTATAAGACTAGTAGTACCCGCGGCTTTACCCGCGTGGACATTTCATTTAAAAGTAGCGCACCATACGTGTTAATCCAGGGCCAAAATTAGGTACCTATAAAGAACAATAATACTACATTTCTTCAAAAGTTGATCAGCCGTCAAATAGTTTTTTATCGATTGCTCGGCATCTAATCATCGGATTATGATACCAAGAACCTCAGTTTTTAAGTCAAACTCTAAGCTATCCGACAGTGAAAATCGCATTGCAATTGGTCCAGTAGTTTTTACGTGATGCGCGAACAAACATACACACAAACAAACAAACTGACAAACAGACAGACACGATTTATAAAATTTTATATTCTTGTTCAGTAGCTTATTGTAAGGACGCTAGACCATATTTTTTTTAATTGTCTTCTTTGTACAGACTTTTTCGTTCATATTGCTTTATTATAGGCATATATAGATAGATCGTAAGTATAATTCGTGTTGTTTTCATCTTTTATGTGAATCTATCTGCAGTAATTCTTCATCGCACGTTTTTCCTAAGGGTTTCTTTAAAAGCTTATTCAAAACATCTTGCGGAATAATCACGAAAGCTATAAAGTTATCTCAACAGCGAAATCTAGATTTCTTTGACGATTAACTCGGATTATATCATAAATTCATGAGTAAACTGGGTAAAAGATCAAAGTGCTAACTAGGTAGGTAGGTATACCTACTTTAGCACACCTGTGGTTTTATTTAAGTATGTTATCTCACTATGGAATTTTCGCATTCTAACTACAAGATGTTTGACCCGGTGCGGTGGTGGGAAAACGCCCTGTGACCTCATTTGGACGAAAACAAAACAATTGATCATTGAAATTGTGTCCTTAAGGTCTACCACAAGATTGCCTTGTTTAAAACGTTGAACTCCAAAGAAAATTTGTAGCCTTTCCATTCATGGTCTTTCCAATACGTGTCCGACATCCTAGTGTTTCGTTCAGGCCATGGCGGGCAAGGTGTGGCCGCTTTGGACATGAATTCAAACTCATTGTCTGAGCTGCCGGATACGTTTATAAGGAAAAATAGCATGAAACGAAACCTGTGTGGCTCTGTAGACCAACCGAATAAGGTTGGTTTCTGAAAATATTTTGGAAACTTAACATGAATTTTCTGTAAATCGACAAAACACACATGTGAAAACAATGTTGCAGGACTTTTACTTGTAAATTCATTCAAATATCAGGCAAATTTTTTCACCTCCGAACTCCTAAAGAGAGGGGTGTTATAAAGTTTAGGGGGTATATGTATCACTGTACGTATCTGTACTGTACTGTGTCTGTGGCATCTTAGCTCCCAAACGAATGGACCGATTTTAATGCGTTTTATCTGTTTCAAAGCTGATGTGATCGAGATGGTTCTTAGCTATAATAGGGGGAGGGGAGAGGGGTGGGTGTCCGACAAGGTGACCCGCGTGGCTTCAGCTTACGGAAATGCGGTTGTTCTTAGCTAGAGGCCGTGGGGACTCTATGTGTAAGTCTTAAAATCCATTTTATCGAATTGTAAACCATTTTTGTATGTGTTATATGATATTTGCTGTCTCGTAAAACCAAAATCACGATTTGCAAAATTTTTAAAACTTGTATTTTTGCGTTAGCATATCGTACCAATTGAATGTATTCCACTTGGTGAGCGACATGGCGTCCAATCCAACGTGTTAACGTTAAGTAGGTACATTACAATATATCGGTGTAATTAGTATGTATCAATTATCGCATTTCCTCAAAGACAGTCGTGCAGTTTTAGGCAGTAGAGAAAATTCAATTCCATAGCGATCCGATTTGTATCTTCTGTCATTTAACATAGTGGAACTGAGACGTATAAAAGACCTTGAAAAACTGATTGAAAACGTTTAAATTGAACTCGTATTGAAATTTAAAATCAACACAAAATTTGGCAGCCTTTCATTGTTTGAACAAGTAATTTTGTCCATATATTGTATGTGTATTTTTCCATATTTAATATAGGTGACAGACTAATATCTATTCTGATTAAATTACCATAATCGTACTCAGAAATGTACTCGTACCTATAATAGGCATCTAAACTCTAAAGAGATGCAAGATGGCGGCTCAAGGCGCTAGTATCAAATGCAATCAAGATACCCAAAGAGCCTCGATAATTACTTTACTGAGGTGATAACTCGCTACGTTATTTTGAACATACAAATGGACAATATATAAAATGTATTGGACGCACTTATACAAAATCTGGCTAAAGCGAAGTGTTACACTATAAAATTTGCGGAAGTTGACTTGCGCAAGCGACTTCCATTCGTCTTTATTTTGATCACACAATAAAGTTGGAAGTTTTTAGGGCAAAATCAATTTTTTTAAGCTGGATATTATTCAAGTATTTGCTGGATACACTGGATAATATGAGTGAGAAAAAGGTATGGTCTCGTGAAGATACGGTGAAACTCATATCTTTATACATTCCCCAACTGTGGTAAATCTTTAACAACAAGCAAAGATTATAAAAATAAAATAAAGAAAATTAAAAAGTAAAAGCAGAAGAATTTAATACTACGGCCATAACTACGGCTTCTGAAATCAATCGAAAGCTACATAACCTCAAAACATAATTAGGCCAAGAATTTAAAAACAAATAACAAACAAAACAATAGACACAGCTCGTATTTTTCTGCAGCTAAGCATCTTGTTTGATCGCTTGCTAGTACAAGTAGTATGCAATTTCTGTCGAAACGGTTTACATGATCTTGCAGGAAGTTAACTTCTACCAAGGAAGTTATATGTACTTACGTACAACTGGAACGATATCTTCAAAGAAAAATCGGGGTATCGATTATTTGACCTTGAAAACGATTTAAAAATAAAAAAAGACAAGGAACACAAGGCCCTTGTTGTCTCTTTCTTATTCATAGTGCCAATCTCAGATGACAGCAAATACTTCGAAAAACAAACAGGACAAGAACTTCTTTGATTTCCAGAATAGTATTTATAATCTCATCAGATACAAAAGAGGATGTACTATGTAAATGTATTAAATAGGTGACCTCTTTACTACAGTTGTCTTTCTGATGATTATTTCGCAAGTTTATTTTAGTCTGTGCGAAAACTATGAAACTTTGTACGAGAGAGAAAGAGACTTCCGATCCTCCGTATACTTCCTTTTCAAGGATTTTCTTTTTAAATTACGTTTTCGGTGAGATCACTTTTTTATATGAGAGATATCGTTCCAGTTGTATGTAAGTAGTTAAGTACATATAACTTCCTTGACTTTTACACACTTCTAAAAGCGACTTGCAAATAGAAACCTAATCTTTAGGTATAGGTACGAAGGAAAATTCGCAGTCAGTGTAAACAGTCGTCAATTGACTTCTGCAAGGAATTGCGGAAGTTACTGCCAGTGGACACTTCGGAGCGAGTCAAGTCAAGCCTAATACTTCTAAGATCATACATCTTATCAACAATGATGGATCAAGAAATTAAATAGGTAGTTATATATAAACACTAGTTTTCCCGCCCGCGACTTAATATGCAAAAGAATTAATACCTTCGCAGAAGCACGTTAGTAACCGAGGGGATAAGGCAGCTGAAATATTCACGAGTCTCGGGTCCCAATCTCTCAATACTCCTCTTATCTGTTAGCAGGACCAAATATAACTAGTTTTCTCGCCCGCGACTTCGTCCGCGCGGACTACTGTTTATCGCGAAAAAAAGCATCCTATTTTTTTACTTCTAGGATACTAAAAATCATTATGTAGGTATAGCACCACTCTTGATATTTTTTGACAGACTTGTTGTTTCATTTCCATGGCAATCACAGACCATTCTGTGATGGCAACCGTTCCTTACAGGGAGTAGTCCACATTTTCCAGTTTTCCCGTGGAAACTTTCAATTTTCCGGGATAAAAAGTATCCTATGTTTTATTCCAGAGTATAAGCTATCTCCATTATATTTTTATCTTATTAATTTCATCAAAATCCGTCCAGCCGTTATCGCGTGAAAGCTCCCCAAACAAACAATCAAACAGACAAACAAACAGACAACGTTTCACTTTTATATATTGATACGCGATAAAAATATATATTTACACAAATTTTAACCTATGTAATTTCTTCCAAATCTTTTCTATTATTCAGTTTTTTAAATAATAATTATTGCAAAGTATTTGTCAGTTTGTTTGATCAATGTGACAAAAATTTACTTTACTTAGATGTTTCATACTTTTCTGACACGTGAGTTATCTCAAAAGAGTTACCAACGTGTCTGTTTTTGAGGTACCTACCTAACCTTACAACAATAATTTCATTAATGGTAAACAAGTAGGTACCTACTTACCTAACTTAATGCTTTTAATTTTAACACTTTAAAAGTTAAAGAACCAAGCACTCAAAAAATAAATATTAAATTCAAATATGGCATCAAATACTCCTAGAGGTAGGTAAGTATCAAAAAAAACTAGAGGTAAGATAAGCCAAGGAGGTGAGGCGACTAGTCGATTTTCTCGAGTGCCCTCGGCTAATTTTCCTCGCTAACGCTTTCATCTCAGCTATAACTTAATTGCCTTTGTCCCTTAATTTACACGAGAAATCTAATAGCCTCATTAGGTGACACTTCTAAAGTCAAATATCTACGTGCGCCTGTATATAATTCATTAAGTGTAGTACCTTGGAAAATTTTATTACCCAACTACGGCGAAGCAAGGGATGGGTAATGAGTTTAACAGTCTATGTATGTATATTATGTGGATGTTCCACCATAGCGTCACCTCTAATGGTCCGATTTTGACAAGAGAGGTAAATCGATTCGTCTTCATGAATAGTGTCATAGGCTTATTTACCCGACTACGGCGAATAAAAGGGTTATGTGTTCAAACTTGGTCCGATTTTGATAAGCGGGGCATCAATCGATTCCTCTTCAATGCAAGATTATCATAGGCTATTTTTTTACCCGACCGAGGGTTATAGTTTTTACCCGACTAAGGCAGAGCAAAAAGGAGGGCTATGATTTTAACCGGTATGTATCTATGAATGGATGTATGTATGTATGCATGTGTGTATGTATTTATGTGGGTGGGTATGTATGGATGTTCAGCTGTTCCCGCATAACGTCTAAACTACATTTTACAACTTTGATACCAAATCAAATGAAAGGGCTTAATTAGCACATTTCGAAAATAAATATATTACAATCCCAAAATAATTTAAATAAAAATATAAGTTCAAAAACTAAAACTCGACTAAGGTCTTAGTGGACTAAAAAGTCACAAACAAGAATATTCAAACGTTTTAGAAACTTAAAACTTTAAGGAGTGCGATATTTATTTATCAGTACTTAACCAAGCAGGTAAAGCGCACTCCCCCGGCCCTAAAGTTTTAAATTTCTAAAACGATTGAATATTCTTGTACACATAACTTTTGTCTTGTTTTTAGTACATAAATTGGTTGTTAAAACTTCGTATTCAAACTAACACTGTATATAACAGGTACAATTTATATAAGTATCTTTATTGTGTAAGAAGACAACATTATCAACAGCTCTCCGCAAATCTGACCAGGTGGTCTGTCTGCCTCGTCGAGAATCCATCATCCTAATCCGCATCTTCCGGTCCGTGGTCACTATTCAACAAACCTTCTTGCCCAACATTTATCCTTTCAACATTTATGTCTGTCATTGCTGCAATTTGCTAATTCTGAGAGCTGTGTCGGTAATTCTAGTTCTTTTGAGGGAATCCACATTCCGGACTTTGTCTCACAACACAACTAGAAGACACAACGTAAATAACAAAATCAAAATAGTTTCCTTCTCGTGGGCTCAACTCTGTAAGCTTTGCAAAGTTTTTCAAAACTTACCCCGACTACGCAGTTCGATCACAATTTACTGTGATGCTCCCGGTCCCTTATAAAGCCCTTCCTAAGTATGCGCCGTCCATTTTAGGGCGTACTTACTCTATTTCATAAAACTTCCCATGTTGGTTGAAAATGCCATAACTTAATTAATACAAACATGGCAGAAATTTGTGACTCAGATTTTTATTGGTTTGGAAGAAGGAAACTGAACTCCACGCGAATTCAACTCGCACTGTCCGTTTTCTTCTTTTATTTTATGGGCCGGCAAACCTTAAAGATCCAATACGCCCAAAATAAATAACAAATCTGTCAAAAAAACATCAAGAGCGTTGGTGCTATACCTACTTTTGCATTGGTTTTTAATATCCTAGAATAACATAGGGTGTTTTTTCCGCGATAAACTTTAGTCCACGCGGACACAGAATAAATAATAGTACAAGACGCGGACGAAGTAGCGGGTGGAAAAGCTAGTAATAGAATAAAAATAAGTGATGCGATGTGTCGATAGACGAGACTTACTTCATTTATCTCAGACGTGAAAGTTTATTAAAAAATATAGGAAACTTTGGTCAGCATAATTTTGTTACAGTGCTTATAAATACTGTGACTGACTGTACCCGTTCAACATTTCATAGAGTATAATGAAACATTTTTGATTTAATATTATTTCGATGGAGATGCAACATAAATACAGTGTTTTTAAATTAAAACTTTATAATAATAATTCTTTGGAGTAGTTTGAGAATGAATGTATGGGATTCATACTTTTGTGGAACAAAAGAATGGAGTACTTTGGGAACAACCCATCCAAACAAACATCCAAACATTCACATTTACAACTAAGTAGGTGGTTGGGAAGCATTATTTATGCCCTGGAGCGTTAACTTCAAGAAGGATCTAGTCTATTTGCTCCCTCATATGCTCTCTTATTTATGTACGTTATTTATAATAATATAAAGTGGACATTTAGAAATAAACGACGCTGTTCGGTGTTGCCAGTAATCTGGGATAAGCCTCTAATTTTCTGGCGGTCGCGATATACGCGCCGACCCTCATACCGACTCCGCGACTAATTCTATAAATGAGAAAACACATTATTGGAGATGAAATGAATGTAAAGACCTTTTAAACCTTTCCCTGACATAATGGTTTGCGCTTGTGGAATTATGTTAATTGCATTTTAAAGCAGCTATATTCTGATTTTAGTACCTATTCCTGTCTATGGAACAGAGTGTACCTTCTTACGTAGGTTACAGCAGCTGAAATAACAAAAAATATCTAAAGGGAGTATCGAAGTAAGGGGTATAGTGAAATTTTCTAAAATGTTGTCCGAATTAATAGACAATTTTATACAGTTATTTTATGTATAATAAATGGTGGGGGAAAACAATGGGAGATCCATCCCATTGGACTTTTCTTTTGAAGTTAGAAGCTGTTGCTCTTGCAACAAAAACGTAGGTATAATAAAATTCTTTGGATAATGTAATGTAATAATGGTTACGTACGTCCCTCAGCTCTCAATGTGCTTATATAAAATCGAGACTGGCTGAGAAATTGACTAGATATTCATTCATCGAGCAGAAAACGAACGAGCCATCACTGAACTTGTTCACTTGCTTGTAAATTGACTCCCTAAAGTCCTAACCTAATAAACCCTTAACTGGAAGTTAAGTTTTAAAAAGTTTAAATTAAGTACACCGTAATTTACTTTATTAAACAACGTTTGTGATTGAATATAAGGGTACACATTTACACAGGCTTTTAACTTAGTTTTGATAACATTTTTGTCCTAGATTTTATCAATTTGAAAAATATAAACTACCTATATCGATTTGAGCGTATACTCTCAGCATCGGTGTTTATGGAAAAAACCGGCGATATGAATGTGCGCCGCATTTAAAGTGTATTTTAAATCTATCTTTTATAATACTTGTTGTATGCGACATCAAAAAGTATCTACGGAAAATTTACCTCTACGTCATTTCACAAAGGGTTATTTTCTGTGGCAGACTTTCTATTATTATTGTTCCTACCTGTTGTTTATGTAGAAACAAGCTTCTTATTTTCATCTAAGTTTGATGGATCTCTACATCAAACAGCTTTTTAAAACACAAAGCTAACTGCACCAGGCCCCACATAACGACGGTCGGCGAACTAAATCCTGCCCGGATTGCGGGGGCGGACTCCCGTGAACTACGCGGCGGGAACAGAAACTTACTTCCTTCTACGTGACTAGACGACGGATGCAAAACATTTTCCGCTTTTACTATTATTTTGCGAAGACATCAAGTGGAGGTTTTTAAGGATATATTTCATGTATTGGATAATTACCTAGATATCTTTCCAAATAATTTTCCGATGCACGTGCAGGTGGGTGTAGGTATGATAGGACGTTCGTTAAATGATTGCTAGCGTGGATTTCGGTAAATTGAAGGACAAATTAACATCTGTGTGTCATATATAACTTCGGTGCCCTTTATTTCCACCTATAAAACCAGCAGTGCTCTAATTCCAGCGAATAAAATTGAAGTAATTACTCTTATCAAAATTATTTCTACATTTTTTATTATAAGCCAAAAACAAATTGTGTTCTAAATGCAACATACATAAAGGAACAAGTTTAATAGGAAATAATACGAAAAACATAGGTACATACTTCTGAAAAATATTATTTCTAAAATAATTACTTTCAGTCTCAAATCCAAACAAGAAGGAATCAAGATAAATGTTACAACATTTTTATGCTAAAAACAAAGCAAATGGAAAGTCTACGAGTAGTTACATGTAATATAATTAGCCAATGTAGCCCTGGAGCTGTGAAGCTAAGCACTCAAGAGCCGCTACCTCCAGACGAAAGTTGATGAATCCATTATTGTTTGAGCAAAAGTTACAGCTTTGCAGCAACACACCTTTGTTCTGTTTCAGCGCAAGTGCTTACATGGAACTTAGACAGCGTGCCTGTTGCCAGTTACCTACTTGTTATAAAACTAAACTTCTTACTTCGATGTGTCGCTTTAACTTGATATGTCTGTAACTTTCTAATGGATAAGTTTTTGTACGTCTTCTTTGACATGTTTTGCGAAATTATAGTTTTATGGCGCTGTTATGCTGAAATTTTTGTTCCTTTAGTCCGTGTGCACGATGTTGAGAACTGCACCGTTTATAGTTATATTTTCTGTTTGATTCACCTCGGGAGTAAATATTCTTAAAATGTTCTTTATTAGTGGTGAATTATAGCTGAAATCTGATTATTTCTTCAGTTTTAATAATATTAAGCTGTTTCTATTGGTTTATCTTTGATATCATTCAGTGATGATTTCTCCTAACAATCGAATCAACGTTATATATATTTTACTTTAGGTATATATACATATATCTAAGTATAAGTAAATTGTTATCTTTGTTTTTATTTCTACCGATTGAACTTTGTATTAATAATGATTCTACCGTAACAAGTTTGATATGATACAGTTGCATAGTTCTGGTCTAGTAGGTACTTACGTTCAAAAATAATCAGAAAGTGGTAATATCTCCTGCCCTTAACTTACATGTGACTAAACGGCGTCTTTGGAGGACTGAAGTTTGACGTTTGTGTTTGTTGTTGTTCGTTTGTATATGATAAGGATATATCCTCGACTCTTTCGACCACTTTACGTATATTATTTTTGATACATACCTGTATTTATAGTTCTTCAAGTTGACGTTAAGTACTTATATAAGAAATAAATGAAGCGTTGTGAGGTTTGGTGCTAGAAACATAAGCTGGCTTCCCTATTATCTCGATACCCGCATCGAGACGACTTAAATATGAGTACTTATATCATATCGAAATGTCTTATCTACATATACCATCGCGTGTGATTAACAAGTAAGACGCGTTTTTTTTTATAATAATAAGCCTGAAGAGTACTTACTCCTTCACCAGCGCGATAAAGGTATATTTCGACCTCCTATCATATTAATTATTTCTAAATCAATTTTTTTCGTCGCTAAAACTTGTTTTCTTTTATCCACCTGAGCATAACAACGCAACGTATAACAACGCAACGTATTCCAGTACAAGTTACGTTAAGCAACGTAACTTGTACTGGAATACCGGTTATAACCGCTTTTTAACACTCAAGTGGTTATGTAGAACTATGGACCAGAGTATTGTGAAAATCTCACTGTATCTAAGTTAAGCTCCGCCTGAGGTTCTGTTAGTGGAGATTCGAGAAAAACAAGTTTTTTTTTAAGAGGTACCCTCTTACCGCACTAATTTATATGTATTTTTAGAGTCTTGCTAGTTATGAACGGACAATGAAACCATAACCATATTATAGATATTAAGTAATATTTACGTTGTACAGGCAGTGGTGGATTTGCAGTGTTGGACGCCCTAGGCCCCAGGCCATATTACCAGCCGCCCCTTTCTCAGCACCCATCGTAAAGACTACATAATGAATTTACTTTATTGCCAACTTTTATCGAAATTGTTTTTTTTTGTACCTAGATATAGCACATTTGCCTACGATTCGCATAACTGGTGGTGTTATGTTATGTTATGTTATGTTATGTGGTTATATTTGGTGAAAGATTGTTCATCTGTGTTGGAGGTGCCGCTTTTGCATCTCTATAATCTTTCCCTCAGCACTTCTTGCTATCCAGATAAATGGAAATTGTCGAAGGTTACTCCTGTACCTAAAATTCGGTCATCGCAGATGTAACAACCCACAGGCCTATTGCTGTTCTGGCCGTATTTGCTAACTTATTTGAGTCTGTAATAAATTTCTACCTTACTCGCCAATTTGAATCCAGTTATGACAATTCGCAGCATGGTTTTCGTGTTGCTCGCTCTGTAAACCTAATCACCTTCGTAGATTCGGTAGCCAAAGATATGGATGCTGGGCAGCAGGTTGACGCCATATTCCTTGATTTCAGGCGGGCATTCGATGTAGGCGATAATGACCTCCTTTTGGTCAAGCTGTCAACTTTAGGAGCCTCCCCTAAACTATTGAGATACTTTGCTGACTACTTAAGCGAGCGGCGGTACAGCTGAAAAGTTACAGATCTAACGAATTCTTCACTAGATCGGGGGTAAGTCAGGGTAGTACCCTTGGGCCTACGCTCTTCCTTGCTATGATCAATGATCTTCCATCAGTTCTCAGCACAGCCCAGTGTTTAATGTTTGCAGACGATTTAAAAATCTATCAGCCTGTGAGTGAACTTGCCGACTGTATGGAGCTTCAGCAAGATCTTGAGTCGTTGGAGGAGTGGAGTCGGTCGAACAGACTTTCGTTTAACGTCTCCAAGTGCAAGGTTGTCTCGTTCTCTAGATCTCAAACGCCTTTGACCTTACAATACGCATTAGAGGGGTCTGCATTGGAGAAGGTGTTTTCCATCCGAGACTTGGACTAATCTGTATAATCGACTTGATTTCCGTGAGCATGTCATTACCATTTGTAAAGAGGCAAACAAAGTATTAGGATTTATAATGAGAACAGTCTCTCAATTCCAAGATATATGGGTTGCAATAAGTACGGATATTACCCGTACCTTTTCCCTTCCCTATTCGTCACAGGAATGATTAGAGCAGATACATTGGAGTATAGGCGTAAATTACTTACTACTAGTCATTCACTACTGCCAAATACTGCGCAACAAGGTCAATAATCCGACTGTGCTCGATACTGTTGATTTATATATCCCAAACAACTTCGTTCGCTCCGGCAGCCGTCGCCGTCATCAGCTGTTCTCATGTCCTGCTGTGCGAACTGCGCACGCACGCAATGCGCCTACGCATAGACTAATGTCAATTTTAAATGTTTTTACGCACGAGTTCCAAGATGTTGATATTTTTAATGACAATTTGAGATCAATTGTTAACAATTTGAATTTATTTTTAACGAATTACTTAAGATAGTTAGCGTGTTGGTCAAAACTGTGAGCTTGCTATTTTTAACTTGATGAATAAATAAATAAATAAATAACAGCGGCGGGGCCATAGGCACGGTCTATACTTGAGTAATATTTGGTCTGAGCATTCACGAAACTCCTGAGCACGAGCGCGAGACCCTTGCGGCGCGTACGTCCGTATAACCAGCCAAAGCCGTATGCGAACGTCGTGAGTGTTTTCAAGGCTCGCGCGTATAACAATATTCTTCCTAAATCACTTATATGTAAGAAATAATTACTTTATGTTATATTTTATTATGCATTAAAAAAAAAAGATGTCACTATTCACATGTCATATGTAAAATATTTATATTTTATACATAAAATGTACGAAAGTGATTTAGAAAGATTATTGTTATACGATGCGGTGCAGTGCGGCCCGCCACAATGTGCGCAAGCCTTTAGAATATTTAGGTACTTTGAGTTATTTTTTGTTAGCATCAGTGAATTTTTGCCACGATTGGCCGCCCCTAATATCAAGCCGCCCTAGGCCCGGGCCTACTGGGCCTTAGGGCAAATCCGCCACTGTGTACAAGCGAAACATCCAAACTATGAGTGCACTTATTGCGGGAGCTGGATCACGAGGGCAAACTTCACTTTCTGCAGAATTTTTATTTTAGAACTAGTTTTTGGTGTATACGGCTGGTTTTCTGATTTAACGTTAGTATTTTGATAAACAAGACGGTACTTTGGTACTGAAGTATCGTCCACGTCTTGTAACCCAAATTAGTCATTACAAGTAGGTATTATTTATTTTCACGAAAAAATCTTTTAACTTTTATGGACACGTACATACATACGGAGCCAAGTCTGCTAATTTTAAATAAAATGTCATCAAAATGCCATTCCAGCTACTGTCCATGATCATGCATGACAAATTTGGTATTCTGCTAAAACTTTAGATGGATTCCATGGCTGTTCACATGCCTGTACCTGTATTATGAGTTCAATCAAACGCTCAAATCTGTACTCGCTATCGAGTATCGTAACATTTTTGTATGAAATCCAGCGCAGCGCAACTAGCGGAACTATTTGACACTATTAATCTATAGCTCTATTAAGAGTTCGGCTAACTCTACTTCAATGGAAATAGACAATACGTGAAGAACTGTAGATTTTTTTTTACGCCGTCATGCTGGCGCCTTCTTTGAATTTGTCTTTTTCTAAATATATGAAAAAGACAGAGAAAAAACAGCGGCTAGCAAACGCATTGTCATTTTGGTTCACCCGAATCCAGCTAGATGGCGTTGTAAGAGCCTTCATCGAGCAAGCGATTGTTTTTCATTTTAGAGTAAACAGTTTTTTTTGTTGTTTGAATATTTGTTTAAAACATATTTTTTTAATGATTTTTGATTTTAAACATTATTTCACATATATAAAGCTACATTATCAACTAGTAACATGGGTGTATATATTTTATTTTACAAAATATTATCAATCCATTCGAAAATCGTAATAATGTAACCCAGCTCCACTCACTCACGATGATAAATGCCAGTGAGTGACATAACTACTGCAGCAGCGTTAACTGACGATAGCCATTGTAGAAATAGTGACCCATAATACCAAAAACATGTAAACTGACAATCCGTCTCACGAAAGAAGTAGCGGCGATAAGAGGAACTAACGTTGAACGCTTAAACATTTTTCGCTTTTACAAGGAAACTAGCGCCGCGTCTGTGAGACTTTTTTCGTAAGTCGGACTCTAACCACTGTATTGTCTTACCGGTCAGTCACGTAGATACTTTTGCTTGAGTTGTAACGCCAAGAGCGTTTACTACTGCAGCTCGTAATAGTGGTACTGTCGATTCAATAGATTAAACGAACTTCACTCTACATATTTCTATCTCTCTTCCCCACAAGCAAAAAGAGAGACAAATATATTCCATCTTGTTTGACATTTTGTCTTTCGTATGTCGTTTTTATCTGTGGTTTTATTGGGAAAAAGAATTACCGATTTACGTTGAATTGATAAATGGAAAGAACGTACTTTTCTGATTCTGCAGGGCCTGGATTCTGAATGGCCACTCACGCCATTTCCACGCGAATTCCACGTCGATTCCACGCTGCCTGCGTGGAATGTATGACCACTCACGCCATTTCCACGCGAATTCCACGTCGATTCCACGCTGCCGGCGTGGAATCACGAACAAATTCCACGCAGGCGGCGTGGAATTCGCGTGGAATTGGCATCTTAAAATTAGGGAATTAGGCCCCAGCACAGAATAAATAATAGTACAAGGCCCCAGGTACCTTTGGTCATTAATTTCGTTCAGTTCTAATGAAGTTACGGACCAAAGTAATCCGACAACACCTAGGCAATCTAATCAAAACATCTAATTATATAGATTTTATGCGTCAAGTACGACATCTAGCTTCGATGTAATACTTGTTTTTTGATAAATGTTGTTTCGTTTGGTTCCATACATTTTGTTTTTGAAAACTATAAACCTCGTACTAGACACCCAAAGTGCTATAAAAATTCAAAATACAAGTTCGCGTATCAAAGAAATCACATAAAAGTAATTTTTGTTCCATGACTACTCAATTGTAGTTCGATTAAAAACCCATTGAAACAAATTTCAAAGCATCGTCAAATAACGAGCAGAATACCGTTTACACAACTATCGAGAGTTCACTGATTCTCCATGGATTAGCCGAATACTAAATAAGGACCATTGCAATTCGATGGAAAATCACTGAACAATGATGTATCTTATTTAGCTAGCAGAATACCAAAAGTGTAAAACTGGGTCATCGACATGCCAGCGAGATTCCATGGAAGGGTTCTTGAATTAGCAGACTAGGGCCCCAGGAAACATGCACTTTGTGCATGCATCGCCGTTCGCGCAACACTAGAAAATAACTATGGTAAGTGTGGAAGGACGCAAACCTCCTCCGCTTTGAGTGGTTCTCTGGACGATATTTTTTTCTTGCAGTGCGGTTTTCTCTAAAGATCATACAATCATACAATCAATGAGATTTTACCAATAGATATGTCATACCCATTATAAAACACTAAAAACACGGCGAAATTGTACTATAGCTACTTACATAGAACTTAAGCAACTATATTTGCATCACTGAAGAGCCTAAAAGATCACAGAGGTATACTGAACCGCGACATCAGACATATGTTCTCAGTTACAGTGAGTTGCACTGAGCGGCCGATCGCCAATCACCGCCGATGACGGCCTGTGAAGTCACCTGCGTCACTGCGTTGGCTAGTAGCTAGAGTAAACTGGGGCAAAATGGATAGAAGGGTTTATTCAAGCCGAAAATAAAATGAATTTTATGAAAAACAAATACTTTCATAATAATAGTTCTATATATCCCGGAGAACACCCGTATTTCCGTCGGACACTTGAGACACGCGCGAAAAACTTTTTTTTTGTGAATTGCTTATAGTACACATTACATAACGTTATATAGCTAAAATAATAAAGAACATTAAAAAAAACTATTAAACTATCAAAAATATACTCATGTTAACATTTTTCCGCCAAAAGTGACGAAAGGCACTTTGAAGCACTTTGTGACATCTTTACTCGCGGGACACTAAACACAAAGTTATTTAAATATCTTCCTCACAGTATTATTAGACGTAATAACAGAAAATACAAGCTATAAATCACTAATAACAACACAAATAAAAAATCACAGTTACTCACTACGCGGTCGATGATACAACAGGATAAAAAACTCACAAAAAAACAATTAGGACCGAACCGCTTTATTATCCATTTTCAAAACCGTAAAAACTACTTAAAAATGGAAAGACACATCCTACCTGCCTTTTACAGTCATCCCAGTGTATATAATGCGCTTCCAAAAGACACAAGATGGCATGTTTGATTAATTTTTCATGTTTCGGAAGTCGCGTGTATTTACGTGTTGCGTCTGTTTGGGACTCTAAGTCGACACAAGCTAATTAGCTTGTGTTAAGCTTCGCCACGCAGAGCGGAGTACAACGTATCTATCTCAGTTTATATATAACATCATTGCATACAATCATCATTATCTTATGTATTTTTTTATTACTTTGTCACACATAAACACAAACCTATATTTGTATTTTTCTTTCACCTATAAATACTCAAATTATTAGCCCCACACCACAGGGAAACGAAACGGAAGGATTTTACTGTGCACTGAGCGTTAGGACACGCAATAGGCGCGCCCTGCCCATGGTCCACCTACATAGTTCCTAGTAGCCCCTGGTTGTACCAGGGGCAATTTTTTCTTTCCGTGGTTTAACTCAAAATTTCTGGGAGTACCAGGGTAATATTTTTCTTTCCATGGTCCACCTTAGTTCACCTGGCTGTACCAAGGCCAAGAAAAGGGGAGAGTTTCGAGAATAAGGGGTTGAGAATCGTATCTTTCAAACGAATGGACCAATTTAGCTGCGGTTTTTTATGTTTCAAAGCAGAGGTAAACAAGATTTGTCTAAGCTTAGGGGGGTGGGGAAGGATGAGGATAGTAGCTTCTTCATGGTTAATAAAGATAATTTGAAAAAAAAAAAAAAAAAAACGAATGAACCTATTTAGCTGCGGTTTTTTATCTTTGGAGCTGAGGCAATCGAAATGGTTTTTAGGTATAGGGAAGGGTGGCGGGGGGGTGTAGTTGAGAAAAGGGGGTGTGAATTGTAGCTTCCAAACGAATGGACCGATTTAGCTGCGGTTTTTTATTTTTCACAGCTGAGGTAAACGAGATGTTTTTTAGCTATAACGGGGGAGGGGGGAATGGGGGTGAGGATCGTAGCTCCCAGATGGATGGACCGATTTAGATGCGGTTTGTGTTTGAAAACTGGTGTGATCAAATTGCTTCTTAGCTATAATAGGGATGGGGGTCGGGGGTTACATTTTTTTTTTATTTGTGCTTGTGTACTAACAGAACTGTCACAGCCGTGCGTGAGGGCGAGCAACGCGAGTCATTGGCCGAGCTGAGATCGGGTATACTTTCAAATTTAAGATTTTGCGAGGCGTATTTTGAAAATATACCTCCACACAACTCTACTGCAATGCAATACGGATAGATTCTCAAGGCATCGCGAGGAATGAGCCTAAAACAGGTATATGTTGGAGAACGAGTATAGCACTATGGACTATCCTACTTCCTTAACACGGGCGTAAGTATTTTTATTGTAGGACCTCTTAGCTAGACAGCGTAGTATCTGTACTTATAATAAAGCATTATAAACAAAAAAGTCTGTACATAGAAGATAATTCTTGGTTCTTGGTGGTCGGGCTTCTTTTCCGCAACTAGGCGGATCATCGGCTTTTTTTTTGCGTGAAACGGGCGACGACAGCTAGTTCAGCCACCCGATGTCCCTCAGGAAGGCCAGCAGCTTGCGAATTCCGGCGCAGGCTTCCCTCAGGGTGGAAATTGTTCCCAGGAACTGTTCCCTTTGTATCGCCACGCTTTCGCACTCAAGGAGTACATGCGTGGCCGTTTCTTCTGCCCCCATGCATCCTCTGCACAAGGGGCTGTCTGTGACACCTAATCTGTGAAGGTGTTTGTTAAGATGGCAATGACCAGTTACAATTCCCACCACTTGTCGGAGACTGTCCCGTTTAAGGTTAGAAGTTTTCGGGAGTATCTCGGATTTAACTCCGGGAAAACCTCCCTTGACTGTCTACAATCCTTTATACTTGCCCATAGTTCTTGATGTAGTTTATGTGTCCTTTGACGGATCCAGGCTCGAATTTGACTGAAAGGCAAAGGGATCATTGGCTCTGGCCCTACAGGGCGCATGCCCGAGCCTCTCCTTGCCAGTTCATCAGCTGCATCGTTCCCTCTGGATCCGCTGTGTCCCTTTATCTATTAGAGAGTAAGGTAATTATGTCTACTGACCTCCTCCAGAAGATGGTGACACTGGGTAGTTAGCCCCGAGGAATGTTCATACCTTTGAAGTGCTATAAGGACTGCGGCGCTGTCAGAGAGTATTCTGATTTTAGAGTCAGTTACCTTCCTGCGCAGTATCGCTGTTGCTGCCTGGATTATACCCACACATTCCGCTTGGAAAATAGAGTTGTGAGTACCCAGTGCTGCTGCTATATGCATGTTCAAATCGCCCGAGAACGTACCCGCTGCCGTCCCAGTTTCCATTTTGGAACCATCTGTGTAGATTCTTACTTCGTGAGTATTTGACCTATCACTTGGTTCCTCATGTAGTTGTATCTTGTAGTGTTTATTGAAAATATGTTGTTTTGGTACCCTATCATAAATGGAGAGTATGTCCGGGGTACCCTCCGCATAAACCCGTATGATGTTAGTGTGGAATGTTTGACTATTTTGATCCCAGAGATTGAGTGCTTTGAGTCTGTAAACAGACGCAGCAGCCTCCTGCTAGATGTGCAACTGCAACGGTGGCATACCCAGCAGTGCTTCTAGTGCAGCAGTGGGTGCTGTTCTCATGCAACCAGTCACTGATACACAAGCCAACCTCTGGAAGGACTGTAGTTTATTTATGGTAGATACCTGTTTAGTCCTTGGCCACCAAACAAGTGAACCATATGTTAAAGAAGGCCTAGTCACAGTATTGTTATTTTTGGACTCAAGCCCCATGTTTTACCTATCATTTTCCGACATTGCCAGAAAGATATGGTTGCTTTCTTAATTTTGTTTTCTAGGTGTCTAGCCCAGTTCAATTTGCTATCTAAGATGATACCCAGGTACTTTACCTCATCAGTTAAGGTTAGCTGTGTGTCGAAAAGGTGGGGTAGTGTGTATCGTCCTAAGTTTATTTTGTTAGTAAACATTACCAGTTGTGTTTTTGTTGGATTCACAGTTAATCCATAGTCTAAGCACCAGGTTTCTACGATATTTAAGGCGTTATTCATGATGTCACATGATACGCTAGCAAAGTGTCCTGATACAAGGATAGTCAGATCGTCCGTATAGCCAACTGTGAAGAAGCGTCGGTTGTTAAGCTTTGTAATTAGGTCATTTACCACCATGTTCCATAGTAGGGGTGACAGTACAAGGGGGAGCCCTTGAGGGTGCCCCTCTTGCCACCACCCCTCTAATGGTTCCACCTAGGTCGACCCTAACCGCCCTTAGCTTTAACGTGTTTATGACCCAATCAACCAATGTCGAGTCAACACCATGCTTCCTTAGCGCTGCGTTTATGCTTCTAAAGTTAGTTCTGTCAAAAGCACCTTTAATATCGATGAAAGCGCCCAGGCACAACGTTTTGTTTTTTAAATCTTGTTCTATTGTGTTTATCACTTTGTGTAAAGCTGATTCTGTTGATTTACCCGAACTATATGCGTGTTATTGTGGGTGTAATGGTGATATATTTAGAATGCTATCTCTAAAGTACCGATCACAAAGTCTTTCCAATGTTTTAAGGAGGAAGGATGTAAGACTTATCGGTCTATAAGATTTAGGGTCTATGTAGTCACTCTTTCCTGGTTTGGGAATAAATAATACTCTGACCTCTCTCCAGCCTAAAGGAATGTACCGATAGGATAAACACGCCCTGAAGATTATATCCAGTGTAACGTTTATATGTCCCTCTCCCCATTGGAGGAGTCCCGGAAAGATACCGAAGAAATTCTACCAGCCCAGCTGTTTTGTAAGGTGAGAATGTACTTATAGCCCAACTAATTCTTTCCCGACTTACTACTGACTTCGCAACATCCTAATTCGCGTCAGCAGGAACTATCCTCTTCAATGTCAAACCACGTAATGGTATCAGTGATTTGGCATCCTGGGAAATGTGTCTGTAAAAATAGGCTATTTGTTTCTGTTTTAGTATAAGTGTTGTCTAGTTTTTTTAAAGAATCGATATCGCGCTTAGGGTCAGCTGCTAGAATTTTCCTGACCCTATTTGCTTGCGTATTCGTTTCTATGTTTGTACTATATTTTTTCCATGACTTACGACCTTTGGAACGAAGTAGTTTTTTGTACGCCACCCGCGCCTTTCTATATTGCTCCCAGTCCTCATCATGATATGTGTTCATAGCTCTATTAAATAATTTACGAACCTTCGCTTTCAGTTTCTCCAAATCTTTACCCCAACCATGACAACCAGCTTTACTTACGTATGGTGGGGAGAGGGGGCAGGCTTCCTCATAGCTTTTGGTGAGACTGTCTGTTAATTGTACTACCGCCTGCTCAATATCTGTACTTGTTAGGCGTGATCCCGTAGACATGGGAGTGTGGTACTGTTTTAACAAATTATAAAAGATCACCTTGTCCGTTCTAAGGGGATTACGAGTTGGTGCGGAAAGTACCCTGCTAAGTTCCATTTCAAACCGGATCCACCTGTGGTCTGAGCATGAAGACTCTTCCGAAACTCTCCAATACATAATGGTGTTAATTTCTTTGTTATTGTCTGAGAATAAGGTTAAATCAACAATAGTGCGGCATCTGCGTGTGACGAAGGTTGGCTCCGCACCTCTGTTCACTATAGAGAGAGTAGTAGTGAAAAGAAAATTTACCAAATCTATACCTCTACTGTTTGTTGTCGGCATCCCCCATAAAGGATGAGGTGCATTACTATCTGTAGCTATGGTTAAATTAAAATTGTTAAGCTCACAGTGTCTAACGAGGTCAGCGACTTCATTGGATGGGACGTCCTCGTCGGCGGGCATGTAAACCGACGTGACAATCACCACCTCTTCTCCCCCTCCGACACCAGAGAGTAACCTAACGGTTACCATGTCCCTGGAACAGAACTCGGTGAGGGGCACTGCTGGAACACCTCGCGGTATGAAAATGCAAGCGCGTGGATTGTTACATGTGTTATCTAGTATTAACTTACCATTTAAATTGTTGAGACCACAAACACGTCCGCCCCTGATCCACGGCTCCTGGATCAGGGGGATAGTCTCTTTGTTGGTTGCCTCCAGCATCCTGCGCAGGTTAGCCGTAGCCGGAATACTGTGCTGGAGGTTGGCTTGAATGAAGTCAGTCTGAGAGATCGGGGTCACCATCATCCAGGCTTCCCTTATCCTCCTCAGACTCTCCACCATCCGTTCCAAAGTCCCCCACTGTCTCCTTCTCCGGAGGGACCGTGTCCACACTCATCTCTACTCCCCTCGAAGTTGACGGTTCGGGAGAGGAGTGCAACGGCGCGTCCGGAAATAATTCCTTCGCGCTGCCGATCAGAGACGTGGGTGGCAGGGACTGTTGTTCAAAGCACCCTTCTGGCAGAGGTAAAGGATCCGTGTTCCTGATCGGTTCCTCATCCAGATTCGGTGGAGCATCCGTTAGTGTTCCATTCTTCTCATAGAAGCGCACGTAGACATTGCCCAAATTATGTACTAGTCTACGATCACGTTCCAAAATAGTTGGGATGACATGCTCTGGGATACCCAGGCACAGAAACAGTGTACGACCAAACTCTTTGGAAGCCGCTTCCCACCAGGAATTAATGAGCGCCCATTTATTTTGTCCATCCAGAACCATGTTGGTGTCCTCTAGGGAGTTTTCACAGTCCGGGATAAGAAGGGCCGCTCGTACCTTTCTGGCGATCTCGCTTTGTTTTTTACTGTCAGCTTGGGGCAAGTTGTTGATGGCAAGCTGTCAATGGCTTCTTTAAGCCACCTCAGTGAAGCCTCATCCTCACACCACAGCTTCAGGACTCCATCAGATATGATGGGCCGTCCTCTGAAGGTGGGGGAGAAGTCATTGGCAGGGTCTTTGACACCCTCAAGAATCCTGCGCTGCAGGAACTTCTTCACCAAGGTGGTCTGTTCTTCGGTGAGTTGGATACCATCAGCCCTAGACACTGCTACACAGAGCTTGTTCTGGACAATATCAGCATAGCTAACCTGGGCACGATTAGAAGTATCCAACTTCACTTTTTTATAGTTTCCTCTTGGTGAAACCGTGTCATCCAACCTTGAACGTTTGCTAGTCTCAGTGCGAACTGGGGCTTGCGCCGACTTCGAGATCGCAATAGTAGCTCGTTTCTGCCGGTTGAACCGGTTACCATGTTTGGTCCTGTACTTGGAACTCGAGTCCTTACCTCTATAACCGGAGGGCCCAGCAGACACCATGGACAAGTCCACGGTCAATGCCAGCCGGCCATGCGATTTAGATACGAGATCCTTGTTCTTAAGCAGGGTTTCCGTAACCTTGCCTCTATATCCTTTAGGTCCAGCAGACTCCTTGGACGAATTCTTGGTTAGAGCTGACCCAGCAGACTCCTTGGACGAATCCTTGGTGAAGGCTGGCCCAGCAGACTACTTGGACGAATCATTGGTGAAAGCTAGAAGGGCTTGTGGCTTGGTTTCTGGTTCCCTACTATCCCTTGTTTTTAGACGCTGCTTGAAGTAAGCTCTTGGTCCCGGTTTATTCTGTCTGGTGTCTTCAGCCACTGGCTTCCTGGCTTCACACCTCCAGAACCCGATTTTAAGAGCTCCCTTTTCAATTTTAGTTTTAGTTTATATTTTTGTTTCTTTGTTAGTTTTACCTCTGGGACGTGTGCCACCTCGAGGTTCGGAGCACTGGCTCTTGAGGTTCCAGCCAAAGGCTGTCTCTCCACATTCCCTGCTCCTTGGTTTTTACCTTTAGGTCTAACGACCGTCCAGGCTGCAGTTCGATCCGTGTCAGCAACAAAAGTTACCTCCAGGGTACTCACCGCCTCCCCACTGAAGGGGGTTTTAGGTGGATTGTTTTTGTTTGTTATTGTATCCATCTCCATTAAGTTTAAAATTCACCTTTCTAGCTCCCCACCCTCCACGGAGCCCGCACCGGGGATATTGGGTTACAATACCAGGGCTACTAGAATAGGTATAGAACGGTTGTCCCAGATGCCCACGAGCCCAACGCTGCTACGTCCGACACTACGCCCAATCCAAAAAGCGCAGCTCAACGAACACCGCCGGCTGCAGACACCATCGTCCTCCCGTTCTCGCCAGGCAGAGCAGAAGCCTGCCATCCGTGCTGGATAGGTATGGATGACTAGTCCATACCCCCCCCCCCCCCCCGTTTTGGTTGAAATCCACACCAAAGAGGAGTGTTGCGGAAGAGAGGTACTATACCCTGAACAACTCCCCACTCAGCCACCAGGTTTGTTTCATCCTACCATACGGGCCCCCCTCGCATAGCACCAAGTTACGTGGGTGATCATCCCCCCACCTACTATTTTTCTACATTAGGGGATAGTAAGTCCACAGTGGCCTGACCACCTCGCCACTGCAGCGGATTGGAAAGGAGGTAACGTAGGAAATTAGGAATAAAAGGAGTTAGGTGGGCATTTTGGATGACCACCTTTTTGACTTGCGACTCGTTACTTACGTCTTTTGACTTTTGAGTTTGCCTCACTTTCCTCACCATCCCCCACCTTCCCCTACCATCCACCAAAATTCTCCACCTTCCCCTACCATCCCCCAACTTCCCCTCAGATCCTCCTCACCTCCCCCCAACTTTCCACCACCCTCCCAATTTCCTCACACCCTCCCCTCAAGTTTTTCCAACTTAGCCTCCCCTCAATTCTCTATCAACTGTCACTATAAAACTATGGGAAACAAGCGATATTTTTAGGTGGACCACGGGCAATACATTCTAAAAACCTTATATATATATAATTCCACCATGAAAAAAAACCATGGGAAAAAATTAAACCCATGGAACACCCAGTTAGCTTGAGGTGGACCACAGAAAGAAAAAATCGCCCTTGGTACAGTCAGGTAAACTAAGGTGGACTATGGAAAGAAATAAAAACTCTTGGTAGGTACACCCAGATGTCTTGAGAGGGACCACGGGTAAAAAAACTTGCCCCTGGTACAACCAGGTGAACTATGTAGGTGGACCACGGGCACGCGGCAATAGGTCTTTAAGCCTTGTATAGCAGCGAACGGGTTAAGTAACCTAGCTTAATATATTCATAGCAATATATTTAGTAATTTAGAAACATAGTTAGAAGCATACTAAATTATCCTCATCGCAAAAACTATGGAAGACTGACAGCACCTTAATTACATTCTTTTTAATGACCACGTCCTAACAGTAAACCCGTTACACAAGTCACCGTAACTCTTGCAAGGTTGCCAGGTCGTTATTTTTCCCGTGCACAATTGCACGGGAAGGAGTGCGAGATTGTGTCGGGATGATGTGGTGCCGCGCTGGAGGCCCGCCAAATCTCAGGCCTCCAGGGACCTGCCGCTGCCAAAAGTTAACTGATCGATGGCCTTAGGAATTTGCACCCGGATTTGGGACACTGTATGTTTACATAGGCCCTGTTATTACTGTTGGCCGGCCAAGCGATACAAATGTGTTGAATTTCGAAGCTATTGTTTGACTGTTTGACAGATTTACCCGCGTGCTAACTTTCCGCCCTCGTTCATCCCCCTTGCGATGGAATTTCAAAAATCCCTCCTAGTGCACCTCTAGGATACTCAAGGAAATTTAAATTTCAAATCTCTATGTCCACCGGTTTAGGCTGTGCGTTGTCTGTCAGTCAGTAGGTATGTCACAGTACTGGTTTATAGGTAGTATTATTAGGTGTTCTGTGGTATAGATCAGGTGTACTTATAAAGATAGATAAAGGGCTATGTAATAAATAAGAATAAATAAATAAAAAAAACCTTTTACGACCTTTTTTAACGAATGTTTTTCTTTTTATTTTATTTTTGGTTGCTTTTTCATTTTTTAGGTAATTATTATTATTATTTTATTGCCTTGTCATCGGTTTGTCCGCTACCCTGAAAGTTTCAGCCGGATAGCTAATCGGGAAGTGCTCGTTTGAATTGCAAGATTGAAGGACAAACAAAATACATAGATACATACTAGTGAGGTAAAATTAAAGCTTTTGAAATAGAAGTTAAAATTAAACGAGAAAATAATAGCACACCCAACTCAAAACAATAAAAAATACTATGTAGAAATTAACCTTATTTCACGACATTGCTGTTCCCAGCATACTCCATTCAAAGAATTTACGCAAGTACATAAAAACGCCCTCAATAAGATCACTATCGGGGCCGTGGAATATTCAAAAGAATTAATACCTTCGCAGAGGCACGTTAGTAACCGAGGGGATAAGGCAGCTGAAATATTCACGAGTCTCGGGTCCCAATCTCCCAATACTCCTCTTATCTGTTAGCCAAATATAACTAGTTTACCCGCCCGCGACTACGTCCGCACGGACTACTGTTTATCGCGAAAAAAAGCATCCTATTTTCTTCTAGGATATTAAAATCCAATGCAAAAGTAGGTATAGCAACAACTCTCTTGTTGTTTATTGACAGACTTCTTATTTCGTTTCCATGGCAACCACAGACCATTCTGTGATGGCAATTGTTCCTTATAGTGAGTAATCAACATTTTCCAGTTTTCCCGCGGAAACTTTAAATTTTCCGGGATAAAAAGTATCCTATGTTTTATTCTAAGGTATAAGCTGTCTCTATTCTAAATTTCATCTCAATCCGTCCTGCCGTTATCGCGTGAAAGCTCCCCAAACAATCAACTTAACAAATAAACTTTCTTGCCTGTTGTGGTTGTTAAATAATATTATAATTAAAAATTTCGGGCATCGATTTCAACCCTAACGCATACATTTCTGTCCATGTGTTTATGTAGGTAAATTAAACTAAACGTTCACTAACTTTAAAACAATTCAACACAAAACTAAATTAATTTCTACGAAATCTTATACGAAACAGGAGGAAGAAGAAGAACAGACATAAATAATTAATTTCTCAACACACAAAACTGTAACTAACTTTAACATTCAAATTCTGAAACACTATTTTGCATTTTCCTTCAAATATGGTTAAAATAATATAATTCTCGAGGTAAATGTTGGAACAGATCGGAGTCGATCCTTTATAACGCCGGCGAAGGCTGACTATGCGAATTGGTAACGATATAATGGAGTATTTCCCAGATGATAGATGAAAGGATACTCCGGGATAACCTCCGAAAGAGATCAGCGGATGGATCAGTTCGCCGCGCGAGCTCGACTTTAGGACGTAGCAAGGAGTTAAATAGGAGGGGGAGCTCGGACACAGTTGGGGGCAAAGCGTATTTGACTCTGAAATAAACTATCTATCTAATCTGATTAATATTATTTTACTTATAATAAAGCAGTATATATCTATATTCTTCTATGTTTTTTCTATTCTCTGTACAATACTTACTTGTACTTGTTTCAGTGAAAACCGTATAGCAATCGGTCTTGAAGTATTTACGTGATGCGCGAACAAACAAACATACAGAAAGACAGACATGATTAAAAAAAAATTATATTCTTGTTCAGTAGCTTTTTAAGTACCCTAGACCATTTATTTTTTAATGATCTTCTTTGTACAGACTTTTTCGTACTTATTGCTTCATTATAAGTATAGAAAGATGAGAAGGACGTGACGTCAGACTAATAGATGTTTACTGACCTATCAATATGAGGAAATCATAAAGTTAGGATTTCTCTCTTTCGAGTTTAAAAAGTATCCTATGTTTTATTCTAGATTATAAGCTATCTCCATTCCAAATTTCATCAAAATCCGTCCAGCCGTTATCGCGTGCAAGCTCCCCACACAAACAAACAAACAGACAATGTTTCAATTTTATATAATGTAGCTTGGTGTGGATACATGATTTTATTTACACGAGATATAAATCTTGTGATCTTACAACACGAACATTTAAACAACATTAAAAAATAATGAGATTAAAATAGCTTAAAAAGCTTTTAGCTTAAAATAGCGAAGGACGGAGCCATGGGAGTTATGAAGAGTTATGCACGATAGTCGTTACATCACCGTAGTAAGAATCAAGTTAATATCGTATACTTAACCACTTTGTACCGTAACTGGATGTAGACAATTGGCATGAATCTTAAGGGGGTAAGTACCCCCTCTCTGTTCTACTATGACTTAGTCCTTGTTCGGATTTGTATGCCTGAGGATTTATACAGTTTATCTGTCGTTCCCTTTGTGCGTTGTTTTGTTTGGCTTTCGCACAAGCCGGTAGTACGCGGCAGATGGCACAAACTGACGGTCCCGGGCCCACTGATATGAAAGATGGCTCGCAAGGTTTGCGATGTTTGAGCCTAGTTTTTTAAGATCAAAGAAATCACTTTACCGTATTTTTTAAGACGGAATATGCAATCGTTCAACCACGATATCACCATTTCTACCCACCCTATTTCTATTATTTCCTATTTCAACGATATTGAAGGTGACGTTACCTTTTGTAATGTTATTGATATGTAAATCTGTAAAATAGTTCGCTAAAAAGCCGCATAATGCGCTTTTTAGCGAACGCTCACAAGGCGGTTATCATAAGGCGTCGCGCGTCGTTGACGTTAACAGTGTACTATTATGTTGCGAAATTGGGCTTATTACTCTATGTACGGCATTTGCAATAACAGAGGCTGTCACCAACTAATGACTAGACTAAGGCGATACTCATAGTAATATTATGTAATCGACTTAACTGTTACCAGAATATCACGCCAACTTTCTCCTTAAGCTACGGCTATGAGATTGTACTCTGTGCTCTTTCTTAACTGTGCGATATGATAATAATTGAAGAGGAAAAGTTACATAAGTAAATATTATTTTCTAATAATATACTTTTCAAATAGTAACTAAGCAAAACAACATTGAATTTAAAATCTAACAAATTAGTATGAGTGAGCATAAGCGTCCTTCATCTGACATTGGTTTGAAACTTTGAATAGGCATAGTAGTATTAGGCAGTGTAATTCATACACCCACGCAAATAAGGCCACAGGCGAAGACAAAAAGAAAATGACATAAAAAACCGCCGCAAGTAATGACTCGCTATGAAATGTAACAGTAAAGCTTATAAGTTATGTACACGCTGTTTACGCAACCTCATACTTATTATTTTCTTATTCACATGGGTGCTCATAAAAAACAGTGGGTCCGTAAATCGAGGGGCTCCTAAGAGGCAAAAAAGGGACCAGCGTCGATATATCACTAGTAGTAATTTCAGCTTAGCTCTACGCGGGATCAGGCTATTGTGCTCTATCTGCGACAAAACAAAGCCTGTTTTGTCCCTGAACGCAGCGACACATAAACTCAGTTACAGCGTCGCCACTTTAGTAAAGAGGCTGTCAAAGGAGCCCGCACGAATAACAAAATGCTCACGTTCGATACAAATCCAAAGACGCAGAAACCGAAACGGAATCCTAACAAACAAGCATAAACGTTAACATCGGAACAAACATTAAAATTCGAATGTGAATTTTTCGAATAAACATAAAATGTTATGGTACGCTTTGAAAATGGCGTGTGGATATCGAGCCGGGGGATGTTTTTAATTAAAGCTGCGTGATGTTGCACACAAAAGCATCGAAGAACTGGAAAACTTCAGTCCATCCGGCGCGTTCACAAGACTCCGCGCTTTCAGCGAGCTACCTTTGATACGCAGACTTTTCAGTTGCCAGCTCAACTTTAATTATGAACCAAGTATTGAACAAGATTTTCTCATTTATAACTGATGAAACTAATTTAAACGTGCAGATTGTATAAAGTACCGAATAGGTTATAATGAAAGGCGTATCAAAAGATTTGCAAACTAATATGCTAATTTATACAATATACTTGCCTGTAATATAAAAAGTGCTCTGTTTGTGACTGCTCTTAGCCTTATTTTATTTTTAGTTCTTCCTATTTTGTACGCCAAGCCAATGAGAGTTTTGTATCGACCACAAACTTTACATCTAAAACTCTTCACTATTTATTAAAATGTTTTTATAATTTACCATAACCATATTGATTGTTCCAAACAGAAAAGGTATGAATAAAACATTTCACTCAACTCACTAGTTTAGAAGAAAACTAGAAGAGAAAAGCAATTTACATAGTTACCATATTCTTGACTTTGTAACCTGCGTCTTCTGAACCGAGTTTGTTTAACGAAATTGAAGAGTTTTGTGTGAGGCCAGAATCCGGACGCTCTTACTCCGACAAATATCTGTAAAGTTTCTAGGAATCGCTGCCTGTGGAAGTTCGTGCTACGTGCCGGGAATGGACGACGTTTCCAATCTACGCCGGGACTCATCACAAATTGCTACATTTTCATATTGAGCGATTTATTCATACTACAACCCGCAACTAATACACATTCCTCCTAAGCTGAAACGGTGAAATAGGGACGTCGTCGTTTATATGCTGGAGATCCCGCATAAATATGGGATACGCACTACACTCATACTTATCTCACAAACTATAAGGAAATAACTCTAGGATAATTTCGCATACATTCCCCTTCTTTCCTTTGTCATACAGATTTCGCCGCTCAAAATATAGGTAAGTATAGTATAAAAATCGCGTATCTCGTCTGTTCTTAGTTAATTATAGGATCCATCGTCAAGTTTTGCGTAAGACCTAAAGAACTACATAGAATCCACCCTAGTACTTCTATGGAATCCACCGTCAAATTTTCTGGAGAACAAAATTGACGCAATCAGTTATAGCTACGCGTATATACACGAACTCATGGTACAAACTTACAAATAAGTTTAAGTAATTTCCCTTGTGACCTCACGGCAATAAAACGAGCTGCAAGTGGCGAGGGGACAGAAATATCGTGTGAAGTGTGTCGCAGGGAGTTTCTGATCGGTGCAGGAGGGATGACTGTCCTGTTAACTCCTGCAGGCGTCTTCACTGACTCGCTGGAAGTTTCGTACGTGACCTGCCTGTGCCGCCGCTATAGCGTGCCTGCTCAGCGCTGGCCGTGGATCATTCTCACAGATTATTGAAATTCCCTTTGTCACCGCCACAATAGGCATTTCAACGAGATTATGTAAATTAGGCGTATTGATGGAAAACTTAGTACGGCCCGTAGCGATGAAACGGGCTCGGTAAGCGCTGGCAAAGGTCACAGAAATATAAGTACGTATTTCAACGGGACACGTTAAGTCGCATAATACCCTTGTTAACAAAAAAGCCTGCCCCGGCGAGGGTCCGTATTGTCGACGTTGGCGTTTATAATGGCAATATCGCTTGTTATGTTAATAATATGAATATTCCCTGTAATGTGAAGTGATAATATTCATGTTTTTATTACATTTTTCCACAAGTTCCCACTTATGAAGATAATTTAATCGCATCCTTGATTTCAAAAATAGCGGATGCGGAAGTTGATTCTATTAATGAGTAGGTATTGAGGTTAATATGTATACCCCAATTAGAGTCAAAGTAAAGCTCGGCAGTATCGTCCGCTATGATCGAAGTTCGGAATGAAGTAGTCGCGAGACGGCGGGCAGCGAGCGGAGAGCAGCTGTACATCGGAGAAGTTATCTAATTACTGCAAACAGAAGTTCCGTGCGCCGCCGCGCCTCCCTGAAGCCAAGTTCTCTCTACCCGCTCCTACTGTACGCCGTTATTACCCACCGATGCTCTGCCAGTCCATTACTAGCCGCTATTGTGTTATGAAACCGGCTCAAGCTTTATCGATGAGCCCGCAACTCGATTTAAAGTTATCTAGCTTCAGTATCTATTGATAGATAGATATATTAACTCTTTATTGAACAACACAAGTACAACGAGAAATTATATCTAAAAATACAGTATAACAATGAGTGTCACAAGGGGCGGTCTTATCGCTCACAGCGATCTCATCCAGACAACCGTGCACAGAAAGGACCATACAACCCATTTATTGGTTTATAAAATTATGACAGACTAGCTGTGCCGCGCCTTTGCCCGCGTGGTAATTTCTCTGGTTTAAAGGAAAACTACGTTGTTTATCTTCCAGGATCAAAAGAAGGGACACAGTCACAGAATAAATATTAGTACTACGTACTACAGTACAATAATACTACATTTCATCCAAATAAGATCCGATTATTTTTTGTAGTGGTAGGCCTCTTACGCAAGAGTCCGCCTGGGGAAGTACCACACCTTTGTCAGATATTCAGCCGCCAAGCAGTAGTGTGTAAACATTTCTGTATTTCGGTTTGAAGGGCATTGTTCCCAGCGAAATTACTGGGCAATGAGACTGGCAACCAATGTCTCGGGGTGACGAGCGCAGTGCAGTGACGCGCAAGACTTTGCAACCAAAGTTCTGGGTGGCACTGCAACTGTTATGGACAGGCGCTTACCATCAGGCGAGCGACCTGCCCGCCTCGTCATTTAAGGTAATAAAAAAATTTGCCTACAATTACTTTTTAACGATTGTGCTCGGCTTCTACTCATCGGATTGGTTTTAGTTGTTACGTGATGCGCAAACAGACAAACAAACCGACACGATTTAAGAAAATGATTATATTCTTGTTTAGTAGCTTAACTCTTTGTACAGACTTTTTGTAACTTACTGCTTTATTATATTATTTGTGTAGAAGTTTGTTTTCTTGAAATTTGTATTCTATGGAGAAAGTAGATGAGGAGAGCTGAAGACCGAGCTCAGTAGCGTATATTAGGAGAGGCCTACGTGACCTACGTCCAGTGGACAAATATAGGCTGATGATGATAATGATGTACAATAAAGATTTTCGTAAGTTCCTACCTATCGTATCGTATTATATCATTAAACCTGCCGTGCTTGATACATTCCTCCACCTCAACAACCTCTCAACCTATTAATGCATTCTACGAAACTTGAGTTTTTATTCGGATTATTACCAAAATCTCCAGAAGGCGGTGGGGACCAGTAGGGATTTCAGTAATAAGCAAAAAGCATTTTACCCACCTCGACTAAACTTTCGACTGGGTAGGAAAAGAACTATATATAACATTATCTTAGTTCAAAATTACCAGCTTGGCAGGAAACTGCACATGGCTTAATTTAAGAAATATATTAAAATATCTAGAATATTTATTGGGATGAACTGCTAGAAAATTCAAACACTCGTACCCTCCCTCTGGATGCAATAGGAGATAGGTACTAAGAAAATAATATCCAGGCGACCACGCGATGCAAACATGTCGAAATTTTCATTATGCTGGGTCGGAAAACAATAGGTAGATGAAATGGGCCCGCAACATGATATTACACACAGTTTTCTGCGAACAACAATAGTTACGAGCTGCACAAATTATGAGCGGGTTATATTAAAACGTTCTTCGAAAGGTTTATTGCGAGTTACGCAGCGGTGACATAAAATGTAGTGAATGTACGTACGTACAAAACGGCATACTGTTTAATTAATTATAATCAGTCTTAAACAAAGACCAATAAAAAACCATGTTGTCCGTATAGTATGGACAAAATGGAATAGTCTTAAGGGGCAAAATGAAATCCTACTTTCCTACTTTATATAACATATGCAAAAGTAAGTTTGTTTGTTACGCTTTCACGCCTTAACTTCTCAACCGATCATTATGAAATTTTGCAGACACGTTGTTAGGGGTACTGAAAAGGACATAGGATACCTTTCACTCCGATTTAGGTTTTCTATTTATTAAAAAATCTAAATTGTTAATAATGTATGGGAATTGCCATCGATGTCTCAAAGTGACAGGTGTCAAAGTGACAGGTGTCAAATTAACAGGTGTCAAAGTGACAAGCGTAAAAGTGATAGGTGTCAAAGTGACAGGCCAGTGTGTGAACGCGATAAAATGTATTCCGCGCGGACGAAGTCGCGAGCATAAGCTAGTACACCATAATTAAACGCACAATGCGCAAATAGAGTTTCTGGTTCTTTAGGGAAAATCAGCACATTCAGCATGAGCCTGAAGCATGAACAATGCATGCAGTGTAGTCCCCTTCTCCGGGTTTTGAGCGCGAATACAGCGGCCCGATTACAGAACCTGGTTACAATCGGATTATCACTTTTTTCATAGCAATTTCGACTCTATCGCAAGGCATTAGTGAAATCGATAGTGACAATCCGATTGAAGCTAAGTTATGTGGTCGGGCCCCTGATCATTGAAATAAATGCACGCACAGTCGTCAATTACATCTTGCGTCTGGGTCCCAGAATCAAATACCTAGGTTCTTTTTGACCTGTATTTTTCTAGTTCTGGCACAGAATAATAATAGTACAAGTGTTCTGGGTGGATTTTTTGGATTTAGAAGTAAATATTGTAATTTACTCTGCCATATAAACATAGACGGCCAAAATGGCGCACCTATGCCGTTTTATCCATAGTGCCATTTTGTCCGTTCGGGTTCAAGCCAAAACATTACTCAAGCCAAAATGTTAAGGAATAGAAATAATCTGTTACAATATGGTTTCAAAGCAAAGACTTACCAAAATATAAAAAACTGGTTGCAACGAAAAAAAAACTCGTAACGCTGTTTAGACCACAGAAAACTATTACTCCTAGCGGGTTTAGAATGACTGAGAAAAAATATGATGCAGTGTAACAATCACAATATTTTGACAGTTCACTTAAAGACAATTGAGGCGCGCGTTAACAGTGCCAACATGACAATAAAACCCGCCAGATTTGAAATACAGCTGGTATGCCGTTTTACCCGTATATGTCATTTTATACGTACTTCCCCATGTAAGTAAGGTCATAGGTTTGTTTTCAATTTGGTTGAAAGCTTTATGTGGCCAGATTCCTTTCAGTAACAGGATTGCGTTATTATAACATAACATAAACATCAGTTGCGGTGTACCGCGGAGGCACTCGCACAAGCCGTGAATATGCGGGCTTCTAGCACGGTTTTCCCAAATATTGCAACTTTGGTATTTCATAACTGCCGCTCTTATTGTTTTGATAACTTAAATGGGAACAAATACGGATTTATGAGCCGTCACTTTTATGGATCAGTGCGCATCAAAAGCCTATGATAAATTATGTATAAATGTCGGTGGCAGCTGGCAGGCTGTACGAACCACACTGTACTGCCCCAAGCCGCGGCGGCTTTGCGATGCTCAGCGTAAACAGCTTCACATCCAGTCCATAAATCACATTCGCCGAATCGCCAACACGAGAACAAATGGAAAAATATGCCGAATAAAGATATCGTGGCATTAGAATATTGACAGGAATAAAATCAGTCCTCTTTTCCTCGTCATTCGAGCGTGAGCGTTATTAAATATTCTCTATATTTTTTTACGAAACGGAACGTCTTTTTGTGATGTGTTCTTATATTTATGAGACTAATATTAAGCTCAGTATCGATGTAGAGTCTTCAAATACTGGATATAAAAATCATTGTATTACAAATATATTTTTTATACAAAGTATAAATAAATGTTTTATACAAAGTAAGTGCAAACCTTATTGATTGGCAGGAATTAGGAACTAACTAAGGTATTGCATCATCGTCTGATGGGGAAAATAGGAGTCCATCTACACCGCCATCAAATAACCCTGAACAGGCACTCATGCTGACAGCAAAATCATGCGAAACACGTCACCAGCCTTTGAGTCCCGCTAACAATGGCTTGGTTCTCGAAAAAACTGCAAAACGTGAAAAACACGTCTCATCTGCGAACGATGTCGTGACAGAGAAAGCCCTCTATCAATCTGCCGAGACCTATTATTTCACGACAAACAGTAAGGAAACTTGGGGAATTGGTCGATAGGTACATTAAAATTACTCTACTACGACACGTGCCCCTATGGATCTCATCTGGCTCGTCACAGTGTATATCAAAGAGTTTTTTTTTGTTTATAGTAGAGAGTTTATGTTAGCGTGACGGGTGCGCCGCGATTATGTCTCTATGTATATGTCGCAGGCAGATAGTTTAATTCGCCGTTTAATTAACTGCCAAGTCTGTTTATTAAACGCCGCCGTTTCGTTAACTGCCTGAATGATATTTCAATTAAACAGCTAGGCAAATGGTTTGGAACGATCACGTTTAACTACTTGCCTAGCCTAGTTATTTATGTGTCTTATCAACCTTCAGGGGCGACCCGACTTGGCAGAGATAGGTTAGAAGGCGAAGGCGGGAGCGATGCGTAGCGAGCTCCAACCTTCTTTTTCTTTTCTTCTTCTTTCTTTTTAGCTTTTATATCTTATCTGTTTCAACACTTGTTAAACCTTAAAAAAAACTTTGTAAAGCTGTTTATTTGTCTGTTTGAAAACTACTATTTTTGATAGAATTGTGCTTAAAAAACTTAGGTAGGTTAGTTAGGTTTAACATGAAAACTGTTTATAATGAATGGCCTAAGAAATCAGCAAGCCAGTTCATTAAATGTCATACGGCTGAATATCATTCAGGCCGTTAGTTAAGTGGTGCCATTCAATAAAAAGGCGCGGCAGTTAATTAAACGGTGGATTAAGCTATCTGCCTGCGACGTGTATATATTCATGCAAAGCGACAAGCGACCGTCCGTAACGATGCGTAAGATAATCATCCGTAGGTATATCCCATAATGAGGTATACTACTACTACTACTTTATATATTATGTTATTAGTTTATTGTAACAACATAAATATTAGTTTATCTTTTAAATAGTTATTGATTTATTGTATTTTATGAAGGTATTTATGTAATATAATGTTATTTTAATGCACTGCTTGTAATTTTAATGCTAGAAGAGATCGCTATTAGCGATAAGACCGCCCATTGTAATAAATTGAATTTAATATTTTTATGTATATCTTTTTAGGTGCAATAAAGTATTATCTATCTATCTATTCATAAGAGAAACGAATGCCGTTTCTAGTTTTTAAAATACAAATAAATGTTACGAATAACGATTATGCCTAATTCTACTCAAAACATATTAGGATGTAATGTAAATTTATTCCATACAAAGACCAGCGCCTCCGCCCCCCAAAACTTTCCTAGTATTCCAGAACAGTCTTTGAGAGGCAGTTCCATTCCAGGCAACTTTGTCCACATTGACACTGACCACCAATTGTGGTATTGGTCAAAACGCTAGTCTATCTAATCTGGTATTATGTAATTGTAACCACTCAGCACTGAAAAATCTGAATTAGTTTTGATGTCATTTGGTGTATAGATTATAGATAGAATACCATTTAGAACTCTGGATTGCAAAGGATTACATTATAGTTTTTAAATCTCAACTGGCAACAATAGCGCCACAGAATGTCGGTAACATTTCTATTCCGTGAATACGGCAGACCTTATTAGGTTGTTAGTTTATCCCTACTGTTTGTATATTGTTCCAATTCTGTGACATTCCCGTCCTTTCATATCAGTCGACGCCGAGGCATTTCAGTTATTATTACATTATTATGTGGCTACAATTTCGTTTACTTTTAGAATTGATTACTCATGTGTGATTGTGTGATCTTACCACATTTTTAACTCTTATATTTATTAAAAGAAAATTCCTACTTGTATCTTGTCTTTGCGGCAAACTGGGTAGTTTTGGTTTTTGGAATGTGTCTACTCAAGGCTCATAGAGGGGTAAATAACGGTTAGTTCCTTTTAACGAGCTATATGCGCTAAGCTACACTTATATAGCCAGTTATTTAAAAAACCTATTGTTATAACGTGAACTTGAACGCGAGACGCGAATCAACGAACGGCGAGACTGGCACGGAATAACAAACTACACGCGTGATCTTATCAGTACTTATCTTATCTTGATCAGTACTTCATTAGAAATTAGTAGTTTCTATTCTACGCATTTTTAGAAACTCTAGCAGATTGCATTTTTAGTGTTATCACTAGACTTGTCAATAAAGTTCCATTCTATCGCATTACTATTTCATGCAGTCATTTTTTATTCACTCACAATAAAACTATCCTATTAATAAAGTCTATTTACACCAATGATTATATAATATCATTGATCTACACAATAAAGCCAAGTAAAAGCAAATAAAATAAAAGCTACACAATATCTTCATCCCTCAAAACTTCACCCACTTTCCATAGTCGAAACAAAAGCGAGTTTTTTTCGCAAAGAAAAGTTTTACAAATGTGTAAGTTTCTTGATCCATAGAAAAAGCTAATAGCTGTCGCTATAACGTATAACGTACTAACTTCATTGAGCAGAGCAGCTGATGTAGCAAAACATAACATTAGATAATTTAACGAACTAATAACATAACTTCGCGTCTTGCAGAGTTCGTTAAATTCACAAATCACATTGCGTCGCGAAACTACAGTTAGAAATCGTTGCGTTATAATTATAATAACCAATGAGCACTCAACGTGTGTTAACGTTTAGCGTTGTTAAAACTAGCTAGAAGAGACAAAGAATGAACGGAGATTAGCGCCATCTACTATTTATTGCATTTACTCCCAATCAAATAAATCAATGTCAGGAAAGCGAGTGGACTAGAGCCATCTATGTTTTTTTAACGTACTAGCTTGCCATTTATGTTTGTGCAATACGATGCGACGTGACTCCCTAAAGTTACGTATAAACGTTACGTCCTCTTTACGCCACGGCATTTCTTTTGTGACGCTGAGTCGCCGAATTGCGGACTAATTGTTGAATAATGATAAAGATTTGAGACGTTAGTAAAAATATGGTTATAACATTAGCGGATTAATATAATCTATTTTTTTTATTTATAGTTATTTATAAATTTAACGTTATATTAAGAGCTATGTATTACATTTTACCCATTTTTGTACTGAGTTTTGGCTGCCGCAGCAGCCGCGGGGCATTGAGAGGAATGACGACCCCAGTTTTTTTTTAATCGTTATTTTCTGTTGGCCTTTACCGGCCTCTACAGCTTGAACTTTCGCTAGAGCACTCTGCCTCAATGCGTGACGCAGAAGGCGCACGCCAAAGTTAAATTTATGACGACCGGCACAAGGGCACCCAGGGGGTACGGACCTTGGCTTAGACGGTCGTCTTGATTACGAGGATTTTGAACTAAACACCCCTGGATCGCTAGTGTTAGTAGTGATCGGGGGCCCTGAAAAAGGGCTAGGAGCCCTTTGATTGAATTTTATGACTGACCGATTCGTAATACACATTCGAGAAGAATCGGCAAGAAACTCGAAGGCGAATAATACTGATTATGAATTACGGGACCTTTGACCTCGCCGGCAAGGTCGGTGTCTGTGTCTAAGTGTTGATATTACCCCTGGCGGGTTGCCAGAGGTGGTAGGATTGGGCGAGGCCATCGCTGCCAATACTTTGGCTGCTTTGCATGTCGTCCGGATCGTCCAAGACATCGCGAGGGCGTCTACAGAGGGCTGATCGATCTCCGCAGGTGAAGCCAGGGCTTGTATCCTAACATTCCCTCCCTTTAACCTCACTTGCCGTTGTCCACGGTGTGTATATGTTTATAATACTGGAACCAGGTGGAGCCGGGTGATTTGCGCGTGCATTTACCGCTTATACATCATGTTTTTTTTATTCAATAAAGCATGAAATTAAAAGCCACGCAAAAAATAAAGTTGAATTTAAATACTATTACTAGATGAGCAACATACAGGAACTTTTCGAGTCTTCGTAGTAATTTTCGGTGTCGTTTTATTGCGCTATATAATCCCACTAGCGACCCGCCCCGGCATCGCACGGGTGTAATTTAGAGAAAAAAAGTGATAAATGTGAAGTTCTCGCACACTCGACCTTCACTCCGCTTGGGGGGTCGGTGGCTCGCTTCCCTCGTCGCTTTTCCCTTCGCTACGTTCAGCTCTCGTATGCTTGTATTATATATATAAACATTTCGTGAAAAATTATCTAACTGATGGTGAAAACCGCATCAAAATCCGTTTCGTGGTTCAGGAGGAGTTAGCGGCCAAACAGACAGAGAGACTGACAGATAGACAGACGCGGAAAGCGACTTTGTTTTATACTATGTACTGATTGATGACACGTCGGCAGAGGTCCGCACATCTCATTCTTTTTTTTTTTTTAGTAAGGATATGTGCTGTTGGTCTATAACTGACCTCTACAGCGTCACCGTACGCAAAAGCGCTCCGCCGCAATGCGTGACGCAGAAGGCGCACGCCAAAGTTAAGTTTTTGGCCACTTGCTCAAGGGAACCCAGGCACCCAGGGGGTACGAACCTCGGCTTGGACAGTTGCCATTGATTACTTGGGGAGTATCGAACTAAAGATTTCATTCGACATACATAGGTACATACATGCAACTAAACTGTAGGTACCTAATAGCTTTTAACACATATATCATTGCAACAGCGTTAATTTTACAAACCTAGCATATCACAGGTTTTCTTCAAATCAAATATCTTAAGTTAACTGACTTAGGAATACAAATAACCGAAGAGAAACGGTACCTAATAGACTCAACGCTTTATTTTAAATATATCGTTTAATTATTTTACTTAGTTTACTAAAAAATGCTGAACAAATAGTCATGTTTTTTTTTATGGGACCTTTCCAAATCAAATATTATCATTCAAATCAGTTCGGAAATCCCTGAGATATGATAATGATAATTTAAGTCAATTGAAAACTGAGCATCTAACTCTTCATTTATCTAACTACAGCAAATATTAAAAAAAAAAAAAAAAAATGCGATACAGCGATTTCTACCAGACAACCTTTAATTCAATTTGAAAGTTAACTGTTTGTTTGTCGTATGAGGTAGTGCTGGCCTCTGGTGTCAGAGTTTGCCAGGCCGCCCGAGGGCCTTTGACAAAGCTAACTAAAAAACACTAATATATATATATATATATATATAACTTCATAGTAAAACAACCAATCCCAAAATGCATGTTGACTTCACTAAGTAGAGCGAACACTGCGTACTGCAACTCAGCGTAGCGTATTGCGATGCACTGGGAACTAAAAAGCCATCGCTCTGTATCGGGCCTTCAAAGCACTCAAATATTTACCATTGAAAAATTGTGCCGACTGAAAAGCATTCCGATTCGTTTGATGTAGCTCGGCTCGTTATCGACCTGCGGGCTGCGGCTCGCGGTAACAAAACTATTTTGACACGCCGCCAAATTGAAAGTGAAGTACCTAACATATGCCGACCTGCTCGTACGCACAAGCTTCACGCACACACACCATGTTATACCGATCGCAGCAGCAAGAACTTGACTTTACCAGTCGTGTTAATTCTGGTTGGTAGCTGTGTATTTGTGCGTGAGTGGAAAATTTGTGCGGGTTGTGGTTGTTACACAATGTTATCACACAAGACTGCATTGTTCTTTTATTTGCCGTGAGAATTTCGAGATCTTGCTGCGATGTGGCGGACGATCGGCATAACATGATCTAAGTGTGTGCGTGAGGCTTGTGCGTACGAGCGGATCGGCATATCTTGGGTGCTTCGATTTTGCATTTCAAAATACGTATTTTTTTAAACTTGTCCCTTAGCTGGTTCTCACAGCACCCGCCGGACGAGAAGGGGTGGTCCTATAATATATATAATTATTATTATGTAATTATTGCAGTGACAGTGTAATTATTACTTTCTTTTAATATATGTTTTATTATTATGTTTATATATTTATTAGATTATTCGTATCTTTGCTGTAATTTTAGATTTTTCTCGTCACGATGTTTTGATGCACGCCTACATACCTTTTCATGTATCTCAAGTGGATGACTGGTAGAAAATGCTTCTGCATTAAGTCCTCCGTTCGTACTCTCTTAGTGCAAAAGCGCATTCATGAAATAAATAAATAAGCATTAACGGATTTAATTGCATTCAACAATCAACAATATTCTTGACCATCTTTGAGCACGTAGTCACATAACACGTGAGATAATGATCAAACGAAAAACAAAACGAATTAAAAAAAAAAGGTTTATAATTATCAGTACAAACGACATGAAAATACGAGATATCCTAACGATACGCTCTACAGCTTTGTTTTTTAATCTGCAGAGATTTATTCACTTTGATACGAGGAAAACGTACGTTCAGAATATTTAAATAGTTCACGATTCTGCATAACAAGTTGAGGAAATGTTAAAATATGTTATACATACCTACCTATTTCATATCTTAATGAATGTCCAAAGAAAGTCATTATCTATAAATCTGAAAATAAATGCATGTAATCTGTAGAAAGCATTGCTGGATTATGTCAACAAAAGCTGTAAAGTTTAACTTTAATTAATCATTTACCTTGGTTCTGTTCATTGATCAGTACTAATAATTGATAAAATGTGACGGCATTTTACATTTTCATTGTCTTTTGCGCATGTATTCATATCATAGACAGTGTTAATCATGACGTCACTACGACGTAGCTCTGTAGCAGAACCGTAGCGGCGTGACGTAGTCACTCTACGCACATGGCTGGCTAACATTGAGACAGGCGTGAACGTGGTTCAAAGAGCAGCCCTACACATACGCGACCGTCCTTTGTCGCGGCAGCGGACGTGAGATGGCTAATTACAAGCGACATGTTTCCCGCGCTGATTATACCTGCCCTGCGCGGGTCGCATTGTCCCGCAGACAATATGTACACCCAGCAACGGCTTTTACCGAAAATACCTTTGGAATAACACCAACGAACGTGTATGGAAGCTATGCATGCGTTATGAGGCTCGGAATATCGGGGCATATTTTCATACAAAATCTTTTGAAATATTCAAACTACATTTTAGGTTAACACTGCCATCCATAATGTTGCCATACGGAACGTGTCTATGACACTGTACTAAAATTATAATGTTTCCTCATCGCTGTGCTCTTTTCACAGCTCTTCAGCTGAAACGGAAAGAAAACAACATGAAAAAATCTGCAATAAGGGCATTCGGTACAAAATGGCAGAAACTTGTTTACAAATTTTTCGTATCAAAATACCAGCGCAGCCATCCACGTACTACACAAGATGAGGGCAACCAATTTGATTGCATATTTTACGAAAACGGCTTACAATAACAACGTGGAGCTGCGCCGAACAAAAGGTCGCATCGAGCGCGAGGAAATCGTAGCCGAGCCTCTCAATGCTGGACTTGGCAAGGTTAATATTGCTCGTTGAATGCCACGCTAACAGACCTTACACCTTTTATCTCAATGCAGCAAGGAATATTTTCCTTTGAAAACAAAGTTTGTTGAAAGTAAATAAGAATGCAATGTGTGCTCTAAGTTCACACGCACGCACCTCACATTGTTGGCGGGATACGCGAGCCGAGAAGAATGATTTTTCTGCCCGAAGCCTTTCTCCACAATAATGAGTCACTTGACGTATTGTCCCGCGGGCGCCATCTCGTCCAAATTACGAAGCCATTGTTATTGAGATATTGTTCGTCGCTTCGTGAATATGTGCGAAAGGAAATGAAACTGTTCCCCCACGCCGTCACCGTTTGTTGGCTTTCCAGAGCCGCTGAGACTGCGCTCTATTTCCATTTTACTCGAGAGTTCTGTCAAATGAGTGCTCATGCGTTATGCGCTATAATACATTCAATTGAACAATAGGAAACACAATAAGTAAGTAGGTGCTCCTCCGGTCCCGGAGCGGCATCAATCTGTTTCGTTTAAGCGTATTTTTATTGGAACTGTCTACGATAGCAATCTCACTAGATTGGCGGCGCTACGTCTCACAATAATTGGATTGTCTTTTGAGTTGCAGAGCTCGATACTGCGCCGATGCTCCGATGGCTTTAATTCCACTTCAGTAGCGGCCTCGTACTGCGCCGCCATTCGAGAGAGATAACATCGGATCTAATAAAAGATTGCATTATTACAGCTAATGGTCCGCGGTCGGCTTGACGTGACTAGTCGGAGTATAGAATTAAGTTCACTGCTTCACTATTGTAACTGAACTTTGCAATATCATCATCATCATCAGCCTGTATTCATCCACAGCTGGACAAAGGTATCTCACAATGAACGCCAAAGAGTCCGATGTTCGGCTTTTCTCATCCACTGGTACTACGTAGAATGCATTTAATAAGCACTGCATAGCATTGTAGAACCTATTACCGACTCGTGGCGAACTATCGAACTGAAATCAAAATATCGAATACTGTACGAAAACTCCACCTGTTCAAGCAAAACGTACGGGAACTATGTGTCGTGACCTTAATATTCCTATTCAATAAAATCAACGTTGCTCTATTTGTTTCGAACGTTTGCTATTTCCCTTCGAAAAGATACAAAATTGATTGAATATCCTCGCTCCTCCGGGATTACGTTGTTAAGAGGTTCGTTAAACATCCATCACATAACTTAGGCGTCTCGAAGTCCAACGAAAAAGCTTTTTTTTGGAAATTCATAAAATGTTTACGACAAAATAAGGTCTTCATAATATTTTTATTCCATTATTTAAGGCTATTCATCGAATCTATAAATTCGTCACGAAGCCATCGCGGCTCCGTAAAATAAATACGTGCCAATAATCCCTAATATTTTTACGTAACAATGCCATAGAAAATTATGGGTAAGTAGACTAAGGGAAAATGAACAGCCCGGGTAGAATTTTTATAACATCGAATACCTAAATAAAATTACATGGGTATAAAAGTTTTATCCGCAAATGGAATTCAAAGAGAATTGCCGAGCAGTTTATATTTGTTCGCCGCTGTTTAATCGTTTGTGAGTATTTACTTACCCGTATATTCCATTTGCACTATCAAAACTTTCGAAGAAATGGCGTGCACGAACGTCGCTGCGCATATCTAGTGCACCAATGCAAATAAGGTCATTCAAAATCCCACGAAAGCGAAGTAGGTAGCTACTTACCTATATATATTATATAAGTACATGGAACCTGGCTACATTTCGTGACAACGTTGAACTATCACGAATACCAAGATTCCTAGTAAGTTTAATAAGTAACAATACATTAAAATTCCACTTCAGACGATTTTGTTTTAAAGTTCAAATCTAACATAATGTGGATGATTTTGTCGCTCTGTGAAATACCGAAATTTATGGAGGGACATTTAGTATTAGGGAATAATAATGTTGTACCTAACTGACTTAAAATTTACTCGTTCCTTCAAAAATTGACACTTGTGTATTTATGAGACTACGACATCATAAAAAAAATGGATACCAACTACTGCGATGATATTGTTCGATAAATAATAATCGCTTCTATGTGGTAAAGCCCTAGGTAAATCGACAAAATACTGTACAAAATTCCAGAGTGTTTCCTTTATCCTTTATTTAAAGCTGGGTTCATATCGTGCCCGCGCTTGGACAGAACTGACTATGGCGAGTACATCGGGCATGCGGTTGAACAATGTGCAACTGGTACTACATTGGTACAACACTATTATTTACAGCGCATAGCTTCCAGATCCAATCCCATTCGATGAAGCGGGGAATTTTAACAGTATGTCGAGCAATGCGATATCTGTGACGTGACTATGAGAATACGACCTTTCTTTTTCAAATTCAAATTTTGTTTTCAACGCCAGAATATTATTTTTAAAGACATTTTAAAGTTAAGACATAACTTAGGTACCAGATAATCAAACCTATGAATCTAGATGCAATACATATTCAATGCCAAATTACGTAACTAATACTATAATCTAATATTTTTAAAGGTTTTTCTGTTATTCTTTAGGCAAGTATTTTTTATTATTCAGTGGTGTACAATGTCCTTATTTATTTTATTTATGAGGATAGTTGCTTGACGAGATGTTCGCAAAGTAGGTATTTAGTAAATGTATTGCTATCTCCTTCCCTCTCCCAATGTATACGAGCGATAGAAATAGTTACTTGTTGTGAGTTTCAGTAGTACAGTTTTTGATAGAATTAAATTGTGCTGTTTTTCTTTGTTACTAGTGTCATTCGCTTAAATATAAAATATAATTTTATGCATAAAAATATGAAATCGGATAATATTTAGGGGTATAAAAGTATTATTCTATTTGTATGGACAAGGATGCTATAGAAACTATTCTTAATGGAACCAGTTCACTCTGGTGACATTCCCTGGCAAACTCTGCAGTTGCAGAAGTAATTGTGTGCGAGTGCAATATACTTTTCAGGGATGGATTGTCTTCGTTTTACCTGCTGGCTATTAACTGAATAAATATTAAGTTGCATTTGAGTAACTACTAACAAGTACAAAAGAACTACTTTAATATGTAAGTCTGTTTAGTCTGAATATTGATTAAATTCTAGAGTGGGTTCTTGTGGCGTCGCACGAAACTCGCCAACTCTGTAGACTCCAGTCAATTCTTGCGACACTGAAGTTCATTTATTAAGTGGCCTAGAATACCCCCTCGACTTGAGACAGGAATTTTAACTAAATTTCACACAGTGGCAGACTGAAGAGTACCTGAGTTTAAAATTACTGAGTTTTAAATCACTCGCTCGGCTAAATAGTCACTTTAATTACCACTCGCTCGGCTAAATAGTCACTTTAATTTACTAGATTTAGTATAGCTCAGGGTTTTTTTTATTTGTAACTAGCTTCATAACACTTGTATAATAGGATGTTTCCTTGATCTATCAAGGAGTGTTTTCACATACACCATAAAAAGCGTTCTAGACTGTGGATGGATTTTTAACAAATGTTCAATGCTTGACTGTAAAATATCAAACACAACATTTAAAACGATATCACTCGGCATTCGTCATTTCCATAACTAGAATCCTCTATACCGAAAAATATTCCACACTTATATCAGGAGTATCACAGTACAGCAACAAAATAAAAAATATGTATCCATAAAGCTTTCAGTTCAAAATGTACATTTACAAATGTTCTGTTTGGCTTTCGGAGTCGAGCCGCCCGCCCTCGGGAGCCGCCGCACGACGATGACCCGCAACGCACACTCCACAAAAAATACAAGTTTCCTGCATAAGGACCACAAAAACGCTTTTTGTTTCATGCAGACTACTACTTAACAAAGTGGGTTTAATGGGATACCTTTTGGGTAGATTCAAGTAAGTAATAAATTATAGATCTTGCAACGAGAACTCTGTTACAGTTGGCAAAAGTGCCTACTGCTACTTTTAGTACGATAGTAGGTACTATTATTTCTGCTTGGGCTTTTAGTAAATGAAATTTGCAGATAACGTAGAAAACAAATGAGATATCTATACTGATAATAAAGCAACAGGAACGAAAAAGTCTGTACAAAGATGATAATTAAAAAAGAAATAGTCTAGGGTACATAAAATAAGCTACTGAACAAGAATATAACATTTTAAAAATTCGTGTCTGTCTGTTTGTCGGTCTGTATGTTTGTTCGCGCATCACGTAAAACTGCAATGTGGTTTTCACTGTTGGATAGCTTATGTTGTGACTTAAAATCTGGGGTAACTTTATATCTCAATCCGATGAGTAGATTCCGAGCAATCGATAAAAATATGTTTGATGGCTGAAGGAATTTTGATCAAATTTTGGTGTAATTTGGTATTTTAGGTCCTGGAATAGCACAAAGAGTACTTTTAACCTATAGGAAAGACCACGCGTGCGAAGCCGCGGACATCAGCTAGTTTTAAATAAGTAGATATGTAGGGGTTTTCATCAAGAGCGCTCGAACTTTGACAGTGTATAGCGGCCACCCTGGTTAAGTTACGCGTTGAAATTGTGTACCTATTATAATCTGTTAACGTTCCGAGCGCTGCTTCGTTCTTAATGAAAAACCCTTTACCTATATGCCGGTAGATATGGCCTGAAAATATTCAAGATAGGTACGTATCTTGTACATTTCGTACCCAACTGCCTACAGTATTTGCCATAGAATTTCAGATCCCGCCAAATTGCGGATGAACGTCAGCGTAATGCGCTGTGCACGTCGCCGTAGAATTAATAGGTAATTAATTAGTTCACCTTGTTCACGCGTCGCTCTCGCGGGCCGCGCCAACGGTTTAAGTCTCATTTATAGGATTCTGACAAAAGCCGGTATTTTGTGGCTAATAAGTAATGATGTGATGCAAATTAAAATATAATAAATTGTATACTATTCAATTCCTTAATGACAAACAAATATCTATAATACATTATTGAGCTGCTGAGCATGGGTCAAGATGATGATGATTTAAATTATAACGTTAAGTTTAGTCATATTTTATTTCGCGACTTATCCGTGGTACTACCGTTGGTACTACTTGTAGTACCACGGGTAATATTTTTTGCCCGTGATACTACCAACTTGGCTGGTAGTATACCACCTTACGTAGAATAACTAGCCTAGCATTAAAATTTGTGCAAGTGCACTTATTTTCTTTTGAACTTCCTCGTACGCAGGTATAATATTTTACTCCTATCAATGATGCTGTCACAAAACATTTCAAATGCTGGTGTAAGTGACGAAATTATTTAGTTTTTTTCAACTTTTTTATGAATCTAGCTCATTTAGCCCACCGTGATGGAAGGAAAATAGCACAGTGATGTGCTGACTGCACATACAGAGTTCGCGTGTATCGTGTTTTGGTAGGTAGCCTTGCGCAGTTCGTCGCTCCTTCTAGCTGGAGGGCGTCCTACACTATATAGAGCTTTAGTCTTTACACACGGAAAGACTGAAGCTCAATATAAAATGAATTTTTACTATAGGTAAAAGTGCAGTTAATATTACAAATTTTATAATGAAAACTGGAAGCGACATGAAAATTCTCTTATATTTATTGTGTTTGTTGATTTTATTAAGAGAGAAAGTAAAATTAAGTATTTCCCAAATAATGTTTTCAATTAAAACTAATGTCTATATGAATATCACCGGTCATTAGAACCATCAAACATCGCAATGTATCAATGTAATGTATGTACCTAGTTTTTTTTATATTGTTAAGACCCATGAGCGAGAGTAGTTTATATCCAAGTTTGCAACACTGAGCTACTATCGTGGTGCTTGAAAATCTGGCACCTGTTTCTGTTTTTTCGAAGAAGCTACTTTAGGGAAGCGTTTTCGGGTTTATCTGTACTTCTGGTTTTTGAGGAAACTATGAGGCGTTCTAAAGCTAACTGAATGAAATTGAAGCTAATTAATTTCTCTACAAATTCCTCTCATGGCTTTTCTATAAAAAAAAGTTTAGCCAGTACTTATCTTGGAAATGACCAAACCTACATATTAAATATACATATCTTTTGAAAAAAAAAAACTCATCTTTGACTTGCTGTATCTCCACAAGCAATGGACCAGATTTCAAGTTGAGCTCAAAATTGTAGAAAATTCAGTTTCCTATACAAAAGTGTAGATTAAGATCGCCGACCGAAAATCGCTCCCATGTGCAGTTTTTTGAAAAAAAATATGAAACCAGTGCCACGGGAGTAGCACAAGATTTTCAGTGTTCCAAACTTGGGTACCTAACTACCTATAAACACTCACAGGGGTCCTAACAACATAATAATAATAATAAGAAACACTTAATAAAATGTTCATTATTATTCTAAAAAAACTTTTTTGATGTCAATAGAGACCAAAATCAAAGGATAATATTTAAAAAATAGGCACAATGGGCGGTGTTATTGCTAAAAGCGATCAACATATTTATAAACAAGACACAAGTTCAAAAGTAAAACTCAACTACGGTGTAAGTAGGTAAGTGCTGGCGTAGCCGGTTTCTTTCTTGCCTATAACACTATGAATCGATTGATACCACGCTTGTCAAACACGGACCAAGTTTTTAGAATATTAGAATATTATTTATTCACATAAAATAGAGTAAGTAATTACAATATTACGGTCTTAGTATTTTAGAGTATCATCTATTTCGTCATACAATGACATGTGAATGTTTGAGTCAAAATAACTCGTTAATTGAGTAATAATTTTTAGAGCGGAGGTACATTATTAGGTTTTTCTTAAAAAGCTTATTTGGTAGGCGTTTTAAAGCGCGTCACAGACGACTAAGATACGATAATATTTTATCTTAAGATAAAATATCGCTCGCTATACAATTTATATGAACCATCACAAACGGCGAAGATAATATATATTTGCATCTTACAGTATCTTAAGATATCGAGCGATATGGAATTTATTAAAAGATGTCATCTTAAGATACGAAATATATCGTAAAAGATACAAAATATATATTAATATACTATCTTAAGATACAAAATATATCGTAATATGCTCTACAGGTTGGTGTTTTGTATTCGTGACGGTTTTTTTTAACCCCTGAATAAAGAGGTGGGTTTTATAAGTTTAGGGTGTGTATCAGTTTGTGTGCGCGTGTGTGTGTGTGTGTGTGTGTGTGTGTGTGTGTGTGTGTGTGTGTGTGGCATCGTAGATCCCAAACGAATGGACCGATTTTGATGCGTTTTTTTTTCTGTTCGAAAGCTGATATAGAAAGCGATGAAGCAATACGTGTGGCACCTAGGACGGCCTGCGAGCGAATGAATAATTTCAATATATTATGGTATCTTAACCGTGTGTGATACCCTAAGATGTTATAATATTTTATATGCAGATATCGTAACATCAAATATTATAGTATCTTAATCGTCTGTGATGCCCTTTAGTCTTCCGGTATTGCATTATATACTTTAATGCACATAACATACATTACTCTTCCACAGTTTTGACATAGTAGAGTAAAAAAAAATTGCCTACCACATCCATATATATACCCACATACATATATACATGCATACATTACATACATAAACTGTTAAACTCATTACCCTTCCCTTGCTTCGCTATATTCGTGTAAAAAAAGGTCCAAAGCTCGACACCCCCCCCCCCCCCACCCCCCGAATTGAATTCCTGGCTACGGCCTTGACCCCAACGGTTATAGGTTACTACGACAACTGTGACCAGCCCGTTGCCATTTCAGCATGCTTATTCTCTGAGCTATGTCGATTATTAAAAAAAACTAATCTTGAGAATAATCTATCTAAGGGCCGATTGTTTGATTCAATAGCCAACCTGTAACCTTCTCTTAAAAATAAATTAGATTGGCCAACTTATTGTCGTTGGTGAACTACAGCCAAGGAATTTATATAAGGGATCTTTATCACGCAATCGCCTGCAACTTAACTTGACTAGGTTAACTCTGATCGTTAACCTTGACTCTCGCACAGAATAAATAATAGTACTCCGTAATTTATACGCCAAGTTCCCGTATAAAAGGGACGGCAACCACCTAAGGCCTAATAGTGTATGTGCCCAAATGAACTTTGACGACTTCGCACATTGCTTATGCATAGGTGAAGTTATGTTATTGTGGATATGTCCCACCGTCACCTGCGGCGCGAATTAAAGGGGTCCACGAGTTTGTGGCAACAAAACTAGTATGTGAAATGACAGGGAAACGGTTCGCAAGATAGAAATATATAGATAGATAGTAATATCTATATAATTTTTGTCCTTCTGTAACTTTTTTATACTGCAACTAGCTGTACCCGCGGGTTTGCCACGCTATGTGAACAGCAAGTGAAGCTAACTTATCCTGGTCTATAGTTAATCGTACAATAAACCAACGTACAGGTCCAACATCCAGACATGGGATAGGTACATAATGTACTAGCGCTTGTGTCTACATGCGGGTTCAGGATGTGTTTGTGGCCTGCAAACTCGGAACCAATCAAACGATTTGCCCCCAAGTAGCGAGCACTACCTACGACCACAAGTTACGTAACTTCCTTAATGCGAAATGTTGTTCAACAAGATATCGAAGCCTTTTAGCATGGAAACAGGTTCAACATCATCTCGTCCGTGACCCAAATTTTTCCATTAGAAAATTATTATATATATTTACGCTAAGCAGGCGTTAACTGCTATAAAAAATATAAAAATATACGTTCAACATCATTCTAATGTAGACCTACAGTACACATTGAATTCTCTAGGACAGTACAGGTACGTATTGTATACGCACAATATGGAGACACCTACCGTTGTCCAGTATAATGAACTCTTTATATACTTTAAGAAGATATTATATCCCACGATGCTATTCTATAGTTAACTAACACTATAAAATGACTTTCCTACGCACATATCCACCCATATATAGTAGACTAGCGACCCGCCCGGCTTCGCATGGGTAGATATATAGAAAGATACATTAATTTTAGTAGGCACTTTATTTGGACAAATAGAACAACTACAATTTATTACACAAAATGACTCACGTACCATTTCGTCTATGGTATTATTCTGTTAAATGCAAGGAGGTTGAATTACGGTTACTATTTCGTGTATTATTAGCATAGATCATTTCCTACGTCAATGATTACTACATGTTCTGTAATTTCGTTTCCATGGCAACGTTCCATATACAAAGACCCGTATCTTCTTCTTAGTTTGTGATCTTACGTAGTATTTATATACTCTTTGGTTTGTGATACAAAGTAATCGAGTTTTTTTGCAAAATTTAATACTTTGGGTTTCATTATTGCAATTTTCGAAGGGAACTCTAATTTTTTGAAAAATAAAATCTTGCTAGTGTTACTCGCTGATAATTTAGCTTTCTTTATGTAAAAGAATTTTTAAAATCGGGTCTGTTTTTTTTGAGTTTATCCATTACAAACAAACAAACAAGCAAACGAACAAACAATCAAATATTTCCTCTTTGTAATATTAGTGTAGATAAGCTGTGCCCGCGGCTTTGCCTGCGTGGACATTTATCTAGGTGAAAGCTATGTGTTATTCCAGGACCAAGAGAACCTATAAAGTACAATATTACTAAATTTCTTTAGGCTTTTCTTTTTATTTATTTTTAGAGTAAGCTTCAAAGTCTGCCGCATCGTCGTGAGGTCGCAAGCCTGTCGGGATTCTACAGATTGCACTATGGAGAGTGTGCACAAGAACTGCACAATCTGATTCCCCCAACGCCTTTCCATCACTGACGATCAAAAAGCGTCATCCTTTTAAGGTTGAAATACCTCGCACAAGAACGAAGCGTTACGCTTCTTCATTTATAATAAGAACTTCCGGTAAATTATAACCCCGGTGTGTTCAAGTCAAGAGTGAATAGGTATCTACTAGGCAAGCGTGCTACACCTTCGACCACATCATCGCTTTCCATCAGGTTAGATCGTGGTCAAACGATTGCCTAGTCCGTAATAAAAAATATATTAAAAAAAAACATCGTAACTATTTGTCTTTTTTATTATTTGACTTTTTTATTATTGTTTTATTTGTCGTATTTGTCTTTTTTTGTCCGGCTTTTACTAATCGGATGAGATACATAGTAAACCAGATTTTAAGAATAAAAAGTTAAGCTATTCAACAGAGAAAACTGCATTATAATCGGTCCAGCTTTACACATGATGAACGAACAAACAGACAAAAAGATAGAAAGACAACATTAAACAATGATTTTATGTTCATGTTCAGTGGCTTATTTTAAGTTCACTAGACCGTTTTTTTTTAATTATCTTTTTTGTCCAGATTTTTTGTTACTTACTAGAAGTGTATAATATAAGTATCTAGGTAAATAAATAAGTATCTAGGTATGGAATATTCAGCGTCCGACCGACACATTGGTAATGGAATGGGCAGTAATTTTCTCAAATCTAGCTACAGATCTAATCTAAAGTCTAATCTGCCCTGACCACTACCTCGTTCCTACTGTAAGTTATTCTGTGTCATTAGATTAAGCCCTACATCCTCGGACAGCTGACCTGCATGCCGTCCAGCAGATAGCGTCGTTTAGTATCCAACAGTTGCACAGTGCGCGGTCACGCTAATGTTATTGTGCAATTACGCACACTTATTTCACGTTGCACAGTTACGCTAATTACTTTGTCACGTAATCAAAGGTGCGGTGCGAATTTTTTAAACGGCCAGTTTATACAAATGTTATGAAAATTTAATGTTCTATACAGTTAAATCATAACAAAGGCAACGCTGAAAACGTCATCTAATAATACGTGCATATTAGGTAATTTACACAGCTAAATGACAATTAACACCGTGCTTTAATAAATAGCACGGTGTTAATTGTCAAATCCTACTGTTTAAGTAATCTTAATCATGAATTATTGATAAAAGTATTTTGTTTGAAATAAGTCACTGTTTGATTACACAGAATCTGTGGTGGCACAGTTTTAAGCGTCCAGCTTACGACAGTGCGTAATTACACGCGCCTCGTTCACGCCACTAATTAAGTTACGCTAATTACTCTGTCACGTGATCCATTGCGCGGTGTGAATTTGTTAAACGGATAAACTGTAGGTAGTTTTACTTGTATTGATTATGGATCTATTATTCTGTATTTTGTCTGCAATCATCTCCTTGCCTTATACATTATATTACATATATAATTTCCTACGGTCATCAGAAAATCTCCTCCTAAAGTTTCCTTTGCATAAAAGCTCTTACTATGATAAGTCTTTCACTGTACAAGCAGTACGACTGCGGAACTCTTTACCGGTTCCTGTAAGAAAAGCACAATCGTTGCAAAGTTTCAAACATCAGGTTAAGAATTTTTACTTGTCATCATTGTAATTTTTCACTTTTGGCTGAAACTATCTATACCTCCTGTATATTATTTATAAACCTACCATAAAATATTTATTAGTTTATTATAATGTTTATATATTTACTGGTATTTGCTATTGAAATAAGCAGTGTGATTGTATTTAAAAAATGTATTTCTAAGTACTAGGAGAGCAGAAAAACTTAAAAAATTGGAGATACTAAATTGTCAATTATCGTTATTAAAAGTGAGTAACTATACTTATCTCCCCAAGAACATGAAATGGTGTGATTATATTAAAAAAAAAAACTAAGAACCAGGAGAGCAGAAACATTTAAGAATTTGGAGATATAACATCTATATATATATATATATATATATATATATATATATATAACCTATATATATATATATATATATATAACGGAAAGTCAGAAATTCGTGTTACACTATTTATAACTCAAGAACTGCTGGACAGATTTTTATTATCTTTGATTTTTTGAGTTTGTATCCGTCCCGAATAAATAATAAATATAGATGCAAAAAGGAGGGAATTTTTAAGATTAATTTTCTAAACTTGTGGGAGTGGCAAAGTTTGACCGCGGGAGAAGCTGCGGGGCGCAGCTAGTAATGTTTATATATTTACTGGTATTTGCTATTTACATATTTATTAGTATTATCTTGTTATATAAATTCTGTTCAAATTCATTTTTGTTTTATTTGTTTGTAATTTATTTTCTTTCTTTTTTGGGTATTATACTCAAACTTTGCACACCAACAACTGCCTCTATTATTTAGTCATGTGTCTAAATATAGCCTACGGTTGCCTGGAAGAGATCGCTGCTTAGCGGTAAGGCCGCTGATTGTACTGTATTTTTAAGTTTATTTTTGTTTGTAAGTGTTTCATTTGGTGCAATAAAGTGTTATCTATCTATCTATCTATCTATAATTTATTATTAATGTGTCGGTTGTAAACGACCCGTAAATGAATGCTTATTTAATTAGGTACATTCTTGATTCTAATTAAGTTAAGTAAATAAATAATTGATTTGTCACGTGAACCACCGTATAGCCACTACCGACCGTTATTGCCAACCTTCTAATAATCCGGATTAATCCGCGCGGACTTCCCTGTCTACACAAATCTCTTGAAGTAAATATTTTCTAACACAGAAGTCGAGGAAAAATACCTTACCTACCAAAAATCCATTAGGAAACTAAACAACAAGGGTGAGAAATCAGGAAGTCCGCCAAAATACTGGAGGGGTCTGCGGAAAATAAACTACAAAATAACATGTTTTATGTTCTCCGAGTCCTTGATCTACCCACAGTTCTTCTATATACCTCTAGTTAATTATCACAAATTAGACGGTCCTAATTACACTGGAATATAAGGTGTTTTCTATTCAATAATAGAATAAAACGACCCGAATTGAATAAGAAAAGTTGAAGTCTGCTCTTCGAAGAGTTCGTGCAAGCCATTTAATGAATGGAGCACATTCCGGGCACTTTCACAGTGAAGCATTCAAATTGAATTACACGAGTTCCGCACTTACACGGTAAGGAAGTACCTACTTACAAGATTAGTGCAAGAGACGAAGCGAGTGTCGGTGACGCGTGCTCGCTTGCCTTCGCGGAGTACTCGCTTCGCTTGTTCTTAGTTCTGCCACAGAATAAATAATAGTACAAGGTTCTGCCACAAGTTCATTAGTGATATTTAAATAAGCAAATGCATGTGACTCTGCGCTTAACTCAACATAAATTCTTAACTAATACAAGATCAGTGGACTTGCTGAAGCGTTCCTACTCTATTGCAGGTGCTAGGCGTGGCGAATGTAGGTACCTACTTACAGTTGCTCTGAAACGTAAACATAACATTAATGCATAAATTAGTGAACAAAGTTATGTTCAAAGAAAGTAATCATCCAATTGTGTCAAATATAGGCTACATCACGTTTTGTTGATAAAAAATATATTTTGTCAGATATTACATATTAAGTATACCATATTATTTTTGCAAATGATAGTTAACACACCTAATATAATCACCTATCTGAAAATGAAGAACGCTTACATTTCAGAGCTCGTGTCTGTACCTACTCCCTTGGCTTGTACCTATCTATACTTATAATAAAGCTATAACAGGTCCAATTCAGTACATTAAAGGTATTTATGACATACGGAGCCGAGACGTGGACACTAACAGTGGGACTTGTCCACAAATTTAAAGTCGCTCAGCGAGCTATGGAGAGAGCTATGCTCGGGGTTACTCTAAAGGATAAGATTTGAAATGAGGTTATCCGCCAGAGAACCAAAGTCACCGACATATCTGAAAAGATTAGCAAGCTGAAGTGGCAATGGGCTGGCCACATTTCTCGAAGGAAAGGCAACCATTGAGGTAGACGTATCCTCGAGTGGAGACGGTGTCTTGGCAAACGTAGTAGGACACCCATCGGCCAGGTGGAATGATGACCTGCGAAAGGCAGCCGGAAGAAACTGGATGAGAAGAGCCGAAGATCGGGCTCTGTGGCGTTTATTGGGAGAACACAGGCTGATGATGATGATGATCCTAGAGGTGCACTACGGAAGTAACTATAAACCGGAAAACTTGAATACTAACTCCAAATAAAGACCCCTCACAATTAGACGTAACTAATCCATTTACAAAATTCTAAACTTAAGACCATTTCACATTATTCCAGTCCAGTAATCCAGTGAGTGAGTCAATCCAGTCCAGTGCTGGGCTGGATCATATCGTTCACATTATTCCAGTCATTCAAAAGCTGTTCAATCGGTAACACTATAGTGACAATGATTTCAAGAAAGGAATGCATGAAAATACTATCATATATTTAAACGACTTTAGACGTAATAACTTAATTACTTACAACTTTTTTTAAACATATTTCGTAGAAATCCAATTATATCAATTATGTCAATGTAAGAATGACAGGCCAAGAAGATATTTGAATTTAAAATGGAAACTATGCAATGAGGTTTAATATTGAAAAAGGTGTGACTACATGACAATCTTTTTAATAAGATCAATGACTACAACAATGCGTGTTCCCAAAAACACAACAATTCGTGTTCACTGTTCAACATTTAATCCAGCGCTGGATTGGCCGACTGCATTATTCCAGTGGCGCTGCAATGGGCGAGTTGGAATGAAAAAGTAGACAGTCAATCCAGTCACTGGACTGGATTTCTTACTGGAATGGGTACATTCCAGTGCATTCCAATGCCGGTTTCAATCACTGGACTGGAATGCTACTGGAATAATGTGAACCGGGCTTAAGATCCTTAAATTAATTTCGCTAAGTAGGTGAGAGATAGATAGATAAGCAAAGATAGGTATTATTATCTCAACCAGGAAACTAATAATACCTACCTAATACCTACCTACGAATTTCATATAAAACCAACAAACAAATCTAAACCAAACCAATCAATGAATCTAATTAAAAACCTAAAATACATTCTATAAATTACCCTCTCCTGTGCTCTGTGTCTTCTGTGTCGGCACGCAGTCCGCTGCACGCGCTTTGGGCGGCCCCAGATAATAATAATATTATGACGGGAAATAAAACTACTGCATTGTTTGCTTCAGCAGTTTTATTTCATTCTGTTATATTTTATAACATCAAAATTAACTTATATTTGGATCTCTATCCCGCAGGAACCCTTTATTTTTTTGGGATAAACAGTATTCTCAATTTTCACACATCGTATAAACTATGCCTGAGCCAAGTTGCATCAAAATCCGTCCAGTAGTTGTGTACTTTTAAATAACTTTCAACCCCTATCCTGCGTGAACCCTTTAACTTTTCGAGATGAAAAGTCCTATCGCGTAGTATGAACTCAAATCACGCCACGTTTCATTTGAATTCATTCAGTAGTTTTGGCGTGATGCGCGGCCAAGATACAGACAGACAGACAACGAAGACAAAAAAATGTAAAAAATTACTGCTTTGGTTTCAGCATAGATAAATTTAAGATTTATCCATGGTTTCAGTATCGAATATAAAACAGACTCCAAAAAACCTACAAAATATCTTTATTTAATATAAGTGGGTATAGATTAAATTTCACGGAAAACGTGACAGCTTACACTCATAAGTAAATTATATCTAAAGTAGCCTCAAAATATGAAAAAAAGGAAAAATCGAGCGACTCGTTGGTGGTAATGATGAGCAGTGAGTTACTGCAGTAAGCTGTGCCTAAATAAATTAACAACAGTATGGCACATCTTGCAAGAAAGCCGAAAATATGGCGCATGGTCTCTCCGCGAGATAATCCCGGCGAGTAAACAAATATTTGTGAATAAATAAAGCTTTGTGCGAGGGTGGCGCCCTCTCGATGCGATGCGATCACGTGATTTATACAACCACCATTATTTTGCGCCAAGCATGTGTTGAGTGAGAAAAACGGAGCTGATTATTCAGACTTGTTTTTCAAAATAAATGTATGTTAAATAACAAAATAAATAGGAAGTGGGATAGGAACAAATAAAAATACGAAGCAAAAAGCGGGTGGACTTGTGTCGGGGCGCGCAGCCGTTTGTTTGTCGTGAAGCGTCTACGCCACGTACAAATTGCGAGTTATGCCGAATTAAAGATCACAAAAACATCCATTTTGCTGATTCTGACCAGGACACCCGCGGCTTTGCTCGTGCGGTGTTATTTCAGGACCAAAAGTACCTTTAAAGAACAAAATATTAAATTTCACTCGGCCGTCATAAAGTTTCTTTTCGATTGCTCGGCTTCTATTCATCGCATTGAGATACCACAAGTACACCAGTTTTTAAGTCAAACCCTTGTTTTTTACGTGATGCGCAAACTGACAGAAAAACACGATAAAAAAATAGTACTTATATTCTTGTTTAGTAGCTTATTTTAAGTCCACTAGACCATTTTTTTATATCTTTTTTTTCTTACTTACTGCATTATTTTATGTATCTGTACTTATATTAACTTTAAAGCAATACGAACGAAAAAGTTTGTACAATGAAGATAATTTGAAAAAAATGTCTATGGTACTTAAAATAAGCTACTGAACAAGAATATAACATTTTTAAAAGTCGTGTCTCTCTGTTTGTTTGTTCGTTAGGTTGTTTGTATCTTGGTACGCGCATCACGTAAAAACTACTTGACCGATTGCAATGCGATTTTCACTGTTGAATACCTTAGGTTTTGAATTAAAAACTGGGGTTCTTGGTATCTCAATCCGATGAGAAGAAGCCGAGCAATCAATAAAAATAATTTTGTCGGCTAAAGGAATTTTGATCAAGTGTCGTATATTGGTATTTTAGGTACTGGAATAGCATATAAAATACTTTTAACCTAGAGACATGACCACGCGTGCGAAGGCGTGGGCATCAGCTAGTTTATTATAAGTTCTTTATTGAGATGAAAAGTAATGAATTTATAACTCTAACTTATGAATCATGGGCCTATGATAGCTAAAATACGATATAAACGGTATGAGAGAAGGCTCCAAGTGTCTAGCGTATGTGAGATCTATCGTGGTGTTCCTGTTGAAACCATGAGACCGTATTCTTCTCTCAGGTACAGCGAAAGCCAAGAGTTTTCTTCGTTTCGCGGATTCATGTTGAAATCTCCCATGAGCAGCATTGGGTTTGAGTGTCGGCAACTCAGCTGATGATTTTAATGGTTGAGTTTCCAAACACACATAGACTACGATGTAGGAGCAGTTTTATGTATTTGACTTCAGCCCTATAAGCAAACTGCTATGAAACGGAAAAAAACAAACATAACTTCTGCCAGAGCGATATCGCCCGTGCCTGGTTGTACGGTCACGACGATACCTCTATACATATAATCGCCAGAAAATCTATTCCTCCAAAAAACCCTCTAGTCAACTCTGTGCTGGTACCGTTGTGAGCTCCAGAACTTCTTATTTCCAATACTGTGCCTAATCTTTATTTTAGCATCAACTTTTCGGGCGCTGCAGACACTTTTGTGATTTTGATTGTTTTTCCAACCCATTGTTTTAAAAGTCTACTAATAAAAAGTAGACTTTTAAAGTAGTTAAGTAGTTAGTAGATTTTTGTAAATAAAACAACGTATTGAATCGAATGTTCTCAACGAGATCTTTACAACAACATCCAAATCAATACGCTAAATTTGCAAGTTATACCGAATTAAAGATCACAAAAACATCCATTTTGCAGATTTTTCTTGGTGTGTTCTGCCCCCTCCCCCTCTGTTTTTGACAAAAAACAAAATGTTACATCATCGAGCTGGCTATATACCTAAGCTAAAAATATTACACCAAAATTTAATCTCTGGATCTTATCGTTAGGTATACTGACTTATAAAAGCGAGACGATATATCCTTTTTGTTACTGTCGCCCTTTTATTCATGTTACTTCTTATTACAGATGTCTAGCGTTTGTGGACTACGAGAAAGCCTTTGATTCAGTCGAGACCTGGACAGTGCTACAGTCATTACAGCGGTGCCAGATTGACTACCGGTACATCGAAGTGTTAAGTGTTTGTACAGCAAGGCCACCATGACAGTCCGTCTTTAGGATCAGAGCGCGAGTTCTATCCAGTTGCAAAAAGGGGTTTGTTTGTTTGTCGTATGAGGTAGTGCTGGCCTTTGGTGTCAGAGTTTGTCAAGCCGCCCGAAGGTCTCTGACATGGCTTAACGACTGCTATCAATCAATAACAGCCGGGACCGACAGCTTAACGTGCTCGCCGAAGCACGGAGCGATGGAAAACCGCACATAACTCATTAGTGCGAAGCCTAGGTTTTGAACCCGGTATCGTTGGATTCTAAATTGCACTATAGAACCGTTAGGCCACCATCGCAAAAAAGGGTGAGACAGGGAGACGTTATTTCTCCGAAACTGTTCACCTCTGCACTCTGCACATCAACTAGAACGGATATGGTGTTAACATCAATAGCGAATACATCACTCATCTTCGATTTGCAGATGATATAGTTATCATGGCAGAAACCCTGGAAGACCTAAGCACAATGCTCAGTGACCGCAATATTGTTTCCCAACAGGTGGGTCTTAAAATGAACATGGGCAAGACGAACATCATATCAAATGCTCATGTCGTACCCATGCCGGTTTATGTTGGGAACAATATTATCGAAGCTGTTGATCACTATGTCTACTAAGGTCAGACGATCCAACAGGGTAGATCCAACTTCGACAAAAAGTCAACCGACGAATCCAACTCGGATGGGCAGCGTTCGGGAAATTACGCCATATCTTCTCGTTGCAGATACCACAGAGCCTCAAGACGAAAGTTTATAATCAGTGCGTGTTGCCACTGATGACATACGTCACTGAGACGTCTCATACACAAGCTCAGAGTTGCGCAGCGTGCAATGGAGAGAGCTATGCTCGGTATTTCACTACGTGATAGAATCCAAAATGAGGAAATCCGCAGAAGAACCAAGGTTACCAACATAGCTCTCAGAGTTTGCAAGTTGAAGTGGCAATGGACAGGCCATATAGTTCGCAGAACCTACAACCGTTGGGGAATAAAGGTTCTCGAATGGCAACCACGAACAAGCAAGCGAAGTGTGGGGAAACCCCCCACACGATGGACCGACGACATTGTAGCCATCGCAGGAAGTCTTTGGTTGGAGATGGCACAAGATCGCTCGTCATGGCGCTCTTTGGGGGAGGCCTATGTTCAGCAGTGGACTTCTAAAGGCTGACATGATGACCCCGTATATAACCGAATTTTACGTCAAAACTTACGTTATAGCAAATTACCTAGATAGTTACCTATATTTTCATTTTTAATTTATTTCTACTCCTATGTCGTGTAGAGTCTCTAACAAAACGCACGCCACCGTTCCAATTAACACTGTAAAATAAAATAGTAAGTGTATAGAGCGGTATAGTTCCTAAGTAAGTTTCCTCATAACTAGGAAGGTACTTTGTTAGTACGTACCTTATCCGCGCGAGCGTATGGAAACTTGGCCCGCTTCTGCAGTTCTGCATTCGTACGATTCGAGACTTGTTTTACTTGAATGGAGGCAGGTATTTTAGTTACGAAAATGTATTGTGCTGTGATTGTTTATATCGCCTATATTTATAACTAGATGTGGCTACGAGTTTGCCTGCGTGTACATTATTCTGAGAAAAAAGTATCATATATCTCCATAAAATATGCCATTTATGTTAATCCAGGTCTAAAAGTACCTATAGAATACACTAATTATAACAACGTTCAGCACTCAGTTTTTTAACATTACTCGGCTTGTACTCGTCGGATTGAGATACAAAGTAAAACCTAAGGTATCTAACAGTGAAAACCGCAATCGGTTTAGTAGTTTAACGTGATTCGCGGACAGAAACGATTTAAAAAGTTATTTTTTTCAGTAGCTTATTTGGAGTTCCCGACTTTTTGGTGCTTACTGCTTTATTATATTAGATAGCTACATACATACACTATAAGTACCTTAGGCCACTTTTTTATTATCTTTTATTTTACTTATTTTATTTACCTACTTATTTTTTTCTGTTTTTTTTTCTTTTTCTTTTTTAGTACAGACTTCTTGTTACAGACTGCTAATTACTTACTAGCTGCGGCCTGCGCCCCGTGGCATTGCCCACGTATACAATTTTCCGGGATAAAAAGTATCCTATGTTTGTATCCATGGTATACATAATCTACATACATAATGTCATTAAATTTTTACAAATTTTTAAAGACAACGTTTTACTTTTATATATTGGTATGGATTGTTATTTCGTTTCCATGGTAACCGTTTCTTACAGCGAGTAATCATATTTTTTCCAGTTTTTCCAGTTTTCCCGTGGAAACTTTAACGGGTTTTTTTGGGTATTCTATGTTTTATTCCAGGTTAAGCTATCTCCATTCCAAGTTTCATCAAAATCCGTCCAGCCGTTATTGCGTGAAAGCGCCCTCAAACAAACAAACAAACAGACAACGTTTCACTTTTATATAGTGGGGATAAGTAAAGCAGATAGATTATATATCAATAGCTGTACCCGTGGCTTCGCATGCGTGGTCATTACTTTAGGTTAAAAGTACTCTATGTACTATTCCAAGACCTAAAATAAAATACCAACTTTTGATCAAAATTCCTTCAGCCGTCAAAAAGTATTTAAGGATTGCTCGGATTCTACTCATCGGAATGAGATGCCAAGACACCAAGTACACCAGTTTTTAAGTCAAACCCAACAGTGAAAACCGCATCGCAATCGGTCTAGTAGTTCTTATATGATGCGCGAACAAACTTACAGACATACGGACATACAGATATGCGGACTAACAGACAAATAAACAGACGGACACGAATTTTAAAAATGTTATATTCTTGTTCAGTAGCTTATTTTAAGTTTTCTAGAATAATTGTTTTTTCATTATCTCATTTGTACAGACTTTTCTGTTCTTATTGCTTTATTATAAGTATAGATTTATAATAAAGCCACAAAGTGTTCGCAAAAGATCTGTCTATTGGGCAAAGCCTGTTGACGAAGCTGTAAACCGACAGTGGCAGCATCGTTTCGTCGAAGCCAGAGATTTCAGGCCCTGGCCTAGGCTATGTCTTGGAGCACCTATTTATCCCAAATGCCGGCGTTTGTGTATACCCCCGTGATGACATTTGCTGTCTGCGTCTCCGAAATCTTGAGCACCCTAACTTCTCGGTGATTTGGGTGCTGGTGGACACGGGCATAGAGGAAATTATGTATGCTTGTGTGTACCGCTCACACAGCGAAGATCGGGGGACGACTTTATTGGTAGACTATCTAGGTGAGGCGGAAAGTGTGGCCCAACAGCGTTACCCGTCTGCTCGATTGGTGTTTTTGGGGGATTTTAACGCCCACCACAAAGAGTGGCTTGTCCTATACCAAAAAACTGACCACGCTGGTAGAGAGACGCGGAAGCTTGCTCTGGCGTTAGATCTCTCTCAGCGTGCAGGAGCCGACAAGGGTACCTGACCGTGACGGTGACACTGCCACCTCTCTCACACCACTCTCGAACTGTTGATGACGACTGAACCAGACCGATACTCCGTATCAGTATCCCCACCTCTTGGTAGCTCTGATCACTATCTGGTTAAGTCCGTCTCAGTGTATTCCCCACCTGATCCTAGCCTTAAGGGTAATAGGCGCGTGTGAAGATGCAACTCAACAGATTGGGATGAGATGCGGCAATTCCTTGCATCGTACCCTTGGCGGCAAACATGTTTCACCTCCCAGGACCCGTCGACTTGCTCGTCTACTGTTACAGAGGTAATATATGAGGCAATGGAATATTTCATTCCATTCAGTGACAAGACTCTTTCCAGCAAAGCTCAGCCTTGGTTTGGATCCAGCTGTGGTCGTGCTGTGGCTCTAAAGCATGCGGCATATCTAGACTGGGCTGATGTTCGAAAGCGCGAATCTTCTGATATTCGGGCTAAGAAAGGAAAAATTTTACGTTGCCGTTAAGACCTGCATGAAGATACTTAGGAAGGCTCATTTTGATCACGTAAGTCGAATCGGGGCCAAACTGGCTTCATACCCCGCGGGTAGCAAAGCTTTTTGGTCCCTGGCCAAGTTGGTCGAAGTGAACTTCTGCCGCCCCTCACTGCCACCATTGCTGAAACCTGATGGATAACTGGCTCACAGTGCTGGAGACAAAGCGAATTTATTGGCTTCCTTTTTTGCAGAAGCCTCGCATCTAGATGCTTCCGGCAAGATACCTTCCTGCCTTTCTCATTGCGGGGTTTTATGCCCGAAATTCGCTTTCGCCAGAAGGAGGTTCTCAGAACGTTCTATTGGGGATCTCTATTTAGACATAATACTAAGGTTTGTGTTGTCTGTAATTTCTGAACTACAAAACCGATAACCTTGAAATATATAAGTACTTGATAATTTTTAAAGTACCTCCATTCTAACAAAAAAAAAAATAAGTCGGACTACGCGTTATTGAATTACTACTAAGTACACATTTTAACTTTCATCACCTCTCCCAGGGAACCATGGTAAATATTGGGATAAAATATATCCAATGTCCTACCTCGTAGTATTAACTCAAATCATACCAAGTTTCATTCATTCAGTAGTTTCGGCGTGATGCGCGGCCAAGATACATACAGACAGACAGACAAAAATGAAAAAAAAAAACTATTTTGGCGTCATTATCGAATAAAGAGTACCCTCCAAAAAAAGATTTCGAAATATCTTCAATGTACAAAATTGGACCCATTACAGTTTTATTATAAGGATAGATAAAATTAGGTTAAGTAAAAATGACAATATACCACGAAAAATGTGCTTCGGTATCAATTAAACAAATTTTTGTATGTTGTATTTTTTATTGCCTTGCCACCACGATCGACTTTATTTTTTACTAGTTTTCCCGCCCGTGACTTCGTCCGCGCGGACTACTGTTTATCGTGAAAAAAAGCATCCTATGTTGTTCTAGGATATTAAAAACCAATGCTTTTGCTTTTTCTAGGTATAGCACCAAGAAGCTATAGTATATAAGCTATATGTATATAAGCTTCTTGTATAGCACCAATCCTCTGGACGGTTTTTGATGAAAATGTTTTTTATTTCGTTTCCATGGCAACCATTTCTTACAGCGAGTAATTAAATTTTTTCCAGTTTTTCTAGTTTTCCCGTGGAAACAAACAATTTTCTGGGATAAAAAGTATCCTATGTTTTATTCCAGGGTATAACAGCTATCTCCATTCCAAATTTCATCAAAAAGCTCTCAAAACTCTTTGCTCCAAACAAACAAACAAACAAACAAACAAACACACAACGTATCACTTTTATATATTGGTATGGAATGTATAAAACATTGGTATGGTTTTTAGTACAATCACCAAAAATAAATACAATGGTTTTACTTTTTCCTATATTTGTAATGAAATAAGCTTTAATTTAGAATTTATTTTAAAAGGATTGCTCCGATATCTTTTAAAAGATATCGCAGTTTTTATAACCGACCCGCTTTCTAGTTCCAGCGTTTATAATGAGTAGGTATCATAATCCAGAAATAGACCTCCTCTCAGATACTAATCAAGGAAGTTCTATGTACTTACGTACAACACTAGAATAGTACATATAACTTCCTTGATTCTAATAGACTAGCATCTATTCAAAAAAAAACATGGGACATTTCGTATTTGAGCTTTTGAAGCTTTTGTCAAAATGCAAGGAGTCAATGACGAATCAATCAATGAATTCTGACGAAGCCCACGAGGGTTTATGGCCAAAAAAAAAAATAAGAAAAAAAGTTTTTTTTTTTTAACAGTAATCACTTCAATAACAAGAATATATAAACAAACAAACAACAAAACACTCTAAAATAGGATGGGGGGAAGATTGCACGCGGGCAATGCCACGGGACGCAGCTAGTTATGTTAATAAAAATAGTGCAGTCTCAAATTGATTCTCCAGATCTCTTCTAGATATCTGGCATAATGACACCTATAAAATCTGTTCCATGTTCATTAGGTCCCCAAATCTTTTAATAGTCTGGACTTGCCTGAATTTGACCTGTTCAACATATCTCCAAATAAAGTTCGCAATCTAATATCCAAAGATTCCTAATTGTCGATTTTCGTTGATGTGATTTATGACAAATATTTCTTTTTTTTTTTCTTTTGAAGCAAATTTGCTGATTAGATGTAGCAATGCGAAACTGTTAAATAGTGATTAGATATAATCTTAATTTTAAGCAAGTTTTATAAAACACTGTAAGTTTTCCGAATAAATAAAAATAAATAAATAAAATACTTACTTAGAGAAAGCATGAGAAAGTACGGGAGAGTTAAAGAAAGTGAAAGATTTTGAATTACGCTTACTAATGGTCCCATCAGTAATCAGTAATTCAAAATCTTTGAGTGGGACTCTATCTCAGACCGATGGACAGTATTATAATCCGTCTGGTTGTTGGATGTCAGTCTCCATGAATTTTGAGCTTCTTGCGGACATGTCGGTTTCCTCAACGTTTTCCTTTATCATTACAAGAATGAGCAAGGAAAGCAAAATTCTTCTTCCGTGAGCCCGTGACAACGCACCACTTCGCCGACGTAAGTAAATGGCGGGTAATTCCGACATCAAAGTCGTCCCGCCATCGATTACTTGGTGCCGCCGTAACACTCGAAAGCGCATTCCTTCCATTCTACGAAGCTTATTTCCGCCATTAAGACGAAAAGATGGGGAACATCAAACAACAAATGACGAGATTTTGCAGCGTTCATTATTTCGTACCCGATCATGTTCACAATCCTCTTAGAAAAATTGTTATTTCAGGTTCATTTCATCAGGTTCTTTATTTCTGGTTTGTTTTAAAAAATGACTCTAAAACTGTTTTGATTTGTACTCCAAAAGTCGTCACATAAGTCGCTAACTCATTTTATCTTTAAAACTTTTTTGTTGTCGCTGTCATCATTTCTAGCAATTAATATAAAATCATTCATTTCTAGCGACAAAGACATCGATAGATACATAGAGATATAAAAACATAGATTGGCAGCACACAGCGAAAGTTGGCTGATCAGCTTACTTTTTCGTTGCCATTTTAGAGCGTGGACCTAGGAGGATACATTAGTAATATTTGATCTGAGGCGCGGAAACATTTCAGTTTGGACTAACCCCTCCCATATCATGGGCTGGAATAATGAGGCCTATATCTGGCGTGAATCAAGACAGCTTGATGATGCTTATGATGATAAAGATACAATGAAATTAATTATTGATAGATATGGTGGACTGTGTCAAATTTTTGGGGGTATATATTGACCAACTTTTAAATTGGAAGAACGAACTTGAAGCGGTCGATAGTTGTATTAGCTCAGCGTGCTACGCTTTGAGGAGTCTAAGTGACCATTAAACAGCCCATTATACAGTATTCTATGTTGGGGCAATAGTTACGATTACAACATTAAAAGAGCCTTTGTTTTACAGAAGCGTGCTATTCGTGTCATAGTGCGTATACCACCGTGGGAATCATGTAAAGAGTATTTTAGTGATCTTGACATTCTAACGGTTCCTAGCCTGTATGTTATGGTTCTTCTCACAGACGTTATCAAATTTAGAGACAAATACGAAACAGCTGAACAAAAAAGCAGCAGATTGGAGACTAGGAGAAAAGATTTAGTGTTGCCATTTGATTTCACTCCAAAACTTAACATTGCAAAGCATTGTTCCAGGTACCAAGCAGTTAAGCTATTTAATCGCTTACCAATAGAACTGAAGACAATTGATAGTCTAAACGTATTTCAACAAAAATTGAAACGGCTCTTGCTGAAATGGTGTTTATATTCGATTGATGATTTCAATTCTAAATAATTTGAATTCTAAATATATGTATTTTTGATTTTATATTAATTTTATAAACATGACTTATTTGGAAAATATTGTTGACATTTTAGAGTTAAGTTATTTTCTTGAAATTATTTTAGAACTGTTTATTTTGAATTTAATGTTTTTGTAATGTTGTTGACGATAATTTGATTGCATGTATTGTTTTAATTTCTTTTTGTGTTAATCTTTTAGTTTCAGACACAATGTAATAATTGTTAATGAATAAAATTATGAATTATTATGAATTAATAATCTTGCTTATTTAGGCCCTCAAACTAAGTATGTACCTACCTTGTCCCGAGTCCTTCCGAGAATACTATATCTAGTTTATCTATAAATTGAATATGGAACCGTTGATTAAAACAAGTAAGGAATACCTCATTTCTTGTAGTTTACCTACAGAATTTAAATTATACTATAATGTAATTAAGTTGAGAGACATACGATAGACATTACCTCACCGAAACGTTTCACACTCGAGTTCCCGAAAGTGTAAAATTAATATCAAAGTTTCTCTTTTACCAGAAGTCCCAGTATAGAAGTGTGGATGAGCACACTTGTAAATTATCGCGTCGTTTAGGCGAGACGCGGCGGACCAATTTCATGGTAGAATGAGTCGGTCCTGCAGGGTTTGGTAAGTACTACATATTCCAGGCGCGCGCTGCTTGCAACTAGGGTTGTCACACGTCCGGTTTAAGCCGGACATATCTGGCTTTTTATAGTCGTTTCCGGCCAAATATTGACTTGTCCAGCCGTCCAGCTTTTGTCAGGCTTTTGTTCATAGAGACATATTATAGGATTTATTAGTGTACCTAATGAATATCAGTGTAATACCTATAAAAATAAAAACGCACTATCTAATCGCTCGCGCATCTCATTCTATACTATTTTGTAATTAGTATCCATCAATGTGTCTGCGCTCAAACACAATTGAACAAGTATACCCATAAATGACGGCTGATACAGAGAAATGGAAGAAAAGTAGATACATGTTATACCGACCGCACATAATAGTGGGATAAGGGTAGGGAGATGATGAATTTGATTATTTTTATCGATGTTGGTGCAAGGGTCTGAATTTTGCTGATAATTATGATGCTTTCAGGTTTTCAGGGATATCTGATGAAAACGTTTACGATAGGAGTGCTAATTCCAGAAATTTCGACAATGGATCTTTGGTATGGCTCCACAATCCTGTGCGACGGAAAGGGAAGTCCCCGAAGTTACAGCCAAGCTGGGAAGGTCCTTATGAAGTGGTTACAAGGATCAATGATCTTACCTATAGGATACGGAAGACACCGAGAAGTCCTGCAAAGGTGGTTCATGTGGATAGATTGGCTCAGTACCACGGCTCTAATGATGCTCGAGACGAGCATGTCTTGAGAGGGGATGGTGTGGCGACCCTCTACTGTACGTGACGTCAATACTGGCCTATTTTCAAATAAAGGCAAACCTCTTTATGTGCAAGTTTGATATGAAATAAAAAAAGGAAAAGGAGAATGGCAGAACGGGAGAAGTCAAAAAAAAAAGGAGGACTGTGGTGATTTTGGAAAATAATAATTAGAGATCGGGAGAAATATTCTTTCTAATGTTTAAAGTTTAGTTCAAATAAAGTGTAGTTTATGTACCCGACATGTTTGTTCCTTTTAATCGGTATGGAACGCGCCTAGTGGCAGTATAGTTAGAAGTGAGCCCCGTTGTTGAAACAAAGTGTGTCAGTAAAAGTGAATAGTGGAACAATAAACAGTGGACAGTTACAGTACTGACTAAGTGCGCGTTGGACGGGACACTTGTACTGTGCGGAACTCAATAAATTATCTCTCCATCCATACAAGTTATTTCCTTCCAAGCCTCACCGTACCCGCTCCCGTAACATTTATTACAATTATTATGTCCGGCTTTTTGGCCAAATATTTAAGAGGGAACTCTATGGCATCTATGATAACCGGTAAAAATAGGAAGATGTGTTTTTTGAAACCCATCTAGTTTTTAAAACGTATAACAACTGCATCTAAGGATATTTGAAAAAACATTTTTATCTACCTAAAATCGATCACTTACTTATATGTGAAAAAATATTCTGCTGTTTATAGCGAACTAAAGGCTTAAAGTTTATAATTTAATGTTGTTTCAACTTCATGAAAATCAACTTTATATTTTTCATACTTACATTATGAAAAATATAAAGTTGATACTACATTATGTTAGGTAAGTAAGAGAATTATGTTAGGAAAGAGAAAATCAAAATGTTATTTTTCATGAAGATGTAGCAACCTTAGATAAATTGATCTAAGAATTACTTAACTGAAATATTTTGCACAAACTAATTTTTTGCATAAAATTTCATCAATACAGCTTTGATACAGCTAGCTGATTTGGAACGTCCAGGGCCTACAGTCTTGACATAGATATTGCCCGATAACGAAACTACCGATCGCTAAATATTAACGAAAACAATTGATTAGTTTACAACAAATGCAAGTCTCTACAACCGAGATACCGAGCAAAATCGTCTATTATCTATTAGTGATCATCGTGGGCGCCGAGAGGACGGGTGCAAGGGGAGGCAATTGCGCCCCCCTGTCTTTACACAATTTAATTATTGTTTTATTACACATAGGTACATTATATACCTATATTAGGTAAAAACGGTTAGGTTGTGGGAAAAAATTTTGAATGAATTAAAAATTGGGGTTGTCCAAAATGGATAATTGTCGATAGATATCAGTGTCTTCCTTTACCGTTTCAGTTTCTTTCTCTATTAACACCGAGCATGCACGGATCGTTCAGCCTCGTACTTATATAATTTAATTTTCTTAAATGACAGAAATAAATAATAACTTACACTATTTGCGCTGCTTCGATTGCGCATATTTATTGTATAATTATAATATTCAGTTGTATTAATTATAATATGTATTATGATTTGAAGTTATATTTTACTTTTACGCTTACTGGCGTAAAAGTACAAAGAGGTTAAATTACACTTACTTATTAGAGTGATTCAACCGAGTATTAGACGTCAGTGTACCGAAAACTTTGCGGGCTGCCAATAATAGGCGCAAAGTTAATCGCAAACATTATGAGAATCGTAAAGTTTGCTTTAAAGTTTGTTATGATACCGATGACAATCGATATCTTTGACAGTAGCTTGCAGTCTAGACACAGATAGCTATGCCATCGCAAGCTACCGATCGCTAAGTCAACACGAGTAACAACAGTGCAGTATGGGTAACGATGATAATCGTTTGCTTAACAGAAGCTATCGATTTTCATCGGTATCAGTACTATGCGACCGATGTCGAGACCTTGACCCCGGGTAATTAGAATAAATGATTTCAGTGCTATTTCCCGTTTAAATTAGATACTTGAAGGGTTTCACAGCCTGGACGGTACGGTCCGGATCAGGACCATCCGCACTGCGAAGTGTCATACATCAACACGCTTCTCATGGCGGTGACCGATTGACCATAGACTAAAAAGTTCCGGATTTTCAGCGTTATTTCTAAAACTATCTGTACAGAGTTCAAGTAACCTTGTTTTAAGTACCTTAAATAATTTAAATTACACCTAAATAATAGAAAATACTTTTTACTTTTTATGTAAATATGGGTATGGCGGGCCGCAGTGCGGAAGCTCCGCATCGGACCGCCCGCCCGCAGAGTTGTGACACTACCCTAAAAATTATAGCTTCATTAATACTAATAATGATACATAAAAACTTAATACTTAAGTACCTACTTTTATAAGTGACTTACACTTCATGCTTCCACCCCTTAACCGTATCCATATCTTTTTGATCTTCCAAATCACGTGCTCAAGCTCAAGTGGCTTCCAATACGCCTCCGCCGGAATGCTCATATACTCTCTATTCTTTATACAGTTTTGTTTAATCCCTCCTCCCCGCGATATCTTATGGAACGTTTTAATTTCCTGTCTGATTCTAACAAGTTGTCACTCAGGTCATCAGAAAATTTAGCTTTGTTGATCCCTCTACATAGAAGCTCTTTTTATGGCAGTTCATTTACCATCCAAGCAGTTCGCCTATGGAACGCTCTGCCAGTTACTATAAGGCGAGCCCAGTCACTCCCTGTTTTTAAACTTCAAGTAAAGAAGTTTTATCTCTCTAATTAATATCACTTCTTGCTATTTTGTTGTTATTCTGTTGTGGTTTCACTGTATATTATTTTTATTATGTTTGTATATATTTTGTAAATGTATATGTAGTAAATGTAATTTATTATAATGTATATACTATGTATATGGATATATATTTATATATGTATATATATATATATATATATATATACTGTACTATATATTTACATATTTATGTGTAGGTATATTGGAATATATGTGTATATATGTTTATTCATTGTATTCAGTTTTTATTATTTATTTGTTAGATTATAATGCACCACCGTCTTTGCCGTATATTAATTCCTTTCCATCCAAAGGTTGTCTGGAAGAGATCGCTTTTTAGCGATAAGACCGCCCATTGTCCCATTTATTTTGTATAAATGTTTTAGTTATTATTGTATTTTTTGTTCTATGTGGTGTACAATAAAGAGTTATCTATCTATCTATCTATCACACCCATCAATTTCTTCCACTATAATAATTTACCATCATTTCTTGTAGCCATTACACACAATAAATAATTGGCCGTAACGCATTGTAAAGCAGCTACGTAGCACTATCATAGAATAGCTTAACAGTAGGTAGGTACTAACGGCGCCGCGTAGCTGCGTAGTACCCCCTGCACTAGAGAGTAGGTACTATTATTAGCACAGAATAAATAATATTACCTTCTAGAACAGAGCACATTTCAAAATATCCGCATTTTCGTCCCAAATTTCTCGATAGACATGAAATAGGGTCGAGAACAAACATCGTAGGGTTTTGTTCTATTGAGGCGGTTGATCTCACGGCAGCGCTGTGCCTCCCACCTATTGTCAGCCTCCGCCTTTGTCTACGAAATACTTATGTTCCTCACAAAGAATGATTTTCTACAATAGACTTTAATAACTTTAGAGTGGGAAAACGTAAAGTGTAACTGCGGGAAGTGCGCTGGAATCTCTGAAAAAGAAAATAACTTTGTAGGCTATCTTTTAACACGCTTTTGCTTGACCTAACGCTTTGTTAGCAAAATATAGTACGACTAACTTTTCACATTGTCGTAGCTACATTGTACGTATCGATTTGAACTTTTGCAAACTTATGCAACTGACAATACAATAATAATGTTACCGTCTAGCTGTTCTGATGATGGAGGTGTGTTATAATAAAACTCTTCAATATCTTCTGGTAGACATTGGTTTTCAATGTCCAGTTTCCAGTTTTGTTTTTATTTTGCGATAAAATTCTTAGATAACTAGCTTAAAAGCTAAAGAAAAACACGCCTGCGATGCCAAAAAAGAGCTTTTGCCAATAAATGCTTTATACTGTTGGAATGTGCTTATTATATTAAGGCAAGGCCTTCAATTTGATACCCATATTGTATATTTAGTAAAAAAAAAACGTGTTTGATAATGGTGCTATACCACCGCCATACTGACAGTTTTCAAAAAAAAATAGCCTGTGTTATGGGGATGTAAGGTTTCTAACGATACCCCATACGTCTAAATCTGTTCAGGCATTTAAAAGTAATGGTGGAATAAATAAACTCACATACAAACATACATACATACATACATACATACATACATACTAATACGCCAGTCGATTCTTAGAAAAACAGTAGGTAACAAAATGTTCAAGAAGGGTGGCTGGATGACGTAATACCTACATTTAAAGGAACATTCTGGAACACACCAGTGACGAGTAGGTACCTACTGAAGTTTCCAGAGCGTTATATACCTACGGGCGCGGCAACATCAAAGGTGCCGCCGGCCTTAGGTACCTAGGTACGGGTGCGGTGCGGCGCGGCACGGCAACTTCAAAGGCGCCGCTGACCTTGAAAGTTCAAATACCCATCTACTACTGCTAGTATATACGAGTACATACGAGTACCTTCTGGAAACTTCCGTCGCGGTATAAATAGGGCACGCATCGGCTGCCTCAGTAGCCAAGTCAATACTGGCTTTCAGAACGAAGCGATCAAAGTGGTTCAAAGCGAGTATTCAGCGAGTAGAGTTAGAGAGAGTTAGAGTGCGAGCAGTATTGCGAGTGTTCCTACCTACCTAATTTTTATTTTTTTTTACATATATTTTTTATGACTATATTGATTGGTGGTGATTTGTAACTTTTGAATGCCAGATTAGTGATGCGTGGATGTTGTAATGTTTAGCTTGATAACTTTAGTTTATGTAAACTTTATCCAGTAAACTGGAATTTTATATAGATGCAATTAAATGCCCTACCTTATTTTATAATTACTTATTTTTTTGCTTTGTTTTGTCGTTCTTTTATGTTTATGGCATTACGGGAACAATGCTCACATTTAACCAAAAAATATATACTTTTGTGTTGTGTGCACTGAGTAGGTATAATTATGTAGAAGGTTTTACATATATTAATAACTTATTTTAATATAATAGTATGTATACATTTTTTAATTTTGTAACCCCAGGAAGAGACTAGTTTCCCACAACACAGGGAATCCTAGTGTGGGAACTAGTACACCCACAATTAACAAAATATCGTTATCGTTACTGTGTCCGATTGTTTTGTAAGATTTTTGGCAACAAAATAAAATAATAATAATTATTATTATTATTATTCAGTGATAATTGATTAGTGTGTACAGTCAAGTTAAAAAGTGTTTGAGTGTTATTTGTTGATTTAATTTATTTTTGTGGTTTTTCGAATAAAGGTGTTAATTTTTAGTGTAATTGGCGTACATTAATTTTATCTGAACCCCAGCTCGTAACAATTTGGTGTCAGAAGCAAGGATAAAATAATGCTGGCTACACCAAAGCAGGAAATACACCGCATGAGAACGAGAAGCCAACGAGAGAGGGAGGTGGAGGAAAGACGGGTTGGTTCGCCATTACGAGCGCCTGGTGGTGGTGACAATCAAGAAACCACTGAGTTGGACGCCGCTGCGGCCGCCGGTCCATCCGCTGGTCCGTCTACAGATTCTCCGTCTTCAATAGCCCCACCCTCATTTGATCTTTCGGGTTTAGTGGCAATGCTCCAGGAACAGTCTCGTCGGCTGGAAGAGCAGTTGCTTCGTGACACAAAGGAGCAGACTCACCGGCAGGAGGAGCAGACTCGCCGACAGGAGGAGCAGGCCCGTCGGCTGGAAGAACAGTTGCTTCGTGACAAAGAGGAGCAGATTCGCCGACAAGAGGAGCAAGCTCGTCGGCTAGAGGAGCAGTTGACTCGTGACAGAGAGGAGCAGGCTCGCCGACAGGAAGAATAGACTGACTTCATAAAAAACCTGCATGCAGCTTTTGGGAAAGAACTCAACGATGTAAAGGAGCAGGTACATCTTCATTAGAAACGCTTCTCCGAAACTGTCAAACGTATCTCCGAAACTAACCAACGCTTCACCGAAACTGAAACCCAGATCGCAGACATGAAATAAGGTTTGGGTGTCCTGAAATCTGGAAGCAGAATAGCCCCTGTTTTTACTGCGTCTTCGGCGCGAGGTTTCAAAGTGCCGACGTTTGATGGAAGCTCTTCGTGGTTGGCCTATAAGATCCAATTTGAGGCTGTTGTTGAGGCAAATGGATGGAGTAAAGCTCAGGCCATGACTGCTCTCAAACTAGGCCTTCGTGGCTGTGACTATACAGGAGGCCCTCGGGAAGGACGTTACTTACGAACAGTTTCTCGAAGCGCTGGAATCTCGCTACGGGGACGCACACCTGTAGCATGTGTTTCGTGCTCAGTTAAAGGACTGGGCTCAGCGGAATAGTGAGAACCTACAACACTGGGCTCTCGAAATTGAAAAGCTGGTTCGAAAGGCGTACTAGTCGTCACCTGCGCTCATCGCCGGGAACTTGGTCCAAGCATTTGTCGATGGGATTCGCGACCTGGAAGTGAGGGCTGCTGTGAGACTTGGGCATCACGAATCCCTTAAGGACTACTTGGCCCATGCTTTGGAGGTGGAGACTGCACGTTATGACCATTGAGCCTATCGCATCAGGGAAGTTGTGGCATCACCTCCCCGTGACACTCGCCCTAGGTTTATCTCTAGATGCTACGAGTGAGGAGAAAAGGGTCACCTGAGGCCCAGCTGCCCGAAGCGAGTTGTTGGCAGGGAAGATCGATCACAGAATTGACGGGTGGTTAGTGCCGTTACCGAACAAGACCCAAGGAAATGAATAGACGCCAGAATGAAGTGACGGGTGCAGTCGTGTTTTAAAAAAGACACCAGAATTTTGATCTCACAAGCTCACGAAAGGAAAAACTTGAACATGAAAGATGGAAGTTCTCCCAGTAACTTGGAAGAACTGTCCAGGGGACCTTGTCTAGAGCATTAAGTAAGCATTCTGAGAGGCAAGAGGCCATAGAAGTGGTACCTGTTAGAATGTTGAGAACGGATTTCGGTAATGAGCGGAGAAAAGCATTGCAGCAGGCACAGCTAAATGACCCAGATATCAAGCCAATTCTTGAGTGGATTAAAACTGGTGCGCCTAAGCCTAAATAGCGGGATGTTGCAGGAATGAACACAGCAACGGAAAGCTATTGGGGGCAGTGGAACAGTTTTGCTATCCACGATAGGGTACTGTGAAGAAAATTGGGAAATGCTCGAAGAGACCATTGTCATTTACAAATGATTGTTCAGGAGGACGGATGTTCAGGAGGCCATATGGAAATCAAAAGGACCCTGTCAAAGATACGTGAACAATTCTTTTGGATCCACTGACGTGATGATGTGTGGAACTGGTGCCGCAAACCTGCAGACCTGATAACTGGCATTCCAACGGATTCTCCGCGCAGCGTTGCAGATTGTGCAAATGGCTCGCGCTTTAGGTTGGATGAAGTGAAGTTTGTAGGCAGGTCGAACGGTCTGGACAGCGGGTGTCTGAGAAGATGAGGGCAAGATATAACCGGAAATTGAGAGATCTGGGATTTGACAAGGGTTCTGTTACGATGCCCCATACATAGCAAGCACATGAGGGTGGAAATGCTGATGCTCGCACTTTTGGCATTGTCGGTGTTTCCGCCTAACGGCGACTTTTTGGTAATTAGAGATTCTAATTCATTCAGACTTGAATTCCGGGCGCGGCTAGTCGTTAATATTACTTTTATGTTTTTTCTATTTCTTTTATTTTAATACATTTCATTCTAGCCATCTTAATTTGTTTTTTTAAAACTCGATTCCTGACCCACCCCGTAACAGTGGTGTCAGAAGTGGGATAGTTGGCAAAATAGAGCTAACTATTTCATACGGGTCAATAAAATAATAAGGAATTTGCTCCATATGGTGCAATATCCTGTGAAGTTGTGTCACCGCTCACGTTTCTCCGCCATCGACGCCGTGTCCCTGCGCTGACTTTGAGTCGCGTAGGCAATGAATCTACCGCCGTGCCCGCATCTCATCTGCGCAGGTTTTGAACCGCGTAGACCCTGAATCTATCACCGAGCCTGAACTTCATCTGCGCTGGCTGTAAGCCGCGTAGACATCGCCAAATCACTGTGTCCTGCCACCATCACAGGCTGTGTGAGCCTGTAGTCATCATCCTCTGCTTCTCTTCGCCACTGCTCCTGAGTACCTGAAACCGGTACTTACTTGAAGTCTCCACCTCCACAGACACCGTGCTACCCTGTATTCGCCCAAGTATTCGCGACGCAAGATGTTCATCACTATACTCCAAGTTGTAGTTATTCTGTGAGTAGAACTTATTATTTAGATCTGCTGTTGTCACAATCCACTGTTTAAGTTAATACTCGTATATCTATCCTAAATCTATTCGATTTCCTATATATATTGAATTGTTTTAATATGTATAGATAACTATTTATTTTCTACCTCAAAAACTTTCCATCATGTCTCTTCCAAACGAATCATCTCCTCGTGTGAAATCTACTGAAACATTATCAGTTCCAATTGATCCAACTCTACCATCTAGTGAATTTCCGATTAAAGTTTTATGTAATTTAATAAATACCTACAAAGGAGACAGAGAAACTTTACAAGCATTTTTGACAAATTGTAAAAATGCATTCTAATGCTTTTTTTTTTTTACAGCAGTTATTTTTGTTTTTGTGAAGCTAACTCTAGTTATCTTCACAAAATCAAAAAGAACTGCTGTTTAAGTACATCAATTGAAAGTTAGAAGGCAAAGCCCAAATAGCATGTGCCACCAAACTTTTCGATAATTTTGAAGAGTTGAAAGCCTTCCTCCAACATAATTTTGGCGAAAGGAAACACTACTCTCACTTATTATTGGAGCTACAGTCCTGTAAACAGTCACCGAATGAAACAGTAGCTCAGTTCGCCCTTAAGGTCGAGACCTATTTGACCGACCTCCAGACAGAAATCCATAACTCAAATACATCAAAAAGGATCTGTCAGGAAGGATCGCAATGACCGAAGACCTAGGCTTGCACACTTTCTGTTTAGGTCTTAATCCACGAATTAGTGCTTTTGTCCGTGCACGAGATGTCAAAACTCTTAATGCTGCAATAAATATAGCTATCAGTGAAGAGAAAATTCAAAATGTACTTTCTAAAAGTATTACGAACAGTACGTCGTTCACAAGTCCTATGACTTGTCGGTTTTGTCACAAAACAGGACATTTCGAACGAGACTGTCGTATAAAAAGGCTATTCCTGGTTCCAAATCAGTCTCAGAGGCCTCCCATGCAGCAATACCAAGCCCAGAGACCTCCTATGCAACAGTACCAGGCCCAGAGGGCTCCTGTACAACCAGTGTGTAGGTATTGTAAAAATTTTGGACATGATATTTCACAATGTATAAAACGAAGAGTTAATAACTCGAAACTAGAGAATAATTCTGTTGCAGAAAATTACGTTGAAACATACCTTATTTCAACGTAATTTTCTGCAACAGAATCATGTTTTTTTAGAGTCGCCGACGTTCTTTGAAAACAATGACGAGGATTTAAACTAAAGTATCAGGTATCGCAAACGTGCCGTCGCGTACCTGATACCAAGACAGGCACACCTGTAATTACTAATCTTAATGAATTAATTAATAATTTTAATGTAAAAATCGACCCCGTCTCCTGCAGGAGGCGATATAGTGACGTTGTAGCAGGACGTCCTGTAACTCTGCCCTCAGTTCCGTATGGTCCCTCTGTTTCTACCGACCGTCAACATGCTACATCGACATCCTCTATTTCGTATGGTCCCTCTGTTCCTGCTGACCGTCAATATGCTAAATCGACATCCTCTGTTTCGTATGGTCCCTCTGTTTCTACTGACCGTCAACATGCTAAATCGACATCCTCTGTTTCGTATGGTCCCTCTGTTCCTGCTGACCGTCAATATGCTAAATCGACATCCTCTGTTTCGTATGGTCCCTCTGTTCCTGCTGACCGTCAATATGCTAAACCAATGTCCTCTGTTTCTTATGGTCCTACCGACCGTCAATATGCTAAACCAACATCCTCTGTTTTGTATGGTCCCACTGTTCCCACTGACCGTCAACATGCCAAACTGGTTTCCTCTGTTTCGCAAAGACACTCTGTTTCCGTAGACCGTCGTTATTTTACCAAACCAACATCCTCTGCACCCTATGATCCCTCAGTTTCTATTGGTCGTTGTCCTTCTAAGTCGACACACACTGTTTCCCGTAGTCCCACAACTCCTGTGAACATAAACGAACATTTAATAAGGAATCTACAAGTCTTTCTACGTCAGAAAAGCCCACTGATTCTTCCCTCGCTGTCCCTGTAAGCACCACTTCCAAATCTGTAAAAGACAACGGATAAAATAAAATCAAAGAATATATACTGACCCCTGATTCCAGAAGTACTACGCCATTTAAAAGTTATAATAACGATCAAAGTTCAAGAATAAAGTTAGACGAAGAAATCATAGTATATGATATACTGGCAGATAAATCTTCTCTTCCATATATCATACCTCACATTCTAGTACTCCTCTTCGTCTCTTGATCGATTCTGGAAGTTCTATTTGCCTCATTAGAGAATCCAGTCTCTCACCAATGCCAGAACTAGAAAAACTTACAGTGAAGTTTAAAGGCATTAACGATGTAAACTCCTACGCTGAAACAAAAGGAAAGTTCGTTTTACATTTAAAACGAAACAAAACTGATTCCTTACCCTTTTATTTCCATGTCGTAGGTAGAGATATAAATTTAGATTATGATGGAATTATTGGTACTAGTTTCATGAAAGCTTACAATGCAAACGTTCGATATGCTAAATCAAGGTTAGAAATATCCGATAACCCGACTCCCGATCCGATTACTCGAATGCCTTTCGGACTTCATAACGCGCCGTCCACCTTCCAAAGGCTATGAAAGGTTATGAATGTTGTGCTGACTGGTCTTCAAGGTCTCCACTGTTATACGTACATGGATTACGTCATATTTCATAATTCCACGTTAAAACTACATGTAGAAAGCCTAGAGCTCGTATTTAAAAGACTACGAGAACACAATCTCAAACTTCAGCCCGATAAAAGCGAATTCCTACGAAAAGAGGTTCAGTACTTGGGACACATCATCTCCGACCAAGGTGTGAAACCTGACCCAAAGAAAATAGAATGTGTCAAACAATTTCCAATTCCGAAAAATCCTAAAGACATAAAATCCTTCCTCGGTTTAATCGGCTATTACAGACGCTTCATACAAGATTTCTCTAATATTTCAAAACCATTGACCAGTCTCCTAAAAAAAAAGTCCTAAAGTTCTTAAAGTTCTTCTCCTAAAGTTCTTCTGGACCCCAGAACAACAGAAACGTTGAACCTTCTAAAAATAAAAAATAACCACTGCTCCTATATTACAATATCCAAACTTTACCAAGCCATTTATTCTTACCACTGACGCCTCTAATTTCGCTGTTTCTGCAATTCTATCTCAGGGTGAAGTAGGGAAAAACTTACCCATCGCGTTTGCATCAAGAACGCTCAATAAAGCCGAAGGTAACTATTCAGCAACTGAAAAATAATGTTTAGCAATTATATTCGGAACGAAAGTGTTTCGCCCTTACCTTTTCGGTCATAAATTCAAAATCGTCACTGACCATAAGCCGTTACAATGGCTTTTCAGTTGCAAAGACCCTAGCTCGAAACTTATTCGCTGGCGACTCAGGCTAGAGGAATTCGACTATGAAATCGTATTTAAGAGAGGAATGAGTACCAGTTTTAGCGATCGATGACAATAATCCACCGAATTCACCTTCTTCCTCAGAAACCTATGAAAAATACAGATATGCCGTGACTCCCCCACTGCGTACTATAACACTGCAATCGAAGAACATAATGAGTCCCTTTTGAAAACCAAATGTAAAATGATTGCATATCCTACCTCCATCGACTTTGACAATTCTACCCCCTATTGTTCTGAGGTAATATCCTTATCTACAAGTGAACCTAACATCCGTAATATTGAACGCGAGCTCCATACATTTTATAACACGTCCAACGATAAGCACGTGTTTACTTATCTTTTCCTTTCAGTACATCACTACGATGAAATCTCATACAAGGACATATTTAACCTGTTACGCGACTATCGGGATATGATTAAATATTGGTGGTCAGAAGAGAAGGAAGTTGCTATCTCAGATTTTTCCAATCCATTTACTAAGTTATCTGTCACGAAAATTTACAATATCGTCGCATTCATTTTCCATGATACGAACATCAAAGTCCACATTTATCACAACAATATACTATTCCCAACGCCACACGAAATTAAAAACGTCCTCAAAGAAAACCATGACTCACCTTCCGCGGGTCACCCCGGTACTGCACGAATGTTTGAATGCATCAAGTTAATGTACTGGTGGAAGAATATGCGTACCAATATAGAGGATTATGTTAAAGCTTGCAAATCCTGCCAAGTCAACAAACCTCTGCGTCAAACAAACCGTGCGCCCATGATAATTACATCCACTGCAACCAGACCCACGGAAAAACTATATCTTGACATTGTCGGTCCTCTTCCAGAAACCTATGAGTTCGCTTATCAGTTTATTCTCACTCTTCAAGACGACCTGACAAAGTACTCTCAAGCCTACCCTCTGCAAACCTGTTCCACCGAAGAAACCGCTAAGAAATTCGTACACTTCATCTCCCACGTAGGCATACCAAAATTCATTGTAAGTGACCAGGGTACAAACTTCTGTTCAGAGGTCTTCCGACAGTTAGAACGTCTTTTCGGGATCAAACATATTTTTGCAAGTCCTTACCATCCACAAACAAGCGGAGCTCTCGAGAGAAGCCATTCCACTCTCAAAGAATATTTACGTCCCTTCGTAAATGAAAGTCCTAATATGCTTGGGATTTATACCTAAATACTGCTATGTAAGCATACAATACAAATGTTCATTCTACCACTGGATTCACTCCGTTTGAGTTATTATTCGGTTTTAAACCTTATGTCCCAAAGTCGATGTAATCGAGAACAATACTTACACCGACTATATTCGTGCGTTAAATCATAGATTATTTTATAGTAGGCAGAAAGCGATCCAAAACATACAGAACTCAAAAGAAAGGTCGAAAAAGTACTATGATTCACATACAAAGCCAAAGACGTACAATGTTGGTGATATGATTTATCTGAAGTGTCATCATAAACAAAATAAGTCCTTCTTACCAGTTTGGAAAGGCCCTTTCAAAATAATTAAGATAAATGGAAATCACACAGTTACTCTGCTCATAAATAGGCGCCATGTACGTCATCATTACGATGAAATTTAGCTAGCTGCTGACAATCCTTCACAATGACCGACGTTTTCCAAGCAAACTCTTCTCCCTACAAGTTTGTAGTATCGGGTCATCCATTCTCAGTTTCAGTAGTAGATAGTTCTGGCTTATATTATCATAAGTTACTCGATGTTAAGTTCACTAACGATAATCGGGACGTTGTGACTTACGTTGATATCCGAAACATACAACCTCATTTAAATACAGTAGAAAATTTATTAAGTAGAATCGAAAAGTTCTGCAAGTCTACGTCCTCAAAAATTCAGGTAAATGTACTCGTAACTCTTTGTCGTCCTTAGAAAACCAATATGTCAATAATCTGAAAAAGTTCTCCTCTGTTGCATACTTAATCTTTGCCAATCAACCTACACGATCAAACGAGGTTCGGTGTTGGTAAAACTTATTTAAAACGCTGTTCGGAACACTTAATAGTGTCGACGCTTTAAAATACTCAGAAACCTTTGATAAATTACAATCAGATGAAAAACAGTTGGTTCAATATTCATATCATTACTTTTTCAACCATCAATAAATCCATTTCTCAACTCGAAGATAGCTTAAAGTGTCTAAACAAAAACTTGGAACTGATCAACGACTCTTTTGTACAACTTTCGAATTTAAATGATTAATTATAAATAATATTATAAATAAGATCGCAGTAGAACCTTTTACTAAGTTAATTAGATTTTAGTTCTATTTCTTTTCATATTGAAGACATCAACAATGCTATTATTTTGAGTAAACAAAATAATTAACACTCGACTGTACTTAGTCCGCAACAATACACCGAGCTCAGGTTGCACAGCTTACCTACTTAGACACTGCGATCTACCTATAGCGCTATCATTACACAATGTGCATAAGCTAATCGATATTTCTAAACTCATGCTATTATCATAATCAGAAAATAGTAGTCATTGTTATAATTCCACTCGTCCTTCCCCAGACTTACAAACTCTACCATGTCATCCCTATGCCAGTTCCCTATAATATAGTGAAACATACACCCTAATCACTCCCAATCGACTCTATGTGACTATAATGGTTGATAATTTGTTCTATTCACTGTTTGACACTGTTGATAACTGCAAAATTATGGTGGGGAAATGCTATGTGTGTGAACTATCTAGTGCAAACGTGTTGTCAACTATAGCTAATCCCACATGCGAAACAATTCTACTTACAGAACAGTGCCGAAACTACCAATTCAGTGTGAAGTTAAGTTATTCAAAGGTATCGTGGACACGTTTCATAAGATTAGTAATAACCGATGGATTTATGCTCAGTCGGAGCCGGGAAAACGCCATATAGCATGTGAAAGTGACACTCATTTCGAAATCCTATTCGGCACCGAAAAATGTAAACGTTCATCTAAAGTACAATTTACGCCAAGTGACGTTTTTACAACCAACTCTAGTGTGAACTCTATTTCGAACTTTAAGTTAGTCGAAGATTATTATTATACTCTATTACTCGTATAATTAGGTACTTATTATTTAACGATAAGAACTTTTATGTAATACATACGCTGTAATCTTATTGTATGTAGTGTTTTAGGTACTTTATCTTAGTATTAATGTAGAATTCTTAACTCTGTATCATTCTATACTATATCGTTCTAAATCCTTTGAAACTTTAGTTACTACATTCGTAATAAATAATTATAGGTATAGTTAAATATTTAAACGGGACTTAATCGCGCTGAAAACTTAATATTTATTTACCTCGACGTTTCGATCAAGTTGCATTGATCGTGGTCACGAGAAGACAGAAGTAGCGGGTGTCAGCGTCGAGAAGGGCGAGCGTTGTCTCCAACTACCCGCATTTGGTTTCGTAAAAATTCAGAATTGTCACGACACACGACACTAACGACGTCTGCAGATATCTTCTGACATAAACCGCGACGCGAACACTTGCTTATCACGGGATTCCAGGACGCAGCCAACTTGAAACCATCCTCTCGGTTGAAATTGGGATACTTTTTAATTTCAACCGCTTCACGTACAATCTTGGAGTAGTAGTGACGTTCCGTGGAGAGGATCTTTGGGTCATGGAGTTCAATCCAGTGATTAGGACCCGATTCGAGCAAATGCTCAGCAATTGCAGATTTATTTATCTGGCGGTTCTTTACAGCTGCAATGTGTTCTTTGACCCTTTCCGCTTTAGTACGCTTGGTTTGTCCAATGTAGGAACTACCGCAGCTGCAATCTATCTTATACACGCCAGGAGTTTGAAAAGGTATGACATCTTTCGGTGTTCTAACATGCCTTGCTAACTTGGAAAAAGGAGTATAAACGGTTTTGGTCTTAATTAATAGTTTTCAGCGCGATTAAGTCCCGTTTAAATATTTAACTATGTGTTCGAATCGCGAAAGTATAAAAGTTACAATTATAGGTATATCTAACTCTTATTACTCGCTGTTTCGTTTGATGTTTAATATCCTATTTCATTCTAGCTCTTGTTACTATATCACGTTATTTCGAGTTCTTATTTAAGTTTTGCTATTTCATTCCAGCTCATAATACTATGTCATGTTAAACTCAAGTTCTAATTTAAGTTTTGTTTAATTCCAGATCCGTAACGAAATTCAAGTCAGTTGCTCTCGATTCCTCATAACTTGTCCGTGATGATGCATCTTATCGGGGGGGGTTGTTACGATGCCCCATACATAGCAAGCATGAGGGTGGAAATTCTGATGCTCGCACTTTTGGCATTGTCCGTGTTTCCGCCTAACGGCGACTTTTTGGTAATTAGAGATTCTAATTCATTCAGACTCTAATTCCGGGCGCGGCTAGTCGTTAATATTACTTTTATGTTTTTTCTATTTCTTTTATTTTAATACATGTCATTCTAGCCACCTTAATTTGTTTTTTTTTAAACTCGATTCCTGACCCACCCCGTAACAGTTCACTGGTTGGGTTGCATGATCCAGTGCGCGGCAGAGGAGGGTCCCCAAGGTTGCAGGCAGAAAGGGGTGGACCATACCCGCGTTGTGAACAGGATCAGCGACGTCACATGCCGGATCCAGAGGGGGGGGGGGGGGGGGAAGAGAGGTGCTGCTGGGGTTGTTTATATTAATTGACTGGCGTAATATCACTAGACAAACACTGCTTCGATGGTGCTGTCTTCGGAGGGGGCAGTGTTACGTCGGTCGATTCTTAGAAAAACAGTAGGTAACAAAATGTTCGAGAAGGGTTTCTGGATGACGCAATTCTGGAACACACTAGTGACGAGTAGGTACCTACTGAAGTTTCCAGAGCGCGCGGCAGGTATATACCTACGGGCGCGGCAACATCAAAGGCGCCAACGGCCATAGGTACCTACGGGTGCGGTGTGGCGCGGCGCGGCAACTTCAAATGTGCCACTGAACTTGAAAGTTTAAATACCTATCGACTACTGCTAGTATATACGAGTACATACGAGTACCTTCTGGAATCTTCTGTCGCGGTATAAGTAGGGCACGCATCTGCTGCCTGACACAGTATTGGCTTGGCTTTCGGATCGAAACGATCAAAGTGGTTCGAAGCGAGTATTCAGTGATAATTGATTAGTGTGTACAGTCAAGTTAAAAAGAGTTATTTTTTTATTTAATTTCTTATTGTGGTTTTTCGAATAAAGGTGTTCATTTTTGGTGTAATTGGCGTACATTAATTTTATCCGAACCCCCAGCTCGTAACAATACCTACATGAATGCTAAAAACAATACACTCCTTTTTTTGGGCAGTCGTTTAATAAGTAGCAAAGTGGATTCGTTTAAAAAGGTCCAAAAACAAGGCTAACCAAAAAACCGCCTTTTAAAGAAACTTCTTCCCAAAGAGTCCCCGAATGTTAGGCCAACCGCCAGCATCAACATACTTACTATAAATATATTTATTAATACTTTGAGTAGTATGCAAAGATCTACCTACAATATCTACATACCAAACGAGAATGGGCAAGATTGTAAGGGGGGTTGCCCCACTCCTCCAATAACACATACATACATTACATTACATACATTATGTACCAATTGAAAGATCTTTTCATTGAGTACATTTGTTATTATGTCGACTCATCTCAATTGTTAGTCCTTTCGGAGTTATGCCATCCTAAATGTGACTAATTACATAATGGTCCAATGGCTATATTGTAATGATTATTACAACAACAACAACAACAAAAAGTTATAAATAACAATAATAAATAGTTATTACCAATTAATCTCATATACATTTTTAATATTTAAAAAAACATTATTGCATGCAATATTAATGATTATTATTTGAGATTAACTGATAATAACTATTCATTATTATTATTTATTACAAGGAAATAACAATAACTATTATTTGAGATATAAGCCCGGAATCTCGGAATATCGGAACTCCGGAATCTCGGAACATTAGTACCGATATTACAATTCCAATACTGAGGGGTCCAATATCGCAACATCGGAATCAATCAAATTTTCTATTTGAGTTTTGTAACGATATTTATCTGGTTTTATAGTAAATTTCTCTGAGCTGACAGATTCCGATGAAAGATGTGATAAATTGGTTTTTAGGCCAAACTCGCCAACCACCGAGATAGTTGGTCCGGTGTCTAACGCCGATAGGGTATTCGCTTAAATCAATGAAAAGTAATTTTGAGAATAAAGGGAATAAAAAATAAAACGGGGTGAGTCACACCAAGAGTGGGTGAGTCGGGATTCTTACCTCATCCGGTCGCTTTAAACGCGAGGACGCTATATCATTCTTCGGAATCACTCAAAACTTAAAATACTCGTTACTACTTTGAAATTAATAAAATTACCTGGATAAACTTAGACCGGAACGAGCTTCAAGAACTATTGGATCAAGACCGTTCGGTAATGTACTAGCTAGTGGGTACAATAGTGGAAGATAAAACATACAACTCAAATTCACCAATACAATCTTTATTATCCTTGGTTTAACTTTGCCTACTTACTTAAAATCTAAAGAACCGTGCCGTAGGTACGTTGGACGGCCATTCAAGCTAGCATATAATAGTGGAAGACAAAACATGCAATTTAAATTCACCAATACAATATTTACTATTTTTGATTTAACTTTGCCTGTTTACTTAAAATCTAAAGAACTGTGCCGTAGGTACGTTGGACGGCCATTCAAGCTAGCATGTAATAGTGGAAGACAAAACATGCAATTTAAATTCACCAATACAATATTTACTATTTTTGGTTTAACTTTGCCTGTTTACTTAAAGTCTAAAGAACCCTTGCCCGCAGATCCAACTCGGCAGCTAAGAAGTACTAAGATCTAAGATTACCCTGTTATAACTAGGGTCGATATAGAACTGACAAAATTAAGTATTTACTCTAACAAAACAAGTGATGAGTTGCCGGCCGGCAGTGCAGTCTACTTATTTAGCTTTTTCTATGAGATTTAGCCGTTATGTTAGTGAAGGTAATTCTCCATCCGACGTTTCAGCAATGTCACAATGTCAGCAATGTGTGATGAGAGGTAGCCAGGCTAGACCCCTCAGGCGTTGCAGGTGTCCAGCAGGTCGGTGGGGAACCAAAGTTCAACACACAAGAGTGTGCGTTCGGCTGCATCCGCGGCCGCACGTATCCACTACCCATTCCGTATTTTTCCGTACCGGTCCAATACAACTAGTGATGTCTTAAGTGCATATCGATAACTTATGACGATATGGAAAAGTTCCTAAAAAAGTCGTCGTCCAACCCCAATGTGTCTGGTAAAAGACCCCGAGATGAAGCGCCTGCAGCAGTAGACCAGTGGAAGCAGCCGAAGAAGTTCGCATCTTCCAAAGATATTTCCAAAGTTAAGGACAAAGAAACTTCAACAAAGAACCGCTTTAGTGACCTACCGGTGGATGATATAGCCACGGAGACTTTCATTAATGCTACGAAGAAGAAGTCGATCGGTCAAATCCCACCAATCCTTATTGAACTTCTTGGTGATTGGAGTCACCAAAACATCAAATTGGTCATAGAAAAATATGAAAAAGGATTCCACATGCAATACAGAGGACGTAACAGGGTAAAAGTCCAATGTTACTCATCTAAAGGCCACCAGCTCCTAAAAGAGGGCCTCCTTAAGGAAAACGTAGTCTTCCATACATTCTCACGAAAAGACGAGAAGTTCCCGAAAGCTGTCTTGAAAGGTTTGCCCAAATTTCTTCAAGCAGACGTACCCGCTGAACTTGCTTCAATTGGATTTGCTGGAGCAACTATCACAGAACTGAAGTCTATGTACCCTACAGAATGCCCTCCATTGCTCGTTCAACTGCCAAATGGCACGGACATGGGCAAATTCAAGCAGATAAGGTATCTCTCAAACTGTGTTGTTGAGATTCAAAGATACAAGCCAAACAACAAAACAGGTACACAGTGTTTTAGGTGTCAAGGTTTTGGGCATGCTTCAAGAAATTGTAACCGGCCTGCAAGGTGTGTCAAGTGTGCTCTAGACCACCCTACTTGGGAATGCCAGAAAAAAGATAGGGAAGAACCTGCTAAATGTTGCAATTGTCAGGAGAATCACCCAGCCAATTTTGCCCAATGCACTGAAAGACTGAAATACCTTGAGCGCATCCAAACTAAGCGCAATTTTGTTCATAAAACAACCTTAACTAAGACTGAAACCACTCACATGCCAGCCCGTACACCGGATAATAATACCTGGGCTCAAATGGCAAGTACCAGCAATGGCCAACAGCAAGTTTCGCGGCCCAAAACAGGAGCTTTGCCACGACTGGATTCAAAATTACCTGAAAGGAAACCAGCAAAGCTTCCAAATCCCAATTCAATACCCACCGTTTCGCTTTCGAGCCCAGCAGAGGGAAACTTGATTCATTCTACATTCATCGATAAGATGCAAGCTCACGATCTAGCAACTGCTGAAATGTTGGAAATACTAAGTACCATCAAGTCAATCAAACAAGAATTTATCAAGTGCAAAACTTTTATGGATAAAGTAATATTAATATTAACTCACTTGGGTCATTATGTCTGATCACATCAATGAACTTCGTATACTTTATTGGAACGCTGACGGCGTTCGCAGTAAGCAGCAAGAACTTTCAGACCTAGTGGTAAGAGAACTTAATATTGACGTAATAGCATTATGCGAAACTAGATTAACTGAACGTTTGAATCTCGAAATCCCGGGATTTGCTTGTTACCGAGAGGACAAACGTTCGAATGGCACGGGTCAAGGTGTAGCTATGTTGGTTAGGTCGGACCTGGATCACAGCCGGGTTCCTTCACCCCCTACTCTTAATCTCGAAGTTGTAGGAATCTCCCTCAAACTAGGCAGTAGTAGCGCTATGTTTTTCTCTGTCTACCAGTCCCCTAACTTGCCACTCATAAAGAACGACTTTGACTTACTTATGGCCGTAGAAAACCGAGTGATAATCATGGGTGACATTAACGCCAGACATCCGTGTTGGTCATCTGGGTCCGTTAATACTCACGGCAAATGTCTTTATGAACACATGATAAATAGTGAGTTCGTTATTCATGCTCCCTTAGACTCAACCCTTGTCCACTATCGGGCTGAATTGAAACCATCTACTCCTGATCTGCTTCTAACTAAAAACGTCCTTACAGTCAACGACATAGTAACAATACCTGCTTTATCTTCCAACCATCTGCCTGTTTTTGTTAGTCTTAATGATAAAATTATTCGTAAGCCAATCATAAAGTTCAATTATTCCAGAGGCGACTGGTGTAAGTATCGACAATCGCTAAATGATCGTGTGTCTCTGTCTTCTCGGGTTTATCAAACCACTGAAGAGGTTGATTCAACTATCAGACTCTTTCAGAAAACTATAATAGAAACTAGAAAATTATGTGTTCCTACCGTAACTCATAAGCCCTCTAAATCAACGTTACCGCGACGTGTTAAGAGATTAATCCAGCAGAAAAATCGATTGCGTAGATATGCTGCTGTTGAAACTACTCTTATTACGGAAAGAACTGAACCACAAAATTAATACACTTCAGACTGAAATAAATGCCTCACTTAAATTTTACCATGATAAGAAATGGAACAACAAGCTAAAAAGAGTTGACAATCCTAGTGCTGACTTATGGCGGGTCGTAAAGGGTTTGCGAACTAGTTCTTCTCCTCCCATCCCTGCGCTTAAAACTAATGACGGTTCCTTAACTACCAATTGTCAGGAACAGTGCGATGCTCTTGCAGGTGCATTTTTAAACAACATGCAATTGACTCATACTTGGACAAGTGATGAGCAGTCAGCAATTGACTGCTCATTAGCAGCTCTAAGTAACTACCTACCCGACAAAAATACTTTACCTCCTGTTCGTCCTGCTGAAGTTAAGAGATGTATTCTAAAATTGAAAACTCGCAAAGCTCCAGGTCCGGATGATATTTGCAATTTACTCATCAAAAATTTGCCTCAAAAGTGCATTGTATTGTTGACAAAGATATTCAATGCTTGCCTTACCCTGAACCACTTTCCTTCGGTTTGGAAAAAAGGAAAAGTAATTGCGATACACAAGCCTGGCAAACAGACGTCTAATCCTACTTCCTATCGCCCTATAAGTTTACTTCCATGTTTAGGCAAATTATTTGAAAAAATCATATATATTCGACTGAATAAAATTTCTGAAACTTTTATCTTGGACGAACAATTTGGGTTTCGCCAGGGCCACTCAACTGTTCAACAGTTGGCAAGAGTTGCTGAAGCCGTGTCGTACAATCTTAACCTTAAAGTATCAACTGGCATGTTTCTACTTGATATTGAAAAGGCCTTTGATACAGTTTGGCACGATGCTCTTTTACATAAACTTATAAACCTGAATATGCCAATGTCGCTCGTCAAATTAATAAAATCATATTTATCGAACCGTTCCTTTCAAGTCCATATTAATAATTGTTCATCTTCTTCTAAACCAGTCCCAGCAGGGGTGCCTCAAGGATCAATCTTGGGGCCTCTCCTTTTCCTCATCTTCTTAAATGATATGCCCATACAGACACGAACAAGTTTGGCTTGTTTCGCAGACGATACTGCATCATTTACTTCATCAAAAGATATTGATTTAATCACTGATCGCTTGCAATTATCTATTGACCTTCTTCTGAATTTTTTCTTAAAGTGGAAGCTTAAAATCAATGCTTCCAAAACTGAAGCCATACTATTCACCAGGCAGCGCACGCTTCCCACACGTATGTTAAAGGTTGGCGGTTGCACGATTCCGTGGAGTCGCTCTGTTAAATATTTAGGTGTTGTCCTAGATAATAAGCTTAATTGGACGGATAACACTGCAAAATTATGCATCAAAGGGATTATGGCACTTAATGCACTAAGCACAGTATTAAACAGACGATCATGTCTCAGTAGCAAAACTAAGCTAAACATTTATCGCACCTTAGTTCGTCCTTGTATCACGTACGCATGTCCCGTCTGGAGCAGCACTTGCTCAACAAATGTGAAAAAACTTCAAGTTATTCAAAATAAAGCCATTAAGTATTCGTATAACACCCCCTTTTATACTAATCTCAGTAGACTACACTTAAAAATAGGCTTACCAAACATAAATACGTTTATTTATCAATTATCGAAAAGATTTTATGTATACAGTAACCCTAATAACAAGAACAAATTTATTAGAAACATTTGTAAAACACGTAAACAAGATCTCACCTTTATCGATAAATATAATCGTTACAAACTACCTCACCACTTATTCCTTGCCTGCGATGAATAGGTACAGTCGCCCGTTAACGGTGTGCGCGCGCCACTCGTCGCTGCAGCGCGCCATACTCGCCCGTATTATCTAGTGATATGAAGAGTGGACATGGCGTGCGCGACACGTAGCAGCGCGCACGCTCCTTTCGAGGGATAGTCAACATGCATAACAAAGTTCTTGCTGCTAACTGCCTATTGCTGTGCGCTTTGCGCTTGCACTTTATTTTTGTTTACCGCCCTAGGTTTATTATTTATTTTCAATTCAAGCCAATTAATGTATTGTTGTAACTAAAACGTGCATAAGTAATTAGTAAGATTGTAGCTTAATAGGTACATTACATTATATTTGATTTGGATAATTATAAGATATACATACCATGCATAAAGATTTATGAAAGCTATGTAGTAGCTTGTAAAATGAAATATTAACATTATTACTTGTCTTCTCTAGGAAATACTTACACTAGAAATGTACAATACTTTTTCTTCATGGTTAATAAAGATAATTTGAAAAATAAATAATGTCAGCAATGTGTGATGAGAGGTAGCCAGGCTAGACCCCTCAGGCGTTGCAGGTGTCCAGCAGGTCGGTGGGGAACCAAAGTTCAACACTCCGGCTAATGAAATATATGCATAAACATGCCAATACGATACCGCATTCCAAGAACGTGGCAGGAATCGTTGGATATAATGTCGTCGTGGCGTATCGCGCCACGGCGCCTTTCTAGTTAAATCCGGGGGAAGACGCCTCCGTCGTGTGGTGTCTCAGTCCGGGGGGGAAAATCCGCTGTGGATGAATAAACACAACGTTTCTTTAGAATTCGAGACTTCGAAAACGCCACCGCTCTCAGTTCGCTAAAATGGCGTCTCGAAAAATGGATAAAAGTGATTTCACAATCGCAATCATTACTGCCGACAATGCAAAATACCGAAAAATGCTCTCACCTTTTTTTACGGGTTTTATAATATGCAGGGAAAAGACTTGTCAGTCCTGCTACCGAGCTCTCCAGCACGAAAAGAACTTTCACGCCTCTCATCTTCATTCCTCGGTTTCTTTTTTCTTTTTTTTTAGACCTAGTTTGCTTCCAAGTTAGCAAAATCTATCTGAATAACATTTCATTTCACCAGGAAACCGATCAACGCTTACACATGGGCTTTGGAAATGATTATTTGGTTTTATTTTTATTTTTTATGATTTCTCACCATCGAAATCGAATTTGTTTATTTACTGTTTCTTTAACTATTTTTAACAGCTAAACAACTGTCAAGAGACGTCTAAGAATTGTTATAAACTATAGTCCATAAAACGTTCCGTACTAGAAACCATCCGTTCACTTCCAGACGAAAGGTACGGAACGCGCCCTTTTGCTTTGACAGCTAATCGATGCAAAGATAAGTAGAACCTATGGTAGAGGTCACTACTTGTCTCCGTGTTTATCAATTGTACTTTATTAATTATTTATTTATTATCTGATTCCCAGTTATTCCTTGTTCCCTTTGTACCTATCTCAATCAATTGACCTAATGAGAGTTATAAAGTCGTGATCCGTAGTGCATGGACGAGTTATATTTATCGAAGTGTTTATAAACCTCTGAACATGACTACTGTTTTTTTGAACTCTGATTTACAGGATTATATCATGTAAGTAAACAACGTACGATAATCTATTCTATGTACCCGATCGTCTGCTTTCGTTGGTATTTACCAAATACGAACGATAGTACTGTTTCAATCAACTATGTGCGACTTCAATGTCGTCATCTGATAGATTCTAACAATAAACAACAACAGAATGGCTTGTCTGTTTAGAGATTTGACCTGTAGTCACAGCTATGCTAAGCTTTTATTTAAAGAAAGGGTTTTATTGTTCATCTGTTTTCGAATTATTATTTTTTATTATAAAATTAGTAGCTCACGCTACAGTTTTTAAATATAGTATAGTACGTGCATAAAGAGAACCGACGTGCGTGGTTTAAACGGGGTATAACATTAAACTATTATCTAGCAAATTTGTATCACTTCTTGAATTGTAATAATCAAAATAAATAAATAAACGAGTTACAAAATTGTTTTAGTTCGACTAAATTATTTCCGAACGGACTATTATCATTTAATTCAATTAACTCATTACTAGCCAACGCCCCGTGCAATGCAAAAGCTATAATGCTATAATGATTTTATCCCTCTTACTCTTTTAGTGCGTATTCTGTACGTCTCTAATATGTCTATGAAATAGATCTATCTCACCTATCTATACTATAATAAAACTGTAACTGGGCTAAGTCTGTACATTAAATATTTTTTGGAAATTTTAATTGTGATAAACTTCAAAATCTATATGGAGTGCAAAAAGGTTATTTTTTATTTTATGTCTGTCTGTCTGTCTCTTTGAACATGCATCGCGCTGAAACTACCAGACGGATTTTGATACAACTTGGCACAATCATAGCTGATGTTATGGATTAACATTAAGAATACTTTCAATCCCGAAAAAATAAAGGGTCCTCGTAGGATAAGGGTTGAAAGTTATTTAAAAAAACACGTATCACGCTGAAACTACTGCACGGATTTTGATGTAACTGGGCATAGTCAAAGTTTATATAATGTATTAAAATTTAAAATACTTTGACTCCCGCAAAAATAAAGGATTTTTAAGGAATAAGGGTCCAAAGTTTATGTTAAATTAAAGTAATAAAACATCCGTTTAAAGAACGGTACCAAATTTCGTTGTCCGCTCCACGTAACGAGTGCCAAGCGGTAACATGCGTGGAAATGTAATCCAGACATCTGTGGATCGAAACCACGCGCTTCTAGAATATTTTTGCTCCATAATTAAAAGCATTTACATATTTTATGCATTATTTTTACATTTTTTAACCCCCCAACAAAGAGACGTGTGTTATAAGTTTAGGGTGTGTATCACCCGATGTGTGTGAGTATGTGCGTGTGTGTGTATGTGTGTGTGTTTTTCGTTTTTTTTTTTGTTGAAAGCTAATGTGATTGAGATGGTTCTTAGCTATATGGGGAGGGGGAGGTGAGAAAAAGGGCCAAGAATCGTAGCTTCCAAACGAATGGTCCGATTTAGGTGCTGTTTTTCTTATTGAAAGCTGAGGTAATCGAGATGGTTCTTAGATATTAGAGTACGAGTATAGCACAATGGAGTATCCTACTTCCTTAACAAGGGCGTAAGTCTTTTTATTGTAGGACCTCTACAGTAGACAGCGAAGTATCTGTACTTATAATAATGTAATAAGAACAAAAAAGACTGTACATAGAATATAATTAAGGTTGTAACACTACATAATTTACCAGCATCTACAATTCCAGCGCATAAACTAAACGCATCAAAGTTCTGCCTCCGATTTAACTAGATGGCGCTGATTGACCTTAAAACACGCAAGCATTTTATTCACTGCAACCAAGCGTCCCGCTAATACGTGCACTTCTATGACCGTAGTTCACAGAATATGCGTTATTAAAACGCAAGGGATGATTAGATGCCGAGCAATCGATAAAAAAACTATTTGACGGCTAAATGAATTTTGAAGAAATGTAGTATATTGTACTTTGTAGGTACTTTTGGTCCTGGAATAACACGTGCACTTTTAAATGAAATTACCACGCGGGCAAAGCCGCGGGCACAGCTAGTTATTATATAAAAGTAAAGTACTTTTAATTGTAGATTATTGCTATTTTAACTTATAGTTACATTATTCAGAAGTTTTATTGAAGCTAATTTTGAGTTTTATAATTTAATTAGTAGATGATAATAATGAGAAATCTGTGATTTGTTACATAATTACTACATTCCTTATTAAAGAAAAACTTTTTTTGTGCCAAATTGTAAGTAGGTAGACTGATTTAGAAATAAGGTTTTAGTTCGTTCAGTGAGACCTATAATAATGCATTAGGTTGCACTCATAGAGTAACAGACATTTCTTACTGTCTTTGGTTGCACTACATTCAGTTGAACGAAAAAGTTATAATTTTAACGTTGATTTTTTGTATGATTAAAAGAGTTTGATTGAATCGTTTTTTTGTATCCAATTCAACTTTTTAACAAATTTGTGCAATTCCGATATTAATATCGGAATTCCGATATTGAGATCTAATATCGGAAATCAGTCTCGGAATTGAAAACCTTCCGATATTACATGCTCTACTCTGAACTGAACGGACTAACAGTTGAGATGAGTCGACATAATCAAATGTTCTCCCTAAAAAGATCTTTCAATTGGTAAATAATTTATTGTTATTGGAAGAGTGGGACAAATCTGCCCATTCTCCTTTCATCCAAATCCGTTCAGCCGTAATCCTAAAATTTGATAGGTACTTCTATTTTTTTAAATGTACTAGCGATACAAACTAGTGTCACTGGTACCATTAATGGTACTGCCCAATGATATGTAATGAGTGATATAAAAGTATTTTATTTGGGGTGTAGAAACATTAAAACTAGATATTATTAAAATCTAATACATAATTAAAACTACATGATTCCTCTTCGCCAATTCGGAGGCAAGTTGATATGATGTTCACACGGTACTATTCCATCCGTCGATGCACAGATGGCTATATCAGCATAAAAGTGGTGCAATAAAGCTGTCATAATTAAGCTAATCTTAAAAATGTTTCATATATTATTATTAGTATATCTAATTCTGTACGTATTAACTTATGTTTAATTTAAGTCTATTAACTAAGAGTGATTTACATAGTTCAAGATTTGTTTTATTAGTTTTTCTCATTAAGTACTTATCTATCCAATTTCGTTAGGAGTAATTTGATTGTTTGATTACATTAAATTGTGTTTAATTTAAGTATATTAACCTACTTGCGTCTCGCCTCGAGTTCCTATGTTCAATCAGATACGATTTTCTATCTACATCTACTCTAACTTTATTAAGAGGTACGAGTATATTTTTGTAAGTTTGTTTGTTACCGCTAATCTCTGGAACTACTGATCCGATTCTGAAAATTCTTGCAATAATAGGATCATACATTATCTTTGAGCGAGGTTATGTTAAATACAAGTTAAGATAAATATAAGTTTACTATAAGAAATCACAATAGTTCTAATCCAAGTAAGAAAATAAACGTATTTTAGTACCTAATAAAAAACATATATTTTTGTCTCCATTTTCTAGAACTCTTTGTGGCTTTGTGTGTGTCTCTTTGTCATTATTAATTATTATCAAATAAAATTTTACAGTATTCTTGCTCATTTCATGTAGATCAATAATGCTATTTACTCCGTTACATTTTTGACGAACTGTTTAAAAGTTATGACGATGATTTTGATGTGTGGATTTCAATTAATTCTGCTTGACCCGATATTTCGTACCTACTATTAGTGTATTCTGTAGTTTAAAGAGCTGGTTCTGGTGAGCCGTGGCATACAGGTGGTCAATATACCGTTTTGTTAAGTCTGTTTGGTGTGTGGTAGTATAAAACTTTATTTCATCAAGGAACGAGGAGTTATAAAGCGTTTGTTGCCTTTATGCTAAGCTGTAAGTCCTCGCCGCGGCTGGCTTGGTTACTGATCTGACTTGCGGAGATGTTTTCAACAAAGTTAAAATAACAAAGATAGGCAATGCAAACAAAAAAAATGCAAAGAAAATATGAAAAATTCAAACAGTTACTGCGATCGCCCATCCACCACTGATCCCGCCCGGCGCCTGATGGGACGAGAACCGGTGTCTTGGACATAGCTAATACAATAATAGCTAATACCCAAGCCGAGTGACTTAACGTGTTTCATTTTGAGTGGATGAACGGGGATGGTCAAGTTTGTAGGGAGAGACATTTATTACTATTTGAAGGTACGATTTGGTGTAAAAGATACACTTAGGGTAATTTTCAGCATCACTATCATCATGATCCACTTGGGTGAATTTGCGGGGCGCAGCTAATACATTATAATGAGTCATGTGTATAATATTTTTTTAAATAAAAACAAAATCCTCAATTATAATAAAAATTCAATTCTTCCTCCTTTGGAATTTATATTGGCTTTTTCGAAAAGCCAATATAAATTCCAAAGTTCAACTTATAACAGTTACAACATCTAAAACTACCTAACAAGCACAAATTAAAATGTATATAACCCTCGACTTCCCACCCCCCATTATAGCTAAGAAGCAACTCGATCACATCAGTTTTCAAACATAAAAATTGTTCCTTCCGTTTGAGAGCTATGATCGTATGGCGGCTTACAGCTGCCATATTGTATTTCCGACGGAATGAAATATTGCCAAAACCTATCGAGTGAGGTACTTAAATGAAGGTCTTTAAAAGACAACTTCAAAAAAACAACTAAACGGTAGCCATTGTCTTTCAAGTTTTTTTATTCCACCATAACTTTTAAATGCCTGAACTGATATTCATATTTATGGGGTATCGTTAGAATACTTACATCATCCCCATCTGAGAGAAATAGGCAATTAGTTTTTTGAAAAGTTCAATTTTTTAGGGCAGTCCTGTATTTTCTCATACTTTGACGATTTAATATTTATTACGAAAAAACAAACGATGATGACTGACTACAATACCTACTTGCTTATTAGATTTTGCACGCGCGAAGCTACTCTACTCCCGCCCGAAAATCAGGATTTCCGATATCAGCATGTTTGGATAAATTTAAATATATAAAAATACAATTTAATGGTATAATAAGAACACTGTTTTATAGAAACATTATCAGTGAACTAGAATTTCATAGTTTTTTTTTGTCTTTCGTCATGTGTTACTTTTGAGACTCGCGCCAAATTTTTATTAAGCGAACGAAGAGAAGCGTGAAGCGTCAAGTTTGAAGTAGCCATTTTAAATGAGAAAGTACATATTAAATTGATTCAAATGTTTTTAAAGTTTCAATAACAGACAACGCTAAGATCTGCTCGCAAGATTCATAGGTGACCAACCGACTTAAATAAATCGACCGATGATTGGGAAGTCCCCTGTATTCAGCTTTGCCAGATACATTAATTACAGTAGATCTGTCGTACTTAACAGAATACTTGAAAATTGTTCATAGTGGAAATGAAAGAATAGTATATTGGAATTATATAATCTTTTGAAAGCAAACATAATTGAAGACACATTTCCAAATGTAGCAATCGCATTGAGTTTATTTTTTTAAGCATTATGGTTACTAACTGCAGTGGAGAACGCTTCTATTCCAAATTGAAAAGAATAAAAATGAATTGAGAAGTACAATGCTTCAAGAGAGATTAACTAGTTTGTCGCTGATGTCCATAGAATGTTATATGCTCAAAAATATAGATTTTGAAGAAGTGATTAACTATTTTGTCCAACTCAAAGCTAGAAGGGTAGATAGATAGATAGATAAATTCTTTATTGTACACACCGCAAAGAAAATTAACAAAATAAAGGAACAATAGCAGAATAAGTGTCACAATGGGCGGCCTTATCGCTAAAAGCGATCTCTTCTAGGCAACCTTTGGATGGAGAGGATTGTTATAATCGTGAGGGACGGGGTACACCTCTTCAATCAACATAGATTTTTAAGCACTAACTTGTGAATGCTAAGAATTAATTTTGTGGATTATATTATATCACTAGCTTTTGCCCGCTACTTCGTCCACGTGGACTACAGTTCATCGCGAAAAAAGCATCCTATGTTCATCTAGAATATCAAAAACCAATGCAAAAGTATAGCACCAACGCTCTTGAATCTTTTTGTCAGTCTTGTTATTATTTCATTTCCACGGCAACATACCATATCGTTCTTTACAGCGAGTTATTGACCTTTCCCAGTTTTCCCGTAACAAGTTACCATTTTCCGGGCTAAAAAGTATCCTATGTTGGTTTCTTTACTGTACAGTACCTATTTACAATGTTTCATCAAAATCAGATGAGCCCTTTTAGCATGAAATCTCCCCAAATAATCAAACAGACAACGTTTCACTTTTATAAATAGGTGTGTATCTATTCATTGAATGTGACTAAAGAAATAACCAGTACAAATTATTATAATAAGACAAAAAACCCGAGAAAACTATTGAAATATTGTTGTTGAAAAGTAGAACCTCAGTCCGTTAACAATTAATAATCCGAAAAAATATATTAACAAAGTTATTTCATTTATAAATAAAAAACAATACATAATTAAGTATTGTTTCATTAAAGATTGCATTAATTCTGTTATTAAAAATTGGTGTAGTAAAATAATACTTATTTCATAAATTTCCCATGGATAAGTGTGTAGGTACACAATAACATTTCTAATGATATATATTTTTTGTTTTCTTAATTAAATTTTGCATTTGTTTTAAAGGTTTTTTTAAAATATAAAACATGCAAATAATTAATGAAATGCTAAATTTTAAACATCATTTAAAAAAATATTTGTATCAATTTAATATGTACTTTCTCAATTAAAATGGCTACTTCAAACTTGACGCTTCACGCTTCGCTTCGTTCGCTTAATTCAAATTTGGTGCGAGTCTCAACCGTAATACATGATAAAAGTAAAAAAAACTATGTCATTCTAGTTCACTGATAATGTTTCTATAAAACAGTGTTTTTATTATACCATTAAATTGTATTTTTATATATTTAAATTTATCCAAACATGCTGATATCAGAAATCCTGATTTTCGGGCGGGAGTATAGAGTAGCTTCGCGCATGCAAAATGTAATAAGCAAGTAGGTATTGTAGTCAGTCATTATCGTTTGTTTTTTCGTAATAAATAGTAAATCGTCAAAGTATGAGAAAATACACGACTGAACTAAAAAAAGGAACTTTGCAAAAAACTAATTGCCTATTTCTCTCATAGATGGGGATGATGTAAGTATTCTAACGATACCCCATAAATATCAATACCAGTTCAGGCATTTAAAAGTTATGGTGGAATAAATAAACATACATACATTTTGCATACACCCTTATAACATTACACTTATTTTTTGGGCAGTAATTTTTTCGGTAATAAATATCGATTATCATTTGGTGATCTGGCAGGAACTAGGGGGCCCCTATCGATTGCGGGGCCCTGGGCAAGTGCCCAGAATGCCCAGTGGGAAAGAGGGGCCTGCGCGCGCGCACGCACACACACACACACACACACACACACACACACACACACACACACACAGATACACACCCCAAACTTATAACACCCGTCTTTTTGTTCGGGGGTTAATAAAAGCAACGTTAATAGATAAGAGAAGACCTAAATAAAACATTTATCACATAATATTTCGTGCACGACATTTGAGGCTTACAGTCTTCGTCAACGCATCCAACCCGTACGGGAGGAGATTGACCGCACCTATTTCTGCATTTTAATAAACGACGCCAGCTATTCAGAACGCCATGACACCATGTGATGGGGACAACCCCGCTTATAGTCTCGGTAGATGGCACAAGTATTTTTGAAGCAACAGTCGGGAATCATTTTACCTCAAGGATCATTATGTACACATCTCTCCTACTTATGTAGAGTTTGACAGGCAATAAAATACGTAGATACTTACATATGAAATACACAATAACTCATATTTATCCGAAATGGGGGTTAGTTGAAAACGGGACAAACGGGGTTAACGTCGTTGAGCGTAATTTCTGGAGGGGTCATCAGGAAGATATAATGCCATTTCTGTACCCTTGATGTCTTTTTAAGTGCGGACCCACTTAACCCTAACTCGGGGCTGCCTACATTCAATGTCACCTTTTCAAAGTAATGGAATCACGATGCATATTCTTTTTGAATTGCCAATAGATCTAAAACATCTTTCTAGATATATTTAATATATATTTTTATATTACCTATCCTTATTATTCTTTTGTAAGTTGGAAATTGAATGACGACCTGCGAAAAGCGGCTGGCAGAAAATGAATGAGGAGAGCTGAAGACCGAGCTCAGTGACGTGCATTAGGAGAGGCCTACGTCCAGCTATAGACAAGTATAGGCTGATGATGAAATTGGAAATGCAGGCACCTACAGTGCTACAAGGATCTTTTGGCACTTGAAAGGGCGGCGTATTTGTTGTGAAATTACTTGTGAAAGTACGGTGGCGGCGTTAGTTCTGATTTTAGCCACGTGCCAAAAAAACTTGTACGTAGGTAGCTCTGGGGTTTTTTGGCATGTGGCTAAAATCAGAACTAACGCCACCACTGTACTTTCACAAGTAATTTCATAACTGCGCCCCTCTTTCGAGTGCCAAAAGATCCTTGTATCTTGTAGCACTTACCTATACTTAAGGTACCTGCGGGTATTAAGGCCTAGCTAAATGAGATTTGAAATAAAATTAAAAATATCGTAGTTAATCAATAATTTTACCTTACCAACTACAAAATATAAACATAAAATGGTAACTTCTGACGCGGCAGCGGCCGGCGAGCGCCTAAGGTAACTTATTTTATAAACTTAAAACTGAAATATCTCCTAAACTACGCGTCGCATGCGGGGGGAGGGGTTTCAGGGGGCAGCCCTCTCCTCCCCTCACTCTTCCTCAACTCCTGCCGCTCGTTTCTATATATTTCCCAAATCAATTTAATAACCATGCCAGTAGGCCTTAATTTACTACGGTAGGGTAATAAGGCCTACTACTTTGTCATAATTATAAATAACTACAATATTTGGCATTTGAGAGCAATAAAGAGTCGGGACTGACGTATATTGGAACGGACGTTGTGAATTTTTAAAACGTGCGCTGAGAATAAGTGCAACATAACAAAACTAATGACCATAGGTAATAACACTCTATATCGAGCATGTTAGCCACCATGAGAAATAGAAAAGGATGTCTGCAAACATAGCTCATTTCTATCGATATCGATATTATGAAAAAAAAAACGTTTTAGGACTATTTTAATTTATATGGGGTTTATAATAATAATAATAATATGTTTTTTCTAAGCATGTGGGTTTTATTACATACAAAAATAATACAGTATATAGTACACAACACAATTTATGACTTTTTCCCTGAAAATAATCTCCAATCTTCCTTACTTCTTACTTAATATTACAAACTAACAGTGGTCCGTGATAAATATCAGTTAATAGCAGATATGGAGTAACCATTTTTTTTTTAATTGTGTGTTTCTTTTTGTAGTCGGTGTTTCGAAAATGTTAGCCACAGATATATTTAATTCATGCAGATTTTCGATCGGTATGTATGTCAAGTCCTCTTTTCCTCTTTCCTCTTTAGTCTCTTTTTAGTTGTATCCAATTTTTGCACCTAAAAATAAGATATTTAAAGAAAATTGGAAGATTAAGCGGTTTTAGGCTACGCCACATTAGGTATTCTAATTACTTTTATATAGCGTGGAATGCAGGAGGACTTAGAATAAGATTAGGAACCAAACGTCGGATAACGGGTTAGAAAAAATATCGTTAACACCGGAACCGCACTAGTGCTAGCAAAGCTATCTTATTTTGTTGAATATTATGAATAAAAAATTATCATTTTCTTGTACTTAGTAGATTACCGAATAGATTTACCACTTACCTATCTTTATTCAGTGGAAATTTAGCCATAAATGTTCGTTTTTGACTCATCGCTCTAACAGATCGCAAACCACAAATTTCGCAAGTTTTATAGATCATTGCTTATAAAACTTTCAAACTCAATCACACTATTAATGATTTCATGTAGAAACAAACACCTTCAAAGCATTAAATACATAAAAATACGGCAATTATCACAAAAGCCACCTGCCGAATACCTGCCTAATAATTTTGTAAACAAAGTTAAACCACAGAACACATATTCATACTGTCATAGCGAAGGAGTGCAAGAAGGTCATGCATAAAGTGAAGAAGAAGACAGCCGCCATAGAAATTAGCTCACGTTTGATAGAACAGTTTTTTATTAAGCTGTTGCGCCTGACTGGGCACAAGGCAATAGATGGATTGTAATTTAGCAGGATCATACGAGCTATTGTTATCCTTTGTAACACCAACAAACTGCCATAAGCCAGAAAGAGACAAAGGCAATCGCCCTAGTGGGTCGAAATAATCTAAATGTCTCTATTTTGACTCTTTAGTGCTACTACACATGTATTGTTCAATAGTGCCGTGCATTGTTTATTGATAACCATGTATCGATGAAAAATAATATCGATCACATAATATCATAATGTGATCGATATTATTTTTGTTTTATGTAGGTATCATAAGTATCTATACACCAAACATAGCATATTTGTATGTATAACTATAGCTTCTAATATTTTAGCTATATTTATGTACTAGCTGATGCCTGCGTCTTTGTTATAGCCCCACCTTGTCCAATCCTGGTAAAGTTTTGAGATATAAAGTATTGCAGTGAGCTTTAGGCTTTCAGGGACAGAAAACTGCATCAAAATCGTTTTAGTAGTTTTTGCGTGATAGATATAAACATACAGTCAAATGATTTATTCAGATCTGAGTAACCGCATATTTATGGAGCTGTACGTACCTTTATTTTGCTTGGCGTAACTTTATTCAAAATAAAACAAAAGGACTTAAAAAAAAACAATTACTATACTAACCTAAAACAAAGTAATACTAAAACCAATCTAACAATCCGCTACCAGTGGGCAACGTTCCCAAAATGCTGGCAGCATTGCCACGTTGTATGGCAATGCTTAGTCTTTGGGCAAAGTAAAGGCCAGCATTTTGGTCAAATGTTGCTTCAACCAGACGCCGCGATAGATCTTTGTTTATTTGATGAGCTCCCAGTCCCCACGGCCCTAGTGTTTCTACCCCAAAAGGCTCAAATATATATCCGCTGCCGAGGGTACTATAAATGCGCCTTTTGAGGCTCTCAGCTGATTCAGCCGCCGCTCCAGCCCTATTTTGAGTTCCTTGAAGATGAGACGGCGCAAAGGTGTCTACACAAGTAGCGTTCCACACGAAAGGCTGTCCCATCTTTTATTTCATACAATTATACTATCCTACATAAAATACAAACATACATACATACCATCAAGCCCGATTCTCAAAGCGGTAGAAAGTGACCACGTATATTCACTTGCTACGATCTTAGCATTCTTAGTTTATTTTGTTCAGTGCCGAATAGTGGGAATATCCGAATTTATTGACCCTTGAATAAGACAAGTTTATTGTAAAAAAAACTGATATACGGTATATACGCGGTGCAATATTTTCGCACCAATTTGCCCATAGTGACTATTACATATTCTGTTGCCGTGTATTCACAGACGTTGATCAATAAGGTTCAAAGTGCTCTAACCGGCTAAAGCCTTTTTACACTCGTGATGTATACGAATTTGCAAACAAAAGTCTACTATTGCCTTAATAATGAAATGTAAATGATTGTTTAATACACCATTATCATAGCAGTGAGTAATTAACTGTGAAAACACATCTGTATTACCGCATATTTCAAAAACTTCCATGGTTATCTTGTGTATGTGATAAGGTTGTCCGACTTTACTTACTCCGTTGGTTCTTAAATATTGACGGAAAACTTTTTCAGTATTCTATTGCAAATGCGTATGACATCATTTAACGCCTTTGTCAGACCACCTTTGTCTCTAACTCGAATCAAATAACTTTTATTTGTGTCATTTGTAAGAACTTGGTAACAATGTTCACATAGCCTATTTTTCTTATTTTTTTAATTATGAAGCCGGCCAGGTATGTAATTACATTTTCACTGTATTCACTAAAAATATTTGGGTCTAGAGTCATGATCAACGATCATTTCTTCTTGGAAATTGACAGTTGGTTGATTTTCGTTCAGACCATCCAGCATTTTGATTCTCTCTGTTATTTGGTTTAGCGCTTGAATATACTGTTTTTTATTGGTGTGCAAAATTCTAATATCTTCGAGAGGTTAAACAGTTGCCATTTCTACTGATTTTGAATTCGGCGTGCACTAACAATTTCTTGTACGCAGTCATAAAATATGCTTTTGCCGAAGGATTATTCTTAAATCCACCTAAGGACCAGATTGCTCCAAAAAACATCTCAATGTGGTCCTGTGATAATTTATATACAGGTAAAAAACTAAGGTGTGGATTTGTGTGAGAAATATATTTCTCAAATATAAACGGACTTTAAATTAGAGATTTAAAGTCCCGTCTTTTTCATAGAGTTCACACTTAAAGTCATCATCATCATCATCATCATCAATTCAGCCTTTATAAGTCCACTGCTAAACATAGGCCTCCCCCAAAGAGCGCCATGACGAGCGATCTTGTGCCACCTCCATCCAACGACTTCCTGCGACGGCTACAATGTCGTCGGTCCATCGCGTGGGAGGTCTCCCCCTACACTTCGCTACGCATAAGCAATCACTTAAAGTACCATCAAATAATTTCAATACACCAGTACTCATCGATTTCTTGTAATTTTTCGTTTATTTTGATAATATATGGAAGTTTGGACCTGCACTGGACTTTGGTGTGACCAAAACGACAACAATTGTAACACTGAATAGTTGGATAACTATAGAGCTCAACTGATAGTGCATTGTAACATACATAGATTCTTTTTGGTAGGACCTGTCCATCAAAAGTGATAACTACTGTTTGTGAGGGCTTCCAATTAGGGGTTCCTCCTACATTTGTTTTGTAATTTAACCGCCTGATTTTAAGGATCTTTCCATAGCCTATGGGCACATTAATGTTTTCTGTAACTTCCTCAGGGGACCATTCAGCTGGGATTCCATGTACAAGGCCCTTACGGGTTACATGGAAAGTTGGAATGAATGCTTACATTTTTTGTTTATTTAAACTGTTATGGCTTATAAATGCATTCGCATTTTCAGCATGAGTAAATGCAAGGGAAATCCTGTTTCGTCCTATTCTTTTTAGACAGCCATTTACAATATTTCTAAAACCTTGCTTTTGGAGGAATTTACCGAAGGTAATAGGATGGAGGCTTATATTGTCCTCTGGACTGGTAAGCACTTTCTGTACATGTACAATGTAAGGAGCCACATCCGTAGCTTCATATGATGTTCTGCCTACTGGTGTGGGAGTGGGAAGAGGTTGTGATGGAGTGGTGTCATTAATAATAGTGGGGGCCTTTTGAGGAAGTGGGTTAGTATTGGTAACCACAGAGGCAGTACTTTTCTCACTAATAGTAACGATTGAATCACAGATGCAATCAGTGTCTCTCTGCTCTGAAGAGTTGCGTTTACACCTACGCTTATTGCAATTCCTGCATGTCTTGGTCGTACGACTACGTTTTACTGGACGACCTGGTACAGAGATCACGGAGGCCACGGAGCCGTCAGTCTCCATGCCCGACTCATTAGACATTACAGTTACAAAACATGACGCCGGAGGAACTTGTGAACCCCCCGGATCAGGGGGCTCCTCCATTCTGTCAAAAAACAGCAAAGAGACTTACCAAAAGATATGTACACTAATAAATAAGAAAAAATAAATTAAATGAATATTATTTACAGATTTAAACTCTCCTGACCACTTTATTACAACATTTTTTTTTTTTCAAAAAATTGCAAGCCCGCCTAATTCAAGGTTTCCCGCGCTTTTTTGACACAAGCTTTGCTGTTTATACATAGTACCAACCTAGGGTACCAACCTAGTACTTTGCAAAGAGTATATAAATACTACGTAAGTGTACTCTGTGGCCTGCTGACACCAGCAGCCCGATTACAGAACTTGGTTACAATCGGATTATCACTTTTTTCATAGCAATTTTGACTCTATCAAAAGGCATTAGTGATATCGATACTGACAATCCGATTGAAGCTAAGTTATGTGGTCGGCAGCCCGACACTTTACAGCCAGTTGTCAGTGGCCCAATTCCATAACTTGGCTACAATCGGATTATCACTTTTTTCATAGCAAATTCGACTCTATCGCAAGGCATTAGTGGTTGCGATACTGAGAATTCGATTGAAGCCAAGTTATGGAATCGGGTTGCAGTTCTATGTGGACGTCCAAAGTCGTTCAGTAGCTCTGTGGCCCAATTCCATAACTTGGCTACAATCGGATTATCACTTTTTTCATAGCAAATTCGACTCTATCGCAAGGCATTAGTGGTTGCGAAACTGAGAATTCGATTGATGCCAAGTTATGGAATCGGGCTGCTGGATGATCGAGCGATAATCGCGCGGGTGATCCGTGCGTCCTCGAACCTACTCGTAGTAAGTGAACGCGCCCCTTACGTTATATATTTCTCTGTCTACACCTTACCACCTACGAATAAGTAATAAGTCAGGAAACGTAACAGCGTTAATAAAATGACCCAACAAAAGTCGTGCCCAAGTAGGTGGGGCTTAAAAGTCGTGTCCAGCGCGTCATCAGTCGTACATTTTTCATGCAAGCGAGCACACGTCATATCTTCGCGTACTTTTTAATTTTATCATTGTGAACTACAGCTGTGAATCATCATGCCAGCATGGGTTGTGAAGTGGTGCAGGAGCCATACAAGATTAAAATGTCCAGGGATCACTTTTCACTAGTAGTAGTTGCAAAATTATAATTATATTCAAAGACGTTCAAATACATTATCAAACCGCGATGGTCAATACTTCAAAATGAAGTCGGTCAATTTTTGCACTAAAGTTTAATTTCTACTCGATGAAATTTTGAAATTAAGCTGTTATTTTTTTCACGCAGATGATTCATACCTAAGAAACAATTTAGGAGAACATATTTAGGAGAATACTAAACAAAATGAGCAAATAAACAATAATGAACGATTACAGTTGGTATGTAATATAGGTTCGGCTTTTTCGACTCATGGGAATAACAATAGCATTAAAAAAACAGTTCATAGTTTGATCGAATTAAAGCACGTTTAATTTTTCAGGCTAATGAAAATTCACCTTCTGGAAATTTTGAAGTGTTTGATTTACCTGAGTTGCTCAAAAAAACAAATAATGCAAACCCTCAAGGGATAAGCCACAAAAACTTGTAAGATTTCACTATTTTTTTTTGCACTTAATATTTAGATTTGATAGGAATTTTTATTTTAGCTGTATATGTGTATCTATTTCAATTAGAGACAGTCTTTCATAGATTTGAAACTGATCTTCAATAAGGTTATTTTCAGGAGAATAATATCAACACTGAATGTAATGACGGTGTTGAAGACAACACCGTCATTACATTCAGTGTTGATATTATTCACCTGAAAACAACACCGTCATTACATTCAGTGTTGATATTATTCTCCTGAAAATAACCTTACCAACCAAGAAAAAGAACCAAGAAAAACAAAATTAAAAAAATAATCTCATTTCAACCGAAGTCTTTAGTTTTGAAGAAAGAGGATCATGCGTTACGCCGATAAATATACCATCGTCAGATATTGAATCTGCTCTGAATACTCCTAAAACACACATTTTAAAGCAAAAACTAAGAAAAAAACTATTTTGGCAGTATAACGACTATCACAGATCAGAAATCTACAACGCCCAAATAAAAGATTAACTATGAAGAATATTTCACTTTTATTTTATCCCAATTGAAGAAAAATGGATTTGGCGATACTACAGAAAATACTGCATTGAATGATTTTTCGGACGATATAGTTTTTGCCCTTAAAAGGAAAAAGTCAAAAGTTACTTTGATCTTTGATGGCTGTGCATCTAACATCGCTACGGCTAAGATTTTGGGTTGCAATTTTGAAGACACAAACAATTCAAAATCGTTTTTTGACCACCCAACTACCGGAGACCCAGTACTTGTAATATTAGATCTATTTCATATGGTGAAACTTGTGCGTAACACATTAGAGGAAAAATACACTCGTAGATAAAAACAAGAAAAAAAATTGAGTTGGCACATTTGCAGAAACTGAAAAATGTTCAAGATATCGTTGGATTGCATTTTGGGAATAAATTGTCAAATCGGCATCTATACTTCCAAAATAATATCATGAACGTGAAACTAGCGATTCAAACCTTAAGTTAAAGTGTAGCTGATGCGATTAAGTTTGGTTCGCAACAGTTAAACATGCCTGATTTTCAAGAAACAGATGCAACTGTTAGCTTTTTAGAAACGTTTAACAACCTTTTCGACATACTAAATTCAAGACCGACCGATACGGGTTTAAACACCCTTTTTCAGTGGTAGAAAAAGAAAAACTACATGACGTTTTGGATCAAAGCGAAAAATATATTAAAGGTCTCTAAATCAATGTGCAGTCAAAAAAAACTCGAACAGTAAATGGACAAAGAGTAACAGTATATACTAACTCTTTGAAACCAGTGACCAAAACTCAGTCCAAAACTGGACTTCTAGGACTCCTCATATGTATTTCAAGTTTTAAATTACTTTTTGCACGGCTAGTAGAGTTACAAATATAGAAATTTATTTAACCATATTAAGCCAAGATCATATTGAGTTGTTTTTGGAGTGATCCGCAACCACGGCCGTTGCAACAATAACCCAAACGCCTGATAGTTTATGGAAATATATAAAAATAATTTACTGAACTTGAACCTCAGCTCTAAATTCACAGGCTGACAGGAGGACATTCCGTTTTAAATTTCTCAGAATCCGTCTACATTGCGAAGAAAGATTCTCTTTTAATGTCTTCTGGACAAAAACTTAATAAATTAATTATATTTCGTGGGACAAAGAATTTAATGAATTGTAAAAAGTGAGCCAAAAAAAAAACATTGTACAGTAATATTGTTTTATTACTGACTTGGTCCGGTCCGCTTATTGCATAACATCGTCCACGCCGCTATGACTCAGCTGTCATAGCAGACATTGCATTACGCTCGTGAACCAACCCCTGCTTTCGTTCTGAATTTAAACCAATCACCTAGCATGTCTATTTGTAACCTCGGAAGTGATTAGTACTTTGAATCTTACGTCGTTTTGGTTTGAAGTAGGGGCACTTTTATTGTGACATTTGTTCTGAATTAGAGTTCCTGCCTTATTATTTATTCGTAGCTTACCACCCAGTTTTTTAACTACAGATAGCATCGCATTCAATGTATTCGTTCTTTGAATTTCTATTATTGAAAATGTGCGGAAAGCTTTACAACTTTTTTTAGTACTGGCAATTTGGCTAGCTGTAACAGTTTTTATAATAACATCATTTTGTAAAATAGAAATTCAAAATCTTAAGATGTTAAAATGGGTCCAACTAAATGTACAAATAATACAATAACAATATTTTCAATATTTTTTACCCATGCCCTATTAGGGGTTAACACTCGAAGAAACACAATTTTGCAATAAAAATTCAAAGCAAAAGACTTCGTTTCCCGCCACTTCGTTTCCCGCCAAATGTCCACGCGTACACCAAGATTGTCAAAGAGTGATGCCGAAATTTAAGCTTTTCGTACATAGAGCCACAGAATAAATAATAATAGAGCAGAGTGAACAAGTATCAGTTTGGCAACAGTGTAGAAACGTTTTATCGTGTAGACAACCGACTCATCACAAACCCAGTCACCCTTGTGGGGCCTCGGTTGGAAACCATGTAGAACACGTTTAAATTTGCTGTAGATCTTACCTTACCGTAAAAAACCACCAGAAAAATACGTACCAGAATAAATAATAGTACAAGTACAGAAGGCTAACTGAGTAAAGTCATTTAAATAAATAGCGACTCTCGCTACAACGCTATAAAGTGCAATTTAACTCGCACGGCGCTGCGAGCTTTCAATTATATTTACCTAGAAGGCGCTCGCCCACCGCGTACAGGCTAGAATGCACCGTATCACAACGCGCGAGAACTTCCATTGCTCTAACCGTTTCAGAATCGCTCTGTCCCTTTTTCGCTCGGTAGGGTTGTATTAAGATATGACTAGGTACTTGTACTACTAATTATTCTGTGATATGTTATGACTTAGATATTGTAACAGAATAAATAAGTAATAATGTATTATGTTATTACTTATTATTATAAATTAAAATAGTTCTATTACATACAATGACATTCTTATCAGAATAGACCTACTACCTCATTTTTACTACCTATTTATCCCGTTTTCAGACCGCCGATAACTTTAGTGAGATACCTACCTACGTGTCGTTGGTTGATTATGATTATATCCTATAGGTATTGCACTTTGATGAATAAAGGTGCCTGTCTGAATTCCATGCTTTTTAATGAGTGAAAAATAAATTGCTACCTACGTAATAAAAGGCATTAAAAGTAGGTAGGTATTATACGAGACATATATATTATATACATTCCTAATTAGTTGTAGGCTACTTATTAAGTCAGCATAGTAATTCATTTTCCGATCAACAATACCTACTATAATCAATTATAAAATTACGTTGATCGATTTAATAAACGACTTTATTTCTGCGCGGAAAAACCTTAAATATGCGTAGCTTCGGTATGAAACACAAATGAAATAACATAAAACTATAGGAACCTACGTAATAAAAATATATCAATATCTAACTACATAACTAGGACCTATTATAGGTATTACAATTTATTACCTTTCAATATCCTTTGGAAACGTAAAGAATGACAATTCGTCGTTTCTATCACTATTCAAACAGCCGAATGCTATGCAGTACTTTCTAGCTTTCTTCTTGGTACTCATAATTAAAACATGAATAAAGTTTGTCAATAACTTTACGTAAGTAGGTGCTCTATCGCTAAGTACAAGGCGCGCGACTCATCGAGCGCACGCTTGACACTCGACTGAACGGACCCGAATATTGGGTCCTCGAATTTATTTGTACTTGTTGCGGAGTGCGACCGCCCTGCCGTAGATCGAGAACAACTATTAGAGATAATTGTTATATTTATCGATGACCCTCACACATAAAAAAAACATCAATCTGCGCGTACAACATATAGTCCAGAGATCATATGAACTATATTCTATGATATAGTCTATAATTATGATCTTTGCGTAGAAGTATTACCCGTCTGGAGTGTAGAGGCAGCATGAATTAATATATGTAGAAGGTACAAGTTTTCCAGCGGCAATTTTTGTACGGAACCCTTGGTGCGCAAATCCGACTCGCACTTGGCTGGTTTTTTCTATGTTGCTATGTACAATTACCAGAAGTTTTAGAGGCCACTAGTGAGGCTATTTTCGTTTTCCTGACACTGTTATTCATAAAATTAAACTACAGAATAAGTAGGTAGGCAGGTACATAAATCACAGACGTATAATCAAGGAATATACAGTACAGTACAGAATACTACAGTATATTAAACTCTTTTACTCGTAGAGGGACTATCAATAGAGATGCTCCAAGAATAATAATATTTGTACAAGCGAGATAAACTTATACACCGTTACCTTATAGTAAAAGAGTAGACGATAATATTTTTTGTCTCTTACTGCGTATGCTGTGTTGGTTGTTTACCCAAAATCTCATTCCAGCCAAACAAACTGTTCAAGACATTTTGGTCATCGATATTTTAGTGATTTGTGCTATTTTGACTGCATTTGAACGTGTCTGAGTGCTGGTTTTTGTGAATCACTTAAATTTAACCTAAAATAATGGTGAGTTGTTGCATTGTAGGCTGTAAAAGCCGTACGGAACGAAAATATGAAAATATATTCTTTCACACGTAATTTTTGATTTTCGAGTACATTATTGTATGGTCTTGCATACATAATTACTATTAGATTCTTATTCGCATATTTTTTTTTGTATTGTAAGATTTAATTGATTTTAGACGTATTTTTTTTAATATGTTTCTATTTATAAAGGTTATCTTTTCGTTGTATTATCCTCACAAATTGCGTGGCTTGTTTTATTTTGACATTTGTGTCCATCTTGCTCTATCTAGACAAATTGGACGGAGCCGAGATTTTAATAAAATAAACAACAAATTAAATTTGAAGTTAATTTTATTGGTCTTACTTTTGACCGTACAATTCAAGCGAAGATAAAATAATGACAATTTGTACTTAGTAACTTCCTTATATAACTTTTATAAATGCGTAGGCGATTTCTAGTACATTCTTCATTGTAATAAACAACTAAGTAGTTACATTTCTCATACTTTAGCGAGATAAAACATCTAAGTACATAAATGCTTATTCATCTATGCGCAATTAAATCAAATCAACATGTAGAGTACCTCTACTGCGCATTATTCATAGAAAAACAACATAAGTACAAAAAATGCTTAATTGGTACTTTCACAATCTAAGTTAGTACCTACTTGTATGATTAAATATGTCGCAATTGGACTTCGGTAAACAACGGTGGGTTTGTGGTACATATAACTATCTTGATGTGGTTTGAGTGACATTTAGTAGGGTTAATCTCATTTTAGGGATACCATATTTTTTTATTGTTTTTACCCTCAAATACTGGGTAATTTTAGGTATCTAACTTAAAATAATAATTCTTGTTTGTTTTGTGTGTGGGTATTTTGATGTATATATAATAAGTATGTGTTTACAAAATAAAAAGTATAGATCACTGATAGCGGTTATGTAGTTCCATAGTAAAGGCATTGCATAGTCTGGAGTTAAATGGCACTGTGTGTGAAAATCAAACAATATATAAAAATTTACTAACAAAAAGGAATTAAATTGTATAAAATTAATTATTTTGGTCAAGTTTCTAATTTAATCCCCTTAGTTTTTCCAGATTTCCTAAAATTTGACTATAAGAAAGTTATGGGACAGTGTAACAGGTCGGACTAACTGGCTTTCAACAATTTCCTCATGTATACGCTCAAAACAATTTTAATCAAAATATTTCAGAAAAACAAATAAAAAAATGTTCTTACCAATCAGTCCTGTACCTACAATCGAGTAAGTTAATTCTATACTGTGTAATCAGCCCTTCATGATTAACACTAGCAGCGCCTCGCGGTTTCCCGATTTCCTAAAAGAACAGTTTTTTTTGTTAGGATAAAAGTAGCCTATGTGTTTATCCAGGGCAGGCATTTCAAAACAATAAAAAAACATGCGGCCCACTGATCATTTTTCTGCGGCCTGAATCAATTTTGAAAACAGCCCGATAATGTGTACTGCGCGCGTGTTAAAAACCGTTTTTGTAAACGCGTGCCTTGCAACAAGTCCATACACGTATTATGACCGTTTTCCACAACCGAAGTAAGTTGTCTGTTGTTGTCTATATTATTTTAATTAAAATTATTGATGTGTAATATAATCCACTCGTTTTTCTGGAATGTATGGCAGTGATTTCGTGAAAAGAGTAACCATGTGTATGAGTGTAACCGGAAATGTGTAACAGGAAGCCTGGAAAGCGCGCGCTGTTTGATTTGACCAATGAGTGTGCACGGTGCTATCATGTTAGAATGATTTCGTGAAAAGCGTAACCATGTGTATGAGTGTAACCGGAAATGTGTAACAGGAAGCGGGAAAAGCGCGCGCTAATTGATTTGACCAATGAGCGCGCACGGTGCTATCGAACTAGAAGCCATTACATAAAATGTTTATTGTGTTAATTTTTTACACTTCAATTATTTTATTTGATGAACTGAAACAAATCAACCACAAGATCGCGATTGACGGACGCACACTTGGACGCAGTTTTTACAGTTATTCCCATCGGTAAATTAACGCCACAAATATACAACTTAATTAAAGACAAAAGATGGAAAAATCTGGAAAAATAAGTTAATGTTTGTACATTTTTGTAAGTCCTTTATATTGGAAATTTAATAAATATACTTGTTCTTTATTAGTACTTTTATTCTTTAAGATTTTCAGTAGTTTGTTTTCTTTAAGATTAGGTTTTGCGGCCCACCTAGTATTCGGTATCCATGCTTTTGGCCCACCCGTGACTTTGAGTTTGACATGGCTGATCCAAGGTATGAGCTACCTTCAGACCAAATTTCATCCAAATCCTTTCAGCGTGAAGGAGTATCAAACACACTATAACTCTCTCTCTCTCTCTCTCACACACACACACACACATCGACAAACTTTGACATTTATAATATTAGTATGGTCTATATTTTTCGTGTACTTTGCACCATTCCATTTTTGGTCTAGTGGCTAGAGACCCTAAATACGAAATCAAACGGTCGCAGGTTCGAACCCTGCAAGATGCAATCATTTGTGTGATAAGCAGAAATGTTTGTTTCCGAGTTATGGATGTTAATATTCGTATCTACTCGTATGTATGTTTATCTGTTATCTGGTGCCCATAGTATAGGGTATCCTAGTTTGGGGCTAGGTAATTGGTGCGGAATTGTACCGAATATATTATATACTTTATTTGATTAACATCCTTTTTTATCATGAAAATTATTTAGTCCTACCGAAACCTCAGAAATTGACTATCTTTTTATTGTTGTACACTAACTTTATAATTGTGGGGACACAAGTTATTAATAGTAATGCGAACTAAGCAAATCGCATCCTACGCGGCGCCAGTTGCCTTACCACCTTAGTGTCGAATACGTGTCCGCATGTCACGCCTTGTCTTATATTTTTGTATCGTGTGACTGTGTAACTAATCAGAATATAGAGTGCTAATTGGACTGAAGATAAACTCTTTCATTTCCTTTCCGGTAGTTTGGATATTGAATACTAGTTAGGTAAATAATTTGGGCTGAATATAAATTTTGCAGTTAAATATTCTTGCTCGCAAGGGTATTTATTTTGCAAGCGGGTATTTATTTTGCTAAAAATGTTGGTACTTTATACCTGTCTTTTTTCAGTATACGCGTGGAGCTCCTCTATATTGATACTCTCTCTACGCTTTTAATATACTATTAGACGTCTGTGACCTACATAACTTTTAATCTGCCCATAGACAAAATATGTTAGAAAATAATTTTGTATCATAAAACCGTAAAATACCGTAACTTTCGGTCTATTCATGGAAACGGAAATCAATATGTTGCCATGTTTATGGCACGCGTCCGCGTTCGATGACAGAACACTGTTGATTTATTCTCTCAAAATTCATTCATTCAGCCGCGCTTCTCAACAGCTGTTTTCCTACAGTCTTGAACGAAAAGCTCAATTTAAAATCAGTTCAGTTGAACTCGGTGCACGTGTTATCAAAGGGATTTCATATTATATTTTGGAGAATTCATACTATGGATGAAGAATTGGGAGTGAAAGGTGAGTGAAAATTATCACTTTTATTTATGTACATTGTACCCCCTTCGTAGATTTGAGGAAGCATGGAACGCTGATAAAGCGGTTGTTATGCTTATCACGCGGACCATGCTTCTCTGTATCGTGCAAAACTTAATAAATTGCATGAGTTCTATTGGATAAATTAGTAGAATTAAAAGCATAAATCTTGCATTCTTTGTCATTTTTGAACCGATCAAGTGACGATAATCACTTGCTTTTGATTGCAATGCAAGTCTTGTAAACTCCCGTAGTTCCTAATGGAGAATGTTAATACTGTGAGTCACTGAAATAATATGAAAATTCCTGTTAGGACAAGTTCATTTTCAAAATGGGATACTCGCTAAACGTACCGCGCCGCGCTGCGCGTTGTTGCGGCCACAGACGCTTTGGCATCTCTGAACTTTACTATTGATTTATCAATTGGTAGGTACCTACCAAGAAAATTATTGTTTAATAAGATCACACAATGTTCGAGAGGTTCTTGTTACAAAATATAACAGTTACTTAGCAAAGGCAAAAAACAAAGCATCTACCTATCTGATAAGAACATGATTTAAAATTGTTTTAACCCTCATATTCTTAGACATTACCTCCAGTTTTCTACGCCTCTACTCGACCTCCATTTCGTGTTTTGGTATGATTAGTCGGCAAAAATACCTCCACTCCACCTTTCCTCAACATAATTCCTCATATGAGGGAAACAAACCATGCGTCAGTTCAAGGTACCTCACAATCAACCTTGAGCGTTCCTCAAAGTCGCATCCACGGTTGTTTCGTTTATTGTTTTCATAATGGCTTTCGAAAACAGTTGACAAGAATTTATTAATTACATTGATGATGATAGAGTGTATTACCCATCACGGACGTATATTAGGGATGCAGATAATCCGTTGGAAGTATATGACCATGGCGAATTCCGCAAAAGATATCGCTACAGATAGATAAGATACAGTTACGCATATTTTGCTTCCATTGTTATTAGTTAACAAAAAAAAAAAAAAAAATTATTATTATTAAAAAAAAAAAAAAAAAAAAGCAATAGCGTCGATAACCGCGGGTTACCTCTGACGCCAATATTACAAGTTCTTATTGCTCTCAGATTTTATGCAACTGGAAATTTTCAGGTAAGTGCCGTGGTACCTAACCTTAAAATAAAGCTTTGTCCATTCATTATTTTGGTTATAAAACATGAATCATATATTAACCGATGGGGTGTTTTTTTTTCTCAGATTGTTTGTGTAGATCTCCATAAAATTAGTCAGGCAGTAGTGTCAAAAACAGTAGCGCTAATTTCTAAACGATTGGCTTTAAATACTAGGCAATATATAAAAAATTCCTGGAGCAAATGAAAGATTGGATGTAAAAAAATAAATTTATAGCGTCGCTGGGTTACCGGGGGCAATTCGTTGTATAGAGAGAAAGAGGAGAAACTTTCCGTAACAGAAAAGGCTGGTTTTCCATTAACGCTCAAATTGTAGGTGGACCTCAAATGGAAATATACAGTGGTACGTTGGCCAGGATCCGTCCATGATTCGCGCATTTTTAATAACAGCAGATGCTGCATGAGATTCGAAGAAGGTGATTTAGCTGAAAGTAGCATTCTAATAGGTGATAGTGGATATGCGCAGACATCCTTTATGTACACTCCTGTGCCTAATCCTCAAACAGACTTTCAAACGAGGGTATAATCGAGCGCATATAATATCAAAAATCCGTCTCGTCATCATGTTTTTCAAAGACAATGAAAGATGATTCCCCTTTGAATTGTAGAAGACAACTACACAGCCAGCAGCAGAGCGATAAAATGTAGAGACTGTAGTGGGATAAACCCGTGAGAAAAATGTATGTCTGCACATGGGAAACATCTGGCGTCCTTTTGTTTCTACAGGCAAATATGGGCACGAAAGTGTCTACAGATTTAATAAACAATGGTGAAAACCATTGTTTATTAAATTTTGTCTATCCTGGACCATTTATTTTTTACCGTTGCAAGCTTGCTTTCACAAAACTGTTTTATTACCAAGGAATTAATGCCATATTTTTACAACTACCGCCCGCCACGGCCATCGCTAGCTCTATGGTTTTAATTTGTTTATTAGGGTTAATTCATAATTTCAGTGATAAAATAAAACTCGGTTAGTACGTTTTAACACTATCTTGGCATTTTAATTGACGCTTTTTTTAAATAGAGTTACATGAGATTTGACAAATGCCATAGATTAAAAAGTCCTCCAGGTTCATAGATTAATAATATCTACACAGGTTTGATGAAACTTCCCTCCAATTGATGACGTATGATGACGTAACAACTCGACTCCACCTCGATTAACCCTCATCAGAGGATTGTTGAGGAACCTCGAAAAGTTCATCTTAAAATACAAAAGATGAGGAAGTTTTGGAGGGACGATCGAGGGGCCCTCAGTAAAGGTTGAGTCGAAGTTATCTAGAGTTAAAGTCTAACGATATGGGTATAAGCCTACCTACTAACATAAAGTTTCCAACTGGCTGACCTATTTCTTTTTAAACATCTGTGTATCATTTTATTGTTATTTAATAAATTAAATTAAACACTTATTATTATGTATGTTAATTACAATAAATACAATAGAGATTTGGTGTAGATATTTGTACATAGGTAGGTATTTGAAGTTATGTTTTTTTCTTGTTCATGAAATGTTAAGTGCTAATACTATTGATATTATAAATGTTAATGTGTTTGTTACCACATAGTGCTAAACAGCTTTGGCTCAATCAATGTGATGTTGATGAAATTTGGTACCTAACACATACTGTCCTGGAATAACACATATGATATTTTTCATCAGCATCCTCACTGGTTAAAATGCTGAGTGCGCCTAGGTTACAATTACACTAAAACACTTTCAATTTAATTCTTCTCGATTTTCATATTAAGTTCCAGTGACCCGACTGCGGAGAAGGCTGTCTGTTGAAGCTGATGGAGCACAGTCCCCTGCAACACCCTCTACACCCACTAAGAAGAGGGGCACAAGATTAGCAAAGCCAGCTTTAGAGTTGATTGATGAACATGGTAAATATTCTGTTTATACACAACCAATTGGATTTCAATGAAATTGACTTGGTGTTCTTATGACTAAAATTTGTATCGCGAATCTTAGTTTCTCCATAACTGTCTGTATGTACTTACTTCCTATGGCGGTATAAACCTTTGTGACTTTTGGCCTCCTCAACAATTTTCTTCCATAGCAGCTCATCACTAGCAGTCCTTCAGTTGGAAAACATTTCCAGTTTCTTCAGATCTTCCTCGATACACCATCCTTGTATATCTGTATTTCAGAGGCATTTTATCCAAGCCCTATTAACACTGCAAGGTTACTTGCAAGAGAGTATACAAAATTGATAACAATATTCTTCGTATGAAACTAAAAAAAATAGCAGCATCAATAGCCAATAAAATTCTCACTGCTGGGACACAATGTGGCATTTGATTCTATAAATATATTACATAAATTGAACGCATTAATCGTATCAGTTATGTAATCGAGAATATGTGCATTTCTACCATCTATTATATAAAGTAAATGTCTTACTTACTTCTTGTAAGTACACATGACAGCTCGATGGAAATTTCACACAAGATCTCCCACTATAAATTGATACAATATAAACAATGTTCGTGCTTGATCTGTGCCCGTATTGCGTTTCTTCTAATTTACAATTGCAATTAACATTAGTTAGTTTATTGGAATTATGCAACTTGGCTTGCCCCACTTTCATTCCTTTTCAATTGAGAGATAGTAGTTAGCAATTTAAAGTTTTGTGGACTATAGAAAGCCACAGAGAGAGAACAGCCCAGGTTTAGACAGAGTCAAACTGTCTAAACCTGGGCTGTTCTCTCTCTGTGTTGGCTGCGCAGGGGAGTGAGACAGGGGGATGTCATATCCCCGAAAATGTTCACTAACGCCTTGGAAGATATGTTTAAGACTGAAAGGGCATTAACATAAATGGCGATTACATCTCACACCTCCCTTTGCCGATTTGCAAAGGGAGGTGTGAGATGCCGATTTGCCGATGATGTTGTCCTTATGGCTGACCAACCTCACGCCTCTAGTCATATCAGTCTCGGGATGAACATGGATAAAACCAAGGTTATGTTGAACAACCTTATTACCCCGCAACCGATCATCGTTAGCTATGTCCCTCTTGAAGTTGTTCAGAAATATGTTTACCTCGGACAGACCATGCAATTGGATAGGAACAACTTAGAAAGGGAAGCGGATAGGAGGATTTAGCTGGGATGGACAGCATTTGGCAAACTACATCAAGTCTTTTCGTTGTCCATACCACAGTGTCTAAAAACGAAAGTCTTTAATGTGTGTGTTCTGCCAGTTATGACCTATGGAGCTGAAACATAGGGCTGGTCCACAAATTTTAAGTTGCTCAGCAAGCTATGGAGAGAGCTATGCTCGGAGTTTCTCCTAAGAGCAGCAACTAGTTCCGCAAGAGAACTAAGGTAACTGACATAGCTCAAAGAATTAGCAAGCTGAAGTGGCAAAGGGCGGGTCACATAACTCGAAGAACTAATAACGTAGGGGTAAACAAATTCTAGAGTGGAAACCGCGATTAGGCAAATTTTGTGTAGGGCGCCCGCCGGACAGGTGGATTGACTTCTTGCGGAAGGCGGTCGGTAGTGACTGGATAAGGAGATCAGAAGATCAGGCTCAGTGTGGTTCACAAGGAGAGGTCTACGTCCAGCAGTGGACGAATATGGGCTGATGATCATAAATTTAAAGTTGACACTTACCGAATAAGATGTTGCAAGGACCCCTGAGAGTAGTTTATAACCAAGTTTGCAACACTGAAACCGTGTGGTGCTCAAAATTCTGTCACTTGTCTTATTTCAGTTTTTTTGAAAAATCTGCTTGGAGAAAGCGTTTTTCGAGCAGTACGTAATACTTTTGTGAAGAAAACTATATTTGCTACCAGTTGGTTTTCATTGGTTGTGGAGATACAGCTCTAATCAAAGATGGCCATTTTTTTCCAAAAACTGAAAATTTATCAGTAGGGTCATTTCCAAGACACATACTGGCTTAACTAATGATCCTACAGAAAACTCATAGAAGAAGAATTTATAGAGAATTAAATTAGCTTCAATTTGGTTAAAACATAGTGCCACTGAGTCTTCAAAAACGAAAAATAGTAAAACATCGGATTTTGAGAAAATGAAGAAAATGACATGTCTCATCCAGTGTGGATGTGGACGAAGGAGGGGGAAGAGAGACGACGCTTTCAATCCTCGTCCAAGACGATAGGGGCGACGTTCTAGCAACTTTGCTCATGGCAAAAGAAGCATAGGATAGAGCACTTGAGCTCTGCCTTTCTGCAAGTGTATGACTCTAAGCACCCCTTCTTGCATTTGCATGCCACCGCTCTAAGCCGGGGCTGAGGAGCTCCACACTGATGCAGACTGAAACCCGTAATTTTCATCATTTGCCCAAAATTCGATGTTTTACTATTTTTCATTTTTGAGGAAACTATGAGGCCAAAGCACCATTTTGGAATCAAATTGAAGCTAATTCAACTACAAAATTTTGTGTCCCTATTTTAGTCAATTTTTTGGAAATAATTGCCCATGTTTGACTGGCTGTATCTAGGTCCATTGGCTGGGGACAGCCAATGGACCTAGAGTCTTCTGAGCACCACGGGAGTAGCACAGGGTTTTCTGTGTTGCTTGGGGATAAACTATTCTCAGTGGTCCTAACAGCATATGAAATAATCGTAGATACTATATAAAGCCATCACATGCATGCATGCGCTGCGTTTGCGCTGTTTGTGATGGCTTTATTGCCTGGCGTAAGATAACGCATCACTTTCACATTAAATTTGAAAATAAAAACAAACTTAAAATTTAGTATATGCCCTAAAAATTGTTGAATTTGACAAAGGGTAAAGCTCCAGTATATATTTTTTCTCCTTGGTATAGGCTCACCATGATGCAATGCTGATTTTCAACCCATAGAATTATTATATTATACTAATTTTATCTGTTTTAAAATACCTATGACACTTTGTTTTTCATATATCTTACAGTGACAGATAATGTGCCAAAGAAAACAACACGGAAGTCAATTGCCAGAGATGTGGCTGAGCCTGCTGAGGCGAAGGCAGTGACTCCATCCCGAAGGAGTGCGAGAATTCGTTCTAACACCAGCCTCGTGTTAGAAACCAACCCAAATGTGGTAGAATCTCCGAGGGCTAAAAGGGCAGTCCGGAGAATCTCTCAACTTGGTAAGCTTCAGTTTTTTTTTATTACGGACTAGGCAATCCTTTGACCATGATATCACCTGATGAAAAGGGATCATGTGGTCGAAGGTGTAGCATGCATGCCTAGTAGATACCAATTCACTCTAGTCTTGAACACACCTCGGTTATAATTTAATTTCAATGACTTTTCATTAATTTTATGGTAACTTAATTGACAAAATCTTTTCCCATACAAATTTAATATATTTCAAAAAATCTTTGAAATATATTAATTTTAAACCAATTGTGTAGCAATTGTATATATGAGTATGAAAAAAAAAACGTTAGGGTATCTTAGGGGACAAAATTGTAGACATCAACAAACAAAAACATAAAAATAAGCCAGAAAAATAAAAAAACTGCACTGCCAGTAGCTGAATAACATGTAGTAATATTATATTCTAATGAAGTAGTGAAGAAAATAAAATAAAAATAAGATCAATTTACTTGCTTGTTTTAAATAAATTTAAAGATGTACAAATTCATTGTTGATTGACCCAGAAATACGCGAGTTACGCCAACTAATCCCAATCCTGTTCAAAAACATTGTATGGTAGAGAAATTAAAATAAATTATACATAAGGATGTCCGTGGCAATGTTATTGAGGCCAAAACATGATTACATTTCTTTGGCTGGATGATAATAAATGCTGATCACACCTCTCCTCACCTTTGAAAATAAACAGTTATGTTATTATTTGCAGAGCCTGCCTGGTTATTTCTCAGGGTTAAAAGTACCTAACTATGTGTTATTGTAGATTCCAGGACCAAAAGTACCTATAAAGTATAAAATACTAGCTTTCGCCCGCGGCATCGTCTGCGCGGACTACAGTTTATCACGAAAACAAGCATCCTATGTTCATCTAGGATATTAAACACCAATGCAAAAATATAGCACCAACGCTCTTGATGGTTTTTTACAGACTTGCTATTATTTCGTTTCCTCGGCAACGGCAAGTCACGTCAATTTTCCTGTGGCAACTTACCATTTTCCGGGATAAAATTATGTACTATGTTGGTCTCTATATTGTACAGTACCTATTTACAAAGTTTCATCGAAATAAGATCATCCGTTTCGGCGTGAAAGTTCACCGGACAAACAGACGACGTTTCACTTTTATACATTGGTGTGGATACCAAATATCGTTCATCCGTCAGATTGTTTTTTATCGATTTTTTGGCTTTAATCATTGGATTAAGATACCAAGTATACTAGTTTTTAAGTCAAAACGTAAGCTAACCAACAGTGAAAGCCCAGTCAGCCCATCGCAATCGGTCCAGTAGTTTTTACGTCATGCGCGAACTGTGAGACAAACAGACAGACATGATTAAAGAAAAACTTGTTTAGTAACTTTTTTAAGTACCCTACCGTTTTTTTAAATTATCTTCTTTGTAGTTAAGTTAAGTTGTTGAGCTTTTTGTAGTTACTGTTTTATTATAAATACTAGCTGTGCCCGCGGCTTTGCGCGCATCGTCATTTCTGTGGGATAAAAGTAACAACAGTACCAAGTACCAGTACCAGTAAAGTAACAAGTACTTTTGGTACAGTTATTCCTGTACCAAAAGTACCTATAAAACAAAATATAACACATCATTTCAGCCTTTAGCAGTCCACTGTTGAACATATAGGCCTCCCCCAAAGAGCACCACGAAATTTCATCAAAATTTGTTCATCCATGAAATAGATTTTTAGCTTCTACTCATCAAATTGAGGTACCAAGTGCACCAGTTTTTAAGACCTACCCAATAGTGAAGACCGCATCACAATGGGTCCAGTAGTTTTTACGTGATGCGCGAATAGACAAACAGACAAACGCGATTAACAAAAGTTATATTATTATGTAGTTTTAAGCACCCTAGAACTTTATGGACCCTTTTTTTCCTTTAGTTAAAACCTGGCAATCTTGAATGAAGTCACGAGTGCATAGGTTACTTCTAGGTAAACATGCATCACCACTTAAAATCAGGAGAGTAGTCAAACTAAACTAGCTAGAGCCATGCTCATAAAACAGAACAAAATGGTAGATAGATACATTCTATGGAAACCCTATCAACACTACAATATAACTTTATAATTTATATGTATTATCTATACACAAATATATAAAAAAATGGTGGGTAGAAGTCGTGCTACTACCACTAGTGTGTTTCGTGAATTCGATGATTTCTAAGGAGATTTAATAGGGTATTTCTTTGGATGGCATGTCTTCTTCATCATTATTCGACCTGGTCAGGCCGGTCGCACTCCATAACAAGTAACAAATATTATACCTACACTTCGACGCCGCAATATTGGAGATAATTCAATAGGCTGTCTAGCGTACGCTCGATGAGATGCGCGCCATGTGCTTAGCAATAAAGTACCTACTTTCAATACTTACATACCGACATTTTATTACGTAGACAGCCATTTCTTTTTCACTTATTATTAAGCATGGAATTCAGACAGGCACCTTTATTCATCAAAGTGCAATACCATTATGATATAATCAACCAATTACATTTAATACTTACCTAGGTATCTCACTAAACTTATCGGTGTTCTGAAAACGGGATAGTGAAAATGAGGTAGGTACTAGGACTATTCTGATAAGAACCAATGTGTAATAGAACTATCGAAATGTGTAGTAATAACAAAATACTTACATTTTTACTTGTTTATTCTGTTTCAAACCTAAATTCTAGGTCATATCATATCACAGAATAATTAATTGTACTAGTACCTAGTCCAAGGAATTTTTATATGCTAATGTAGATACTAATGAGATATATCACTTCTGTAATAAAACTACTAGTCTAGGATCAATAGATTCCAAGTTATAGTCCTTTTAAGTTTGACAGCTGTCATCCAAAACGAAGATATCGATAAGATCTATCACTTCTGTAAAGAAAATAGTAGTCTAGGATCAATAGTTTCCGAGTTATAGTCCGTTTAAGTTTGACAGCTGTCATCCAAAACGAAGATCTATCACTTCTGTAAAGAAAATACTAGGCTGTGTTCACTTACACGCTCGAATCATCCGTGCGATTATCGCTCGATCATCCGGAGTTAGTGATCGACTTTAGACGTCCACATAGAACTGACAACTGTCAAGTGTCAGTTTCATACTATTCCTCCCCTCCACTACTATTTTTCGGATGACCCAGGCGAACGCCCGACGACGCCGTGAACGATTTCGAGTGTACGCGGGTGATCCGTGCGTCCTCGAACGTATAAGATCAATAGTTTCCGAGTTATGGCCCTTTTAAGTTTGACAGCTGTCATTCAAAACGAAGATATCGATAAGATCTATCACTTTTGTAAAGAAAATAGTAGTTTATGATCATAAATAGATAACTACTACTACTACTACTAACTATACCTTAAACGGATTATAATCCGTTTAAGTTTGACAGCTGTCATCCAAAACGAAGATATGGATGACATCTATCACTTCTGTAAAGAAGTAGTAGTTTAAAAAAAAGTAAGTTTAATAAAAGAACGTAGTAATTTTTCATTTCGTATTTTTTTTAAGTCTTTTTCCTATAGAGCCCCCAAAGGTAGGTATAGTTCTGTAATAGCCGTGGAGGGGAAAAAGGTAAAAAGTTTTTTTGTTTTTACCGAAATCCTATAATTAGTGGGACTTTCGGGATTTTTTTTTTAGCTTTATTCCCGAAATCCCCACTGGTGGGGACGGTCTGGTGGATCCCCACCAGTTCGGGAATAACCCCTCTGTGGTATGCAGATTACATTTCAAAGACGGAAACTTTCTAACGAGAGGTTAAAACCTGAGGCATGAAAGCTGTTGTTTACTTCATAAATGATGGTCACCCTTTTAGACTTAAGACCCAGGTCCTTAGTAGTTAGTCTCTGTCGGACCGCGTTTCTTGTACCAGTGATCCTTCCGGTTACATCTATACTTATAATAAAACTGTAACGGGTCCAATTCTGTATATTAGATATTTTGTAATTTTTTTGGAGGCCTTTCTATATTCAATACTAAATCCAAAACTGTATTTTTTAATATGTATGTATGTATGTCTGTCTGTACCTTGGCAGTGCATCACGCCGAAAATACTCAATAAATTCAAACGAAATTTGGTATGATTTGAGTTCATACTTCGAGGTAGGACATTGGATACTTTTCTTCCCGAATAATTAAAGGATTGTTCGTGCAGGATAGGGGTGGAATATTATTTAAAAGAACACGTAGCACGCTGAAACTATTGGACGGAATTTGATGCAACTTGGCACCGATATAGTTTATAAGATGGGTGAAAATTATGGATACTTTTTGTCCCGGAAATATAAGGGGTTCCTGCGGGTCCAAATTCTGTACATTAAAAATTATTGTGAAATTATTTTTTGGAGGTTACTCTGTATTCGATAATGAAGCCTAAACTGTATGTTTATTCATTTGTCTGTATCTTTTGCCGCGTATCACGCCGCTGGAACTACTGGATGCAAATGAAATTTGGTATGATTTGAGTTCATACTACTAGGTAGGATATAGGATACTTTACATCCCGAAAAATTAATGGGTTCTCGCAGGAAAGGGGTTGAAACTTATTTAAAAGAACACGCACCACGCTGAAACTAATGGACGGGTTTTGATGCTACATGGCGCCGTCTTAACTTATATGATGGGTTAAAATTGAGGACACGTTTTATCCCGAGAAATGAAAGTTCCTGCAGGATAGGGGTGGAAAGTTATTTAAAAGAACACGTAGCATGCTGAAACTATTGGATGGATGTTGATGCAACTTGGCACAGACATAGTTTATAAGATGGGTGAAAATTATGGACACTTTCATCCTGAAAAAATAAAGGGTTCCTGCGGGATATAGGTCCAAATTCTGTACATTAAAGATATTGTTAATTTTTTTGTGGTTACTCTGTTCGATAATGAGGCCTAAACTGTATGTTTTTTCATTTTTGTCTGTATGTCTGTTTGTATGTCGTCCGCGCATCGCGCCGCCTGAACTACAGGATAGATTCAAATTAAACTTGGTATGATTTGAGTTCATACTACGGGGACATAGGATACTTTACATCCCGAAAAAATAATGGATTCTCTTGGATAGGGGTGAAACTTATTTAAAAGAACACGTACCACGCTAAAACTAATGGACGGGTTTTGATCCAACTTGACACCGTCTTAAGTTATATGATGGGTTAAAATTGAGGACACGTTTCATCCCGAAAACGTAAAGGGTTTCTGCGGGATATGGGTCCAAAGTTATGCTTATATTAAAGTAACAAATTATATTTTTTGGATGGTTCTCTGTATTCGATACTGAAACCAAAAATGTTTTATTTTTGTTTGTCTGTCTGTATGTTTGTCCGTATCTTGACCGCGCATCGCACCAAATCTATCGAATGAATTCAAATCAAACTTGGTATGATTTGAGTTCATACTACGAGGTAGGACATTGGATGCTTTTCATCCCGAAAAATTAAAGGGTTTCCGCAAGATAGGGGTCGAAAGTTATTAAAAAGAACACGTATCACACCGAAACTACCGGACGGATTTTTTGATGCAAATTGACACAGTCATATATCTTTACTTATAATAAAGCAATAGGTACGAAAAAAGGCCGTACAAAGAATATAAATAAAAAAAGCTCTTGGGTGCTTAAAAAAAGCTATTGAACAAGTTTTTTTAAGAATAAGAAACATAGTGATTCTGAAACGGTTAGAGCAATGAAAGCTCGTGCTTAGTGATACACGATACATTCTAGCCTGCACGCGATGAGCGAGCGTCTTGTAGGTAAATATTATAATTGAATGCTCGCAGCGCTATGCGAGTTAAATTGCACTTTATTGCGTTGTAGCGAGAGTCGCTATGTATTTAAATGACTTCACTCAGATATCCTTCTGTACTTGTACTATTATTTATTCTATGACCTGTTGTCATTCTTCTGAGCTTCTTTGTTTTGTAAACGAACGTTTTCGAGTTATACTGAGCGTCGTCCGGGCGACACCTCATTTTTAGGGGTGCTTCCGATTTGTTCCACGGAACTTGACGTTATCGGACAAAATTATCAAGTTCCATAGAACAATTGAAACCTTTTTTTCCTACACTTTTCTATAGAACAAACATTAAAACCTTTCTGGTTTGTGACGTCATCACAGAGTTCCACTTACTGAACTCTTCCAAAATCAGCATTTTTGCCAATATACCAACATTTGATCAAAATACCTTCAGCCGACAAAAAGTTTTTATCTATTGCTCGGCTTCTACTCATCACATTCAGATACCAAGCACACCATTTTTTTAAGTCAAACCCTAAGCTATTTATTAGAGAAAACCGCATCGCAATCGGTCCAGTAGTTTTACGTGATGCGCGAAATAACATACAGACAGACATGAAAATTAAAAATTATATATTCTTGTTCAGTAGCTTATTTTCAGTACCCTTGACCATATTTTTTATAAATATCTTCTTTGTACAGATGTTTTGTTCTTATTTCTTTATTATAAGTATAAATTGCTTTATAATAAGTATAGATATTCGTCATAGACCGAATCAGGATTTTAAGAAAATTTGAAAATTCGAGAAATACGATGTCTTTTTTCTATGGGATTTTCGTATGAACTCAACTTGGATGCTTCATTCGGTTCATTGATCACAATTTTCAAAAGAGTTTTCCCTTATTCCTCGCTAACATTTAATTGTTTGCTGGCAACATTATGACAACAAACCTTAACATTTGTACTCTAATTTTCCCCACTCGGTGCTTTGTAGAATAAAATAAATGTAATTTTCATGGTTTTATTTTTTACATAGGAAGTGACACAGAATCTACAACTACACCCGTGAAGCTAACAAGAAGGACCAGAAAAGACTCTACATCTAGTGTTGAAAACATAGGTAATCGTTTTTTATTATTGTTTACTGGAATGTTAACTGTTAAACCGTGGTGTTAAGGTAGGGATATACGCCGTTGACCTTGCTCGATTGGGTGTTACCGATGAAAATGCCCCGCGCCCCCTGACAAAAGTTACGCCAGCCGCGCGCTCTCTTCCATAGCTTTTGTAGATAGCATACTCTATCGAATAGTACCTACCTAATTATTATGTTTACGATATATAGCGTTTTGTAGTATTTCTTTTACACATATGAATCATGCTTTCGTACATACCAATGGCTAAACACATTTAAAACACGCATTCTCTTACATTACTGGCATTGTAATTGACTCAATAAGTTTTTACTATATCTACTACTATTACATACCACTATTCCTGAGACTTATGGACTTGGATATAAATTATTTTAGTCAACTTGGAATCAGGGCTTGAAATACCGCTATTTTTTTAAATCCGTTCCACTGACTTTAGGACGGTACCTGTACTGTGTTGGTATTTAAACTAACATATAGGTATTACTTAATAAAGTGGTATCTTATATAGGTTCTAAAACCGGTTCCCGTAGTACCTACTTTTCATAAGTGTGAGCGAAAGAGTACAGTAGGCGAATGATGCCAGTGAGAGGCGCACAGCGCAAGTGTCTCGCCCCATGTAACACGCGAGCCTTTAAGTCCACGAAATTTTCTTTTTGCATTTCCAGTAAATATGAAAAAGTAAATTTTCAATAAAGTTGCTTGAAATGTGTACTGTTAAGGCCTTGTGGTCTTGAAACTTTATCTTACCTTGCTAGTGCGATCGATTTAGTTTTTTTTAATTTCTGCATGTTTTTTTTTAACTTTACTTGCAAGGAAGTTTATATCTATACTTACAATAAAGCAGTGAGTAGATACTTCACGGGTTGAAATAAGTAGTGAATTCAAAATTAACATCACCCGTCATTTTTAATAAGGCAAAAATAGTTTTTTTTTTCTCTCGCTATAGTACAATAATTTTAAATCGTGGAAGAAAGAAGACATTAAAAAAACAAGTCGTTCTCGAAGAATATTTTGATGGCTCATTTCCGTGAATGCAGCAACAGTCCTCAATATTCTATCCCGATGCAATAATAAGTAAAATTATAAAAAGGAGTTTTTTTTTTTTTCAAAATTTCTAGTCACAAATTGCTGAGATTTTTGTTGTAGCACATGATAGGCAATATCATTGCCAACAACAAAAAATCATATCAATACATCTCTCCAACTTATGGCTAGAAATTTTCTAAATACATTTACTTATTATGGCATCGCAATACTGACCCGCCACTACACTGACAAACTGCCCAACGTCAGCCTAGACGAGATTGAGATGGCGCTCAAACAACTTAAGAATCGAAAGGCCCCCACGGTGAGGATGGTATAACTTCGGAGCTTTTAAAAGCAGGGCGGAAGCCCGTACTTCGGGAGCTTCTGGGGTTATTTAGCACCGTTCTTAACAGTGGGAGAACTCCAGAGTTGTGGAGCAGGAGTTTGGTAGTACTATTCTTTAAAAGAGGGTATAAAACTCTTTTAAAGAACTAATGACCTGCTTCACTCTTGAGCCACGTCTATAAGTTGTTTTCGAGGGACATCTGAAAAATATGTGATTGTTAGTTTAGAAGAAAAACGGTAATAACTACAAAAACAGAGGGTACTTTGCGTATTTATTATTGATATTTAAAATTGTATTTTCAATTTTTTAAGCTGAAGAGGAGATGCTGTGTATGATGTATTACATATATTTTATTTGAAGTTTTTTCTATAAAGATTACGGAGAAAAAAGGTTTTAATGTCCCCAAATTGACCCTAATTCACATATATCTCGGCCTTAACATATAAACTGCGTCATATTTTATTAAGGCCTTGCAAGTTAGTATAATAATAATACGATTTTCCCGAACAATTTGTGTATTTAGTTCTGAATGAACATATGCACTAAAAGTTTCCCTAACAAGGGTACGCCAGTCGCACTCCGCAACAAGTACAAATATTATACCTACACTTTGCGGCCGTAATATTGCGGTTAATTCAGTAGAGTGCCAAGCATGCGCTCGACTAGTCGCGCACCGAGTGCTTACGATAAAGTACCTACTTACGTAAAGTTTTTGTCAAATTTTATTCTTTTCTTAATTATGAGTACCAATAAGAAACCTAGAATGTACTGCATAGCATTCCGTCTGACAAGTCTCGTAAAATACCTACATACTGACATTTTATTACGTAGGTAGACATTTATTTTTCATTCATTATTAAGCATGGAATTCAGACAGTAACCTTTTATTCATCAAAGTGCAATACCTATTAAGTTATAATCAAATAATGAGGTATTAGGTATATTCTGATAAGAATGTCTTTATAATATGTAGTTAATAGAACTATCAACATTTAATTAATAAAAATTCAAATTTATTAAGTAAAACAATAATACATTATTACATAATTGTTTATTATATTACAATATCTAAATCATATCATATCACAGAATAATTAGTAGTACAAGTACCTAGTTATATCTTGATACAACCCTGCCGAGCGAAAAAGTAACAGAGCGATTCTGAAACGGTTAGGGCAATGGAAGCTCTCGCGCGTTGTGATACGGTACATTCTAGCCTGCACGCAATGGGTGAGCGCCTTCAAGGTAAATGTAATTGAAAGATCGCAGCGCTGTGCGAGTTAAATTGCACTTTATTGCGTTGTAGCGAGAGTTGCTATGTATTTAAATGACTTTACTCAGTTATCCGTCTGTACTTGTACTATTATTTATTCTGTGACAAGGGCTAAGTTTATAACCCGACTACGGTTGGATAAAAAAATAGCCTATGAAATTTTTGGGATGAAGACGAATCGATTGATACTTCGCTTGTCATAATCGTACCAAGTTCTTAGTTTGAATACATAGATAACCCTTTAAAAATATAGCCTATTACACTATATACATGAAGACGAATCGATTGATACCTCGCTTGTCAAAACCGAACCAAGTTTTTGGTTTGAACACACAGCCCTTCCATTGCTTTGCAGTAGTCAGGTAAAATAGCCTATGACACTCTATACCGACGAATCGATTGACAAAATCGGACCAATAGCGGCATCATATGGTGCATATGTACATACAAACAACTTCATTACCCTTCCCTTTGTTCGCTGAAGTAGGGTAAAAAGCGAGGTGGGGTGGTATTAAAAAATATGTTTTTCGCTTATATCTACATGGTTACATTATTACTCTAGGTTTGTCCCGATTTTTATTGCAATTTTATTGACATCTGTAATTTTTTATTTTAGTTGTCACAAACCCTAACGAGAAAGTTGTAGCACTAGTTGCTGAAGCTATCGCCGAAGAACCAGAAAAAGAAGATGCAAAAAATTCCCTAAGTGGCACAACTGTTAACTCTCCCACGATTAGGAAGAGTCCCAGACTTAATAAAAAAGGCAAAAAGAGTATTGATGCACTAAAAGATACCAATGACAAACAAGGAGAAAAAGATAAAACAATAAATGAAAGTAAACAAAAGACTGATGAACCTGTAAATACTAATGGCAAAACAGATACTAAACTTGAATCAAAAGACTCTGATAAAGAAAACATTTCTCTCACCAGTGCTAGTCTTCTTAATGATATTGATACTAATCCTAAAAGATCATCAGTATTAAACAAGACTACATCAGCAATTGAAGAACTTAAAAATGAAAACAATAATAGAAAAAGAACTAAATCATGGACAACCATAACTAGCAATACACCAACAGGAGATGGCAATGTGTATGATAAAAACATAGACAAAGATAAGAGTCGTAACAATTCGGGTTGTGGTTCCGGAGATAGTCTTTTCAAAAATAATGAAATAAATCAAATCAAATCTCCTAAGTCAGCAGTAGGTGTGCTGAATGCTAGTGAAACTGTTAAGCTTCTTGAAAAGACTCCCAGTAAAGATGTTCAGTCAGTTGTTTTCATAGAAGATTCAGATTCAAATAGTGGTGAAAATGGAAAACTTATCATAGATCTACAAAATGGCGGTGAAGACCAATGTGTTCCAGTAGTTAAACAACCTACATCCAAGCGATCCTCAACAAGCGAAAGTTTTTCTGTCGAGCCTATGGACATTGATGAAACTATTCCTGAAAATGTGACCATAAATGACTTTTCTGATAAAACTGATTCTAGCAGAGAGGAAGATAAAATGATTTGTGGATCACAACGAAAATCATCAATATCGAAGGAAATTTCCAACAAATCAATAAGAACATCAATTTCTTTACAGCAGGAATCTAATAACTCCAAGAGGAAGTCCTCTATTGGTGATTCTGGTGAAAAAAAAGAGACTACAGCTGCTTTAAACAGATTATCCTTCTCAGATAAGTCTCCAAGAAAATCTTCGATGTCCGTACAGGATGACGATGGAGAGAGGCTCAATGAAAATGCAAATAAATCTAGAAAGAAATCGTCTCTTACTAAAGTTGAGTCTGACAATGATAAACGCAAGTCGTCACTAAGTTCACAGGGTGACGACAGTGACAAATTAAATAATAGTGTGAATAAATCTAAAAGGAAGTCAGGGTCCGAAGGAGAGTCACAAAATCTAGCAAAGACTCCTGAAGAAAATAAAAGTACACTAGTGCTCTCTCAACTTAGAGATATATCAGCAAATGAAATGAGCAATGTCTCAAAGTCACCAAATGATACTAATAATGAGCTTTTGAAACCCGCTAAAGAAACTGTCAAGAAAAACATGTCCCTTAATTATTTGACTAGCACCCCTCTTCAGCAAAAACAACTGCAAAAGATAGAAATGCAAATCAATACATCAGTCATAAGTCCTAATGCTGAAAGCAAGAATAATTCTAAAGTTGACAAGAAAACACCCAAGAAATTATCTAAAGAAAAGAAAGTATCTAATGTTACTTATCACTCAGATTCATCACATGAAGATTCTAGTGAGGATAGCAAAATAATCGAAAATGAGGCAGAAGAAGCAAGTTACAACTACGAATCAGGAGACAGTAGAAACGACGAAGAAAGACAATATGAAGTTGATCATGAACTTATTGAGAAAGGGGAAACCTTAGAATCGGAGGAAGAGTTTTCTGATAACTCCGACTACGAAAAAGGTTCGTTTCTTGCAAGTTCTGATGAAGAAGACGATGATTTGCTAAGTGGCTCTGGTGATGATCTCTCACTTAGTGATAAAGAACTGAATATGACCGCAAAGTCGAAGAAAAAATTCGACGAAAGCAAGCGCAAAGAACAGAAGAAAGCATCGAAAGAAATGTACGAAGCCCGTCATCGGTTGGACGAGTCTGACAAGAGCGTTAAGTCGAAGACTAAACTTAAACGCCAACGGCTAGAATCTTCTGTGTTGGAATCGGAGAAGATTCTAGCAGATGAACCTAAGAAAAAAAATCGCCTCCGAATTGATTCCAGTCAAGATGTGAGTTTAAATAATTCTGATTCTGATGGTTCGATTCGTATAAAGGAGAAGAAAACCAAGCGACTTTCGGAATCTATGTGTGAGGAGAATGCTGTTCCCAATGAGAAAGAAATTTCAATTTTCAATCAAAGTGTAGGGAAAAATGATCCTCTGTCTGTAGTAGTCAAACAAGAGCCTAAGACCCCACTGAAAGATTTAAACATGTCGGCTATTCTCATAACTGACAACATAGAAGAAGTCCAATTGGACGGAAATGCATCTGTAATGAAACCAAATGGAACCTCAGATCCTTTACAAGCCACTCTATCGCATGAAGATGAAGAATCTGATTCTGACATAAGCGAGAACATGGAAATAAAAGGTAACTACGATTCTGTCCTCGAATCCCTAAATAAAGGCAATAATAAACTAAAGAAAATTAAAACACTGGAAACATCATTGAACTTGAATAAGAAGACGACAGATAAAGTAAAAGAGCCTATAATGGATCAGCTGAACCTCACTCAAACTAAAAAGTCGAAGAAGAATCAAGCTCGAGACGTCAAAGAAAGAGAAATATCTAAAGAATCAAAATCTTTAAAGAAAAATAATGTTTCAGTAATGTTAGACAAAAATTATGACGGTGACATATCTGATTCCATTGATATGCGATTGCTATTCCCCGAAGACAGCAATGACAGTGGCAAAAATGCTATTAGGTTAAAACTTGATGAACATCAAGATGTGGAACCAGTAGATGAGTTTATACCATTGAAAAGGACTGAAGCTAAGACCAATATTCGTGAGAGCTTGGGTATGTATATTATTTTTTTAAATTAAATTATTGTTTCAAGTCTGTCCAAAGCCTTATTTTATAGAAAAAGTTTATTAATATATGCAAACTGTGCTATTATTTTATAAGCTTCAATGGCTTAATTTAATTATGATGCAGTGTATGATAAGCTGATTTTATCAGCAACTATCCATACATCCGTATTATTATATTAAAAACTAAAGTAACTCTGTCTGTCTGTTTGTTACCTTTTCACGACAAAACGGCTGAACCATTCCTGGTGAAATTTGATATGGATATAGTTTGAACCCTGGAGATGGACATAGGATACTTTGTTATCGCGATAGACTAGTCCGTGCGGACGAAGTCGCGGGCAAAAGCTAGTCTCATATAAAGATCATCTAACATTTATGTATGGAGCCTAAACCTAGACTTCCGCATTTTATTATATTTTTTTGCCGTAACTGAAACTAAAGTCAATCGACAGACAAAATTATAAGAAACAAAGCGTTCTATGAAAAATTCGCGACATATACTTTCTGAGATATTTGTGTTCAAAAATTATTATGTTTTGTCATACTTCACGAAATATTTAATTTGTACCTAGTGCAACTATGGGATGGCGTAGGTTAAAACATAATGGAATTATAAAAATATTATAAATAAAAACTTAATCGTATTTTATATTTTTTTATTTTTTAAATTACCATTTCCAAATAAATAATATTATAATAGGAACTAAACTACCCTCAAAAAATAAATAAAATATATTGAAATTTTCTGTGACATGAATTCCTTCAATCAATTCTGACAGTCATATTTCAGTTGGTTCCTTTCATAGACAGAAAAACACGATAGATGTGTTCCTAATCGCGGTTAAAAACAAAAAAAAACCTTTTACGCTAGTAATACAATGTTGAAGGGATATTTTATTTTTTCAGACCTGAGCTTATCCAAAAATGAATCTGAGCTAAATGTAAGCAAGAAGAAACATAAGAACCGAAAATCGTCTCAATGTATACCAGAACCTGCAAGTGAGTGTTTTATTTAACTACCCTTTCACGAAATACTATAAAGATCTCTAGAATTTTTAAGTTTTGCCTGTGAGTTCTTGCAGCCACCAATTAGAAAAAAATGGTTCTCTTGGGCCTTATATCATTTGTACACACAATTATAAATACTTCACTCTATACAAATTACTATCAAATCCATTAAAGATAACCCTTTTTAAACGGTTTTATTTAGCTTAGCCTTTTATCATAAGTACAATACACAATTATAACTACTTCACTCTATAAAAATTACTATCAAATCCATCAAAGATAACCCTTTTTAAACGGTTTTATTTAGCTTAGCCTTTTATCATAAGTACAATACACAATTATAACGACTTCACTCTATACAAATTACTATCAAATCCATCAAAGATAACCCTTTTTAAACGGTTTTATTTAGCTTAGCCTTTTATCATAAGTACAATACACAATTATAACGACTTCACTCTATACAAATTTCTATCAAATCCATCAAAGATAACCCTTTTTAAACGGTTTTATTTAGCTTAGCCTTTTATCATAAGTACAATACACAATTATAACTACTTCACTCTATACAAATTACTATCAAATCCATCAAAGATAACCCTTTTTAAACGGTTTTATTTAGCTTAGCCTTTTATCATAAGTACAATACACAATTATAACTACTTCACTCTATACAAATTACTATCAAATCCATCAAAGATAACCCTTTTTAAACGGTTTTATTTAGCTTAGCCTTTTATCATAAGTACAATACACAATTATAACTACTTCACTCTATACAAATTACTATCAAATCCATCAAAGATAACCCTTTTTAAACGGTTATATTTAGCTTAGCCTTTTATCATAAGTACAATACACAATTATAACTACTTCACTCTATACAAATTACTATCAAATCCATCAAAGATAACCCTTTTTAAACGGTTTTATTTAGCTTAGCCTTTTATCATAAGTACAATACACAATTATAACTACTTCACTCTATACAAATTACTATCAAATCCATCAAAGATAACCCTTTTTAAACGGTTTTATTTAGCTTAGCCTTTTATCATAAGTACAATACACAATTATAACTACTTCACTCTATACAAATTACTATCAAATCCATCAAAGATAACCCTTTTAAACGCATGAAAGATAATTAGGTCATATAATATATAATTAGGATAATAATAAGGTCAAATTTAGTAAATGTAATCTTACCCTTTCTTGTTGGCCGATTGATCTGAAATTTAGTAGTTTTCTTTTATGTTTGTTATCTCAGATCTCCGTGATTTGGGAACCGATTTCGAAAATGTTTTTTTTTGTTTGCAAGTCTATACTTTCAGATTGGGTCCATAGAAATGTTATCAAAATAGGTTCAGTAGTTTTTTAACCAGTTCCAATAATAAGAAAAAATTTGTTCGAGCGTTCGCGAAGTACGAGCGTTTGAAGTCGGTTGTTCAGGTTTTTGTCAAAAAATAATGTATTTATTCTAGGTTAAAAGTACTCTAAGTGCTATGTGCTTCTTGACCTAAAATACCAACATATGATCGAAATTCCTTCAGCCGTCAATTTTTTTTTATCGATTGCTCGGCTTCTACTCATTGGATTGAGATACTAAGTATCCCAGTTATTAAGTCAAACCCTAAGCTATCCAACAGTGAAAGCATCGCAATCGGTCCTGTAGTTGTTACGTGATGCGCGAACAGACAAACAAACCGACACGATTTCGAAGAAAATGATATATTCTTGTTTAGTAGCTTATGTTAAGTACCCTAGACCATTTTTTAAATTATCTTCTTTGTACAGACTTTTTCGTACTTAGTGCTTTAATTAAAGTATATATAGATAATTGTAAATACAAGATGGCCGCCGTTCCAAAATGGCGGATAATATATTTTTTCAATCCCCTCAATATGGGTATCAAATGAAAGGGCTTAACTAGTAAAATACAATACACCATGAAAAAATCCAAATCCAAGATGACCGCCTCGACAAAATGACGGATTACTTATAATTATTTTTTAATCCCCTCTATGTGGGAATCAAATGAAAGGGCATGACAAGTAGAACACAGTGAATTTTAGAAATAACTAAATAAAAAACCGAAACACTAGAAAGCAAAATTTTTTTTCTTTTGTTTAAGTTGGACTTTTTTTTTTTAACTCCTCGCGTGCCATTTGGTGTTTTAAGCCCGACCATCGCAAGCACGCGCCGTACGGCAGCGAAGCGGTGGCCGTCGAAAAGTTTTACATAAGAGAAGAAGAAATATAAGAGTAATGCAGATAATGTAATAAAAGCTAAAAAATAAATAAAATCGTGGGCGTAGCGTAACCTGAGTAATATACGAGTAAATTGTACTCACCCCACGATTTTATTTTATTTTTCAGCTTTTAGTGCATTATCTGCATCGCTCTTATTGCTTCACAATAAAACCGATTAACTTAAAAAAAAAAACTTTAATTTTTTTCATTAAAATCTTTTTACACTTACTTCTTACTAGTTTTTTATTACTACTCAAACTCATCAGAGTTGGAGTAGTAAAGAAGTCATCAAAAAACTGCACATATACACAGCTATTTATTTATTTAGGCCAGCCAGACCTATATCATACGACAGCAAACAAATATTTTTTTATTCACTAAAATACGATATAAGCTTATCTTCGTTAGTCCGGTCGTATACCTTATCGACGTAAGACGTAACACCATTACATACAATTACGCAAGTGTTCCAGCGAAAGCGCCTCGCGCCTATCGCGCGTACTTCATCCCCTCATGAAAGAGTTTCGTAGGGTTATGGCGTCTTAACAATACAACTTTTAAGTAACTTGGTGAATAGGTTATCTACAATTGGCTGATGTTACAGTTACAGATGAACCCGAGGACACTAATGTTAGTTTCTTCATTGATACAAAGGGCACTTATGATGACATGGACATTTCCACGCATAACAGTGCTAAGAAACACAAGCAAAATCTTTCTGTAAACAATGTCCAGATTGCCGCTGAGTTTAATGAAACTGTTCCTGAAACTCCAGGTTTGTGCTTTTTGTATTTACTAGCATTATCTTCAGTGCTGCCCTCAAATAGTACAGTCATTTGCATGCAACAGCTTAGAAAATAATGTGACTGCAAGCTTGGGTAGCATTTGCAGTCGCAGTCTGCATTTGCAGTCTTATCTATCTATACTTATAATAAAGAATTAAGTACCAAAAAATCTGTATAAAGAAAATAATTAAAAAAAAACTCTAGGTCTAGGTTACTTAAAATAGGATATAGATACTGAACAAGAATATAGATGTTTTTTTAAACCGCGTCTTTATTTTTGTGCGCGCATCACGTAAAAACTACTGGACCGATTGCGATGCAGTTTCCATTGTTGGATAGCTTAGGGTTTGACTTAGTAACTGTTGTACTTGGTATCTCAATCCAATGAGTAGAAGCCGAGCAATTGATAAAAAGCTATTGGACGGCTGAACGTAATTTGGATTTTTTTAGTTTTGGTCCTGGTAATAATAATAATCCTGGACACATAGGTAACTTTTAACCCAGAGCAAAGACAATCGAAAGGATAGACAGCTATCGTCATCTACGAATAAGATCGTCATACAGTAATACAAAGCTCACGTAAAACTTATTATCGTTGCCGGTACCTAGTAGTTTGCCTTAATATATTAGATGGCGTTACTATACTAGCTGAAGTGTGATACACCTAGTGTCATCTATCGAACAATTGGAAACTAAAACTTCGTTGTAAGTGTGTGTAAAGGTATGTATAGCGTGACATGTGAGTGGGTGTGATGGAGCGTAACGTAAGTCGACTAGCGAATGAATCAAAATATCACTGTTTTTATCCAATGATGCCACGACACGACTGATATAAGCTATCTCCATTTCAAAGTTTATCATAATCCATTCCTTTCACGTGAGTGAGTGATGATGATGATGATGATGATGATGAAAAGTATCCTATGCGTTATTGCATGGTATAAGCTATCTCCATTCCAAATTTCATCAAAATCCGTTCCACCTGCGTGAGTGATGATGATGTTGATGATGATAAGTGTACTACGCGTTATTCCATTGTATACCGTGGACTAACGCGTAGTAGCTATGTCCATTCGAAAGTTCATCAAAATCTGTTCCATCCGCGTGAGTGATTATGATGATGATGATGAAAGTATACTATGCGTTATTCCATGATATAAGCTATCTCCATTCCAAAGTTTATCATAATCCATTCCATTCACTTGAGTGATGATGATGATGAAAAGTATCATATGTGTTATTCCAGGGTAATAGCAATCTTCATTTCAAATGTCATCAAAATCCGTCCCATCCACGTGAGTGATGATGATGATGAAAGTATCCTATGTATTATTCCATGGAATTAGCTATCTCCATTGCAAATTCAAACAAAATCCGTTCAACCTGCGTGAGTGATGATGATGATGATAAGTGTCCTATGCGTTATTCCATGGTATAAGATATTTCCTTTACAAAGTTTATCATAATCCATTCCATTCACGTGAGTGATGATGATGATGATGATGATGAAAAGTATCCTATGCGTTATTGCATGGTATAACCTATCTCCATTCCAAAGTTCACCAAAATCTGTCCCGTCCACGTGAGTGATGATGATGATGAAAGTATCCTGTGTATTGTTTCCAGGGTATTGGCTATCTCCATTCCAAATTTCATCAAAATCCGTTCCAGCTGCGTGAGTGATGATGATGATGATAAGTGTACTACGCGTTATTCCATGGTATAAGCTATTTCCATTCCAAAGTTTATCATAATCCATTCCATTCACGTGAGTGATGATGATGATGTTGATGATGATGAAAGTATCCAGGGTATTAGCAATCTTCATTTCAAATGTCATCAAAATCCGTTCCATTCACGTGAGTGATGATGATGATGATGAAAGTATCCTATGCGTTATTCCAAGGTATAAGCTATCTCCATTCCATTTTTCATAAAAATCCGCTGAGCGTTTGAGCGTGAAAGTTGAACAAACAAACAACATCACTTTCACATTTATAATAGTACTAGCTTTCGCCGGCGATTTCGTGCAGTATATCCCGAAAAAAAAACATTCTATGTTCCTGAGCGTTGGGATACTCTTGATGCTTTTTGACAGAATAGTTATTATTTCGTTTCCATGGAAACCGTTCCTTACAGCCAGTAATCGACATTTTCCAGTTTTCCCGTGGAAACACCATTTCCGGGATAAAAATATCTTATGTACAGTACCTATTTGCAAATTTTTATCAAAATCTGATCAGCCGTTTTGGCGTTAAATCTCCCAAAATAAACAAACTGACAACGTTTCACTTTTATATATTGGTGTGGATATACAGGGATGGAATTATTTACAATTTCTTTTTGATAGGTAACTATGTAACTAAAGCATAAATAACTTCACTCCAAAGCTAGAACTTTAATAAACTGTAGGTAGGTACTATAACTTCCTAGGTATGAAGCGTTCCAAAACAGCCCTGCAACCATGGATCTTATCGAACGATAAACTTAACGAATTTCAATGTCAAATTTGACGAATGTTACCGAATCGATAAAATTTTACTGAAGCTAGAAGATCCATGCTACCGAATTTCGATAAAATCGATAAATTTATCGATCTTTACCGATCGATAAGATCCATGCTCGCAGGGCAGGTACTTAATAGGTAGGTAGGTCGGCTTTATTAGGGACTATACGTATTTTTAGGGACCATCTTTCATTGAGTGAGGTTGAATTTGATAGGCATTCTTTTATCTCTAATAAATATGGAAGTGAGTTTGTCTATCTGTATGTTTGATACTAAACTACTGTATGTACATAAAACGCTTGACGCCTATGACACAAACAAACAATGACAAACGCGCGAAAATCTTAACACTCAAATGTGCGCCATCTTCCGTTTTTTTTGTATAACTGCATGCTCCTTCAGCTAAATCGTGATATTGGTTCAATAAATCAACTGTTAAAAATACCTGCTTATGAATTTGCAAATTTCGTTACTAATGTTATGAAATTTTTGTATTTTATCCTCAAAATAAATAAATATGATAAACCAGAACAGTAAAATGCGATATTTCGTCTAGTTCAGGTAAATTTTAGTTTTTACGAGCCAAGTATCGCCATCTAGCAACATTTTTTAAAACTACTGTGAGTAGAGTAAGGAGATAGCTGTCTATCCTTTCGATTGTCTTTGCCCAGAGTAATGACCACGCGGGCACAGCTATTATTTTAAAAGCATGTATGTATAGTAAATGGGTATGTGTCAAAAATTTTAAGACATGCTGAAATGAGACTACAGAAACTGGCGGAGAAGTAAATAATAAATAAACAAGTGTCATAGCTCTCATAGGGTTGTTTTTATCCTCGACTTCAATATCTACTCTCGCCTACGGCTCGGGCGGATAAATGTCTCGGATAAAATGGCTTGTTATGTGGTCTTGTACAATCTACTATTATTTTATTTCCAGTGACTGAAGAGACACCAGTGAATGTGTCACTGAAGAGTGATGAGAAAAAGAAGAAGAAAAATAAATCATTTGATGTTTCTCAAATTATCGACGCTACAGGTAAATTAGTTATGAATCTATTAATAAAATATATATGGCTTTTAAATAAGCTGGCAAAATATAACAATCAATTAATATCTTTGACCGTCTCAGCTCATGATGTCCTTTTCACTTCTCTTGCGCGTAAAGTTGTTGTTTATGCTTGGTGTAGGCGTCATAAAACTACATTTTATGCTCTAGGGCCTAAAAGTGTTTTACTTCTCTAACTTTCTGTGGTCTCCAACAAGAGTTTAATGTATCATGCAGAAAGTTTAAAAAAAACTGCCAGGAAAGAAGGAGAAGGTGTGATACTCTTTTATTTGAAAGGGTAGACCTCCGGTGATCTTTGTATAAACATAAAATTTACTCCAGTATTTTTTTTAGAAAATCCATTTAGATTTTGTTTATATTAAAGGATTATGATGTAACATATTTTTTTCTTTTTCTTTCGTTAGTCATCAGATATAATAGGATCTCAGTGTTTACACCTACTGAGACGTGTCTATGTGCTATAAGAATCTCTGTGCTATTACCATGCTTTGCAATAAAAAACCCTTATGAAACTGTAGAAAATAACTTTGTGTCTTTTCTTAGCTGAATTGTTTTTTTTTGTTATATAAAATATCTTTGTTTCATTTCCTAGCAATGTGATGTGAAAAGAAGAGTACGAGAAAAAATTAAGGATAAAATGACTTGTTATATGCTCTGCTTGTACAATCTACTATTATTTTATTTCCAGTGACACAAGAGACACCAGTGAATGTGTCACTGAAGAGTGACGAAAAAAAGAAGAAGAAAAATAAATCATTTGATGATTCTCAAATTATTGACGCTATAGGTAAATTAAATAATTATATAATAGAATTATTAATGTATTAATTAATAAAACCTACATTGTTTTTACGTAAGCTTGCAAAATATAACAGTCAATTCATTTCTATGATCGTCTCTGCTCATGATGATGTCCATTTCTCACTTTTCACTTCTCATGCTCGTAAAGTTCTTGTTTATGCTGGATAAAACTGCATTTTGTGCTCAACTTCAATATCTACCCTCGCTTATGGCTCGGGCGTATATATGTCTCCGATAAAATGACTTTTTTATGCACTTGTTGTACAATCTAGTATTGTTTTATTTCCATTATCTGAAGAGACACCAGTGAATGTGTCACTGACGAGTGATGAGAAAAAGAAGAAGAAAAATAAATCATTTGATGTTTCTCAAATTATTGATGCTACAGGTAAATTAATTATGAATGTATTAATAAACAGTGCTTTTACATAAGCTGGCAAAATATAAAAGTCAATTCATTTCTTTGATCGTCTCAGCTCATGATGTCCATTTCTCAAAATGTTTCTGGGCAGAGGTGACATAAAACTGCATTTTATGCTCGACTTCAATATTTACCCTCACAGTTCGGGCGGATAAATTTCTGCAATAAAATGGCTTGTTGTATGCACTTTTTGTACAATCTACTATTGTTTTATTTCCAGTGACTGAAGAGATACCAGTGAATGTGTCACTGAAGAGTGATAAGAAAAATAAATCATTTGTTGTTTCTCAAATTATCGACGGCACAGGTAAATTAATTATGAATCTATTAATAAAACCTAGATTGCTTTTAAATAAGCTGGCAAAATATAACAATCAATTAATTAATTTGATCGTCTCAGCTCATGATTTCCTTTTCACTTTTCTTGCTACTAAAGATCTTGTTTATGCTGGGTGTACGCGACATAAAACTGCATTTTATGCTCTAGGGCCTAAAAGTGTTTTACTTCCCTAACTTTCTGTGGTCTTCATCGAGAACCTAATATATCATGCAGAAAGTTTAAAAAAACTGCCGGGAAAGAAGCCCACGTCTTTTCTTAGCAATATTGAAATTTTTGGTTATTTAAAATATCATTGTTTCATTTCCTCGTAATCGAAGTGAAATGCAGAGTATATAACTCGTTTATAAAACTTTGCATTTTATCCTCAACTTCAATATCTACTCTCGCCTACAGCTCGGGCAAATAAATGTCTGGGATAAAATGGCTTATGTGCTCTTCTTGTACAATCTACTATTATTTTATTTCCAGTGACTGCAGAGACACCAGTGAATGTGTCACTGAAGAGTGATGAGAAAAAGAAGAAGAAAAATAAATCATTTGATGTTTCTCAAATTATCGACGCTAAAGGTAAATTAATTATTAATGAATTAATAAAATCTAGATTGCTTTAACGTAAGCTGGCAAAATATAAAAATCAAATTTGTTTGATCATCTCTGCTCATGATGTCCTTTTCACTTCTCATGCTCGTAAAGTTCTAGTTTATGCTGGGCAGAGGCGACATAAAACTGCGTTTTATGCTCCATTTCAATATCTACTCTCGCCTACGTCTCGGACAGATAAATGGCTTGTTTTATGCACTATGTTATGTTTATAAAATGCTGTTGTACAAACAATCAACTATTTCTCAAAATGGCCTTTTCTCAGAATTACGTTTCTTAACCCTTTCGAGCACCGCTCACTCGATATCGCACATTAACGTAATGTGCGCTAGCATGCGGTGCCCGAAGGATTGAAATGTAATTTTCTCAAAATGTCCAATACACATGATTCTTATTTTTTTTTATAGTAAAGGGTGAAATATAATTTCCAAAACAACTTGCGTGTAGGTCAAATTCTTTGCCAAAAATTACTTCTATTTATTCTGTGGCGAAAGGACGAATACTCATAAATTCCCATTTTCACTGATTATTTTATCACTATTTTATTTAAGCTCCCGAGGAACTACAAGCAAATATTTCAGTGAAAAGTGACAAGAAAAAGAAGAAAAACAAATCGCCTGATGTTTCTCTAACAGGTACCTACCTAATTTATATCTTGTTACTATTTTTTTGTGTAAACATCGACAAATAACAGAATCTTCTAATTTTAGATTGATGATATCAGAAACTACTGAACAGTTTTTATTCCAGTTTTAATTAATGTGTAGGCTGACTTTTCGGAAAGGTTTTTTTGTGTTGATTAGCTAATCTTAGATGGTTTATATCAAGGAAGACAGAAACATCAAGAGTCTCGTGTTTTTAAAGTGCGCGTAAAACTAGAGATACTTAAAAATTAAGGATAATATCACTGTTTTCTTCAAAAACTTCGACTGAGAAAAAGTCCGCGAAGGTATAATGAGTGTGACTAATGATTGAAAGCCTAAAAAAGTTTGTTGTTGGTTTATGCCCAATTTTCTCTCTCTCTCTCTGATTGAAGGCCTTTGCCCCATCAGTGGAAACGTAATGGCTGATTATGATTGATAATCATTTGATATTTATTCTGATAATAAGCGCGATAAGTATCACGAAGTATATTTATCTTGATAATTTCGAACCATGAACATTTGTACTAAAATAAGATGAGGCCAGTTAAATTCTTTTTGTTTTTTTTCAGCCCCCGAAGAACTGCAGGCAAATGTTTCAGTGAGTAGTGAAAAGAAAAAGAAGAAAAATAAGGCACTTGATGTTTCTCTTGCAGGTAATTAGTATACAGGAGGCCATATATATCTGTATTTTTTATATTAAGTGGCCTAAGGGTCAACAAGACACATCTGACGTAAGATGCGTCGAGCTTAGTCTCAACGGATTTCCTATATTACACGGCCAATATACGTGACTGAATAATGTACAGCCAATAATACGCGACCAATATTACGTGGATTGGCCTCGTATTAGCAGGTTGTACATTATTTGGTCACGTATTATTGGCGGTGTAATATCAACCCGAGTTGATTTTGTACAAGCGATAATACAAAGCCAGGAAAAGGAAGCCAAGTTATGTGCAAGTATTATTGGCTGTGTAATACGGGTCGAACACTTTTTGTACGGGCGATAATGTACAGCCTATAATACACATCAATAAATAAATATATACATCATAGACTAAATATATAGAAATTTCATAATGAAAAGGAACGTGCAAACTCGTTTGCCTTTATTCCAGTATCCTTTTACCACATATTATTAATCGCGATTGCTCCTGCGCTGTGGGAAGTGCTGCCCCTCCGCCCTAGCGTAATAAAGTGCATGTACCATGGTGAACTGGAGCGGCGGAGGCGGCGCGGAGGGATTGCAGCCAGCGGGCGGGGACCACAATCCCTCCGGGTCTCCGTCTTTTTAAAAACAGTACATAGTGTGTGCAGACAAGACCACGTGGTGTCGGGGTTGGCCGATTCGGTTCTGTGACAGTTTTTATCTTCTTGACACTCGCCTATACAAACGAGGCATCAAGGAGAGATCCTATCATTGTCTATGGTTGGCTTCGTAATATTGGTCGTACAAAATCGTCACGGGCTGATGTTACGCATCCAGTAATTGGAAGCCTGTATATGTATTATTGGCTGCGTAATACTGGCCGTGGTCAAGTGTGTAAGGTTGGACGTATTACTATCTATTTTACTGTACTGGCGTTACGCGATGACAAATGTATGTTGACCCTAATAGATGGTTAGCGGTCATGGTCACTACTACGATACTTCCAAGGGTTTGCCCGTGTAGTTTTTTTTGGGATACTAATCATAAGTGGTTCAATAGTGAAAAGCCATACGCGTCGTCATTACGTTTTTTACATCGCATATACGCGTCGCTGGCAGGGAGTGGGTCCCTCCAGAATGCTGGGCAAATATCAAGCAAAAAGTACAGTCTGACTATAAATAGTATATTGTACAACAAGTACATAAAACAAGCCATTTATCCGAGACCCCAAGCCAAAGGCGAGGGTAGATACTGAAGTCGATGATAAAATGCCTTTATAAACGAGATACACTCTACTTTTCACCTCGATTGTGACGAAATTAAACAGTGATATATGTTATCTTAACTTATCTTATTTAAATAGGGCTAAGCAAAGACGATAGCTTCTTTCCCGCCACTGTTTCTTTTACTTTCTACATGAATCATTAGGCTTGGGTCGGAGACCGTAGTTAGAGAAGTAAAACAATTATATGCACTAGAGCATATAATGCAGTTTTATGTCGCCTACTCACAGCGTAAACAATAACTTTACGAGCATGAGAAGTGACAACAAATATATTATTATTTTCAGCAAAGGAAGAAGCAACAGAAAATGTTTCACTGAAAAGTGACAAGAAGAAAAAGAAAAATAAGGCACTTGATGCTCCTGAAATTGTCGAAGGTACTTAATATTTTTTCTATACCAATGTATAAAGTTAATCTTACTTTATCTAAATACTCTTCAAATATTCATTACTTAAACTAAATACTTCTCAAGTATGGACAATATAACCCGTGAGTGACAGCCATATTATGTTTTTGTTTAGCCATAGTATTGTGTTTTATTAAAAAAAAAGAACTACCTTCATCTCCACATTTATAATCACACATGGAGCGTGCGTATGGCTTCTCACCAGTGTGCATTTTTATATGTCGTTTTAAATTACTCGCTTGTCTACATTTGTAATCTAATCAATCGCACATAGTGCATGCATATGTTTTCTTTGCACTATGCCGCTGTTGTTGTTTTAAATTTAAACTATTTGCGTTCACGGGTATGACATCCTCACACATTGTGCTTGCTCCGGAGAAGGTATTCTTAAATCTCGGTTTAATTGTGAAACTGGATCTTTCAAATAGTCCCACCCATTACTCGCTTGCAGACAGATGTTGGTTAGTTATGATAAATCTAGGTAGAATTCTGAAAAAAAAATGACAATAGTTGCATGATACTGACCTATCCATTGATTGGTTGAGTTGAAGTTTGCTCCACAATACCTGTATCAGTTTACTCCTAAGGGCCGGATCCTATATCTTAAAACGAACCGTTTTCGCTTACAATCCGTCAGCTTTTGACATAAGCGCCATACAAAGTAACAAGACGTTGGAAAAATGACTCGTTTTATTTTTATAGGAAAGTAGAATCCTTATATCATCTTGAGTAACATAGGCTAAACATTTATTTGAAAAAAAAAACAACAATATGGCGGCAGTATGGCTCCAGATTCTAATGCGAAAAATTAATTCTCATCGTATTTACAATATGGGTATCAATTTGAAGGCCTTGATGAGCACATTCCAACAGTATATATACAGTATATATAATTTATTGGTATAAGTTATTTGTTGGCAGGGCATGCGTGATTTTTTTAGCTTTAAAGCTAGATATTTGTCTTTGATTATTTACTTGTACATAGAAGGTACATCTTGCCCATTAACAACCAAAAAGTTAGCCTTTTGCTTATTGGACATCTTTCGAATTGTCCAATGTGCGTCACGCACGACACAGTACATATATTCCCCTTAAATTTATGTACTGTGCGCACCCACTGTGATGATGACCCACTACCGGAGGGGGTGAGGGAACCCACTACCGGAGGGGGTGAGGGAACCCACTACCGGTCAGGTGCCAAAGCCTGAACCACCGGTAGTGGGTTCCCTTAATTCGTTTATTTTATTATTATTTATTTGTAATTAATACTTTATGTGTTCCACATTCACAAAATGATAAGATAATTTAAAATCCAACTATAACTAAACAACATTTCTTCTTAAACTTAACTAACAATTAAAGTTACTAACTATTTAATTGTCAATTGAATTTTGTTTCCAGCATCAGAAGAAATTCAAGTAAATACTGACCAAGTAAAAACAGATAAGAAGAAGAAGAAAAATAAGGCCCTTGATGTTCCTCAGATTGTTGACAACACAGGTAGTTTATTCATATACTTACTAGCTGAGCCTCGCGGCTTTGTTTGCTTGCAAACTTTGCCACCCACGCTCACCACCCCCTTATGGATGGAATATCTAAAAACCCCTACGGAAGGATATTTCCTCCAAATTTCAAATCTCTAGGTCCAACGGTTTAGGCTGTGCGTTGTCTGTCAGTCAGTATGCAACGGTACTGTTTTATAGGCATAATATATTTCATAACTTTCTCGATTAATTTACTGGCAAATTAAGTTTTCATCCAAATTCTTCCAGCTACTATGAGGAAGAAACATCCTAAATTTCACATTTATGATAGTTGTAGGATGTGAGGATTTGCCGTCAACTCACAGCCATGATGTCGGTGACAGGTTAATTAGGGCTCCATTCAAACAGTAGCTTAATCTAGATAATAATGAATGCTCGAGAAACGGCGCAGCAGCTAAAATAATAAATACAATAGTTTTAAAATCTAAAATCAAACACAATTGCTATCCTTTTTCGACTTCAATGTCTAAACAACCATTTTATTGAACTTATTACAAACTTAAGAATACTGTTACCTAACTATAACTACCCACCAAATAATATGAACACCAGCACTAGCTGGATTCTCTATGATTAGAGGTTCCAAAATGCTTAGCATATGCGTCCCAAAGAGTAAAACGACACGGTGCTGACGTATGTTGTTGAATGTAAGTAAACAAAACATTGAATGACACTAAAACAAAATATTATAGTTAGTAAAGCCCGTGGCTGCGCTTGTTTAACTAATTGGTGATTTTTTGGCTTTACAGTAGTCAGTGCACAGCGGAGATAGTTTTTAATGTGCAGTCGGTTCTTTGTTTTGTCTTTATCCCCAAAAGCTTTGAAAAACCATGTTCATAAGGAAAGATGATTGAGAATGGTAATGGTATGATATGCAGTGCTGCTTCATTGCCGAAAATAGGATAAATAACAATTATTATGATAGCGTCCAGCTTGATTTGATTACAAGCAATCTCAGGTTAAAACATCTTTTTATTTTACCAACAACATATATAACATAAAATACAGTTTTTTATTTGAGACGCCACGCCCCCTTTTTGATGGCTGCCCCCTGGAGAGGCGCACCCACCGTTTGGGAACCCTTGATCTATCCTGTTTCCACTTGCTTTCCCACTTACACAACTGCACATTGGGGAGCATATGGACACCTCTTACACAACTGCACATTGGGGAGCTTATGGACACCTCTTACATTACAACTGTAGGTGTTGCCACATACTGGTTAGAGTGTCTCTAAGTCTAGTTGTAGCTCTAGATACTATAGAAGCAAGAATTAACTCCGTTTCAATAAGATTGAAATCGGTTAGCAACAACTTGACATTGCAAACTATCGATTGAAAAGGAATGCCACGGCAAGAAATTTGCGTAATTCCAAAACTTATTATTAGCAATACAATAAGTAATAAAGTAATATTTTTTTCGATTATAATGAATTATTGAACACAAAGCTGCTACAGATCAGCGACAGATATAGTCGGAGAAACATTCCTACTTACATACATACCCCCGAGTCCAGGTTAATGAAGAGAAAAACCTCTATCAGTTGAAAAGGAATGCCACGGCAAGAAATTTGCGTAATTCCTAAACTAATTAGCAATACTAATTATTTTTACGATTATAATGAATTATTGTACACAAAGTTGCTACAGATCAGCGACAATTATAGTCGGGGAAACATTCCTACTTACATACATACCCCCGAGTCCAGTTTAATAAATAGCTCAACCTTCACTTGATGAGCTAGAGACGCGATACCACAGATTAAATAATAGTTACATTATAATCCCATACACTCACCTCAGAATTTGTCGAAGTTGATGACGATGCTAATGATTGTTTTTCTCTACATTTGCAGGAGATGATTCCGATGAGGCTCCCATGGAAGTGGCTTATAAAAGTGAGAAGAATACCAAATCAGATGTTGCTGGTATGTACAACGATTCAATAGGCAATACTAATTTATTCATAAAAATATCTAAACGTGAACTACGAGTACGTAAAATAATAGCGAACGAACACTTCTTAGTTTATAGCTTAACCATAAAATTTAAAAACAAACGGTCATAAAGGTGTTGCTATGCCAAAAACATTCCATTTTGGCATAGCAACGCTTGACTGGTTGTTTCTTAAAACTAATAAAAAAACATATAACCACGTGTAAACAAACACCTCAAATGATAGTATTGCAAGTAAAATAAATTATTTCCAAAGATTTCCCGCAACATGGCGATGCAGGTTTACTCAAGCAAGTTTTTTATATACCTGGTCAGCTACTTAAATACCGGCGCAGGCAAGCACATTTATTTTTATAAATTCTAAAATTACAAGTGGCGACTGAAAATTACGTGACAACATCTATACTTATAATAAAACTGTAACAGTACCAATTCTGTACATTGAAGATTTTTTTGTCTGTCTGGATCTTGGCTAGGCATCACGCCGAAACTACTGAATGAATTTAAATGAAACTTGGTATGATTTGAGTTCATTTTTCGAGGTAGGACATAGGAAACTTTTCATCCCGAAAAATTAAACGGTTCCTGCAGGATAGGGATTGAAAGTTTTTTAAAAGAACATATATCTCGCTGAAACTACTGCATTGATTTTGATGTAACTTGGCATAATCATAGTATAAGATGGGTGAACATTGAGGATACTTTTTATACCGAAAAAATATAAGGTCCCTGCGGGATATGGGTCCAAATTCTGTACATTGGAGATATTTAGTAAATCTTTTTTGGAGGCTGTTCTATATGCATACTGAAGCCGTAACTTTTTATTTTTATTTTTTCTGTTGTCTGGCTGTCTGTATCTTGGACGCGCATCACGCTGAAACTACTGAATGAATTTAAATGAAACTTGGCATGATTTGAGTTCATACTACGAAGTAGGACATTGGATACTTTCATCCCGGTAAATTAAAGGGTTCCCGCAGGGGTATTTTATTTGTAGTTAGTATTCATGTTTCACGGTTTATATTTGTTTCCGTAGTTCACCTCTAGGATACTCAAGGATTATTTCTACAATTTTCAAATACCTAGCCTAAACTGGGCGTTGTCTGTCAGTCAGTAGGTCAGCAGGTATGATTAAAATAATTTAAAAAAACACATTATTTTTATTATTCTGCCTAACAGTGAAGGGCATCTATACATAAAATAAAGCAGTAAGTAACAAAAATCTGTACAAGAAAGATAAATATCAAAAAATATCAAGAGTACTAAAAATAAACTACTGAACAAGAATATAACATTTACAAAACTCGTGTCGGTCTGTATGTTTGTTCACGCATCACGTAAAAACTACTAAGCCAATTGCGATGCGGTTGCCAAGCCAACTGTTGGATAGCTTAGGGTTTGACTTAAAAACTGGTGTACTTGGTATGTCAATCCGATGAGTAGAAGCCGAGCAATCAATAAAAACTTTTTGATGGCTGAAGGAATTTTGATCAAATGTTGGTATATTGATATTTTAGGTCTTGGAATAGTACATAGAGTTCAAAAGAACGTTAAAAAACCCTAGAGAAATGGCCACGCGTGCGATGCCGCGGGTACAGCTAGTTTAAAAATAATATTATATTACAAACTTACCAGGTTATAGCTTACTCGATGACCTATTGGCCGAGTGACTAGGGAGCCTGCCTGCGAAGTACACGGGCGCGGATTCGAATCCCGCAAACATTTGTGTGATAAGCACAAAATAATGTTGGTATCCGAGTCATGGATGTCTATATTCGTATTTAGTATTTTTATCCGTAGTCATCCGTACAGGGTATCCTAGTATAAGGCTAGTTAATTGTTGTGATTTTTCTTGAGTGTTTTTTATTGTTTTTTGTATTCTTTGGTAACCATTTTTTTCTCATAATTACAATGTTTGTTTGTCGTATGAGGTCCAGCCTCTGGTCTCCGCGTTTGTCAAGCCGCCGAGGGCCTCTGACATGGCTCAACGACTGCTATTAATCAATAACAGCCGGGACCGACACCTTAACGTGCCCTCCGAAGCACGGAGCGATGGTAAACCGCACATAACTTAGAAAGTCATTGGTGCGGAGCCTAGGATCGAACCCGGTATCGTTGATTCTATGTTGCACTATAGAACCGTTAGGCTACCATGGCATAATTACAATAAAATTCGTAGTATATTTCAAATTGAAATGTTAAACTTACGGCAGTTATCTCGGTCAAGTTCAGACGTTATCTTGGTGCAGGATCTCACATACACACACTCTACGAATTGTTCGTAATCTCAATAGGTCAATGACTTTTTATGAGAACACAACAGAAATGCATAATTTTACGATGACGACTAGCCATAAATCTTTAACTATTTCAAATTTATGGTTAAAGTAACGTTGAGCCATAAAAAAGAACAAAAAAATGGATGATGGATTGGATTTACTAAAATAATATGGTATTTAACCAATTTTCAAACAATGTATAAAAAAAACAGGACTGTTCACACCAATGACCTAGCCCCAAACTAGTCCTGTACTATGGGTACTAGACAACTGATAAAAATACATAGATACGAAAATTACATCCATGACTCAGAAACAACACCTAGCGGGATTCGTACCCGCAACAGTTGGTTGGCTTCGCAGTCAGGGTTACTACCCATTCGGACAACCGGTCGTATCGGTCGGTATATGGAACAATCCTGGAGATCTACCGTTTCAGATAAACAAGTACAAATTAAAGATTTATGTAAATTAATGTATTCTTGTATTTATGTATTAACTAAGAAGCATCTCGATCACACCAGATCAAAATAGGTGTCACCGCCATCCTTCTCCAGAATATCTGATATAATCTGAACCAATTAGGATGTTTCTTATTTGAAAAGGTCGTCTTCCAATGTGGTAAAATAACAGTAAACTTGAGAACTTCATTAATTTCATCTAAATAAGTTAATAATTAATTTTCGCAAATTAATTTGTAGCTGATATTTTATTCAAAGGATGTTATTATACTTAGCTGTCTACAAAGGAGGCTGTGTGTATAAGCGGTGAAAGTAGTTACTTATATAGTTACAACAGCTGTTCAACCTGCACTACACCATACAATTTTGTATTTAAATTGTTGTATGTAATCGTTGTATTCACCATAGAAAAGCATTCGATTGTTGCTAGTTACTAGAGTAATAAAGTCTGTTGGCGACTGAGTCGCAATAGCGGACTGTATTGATATATTACAGGTGCTTTATTAAAATAAACTTTGTGTGTTTATGTATACTTTTTAGTTTTTCTCCATCTTGACACCAAAAACGAAAGCTACAAAAACACGAAGTTAATTTTAATATTAATTTTAATATTTCCGATGTCCAGTCAGTTACAGTCCGATAACCGTTGGGGTAGATGAGTTCTCGAATGGAGACCACGTTTAGGCAAACCTAGTTGGTACGCAATTGGAGTGACGACCTGCGAAAAGCGGCTGGAAGAGAATGGATGAGGGGAGCTGAAGACCGAGCTCGGTGGCGTGCATGAAGAGTGGCCTACTTCCAACACTGGACAGATATAGGCTGATGATGATGATGACAGTCCGCTATTGCGACTCAGTCGCCAACATTTTCCTGCGATCGTGAGACGTATAGGAACCTAAAAAAGTACTCGTATAAAATGGTAGTGCCCAAGCGCTTCGCGAAGGCCCAGCCGCCTTCAAATTGACAAGATACGCCCTGCGAAGCCACTCCATCGCCCCCGACCTTCCCATACGGGAGGTATGTGAAGGTCGGGCGACGTAGTAGTAGATCACGTAGAATTACAACTATTGTGGCTCAAGAACAAGCAGCGAAAGCGGAGTACGCTAAGCGCATCGATGAGGTCACACACAGGCTCAAGCTTAAATAATGTGAGTCACAGTTACAAAGTTCAGTCGCCGAAGCGCGAAGCTGAATGGCAGGAAAACCTCGGGAAGCTACCGCAGCAGTCAATCCGATCGCTCCCGCGTCCAAGAATGTTTAGACGAGCCAACTGCGCAAATACACGACACGTCACAAGTACCGCCGCTGCTAATACTTGATAATAAAGCACCTGTAATATCAATACAGTCCGCTTTGTTGGCTCAGTCGCCAACAAAGTCAATGAGCTTTAAATAATTATCAATATATTTCGATTTTTCAGACCATGAGGACGACGTTGTATTGACAAACAGGAAAAACAAGTTTAAGAAGAACAAAAAGAAAAATAAAAAAACGGCTCAACAGCAAACAGGTAAGTTACAAGTCTTGTATTAAAATTTCGACATGGTATGCTTATACCGCTTACGGTCTGCCCAATTAGAATCTTTTTTGTAGGGGAGCAGACCTGACACACAGTAAATTGCCTTGTAGATGAAGATGTCCTTGTGAACTCTCAAACGAATGACACAAATATGAAAGGCTTATATGCAAACTAAAAGCACATAAGTGCGCGGAACATTGCACACTAGGTATGCAGGCAGTTTCAACGCATTTTGACGGCGGCCCGCTTTAGGAATGCGTTCAGTGGGACGAGTACAATAAACAGATACAAAAATAATGTTAACAAAAATTACATCGCGTTCCTTTTCAAATGGTGCGTGATTCAACTCTTAGAGTCGGCACATGAAAGGGAAATTTTCTTTAACTCAAAGTATAGTTTACCTAATTTATTGATTAGGCCTTAATTTTTTTCGTTCCTGTTCTGGAAACGTTTAAAATATTGACTTGTAAAAGTGCTATTTTGTGTTGCCAATTTAAACTATAATTTAAAAAAAATGAGTAAATAAAGCGGTCATAGTGGCGCGCCGCGCTACCCGGTTGGTAGGCCGGCAGGTCTAGCGCAGGGCCCGCGCCTCGCAGGCTTGTTGCCGGCGGCCCCGCACTCATAGTTGATGTATAGTTAGGGCTCTTATCTCATCGTATTACAATTTGCGCGGGCCCTACTTCAACCCGCGCTGCGCCTGTCATGATTTTTGCAAAAGAGTGGATTGCTCTGCCCTCGTCAATCATCATCATCATCATCATCATCGTTTCCAGTAAATTATAACCCAGGTGTGTTCTAGTCTAGAGTGAATAGGTATCTACTAGGCAAGCGTGCTACACTTCCACCACATCATTGCTTTCCATCAGGTGAGATCGTGGTCAAACGATTATACAGACAGTAAAAAAAACAGGCTAGAGAAATAACCTTTTTTTACTACGTGACCGGCACGGATTACTCTTGAGGATTGTTCAGCTCTCAGCCAAATTACACATAATATCCAATGTGTACTGAGTCTCAGCCATGAATTCGCCCTTTAGGGTCTGCGCAAACGACGGACAGCCGCAAAGACTTGTTATCTCTTTCTAAAGCTGTTGTTCACTCGCACATAGATCATTCTGTCCTCTTAGGACAAATTATCCGTCATCTGCGCATGCCCATAATTAATTTATAACATTCTCAATGGTATTGACACTCATCCCTACCTACTAAAATAAAACTTTGGCTAACTTATCAGGACACTTACATTAATATAATTGTGTATATTTATGGAGCTGTGCGTATCGATTACATTACAATCGATATTTATAAAAATAAAGTATACGTTGTAGGCCTCTTACGCAGAGTCCGAGGAAGTACCACACCTTTGTTAGATATTCAACCGCCAAGCGTGTAAACGTTTCTGTATTAAGGTTTGAAGGGCAATGAAACTTAAAAACCAATGTCTCAGGGAGACGAGCGCAGTGCAGTGACGCGCAAGATTTTGTAACCAAAGTTCTGGGTGGTTACAGACAGGCGTGACGCTTACCATCAGGCGAGCGACCAATCATCTCGTCAAATAATCAACTAAAATATAGCTAGCGAATAGTATGACTTCATATTCACTTCATATTTCTAATGAAATGACACTGTTATGATACTAACTATCGGAAATGGTAACGATAAGTCATGAATTTTATGATAGTTTTACTAGCTAAATTACAAACTAACGGAGTTTTACAATTATCCGGTTACTTTACATAGGATATTTTGCTAAGCTAATGCTCATTACATGCGCGCGTGTATAAACCGCTTTTTGTACTGTTTTTTGGTTACCACAGGTACCGCGCTTATTGAGCCTTTAATTTCATTCAATTTCTATATATTTTTTCAAATCAATTTTACTTAAAAGTTGATACTCAACTTCCATTTATTTTTTGTCGAAAGGAAAACACTAATCTTATTTGTCTTTAACGTTATCATTCAATTTCAACTTTCAATTCAATAATTAGGTATTACTGATTAATAATGGACTATCCTATTAGTATAATGATCACTTATATTAATCATCACTAATAATTTTGTATTTTCTTGTTTTTTTCTAACTGGTACTCATTTTTCTGGCAGATGTGAATGCAGTGAATACTCAAGAAATGGTAGTAACTTCCAAGAAAAGAAAACGTGACATGGAAGTTCATTCTACTGACGCTGCAGACGGTAAGGAATATAATTATATCACCACATTTATGTAATAGAAATAATATTCCCTTAAGACCATGCTTCAATATAAAAGGGATTTTTCCATAAATATGGGTCAACAGAAACCTGTTAAAATATGTGAAATTTATCATATATGTTTTTGTGTTCTTTAACTATACTTGATGAAGACAAAAACGTGATTAACAGAATTTCATTCGATACATTTTCTTCACAATAATTACGTTATTTTCAGCAACATTTTCATTTTTCTGCTCAACGGTTTAAGTTTTATCCCTAAAATAAATGTCACAGCTAGAAAATAGAGTTTATTATGCACTGTCAAGACAAAATTTACTTAAGTAAATTATTAGCCTGCCAATAAAATAAATAACCTTTGATACTTACGTCATTTACTTCCGAGCTAAATTGTGTGTTCAAACAGCGCTCGCCATATTCAACCTTGTTACGCAGGCACTTCAGTCACAGAATAAATAATAGCAGAAGATGCACTTCGCGCAACAATTAATAGAAATAGCGACTCTTGCTACTAAGCCACAAAGTGCGCTTCATTCAGGTCGCATAAGCGCTCAGTGCCTAACGTGATATTCACCTAAACGTTGCCACTCTCTTCTAACGCGTAACTCTTTCGCTGTCTGGCGCGGTGGCGCTAGTGTTGTCGGCTTGCCGTTGCTACTATAATATTCATCGTGTATCTACCTACTTGACCACGTCATCTATCTTATGTTTGATGCGTATGATGACACAATTAAGTAGATAGAAAATGAATATTAAAGTCCGTCTTTTGTAATTAACAAATGAAAACAAACCTTCAATCTTTAAGCTACCTAGATTCCTCTTTGTTTAACATTCCTCATTAAGGCCAGGCTCCAAGGTTACATTTTCTCACTCCCCTGCCACCTACCCTGTAGTGCATGCGTAACAAGGTTGAATATCGCGAGCGCTGTTTGAACACACAATTTAGCACGGAACTAAATGACGTATGTCTCAAAAGTTATTTATTTTATTGGCAGGCTATATTGGTTTTACTCAAAAGTTTTTTATTTTTAGTTAGAAAGAAAAAAAATTCAACGCACACATTACAAAAAAAAACAAAGATAAAAACATACATAAAATGTGCTTATGAGTGTGTTGAAGGGGGTTGAATTTTGTCTAAACATTAGATGATGAACTATATTTTCTTGCTGTGAGATTTATTTTAGAGATAAAACTTAAGCCATTGAGTAGCAAAATGTAAATACCTATTCCTGAAAATAAAGTAATTTTTGATATAAAAAAGATGTATCGTATGGAATTCTGTTAATCATGTTTTTGTCTTAGTCTTAGAGAGATAAAGATCTCAAAAACATGTATTTTAAGTTTCACATTTATCAGGTTTGTGGTTGACCCAGCATATTTATGGAAAAAACCCTTAAAAAGCAGAGCCTGGTCTTAACTTACAATAATAATATTTTCACATTTTGCACTAATTGAAAAGTTCGTAGAACAAAAACATAAAACATCTGGTTGTTTACATTTTCACTATACTAATTCTTACTTATCTCCTAAACACGTGGACCGATTTACATAATTCAAACGTATAAAATGGTTTTAGACCTTTCATTTGACACCAAAATCGTTAAGATAGCTCAACAAACAAAAAATCACATTTTCAAGTTGCTCTCGTAATTATCCAACATGTATGAAACGCGTAACAATATACATGTGGACGGGTGCTGCTCTGCTTGTGGGGACTGGTCCAGCCTGGTTTATTATTAGTCATTGTATTTTATTATTTTATCAAAGTTTTTTTATATTATTATTAATGTTAAAAGTATTAGTAGTTGTTTTAAGTAATTAAAACAATAAAAAGTATTGACAAAAAGTTACATCCCCGTAGAGTTTATTGGTGCTCTCGTCTCCAACGGGCGTATTTCCGAAGAACTAGTAGAGTCAGAAGGTCCTTTTCCTGTGCGTGTTTCAACCCTAAGTCGGCACATGAAAGGGAAAAACCCTTTTCAAACTCAAAGTATGGTTGACCTAATTTTTTGATTTGGTCTATTTTGAACTATTTAGAATATATATTTATCTCCTTGTGTAGAAGACAGTTAAGATTTTGACTTGACTTGCCTATATACATTTTTTTTAAATACTTTGAGTTTGAATACTTATAAAAAATACCATATAAAAGTTATTTTTAGTTAAAACATTTTTGTTACCATTACCGCATTTATCGTATCTCTGTATCGACTTTATGAGGCCTATTGTTGTGCTTATATTATTGATATTATTATTACGTTAGTAAAGTCGAAAGAAAAACACTCAATAATTGTATTTATTTTTGAGAATTATTTTACTCTTTTTATCTATGTCCAATGTTTAAAAATTATCTATGCACTGAAGCTAGCACCACCAACTTTTAAAAATCAAATCTCATAACTTGTTAGAACATTAATTTGTATTTGTGACCAATTTTTCTAAATCTCTCCTTGTTTGCAGATGAAATCAAAATTTTGAAGAATTCAAAGAAACCGAAAATTTCTCAAAGCGATGAACCCAATCCAGAAGGTAACAATTATCTTTATTACAAAACAACTATGAGCCATAACTGACATCGTAATTATTCGGCAATCTAAGTTCGACTATTTAGATAAATAAAATCTGAATCCAAATCAGTGGTGGTAATAATATAAACTCAAACCACAGAAGAAATAATAGTACTAACGTACAGAAGGCTCACTCCGCTAACCCCTCATTCCTATATAAATGAAACGAGTTTTTCCAACGTCTCGTTACTTTTTGATGGTTTTTGTATGGCGTTTATGTCAAAAGCTGACGGACAGTAAGCGAAAACGGTTCGTTATAAGATATAGGAATCGGCCATAAGACAATTAAATATAAACTGACTCTTGCCGCCACTCAATTAAGTGCAATTCAGCTCGCACTACCTTGATGCGTATCATTTTATATGCGTCTCTCTGTCTAACGCGTAAGTCCATCTTAGTCTATCTCGCGGTAGGCCACGGATAGAGTAATGCCGGCGTTACAGAAATTCGCACGCGCAAGTACATCGAGTGAGACAGGCCTGCTCAGGCTTTCAACGTTGTAATGCAGCATTTTTTTTGGGAACGTTACCTACTCGTAGCGGCTTGTTAGATTAGGTTTAGTTTAGTTTAACACATTCATTGCTGAAATCACAAACGTTGTGTTCATGAAAGTACGAAGCCAATGCGGCAAAACACAAACGAAGTGTCTTTAAACGTAACTTTAGCCCAGTGAGTAGTTTTTATAGTCCGGTCAATTTAGACATTCGAAGTTACATAAAGTCCCAACAAGCTGAATTTCTGTGAAGTTGTTCAAAACATAATTACAAACAATGTCTAGAAGTTCCCCATCATTCCCCTGTAAGGAAAAAATTTAATTCAAGGTCAAAGGTCAAAAAAATGAGTTTTTCGCGATTTTCAGCAAAACGGTAAGTTTTATCATAAAAGTACCTCAGACAAAAATTGTAGATCATAAAATTATCTATAAAAAATGTATTAATACTTTTTTTCTTACGAGCCACCGTTTCTGAGATATAACGATTCTAAAAGTTATAAAAGTTGTTATCGTCATAATATGCACACGTTTCCACGCCACCTATGAGGTAGTGTACTTAGCGCGTTTTTGTAACTTTTAGAATCGTTATATCTCAGAAACGGTGGCTCGTAAGAAAAAAAGTATTGATACTTTTTTTATAGATAATTTTATGATCTACAATTTTTGTCTGAGGTACTTTTATGATAAAACTTACCGTTTTGCTGAAAATCGCGAAAAACTCATTTTTTTGACCTTTGACCTTGAATTACATTTTTTCCTTACAGGGGAATGATGGGGAACTTCTAGACATTGTTTGTAATTATGTTTTGAACAACTTCACAAAAATTCAGCTTGTTGGGACTTTATGTAACTTCACTCTCATTTTTTGGTCTAAATTGACCGGACTATTAGCACTCGGAGAGAGAAGTACTTTTAAGGTCAGCAGTGAATGTGTTAAACTTTAATTGAATTCAAACACTAGTATTCCCTACAAGGCTTCCTTGATGATAGATACATCTCTTGACAGGCGTGGGTTTAGATGTGCTTATTTTTCCGTCACTCGTTTCTTATCTATATTTTTATTTCAGTGTTCCAACATGTAGGTACATTTTTTTCTTAAATATATAGTTACCTACAACACGGAACACTGGTGGGCACTACAGAACATTAGTTAGTGTGAGGGTAGAAAACGTTTAAATATTACATTATGAAGGGAGAAAAAAAGTGGTGCTCAACAGGGATCCATGCTGTAAGTTACTACATTGACAAAATTTTACATGTGGAAAAAGTGAAATAAAAATATTAACTCTGTTTGTAAGTTTTTATCGCATTTATTAATTCATTTTAAGGCCCTAGCACTTTTAGCAATTTTCGATCATTTTTGAACGTCTGATTGTAGCCATTTTGGCGCTGATAGCAGTAGTGAGCGTCCGCGGAACTAAGGTTTTTGTACTATTATTTATTGTGTGACTAACGTCACAGAATAAATAACTTCTAGAGTCCCTCGTTACGCTCAGGGTCCAATATGCCGCCCGTGACGTAAGGCACTGCTTTATCCCCATGGTGCATAATATACTATAAGGAAAGTCATGCACTTGCCTTCTAATATAGTGCCCCAGGGTAAAATCCTGGCCAGGGCAAATATTTGTGTGATGAATATAAATGTTTCTCGGGTCTTGGAAGTTTGTAGTGTGTTGACAACTTGACATGCCACCCGCGACACGGAATTCTAGTGCTGGGTAAAGCTAAAAAGCTTCTCGATTACATCAGCTTTCAAACATAAAAAACCGCATCAAAATCGGTCCATTCGTTAGGGAGCTACGATTCTCACACCCCCCCCCCTTCCCCCATTATAGCTTAAGAACTATCTCCATCACATCGGCTTCCAAACAGAATAAACCGCATCAAAATCTGTCCATTCGTTTGGAAGCTACGATGCCACAGAAGATGATGAGAGATGTGTGGGTGGGAGACACACTGATACCCACCCTAAACTTATAACACCCGTCTCTTTGTTCAGGGGTTAAAAATGTCGATGATGACAAATGATGTGACCACGTGCGTGGAATGCGCTTGCGCATGATACAAACGCTGCATCACTGGACATTTCAGGGGTTAACATGATTCATTATTGTTTTCAGTACTTTCTAAAAATAGATCCAAAAAGAGGAAGGCAGACAACACACAAGATGACGGTCAGAAAAAATCGAAGGTATATTAACAATTATTGTATTAAGTACTAGCTGCGCTTCGCTGCTTTACCCGTGTACCTAGACATTCATGAAAAAAGTATTCTAGAGTTAATCCAAGACCTACCTATATGCCAAATTTCAACAAAAATCTTTCAGCCCTTAAATTATTTTTATCGGTTGTTCAGCTCCTACTTTTCACATTGAGATTATATGAGATGTCAAATTCAAATAAAAATTAAATTCTGCAACAGTAAAAACTGATTTCAATCGGTCCAGTAGTTTTTACGTTATGCCAAAACAGACAGACAGACCCCGTTTAAAAAAAAATATACTCTTATTTAATAACAAGCTTATTTTAAAACCCCTAGCCCATTTCGTCCATTTGTTTTCTAATTATTTGCATTATACAGACTTTTTGTCACTATTATAAAATATATAGGTAATAGATTATGTAATTAGGTACTTTGTGTAGAAATTTTATAATGATGATGATATCTAATTTGAAATTATTGTTATAGGTATTTAAAGAGAATTCTTTCGATAAGATTCACGTGCCTCGGTTACCAGAATCTGTAGTCAACCAATTAGATGATATGCCCTCAAAACAATCGAAGAAGCAGAAAAAAATAAAGGCTATTGCCACAGTGCCATTTGAAGTTGAAGAAGGCGAAAACAGGAAGAATAAACCTTCAAACTATTTAGAACAAAGCATATATTTGAACGACACGCCAGTGAAGAAGAAACAAAAAACTTATATCAAGAACCCTAAAGTACTACCTTTCATACCAACAGCGATAACTTCAGGGAAAGGCTACACCAGTAACTTCAGATTAAATGTGTTACCAGAAGATAATCAATTCGTCGCACAAGCAAGCAACTTGGCCAATTTCAAGAACGACTATCTGTCTAATCAAAGAATCAAGAAATTGAGAACGTTTGAGCGATACAAGAAACAAAGAAATCAAAAATTATCTAAGTTCTAATTTTCTTTGTGGCTTTTATTCAAACAATAGTGGTTTACTGATGTCCGCCTTATATTATATTGTGTGTTGTCATATGATATGTAATTTTAATATTTTGCTGTTATAATGAACTTTGCATGTTTATGAAGCGGCACAAAAAACAAACAAATCATAATTATCAAAGTTTTAATTTGCTTTGTTGCTTTTGTTCAAACAACAATAGTGAATTGCGTTTTAATGTTTTGCTGTTTTATTATCGATTCTTTATTAACCTTGGAATAAATATAATAAATGTACTTTATTTATCATTATTTAGAACTAAATTAACATAATTGCTTTTAGAATAAATATTAAATCACCAGCATTTTATTGTATTATCTGGAAGATTTGCTATAATAAGATATACCTATTGACAACAATGTTCAATTGACAAAAGTATGTGGAAGTAGGTTTAGGTTTTTTATTTGAGAAATTTTAGTGCCTTAATGATAAAATGAGCCAGTCTTGCAAGGTAGAGAATTTCATAGAAGTGAAAGGAATGACTACCTACTCCTCATCCCTTGTACACTTGAGTGTTGCTACACTGAGACTGGCAATGTGGAAATTCTGTATCTAAGAGCTGTATCTAGTATGCACAGCTAATAGAATACAATAACACTTTATTGACACACAGCTAAGCAAATTACAAAATAGAAATAACATAAACAATGGGTACAATGGACGGTCTTATCGCTTATAGCGAATAATGCATGGAATACTTGTTTCACGTTGAAGTAATATCATATCGTTATGGTGTAGAGTTTATCGGTATTTTTTTACATACCTATTCGCTTACTCAAATTACTTGAAATGGTATTAAATATCAAAATGTTAATCAATGTTAATGTATTGTGATTAGTTATTATAATTTTAATATTGTATGAACGTTAATCTTGTATGTTAATTTTGAGATTCCTTGCGTTTTCCGTTGATTTATGTAAAATTAGTTTATTTTGAATTATAACTTGAAGACTTTGTTTGTAATTCCCGCCATTTCTTTGGTTAGTTCCAGTTTGCACCGTGTGAGTGCGTTTGTGGCTCTGAATGTGGTATCGCCCATGTGCTCACTATTTGCAGTTATTTATTTATATATTCTTCTAATATTATTAATTAATCAATAAAAATATTTTTGAAAACGTGATACTGATTTTTTAATATACATCTTGTAGTTTTGATTTGCATACACGACGCTAGAACTTCCCGCCTTATCATGCCGGTGTAAACAAACCGCCATGTTGTTGTGAATGGGGGAGCCATGTACGCAGGTAAGTATACAGTAAGTAATAACATAGACAAATGGTATATTTATAACAAGCTAAATTTTATTAATGTTTTTAAAACTTAATAAAATTTATAAATTACCAAGTAACGATCCTTAGATCGATAAAAGTAGTTCAGACCATCATTGACGTAAATCGAGCTCGAGGACTGGGCCAATAAGAGGACATTCAAAAGTGATCACGTGGGTATATTCCACCAATAGAAAAGCACAACATTCTTTGTGTACCTTTTCTCAGAATAGTAAAACATTGTGGTTTTATGTGGAGTGAGTGGTGTTATATCTGTCAATCTAATGACGATAAAAAACTAAATGTGTGAAATTCAGGATTTTTCCATCGAGCACAAGGATATTTATATCAGTAAATATTCGGTAAGTTATAAAACAATGTAAAAAAATGCTTTTCCATCCCCATGTTATGAAAACATAGAAACTACAATGGGAAAGTCCAACGACTTATCATGTCCCGCTCTTTTTAGTGTCATTTTCTTGATACCATTAATCCTATAGCTGTGTCATACTTTGTTATTATTTATTTATGAGTACCATTGTACGCAAACATGCACCTTTGTATCTAGTTAGCATGTTTACTTTATAGATGTGTGTAAAATGCTGTTTGATGAAGTGGCGGGAAATAATTCGGTCTGTCATTATTCTATGTCACTCACTACTGTTACTGTATATAAACAAGGTTTGTGGGTGTTTAATATATAATTTATCAATGTACCTATGTTTATCTTGTACAATAGAAAGTGCAAAATAAACATATTAATATTTTCCTTCGGAAAATGTACGTAACGGCAAATATAAGACTTGACAATCAATTGACATGACAGATCGTTAAAATGTAGCTCTATCTCTTTCTTCATCATAAATTTTGGTAGTATGTATGACAAGGATAGCTGTGTTGTATATTTGTATTTAGATTTATCATTTCATTGCGTAAATGGAATTAAAATAGTTTTTCATACATTTTTTGATAGAATACAACATTTTACCGTCCTGATTAATTAAGTCTTAAACAGTTGTAACCTCTTGAACCTAGAATGATTTTGAGTTTGTACATTCAAGGTGTGATCAAGGGAAAAAATGTCCAACACAATGTAGGTTGGGTTTTAATAAGTTTTTGCTGACAGCTATATTTACTACTAGCTTTCCCGCCCGCGACTTCGTCCGCGCGGACTACTGTTTATCGCGAAAAAAACATCCTATGTTCTTCTTCTAGGATATTAAAAATCAATGCAAAAGTAGGTGTAGCACCAATGCTCTTGATGTTTTTAGACATACTTGTTATTTCGTTTCCATGGCAACCGTTTCTTACAGCGAGTAATCAACATTTTCCCAGATTTCCCGTAGAAACTTGCAATTTTCCTGGATAAAAAGTATCCTTTGTTTTGTTGCAATAAACCATAGGATATTTTTATTGCTTATTGAAAATATGCGATCTCCATTCCAAATTTCATCTAAATCTGTCCAGTCATTACCGTATGAAAGCTCCCCAAACAAACAGACAACGAATCACTTTTATATATTGGTATGGATATGCGCCCCACAGCTTCACCCGTTTGTAAACTTTGCCACCGCTGTTCACCCTTGGAATAAATTTCAAAAAACCCTCCAATGCACTCATTGAGTACCCAAGGAATATTCCCTCCAAATTTCAAATCTCTAGATCCATTGGTTTAGGATGTGCATTGTCTGTCAGTCAATAGGTATGTCACAGAACTGTTTTATAGGAATATATAGATTAAGGTTAAAGAACGCGATACACATCAATGCTTCTATTATTACAAAGAGGTAAAGTTATTTGTTTGTAGAAGGTAATCTCTGGAACTACTTATCTGCTTCTGACAATTCTTTCAATGATAGCAATAGAATTCCAGATAGATATAGGCTACTGTTTCCCCACCCGGAAAAAATAAAAATTTCCTCAGATAATGGGATAACTATGAGCGTAGCTATAGAGCAGAGCAGCTAGTTTAATATAAATCTGTTAACCTAACCCAGATAGGTAGATAAAAGTATTAGATGGAAAAAGCTATCATTTCAACCAGCAGCAGAAAACTAATGTTTTGATCAGCTGAAAAATCTTTGTTTAGATAATTAACTGTAGAGCTGCCACTAGAAAACAGCAAAAAAAATATATATAAAGATTTTATTTTCTTTGACAATCATTGGTAAAACACATGGGTACAATCAATGTTATACAGAGATCCAGAAAAAAATAATGTATCTGTCTGTGCAATATAGTGAAGACAGCCTACGAAATGCAATTTGGCAAGCTGGTCACTTGCTAGTCCACTGTGAGCAAGAGACAGCACATGTCATATTGTTTGTCAATTGCAGATGTATTGAAATATGTTTTCCATATTATATTTGAACTATTGTACAGTTGGATGCTGCTAGTGATAAACACTTAACTTGCAGAGCAGCATATTTAGCAGCTTATTTAGGTGAAAGACAATCTTCATGGAGTGTGGTGGTAGGGAGATGGAGATTTAAACACTTGTTCATAAACATTTTCTAAATATTTACTTATTATTGTGAATTTTGTGCATTTGTATCTCGTCCGTGACCCAAATTTTCCACTAGAAAATCTTTACTTATAATAAAACTGAACCAGGTCCAATTCTGTACATTGAAGATATTAGTAATTTTTTTTTGGTGGCTGTTCTATATTTGATACTGAAGCCAAAACTGTTTTTTTTTTTCATTTTTGTCTGTCTGTATCTTGCTAGGCATCACGCCGAAACTATTTAACGAATTCAAATGAAACTTGGCATAATTTGAGTTCATACTGCGAGGTAGGACATAGGATACTTTTCATCCCGAAAAGTTAAAGGGTTCCCGCAGGAAAGGGGTTAAAAGATTTTTAGAACACATATCACGCTGAAACTACTGGACGGATTTTGATGCAACTTGGCACAGTCATCTATTTATACTTATAATAAAGCAATAGGTACGAGAAAGGCTGTATAAAGTCAAATAAAAAAATGGTCCTAAAATAAGCTACAGAACAATTTTTGCGTTTTAATTTGTGTCTTTCTGTCTGTTTGTTTGTATTTTTGTGCATCACGTAATAACTACTGGACCGATTGCTATGCGATTTTCAATGTGGGATAGCTTAGGGTTTGACTTAAAAACTGGTGTAATTGGTATCTCAATTTTAGAAGCCGAGCAATTGATAAAAATATTTTGACGGCTGAAGAAATTATGATCAAATGTTGGTATATTGGTATTTTAGGTCCTGGTATGGCACATTATGGTACTTTTAATTGAAAGAAATGACCACACGTGCGAAGCAGCAGGTACAGCTAGTTATTATATATATTTGTAACAGGTTACGTAGAGTGGATGTGAGCTTTGAACTTTTATGTATAAAAAAAAAACCCTCTCTGGTTTGATGTTTTGATTCTTAACATTAAAGTCATTCTTACATTGTTAAATTCATCATAATCATCAGCCTACAATGTTTCCACAGCTGGGACACGGGCTCTCTCAGTGGAGGAATAAATAACACTAATCAAGATAACATTGATCTTTAATTATGCTAAACTAGCTTTCGCCCATGACTTTGTCCACGCGGACTTGTTTAATGCAAATAAAAGCATCCTATGTTCTTCTAGGATATTAAAAACCAATGCAAAAGTAAAGCACCAACGCTCTTGATGCTTTTTGACAGACTTATTGTTATTTCGTTTCCTTGGAAACCGTTCCTTACATTAAGTAATCAACAATTTTCTAGTTTTCCCAAGGAAACTTACCATTTGGTCTCTACATTGTACAGCATGGAGCTGACATTTTCAATCCAATTCGAGCTTGTCTACGCCTTTCCCATTCTTTTTACACTAATCTGCCCAAAAAAGGAGTGTAATGTTTTTAGGATTCATGTATGTTTGTATGTAAGTTTCTTTATTCCACCATAACTTTTAAATGCTTTTAAATGCAAATCTGTTGAGGATTTTGATGTTTGGGGTATTGTTAGAGTTCTTACATCATCCCGAGTAACATTGGCCATTTTTTTTTGTTCAAATATTTGAATTAAATTTTTGAGAATAATTTGTCATGAGCTTTTCTTTTTTGATGTTTTTTATTTTTTGGAAAAGAGATGATTTGTTTCAAATAATCGTAACAAAAAGTAATCTTTTACTTTACAAATGGTCCAGTGGACAAGTCAAATGGACGAAAAGTCACGGCTCATGTCCAGGAAATACCAAGGCAGACATGCTCACCAAGGAAGGAGCTAAGAAACATATTGGAGAAGATGCAGTAAAGCTCTGTAAACCCACCGCAATGGAAGTAAGAAACCTACTTGTTCAATACACAGAGAGGGAGCATAAAAATTGGTGGAACAAGAAAACGGATTGCAGAAATGCAAAAGTTATGTTTCCATCCCCAAACAGGAAAATCACCAACAATCTGCTAAGGTTGACTAGGCAAGACCTTTGTCTCATGGTAGGTCTTATGGTGGGTCATTGCAACCTAAACTACCACCTGCATAAAACTGGAGCCACAGATAGTCCTCTGTGCCGTGGATGTATGCAGGAGGAGGAGACTGTGGAGCATGTGCTTTTGCTTTGTGAAGCCACAGAAGAGATGAGATTAAAAACTGGACTTTTACAACAGGGAAAAGTGGATTCAAAGGCACAACGAAATTCTAACTCCAATATTAGTAATTTAACACCATCTACAGCGACATCACTGGAACAGCTGTGCCAGCAACCTAAAACCGTGCTCCGGTACATAAAGGAGCTTGGGGTGGCTTGGGTAGAGGCTGGCAGGGGGAAATGCACAATACACTCCAAGCGGGACCACGGTGCAGGCCTTACCGCCCCCATCTCGAATAAGAATAAGAAATGGTCCAATGAAAAGAAACTGAGCTTCTTCAGCTCCATGGATAAAATGACATACTCCATCAACATAAATTTCACAGTGCTGAATGCCATGGAGTTGACTTTTTTGTAACAAGGATATAGCAAAAAAAGAACAAAAGCAGCTAAAATGACGACCAATGGCCCTGGCTACGAAGTTGAAGGTAGCGGGTTCGAAACCTGCAAGGTGTGACGAACAGAATTTTTGTTTCAGTCATGGATGAAATAAATAAATGATCTATCTATGTTTATTTCATAAAACTATAGTACACTGACAAATGTCAATCGAACCGACAATTGTCAGTCAAACTATCGCAATTTTTGTTATATGAAACGTCGGTTTGGCGTATTCGACTGACATTTGTAGGTTTATTAGGATTTGTCGCATTATGAAATAGGCGTATTCCCTATTTCAGTATACTATAGTTTTATGAAATAGGGCCCAGATATTACTAATTTCCTACTCTCGCTCATAAAATACCTACGCCGCGCGCTCGAGTAGGGTTGTCGAGTGTTAGAAAAATGAAATGCCGTACAATGTATTTTAACATTTATTAAATTACTGATGCCCGCGGCTTCGCACGCGTGGTCATTTCTCTAGGTTAAAAGTACTCTATGTTAACATTTGATAAAAAATCCTTCAGCCGTTAAAAAGTTTTTATAGACTGCTCGACTTCTACTGTTTGGATTGAGATATCGAGTACACAAGTTTTTAAGTCAAACCATAAGTTATCCAACAATCGGCACAGTAGTTTTTACGTGATGCGCGAACAAACATACAGACAAACTAACAAACAAACAGACAGACACGATTTAAAAAATGTTATATTTTTGTTCAGCAGCTTTATGTACTCTAGACATATTTTTTTAAATTATCTTCTTTTTACACTACTTCGTTCCTATTGCTTTATTAAAAATATAGATATAGATAGAAAACTATATGTCCATGTGTCACATGTGTCAAAACGTCGCAGTCGCAGCCGAGCCGCGGGAGCGCCAGTTTGCGAAAGCGCGATTGGTTTTCCCGATATAAACAACTTGCCACAAAAATAAGAATTATTTTTATTTCTTACTCTTCAGTTTCGTTAAATTCGGCCTAAGAAAATCAAGTACCTACCTACTTATTACATTCTCTAAGAAAAAAGCCATACTGGAAACACTTAGAGTTTTAAAAATACTGAACGGATTTTGTTAAAAATACTGAACGGATTTTGATGAAACTATTCCCGAAGTTGAAAGATACTAAAACTATTACAAAAATAATTATTGCAATCGGACTTATAGTTTCCGAGAAATAAGTGGACACTGGACAAACATACCTACATAGTACATACATTCATAAATTCACGTAATTTGAAATATTTTTTCAGACACTCATATAGAGTAACATAATTATATGAATATTATGTACGCATTTTCAACAATATCTATATAATATTTGACGGCCGGTTGGTCTAGTCACTAGACTAGTGGCTAGTGACCCTAGGAACGAAATCAAACGGTCGCGGGTTCGAATCCTGCAAGGTGCAATCATTTGTGTGATGACCTCAAATATTTGTTTCCGAGTCATGGATGTGATATTCGTATTTATGTATGTTTATCCGTTATTCACTTGAGCATAAAAGCGGTTATAACCGGTATTCCAGTAGTACTCGTAGCTACGTTGCTTTGGCGCGTGTTATGCTTAGGTGGAACAAACAGACGAACAGACAGACACGACACACTAGACAGAGACTCTAGTGCCCATATTACAGGGTATCCTAGTTTGGGGCTAGGTAATTGGTGTGGAATTGTCCCAAATATATTTATTTATAATATTACATAAATCATACACATTAACTTGAGAACCTACTTTTTATTGAAGTCGGCTAAAAGTAAATCTAGTGGTCAAACGCCACACAAAAAAACCAATGTAGTTATACCAATGTACCTATCTAGGTACAAACAAACTAACGGACTCCGCTTGTCTTTACAATTTGCTTGTTTTTTTTCTTTTTGTCCGCGACTTTTCGCGGGCAAAACATAGCATACCTATAAATATGAACTTACTATAGTTGTTTTTTATCCGTTCAGTTATTCAGTAGACAGTTCCGTGATAACTTTATAATGTTAGTGTGATAGACACAAAAAAAAAACTTTAGAGTCTTTTTGTCTACTAAACTAAGGCATCCCTTCACACAACAATTGTTATTATTTTACGTTTCGCCATTACTAGCAAAAGTTCAAACAAAGCGACACGGTAAGCGTCTGAATGCAAGCGCGCCTGATTTGTGGCGCCGGGGCGCAACAATCCAAGGTAGAGTGACGGAAGCCTGCTTATAGGTACTGCTACTGATAGTGCAATACAATTTTGCAAAAATTTAATATTTTTATATTGTAAACATTTTAAATATCGGTTGGTGGGGAATATACGAGTACACTGACGGACACATATACTGCTTGAAAGTTCAGGATTACTTCCAAACATTCTGCAAATGAATATTTTTCATAAGTATGCAAACTTTAGATTTACATAAATGAAAAAGTGAAGACTGGCCATTAACAATAAAAAAATACTTAACTGCAGCAAAACAAATGAATAAAAACGGGAAAAGAAAATTTACGCATGTTCTCAGATTTGCGTGTTACTATGGTAAAGTTTTAAATTGATTGTTATTGCTTTTTTTTTTCATTTGTTAATTAAATTATAGTTACCAATAGAATTGTTAGGTAGTCTTTTTAACTCAACAAGATTTTCGGTACAATAATATGGATAATTCGTCTGAACAAGCCGCACAAATTGTGGCATTGGTGCGGCAAAGCTTGGATCAACGAACAATTGCTAGAAAGGAGATGTTTCAGAAATGTATGGAGCCTGGGCCAGGTCTGTGTACACCATATTGAAAAATAGATCAGATAATTTCAAAACATTTTGTACTATCCATTTTCCAAAAAATGGCTTATGTCCACTGCTGGATGTGGACCCCTCCAACTGCACGCCACTGAGCTCGATCTTCAGCTCTCCTCATCCATTGTCTTCGAGCTGCTTTTCGCAGGTCGTCTTTCCACCTGACCACAGGGCGTCCTATACTGTTTGCCTAAACGTGGTCTCCACTCGAGAACTCGTCATGTTACTCACTTGGTGACTGCCCTTTAAAATAAAACGAAGAAAATTTTAATAGAATATTGATACATTTGACAAAAAATATATTTGAAATGAGACTATTAAATTATTTTATCTACACTCATATCGTAAAATCCGGATTATGAACTAAAAAATGGTGGCATAATGACATACATTATGCACGGCACGACACTAATAAGAAAAAAAACCATTGTAACTGTTTTTTGAACTAAACAATGCTATAATATATTTTTTCCCCATAAAAGCACCGGTTTGGCTCCGCACTACAAGGGTTTTCACCATTTACTATCTATGGCGGCGCGTTTAAGACCGTATGCGCGCGAATTCGCTATGGGCTGGATTTTGGCGCCATAATTTACTTTACATTAGTAGGTACTAACTAATGTAAAGTAAATTATGGCGCCAACTAACCAATTTAACGTGTTTTTTGTTGATCAAATGTTTAAATGTTTTGTTTACTGATTAAAAATGTGTTAAACATGTGAAAACAGTGTTCGTGAGGAGAATTTGACACCAGGGCCCTATTTCATAAAGCGACAAATCATAATAAAACTACAAATGTCAGTCGAATACGCAAAACCTGCGTTTCATATAACAAAATTGTACGACATTTCTATAGTTTGACTGACAACCTGTTGTCTGTTTGTTTTTAGTTTATAGTTTTATGAAATAGAGCCCTGTGCCCTATTTCATAAAGAGACAAATCATAATAAACCTACAAATGTCAGTCGAATACGCAAAACCTGCGTTTCATATAACAAAAATGTACGACATTTCTATAGTTTGACTGACAACCTGTTGTCTGTTTGTTTTTAGTTTATAGTTTTATGAAATAGAGCCCTGTGGCCTATTTCATAAAGCGACAAATCATAATAAAACTACAAATGTCAGTCGAATACGCCAAACCTGCGTTTCATATAACAAACAATCACGGCAGGACTGATGATTGTCAGTCATATTGCATTTCACAATGCCAGTCATAGTAGTGTGTAGGGTAAAGCTTCGGCTGTTTCAATTGTCACGACAATTCTACAAATCGTGGTAATTTTTAAGCAACTGCCGTTCTATAAAACGTTTTTCTATTGACATTTGTTAGACGATTGTCGGTTTACTGCCGGTCACTACTATTGTTATATGAAACACATTTAGTAATATTTTTACAATTCATTGAATGAATTGTCGTGATTTTATGAAACGCATTTCGGTAGTTTGACTGACAAATGTCAATCAAACCGACAATTGTCAGTCAAACTATAGAAATGTCGTAGGTACATTTTTGTTTTATACTATTGTTATATGAAACACATTTAGTAATATTTTTACAATTCATTGAATGAATTGTCGGGTTTTTATGAAACGCATTTCGGTAGTTTGACTGACATTTGTCAGTCTATTATAGTTTTTAGTCTGCTATAGTGTTTTATGAAATAGGGCCCTGGGCCCTATTTCATAAAACTATAGTACACTGACAAATGTCAATCAAACCGACAATTGTCAGTCAAACTATAGAAATGTCGTAGGTACATTTTTGTTATATGAAACGCAGGTTTTGCGTATTCGACTGACATATGTAGGTTTATTAAGAATTGTCGCTTTATGAAATAGGGCCCTGACATCACGGAACAATAACGAACATGACTAACGACCTTTTACCAGCAAATCAAGAAAATATTACGACATAATTTTTTTCATTAAAAATAAGTTCCTATTGCATGAGTGTAGATAAAATAGTGTATGAAACGGCACGTTGAAGTGGCAATGGGCAGGCCATATAGTTCGCAGAACCGACAACCGCTGGAGAATAAAGGTTCTCGAATGGCGACTACGAACAAGCAAGTGAAGTGTAGGGACACGGTGGACTGACGACATTGTAGCCATCGCAGGAAGTCTTTGGATGGAGGTGGCACAAGATCGCTCGTCATGGCGCTCTTTGGGGGGGGGGGAGGCCTATGTTCAGAAGTGGACTTCTAAAGGCTGAAATGATGATGATGAAACGGCACATAACTAGGTATTAAAACACTCGAGTGATACTATTTTTTTATATTTAAAAAAAACAATTTTGTCTCTATCTCAAAACTCTCATTCTCACCAGAAAAACTTTTCCCAAAGTAAGTTCGCCGCGCGGACTACTGTTTATCGCGAAAAAAAGCATCCTATGTTCTTCTAGGATATTAAAAACCAATGCAAAATTAGGTATAGCACCAATGCTTTTGAAGTTTTTTGACAGACTTGTTATTTCGTTTTCATGGCAGCCGTCCCTTTCTGCGATTAATCAACATTTTCCAGTTTTCCCGTGGAATCTTACAATTTTCCGGGATAAAATAGTATCCTATGTTTTATTCTAGCGTATAAGCTATCTCCATTCCAAATTTCATCAAAATCCGTCTAGCCATTATCGCGTGAAAGCTCCCCAAACAAACAATCAAACAGACAAAGATTCACTTTTATATATTGGTTTGGTATGGATATCCTACATTACCGGAGTTTGGGGAAAGTAGAGATATGATGATCCGCCACGAAGGTTAAATTTCTTCAAAATAGTATAGCTAGAACAGAAACTCAAAAATTGCCGAACATGTTTGATAAATTGTATTTTGTTCATTTTGTTAGGAATGTCTTAACTCCACGAAGAAATCTATGAAAAATGCAATACACAAAGTGCTAATTTTATCATTAAATCAAAAAAATATATGATAAATATTTTTTAGCTTTGCAATACTTTTTTTGGTTTCCAAATCCTCAAGAAAGTAGCCTATTGGAAAAATATGGTGTTAACACGGTGCTACAGTTTATTGAGCAGTGATGTCGTTTTCCCTTCCCATTCCGCTTCGCCATTGAGTGTTCACTTACGCACACACAGAAATGGGTTATAGTATAGGCCAACCTACATAGTAGGTACACTGCAACTGCAACCGCCTGCATTCACAGCTACAGGCAACAACGCGCTCATTGTTCGGCCTTTTGAAATTCTCGCATGTACTAAACCAGCCGTGGGAACAACATTGCCTCGTGGATTTACTTACAGACTATAAGGGTGCAATTTATTTTTATACGTTTTAAATGGAACATCGGATCTAATTTTTAGGAAAATAGCACTACATTTTTGGGTAGTGCAATTTTAAAAAGCATAGAAAATATTCATATTTTATTTGTTTTTTACCAGTAAAACTTTTCACAAAGTAACTTACTTTGACATAGGATACTTTTTATCCCAGAAAATTGTAAGTTTCCACGGGAAAACTGGAAAATGTTGATTACTCGCAGTAAAGGACGGCTGCCATGAAAACGAAATAACAAGTCTGTCAAAAAACTTCAAGAGCATTGGTGCTATACCTAATTTTGCATTGGTTTTTAATATCCTAGAAGAACATAGGATGCTTTTTATCGCAATAAACAGTAGTCCGCGCGGACGAAGTCGCGTGCGGGAAAACTAGTTACTATATATTTCAGAGAGAACTGCTTTTGTAATATGCATGGGTATATTTTCCTTTCTAATCGGCTTCTGATCCTAGAAATAGTAAAGTGAATGTGAACTATATATACTACCTATTTCTGGCTTTGTTTGAAACCAGGAAGTTGTTGGGAAAGCTTAGCGGGGGAACGTTTCATTGCTCTGCAATCAATACCGGCACCACCTGCGCGCGCATTATAAACAAGAGACGAAATATTTATCGCGCCAATGAACCAAACTTAATTTATTGCTAACTTAGTTTTTTTACTACCAATAGATCAAGAAATAAAAAAAATGTAGTCAATAATTTTCTAGATGATACAAATTTTTCCGATACCTAACGTGGAGTTTTCAAAGCTGTCCGCGAGCAGCGAGCAGCCGCGGCGCGAGAGCCGACTCCGAGCGACGAGTTCAAGGCGAACGCGCGCGGTCAGGTTCGAGGACACCCGTGCCCCTCGCGGCGCCTCCGCGGTTCCTCCACCATCATCCAACCATCCAACTGCATTACCATACCTACCCAAATTTGATAAATATCTGCTCACGTCTTTAGGAATTCAAATCCTACTAGTTGTAGTTAGGTATAAATAATTCTAGAGACTTATCTCTCCATCTCCATAAATAGTCGACGAACTAATTTTCTGTTATGATTAGGATGTCCTCGCTAATTGGTTAATGGACTTGTTATTGGGACAGAATAGAATCAATTTGATGAATATCATCATCAAGAAAGGGGCCGAGGTATCGCCACTTTATCTTGTACTATTGTTTATTCTGGGACTTTATGTTGTCCCACCCACCCAACTGACGTTTTAAGTGCCCAAATTATTGTATTCATAAGACGATAAGTCCACCTTGAAATGTCTTAAAATTATTACTCTATCTCGCACGTTTTCCTACGCTACGTAGCAGTAACGTAACGTAAGCGAGATGAACTCGAGAAATATTAAAGAGGGTTCATGGCCCTCTGTGACACGACTGTCAGTCTGCTATAGGTATATACTTACGAAGCGGACATTTGATTCATGTAATACCTACCTGCCTGCTATTTAGACTTACATAATTAAGTGCTCTGAAGTTTGCCTAAAAATTAAACTTGGGGTTCATGTTTAATTTTTTAATTGTATCTGCTATTTTTTCATGTTCACTATTTCCTGATTAGCAACGTGAATACGTGCGTAGGTAGAGTTGTGTGTCTGGGCATCAGCCTGCACGGCTGCTTTCATTGAGGGTTGATTCACCCTCTTTCGATGTTGTATAGCCATCCCATTCTGCCACCCCAATATTAAGTCTCTTTCACACCAAAGGGCGATCTCAACTCGGCAGCTTCTTTGGCGCGAAAACATCTGTCTATCGATCAATAAATTTTTATTCGCTATGTTTTAATTTTATGTTATATTTTTTTTACATTCGTTGAGGCCCTAATTCTAAATTTTTATGAATTAAAATATTAGTATAGATAAAAAAACGTTTGTTTATATCTGTAATCAGTGCTATTTATCTGATAGCAGTTAGGCTCTAAAACATTTGACTTTTAGATTACAGCATTTAAATATACCCAGGTATATTGTGGTTTGAGGGCTATTATACCTCGCTTACTTATTCTCGTCTCTGAGACGTCTCTGAGATTATTGGTAACATAAAAATATTATTAATAAAATAAAATATTTATCGATTTTACCTCTATCGAAAAAATAATATTTCGTTTCCAGTTTTTACAAAAAAGCCATTAATAATAGTGAATTTGCGTTTGTTGTAAGCACTATAGGACCTGTGGTAGGAATAGTCCATTAACCTGAGTAAAAAGAAATAAATCGAGATTGGATTTGTTTGGGTTCTGTCAACTATACCTATCAGACTAATAAAAAATATGACTCGCATGTTTTCTTATCGGTCAATGCACTTCTCGTAAAATTTGATATGGATGGTTATTAAAGAAACGTATGTGTGCAGAGATTACTTACCTTACATACTCTGCGAACGTGATGTTGCTACATTTGTGATTATTCCAATTAACAAGAAAGTTCAATGTTATTATCTGAAAACTAAGACGCGCGAGAATGAAAATTCGAGTATCTATCTAATCACTATTACTTTCATGCTCCACTAGGTGTAGAAGGACATGAGATAATCTCAGGCAGGCAGACGTATTTTGCAGAACGATGGCATACATGAACATACAAAGTACATACACATAAATTATTCTCTAATTCAAAGATATTAAATTAATACAAAGCTACATAATGTAGGTAATGAATTAAATGTTGCGCCTAATAATAAAATCGTCGTCTCGAAGAGCTCGCTGCTTACTGATAAGTCCGCCGATTGTACTATTGTCTATCTTTAAGGTCAGCGTTGACGTGCTACAATTTTTTATTGCAATAAAGAGTTCTGAACCCCCCGATTCAGAACCTTTCGATAACTCAGTTGTCGATCGATATGGTATTTTTTATTCTGTGGTTTCGGTTTGAAATCGTTCAATTCAATACATTTTTCACTCACTCTATCGAATTGATTCGGTTCGTTATCGAAACGTTCTGAATCGGGAGGCTGATTTATCTATCCAAATCGAAATTCTGATTGAAGTTTATAAATAACAAATCACGAAGATGAGAGCTAGAAAAATGTATTCATAAAAACAAATTTTTTATTACATAAGTCTATACGGCTATGCTGTGAACTTTAACATACCACAAGACCCGCTTCCCGACCCGACAACAAAAGATGAAAGTAAAGTTGATACTGAGATAACGACCTAATGGATCGCACGCACACCATACCAGAACCAGTTTATTTATAGACGAGTCAAAGTACGGACAAAAAAATATCGTCCCGAATGTTGAAGCCTTCCGATGTTCCGTTCGGTAACAGGTGCCCATATTTTTTACACAAAGTAGGTAGGTACTCCTTCCTTTACGAACTTTTGGTTGGTGTAGGTCTACGTAGACAAAAAAAATATAGTAAAATGTGTTCGGTTTTGAAACTATGTTGGTCTCTAAATCTGGTTCACTAACGCTTTATCATGAAGTAACATGGTTGCTAGAATGTCGCAATATTAACTTACCGATTGAAGCTATTCAACCCGGGGACTTTGAGCAAGGCTAGTGTACAATACAAAAATAAATAAAAAATAAACCATTAAGAAGGTATATAGGCATCACTTCTATCTAATCATAACTAGCTGAGGTATTTAGTAAAATTAATTTTAAGTTCGCTGGCAGTGTGCACGATTGTAATGTACCTAGCCAAACATTTATGTTGGAGGTACAATAATACGAAACTCGTAATTAAAAGAAATCTAAAAAAACATAATACTAAACAAAATAAGTGATTCATAATAGTAATAAATAGTCAGTAAATAGTATTCAGGATGGGGCAAGAAAACATCAGGTCAAATTTGAAGAAGAACGGTCTGCTGAGTACCTATATAAGATTTCTGAAATCAGATACAAAAAAAATAGTTTTCCCAGCAGGAAATATCCAAAAATACAGGTTTAAAATACAAATTCGACTATGTTTCATAAGAATGAAATCTAATTACATAACTAGCTTCAAAGCTAAAAACACGCCTGCTCTGCCAAAAAAGAACTTATGCCTATAAATTATATACTGTTGGGATGTGCTTATCAAGGCCTTCAATTTGATACCCACATTGTAAAAGGTGAAGTTTTTTTTCGCATTTGAAAATGGAGCCATAGTACATTGAATTTTAACAAAAAATATATAGCCCAGGGGGGATGTAAGGATTCTAACGATACCCCATACGTCTAAATCTGTTCAGGCATTTATAAGTTATGGTGGAATAAAGAAACTCACATACAAACATACATACATGAATGCTAAAAACAATACACGCCTTTTTTTTGGGCAGTCGTGTAAAAAGAAAATATAGTCATACAGGTCATACTAGCCATATCCTGTACCTGCTCTTTTAATTTTTCATGAATCAATTACATAAGCTTTTAGGTGTATCTTATCTTATAATAATAATAATATTTTCTCCTTCCTCGAATTGTATTTACCACCTCTTTGGAACTTTTCTTATTGTTTCTCATAAGTAGTTTCACACTAAGTTCTATAAGCTAAACACTCGGCAATCTATTTCATTGAACGGATTGTAAACAAGCCAAACAGTTTTACGTCCCTGTGTAGCGCATACCGTGCCATGACCAAAACAGGTTTTTGTACTACGTAGTGGTTTCATTGTGCCGCCTCTCCCGCCCGACCCACCGATCCACTTCAATGACTTGCCTGGGTTGGCGCCAAAATATAACTTGTATCCAAAAAGGTTTACATTCTTACTTGTATCCTGTAATTTCTGATATGGTTACTTTTTACCCGACTACAGCAAAGCAAGGGAAGTTTAATGAGTTTGACAATCTATGTATGTGGTTATGTGGATGTTTCACCATCGTCGCTCCTATTGGTCCGATTTTGACAGGCGAGGTGTCAATCGATTCTCCTTCATTTATAGAGTGTCATAGGCTTTACTTTTATTACCCGACTACGGCGAAGCTCAGAAAGGGTTATGTGTTCAAACTAAAAACTTGGTCCGATTTTCACAAGCGAGCTGTCAATCGATTCGTCTTCATCTCAAGTCATGGGCTATTTTTTACCCGACCGTAGTCGGGTTTTAGTTTTTGAATTTACATCTGGTTTACACATGTTTTGGATACTATTTGAAAGATTTTGGATACAAATTGTAACGCAGTTTCACTATCTATATAAACAATTTAATTAATTATTTTTTTACAGTGCTCAAACATGGATCTGTACATCACAGACTCACTCCAAGACATGCTTGACATGGACATCAAGAATGAAATAGCTACAGATCTAGGCAGCATGACAGATTACGTTAGTATCCTCACTTTCCTCTACGTTAACTTAAAAGTTGAAGCTTTATCTAATCATGTTTCATTTCAATTTTAGGATTCCCTAGGATTAAATTTCTCCGATATGCCTCCTTTACTAGACATGGATACCGACAATTCAACGTGGATAACGCATTCCTCCAGTTTCGTTCACAATTTAGATTTATACGGGTCCGAGGCCAACGCCGTTATGGTGAATCCTAATTCAGTAATGCCATCTTCTTTTGCTGAAACGCCCGTTAAAAGTGTCGTGAAAGAAGATGCTTCCGACATATTGCTAACGTCAGCCGCCGCCGCGGATATTGATCTAAACAGCAGCACAGCGCCTCCAAGTCCCAAGGAAGAAAAGAGTCATTTAACGTTCTCCCCGAGCACAATAAAAGTGCCAAAACTAGAGCCGATGGAAGAACTGCAAGAGAAAAAAGAAATAAAAAGAGAGAGAAGGGACTTGGAAGAGGCGACACAAATGGTGATCCTCGTTAGGAAGAACGAAAAGAATGTCGTCAAAGATTTACTAAAAGAAATGGAGAAATCGAAACCGACGCCGGCGCATCAGACAGTGCGAATAAAAGCACAGCCCGAAGTAATTAAAGTCAACAACAAAGGATGTTCAATACTTAATACGAACCACAAAGTAGGACCGCACCATAAAACCATTATATCCGGAAATATCCACATTTTAGACCCTACACAAATTAACTCTAGGACTATTATAACAAACGGCAATAAAAATCAAGCGACGATTCTAATTGATAACTCATCGTTGAGCAATAGTAGGCAAATAATAAAGACTTCCGTAAGTGGTGCGTTTACGCTGGATGCTAGCCAAACAAAATTTGTGACTTCTAATGCACATATTAATAATAAAACGAACCCTGGAGAATTTCCCAAGCCGGCGTACTCATACTCGTGTTTGATAGCAATGGCTTTAAAAAACTCGAGGACAGGAAGTCTACCAGTATCTGAAATCTACAACTTTATGTGGTAAGCACGACCTTCACGTCAATTGACAACTTGGTGCAAACATATTTGGCATTGAAGACAAAGCCGAAGTCGTAATCGAAATCTAATATTGTTTTCCTAATTTTCAGTCAACATTTTCCATATTTTAAAACGGCGCCTAATGGTTGGAAGAATTCAGTGAGGCATAATCTTAGTTTAAATAAATGTTTTGAAAAAATTGAAAAGCCATCAACGAATGGAAGTCAAAGAAAAGGTAAATATAATGTTTAATTAAAAAACTACAGTTACTAGAGGAGATATTGCACGTTTCTGGTAATGTATATGTATAATAAAATATATATCCCATTCTTATATTTCAGGTTGTTTATGGGCAATGAATCCCTCAAAAATAGGCAAAATGGACGAAGAAGTCCAAAAGTGGTCGAGAAAAGATCCCCAAGCAATCAAGAAAGCGATGGTTTATCCAGGTATTTTTTATAATATATATCTATTTCATCATCAACCTTATCTTATTTCCTTTCACTATCTAATAGATAGCCTATAATGAAAGAAAAATTCTCGTAATGCTACAACCAAATTTGAACAGTCATCGCTCTGTCTGATCAGATGGCTCTTATATTACGCGTGGTCAGTCAACGCTCACTTTCTTCAACCAATATTATTTCAATTCAATATTATAATATCCTGTATTAGATCACTGCTCTCCCAATGCGTCTCACTAAGCTCAATCGCCGACTGTCCTCGTGATGCTACAAGCCACATTGACCAAGTCATCGCACCGTCTGATCAGATGGCTCTTATATTACGCGTGGTCAGTCAACGCTCACACTTTCTTCAACATATCTTATTTCAATTCACTATTATAACATCCTATATTAGATCACTGCTCTCCCAATGCGCCTCACTAAGCTCAATCGCCGACTGTCCTCGTGATGCTACAAGCCACATTGACCAAGTCATCGCTCCGTCTGATGAGATGGCTCGTATATTACGCGTGGTCAGTAACACTTACTATTGACTCGACACTATGCGAAATGTCACTATTTCGTTTCCAGAGAATCTCGAAGCCCTCGAGCGTGGTGAGATGAAGTACAGCGGACTGAGCGGTGATACCGATGGAGATGATGAAGCAGATGCCGATGCTGACGTGGAAATGGACGCTGATGTTGAAATAGATCCTGAAGTTAAGGAAGAAGTTGAGGATGAAACTATTATTGAACAGGTATGTAAGCGGAAGTAATCGTCCCTCAGCTGAACCGATCATCATGACATTTATCAAAGAAATAGTATGCATCACGAGGAAGGAAACGGGCTATATTTTTACGCGGTTAAAGCCGCGTGGCGCTGTTAGTACATATCTCATCAGCTTTTATTGCTCCACAATAACATTATTTTAATTTCGAAAAGTCCAAGCGGGATGCTATTATTCTGGCACTTGTGGCAACGCTGTCTATGATGTCTGGAATGAATCTTACGACTATGTAAATAAGGGCTTCGATGTACGGAACCCAGAATATTCGAGGCACAGCACGACTCGCAACTTGGACGGTTATCTATAGAATTTAAAATAAACTAATTATCTAACTAAAGCTCGTCCTTCGTTTCCCTTTCACTTCTCGTCAGTTTATTGGCAGTCGAATCCGAGCGTTTCCTTATTTGCATTTGTCTGTGTTATTCATATCAGCACTAGTACCTCTTTACTAAAAGTATGAAATAGGTATTAAATAATTTATTCTAATAATAGCAACGCATCGTCAATTGTGCAAATTGTTATTGTGTATTTGAGTGGAAAAAATGACACAAAATTCGATTTGACGAAATCGTATGGAAACAAACTCAATACTGCGTAATTTCGAAACATTCGGTACCTATTTATGGGCTTACATTTCATAAACATGGTATTAAAATTATGCAAGGACCATTTTCACTTGCCAAATAGATTAATTCATTCATTCTCAGTGTAATACAATCACAAATGCAGCAGTACCTATTTTATTAGAACCCAGACAAATCATAGTAGCTGTTACAAAGGGTTTCTCTTTATTTGTACACCATTCTATCCGTGTGATTGACTAATTTGAACAAAAACCGATTATTGTGACTTATAGCCTCGCGGCCTTTTTTGTGGGCAATGATGAGTACCAGAGACAAGATTTTTAAATCTTGTCTCTGGTACTCAAACCTTAAGATAAGACCTAAATCCACCAGATCATTTCTTTTTAAATTATCCACGCACAGACTTTTTGTTACTCACTGCTTTATTATAAGTATAGATTATTACATACGGGTCTATGCATGGTCTTTTTAAAGGCGTTAGTTGAGCCATGGCTAATACTAAGAGAACCTTTTGAGTAAATCTATACCTCTAAAACAGTACCGTGAAAAACCTACTGACATACTGACTGACAGATAACGCACTGCCTAAACCGGTGGACCTAGAGATTTCGAATTTGGAGGAAATATACCTTGTGAGGTGTAGCAAGGAAGGATTTTTACAAATTCCATACCTAAGGGGGTAAACGGGAGTGGTAAAGATTGCACGTGGGCAAAACCGCGGGGCGAAGCTGTTATATAAATAAATTATAAATAAATAGTAGGGGTGGGAATACAAGAATAAAAGAACTATTGTAACAAGTAAATCAACAAAGAGAAAAAACACGACTGCAAAAAAAGGAACTTTTCACAAAAAAAAACCTAGCACTGTGTATGATGTAAATATTCTAACGATACCCCATACATACAAATCTGTTAAGGCATTTAAAAGTAATGGTGGAATAAATAAACTCACATGCATGAACCCTGAAAACATTACACTCCTTTTTTGGGAAGTCGTTTAATAAGTTGCCAACTAAGTCTGAGCTCCCATTTAAGTGACGCTCTCTTTCCAGGAGCTCTCCGACCAGGAGTTGGAGGTCGAGGAGGTGGTGGAGGGCACGGGCATGGTTGGCGGCACGTACCGACTGCTCGCCACTGGGCCTTCGCTCGCCTCGTACATCACCGACGTGGAGTCGGGGGAGGAACTGAGCGACATTGAGGTAAGTTGGCGGTCGAGGAGATGGTTCAGGGGGCGGCACGTACCGGCTGCTCGCCACCGGGTCTTCGCTTGTCTCCTACATCGCCGACGTGGAGTCGGGGGAGAAAATGAGCGATATTGAGGTGAGTTGGTTGTCGAGGAGGTGGTTGGCGGCACGCACCGGCTGCTCGCTCGCCTCCTACATCACCGACGTGGAGTCGGGGAAGGAACTGAGCGACATTGAGGTAAGTTGGAGGTCGAGGAGGTGGTGGGCGGCACGTACCGGCTGCTCTCTCGCCTCCTACATCACCGACGTGGATTCGGGGGAGGAACTGAGCGACATTGATGTAAGTTGGAGGTCGAGGAGGTGGTGGGCGGCACGTACCGGCTGCTCGCTCGCCTCCTACATCACCGACGTGGATTCGGGGGAGGAACTGAGCGACATTGAGGTAAGTTGGAGGTCGAGGAGGTGGTGGGCGGCACGTGCCGGCTGCTCGCTCGCCTCCTACATCACCGACGTGGATTCGGGGGAGGAACTGAGCGACATTGAGGTAAGTTGGAGGTCGAGGAGGTGGTGGGCGGCACGTACCGGCTGCTCGCTCGCCTCCTACATCACCGACGTGGATTCGGGGGAGGAACTGAGCGACATTGAGGTAAGTTGGAGGTCGAGGAGGTGGTGGGCGGCACGTACCGGCTGCTCGCTCGCCTCCTACATCACCGACGTGGATTCGGGGGAGGAACTGAGCGACATTGAGGTAAGTTGGAGGTCGAGGAGGTGGTGGGCGGCACGTACCGGCTGCTCGCTCGCCTCCTACATCACCGACGTGGATTCGGGGGAGGAACTGAGCGACATTGAGGTAAGTTGGAGGTCGAGGAGGTGGTGGGCGGCACGTACCGGCTGCTCGCTCGCCTTCTACATCACCGACGTGGAGTCGGGGAAGGAACTGAGCGATATTGAGGTAAGTTGGAGGTCGAGGAGGTGGTGGGCGGCACGTACCGGCTGCTCGCTCGCCTCCTACATCACCGACGTGGATTCGGGGGAGGAACTGAGCGACATTGAGGTAAGGCAGCAACAACGCGCGCGACTCGAATACCAAATTTATTTAATAAGAAAACTAGAACAGCATATAAAAACCTGGTATTGCAATATATAATCTTGCCTCCACCACACCGAAAAAATAGCCAACTAATTATACTGGTTTATCTATCGAAACTAAGGCCCGTATTAATAAATCGCTCTTGGTTGAGCCCCTCAAGTGCGATATCAATTGATACGCTCTCAAGTTGTGATCAGCATCTTAAGATCGTCGCTGATTAATAAAGACATTTCAAGAGCATGTCAGATCATGTCGCTTTCAAGAGCCGCATCTCAAGATGCTACGTCACGAACCAGAACTTGAGAGCAAGATTGAATGAACTACAAATGAACGATTTATTTTCTTTAGTGAAAGTTCGGTTTTTGCTCAAATATAATATAACGTAAGGTTAAAATTTATAACTTCGATGTAGTTAAATTAAATTAAATGCGATTATATTAAACGTAATGTTTATTTTCTACCTCATTATCATAACCTTACTTTAGTTTTTTTGTAGAAAGGATGTAAGCCATAATTTTTGTCTATATTTTCAAAGTTACACTATCTATTAAAGAACTTAACGCAATTCATCAACAAATAACTATAATTTATGAAAATAAAAAAATCGTTGATTAGCCATGCAGTATTTCCAGCGCGTATCCTTTGGTTACGATTTCGGATCTTTTTAGACTTCAGCGTGTCCTCGCCAGGTTCTGATATCTACCAAATCTTTGGATCTTTTCGCAATCATGTCATTTATTTGTTTATTTCCGGAGTAATATAAAAATATTCTTATAATGATGGTTAATATAATTATAATTATCAAATTCTGAAATAATATTTTCGAAATCCTTGATTCTAGCAACTGGCAATCACGCTCTCAAGTCACGGATCGACCGCACTCAACATTCTGCATCTCAAAGCACATCGCAAGTGCGCTTTTGAGAGTCGAGATTGATTTATTATTAAACACTAACTCAGCTGATTACGGCATCAACATCAACAATCAACAGCTTAAGATATGTTTGTTAATTAGATTAGCATCTTGAGATCGTTCTCAATAGCGCTCTCAGAGTTGAGGTTGGTTTATTAATACGGCCATTAAGTGCAACGTTTCGCTCAGCGCGCCAAATTCAAATTTTCTTGCGTTTTTTATCAATTACAGCTCTATTTCTCATCGTGGGTTCATGAAAACTTATTTTGCGGCAATAGATAGGGTGTATCAAGAAATTACACCAACCAAAAAATCAAGGTGAAAGCTAGTATAAGTACATTTGTCAATAAACCAAAAATCAAGATGAAAATCAGCTTATTGACAATTGTAGCTAAACCAATTTTATCTAGGTGATAATTTTAATCGTAATTTCTTGAAACAACCTATTTATTGGCGCAAAATAAGTTTTCATGAACCCACGATGAGTAATAGAGTTGTAATTGACAAAAAACGCAAGAAAATTTGAATTTGGTGCGCTAAGCGAAACGTTGCACCTTAACTGTAAAAGTGGCGTGGCGATGTGTGGTATGGCGATGGTGGCCTAAACGGTTCTATAGTGCAATTTAGAATCCAACGATACCGGGTTCAAAACCTAGGCTCCGCACCTATGACTTTTCTGAGTTATGTGCGGTTTTCCATCGCTCCGTGCTTTGGAGGGCACGTTAAGTTGTCGGTCCCGGCTGTTATTGATTAATAGCAGTCGTTAACCCATGTCAGAGGCCCTCGGGCGGCCTGACAAACTCTAACATCAGAGGCCAGCACTACCTCATACGACAAACAAACAAACACTGTAAAAACAATACCCGTCGGAATTTCTTCGACAGGCGTTATTCCCTGTTCACGAGCCTAGAGGTTTTAGATATACCCATATACTATATACTTTACTACATATACTTACATAATTTATACTGCAGCAGAAAGCACCAATATTGATACGTGTATAAACGTGTCTGAATAATAAAAATACGCCATGCTGTTTTCGTTTGGCCAAAAGCCCGCGAATACGGTTTAAATACCTCGGAAGAATAATAAACAAAGTACAAAATAATAATAATACATTCGGGACGATTCACACCAATTACCTAGCCCCAAACTAGGATGCACTGTACTATGAGTATTAGATAAGAAGTAAACATACATAGATACAAATATTACAACCATGACTCGGAAACAAACATTTCTGCTCATCACACAAATGATGCGTGGTTCGACCCTCGTCAATGAAAACATGTTATATAAAATTAAATATAGGGTTTCGAAAGTCATCGTATTAGTGCATGCTAGAACCATTGACTAGCAATCAACTGTAAAGGTCCAAAGAGTTACTTATAAATGGGGTGTTAGCTCTGCACTAAACCACAGAATAAATAATAGTAACTTTTCTGCAATCAGTTGTTTAGGAATATGTTTACCTCGGGCAGGCTATGCAATTAGGTAGGAACAACTCCGAAAGCCGATAGGAGGATTCAGCTGGGATAGGCAGCATTTGGTAAACTACGTACCCCTAGTACGAGTTTTATAGTTTTCGAAAACAAAATGTAGTTTCGTTTGGTTGCATATTTATTTTTTAGTTCATGCAAGTTTCCGCTAGAGACGCTGCCAGTAAATGTATAGAACGAAACGAAACTGCGTTTCTTTCTCGAAAACTGTAAAAAATCGTATTAGGGGGGTAATCGGGATCTGATACTGATTTCCTCGTCGTCCATACCACAGTGCTTAAAGACGGAAGTCTTCTACGCGTGAATTCTACCGGTTATTACCAACGAAGCCGAAACTTGGACACTCACATCATTGAGGCTGCAGCTGCATGAAATATAGGGTAGATCCCCGATCGCCGCTCGAAAAACGGTACCGTCAAAACAAGGCATTTGCCTTGTTTTGCTTTCAGTCGCAATAGAACTCTCTCTCTCTCTCCGCTTGTGGACTAATTCGGAGTTTATCTAAATGTACGTAGTACTATTATTTATTCTGTTCTAAAGGACAGAATCCGAAATGAGTTGATCTGTCAGAGAACTAAGGTAACCGACATAGCTCAAAGAATTAGCAAGTTGAATGGCAATGTCGGTTCTTCGGGTTCACATAACAAACAAACAGCCGTTGGGGTAAACGAGTTCTAGAGTGGAGACCGCGCTTAGCCAAGCGTAGTGTAGGGCGCCCGCCCTACCTAGGCCCTAGGTGGAGTGACTACTAGCGGGGGCGGCTAGCAGGAACTGGGTGAGGAGAGATCGGGCTCAGTGGCGTTCATAAGGGGTGGCCTACGTCCAGCAGTGTACAAATGTTGTCTGATGACGAAACTACAATCCGTCTGCTGCGAAAGCTGAACGACCGCTCAGGAAGTCAAATAATTACTTATCATTGATTTCTGTTTTCAGGTATTGGAGCATTCGTATGAAGAAATCGACATAGATGTAACAAAACCCGTCAAGTTAAATCTATCAATGTCAGACAAATATACAAGTAAGTTGCTATTTTCATTCAAACTTCATAGATCGTATATATAGCTCCATTTTTTTTTTATTTGATGTAATTCCTTTTAAATAAAAAGTTAACTGGCTAGTAAAAATGCAGGAAATAAAAAAAAAAAAGAAAAGTTAATAAAACAAATAACAACACGAGAATCCCGCTCTTCTCCACACTATGGCACAAGCCTTAGCAAACAGCGCCTGCGCCGCGCCGCGCCTGTCCACCGGCTCTTTTTTTTAATAAATTACCCACTTGCACGGATACATTTCATTATTGAGTTGGAAATTGTATGTTCTACAGTAGTCGCAGCGGAAGTATGTGTCTCGGAAGTTGTCTGCTAGTCGCTGCGCATACCGCTATTTTTCAGGCGCAATCCCAATGTTGATGGTGAAGACAGCATTTTATAACTGCCTCGATAACTCGCTTACGTTTTTCGCATATTCTGTCTCGCTCTTACTTTATGCAGTTTTATCCGCACATCAGTACCTGCGCAATCGTTCACAGAGCCTAACTTCATAAACATGTACATTGGCTGCGACTACTGTACCTAGTTATGCCTAATTATATACTTACTTCGCTTATGGCAATTTAAAATTCTCATGTATACAAATAAATAAAATTGAAGTGTCTGTTTGTAGTGGCAAAATAACAGCGTTTTACTAAATGCATATTAAAGTATATACGGTACTTATAACAAAAACTTTTTTTTTTGTCTCTGTCAGTTTCTTCCGGCTAATCTCCGAAATGGCTGGACCGATTTTGACGGGACTTTCGCTGGCCGTAAACGGATGTTATAAGGAGTAACTTAGGCTTAAGGGGTAACTTTTATATTCGAAAAAGAATAAGGATTCCGTGCAAAAATTAAACCCATATATTTGATAAGCATTTTACCACGCGGGCCACATTAATTTTTGACCACGCGTACAAAGCCGCGGGCACAGATAGTGAGTAAATAAATTCATAAACCGTAACCCCAAACAAATAACTCATTTATTATTTTGTGTTACAGTTCATCCAGCGAAACGATCGAAAACAAGCTTCGTGTACCAACCTGTGACCACGCAGTCGCACACGAGCCGGCGAAAAACACCACTCGTCAACAGAGTTGCACTAATCTAAGCAAAACTCCTAAATTTACACTTGTGTGAAGGAATTATGTGATCGTCGTAACATGGGCTCAACGTAGTATGCAATAGTCTCCGTCACAGCAAAGACCTCTTTTGATTTGGCTCAACATTTTCGAAGTACTTGTCGTATGAGGTAGTATGGTGTCAGTAGTACTCACTGGTGCCCAAAAATGACCATTAATTTAGTCTTATTCGTATCCATTTGTGCTCAATTACTTGATGAAGATATTTCAATGTAGACACTGTGTTGTATTCAGCGTGACATGAAACTTAGGTTAGCTGTAGGGTTAGCTATTTACTATATAATGTTTGTTTATTCGTCTTCTAGTGCATCGTTCGTCCGACTGAGTTGAAACTTTGTACTGGTGTTGTTGGCACGCACGTGAAGGGTGCTTACATAAAAAACCGGCCAACTGCGTGTCGGACAAGCAAAGAAAAATTATCTTCTTACCGTCTGTGCATTGTTCATACGATTGAGTTGAAAAAATGGTGCGCGGTGGTCTGCCAGACTTGCTCCAGCTTAACATAACAGCAAAACAATTTCAAAAATATTCTTCACATTAAACAGAGCTATAGTGCTTCCATTGGTGCCTATAGAGCTAAAAATTCATTATTATAAGTCCAGTACGTTCTGTTTGTTAATTTTAAATGGATAACGTTGATGTTAAGTAACAAATTATAGTTATGTCGTGTTTTAGGAGAAAAATGCAGTTTATTTTTGGGCACTAGTGACGCATTACAGTTTCGGAATTTGTGTCAAATCAAAAGAGATAGCCCCCTGCTGCAGTGACTGACATTATGCAGTAATCGAGTCAAGAAATCAAATAATTCGAATTATCAATTAAATTAGCGGTGAGTTATGTTAATGAATTTGTTAAAACCGCTGAAGTGATAGTCTGTACCAGATAAGTGTATTTAAGTTATTTTTACACGAATGGGACACTTGTTACATATCTTACACTGTAAAAATAGTTTTTCTTTTAAGTGTAATATGCCAGGTAAGCTTAGTAGTATTTTTTGTATTATAAGAATAAATTAGAAAGTTGGTACTACTTGTAGTACCTCAATGTCATTATGTGAGCTATTTGTAATGTAAGATTCGTTTGTGTCGAATATTAGTAATAATTGGTTCCTTTCCAACTATAATGTTAGTACAAAGAGTGTAGCACATAGGTATGTTAATGATTAATTATAATTATGTAAGTAGAATGTAAAGTAAGTTTTATCTCATGACTTTCTTATGACCCCAGCTGGGTCTAACAACAGTCTGATAGTATAGAATTCAATTTATTATACAATTCGTACTAATGTAGGTATTAATAGCTGTTTTATAATTGTTTCAACGCAGTGGCGATATGATTCGGGTATGTTAAAAAATCCCACCGCTCTGGTAAAATATTTAAATATCTGTTGCAATCATTTTGTTGAAACTGGCAGCTCTTCCGGGAAACTGTTGTTTTTGCAAGTGAAAAAATTAAGGATTACTTTTTGTGTTATGGCATTTATTTTTTTGTTTTTCCACCGATTTTTTTATGAACTTGATCGTTATTTGTTTTTTAGCTATCAATAAATATCACAAAATAAAAAATCTCTCGACCTTGCGAATTCTGAAAGGTTTTTACAAGTTCTACAGATTTTCTTCACACCTTTCACTAGAGCTTGGTTTATGACCCACATTTTCTAATTACCAATGATTTTGTAATGCATATAATCAGCAATATAAAAAACCAGAAAGTATCTGTGTAATGCTTACAATAATGCACTCTGTATATATGCATAAAATAAAAAAGGGATCAAAAATATATTTGAGTCAATTGAGGTACCCTGAGCCAAACATTAGATCTAGCTGAACTGCAAACATAACATGATTATATGATAAGCTTGGAGACAATATTATAAACGGAATCAGTGTATTAAGCTATAAATAGACTGACTACAGAGCTGAGCTGACCCCGATTGACGCACGTTCATCGTCATGTATAATGTAAGCAATAAACACTTAACTTTCAAATTACGGAAAATCTTCGAAATCAAAATGGTCATGTGTTCTTGATTACAACATTGATTGTTCATGTTGTAATCGACAAACCATGAATTGTGTACATGTACTGTGGTTTTTTTAAACTAGGTTTCTATAAAATCTGTATGTGGTCTACATATTGTATCGCCTGTATGGCGATGATAAACTTGAGCATTCACTTGTAATGAGCATTCTAGTGAAACAACAAAAATTTGCTTGGTGCTTTTTGCCGAGCCGAGTAATTGTCGTTGTTCCGGCGCGCGCTGGCCTTTCCACCGAAGAATAGGTTTTTTGACGAGCGTTTATTTGAGCGTGCGCTAGAATGATCGACGTATTGTTCGTATCCAAAATTGGCTCTGTTCGTTGTTCAGTTCGATAAAATTTAAAAATCGGCGAATCCTCAATGTTTTGTTACAAATGAATGCTCAAGTTTATCAGCACCTTAACGATATTTTAAAAAGTCGTTTATTTTTTGGTGGTGTGAAATTTAAAAATGACTTATCTACTGAAATAACTTAGTTTATCAAGATAAAGAGAATCTGAGAAGGTATAAATAACTGAACTGAACAGTACCAGTAACTGAATATTTTCAGTTTATTTTGACGGAAACTAAGTGGTTTTGAGTTATTCGTGCGTTTATTTTAGCAATTTTTGTAGCACCATAATGTGTTATAACAATAGCACCTTTTGAGTCAAAATGTGTGTAGAATGTTCTATGTGGATATGGATTTTGTATCGGTTGTGTTAAATGTAGATCTCGAATATTTGAATTGTGGATAGAAATGAATGTTGTGCAGTGTGCTGTATTTGTCTTGTCAACTTACATTAATCTCATCAGAATGTGAGATGGGTAGATCGGTGTAACGGTAGACGTTCCTGTTGTTTTGGAATTTTGATGTGCTGTATTAATAGTTAACCTTGTATTGGGATTGTCAGTCTCCAAAATTGTCCAAAGGTGCATTTGTTTCAGAGCATTTTCTAGCACTTTTCTCTTATACTTTCTCATATTTTAGGGGTTATTGTGAACCCCTGTTCTATCAGATTAGTTTTTCTGGTGGCATGCATTAGCTCACCTGATTGCATTTACTTAGAAGTTTAAAATGTAGCAAAACGAGTTAAATGTAAATAACGAGTTTTAAACGTGTGTAGAATTAGAATCTATTAGATTTTTTCCAAGAGGCAACATAGTTAGGTGCTCTTTGTATACCTACTGTTAGACTTAAAAGTGCAATTGTGTAAATAAATATTCTAACACCTAATTTCGCTTTTTTACTACTAAATAATGTGCATGATTTTATGCCAAGAAATATTGATAGTGTTCATGAAGTTGTATTTGTAGTGAATTTGTAAGGATAGATGATTCGTAGGGAGGAAATTCCAACACCAATAAAATGTGATCATAAAGTCGAGCAGTTCAATGAAGAGCAATAATAGCATTATAGCAAAATTTAATATACCTACCTACTTACAATGTTATAACAATTTAAAGAAGTTATAGCTGGAATTTTGTACCGTAACTAGATAAAATGTATTTTTCCACTGCCAGTATTTCAACATCCAAGAAAATAAGAATTTATGCTAAGTTTAGAGATAACCTAGCAGTAACTAGTAACTTTTGTGTTAAGTGATTTTTAATAACTTTTGTAACAAAATAAAAATGAATACACAAATCTTAGTTTTATTTGTAATTAGTATACCATTCCCCAAAATTATCAGCCAATGCGTTTAGAATAACAGATAAAAACGGTGCTATAACCACATATTCCGTGGGTCCAACCCTGTTTGTTATACTACCTGTAGATAAACTATATAAAATAAGCACCAATTAAAAATGTACTCATATATACACACACCGACCCCCCGACCGACCAAATAAATTTGTTTATTCCCAGAGGAATATAAAAATATTCTTATAATGATGGTTAATATAATTATCAAATTCTGTAATAATATTTTCGAAATCCTTGATTCTAGCAACTGGCAATCACGCTCTCAAGTCACGGATCGACCGCACTCAACATTCTGCATCTCAAAGCACATCGCAAGTGCGCTCTTGAGAGTCGAGATTGATTTATTATTAAACACTAACTCTGCTGATTACGGCATCTCAATCAACAGCTTAAGATGTGTTTATTAATTAGATTCGCATCTTGAGAACGTTCTCAATAGCGCTCTCAGAGTTGAGGTTGGTTTATTAATACGGCCCTTAAGTGCAACGTTTCGCTCAGCGCGCCAAATTCAAATTTTCTTGCGTTTTTTATCAATTACAGCTCTATTTCTCATCGTGGGTTCATGAAAACTTATTTTGCGGCAATAGATAGGGTGTATCAAGAAATTACACCAACCAAAAAATCAAGGTGAAAGCTAGTATAAGTACATTTGTCAATAAACCAAAAATCAAGATGCGATCATAAAAAAAAAACGATCGATCAGAATAAATCGATCGGAATAAACAAATTTATTTGTCATGTTTGCGAAAAGATCCGAAGATTTGGTAGATATCAGAACCTGGCGAGGACTCGAAGTCTAAAAAGATCCGAAATCGTAACCAAAGGATACGCGCTGGAAATACTGCATGGCCAATAAACGAACTTTTATTTTCATAAATTATAGTCATTCATTGATGAATTGCATTAAGTTCTTAGATAGTGTAACCTACGAATAAGTAATAAGTCAGGAAACGTAACAGCGTTAATAAAATGACCCAACAAAAGTCGTGCCCAAGTAGGTGGGGCTTAAAAGTCGTGTCCAGCACGTCATCAGTCGTACATTTTTCATGCAAGCGAGCACACGTCATATCTTCGCGTACGTTTTAATTTTATCATTGTGAACTACAGCTGTGAATCATCATGCCAGCATGTGTTGTGAAGTAGTGCAGGAGCCATACAAGATTAAAATGTCCAGGGATCACTTTTCACTAGTAATAGTTGCAAAATTATAATTATATTCAAAAACGTTCAAATACATTATCAAACCGCGATGGTCAATACTATGCAAAATGAAGTCAGTCAATTTTTGGACTAAAGTTTAATTTCTACTCGATGAAATTTTGAAATTAAGCTGTTATTTTTTTCACGCAGATGATTCATACCTAAGAAACGTCAACATATTTAGGAGAATACTAAACAAAATGAGCAAATAAACAATAATGAACGATTACAGTTGGTATGTAATATAGGTTCGGCTTTTTCGACTCACGGGAATAACAATAGCATTAAAAAAACAGTTCATAGTTTGATCGAATTAAAGCACGTTTAATTTTTCAGGCTAATGAAAATTCACCTTCTGGAAATTTTGAAGTGTTTGATTTACCTGAGTTGCTCAAAAAAACAAATAATGCAAACCCTCAAGGAATAAGGCACAAAAACATGTAAGATTTCACTATTTTTTTTACACTTAATATTTAGGTTTGATAGGATTTTTTATTTTAGCTGTATATGTGTATCTATTTCCATTAGAGACAGTCTTTCATAGATTTGAAACTGATCTTCAATAAGGTTATTTTCAGGAGAATAATATCAACACCGTCATTACATTCAGTGTTGATATTATTCACCGAAAAACAACACCGTCATTACATTCAGTGTTGATATTATTCTCCTGAAAATAACCTTACCAACCAAGAAAAAGAACCAAGAGAAACAAAATAAAAAAATAATCTTATTTCAACCGAAGTCTTTAGTTTTGAAGAAAGAGGATCATGCGTTACGCCGATAAATATACCATCGTCAGATATTTAATCTGCTCTGAATACTCCTAAAACACACATTTTAAAGCAAAAACTAAGAAAAAAACTATTTTGGCAGTATAACGACTATCACAGATCAGAAATCTACAACGCCCAAATAAAAGATTAACTATGAAGAATATTTCACTTAAAATATTGTATCCCAATTGAAGAAAAATGGATTTGGCGATACTACAGAAAATACTGCATTGAATGATTTTTCGGACGATATAGTTATAGTTAGCCCTTAAAAGGAAAAAGTCAAAAGTTACTTTGATCTTTGATGGCTGTCCATCTAACATCGCTACGGCTAAGATGTTGGGTTGCAATTTTGAAGACAAACAATTCAAAATCGTTTTTTGACCACCCATCTACCGGAGACCCAGTAGTTGTAATATTAGATCCATTTCATATGGTGAAACTTGTGCGTAACACATTAGAGGAAAAATACACTCGTAGATAAAAACAAGAAAAAAAATTGAGTGGGCACATTTGCAGAAACTGAAAAATGTTCAAGATATCGTTGGATTGCATTTTGGGAATAAATTGTCAAATCGGCATCTATACTTCCGAAATAATATCATGAACGTGAAACTAGCGATTCAAACCTTAAGTCAAAGTGTAGCTGATGCGATTTAGTTTGGTTCGCAACAGTTAAACATGCCTGATTTTCAAGAAACAGATGCAACTGTTAGCTTTTTAGAAACGTTTAACAACCTTTTCGACATACTAAATTCAAGACCGACCGATACGGGTTTAAACACCCTTTTTCAGTGGTAGAATAAGAAAAACTACTTGACGTTTTGGATCAAAGCGAAAAATATATTAAAGGTCTCTAAATCAATGTGCAGTAAAAAAAAAATCGAACAGTAAATGGACAAAGAGTAACAGTATATACTAACTCTTTGAAACCAGTGACCAAAACTCAGTCCAAAACTGGACTTCTAGGACTCCTCATATGTATTTCAAGTTTTAAATTACTTTTTGCACGGCTAGTAGAGTTACAAATATATAAATTTATTTAACCATATTAAGCCAAGATGATATTGAGTTGTTTTTGGAGTGATCCGCAACCACTCCCGTTGCAACAATAACCCAAACGCCTGACAGTTTATGGAAATATATAAAAATAATTTACTGAACTTGAACCTCAGCTCTAAATTCACAGGCTGACAGGAGGACATTCCGTTTTAAATTTCTCAGTATCGTCTTCACTACATTGCGAAGAAAGATTCTCTTTTAATGTCTTCTGGACGAAAACTTAATAAATTAATTATATTTCGTGGGACAAAGAATTTAATGAATTGTAAAATGTGAGCCAAAAAAAAACATTGTACAGTAATATTGTTTTATTACTGACTTGGTCCGGTCCACTTATTGCATAACATCGTCCCGCCGCTATGACTCAGCTGTAATAGCAGACATTGCATTACGCGCGTGAACCAATCCCTGCTTTCGTTCTGAATTTAAACCAATCACCAAGCATGTCTATTTGTAACCTCGGAAGTGATTCGTACTTTGAATCTTACGTCGTTTTGGTTTGAAGTAGGGCACTTTTATTGCGACATTTGTTCTGAATTAGAGTTCCTGACTTATTATTTATTCGTAGAGTGTAACTTTGAAAATATAGACAAATATTATGGCTTACATCCTTTCTACAAAAAAACTTAAGTAAGGTTATAATAATTATGTAGAAAATAAACATTACGTTATGACGAGGTCCAAACCTCTTTCATAACAATACTCTTTTCATAATCCATTTCTTTTCATTTTGATTTTCATTATCCATTCTACATACAAATATCCTGTCATTGATATTGATTTTTGTTAAAAAATAGAATAATATTCCACTTTAGTGCTTTCATTGATTTAATTTGCAAAATATATCTTTCGTCCTTCCTTCGCTAACATTAATATAAAAAATCTGAAAGTCTGCTGCTCTGGTTTGAGGAACATCGTTGAGTTGCAGCGCCCGATCGCGTTGCACTCGATGAACGGCTTCGCGCGGAACTCTTTTAGACAAGAGCCGGATGATATCAGACTCTGGCCTGCCGAGTCTGCTCCCGCCGTGTGCTAGTATCAAGCGGAAGGAAGTTCCTGTAATTCTGTGTCAAAGAGGTTTGTGTCCTGGAATAGTGGGAGCAACCCAAACCCGGGGACCGCCTCGCGACACTGGCGCCCTCAACGTGTCCGTACCCAGCCTGCTCTACCTGCCTACAAGTTCCCGATTTCTTCGTGTTTTTTTTTTTTTTTTTTTTTTTTTTTAATCAGTTTTCAATTTTTAAGTCGCCCCACAAAATTCTAAAAGGCACTAGGCCATCTTGATTTAAATTTGGATTGAATTATTTGGCAAACCCAGAACAGTTTTTTATACTCAAGTGTATTTTATATTTGCATTCCAGTCATTCGTGTAAGTAAGACATTTTCATTAATACGTACTTTATTCCAAATTTCACTACCGGCCTACCTAGTTCCGAATTACTCTAAACTTTAAACGCGTAATTACATTAACGCTATTTTTTTTATATATTTTTAAAGCGTTACTAACGCACTAAACACACTAAACGCACGTTACCTACTAAGTAAACACTTAGTTTTATTTGCTGGTCTCATATTAAATAAAAATGGACCCTGCGCATCTAAATAAACCAGAATTGATCTATGAATTAAAATGTAGAAATGCTGAAGTTGATACCACAGATACTGCAGAAAATTTACGTTCAAGGTTATCGACCTTACTTGACAGCTCGAATACACAAGATTTTCAAAGTCCGTATACATTTGAACAGGATATAATCGAAATTCAAAAATGTCTAACCATTATTTCTGCACGTTTAATAGCTTACCCGGTACGAAAGGAGAAGAATGCGTCCTATATTCTGCACATTAAAAATAGATTAAATAACATGGATATTACCACCGTACTTACGACAGTACAACTAGAAACATTTAAAAATGTTTCAGAGAATTTCTTCGATTTACAAAAACGTTTCGAAACATTAGAAAATCCTAGCAGCTCTTCTAGAGAAAATTCTTCTACACACGATCATTTTCCAGAACAACAAACTCAATTACCATATTTTGACCTTACTGACACAAAAGCTACAAAATATTTCGATCAACAGATCAAGTCACGAAATTAAACGGTTTATTTACAAGGGGAATAGTTGTCCAAAAGATTTTCTTGAAAAAGTAGAGGAGTTCGCAGTTGCTCGAAATATTTCACATACTGAACTATACAATCATATATACGATATTCTGAAAGGAACTCCTTTAGATTGGTTTCGAGCTCACAAACAAACAATCCCGGATTGGGAATCTTTTAAAATTACATTACTAAATGAATTTGAAATTACAGACTACGACTATAAACTGCGTAAAATCATAGATGCTCGCAAACAAAAAACAAATGAGCGTGTGATTTGTTATTTTACCGAATTAGAATCATTATTTGCGAAATTACGTGAGCCTATTTCAGAAAAAGCCAAAATTGATATTCTTAGGCGTAACTTGCGACCCGAATTCGGTCAAAGGTTATCACCAGACGATCTCGACTCGGTCGCAACATTATTAAAATCGTGCAAATGGTACGAAAGTTGCATTGAAATTTCCAACTCTGATACCCCTTCTACATTACAAGACTTAGCGAAGCCTTCGACTTCTAATACCCAACACAAAGTCACTGCTACACCTAACATACTACATTATCCGTATAATACCTTGCAACAACCACTTGTGCAAACACATCCTTACCCTCAACCTTACCCTGTACATTCAATTGCTGCAGATTCTAAGAAAACTGCACTACCTATATTTTGCCCTCGCTGTCGAAACGACAGTCATGCTTTATGTCAATGTCCCTACAGACATAAAGTTTGTTTTCGTTGCGGTAAAAAAGACGTAATTTTTACCAATTGCCCTGTATGTACAAAAAATTCAAAAATAATAATTAGAGAGGATATAGAAACACAAAATTGTAATACTAACAATAACTTTGATCAAAATGATTGGAACAATTGGCTTAAAACTATTTCAATATTTTTCAAAACATACAACGTTTCTACGCTCCTCTTTGATAATACATCGGACACTGAACGTCCATACCTTAGAGTAAATGTTGGGAATTTAACCCTTAACGGTTTGCTGGATAGTGGCAGTGCCATTACAATTTTAGGTAATAACTCACATAAATTATTACTTGAACATGGTTTGTAACTACAACGTGACCAAATTATCAAAGGTTCTGTTGCTAATGGTCAAACAATCAATTCAATTGGTACTATTAAGCTTCCAACTTTATTTAAAAATAAGTTTGCTATAATTACTGCCCATGTAATACCCGCTGTTACTCAACCTTTCATATTAGGTATCGACTTCTGGAAAACTTTTAAGCTGGCTCCAGACATACTTAATACGGTCAGTATGCTCAAGAGTTCAGATACTCCCATGTTTATCATCAATAATAATGATACTTACTTACATTCTTATGACAGACTTACAGATACACAATTGATTCTTGCTAATGCAGTTGTAGAACAATTTCGTAATATTTCTACTGACGTACTTCCTTTAGGAAGAACAAACCTTATTGAACACTGTATTGATACAGGTGACCATCCACCTATTCGTCAACGTTGCTATCGATTATCACCTGAAAAACAGAAAGCTCTTCGAGCAGAAGTTGATAAAATGCTAGAACTTGATGTTATAGAGCCTTGTGAAAGCCCATGGCTAAATCCTGTAATTATTACCCCTAAGAAAGATGGTACTTGGAGATTTTGCGTCGACAGTCGTAAGCTTAACGACATAACTAGAAAAGATGCTTATAAATTACCATTCATATCAGACATTATAGATAACCTTAAAGATTCTAAATATCTGAGTTTAATTGACATTGCTAAAGCTTTTTGGGAAGTGCCTTTACGTTTAGAAGACAGACCTAAGACTGCTTTTCACGTTCCAGGTCGTGGATCTTTTCAATTTAAGGTTATGCCTTTTGGTCTTACTAACGCACCAGCTACGCAACAAAGATTCATTGATAATCTTCTTTCTGATGAGTCTAATAACGACTCTCTTTTTTATTATTTGGATGATATAATAATAGCCACAAAAACGTACGAGGAACACGTACGTTTGCTTAAAAAATTACACGCAAAACTTTCAAAAGCAGGTATAACAGTAAATTTTCCAAAATGTGCATTTTTCCGAAATGAACTTAAATACCTAGACTACGTAATTGATGATCAAGGTCTCCACACAGACCCTGATAAAGTCAAAGCAATCTTAGAAATACCAGCACCCAGGTCTGCTCGCGAGGTGAAAAAGTTTCTCGGTACAGCTAGTTGGTATAGACGCTTTGTACCCAATCTTAGCACATTAGCTGCTCCCCTCACTAAACTTACGTCTACCAGTAAGAAAGCTCCTGCTTTCAAGTGGACTTCTGAAGCTGATAAAGCTTTTAATAAAATCAAACAAGCTTTAATATCAACTCCTATTCTAACTTGCCCTGACTTTTCTAAACCCTTTGCTGTTCATTGCGACGCATCCGCTTTTGGACTTGGTGCAATGCTTACCCAAGACTTCGATGGAGTTGAAAAACCCATAGCTTACATGAGCAAATTACTTACAGGTCCCCAAAGAAACTATTCTATCACTGAACGTGAACTCTTAAGCGTTATAACAGCATTAGAGTATTGGCGTTGCTATCTAGACAATGGTCAAAAGTTTACTATCTATACCGATCATTCTGCACTTCAATGGTTCTTACACTTAGATAATCCTACAGATAGACTTGCCCGTTGGAGCATACGCTTATCAATGTTTAATTTTGACATTAAATATAAACGTGGCAAGGAACATTTGGTCCCAGATACATTATCTCGTATTAAACCAATTAATGTGATTAATTATGATCCAATACAGACTTCTGATTCGTGGTACACTTCTGTATACTCCAAGTGTAGCACAAATCCCACATCAACTCCTGATTATATGATACGACACAATAAACTCTACAGGTACACCCGTTCTAATACCCTCATAAACTCAGAATTAAGTTGGAAAGAAGTAATCCCATCTGAATTTCGTACAGCTATTATCGACGAAAACCATTCGTTACCAACAGCAGCTCATTTTGGCACTTTCAAAACATACCATCGTATTAAAGAAAAATACTTCTGGCCAGGAATGTACAAAGACATTGCCAGCCATATTTCTAAATGTGAAACATGCCTCGCTTATAAGCATCAGAATCAAAATACCATTGGTCTGATGGGTAAACCCAAGAACTGTTCTCGTCCTTTCCAATGCATATCTATTGATATTGTTGGTCCACTTCCAATGACACGTAAACTTAATAGATTTATTTTTGTAGTCACATGTTGTTTTTCCAAATATTGTCTTATATTCCCCATGAAGCGAGCTACCTCTTCTGTAATCAAACATATACTTGAGAACTTAGTTTTTATGGTTTATGGTATTCCAGAGACCATAATCCTAGATAATGGCCCTCAACTAATTAGTCATGAACTCCAGGATTTATTTCAATATTACAATATACCAAAAATTCATTACACCCCCCGTTACTGTCCGCAAGTCAATACTGTTGAACGTTACAACAAAACAATTATAACAGCAGTTGCTTCTTTTGTTGATAATGACCATCGTACTTGGGATTTATATTTAAATCAAATCCAATTTGCAATAAATTCAGCTGTTAATGAAACTACTAAATTCACACCAGCTTTCTTAGTATTTGGTCGCGAACTTGTAACATGTGGTTCTGTATATAATGCTTCGGATCTAACTGAAGAATTGATTTTTGCTCCACGCGATGAGTACGCTGACAACATAGGTCAGTTAAGCCCTTTATTTGCTGAAGTTCAAGCACGTTTATTCCGCGCTCATGAAACTAACGCAAAATATTATAATAAACATCATCAACACCTTGAATTTAACCAAGGTGACATTATATGGAAACGTAATTATCCCATAAGTTCAGCAGGCAAGTATTTTTCAGCTAAATTAGCTCCTAAATTTGTAAAATGCATCATAGCAGCTAAAATTTCACCACTAATTTACGACCTCAGTGATTTATCTGGTAATCCCTTAGGCCGTTGGCATGTCAAAGACATTAAACCTATACCACGTACGTCTTAACCTTAACCATCACTTCTCTACTTACATACTTTATTATAATTATGTACTATGAAAGTTACGTTGCTTTCATATTCCTGTACCTTACCATATATTTAAATATCTACTTATTCATTCACCATTTGTACCATTTGTTTCACCATTGTAGGTTCCCTACTTATAAATAACCTTGTATCTATGTTGTAAATAATGTAATTTTAATATAATTTCCCTTTACGGAGTAATGTCCACATTTTTAGCCTATTTTTTTTATTCACTTCATTAACTTTTCGGATTCATTATGAATATTGACTTCAACTCCCTACGTATTGCTATTCAGTGCTATTTTACTTACTACATACTTTAATTATTTGGTACTTATGGTAGCTAATACCCTACTTGTTAGCTATGCCTACTTGTTATACTATTTTATTTTATTTACAATCATAATGTTCAGTATAAAGCGAAACCAGTACCATATATTATTATTTACTACACCTACACACAAAACTTCCAACACTGAAAAGAGCGGCAAATGTGATTACTCTATAAACCAAGCCTAGGTCACAAAAACCTGTATTATTTTATAGTTAATATGCTATTACCTACCTACCTTACTTATATTATTTTAACGTTCTAACACAACGTTTACTATGTACATTCATGTGCTACAGGCACGTCGTACCCTAAGGTACGTTTAGCCATTTTGGCAAAATAATTGTAAATAAATATACACATACATACATTTACACATCACACACCACACATTCACCACACATACACATACACACATACACTCACATAATCATTCTGATCAGCGGCTAGTGACTGTATAAATAAGCCTACACTATACTGTATTGGTTCCACGAGTGACTTTATTGATATATAAGGTTCCTCTTTCTTATGAGTTTTATTTCCAAGGAATGGGAATAAGACTATGAATGATGATGAATGAATGTGTGATTTATGAATATGAATGCATCTAGGAATCCAATCAATTGTATATTGACATTGTTAATAAACATTTTCACATTAAAATTGAAAAGATAGCATTTTTTAGCATTTCCATTATTTTAATTAATTATTTTACTATTTTAATTTTATTACCCATATTATATATATTTTTATTATTAACTTCTACTATTATTTTTTTCTTTTGTTCTTAGCATATAATATTATTTTTAAATAAACCTTACAAAAAAAAAAATTTTTTTTTTTTTACTATCAAAAATTTTTTTTTTTTCTCCGGGGAGGCGGGGTATTGTGACGAGGTCCAAACCTCTTTCATAACAATACTCTTTTCATAATCCATTTCTTTTCATTTTGATTTTCATTATCCATTCTACATACAAATATCCTGTCATTGATATTGATTTTTGGTAAAAAATAGAATAATATTCCACTTTAGTGCTTTCATTGATTTAATTTGCAAAATATATCTTTCGTCCTTCCTTCGCTAACATTAATATAAAAAATCTGAAAGTCTGCTGCTCTGGTTTGAGGAACATCGTTGAGTTGCAGCGCCCGATCGCGTTGCACTCGATGAACGGCTTCGCGCGGAACTCTTTTAGACAAGAGCCGGATGATATCAGACTCTGGCCTGCCGAGTCTGCTCCCGCCGTGTGCTAGTATCAAGCGGAAGGAAGTTCCTGTAATTCTGTGTCAAAGAGGTTTGTGTCCTGGAATAGTGGGAGCAACCCAAACCCGGGGACCGCCTCGCGACAACGTTTAATATAATCGCATTTAATTTAATTCAAATACAACGAAGTAATAAATTTTAACCTTACGCTATATCTTATTTGAGCAAAAACCGAACTTTCAATAAAGAAAATAAATCGTTCATTCGTAGTTCATTCAATCTTGCTCTCAAGTTCTGGTTCGTGACGTAGCATCTTGAGATGCGGCTCTTGAAAGCGACATGATCTGAGATGCTCTTGAAATGTCTTTATTAATCAGCGACGATCTTAAGATCCTGATCACAACTTGAGAGCGTATCAGTTGATATCGCACTTGAGAAACCATGAGCGATTTATTAATACGGGCCTATATGTTCGCGGGTTAAAAATATATGATAAATCAAGGAAACATTTATTTATGAATAAAAATTACCTGGCAGGTCCTGCCTGCCTTCCTTTAAGCAGGAAGAGTAAAATTATCAGTTGATGGTAGAAGTTCACATTGAAGGGTCATCGTTCGGTTGCAAGCAGCGATCAACGAGATCACGATCGACGCGTGTCAATATATAAAATGAGATGCTTCTATGGAATAAATTCTATTGAGTGGTCGAACTCGACTGTTTATTTTTTGTGATTTTCTGGCTGACTGTACTTTTCAATGTTAATCGTCCTGCGTCTGGCGACGTTTTTAAACCAAACGCTTCGATCGCCGTGTCCACTCTGGACACTGCAATCGAAGCGTTTGGTTTGAAAACGTCGTTAATAGTACAATTGCAGTAACTGATTGCTACCGTGCATCCGATTGATTCAATTGGATTGTCAGTATCGCTATCACTAATGCCTTGCGATAGAGTCGAAATTGCTATGAAAAAGTGATAATCCGATTGTAACCAAGTTCTGTAATAGGGCCACCACTCATCGCAAGCCGCAGTGCTATTACATTTTTAGACCAATTTTGTTATAGAGTGTTGCATACAAGTCTGTAATATTATTCCACTTTTATAAATAAACAATAATTATTACTATGTTTGTTTTCATCTATATTAGCTGGCATAACACATTTTTAGTTGATGCGCCTTCTATAAATAGCTCATAGCTGTTAGTTCTAGCCCCAAACACGGGGTAAAAATTAACAACTGACTTTTTTCAGAAAAAACTGATTTATTTAGGTATTTTTTTGTTTGTTTTATGTTAATAACATGATACCTAAATAGTTGACACATCACATATAATAAAAATCTATTCAAAAAGATAAAAACTTATGAATCTACAACTAAAAATACAATTTTTGTTAATTGTTGCCCCGGGCCCTATTTCATAAAATATAGTACACTGACAAATGTCAATCGAACCGACAATTGTCAGTCAAACTATCGAAACGTCGTGCTTTTTTGTTATATGAAACGCAGGTTTGGCGTATTCGACTGACATTTGTAGTTTTATTATGATTTGTCTCTTATGAAATAGGGCCCTGGCCCGATATTTGAAGTCAAAAACCGTGCATGCTAAATTGCATTTTTTTTTTGTATTTCATTTGTGTACATTAGACGTAGACAGAAAAGCTAAACTATCCAGGGTTGCCAATGCCAATTTATCAAATTCTCCAATAATCTCAGTCAGCTTCCCCAAATTTGGGGAGAAAAATCTACTGGTTCACCACATGTTCCCCTCAAAATTATTGTAAGGAATGAAACAATTTAAATAATGTTTATTTTTATCTCTCATATCGGACACTTTTTTCCATATTTTTGTTGGAAGTATTTTGCTCGATGGGATAAACTTGACACTTTCGCCCAGTATATCCCTTCCCTTGTTGCCATTAAATATGTTATAGTATGTGTAATTAGTTACCTGCGGTTTTCTGTTTTTTATTTTTTAGGGACAAAATTGTAATATAAAAAAAAACCTAAATACACTAGTAGGTATCTTTCATAAACTTCGGTTGAAGAGGAATCCCCTAATCATAGACAAATGAAAAACTAGGGATGTGTTGATAATGTTAATCAACCATATGCTTGAAAGAATTTCAATCACTACACTAACTAGCCGTGAATCTTACGTAGTATTTATATACTCTTTGGCCGTGAAACTATCGATATTATTTAAGGGTGAGATGTCAAAATCCCCGCATAATGCCAATCACCAATCAACTTGAGATTCCCCACAGTTTGGGGAATTCCCCACAAATTCGCAACGCTGAATCCGTATACACATTTCTTACTGTCGTTTGTTGAGGATCGAGCCTCTTTGTACACGCATTGAAGTTCCAAGTTTGATTTGTGTAAAAAATAAGTGTGTGACGTCTGTCGAGAAGTTTAATTTTCTTCGGTTTTTCTCTATTTATATCTAGCTCAAAGACTACAATATATATCTAGCTCACTATAGCGCACTCTGCAAATACGTATAATACAGTAGATCATACACCTTTAGGTTATGGTCGTCAGCAGATAAAAAGGATGGAGAACATTACGTCGAAATTTCAAATAGGGTTGCTTGAAGGTAGAAGCAATAAGGAAGTTTCCATTTTTATCATTTTTTTTTTTAAATTGTACTTAACTTGCAATAAAGCTCGTTGTATTTTTTTTTCAATTATCTCCATAAATGACGAAGTTATGATACTTTTCCCGACCGCTTTCAAACTTCTCGGCGCGCGGCCAGTCAACAACCTCATGACGTCACAAGTCTCGCGCGCGACTGACGCGACTCGCTCGAGTCGAGGAGTAGTCGTTGATGCGCTGTCATCCGGTCACCTTGTTAAATTCAGACGGTTATTTATTACTTTTGGTTAGATCAAGACGGAACGGATATTATCGTTGTGGAATAATTATGGAAACCGTGCAAACTGATGCTAAAGTACATTTTAAATATTGTATCGTGCCCAAGTGTACAAATACAACCATAACTGCACCCGATAAACATTATTTTACGGTGCCTAAAGGCAAAAAAATAAGAGCTATGTGGTGCAAAGTTATGAAAAGAAAGGAATCTCTTTCACAAACATCTGTAAGATATTACTGCGAAGACCATTTCAATGTAAGTATTTAGTTATCCATATTTATCTAAGTTACTCGGGAGTTTGTGCCGAGTCGTTTTGGATTTTTGCTTTTAAACATAAGTTAGACAGAACTGAATGCTCTTTGTTTGGACTATTTAAGCTTGGCTACGAAATCACCTAACATTTTTTTTACACAATACTTGTCTGTCACAAAAAAAAACAATTGACACAACCGTTAACTAAATTACTCATTTCTAGAGATGGGAAGACGTCAGAAGCATGTTATCGATATTATTTATTTCAATGTATTATTTTTATGTGCCTATTTTAAAAACGCGATTTATATAATTTTTAAGCGTTTTATGTAATCCTGTATCATTATGGTAAATATACTGCACGTAAATACACGACATACAAAGTGTGTAGCCAAGCAAAAAATATGTTTTATCAAATCTCTGAAGGTTTTTTATCAACTTTTGAACTTAAATTTGGGTAGACATTTCTGTTAGAATTATAACTACCTTGATTTCAGCATGCATGAATTATATTTGTAATTTTGTTTATAGGTCGCGGATGATCCAGAAAATTTCATGAGACATCGATTTATAGGTGGCAGACTGTTTTTAAAAAAAAAAATGTTTTACCTCATAAATTCGCTTGTCAAAGAGCGAAGTCAGACATAAACGAACCTGAGTATATTGAATGCATTTGTATTGATGAAGAAAAAGATCTTGATGATCCCATATCTGTACCTAAAGACTGTATCGATGTGAATATGGAAGCCAATGTTAAAATACAAACAAAAAATAAGAGTGTTCAAGTACAAATAAAAGACAAAAGTAAAGGTAAAAGCTGTCAAACTACCTTCAAAAAGAAGAGTGTTACATTTGTAGCAAAACTAAATAAAGGCGACGACATTAGTGACACTATCATAGAACACTATTATATATATATATATATATATATATATATATATATATATATATATATAAGATGAGATATTCAGAAAAATCGATATCGATATTCTTGTTTATTCAATCTCTACTTTAAAAAATAAAATAAAGTAAATGTTTTATTGACTAATCTTAAATTAACATATATTTGACTTATTTTTAATTATCATGCACAAGGTTTGAGTCGACACTTCGTCTATTCTATTATATCAAACGTATAAATATATGTGTTAATATAGAAATATCGATATCAATATTTTTGTTTATTCATTCTTTACCACCTGGTTACAGAGACATGAAATGACTGGGCCATATTTATTTAAACTTTGAACAAAACTATCTGAGTACCTACACCGATTTACCTAAAATGAATAAAAACAGCAGCAAACTAATGGGAATTTATTACGTGTGATGATTGTTACGGTTGATTAAAATCATAATGTAGGACTTAGTAGGTAGGTACTTACGTTGAAAGTTTCACTCCTCTGACCTCTGCACTTGTGTACAGTGGATTGTTTTCCAGAAAATCCAAAACCATAACCATGTTCACTTTTGGTAAATTATTAGACTGTCCACGCACAAACCCACTCTCCATCGTCTAACTCTTACTTGAATCCAGTTTATACTTATGTAAAATATATTTACTGTACAAAATATATTAATACAGTTACTAAATACTTCACACAAACACTCACACACCGCGTTCCATGTACTTAATGTGAGCAACAAACGACGAAACACTTGAAACAGCCGCTAAATGGTTTCCACCCCACCCGTACCGTTGACCCGGCGAGACTTGTGACGTTGCAGAGCAAATGCTCCGCGCGCATTTCAAAATTCGTTTGGGATTCAGTAAAAGTTGATTCATTTTGACATTTTTCAAGTTATTGAAATAATTCTTTCACCATGTTTATTATAATTTCTTTGCCTAACAATTTATATAAGTTTTTTTTATTTTTGTAAAAATAAAAACTTCCTTATTGGTCAACCTGGAAATACAAATTATGTATTCTCTTGAGAAGTATACCAAGTGCAATTGAAGTTACCGAAGGAAAACTTGTACGGCCGGTTTCTTTACATGATGGAACAGGTGATGCTGATGTCTTCAAGACTGATCTAGCAGCCTTTGTTAAAGCTGATAGCAGTGCTCTGCTTGTATTGACGACAAACATGAGTGATTATGCACTCAAGAAAGTTATGCGTTACACGACCGCTCGAGAGGTTTGGATGGAACTACATAGATTCTATGATAGTGTTAGTGAAGACCGCTCCTACAATCTATGTATGAGTTTCTTTGGATACAAGCGAGAGTCAAAAGAATATATCGCTACTCATATGTCGAAATTGAAAAATATATGGACCGAGCTAAATTTAGAAATGTCCCACGACTCCCACGACAGCAAGGAGTTACCCAAACTATTGTTGATCTGTAAGATACTAGATACACTTGGTGAGGAGTATTTTTCATTCAGGAGTAGCTGGCTTTTAATTCCTAAGACAGAAAGGAATGTTGAGAATCTTACAAGTCATCGTTGTGCTTTTGAAAGAGCCATGTCTAGTAAACGAGTACCTGAAGAAGAGATCTTTGGTGCAACTACGAGCACGCAAAAGCAAAAGAAGAATAATAACAATAAAGACGCAAAGTTAAAGTGCAATTATTCCTCAGAGTTGGATCATCGAGTCAGAAACTGTCCAAAGTGGATTGAAGATGGCAAACCACCCAAGAAAGAGAGCAATAACCAAAATGCAAACATGATGCTCATGTCTGTAGAGATAGCACAGACAAACACGGCGGTATTTTCCGCAGAACACGACAGAGATAGCTGGTGGGTAGATAATGGTGCAACGAGCCACATCACAAATTGAAATGATCTTTTCCAGAAATTTGAGTATGATGAGAAGTCCACAGTAACCACCGCCAATGGAGATACAATTCAAGCTAAAGATAAGGATCCATCATTATTGAAGCAAATGTTAATGGAAAGATAGCACCGATAACGCTTCAAGATGTTTGGTACGTACCGTCGATAACAAAAAACCCGTTCTCAGTCTTAGCTGCTCACGATAAAATTCCGCACAACAGTTTTATGTCGAATCCGACTAAATGCAGTTTCATAATCGAGGATGAAACAAAAATAACTGGCGAACGATGTCAAACGGGTGGATTGTACAAACTTGAGGTCAAGAACATAAGCATATGGGTATAAACCCAGCCAGAGAATTAGAAGTGTTCATGACTACTGAAACTTAAGTGTACCACGAAAGAATTGGTCACCAAAATAAGAGACACGTTAGAGCGTTTGTTGAACGAGAACTGGGTATTGAATTGCCCTCTGAGCCTAACGAACTTTGTGAAGGCTGTATTAATGGAAAAGCTCACATATTAAAGATTAGCACATGAACAAGAGCGTCTCAGCCAGGAGAATTATTGCATGCAGATGTATGTGGACCCATAGAACCTCGTTCTTTTTCGAAATATCGCTATTTCCTGATCATAAAAGATGAATTTATGAAATTTCGTTACGTCTATTTCCTGAAAGAAAAGTCAGAGGTCCCTAGTAAGCTAAAACAGTTATTAGCTGAAATTAAAACGTCAGGCAATATTGTCAGAGAAATTTTGAGTGACAGAGGCAGTGAAGTTAACAACAAGAGTATGAGAGATATTCTACAAAAAGAAGGGATACGTCAGAGGCTCGCAAGTCCCTATACTCCAGAACAAAACAGTTGTTCCGAAAGAGAGAATCGAACCGTAGTCGGAACTGCACGTGCTCTAATGTATGCACACAAGCAATTACCGCTTGAACTATGGGCTAAACTAGTGAATACTACAGTTTACATACTAAATCGTACCGTCCCAACACAAGAAGATGGTAGAACACCATACGAACTCTGGTACGGAAAGAAAGTGTCAGGCATTTACGCATCATCGGTAGTACTTGCTACGCACATATTCCGGAACAGAAGAGGAAAAAGTTACACAAGAAGGCTTTAAAAGGCATTTTGATTGGATACGATCAAGACGGCTATCGTATCTGGGTAACTGAAGGCAATAAGAATAGTCTCATTAGATCTCGAGATGTCATATTTGACGAGAAACCATTAGCTTCTGCAGAGGTAGACGTTGAGACAACTAATAAGGATGCAGAACCGAGGTTTAACGTGTTTCAAATACCCTTGGACTCAAAACGTATATAGAGGGCGACACTCAATATATGACAGGAGATATTCAAGGTATGCAACCAGGACAGTCAGATAACATAGAATTGGTCGAATTAGAGGGAGATAGTGTAGAAGTGGTTCAGAAAGAGAATTGGATCATACAGACTATTCAGTCCATGAAGAAGAACCTCACATTATTGGTGAAATGGATCGTGCTGAAGAGGAAGTCGCACTCAGATCTTCAGACGATGATAACGATGATGGTGATGATGAGATGGATGAATTTCAAGACGCAATCGAACCAAGATATGATTTTAGAGATAGATCAACAAAGAAAAGACCAGTAAAATTCGACGACTATGCTATGTCCGTGTTAATTACACATGAGCCCTCGTCATACAAGGATGCCTTGCAACGAAAAGATATACAGAAGGCAATATTGTTATTAAGCAGGAAGCTTACACCAATAAAGTGTTAGAGCGATTCGGGATGAGTAGTTAATCCGATCTCGATCCTGCTGGATAAAAAAAGAACTAGAATCAGGGAGAGTTGAGTCTTCTAAAGATTCTGAAGAATCATTTCCGTATCGTTAAGCAGAAGTTGTTGCAGCCAGTGAAGGAGCCAGAGAGCTTATATGGCTAAAACGAATTTAAGAGACGATCGCACGCTTATTTCACCCACTTTCCAAACCGAACGCTAATAGCGTATTTTAGTTATTTTTGCCATCTGAGTAAAACCGATCGTCAGTTAATGTTTCGCAATTCGAACGTCACGTCACTGGTGTCATAAGTCAAAGTCACTGTACCTACTCAAGTGTCAGACCTATGAATCTAACTGTCAAAAAAAAAATGTTTTTGTTTGTTGAAGAAAGAACTTGAATTTTGCGAGGATTCCTAAAAATCAGGAAAAATCCTACATACTTAGAGCATAGAAATAGAACAAGGGAGCTTCATCAAGAATATAGGCTATCTATCTACGAGTAAAAATATGTCTACTCGCGAGATTGTTACATTACAGTTTGGTCATTATTCAAACTTTGTTGGAGCACATTTTTGGAACCTGCAAGAATTAAGTTTTGACTACACAGATACTGTAAAGACTGAAGTAAACCATGATATTTTGTACCGGGAAGGACAATTATCCAAAGGTGAGGTCACTTATACGCCTAGATTAGTCATAGCTGACCTCAAAGGTACTTTGAAAACTTTACCTGAAAGCGGCGGTCTACATAATGAAGAGGTAAAAGACATCCCATGGGAAAAAGTGGAGAAAATTGAAGAGCCGGCAGTAAATAAAAATGAATATCTAAGGGATATTGAAACTCAAGGTCCATCAACAGTATTAACAAAAGAGTACAAACTTGAAGACAGTGTACATTCTTGGACAGATTACTTTTACCCCAGACTTCACTCCAGAACAGTCAATATTATTAAGGAGTATGGACATGGTGATGAAAATGTAAGTTACTGTTTTCATCAAACAAAATAGATTATAACTCTTGGTAGAGAGTAGCTACATTCTTAATTTCCTACCAAACAAATACTTAAAATCTTTCCTAAATATCACAAACTTAACTTTAACTTCTTTAATTTATTTTATTTGTTTCGGTTCCAGCAAAACTTTGAAATATTCAACACTGGTAAATCGGTATGGAAATCAGATTATGGAGATGCATTTGATGACAATGTTCGGAGATACATTGAAGAATGTGATAGTATGCAAGGATTCCACATCAACTTTGACTGTACAGATGGCTTTGGAGGTCTTGCTTTGAGCTGTATAGAGCAACTAGCTGATGAATATACAAAACCAATACTTGCATATCCCATCATTCCATCACACTTCCCAGATAACAATCCTACAACCCCAGAAGAGAGGGACAAGGCCACATTGAAGGATTCCATAAGGTTAGTGAACATAGCAATGTCAATACAAGAGTTATCTGAACATGCCACAATGTTTGTGCCAATTTGCACAGGAGAGAAAGGGTGGAGAAAACCAGGCAACCCCAGGACATTTGATCATATCCATTACAATCCAGAATTGTACTACCATTCCTCAGCCCTTTTAGCATCAGCTTTGGACACATTGACCCAAAAGTACAGGCACAAGAGCAATGTCTATACTTTATCAGACATTTGTGCCGACATGACTGGATATGGTAGAAAAATGGCTGCAGCATCATTGGGAATGCCATTTGCTTTTAATGAATCACAATATTTGATTGAGCATCTAAATGAAACTACGAGACCTATCTTCTCATCCATTACGCCAAGCTGCAAGCTGGCATCAGATAAAATTTTCCAGCTAATAACTGTGAGAGGTATTCCAGAGAATTATTTGAAGGCACCTCTCCAACAAGCAAAGGAACAGATGAATCTACCAGCCTACAGGTGCAACAGTGTGAAAGAAATGTTTGAGTTGTATTTCCAGGCAAATAACTTCCTTTCTGCAACTAATTTGACGATTTGTGAAAAGCCTTTGGAAGTCAAGACACCATTCCCTAAATTCTTTTCAGACAATCTGAATCAGTATGGCCTTGTAAAGAATGAAATCAATGAAGAGAAAGTCCAAAGTTGTGCTGCAATAGCTGGTTACCATAATGGCAATTTCTTGACTGATATGATAGAAAAACTCCACAGGGAAGTAAGCAGGATCAAGTTTGCCAAATTACACAAATTCCAAGAGGAAGGTCTAGAATCTGTAGACTTCAGCGAGAGCTTAGATAAGCTAGCAGAGTTCAAAGATAACTATGAAGATAATTTTGAGCTTTAAATCTATTGTGTTCATTGATGTAAGAAATAAATAAAAGAATGCACATAAAATTATTTGCTTTATTTTAGTTGATTTAGATAAAATAAATCATTCCCATTCACACATCTCAATTGTACACATTTACATATTTTATTGGAGTCTTTTTGAACCGCAATCATGTTGACCGCTCTAGTGCTCTCTCCTTCATTCTTGTTATAAATGCTGCTCCTTTGTTCTTTCGGAAGTTTTCGTAAGGATCGTTTAGGTTGACGCCAATTCCTGTAAAAATAAAGCTATATTAATTGGCTACCATTTTCTAAGCTGCTAGACTAAATACATGTAAACACATCACACAGCCCTTGGTGCACACACACAAGATTAGATTAACCTCTCACCTAGAATTGATCATCAAGGATTGAGAAGGCTTGCATAAGAAAATGTTAGTGACAAAATGTATTCTGAAGCAGTTCAACACTCACTTTGCAGCTACGATAAAAAAACAATGAATATCAGTACAATGTTTTACAGAATTGCAATGGTTGATACATGAGGTTTATTTTGTTTGTTACCAATCTGTTATCTGTATTTTCAACTGGTTACAAGGGTGGGTAGTTTAAGTATCAATTTATGTCAGGCATTCCTCATTGTTAGACTGGTTGCAGAGAAAAAAAGGATAAGTATACAAACTACAGAAGAAAAAAAAAGAAAGAAAAAAATATATTGTTAAATGTAAAACTTGCTTGCCACTCAAAAATCATAATCAGTCTTACTTATCAGTTTTTTCGGCAATTATTTTATAGCCGGTGCAGTAGGTAATGCAGTGTACCCCAAAATTGTTTGTTTATGTTGCAGTAGCTTCTTAGCTAGGTGTACAATTACGCCCATTATCTAGCCCGTTTCTGAGAGGCTTTAGAAAACTGAAGTAAGCTCACCTTTATACTGATCCTGTTTATCTCTAACGGTGCCCCCGCTGATAGGTTCTGCTATGCCTTGTCCCGAAGCGCCCAGTCCTCCCTGGCTCCATCCCATCTTCTGCAGTAGCTGGTGACCTTTGTTGCTGGGGTCCAAGCCACCTGATGTGCTTGGGAATGAGCCTCCGCTGCTGTAGAATATAATATAATAATAAGACTAAAGCGTCACAATCACATAATTATGGAAATATGCTTCAATTACAAATGATTTTGGAATAATGTTTGTATGGACAATTCATCCTCCGCCGGCTCCATATGTCTAAAATCATAAAAACGTCATACAGATCTCAAATAGGAACCTTTGTATCTAGAATCTGAACCTAGATGAATTTCTGATTAGGTTTTGTTTTATTACTGGCTGCACCCCGCGGCTTTGCCTGTGTTGTCATTATTCCGGAATTAAAAGTAACCCTTGCTCGCTTGTCTTATAAGGTAGTACTTGCATCTGGTATGTCAGTTTGTCATGCTGTCCAAGGTATGTAAAATACGAGTAACCTATATTAGTCATTTCACCAAATTCAGTCTAGCCGTTTCGGAGTGAAAACTCCTCAAAATTTCACTTTTATAAAAAAAAATGGGTATTTCTTCTACCAGAGTTTAAAAATTATGTTGGGGCTTCCTTGCTTGTTTGTCGTAAGAGGTAGTGTTTAGTGAGTTAGTGTTAGTTACTACTAAGTGATTTTCAGGCTGCCCGAGAATCGGGCATCTGACATGGCTTAATGACTGCTATTAATCATCAACAACCGGAACCGCCTCTTAACGTACACACCGAAGCACGGATAAAGATTGTGAACCTTGATGTTAATCTTTCTCGTTTTTTTTAGGTTCCTTGGAACGTGTCAAAATTTCTCTTTTTTTATGAAGTATTAATCGACATGATCGCTATTTAGTGCTAGATAAAGTGCTAGGTGCTGTATGTTAGATTTCAGTGCTTTACCTATGAAAATAGTGCCAAATCTAGCACAGAAAGTGCTAAGTTGGGAACACTGCAAATCGAATGCGTGAACGCAGCAGGCGGTCTTGCACGGTCTGGCAACGTCGCGCGCGTTTCGTGCCCTGATGACGTCACAGCCAGGCGGGAAGTAACAAAACGCTTTAGCTTTATACTTTGCTACACTTTCGCAGGGGATTTCCTATGAATTAATGACGACATAGAGCGCGTTCCAATTCACGCCAACACTACTCATGAAACTCAAAGCGCTGACAATACCTCTCTATTGAAAACGTTTGACACTATTACGATTCGGCCAATCTGTGAGGTTGCTATTATTACTGTAAGTGTGAGCGTGAATCGGACCACGCCAAATAGGGAAGAAACGCTGCTATGTTTGTCCTGTTCTAATAATAGAACCATTTCTTTTTACCTCGCGCGTACAAACTTATTTGCAAACAATCTAGCAGTGCATAGTAGCGCCATCTAGTTACCATATTGTACAAATAACATTAATAACAAAGATGCTCCATCAATCCCTACCTAGTAGGTAAAGGGCTGATTCCACTGGTAGAAACCTAAAAGTGAGAAATTTACTGCATTTTGAGGACCTATTCTGCTCATCACGCCGAATACCCTTATCAGATCATAAAAAATTTATGAGACTAATTTAAAGTTACTATCTTTCAAATAAAAAAAGAACCATCGAAATCGGATATTATAGGACGGAGATATTTAGTAGCCCTCTTTTTACCTTTTTTGGGTGGAAGTACAATCAAAAATCCCCGACGACTAATAAATTCGATTAACTTGTGTACCAAGTTTAGTCTAGGTCGGTTGAGAAATGCGACCTGTAGAGGAGAACAGCCGGACAGACATCCGAACATACGAAATATTTTTTGCCCAAGCTGAAACAGACGCTTCGCTCGCGCTCGCTCAGTCAATAATTAATGTTCCTTTAAGCAAAAAAGTGAGTTTTGTTTAAATTATAGAAATGAGTAAAATAATTATAACAACTATTTGTTTATGACAAATACAATAATTTTCGTGATATTATTATTTTATTTCATATTTAATAAATTTAGCACAATTTTTTGAAATCCACTGCAATCTAGCACTGCCCAGTCCCAGTCGTGGAATTGAGTTGGCAACCCTGTCGGTTTGTCTCTGCGTGGCTTGTAATGCGGTGACGCGCGTAGATGCGCAGCATCATGCGTTTGGTGTGTAATTCCCTACATTACAACGTCATAAGCTGCGCTGCGCTGCATGCGGTTTGACCCACGCTTAATAAAGTAAAAACGGACTTCAAAATTAATAAAATAATCTTATGTGGGAAACACAGTTAAGGAAGTCTGTGCCGTTGATTTGGTTAGATTTAAGAAAATTGGACTATGACTATGTAAAACAAACATGTTAGCGGCTTACAGTATGCCAAATACTGTATATGTAAAATTAATATTACGTCATTAAAAGTTATGCCTAACTCATTATGCTAAAGTAAATTAGTATTAAAAAAGTTATGCGAAACTAAAGAGATACCCCGAGCATTTTACATGTGTCGCCCTTGTCCACTATTTCGCATGTTTAAATGTCACATTATTTAAATATAATAAAGCAAACGACAAACAAAATAACTGAACATAACGAAACAATTTATACATTGTAAATGTTCGCACGCTTTTGTTAATATATATTTTTTAAATAGACGGCGCGCTTCTCTCCTTTACTTTCTCCCTTTTTCGGTCTTTTGTCACGGAAATCTAAGGTACTAAGGAACAATATTCAAGTTCATCGTTGTTTGTTTGTTTATTGTACGGTAGTCCTGGCCTCTGGTGTCAGATTTTGTAAGGCCGCCCGAGGGCTTTAATTCAAAACGCATCACCGCCCTCTTGGAGAAAAGGCCGACTTTGCTCGCACCTATTGAAGAACCACATCATTTTTCGAATATTTGGAATGGAAAATCATTGTCCCATAGTTTCATACCCAAGTAGTATACATACTACTTGGGTATGAAAAAATGATGTGGTTCTTCAATAGGTGCGAGCAAAGTCGGCCTTTTCTCCAAGAGGGCGGTGAACCTATTGAAGAACCACATCATTTTTCGAATATTTGGAATGGAAAATCATTGTCCCATAGTTTCATACTACTTGGTTAGGTTGCATTTTAATCTCACCACACGCTAAAGGTCGATAGTTGTCATGGGCAGAAACATTAGTTTGCCATAAATGTCACATCATCACCCCGAAAAAGTCCACTGCTGAACAAGAGCCTCCGCATCAGGGGCGCTTTTGTCACAATCTTGGCAGAAGTTATTGATCGCTGTAGTTACACACAGAAATACTGCTGGCCAGTTTCTGAATACCCTATGCTTGATCTCACATCACCCGCGGGGTGAGAATGTTGTTGATCAGGCTACGTAATTTAAGGGATTTTTCTATAAATATGCTGGGTCAACCACAAACCTGACAAATGTGAAACTTAACATAAATGTTTTTGAGATCTTTATCTCTCCGTGATCAAGACAAAAACGTGATTAACAGAATTTCTTTCGATACATTTTCTTATCAAAAATTACGTTATATTCAGTAATATTTTAATATTTCTTCTCAACAGCTTAAGTTTTATCTCTAAAATAAATCTCACAGCAAGAACATATAGTTTATTATCCACTGTCAAGACAAAATGTACCTAACTAAATTATTAACCTCGCAGTGAAATAAATAACTGTCATTTAGTTTCGAGCTAAATTGTGTGTTTAACCAACGCTCGCGATATTCAATCTTGTTACGCGCACCTCAGTGCTTGTTGCGGATAGCGGGTGGCAGTGTAGAGGCGGAGCTAGCGCTGGAAAATTATTAATGGAGCCTGGCCTTATGCTGGGCCTATATATTTTTATTCCCATGCACTGTTTTATTCACTGATGTGGGCTGTTCTGTTCAGTGATCGAAAGGCTGCGAAACAAATTTTGTATGAAACTCAGTGTCGCCTGTTGCATATTCGAACGCTGGGTATATTTGACACACAAATCACACAAAAAACTAACATTCATCACGTTTATTACTATGTTTTAAAAGCTATAAACGCCATTCGTTGTTCTAGGCCAATGTGGATGGTTTCCTTACGCATTTTTACGAAAGTTCTTTGCGCTTTGACACAATAAATAATAGTACGCATTGACATGAATTTGAATATGTACACTGAGACGTATAGTGTCGGCGCGCCCTTGTACCTTTTTTAATTTGTGCTTGTAAATAATTATATGAGCTGTATAGTATCTATCTAGTATCTATCAAGCGCTTATTTCTTTTTGAGGGGGATGAAAAGTAGGGTGTATCTACTTTTAGGTTATGTAAGGTCATGTAGGTCATATGCTATCTTTGAGCTCCAATATCTCAAATAGGCGACTTTTTCTGATATCTGGAGTTATAATTTTTTTTGTTTGCATTGATGTCCTCTCTATTGATTTATAAAGGTTTGATCAGTGGCCGCAATATCACGATATTTTCAAAATTCCCACTACTATGCCACTAACGTTAGCAGGGCTTTCCGTGGGATAACGGGAAAACTACGGGCGGAGCCAAAGGGCAGTGCTAGTGATAATCTCACAGGAAGATTGGGCGACCGCGACCGATCGACGCGGCGCGACGTCGCCGAGTCGCGGCTGTGTCACACGCGATCCGGCGACTTCTGGATCTTCTGCGGGCTGCGGGTATAATAACTACGGGCGGAGCCATAGGGCAGTGTTAGTGATAAACTCACAGGAAACTAGGCGGAGTGGGCGACCGCGACCGTTCGACGCGGCGCGACCGCGGCGAGTCGCGGCTGTGTCGCTCGCGGTCCCGCGACTTGCTTCGCGACCGCGACTTCGACCGCGTTCTGGATCTTCTGCGGGCTGCGGGTACAATAACATTGGTTGTATTACTGTAATGTGGGTTCTTAAAAACTGGTGTACTTGGTATCTCAATCCGATGATTAGATGTCTAGCAATCGATAAAACTATTTGACGGCCGAAGGAATTTCGATCGAATGTTGGTATATTGGTAGTTTAGGTCATGAGTACTTTTAATCTCGAGAAATAACCACGCGTGCGAAGCCGCGGGCACAGCTAGTGTAAAAATAAACCTTATTTCAATTATCTAAAACTCTATTATAAACGCGATTGAAAACTGCTCTCCTATCCGAGCAGGTCTGTGTGAACGGACACTAAGGGAACGGCGGAGGATATTTTTTTCCAGGAAAGAAGTTTGAAAACAAAAAGCAGTTTGGAATTTGGAACCTAGATATAAATACTATACGAATAATATCCATAACATGGTGGAAAATATGCTTCAACTACAAATGATTTTTGTATTATGTTTGTGAGTGATAAAATAGTGTGCGTTCTGTGCGTTTGGGCTAACCGCGCGTCGTGGAATAATACAGTGTGACGCACAATGATTTTTAACGGAAAGGAGCGTTCTAAAAATTTAATCAACCTAGTAGTGGCTGCATACGATCAGTTCTGACTGAACATTCTGACGGTGATAACTGACGTTTAACACCGGCTATAGGTAACGGCAAGGATTTAGAATCCTGTGCCTTATTTCATAAAGCGACAAATCATAATAAAACTACAAATGTCAGTCGAATACGCAAAACCTGCGTTTCATTTAACAAACAATCACGGCAGGACTGATGATTGTCAGTCATATTGCATTTCACAATGCCAGTCAAAGTAGTGTGATGGGTAAAGCTTCGGCTGTCACAATTGTCACGATAATTATACAAATCGTGGTAATTTTTAGGCAACTGCCGTTTCATAAAACGTTTTTCTATTGACATTTGTTAGACAATTGTCGGTTTACTGCCGGTCACTACTATTGTTTTATGAAACACATTTAGTAATATTTTGACAATTGAATGAATTGTCGGGTTTTTATGAAACGCATTTCGGTAGTTTGACTGACAATTGTCGATTGACATTTGTCAGTCTACTATAATTTTATGAAATAGGGCCCTGGATTTAATACTCCGAACTAATTTTTAGGGTTTGATTGGCGCGCGGGAGGCGCGGTGGGTGGAGCACGCCAGTAAGCGTAATTCACTTCTGTAATTCTCTACGGTTTCCGACCCAAGCGTAATGTTTCTTATAGAAAGTTTTTCTAAAAATTGCCGGGAAGGAAGCTCTCGACTTTTCGATTAACTATTCGATTTTCACTGCTGGATAGCTTAGGGTTTGACTTAAAAACTGGGGTACTTGGTATCTTAATCCAATGATTAGATACCGAGTAATCGATAAAAACTTTTTGACGCTGAAGGAACTTTGATGTTTTTTTTTTGTTGGTACGAGTATTATAAATCAGAGAAGTGTAGCCACTGTCGTAAACAGACCAATCAGAGCGTAGAGTTTTAAAAATGAATACTCTTTTATCGAGCGGAAAACTTGGTATGCGCGATGCAGAACTCCAGACATTAGAACTGACGGTCCATAAATGTATATGTAAAAAGTCATAAAATGAATAAAAACCGATTAGCGCCATCTATTTTTAGAAGTGTATGTGTGAGTCTGTTTGTTACTCCTTCACGCTCCAACAGCTGAACGGAATTGGATGAAATTTGTTACCAGGATGGCTTATATCTTGGATAAACACATAGGCTACTTTCATCATCATCATAATCCAAGCGGGTGAAACCGCGGGGCTCAACTAGTTCATTATAAAGACCAGTCAAGTCCTGTGAAATATATTATGTCTTCACATTATGAATATAAGATTATTAGGAACTAGCTGTGCCCGTGTGGTCGCATACGTGTTATTCCATTACTAAAAGCACCTATAATGTACAATAATATACTACATTCCTTCTAAATTCTTTCAGCCTTCAAATAGTTTTTTTTTCGATTGCTCTGTATCTAATCATCGGATTAGGATATCAAGTACCCAGTATGTAAGTAAAACCATAAGCTATCCAACAGTGAAAACCGCATCGCAATCGCTCCAGAAGATTTCTTGTGTTGTCGTAGGTCGTGATAACATGTCGCCAAAAGATCTAAATGATGGGTTTCAATTGCATCATTTAGATCTTTTGGCGACATATGTTATTTATAGGCCGTGACAAATTTCCAACGAGCGGCGAGCTCAAACAAATGATCATTTTACCACATTTTACTGATATGTAGAAGCTGTATCGGGATTCAGTGGAAAGGGCAAGAAGTAGTTTTGGAAAACGTGGATCCATGGGTCACCAAAGTATTCCAAGAATTGTCACGGTCTGTGCATGCAACTGAACCCCATTATTTGAAAGTTTTGGCGACATATGTTATCCCGACTTACGACAACACAAGCGACATGGAAGCCATCGGACAAGCAAGAAGGCGTTATTTATCAAGTCAAGGGATGGGCTATGGTTCCAAAATTTTATGCTTTTCTACAGCATTCGTAACGAGCATGTTTGCAGGCGGGATTGATCTGGGGTCTAAGCTTTATTAACAAATCCTGAATATCCTAACTTCGAGGACCGGACCGAGGAATAGAAAAAAGAAGATATGGTGTTTATACTCCATTATGGAATACGAAAAACGAATCCTTAGTTTCCTTAAAGGAAGTAAGCATAGCATATCCTTAGAGCTTTGTCAGTCACTTTGGTTCTCCGTCGGATATCTTCATTACGAATCTTGTCCTTCAGAGAACCCCCTATTTTGCTCAATTGCCTTTTTTATCAGGCGTGTATTTGAGCACCGGAGATCACGACGCAACCGATTAATCTGCTGATTGAGATCCCTTTTTTTGACGGTGTGGCTTAATGTTTCTCCCGTCGTTTGTCCATAAGCCGAAGAGCCTCATCCGTGATTTTAGACTTCAGGCCCGTACGCTGCAACTGTCAAAATTTTGTGCCCTCCTCCCTAAGGATTCTCACAACTTTTTGGAGTTCCTCATTCACGTCATTTGTGGTTTCCAAGACAGCGAATCGATTTTCCAACTTGAGTTGGAACTTTTCTGATCCAACAGCGGCTTAGAGCAGGTTGGGTCGGAGCGTTAACTTCACCGGACAGCATCTTTCAAACTTGTGGTCGATATTCTTGGAGCCTCGGACAAATCGGTGATCACTACCGGTTTTAAGCCTGCTGATCACTGAGGCATCCCTGAATATGTGCTTATTGTCATGATGAAGTCAATGTCATTTTTATTCACAGTGTCGAGGCTTTGCCAAGTCTACTTCCTCTGGGGCTGCTTTTTTTAAAATGAATTCATCAATAACTAGCTTTAAAGCTAAAGAAACACGCCTGCCCTGCCAAATAAGAGCTCAATAAAATGCCAATAAATTATATACTGTTGGAATGTGCTTATCAAGGCCTTCAATTGATACCCATATTGTTTTTTCATTTTCTTTTCGATTTTGAAAATGGTGCCATACTGCCGCCATAATATTGAATGTTTTCGAACAAAAATATAGCCTATGTTACTCGGGGGTTGTAAGGATTCTAACGATACACCTAAATCGTATCGATACGTCTAAATCTGTTCAGGCAATTAAAAGTTCATCATCATCATCATTTCAGTTTAGCAGTCCACTGCTGAACATAGGCCTCCCCCAAAGAGCGCCACGAGGAACGGTCTTGTGCCGCCTCCATCCACCGACTCCCTGCGAAGGCTACAAAGTCTTCCGTCCATCGTGTGGGGGGTCTCCCTACACTTCGCTTGCTTGTTCATGGTCGCCATTCCAGAACCTTTATTCCCCAGCGGTTGTCGGCTCTGCGAACTATATGGCCTGCCCATTGCCACTTCAACTTGTAAATTCTGAGAGCTATGTCGATAACCTTGGTTCTTCACCTTGGTTCTTCTACGGATTTCCTCGTTACGGATCTTATCACGTAGTGAAACTCCAAGCATAGCTCTCTCCATTGCACGCTGCGTGACTTTGAGCTTATGTAACAGACCAATAGTTAGACCACGTCTCAGCGCCGTATGTCATCACTGGCAATACGCACTGATTATAAACTTTTGTCTTGAGGCACTGCGGTATCTGTGACGAGAAGATGTGGCGTAATTTCCCGAACGCTGCTCATCCGAGTTGGATTCGTCGGTTGACCCCTTTGTCGAAGTTGGATCTACCCAGTTGGATCGTCTGACCCAAGTAGACATAGTGATCAACAGCTTCGATCTCACCTGATGGAAAGCGATGATGTGGTCGAAAGTGTAGCACGCTTGCCTAGTAGATACCTATTCACTCTTGACTTGAACACACCGGGGTTATAATTTACCGGAAACACTGACGAGGGCAGGGCATTCCACTCATATTGAGGTCACTGAGCATTGTGCTTAGATCTTCCAGGGTTTCTGCCATGATGACTATATCATCAGCAAATCGAAGGTGAGTGCATTCGCCATTGATGTTGATACCATATCCATTCCAGTTCAGAAGCTTGAATATATCTTCCAGTGCAGAGGTGAACAGTTTCGGAGAAATAACGTCTCCCTGTCTCACCCCTTTTTGCAACTGCATAGAATTCGTGCTCCGATCTTGAAGACGGACAGTCATATTGAGTCATGGTTGCCTTGCTGTACAAACACGTCAACACTTCGATGTACCGGTAGTCAATCTGGCACCGCTGTAATGACTGTAGCACAGCCCAGGTCTCGACTGAATCAAAGGCTTTCCTCGGAGTCCACAAACGTTAGACATAGTGGCCAATTATACTCTTCGGTCTTCTGTATAATCTGACGGAGCGTATGGATGTGGTCTACGGTGCTAGAGCCCTTCCGTAATCCAGCTTGATCGGGAGGCTGAAAGTCGTCGACCCAACGAGCCAGACGGTTTGAAACTACTCTCGAAAACAGCTTCTAGACGTGGCTCAGTAGCGAAATGGGCCTATAATTCTTCAAGAGGGTGTTATCACCTTTCTTGAAGAACAACACCACTACGCTCCTATGCCACGCCTCTGGCGTAGTACCCTCGAGGATGACGGAGTTAAACAGCCTCTGAAGGACTTTAAGTACCGGTGTTCCACCCGCTTTCAATAGCTCTGTCGTTATTCCGTCCTCCCCTGGTGCCTTGTTGCTCTTAAGCTGTTTGAGAGCGATTCTGATCTCGTATAGTATATATAGTATTTAAAAGTTATGGTGGAATAAAGAAACTCACATACATCAATGCTAAAAACAATACACTCCTTTTTTTGGGCAGTCGTGTAAAAAGAACCCCTCTCTTTCCAAAAAGTTAACTAGCATTTGCCATTTTTTAGCATTAGCCCACTGGGCCGCCCGCGCCACGCACGCGTCGTCAGTTGCGTGCTGACTTTCGTAGCGCTCGTCGCGGCTTGTCGGCATGACACTCCCAGATGAAGGACTTCAAATTAGTCCGAAACTGGTCGGAGTATTTCCGATTTTCTTTTTCGTGAGTTTTTAGCCTTTTTATTTATATTTAATATGAATTTCACTCGCGTTAGTTTTCAAAATCAAACAGCATTTGCCCCCTGTGATTCGTGTTTCCATAGCCGTGTGGACCTATTATCGATTCACTGCAAGTCTGTACTTCCACTTTGGCATTAAAGTCTCCCATGATAACATTGTTGTAGTGTTAAGACCGCCCATTGTGACACTTTTTTATTTATTATTTTTTTGGTTTTAAGATTTTTATTTGTGTGGTGTTCAATAAAAAGTTATCTCCGAAGATAAGTCATCAAACATCTTCTACCTCAACATCCGATTGTGCTTAGGTCGGTGCGTAAACCTGTACAGTAGTTACAGTTACGCAGCCGATCTATATGTTAGTGAAGTTAGGCTCTGTAAACGATTGCGCAGGTACTGCTGTGGGGATAAAACAGCATAAAGAGCGAGATAAATATGCGAAAAACGTAAGCGAGTGAGCGAGGAAGTTAAACAATGCTGTCTTTATCTTCAACATTAGGATGGCACCTGAAAAATAGCAGTTTGCGCAGCGACTAGCAAATAATTTCCGAGACACATACTTCCGTTGCGACTATTGTACCGACCTTAGTTGCAACGTTGCGCTCAGCGCGCCAAATTCAAAATTTCTTGCGTTTTTTGACAATTACAGCTCTATTACTCATCTTACGTTTTTTTGCGGCAGTAAATAGGTTGTACCAAGAAATTAAGAACCAAACCAAAAAATCAAGGTGAAAGCTAGTATAAGTACATTTGTCAATAAACCAAAATGAAAATCAGCTTACAGACATTTGTAGATAAACCAATATTATCTAGTATTAGTTATCTATTACTAAAATAAGTTATCATGATTCCACGATGTAATAGAGCTGTAATTGACAAAAAACGCAAGATTTTTTTTATGTGGCGTGCTGAGCGCAACATTGCACGTTGCTATAACTTTCGGTCAGCTTAAGAACTAGGTACGCTACCCTGGTCGACACACTGGATACTTCTACAACATTATCAATGAGGACTTTATTGATGAGGAACCCCGCGCCACCCTGAGACTGCTGATCGCCCTCTCGGAAGTAGATTAGGTGGCCCGATTCCAGGGTTAATGTGTCCTCCCCCTCTCTTCGGACTTCACTAAACCCCAGAATATACCACCTGATCTTAGTTAGCTCTGTCTGGAACTGCGCCAAGTGTGCGACAAGCCTAATCGTTTTATACGTAGCCAGGGTCAGTTGTTTTTGTTTTGGGTGGCCTACGGTAGCCCGAGGATTCTTCGCATCCCTTGTCCTGCCATTTCCTTTTCCGCCGACGTGGTCAGGACTAGCAGGGCGACCGGGAACTGCCATTTTTTCGTTGTCCCGTTCATAAAGGATTTGCCCATAATAATCGCCACGCGCATACGGGTTGGCGATCGCAGGGCGTAGCTTCTCGCACCGGTGACGCTGCTGCCCGTCACTGGCCTGTGTCAATTGGCTATGCTTGTTTCGAGACGGTTATACCGGCATCTATCGGTCACCAGAGCCTCGTTCGTTATCAAGCAGGATGACTGCATGCAGATGAGGTTGGCTTGGAGCAGTAAGATAGCATTTCGCTCCTGACACATCCTCACATCACTTCATATTTTGCGTGTAACCGATAAAATAAAAAACACGATTGTAGATAACCGATAAAATAAAAAACACGATTGGGACACACAAGCGAGAGAGAGAGAGAGTGAGAGAGAGAGAGTGAGAGAGAGAGGAATTGTTAGAAAACAATAATTTGTGTTTCTCCTTCTACATTGAAGCATATGTTATATAAAAGCTACATGCATACCAAGTTTCATGCTGTCTGTCGGATGGAACCAAAATTAATATTATTTCGAGCTAAGGAGCTGTACTATAATAAAATTACTGACTTTCTCTTTCTCGATCTCTTCGGTTGTGTGTTGATTTCCTTCTCGGCGATTGTGATCTCGAACGCGACCTCACCGGCGACCGCTTCTCTGGTGTTTTACTCTTTGATCTGTAATTATAAAAGACAAGGTAAATAGGTAAAAAGTTAACAATGTACCATGTTACCGGTAAGCTCTAATACAATACAAAAACATATACAAATAATTTATTTCACAGAAACTTTGCCGATCTATGCTAGATTAACATTAAATGAAATAATATAGTTAGTAGTTACATAACATATACGCGACGGAAGTAAAATACCTACGCACATTGTTTACAAAGAAGGCTCGTAGCTCTGTTATCTATACTTATAATAAAAAACAAAACACTACTATACTTATAATATAAAGCAGTAACATTAAGTCTGTACAATCAATAGAATGAATAAAAATTGTCTAGGGTACCTATAATAATCTACTAATCAAGAACATCATTTTTTTTTATCGTGTCTGTCTGTCGTTGTCCGCGCATCACGTAAATAATTACTGGAGCGACTGCGATGCAATTTTCACTGTTGGATAGCTTAGGGTTTGACTTAAAAACTGGTGTAAATGGTATATAAATCCGATGAGTAGAAGAGCAATCGATAAAAAACGATTTGTCGTCTGAACGAAGTTTGATGTTTGGTATATTGGTACTTTCGGTTCTGGCATAACTCGTAAGATCCTCCTTCCTTATATCTCAGAAAAATAACCACGCGGGCACAGCTAGTTTTATAGTAAATCTAGTGGGATTATAAATTGGAAGTGTTTTGGCTGCATTATATAAATCACTAAGTCTTAATTCAAAGTCACCTAATAATTACAAAGCGCGGGTTATGAATAAGAATAAATGTATTGTTTAAAACTGTGTACATTGAGATCTTAAAATATACATTTGTCTCAACAGTTTGTCCATTCCGGAAAGTAAAGTATATTAAGTAAAGTATAACAGTTTACTATTACTCTCCTACGTTAAACTAAAGCTACACACATTATAGGTAGACAGTAGAAACAGAGTAAATTTATTAATATTTTGAGATCTAGTTGACATCAAAGAACTCAGTTAAGTTGTAATGGATTTTATTCAATAGCCATTCCTTAAGTTGATTTTTAAATTTATTGCCATTTATATTTTTTAAAAGCGTTGGTAAATGATTGTAAATTCGGATGGCACTGACAAAGGAACTGTTGTAATACATTGTATTATTAATTCGAGGAATACAGATGTTAAACTATTTATTGCGAAGATTACCGGCACGACTGGATTGTATGCTAAATAAGTACTCAGCGTTATTTTTTACAAAAGTACAAATTTCTAAGGTGTAAAGTCCTGTTAGGGTCAGAAATTTCTTATCCTTAAAATAGCTTCGAAGAGAAACTGTAAATTTGAAGTGAAATATACTTCTTATGCAACGTTTTTGCATGACAACTGTTGACTGCAGACCAACAGAATTGCCTCAGAAGATTATACCGTAGCTTAACTGAGGATATACATAACCATAGTAAGCATTTGTTGCAATGGCTTTGGATGTTATACAACTCAGCATTGATAGGACATAGCAGTTTTTTTTTACTATCGACCCGCCCCTGCTTCGCACGGGTAGTTATATCACTATGATAGATGATCACTAGCTCACACTGCTGGAGACAAAGCGAATTTATTTGCTTCTCTTTTTGCAGAAGCCTCGCATCTAGATGCTTCTGGCAAGACACCTTCCTGCCTTCCTCATTGCGGGGTCTTTATGCCCGAAATTAGCATTCGCCAGAAGGAGGTTCTCAGAACGCTCCGAGCTCTAGATGTGAACAAGACCAGTGGTCCTGATGGTATTCCAGCGATTGTGTTGAAAAACTGTGCGCCCGAATTGTCTCCCATCTTAACGCGTTTGTACCGCCTCTCTCTTCACTCAGGTATAGTTCCGAAGAGCTGGAAGCTTGCCAATGTACAACCAGTACCAAAAAAGGGTAGTCGTGCTGATCCGGCCAATTATCGTCCCATCTCGATAACATCCTTACTCTGTAAGTGTATGGAGCGTGTCATAAACATTAGGCTCTTGGCATACCTTGAACACAATGATCTTTTCAGTGACCGGCAATACGGATTTCACCGAAACCGGTCTACTGGGGATCTTCTCGCGTATGCCACTCACATACTGAGCGAAGCCATAGAGATGCATGGTGAGGCGCTTGCCGTCTCCCTTGATATATCGAAGGCATTTGATCGGGTCTGGCACGATGGACGTCTGATCAAATGGCTACCAATGCCGGTGTACCCCAGGGATCGGTTCTCTCGGCTACACTGTTTTTACTGCACATTAATGACCTTCTGAAGCCCGGTACCTTTGGGTATGCTGATGACAGTACTGTAGTTGAGAGATACACTTCCAATACTCAAGCCAGCTGTGACGCTGTCCAGTTTCAGAGAGAGGCTATGGTAGACCGTTTAAATTTAGCCTTAGAAGCCGTGTCCGATTGGGGCGATGCTAACCTGGTTAAGTTTAATGCTGCTAAAACGCAGGCGTGTTTGTTTTCTGCTAAAAAGAGTCCTCTAAACCGATCTCCGTCTTTCCAAAGTGTAACAATACCAACAGGCGACCATTTGGAGCTTTTGGATCTCGAACTCGCATCAAACCTGAATTTTGGGTCTTATATTGAATCCAAAGCCAAGGTAGCTGCAAAAAACTTGGTATTTTGTCTAAGGTTAGGCGGTACTTCACACCGGGACAGCTTTTGAATCTTTATCAAGCACAGGTCCGATCTTGTATGGAGTACTGCTGCCACCTCTGGGACGGTTCTGCCAAGTATCAGCTCGAGTCTTTGGATTCAATTGAGAGACGTGCTATCAGGCTCATTGGGGATGACACTCTAGTAAAGAGTAAGCTTCAAAGTCTGACGCATCGACGTGAGGTAGCAAGCCTAGCGGTATTCTACAGATTGCACTATTGAGAGTATGCACAAGAACTGCACAACCTGATTCCCCCATCACCTTTCCATCACCGTACGACTAGACGATCAGCAAAGCGCCACCCTTTCATGGTTGAAATACCTCGCACAAGAACGAAGCGTTACGCTTCTTCATTTATTATAAGAACTGCAAAGGAGTGGAATGCCCTGCCCTCGTCAGTGTTTCCGGTAAATTATAACCCCGGTGTGTTCAAGTCAAGAGTGAATAGGTATCTACTAGGCAAGCGTGCTACACCTTCGACCACATCATCGCTTTCCATCAGGTGAGATTGTGGTCTAATGATTGCCTAGTCCGTAAGATAAAATTAGTAGGTACTTTATTTGGACAAATAGAACAACAACAATTTCTTACACAAAATGTTTATGTTTATACGTACCATTTCGTCTATAGTATTATTCTGTTTAACGCAAGGAGGTTGAATTACGATTACTATTTTCTAATTTTTTGATTAATATTAGCATAGAGTATTTCCTACGTCAATGATTATTAGATGTTCTGCGATTTCGTTTCCATGGCAACGTTCCATATACAAAGACCCGTGTCTCCTTCTTAGTTTGTGATCTTACGTACTATTTATATACTCTTTGGTTTGTGATATACAAGGTAATCGAGATTTTTTGCATATTTTTTTTACCTCAGGTATCATTATTGCAATTTTCGAAGGGAACTCTAATTTTTTGAAAAATAAAATCCTGCTAGTATTACTCGCTGATAATTTAGCTTTCTTTATATGAAAGAATTTTTAAAATCGGGTCCGTATTTTTTGAGTTTATCCATTACAAACAAACCAATCAAATCTTTCCTCTTTATAATATTAGTGTTTTATGTCTACATGAGCTTTCCAATTTAACCTGTGGACGAGTTCTTGGGCTATTTTTTAAATAAATAATGATTAAAAGATTTGCCATACACAAAATGTGTATCTGAGGAAGGTAAATAAAACAAAAAATAGAAAAAAATATTTATTAACTTATATTTACTTTTTAATTTTATGCAAAATTTGCAAAAATAACCTCAAATATCCCGTACGGGATACCGATAGCCGACAGGTTAAGTGGGAATCTTACTCCTAAAAAGTTTGTTTCGTCAATCATTTCAATATTGTTGCCTTTGTTTTGTATATCAAGTTGCAAGGGAGCCATTTTTACATTTTTAACTTGTTGAATTTAGTTGTTTGAATTTAGTTTTTTCTACATTTACCATAAGATTGATTGATTTAAGCCAATTCGTAACAGTTTCTAAAGTGTTGTTGATTTCTGTTTCTAAATTATAGGTTTCGCTATATTGAGGAATGAAAATGGTTGCGTCATCGGCAAACATGATGCATAGGTGTTTAGTGACAAGAGGTAATTCATAAACATATATATCCTATATATAATATATATAGGAACAGTAGTGATCCAAGAATACTACCTTGTGGGACTCCTAAGGTGAAATTTTGAAAGGCAGATTGTACTTGTTCCTAAGTTTTGGTGTTTTTATTGTAAATTTCCAACAATGTTGAAATATCCTAATAATGATCCTTCTATTACTTAGGTACGATTCTAGTGAATTTAAGGGCGTTCCACGTATTCCAATTGCTTCTAATTTGTTGAGTATAATTTTATGAACTACTCAATCGAATGCTTTTGAGAGATCTAATAATAGAGCAATAACTGTTCTTTTATTGTTAACTTCCTCCCAAACTTGTTTCAACATTTTTTTAAAAGCTAGTGATGTACTTTTCCCCTTACGGAAGCCGAATTGGTTGTTATTGGTTGTTAAATTATTCTGGTCTAGAAATGATATTATTCTATTATAAATAACCCTCTCAAATATGGCTAAAGGTCTGCAGTTTCGTACATCTTTTTAAGAGCCTTTTTTATGGAGAGGTTTAACTAATGCTGTATTGAGGTCTTGAGGAAAACATCCAGTTTCAATTGTCAAGTTTATAATATATGTTAGTAGGTTATAATATAGTTAGGTTCTGCAATGTAATTTATGCTCATTTTTATTAGTTGCATGGATATATCATCATGACCAGTAAGTAGCGCTCTTTTTACTTTATAACAGTTTCACAATATTTGTTACTTCCTGGACGGAAACCGGATTTATGAAAATACTCTTACAACAATGATTTTTACAATTTTGTTGTGGTATATTTTCATCGATCATTTTATGATCCTATCCTACTACTAACTGTCCCCGCGGTTTCCCCCGCGTGGATGATGATGTCGATGAAAAGTATCCTCTGTGTTATTCTATCTCCATACCTAATTTCATCAAAATCCGTTTAACCGTTTTAGCGTGAAGAAGTAACAAACAAACAGACACACTCACTCACACACAAACTTTCTCATTTATAATATTAGTGTAACCTAAATATGTGTTTATTTGTTACCACACAGCGCTGAAACCGATGAACGGATTTTCATGAAACTTGGTACATAGATACTTTGGTTCCTGGATTAACACATAGGATACTTTTCATCATCATCCACACGGATGAAACTGAGTGACGCATCTAGTAAATTATACTTTATTTAATAGCCTTTAGGATCCCACTGCAGGGCAAATGCCTACCTTCTATCCTTCTGACTTTAAACGGATTTACTAAAACGTAATAAACCAGTATTGATTTAATTTATATGGGAATGGGACCCTATTGAGGTTTAACTTTTCACATCAAAAATAATTTTCTAAATCAGATTAGATAACCAGAAGGTATGAGGGAAAAATCACAAAAAACTGCAGAATTGAGAATCTTATACTTTTGGAAATTATCATACCAAATCTTCTCCAAATTATCATCACCGTCATCAGCCCGTGTCAGTCCACTGCTGGACATAGGCCTCTCCCAAAGCACGCCACTGAGCCCGATCTTCGGCTCTTCTCTTCCAACTGCTGCCAGCCCCTTTGCGTATATCGTCCACCTAGCTGGTGGGCGCCCTACACTACGCTTACCGAGCCGCGGTCTCCACTCAAGAACACGTTTAACCCCAACGGTTATCAGTCCTTCGACAGATATGACCAGCCCACTGCCACTTCAGCTTACTAATCGTAAGGGCTATGTAGACAACTTTGGTTCTCTGCCGGATCACCTCATTCCGGATATGATCTTTCAGAGAAACTCCAAGCATAGCCCTTTCCATAGTCCGCTAAGCAACCTTAAATTGGTGGACTAGCCATACCGTGAGTGTCCACAAGTCTGCTACGGTAACAAATAATTATACTTAAAATGTACCAATTTTGATGAATTCATATGAGATCACACTTGAGGTCTATCAACTCAATTCCACTCTTTCATATATAAAAACCCTCCTTTTGGAAGTCCTGTGTTTATAAATAAGAAACATACCTGTATCTTCTGCCTGGTGGGGTGGGCTGCTTCTGCAAGTCTTTAGGTATGGGGCTGGGCGATCGAGACTTTTCTCTGAAGCCCTGTATTATCGCCTCTTCTTTCATCTTCCGCGCCACGTTCTTAGCTTTGTAATACTCGTATAGACCTAATTTCTCCCAACCCTCGCTGTAAAAGAAAAAATACATTGATAAAGAAAAGTACAGAAGACTGTGGAAACAAGATACGCGACGCGAATTCGTTTTACTGATGTGTCGCCAATACTCTATAGAAATACGAAGATTAGTTTTTGTCGATCGCCTTATCTACTAAGAAATAAGGTCGACTATTGCACTAAACGATATAGAAACTTCGGATTTAGCGAATCAGAGTAAATCTGCAGAACTTTAGAAGCTATGCGCGCAAGGAGCTTTCTTGCGATGTGCAGGGGCAATCTCACGTGATAGACAATTATGTCGAATTCCCATTTCAAAAAAAAAAAATATGGTACAATTGTACCATTATAAAATGGTACTTGTACCATTTTATGTCACTGGCACAATTGTGCCAGTGCCAGAACCAACTTATACTAATAATATGGTAAATATATAAAACTGGGCTGTGATTGGTCCAAATGACTTGGTTTGATTTTGATATAACGATAACGAAACACGTGGTCTTTGATTATTTTGAAAATAAAATCTACAAGTTTTCTATTTGTATTTGAAGAATGGTTGGACCATACCCGGAGACGTAAATAAACTTTATACCTAGCATTAAATCGTTATTTTGTATGGGGTTAGACAGATTTGAATGCTAATTGGCGTTAATTGACGTCTCCGGGCGGCGCGGGGCGGCTGTTAGTCACTATGAAGAATTACGTAATTATTTATAGATCTAAAAAAACTAATAAACTTTACAAAGCGGATTTGGGCCTTTTTAGTGAACGAATTGACAACACAACAAAGGGGCGTATAGAGAGATAAGATTGTGCCGCTAATTTAGTCACAGATAACTGGAGAGTGCAGTCCTCAATGCAGTTTTTGAATACATCAGTTAGCGTTAGGCAGACTTATTGAATTTCTACGGCTTTTGCGTCCCGATTTCAATTTCAAATTTCAATGCCGATTTTCAATTTGATGCCGAAAATCACAAATTGTTTATGTACCGTTTATGATGCAATGACTGTTTCAACTGTTAAGAATTGAAAAATTATGAAAAAATAATTTATTGCCACTATTAAACAAAACAAGCATACATGACGGAACTATAAGACTCATCGAAAGTTCGAAAACTAAAACTCCACTACGGTCGGGTAAAAAATAGCCTGTGACACTCTTGCGATGAAGACGACTCGACTGATATCGCTTGTCAAAATCGGACCAAGGTTTTAGTTTGAACACATCAACATTCATCTGCTTCGCCGAATTCGGATAAAAAAATGGCCTATGACACTCTTGCGATGAAGACGACTCGATTGATACCGCTTGTCAAAATCGGACCAAGGTTTTAGTTTGAACACATCAACATTCATCTGCTTCGCCGTATTCGGATAAAAAAAATACCTATGACACTCTTGCGATGAAGACGACTCGATTGATATCGCTTGTCAAAATCGGACCAAGGTTTTAGTTTGAACACATCAACATTCTTTTGATTCGCCGTATTCGTGTAAAAAAAATAGCAGACATCTGACCTGAAGATGAATCGATTGATACCTCGCTTATCAAAATTGGACCAATAGGGGCGACGCTACCAATAGGGGCGGTGGAACGTCCACATATCCACATACATAAATGACTGTTAAACTCATTACCCTACCCTTGCTTCGCCGTACTCGTGTAAAAAACGGCCCAGCAACGTACACCGTATACAATAAAGCAGTACAGGGCGTGTACAGTAGACCATTGGATGGCGATATATCTAACATTGCGCAGTACTGAGCGCATACATGCGCCTGCGCGCGCGGTAAGCAACTGGTTAAGGAATGTTCAGCTTGTACTGCGTTCACATTTTCATGCGTCCGCAGCGCTGTTTTTAAATTTACTGACTGTTTAAGTATTTGCCGATATGAAAAATTAATGCGGGTAAAATTACAACTAGGTGAACATAATATAAAACAGTGAAAAATAATAATAATGAAATATGAATACAAAATAAAAATCAAATCCGTGTTATTATGCTAAAAACATTACTAACTTGTCCCGAGGCCGCTCGTGGTTAGGTGATGCGTAGAAAGCTTCGACGGCGGCGAGCAACCTGTCGTTCGGCGGCGCGGGCGGCGGCAATCGTATCTTCGCTGGCTCTAGTGCTCTGTATTTATCTTCTTCAAGCTAAAATAATAACGAACATTTTATTATTTTGTTTTAACTGGTTCTAAGGATAGCGAATATTTTCATCTTCGGGCTACTTCTTACTAAAAATGTTTGATGTAGTCATGTCGTGCCACCAAGCAATCTTAGCTTAGTGGAAAAATTAATGAAAAAAAAACGTATTCGCGAGTAAGCGAGCGTGTTTGTTCCTAACTGTTTAAAGCAATTTATTTAATGTTAAAGCTAATCGTATCGCAATCTTTTTGCCGCACTGGCGTCGTACTTTAAAAAACACAACGTCTGTTTTTTCAGCAGAGAATGTGTTAATCCGAATAATAATAAACTGAACGATGAATTTGGAGTGCGATGTTGTGGTTACGACGGTGGCTTAGTTGGCAAAGAGCATGTGCCACGCCGCGCAGCGGCACGAATGATGCGGGTTAGAGTCCCGTTCGTAGTCCAAATATTTCCTTTAGTTTTTTCTTATGATATGGTTTCGCTACACACGTAACTGCTAAACATAAAATAGTAGGAATGCTAACTACAAAACGCGAGAGAAGCGACACATATGTAGTTATTTATGCCAATTTATGTAAGAATATATATATATATATATATATATTCTTACATAAATTGGCAATGAAGGGAAAACAATGAAGGTCACCTGAGCACGTAAAAATCGGAAGCAAGCACGACAATCTTGAACTATTTCTACCAGTTTAAGTTAGAAAAGAAAAATATATGTAAGAATTACACCATAAGCACTCGATACTATAAAAATCATTACAAAGGCAAGAGCAAAGCAATGGTGAGAATTTCTACAGTGTTAATAATAATAATGAATCTCCTGCGTAAGAACCAAAGACGCGAGCGACGCGAGCGCAAAAATCTTTATGAACTATTTTTACCAATTCATGTAAGAAAATAAGGTAAGTGAAAATTTCTAGCAGTGCTAATAATACTAATGAATCTCCTACGTAAGAACCAAAGTCGCGAGCGAAGCGAGCGCAAACATCTTTATGAACTATTTTTACCAATTCATGTAAGAAAATAAGGTAAATGTTATATTAGACTTAATTAAAATCACCAATATACATACAGAGGCGTCTTGTAGCATCCCTAATGCCTTGGCACCTTTATATACGCACATGGAACAGAACTCATCTTTGCCAAATTAATAACCAAGGCCTTCTTACCTTTCTGGCATAGCTACAAGTGAAAAAACTGAAAAGTCGCGACCGCTGATCAAACCTTAATAAATCGATATAGGACTTCAATGAAAACAAAAAAGAAAAGTTAAACTAGTATCATTGCGTCGCGTTTCTGAGATATTGGAGCTGAAACAAAGCATAATGACAACAGCGCGGCCGCGATAGACGAAGAAATTAGTTCTCTAACGCTCGCGCATAAATGTGTATTACCGCACTCGTACATATGCGCGAGCGTGACGGCAATACACATTTATGCGCGAGCGATAGAGATAAGTAGTGAGGGGTCAATGTACGGATTTCTTCCTTTATCGCAGCCTTGCTTTAATACTCTATCTTTGAGGTCTAATATCGCAGAAACGTGACACTTTAGGATACCAATGATCTAAAAAAGTTTGTTTGCATTGAGTTTCCTCTATAGAATAAAGAATGAGTGGCTGCGTCTTTCGATTTGTTTGTTATAGCTAGCCAGGGTTCATAGTAAAATGTAAAGTTGTAATTTCGATTTTCTAATTGCGCCTACATTATCTTGTTGCGTGCTATTGATTCCCAATTTCCCATCCATTCTTACAGTTTGTACCAGCAAAGAATAAACATTAGGGCAGTTAGCAGGTTAAAAGCATCACTTATAAACAATATAACATTACTGAAGTTTCCTCACCTGAACAAGAGGAACCATCAAGCCTGCAGGCAGTTCGAAATATGGGACAGAGGGCATCAAATCGTCATTGTTAATGTCAAGGAACTGAGGGAATCCAGGAGGAGGTTTTGTTAGATCCGGAAGACCATTCTGGAATGCTAAGAGCGCGTTCTCGTGTGGCGGAAACCCAGGTGGAGGTTGAGAGAAGTTCACATTAGGAAGGTTCGACAAATCAGGCTCTTCAACGGTCTCGTTATTTTTCTGCGTTATCTGTTCGAAAGTTTGACTGTCGAAACTGTTCTCATTGCCACTTATACTGTTATTAGATGCGTAGTTGTCACCACTTTCGCTGCCGTACAGTTTGCCAGTTTCGCTACTGTACTGTTTGGCACTTTCGTTACTGTACTGTTTGCCACTTTCGCTACTGTACTGTTTGCCACTTTCGCTACTGTACTGTTTGCCACTTTCGCTACTGTACTGTTTGCCACCCTCGCTCCCATACTGATTGTTCGATCCAAAATTCTGATTGTAACTGCCCATCTGCTGAAAGTTCTGCTCGTTGAAGTTGTTACTCTGGAAGTTATTCACATTGTTCTGTTGGTGCATGTTGTCGTTGCTGTGTTCTTGATTATTTTGCATTTCAACAGCTTGTTTTTGCATTTCAATTTGTTGTATTTGTTGCAATGTGTGCGCGACAAACGCTTGGTGTTGTGTTTGGTAACTGAAAATTGAAATGAAAGGATTAATTCATTATTTTTATCAGTTCCACTGTGTTTGATTCGAGATACATACTTTTCAAACGTCGCTTTCGTTTGTTGCGCCAAATGCGCGATGGCGTTTGAGTGCTGCGATATCAAATTGTTCTGATACTCCTGGTACGAAGTGGTGGGGCTCTTCATTTTCTCGATGACAGAAGAATCGAAATAATTCGACTTGGACTCCCAGAGACGGAGCAACTTGTTTAACTTAGCCTCCTGCTCTTCCGTAACGGCTGAAACAGCAAAACAATGAAACTGTTGTCGTACAAGCCATCAAAATCTAAGCAAGTTACCTGAGCGGTGCAAACCACAGGTGATGATGTTGTAAGATGCTTTATATAGATGAGTATGCGTAATAACAAAAGTCCTACATCTCGAGGGCATTATTATAAATATTTTACCTATACTGGCATTGCAAAACATTGGGACCACGACAGTTTCCAAATTTTTCTTGAGATCTTCTGCGTTTTTGCGTGCACTGTAATTAGGAATAATTGCATAATAGACACCAAATCGAATTATGAATGATAGAAGGAATGGGTAGAACATAAAAAATAGTATGTACACAAAAACAATAATAAATAATAAACACAATCAATATAGTGTCGCCATAAATTACAGTTCCATAAGATACGGGATATAATTGTTGTTCTTTTATATTGAACCTGATGAAAATATGTGTAGTCAATTCCTGGATAAAATTGAAAGAAAGGGACATGATTTTAAATAAAAAATAATTATAATATTGCACTTATTTTCATTAAAATTGACAATCATAGAGCATTGTATTTGAAGAACAAAGTTATGTCTGCCCATATAAAATCTCATACCAAAGATATAGTTCAGACATAACTTTTCACTCTATAATGATATATAACATTTTTATTGGATTATTCCCTAAAATAGATTACTGTAGAAAATTCAGTTCAGTTTCAACTTGGTTATGTCATAAAACAAATATTTCATTCCTAATAAAAATGCAGATAACTTCAGAACCATTCAATCATTTCGAGATTCATTTGATCGAAATACCATTGCAGCTTGTACAAAACAAAATAAAAGTCACAACACATTTCTATTAATGAAAAATAAGTAATTTTCCATGTTATTGACAAATGCCCCAAAATATAAGCAATGTTAGGTGACTGCTACAAATACACAGAAAAAACTGTACTAACCAATGATGGAGGACATCATTCACCAAGTAAATAATGTGGAGCTTCTGTGTGAATGCGGCACCAGATTGTGTCACTTTTTTCAACAGGTGCTGGGATATGGCTTTGCCGGAGTCATGTGAGGTTGCATGTTGGAGTATCCAGCCTTTTCCTAAAACAACATAGATACATTTATTTGTAATGTGTAAACATCTAAAGGTTGCGAACGCTGATTGGTACCGAAATGCGAGCGCTCGTGGCTCGTCGGCTCTTTCCACCTCAGCTCAGCCATATTCAAGTTATAAGCCATAACATATTTTTTTAATGTGCAAAATGTAAGTACTCCAGTTGGGAATTGAACTCCGGTCCTAAAGACCGAAAGTCGAACGATCTCTCGTCGCGCCAAACAGACTTGTATTAGGCCTAAAAGTTTGTATAGATTAATTAATGAAGAGTTGCTGATTCATAGTTGACCAATGAGAGAGCGCGGTGCAAAACGGTTGTTCGTTGTTTTAGTTATTTTTTATGTTTACACATCTGCTAGGCGTCCCGCGAAAGCTTTTTTTAAATTGTTGAGAGATCTACATTTGACCACCAACTCGCCTGATATTAAGCATTGCAATAATTGAAGATGGCATGAATGAAGAACGTAAAAAAAAATGGTACAATTTATCAGGTGCATAAGTACTTCGAAACCTAAAATATACTGTGCGGGCGACATTAGCGTATCTTAGTGGCCACATTTCATCAGGGCCGGCCTGTCACATATATTTTGATGCATGGGAATGACTTTGTAAACAATAAAAAACACTGAACATTATGTTATTAGCTGTTCTTTCATAAGGTTCATTATAAATCAACTGCCAACCTCAATCATTCGTTTTACTTCTTTATAAACAAAATTACTACAATACTATTTAACTAGGTTTAGACTTGTTATTTTATTGCGAAATTCATAAACAAATGTTTTTATTGGTATCAATATTATAGCAATATTACAGTAATTTTATAAGATAACTAGCCCGCGGCTTCGTACGCGTGGTCATTTAATTAACCCTTAAATGGATAGAAGGAGTATACATCCCACAAGATATTTCGAGGTCCTAAGCCTTAAAAGTGTCACGATTCCCACAATATGACAAATTTTAAAAACAAAATGTTTACGTTTCTTGCCCAAACTAAAAATATAAAACGGCATATAAACACATTGTTTTTTTATAATCCATACCAATATATAAAAGTGAAACATTGTCTGTTTGTTTGGGGAGCTTTCACGCGATAACGGCTGGACCGATTTTGATGAAATTTGGAAAGGAGATAGCTTATATATACTCTGGAATAAAATATAGGATACTTTTTATCCCGGAAAATTGTAAGTTTCCACGGTAAAACTGGAAAATGTTGATTACTCGCTGTGAGGAACGGTTGCCATGGAAACAAAATAACAATGCAATTTTGGTACAACTACCTACTTTTGCATTGGTTTTTAATATCCTAGAAGAAGATAGAATGCTTTTTTTCGCAATAAACTGTAGCCCGCGCGGAAGACGGCGGTAAAGCAAGTAATAAATAGTAATGAAATATATATATAAGGTTTTTATCTTATAGCTTTATAAAAAAAACTACTATGTTTATAAAACCCGGTAGGACTCTCCCAGACCACGCCCAATTAAGGTTTAAAAGTACTCCATATGCTATTCCAAGATTCAAATTACCAATATTCCAACATTTGATCTAAATACCTTCAACTGTCAAAAAGATTTTTATTGATTGCTCAGCTTCTTACTCATCGGTTTGAGATACCAAGTACCCCAATTTTTAAGTCATCAGTTTTTAAGTTTGGATAGCTTAGCTATTGCCTGCAACATTGTCCGCGCAGACTACAGTTATCGTGATAATAAGTATCCTATGTCCATTCCCAGGGTTCAAACTATCTACATGCCTAATTACATTAATATCGGTTCAGCCTTATAGTTGTGAAAAGGAAACAAACAGAGAGAGATACAGAGTTACTTTGGATCATTTTCATTAGATCCAGTGCTAAGATACATAATGGATATATTGAGATTATATTTTCTCATAAGCTCCGGTCATAAACATATCAATGTAAAATGGATCTATGGAGAATAATTTTTCTCATTAGATCTGTTTTTACAAGGTATTAATTGAATATGGATCTACTGAGAGTTTTTCTTCTTGATAGATCCATTTTGTTCAATCATCAAGTTAAAGTGGATCTATTGAGAACTAGGTATATCTTCTCAGTGGATAGATTGTTTTATTATATATTTTCAAAAAATACTGGGCAGTTTCAGTTATAACCGGATAGTTTCAGATGAATCCGGATAGTTTTAATAAATCCGGGTATTTTCGGATACAATGTTATACATTTCCAAATGGGTCATTCCATGTAAGGGGTGTAACCATACACTTTCAACTGGTAATTTAATAATGTTTTATAAGGGAAGCATATTCATTTTATAATTTAATTAATAGCCTTTTAACTTATATGAAGTTAATTTGAGTTTTCCTTACGTTTTATAGATTTCGAGACAATCAGCTGCAAGTACCATAACGGGCGTTACTTTATTTTACCTCTCACTTCCGGATGGCGCCTAATTTTTTCGAAACTGCGAATTGGACTTGTTTTATGAATAAAAATGAACGTTGAGCTACTGCCAATGTATTAACCCCGCTCATACAACATTTAATAAAAAAAAAAAGGTGATAATTCAAAATTTACTTTAATTGTTGTGTGTAACGGGCGTAACAGGATTTTGAAAACGGCGTAACAAAAATTTTATGAAATAAAACTGTGATCAAAACTGTAGTATGTGCGGATACCCTTATATTTTAGCATTGGATCCAGTAAAATTCTAATAATATTTTCACAAGGGACATCAAAGATATCTTTCTTGTTACTAATCGATGCTTTTGCATTGTAATAAATCAATTTCAAAAACATATTGCAAATTATATCCGCCATAAACGGTCTAACATTAAAAAAATAAACAAAATTTTATGAAATGATACTGAAACCGGGTTTCTAGCATAATGCCTTTGAAAAAGACCCAATTTGCTCTCAACATCACTTGAAAGCTATTTTTTTTGGATACGCAATGCTTCTCCATTACAGTGTTGCACCCACTTACTTTCCCAAAGGAATGAAGCTGTTAGTGCAATAAGTAAGCTACAGATTAAACTTTTCCCTTATTTCTACAACAAGTGTAACATGCAATGTCCCTATAAAAAAGGAGAAAGAGAAATTTATTGATTTAAAGAAAATGTTACATCTACCAAGCAATTCATGTATCACTACTCTTCTTCTTCTTTTTTTTTGGATGGCTTCTGCGAAGGCACTGGCCTACTAGCAATTTCGCCAATGTCAAGTGTATTATATTTTAAAGTAATGTCACGTCACAGTCAATTATTGTCAAAGTCACGAATCAGTAAAATGGTGGACATTTACTGAAACTTCCGAGGGAGATTTGGAAAAATCACAAAATGCCATTTATTTCTGCGTTTGATTCTTTTGCCCGCACTCGTGCACGTTAACGAACACCTAATGGTTAATATTCCACCAATATTACACATTAACACTCGAAGATACACAAGATTGAGAATAAAATCTAACTCTACATCAAAACATTTTGAATTTTTTCAAAAAAAAAGGGTGGCGAAGTTAGCTTTGACAATAAACATCATGTTAGTTTTACAGTGTTGCTATATTTAGCTTCAAAATCTCTACAACTGGGTGATTATTTTGTCATACTTCAACACAAGAAAATAATTGTAACAAATATTTTTTGTTATAATTTTTGGTCAATTCATATGATTCAATGTAATACAGCTTACTTAAACAGTGTTCACGGCAATGAATTTCATTTTGCCTCCATGCACTTAGCACGCAACTTAAAGGAACAGATATCTTAACTATGAGAAGTGTTTCACCTTTTCATAAATTTCTATTGTTTTGAATCTAGGTGTTACCGGTACAAGCAGTTAGCCATCTCTTAGCCTACCAACTGACATTTGAGTATTTCCTATTTACAATTGATTACCTGAAGAGATGCTGTCTTTAGTACATGTGTCGATGATCGGCTGCAGAACGCTATCCAACTCGGCCAGGCTGATATTGTTATCTTCTGCCAACATCTGTATGGTTTCCACTTGGGCCTTGCTCACCAACTCGTTGATTTTGGCTTGCTGTTGCTGGATCAACACCTAAAAATTTACATCAATGTTAGTTTTTATTGCCTTTTGGTGGAAGAAATTCTTTGCTTCAACAATTTTATTATTAATTAGAAAAAGAAAACTATACTCTGGGCTATTCTTACAAAGTCATGCAATTATCAATGTAAAAACTTATCTGATACTGAATAAATTTTCTAAAAGGGTCTACTGTTTTGTATTATTACAAGATATGGACATAAAAATAAAATATACTACTAGAAATTTGTTTGTATCAAATGTGAGAATTTTGGAGCCTGTAAATAAAATAGTTTCACTTGAGTAAAATACATTTCTGGGTTTATTGTCTACACATCAAATATACCATCACAATTCAGAATGATGGTCATACTTTCATGTGACAGGTATGGTGGCATGCAAACAAAAGCAATGTTTGGAAGCTTGTAAAAATTTCATTTCATGCCTAGATTATTTGTATTATAGTGCACCCCCCCCCCCCATCCTTTACAATTTTAACAAATCGTCTCCATCCAAAGGTTGCCTGAAGAGAACGCTTTTAGCGATAAGGCCGCCAAAGTTTTCTCTTCTTCTTTTTTCCTATTTATTTTTTATTTTTTGGGGTTTACACTAAAGCATTTATCTATCTTAACTATTTAATGTAGACACAAAATATTGTACAAATAACAGGATTGCGTTGAGGAACTTACGGTGTGCTGAGCATTAAGATTATTCTCAGATTGAGTAATTTGCTCTTTGAGCATGTTGATCTGCGCATTCAGGTTGTCCAGGTCATGTTGGTGCGGGTGCGGAGGGGCCGCGGCCGACGGCGCCGAGTTGGCCGCCAGCCACTGCTGGAGCGCCGGCGCCGCCGCCATCGACGCCGCGAGCCCGAGCTGCGCGGGAGTCGCGCCGGCCTGTTGGGGCATTACATATTGCCTGTTCTGTGCCATATAAGCCCCGGCGGGAGCCGCCGCCTGGCCACCGGCCGATTGCTTTAGAACTATAAACAGCGGAGGTTCACTTAAATCGGTTATAACCAAATCCAATCACAACGCAAACATAGCACAAACATATCATCTTCCGTTTGACACGTTACTATGCTTACTTGCTTGCTCTGTGGTCACTTTGTACTGGTAGTAGTTGAAGTAGTCGCCGCCGTAGAGAAAGCTAAACTTCGGGTTGTTCTTTTGTTTGGTCTTGGTCATTTTCTCGAACTCCGGGCCATTTCTTGCGACAAACTGGGCGAGTTTATCGATTATGTTGCGAAGATCTTGATCTACAAATATTCACAAAATTAACAATTTGCACTTCAAGAGGTGATAAAAACTTTACAACATTCTGTATGGTGATGGTTAGCGGTATTACCTTGCGGTGGCTGAGGAAGCTCCATTTTTTATTGGAAATTGAGGTTACTCAGATTCAGATATAGTTTTGGATTACAGTTGAGAAAATAATCGGTCATCCATAATTTAAAAACACAATATACAAGGTAGCACAATGTTTAGGAGTTTTTAATTCACTCACAGACTCACTCATGAAACTTGTCACAAAATAACAAATTGATACAATTCCAATAATTAATTACTACGGCCATTTGTAAAATTACGGCAAAGAGGGGAAAAGGGGATAATAAAAGCGGTGGGGGGAAAGAGCGGGGTCAGCGGGGCAGGCAAGGAAGAACGAGTGAATGAACGACAAATGTTATAATTGCCATTGTCAAAAAAACTTTAAATGCCTACTAAACATTCTCGATTCATTTACAAATTTTGCGGTAAAGTTCGGTTTTTTTTTTGAAAATTTATTTCCTATAACTTTTTTCAAGCCACTAATTTAGATTAGATTTTTACAGTTTTAATTCAAACAATGATTTATCATTGTAAAATATGAACAAAATAATAAAAATAATCAATATTTTCTTGGAGCATGCATGGCAGCATTCAATGCGGAATTTGCTCAGCTCAAGTCAGTATTGATTGATCGTACTCACTCTGCATGATTTCGTAGCCAAAATAAAATTCAAGCCAAAATAAGTGACGGCTTGTGAGTGATGTCAAATCAGTCGACGTGAATCATTTGTCAACAATAAATTTCTAATTGAAAACAATACCCTAAAATTAAAAATGTCTTCAATGGTAGGTAATTCAAAGGTTTTCTGTGATTCTGTGTTCCTTTTTCAACCCTTTTACGCCTACTTTCTATCAATAAAGTGAATTTTTACTATAACGAAAATTATGTTTTATCTCATGGTTTCATGGTTTTATTAGATATACAGTTTTCGAATGCTCGTTAGACTTTTATCAAAATACCATTCACAGTATCCATTTCCATTAGCATTGTAACTGTAGACAACTTTGTGAAATTCAGCTTCAAAGTAGTGAACAATTTTGTACCTAATATATTTTATTAATTTTCCATAGCGGATGAAGGCAGTCAAATGTCCATCAGATGAGCTAGCCATCACAAACTGTGCCCTTATAAATCCCGATGACTTCCCTAGTGACACCAAGTGAGTACCTATTAAAGAAAGTAAATATTACACTCTTACGTCTATGAAGCTGGCTTCCAGAATTTAATAAAATTAAGTATAGGAAAAACAAAGCAAATGCTGCTAAAGGGACAAATTTAATGAGAAAAACTCTGGTGTTTAATAGTAGTCATTTAAGGATTCCGTTACCTACCTTCCAGCTCCATCATCAGACCAGCTCAACGGTACCATATTATTGTACTGTTATCGGAATTACATACATTTGCAAATATCAAAATTAAATTAATTATGGCCACTAGAAGTGGATGAAATTTAAATTCTTAGATTTTTTGTTTTTTTGTGAATTGTCCTTAATAAAATTCATTATTAAGAACCAATATCACACTATCCTAATATAAGCATGTTACACTCATATTGGAAGAATAAGACAGAGGACATGTGTGGAACAGGAGTAAGGCTGAAAAAAACAAATACAAACTTGAGTCAGAATGGAAAAAAAACAAAGCACAGCATAGTATTTCAGTAAGAACCTGTGAACCTGGTGCCGGGTCAATATGATTGTTATACTGGATCTTGGTCTGATCTATGTCTATTTCCGAGACTGTTGTCGAGAAGCATCAATTAGTTTGGTCAGCATACTTCGCAAGTTTTGCAGCAACTCTGCCATAAGGACGATATTGGCAAATTATCATGGTGAGATGTTTTCGCCATTGATATTAATGCCCATTCCTTTCCAATCAAGCATCTTAAACATTTCTTCCAGGGAATTAGTGAATAGCTTCGGAGATAAAACATCCTCCTGTCTCACTCTCCTGCGTAGTTGTATATGTTGAGACTGGCTTTGTACTTGGACACTCATGTTTGTGACTTCATAAAAACATCTCATCACGTTGATATACCGCCTGACCACTTGGCAACGCTGCAGACTCCAGGACTGCCCAGGTTTCAAAAGAATCAAAGGCCTTTTCATAGTCTACAAAGCAAGACACAGGTGCTGGTTATACTCTTCGGACTTCTGTATTACCTGCCTCACTGTGTGGATGTGATCTATGGTACTATGATGCCAAATCCTCCGCCAGACCCGGCCTACTCAGGGGGCAGAAATTTTAAAGTCTTCTTGCGTTGACATTATTCTCGAAAATAACTTATAGGTGTTGTATATTTGACTTGTAAAAGTGCTATATTATGTTTCTTTAACTTATGGTAATTTTATTGTCCAGTGTGTGGTGCAGCTGGTTAAACATATTTTACCTTCTTTTTCAGGCATATAGATATTTCAACAGGACCCTCGCAGAACTTTGTGTTCAGCGTCAGATTCTACAACGGTGTTGATCGTGGAACTGTTGGATTCTCAGCTCCGCAGCGAAAATGGGCTACACTTTCTATAGGCCAGGTAATTAAATATTATGCGCCTTCAGCACAGTTCAGTACAGTATCCCACCTCACACATTTGTCTTTTTAACTAAATTACAATCGTTTTTTTGGTTGTCTAGGCCTGTACCTTTGTATTTTTTATGGGACTTTACCAAAATAATATAAACTTCAAGACACAGTCAGGGAATCATGATTTTAATAAGGCTAACATTACCTTTACACATGAATGGCATACTTATTTTTTTTACCAACAACCACCATTTTGAAATAATCTCGAAATCTCCGCCACTGATCAAGCCATATTAAAGGAGTGACGACCTGCGAAAGGCGGCTGGAGGAGAAGTCTTCAGCTCCCCTCATGGATGAGGGGAGCTGAAGACTGAGCTCAGTGGCGTGAATTAGGAGAGGCCTACGTCCAGCAGTGGACAGATATAGGCTGATGATGAATACAAACAACAAAAAAAACGCTAGTTTTAACACTTTAGGATAATAATCCTGAAGTGTCGCATTTCTTTATTATTGGAGCTCCAAGATAGCAGCAGATCTAGGTTGGTGGGTTGATGACGTTATATTATTTATTACACTAATTTCAAAATGGCCGACTTTTGTAATTGTAGGTATGCCACAAAGGTAAGAATGCCTTTGTTAAGCATAAGTGAACCTTATTATTATTATTTGTGGTACACAATTAGATATAATTGTCCGAAACTCAGAAACGACAGATATATTGTCCTTATGTTTGCAATACCACGTATGGGTTGCTGGTCGCTGGGTTACTAAAGTGTGATTATTTCAGTGCACTTTTTTTATATGATTATCCTTATGTAGATCGTGTTTTCTCTCAAAAGGTATTTGATAGATAACATGCATCCACTTGTGTGCTTATTAGAGCTCTGTCTAATCAGCCTGTATCCACCCACTGCCGAGTAGGTATAGGCACGTCATTAATGCCAGCTTACCCGGTTCTGTGATAGTCTCACCCATTGGTCTTCAATGTACCTGCCAATGTCGTCTGACCATCGGGCTGGTAGTCTTACGAATGCGTACTGGTGTCCTGACCTCCTGAGAGCCGGCTGCCGAGCGGCGCGGCGAAGCCGCAGGCTTTTTTGCGTCGAGCGTGGCGTCTGGCGTCGCGTGCGAGTTCAAACTAGTTTGTTGTGTGCAATAAGAATTATTAGTTATTCTGTGGCAGCGGGCATACGAGCGGGTCCGTGATTTCGTTTGATAAAATAATTACAGAATAAACCTGAAATATGGTTACGTTCACATTCTTTATCTCACTAATATTATAAATCAGAGAAGTGTAGCCACTGTCGTAAACAGGCCAATCAGAGCTTAGAGTTTAAAAAATGAAAAACTCTCTTATCGAGCGGAAAACTTCGTATGCGCGATGCAGAACTCCATACATTAGAACTGACAGTCCATACAAATCGTCATAAAATGCATAAAAACCGATTAGCGCCATCTATCTTTTGAAGTGTCTGTGTATGTTCGTTCCTCCTTCACGCTCAACCACTGAACGGATTTGGATGAAATTTGGTACCAGGATATAAACTGGATTACCACATTACTTTTACATAACACTACTTTTCATCATTATCATCATCATAATCCACGCGGGTTAAACCGCAGGGTGCAGCTAGTATAAGAATATAATAAAAACAGCGAGGATGTGGAGTGGAGGGAACTATCAATAAAATTGGGAACTCAGGTAAATATCGTTTAATTATGAGTTTAATTAGTAAGTGTCGCAAATTGGTAGTCTCGGTAAGTAACAATTTCACTAGGCACCCGTAGAAATACGTAACCGGTCCCCGCAAACGCTGAGAGTGTCGTGTATTGAGTACTGAGGCTCTCAGTGAACGCGCTCTCGACCGCTCACCCGCCCCGCTAGTCGCCCCGCTACACGCGCTGAACGCATTTCACTCGGGCCTTACACTTCGATATTTATTTATTTTATTTAATATTTACTGTACAGACTATCGACGTAAAGATCTTCAAGCCACAAAGTGCAGATTGCCTCTGCAGCATTACCTTGGAAGCGGATTTCATGCTCAAGAAAACGTAAGTTCATACAATCTAATTATAATTGTGATGCACCTAAGGGCCTATGCAAACGGCGTATTTTATACACGCCGACGACGCGCGTTCGTAACAATCGATAACGGCTCTAAAAACGTATATATGCAAAGGCTGCGTGGCTACGACTGAATCTCGTTAGAAGCGTGTATACGCGCGTCATCGCATCGTCGCGTATAAAATACGCCGTGTGCATAGGCCCTAATCCTTATGATGTCATATTGTATCTATGTGGTTTAGTTTTTTTTACTGGTGGATAACTGTGATAAATAAGGAACTGGAATGGTGATGATGTCATATGATTACTATTTGATGCATAATTTTTAGGTATATCTTTTTCGCCGGCGACTTCGTCTACGTGGTCTCCAAAAAGCCTACAAAATTGTTCTAGGGCCAATAAAATTATAATAATGATAAAATAATATTATAATAATTAAATTATTAAATTTATTTCTTTGAAAACATGCATTCTAAAACTAACAAATTTACAAAAGAAAAAATAAGAAAAAGAAGGCTTGACATCGTCGATCAGAAAATAATAATATTAATATTTATTAGAAAAAAAAACTGTGATCGAAGCTTGACATGCACCAACCGGAAGACGTGAATGATTAAGTTAAAGTTGTGGCACAATAAATTATATAAAAAGCACCTTCTACCGGATGGTAATTATTCCTCTGAACATAATAACTACTCGTAGGTAGTAGCTGTTGTGAGCAGGCATGCGTCCGTGTAAATGACCTATATTGTACATACTTAGCAATCATCTGCATTTATTTGTAACTTTTTCGTAAATAAATAATTTTATTATTATTCACTTATTATTATATTATAGTTAGTATTTTTTGTGAACACTATTCCTTATACTAGGATTTCCTGTGTTATGGGGAATAGTTTCTACTGTTCTTAGTTTGTATAGTTTGCATTTTACAACGAAAAACACAGCGCGTTTTTAATCACTACGTATTATAAAATAGTCACCGAACGCGTCTGTCTGTCTGTCCACAAATATCACAGAAAACACTTAAACGATTTTATTCCGGTTTTCAACTAGGCTTAGGTTGATACAAGAAGAAGGTTTTAAAGTGTAATTCAGAAGTATTTTATAAAAAAATAATCGATGTATGGCGAATTTTCTCAACGAAGTCGGGAATAAACATCCGTCCCGGTAGTGTATCTGCGTTCGCTGCGTATACGATAAGTGCTTTATGAACGTAATGTATGAAACATCCGTCCCGGTAGTGTGTCTGCGTTCGCTGCGTATACGATAAGTGCTTTATGAACGTAATGTATGAAACATCCGTCCCGGTAGTGTGTCTGCGTTCGCTGCGTATACGATAAGTGCTTTATGAACGTAATGTATGAAACATCCGTCCCGGTAGTGTGTCTGCGTTCGCTGCGTATACGATAAGTGCTTTATGAACGTAATGTATGAAACATCCGTCCCGGTAGTGTGTCTGCGTTCGCTGCGTATACGATAAGTGCTTTATGAACGTAATGTATGAAACATTTGTTATTCTCAAAAACATCCGTCCCGGTAGTGTGTCTGCGTTCGCTGCGTATACGATAAGTGCTTTATGAACGTAATGTATGAAACATTTGTTATTCTCAAAAACATCCGTCCCGGTAGTGTGTCTGCGTTCGCTGCGTATACGATAAGTGCTTTATGAACGTAATGTATGAAACATCCGTCCCGGTAGTGTGTCTGCGTTCGCTGCGTATACGATAAGTGCTTTATGAACGTAATGTATGAAACATTTGTTATTCTCAAAAACATCCGTCCCGGTAGTGTGTCTGCGTTCGCTGCGTATACGATAAGTGCTTTATGAACGTAATGTATGAAACATTTGTTATTCTCAAAAACTCCGCGACACCATTAGGCATTAGTGTATTATTGCAGAAAGCTCAAAATAAACAAGTCATAAGTTTTGACGCAACTTTCTAGCCTTCTAGGGTTATTGCTATACTGTATTAAACCTTATCAAATTAGATATCACAGTAATCTTTCTCATTTCATATAGATAATTTTTCCCTTTTACACCATTTTTTTTGATGAGTATTGTGATATGTTATGACTTTGTTTTTGATGAGCGGATTTCAATCAATTATGCTTAACCCGTTCTTAGACCTACTATTAGTTTATTCTGTGGTGTTATAGTGCAGACACGGGTGCGAGCGGGGCTACGGGCTTGTGTGGTCAATAAGGGTCAATATAACTTCTGTAGAAATCAATATTTAGAGAAACACTTAAGTACCCGTACGAAGCCGGTAGTAACTATTTATCCTCACCAATATTACAGAAGAAATAATAGTACTAACGTACAGAAGGCTCACTCCGCTAAGACAATTAAATAAAAAGCGACTCTTGTCGCCACTCAATAAAGTGCAAGTCAGCTCGCACGATCTTGATGCGTATCATTTTATATGCGTCTCTCTTTCTAACGCGTAAGTCTATCTCAGTCAGAAGGTTCACTCCGCTTAGACAATTAAATAAAAAGCGACTCTTGTTGCCACTCAATAAAGTGCAAGTCAGCTCGCACGATCTTGATGCGGATCATTTTATATGCGTCTCTCTTTCTAACGCGTAAGTCTATCTCAGTCAGAACGTTCACTCCGCTTAGACAATTAAATAAAAAGTGACTCTTGTCGCCACTCAATAAAGTGCAAGTCAGCTCGCCCGACCTTGATGCGTATCATTTTATATGCGTCTCTCTTTCTAACGCGTAAGTCTATCTCGCGGCAAGCTACGGATAGAGTAATGCGAGCGTTACAGAAATTAGCACGCGCAAGTACATCGTGTGAGACAGGCCTGCCAATATATAAAAGGGAAACGTTGTCTGTTTCTTTATTTGGGGAGCTTTCAAGCCAAAGCGGGTTTACAGATTTTGATGAAACTTTATAAATAGGTACTGTACAATATAGAGACCAAGATAAGATACTTTTTATCCCAGAAAATGGTAAGTTGCCACGGGAAAACTGGAAAATGTCGCTTACTCGCTGTAAGGAACGGAGTGACGCAGTGGCCGTGGAAACGAAATAATAGCAAGTCTGTCAAAAAGCATCAAGAGCGTTGGTGCTATACTTTTGCATTGGTTTTTAATATCCTAGATGTTTATCGCGAAAAATACATAGGATGCTTTTTTCGCGATAAACTGTAGTCCGCGCGGACGAAGTTGCGGGCGAAAGCTAGTTAATCTATATAAATAAAGATGAAATGCTGTTCGTTAGTAAGCGCATCATCTGAGAGCGGCTGGATGGATTTGGCTAATATCTGTTTTAAAATGTACGTAATAGTCCGAGTTAGGTTTTTAAGGAAACAAAAATTTCAATAAGTTCCCTGTAAATGTTCTAATTCGGGAAAAAAAACCTCTTTTCTATGGGATTTTAATATGAACAAAACTTGACAATTGAAATTCAAGAATAAACAATAAAGTTTTCTCCTTTAGCGGGCCTCGTGGCACAACACGTCACGGGTAAACAGAAAGGTTTCGAACGATGGATAATCGTACTTTTCATCATCATCCACGCGGGTGCTTCCGCGGGGCGCAGCTAGTACTTAAATTAAAGAAAAAGTCTGTACAATGAAGATAATAAGATAATAACCAATCCAATATCCATACCAATATTTAAAAGAGAAACTGTCTCATTGTTTGTTTGGGGAGTTTTTTTTACCGCGATAACGACTGGACGGATTTTGATGAAATTTGGAATGGAGATAGCTTATACCCTGGAATAACACTTATGATACTTTTCATCATCATAATACTTCACTCTCAAAAGACTGAACGCATTTTGATGATATTTGGAATTGAGATAGCTTATGAGATGCACCCCGTCCCTCACAACTATAACAAATCCTCTCCATCCAAAGGTTGCCTGGAAGAGATCGCTTTTAGCGATAAGGCCGCCCATTGTACACTTTTTCTGCTATTGTTCCTTTATTTTTTGTTGATTTTGTTTTTGGTGTGTGCAATAAATAATTTATCTATCTATCTATCTTATACCCTGCAATAATACATAATATACTTTTATAATCATCATCATCATCATCATACTTTTCTCAAATATATAGCTTAAACATTGAAATAACACAAAGGATACTTTTTGAATGTTTTTTAGCAGTTAACGCCTGTTTTGCGTAATCATATATAATAATTTTCAAAATTTCTTCAAAATTTGGACCACGGACGAGATTCGAACTCGCATACTGTGCCTCTGCGTGGCACATGCCTCTACCAATTCAGCTACCATGACTGCATCGCCATCCAAATTTTTCCACTAGCTTCTTGAATCCGTCTTATGGGTGACGGTAACGCCATCTTATTGGTAGTATTTCGAACTAACCAACCAAACTAATATTGATTAGTAATATTGAGTAGTTGATTAGTTAACTACGTGTCTGAAAGATAACGGCTCCCAAATCTATTTTTTATGTTTTATAATCTATTTTTCGTGGTTCACTTGATCGAATTACGCGATCGAACCTCGCAGCCGGAGCGATCTTCCAAGGCATTAGTGAACAGATTGGGGGAAACATCCCCTGTCTCCCTCCCCTGCTCAGTTGGATATGTTTAGACTGCTGGGTTTGTACTGCTTCTTCTTCGTGTCGATAGTACATTTTATTTATTTATTTTATATCCAGTTGGACCAGTTAGTGGCGACGTCTATTGCATTACCAGTGAACTGACAAAGTTCTTCCAGTATGCAGCGGTTAGGACATGAAGGACACTCCAGCAAGTATGGCATGGCTTGCACGGGTGCGCCGCAGTCACACTGCATTCTTGACTGGTCAATCAAGCCCCACATAGAGTCTGTTTAAGGATTTCCACATTGGCCAAGATTGTTCATGACCAAGTTGTACACTCATAGTCGCGGCGTCATACAGAAACCACAACACTTCTTTGTATCGCTAGTCCGTTTGACAACGCTGCAAAGACTCCAGAACCTTCAGGTTTCAATGGATGGTTATACTCCTGAGGCTTCTGTATAACCTGCCTCACTATGTGTATGTGGTGTATGATGCTAAACCCGGCCTGTTCAGGAGGCTGGAATTCGTCAAGTCTTCTTGCGAGACGATTTGAGATGACGCTCGAAAACAACCTAGAGACGTGGCTCAAGAGTGAAATAGCTAGGTAGTTCTTTAAAAGGATTTTATCCCCTTTATTTAAGAAAAGTTTTAACAAACTTCTGCTCCATGCCTCTGGAGTTCTCCTAATGTTAAGGACGGTGCTAATTAACCCCTGAAGCTCCTGAAGTACGGGTTTCCCCCTGCTTTCAAGAGCTCCGAAGTTATACCAACCTCACCTTTCCATTCTTAATTTAAGTTGTTTGAGCGCTATCTTAATCGCGTCTAGGCTGTCTTTGGGCAGTTCGTCAGTTTAGTGGCGGGTCAGTATTGCGCGGGAAGCCTCAGTGCTGGGTTCAGGTCTAGAAGCATGCGAGATAATTAACCCGACAAAATATCTAAAAACAAAGTATTAGAAAAAAAATAAAAATTGAAATGTATTTATTGCCATTATATCATAATATACACACAGTAACTAGACAAAAATGAGAAATGAAATCAGAAAACAAAATTGGGGTATTATTTCGCGAACAAACATCATCAGCTTAAAACAGCTATCTGCAGTGCTTAGGTATAACTGGCAAAGGCAAAGTGACCTTTAAATAGTCGAACTCAATTAGTTTTAAAATATCTGCAATGAACAGAATGTCCCAGTTACAGTTTTATAATAGTATATTTATATAGAATAGTTAAATAGATCTTGTAATACTTGTATTCAGCTAGGAAGATAGACGAACATGAACAACTAGCGTGAACGGAGGGAACTTTCCTAGCTGAAAACAGGTGTACTAATGAAATAGACTGGCTTTGGCAAAGATGATGCTGTATTATAGACTGTCAAATTCGTTATTGTCCACGCAGTGTGCGGACGGGCGGGACACGTATATTCTTCAATGTGAATACAGTTGCTTGCGGCTTAGAGTTTGCGGAGCGTTTATACGCGCGTTGTGTATATCATGTCCAGGACTGATTTTTTGGAAACAAGTATTCTTTTAAATTGTTAATTATTTGCTAAAAAAACGTCGTAAGGAGCATCACAAAATTGTCGTTAGATTACAAAACGGAGAATTAATAAATTATATCAAAATTTAAGAAATTACATAGATAAAGTAGAATACACACCAGTTACATAATAAACACTTTTTGAATAGGTACTTTTCAAAAGACATACACCCGAAGAATCGGGTAAAAAAAGACCGTAATGTCATGTCTGTATGCAACGAGCGGGATACACAAACCTAAGTATTAACCTATATATATACCTATGAAGCAAACTGCCCGCATTACTATTATTAATTATGTGGCGCACGAAGATTCTGCTCGCCACCCCGCTCCCATACTCTGCGTGGATCCTTAGTGACACGCCATAGGGCCTGGTGGGCGCGGGGCGGGCAGCGAGAGCGGATTAGAGGATTGCGGTGCGGTGGCCTCGTACAGCCGTTGATTCTGCGCGCTCGGTCCGCTCTCCGCTCCGCTTCCACCGTAATTGAAGCTTTATAGGAAAGGGGCCGATTAGGTTGCATCGGGGGCAGAAAACGCAACCCTGCCGACCTCTTACGCCGCCCTACACGCTTGCTCACGAACTTGATGGTTTATATACTCATTGTAATCTTGATGTAACATAGGTATCCAATTGCTAGCCCTGCTTACAAGCTATTTTTCTTCTCACAGAAAATCAGTGGATCCGTATGTATGATAATTAGATGACGTTATAATTAGTACCAATTACACCACACTTATTCACACACAATTGATACTATTTATCGCAAAACATACCACTGTTAAACCGGGTCCGCAGCGGCCATGTTTATTTTTATTTCTAACATCTGAGACGTTTTGCTAACAAGTGGTCTAGCTATTAGTCATGTATGTTAATATTCGTATCTACTGTATGTTTATCCGTTGTCTAGTACCCATAATACAAGGTATCGTAGTTTGGGGCTAGGTAATTGGTGTGAATTGTCCCGAATATATATTATAAGTTAGGTCAATCATTAACACGCAAACTTGCTATAGAGACTAGGCAGGCGGATGGACGACATCCCCGCGTTAGCCTGCGGGGGAGAGGCACATTTTTTTTATTACGCTAACTGTATCTAGCCGCGTCGCCAAAAAGTTTCTCTATATTTACTAAATCCACGCAATTTGATAGAGCAGGTCTTCCAAGAAAGAACTCAATAAAAAATTGTTCCCAGTATATTACTTTACTCTATGGTTACAATAACATTGTTTACTTCATGTCGCAGCTGTAGACGGTCTGGTTTACAAAGGACACGGCCCGTTTTGTTAGCGTTCTCTGCCTAGTTATTAAAAGTGCATGTACATCAATAATTTAAAGTTATTTGTGTTAGGGATTACTCTATTACTAATAGAAAATAAGCAACATCCCTCAAAAACTTCAAGTTTTAATGTTAATGACAAGATACTTTTTAGTCCACTTAAAATTCATTTTTACATGTTTACCTCAACTTATAGCCATCATGTGAGCTTCATAAGTAAATGCATTGATAGTGAGGACACAATATTAGTATGCCTTTGCTACACAAACGTGGCGTGGCAATGCTGCAGTTGACACACTTCATAATCAAATCAATCGTATAAATATTTATCCAAAACGTGAGAAAAACATCCCTTGTTGCAAAAACTGAGCAAAATTGAGTCCGTAACTCAATTTTGCTCAGTTTTTGCAACAAGGGATGGTAAAGATATATTTGTCGAAGTAATCGGTCCGGGAGAATAGCCAAGGTCTTTGGTTGTAGAATGCAATAACAAGATCAGAATTAAATGGTACAGTAAACACGAATGCAAGCGCAACGGAGCCATGGATGACAGACTACTCAGAGATAATTATATTTATTTAGAGATACTGCGTATCTATGGATAACGCATTGACAAGTGACATGACATTTTGTGGTGTGACAGTTATCTGACATTTCTTGTAGTCCATTTTTGCTGCAATACGATTTGCAGTTTCAATGCAAAATCGTATTGTATTATTTGTAATAATGAAATAACAAACAAAAAATGAAGTCAAAAAATGTTGCAATTTACAATATGCATTTTTAATAAACATTAGGTGCATTCACTTTAATTATTGATACATTTGTCATATAGAAGTGTACTTATCATGGTACATACATTTCATTGAACGGAACGTAAGACTTTCAAAATGTCGTTGATTTTCAGATAGAACAATTTAATTACTTTTATTAGTAGCCCTTTAATGCCTGGAGTTCTAGATATACATAACACATGCCATAATTTTTATATTTTTTTTGTGAATAATTACAATTACCTACAGTCAAAGTACATTCTAGGCAAAAACTGGCCATGCCCTTTAATATGTTTGTTCTTTTTTGTTTTGTTATAAAATGAGCGCTGCGCACCCGGTTTTAAAACAAATGAAAAGCTATATTTCTCCTTTTAGAACATCATTGGACCCGTACGACTCCGAATCCATGGCGAGAGACTTCCTGATCCAGTTTTCGAACCAGGTGTTCACCGTTGGACAGCAACTGGCCTTTTCTTTCCAAGACAAGAAGGTCCTATCGCTCATTATCAAGAATTTGGAAGGTAAATCAATAAAAAAAACATTACAATTAAAAATGCGAAAACAACTCTACTTGTTACCTTTTCACGACTAAACGGCTGAATCGATCTTGATGTTTCTCAAGGAAATATTGGGCATCACGAGGCTATTTTTCTAACCTTTTTATCCCGGTAAATGTTCACGCGGGCAAAGCCGAAGGGCGCGGCTTGTATTTGACTTGACTACCGGTTGGTCTAGTGGCTAGTGACCCTAAATACGAAATCAAACGGTCGCGGGTTCGAATCCCGCAAGGTGCAATCATTTGTGTGATAAGCAGTAATGTTTGTTTCCGAGTCATGGTTGTAATATTTGTATCTATGTATGTTTATCCATTGTCTAGTACCCATAGTACAGAGTATCCCTAGTTTTAATTCCCTAGTTTTTAGGTAATTGGTGTGAATTCTCCTGAATATGTGAATATATTTATATATAAACAATATGTTAATACCTTTTCTTACATTTTTTTAAAGGATGGAGGAGGAGGAGGTTCGCTATGAAGGTGACATTATACAAACAAACCAAACTTCAATGTTCAAAGAGATTTGATTCCCAACAACCATTCTAACCTTTGTGACATACCTACGAAAAGTCTCGGCCAATGACCAAACCTAAATAAATCGATAGTCAACTACAATGCAAACAAACGCGGCACAACACTAGTACAGTGTCGCGTTTCTGAGTTATTGGTCCTCAAAGATAACGCTGCACCAGTAGCAATATAATAGCAGTATTTTTAACCCCCGAACAAAGAGACGGGTGTTCTAAGTTTATGGTGTGTATCACTTTGTGTGTGTTATCGTAGCTCCCAAACGAATGGACCGATTTTGATGCGTTTTTTTCTGTTCGAAAGCTGATGTGATCGAGATGGTTCTTAGATATATGGGGAGGGTTAGGGGGGAAGGGGGAGGTGAGAAAAGGGGGGTGAAAATCGTGGCTTTCGAGCAAATGGACCGATTTAGCTGCGGTTTTTATATTTGAAAACTGATGTAATCGAGATGGTTCTTAGCTATAATAAAGGGATATATATATTTTATTTGTGCTTGCATAATATAATTAATAATGGATTCCACAGCTGTGGACGTGCAGGCGTTAGCGGCGGGCGCGAACGCGGTGCCGCGGCGCGTGCGCATGGGCCGCTTGCTGCCGGACGCGTGCATTCAGTTCGACAAGGCGGAGAACTCCGCGCTCAACCTGGTCGGGAAGGCCAAAGGGTAATTATATTTAACTGACTTCAAAAAAAGAAGGTTATTAAGTTAATGTGTATGTATGTAATATTGTTGAAAATGCTTTATATTCATAAATGTTAGTCTATATAAGTATTTAAACGAATGTACCAAATATCGTGAATGTATGTATGTATGTATGTATATTCCACAGAAACAAAATAAAAACTATATCTTTCAACTTGGGGGAACAGTGTAAGTTTAATCAAAACTGTTGGGTAGTTTAAAATACATAGATTGTTAACTGTTTCAAGTAGGGTTTTCTTCATAGCGAACGGAGTTCAGTACTTCACTTTCGTTGGCCTACTTTAACGTAACTAAAAAGTAAGAAACACAAACGATTTTAAAGAAATTACCGGCTTCAAATAGTAGTACTTTAAAGAAATAAATAATTTAAATGTTTTGGAGCTCCTCAAAAAGAAAATGTATAATATCTTCTTTTTTTTTTAATTTTGAACTCGCTGTGTGTCGTTTGTCTCGTTGTGTATTTGTAGTCGTTATGTTTTATTTATGTTAAATATTATTTTAGCATTAACACCTGCTTAGCGAGAACATACCAAACTTTTCATCTAAATAAAAATTTGTTAATCAAGGATGGCACTCGAACCCGCATCTTCCGTAGCTCCCTGGAGTACAAAAAGCTCCCCAAACAAACAAATAAACAAACAAACAGTCAACGTTTCAGTTTTATATATTGGTATGGATTATATTTTCGCAGAAAGCAACCACGTCAGTCCATCATCAACCCAGACTGGGACTTCGGCAAGATGGGCATCGGCGGGCTGGACAAAGAGTTCAACGCGATCTTCCGGCGAGCCTTCGCCTCCCGAGTCTTCCCGCCGGAAGTGGTTGAGCAATTAGGTAACAAAATGGACATAATATACTAAATTATATACAAAAATAAGTACATTTTTAATTTTACGTCTCTTTTTCCCCCTTCTTTTTCTTACATTGTCACTTTTTACATTTTTTTGTTTTTGTTTTCTTTTTTTAATTGCATTTTTAATTTTTGTGTTTTTATTAAAAAAATGTCCTCTGTTTGTGAGCTACCCTGAAAGTTTCAGCCGGATAGCTAATCGGGAAGCACTCGAAATTTGAATTGCAAGATTCCAGAACAGACAGAAATACATATATGGATACATACAAGTGAAGTTAAATAAAAGCTTTTACGAGCGTGCGAGCCTTACAATAGTCACATAAGATGTGTAACATTCTGACATCTCACCTTGGTATTAAGCAACATTAACATACTCTAGCACCGCGCGCGCTCATTGGTCAACTGTGAAGTAACTACTTCATCTGATCTATAGATCTTACTTTTCGTCAGAAAACCGTATGTCGGGATAGCTCAGCTTGCAAACGCTAGTCTGAAGTACCGGAGTTCTATTCCCGACTGAAGTGTTTATATTTTGCACTATATAAATATTTTATGTGATGGCTTCTAACTTGATAGCACCACGCGCTCTCATTGGTAAAATTAAATAGCGCACGGTTCTCCGGCTTCCTGTTACTCCCATAGATTGCATAAAAGCGAGGAATTAATTGATTACCTTGCTTGTCAAAATCGACCCATGTTTTTAGTTTGAAGACCTAACGCTTCCATTGCTTCGCCGTAGTCAGGTAAAAAAAACTATGACACTATAAATGAAGACGAATCGATTAAGTCACTTTCTTGTTTGTTTGTCTGTCTTGCACATCAAATTTCGAGCACTTCCCGATTAGCTATCTGGCTGAAACTTTCAGGGTAGCTCACAACTTGATGACAATGCAAGAAAAAAAACATGGTAAAAACCAACAAGAATAATGTAAATAGATTAGTTGTTTAATGTATATTTAGCTGCTTATTTATCTCATTTGCCTAGCCCGGCTCGGCAAGAGACTATTTAAATATCTTTGATTGCAGTATTACTTTTAAAACTAAAATAACTTCCTATCTTCAATATTTAAAGAACTTATACAATAGAATATTTATGGTAAATATTCCATTACTAATGATAATTTTTAAATCCTTGTCTTCCACGTAACATAGGCGTGGGACGCCCTGTATACTATAAGAAACTAGGCTCGACCAGTCCCCACAAGCAGCACCCGTTCACGAGTATGACTTGTGTATCAAATATCACTCCCCCTTTAATACCCCTTCCCATTCCTCAGGCTGCAAGCACGTAAAAGGCATCCTATTGTTCGGACCGCCCGGTACGGGTAAGACGCTGATGGCACGACAGATCGGCAATATGCTGAACGCTCGCGAGCCAAAGATCGTGAACGGGCCGCAGATCTTGGACAAGTATGTGGGCGAGAGCGAAGCGAACATTCGACGGCTATTCGCTGATGCTGAGGAAGAAGAAAAGAGGGTAGGTTCAAATTTATACCGGAATTGCGACTAGCTGGCTAACTGCGGGACTCAATAACAAACCTGATCACCTAATTTTACTGACGATGAATGCTTCCTTGAATAGGTATAGGTTTTTTATTTTCTCTTGCCGGTTAGATGATAAAATGACTTAAGTGTCGATGAAATTATATATTAATAATTAGTGTTGGTGCTCATCAAGGTGAATGCGCGACCGAAGCGACGCGACCGTGAAATAGTGTTATTAGTTTGTAAATAACACCAAAAAACTATTATTTTCACTTCTTATGTTCTTGTGTTCTTGTTTATGCCAGGCGTAAGCGGACTAATCCTGCATTTTATGCTCTAGTACATAAAAGTGTGTCTATGGTCTCCAATCCGAATCAAAATAACTTCCATGACAAAAAAAAACGTTTAAAAAACTGTGGCGAGAAAGAAGCTCTTCTCTTTTCTTAGCAGTATTGATATGTTTCGTTATTTATATTGGCATTATTATGTACTGGAAGTTAAATGTCATGAAGTGAACATGAAATAATACTGACTCTTAACCCTAACATATAAATTAAAAAAAAAACGGAAATAAGGTTGTCCAGCAAATATTGCCGCCAAAATCTATGCAAATATATCCATACCAATACATAAAAGTGAAACGTTGTCTGTTTGTCTGTTTGTTTGGGGAGCTTTCACGTGATAACGGCAGTACGGATTTTGATGAAACTTGGAATGGAGATAGCTGATACCCTGGAATGAAACATGGATACTTTTTATCACGGAAAATTGTAAGGTTCCACGGGAGAACAGGAAAAACTGGATAAATGTTGATTACTCGCTGTAAGAAACTGTTGCCATGCAAACGAAATAATAAGTAAGTCAAAAAATATCAAGAGTGGTGCCACAGAATACCTAATAATACTCCGTAGGCACCACTACGGAGTATTATTAGGTATTCTGTGTGTTGTACCTACTTTTGCATTGGAATTTAATATCCTAGAAGAACATAGGATGCTTTTTTTCGCGATAAACTGTAGTCCGCGTGAAAGAATTCGCGGGCGGGAAAACTAGTTAAGTATAAAACGGAAGGCAATTTCATGCATTGGATTAGCGGGAAACAAGTAAATATTTACAATATCACTGTTTAATTACATAGCAATCGAAATGAAAAGCAGAGTGAAGGTATAACTCGTTTACAAAACATTTTATTCTCGTCTTCAATATCTGAGATAATTGTCTCAGATAAAATGGTTCTTTTTATGCACTTGTACAATCTACTATACCTTTCAACCATCCAGACTTTCTGATTTCCCGTCACATTGTGGCATTTATCATTTTATGTTACAGTGCGGTCCCAATAGCGGCCTTCACATTATCATTTTCGATGAAATCGACGCCATCTGCAAGTCTAGAGGATCCGTGGGAGGCAACACGGGCGTGCACGACACTGTCGTCAACCAACTGCTGTCGAAGATTGACGGTGAGCAACCACACCTTAAACAACAACGGATATGTAGCTTGCTTGTCGTATGAGGTAGTGCTGGCCTCTGGTGTCAGAGCTTGTCAGTCTGCCCGAGGGCCTCTGACATGGCTTAACGACTGCTATTTATCATTAACAGCCGGGACCGACAGCATAACGTGCTCTCCGAAACACGGAGCTATGGAAAACCGCACATAACTTAGAAAAGTCATTGTTGCGGATCCCAGGACCGAACGTATGGATATGTTAGAAAAATAATTGTGAATGAGATGGAACAATTATTCTTTCTGCCTTATTTTGTTTGTTTCAGTATTTATCTACTGCATAAAACTGATTATATACACCTCGTCGTGTAGGAACTTTAGAAAAGTGTGTTCAAAAATCTTTCAGATCGAAAGCAAATCTTTAAGCAGCAGATTCCAAATAAGCAAAAAAAAACACGATATAACCGATTTCAGAAAACAATATTTGTCTAATATCCTTAAATGCTGTTTTAATGCGTTTGAAAACCTCTAGAGGGATTTCTAAGACCCATCTTCCTATACTTAACGATTATAATAGCCGCCATAGAGACCCCTGTTAAACAACTCGCCCTGTACACCGACTGGCTGTCTGTGTGTGTGTCAAGTCGCTTCATCCCACCCCTATTGCTGTGAGAATGCTTTCTGTCCCAATCCTGCTTTAGTTGCATTGTCCACTCGCAGGCGTGGACCAGCTAAACAACATCCTGGTGATCGGCATGACGAACCGACGGGACATGATAGACGAGGCACTCATGCGGCCCGGCCGCCTGGAGGTGCAGATGGAAATCGGCCTGCCCGACGAGAAGGGACGAGTGCAGATATTGAACATCCACACTAAACGGATGAGGGAGTATAAGAAGGTCGCTGAAGATGTCGACAGCAAAGTAAGTTTGTCTGAAGTCATCTTTCTTAATTGTCTTTCTATGTGTTTTCAGAATATCTGCCATTTTAAAGCTCTAGCCTCATGCCTCTATCACCTCATGGATCCAAACTTGAACCAAGGCCTTCTAAACTTTATGACATACTTAAATGTGTAAAAAAGCAAAATCGCGGTTGTTGATCAAACCTTAATCAATCGATAAAAAATAATACTAAAACTTTCATAACTAGGTTGTTTTCAATGTACATTTTGTCTATGATCACAGCTCTTGCCACGGTGCAGAAATATTTGAAACTAAATCGAAAAATAATATTCCGTTTCTACTGTTGAAAACTTCTATGTAAAATAAATAACTGGAACATACATAACCCTCTGTCCTGTCAGGAACTAGCAACCCTCACAAAGAACTTCTCGGGCGCCGAGTTGGAAGGTCTGGTCCGCGCCGCGCAGTCTACTGCCATGAACCGGCTCATCAAGGCGTCCAGCAAGGTCGAGGTCGACCCTGAGGCCATGGAGAAACTGTTGGTCGAGAGGGGAGACTTCCTGCACGCTTTGGAGAATGACATCAAGCCGGTAAGTCATTATTATGAACCGGCTCATCAAGGCGTCCAGCAAGGTCGAGGTCGACCCCGAGGTCATGGAGAAACTGATGGTCGAGAGGGGAGACTTCTTGCACGCTTTGGAGAATTACATCAAGCCGGTAAGTCATTATCATGAACCAGCTCATCAAGGCGTCCAGCAAGGTTGAGGTCGACCCTGAGGCCATGGAGAAACTGATGGTCGAGAGAGGAGACTTCCTGCACGCTTTGGAGAATGACATCAAGCCGGTAAGTAATTATCATGAACCGGCTTATCAAGGCGTCCAGCAAGGTCGAAGTCGACCCCGAGGTCATGGAGAAACTGATGGTCGAGAGGGAAGACTTCTTACACGCTTTGGAAAATGACATCAAGCCGGTAAGTCATTATCATGAACCGGCTCATCAAGGCTTCCAGCAAGGTCGAGGTCGACCCCGAGGCCATGGAGAAACTAATGCTCGAGAGGGGAAACTTCTTGCACGCTTTGGAGAATGACATCAAGCCGGTAAGTCATTATCATGAACCGGCTCATCAAGGCGTCCAGCAAGGTCGAGGTCAACCCTGAGGCCATAGAGAAACTGATGGTCGAGAGGGGAGACTTCTTGCACGCTTTGGAAAATGAGACTGAATCTTGACTGAGGGCTCGTTAAGCCGTCAGTCAAGGTTGCTAACAATTGATAGCAGTTGTCAGGCCACGTCAGAAGCCCTTGGGCAGCCTGACAAACTCTGACATCAGAGGTCGGCACACTCCTCATTTGTTGGACGACTATTTGCTGATAATTATGGTGACGATGATGACTCCAGTCGTTTTGGTTAGCATATACAAATTTATCAATAGCGATTTATAAAATATTTCGTATATTTTAGCACCGATATAAAATTGAAATGTCCAAAATTTAAATTAACTCTTCAAGTGTCGACGCGCGTGCGATGCGCTTGATACATACGCTGCATCATTGAACATTTCAGGGGCGACAGATTCGTGAAGTTTGCTTGCAGACAAACCCAAAATGGCAGAATTACAGTTAATTTTGAAGTTTTTTTCAAGACGTATTTAGCATTGTTTGTTTATCTATGCGATATCTTATGATGGTGATAGCGATTCCAAAAGCATTGCTAACAAGTTCAAAGACCATTTCTCGGTACGGTCACCATTGGGGTCGTCGTCAGTGGCTGAGGTAGGTGATGGTGAGGTCGAGGTGCCACGTTCGGAGCGTACTATTACCTTTACAGCTAAGGACATCGCTGTAGTGATTTCAAATATGCAGAGAGGTAAATCTCCCGGGCATGACGGCCTCAGCATAGAACATTTCAAATATGCTGGCGTCCACTTACCTCGTGTGTTAACAATGCTTTTTAAATTGTGTTTGTGTCACTCGTTCCTTCCGGAGCCACTGATGAGAACTGTAGTTGTTCCGATTGTAAAGAACAAGACTGGAGACGTGTCGGACAAATCTAATTATAGACCTATTTCACTTGCTACTACAACAGCTAAGATACTTGACAGTATGCTTAATCGCAGCCTCTGTGCACATTTGCGCCTTAATGACACACAGTTTGGATTTAGGGCGGGACTGTCCACTGAGGGTGCAATTTTCAGTCTTAAGCATACTGTCAGGTACTATACCCAGAGAAAGACGCCTGTGTATGCTTGTTTCCTCGATTTGTCAAAAGCTTTTGACTTAGTGGCGTATGATATTCTTTGGAAGAAGCTGAGCGAGACAGGCATGCCGATTGGAGGTGTCTCTCTACTGAGGTACTGGTACGAAAACCAGACAAATCAAGTGAGGTGGTCTGATACACTATCTGACGAGTACAGGTTAGAATGTGGAGTCCGTCAGGGTGGTTTGACGTCCCCAAGCTTGTTTAATTTGTATATCAACGAGTTGATTGAGAGACTGAGCAGTATCCATGTCGGATGCTACATAGACGGAACCTGTGTCAATAATTTCAGTTATGCTGATGATAGGGTGCTGCTTGCTCCCTCAATCAACGCGTTGAGAAAACTTGTTAGCATTTGTGAGCGCTACGCAGCTGATCATGGCCTCAAGTACAACTTTAAGAAGAGCGAAATACTTATTTTCAAGGCGGGTAATCTGAAGCCTACTTATGTACCTCCAGTTGCACTTGATGGCAGTGCTCTAAAAGTTGTGAACAGTTTTAAATATCTTGGACATATGTTGACAGAAGATCTGAAAGACGATCTAGATATAGAACGAGAGCGAAGGGCGTTGGCGGTAAGAAGCAATATGCTGGCTCGCAGGTTTGCTCGAAGCACAAATGAAGTAAAATTAACTCTATTTAGAGCGTACTGTCAGTCTTTCTACTCGAGCAGCCTGTGGGCTCAGTATACGCAACGAGCCTACAACACTCTTAGGGTGCAATATAACAATGCTTTCAGAGCACTGTTGGGACTGCCATGGCGTTGTAGCGCGTCTGGAATGTTCGCGGAAGCACGCGTGGACGGCTTCCACGCTATAATACGGAAAAAGGTCGCCTCAATGTTCCTCCGTCTACGAGGTAGGTCCAACAGTGTTCTGAAAATGATTGCATCACGCTACGACTGTCCATCCAGAAATACTGGATAGACATAGTCACGGGCAGAACCTCATAGATTAATTCTGTATTACTAACATAGGTTTTTAAGAATAATTTATTGTTACTAACAAATTTATGGATTTTTAATCTGAAATAAACATTTTTATTTTATTTTTATTTATGCTTTATCCTTCAGGCTTTCGGTACTGCAGCGGAGGCTTTGGAGCACTTCCTCGCGCGGGGCGTCATCGAATGGGGCTCGCCGGTCTCTTCTATACTGGAAGACGGACAGCTGTACATACAGCAAGCGAGAGCCACAGAGGCTAGCGGTACGTGTGTGAGAGGGAGAGGGCGAAATAAATGTGACCAGGGATTCAAATATCGTTTAAAATCTATAACGCTATCGCACGTTTATGTTCAAATGGCATAGCGATATATCCGAAGATCGCTATTTGAGTGTTTCAAAATAACGTTATATTTAACGATATTATATCTGAAAAGTCCTGCGGTCGGATAACGCCTCGGTACGTGGTAACGCGAGCTCTTTCTATTCTTATATCTGCATCCCGCTCGCTCATGCATAACCACAGGTGGCGCGATCTTTTTACAAATGCGCAGAACGCTGTTATCGTTATGAAAGCGATATTTGCCGATTATAATTTCGTTCAGAGAGAGAGCGCTACTTTTATTTTTGTTGAGAAATAAAAGCGTTAGCGTATCTAAATTGCACGGTATATTACTATAACGATTGGGTATCAATATTCTGAATAACGTTATCGAGCACTATCTATGAGTGAGAAAGGCAGAGATATTAGTAATGTTTTTTTTACTTCACTTGTATGTATGTATGTATCTATCTATCTATGTATTTCTGTCTGTCCTGGAATTTTGCAACTCAAATTTTGAGCACTTCCTGATTAGCTATCCTGCTGAAACTTTCAGGATAGCTCACAAATCGGGGAAAAAACATTGAAATAAAAACGGATCTTTTCATACCCTGTTCCCCGCAATCCGTCCCCCCAAGAACCTTAGAGTTCCGTCGCAATAATGCTACATTTAGTTTAAAAGATCAAAAAGAATTTAAGAAGCTCTAAACTAAATTATGTTAGAATAGAATGAACAAGAGAATTTAGTTTAGTTTGGTGTAGTGAGTTGAACAAGAGAATTGACACCGTAACCTAACTAATTTTAATTGTCAGGTCTCGTGTCAGTACTTCTGGAAGGGCCGCCTAACAGCGGTAAGACCGCCATGGCGGCACAGCTAGCCAAGTTATCTGACTTCCCATTCGTGAAGGTCTGCTCACCAGAAGAAATGATTGGATACTCTGAGACGTCCAAGTGCCTGCAGATTAGGAAGGTATGACCATTCCTCAAATTTTTAATAGTACATTACTGCCGCGGTCTGTAATGACTGCGTTGCTGACAGCGATGATGATGGTCGAGAACTTAACTAAGCAAAGCTCGAGGCCATCATAGCGTGTCCAGCAGGGCAGTCATTGCGGACCAAGGCTTGTATAGTGCTTTACTCAAACAATGCGAAGAATTTAAATAAAACCAGCTTAGTATAATAACAATTTACTCAAACAATGCAACAACAACGAAAACAACAACGACAACGACAAAGACAACAACAACGACCACAACAACAGAAACAGTAACAGAAATAGAAGCAGAAGCCGAATCAGAAGCAGAAACAGAAACAACAACAACAATCACGATCACATCAGCTTTCAAACAGAAAAAAAACCATTAAAATCGGTCCATTCGTCTGGGAGCTACAACGCCTCTCTTTTCGCGTTCGGGGTTAACGAACCCACGGAATAAATAATAGTGCTGCGACAAAAGACGACAATAATGGATTTTCAAAGGAAATTGCTGGCCGCAAAACACGACAATAATGAAATTCCATACAACTTTGCTGGCGCCTATTCAAGCAGCGCGGCAAGGTCGACTTTGCCCAAAGAAGGTTGTCGAAATAATGACCACATTACTAGTATTGTTTGAGTAAAGAGTTTACTGTGTCACTTTTTCTACTACTTCTACTATTTGTTAGTTTTAAATTTTGTAATTAATTTTTCCACTATTTCTTATGAACCGTTTGTGATGAAGTTTCGTACATTATTATAGTTTCAACCTTTGATCCTCAAATCCTGATGCTACAGGTGTATGGCCTACCTTAATACCGTGAGACTTGGGAACTTCTTATTTTTAAGAAGACGGAATCCGGAATTCAATGGCAAAGTCCCTGCTTTATATCCACCATAATAATTAGTCCTGATGAAACTTGAAGGTCAAGCTTTTCACCTCATCTTATGTAAGATGTAAGCGATATCTTTAAAAAATATACGTTTTTTGGATGATGTGGAGGAGCGACGGAACAAAAATCGCTAATCACATTTAGACTTTTTTTTTAATGCCATGCTTTAGTTTTTGTACGTTTCTACAGAACAACAACCGCTAAATCCGCCTTAAAAATATGTTTCAAAAGAACGGATCTGAAGAAAATCCGACAAATTCACTCTCTTCTCTCAATTTTTTCTCTATTCTTCTTTCGTCTAGTCTGTTTGTCAGATTAGACGGAATTAGAATTGAAACAAATACCGATAAACGATCCATTAAAGATATTTCGTTTTTTCTGGTATGTATGGATGGCAACATAAAGCTTGTAAAGCAGGCCGATAATAACACAAAAAGACGAATACCAAGAACTTAATAAAACATGGGACTGTTAAAATATCTGAAGGTATTAGAAGGCTCCTATAAAAAAGTTATGAGAGATTTAAAGCGAATTGTTTTATAGAAAAAGATAGAATTGCAGGGTCGAGGAATCTAAAGTTGGTTAGCAACCACTCTCACTTAAATTTTGGCCATGGTTTAGTTTTGTTCGCAGTTGGATTTTTGAGCACTTTCGATTATGTCTTGTTGTACATTATTTTACAGTACTTCGATGATGCCTACCGTTCGACCCTGTCTTGCATCCTGGTGGACAACATCGAGCGTCTACTGGACTACGGTCCCATCGGGCCGCGGTACTCCAACCTCACGCTCCAAGCTCTGCTGGTGTTGTTGAAGAAACAACCGCCCAAGGGAAGGAAGCTGCTCATTCTCTGCACTAGCAGCCGAAGGTAACAATATCTGAGTCTACTGGACAATATCTATTGTTCACTGGACATTATCTATTGTTCACTGGACATTATCTATTGTTCACTGGACATTGTCTAGTGTCTACTGGATAACGGTACCATCGGGCCGCGCTACTCCGACCTCTTCTGTCGTGTTGTTTAAGGAACAACAGACCAATAGACAAGGGCTATATGACACTATATGTTGTCTAATGAGGACATTATCTTCTGTCCACTGGAAAATATTTTAGGTCTACAGGAATTATCTGGTGTCTTAGACAAGATATCTGTAAAACTTTATTTATTGTCTACTAGTAAAATATCAGGTTTTTTTTTTAGAAAAATACATGTAAAATACGAGAAAATGGCAAAAAATATCTGAAAATTATGATAAAAATATCAGGGGAAAAATGGGAAAAATATCAGAAAGTTATGTGTAAAATATCAGGAAAAAACGACATATATATCAGAAAATACAAGTAAAATTCCAGAAAACCTTATGATAAAAATATCAGAAAAAAACTAAAAAAATACCAGACAATTATCAGAATAATACGTGTAAAATATCAGGAAAATACGAGAAAAATATCAGGAAAATACGAGAAAAATATCAAAAGAATACGAGAAAAATATCATAAATAATCAAGTAAAATAAGAGGAAATACAGTAAAAGACCAGAAAAATACGAGAAACTGAAAAATAATATACGTGAGAAATACCAGTAAAATACTCAGGAAAAATATCAGAAAAATACGAGTATAACATCAGGAAAGACGAGAAAATTATCATAAAAATACAAGTAAAATATCAGTAAATACGAGTAAAGTGTCAGCAAAATATGAGAAATTCCAGCTGTTTTTTTATGCTTTTCTTTGCTTCTACGTGTTTTTTTTGTCTAATTCTTGAGTATAGGTACAGGTTTCCGAAAAAGACTTCGCTTCTTTTGCATTTTCCCACTCGGTAAAATTGTTACCTAAAAGCTTTCAAATATTTTTCCAGGGATTTAGTTGGTCATAGATTCTGTATCACATTTATTGCGTAGTATTTTCAGGTGTAACTAGGTAGTATAATTCTTTCGCTATTCTTGCATTTCGTGAAATTATTTAGTTTTTGCTGTGTCAATATTCCTTGTTTCCGTGACAATAATATCGTAACTCGCGCGCTTTTAATTTGTTTCCTCTTTTCCTTACACTTACATGATTCTTTTTTTAAATACAGACAGGGCGCTACGCGATCCAATTAACAAAAAAAAATGAGTACATTGCTCAACTGTGAATCTAACATAAAATAATAACATTATATGTAGTTAACAGAACTATCAACATTTATAATAATAAGTTAAAAAATAATACATTATTACATAATTGTTTATTCTGTTACAATATCTAAGTCATATCATATCACAATAATTACTAGTGCAAGTACCTAGTTATATCTTGATACAACCCTGCCGAGCGGAAAAGTGACAGAGCGATTCTGAAACGGTTAGAGCAATGGAAGCTCTCGCGCGTTGTGATACGGTACATTCTAGCCTGCACGCAAAGTGTGAGCGCCATCTAGGTAAATATAATTGAAAGATCGCAGCGCTGTGCGAGTTAAATTGCACTTTATTGCGTTGTAGCGTGAGTTGCTATGTATTTAAATGACTTTACTCAGTTATCCTTCTGTACTTGTACTATTATTTATACTGTGGTACTACATAGTTTCTCTTGTACTTATATTAAAATTAAATGACTGTTCTAAAACTTTTTCCCTTGACTTTCCTCGTAGAATGAGTATTATAGCCGATATTCTGCTCGGAAGACGGCTAAAACTACAATTTCGAACTTTTTATGGTAAATGGGCAATGTTTATATACTGCATCTCAGGTATTTCAAAAAATAATAGAACTGCGGTTGAGCTCAAATTATATAAAATTTTGTCTTCTTTATATGTGTCATAAATAACTTTTCCGTGTTAAGCACCTTTTAGAAGGTACCGATAAAACTGGATACCGGTTAATACCGCTTTTTATGCTCAAGCGGATAAGCAAAATTTGGAGGGAAAAAATACGTAATTTTCTATGTTCTCGAGCACCACAAAGTAAGCTCAGGTCTTTCGAAGCTTCAGATTTAGTTTAATATTACTGGTATCTATCCTAACAACATCCCAAACAACCAGGAATGTACAGATTTTTGCGATCTAACGCGACTTTCTACGATGACCGACCCATACCCATTAATCCTACATAATAAAGTGTGAAGGCCAGCTTAAAATGAGTCGTACGTTCCTGTACATTTCGGGTTTCAAGTTATTTGGACATAATACTAAGAGTTGTGCTGTCTGTAATTTCTGAACTACAAAACCGATAACTTTGAAATATTTACATGATAATCTTTAAAGTACCTCCTTTCAAACAAAAAAGAAATAATGAAGTCGGACTACGCTTTAAAGAAATTACAACTAAGTACACATTTTGACTTTTATCCCCTCTCCCCTCTCCCAAGGAAACCACCAAATATCCAATGTCCTACCTCGTAGTATGAACTCAAATCATAAGTATAATTTGAATTCCTTCAGTATTTTCGGTGTGATGCGCGGTGCTTTAGCACCGTAGACCACATCCATACGCTCGGGCAGATTATACAGAAGATCGAAGAGTATAATCGGCCACTATGTCTAGCGTTTGTGGACTAAGAAAAAGCCGAGACCTGGGCAGTGATACAGTCATCACAGCGGTGCCAGATTGACTACCGGTACATCGAAGTGTTGAAGTGTTTGTACAGCAAGGCCACCATGACTTTCCGTCTTCAGGATCGGAGCACGAATTCTATCCATCTGCAAAAAGGGGTGAGACAATGAGACGTTATTTCTCCGAAACTGTTCACCTCTGCACTGGAAGATATATTCAAGCTTCTGAACTGGAACGGATATGGTATTAACATCAATGGCGAATGCATCACTCACCTTCAATTTGCTGATAATATTGTCATCATAGCAGATACTCTAGAAGACCTAAGCACAATGCTCAGTGACCTCAATATTGTTTCTCAATAGGTGGGTCTTAAAATTAACATGGGTAAGACGAACATCATGTCAAATGCCCATGTCGCGCCGGTCTATGTTGGGAAAGATATAATCGAAGCTGTTGATCACTGTGCCTACTTGGGTCAGACGATCCAACTGGGTAGATCCAAATTCGACAAAGAGGTCAAGCGACGAATCCAACTTGGATGGGCAGCGTTCGGGAAATTACGCCACATCTTCTCGTCACAGATACCGCAGTGCCTCAAGACGAAAGTTTATAATCAGTGCGTGTTGCCAGTGATGACATACGGCACTGAGACGTGGTTGCTATCAATTGGTCTCATACATAAGCTCAAAGTCACGCAGTGTGCAATTAAGTGAGCTATGCTTGTATTTACACTACGTGATAAGATCCGTAACGAGGATATCCGTAGAAGAACCAAGGTTACCGACATAGCTCTCAGAATTTGCAAGTTGAAATGGCAATGGGCAGGCCATATAGTTCGCAGAGCCGACAACCGCTGGGGAATAAAGGTTCTGGACTGGCGACCACGAACAAGTAAGCGAAGTGTAGGGAGACATCCCCACACGATGGACGGACGACATTGTAGCCATCGCAGGGAGTCAGTGGATGGAGGCGGCACAAGACCGTTCGTCGTGGCGCTCTTTGGGGGAGGCCTATGTTAAGATATATACAGACATACAGACACACAAAAATGAAAAAAAAACAAACAATTTTGGCTTCAGTATCGAATAAAGAGTACCATCCAAAAAAAACATTTCAAAATATCTTCAATGTACAGAATTGGACCCGTTACAGTTTTATTATAGATAAAATTAGGCTAAGTAAAAATGACAATAGACCACGAATAATGTGCTTCGGTATCAAATATACAAATTTTAACAAATTTTTGTATGTTGTATTGCCTTGCCACCACGAGCTGTTAATACCAAAGAGAAAGTTAAATATAATCACTACGCTTTGAAAATATAATACAGCTGTATTGACATGCTTTCCATCAGAATTCTGAGCCGATGCTACATAATAAAAATCGACTATATTTTTACTAGTTTTCCCGCCCGCAAATTCGTCCGCGCGGACTACTGTTTATCGCGAAAAAAAAGCATCCTATGTTGTTCTTTCCTATGTTTTATTAAAAACCAATGCAAAAGTAGGTATAGCATCGATGCTCTGGATGTTTTTTGACATACTTGTTATTTCGTTTCCATGGCAAACCGTTTCTTACAGCGAGTAATTAACATTTTTCCAGTGTTTCCTGTTTTCCCGTGGAAACTTACAATTTTCCGGTATGAAAAGTATCCTATGTTTTATTCCAGTGTATAAGATATCTCCATTCCAAGTTTCATCAAAATGCGTTCAGCCGTTATCGCGTGAAAGCTCCCCAAACAAACAAACACACAACGTTTCACTTTTATATATTGGTATAAATTATATATTTTCAGCTAAATGCGACCGTACTCTAATGCACCTGTATAACTACTGACAAACAAAGAATATAACTGACAAACGTCACATAAGTAGGGTGTGACAAACGTAACACACGTAGGGTGTGACAAACGTAACACACGTAGGGTGTGACAAACGTAACACACGTAGGGTGTGACAAACGTAACACACGTAGGGTGTGACAACGCTCTACGAAGCATAAAGAACAAGGGTGAAATTTTATGCGAGAAATATTGCAGCGTCTTGAAATAACATTTCTACAGAACTTAAGTAATTATTTTTCTACGTTTTTTCAACATAGCATGTAAACTAGTAAAATCCAGGTTAACAAATTAATTAAAATAAACATATTGAAACTTCATTACCTTCCTACAATGTTTTACCCATAGATTCTAGAATTTAGGCAGCATTGGTTTTACCGTAGACAGAGAAACCAATAGACACTTGGTTGTAGTACCACTTGTGAGATAGAACGATAAGAGGGTGTGCTGCCATTTCAAAACTTATACCCTGAGTTTAAGCAATCCCAGATTCAAGATTAAGTATATTATAGACTATTGATGGTTTATAGAGACATTACAGATTTACGAAAAATGTACGGTCAGAAAGAAAAATTGAGATTTTGAATAATTCTAGGTGTTGTACGATCTCGTTACATAAAAATATCGTATCTTTATGGGACTAATGTGGATAAGGGTAATAGAAACTTCAGAAAGCTTTTTTTACAATTTCTACAGATATTTTGTCTTGAACATGCTTACAGTATAATAATTATAGTATATAGTATTATAGTAGTATATTTGACGGCTGGTCGGTCTAGTGGCTAGTAAGCCTAGGAACGAAATCAAACGGTCACGGGTTCGAATCCTGCAAGGGGCAATCATTTGTGTGATGAGCAGAAATGTTTGTTTCCGAGTCATGGATGTTGATATTCGTATATAAATACGAATATCGTATTTATGTATGTTTATCCGTTATCTAGTGCCCATATTACAGGGTATCCTAGTTTGGAGCTAGGTAATTGATGTGGAATTGTCCGGAATATATTTATTTATATTTATATACCTTTGTCATCCATGGTGGGCCATCCTCAGCGTAAAATAAATATATTAAGTATGGTGTATCATGCATGAAAAGCGATACATACATACTGGTGACATGCACCATTATATGTATACCATGGTCATCCATGATGGACCATGATGCTTCATAAAATAATTATTTATTTTGGTATAACCTGACCATGGTCTAAAATAGTGCGTTTCAACATAAAAACGCGGTGTCGCGGCGAACACATTGCAAAAATACGCCCATAATGAAAATCATTATCTTCCGACCGACCAGCTCTCTTCTTGTCCAACTGCAATAATTTAGACAGGAAGATTGCTGGTGGGTCTCCTTGAGAGTGATCAGTTTTTCTTTCTACTATCTTTATTTATCACACTTTGAATTTCTGCAATCATTTTCCCCCAGACTCAAATGTATGGGAATAACCTTTCAATATTATTGCACTTTTTTAGACTCTAATCTATATTAATCTCATAATTTAGACTTTTGTTCCACAAAAGGAAAAGGAATGCTCATTTTTTGTTAAAATTATAATGTTTCTTGCAGACAGTACATTTTTCCAAAATCTTTAAATTTTAATCATACTGTCTCCAAAATCCACGGAAGGTCTTCTCACATAGTTTGTTTGTTTGTTTGTCGTATGAGGTAATGCTGGACCTCTGGTGTCAAAGTTTGTCAGGCTGCCTGAGGACCTCTGACATGGCTTACACAGTTTTGATGTATGTCGCTCTAATGGTTAGGGCTTTTAAGTAGTTGTAGGTGCTATTGCTTTCTTAAATAAACTTTCTATTATGTATACATATTAACAACATCGTACGATATTACATTAAATTGAATTTAATATTGATAAAAATGAGAAGCAATGCAATTAAATTATTTTAATAATTAAAAAATGTGTAGTTTGGGCACAGAATACTAAAAGGGTCTAGAGGACTTTCATTTCGAATGCAAGCAACACACCAAGCAGAATTATTTTTCTCACAATCCATACAACACTATGGCGAACTGTCAATGTTTTTTAGCACAGAGGTGTGCTGACCCTTAAAAAACCGGCACGCGACCTGCAACAAAAGATCATATCGTTTTGTCTCATTTCTTCAAAAGACCTATGCATATGTTGCTGTCTTTCTTGTATCACTGCGATGGAAGCTATCTAGTTGTCTATTGGTTTCTCTGTCTACGGGTTTTATCGGCTTTGTTGCCTGCCGAATGGGTGAAAAAAAGATAATACAATGACGTTTCCGGTTCGGAAGTCAAAATCATCAAAATAGTATACTTCCCGCCCGGTTTTTTAAACCAAAGGAGGTTGAATTACGCTCACTTTCCACCTGGTTTATTAAGGCAAAGGAGGTTGAATTACACTTACTTACCTTTTATCAGAAAGCATAATTCAGGCTCCTTGCGTTAAACAGAATAATACTCTAAACAAAATGATACATCAATATAAAACGTATAAAACCTATAAACAAAACATTTTAGCAAAGAGACTACTATGCATTATAGTTTATGGAGGAAGTAAGGAATTGCTGCTAGGTTATGGTTGTTATTTAGGATTTATTGCGAAATATTTGTGCTAATATTAGACGACTGTTTCCCTGCAGAGTGAAGCAACAGCAACATATCTAAACATACTGTTTTGTGATCTTGCTAGGCAGTAACAGCTTCATAATAATAATTATTCAAAAGCCTAGTCTGTTAAACTACAATATCTTTAAACATTATATATAACACGCATAGGTAAGTACTTAATTGCCTACCTAGTTATGCAGATAAAATGATTAATATCTCTAAGACTTGTTTCAAAAGTAGTTAACAGTAACATTACCTACAAAACTTTGAAGCCTAATAACAATTATTTCTGGCCTCCCCAATAAAAAAAACTTAGACTAACAATCTCAGGAAATGATGCTGAATTACAAGCGATATTTTTGGCCTAAAGACGCCGTGAATTTTACTGTCATAAAACTAAGTATGGGAGTTCGCCATTGTTCTTTGCCGAGTCTCTTTCCAAAAACCGATGGCATTATTTATCGCCGGGTACTGTACTAATATTATAAATTCGAAAGTTACTCACTCTGTCGGCTTTTTAATTATTCACAACAAAATGACTGAGCCGATGACTGAGCGAGATAGTTTCAAGGTACTAAAGAATATTATCGGTCTGATCTGATGTTATAATAATAGTGTGATATATGTAGTTAAATCAAGGCCAAATTAAAACATTTAAAATTTGACCATAACATTCCGTTTTTTTGCTCTATTTGTATAACATAAAGCTACCCACACAAAAATATCAACATAAGATTTTAGAGGATCGGAATATTTTATAATATTCGTAATTTTCGGAATATTATGACTTCGCTTGAACGTAAAAATTGCCACGCCGTAATAACGACGGCGCGCACATCACTACTCGATGCGCCACGGGCGGCGGGCTGGGCAGTGGGACACGACACGCAACGCGCACGTCTCGCGCGATCCCCTCGCTATCACATAATATTAAAACCTAATAAAATATGTAAAACTGACTTACCTGTGAAATGAAATGTTACACTTTAGTTTCTTATGTAGTTTTGGCAAGTTTTCACCGCACATTTCAACATTGTTAATTAAAAGTTGTGCTTGCCCCGTTTAAATATAGTTTACACACAAGTGTAGTGACCATTTAAGCTTATTTTTGTAGTCATAATTTCTAAGAATTTTTATCATAAAACCGAATCGGAAATTTGTGGCTTTGGTGATTTTGCGCAAATATAAAGACGTGTTTTCTCGTGACCACGGTCAATGCAACTTTATCGAACCTCGATGGTTAGTCAAAATGATATATAGATATTAATTTGTGTAAAAAACAGCTACCACAGACAGAATAAGCATAGTACTAACGTACAGAATCGCCACTCTCCGCTCCGCGCTAATAGATTAAGGGCCGGTTCTAGCACTGTTAGCAATTTACGATAATTTTTGAACGTCTGTATCTTGTTTTATAATTACTCCAGAACTATGAAATTGGTATAACATCAAAATTTTACATATTGGTACCGATTTGGATGGCACGAACTAGACTAAACTACACTAAAATTAAGTTTAGTCCTGTTCCAAGCTGATAACAATGCACTAAACTAAATTTTTCATTTTGATACACCTACATTGATTTTAATTTGTCAGTTTAGTTTAGTGGTATTTTTCTATTCTGTTGTACGTCAGTTTACATATAAAGGTGCCTCCACACAACCCTCGTGCCGAAAACTCTCAGCAAGAAATGAAAACCATAGACAAAAAGCGTGGCCTGTGTCAGGGCGCACGGCCGCTTGTTTGTCGTGAAACGTGTACTCCACGTACAAATCGCGAGTTATACCAAATTGAAGATCACAATAAAGTAAATTTTGCTGATTTTGAGCTGGACACCCGCGGCTTTGCTCGCGTGTCATTTCTCTGGATTAGAAGTAACCTATGTGGTATTTTAGGACCAAAAGTACCTATAAGGTATAAAATAACAAATTTCACTCAGCCGTCAAATATGTTTTATCAATTGCTTGGCTTCTATTCACCGGATTGAAATACCAAGTACACCAAAACCTTTTAATTCTAAACCTAGTTTTTACGTGATGCGCGAACAGACAAAAAGGCAGACATGATTTTGAAAAATGTTAAGTATATTCGTTTATTTAAAGTTCATTCGCTTATTTGAAATCCACTAGACCATTTTTTATTATTACCTTCTTTGTACAGACCTTTTGTAACTCACTGCTTTATTATAAAATCTTTATTACCTCCGAACTTAAAAAGAGTGGGGAGTTATAAGTTTAGGGTGTGTGTGTGTGTGTGTGTGTGCGTGCGTGCGCGCGCGTGTGTGTGTGTGTGTGTGTGTGTGTGTGTGGTGTGTGTGTGTGTGTGTATGTATCCATGTGGCTGTCTGTTTGATGCGGTTTTTCTGTTTGAAAGTTTATGTGATCGAGATGCGCATGCGTGACCGTTAAAATAAACATGTATTCATGTATGTCACACTTCGAAGATTAAAATAGAACTTTTCAACAGCCCTTATGCGCATGCGTGAAATGTACTAGTTTCTTTGAAAAACTAGATGGCTGGAGCATGGCCATTTCCTTGTCGTGAAACGTTAACACCACGTACAATTTGATCCGGTCCTGAAAACCTCTCGTTTGCTCTGTACTGGAGTTCAAAATGTGTATCTTTATTTTAGTACGGACTTTCCAGGTGCTGCAGCCACTTTTGTATTAGACCCCATTATTTTAAAATATTTTAGCCTTTTTGCAAACTTTTTCATATTGAATAGAATTTTTTCTCAACGAGATCTTTACCAAAACACCGGAATCAATATACTTACTAAATTTCGATTTATACCGAATTAAAAATCACAAAAACATTAATTTCGCTGATTTTGCTCTGTGCGTCCTGCCTCCCCCGTAATGTTTAATTTTTGTCTTTTGTCAAATATTAACATTACAACATCGAGCTGACAATAGAGGGCATAAAAGAGGTTTTTTTTGTAATTACTTTTTATGACGAGACGGTCAAGTCGCTCGCCTGATGGTAAGTGTCACGCTAGCCCATAACAGTTGCAGTGCCACCCAGAAAAAAGACACCTACATTCGATCTCTAGGGCTTACATAGTTACACAGTTATAAAGGCGAGACGATATAGCCCTTTTCGTGATTGTCCACTTTTAAAACCTGGTACCCTTATGTTTCGGAGTGATTTTAGTGACGTTTCATTTCAAAACTCCGACAGAGTTTTGAAATGAAACGTCATTAAAATCACTGTTTTTTGTTTCGAAACATTCAATCGCGCATGCGCATATTGGCTTATGAAAAATTATATAAAAACGTTTCACTAACACAGATAATAAACAACAATTTATGATTACATTTGTTCATTATTTAAATGTGGGCAACACTAGCAATTAAATTTAGTCGTTGTCAAAATCAAATTAGTCCTGTCACAATGATGTCCTGTTTAGTGGAAATCAACAACTGATAAAATTTTAGGAATCACTAAAATAAAATAAATTTAGCTTAGTTTAGTTTAGTGAGTTGCTCAACAGAATTGGCGTCATTTCTCGTATTTTGGAAACACAGAAACATGATTGGTATGAATTCACTCGATAGAAAATAAAAACAAAGGTAACACTACTTTATGCTCAGAACATTGATTGTAAAGAGACCCCGTCCCTAAATGATATCAAAGATATACCAAGAGAAAGAACTTAACGGCGCCTACCACGCGTACTTCATGAACAATTTTCGAGGGATATATTACGTCTTAAAAATTGATTAACTCATCGCATATGTTCGTATCTCCACAGACAAGTGTTGGAAGACATGGAGATGCTCAGCGCGTTCACGGGCGTCCTGCACGTGCCGAACCTGTCCCAGCCGGAGCACGTGCTGCGCGTGCTGGAGGAGAGCGACGCCTTCACGCGTCACGACCTGCAGAAGATACAGAACGACATGCGCGGAGCCAAGTACGTACCTACTGATACTAGAGTCTGGCTAACCAAAGATAGGCTCTAAAAAAAAACGCCAAATTAAAAAAACACTTGTTTGGTTAATAACAACAAACTATGAGCAACTAGCGCATCCCGCAGCTTTGCCTGCGAGCAATCTTTGCCACCCACGTTTGGGACAAAATTTAAAAAAAAACCTGCTTATTGCATCCTTAAGGTACTCGAGGAATATTTCCTCATAATTTCAAATCTCTAGGTCCACCGGATTAGGCTGTGCGTTCTCTGTCAGTCAGTATGTCACGGTACTGTTGCATAGGTATAAAAGATAAGTATGACGACCGCTGTTGAGTAATGTTTTACCTTAGATTTAACGATTAAGGTAGTAAAAAATGAATAATGTAGTATTGCAATGGTTTATTGAACTAATCAATTCTGTTATTGCGGTAAGTGTCACAGGTTGCCAGGTGCAAGTTTAAATAAAATATAGCTGAGACATTTTCTTCCGGCAGTTCGATGGGATTACAGAGGTCGCGCGAGAAACGTCTTCTTTATATGGGCTGCCACTTCTGGCGCTCTTCTTCTGCAGCCCCAAGCAAGTAGGCGCTTGCTTGGATTAATTAATTAATATACCTAGCTCGTTTTTTTTTTCAATATTTATTACTAGTAGCAGACTAATGTTAGTTCAGAAAAAAGGATTTTTTGCACGACTGTCTAAAAAGGAGTGTAATGTTTTCAAGGTTCATGTATGTTTGTATGTATCTATGTATGTGAGTTTCTTTATTCCACCAAAACTTTTAAATGCCTCGTTCGTATCGTTTGAATCCTTACATGATCCCGAGTAAAAAAGCAGTGTGAGCATTTTCAGCAGCAAAAACAAAACACGGTAAACGAATAACGGTAGTGATCAGTTCTTATTTATACCTAGTTTGACTTCCAAGACACAAAATAATTCAAATCCCTGGCATTAACAAACCAATAAAACAAAACAGAAGTTCAAAAACTAAAACCCGACAACGGGTGGGTAAAAAATAGCATATGAAACTTTAGCGGGGATTTCTAAAAAAAATAAAAAGAAGAAAACTCCTTTATGGCTCCAAATTCAAATGCAAAAAATTATTTTGTTCTTCGTATTTTACAATAAGGGTATCAAATTGCAGGCATTGATGAGCTCATTCCAACAATATATAATTTATTGGCATAAGTTCTTTTTTGGCAGGGCAAATGTGCTTTTTTTTATTTCTCTTTGTTTTCAACTAACATGATTACCATCGTTTCCATAGGGAATTGAGACACACAAGCGTCCGAGGAACTATTGTTATGCGCTTGCTGTCATTACTTGTTAAATAATTTGTTCATTGTTCCCCTTGGCAACTATCATCATCAGCCCACGTTCGTCCACTGCTGAACGTAGGCCTCTCCTTGTGAACGCCACTGAACCCCATCTTCGGCTCTCCTCATCAAATCGCAGCCAGTCGCCGCCCGCAAGTCGTCACTCCACCTACCGATAGACGTCCTACGTTTATCTACACGCGGTCTCCATTAGATAGAACTTGTTTACGGTTGTCGGTTAGAAAACTTTAGTGGTACTAATCGCCTGTCAATAGCGATAATTTCAGGCTGATTTACATATATTAAGTTGTCAAGTAGCTAACTAAATTATAACTTAATTTTAAGTTACTTAAAGAATGTAAACAATGAATTTAGTAATAAGTAACAAGTTAAAATTTTGCGTGCAACTCAACAAGCAGATTAGAAATGTTTCTAATTCTATTCACTTGTATGAATTTATCTATGTATTTCTGTCTGTCCTGGAATCTTGCAATTCAAATTTCGTGCACTTCCCGATTAGTTATCCGGCTGAAACTTTCAGGGCAGCCCAAAAAAAATGCGATTTAAGAAGAAAAAAATGAAAAAACCCAGAAAAAGACAAAAAAATACGAACACAATTAAAAAAAAACTTAAAACTTAAACTTAGAGCTTTATTTAAAAAAAGCTCGTTAAGGTTTTTTTTCTTTTACTTTTTTTCGGTTATGTTGGTGGGCGTGGCTAATCACTTGACACGTTTGGACAGCCATAATTTTGACAAATCAGTTAAATGCACAAGTTTGACGCAGCGGTCGAGTTCTGTTGGTTTGTTTCATGTTTGTCAATCTCCTGGAATAATATGGTCACTGTGTGTGTGTGTGTCTTCAATGTCTCCTATTGAAGCATTCACATCACTTTTTGTTTTACGACGCCAATATTGAGTAAAGCGCAAGAGGCTTGAACAACCTTGTCATTTTTGTCAGGGCTGAAGGGAATAGGCCTAAATTCCGAAGGCATTCTCTTCTGCATACCCCATTTCTCACCCAGTCTTTTACGTATTGACGTTTCCTTCATTATTTCCTCTATAACTTCATATCCAAAATCTCACTAAGTACAAATCGAATAACTTCAAAACGTTATTGAACGTTCATCTTGAGTAAATAAATGAGCTTAACTTTTAAATACGTGTGGACGCTTACTACAAGGTGGGCCAAAAGAAGTCATCCGATGTTGTTTGGCTCTCTTTTTTTTCTAAATGAAAAACTTCGATTCTGTTTTTTGATTATGTTTATTTGAACCTTTAGAATTTTATTGGTCAAGTCGAGAAGATTATATCGGCCAAATGCAATTGATTGCCATACGGGCTCGTTTTATGGCATTTTTCATCCTTTCGGCGAGAACTTCGGGCGACAGATTCACGCACTCGTGTCTAATGTTGTCCTTGAGGGCTTCCAGAGTCCCTGGCTTGTTCACGTAAACACGGGACTTCAAAAAACCCCACAAAAAAAAGTCTGTGAAAAAAGTCTGGAACGCTTAAATCGGGCGATCTAGCGGGCCAGTGCAAATCGCCAAAACGAGAGATGAGGCGACCCGGGAAGGCTGCCTTCAGAATATAGGTTGTGGCTCGCGCAGTGTGTGCCGTTGCTCCGTCCTGTTGGAACCACATATCCCTAAGTCCTAACTCGTCCAATTGCGGCAGAAAAAACTCGGTCAACATGGCCCTATAGCGCGCACCGTCCACTGTTGTAGTTTAGCCAGAGGCATTCTCGAAAAAAAATGGCCCGATGACTCCTCCAGCGTGTACAGCGCACCATGCAGTCACTTTGAGCGAGTGTAATGGCTCCTCGTGCATCACTCGTAGATTTTCGGTGCCCCAGAAGCGATAGTTTTGCTTGTTCACGTACCCGCTGAGGTGGAAATGAGCCTCATCGCTCATTATGATTTTGGTCGAAAAATCGTCCACTTCTTCCTCGAGATTGAGGATGGCTTGGGCGTAGGTTACGCGCGTTTGGCGGTCGGCAGGCAGCAGCTGATGCACGGACTGGACTTTGTACGGGAACATGCGCAGGTCTTTGACCAAAATTCGCCTTAGGGACGTCCGGATGATGGCTAATTGCGTGGCACGGCGTCTGGTCGATATTTCCGGCGACAGCTCGACATCCTCGGCAACAGCGGCGATATTCTCGGCAGAACGGGTGATCCGGGGCCGGCCACTCTTGGCAAAGTCTCGTGTGGTCCCATACTCTTCAAGGTTGGTGGCCAAACGGCGCAGTGTTTGCGCAGTCGGTGTCGGACGGCCGGGGAATCGGCGACGGAATTCGCGATGCGCCAACACCACAGACGAATTGTTGCGCAAAAAAATAGACACGATTATTCCGCGTTCTTGGGGAGTCTATCGCTCCATGGCTTGTTCACTTGTATTCTGCATCTGTCACAAATGTCAAAACAGACTTGACATTGGCGGCCATTTGCAAAAATGAGAGCATCTTCCAATAGGGTGATTTCTATTGGCCTACCTTGTAAAAATTAAGTAACTTAAAATTAACTTAAAATTTTGTTACTACTTGACAACTTATAGGCTGCTTTACCTTGTAAAAATTAAGTAACTTAAAATTAACTTAAAATTTTGTCACTACTTGACAACTTATAGGCTGCTTTACACGTGCAGAGTTGATCCGTCGAGGCCGGCGCTGACTCGAGTCATTTAATCGTCCGTTGTTGCTTACGAGTTTCGTCTTGAAATTTTTGAGGTTCTAAACATAGAATAATTAATGTATTATTTTAATTTTCAAATATATATTTTTATTGTATTGAGTGACGAGTCTAGCAGGTCACTCACCTGATGGTAAGAAGCGTCATGCCTGTCCGCAACAGTTTCAGGGTCACCCAGAACTTCGCCATGCGGATACTCTTGCATAAGAGTCTTACCGTTTTAACAGCTAGTCGTTTATTAATTTGCGAATCCGCGGTCGTTCTACTCTACAGGATTGAAAGGAATGTGATGAAGTTACAACGATTTAATTAATTAAATACCTGTTCTTTCTGCCTTTACGTATTTGGATAGTAGATAGACTCAGGCGTTACTTTGCGGAAATCCTTATTTAACGAAGAAAATATATGTAGCTTAACAAACTGTAATATAAACTAATGAGAAATGAAAAAAGTAATATAAACAACCCACTTTAACCAACCCTTTATCAAAAATGTACTTACGTAAAATAAAAAGATAAGGACAACATGCCTAAAAAAATATATACATATATTTCTATCTAAGTTCCCATATACCGCTGCCTGACAGGAAACGACACGTATTTCACCTCTGCACGAGGCATCCTCAGGAGATCTTGACTCGTCCAGTGTTGGACAACAGTAATTTTTGTCTTTGACCTAAAGTGACTCAAAAACGCTAACAAACCCCCATACGAATTTCACAAATATACAATTGTCTCTTCGCAGAATCTTTATCGGCATAAAGAAGCTGCTAGCGCTCATCGACATGGTGAAACAGACCGACGAAGAATCGCGAGCGTCCAAGTTCCTCACCAAAATGCAAGAGGACGGATCCCTCGATCTCGGCACCACCATACAATAAGATTCATTGCAACCTTAGGGATTACACGCGCGAACCACACAGTCACCCTCACACGACATTGCCGCACCCTGCCAGAGACGCCACAGCCCCAAAGCAACGGAGAGCTCGCCCTGCGCCTCCGACTTGAGAAGCTACGACATAGACTACGACGAAATCAGCGAATGCACGGAATCATCAGTCAGTCATAAAAGAGGCATGACGGCGAAGCGGAACGAAATCTCACCCGCCAAAATGCCTCTAATGAGAATCAGAAGCGTCGAAATCGTATTCGAAGATGAAATGTCCGCTTGCACCGACACCGGCCTTTTGGACAGGAGTATAGAACTCATCGTGTCGGACAGCAGCGACGACTCGACGAAGTGCGTCGAAGACCTCGAACACTTGCAGATTGAAAAGGAGGGTATATACGATTCGGTGACGCTCAACGCCGACGGCGATCTGTCCGAAGACGATTCGGTTTCTTCGACAAAAGAAGACGTTCGTGAATCGCCTCCTTTACCGGAAGTGGACGACAGCATTCATGTCCAAACGGAAAGCTTGACACTTCCGCATTCGTGCAACGTAACCTTGTCTCCCAACGTGTCCGAGTTCGGCGACTCCGGCCGCTTCACCGAGGACGCGGGCTCGTCTCACTTGGAAACCGTCGGGGCTCGATACGGCGACGCTTTGCTTTCTCAGTCGTATGACGTCATCAATGTGGAGGCATCTACCGCTTTGAGCGCATACGAGATGTCAGAAGCGTGCGCTTCGGACACTCGGAAGCTCCTGTACGAATATATCGACAGCAACAGCGACAGCTCGGACGATACCGCCACCTGCGACGCTGATCTCACCAGGAACAGCTCGGTCGCTCCCGACGATCACATTGACGGCTTCGATCAGTACGACTCCTTTGTAGACATGGGGAAATTCTAAAATCTTTACTCTATTTAATACATGTTTATTGATGTTATAAAGCAATATATTAGCTTCTTTGTGCATATTGTAAATGTTATAATGGATTTGAATGTGTATCTCAGAAATGTATTTTGTACATATTATGTTACTATCAAGTCTGGAACATTCCGCCGTATTTAAGGTTTGTTTACACTGTTTAGTTATCTGGTGAAATATTAGTGAGCTAACCTGACACCTTTATACCTTCTTTACACGGCTTGTGCACAGAGGGGACTGGTGGTGTGCCTCGGTAACCATGTCACGTCTCGCGACACTGTTACATACAACTTTCTGTAAATATTGTGTACATTTCGTTACTTTTAGGTGCAATTTAGTATTTATCTCCTTTACACGAACGATGGCATGGTTACACATATCCCTGGGTTGTAAGTCTAGGCAATAGCTCAATTGTTCTCTACGTTGTAATATATTGTTTTAATAGACGATTTATTTATTACCATTTGTTATCGAAATGTGATGCAGCTTGACGCTGTCTTATTTTGTTAATACTTAGGAATATGTTGATCAACGTGTAATAATATATATCGTTAGTTTTAAGGTGATGTTGTCAATATTATAATAGTATCAAAGACATATAGTATTATATTCTCAAAAGGATATTGTTGTTGTGTAGAGTGCGAAGCTTGGAATAGCCGCGGCGCGTTAGTACAATTTTAACTTAGGTGATGTACTTACGTGCACATTTAGTGGGAAATCCGTCAATTATTTAATCGAGCACGAAAGTCACGTAATAAAAACAAATTGCCAAATATAAAAAATATTGAGGAATTTGGGAAGCAATCAAACATTAAATTAAATTTAAAACAAAACGAAATATTTTTCCCTAATAAATTAACAAAGGTAGAATGAAATAATCGCTTGATATTACTATAATAGTTATTGCTTGCTTTTTCTTAACGAAATGATATCAATCATATTACCAGTTGCTGTATTTGTTGTAGATTTTAAGTACATTCCATTTAAATTTTTATCTCACAGTTATATCCATTAAAAAAACTGAGATTATGTTCTGTTTAAAAAACAGTTAAATATTCAGTTACTGTACTGTAGCGCTTGTGTATTATATTTATTAAACTATTTGTTATGGGCTTAATATAGTGATACCTAGTATAAAATGCGGGTATACTCATTGCTATTTGGTATTCACTACATGACAGTACATAACCAAAGCATTCAGGATTTTGTACACAATATATCGAAAATCAGTGTTGTTATGTGTAGCTAGATTCACAAACGCTGTCATTATTTATTCCAGACAAATCATAAATTGTTTAATTCTAGCCTATTACCGGCTCTCATAATGTATTCCTAGCTTACAATAGACTTGTTTAAATAAGTAATTGTCAAAAATTAAGCTAATGATATCTATTTCAATTTTATTTTGACTATCGCGAGTGATTATGTAAAATGGCTATAAACAAAAGGAAAATAAATAATATATCACATCAAAATTGTCCTAATTAGTTGGAAAACCATTTTCCGACATAGGTATATTATTCGTGAGTTTATAGCCGTTTTAAATTTCAGGAACACAATAGATCTTATAAGTTATAACTGATATTTTTGACAAACACAGCAATATTTCTTGGGTCCCACATCAATTAACTTTGTTGACTTGTGGATTCAACTACAACAATGTCAGATAGCCAATGTTATACATTCATGTATTCTGTTATGTGTGAAGCTGTGTAGTACTGTACAATTATTTATTCTGTGGTAGTACATAGTGGTTATGTACAACCAAACTGTTTGTTTTAATAATAAAGTGATCAATGACATTTATTTTGTTTTTTATTTATGCCCTTATGAACGAGGCGAGGTGAGGCTGCGGTCTTCAGTGGATATGTCGAGTTACAGCTTGCTCAATAAACAGATCTCTAAGTCGATTTGCGTTCTTCTAATACTGTACAAGGGCTCCAAAGCGCTGCGTTCAGCGCGTCGGAAGTCGTCAAATCGAATCTAGCGAACAGAATTAAATAAAACGTAGCTTAGCTTTTAGTTCTCGAAATAATAAGCTAATCTGTAATATTACAAAATTACAATTGATAGATTGGACTATGAGAAAAAACATCTTAAAAGGGTGGTCAGCCAGGATGACGCTTGCTTCAGCGCGCTAACTCCATAACAAAAAGAGTCAATCAATATTCTTCAAATTAAGTGGAGCTGCAGGGCTTCTTTTTGTGCCATTTGTGCGAAAAAAACATTCGTTAAGTCCAGTACTTTTTGCTCATTTTGAGGCTGGAAAAGTGGCCAGCTGGGGTGACGCTGGCTTTGGCACGCTACCTTGAAACTCTATAACGGCTGTGCCTGCAGCTTTGAAACCAACAAATAGTTCCCTGCAAGATGGTGTTTGTGCCCGAGAATTGGACTTCTACTTATGAACTTAAAGAGAAAAAAGCTTTTCATTACTTTTTGCACACTTTATCGTAAGTACCTTCAATAGAAGGTTCTCGAAGTTAAAATTATCTCTTTATAACATAAAGGATTTGTCGTAAGATGAATGAAAGCGCATTAGGCACGGATATTACATTTGCCCGGCTAATATTACAGGAACCTACCTATAATTTCTGTCTTACGCAAGGACAGAAAGTGTAATTATGAACAACGAACGCGAGTGAAACAAGAATATAGATGTTCCCTGGTAAACATTATTTAACGTTACCAGTTATGGTATACTTAGAACTAGGTGTACTTTGACAAACGAAATAGCGTTTTTTTGCGATGTGACGCGATTTCGTAAATTAAGTAACTAATTAAAGCGGCTTTTTCATGCAAATACATATACTTACTGTCTTCTAAAATAGTAAAATTACAACTACTGGGAACTATTCATACAATGGAATGCGTATACACAGGTACGCATAATTACCTACTGCATTTTTAATTTTTGTAATTATTCTCATACGGCGACTGGCGACTTTTACTTTCAAATATTTCGGGAACGTGACACTTTAGAGTAATATATTACTTGTAATTTTTTGTTTGTAAAAGTGTCCCCTACCTATATCTATACTACTTTCAACGTAAGCGAAAACTTTAAAAAATACTAAATGGCGGCCGGTGGTACTTTTTTATCTTAATAATAGCGGATAAACAATCATTACCGTGATGGTGATGATTGTTTATCAATGAGGATCTTCGGCGTGATGACCAGAATAGCTCCTCAAAATGTAGTAAATTGCTCACTTTTAGGTTTCTACCAGTGGAATCAGCACTTTACCTCTAGTAGGTAAAGTGCTAAGTGTAGGAATTGATGGAGCACCTTGGTTATTAATGTTAGTTTTACAATACGGTAACTAGATGGCGCTAATGTGCACTGCAAGATTGTTTGCAAAAAAGTTTGTACGCGCGAGGTCTACAGCTCACAGAGCCACTAGTAATATTAGTATGTATCATGACTTGTAATTCTATATCATGTGTCTTTGTTGGCATACCTACATACAAGGCTCAATAATGGTATTCTTGGTTAGTGTGTAGTAGTGTATACATAGAGGTTAAATTGAGGCAGTATTAAGAACTGCTGTTGTAAGTAGTGTTACTAAGATAAGAAACTATTTATTACAACATATTCCTTCCGTACCCGTCCGGGCCTGACCTCAGAACCTGTGATTGCCACTATTTACCGTGACTGATTAAACTCAGTCATAGTTAAAGGTGTAACCTCAGGTTTCAGGGGCTAATTGCTGAATGCTTACGATTAGAATGTTTTGAGTTACTGTTCTAGAAAGCTATTGAACGTATCAATAAGAATAAGTAAAATTTATATAAAACTACAGTAGTTAGAATCTATACTTATAATAAAACTGCAACGGGTCCAATCCTGTACATTGAAGATATTTAGAATATTTTTTTTGGACCGTACTCTAGATTCGATACTGAAGCCAAAACTGTATTTTTTTTCATTTTTGTCTGTCTGTCTGTCTGTATGTATCTTGGCTAGGCATCACGCCGAAACTACTGAATGAATTTAAATGAAACTTGGTATGATTTGAGTTCATACTACGAGGAAGGACATAGATACTTTTAATCCCGAAAAATTAAAGGGTTCCTGCAGGATAGGCGTTGAAAGTTATTTAAAAGAACACGTGTCACGCTGAAACTACTGGACGGATTTTGTTGCAACTTGGCACAGTCATAGTTTATACAATGGGTAAAAATTGAGAATAATTTTTATCCCGAAAAAATAAAGAGTTCCTGCGGGATAATGTCCCAAATTCTGTAAATTGAAGAAATTTAGTCATTTTTTTGGAGGCTTTTCTGTGTTCAGTACTAAAGCCAAAACTGTATTTTTGACATTTTTGTTGGTCTGTCTGTCTGTCTGTACCTTGGTAGTGCATCACGCCTTATAAACTCACTGAATTCAAATGAAATTTGGTACGATTTGAGTTCATACTTCTTCGAGGTAGGACACTGGATACTTTTCATCCCGAAAAATTAAAGAGTTCCTGCAGGATAGGCGTTGAAAATAATTTAAAAGAACACGTATCACGCTGAAACTACAGGACGGATTTTGTTGCAACTTGGCACAGTCTTAGATTATATAATGGGTAAAAATTGAGGATAATTTTTATCCCGAAAGTAAAGATTTCCTGCTGGATAATGTCCCAAATACTGTAAATTGAAGATATTGTGCTTTTTTTTTGGAAGCCGTTCTATATTCAATACTAAAGCCAAAACTGTTATTTTTTTGTAATTTTTGTCTGTTTGTATGTCTGTCTGTAAAAAAGACTGAACATACTCACTGAATTCCAATAAAATTTGGTATGATTTGAGTACATACTCCGAGGTAGGACATTGGATACTTTTCATCCCGAAAAATTAAAGAGTTCCTGCAAGATAGGGCTGGAAAATTATTTAAAAGAACACGCTGAAAATATTGGACGAATGTTGATGCAACTTGGCACAGACATAGTTTATAAGATAGGTGAAAATTATTGATACTTTTTGTCCCGAAAATATAAAGGTTTCCTGCGGGATATGGATCCAATGGGTTCTGTTCTTTAAAGATAGTGTGAATATTTTTTTGGAGGTTTTTTTATATTCGAAAATAAAAGTATTTCATTTCATTTTAAACTATTGGACGGATGTTAATGCAACTTGGCACAGACATAGTTGAGATAGTTTAAGATGGGTGAAAATTATGGATACTTTTTATACCGAAAAAATAAAGAGTTCCTGCGGGATATGGTCCAAATTTTGCACATTAAAGATACTGTGAAATTTATTTTTTGGGTTTCACTCTATATTTGATAATGAAACCTAAACTGTATGTTTTTTCATTTATGACTGTATGTTTGCCTGTCTGTATCTTGGACGCGCATCACGTCACCGGAACAACTGGATGAATTAAAGTGAAACTTGGTATGATTTGAGTTAATACTACGAGGTAGGACATAGGATACTTTACATCCCGAAAATTCAATGGGTTCTCGCAGGATAGGGGTTGAAACTTATTTAAAAGAACACGTACCATGCTGAAACTAATGGACGGGTTTTGATGCAGCTTGGCACCGTCTTAATTTATATGATGGATTAAAAATGAGTTTACGTTTTATCCCGAAAAATTACAGCGCTTCTGCGGATATGGGTCTAAAGTTATGTTAATATTTAGGTAATAAATAATATTTTTTGGATGGTTCTCTATATTCGATACTGAAGCCAAAACTGTTTTACTTTGTATTTATGTCTGTCTGTTTGTCCGTATCTTGGCCGCGCATCGCAAAGAAACTACTGAATAAATTAAAATTAAACTTGGTATAATTTAAGCTCATACAACGAGGTAGGACATCGGATACTTTTCATCCCGAAAAATTAAAGGGTTTCCGCAATATAGGGGTTGAAAGTTATTAAAAAGAACACTTATCACGCTGAAACTACTAGGATTGTTTGATGCAAATTGACACAGTATCTATACTTATAACAAAGATGATCAGAAAGGAAAGATAGCTAACGTCATACCTTAGTACAAAGCTCACGTAAAACTTATTATCGTCACCGGTACCTAGTAGTTTACCTTAATATATTAGATGGCGTGGTGGGGGGGTGAGAATCTTAGCTCCTAAACGAATGGACCGATTATGATGCGTTTTTTTCTGTTTGAAAGCTGATGTGATCGAGATGCTTTATAGCTATAATGGGGGGTGGGGAGTCGGGGGTTATATCTTTTTTCAAAATTTGTGTTGTTTGTTTTTTACGCTTTCACGCTCAAATGGCTGAACGGATTGTGATGAATTTTGGAATGGAAATAGCTTATACCCTGGAATAACATGTAGGATACTTTCATCATCATCATCACTCCCGTGCGTGGAACAGATTATGATGCAAAATTTTAAATGGAGATAGCTTATACCCTGGAATTACATGTAAGATACTTCATCGTCAACATCATCATCATCCCTCACGCGGGTGGAACGGATTTTGATGAATTTTGGAATAGTGTTAGCTCATACCCTGGAATAACAAAAAATATACTTTTCATCATCACTCACGCGGGTGGAACGGATTTTTAAAAACTTTGGAATGGAGATAGTTTATACCGTGGAATAACACATAGGATACTTTTTATCATCATTACTTTTTATATCAACTATCTATTCAATGGTAAAGAAAATATAAATCTATGAATTTAGTTTGTACTTACCGCGATCCGGTGTCAAGAATGGGTCAACAGTTTAGCAATCCTCAAAAATCTAGGGACAAGCATCAGTAATCAGGTTAGCAGAATCTCGGAAACCATAGGTCATATCACAGTCACAAACAAAACAGAAAACAACGGAACAAGAATCATAAAACGCTCGACTCATAAGATCCAAATCATCCAAACAATGACAAATGACAAACACGCGAAAATCTAAACACTTTCAAATGTGCGCCATCTTCCGGTTTTTTGTATAACTAACTGCATGCTCCTTCAGCTAAATCGTGATATTTGTTCAACAAATCAACTGTTAAAAATACCTGATTATGAATTTCCTATTTTCGTTACTAATGTCATGATATTTTTGTAGGTATTTTATGCTCAGAATAAATAAATATGATAAACCAGAACAGTAAAATGCGATATTTCGTCAATTTCAGACAAATTTTAGATCTAGCGAGCCAAGTAACGCCCTCTAGCAACATTTTTTAAACTACTGTGAGTGGAATAAGGAGTGAGCGATCTTTCCTTTCTGATCATCTTTGCTTATAATAAAGTAATAGGTACGAAAAAGGCTGTAAAAAGAAGATAAATAAATAAAAGCTCTTAGGTGCTTAAAAAGGGTATTGAACACGAATATAATTATTTTTTTAATCGTGCCGCTCTGTCTGTTTGTGTGTATGTTTGCTTGTTCACGCATAAGGTAAAAACTATTGGACCTATTTCAATGCGGTTTTCATTGTAAGATAGCTTAGGGATTGAAGAACTGGTGTAATTGGAATGTGGAACTCAATGTGGTGAGTTAGAAGCCGAGCAACTGATAAAAGTATTTTTGACGGCTAAAGGATTTTTTATCAAATGTTGGTATATTGGTCCTGGAATAGCACATTATGGTTCTTTGAACCTAAAGAAAAGACCACGCGTGCGAAGCCGCGGGTACATCTATTATTAAATAAAAGAAATATTTTTCAAAATAAAAGTGTTTTAGTATAAAGAAAAACTCTTTTTTTTTTAATTTTTTATATTATCCGTTTTTCTATAATATTACCTTTCTAAAATAAGTAAAAATCATAATGCATTCACAATAATAATTATAATATAGCCATTAAAACGGTCAGAGGGTGGGCGAGTTCCCATAGAAACTTATTTTTTGTGAATAGAGTATAAAATTAATTACTTAATGTTATTATATTATTTCATAGATAAAACAATAAAGAACCTGGAAAAAATACTTAACAATAGTAAACTATCAAAAATATACTCACGAAAACATTTTCCCGCCAAAAGTGACGAAAGGCATTTGCGGCTTCATAAAGTAAAAACTATTATAATATGTTCCTTGCAGTATTATTGGACGTAATAACACAAAACATGACCATCAAATCACTAAAAACAACACAAATAATGAATCTCAATGACTCACTACACGGTTGATAACATCGCACGAGCAAGTTTGACTTCCAACTGCATGTACTTACATAAAATATTGTGACATCGAACGATTTTATGAACCAATTAAATCCCTTGGTTCAAGCTCTGTTCATTCATATATTAACACTAATAGAAAACTCTATTCTGATCTAATAAAAGTAAGGGTTTAATTCTGCTACAATCGAGTGTGCCAGCTGTCACAGTTGGGTATCAAGTGTACTTTTTATTTGTACCAGCTATCACACTTGGGTATTGAAGTAATATTGTACACAGCAAGACAGAAATCAAGAGAGCAACTTGACTAAAAACAACTAAGCACCTGCGTACAGAGATCTCTGCCATGTACTGGTGCAGTCATAAATGGTTGCTAAAGTTTTGACTATGACTTAACAGTCATACCCATGTCATGTCATGCCATGTCAGTCATACTTGTTAACACAAGTTTCACCTGCTTTTTGTTGCAAGACAGACGACTCCTCAATTGGTGATAATTATTTTTTCCCTACAATTCTCATCACATTGTTGATTTAGTAGGCAGTATCTTTGCACAGAAATAAAGATGCATAGCAATTTTGTATAATTTTTAAATTGAAATTCTTTAGTATTTGTTTGTGGTGGTATTCTCTCAATTTAATAATATATCAAGGTCAGAATTGAATACATTGAGATTACGTAAATATATATTAAATCTTAAATTAAACGTCATAGTAATATAATATTAGTTGGCACTCTCACAAGCATCCACCCAGTCATTGTAAACATCTATTGGCTCAGACAATACATTTGTGGTAGTCTGGAAGTCTTCTAGACACACTCGACACTGTATCCTGGCTGTATTTCGTGCTCGATCCCTAAAAATATATAAAAATTATTGATTCAAATTTCAATATACCTACCTATTGGTTATCTGCTAGTTTAGAAGTTTCAGTGAAAAATTTGTGGATACTTACATTTTTACCTCGCAAGACTTTTCGTGGTTACAGAAAGGGCAATTAAACTGCTGGTCCAGCGGCTCAATAGCCTTACGCTTCGTCGGGGGCTTCCTTTTCGATTTGCGGCGTCCCATTCTTTGCTGCAAATAAATATAAATGTAAATACGTGTCGTACTGTATTTTGTACATTTTATGTCCCATACAGGAAAATAAAATAAAATTGAATGTATTAATACACTTATCGCGTACCTACTTTACTATTATTACAATAGAAACCACAATTCAGAATTCAATGCCAAACACTCAAAACACGACAAAATTAATTGAATGAATGAAAATGGAATCTCAAATCTCGGCATTCTCGGCTCAAGTGACATTTGACAGGCAGTACACAGTAATGTGAAGCTGATGACACTGACTGCCATGATAGTAAAGGGGCCGTTCGTTTTGTAACAATTGGTGAAAATAACTGATAAAAACGCTAAATATGATTACAATTGGCGTTCCCTTTGGCCATTTGTGGGCGAAATAATTAGCGTTCTGAACGTTTTCGATCACCGTTCATTTTACAAGTTTCGATGACATGTTGACATAGGAAAATAGACTTTAATCCGTCAGTGATAGGGTCGTTTTTCATTCAGTTTGGAAAGGATCGGTAGTGTCAAAAGTTGCAAAAATTACAAGTGTTGAAAATGTTCAAAGAAAACGGCTCGTTAAAAATGTACATTTCGAAACTGCCTACAACGCCATCTCATCATCTCGAACGACAACGAACGATAGGGCAAGCAGCTATTGGGCTGGGGTGCGTTAACTTACTACGCTCGAATCACCCGTGCGAATATCGCTTGATCATCCGGGGCCCGACCACAGAACTTGGCTTCAATCAGATTGTCACTTTTTTCATAGCAAAATCGACTCTATCGCAAAGCATTATTGAATTTGACGGCTTGAAACCGTCATGATCAACATTACGTAATCGCACTGCCGGAGTTAGTGAACGGCCACAAACTACAAAGAGGATACGGGTGAACGGCTTTGGACGTCCACATAGAACCGCGGCCCGATTACAGAACTTGGTTACAATCGGATTATCACTTTTTTCGTAGCAATTTCGACTCTATCGCAAGGCATTAGTGATATCGATACTGACAATCCGATTGAATCTAAGTTATGTGGTCGGGCCCCTGACAACAGTCAAGTGTCAGTTTCATAGTAATAGTATTCCTCCCCTCCCCTACGACGCCGCGCCGTGAACGATTTCGAGTGATAGCGCGGGTGATCCATGCGTCCTCGAACGTAGTAAGTGAACGCACCCCTGCATTCGAGATGATGAAGTCGCGTTTTGGGCTGTTTCGATTGCCATTTTTGACACTATTGATCCTTTCCAAACCGAATGAAAAACAACCCTAAAACCTAGATGATAAAGTCGCTTTTCCGATGTCAAATTTAACTGCCATGTCCAAAGCGAACGCTGATCGAAACATATATAGCGTTTTTAACTGTTATTTTCGATCATTAAGCATCAAAACGAACGGCACCTTAGTCACAGTTTTTAGGGAATATTATTGTAATACTGTGCATAAGCCATGGATGTAGAATCAGAATTCTTATCGAAAGGTTCTGAATCAGTGGGCTGAACTTGCTTATAGTATGAGATAGAGCTGGCCTCTGGTGTCAGAGTTTGTCAGGCCACCCGAGGGGTAAGCGTCAGAACCCCTGGACCAAAAGCGATATTTTATGTTTGGAAAATACTAAATTACAATACCTTTTTGCTACTATTTGATACTTAAATTCAAATTTTTGTTACCTCGATAATAAGAGAAAAAAGGGAAAAGAAAGTGGCCAGATATTCTGACGTCAGGACGTCTGGACCACATTTGTGTCATATAGTTTGAAACAACCTAACTAATTTATCTGTTTGTAAATATTTACTACCATTTTGGTACCCCAATTTTTTCTTTTTTTAGTATTCTTTGGCAACAAAAAAAAGATGCGCATGAAAACAAAAATTCTGGGTGTATTCTTTCTCATTTTTTTACATAATTGCAATTTACTTTGCTATATATAGACGAAGCAAAGGAAAATCTAACTGTGCATGTTTGTATAGATGTTCCACCATAGCATCACCCCTATAGGATGTATTGACCAAATGAGGTGTGAATAATATATTCGTCTTTATTGTTAGAGTTTCATAGGCTATCCACACTAATATATATAAGTGAAACGTTGTATGTTAGTTTGGGGAGTTTTAACTCTATAGTGGCTGGACGGATTTTGATGAATTTTGGATTAGAGATAGCTTATATCCTGGAATAACACATAATACTTTTCGTCATCATATTCCCTTACGCTCATGAAACCACGGGGTGCAGCTAGTATTTCATATTCCTGCCATACGTATTTTTAAAATAAGGTACCTTAATTGATAAATGGCTCCCTAATAACTTTTACTAATAAAAAAAGCAACAATTTAAAAAAACTGAGAAAGAATATACTCAGACTTTTGTGAGCATGCACACCTTTTTTTTGTGTGCCTAAAGCGGTAGTAAATATTCACGAAGAGATAATTTAGTTAGGTTGTCTCAAACAAGTACATAAAATTCGTCGTGGTCACACTAGTGTGAGAAAACAGTATCACCACGAGTCTGTTGCCGAAACAAGGAACAAAGCGAATGTGGTCCAGACATCCCGACGTCAGAATGTCTGGCCACTTTCTTTTCACTTTTTGTCTCTTTTTATTGAGATAACAAATATTTGAATTTAAGTATCAAATAGTAGCAAAAAAGCTAGCAGCTAGCAGCTTGCAGCGTTAGTATTTCCCGATCATAAAATACCGCTTTTGGTCCAGGGGTTCTTAACATGCCCTCCGAAGCACGGAGCACCGCACATGATTTAGAAAATTCATTGGTGTGGAGCCCGGTATCGTTGGATTCTAAGTTGCACTATTGAATTGACATCAGAAATGTGACTTTTTTCGCAGTAAAAGACTACGAAATAAAGTCACATTTCTGATGTCAATTTCATTCGGTTTGGGAAGGATCGTTAAAGGCAAAAATTTAAAAAGTTTTGAAATTGGTCAAACCGAATGGCTTAAAAATGTACATAAACGAGAATAGACGAACAAAACTGCCCAAAACCTCCTCAAGGTGTAACGTAACGTTTAGGAGAGAGAAAATCTCTAGAAGAGGAGGGAGTGAAGAGAAGAGGGTATCTCCACGTTACGCCGTTTTGTGACGTAACGTTTAGGTAGATAGGAGGTTTTACCTCTTTACGTTATATTATGACGTAACGCTTGGAGGTAAAATCAAGGGTTATCTAGAGTGAGATAGGAGGTCTTACCTCTTTGCTCTACGCCATGACGTAGCACTCAGAGGAAAGATCTTCTTCTTCTTCTTTTTTATTTTAATGGCTTCTGCGGAGGCACTGGCCTACTAGCAATTTCGCCAATGTCAAGTTTAGTTTATTGTTAGTATTGTCAAGTCACAGTCAATAATTGTCAAAGTCAAGAATCAGTAAAATGGTGTACGTTTTACTGAAACTTCCTGGAGAGTTTTGAAAATATCAAAAATAGTCACGATTTTTTGTTTTTTTATCCTTTGCCCACACTCGTGCACGTTAACAAACACCTAATGATGAATATTACACCAATATTACTCATTAACAATCGAAAAAACACTAATATGAAGAAAAAATAAAAATTAACTACATGACAGCTCGAATACTTTCAAAAACCCAGAGGAAAGATCAAATATTATCTATAACGCAGAGGAACGTTTATGATATAACCCTCAATGAAAGAGCGTTGAGGTAAGGCACAGATTAAGTATCAGAATGGATAGAGCCTATGCTTGGTTAGCATGTCCATTTTATGTTGGTGTGAGTTTCCATATCTGAATTTGTGTGCGTGAGTAGGGAAGTGATCGCTAGTGCCGACCATATCGATAAAAACATATCTAAACAAAACTGCAGAATATGAAAATATAGGAATTAATAATTATGCTTAAAATAATTACTTTACAGAACATGCAAAAATATTTTAATAATACTCATAAGTAGCAGTTTTTCAGTGTTGTTATCATAACAATGTTTAACGTTTTCAGACAGATTCATGTAGTGTTAATTTGACTGTATTCAATCCAGCTGATTCTAAACAGAAATTACGAAAATACGATAACTTCTTATTTTTTGGATTCTATGGACGTGGTAAGGCAAGTTATTAAATAATATAGTTTAATTACGAAATAAATTTAATAAATACTTATCACATTGACATTCGACAAGAGCACGCTATAATATCTGCAATAAGTTATACATGACTTTTGCTATGCAAACCACATGGAATACTTACAATAATACGTAAGAGTAGGTAACTTTAAAGAGTCTTGCACGATTTCCACAGACGACAGACTAAAAAAGAGGCTAACAGCATATCGGTTGTTATCGTATCGGTAGAGATCGATATTATTGTGGGGTTCGTGGCGACATACGTATTATGATAGATGACCACCGATGACGCCTTCCGTTAATTTGGATGTTGCAACTCGCAACAAAGGATTTAGGATTTTAGATATAGGGTTTTCTAGTCTGTGTGTACACTGAACGATTTGAAATCGGCATGGTGGCCAGCCCGTTTAATAGTGTGTTTGAAAATAGTGCATTTATTTACAATTCTACAATCTAAAGCAATCCTTTGATTGAAAACTCACTTCTGTTACTTCGAAGTAAAGTGGCAAAGTATCAGTCATATTGCATACACAGTGGCACATAACAATTTCTTAGGTACTTCAACCAACACTTGAAAATTATAAGGAATCTTAAAAATGCAGTAGCTTGGTGTTTAATAAATTTTGGTAAGAAAACAGGTTTGAACAGTTCAAATAAATCAGTCAGTTGGATGTTTTTTTATTATTGAATAACTGAGTTTTTTTTTTATTGAAAAGACCAACAGCTACAAATATAAAACAAACTTCTTAGTTAATTAAGTAATACAGCCAATTACAGGTCTCTCTTAATTATAAACAAAAGGTACATACCGTTCCTACAATTATCAAAAATAAGTTTAACAATAGAACACAGTAAATACACAATAGGTTACACACTACAATATGTATGTTACAATAATATGTACAATAATATGTTTTTTCCCACGTAGTTGACGTGGGAAAAAAAGATAAGTATTTAATACACCTAAAATAAAAATCTGAAAAATGAATATTATGAATATTTTTTTTACAATTAATTTTGTTACACTTAGCTTGTACCTTTTTAATAAGGTTTGTGGAAATTTCAGGGAGTGTGGAAGGAGTTATAAAGTGCGAGGGAGTGGGTGCATGTAAGAGAATAAGGTTAGGAAAGTCAACTTTGAGAGTGGATAATGAGGGGATGAGAGAGTGGGTACTCGTGTGTATGCAAGTAAGTTAAACGTCCTACTTCACTATGAAATTAATGTTATGGGTTAATTAATAAATTTATAATACCTTTTCTAAAGGTATTTTTACTGGTGTTGAAGATGTCAATACTCAAGAATCGTTTGTTATATTTGGAACATATTCGATAGATTGGTGCATTCTTGGCGTAATTAGTGCTTAAGTAAGGAATTGAAAACAGTTTTGTATGACGAGTTCGCGATCTTGACACATTGAAACTTATAGAGGCGAGTAGGGACGGGGAATCCAAATTACTATTTAATATATTGTACAAAAGCATATTGTCTAATAAACTACGTCTGTCTTCTAAGGACATTAAATTGTGACAAGTGCAACCATCATTGTAATTGTAAAACACCCGTTTTCGATAATTAAGATGTTTTATAAATTTATTTTGAATTCTTTCAATTTTATGATTATAAATAATATAGTTGGGAGCCCAGATGCCAGACTGCAAGCATATTTCAGTACACTGCGAACATAAGCGTAGTAAACTGTTTTAATGCAAGTAAGATCAGAGAAAGGTTTACAAGTTCGGATTTCGAAGCCAAGGTTCTTATAAGCTTTATCTGTAATATAGTCTACGTGTTCAGCCATGGTAAGTTTACTATCTAGGATAACTCCAAGATCCCCTATGACACCAACTTTAGCTATAGGTATCTTGTTTAATTTATATGTGAATAATAATGGATTTGGCTTGCGAATAAAATAAATTTGCTGACACTTAGGTACGTTAACAGTTATTTTGTTATCCGCATAGTATTTTGCGAGTATACTGAGAGTATTTTGAAGATCAACACAGTCGTGATGGCTTTTGACTTTACAAAAAATCTCTTTATCATCTGCGTATAACAGATGATTACTAGATGTGAAGCATTTATAAATATCAAATATATAAGCGTTATATAAAAGTGGTCCCAAATGGGATCCTTGTGGAATTCCCGAGGGAATGTCCACGAGGTCCGATCTAAATCCACCAACCACTACCGCTTGGGCCCGATTTGTAAGGTAAGATTTTACCCATCGCAAGAGATCACCATGGATACCGAGTCTATCAAGTTTTGCAAGTAGAATGATGTGGTCTACACGATCAAAAGCTTTTTCGAAGTCCGTGTAGACCACATCAACCTGTCCTCCACCCGCCATACTTTCTAAGACAAACTGAGAGAACTCGGCCAGATTAGTAATAGTAGATTAGTAATAGTATGAGCAAGAACTGCATCAACTGACATCCTCATTCTCATTCCAACTCAAGGAATTGTTTTATTTATTTCAATTTGCTTGCTATAATATTACAATACAATAAAATATTTTGAAAGTTAGCATAATGTTAGCATTTTCTAAGCTCTAAAGCATAATGGTTTTGTACGAAAACATTTCAATACATGTTTGACTCATCCAAACACATTGTACACGGGATGAAAGTGCGTTAACTGTGAAACATGTTTCACATATGAAGCCTTTAAAACTATTAAGGTATTAGGTAATAAATCACCTCAAATCATTTATCTTTATAATATTATTGTAGATTAAAATCCAATGCAAAAGTATAGCAGCTCGTGGTGCTATTAGGACTTACAAGCGTTTTTTAATTCACGAAAGTATGTACCGCTAGAATCCGTCAATGTTTCAACATGCAATGAGAATTCTTTAGGTATGAAAATTAAAAGAAGGAGAGAGAGATGGCTAGATATGGATGAATATCCTGATATAGATGATTAATTATTGATGTACCTGAAAGAACAAAAAATGACCAAATGACAGATTTACGATTTATATAGCTTGGCCAACGATTTAAGGAGGGAGCGGGGTGAAGGGAGGGTGAAGAACCCCCCCGAGAGTAGGGGGGATAGATCTTCCCACCCTTTGATATATGTTTTTTTTTTCGCTTCGCTCCCTCCTTCGCCTTCTAACCTAACAAAACAGCACTTAACAGAAGCGTAAAGCTTCGAAATAAATAGCAAAATATATATATTTAATAAACATATCTCAGAGAGGGGAGAGATCCTCCCACTTCCCCCCACTCTCAGGGGCGGAACCACTCTCCCTACCTGGTTCCCCCGCCCGCTTTCCTAAAATCGTGGGCCAAGCTTGTACAGTGTACAGTTGTGTCCAATATACCCCAGTCAACATCCGTCCTTACAAAATATCATCGAAATACATTCAGCGAAAGAAGAATAAACTGTCAATGTTTCACATAATAATATCGATTAAGCAAGAACATGGATTTAGCAAACATCGACAAAGTCGTATTAGCACTGTAGGAACATCACTAGTATGGAGGCGGAAAACAATGCATTTAATTAACTTAGATTATAGCTTTAAATGCTTAGTTAATCATCACCACGAGGTAATTATATGATGTTAATTATGTGTATCCTTAATGTGAAATACATTTTTGCTTTAAAACTTCGATAATTTAGTTAATAATAGCCTGTAAAGACATGCCTGTAAAATGATAATTCCGGATCTTTTACTCCCCCTTTTGTTATTCTTGATGCACAAAACACAGCACAACATTACATAGTTTTATTATTTAGCTTGAATGTCTAGTCTAGCAAAGATATTTCACTAGGATTACACTTTATATGTACATAGGTTGCAATGTTATTGAATGTTATGGCCTCCTAGGAGGTCAACAATCGGCACGAGGCACACGGATAGTGCGAGGTTGCCAATCTTACAATAGCTTTCTCATTTAATCAAGGGGACGATCCGTGTAAAAGACAAAGAAACAAGACAACTTGTAACCGAATGGCCGGGCGGAGCGGCAACGTTTTATAGCTCTATCCATTCTGATACTTAATCTGTGACGTAAGGTATTAACATACAGTTCATAAGATTGTGAAAAACGCTTACTTCCGTTTTAAGGCCCTTAGTCTAGTAAACTCTTTAGAGGGTATGATGTCTTTTATTGCTCTATATCTGTGGTCGCTACTCTAGAAGGATAACCAATGGCGAAGGAAATGATGATGATAACCGTAAAATTATGGGGAATTATCGTAGAAAGTGTATACCATTAGAAATGCTTTGAGCGTATAGGTAAGGGATAACATTAGTTCATGACGTAGCGTAAAGAGTTGCTAGGCGAGACATTATACCCATATTGATGGGTAAAAAAGCAACCATCACCAGCTTTAGTTTGATAACCAATGTGACTTGACATAATTAAATGTACGTTTTAAAAACGCACATCGCTATATGTAAAAAAATCCTTTCCAGGTCGCCTTAGTTAAGTATATAAAATAACTTTAATAAGCGTAGTTAGCGATGTGCGTTTTAAAAAATATAACATTGCATCCGTCCTACATCATAATCGACCCCTCACTAGGGCATGCAAACTCAAATGGGTTTCGATTCCGAAATTTGAGTTCCGACTACTGGACACCTAATTCCAGAACTACCGACTTCTTAATAGTTTTTGATTTCAATGAAAAGAAAGATTTCTACGAATCAAACAAGTTGTGATCTTTAATCAATTTAAGAATGCCACGGACAATCTGTGGATTTTCTTCTTTTCAAGTAAAATAACCATATAGAAAATTCGAAAAAATAAAAGAAACTAAAGTGTGAAGATAGATTGAACTGGGCCATATCTAGCATAGGCTTGCAGCGTTTTATTTTTTCGCAACAAGAAAATGTAACAAAATCGGATCATTTTTTTTTTAGTTCACGTCTTTATTTCCATATTGAATATAATGTGACTTCACATAGCCTAAAACTAGCGGATGAAGTAGCTTCCAACGATATCTCAATTGTCAAAATATGATAAGTAGTAGTAGTAGTTTCTAAACTATGTATGTACCACTTTGGTGGGGACGGATGTATTTGTAAATAATGAAACCTCAAAATTTCCAGTATTGACAGTAGCATTAACTTTGACAGCTGTCATCCAAAACGAAGATATCGATGAGATCTATCACTTCTGTAAAGAAACTACCAGTCTAGGATCAATAGTTTCAGAGTAACAACCCTTGTATGTTTGACAGCTGTCATCCAAAACGAAGATATCATTGAGATCTATCACTTCTGTTAAGTAACTACTAGTCCAGGATCAATAATTTCAGAGTTATAGCTGTTTTAAGTTTGACAGCTGTCATCCAAAACGAAGATATCGATGAGATCTATCACTTCTGAAAAGAAACTACTTGTCTATGTTATTTTGTGACTTAGCCGTGACACAACTGCTTGACGTTAGTCAGGCTATGGGACGTTACGGACAAAAATAACGAATAAAGATTACGCGTACCAAGATTCCTTGATTTTAAGGATCTGGGATTGCGTCAAAGCTCGAGGGCTTTTTAAGATATCTTGCGGATGTCCCGAGATTCTCAAGGGCTAATAGAATTACCTCAAGGTATCTTATCAATATTGATTAAAAAGTATGAAGACTTATAAAGTATCTAGAGGGTCTAATGAGGAAGCGGGAGAACTATCCTAGATTATCGCTCAAGTTACCCTGTCAATATTGATCAGAGACTATCTTGAGGACCTATAGATGCTCAAGGGCTATCTATAGATTCCTTGAAGTAGTCTATCAATTTTGCCTAAAGGAATTTAGCTCGAAGACTATTCCTGTTACCTAAAGGGCTAGACAAGATATCGAGGCTCTAAAGTTTCCCTAACAGGATTCCCTAAAATTGTATTAGTCTGAGGAGCTACCTAATACCTTGTACTATTATTTATTCTGTGCCTACATGTGAGTTCCTGAATTTATTTATGTCGAAGAGGTAATTATTTATAGATTTGATTGAAGATATTGCTTAATTAAGTGTAGTTCATCCGGAGACAGTGACTGGTCCTGGGTTGTCTTCCATCCACCTGTCGACAGGAATGGGTGACAGTAACTTGAGAACAGCTGGCCTGGTGTAGGTTTTCCACTTCAACTACTCGTTCAACGTCAGTCCTCGGGGATGGAGTGCAGCCAGCTCTGGAGTTGTCTTCGATTACTTCCACGATTCCTGGGGAGTAATCAGCCCCCCGATTCAGAACCTTTCGATAACGAACCGAATCGATTCGATTCGATATTGTGAATGAAAAATGTATTGAATTGAATGATTTCAAACCGAATCCACGGAATAAATAATACCATATCGATCGTCAACTGAGTTATCGAAGGGTTCTGAATCGGGGGGCTGGTGCCTTGGGGCACTAGCTTTCCATACCAGATCGCTTAAGTTGAGCTCCTCTTTCGATTATCTGCAGTCTTGGTCTTCGACTGGACCGCCAAGCTCCGAAGTTCCTTGTTGACTGATGAGCAGATCACGTAGGACGAGGTCGCCGGTCCAGTCGAAGATCAAGACTGCAGATGCAGTGCGAGCTCCAAAGTTCCTCGATGTCCGTTGATGTCACCCAGCAGGCGAAGACAATGATGATTGCGCACCGTAGGCACAACATGTTGTAAATCTATGAGTTTAAATAGAAACCTTTATAGAATGTCCTTAATTTTCAGAGTGATTATTTTACCAATCTTCTTGGTCCTTGGAAAAACTCACGCGTTCCTGTTACGGTTGGGACTGTCCCTTTACGCGGATGCACTATTTCACTTTTTGAATAAATAAAAACTTGAATTTTAAGAAATTATTATTAATTATTAGAATTTATTTTTTGTGAATTTATTTATTTTTTATGATAGTTTCTTTTTATTATACGCTTCACTTGTATGTTTGTAACCGACTCCTTTGGACGCTATTTTGACCCACTTTAAACGGTCAGATTTCATTCAAATTTTGCACACCTGTCAAAGACCGATGACAATGCAATAATACGAAAAAATAATAATTAGAAAATAAATAATAGTTAAAAAAAAAAAAAAAACACGCTTTATATAGAAAGTATAAAAAATAAATTTTAATAGTGTAAATAAGAAAAAAATGTTTTATTTAAAAAAAAGCGTGGGGTGTCTCATATGTGTCAATAAAATATTTATTGACCCATGCACCCCACGATTTTATTGAAAAAAATTTTTTTTTTTTATTTACGCTATTAAATTTATTTTCTATTATTTAGTTTGGTTTTCTATATAAAGCGTGTTTTTTAGTTTTTTTATACGCTTTATGACACGCTTTATATTAGCTTCACTTTTATGTTTGTATGATTGTAACTGAGTCCTTTGGACGCTATTTTGACTCACTTTAAACGGTCAGATTTCATTGAAATTTTGCACACCTGTCAAAGACCGATGACAATGCAATAATTCGAAAAAAAAATATAAAAAAAAATAGAAAATTAATTTTAATAATTTTGAATTATGAATAGTGTAAAAAATTGTAATAAATATAAATGAATAATAAAAAAAAAAGTTTTATTTAAAAAAAAAAGGGTTTTTAGTTTGTTTTTCTATATAAAGTGTGTTTTTTAGTTTTTTTAATTCTAAAGAGGATTACCTATTACTTATGAGTATTCACAACCTATCTATAGATCAAACGTATCTCGATAGTAAGTGACACTTTTCTCGAAACATCTATGAATTTCGTAATTTAAAAAATAGAGTCAAAACCATAGAGTAAGGAATTTTCCCTCTAGACTTTGGTCAAAACCATATTTGTATACTAATCTAAAGGCAGTGTCACAACAATTTCAACAAAAAGCGCGGGAAACGTCGAATTAGGCAGTCGTGGTTTCTTTTCACTGAAAAATTATTTTCGTGTTTTATTGATTTATGGATCAGTAGAGTATTTTAGTGTACCTAAATAATATTAAAATTAAGTGTATAATTATTTGGTTTGTGAGTGTATAGTTACCTGGATTCTTGTATTGATAGTATTTACCTGAGTATTAAATGGACGAGGCCCATTTTTTTAATGAGGGATTTACAATAGTAAAGATGAACTCAAAGCGTGCTAAGTCGAACAAAGGTGATAAAAACAATGTTACTATGAGCAGAATTAATACTTACGAAGTATTTGTAGTTTCATACGAAATATTACCAAAACAAATAGGCTTAGCACAATTATTAAAGTCTGAGAATATTAGAAATGCAACTCAGATTAAATACAAGTCCGCTTACAAAGTTATCATCAGTTTCGGAAAAAGAAAAGATGCGCTATGTCTCATTAAAAACAAGAAGTTTGTCGATCTAGGATATCAGTGCCATTTTACGACGGAGGTTGACTTGAGCTATGGCATAGTTAAATACTTGGAAGTGGATATGAGTGACGATGAGCTTATAAAATCGTTTAGAGCAGATTGTAAAATTGTTTCTGTGAAGAGATTACGAAGGCTGTCTGACAATGGTGAGTGAATTAACAGTGATACCGTGCTATTTGGCTTTAAAAGCTTGGTGCTACCGACATATATTTATGGATTTGGCTGCAGATTCAAGGTGGAACTATACACTTTCCCGGTTTCTCAGTGCTCCAACTGCTGGAAATTCAGACACTTAGCACGTACTTGCCCATCCAGAACTATTTGCCCGAAATGTGGAGGTCGACACAGCAATTGTGAAGTTACCATGTTTAAGTGTATGAACTGCAAGGGTCAGCATATTTCATTTAGTAAGGCTTGCCCAGCATTCTTGAAAGAGAAAGAAATACGTCACATTATTTCAAAGAATAGCTGCACGTACAAAGCTGCCTTATTCTCATACTTAGAAAATAAACCTCACCATTTACAAGCCGTTGAGGATTCGTCCACGAATATCAGTAGGATGGTAGTTGAAGAGAAGAATCACCCGTCAACGTCAGATATTTCATACAGTTCTGTCCTTCAAGGAAAATCCATGGATCAAAGGATGAAGAGGGTAGTGAAATAGATGGAGATGGACATAAGTAGAAACATCTAATTAGGAGACAAGAAAAAGAATAACAAAACGATTAAAAAACCAAAGACAGATGAAAAAGGACGCACTAGAAATCAAGCAGAACTAGACGAACTGCAACTCCAGCTGAAGAAGAGGAGGAAACACAGAAAAGTGCAAAGAAGAGAAGTAATTTTACTGGAAAGTTTCGTATGCTGAAGGAGGCAATAACATTTGATGATTGTTTAGAGGACAAGGTGTAGAAAGTGTTGAAGATACTTTTTGAGGAACTGGTATTATTTATTGTGAGGAGTGTAAGTAATGGAGAGGTTTTCAGTAAGCTTATAAGCTCTTTAGAGAGCTCTTCAATTAAGGATAGCAACAAAAAAATATAACCGATGCAACGGCGTCGGGCTCTGCGGGTTCTGTTGCGCAATATTTAAATGTTGCGCAATGCTACTCGCAGAGTCTGATGCCAAAAAGGCATGACTTAGAACTTATTTTGAACCAGGAGAAGATTGGAATATGTATGGCTATATATATATATATATATATATATGTATGTAACATGTAGTGAGACATGGCTTAATTCCGACATAAATATACGCATTCGTGATTATAATATATTTAGAAATGATAGGGCAGACTCCTATGGTGGAGTTGCTGTAATGGTGCATAAATCTATTAAATTACAACAATGTCACTTACTTAGATATATTAAATTCAAATATTGTAATTTTATTTGTTAAAATTTTTAACTGCAAAAATTTGGAAAATGTAGTTAGTATTTACTGTCCTTCATCCATTAGATTGGCAAAATCTGACTGGGATAGTATATTTTCAAAGTTTTCCATAAAATCTATTGTAGCCGGGGATTTCAATGGCCACCATACCAATTGGTCATGAAAAAATGACCACAGAGGATCACAATTACTAGATTCCTCATTAGAGCATAATTTTGTTACAATTATTACTGGTGAGTATACAATAGTCAAATGAGTAAATGGTAAATTACAAGAATCTGCACCGGATATCACCTTTGCATCAACAGATTTAGCGGCATTCATGACATGGGAAGTATCTCGTGAGAATTTAGGCAGTGATCATCTGATAATTAAGTATTCTTTACAATATCATGATACACGTATATTTGTTAAGCACCGGAATTTTAAGTTGGCTAAATGGTATGTATATCGAGAGATATTGAAAGATGTTACACATCGTAATTTATTAGTAAATGAACTTAATATTCAATTATGTTACAACTCTTTTATTACAAATATTAATAAAGCTGCTGAAAAAAGCATTCCAATAATTAAAAACTGTACAGACCCATTACAATCGTTTGAGCCAAAACATTACACTGCACTGGACTTTGGTGTGACCAAAACGACAACAATTGTAACACTGAATAGTTGGATAACTATAGAACTCAACTGATAGTGCATTGTAACATACATAGATTCTTTTTGGTAGGACCTGTCCTACCAAAAGGAATCTATGTATGTAGTGATAACTACTATTTGTGAGGGCTTCCATGAAGGGGTTCCTCCTTCATTTGTTTTGTAATTTAACTGCTTGATTTTAAGGATCTTTCCACAGCCTATGGGTACATTAATGTTTTCTGTAACTCGCTCAGGGGACCATTCAGCTGGGATTCCACGTACAAGGCCCATACGGGTTACATGGAAAGTCGGAATGAATGCTTTCATTTTTTGTTTATTTAAACTGTTATGACTTATAAATGCATTCGCATTTTCAGCATGAGTAAATGCAAGGGAAATCCTGTTTCGTCCTATTCTGTTTAGACTGCCATTTACAATATTCCTAAAACCTTGTTTTTGAAGGAATTTACCGAAGGCAATAGGGTGCAGGGTTATATTGTCCTCTGGACTGGTAAGCACTTCCTGTACATGTACAATGTAAGGAGCCACATCCGTAGCTTCATAAGATGTTCTGCCTACCGGTGTGGGAGTGGGAAGAAGTTGTGATGGAGTGGTGTCATTAATAATAGTGGGGGCCATTTTGGTAACCACAGCGGCAGTAATTATTTCACTAATAGTAGATAACTATTGAATCACAGATGCAATCAGTGTCTCTCTGCTATGATGAGTTGCGTTTACGCCTACGCTTATTGCAATTTCTTGCTCGTACGACTACGTTTTACTGGGCGACCTGTGGCCCAATTACATAACTTGGCTTCAATCGAATTCTCAATATCGCACCCACTAATGCCTTGCGATAGAGTCGAATTTGCTATAAAAAAAGTGATAATCCGATTGTAGCCAAGTTATGGAATCGGGCTGCTGGTACAGAGATCACGGAGCCAACAGTCTCCATGCCCGACTCATTAGACATTACAGTTACAAAACATGACTCGGGGGAACTTGTGAACTCCCAGATCGGGGGGCTTATCCATTCTGATATGTACACTAATAAATAAGAAATAAATAAATTAAGTGAATATTATTTACAGATTTAAACTCTCTTGACCACTATAATACCGCCTATTTCAAGGTTTCCCGAGCTTTTCCATGTCTATGTTCCTACTCTACCTACTTTCCCTGCATTCGAGATGATGCAGTGTAGTTTTGGGCTGTTTCTATTGCCATTTTTGACACTACCGACCCTTTCCAAACCGAATGAAAAACGACCCTATCTTTATAAGAATAAATTCGATTTTCCTATGTCAATAGGTCATCGAAACATGCATAACGAACGGAGATCGAAAACTTTCAGAACGCTAATTTCAGCCACAAATGTCCAAAGCGAACGCCAAATGTGATCATACCCTGCATTCGAGATGATGAAGTGGCGTTTTGGGCTGTTTCAATTGGCATTTTTGACACTATGGATCCTTTCCAAACTGAATGAAAAACGACCCTAAAGCTTAGTAAAGTAAAGTCACTTTTCCGATGTCAAATTTAACTGTCATGTCCAAAGTGAACGCTGATCGAAACATATTTATCGTTTTTAACTGCAGCCCGATTCCATAACTTGGCTTCAATCGAATTCTCAGTATCGCAGCCACTAATACCTTCCGATAGAGTCGAATTTGCTATGAAAAAAGTGATAATCCGATTGTAGCCAAGTTATGGAATTGGGCCACTGTTATTTTCGATCATTTAGCATCAAAACGAATGACCCCATATATATAGCGAAAATAAGTGTTAAAAGCTAACACTTATTTTCGCCATTTGCTACAAAACGAACGGCCCAATAAACGTCAAACGTGTGCGTCAAACAAAATCGAACCAAAAGCGAACAAAAATCAAGGAAAATCTTTCTAATTAGATGTTTTGTAAAATAATATTTTTAAGATGAATCGACACCCGCCGATCCCAATACTGATATGTATTATTATCTTTGGAAGTAAGTACGACATTGTTTAAGCGAGTAATACTTATATCAATTGTCGCGGTTAACGCCCAATGTTAAAGTAACGTATTTTTTTTTTCAGTCACTACTGTTTACTCGGAGTGTACTATCCCGATAGTGCTGAGGAATACATGGTTCTCATTCGAAAATGGCAAGCAAACTATCACTGATATCAATGCCAGCGACATGACGGGAAAGTAAGCAAATTACTGTTTTCTTTAGCCATTCCCAAAACTAACCCTGGTATAATTATCCGTCCATACTAGAGGTGAAGCGTATATACTAGAACAGGTGTAGAGATCACGTATATTTTAATACTAGGCGGCACCTTGTCCCATCTACATAATCCACCTAGTATCACGATATCATGAACCGCGCGATCTTGCGGTGAAGTACCTACGAAGTACGAAGTTTGTAGTGTACTATCAAGTGAGAGAGGTAACACTCACCAAATTCGGAAGTCTCACTCGCCGCCCGCCTCATGTGGACTGTCGGTCGTGGATGTTCGGCAACCATCATCTCGTGTCGAATCGCTATCTTTCTCTAACACGCTAATACTGGCAACCTGTCTATTTATGCACTTCTCCGATACATTAGTAAAATACTTTGTAGATTAGGTACTGTACGCGATGGACTTCATGGACTTTGTAGATGAGGTACGATACGGTACGTGATGGACTTCATGTACTAGGTGCATGCATGATACTGACAATCAGTCGAGTACAGTGCCCCAACCACAGAACTTGATTTCAATCGGATTTTCAATATTGCTATCATTAATGCCTTGCGATAGAGTTGAAATTGCTATGAAGAAATTGACAATCCGATTGAAATCAAGTTCTGTAGTCGGGGCACTGGTGATTGTGGACGTAACGTACGCTTTGCTTCGCTTGATACCTTGATAGTTGATGCCGATACGTAACGTCAAATTAACCTTTGCGATGTAAACATGACTCCAAAAGGGAGTGACTACCTACTTAATTATTTTATTGTATAGGTACAAAAAAACATATTTTTTATATATAAATAAAATCACACTACTAGTATAAAGGAGAAAGTGCATGTATGTATGCGTTTGTGTGTGTGTATATATATTTGTTTGTTACTCCGTCACGCTCCAACAGCTGAACAGATTTGGGTGAAATTTGGAATGGAGATAGCATATACCCTGGCTGAATTAACACATAGGATACTTTTCATCACCATCATCATCATCATTCATACGGGTGAAACCGAGGGGCGTAGCTAGTATAACAATAAAAGTATGATTGTAAACAGATAAAAACACAAAATAAAAGAAAAATAATGTAAATATACAAATTAACTACCTATAAATGTAAAGTAAATGAATTTAAATCTTTTTTAATAGAATCAACACTACCAAAAAGAAACAACTTAAGTTGACAAATTACGTTAATAAAAACATTTAAGTTCCTACCAAAAAGAAACAACTTAAGTTGACAAATTACGTTAATAAAAACATTTAAGTTCTTTTCTAGTCTAGACAAATAAATAAAAATTGAAGTGTCTGTTTGTAATGTCAAAATAACATCTTGTTACTAAATGCATAATAAAGTATACACCATAAGTATAGTGTCTCTAGTAGTACGGTACTTTTAACATAAACTCTTTTTTTTTAGTTTTTGTCTGTCTGTCTGTTAGTTCCGGCTAATCTCCGAAACGGCTGGACCGATTTTGACGGGACTTTCACTGGCAGATAGCTGATGTTATAAGGAGTAACCTAAGTTACTTTTATTTAAGAAAAATAATTAGAGCAAAAAAACCTGTTTTTTTATGACCACGCGGGCAAAGCCGCGGTCACAGCTAGTCTTTCTCTTCACTTCCACTAAGAAAGAAGAGCCTAGTTAGGGCTGATACATGATAAAAAGTACAGATTATACAACACATATGCCACACGTATGCCGTCACCTATTTGAAGTTTGAAACCCAGACTTTATGCATACTAGGTGGACTAGGTGGAACAGGTATTTTGATCAAGTATCTGAATGGACTAGGAATAGGTGCACCTAGTCTCAAATTTGCCTAGCATAACTCATCTCTAGTCCATACTGTAGTTGGCACAATTTTGGAAGCTTAACTCACGATTTTTGGGGTAGGGAGGGGAGGGGATGGGTAGGGGGGAGTGAGTACAACCCCCCTGTCAGTGGGGGGGGGGGTAAATGTCACCCCCCCTCTGAGATATGATTTGTTTTATATATATTATAGCTATTTTTTTCATAACAATACAATACAATACAATACAATACAATACAATACAATACAATACAATAACTCTTTATTGAACACATTACAATAAAAAACAACATAACAGTAATGATATATAAAATCTAATGTTGTACAATAGGCGGCCTTATCGCTATTTGCAATTTCTTACAGGCAACCTTTGGATGGACAGGAATATAAAATAAACATAAATTAAAATAAACATTGCATTGACCTACCATTTCAATGGGGAGGGGGGGGAACGGGTAGGGAGGAGGGAGTACAACCCCTCCTGAGAGTAGCCGGCTAGATCTCGCCCCCCCTCAACAACAAATTGTAAGCAAGTGAAAAAAAGTTTAAAACCCTCACGCTCAGGGAGTGTTGTACCCCCTCCCCCCTACCTGTTCCCCTCCCTCCCACTAAAATCGTGGGTCAAGCTTCCGAAGTCGTACCCTATAGTTCTACATAATTATAAAAGTGGTATTTGCAAAAGTCATAAAGCTATAAATAAATTTACTAACAACTAACTACTACAATATAAAATTCATGAAACAGTTGCAAAAGCCACAGGATAGCCTTTACAGGCTTATAGATAGTCCAAATATGTTCTAGCCCACTACCAGTTGGCTAACCTAACCCAACATGCTGGCGGCAGTGCCCTGCTGAATTGCAATACAAATTCGATGACCTAAATAGGTACCAGCATTTTGGCCATGCGTCGCATCAGCCAGGAGCTCCTGGTCTCCACGGTCCCAAAGTTTGAACACCAAACATCTTGAATTAAAATAAATAAATAAATGTTGCCAATGTACACTGTTAATCACAAAAAAACCTTTGTTCTAGGGGTGTGTGCGTTAACATAAAGGCTGACTTCCGAGTGAACTACACTATGGTATTCCAGTATACCAACTGTTATTACTGTGTAAAGCTCCTAATTCGAACAGTGAATGTGTTGGAAAAGATTGAGACTCCATGTGTGGATCTCAAACCTGATGAAGAGCCAACAGTTGAGAGGGTTTGCAGAGGCTTGAACCCTGATCAGAATCTGATCACGTTATTCTCTGAGAATTACGTACCTGTAAGTTGTCTCTATTATTATTGAATTACTGTGACATGACTGCAAAAGCAATAAACAAAAAATATATACTTCATTGGCAATTCATTGAAGAGGACAAGTTATCAGTAAATTAATATCTGACTAAATTCGCATGCAGCTAAATCAACTCAAGACCACATGCAAGCAAAAGTGTTTTTCTAATTCTGAAAATACGAAACAAACAATAAAAACTATACACTGAAAGTTTACCATCTCACCTTTATAATTGGATAATTTTCGTGAAAATCAATTGAGTATTTTTGAGATATGGATACTTAAAATTTTTTGTACAAATTTGAAAGTAAGCTATGGGAAAACCTTTTAAAAAAAACATTTATCTAAATTAAAATCAATAATAATGGTTATATAATCTGAATAAAAAATTAAAGAAAAATAATTTATAGGCATTCCCGGCGCATACTTAGGAGATATTTTCAAGCACTAATTCTAACTACGTATTTCCAGTAAGAAGTGTCAGATTTTTACGATTATTTTTTCATGGAGACCGTTTGATTTCAAAATTCAAATAATCAATTTAATTTTTTAATTCTGTGTCGATTTAGCTGCATTCGAGTGTAGTTTGGACACAATAAGTTAAGTCTAAGTATCATATCTATGTATATTTAATTGTTTTTTAGTATCCACATTGTACAGAGTATCCTAGTTTGGGCCTAATTGGCCTTGCCGAAGCGTCTCCGTTTCAGCTTGAGCAAGAATGCTTTTGTATGTCCATCTGTCCGGATCTCTGATTTGAAAGGTAGTAACTTTAAATTGGTCTCATAAAAAATTAGTGAGGATCTGTTGAGGATCTTCGGAGTGATGAGCAGAATAACTCCTCAAAATGCACATAAGTTTGTACGCGCGACGTCTACAGCTCACAGAGCCACTAGTAGGTAATTGGTGTGAATTGTCCGGATTATTTATTGACTAAGGAACTATTTACAATTATTTAGCAGCTTTTATTTAATTCTTAGTCTGTAGTGTGGTCAATATTACAGAAACATGTTGGGAAGTTCATAATCAGGACACAATATGAAGTGAAAGATGAATTTCCATATACAGAGGTTTTGTTAGGGTTCTGTTTTTTTTTAATATAAGTTTTTTTTATCTATATAGCTGTAGTGGACTTATTTGATGATCATGATTTATAAAGTCTTATGTATGTTCCTCCCGTTTTGGTCAATAAATGTTTATTAATATGTTCATTTCTATAACTTGATTATTTCACTATGACTTTTTTTATATAAAACTAGCTTTTGCCCGTGTTTACGCGACAGGACAGGACAAAGTATCACAATAAAAAGTTTTCTATGGTCTGCCCCAGGGTTCAACCTATTTCAAAAACTATGATATAGAGCATGGTACCTTATTAGCATACCTAAACTTCCGCCATTTAAAAATTATTTCAATTTCTTGGCCATAAATAAAACTAGTGTCAATCGGGAGGATTAATAATTACAATAAACACAAAGTGTTCTAGAAAAAAATTGTCTGAGTGATTCTTAGATATATCTTCTTTTTTTTCTTATAAGTTGGAACACATGCTGCTATTTTGTTTTTCTTGTCTTGTTCAGGGATATAACTGTCTTAAGAAATGAATGTCAAAGTCAACTATTATAACCAGCAAATATTATATTTGCCCCATATTTGAACTACAAATTAAAACATTATGAAGTTTGATAACAAAATAAATAATACAAAAATTTATCAATACCCTAAACTTTAAGACATTGATCAAGTTTGTACGGATTTGAGTATTTGAAAGTCAGTGTGGCAATTAAGCCGCAGCATAAGCAATTATTTTGTATCAACTCACCTAAATTAACTACACCAAACTGCGTAAGCACTCGCAGGTCTGTCCAGAATGTATGTTCATGGTTTTTATTCTATTGCAGGTTAACTGTCGTTCTTCACTCGAAGGTGTTTGGCATTTTGCCTACCAGAACAGATTCCGTTTCACTGGAGAATGTAACCATCCCGGTAACCAGATCAAGTCATGTCAGACTGCTGGTACTCAGTTCTTGATCACCAACCAGAAGTTCAACATTACATATAGAAAGTGTCCGGGAATGTCTAACAGTTTTGATGGTGTTGTTGAGTACAGTTGTTTAGGTAAGTGATAATCAAACAGGATTTAATTATAGTAATTTTTGACTGTCCATTATGAAAATGAAAAATAATTATATGAACCAAAAACTGACTTGGATGGATTTACTAAAAACAGTAACGAAGTTACTACCCATGCAACTTTTGCATGGGTAGCATAGCAACTTTGTCTGTGTGAGTGCTATGGCGGTGACAATACCGCCTCAGCAGCCAGCCCCGAACTACTGACCTACAAAAACCGCAGATGACAATCGAGCGCCGAAGACTCGCCCTCGCCCTTCATACTTAGCTGCTATAGCCCCGAGGTAGATGTTAAGTGCGGGGCTCGTTTTGGACCATAGCATTGGCCGGAGGAGATTGGGTCTGCCACTAAGCCGCGAGGCAGACTAGTGACAGGGTGGATGTGTATGCAGAACTTGTCAGTGTGGCCTGATAGCCGAGCTCCGCACAACTGGGTGCAAGTTCCCTTGTCCTCACCCCACTAAGATCTATATCGATCCCCCTACCCCAGCAGGCCTAGCATGGGGGGGTGGACAAATTATCTTTCCCCTGTTTTTATCCACTTCTAAAGTGTGAGAAGGGGATAAACGGGGGAAAGACAATTTGATCACCCCCCCCATGCTAGGCCTGCAGATTGAAGTATGTGGGTCTACCACTAAGCCGCAGCAGAAACCAACCTTGAGAAAGTTATAGTTATTGTAATAGTAGACGGCAAAAGATCATGAGGCCGTAGCCCAATACGTTGATCAGGTCCATAACACTATTTCTACAATGCACTACTTATAGCCGAGAGCACAGGAAGATATAACATCTTGAGAAGTAGAATGATGGAAAGGGGAGGTCACAACCCGCAGAAATGAGGAACACAACTAAAGGTGATTGGTGTGGGCTTATTCAATGAATGAGACAATTAGTGGTGGTCTAATTTGGTGTGTTACTGTTACCTACCTTTCTATACTTAGTTATACCAGATGCAGTTTTTAAGCAATATAGTCTGCATTTACAGTAGTGATGTAAATAAACTTTTACATCACTACTGTAAATGCAGACTAGATTGCAAAAAAACTGCATTCATAATAAGAATAATAAAAAAAACAATAAAAGGGTCACTGCTTTTTTTTAAAATGAAGGTCCCTTTTTTTGTTGCTTTGTAGTTCTTTACGTTTTTATGTGTTCTTTTCTTTAATTTTTTTTTTCTTATTTTTTCGTTTTTTGCCTTTTCACTTTTAACAACGTAAAGTTTTTTTTATTTTTTTTGTTGTTTTGTTATAAGTTTGTGAGCTACCCTGAAAGTTTTAGCCGGATAGCTAATCGGGAAGTGCTCGAAATTTTAATTGAAAAGATACCAGGACAAAATACATAGATACAAGTGAAGTTAAATAAAATCTTTTAATACTTTTAGCGTGCTGTATGTGTGTGTGTGTGTGTGTGTCTGTCTTCACATAATTCCATTATTGTTCATATAACATAAAAAATGCGTTAATTTTTTATTGAAACTGTGTATATCATCTGCGATCGGCCTTAAGCAAACAGACAAACTTTTTTATAAACATTAATATTTGTTTTCAGGCCATTGGTTCGTTGACAAAAATCACTTCTTTGCCGTCGCCAACACAAAAGAGTCTCGTAAAGATGAAAGGTATCGCTGCTTCCTCAAGAACAGAGACGACGATCTGTACATTGGTGCCTCAATCACGCCTGAATGTAATACTTTGAAAACTGTTGAGAAGTCTCCAGAAAGATACAGAGTTACTCCTGTAAAGGTAATTTATAATCTAAGTGATGTGGGCTTGTCAGAAGTTTCAGACTGAGTATTCGGATCAACATGGGCAAAGTTAGCTCATTGTACAGATTTTATTTTTTACTTCCACTATGAACTACTGACTTATGCATATGTGGCTAAATAAAAAATAAAAGCATTGCTCTGTAAAGGCTAGAGTTTTCTATCACACCTGGTGTTAAGAGGTTGACAGAGGGTTAATTGACCATACAAACTTTAAAATACAAAGGAAAAATAAATAAGGGAATCTAGAATAAACGGTAAATACTTTTGAAACAGAATAATATCTACACTAATATTATCTATACTTACAATTAAACAAGCACAATTTAAAAATGTATATAACTCCTCCCCTCCCCATTATAGCTAACAAGTATCTCGATCAAATCAGCTTTCAAACTTAAAGACGGCGACAAATTTGTCCGTTTAGGCGCCACGATCCTCACATATGTGTTTTCGTTTTCTTCAGGCAGAAGTGGTAGAACCAGGCTGTAGGTTACCACAGAACTTCTCTGGCGAGTGGATTAATACAGCCAACATAGACGCCGATGTTTTCATCAACGAAACGCACATCATTGAGACGTACTACCCAGATGAAGGAAGATACAGGAGAACTATTTATGTGTGCAGGTAATTTAAAAAGTAGTTTTTTAACTATAATATTAGGTACTAATAAAAATCATGGTAAAATGCAACTGTCACCATCCTTCATAAAAAAACGATATCTCAAAACTTGCAAATTACCGTCCAATTAGTCTTCTTTCACATATTTATAAAGTATTTACAAAAGTTTTGTGTCGACTCACACGTCAGCTTGATGAATGCCAGCCCCCAGCTTGTTTCCGGAGTGGCTTTTCCACAATCGATCATATACACACGGTGAAGCAGCTGATGGAAAAGAGTCAGGAGTTCAACCGGCCCATTTGTATGGCCTTTGTCGACTACGAAAAGGCCTTCGATAGTATCGAGCATTGGGCTGTGTTCAACTCTCTCCATCGCTGTCACATCGACGCTCGATATGTGGATTTACTCCGAGAGCTGTACTGCTCAGCAACTATGCAAGTACGACTGCATACACTAAGCAACCGTTTACCCATCAATAGAGGAGTGCGACAGGGAGACACCATTTCACTCAAGTTGTTTACGGCTGTCTTAGAAGATATTGACAAAACACTTGATTGGGACAAATCAGGAGTGAACATCAATGGTGCCTACTTGTCACACTTGAGATTTGCAGACGATTTTGTTCTATTTGAAGAGACTCCAGATAACCTTGAAGTTATGCTGAAAGAACTTTATGATGCTTCTTTGAGCGCAGGTTTAAAAATGAATATGTCCAAGACGAAAGTTATGGTGAATGTCTGGCAACTCGAAACTCAACATCAATGTAGGGAATGAGAGGCTAGAGACAGTCGATAAATACGTCTATCTTGGACATACTATTTCTTTGGTAAAGAGCATCAACAAAGAGAGATATCTAGGAGGATCCAGCTCAGCTGGGCTGCATTTGGCAAGCTCGAAGACATTCTAAAATCAACCAAATATCCACAATGTTTGAAGACTCGCCTTTACAACCAGTGTGTCCTGCCCACCATGACTTATGGTGCCGAGACGTGGACGCTCACGAAAGCAGCTGTGTATCAAATGACAGTTGTACAAAGAGCCATGGAGCGTGCCATGCTTGGCATCAAATTACAAGACCGAGTTCGAAACACAGAAATAAGACGCCGTACAAAGGTCAAAGACGTCGGAGAGTCTATTTTCAAACTCAAATGGTGTTGGGCAGGACACGTGGCTAGGCAGAGTGAAAACAGGTGGAGCAAAACGTTGACCGAGTGGTGGCCGAGAACGGGCAACAGAAGCGTCGGTCGTCCAGTGGCGAGATGGGTCGACGACATAGTAAAGATCGTGGGTCGAACATGGGTGCGCACAGTACAGGATCGAGATGGGTGGCGTACAAAGAGAGAGGCCTATGCTCAGCAGTGGGCGGACACGGGCTGAAAATGAATGAATGAATGAAACTAATAAAAAAGTTAAATCGTTAGGAAGGGTTTAAACTGTACAGTGTCTGGAATCCAGTGGTACGTCTATGTGAAAACAGAAGAAATATCGTCCCAAATACGCGAGGTGATACTGTTACTGTAGTGTATCGTGATAGTGTGATTTTTCTTATTAGATCTATACGCGCCGTGCGTAATGTATATCATTATGCCACCATTAATAATAATATAATATATTCGGGACATTTCCACACCAATTATCTAGCCCCACACTAGGACACCCTGTGCTATGGGTACTAGATAACGGATAAACATTCTAGAGTTGATGAGGAAGTGGTTATGAGGAAGAGGAAGAGTCAAGCACAAAGTTAGGGGATGCGGAAGAGGAAGAGGATATATTTATGAGGAAGAGGATGCGGATGAGGAAGAGGAAGGATGAGAAAGAGAGTGAAAGTGATATGAATAATTTTAGTTGGAAATTGAAATTAAACAAAATAAGCAGTATTTATTGATTCAACTAAAGCTGTATTTTTTTAATAATCAAAATTTACAATTGGGAGATTAATTTTAATGAAAATTATTTTTGACGCTGTTTCCCCTGACAAGCGATTTCTTAACGCGTCATACACCAACCCAGCATTACTAAAAAAATGCTCGCTGGGTACACATGAGGGGGAGATAGATATTGCTGTCAGTCAGCTATGATATGTACATGCCTGTTCGATCAATCAAGGAAGAGCGCGGGGGTTGCTATTGGTTACGTACGTTACTTTACGCGCTTGTGCGATGAAATTCCTCTTAAATTATTCTTGATCTACGAGGAAGCGAAAGCGGAAGAGGATTTTTTAACTTTATTTTATAGGGAAGCGGTAACGATTGAGGAACTCCTAAAAATGCGGAACTTCCGCTTGATGAGGAAGCGGAAGCGGAATCCTCATCAACACTAAAACATACATAGATAAGAATATTATATCCATGACTCGGAAAAAACATTTCTGCTCATCACACAAATGATTGCACCTTGCAGGATTCGAACCCGCGACCGTTCGAGTTCGTACCTAGGATCTCTAGCCACGAGACCAACCGGTCGTGAAATCGATTTACTCATGAAAGTGTGGACAATCGTACTGATGTCACGCGTAATAAACGAGTGAGAACTCTTTCTCACTCAGCGCGCCATGATCACAGATAACTGAAGTAACTGCTGCGGGTGGAATAGTTTTTACAAGCAGACAACACAGCACGACCACAGCTGGATCCAAACCAAGGCTGAGCTTTGCTGGAAAGAGTCTTGTCACTGAATGGAATGAAATATTCCATTGCCTGACATATTACCTCTGTAACAGCAGACGCGCAAGTCGACGGGTCCTGGGAGGTGAAACATGTTTGTCGCCAAGGGTACGATGCAAGGAATTGCCACATCTCGTCCCAATCTGCTGAGTTGTATCTCCACACGCGCCTATTACCCTTAAGGCTCAGGATCAGGTGGGGAATACACTGAGACGGACTTAACCAGGCAGTGATCACAGCACAGGTGGGGATACTGATACGGAGTATCGGTCTGGTTCAGTCGTCAATCGAGACAGTTGGCAGTGTCACTGTCACGGTCAGGTACCCGTGTCGGCTCCTGCACCAGCTGAGAGAGATCTAAAGCCAGAGCAAGCTTCCGCGTCTCTACCAGCGTGGTCGGTTTTTTTGGTATGGGACAAGCCACTCCTTGTGGTGGGCGTTAAAATCCCCCAAAAACACCAATTGAGCAGATGGGTAACGCTGTTGGGCCACACTTGCCGCCACACCTAGATAGTCTACCAATAAAGTCGTCCCCCGATCTCCGCTGTGTAAGCGGTACACACAAGCATACATAATTTTCTCTATGCCCGTGTCCACCAGCACTCAAATCACCGAGAAGTTAGGGTGCTCAAGATTTCGGAGACGCAGACAGCAAATGTCATCACGGGCGTATACACAAACGCCGGCATTTGGGATAAATAGATGCTCCATGATATAGCCTGGGTAATCCAAATATGCCGTATCAGCTGGACATCCTATCTGCGTCTCCGACAAGAAGAACAAGTGGGGCTTAGAGGTCTCCAGATGATAATGGACCGGTTGGAGATTGGAGTGAATCCCGCGAATATTCGCAAGATCCAGTTTAAATGTGAGGACGTGCATCTGCTGTTTTAACTTATTTCTTCTTTGGACTTTTTTCATGATGAGTAGTTGTGAATAGGTTGGACGAATAATAGCAAACGAGATGTCGGAATGGCTAAGCCACGGAAGTCAAGGCATAACTACGTCATTGAAGAACTTGCGCGGAGACTGCGGGGACGCCCGAACCCCCCTGAAATAATTCATCAGTTCCTCACATCCGGTCGCCAGCCGGCCCAATGGATCATTTCAGGATTTTTCACAAGCGGCGGGGCAGCCTTTCGTAGCTGGCTAAACTACTACTTGGGCCCCCTACAACTTGCGGTCGGCCACCAGAGAACACCGTGCTTCGGATCCCGCTACCCTCCAAAGCAAGGCCTCCGACGCAGAAACACCATGATTCCGATCACGATCCACCATTCCAACACAACTGCATCCTACAACTCATCCGGACGGCTTCCTTGAACATCATGATGGAACACGACAAGTCGTTTGGCATCAAGACTTTGTCCAGAGGATGGTAATATAAAAAACTAGTCGAGTATGTCCTCTAGGCCACCATTCCGCTACCGCTTTTGTCCACCTATTATCTCTTTGCCTAGCCAAGTGACCTGCTCACCTCCACTTAAGTACTGTGATACGTTTTCCGACATCAAACACTCGTGTCCGCCGTCGTCTCTCCACATTTCGAACTCGGTCTCTCAATGAAATGCCGAGGATGCCACGCTCCATGGCATGTTGTGTAACCTTGTAATACTAAGCTAGTACTTTTTAATTAGGCTATATTATATTATTAGGATACTTCAGACTTCATGTGCTTCAGACACAGAATAAGTAATACTACTACCTTCAGTGAAGATAAATTACTTGCTTTAATCAAATTGCAAAAGTAGGAAATTCTCAAATTAATGTTTTTTTCACTCACTCATATTATGTCTGGAATTTCAGAACCGTTTTTTTTAATAGAATGGGGTATTGTGTTTATTGTTGAAAACATCGACCGAGGTTTTGAGCGTATCCGGCGATCTATGACTCGGTAGTGTGTTGAAGTTCATGAGGTGTTTTTTTTTGTAGTAAATATAATTTGAAGTTGATACTTATATTCCAAGAATAATTTATCGAATTATTGTCTACTTGTGTTTATTGTGTCTTTGCGAACCGTTTGTAAAGCCACATTAAGTTATTTGATTCCCCTGTTTAGAACAACATGTTTATTCTTTATTTTCCTTATTCTCGTGCTTCCAGGGAACAGAGAGACAGCAGGGTGATGATGGCGCGGCTGACAGTGGACGGCTGTCAAAAAGATTACGTTTGCTTTGATTTTGTGCCTCAACATCATAATGTTATCAGGTAAATGTTTTTTTTTTTTTTTTAATATATAATCAAAAACTTTTATTTACATTACAATATTATCAGGTAAATATACACATCAACACCGTCTGGGGATATTTTGTATAAAGTTCTTAAACTCATACAATACTGGCCGGTTTTAAAATCTTTAGAAGTAAGCTTTTCTTGTAGGCCATCTTGGATGATTCCAAATTTGAATTTGAAAAATATATAAAAATAGAAAAAAAAAAATTATAACAAAAGATGTAACTTTAGCGAAGTTCGAAGATTTCAATTTACAAAGCATAGTTTTTGTTAATTTTTGGTGTCAAATTAAAGTATTAAAACAAGTTAGCAGTTAATTTTGACGCCATTTAACGAGAGAGGAAATGTTAAAGGCAGTAGGCATGCTCCAAGCTACTCAACGGAGTATTGCTGAGGAGATTGGAACAAAACAAAACGTGATATCAAGGTTAAGGTCACGTTATTGTGCTACTGGTGAAGTAGTCGAAAGAAGCGGGAAGCGCATAACATCTTACGACAAGATCGATTTTTGCAAGTTGCCGCGTGAAGTCTAACAAATGTTACGGCCATGCAGTTGGTTTAAAGGCTCCAGACAGAGCACCAGTTGCTTGTGAGTGACAAAACTGCATGCTCGTAGACCGCTTCGTACTCCAGCACTACGCCGAGGAAAACGTGGACGAACATTACAGTGAGCTCGTGAACATTTGCTCTAGGAAGACAACCCGTGGTCTGTAGTGCAGTTTACCGATGAGTCCCGATTCGGTTTCCATCCCGATTCCCGAAGAGTACGCGTATGGCGAGTTCCTGGTCGTGAGTGCCGTCTGCAACACTTTCGGAAAGTCCATCCATACTACGGCGGGACAATTATGGTTTAGGCGGGAATTCATGTTGGTGGAAGAACAGACCTCGTTTGGATCAGGAACATAATGACCGCTGAAAAATACCGTAACCAGGTCCAATGTCTACCCCCATCGACTACAAATGGGCCAAGAATTCGCGCTCATGCACAACAACGCCCGTCCGCACAAAGCGCGAGTGGTGACCAGCTGGCTGCAGGAGCTTCACGTATCGGTCTTAGAATGGCCCGCGCAATTACAGACCTAAACCCCATAGAGCATGCGTGGGACATGCTCCAAAGAAGGGCTTTGAACAATTTTCCTGCAAATATTGCGACTGAAGAGCAACTTTTTTGCCATCTTAGCAGGACCTGCGACAATATCCCGCAGCAAGACTTTGATAACTTGATTCAAGGCATGAAAAACCGTCGCAGGACCGTTGTTAACGTCATGGGTGGTTTTACTGACGACTGATTCTTTGCATATTTGCAAAAAAAACAGAATAATTTCGATTTATTTTTCACTTTTTCTTGTAAATCAGTTTCATCGTTAGTTTTAACATTATTTCACTTTTCGTCTTTTTTTCAAATATTAACGAAAAAAAAAATTGTTGTGTCATTTATATTATTATTGTATGTTATTTATAACAAATTTTGAGTAAATTGAGAAAATTCGAAATATCCATAGACGGTGTTGTGTATATTACAATAAAACAAAATTGTATTATGGAATTTCAAAAACTGTAACTTACGGAGTAAATCTTGTTCATTCTATTCTTTACTCTAAAGTCTAACCGTCAACATCATTAACCTGAAGCAGCCTTCAACGTTCCAATTCCAGTGACACAATCCAAGAACTTCCTTAGTCTAAGCTTCAAGCTATAGGCTACTACAGGCTGTTGTGGTCTACCGACGCATTAGGGAAGCGAAACCTGTAACAAAAATCACTAAACTGTAGCTAATTTGTGTTATAATGTATTTTTCAGATATCGAAAAGGCCTGGCTATGATCCAAAGCAATTTCCACACAGTTTGCTCCTGGGTACAGTTCCCCAACAAGCAACAATGGCGTTACGACATCTTCCTCAAAAAAGATCCAACCCCGATCCGATGCCCGGTCGCCGGCAAATTCAACTTCACTCAAAGAGGTGACGTCAGATTCGAAACTAGAATCCTGGGTGGTGTCACACTAAGTCCGAGGCCAAACTTATACTGCAAATTAAATATAAGTGATTTCTCAGTATGTGATAAGGACCAGAAAGTCATAAATATTAAGGAGAACCAGTGCCTATCAGTGGATTATTTAGGTCGTCCTGTAGATATCTACAGCGACCCGGATTACAGGATGAAATGCATAGGATATTGGAAGGAGAATCTCAAGTCGTACCTCATTACTTACGACGAGTTGGATCCATTTTCGAAGTACAGATGCTGGGTGTATCAGAGAGCTGATCTTAACAGGTAAATATTTTATTGTTCTGCAAAGTTTTATATTCTATATTCTAATGTTTATATGATTTTTAGCAATAACGCCTGCTTAGCGAGAACATATCTAATAATTTTCTAAAGGAAAAGTTTGGATCACAAACGGGGTTCGAACCCGCATCTCTGCCCGAGCCTCTGCGCGGCACATGCTTTTACCAATTTGGCTACCTTGACTAGTACAGCTCCAGCCAAATTTCTCCTTTAGTCTCTAAACCCGTCTTACGGGGAAGGTAACGCCATCTATTGGATATATTTGGTTTTATTTTCTATCAAAACTTAGGGTCATTTCACACGGTGACTTTTTACAGCGATACGCGCGATGGTAGCAACGTGGTAGCGATACAATTAAATACAATCTCATTGTATTGATTCAGCATCGCAACTATAGCGATTCAAACGCGCCACATTAGGGTTTTTTTTTTATAAATAACTAAAAACTCGACTGCAAACAAATTCACAAAGAGGCAAACTAGCTTTATTAGATTCTTCATTTTGAAATATAAGATGCAGTCGAAGGCATCATGCATTTAATTTCTCCTTTGATCAGCTAGAATGAGGAGCAGCTCTAGCGAATACTCCTCTTTCCTCCGACTACATCTTATATTTCAAAATCATTTTTTTTAAAGCTTGTTTGCCTCTTTTAATTTTGTTCGCAGTCGTTTTTTTCTTTATAATAATTGTCTTTTTTAATGAACTTTTTAGTCCATATTTATAAGAATTATATATTTTTGGAATGTCTTTTAAATACCTTCATTTTGATATTTCACCTACAACCTCACCAACGTTAAATCCCTTAAGATCCTAAATGGTCTTTCGAAATGATAAAAGAAACCTAAAGATGATTTTCAAATACCTTTTTTATTTTTCACAATATGGCGTCTGATTATTGCAATATGGAGTTTTTATTACTGTTATGTCTTTAGTGTCACTTGCAAAATTAAGATAAATCGGTTAACGTAAGAATCATCAAAATCAGCCGACGTGTTTGGTCTCTAGATCGCAACAAAGGAACAAACATACATACATAAATAAGCTGATAAACACATTATCCCTCCATTGCGTCGCGCAGTCGGGTAAAAAGGAAATGATGCTGAGGAAGTACGCTCACCGCCTTACGCTGGCCAACCACTGCGTAGGCTGCATCACGTTGACAGAGGCACTCCACGTCTGAACTGAGATTGCGTCACGATTATCACTAATCGTGCCAGCTACAGCATCGCGTTATAAACGTGGCCATTTTGCGATTGTATCGCCGCAAATAGTCGCCGCGTGTTACCACCCTTACCCATTGTCATATCAATTGTTGAGCTATTTTCACGCAATTCCTTCGTCCCCCAGGATCTTGATGTCCCAAGCCCTCGGGCCGTACTGCGACTTGAACCAAGACGTGACGTCATGGAACTACACAGAGGGCGCCGCAGTCGCCGTCGAGATGGAAGAGTACGAGAGAGAGCGCGACCAGTGCCCCATGAACTTTGACGACGGGAGTGACCCCTGGGCGGCCCAAGGGAACCATGTCAAAGTTCTTACCTTCTCCTTCTGGAGCAGCAATCATGCGTCGGTGCTTCGAATTAGTGTTGTGACTGTCATAGTGACCACAATCATCTCTGCATTGTAGTAGTTATAAGTGCCTTATGTACAAATGAGTAGACTGATTTTAATGATCTGATGTGTTAAATTAACCGCATATTTAAGGCAGCAAGTATTGTGGGGTGTGTCGCCTGCGACATGTTATGATCTTGTCGGATATAGATGGTCAGTTTCTTATTCATATGTATAGCTTGACCAGGAAAATAAATCTGCCTCTAGGTTGTTACATTAATCTTTGCCATATCAACATTCTGAATAGTCTGACAACTAAGTCGGCGATGTTATTCAGCTGAATAACATCCAATCCTTCAGACTTTGTCTGTATTTTTTATAGTTACATTGACTACCACTTTCAAAATAATTGATTACCTTTGGCATTTTGATTTACATTTTTTCGCAAGATGGTGAGGTTTATTGTTTAATTATTAGGTTCTCCAAAAGACTGCATAAAAATACATATAAAATAACAAATAGAATATAAAATATTGTAAAAGTAATAGGAGAGCATAACATGAAAAATATTATGCCTAAATGTGGAGTGAGTTTCACGCAAACCGCTCGTAACAGTGTATGAAGACATAAACAATAAAATTATACTTTAAAGACTACATAAATGTAAGTAGCAAGAAATAAATATTAACAATAAATTTTCGTACTTACTATATTTAATTATAATTTTGACGAGAGTTAATGAAAACAACAATAAATCATACATAAAGATCACCTGTAGTCTGTAATGGTGACCTCTTCAACCGCTTAAACTTGTAAATATGTTTTTTAAATCTGAGCAGTGAAAAACTGAGTATATCAATCTGCTCAGTCTCAGTGTGTTGTGTTCCCGGCAGATTCTGGCGAGAATATTGTGAGTGCCAACATTAGTTCTATGAGATTGATTATTGAGAAAATATTTATATTCCTGGTCAGGCAACGTTAATGCCAGAAGGCATCGTGGACAATAAACTCGATTTATTGTTCGTCTGTTCATCGCGCGACTTTTATCATCGAGGATGGTGTTGCCAGACATTTGCATGAAGTCTGAAGATATCACTCGCCTACGTACTTGTACTATTAATTTACTATCTCTGAATGGCTTGGTCCCCATTTCCATTAGTGCCTTATAAATATGAACATACGTAGTGAATATGCGGTGTTATTGGCAACTAAGCCAAGTTTTAATTTGATTGTGTTATAGACAGCTACAAGTGATTGATGAAAACTAATCCGTCCAGGTTTATTTCAGTTTTTGTAATCATAGAATAAGTACCACCTCAAATGTGTTAAAGCATTTATTTTATTTTGTGTATATTGTGTCGTTTTATATCTTTTTACTTATTTGCCTTTGACTAAAGTTATTTTATATTTTCTATAGTACTTATGCCTTTATACTTACAACTAGTTTCATAAGCATAGCTAAGCTAACTACTTAATCGTAGTAAATCTCTAGTGTTTTACTTTATATGTACACTGTAACTATTATTATGTGCTCTATATAACGGTGAAGTCCCATACAAACATAGTTACACTCTAATTCAAAAACAGTTCTGATGTTTGTTTGTTTGTTGTATGAGGTACAGCTGGCCTCTTGTATCAGAGTTTGTCAGGTCGCCCGAGGGCCTCTGACATTTAACGACTGCTATTAATCAATAACAGCCGGTAAGAACAGCTTAACGTGCCTACCGAAGCACGGATCGCTGGAAAACCGCACATAACTTAGAAAAGTCATTGGTGCGGAAGCCTAGGGCCGAACCCGGTATCGATATCGTTGGATTCTAGGTTGCTCTATTGAACAGTTATTCTGATCAAAAATTATTATGTGCCTTATATAACGGTGAATTCCCTTACAAACATAGTTACACTCCAATTCAGATACAATTCTGATCAAAATCAAACTTTGTATGTAGAATGGGCTAAGCTATACCAATGTTTAAAATTAATTTTAGAGGTCTATAAACATAATTAAGTAGGTAGTTACAAAACTAAAGCCAGTTTTAGTTTTCAGTACTTAGCTGGGTTTTCTACTGATTAAATACTTAAAAAAAGTGTTTTAATATTGATATATCTCTATCTATGTAGATAGCTACAATGATCTGAATTATAGTTTTGAAATGAACACGTAACTATGTTTTTATTAAGTTTTATATTTCTGCATCTTCAACACAAGTCTTAAATATTCAAATAATTATGTGTTGAACTTATTAAAATCCACACTTTTCTACATTAGCTTAATTTTTTTCACTATAAAATGAACTGTACCTTTTTGTTTGGCTCTTTAGCAAGTGGCTGACCAAAAATGAAGAAGGAACATTAGAATAGGTACTAGGTACAACAAGAAATTGATATGCACTAATAACTGAAATATTATACATTATAATTATTCTAAAGGAAAAATTAGGAATACGGACAGGGTACAATGTAGTGGATACGGTGGCTTAATTGGCAAGGAGCATGTGCCGCGCAAAGGCACGGATGGTGTGGGTTCGGGTCCCGTCCATGATCCAATTGCCTTTAGAAAAAATATTAGAAATGATTTGCGATACTGCTTAAATTATAAAACAGCTGAAATACTCTTTGTAATAATAATCCAATCAATCAATAGTTATAAATGTGTAATAGGTATATTGTTAAGTGCTGATTTTTCAATGCTCAGATAACGGGCTAAGAACTGTATGAGGAAAAAAAATAGACTTTATCGGTCTGATGTTTTAGTTTTTTCAATTATCATTAATTCCATGGTTAGCTATCTGGATGAATAAAGCAAATCAGGCGTAACTAATTTCAGAGAAGTGAAACAAATATATTGATAACACTAATGTTTGAGCAGCACAGTTTAAACCAATCAAATATCATTGTTTTGTTTGCCATTTATTTCGAGGGTATGTTTAGTTGTTTGTACTGTGGCCAGTAAGCATAATTCAACCTCCTTTGTATTGTGGTGATATTTAATGTTGTGCTTCTAACATCAACGTCTCAATGTCAAATAAACAGTCGAATAAGCAGTTATCTTGCCGTCGAACGGGTAGATCAATTTATTCTTCAGTTAAGCGAGTTGTTCATCAAATAAAGCCTATCTGACGATTGAAAAATTCGGTGTTATGCTATGAGTTGAATAAACGCTGTCTGATTGCTTATCTGAGAATTGAAAAATCGGCCCTAAAAGAACTAAAATCGTTATAATGTCTCTTGAAACATTCTAAATTTTGTAAGTTATGGTTGTAACTATATCACAATTTATTATGTTCATTTGACTAAAGCACGGCTGCGATAGACAGATAGATAACGCCGTCACGCTTGCACATATGTGTGAGCGCGACAGCAATACAAATTGATGCGCGAGCGATAGAGATAAGTAGTGAGGGGTCATTGTACGGATTTATCTCTGTATCGCGGCTGTGCTTGCTTTAGCTTCATATACCAAACTTTGTGATGTTAGCTGCTAATTCAAAAAAGTTTTTTTACATTATTATGACTTTTTAATAGTGTTTTGATTTGAATTATCTGCACTAATATGTACAATCGCAACTAAGTTTACAGAATACATAATGTTTTACAAAATGTTTGTTTTATGTACTTATTTTCTCAAACTTCCTTTCGTTAGTAATAGGTACTCATGGACAAATTTAGAGGAACGCAAATAAGTGTATAAAATAGAATATCATGGATATTTGTGGAAATTAAGTTTATTGATTTGGATTTTGCTTATTACTTGTTAAACTAAAATTGCAAATGACGAAAAAACAAACGTAATTAACCAAAAAAAGTAATTATAGCAATTAATCATTTTTGTACCGAACATTTTATTCATTTTTAACCCCCGAACAAAGAGACGGGTGTTATAAGTTTAGGGTGTGTGTGTGTGTATCACTGTGTCACTGTGCGTGTTTGTCTGTGGCATTGTAGCTCTTAAACGAATGGATCGATTTAGATGCCGTTTTTAATGTTTGGAAGCTGATGTGATCGAGATGGTTCTTAACAATAATGGGGGTAAGGGGAGGGGGGTTGAGAAATGTAGATCCCAAACGATTGGAACGGTTTTTTATGTTTGAAAGCTGATGTTATCAAGAAGCTCCTTAGCTATAATAGGGGAGGGAGGGGAGGTCGGAGGTTACATAAAAATTTAATTCGTGCTTGTTATCATAAATGCCTAGGAAAGGCAACGTGGGTTATAATCAGAACTTATGTCCCCTCTAGCTGTTCGAACTGCTTCCAGTCTCCTAGGCATACCTGATCAAGTCAATAAATTCTTTAGAGATTGCGTTCCATTCTTCCTGTAATGCGTATTTAAGATCTCTCAAATTACCGGGGGCAGGACTTATTTTCTTAATTTGTCTTCCAAGCTTATCCCATACATTTTTAACTTTTAAACTTTCGCAGTTCGAACACGATCGAAACGTCGAGGTACATAAAGTTTTCAGCGTGATTAAATCCCGTTTAAGCATTCTACTATGTATCCCATACATGCTCTAAGGGTTTAAAGTCGAGTGAGCACGCTGGCTACCTCGGCATTGATTTCAACGTCTCGAAGGTTATCGAAAACTATGGCAGTAGTATGGGGGCGTGTATTATCATGCATAAAAACAAATCCATCTCCTATGAAAGGGCAAAAGGCAATACAATTTCTTCCAAAATCTCATTTACGTATCATACCGCTGTTAGTGACCCATCTTATTTACGTATCATACCGCTGTTAGTGACCCATCTCATTTACGTATCATACCGCTGTTAGTGACCCTTCTCAATTACGCGGAGTTCCATATGTGCCCCCTTACAAATACCTACCCATACCATAACAGACCAACCACCATATGCCTCTTTTCCAATGATGTTGCACTGAGCGTATCTCTCTCTCCCGGGCATCTCCACGCTTTAATCTTTCCATCACCTAGGTTCAGGCAAAATTTGGACTCCTAATAAAATAGAACTTGACTCTTTGTCATTCCAATTTTCGTGATTCCGAGCAAAATCAAGTTGAGCTACTCGATGGCATGTGGCAGCAAGAAGGGTTCCTCTGGCAGGCAAGTGTGAATGTATTCCGGCTGATTTCAGTCTTCTCACAGTTTTTGTGCTTACTGTAACTCCTCGAACAAACTTCTTTCTTCTTCAATCGAAAACTGATGTGGTACATTTTTGTGGTACCTATCCTATTAAGGGTAACACGTAAACAAGGCAGTCTAGGCAAAAATTTAAACAAAACCTGACTTTAAACTCAAATTAAATCTGGAAAAATACATGTAAAGAAAATATTCGTTTGTTTTTTGTCAGTACCTATGCACAATAATCACAGCAGTATTTTTTTTGCTTATTCCTTTAATCCCACTGTGATTATAGTGGGGATTTGGGGAAAACTGATTTAGCTTTTTCCCGAAATCCCTACTGGTGGGGATTTCGAGAATAATCCTCTTTTTATACACTTTATATTAGCTTCACTTGTATGTTTGTATGTTTGTAACAGACTCCTTTGGACGCTATTTTGACCCACTTTAAATGGTCAGATTTCATTCAAATTTTGCACACCTGTCAAAGACCGATGACAATGCAATAATTCGAACCAAACTAAAAAGTAGAAAATAAATAATAGTTTAAAAATACTAAAAAACACACTTTATATAGAAAACCAATCTTAAAAATAGAAAATTAATTTTAATAATTTTGAATTAAGAATAGTGTAAAAATTTCTAATAAATATAAATGAATAATAGTGTAAATAAGAAAAAAATGTATTATTTTAAAAAAAACGTGGGGTGCTTTTTAAGATATAATCGAAATGATAATCCTTCTTCTCATATCTGTCAATGAAATATTTATAACTATTGACCCATGCACCCCATGATTTTTTTGAAATAAAACGTTTTTAAACTGTTATTTTCTTAGAGATCTTGAAATGACCTTTGAATTTGGTCTGCCTCAGTAACATGTAGCTTCACAATCAAACCTACCCATAGATTTTAGGTAGATTGTTTTGATCCACAAAAGTACTTTCAAATGCATGTTTAGATATATAGCAACATCATAGATTAGGTCCACAGCTGAACATCTGTCTCCCACTTAGAACGCCACAATGTTTGGCTATGAAAAGGGGGGTTTCCTTACAGCCACTGTAATGAATAAGCACTTGGCAGGCATCTTGGTGATCGCTGTAGTTGGTGATGATACACAGGAAATTTCTGCAGCACATTTCCTGTATTCCCTTAGCTGGTTCTCACAACACCTATTATTATGCCAGACACCGCACGGCTTAATGTTTGTTGTGACACAAATGGAAACCCATCATTTTAAAGGCTGGAATACAGATGCTATGTAGTAGCACAAAAGCAAGCTGATTCCAAAAAGTGAGAGGTGGTTAGCTCCAAAGCAAGTCTGAATGCGTTTTGCGACTTGACTTGTTAAAGTATGTAGGATGCGATGAGCAAATGTACACACTAGGAAAGCATTTTTTAAATGAGCATACTAGCATGCTTTTCTAACACCATGTGTATTCCAGGCCTTAAGACTTAGTATTGTTCGTGGTTGTTCTATAAAGTTATAAGTCGAAGTTACACTTCTAATCGTTTTATTGACATATATCAAAAGAATACTCTCGGAACCAATTGAGATTTTGAACAGAATTGATGAATGTTTCATCTTACAAATATATTACAGATCACAAACAAATTAATGAACCAATCCTATTTTGTCCATGATACTTTTGGAATATCAAAGTGCTCCGTGAGGCTGTCCAAGTGCTGGTTGAATTTTTCAACCCTTTGTTTGTGTGTCATCTCTGCTTTCTGTTGGATTCGCTGTGTTTGCTGTAAAAATAATACAAAGTAAAAGCTAAATTTTGTCTTCTTACAAGTAATGAATGTGTAGCGAGTGAGTTCTGTAAAAAGAAGTAAATAATAGCTGCATTCATAAACAACTGTATAAGAACTAAAATTGAGAAAAGCAAGAAGCATACCGGTTAGACTTGGCACTGAGCTATGAGATCTTGAACTGAAAGATTACTTTAGACTTTGCATATACTGTACCATGTGTCTACAACAAGACATGGACATATTATATATAAGATAATACGAGAACGAGATTTCATAAAAAAAAACTTACCATTTTCTCCTGCATTTTTTGGAATGCCAACTCAGCCTTGGTCTTGTTATCCTTATTCTGTTTAACCTGCTGTTTGACTTCATTCTCAATTAACTTCTCCGTTTCTTTGTTAGAAGACTTCTTCTTCTTTTTCTTCTTGATTCCAGAGTTATCCTTGATTTTTAGTTGGCTTCTGTTTACACATGCGTATTCGTCCTCGTCGCCCATTTATCACAAATTAAATATGCTTGTATTTTAATTATCGGGTATTTAAGTACTTACTCGCTGTTTTTTATTTTCTTCAGAAAGAAAGAGACGACAATGAGAATCTAATACACAAAATGAAAGGAGACGAAATACGCTATACGGTAAATATTAAAATAATCAGACAGAAATGATAGAATCACTACAACAAACCCTGCGTTCGAGATGATGAGATGGCGTTGTGGGCAGTTTCGGAATGTAGATACATTTTTAATAAGCCTTTGAGCGATGGTGGCTGGTTCTATACAAAGAGTATATAAATATTAAATACTACGTGTTCTATAGTGCAATTAAGAATCCAACGATACCGGGTTCAAAACCTATTGACTTTTCGAAGTTATGTGCGGTTTTCCATCGCTCCGTGCTTCGGAGGGCACGTTAAGCTGTCGGTCCCGGCTGTTATTGATTAATAGCAGTCGTTAAGCCATATCAGAGGCCCTCGGGTGGCTTGACAAAGGGCCTGTGGCCGTATTACAGAACTTGGCTTCAATCAGATTGTCACTTTTTCATAGGAAAATCGACTCTATCGCAAAGCATTATTGAATTTGACGGCTAGAAACCGTCATGATCAACATTACGTAATCTCACTGCTGTTCACATAAACGTTCGAGGACGCACGGATCACCCGCGCGTACACTCGAAATCGTTCACGGCGTCGTCGTCCGGGCGTTCGCCTGGGTCATCCGAAAAATAGTAGTGGAGGGGAGGAATAGTATGAAACTGACACTTGACAGTTGTCAGTTGTATGTGGACGTCCAAAGTCGTTCACGATCTCCGGATGATCGAGCGATAATCGCACGGATGATTCGAGCGTGTAGGTGAACACAGCCAACGTCAGGGGTGCGTTTAAGCAAGTCGGCGAAATCTTCATCGGATAAAATTTAACCAGCGAGGGTTCGCTGAACGGAGTCCATAGGTTTATCTGTCAAATTCAATTGTCGACTTGTCAAATTTATGTTTAGTTAATTTATTTATGTCCCATAGATCATTTTTATATTATATTCGTTGTGCAGAATTTATGTTACTCATTATTATAAGTATAGATAGTATTTACGAATAAAACAATCAACAAATTGAATCTAACCACGAATCGAATGACAAACAGCTGTCATTCTGACAGCAGACTAAAATTTAGCGACCTCAAAAGCTCGCTAAAATTTATCCTAGCCAGGCGAAAACTTATACCAGCGGACGCCTGTGAACGGGGCAGATTAAATTTTAGTCTGGTTAATTTATCGCCTCGCGGTGTGCTTGAACGGGGTGTTTGACGTTTAGTCAGTTTAAATTTTATACTGGATAATTGACTTAAACGCACCCCTGACATCAAAGGCCAGCACTACCTCATACGACAAACAAACAAACGAGCCGTTCTCTTTGAACATTTTCAACACTTTTGCCATTTTTGCATTTTTTGACACTACTGATCCTTTTCAAACCGAATGAAAAATTACCCTATAGCTAAAAGAATAAAGTCGATTTTTCTATGTCAACATATTGTGGGACCTGGGAGATCGGAATAAAACGTCTTGTGGTCCCTTAATTTTGTTTATTTAGTTTTCGTTGTTATGCTCAAGTTGTGCGAAGCGCGCCAGCCAAAAAAGTATTGCCATAACATTTCAATTTACAAATTATCCAGACTATGCAAATCAAATGTCCACAGACTAAATATAGCAGCTTAAAATATTAGACATAAAAATAAAGGCGTTCTCGTACGCCACACCACCCCCCTACGGAGAAAAGAAAGCTAACAGAAAGAGAAAAAAAGGTTAGAGATCTAAAATATCCCTAAATTTTACCTTTCTTCCGGTCCTGGTAGTAACAGGATTAGGCGGTGGTGGAACAGGTAGCCGTGAAGGAACGAGAGGAGGTGAAAGAGTAGGAGTTGACGAAATTGGAGCTGGCACTGGCGGCATATATGATGCATTACTACCTAATAATACTCCAGGATCCATATGAGCAGGCTTCACGCGGTCTATGCTGACTGTGGATTCTCTGCCATTTAAGTCCAAGGTAAGCGTCTTATCTCTTCTTTTGAGAATGCGATGTGGTCCGGTATAAGGAGGCTGTAACGGACGTCGTACTGTGTCGTCCCGAAGCAGAACATGCGTTTCCGTCGCTAGATCTTTGTAAACAAAGGATGATGATTGAACGTGGCGCGAGGCAGGTACGGGACGTAAAACTTCCATACGGCTCCTCAGTTCTGTGATGAAGTCAGCGGCGTCGTTTGGGCTCCTGGGTTCATCTGGTGGTACGATGAGTTCGCCAGGCAAACGGAAAGTCTCGCCGTAGACGAACTCAGCGGATGAGGCCTTCAAGTCTTCCTTGAATGCCGTCCTCATACCAAGAAGTACAAGCGGTACCGCCTTCGTCCATGTATTAGCATGACACATTAATGATGCTTTCAGCTGTCGATGCATCCGCTCCACCATACTATTTGCGCAAGGATGGTAACTAGTTGTGCGAATCCGCTTGGTTGCGCACACGTTCATGAGGCGCTGGAACAATGCGGACTCAAATTGACGCCCTTGATCGGTAGTCAATACGTTAGGTACCCCAAAGCGGGATATCCACCTATTTACGAATTTCTCTGCCACCTCTTCAGCCGTTATTGTTGTCATAGGCCAAACTTCCGGCCACCACGTGTGTCTGACTATCGCTGTGAGGCAGTAATTATAACCATTGGAGTGCGACAGTGGGCATATGATGTCGATATGGACATGTCTAAATCTGCCAGAAGGGCTCTTAAAATTGCCAAGAGGCGACATGATATGTCGGGTAACTTTACTACGCTGACAATGAAGACAAAGACGCGCCTATTTGCGACATTCTTTGTTAAGTTGCGGCCATACATAGCGCACCAGGCGAACGGTTGCACGCACACTGGGGTGGCTGAGGTTGTGGCAACGGTTGAACGCAACGCGACGAAATGGCGGCGTCAAATATGGACGGGGTCGACCGGTGGAGGTGTCACAGAATACAGTGACATTAGTTCCTGGAATAATGATGTGTTCCAGTTTTAAGGAAGAGTTATTGCGCGCTCTTGCTAACTCCTAATCCATACTTTGGGACTGGGCTAGTGCAGCGAAGTCTTCTTCAAGGGTGATCGACTCGATTCTGGACATGGCATCTGCCACTATGTTGTCTATGCCTTTGATGTAGACGATATCCGTGATGAACTGGCTTATGAACGAAAGCTGGTTCAGCTGTGCTGGTGGGAGCCTTTCTCGACGCTGCGAGAATGCGTACACTAACGGCTTATGATCAGTGTAAATAGTAACACGCTGAGCTTCCAAGAAATGCCGATAATGTTGCACGCTCTCGTAAACCGCGAGGAGTTCCCTATAGTATGCTGGCCATTGGGACTGTCGGAGATTCAGCTTTTTACTGAAATAACCAAGAGGTTCCCAAGTATCACCCACTTTCTGCTGTAGGCAAGCACCCACATGAGAACTGGAAGCATCGGCGAAAAGCCCTAATGCAGCGTTAGTTAAAGGGTGGGCCAAAACCGCAGCAGATGACTGGCTGTCTTTACAGGCCTTGAAGCATTCTTCAAGTTCAGGAGTCCAGGTGATCGGCGTGGAGCCCTTGCCATGGGTGTCCACGATCGCATTGACCAGCGGAGCTTGTAACTCAGCAGCATTCTGCAAAAATCTGCGATAGTAGTTAACCATCCCAAGAAATCGGTGGAGTCCTTGTACGGTCTTAGGGGGAGGAAACTCTTGAAGAGCTTGAATGCGCTCAGTTGGTGGACGCGTTCTATCGGCGGAAATAAGATATCCCAGGAAAGTAACCTCAGGGACGCTTAAAACGCATTTGGATGGGTTAATAACAACTCCGTAGTCTTCAAGACGCTTGAAGAGAATACGAAGATGTTCAGCAAGCTCTGTGGCATCGCGGGAATACACCAGGATGTCATCAATGTAAGCGAAACAAAACTCAAGGCCTTGCACTACTTCGTCAATAAACCTTTGAAAGGTTTGACCTGCATTGCGCAGACCAAAAGTCATATAATTGAACTCGTAAAGTCCAAAAGGCGTAATAATGGCCGTTTTGCAAATATCATCGGCTGCAACCGGGATCTGCTGATAGGCCTTTACGAGATCTATCGTACTAAATATAGTACAACCAGAGATGCTATTGTTGACATCCCCAATGTGGCGGACCGGGTACTTGTCAGCTACTGTGCGTGAGTTTAACAAGCGATAGTCTCCGCAGGGTCGCCAGGTGCCGTCGCGTTTCGGTACCATATGACGAAGCGAGGACCACGGACTCTTAGAAGTCCTAGCTGTCCCGCACTGTACCATGTCGTCAAAAACCTTTTTAGCTTCTTGAAGCTTCTGAGGGGCTAATCGTCGAGGACGACAAAACACAGGGGCACCTTCAGTGGTCTGGATGTGGTGGACCGTGCTATGTTTCGGCTCTCGTGTAATTCCAGGTGGCTTAGTGATAGACGGGAATTCCGTAAGAAGCGCGCCAAATTCGGAAGGTGGAGCAAAAACAACTTTAATACTGGTGCGACGGCGGCAACGCATGACAAACCAGTATCGCTATCAACAAGCTTTTTATTGGCACAATCAGGCAGAAGACGATAGTGCGCCAAAAAGTCGGAACCGATGATAGCGGTGTTGACGTCGGCAATGATAAAGTTCCACTGAAACGCACGACGTAAACCTAAATTCAAAGTCAATTGTATGTGACCAAAAGTGCGGATCTCACTACCATTGGCAGCAGCTAATGTATAGTTTGACGGTGTTGGCCGATTCGATAACCACTGGTAAGGGTAACAGGAGAGGTCTGAGCCTGTGTCGATTAGGAAACGGAGTTTAGATGCGCATTCGGTGACAAATAAACGGCGACTCTCCGATAAGCAGTCAGCCGTCGCCGCTAATGACTGCCGTTCCCGTTTTCCGACGGCGCAGGCGGTGGAGTCCAGGTACAGGGCTGAACGCATTTGGTGGCCTTGGTACCATACTTTCTATGATAGAAACACATTTTGGCCTTGCCAGGGGTCTGCGAGCGTTCCCGCTGATTGGAACGACCCCGTGACTGATTCGGGCTGGGACGGGCCGCAGTAGCTCCTCATCGCTCATCGCAAGCTGCCGGACACGCTGCTCTTCAGATGTGGACAATCTACGTATGAGCTCAGATTTTAGTCTACCATATTTGTCTTGAGGTGGTGGTTGGAGACTAATATCCTCCACTTCTCCAATAACCCGAGTGTCCAACTGAGCGACCACATAGTCAAATTTTGTCTGGTCTGCCGAGATTCCAGAAATAGCCTGACGGAGGTTGAGAGGGAAAAGGAGTGTCCGCGGGGGGTGTATCAATCCTGACAGTTTCAGCAGTTTGAGTGGCTTTGAATTTTTTAAGTTCAGCAGCTAAGATACTAATTTGCTGCTGCAATGAAGCATTTTCCTCATGCAATAATTGCGTACTAGTACTAGGAGGATCCATTTTCAATAAAACTTATGAAAATAAAATATACAAAAACCGTTCACCGCTCTCGTACAAAAAATGTAAATACAAAAATTAGAAAATAGGCATCTTAAAGAACTTAAACAATAAAAGACACAATATACGGGGTAATATAAAATAATACTGATGCAACAACAAAATAAAATAGGTAAACATTGGCTAATTGGCAATAAAAATTGGCTTATCTGTTATCACTGTTAGGGAATAGCGGTATGTACAGTAGGCAAACAAATACAGTAGGTCACTCAGCACACTCTGTAGCAAAGGTAGGTAAAAGTGTGGCAATAGCTCTCTTAGTAACACACAATCTCTTCATACAAGTCATATCACTCCAGTGTTGCCAACTGCCCTAAAAGGCGATTCTAAAATAAGAAAATTTGTTCAATTTTTACAAAATTGCCGCCACATTGTCCACCATTCTGAAATTTAAAAATGTAATTATGAAAACTTAATCTACATCATATTAACTATTGTTTGACATATAAAGTGTTGCCATGAGAATACTTTCGTAGAAAAAAGTCAACCACCAAAGTCGAGATGGACCTACCCATAAAAAGTGGGATTTTGTGGGGGTAGAAAAAAAGTTGAAAATGGCAAAAAAACATTCGTTTGCTCCTATTATTGGGCCGTTTTCTTTGGAACAATTTGCGAAAATAACTGTCAAAAACGCTAAATATGATCACAATTGGCGTTCCCTTTGGCCATTTGTGGGCGAAATTAGCGTTCAGAATGTTTTCGATCACCGTTCGTTTTACAAGTTTCGATGACATGTTGACATAGGAAAATCAACTTTATCCCTCACGGTATAAACAGTTGACAGTTGTCAGTACTATGTGGACGTCCAAAGTCGTTCACTAACTCCAGTGGCCCAATAACAGAACTTGGCTACAGTCGGATTATCACTTTTTTCATAGCAATTTCGACTCTATCGCAAGGCATTAGTGGTTGCGATACTGAGAATTCGATTGAAGCCAAGTTATGTAATCGGGCTGCAGTGGCCCTATTACAGAACTTGGTTACAATCGGATTATCACTTTTTTCATAGCAATTTCGACTCTATCGCGAGGCATTAGTGATATCGATACTGACAATCCGATTGAAGCTAAGTTATATAATTGGGCCACGGATGATTGCGCGATAATCGCACGGATGATTCGAGCGTGTAAGTGAACGTAGCCCAAGTTGAATCGCTCAAGTATTGCCAAGTGCCCTAAAAATTGATTTGAAAATTTGTAAAAAAATTCTTGTTAGAAAAATGCCAACCCTGGCGTCCCTGAGTATAGAATTGAAAAACCAATAATTTTCCCAAATTCAACGCCATATCGTTTGACATATTAAGTATTGCCATGTCATAACTTTGCTAGAACAATGACTTCTCAAAAACAGGTGTTTTTTTAAATATCTCTTTCATTTCATTTCTTTTTTTGTTTTTGTTACATTTTTTGATATGTACGAACCGTTTAAACGGTCTAAATTGGTAGAGGTTTCGAGAAAGTTTTTTTTCTATTTTTTTCTTTATTTTCAGACTTTTTCCCAAGTCACATTCTGACACTTTTCACATCTCTAAAACATAGTTTATCCTTAGGATCACTCTTTCTAGGAGAACTACCATGTCAGTGTGTCACCGTTATTTGCAGCTTTATATAAGGGGAAGGGAATGTGAGGCCTACGGCTCCACGTCCCAGATTGTGCCAAGTTGCATCAAAATCCGTGCAGTAATTTCAGCGTGATACGTATCTTTTAATTAACTTTCAATCCCTATCCTTCGGGAACCCCTTAATTTATCGGGATGTAAAGTATCCAATGTTCTATCTCGTAGTATGAACTCAAACCATGCCGAGTTTCGTTTGAATTTATTCAGTAGTTTCGACGTGATGCGCGGCCAGGATACAGACAAACATACGGAAACATGAAAATTAAAAAAAAACTAAACTTACTAGATTCAACAGTCAGACGATTTGAGAAATTAGGATTAAATTTATGTATGTGTATGTTTTTTTACCTGACTACGGCGAAGCTAAGGAAGGGTTATGTGTTCAAACTAAAACTTGGTTCGATTTTGACAAGTGACGTATCAATCGATTCGTCTTCATTTACAGAGTGTCCTAAGCTACTATTTTTAAACCCGATTACGGCGAAGCAAAGGAAGGGTTATGTGTTCAAACTAAAACTTGGTCCGATTTTGACAAGTGAGGCATCAATCGATTCGTCTTCATTTACAGAGTGTCATATCCTACAATTTTTAAACCCGATTACGGGGAAACAAAGGAAGGGTTATGTGTTCAAACTAAAACTTGGTCCGATTTTGACAAGTGAGGTATCAATCGATTCGTCTTCATTTACAGAGTGTCATAAGCTACTACTATATTTTTAAACCTGATTACGGCGAAGCAAAGGAAGGGTTATGTGTTCAAACTAAAACTTGGTCCTATTTTGACAAGCATGTCAATCGATTCGTCTTCATCGCAAGAATGACATGTAAGCTATTGTTTTACCCGACCGTAGGCGGCTTTTAATTTTTGAACTTATTGATTGTTGTTGTGTATGTTTTGATATTGAAAACTGAGCTTGAGCAACGATGTTCTTCTATGTGTTAGATGTGCTGCGAGTGTGGATGGCTAATACCCTCTTACACGGTTAATTATTATAAATTAAAATAGTTCTATTACATACAATGACATTCTTATCAGAATAGACCTACTACCTCATTTTTACTACCTACCTATCCCGTTTTCAGAACGCCGATAAGTTTAGTGAGATACCTACCTACGTGTCGTTGGTTGATTATGATTATATCCTATAGGTATTGCACTTTGATGAATAAAGGTGCCTGTCTGAATTCCATGCTTTTTAATGTGTGAAAAATAAATTGCTACCTACGTAATAAAAGGTATTAAAAGTAGGTAGGTATTATACGAGACATATATTATATAAATTCCTAATTCAACTAATTAGGAATTTATATAATATATGGGCTACTTAATATATAGGCTACTTACTAAGTCAGCACAGTAATTCATTTTCCGGTCAACAATACCTACTATAATCAATTATAAAATTACGTTGATCGATTTAATAAACGACTTTATTTCTGCGCGGAATAACCTTAAATATGCGTAGCTTCGGTATGGAACACAAATGAAATAACATAAAACTATAGGAACCTACGTAATAAAAAAATATCAATATCTAACTACATAACTAGGGCCTATTATAGGTATTCCAATTTATTACCTTTCAATATCCTTTGGAATCGTAAAGAATGACAATTCGTCATTTCTATCAGTATTCAAACAGCCGAATGCTATGCAGTACTTTCTAACTTTCTTCTTGGTACTCATAATTAAAACACGAATAAAGTTTGTCAATAACTTTACGCAAGTAGGTGCTCTATCGCTAAGTACAAGGCGTGCGACTCATCGAGTGCGATCTTGTTGCGGAGTGCGACCGCCCTGCTACAACGAAGTAATAAATTTTAACCTTACGCATATCTTATTTTAGCAAAAACCGAACTTTCACTAAAGAAAATAAATCGTTCATTCGTAGTTCATTCAATCTTGCTCTCAAGTTCTGGTTCGTGACGTAGCATCTTGAGATGCGGCTCTTGAAAGCGACATGATCTGAGATGCTCTTGAAATGTCTTTATTAATCAGCCACGATCTTAAGATGCTGATCACAACTTGAGAGCGTATCAGTTGATATCGCACTTCCTAAGACTAGACGACCACATAGCGCAGCTGGAAGTGGAACTAGAGAATATAAGATTGCACATCTAATTAAGTAATTTGTTATAGGTAGGTATACCTAGCTAACGAGTAATTCCTAAAGTTGATTCTATATTTAAGTACCAACTATAGTGTTTATAGTTGTTAGGTATAGTTTTTACTATAAAATCTATAAAAATGGAGCTTTTGATGCTATATAGGTAGCCAAACTCTCTATCAAACCAAAACTTAAAATATCTAAACGCCCTCTTTGAACCCCCCGTTTCCTAACGGGGAGATTTAGGCAAGTTAAGTGCGCATTACGTAACGCGGGGGAGGTTGCAGGTTACTGGCAAATATCATAAATAAATAAGTGATTGTTCGCGACAAAAGAGCGGGAATGAATGGCGTTTCTTGGCGTTATCGGGCCGCGCACGCGCTGCGTTCACCCGCCGACGCGTACGGCGCGCAGATTAGTTCGATTTGACGCCACGTGGCGCCACGTGCGTACACACTGCCACCGAAATGAGATTATCGGATTTGCACACTACAGATTGCACACGAATGAGCAGGAAGTGTAAAGTGAAACTACGGTAATGAGATCGTTTGTGGCCTTGTGTCGATGTCGTGGCGATATCATAGAATTGATCAATTCATGAAATAGTTAGCCACATCATAGCCGCATCATGAAAAAGTTATATTTCATGAAATTATCGGTGATATGATGAAATGGTTTGGGCAGATGAATGAACGATCAGCGTTTGACGATATGAACCTGCAGCACGATTCCATAACTTGGCTTCAATCGAATTCTCAGTATCGCAGCCACTAATGCCTTGCGATAGAGTCGAATTTGCTATGAAAAAAGTGACAATTCGATTGAAGCCAAGTTATGGAATCGGGCTGCAGCTAAACGCGCGGCTGCTTAATGATATGGTCAAACATCATATCGTAAAATAGAAAGAAAAAAAGAAAAGAGAAAAAATAGAGGTACAATAGAAGGTGAGTGTGGAAGCCCGACATGGCCTTAGCTCCCACCTTCGTCTTCGTGTTTTTTTTAGCCTTGAAAACCTGTTTTTACAGCTTTGGTATCATGAAAATTCTAATATGGCCATACGTGGATTGAAATATCATTAAACGTTGATGTTATTAAACAATATGGTCAGTTTTAGCAGGCCTAAGAGTAGGGCTTTGCCGCCGCGGCTACTTTGTCAGAGCAGCTCAAACGGCGAAAATACGCTCACCTCGCTCAGTAGTGGTTTACCATGTTTGAGTTGTTTGGTGTTGAGACATTGGAACCGTGGGGACTGCAAGCTCACTGTATTTTCAAAAATCTATCTGAGTGCCTGATCGATGTATTTGGCTCAACGAATTAGCATTTCAATGCCGCCAGCATGTTGGATATGCTGCCAAATGATATGTAGTGGGCTAGATAGAACACTTGGACTCCTAAGTCTACATAAGGCTGTAATGGCATGTGGGTAGTCCAACTGTTTCATGTACTTAGTAGTTAGCTAGTGTTAGGTTTCTAGTAGGTACTTTATAACGTTTATTTTTGTGGAGTCGCATATCATGTAATTGTGGTTTATAGTTACCCCACGTTACACCCAGTAAGACATTTAAAAGGTGTAACTTATGTCTTTAAATTGAACTTAAATTAGACACAGAACTTCCGTACTTACTTAGTAGGAAGATACTCTCATTCCGAAAACACTTATGAATTACATCAATAATGTTACAAATTTAACCATGTAAGAGGGTATCAGCCATCCACACTCGCAGCACATCTAACACATAGAAGAACATCGTTGCTCAAGCTCAGTTTTCAATATCAAAACATACACAACAACAATCAATAAGTTCAAAAATTAAAAGCCGCCTACGGTCGGGTAAAACAATAGCTTACATGTCATTCTTGCGATGAAGACGAATCGATTGACATGCTTGTCAAAATAGGACCAAGTTTTAGTTTGAACACATAACCCTTCCTTTGCTTCGCCGTAATCAGGTTTAAAAATATAGTAGCTTATGACACTCTGTAAATGAAGACGAATCGATTGATACCTCACTTGTCAAAATCGGACCAAGTTTTAGTTTGAACACATAACCCTTCCTTGGCTTCGCCGTAGTCAGGTAAAAAAAAGCCTATGATATTCGTCTTCAGGTACAGAGGTACCTGAAGATGAATCGATTGATACCTCGCTTGTCAAAATTGGACCAATAGGGGCGACACTATGGTGGAATATCCACATACATACATACAATACATACATACATAGACTGTTAAACTAATTGCCCCTCCATTGCTTCGCCGTAGTCGGAAAATATAAAGTCTAATAAACCAAAAGTCAATCGCACAGAGGCAACAGGGACGGGTACCTACCCTTCTAATAATTTCTAGTTAATTTGCTGTAAGGAGACTGGCAGGCGCAGGTCAGGGGTGCAAAGGCGAGGCACGCACGTTCCGATAAGCTCCCTCCCCATAAGGTGCCTTATCTTGGACTGCTAGATCGATCACTGGCAATGGCCTTGTGGCGACCTTCTTGAAGCCAGAGATATATTTTATTCTGTGCAACATTCTGTAAAGTTTGTCTCGTTGAGACTTATTTAATTAAGTGCCTAGTACTTAGGTGCCTAGTACCTAAATGAGTATTTTTAGCTTTTGTAATCCAGACTTTTGCTTGAATCTATTGATTATTTGGGAATTATTATATTGATGGATTTTATGCTATGTTTTTCTAATCAGGCGTTATTTTGCGGAAGTCCATTGCTGTAAGATATGTAAAAGGAAACAAGTAATAAATTAATGTTAAAAATATCTTCAAAGTTAGATTGTACGCTGACCAAGTTTTAACGCTGAATTCAAAATAGTATTGGATACAAAACCAAACTTACTAAATTAACAAAAAAGTTAAGGCTAACGGACAGCAAACTGTTTGTCTGGTTGCTACGGTGACACAATCACCATGTCAGCCTTTAGAACTCGTCTGCTGAACATATGCCTCCCCGAAAGAGCACCATAACGAGCGATCTTGTGACACCTCCATCCACCAACTTCCTGCGATGGCTACAATGTCGTCGGTCCATCGTGTGGCTCCCTACACTTCGCTTGCTTGTTCGTGGTCGCCATTAGAGAACCTTTATTCCCCAGCGGTTGAATGTAACTATATGGCCTGCCCATTGCCACTTCAACTTACAAACTCTGAGCTATATCGGTAACCTAGGTTCTTCTACGGATTTCCTCGTTTTGGATTTTATCACTTGAAACACCGGTGACACATTGCGAAGAGGCAATTGTTTTACTGTGTTTCTGTCCGAATTAAAAAAAAAAAAAGTCTGTGCGCCAGTATTTTTTCTTAGTGAAAGTAAACTATGAAAAGTTAGACCGGCCTGCTTCACTCGGGTGGGTTTCTCTAAATGCAAAATGGGCATCAGAAGTAGGATCAAGACTCAAGACTACGAATAACGGCGTATTCTCGACTTAATAGCAAAGTGTGAAGCAACATTTCTCATATCAAACAACTTCAAACAGCAAACCAGAACCTAATCCCATAGAATCATAACAATTTGACAACTTCTCACTCGCTGCAGTGCGAAAGGCAGCGGCTTACGTCATCGCATTAGAGGATAAAGCTGAATAGATCGTCTAGTAGCAAAGCTAAATAAATCTTTGTACAGAACAAAGAGCTAGTAATAGACATTAATACGGCATTAGTTTAAGGGCGCCGGCACACGACGGCGACGCCTTGTTTGCCAAACTGCCCTAATCCGCTATTTGTAGTGAGGGGTGGCCAAGCGACATTAATTTAGACGGGACATTTGACTGCTTGATATGAAGATGATTGAATGACTACAATCTTCTACAAAGCAATTACAAGCTTTGTAGATCAACTTTTTTTTCATTTTTTTTCGTTGATTTTCATTCAGCGCTTTTGACGGCGACAGCTGGCGTTATGGATAGAAAAAGTGGTATAAAGCAGTATGTAAATTCTAAAGCGCTTCCACATGTAAACACGCCGTATGGGTATGACTTCTTGCTGTAAAGAAAAAGAAACCCTCTTTTTAATATTTTGTTATACAGATCACACCTTAAGCTAATCACAACCTAAGGTTGGTTGCTCGAAGATACCAACATTATTTCTATTTATATTTATTTTCAAAAGAATATATTTAATAATATCTAATAAAAAAATATAATATAATATATAACAATTATAGGTAATAAAATCTTCGAGCAAACAACCAACTCCTTTAAAACGAAGTTGGTTGTATACTCTGGTATAGTCGAAGGTTGGTCTCAATTCCAATAGCTGTAAAGTCCTAGAATTTCCTTCCTCCATAGTCAACCTACTTGTAGCAAAACTCGCGTTGACTTCTGAGAGGAAGTCCTTTTCCCACGGGCTTTATTCAAACATATGTAAAGCGTATGATGGATGGCCCCGACCGCCCTTTAGCGGGGGTTGTGCCGTTTAAATCACAATCGTGTGGGCCCCTAATGCAATTTTTTCGCTGGTCACTGAACAACTTGAAATTTATAATGTCATTTATAGTCTGCTAGTGCGTTGAAAGAGTTGAAATGGCACACGTCGAAATGATTGCGCATTTTATTGTCCGCCGCCCAGGGATATACTGTTACAAATAAGTGCGGCCTGGGAAACATAATTTAACTCCATTATATTAAAATGAAACAATTTGAGCGCACGTAACGTGACTTGCAAACTGTAATGTCGTTACGACTCCGGTAAATATGTCGAGAAAACAATAGAAATTAACGTGTAAAAATCGTTCGGGTGTGTCGCTCGAGCCGGGGCGAAGGCTTCAAAGTTTTCCCATTACGCAACTCGCAGACATTAGCAGCCCTCTTGGGTTCATTAAAATTTGTCAGCTTGTCGTATAGGAGCAACTTCTAAATGGATGTAGAAACTTCTCTAAGTGAAACTCGACTGACGTAAAAAGTTTGTCGGATTTTGAGTCGGCGGTTTTTTCGACGCCATCAATTTCGCAGCCCGTCAAGAAGATTATTCGCACTCGTAATGCGGAAAAAAGAGTAATTTAAGTTTTCCAGAAGAGTCGTTGCGTGAGAGTTATGATCTTTGTTTGAAAGTTAGATTGATTTATGGAATCCTCATTGTCTGCTGGAGCGGTTCAAGGGATCGACGACGCCTACCTATTTCAAAAGTTTAGGATATACTTTATATAAAAGAGAAGGAGAGCGTTACCAACCTTCCTTTTAGAACATTCATTTGTTTCATCTCTTCATTTTGAATCATTTATTCTGTGGTAGAGTCCACAGCGTTGTCAGTACTCTACTATATGCGCCTGTGATTTTTAAACGAGCAATGCAAAGACCGCTTCTCTACCAGTTATCGTCCGCTCTCCAAGGGGTTCGGACCCTACAGTATCACTCTCCGGGGGTGGCAGGGTGCAACGCAGTTAGCTTTAAATAACACATGTAATTGTGTATGAATGCGAAACTTGACAGAGTGGAAACAATGTGCGCACCTAATCAACAGTGGGAGCCGGATCATTAATGTGTTAACTGGTTTTGTATTGATCTGTTGACTTCTTACTGTTTTTTACAATAAACAAGGCATACTTACATGTTAATAAATAGATTGATAACATTTTATAGCACCGAAAAAGATATACTAATTAACATAAATACATTTCTTATAAATACTTACAGCACTTACTACATCCTAATTAATTATGATGAGTGATCTCATTCAGACAAACTTTGTATGAACAGTATTGGCAGAATAAGGAGTAAACGGGGGCTTACCTATAAAATAATAACATTCTATTAGATAAACACACTGTTATAAAATAAATAATAGTTACTGGACTGTGAACTGTAACATGGTTATACTTACTTAATATCTGTTATGCTATAGCAGGTTATCTGATTTGGTTAATACTTGTCTAATATAATATTATTGTCAAGTCAGATCTCATTACTTAGATACTTAGAAGTTTTTTTTAATGTAGATGTTTCCCTTTGCCATGATGAGATACAGAAATACTTATCATAAGTCCTTGATTAAATATATATTCAAGACTTCTTACCAACTATGAAAGCATTAGGTAAGGTGATTCTAAATGAACTGTGACTGTAAGTAACCGCGGAGTGTAATAGTGTAATAGGACAGCGGTAAATCAAACCTCATGTGGGGTGAAACACTATCTGCCGAGCCTATTTGAATGGGGACGGAAGGAAAATAGATTCTTGTGCTCCTGTGAGTTGGTTTTGATAGAGTTAAGAGAACAATAACTTTCAACAAATAAGTATATGAATAGTTCAGGGAGCCCGTGAGGCGTAATGTTCAATGTTACCTGTCTCAGAACGGTACGTGAGGAAATGACTTGTTAATAAGTACAACACTATAAAGGTTGATCTAGATAGATATTGCAGTAATGACAATATTTTGACCAACGAAAATTCGTAATATATCTTTAAATAATGAATTACGCTCACGTTAGTTTATATAGCAATATTTTGACCACTGGATGTCTGCTTACCGATTGATATGATATACCTATCATTGAAAACGGTGGTGGCCTCGTGGTAACATTTGCGCTTCACATATCCAACGCGACCGGTTCAGTTCCAACACTCGACCGCGAGCGAAAATAGTTGAGCGGATCAGAGCAAGTAATGAGCTGAAAATGTCGGACGGGCTACGTGTATCGATGAAAAAGAAACAGCCAAGCGCAAGTCGGACTCGGGCACCCAGGGTTCCGTACATATTTTTTGCAATGTATCTCAAATTTACGGTTTTCGGATATATATATATATATATATATATATATATATATATATATATATATATTATTTTTTCCTTTTGTCCGTTGTCTTGTGCTATAAGACATTGCGCCAAATTTCATGATTCTAGGTCAACGGGAAGTAGGTACCCAATAGGTTTTGATTCCCTTGCGAGTGTCAAAATAAGCGCCATAAACGGCCGTATCTTTTGATTGCGTTGACTTAGAAATTTGTTTAGAAACTCCAAGAGGTAACAGACCTGAGTAGTTGATATAAATTTAAATTTGATACCTCCACGCGTTTTTGAGAAAAGGGTCTTGACAGACAGACAGACGGACGGACAACGAAGCGATCCTATAAGGGTTACGTTTTTACTTTTCAGGTACGGAACCCTAAAAAAACTTTTCAAACTTAGTATGAAGAGTCAGTATTGTGGGACGGTCATGTACGTGTACCTACTTTTGTAATTATGTCTTACGATTCAAGCTCAAAGATGAAACATCCGCCACCGGTAAATCATTCGACTACACTGATCAAGGAATATACACACTGACCAATCACTGCACGTGGGCAATAGAGATGGGAAGAGGTGTGGTGGGACGCAGGGGAGCAAACGGAGTCCGTTCACGACTAGTTTACAATGGAACCTGTGATGGAACTACAAACGAGTCCGTAACGGACTCTTTTACTCGCTCCGCTCGCCTCTTTTTCAGTCGTACTCGTCTGTGAATTTAGTGGCGCAGGACTCCATAATGGCTCCGCTCGCGGCCGAGCACTAGCTGCACAGATTAAATAATAGAACAAGTACAGAAGTGGCACTACTTTGATCTTAAAGAAAGCCGCCGATTTAATAGCCTACAAACGTAGGTACGTATTACGTGGGTATTCATACATCAAGCGTGCATGCTAAATTGCACTTAATAGTCGCGCGTTAAAGTTGATAGTACTATGTTCCGATTATCCTTATCATACCTACGCCGACCGCTCGAGTGATAGGGTTGTCTGCATAGAAAAATGAAATACCTTACAATATATTTTAACATTTATTTAATCTAAAATTTTGATTACTGTATGTAAACTAAGTCTATGGGCGATAGATTCGTCCCTACGCAGACGTCCGTCTGTATGTCAAAAAAACGTCGCAGCCGAGACGCGGGGCGCCACTTTGCTAAAGAGTCAGCACCCTATGTAAACAATATGCCCAAAAACAAACTTTAAAAAATAAAGTAGGTATTTAGTACAGAAATTAGACATGCTCAGAAAAAAAACTAGCAGTTTAATGAGTAATGAGCGGATTTCGATGCCATCAAAAACAGTAAAGGAAAACATCGTAAGGGAACCGACATATCCATGACATCCATCCACCGCACTGGGCCAGCGTGGTAAATTATGGCTCTCTGAGAGAAGGCCTGTAGCCTAGCAATGGCAGCGGTATAGGCTGATGATGATGATGATGATACTAAACATACCTACGATAGTAAAGGTCTAGATAATTGCCGCAATTATGTACCTAGCCAAAAAGCTATCGCAACACAGAACAACAATGTTGGTTTACATTCTGCATAATCTATTGCACTTAGGGTTGCCAGGCCTAATGAAAAGCCTGACATAAGCATTATATTTAGCCGGACATTTGTCCAAAAAGCAGGACATGATAATTTTTAAGCGTTTATTAGATAACACAGTTTTTACTACCTGAAAACAACCACCATAATTGTCGGCAAAAATAAGCCTTCTGTCCCCAATAACTTCTTTGCCACCCCTGTGTTTTTTTTTCATTCGATCATACATACATACAAACATACATGAATCCTAAAAACATTACACTTCTTTTTTTGGGCAGTCGTGTAACCTTTTTTTGGGCAGTCGTGTAAAAACAACTGCATCTGCAGTCAATTAAGACTTTCGATGTGAGTCTATAAAGACACAAGAACGCTTCGATCAAAATAGATTAGACATTAACATGACAACCTTTGAGTTACGAGGCGCATCGGCCAATTAGTGTGTTACAAATTCAATTAATTAATTATTGGGATGATTAATGCATGAATATTTTTAGAAATTATCTTTTTATGGAGCTATTAATGGGAGTAAACTAACAAAACATTATTAGCTATTTTCTTCTAAGGGTATACCCTATTTTATAGATACATATTGTATAGCTTTGTTTTTCAAATACCGAGGATTTGGAAGGTTTTCCACAGGTCAGGCACCAACTATGGATTATGGGTTTATTCATGTTTTCAAACTGACATGGTCAATATGTAATATGACGAAAAACATGTGAAAAAAAAAAAAAAGTCGACGAACTATGTTAAGTGCATATCATTGAATGACTATTTAGAATCTATAACAATTTAAAGTTACCAACCATTCTTACTTAAACTTTTAATAAAGCTGCGATAAAGTTAACACGTGAACGGGGTCCCAATTCTACTAAAACAATTGTCATTACAATTATTTTGGTACAATTGGGGCCCGGGATATTTAATGTATCTGCTGTTCCCGCGGCTTCGCACGCGTGGTCATTATTACTGCTATTCCAGGACCTAAAATACCAATATACTATATACCAACATATGATCAAAATTACTTCGGCCGTCAAAAAGATTTTTATCAATTGCTTGGCTTCTGCTTATCGGATTGTGATACCAAGTACCCCAGTTTTTAAGTCAAACCTTAAACTATCCAACAATGAACCGCATCGCAATCGGTCTAGTAGTTTTTACGTGATAGGTGAACAAACAAACAGACACGAATTAAAAAAAAGAAACATGTTCAGTAGCTTATTTTAAGTACCCAAGACCATTTTTTCAAATTATCTTTTTTGTACAGACTTTTTCGTTCTTATTGCTTTATTATAAGTTTAAAGATGAAGACCGAAGCTTTTCGACGACCGGTTGGTTGAATGGCCAGAGAAGTGAACCTGACTGCGAAGTCAACCAACGGTCGTAGGTTCGGGTCTCACAAATTGCAATCATTTGTGTGACGAGCAGAAATGTTTGTTTCGAGTCATGGATGTATATCTAGTACCCATAGTACAGGGCATACTAGTTTGGAGCTAGATAATTGGGTGAATTGTCCCGAATATTTTTATTTATTATTATATTTTTATTACATACGAGTATTTACCTACCTGTTAGTTTTAAAAAAAATACATGGTAGGTAAACATCCTGTATCTAGCGTTAGGTAATTCGTGAACTATCAGGGTTTTTCCTTAGCTTATGCTTACGCTATATTAAATTGAATAGCTTTTGCCTGCGACTTGCCCTCTACAGTTAATACCCAGGACTACAGTTTATCGCGATCCGTATCCTATGTACTTCCCCAGGGTTCAAACTATGTCCATACCATACCAGATATGTTCACCTGCTTAGTTCTGAAAAGGTAACAAACATACAGACAAAGAGATACTTTTACTTTTGCTTTTAAAATATTAGTATGGTAGGAGTATTGTTTTTAGGTAAAAATATCCGGGCAAAATCTATTATGATCCAAGCCAAGCTGAAAAAAAAGTTTTTTTCCTTTTCTCATTTCAGAAATATTCCCATAAACACCTTTCTACCAAATAAACAATTGCCAATTTCCACTCTGACAGACAAGGGCAAAGGGGAAGTGTCCTCACACAATGGAGCACGCGCCGCGGCGCCTGCGCATCAAGGGCGCTAATTTCCACTTCCTTCCATAGACATCGGTGGTCTGTATTGTCTATTGCTCGTCCACGAGGATCCTGTGACGGAAGATAACGCACGGATTCTGTTTCTAGGGCTTGTTCTTTTGTAGGGCCGTTTGGTTATCTGATTTGGTTAATACTTGATCGTATATGGTTTTTCCTCACCATATTACAAGTGATGTTAAAGGTACCTAAAGCATGATAGGTGGTAAAAATATATAGATTATTAAAGTTGCAGTAGAAATAAAACAGAATTTCAATCGGAAACATAATCTTAGTCTATTAATTCAATTGTACGAAGTTAATAGGGATGTAACAAAGCCAATTGCAACATGACCAGATGTCAACGTTCGTCCAATAAACGATAATGTCGTCCCTGTTGACACCCATTACAGAAGGTGTATTTGACTTTAATTGCCCCCAGAGTTCTAGGGGCCCAATATTGGGGACTTGGGGTCCACTGTTTTATTGCCCAAAGACATTTGTTTGGCGTGTTCTTGCGGCTTGTTTGCGGTGTTCTGAATGTGTGGGGGTTAGTTAAATGAGGAATATTGTTGATCGCAGCTGGAATGGATTTTGATGCGTTAAACTGCTGTCATTATAGATGTAGGTACATTTTAAACAGCTGCTAAGTAAAACAACTCTGCGCAATTAATGCACTTAGTTAATTGGTAATAGAATCTGTCAAGTGCAAATGTTTCATCGTAATCAGCCTGTAGGTATTCGTCCATTGCTAGACATAGGCCTCTCCCAAGCCCGGTTCTTCTCATCCAGTTTCTGCTGGCCACCTTTCGCAGGTCGTGACTCTACCTATAGCTGGTGGTTGTCCTACTCTACTTTGTCGATTCTTTGAGAGGAGATAAGTATAATAAATTTTAGTTTGTTTGAGTTTTAACATCGTGTTTGGATCAGCTGAATCGACTCCGTCAAGATACACTTTCAGGCATTGATCTTCGATGCTTAGGTAGTCTAATTTATGTGGCTATCAGTCAATCTAAAATACCTCTCATGTTTAATATAAATTTCAAATGGGTACAACAACACTAGATCCGACAGTGGTTTCCAGTTTCCCTTTCGAAATGGATTGCGTAGCATCAATCTATGTGGAGACACGACGGGTTCCGTAGTCGATATCGAACTATATCCATGTAGGTAGCGTGTAGGCTAGTAATTAGGCGTCGCAGGGCGGGCGGGAGGAGGCGGCGGGGGCGCCGGAACCGGAAGCGAGCCGGAGATGAAGGCGCGATACAATATCCGGTTAGACGCCATTTCCGCCGCGAGACGCTCGTGTGTGGATGCCTTATGTTACTTTCATAGATAGATATTATGGCTATTTTGTTACCGATTTGGAATATTAGATTCATTGTTTGGAGTTGTTGTGCACTTAAATAAATTTTTGCCTTGCTTCCTTGTCGCCACTGAGGGAAACAAATGAATAAACGATCCTGGCAGTCATCAATTTATGTAAAACGAGCACTAACAGATATTTGGAAAACCTTACCTAAGTATGTATTTATATGTAATTTTACTGCAAAATAGTCACGAGTAATTTTTGATGAAACGGCAAATGCCCTTTCCTACATATTGCTTGTCTTTGCCTCAGTGCAAGTATTAGCATTATTAGGTATACTCTCAAGTTCTAGATAAAAAAAATGGAAACGCATGACATAATTAGTATCTGAAGCAAAATTAAATAACTACTTTGGATGAGAATTTACGAAATTGGGCTATTTTCTCAAATTGAAACAATACAAGTATATTGTTATAAGACTTCCTACTGAGTAAGGATCAAGAGGCTTGAAGAACCTTCCAGGTGGCTATACTGAAAGTGTCTCAGTGAAGTTTTGTAGCGTCACTTAGGTAAGTACCTAAGTCTGCAAATCACATAAAAGCTTAATACCTCTTAATCCTCGGAGAGCAATCCTGTTTCCCTCTCGGAGACAATGCCTCCGACCCTCAGCCTCAGCGGCGGTGGCGCGAGGTATGCCTTATCGACCTCATCGGAAGGAGCACAATCGTTGCGTTTATATTTTTGGTAGAAGCATTTTGCAGCTGAATTAGAGGTTATTTGACTCTTGTCTCAGACATGTTGTTTACAAAACTTCTACTTTTTAAATTAGGGCCTAATATGTATCTAAGACGTGTGTCAATGCCAATAAATAAATTGATATTAAGGTTGATTTTAATATCGGCACAATTGAAATAATTGGCATGATGTGTTTTCCATATAAATACATATTTAACATTTCCATAAGCACACAGTTAAATTTCATAACGTTATTTATGATCCCCATTTACATTTTATTTCTCCTGAGGTACACAACCTGCATTTATAAGCACGTATTTCACCTTCCAAAATGTTCATGTCGACATAGATGCCAATCTTTCAATATCCCAATCTATTCACCACAACTCGATGAAAGTTCTAACTGAGCCTCTAGTACTCTAGTACATTTGTACGTATAAATAGTACATGCAATAATTATTCGGCGGCGGCGATAATACAGATTTAGATAGAGAGCCGAGAGGCGAGATAACCCCTTACATAGCTTAGAGCACATAGCGCCTAACCACCCCAGGAATACAGTGCGCAAAAAAAGAGGCTGCTATCTTGAAAGCAAGAAAAACGATTGGATATGCAGATCTAGATAAAAAAGCAAATGATTGGTAAGTATCAAGTAAGAATGCTTGTTTTTTCCTTTGTAACATATCGAGATCTAGAATTGTATGATGATGTTATAAAACTAAAATGTTCAGAAATGTTTTAGGTACAGAAATTATCTTAATAAATTTATTTATTTCAACTTAAATCAACAGCACATTTTTTACAAGATTTGCTACACATCACTGCAATTTTATCATGAGCCTGTAAAATAGGAATTAAGTATTACCTGGTTTCTCTAATTTTAGTGACTAGTAGTTGTAATTGACTTGTTCTGAATTTGCATTTATAATCAAAACACTGGGCCAACTATCACTCAAACTACCAGTTCTCTTTCCACAGCTTAGATAATGAAACTTGTAAGTTATCTCATTCGTTTCATAATAAATAACGTTAAAATCTACCAATAAATATCTCTTCGGTTTTGATTTTTGCAACATCTACATTTTAATCTAACTGGCGCATTGATATTACGCCAAGAACTAACTAAATATTAGTATATTTAGTTGGATATGCCGAATAGTGATCTACTCAACTACCTTTCAGGTAGGTACTAAGTTGTACTAAGTATGTATTATCAACTTGCTTATCGAAAATAATTCTTATAAAAGTAATATTTCTACAGGAAATGATTGACGGACGGGATTATCCACACCTTTTTTCTTTTTCTTTTTTCAAATACTCACTTCTTTTTTTTGAGTTGCCCTTTCCTCTATGTTTCTCCTTTTCAGGTCGTTGCTGTATATTGCCTGGTAACTTTGGCATATTGCACTCCAAAACCTCCAGGAGCCGTCAACACCCTCCGGTCTCTGGCAGCGCGGCAACGGTGCGGCATGATGAGATCCACGAGGATCATGGACAGTTCCCACGCACTTTGCTATGTAACTGAGTATGTAAAATAATGATGTAAATAGTTTTCAACACGTGAACAGTTTTCTGTGATGTTTCATTTTCATAATAGAGAGTTTATTTAAAAATCTGATGTTTCATTTTCTGTGATGTTTCATTTTCATAATAGAGAGTTTATTTAAAAACGGGCGTCACATGAGCCCTTAATGGAACGTCGAAACAGAAGCGGGCACAAGCATTCTGGACTCTTTATATAAGTTTTTGTGTTTTTATGTTTTTGCGTTACATGGCATAACCTTGTACTTTTCAAAAGCGATTAACGTCCTCACACATGTAATTTGAACAGGGAAGGTATGGAACACCATACCAGTGTCTTTTTTTCTTATATAATATGTAATCTAGGAGTCAAGAGGGAAGATAGTGAAATGTATCATGTAATTATTATTTATTCTGAGCTTATAGGCTAGCATCATACACTATAAGAGTAGCGAAATGCGATTTTAGAACGTGAGATTATGTAATCGATCTGGAATCAGTTTCTGTTCTGACAAAATTCCAAACGAAAAATTGAAGGTACCCACAAAAAGAACATGATTTGACTTCCTGAAAAGAAGAAACGAATAGTTTGCCTCGTGGCGCGAGACAGACTAGATAGTGCGGAAAAAGGAAGTATAAGTGTTTCAGCGGCGCTGATTGCAGTTTGGCAGCAGATTGGCAGTTGTGACCGGGAAAGTAGAATGTTAACCTCACAATCACAAGTGTAGGTAGGTACGTGCCGTCAACGGAAATTGAAAGAACCAACTAAGGTGCCGAATAAAATTACCTTAGCACAGAAGACTTACGGGAGAGAAGACTTACGTACCGAGTGTGGTGAGGGTCAAGGAAGGAATCAGCGGTGAATTTGGTGAGTCTGTTCCATACTATTAAAATAATTGCGAAAGCCAACCAACATTCTTGGAGACACGGGGTTGCTGTACGTAAGTAATACCAGTGAGTAGAAACCCCCCAAATATACCTATAATAAACCTATGTCTAAAAAGAATAGGGAAATGAGGGAATAAGGTACCTATATAAAATTAATAACCTGGAATGAAATGGCATAGCATGACATCAGAATTTAACCTGAATGAAACAAGCTCGTAGTGCTTGGCTCATGGTGGTTTGGCTAGGTCTAAAGGGGAGTGTAGATGGACATCCACACTCCCCTTTAGACAGCCTTTCTCACCTTTCACCTTTCTTTCAAACTGAAAGAAACGTGAGACAATTTAGAAGTACACGTTCTTGAAGGCGGAATAAGCCTAAATACGTATAATTTATGAAATGTTAATAAAAAATAAAGGCTTTACGACCTTTTTTTAATGAATGTCACTTTTTGAGTTTTTTTTAATATTTTTTATTGCTTTGTCGCTTTTTACGTTTTTAACATACCTATATACTATTTACTTTTTTTTGTATTTTTTTATTACGTTTTCACTTTTCACGTTTTTAAGTTATCTATATAAGTATTTTTTAATGCTTTTTCATCGGTTTGTGAGCCACTCTGAAAGTTTCAGCCGGATAGCTAATCGGGAAGTGGTCGAAATTTGAATTGCAAGATTTCAGGACAGACAAAATATACATCAATACATAGATACATACATACAAGTAAAATTAGATAAAAGCTTTTAAAAATGCCTTATTTCCTGGTTAACCTACGTATGTGGTGACATTAAATTCTTGTCGCTATTTGCCTTACCTTTACGAACCTAGGTTAATGAATACATTGGGCGAAAATATGGTCTGTGTCAAGCATGCTCGACCTTCGACCGCGTCGTCACTTACCATCAGGTGATTGAGACTGCGGTCAAATGCTTGCCTAGTCGGCATTTAAAACAACAACTAACACGCAAACTACAGGCATGCTACTATATAGTAGCGTGCACACTTTTTACTTGCACGCAAACATTGGCGCGTGTATGTTATTTAGTGAGAACAAACCCTCCTGATGGTAAATGGCGACTGCCTTTCGATGGGCATCTGCAACACCAAGAGCTACCCTTTACAGAAAAGAATGTTTACTATAACTATTACCTATGTAGAATAAAAATAACGGAACTACAGATTAGGTAATTAATGTTACTATTCGTATATATAAACTACCTAACCAACCTTTTAATGCTGAGGTAGAGGAGACAATTTAATAGTCATATGTTATAGCTAGTTTTAGATATTTGATCGAGCAAAGCGTCTCTAATTCAGCTTGGGCAAAAAATCTTTTGTGTTTCCGGCTGTTCGCCTGTCCGGCTGTCCAGCTGTTCTCTTCTACAGGTCGCATATCTCTACCGATCTAGATGAAACTTGGTATACCAGGTTTAACAAATTTTTAGATATTGTTGAAAGTAGTAACTTTGAGTTGGTTTCATAAATATTTGGTGAAGGTTTCATAAGGGTCTTCAGCGTGATGAGCAGAATAACTCCTCAAAATGCAGTAAATTGCTCATTTTTAGGTTTCTTCCAGTGGAATCACTCATTTACCTACTGGGTAGAGATTGATGGAGCACCTTGGTTATTAATATTACTTTTACAATAAGATAACTAGATGGCGCTACTGTGCACCACTAGATTGTTCGCAAAAAAGTTTGTGCTCGCGAGGTCTACTGCCCACAGAGCTACTATTTATGTTATTAACTACACTTTTTGTATTTACCAGTACCTATAAAGCCAGGACCATGGCACAGAATAGCCAATAGTACACCACCCATGGTAGCCCATACTGTTTTTTTCAAACAAACATCTCCAACTTCTTTTCTTACTTCATCTGCTGACGGTACCTGACGGATTTCTGAAAGGATCTAAGGAGGGTGGCGAGAGGCCTCGAGGATGCGCCGGGGGTGCGGCGCGGGGGTAAAGCGCTGCGCTGTGACGTCACGTCCTATCTCGGCGGCCATCTTGGATTATCTCGTCGCACCTGGGGGAGGAGTTCAGTATCGACCGATGCCGTCTCTGCATTTTTCAGGGTGCTGATAATGTCTGCTTAGTTGATTTTCTTGCTCTTTGTGGATGGAGTGGATTTAGTTTAGTCTAGATTTTATCTCCAACTACAATATTATGGTTTTGTTCAGGATGTGTGTTTCAGCTGTTGATTCTGATCTAATTATACGCCAAGATAATGAAAGGATCGATTATGGCAGCGTACATAGCCTCTCCAAATGTGTAACTTAACACAAAATAAAGTCAATAGCTACACGACGAAGCCTGGTTATACCTTCTGGCGCACAAAAGATTTAAACGGTAGAACAGCGACGTTGAAGCATATAATGCATTTTTGACTGCAACCCACATCTGCACCAGGTGTGGTCGAGCTTGTTGCTCTCGTGTTGGTCAGCATAGCCTTCAAAGAAAGTGTCTTTTGCTTAACAATTATGCTAATTAAATTATCTGCAAAAGATTGCAAAGCCGAGTACGTAATTTAGAAATTATTTTATAACAGTTAATACGTTCAGTTTTGTAACCGATTTACTCAGTACCTTAATGTAGGTGTTAATTAATTAAACTATAGTTTAATTAATTAAAACCTACATTAAACAAGCAAATCGAATTACCGTGAGAATACCAGTCCTGGTACGGTACATCTATAAATTTCTATCCCTTTTAACCTCATGGGGAACATCAAGAAAATTTAAATCATCCCAAAAGACATAAACTACTACTACAAGCAAAGATTCAATTAAGCGTTTAGCTAAACCGCATCTGTGGTATTAAAATTCAGGCCGCACACACGCACAGCCTTATCTGTCTATGGCAGTTTGGTCATGCTGATATTATCTGTGGCATCCCCCCCTCACTCCTCCCCCTCGCGGTTCCAGGGCGGCTTTGTGCCCGGGACTTCAAACGAGCGCCCTTGCTTGTATTTAGGTACTCTATTTACAAAGCGAAATTTTATTTTTACTTATCAAACAACGGTCTCGTTTTATTGTAATGCCAGTTGCAGTCTAATTTTGGACGTAATTGTGATGGTTGACGTTTACTTAATCGTAAACCACTTGAGTTGTAGAGTTATCAGTTGGAAATGTAAGGTCCTCTATTACGAGAGTTACATACAGCAAACGCTTTATATGTTACTAGTTGTGCCCGCGGCTTTGCCCGCGTGGTCAAAATTCATGGGTTTTTTTTGCGCAGTCCTAATTTTTTTTCAAAGTCTAAGTATTTTATTGTAAATAGGCAAAATAATAGCACTTTATATAATCAAAATTAACATCTCATGAACAAGGAGAAATAAGATCAAATCAATAAAAATTTAGGTAAACTAAGTATTCTTTGAGTTTGAAAAGGAAATTTCCCTTTCATGTGCCAACAGAGTTAAATCTCACACTGGAAAAGGAAATACCCTTCTGACTCTACTGGTGCTTCGTAAATACGTTCGTTAGAGAAGTGAATGTAGCCTAAGTTACTCCTTATAACATGAGCTATCTTCTAGTGAAGTCACGTCAAAATCGGTGATTAGCCGGAACAAACAGACAGAAAGACAGACAAAAAAATAAAAATAGCTTTTTTGTTATAAGTACCGTATATACTTTCAAACTCATTTAGTAAGAAGCTGTTATTTTGATATTACAAACAGACACTTTAATTTTATCAATTTGTATGTATGTAGTTATGTAGGTATGATGATGAATGATATGATGATTAGTTATAGTTTAGTTACCAAGTAACTCAATGCAATCATTTACAATCAATGTCCTAATATAACTAGTTGCAATAGAATTTAGTTATACGGCGCAAAGTAATATCGATTCTAATGGCCGGCATTTAAATGCAATTTAGCATGCTCGCGATAATGAAAATTTGATAACAACTGATCGCATTGACTTAAGTAATATGAAATACTGATTGTGTTAGCCTGGTTACATAAAGAGAATCACGGGAATCTAGCAAACTTCGAGCAAGTTGCTCGTTATGCTCGTTATGGCGTTCTATGTGGGAGGCCTGTGCTCAGACTGAGCGTCATTGTTGATTATGATGAACTACGCCCTTCAATCGGTAACGTGCAATGTAGTGAGATGCCTGAGGGTTGCGGTTTACCGTTTACCATGAGGTCGGTTACTTAACAGATTGTCAAAAAGCATGAAGCTGAATGAAAGTCATGCATATTGATAATCTTATTAGGTACAGTTGAACTTGCAGATAACCGTTACCTAGTCCCAGTAGCCACAAAACATGTACAAAAATAGCTTGAAAAAATAATTACTGTCTATTTTGTGACCCGAAATATTGGATGTTACAAAAGCTACAAATTAATGCTATTTATGTTTGGATTTCATGATATTATTGTTATTCCTGTGATTCGAGTTCAAGACAATGTTGAGAATTTATGCAAAAAAATAATTCATTGTAAGTTTAGAGTATTAAGTTATGTAAGTATAGTATATATTCATTGTAACCTGACGAAACTATAAATACATAAATATTTAGAATAACTAAAGAACTCAGTAATAATATCAACAAGACCACACCAAGCCCACTTCACCTCCTACAATTGTTTCGCTAACAGGAAAGTCATTAAGGGGCAATCAACATGTTAATTCTGAGACCACCACCGGCGTAATAGTTAACAGGGTTGACACTTGAGCTAAAACGAACGGTAACAACGGGCGGTGAGAGAACAAACAGGGTTTCATTAAGAGCGCGTGCTACGCAGCTGCGCTTGCGCCTGTGTTCAATTTTAGGGTGATGTTGTGCCTTTTTCCAAATACTTCAGCAATACCAAATGCTTAGAGGTGTCATAAGAATTTGAATGGTATTTCTTAAAACACCTCAAATTCAGTATCCAGCTAATTTACCTGGGCGCTTATTCTCTATGCCAAACGAAATTCCTTGCAGAAAACGTGTGACGTCATTACGACAATGCAAGAACAATTCCACGAAGATATCGTAATGCAACGCGTTACGTGTCACAGAGAATAAGTGCACTGAAGTTAGTTGAATACTCGAATCCACAACCATTCAACTTCGATACACTTAATTTTTGAAACTGTAGGTAGGTATTTGTAGTAAGCTATTTCCTGCTATGTTACCACATGACGGTCCATTATCTAACATTATTGTGAATTTATCTATCAATCAAGCATATTAATGGCAGAGGAGGGGAACGTATAATGTTCTAGAAGAAACATGATCTCTAGTTATGGCATTTTCTAAGTTATCTTAGAGAAAATAAAACATAATTTAAAGAGGCAATCATAACATTATAACTCCGGACCACCAGGTTTGCCACAACAAAGTTTACACTAGGTGAAGTAAAACAAAGGTTCATTAAGAGCGCGTGCGCAGCTGCGTATGCGCAAGTATCGAAGCTATAAAGTGAATGTATCAAAGTAGAGGGTGCTCGATCAGGAAGTGTGGAGTGGAGTGGAGAGGGTTAACTGAGGCACGTGCTGTGGCAAGGTGGCCAGCCCACCGATACATACCGAGGTGGGTGGTAGTTGACTGTTTGCATTCGTTAAATTATCAGTTTTGATGAATCTATGAAAATCATCTACTACACGTAGATAATATTTAAAAAAAAGTGCTATCGTTTTACGGTCGATGCGGTCGAAGGTTTAGCATACTTGCCTAGTAGATACCTATTCACTCAAGACTTGAACACTCGTGGGATGTAATTTACCAGAAATACTGACCCTTCCACTCCTTTGCCGTTCTTATAGTAAATGAAGAAGCGTAACGCTTTGTTCTTGTGCGTGGTATTTTTACCATAAAGGTTTTCCGATTGTCTGGTCTTACGGTGATGGAAAGGTGATGCCAGAATCAGATTGTGCAGTTCTTGTACACACTCTCCTTCGTGCAAACTGTAAAATACCGGCAGGCTTGCGATCTCACTTTGCTTCGCCAGATTTCAAACCATTTAGAATAATTAGGTACGCGATGAAAATTAATGCCATCTCGGGTTTAGATTTTAGCGATTTAAAATCATAGGTATATGTGTATTTTTTAAATCTATTATCAAGGTACAAACGACCAAGATTACTTTTGTCGTTGGGGCTATTTATCTAAGAAGTTCTAATGAGATAAGTTTGTATTGAGTAACTAACGCTAGTTCAGTAAAAACTGTAAAAAGAAAATATTTTCTTTCTCTTTTTTCTCTTTGTAAACTTATTAGTAGTTTGTAAATTTAAGTTTCCTATAGGAATACATACTGGAAGTTAAAAAAAAAACCCTATTTAATAGTGGAACTTTCTATTTGAATCGAAATTATATAGTTGAAACTTACACTTCGTTAACCTTTATGTATGTCCCAGAAGTTTCAGCTTTCTAGTACTGTCGTAGCACAGATAAGGTTTTTTCATAGTTGATAGTTGGAGGCTTAGTCTCATCAATCCACAGTTTCAAACTCAACTGACCACAGTAATTTTTAATTAAATACCCTTTCAAAACTTTCATCTGTCCACGGTTTTATTGCGTGTAAAGTTAGAGCGATAAGCACCCCTGTCATGTCATGTCATATCCTGTCAAGCTATAGAAGTCCACTGTTGAACATAGGCCTCCCCCAAATAGCGCCATGATGAGCGATCTTGTGCCACCTCCATCCATCGACTTCCTGCGATGGCCACAATGCCGTCGGTCCATCGTGTGTAACCTTGGTTCTTCTAATACGGATTTCTTCATTACGGATCTTATCACGTAGTGAAACTTCGAGCATAGCTCTCTCCTTTGCCCGTTGCGCGACTTTGACCTACGTTTTCCTATTTCTTGCTGATCAACATCAGAATCTGAATGATATACAGTCCTGTAACCATCTCTGGTAACTATCTGACAAACACACACACACCAACCAACACACAAACTCCATGTCAAATCAGAATTAGAATCAGAATTATTTAGTCACGAGAATGTAGTTATAGCAGATAGTAATAATTATAAACAAGTCCACTTCATCCTACCATAACAATGGTGTGCAAAAATATTTATACAAGAATATAATTACACGATAGTAAGGAACCTCTCGGTCTTCCAAATTGGGGGGTGATAAAACCAGACTTACTTTAAAGCAGTTTATAAGAGCCCACTTATGTGACAGTACACTAAGTCAGTCCAGCGCTGACTTGCAACTGGGCTCATGTAGACACTAATTTCAACCCAGTCCAGTGCTGACTTCGCGCTCTCAAGTCAGTCCAGTTGACTAACCTGCCCTTCTATTTTCGGGCCCATTACCTTCCACTACCGTGCAATTCAAGACAGTCCAGTGCTACTGGCATTGTTCGGTCAGTCGCTGCCAATTTGTTGTTGAGTGTCCACGCTACGTTTTGACACAAACAGTCCCACAGTAACGACCGCTAGTGTCAATAATCTACAGCAAACTGCCGATCTCGTCTCCATGAACCCAGTGCCTGGGGTCCGAAAGTCTGAGTCACTGGGTCCAGTCCACTGCCATCGTATAAACCAGACCTATTACCACGACAGCTTCTTAGACGATTTTCTATGGATCAAAAACAAAAGGGGAAAAGACATGCCTTTGTTTTTACCCCTATCATTTTTCTCCTCCTACCTACACCAATAATGACAACCGATTTTGTATTTTGGTATGTTATAAGGCCTTCGTACGTCCGAATGAAATAAAAAACGGAACTTTTTACAGGATCACTCGTGTGTGTCTGTCCGTTTGTCCCTGCCAATTTGCTCCGAATCTAGTTGGTACACATATGAATTTCTGTGACCCAAGCACGGTCGTGTTACGTAATGAAATGAATTACTTAAATGAATTTTGAATACAAAAATAAAAGAGAAAAGATAAGTTTTGCTGACTGTAACCGTGTGACATATCAACTGAAAAGGCTTTTTGCGAGGATCTCATTTTTTTATATATTTTTTAATGGTCAACCTAATCATAAATTTCGAAAAAAATATTTTTGAGACTAGCCAGCCTAAAATTCTGAAAAAATATATGAGAATAGTTCTTTACTTCTAGATTACAGGACATTCTGGTGTGAAAATAACATGGTAATTCTCTCAATATTGTGAGATAATATGTACCTATATTCATCGTACGGAATCCTCTCCGCGCGAGTTCAACTCGCACTTGTCCGGTTTTATTACATTTACATATTATGCATATAATCAACATTGTTCGTATTTAGGCAGTAGGTACCAAACTGCTGGGGAGGGATTCGGAATCATTCAAATCATAACTCCGTCTGAGTGGGGATCCACCGCTGCATCCTTTGTCTAACTGCTGCGCCACGATCCAAACATAACAATGAACTTATCTTAATAGACTTTAAAATCTTATTGGCAATGTCAGAGAAGGGGCCTTGAAGCATTGTGCTTGTTAAAAATACTGTGTTTTGGGAGCCAATACTTGCGCTTGCAGCGTAAAATTATCCTGTTAGCCTCTATAATTATGTTATGGTGCTTAAACTTAAACTCCTTTTTTTGGAATATCTGTCTGTACTCAGTTTTAGTTAAAGGTAATCAATCATCGAATTGTGGCTAAGAATATAATTATGTTGTTCAATACATAACTATAAAATTAGTTGGGCTAGTTTAAAATGATACTTCTTCTGTGTAATGTTTTGGGCATTATTCTGTGAGTGTTCACGTTCATTTAACACGTATGTAAAGTGTTAAATGAATATGAAAATAGGTACATACTCTCAATTGTTAACAATTTGATTAGAATAGAATATATATAAGACTAGCTGTACCCGCGGCTTCGCACGCCTGTTTTTTTCTTTAGGTTCAAAATACCTTAATGTGCTATTCCAGGACCAATATACCACAATTGAACAAAATTTCTTCAGCCGTCATAAATACTTTTTCAATTGTTCGGCTTCTAACTCACCGGATTGAGATACCAATTACACCAGATTTAAATCAGCCCTAAGGTATCTAACAATGAAAACCGTATTGCAATCGGTCCAGTAGTTTTTACGTGATGCGTGAACAAACAAACATACAGCCAAACAGAAAGAGAGACACGATTAACAAAAAAATATTGTTCAATACCTTTTTTAAGCACCCAAGAGCATTTTTTTCATTTGAATTCATTTAGTAGTTTGGGACCGATGCGCGGTCAAGATACGGACAAATAGACAGACAAAATTAAAAAGTAAAACAGTTTGGCTTCAGTATCGCATATAGAGAACCACCCTAAAATATTTTTTATTACTTAAATATTAACATAACTTTGGACCCATATCCCGCAGAAATCCTTTACTTATTCGGGATAAAACTTGTCCTCAATTTTAACCCATCATATAACTTAAGACAGTGTCAAGATGCATCAAAACCCGTCCATTACTTTCAGCGTGGTACGTGTTCTTTTAAATAAGTTTCAACCCCTAAATAATAACCCATAAATTTTTCGATATGTAAAGTATCCTCGTAGTACGAACTCAAATCATACCAAGTTTCTTTTGAATTCATCCAGTAGTTCCGGCGGCGGCGTGATGCACGGCTAAGATACAGACTGACAGACATACAGACAAAAATGTAAAATATACAGTTTAGGCTTCATAATCGAAAATAGAGTAATTTCCAAAAAAAATAACATTATATCTTTAATGTACACAATTTGAACCCATATCCCACAGGAACCCTTTATTTTTTCGGGACAAAATGTATCCATAAATTTTCATCTTATAAACTATATCTGTGCCAAGTTGCATCAACATCCAATAGTTTCAGCGTGCTAAGTGTTCTTTTAAATAATTTTCCACCCCTATCCTGCAGGGACACTTTTTTTTTTCGGGATGAAAAGTACCTAATGTCCTACCTCGAAGTGTGAACTCAAATCATAACAAATTTAATTTGAATCCATTAAGTATTTTCGGCGTGGTGCGCTGCCATGGCACAGACAGACAGACGGACAGACAGACAGACGGACAAAAAAATTAAAAAATACAGTGTTGGCTTAGGTTATTGAACATAGAATGTCCAAATCAAATCAAATCAAATTCATTTATTGAGAATATAGGTGTAACAAATAAAGGTGTAAAAATACAGTTTTGGCTTCAGTATCGAATCTAGAGAAAAGTCCAAAAAAAATATCTAAATATCTTTAATGTACAGAATTGGACCCGTTACAGTTTTATTATAAGTAATAATATATATAAATATATATAGATAGATAGATGAACTCTTTATTGAAACACCACTATACAGAAATATACAATTAATAAACTTAATGTAACAAAAACATGTTACAATTGGCGGTCTTATCGCTTAAAGCGATCTCTTCCACACAATCGTGCATGGAGAAGATTAAAATAAACAAATATATATTATACTAGCTGTGCCCCGCGGTTTCACCCGCGTCCCTCAGGACTCCTGCATTTTTTCGGGGTAAGAAGTAGCCTATATGTTAATTCAGGGTATAAGCTACCTCCATACCAAATTTCATCCAAATCAGTTTAGTAGTTTTTGCGTGAAAGAGTAACAAACATCCAATCCATCCATCCATACTTACAAACTTTCGCGTTTATAATATTAGTAGGAAGTATGATTTTGTTTCTTTTCTCCTGGTATTAAGAAATATTTTTTAAAATATAATCACACCATTTAATTAATGTTCATGGGGAGGTATAATCACTTTTAATAACTTTATTTGCCAATTTTATAGAAACATATTATTTTTGTCCTATTTCTTGATCAAAAGTAGCCTATGTGTTAATCCAGGATATAAGCTATCCTGGTACCAAATTTCGCCCAAATCCGTCCAGCAGTTCGAGCGTGAAGGAGTAACAAACATCCATCCATCCATCAATCCATCCATCCATACTTACAAACTTTCGCGTTTGTAATATTAGTAGGATATTATGTCTCCAACATCTTAAGTGTTTCTGTTCTCCTGGTACTCACAAATACTTTTTTTAATAAAATCACACCATTTAATGTTGTATATATAACTAGCTGCGCCCCGCGGCTTTGCCCGCGTGCAATCTTCTCCCCCATCCTATTTAAAAATAATACAGTTAGCGTTACAATCATGTCACATAATTTAAAAGAGTTTTGGTGGTATATATTCTTTATATTGAAGTTTTTTTGATAAACAAATATTTTCCGTCTTGTGAGTAGTTACACGAATAGGTCTGACGGTTTCCCAACACGTGAGCACGGCAATTGACCATGTGAGGAGCATGTATTTTCCAAATTTAATCCTTAAAATCATAGCTGCGCCCCGTGGTTTCACCCGCGTCCCTCAGGACCCGTGTATTTTTCCGGGGTAGAAAGTAGCCTATGTGCTAATCCAGGGTATAAGCTACCTACATACCAAATTCCATCCAAATCCGTTCAGTAGTTTTTGCGTGAAAGAGTAACAAACATCCATCCATCCATCCATCCTCACAAACTTTCGCATTTATAATATGATATTTAAGTATGATTTTGTATATCCAACTTCGGGTGTTTCTTTTCTCCTGGTATGTAGAAATATTTTTTTAAATATAATCACACCATTTAATTAATGTTCATGGGGAGGTATAATCACTTGTAATAACTTTATTTGCCAATTTTATATCTCCAACTTCTTAAGTGTTTCTACTCTCCTGGTACTTAGAAATACTTTTTTTTAAATATAATCACACTATTTAATGTTCATGGGGAGGTAAGTATACTCACTTTTAATAACTTTATTTGTCAATTTTGTATCTCCAACTTCTTAAGTGCTTATGCTCTCCTGGTACTTAGAAATATTTTTTTAAAACTTAAAGAAAACGATAATATTTTTTCCTCCTATTTCGGGATAAAAAGTAGCCTATGTAATCCAGGGTATAAGCTACCTCCATACCAAATTTCATCCAAATCTGTTTAGTAGTTTTTGCGTGAAAGAGTAACAAACATCCATCCATCCATCCATCCATCCATCCATACCTACAAACTTTCGCGTTTATTACATTAGTAGAACATTTTTAAAATATAATCACACTATTTAATGTTCATGGGGAGGTTATATTCACTTTCAATAACTTTATTTGTCAATTTTGTATCTCCAATTTCTTAAGTGTTTCTGCTCTCCTGGTACTTAGAAATACTTTTTTTAATATAATATAATGTTCATGGGGAGGTATACTTGTCTCGAGGCGGTCCTACTCGTAGGCATTTTTTTTTTCTAAAAAAAAAACAAAACAAAAAATCTTAAAGAAAACGATACTACTTTTTTCCCCTATTTCGGGATCAAAAGTAGCCTATGTGTTAATCCGAGATATTATAAGCTATCGTGGTACCACATTTCATCCAAATCCGTTCAGCTGTTCGAGCGTGAAGGAGCAACAGTTTGACTTAAGTTTTTCTGCTCTCCTGGTACTTACAAATACATTTATAAAATATAATTATACTATTTAATGTTAATGGCGAGGTAAACTCACTTTTAATAAATAACCTTATTTATTTGTCAATGTCATATCTCCAACTTCTTAGGCGTTTCTGCTCTCCTGGTACTTTGAAATACTTAAAAAAATATAATAACACTATTTAATGTTCATGGGGAGGTATACTCACTTTTAATAGCTTTATTTGTCAATGTCATATATCCAACTTCAGGTGTTTCTTTTATCCTGGTACTTAGAAAAACTTTTTTTAATTTAATCATACCATTTAATCTTCATGGGGAGGAATACTCACTTATGCTCACTTATATAACTTTATATTTCAATATTATGTCTTCAACATCTTAAGTGTTTCTGTTCTCCTGGTACTCAGAAATACTTATTTTAGTATAATCACATCATTTAATGTTCATTGGGAGCTAAGTATACTCACTTTTAATAACTTTATTTGTCAATTTTATATCTCCAACTTCTTAAGTGGTACTCTCCTGGTACTTGAAATAATTTTTTTCATTATTTACTTCGTTTTTTTTTTTCAAGTTTTATAGAAAACGATAATATTTTTTTCTCCTATTTCGAGATAAAAAGTAGCCTATGTATTAATCCAGGATATAAGCTATCCTGGTACCAAATTTTATCTAAATCCGTCCAGCCATTCGAGCGTGAAGGAGCAACAAACACACACACAAACATACAAACTTTCGCATTTATAATATTAGTGTGATAAGGTTAATAAAGTTAAAATAATTAATTAAAATAATGGAAATGCTGAGCTGAAAAGGAATTTTTAAACTCTGGCCAATTTTCAACGATACTTGTACAAGCTCCTTTGAATTTTTGTTGTTGACCAATTTGTGTTATCGCCTTTAATTTTTAGGTGAATATGTTTATTTACAATGTCAATATGCAATTGATTGGATTCCTAGATGCATTCAAATTCATAAATCACACATTCATTCATCATCATTCATAGTCTTATTCCCATTCCTTGGAAATAAAACTCATAAGAAAGAGGAACCTTATATAATATAAAGGTTACTCGTGGAACCAATACAATATAGTGTAGGCTTATTTATACAGTCACTAGCCGTTGATTAGGGTGATTATGTGAGTGTATGTGTGTATGTGTATGTGTGGCGAGTGTGTGGTGTGTGGTGTGTGATGTGTAAATGTATGTATGTGTATATTTATATACAATTAGTTTGCCAAAATGGATAAACGTACCTTAGGGTACGACGTGCCTGTAGCACGTATGTTCGTACATAGTAAACGTTGTGTTAGAACGTTAAAATAATATAAGTAAGGTAGGTAGGTAATCGTATATAAACTATAAGATAATACTGGTTTTGTGATCTAGGCTTGGTTTATAGAGTAATCACATTTGCCGCGCTTTTCAGTTTTGGAAGTTTTGTGAGTAGGTGTAGTAAAAAATAATATATGGAACTGATTTCGCTTTAGGCTGAACATTATGTTTGTAAATAAAATAAATAAAAAGTACATAGCTAACAAGTAGGGTATTAACTACTGTTAGTACCAAAGAATTAAAGTATCTAGTATGTACAATAGCACTGAATAGCAATACGTAGGGACTTGAAGTCAATATTCATAATGAATCCGAAAAGTTAATGAAGTGAATAAAAGAAAAATATAAAAATGTGGACAATACTCCGTAAAGGGAAATTATATTAAAATTACATTATTTACAACTTAAATACGAGGTTATTTGTAAGTAGGGAACCTATAATTGTCATAAGTAGGCATTTAAATGTATGGTAAGGTACGGGAATATGAAAGCAATGTAACTTTCATAGTACATAATGTATGTATGTATCCTGTTCAAATGTATACGGGCTTTGAAAATCCTGAGTATTCAAGCTATAAAGTAAGGTCGATAACCTTGAACGTAAATTTTCAGTAGTATCTGTTGTATAGATCTCAGCATTTCGACATTTTAATTCATAGATCAATTCTGGTTTATTTAGATGCGCAGGGTCCATTTTCATTTATATGAGACCAGCAAATAAAATTAAGTATTAACTTTGTAAAGGTTGCGTTAAGTGCGATAGTAACGCTTTAAAAAATAAATAAAAAAATTGCTTTAATGCAACTACGCATTAATGCGTCACGCATAATAACGCGTCAAAGTTTAGCGTAATTCGGCCGATAGTGAAATTCGGAACAAAGTACGTCCTAATGAAAATGTCTTACTTAAATGAATGACTGGGATGCAATTATAAATTACATTTTAATATAAAAAAACTGTTCTGGGTTTGCCAAATATTTCCAAAATGAATCAAAATGGCCTAGTGCCTTTTAGAATTTTGTGGGATCACTGCTTAGAAAAAATAGCACACGGATTAACAAATTAAAAAAAAAGGAACTCGAAGGTAGGTAGAGCTGGGCAGGGTTAGGACACGTAGAGGGTTGGTCCAATCATTTTGATTAAAGTTATTGTTAGTATTACAATTTTGTGTTTCTAGTTCCTCTCTAATTAGTTTTTTGAAGTTTGTGTACATACAGGGCAATTGGTAAAAATTACGTCTTTTTTACCTCAACGAAAACAAACTTTATGTCTGTAGGGACATTGACATAAAGCATGGCGTTTCAACAGCGAGGGCAAAATATAGGTAGTGCAGGTTTCTTAGAATCTGCAGCAGTTGAATGTACAGGGTAAGGTTGTATTTGCACAAGTGGTTGTTGTAAGGTATTGTACTGATAATGTGGTATATTAGGTGTAGCAGCGACTTTGTGTTGGGTATTAGAAGTCGAAGGCTTTGCTAAGTCTTGTAGTGTAGAAGGAGTATCAGAGTTGGACATTTCAATGCAACTTTCGTACCATTTGCAAGTTTTAAATAATGTTGCGACCGAGTCAAGATCGTTTGGCGACAACCTTTGCCCGAATTCGGGTCGCAAGTTACGCCTAAAAATGACAATCTTGGCTTTTTCTGAAATAGGCTCACGTAATTTTGCAAATAATGATTCTAATTCGGTAAAATAACAAATCACACGCTCATTTGTTTTTTGTTTGCGAGCATCTATGATTTTACGCAGTTTATAGTCGTAGTCTGTAATTTCAAATTCATTTAGTAATGTAATTTTGAAAGATTCCCAATCGGGGATTGTTTGTTTGTGAGCTCGAAAACCAATCCAAAGGAGTTCCTTTAAGAATGTCGTATATGTGGTTGTATAGTTCAGTATGTGAAATATTTCGAGCAATTGCAAATTCCTCTACTTTTTCAATAAAATCTTTTGGGCAACTATCCCCCTTGTAAATAAACCGTTTAATTTCATTACTTGATCTGTTGATCGAAATATTTTGTAGTTTTTGTGTAAGTAGGTCAAAATATGCACTTCCTCTAGAAGAGCAGCTTGGATTTTCTAATGTTTCGAAACGTTTGTGTAAATCGAAGAAACTTTCTGAAACATTTTTAAATGTTTCTAGTTGTACTGTCGTAAGTTCGGTGGTAATTTCCATGTTATTTAATCTATTTTTAACATGCAGAATATAGGACGCAATCTTTTCCTTTCGTACCGGGTAAGCTATTAAACGTGCAGAAATCGTGCACGTTGGGCGCCAATTGTCACGAGGCGGTCCTAGGCTTTGGGCTTGCTCCACCTGCCCAGGGACCAAGCCTCTGTGGACAACACAAAAGGTCAGGATTCAGGAACAATTAGGAGCACAGGAACAGGAGGAGATGATCATAAACAGCGGCTTACGAAGGTATTATTATATATTTAAAATCTCCAGTTGTATTAATCTTATTATTGGTATTTTATAACAATTTCCGTTTTGCTAAAAATCAATATCGGAATGACAGGTTATTTGAATTTGGAATGAATAATGACAAACTAAAAAATGGAATGAAATGGATTGTGAAAGAATTAAGAGATCAAATGAGTATTATTACGAAAGAGATTTGACCTCGTTACATACTTACTTTTAATAAGTGTTTCTGCTCTCCTGGAACTAAGAAATAATTTTTGCTTCTTTTTTCCTTTTTGTTTCAAGTCCTTAAGAAAACGTTTTTTTTTCCCCTATTTCTTGATCAAAAGTAGCCTATGTGTTAATCCAGGATATAAGCTATCCTGGTACCGAATTTCGTCCAAATTCGTCCAGCAGTTCGAGCGTGAAGGAGTAACAAACATCTATCCATCCATCCATCCATCCACCCATACTTACAAACTTTCGCATTTATAATATTAGTAGGATATTATGTCTCCAACATCTTAAGTGTTTCTGTTCTTCTGGTACTCACAAATACTTTTTTCAATAAAATCACACCATTTAATGTTATTGTATGTTGTATACAATGTGTCTGGTCACCGGTGTCGGAGACTTAAGGGGGGTTAAATATGGGGATTTTTATCGACAAATCACTATCTCGATTTTCTCTTGGCCTCTCCATACTAAAATGGCAGCCATTTTGTTTTTTTTACTTCGCAGCTCAGACGCCTACACTGATTTAATCATTGCTATCGATGTAGACGTCTTAGGAAGACGAAAGAGGTATCATTTGAAAGCTAACAATGAAGACAATCAATTTATGATACATTTTATTCAATATCTTTTTCACAAAATAACATAACAATATTAACAAAATAAAAATCGTATTTATTTATTGCATTTTTTTTAGTTTTTTAATTTTTTTATGAAAACTAACCTGTCAAGCTATTTTTTTTTAATTGTATTATAATAGTACAAGATATTTCCATTAAAATAAATCTTACATCAAGGTCCTAAGTTAAATATTTTCGAAGCTATGATGGTTTAAATATGACCCTTAAAAACTCTATTAATAGCACACGTCAAAGCTATGATGATTGGGATGGGAAAAGACAAGAAAAGAACAAAGTAAAACCATTAATTATCATTTATTAATTTAATACCATCTAAACTAGGTACTACAGCCACGATTCAAAATGTCCTCCGTTTTGTTGTAGACAAGCAGTTGCCCTAATTGACACATGTTGTGTAGCTCTTTTTATCATGGCTTTGTCCGCCCTCATTACATCCCCGACTTGTAATATTTTTTCAATTAGTTCTTCTCTTGTGTTGGGCACGTTAACGTACACTTTCTGCTATATTGTGCCCCATAAAAAATAATCTAGGGGTGTCAAATCCGGGGAACGCGAGCAATCGTCCCACCTCGTCCAATCCATGTTGGATATGTGTTGTTTAAGTAATTTCTCACATTTACCGCAAAGTGTGCCGGAGCTCCATCTAATTGGAGTATCATTCTTGCCCTATACGTCAATGGCAATTCGCTTAATGCGTCTTGATAGTCATTCTGCAGGAATTCCAAAAATCTTGGGCCATTTAATGTAGCGGGCAAAATAAGAGGCCCAATAAGGATATCGTCTATCATTCCAGCCCAAACATTTACCGAAAACTTGTGCTGAAAGCTACTGGGTCTCACTGCATGCGGGTTTTTTTGGAGCCACAGGTGCTCGTTCCGATGATTTGTGTATCCAGATCTTGTAAAAGTTGCTTCATCGGTCCACATAATCCTCTTTAAAAAATTGGGATTGGATCGCGCTTCTCGTAATATCCACGAAGAAAAAACTGTCCTTCGGGCGACGTCAGGTCCAATTAAATCCTGGACTCTTCTAAAATGGAATGGATGCAATCCTTGCCGTTTTAAAATCTGCCAAACTGTCCATTTCGATAGACCGAGTCTAATCGCAATGCGACGGACACTCAGTTGTGGGTCTTGCGTTATTAAATCCAACACCTCTTCTTCCTCTCGCGGAGACACCAAACGAGTACGTTCGTTAGCGGGTCTTCTTATTCCATATTCGGAGAGATTCGAGTGCAATCTGATGAACGTGCGAGCATTCGGCGTAGGTCTATCAGGGAATCTTCTCGCATACTCTCTTACAGCAGCATTCGCGTTCCCGTCGCAAAATTCATACACAAAATGGATGTTGGCCACGTCGCGGCTTGAAAAACGACGCTCTTCCATTTCAGTTAACGAAAGTTAACTAAAATAACAAAACGAGTCCAAAACACAAAGCAGAGGTTAGAAAATAGCAACGCACAGTACTTCGGCAGATAAGAATGTAATCACAACGCTAGGCGAGGGACGACTACCTGTAATTGTATCCTGACCTGAGTAGAGCCCAAATTTTGTCTCATTCACACCCTATACATGTCTCTTTCTAACATGTTGTCAAAGAACAGCTGCCTGTCTTACGACACGCCAATTGAATGTGGGATCTTGAGTCTATTGTTTGACGTGTGCTATTAATAGAGTTTTTAAGGGTCATATTTAAACCATCATAGCTTCGAAAATATTTAACTTAAGACCTTGATGTAAGATTTATTTTAATGGAAATATCTTGTACTATGATAATACAATTAAAAAAAAAAATTGCTTGACAGGTTAGTTTTCATAAAAAATTTAAAAACTAAAAAAAATGCAATAAATAAATACGATTTTTATTTTGTTAATATTGTTATGTTATTTTGTGAAAAAGATATTGAATAAAATGTATCATAAATTGATTGTCTTCATTGTTAGCTTTCAAATGATACCTCTTTCGTCTTCCTAAGACGTCTACATCGATAGCAATGATTAAATCAGTGTAGGCGTCTGAGCTGCGAAGTAAAAAAAAACAAAATGGCTGCCATTTTAGTATGGAGAGGCCAAGAGAAAATCGAGATAATGATTTGTCGATAAAAATCCCCATATTTAACCCCCCTTAAGTCTCCGACACCGGTGACCAGACACATTGTATATATGTAAGTATACTCACTTTTAATAACTTCATTTGTCCATTTTGTATTTCCAACTTCTTGGTAATATAGGACAGCACAAACTTAAACACTAAATGTACGATGGGCGGCCTTATTGCTTAATAGAAATCTCTTCCGGGCAACCTTGGTATGGAAAATATTACATGGATATAAAAGTTATCGGTCGGTGGTGCACTAAAAATAAAATAAAATTCCAAACATAAACAAGTATATCATCAAAGTAAGAGAAAAAAACACGACTACCCTGCCAAAAAACGCTCTCTTCTCTTCTTTAGCCGTTTTGGGTCCATTTCTGGACATAGGCCTCTCCCAATTTCCTCCATGACACACGATCCCGTGCCTTGGCCATCCAGTCATGTCCCACGCATTCCCGTATATCGTCCTTCCAACGCTTAGGAGGACGACCGCGTGGTCTGGTGTTCGCCCACGGTCTCCATTCGAGCACTCGTCTGGTCCAACGGTCCCTGTCCATGCGAGCAACATGACCGGCCCAACTCCACTTTCGCTCCGCGATTATTTGGACCACGTCCCTTACTCTCGTTTTCCGCCGGATCCACTCATTCCTCTTTCGGTCGCGCAAAGTTATCCCGAGCATAGCTCTTTCCATCGCTCTTTGCGCGACTCTGAATTTCTCGGCTGACCGTTCAGTAAGTGACATAGTTTCGGAGCCATATGTGAAGACTGGCATTATGCATTCCTCGAACACTTTTGCCTTAAGTTTCAAAGACAGTTGGCCTCGAAGTAATTTCTTATTTGCACCAAATGCTGCCCAGGCTTGGGATATCCGTCTTTCTACTTCCGCTGTTTGATTTGCGCTTCCCAAAGTTATTCCCAAAAAACGCATCTACTCGTAAATTTATTTAATGCCTAAATTACTCGGCATAATGAAAAGGATTCTAACGATACCCCTTACATCCCAATCTGTTCAGGCATTTAAAAGTTATGGTAGAACAAAGAAACACACATACATAGATAGATAGATAGATAGATAGATAACTCTTTATTGCATACCACTTACAAGTAAATCGTACATTTTACATAACATTACCTAAAATATTGAAATTGCGGTAACACAATCGGCGGTCTTATCTTACATACATAAATACATGAACCCTGAAAACATTACACTTATTTTTTGGGGAGTCGTGCAATAAGCTACAGACTATCATCATCATCATCATCATCATCATGGAAGCCTTCTCGTAATCCATTCTTAGATATAGGCCTCTCCTCTTCGTCTCCACTCCCGGCGGACTTGTGCGCGCTGCATCCAATCCTGACCTTCGTGTCGTCTAATGTCGTCGATCCAGCGCTGAGGTCGGTCTCACTCTCTGGTGTCGGCCCTGGGACTTATCGACTCAAGGACTCATCTCGTCCAATGGCTTGTGTCCATTCGTCCAATGTGCCCTGCCCATGCCCATTTCTTCTTTGCTATAATTGAAGTCATTACATACGGATACTCTCATGAGAAAGAAACAGATTTGATGACATGGCGAATTAACAACGTCATCAAATAGGTGTTGCCCTGGCAATGGGTAGCAGCATGCCAGGGCGAAAATGTAGACCCTCATAACCGGCTGCAGCACTGCGATCTCCAACCCCCCGTGGCTGGCGTGGTGATTATGCTTAAAACCCTTCCCTTCAAATCAATAATGTAACGTAACAGACTAAAGAATAAAACATAGCTACAGAATACAAGCTCAATAAAAATAAATATATAACTATAATAATAGCTACGTATACACCGTAAGTTTTTAATAAACTTCAGATACTTTTTTCACTTTTTAGACACTGCAGATAAGTAAAAGTTTTAAAACAACAACTTCAATGTCTGCAGAGACTGAGCTCATCTTATTGGAAGAGGAAGGGCGTTCCAAAGACGTACAACTTGAAGGAACCTTCGTAAAAAATGCTACGGTGCACAAGAGTTTTAAATGTGAGATTTTCCGATAGCCGTTGGGGTAAACGTGTTCTAGAGTGCAGACTACGAATTGGCAAACGTAGTGTAGGACGCCCACCAGCTAGATGGAGCGACGATCTGGGCAAGGCAGAAAATGGATGATATACCTGAACACCGGGTCAAATAGCGCGCCTTGGGAGAGGCCTATGTCCAGCAGTGGACAAATACAATATGATGATGATGATTCTACTTATCTAATCATGAATTTATTCTCATAACTAACAATTACAATATGAACTACATAAAAAATTAAAATCTTATTGGAAATATTTGGACATCATTTTAATGTACTAAATAAAATACCACCTTAGTATTGTTACAGACAAGTACCTACGTATAAGAACTTGCTTTCTGAAAAGTAAAAGACGAATGTATCTATAATTTTTGGCATTGAATAAAACACTAGAAGTTATTTTTATTAAATGCCATTATTAATGTATTGAAACCAGATATAGTTAAGGTCTAAAAACTTTTAAGTTAAACAGTTCCATTTTCTAAAAAGATCCTCAAGTTTATCAAGACACACTACCGTGTACCCTGCAGCTTGCAGCAACAGGATTTGTGGATCGTAGGTTTCTTCTGTTACATCCACATTATTCTCAATCAAGAAGCACGAATCAACACGAATCAACCATTTTGTTAAGCTCCACGTGATACTAATATTATATTATTTACTAGCTACATCCCGCGACTTTGCACGCGCACAAATTTCACCCCTTCCCTCTCCCCTCTTCCCCTTCCCGTCTCCCTCCCCCTCTACCCTTAACCGCCTTTATAAGTTAAAAAAACATTTAAACAAAAGCTTTTATGCAGTAGTCATGGTGAAACTTAGAACGGACTATCTCAATTAAAGGCGTATATACAATATTTCGTGTTCGTGTCTTAATCGTTCCTAGTCAGGACCCAACCCCGAGTGCAGCAAGTTTCTCATTGTTACACTTAAAACCGCCTATCGTAATAAAATGCGTACAAAAATTTCGTGTCTGTGCTGTTAACCGTTGAAGAGTTCCTTTATCTGGAGACCATGTCACGGTAAAACTTGAAAACCGGCTTTCATAATAAAATGGGTACACAAATTTCGTGTCTTTGCTGTTAACCGTTGAAGATTTCCTTTATAGGGGGAGCTAATCCGAGATGACGATTCAGATTATGCTTACCATAAAAATGCATTGTCGTCGGATATGAACCAACAATTAAAAATTTACGTTAATTTTTCGGATGTTTTATTTTAGTTATTAGTTTTCCAGCCCGCGACTTCGTCCGCGCGGACTACTGTTTATCGTGAAGGGGGGATCGCGAATGGGGGAAATGAGGATCGTAGCACCCAAATGAACGGACCGATTTTGATACGGTTTTTATGTTAGAAAACTGATGTGATCGAGATGCTTCTTAGCTGTAATGGGGGGTCGGGGGCATATCGGGGGTTATATAAATTTTTAATTTGTACTTATTGACAGACTTGTTATTATTTCGTTTCCACGGCAACAGCATGTCATTCCGTTCCTTGCAGCGAGTAAACGTCATTTTTTACTTTTCCCGTGGCAACTTACCATTTCCGGGATAAAAAGTATCCTACCTATTAGTCTCTATATTTTACAGTACAGTACCTATTTACAAAGCTTCATCGAAATCGGATCCGCCGTTTTGTTTTTGTTATTTCCCAAACAAACAAACACACAAACGGACAACGGTTCACTTTTAGATATTAGTGTGGATAACTCGTGCGACAAAAGCTTGCGTGTTTTAAGGATCGCCAACGCCATCTAAAAAGCCGAAGAAGTAAATACGTCGATACGTAAATCTATGTAAATAAATTACAATTTAAAAGTTTTTTTTTATTTGCTGTGTTATATAGGACATTTTTTTTTATTACGGGCTATGCAATCGTTTGACCACGATCTCACCTGATGGAAAGCGATGATGTGGTCGAAGGTGTAGCACGCTTGCCTAGTAGATACCTATTCACTCTTGACTTGAACACACCGGGGTTATAATTTACCGGAAACACTGACGAGGGCAGGGCATTCCACTCCTTTGCAGTTCTTATAATAAATGAAGAAGCGTAACGCTTCGTTCTTGCGCGAGGTATTTCAACCATGAAAGGGTGGCGCTTTGCTGATCGTCTAGTCGTACGGTGATGGAAAGGTGATGGGGGAATCAGGTTGTGCAGTTCTTGTGCACACTCTCCATAGTGCAATCTGTAGAATACCGCCAGGCTTGCTACCTCACGTCAATGCGCCAGACTTTGAAGCTTACTCTTTACCAGAGTGTCATCCCCAATGAGCCTGATAGCACGTCTCTCAATTGAATCCAAAGACTCGAGCTGATACTTGGCAGAACCGTCCCAGAGGTGGCAGCAGTACTCCATACAAGATCGGACCTGTGCTTGATAAAGACTCAAAAGCTGTCCCGGTGTGAAGTATCGCCTAACCTTAGACAAAATACCAAGTTTTTTTTGCAGCTACCTTGGCTTTGGATTCAATATAAGACCCAAAATTCAGGTTTGATGTGAGTTCGACACCCAAAAGCTCCAAATGGTCGCCTATTGGTATTGTTACACTTTGGAAAGACGGTGTAGAGGACACTTTTTAGCAGAAAACAAACACGCTTGCGTTTTAGTAGCATTAAACTTAACCAGGTTAGCATCGCCCCAATCGGACACGGCTTCTAAGGCTAAATTTAAACGGTCTACCATAGCCTCTCTCTGAAACTGGGCAGCGTCACAGCTGGCTTGAGCATTGGAAGTGTATCTCTCAACTACAGTACTGTCATTAGCATACCCAAAGGTACCGGGCTTCAGCAGGTCATTAATGTGCAGTAAAAACAGTGTAGCCGAGAGAAACGATCCCTGAGGTACCGGCATTGATAGCCATTTGATCAGACGAGCAGCCCTCTAAGACTACTCGAATAGATCGTTCCCTCAAGAATTCAACTATCCAATTGCATAAGCCAACAGATAAACCATATGAGGGAAGCTTGTTTAAAAGGCCATCGTGCCAGACCCGATCAAATGCCTTCGATATGTCAAGGGAGACGGCAAGCGCCTCACCATGCATCTCTATGGCTTCGCTCAGTACGTGAGTGGCATACGCGAGAAGATCCCCAGTAGACCGGTTTCGGCGAAATCCGTATTGCCGGTCACTGGGAAGATCATTGTCTTCAAGGTGTGCCAAGAGCCTAATGTTTATGACACGCTCCATACACTTACAGAGTAAGGAGGTAATCGAGATGGGATGATAATTGGCCGGATCAGCACGACTACCCTTCTTTGGTACTGGTTGTAAATTGGCAAGCTTCCAGCTCTTCGGAACTTTACCTGAGTGAAGAGAGAGGCGGTACAAACGCGTAAAGATGGGAGACAATTCGGGCGCACAGTTTTTCAACACAATCGCTGGAATACCATCAGGACCAATGGCCTTGTTCACATCTAGAGCTCGAAGCAGAAATAACAAACTATTTAGATATTTTATGATATCTGAATCAATCTTTACTTATAATAAAGCAATAAGAAGAAAAAGTATGTACAAAGAACATAATTAATTTAAAAAAATGGTCTTGGGTACTTAAAATTAATTTACTGAACAAGAATATAACATTTTTTTAAATCGGGTCTGTCTTTTGTCTATATGTTTGTTCGCACATCAAAGCCGATTGCGATGCGGTTTTCACTTTTGGATAGTTTAAGATTTGACTTAAAAACTGGGGTACTTGTTATCTTATTCCGATAATTATATGCCGAGGAATCAATAAATAACTATTTGCCGTCTGAATGAGTTTTGAAGATATGTTGTATATTGTACTTTATAGGTACTTTTGGTCCTGGAATAACACGTATGGGCTACTTTTAAATGAAATAACCACGAGGGCAAAGCCGCGGGCACAGCTAGTAATAAATATTTATTTATTTATATTCATTGCAGAATAACACATAGTCCAAACGTAATAATACGTCACAATAACTATTATTATTATTACGTAAATCCCATGGAAGTTGTATGTACTATATAAGTAGTACATTAATGTCCTTGGTAGTTCCCCTCTAAATAACAACAATTCCTAACTTTCTTACAAATGCACAACTGCTTTTTAGAACTCACAATTAAAAAAACACAGCTACCCACACATTCTAAAGTCCTAGACACATTTGCATATCAATATAATTGTCCCATACAATGTTCCTTACGCAATATCTCGCAGGTGTTAAGAACATAATAACACAGAAAAATACATTATCTTATTACATTCAATGGCGGAGTGGGCAAAAAGTGTAATTGTGGCCACATACATACCTGTTCCCTGCAACAAGATCTCTCCTATACAAAAAGATAAACACAATCAAAATAATAAAAAATATTTTATAAAAGCTCCGAAGGCGCGAAGACACTCGAACGAGGTAAACGAGTCGTATTTCAAAACAACGAATTTGATATCTCAATTTTTCGCGGGTTTTACGATTGTTGTGGATTATTTTTCTTTTTAGCAGTTCTTGGAGACTGGAATAAAGATGAAGAATTCATATATCGCTATTGGCATTGCAACGTGGAATAATAATTACAAATTAACTTTGTATTATATGTTATCTACTATATTGGTATGTGAAGTACTTTAGGCCGCCCTTACACTTGTAAGTTTTACCTTGTACTATTATTTATTCTGTGGTTTTACTCACGTAAGTTACTTACGTAATTAACTTACGATAAATTTGAAAATGCAAAGAGTGTTTACATTTGCAAATTACGTGAGTAATATTGTTAAGTATTATCATCATCATCATTTTACCCTTTAGTAGTCCACTGCTGAACATAGGCCTCCCCTAAAGAGCGCCATGACGAGCGATCTTGTGCAACCTCCATCCAACGATTTCCTGCGATGGCTACAATGTCGTCGCTCCATCGTGTGGGGGGTCACCCTACACTTCGCTTGCTTGTTTGTGGTCGCCATTCGAGAACATTTATTCCCTAGCGGTTGTCGGTTCTGCGAACTATATGGCCTGCCCTTTGCCACTTCAACTTGCAAACTCTGAGAGCTATTTCGGTAACCTTGGTTCTTCTACGGATTTCCTCATTTCGGATTCTATCACGTAGTGAAACACCGAGCATAGCTTTCTCCATTGCACGCTGCGCGACTTTGAGCTTGTGTATGAGACCAATAGTTAGCGACCACGTCTCAGTGCCGTATGTCATCACTGGTAACACGCACTGATTATAAACTTTCGTCTTGAGGCTCTGCGGTATCTGCGACGAGAAGATATGGCGTAATTTCCCGAACGCTGCTCATCCGAGTTGGATTCGTCGGTTGACCTCTTTGTCGAAGTGGGATCTACCCAGTTGGATCGTCTGACCTAAGTAGACATAGTGATCAACAGCTTCGATAATATCGTTCCCAACATAAACCGGCATGGACATTTGACATGATGTTCGTCTTACCCATGTTCATTTTAAGACCCACCTGTTGGGAAACAATATTGAGGTCACTGAGCATTGTGCTTAGGTCTTCTAGGGTTTCTGCCATGATGACTATATCATCAGCAAATCGAAGGTGAGTGATGTATTCGCCATTGATGTTAACTATTGCCATTGGTGTTGCTCCAGTTCAGAAGCATGAATACATCTTCCAGTGCAGAGGTGAACAGTTTCGGAGGAATAACATCTCCCTGTCTCACCCCTTTTTGCACCTGGATAGAATTCGTGCTCTGATCCTGAAGACGGACTGTCATGATGGCCTTGCTGTACAAACACTTCAACACTTCGATGTACCGGTAGTCAATCTGGCACCGCTGTAATGACTGTAGCACTGCCCAGGTCTCGACTGAATCAAAGGTTTTCTCGTAGTCCACAAATGCTAGACATAGTGGCCGATTATACTCTTCGGGTCTTCTGTATAATCTGCCGGAGCGTATGGATGTGGTCTACGGTGCTAAAGCCCTTCCGGAATCCAGCTTGTTCGGTAGGCTGAAAGTCGTCGAACCTACGAGCCAGACGGTTTGTAACTACTCTCGAAAACAGCTTATAGACGTGGCTCAGCAGCAAAATGGGCCTATAATTCTTCAAGAGGGTGTTATCACCTTTCTTAAAGAACAACACCACTACGGTCCTGTGCCACGCCTCTGGCGTAGTACCCTCAAACTACCTCTATTTTTTAAGAAGTGTTAGGGCGGCCTTCAATATATGTTTGTTTATAAAAAATTGAATTCATTAAACTTTTTCAAGGAGGAGGATAAATCTAATATAGATTTCATAAAAATTATAAGCAATTTGTAGTTGTTCATTGAATAAATCCATGCGAAGTTGTTTTTTTTAGCTAGAAAAATAATTATATTTATGGTAATAAGGCTGAAAAATATTAGATACTTACTACTACTTACATTGATTTACTCATCTACTTGATTTTACTTTTGAATCTTTTGATTAGCTAGTGTATACCAGGCTTAAGTAGTAAATAGTAAAGGTCCTCAGAAACGGGCTATGTAGGTAACGCCATTTTAACTAGCCTAAAAGCTACTTCTGTGCTGAAATAGGATTATACAGGATGGTATTTAGAAATGGGGCAGTTAGGGCAGGTATCTTAACCGTTGTTGATACAGCAAAACGTTCTTAGGAGACTGTCAATATATTTGGAAATATTTTGATCTGCATTCACAAATTTGTAATAAAATACAGTCAGCAAGAAAATTGACACTTTACGCAAAAACTTTTTTTGATGCCGATAGATCCTGTTTCTTATAAGGATCAAAAGTCTCTACCAAACAGGCTGAGGTTCGAGTACTAGAAATGACAGAAATCGTGAAAAGCTTTTCCCAAACATTTTATACAAAATTACCATAACCGTTATAGCTTCAGGAATACGTTTTTAGGAGACTGTCCTTTACCCTTGGATATATTTTGACTTGACTACATTCACAGATTTTGGAAAAAATACAGTCATCGAGAAAATGGGCTATTATTTACATAAATACATTTTTTTTAATGCTAATCGATCCTGTTTATTTTATGAATCAAAGGAATCTATTGTGCCGACTGAGGTTTGAGTACTAGAAATGTCAGAAACCGTGAAAAAGCTTTTCTATGAATTTCATAATTCAAAAATCTTTTTTATTCTGGATAGACTGGCCGCTATTAAAGGAGACGGGTCGCTAAAAGAACAATAAAATTTTAAACTTCAAATTTGGAATAGATACCATGTCTTGTCATGCCAATATTGTATTTGCTATGAAAACAAAAATACAATACTGTGAATAAGCTGAAAGACGCACTGAAAACGATTCTGCACGGAATTCATCATCATCATCATGTGAGCCCTTAGAAGTCCACTGCTGAACATAGGCCTCCCCCAAAGAGCGCCATGACGAGCGATCTTGTGCCACCTCCATCCACCGACTTCCTGCGATGGCTACAATGTCGTCGGTCCATCGTGTGGGGTGTCTCCCCACACTTCGCTTGCTTGTTCGTGGTCGCCATTCGAGAACCTTTATTCCCCAGCGGTTGTCGGTTCTGCGAACTATATGGCCTGCCCATTGCCACTTCAACTTACAAACTCTGAGAGCTATGTCAGTAACCTTCGTTCTTCTACGGATTTCTTCGTTTCTGATTCTATCACGTATTCTAACACCTAGCATAGCTCTCCATTGCACGGTGCGTAACTCTGAGCACGGAATTAATCCAAGTAAATTATCGGCTGCTACCCGCTCAGTACAAAAGAGAGTAAACCTTTGCATCCGTTAAAATGGTAGCCATTTTGATCATTATATACCACAAATGTAAGATTTCTTGATAAAGTTTGTAGGTACATAATAATTACCAGATTTGAACATAAACAATGTTCAAATCTGGTAATTTTTAATCTTTAAAACATACGTCGTACGTTTACCTAAACTTTTTTTTTGTTTAAGTATTAACTTTGTTCAAAGTCATCGAAGCCACGGTGATTTCCTACAAAATGTATGAAAAAAATTGTTTGCAATTTCTGTGATTTTTAGTACTCTAACCTCAGTTGGTCCGGTAGAGACTTTTGATCATTATAAGAAACAGGATCAATTAGCATCAAAAACAGTTTATGTGTAAAGTTACTATTCTCTTGCCGACTGTAAGTCCGACTGTTCTTTTCCTAAATCTGTGACTGCAGGTCTAAATATTACCAAAACTTATGGTCAGTCTCCTCAGAACGTTTCCCTGTAGCAACGGTTAAGGTACCTGCCCTCACTGCCCCATCTCAAAAAACCATATAGCAAAAATTTTGGAATACACTCTGTATAGACTATTGCACTGGCTATAATAATTGCTATAGTAGGTACAAGCCCGTTTCTGAGACAGCTAAATCTTCTGTATATACAGAGTGTCCCGTTTAATTGTCGCAAATCTCCAGATTTCGTCACAAACTTCGTTATTTTTATCAAACTAACACTAATAACGGGGTCTATATAAAAAATATTGGTAGTCCAGTAGTGACCCTCTTATAAGACACCAAAATCTTATTGTAATAATAAAAACATATTAAGAGAAATAAAAGAAATAAAAATGGTACAATTGAATTAACAATTTAGATAAACAAACAGTATTGCAATGCAATGAAGTACTATTATTTAATCTATGGCAATAGTAAAGTTGTTTTTTATTATAGTTATTTTTTTACCCGACCACGGTGAAGCAAGGGAAGGGTAATTAGTTTAACAGTATATGTATGTATGTATACATGTATGTATGTGGGTATATGGATGTTCCACCATAGCGTCGCGTCGATCTCCCCTATTGGTCCGATTTTGACAAGCGAAGTGTCAATCGATTTGTCTTCATTTATAGAGTGTGGTGCATTTTTGTTAACCCGACTAAGGCGAAGCATAGGAAGGTTTATGTGTTCAAAATAAAAAATTGATCCGCTTTTGACAAGTGAGGTATCAATCGATTCTTCTTCATCACAAGTGTCATAGGCTATTTTTTACCCGACGATATAGCTAGCGGCACGTAAGTCTAGCGGTGAACGAAACGTGGCGGGGATCTTGGCACAGTCAGTTTTCGGGATAAAAAGTATTAAACATTTTAACACATTATATAAACTTTGACTGTGCCAAGATCCCCGCCAAGTTTCGTTCACCGCTAGACTTACGTGCCGCTAGGTATAGTCGGATTTTAGTTTCTGAATCTCGATAAACACACTTCCCTAAGAGCTGGTGTTTCAGTGAATGTTTCTGGTTACGCGTGCATCGTAGCTTGTCAATTAATATCATTTTCTTTTTTAATCTCAGCTACTTGCCGTGAGTTATAAACAAGAACTGCACTAAACACTGTTCTATGAGGCTTTTGCCGACTTCGCTCTTTGTCGACTTTTTAATATTTACATACATTTCAATATAGCTTTGCCGATTTTTTTTTTTTTTTTATTTTTACCTCGCATTTAGCCCACTTTTTACAAATTAATTAATTTCAAAGTTCAGCTTTTGCCAACTTTTATCAATTACTTACATAACTGGTGCTTTAGTATTAAATATCGAGTCCGCCAGAATAATGAACATTTCGGTCTTAATAACTTCAAAGTGATTATTCCAAGTGATGCCATTTACCTAGGTAAATTAAATTTATAGACTGGATGTCTAGTGAAAGTGTGTTTCTAAGAAATGTACAAAAAAAAAAATTTTTTATAATTAGAGCCCTCCGAACTTCTAAGGTACATGTATTTCTGTTTTTTTGTTGTTGTTATTATTTTATTTTTCTTGATATACTATCATTATTAAATAAGATTTTGATGTCTTATAAGATGGTCACTACTGGACTACTAACGTACAAAAAATCAACTCTCGTTCACACAGTTCACAAAATCAAATCAACATTACTCGTGTTAGTTGTCAAAATAATTCAGTTTGTGATGATATCTGGAGCTATACGGGAAAAAAAACGCGGAACATATATGGTGATCCTGATAGCTTTTGGGTCCCCAACCTTTCATTTTCATTCATAACTTTTCTTGGGTCACCTGTATATACAACCGTCGTATCGCTGATTGACTGACTGACAAGCAACGCACGGCCCAAAGCAGAGGTGATAGAGATGTGAAATTACCAGGGCAGCTTCCTTTGGAGCAATAGGAAAGAAACTTTGAAAATTAGCACTCTGTCAACAGGGGTGGCATAGTTTGCACTTGCACGCGGGCAAAGCCGCGGGGGACATTAAGTCAAGCATCTATTCCAATATAAAAAAAAGCTTCTATTTCTTTTACAAGCTTCTCGTTATTCAAAGGTGGTCGTCCATTTTTCACATGATTGAAGCATTTCAAACGGGCTCGCAGCACACGCGTCGAAAAAATAAATCAAACCTTCTCCTTGCGACGCCCACCATTAATAAAACTCTTTAAAATATATTTAATAATGTCTACAAAGGCTCTGAGTACAATACTCGACCCATAAAGGGGCAGCATTTATTATGGCGACAATATATCGAATACAAAAAGATATAGTGACAAAGAAGCGTACTTTTTAATAATATTGTCATTTCTCAGCAGCAGTGGACTCTTTCAAAAAGCCATAACGTAATAATTTATCTCTTTATAAGAGTTTTTTATCTGTGGGAGAGTCGTCGCGGGTGACGCCAGGTGAGCACGGGTTAACTTTGTCAAAGCCTTCTGTAGATCTTATGTTAGCCTTATGCAATAGGATACTATTCTTTGAATTGATTTAAATCATACGTTATTTTTAAACAAAGCACTAGCGATAAAATATATATATCAGTCGTTGTACGAGAACCTGCCTATTTTATTTGATTAAACAAATTTTGAGTTAATGAAACCAGTTTATCCATTTTGCGCTGATCGCAGAATCGTCTAGTGTCGATTATAAATAGCGCGTCATGAAACAAGCCTTGCACAAATATTATTGCACAAAAAAAAACGACCGTCTTTATAGCTATCGTCGAGACGAGGTTGACATCGGAGCCATAATAAAATCGATGAATTATTTAAGGGGCAGTCGCAATAACTCATAGCGGGAGAGTTAAGGGCCAGAGCCTGTTGTGACACTGTTTGCACAGGTAGGCGCGCAGTGGGTAGTCACTCACTCTCATACAAATCAGGAGATTCACGAGCATCGGTACTTGTGAAATTTTGATTGGTAGTTTGTTATTTAAATTAGTTTTTTTGTCAACATCTTTTACCGACAAACGGATTACAAGGTATATATTGGCACCATACTTTAAGAACTCTGTTTAAAAAAAAGAGAAAATAGGTACCAGCTTTCTACTTTTGTTTCTCAAATGGTGTTTGAAACTTTCAAAATGTTTGTCGGTAAAGGTATTTGTACTATTATTTATTCTGTGGTAAAGGTAAAAAAATATGCATGTTCGTTTACTATCGCAATTTGGCAAAATATGTGCTATGCATGTGCCTTGCCACTGGGCAATGAAAGCTGAAAATAAAAAATAAACCTTTAAAGCCAGTCTCTTACTCTCATTCTAATTCTAGCTTGTTTAACATGTTTAGCATGTCATCTTTGACTACACGTGAGATAATGGTCAAACCTATTTTCACCTCCTAAAAACGTTGAACGTTGTCTGTTTATTTATTGGTTTATTTATTTGGGATGTATTCACGCCAAAAAGTCTGCGCCGATTTTGAAGAAATTTTGTGTGTAGAATGTATATACTTTACATAATAGAAACCAACATTGGGTACTTTTTATCCCAGAAAAAGGAAAATAGCCACGGAAAGACGGGAAAATGACGATTACTCGCTTTCACACCAAAACAATATGATGAAGTTTTAAATATGTACAATACAATACAATACAATACAACAACACTTTATTGCACACCAAGAAGAAGGTAATTTATAGGATAAACTCATGAAATGAAAGGTACAATGGGCAATGGGTATGTAGGTAGATAGGTAATCTAGTACTGTACAACAGATCAATATAAAATACATTTAGCCCGAAAAATTTAAAGTTCACACAGGATATCGGTAGATTGATTTTGCTCGCCACATGAAAATGGCTAAACCGATTTCTATAAAATGTAACAAATAGATACTGTACGATATAAATGCTAAAATATAAAACTTTTGATCCCGGAAAAAATAAAACTCTCTCGGGAATATCAAAAGTCAAAAACGGCTTAACAGATTTCATTGAAATTTTGAACATAGGTCCACATAGGCACATATGTACACTACAGAGATAAACATAAAATACATTCATCCCGGGAACAGCGAAATATCAGATTTTTGGAAAATTGTTTGTTCTTGCTAAAACAACAAAACATTCAAACGCGGGCAAATCAACGGGGCATAGCTAGCAACTTTTAATAAAACCACATACAATGAAAAATAATTTTTTACTCGTATATTTAAGACCTCGAACTATTTCTTTTTATTCTGTTCTAATTTAAAGCTAGCCCACAATTCCAAATTCCAAAAGCGACAATTCTCCAAAGGCACAAATCTCGGAACTGGACCGTTGACCCCTAGCTGCCGTGGCGTCACGTACAGGTACCGTCCATGCTTCATGATCCAGGAGGTTCCAGGAAGCTGCATGAAGTCGTCACACGCGGCGCCCCGCTGCGAGACGGTAGCGCGCGGGCGGTCTCTCCCCCTTAATTAATTTTAATGCATTTACCTGTGTCGCCTTAACTGCAGGGCAGTTGAGGACAAGTGGTTAAGGTTTACTTGTGCGGTACAGAATATTGTTAGTAAACGGAAGTCAGAAAAAAATTATAGCCCACAGAACATATTATATTGTTCTGTGCTATAATCGATGCGGTTGGAGTGAAGTGGTGAAAGTAAACAACGATATTTGGGGGATTTTTCGAATAAGAAATGGGTAGTGCGCTTCTACCTAGTGTCGCGAACTCTGACAGCTGTCAATATTTGATTTGAAGTTTGGGCACAGAGTACCTAATATTTGGATTTTTGGGTCAATGGCGAAGGAAATGTCTAATAGCTTTGGGTATAAAGTCGTGCTCGCACTCAAGCGCACACTTTATTTAATCTCAAATTTAAGGTAAGTATTATAATATAGCTTTTAGAATTTAATATTTTTTGACATAATAAATTTCCATTTTAATAATTTTAACTGTTTCTGCTGCAGGTCGCGAGGCACGTTGGGAGAGGACTATGACAACTATAAAAACCTGAAGCAAACCTTTTTGGTTCAATACCTAATTGGTGAGGAAACTGATGTGAAACTGTATTTAGTACAAATTATATAGAGATTTTCCAAAAGGCCAATGTTTGTATGTAAGATACTTTAATAATAAATAATTGAAGTTGTTATTAAAAAACTAGCTTTCCCGACCGCGACTTCGTCCGCGCGGACTACTGTTTATCGCGAAAAACTAGCTTTCCCGACCGCGACTTCGACCGCGCGGACTACTGTTTATCGCGAAAAACTAGCTTTCCCGACCGCGACTTCGTCCGCGCGGACTACTGTTTATCGCGAAAAGCATCCTATTTTCTTCTAGGATATTAAAAACCGATGCAAAAGTAGGTATAGCACCAATGCTCTTGATGTTTCTTGACAGACTTGTTATTTCGTTTCCATTTTCCAGCAACCGTTCCATACAGCGTGTAATCAACATTTTTTCAGTTTTTCCATGGAAACTTACAATTTTCCGGGATAAAAAGTATCCTGTTTTATTCCAGGGTATAAGGTATAAGTATACCTTATATATCTCCATTCCAAATTTCATGAAAATCCGTCTAGCCGTTATCGCATGAAAGCTCCCCAAACAAACAAACAAACAGACAATGTTTCACTTTTATATATTGGTATGGATGACTCACACAAATGTTGCCAAATATTACTATGTGAAAATGGGTAGACATACATTTGTCTTAGTAATCAGCGCTTTTTATATCCATGGGACAAAGTTGTGGCCCCTTGCCAAAGAGTACCTACCTATTTCTTTGGCAATCGACAATCATTAAGAGATTTGTGTTTTCTGTAATCGGGTGCCCCTCATTTCATAATTATTACTTGCTCTAATTTTTGTTTGACATAACTAATAATAATAATTGAATAGTGTAATATCCTATAATATAATATGCCAAGGAGCTTGGAAAAACACTATGAAATCTATGTAATATGCATTCTCGGGTGAAGTCCTAAATTTAATTTTGTTTTTTAAGGTTTAAACCAAACATTTCTATAAAACTGCTAGGTATACAAAACCAAATTCGCTGGCACTAGCCTCCGAGGTAGGAGCATAAGGGGCGAAGTCTAATAGATATCCAGCTGAACATGGGGCTGAACCCAATAAAAATTGGGTCCAAATCAAAAGGTCCAGTGATTTTAGCAAGTGATTGGCTCTTAAAGAATCTTGATAGGCTGTATTATAATGATTTATGACTTTATGTACTAAGTAGTTCCAGAATAAACTTTACGTCTTGTGATGACTACGAGTATTTTCCCCTTCAAACAAAAGTTTTGTTCTTTGTGACACGACAAGACATTTCAAAACAATTGAAAGAAAGAACAATCATTTATTGGGACCTTTGAGAATATAGAACATTGGCACAAAACACTACAAAATACTTACGTATCTATACTTATAATAAAACTAACAACTCCAATTCTGTACATTGAAGATATTTAGATATTTTTCCTAAGTTATATTAATTTTGAAGTGATTAATATTACTTATAATAAAGCAATAAGTACGAAACAGTCTGTACAAAGAATATTATAAAAAAAAACAAGGAGGGTACTTAAAATTAGGTACTGAACAAGTTTTTTTTTTGGGATCGTGATTGAATCGGAATGGCGCTCGAGAGAAAGGGAGCAGGTCTGTCTGTATGTTTGTTTGTTCGCACATCACGTAAAAACTACTGCACCGATTGCCATGTAGTTTTCTCTGTTTAATATCTTATCGTTTAACTTAAAAACTGGTGTGATTGGTATTTGAATCCGATGAGTAGAAGCTGAGCAATCTTAAAAAATATTTTTGACCGCTGAAGAAATTTTGGTCAAATGTTGGGTATATTGGTATTTCAGGTCATGGAGCACATGGAGTACTTTTAACTCGGAGAAATTACCACGCCGCGGGCTCAGGTAGTTGAGTATATAAGAGGGGATCTACGAAAAAAAAGTTCCGTTGGCACGTTGTAGGGTTTGATTTCATTCTCAATCTTTCGTTTCTTCGAGTGTTGATGTGTAATATTGGTGGAATATTAACCATTCGTTAACGAGCACTAGGTGTTCGTTAATGCTTTATTTGCACACAGCAAATGAGTCGAACTCGGATATAAATGTCATTTTGTTATTTTTCCAAAACTCCCTCGGAAGTTTCAGTAAAACAACGACAGTAAGAAATGTCTATATTGCAGTAAAACGACCACCGTTTTACTGATTCGTGAATTTGACAACTGACTGTGACGTGACAATATATTTAAAATAAACTTGTCATTGGCGAAATTGCCAGTAGGCCAGTGCCAACGCTAAAGCCATCTTAAAAAAAAAATGAGTAACTTTGATGTCCATTTAGACTCAAATTACCAAAAGAAGGTACTAATAACCGTAAGTCAAGTCAACTAATTAATAACATAATGTTGTATGTCCTCTACTCGATAAATTATTGATAATTTATAACAATTATCATGTCTAATAGCTTCTGAATCCTGGCTCAGGAGGCAAGAAGATTACGCATCTTTATTCTTTTCGTTTATTTATACACTTTTATACTAATTATCAGAATATTTATGGAATAAAAACGCCGGTAGCTGAGTAATTAAATTAAAATATTATTGCTTACGCATTCATTTTATTTTATTTTTCATGGAATATTTTTTTGGATATCTTTGTAGATATACGATAGTTAAAGGTACAACTTGTTCAACTAGTTTTTCTTATTCAGCTGAATAAATAATGCAGGCTAGTAAGGGTTGAATTCTTTTTTTATTCCTTGAAATACTTCCAATGGATTACTAAAAAAGTAACTAGTATTAATTAGCCTAACGACTAAGCATTGCCTTACAGCGTGGCAATGCTGCCAGCATACTGGGAACGTAGCCTGCTGGTAACGGCTTGTTAGACTAGGCATTGATAATTTTAGTATTATCTAGGTTTAGGTTGACATTATAATTGTTTTATTAAACAAAAAAAACAGTATTTATTGTTTTTTCTGTGCATAAAAATGTTGCGATGAATTAAGTAAAACAAAGCACTGAAAGTTTTTGATTAAATTGAAATGACTCAATTTACAAAATACAGATTATTTCAGATACCTCGAAGTTAAAATTACATATAAAAACTGCCGAATTGAGAAAATCTCCCGTTTAAAAGCTTCCAGTCTGTTAGAAATAGTCGTCGTGTCGAGCCTAGATACAATGAGGTTACGAAAGGAAGTTTATATTATAGGCTGTGAGAAAAAGAAGGCGCAGTTTTTGGGTTTATCGAAAACATTTAACAAATTCAGTGAAAACATTAATATAACGTAAATATAGTTTTATGTTTTACGGAGTGAAATTTCCTTGAAAAAAACAATCAAGTAATATTTTTAGTAGGTTTATACATTTCACGAGCACATAACGGTCGATCGAACGTGAAGATTCTTATTAATTAAAACATACATACCAATTCTGTAATGACATGCGTTTGTATCTATGTTATCGCGTACTACATCGAAGCTCGGTCTCATCCCCCTCCGTAGCTTATTAGACCGTTTCGTCCCAAATAGTTAATTTGCGTACAGCCCCCGAGTTTCCCCGGGACGAATCAATAATGAGCCGTGCCTAATCAACGCCCCAAACAAAACTGTTGCGGTTTTATTGCTTTATGCATGATTTGTCAATTTTGGAGCAAGTTGGGAATATTTTTAGATTAGATTTATGTCCTAGTTTAGAATAGATAATGGATACGGGTCTCAAAATCATCATCAGCATCATCCTATACTAGCCCAGTGTTGGTCATAGGCCTCTCTTAAAAAAAACCTCCCTTAAAGCTACTGAGGCCGATCTTCGGCTCTCCTCATCCAGCCGCTGCCAGCTGTCTTTCGCAAGTCGTCTCTCCCCCTGGCCTGCAGGGGTCCCACATTACAGACTCAGGGTCTCAGAATAGGACCATACATAACTAAGACTCATTTATACGAGTAATACTGTGCGTAAAGTAGATGTCTACTGTCTTCAGAATCTAACTTTAGAATATGGTATTTTTATGAACTGTGTAGCGTTCACAATTAGGCGAACGACGTGCTTGTCTCGACAATATGTGGTTAAAAGATCTATTTTTACTCCTTTTGTCCACATTTGGCAGAATAAGGTTAACATCCAACATTTGGAACAATAATATAAGTAGATGAGATGTGGATGAGATAGCATAAAACAATAAATCACACAAAAGTTAGAAATACGCAGTGTCTTATTTTCTAGGATAAACCCTGTTTTACCTTGAACAAGATTAAAACTGTAGTCGCGTGAATAGATTTATTAGGTATTTTAGGAAAACAACCTGCGAATCGAACGTATATGAAATAAAATTTAAAAAAAACGGGACAATTCACACCAATTACATAGCCCCAAACTAGGATACCCTGTACTATGGGCACTAGATAACGGATAAACATACATAGATACGAATATTACATCCACGACTCGAAAATAAACATTTCTACTCATCACACAAGTGATTGCACCGACTTCGACTTCGACGAGAATTTCGACTATTTGATTTCGTAGTAGCCACTAGAACAACCAGTCGTAAGAAAAATATTGGCGAATTAATGTTCTTGTAGGAAATTAACTCTTATCTGCAGTTTTTATATTAAATTAAATTAATAGTAGAGGAACCGCCAGCCATTTTCACACATATAAACTTGTAATAAAATAGCAATTTCAATTATGCCATCACGCCCAAACGATTAGAAAGTCGCACAATCTTTGTCAACTTGTTAAACTCTGACCGAATTTAGGGAGTCTCTGGATGAGTTCACATCGTTAAATTATCTAATATTGCAATAAATATGTCTGTTGTTGTGTGTTTGAAAACAGGCAGAGCCGTGGCGAATGCTAATGGGAGTAATAGAGCATGGGATTGTGGGGTAGAGTCACAGAATAAATAATAGTGTAGAACCATGGAGCCATGGTCCTGTAGGAGCGCGCTGGGTGGTACATCGCATCATTTTTTGCGTATTCTGTCAGTTTTGGTATTAACTAGTTTATTTTATTGGCTTGTTTGAATATTGAAGTGTTTGAAAAAAAACAATGTTGCAAGTTTTTTTTTTATGAGGATGCAAAATGATTTTATTTTAGCAGATGTACTTGACCGCGTTAGTACCTTAACGGAACTTTTTTCCTGCTATTCCTGATCTAAGTTATTTTGTTTATGGGTATTTGGCACATTGTTTCAATCCATATTCTCTTATACAACCTTTTGCTACCATTAATAGGTCACCAAACACCCTTTCAGCTCTAACATAAATCATTTAAATATTACAATCAATTTGATTTATACCTGTTTTATTTTGACCGCGTGTCATAATGTCCTGAACGGTGGTAAAACCTAATTGACAACATTTCAAATTTTTAACATTACTATTTTAATTTTTTCTCTGAAGTTATATTGAAAAATAAGATACACGTATTTATTCTCTTTCCAATTAAAGACATATTTTCCGAGAAATTAATTATTAAAAAGTAGCTTATTCTAAAAGGACGTAACTGCCACAGTTCGGTGGTATGAACAAGATTACCGAAGCCACATTCGAAAAATAAATATCTGTCAAAGTCAGGCTCTAGCGTAGTATTTCTTTTTCTTTACAGGCTCCTGTATTTTTTTATTCCACCGAACTTTACTTGGTTGAGAGTTATTACTTAATATCTTTGTAGTTACTAAACTAAAAAATTTGGAACAATAAGAATAATGATCAGCGTCGCAATATCTCGAAATGGTTTTCGAATAACATTGCCTTATGAAATATGAAAACTTGTCAATTGAGAATTGAAGAGTTGCATATAGCAGCTATACCATAGATCTAGTTATAGGGGGAAGATACATCAACAACAAAGACAGAGGGACATACGCAGACTGTAGCTGCGAATGAGAGCCACTGCTACATAAATGACATTCCGATTGTGACTAAGGCCAAAAAAGGCTAATTGTGTGAGTTGCACCTAATTTATTCGGTCCACGCCCGAGGAGCTGGTACCTAATTTTTCCACTATTAATTAGATCTATGAGCTACACTAAATCAACACACCCTTAAATAACTAAAATTAATAAATAATGTGTCAAAAAATAAATTACTGTTCTGGTTATGTGTAAAAATGTTATTGCGTAAACATAATTAAAGTTCTTTTGTAGCAAGTAACAAGGAGACGGATTATAGTCTATTGTGAGAAGACAAAAGACATCAAATGTGCAAAAAAAAAACCAAGTAACAGTGAGATTATCTACACTGCCCTACAAAGCTTAGTTCCACACTTTTAATGTCTGTTTGTTCGCGCATCACGTTAAAACTACTGGACTGATTGCGATGCGATACCTTAGGTTTTGACTTAAAAACTGGTTTACTTAGTATCTCAATCCGATTAGTAGGAGCCAAGCAATATAATAAAAAAATTGAAAGTGTGTTACTATGTTTAGAAAAAAACTACGAGACCGATTGCGATGCGATTTTCACTGTTGGATAGCTTAGGGTTTGAATTAAAAGCTAGTGTACTTGGTATCTCAATTCGGTGAGCCAAGCAATTTAATAAACAAGCAGCAAATGTAGATTAAAAACTAATCTAAAAACAGCTATTTTTTTAAATGCATTGTCTTTGTGTTGTCTAATTGTTGGATGTCTAATCGGGGAGTGCTCGAAATTTGAGTTGCAAGATTCCACCGGAACGACAAACAAGAAGGTGAGAAAATAAAAACGTGTTTTTTTATAATATTAATTTTAAAAGTGGTAAAAAGTTTTGAATAAAAAAGAACACTGTTGGATAGCTCAGGTTTTGACTTAGTCTCTGATGTACTTGGTATCTCATTCCGATGAGTTTAATAAAACCTCTGTTAATTTTAAAAGTGTGTGACCAGTGTAGGGCAGTGTATATATTCAAACTTATGCAAAAAGAGTATACAAATACTACGTAAGACTTATGCATAGGTATATTTTTGAAAATTCATGTATAAGTACGAATGTTCATAAATTAGTTTTCGAAACTTGCAGACATCTTCGGAAATGTTAGCGTTCCTGTTCTGGAAGAAAAACGCTATGTACCTTTTTATTTATTTATTTTTTGTTACGGTCTAGGCAATCGTTTGACCACGATCTCACCTGATGGAAAGCGATGATGTGGTCAAAGGTGTAGCACGGTTGCCTAGTAGATACCTATTCACTCTTGACTTGAACACACCTGGGTTATAATTTACCGGAAACACTGATGAGGGCAGTTCCTGTGCAGTTCTTATAATAAATGAAGAAGCGCAACGCTTCGTTATTGTGCGAGGTATTTCAACCATAAAAGGATGGCGCTTTGGTGTTACGGTGATGGAAAGGAGATGGGGGAATCAGATTGTGCAGTTCTTGTGCACACTCTCCATAGTACAATCTGTAGAATACCGCCAAGCTTGCTACCTCACGTCGATGCGCCAAACTTTGAAGCTTAATCTTTACTAGAGTGTCATCCCCAATGAGCCTGATAGCACGTCTCTCAATTGAATCCAAAGACTCGAGCTGATGCTTGGCAGAACCGTCCCAGAGGTGGCAGCAGTACTCCATACAAGAGCGGATCTGTGCTTGATAAAGATTCGAAAGCTGTCCCGATGTGAAGTACCGCCTAACCTTAGACAAAATACCAAGTTTTTTTGCAGCTAACTTGGCTTTGGATTCAATGTAAGACAAAAATTCAGATTTGATGTGAGTTCGACACCCAAAAGCTCCAAATGGTCGCCTATTGGTATTGTTACACTTTGGAAAGTTGGAGATCAATTTAGAGGACTCTTTTTAGGAGAAAATAAACACGCCTGCATTTTAGTAGCATTAAACTTAACCAGGTCAGCATCGCCCCAATCGGACACGGCTCTAAAGCTAAATTTAAACGGTCTACCATAGCCTAAAAAAATACATATTTAAGTAGTGTTTTGTTAAACGTTTAGAATATATCATGGGGAACTTGCGTTCAGCCTTGTAATATTCTAATCTAATATTTAAGGGCCCTCTCATATTTCAAATTCGAGTGAAACTAACTGTGAACTAAGCTGTGGACTTTTCGCGAGAGCAAGGAAATTATTGTACGAGTATACTAGCTTTCCCACCAGGGACTACGACCGCGCGGACTACAGTTATCGCAAAAAAAAAAATCCTATGTTCTTCTAGGATATTAAAAACCAATGTAAAAGTAGCAATAAAGCTTTGGCTGTTTTTTGACATACTTGTTATTTCGTTTCCTTGGCAACCGTTCCTTACAGCGCTCAATATTTTCCAGTTTTACTGTGGAAACTTACAATTTTCCGGAATAAAAAGTATCCTATTTTTATTCCAGGGTATAAGCTATCTCCGTTCCAAATTTCATCAAAATCCTTCCAGTAGTTATCGCGTGAAAGCTCCCCAAACAAACAAACAAACAAACACATAGACAACGTTTCACTTTTACATATTGGTATGGATGGATTAGTCTTGCTAAATCTAAGTAATTTTCTCCTAAATAAAATAAATATTTGGTTAGAAACTAGTAGGGTAATATTATGTATCGATTGTATGAAAAATATATAAAAACAATATAACATTTTTCGTCAAAGAATGTACTCGTAACAGACCTCTTACTTCAACTAGAGTTAGAAAAAACCTTTGATTTAGTAGCCTTATTTTGTGCAACACTGCTATTATGGAGATTATAACTAAAAAAAATAAATATTGTTTGTTTCTTTCAATTCACACTCACTATGAGTGCGACTAATTAAAAATCTAAGCAAGATTTCATCGTTCTGAATGGACATACAGAATGCTGAAATATCTGAAGTGAAATGCTAGTTATCTATCTATCTATACAATACAATACAATACAATAACTCTTTATTGAACACATTACAATAAAAAAACAACATAACAGTAATTATATATAAAACTACTAGTAAACACTTATAACTAGTGGCTCTGTGAGCTATAGACCTCGCAAACACAGACTTTTTTGCAATCAATCTAGCGGTGCACATTGCGCCGTCTAGTTACCTTATTGTAAAACTAATATTAATAGCCAAGGTGCTCCATCAATCGCTGCCTAGTAGGTAAATGGCTGATTCCACTGGTAGAAACCTAAAACTGACCAATTTACTCCATTTTGAGGAGTTATTCTGCTGATCACGCCGAAGATCCTCATCAGATCTTCAGCATTTTTTTATGAGACCAACTTAAAATAGCTACCTTTCAAATATAGCGATCTAATAAGGCGGAGATATTCAGTAGCCTTCTTTTTAACCCTTTTTTGGGCGAAGTACCACCCAATCAAAAATCCCTCGACGAATTTAAAAATCTAAAAAATCGGGTTGAGAAATGTGACCTGTAGAGGAGAACAGCTGGACATTCGGACATACGAAATAATTTTTGCCCAAGCTGAAACGAAAACGCTTCGCTCGCGCTTCGTGCTCGCTCTGTCAATATAGCAGTACATAACAAACAGGATAAAGTGCAATGAGAATAATTTAAAAAAAAGACTGAACAAGAATATACGTTTTTTTAAATGGAGTCTGTCTGTCTGTTTGTTCGCGCAACATGTAAAAACTACTGGGCCGATTACGATACTAATTCATGTGATGGATGGTTTAGGCTTGACTTAAAAACTGGTGTTCTTGGTATCTCAAGTAGAAGCCGAGCAATCGATAAAAATAATTTGAAGGCTGAACGAAATATCGTAAATTGTACCTTATTAAAGGTACTTTTGGTCCTGGAATAACATATAGGATACCTTCATTCCAATAAAATGCCCACGCGGGCAAAGCCGCGGGCACACTTATACCTAAATCTAATAGTATAACAATAATATTTGGCTGCTGTGGTTTTATTACAATGTTTGAGTTTGATGTACAATGTTTGCATTTCATTTTAATAGAATTTTAAAATCAACACCATCACTTTTATTGCACACTAGCTTTCAGCCGCGATTTCGTCCGCGCGGTCTATAGTTTATCGCCAAAAATGCATCCTATATTCTTCTAGGTTCTAGGATATTAGAAACCAATGCAAAAGAATAGCACCAACGCTCTTGGTGCTTTTTGACAGACTTGTTATTATTTAGTTTCCATGGCAACCGTTCCCATGATCCCAGTGCAATGTTAAATATGTCACTGGTTAATTTTAAAGAAAAAAAACTCTATTTTCAGGCAATACTACGTTTTTTTAAATATTTATGTCGGACTAGGGGTCTCCATACTCCAGGTCGCAACAGCGAGCCTGGCGTGCCGTGTATCCGGCCCATCCTTTAATTTATTTTGATAAATGAAATCAAACAAAGTAATGATACAAAATAATAATCAGATATTTTATTATTTTGTTCTAATTCTGACTTTCCAGTGACGGGTTACAGCGGATCTATCGAGCACTCAAGAGATCCTTGGATTTTGTTCAGTTATTAGCCAATACTTCTAAAAGTAGCTTGAAATCATCGCGCCCGATACACCCGCGCCCTGTTATATTGGCTGCTTTCTACTCGTGTAATCAACATTTTCCGGTTTTCCCGTGGAAACTTACCATTTTCCGTGATAAAAGTATACCATGTTTTATTCCAGGGTACACGCTATGTCCATTCCAAATTTCATCAAAATCCGTCCAGTCGTTATCGCGTGAAAGCTCCCCAAACAAACAATCAAACAGACAAGGTTCCACTTTTATATATTGGTGTGGATAAGCAGTTTTAAATTTATCGCCATACAAAAGTATCCTCTGCAGGAGCAGAGTGTTTGCAATACTATTGAAAGTACCCACAGAGCACAACAATGTATCGGTTGCCAGACAAACACTCCAGCCCAAAAAATAAATAAATAGCGGTATTATTGCCCACTGTGCAGTTAACTATGGGCCAGTGTTACCACGTTGTTGGTGACAAAAGAAAATAATAAATCCTAATACAATGCCGTGTCACCGCAGTTGTTATGCAATTTATGGAAAATATAATAATAGTTGGTCAAAATAGGCGTGATGTTGGCAATTGATTTGAAATTGATAAATCGACATGCAGGGAACAGTAGTCTTACATTTTCTCATGATTTGCTAATTCTGTGTTTGACTGATCACAGCGAGGTCTTCATATCGATATGGTATGTTTTTAAATAGCACGCAATCCGGTGACTCGTTTAACCGAATAACCGACCAGTTTTTTCGGGTGCTCCTGTTTTATCTGGATTTACCTATAAAAATTAGATTAATGTTATACGAAACCTCGCTACGAGTATTATTTTGGAGCTTCGTAAAATTAATGTGTCAGGTAACTACACTACTATTTTATAGTTACTATTTAAATTTACATCGTGTTTTTTTTCTCTTGAATAAAATTTGAAACGTGATCGTTGTTAATGTAATATTTGCGTTTTGGAATTCAATTGACATTGTGTTAGATTGTTTACACAATAATAATATTGAGGACAATGACTGAGCTACAGGCAACATAAGAGGTAATTATACTATGTAAATTTCGTTTATCAGTACTTTTACCAAGCAGTCGAAGCACATGTCACCTGAACACCTATATACTAGCATTATTACAGTTAGAGAAAGAAATATATATATATATAATACTGATGAGACTGTTTCTAATCCTTAATATAAAGTAAAAGTGAAGCCATCTCTAGAGAGAAGAATCTCTGCAAAAAATTGTATAGTCACTCTTGTTCCTATTCATATACGATTATAGGATCATTAGCCCATCAAGCATCCCATAGGTACCTGCCCATACATTACCCTGTCAAAATATTTCGTTGAAAAACGTTTGGTGGAGTTTTTCTACAATATTTTGGTGAAATTGTACTATTGTAGTGCATAAAGGACGCCGTGACATCTCAATATTGGACAAAGGGAATCATTTGTCATTGTCCATTAGATGATATTGTTGGAAAACATTGTAAAATATTGTTATAGTGTAGAGTTAATACAAGTGTGCGTAGTAGTTGCTTATTTGTTATCATAAGAGCTGGCCTGGGATTTGATAAAGATTATTTAAAGGAGTACCTTACCAAAAAATATATAAAAAATGTACAGAATGTAACATTAAGTACCGGAGTGGGATATTCCACACGTCATGCTGAACAACTCTAGTTGTACGACTTTTGAGATTTAGAAGTTGATTCATTCATGTAATTGCTTGTAAATATTCCTCTAGGAACACTGTACTTCAAACCCTAGTAGCATAAATAATATAAAAGTACTAGGTACCTAGTAGTCAGCTGGGAAATAATCAATACCGACCTTGACCTTGAATTTGTGCAAGTCTGTATATCAAGTCTAGTTGACAGACCTCGCGCACCGGATCCTACTGCGCAATGGTCAGTCAAACGTCAAAGTGAAAATCTGTCAAATCGAATTTCCTTTATTATTTTGTAAAAACTGAATCTTTTATTTTTTATGGTAAGTTTCAAGTGTTACATAACATTGTCGTTTCCTAAGACTTCGGTGTTTTCTTCAGCTATAAGTAACATTTCTTATTCGAATTATTTGCAATTAATCTGGCCCGCCCCACATCTGCTCGAACTGGTGACAAGTCTCCCCTCAACGGGGTCTTTCCACCAGCGTGCAAGCGAGGAGAACAACCTGAACTCGCAGACGGAGCAGTATGTATGCACGTAACTACTTTTTTGTGTGATATTATCTTGTTGATAGATAATAAACAAACATTTAGGGTTGTCACAAATTTCTAAGTTTAAAATAATTTCACATTTGTATGGGAATTTTAAAAACGATGTAATCTACTATTGCACACGTAAACGAATTTACATGCTTGATCAAAAAAAAAACAGCTGCGTACTTATAAGGCTATTCAGTGACAATCTGTACATACATCTATGCATATAATAAAAAGTATGTAACAAAAAATCTGTACATGGAAAATAATTTCCAAAAAAAGTATGGTACTTAAAATAGGCTACTGAACAAGAATAAAAATCGTTGTCTGTTTGTCGGTATGTTTGTTCCCGCTTCACGTAAAAACTGCTGGACCGATTACGATGTGGCTTACACTGTTGGATAGCTTAGAGTTTGACTTACAAAGAATCAGAAGAAATTGATAAAAAAAATACTATTTGACGGCTGAACGAATTTTAAAATATACCTAGTATATCGTACTTTACAGGTATTTTGGTCCTGGAATAACATTACTTATAAATGAAATGACCACGCGAGCAAAGCACTGCTAACAGCTTACGAAAAAGAAAATCGGAACAGTTCATACCGTTGAAGTCTTAAAGAAACGTTCGTTAACTTAAAAAAACATTGCATATAGCTATGGTATAACGAAGTTAAAATTATTTTCACCTTACAAGCTCGGAAAGATTCTGTTTGTCATTCGAAATCTGAGTGCAAAATTGCATTTTACCCGCTAGCGTGGAAAGAGGTTTTAAAATTCGAACCTTTCTATTCAATAATTTTCTATACCGCCGATCCACTGAAAATACTTTATTACTAATTTATATTATATTATTATCCGATTCGATTATTCTCTACTTGACTCTATTTGTCTCTATTCAGCTCTTTTTGACTCTACTCGACTCTACTCGACACTACTCGACACTACTCGACACTACTCGACACTACTCGACACTACTCGACTCTACTCGACTCTACTCGACTCTACTCGACTCTATTCAACTCTACTCGACCCTACTCGACTCGACTCCACTCTACTCATCTCTATTCGTCTCTTTTCATTTTCAATTCCATTCTACTCTTTTCTTCTGTGTTCTACTGTGTTCTACTGTATTCTACTGAGTTCTACTGTGTTCTACTGTATTCTACTGTGTTCTACTATGTTCTACTGTGTTCTACTGTGTTCTACTGTGTTCTACTGTGTTATACTGTGTTCTACTCTGTTATACTCTGCTCTACTCTGTTCTACTCTGCTCTACTCTGCTCTACTCTGCTCTGCTCTGCTCTGCTCTACTACTCTGCTCTACTCTGCTCTACTCTGCTCGACTCTATTCAACTCTTTTAGATTCTGTTCGACTCTATTCTATTATGTTTACACGTCTGCCAGGCATCCCGCGACGTCCCATTTTTTTATTATTTTTATAAACACTAATTTAATATATTATTTGAGCTGTTTTTCTTGTACCTAGTGTACCTATTTTCCTCGCTGTAGTGAGGTGAAAAGTTGTGTTTCGCACGGCTGCAAAGTTATTTTGCATCTCGTACTTTTGAAACCCTCGCTACGCTCAGGTTTCAATCAAAGTACTCGCGCCAAAAAATCACTTTGCAGTTATTTGTTATAACTAATTTCATGGTTATGAGATGTAGTCATAAAGCTTCTAACCCTTAAAAACTGATAAAACCTACTAGCAAAGTAATAATAGCATGTATACGTTTTCAGTACTTAAAGGAGCTCTAACTTTCTTTTGATTGAATATCTGTGCCCGCGGCTTCAAAGTACTCTTATGTGCTATTCCAAGATCTAAAATACCAACATACCAACATTTGATCGTAATTCCTTCCGTCAAAAAGCTTTCTATCGCTTGCTCGGCTTCTACTCGGATTGAGATACCAAGTACCCCAGTTTTTAAGTCAAACCCTAAGATTCCAGCAGTGAAAACTGCATTGCAATCTGTTCAGAAGTTTTTACGTGATACGCGAACAAACATACACACAAACAGACAAACACAAAGATACGATTTATAAAAAGAGAACTTTTTCATTCGCTTATTTTAAGTAACCTAGACCATTTTTTATTAAATTATCTTGTTTTTACAGACTTTTTAAACTTATTGCTCTATTAAAAGTACTCGGTGTGCCCGCGGCTTTGTCTGCGTGGTCATTTCATTTAAAAGTAGCCCATACGTGTTATTCCAGGACCAAAATTTACTATAAAGTACAATATGCTACATTTCTTCAAAATTAATTCAGCCTGCAAAAAGTTTTTTATCCATTGCTCGGCTACTCATCGGGTTGTGATACCAAGTACCCTAGTTCTTAAGTCAAATCCTAAGCTATCCAACTGTAAAAATTGCATCGCAATCGGTCCAGTACTTTTTACGTGATGTGCGAACAAATATATACAAACAAACAGACAGAAACGTTTTTTTTTATTCTTGTTAATTAGCTTATTTTAAGTAGGTACCTTAGATCTTTATTTTTTTAAATTATCTTCTTTGTACAGAGTATTTCTTTCTTATTGCTTTATTATAAGTATAGATAGATATGAGTCAAAGTTTTTTAATCTGACTTGTGGTTTTAGTATGAAAACGAAACTATATAAGTTTGTATGAAACTATGTTTAAATTTCCGCGAACTTATACAACTATACAACTCCCTGGCTATTTACTTAAAGTATCAAATCCTTTACTTATACCTGCTTATAAGAAAGGTATACTTTTAAACTCCTATTAAAACACCCATATATTGTTCGCGAACCCTTGTTCACCTATCTCACATTCCCTCGAATACATAACCAGTAGGTAAAGTAGGAAGCACCAGCGAACATACCATGAAATAAAATCGCATTGTAATCCGGTATTGGCTATAGATAAGGAGGGCTTGTGACAAGGCAAGAATTATGTGCTCCAGAGGGCAATTTTTCTTTCCCGGGATTTATTCCCGTAATTTATAGCGGATTCGCCTGTATCTGGGCTAACCCGGCCGGGGCTAGGAGCAAGCAATTAAGACCAGCCTTTGCTAATTAAGATGCTGAGATCTGTGCTGTAATTATTGCGAGCATTGCTCTGAGTCTACTTTTGTGAAATTATCGGTGTGTGTTATGTGCTAGGCGACCATCTAAAAATCACAATCTAATTATTCACTCATTATTGTCATCATAATAATTGATGCAGCTAAGAAGAGATTACCTTCAGTTTAAATTAATAGTGTTTTATTAGTTTATCAAACGTTGATTTCGACAGAGATTTGTATTAGTTGATGATAGTCTTGTTTCACACAATTTAAGCTGTTTTTCGTGTTCAATGAGATTCAAGATTCATGTAACTACTTAGCTGGCGGCAATAAACATAAAACGTTCCAAAATAACACTTGATTCCGCGTAATCGCGACATCAATCGAACGACGAGTAGGCAGTCATTTGACACGCAAAATTTTTGCCGAACGTGCTTCGCCATGAATTGTTGGTGACAAAAGTGTCTGTCGCAGCGAAGCGCCGAGAGTCGGCTTAATACCATCCCCCACCCTCGACCGCAGTCGTAAATTTAGGGTTTCATAAAACCAGATCCGAGATAAGACACAGTGTAGAGTGAGCGTCCCGGATCAAATGCGAGCCTCCGTACTGCGGGCTGCCACCAGACAATAAAAATAACGCAGCCGCATCTGCCTATGCTGTCCCAACGGCGAAATTTGTCGTGTTTACATAAAATACGCCATAAAGATACCGATCTGGGATTCGCCAGAATCGTCACAAATGTCACTTTCGCGAGATACGCTCGCGGCAACTCGAAACCACCAAAGCCTAGAAAAAAAGCGAAGTAAGCTGTCAAAGGGCCAACAAAAGCGCATTATAATTTTAACAGATTCTGAATTGCTCTAGTATTATGAGGCGTGTATTATTCTTTTCACCCAGTGTAAGGGTATTTGGGTGCCTTTGTGGCTTGTATTGACAAATAAGTAAGATTTACTCGTAAAGCAAAAATAATGGAGGATTAGGACGGCGGAGTATTTTTTTCTCGTCATTCTTTCGCTTTGGATGGCGCCTGGCACTGTATTGCATTATTCTAAAAGCCGGCTCAATTCTTATGCAGTGTTATAGCAATGTTGCAACTAGATCAAGTGGAAACTTCGGTGCGATCCGGAGCAAAGGAAAGCAAGTTTGCGTAACTATCTACTATAATAAACAAAGCTGATACAAAGAGAAAGAATACTCCCAATTCGAATGGATGGATCGGTAATGCATCTTTATACCAATTGTGCCCATTGTGCTATTTTCGAACAAAGCTTTCAGCTTTTTCCGGCTTCGATTTAAAGTAAGACGTAGACTGGTTTATCGGTGGTAGAGCCTCAAAAATTACGGCAAGTCTCATATTGAAAGTAGAAACGGGTTGTAGGCATAACTACGTGTCGGGGACATATATTTAAACCTTCAGTAGATAGGGGTGCAATAATTTTGACAATGACTAGCAGCCTTACCCGGGCGAGGCGTAGGCGCGGGGCGGTGAGGCGCGGTGCGGGGGGCAATCTGCGCACTAAATCACGCTACGAATAAAATTTATGGCGCCGAGATAAAAACTCGCAGCTTTTCTCTTTTACGTTCCTTTCCCGCCCGCCCGAGCCCCTCGGCCGCCCCGCGCCCTCGTCGCCCCGCGCGGAAAATCCATAGGGATTTTTCCAAGTGTTCAGGCGACGCGTGTGTGGGGTCGAAACGATTTTGTTTTATGCTTATTGCCGGTTGCGATGTTTTGTTTGCTAAGTTGCACAGATAAGGGATAAGTACGGAGATTGTCTGCTCAGCTGGACGTTCTATAGGCGGGAAATGTATCTGTTTTGTTTTGCTTTTCCTTTTCTTGATTTGCAGGTAGGCGCTCGTTCGACTTGCTTTGATATATTTGTATCAGATTGTAGGTTTTATAGGTATTATTTGTCTGGCAATGCGGCGTCATCAGGAACCTAAACAGCTGTGATTTAATCTGGATAAATATATTCTAATTAAGAGATACCACGTTGAGTGTTTCTGTATGAGCAAGAAAAAAAATAACTATTATATTTTTTTTAAGCCTACAATTAAGCATTATTTTTAAACTTTTTGCGATTTTAAATCTCTAACCTTTATGTATAGCCGTTGTGTACCCACCTACTTTGTATAATATTCTAATTAACCAGAAGCACTTTTTGTAATACGTATAAGTATTCAGCAACATCACACTTTTTAACGAGTATACACAAAATATTTGCAGTTCACGAGTTACTTAAGAAGCAATACATCATGTGCCAGTCGTCGTCACGTAAGTATTCATATACAAGTTTCGTACAATATCACCGTTTTGGCTTGACTGCGAGAGTACTGTGCAAGCATACGTAATAGTATGTTAAGAATTTTTTCTAATAGGCTATTTCATCTCGGAAGGGGTTTGGTGACAGATTTTCTTCCCTTAGCCTATTAAACAGACTTTTGAAGCAGTCAATCAATTAAGATAAAGTACATGCTTTGATGGCACTCTGTATAACCCTACGAGCAAACTCCGTTTAAACAAAGGCTTTACCTAACATCCCAAACGTATTGCAGAATTGATGATTTTTTATATAATTTCTAAGGCCCTGCTTAATAATAGGTCATTCCCTTGTCATCCCGCGATGCTGTCTGCAATGTTCATAAAAACGCGATGCTGTGAAAACCAGCCAGTCTGCCCGCAATGTTTATAGCAGCGCGATGCTGTAAAAACCAGCCAGACTGCATGCATTGTTTATAGCAGCGCGCTGCTGTGAAACCCAGCCAGTCTGCCCGCAATGTTTATAGCAGCGCGATGCTGTAAAAACCAGCCAGACTGCCTGCATTGTTTATAGCAGCGCGATACTGTGAAAACCAGCCAGTCTGCCCGCAATGTTTATAGCAGCGCGATGCTGTAAAAACCAGCCAGACTGCCTGCATTATTTATAGGAGCGCGATGCTGGCAGACTGGCTGGGTAGCCAGTCTGCCTGCAATGTTCATAACAACGCGATGCTGTGAAAAGCAGCCTGTCTGGCTGCAATGTTTATAGCTGTGAGAAACGAGACAAGTAGATGGTTTCTGGATATATAACTGTGCCCGCAGCTTTGCCCGCGTAGTCAAAATTCATGTATTTTTTTGCGTTGACCCTAATTATGTTCAAAAATAAAGGTAGCCTATGTTACTCCTTATGACATCAGCTATCTGCCAGTGAAAGTCCCGTCAAAATAGGTCCTGCCGAGTCTGATATTTTCATTAAAAAGTATGTATGCCCGTATTATCCATATCCTAATTAAATAATTAGGTTATGGATAATACGAGCATACGAGAACTAAATTTTCCACCTGTTTTTTTTCTTATTTCACCCGTGCGAAGCTGGGGCGAGTCGCTAGTGTACCTATAAAATGATGTCGCAGCGAAATGATATCAAAAGGAATTTGATCAAACTTTAGAGAGTAATTCAGTCAATAATTCGGTATTGTCATTTCCTTAAATAACTCAAATGACTTAGTGAAATGAAAAGAAGAGAGAATATTTTCGTTCTAGAAATACTAGTTTTATTACTAAATACTATGTACTATGAATACTATGTACCATGAATACTACGTATTATGAATTTTGGCCACAAAAAAATAGGCTAGTTTTATGTTGACATGAATGATTTCAGTCTCAAACGACCATTTTATGTTGAAATGCCCATTTGAACCTATCAATCAAAATCTCTCATATTTATATCGTTTCCCCGCATTATATACCTACACCATAAAACTCAATTGCCACTAAGAGTGTCAAAGAAAAAAGTGAGTCAAGAGTGCCTGACCAAGAAAAAAAATATGACACAGTAATATCTCTAGTTACAATATAGTTTCCTTCAAAATCTGATGACTGTATTAGAAGTGGTAAAACCTTCTATTGTGATGATTTCCATTGCTTCATGAATCGGAGGTCACGCTAATCTATCGGTGCCGGCTGTTATTGATTGATAGCAGTCGTTTAGCCATGTCAAAGGTCCTAAGAACGGTTCTAAGAAAGGCCTAGCAGAATCTCATAAAACAAACAGAAGCGGTTCCTCAAACCGCCACGGCTCTTAAGGCGCTGTGAGAAGCAAAACCTCTATTTTTGGTATGAAAAATGTATACACAAATCAAGTCACAATGCAAATATTTTGATCAATAAAGAAAAGCGAATTGTGTTTTTGTAGTCTTTTATCTAAATTTTCACCTAAGGAAAACACGAAACACTATATTTTCTCGATCAAAAGTTTTTTAGAAAGTTTACTCTTTTTCGGTCTTTAACCGCTCTTCTTCTTTGGGTCTTTAACCACATGTCGTGGCGCACACTTTCATTCATACAAAGCGAAATATCTTTAAATATCTTTATCTGTACAAAGAGACTGAAGTTCTGCGGGTGCGACAGTTATTTATCCTAAAAGCTGTAACCACGGTCCACAAAGAAATGTCGACTTCTAAAGAACTAGCAGAGTTGTTGAAAAGGCGTGTTTATAGGATACCAGTACCGACTGCTAACTCTGCCTACGCGAATCGGCATCCAAGCCATCTACTCCCACGCATTTATAATAAAATATCGAAAGTTTGTGCTATAAAGAGTGAGCGAACCTCCCAAGTGAGAGTACTAGTCCAAAGATGGCTATTTATGCGATCTTACTCTGACATAGAGGACCTGATTTATCTGTGAATAAATACACACCCACACAAACCCTCACACATACACACACACACACACACACTTTCGTTTTCAAAACTTGCGTACACATACTCACCCTCTCATACCCTTATACACAATACATTTCCCCTTACGTTGACACTTAAGTTAAGATCACATATATATATATATATATATATTTTAAATTTTGTTATTTCATCATTATAAATTAGATCAGTAATGTTTATTGCCAGGAAGGGATGCCTCCATTAAATTAAATTGTGTTATGGAATTCAGACCAGGCTTCCACGACACGGGCCTAGAGCCTAGTGTGGGGCCGCTGCCTATCATTGTATATCCACCTTATTTGGTTAATAAACTTATTATTATTATTACTATTATTATCGACCCGGAATTTGCTTTGTAAGATCGTTTTTAAGTTGATCTAGATTCTTGCCTAGTTATTTTTCGATACATCCCGTATGTCATTCAAAATCGTTCAATTTATTATCTGCTCCTGAGCTGCATCACCTCCCTCACTTATTGCACCCTGGACGAGCAAAAAAAAATTTGAGAGCGTACAGCGCTTTAATTGCAGCAGACTGTACAATGGAATGCCAATGGAACCAACATACAGCGGTTATCGCACTTTCACTTAGCGCTAGCTCCATGCCATATTTCAGTAGGTATACATATGTATACCTACTGAAATATACAATAATATTGCCAATATTGCCAAGTTTATATGAAAATATATTTTAATCTGAACCCACTTTAGAGGGTGGTACAATTCATCCAATAAGGGAAAGTTAATACTTAAAGTACCGCTGGGGAATAAAGGTTCTGGAAAGGCGACTACGAACAAGGAAGCGAAGTGTAGGGTTGACGAAGTGTAGGTCCACACGATGGATGGACGAAATTGTAGCCATCGCAGGGAGTCGGTGGATGTGTTTTGGCACAAGACCGTTCGTCGTGACGCTCTGGGGGAGGCCTATGTTCAGCAGTGGACTGCTAAAGGCTGAAATGATGATGATGATGAATACGTAAAGTCGCAGTTAGAAAGGAAGAACTAACGACTTGTAACTTTAAAGTCATCATTGAGGCACAAAGTGACTTTTAGACTTTTTAATTGAATATTTGGTTCGCTCAAAACTGATACCTTGTGTTTTCTAATACATTTTTATTGATAACTAGCTGACCCGGCGAACTTCGTGCCTTAGAGTCAATCAAAGTTTTTAACTTATTATTTGTATGGAGCGGCTTTTTTGATGATATCTCGAGATTTGATTGAATGATTGCGATGAATTAAAAATGTTGGTCCCATCCTCCTCCCTCTGGCCCCGTCTCCTTAAAAACCCCTACCAACAACCCTCAATCCCTAAGCCCGCCATGTCACTTTAACAAAAAAATTGCAAAAATGTATTAATGATGATAAAACTTCTTAAGTGTTTCTGCTCTGCTGGTACATAGAAATACTTTTTTTTTAAATATAATCACCCCATTTAATGTTCATGGGAGGTGGTATACACACGTTTAATAACTTTATTTGTCAATTCAACATACACTAAAATTATAAAGAGGAAACATTTGATTGTTTGTTTGTTTGTTTGTTTGTAATGGATAAACTCAAAAACTATAAACCCGATTTTAAAAATTCTTACACAAGAAAGTTAAATTATCAGGGAGTAAAACCTAGCAGTATTTTATTTTTCAAAAAATTAGAGTTCCTTTCTAAAATTGCAATAACGTAACCCGAGGTATCAAATTTTGAATAAAAGCTCGATTACTTTGTATCACAAATTAAGTAGGAGATACGGGTCTTTGTATATGGAACGTTGCCATGGAAACGAAATCGCAGAACATCTAATAATCATTGACGTAGGAAATGCTCTATGCTACTAATACACGAAATAATAACAAGTCTGTCAAGTACGTGAATAAAAAATAATGCAGTTATCTATGGTCAAAAGTACTGCAGCCAATGATTTTGAATGAAATTACTAGCGTGTTTTTTAGAAAATACGACAGGTATAATAAAGCTAAAAAAAAAGAAAATTGCCGTGGGGTGAGCGCTACCGATAAACTCAAAAAATACTAACCGATTTTAAAAAGTCTAGACGTAGCGTAGACGTTTCACGACAAACAAACGGCCGTGTGCCTTGACACAGCTCCATCCAGTGTTTTAAACCCAAGGAGGTTGAATTACGCTTACTTCCCACCCCGTTTTTTAAACCAAAGGAGATTGAATTACGCTTACTGGCGTTAAACTTTTTAACAGTAACCGTAATTCAACCTCCTTGCGTTAAAAAGAATAATACTATAGACAAAATGGTACGTGAGTATAAAACCTCTAAACATAAACATTTTGTGTAAGAAATTGTTGTTGTTTTATTTGTCCAACTAAAGTACCTACTAATTTTATCTTTTATATATCTACCCGTGTGAAGTGGCGGGTCGCTAGTGGTCAATAAAACTATATCTTCCAGAACTTTATATATATGGTATGAGTTAAAAATCCGGGTATTACGTCTGCATATCTCATGCCAGAGATTTGAAGAAGTAAAAAAGCATGTATATAGCTCAATAAAAACAACAGACACTGAAAAATAAGCCCTAAGAATTAATTAAGAGTTCGAAAACAAATACTAAATCTCTTATATTTTAAAACCTTCCAAGGTTTACATAAAATGCATTTACTCCAAAAAATACGAACGTAAACAACAAATAAATTACTCGGCGATGATTAGGTAAAAATATTTGGAACAAGTTAACGAACTTCGACGTAAACCCGACGGTTATCAGATTGGTCATACACGGAGGATTTATGAACGCGAGGCTCATTGTGGTTGGTTCTTGGGACAGATTAAACTTTATTATTCTTCAAATTAAATAATAAAAAAACTTTAGCTTAACTAAATAAAAATAATCAACCTAGTTTGATGAAATTTATGTAAAACTACACTGAAGATCTATATTCAAATAAAAAATAATCACATACATCGGTACAAAAATCCCGAAGATATGAAGTAACATAAGCAAAATAATCAAAATTGAGTTGAACTAAAAATTCATTTATACTGAAAACTACGGAACCAATTTTGATGAAATAATATGGGAATAAAATAAATATCTACCCTTTCAAATAAAAAATAAACAACGAAATCCATGTCTTGGAGGTGTATAATAAAATAATATATTGGATAGTATTTAAACGAGCGAATATAAATTCCAAAGTTAGCGAAAAAATACTGAATGGGCGAATTTTATACCAACAAACTAGGTATGCTCTAGGTAGGTACGTTAACAGTTTTCCTGTTCAACCTAACTAGTATTGTAAGCTCAATTCTATCAAACATAGTAGTTTGATAATTGGGTGGTGTAAAATTCGCCCACTCAGTATTATTTTCTGCACGCTTTATTTTTTTTATTCGCCCTGTTAGTAAGGTTACTTTGGAAACAGATAGAGATAACCTGTGCTTTGAATGTATGTTAATACACATTTCAGAGGTTACTACAACTTAGAACTTGTTTAAAATATAGATTCTGTATACCATTTTATACTTCATACGCAAGAGTCCACCCCACACCTTTAGGGCGGCTTGCACCAGCTCACTAAATCTAGAATTATCACAATTGAAACTCCGCATAAGCTTAAAACTTGTTTGTTACTACACGATGTCCGTTTAGTGTAAATCTCGATTTAAACAAACGTAAAATTCAAACCAGCTTGATTGGCGATCTAACTCCCTAATTCTCGATTTAGTTACTGGCATATTGTTTGTTGATTTGGAGTTTTCAGTAAAATAAATATGTTTTCGGATTAATCAACGGACATTGAAGACACAAGTGATGAAGATATACTTTCGGACGGAGATGAACTCACCATGTCAGCCTTTAGAAGTCCACTGCTCAACATAAGCCTCCCCCAAAGAGCGCCACGACGAGTGCTCGTCGTGGCGCTGTCGTCGGTCCATCGTGTGGGGGGGTCTCTCCACACTTCGCTTGCTTGTTCGTGGTCGCCATTCGAGAACTTTTATTCCCTAGCGGTTGTCGGTTCTGCGAACTATATGGCCTGCCCATTGCCACTTCAACTTGCAAACTCTGAGAGCTATGTCGGTAACCTTCGTTCTTCTACGGATTTCCTCATTTCTGATTCTAACACGTAGTGAAACACCGAGCATAGCTCTGTCCATTGCACGCTGTGCAACTCTGAGCTTGTGTATGAGACCAATAGTTAGCGACCACATCTCAGTGCCATATGTCATCACTGGCAACACGCACTAATTATAAACTTTTGTCTTGAGGCTCTGCGGTATCTGCGACGAGAAGATAAGGCGTAATTTTCCGAACGCTGCCCATCCGAGTTGGATTCGTCGGTTGACCTCTTTGTCGTAGTTGGATCGTCTGACCTAAGTAGACATAGTGATCAACAGCTTCGATAATATCGTTCCCAAAATAAACCAGCATGGATACGACATGAGCATTTGACATGATGTTCGTCTTGCCCATGTTTATTTTAAGACCCACCTGTTGGGAAACAATATTGAGGTCACTAAGCATTGTGCTTAGGTCTTCCAGGGTTTCTGCCATGATGACTATATATCATCAGCAAATCGAAGGTGATGTATTCGCCATTGATGTTAACACCATATCCGTTCCAGTTCAGAAGCTTGAATATATCTTCCAGTGTAGAGGTGAACAGTTTCGGAGAAACAACGTCTCCCTGTGTCACCCCTTTTTGCACGTGGATAGAATTCGTGCTCTGATCCTGAAGACGGACTGTCATGGTGGCCTTTCTGTACAAACTCTTCAACACTTCGATGTACCGGCTATGGCAACCAGCCCCCCCCCCCCCCTAATATGATAGACACACCACAAAGACGGCCCCCAGTCCCCGGCGGCTCGGTTATTCCTGGCACCGGTAGCAGCCACGGTAACGGCGGAGCAGGGGGTGCTAAGAATCCCCGGCAGAGACTCAGCTACCAATCCCTTCGATCTCTGGACCTGGCAAATTATAACGCACGCACCTTGGGGACCGATGAGAAGTTGATAGAGCTGGAAGAAGTAGTAAGTAAGTTGGCCTGGGGTATTATAGGGTTATCAGAAGTCCGAAGAGAGGGAGAGGAACGATGACCCTCAATTCCGGCAACTTACTCTATTACCGGGAGGGTAACCAGCAGTCTCAACACGGTATCGGGGTTCGCCCACAAGTCCCTCGTCAACAACATTGTGAATATCGAAATCGTTTCGTGCAGGGTGGCATACCTTATACTCAGAATTACCGAATGGTATTCGTTGAAGGTCATACAGGTGTACGCCCCACGAAACGCCCGAACGGTGAAGTGGAGGCTATGTATGACGACATTCCTAATGCCATACATGCCCCAAAAAACACAGCAGTGGTGATGGGGGACTTCAACGCACGGCTGGGCATGAGGAATGGCGATGAAATGAGAGTGGGGTAGTTTGGATTTAGACAGCGGAACCAAAGGGGTCAGCGATTGGCCGACTTCATGGAGAAGGAGGGACTCTTTATGATGAACTCCTTTTTCAAGAAGCGCCCGTCCAGGAAATGGACGTGGCTGCACCCCGGCTCGGTCATAAGCACGAGATAGATTTCATTTTGACGACCAATAAGCATATATTCAATGATGTCTCTGTGATCAACAGGGTTAAAACCGGCAGTGATCACCGCATGGTAAGAGGCTCATTGAATGTCAACGTAAAGGTGGTGAGGTCTCGTTTGACGGGGTTTTGGATTTGGGCAGGACTTGGGCAAAGAGTAGATGCCCAAGTCCTGCCCAAATCCAAAACCCCGAGAGCTTTCAGTTGGAGCTCCAAAATCGTTACCGAATCCTTACCGAATGCAATACATTGGACGAACTAAACAACGGGCTGGTGGAAATTGTTCACGCGGTCGGATCGGAGATAAGAGCCCCCGCAAAAAATGAACACAAAAACTCTCTGAGCATACACTCAAACTTATGGCAGCATCGTTTCGTCGAAGCCAGAGATTTTGTGTGAACTCGAGAAGTTCTATGGACAATTATAAGCCTAATCGCGTAGTCCTCCGAGTACGACTAGCGATGCAAGAGCCCGTTTGACCCGACATTATACCGAAGATATCCCGGACGTCAGCCTATACGAGATCAGCATGGCTCTCAAACAGCTTAAGAGCAACAAGGCACCAGGGGAGGACGGAATAACGACTGAACTACTGAAAGCGGGTGGAACACCGGTACTTAAAGTCCTTCAGAAGCTGTTTAACTCCGTCATCCTCGAGGGTACTACGCCAGAGGCGTGGCACAGGAGCGTAGTGGTTTTGTTCTTTAAAAGTGATACAACCTTCTTGAATAATTATAGGCCCATTTCGCTGCTGAGCCACGTGTATAAGTTGTTTTCTAGAGTAGTTACAAACCGTCTCGCTCGTAGGTTTGACGACTTTCAGCCTCCAGAACAAGCTGGAGATGAACTACTCTTTAATAATTATTTGAAGTAGGTAACATTTTCTCGAGAAAAGTAAATGATAGAAGTAATTTGTTGAACACCTTATGCGACGACGAATTTATACAGAGATTTCGCTTATGCAAACAAACAGCAATGTACATTCTCAGTAAAATTTATGATAAGCTAAAAACCTCAAACAAGTAAGAACTTACCTACCTAGTCCATTAACGAAATTACGATTTTACCAGGAGTTGAAATTTATTTTTACTACATAGTACTACATGTATTATGCAAAAAGAAAATCAAAAGAAACCTACCTGAAATAAAATAAATCCTTGTAAGACTAAAGTTCACCAACACTTGAAACATGTTATGTAGTTAAAATAACAGTAAACTCAAAAATCTAAGGTAAAGTGTTTAACTAAGGTTGTAATGATGGTGAAGTCCAGCCTAAGTTAAAAAATATATATAACTGAGGAATTTCAATAGATTTAATTGGCTTTGATGAGAAGCGGTAAATAATACACAATTAAAAGACAAAGTCAAAATAACAATTCTCAAAATTTCATCTATGATATTCGTAGTTCAGTTTTAGATGATTTCCGAAAAAGATAGTCAAGTTACTCAATAAGTTAAATAAATCAACAATTTAATAACCCACAGTCTAAGTAAAGTGTGTCGTAGTTAATTCTAAATGAAATGCGATCGTGTCGCTTATCTTTGAATAGCTAAGTCAGTGGTACCAACATCGTGGCGTGATCGGGCCGTGGTAACTTCTAATGCTGGACCGATATGACCACGTTAATGTTTCATTTAAACGAGGTTTACTTAATAAATCACCTGTAAATTTTTGGTAAACAGCCTTATCAGGTCCTTGTATGAAGAGTCATTTGGGGAGGCTGGAACTACACATGACACTCACGGACAGTCTTTTCCACAAATTTAAGGTCACTCAGCGAGCTATGGAGCTATGCTTGGAGTTTCTCTGAAGGACAAGTTTTGTAATGAAGATATCCGACGGAAAACTGAAGTAACCGACGTAGCAAGGATATGCGAGCTAAAGTGGCAGTGCAGTGGGCTGGTCACATTTGCTGAAGAACCAATAACCGTTGGGTTAGAACAGTTCTCGAGTGCAGACCGCGTTTAGGCAAACGTAGTGTAGGACGCCCTGTGGCCAGGTGGAGTGACGACCTGCAAAAAGCGGCTGGATGAACATGTATGAGGAGAGCTGAAACCCGAGCTCAGTGGCGTGCATTAGGAGAGGCCTATGTCCACTAGTGGACAAATATAGGCTGATGATGATGATAGAACTACTTGTTGTGGAGTGATAGGTAATTATAGGGGAGGCCTATGTTCAGTAGTGGACGTATTCCGGATGATGATGATATGGGACTGCTTGTCGTGCGAGGTAGTGCTGGCCTCTGGTGTCAGAGTTTGCAGGCTGCCCGCGGGCCTCAGACTGCTATTAATCAATAACAGTTGGGATCGAAAGCTTAACTGCCCTCCGAAGCACGGGACGATGGAAAACCGCATATAGTTAATTTGGAAAAGTCATGGGTGCTGAGCCTAGGACTGAACCCGTTGTCGTTGGATTCTAGAAAGCGCTATTAGTACCACTAGGCACCATCACTCTTATTGGTCAATAGGTCAATACTGGATTACATTGGATTCGATTATTATTTTATATCTGTCTGATCCTGGCAAACCTATATGAACCAAATTAAGTTAGTATGCAGTTAGCATATTCTTAAAATAGTGGCTGGTATCAATATTTTTTGTTTCGGAAGGTAGAAGTTTGGCGACCAAAATCAGTAAGATTCTAAAATTAAGATAAACATCGATTTTATGACTATACCGTTATAATCGATTAAAATAACTGGAATACGTTGTAAAGCACAACTACCTAAGATTAAAAAAGAATTAAGTTAGTGAAAAGAAGTAAATTTTTCAAAAAATACTTTTGTTACATCTCAAAAACAAAGCAACTTTCATAGAGGTCAAGTTTAAAAAGGTTCAAGGTTTTTAAATATATATATATATATATATATATATTTTTATGTATATATCTATCTATACTTATAATAAAACTGTAATGGGTCCAATTCTGTACATTGAAGATATTTTGAAATTTCTTTTTGGAGGGTACTCTATATTTAATACTGAAGGCAAAACTGTATTTTTTTTAAATTTTTGTTTGTCTGTCTGTCTGTCTGTATCTTGGCTAGGCATCACGCCGAAACTACTGAATGAATTTAAATGAAACTTGGTATGATTTGAGTTCATACTACGATGTAGGACATTAGATACTTTTACGAAAAATGAAAGGGTTCCCGCAGGATAGGGTATGAAAGTTAATTAAAAGATCACGTATCACGCTGAAACTACTAATCGGATTTTGAAGCAACTTAACACAGTCATAGTTTATATGATGAGTTAAAATTGAGGATACTTTTTATCCCGAAAAAATTAAGCGTTCCTAAGGGATAAGGGTCCAAAGTTATGTTAATTTGAAAGTAAAAAATATCTATTCGTATAATAAAGCAATAGGTACAAAAAAGTCTGTACAATGAAGATAAAAAAATATATTTAAGGTACTTAAAATAAGCTACTGATTAAGAATATAACATTAAAAAAAACGTGTCTGTCTGTTCGTTTGTTCACGCATCACGTAAAAACTGCTGGGCCGATTGTGATGCGGGTTTCTTTGTAGGATAGTTTAAGGTCTTACTCAAAAATGGAGTTACTTCGTATCTAAATCCGATGAGTAAAAGCGGAGCAATCGATAAAAATATTTTTGACGGGACGGAAGGAATTTTGATCAAATGCTGGTATATTGGTATTTTTGGTAATGGAATTATGGCTGGAATAGCACTTAGATTATTTTTAACCTAGAGAGAACCACGCGTGCGAAGCCGAAGGTACAGCTAGTTATAATATATTTTTAATCATAGGGGGAGGGGGGGGGGGGGGGGGGGTTTCGAGCTTGGAAGCAACCGGGGGGGGGGCGAGGGCAGGGTATGTTGTTAGAACCCCTGTGAGTGTTTATAGGTATAGGTAAGTTTGCAACACTTATTTAAGTTTGTAGTTGTTGTTTTTTTTGTTCAAATCTACCTTAAGAAAGCGATTTTCGGATACATTTGAATTTTACTTTTTTAAAGCAAACTAAATTTCCTACAATTTTGAGCTCAACCCAAACTCTCTAGGTCTATTGGTTGTGGAGATAGTCAAACAAAGAAAGCTAATTTAAAAAAAAAATTGAAAGTAATCTGTTTGGTCTTTTCCAAGATAATTACAATTACATTAATCAAATTTTTATACTAAAGTCATGAGAGAGGAATTTGTAGAGTATTAATGACCTTCAATTTCATTTAATTATCTTAAAATTGTTTGTCTACTTCTCATAGTTTCCTCAGAAACAGAAAATCAGATTTCAGAAAATCAGAAAATCAGAAACATCAGATTTTTGGGGAAATGATACCCGAAAAACGCTTCCATAAAGTAATTTTTGGAAAAAAAACTGAAACAAGTTAAAGAATTTCAAGCACCACGGGTTGCACTGGGTTTTCAGTGCCCAATAATACAAAAAATAACGAAAGAAACTGGTGATTGGTGTAATTAATATAGAACATTATTTGGTAAATACTTTGTTATACTTTCTCTCTTAATAAAAATCACCAAAAACAATAGAATTTCCAGGTCGTTTCAAGTTTATATAAAAAATTTGCAATTTTACATAGGCATAGTAAAAATCGTGCTCCACTTTTTCGGTGGAAAAACGGTGGGTGGTTTTCTAACCCATGCATTTTTTTTCATAGGCTTTCGGGGAGGGGTTTGAACCCCCAAACCCCCCCCCTGCCTACGGCCTTGTGCGTTTTGGTTTCATTAAGTAACTATACGAAAATTTATGTATATGAGAAGGAATCAGAATCCCACAAATGTTTGTTATTTAAGAGTCGCTTCACGGGAGCTGACTGGATGCTAGATACAGATTCCACGATGGTGTTTACGAAGCTATTCAAGCTATGTATGTACTCGTATCTAAACTAGGCAGATACAGCTGCCGCGACCTTCCCAGTAAGTCCCCATACGAGGCTTAAATTCGCACCACAAAAACATCCCATCCGAGGACAAAACTCCGATTGTCTTACTTATCTGTACTCAATCAGTGTTTACAATATTACGGCGGCGTGCTTCACGTCAAAATAATGTCCCTATTAGAGTACAAAACGAGATTTTCAAAGAATCACCAGCAAAAAATGTCAAAAATATCCACTAGAGAGGAGATTAGTGGAGAGCAAGGCCATCTGTGGATATTGAGACCGTCTCACGCGAGATAACTTATCGGACGATCTCGACTCAGATTCTGTGAAGAAAAAGAGAAAAGGCTCCTATTTATAGATATACCATAGACACCATAGAGCTGAGCGATCACGCCACGATCGCATTAGCCCGCGGCCGCTGTCGAATGCAATGATTTGAATTTCCATTGTTTATGGTGGCAGACATGTGTCAAAGTTCGATTGGAACTTAAATTCGGCTCCTTTGTTATTATTTCTTTTTGTCGAGTTGTAAACACGGCGCGGTGATGTTCCAATTTGGTTACCAGACTCTGGTTGTATCTATAACTGCTCGTCGGTTGATGCTTTTGACGTTGGTATGCGGTATGAATAATTACGAATCATGTTTGAAACAGCTCAAAAAGAGCCGATCGGATTCCGTACAAGCTTATAAGATAAGGAGTAGTATAGACATAAATAGTACATACAGTCACATAAGCATTAGTCTGAAATTCAAAGGCGCATTGGTATAGAGACGCTAGGAGAGAATAGAAGCCAAGCCAACATCAAAGGTAGGGAACATCTGCTAAATTACCAAACTCGAGGCAGTCAGGAGCGAGGGCACGACACAAAGCGACTACCATTTCGTTCCGACACTTTTCAAAATTGGAACGTGACGGTTGCAAGCGCTCTCCGACCAGAGACAATGACATGAAAAGGAAAAATGTAAACGGACCTATTTTAAATAGAAGCTCGGTCTCAGATAATATTTTAAATCACTTTTCTCTTCTACGCGAATATGGTTTAATTTTCAACGTTGAGCGAATTCGTTAGGGTTGAAAATGGCGTGTTGTTTGTTGTTGACTTGTGTTATTTTCGATTTTACTATGGTTAATTTAAAAGTGCGTTCTTGAACCCTTTCAGAGGCATTGTATCTTTGTGCTCTTTGTACGAGAGATGGTTTATCTGAGTCGCGGGGTACATAAGTGCTGTTTTTTCATTCCGTAATGCTTTAACATTTGAAAGGGGTTAAATGTTATTCAGACTGGCTGCCCGCTTAGAAAATGTGTGGGGGTCGTGGGGACCGGGAAACTGCTCTGTACTTATATGTACTTACTTACCTACTTTTGTTTGAATGTTGTACCTATGATATCTTCCTGGTACAGTGTAAGGAATACCTGTATATGTGCACGTATTGTGAAGAGTACGGGTTCATATTATTTTTTCATCACCTTTCCATCACCGTACGACTAGACGATCAGCAAAGCACCACCCATGGTTGAAATACCTCGCACAAGAACGAAGCGTTACGCTTCTTTATTTATTATAAGAACTGCAAAGGAGTGGAATGCCCTGCCCTCGTCAGTGTTTCCGGTAAATTATAACCCCGGTGTGTTCAAGTCAAGAGTGAATAGGTATCTACAAGGCAAGCGTGCTACACCTTCGACCACATCATCGATTTCCATCAGGTGAGATCGTGGTCAAACGATTGCTTAGTCCGTAATAAAAAAAAAACCTGTAGTAATGATCATATCTCTCACTTGAATCTATGAACTTTTAAACTAAAATTAAGTAGTTTTTTTAAAATATTATACGTTCAAAGTCGAACAATTCCTTATCTTAATTATTTACTGATTAGGTTTTCCCTTACATTTAAAAACGATATTACGTTAATTGATACATGTAATGGTATCATCGATTTATCAATATTAAGATAAGTTGTCATAATGCAGTTGATATAATGTAGGTATTAGGTATGGCCCTAATTATACAGAGGGTTTACATTTTTACACGTAATAAAAAATCCTACAAATATTATGAATGGAAATGTTCAGACGGTTAGATGTTTATCTCTCGAACCTCCTGTAATAAGATTTTCATAAAACATATACCTACAATACAATAACACTTTATTGAAACACAGTTAAAACAAATTAGAAAAATAGAAATAACATAAACAATAGGTACAATGGGTGGTCTTAGCGCTCTTAGCTATCTCTTCCAGACAACTTAGGATGGAAAGAAGTTAATATATGTGGATATGTAGTATAGGAAGATCAATAGATTTAGCTATCTCTTCATTTGGCTGGTATTTCCTACATCTTGTACTAGCTGTACTCGCGACTTTGCCCGCGTGGACTTTTCTCTGGGTTAAAAGTAATTTAGGTATTTGTTACTCCAAGACAAAAAGTAGGTATACTGCATACTACATTTCATTGAAATTTGTTCAGCCTTCAAATAGTTTTGTTTTAATTATCGGATTGAAATACAAAGTGCACCAGATTTTAAATCAAAACCTAACGTATCCAACAGTGTAAACTGCATTTCAATCGGTACAGTAGTTTTCATGTGATGCGCGACCATACAGAAAGACACAACTTTTTTTAAATGTTTTTGTTTTAAGGTTATTTTAAGTCCGCTAGATCAATTAAAAAAATATGTACAGACTTGTTACTTAATGCTTTATTATAAGTATAGATAAGCAAGTGTGGAATGAGTTAAACGCGTGTGTGTGTGTGTGTGTGTGTGTGTGTGTGTGTGTGTGTGTGTGTGTGTGTGTGTGTGTGTGTGTGTGTGTGTGTGTGTGTACTGGAAACTACATTTGCATGCTTTAAGTATTCAGTTTCTAGAGCATATTAGTTGCGAGACGCAGCGAGTTACAAAAGTTGAAAAACAAGCTTATATTACCACGAAATCTTCTAAATGATTCCTTGAACGTTAAAATAGGTATCTTCTACAGAAGTTTGTGCCATCCCCCTTCCCAAGACACCCTCCCCGTGATTTATCCCCACCCCGCATCGCGCTATAAATCCGTCGGGAACTCGGGGACAACACTATCGCTAGTGTTGTGCCTTAATGGCTAATGACGTAACACCGCACTGAACGAATGCCTTCACTGGACTAAATGCTTAATTTACAATGCATAATTTATTGAATTTGTCATAAAAATAATTAAGTATAGGTATTTAGAAGTTTTTAAACTGTCTTTTCATAGAAACGGGATGTTTGCTGTGTGTCAGTCAGTCAGCGACACGACAGTTCTATATCTATATATCTATACCTCTAATAAAACAATAAGAACGAAATAGTCTGTACAAGAAAATAATTTAAAAAAAAGGGCTAGGGTACTTAAAATAAGCTACTGTACAAGAATATAACATTTAATTAAATCGTATCGGTCTGTTTGTCTGTTAGTTTGCTAGTTTGTCTGTATGTTTGTTTACGCATCACGTAAAAACTACTAAGCCGATTGCGATGCGGTTCACTGTTGGATAACTTACGGTTTGACTTAAAAACTGGTGTACTTGGTATCTCAATCCGATCAGTAGAAGCCGAGCAATCGATAAAAACTTTTGTACGGCTGAAGGAATTTTGATGAAATGATTTGGTATATCAGTACCGACTGCACTATCCATTCAGATTTATAGGATAAAATCAATGGGACGAGTTACTGAAAAGAAAAAAACATATTTTTTTAGTTCATTAGCTCGCGACTTTGTTTTGGGACAAGTCACTGAACTAGCCGAGTATTTTAGGTTTTGTAATAGTACATAGAGTACTCTTAATCTAGAGAAAGACCACGCGTGCGAACCCGTGGGCATCAGTTAGTATATTAATAAGATAGATTTGATGAGTTGATTGGTCACACACCACGTGATTAACTCTAAGCACAGTCAGCTCTATAATTACAACTGAGGTTTCATAAACTTTGGTTTTACCAATTAAAGTTAGCATCACGTTTTCAAATTATACTAGCTGTGCCCGCGGCTTTGCCCGCGTGGTCATTTTTCTGGGATATAAGGATCCTGTGTGTATTCCAGAACCAAAAGTACCAATATCATCAAACTTCGTTCTGACGTCAAATGGTTTTTATCAATTGCTCCTTCTGCTTATCGGATTGAGATACCAAGTAAACCAGTTTTTAAGTCAAACCCTAAGCTATCCAACAGTGAAATTTGCATGGCAATCGGGTAAGTGATTTTTACGTGAAGCGCAAACAAACAGACAGACAAACATACAGAGAGACACCATTTAAAAAAATGTTATTATTATTGACCAGTATTTTAAGTCCGTTAGACCTTTTTTCTTCAATTATCTTCATTGTACATGGAGGATGGAAGTCGAGTGCTGTAGCAGAGGGGTATATAGAAATTCCATTGAGAACAAGGCGAGAACATGTGAACGCATCGTGGAAAACATTAAATTGCAACCTTCAGTTAATCCATCCATGCCACTGTCGCCGCGCCCATATACATCCAAACAACGAGATTCACAGTCACATTTTCCTCAAAATGAGCCAGATTCGGACATTATTTCAAACACGCAGAATATAAAATCTACAACAATCTCTAATCCTAATAAAACTATAACAATAAATTTTCATAATTGCGAAAATGTCTCAAATGTAAATACAAGTTTTTAGTTGTTTTATTATTAGATACTATTTAATTTCAATTTAGTTGTTACTCTATGTTTTATTAAATAATAATATTACAGTAAAATATGAGGCGCCTTTTATTTTCTCATAGTGGATGATTAAAAGTAGAGTGTATCACTCGGTCGCAAAATATATTTTTGGCTCGGGCGACGTACTTTGAATCCGTCGCTACGTTCAGGATTCTACTCTAGAATCCTTCACTCCGCTCTGGATTCAAAATAACGCCCTCGCTAGCAAAATGTAATTTTGCTCCCTAGTAATACAATCTACTATTCTATTTCAGAGGTTTAAGTACTGCCCGAGTACGGCGAGTAATGGTAATAAGTTCAACAGTCTATATTTATGTGGGTATATGAATTTTCCACTCTTCAGATATAGAGAGACTCATAAGCTATTTTTTTACCCGACTACGGCGAAGCAGCATGGAAGGCTTCAAACTAAAAACTTGGTCCGATTTTGACAAGTGGGGTATCAATCGATTCGTCTTCACTGTTAGTGTAACAGGCAATATTTTTACCCGACTACTGCGAAGTAAAGGAAGAGTTTTATGTTCAAACTAAAAACTAGGTCCGATTTTGACAAGCGAGGTATCAATTGATTAGTCCTCATCGCTATTTTTTACCCGACGGTAATCGGGTTTTAGTTTTTGAACTTATGTCTTGTTTTTCTTTACAAAGTGCAAACAAGTCTCGCTTGTATTTGTAGGTGCAGAGTTCGAACAACATAATTTTGGGTGCCGAGACTGAACGACACACAAAAACCGCCTATAGACTTGTCACTAAAAATATTAAATAGATATCGATCGTGGCTCTATTTCTGAGGATTCAGTTTTATATATAGTCAGTAATTTTCATCCGATTTCATAGATCTAATCAGAAGCGGAAAGATTAGTTATCAGATTCCCGGGTGTGACCCGCATAAATTAAGTGCAACGCACTCAATTCGTAATCTTTGGCCTTAGTTACAATCAGAATGGCGTTTGTGTAGCACGTGTTAGCAGTGACACTCATTCGCGCTACAGTCTGCGTATGTCTCTCTATCTTTGTTGCTTGCACATGAAGTTTGGCGGGCGGTGGGAATGTAGCTGTGTGGGTGTTTGCCTGTAGTTGTATCTAGCCCAGTTTTTATTTACATGATATTTAAGCGTGCCGTATCTGCCCCCTTTACCTAGATCTATGTCCGATTTGAATGAAATTTGCCCAAAATAAGACATATTTGAAGATTGAAACACTCGCATTTAAAATATTACTGGATTTATAATACCTAAATTAGAAAATAATAATTAATAAATAAAATTAACATAATAAAAAAAAAAAAAAAAAAAAAAAAATTCATTTCTGGTTGAATAGCTTGCGCGTATACAACAGTGCAGCATTGTCTAGTACGGAGGGACTCTTAACTCTGTTAATTGTATTATTTATCAAATTTGATGAAATTAAAGACAGCGATTGATGGAAAATAACAAGAATGCTATTGTAAAAACAAACTTTAAAAGGTATTTCACTGATTTTATTCGATTCTTTATTAGGCTCCTCAGAGACACGAGCATTCTGGGGAAAATGGCGTTTTAATAAATTCATCAGTCACTGTTGTTTTTTTCCGCTCTTTAAACATAGTTTATTAAAATTGTTTTCAATAAATCTAAATAGGCGAAGCTGCACATACCGGCCAGTGCGGGCCATGTCACAAGCCGTGCGGGCCATGTCACAAACCCTAACCATGTTTATAAACATGCCTTCTTCAACAACAACTGGCATTATTTTTTCTTCAGTCGGGCTTTTTTCACGGGAACCGACTAAATGTAGTTTTCGGAAAATGTTCACTTATATAATTTTATCGTAGTTTGATGTACTTTTTGGCATCCAGTATGTTCATTCAACTTCTAAATAAGATCCTGTAGTGCAGTTTTATTGCTACAGATGATTGCTACGGCCTTAAACTAAACTTTACCCCTAGAATGACTGCTAATTCAAATGTCAAGACATTTCATTCGAGCTTTCTGTCTTTATTAATCTTCAGAAAGAGATATTGGAGTACAAACTCTGTAGAAAGTCTAATCCAATCTGTATTTCATCTAATCTATATGTCAGATTACCTATTAGTTTAGGTGCAGGTTACTTTTTACTTATAGTGTAGACTAGACCACACCACTAGACCACTAGACTTTGTGTGCGTGTGTGTAGTCTTTGTGTGTGTGTGTGTGTGTGTGTGTGTGTGTTATGTTTTTATTACAAATATTTCTGTGTTACTTAAATAAAATTATACCTAATAAAAAACTCGCTTAAGCCCAATAAAAAAAACAACGGTAAAACCGGTTAGTTCTAAATAAATCTTTGTATATTGTTACTAAAAAAACCTTAATGTAGGGCAGTTTTAGTAAATGTTAGATTTACTGTAAGAAAATGAATATTAGTAAGCAAGTATTTTTTATGTTAAGTAGAACAATATTAAAGTTTTAAATTAATGTGATAATTTAAAAACCGTAAGAGTTTTAGTAAGTAAGTTTTAGTATAATGTAGTTTTTCTATAAGGTACATTTATGGTAAGGTAGGTCAAAATAAATGCAATATAAGATCTGCTGAAAACTTTTCAACAGCGAATGCAGACAGACATTTTTGTGGGAAGGTTTTTTATTCCTTTCCAACTTGTCTCTTAAATCTCTAATAAAATCAAAATAAATGATTGCAAAAATACACAAGTCATAAAAACGACGAGATACATCATAAATGTCCCATGTCATAACCATTACAATCGCTAGTATATTAATCTTGGGAGCCAGCCGTCGGCCTAGCATCATCCAGCAAGCATCCAACACGGTGCCACCGTCCCCCGCCATCCATCAAGCGCGGCGCGCGCGCGTCGACTGAACGCACACCACCGCACATCCCGCCCAAAAAGAGAAAAAGAAAATTTGAAAAGAGAACACTCCCATCGGCGTATCAAGTCCCGCCTCCGTCAGCCGCCCGTCGGCGGAGCGACCAATAGAAGCGCAGAGAGCGCCGAGCGGCGGCCGGCGGCGGCGAGCGCGACCGAGGGCGGCCGATCCCGCGCGTTCACAACAAAAAGTCACACGACTGGTTTAGTGTCGGGTTGCGTCCCATCGGCGTCGCATCACGTGCCGCACGCCTCGCACTCCACGCACTTGCGCTTGCGCTCTTTACATTACTATTGTAATCTAATCTAACCCAGTGCAATACACTAATAACAATCAGTTACACGACCTGTGATAATTATATTTTCCGAATTTTCAATTAAAAATGAACATGCGGACGGAATGGAGCTCATGATTACAGTGTTTTTTTATCTCTGGCCAGTATTTACAGTGATACATAGTGATAGTGATCGACAGTGTGATAGCCATCGATTGAGGACATTTGAGGTACATATTTGGTTGTTTTTATTTCTTAAATTAATTTTTGGCTCTATTTAAATTTATACCAAAATAAACAAAGCCCTAAAATCTATGTCCAAAAAAGTACTACTGAAAATAATCATGAATTTGTAAAATCAGTGAGAAAATCGAATAAATGAATTTTGATCGCTCGCGATAAGATCTGACTTTACATTTTTCAATAGGAATTTAATTTGCATGAATTAAGAAAAACTCGCATTTATTATAGCTTGTCCATATTCTACTTTGATTCTAAAGATAAAATAATTTGATATTCAAATATATTTTTATTGGGTAACTAACTATTTATAGCAAGAGATGTGTCGCGAAACGGTCGCGTATCCGTCGGCAAAGTAAACCAGCAGGTTAAAACTTTAAACAAGGTTTATATTCAAATACTAGCCTTAAAAATAATTTGTCAGTATATTTATATATAGATTCGATTACCGTGAAGCAATTTGAGCATTTCAAATGGTAATGTATTTGATATATTTTAATCTTAATCGATTTCTTATCTCTAGATTCCATTTTGGAGGATAACGTTATCTCTACCTTATGGACTCTACTTAAAACTAAATGTCACTATGACTCTCCATAAATTTGCAATAAGTTTAATTGTAAATATATTGTAATGTACATTTTTTGTTTTTGTAGAAATCGATGTGTCTGTTTTCCGTAGAGGTCTAGCAGCTACGAACTCTTGGCTCTCTTTTCTCTCCATACAAAAGACATAAACGCAGTTACTGTTCATTGCAAATATTCATACATTTTATAATAACATGTTATAACATTAGTAGATTGGAATCATTTATCGATCTTATTTAATTTAATATTGCATATAATTTTAAGGATGGTCAATTGTTTTGTTGAGTTTTGATCTCTATCAAAATGTAAATATCATAATTATGTTGTTTTTATTTTTTGTAAAATAGTTGTAGATTATGAAGATTACTTTAATTTAAATTATTGATATATTTAGGGTATTGTCGAAAATAGTTTAATAATATATATTTTAGGTACAGTTTTATTATTATTAATAATAATAATATTCGGAACAATTCACACCAAATTCACAGGCCCAAACTAGGATACCCTGTACTATGGGTACTATAGACAGCGGATAAACATATTTAGATACGAATATTACATCCATAACTCGGAAACAAAAATTTCTGCTCATCACACAAATGATTGCACCTATCGGGATTTGAACCCGCGACTGTTGGTTGACTAGTCAAGGTCACTAACCATTCGGCCAACCGGTCATCAAGAATGAAAGAAAAGAAAAATATTAAGAAGTTTAGTTAGAGCAGGCATACTTTTTGGTTCTTGAAAATGTATTTAAATTTTTATCGCATATTATGCGAAATGTTTTTATTATTACCCACAGCTATCGGTAGTTTCACATAACATTTATGTATGTAAAATATGTAAATGACATTGTTACGCGTGCAGCTATGTTTGAAAAAGACACGCTGTCTATACATAATACCGCCAATTCTTTGTTTTAAATTTCGAACGAGTACAAAAGTACCAACCAATCAATGTCAATGTCACCTCACTCCGTTCTCATATCGGTTGTTCTGTTGTTTTGGGCGTCCGTTTGGCCGCCATGACAGTTCGCATTCGAAATTTGAATGCGGGCCGAGATGCGCAAGCGCTCCTATCGATTAACCTTCGATAAGCTATCCATGTGTGTGTGAAACAAGTAGCTGTTTCCGGCGGAGATCTGCGTATGTTATAACCGACGCGTCCTGTCCGCTTGTCAAAATTATTAAAAAAATAATTGCAATCAAATAATAAATTAGCATTAAATTCTCATAATGACATTATTCACAGCGGGTTGAGACCGTATTTTAATGCTTTTTGTGGGAGTCAAAGTGGACCGTGAGAAAATGACTAAACCTAGATTTTATAAATAAATTAGGCAATTAAATGTAGGTAAGTGTAGAGATTTTCCAATTAATGTAAACATTATAATTATTATTTTGCGTAAAGAAGTGGACGAAATAATGTTCAAAATAAAGTAATCATCCAATGTCACAATTTGATGATTAATTGAACATAATGTAGGTATAAAACTTGAATCATGTTGATTAAAATGTATAAGTACTTTATTTTAGATTCATATTTTAGAACAGAACTCTGAGCACATATTTTTGGAGTAAATTCAAAATTTTGATCGTATATTTATTGCTCGTAACTCTAGTACAGGATACTACATATTGTAGTTAAGATTAGGAATCTTGTCAAGTGAAATGTCATTTTTTTGTTTTTTTTGTTGGCGGCCAGTTATTCAGCGCATTATTAACTTAAACATTATAATACAAATTGACATTAATTATGTGATAAACACTAAACAGGCTTTGTATCCTGCGTCTTTTTTTGTATAAATAAGAATTTGTGATGGTTTATAGTACTTATAATATCGCCACCTATATTGTTAGGTTCTTATGGCTTTTGTGGCTTTTATAATCTTTCGTATTATGTTGATATTCCGTTATTTAAGATACTCGAAAGCCACAGGAGAGTCAGGAGGTACCTTTTTTCATGCTTTTTAAGAAGGCTTGTTTATTTGTTTATCGTATGAGATAATGCTGGCCTCTGGTGTCAGAGTTTGTCAGGCCGCCCGAGGGCCTTTGACAAGGCTTAACGACTGCTATTAATCAATAACAGCCGCGACCGACAGCCTAAAGTGCCCTCTGAAGCACGGAGCGATGGAAAATCAACATAACGTAGAAAAGTCATTGGTGCGGAGCCTAGGACTGAACCCGGTTACGTTGGATTCTAAGTTGCACTGTTGAAACGTTAGGCGACCATCGCTCGGAAGGCTTGTTTAGCATATACTTTTTTTTTTAAATGATTGTTTTTAATGTTCAATTGTCGGTTTTATCCCTAAGTATATCAGTCAACTTTTTGATGAATTAATTAATAATGAACACATAAACAAAAAAATTATATCCTTTTCTCTGTAAACAATTCCGTCCACAATTAATGTTAATGTTATTAAAATGGAAGCCACACAATTCGTCTATCACAACTATCGACAAATCGCCTAATGAATATTTAAATCTTAAAATAAACACCAATCAGCCGAATTAAAAGGTTTTCAATAAAAAAGGTAGGATTTAAAAGGAGCCTCGATAAATTATTCAATCCCGTGTTCATTTTAAAAGGCATCGATCATGCCCGGCTATCGGGAGCATGTATTCTAAATAAAAAGAAAGAAACAAAAATGACGCCCGAGTTTGTTACTCCCGTCAGAGATTATTCGTTTATCTTTATATGTAGAGGCAAGTTTTTTTTCTGAAGTATAATCTTCCAACTAAAGTGTTGTGTATGGACGGTGTTAGTTGTGATTCTGCTTCATTAACTGTGAACGGAAGTCGAGCGGTAATATGTGTACCTCTCAAACCAAAGACACTGGGTTCGATCCTCGGCCAATGTCTTCAATAAGTTATTTGTACAGTATTTCGGAGGGCACGTTTAGCCGTCAGTCCTGGTTGCGAACAATTATTAAGTAAGCAGTACTTTTTAAGTTACGTAAGAGGCCCTCATGTGGCCTGACAAAATGACTTTCAGGTAGCCTAACTGATGTCAACTCGACTTCATACGAAATACTTAAATACAACAAGAAGATAGTAGTATCTGTACCCGTGGATCGTCACACAGTTATTTTGAAAATACTGTGATGACAAATTGCTCTATTTATGTACTAAATTGTATCAACATTAAGTAAGAAATTTGAAAAAAGATTTAAAAAAAACGCAGTTACCATAGGTATCTAATTAGTAGGATTGAAAGTGCTGTAACTACCCACTTATTTAATTTTGTGTATACGTACACTAAATTTGATAATTTGCATGATGTTGCAAAATCATTCTAATTGCCGCACTCATAATCGTCAACCAACGATCGCGGGTTCGAATCCCGCTAGGTACAATCATTTGTGAGATGAGCAGAATGTTTGTTTCCGAGTTTACGAGTATAAAGTATTTTTTAATTCAAAGACTGCAAAATTGTGCTTATCGTAATTTTGAATGCTTTGAATTACATCATGATTGTATTTTTATAGGAATATATCATACTAATTCGAATACTGTACCATGACCTATATGTGTTACATCTATATTTGAGTGTCCGGTGTTTATAGGTAACTACTTTACAACCGCTTCTTAGCATACAAACCTGTATATATTTTGTAATATAATATATTTAATGTAATATAATCCATACCAATATATAATCCATACCAATATATAAAACTGAAACGTTGTCTGTTTGTTTGGGGAGCTTTCACGCGATAATGGCTGGACGGATTTTGATGAAATTTGGAATAAAGATAGCTTATAACCTAGAATAAAACATAGCATACTTTTTATCCCGGAAAATTGTAAGTTTTCACGGGAAAACTGGAAATCGTCGATTACTCGCTTTAAGGAACGGTTGCCATGGAAACGAAATAACAAGTCTGTCAAAAAACTTCAATAGCATTGGTGCTATACCTACTTTTACATTGGTTTTTAAAATCCTAGAAGAACATAGCATGCTTTTATTCGCGATAAACAGTAGTCCGCGCGGACGAAGTCGCGGGCGGGAAGGCTAGTACATTAATATATTAAACATAGTCTAATGATATCGCGTCATGCACACTGCAACAAATTTTGATATAGTTAATTTTGAGACCTTACCTAATTAGAAACATTCATATATCTAGAATATAATGAGATGTTTCAATATTGTGAAAATATAATTTATACAATTAAATTAAAATTAATTTCACTTAAAAAGGTCATCTATACTTATAATAAATCAGTAAGTAACAAAAAGTCTGTACAATGAAGAGAAAAAAAACGAACAATTTTCGATCATTTTTGAACGTCTGTATCTTCTTTTATAATTAACTCAGAGGTATGAAATAGGTATCACATCACAGTTTGACACATTATCTCATACTTTGTGAACACAGAAACATGATTAGTATCAATTCTCTCAATATAAAATATAATCAAAGGTTACACTACTTTATGCTTAGAATATTTATTGGACAGAGATCCCGTCTCTATATGATATCAAAGATATACCAAGTGAAAGAACATATTATTATTGAGAGAATGGTCAGACACTTTTTTGTTCTAAGCTTTAGATTTTTTACAAATAAATCAAAACCTTTAATTTTACTCCCGAGATGGATCATCTGTCCCGCTCTACATGATCACGGATTAAGGGCCAAAAAATTCTCTGCAACACGGCATTAAAAAAACTACAGAAGAAGAATATAATTGTCTCTCTGTCCGTTTGTTTGTTCGCGCATCACGTAAAAAATACTCGACCAATTGTGATGTGGTTTTCACTGTTAGATTGATTAAAGTTTAAATTAAAAACTGGTGTACTTGGTATCTCAATCATATGAGTCGAAGCCGAGATAAAAAACGATTTGACGTCTGAACTTTTTGTTCTGGAATATTTCATAGGATTCTTATATCCCAGAAAAAAATAAACGCGGGCAACGCCGCGAGCACTGCTAGTGTACAATATATTGACACAAGCAGTGCTCGCGTCAATATTATGTATAACCTATGTGATTTTTTAAATTCGCTAAGATAAAATCACTATGGGATTAAATTTGCATCCAATTAATGTCTTCTGAAGTTTAGCTCTCTGAATGGTTAATTTTGGTTCTTAACAGTATTATTGACTTGTATCGAATATCTAGTATGCAATCAATATTTGTATATGCTAATTGCAAAGGCTATTCTTATATTTCTAGATACACTTGAACTAACCTTATAAATATTAATCTGATATATTTTAAAAATGACACCTCCAAACACATCAGTAATGTATTCCGTCTTCTTAACTAACAATCTCATTACAAAAACATGTCAAAACACATGCACGACCTACCACACGTCCTACATATTCCTTCTAATCAGGTGATTCGATTCAATACATACAAACCGATACAATCATCCTTACTGTTCCTTTTTTAAGGTACCTCGGGAGGTCCGAAGGGAATCAATTTTCTTAATTGGTTCTAATCTTAATAGCTCGAAGTTTGATAACCAGAGTGTACTCTCACGCGCTGGTATCTTCGAGATGGGCTCAAATTAATTTGTTTATCTTCAGATATAGATAATACGGTCGTAAAATCTTGCATTCGTGTTTAACGGGCTTAGGCTATTGAGGGCTGATTCAACATTGTTTTCTTACCTACTTCTGATTAACTTTTAAATCTGACTTTGTGTTAATGTTATCGACTTTGAAATATTTTAAGATTTAAAATAACACTACATCTGAAAATTTCTGAACTAAAACTGGCCGAAACGATGACGACCATTTGTATAACTTAAATAGATTATGTCATGGATTACCATGGATCAAGGTTACGTTTGCTCGGGTATCCCAAAAAAGGTATTATAAATGAAAATGGGAGATACTTACTGGAACTGGGGCTTACTGGAATCATCTTCATGAATTTATGTCTCGCTTGATATTAGTTATTCCACTATTTTTATTAAATTATTAGTATAATATTATTATTGCAATAGAGACGAAACTTACTTAAAATGTAAGTAGATAGTTTGTGTAAAGAAACCAATATTATATTGTAATAATAAAACTTAAAGAAAAGACAAACTTATAAATACATTTTGCTTGCAACAAAATGTCTCTTCCAATTTTGGATATATATATATATATATATATATGCGTAACTTAAATAAAATGTTGTTATTTTTTATATCACAAAATATTTTCTTTTTCTCTGGGAATCAGTTTTGTAAAGGTGATTGTCAAAAGGTAGGTCCCTCCTAAGTAGCTGTGTCTCAACAAAATATTATCCTAAATCAATTCATATTTTTCTATTTCTTTGTTGTGAATTTCGACATTTCTTACAATAATTTTAAAAAGTTTTAAAGTTGAATCCAGTTTACCGCATCCCTATCTATCGTTATGCTTCGTTCACGCAATTAATTTTTTGAGGTTTGTTCCATAGAACTCTCTAATGTTCACGGACGAAGGAAAACCTTTATGTAATCGTTGAAACCAAAAGTATTTTATATGTTGCGATTTTACTAGCTTTGTATGAAACTAGAAGTTTTTCATGAACTCTCAGGCAGTATCAGGCCTTTTCTTTTACTTTTCTTTTTGCTTTATAATTGTGATGTATTAATAATCAGTTAAATACAATAGCAATTACCGCCCGCCCGCAGGCTGCGGCATCAGCAGCATAAATGTTTTATTTCTACGTATTATGAGTAAATTAATATATAGTGTACGGTTTAAAAAAAATACATTTATGTTTCAATTACCTACACGTGAACTTACTCAGAATTGAATAAGTTCACTGACCTTCAAAAGGTTGGTACAGAATATATTTACTTGTGACCTCTTGTGTCCAAACTCATAATAATTATTTTCTACAGTAGGTATTATCAAGATCAGGTGGCAGCTCTAGATACCTGCTTGAGTCATAATTACTTGCAACAAGAGAATGACCATCTTGTCATCAGCTAAGAGGATGATAAGGAAGTATAATTTATACAAATATTGCAAATCGAAACAAGTTTCAATCCATTTTCTGGCCTGCACATATGTCGCAGATATAAATTTCTTCTCATGATCTTGGCCCTGCGAAAATAAGCTGTGCAATAAGGCAGGAACGGCTACATCAACATGAGATTAGCTCATTGATTTAGATTAGCCATTTTATTTTCTCCGAAAATCGACTACTTGCGTTTCTTGTTTGCCGCCAGATCAAACTTCGCATTATGTAATGTGCAGCCCACATTCCACAATTCGTCGGATCTGTAATTGGTCATATCACAGAATAATCAATGACCTACGGTTTAGGTAAAACATTTCCAAGCAAAATAATTTTTCGTCACTGACAAATCTATGACAAACGGACAAACGTACGGACAGTACGCCATACAAATGCCATTTGTATGACGTACTGTCCGTCAAGTTACTTCGTTGATCTTGAATAACGTGTTTTTAAAATTAAAAGTTTATATTTAACAGTTTGTACTGAATTAGAACTGTTTCCTCTTATCCTACAGAATTTATTTTTTACATGTTGGTTCAGTTATGATAACAATGCATTTTTATGGTAAGCATGACCTGAGTAGACATCCAGGATTAGCTCCAGATAAAGGAACTCTTCAACGGTTAACAGCATAGACACGAAATTTTGTGTACGCATTTTATTATGATTGCCGGTTTTAAATTTTACCATGACATGGTCTCCAGATAAAGGTACTCTTCAACGGTCAACAGCACAGACACGAAGTTGTACACGCATTTAATTGTGATAGTGCATTATAAGTTTCACCATTACATGGCTACTGCATAAAAGCTTGTTTCAAAAGGTTTTTTATTAACTTATTTATGATTGACCTGCCCATTTAGATTGACGTAGGGTATGTGAATTCAATGAGCAGGCAAAATAAATGGAACCTGAAGCGTCTTTCCTTTAGGTTTAATTTCTTTGGATCATGTTTTATTTTCCTTAGTCGTTAGTTAGTTAGGTTATAGTTTGTTTGTAGTTTTAATAACCTCATTACCGCATCATAAACAGAAATTACTCCAAAACCTGAGTAAACATTTAAATTATTTTGCTGATACTAAAAGTATATTGCTTCTTCTACCAATTACAAAAAAATGATCAAGATACAAAATATTTTTCAAGGGACCCATATGCCTTAGTGAAATGGGAATCAATGAAATCAATGGCCGAAATTTCCATCCAGACGCGTAACCAAAATTAACGGAGACGATAGGTTTCGCAATCCAGGGGCTAGTATGGCAAATCTTAACACATAGTTACTCAATAATGTGGACCAAATGATATTACCTATTTATTTATAGGCAGACGTGGCGCTTACTATTAGGCGAGTGTCCAGCTTGCCACCTAAAGTAGTATAAAAATTGTTGTACGCATTTTTTAAATTGTTTTATGTTAACATTTTCAGTTTAGTTTCGTCACAAATACATATAATAAAGATAGTGATGACATCTGGAGTATGGTGACAAAAAAGTAAAATTGGAATAACTCCAAAACATCATATTCACGGGAAATACCTACATGGGCCGTCTGGTAGGCTTTGGGGTCCTTACATTTTCGTTTTGATCAATTATATGGAACATAGCTAACTACATGCATATACATTATGATACACATGTTACATACACTTCACCTTTTTTCCTATAACGTGTTTCTTTTCTAACTTGGCAAATGTATATGCTGATATGTACTCGTAAAAACTTTAGGTGTATTTATTTATTTATTTATTTTTAGGATCATAAAAAAACATGATTAGATGCTTATTGGCAAAATTAATAATAAGAGTTACATGCAATTTCACTTACAGATGAACATAATCATGCCCAAATCTTAACACACACTTTATAATAATATAATAGGTTTCTATACTCAACGCTAATCAATAATATAATTTAAACTGAGCTATAAATAAAGCTTGTCATTATGTAAATCAATTTTAGGGCCCAACATCCGTCGCAAGCTAACCAATTTCAGTAAACACGATATTCAACTTATAATACTAATACATTACGACCATATAGTTATAACTCTGCCTTATGACGGGTGTAAAATCACAATGTTTATCAATATAGAGAGTTATAGCCAATAACCGATGACTTATGACTGAGATGTGCTACTGGGGCTCCGATTATGTACGATCGAGGAGATAGGCCCATTTTTAGTGCAATATTTTCTGCGTGGAGTATGACCCTGCGCATCTGTCATTCCAATATTGATAACTCACGTATACAACAACGTGTTGATCAGGAATATGAATTGTTTTGCTATGTAAGGTTAGTATCCACTTCCGTTGTAATTTTTTGGTGGATTACGTATATTTAACAATGATTTCAGCTAAAACGACAGGCACTTTTGGCAAAGACATGGCACAACGTCAAAACGTATACGTCAAGTGAGAAAATTATTCTGTGAATCTACCTCTGACGTGTTTTTTCAGCGGCATATGCGTTTTCACGTTCTACCATGTCAGCAAAAAAAAAAACTAAGTTTCTGGCTCAATTTTTTTACAAGCTATTATTTACATATATTTTATTTATTATTTTCAACGGAGTCCAAAATGCAAACAGCTAACATGAATTAGAAAAAACTGTTTTTGATAATCTTAAAATAAATTGTAAATGAAAGAAAAAAGGAGAGAAATATTAATTCAATTTTGTAATTATATTAGCATATTTTTAAGTAGCTTCTTTTTTGAAATATTATTAATGCTATGTGGGTAGATGTAATACATTTGAATCAAAGAAATGATTAAATAAATCCACATTCTTGGTCACAATTTGTTCGTTCTGTTATGTATATGTTAGGTTGTTAGTATTTTATTATAGGTTTAGTTGTAATAAATAATTCTCAAAAGATTGTCCAAGGTAGATAAATTTAACAAATTATGATTACTAATTTTATGCAGTGATATGTTTACATTAACAAAAAAGTATTAATATACTAGCTTTCCCGCCTACGACTTCGTCCACGTGGACTAAAGTTTATCGCGAAAAATAAGCATCCTATGTACTTCTATGCAAAAATAGGTATAGCACCAACGCTCTTGATGTTTATTGACAGACTTATTATTTCATTTCCATGGAAACCGTTCCTTACAGCGAGTAATCAACATTTTCCAGTTTTCCCGTGGAATCTTACAATTTTCCGGGATAATAAGTATTCTATGTTTTATTCCAGGGTATAAGCTATCTCCATTCTAAATTTCATCAAAATCCATCCAGCCATTATTGCGTGAAAGCCCAAACAAACAAACAAACAACGTTTCACTTTTATACATTGGTATAGATAACCATTATTTAAAGAAGCCTGCCTCCTTGTCTAGTTTCAAAGTTGTCTTAAAGTGTAATAAACAATGTTTAATACTGTGATATCACAAAATAAACTTATTCTTATATGATTACAATCAAATAATGCTTTATTGTTTAGAGTTTGCGATGTTGATAAGGCATTATATTAAATCGATTGCTAATCACGTGGTCCGGACTCCGGCGCTTTGAAAGGCGCATGGGCCTGATAGCCTTGCCAACGCGAATTACTCAAAAATCCCGTGATTGTTTTGTTTGTGCCACCGCTACCTATCTACCTTTATCGAACGACTTTACTCGGAATCACACAAAATCAGCGTAATTTACGATACAATATTTGATTTCTTTCCATTATCAGTAAATCCGTTTTATTTCAGTCGATGGCCAGATAGCGACCCAGTTGGTTGTATTAATCTTTGATACTCTATAGTAGATCATAGATTTATCATCATTGTTGAGATTTCATCTTATCGGCGCGTGGAAAATTGGTGAGGTTTTTGATCTTGACTCCTTATTCTAAAGTAGAATTATAGATATATTTTATCTGTACTATAATTCTATATTTAAATAGTCCATACTAGGAAGTTGGTAACTGCGTGAAACAAAATGTTATCGACAATATCTTTCATAGATTAAAACTTGTATTCTTTTAAAAGAGCATTTGATTTTTCACATTTATATTAAGCATTAATTAACGTACATTACTTATTTGCACTCCACAATGTAACATTTAGGTGTTTACAATTCAATCTTTCTTGTACCATATACTGCATAAGATATTTTTGTTGGCAATTCTACAATTACCATCTTCTTTTTCATCTTGGCTTTTATACCATTGTATTTAATAGCATTCCTTGTACTTCACCACAATAAGACAATTTATACCAATTTATTTAGTCACCGTCCTTGTACTTCACCACCATAAGGCACTATTTTATGTCCTGTTTTTCTCATCGATATTAATAATTATTTTTTCATATTCTTCTCTGTCCATATACTTAATTCGTCGGAGGTTGAACGCAGCCTCGCTTTCCTTCTTATATTTAGAAACACGCTTTTTGTTATACATCTAGTCTTATTCATTCTTATCATGCGAGTATCATTGTTCTCTTTCTAGAAGTTTCTCTTTGTTTTTTTTCCATTAATGTTTAAAATTACATACAAACTCAATCTGTAAAAAAAAATCTTGTTTGTCTGTCTGTCTGGCGTTCCGGGTGAAATCTTGCAACTCAAATTTCGAGCACTTCCCGAATAGCTATCCGGCTGAAACTTTCAGGGTAGCTCACACTCGATGACAAAGAATTCTAAAATATAAAGGTGACTTGGTTTTTAGATTAGTTTTTTAATCAACATGTGCTGTTTGTTAATATATATAATAACATCTCCACTAGTATATAAAGTGAAACGTTGTCTACTTGTTTGTTTGTTTGAGGCGTTTTCACGCCAATTTTGGCAGGCATTTGCCTGGATCGATTTTGATGAAAATTTGTATGTAGATACTGTGTACAACAGAGACCAACATAGGATCATTTTTATCCCGGAAAGTGTAAATTGATACGGGAAAACGGGAAAATGCTAACTACTCCAAAACAGCTATGATGAAGTTTTAAATATGTGTAAGTACTCAAGGTACTGTACAATACAGAGATCAATTTAGCATACATTTATCTCGCAAAACTGAAAGTTCAAACGGGTAATCGGGAAAAATTTAGTAGATTGGTTTTACTCGCTTTCACATCAAAACGGATAAACCGATAAAAATAAAGTTGAAAATATAATACTCTTTATCCTGGAAAAAAAATTATCCCGGGAGAAAACCGTAATTCAAAAACGGTTTAACATTATGTTGATGAATTTTCGAACATACAACTATTACAAGTACTTATACGTACAATAGCTCTGTAGGTAAACATAAAATACATTTATCACGGGAAAAGATAAGTCAAAACGGGAAACAGGAAAATTTTGGTATGGTTGTACTCGGTTTCGCATGGAGACGACTAAACCCATTTCTATAAAATATAAAAAATTGATAATTTATGATATAAAGACTAAAATAGAATACTTTTGGTCCCGGAAAATAGAAAAATCTCGCGGGATAATTGTAAATCCAAAACGGCTAAACTTATTTCGACGAAATTTTGCACATAAGACTGTACAATACAGAGATAAACATAATCATCCGGGAACAAAGATAAGTGAAAGCGAAAAATCAGGAAAATAGTGGTAGATTGGTTGTACTCGCTAACACATCAAAACATATTGGAGTAACATATAGGTTAGATACCTTTTATCATTGAACAGGCGGGCAAATCCGCGGGGCACAGGTAATATTCTATATAATTACAAAAACCTATCCATCGCATTTAAATCATGGAGTTCTCACCATAATTAGAAGTGCAATAATGGAAATATCTTCAAAAATAACCTTCGTCAAAATAGTTTACGTTACAGGAGACAGTTAATAACATTGGTAAAATTAAGTAGAGAGTGCATTATCATATTGATCATTTTGTATTACATTTTATATAAACTGGTTAACTGCTAACTGCTTTCACCTAGTGTACGTTTTTTTTACCAAGCATATTGTATAGCATATTATTAACAATTACATAAAGTGGCCAAGGTAAATTTTATAGGAAATAAGAGAAAAAAATAAGTTAGATACCAAAATTCATGCAAAAAAATAAATACACAGATTGCTTTTGAAAAAAGAATTCAATACCATGGCTAGCAGGTAGCTTGGCAACAGTATTTCATCAAAACTCCATATACCTACTTTGATATAGACTGCTATCATCCTTGTCTGTTTTGATGATTATTTTTTCAGATTTCTTGGTCGTCACTGTAATGATAATATTGAAATTTGCGTCAATAGTGTACGTCAATACTCTATCTTCTTGCGTTTGCGTCTGGTACTTGAAACACTTGAAGTTACTACAGGCATACTTTTAGGTATTGTATGTATGTAGGTATGGTTTATATGTATCTAATTTTGCTTTAGCGTTAGAAACTATTATTTCTTCCTATAGTTTTGCTTAAGCGATGGTAGCCTAACGGTTCAATAGTGCAACTTAAAATCCAACAATACCGGGTTCGATCTTAGGCTCCGCACCAATGGTTTTTTTAAGTTATGAGCGGTTTTCCATCGCTCCGTGATTCGGTGTGCACGTTAAGCAGTTGGTCCCGGCTGTTATTGATTGATTGTTATTCATCATGGCAAAGGGAAACATCTACATTAAAAAAAACTTCTGAAGTATCTAATTAATGAGATCTGACTTGACAATAATATTATATTAGACAAGTATTAACCAAAACTTTCGTACCGAGCGAGTGCGAAGCGCGAGCGAAGCGTCTCCGTTTCAGCTTAGGCAAAAATGCTATCGCGGGTTGAAAACGTAAAAAAAAACACAGGTTGCATTTCAACTGATTCGCGTGAATTTTTGTGAGCAAGTTCGATAATTATATGTTTTTTGTCGTTGATTTTATCATATTTTTTTACGTGAACATTTATATACAGTTATAAACTATGCAAAGAAAGACTCGAGGTCTACAGCTCACAGAGCCACTAGTTAATAATAGTCGTTAAGCCATGTCAGAGGCCCTCGACAGTTTGACAAACTCTGACACCAGATGCCAGCACTACCTCATACGACAAACAACAAACATGGTTTTGTACAGCGTTTATATATATTTTAAACTAAAGATTTAAGAAGTCATGGAATAAAAAAAAAAATGGTTATAAACAATTTTCATTTTTAAATAATACTTGTATATCTTTATTTGTTTCTCTGCAAAGGTGAAATATGGCACGTGTATAGATATTTCTAATCGCATCATAGGGGATTAAAAAAAAATACTGTTTTGAAGCTTGCCCTGTTTGTTGTAGTTTTTTGTTTGTTTGGGTCAAATCTAGTACTTAATTGAAATGTTACCCCTTCCTGTTGACCGATTGTTCTGAAATTTGGTACACATGTTTAGTTCAGATGACAATACAATAATGTATATGCATTATTGTATTCAGTATTATTGTAAATCGAAGATGGCCACCGCCACAAAATGGCGGATTACATTTATTCTGTCCCCCTCATTCTGGGTAATAAAACCGTTTAACTTAAACATCTTATTTACTTATTTTATTTGCATTGTTATTGACTACGAAAATGTAACCAGATTTTAGTCCTAATAATTTCATATAATAGAAACTATAGCCACTAAAGTGGCAGACAGTAAATTATGTATGCCTAATGTTATCTCAACCCTACAGTCAGCTCTACTAATAAGTAATCATACTAAATTCGAATCGATAACGTCGAATAATCGATATTATCGCAACTCGAATATCTGACGTGTCCTATCTAGCTAAATGATTATTGATTATCTAAAAGGAACGAATTGCTCTGTAAAGTGCACACGCAATTTATTAAAAAGTATAAGAATAATTAAACAAAAGAAAATGTAACATAGATTGTAAATAAATTAGGAAAGATAGGCCTAAAACTTCTCAGGATCTCCTTCCAGTATTGTTTTAGCTAATTCTATTTTTCCTTTTCCTAGATTATATCATGATGTGCCTATTCAATTGTCCCTATTTATATTATAATCTAACCTTGGACTAGGCCACTAAGAAATTTTCGTTTTAATTAACATTTAAAATAAGAATGTCTTAACCAAGAATGTTTCCAATAGCACTTTTGTTATTGTCTTTATATAATTGATGAAGAATTAGTTTTTGAAAATTTTGGGCTATTTGGAATATAGAATGCTTTAAAAGCTTGCGACACATACAATCTACATTTCAGGAACTAAATGAACCAAAAATAAATAAAAAAGAAAGACTTTGTTCATGTGTCCTTTATCGGTAGCACTTGCAGTAGCAATTCTTTATACTAAAATCACTGACACTTAACATTACACTAACTCGAACGGTATTGTTCTTTTGAATGTTCTTACTATGGTCGAGGAGCTGGATTGCCTTAATTCAACATTTAAATGTTGGTGAAGTCTATGTTCGTGAGATTAGTAAAACAAAGTTTGCAGGAGATCGTAAATAGAGTAAAAAAAATGCGACATCGTGATTAATTTCTTATCCTGTCATTTTGTGAGATTATAATGAGATTAAGTTATCTTACAAGTGAGGATAATACATGCTGCAAAGTTCTAGTTAGGTGTGGAACTGACCATCAGGCGATTGACCAATGGGTTTTATTTTTATTTTGTTGTACGTAACCTTAAAAATGAATTTATTTTGCGTACTCACGAACCTTGAACTTACATTATCTCTGAGAACAAATGACAACCAACTAGCCTGCATACAATACGACATATAGATTTACCAAGTAAGTAGATTATCTTTAGCGAGTTCAGTGGTAATAAAAATCACGGCACGGTTGGCCAACAACGTTTAATGCGCCTTATCGCGGCGGTATCGAGTGTTGTCGCGCGTTATCAGCTAATCGAATTGGGAGCGTATCGATATCGCGGTGTCTCCGATACCGCAACACTATTATCTTAATTGATTGTCTTTTTTGGACAAAACACCGGCACTGATTCTTTGATGGAGTCGAATCCAGGACTCGATAAGTTGGTAGCAGCCCGATAAGCGTCGGTTACCCCGAATTCTGAATTATCTTTTAGAATCAATATTTTTAAGATTTAATTCATGTTTCTATCCTCTGCATTAATTGATTTATGATTAGCGGACGAGATAAAAAAACATAGTTTGAGGGAAGTAGAAGTTAATGTTAACTTTTTTTTTCAGATACGGGCAGCATGAACTGGCCTTCGCATCAGAAAATAGTAACGTAATAGTTGAGTCTGCAAAATGCTGAGACTGTGCTCGGTCACTCTCGTCTAGTGAACGGGCGACGCGCTTGCTATAATTTGACTATTGGAAATGCGGATAAGGGTGTGGACTTACAGTGCGTGTGTATAAAAGCGATGCATGGTTTGTGAGGTCGGTGCCGCGGTCATGGACATGAGTGGCGAGGGCGGCGGATCGGGCGCGGGCGCGAGCGCCCTGCAGCAGCGCTGGTACGAGAGCCGCGTCAACGGCAGCCCGGCCGCCGGTGACGTCAATTCAGAGGCGAATGGAGACGGCTTCTTCCATTCCCCGCTGGAGGGCGGACACCACAGCCGCGCCCGCTACTACCACCAGCAGATGCACGCCCCCTACTCCGCGGCGGTCGGCTCGCACGGTGAGTCTTTTCAACTTCCTAATTACCGACCATCTTAACTAACTGCTAATTTATGCCATTTTTACACAGAAAGCTTTAACAGAACTGGTCGTCATTACGATTAAAAATGTAGCGTCCACTGCGACTGATCTGTCAGGGAGAAGCAAATCGCTCCCACGGCCGGTAGGTAGCTCGCCCATTCGACGTTATCGCACATCGGACCATATCTCTCCTGAAGTCCACAATTAATTCAATGGCCCGACCAGTCAAAATCGCCATTCTGTGAGGTGTCAGCTTAGGTAAACACGATCTAAAATGGGCCTCGGCCGTTAAAGAAAAAAAAAATGATACCATACTTTTTGTTTTTCTTTTGAGGTTTAAATTTTATGGCGGCAATAAAGTTTTTCGTGGAGACAGGTGGCTCTTCTTTATATTTTAACTACACGCATGGGCGCGTACAAAACTTCATCTACAGCGAGGCGTATAGGGGCTAGAATGGCGTGTGGCCGATACGGGACGATTAGAATTTATTTGGCGGTGGGTCGATAGTGACGTGACACTTAAGAAACTGTGTCACTTCTCGGAATCGGAACTGGGAATTGATTTCGTCGCGTTCACAGCAGTTATGTACCGTAGTTTATGTGCCCCGGCGAGGGCCGGGCCGGGCTGGGTCGCCGGCATTCGGCCCGTTTTGTAAACCCACTCCGTTATCGTGTACGTCCCTCGACTCGGCTTCTTGTCGCTCTGATTGCATCTGAATCTGGTAAAATCGTCGTTCCAAGCGCGGCGGCTTCGATTAGGTTACTAACATATAAAATTATGTGAAACATTGATCTCCGACAAAAGATAAGTAAATTAAAAAATATTAACGGAATGTCAGCTCATTTACGTTATCTTCTTACTTCTAGTAAATAATGCAGTTAAAGTAAGCGTTTTATGTTTCAGTAAAACTTGCGCATAAATAGACGTGTGTCATGCGAGTACCTCGGTCGGCTGGCGCGCTTGCCGACCGAAACATTGTCCTGGGGGTTATAAAAAGTATTTTTAAGCGCACCGGATCGCACATAAACCTTCTACGATGACAACTCGGATCGTTTTCACTCTGGTCAGGAACTTTATTACTGGCTGACGCGCCATTGCTACCATACTGTGCACTATCATGTGCAATTTTATGCTCTTATTATAGAGTTTCATTATTTTCTAGTAATATATCCACACATTCGGAATTCATAGAATTCATCATTAGGAATTCAAAGAGAAACAAATGAATGTTGAAGTAAAAACAATGGAATGACAGGACGGTTACGGAGAACGGGTTTTGTCTCTGTAACTCGATAGGTCCTCCGATTTGACGCGCGCACTCTTAATTTATTACTTAGCCACGCGATTGATGACACGTTGGATATTATTTATTTTGATATGGAAAGGCTCCATTTTATGGTTATTTTTATTCTTAAACTTCTGTAATATGATTCCGATTCGTTAATGGTCAGTGGGTGAATCGGGAGCGTTCTGTCTACTAATAAACTGAAGGTTCGTATCAAGTTCTCGACCCATGAATATTCCATCTAATTAGCCGAAGAGGCTAAATGCTCTTGGGTGAATGCAAAACACAAACAAAACAACTGAATTATTCAATAAGAAGTCCTGTATCGGCTACGTATCGCCAATTTCACACCTACCTATTGAACAGTGAGAAACATCGGAGCAACTTGCAACTACTGAAATACAAAATAAGCTCGACTCTGTTACAATCCCACAAGGTCTTCAGTATTTATTTGGAATGTTGATGCAAAAAGTTATAGCAGTTATAATCGCGTTGTTTTAAATTATTGGGTGTTGGCCTTACGTAATATTACAAGTAGATAAGTGGTCTAAATTGCTTCTAGGTACGCGTGTATGGTAAACTTTTTATGGAATGAAAAAGTTTTGCTGTCGTCTTATTGTGGAAAAAAGAACCTAATAGTATTCAGTCAATTTTTATTTCATTATCGTTTTATTTGAATTTGATAATATTTTTACATATTGCATAACATTTTAACATATTGCAGCGATGGAAAGTATGGATACCCAATTAGTCAAAAAATATTTATCAAAAAACATTAAATCGAGTTAATATTCAAGTTTTTTTTATTGATGCATTAAAGTGTTATCTATCTATCTATTTTCTAAAGAAGACTTACAAATAAAAGTTAACCTAAAAAAAGTACTATAGGCGGCATTATCGCTAAGCGGCGATCTCTTCAAGGCAACCGTGGGCTATATTGAGAGACTACTACTATACTATTACTATATATAATACAATAACTACCTATATTATACTACTATATAATAGAGGTAGTTATTGTATATAATACTATATAATTGTGTCACGAGGTGGTCCTAGGCTTTGGGCTTGCTCCACCAGCCCAGGGACCAAGCCTCAGTGGACAACACAAAAGGTCAGGATTCAATTAGGAGCACAGGAACAGGAAGAGATGATTATAAAACAGCGGCTTACGAAGGTATTCATATATATATATATATATATATATATATATATATATATATATATATATATTTACAAGTTTCATATATATTTGAAATAAACTTATTTATGAATTTTATAATATTATTTCGCTTTTTCCAAAAATTAATATTCGAATGACAGGTTATTTGTATTTAGAATGAATCAATGATGACCAACTATCAAAAATGAAAAGAAATGGATTATGAAAGAATTAAGAGATCAAATGAGTATTATTATGAAAGAGGTTTGGACCTCGTCACAATACCCCGCCTCCCCGGAGTTTTTTTTTTATTTTTTTTATTTTCGTAAACAAAAATATATTTTTTTGTAATATGGTATGTAAAAATTTTGATGTTATTGGGTTCCCAAAACATTAGGTTTATTTAAAAAAAAAGGGGAAAAAAAAACTAAATAAAAAGAAAACAAATTAGTAGAAGTTAATAATAAAAATATATATAATAAGGGTAATAAAGTTAAAATAGTAAAATAATTAATTAAAATAATGGAAATGCTGAGAAGTCTTTTTAATTTTTAGGTGAACATGTTTATTTACAATGTCAGTATACAATTGATTGGATTCCTAGATGCATTCAAATTCATAAATCACACATTCATTCATCATCATTCATAGTCTTATTCCCATTCTTTGTAAATAAAACTCATTTATAAGAAAGAGGAGCCTTATATAATATAAAGGTTACTCGTGAAACCAATACAATATAGTGTAGGCTTATTTATGCAGTCACTATCCGCTGATTAGGGTGATTATGTGAGTGTATGTGTGTATGTGTATGTGTGGTGAGTGTGTGATGTGTGAATGTATGTATGTGTATATTTATATACAATTAGTTTGGCAAAATGGCTAAACGTACCTTAGGGTACGACGTGCCTGTAGCACGTATGTATGTACGTGTATGTACATAGTAAACGTGTTAGAACGTTAAAATAATATAAGTAAGGTAGGTAGGTAATAGTATATTAACTATAAGATAATACTGGGTTTGTGACCTAGGCTTGGTTTATAGAGTAATCACATTTGCCGCTCTTTTCAGTATTGGAAGTTTTGTGAGTAGATGTAGTAAATAATAATATATGGAACTGGTTTCGCTTTAGGCTGAACATTATGTTTGTAAATAAAATACATAGCTAACAAGTAGGGTATTAGCTACTATTAGTACCAAATAATTAAAACGTTAATACGTTAACGTAATTAACAGTATTTGATATGGGAGTTATAGGACTACAATGAAAGTCTACTTACTCATTAAATTAACTTAGAATCATTAAAATGGTTCAAACATCCTGCATCCTTATCCTCCCAATAAAAAACTACTGTACCAATATTGATTAAAAAATGGGACCGATAGTAGGTAGGTATATAGATTAGCCTATTTTTTCCCTACAAATTGAAAAAAAAAACAGAAGATTTTAGAGATGAGGTAACAAACATACAAAAAACCCAGTAATTATTGGTCACTGTGGACTAACATAGGATTATTCTTTCCATTCCTTTTATTACTCGTCGAACACTAAGTGTAAATCTGTAGACGGGAAAAAAGGAACTTTTTCCAATTACCGGCTCTCGTGGCTAAAATAAACGAAAATGGCAGAAACGAACCCGTCTGTCTCGTCAATACGGAGGCACCTATTAAACGGACTAAGTATTCTTTTTGTTAATTCTGCTTTTCCAGGTTCATATCAATCTACGCGAAGAGGAAACGTATGGTAGTCATGTGGCATAGGTCAATTATTTTTAATTTTAACTTCCAACAGAAAAAATAACAAGGGTTTTTATGCGTTTGATACGGATTTTATAAGAGTGTCCTTGACGTGTTGTCCCAATTATATAGATGCGTTTTCTTGTTTGACCGATAATTTCCTGAGATTGTTATATGACTATGTCTCATTAAGATTTTGATAACGATCAGCAAGAAATAGAGGTACGGTACTAATAATCTAAATAACTATACCTAAAGCTGAAATATTTGTTTAAAAACATAGGTTTTAAGGTTTCAAGTTTTAATTTCAAAGTTATTCAAATGCAAAGTTTACGAGTACAATTATTATAAAATACAAAAACCCAACTGCAAACAAAATGATTGAATACGAGCTGAGCGCCCGCAACAATATTCACACTAATATTATAAAGACGAAAGTTTGTATCTACTCGTATGTAAGGGTGTGTGTGTGTATGATTGTTACTTCTTCACGCTTAAACGGCTGAACGGATTTAGATGACATTTGGTACGGGGGAAGCTTATACTCTGGATTCATCCCGGAAAAATGTATGGTTCCTGAGGGAAGCGGGTGTCACCGCGGGGCGCAGCTAGTACTTATTTATATAAATATAAATTTTCTTTTTCACTTACATATTTTACTTTACTTTAATAGTTGCAATTGCAACATAAGACTATAGTATATAAAGTATATTAACTTGAATAATCTAAAATTGAAAATGTTGTAAGAAGCTTAAAAGAAAATTGCTACTGTTTAGTTATAAGAATTACATATTTTTGAAATGGTATTTTAAAGACCTGTATTTTGATACCTCACTCGATATGTTTTGGTAATTTTTTGTTCCGTCGGAAATATAATATGGCAGCTCTAAGCCGCCATATTAGTTTTCTTGACAGTTCATATATCCTATAGCACTCTGTTGATCAAAACGAATCCAATGATACAATTGTCAAAATCCATCAAGCCGTTTAGGCTGTGGGACGCGCCTAAGAAAAGTACAAACAAACATACATACAACCCAAACACATTACCCTCCTCAGTGAGTTAAAAATACACATGTAAGAAAATAGATTAGGTATTTCCAGTATTAATAGGAGGCTTAAATCAGGTCAACAAAGAGTTTCTGTAAACTCAGCCCAAATTTTAAATGTTTGCTCCTAGTCTTTTTAGAATTGAGAAGTGCTCGTACGCGTAGTTCTATTGGTTGCATCATTAAAGAATATGTTTTCAATAAAATTAAATGCGTAATAGAAGTTTCTTAGGTAGCTTAACTCTTGGTTCCCATCATTCGAAATGTGCAAAGCTAATTATTACACCGTCCCTTAACGGCTGCATTTTCATTTGCATTGCTCACTTGCCGAATGCAGCGTTTGTCATATCCATATTATTACCATCCGTTGCGTGAGTGTGTGTGTGTGCGTGCGTGCGGCGACGCAGATTGGCACAATTAGCCGCGGGGCGGGGCGTGCGCCGGCGCAGCGCGACATCTCTAACTCTCCACCCAGACGCACACTGCGGCAATCATGCAACGAAATAACGCTGCCATCAACCGTTAATTATTTCCCCCCAGCAGTTTGCAATAGGAGCCCTCGGCGGAGATATGCGTTGTTGAGCATCTGCACCAGTGAAATATTCACAAGAAAATATTCAATTGAAGCCCCTCTTGTCTGTACTCACCTTTACGTTTATGTCTTCATTAAAACCCTGTACTTACGAACACTCATTTACGTACCTACCTCTTTTATCATTTTCAGGTGTCGAAATAGTCTTGTCTTGCAAAATTACCGAAATTGGCTTATAATTATAAATTATAAAACATATGGAATTGAGTTATCTTTTCTCATACACAGAATTGCCTAAACTTTTCGTAATTTTCTGTACTGTCATGATTAAAAATGTTAGCAGACAATTTATTGTCAATATAGATATTTTCATAAACTTTATAACTAAAAGGAAGATGTTTAACTGTAAAATTAATAAATTTGTTAATATGTACTACAAATTAATTATTTGTGACGTAATAGATAGATAGATAGATTGATAGATGAACTCTTTATTGAAACACCACAATACCGAAATATACAATTAATAAACTTAATCTAACAAAAAAAACATGTTACAATTGGCGGTCTTATCGCTTAAAGCGATCTCTTCCAGACAACCGTACCGTCTAGCAAGGCGCATCCAAAATAAAGCATAATTGTGTGTTCCATTACATACAAATGATACAGAGAATAACTTCTGAATTTAATTTGTAGCGTATCAAATATTCATACCATTTGAAAAATCAAAACTGAAACGATCACACACACGATCGCGATCTTGATGGCTATGATAGTACCGTGCAACATTTTCAACAGCACTGATGTACGCGAGCGTACCAAGTCCGCGATTCCGTTCGGAGCAGAGCGCAGATCTCATTCTGCTCGCTCGCTCGGAAATGGAATGGAATATTGCCTCTCAACTTTCCAGACTCGATTCAACCAAGTTCCATCTCGTCACAGAATAAATAAACAAGATCTCGTGTTGTTACGAGTCGATGCGGTACAATTGGGTGATCAATTCCAGATTAAAAATGTTAAGACTCCAACCGATATGATAGGAAATAATAGTTATCTATGTATTTTAGAAGTTTTTAGATTAATGAATTAATTTATTTCTTGAGCGCCATATCGGGCTTTCCTATTTTAAATGGTTTTATTTAACTTGACCTATTTGTTGATTTTTGTATGTTTGTTTGTTTGGGTAGTAATTAAAATTTTACCCCCTCGCTGTTGACCGATTGATCTGAAATTTGGTACACACCTTTAGTTCTGGTGATAATACAATTACGTATATTCAATATCATTGTAAATCTAAGATAACCGGGGCCACAAAATGGCGGATTACATATTGTTTTCTTCTGTATGGGTATCAAGTGAAAGGGCTTAACTAGTAGAATACAATACACCATGAAAATCCAAGATGGTCGCCGCCACCACAAAATAGCGCATGACTTTTTTTTTTAATATCCTCAATTTGGGTAAGTATCAAATGAAAAAAGTAAATAAAAAACATAAAAATTGAAATAAAATAATTTAATAAATGTTTTTAGGTTAAACTTTTATATATGTAAGTACTAAAAGCTAAAAAATAAAATAAAATCGCGGGGCGTAGCGTAATCTTAGTAATAGAAATTCGACTCGCCCCACGATTTTATTTTATTACTAGCTTACCCGTCCGCGACTTCGTCCGCGCAGACTACAGTTTATCGCGAAAAAAAAGCATATATGTTCTTCTAGGATAATAAAAAAAAGAAGTAAATAAGTATTTATTGCTAATAAAAAACAACAAATTAGATGCACACTTTATTGATACAAATATTGATGCATAAAATAATAATAAATTAATTCCTCCTCCCCCTCCCACACACTCCCTCCCCCAAAATTCGTACGATTGGATTCTAAGGCAACCCCCTCTCAGAAACTAGGGATGGGAGTGGAATCGGGGAGAGGGGGGGGGGGGAGATATTGGGTGCTTCACTTTCGATTTGGTGGTATTGACTCCGTCTTTTTTTAAACCTTCTTGTGTCTATGTCCGTGAGCTTCTGCATACTTTTTGATAATTTAGTTGACGAACTCTACTTTAAGGTCCGGTGGATATCGTTTTTTTTGTACTAAAGAGTCTTCTGACCTTTGGTATGAAAATCCATACCAATATATAAAAAAAAGCTTGGGGAGCTTTCACGCTATAACGGCTAGACGGATTTTCATGCAATTTAGAATGAAGACAGCTTATACCCTAGAATAAAACATAGAATACTTTTTGATTAAAATGTTGATTACTCACTGTAAGGAATGGTTGCCATCACAGAATGGTCTGTGGTTGCCATGGAAACGAAATAACAAGTTTGTCAAAAAACATCAAGAGCATTGTGCTATACCTACTTTTCCTAGAAGAAAATAGGATGCTTTTTTTCGTGATAAACTGTAGTCTTCGCGTTAAAAAGTCGCGGGCTGGTAAACTAGTGAGAGATAAAAGCTGGAATGATCTTTTCTTAAATATAAAAGTCAGAGTGAAGGGTATTGGTGTACCCAATAGTTGAAATTACTCCAACTTTGCCAAAAAATATTCTTTACAGATGCATTATTTTCAACCTAACTTAACTAATGTATGATGATAATAGCACGTTACGATCACATACGTAGGTCATATATATCCTGCCTGACCCCTAACGATTCTCTTTAGGTATCAAAGGACTCAGGAACTTCGAGGACTTTGGTCTCACAAACAATCCCATAACTTAATCCCCAGACTCCAACCAAGTACCTTTCGTTCACACAAATATTTGCCCTCCTCGAGAATCGAACCCATAATCTACAAGTTTGTGCATCACCAACTACCCCATTGAAGCTAATTTATAGAAACCACGAATAACTATACATAAAACTAAAAATATTAAGAAATTAAATAGCTTATTAATTTTTCTAAAGGAAACCAATATACTAGTGGCTCTGTGAGCTGCAGATCTCACGCGTACAAACTTTTTTGCAAACAATCTAACGGTGCACAGCAGCGCCATCTAGGTACCTTATTGTAAAACTAACATTAATAACCAATGTGCTCCATCAATCCCTACCTAGTGGGCAAAGGGCTGATTTTATTGGTAAAAACCTAAAAGTGAGAAATTTACTGCATTTTGAGGAGCTATTCTGCTTATCACACCGAATATCCTCATCAGATCTGCACTATTTTTTTATGAGATCAATTTAAAGTTACTACCTTTAAAATAATAAAAAAGAACCATCAAAACCGGATCTAATAAGGCGGAGATATTCAGTAGCCTTCTTTTTGGCCCTTTTTGGGGGGAGTACCCCCCTAATCAAAAATCCCCGACGACTGAAAAATTCTCAAAACTCGTTTAACCTATATACCAAGTTTCATCTAGATCGATTGAGAAATGCGACCTGTAGAAGAGAACAGATATCCGAACAGACATCCAGACATACGAAAGCATTTTTGCCCAAGCTGAAACCGAGACGCTTAGCTCGCGCTTCACGCTCGCTCGGTCACATAAGCACGGGATTAAGATAAGAAACTGAATGAAGAATTTGGAATGAAGGTAGAGTACAATGTGCCCCGTTTGATAACACTGGTTGGAACCCCAACCGATAAACCAAATTTTTCAATTTAGAAGTAGTGCCTATGGTTTTGTACAAGCAAGGCAAGCAGCCGTCCTTGATAAAATAATACTTCTAGAAAAAAATATAAAGTTAATTCAAATCAAGTTTCATTCGAACATTACACCGGGCAGGCAGAAGGCAGTACCACTCGATTAATTAAGTGATGCCCCGTCCCGTTATTTAGAGCGGCGTTTATTAGCCGTCACAATACATTTAACAGCGGCCATGTAAAAGAACAAAAACGTTCGTTTTTGTTCCAGCAATAGTAGCTTCTATGGAGATGGGAGTGCAGGATTCATTCAATGAGAAATATTCATACAGAGTCGTTCACTAATAGTGTGCTCTACGAGGCTGTTCAAAATCGAATGGAGAATATCTTTTGTCGCTAGCTATAAAACAGTACCGTGACATACCTACGTACTGACTGACTGGCAGACAACGCGCAGCCTAAACCAGTGGACCTAGAGATTTGAAATTTGGAGAGCATGTTCCTTGGGTAAACTAGAGGTGCACTGAAGAAGGATTTTTTAAAATCACATCCCTAAGGGTGTGAAAGGCGGTTGTAAAGAACGCAGCAAAAACCACGGGCGCAGCGAAAAATAATATAAAAGGAGCTTCAGGTAAAAACATTAAGTTTGACGATAAAATTCGATTGAATTTATTTTATATTTGATAAAATAACTACTTATTCAATATAAAATATGTATTCAAAAAAATAACAATTAATACCTAAACTATCACACTATTATCAGTGCTGCACCAATTATACGTACGCATTGCTATCTACAAACAAACATACAACAAACCCTAGTAAGACAACACATAACAACAAAAGCGCTTAGTTTTATTGACATGAGCACCTACTAACTGTTCAAAGTTCTACATAGTAACTGCAGGATAAGCTGTGGTATATCGTACAAGTGACTAGTGTATAAACTGTGGCACGCCGTAGTAGAGTAACAGTAACTAGTGTCTAATCTGTGGAGGCGTAGTTAAAACTTTAGCCGGGGCGGTACTCGATCGATATTGCTTCAGAACCATTGACCTAATTAATTAACTTTTTAAATTAAACCCAACTTTGTTATTTGTAAATTCTTAGATAGAAGATGTTTTTAGCCGACTGCAATAAAAGGTAGAGATTCTTAATTCGACTTATTAGTGTGTCTTTTTACCCGACTACGGCAAAGCAAGGGAAGGGTAATGAGTTTAATAGTCTATGTATGTATGTGGATGTTCCACCATTGCCTCTATTTATCCAATTTTGACATGCGAGGTGTCAATCGATACGTCTTCATAGCAAGAGTGTCATAGGCTATTTTTTACCCGACCGTAGTGGGGTTTTTGTTGTTGAACTATCTTCTCTGAGACTACACAGACGTTATGCTAGGGTATTTTTTTGACCTCCACGATTCAAAATGTTATCAAATATTGATCAGCAGCTCCGCAATATCAAGATGGTTTTTCGTTCCCAGAATATTTAGAAATCTAGGACAAGTGTTGTGTCTAAGGAGGTATTTGAGTTCCTTCTCAAAACGCTGAAGAACGAAAGTAGGAAAATGAGGAAAATGTGAATGTCAAACCTATTAATTCAACTGTCACCATTTTACTTGCCGCTAAAAATTCCGTTTCATACATTCATATCATCATTCAACACGAAAACTGGTCATAATACCTTTTCTTTTTTTGAACTCAGCTTATTAATATTCAAAGATGCTTACGTCATCCGAACAGTACAATGGACATACAAGTTCCCATACTTTTTTGTAATCGTTCATTATTAGACTACATACATAAATAGAGTTACTTAGTTAGTTTGGTCCACTAAGCCGACGCCTGTTCGCTATCCTTAATGTATTCATTTTAATTTTATATCTTTCGCGTGATTAACTTTGATTGATTGCTTCCAAATATTGATATTTGATATTATCCTGACGGCTGTGCGCGACAAGGACACAAATACATTACCATTTAAGAAGGAAAGGGACGCCAAATATTTGCTTGGTCGTTTGCATGATAATGAATAATAAACGTGTATGTGACATGTTCGGAAGCGACGCTATGAAATATGAGCAAAAACGTCGCTATTATTGGCAAAAGCTTTAAACAAACGCTTGTCGTTGTAGAATTTGTCATTTAGCTGATTTCGACTTTAATTTTCGTTATCGAATACGGTATTGGTGGTTTCCATAACTAAAGATTAGATTAGAATTAATTTTGATTATATTTGGTAAGTGCCTACTTGTTTAATTTTATCATGAACGTTTGCGATGTTATGCTTGCGTGAGTCAACTTGGAATGAAAATAATCGAAGAAAAAAAAAACCTCTTTAAAATTATGGAGTTTTTTTTTAAGTTGGATGCCTCGGCATATTGTATAGTAATAGTCCAAATTCACTTTTACAGAACCATTCGGAAAATGCCCATGTTTATTTTACTGATAGTTATTATTATATACTTCTCTCATTTCTATTAATTTGAGTTCAATATGCGTTCTCCCTTTCCTCATCGTACCTTCATATAAAATTCCTTAATTTAATTAGGTCCCTAAACCGAGGTTAGTTAAGGGTCCGTTGTTTCCGGTCGATCGCCGGCCTGAAGGTGATGCGCGGCGATCTTGATGGATGGACCCGGGGACGAGCCAGGCATGCGTCTGCGCCACATGAATTCGTGCCTACCATACCACCTTAAATTTACCATCCAAAAACAAAAACGCAACTACCAATCACCTCTTATCACAAAGCATTAAAGTACACAATCAATTAGCAGTACATTTCAATAGCGGTCAAAGATTAGACAGTGTAGATGAGTCGGTGGTTTTGTCACGATTTGTCAAACACAGATATGCGGTTGCGACTAGAACGGGGCCTAAGCAGAAGTTATGACAAAAATGCCATGGGAACGATCCAATGAACTGCTGTTCTATTTTTAATTGATTGAGGCTCGAATAACGAAGAGACTATTCAGTCATCTGTGGTCCTAGTAATGGCAATCGTGCTCTGAACAAAATAACTTGTTAGCAGAAGTACAGGTTAGTAATGAGTTCGTTAGGAGGCGGCTGAGCAGAGCTGAAAGTTAATTATTGTTTCACGATTATGACAAAGCAGGTTGAAACTACGGCACAAGAAAATAATAGGCACTGAAAGATGTTATTGTTTAACACATTTAACGATAAGATACCCTAAAAACAACACGTCACTGCACTTAATTAAATGACACATATTATGTAGCTAAATTAATAAAAATAAAACATTACCTACGTCCTAAAGTACAAAATGGACGTCAGCTTCATGTTATTCACAAACTGCGTACTTTTTGCAAGCATGTTCGTTAAATATTGCAATTTATGTTTTCATTACAACTGCTTAAAGAAAAAAAATGTACATTTAGGGCAAATAGCGGTTGGTACCCAGTGGAAGAATGTTTTCGCAGCACATTACAGAGGATGAATGATTTCCTGGCCAGGAATGATTTATGTCTCGCTGCTCTGTGGCTACCAGTCTAGTACGAGAGCTAACTGGACAGTAACATAATTTAAAAATCTGTATCACAATTATTTTATATGTTTTATACTTACCCATACAACAATTCAAAAAAAAAAAACAAATTAAAACAATAACAATTTAAAATTAATATCTATAGCCTACATAATTACAAACGGTGACAAAGATTTTTTTCCTGACTATTTATTTATGAAACAGTATTAAATTTTAGTCGTCATATATAAGTTATTTTTCATTAAAAAAAACAAGTTTTTTTTTGTACAAAATATGTGTATTAACAATATGAAGGTAATATCATACTATATATTGAAATGAATAAGTTGTATAATTTTTTCGACATGACACTCGGTGAATAAACCATGCGTCGGGATCTTGCACTAGAGTGAACCCAGTGGCTACATAGACTCATTACTGTACTCACGTGAAGAATGGACACTCCTTTGTGCAGAGAAAGTGTGGCATTTGTCTTTCTTTGTAGCCACCAGAATGAGATACGCATCGTTTTGGATACTTGAGCTTTATTAACCGATATCTATCTTCTACTGAAATCTAGACACCATTGATTTTGTACCTGGATTATATATTATACAGAGACAATGTTACAGCACGTAGGTATGTACTCGTATTTTTAACGGACTTCGAACGGGGAGGTTCTCAATTCGAAGCGTATGTTTTTGATGTGTAAACATCTAATGGCGCGGTACGGAGGGTACTGTTGGCGTGGCAATCGGCGACGCAAGAGGCGCGGCGAAGCGCCTCGCCTGATCTATAAAATAATTTTGTATTTGAAAAAATATAGTGGATTAATTATTTAGAAAATTGATTCAGTAGTTTTATAGTAAATTTATACATCTGAATATTTGGATCAAAAATACTGACTGTATTTTTCATCCAAATATTCATATACAAAGCCTAATAATTTTCAATTAATATTTAATTAATAGTTCATAATGTTTAAATTAAGATATGGTACTTATATAACGACGTAAAAATAAACAGTAGGTACAGAGTATTCTTCATCCCAACCAGCCCTGTTACTTATATAGTAATATGTGGCCCACAGACTTCATTAGAAGTGTGATTTGGCCCAATGACTGATGCATTGACAGTAAAAGTATAAGTACATATAATCACAATATTCACAAATGAAAATGGCGTATCATATTTCTACAGGTATTTTAACGAGAGACACAATTAATGGAATTTACTATTTAGCATGCACCTAAAGAACGGAATGTCGCTTCTGTACATTTTCAACTCTTTGATAGTAGCGCAAGTTAAGTCCACGGTCGCTTGGTTTCGTTTTCTTTTTGTTGAAGTTTTATATTCAAATAGAGTGAATTAAAAATACAATTTAAATGCGTATTTAAGTACTCGCATAAGTTGTTTACGGTAGTTATTAATTAGTTGGGTATAAGATAGTTATTCTATGGTAAGTATAAGTTAAAGTTAGATGTTCAATTGTGTAGTACGGAAGGGGGGAAATGGAATTAAGATCTTAGTAAAGGCATGTAATAGAGTGGATAGAGTTCTTGATATAGACAGAAATAAATTTTCTTCATTTTAGTAATAGATAGAGTAAGGGCTTATTATGTCAGTTCTCTTCATCCGTGGGTTGACGGATAGATCCCTTTTAGCGGTAAGTTCGTCTATTGTGGGTACTTTATTTGTATACTAGCTGCGCCTCACGGCTATGCTCGAGTGATCATTTTACCAGTAAAGCAAAAATAAAAACGATCTCCTTCCTCATGATCAGATTTATTTCCTGGTCAAATTTCATCAAGATCAGTTTAGCCGAAAAGATAAAAGAGTTCATTCGCATAAACAATATTAGTATAATTGTGTAAACACGATGAAGACGTCAAATGTCTAATCAAGAAGAGCTTAGTTAGCAGACCTATAAGAGCGGTATTCCATAGCTGCAGGTTCAACTCTTGTTTCATTGCGTTAAATGAGCATTAATATAAACCGGATCAAAACCGTTGACCTCACCATATTGCACCTGCGAGGTTCCGGCAGCCGCGTATGATCAATACCTGGCTAGGCTACCTAGATCAATACCTAGGTACCGGTAATAAGTAGTTAGGCTCCACTGGCCTGATAACAAGCATCAGTCAGCCTTCGATAGTTCGTGGCGCGGGTGCATTCTTTGTTCGCGATATAAGATGATTGTGATCTAGGTATGATAGAGTTTAGTCATGGTTCTGTACTTGTGGAATAATTACGGTAGAAGTTCCCGTAATGTTCAGCCTGCCATAATACTGCGTAATATAACCAAATGCTAGACCAAAATAATTTCAGTTTTCAGCTTTTGACACAACGAAGAAGATATACTTTTCTTGTCTAGTCGTTCCAATAGCACGAGTTGATGAATTTATTAAATATATATTTTCGGTAGTAACTCGTCCCATTGATTTTTTCTTTAAAATCTGAATTGATTTACTGTTTTAGAGTACAGTCCACAACAATTTTTTTTAAATAATTAATCTTCAATGGGTACCTATAAAGTAGCAGGTACCTTGACATAGGTACTCACTGACAGATAATGCACAGCCTAAACCATGGACCTAGAGATTTGAAATATTCCTTGAGTACCTAAGGGAGGGATAGTAAAGTTTGTATTTATATAAAGACTTGGACAAACATTTTCGTGTGAGGTGATTTACAAGTATCGTTCGTTTACTATCCGCACTACCAACCTTGGTTGCCATTAGTCAAATATAATTGTGATTACCGTACTATCGTAAACTAGCGTAAGTATAAAGTTACATGTAAGGCTGGCATTAGATCTTGGATGGATGAAAATTTGAAAACATTGAATGATTGACATTGAACATGGCATCACATATAATGAGATTACGACGACCGGTTGGCCGAATGGTTAGTGACCTTGACTACGAATTCAAGCAACGGTCGTGGGTTCGAATCCCGCTAGGTGCTGGTAGTTCGCTTGATGGGGAACGCCATACCAGCCCATAAAAAAGGCAGTGCTAACCAAAACTTTGGGTTGCAAAATCTTACGCAACACTAGTAATTTCAATGAAATCCTTTATATCTGAACACTATAATCTTTGCACACTACTGTTTGGCGGTGAGTTGTATGTCGAATGGTAGTACCGCCCTCTGGTGTCAGAGTTTATCAGACCGCCCAAGGACCTCTGACGCGGCTGAACGACTACTATCAATAAGTGGTTAAATATCAGCATTGCGATTACGGAAGTCCGGTTGCTATTTGAAGTCAAACGATTGCTATGAGATTATCATGATATATTTTCTTAATCAGTAAGTGACAACTTTAAATTGCTAACTATGAAAAGGCATGAAAGTGGGGCAAGACAAGTTGCGTAATACCAATTATGCGAGTACTTTAATACAAACAAACGTAATCCCAATAATGTAACTAATATTGATTGTAGATTAGAATTAAGGTAATAAGGGCTCAGAAGCCTAATTCAGATTTTAAAATTCTATTTCCGATCTACCAATAATGTTGTTGTAATGTCACCGAGAGATGAGCTTATGGTGGCTCCAGACTATCTTCCAACCATCCAACTGATCTTCCAACCTTTGGTATGTGGAAGGGTGGTTTGACATAGTTTGGTTGAGTTGGCCTGAGATTGGAGTGGTGGCGGTAGATCGACAACAAATCAAAGGAGTTTGATAAAGTGCAACTGGCTTTCCACACATCGAAGGTTAGACGATTAGTTAGACAGCCAATCAAAATTTTATCGCGTCTTTTTCAAAATGTACGCCAGATTCATGATGTATTGTTAGCACCCACCAAATTCGTTTACGTTTTTTTTCCTCGGTAGGCTTGAATGAAATAATTTTAGGCGCCGATCAAATACATCGCAAGCCCCTCTTATGGATTCAATGTTTTGCCGAAAGTTTGGAGTTAGAGGGTTGGACAATAGCATAGTAGAGACCGAAAATGATGGTATCTTCATAGAGCGGTACGAAACGCGGCTTGGATGTGTGCGAGCCAGTATCCATGCTCCACAGCACACGCACATTGACAAATGTCTGGACCGATGAGTCCGAACCAGTCGAGGCTGCGCCGCATCCATAAAAACCACGTGATACGTCACTGCACTGACCGCGCGCTTCGTTTACTTATATATTTTTTTACGACTACTTAAATCTTCTATAAAAAAATGCATCAAGCAAATGATCATATTGTTGTCTTTGGGTGCCTTAACAACAATATTCAACTCCAAACTAAAAATACTAAACAATAAAAAAAAAGGTTATAAATTAGATATTTTTCTTGTTTCTTCGCAGGAAATGAAGGTTAAATTAATTAAAAACTGTTGTTTCCTTGCTGTTTTGGATGGAAAATATTACGTTTTTGATAAACCTCGAACGACGTAATTTAGCTTTGACTACGAGAAACAAAGCTTTTGGGACTTCCTCATATTCATTATTTTACCTGATCTTAGTTAGGCACCTGCTGCAAACATTGAATTATTTGAGAATGTAATTATTAACATCATATAAACCGTATCCGTATATCTACGTATTGGTTTTTATTATGATATACATACGTACGTAGAAAACTTAGAGATAGGTACGTATAGCCCTGCGAATCCAGGCTAGATAGGCATTTAAATCCCGCCCAACCTAGTGTTGACAAACTTTTCTGTTTCTACTATGACCATAGAGTCTGGAGCCACCTAAAATGATTCCGTTTTTTTTTTATAAAATGCAATTCAATCTCAATTCGGTTAACTTTCATTCAATAAATAATCAGAATTAGGGGGCAGGTTAAGGTGTCGTACTTTCCCATTTCTCGACATAGATAGCGATTGCTTTACAACCGAAATCGGTTGCAAAGTCCTAACGATCCGATATTTCGATTGATAGCTTCCGCTAACGATTGTCATTAGTATCTGTACTGTAAAGACTAGCAAATATCGGATCGTTACGACATTGCGACCGATTTCGGTTGTCGAGCAATAGCTAACTATGTCGAGACTGCAGGCCCTTGTACTCTTGCAGAAGAGGTTTACCAATGCAAAACTTTCAAGCTCTCAAAGCCGCAAATAAACATGTAATATGAGTACAAATTATTATTATTAGACAATACAACGATATTTGTATTTTTGCACCTATAATTCTCTAGTGCAACCCAACTGTGCAATTTCCGGGACCATACCATTTTTTTTTTACAATACTGACTAGGTTAATGTCAGACATCTTACCTATACATACCGACCATTGTATAGGTAAGTTTCTTGCACTAACTATATTTACGTAAGTCTAGTTATGTACTTCATACAATTCATTTAATATTCCGCAGAGCAGTGAAGCTAATTTGCAACCTCATTACCAAGTACCGAGAATTTATTTATTATGTCCAAGTATGGGTTTTTTAGGTTGTTATGTCTTGTTTGCTACTTGGTTGATTTAATAAAAACGTTTAAAGTTGTGAATGATTGTAGGTGCTTATTTCAATAGGTATTTAAGTCGTACCACTTTGAATAGCATACTTAATTAATTACTTAAACGGGTCTTAATCGCGCTGAAAACGTTATTTTATTAACCTCGACGTTTCGATCAAGTTGCACTGATCGTGGTCACGAGTAGACTGAAACAGCGGGTGTCAGCGACGAGAAGGGCGACCGTTTTCTCCAACTACCCGCATTTGAATAATAAGGAAACCAGTTTCGGAGTTCTTATTTTATTCTCAATAGTATTTTCGCGCCTGTTTGCCGCAGTGAGGTCACGTGGTCGGGCGCCGTGTAAACACAGAGCTATTATTTATTCTGTGCACAGAGTTTGACATAAGGTTCAAAGTGCTTTAACCGGTTAATGGTTGCTTAAATTAATGCCAACATCTGGTATTCAGGGCATCCAAGGGCTCAATGATTACAATCAATTGCTAGCAATCGCAAACGACGGCTTAAACCTAACCTCCACAGCACGAAACGATGTCAGATACGCACATAACTACTGAAAGTCATTGGTACTTGACCAAGGATCGAACCCAGTGTCGTTAGATTGGAAGTCCGCATACAACCGCTGTTGGTCATTGTGGGATTGTTCTTGCATGTCTAATTATTGAGGCATTAAAGGCCCAAAAAAGAAAAGACTAATAACAAAAAAAGGCATTGTGTCTACTCACTAGTTTCAGTAATGGTATACTTAAGCAGTATACTTAATATTGTAGAAAATATAAAACCTGTATTATATTATGACACCTGCATCATAAAACTACATAAATTACGATCTACACATTTTCCATCATATTGACTCAACAACGAGGAAATAAATATCAACTACAGTAATATCGTGACTAGTAGGTAGTACTTATTACTTTAAATGACTACATCTGCCATTTACGCTGTACTATTATTTATTCTGTGCATTTACGTACATTATTAATTTATTAACAAGCTATTCTCAATAGTTTTGCCCGCGTATGTCGCATGCCGCCAGAACTTTAGGCCAAAACAACACACCCAACACAAAACGGCGACGCGGCAGACCGAGAAGATGGTTCAATGGATCAGTTGCAATGGATCGCCAAAGGTGGTGTTTTACTTCGCTGTGCTGTAGCGTGTGTTAGGGAAGCCTTTGCCAAGCAGTGGGACACCGTCAGCGTTTGGGCTCTGGTGTCAGAGGTTATCAGGCCGTCCGAGGGCCTCTGACGTGCCCTAACGACTGCTGTTAATCAATAACAGACGGGACCGCTAGCTTAAATTAACGTGGCCTCCACAAGCACGGAGCGATGGAAAACCGCACGTAACTTAGAAAAGGCATTGGCATTGGTGTGCGGACTAACCCGGTATCGTTGAATTCTAAGTTGCACTATTTAACCGTTACCATCACCCCCCGAATAATAATAATAATAATGTTTACTTTAAAAAGTGTAGGATAGTTTTGTCCTTCATATATGGACTTTATTAGTTAACTAGTGTTCCCGCCCCCGGCTTCGTCCGCGCGGACTACTTTTATCACGAAAAAAACATCCTATTTTCTTTTAGGATATTAAAAACCAATGCAAAAAAAGGTATAGTACCCAAAGCTCTTGATGGTTTTTGACAGACTTGTTATTTCGTTTCCATGGCAACCACAGACCATTTTGTGATGGCAACTGTTCCTTACAGTAAGTAATCAACATTTTCTAGTTTTCCTGTGGAAACTTACAATTTTCCGTGATAAAGTTTTCTATGTTTTATTCCAGGTTATAAGCTATCTCCATTCTAAATTTCATCAAAATCCGTCCAGCCGTTATCGCGTGAAAGCCGTTAAACGTTTCACTTGTATATATTGGTGTGGATTGTGTCCTCTACTTTGCCCCCAGTTCACGCATAGTAATGACAACCTAAGTTTAATTTCATCATTTTTTATCCAGTTATTTAACTCTATGCTACCAAACTCTATAATAAAAAAAAAACAGTGTCTCCTAAATAGTGGACTCCAGTGGTATTTTCCCAAATATATCTTCAGGGTACGTACAGACATGGCTAAGTTACAATTTTATAATAGTACAAAGACTAGACATGTTATTAAACCTAGCTATTTTATCATATTGTAGGTACTCACTGTAAGTACCAATCTATCTATTTATCAAGTCGCATGCGCCGCTCGCAGCGATCTGTCATCGGTCATCGCAAACTGATTAAAATGTCTATAAAACCACAGATTACTGTGAAGGTAGTTCACCGGTATTAAGTAGGTAGTAGTGTAATATTTGATTTATTATTATTACGTTGCAATGTTACGGAGTTGTCAGTCACACAGTGCTTGACCGATGGTGATAAATGTTAAGATTGAACGGATGTGAAGTGCTGCTTTCTGTGGTAGGTAATGAGGAGAAATTGCACAGAACTTGATTCTTTACTTTAATGGAGGAAAATTTAAAGATATGTTTTATTTTTTCAAATGACATTATCTTGATTTTACTGAGAAAATGTAGAAATTAGGTTTCCTTAAATATTTCCAATTTAATACATTAATTTCATATGTTCTCTTATCTACTATTGACTATGTTAACTGGAAAAGAGCTTCTATAAGTGCAATTATAAAACAAAAAAATAATATTTTTAATTACTAAGTACATCCATTGAAGTAAGATTTATGCATTTTTCATGCACAATTATTAAGTTACAGAATTATAGTTTAGGATTAAAATGATTATATCTCCAAAAAACTGATAATTCAATTATCAGTATGCAATAAATCTAGATCAATTCTAGCTTCAAATACTTATTAGATCTTACAAAAATTAAAAAAAAAAACAATTTCCAACAAGTCCCTTGCTACAAGTAGGTCCCATTCTTCAGAACCTCTTTGTTAACAAGGGCACAGATTAAGTACAAGTTAAAGTACGAGCAAACTAGTCGGTTGTTATGAAACAGAGCTTATTTCGGTATTAAGTTATGTTGCTGGACTTGCTGGCCATCCCGAACTAGTTAGACACTACGCGTGCAGGTGCGGACTCAGGGAAACATTACTTCAATATTACTTTGTAGGACAAAACTTCAGCTTCATATATCTCATTAAAAACTAGATCTATGGGACACTTCCATCATTTTTTGTACGATGTACCTTTGTCAAATGTAATTTAATAATTTATTGTGTTGTTATCAAACACTAATAAAAATAATAAAGTTTTTATTATATTTTTAAACTCTCGCATGAATATTAAAAACAAAATTATGCCGCCATTTTCAGTAAGAAAAAAAAACAATTAAATACCATTATACCTATTTAATTTTAAAATCACAAGTTTTTTATGATTAAAAACCCGACTTAATAGAAATAATCAGATTTTTGTACGACCCGCCCCGGCTTCGCTCGGGCTCGGGTTGTAAATCGCTGATAAAATATAGATTACCATTAAAAACCGCCCATATGTAATAATAAAAAAGTTCATGTCATCGCGTGACTGCAGCTTTTTGCTCTGCTTCTTATAAATCTACTATTGATTTTATATGTAACACGAGTGTTATTTATGAGTTTTTCACACCCTATTTCCTTGATGTTCTTATAACAAGTTAAAATTATGTTTAAGATCTGTTTAGTGCGATACTTAAGGGATTTTTTAACTGCCGGTTATTATGCATTCTAATTTGTAATTGATTGGGTAGGCTGTGATCGTATTTAATGGAGTCAGTTAGATTAAAGAACAGTGTTCACAGTTATGTTGATGCGTTACCTCGTACTCTATACCTGTTTTAATTTAAAATGTAACATATAAACAAGAGTTAACAATTACACAAGATTATACATATTTAAGACAAACTTGCGAGCATGCTCCTTAAACTCGCCCCTCGCGCACACAACAACAAAAAAACAGGCAACACAAGCAACAAGGCATAAGGATCTTAACTTTGAATGTAAATTTTAGACAGAAATGTGCTTCACCGTACCATAGATAAATAATATTATTTATCTATGACCGTACTAACTTATAGTTATTTCGAACAACAAAGTCCATCCCTGCCCGGTATAGTGTACCCGTATTTTTCTCCGATACCGTAATGCGCGAGTCACGAGCGGTTATGTAAGCAGGCCGCCGTCATTATAGGCATTACTGCAGGAACACTCGCTCCTCGGCCATTGTCAAGATTGTGGGGTCAGTCCGGGGACCAACTTGTAATTTCGCCATGCCTGTAACCCAATAAAAGGTCGTTAGAATTCTGGACTTACATCACGTAGTTTTGATAATTTACAAATATGCTCGGAAATGGTTGTGATATTGTTTAAAATGTCGGAGAAAACTGGCCTTCATACAGCTATTTGTAGGTTTATCTTTTCAGTCGCCGGCAAACGTTAAATATTCGCCGCCGATGCTAAACTCTATTTGACATGTATTACCCACTTCTTTTCATGCACTCGAAAGTATTGTACTATTATTTTCGTACTTGAAAGTTCAGAAGAATGGGAAGACTACACAATGCTACAAGACATAAGTTCTAAAACCCGACTACGGTCGGGTAAAAAATAGCCTATGACACTCTTGCGATGACGATGAATCGATTGATACCTCACTTTTCAAAATCGGACCAAAATTTTATTTTGAACACATAACCCTTCCTTTTTTTTCACCGTTGTCGGGTAACAAAAAAGCCTATGGCACTTTATACCAGAAGACGAATACGTCGCTTATCAAAATCTGACCAATAGGGGCGAAGCTAAGGTGGAACATCCACATACATACATAGACTGTTAAACACATTACCCTTCCCTTGGTTCACTGTAGTCGGGTAAAAAGTATCTCCTTCTTCTTCATTCCTGTTAATGTTAAAAATGGGCTGTTTTGGTTAAAAACATAATTAGTTTCTGAAACTTCGACAATAATTAGAATCGAGAATGCAGTTTATTATGACCAACTTTTGCCAACTTTTTGTATTTTTTTTTGTTTTGTCACTTGTACTATTATTTATTCTGTGCTTTGGTTCAGAAAGTTTTCGAAAATTACAAAATTATGTCATTTTATTTTGTACTGCCACTTGGCTTACATTGCAGCTTACTCAAAGTGCTGGCGGCGCTGCTTCGTTTTTTTACAAAATAATCATAGTTATTTCGACATAACCGGTACACCTGCTTGGATTGTGTCGGTAGTCCCCTGAGAGTCCTTGTGTGGGCTCCCATTACAGCAGATCTTCCCAATGGCATAACAGCATTAGATTACAGTATTACAGCAGATCCTCTCAAATCAGCTTTAAAGCCATTATTAGAAGTTTACAAATGAAGTCAGATCCCAACGAATGATTTTTATTTCAGGGAAGTTTCTTATTGGGTTTTTTTACCTAGCTAGTAATTACGTTACTAGTGAGTAGGTATTAGAAGAAGTTTGGGTTTAAGAGGGGTTAGGGTTTAATATATTTTTATCAGCTCGACATTCAAGTAAAGAAAATAAAAAAACAAAGAAGTGTTTGGAAATGTCAAGCGAATCAATATAAAGCTTTTGAAATTAGACCTTAAATTATATATCACCGCAAATGCATGAATGAATATAGCTAATTAATTTTAAAGATTCGACATTTAATATATTGCGAATAGGCGCTTATATCCTAAACCTAGGCTCTACAAGTTCCACGAGAAGAACTCACTTCATAATTTTGGCCTATTTCAGATATTAACTCAATTAACTTTTGTAAAAATGGACTAGAAACAAATACCTGTGCCTGTTGTGTGTCAGTTTTCCTTTATGTAGTTACAAATTTAAACGGCTCAAAGTCCTGGCTAAGGAGTCCACCGTCCGCTTGTAACCGCTTTATTCCGGTTACTCAGTACATGTTTTGGCGATATATCGCCACGCAATAATCGACTAGAGAAATGGCGTCTGATACATACAGCCTTCACACCTTATGAAAATAAGATTTTTCTTAGATCATTCTTCGTGATCGGATGTCGTCGTTAATTATGTAAATGTCGTCGGCTGCGACCGCGCCGTGTTTAGAGACCACTTTATGGCGCGTTATTGTCATGGCTCATTTATAGTAGTTTTATTCGATTCTTGTGCTTATGTTGTCATTTCGTGAATTTTACTATTCCTATCCATTGTATATTCATTTCTTAGTGTCATTATGTCAATACATCAAAAGGCATAAATGCCATAATCTTTATTTATTGGGTAAGCCATGAAGCTTCATTAATTCAGAAGTTATATCTTCATGTTCATCAAGACGATTATTTATAAAAAAACTTTTTTCTGGTCTTCTTCTAGCAAGTCAATGAAAATTAAATTTAACAAAAAAAAACACTTCAACTACACTGCAAGTGGCCTTTTTAAGATCTTCTCTTGTGCAGTTGTTTGGACAGAGGGGACATGCAAGTAAATGCGTTTTTTTCTAAATAGGCTTTATTCCCAATTTAATATTTTGGATACGTTAGTTTGGCATTTATATTCTATCTAACTTTATTACATTAGTCTGTCTATTTGACAGAAGCATGCTTTGTATGTTTTCTTCTATTTAATGTTGATTTTCGCAGAGTAACCCCCGAGATAGGAATATATAGTATATAGATATTCTATGCCCGACTGTAAACAATTACTAAATAAGATGGTACGTGAACGGTTAGTTAGCGTGGAGTGTATATAAAGTTCTAAAATATTCTGGTCAAAGAATTAGTCAAAAGCTGTTAGATATTACTTTACGTAGTAGAATCAAATCTTTCTAACCTATTTTATATTGCGAACATCACGTAGTGTACCTCCTTACTATCTTCCGTCAATCGTATCAACTGACACCACAAAAAAATACCGACCACATCAAAGAGTACCGAGTTACCGAGCCAGTAGTGATCTGGTCGGTATGACTGCAAGAATGAGTGCAGATGACCGTAAGGCACGGTGACTGCCTGTGACCGCACGGTACCCTATGGTCGTGATCAAGAGTACCGACTGCGCTGTGCGCAACTGGAGTTGATTCCACTACGTTACACTTGACAGCTAGGTTAAGTTAATTGTGTACCGTCTAGCTTGTAGTATTGTACTGAACTATAGCGTCAGAAGAACAGCATGATAAGAACTCTACAGTTTCACAATATTACATTGATAATATTATTGCTTCGTGTACGAGTTGTTGTGCTGCAGTTTGTTTGACTTTAGTATTGCTTAAACCTGTTCTGTTTTAATCTGATTTAAGCAAAGTGAGAAAGGATCAAAAGGCTGTGAACCTAAAACCAGTGTCACCTATTCGAACTACAAGTAGGTATGTCATTTAAAAATAATAATCATTTAATAATTCTCCTATTCGTCACATTTACTAAGTATTTTTAAAAGCTATAAAAGCAATTCGTCTCATAAGAATATTACCTTATTGTACTTTATTGTAGGGCAATACGGATGTTTTCCCTACGCCTTTTTACGAACGTTCCTTGCGATTAGACATGAATATGTCCATTGAGACATAGTCGCGGCGCGCCTGTCACGCTAACATAGCCTCTATACTTTAAACAAAAAAGAACTTCTCTTTGGTTCTATATCCTTTATTAGTTTCAAATTTGTTCTAGGTTTAATAATATGCATGTTGTAGATTGTAAAACGTTAGAACGATAAAGAATTGCAAGGTTTGCCTCAGTCGTTTTCAAGCCCGAGTCTGCAACTGAGTGCACAACACAGTTCTTCTAAGTTAGGTAGGTACTCTTAATTGACGACTGTTTGGCTGTGTACCGTCAAGTTATGTTTAATAGATGTTTGAGGACCACGAGCTTCAATCAAATAAATTACAACGCAGACCACGAGTAAGATTTAGTAGAGCTGTTTTGTTCGTCTACTCTAGAACAGCGTTCCTTTGTTCTGTATTGTCTTAAAGTCAGTAGTATCTGCAATCAGACTTTATCATCATGGAACATATTTTGACTGTTTCAAGAACTTAATGGGAAATGTTTCTCATATTCTAGCTTCGTTTCTTCGTGCATTTTAAGACATCTAACGCAGTAAACAATCCGTCAATCTTTTTCTATTCCAAGAATTACCTACTCCTATTCAATAAACAACTTAAGCCCGATCAATAAACATACTCATATACAAAACCATCGCTTCCTTCCTAAATACTCGGAACCTCGCTGAGTGGTCCATTGACAACTCTTGGAACAATGAAAAGTTATTAAAATGCAATAACAATAAAATTCGTGTCCGGACATTAGCGATGTAAAGTTATTCTTCAAACGCCACTTAATGAGAAGTGATGGGTTCTTAAGAAAATAAAAACAATGTGGGGGTACCAACGAGCGCCATCCCGTATGCAGCGCACATGCGCGCAGCACTACATGCGCGGTATGCAAAGAAATGCCTTTCACGGTGTCGCACTCCAACAGTAGAGGTTGTTACTTCTACTCGATTTTAAATAGATGATGACAAGATTATATTGTCTGATAAATACTCTTCATCGCCTTCAGCCTTCTTCCGTTCCCACAGTCTGGGATATAGGCCTTCTCTCAAGGAGAGAAAGGTAGTAATGGATCATAATCCATACTACACTTCTACAGTATATAATATTATAAAGAAGAAAGATTTGTTTTTTATGTTGGTTGTTTGTTTTTATGTGTATTTGTTTGGAATGGATACAATACAATACAATACAAATAAAACTACATTATCTGCGAGTGACTTGGGCTGTAACTTATTTTTCAAAAAATTAGAGTTCCTTACGAAATTTGCAATGTAACCCAAGGTATCAAAAAAAACCTACAAAACGTCGGATACTAGCTGTCAGGAACGGAATGACATGTTGCCGTGGAAACGAGATAGTAACAAGTCTATCAAAGAGCACCACAAACGTTGCAGCCAAAGATTTTGATTTAAGCTTACTGGCGTGTTGCTGCTATACATTTGCATTGGTTTTAAATATTTATATATCTGATACATCAAATAATATACTACACATTTATAGAGGGTAGAAGGAACTCAGAATTCACAAAAAAACGTCCATGAGGATATCTATTATAGTTAAGTCACAATAACCGTTTTTGATCAATTAAGTCAATCAAAACACGGGTAAAATCTTGTACATATAAAGAGAAACCCTTAACTAACCGTGCGAATCCGGGGTGATTCACTAGTCTATCAATATACCTATATAGTAGGTACAGGATATTTGCATTTGACAGGATATTTGGTTGGTCAAGTGGCTAGTGACTCTGACTACGAAGTCAGCGGTCGCGGGTTCGAATCCCGCAAGGTGCAATCATTTTAGTTTGATGAAGAGAAATGTTTGTTTCTGAGTCATGGATATACGAGTATACATCTACCTATCTATCTATATTTATAATAAAATAGTAAGTAACAAAAAGTCTGTACAATAAAGTTAATAAAAAAAAGAGTGACTTATATGCTACTGAACAAGAATATAACTTTTTTTTAAATAGTGTCTGTCTGTTTGTTTGTTTGAGCATCACATAAAAACTAATGGACCGATTCGCAGCTCGTATATAAGTATGAATATTGTCCTGAATATGTAGTCAAGTGCCAATATGATATTACAAAATACATGAAATTAATAAAACAAATAGCAGTACAAAACTCTTCTGTATTTTTAGACAATGCTATCCAATAAAGTTGTACTGAGTCACATTATTACAGCTGGGCCCTATTTCATAAAGCGACAAATCTTAATAAACCTACAAATGTCAGTCGAAAACACCAAACCTGCGTTTCATATAACAAAAATGTACTACATTTCGATAGTTTGACTGACAATTGTCGGTTCGATTGACATTTGTCAGTGTACTATAGATTCATGAAATAGGGCCCTGGCCTTGTATCTCCGTTCTGTGTTTACTTAATTATTCTTGGCGCTATCACTTCTATTACTGGGTCACAATTTTAAATTTTAGATTCTATGGTTTACTAACCATTAGTGGCTCTGTGAGCTGTAGACCTCACGAGTCTGTCTTTTGTAGGCCCCATATCACCGCCCCATTTTAAAATTTTTTGACTAAAAATTCTTTATAATTATTGAACTTCCTCACAAAATTTCACGAGCATCGGTTGAGAAATGCGACCTGTAGAGAAGTACAGCCGGACATCCGGCGGACATACGATGGCATTTTTGTCCAAGCTAAAACACTGACGCTTCGCTCGCGCTTCGATCGCGCTTCGCGCCCGTTCGGTCAAAAAGTATAAGGAACATCGTATTTTTTTTCATTATTTTGTGTACTGAGTTCTGAATTTATTGTAAATTCAGAACTTCATTAGTCATTCATAGAATTGCAACACATTTCCCTTCTACTTAACGTTACCTCATAAACAAGACTGAATAAAATCTGAAATTACTAACCAAATTTTCCCTCGATTCTGCTCGAAGATAGAACCATTTGCTACGAGTAGGTATTACCGAAAGTCCAACGCATGCCACGGTATAAATCAGACACCCACGTCGACAGCCGTACCATTGGAACTCTAATCCGAGCGGGATTAGCCGTGGTGTCGAATCGAGAGCGAGTTGACGTCAATTGACGTGGTTGACAGTTTGGAGATATTAAATTGACGGCTGCATAGACAGTACGAGTACAGCAAAAGTAATTAGGGGAATGAGTAAAAACAAACACGATTATGTATTTTTTTCCTACATCTTTCCCTATACGTAAAGATTCCGTTTGTTCAGCCTGGCCTAGCTCTGAAGAACAACTGCCCGTACACTTAGAAGGTAAAGATATAAAGAAATTAAAGAAATAAGTAAAGTAAGAAAAGAAATTTCCGAGGCTTAACGACAAATTATTTGCTTGAGGGTGGAAGCTATAGCCGCCACAGAATAAATAATTTGACCAGGTGGACATTACCTATATATAGTGCGCCACCAAGGTTTTTAAGCGGTGTTTTCCCTTCACCGAAAGTAAATGTTATTTTTTTAATAGAACAATTATTTCTATAGAAATAGAGCCGAACCCGATCGCTAGCTGCAGAGTCGATAATATATCAGCCTGAAAACCCGTTTTTTCGCAACAGTTGTAGCCTGCGCAAGCACAAGTAGCACAACAACCAAACCAGCTGAATCTAATCTGGATATAAAAGAAACGCAAAAACAAATGAAATCTTTTACCATCTTGTATCCTTCGTATTGAGTACTAAACTTAGAAAAAAGTCTTCGAAAAGTGATAGAATGGTTAAAACATATTTGGCGATAGGTATCCCGGATATTGCCACTGCCGCGGGCTGGATCGATCGTCGTCACATCGTGTTCGAGCCGACAGCTTTTCCGTTCGTTCGACACTAGTTGTTATTCCCCACGTCGCCTGTCACACGCCGCTCGGTAGCACCCATCCGTAATAAGAATCGTAATATAAAAGCATTATAATCCAATCAGAAGGTAACATGATGTGTGACCGCCCGCGAGCTCGATTCTACATTCGGAACGCGACCGTGTCGATCGTTAAATATTTTTAATAGTAAAAAGAATTAGAAGCAAAGAGGCAGCGCAAGACACACACAGCGTATGAGAACTTACACGCTCACATAGCAACGTTCACTCGCTTTCTTTCGACATTCCTGAATTCGCTATTCAAAGTTCATTGACGCTCTTAAGTCGATCACGGATCGGCATTGTTTGATCGATAGATAAATCGCATATTTATTTCTGTCACAAGTACTGATGCAGGTTTATAGTTGGCATGCAACGTGCACTGGGTACTCGGTGCTATATAGGTAGAGTTATTGGACGACAAACCATGCCCTTGTTATCGGCCCTAGCTTCATTACAGAATTTTCGTGATCAAATCCGAATCTTTGGTTTCGTTTTTTAAAGGCTTAGTTCGGTAGCGGCGAAATAAATAATGCAGCTACTTTATTGAGCCAAAATGTAATTTGCATACGTTCGTAATAAGGCCCTGTCACGGGAAATCCGGTTAATTAGCAACCGAATATTTTCCGTCTGATGACCGCCATTTCACCTACACTGCCTCCAAATGAGAATCAGTCACGATAAATTATTTTATATTTTTACAGACAATAATAAAGTTAACTACCGTACTGAGACTTTTGTACCACTAGCCATAAAAAAGGCATCGTAAATGCGTTATAACAGCTTTGAAACGCATAACCGCATTAAATAGTAAAAAAATGTAAGTGCGCCATCTGAATCCATATATTGCGGGGGGCAAGTGATGTTTTATATCAAATAATTATGCAGTGTTACTATCTAAAATATTCTGCCAATCTGCCATGCTTACTATTTTCAATGAAATGATTGCTGGACACTCATCTAAAGAGTTTCAGGGGAGCATGGGTTAAATAGTGATCACTGCGGCACCACGACACATATTGCAACTTATTGTACGCGTATACGTACCTACTGCAAACGCTCAACGCCGCAGTTAATATTTTATCCTGCAACAGGCGACTCTTGTAAATAAACACTTTAAAAGCAAAGCAGCGTTGCAACGTTAGTAGGCACCTAAAATACTCGTCGTCGATACGACGATCAATAAATTAAAATTAATTCGGCGTGCGAACGGAGAGATCCGATACGCGATACCGACGCCTACATTTATCATTCGCTAACACGTCGGACATTTCACAGAGGTCGCCCGTAGTCGAATGTAGTCCCTATCACTCCGTAAATAGAGGTCGCTCATGCGCCGATGATGGAGAACGTAAAGATCTGTCGCGAGAACAAAGAATAACTCGTCTAAATACAATAAGGGGAAGGGATAACTTGGCGTGCGTATTAGTCGTCGTAAAGATATGTGTACACGCGCGGGCACGCAGTTCGCATGCGGATGCGGCTGATGTCACGCCGCGCAAGTAAACGCGGCAGACTGGACGGCGTTCCAAGTGACCTTGGGCCGGTCGGCAAAGTTCTCACGTTGCCTTCATGCTTTCATGCTGCTTTCGGCAGCCAATCTAACATTCATATAGCTACTTACTAATTGTACTTACATAGTTTACTATTGTTAACTGTATGCCGGAAGCCTTGGGGGAGAATTTCCAGCGGTTACCGGAAGACGTCACGCTGCGTACGGCGCCGTCATTAGTTTATTGCGTAAGTACATATGCACCAGTTACGAGACCGTTTTAACCGAAAGGGGCAATATTCACCGCCAGCTAAGGAACGTATAAAGAGGGAGCTTACTTTCGATGGAACCACGCCTTATGTTTTGTGAATGTGAGGGGCGGAAGAACGGTAATAATAATAAAATGATTTTAAATATGAATAGTAAGTAATTAGTGCAATAAAAGTACTTTTCATTACTCATACTCGGAAAGTAGGTCTTAAGTTGCCCAAAGAGCGGGTTGAAAGTAATACTTTTCAGCCCTAAGGAGAATCGTTTTCAATTGATAGCTGTCAAATTATAAATAACATAAAGTTAAGTATTAATTAAAGAATATGACTTTATTATAATTTACTGACAAATATTTCTTTAAAATAACATAGATTTAGGCAAAATATATACCATTTTTCCAATGATTTAAATGAAAAATAATGGCCGGCCAGCTAGGCCAGCTACAGAAAAAAAACAAAATAGGCGGAAAAACGGCAATCCGATCTTCATTTGTTTTTTCGAGTTGTAGAGATTTGTTCATCTAATTCAAAAAAAAAACCTGATTTCTAAGAGAAGAGGCTAAAGCAGTAGCGGAAAATAAAATTCACTCATTTTTTTTCTTTAGCTGATTCGTGTTTTTATTTTTACTTTCCTTGTATTCGTAATGAAAATCACAGAGTATTTACCTAGGGTGAAAGTAACTTATTTAGTCCCTCGCACTATTTCCAAACCCCGCCTCGGGACTAAATAAGTTACTTCCACTCCTAGGGTAACAATGTACTATTTTAACAATAAATTGGCATATCGGTAAATGCTGAAAACGTAGCAGAGCTTAAAACCGTTAGCTGAAAATGTATCTGACGAAATTAATTCATTAGATGCTATGGGTAAAATAAACTAAAAGAAAGAACTGTAATCAACAGAAAGGGGTGAAAAATAAAACCGTTACAGAGAGTAAACAAGACGGGTGCATCGTCAAACCAACACTTGCAGAACCCTGTGGCGTGGTGGTGATAAGATCTCCACTGCATCTGCCGGGGGCAGGGGTCGGGGGTTCGATTCCGGTGTTTTGTCTACCGGCTGTGGGAACTCGCCTGTGTGATTGGTTTATGATTTGATTTAATATTTACTGTTGATTGTGTGTTGTGTGGGTGCCGTAATTGATAGAGGGCTTGTCTTGGTCAGATCTACCCTGAATGTCACAAAATCATGTTTTTTTTTCAAACATTGTTAATTTAGAAATTCTATTAATCTGACCTAAACAGACCATATATTTTATGTTATTCACCAAGAGTTTTTTTTATTAAACGAAACGAAGTAAGAAAGAGGTCGTTTTCATAAAATCTCTGCCACCACAATCGACCGTCCGCACACAAAATGCAGAATCTTAACCTAATTCAATTTCCGCTTTATTTAAGCCACAAGTTTTTGTTTTCTATTAGCCCCGGTGCTTGTAAAACACGAAATCCCATAACAATCAAGGCTTAGTGGCACACAAACGGCGTATCTAGTACAATGGCCGAAACTTGCAGCCCTATAATGAATAAAAAGCGCCGGTGGCGGCCCCGTACCATGTACTTTAACGACGGTACTTTTCGATGAATTCAGTACTCGGGGTGGCGGATATTCAGTACGTAGAGCTGTTTTCAGATATAGTGGTAGGGGGCAGGTAGGGCATGTGGCGAGATGGCGCGATAACAGGAATTATTCATACGCACGTTATCGGACCGCCATCGCTCGGCTATTGTGAACGCGGCCTAACGCGAGGGGTGGCTCCCGGTTGTCGCGGACGCTGTCAAAACGTTGTTGTGTGTATTCGGCCCAATGTGACTCCAGTACTGATTCATTATTGTTTTGTGCCGTGTTGTTTGCCGTAATGACCCTGCAGATAAATGCTCGATTATTCAATTTTAATTCATCATAATCTGCCCGTGTTCTTCCACTGCTGGACGTAGGCTTCTCCTTGCGTGATCGCCACTGAGGCCGATCTTCCTCTCTCCTCATCCAGTCGCTACCAGCCGCTTTTCGCAGTCGTCTAGACCTCGTCTACCGCAACAGTTGTCGGTTCTTCGAGTTATATGACCGGCCCATTGCCACTTCAGCTTGTTAATTCTTTGAGCTACGGTTACCTTAGTTCTCTAGCGGATCAACTTATTTCAGATTCTGTCCTTTAGAGAAAATCCGAGCAATAGCTCTCTCTATAGCTCGCTAAGCTAAATTAAATTTGTGGACCAGCCTCACTGTGAGTGTCCATGTTTCGGCTCCGTATGTCATAACTTCTTTAAACATCGGTAAATCATAAGGAAGTATGCTCCACCAATATAAAAATCAGCTACAATCACCTTTAACAAACGTTTTTAGACTCGTAACTCTCGCTATAATACAGCTGGCTTAACAAATCTTCCGAAAACGACCATTATCTCGGATTTTCACTATCAGATTCCACTAATTAATTAGATACTTTCGATATTCAGTGTTCACCGAGTTCATTCGCTCCGTCTCGTGTCTCGAGTCGTGGCGTACGGGTGCCCTTGTGAAAACGATCGCTGATAATCTCGATCTACACCTGGCCTACGATGCGGGCCTGTATACGTATCTACATCACTAAATGTACATTGTCTGCTTGTGACGAATCCATCGAAAGATACAGCTGCTTTGTTTTATACCAAAGGCATTTTCATTTTGGGAGTTATCGGTTGTTTGGAAACAAAAGACTGGCGCAAGATAAGCATCTACATCAAATTGAAAAGTTGCACATAGTTCTGCGAATAGGGCAATGGGTACTTTTAAATCGTACCCTCATTCGAAACATAAGTTTCACAGCAAGTTGAGTGTAAGTAACCAACTATTAGCTACCCGCAGTGCGCTACGGGGATCCGGCAATCGCACCCTGCCGCGTACCGCAGGGAATAGCGTGAAGGGATGTTCCCTCAAATGAAATCCACCAATCCACGATCGTTCGACACAGATATCATTACCCACCCTTCACTGACAAAACTGTACCCGCACATATGTTTGCTTTCACTTTTAAATAATAATTGCTAAATGTAGTTGTCGAATAAAAACAGGGGAGTAAATACAATCCCGAACCAGCTGCTTATATCAACGGAGTTGTGAAAATTTAGCGAGGCTCATTACATTAAACATCGCCTAAAAGAGCAATTCAAAACACGCATTATGAACGTATGAAAACACATCAACAAAGAGTATAATCAAAACCTGACACTACTGTGTACATAATTAATGAAATTTCCAGCTGGCCTACAATTTTAATTGCTCAGTGTTGTGATACACTGCTTTTGAAACTTTTCGGAAAAGTAAGGCCTTTTGTTCACGGACGCAACCATCGAGAACCGAGCCTCTATTATTTGTTTATCAAATACACATTACAACGAAGAGTACTCATAGCTCCGATTACGATGTTTATAGATGAAGATGTCGTGTGAAAGAGTGGTGGTTAAAGACTAAATGATATTAATTTGGGTCGGTGCGGATGAGAGAGCAAAACATTTCCAAACTGCTCACTGTAATGACGACAAATTTTAATGTTATGGTGTCGCAATCGTCCTTCTATCACTAGATCTCTTGATAATGGTAATTTAAACGCTAGTTCCGATGATTTTCAAGTGGCTGGTAGACTGAATGTGACGTTGTTTGTTTGTTGCGCAGGTCGGTCGCTGGGCGGCGGCAGCGGGCAGGTATGCCGACCGCACTTCCATACGCCGCTGCACCCGTGGCTGGAGTCCAAGGCTTTGGGAGGAAGCGCGTGGGGCAGCGGGTTCCAGCAGGACGCGCCCTCAGACAAGCCTCTTTCCCCCGCGCAGCACCACCACCCGCACCCGCTGTTTTCGTTCCCACCTACACCACCCAAGGACTCGACGCCGGACTCGGTGGCTGCGGCAGCACTGGGCCAGCAGGACTACCAGGCGGCCGTTGCACATGCCACCGCCATGAGTGTCGCCTTTATGCAGCAGCAGCAGGAGCTTCCCCTCTGTGGCGACGTCAAGCCCATGATGGGCGTACCGCCTTCGAAGCAGCGCGAAGGTGCGCAGCCGGACTCGTGCCCCCAGGAGTCGAGTCAGCCTTCCGGGGAATACAACGCGCAGTACAACGCCGCCGGCGGCGAGTACTACAACTACCAGGGCAAGGGGTATAGTGGGGCGCAGCAGCAGAGCAAGCCGCGCCCGAACAAGACGCGAACTAGCGCCGGTGAGTCCGCGGCCCGCCCGCTGCACCGCCACTCCCGCACCGCGACACGCTCACGACATCTCCACGCTTATCCGATCACTCCTGGCACCGCCGAGGCCGCTCTCCTACCTTTGTTACAGAAAAAATCTGCAACGGAGAGTAATTAGTTAATTCACAGCCATAAAGTACCTTTCACTTACATTCTGAACTAATCAGATAATAAATCAAATAATCCGAGAGCCGTTCCTGACTAATCGAAGACTGAAATGGCGGCGATACTCTCCGCGTAATTAGAATCTCAGTAGAGATCGTCTCATCGACAATTGCGATTTATTAATTCGATAGCCGCGTCGAGATTAATAATATTTCATTTGGTATTTCCAAACGGCAGAAAGATACTCGGAGTAGCGATGTGGTCGGATAACCGTGGCTCTCGCACAAGGGTTGTGGCACACGTTTTCATCTACACGGTGTCGGATCGCCGCGAAGCTTGGGATATCGATAACATACACTAACTGCTTGTCCTCTACTCTAATTGCTGTAGTAACCGGTGGAGGTTGAACTAACTGAATTGGCGTTTGCAGACGCATCTCTATAACCATACTAACGGTGCTGGTAATTCCACTAACAGGCCGGCAACTTGATATCGATCGAAATATTGCGTTCATTAGAACTAAGCTCCGTGTCTATGGAAGTGAATATTTTATTTATTTCACAATTAGCCAGTCACTGCGACCGAAGTGGCAGCACATTGTTCCTCCATGTGAACCGCCGGCCTCGACTGATGTTGACCAAACACGATGATTCTCATTACTTAATTGCGACCCACAATTGTGTTGTTCCGTGAGCAATTAAACACACGCTCTAAGCAGATTTCTATTAATTTTTAGAAATTAGGCTGTAGAAATAAACGCTGTTTTTTTGTCGTTATTCATTATATCTAAATTGGAGACACTTTATTCGAAATCAGTTGCGTTTCGGTGATAAATCATTTGGCATGATAGGTCATTTTGATGCAACAAATTATCAAGTAATCACACATTAGTAGATTTGTGTAACAGGTACTTTTATTTTTATATACGAGTTTTGTTCAATTTATCGCAATTAACAGATTATAGGTAGGTAAGTAACTATTGTCGATTGTTCCTTATAAATGCTAAAACTGTACTTTGGACAAATATCAACGATAGATAAAATACCATTAAGTGTTAACAATGCTGCATTAAGCAGTACAACTACTACGTGTCTTACTGGATTTATTAATAGCGTGACCTTTATAATCTGTTACAATCGTAAATTGAATGCAAGTTTTCGCAATGGAAACATACCTAAATATTATTCCGCAACAGCCATAATGATAACAAAGAATTACTCAACAGTAATTGTATTAACGCCACATAATAGCTCTTTATTTTATATTTTTGAAAATGTAATTAACTTGCGTACTTGTTAAACTTTGACAATGGACGGGAACCGACGTGTCAGACGGTTATTGTCTCTTATTAGAATAATGAGTGCACAGAATTATGTAGACTCACTGTTCAACGGAATCAGTTGAGTAGAATCAGTTTGACCAGCTTCATAGGTTAATAGCAATCTCATATAATATGCTGCAAATGTTATACCGCATGCAAAGATTCTGAGCTAATCAGTAAAGTGTAAGAAATCTATTGGTTTGGCTATCTTCTATACAATAGTCCTCTGTCTGAAACTATCATTTTAAGTAAATGCAGTATTCACAAGACCCAATTCAAAAATATTCCTATCCCAAACTGTGGCTGAATTGTTGTGTTTGTTGTTATTGTAACTTTTAAACTTTCGCGATTCGTACACATCACATCATTAGCCTATATGTGTCCACTGCTGGACGTAGGCCACTCCTAATGCACGCCGCTGAGCTCGGTCTTCAGCTCCCTCATCCATTCTTTCCCAGACGCTTTCCACTCCAGATCGTCACTCCACCTGGCCACAGGGCACATGTTTAAATATAATATATGTATATATCGTATAAATATAGTTTATTGTTATTATTTTTCTGTCTTGACAATTCGGAACTTTTACAAAACTGATTGCGAGTAGTTCGAAATAACGCTCGCCCTTCTCGGTACTGACATCCGCTACTTCAGTCTTCTCGTGACCACGATCAATGCATCTTGATCGAAACGTCGAGGTAAACAAAAATTAAGTTTTCAGCGCGATTAAATCCCGTTTAAATATTTAACTGTTTGGTGTTATTCTTTCGCACGATAAAAATGATGCCGTTGAATAGATTACATTAGAATAGAAACATCTTAACACATTCAAACTGTACAGCTGCAATTATGTTTATTCAATATTTAGTGAAATTTAATGGATTAAAACGTAACAAGCAGCATCACGATCTAGATAAACTCTATTCTCATGAGTTAATTAGAAACGTATTAAAAAAACCCCAAGCGGTGGTAATTGACATGTCATACCATTATAATATAGTAGGTAGATATACCATTTCACCAGAGGTATAGTTGTCATATAGCTGGAGATTTCCGTGCGATATAACTGCAAAATAGATGTAAAAAGTAAATGGCAAAAGGCATTAATTAAGATTTCGTTTTGTTGTATATCGTTACTTTCACAGGGGCCTTTTACAGTTACATAATAACGTTGGTTTTGAAGTTCTATTGTCTTCATAATAATATTTTGAGTCATCTGTTAATAATTTATATCTCAGTATCATTTACTTTAGAAAATAAATTAAAGGAAATAATTTATTGGTTAAAGTATAGGGCTACAAAAGGTTTGCCAAGGTGCGCTAGCCACAAACTCCCAAAATTATGTTTATTTAGGCGTAGGCTAGGGAGAAAGTATTGATAAATTACAAGTTTGTATATCAATGCACAGTCAGGTAAACTTTGCACTATCGGAAAAGGACGTAAAAAAACTAAACATTGTTGTAAACATTATAGAAATTAAAAGGAAAAGTTTACCTTTTAGCAATTTCCCTTTTCTATACAATCATAGAATCTAGAGATCGATCGATTTACGCCAAAAATCAATTTGCGTTGGTGGAGAGGAACTTGTCGTATGCTTATTTTTGCCCAGTTTAACTAGTTAATCTAAGGCCACGCTAACCGTACATTAAGTATATTATAGATATTATAGATGAGTACGCAAATGGATATTGATTAAAAAAAACGGAAAAGGAAGTGAACAATTTTTCAATCGGTTTGTATTGAACTTTTTATAGGTACTTATTAAATTAACCAACTAATGATTTGAATTATTTACTTCTACGGTAACTTTAATTACCTTTTTTCTCCACTGTGATGTGTTCTGCAATATAAAACGAGCTATACTTTGTACTTGCAAGTAACAAATTTGTTTACCGGAACTTAAGCAACCATTGAATACAAACAACAACACGCATCACCACGGACTACTTCTATAGACTACATAAATTAAAAGTACTTAACTAATTTGTACATAATTTTATATAAATTAGAAGTGAAATTGAAAATTTTAAGAATCCCCGACACATAAATTAAAGCTAAGAACCATCTCGATCACAACAGCTTTCAAACTGAAAAACCCGTATTAAAATCGGTTCATTCGTTTGGGAGCTACTATGCCACAGACAAACACACAGATAGATAAATTTAGAACAGCCCTCTTTTTTTGCGGTCAGGGGTTAAAAATATCCGAAATTGTCCGAACTTTTCGGATAATATATGGATATGTTATTTTTTCGGATATTCGGTACTTTCGGATTCGGATATCCATAACATCCCTACCATCCATACCATTCGAGAGGATCTCGATAGCGATATTACATGTGCTTATCGTTACTCCTGCAGTGAGACCACACCGTAACCAGCAGTAATTCAAACACAAAGTGGAGCAGACAACCCATATCCAGAGTTGGAAATTTACTTTTTAAGGCAATAATTTAATTAAAATCAATTTCGTTACAATGTAAGTAAAGTTAATGTAGTTCAGGTAATTAATCTTCTTGGCACTCAAATGCAATGAGCATTACATTCTATCATGTGAGAGTTTTTTTTTGTGAAAATGCTATTTTTTCAACATTTTCGAAGTGCTGCATTCATTTGTATTAATTTTCATAATGAGGATGGCGTTTTTTTATGTTCCCACTTTTGCACGCGATTTCGTTTGAATGGTTGAAATAAATTAAATCCCTATTAAACCTGTATCTTGTTTGTTGAACTTTTTGTTTTATTATGGTTAAGAACATAACTATAAAAGGAAAAATTACTAGTACCTACATCTATCACACATAATATACCATATTTTATCTGTTGATACGATATGCTTAATAATTGAGTGCTATCATTTGCAAAAAAACCTAGTGAAACGAAAAACAAAAATGAATTTTCATAGGTATTAATTTATGTACTTATCTAATAATGTTGTAATTGTAAATAAGTAACTTCATGTCTTAACATTGTTTAATTTTATTCAGTGTATGTATTGTACAGTATGTACGGCCGATAAGTCGTGGCCATTTCGTCATTCGGTTCCTAAAAATGTTCATTGCGCAGCCATTTGCACGAAGTTCAGAGTGGCCACGACTTATCGGCCGTACTGTACTGGGGATGTTCTGCATAATCCATATCCATATCCGTAACAACAGGTATCCGATATAAAATATTCGGATATTTTTTAGTTTTAGTTAGTATTGGTCACATATTATATATATTATATTACTTTGTGTATGCTAGAGCGTTAATCCCTCGCCAGTCAGTAAGCAAGTTTTGGTTGTATTTACGAATGAAAATTGTCTGCTTGAATAGCAAGGAGGAGGACATTAAATTAAAAGTTGATTCGTTAAACGAAACTTTAACTTCGTTGATTAACCATTGATTAACGAATTATTGTTTTTCTGTCACACTTTGGAAAAAAGCGCTAAACTTACAGACAGGTACCTAGTAAGTAGATGCTATTCTACAGGCTCAGCAGTAGGCATTAGATGTTATAGAAAGGCTATAATAGGCTATAGATGCAAAGTTCCTTGTTGGAAGCAGCATTATGATAATGCGGCGGCCGGATGCAGACCATTCCATTGTGCGCGATCGGCTGACCTCGAGCCGTTCTGTAACTCACACCGGTGTTGGAACTAATTGTTAGTGCCAGGAGCTGTGCCTACACTGCTTGGGCTACGGCTAGGACGAATTGCTGTTACTAGTTGTTTAACCTAAGCGACAGGCAGGCACTTTACTTGCTAGAGATTAAGTGCTAAACATTCTAAAGAAAACTGGCTGGAAAATGAAAGCCTTTCTTGTGAAACAATCACATCAGGCCGAAGACGAAGATTAACCCCCACGGTTGGTAGGCGACGTGGTGATCGCAAATGCTGATATCAGAAAAATGCTGCTGTCCATTTTCAGTTTTTTTGTGAATCCATACCTCACTCATATTTGAACAAGACTTAGATTCAAAAACTAAAACCCGACTAAAAATAGTCTATGTCACTCTTGCAATGAAGACGAATCGATTGATACCTCGCTTAACAAAATCTGAAGTTTTTAATTGGACATAGCTCGCTTCGCCGTAGCCGGGTAAAAAGGATAAAAATATTAAGTGGGTGCAATCATAGATATGTCAATTTAAACAACTGGGGTAGCGGCGAATTCAACTTATTTAAAAAAATTATAGCTAACAATCTCTACAATTAGAGTCAAAATTAGCTCTAGGATTTGAAAAATGGACCAGGTAAAGGGCCATTTGCTTTTGTTACATTAATTTTCAATAAAAAAATATTTATTGTTTTAGTAATAGGTACTTAGTGGTTACATTGTCATTACATATTCTACGATATTATATTATTAGGTCAAAGCGTCGCTCTTTGCTCTACTACGAGCTCTACTACCTTCAAGCCCTGCACAGTATCGATCGAAAAATCGTGATCAAAAAGCAATGGCTGTATTTGAAGAATGTCATGGAAAGGGCAATGCGAAATAACGAGCGGTCAGCCCGAATCGTAACCTGTTATTATATCGTGCCTATTTATTGAGCGGAACCACTCAACACTTTCTAAAACAATGTTACGTTCACTTGGATCGTATTCAAATTCACTGATTTTGTGTAGAAACAATGCAAGCGATCCTTTGTTCGCTGACGAGTCTTATTTCGTAGCCCCTGAGGTAAGCCCCTGCACAGAGAAGGCCCGTGTCTCGATTCTGGTTACCGTTCATTTGTTTGATTTAGAACAAACTGCTCCTACAGTTTTTGGCATAAAAACAATATCGCATCACTGAGGCCCCTCATTTTTATCAATCAAATGTGAATCATAATCAATCAGCTCACAATGTGGTCTGCAGTTGCATGGCAGCGGTTCGCATGCGTTTGCGCAACCAATTAGCCACGTGATAATGTCCTCCACGGACCGCGGAGCACTGGAATTAACGTCTCAACTTCATAAATACCTTATTATTTTACTAAACCGATTAATCTACAAACACTGTATTGATTGTATCCGCTATATTAAGACACATTACTAAATTGCCAGAAAAAATATTAATGATACAGCTCTCGATGCTCTCGTATCAAACCATGATTTTAGGAATTAATTCTATCGAGTAAAAATTCGAAACATTTCAAAACAAGCTGTTAATGTATATTTTTACTTCATAAGCTTGGTTAGTGAAGTAGGTGTAGTAAATACGTTCCGGTCTGCCGGCGTTGTGGGATACAATTGCAACACACGGAATTTGCATATTTACGTTGGACATCCGCAGTAGACTAGTAATTAATTCAATTATTAAATTAGAGGACTAACGATCCACAAAAAAATATGTTTTGATATAAAATTAGATACGCCTGATTGGCTATGCAAATTGGGTATACTTGAACTGTTATTAAATAGGGCAATTAGAAAAAAAACTAAGCCGACCGGTCGAAGTGGGTACCGCGACCACTGAGTGCAGGCTTGATATGACCGGTATTAAAATTACATCTGGTTGGGCCACGTTGGTTGCAGCCGAGCGGCGTTGCACTGCTCGTCATAAGTAATTATCTCAGTATGCTAATAGCAGATGCAAATAAGAGCGTCCGACCGTCTCCGCGCGAAAACCGTTCGTCCGGCCGCGTCGCTCGCTGCTCGCCGCACGGCCGACCCGTGTGCGCGCCGTGAAAAATGGCTTCATTCCTACACACCACACCGATTGTTAAATAATTATCTACTGCAATCACGGACGCTCGCTAGACAACCCTAATTTTCACACAGCTTTCCTGGCCAATAGCTCGTGAAATCTCTGTTTAGGCGAACTCGAAACGCTTCCTGGCAACACAATGCTCAATAAAATAAACCTCTCTGGCAAGACCATCAGCTTCCATTTTTTTTCTATTTGCATTCAGGTATATAATTAAAGCGTAATAACAGCTTCTGTGGCGCAACAAAGAATAAGTTTTGAGCAATAATTTAATGGTTTATATGCAAAATAGCCTCACCGTTACGTGTTGATGGGGCGATGCGCCGAGAGAGCGTCACGGTACACGGGAGCGAATTAGTCCTTAATTTAAATTACATTACCAGGGCGCACACGCGTTTTACGTGACTATGCTAGTGTTTCTACTTTGTGATTTCGTTGAGTAAATAATGGTTTCAGCGTTTGGAACCCATCGATAGCTCGGAGGTCAACATCACTCGAGGCACGGGAGGCTTAGCGGCTTTTTTGGCGGCAGGCACTTGAGGTGCTTCAGGCGCGGTGCGAGTTTTCCCGTGCGACAGGGTCGTGTGAAAAGTTCGCGGGTTCTCGATCAGGCATAGTGTGCTTGCCTGGAGACTCTTGAAAAATAAAAACCGCCCACTCGGCTACGTAAATATGGCAGATGAAAATCTTTTATCGCGGTCACGTAGCGCCGCCGCGTCACGACCGCACGTCACTCCAACCAATAAAGACACGGCCGCATTCACATTTTGAACAAATGCTGGAATATTCGCTCCAACTTCATACTTTCTGCGGCACTTCAGGGCAGGAACTCTCTCTGGGCGTGCACCGTTACGAATGACAATAAACGATATCTTTATTTCACGTCAAAATCACGTCCCGACGGAGAAACCCGCGCCGCGATCTGAAGTAGAATAAAGAAATAATTCTTGTAGTGTGAACGTATTAAAACGTTATTATTAAACCGGATCGAACAATTAAATCGTATGGTAATTAATCAGAATCGGAGTGCTCTGTAATAATACGTGTAATATCGACGTGGCTCGGGAGGCTGGCGGCTGTAAATCTTGAAAACGTCGCCGCCCGCGGCTCTGCGCACTTTCACAAACGTTTTTACGAATAGAGACGTTACTATTCGACCAAATCACTATCAAACTCTAGAGACACAGTAATAAAACTTCGCGGCTCGAGTAATATCCTGTTATTTTTTCCTAATAATCGTTATTGGTGTTTATTTATTACAAGCTACGAAGCAAATTACAGGTTTATCGATCCAACAAAAAATATAAAGGGTTAGTTCAAAAAGTGAGTCGTCGGCCGATCGCAATAAGTTTTCGATAAAGTCCGGGCGATTTAATTGCCGGGTTTGATCTGGTTTTACATAAAAAGATGAATGGCTGCACTGCTCGTAAAACATTCTCGGTTCGTTTAACTTACTTTTTTTCTATCATAGTCGAGCACTTTCACCTTCCTTATTGCGGCGGAGCGATTGTTTATTCAATGCATCATAACCGCCGTCCGGGGACCCGGCTAATATAATCAGATCTAGATACATTTTGATTATGGTAGATACTCGTCGATACCTACGTATCTATCAATCGATGGATGTTATCTGCAACTCAATAAACCTGATTCATAGGTATAAACAAAGTAAAGGATAATTTATTGGTAGGACGTTCGCGAGTCATGCGTGCTTCGATTTTCCCACAGCGATTGTAGATATTATTATATTTCGTATCGGATAGAGAGGATACGAAGGTGTAACGAGATGCGCTTCTAAATTCGATCTCTGTAAATCATCGATCGTGTAATCGAGTTTAGAGAGAGATTGTGGGCGGCGCACGCGCATCCCATATGTGAAAACATCCTCTTACTAACCACGTTAACCACCTTTGCTCAGATTGCTCTTTCGAAACGAGAAAACGTGTTCCCGGAGGATGGCTCGTCCTGGGGTCAGAAATAGCATGATAAAAACAACAGTTAAAGCATGCAATGGTTCTATTTTCATTATTCTTTTCCGCTTTATTAGTTTTAATGTAGCTCATCTTGTCATTTTTAATGTCGGCGATTTGCAATTCTATCCGTTCATGAATGAGGTGCCGTGGCTGGCGATGAAGATCGTTTAGACGTAGTATGTTGCGAAGCCAATATTAGCATGCGGGTAATACTTTATAGCTCTGGTTATGCTCTGTTTCTCGTCTAGCTCTCCACTATTTTTGCAACAGCCATTTATTTTCATAGCAGCTCGCTTTTGTTGCTGCAGTTTTAGTAACAATCAAGAGTAGTTGCAAAACATTTTTTAATTATCAAATTAATATTTTAACGTGGTTTTGCTATCTTGAATGAAGCTATAACGTTAATGTCGTTGAAAAAATATGCGAGGGAGTTTTGCATGCGTCGACTAATGGTAGCTACCTATAATTGTATAGCTATACATAAGTAGGCTCTAGCTCAGACTTTCTCCTAGTTTTCCTTGCGTGTAAAAAATCTTGATATTTTTTCTTCGAGTTTCACTCGTCGCGCTTTCCCTGGTTAATTGAATATTTTACTATTTTCGTTGTAATTGCAATTACGTTGATGTTGAGATAAACATATGTTGTGAAGGATGATGTAGTTGTTTATGTAACTGCATTGTGTGTGTGTTAGCATGCTTTGTTAGTTAGTTAATTATATATGTCATGTTTCTGAATGTGATTTTTTTCTCGTCTTTCTCAGCCTGCCAGGAGACAGGTACCTAATTTTACCCTAATACCTAAAGCGTATTAAATATTTTTTTCTAAATTTTGTTTGACTTATAATATGTTGGTGTTGGTTTAGTGTTCACTTTAGCTTGTTTACTCGTTTTGCTTTCAATGTTAATATTTTCATTAAGTTAAGCACTCCTTACAAACCTAGAAACGAAATGTCCTTAAAATTACCATAATAAAGTAGATGATTTATTCTATATTAGGTAGATATACCTAATTTAAAAAAAAAAAACTCCCGTAATTGTACGATTGACTTGTCTAGTGATACTTGTGACTTTTAAATGTTTATGCTCCAAATCTGTTATGTACGAAGTACCCAGCGGTGATATTAACCCGATGATACGGACTTATGTCATATTTAAAACAGTATTTTCTCACAGCAATACCAATCGAGCTCTCTCGTTTTAGCCTCCTATTTCCCTTCTCTATGTAACACCAGTTTATCCCGCAGAGGGTCGGGAGTGCGTGAACTGCGGCGCGACCAGCACCCCTCTCTGGCGGCGGGACGGCACCGGACACTACCTCTGCAACGCTTGCGGCCTCTACTATAAGATGAACGGACAGAACCGGCCGCTGATCAAGCCTAAACGAAGATTGGTGAGTGTAAGAATCCGACCAATTTTGTATGTTGTGTATTTTAAGGGTTCACGCTGAGGGCTTCGTATTCTTGTACTCACTCAATGGGCCGAAACAAAGTTGTAAACTGTCAAGTTTTTAAATATACTTAACTAAGTACCCATATAAGTTTGGGTAGATTTGTAGAGCCGGTTTTGAAAAAATAAATAGAGTTGCTAACCTTTTCACAAAATGAACGAGTTCCAGTAGTTCCACGAAAGAATGTTTAACAGAACAGATGAAAGACTACAAGAATGATGTGATCACTACTCAGATTGTGGACCTCACATTAAATTCTAGTTTTTTTACGAGCATTGGGCGCGTGGTTCCCCCCGCAACTTAAAATTTTTTATATGTTGCTCTCAAAGATAGCATACCATCATCTACAAATAGCATTCCGAGACAATCTCTCCGAGAATGGGTGTTGTTTACAGTTAAGGGGCAGTAATAAAAAGGCGGAGCATGCATGCCCGGGCACGACGCAGCATTAAGGCTCCCACAAATTGGCCTTTTATACGAAAGTTGAACGTTTCGACGAAGAGCTCGACGTCCACTGCGACCGCAATAAATCTTGTTAACATTTGATCTAAGCCCGGGTACGCATAAAGTGAAACAATGCGACATTCGGTGTCACGTCAGCTGGCGGCGCAGCATGCGCTGTATGTTGCTAACGAGTGGCCCGTGCGCGCGATACTACCTACACTACTGCTTTACTTAATACTCGTCTCACAGACATAAACTAGCGGAATGGCCTGGAATATTTGCCTTTTGTTGGCCAAATTACGTAACTTCCGAGCTTTATGATTTCATTGCAGCGTTCCGGGCCCGTTAGCGATGGACCGACATGCGAACGCTTTATTACCTCATTTGCGTACATAATGACTGTTTCAATTTGTCAAAAACTGATCCAATCTACGAAATAATACCCTTGCACGGTAAATAATATGAACAATTTCGAAAAACAATTCGGAGCTGTTGCTACTTAGTCGAGTCATAGTTTTTAAACCCGGATGTTGTAACTGTCTAATTTTTAGATTCATTGTTGTGCAGAGAGTTACCGTTAATGTAATCGGAGAGATTAAATGATCACTTTTGGTTTCTTAGTTGAATTTAAAATAACATTAACATTGCTTTACTATTCCAACTATTGGCTCTGTGCGCTGTAGACCTCGCGCGCACAAACTTTTTTGCAAACAATCTAGCTTTGCACAGTAGCGCTATCTAGTTACCTTAATGTAAAACTAACATTAATAACCAAGGTTCTCTCAGGTTCAAGGTTCAAGGGTCTCTCCATCAATCCCTACCTAGTCCTACCTAGGGCAAAGGGCTGATGCCACTGGTAGAAACCTAAAAGTCAGAAATTTACTGCATTTTGAGGAGCTATTCTGCTCATCACGCCGAAGATCCTCATCAGATCTGATAAGGCGGAGATATTCAGTAGCCCCCTTTTTGTCCTTTTTTGGGGGAAGTACGCAAAAAGATAAAACGAATAAAAAAAATTAAAAAAATCGTTTAACTTGTATACCAAGTTTCGTCTAGATCGATTGAGAAATGCGACCTGTAGAGGAGAACAGAGATCCGGACTGACATCCGTACATACGAAAGCATTTTTGCCCAAGCTGAAGCGAAGGCGCTTTGCGAACAAAAAGGAATATATAAATTTGTCTATGTGTTTGATGATGAAACAGACGACTCGAATCAACTAACAACTCACGACCTTCTCATAACAATGCCAACAAACTAAACAAACGTTATATTAAGTTTATATTCTTAATTAATCAACTAGCCCCGTTATTCGTGTGCACTTGACACGAATTAATTACTTAACTGGGAAAATTCTGACAATACTAAATTGTGTCGTTCACTTTGCGCTTAAAATAGTTCATTTACAAGACCTTGTTATTAAACAATAGGTTAACGAAAGATTAACAGTAAATCATAGATATGTTTTTTAGATAAGTTGGTTGAGGCCACGATGTAGGGTTTCCGTTAAAAATCATGTTAGATACTACGAAAACACCCAGAAACTTACTTAGGTTTGTCGTGGATGTCATAATCCTCATTATAAATAACTTAGGTATATACCTTAGACTTAAGTGAACTTAGGTTGATATTGTTTTATCACAGAACTTACAGTAGGTATGATGAATCTTTTTTCAATAAGCTTTCTGGAAAGAAGTAAGCTTTGGGTGTGTGCAAGGTAAAGTAGAAACGGATGTAAGTACTTACTTAGTCGTAAGTATCTAAATCGTTTTCTAGTTTTTAGTCAGAATTACACACTGAATTGCTTTGTCTTTTTCTTTTTCGCTAATAATTATGGGCTAGCTTCTGCTTTCTCTGTCTTGTCTATCCTAATATCCACTACCACTATGAAATATATCGTCTATTTAAACTTTTTTACTCAAACAAGCTTGTACTGTGGTCATTATTTCGACAACCTGCTTTGGGCAAAGTCGACCTTGCCGCGCTTCTTGAATAGGCGCCAGCAAAGTTGTATGGAATTTCATTACTGTCATGTTTTGCGGCCAGCAATTTTCTTTGAAAATCCATTATTGTCGTGTTTTTCAGTACTATTATTTATTCTGTGGTTTTGTTAACCACCGAACGCGAAAAGAGAGTCGTCGTAGTTCCCTAACGTATGGACCGATATTGATGTTTTTTTTCTGTTTGAAAGCTGATGTGATCGAGATGGTTCTTAGCTATTATTGTTGTTGTTGTATTTTTGTTGTTTTTGTTGTTATTGTTATGTTGTAGTATGTTTTTTATTGTTGTTTTTGTTGTTGTTGTTTATTATTGTGTTTTTCTTTGTTATTGTTTTTGTGGTTTCTGTTCTTGTTGTTTTTATTGTTATTCTTGTTGTTTTTGTTGTTCTTGTTGTTTTTTGTTGCTATTGTTGTTGATCTTTTTGTTTTTGTTTTTGTTCTTGTTGTTTTTGTTGTTTTTGTTGACCTTGTAGTTTTTGTTGTTGTTTTTGTTGTTGTTCTTTTTATTTTAGTTGTTCTTGTTGTTTTCCTTGTTGTTTTTAATGTTACTGCTGTTTTTGTTGTTGTTCTGGTTGTTCTTGTTGTTTTTGTTGTGGTTATTGTTTTTGTTGTTATTGTTCTTTTTAATTGTTCTTGTTGTTTTGTTTTTCTTGTTTTTGACGTTGTTGTTGGTATTGTTTTGGTTGTTGTTGTTGTTGTTGTTGTTGTTGTTGTTGTTATGGTGGGTTATATAATATTTTCATCAGTTTGCTAGTTTTATTTAAATTCCTCGCATTGTTTGAATAAAGCACTACACAAGCTTTGGTCTGCAATGACTGCCCTGCTGGCCACGCTATGATGGCCTCGAGCTTTGCTTAGTTAAGTTCTCGGCCTTTAAGCTTGGCCATCATTGCAGCCCTTGCTGTCCGCGCTGTGATGGCCTCGAACTTAACTTAGCTACGCTCTCGACCATCATCATCGCTGCCAGCAACGCAGTCATTACAGACCGCGGCAGTAATGTACCATTACTCAAACAATACTAGTAATGTGGTAATTATTTCGACAACCTTCTTTGGGCAAAGTCGACCTTGCCGCGCTTCTTGAATAGGCGCCAGCAAAGTTGTATGGAATTTCATTATTGTCGTGTTTTGCGACCAGCAATTTCCTTTGAAAATCCATTATTGTCGTCTTTTGTCGTATCACTATTATTTATTCACGCCAGCTCCCAGACTAATGGACCGATTTTGATGTTTTTTTTTTTCTGTTTTAAAGCTGATGTGATCGTGATTGTTGTTGTTATTGTTGTTGTTTCTGTTTCTGTTTCTGTTTCTGTTTCTGTTTCTGATTCTGATTCTGATTCTGATTCTGATTCTGATTCTGATTCTGATTCTGATTCTGATTCTGATTCTGATTCTGTTTCTGTTTCTGTTTCTGTTTCTGTTTCTGTTTCTGTTTCTGTTTCTGTTTCTGTTTCTGTTTCTGTTTCTGTTTCTGTTTCTGTTTCTGTTTCTGTTTCTGTTTCTGTTTCTGTTTCTGTTTCTGTTTCTGTTTCTGTTTCTGTTTCTGTTTCTGTTTCTGTTTCTGTTTCTGTTTCTGTTTCTGTTTCTGTTTCTGTTTCTGTTTCTGTTTCTGTTTCTGTTTCTGTTTCTGTTTCTGTTTCTGTTTCTGTTTCTGTTTCTGTTTCTGTTTCTGTTTCTGTTTCTGTTTCTGTTTCTGTTTCTGTTTCTGTTTCTGTTTCTGTTTCTGTTTCTGTTTCTGTTTCTTTTTCTGTTTCTGTTTCTGTTTCTGTTTCTGTTTCTGTTGTTGTGGTCGTTGTTGTTGTCGTTGTCGTTGTTGTTTTCGTTTTTGTTGCATTGTTTGAGTAAATTCTTATTATACTAAGCTGGTTTTATTTAAATTCCTCGCATTGTTTGAGTAAAGCACTATACAAGCCTTGGTCCGCAATGACTGCCCTGCTGGCCACGCTATGATGGCCTCGAGCTTTGCTTAGTTAAGTTCTCGACCATCATCATCGCTGCCAGCAACGCAGTCATTACAGACCGCGGCAGTAATGTACTATTACAAGTTCTGCATAAGTATTTTACGTATTTGGTATAAGTTCAAGAGTTATCGTATTGAACGTTCTCAGCACATTCATTTGAACACGTCGAAAGATAAAGATCAGCTAGTCAAAAACAACAAAGCTTCACTAATAGCTCAATCATGATGCAAATAATTCATTTTTGCTTAATTTGTACAGTTGTTTACATGTTTGGTCAGAGCTGCGTTAAAATTGTAATAAAGCCATAAACGTACCGGTTCTTTCTTAATAAAACATTTTGCAATTTGATTATCTGCAGAAGAGATACAACTGAGATAACAACAAAATTGGAATTTAAAATGTTTTTGTGTGTTGTTTATAAAAATGACGTTAACATTTTGAATAAACATGAAGATATAGATTTCATAAATGCATAACATAGAATACCAATATTTATATGAACAGGATCTTACTGCATTTTAATAGTTGTATTATATCAAATTACATTACTCAGATTAGAGGATAGGTACAGTTTTAACATTCAAGTTTAACTAAACCAAATAATATAAACTTACATTCCTCGTAAGGGTGATAAGTATGTATTTCAATTATTATTTTAAATCTGCTTATCTGCTGATTTTTTATCTTGTAACCTCCTTGGTTTTTTTTATACGCCGGCACTCTTTGTGCAGACCTAAACTCAACGGTAAATTGCGTGGAAACATAAAAATTATGGAAATGTAAAGTGCGCGCGTGCCCACCTGTTCTGTGGAAACGGAGTCAGTATGTAAGGCCACATAATACTTTTATAAGTTTTTGTTTTAAAATGTAACACACAGCTTGGACTTTATTACAATTACTAAAAATGAAAATGTTTTTTGATAGCGAGTAAGTAGGTACTCGTATATAGGTATTTGAGTCATTTGGCGTCTTGACACTAGGGCCATGGACGCATACAGTACCCGTGATGACCAGGTGCCCATCGAAATAAAGACCTATCGGGGCGTCTGGTCGATGCAACACGTGACCAAAATGCTGGCCTGTATTTTGTTGACTAAACACTAAGCGTTGCAATACAGCGTAGCAATGCTGCCGTCATTTTGGGAACGCTGCCCACAGCTAGCGCCTTGATGACTAGGTTTAATTTAACTGGTTTAGGTTAGCATTTTTGTATTTTAATTTATTTATATGCGTTTGGAATACTTTAGAAGTTCTCCTTCTTCCGTGTCGATAAAGTAATTTAACCATTGCACCCTATGACGGGATGTGTTTTGGACGCAACATCGTGTGGACAGGATTTGCCAGTAGATTGCGTTGAAGTAGTTTAAATGCCCATGAATCTTACGGATTGATTTGCTAAATGCCACCTGTCTTGCACCCAATAGAAGTTTAAATCTCTCGTCGTTAAGCAAACGTAGCGTAGGACTTGTGGCCAGGTGGTGTGAACAACTGCGACAAGCGGCCTAAAGAAAATGAATGAGGAGAGCTGAAGACCGAGCTCAGTGGCGTGCATTAGGAGAGGCCTGCGTCCAGCAGTGGACAAATATAGGTTGATGGTGATGATGGTGATGAATTCACTCGTCCTGCGATTGCTCACTTTCTGGCCTCAGCAGCACAGTAAAATTGTTTAAAACAACTTTAGAGTTTTGCATCGTGCGTTTCTCTCATGTCACCTGCGTCCTTAAATTATTGGAGGCTAGCGTGGCCACGTTTTCAGAGAAGGCAATAAAGCTGCGCGTAGAGGCCCCTACTATAAATAGTATACGCGGGAACGTACGTCAGTACTCAGGAGATACATTTCGCAGTTACCTGGGACTATAGCGCAGCGCAGGGCTAGTTGGGATTGGGACTCAGTAGCGGGGATCGGAGTGCGTATATCAATGCGTATACGGCACTCGTCAGGGTTTTATTTGATGGTGTTATGTTCCCGAGAATTTATTTGTTGTGCTTCTTGGTAAAACAACTTTGTTTTATACAGGTTTGCAATAATGACTTGGTGAATGTACTGCGTTTGCGAAATGTGGCAAAAGTTGTGCAATTGAAAATAGAGGAATCACTTTATATATTTTTTTAGAAAATAAACGTCGAATAGAGATTTCGTACTTCTGACTGCGACTACAATTATTATTCAGAAACTTCAGTAATATCACTTACTATAAAATAGACACCAATTTACTTTTATTGTCAGACATATCGTTACAATGAATACCTAAGTACCTACGTCAAACAAGCACCAATATTTAAATTAAAACGGTCAGAACGAGCGGTCATAGAACTTTTCCCATTTGGCATTCAAAAGCCGAACTAGTGCCAAATAAACTATTACAATGAGAATTCTTATGGGCTTCTTCGCGCAGGAAGAGTCGGTCGGTCCCACACTGTCTGCTTGATCTACTGTCGCAACCACTCATAAATTAACACGGATATATATATATATAGCTTAGAACATAAAACCTACTATTTGTCTATGAAATTAGGTCTGATATTGATGGCCTCCAAACGAGGTAATAAAAAAATAATTTGCTGTTAGAGTGGCCGTTTCAAGTTTCTGAAAACATGTGCTTATTAGGAGTTTTTACAGTATTGAGACACATAAAAATGGGTTTAAGACGAACACAAAGCTTAGGTTTTCTTTTAGATGACCTCTAAAATATTCAAAATATTTGAGTGAAAGATGTTTAACGATTAAATAGGTTAATGGGGCAGACTTTCATTAAAAGCAACTTGAAATTAAAGAAAAGTAATTTTGGAGTCATTTTAATACGAAGCTCATTTTACAAGTAAAATGTTTGAACCAGATTTTTACCAAAAATGAAATTATCTGTGGCTTATATTTTACTATATAACTTTCTACTTTCAATTCCAAGTGTTGGAATTATAATTAAATTTGAAATCGGGGCCACGGCTGATTCGGCCGCGGTACGGTACGGTAGACCGTTGCCGACGGACACCGCAGGGACAACTCTCGACCATCGATCACCGCTGCCGTCGAATAAATCGTGGATAACGACGGCCATGTGGCCCAAGCGAAGGCTTTTATGCGATGCGGCTCAAAAATTAAATGCTCTTAAAATGTTAAGACAGTTAATTGTTTTTTGTTAAGTTTTCCCTGTCAGCTTTGATATTTAAGCAGGAGAATTTAAGGTAGGAGAGGATGGGTTCCAGAATTTACCGGACTTGCAATACAATATGATGCCTAAGAATACCATAAAATCTCGATGAAATTATAGACAACGATCAACTTTAACATTCGAAATAATTAGAAAAGGTGCCTTACTCCAAAGGCCTGACGAAAGCTAGATAGCTTAACACGTTACCGCTTTCTTCTCGAATCGAATGCAGAACAGAATGGCATTTAAAAAATCTAATTAGCAAATAGTGTGACACATAGCTTGTACTATTATATATTCTGTGCTCATAGCTATCAACCATAGGCAGACCTCGTGGTCACCGCGTCTACAGACTGACCACAACTCGACATTGATTATGTAATAGTAGTAGTATTATTGCTAGTAGTAGATTTGTATTATTGCTAATGATTGAAATTATAACAGTGTTGAATTAATATTACCATTTTAGATCACTATCGCGGCACCACCTGACAATAAATGTCCGTCTGTGAAGACCAAACAAAAGTTGAATTAAGTAATTTAAACGTGTAAACGTGTGACAATCACTTATAAACAAAGTCACACAGAAACCAAAGCGGGTAAAACTTTATAGTACAGATTACGAAATATACAATCTGTCCTATAAAGCTCGATATGGTAAATGTACACTATTCTGTTATTGATTGACTTCTGTATTAAAAATGTGTAGCACATTTTTTACAAATTACAACTCAAATGACAATGATTAGATCATTTATTTCACAAATGAGATTCACAGGCTTTGATTGGTCTCTACTCTAAAGCTATACAAAGATGGTTAAATAACTGAGAAGCATGTAAAAAAATTGAAATGGCTTTGTTATTTGTCTTGTCAAACAAACTCCAAAATATGACAAAGTGAGCTCATAATTCATTTGTATAAAATGACAATAATGATGTGTCAATATAGAACGCCCGCTTAATAAGTCTTGTTGGTGCAAAAAAGCTTGGTCAGCCTAAAGCATAGTCTGAGTGACACAGGGCTCACCCAGCGGGGGTCACACTCACACGTTAGCATCCTCACTCCAAACTACCTGCCCATGAGTCACTGGCTCAGGTGTTGGAACGATTAGGTGAGATGAATATGATTCTAGATCGAGTTAAAGAGGTTACTTACGTAGCTCGTAGGTTTCAAGAATAAGGATTTACAATATTTTATTATTCAAATAAGGTGTCGCTTAAATACACCGACAATTGTAATGACTACAAAAAAATAATTAATAAACAAACAAGTTGGTAATTTTATTGGCTTTGACCTCGAAAGATTATGTAAAGTGTTGACAGTCTTGATTTAACGCCATTTGCTTAATTTATGATTATGATATCATAAATTACAGATTATTCGAGTAATGCTACAGAAGGGTGAGCTGCGTCCGCGCATCCATCGATTCGCTTTTATTGCATTTCCATAAACACGGACCTTTTTTTCATCTCACGGTCGCGGACAAAAAACACTTTTGTCAACGCCTTGATTGATATGGTAACCTTCCCTTGTTTTAGCATAACCCAAGTTTATCTTTTTTTTTTCTACCCATCTCTTACATTTTTATTTGCCACGTCGAACAGGTTTGACATATCACTAAATTTAGTAAGAAAAATTACTATTCTCCGGATTTTTATACCGGTGGCCTGGTGTTATAAATTTTCGTTTTTTATACTTGTGAGTCAATGCTCATTGTGTGGGGGAATTGAACGTTTTTGTGTATTTTTATAGTTTGTTGGCCTACCTGTTCTAGGCGCCAGTGGCTGTGACATTTATGGCCAGGATATTGGGACACAATTAATGTCCATGTTCAAATTAAGGAAACTAGCGATGGGAGGCCATAAATTCGTATGATGGAGTGCAATGAGCAAAACAAGCCCGTATATTCTTGTCAAAATACATTCGACATGTTTTGTTCCCAGAAACGCTCGGTAACTGGCGTGTCTAAAAAAGAGAATGATGTTCCAATATTGTCTTTTAGGCTACCATTGAATAGGGCATAGGGCTGGCTAATCGATTCTGAATAAGAGCGCACTCGATTTCACGCGACAAAGCGTATAGAATCGATTGCCCGCCTCTACGCGTGCCTTTTTGTTTTTACACAACAGTGAGTTCATGTTTTTTTTTAATGTAATAAATTTAATAAATTAATACCTTTCATTTTGATAACCTTTAGAGTCTTAATATAGGTTTCTGCGATTAACTAAGAGAATTAAGCTTGATTTGTGTTAAACAAAAGATAAAAGTGTATGGAAATCGATAATATTGACTGTTACCTACGTACTATTAATACGACACGTATCAAACAACAGAAGTAAAGCGATTAGCTCTCTTCTTTAACCTTTTGAAGTAGATCAGAGTGTTCTACACCAGTGCAATGACTTCCAACGTAATAACCAGTGATTGTTACTTGAAATATGAATGATTTTCTTGTTACACTAATCGTTTTGCGGTGCTGTTGTTATTTATCGGTAGCTGTTGACCATTCGAGACGTCTTCCTTGATTTAAGGCCACAAATTGCAAGCTTGGAGTCTCGCAATCTTCTCGGCTTAGCCTTAGTGCAATCAACACTTTATAAGTTTAATGTTCACTTAACCTGCCCTTAGGCTGGCCTTGCTAACTCGATCGTAGAGTGAGCCAACGTTATGGATCAAGACTTGATATGAAATCTCCGTGTTTGTCTGTGAATACAAATTTTGTCCATATATTTTAATAATATTCTGACCTTCAAAACTTAGTATCGCACTTTTAAAATTAATAGAGTTTTTATTAAATTGCTTGGCTCATCGGATTGGGATATCAAGTACACCCGTTTTTAAACCAAAACCTAAGCTGTCCAACAGTGAAAATTGCATCGCAATCGGTGCAGTAGTTTTATTCAAAACTTTGTACCACACTTATAGTCAGATTTTTTATTAAATTGTTTGGCTCCTACTCATCGGATTGAGATACCAAGTACACCAGTTTTTAAGTCATAATCTAATCTATCAACTGTGAAAATTACATCGTAATCGGTCCAGTAGATATAACGTGATGCGCGAACATTAAAAGTGTGGTGTAGGTACTAAGTTTTGAAGGCCAGTGTATTAAGAACAAAATTAATCCAAGAAATATTTTAGTAGGACAGTATTTTTTTAAAGTTACTTTCTAACACAATGATCCTTGTGTAAGTACATTATATAGAGACGTGTGTGTTTTAGAATAACATAAACCTAATAAAATTCAACGAGGTAATGGCATTTTAAGACAATTCCATTTGTACCGATTAGGATGACATCAGAGCGATTACCTGCTGATATGAAATACCAAGTCCCGCGGCATATGTTCCCGATATCAATAATCGAAAAGCGTGCTTATTAAATATTCTTATAACACGTTGTTGGCATTGTCCGGGAGTGCCGTCATTAGTCAGGAGAAGCGAGCGCCTACCCGACAATTTGACCGCTACCACTACGCACTGGTAAATTGCATGCTGCCACCTCGGCCGCTACTTTTATTTATTTCTATTTATACATTCGAGTCCTAATTGCGTTCCGAGAGCGTAAACTGTGATTCGAATGCTTTTTGGAACATTTGGCGCTGACGGCCTAATGACAGCCCGGGCTTCCTGCCATGTTAATTGTCGAGAGGAAGTCAATAGGCGCTTCGCATTATTTATTAGATCGACTTTTGGTTTTGTTGCGCCACGGTAGCGGAGGCACTTACGCGTCTGTCAGTCTGACCGGGGCTTAGTCCAGATTATAACGTAATACGGTAGTTTGCTCGTACGATGCCATTCAAACGGTTGCTTAATGCCTTTAATTGCTCTGCTCCGATCGACAAAAACAAAGTGACGAATTTCTGTGTGACACACGGTCGAGATTCTTAATGACGGTTAACAGCTTCCAGTTTACCGGAGAACATTTGCGATTATTTTTTATTTGCTGTACCTATCTGAAGTGAAGAGATAAGATCAGGTAGATAATGGAGTTAATTTGTGTTAAATCTTAATATCTACACACCACTTTACGTTTACAAGAAAAATATGAAAGGAAAGTTCAAAAACTAAGACCCCTCTATTTTTGCACTTTAGACTTACCTACTGGTGTATTTATTTATTTATATTTCTGCACACAACATTTTTACAAGGAGGACTTAATGCTAAGTAGCATTTTCTATCAATCAACCTGGATGTGTAAAAAAAATGGTGGCGGTGCAGTAAAAAATACATATTAAATATCATTAAACGAAAAATAAATAATATACTGTATATATACAAACTGAAACATATAAATCATTATTACATACATGTAAAATAAATAATATTTAAAATATATAATATATATTCTATGATGAGATGGTGTGGCGTAATCGAGTAAGCAGCTTGCTTTATTCATAGTCTCAGTAGCTTCATCTACTCTAAGTACTGTATAATCTAGTAACGGTATCTCCGTGCGCTGCCCGACGGCGGTAAATTCGCCATTTTGTCAATAGCAGACTCGTCCCACGCACGGCGCAAACATGCCACTGGATTTAGTCCCGGTCACTTCCGTGTCTATGTAGCATCAATAGTTCCCTGGTTTAAATTAAATTCAGTCCCTTGCCTTAGTGTTAAACTAGAGACATATTTTTAAACTGCATGGTTTTACCATAAGCTTAACTATGGGTCAGTGCGTTGCTATTTTTACTCAAAGTTACTTTGATTGGCTACTACTGTAGCAGCTGATCTGATTGTGGGCCTGGTAGACCAGTTTTATTAATGAGTTTATCGATCGGTTATGTAATTTACATTACAATGTCGGTCATCAGTTCATGTGGTCGCTGTTGACTCATAACAAGTGGCATTGGACCTTTGTGAAATACCTTCGTGTTACTTGTATGTAAGAGATCGATAATGGCGGATAAGCTTTTAAACTAAAACGTATTATTAATCAAATTGCTTCAAGTTATATTGTTTATTTTATTAACGATTTGACCGTACTCAGTTTAATTACAGATCTGTAAACCACAAAGGTTAAAAGTTGGCCGTTGGAGCTTGACCTTGTTTTATAATTTTTTTATTAGATGTTTGAAAAATGTGTACTAAAAGAAAAGCCAAACAGTTTTAATAAAATATAAAATGTAAAAAGAAATGTTAACAATAAAAACACCTACAGCAAACACAGATAAAAAAGTAAAGGTCGTTGCACACAATACATTTGTATGTATCGCACGATCGAGGAGGATCGCGTAATTGACGCAACCCGATATTATCCGAGATGTAAGATCACGCATCGCGTTCCGATAGCCTTATCGATTGTGACAGCATTTACCCATGTGAGATGTTTAATAAGCTTTGATTTAGCATAACAACTTTTTATTTTATTTTAGCGGAGAGTCTTCTAAAACAATGGTACCAATTTATAGCAAAAATTCATCAAACTTCAAAAATTTTGTTTTAGATCCAGAATTCAAATTCTAATAAGAAGAGCTTAGCGTGATTTTTTACCGTCTAATTAGAATCAAATAACCGTATCAAAACTACTATTTATGCTATGACATTACTCAAAGGTATGAGCAATATTATAAAATCCTGATGGAGCATCAACCTAAGTTAACTGAAACATACGAGAAAACAGTGGCCAATATACACTAATACAACTGACGTTATGTTCTTACTCGGTCGCAAGATAAATGGGTACTATGTATAGAGTGATCATTGTCTGAGCGTGTTAAAGACCGGTTGGACGCCGAGTCGTAACGAGCGTTTCGTATACAATAGACCTTTTAGCGTCATACGGTTGCACGTCAATCGCGCTGTTCTCGACAGGCATCGCCGTCAGTGTGCACTCGCCTTTACACGCCGATAAACGACACACACACGCGTAACGGTAATCTAGGGCTAATGATATTAATAGATATCCATATTAAGTACTTAAATGTTATGTACGGTGGCAGCTATTAATAATATCAGCTAATTAGACGATAGATATTATCTTAGTCAGCCTTCACATTCCGATATGCCACATATATTTAGATTTTATGGTCATAAAATTGCAATACACCTTTATTCTTTATACTCGTAATATAAAAATAAATATGTTAGTACGAATTGAAAAATATTGCGGTCAGCGCGTCACAAAACTTCAACTGAATAAATGTTTAAAATCGAATGAAACCTGAGAAAAGCTCGCAGATAAACAATTATAAAATACGTGCTTTTCGTCTGAGACTCAGTTACGACAACTATGATAACAAAAAACAAGGCGAGTCAGTCCGATTCATATGAAAATAAAACATATCCAGGGACTGACGTGCGTCCGGCGTCACTTAGCAGCGCTGGAATGATGTGACAGCCCTTGCCGAACCGAATGCCTTTTTTATAATTTAAAATTAAAAATAAAGCAAAAAATTACAAAGTTTCTGGATCTGTTCCATTGTGTTCACGTTTTGGAAAAATTTAAATGACCGAAAGGTGGTCGCTTTTTTGAAAGTCGGAATCTCGAATTCGGCGTTTAAATACATACGGTTTCGCGGTTTAGCGCCATGTTTTTTCGATTTTGAGCGCATTTGGATGCGTCGAATGCGACGCGATGCGGTAGATTTTGCGCGATTAAACCCCGGAGGTCGATCGAGTTAAGTTGTTAGTGTTAACGATCTCGATTGATTGCAAACACCTTCGCTGACGATTTTGTGCCGACGCGCGGCGACGGGTAACTTCTACGTTTAGCAAATCTGGATATTTTGTGCCGACGCGCGACGACGGGTAACTTCTACGTTTAGCAAAGCTGAATATTATGTGCCGACGCAAGACGACAGGTAACTTCTACGTTTAGCAAAGGTGGATGTTTTGTGCCGACGCGCGACGACGGGTAACTTCTACGTTTAGCAAAGCTGGATATTTTGTGCCGACGCAAGACGACGGGTAACTTCTACGTTTAGCAAAGCTGGATATTATGTGCCGACGCAAGACGACAGGTAACTTCTACGTTTAGCAAAGGTGGATGTTTTGTGCCGACGCGCGACGACGGGTAACTTCTACGTTTAGCAAAGCTGGATATTTTGTGCCGACGCAAGACGACGGGTAACTTCTACGTTTAGCAAAGCTGGATATTAAACCGAAACTTTATTCAACAGGATGCAGCAGTCATTGTAATGTAATAAGTAGGTGTTATGTGTAAATTTGCCTGCCTGGGACGATTTATCTCATTGTAATCGTAGTTATTTTCCTCCAAAAGTTCTACAAAAAAGTTCGCAACATAGTAATACGTACCGTTTACACTAAGCCTAAATAAAATAAACGTATTTGAGTAATAAATAAAATGTAATTTATCGATTTAATATTCTCTCATCGTGCAAAACTAAATTTAAGCTTATCATATTAAATTTCTGTTAATGTAGAAAACTTCTTTTACACTTTACTTTACTGATAACAAACAACCAGTTGTTTAAAAAAATGGTGGGATCGGCGGATCCCTTAATGATTCTTTAATTTGTAATAGGTCCATCGGTTTACACTGTGCGTTGTCTGCTAGTCAGTTAGTCACTCAGTAGGTATGTCACGGTACAGTTTTATAGGTATAGATTATTCGGATACTATTTATCTTGTTGCCTAGAAGTTTTTTTTTTCAAAATACTTTTAGCGAATTGCATTTTGCATATTTTTACGACATAAATGCAATTTGCTTGCATTTCGTTTTAGGACAATATCCTCCGCCGACCTCTTAACGAACTTTCATGCGTTTTTTGCGTTTGTCGGCATTTGGGAGTACAGAGGATCGATCTTGGATATTTAGAGTGGCAATATGAATGTATTTATTCAGACCGAGGGCGGCCTCTACCTAACAATGCTACGCTTGTCGCTGCCGCCACGCCGGAGCTTCAGGGCTGCCATGAAACTAAAGAAAATAAATCAAACTCAGCAAGAGCATATATATCATATAATCTCCAATGTGCTAATGGAGCTAAAAAGCATTAAATATAACAGAAATTTCCTGTTAAAATGTCTACAAATGTTTGAAATTTTGCATTTTTTTAAACGGTTTATTTCATCATCATTATCAGCCTATATCTATATCCACTGCTGGATGTAGGCCTTTTCTAATGCACAAACTGAGCTCGGTCTTCAGCTCTCCTCATCCATTCTCTTCAGGCCGCCTTTCGCAGGTCGTCACAGCCACAGGCCGTCCTACAATTCGTTTGCCTAAACGTAGTCTCCACTCGAGAACCCCCCGACGGTTATCAGTTCTTCGAGAAATCTGACCAGCTCACTGACACTTTAGCTTACTTCTCCTTTGAGCTATGTCGATTACCTTGGTTCTCCGTCAGATATCTTCATTACGAATCTTATCCTTCAAAGAAACTACAAGCATCCTCTCTCCATAGCTCGCTGAGCGACCTTAAATTTGTGGACTAGTTTAACCCTGAGTGTCCACGTTTCAGCTCCGTAGGTTATGACTAGTAGGACGCACTGATTGAAGACTTTTGTCTTTATGCACTGTGGTATGGACGACGGGAAGTCTTGGCGAAGCTTGCCGAATGCTGCCCAACCGAGCTGAATTCTTCTGTGGGCTTCCTTCTCAAAGTTGTTCAAAGGTAAACATATTGTTGAACAAATTCAAGAGGTACACCATTGACTACAACCGGTTCCGGGTCAATAAGATCGTTAAACATGATCTTGGTCATATCTATGTTCATTCCGGGACCGAAGCGTCGAGAGGCATCATCTAAGTTGGTCAGCATACTTTGCAGCGTCTCTGCCATTAGTGCGATATCATCGGCAAATCGTAAGTGTGAGATGTTCTCGCCATTGATATTAGGTGCGCATGTGGATATTTTAGACTGCTGGTTCTGTACTTGGACACTCATAGCCGCGGCGTCATACAGAAACCTCAGAACTTCGATGTATTGCCAGTCCACTTGACAACGCTGCGAAGACTCCAGAACCACCCAACCAGTTTTATTTAAACGATTTTATTTAGCTTGACCTGTTTGTTGTTGTTGTTGATTTATGTTTGTTTGGGTGAAATATAGTAATTGAAATTTTGCCCAATTCCGATTGATGACCGATTGATCTGAAATTTGGTGCATACCTTTAGTTTTTTTGACAATATAATTATGTTTTATTCAGTATCATTGTAAATCCGACGCCACAAAATGGCGGATTACCTACAACATTTTTTTCAACCCCCTCGATATGGGTATCTAATGAAAGGGCTTCAAACTAGTAGAATACAGTACACAATGAAAATTCCATATCCAAGATGGCCGCCACCACAAAATGGCGGACACCATTTTTTTGTATTTCTCTTAATGTAGGTATCAAATGAAAGGGCTTGACAAGTAGAATACACTATATTTTAGAAACACCTAAATAAAAAAATAAAAATTTGAAAATAAATTAAGTTTTTTTTAAGTTAAACGGTTTTGTATGTACTAAAAGCTAAAAAAATAAAAGAAAATCGTGGGGCGTTGGGTTTAACCTGAGTAATAAAAATTAGACTCGCCACTGGCCACACGATTTTATTTTGATTTTTAGCTTTTAGTACATATATAGAAGTGTAACTTAAAAAATAATACTTATCTTATTTGTAATCATTATCAAATTGTCTTAACTCTTCCAGCACCGCAAATTTTTCAAACAATTGGAAAGCAATAACTTCGCATGCTATAGACACGCTCGGATTTGGACAGATTACAAGAGTTCTGTTGCTGTTCACTTGCGGCGTGCATTATGAAAAGTACGTATTGCAACATCAATTTATGTAGGAATTATAAATTTAATGTGATTTTCGCTTTTACCACACCAACAATCTGATCTTCTCTGGTGAGCCTATCAACCCCGAAAGTAAAACTCTCATTTAATGGGTATTGAAACTTTAATTTCAAAGGGATGCAGGCCAGCCCTGGGTCGGATGGCCGTGAATCAGGGCTGACACCGCAGCCCGGTGGTCCGCGCGTCACAGTGAGCGCGTGCTCCGCGCTGTTCGCATGTATTTCAACCCTACAGATTTGCATATAAGTGCTCTGTTTTGCGTTCGCCTCATATAAATACAAAAGGAAGTAGCATCGGAAAAGTTCACATTACAAGGAGCCCACTTAAAACGATCGATAAAAGAATTCGAGACAAAAAACAATTAAATATCTGATTAACAGCAACAACACTCAGGTAAAAGTAATGAATCAATAAAATTATGTTTATAAAATGTGTATCAGCTGTGATACATTTCCGTCGGTGTGAGTACGCGTTTAGCTCCCGCCCCAGGCGCGCTCCAGTTTTGCTCATTTTGCGCCGGTTTGCCATTGTGTTTACCGCTTTTACCATTGTTCGAGGCCCATATAAATTGGTCCGCGACGGTCTACATCGGTGACAGGTATATTTGAGTCGTCGATTTCGGCCGATAATTAATCCGTATTGTTAACTGGAACGGGCCACCCTTGTTTGCGAACCAAAACATCGCGAGCTCAGTCCTCGCATCCTCTGCCACTTTTAATTCGAGCATTGTTATTTGCGGAAGCAGTCTTCGACATGCCTATAACTTAATTGGCTTTCTGTATCAGCGTATTGCGGCTTAAGCCTCGTATTCACTAGGAGACAAAATATGTCCCGCGACATGTGACATTTCGGGCGATGCCTCGTGACCTTTTCCACCCAGAAGAGCGCGTGGCAAGATGTCTGTCGATATTTCCTAACGTAGCCTGACATGTCTTGTCATTTTGGCCTAGTGAATACGATGCTTTAACAGTAATGCTGTTGTAAATTTTAAAAGAACAATAACGAGTAAACTATGCGATCCCAATTATTACTCAATTAAAACTGATATATTCCACCATTCACACAGCATAAAAGTTTATGAATAGGCACGTTGCGCATGCGATTGTATAAAACAACAACGTCAATTGAATAAACAATCCCCCATCCTTAACAATTAAGTGCAAAAAGTGAAGAATTGAATTAATGTATTCTTCACTATTGTCTACAGAGGCGAAAATATCCATAATATCAACACGTGACGTGCCAAAAATACTGATAATTCTTTGTTAATTTGAACTAAACTGTTATGAGAATGTCATTTCACGGTCGCTTAGGACACGCGGAGGTTCTACGATAATTAATTCGTTAACTAAGTGCTTACTTAATATAATTTTATGTACGGTTTCTTTCTTGCAAAATTAGATACTTGACTTTCGTTATAACTACCTTTTTGTGGGGTGTACAGATATTTAATTCGATTAGGTGACTAGACGCGCTGGTCGCTCGCCTGTTCGTAAGCATCACGCCATAACGTAACAGTGCCACCCAGAAATTTGCTAAATCTTGCGCGTCCCTGAAATATGCGCTCGTCTCGCTGAGACATTGTACTCTTGCGCAGTAATTTCGATGGAAACACTATATAGAAATATTTGCACAGTACTTGGCGTTTGAATATCTGGCAAAGGTGTGCAAAAAGGTGTGTCCTTACAGTTGCAAGAATAAAAATATAAAATCAAAAACTAAAATCCGACTAAGGTCTTTGTGGGCTAAAAAGTCACAAACAAGAATATTCAAACGTTTTAATTTAAAACTGAGAGCCAGGGGTGTGCGCTTTACTTGGTAAACTACTGATAAATTTATATCGCTCTTCTACGGCTAAAGTTTTAAATTTCTTAAATTTCATTAAGACCGTAATCATGTTTTAGTTTTTGAACTTATAATTTTATTTAAATTACTTTTGGATTAGGCCTAATAATTTGAAATGTGCTAATTAGGCCCTTTCATTTGATACCAAACACGGCATCATAGAAACTTTTTTTAGATTAAGTCTTTATGTCCTCTAGAGGTCGCCATATACAACGTAATGTGACGTCACATAGCCTATCAACAGCGGACAATGAAGTCGCTTCCAACGATACCTCATTTGTCAAATTATGATAAGTAGTTTAGAAGTTATGAGGGAACAGCTGAACATACATACCAGTTAAAATCATAACCCTCCTTATTGCTTCGCCGTAGTCGGGTAAAAATACCTTGCGTCCTATGAGATTACGTAACCACTAAGTGTAGTTTTGTAGTAGTAGGCCTATTAGCACAGAATAAATAGTCTATTACGCAAGAGTTCGCCTGGAGAAGTACCAGACCTTTGTCAGATATTCAACCGTCAAGCAGTACCTAGCAGTGTGGTTGGAAGAGACGAGCCGAAGATCGGGCTCAGTGGCGTGCTTTGGGAGAGGCATATTTCCAGCACTGGACTGACACGGGCTGATGATGATGATGATGAAGCAGTAACTACTGCGTAAACATTTCCTAGTTTCGGTTTGAAGGACAATGGTTCCGGCGAAAATACGGAGCAATGGGACTTAAAAACCAATGTCTCAGGGTGACGAGCGCAGTGCAGTGACGCGCAAGATTTTGCAACCAGAGTTGAACTGTTGTGGCACTGCAAATGTTTTGGGCACGCGTGACGCTTACCATCAGGCGAGCGATTTGCTCGATGCATCACTCAAGGAATAAAAAATTAAAACTTTAAACAAATATAGAAACGGGTTAAATGGGTTTCAGTGGGCACTATTGTAGTTTATTGGTATAGTAAGTCGGGTAAGTGGCGATAAAGCAAAATGCCATCCACCTTGTTTGACCTACGGGACACCTGCCTTACTGCCGTAAATGACACCACAAATCAGCTAATACACGTGCATTTGATTGAATATTATGCTCAATAAACAGGTTTATTAAGTTTCAATATTTATTATGCAGCGTAATGTAGCCATTGTTTATGTTCAGCAGTAACTAATGTGAAGTGGAAATGTATGAAACTACTTGCTAATACATTTTTGGTCATCATTTTATTTGTTGTGTAAACGCAACGTATACACCTAATGTACTAAAATAGGTACAAAAAATACTTCATTCTCTTCCCTCTTAGAGAGACAGATTTCTGAGTATTCTTCTGAATAGTAATTCTCGATGCGTACAGTTACTCGTATACTTGATCTATATAATAAATAACATCTTAAAGTATACACTATACATATTTTCCGAGATCAAACGCAGCGCGAGTTCATGACCACACGTCCTCAAACTTAACTCCAAAATTACAGAAGTCAATCGGTACTCATTATTTTTGTTACTTTCGTACCGGCAGGCGGTCTCATATAGAGGAATTATTTAAAATGTACCAGTCAACATTATGTCTGAACTTATGAGGAGCTGTCAGTGCAGTGACGCGTGCGTGGCCGACTACCGACATACAGCAGGCCTTCTAGAGCCAGCCTCATAAAATACTCTTTAGGACCTTGTTAAAGTTCCGCCGATTATCTTCATCACTAAAAGGAACACCTATCGAACTTTTTCATTTAGATAAGGTATTAAGCTGTTTATGATGGTGGCTGATTTTACCAGATGGAGATTATTGACCTTCGAGGTTAATCTAGTGGAGATTGTGTAATTATAAATGGATAAAAAACAATCACGCATGTTAGGGAGCAGAACAGATGTGGGTCGGTGACTCTAAGGTTATGGCTAATCATTGTTGAAGAGCGTAGCAGTAGCTTACTTAGACGTCATAAGTTGGATCCTTTTCGGCTTGCACTGCTACATCATATAAGCAAGTTAGTGTGCTGAATATAAGTAAAATCTTAGGAGTTTTTTCCAGGAAGTCCCAGGAGGCGTTACCTGGAATAATTGCACCGAATAAGAACCTTAATTCCCGTAGCATCATGCGATTAATTTGCGCGAGCAAGAGGCTCGTGTAACGATCTCGTCGCTTATCATTTCTCGTTAAAAAAATGATCCAATTAAACGGCCGCTCAGCTCAATAAGTTACCGAAAGCAAGTTTAAAATCTTGTGCACACCCATTGTAATAACGCATGCGCCCTCAATATTAAATTTTAACAAGGTAATAATTAAAAAAACTAAAGCGAAATGTTTAAATTTTCTCAGGGCGCGCTCGGCCCCCTCTCTTTATTTTATTTTTAATTCATTTTATTCGGCGCTGGCCGGCGGAGTGGTCCGCCCACCGGTGATTTAAAAGTTTGATTTATCGGCGCGGGCGCAGCGCGGGATAGAGCGTGCGCGCCGATAGGTAATTATAAATATGACGCGGTGCTAAACTGCGCGAACTGACCCTCGACCCCGTGCGACCATCGTTCACACTTCGCGCTGCTTCCACACCCATCTATTGGCAACGAACTTTGCCAACTATGAGAACATAAATCTAGGTCTCTTGCGCATTTAACTATCGTGTAGAATATAGTGAATCAGTGTTGCATAAAAACTATCATCATCATCCGCCTACATTCGTCTCCTGCTGGACGTAGACCTCTCCTAGTGAACGCCACTGAGCCCGATCATCGGCTCTCCTCATCCAGTTCCTACCTGCAGCTTTTAGCAAGTCACAGCAGCAGCATCACTGCACCTGGCCAGCGCGTGTCCTGCACTACGTTTGCCTAAACGCGGTTTTCACTCTAGAACTCGCTTACCTCATCGGTTGTTGGTTGTTCAAGAGATGTGCCAGCCCATTGTCACTTCAACTTGCTAATTCATTGAGCTATGGCGGTAACTTTGGTTCACTAGGAGAGGTCTACGTCCAGCAGGAGTGCTGGACGTAGACCTCTCCTAGTGAACGCCACTGAGCCCGATCATCGGCTCTCCTCATCCAGTTCCTACCTGCAGCTTTTAGCAAGTCACAGCAGCAGCATCACTGCACCTGGCCAGCGCGTGTCCTGCACTACGTTTGCCTAAACGCGGTTTTCACTCTAGAACTCGCTTACCTCATCGGTTGTTGGTTGTTCAAGAGATGTGCCAGCCCATTGTCACTTCAACTTGCTAATTCATTGAGCTATGGCGGTAACTTTGGTTTTCTGTCGGATGGCCTCATTTTGGATCTTCCGAAACACCGAGCTTAGCTCTCTCCATAGCTCGCTGAACTACCTTACACTTTGTACCAATCTCACTGTGAGTGTCCACGTTTCGGCTCCGTAGGACGCATGCTTTGAAGATTTTCGTCAAAAACTATGCGTATTCTAAAAGACTATTTTGTCCATTGTTCAGGAACATATAGAAGGCTATTATTTCATCGTGATAAACTTATCAGTTAAAGAAAGCTGCGGATTATTAGCCCGGCTTTAGATCGTTATCAACCATACAAAATTAAACTTGTTAATTTCGACGCAGATAACGTGCATATGTTTTGCTTTCCACAAATTAACACTCATAATCTAAATTCATAAAGAATTCTAGCGCCAGAACATCTTCCGAGCAATTCACCCCTCAAAGTGTGGATAATGCTACAGTTATATGACAGCGGATTGCTTAAGCAATTAATCAAACTAACAGGTGCATTGCAAGGCAAAGCTGCGGCCGTGGAAGTCGTAAATACGGCCGGCAGCTGATCCAGAATGCTAATGTATGGATTGCACTTCGCCTGATGATTTGACGTTTGTATTGGAATTGCCATTGGCCGTTGGAAAGCCAGAATTAGCATGCGAAATTATTGGCTGCTTTCTTTTGAACGACGCAGGGCCTATTTTGTGTGCTAGTTGTAGAACTTTATGACCGGATGGTTGACACATTTACGCGTGGCGTCAATATCAAAAAAGTTTTTCACGTTAAAGTCTACATTAGCATCGAGAGAAACGAGCACGCAGTTTTGTCTGCTTGTAGAAATAACTAGCTTAAAAGCTAAAAAGACATGCCTGCCCTGCCAAAAAAGAGCTTTTACCAATAAATTAAATAAATATTGTTGGAATGTGCTTATCAAGGCCTTCAATTTGATACCCATATTGTAAATTTCGAAAAGTATTTTTTCTAGTTTGAAAATGGTGCCATACTGCCGTCATACTGAATGTTTTCAAAAAATATGTAGCCCATGTAATTTGGGGGGATGTAAGAATTCTAATGATACCTAACGCGTCTAAATCTGTTCAGGCATTTAAAAGTTATGGTGGAATAATTAAACTCTTATATAAACATACATACATGAATGTTAAAAACAATACATTCCTTTTTTTTGGGCAGTCTCGTGAAAATAACACCCACCCAAATTTACATCAGTTCTGAAATATCGGAAATTCAAAACAAAATATCTAATGTGAACTTTAGTATAAGTGATCATGTGAGATGAAAAACTTGTATTACATTGGTCAAAAGAAAGTTAAATTACTACCACTGCAAAGCTACGATTGCCAGATTTTTCATTCTGTGTAAGTTAACACTACTTATTATATATATTTACGATTACTTTACTGTACTGAGATTTGCAACACACATCGACAATTAAACAATAACGAACTTCTAATAATACCGATACAGAACAATTAATTGTCAAGGTGTATGTTTCAACCCTTGCTACTCATATCCAAATGATCATCAAGACTTGGATGGGCGCAAAATACGAATACATAGTTGTACAGTGTCTCCGTGAAACGTGGCACCGTCACAGAGTCACACAGTCGCACCGTGTCACACACATGGAGTCGCCACGGAGTCACAACATAGCGTTCTTCTCCTTCCATTGAATGCAAATCCGAGCGTTATAAGAAGCGATACGAGGCAAAATTACCAACGTTTAGTCGCCTCCGGTACATAATACAGGTTTACTTTGTAATTTCGCGGCGGTCACGCCTCGTTTGTGCAATTTAAATTTGGTTTATAGGATTATGTTTAGTTTTTGGCAGTTGCAACAGCTACAGAGTGCTTTTCTTCAAACCCACGGCCATCATAACTTAACTATTTACGGTTGTAGACACCACACACACGCAGCTAAAGAGAAAGTATGGTATATAAATGCCATCATCCACATGCATCATGACGGCTTAGTGCAATTCTGATATGTCACATGCAAGACCATAAAATGAATGATAAGGAAGTATGGAAGATGATAGCAACAAACGCCTAATTAGAACAATAAAATATCTTACAATAACCATAGATGTATAGTATGAAGATATCACCGCAGACCTTCACCCCAGGCTGTGCGATGATGCATGTTGACGCCGCGCCTGCGCGCGCGCATCGATCATTCACTCGCACGACTATCCTTCACGTGGTCTCACGTGTGTATCTATTTTAATTGTAATAAGGGGTATTTCTCTTTAGAGTTTATTTTAATATACATAATGATATTAATAGATAGCTTAAATTGGGGAAAAATAAAAAAGATTTTAGAAAAAAAAAAACTTTTAGGAACACAAAATAAATTAAAATATAAATCACTATTTATTGGTATAATTTTAATATATTTTTTACGCTAAGCAACATAATTAAAAATGTATAGTAACATTCAGTGCGTTAATACTGTAAAAGTTTAAAGTACTGCCATCTATTGACGGTTCTAGGAACTCCTCAAGTCGAGTGAGATCAGATTTTTTACCCGAATACGGCGAAGTAATGGAGTATGTGGATGTTCCACCATAGCGTCGCCCCTATTGGTCCTATTTTAAAAAACGAGGTATCAATTTATTCGTCTTCAGGTATAAAGTATCATTGACATATTTTTTTCGCCCAACTTCCACGACGCAAAGGAAGGGTTATGTGTTCAAACTAAAACCTTGGTCCGATTTTGACAAACGAGGTATCAATCAGACCAAATATGTAATGTATCCTCCTAGGGTTAATCCAAATATCTAAAGGATTTCGTTGAAGTATTTTTTCTGGTGTTGTTCGAGTATTCATTACATACAAAAGACTTCAACGAAATCCTGACTGAACACGACTATGAAATTATTTTTACATTCATATCATCCTCTATGAGCTTCTTAGGACAAGGAAGGTCTGGGGGCAATTCTTTCCTGTACGGCATGATCTACAAAGTTGCCTATTTTCACCGTTATATCACATGAAACACGTCACAGACTATCTCATCATTTGCTACATGAAGTCTGTAATACATCATTCATCTAGAATGGTCTTGTCGACTATTATTCAAGCAGTTTGAAAGCCAAGAAAAGAAATTTGGCAGCGCAATGAGGCGGCAGCGTGACGTCGCACCGTCGGCGTGTCGATTACGATTCCGATGTATTTCGATGGTAATCTCACAGCGACTGAGGTTTGATGTGTCAATCCGAGCGCGCGGCGATCGCTATCTATGTACGGCTCCTATTGCCCAACGCCACGCTTTGTTATCCTAACGGACTTATAAAATTCGACGGCCCACGAACACCGCATGGACAATACCGCGCGCCTTTCCAATACGTTTCCGTAAGGATCTACATAGCGCGCCGACCGCTAAAATAAAGGTGGAAATGAATTTCAGGCGAGCCCTATTTCTGCCTGTTACACGGTAATCGAAGCACGACCGTCCGCCCGCGCCGCGATCCGAAAACAAATAAATCGTTAAGCGAACGAATTTCCCAACATGGCTTCCACGGGTACGGCGGGGGCGGGAGGAGCGCGGGCGGTGCTGCATCTTCGTGTAAAATTTTTGAAATTTACGACCTTCACTTTTATTTTATAACCGCGTCGACAATGCTCGCCGGCGCCCGTCGATACCGCGGTAAACGTGATGGAGACGCCAACGAAAACTCATAAATTACACTATATATAAGCCGTTGACCTTTTTATAGTTAACCGCAATATATTCAGGACGCTGTAAAGGAACTCTTCAAAGCCTTTGCGCAGATACCCGTTATGAATAAGTAAACTACGCAGCACTTTCAATAGACTACCCACAACATCAAAGTTCTGTTGACCCTCGCTCTATTCCTGGAGCCCTTCCGTCTCTACCTACCTACCGTCACTCTACAGTACACCCACATGAAATACTCACACCACGAAACCACCACATAATTGTGTACGACTGAAACTAGCGTGGTGTGAGTGAACACGATGAAAATCTTTATTTTCACGCTCTATCTCTCTTTATCTAATCGCCCCGGTCAGATAAGGACGGAGCGCCGGAAAAACTGGCGCGGGGCGAGGGGTAAAGGCTACATCGATTCCGCGCTTTCACTGCTAGGGGCCGTGTAAACCTTTAAAAACATCGTTTTTGTCGCGCGATTGTGATCTGTAACCTTATGGGGATAAGAGGAAAATTTGAGTGCGGAGACAGGTTCGGTAAATGGATTGCCTCCCCCTCGGGGGCTCTCATAGTGGGATCTAGATGGCGTAGATATGCTGATATGCGGCGCTGTGTGCGCGCGATGTGACCGCGCGTCCATGTGTGGGTTTGTGTTTTCCGGATACGAACTCGTGTAGTTATGTACGGCACGAGGGCTTCTTCCGGGTGGGATAAATTTTGCTTGTATTCGCAAATATATGAGGGGCCGTAGTAGGTATCCCTTTTTGTAATATAATTTTGCGTTGCAGCGTAGATAGGTAGATAGATTAGGGAAGGAGGCTATGATTTGATTTGATTAGGAGGTGTTCGGGGGCTGGGGGAGATAAGGCTGATTGGATCGCGGCCGCCGGCATGGAAATATGTTTTTAATGCGGGAGGCTTATTGAATTAGCAGTTTGTGTGAAGCGACGCGAGATTAAGCCGCTCGGTGTGTCAATGTTGATAATTTAATATTCATTGGTTTGTAATATTAAACATTGGTTCGGGTTTAACTTTGGTGGCACACACTCTTCAATTAGAACTCGCATCATTCATTCGTTTTATTATCTCAAAGACGGTCGAGTTTGGAATTTCTGTGAATTGAATATATTTGGTTAAATTGTCCACTTAATACGGTCAGCACAAACGGAACAATCGTTTTATTTCAAACAATACACTACAAAAGGTATGTTTTGTCCCAACACAATAGTACGAAGCCCTCTACGTTGTCACAGCGCATGCTTTGAGTTTACACTACACTGGGAATTAAAGTACCAAACCAACATAACAATAAATGTACTGGATTTTGTCTGTTTGTGATAGTTTTTTATCTTTGTCGGCATGTTATCTGTTTGTTTGTGTTTTTTTGTTGGGAGTATGTAAGATATCGATCCGAAAGGAATGTCGTTGACAGTGAAATGGGTTTAACAATTAATAAACCTCTTCGTGGTGCGGGACATGTGTCTACATGCTTGGAATTTTATTCCTCCAGCTTGTATTGAAGTAAAATTATCGGATGAATATGCTACTGACAGTTCCAATGGAATTAAAGATGTACGACGACATCGATGATGTATTCGGGGTCTAGCTCAGTTTCTGGTTTTGATCCGTATTTAAACGTTCAACGTTTAATTAATTACGTTAAATTACATTTTAATGGGCGTATTAACAACAATATTTAACATACATGCGCAGTATTAGCTGCATCTGTCATATTTTTTTATTACTAGTTTTCCTGCCCGCGACTTCGTCCGCGCGGACTACAGTTTATCGTGAAAAAACCATCCTATGTTCTTCTAGGATATTAAAAAGTTTCAAAACCAATGCAAAAGTAGGTAGCTATACCTACACCACCAACCAACCAAACCTTTTGCCAAAACCAAAAAACCTCTTGACTAATGCTCTTGATGTTTTTTTGACAGACTTGTTATTTCGTTTCCATGACAACCGTTCCTTACAGCGAGTAATCAACATTTTCCAGTTTTGTCGTGGAAACTTACAATTTTCCGGGATAAAAAGTAACCTATGTTTTATTCCAGGGTATAAGCTACATCCATTCCAAATTTTATCAAAATCGGTGCAGCTGTTATTGCGTGAAAGCTCCCCAAACAAACAAACAAACAGACATCGTTTCACTTTTATATATTGGTATGGAATTATTATTTTTGTATTTTTCTACTCTTTCCTTGAATTTTGTATAAGAGCATCCAAACGCGAGGGCTGTTTTCAACGGATAAATGATAAAAAGCTCATTAATAGATAAAGTTTCCAACATTATAAACGCATATTTCATTCAAGTTCCCATCGAAGGGCCTATCAAAAATGACCCAAATAAAAATAATCCCACTCATAAAATTTACGGCGTTTTCCAGCAATTTCAGCGTTTGAAGAGCGAAAGTAATTTGCCCATAAAATTACGAGTAAACAGTCGTTTTTCCACGAAAATAAAACCACCCTTAGGACGGGTGGTGACTTCTGTAATCGGCTTAGCTGAGCCCTCTGGAGCCAGTCCCCCGGGATTCAGTCCGCGGGCATCATGCACCACCCTTTATAAGTTGATGGGAACTCTTATCAGTAGATTAGAAAATCGGATTTGGGTAATTGAGTCGTAAAGTCACCAGGAATATTCCTCTTGCTGATTTTATGACTTAGACGATCAGTTTTTTTACTGAGATTGAGTAGCAATCTTCTTGATTTAAACTACATAATATACTTGATTACATTTAGAAAATAGCATAATGAATGAAATAAGTTCAAGAAAAAAATCGGACTTTTCAGTTCTTTGACTTAACATTGAACCAAGTTCCTAATTTGTCAATTTGTCCAAGAACCTCTGGCTTATAGATACATTCACAGTGTCTCCATGAAGCTTAAATTCTTATGAAATAATTTTCTAAAAGTATACCTATCTTGCAGTTCCACACAACAATCCATCACCCGCTACTTATATCCATCTATTTTACTTGCATGTTTAATGCGCGTCATTCCCACTCCCACCAGTGGGCCTGTTTGTGGACCGAGCTAATATGGCCAGCACTAATCCCATTCTGGCACAAAGGCTGCCATGATGAAGCGAATATTGACGCAAACCATTTAATATTTAGGTATTCCGATGTACTGTCGGTCACAGAACAGTTTATTAGCTTAAGTAGGCAAAGCAATAGCTAATTTAAAAAAATGCTTTAGCCATGTTTACTAGGAGTTTTTCAAAGCGATCCCGTCGTACTTGAAAAAACTGGTAAAACCTAAATACTTCTAATAAAGTACTGCTTGTAATAAATCTTATACCGGAGTAGCCTATGAGTGCCATTATTCATCAATGGACCATATAATTCCAAAATGCAAAGTGATCCGCTAAGCTTTTTTCTAATCAGTGCTCCCAAATTGACACCGCGACAAGTTTTTTATCATATGACCAACCACCTCCGTACCTACTCGTATATATATAAGTGAAACGTTGTCTGTTTGTTTGTTTGTGGAGCTTTAACGCTAAAATGGCTCATCCGATTTTGATGAAACTTTGTAAATAGGTTCTGTACAATATAGAAACTAACATAGGATACTTTATATCCCGGAAAATGTTAAGCCTCGGGAAAACTGGAAAATTACGATTACTCGCTGAAAGGAACGGAATTAAGTTGCCATGGAAACGAAATAATAACAAGTCTGTCAAAAAGCATCAAGAGTGTTGGTGCTATGCATTGATTTTTAATATCCTAGATTAACATAGGATGCTTTTTTCGCGATATTCTGTAGTCCAAGCGGACGAAGTTGCGGGCGAAAGCTAGTTTCAACTAAGAACAAGCCGGGGAACGAGCCAACCACCAACGAGTCACATACATAGGCTAAGAGCTTTCTGAAAAAAGTTTAGGTTAAAGCTTTACTTCAGGAAGTGTCCTGAAGTAAACGTCTAACTTGAACTTTTCATGAGCAAGATTGTAGTTACGTGATTGTCTAACAAGTTTTGAGCATGACGGTACCGTGTCCGTTGCGTCGCTCGTCTGCGACCGACACAGTCACTTACGATATTAAATCGGACAATACACCGCCGCGGTCTCGATAATCTTTGGTAGTATCCAATACTAGTTACCAGGAATCGAACACACAAACCAAAAGTCGCCTCAACCATCCTCTCTATGAGCACGTCTTTTTGTTCGATAAATGACATGACAAATTAATGGATTTATTATGAGTCGGATTGCGCCGTATCTTTTTATTTTGGTGTCGGGTTAGGACGAATGCATTTTTAATTGAGTGAGGCACTTTTGTGGACTGTATAAAACGGCCACCGCATGCAGTGGATATTTTTTATTTGATTGACGGGTAGTAATGGGCAGGTGCGCGAGGGCCCATCGATAGCTACCTCGCTTTTTCGATTCGAATATTCGCTTTTTGTCGCGTCCCTTTCTTTTGTTTCGATACATTGTCGTATTTCACGTTCATTGTTTTGTCTTACATTAATGGGGCTGTAAATTTCATGAGCCATATTTTTTCATTTAAGTTACTATAGCACTCGTCTGTCAACATAACATTCAAAATCCGTTATTTAAATCAGTATTACCAGGTTGTATATTATTCTGTTTTAATTAGGGTCAGAATTCAACGAAACTCGGATTCTCCGCTACGTATTTGGACATAACAGTCGATGGCGTATTAATATTTCGATGTTATCTTTATGATCAGGATTAGGTAGCGAAACCTGTGGCTGTGTGTAGATAGAGTCGAGATTAGCTCATAGCATGTGGAGATCAGAGATAAAGATCGGAGTGTAAAATGGTGGTTTATATAGTGAAATGTTGATGTTTGTCGGCAGTCGCTGCAGAGCGCGGCGCGGCGCGCAGGGACGTCGTGTGCTAACTGCAAGACCACCACCACCACGCTCTGGAGGCGCAACCAGAACGGCGAGCCGGTCTGCAACGCCTGCGGACTCTACTACAAGCTTCATAATGTGAGTATACTCTACATTGTATTCTTTTGCTTCTTTCCGTGTCAATTGGTTAGGCTGTGGCAGGTTTAAATTATTGAAAGTTTAGATCGACAACATTATATTTTAGTCTGATATTTTACTTCAGGCTGGAATGTGATGTGATGAAATGTGTTTTTGACAAATATTAATTATTATTATATTGAATGTAATATTCCCTAAAATGACAATGACTGACGTCAGAAACTAATCAGAACTTTGTCCAACCATCCACACAAGGTCCAAAAGAATTGCATTTTCTAAAATGTGTCTCATTAATATGAGAATTATTGGAAATCCATCAAATTAATCACTAATCAATTCGAATGTTTATTCAATGACATTGTGTTTCACATAAAATTATTCGTGTTCTGTGCTAAAATATTCACAAATGATTTATATAAGTTGCGAAACTTGACATCTGATATTCTATTTTGATTCTATAGTGTTGAGACATAGATGTTATCGTTTAGTTTTTTACTATCTCGATCAAAATCATGTTGAGGTAATTATGCAGATGTTAGATCACTTCTGTCTTTTATATTTTTGTATTAAAGCGGTTTACGGCAATGATTTTGACAGGTACCTACTATATTTTATGATAGGTCTTAATTGAACATAATTTGAAGCATACTTGTGTTCAAAAGCAAAAGAAAACGGCACAAATTGACGTTTGATTAAATCTAAACTAGATAACGAATCTGCAGACGATTTTGATGCGATACGGTTATCAGTTTTTGAGGTCTTTAACTCTTTATATATTAATGTTTTTTTTAGTAGGTAAATACCTACTTATATACAAACAACAAAGCAGGGTAGACAAACATCTAATTAATTCATTTCGGTCAAGTATCAAGTAACATGCCTAGCTAGATAAACCCAAACATATTATTCTTTTTATAGCATACTTTAACACCAGTCAGTTCAGTTTTATTTAGCGGAATGGACGGAATAAAAACTTTAAGATGAACACAAATTTTATGGATATTAAAAATAATCGTAATTACATCCTTTGCAAGCTATCAACTTTACATGTTATAAGCTTTTATTTCATTCGCCATGACAGTACGTAAGAATTGTTAAAAGAACATGCTACTTAAAAAAAGGTTGGGATGGTTGGATGTATGTTTAGGTAAAATTTAGAATGATAAAAACGGGTGAATTCCTGTTGATTTATGTACACATAGTATACCCGTTGTAGAGACCTGATGAGGTGACGATGCCATACTTTGCCAGTTAAGACCTGATAATGCAATCAGGTGTGACAGTACACATGGGAATTTCTTGTCATTAAATTGCTAGTATATCGTGTTTGGTCTCATTTCGCTTAATTATAATGAGGCTTATTAGAAATATGTATATTTATGTATTGTTTGATAAATCTTTTATTTAATAGGTTTTATCGGTCTCTAACATCAATTGCACGTAAGTAGATAGGTATTACTGTAATAAATAAAACAATAAACAATAAATCACTTTACACACACACACACACACACACACACACACACGAACACACACACACATACACATACACACACAGACACACACACACACACACACACACACACACACACACACACGCGCACGCACGCACGCACGCACGCACACAACTACTACATAATACTGTTTCATTTTACTTTAAATCGATAACGTTGTTAAGCAAATCATGGCTCATATATTTATTACTAACCAACTATGAACTTCTAAAAATCATAAAATAGTTCGCCCATTTCACTTCGGTTCATTTAGTTTAGAAATAAACCAAGTTGCAAAAGTCAATCTCGGGTCACCCTCGGGAGCGGATCCCACAGGATCATTTGACAGTATCTTGGTGACAGATAACCGGGGGTCCGCAGCCCCCTGTGCCGGCTAATGTGTCATAAAACCCAAAGCAATTGTCTCGAAATGAATAACGATTGCGATAACACCAATAAATGGTTAAATAAAATTGTACATATCTGAATTTGGCGGCGATAAGATTAACTTTCCAATTTTTACAGCACAGAATATGTTACTAAGGTTTAATAAAATTATAATTTTAATTGCTTATCATTATTTGCGGTCATTAAACCTTGGCGCAGAGAAAAACTACCACTACTTTGACGTTTCTTTCGATTAACAATTTAAAAGAGGCATTAAAAATCTATCTACCCACTTAGATAAGGAGAGATACTGACTGCAGACTGCTACATATCTTAACGATGTAACTACTTAGCTTATCTTCGCATAATTTCACCATAATTTTTACGACTACAGAATTAAATTCAAACTTAATGGTCGATTTGACAAGATGTTGAGTTGAAATGTCAAGTGAGTCGAAGAAACAATTCTCACGGCTCTCCCGGCCCCCCAGCGACAAAACAATAACCAAAAACGCTCGTACGATTCCAGCCGTCGATACATTAGTATACGAAAAAGGACAAAATGTGTATTGGGAGCGCAACAATGACAAAAATTAACTGACAGCGAGTCGGGGCCCTTCGATGAGAGCTCTTGAGTTTTTTCTACTGAAATGTATACTTTATTGTCGCTTAAAGTATCGGAGCTGCCGTGTTGTGCGCCTTAATTATTCGGAAGGAACGACAAAGGAGCGAATGGGAGTGCCTCTACTTCAGACGTTGAAGGTATAATGACGGGGGTACAATACGGGAATGTGGCGGTAGTGATTGTCTAACACAGTACCCGCCTTCTTATACATATGTATACTCCTCAGATACAGTTTCCTTGGTAGTTTTAAAGGCAACACCGATTGCGCAATATTGCTACTTCCACAAAGATAATCTCTCTCATTTTAATAATACAGATAAAGATCTAACTTTGACACCGTTCGATGGCAATTTGTGTGCTATAAAAATAAAAGAAGTGTTTATTCTAATTCATGCAAATATAGTAAGGTACTCATGTTTACATGATCGCGTCGATGTTCGTACAAAATAATTTCACTATAATTGAATACTGGAAAACTGGAATATGATGCAAAAAATGTCTAATCTCTTCTTGCTAGGAAACTTGCTAAAATTTAAGGGACCCTTTTTTTTTAGTAATAAAACAGTGTGTAAAGCAAATTCGGAGGTAGGCTACTTTGGCCCTCGAAGCGGATACATCGTGATCGATTTCAGTGAAAAAACGCGATCCACACAACAAAGCACGAGCGCATTGTGATTTACCGGCGTCACCCTTAACATGCGACTGCAATATCTTGATACTTTAAAAAAACGCATGTATAATACTATTTTGATATTTGTTCATTTAATATAAAATAAACAAATGCCGACTTAAGTGTACTGAAACGAAACACCTGATTAATTTGTGTTTTATAGTCTTTTAAGTAGTCTTGTTTTTTTTTTAATTTAGATTTAATAATTCTTAAATTCTATGTTCTGCAAAACATGTACATGTACATAATGACTATAAATTAAAATCTTAATTTCCAAGAACTTTTTTTACAAATTTGCTTTATATAACTTGAAACTTGATAAGATCTGTTGATTTCTATCTCGCTATCTTCTTATTTACATAAAATTGAAAGTTATCGTTAACGACGTAGAATTAAATTATTGATAAGCTTGCAAATCAGTCACAAGATAACAGTGAAAGTATGATTTCCTGTAGGGTTTTCTGTGAGAAGAAAAATGCAATTAATCACACGCATACCTGCCTATAAATTTATAATCGAAAGTAAGTTTATAATTTATATCCTTATTTGTATTATCATCAGGCGAGATTGTGGTAAAAAACTAGCCTATTACTACAAAGAAAAACTCATGAAGCCGAACCATACTTTGCAGAAATCCGCATTTAAAAGTTATTATGCATGTACCCTAATATCAAAACCGTTGCGCCGCGGTACCCACTTAACAAACAATACTCAAGGATGTTTACTCAAAATATCCTTTATAGGGCCTATACGACTGTTACAAATGCCCATAAGAACTCCAATTGGCCTTATGGAGGGCTATCGGGAACCTTGTTCCTTTGTGGTTTTATGATATTGTTATAAATGAAAACAATTCTTATATTGTGGCTTTTCATAATATGGTGATTGATGTGGGAACGAGTAAGATTTCTGTTAAAGTTTTCTTTAGGTCCAAATACGTATTAGACTTTTTACAGACAGGAAAAATAAGTCAAATAAGAGAAGAAAAAAAGGATAACAGTTTAGTTAGGAGCCGGATCTATCCACTATGCTTGAAATAGCGGATCTTAAAATAGAATGAAATTGAAAATAAATTAATTGTTTGGCCAATCACAAAACCTCTTAATAGGATTAAACTGCATGCGCGTGGGTTCCGTACCTGGTAACCGCAACGCTCAACAAAGCGATCGCCCGTCTGCTCGTAATCGTTTTTATAAATTTGTTTATTTAATTTATCACGCTCGTTTATACGTAACTTCCTCCTAGTTATAGCCGATTAGGTTTTTGTGGTCGGTATTCAATTTTTTACACACGGCCTCTGATGGTCCCGATGAATGGTAACTTTTTGCGGTCAACGTCGTCGATTGGTTTCGATTTGTTACATCATTTTAATAAAGTTCGTTTTTTTATAAAAAAAACATGTTCGTAACTTCACATTAAACTTAAACTCTCTCTCTCTCTCTCTTTCTCTCTTTACTCTCTTAATTTGAACTTATACAAAAACTTTTCTTGAAGCTTGAATTTCGACACTAGGACTAAGCACAAGAATTTTTAAAACCAACCAAAGCTGTTAGTATAAAAATACTCGTAATGTAAATGAAGTCCATAAACAACCTTGTTAAACAAGAATTCGAATATAATATTGTAAACAAATTAACTTAGTTACATGCGACATTTCGTACCTGAGGCGCGCGTTAAGTGCCTTCCATACAAAAGTATTGGATTACCAGTTGTATAGCGCTAGAGAGCGTACATAATAACAGCTCAAATGATACATTTGGAATACAATGGGGCGATCAATTCAATTTTTGAATCGAGAACGCTCTTCTAGTTATCTTTTTTATTTATTTTTTTTCGGCTAAAGTGCTGTTTTGTACAGCCAACATCCGAGGGAATTTGACAGTCACTGTTTTTTACCCCGGTTTTCTCTAGAATTAGATTTTACTACAAAATATTATATCTCAGAAAAATTCTGCACCTACTGTATATACCTACTTACTTTTTACCTACCTACCTGTATGAGCCGTTAATTAAGCTACGCAAATAAAACTATGAATTATGAAACTATGAACAAAAGAATTCACTTCGAAAATTTTAGTCCTTTAAAATCACACATTTTTTACAGATAATATTATGGGACACTATTTTGACGACATAACTTATTAGCAAGACGGCGATTCAATTACTGCTAGAAGTTTTTATATTTAGTAATTTATTCTACACATAGCTCATTCTTATTTTTAACTAATATTATAATGTATGTGAGCAAGTAATTACCTATTGTAATTTTCAAACTTTTGCGATTATAACACATAGTTATATATTATCAACGGGACTTAATCGCGCTGAATACTTAATTTTTATTTATCTCGACGTTTCGATCAAGTTGCACTGATCGTGGTCACGAGAAGACTGAAGTAGCGAGAGTCAGCATCGAGAAGGGCGAGCGTTGTCTCCAACTACCCGCATTTGGTTTTGTAGGTACCTATGCATGTGTGTTACCAGTTTTACCACACATTTCTGTAACGGCTGAACTGATTTTGATTAAACTTTGTATATAGATACTTTAGGTTCTGGAATACCGCATAGGATACTAATTATCTCAGTTATTAATAAAACATGTTATATACGTTAGTTTTTCAATTTTGTTATAACTATAAAATCGATGTTTTTCCTTCTAGGTTCGTTTTGTGACTTTAAAATGTCACAAAACGGTATAAGCGTATCTGCTTATAACTATTATGGCCCCAAAAGAGGACTGCATCTAAGAACACAATCCACAATGTACCTGTTTATTTATATTATTATCTATTGAGGCACCCAGAGTTTAAGCCATCCGCATATTTAATCTCAAATAAAAGTTGTTTAGTCAAAAATGAGCGAAGGCCCAAGATAAAAGTACCTACCTTCTCAGAAACGTTGAGTTTAAATTCCAAAGATACTGTAAAAAAAACGTGTTGTTCGTTTCAACATACCTACTTAATAATGAAGAGCTAGAATTCTCATTCAAGTGCCGCAATAACACGCATAACCGAATTTGTTAAAATTCCCTACCGCCATCAAACATTTTAAAACATGGCTACCGACGCGAGCTATGCTTTTACTCGCGTGCGAGATAAAAAACGGAAGAAAAGTTTAATTTACTCATTACATTACATATTCGCCCATGCTGGTAACTGGCTGCTGGCCAAACGGCCGGCCGAATGTTATAATGACATCAATTTGAATATTCAACATTGAACAGCTATCCCATTTACATAAGTTCAACCGTTGAATTTTGTGGCGATGCAAATGCTGTTCGCTACACTAATTGTGATATCCATTGTTCCCAAAATTAAACGTGGACGTAGTTTCCTGCTACACTTTATATGCACACATTGGTACATCCACAAGCGTTAAGTTTTCTAGGATGATATCTGCTGACATTTTAAAATTCTACTGCAAGATGGCGTAAATAATTCCATTAATCAATGTACAAGTAGTAGATAAAATTAACTTTCTGAAACAATTTCATTCATCATCATCATCATCATCATCATCATCATCATCATGTCAGCCTTTAGAAGTAACCACTGCTGAACATAGGCCTCCCCCAAAGAGCGCCACGACGAACGATCTTGTGCCGCCTCCATCCATTGATTCCCTGCGATGGCTACAATGTCGTTCGTCCATCGTGTGGGGGGTCTCCCTACACTTCGCTTGCTTGTTCGTAATCGCCATTCCAGAACCTTTATTCCCCAGCGGTTGTCGGCTCTGTGAACTATATGGCCTGCCCATTGCCACTTCAACTTGCAAATTCTGAGAGCTATGTCGATAACCTTGGTTCTTCTACGGATTCCCTCGTTACGGATCTTATCACGTAGTGAAACTACAAGCATAGCTCTCTCCATTGCACGCTGCGTGACTTTGAGCTTATGTATGAGACCAATAGTTAGTTAATTATTTCATTCATACGAAGAACTATTCATAATATAGTTTAGTTTTATTTTTTAAAGTCTTTTTTATATTTTTACTCGCGTCGAAAGTGTTAGCGATTCTATTCTACAAATAAACGAAATTAAATTTGCCAAAAACTATCAAAATAAAAGAAGCAAAGCGGTCGTTCGCGCAGTAGGCCGGAAAGATTTTATCTGCTGGCAATACAGAAAAAATGGCGCCCACCGGAAGTGTCCGAGCGGCGCGAGGCGCGCACTATTTTTCTCTTTTTTGTTTTAAATGGCTTTTTCCCGGCAGCGTTTGACCGGAAATGCGTTCGCGGAGAACTACCCTGCGTTGATGAACGGGAACATGCCCGATGAATTTTATAAGCCATTTTGATTCTTCTTTTTAACCACTTTAAGTTAATTATTGCTCGGTCTCGACACACTTCTCTAGACCCGAAGACATAGCGAGTGGAGCGCTAAATAGTATGTTTTTATTCATGAGATTAAAACTCCCATTTTGTTTATGGACTGAACCCCAGCTGATTTACTAAGTAATAAATTTTGTGAAAATGTGAGAATTATTCACCAAACTGCGTAAATGTTTTGTATACGTTTGTTAGAAACGTAAAACCATAGTCGAAGAAGGTTAAAAAATGGTGTAGGCAGGCAGGTTTGTTATGGGATCTTCTCACCTCAACATACATTTACATCAAATAAATGTAAATGCTTGCATGTCAGTAAACAAAACGTTTATCATCCAAAATGAAATATAATACGTATATTAATATAATATAAGATTCAATCATATTTTAATATGAAGGTTTACTGATTTACCGAATAGGTTTACTAAGAATTTCAGGCTACCTCGCAAAATATAGGTAAATTATCGTAAAGATTCGATATTTAAAACTTTTAAAAAGGTGCAACAAAAGAGAGCGATCGTCCTAGGCGTCAGCGCAGCATAAACCAAATCAATTTCCATTTTACATTCTATTTTATGGAGGGCTTTTAAAAAAGGAACTAAAAATGGCAGCTGCTCTGCACGTCAACGGGCGATCGTCCGCACGATAAGAGTATGTCCTTCTACAAAACAATTATTAAGCTTTGGTGGGGTGGAGAGGTTTGTGCAATTGCTATTGTTGCAAGCTTTTGTCGCAAACTTTTGGCAAGCATTGTCGCCCGACACGCCGATGTCGTGATATCGATATTCATGAATGCAAAGTTTTTTGGTTTATTTCTAGAAAGTATTTAGTTGTAGCGATATCGTTTGCTACAATATAGCATCCTATTACATATTTTTTTCTCTCTAGCATTGATACAATTTTGGATAAACCGAGAATGGAAAATAAAAATAGCTCATACATAACTCATTAAAAAGAAATGCAGATGAATGTTTCTGATAATCCAGTGTGAGGATAGCAAGGCTAAACGTTAATGTTGTAATTAGGCGATGAAACGCCGAGACCGAGATGATCGCAGATCTGGCACTCCGCCACCTTATCAGCGCCATCTAGCGTGATCTACGAGCAACTCCACGAATAACTCGCATCCTTCCACCACGCATGAAGTTTATTTTAACCTCTAATTAAAATAGACCCGTTTTTTACGACTGAATAATTGCAAGCTTGTTTACAGGAATGAGACTAATTAAAAAGCAATAAAATCGTACACAGAAATAGTTAATATTTCTAAGCTTCAATATTTGGTCTAATTGATCCTTCTTAGACATTGGTAGCTGACATTTAAAACATACAGGTAATTAACTAATAGTCCATTGAGCGTTAATGCCGGCCGGTCGATCGTGTCGGTCGAGAGTGGTTTGGGCCGGCTGGGCCGTTACCCCTCCAGTACATCTGTAAACATCTCCCAGATAAAGATCTGACGTTTGACACAAAGCGCGGTTGCGGCGATACCATCTCGAAACTATCCGAGCCCCCCTCTCGCCCCAACTTCCTCTTTTCTCCTTCTAATTATTTATTTATGCCCCACTATCTTCCATCGATGCGCTTGAGCGAAATGTAAGGCAGTTTACACGAATTCATATTTAGAATCTCAACCGTTTCGTTATCATCTAGGTGATCGCTGTGACAGTTAAAATTGGAATTAGCGCAAGGCTCTTTTTATTTTTTGGATTATGACGTTGCTGCCAGTAAGCGCCAAGTGCTACTGTTCTACTTTTTAATCTGTTTCGGGTTTCTAAATAACAAATACAAATAAACCATTGCATTGTCGTGCAGCAACAATAGATTACATTTATCTCAAGCGTTTGCTTGTTTTGCTCTTGTACTTTTCCTGAAGACAAAGACCAAGAGCTACAAAGGCTTTGAATAATAGATAAAGTGTCTACAAAAAATTGAATTATAAGTTTCCGTTTTACACCGTTGCCGCAGCCGTCGATCGTAATAACTGGTCAAAAAAACTTTATGACATCTCACTCGTACAAAGTGGCCGGCCAAGGTGTAATTTGATTGAAAGCACCAAAAAAGTCTTATAATCATATAATAAGTGGTGGAATAATTACCGGGTCTTAGGAGCAGGTGCATGCGCACGCGCCGACCGTTTGCGGTATTCCTGATATCGTAGATACTGACCAAAACGACATGATTATTTTCGAATATCAAATGTAGTGCTAGCTTCATTCTTTATTCAATTAATAATATGTTACTCTTTGACAATAATTTACAATACATTTAGTTATAAACGAGTGTTGCTAGGTATATATTATAGTATAAGAAGGTTTAAAAAAAGACGGAGTCTACACCACCAAACAAACGAGTGAAGCTTGGCAAATGGCGGCTGCGGATGTGTGCTTGAGTGGATAATTAGTGGTGTTTTGTGGTTGATACACAATTTCACCACAAAAGACTGCATTGCTTTTGAGAACTTGACAGAATGAACACTACTAACGAGGTTGAGATCTTACTGTGATGTGGTGGCCTATCGGTATAACATGGTGTGTGTGGAGTGTGTGCGTGAGACTTGTGTGTACGAGCGGATCGACGCATGTTGGGTGCTTCACTTTCTTTTTAACGGTGTGGAATCCGTATTTTTTTATACATTTTTGTTATAGTAATACTAATAATACCTAATCCTTAAATAGGAGCGTATCCTAAAAAATTGCGTGAAGCTATTTCAATTTTTTACCATGCCTACGGAGAAACAACAACCAAAAGTTATGTGTTATTTTCATAGAATATTTACTTGCCTATTTTATTAAAATATCTAATCGGATTAAATATAGGTGTATGAATTTTAACCATTCCGAATCACTATCTAGTTTGTTGTAGTGATGGAAAATTTGTCGATAACTTCCTTGCATATCGTCGGAGTGAGAGCCACTGGTGATATTTTTATTAGGTATACTTGTATTTGTGTCGTTAACGTAAAAGACAATTGTACTTGAATCCTTACTTTGAATTACCGTCTAGATAGGTATTTAGGCGTATTACAGAATACACTATAACTCCAGTATCACACTTTGACTGACTACAACTTGTGGTCGACAGTTACGATGATCGAGCTCGTTTGGGGCTCGTATGAATTAGTGTAGCATGGTAGCATCGGATGCCTTCGGAGATTTAGTGCGAAGCCGACCGGACTCTAATTGGACCCGGCTCGACGCCACAGGCGCGAAACATTACAATTTATACGTTTCTACAATTGTTTTTGAGATGTGCAGTTGAGAAATGTTGTCACGTATGCCATCTTTATAGTCAGCGTGTTGAATTTAATGATATCTTGACGTAACAACTTCAACCGATGTGGCATAACTATCTTACAACTGCAGTGTTAAATATATAAAAACTAATGATTTTACTGTACTTAATACCTGAACTTTTAGTACTTTATTTAAATACTAGCTGCGACCCGCGGCTTTGCTCGCGTGCAATCTTCAAATATGACAATACTCGTATAAGTCATGTTTTTAGTTTTCTTTATTTGTGTAAAATTATTGACCATAAACCCTAGTATTCAGAAGTTTTTACCTTTTTGACTCCTCTTATGTTGACAAAAGCTTCAAAAGATCAAATACCTTAGGATTTTTGGTCAAATTTGATTATAACCCTATAAAAAAAACTTATTCGAATAATAATTACGTTTTTTTCCAAAATTTTAGTTTTTTTTTGGCCACAAAACATCGCGGGCGTCATCAGAAGACTTACCAAAATATTCGTCACAATCCGGTTAATGTTTTAGGAGCGCATAGAGTAGGTGCAGACATACAAACATTCATTTTTATATAGATAGATTAGCATTATATGTTTAATTTTTGCATTATAGATGACATTATAATTTTAAATTGCTACTCAAAATTAGTACAAAACAAGAATACTTATACAAATAATAATAAACAAAATAAATTAAGAATCTTGTTATAACAGCGGCATAATACTAGATGTCGATAAAGATTGCAATATGATTGCTCAATTAACCAAAGGTGATTCATCGATATCTGTATATATTATATTAAATTTATTTAGCTAACTGAGGTTAGATATGTATCGTTGGCCTGACACCAACATTTGAGTAGGTAGTACGAGTATAAGTGATTCAATAAAATATTGTATTTGTCTATGCATTGTTTTGACTGGAGATGCAACACTTTAGCGAGTTAATGGCACACTTGAATACCAATAGTATAACATGCATGAAGATGCTTGATTTTCTGCAAATATGAAAAATATTAAACGTTTTAATAAAAAAATAGAATGTGCCAAATGAACTTAGCCTTAATCCAAACTTGCTTAATATAATCATGTCTGAAGACCTATTCTTAAATCTTAGTTTTAATTAATATAACCTGAATCTCATTTGGTATTGGTTTCGCCCCATGTAGACTGTACTAAAAAAATACAAACAGTAATTTACTCAACACGAAAAAACGAGACCGAAACGTTAAATATTAAGTGAAATACATTGTGACCACACTGTAAATCGTCGATGTCGATAAATTTGGCGGGTGTATAAATCGTCGTTTCAATTAACTCCGAAGTAGCAGCTGTCGGCGCCGACTGCACTACCGAACCGTATTTATTTTAATCATTTTAATCATTCTCACAACCGCTACGCTGCGTTGCCACTCGTTCATCGACAAAGGTCGCAGCTCACGCGACGGCACATCCCTATCCAAGTTCGTAATCTTTAACTTATTACCGAATAATTATGCCAACAATTTTTTTGACAATGCGGATGCCAGGCTGTCTTTAGTCTTAATCCCCTATATGCTGACATTATGATGGTAGTTTTAAATTTTAATTTATGGTAATAATGAGACTTATCATCTTAACAACACACGAATCTCAGTTTCTACGGAGATTCCTCAAGTGTATTAAATATTTATTGTTAATGTTTGCAAATCCGAGTTAAGTATCATCATGGTTGTTTCGTTTTCATTTATTATAATACGAAGTTATCTGGAATAACTTGAATCTGCTATGTAGGTAAACCAGTTGTTTATCTTTGCTTTAAATAACTGTGATAAGAAAAGATTTTATCTGATAAACTAATGGCCCCAAGACGTAGTTAAAAACTGTTTCTATTTTTATTAGCTACCTATAGTACAATTATTTTTTGTATTTGAATGGAGTGGTTATACATAATAATGACGAGTTTCTATGATTCCCAAAATCGACGACAGGGATTTATTTTACCTTGAAGTTGGTATTATTTACTCTACGGGTTTACCCTTCACTGTTATTTAAATCACCAAAAATTCACTTTCAATGCATTGATACACTTGAAGTGAAACATTTGAACCGCCTGCACCGGCGCGGCGCACCAGCGCAGCGGCTTGCATGCATCATTTAAAAACGTTGTAACTGCGCGGAACTAATTTTCGAACATATCAGAAGATACCGCTTTTTTAACTTACCCGATAGCAAAAAGCACTTTTTAAATGTCGCGACAACTAGACGAGACAAATATAGTAACTTTAGAGTTCCGTAGTTTGTTTCTACTTAAGGCGAGGGTCTCTCCAGATCAGCAGCTCGATGTGTCTCAACACAAATATTAACGTAACGTTGTTGAAATGAAGTGCATATCAGCGCGCGCTGCAACGTGGCTGTTACGTGACGAGCGAGGCGCATGAGCCGTTTTCACATGTTTTAACTGATTGTGATATAATTATTGTTCTAAACAAAAAAGCATTAACCGATACAAAAAAAAGATATGTATGTATGGTAAATTATCACCTAAAACGAAAAAAAATGTTTTACTGCTGATATATTTTTCATCGAGAAAAGTTCAATTTGTCATTTATATTGACCGACATATCTAAATGAAAGATGAACAGCTATTTATATATGAATATATTGGAGCGACTTTATAAATTACTTTAAGACATAAATTCGATCATCGATTTATTTTATGTACGGCATAAATTAAATCGATGATAAGCTATCATCTCTTTGGTCATTATTTTTTATAATTAAAAATACCATAAATAATTTCATAATTAAGAAACTTGCGCACTGCAAAAGACTATAACGTTTCCTAAATAATTATTAATTTGTTGACTTATATCGACAAATTATACCTAATTAATTGTATTTGTGGGGTTTGGAACTTTTGAAATACTATATAAATTTGCCGTCATAAAAATACTGTAGTTAATTTATAGGTCAGTAGAACAAGTTTTGTGTCGTTACGTTACCATACATATTTAAAAAAAGTATGTTTGCATTAGATTATTGAATAATTTTCCTATAACTTTTGGCCAGTCGTTACCTCCTGCTGTGATCATGATTGTGGTTACATCAAGCCAGTCAAGTCACACGTGAGCCATCGTCTATTCAGCCTTCATATCTACATTTATTTGTATTTTATGGCCTATACCAGTATTTATATTAACACTATAACCTTTTTGTATCATTGTCACTTTCAATAGAATTTGATAAATATTAACTACTACCAATTAGTTAATAACGAGTAGAATTAATTCACGAAATTTATTTGTTACTAAAATCAATTTGTCATTTTATTTTATTAGACTGAACCACTAATTAAGTTTTATTCAGTGTAAGTGGGACAATTTAGAAACCCTTTTTCGTTATAGTCGATTGGTCTTCAATGATGCAATAGAGTGTATTAATTTTTACTTAAAGGGCGTAAGTTTTTTACTCATACTATTTTCAGAAACATGTTGTAGCCTTACTTACACTGTGTCGGATGTGGGATGATCTACTAAATATTTTATAGTAACTTAAACATGAAACATCACAACGCCCAGAAATTTGGAATGTGGTATTTGGTACGACATGATATAAAGTGAAAAATCTATACTGGCAGCGTCATCATATTTTATTGCTCCGAAACCTCAGTAGCATGGCCGACATAGTTTTATCAATTTGATAGGTTACCTCGTATGTTTTTTACCCGACTACAGCAAAGCGAGGGAAGGGTAACGAGTTTAGCAGTCTATGTATGTGGTTATTAAATTATCGCCCACCGATCGGTGGCCGAGGATCTTAATTAATTTATTAGAATAATTAAATACATAATATCCGAACCGATATTATGTATTTAATTATAGGAGCAAATCAAAACCAGCAGATTTTCTGTACAATGCACTCCCGTCAAGGTGACATTGACAGCCAGTTTATGGTCTCGTCGTTCGAAATCCGAACAGTGGTAATGTGGATGTTCCACCATAGCGTCGCCTCTATTGGTCCGATATTGACAAGCAAGTTGTCAATCAATTCGTCTTCAGGTATAGAGTGTCATAGGATATTTTGTACCCTACTACGGCAAGGTAAAGTAAGGTTTATGTGTTCTAGCTACAAACTTGATCTTATTTTGACAAGCGAGAATCAATCGATTCATGTTCATCGCAAGAGTGTCAAAGGCAATGTTTTACTCGGCCGTATTCGTGTTTCAGTTTATGAACTTATACTCGAACCTTGTTTGAGAATCTTGCATTGAATTAAGATCTAACCAGACGAGGTACAACACCACACAAGCTTCAAATTGTGCCTATAGTACCATGAAAGAAGACCGTCTAATTTAGTCAACGTACTTGCGACCTAAATTTCCCAGATTCTGGGTAGAGGACACGTGTGTGGCCACCCTGGGGTGGCGACAGTGGTGCCGCCGAGTCGTGTCGTTGTGCACAATTAACACCCAAGTACTATTAATTATTCTGCGCCCAAATTTTTTATTTTGAGATCACTGCAGATTTCCTCTATGTCTTTTGCGACTCCGTTTAGTTGTAAGTTAGTTCATTGATTCATCAACGTTATGCAAGTAGCTATATTTCAAGATCGTCTGCTAAAAATGACTAGGAGTGCCATAGAATATGTACTTTATTAGAAAAGTTAATTAAAATACATTAATAAAAAGCTTTTATGCAATAGCCATGTCATGGTGAAACTTAGAACGGGCTATCATAATTGAATGCGTATACAAAATTTCGTGCCTATGCTGTTAACTTTTATCTGGAGCTAATCCTGGATATCGATTCAGGTCATGCTTACCATAAATAAAGCATTGTCTTCGGAACAGAACCAACATGTAAAAATCGACTCCGCAGGATAAGAGGAAGTGGTTCTAATTCAGCTTGGAAGATTTTACCTATATACAAACATACATGCATATATACATTGCAATTTAAATAAAAGCTTTTAAATTCAGTCACTATTAATTCGACTATGGATTGGATCCATAGTCTAAACCAGATATTATAGCCAAGAGATGTGTCATTTGGTAATGTTTCGGTAATGTAGGGGAGCACTACGAACGGAATATTGAATATTCACAATCTGAGGGCGTGAACGGGGTGGCGAAGTTTGCACGCGGGCATAGCCGCAGGGCACATCTAGTTAACACTAAATGGGATAGATACAATTGAGTAAGGTAGATATATCAGAAACAGAAAACCGGATCGTCTAGTATGTAGAGTTATAGATAGCCATCGAATTTCCAGTGGGCTCCAATATTTCACTTTAATTACGTCACCAAAAATAACTAAATTTTTGTTTGGAACAAAAGTCTAAAAAGTGTGATTTTTCCGATATAGCTTTGATTCATAACAGATACCAAGATACAGTAATCGACAAAAGTATTTGAGCAGTGCTTGAGTATTCATGTCAGAAGTAAACTTAAAAATAATATATATATATATATATATATAATATATATTCGGGACAATATATATTCGGGACAATTCTACACCAATTACCTAGCCCCAAACTAGGATACCCTGTACTATGGGTACTAGATAACGGATAGACATACATAGATACGAATATTATAACATCCATGACTCGGAAACAAACATTTCTGCTCATCACACAAATGAATGCACCTTGCAGGATTCGAACCCGCGACCGTTTGATTACATACCTAGGATCACTAGCCACGAGACCAACCGGTCGTCAAAATGCTAGAATAATAATAAAAAAACAAAAAAACACGTGAGTTTCGCGTAAAACTACAAACGTAAACGTTTTTTTCTAGTGTCGAGTGCTTTATCGTCAGGCTTGCAGACCGCGCGCATTGATGTATATGTTACCATGAACGCGTCGCATAGCTTTATCGTCAGGCTTGCAGACCGCGCGCATTGATGTATATGTTACCATGAACGCGTCGCATAGCTTTATCGTCAGGCTTGCAGACCGCGCGCATTGATGTATATGTTACCATGAACGCGTCGCATAGCTTTATCGTCAGGCTTGCAGACCGCGCGCATTGATGTATATGTTACTATGAACGCGTCGCATAGCTTTATCGTCAGGCTTGCAGACCGCGCGCATTGATGTATATGTTACTATGAACGCGTCGCATAGCTTTATCGTCAGGCTTGCAGACCGCGCGCGCATTGATGTATATGTTACTATGAACGCGTCGCATAGCTTTATCGTCAGGCTTGCAGACCGCGCGCATTGATGTATATGTTACTATGAACGCGTCGCATAGCTTTATCGTCAGGCTTGCAGACCGCGCGCGCATTGATGTATATGTTACTATGAACGCGTCGCATAGCTTTATCGTCAGGCTTGCAGACCGCGCGCATTGATGTATATGTTACTATGAACGCGTCGCATAGCTTTATCGTCAGGCTTGCAGACCGCGCGCATTGATGTATATGTTACTATGAACGCGTCGCATAGCTTTATCGTCAGGCTTGCAGACCGCGCGCATTGATGTATATGTTACTATGAACGCGTCGCATAGCTTTATCGTCAGGCTTGCAGACCGCGCGCGCATTGATGTATATGTTACTATGAACGCGTCGCATAGCTTTATCGTCAGGCTTGCAGACCGCGCGCATTGATGTATATGTTACTATGAACGCGTCGCATAGCTTTATCGTCAGGCTTGCAGACCGCGCGCGCATTGATGTATATGTTACTATGAACGCGTCGCATAGCTTTATCGTCAGGCTTGCAGACCGCGCGCGCATTGATGTATATGTTACCATGAACGCGTCGCATAGTTTTATCGTCAGGCTTGCAGACCGCGCGCGCATTGATGTATATGTTACTATGAACGCGTCGCATAGCTTTATCGTCGGGCTTGCAGACCGCGCGCGCATTGATGTATATGTTACTATGAACGCGTCGCATAGCTTTATCGTCAGGCTTGCAGACCGCGCGCGCATTGATGTATATGTTACCATGAACGCGTCGCATAGCTTTATCGTCAGGCTTGCAGACCGCGCGCGCATTGATGTATATGTTACTATGAACGCGTCGCATAGCTTTATCGTCAGGCTTGCAGACCGCGCGCGCATTGATGTATATGTTACTATGAACGCGTCGCATAGCTTTATCGTCAGGCTTGCAGACCGCGCGCGCATTGATGTATATGTTACCATGAACGCGTCGCATAGCTTTATCGTCAGGCTTGCAGACCGCGCGCGCATTGATGTATATGTTACTATGAACGCGTCGCATAGCTTTATCGTCAGGCTTGCAGACCGCGCGCGCATTGATGTATATATTACCATGAACGCGTCGCATAGCTTTATAGTCAGGCTTGCAGACCGCGCGCGCATTGATGTATATGTTACTATGAACGCGTCGCATAGCTTTATCGTCAGGCTTGCAGACCGCGCGCGCATTGATGTATATGTTACCATGAACGCGTCGCATAGATAATTTAACGTGTTTTTTTCTGGATGATAACGTTCCGAATTTTTTATTTCATCCAAATGTTTATAACCGTAACTCATAAATAATAAGAGGAAAAGTTGAGTCCAAAATTTTAATAAATTACCGGAAATAAAAATATATTACTCATACGTTCTCACGATATTTGAATGCATTATTGCATAATTAAGGTAAACATCGAATTGATTAACATGATATATAGATAGCTAAAGTTCATGGTCGTGCGAAAAATTAAGATCATGGAAATGTGCATAAAAACATTTGTATATTAACGAATATCTATCTGATTAGTAAATAGTTAATCATCCAAGTTAATTAAGTTTAATTATATATGATACACATACATAAAAAAATATTAAAACAAAACATTCCTAAAACCAACTACAATATAAGGGCAACAGAAAGAGCGCATGATATTGTCGTCAATATCACACGCTGAAAACCGAAATAACTGGACTTTGGAAAACCCCTGCCGAAGTTGTACCAATAATAGTAGCAACTGGCGTTGTAACCAACCACCCTTAGCAATAAAGTGGAATCACACATAAACACAAAGATCGTTCATAAAAACATTACACTACGTTTTTGGGCAGTCGTGCAATAAGCAGCCATTCACACGGTCACCATCATCAGCAAAGTCTTTGGGGATACAGTATTTGTTTTATGAGCAGATGAGCCGAGCCATATTTTCTCTGTAGGTCTCGGGCGGGCGCTCAGTACACCGAGTTAGAAAACTCAAGCAGAGGAAACCTCAAATATTAATTATCACGAGCTGTGCCCGCATTTCTGTGGGTTAAAGGTAACCTGTGTGTGTACCCAGGACCAAAAAGTACAAAATACCAAATTTCGTTCCGCTTTAATATAATTTTTGTTTGACAACTCGGCTTCTCCTCATCAGATTGAGATACCAAGAATACCAGTTTTGAAGTGTAAGCCTAATCTACCCAAAAGGGAAAACCGCATTGCAATCAGTCAATTAGATTTTACGTGATGCGCAAACAAACAGATAACAGACAGACAGATACCAATAAAAAAATGACACTTGCTTGTTCAGTAGCTTAGGCATATTTTCTTTATTACTTTCATTATACAGACTTCTTCTTACTTTCTGCTTTATTATAAGTAACTATAGATTATTATGTTGTTGATGATTATCTGATAGGTACTACATACAGCTGTCACAAAGTAAGCAGTTAAATTATATTGTAAATTATTCCTGACTACAATCAAGCTGTTGATTAGTCTATATCTCTCTCTCTCTCTCTCTCTCTCTCTCTCTCTCTCTCTCTCTCTCTGAGTACGACATTTAACGCTCATTAGCATAACATAGATAACTCTTTATCTCACGCTTATCTTATTAGATTTCATATTAATGTTTTCTATGTTAATCATGATATACATCTATTTTGGTATTTCGCTATCTGGCAATATATCGCATCTTTATGGAAACCTTCTTAGAATTCATCAATTTTATCTCATTGGACATTATAATAGTCTTTATCTAATAAATTATGCTAAGTTTGCAGTATTAATTCCAAATAAAGCCGAGTTATCTAATATTTTTTACGATCTTTAGATACTTAACGCAAAATCTGTTTTAATGCGCAGTTAAAAAAAAGGAAGAACGTCTACATAAACCCAGCAAAATTTTAAGTAGGTAAGTAGATCAAATTCAGGTGTGTCAGTTATTGTGCCTATATTCGTTAGATACTCGTATTACCATTGAATTTTGATGTCAATGGATTAACTTTAATTTCATATTATTCCATCTATACATAAAATAAAGCAATAAGTAGGAAAAAGTATTTTTATCATCTTCCTTGTACAGAACAAGGAAGATACTAAAAATAATGCTCTAGGGTACATAAAATAAGTTACGGAACAAGAATATAACATTTAAAAAAATCGTGCCTCTCTATTTGTCTGTATGTTTGTTTGTTCGCGCATCACGTAAAAACTACCGATTGCAATGTGTTTTCACTGTGGGTTTTACTTGAAAACTGAGGTACTTGGTATCTCAATCCTATAAGAAGAAGCCGAGCAATCGATAAAAACTTTTTCACGGCTGAAGGAATTTTGATCAAATGTTAAATGTTTGAGGAATTTTAATACATTGGTATTTTAAGTCTTGGAATAGTACATAGAGTACTTTTAACCTGGATAAATGGCAACGCGTGCAAAGCCACGGGTACAACTGGTTATTATATAATGAGAATGACACGTTTTCCAGAAAATGTAATACTTAGTACGCGCAAGCGAAATCGCAGTGGATTTGCAAGTAAAAATCTATATTTTACTTGTCTATACACACGATTTTTATGCTTAACACATTGCACACAGATATGCTAACCGTTGGGGAACAAAGGTTTTTGAGTGGCGACCACGGACTGGAAAACAAAGCATAGGACGGCCCCCGCGAGGTGGACCGACCCGTGGTGGATAAGGGTCGCTGGATGCAAGCATGGAGCAACTGATCGTTGGGTCGGTCTACAGGCAAGGCCTATGTTCAGCTGTGGACCTCTTTCAGATAATAATGGACATGAATTTGATAAAAGAAAACTCATCTTGAATCATAATTATTTTTCCTAATAGGTTAGTTAAGAAGGTTTAATAAAAGATGGAGACCAAACTGCCAGATCGTAAATGAAACACCCAAGATATGCCGATCTGCTCGTACAAGCCTCACGCACACGCTGATACCATGTTATGCCAATCAGCCGCCACATTGCAGCAAGATCTCGACTTATTAGAAGTTCTCACTCAAAAACAATGCAGTCTTTTGTGATGAAATTGTGTATTAGCTACAAAGCATCACAAATTATTCACTCACGCACACATATGCAGTCGCAATTTGCCATTTTTGCCACTCATTTGTTTGGCAGTGTGGTCTCTATCTTTTTTAAACCTTCTTCTTCTTGAGATAAGTTATGTACGTTTTAAGGGTTTAAGGGTTATGTACGTTTTTCTATTTACGGAACCCTATATTAAGTAGGTAATTAAGAAGCCAAAGTCTGCCGTGCTTTCGTTTCCTCGAACAATATTTCTGAAGCGCTTGTAAACTGAAAGTAAATAATAGATGTTTATTGGAGCACGCAAACGAATAAAAGATTGCAATCAGTGACAACGACATGACACCTGTCTTGTCTTTATTAATTGCAACAGTGACCCAATTTTGTGCAGTTCGAAAGTGTTTGAAACAAAATGTAGGGTAGGTAGTTGTATATCTTTGTATGTCGAGTGAGGTAGTGCCGCCTGCCGACCTCTCGAGGCAGTTTCTCGACAGGCCTTTGGAGGTCTGACGTGGCTTAACGACTGCAGGGTTACGTAGGATAGATATGAAATAATAAAAAGATGCAATACTTAATGACCGACTGGTTTACGACCTGGTTTACGGTTGGCTGAATGGTTAGTGACCCTAACTGCGAAGTCAACCAAGTACTCATAATTCAGGGTATCCTGTTTTTGGGCTATGTAATTAGTGCGAATTGTCCAGCATTTTTTTATTGTCTCTGAGCCAGCCTAATGTTTCATGTAGAAAGTTTAAAAACATTTTAAAGTGGCGGGCAAGAAGCTCACGTCTTTTCATAGCAGTATTGAAATGTATGGCTATATAAATTTGCATTATTACTGAAATTGATATACGAGTAGGTATGTGTGAAGTGCACATGAAATAATACTTATTACTATACATTAATGGAGAGAAACGCAAAGAAAATTGTTCTACTGAATATTGCCGCCAAAATCAAATGGTCTTTGGGTATGCTGATGACAGTACTGTAGTTGAGAGATACACTTCCAATGCTCAAGCCAGCTGTGACGCTGTCCAGTTTCAGAGAGAGGCTATGGTAGACCGTTTAAATTTAGCCTTAGAAGCCGTGTCCGATTGGGGCAATGCTAACCTGGTTAAGTTTAATGCTACTAAAACGCAAGCGTGTTTGTTTTCTGCTAAAAAGAATCCTCTAAACCGATCTCCGTCTTTCCAAAGTGTAACAATACCAATAGGCGACCATTTGGAGCTTTTGGGTGTCGACCTCACATCAAACCTGAATTTTGGGTCTTATATTGAATCCAAAGCCAAGGTAGCTGCAAAAAAACTTGGTATTTTGTCTAAGGTTAGGCGGTACTTCACACCGGGACAGCTTTTGAATCTTTATCAAGCACAGGTCCGATCTTGTATGGAGTACTGCTGCCACCTCTGGGATAGTTCTGCCAAGTATCAGCTCGAGTCTTTGGATTCAATTGAGAGACGTGCTATCAGGCTCATTGGGGATGACACTCTGGTAAAGAGTAAGCTTCAAAGCAAGCGTGCTACACCTTCGACCACATCATCGCTTTCCATCAGGTGAGATCGTGGTCAAACGATTGCCTAGTCCGTAAAAAAAAAAAAAAAAAAACAATCGATGACAATGTAGGAATGACAGGTTATTTGAATTTAGAATTAACATAGACAAACTATCAAATGGGTATGATTATGAAAGAATTAACAATTTATGAAAGAGGTTTGCATTTAGAACCCGAATGTTTATTTTATATTTAGCAAAAAGTAGAAAAAATACAGCATTCATAGTTTTAAAAAAGATTATTTTAATTTCAAATGCACGTCAAAAACGTAGTCCGCGAAGTACTTACATTATGCCTATTATTAAGTGCCTAGTTGACGTAAAAAATTATGTCTACAATTGTTCATTAAACAAAAGATAAAAACCTTAAACGTCCGTAATAGAAGCGATCAATTTCAATAGAGCAATTTGCAGTTTTTGCTTCATAATGACTGAGTTGTAATTGATTGCTAATTCCTTAAGTTAATTTGCAATAGGAACCTTGTCTACATCACCAGATCGTTATCGATTGATTTATGAAGAAGCATGTCGCGTTTCTCTCATTTCTCGGAGTGCGATTATTTCAAGTGTAAACGCATGCTTGTTTGTTAGTAAGTGAAGTGCTATTCCATTACTTCTCTAGTTCGCAATAAAGTTCTATACTTGGCAACGACCATTGAGTTTGGATCGCCTCAGCCAACCAATTAAATTTATAAAACATTTAAAAAAATGATTTTATGCTGTAGCCATGTCATGATGAAATTTAAAACAGGCTATGATAGCCCGTTCTTAAACGCGTATTAAATGCGTTTACAACATTTCGTGTCTATGCTGTTAACCAATTAAGAGTTCCTTTATCTCTATCTCTCCATAAAAATGCATTGTCATCGGAACTGTACTAGCATGCAAAAATTCAATTCCGTAGGGTAAGAGAAAGTTGTTCTAATTCAGCTTGCAAGATTTGACCTAAACAATCATACATACAGACATACACACAAAAATTGCATGTTAAATAAAAGCTTATAAAAATGATACGGCTACACTTTTGTCATTTTTTTCTTGGAATAAGATAAAAGAATTGGGGTAAGTAGGTTTTTGTACACCAGTTTGACAGTATAGTTTGATAGGTACCTACAGTAGTTACAGCGGACATATGTGTCTCGCAAGTTATCTACTAGTCGCTGCGCGAACTGCTATTTTTCAGGAGCAATCCCAATGTTGAAGTTGAAGAAAGCATTGTATAACTGCCTTGCTCACTCACTTACGGTTTTCGCATATTCTATCTCGCTCTTTCTGTATGCTGTTTTATCCCAGTACCTGCGCAATCGTTCACAGAGCCTAACTTCACAAACAATCTTCATTGGCTGCGACTACTGTACCTAACTTATATGATTTATCAATCTATTGTTCATCATTTTGACAGTGTAGTTCGATGTACCTACTTACATGACTTATCAAACTATTTCACTGTCGCACTGTATAAAGGTATTAGCTGCGCCCCGCAGCTTCTCCCGCGTGAAATCTTTGACTCCCCCTGTTCACCCCTTAGGGCCTATGCACACGGTGTATTTTATACGCACCAATGACGCGCGTATACGCGTTTCCAACGAGTTTCAGTCGCAGCCACGCAGCCTTTGCATACGTTATGGGGTATTGAAACAAACGCGCGTACGTGAAACGCGCGTCGTCTGCTCGTATAAAATACAAAATACGCCGTGTGCATAGGCCGTAAGGGAAGGAATTTCACATAATCTTTCCTTCGTGCTCCCCTAGGACTCAAAGAATATTGAAGAAATATATTATTTCCTGCAAATTTGAAATCTCTAGGTCCACGGTTTAGACCGTGCGTTGTCTGTCAGTCAGTATATCACTGTACTTTTTTATTAGGTATAAGAAGATGTATATCGGATGAAGTGGTGCTGAGCTCTAGTTTCGGAGTTTATCAGGCCGCCCAGAACCTCAGACGTGGTCTAACGACTTCTATCACATTGTTAGCTACCGGGACCGACCGAAACACGAAGCATCATTGTTTATTCTGTGTCATTAGCCTATTATGTTGCCAATGCTGGTCACAGGCCTCTCTATCCACCACGCTGCACTGTGTTGGCTGGTGGGTGTCACATGGGCATGAATGTTGAGGTTCTTAGACATGCTAGTGAAGATAAACGTGAGGAATGTTGACCTTTACCTTTTTTGAACGATACGAGTAGCATTGAAATTCGCAAATATAAGAATTTCATTGTACAGGACCATGGTTTTGAACCAGGTGCCATTGGATTGCAAAGCGCTCATTGGCCACCTTCACTCCAATGTCAGTCCCGCTAAAACCCCTACCAACAACCCCCGACCTCCCCACCTAAAACCCGACCGTGACTCGCCTCGGCTTCGCATGGGCAAATCTCTTTTTCTTATTTTTAGCATTTTTATACCAGTCGTAACTTCTAAACAAAATACACCAGTAAGCGGAATTCAAAATCTTTGACAGCAGCAATCGTGGTGTTTTTTGGCATTATTACTCACGTACTTGACAGGCTTGTTATTATTTCCTTTCCATGGCAACATGTCACAGCCTTTCCTTACAGCGAGTAATTTTGATACCTTGGGTTACATTATTGCTATTTTCGAAGGTAACTCTAATTTCTTGAAAAATTAAATTGTGCATATGTTATTCGCTGATAATGTAGCTTTCTATAAATGAAAGAATTTTTAAAATCAGTTCAGTATTTTTTGAGTTTATACATTACAAACAAACAAACAAACATACAAACATACAAAAAAACTAATCTTTCCTCATTATAATATTAGTGTAGATATATAGATATATCTTACTGTCGTTGGTGTAGATGTAGATAGATGTCACTATCACACCTGCCACTTTGACACCTGTCCCTTTGACACCTGTCACTTTTAAATCAGAATTTGAAAAACTAAGAGTTTCGATTTTTGACATCAAATTAGCATAAAATTAACAATTTTGTATTTTTCGTTTTTATTTCTAAATCGTGATGAATTTTTAGACATACACCCTCTTTGGCATCATCAGAAGACCCTACCAAAGGTTCATCGCAATCTGATCAATAGTTATGGAGCGCTTATAGGACAGATATACAAAAATCCATTTTTATTTATATAGATAGATATAGATTACATAAATAACTTAAATTACTCGATTGGGAGGTAAAAGCGTCTTAATGTGATCCACTTGTCATCTCATCTCATCCTCTCCATCCAAAGGTTGCCTGGAAGAGATCGCTTTTAGCGATAAGGCCACCCATTGTGACACTTCTTCTGCTATTGTTCCTTTATTTTTTGTTGATTTTGTTTGTGGTGTCTGCAATAAAGAATTTATCTATCTATCTATCTATCTCCGTTTTGCAGATGTCCTGATTATTATCAGTGAAAAGCCGTCAAATCTACAAGTGACGTTGCAAGACCTATACTTTGCTTCTCTTGGAGTTGGTCTTAAGATGAACATTAAACATGTCAAAAATGAAGGTGATCACAAATATTTTCAGCGTGTCTTCACCAACTGGTGGTATATTGGAGGTGGTCACTCACTATGCCTATCTTGGACATTATTTATCTTTTGGCAGAGAGCATAGGCACAAAGAAATCGCTACTCATCAAACTGGGATGGGCTGCTTTCAGCAGACTTGACAAAGTGCTCAGGAACCGAAAAATGCCGCAACGCCTGAAGACCCGTCTGTAAAACCAATGTGTCTTGCCCTCAATGACGTATGGTGCCGAAACATAGACGCTCACTAAGGAGACTGTGCACAAGATGCGAGTTGCATAACGGGCGATAGAGTGCACTATGTTAGGTACCACGTTGAGCGACCGAGTTCGAAATACTGTGATCCGAAGAAGAAATAATGTGGAAGACATCGGATCCTGTATAATTAAACTAAAGTCGCGATAGGCAGGATACTTGGCAAGATGTGGTGACGGCAGGTGGAGTAAGTCCCTGACGTTGCCACGTGACGGTAGGCGTAGCCGAGGAAGACCGATCCAACGACGGGTCGACGACATAGAGAAGCACGTAGTACTTGGTCCAGATTACCACAAACCAGAGATGAATGGCGTAAGAGGAGGAGGCTGATGCCCTGCTCTGGAATAAGCTGCAAATGATGCTGATGATAGATTAGATACAGAAGGTACAAGATGATCAGTAATTCTCACACTTATCCAAGATTCTCCAAGTCCAATAACCCATTTCCACACGTATTTGTAAAGTGTTTCTTTTCAAACCGGTTTTATACAACTGAACGTTCCAATGTGCCGTTTTCCAACAATTAACGACATAACAACGCTTTCTAGCGGTTGGAAAAATTGCACTCGCAGGCCGTGGCTGCTTTTTCCATGGCATTGTACACTGAGCCTGCTATTTTCCCATTTGAGTGGTTTTATGGCTGTATTTGTATAAAGATGGTCAGATAGTGTTATAATTTGCGCACTCTCCGTTCTAGAAACGTAACGCAATTACTTGCACGCACACGCGGACGCAACGCAATGCGAATGTTTTCATCCTGTTGCAACTCCATTGCTTCGGTTTTTTTTATCCTGAAGGCAGAATAGGTTTTATCTTCTGCTACTTTGTAGATTTGTGCATGGGACTTTGGGCATTTTTCCAATAGCCGCACTGGCATGGCATCAGCGTGAGCATGGCACCAGCGTCAGCCCAGCAGTCATTTGTATGAAAATTCAGCCGGACAGTGGAAAATCACGTTACTTGTTTTTATACATTTATGCTCCAGCTATGAGAGTATTTACAACCCTAAGGGACGCCTGCGCCGGAATACTTGAGATACTGGCCTTCCTGCGAGACATCGGGTGGCTGAATTAGTTGCCACCGCCTGAATGACACAAAAGGATCCGATAATCGGTCTAATAACAGTACATCAAGTACCAAGTACACTCAATTTATTAGACTCATAACAAGACAATTTATCGGAACGATGTTTCAGTCCAGAATGTGGTGACGAAGCCAGCGGGTGATGCGTATCATACCGGTTGTTCTACTGCTTCTGTACTTCGCTCAGGAGTCAACAAGAGAAAGCTTTTGAACACTAGCGACGTTTTTATGTCTTGCCAATCCATTCCTGCTCTTTTTACAACTCCCATGAGCATTTTATATGTAGGTAACAATTGATGTTACGCTAATTAACAATTGCATGTAAATACTAAATTGAAAATTCCCTGGGCTTATTGCTCTAAGTGGTATTTGCAACGTAAATCTCTTTGTGTATGTTCGTGTTTTGTTTTAGACTTTATGTGTTAAGACAAGGTAACATCGACGTTGTTAAAATTTATCGTTCACATTCTCAAGAGAATTTTAATTGTTAATCTAATTAACATTGCAAAGCAATTCCGCAATCCAATTTGCGTAACTTTAATGGAGTCTTTTAATGCCTTTAGTTAATTTCATAACTCTAGTTAACTACTTAGCATATTATATGAAGTGCTTCGGAAAAAGCTTATACTGCAGTTTTCAGTAGCAGTACGCTAGCGTTCTCTCTGATGATTCATTTTTCATTCAGCTTTACTTGGCCTAGCCCTGTTAAAATATAACTTTGCTCAACTTACAGTACAGTTAATATTTTAACAGCTACACTGATGATGTAATCAGTAATTACAGTAAAATGACACTAAATTACTGGTACACAAAATTTTTGGGCTCATTTTGAACCTAGGATCAAGTATCATACTCCATCAACGTCTCGAACAATTGACAAGAGAGGGACGATGTAACGAGACTGTTATTTATTCCAAGAATATTAATGAATGAAGATGCCAAGCGTGTTGGTTATGGCAATCACCTTTTTATGGGGGAGGCCAGTGAGCGTCTACGGGCTGATGATGATGACGAGGCTGACGAGCGCAGTGCAGTAACGCGCAAGATTTTCAACCAATGTTTTGGATGATAGCAATTGTTAAGGGCAGTCGTAAGGATCGCTCGTCTGGTGGTAAGGTTTACCATCAGGCGAGCGATCTGCTCGGCTGTCAATCAATTTAATTAAGCGATAATTTTTCAGGTACACATTTGCATACAACTTTAATTTAAATACTATAAATGAAGAGCTATTTATGGTTTCAGTAAGTAAATGCATGTCAACATGCATAAGCTGCGTTCAAAATAGATCAGTGCATGTTGTAGGGTTATTGCGTACTTTAACTGAAGGTTGTTGGAATTTATATACCTTCTAAGCTGACTTTGCTCACGGGCACTGAAAGCCTTGAGTGCGGAGTATCTTTTAGATATAACTGTTACATAGTTTTCGTTTGAATTCTAAAACGTGAACAATGCGACATGGGAGTTTATGGGACTCTCCAAGTAACTAACAATTACAATAGTAAAGCTAGTGTTGTTGTTTATTATATAAATGTACTAACACAACGTTAAGGTGCAACATTTCGTTCAGCGCACCAAATTAAAATTTTCTTGCGGTTTTTGTCAATCACAGCTCTATTACTCATCGTGGGATCATGAAAACTTATTTTGCGGCATTAAGTAAGTTGTATCAAGAATTGGTTTAGCCACAAATGTCAATAAGCTGATTTTCATCTTGATTTTTGGTTTATTGACAAATGTATTTATACTAGCTAGCTATGCTTATGCTTATTGCTACTAGCTTAATCTACTTATGTACTTTCACCTTGATTTTTTGGTTAGTGTAATTTTTTGATACAACCAATTTATTGCCGCAAAATAAGTTCTCATGAACCCACGATGAGTAATAGAGCTGTAATTGACAAAAACGCAAGAAAATTCGGTATATCATCAACGCAAAGACATGAACGAAAGTACATTATCTAAGGTAGGATTTAAAATAATTGCTTCTCAACCAGACATTAAAATTGTAGATTCCATCAGAACGTAGTGCCACCGTATGCACCACAGATTAGTTAAACTGCCTGTAAGCCCACTGGCTAAATTGCAGTGTATAAATTGAAGATTTCCTATTCGTATACCCTGTGCGATTCATAAGGGCGGGTGCACAATGCAAATGCGGCGTTCGCACGCTACGCAACTGCCAGGTTAAGGATACATACGGCATGACACCTGGTTTTATAACTGCGTCTTCCTGAATATATTAAAATGCTATTATCTTGCTTTGTTACTGCTGATATTATAAGGTATGGGAGAGAGATATCTTCACATTAATATTATAAAGGTGATAGTTTTTATTTATGTGTGTATGTTTGTTACTTCTTCACAAACATAAACACACACAAACAGTAGGTTTCAGTGCATTTTACCACGTTTTAATTAAGCTACTTCCTTGTTTGTCTGTCTATCTGTCGTTACGGGTGGAATCTTGCACCTCAAAATTCCGAGCACTTCCCGAATAGCTACACGGCTGAACATTTCAGGGTAGCTCACAACTCAATTGCAATGCAAATTAAAATGGTGACCCCGATTGACACTTCTTTCATTGATGGCCAAGAAATCGCCTTGTTTTTCATAATGGCTGTATTTTAGGTTCGTCATGCTCTATACAAAAATATTAGATGGTCTTTGTGACGATAATTATTCCACCCCAGAAACTGCCTTCAAAAACATATTAGTACTAAAACACTACTATACAATTATCAATTTTCATAAAATATTACCCAAATATCTGGGATAGTGATTTATCCTGTAAGCGATTTTCATTCGTATTATGATTTGTTTCTTACAATTTTCCATATCGATTGACACTAGTTTCATAGACAAATAAAAAGAAAAATCGTGTTTTTTTCAAAATGGCGGATATTTGGTTATGATAATAAGGTTATATTTTAAAAGACTAAACTGAGCTTTGCCGTACTTAAGACATATTACAAAATTATTACCTCCTGTGATCTAGATTATTAGATGTTTCATTTTGGATGGATACTTCTTTCGCTTCCATGTAGGAAATATCTTACAATTTGGCTCATCAAACGCTTTTTGCAACAACTGTACCTACTTCGGAATGTTGCATGTAAAATGCGACTTTTGTTCAGAAGCGGTCCGGAAAGCGGCTCATTGCCGTACGCCCGTTTTGCGTTATGGATGTGACTGTACTACATGTGGAGCGGAAAAACTACGCGACGTGAGGCGAATGATAATTCAGGAAATCTACGAGAACTTTACAGTCTCGGTTATGACTCATTTTTAGAGATTTGCAATTTTGAGTCACATTGAGAAAATTTCAATTCACAAAATAATACGTAATCCCTTCAATCTATTTCACAGAATTCAAGAAATATGTATTGAATAAAAACCGTATACAAACGTTAGTAATCATAAACACAGGTGTTATCTTTACATGACCTCACAAGATTGTCCTTCAATGAATATCTCAACGAGCTTTTGTCTAAATGTGCTGCTATGGTTCTGATGCTCTATACTATAGATACCTAAGATAGCCCAACATTGTATTAATTTGTGGGATAATCACGTCATACTTATATAACAATGTAAACATTATTTTAGCAAGCGAGGCTTACTATAGGTATGGAAAACTCTTTTCCTTTGCTCCTTTCTTCGTTACGCTGATATACTCGTTTGTATAGAATTTACATAGTATTTATAATATATCTATAGAACAGTACAGTGACACACTGACTGACTGACAGACAATGCACAGCCTAAGATATTCCTTGAGTATACCCTAGGGATTCACTAAGGACGGTTTTTTCAAATTATGTCCTTACGAGGATGAAAGGGGCGGCTAAGTATGCACGCGGGTAAAGCTAAAGTATTCTATAATAGTACTTACATACCTGACGTAGCATCATTCTAACTATACAGGCACTATTGATCTGTGCCATTGCATCCATCTATCTACTGTTATTGCCAAACATAACATACATACTTATATCTATCAACATTAGATATATATATTACACAATAATGTGTCGAGGGTACATCATAACGGGACTATGTAGACGTAATTAACCTGACATAATAGCTAGTTATTAAGCAATTTCTGCCAACATGGCCGGCCTCTTGTCATGTTGGTACTTACGTCGGTATTACTAGGTTGGCTGTGCTTATACCGTCTTCCGTATGGCCTGATATGGTCGAGCTATATTCTACTTAAAGAATATAGCCGCTTACAGCGTGCTTTGCATACCGAGTGCTGGGTCTATTGTCGAGGTTTGTTAGAGCTTTTGTGGAATAATGCTCTAAAAAGGCATTAATGAAGTTGCACTTGAAGTATGAAACAAACCAGTACCTACGTAAGGAGATCTGGTCTGCCTTGTGAGCGGGATACCAAATGTTGCTATTTTTATTACCTGACTGCGGAGGGTTATGTTTTGGGCCATATTTATTTATGTATGTTCCTTCGGTGCGTCCTTCAGCCTAAACGGCCTGATGGATTTTGATTAATGAGGTATCATTGGATTTGTCTTGATGACGAAAATGATATATGAAGAAATTAATATGGCGGCTTACAGCTGCCATATTGTATTTCCGACGGAACAAAAAATGACCGTCATTTTGATACCTCACTCGATATAAGTTTTGCTATAGGGTAAGGTATCAAAATGAAGGTCTCTAAAATACCATTCCAAAAACAATGCTTTTTTACATAACAGTTTACTCATATAAATATATCCATACCAATATATTAAAGTGAAACGTTGTCTGTTTGTTTGTTTGTTTATTTGTTTGTTTGTTTGGGGAGCTTTCACGCGATAACAGCTGGATGGATTCTGATGAAATTTAGAATGGAGATAGCTCATTCCCTGGAATAAAACACTTTTTATCCAGGAAAATTGTAAGTTTCCACGGGAAAACTGGAAAATGTTGATTACTCACTGTAAGGAACGGTTGCCATTACAGAATGGTCTGTGGTTGCCATGGAAACGAAATAACAAGTCTGTCAAAAACATTGGTGCTATATCAACTTTATTTTAGGGAGTCAGTGGATGGAGGCGGCAAAAGACCGTTCGTCGTGGCGCTCTTTGGGGGAGGCCTATGTTCAGCAGTGGACTGCATTGGTTTTGAATATCCTAGAAGAACATAGGATGCTTTTTTTCGCGATAAACAGTAGTCCGCGCGTACGAAGTCGTGGGCTATTATTTAATAATAATACAAAATTTTAAAATTGGGAGGCTTGGGGTTGTTCTCCGGATTGCTGATCCCATCAAAGGAGAAAAGCTTGTTTAACTCTTTTTAGTTTAGCTTGCAGTCGGGTTTTTGTTTTTTTTTTATAATATATTTTTTCTATGCTTCATAAAAATTAACTGCCAAAGAAATTTTGAACCTGTCATATCTATATGTCATGATCATGACTAATAATTAAATTCTTTTTAAATATTAAATTACACAAATAACAATATTTTACGTCTGAAAAACACTAGTGTCCTTTCAACCTTCATACAATTACCGCTCTTGCTAGCCGCGATGCTAATTTGAATAATTCCCTCCTTATATTATTTACAACAAAAACTAGCAGACCGTATCACGCGTCGCGCTCGACTAATTAAAAAACCTCGTTAAGGCTCTACATTGACCTAATTCCTGTTGAATCTGGCGAGGGCCGACATGTGCAATAGTGATGTTAATGCATTTTATATTGGTTCAATTGGGGTAGAGGCGCGTCGTCGGCGCGGTATGCGCCGTCTCGATGTGTGGGCGATTCGCAGGAACGCATTAGGCCGGGAATTAGCACGCACCGCGCCGATGCGCACTTGCAACAGATTAATGAAGACTTAACAATAATGGCTGGTGTTCTGAAGAGTACGAGCTAAGAATTTGTGCTAATTATATAGACTGTGCACCAGTCTGTTCTGTTCATTAACACAAATAGAGGAGCTATTTTTGGAAATAATCTGCGAGTAGGATAGTAATCATAAGTGCTGCTGATTCCTTATACATTATCAAAATATAAGCCCTTTTAAGGCTACTTAAACTCGTTTATTTCTTGGTATTCAAAGATCTGTAGCGTATTCGCATTGTCCCTTCTGATTTAATTCAAACCATACTAATTGCGTTGTCCAAAAACGACACAAACGAGGGCAGGTCATGCACTGCACTGAGCGGCGCGGGCGCAGCGCAATCGTGCGTTTAGGGCCCACATGCCGCCAAGTTCCCTGGAACGCGATGAATAACTCATTGTCCGTCCGTCCGTCCTCGTGACGCACGCTTCTTAGAAACACCACGATGCAAGACTGACCGAGATACTTGACCCGAGAATTTGGCAGATAAATTACCGACACTAAGTTTGTTTACCCGAACGAAAATTAACTTTATATAATGTCGAGTGCTAAAGACGAAAAGCAAATCTTTACAGCAAGACAATTTGTAAACCTCTTTCTGGTACGTCAAGACTTTATATACTAGACACATCATGAATATGGAACGGCGTTAGAGTACGCGAACGTAATTAATTCCTGTTTACCTGCTAGCGTAAAACTTTGCAATTAATATTGAAAGTAATGCAAAGAGGACACACCGCACGTAATCATGATGAGAGTTAAGCAACGCCATGGCCTGATCATGTAAATAGCCATAGCTCATCGTAATGCTCTTCGAAGATTTTTCTCGTTTCTTCGTAAAGGGAAACCGTCGGGGCCTTCACCCGAGACGTGTCACCTTCGATTCCCACCAAACGTAATGTTCCTTCGAAGTGCATCGGTGCACTAATTAGGATGCGCTGTGCGCTCCGCCTGCCGGCAACAGAACAGTTGGACATTCGCACAACACTATTGTGGTACCACTTTATGGTTTCGGCGAGCCTTTGTTCCCTAGTTAGCATTCAAAATTGGTGCCGCATACGTTTTTTCGTACCGCTAAAATGTCGTGTCAGAGCAATAAAATGAAATAAGCAAAAGTTGTGTGATTCAAACATGGTACGATTACGATTTATTAAAGTACGGCGTATTGTGATGTTTCAATTAGGTATATACGTGCTGCGTGCGCGTTGTCGGCAATCAATTTGTCGGTACGTGAGTGTACTTGAAATATTGGATGCCTGGTAGTGCAGAATTATCACCTAATTATGTGCCATTACACTATAGCAGGCATGAAACGAAAAATACCATAATTACTTATCTACAGGGAAAAACACACACTAAACCTATCGTAGGTTTTTCACAATCTTATAAGCCTGAGAAGGACCATCAAACCATTTGGGTAAAACAAGCTATGCACCATCAAATACTAAATACCAGTTCTCATTGTGCACAGGTAAATCGGCCACTCACGATGAAGAAGGAAGGTATCCAGACGCGGAACCGCAAGCTCAGCAGTAAGAGCAAGAAGAAGAAGGGCGGCATGGGCATGGGCGGCGGCGCGTGCGCCCTGGCGCTGGGCGGCGTCATGGGCGACATGATCAAGCCTCTGGGAGACGCCACTAAAGGCTTCGGCGGGTCTGCCTTCCCTTCGGCTATGGACTTCGGTGAGTTATGTTTTAGATCTGCTGCTACTGTTGCAGCCGCTCATGCCCATGCCGACGCCTTTTCCTAGAACTTTATCTTAATTTTATCGTATTAGGCTGGTGAAAGTTCTATTATTATATAAGTGTATGTATTTTAAGTTGTACTTGTTGTTTAACTGCGCTTTGAACTGTTAAATCATACATGTGTACTACAAACACTGAAATTGCTCATAAACTAATTTTAAAAAAAAGGTCCTCAAGTTGATGTGGTCATTCGAAAATGCGTAAATTCATTTACGTTAGTCTATATGGGTGACTAGACTAAACTCTTGTACCAAACATGTATGTATGTATGTATATATATAAATATATGTGTAATAAATCTGCTTATTTTTTTATATATTTTTGTATTGATATGTACTGTTGGTCTATAACTGACCTCTACAGCGGTGGGGCGGGTGCGAAAGCACTCCGCCGCAATGATGCTTAATATTTGTATGCTATGTTAGTCTATTTAAGTGTACTATTTCACGAATGTATGTTTCTATGTATGTATGTTTGTCCACGTATTTCTGGGAAACTACAAATCTGATTGCAATAATTCTTAGTTTTAGTATCTTTCAACTTAGCGAATAGTTAATATTTCATAAAAATCAGTTCTTTAGTATATAAGATATGAACTGTTAACTGTTTCCTGTAGGATTTTTCATAGCGATCGGAATAAGTACTATATTTTCTTAGGCCTACTTTTACGAAACTAAAAAATCTGAAATAAAAACTAATTTAGAAAACAATAACTGACTTCAAATCGTATAAAACGTAAACCCTTCCATCTGCGAACCTCGGAACGCTGCTTGACAATGGCAGTTTCCGGATCGCCGCCGGTCTTCGTCTAGGTGCTACTATTGTCGAACGTCATCGGTGTTCATGTGGCAGCGACGTCGACAGGTACGGACTCCATGGACTTTCTTGCCAACGAAGTGCTGGTAGGTTTTACCGCCACGGCTCGATCAATGAGATCATTAAACGGGCGCTTGCCACCATCAACGTACCTTCTGTACTAGAACCAGTAGGGATATTACGTGATGATGGCAAGCGCCCGGACGGCCTAACGCTGATCCCCTGGGAGCGGCGAAAGGCTCTCGTATGGGACGCGACTTGTGTTGATACGTTAGCCCCTTCTCGTCTCAGCGGGTCAGTCTTGAGGGCCGGAGCCGCGGCGGAGGCCGCAGAAGAAGCCAAGCGACGCAAATATGTATCGCTCTTAAGCGACTATATATTTGTGCCGCTTGGTTTTGAAACATTTGGTCCATGGGGTCCCAGTACGAAACAATTTTTGAAGCAAAGTTCTCCCCGCGTTATCGACGTCGCTGGTGACAAGAGAGCTGGCTCATTTCTCGCACAGAGAATAGCTATTGCTATTCAACGCGGAAATGCAGCTAGCGTTCTTGGAACCATGCCACATGAACACCAATTATTTTTAGATTATTAGTTTAGTTTTATGGTTTAGGTGTAGGTTTAATTGTTTATGTTGGTTGTGTTGGTTGCTGCTGTATAACTGTATTTCGTTCTAATTGTATTTATTTTCTGAAAATTTATATATATTGATGATTAAAGAAATAAATAATTAAAAATGTTGGAGGTCTGTGCCAAGTAAGTACCTACTTACTTTAGTCGGGTTGAGCTCAATTTTTTTAAATTAATTCTTTCTTTTAAGTTTTATACGATTGAAAGTTTAATGTTTATACGATTTGAATCGATATTTTTTATATTAGTTTTTATTTTTCCCAGAAAATTTTGCCCAGGGTTCATACTATCTCTACATCAAATTTCATCAAGATTGGTTTAGCTGTTTATTCCTGAAAAGGTGACAAAACAGACAGAAGGACAGAGTTACTTTCGCTTTTATAATATTTGTATGGAGTATGGAAGTATGGATGGACAGTATGGATAGTCAGTATGGAAGTATGGACATTATGTTTATCTCCTTGGCTCAGCTGCTATAGATATAGCTGCTTGGCTGCTGCAGATCATTCTAACAAATTTTTTTATTCACCAGGACAACACCAAGTAGGCCTCGTCCACCCGGCGGCGGCGCACATGTCCCACTGGTACGGAGCCCCGCACCAGGGCTTCGCCCCGCCCCCAACCTCGCACAACCCCTACCACCACCACCATCTAGCGCAGCTTAATTCTATGGTAAGTTCTCTACTTACTGACTATTTGGAATTCTCGGTCCTCTCTCTCTGAGGGAAGGCTTGACCCAGCAGTGGTAACGTAATAAGTTCATGATGATTATGATGAAAATAGGTGTAAGTTTTCACCCAATATCATAGTAAGTTTTAGGAAGTTATTATTGTAATCCTTATAAGGATGGAACCCGCAAGGCGTCAAGCGACAGCGTGGCCGGCCTAGACGACGGTGGCGAGACGAACTTGACGTGTACGAGAAAGAATGGCGAACTAAAGCAATAGACCGGGAAAATTGGAACGAGGGAAGAGAGGCCTTTGCCCAGCAGTGGGACGATATGGGCTGATAAGAATAATAAATAATATAAGGTTAAGGTTCAATTAGAGATGTGCTGATAACAATATTTTAGTATTTGTCAATATGTATATCTTGTGATATGCCTATTTAGTTAAAAATAGCATCATCATCATCAGCCCAAAGAAGTCCAATGCTGAAAATGGACCTCTCATATAAAATGGGGGTTCTACCACAACCAGCATACTTGGGAGGCGGCGCGGTGATCGCAGTTGATATTGACACATGAAAGTGATGCTGTCCATTTCCTGGATTCCCATTGCTGGTTCTCACAGCACCCGAAGGATGAGAAGGGGTGGACGTATTACTAAGCAGGGTGGGTCCACAAGGCGTGGTGCGAGGCGTTTGAAGATAACAGTCATAGTAATATTTCTCCTGTGGTAAATAGCAGGCCTGTCTCACTCGATGTACTTGCGCGCTCTGATTTCTGTAATGCCCGCGTTACTCTATCCGTGGCTTGCCGCGAGATAGACTGAGATAGACTTTCGTGTTAGAAAGAGAGACGCATAGAAAATGATACGCTTCAACTTGGTGCGAGCTTAATTGCACTTTATTGAGTAGCGGCAAGAGTCGCTTTTTATTTAATTGTCTTTGCGGAGTGAGCCTTCTGTACGTTAGGAGGTACTATTATTTCTTCTGTGGTGAATAGTAGATTACTAGATTTTGCCTAACACACATTTTCATTGAGCCCATCCCCAAGAAAGAATTAGGTTTAGTACCATACCGTGTATCTTTGAGGTGTGTTGGATTGGATATCAATATTAGATATAGTATAGGTACATTATGTGTCAATAACACCGGTTTATAACGCGATTGTTTTTCTTTACAGACTGGCTGGAGGAGTGAGTATACGTGATAAGTCAACCGCATCCAAGAGTTCCCTAATTGGATAAGCATAATTAATACGACGTGTCGTTCCACGTCCCGTCCTGATGGCGGACAGACCCTGGCCACACCCTTTACTGAGCAATCAGGAACGCGAGCAATTGACGCTGTGATCTACGAGTATGCCTACATACTCAAAATACGTTATAGCGGTTATACCAGTGATATTGTTCGTTATAACGTAACCTCGGGTTTAACGAGACTGTGCAGCAGAATTGATGTTTGTACAAATATACAAACAAACAGTTTACATTGAACATATCTAATGAAGTGTCCCAGTGAAAGTTCCCCAATGAAACACTTTGATATTCCGTGATTGTTTTCCTACAAGTATTAAATTTAAGAGTGTTTTACATAAACTAGCGAAATTGTACAGTATTATAAAGTTAGCTGAAGACCGGTTAAGACGTCTTAGTTATCAATAGTTCAAAAATCAATTTTGTGTATTTTGTATATAATATTTTTCGTTCCTGTATAAATTCATTTATTATAGGTAATTATTTAATGTTTGATTTGTTTCGCTATAGGAATTGCGATGTGTTGAGGCACAGTTATTTTGTACATTTTATTTCTAGTTGTTAACGAAATGCAATAGTAATTTATGTACTAGATTATATAAAGAACGATTGTAAATAACAGTTAAGCTAGTGAGGTTATTACAGAACTGAATGTGGATATCAATGGATAGAGAATATATTGGAGAAAATAACAGGCAACTAAATTGTACGGTCACTACGTTGGTTTTGAAAATTATCATGTGCAAATATTTATAAAAAATAGTTATTACGCAAATTGTGAATTATTAAGTCTTCTCGTCGTCCATACCACATTGCTTGAAGACAAAAGTCTTCCATCAGTGCGTCCTACCAGACATGAATTTTCGGAGCCGAAACGTGGACACTTACGGTCAGACTAGTCCACAAATTGAACGTCGCTCAGCGATTTATGGAGAGAGCTATGCTTGGAGTTTCTCTAAAGGACAAGATTCGAAATGAAGTGATCCGAAAGAGTAATAAATTAACTGACATAGCTCTAAGGATAAGCAAGCTAATGTGGCAGTGGGCTGGTCACATTTTTTGAAGAACCGACAACCGATGGAGTAGACGAGTTCTCGAGTGGAGACCGCGCTTAGGCAAACGTAGTGTAGGACGCCCTGTGGCCAGGTATAGAGACGGCTTGCGAAAAGCGGCTGGAAAATGGATGCAGAGAGCTGGGCCCTTATTCTCTATTGCTACTAAGACACGTTACGCACCGTATTAAGATATCTTCATGGAATTGTCGTGTAACGTAAAATACTATTCTCTAAGCCACGGTCAAATTTGAGAAACGCGACAAGGCCCGTTAAGCGCAAATTATAGTCTATATCTATATTATTATGATCTATAGAACAGACTAGGGATATGATTAAATGGTACTACAATCCATTTTTCAAATAATTTTTTTTTTGGGATCCCTTCAAAATTAATTATGCAAAAACCGATTAATTTTCAAGAAATAATCGATTTTTCTGAAAAAATATATATCGCAATCCCTTCAAAATCGATTAGGTATGCAAAAATTGATTAATTTTCAACAAAGAATCGATTCTGTTTTTTTTTAATTATGAATTGTAAATGATAACGCTTAAAAAAATACGATTAACAAATAATCGATTAATTTAAAAACAATAATAGATCCAAAAAGATCCACTTTAAAAAATAAGTTTTTTTAATAATCGGTTTTTTTCACATATCTAGAACAGTCAAAATTCCGAAACAAACGGACGTATGTACGCCTATTAAAACACCACGAGAAACCAAATAAAATAAAAACAAAGGGCGTAGACAACTAATTTTCTTGTGGCAAACAGAATTCCGTTTTACGATTCTGCGCCATGGCGCGTTTAGGAAACGCGTTACCGTTACGTTACGTTAAAAGCACGTTATGACGTCACACGTTTTCTGCAAGGAATTTCATTTGGCAATAGAGAATAATGGCCCTGAAGACCGAGCTCAGTGGCATGTATTAGGAGAGCCCTACGTCCTGCAGTGGACAACTATAGGCTGATGATAATGATGATGATACAAATTACGTATATTTTTTCACTTACAGTAATAAAAAATTGAGACAATGAGTGGCCATATATTAATGACGGGAAGATGCATGTGAATATGTCAGTCGGAACTTAATCTACATCTATGTATACCTACAACTAAGTAATATATAAACTCATTAGAGAATATATGTACTCCATTGACATAAATGAACAATATTTACAAAGTCTGACTAGTTTTTTTTTGCCAGGGATTTGTTATTGTCAATTTTTATACATTGTTCATATTTTCCTTAATAAAGGCATTTGTAGACTAACTGTATTCACAAACGTCATCATTGAACCCCAAAATGTAAATAAAAATGTATTATGAATCATAGTAGACAGTAAATCAATTCATTTTTAAGACTATCAGGATAATTGTAAATTAGTTATTATCACAAAACAGCCTATAAACGATATCCAGTACCTAAAATTTTAGTTTTTAAAACGAAACATTGTGAATTTGTGTATTTTAAATGAAATTGTGAATAAATTATCAATATTGATATTAATTTATCTGTTTTATTATAAAAAATATCAATTGGTATACATGGTTTAAATAGGAACCGTTGAAATCAATTACAATGCAAGGAGACACCGTCCAGAAAGAACCCTCTCATAAAAATTCATGCACTCGCCATAAAATACAAATCCAAGAATATCCATCGTACACCCATTCTAGCTGACTGTCCCGACAAAGTAGCCTAAATTGGAAAACAAATCAATTGACCATCCAATTACTCCGTCTTACGCCACGTCCACCATAAGTCACAGGATCAATTCCGCCATTCCGCAGAAAAAGTCGTCCAAAAGTGGCGCTTATCTCGCGGCAAATTGAAAATGCAGCCGCCCGTGTGATTGTAACGCAAGTCGCAACGGCCGCCGCGCCACCGACATATGGACCTATTCAATTTTAATCGCATTTCAGAAGAATGGACATCGGATAAAAGTACCTATAAAACGGTCCCCGGTCCGCGACGATAGGCCTCACTTAATAAGTCGGTTTTATTTGCGGTTGCTGCGACCGGATTTCAAGGGAGGCCCATTGTTGGTACACAATCATGTTTGAGTTTGATCTTTTTAACTCGTATCTGCGAGTCTGTAAGCGTTTACGCTTCGCTGATTCCGGGTTCGTGGTTCTTGATCTCGACAGATGGAAGAGAAACATTTTGCCAACTTGAATAGCGGTCTGTCATGAGATTTATATAACCTTTCTTAGGTATTTTGAATTTGGGGATTAACTTAATAAAAAATCAGATACCTACGCAAACCGTGAGAGTGGTTTTAGTTGTAAAAGCAATTGAGCAGGTATTTTTATAGGCAAGAGCTATTTAAAGATCATCAATCTACCCATGTAGCTAAGCATACATACACAGCGAGTTAGTTTCGAGCATCTAGACGATTCGCCGAGTGGTGGTATAATAATAGGACCACCCATCTCATCCCGCGGGTCCTGTGAGAACCAGCTAAGGGAATACAGGAAATGGACAGCAACATGCACCTGTGTAGTAGAGGTATTATTAGTTATCACCAACTACGACAATCACCAAGACGCCTGCCAAGCGTGGTGTTATCGCAAAACCTCAAAAAGCAGCGAGCAACCACTGCTCGTTGTGGCGATCAATGTTCAGTCAGTGGTCAGCAGTGGATCTATACCGATTCATGATTCATGTGATTTTGCCAATTTATACCATTTTTGTATGGTATAAATTATCAAAATTGGTTGATTTCAGGAACGTACTTACATGGCGTAACTTTGTATAAACGAAGTCAGTGTTTTATCAACTGCATAAGGTTTTTCAAAATATTGGGATTAATAGTAATGGAATCCCGTCAGTTGGCTATGTGAGGTCACCATTTCGGGTTGACTTCTCGAAGGTATTCTAGGCATGACAAGAAAGTTAAGCAACCTGAATTATCTAATTCAAATGCAACTAAATATTCTAAAATCGGAACACACCGTTTTGACTTCGGAACGGGCAGGGCATAAGTCACCGCGCACACGGCCAGCCGCGGCCCGGCTGGTGATAAATGCGCCGCTAGCGCGGGAAAAAATGTCGCCCAACAAAAACCACGCCATCACTCTGCTGGATTTATTACTCACGGCAACACTGCGGAATATTCGAGAGGCAACACCCGAGGGCGAATATTCTTACACCTACAGCGGAATGTTGCCTCTACCCCCTGATGTGACGGAACTTCGCACTTCGCTAAATTACGACCGTAAACGCTGTTGTACGGTTGTAAGCCGGAATGCGTACGAAGCAGCGAATAAATAATTATTACAAAATGTATTTCAAAAGCTAACTCTATATTAAGTTCGTCAGCGGAACAAACTGAAAAGTGGCTTCGAAATTTGAAAGAAATTGATTATTAATCCGTCTACATACTCGTATTACTCAGGATTCTCAGGAATAATGAATTTCACTGTCGTGGAAATCATTCGTAGCCTCAGTTCCTAACAAGCAAGGGTCAGCTTGGCGACCATTTGGCGAAAACAACGACATTCGATGCTTGCAGAAATCAGCGTGCTTTACAGTATAATACAAGTAAAATGTAATAGTAGGTAATTTAATCCTTGGATAACCACGCATTTTTAACCGACTTAAAAAATGTAGGTTCTCAAGTTGATGTGTATGTATGTAATATTGTTGAAAATGCGTTATATTTATACATATAGAGTGGATTTTTGAGACGGGTCAGTAGGGGCAAGTACCTTAACCGTTATAGTTACTGGAAAACGTTCCTAGGAGACCATCCATAACTATTTCAGATATTCTGAAGAGAATTCATATATTTTGGAAAAAAAAAACAATACACAATTTATTTTTTTGATGTCTATCGATCTTGTCCATACCAATATATAAAAGTGAAACGTTGTCTGTTTGTTTTTTTTGTTTGTTTGGGGAGCTTTCACGCGATAACGGCTTGACGGATTTTGATGAAATTTGGAATGGAGATAGCTTAAGCCCACGAATAAAACATACGATACTTTTTATCCCGGAAAATTGTAAGTTTCCACGGGAAAACTGGAATAACTGGAAACATGTTGATTACTCACTGTAAGAAACGGTTGCCATGGAAACGAAAAAACAAGTATGCCAATAAACATCAAGAATGATGGTATGCCTACATTGCCTTTTTACCTTTGCATTGGTTTTTAATATCCTAAAAGAACATAGGATGCTTTTTTTCGCGATAAACATTAGACCGCGCGAACGAAGTTCGGGCGGAAAAACTAGTTTCTTATAATGATCAAAAGTCTCTACTGGACCGTCTGAGGTTAGAGTACTAGCCAGTTGCCTGCTTTTGATCTTTTAATTTAATTTAACTTTTGATCCTTATAAGAAACAAGACCAGCATGTTAGAAGAGAGAGAGAGGCATGTGTAAAATTACCATTTTCTTGCCGACTGTTTTTTTTCCCAAAATCTGTGAATGCAGTTCAGAATATCTCAAAAAGTTATGGATGGTCTCCTAACTATTACAGTTAAGGTACCTGCCCTTACTGTCCCGTCTCAAAAATCCCCCTGTATATGTTAGTCTATGTGTTTAGATAAACATATGTACTAAATTTCATGTTTGTCCACGTATTTCTCGGAAACTACAAGTCTTTTTGCAATAATTATTTTTCTAAATTGTTTCCAGTAGGTATCTCATTTTTTTCTGAGCGAACGGAATAAGTACCTTTTTTTGGACTATTTTAACGAAAATAAAAAGTAAGAAATAAAAACACTCTCTTAAGTTTTATACGATTTGAATTCGGTTTAAATCGCACGTTACCGAAGGGTAAGTGCCTGTGAAGCTCTATGTTTGGATAAACAGGTTGTTATGGAAAAGCGTGTCGTTGTAGTACTTCTCAATATCTTAGCATAATTACCTGAAAAAAAAACCATTCTCCATGAACTTAAAAAGATTACATTTCCGCACTGCTGTGGTGGGTACTGTAAAGTAGGAATGTTTAAATCTTGGCAAGCACCTATCATTATGCATCCATAAAAGAAATGCAAACAATTAATGAGAACGTCCGCGTCGCGTCGCACTCATTCACGAAGGAATAAGCAGAATCAAATAGGAGTGTAGATCCCATTCATTTGAGACAAATTGCAAAAGCTTGGGAAAGTTAAATTGAAATTGCCTATTGTTCTGGTGGTTTCTGGTTTCCACAGCACTAGGAAGCCTGTGTTTATGTTTGTAAAGCTGGACTGAAAAAGTGTTACCTACTTTCGAGCGACAATTAGGCTGTGCAATTTCGTCATTAGATATATTCTATTCTGAATCTGAGGATCTAGATAATTTGGAATAGAATTATGACAAGCTTAAAGTTGAGAGTTATATAACAGTATTTAAGAAATAATAATTTAAAAAAAATGATATGTGCATATTGTTCCTCTGCGAAATAAGAGAGTCCACTAGAACTAAAGTTTGTATGTTACCGACACACAGATGGAAAGTTTGAACAGCCCTGGAGGGACAGTACCCTTAATACTAAATATAGCTAATTTTACTCAAAGGAAATATTCACTTAGTTATAAATGTAAAACTTTTTTATAAGGTGCCTTACCTCAGAATTGAACAGACATAAATGCGAAAATATAAGATCCTGTATTTTTAAGAGTCAGTCATAATCTCAGTAAGTAAACATTGCACCTTAAACTCGAGTTTAAGGGCAATGTTAACAGAGATTTGATCCTTATGACTGATCTCCACTTGGAGATCACGAAATCTAACTAGGAACCTAGTTAGATAACCCATTATACTACTAAATCGATATCAGATTTGAAATTTTTAACAAAAATAATTAGTGTTGAGGTGTGACAAATAAATATTCTAGATATATAAGCACGGAACCAGCAGCCGAACCTGCTGTGTTGTGACGGACACTTTTTCTTATAACGCCAACAATATCCATATCCAATTTTCATCTAGACTAAATCTCAATAAAGCTGAAAGGAGTCCAAGATCCAAATCCCTTAAAGGGCAGTCATAGAGAGCGCTGGCTCGTGAGTAAAGGATCGTACACACTCGAGCGGGCTCCGAGCCGGTGATCCGGGAATCAATCTCGGACTTAGGAGCGCTTATCTGGCTGACCCCGCCGCGCGAGACAAATGTCACGATGTTGGCGATTTGTTTTTGTTTATAATTTTTTATTTCTTTGATGTTTGGTACAAATGGAGGAAACGACAATGGAAGATGAGACGTAGATGAGAGGATGAGGTAAAAACTTACAGCGGTCTTTTACAGCAGACATTTGGTTGAGAATTACAATGCTAGAACAGGCCTTCACCAAGAAGCATGTTGCATATAAATACATCTTATTATAACAATTAATCTCTAATAACAAATTCAGAGTAAATCTAATAATATAATTGTAGGTGCTGAACTAATATTATGAATACCAACTAAAAAGAAACTGGATTTGGATAGCAACAAAATTCATTAAAAAACATTGTTATTTGAGTCACACAAGCCAAGTGCTAATCGTGGCCCGAACATTCAGGGTTCTGTACATCAAATAAGTAGTACCTTATTTTAATAATAATAAGATTCATTTTCATAATCAATCATGTACTGCAAAATTGATGTTCTAAGTCAAATTGTAACAAATTTCATCTAAAAATGCTGGCATTGCTGGATGACTTTTTTTACCCGACTGCGCGGAGGGTAATGTGTTTAACAGCTTATGTATGTTTGTTTCTTTGTGGTATTATATAGACCAAACGCGTGGACTGATGATCGATTTGCTTTAATCTTGCGAGTGGTACAAAAGACAAGACAGTAATCAAAATTAAATATGGCGACAACCAGACGCCATTATTGTGAAAAAAATATATGTAAAACTTGCCACTATACCGATGACCTGCCGGATGTAAACCTAGACGAGATCGAGATAGCCCACAAGCAGCTTATAAATGGAAAATCCCTGGGGAAGACGGAGTTGCTTCGGAACTTTTGAAAGCAGCAGGAAGACCTGTGTTTCGAGAGTTCCAGAAGCTGTTTAACTCTGCTCTGAACGATGGGAGAACTCCAAAGGCATGGAACAGAAGCTTGGTAGTTTTGTTTTACAAAAAAGAAGATATAACGCTCCTTAAAAACTACAGGCTCATCCCGCTTCTGTGCCACGTCTAAGCTGTTTTCAAGGGCAGTCTAGAATCGACTAGCGAGAAGACTTGATGAGTTTCAGCCTCCAGAGCAGGCTGGGTTTCGAGGGGTTACAGGACCATGGATCACATCCTGCCAGGGCGGCAGGTTATACAGAAGACTGAAGTTAACCAGCCCCTGTCTTGCTTTTGTGGACTATGAGAAAGAGTTTGACTGTTTTAATATTACCATTCTACAGTAGTATCTCTTGCTGAGGTTTATATATTTGATAAGACTATAACGAGACGAGTAGCTCGTTCTTATGATGGTAAGCGCCAACCTGCAGCACCTCCCAAAACATCAGTAATTGCAAAATTGTCACCGCTCCATCCCTCCCCTCCCCCTGTACAAGTTAGTGATGAGACGAGCAGGTCATTCTTATGATGGGAAGCGCCAACCTGCAGTACCTCCCAGAACAACAGTAATTGCAAAATTGACACCACTACTTCGCCCTCCAAAGGAGCGGTGTAATTTTTTTATATGCAGGGGGGTGGGGGGTGGGGTGGGGGCTCCTGTACAACTTAAAGACGAGACAAGCAGGTTATTCATAGGATGCTAAGTGCCAACCTGCAGTACCTCCCAGAACATCAGTAATAGCAAAATTGACACCACTCCTTCCCCCCCCCCCCTGTTTGTACAGGGAACAAACAGGGGTTCATCTGCGAAATAAGACCTGGAGTCCACTAGAACTTTAGTTCTTAGAATCACGTGGATAGTGGAGTTCTAGTGCTTAGTGACGAGACGAGCAGGTTATTCTTATGATGGTAAGCACCAACCTGAAGTACCTCCCAGAACATCAGTAATTGCAAAATTGACACCACTCCTTCCCCGTGTACAATAAATGTAAATTCTGTAATGACGAGACGAGCAGGTCATTCTTATGACGGTAAGCGCCAACCTGCAGTACCTCCCAAAACACCAGCTTCAGTAAAAAATATAATTGAATTACAATTGCATCGTTTATCAATTGTTTTTAAGAGTAGCTACGTTACTTTTGTTTAGTTTTATGCGCAGGTGGAAAAGAAATAAGAGACTTGGGGACCAGACAGTGTATTCACAGCTGCAGAGTTCCGTTTAGACACTGGGAATCCTAAAATTGAATGCTATTTCAAGAAATCCAGTGGCCATCACGTTCACTGCTTACTGAATAAGATTGTTGTACGGCTATTATAATTTAAATTAATTATTATAATTTAAGCCAAAAGATACGACAAAATTTATCCAAAATTGATAATTTTGATACAGATGCTCTACTATCTTGTTAGCATCATCATTAACGGTAGCAAAACAATTATCAAAACACACACCTGATTAAATTAATTTCAAAACAAACCAAAGAATGTTAACATTGAGGTAACGAATAAAAGTTTGAATTTAAATATTGTACCCGATCATTAAGCAGAGTAATAAACGACGACGGAACCAGTTTCATCTCATGTTAGAATCAGGGAATTCTGTTCCGAGAACTACTCCTATTAGATAAGAATCGGAGATCATTTAAATTAAACAGGAACGATTAACTTCCAGACGAGAGCACCTCTGAGGGAGCTGGTATTGTAACAGTGTTGCTAGGTTCATGAGGAATTTCTAGGAAAATGCGAGCTTTGTTTTATTTCGAAAAGTTGGAAATAAATAACTCTTGGTTTTATTTTATACTAGCTGCGCCCTACGGTTTCACCCGCGTGGATGATGATGATGATGATGATCCTAAGTGTTATTCCAGGATATAAGCTATCTTCACTCCAAATTTCATCAAAATCAGTTCAGCTTGTTCAGCGTATGGGACAAACATATACCTACACACACTCACTCAACACTTTTGTATTTCAAATATTAGTGTGATAATATTTTAGATTTACGACTTTAACTTGAAATATTAAATTTATCTAAATTCAATAATGTTATTTAGAAAGATGTTTGTATGCGAAACCTAGAGAAAAATAAAAAATATAGGTACATATCTTTTTATTAATATAACACTAGAATAATCCACAGTCATATCAAACTCTAACAAGCTTTTTCAATGTACATGAAAAATTATATCTGGAGTGGTATTAAGAATACCCATGTAAAAGGCTTTTAGACAGTTTTTGAAGATAAAGTGTAGCAGCACTGTGTCACATAAAGCTATCGTTCATAAAGCTTTTAAAGCATACGACAACCGAGCCGGGTGACGTTCGAATACAACTACATATACATATTTTTATAATTCTTAATTTACGAACACTGCTAATCATAATAAACAAAATGTGTGGGTACTCCGTGTCTGTAACTTAATAACGTTGAATACACCTGCGTCTGCGCCTCCCTCGCACATTAATATTATAATATATACGAGGAAAAGGACCCTTTAATGCATTCGGCAGACGAATGCGGTAATTATTATTTGGTGTAAACGTATTGAATATTAAGTCCAGTATTGGGGAAGTAGTAATCTTTTTGTGGACTAAAGTATGCTAATTGCGCCTGTAACGGACTTTATATAACAAGGGTCCGGGGACAGGTGACGTCATAATAATTGACGGAATTTCGATAGTGTAGTATCGTCATCATTTTGAGACACGTCGCTTTCGTAGCTGAATTTTGTCGGCAAGGTATTTTTTTACTTGATCTTCAAGATTTTTCAATTAATTTAGCATGAAGTTAGGATTTCGTAATTGGATTCAGTAATATTCTATAAATATATTTCATTATAAATATGCTGATCATCATTACGGTAAAAGTTATTAGATTAAAATATGCATGTGTATGGATATAGCTTTTTTACACATTTTTTTTCCTACAAGATGGTCCATTAAATTAATTCACACATACTCTTCACACATCATACATCTTTTACCATACATTTCTTATTGTATAGTTTTTAAACTTTGCCTAACAAGGTCACAATAATTTTATACATTCGTTTAATTAATAAATTAGAGGTTAATTTAAGTGTTCCAATCCCAAATCCTTAATTAGACCCTTTGTCAAGGATGTCAGCTCATGCGATGTCGGAGTCTAAAACATTTTGTGACTCAAACGTAAATTCAGCTGTCTCCTAATAAATGTGTTCATGTATATTGTAGAATAAGAACCATCGGATATTCTCATTGCATATTTTTTTTTACCTGTAGTAACAGTTAGTACTTTTTCGATATTTTGTATTACAATGCTTTTATCGGAAATTATGTAGCGGCTCACCCAAAACGTTCAGACACTCTTCAATAACCTTATTTCCACTCCGTGTGAGTTTGTGTCTCTCCCTAACGATATCATCTAAGCTTAGCTCCAGATCCTCACTTGAATGTCGTTCTTTAGCCTTCAACTATGGACATATTATAGGGACTCGATATAGACAACTGCATATTACTCCGTACTCTAGACAGGCTTTTGACGAACGTTGCACTGAGAGCATTTGATTATCGCCATTTTGGCGCTGATAGCAGTAGTTTGGCAGTAGTGAGCGTCCACGGAACTAACGTTTTTGTACTATCATTTATTCTGTGACTAACGTTAGGAGATAAGATAATGTAAAATTTAGTTCCATGGACCTTCTGTGGGGGCGCGGGCGCTTTGAATCAGCACAAACAAAAGCACGGAAAGCAAATCCATACAGATCAGTGGGTCTCGGGGTAACACGTCACGTTCCTATGACTCACGTGTGAGTTTGTGTTCTTCGCAATTCATCTTGTGAGTTTGTAATGTTGATAGGGAAAGTCACTTTTTAGCCTTGTTGTAACTAGTCTCTTACTTATCGATCTACTATCGTCGATCCCTCGCATTGTATGTCGTCGCTCAGCTTATTAACGAAGGACATTCTAAAGTAAACGGGACACAGGGTAACACGGCACCTTGTCTCCACTCGCGTGTGTTTGTGTCTCTGCCACGCGTTTCGTTTCCCTCTAATTACCTATTCCGTAAGCGGTCGGTGTTCTTTCCAATGTTGTCAGAATTACATTAGATTTATGCGGGCACATTTCACTGAACGTGAAGTGCGATACAATACAATAGCACTAAATGTGAACTAGTTGGGTTTAAACGAAACTAAACTGCTGTGGATTTTGAAAACAGGAGATAAAAAAATAATTGCGCATGTAACTTGCTTTTATGTTTGTAGATTAAGTGATGGTTAAGTAAATGTTAACATAACAAATACGGTACATTGATTTTGATTTTATTTATTGACATTTTATTTGATCTCAAAAGATCTTTCTCTATGCGTTAACAATAACATGATAATTATACTCGAGCTATGTATGAGTATGTACGTAAAGCATTATATAATTGACATTGGTACTGTAGTCGGTTTTATTCAATAAACTAACAGACTTAAAACGCGGCAAAATATTGATTTTCCAATGGGTTTCAACCCACAAAACAATGGCCCAAAACCGGGTCAAGAGCCTATTGTAGGCACTAAAAGGTGCGTGGCCAAACTTCCGTTAGTGAGCTCGGAAATAGTGTTGTACATTTTGCTGACGTACAAAGCGGGACAAGAAGGTCGATAATGGGATTTATAAAAATGGGTTTAACATTGTATTTTGCAATTGTATAGAAATCGAGACAAGAATATTGAGAATGGGATTTCCAAAATGTTATGAACATATTTTGGAGAAAGGTTACCGACATAGATCTAAGAATATAAGCAAGCTAAAGCGGTAGTGGGCTAGTCATATTTCCCGAAGACCCGGTAACCGTTGGGCTAGACGAGTTCACGAGTGGAGACCACGTTTAGGCAAACGTAGTGTAGAACGCCCGGTGGCCAGGTGAAGTGACGACCTGCGGAAACAGGCTGAAAGAAAATGGATGAGAAGAGCTGAAGACCGAGCTCAGTGGCGTGCATTAGGAGAAGCCTGCGACTAGCAATGGACAAATATAGGCTGGTACTATAGACGATGGTATTTATGAGTAATAAAAAATATTTTGTCACATGATTTGTATACCTACTTACATAAGTGATATCACTCAATTTGTACTTGGCATTGTGGATTATGGTGCATACTCTTCCTGTGAGTGTAGAGCTGGCCCAGCTGTAGCTATTGTATTGCTTTTGTTTGTGCTGATACATACGATACCATTGATGATATAGTTTATGCTTTGAATTAATTAATTCCTATCAAACACTTATTCAATTAAGGTATAAAACTAACAATAACACACAGACTGTTTTTTTATGGATTCTGATTTCAGTTCTTCCACAGTTCTGTAAACTGGTGTCCCACTTGAATCGGGACACCAGTTTACAGCACTAACGGTCGGAAGCGGCGGCACAATCGCCCCAATAAATGTTGCCGTAAACTCTCAGCTCTGCCACAGGTGCTTTACTTAATGCCTGTAGTTAAAATGTTTTATGCAAACTTAAAATTAGTACTTTTGGTTTGCTCGCCTTGAGTTTGAGAGTGGATTATGCTTGGTGAGGGGTTTACAAAGACAGCTAATTCATACTATATGGTAACTTTGCTTTTTTCTAATCTAAGCAAAACATTTTTTGGATAGGTATATCTAATACCTATAGTTGCGAGGCTAATTCCTATGGTACTAAACAATTTTCAAGATGGATATTAAATATTGTGGAGAGACGCAAACACGTACAAATACGGAGTTCAGGTGTACGCATATGCGTGGATGATATTATGCAACCTGATAGGCGCAGGTTGCGCGGTGTCCGAGATTGGTTGTCAACGCCACCGCACGCGCCGAGACCACCAATTAGTACAGGCTGATTACAGTTTTGGAGAATATTTAGAGAAAATAATGCTAGAAAGATCTGAAACAAATTTTGGTGTGTTATTTTTGGTGCTGATGAAGGAAACTTTCCAATGTTATTGAAGCGGAAACTCCTGGCAATGTACCTATATTTGCTTCCCTTCCTGACTTATAATATGGATCACAGAAAAGGTCGTTGACGAGCATCTAAAAATTTAAGTTAAAGGTTTGCCAGAGATCAATGGAGCGTACTAACATACTAGGTGTTAAGTTAACTGATCGAATACGAAACACTGTGCTCTAACACTTAAATTGCTAACGTTGCTGAAAAAGCCGATAAGCTGAAGAGGGTCTGGGTGGAGCACGTCTGCCGGATGCTAGATGGGATGTGGGTCAAAATCGCCACAAAGTGCAGCCTTAATACAACAAGACAACTGGAAGAGATGGCGGGACGAGGTTTATTAAAGATTGGGCAAACATGTCAAATGATCGCAATGTCTGGCAATCAAGTTGGGCGGCCTTTGCCCTACAATAGAACAGTACAAGCTAATAGTAATTGTATTTTCGGTAAGGTACGAGTATTTCGTCTTTTTATAAAGTTTCATTAAAATAATACAAGACATATTGAAATACAACATTGTAGATAGGTTATTGCTAGTAGGTTGTTGCAGTTGCCATATCCAACCTTGAAGAAATTAGAGCCCAATATTTACGTAAATTTATTAGAAACTATACAGAATGTTGAAAGGATTTGTTACTTGGAAAAAATAAAACGGTACCTACCAACTTGGAAAAGACGTAGCCTACTCACAAAGTTTTGTTTGGTTTAATTTAATCAGGTTCATGAATCACAATAAAAAAAGTTTCATACATCATGCTCAGCGGGTGAAGCAAAATTAACAATTGACGACTGGGTGGTCTAGTGGCTAGAGACCCTACTGCGAAATCAAACTGTCGTGGGTTTAAATCCCGCAAGGTGCAATCATTTGTGTGATGAGGAGAAGTGATTGTTTCCGAGTCATGGATGTAATATTTGTATGTATATTGTTTATTATCCGATATTCTAGTGCCCATAGTACAGGGTATCCTAGTTTGGGGTTAGGTAATTGGTGTGAATTGACCGGAATATATTTATTTATTATTTATTTGATTATGGTCGCCTCATCCTTGACCATTTATACAACCTTTTTTTTTATTTATTTTTTATTTGTATTTACTTACATCTGCTTAGTATTTCTTGAATAAAAAACTACGCAATAAAAGCTCCCCGCGTAGCAACCCTAAGCTATTACTTATGATGAGGCATACGCCAATAAAATCGGTTAACAACTGTTTTGCATCCAGATAGAAAACTTTTAATTTGCCTTCAGACCTTGAGACTTGGAGCACCTTGTTTAAACAAATACACCTGATCGCTCCTTGCACCTTGCCCCGAATGTGAACGGTTGGATACACCTGTCCCTTTTTATTATAGGTATAAAAGTATTCTCATCTCTGTCCCTCGAGGGTGCGTTCATGATTATGGAATAGTGGAAATAGAATGAAGCCGCTGGCGATTTATGTAGAGCTCTTTTGTACGAAACTACAACTTTTGAACTTTTTCACTTTGATGCACCTATCATAGATTAAATTGAATTCCAGTTTCATTAAACTGAAAATGTAACTACCGACTTGTTTGACTTTACTGATGTCTTTTTATTTTACCATTTAGACTAAGAGAGTTATGAAATGGTACAACTATATTGATTTGATCATGCACTTGAACTTTCAGCACGTAGTAAATGGTTTTAAAATCCCATTATATACCTAAAAAAACTGATTACTAAAGTTGGAGCGTCTAACTAAATATTCATTATATAGGTAGTATAATATGTTTTTTTATAAACTACAATCTAGCAGTAATTCCTATAAGGGGATTGAGTAAAGACGTGGAAACCCATCTTTTCGTACAAACGTAGGTACCTATTTTCGTTTTTTACTTTATCTATATTCATATCGTAAAAAAACGGATTATGAACTCAAAAATGGTGGCATAATGACATAATTTACGCACGGCTCGAGTAAAGACTACTAATGTATTATTTTTTTCATATTATAATATGAAAAAAATAATACATTATAACACTGTTTTGAAACAATGTTATATTTATAACTTTTTATAACATAAAAGCACCGGCTTTTTTTTATCTATGGCGGCGCGTGTTAGACAATATTATGCATGCGAATTCGCTGTCAACTGGCGCCATAATTTACTTTTCATTTTGAATTAGTAACTAACAATGTGTTTTGTGTTTTTGATGATGATGAAAAGATTTATCCTGATTAAAAATGTCCGACAGCAGTCTTAGTGAGGAAAATTTGACTCCACCTGACATCACGGATACAGCAAAGAATATGACGAACGAGCTTTTAAAAAATAACACTTTTTTTTTTAAATTAAATGTAATTTCCTATTGCATGAGTGTTGATAAAGTAGTGTATGAAACGGCACATAACTAGATATTAAAACACTAAAGTGATACTGTTTAAAAACTTTTTTAACTCGTTTTTTAAACTCACTTTCGTGTTTTAATGACCCTCGTTATGCTACCGTTTCATAAACTACTATCACTTTTAAGGGACTTCACTCGTACCGAGCCTACAGTAAAAATTGCTAATATTATTAACGGTACCAATAGCAAAGAAAAATGCACTACGCTACGCCAACAGTCCCTTGTTAGGTAGGTACTAAGCTACCTTTATCTTTTGCCTGAAAAGCTCCCATGCAATAATACAATGTTGCAACCGAAATGAGGACCATTTCTAATACAAATACTTCTACCTACTTGTACATCTATCTACTCGCATTTCGAATTGTTTCACCTCATTACGCTCACGAATATCACCAACACCTTAGCGATTTTATACTTATTCCTATCACATAGCTTTAAACCTTTAGCCATTGGTTGAAAGCTTAATTTTGACTGCCAAATTTCCGAGTTGACTGGTTCTGATCCAACTCCTTAAGTAGACAAATTTAAACTCAATATGTTGCACTAGAAATTTCTAAATTGACTGATTTTGTATCAAATCCGATTAAATTTCCAATGCTAACCAAAAGCGAACCCTATTATTTGCCTATAAAGTTGAAAACGATTAGTTTCAACTGCTTTAAACAGAGGTGTGAAAATATTTTCTCAGAGTATGTCGAAGTCTGCATTGGGAATGCGACAATTTTGCTCGTTGGAATACAAAACTGGGACTAATGGTCTGCTATTCTTTATGTATCCAATTAAAATTATTCTTGCATTGTGCCGTATGGATTTTTGAATTGTTGTTTTGTTTGCTTCAGCATCGTATCGCTATTATAATCCAAGACTACAGGCAAAATAACTTTTGGCTTATAATTTTAGTTTTATCACGCTCTGAACCTTCAAAGTTCGGATTTGGTTTCTCGTTTTCTACATCTACACTAATATTATAAAGAGGAAAGATTTGATTGTTTGTTTGTTTGTAATGGATAAACTCAAAAATTACAGACCCGATTTTAAAAATTCTTTCAGATAAAGAAAGCTAAATTATCAGCGAGTAACACAAGCAGGTATTTTTTCAAAAAACTAGTTTCTTTTCGATAATTGCAATAATGTAGCACGAGGTACCTATTAAATTTTGCAAAAAAAAACTGAATTACTTTGTATCACAAACCAAAGAGTATATATATATATATATATATATATATATATATATATATATATATATATATATATACTCTTTGGTTTGTGATACAAAGTAATTCAGTTTTTTTTTGCAAAATTTAATAGGTACCTCGTGCTACATTATTGCAATTATCGAAAAGAAACTAGTTTTTTGAAAAAATACCTGCTTATACCTATATATATATATATATATATATATATATATACGTAAGATCACAACCTAAGAAGGAGATACGGGTCTTTGTTTATGTAACGTTGCCATGGAAACGAAATCACAGAACATCTAATAATCATTGACGTAGAAAATGCTCTAGGTATGCTAATAATACACGAAATAGTAACCGTAAATCGTTTGATTCCTTGCGTTAAACAGAATAATACTATAGACGAAATGGTACGTCAGTATAAAACCTATTAACATAAACATTTTGTGTAAGAAATTGTTGTTGTTCTATTTGTCCAAATAAAGTACCTACAAATTTTATTTTTCTATTTATCTACCCGTGCGAAGCCTGGGCGGGTCGCTAGTAAAATATAAGTAGGTTTTTAAGTACGTAGTATACCTACTCATACAAAAAGTATACCGCAGCGAAGGTTTAATGTGCAAAATAGTTAGTCGTTTATTTCAAATAAGTAATTATTTATTTTAAAATAATATTCATCAGACGTGTAAAATTAACTCAAGTTTAATAATTACTATTTTTAATTCCTGTTGATATTAAGATACATAACAAATAATTACTAATAAAGTTAATAATCAATGAAACACTTTAAGCATCGCCTGTGTACCTTTAATTAATTGAGAAGTTTCAGTAGATGCGTGTAAAATTTGCATAAACACAACGTTCACTATCTCGAAATAAGAACAAGATTCAGACTCGGGGCCCACATGAAATAAATCGAATAAAAAAATCGATTTTAAACGTTCGATCTGGGCTGGAGTGTATGCAATTAAAGAGTTCGGAGAATCGCGGGACTGCACGGACTCCGCACGAATATAGTTACGCCGTTGGGGTGTCAGGAATAAAAATAATCAGACAGGAGATGTGTAGCTGAGTCGTTTGAGGAGATGTTCCTTCGGCGCTGAGCTGTTCGAACAAAAAACAGGTGTTTGTCGTCTTGACGTGGGTTACAATTAATTACTCTTTGAATTTTTATCTGATGGCATACCTCATCATCAGCCTATAAGGTACATCCCCACTGCTGGGATACAGGCCTTCTCTTAGAGAAAGAGAGAGAGCGAGTTTGATTGTTTCATAACTGGCTATCAAATGAGATTGTTTTCTTGTAAGTTCCATAAAATATTTGTTTCAAGATCATGATATCAAGATATCTCTATCTTGTTCGATAAGCAGTTATAAACTAGCGAAACAAATATTTTACAGTTATGGGACTTACAAGAAATATTTCTCATTTTATAGCCAGTTGGGAAACAGTCAAATAAATCCTCCTTCATAGCTGGTTATGAAAGGGGAAAATCGACAATTACGAAAACGGCAAATTTATTCTTATTAGATAACCAGTTATGAAACAATTGAAAAAATACCTTTTTCACAGCTAGTTGCGTAGTGCGTGCGGCGGATGTCACATCTCCTAGAATAGTTATGAAAACAGGACAAGGGGAGAGGATGGGCCAAAATCAACCGCGCTGGCCCAGTTCAGCGGATGTCACAAAAAGTCATAGAACAGTTATAAAACAGCACAAGGGGAGAGGATGGGCCAAAATCCACCAAGCTGGTCCAGTGCGGCGTATGTCACAAATATGTTCTACAATAGTTATGAAACAACACAAGAAGAGAAGATGGGCCAAAATCAACAACGCTGGCCCAGTGCGGCGGATGTCTCAATAAGTCATAGAATATTTATAAAACAGCACAAGGGGACAGGATGGACCAAAATCCAAGCTGGTCTAGTGCGGCGTATGTCACAAATATGTCCTATATAATAGTTATAAAACAGCACAAGAGGAAAGGATGGGCCAAAATCCACCGCGCTGGCCCAGTGCGGCGGATGTTACAATATGTCCTAGAATAGTTATAAAACAGCACAAGAGGATAGGATAGGCCAAAATCCAGTAATTTAGTTATCTTAGTATATCCATTACAAACAAACACACATACGTACGAATCTTTTCTCATTATAATATTAGTGTAGATCTAGATGTACCTATTAGTTGGCCAGAATGAGGTTTTGAACCGGGAGCGACAGGTTTATGAAAAGCGCACATGCTAGCGCTCAGCCACCACCGCTTTACCGCTGAAATAATGAATAAATAATGAATATATATAGCAAGTGCTAGAATTCTTTATTCATTTCTTTATTTTATTTATTAACATACATGTTTTAAACAAAACATGTTTTATGATAACAATATTACGATACGAATATTTGACGGTGGAACCAAAGAGTTCCAGAATCGGGAGTATATAGCTAAACAGACGTTTATTTTAATAACAGATAACATAAAACTGTAATTCGATAGCTTACAATCAAAACTACTAAAACTCTTTCTTTATTTTCCATCACGCGTATTAATTATTCCATAATTTTATAACAACCATTAAACTTAGAGATGCTCGATTATTATCGATAAATCGCGCATAACCCCGAAGTAGGATCGCTTATCGAGTTCCAGAGACGACTAAACAAGGTGTTTACGATCCAGATTTCGATCGGAGAAAAACGCCGCACAAAACTAAATCCTTAGCGAATAAATTATAAGAGAGTCCATTCGAGTATCATCGGTCGTGTGTCCCCTCCTTAATTGGGCCATGTTGCTCGGACAAGGGAAAAAATTTAACATTTGTTAGGTATTCCGAGAATTATACACTTGTTGCTTTTCAACAGTGGTGACCAGTTTAGTTGCATCGGTAATGAATTGGTAACAGTGGGGTTTTTAAAGAACTGTCTAGTATTTAGTATTGTTCTAAAATCTGTATAGCATCTTTAAAGCCACTGTAATAGTGCCGAGGTGTGATAAAGACGATAAAAGGATGTTTAGGTTAGTGACGAAGTCTGAAGTAAATAAAAAAACGATTCTATGATCTATGTTACAATATATTTTCTGACAGGCATGACAGTATTTAAAAGATTGTTATATACCATTGAACTACGAAATCCAGATCTTATTACAACAACCTCATTAGTTTTTTTGAGTCCTGACTAGCTAAACTCTAAATGAAGAGTTAGTTTAAGGTCATATTAAAGTCCGACGATCAAGCGTTTATTTAATTTAAAAAAAAACGTATAACCAGTTATTGTAAATTAAAGCATCAACACTTCATAAGACTTAAAATGTATACCTAGGTTATATGCCTTGTCAAGTATTTCTAGTTGTTAATCGAGTTTCACCTGCTAATCAGCTGCCTCGACAAGGGTGGTAATCCTAGACGGATTAGGATTAGTTTTTACCGCAGACCAAAGCCAATGTTCATCAGTTAATGGTTTTTATAGTGAGCCCTATACCACAGATTAAATAATAATACTCAGCCTAAACTTTTCAGTGTTCCTACATAGTTACATAGAATATTGGTGAAGTGTAAAGCTTGGTTCACCCCTTGCATTTTTTTGTAATTTGCATATTATTTTAGCTGTATGTTCAGAAAGTGTTAATTAAGTTTCGGGCAGTACATAAACATTATGCAAGAACGAGGCTTTAAACTCTTATTTAATTAATGTATTGTCGTATTGTATCAGACCATTTAATGTAGCATTCATATTAGTAGCAAATCTAGCTATGTAGCCTAAAGCACAGTATAAATAACAGTACTCTAAAGCCCTAATGAAAGCCTAGGCTGAATAGCCTAGTGGGAAGAGATACTTTTTAGTCACTTAATTAAAAAACCTACTATTATCTAGTTAGTCACCAAATGAGTTTACGGTATATTAAGTATATTATTATAATAAGCGGTATAGAGCATGGTTTCTAGTGCAAATGACGATCCTGGATACCCCTCATGCTCCCTCATGTTTATTTTATTTTATTTGTCTTGCAATGTTTGTATGCATGTACGTATGTATATGTGTGTATCTTTGCTTAGGTCAAATCTTGCAAGCTGTATTAGAACCACTTCCTTTTATCCTACGGAGTTGAATTTTTACATGTTAATTCAGTTCCGATGACAAACAAACCAAGTTCCGATGACAATGCATGGTCATGGTAAGAATGAGCTAAATCGTCATCCAGAAGGCTTCAGATAAAGGAACTCTTCAACGGTTAACAGCCCAAACAAGAAATTTTGTGTACGCATTTTAATATGATAGCCGGTTTTAAGTTTTACCGTGATTTGGTTTCTGTTCTCTGGGTTGGGTCCTAACTAGGGATCTCCTCAACGGTTAACAGCAGGACATGAATTACTGTATACGCATATTATGGTGTGATAGCCCGTTATAAGTTTCACCATGACATGGTACTTCAAAAAGCTTTTTCTTTTAATTGTTTATAATTAACTTATTTATTTTATCCACCGCAAAGCTTGCGTCCCACGCCGTGTTTTCATATTTCCCCCACAGAAAACTTGATGAATATCTGTAAGTTTTTACAGACGAGTTTAACCTTCAAATTCCACCTCACTCTTTAAGCACGTATTCACAAGCGACCCTTAATACCCTTAAAACCCTCCAAGTAAAAACTGAAGGTGTAATGAAGGAGTGAGCGCGTGTCGCTGAACGTAAATTGTTTATTATTTTTTATGAGATTTTCATGAGAACGATCGCTGTTCTCGTTAAGCACACCACGATAACCCCCTAGTAGTAGTAGCTAACCCCTTTTGATGAGGTAATTTATTTTTGACAGAAAACTCGACGCGCGGCTCATTTTTAGTTTAGAGGTGGGGCACTAACTTTAGTCGCGTATCGACCGATATTTTTTGGTTAATTTCCAAGGCGTCAGACGTAATGTTTTCTATGTATCCCAAAATGAGTTTAATTCGCCTTCTAATGACATCTTCAAGAGTTTTCAGTAGGTCTTAATTGTATATTAATTAACTAAGACATTCAGAGCAGAGTAAAACTAGTAAATTATTATATAATAGATTTATGTTGTTTTATGTTGATAGAGATGTATGGTTTTACAATTGTGCCTATTTTGTTATAGGCACTTGTGATGTGCACGCTGTGATATGTACGCGGGAGTATAAAGTGGTGTGGAGTGGTGAGAAAACTTCAGTTCAAGTGAATAAAGTGGTGTCGAGTGGTGAGAAAACTTCAAGTTCATGTAACCTTTTGAGCAAAGCTAGAGAAAAATCATAATTTATAATTTTTCAAGACTTCAATTTTCGTTCATGTACTTGTACCATTTCGCTAAACAAGCGTATCAGAAGCTAGCATTTGTAGTTCCATTTCGTCTTTACAAACAGCTACAACAAGCTTAAGAACAACTTGTTAAATCGATTGGTGGTACGCTAGTAAACAAAAACGACAATTGCTAATACAACGATCATTTCATAATACGACCTGGCATTTTCCACTCTTCTCAAGATTTCCCGAGGTGAAATCGCTAAGCGCCCTGATGTTTGAGGATGAGAAATGAGCGGAAGGCGGAGGCACAGGGGGGGTGTATTGTAAACACAATTACCACCCCCACCCCCGGGGGCAACAAATGGCGGCTAAACGACCCATTCGCCTGTGATTTGTTAGCAATATGCTTTAGATTTGGAACAGAAATGCCTTTAAACTCGTTCGCGGTTTCAAAGAATTCGCATTTTTGTTAGCGGTTACAGCCTAATGGCGTTATGGAGCTATTTTCAATGGTTTGGTCCTATTTGGTCCTTTATTTTATATTTTGTTCTTTTGGTTTTCTTTGTTGAGCGCCTAAATACACAGGCCAAAAACTTGATTGTTCGGTATTCGTACGTACACTTATAAAAGAACAAAGCTTTTATTTCGGTTTAAAACTATTTATGTCGGAATATTAATTGAAGCTGGAGCAAGATTGTAATTGATACGACTACATTGGTAGGTACGTCGACAACTTGGTGAAGAGATAATAATGTTTAAAATTATTTCGTCTACACTAATATTATAAAGAGGAAAGATTTGATTTTTTGTATGTTTGTTATGGATTAACTCAAAAAGTACTAAACCGATTTGAAAAATTCTTTCAGCTATAGAAAGCTCCATTATCAGCGGGTAACATGGGTATGGCATGGGTATGGCATTTTATTATATTAAAAAAAAAAAGATATCCCTGCGAAAATTGCAATAATGTCTCCCAAGGTATCAAAAATACAGAACGGAATGACGTTTCCATGAAAACGAAATAATAACAAGTCGGTCAAGTACATACGTGAGTAATAATGCAGCTGTCTATGGTCGAAAAGCACTGCCGCCAATGATTTTGAATTACGCTTACTGGCGTTTTTTTAGAAGTTACGACGAGTATATAAAAATATATTACTTGTGTATGTTTTTTACTACTGCACGCTCAAACGGCTGAATTGATTTTGATGAAATTTGGAATGGAGATAGGTATATCATATATCCTGAATAACACATAGGATACTTTTCATTATCATCTTCATCCTTCACGCTCAAATGGATGAACGGAGTTTTATGATATTTGAAATGGAAATTTCTTAGACCCTGGAGAAACAGAGGATACTTTTCTTAGACCCTGGAGAAACAGAGGATACTTTTCTTAGACCCTGGAGAAACAGAGGATACTTTTCTTAGACCCTGGAGAAACAGAGGATACTTTTCTTAGACCCTGGAGAAACAGAGGATACTTTTCTTCATCATCATCATTACAATATTTCATTCTCAAACGGCTGAGCGGATTTTGATGAAATTTGCAATGGAGATAGCTTATACTCTGGAATAACACATAGGAAACTTTTCATCATCATCATACTTCACTCTCAAATGACTGAACGTGTTTTGATGAAATTTGGAATAGAGATATAAACTTATACCCTGGAATAACACATAGGATCCTTTTCATCATCATCATCATCATCATCATCCCTCACGCGGGTGAAACCGCGGAGCGCAGCTAGTTAATTAATGAAGATGATCTATAATAACATTTTTTATTTTACTAAACTGTTAATTTTATACTGTCTTTTTCGAAAACGGCTTTAAAGATTTTGATGGAAATCAGAAGAGAGATGGAGATGGAGATCAGAAGAGCGGCATTAGATGTTTATACACCGCTCTTTAAGGTTTTCATCTTTTATACTTCTTATAATCTATTTCTGACTTTTGAGGTTCAAGCTGAGACCGATGGCCTATCAGTATATTAGAGCGAGTTGGAATTCAACAATACCGGGTTTGGTCCTCGGCTCTAATGACTTTTCTAAGTTACGTGTAGATTTCCGTCGCTCCGAGCTTTGGAGGGCACGAAGGTTGATAGCAGTCGTTAAGCCATGTCTGAGACCCTCGGGTGGCCTGTGACCAACTCTGACACCAGAGGCCAGCACTACCTCATACCTCATACGATAATTAAGCAAACAAGGTTCAAGAAGACACGATTCAATGGGATCTATACTTAAACATGTACTTTCATAAATTACTCGTAGTATCCACAGCATCCCAAACGAATCTACATCACTCGTACACGGCGAATGTATCTCGTTAATACCTTATGGCGCAAGCAGGGCGCTCGGGGGCGGAGCCCTAGCGCCCCTCTTGGGCTCCGATAAACAACTCAAGTACAACATTTAATTATATCGGTGTTTATTAAACCAGACGCACCTACGTAACGAACCGGCGCGATATCCATCGGGTGATAAACCAGCATGTTGGAAGAATTGGCTTAACACCTCCTGACTAATGTTGAACGGGAAAAGTAGGAGGGTACCGTGTTCTTTGGGACTACTCCCTTAAGTTTTCTAGTGATACGGCAGAGGCACAAGGGGCAAGGATTGGAAATTAGGCACGTGAGATCATCAGCTGCGTTACTTTTGAAGCCCAATACAATCCCGATCCCAAGCCAACCTCAATCCGATTCCAGTCAAATCTCATTTTGGATTCGGAATTGCGTGCGTATTGGCACAGAATAAATAATAGTACAAGGTATTGGCCAAGTTTGGCGAAGGATTGGCCAAGTATTCATTAAACGATCATTCCGCCTTGCCATTATCTCCTGGGCGCTTATTCACTATGCCACACGTAATTCCATGCCGGTAAAGTACGACGTCATTACGACAATTGCCGAACGATTCCACGAAGATATCTTAACGCGATGCGTTACGTGGCCGAATAGTCGTAGCGAAGGCGCAGAGCATTTATAACACAGAAAATTTAACACAAGAGGAACACTTGTCATGTTTTGTAATATCTATGTTATACAATATTTGAGAGAAGCAAAGGAAACCATTAAGAAAACACATTCAGTACCTATCCTAATGATTTGTGAATTGGTGTTGGTGGAACCGTAGAGAATCGAACAAATAAATTATTTTGCGCATTGCATACTTTTAATAAAGCCGTTATAGTTCTGGTAATTTTAGAAGTGTGCAAAACAGAGCAAAGCCCTGGGGCGCAACTAGGCGCGTTTATCAACGCACGCGCACGGCCGCGCACGCCCCCGCCCGCGGCCTCACGACCACCACGCCCCCGCCAGGGATGGACTTAGAGGACTGCGGAAAGACCTTAAATTACCAGACCATGCGACTATAACCCGAGGCGTCTCTAAACGGAAGCTTTTTGCTGGCTGCCGCAGCAGCACAATTCGGTAACAAACACAAATTAAAAATGTATATAACCCTCGACAAACCACCCCCTCCACCCCCCTTTCCCCCCCCCCCCCCCCCTCCACTCCCACCCCCATTATAGCTAAGAAGCTTCTCGATCACATCAGCTTTTAAACATAAAAACCGCATCAAAATCAGTCCAATCGTTTGGAAACTACGATCCTCACCCCCCTCCCCCCAATTCAGCTAAGAACTATCTCGTTAACCTCAAATTTAAAACGTAAAAACCGCAGCTAAATCGGTGCATTCATTTGGAAGCTACGAAGCTATATTAGGGGATAGGGGGGAAGTTGAGAAAAGAGGGGGATGAGAATATCCCCCTTTTCTCATCTCCCCCCCCCCCCCTATATAGCTAAGAATCACCTCGTTCACATCACCTTTCAAAAATAGAAAATCGCTTCAAAATTGGTCCATTACTTTGGGAGCTACAATCCTCACCCCCCCCCCTTACCCCCTTCCCCCATTATAGCTAAGAACCATCTCGTTTACCTCAAATTCAAAACATAAAAACCGCAGCTAAATCCCCCTTTATATAGCTAAGAATCATCTCGTTCTCATCACCTTTCAAACAGAAAACCGCTTCAAAATCGGTCCATTCGTTTGGGAGCTAAGATGCCACACACGGATACACACCCTAAACCCTAAACTTATAACTTATAACTTCGGGGGTTAAAAATATGCCTAACTGCCTTTCAAAGCAGGACCAGCGTGTTCTTAGCACAGTTTTGCAGAACCTCACTGAAAACAGTATCATCACGATTGGAGCAAGTTTATAAGACAACAGAACTGTCACCGAATCCACCATCAAAAATAGAATAGAAAGAATAGAAAAAACTTTATTTGTGACAAACAACACAAAAGAAAATAAAAAATTGCATGAGTAAGTCACAAATCGGCCCCAACTCAGCATAATGCTGGTTGTTAACCAGCGCTGATCTTCCGTAGGAGCCGTTAGGTGATGTCACGGTCATACACACATGTACAGCTGCATAAAAAAGAAAGACAATAACTAAATTAAACAAACTGATATTAAAAATAATAATAAAATTACATTATACAAAACTAACAAGTAAGGAGCTAAAAATTAAAGCTTAAAAGTTAAAAAGCGACATATATGACAATAATACCACAGTAACAGATAACTACAGTACCACAAGATGACACAACGGTAACTTGTGACGACAAAGGGTTACTCCCTAAAAAACAAAGTAAGGATAGCAATCAATTTTAAGGTTTGGCTTATTTATATTGCGCTCGCTCAAATTTAAGAGTTTCCTCTCGCTGCTGATGAGTAGTAATAAAATATTTGAGTTTAATTCTAAAACTATGAACATTTTGCAGGTTCCTCACTGGCGGCGGGATGTTATTCCAGCATTTGGTAGCAGCGTAGCGAAAACTGCCCTGAAAGCGGCGGCGGCGGAGGAGAGCCGACATGCGCACTGTCGAGATTCATGGGACCTGTGGCTGGATATCCAGGACAATTTCTCATATAGATAAGAAGGCTGTTTATATTTTAGGACACCAAAAAGTAAACAAGCCAGGTGTAACTTGCGACGATGCTTCATTTTAAGAATAGAATGTTTGTTGAGGTAAGGGGTCACATGAGCTCTATACGGAATGTTAAAGCAAAAACGAGCACAGGCGCTTTGTACTCTTTGTATGAGTTTTTCTGTCCGTGCTAGAAGTCTGGGGCCAAAAACCGCATCCATATAATTTAATTTGGACAACACTAGAGACTCCACTAGTTAGATACGTAAGTCTTCTTTCAGAAACGGTCTCATACGGTAAAGAACTTTTAATTTATAAAAACAATTTTGTATTGACTTTGCTACATGTTGTTCATAACGCAAGTTGCAATCCATGAGCAAGCCGAGATTGCGAGCTTCGTATACCCGCTCAATGGATTTATCCATGAGCATAACATTCTGCGATGAGTTTATTTGAGCAAGTTGATGTTTATTGCCGAAAATTATATATTTAGTTTTTAAGGTGTTGAGCAGCAGACAATTTTTATTGGACCAGCAGGCTATACTAGTGAGATCTTCATTTAGCTTGACTATGGCACTATCGATCTCGGTGGGCTTGCATGAAATGTACACCTGAGTATCGTCAGCATAAAAGTGAAACTTGCAGTATTTATATGGTTTCGTAAGTCTGCCAAATACAAAATAAAAAGAATTGGTCCTAAAATAGATCCTTGAGGTACCCCTCTTCTTACAGCAATTCTATTTGATGCCACAGTCGAGCCATCATTTCGGTTAAGCTTCACGTACTGATAACGGTTACTAAGATAGCTATTGTACCATTGTAAAGCTGGAGTATCGAAACCATAATATCGCAGTTTCGACATCATGAGGTCTATATTTAAAGAGTCAAAAGCCCTAGAAAAATCTAACAAAACTAGGATTGTGCACATGCCTACATCTTGGGCACATAGTATATTGTCCGTCACGTCGAGTAATGCAGTAGCAAAGCCACGTCCCTTTCTGAACCCTGACTGTTCCTTTGGCAAAATGACATTTTTCTCGAGAAAATGTGAGAGTTGTGCGCAAACAGCTTTTTCAAGAATTTTCGACAAACATGGCAAAATGCTAATTGGTCTAAGATCTTTCAATTCAGTCGGGTTTGAGATCTTAGGAAGGGGACGCACAATAGCGAGTTCCCACATATCAGGAAAAGTAGAAGTGCTAATAGACTTATTTATAAGTACCTTTATCAGGTCCAGTGTGTAAGGAAACGTCATAATTAGCATATCCAGGCTAATAGCGTCACAACCTTCTACATTTGATTTTAGTGTTTGAATTATCTTAATGATTCTATCAAAACTGACCGGCTCAATATGAAAGACTTTATTGCCATAACTGTGGTATTCAAAGTATGTAAGGTGCGAAATGGATACGTTTGTCGTACCTGATATCTCTAAAAAATTACCATGGATTTTGTTCGCGTCATCAAAATAGCTGGGTAAATCAAAATCCGATTGAGGTAGCAATGTATTTTTAATGTTTTTCCAGAGTTGCTTAGGGTCATGCAGTTTATTATTAATATTAAATTTAAAATAAGCGCACTTTTCTGAGCAGAGTGCTTAATTAACAATAGATTTTAGTGACTTATAGTAATTTTTCTTAGTGTCCGTTTTGGTTTTATGATAAGCTGAAGAAGCCTCATCGCGCAACCTCATCATCATTTTGATAGTGTCAGTAATCCAGGGGTAGGACTTGTCTTTGATAACAACCGTTCTTAAGTGTGCATGTAGGTCAAACAAAGATACAATAGCATGGCTCAATGCAGTAACCATATCGTTAATGTTACTCAAGGAGGATATTAGGTCCCATTTTATATTCAATACGTCAACATTAAAACTGTCCATACATTTCTTTGGCCAATACGTTATGGTGTAAGGTGCAGGTTTTTCAAGTTTAATATTAAACTCGCAAATTATAAGGCAGTGACCAAAAATAGTACCAACATGCTCCAGTGCAATTTTCTTAGCGCGCAAATCGGTACATACGACATCAATAAGGGTCTGACTTAAAATGAGTTGGCTCGTTGACTAGCTGAGACAAATTAATACATGACAAGAACGTAGTAAATTTATTGGATTTATCGACATTTTTATTAAATAAAGTAATATTGAAATCTCCTAATAATACTAAATTATCACAATTAGGAAGTGAACTAATGGAATCTGACAACGCATCGAAAAATAAATCAATGTTCATCCACGGAGCACGGTATGCCGTACCAAGAGCGAGCTTCTTTCCGTTAAAAGTTATGATGAGCCACATTTGCTCAACGGACTTGTGCAGCGGGTCCAACGGGTGGCGCCAGGTGCGCACGGCAACACTTCGCTTAACGTAGAAGCCGACACCGCCACCGCGCAAGCGCACGCCACTTGGTCATGGAACGTGATGCAATCGGTACCCCGGCAGCACGGGGGCACGGCTCTCCTCGCCCGATCGTAACCAAGTTTCATTAATTGCCAACGTATCAATTTCATTGCGGGCTACTGAAGCTATGAAATTGTCATGATTTGTACCGAGGGAACCTGCATTGTAGAAACCTATTTTAAGGCTTTTATTAACCATTATGAAATTTAAAAATACTAAGAAAATATGATATACGCTTTAAACTGATATAAAAAACAATAGTAAAATGATTATTATAAAAACTGTAACAATTGAAATTATAAAGTTGATGATATACTGGTAAAAATTCAATAAGAAAAAATATATTGCCAAAAAAGTGTACGACATTAAATAAACAAAGCAAGAAGTTGTATCTGCAATTTTGACCAAACCCTCAAACAACATTAGGCCCAAAAACACGACTAAAGTCAGCCTCCGTTCGGATAGGGTTCACCGGCTTCCCATCGGCCTGTCGGGCATATAAGCGGCCTTTCTTGGACCAGGAGTATCGCCAAAATAGGTAGGTTTCCACACCCAGATATTACGTCTATTACTTTTACCTCTAATACTAGCGTAGCCTCCATGGCAGCGAAGGATTTTCATACTAAAATTTTAGCTTTGCCGTGTTAATAAGCTTCCTAAGCATAGAAGTATGTTCCTAAGGTATACATCGCTGCTCACACCGTATGACGCAAATCTAGCAAGCGTTGACTTTTTGAAGACATTTTCAACCAGCCTCCACGACTCCTAGCTCCACCTCTGCATCTACACATAGAGCGCGTGAAATACAACGCGATCTCATTGTCGGCCGCGAGGTGCCATTGTAATGAGATGTTATTTATTAAACAATCCTATAACTAATCACCGCGGACGGCCGATAAGCCGCGCCAGTTCTCAAAAATGGCACATAATGTTGCGAAAGTTAATAAAGGTTGGCTATGCAATTGGTAACTAAGAACAGTAAAAGTTAGTAAATTCTGACCTAGTTTATCAGGTGCTATTCCAATAAGATGTTATTTTCTAATCAGCATGGCCGCCTGACTTGTTCAGTCCGCCACAACGACATTTCGATCTTCTAGGACTTATAGTAGACTGTACAACAAGTGAATAAATTAAGTCTTTTTATCTGAGACATTTAACCGGCCGAGCCGTAGGCGAGGGTAGATATTGAAGTCGAGGGTTTATCCTCGACTCACTTCAATGCCTTGTTTTATAAACGAGTTATACACTCTGCTTTTAACTTCGATTGCAAAGAAATGAAATAATTATATTATAAATATACTGATAAGAAAAGACGGGAGCTTCTTTCCGGACACTTCTTTTTAAACATTCTTTGTACTGAAATGAGGCTCGGCTTGGAAACCATAACGAATTATACAACTTTTTTTTTATTAATAGTAGTTAGGTTAAATTCTATAAGACCTGCCAAGATGGCCTTCTAATTGGGAGTTTATCGGTAGCGTCTCACTTTTACAATCATTTATTTTCAGCATTGCAACTAGGAAATTACTACAGTTACTTCTCGAGTCCATCCATCGTGATCTAATCCCTATTTTGATGGGATTATAGTTTATATTAGAGAGCAGGAAATACAAAGAGCAACTCGCAAGTTCAAGCGTTAACACGCCCCCAGCAGATAGTGCTAACGAGAGACGCTATCCGAGATCTTCAAAGCATTAACTTTGGAACATTATGACTTATTAGTAGCTGCTATTGGTGCGAGCTACTTGACAGCTGCCCGTTGGAATTAATGTCGTATGTTTTATATGAAAAACGAAGCAGCTATTACAGTTGATATTTTTTGTAGAGTCTGATGTACTGAAAATAGTGTATTTTCATTATCTTACGGCTAACATCAATTAAAAATAAGAAAAGAAAACATTGCCTACGTACCTACAGAACTTATAAAGAGTAGGTACGTACTTACCTAAACAAATCCATTCTCTCCTGAGTAAAAATAAACCAGAGAAGATGGCGTTTAAACTTTAAACTGAATTGGAGAATATCTTCTAAAAAATATAACGAAATAAAAATACACCATTTATCATTATCATAAAGCATCACAATTTCAGCTTTCAGTCTCGTCGTCTCATATTTTTACTAGAACCTTGATAAATTATAGAAAACAAGGAGTTTCTAATCATATTTCATAACATATTTATGATCATTTTATTAGGAAAATATGGCCAAGTAAGTTTCCTAAGTTTAATCATATTTACGACAATCACTTCCCGTCGCAGCACCACCACCAAACAAGGCTAGTCACGGATGAATGCTAATCTAGAAATGGTAATAATGTAGTGTACCCATAATATAAGTTGAGTGTCTTTGTTGTCAGCCGATACAATAATTTGTGTGTGTGTTTTGTGGAACCTGGACGCTTCAACTAAAATAATTCACGTAGGTAATCAAAAAGTCACAGATGTTCAAAAAATGAACATTCGTCCACCACTAGATGTCTTAACCTTTCAAACAAAATATAATCATACAAATAGGTTCATCGTTATGAGCCCATTACAGAAAATAGTTCTCTATGCACACATCTATCTATTTATCGATATCTATCTATTCTATACTTATAATAAAACATTAACAGTACCAATTCTGTACATTGAAGATATTTTGTAATTATTTTTTGGAGTCTGTTCTTTTTTCAATACTGAAGCAAAAACTGTTTTATTTTTTCATTTTTGTCTGTCTGTCTGTTTCACTCCGAAACACCGAAACTACTGAATGAATTCAAATAAAACTTGGCTTTATTTGAGTTCATAATTATTACGAGGTAGGACATAGGATATGATATGACTATGACAGGATTGGGGTTGAATGTTATTTAAACGAACACGTATCACGCTGTAACTACTGGATGGATTTTGATGCAACTTGGCACAGACTCAACTCAACTCTGATTGAGGATACTTTTTATCCAGCTAAATTATAGGTTCCTGCGGGATAGGTCTTCAAAATTATGTTCATTTGAATGAAATCAAATTAGTATATCAAAAAGGTATCGTAATTTTGACCTACCTACCACAAAGGAAAGGTCAGGGTTAGAGGGCTGACATGCTTCCTTTGCGCTACTTGATGGTGCGTGGATTGAAATCACGCGCTTCTTGAAATGTTTTGTCTCATATTTATAAGCATTTAATTTTATGCGTTATTTTTACATTTTCCTTGATATTTTTGAGGCTCCTTTAATTTCCTGAAGTAACCGTCAAGTATTGTTTGAAAAGAAGCAGATAAACATATACAGATGATCGCGCGTTTGTTATAATATGGGATATTGATAATTTATAACACGTACTCGACTATGCCAATGATTTATAAAAATCATCCAAATCGTTACAGCAAAATAGGTCATATTATTCCAGTTCAGACTATTTAGAAAAAAAAACTAAAAAACAGAATACAGATCTGTCAATTTACTATAAATTTTGACTTTGTAAAGTTTGTTTTACCTGAAGTGCAAAGTTTTCAAAGAATGAAATTTTCTACGAGTATATCTATACTAATATTATAAAGAGGTAAAGTTTGTAAGTTTGTGAGATTGTAGGGTAATCTCTGGATCTACTGAACCGATTTTGTAAATTATTTTACCAATAGAAAGCCACGTTATATGTAAGTGTCATAGGCTATATATTAAAATTACCATGCGTGCGAAGCCGCGGGCATCAACTAGTCATTTATAATTTACAATTCTTCATAAAAAAGCGCCCTCTTGCGGCTGTTTTTATTGGTAACCAAACTGCTTACTGTTTTTCATTTTGTACTAACAGACAAAATGAAAAACAGTAACTGTACTGTCACAGCCATGCGCGAGGGCAAGCAACGCGAGTCATTGGCCAAGCTGAGATCAGGTATACTCATACTTTCTTATTGAAGATTTCACGCAGCGTATGTTGAAAATATATCTCCACACAACTCTACTGCAACACAGATAGATTTCTGTTAACAACCTTCAGTGGCGACCCGACATGGCCGTGATAGGTTACAAGACGAAGGTGGAAGCGAAGCGTAGCGAGCACAGATAGGTTCTCAAGGCATCACGCATAAAGGGCCTAAAATGGGTATATATATATATTAGAGTATAGCACAATGGTGTATCCGACTTCCTCAACACGAGCGTAAGTATTTTTATTGTATACCAGACCTCTCTACACTATACAGCGCTGTATCTAAACTTATAATAAAGCAATAAGAACGAAAAAGTCTGTACAAAGAAGATGATTAAGAAAAAAATGGTGCCTACTTAAAATAAGCTACTATTTATTTATTTATTTTTTAAGTCGTGTTTGTCTGTTTAACTGTTTGTCTGTATGTTCGTGCATCACGTTAAACTACAAGACCAATTGCAATACAGTTTTCCCTGTAACTAAAAAATAGAAAATAAATTTTAATAGTGTAAATAAAAAAATGTTTTATTTAAAAAAAGCGTGGGGTGCTTTTTAAGATATTATTTTAAAATCATGTTTGTCTGTTTATCTGTTTGTCTGTATGTTCGTGCATCACGTTAAAACTACAAGACCAATTGCAATACAGTTTTCCCTGTTGGGTAGCTTAGGGTTTGATTTAAAAACTGGGGTATTTGGTATCTTATACCGATGATTAGATGCCGAGCAATCGATAAAAAACTATTTGACAGCTGAACAAATTTTTAGGATATGTAGAACATGCAGCACAACAAGCACACTAAAGTATCTCCTCAATTGACTTTCTCACCAATTTAAAAAAAAACATTGGGGTTTTTTTCTTTTTCATTCATGTCTATACTGATTTAGATACTCACATCTGTTGCGTTGGGATTTAAAACGAACAAAACTTTTATATACGCGACTGCCCAAAAAGGAGTGTAATGTTTTTAGGATTCATGTTAGTTTATATGTATCTATGTATGTGAGTTTATTTATTCCACCGTAACTTTTAAATGCCTAAGCTGATTTTGACGTATCGTTAGAATCCTTACATCCTCCGAGTAACATAGGATATTTTATTTAAAAAAAAGTCAGTATGACGGCAATATGCCTCGATTTTAAAGTGAAAAAATAATAATTTATTGCGCATTTTTCAATATGGGTATCAATTTGAAGGTCTAGGTAAGCACATTCCAACAGTATATAATTTATTGGCATAAGTTTTGTTTTGGCAGGGCCGGCGTGTTTTCTTAGCTTTTAAGCTAGTTTACAATACAAACATGCGGCAAATTTTCTAGAGGCGTGCCAAATATCAATGCAATAGCTTCAATTTTTTTCAAACTCAGTGCATGAGATATCCATTAAAGTTCCATCTTCATATTATTTACAATACAAGATTTAAAACAAAAAAAAACACAATTCAACATCTCAAGACACATCCAGTGTCTCTATCGTATTGACTCTACAAAACAGGCGATTCATTGCGACCCACAAAAAGTAACAAGGATAACATAGAAATTAAATTGAGGCAATTAATAACGAACGAAAAAACGTACAGCAAGCTGTATTGTGTTTTCGTATAACACAGGATGTTTAAAATGCTTCCGTTTTGCTAAACAAGAAGTTGACATGTGAATATTTGATTTAAACTGACACAGAAGAGAGCCCGCCTTCCGGTCGACAACTTTCGTGATTCTAATAAAGGTTAGCTTTTAACAATTTACGCGTCTCATAAACTAATAAAGCACAAAATTCAAGAAAGATAACAATTTTGAGTAGGAAATATGACCTAGACGCGTACCAATAGGCTAGTGGTGGTGTGGTGGAAGAATATGGGCAAGATAGTCCCCCTTAAATCAACACTAATAACTGAAACCCATAGTAACTAATTCAATTCAACCGCCAAGCAGTAACAAACATGACGGTGTTTCAGGTTAAAAGAAAATATTTCAAACTAAATTAATGGATATGAGATCTAAAATAACTTAAGTAATAACTAGCTTAAAAGCTAACAAAACACGCCTGCCCTGCCAAAAAATTATATACTGTTGGAATGTGCTTATCGAGGCTTACAATTTGATAACCATATTGTAAAATTGGAAGAAATATTTTTTTTCGCTTTTGAAAATGGAGCCATGCTGCCGCCAAGATGAAATAAAAAAATGCCTGTATTACGTGGGGGATGTGAGGATTCTAACGATACCCCATATTTCTAAATCTGTTCAGGCATTTAAAAGATATGTTGCAATAAAGAAACTCACATACATACAGACATACATGAATCCTAAAAACATTACACTCCTATTTTTGGGCAGTCATGTAAAAACATTAAAAAAAACTTTAATGCAGTAGCCATGTCATGATGAAATTTAGAACGGACTATCACAATTAAATGAGTATACAACATTTTAAGTCTGTGCTGTTAACCGTTGAGGAGTTCCCTAGTCAGAACACAACCCTGAGTGCAGCAACCATGTCGTGGTAAAACTTAAAACCGGCTAATACAATAAAATGCGTTCATCGAATTTGCTGTCTGTGCTGTTAACCGTTGAAGAGTTCCTTTATCTGGAGCTAATCCTGGATGTCGATTCAGGTCATGCTTACCTTAAAAATGCATTGTCATCGAAACAGAACCTACTTGTAAAAATTCAACTCCGTAGGATAAAAGGAAGTGGTTCTAATTCAGCTTGCAAGATTTGACCTAGACATACATACATACATACATACATACATACATACATACAAACATTACAAGTTAAGTAAAAGCTTTCAATTAAAAACAATCGACACATGGAGAGGAGTGTAGAGCAATGACGCGCATGATTTTACAACTAAGCTTCTGGGTGAGTTGAAATGTCATGAAGCTACGTATGCGTTTATATTTTTTGCACCATGTCGGAGCGAATAAACCGACAAATCTTATTAAATGTAATACCTAGCCATATTATTTATTCTGTGACCTAGCATAGATTTAAACATTTTGCAAATAAGGTTCTGGGTGAGTTCGCGCAGCCATTATGTGACAAGTGAAAAACATAAACAAAAATGACATGAAGCTACGTATGCGTTTATATTTTTTGCACCATGTCGGAGCGAATAAACCGACAAATCTTATTAAATGTAATACCTAGCATAGATTTAAACATCCGGCCGCTCCTCCCTTCGCGCAAATGCAGTCAAACCTCTACTCAGACGTCGTTAGACCTCCTTCTAGCTGCGCCTAGCTTTACAAATCTTACAAGTCTTGTAACAAAACACTTTGTTAATATTAGTTTTTTTTTTTTGTTACAGTTTTCGTGAACCTGATACTTAACAAATATTACCACTACCGGCTATGACTCACGTATTTATTGTTGGCTATTTTTAGCGATGATGCAATGGATAGCGATGAGTTCCATCGCCACCGCCAGCAGGAGTTCAATCTCCGTCGACAGCGGTGAACGCAGTATGAGCACCTAGCGCACCCTGTTCCCAGTCGCCTCCCTATCTCACGCGCTGCTCTCAGCGGGCCGCAGCCCGCAGTGCATGTCGGGATCTCGCGGCGTGAACTCCTGAGGAAGAGCGGATACGCTCGAAACCTAGGTCAATGTTTCCGACAGTAAACACGTGATTCATAGCCGGTAGTGATATTATAAATTACTAATATCATCTTGTATCCAGTACAATCTTTACTGGATTGTAGTCGAACTCTTGGTGGTTGAGAACTGGACACAAACAAACATAGAGCAGTATAGTATTGACAAGCATGGCATCACCTAAAGTTATTGTTCCATGTTGAACTACTACACTGTCCCTACTTCCAAAACATTGTCTAAACTAAACTCATGTAAATTGCATAGAAATCTTTAATGCATAACTTAACAGCAACGAAGAATAGCCAGTACTCGGATGCGTCAAAAAGGTAGCTCTTAACTGGCATTAAATTGTTTTTTTGTATGAGTTTTGACAGATTTTAATAATAATTAGCATTAATTGAGGTTTCCGGATATGGAAGTAACAATATAACTCCAAAGTTAAGTTGTTTGTGTTAGCTATAAATCCTAAATCAATGGATGCCACTGCAAGCAGTTTTTTTTGGTAAGGCTATTCAACAAAATCGTTTGACCAGATTTACCTGCACATAATAATATACAATTCTGTGTTGTACGACAAACAACTTGTAGGAATTGTAAGTTTCTTTAACCGGCGTCCTATTCGAGAGATGATAGCGAGTATCTGCATGAGTCAGCTTGGTTCGTTCTCATGTCTGCCGCTACAGCGCACCTTACATACTAATTCGGTGTACCAGCGGCGGCCGTTCAACTCTTTGTTTTTACCGATGACATACTAAAATGAGTAGGCACTTACTGTGAACAAGCTGTGTTGCTCATAGGGATAAACAATTCTAGTTTTCCTTGCAAAAACGATTCATGTACTAACCGAATAAATTGGATTGAGTTGAATTGTAGTTGAAAGAAACGGCCTTCCCAAAACTTTAAACTGGCTAGTTTAAGTTCACCAATAATTAAACCTTGGTAAAACTACAGTAAATTTGGCAAAATGTAAGATAATATTGCTGAACTTTAGCATAAGAAGCTTTTGATGTATATACAATGGCCTTCAAAACTTAATTCCACACTTTAATGTCTGTCTGTTCGCGCATCACGTTAAAACTATTGGGCCGATTGCGATGCGATTTTTATTGTTGGAAAGCTTAGGGTTTGACTTAAAAACTGGTGTACTTGGTATCTCATTCCGATGATTAGGGGCCAAGCAATTTAATAAAAAATCTAAATCTATTAATTTTAAAAGTGTGGTACTAAGTTTTGAATAAAATTACTGGACCGATTGCGATGTGATTTTCAGTTTTGGATAGCTTAGATTTTGAATTAAAAACTTGTGTACTCGGTATCTCAAAACGATGAGTAGGAGCCAAGAAATTTAATAAACACTCTATTAATTTTAAAGTGTATTCTAAATATAGGCACTAGTTCTTAAAAATCCTTTCAAATGTGCAGTTATACAAAACTATATTAGTTTGTGTAGTTCAAGATTAGATTTTTACACACTTACACAACGATTACTTCTCTCATGTCACTTCTAAGTGGTGTTCACCAACATTAGATGACTTCAACAACGATTACTGGCGTATGTCACTTCTAAGTGGTGTTCACCAACATTAGAACCTTGGTTAAACCACAGTTAACATGTCATACATTTTTTGAATTTAGTGTGTTTAACTGTTTCAAATGCTGGCGTATCCAGGCTTAGTACCTACTTAAAGATGAACGATAATAATGACTAAGCTCGAGGTATTGCACTATATATATATATATATATATATATATATATAGTAAATTATTAGTTTACAATAACAATTAACCACTAGCTAGTAAAACATATTCATAATTAAAAAAACATCATTATGTGTATTTTATATATAAAGGTATGCACACGCTTGAAGAATGCTACTATAATTTATTCCATCATTAGAAAGTAATGCACCAACCTTAAGGTGAATGAAATCAGCTATCAACATGTCTATTCACTGATGGGGCACTGGTTCTGGTTTTCTTATCTAAAAACACAAGGTTCCTAAGTAAATGACTGGTCATGTAAATGTACGACATCGACGCACTTATCTTGTTCCTCTTGTAGTGTGAAGCTTGGAGTCATCCAAACAGGTTAACTTAAGTTTAAAAAAAGAATTCCAATTTAACTCTTTTTGAGAAAGTGAACGATTTTAAGTTGTTTCAATCAATTGAATTTAGAATTTATGACACCTGCGACGTTATACTTTTCCCACAACAACAAACACGAAGGCTATATCCATTCACAAAACCTATTATGTTAATTTAAAACACATCAGAAACTTGATAGCATCTCGACTCGTTCACACCACACCTACCGAAACAATAGTTAATAAGATGATTTATATCGATTCGAGATAGGTGCGTTCGACACGTCTCGACAACGATTTAGCATAATCTCGGGATCGGATCGGGTATCGGTACAGATGTTACGGAATAGGCGCCCGGTCTCGGTGCGATCTTGATCCTCGGTGAGGGCTGCTTGTTGTAGTGCGGTAGTGCGAAATAATTGTGAGAGGCTGAAAGAAATACTCTAATATGAACTCGAGTATCGGAAATGGACCCAAGCGCAGTTATGTTTTAAATTTAATTAATGCGATGGCGCAAAGGCCCGGAATGGATTTTGATTGTTTTGCAATCAACTCTGCAGGTTTCGATCTTTGTCTCTCGCTAGACAAATTTTTGTTTGAATAAAATAAAACATTTTACAAACAAAAAGTGTGCTGGAATAACTGTTCTGATTCTTTATGTGTGCCAGAAAAAAGCCAAAGTGCAAGTAATACAATATTATTTTGCCTTACTGCCATAGATATAATTAGATCTATGCGTAAAATACTTGTTAGCGACACAACCTTTTCAGTGTTTAAAAATAGAGATTGGTTTTTTCGTTTTACCTGTCAGAGTTGACATTGTGTTTTTTGAAGTGAAAAATAAATGATACGAACAGAATATTAAAAATACTGTTTTACTATAATCTCTCAAGTTTCCAATACGAGGGCCGGGGGTCTTTAACAATACTGTTTTATAATAGAATTTGTTCATAAATATGTAGGTGCGGTAGGTAGGTACCTGAAATTATTTAAATTCGTATTGTTAGGTATGTTAAAAATGTCACTTCAGTCTCGTGGTAACTTTGTTTTTTTGCGTAGCGTAGAGCAAAAGGACACCATTTTCAAATATAGCTCAGCAGCTCCAGCTTTTTTCAATTGCATGAAAAACATTTTTCAAATATGAAGAAACAAATATCAATAACGTGAAGTGTTTTGTTCTGAAAACCAAATTAACAATAACTAATGTTTATATGATTTTAGCAATTACGCCTGCTTAGCGAGAACAGATTTAATAATAATTTAACAATCATTTCTGTAAAAGCGAAACAAAATCGCTAACTCTTCTTTGACGCAGAAAGACCAAAGAAGAAGCTCTACAAAACTGTCCATTGTTAGTTCAGAAAGTTCGCAGACGATTGATTCGAGCGACGTTACCGCCCAGAACGTAGCAATTAATTCGGTAAGAGTGGCCATTCGACGGCCTCACCATGACACGGAGGTTTCGCTCCCTCCATAGGTAGATACTAGTTATTATAAAATAATGAAAGGCGAACCGCCCGCTGCGCGCTACAATTGCCCTGCTTAGTCGTCTGATCGTCTCACCACCGCCCGTTTAGCTATTTTAATTTTTAGTTTGTCTTCTAACGGTATGATGAGGTTTCGTAACTACGTATCGGCGATCTGTGTTGACTGTTTGAGCTGAAGAATCCGCCTACATGCACAGCCAGTGGTGTAGTCAATGGCTTTTTGACTACTTTTGGGGCCTTGACAAATATTTGAATGGGGCCCTATGTGATCCACTTTAAAGTATTGAGAGCAGAGCCTCGCATAGTTGGTAGTCTATCGGTCTTTTACAGTCAAAACACAGTACATTCAGGATACATTTTGGAAAGTTGGTGTTGCAACTCTCCAAAAAACTTATTTTCACATCCTTACTTCATCTTTGGAGGACTAGACGCACAACATCGCATCGTTAATTTTTGGTTAACACCCCTCCTGTTCGTACCAAGCCTTTTGCTTCAACTTAATCAAGCAGAAAAGCTTCGACCTGCGTCTGTTTCCCGATAAGTATACATTGTGGTCTTCGGAATAGGTTTGCTTTGGACAATCATGCTCCATTGGCGAACGCATCATCACTTCACATCAAATGCGATAGCGGTCAGACATCTACAATAAATAAAAATACGTATCTACATGTGCATGTTTCATGATTGCTTCTTTTAAGATAGATAGAAAGGTATTGGCCTGCCAGCCACTGGGTTAGGGAAGCGGCACTACCAGTATCCCAATCTTACCGGGTTTTTAGTCTATTGGGGCCTCAATATAGACAAAAAAGAGGCCCCTTGAAGTTCGAAAGTTCTTCCACTTTATAGATGGTTGCATGTGTGCTATTAATTTGATTTGAGCCTTCGACACACCTCAGTTTGATTGCCCTCTTGTTCTGAGTTTCGTCACTAATGAACAATGGGTCGGTACCTACCGCTGTTGTGTGAAATCGGCAGACGCAATTAGTGGGAATCAGCCTTGGCCGTGAGTATGGACCTTCTGCAAGATACTTTCTTCGGTACCAGGCCAGCATTGTAATAATTCACTATCTAAACTGATGGTACCTAATAAGATATGACGCTTGTTTAGAGAATACAATGTTCACTACGAGTATTGATTTCTATTCTCGCCCGATAGTTTTGTTATCAGGAATATCTGACAATTCCAATACAAGTGTGTATTTTATTGTAAAATAAATTAAAAAGTCTAATACACAAACCCGACTTATAGATATGAAAATAATGTTCTACACATCTTACATTGTAGCCACAAACATGGTGTTTTTTTTTTTCAAATGGTATATTAAAGTTCTCCAATTTAATATCCATCATTAAGGAATCCGATGACATTTATTTATAAGTAAAACTTGAGCAATGTTGGTTTAAAAAAAAAAACTAGTATATTTCACGCGGACAACCCTTACGAATTCGACGGTTACTTTATAATTTGAAATCAGTTAAAGTAATTTAGACGCTGTGAGGGAAGAGACAAATATACTTTGATAAAATCATAACCCTTCTTTTTCGTAATCGGGTAATAAACTAATGGAGTAGATAAGTACTGTTGTATAGAAAAAGGAGTTTATGTACTTACAATGTAAACTATGATTTAATACCGATTGAAAGAATTGAATCACTCGAGGCTCAATTTCGACACATTCAAAGCTACGCTAAAAACTATTTCATATTTGAACAAAGCTGGCATGCCTACACATCACAAACTTAATTTCCTTAATTGTCGTTATTTAGCGCAATAACCAATCGAGTCCATTTGATAGCGGGTATGCAGATTAGATACTAGTCACTATGTAATGGCGAGGGGGTGCGCGTACGCACGCGGTGGCGCGTGAAGATCCGCGATAGCCAACCGCCGCGGCTGCCGACTGCCACATGGCGCGCGCCTGCCCAACGCACCAACCACGCTGCGTGTACGCAACGCACTATTGCGTGCGGTTTTTGTGTTGGGAACTAATTGAAATGTCTTGTTTTTAGCATGATTTGGAATGGTGTCATTATTAGCATATATGGCTATTTTCATGTGGCAAGCAAGCTTCATGTTTCTATTTATTGGGTTTCTAAACGCATATGAGATCCAGATCGCTTAATACAAATAGTCATGTACATAGGCATTTGAATGTTTAGTTGCAGGCAAACCTCGACAGGAATATCTCAACAATTCTCCAGTGTACGAAATATTAAACGGGCATTTGTCCATTTTGGACTCATATGTCGCATGAAAATCTAATTAGTCTATTAGTAGACGAGTCGTATGCAATAAAAGCAGAAAATAGGATTATATTTGGGCCCTAATTCTTGAGCAATTCTCTTTTGTAGACTATATTAAAATGGTTTTCAATCGACATATTAATTTGCCTTCTCTTTGGACGTCATAGAATTGGAATGATGTCTACTGCCCGAGAATCAGGGACCTGCAAGACAATGGCGTATAAGGGAAATTGGTTCTTTTCAGCGGCTTCGAAGGTACAGATTTCATCTGTCTCTTATGGGTCCAGCATCCCACAAGAGGAAACCCTTCTATATTTTTCGTAACAAGGAGCACATTTTCATGCCATCTCCGAGCAGTTTGCCTCATTCGATGAACATGAAGTTTAATCAATGAAGTTACGTCGGCGTCTTTGCGATCTAACCAACCGCACAAATTGCCGAGCTGTAAACGGATGGAGAAGGTATTGAGGATTTGAAATCTTAGTAGTTTCTGATAATGCCTACTCAAATTTTGATATCATCGAGACATTATCGATGAGAACTTGCGAAAGAATACACAAAAAACAAATGACAAAAAGAAACAAAATATACAAAACATGAAAGTAGGTATATTATTATTTTTTGATTTGGGTAAAATAGCTGTTCAATGAAGGAAAACATTTTTGATGTCATATTTACATTGAATGTCCATTATATTTGGATATTTTATTGGACTTATGCGGTCCCACTGCTAAGCAAAGGCCTTCCTCGAGCCCTTGCATATGTATCTTTTTTGCGCTACCTCAGGCCAGCCCCTTTGGTAAGTATCCAGGTCAACAGGCCTTGGCGGCGTGTCGTCCTTTTATATTATTAAAGGCTTTTATTTAGTTCATCTATCTATGTATCTATCTATGTATTTATCAATGTATTTATCTATAGTTAAATATTTAAACGGGACTTAATCGCGCTGAAAACTTAATATTTATTTACCTCGCCGTTTCGATCAAGTTGCATTGATCGTGGTCACGTGGTGGTCGTATCTATCTATGTATCTATGTAATTCTGAATGTCCTGGAATCTTGTGACTTAAATTTAGAGAGCTTTTTTTTCTTTTCCTTCCCGATTAGCTATCCTGCTGAAACTTTCAGGGTAGCTAACAAAGCAATGATTGTAATGATATTGTAATAAGTAACGATGGATAAAAAAGCAAAAAAAGTGACATTCAATAAAAAATACTCGTAAAAGCTTATTGTTTTTTTGATATTTTTCTTATTTTTTGTTATCCTATTATGTCGTTACTATTTTATTTATTACGCTGCATTAGTTGCTCCAGTGTTCAGTTTTTTAAAATTCGGAGTTACTTGGAGCTGTAGAGACAACTCCATTGAACCTGTGTTCGAAGCTCCGCGGCGCACGCGCTGCAAGCTAGTTACAAGCTTGTCTCTCATTGTTGCTGACTCAGCGCCTCCTCTTTAACTGTTACCTATGATTGTTCTCATTGTCTGTCAATATCCCCTCCCTCTCCGCTCGCCCGCAGCCCGGCCAGTTAATTACTTTTCATTAGACAATGATTACGGGACGCTCAGTCAAATATTTGGGTGTATGTGTAATTTTCGGATCAAAATATGATGGCGGTTGCTGCCTATTAATGCTTAAAGTTGAGTCTGATGGAGGCCTATTAATGCTTAGAGTTGAATGAGTTGTATTCTATATACATTCGTTTGCCTATAAATTGTTATAAATCTCAATAGAATTTTCATATCCATCGTACATCAACTGAGGTACAAGTCATAAATTTTAAATTTAATATTTATGTAGCGTTGACGTTTGTCGAACTCATCTCAACATGGAGTCTACTAACATGACCTAAAACCTTCTAAAAACAACGAAACTAAAAAAACACATAATTTATGAACTTGTGTTAAGAAGAATCACGACAAATCTGTGTTTCATTGATCGTAGTCACGAGAAGACTGAAAGTGTTTGATCATGATTTTTAAAAGTTACTAGAATTCACAGTTTTAATAAATAATTACTTCTACTATACCTTGCAGTACTATAATAATGTGACCATACCTTATTTAAGTAATGTGATTGAAGATGTTAGTAATACTCATCCATAGTGATGATAGTGATCATACCTAAGAACTGATCTACAGTATTCCTAATTCCTTCAGAACGGATTTAATACGTGGACTTAATGTGAAGGAATTCAGTTTGGTTAATATTCTTAACTTTTTGTTATATATTATGTAATTTTAACATCACCATTTTGAAAACAGGATACTAATTTATTTTTTCGGCTTAAGGGGAATCTTGCCTTTGGGCCGCGGCCCAGTTAGGCCACTTTGAACACAGTACGAGTTAGCTTGGCCAAATTTATGAGCCATTGCAGTCTCCTACTGAGAAAAAGAAAACGTAATAAACTAGTTTTTAATTTATTGTTAAGTTTTTTACAAATGGATTAACAACTAATAACAAAAAAACTTATGAACCAATTTTGATTAAGTTTATATTATGGGACTACACTGAAAGTACCCTTTTAAATAAAACAACATAAATTCATATCGGTTTAGTATCTTAGAGATTTGAGGCACTATAAACTCAAACTCAAATGGATTTACTAAAAAAACTATTTATTCTCAAAAACTACTGAACCAATTTATATGGGACCACTTGGATATATACTTTCAAACATAAATATAATTTTCAAAATTGGTCCGCAATTGACAGAAAAATCGGTATAGATACATGAAAAAAAAACATGCATTCGAACATAACCATCTCCTTTTGTTAAGTAGCGTTAAAAGTATAAAATAGCAGACTACAAACATATCAGACATTTAATTTTTATTTACTTTTCAATCCAGAGCAAAGTAAATGAAATAAAACTGAAATGTAGCCATGTTTTTCAGAAGCAGAGATTTACTTATTGAAGTCCTGGTTTCTACATCTCCACGATGATTGCTGATTATTTATTCATCACCGCGAAGTCAAAGGTTGCCTACGAAGACACCAGTCATCGGTGAAAGGAAAACATCGGTTGTTGCATGCTGGTGTCCGTCCGGTTGTTATTTTGGCATGTTGCTTGAGGCACTGACCTGATGCGGTATTAATGGTTTGCAGTTGCACATATCGCTCAGGGGTACATTGCTTTATTCTAATATCAGCCCATTATTGAGTTGTTCTTGTTTGAAACTATGATATAAATCTACCTATATACCTGTACGGGGCACTGTAAATTGTAATAACGCGATGTTACATCATTATTTTTTTCTGAAAAAGTCTACGACGAAGGCGACGTTGACGTCGCCTGACTGTAACTGCAGTTTCAATTTCAAACAAACTGAAAACTTTTTTTCGAGTTTTGATCTCGTTAGAGACAGATTAATTAAATGAGTCTAATCATAAAAATAAAACTTAGTGATTGCCCATAGTAAAATCATTTCGTATCATTCTGTTGGGTTGGAAATATAATTAGAGCTACGAGCTTAAATAACGTTATAGATCATGTTCCTACTTAATTATCTCTATACTATCAACGATTAAAAGGATGGATAATTATATAATTTGTATATTTGATGCTTAAAGTTCGGATTTCGATTGTGTAGGATCCTAAGTGTATGATTTTGATCACAAAATAAGTACGAATGCAGATTAATATTTATTGGAGTTTACTATTATATTATTACTAGCTGTACCCGCGGCTTCGCATGCGTGGTCATTTCTCTAGGTTAAAACTATAAGTACTATTCCAAGACCAAAAATACAAATATACCAACATTTCATCAAAATTCCTTCAGTCGTCAAAAATATTTTATCTATTGCTCAGCTTTTACTCGTTTGACAAACAGACAAACAGACAAACAGACAAACAGGCAAACAGGCAAACAGGCAAACAGGCAAACAGACAAACAGACAAACAGACAAACAGACAAACAGACAAACAAACAGACACGAATTTTAAAAGTGTAGATGTTTTCGTTCTTATATTGCTTTATTATATGTATAGAAGATTTTAGCAGTAACGCCTGCTTAGCGAAATGAAATCCTACAGTTATTGTTTACTAGCTGCGCCTGGTGGCTTTTATCCCCTCCCTTCCCCGTCCGCCTAACCTCCCTCTCCAACAAATTGGCATTGGCAACAAATCATAACTTACGAGTATAATAAACTAGTTTTCTCATCCGCGACTACTTCCGCGCGGTCTACTGTTTATCGCGAAAAAAAGCATCCTATGTAAGAACATAGGATGCTATACCTACTTTTGCATTGGTTTTTAATATCCAAGAAGACAAGGATATTAAAAACCAATGCAAAAGTAGGTATAGCACTTTCACATTGGTTTGATGTTTTTTGACATACTAGTTAATTCGTTTCCATCGCAACTGTTTTTTACAGCGAGTAATCAACATTTTTCCAGTTTTACCGAGGAAACTTAAAATTTTCCGGGATTAAATGAATCTTATGTTTTATTCCAGGGTATTCCAGGGTATTCCAGCTATCTCAATTTCAAATTTCATCAAAATCCGTCACACCGTTTTTGCGTGAAAGCTCCCCAAACAAACAAACAAACAAACAGACAACGTTTCACTTTTATATATTGGTAATTTTTGAGGTCTTTGCTACGCCCAACCCGACTAAAGTAAGTAAGCACATATCTAGACCACAGACCTCAAAAAAATAATTATTTCTTTCTATTAAGTTTTATACGATTTGTAGTCAGTTTTTTTTAATTAGTTTTTATTTTACATTTTAGTTTCGTTAAAGTAGGTATAATATGAGAAAATTAAGTAATTTATTCCGTTCGACTCTACTGGAAAGAGTTCACAGTCCATATCTTTTAAAGTACTCAACCGATTTCGATGAAACTTGAACTATTTCCTAAGTTGAATGATACTAAAACTATTACAAAAAGAATTATTGCAATCAGACTTGTAGTTTCCGAGAAATACGTGGAAAAACATACATACATACATACATTCGCGAAATTTTGAGTATTTGTTCATATACTCATATAGACTAACATTATATGCATTTAAGCATTTTTGACAATATCACATACAGACTCGTACATACATCGATGCGACACGACTTGCGTTCTCATAAGATTAATTGTATTGAGAACGCAATAGAGTGGAACAAGGGCTCCAAAGTGTTTGCAAGAGATTTGTGTATTGGGCAAAGCCTGTTGACAAAGCTGAAGACTGACAGTAGCAGCATTGTTTCGTCAAAGCCAGAGATTTTGAGTGAGCTTGAGAAGTTCTATGGGCAATTATACACCTCATCACGTAGTCTTCCTAACAAGACTAGCGATGCAAAAGCCCTTTTGACCCGACATTATACCGAAGAAATCCCGTACGTCAGCCTAACGACGAAATAACGACAGAGCTACTGAAAGCGGGTGGAACACCGGTACTTAAAGTCCTTCAGAAGTTGTCTAACTCCGTCACCCTCGAGGGTACTACGCCAGAGGCGTCGCACAGGAGCGTAGTGGTGTTGTTCTTTAAGAAAGGTTTAACCCCCCCCCCCCCCCCATCCCCTTCTTCCCTCTTGAAGAATAATAGGCCCATTTTGCAACTGAGCCACGTCTATAAGCTGTTTTCGAGAGTAATTACAAAGCGTCTTGCTCGTAGCTTTGACGACTTTCAGCCTCCCGAACAAGCTGGATTCATCCATATGCTCCAGCAGATTATACAGAAGACTGAAGAGTATAATCGGCCACTATGTCTAGCGTTTGTGGACTAGAAGAAAGCCTTTGATTCAGTGGAGACCTGGGCAGTGCTACAGTCATTACAGCGGTGCCAGATTGACTATCGGTACATCGAAGTGGAATTCTATCGAATTGAAAAACGGGGTGAAACAGGGATACGTTATTTCTCCGAAACTGTTCACCTCTGCACTGGAAGATATATACAAGCTTCTGAACTGGAACGGATACGATGTATTCGTAAACATCAATGGCGAATGCATCACTCACCTTCGATTTGCTGATGAGTTAGTCATCATGGCAGAAACCCTGGAAGACTTAAGCACAATGCTCAGTCATGTCAAATGCCCATGTCGTACCCATGCCGTTTTATGTTGGGAACGATATTATCGAAGCTGTTGATCACTATGTCTACTTAGGTCAGACGATCAAACTAAGTAGATCCAACTTCGACAAAGAGCTCAACCGACGATTCCAACTCGGATGGACAGCGTTTGGGAAATTACGCCATATCTTCTCGTCACAGATCAGATCAGCCTCAAGACGAAAGATTATAATTAGTGCGTGTTGCAGTCATGACATACAGTCTGAGACGTGGTCGCTAACTATTGGTCTCATACACAAGCTCAAAGTCGCACAGCGTGCATTGGAGAGAGCTATGCTCAGTGTTTCACTACGTGATAGAATCCGAAATGAGGAAATCCGTAGAAAACCCAAGGTTACCGACATAGCTCTCAGAATTTGCAAGTTGTAGTGGCAATGGGCAGGCCATATAGTTCGCAGAACCGACAACCGCTGGGGAATAAAGTTCTCGAATGGCGATCACGAACAAACAAGTGAAGTGTAGGGAGACACGATGGACCGACGACATTGTAGCCATCGCAGGAAGCCGGTGGATGGAGGTGCCACAAGATTGCTCGTCATGGCGCTCTTTGGGGGAGGCCTATGTTCAACAGTGGACACAGTAAAGGCTGACATGATGATGATGATGATGATGATGATGACATACATGAAATTTGGTACCTATGGTTAGATACCCATATATATTAACATTTATTACTATTACGCATTTTCAACAATATTACATTTTTATAAACATCAACTTGAGAACCATATTTTATTTGTAGTCAGTTGAAATTAACAGTTATAATTACTTTTGTATTTTTTTCTAAATATGATTTTTTGGTCATAAACTCTTGTGGGCTTCATCAGAATATCCTACCAAAGTTTAATCACAATCTGATCAATGTTCTAGGAACGTATAGAGGACAAATATACAAATATTATCTTCTGTACATAGATATATTTTTTCTATTATCATATATCAGAGTTTAAATTTCTGAGTACCTAGTCATCAAGTTTCATATAATACGGCAAGCTATTAGTGTTTTGCCCATTTTTAAAGCAAGTACAACACTTTATGGCTTTCCAGTGACATTCAGAACAGTTTATCTACTCGTAGATCGCGCACCAATCGTATACAGGTAAACCGGGGTAAGTAATACTGTCATTTAAGCTGAAAGTTAAGGGTTGCGGTCGTGTCCAGCCGCATTTACCCACTATTTGCATAGTAATGGCGGCGGACGCCAACTTTAATTATCATGGAGGTTGCAAGGTTTTACGCAGGGGGGCTGGTTTTAGTTATGATAGTAACTAAACTGAGAAATAAAGGTGAATTTGAGTAGTTCTTCTATTACATTGGTTGAAATGTAATTCAATATTGCACGGTGCCGGACTGTAGGCTGTAAAGACTAATAATTTTATTGTTTATTTTATTGTATGCTATTTTATTCTACTTAAAAACAAAACCATATCTAAAAACCAAACAATAAAACCAATAGTTGTCCTAGTTACTCGTTACATAATAAGTTCTATTATATATTATACTAGTTTTCTCGCCCACGACTTCGTCCGCGCGGACTACTGTTTATCGCGAAAAAAAGCATCCTATATTCTTCTAGAATATTAAAAACCAATGCAAAATCAGGTATTGATGTTTTTTGACATACTTGTTATTTCATTTCCATTACAACCGTTTCTTACAGCGAGTTATCAACATTTTTCCAGTTTTTTCAGTTTTCCCGTGGAAACTTTCAACTTTTTGGGATATAAAGTCCTATCCTATGTTTTATTCCAGGGTATGAACTATCTCCAAGTTTCATCAAACTCTGTCCAGCCGTTATTGCGTGAAAGCTCTCCAAACAAACAAACAAATAAACAAACAAACAGACGTTTCACTTTTATATATTGGTATGGATTAATTTTTGTATTTTAAGTAGTATTTGATATTTATCATATGTAGTTTATAATAATATCGGAAATTACGCCACTAGGGCCGTGGGGACCAGAAGCTCACCAAATAAACAAAGATCTATCGGGGCTTCTGGTCTAAACAACACGTGACCAAAATGCTGGCCTTTACTTTGCCCAAAGACTAAGCATTGCCATACAACGTGGCAAAGCTGCCAACATGCTGGGAATACTTGGGAACGTTGCCAACTGGCAGCGGCTTGATAGACTAGTTTTAGTATTACTTGTTTTAGGTGTGCATAGTAATGAACTTTTTTAAGTCCTTATGTTTTTTTTAAAATATAATTTCATTATATCGGATTCTTCACATTCTTCTTTTTTTTTTGCTGTACAAAGCCATCTATTATTTTTGCATTCTATCCAATCCATATAAAGATTGTCTGTAAGAGATTGATGGCGATAAGACCGCCCAATATATACCCTTAGACAATAATTATTATTTAATTTATGTGTCATAAATTAAGTGGTGGATACACTAAAGAGTTACATATTATAAACGTTGTATACTAATATAATAATTAGCCCTCCGAAATCTACAAACGCATAGATAAAAGTCAAAATCAGTTGAATACTAAAGAGATAAATCTGAACAGACAGATCGTCGCGATTGGTGACTTTGTTTTATAGTAGTAGTCTCTGCCGGATATGAAAATAGATTATTTAAAATAGTATTTTTTTATCACCATAAGTTTAATGCAGTCTAGGCTTGGGAGATGAAAATAATGTTTCAGTAACATTTAAATTATTAACTTGAAACAAAATTATGTAAATTTAAGACCGACATTTAAAATAGTAGAGATGGGGATCAAAAGTAAATCTAAATCTTATCGTACCGATTTAGATTTAATTTGATTTATTATCAAAGATTTTTCTGTAAAGAAACACTCGCGAGGGTTGTTTAGGGCACCTTCAAAATTCAGAAGCTTGAAGCAGAGCTGCAATGGACTGTGGTGTGTCGGCCGCTCCAATATCTACCAAATTTTCATACGACTTCTAAAACAAATTTGAAGCGCTACAATCGTGACTCGAACTTCTTATGCTATAAGCTTCATACTACCAGTAGTACTAATAAACTATACTGTAGACTGTAGAGTTAAATCAGAAGCGTGTGTACCGCATCACTACAGCGCTTCTTCAAGCGTCTACTGAGTCCTTTCTTGTTGGTGCCCTAACCCTCATAAATTAGGTGACTACAAAAATAAAAACCACTGCAAAGAAAATTAAAACTAGAAGCCCGTGTATATTAAAACTCGGACCTTACGCAATTTCCCGTCAAATTTAAAGCAATTAACTGAAATTTATCAAAGTTTTATTCAAAACAATACGCGTGTTCAAGTTTACGGCAAGACACACTTCAGGTTTCATGCTTAGGGCCCGTTCAAGTTCGCGCTAGGCTATAACAATTAATTAAAATACAATGTATGGCCCCGTGTTTGAACTAGTCTGGCGCGAAAGCCACTCCAATGTCATGGAGGTGAAAATATATTGGGCACTAAAAGAGTTTCAGGTCGACGCGACGCGAAGGTTTAGTAACACGTAGGTACCATTAAGAAACTCTGCAAATGGGGTTCCCTATGTGAAATTGAAAGTTATTTATGAGAAACTCTTTACTTCGAGCACGATCCGTCAACTACTCTATATTATTTCTTATTCTAAAGACTTCTTTGACGGATGCACGATGAAACGTAAATGTTAAAACCGCTATTTCGGTAGCCGTAGAGAGATTGTTATTTCGAAGATTTAATTGGTCGATGTAACTTACCATCATATATCATCGGGTCCAGTCTATTTAATTCTTCGAATTTAACTAAGTTTTAGTCACAATCGAACACCGACACGCTAGAACAAATCTATGTAATTCGTTTTGAAGCCATAGTCGAAAAATTCTATTTCAAATTTCTACTACAGGTATCCTACTAAGTTTTTGAAGTAATAAAGCTTCACACTATAGAGTAGTCCGCGGATCGGAGCTCGAAGTAAAGATATTAGCACAAATAACTTTCTATTTCACATAGGGGCCCTTGAAAATGTAAGCAAAGTACCGTCTGGGTAACTATCAGTGCTAAATATTCTTCATTTTTGTCAAAGTATGCATAAACTTTTACCCTGTGAGAGAGGGCTGTTTTGTTTGTAAATATCGCACAAGCGCTGGATTGCGATGATGCTCTTTCTACTATCTAAAAGCCCAGGGCTCGCTCGATGTTCTTAAAATCATGGGAATAGCTTTAAATGGCAAAAAAATAAATACCGGATGTACTCCGACCTGGTTTCGAAATATTTTGAAGTTTTTATTCAACGAGTTCTTGCTTGCAAGCCGCGACGAGTTCTACGAGCGTCAGCGACGAGTGTGCGGCGTTCCAGGAGGCGCGACCGCGGTGGTGGCGCTCGGCTACGTTCGGCTTGCAAAGTTACTTCGGTGTCTACGGTGTGGTAGTAGATCGATTGATTAGAATTCCACTGGGAAACCTCCAGTCTTCTAGAATTACAGATAGAATTTAGATTAATTTGCTCTCGTATTGGGTTTATAATTTTAATTACCTTCGAAATTTAAGTTCATACCTAAAATCTTAGGTTTGGGTTTATATAATTAAAATTTACTCAGGGGGTTTTAAACCAAAAAATTAAACCGATTCTATAATCTTCTGGATATCGATATTTCAACAGTTGTGCACTAAGATGGGCTGTTTTGGATGAAACAACACGGTGACAGAATTAGTCAGCTAAACTGCGTCACACAAAAAGCGCAGCATATCTAGGTCATTATTCATTTGACCTTGACATCTGATTGCACATTACAAAAAAGTATCAATGTCAGCAAAAAGAAACAATAGGGAATCCAATCCATCAGTTGGTTTCGTTGTCGCCAATTGTCGGGAACCATTCCGGTGTAAACTGGCGATAAATAATTAATAATCAGAATGCCTCGGGAAGGACACCGATAAAAAACAATACAATAACACTTTATTGACACACAGTTAAACAAATCACAAAAATATAAATTACATAAACAATAGGTATAATGATCGGTCTTATCGCTCATAGCGATGTCTTCCAGATAAACTTAGAAAAAAACAAAACTAGAGAACCATCTCTGGCGGTCTTGTGCCACCTCCATCCATCGACTTCCTGCGATGGCTACAATGTCGTCGGTCCATCATGTGGGGGGTCTCCCTACACTTCGTTTGCTTGTTCGTGGTCGCCATTCGAGAACCTTTATTCCCCAGCGGTTGTCGGTTCTGCGAACTACGAGTATATGGCCTGCCCATTAAACAACAGATCAAAGCATATCGCTTTCATGACATGGTAGTATATAAAGTGTTTCCTGACACTGAAGATCTGTCCTGTTTTACTCAGGTTTAAACTTGAAAGTTGTTCGCCTGTTACTTTCATGACATAGTATTATTTAAAGTGTTTTCTGACACTGATGATATGTTCTGTTTTGCTCATGTTTAAACTTGAAAGTTGTTCGCCTGTAACTTTCAGGACATAGTATAGTATTTAAAGTGTTTCCTGACACTGAAGATCTGTTTCTGTTTTGCTCAGGTTCAAACTTGAAAGTTGTACGCCTGTTACTTTCATGACATAGTATTATTTAAAGTGTTTCCTGACACTGAAGATCTGTTTCTGTTTTGCTCAGGTTCAAACTTGAAAGTTGTACGCCTGTTACTTTCATGACATAGTATTATTTAAAGTGTTTCCTGACACTGAAGACATGTTCTGTGGTGCTCAGATTATATCTGAAAGTTGTTCACCTGTTACTTTCATGACAGTAGTATTTAAAGTGTTTCCTAACACTGAAGATCTGTTCTGTGGTACTCAGATTTAAATTTGAAAGGTGTTCACCTGTTACTTTCATGACAGTAGAATTTAAAGGGTTTCCTAACACTGAAGATCTTTTCTGTGGTGCTCAGATTTAAATTAGAAAGTGGTTCGCCTGTCACTTTTTCAAATTTTTTGTTTTTTGATTGATACACTTAGCTAGATGATCAAAGGAGTGTAAAAATAGAGGAAAATACAAATGAGTTTTTTTTTATCAGACTAGGGAAAATCAAGGGCATGGGAATGAGTGTAACATTCTATGTATGTATGTATGTATGTATGTATGTATGTATGTATGTATGTATGTATGTATGTATGTATGTATGTATGTGGATGTTACACCATAGCGTCGCCCCTATTGGTCTTATTTATACAAGCGAGGTATCAATCGATTCGTCTTCATCCCAAGATGTCATAGGCTATTTTTATCCGACCGTAGGGTTGTTTTTGAACTTATGTCTTGTTACAAAAAATACTTATTTTCATGAGCTTAGTGGCGCTTCAACTTCGTCACAGTGCGGGTTGTCTTATTGGTTGGTTGATTGGTTGGTTGCTATGTCTTCATAAAAAAGCAATGGCGCTGTTGCTTTTTTTATATTTAAGAGAAAAAAAATGGCAATCATGCTGGCTAATAAAAATGTCACTTCAATTCACGGAAAGATTTTTCCGTACCTACTACGATAATACGTACAATATTCACGGAAAGATTATTCCGTGAATCTTTCAAAGTAAATTATCCGCATATTAACTTACTATCTTTTTAAATTATACGAATAGAGGTACTCAGCTCAACTCATCTATTGAACAAAATTGGACCTCTAAAATAACCAAGTAAAATCCATTGTGAGCGAACCCGGCTTTTCCGAGAGCGCCGCTGAAAAATACGAATTACTTTTGAAGATGGCCAGCGAGTCAGAAACTCATTGTTGTAGCGATAACGATATTCGCCGATGCCGCCACTCGCCACGTCAAACTGTGGGAAAGTGTGGAAAAGTGACACAAAGTATAGGCTACGCCTTATATGAATATTTTGTGTAAAAACGTAAAAATATTTGTTTAAATATTTAAATCTACCTGATTTAAATATTCTAATAGACTTATTTTTAAGAGCAGACAGTTTATTAATGTTTGGGGATAAGTAAATTCAGTTTAAAAAAAAAAGAAGAAAGAAATTGAGAGAAGCTTTCAGAAAAGTAATTGGATAAAATCTAGTCAATTTCAGAGTACTATTTTGGTAGGTAGGTATCTACATGTTTTCAACATTTCAAGTGATTTCCCTTGTATTTTTTACAGGATGCTGGCGTAATAACCCAATTTAATTCTAACTGCCGACATGATAGAAAACTGTATAAGTATAACAATATACAAATAAATCTGGGCTATTTACCCGACTACGGCAAAGCAAGGGAAGGATTCCACGAAAGCGTCGCCCCTATTGGTCCGATTTTGACAAGGGAAGTATCGATTCGTTCTAAATTTTTTACCCAACTAAGGCGATGCAAGGAAGGGTTATGTGTTCAAACTAAATACTTGGTCCGATATAGACAAGCGAGGTCTCAATCGATTCGTATGCATCGCAAGAGTGTCATTTCATTTAGGCAATTTGTTTACCTGAAAGTTTTTGAACTGATGTCGCGTTTCTAGTCCTTTTCACTCCGCGTACGTGTGAATAAATTTACAGCTTCAATTCGTTTTCCAACTGGTGTGCGTTTTGATCGGAATTGCAGAAATTTGAAAGATATCGACAAGCGCACACGAGCACAGCTGGTAATACCTCTTCACTACCAAATTCGTGCAGTACATGGAGAGAAAACAGACTCGGAGATCTTATTATTATATTCACCTTCTTCTTCTTATTTGAGAGCCCAGCTCTTCTCGGTGGAGTAATTTCCTGCATTCTTACTTCATAACTTCTCTATACGACGTGACATTTATCTTCTCCTTTATCTGATTTAAATTTCCTTCTAAGTCTGCCTCTTCCTCTCTTCCTTTCTACCTCTGCTACCTCTTCTACCTTCCTACCTACCTCCTATGGTGTTTTTAATGAAGTTGTTATGTCGTAGAAGGTGGCCAAATGTCTTTCCTCTTCTTTTAATGGTCACTATTAAGTTTCGTTTATCTATTGTATATCCGGATAAGGTAATCTCTTACAAAATGTATGGGAAAACTTTTTCATAATTTCTGACATTTCTAGTACTCAAACCTCAGTCGGTCCGATAGAGACGTTTCATCCTTATAAGAAACAGGATGGATTGGCATCAAAAAAGTGTTTGTGTAAAATTACCATTTTCTTGCTGACTATACATTTTTTCTAAAATCTGTGAATGCAGTTCAGAATATCTCAAAAAGTTATGGATGGTCTCCTAGGAACGTTTTCCTTTAACTATAACGGTTAAAGTACCTGCCCTTACTGTCCCGTCTCAAAAATCCACTCTGTATATCTTATTTTACTGTACACTTTTGTTTGTTTGTTTTCGTAATCAATAAATTATTCTTATTCTTGTAAAAGATGTTATTAGACTAATAATAGTAGATTACTGCATTACTCGTAGATTGAAGCCCGAGCTTTATGCAGCAAGAAGTCACTTGAGCGAATGTCAATAATCTGCTTTTCTTTCTACTACAATATCACAATTGTCCATTGTCCACCTAAATGTAAGCAGTACAATTTTCAGTAATATAGATTTTTAAATTCACGCCAATTCCGTCGTGCTCATATTTAAAAAATGGTACCTACTTTCAATTTTTAATTGGACGAATGTATTCATTAAATACTAGCTGAGCCCCGCAGTTTCACCCCCGTGATATATGATGATGATGACGACGATGAAAAGTATCCGTTGTGTTATTCCAGGGTATAAGCTATATTTATTCCAAATTTCATCAAAATCCGTTCAGCCGTTTGAGCGTGAAGGATGATGATGATAAGTATCCTGTGTTATTCCAGGGTATAAGCTATAACGATTTGGAATGAATCGTTTGATCGTGAAGGACTAACAAACATACATACACACATACATACAATCTTTCACTATATAATATTGGTGTGATGAAAATAAAAAACTGTAATGGATTTCCATACTTACTTACCGCACTGTTTTTATGATGAGCAGTAATGAGGTACTTTCTGCTTACGTTTTAGATGAACAATAGTTATATTATGTAGTGGGAAGAAACAATTTAAATTGTTCTGCATATTTTACATGTACTGCGTTATCAGTGCGTTCGGTTCCACGTGCCGGCGCGAGCGTTCGTTAATTGACTTTCGGCTCCAAGTGTTTCGGACAGTCATCGTTCTAGTTTTATATTTTTGGCGCCTATTCCCAGTAACAGCCCTATATTTTTTACATGCCAGATCAATTATGATTTCGAATTGGTTTGATGAATCTGAATAAAATCCCATTGCTGTTGTTTAATTGCCTTGTTGGATGTTTGAAAAATGGTTCAATCAATACAAACGTTTTGGCCGAATAGAGATTCGTGTGCTTGTTCTACTGATGCATTCTGTTTATTTTCTTTAAATGTTTTCGAATAAAATTATATGCCCGTAAAACTTAATTACAAAAAAGGCATATAATTTTATTAATAAAAACTGTGTAATAAATTATTAAGCTGCAATAATTAAAATGTATAAATGATTTGAATACCTACTTCCTATTGCGTTTATAATTGGACATGCGCGTTGAACATGCGTGTACGCGCGTTGTTTGCGCGACCGTAAAAAAAACAATTTCGATGCAAATAGCTTACGAAAATTGCGCGAAATGAGCGTCTTCGCTTTCGAATGCGATGGCATCGGTCAATTTTCGCATATCTATACACCTATATCGGTTTGAAAAAAGCTAGCGATGCATCCCGGCAAAGGAACGGGCGATTTCAGAACGATAGTAGTTTCAATGAACATTGTGGCGGTAACGAATTGCGCGACGAAAACTGCGGGTTCGAGTTACGAAACGTAGGCATGTCACGCGATAGCAGGTTTCTGATGGGTACAGGGTAACTTTAAATTTATTACCCATAGTTTTGGATGTAATCATTATTCGTGTATTTTTGATTGTATTTATCACTCTATTTCAACTTATTGTAGAGTTATATCTTCGGTCACAAAAGTGAGAATGAAACCCCCAAGTAAGTTTTAGAAGGACCATGAACAACCTCTGTATGCTGGTTTCCGATGGAGGATTTAGAGAGAATGGTGGCTGACGCCAATTTATATTGACAACCAGTAGGTAAAGACTGAAATAAATTAGGACTTCACCATCGAAGTCTTGTTTTAAATTCACTTTCGAAGATTATTCAAAATTTTAAATCCCTGACCTGATAACTCCTTTACTTTTCTTAGACTTTTTTTAATGTAATTCTTTCTTGTACAATTACAAGAAAGAATTACATTAAAAAAAGTCTTCACTATCGGCGGCCTTATCATTAAGCAGCGATCTCTTCCTGGCAACTGTAGGCTGAATAGAGACACATGCTGTTATGGATGGTAGTGCGCAGAGTTATAAATATAATATAAAACAAATTACACAAATAATTAATACCATATATCAAAACATGCCTAAATATTTACTATACTAAATATTATTAATTATCTAAATTATGTTAGATAGTAATTAGATAGTTTATGTTCAAAACTCCACTTTCATTTTTCTTGATGCCACAGATCACAGGCAGAAATAATTCTATTGAAACTGAATATTAGAGCATACACTCAAAGCTCCTAGCTGCAATAGTGCCAAAGATCCCTTCAAAAGAGTGATCTTAGGTTTTACCAATTCCTTATCCAAACAGAGCTAAAAACTATCTCGGCAACACCAGCTTTTAAATGAATAAACCGAACTGAAATCGGGGATTTGGGATCAGATGCTACATCAGAGACACAGACAAAAGAAAAAAGGCTTCAAACTTATAACACCTTTTTAGTATCGGGGCTGAAAAGTTAGATTATTCTTACGCAAGTCATCTTAGTAGTTTCTAATTCATTGCTTCATAATTTATATTCTTGGGAAAACTAAAGCAGTTACAGTTTTCCCATGGTGTGCACGGTTTTGCACGCGAGTTCGTTAATGCATGCGCGTCGCAGCGGCGAAACGTCGTCGAGTGCGTCGCGAGGGCGCATGGCAGGCGATGCAATCGCATTATGTACGGTGAACATAAAAACTGCAACTAATGTATATACGAATATCGCCCAGGAACTATGTACACTGGACTGCATTGAAAACGGGTCGGTAACAAAAATCTCAATAACTTCCAAAATATGGGAACCAGCTTTATGAAATAAACACTGTATTATCTGTACTATAGACAATTTTATGTTTCTAAAATAAAGGTCTTAAAAGTTCAAGATTATGCAGTCAAAATGACCAATGATGCTAAAGTATAAAAAAACGTTTTTTTTTTATTTTTGGGTTTTTAATGAGTTTTTTATTGATAAAAATTTAATACAAGTTAATTTACCTACAACAAGATTTACTTAACAAGATGAAAAATAATAAACATGCAGTTAAATAAAACTAGAACTAGTCTATCAAGCCGCTGCCAGCTGGCAACGTTCCCAACATGCTGGCAGCATTGCCACGTTGTATGGCAATGCTTAGTCTTTGGGCAAAGTAAAGGCCAGCATTTTGGTCACGTGTTGCTTCTTTTTACTTCTTCCTATATTTGTTGTAATTTTAAAGGATTGCTCAAATATTTTAAAAGTTAACGTAAATTACTGACCTACTTTATTTGGGCCGCAAATAAAGTAGGTCAGTAATTTACGTGTAGTTGTAGTGTAGTTATATCGCTGCTAAGTTTTTCTTAGCTTCTTGCATCTTAATTAGTATCATCCACAGCCTTTGTCCTCCTACTGCTGGGCCTCTCTTTTAGTTTTTCTTTGCTTCTTGCATCTTAATTAGTATCATCCACAGTCTTTGTCCTCCTACTGCTGGGCCTCTCTTAGTTTTTCTTTGCTTCTTGCATCTTAGTTAGTATCATCCACAGCCTTTGTCCTCCTACTGCTGAGCCTCTCTTTTAGTTTTTCTTTGCTTCTTGCATCTTAATTAGTATCATCCACAGCCTTTATCCTCCTACTGCTGGGCCTCTCTTAGTTTTTCTTTGCTTCTTGCATCTTAGTTAGTATCATCCACAGCCTTTGTCCTCCTACTCTGAGCCTCTCTTTTAGTTTTTCTTTGCTTCTTGCATCTTAATTAGTATCATCCACAGCCTTTGTCCTCCTACTGCTGGGCATCTCTTTTAGTTTTTCTTTGCTTCTTGCATCTTAATTAGTATCATCCAGAGCCTTTGTCCTCCTACTGCTGGGCCTCCCTTTTAGTTTTTCTTTGCTTCTTGCATCTTAATTAGTATCATCCACAGCCTTTGTCCTCCTACTGCTGGGCCTCTCTTTTAGTTTTTCTTTGCTTCTTGCATCTTAATTATTATCATCCACAGCCTTTGTCCTCCTACTGCTGGGCCTCTCTTTTACCACTGGATTTACTTTTTATTGACTTCAAAAATGGAGGGATTCTCAATCCGTTTCCGTTTTTTTCCTAGACAGCGTAACGCAAAGTACGCGCGGTAAATCGCTTACTAGTAGCTTACGCTTACTTAGCCGGGAACCGTTTGGCTGAGTCTGAAGTACCTGAGTTCTATTCCCCACTGAACTGTTTTCACTACAAAAAAGTGATGGCTTCTACCTTGATAACACAACCGCGCGCGCTCATTGGTCAAATCAAATAGCACACGCTTCCCTGGCTATCATTTACATTTCCGGTTACACATTGAGTAACACTTTTCACGAAATCAGTCCCATATATTTCAGGAAAGCAAGCTGAAAGATATTACACATCAAAAAATTAAAGTCGACGATATCATTGAATAGGAAAACCATCTTTAGTGTTACAAAAAAAAAACTCTTCTCTTTCTTGCTCTTTTTGTTTGTGTGTTGTGTTTTTCCACTTGAGTGTTACAAAGCGGTTATAACCGGTATTCCAGTACAAGTTACGTTGCTTTGGCGCACAGGATGATCAAGTGGATAACAAGTCTGTCAAAAAACTTCAAGAGCATTGGTGCTATACATACTTTAGCATTGGTTTTTAATATCTTAGAAGAACATAGGATGCTTTTTTCGCGATAAACAGTAGTCCGCGCGGACGATGCCGCGGGCGGGAAAGCTAGTAACATATAAAGCAGCTGTAAAGTCTTCTATCTTCATTGCATCCAGAAATTTGTAGTGTCAGTTCATGGTATATAGATGAAATTACTGGAAGAAATTTACTAACCCCCGAACTACAAAAAGGAGGGGTGTAATAAGTTTAGGGTGTGTATCATAGAATGTATCACTGTATGTATCACTGTATGTATCACTGTATGTACCACTGAATGTATCCGTGTGTGTCTATTCCCGTTGTCCCCTAGTGGTGGATATCGAAAGAAACCATGTGGCATTGTCCCTCACTACTTAACTATTATAATTACTGTTTCATGTCTATAGTGACAGGTGACAGATATTCAAGTGACATGTCAATAGTGTCAGAGTTCTTGCCCTTTTAAGTTTGACAACTGTCATCCAAAACGAAGATATCGATGAGATCTATCACTTCTGTGAAGAAACTAATCGCTTAGGATCAATAGTGTTAGAGTTCTAGCCCTTTTAAGTTTGACAGCTGTCATCCAAAACGAAGATATCGATGAGATCTATCACTTCTGTGAAGAAACTAATAGCTTAGGATCAATAGTGTCAAAGTTATAGCCCTTTTAAGTTTGACAGCTGTCATCCAAAACGAAGATATCGATGAGATCTATCACTTATGTAAAAAAAAACTACTAGTCTAGGATCAATAGTTTCAGAGTTATAGCCATTTTTAAGTTTGACAGCTGTCATCCAAAACGTAGATATTGATGAGATCTATCATTTTTGTAAATAAACTACTAGTCTAGGATGAATAGTTTCAGAGTTAAGGCCAGGCTCCAAGGTTACATTTTCCCACTCCCCACTCCCCTGCCACCTACCCTGCACTCTGCCACCCGCTACCCGCAATAAGCACTGAAGTGCTTGCGTAACAAGGTTGAATATCGTGAGCGCTGTTTGAACACACAATTTAGCTTCGAACTAAATGACGTATGTCTCAAAAGTTATTTATTTTATTGGTAGGTTAATAATTTAGTTAGGCAAATTTTGTCTTAACCTTAGATGATAAACTATATGTTCTTGCTGTGAGATTTATTTTAGAGATAAAACTTAAGCCGTTGAGTAGAAAAATGTAAACATTACTGAAAATAACGTAATTTTTGATAAGATAATGTATCGAATGAAATTCTGTTAATCCTGTTTCTATCTTAGTCTTAGAGAGATAAAGATCTCAAAAACATGTATGTTGAGTTTCACATTTATCAGGTTTGTGATTGACCCAGCATATTTATGGAAAAAAACTCTTAAAAAGCAGAGCCTGGTCTTAAAGCCCTTTTAAGTTTGACAGCTGTCATTCAAAACAAAGATATCGATGAGATCTATCACTTCTGTAAAGAAACTACTAGTCTAGAATAAATAGTTTCAGAGTTATAGCCCTTTTAAGTTTGTCAGCTGTCATCAAAAACGAAGATGTCGATGAGATCTTGACAGGTGTTGACGTATGACTTTGACGATTGACATGTCACTTTGACATCTGTCACCTGTCATTTTGACACCTGTCACTATAGACATGAAACAGGAATATTATAATAGTTAAGTAGTGAGGGACAATGCCACATGGTTAGTTTAGATATCCACCACAGGGGGACAACGGGAATAATTTAGTAGCGCTGTCACCCACTGAGATACAAAACATATAAATAAAAATGATTTGTTTCAGCAGCAGCCACTAAAAAGAACAAATTAACTCCTTATTTTTCTGCCAACTTTACTCATATAAAAAGCTTGGCAAGTTCCGATGCTATCAACTAAATAACTATGATTAATTAAATGCAACAATAATTTTAATTACCTCTCAAATTATCCTACTACGTTAGTTTCTGATATCTTTATATTATTTCATTCAAATCGAAACCTTCAAAATAATATAGCAAAATTAAACCTTATTTCCCTCGCATAAGCTCTCAGAGCCTGTAAGTGTTTTATAGACAATGGTAATATATTCTTAGTGAATAGATAGACATTAGCAAGGCTGCCGAAGTCTAACCTAGCAGGTGTTGTGTCCTTTATGAATGTTATCAAGATATTCGCAACTTTTAATTGCAAATTGCACGTCACTTACGACGTACCTAATTGATTAAATTTGTTAGAACAGGCGTGAACAACTCATTTAACTCTATTAAGCAGGAAACTGTAAGTGGCAATTTTAAAAACATCCTCTTTAAGCTAGTATCGTTAGATTTGAATCAGGCAGCTGTTGTAGGTCGAGCATAAAATGACATTACTTAACTTAATAATTGAAGTAAGTAGTAATTTTGTAGTATTTTTATTTGTTTTATAAAGACAAGAAGGTTAAAATGAAAATGTATAGTAGTCGCAGCGGAAGTTTGTGTCTCGGAAGTTGTCTGCTAGTCGCTGCGCAAACTGCTATTTTTCAGGCGCAATCCCAATGTTGAAGGTTAAGACAGCATTGTATAACTGCCACGCTCACTCGCTTAAGTTTTTCGCATATTCTATCTCGCTCTCACTTTATTCTATTTTATCCCCACAGCAGTACCTGCGCAATCGTTCACAGAGCCTAACTTCACAAACGTATAGATTGGCTGCGACTACTGTAACCTATATAACCCTACTTTTTGCTTCGCCATAGTCGGGTTATAGCTTAAAAGCTAAAAGAACTAGCTTAAAAGCTAAAAAAAACACGCCTGCCCTGCCAAAAATTAACTTATGCCAATAAATTATACACTATTAGAATGTGCTTATCAAGGCCTTCAATTTGATACCCACATGGTAAAATAAGAAGCTTTTTATTTTTTGTAATTGAAATTGGAGCCATAATGCCGCCATATTGAATTAAAAAATTGCCTATGTTACTCGGGGGAATTTAAGGATTCATACGTCTAAACCTGTCGAGGCATTTCAAAGTTATGGTGGAATAATGAAACTCACATACAAACATACATGAATGCTAAAAACATAACACTCCTTTTTTTTGGGCAGTCGTGTAAAAACACGCCTGCGTTGCCAAAAAAGAGATTTTGCCAATAAGTTATATAGTGTTGAAATGTGCTTATCAAGGCCTTTATTTTGATACACATATTGTAAATTTCGAAGAAAAGTTTTTTTTTTCGAGTTTGAATATGGTGCCATATTGACTGTTTTCAAAAAAATATATAGCCTATGTTACTCGAAGGCATGTAACGATACGGTAACGATACGGGAATAAAAAAACTCACATACAAACGGACATACATGAATGCTAAAAACAATACACTCCTTTTTTGGGCAGTCGTGTAAAAAGACGGAGACCACATTGCCAAATCGAAACTGAAGCACCCAAGATTTGCCAATCCGCTAGTACGCACAACCCTCACGCACACACTTACACCATGTTATGCCGATCGGCTGCCACATCGCAGCAAGATCTCGAGGTTATTAGTCCTGTAATTCTGTTAAATTCTGACAAAAAGTCATAAACAGTGCAGTCTTTTGTGATGAAACTGTGTCAACCACAAACACCACAAATTATCTACTCACGAACACATACGCAGCCACCATTTGCTATGCTTCACTCGTTTGTTTGCGGTGTGGTCTCCGTCTTTTTAAACTTTCTTATATAAGGACTAGTTTTAGACCAATGTGAAATGTTATCAAAGGTGGTAAAACGAGAAGTCTATAATGGGACTGACTGAGTTATATATCGATGTTTTTCTTTATCGAACCCACGACCTATGGCGCGGTATCCGTCCACACAATAAACTGAGCAACTACACTGCTACAAATCGTCTTCTGATAAAATACAAAATCGAGCTCGTTGATCTAGAATTCAACATTAAAGAAATTATTAGAGTAAGTTGATATGAGGTTTGAGGAACACCGAAGATCTACCCTCCAAATATACTTATAATAAAACTGTAACAAGTCCAATTCTGTACAATTTTATATATATTTTTTTTTGGTTGCTTTTCTGTATTCGATACTGATGCCAAAACTGTATTTTTTCTTCATTTATACTTGTAATAAAACTGTAACAAGTCCAATTCTATGCATTGAAGATATTTTGATATATTTTTTTGGAGGCTGTTCTTTATTCGGTACTGATGCCAAAATTCTTTATTTTTTCTTCTTTTTTTGGTGTCTCTGTACCTTGGCCGCGCATCACGCCGAAACTACTGAATGAATTCAACTGAAACTTGGTATGATTTGAGTTCATACTACGAAGTAGGACATAGGATACTTTTCATCCCGAAAAATTAAAGGGTCCCGCAGGATAGTGGTTGAAAGTTAGTTAAAAGAATACGCTTCGCGTCGAAACTACTGAACGAATTTTGATGCAACTTGACACAGTCATGGTTTAAATTGAAAATACTTTTTATGCCAAAAAAATAAAGGATTCCTGCGGGATAGGGGTTCAAAGTTATGTTAATTTTGAAGTAATAATTATCTATACATACCTATAGTAAAGCAGTAAGTACGAAAAAGTCTGTAAAAAGACGATAATTAAAAAAATGGTCTGTGGTACTTAAAATAAGCCAATGTTTTTTTTAAATCATGTTTTTTTATACGCGCGGGTGAAACCAAGGGGCACAGCTAGTGAGAGAATAAAGGCAAGGTGGACGACAATGATGATAATGATGTCAATACCACAGTACATACTCGTATATAGGGACTATATATGTACTGAGTTAATACTATCTTCTATCTATATATATATCTATCTATATCTATGTTTATAATAAAACAGTAAGTAGGTACTAAAAAAGTCTGTACATTAAAGATAATTTAAAAGAAATGGGTTAAGGTACTTAAAATAAACTATTGAACAATTATTTTTTATACATATCTTTCTGTTTGCCTGCCTGTTTGTTTGTCTGTTCGCGCAACACGCAAATACTACTGAACGGATTTCAATTCTGATTTCACTGTTGGATAGCTTAGGTTTTGACTTAAAATCTAGTGTAGGCACCTACTTTGCCTTAATCCGATGATACCTTAATCCGATGAGTAGAAATCGAGCAATAGACAAAAACCATTAGACTTCTGAACAAAATTTGATGAAAAGTAATATATTTTACTTGGTTCATAAGGTACTATTGGTCCTGGAATAACAATAGGATACTATTCGGAGAAATGACTGCGCGGGCAAAGCCACAGCTAGTCTGAAGAACTACTCTTTCAATAATTACATAGTTCGTCGACAACGACAAAATAGAAAGCTCAAGAATTCTATTACATACTATAACTTTCCAGCACCAGCTGCTAGAAGAAAATCGCAACGAGTACCGTCTGAGATCACGTGAGATTAGAAGCGCCGCACTGCCATGTTTTTTGCTCGAAGCCTGCCTTTACACGTACAAAATGCATACCGCGGGCATAAATTTAAATGTACTGTTATCGAAATAGTTGCAAAATTTATGAGCGACGAGAAATGTACGCGGATGAAATATGCGAGCGTTTGAAATGTTTGCCGGAATATACGCATGTTTCAACTCTAATTGCTTAGTTTGATAATATTTACATATTGAACACGAGTACGCGGGTCTTTGCGATTTTTCCGGTATGCATTAGTTCGGTGTAATAAATTTTACTGGAATTTTAGTTTCGGTTGATATGCATTTTCTGTTTTGTGTTTGTGTTGTTTCACGACTAGTGTAAATGATCAATGTACAATACAATACAATACAATAACTCTTTATTGAACACATTGTGACGAGGTCCAAACCTCTTTCATAATAATACTCTTTTGATATCTTAATTCTTTCATAATCCATTTCTTTTCATTTTGATAGTTCATTATTCATTCTATATTCAAATAACCTGTCATTCTAAATTGTCTTTTTCGGATATTGATTTTTAGCAGAACTGCAATTTTACAAAATAATATGTTATAAAATATCTACATAAGTTTATTATAATATATATATATATATATATATATACAAATATATATATGAGTCTTTTAAATATATATATATATATACATCACAATACCTACGTAAGTGGTTTTAATCCGTATCGTCGAAGTACAAAAAGTCTGTGATCATCTCCTCCTGTTCCTGTGCTTCCAATAGTTTTGTTGCTGACCCTTTTATGTTGTCCACTGAGGCTTGGTCCCGGGGCTGGTGGAGCAAGCCCAAACCCTGGGACCGCATCGTGACAACATTACAATAAAAAAACAACATAACAGTAATTATATATCAAATCTAATGTTGTACAATAGGCGGCCTTATCGATATTTACTTACTTACTTACTTATTTTACTTACTGTTTACTTATGTACTTAGGAGACGGTACCTACTATGCGAATGACTTGAACACCGTGGTCATTTTTTACCTACCTATCTTATTCTTTATAGATTCTGCATTTCATTGGAGAATTAGATTAAATACAATAGGTACATAAGTATTTGATATATTTTGTAGCGATGGTTGCTAAGTATAGTTGGGTGTGGCTTCCTATAAAAAAGTATTTTAACCAATATTTATAATTGGTTTAGATTTTTGTAAATGTTTGAAAACATCAGAAATTCATTTTGTAGGTATTATCAAACAAATCTTTAGTAGGTATTATCGTAGTATGTACTCTGACACCAGAGGCCAGCAGTGCCTCACACGACAATTAAGCAAGTAAATACCTGCAGACGTCAATCAACTAGTTAGCATTAAATTCTTTCTAAACCTATACAAATAGAATGATTGAATGCTAGTTAAAAGTTAATATATATATATATATAGCTAGTTATGTTTTGTTGTAGTTAGTTCGTAAATACATTTTACCCTACATTTAAAAAACCTAACCAAACATGGTTTAAAACCGCTTTGTACTGTTTAACTACATTTCTAAATTGATGCCACAGATCCTCTCGATTCAGGTCTTCATAAGAAACTCATCAACACATCCATAAATGTGGGCACGAAGAACCCTCGAAACTGAACACTTGACTGACTGGAGTCTGGAGACCCTTTCAAAAATAGTGATCTGAGCCTACAGTCTCGATATACGAGTAGATAGCTATTGTTTTACAACCGAAATCAGCCGCAAAGTCCGATATTTGCTATTGAGAACGATGACAATCGATATTGTCTGACTGTAACTGTCAAAGCAAACGTCATCGGTATCTATACTGTAGAGACAAGCAAATATCGGATTGTTAGAACTTTGCGACCCAAATACCGGTTGTAAAGCAATGGCTATATATGTCGAGACTGCAGGCTCAGATCTGAATATAATATCTTGGGAACAGCTGCACTATAACTTCTCCCAAACAAAGCTAAGTACTACCTCACCAGCTATCAAATGAAAAAACCGCATTGAAATCGGTCCAATCTTTTAGTAGCTACGATGCCACAGATAGAAAAGGCTTCAAACCTACAACACTCTTCTTTTTGCACCGGGGGCTTAAAAAGTAATGTACGTCGTTACTTCAAACAATATAAAAACCGAAGAAAGTGAAGTTAAAAGTTCACGCCAAGTGTTCGATGATAACAAGTGGAGGAAATGATCGATCAGGCAGCAGACAGGTTGATTGGAGCCAGTTGTCTCCGCAGACTCGCGTGACCGCGGACCTGCGGTCTGACTCAATTTAACCGCCGATTAGCAAGTGTTGAAAACTGGGCCGTTTATTTTGAACTCGCGTCAGTTTGACAGCATTCATTTTAAACTATTTTCAAAATAAATACCCTCACTGCCGTACCCGGAGACGTCAATTAACTTTTAACTAGCATTCAATCATTCTATTTGTATAGGTTTAGAAAGAATTTAATGCTAACTAGTTGATTGACGTCTGCAGGTCCACGGCTTATGACGGGTGGCGATTATACGAAGAGAAGATGAGAGAGGTGACCAAACACAATGATGATGCTGGCATAAAAATATGTTTATGTTTCAACATAATAAGTTAACAGAATAATTTTATTAATAATAGTATTTACTTGCTTAATTGTCGTGTGAGGCACTGCTGGCCTCTGGTGTCAGAGTACATACTACGATAATACCTACTAAAGAATTTTTTGATGATACCTACAAAATGAATTTCTGATGTTTTCAAACATTTACAAAAATCTAAACCAATTATAAATATTGGTTAAAATACTTTTTTATAGGAAGCCACACCCAACTATACTTAGCAACCATCGCTACAAAATATATCAAATACTTATGTACCACAAAACATAACTAGCTATATATATATATATATATATATATATTCATTGTCCATTCATTGTCCAACCATTTCACATATATATATATATATGAAATGGTTGGACAATGAATGGTTGAATGGTGAAACAGTTGAACAATCCACATGCCATTACCGCCATAAAGGTAGTCCAAATGTTCTAGCCAACAGCGTTGCCACGATGTTGGTAGTGTACCCAACATGGTGGCGGCATTGCCAAATAAGTACCAGCATTTTGGTCATACGTCGCATCGACAGTGCTCAGATAGGTTTTTGAAAATACGATGGTCTTCCAGTCGCCAAGGCAAGACTAAACGGCTCAAATATGTAACCACTACCGAGGATAGCATTAAAAAAAAACATGTGAGTTATTAAGTTTCACTCGGGGTAATAATATAAAATGAAAAAAGTACGCTCACTTAACTCAACTCAGCTTTTACTCAATTATTTCTATCCCTTCTAAAATCGATCACTCATACGGCTTTAAAACAATGCTCTACAATTCATGAGCAAGTTTTTGCGAGACAGGTGAACTCGCTAATATTTATAATGAACTATGTTATCGATATCATTGGATCTGCTGGTGTTGTGATGACGAAACGCTCGACAAATATGATGCATTGGTGAGATTTCTGATAGCCGAGGTGCATCGTTTAAAGTAAAACCATTTTCTGCTACTCTAGCTCACCTCTACGATTTTAAACTTTACTGGTTTAAAAATAGAAGTGTAAAATTTCTCGTGGTGATGAATTGGGTGAATGGTTATCATAGTGTGGGTTTTCTATAGCAATTAGTGATAATGTAGGAAAATCAATGAGAGCACATTTTATAGATTAAACGCCCACTCTATATGAAATGAGTGATAAGGTCTTTCATACCGATGCATCATGTGATTAAAGTTTTTGGCTGCGCAAATACACAATGTCTCTTTTATTACTTCGTACATTGGTAACGGTTTTAAGTCAACGACTAAATACTGATGTCAATAGTTTATTTATCTAACTTAAACTCTATTTAACGCTGGAGGTTACGAACAACTGATGGCTAAACCAAAGTTTACATGAAGTTATCAATCTTATTCTATACTTAGTTAAATATTACCGACAATGGTAAACTCAGTAACCATGACTTTTGGCGTTCCTCTAAAAGAAAGAAAAAACAATTAACGCTTGAATTTATATTTCAAGGAGAAGACGTCACCTCTTTTGTTTTAAAGAAGCCATAAAAAAGATCTTGTTATTTATCACAGTAACCAAACTTATGTAGGTATTAGATACACCCTTTTATACTATCGTTCAAGTACTTCTTGTATTTGTATTCCCTTTGGTATTAGATACACCCTTTTATACTATCGTTCAAGTACTTCTTGTATTTGTATTCCCTTTGGTATTAGATACACCCTTTTATACTATCGTTCAAGTACTTCTTGTATTTGTATTCCCTTTGGCATTAGATACACCCTTTTATACTATCGTTCAAGTACTTTTTGTATTTGTATTCCCTTTGGTAATTGGCTTCATAGCTTTCATTTCATTTTGATGCAATTTCAAATTGTATTTTATTACCACGTTTTTATTAACCCATGCCATGTCCTTCCCCAGTCTCCATACCAAATATCATCAAGATCAGCCGTTCAGTCGTGAAAAGGTAACAAACAGATATTCAAGTATGGATAAGAACTTAAGTCACTTTCTTATTTTGTCTTTTTTCTGTCTGGCAGTCTTTCTGTCTGTCGTTCCTGGTGGAATCTTGCACCTCAAATTTTGTGCATTTCTCGATTAGCTATCTGGCTGAAACTTTCAGGGTAGATCACAACTCGATGACAAAGCATTCAACAAAATAGAAAGTTATTTTTATTTAATCATTTGCTGCTTTTGTTATAACGTCGAATTTTCATATTAAACGTGAAACGTTATACGTTTCACGTTTAATATGAGTTTCACATGATGCTGCATGTCCAAGTTCCGTCTGCCGTCACTAGAGCCGTTCACACTGCTGCAACATTTAGACTATTAATGAAAGCACAGGAAAATTTAACAGAACACAAGTTGGCTTTCTTGTTTGCAACCTGATAAAAAGAGCAGGATACAAAAAAAATGAAACGAAAACTTATCAATAAGGATGTAAACACCAATAGTGTGATTGATTTGCATTTGTCTGGAAAATTATAAGTAACTATGGTTCCAGAGCACCAGCGCTTGCAGTAGAACAATGCAAGTTGATGTGGGAATGAATTTCACAATAACCTACCTCCGTACAAAGTGCGATGGATTTGTCGGAAAACTCGAAGACATCATCCATGTCAAAGGAGGTCTATTGTATAATAACTTCGGTTTTCTCTGAAATGTACTTTATTGCCCTAAAACTTTGATAAATTGTATGCCTGTTGACTAAATAATTACATTTACAATAACACTTCGAGTGACGTACTGTATCAGCGACATGCGCCAGTTCAACTGCGTAACGACCTCCCAGCAAGCGCACCTAGAAGTAGGTAATTAAACGAGAATAGGTAATGCCATGCAGACTGATGAAATATTCTAATCAGTCACTTCACTAGGCGCATTGTAAAAACTGTGGTGGCGAGCGATGCGCGATAAGGCGGTGTCGCACGGGTGCGGGGCACAAACGACCGATTGTAGCCCGCACACGGCGCCTCCGCGCTTTGCATAACAAAGGCTGCAATTTGGAGGAAAAATGGCCTCAATCTTGGGACATCTCGGGATTCTCAAGCGTATTCTTGGGACGTTTGGGACTTGGGACATCGCAGGGATGGTGATGGATGCGCAACTGTATGATGAATTAGATGCGATTAATTCGATTACAGCCTGATTTGGACATTACCTAAGCTTTCTTTGAGAGTCCCACGAGGATACACTCACATTGTAGGCTTGTAGGTAAGTACCTTAGAAAAAAAAAATCTTACATTCTAATAAAAGGAAGAAATTTTTAATAAATTAATTTGATTTTAAGAATGGAATCACAGCTCGCTTCAAACATGTTGAGTTGAGTACCGACAAAATCCTTTAGCCCATTGAAAATTAACAGTGCCTATGTTTCCACGTTTGATACCAATCCTTTTGTATTTGTATAAACAACTAACTGTACCCGCGGCTTTGCCCGCGTGGTCATTTCATTTAAAAGTAGCCAACACGTGTTATTCCAGGACCAAAAGTAGGTACCTATAAAAACAATACACCTACTACATTTTTTCTAAATTCGTTCAGTCGTTAAATGTTTTTTTATTGATTGTTCGGCATCCAATCGTCGGGTTAAGATACCCAGTACCCCAGTTTTTAAGTCTAACATTAAGCTATCCAACAGTGAAAACCGCATCGCAATAAGTCCAGTAGTTTTTAATTGAAGCGCGAAAATACAGATAAACAAACAAACAGACAGACACGATTTAAAAAATGATATTTTCTTGTTCAGTAGCTTTTTTTAATACCTTAGACCACTTTTTTTGTACAGACTTTTTCGTACTTATTGCTTTATTATAAGTAAGTATAGATATTCAAATATATTTTTTCACCACTTAGGAATTACTTTCCATTTCTTGAGGTGTGATGGAAAACCGAGTTTTCTTATTGAAGATTCAATAAAGAGTTACTGCATTTTCATTTCATACTACATCACCGTACTTATGGGTCCCATCAAAATTTATATTCCAAGTGAGTTTGTAGTGATACAGATTAAAATATGATATTAATCTAGATATTACTATTCTGAGCCAACGCATCACGACTTGTATTTCACCTGGTGAATATTTTATCTTTTTTAAGTACATACTGTGTAGAATAAGCACTTATTTTATAAGTTTTGTAAGAAAATTACCTATTATAGGCTTAGATATTCGTGTTCACGATTTCTGAAAGTGTTTTTGTACTGATAAAATTAGAGGTTTTTGGCACAAATTACTCCCACATCAGGTTCTATCAGGATCCAAATTAATTGATAACATATTGATTGACTGTGTTAAGTGTTAAAAATTTGGGTGTATTTCTTTTTTAAGTAAAATTTATGGAGGTAGGATATGATATCTCTTCATAGAAAAAAAAACTCGTTAGACTAAGCAATGTGTATACAAAACAAGCTAACGACTTCTCACGTCACGCTTAGTCCCCATTAGAACACGATAAATAAGCATTGTACAAGTCTGATTCCATCTAGTAAAGAAAATTCAACGATTTAACATAGAAGCCCATTCCTATTGTCGCTGCATTCAATGATATCTAGCGTTAATTAGCATTCTCCGGCTCACACTCGTTGCAACACCCAGTGCGTGAACGTTTTTCATAATAATCACTTGTTTTTACAAATTTGCATCCAGAACAATGCACAGAGGAGTCTATGTTAATATCGCAGAATTACCGGCAGCGGATTGTCGCGTTGCCTCAATACAAAACGACAAGCAAAAACAAACTATAGAAACAGTGCCACAACAAGAAGAATAGGAAAATTGCTTTTGTTTAAAAAAATCTATTTGTTCGTGTCTGGAGATGAAGCGAGCGCGCCTACGGTGCGTCGGCGGCGGGCCAATAGCGCGCCAGCGGCTGCCCGCCCCCGCGCGTCCGCCAATGGCGTCCGTCGACGCCGCCGCAAGAGCAGTTTCCTTTTTTAAAAGTTTCGCCCTCGACTTCCATCCGATTTCCCGCCTTTGCTCCTTAAACTATGGATGGTGAAAAAATACCGCTGATTTATTTATTAAGACAACAGTTTTTGCGCAGTTTTAAATTATGATGTCGCCTGAAGACGCTCTTGCTTGCATTTCAGTTTTTACGTTCTTTCATAAATGGGTCGCTCTTAATTATTTGTATTTTGACTACCACAATGAAACAGATGCCCTTAATTTTGCTTGATTATGTGGAGTCGCAGGAGTAGTGTTTTTTTTATTTCCATAAACTTTCCCGCTTCACGTGTACCTAGTTCACTGTAGAGATATAGACACAGTGATAAAGACGTGTACCTATATTCAGAGAAAAGATGTCTAGTTTTATTTATCTTAAACTAGTGACTCGCCCGGCTTCGCACGGGTAGCGGTCACACCGTGGCATTTTTCTTAATTTTAAAATTTTTATTCCTGTCGTAACTTCTATAAAAGAACGATATTAAGTGTCATTCAAAATCTTTGGCAGCAACGATCGAGGTGTTTTTTGACCATAGACAACTGCATTATTGCTCACGTACTCGTACGTTATTATTTCGTTTCCATGGCAACATGTCATTCGTTCGTTCTATGTTTGATACCTTGGGCCCGTTCACTTACTACGTTCGAGGATGCACGGATCATCCGCGCGATCACTCGAAATCGTTCACGGCGTCGTCGGGCGTTCGCCTGGATAGTATGAAACTGACACTTAACAGTTGTCAGTTCTATGTGGACGTCCAAAGTCGTTCACTAACTCCGGATGATCGAGCGATAATCGCACGGATGATTCGAGCGTGTAAGTGAACGTAGCCCTTGGGTTACATTATTGCAATTTCGAAGAACATCAAACTAAAAAAAACTGCCCATGTTACTCGCTGATAATGTTGCTTTCAATAGGTGAAAGAATTTTTAAAATCGTTTCATTATTTTTTGAGTTTATCTATTACAAACAAACAAACATACAAACAATCAAATCTTTCCTCTTTATAATACCGATTTACACTAAAATCTATCATATAGGTTATTTTGAGTTCCGTACATCAAAAGTAAAAAAGGAACCCTTATAAGATCACTTTGTTTTTCGTCCGTCCGACCGTCCGTTAGTCTGTCTGTCTGTCAACACCCTTTTTCTCAGGAACGCGTGGAGGTATCAAATTGAAATTAATGTCAAATACTCAGGTTTGCTATCACTCAGAGCTGTGAAAAACAAACTTCTAAGGTAACGCAATCAAAATATATAAAGGGAGGCCGTCATGCCGCATATTGCGACACTCGTAAGAGGATTAAAACCTATTGGGTATACTTCCCGTAGACCTAGAATCATGAAAATTGGCAAGAAGCAAAGTCTTATAGCACAAGAAAAGGGCAAAATCAGAATTAGGGAATAAAACAATAATTTTGTAGTTACATCACAACGTAACACTTTTCTTTAAAAAACTTCGAGACTCCATTCCCGTGATGGACCAACTATTTACATACTTACCTCCAAGTTTGTACTGAACCCTCAGTGCGCGAGTCCTACTCGCATGTGACCGTTTTTGTTTTTTTGTACCTATTATTTGATGCCCACTGTGATGTCTTTGTTGAATGTAAACATTCTTACAAACTTTATAGGAGACAGTAGCGTCTATCTGTACTATATTGTTGATATCATCTATCTATACTCTATCTATACTTATAATAAAGCAGTAAGTACCAAAAAAAAACTGTACAATGAAGATAATTAAAAAAAAAATAGTCTATGGTATCTTAATCAGATGATTAGATGCCGAGCAATCGATAAAAAACTATTTAACGGCTGAACGAATTTTGAAGAAATGTACCTAGTATATTATACTTTATATGTACTTTTGGTCCTGGAATAAGGTCGTAAAGGCTATTTTTGAATGAAATGACCACGCGGGCAAAGCCGCGGGCTCAACTAGTAATTAATATTTATGAAAACCCTATTTGATAAAATTGCTTGCTTAGTTGTAGGGACACCTAATATTCTACCTATAATATACATTAAATAAAAAATATACTTTTTACGACTACCCAAAAAAGGAGTGTAATGTTTTCAAGGTTCATGTTTGTTTGTATATATGTGAGTTTCTTAATTCCACCATAACTTTTAAATACCTGAACAGATTTGGATGTGTTAGGTATCGTTAGAATCGTTACATCATCCCGAGTAACATACGATATTCTATTTTTTTATGAATTCATAATGGCTCCATTTTTAAAGAGAATAAATAAACTTTGAATTTTAGAATTGAAGGCCTTGATGAGCACATTCCAAAAATATACGAGTACGAGTATAATTTATTGGTATAAGTTCGGTTTTGGCAGGGCTTTTTTAATTTTTTAACTTATTTTGGAGCCTGCACTTAGATGCTTATTGACCGAGCGAGCGCAAAGCGCGAGCGAAGCGTCTCCGTTTCAGCTTGGGCAAAAATGCTTTTGTATGTCCTTCCGAATTCCTTCCGAATGTCCGTATCTCTGTTCTCTTCTATAGGTCGCATTTCTCAACACGAAACTTGGTATACAGGTTAAGCAAATTTTTAAAATTTTTTAGACATCGGGTTTTTTTTTTTTTTGGGGTTACTTCCCCAAAAAATGGTAAAAAGGGGGCTACTGAATATCTCCGCCTTATTTAATCCGATTTCGATGATTCTTATTTTATTTGAACTTTAAGTTAGTCTTGTAAAAATTTGGTGAAGATTTGATGAGGATCTTCGGCGTGATGAGCAGAATAGCTCCTCAAAATGCAGTAAATTTCTCACTTTTAGGTTTCTACCAGTGGAATCAGCCCTTTACCTATTAGGTAGGGATTGATGGAGCACCTTGGTTATTGATATTACACAATAACGTTACTAGGTACTGTGCACCGCTAAATTAATTGCAAGAAAAGTTTGTACGCGCGAGGTCTACAGCTCACAGAGCCACAAGTTATTTTATCTATACTTATAATAAAACTGTAACGGGTCCAATTCTGTACATTGAAGATATTTAGAAAAAATTTTTTGGACCTTACTCTAGATTCGACACTGAAGCCAAAACTGTTTTTTTTTTTCATTTTTGTCTGTCTGTCTGTATCTTGGCTAGGCATCACGCCGAAACTACTGAATGAATTTAAATGAAACTTGGTATGATTTGAGTTCATACTACGAGGTAGGACATAGGCTACTTTTCATCCCGAAAAATGAAAGGGCTTCCGCAGGATTGGGGTTTAAAGTTATTTCAAAAAACACTTACCACTCTGAAACTACTGGACGGATTTTGATGCAACTTGGCACAGTCGTAGTTTATATGATGGGTTAAAATTGTGGATACTTTTTATCCTGAAAAAATAAAGAATTCCTGTGGGATAATATCCCAAATTCTGTAAATTGAAGATTAAATGTATTTTTTTTTGGAGGCCGTTCTATATTCAATTATAAAGCTAAAATTGTATTTTTAAATTTTTGTCCGTCTGTCTGTCTGTCCGTCTGTCTGTCTGTACCTTGGCAGCGCACCATGCCGAAAATACTTAATGAATTCAAATGAAATTTGGTATGATTTGAGTTCACACTTCGAGGTAGGACATTGGATACTTTTCATACCGAAAAAATTAAATATTCCTGCAGGATAGGGGTGGAAAATTATTTAAAAGCCTAAACTGTATGTTTTTTCATTTTTGTGTGTATGTCTGTCAGTCTGTAGGACATAGGATACTTTACATATCGAAAAATTTATGGGTTATTATTTAGGTATTGAAACTTATTTGAAAGAACACGTACCACACTGAAAGTAATGGACGGGTGTTGATGCAACTTGGCACTGTCTTAAGTTATATGATGGGTTAAAATTGAGGACACGTTTATCCCGAAAAAGTAAAGGGTTTCTGCGCGATATGGGTCCAAAGTTATGTTATAAGTAAAAAAAATATTTTTTGAATGGTTCTCTATATTCGATACTGAAGCCAAACTGTTTCACTTTTTAATTTTGTCTGTCTGTTTGTCCGTATTTTGACCGCGCATCGCACCCAAACTACAAAATGAATTCAAATGAAAAAAATGCTCTTGGGTGCTTTAAAAAAGGTATTGAACATATTTTTTTGTTAATCTTTTCTTTCTTTCTGCTTGTCTGTATGTTTGTTTGTTCACGCATCACGTAAAAACTACTGAATCCATTGCGATGCGGTTTTCATTGTTAGATAGCTTAGGGTTTGATTTAAATCTGGTGTAATTGGTATCTCTATCCGGTGAGTTAGAAGCCGAGCAATTGATAAAGTATTTTTGACGGCTGAAGAAATTTTGTTCAAATGTTGGTTTATTGGTCCTGGAATAGCATATTATGGTACCTACTTTAAACCTAAAGAAAATAACACGCGTGCGAAGCCGCGGGTACAGCTAGTTTCAAATAATTGTAGTGTGGTTTCTTCTACATATAATTTGACTCTACGGACTCTACGTACCAATTTATGATTTGTATTGCCTTTCTCTGTAATACATAGGTATATAAAAGTCATACAATCACTTACATACATAGTAAAACATTATCAGTAGTTGATAGTAAATAAATGCACACATTAATAATTACGTACTTGACTAAGAGAAAGCATTGCTATAAACAAACACCATTGAAGCATTAGGTACCTATATCAAGCAATAATTTATATAGGCCTCATTCATAAGCTAATTAATTAGAAACTTACTATACAAGTACTATTATTTATTCTATGCTATATTCACATTTTCACTGAATATTCTTGTCCCTATGACCTTCTCAATAAAATTAGTGTCATTTAAAATATCACACCTTGACAAATTATTTCATAAAAGTTACGCACAAAGAGGTTATTTATGTTTCTTTTCTTCATTCCTTACACTGTATCAAATTAATAATAAAGGGCATGCATTGAATCATAATGCCTATTAATATAATACCTACTACCAAATTAATAAGCTTAACAACGCTAACATGTCTCCAATTATTAATTTCAATGTTGTTTAAACAAAATATTTAAACTAATTTAGAACCTAAGCATATATAGGTAAGTACTTACTTATTATTACTTAAAAAGTCCTAAAAAAAACAAAAAAGTACAAAAGAAAGTAAAGTACTTACTTATGGTTACTTAGTAACCTCGACATTCCGGTCAAGTAACAATGGAGGTTAGGCAAAATTATATTTTGATATTAATCAGTTTGCTTCTATATTATATGTACCTAATTATTGTAAAGAAATTGATTATGATTGCCAATCACCAAACAAGCATCATCATGCTTGAGGCAGGTGATACAAACCGCCTACGAGTAAAATACATCTGCGCTGCATAATGTAGCTTGTTCATCCAACAATTTGTTCTCGAGGCTATGTGTATCTAACGCTAATATCTACCGGAGTTCAATGCCCTCGGAAGCGCATAGCTCACACTACTCAATTATAAATCAATCAATAATAGTGAAGCGACTATCGACCGTTCATCTTTACCCGAAAACACATATCATTTGCCTAATTAGATTGGGCGTTAAATCGCCAAACAACCATTTATAATCTGTTCATTTAAAAATAATGCTGCATAAAAAACTCGTCAAAGATATTGTCAGGAGATACGGCGCGGTCTGTTCGCAGGCATCGCTGGGTAAAAAACTCGAAAAAAAACTCACTCGGGGCGATCCGTGACTCCTATTTTTTTGTTTTATTATTTTTAATTCATATTATCGTACGGCTATCCCCTTTAATTTTGTTTTTAAGTATGGCCCTCGGTATGCTGGCAGCTACGTTTATGGATATTCAGAATTCCGTGGCGTATCGTCCACGGGGCGATTTCGTTTTATGTAAATTCAAGTTTGTGTGCAGGTGCGTTGGTGTAATTGTGACATGTGTAATGTTAACCGCTCATTTATAAAGATACAGCCTGGTGAAGCCCTTGGGCTAAAAATTGGGATTGAAATCCTATCCGAGCATTCCGTACCATAACTCGTGGTATGTGAAAGCATCTTACGCTTGGAAATCCTACATCGTCATACCCATTCTCTTGAAACTGTCCTTGGAAGACAGACACTTGAATCATTTCTTAAATTATGTTAGGTACCAAATATGGTACTATTAAGTTATTCAACATAATATTATCTGAGTATTCCATTAAGTAAATGCATTCATTAAAATTGTAATATTTTAATAGAACAGGTCAAAAACTGCAACTTCAACCCGATCCTTTAAACTATGGATATTAAAATGAAAGCTCGAAGTTTCGCCCAATATCAATAAAAGCATAGAAAAAAATATTACCAAAACTGAGCCAAAAATTGTTGAACACAACAAATCTTAGAAGTAGAACTACCTAAATACATAATAGAAAGGAAACTCATTGCACAACACTATTTTTTTAAAGAAATAATGAAATAATAATCGTTTTTTCAACACTTGATAAAACTATATGAAGAACTGCTTACATACAAAATTAAAGTAACATAATAATAGATAAAATTAAATAAAGAAAAGATAGTATAAGTCAGGACAAAGTCTTGAACAGGTCATGCCTCAGCATAATGCCAAGTGGCTCTGACACCTTTAATACAACAATACGTTTATACATTGTCAAATTGAGCAACCAATTAAATTCCCTCTTGGAGTTTAATATTCAAAAAGCCGTCAAATATGAAAACGAATTTGTCATCTCACCTCTTATCTTAATAAATGATTAAGTCTGTTTAATCATGACGCCGTCAGTAATCCGTACAGATTCCATTAAGATCGGTTCATCGTCAAATATGAAGGAACGCATTTGATCGCGATCCGCCGCCCCGCCCTGCGCGTGCGTCGCTGGGCGGTGCGAATCGCGAGTTTAACCCCCTTGTTGAGATATGTAAAGAGTAAAATGATAACCACCGTTGTCTGAAGTGCAGAACCTGTTAAGCATGCTGTAAGTTCGAAAGTTGTGGAAATCATTCAGAATGCAACTTGGAAATGGATCGTTTGGGTGTTGATTCAAACAATGTGTATTGGAACTATCAAAGAATGTATAACATACATCTGGATTTAAAAAATATAACGAAATTACTTAAGTTATGGATTCTAGGTAAAGAATTATTAATCGACTTCCAAAAGAAGAAGGTTCTCAATTCAAACTTCAACTGGGTATTTTTCAGTCATGTCTCACTGATTTGGATAAATCTAAGTAAGGGATAGGAAAGGCCTGCAGAATAGTCCCATATAACGTTCATAAAAATACGTTTTGGTTGTATTATTATTTATACTCAAAATGGCGTCAATTTTATACATTTATTTATTACTAGCTGTACCCGTGGCTTCGCACGCGTGGTCATTTCTCTAGGTTAAAAGAACTCTGTTACTATTCCCAGACCTTAAATACCAATATACCAATATGTAAACAAAATGCCTTCAGCCGTCAAAAAGTTTTTATCGATTGCTCGACTTCTTATCGGATTGAGATATTTAATACACCAGTTTTTAAGTCAAATCCTTAGCTAACCAACAGTGAAAACCGCATCGCAATCGGTCCAGTAGTTTTTACGTGATGCGTGAACATACCAACAGACAAACAGACAGAAACGAATTTAAAAAATGTTTTATTCATTTTTAGTAGCTTATTTTTAGTAGGTACCATAGTTTTTTTTTTTTCCTTTTACTCATTTTTTGTACTTACCGCTATATTATAAGTATAGATGCCTGATTACTGCTATATTATAACAAAATATGTGTTTTATTACATTATTTTAATCATGCTTATAAAACAATACCGTGATATACCTACTGACTGACTGACTGACAGACACCGCCCAGCCTAAACCGGTGTACCTAGGTATTTGAAAGCTGGAGGAATGTTCCTTGAGTATCCTAGAGGTGAACTACAGAAGTAACTATAAACCGTAAAACATGGATACCAACTCCAAATAAAATACCCCTATCCTGCGGGGACCCTTTAATTTACCGGCATGAAAAGTATCCAATGTCCTACCTCGTAGTATGAACTCAAATCATGCCAAAATTCATTTGAATTCATTCAGTAGTTTCGGCGTGATGCGCCTCAAAGAAACAGACAGACAAACAGACAGAGAACAGTCAAAATTGAAAAAAATACAGTTTTGGCTTCAGTACGAACAATAGAACAGCTTCCAAAAAAAATTACTATGTATCTTCAATGTACCCATATCCCGCGGTAACTCTTTAAAAGATCCTCAATTTTCACCCATCATATAAACTATGCCTGTGCCAAGCTGCATCAAAATCTGTCTAGTAGTTTCAGCGTGATAATTATTCTGAAATAACTTTTAACCCCTATCCTGCGAGGACCATTTAATTTTTCGGGATAAAAGGTATTCTATGTCCTACCTCGTAGTATGAACTTAAATCATGCCAAGTTTCACTTGAATTCATTCAGTAGTTTCGGCGTGATGCGCTTCCTTGATACAGACAGACAGACAGAAAGACAGAGAAAAAAACCACAGTTTTGGCTTCATTACGAAGATATTTAGTAATTCTTTTAGAGGCTGTTTGCCTCTAAAAAAATTACTAAATATCTTCAATGTACAGAATTTGGAGCCCTATCCCGCAGGAACCCTTTATTTTTTCGGGATAATCAATTTTCACCCATCATATAAAATATGTCTGTGCCAAGGTGCATCAAAATCCGTCCAGTAGTTTTAGAGTGGTAAGTGTTTTTATAAATACCTGGCGGGAACCGTTTAATTTTTCGGGATGAAAAGTATCCTTATGTCCTACCTCGTAGTATGAACTCAAATCGTACCAAGTTTCATTTAAATTCATTCAGTAGTTTCGGCGTGATGCCTAGCCAAGATACAGATAAACAGACAGACATACAGACAGACAGACAGACAGACAGACAGATAGACAGACAGACAGACAGACAGTTTTTTTTTTAAATTGAAACAAAATTCATATGGGTCCGTTAAAATGGACAAATATCAACAGTATCTAAATTAACTTTAACACAAGCTATTAAAAATAGGCAACGCAAATTTTCTTCACACAAAAATAATTAAAATTAAAAAAAAAACAATTATTTTTAATCAAATTAAACTAAATAAAAATAATAAGAACCTCTCACATATAAAAAAATATTTAAAATCTCTAATGAAATGAACAATTGTAATTCGTTTTATTTGAATTGCTTACATATTTTTTTTAAGTAAACAATTTAAAAAAAAAACGAAACATTTTATATGTAATGTTAATTTTGGTTGTTATTTCATTACGTTATAGAAAACAAGCACCAATAAAAATATACATATTCCCCAACCTATCATAGCTAAGAATAATTTCGATTACATGAACTTTCAAACCAAAAAAAAAACAGCTCTTTGGTTTGGGAGCTACCTACGATGCCAGAGACAGACAAACACAGAGATACACACGTTAAACTTATAACACCCTCTCTTTTCACGTCGGGGGTTAACATTTATTATTTACGCATTTTTGCATTTCATTCGTAGTTTTAGGCTTTAATTTTGAGATATAAAAGAATAAGCAAGGTAACATTATAGGCACCCAAACTTTCTGCCATTTTCAATATATCTTGATTTCTTGGCCATAAATAAAACGACTTAGTGTCGATCGATAGGAAAAAATTATAAGAAACAGAAAATATTCCATAAAAAATGCCTAAGTGATAATGTTCTAGTTTTTAGAACCCAAATATCTCTGAAAGTATAAATTCGCCTATTATAATTATTTTTTACTATCAATTGAAAAAAGTTTTATTCATGGCCAAGAAGAGTTGTTTTTTTTTTTCAAATTATATATAATTATAGTTTAGGTACGCCAGGGACCTTTCCAAAATGTAAAAAAATGGCAAAAGACAGAGTAAAGCGCAAAATAGTAGTGTATTATTTGTTCATTAATAATTTCTTGCCTTCCCAACTTTTCTCGAGTTACATTTGCCGGGAACGAGAACAACCGATTTTCTGGGAATTCTCACGTCAAGAATTCCCGGGAATAAACCCTAAAATTGGAACCTAACTTTACTTTTTTTCTACCTTTAGGCCTAGAGGGACGTAAAGGCCTTTGAAACATCAACAACAACAATTTCACCTAATCTCAACAAACTATCCAACGAAGCGCGAGCAGGAACGAACGATCGCTTGTAAAATATCGCTAATGCAATGTTAACGAGATCTCGGTTATGTAAAGACGTAATATTTTGCATTTAATAAAGGCGGCAGTACATAGCGTCCAGCCCTCGGCCACGGGCAACAGATGTACCGCGATACCGCGCTGGCTATCGAGCTTGTATGAAATTATTGGAAAAGTCGACTCGTGCACGATGCATCTGCCCACAGCGAGCCGAACTCAACCCCGACTAATGTTGCAAACGACCCGAGAAAGCCGAGTAGGTTTTAAAGATAAATCTACCAGATAGGACCTTTCTTCCTCCGCTGCATATGCGAATTTTAAATCTAAACGGGTCGTTAACCTAACGAAGGGAATGCGAAATGAAGTACCCAGTACCCACCGACCGACTGAAAGTACACGCTGTCCATAAATTAATGAAGGAGTGCGGGACTAAGTGTGGAGGCCCGCGGGTGGGGCGGAGCCCGGCACCTGTACCAATGTTACCGATGTATGGATATTCCCAAATCGATAATTCATGTGATCGCTCGCCTGTAATTAAGTTCGGAGTTCGTTTCTTTGATCACACCTCGGCGTTATGATCGCGAGATAATCGACGCTGTATGTGTGAATCGTTATTACTGTTTGTTTTGTATTTTCGATTTTCTATCCGGATAGGGTCCGAAATGCCCGGAAGCTCTTTGTTTATAAGTTAAATAACCTAGCTATTACTAACATCATTTTTCAATAACAAAACATGATAAAAATCAAACATAGCTTATTTTCAAGGCAATGTATAGAATATTTTGCACCTAAAATGTCTTTATTTTAATTTTTTTGAATATTATGCCTAGGTAGGTACTTGTCGAATACAATACAATCATCCAGCATGTGGGATCACGACGTATACAATAAAGACGCTCATAAATAAATAAATAAGGCCGAATTTAATAACAAGCCCGGACCTAAGTAATGGCCGCCAGAAGGCAGTGTTACATATATTATAAAAGCCTCTTCATTTTATAACTTTTACGCACATTTCTTAGCGTTGTATTAAAATCTTTAAACACTATAATTTGGAGACGATCGAAGGGTTATAGGAACTTTTTGGTTGAATCGAAAGCTCGAGTCTCGTGGCTTACAGGAACAAAAAGAAAACAACGCATGTTAAAAAAATCCCTTGTGGTGCTCAACAGCATTTTAAATGAATTTACAAGTAGTTTTTCTTCGGATATATAAAACATCTTGTAAGCTGTGTTATTGAAATGAAATGTGTTGCCATTGCCATTTTATATTTTTCAAAACCTTCTAAGGAATCAGAAAAACGTACAGACAAGAGACGAGGACTCCCGAAAAATACTGATAATTCCATTCATGTACGTATTTTACGTAGAAGTATTAAACATTCAATCGAAACCATTTCACCATGATCGAAAAAAGGTGTAAGCTCAAAAGCTCGATTTATCACTAAAAAGTAAAATAGTAGTCTTGATGTATTCAAGTATATGTGCCTTATTTGTCACCGTCGCGGCGCGGCGGTGTCGAAACTCGACGATATCAAAATATGTAAGTATAACGGCACACCAATCGAAAAAGAATACACTGCATTGATTTCTTGCACATCGTTACAATTTTTGAGCGGCCTTCTACACTGAAATTATAATTCTTAGACATCCTTCTGACGACAGCCCGGGCATAACATGAATAAAAATTATGTTTTTCTTAACAAGTAGGCCGTGTTATAAGTTGGACCTGAAACCATTGAGACGTCAACGTATACAATGATTTGGCGAGAACTGACATTCTCACTCAATCAGTGCATCGCACTTCAAGAATTTACCTCCAGTCCTTATTTAAGTACTTAAACTAGAAAAACAGAGTGAGACGTTGCATCCTCGCATCGCATTGATCGCGCTAGGATGCCATCGCGGCGGCGACGGCGAATGCTTTGCGCTGCGTTTTTCAAAGGCATACCTCGTACGGGTGCGATCCGCTGAGGACTTTATCCATCGAGTGCATGTCTTGTGTGGACGCCGCGATCTAGATCGAGCGGCGCCGGCGAGCGGTGAGATGATATCGCAAAGCCGCGCGACAATTGCTAACACCGCTGCACCGCGAGTCAACACCACTGCGACACTGCGCGGCGCCGCGCGACAGCGAATTATTCAAAGCTCGATGAGCGGAATCGCCCGATGGTCATTGCCGTCGAATGACATTGCGGCACCTCAGCGTGGTATTGTTGGTGTATTTAAGTTAGGCTTTTAATTTCTAGCCTAGAACAAGCTCATCCTTTTTCTTGGAAAGTTAAAAACATCAAACAAAATGTGAAATTGGAAAAGCAACGATTATAGTTAGTTCGGTATATAGGTATTCATATTTCAAATAATTAATACTGGACTGAAATTTCACAAATTCCGCAAATATTCAAGAACATCAAGTTTTCTTTGAGCATCCTAAACAAAACTTACAGGCATGACTCATAAACTCTTTAAGCAACTACATACTTCATACATCCTCACAGAAAAATGGAAAGGCAAATGCCTAACCTGCCTAGCACACGTAGGTAGCTATCAGCCAGCAAAGGCCCGATCTCCGAAACGGCTCACGCACGGGCCATTCGGGCCTAGGCAGAGACGTGGGGAGTGGGGACACACGTCGAGATGGGACGATTCTGGGAAATAGGACGTTGAGATAAAACTTAGCTGCAGATGGATTCCTACAGTCAACTATTCGTTTAAGTGTATGACTGACATCATACCTATCCCAATAATACCTATTGTCATCGATGGTATCTTTGAGTATGGTATCAATTCGATGAATATTATATAATAGGAAGTTATGACATAAAAATTTAAGGAGACAGTTTTATGCCATATTGGCTTATAGCTCCTCAATTTTCGAAAGTATAAGTGAAAATAGGCATTCTTATTGTTTATTCGAACCTTGGATGAAACTGAAGGAAGCCTTCTGTTTCGTAGAGATAAATCAACTCCAAAAACTTAATTCTATAAGCCAACGCTTATCACATTCCTACTGATAAACATTTTACCGTACTGCACTTGACCATATTATCCACCCCGTATTCAAGTAACTTCAGCAAGAACAACTCGATTAGGTCCATTTATGCAGCATTGCCAGTTGGATTCCGTCACGTGCGCCCGCGCATCAGATATCCTTAGTTGGAGCAATGTCGCGCGACCCGCAAACGAGATCGTGCTGCCGAAAGGGGGATTTGGCAACTTGAGATGTTTGACGGAGGTTGTCCAGGCGATGCTGACCAGTCACTGGAAGACAAAGTCCAGTTGTACAAACAAATTTAAAATTAAAGATTTACCGAACGAATTAGCATTCTTCCAACACAATTTCAGCCTGATATGCTTGGTTACGTCCACAGACGAGATTCTGAACGGAAAGGACGGATGCATCTATATTCTGTAGTAACGCCACAGAATAAATAATAGTACAATTACTTATCATTCATTCCATTCTGTGCTAGGTTCAGCTCAGTAGATTATATACTCTACTTTGGATTTACAGTAGGTAGTGGCAACGTTGTGAGCGTTAGTTGATGATCTATTTCAATATAGGATCTGATATGGTCCAGCTAGTATTTGTTAAAGCGTCTTTAGAGAAAGCATAAAATTCAACTATGTCCTCTTATTTCTAATACAGAAGGGTAAAAAAACAACACCAACAAGATGGAGAAAACGATCTCAAGCTGTTATAAAATTTTAAAATAATATTCAATAAAAATAGATATAAGCTAAAAAGAGGAAATGTCCAAAATATGAATCGGAGAACCGCCGGGCTGGTTCTCGCATTCCCGCCTTTTTGCCTGTCACCAGACGTATTTATTGCAACACTGATGCGTTGATCCAGACGCAAGGAGCCCTACCACAATTCTGGAAAAACTTACACTATAATATGTATTATACAGAATGTTAGGCTCAACGTTTAACATATGAAAATGGAGGTGGGTTTATTTGCTACCTACTCAGCCCCAAAGATTTAACCTAGGCCCCAAGTTTTTTTTCCATTTCCGTATGTTGAACGTTGCACCGAACAACAAGTTGAAAGTCTCAACGTAAAAATAAATGCAAAAGATCAAATTACTATTCTTATACTACTGTACAAAAAAGGACTAACACTATTTTTATTTATTCAAATAGGCAGAGATCTTCAACGGCAAATTGACTTTTTAGCATTTGTTACAGCCAAAGAGAATATAATCACTACGTTTTAGTTAGAGCTACTTAGCTAGCCTTTGAATGATAATAGATTTACCATTGAGAGGATGAAAAGAAGGTTTACAATGAAGCAAAGTATGATTAACAGCGGCACGAGCCGGCATTAACTCATTTCGAAGAAGACTGCAAACGAATGTTTCCTCATTATTCAGTAGTTGTGTAAATATTTGGTAAATGGTAACCCCATGATGCACTGATCCACGATCACCCGACAAGGATCTGGTAGCGCCGGTCCTATTGTATTGGGCCGTTTTTGTTGATTGTCTTTGATATTCCTCGGCGCGAATTCATATGTAGAGCTCCACTTCAGGGCTTGAAATTATGAAGATTGCATTTCATTTTTATATATGATATTAATATTACCCATGCCTTATAGTTCAAGTAACCAACTAGCTTGGTTGATTGCTCGTAGGTCTTGTATAAAGCTGGTAAAAAGAGATCTCCGAGGCCACCGCGAAAAGAAGAACTACACTACAAAAAAATGTTGTCTCGTATTGAAATTAAATTAACTAAGTACCTAGGTACTTACTTTCTTTCAATTAATAATAATATATATCTTTCATAGAAGTCCCAAGAATAAACAAAATTTAATTTATTTGCAGTTATATTCTAGTTATTAAACTAGGCTCGCAAGAGAGCAATTAAATCTATGATTTTAATTAAAATGATCAGAACCGATAACAATCGAACCTAACAAAACTGTCGCAACCGCTCAGCATTCGAGACATCGAAAGAAATATGAATAAATTGCATAAATATTTATCGGCACGCATTATACCAGCACCACCGCCATAGTCCAAAACGACTTCTAAAATACAATACAACATTCTCAGTGGACATAATTGTTTTTGCAGTGTGCTCCGGAATTTTATCAAGCTAAAGCACACCGTTAGTGCCATTTTTAAGACGTATAGATTCATATCTGTACGAATAGCCGTGGGGGACGAACATCTCGCAAATCTTCATTTCACTCATCTTTTTATTACGTAAGTCAGTATTTTATAAAAGTTGTCCGTCACATAATTTGGACTTTTTGTTCCCCTCTTGTTGGAGTTACTTAATGTGATAAGCGTATTGTTGGATTAAGTTAATTGACAGGTTTTACCATTTTTGAGAAGTTCTTGTATAAATTTAAGGAGCTCCGAAATTTTGTTGAAATGAATTATTTGCTTGGAAGGTTAACAGTATTGGTGAAAGCAAGTATAAAAGCTTTCCTATGTTATTTACCTATGAATAGGAGCACCTAACATCCTCAGTCCTTCCATTAGAAACTGTATTCTTAGAACGATATTTCGATGACGTTGCTTCGATGACTTTTTTTAATCAAAATTGTTTGAGTATTTTTTTAAAATAATTATCAAAAGCTTTTAGTTAACTTGCAATGTTTGTATGTATGTATGTATGTATGTATGTTTGTTTAGGTCAAATATTGCAAGCTGAATTAGAACCACTTCCTCTTATCCTACGGAGTTGAATTTTTGCATGTTGGTTCAGTTCCGATGACATTGCACTTTTATGGTAAACATGACCTGAATCAACATCCAGGAACAGCTAAAGGAACTCTTTAACGTTCAATGTCACTGTCACGAAATTTTGTGTACGCATTATATTATGTTAGCCGATTTGAAGTTTTACTATGACATGGTTGCTCTTCAAGTTGGCTCCTGTTTAGGGAACTCCTCAACGGTTAACAGCATAGACATGAAATGTTGCATATGCATTTAATTGTGATAGCCCTTTCGAAGTTCATGACAGGGCTACTGCATAAAAGCTTTTATTTAAATGTTTTTAACTTAACTTATTTTTAATGTATTTTTATTGGTGTTGTGTTTATATTGCCTTAAATCTCTAGGATTTCTAAACAGAGTTTGGATAATTATTATTTTATTAAAAAGGGTAAGCTTTCAGTGTAGACCCGCAAAAACATTAGTTATTGGTTCAGTAGTTTTATTATAAAATCTATTTGTTTTAGTGTTTATGTTCGGTTCAGGTTTTATGAACCGAATTAGCTGATCGCTTATGAGCACAACGGACTTTTATTTAATTAAGTGGGTTATTATATTTGGGACAAGTTTGCTAATCAACTTTGAACCATCTAACGACGTCTAATAAAGCTGAAGTGGCAAACGGGTGTAGATCTCATAAGAATACAATAATAAGGTACTATTCTTGTTTTTTCTATTCACATGAACTCAACAATCAAGTGAAGGAACAGCTTCAATTTTGGGCTCATTTGGTTTGTCTTGATGAGTTTTCTAGTTATATGTGGTATCCAAGGTCTGATGATGGAGCCAGAAGATAGTCATAGGAACTCAACAATCAAGTGATGGAATACTTTCGAGTTTAGGCTTATTTGATTGGTTTCGATGAGTTCTCAGGTCTTATTTGTAAAACCTGTTTTTTTTGTAATACTTACAAATTATACGTCCTTGGTTTAATTTGCCAACGTCGTCCTTAAAGTGTGTTGAACTTTTTTCGTTGGCGTAAATTCCTTTCGATGTTTGCTTAGGCCACTAAAATCAAGATATAAAAAGAATTTTCTAAAAAAAAAACTCATGTTACATTTAATAATATGTTCTTATGTAAACAACCACTAAAAATAATAAAATAATTACAATTGAACAAGAACAATATCACTTTTTCAAAATTAAATGTATCAGAACAATACGAAAATAAGTAAGAGTTCTTTGAAGTCGGTGCCAAACTTAGCCATAGTTTTTATCTAATATCTTTCTAAAAAAGGAAGAAGACTCCTATCTACTCAACTTCAAACCAAGAGACTTCTCGCTAAACCATAGAGTAACTAGAGGAGCTATAAGGTTTATAAGCCATATAATATATATGTTATCTGTTGCTATGATGCAGCTAGCAACCATTTAATGTTTCAGTAATGATTCATTTTTTAAAATAGTGTTGTGACGATTTGATACTCTGGAAATAAATCGATTTTGTTTGTTTTTTTTTACATAGAATTGTTGAGTGTAAGCCTTGTGTTAGTGTCTTATGTAGATCAGTAAGTACTTGTCATTGAACCATTTTAGTATGTAAATTATGTAATGACAAGGACATCAAATTAAACTTGGGTTTTACGACAAGGTACGACGTTGATTATAATCAGTAACTCTGATTGACTGCCTACTTTAAAACTTTGCAGTGAATTGCATAAGATTGTGTCCCTATAATTAAGTACGTGCTTTTCAAAATATACGTACTGACATATACTTTTATGTGCTTTTTTTATAGATACGCTCGATGATCAGGACCACGGGCAACCTGTATAGGCCTTATTTAGTTACCTATTCATGTTGTCCTAGGATGTAGTGATAAGTGGAGGTGACTCTAATGAATTTTTGGAGCCGTTAGCTATCAAGTGGTGTAATTAAATTTTGGATATCGATGATAGATATGGAGATGCAAAACCAAACTGTATCCCCCGATTTTGTTATCTTCAGTTTTTTGGAATGCCAACGGAAGCAAATTTATAGACGTATCCACGTCAAAAATAATCAGACTTTACTTTATTTTAGTGCGATATTATTGTACCTATTTTATAATAATAATAATATAATAGTACTGATTACATAGTAATGTACACATAACAGGAAAGGAATTACTGGTGGTACTCATACACTAGGTCAAAGGCTTTCTCGTAAGGGACTTTCACAATTTAATAGCTATATTACTACGACAAAAGCAACTTAACAGTTTATGCAATAGAATAGCAGAAAAAACTATCTTCAAGTAAATATAGATGAGTGAAAAATAATGTTTTCCAATGATTTAGTAAGCCATAGAGTTTTGAAAAATGTAAGTCTCTATAATACCATATTTTTCTGTTATTATACTTTCAAGTTTTAATAGGTACCTATTCGTAAGATATAAGTACCTATCCATGTTTACATGAAATTTGGTAGGTAGATAGTTTTGATTTAGATCCAGGAAAATTAATAAACTGATTTTTATCATGAAAGAGCAACCGCTTGTTGTGGCGTTAATGGGGGCTTATGGTTTATGGGGATTTACGAGTATATGATGATGACATTGCGTGTGAAGCCATAGGTCGCAGCAAATAGACATAGTAGTTGCTAACTGACCGAGCGAGCGCGAACCGCGAACGAAGCGTCTCCGTTTCAGCTTGGGCAAAAATTCATTCGTATGTCCGAATGTCCGACTGTTTTCCTCTACAGGTCGCATTTCTCAACCGATCTAGACGAAACTTGGTAAGTATATAGATTTAACGTTTTTTTAGAATTTTTAGTCGTCGGGGAATTTTTGATTAAGGGGTATTTGCCCCAAAAAAGGGCATAAAGGGGGCTACTAAATATCTCCGCCTTATTATATCCGATTTCATTTATTTTTTATTTGAAAGTTAATGGTAACTTTAAATTGGTGTCGTAAAAATTTGGTGAAGATCTGATGAGGATCTTAGGCGCGATGGGCAGAATAGCATCAAATGTGAAAATTATGAAATCGATACAAAGATAAAATCTTTCGATCAGATTAATTGTTGTTTATACGTCACATCACTATGAGGTCGGGCATTTTAAATTTCATGCTATGCGTCATAGGATGGTTGACATCTGATGTCATGTCGTATAGACATTTCTTACTGTCGTTGCGCTAAACGAACGGATTTGACTTTTAGACGTCAACAAGCTGATAGACAAGAAAAAAACTAAATTTATTCAAATAAAATATTAGCAATGTAGTAAAATTTGATAAAGTATTTGTAGATAATTACTTTAATACCCTATTGAATTATAAATTAGCACGTCAAACCGTTTAAAACATCAAACTTTTAAATAATCTTAACCATGTTAAAAATGATGGCTCGGTTTGGCACCGACTTCAAAAAACTCTTTCTTATGTTGTATTGGTACCAAATTTTTAATTTCGAAGAATTGATATTGTTCTAGTTGAGTTGTAATTATTTTATTCTTTTTAGTGGTTGTTTACAAAAGAACATTTTTAATATGAAGTAGTTTTTTTTTTTATATATTTATATCCCTCTAAAGTATCTCGTGGGTAATCAATCAATGTAGGCCGCATCTTTTTTCACCAGTCTCAAAATATGTAGATATTTTTGTAATAATTTATCACCTGTATTGAAAATTTTGAAAGTCATTATGTTTTTTCTCTTACTTTGATGATGTTATTTTTAGAATTAAGTTGCTGTCAGTACCAGAATTTAAAGTTGGTCAAGGGTGAAGGGACCATAATTATTATTATTCTTACATAATTTTGCTTCATGGTGCATGATGTATAAAGCTTTTTTGTCGATCCATGGACCCAGATACACTATACCTTTTTTATCTCGATGGAATTCTACATAGAGGCTTACTTCTGTAACCCCCGTAGACCTATCGCCTTATCATACAAATTTCAACATTCTCAACGACCAACATCGCCTGCAATGTCGTCTAACCGATACACGATGCAAACCAGGTGAGTCATGTCTTCCAAACGCGCACAATATAAATCAAAACGCTGCTCTATCCGTCGTCGAGTCCTTCAGATTCAATACGGGCGTCCTGCTGCGCTACCACACAAATTTACGACGGCCCCCGAACACTACCTTCGACAATGCAACACGAGATGCCGATTGTTTTCTCCGAGTTATTCTCAACAAAATAACGTGATTTATACAAACTCTGAAGCGCGGTGTGTTCGCAACGCTAATATATCTCGTGTGACGGAGGAAATGCCATAAGAACTGGCTGCGGAGTGGAAGGATGTTCGATAAAGGATATAAATCCTCCGCTCTACCAATAAAGTGAAAAAATACATTACAGGTTACTACCACTTACTATAAAGATTAAAGCTGCATGCGAAACTGGGTACCTACGAGTACATAAGACTACAGCGCGGTCTCGAAATACTGTTTTTATGTATGTTGAAATATCCTAGAGGCAATAAGAACTATGGTGTCATGCAGCTCATGCACCACCCGTGCACTTGCTCATAGGATAAGTAAAGATTTTCCTTGTAGCAGGGATAGAACTCGCCACGATAGCATCATTCCCAGAAATGTAGACACGTGCTTTCGTGTCCCTCGAATACGCGGAGATACGAGCATGAATATCCACAGCATCACAGGTTTCTTCAGTTCCCAACACGAATAAATATTCCTTTTATTCCAATTTGTCAGCTAAGCCACTCTCCGCGGCGACTTATCTCCGTATTCAGCGGTAAGCTCCCGCCAAAACAATACGGCAGTATCGTTAAAAAACGTGCTTGAATACTGCATTTATCATCGTTGATTAAATACCATTGTTTTGTATCGGCAGACTCGGGGTCCCCGCGCTACGTGTTCCTTTTTCGTCTCTTCGTGTCTCGCATTGTAGTCGCACGGAGACAATAAGTCTGTTAAATTGGCCTCCTATACTCGTTATATTATGTGGCCAGTGCCCGAGGAGCTTGTATTTATGTCCGCGGCGGACGCGTGCGGTGCCCGGCCGAGGCCCGAGTGAGCTTTCGTGTTGTAAATTCTTGCGAGTCAAGAAAATTTGTTTTCGTCGCAATTCTGTTATGATTTGGTCTAATCGCTTTTGCACCTTTCATATTTGCTTTTGGATTTATTTTTTCTTGTTTTGTTATAATTTTATATCTACATAATTTATTCAATTTAGAGCTTGTAGCAATTTGGAGACGACCAATCTTTCCAAAATTTCATGGTGTAGATAAGAAGTGATGTTTTCTGCCTTCAAAACCTCCTTTTTTACTAGTCTGGATCTATGTTTGATTAGCGAGAAGCGTTCTGATTATCTTTTTTTACGGTATTCATGGAGCAGATAAGTAACCTTAGAAAATCAGACAGGAAGCGAATTCTTAGAAAGCTGTACCGAGTAAAAATAGTCTACTACGCCTACACATTGTTACCGGAGCACGTACTGCAATTTCGAAATCTAGATTTAGTAAAGAACGGGTTGTTTCGTGTTCTTGAAATTGAATGCATTTCCAAGAAAAATTGTTGGTTGAGTGTCCATACGAGAGCCGAGAGTACCCGTCGACACTTCAATGGACGCGGGCGCGTGCCGACAATGTTTTTCCAGTTTTTCCACTGTTAACGGGCTAAATAAGTAGTCGAGCATTCGATTCGAATACCATAGTATTTTATGTCATCCTACTTTAATATTATAGAACGTAAGTATGAATGTATGTAAGTATGTTTGTTACCACTCAGCACTGAAATGGCTGAACAGATTTTTATGTAGTTATCTGGTATATAGACACTTTAAGGACATGGAATGACCATTTGAGAAAATCTCCAAGAACTCCTAAAGTGTTAAGTAGTTTACTTCTCTTATTTTTACCCGACTGCACGGAGGGTTATGTGTTTGGGTTGTAGGTATGTGTCTTTGTTTGTACGTTTCTTAGATGCATCCTACAGCCTAAAGGCCTTGATGAATTTTGATAAATTAGGTATCATTGGATTCGTCTTGATCACGAGAGTTCTATGAACTGCCAAACCTATCGAGTGAGATATCAAAATGAAGGTCTTTAAAAGACCATTTCAAAAATATATAATTCATAAAACACTGTTGCATAGTTTTCAATTTTAGATTATTCAAGTTAATGTAAATACATAGTCAAGGAGGTTGGATACACACTGTTATCCGGAGGCCAAATTTCAATACTGAGCTCATTTCAATTTATGAAGCAGGTACGTGGCACTTTTTGACGCGAGTAATACTAGTACATAGAGATTATGCTAAACATTAGCACTTTTTATAGTTTGGGAGTTTAAAAATATAAGATGAAATTACAAAATATAAATCTAAGGTACAAGTAATTTGTTTATTAACTACTAAAACATACAACTAGTACCACAGAATAAATAATAGCACTCTGACAAGTAATAGCGTACAGGTACGAAACATGAAACAGTGGGACAACCTGCATGCCATGGAAGTCCAATACCGGTGTTCTTGCAAAATACCGGTTGGCAGCGTAACCAACCATGCTGGTGGTATTGCCCCGTTGAACTGCAATGCTAATTTGAGGAGCCAATTTCTATTTCTCAGGGTCTTCATATTCAAATCCAAGATGGCTGACATGTTTGTTTTTTAGTAAAGTTATATGGGTGTAATTTTCAAGGTTTCTTGGGGTGCTTTTAACGAAAGTGACATCCATTTTCAAATTGAACATGGCGGACATGATTTAATTTTAATAAAATGATATGGGTGTAATTTTCTAGCTCTCTCTGGGTGCTTATTATTAAAATGAGATGAAATTGAAGATGACGGACTTGTATTTATGTAGTGAAATATTAAAAAAAAGTAAATGCCCCCGGAAATTCTGAAAATTAAGTAACTCCCATATCATAGTTATTGAAATAAAACATACCCGCCATTTTGGATTCCAAACAAAAACGGATGTAATATTTCTTTTGTATTTTTATCGATCTTGCGCTGTCAGGTTTTACGAAAATATCAAATACTATGACTGTCTTTGTTTACCATTCCTAGCGCTCTATAGCATATACAAACTGCGTGCATACACATTTTCGCTAGTGTGTAGTAGTAGATATCACGAATCGGATTTTTGTATGGAAAGCCTCCGAGTGTCCTGTGTTTTTGGACAGCCTATATACAGAATGTTTTAACTCTGTTGGATCAAAATGAGGTGTGAGCTAGAACAACACTAGGCCTAACGATTTAACCAAAATGTATGTTTAGTGATTTGGAATAGTTTAGGAGTTACGGGTTATTTTTGCTTTTTTAGCCCAACTCCAGATTTCATTAGAAATTTAATAGTTATGACCAATTTATAAGCACAAACGTTGTGTTTTTTTTTTTTTTGTGTGTGTAGTATAATAATGGGCCCTTTAAAATGCATTAATACTACTGCACTATATATTTTACATTCTGTGAAAAAAACGTAACAACTGATAAGTGTATCTCATACAAAAATTGTCTTCATCAAATATTTTCAAATTCAAGGGCCAAGTCACCAATTCAGTTGGCCCAAACTTAGGGAAACATAGCAAAAAGTGACTTCAAAAGTGGAAGACACATTTTTGTTTTAGGTAAAAATTTCAATGGTTAAGATTTTTCACTAAATCTAAAAATTGTAACAAGAAGGTATTTATTTATTTTAAAAACCCAGTAGTACCTACACGAAAAAAAAACAACGTTAGTGCTCTTAGTTTGGTCACAATTACTAAATTTCTAATGAAATCTGCAATGGGTTAAAAATATATATACTGTAACTCCTAAACTATTACCAATCGCTGAATATACGTAACATTACATTGATAGGCCTGAAGGTGCTCTAGCTTACCCTCCTTTTTTATCCATAAGTGGTAAGACACTGTCTATGATATAATATTATTACCTGCGGCCCGCGGTTTTACCTGGGTGGACAATGATGAAAAGTATTATATGTGCTATTATAGGATCTAAAGTATCTATTTACAAAATTTCATCAAAATCCGTTCAGCTGATAACATTTAAACATTGGATTTTCAAATCATCTTTGGACAACCTTAATCCATCCCTGTCGAAAAACCTTAGGTATTTATTTATTTTACATTGTTAACCTAAATACCAAATTTCATGCATCTACCAGCAAAAATAATAATCATGTAAACTTTCAATTGCCACTAGAGCCCCTTAATTCGTCTCTGTCGCAAAATTCTTTATTGGTTGACGTCTACTACCTACTATAAACTACCTACGTTGTACTTACCTGCCCAATTTCAGTTTCATAGGTTAAGTAGTTTATAAGATTTCGTGTATAATCAGTGCGTAGTATTTTCCTTTTACATTGTACTAGCTGCGCCCCGCAGCTTTGCCCTTAAGTACAATTTTCGTAGACAAAAAGGATCCTATGGTGTCTATGGTTTACATCATCTACACAGAAATTCTCATTAAATTCGGCCAAGCCGTAAACGCGTGAAAGCTCCCCAAACAAACAAACCGACATACAAACAACGTTTCCCTTTTTTATATTAGTGTGGGTACATTCATAAGATTTAATAGAATCAAACGTTACTTTGTAGAAATGTAAGTTAGTGAAACTCTTTTCAGCAACCCTCATATTTGTGTAGCTAAAAACATGGGTATAATAGCACTAAATAGCATTCATGACCTTAGCAAACCCGAAACAGCTGTAATGGCGCCACAATTTTTTTTATATTTTTTTATCTTTTTGCCAAGAGATGCACCGGAAAGTATACTACTTTTTTAAGAAATGTATTTTTGGTGAATTTTTATTTTTTTCTATTATATTTTTATGTCATTTCACAGCATAAACAGTTTTGTTATTCTAAATGAAATCGTACCCACTCTCCCAGTAAATGTTTATTGGCGTCTGGCGGGAGGATCGAACAATGAAAAAAAATGCAGCGCCCCGTGGTTTCACCTGCGTCACTCAGGAACCGTGGCTTTTTGGGCATAAAAAGTAGCCTATGTGTTAATCCAGGGTTATGCTATTTCCATACCAAATTGCATTCAAATCCGTTCAGCAGTTAAGCGTGAAGAAGTAACAAACATACACCCACACCCATACATACATACAAACTTTCGTCTTTATAATATTAGTGTGATTATTTTTGCGGGCGGTCAGCTCGTATTCAATAATTTTGTTCGCATTCGGGTTTTTTGTATATAGATAATAATTTTACTTGTGACAAATCCTGCTATATGAGTATCAAGTAGCGCAACTGCCACAAGCACGACCGCACCACAAAACCTCATTCATATCATGCTTCTTAATAATTATTTCGGGAGTACAAAAATGACATAAGTTATAATTATACGCCGCTTCGATTCAATCATTATCACATGAATGGTTGTCATAACATAGTCCCAATTAGGTGCGCGGTTCATGCTGATGCTCGCAATAAATAATTTCGAAATTTGATCACAGTTGCCGAGGTCCTGCCGTATGGAGAGCATCTAACAAAAAGGGGAATGCTTCGCTCTGCAATAATATTAGAGGTAGAACGAACGTGGCAGAAGAAAAACTGGAACCGCTCAAGCGCAATATTAACATGGATAATTAATTTATTAATTAACATCAATTAATAGTAATGCGGCGGCAGCAGTGGGCACTCGACACGCCACGATAATTTTTCCTGCTAAGGTTAGTTTTTAGACGACAATTAACCGTGCTGACTTTGAAATACTAAACGCGAATTCTCGAAGTTGCCGACGGGCTCTATATGAAATGATAATGGGATCGATGATGCCGAATGGCAAAAACTTAATGCATGTCCGTGTGTGGAAGTTCTTTTGATTTTCTTCTATGAGCATGCGTTGTGTTTTGTAATGTGGTACCTATATCAAACTACTTGTGTTTGAAAAAAGTTACTTGCTGGATGAATATTAGCAATGGGTCATCAATGGACGACTGTCGACTGTTCAGTAGACATTGACAAATAAACTGCTGTCAATAAGCTGTCCGGGCGGGCGGCGAAATACGAAAAATGCGCAGTGTTCATTAATAACAGGAATGGATACGAGTATCGAGAGATTATTGCGATACGCTACCTGTATTCAAGATCAGCTTCAGAAGAAGCTTATTTGATAATAAGCTTTAAAACTGACTGAGGGTAGTTTAGTTAAGTAGTTTAAAGTTGTTCATAAGTTCCATGCACGGAGAAGATGCATGCACCTCTCCACTTGACACGACATTTTTGACTCATTAGTAGGCGCAGACCTTAAAAGGCAAAAACATTGCATTGCTTTTAATATCGGCACGTCAGGTCCAATATTAAAAGGCAAGGTCACAGTTTTATTATATTTTTATCGGCGATTAGCATAAACCTTTGCGCGTCGACGCATTTCGTTTTATTGTGGCATTTTATGTTTAGCGTTATAAATATTGGCAGTTTCTTCCCCGTGGATATCGGCGCTGCTATTAGAGCTTCAGCGCCGGCATTTTGTGGACTCATTTATGGATCGTATACTTGGTTTACCGACGCCGTTATAGATAACTGCATATTGATGGGTTTTAGATTAGCCCTTCAGCAGAATGTGTCGAAGCGTTCAGCGCGTCATGAAATTAGTTCTGTTGTGGAACGACAGCTTTGGAAACCTCAGGTAGCTAACTAATGGAGTGAGATGACAATCTGATGCTTATTAGAATGGAATTCAATAAACTGAATAGCGCATGGTCGTATGAGTGACCGTTATGTCGGCTACCGTTCGATATCAGATTCAGTAGCAGCGTCGTGTATTTCGGCCATTACTTTATCATGCTTATCGATACACCGGCTGTGTTCAAGCCGGCCTCAGATATATCTGTCGATGCTTAAATCGTAGATGGTTGTGGTAGTTTCATGGGTGCGGCCAAAAAAAGCCAAACATTGAACATGTAATCTCCACGATCAGTTTGTTACTAGAGGTTAGAATTCGAAAACTCCGAATAAAAAATAAGAGATCGTTAAGAGAATGCTTTGCATATTTCGTTTGAGATATGGACACCATCCGGGGTCCAGTCGAGGATTGTTTAATGTTTGTGAAAATAATTTGTTTGAATTTGCGACGTGAATGTAGAATGTAGGTAGGTACATATTTTTTGTGATAGAGTTGACGTCTGTGAACATAAAAGTTATAGTTACTTTTCCTACTTTTTTGTATCGTCCTTTTCTGAACGATAAATTACCATAATTGGATACGTTAAAACAACATCGATATTAAATTAAAGTTGACGTTTTGAACGACATATCTGCGGGAGACTGCCCGCCCTGGCGCTACCGCGGACCCTGGGGTCCACAGCCTACTCAGCAGTTACTGACACACCGCAGAATACATAATAGTTGGTATGATACCTTCACCGCAGGAGACCCCGAGAGGCTCCCACGGCCGCTGCGCGTTACCTTGGAAGAATGTAAGTTTTTTAAAAGAATAATTTCGTTTAGAAACGGAAGTCAAACATTGACTTTTGGTGTCTACCTGAGAAAGATTGTTAAGTTTTTAAATGCTGATATCTTTAATTATTCATTGGACTAAAATCAACTGGCAGAAAACACAAATCAAATATTTAACTACTCCAAATTAACTTCACTTAAGTTATATGTGGCGGTTCTTATGTGATAAAAACTACGTTAAAAATGATGCTTTGGTGTATTCTCAGTATTGTATACATTAGACGTTGACTTTAAAATAGTGGTCTCATTATTCATCAATTTCAAAGAAATCGGTTATCACGATTAACCCCTAATAACGGAAAACAGCTGTATGAGTGGAAAAGCTATTATTTACCATCACAAAGTAAACAATATCGCCCACAAATATTTCCTGGAAGCTCACATCTCAAGTAACAAGCCGTAAGGCCCATCATCAGTCACTGCTTTTCACTTATAATGATGTTAAAAATGTTACATAACAGCCGTTCTTGTCCACCCATTGTAAAGGCTCGATACAAAAAAAACAGCCTCTTAAAAAATGACTCCCAATTTATTTGGAGTATAAAAAGTCACATTTCCCATGACACCAGCCTGGGCGTTCTGTCCTCTGAGGTTAGGGTTACCATGGGCCTTTTATTGGTCACTCATAATAGAGTTTAATTTAGCACGTTGAAGTCTTGAAAGAAGTTTTTATTTTATGTTGTAATAAGTATACTTAGTATACTTACTTGGGCTTAGGTATGCGTTTGATCACTATCTCACCTGATGTTAAATGGTGAAGCGGTCGACGATGGCACGTTGCCTAGGTAACCTATTCACTCGAGAATTCTGACTCCCAATCCCAGATATATCGATAAACACAGACTAGATACATGCAAGGAATTGCCAGGGTTACTTTGCTTTTCGTATGAGGTATACAAACTGCTGAGGTGCTGGCCTCTGGTGTCAGAATTTGTCCGGCCACCCGAGGGTCTCTGACTTGGCGCAACGACTGCCCTCCGAAGGGCAGAGAGATGGAAACATTGCTTTACCTTCTTTCTATGAATTAAAAAAAAACTATTTCTAAATCGGTATGTATGTATGTATGTATGTATGTATGTATGTATGTACTCGACTATAATTGATTTGTTACTGCGTTTGAGCAAAGTCTCATACGAAATTGTAGAACACTTTTTCTATAAATACTTAGTATTATAATAACTCGTAACTTGGACATATCCAGTTGAATTTTTCAGGAAAAACGATGCCTAGCCATTTTCACTCCTTTGCAGTTCTATGTAAGTAGGTATAAAACATGAAGCAGAACGCTTTGTGCATAAACTGTAGGTGGTTAGCGTTCTTGCAATACGAGGCGAGAGGGTGGCTTTTTTTTCGGGTACTTCCCAACGGATCACATGATCAGAGTTTCTCATTAACTGATCACGCTCGGCGTTCCCATCGGATTAGGTAAGTCGTTGCAACTCATTTAAATATATTTTTTTCTTCACATTCAATTATAATATCCAAAAATGTTGATACACAAATAAATAATAATTTTTCTTTCTCATACAAACATGTGTTTTTTTTTATATGCTTTTATGTCTGTAATTTTTTTGTTTGTTGGGGTGCAATCTAGTTAAAAATAGTCATCATCATCATTTCAGCCTTTTGAAGTCCACTACTGAACATAGGCCTCCCAAAGAGCGCCATGACGAGCGATCTTGTGCCACCTCCATCCACCGACTTCCTGCGATGGCTACAATGTCGTCGGTCCATCGTGTGGGAGGTCTCCCCACACTTCGCTTGCTTGTTCGTGGTCGCCATTCGAGAACCTTTATTCCCCAGCGGTTGTCATAAAAAATGTAAATGCTTAAAAATATGGAGCAAAACATTTTAAGAAGCGCGTGATTTTGATCCTGCACTTCTGAGTTGGAAGGCTGGCATGCTCCGACTTCGCCACAACCGCTGGCGCTGGCGTTCTCGAATGGCGACCGCCATTCGAGAACCTTTATTCCCCAGCGGTTGTCGGTTCTGCGAACTATATGGCCTGCCCATTGCCACTTCAACTTGCAAACTCTGAGAGCTATGTCGGTAAGTTTCGTTCTTCTACGGATTTCCTCATTTCTGATTCTATCACATAGTGAAACAGCGAGCATAGCTCTCTCCTTTGCACGCTGCGCAACTCTGAGCTTGTGTATGAGACTTAAAGTTAGCGACCACGTCTCAGTGCCGTATGTCACCACTGGCAACACGCACTGATTATAAACTTTCGTCTTGAGGCTCTGCGGTATCTGCGACGAGAAGATATCTTCTATAAATTATGTGAAAATCTGTCTACAGTAGCTCAGCCATGGTTTGTAGCTACCAAAATTAAAACAATAACTTTGTGCAAATTGGGTAAAAAATAATACTAGCTTTGTTAAATAATGATTTATATAATACTAGCTGTACCCGCGCCTTCGCACGCGTGTTCTTTTCTTTAGGTTCAAAGTACCATAATGTGCTATTCCAGGACCAATATACCAACATTTGAACAAAATTTCTTCAGCCGTCAAATATACTTTATCAATTGCTCGACTTCTAATTCACCAGGTTGAGATACCAATCACACCAGATTTAAAACTGTTCAGGCTTAAATTTGGTGGTAAAAAGGCTTCAGTATCGAATATAGAGAACCATCCAAAAAATATTTTTTATTATTTAATTAACATAACTTTGGACCCATATCCTGCAGAAACCCTTTACTTTTTCGGGATTAAACGTGTCCTCAATTTTAACCCATCATATATCTTAAGACAGTGCCAAGTTGCATCAAAACCCATACGTTACTTTCAGCGTGGTACATGTTCTTTTAAATAAGTTTCAAACCCTAAATAATAACTTATAAATTTTTCAATATGTAAAGTATCCTATGTCCTACCTCGTAGTACGAACTCAAATCATACCAAGGTTGTTTTGGATTCATCCAGTAGTTCCGTTGGCGTGATGCGCGGCTACGATACAGACTGACAGACATACAGACAAAAATGAAAAAAGATACAGTGTAGGCTTCGTAATCGAATCTAGAGTAACTTCCAAAAAAAAACACTATATCTTTAATGTACAGAATTTTGACCCATATCCCACAGGAACCCTTTATTTTTTCGGGACGAAATGTATCCATAATTTTCACCTATCTGATAAACTATGTCTGTGCCAAGTCGCATCAACATCTGTCCAATAGTTTCAGCGAAGTGCTCTTTTAAATAAGTTTCAACCCCTATCCTGCGAGAACCCATTAATTTTTCGGGATGAAAAGTATCCAATGTCCTACCGCGAAGTGTGAACTCAAATCATACCAAATTTCATTTGAATTCATTAAGTATTTTCAGGGTGGTGCGCTGCCAAGGTACAGACAGACAGATGGACAGACAGACACACAGACAAAAATTAAAAAATACAGTGTTGGGTTTAGTATTGAATATAGAACAGCATAAAAAAACATAATATCTTCAATTTCCAGAATTTTGGACATTATCCCGAAGGAACACTTCATTTTTCAGGATAAAAAGTATCCTCAATTTTTATTCATTATATAAACTATGACTGTGCCAAGGTTCAACAAAATCCGTCAAGTAGTTTCAGGGTGATACGTGTTCTTTTAAATAACTTTCAACGCCTATCCTGCAGGAACCCTTTAATTTTTCGGGATGAAAAGTATCCTATGTCCTACCTCAAGTTATGAACTCAAATCATACCAAGTTTCATTTAAATTCATTCAGTAGTTTCGGCGTGATGCCTAGCCAAGATACAGACAGACAGACAGACAGACAAAAATGAAAAAAAAATACAGTTTTGGCTTCAGTATCGAATCTAGAGTAAGGTCCAAAAAAAATTTCAAAATATCTTCAATGTACAGAATTGGACCCGTTACAGTTTTATTATAAGTATATATATAGATATAGATAATCAAAATATTACGCTAAATTTTGTCAAGCTTTATTATATACTAGCTTTTCCACCTGCGATTTCGTCCGCGCGTACTAATGATCATCGGTAAAAAAGCAGGTATATCACCAACGCTCTTGATGTTTTTTGACAGACTTGTTATTTCGTTTGCATGGCAACCGTTCCTTACAGCGAGTAATCAACATTATCCAGTTTTCCGGTGGAAACTTACAATTTTCCGGATAAAAACTATCCTATGTTTTATTCCAGGGCATAAGCTATCTCAATTTCATGAAAATCCATCCAGCCGTTATCGCGGGAAAGCTTCCCAAATAAACAAACAAACAACTTTTCACTATTATATATTGGTATGGATTTCATCCTACGCTTTTATACGCACTCACTTTTATGCTCAAGCTTTGAGCGAATATTACTTACATTTATATGGTTATGTGTACAGTTGAAAAATAATCTACCTTTTAAAAATATCATGACGTGCATTATGAGCTGAACGTAGACCTCTCATGTCTTCTTCATTTTAACACTTAATTTGGTAGGTATTTAGAATCTTGCACACAAGTTGCACACTAAAGCTAAGGCCAAACCAAAACGTTGTTTATATTTTTGTGTCATCGGTGTCTATAACTTGGTAACATTATCTTCAATAAAGAATTTAAAAGAAATACATAGCTTTTTCAATGAATTTGAGCCTTATCGGACAACTAGCTTAAATTGATAATCTTAGATGAAAAGGTATTCTGTGTTACCCCTAAAGTCCACATATAAAGTACAAGTACATAAAGGAAAATCCCAACAAGAGAAATGAGATGGTGACCCTATCCCGCCACGGAGCGCCATCCTTCTTGGATATTTCATTGTTGTTTTTTATTTGAATCGCTTTGACATTTGGGAGTTGGGTCACTTATTAAATTAGTCTTTGTATTTAAATGAACAATTAATTTATACGTTTATGCACGCTCCTGTTTTGCGGATCGAAGACATTTTTACATCTTTTTAGGGTTTTATAGGTATGTTTTTCTTTCATAAAACTGAAGTTTAAGCAGATGTGATATTTATATTTTAGTAATCTTTGGTAAATGTTGGTACATTATTTTACCCAAAGAGATCGTACCAGAGGCAGAGCTGCAGTGGTGAGGTATATCATCATTGGGCAGAGCAGAGGTATAAAAACTCAAAAGTGGGGATTTTAGCCATAGTCGATTTTAGCTATAAGCTTAACTAAAGTTTTGTACATGAAGAAAAACACGGTACATATTATATAAACAAGTCTCTGAATGAAACCTTAAGTATTTGCCATTGAGTAATATGAATTTGAACCCAATTTGAATATAAATATGTACTCGTCTAGAAGCCGTTAATGTCAATCAATCAAACACAAGTTCCTTAATGAAATATTTAAATCCATGTTCCTTGAGAGAAAGAAAAACTGAAACGTATAAAAAAACTTAAGTACTAACCAATCGATCATGCGTTGTGATTATAAACGAGATCGACTTGTGCTAGGATTCTCAATTCAGAAATTAGATGGTCTTGTTTGTTTGTTTGTCGTATGAGGTAGTGCTGGCCTCTGGTGTCAGTTTGTCAGGCCACCCGAAGCCTTGCGACATGGCTAAACGACTGCTATTAATTAATAGCAGTCGGGGCCGACAACTTAATGTGCCCCCCGAAACACGGAGCGATGAAAAACCGCACATAACTCAGAAAAGTCATTAGTCCGGAGCCTAGAACCGAACCCGGTATCGCTGGGTACCGTTAGGCTATACCATCGTACAGGCTTACAGATTTTGGTATATTAGTTAAAATTTGCACTTCGGCACGTAAAATTCCGTTTTGAAAAACTTCTACAGAGCCTGCAGTGCTTCAAGATAGGGAATACGAGTAATAGCTTTTAATAAATTGGAAGAACCGTGATGGCCACCGTTTTATATACGGCTTAAATAAATAATATACGTATTTAATTTAAACATTTATTTATTGTAGTAAAGTACACTTACCACACAATTACAGTAGTTACTAATCATTTATGTAAAGAAAGAAACATTTGTTTATGAATTTATAAAGTGTGTGACGTCACTTTATAAATCCATAAACAAATGTTTAAAGAATGTATTAGTACCTTAAGCTTATCTTACCTACTTCAGCTTTACAAGCAAGGGTTATTAGTAATAGTTTTGCTGAATCCTAAATTATTTTTACTGTCTGTGTTTTACGTGTGTTGTGATTAGGGCATGCAAAACTCGGGTTGTTTAAAAAACCCGGGTTTTTCGAGTTTTCAATTTTAAAAACAGTTTTTTCGAGTTTTACGGGTTTTTCGAGTTTTTCTTTATTTGTGCCTTAAAATAATTATTATTAGTGCTTGTAAGTAAAAAGAAGGCTGAAATGAAATTAAAATATGTATTAACTTTCGTATTCTCATTTTTTAGCTTTGCCAAAGAATAGAAAGTAACATTTGGTATGTGTACTATTAATAATCAAAGTAACATTTAGTACTAGTAATAATAATAAACTGATTGTCCGTCTCCAAGATCACCCTAATCAAAATTTTACTTTGACAGCTAAAACTAACTAGGGTTACAAAATGTTCAATTAAATCCGCCGTCACCAGATGACTCCCGTAGTCTCATAGTGCTCGCAGTGCCTCACTCATTCAACGTCAGAGCAAAGCCTAACAAGTAAAACTTAGCCTGTCCACTTTATTCAGTCAATAGAGTAGAAATAGCGAAACAGTAAGTTTTTGAGAAATTTGATTCTTTATTAATGTTCTGGTGGTGGTATTTTCATAAAACAACATAAATGAGAAAACTCGAAAAACTCAGGTTTTGAATCTTAAAAATCCGAGTTTCAAATCAGTCGGTTATTCGGGTTTTTCGGTTATTCGGGTATCCGGTTTGCATGCCCTATGTGATGCAGGTGTAAGCTTTATATGACATCAAATACACACTTCAGATTATAATAAACTCTATTGGTCTATTGGTTCTTGAGCTAATAATTTTGCAACTAACGTGGAACAAGGAGCTTCTTAGCACTGAATTTTAGCACCCATTTCTACAAAAAAAAGGGCTTTAGAAGTGAAAATTAGAATCCAAGCCATTTTCTGAGATAAAATCTGTAATTGTTCTTATATTTTTGTTTATTTAAACACACATCACACTCAAATATGATCTCGAATAGCATGTTTTTGTTAGTTAGCCACAAATTAACTTATTTCAGCGATAGTCATGTAAAAATTTAGATTAAAAAAAACACTTCATATTAATATTAGTTTTAATACGATATCTTCAATAAATTGAGGGCCTATTCATTAAATGACAAAAAAACATAATACATGTATGGTAAATTAAATTTGCCGATGTTTTTCACCTGAATGAGTCATGCAAATCAAATATTTAATTTACACAATAAATCCACCGTTTTGTTATTTTAATACATGATGCCGCAGCGATTAACTAAAAACTGCAAGGTTATACTCACCATATCACACAGCGTTATAAAAACACAGCGAAATCACACTGCGTTGTGTACCAAATGATTCGCCAATTCGAGTGAAGTTCGTTCATTCAGTTAGCGCCAATATCAGATTTTAACTGCTATTTTCACCGTATAAGAACCTGTCAAGCACTAGTTAGCAACTCTACTGGATCTGTTATAATGGTGGTATAAGGCTTCCCTTTAGAGCTTTAGTAACTGTAAAAGGTCTGCATAGCAACCTCTGGCAACCTTTAGTTATAATTATATAAGCTACAGAGCTCTTAAACCACTACTTTGTGCTCGTTGGGTATACTGACAGCGGTTTTTGGATCAGCAGTGTGATTCAGCTAACCTAACCTGCACTGTGATCTTTACTAGTACCTTACGGAGTGGCCATAGTCAGGGCGGTCGCACTCCGCAACAAGTACAAATAAATTCAAGGACCCAATATTCGGGTCGTTCAGTCGAGTGTCAAGCGTGCGCTCGATGAGTCGCGCGCCTTGTACTTAGCGATAGAGCACCTACTTACGTAAAGTTATTGACAAACTTTATTCGTGTTTTAATTATGAGTACCAAGAAGAAAGCTAGAAAGTACTGCATAGCATTCGGCTGTTTGAATAGTGATAAAAATGACGAATTGTCATTCTTTACGCTTCCAAAGGATATTGAAAGGTAATAAATTGTAATACCTATAATAGGTCCTAGTTATGTAGTTAGATATTGATATTTTTTTATTACGTAGGTTCCTATAGTTTTATGTTATTTCATTTGTGTTCCATACCGAAGCTACGCATATTTAAAGTTTTTCCGCGCAGAAATAAAGTCCTTTATTAAATCGATCAACGTAATTTTATAATTGATTATAGTAGGTATTGTTGATCGGAAAATGAATTACTGTGCTGACTTAGTAAGTAGCCTACATACTTTTAATACCTTTTATTACGTAGGTAGCAATTTATTTTTCACTCATTAAAAAGCACGGAATTCAGACAGGCACCTTTGTGCAATACCTATAGGATATAATCATAATCAACCAACGACACGTAGGTAGGTATCTCACTAAAGTTATCGGCGGTCTGAAAACGGGATAGGTAGGTAGTAAAAATGAGGTAGTAGGTCTATTCTGATAAGAATGTCATTGTATGTAATAGAACTATTTTAATTTATAATAATAAGTAATAACATAATACATTATTACTTATTTATTCTGTTACAATATCTAAGTCATAACATATCACAGAATAATTAGTAGTACAAGTACCTAGTCATATCTTAATACAACCCTACCGAGCGAAAAAGGGACAGAGCGATTCTGAAATGGTTAGAGCAATGGAAGTTCTCGCGCGTTGTGATACGGTGCATTCTAGCTTGCACGCGGTGGGCGAGCGCCTTCTAGGTAAATATAATTGAAAGCTCGCAGCGCCGTGCGAGTTAAATTGCACTTTATAGCGTTGTAGCTAGAGTCGCTATTTATTTAAATGAATTTACTCAGTTAGCCTTCTGTACTTGTACTATTATTTATTCTGTGCCATAGTTAGGTACGTATAAAAAATAAAAAACTGTGGAAATTTAGGGAGATGAGACAGGCCTTTCCCCCACTCTGCTCCCACCCTTCCTTTCAGTCTTCCCCTACTTCGCACCACCTGCCTAACCTCCCGCACCCTTCCCCGACATCCCCCACCATTCGTCCACATCCCACTACCTTCACATTTTTTTTGTTAAAGGCCACACCGGTAACGATCACGCAGTTCATCACTCTCTTTTAAGAGCATTTTAACAGGGCTATAAAAGAAACTCAGAAAATCATTATAAAAATATTAAAATCGACATAAAGGAACTTTTCTGACTAATCAGTTCCTATTACAATTTTATATTATTTTAATGGCCAATAGATGTTCCCGGTTTTGTAAGACAGGTAGGTAGGCATTTTATCCGTAGGTATATCGGCCATCAAAAAACAATTCCTTTCGTTGACGTTCGTAATATCCGATTCCCACAGTTCCTAGTAAAGAGACCTTTACTGATGTTCGACATTAATCCTCCTATCTACAGACCAAGGGACAAGAGCAAACGAAAGTAAGCGAACGAGCGAATGACGATAACGAGTCGAGCGGACGCGAAGGGATCTGTATTGATGCATCTACGAAACCAATTGAGGGACCTCGCTTGTGATCTACCCCTGCATCATGATCGTGTTCGAACAGCGTAACAAGCGAAAACAAGCGAACATTCGTGATCCAGCGAAGCCTTCGTTGTCTGACGTCCGCTTGCTCTCTTCACTTGACCTATACGAGGTATAATGTAGCGATCTCGGTTGCCGTCGTTTAATCTAAACGAAAATATTTCAATGCCCAATAAAACTATGGTGCGGAGAAAAAAGCGTCGGTTGGAGCAGTGCTCGTAAGGTATTCAGTGAGTATGACTTCTGGGAAGCTATGTGGACCACTGTCATATCACGACTGCGGTAAGGATGGCGCCGGTATGCTAGGAATGTTTTGTCGATAATATTGTTTTATTTTCAGTAGAGGTAATTAAATTACCTAGCCTTCACAGTGACTAGAGTCAGATTTAATTAATTTAAGCTAGATATAGAGCTTTACCTGTGGTATTAAAATCTTGTAGTCTTACATGACTTGCTCTACCTTGTACCTACTAAAATAATTACTTGTAATACCTGTTATACAGTACTAGCTGTACCCACGACTTTGTCCACGTGGTCATTTCATTTAAAAGTAGCCCATACGTATTATTCCAGGACCAAAAGTACCTTTAATGTACAACATACTACATTTCTTCAAAATTCGTTCAGTCGTCAAATTGATTTTTATATCTAATCATCGGATTAAGATACCAAGTACCCCAGTTTTTAAGTCAAACCCTAAGCTATGCAACAGTGAAAACCGGTACAGTAGTTTTTACGTGATGCGCGAACAAATATACACACAAACTAAAAAAAAAAATGAACAAAATAAAAATATGTAGCTTACTTCCGCCAAAACTGTAAGTCAGACAAATGATAAATGGTAAAATTAACACAAGTAAAACCCCACGCTAAACAAAACCCTACCCCAGATTGAACTAATTAAAAATATAAATGAAAGAACAGCTAAAGCCTGGAGGCCAGAAAAAACACTTATATACAAATAATATATATAAATATATATACCCAATAAAAAACCCCCAAGCTAAACAAACCCTACCCAAATACAAGTATCGAAACACTTATATATTCATATACATATAATATAAAAAACACAATAAAAAACATATACCTCGATCCAAATACCAAACGTCTGACATCAATACGACACGTGTTTCGCCTCTGCACGAGGCATCTTCGGGTGATGTTGACTCGTCGAATGCTTATTGCTTTATTATAAGTATTATTATAAGTATAGTTTAATCAAATTTAAAACGAAGATCTTTTATGTAAGCTTTGCAAATAAAATAGCTTTGGAAATGTCCCGAATATATATATATATATATATAGTTAGCTCAACGTAAGCCGCGGAAACAAAACTTTTTTTTAGTCTCAGATTCATTAGTTATTGATTAAATTTGTGGTTTAATAAACATTATAATCATAGTAGCTATACCCTACCTAACGAAAATCTAATAAATTTATCGAATAAGATAGAAGCAAAAACATAACCTATATCGTCGATAAAAATAATCGCAGCGGCCCATCACTGGGCAGTCACCGGCGCAAGCGCAGGCAGGACAGATGATCAGTCATGCGCCAGATGCTGCGATAAGCACGGTAGCCGCTCATTAATCTGCCGCCCCACCACTGCCCACTTACCAATTAACTGATATAGATGCTGTTTCTAGGAACCCGTGTGAAAGCATAATGTATCTACCATTTAGTATCACCAAAATATCCTGATTTTACATAGGTATCACAATGACCAGATAGGTTTAATATACTCGTATTAATTCCCTTATCTTCTACTTATAATATACTATAGGTAATCCATTCCTATATATAAAAGTAAAACGTTGTCTGTTTGTTTCTTTGTTTGGGGAGCTTTCACGCGATAACGGCTGGACGGATTATGTTGAAATTTGGAATGGTGAAAAAGTATCCCATGTTTTATTCCAGGGTATAAGCTGTCTAGCTTATATCCTGGAATAAAACATGGGATACTTTTTATCCTGGAAAATTGAAAGTTTCCACGAGAAAACTGGAAAAACTAGAAAAATGTAGATTACTCGCTGTAAGAAATAGTTGCCATGGAAACGAAATAACAACTATTCCAAAAAACATCAAGAGTGGTGCTATATCTACTTTTGCATTGGTTTTTAATATCCTAGAAGAACACAGGATACTTTTTTTCGTGATAAACAGTAGTCCTCGCGGACAAAGTTGCGGGCGGGAAACCTAGTATATAATAAAACAATAAGAACGAAAAATCTGTATACTGAATATAATTTTAAAACAAACACAAATAAAAAAATAAAATATCTAACCCCCGACATCCCACCCCCCATTATAGCTAAGAACCATCTCGATTACCGCAGCTTTCAAATATGAAAAACCACAGCTAAATCGGTCCATTTCTTTAGATGCTACAATTTTCACCCCACTTTTCTCACCGATCGAGATGGTTCTTAGATATATCGGGAGGGAGATATATATATGTATATATATACCTCCCGATACATCTAAGAACCATCTCGATCACATCAGCTTTCGAACAAAAAAAAACGCATCCAAATCGGTCCATTCGTTTGGGAGCTACGATGTCACCCCTCCGGCCGCGAGGTTCGACCACAGACAGACAGACAGACACACACACACACACACAGTGATACACGCCCTAAACTTATAACACCCGTCTCTTTGTTCGGGGGTTATAAATGGTCTAGTGTACTTAAAATAAGCTACTGAGCAAGAATAGAAAATCATATCTGTCTGTCTGTTTGTTTGTTTGTCTGTATGTTTGTTCGCGCATCACGAAAAAACTGCTAAACCGATTGCGATATGGTTTTCACTGTTGGATAGATCTGTTGGTTTGACTTAAAAACTGGGGTACTTGGTATCTTAATGCGATGATTAGATATTGAGCAATCGATAAAAAACAGTTCGTCGACTGAACGAATTTCGAAGAAATGTAATATACTGTACATTATAGGTACTTTTGGTCCTGGAATAACACGTACGGGCAACTTTTGAATGAAATGACCACGCGGGCAAAGCCGCGGGTACAGTTAGTCATTTATAAATATGTATGTTGATCATTATTCGCTAATAGCTGTGACTGTACCCGCGTGGAAATAAGATTTCTAAAAAAAATGTATTCTATGTAATGTTCCAGGACCAAAAGTACCTACGTATAGTACCTATCTATCGTACAATAAACCAAAATTCGTTCAGCCATCATATTAGCTTTTTATCGATTACTCGGCTTCCTCTCATCGGATACAAAAAACACCAGATTTTAAGTCAAAACCAACAGACAAGCCCACCTTGTAATCGTAGTTTTTACGTGGATTACACAATTTTTTAACATATTTTAATACTGAACCAATTTTTATGAAATTTATGTGAAATCACATTGGAAGTCTACCTTTTCTAATAAAAGTATTGGTTCAGAAATCTCGGAGACATGAGGTTTCACACCTGGAGGAGAGAAGGAGGATACATACACAAAAAAATGATGAGATGATAAACTATCTCGTTTTGAAAGTCGATAAAATGTTACAAAATTGTTACCTGTAGTCACAGAAGAAATAATAGTACTGCCGTACTGAAGTATCTATAACTATACTATACATAACTACTATATAGTATAGATAGATAGATGATAGATAGATAACTCTTTATTGCATACCACTTAAAAGTAAATCGTATATTGTACATCATAAATCACAAAAACAATAATAGATATTGCGGTAAAACAATCGGCGGTCTTATCGCTTACAGCAATCTCTTACAGACAACCTTTGGATGAACTAAAAAAAGATGGAAAAAGAGTAGACGGTAGTGACAATAAAAATATACTATAGTTTATATACTAACTACTATATATAATAAAGCAGTAAGTAACAAAAAGCCTGTACAATGAAGATAATTTTTAAATATCGTCTACTGAACATGTATATATATTTTTTTAACGGTTTCTGTCTGACTGTTTGTCTGTCTGTCTGTCTGTCTGTCTGTCTGTCTGTCTGTCTGTCTGTCTGTCTGTCTGTCTGTCTGTTGTTGTATGTTTGTTCGCGCAGTATTTACATGATGCGCGAAAACATACAGACAAACATACAGAAAGACACGATTTAAAAAATGATATATTCTTGTTCAGTAGCTTATTTAGACTCTAGACCATTATTTTGTATTTATTATCTTTGTACAGACTTTTTCGTACGTATTGCTTTATTATAAGTATAGATTTGTCATTTAGTAGTTACTATAAGCTTTTCAGCTTCGTCGTATGTTTACTTAAAAAGCCAGTTCGTAGTTTATGTTTTAACTTCATGCTTATTTAAGGTTATAAATAGATAGTTTACAGTAAATATGTTTGTAAATATAAATATATATGTAAATATATTGTAAATATTATATTCTGCTAAGAAACAAAGAAGTATATGTGAGAAGGCAGTAGTGAAAGCTATAAGTTACTATACCTATGTATGTGCATACTCGCGATATTTAATGCACTCCTCAGCAATCATAACGCGGGCGTCGCTCCGCTCGTTACAGCCAAAATTTATCAATCAAGTGGCGAGTTTACGAGGACTGTCGACTTAATGGCTCAGCACTAAAACCGCTATGTAAGCCAGAGGTAAGCTGCGAGTAAGCGGTTTGATTTGACGTAAACACAGATGCGCGCCTTTTGTAGTGTTTGGGTGGGCTAAGCATGCACTACATCGACATAATTAAAATAGGTAAGTATGGTTCGCATTAAAACCTCCATAGACCTCGGCACCATGAACATTGTGTTGTGTATTTGAAAAAATACTTCGAACACATATCGGCTTTTACATTGAACTCTGTTAAAAATTGGTCACAATGACTAATCTTGCTGAATCATAAGTAATTCAATCGTCATATTTTAAAAGATGTTATATGATAGAACAAAGATTCTGTCTGGCTTTCAATACTCAATATTCAAACTTCAATACTCGAACTTTACTTTGCAGTAAAGTTTAACTTAGTCACTGTATACCTATATCTCTCGTAACTCTCGTAAAAGTCTCGTAGCTATCTCTCCGTAGTGTGGATACAGGAGCTCCTGACTAGATTGCTTGTATTTGGGGAAACATGGCTACTTGGCGTTGGTATTTCTTTTGGGGACACTTTGAAGTGGAAGATTACTATTTGCTATTCAAAAGTTGTCCCTAATATATATCTATCCTAATATTATATAGAAGAAAGATTTCACCTTTTGTAAGTTTGTTTGTACCTAATGGATAATCTCAAAAAATACTTAACGGTTTCCAAAAAATATTTCACTGGTAGAAAGCTACGAGTCATTCGCGTTTCGACCGAAATGGTTTGGCTCGTACCCGTATTGGTCGAATAACTGTTTTTTTTTAAATCTAGTACTTTATTCCAGATGGTTTTGGAAGACGTCGTGAAAACGCTTGAATGGGACACATGTGGCATAAACATCAACGGCGTCTACCTGTCTCATCTAAGGTTTGCAGATGACCTCGTGTTGTTTGCTGAAGACTTGGACGATCTCCAAAGCATGATACAGGAACTGTCGGATGCTTCTTTGAGAGAAGGTCTAAAGATGAATATGACCAAGACCAAAGTTAGTAACGAAAGTATAGAGATGGTCGAAAATGACGTGTATCTTGGTCATGTTATATCTTTTGGCAAAGAGCATCAAAACAGAGAGATCGCCAGGCGAATACAACTTGTGATTTGAGACTTCGGAACCACAGATACGAGACTAAAATGGAGTTGGGCAAGACACATAGCCAGGCGAAGTGACGACAGGTGGAGTAGGACGGTAGCCAAGTGGTGGCCGAGACAGGGAAAGCGAAGCGTTGGTCGTCCAGCAACTAAATGGGCTGACGATATTGTTAAGATCGCGGGTTGAACCTGGATCCGATTGGCACAGGACCGAGGCGAGTGGTGTATTATAAGAGAGGCCTATACCCAGCAGTGGGACGAGAATGGCTGTGGATTATGATGATTCCAGATGAACATAGACTATGTAATTTTAAACATTTAAGTTTTTTATACGTTTTTGTGTGATATCGGAAAAACTAATAAGCGTGGAGCCGTACGGCAGAGCAGCTATTCTTTCACTGATAGAAAACTATATAGCTACACTATTCCAGATTGACATAGGCTTATTTTCCTCGGGAAAATACAAAGTGGGATAACGGGAAAACTAAGGGCGGAGCAGCAGGGCGGCAGAGCAGCTAGTATTAGATACATTGGAGAAATATTCCTATATATATATATAGGTCCTTACATTGGAGAAATGCGCTACCGACGAATCAAACTATCGTCCATAGTTTGATTCGCCGCCCTGCTGCTCCGCCCTTAGTTTTCCCTTTATCCCACTTTGTATTTTCCCGAGAAATGCGCTACCGAAAACTATGGACGATAGTTTGATTCGTCGGTAGCGCATTTCTCCAATGTAAGGACCTATATATATATAGGAATATTTCTCTAATGTATCCAATGTAAGGACCTATATATATTTCTCTAATGTATCCAATACTAGCTGCTCTGCCGCCCTGCTGCTCCGCCCTTAGTTTTCCCGTATCTGTTCCTAACCTTCGGTCTTCGTGTTTTGAAGGTTGACTAATCTCAATCAAAACACACGATCTTCAGTACTGTATTACTGGATAAGCAGTACCTACAAGTCAGTGTGCGTTTGTTTAATATTCACCGGAGCCATAATTGAGGGAGTAACCTCGCGGCAGGCGGCCGCAGCCGAAATCGAACCGGCAACTGTTTTATGTCCTGCTGACTTCTGAAGGGTTTTTAGTAAAATTAGGGTATGTGTCAGATTTGTGAAACAAATTAATTTAAAAAACGTACTTTCCTAGAAGTGTCATTGGAAACAAAAAATAAACCTTTTATCGGAAGATTTTGCAAACGCTACGTTTAGTAGTAAACTCGTTCTCTATCGCTTTCTCCGTCCCACTTAGTTTTTTAATACATCTAGGTAATCTAATTTAACACTTAATGTTTTATAAATTGACATCTCAGCTTGCTTGCTTGTCGAATGAGGTAGTGCTGGGCTCTGGTGTCAGAGTTTGTCAGACCACCCGAGGGCCTCTGACATATAAATTACAAGCTATGACCGACAGATTATCGTGCCCTGCGCTCCTCCTGTAGATCTCTTACATCTGAGAGCCCCCGTCAAAAGATAAAAGTTGTCCAAGATACTCGTAGATGTAATTCATTGAGTACCTCTATAGAAACAACGAATACATTAAGTCTTTGTGACGGTTGGTTTGTCATGACTTTAGTCTTGGACTTATTCATCTTCAGACCGACACTCTCAGATGCCTCAAGCAGCTCAATGAGCATACGTTGGAGATCCACAGTGGTCTCAGCCACCAGGATGAGATCATGCATCGGCCGTTAATATTGACACCTTTCTCATTCCAATTCAAGATACTTATGATATCTTCCAAAACGCTTATTAATAACTTAGGCGAGAAGGTGTCACCTTGCCTTACGCCCCTACCAATTAGAATACGGTCAGATAGTATGTGCATACGCATTGTCGCGGTCCTGCACAGCTCCCGGAGGATTTCCACATATCGCTTGTCAGTGCTGCAACGATGGAGAGAATGAAACACGGCCCAGTGTTCGACACTGTTAAAAGCCTTTTCGTAGTCGATAAAGGCGAAACACAAGCCTGTTATATTCTCTGCATCTCTCCATGAGTTGCCTGACAGCGTGAATGTGGTCCATTGACGAGAATCCATTCCGGAAGCTAGCTTGTTCTACAGGTTGGTATTCGTTAAGAGGGCGGGATAATCTGTTACACAGGACCTTAGCGAAAAGTTTATAAGCTTGCGAGAGGAGGCTAATCGGACGGTAACTATGCAATTTGGTTTTGTCCCCTTTCTTGTGCAGGATCTAAACTATGGCAGTTTTCCACGTGTTAGGTGTGATACCTTGATAGAGTAATTTGTTGAACAGTTTTGCTAGCGGTTATATAGCGATATTTCTTTAATACAGGAAGCCCACCAGCCTGCAACATTTCCACGTAACTTACACGCGGTAAAGCATCTTCTCCAGATGCTTTACCGCCGCCTTTCATTAGACCTAGAGCAAACTCAATCTCGTCTTCTATGATTGATGGTAAATATCTCATCATCTCGATGTTTAACTGGGTCTGCTCTAGAGACCGCAGCACCTGGCGATTCTATGACCACTGCTTTCGACGCATATAATTCCGTCTGAAACTTTTCAATGGTAACTATCTGGTCTCGATCCGTAACAAGTTTGTCTGTACTACTCAACAGTCTATTTATCTCAGTTTTGTGAGTACGCAATTTTCTTCTGAAGACTTTAGGGCCTCTATTTTCTTTAATTGTTCATGTTATTATTTTTGTGTTGTTTCCTTAAATCATGTTTTATATTCTTTCTAATAGTTTTATTTAGTGCTTCCAATTTCTTTTGTTCTATTGTATCTCTGTTTTTTAATTATCTTCTTTGAGCTAGTAGGTTAAGAGTATGCAGTGTTAGTCTCCTCTTTTTGTTATTTTTCCACCTAAATGTTATGTTGTTTCTAATACTATGTTGGTTAGTGTGTCATTTAGCGAGTCTAAATCCATGTTTTCCTCATTGAGGCCTTCAAAGGGGTTGGAGGGTTCAAGTTGAAATTCCTTTTGGAGAAAGGAGTACTCCTCTCGTTCGTACTTGCGATGTTGTGATTTTGTTAAATTGTGCCTCTCTTTTATTAAGTTGAAAGTAAATGTAGATCTTACCAAGCGGTGGTCGCCGCTGGTTTTAAGACTTGTTAAAACAGTTACGTATGTGATGTTGTTCTTATTTGGTGTAAGTATGAAGTCGATTTCGCTCTTTGTCCAACCGCCTGGGCTTGCGCATGCCCATTTTCTTGAGGAGCGTTTTAAAAAAAAGGTGTTCATTGCAATAGAGGTGATATTTCTCAAAAAAAAAACAACAAGAGTTTGCCCTCGTGGATTTCGACATTCTTTTCCATAATTACCGACCGAGGATTCGTTTGACTGTGGAGACCCATTCTTAGCTCTAAAATCCACTATTTCATTTTTTTTTTTTTATTACGGACTAGGCAATCGTTTGACCACGATCTCACCTGATGGAAAGAGATGATGTGGTCGAAGGTGTAGCACGCTTGCCTAGTAGATACCTATTCACTCTTGACTTGAACACACCGGGGTTATAATTTACCGGAAACACTGACGAGGGCAGGGCATTCCACTCCTTTGCAGTTCTTATAATAAATGAAGAAGCCTAACGCTTAACGCTTCGTTCTTGTGCGAGGTATTTCAACCATGAAAGGGTGGCGCTTTGCTGATCGTCTAGTCGTACGGTGATGGGGGAATCAGGTTGTGCAGTTCTTATGCACACTCTCCATAGTGCTATCTGTAGAATACCGCCAGGCTTGCTACCTCACGTCGATGCGCCAGACTTTGAAGCTTACTCTTTACCAGAGTGTCATCCCCAATGAGCCTGATAGCACGTCTCTCAATTGAATCCAAAGACTCGAGCTGATACTTGGCAGAACCGTCCCAGAGGTGGCAGCAGTACTCCATACAAGATCGGACCTGTGCTTGATAAAGATACAAAAGCTGTCCCGGTGTGAAGTACCGCCTAACCTTAGACAAAATACCAAGTTTTTTTGCAGCTACCTTGGCTTTGGATTCAATATAAGACCCAAAATTTAGGTTTGATGTGAGTTCGACACCCAAAAGCTCCAAATGGTCGCCTATTGGTATTGTTACACTTTGGAAAGACGGAGATCGGTGTAGAAGACTCTTTTTAGCAGAAAACAAACACGCTTGCGTTTTAGTAGCATTAAACTTAACCAGGTTAGCATCGCCCCAATCGGACACGGCTTCTAAGGCTAAATTTAAACGGTCTACCATAGCCTCTCTCTGAAACTGGACAGCGTCACAGCTGGCTTGAGCATTGGAAGTGTATCTCTCAACTACAGTACTGTCATCAGCATACCCAAAGGTACCGGGCTTCAGAAGGTCATTAATGTGCAGTAAAAACAGTGTAGCCGAGAGAACCGATCCCTGAGGTACACCGGCATTGATAGCCATTTGATCAGACGAGCAGCCCTCTAAGACTATTCGAATAGGTCGTTCCGTCAAGAAATCAACTATCCAATTGCATAAACCAACAGGTAAACCATATGAGGGAAGCTTGTTTAAAAGGCCATCGTGCCAGACCCGATCAAATGCCTTCGATATGTCAAGGGAGACGGCAAGCGCCTCACCATGCATCTCTATGGCATCGCTCAGTACGTGAGTGGCATACGCGAGAAGATCCTCAGTAGACCGGTTTCGGTGAAATCCGTATTGTCGGTCACTGAGAAGATCATTGTCTTCAAGGTATGCCAAGAGCCTAATGTTTATGACACGCTCCATACACTTACAGAGTAAGGAGGTAATCGAGATGAGACGATAATTGGCAGAATCAGCACGACTACCCTTCTTTGGTACTGGTTGTACATTGGCAAGCTTCCAGCTCTTCGGAACTTTACCTGAGTGAAGAGAGAGGCGGTACAAACGCGTTAAGATGGGTGACAATTCGGGCGCACAGTTTTTAAACACAATCGCTGGAATACCATCAGGACCACTGGCCTTGTTCACATCTAGAGCTCGAAGCGTTCTGAGAACCTCCTTCTGGCGAATGCGAATTTCGCGCATAAAAACCCCGCAATGAGGAAGGCAGGAAGGTGTCTTGCCAGAAGTATCTAAATGCGAGGCTTCTGCAAAAAGAGAAGCAAATAAATTCGCTTTGTCTCCAGCAGTGTGAGCTAGTGATCCATAAGTTTTCAATGGTGGCAGTGAGGGGCGGCAGAAGTTTACTTCGACCAACTTGGCCAGGGACCAAAAAGCTTTGCTAACCGCGGGGTATGAAGCCAGTTTGGCCCCAATTCGACTTACGTGATCAAAATGGGGCTTCCTAAGTATCTTCTATCAGAAGACTTGCGCTTTCAAGCATCAGCCCAGTCATCAGATATGCCGCACGCTTTAGAGCCACAGCATAACCACAGCTGGATCCAAACCAAGGCTGAGCTTTGCTGGAAAGAGTCTTGTCACTGAATGGAATGAAATATTCCATTGCCTGACATATTACCTCTGTAACAGCAGACGCGCAAGTAGACGGGTCCTGGGAGATGAAACATGTTTGCCGCCAAGGGACGATGCAAGAAATTGCCGCATCTCGTCCCAATCTGCTGAGTTGTATCTCCACACGCGCCTATTTCCCTTAAGGCTAGGATCTGGTGGGGAATACACTGAGACGGACTTAACCAGGCAGTGATCAGAACTACCAAGAGGTGGGGATACTGATACGGAGTATCGGTCTGGTTCAGTCGTCATCAACAGGTCGAGACAGTTGGCAGTGTCACCGTCACGGTCAGGTACCCGTGTCGGCTCCTGCACAAGCTGAGAGAGATCTAACGCCAGAGCAAGCTTCCGCGTCTCTCTACCAGCGTGGTCGGTTTTTTAGTATGGGACAAGCCACTCCTTGTGGTGGGCGTTAAAATCCCCCAAAAACACCAATCGAGCAGACGGGTAACGCTGTTGGGCCACACTTGCCGCCTCACCTAGATAGTCTACCAATAAAGTCGTCCCCCGATCTCCGCTGTGTGAGCGGTACACACAAGCATACATAATTTTCTCTATGCCCGTGTCCACCAGCACCCAAATCACTGAGAAGTTAGGGTGCTCAAGATTTCGGAGACGCAGACAGCAAATATCATCACGGGCGTATACACAAACGCCGGCATTTGGGATAAATAGATGCTCCAAGATATAGCCTGGGTAATCCAAGTACGCCGTATCAGCTGGACATGGTCTCCGGCAAGAAGAACAAGTGGGGCTTAGAGGTCTCCAGATGATAATGGACCGGTTGGAGATTGGAGTGAATCCCGCGAATATTCGCAAGATCCACTTTAAGTGTGAGGACGTGCATCTGCCGTTTTAACTTCTATCTTCTTTGGACATTTTTCATTATGTGTTTTTGTGAATAGGTTGGACGAGTAATAGCAAACGAGATGTCGGAATGGCTAACCCACGGAAGTCAAGGCATAACTACGCCATTGAAGAACTTGCGTGGAGACCGCGGGGACGCCCGAACCCCCCAGAAATAATACATCAGTTCCTCACATCCGGTCGCCAGCCGGCCCAATGGATTATTTCAGGATTTTTCACAAGCGGCGGGGCAGCCTTTCGTAGCTGGCTAAACTACTACTTGGGCCCCCTACAACTTGCGGTCGGCCAGCAGAGAACACCGTGCTTCGGATCCCGCTACCCTCGTGCGTGATGCGTGGTAATATAAAAAGCCGGCGGCCGAAGCCTACCACCAGGTGATTCGGTTGCTCTTTTGGCACCACCCGGGGGTCACGTGTAGGACATCGAGGGCTGAATCCTACGGACGCGAGCAAACAATAAACCCTCAAAACTCTCATGTTTATAATAACAGGGGTTCTCACGATATGCTGACGATTTACTCATAAAAGGCTTGAACTTGTCATCGGGTTGGTCTGCGTAGCCCTGTATAATTTTAACAGCATATCTTTTGTTTAGAGTCAAGATGTCATAACAAACTCGAGCAAAAATAGATTTAATCTGTTTTATCTCGCGCGTGAAAAAGCTACCACGCGCACTACCATGCGCATACTGCGCATGCGCACGCGTAGCAAGCGACTGGTTATCATGTGAAGATAGCCTTTTATTCATCAGGTACTCTACACCCCCTTAAGATAAATCTTCCAGTCCACTGTAGATAAAAAGGTGCCCATTCGATAGTTTTAAGAGATCTCCTTTCCGTCTAACTTAAGCCAAACCGACTACGTCCCTTTTAATTTGATCCAGTTCTTCTAATAATTCGCAAAGTCTATCATCTGAACTCCTTGTATTAAACGTACGTCATAGTTTGGCAGCCGGGTCTCTGCCGGAGATTCGTCGCACCCTCTGCCCCGCCGAAACCAGAGCCGCTGGCTTAACTTGGAATAGCGGGGCTGCCGGGGATTGAGGGCCGTACTGTATTGGTGTGGTTCATATTGAGAGGGTTTTAGCCATAAAACACCACGCTGGTCAGTGCGTCTTGGTGAGTTTTCAGAGCCTCGTTCACCTGCCCGAGGTGCACCCAGCTGACTAATCAGCAGGGTGCACCACGGGCAGCTGAGGTTGACTTGGGCGAATAGGGCGAATAGGCTTACACCACAACTAATCTCATCTCGTCAACATCATAATCGCTAACATCATAATGTTGGTATTCAATCTCATAAATGGGATAGAAATCTAAAATGTAGTAAACCGTCCCTACAATCGATCGATAGAATCTTTATGAGGTTCCGACTAAACATATCGTACATATCTTTAACTACTCTCAAAACACTGGTAGCGTCGACAATTTAGATTAATTAGACGATGTCCCGTTCGTTTTCACAGAGCATTAGAATCTGTTCCTTCTTGGAAACCGCATAAGCGCTCAATGATGGTCAGATCACGATTTGTAATTAGGTAGGTATCTACTATTGATGATGACAGCGATGGTAGCCGAAAGGTTCAATAGAGCAATTTAGAATCAAACAAAATCGGGTTCGTTCCTAGGCTCCGCACCAATGACTTTGATAAGTTATATGCAGTTTTCCATCACTCCGTGCTTCGGAAGGGCACGTTATGCTGTCGGTTCCGGCTGTTATTGATTAATAGCAGTCGTTAAGCCATGTCTGAGGCACTCGGGTGGCTTCACAAACTCTGAAACAGAGGCCAGCACTAACTCATACGACAATCAAACCTACTATTGAGATAACTTGGCTGCACTGGGAAGAAGGAAGGAACAAGCTACGGGCTTGTCACTGAATAAGTACTGATAATTAAATAATAGGAATGTTAGGCTAAATTATATATGGATATGAAGTTTCGAATTAACAATTAAGGAAGGTTACGAATTATTGTTTCAATCGGATATCCGTGTCTTTCTAAATTATTATTTTAGATACAGAATATGATAATTATGTGTTTTGATAAACTTTTTTATACAATGTAGAAACTTACATATGAAACTACTCACCTACCTACCTTATCTACTTTGGTACACATTTAATTTTGCCAATGTCTCTGTGCTACCAACTAATGATTTATATTATTCCGCCATTAAATAAAATAAAAAAAGGTTGTAGGTATAGATAGATAGATAGATAGATAGATATCTCTTTATTATACACCAAAAATTTACAAATACAAATGAACTAAAACTATGACATATTATTGTAAAATGGGCGGTCTTACCGCTAAAAAGCGATCTCTGCCAGACAACCTTTGGATGGAGAGGAAATAAATGCGACAACAGACGCTGGTGTACTCATACGACTCATAGGTATCATAAAAATATGCTTATTAAACTAAAATAAATTATATAACTAACAAGAATACATACCAATATTATAGTAATAGATAGATGTATATTATATATATCAATATCAGAAGAAGAGGAGAAGTGAGAATTAAGTGAGTCAATGTCTAAATTTTTGGGAATAGAATCCCTCCCCCCTCTTGACTCGAAGGCTGGATCCGCCTTTGCTTTCCTACCTACTCTACTACCTATTTTTACCCAACTATGGCGAAGCAAGGGTAAGGTAATGAGTTTAACAGTCTATGTATTTATGTGTGTAGATATGTGGATGTTCCACTAGATGTATCAATCGATTCATCTTCGAGTGTCATAAGCTTCTTTTTTTTACCCGACTACATCGAAGGTTATGTGTTTAAAGAAAGGCTTATGTGTTCAAAGAAAAACTTGGTCCTATTTTGACAAGCGAGGTATCAATCTATTCGTCTTCACCGCAAGATTGACATACATGCTATTTTTACCCGACAGTCGTGTTTTAGTTTTTTAACGAATGGCTTGTTAAATAGGTAGAATAACAATTTAAGCTATAAGTAAAGTATGTCGGCTGATAAAAAATAATTGACCATTACATACAAAACAGAAGTTGATTTAGTTTCACACATCTCATATCATTAAAGTAGTAACCACTATTGCTTATTCTGTGGTTAAGCACCTTCTTCAGAGTAACCTTTGTAACACCAATCTACAAAAGACGTCCAAACAACAATAATATCCATTCAAATAAACGATGTCAGCAATCAATGGAGCCAACACGGCTTAACCAGAGTCTATTTCCATGTCATTATGGAATAAGTGTATGTAACCAACAGTAGATGGTTGGTAAAACACGAACTGGCACACTATCTTCAAGCGATAAGGTTCAAAAGTGTGAACTTGTATTAAGCTGAGAATGGACAGCTTATTAATATCGTATTGCGGTCAAAAGTTAATCGCGTTTAAGTCGCTCGCATCGCCCACGAAGATTCATCACAATCGTCATTATTCACACACAAATTATGTAATTTCAATAAATGGAGCTTATTGAATAGTGATGAGCGTCGGTGGCTGCGGCGGGACCCCTGCGGAGGCCGAGCCATTACTTACACTGTCATGCAGCGGCCTGTACCGCACGATGCTGGCTCTAAATACTGGACTGTGTACTTTTGTTACTAGACTAATACAAAACATTGTCGAATTAAGAACTTTAGGAATTTGTCTTTTTTAAGACTTAAAATAGTTTGTTTGTCGAATTAGGCTGGTCTCTGGTGACAGAGTTTGTCAGGCCGCACGACGGCCTCTGCCTGAGAAAAAAACAACAGCTAACAAAGTCACAATAAAAGCCTCGTAAATTTTACTTGTTACGGTAACAAAAAACTTTGTCTTCCTTAAAAAGCCAGTTTTGTTACAGTCACATCGTTTTGTATAGTCAGACGTTTATTGCAACAGACAACTTTTCCTTTGTGTCTGCAAACAAGCAATATCATTTTGCAGATTTAGCAAAGTGTAATAACAATCTAATAGAAGAGGAAAAAAATTTAGCAAGTAACTTTGCGTCGCACGCTTTCATTTTGACAACGTACAAAATTAACATTGTTATGGCAACAATGTGTGGGGCGTGAAGCAGTAGTGAAGAAACGATCAGACGTTGACTGGCGTTGTCACTGTCTCAATTTTTGTTCATATCTGCGATTACCACCGACTGTGCCGCACGTGTGTTATTGAGTGAAATAAATATCGAACGCGATCAGTACGAAATTAATTTTTGGAGACTGCTGGACTTCCACACATATTAACTAACATGCTGGGCAAGTAGGTACCTCTAGTTTTAAACTACGCACTCTCGTTTTGTACCGTCTAGGCCACATCTATGCATGTGATAGATTTAGGGACATAAATTGATGATCATTATTACTGTATATAAATCAAACCTAAGTTTGGTTATGTTATCTTTAGGTAAGGATAGGTTTGGCAAGCCTACGGTTAGGCCAAACCTTTTTTAGCATATTAAATGAAGTTTCAACGCTATGGTGTTGTTATTATTTACCTTTTAACCATATAGCAAGTGAAACTAATTCATAACCTGACAATATACAAGCAAGTTGTTATCTCATAAAAGCTTGAAATTTACTCATAAGTTGTTCCTATCTAAAATATACTGAATAGAATAGCATAACCTAAGGAGTATTCATAGAAACAAAAAAAGTAATTGTTATATTTTTTTTATTGATTCTACCACCAGATTCGGAATACACTACACAGAAGAACTGGCAAGAAACTATGTAGCGAATATATTTTTTATCATCATTATTTACAATTATAATTAACACATTATTATTATCATACTAACAACCTATATGTGATACTTGGTCATAGTGATATTTTATTATCATTTTACAATCACCATAGCTACACCTGGCACAATAATAGCATTTAAATAAAATGATCCTGACCTAATCATTTCGAACACAATCACATTGACCATATTGGTTATAATAACATCACATTGAATTGACAGTGCCTATGTAGTATTTGTATACTCTTTGGTGCCTATATGCAAAATACTCAGTTACACCACAGTAACACACAGTAAATATGAGACAAGGAAACAGTAGCAGAACAATAAAGTAATATCAATAGTACTTAACTTGCCAAGGTCAGTTGGTGCGACGGCCACAGTAAAAGTGAACATTGCTAAGCCACCTTTATAAAATAACCGAAAAATATCATACTACCTCACAATATTTTTCCACCAGATCGACCAATCAGAAATCATCAATGGCGTCTGGCGTGACGGAAATGTTCAATTCACTTCTACTTACATTTGGATATCCATAATAATCGTATTTTAAATATTGTAAGATAATTTTAAATCATTATAATTTTTATGGAATTAAACTTACAGATATTTCAGAGTTACAACAATCTGCCATCATTAATTAGTAAATACACAACTTTTCACAAAAAACTTGGTAATTTTACTTAAAATAATGAATAACTCTTTAAGCATTTTAAACATCATCATCATATAACTCCATAATCATAAGCTTTTGCATAATAAGTTGTTTTATAGATTTAACTACATTATCGGTTTCGTTCAGAAACATATTTTTTATTACCACAGATTACATACTCACCATAGATTTAAGAAAAGACATATTTACAAATAGATTCAATCGGTTGTCACTTTTGGCTTGACAAGCAATATGTTATGATACCGTAAGTGGTAAGGTTATTCAGTGAGAATATTAATTACATTGTTAAATATTATGTTATAATCTAACACATGCATGCTTGAAATGTGCATTTGGCTAAGTTCAAAGTTCAAAGTTTTACCTGTACGATAGCTGCCGTCAATAATTAATCGCGGGTACTGTGAAGTTTGTTTTGTTTGTTTGTCGTATGAGGTAGTGCTGGCCTCTGGTGTCAGAGTTTGTCAGGCTGCCCGAAGGCCTCTGACATGGCTAAACGACTGCTATTAATAAATAACAGCCGAGACCGACAGCTTAACGTGCCCTCCGAAGCACGGAGCGATGGAAAACCGCACATAACTTAGAAAAGTTATTGGTGCGGTGCCTAAGATGGTAATCGGTATCGTTATGAAGTGCCTACATAATATTAGGAATGTATAGTAGCTGCCATATAAACTGCGCACTTCCCATCGCGTGCATTTTTATGAGTATTTATTTAGATTATTTTTTCAGACTACCTCTTTATTTGGAAAAACTATTATTACAAAGAAAAAATATAAACATCAGTAAGTAGTTTAAAAAGAACTGTCGAATTATTGCAAAGTGTTTTTGTCGGTCTGGTCTGTCTGAACCCTTCACAGCTAAATTATTAAACTGATTGAGCTGAAATTGTTACATAAGTTTCTGGTAGGCACGGGAAGGACAAAGGGTATGTGAAGTCTCGAGCGAGGTCATATAAAAATACATTTATTGATTTCAGTGTTCTGCGCTTGACTCTCTTGAGGATTGTCAAACATAGAGCCCTAATGGACGGTCATCGTCAAGTTATCTTTAAAGAACATCGAAAATTGGGCGTAGTTTTTAAGATCATCCTCCACTCTTTCAGGGTTTTTGCCATAAATATGCTGGTCAACCACAAAACTGATAAATGTGAAATTTAATATATACGAGTATGTTTTAGAGATCTTTATCTCTCCGTGATCAAGACAAAAACATGAGTAACAGAATTTCATTTGCTACATTTTCTGATCAAAAATTACGTTATTTTCTTTCAGTATTTTTTTCATTTTTCTACTCAACGGCTTAATTTTTATCTTTAAAATTAATCTCACAGTAAGAAAATATAGTTTATTATCCTCTGTCAAGACAAAATTTACCTAACTAAATTATTAGCCTTTAGTTCCAAGATAAATTGTGTGTTCGATATATTCAACCTTTTTACGCAGGCACTTCATTGCTTGTTGCAGGTAGCGGGTGGGAGAGTGTAGTGGGGAGTAGGGAGTGAGAAAATGTATAAATGGAGCCTGGCCTGGCCTGGCCTTAATCACTTGATTAATAAATAAGTACCTACGTCTATACGTATTCTAATAGTTTTTTGTTGTTGTTTTATACCATGTATACCTAGAGCTGCCATCATCTATATTTCTGAACCCGGCAAAGTTTTCGGAAGTCCCGGACATTTGGTTGAAATTATATTTTTTTTCCCCGGACGCCCTTGATATATTAAAAAATATGAATATTTATTTAATAAAATAATTATCGCCTAATTGGTAATGTAACATAATTGAATAGTATAATCTTGAATATATATCTTACTCTACTATGAAAATTAGGTAAGAACTAGGTAGGAACCTACCAAACAAACATATTGGTAACTAGCTGCACCCGCGACTTCGCACGCGTACTCTTTTCTTTAGGTTCAAAGTACCTTAATGTGCTATCACAGGACCAATATACCAACATTTGATCAAAATTTCTTCAGCCGTCAAAAATACTTTTATCAATTGCTCGGCTTCTAACTCACCGGATTAACCAATTACACCAGTTTTTAAAATCAAACCCTAAGGTATCTAACAATAAAAACCGCATTGCAATCGGTCCAGTAGTTTTTACGTGATGCGTGAACAAACCAACATACATACAAACAGAGAGAAAGACACGATTAAAAAAAAGTTATATTCTTGTTCAATACCTTTTTTAAGCACCCAAGAGCATTTTTTTATTTATCTTCTTTGTACCTACAGCCTTTTTTGTTCCTATTGCTTTATAATAAGTACAGATATATGACTGTGTCAATTTGCATCAAAAAATCCGTCCAGTAGTATCAGCGTGAGAAGTGTACTTTTTAATAACTTTCAACCCATATCTTGCGGAAACCCTTTAAATTTCATTTCATTCAGTAGTTTCGGTGCGATGCGTGGTCAAGATACGGACAAACAGACAGACAGTCAGACAAAAATAAAAAGTAAAACAGTTTTGGCTTCAGTATCGAATATAAAGAACCATCCAAAAAATATTATTTATAACTTCAATATTAACATAAGTATGGACCCATATCCCGCAGAAACCCTTTACTTTTTCGGGATAAAACGTGTCCTCAATTTTAACCCATCATATAACATAAGACGTTGCCAAGTTGCATCAAAACCCGTCCATTAGTTTCAGCATGATACGTGTTCTTTTAAATAAGTTTCTACCCCTATCCTGCGAGAACCCATTATTTTTTCGGGATATAAAGTATCCTATGTCCTACCTCGTAGTGTGAACTCAAACCATACCAAGTTTCATTTGAATTCATCCAGTAGCTCCGGCGGCGTAATTCACGGCCAAGATACAGACAGGCAGACATACACGCAAAAATGAAAAAAATATACAGTTTAGCTTCATTATCGAATGATGACAGCGATGGTAGCCGAAAGGTTCAATAGAGCAATTTAGAATCAAACAAAATCGGGTTCGTTCCTAGGCTCCGCACCAATGACTTTGATAAGTTATATGCAGTTTTCCATCACTCCGTGCTTCGGAAGGGCACGTTATGCTGTCGGTTCCGGCTGTTATTGATTAATAGCAGTCGTTAAGCCATGTCTGAGGCACTCGGGTGGCTTCACAAACTCTGAAACAGAGGCCAGCACTAACTCATACGACAATCAAACCTACTATTGAGATAACTTGGCTGCACTGGGAAGAAGGAAGGAACAAGCTACGGGCTTGTCACTGAATAAGTACTGATAATTAAATAATAGGAATGTTAGGCTAAATTATATATGGATATGAAGTTTCGAATTAACAATTAAGGAAGGTTACGAATTATTGTTTCAATCGGATATCCGTGTCTTTCTAAATTATTATTTTAGATACAGAATATGATAATTATGTGTTTTGATAAACTTTTTTATACAATGTAGAAACTTACATATGAAACTACTCACCTACCTACCTTATCTACTTTGGTACACATTTAATTTTGCCAATGTCTCTGTGCTACCAACTAATGATTTATATTATTCCGCCATTAAATAAAATAAAAAAAGGTTGTAGGTATAGATAGATAGATAGATAGATAGATATCTCTTTATTATACACCAAAAATTTACAAATACAAATGAACTAAAACTATGACATATTATTGTAAAATGGGCGGTCTTACCGCTAAAAAGCGATCTCTGCCAGACAACCTTTGGATGGAGAGGAAATAAATGCGACAACAGACGCTGGTGTACTCATACGACTCATAGGTATCATAAAAATATGCTTATTAAACTAAAATAAATTATATAACTAACAAGAATACATACCAATATTATAGTAATAGATAGATGTATATTATATATATCAATATCAGAAGAAGAGGAGAAGTGAGAATTAAGTGAGTCAATGTCTAAATTTTTGGGAATAGAATCCCTCCCCCCTCTTGACTCGAAGGCTGGATCCGCCTTTGCTTTCCTACCTACTCTACTACCTATTTTTACCCAACTATGGCGAAGCAAGGGTAAGGTAATGAGTTTAACAGTCTATGTATTTATGTGTGTAGATATGTGGATGTTCCACTAGATGTATCAATCGATTCATCTTCGAGTGTCATAAGCTTCTTTTTTTTACCCGACTACATCGAAGGTTATGTGTTTAAAGAAAGGCTTATGTGTTCAAAGAAAAACTTGGTCCTATTTTGACAAGCGAGGTATCAATCTATTCGTCTTCACCGCAAGATTGACATACATGCTATTTTTACCCGACCGTAGTCGTGTTTTAGTTTTTTAACGAATGGCTTGTTAAATAGGTAGAATAACAATTTAAGCTATAAGTAAAGTATGTCGGCTGATAAAAAATAATTGACCATTACATACAAAACAGAAGTTGATTTAGTTTCACACATCTCATATCATTAAAGTAGTAACCACTATTGCTTATTCTGTGGTTAAGCACCTTCTTCAGAGTAACCTTTGTAACACCAATCTACAAAAGACGTCCAAACAACAATAATATCCATTCAAATAAACGATGTCAGCAATCAATGGAGCCAACACGGCTTAACCAGAGTCTATTTCCATGTCATTATGGAATAAGTGTATGTAACCAACAGTAGATGGTTGGTAAAACACGAACTGGCACACTATCTTCAAGCGATAAGGTTCAAAAGTGTGAACTTGTATTAAGCTGAGAATGGACAGCTTATTAATATCGTATTGCGGTCAAAAGTTAATCGCGTTTAAGTCGCTCGCATCGCCCACGAAGATTCATCACAATCGTCATTATTCACACACAAATTATGTAATTTCAATAAATGGAGCTTATTGAATAGTGATGAGCGTCGGTGGCTGCGGCGGGACCCCTGCGGAGGCCGAGCCATTACTTACACTGTCATGCAGCGGCCTGTACCGCACGATGCTGGCTCTAAATACTGGACTGTGTACTTTTGTTACTAGACTAATACAAAACATTGTCGAATTAAGAACTTTAGGAATTTGTCTTTTTTAAGACTTAAAATAGTTTGTTTGTCGAATTAGGCTGGTCTCTGGTGACAGAGTTTGTCAGGCCGCACGACGGCCTCTGCCTGAGAAAAAAACAACAGCTAACAAAGTCACAATAAAAGCCTCGTAAATTTTACTTGTTACGGTAACAAAAAACTTTGTCTTCCTTAAAAAGCCAGTTTTGTTACAGTCACATCGTTTTGTATAGTCAGACGTTTATTGCAACAGACAACTTTTCCTTTGTGTCTGCAAACAAGCAATATCATTTTGCAGATTTAGCAAAGTGTAATAACAATCTAATAGAAGAGGAAAAAAATTTAGCAAGTAACTTTGCGTCGCACGCTTTCATTTTGACAACGTACAAAATTAACATTGTTATGGCAACAATGTGTGGGGCGTGAAGCAGTAGTGAAGAAACGATCAGACGTTGACTGGCGTTGTCACTGTCTCAATTTTTGTTCATATCTGCGATTACCACCGACTGTGCCGCACGTGTGTTATTGAGTGAAATAAATATCGAACGCGATCAGTACGAAATTAATTTTTGGAGACTGCTGGACTTCCACACATATTAACTAACATGCTGGGCAAGTAGGTACCTCTAGTTTTAAACTACGCACTCTCGTTTTGTACCGTCTAGGCCACATCTATGCATGTGATAGATTTAGGGACATAAATTGATGATCATTATTACTGTATATAAATCAAACCTAAGTTTGGTTATGTTATCTTTAGGTAAGGATAGGTTTGGCAAGCCTACGGTTAGGCCAAACCTTTTTTAGCATATTAAATGAAGTTTCAACGCTATGGTGTTGTTATTATTTACCTTTTAACCATATAGCAAGTGAAACTAATTCATAACCTGACAATATACAAGCAAGTTGTTATCTCATAAAAGCTTGAAATTTACTCATAAGTTGTTCCTATCTAAAATATACTGAATAAAATAGCATAACCTAAGGAGTATTCATAGAAACAAAAAAAGTAATTGTTATATTTTTTTTATTGATTCTACCACCAGATTCGGAATACACTACACAGAAGAACTGGCAAGAAACTATGTAGCGAATATATTTTTTATCATCATTATTTACAATTATAATTAACACATTATTATTATCATACTAACAACCTATATGTGATACTTGGTCATAGTGATATTTTATTATCATTTTACAATCACCATAGCTACACCTGGCACAATAATAGCATTTAAATAAAATGATCCTGACCTAATCATTTCGAACACAATCACATTGACCATATTGGTTATAATAACATCACATTGAATTGACAGTGCCTATGTAGTATTTGTATACTCTTTGGTGCCTATATGCAAAATACTCAGTTACACCACAGTAACACACAGTAAATATGAGACAAGGAAACAGTAGCAGAACAATAAAGTAATATCAATAGTACTTAACTTGCCAAGGTCAGTTGGTGCGACGGCCACAGTAAAAGTGAACATTGCTAAGCCACCTTTATAAAATAACCGAAAAATATCATACTACCTCACAATATTTTTCCACCAGATCGACCAATCAGAAATCATCAATGGCGTCTGGCGTGACGGAAATGTTCAATTCACTTCTACTTACATTTGGATATCCATAATAATCGTATTTTAAATATTGTAAGATAATTTTAAATCATTATAATTTTTATGGAATTAAACTTACAGATATTTCAGAGTTACAACAATCTGCCATCATTAATTAGTAAATACACAACTTTTCACAAAAAACTTGGTAATTTTACTTAAAATAATGAATAACTCTTTAAGCATTTTAAACATCATCATCATATAACTCCATAATCATAAGCTTTTGCATAATAAGTTGTTTTATAGATTTAACTACATTATCGGTTTCGTTCAGAAACATATTTTTTATTACCACAGATTACATACTCACCATAGATTTAAGAAAAGACATATTTACAAATAGATTCAATCGGTTGTCACTTTTGGCTTGACAAGCAATATGTTATGATACCGTAAGTGGTAAGGTTATTCAGTGAGAATATTAATTACATTGTTAAATATTATGTTATAATCTAACACATGCATGCTTGAAATGTGCATTTGGCTAAGTTCAAAGTTCAAAGTTTTACCTGTACGATAGCTGCCGTCAATAATTAATCGCGGGTACTGTGAAGTTTGTTTTGTTTGTTTGTCGTATGAGGTAGTGCTGGCCTCTGGTGTCAGAGTTTGTCAGGCTGCCCGAAGGCCTCTGACATGGCTAAACGACTGCTATTAATAAATAACAGCCGAGACCGACAGCTTAACGTGCCCTCCGAAGCACGGAGCGATGGAAAACCGCACATAACTTAGAAAAGTTATTGGTGCGGTGCCTAAGATGGTAATCGGTATCGTTATGAAGTGCCTACATAATATTAGGAATGTATAGTAGCTGCCATATAAACTGCGCACTTCCCATCGCGTGCATTTTTATGAGTATTTATTTAGATTATTTTTTCAGACTACCTCTTTATTTGGAAAAACTATTATTACAAAGAAAAAATATAAACATCAGTAAGTAGTTTAAAAAGAACTGTCGAATTATTGCAAAGTGTTTTTGTCGGTCTGGTCTGTCTGAACCCTTCACAGCTAAATTATTAAACTGATTGAGCTGAAATTGTTACATAAGTTTCTGGTAGGCACGGGAAGGACAAAGGGTATGTGAAGTCTCGAGCGAGGTCATATAAAAATACATTTATTGATTTCAGTGTTCTGCGCTTGACTCTCTTGAGGATTGTCAAACATAGAGCCCTAATGGACGGTCATCGTCAAGTTATCTTTAAAGAACATCGAAAATTGGGCGTAGTTTTTAAGATCATCCTCCACTCTTTCAGGGTTTTTGCCATAAATATGCTGGTCAACCACAAAACTGATAAATGTGAAATTTAATATATACGAGTATGTTTTAGAGATCTTTATCTCTCCGTGATCAAGACAAAAACATGAGTAACAGAATTTCATTTGCTACATTTTCTGATCAAAAATTACGTTATTTTCTTTCAGTATTTTTTTCATTTTTCTACTCAACGGCTTAATTTTTATCTTTAAAATTAATCTCACAGTAAGAAAATATAGTTTATTATCCTCTGTCAAGACAAAATTTACCTAACTAAATTATTAGCCTTTAGTTCCAAGATAAATTGTGTGTTCGATATATTCAACCTTTTTACGCAGGCACTTCATTGCTTGTTGCAGGTAGCGGGTGGGAGAGTGTAGTGGGGAGTAGGGAGTGAGAAAATGTATAAATGGAGCCTGGCCTGGCCTGGCCTTAATCACTTGATTAATAAATAAGTACCTACGTCTATACGTATTCTAATAGTTTTTTGTTGTTGTTTTATACCATGTATACCTAGAGCTGCCATCATCTATATTTCTGAACCCGGCAAAGTTTTCGGAAGTCCCGGACATTTGGTTGAAATTATATTTTTTTTCCCCGGACGCCCTTGATATATTAAAAAATATGAATATTTATTTAATAAAATAATTATCGCCTAATTGGTAATGTAACATAATTGAATAGTATAATCTTGAATATATATCTTACTCTACTATGAAAATTAGGTAAGAACTAGGTAGGAACCTACCAAACAAACATATTGGTAACTAGCTGCACCCGCGACTTCGCACGCGTACTCTTTTCTTTAGGTTCAAAGTACCTTAATGTGCTATCACAGGACCAATATACCAACATTTGATCAAAATTTCTTCAGCCGTCAAAAATACTTTTATCAATTGCTCGGCTTCTAACTCACCGGATTAACCAATTACACCAGTTTTTAAAATCAAACCCTAAGGTATCTAACAATAAAAACCGCATTGCAATCGGTCCAGTAGTTTTTACGTGATGCGTGAACAAACCAACATACATACAAACAGAGAGAAAGACACGATTAAAAAAAAGTTATATTCTTGTTCAATACCTTTTTTAAGCACCCAAGAGCATTTTTTTATTTATCTTCTTTGTACCTACAGCCTTTTTTGTTCCTATTGCTTTATAATAAGTACAGATATATGACTGTGTCAATTTGCATCAAAAAATCCGTCCAGTAGTATCAGCGTGAGAAGTGTACTTTTTAATAACTTTCAACCCATATCTTGCGGAAACCCTTTAAATTTCATTTCATTCAGTAGTTTCGGTGCGATGCGTGGTCAAGATACGGACAAACAGACAGACAGTCAGACAAAAATAAAAAGTAAAACAGTTTTGGCTTCAGTATCGAATATAAAGAACCATCCAAAAAATATTATTTATAACTTCAATATTAACATAAGTATGGACCCATATCCCGCAGAAACCCTTTACTTTTTCGGGATAAAACGTGTCCTCAATTTTAACCCATCATATAACATAAGACGTTGCCAAGTTGCATCAAAACCCGTCCATTAGTTTCAGCATGATACGTGTTCTTTTAAATAAGTTTCTACCCCTATCCTGCGAGAACCCATTATTTTTTCGGGATATAAAGTATCCTATGTCCTACCTCGTAGTGTGAACTCAAACCATACCAAGTTTCATTTGAATTCATCCAGTAGCTCCGGCGGCGTAATTCACGGCCAAGATACAGACAGGCAGACATACACGCAAAAATGAAAAAAATATACAGTTTAGCTTCATTATCGAATAAAGAGTCACCTCCAAAAAAATATTTCACAATATCTTTAATGTACCGAATTTGGAACCCTTTTATTTTTTCGAGACAAAAAGTATCCATAATTTTCCCCCATTTTATAAACTATGTCTGTGCCAAGTTTCATCAACATCCGTTCAATAGTTTCAGCGTGCTACGTGTTCTTTTAAATAATGTTCCACCCCTATCATGCAGGAACCCTTTAATTTTTCGGGATGAAAGGTATCCAATGTCCTACCTCGAAGTATGAACTCAAATCATACAAAATTTCATTTGAATTCATTCATTAGTTTCGGCGTGATGCCAAGCCAAGATACAGACAGACAGACAGACAAAAATGAAAAAAAAACATTTTTGGCTTCATTATCAAATATACGGAACCATCCAAAAAAAAAAACTTCTATGTACAGAATCGGACTCGTTACAGTTTTATTAAAAGTATAGATATAGATTTAGAACTCTCTTCTTTTTGGCATCAAATTCAAAACAAAATAAAAAATAAAATCATCTTGTTAGGTTACTAGTTACTACAATATTTTGAATGACTCATGCGTCGGTTGAACTATGAATATAAAGTGATCGCGTGTCTCGTGAAGGCATTTTTACTTATAGCTTGCGTGGAAGACATTTTTTTTTGTCCCTGCTCTACTTATTCCACCGAAGTTTGTGATTGTGTTGCTGTTGTCTCCGGAAAATGATATGCACAATTGTGTTAGATGATAGGCATTTTGTTTGACTAACATTTTTTCCTCAGTGATGACATGGCTTAACGACTGCTATTAATCAATAACAGCTGGGAACGACAGCTTAACGTGCACTCCGAAGCACGGAGCGATGGAAAAACGCACATTAACTTAGAAAAGTAATTAGTGTGTAGCCCAGGACCGACCCCAGTATCGTCGGATTCTGTCTCGCACTAGTAAACCGCTAGGCCAGGGGTCGGCAAGTTTTAGTGGGGTCCGAATACTGTTGTTTTTTATATCGAGGTCCAGAAAAAAATACTGATAATGATTAAGTAGGTACTCTTTTTAACAGACTTCGAAAAAGACGAAGTTCTCAATTTGACCCGTATGTTTTTTTTTGTATCTACGAGTATGTTACGCGATATCTCCGGCAATTGTGGATCGATTTCAAAAAATCTTTTTTTAATGGGTAGTGTATGCCTCAGAGGTAGTTTAATTTAAATTTCATGAAAATTTTTCAACTCTAAGGGTGGAAAATTAGGGGATGACTTAAATTTATTAATTTTCACCCAATTTATGACGCGGTATCTCCGTCAAATGTGGGTCGACATAGAAGTATTTTTTTATAGATTTGTTTATGCTTTAGAGGAGGTCCCATATATATAATTTCGTGAAGATCTGATGAAGATCTTCGGAGATACAAAGGAACTTCTCAATGGATAACAGCAAGTCACTTGCGATTGCTATAATCGCATGTTCACGTATTGTTCACGCCACTCAAAATAGGGAAATACAATAAACTTAAAAAATAAATAAAAACTAACTTCAAAAAACAAAAACATAATGTTATGTGGGAAACAGTTAAAAATGTCGGTGCCCAATTTTCTTAAATCAAACAAATCAACGGCACAGACTTCCTTAACTGTTTCCCACATAAGATTATTTTATTCTATTGAAGTCGGTTTTGTCATCATCTTTTCAAGTCTAATCAAAGCGTATGTATAGGCCACATAACTAATCAAATCACATCAGTCATTGGTACACAGGTCAGGTACTTGTAAAATAGGTACTAGGTAACTAGAATATTTACGAAGTTAGATTCTACGTGGCTTTCAAAAGTATGAATTTAGGGCTAGTTATGTGAAAATATTATTTAAATTAATATGTAGGTATATTTAACCTAGCGCAGCGGTCCGCCTGTTGCTGACCGCTGCGCTAGGCTATCATCACTCATTAAAAAATATAAAAAGTGTTGGAGTTAGAGCAGTAGATCCACTGCTCAAAAAATAAAGTAGCTGTTCGAAAAATTTCGAAATTGTGAAGATTACGTACCTAGTGATAGCATGCCTAAAGTTGCTACAGCAATGCTATAACTGTCATAATATAGCATCTAATGGTGTTGATGAGTTATTTAAACATAATCATTGGGGCAGAATGCCCAGTAGTTATGAACTGTGACAATACATCGCGCAAGTCTCACTATTGGAGGTTACCGACCGATTAGTCGTGAAAGACCCTATGCTGGTAGTAACTAAGCGACTGAGTGAAAAATAAGTACCAATCTAACAGAAAACTTACTTGCCAATGATATTACTAGGTAGACAAGTTACACACCGCAGCAATTTACTATATAAGTATACCCTCCAACCTGATAACGAAGAGTGGATTACAAGTTTTATATAGGTTCACACTCGCAATAACCACTAGAGCCTCATTTTGTTGAATATATGCATTTTTGTGTAAATAAGTGAGATCACCTAGGGTGTGAAGATTTTACAAGTAAAGATACTATAAATAATGTACATATCATAGAATTACATAAAATATATATATGTATATGGTACATATAGTTTCTTTTACTTCTCGTGGACTATTAAACGTAGTGATTATATTCTCTTTGGACTATAAAAATGACACGACGTTTTTTGTATGGCGTTTATGTCAAAAGCTGACGGACAGTAAGCGAAAACCAATGGCGAAGGAAATGTCTAAAAGGGAAAATTCCTTACTCTATGGCGAAAACGGTTTGTTTTCAGATATAGGAACCGGCCATAAGTGTGTTAACCTAAACCAAACCCTATTTTTCTATCCTAGTTAAGTAAGAGTCCTAGTCATATCCAGATTTTTCCATCTTCTTGGGGTTAACTCCTATTGGAGGTCTAACATCATGGCTAATGGCTTTCCTAACTTTTGACACAGCCGCTCTGAAGAGAGGTGGTTCTGAAGCCAAAACATTTCCGCAGGTTCTTTATCCAGAATGCCAACCTTCTGCCCATACCTACACATACACACACATATAATACATACAAACTTTCGCCTTTATAATATACTAGCTTACCCGCCCGCGACTTCGTCGAAAAAAGCATCCTACGTTCTTCTACGATATATTATTAAAAACCAATGCAAAAGTAGACTTAGACTTCTTGGTTATGGCCTCTGTGGCCTGTTGTTGGAATAGCATCAACTACTTACTCTGTGGCACCAAAGCTATTGATGATTTTTACAGACTTGTTATTTCGTTTCCATGGCAACCGTTCCTTACAGCGAGTATTCAACATGTTCCAGTTTTCCCGTGGAAACTTCCACGGAATTCGTTGGATTTTCCGGGGTAAAAAGTATCCTAAGTTTTATTCTAGGGTATCTCCATTAAGCTATCTCCATTCTAAATTTCATCAAAATCCATCCAGCGGTTATCGTGTGAAAGCTCCCCAAACAAACAAACAAATTTTATCAAAATCCGTCCAGCGGTTATCGCGTGAAAGCTCCCCAAACAAACAAACAAACAAACAGACAACATTTTACTTTTATATATTGGTATGGATTGTTATATTCCCGTCGTAACTACTAAAATTAAATACGCCAGTAAGCGTAAAATCATTGGCAGCAGTGTTTTGACCATAGACAACTGCATTATTACTTACCTACTTGACAGACTTGTTATTATTTCGTTTCCATGGCAACGTCATTCCGTTCTTTATTTTGGATACCTTGGGTTACATTAGTGCAATTTTCATATGGATCTCTAATTTTTAGAAAAATACATTCTGCCTATGTTACTCGCTGATAGGTAGATAACTATAGGTGAAATAATTTTTAAATCAGTTGATAGAATCAGGCGTTACTTTGCGGAAATCCATATTTAGAAATGAACAAAATAGAAAATATGTAGCTTACTTCCGCCAAAATTGTTAGTCAGACAAATGATAAATGGTAAAAATAAACAAAAGTAAAAACCCCACGCTAAACAAACCCTACCCAAATTGAACTATTGTAAAATATAAATGAAAAGAAAGCTAAGGCCAGGAGGCCACAAAAAAAAAACTATGTAATACACAATATAAAACCCCCATGCTAAACAAACCCTACTGAAATACAAGTATCGTAACACATATATATTTATATACACATATTATAAATACACAACAAAAAACATATACCTCAATCCAAATACCAAACGTCTGACATCAATACGACACGTGTTTCGCCTCTGCACGAGGCATCTTCAGGTGATGTTGACTCGTCGAGTGCTGGACTGAGAGCGTGGGGGTTTTATATTGTGTATTATATAGTATTTTTTTTATTTTTTTTTGTGGCCTCCAGGCCTTAGCTTTCTTTTCATTTATATTTTACAATAGTTCAATTTGGGTAGGGTTTGTTTAGCGTGGGGTTTTTACTTTTGTTTATTTTTACCATTTATCATTTGTCTGACTAACAATTTTGGCGGAAGTAAGCTACATAATTTCTACTTTTTTTTTTTTTTAAATCAGTTTTTTTGAGTTTATCTATTACAAACAACCAATCAAATCATTCCTCTTTATAGTATTAGTGTAGAACAGATTTCACTAGTCTTTGTATCAGTAGGTGCTACAACAACCTCATGCGCTAATTAATCATTGCAGCCTATGAAAGGAGCAAGTACAATAACAGAGCGTTAAGTGGTAAGACCCCCACCCGGCCGTAATTGATTTATAGGTAAATATTAAATCTGTTCTCACCAGGCCCTTCGATGACTAATGACCGTGCCCAATGCTGGTTAACGTTTTGTTTTTCACCCGTTTAATCATATGCACTTGTTTGATTGACGCATTATTTCTTGTCGGTAAGAAGTAAGTCCTGTGCTAGGCCTATGAAAAAGTAACGCTGGTCTCTGACATCACATATTGCCACATCATACTGCTAGACTAGCTCTCCCTGTGAATGCCACAGAGTCCGCAGTCTTTGGGTCTTCGTCCAGTGTCTGCCAGCCGCCTTTCGCACGTTGTCTTCCACCTGGTGGCGTGTAAGTAGGTTTTCCATGTCGTGGTCTCTATTCAAGGAATCGTATATTTCAGCAGCTGTCCGTCCTTCGACAAATGTGATCAGCCTACTGCCACTTCAGTTTGCAAGGATCCAACACATGCCTACCTAAAATATTGTCAATATCAGATGTATTATCAATGTGTATTAAGTTACGTAATCAGATCAGCGGGATAGAAACCTGCTTCAAATTGTACCCTTTCATTGCCTTGTGAAGCATTTGAAATGAATTGAATAAAGGGTAGCTGGACCTATGTCATAGTTGATTGAAGATGGACAGACAGGTAAATAAAAGCTCTTAAAAGGATTTAGAATAAAAAGAATGTCTGAAAAGGATTGCGTTATTAGCCAAAGTGCGCCCATATCAATCACCCTTGTAAGTTTAATATAAAATGTCAACAAAACGTCCGAGTTCAGCAGCATCACACTTATCAAAACAATACAAAACGCGGGATGTTACCGATAATGATCGGGGCCACGACAACCCTCTAACTCCGTTTTTGTGGGTTGACATCGTGCTAATAATACTCATGAGAAAAATGCGCTGGACCCCCGTCATTCTCCTTTTGTTTTTAATTTCTACCTCAGTGGCACCGATTTAATTGGCCTCAACTCGAACGAGCGCACCTTCGTATTTCACCTCGGCTCGCTTCATTTGAATATTTAAAGCATTTTGGGTCCCCGACGCATTATTTTCTTTATTTACACAATATTTATATATTTATTTCAGACCCGGCGTCATTTATTTGGTGACGTGACTTACCGATGTCGCGTCCTTCCCAGTATCGACATAGTTAACGCAGTGAATTCTCTCGCGTTCCATTTAAAAGTTTGGAGTTCTTTCTTTAGTTTGGTGTGTCTTTTTGTCCAGTCCCGAAGCTCTGCCGCGTGTGGCGAGCGCTGCTCTTCGTTGTTTTCTCGCCAGCTCTTATCTTCGACAAGATTGCTCGTTTTTAAATGAAGTTATATCGTCCCGATTGAGCACCGGGCGATGGTGGTGAGGCGAATTTTTAATTAGTTTCCGAAGATAGATAATTTTAAGGAGGAATGCGGGAGCCGTGTTGCGAGTGTGCACAGATATCTTAATTGAGACGTGGATGTACCGTTTCGAACGCAGACTGGTGATTTGTTAAGTACGAGGAGATTAATTATGAATTAAAGTCTCATCGAGGCCCGTGCAACGGCTGCGCTGGTTTAATTTACCGGTATTCGCTAATGAACGGAATTAATGGACGCTATTTTTCGTAGTGCCATATTGAAGGATCGCGTGATGCCACCGCTCAGCTCCTCACGTCATTGCTACGCGATTATTTCATTAGCCATGATACTTTACAAAGAACGACTTTCATAAAAACTCCATGTGAAACTTAATTTTATGAGTTTATTAACTGGCCGACAAAGTCGGTAATCGACAAATATTTGAAGAAAACTAAAACATTTCTAGGCACGAATGTGTAGTTACTGAGCCGGAACAAGCGCCACGACATTAAAGCCGATGTTGTCTGGTTCTCGAGCGATGAACTCGCGGCAGATCTTCGCAGCGTCTTCCAGAAGCCGGTCAGCAGTCGTGGCTCCATGATCTATTGGGAAAGCTTTGCGGCCATCTAATTCAAACAGAGTCCCATTCTTATGTACAAAAGTAACGAAGTGGTTGTTGACAGTTTCATCACGATCCTCGTAGTCACCCTCAGTTTTTACTACGTCATTGTAAGCTTCCAAAATTGCAGTAGAATTCTCGAGCAACGCTCCTTTGGCTGGGGCATCGAGACCGTGTGCTTCATTCAAGTATTTCTTAAGCAATCCATCCTTCAACTCAACTTTATGAGTGTTGTTAGCCACACTGTGAATTAGTGCTATGGTTCCGCATACATTGCTGAGAACTTGCTTCAAATGGAAGAGTTCTACCGGAGCATCTCCGTATTTAGTCTTGACCTCAGTTTCCTGTTCATTTCGATGTTTTTCGTAGACATCAGAGATTGGAAATAGTAGGATCAGAGCGAGGACTGGTCGAGGGACCCAGTCTAAGGCTTCCTCTTCCAGACCAATAACATCAACCATGCGCCATTTTTCGGAAACGCCAAGTTTCTGAAGATATTTGTTCATGATTTCGGGATTTGACTCCATCGGTATCGGTAGAGCCTCAGCCATTGTGAATAATCGTTTAAGCTTTCCTAAATAAAAGAATATTGCTCGAAATTTAGCACCATAAACTAAATAATAGCACCAACAATCGAAAAATCGCAAATAACATAGACCAGAGATTATTGTTGTATGACACTTAAAAATTATGAAATAATGAAAATCGGAAAACTTTTTGAAAAAAGTACTTCAGAATGTCAATCAAAATTCGAAAGTAGGTAAGTACGAGTATATGAACCAATCTTTATGGTGGCTGTGAAGCGCGCTGCGATTGCGACTTCCCGCTGGTACAGTAAGGTTCGCAATTATTAGAGTAAATTTTTTACTACCTACTTGTAGAACATAATAATAATAATAAACACCTTATTACACCAGAATTATGGAACTTATATATAAGAACTTATTTTAAAAATAGACACAACGGGTGGTCTTATCGCTAAAAGCGATCTACAACCTACAACCTTTGAATGGACAGAAATAACGAATTAAACAAGGACGGTGGTGTAAAACAATACAATATATCATGCAAAATAATAATGACTGTAGGTACATAGATATTTAATAAACTACATAAACCATACTTACTTACATGTCACATGCAAATAATGTAATGATTGAAAAATATATGTGTAGTACCTACTTACAAATAATGAATTTTTTTAGTAGCTAAATTAGAGTCGACGCTTAACGCTTATTTTTTTTAACCAATCATGAAGTTATGTTAACATACGTCAACACTCAATAATATTGATATCAGAATATGCTGATATTGTGTTGGTGAATTGTATTGATTGGTAACAAACAATTATAATAAAATAACCAACTAGACTGTACTTGAACAGAATCGCACGCATGTGTGCAGCGTACGGATGTAGCGTGCACACAAGCACAACCACGGCGGGCGCACGCGGGATGCGGTGGGCTAGCGGGAGGGTGTGCTCCGGCCTCTCACCTCTCCAAAGCCCGCTTACACCTAAAATTTGCTATTGCGCAGCGCCTTGCGCCTAACTTCACAGCCACCATAAAGATTTTAGGTTCTTTTCTACCTATTAACTTTAGAAAGGTTTTAAATAAAATAGCTCAGCAGCAAGAAGCATAAAATCTACTTATATGTAATAAAACTGTAACAGGTCCAATTCTGTATAATGAAGTTATTATGTAAATATTTTTTGGAGTCTTTTCTATATTCGATACTGAAGCAAAAACTTATTTTTTTCTTTTTTGCCTGTTTGTCTGTATCTTGGCCGCGCATCGCGCTGAAACTTCTAAATGAATTCAAATGAAACTAACTCTTGATTTGAGTTCATACAACGAGGTACATAAGATACTTTTCATCCCGAAAAATTAAAGGGTTTAGAGGGTTTTGATTTCATTTTGGGTTCCCGCTGGATAGGGGTTGAAAGTTATTTAAAAGAACACGTATCACGCTGAAACTACTGGATGGATTTTGATGCAACTTGGCACAATCATAGTTTATATGATGGCAAAAAATTGAGGACACCCTTTATATTCCAATAAAGTTAAGTTATAAAATCTATAATTAGGCATAATAAAGCAATATGAACCGAAAAACAGACCTTTTAGTTCATATTGCTTTACAAAGATAATAAAAAAAATAGTCGGTTACTTATCCTATGCTGCTGAACAAAAATATAACATTTTTTAAATCGTGACTGTTTGTCTGTATATTTGTTCGCGCATCACGTAATAACTACTGGACCAATTGCGATGTGGTTTTCACTGTTGGATAGCTTAGGGGTTGACTTAAAAACTGCGGTACTTGAACTTGATGCCGAGCAATCGATAAAAAACTATTTGACGACTGAACGAATTTTGAAGAAATGTAGTATGTTGTACTTTATAGGTACTTTTGGTTTACTTTGGTTTACCTGGAATAACACGTATGGGCTACTTTTAAATGAAGTAACTACGCGGGCAAAGCCGCGGGCACAGCTAGCGCATATTTATGCATAGAAAAAGTTAATTTCTTGAATGAAATTGTAAACAACCAAGGTAGAACCGTAATACTTATTCAAAACGCATATTGATTCAGATTACTTACTTATAAGCTAGATCGTTATTTCCACGAACGAGTACGCACATTACCATTATGCTATGGGGCCGAAAAGGGCTAATTATTACTTTACGAGCTCATTGCACATATGATTGAGATTCAATATTCATCTGCATAAGAAATACATAATGGAATGCTATTGTATAATAGTAATTGTTATTAATTGGCACAAAAACGTGCGCTTGCGCGCGCTTGCACACTTTAACATCCGCATTAAACACGCCGCAGAAAACTATTTTGTTAGTATAAGTAATCCGCTGCCATAAGACGAATAAATACGGTAATAATTACGGTGCGTGGCTTAAATGGCATAGAGTATGTGCCGAGCATATGCACGGGTTCGAGTCCCGTCCCTAATTCAAATTGTAACTTTTGGAAAAAACTACTTTGTTTGAATAAATATGCCACTTTTTTAAGTATTTTTTATAGCAGTTAACGCCTGCTTTGCGTAAACATTATATTATAATTTTCCGTGATCCAAATTTTGCCATTCGAAAAAAAATAAAAAAATATTACTTACTACTATTAAAGCGATTAAGTTGTTACACAAGGTTTGAGTGCGTTATCTTAGCTTGTTGACCTTAAGAGGGTTATTCCAAAAAATCCCATCAGCTTCAGTACACTAATGGAGAAATCATTAAAAAACTCCCATCAGCTTCAGTACACTAATGGAGAAATCATTAAAATATTCCCATCAGCTTCAGTACACTAATGGAGAATTCATTAAAAAATTCCCATCAGCTTCAGTACACTAATGGAGAAATCATTAAAAAAATCCCATCAGCTTCAGTACAGTAATGGAGAAATCATTAAAAAAAACCCATCAGCTTCAGTACACTAATGGAGAAATCATTAAAAAAAACTTGACAACAAAATCCCTAAGCTTAGAAAAAATATTCCTCTAAAATACTTACGTATGCCTCCTACGTTTTCGATTTTGAGACCTAAACCGGCGGCCATCTGTTAAAAATAAATTCTTGAATAATATTATTATTGTGGTCATTTGTTAAATAATAGTAAAAGTAGCGGTACATTATCGAAATTGAAGACAAGTTTTGAAATAATGTCGAGGTGTCTCTTACGGAATGCGTAAGTACGAAATTCAGAATGACCTTATTGCGAAGGTCTATTTATCGAATGTTTACCTTTACCTAACACAGAGTAGGTACGCAGATCTTGGCGGGTTGTTTCTGCGAATGTTTAACAAAGATGCTAGACGCACCGAAAACGCCTAGGAGAGCTATTGGGCCATGAGAGATGAAGAGCAATGTAAAAGAGCGTCTTATTCCACTACCTACTTACCCTGTCAGTGGTCACTGGCCGCTATTCTTGAAAAAACAACTCTCCAGAAGAAATTAAGGAGTCCAACATGAGTTTGTACCTTATGTACTTAATATCAAGTCAAGAACTCCGTAATTACATGCAATGTTTATTATATGGCTTCCAGCGCATTGAACGTGTATGATGTGTGGGTCACAGCCGCTTCCCTCTCATTAAGGTGTCAAATTTTGTCAAATATATTCACTGGCTCCATTAAGGGCAGTGGGCGGCGCTATTGAGAAGTGATCGGCTCGGGTGCAGACGATGGTGTGGTTGGAAGATAACTCTGAGATAATAATTAGATGAAGCAAACCATAGCAGCAAGAGGCTTCAACAGTTTTTAGTAACTGACTAAATTGAAGCTATGACGAATGGTGGAAAACCATTTCGGTAATAATCCAACAAAACAGTCTCGTAGTTCACACATGCCACACTTTTGTGGTCACAATAGACAAGCACCAAAGGTTGACTGGAAGCGATCGCTTTAATAAGCAATAAGTAGTTTACAAAAACACACGTTGGCGGACCACGTGTAGTATTTTCGTAAACTAATGTAACTGCTGAACTAATTTTGATGACATTTATATTTAATCCTAACCTAAATATATAATTAAAAAATTAAGAATCCAAATCTGTGGTAAACCCTGAGATAAAAGTTTGAAGTTTCATTTGTGCACTTGTGAATCCGCCAAAACATAACTCACTTCCCATAATGGACTTCAAGCTCATGTCTTACAGTCAGCAGGCCTAATTATTCTAAGGCGAAGTCATCACTCCCACAAGTTCAGTTACAGTGGTTCAGTTTGATAGATTATTGCTACTAAAGGGTAGCAATGGTTCGGTCACCGGACTGTCAACCAAACTACTGCCACTAAAGGTTCCATTATATTAGATCTAATACTTAGAGCAATTATCCAGATCTAATAGTAGAACCTTTTCGATAATATAAATTCAATGGACTCTAAATACACCTGTTCAGATATATCGTACTCTTAGAATGCCTTGTGTAGCGTATTTGACCTATAAAGGCGTGTCGACGTGTCTCGGGTGACTACCTACAATTACGGCTAAGAGCTCTTATTATTTAGAAATTCTATAGGTAAATACGGTAAATGATTAGCATGGCAATACATTGTTAGGCGCTTTGTGAACACTTTCAGTTTCGATGTTGGGAAAACTGGTACAAAAATCAAATATCCATTTTATACGTACAAACTTTCATTCTCCGCATGCCTTGGTACCTAATTTAGGATTGAACTATGCGTGAGAACTACCCGTGTATTCAAGATATTAGATTTTACCTAATATCTTGAATTGTAAGTTTAAGCTTATGTTGGTCGACACAAAAGGTTCACGTTAAAAATCAAACACGGGGTCATGCTTTCAACTAAAACTGTATTTCATCCATTTACGTATACATACACAACAATGCAAATGAAAATGGAACCCCATCACTAGACAGTGTCAATTCTCTTACATTTAACACACTACGTTTTGTACTGAATAATTTCATTTGGCGATCATCTAACCTCTACAGATCTATACTTTAACATTCCAACTCCGATCAAATACAGTACAAGTTCATACGAAAATCACATTAAAAATAAAACTTTTACAATAAATACCAATGCATTTGAGATAATAATCTTTTAAATATAAAAATAGCTGACGAAATTTTTGGTAAAATAAAAATTACGCTATGACCTATGACTAAATATGTAAATGATTCGAACTACTGAGAAATATGTAACTTTAAAATCGATTATAATGAGCACACATAATACAACACAGGTGATAGCAGGGGGTATCGTCGTATCGATTATTTGGAATTCGTATATAATTTTTTAACACTCCACTGTTCCTTTATAAACTGACGTTGAACGTCGTTCGTCGTTTGACGAACTGACGTCCAGTTATTAGCCTTTTTAGGAAACTTCTGCCGTTCTATAAAGTGATCGTTTCGTTTTTTTTGTCACTCCCAAGACCTCTTTTATGTGGAGTGAAGTTTCTATATTTTATTTTACTTTGGCGCATTTTTTAAATCGATTCATCGATACGCTCCGTTTCGCACCGTAATACACAACAACAATAATAACTAATCGAATAATATCAGTCAGAATTCATTCAAGCTTAGGTAACTCAATACTTCTTGTACATAATACCTTATAACATTATTCAGTTTATATAAAGTGATTTTATAACAAAGGAATCTATGCAAAGCTCAGGGAGCTCATTTGGAATACACCACCAACTGCAGCACACGACACGCACGTGCCACTTACACCATTTCGTACAAACTGCAAGATGTTTGCTTGTCGTATGAGGTAGTGCTGGCCTCTGGTGTCAGAGTTTGTCAGGCCGCCCGAGGGCGTCTGACGTGGCTTAACGACTGCTGTCAATCAATAACAGCCGGGACCGCTCCGAAGAATCAGAGAAGCTCCGAAGCACGGAGCGATGGAAAACCGCACAATTGTAGCGAATATATCAATATATAAAACTTGTGTACGCGTGCGCCGCAATGGATTTTTGCTCTTATTCTGTTCATAGTTAGATACTATCGCTAACCTTATCTATGGAATTGACAGTTAGCTTATAAAAACTTATATTAACTTTTATAAAATTGCAAGTTGATTATAAAATTGCAATGGTGATTTCATATCTAATATCCAAACATAATTGAGGGAATAGGTCTAATTTTAAACAAAACATATTTTGATTTCGACGACTCCCATTTGTGAAATTCAACATAATGAGAAAAATCAATAATCTCAATTCATTAATGATGAAATGACAAATGACAATGTGCAAATATTTTATTTTTGTGAAAGCATGGTCGTCGAAGAGAGATATTTCTAGATAAATTTACAATTATACAATAATAGCACTGTTTTCCAAACATGATGGTCTAGTTTCAGATTTTTACCGGTGTACTTATAGTTTTATTATTTAGTTTCTTTATAAACAAAAAATACACTCAAGAGTTATGACAACAGACTGATGATAAAACAGTTTATTTTAATAACATAAACTTAAAAACAATTATTTTATATTCAAGTTATTGTTCGTTGGAAATGTATCCTTACCAATTATTAACGTCTATGAATTAGAAAAGCTAGTGTGTGTATCGTATGAAAAATATCACTTTACTATTGGAAGAACCCAAGCATTTCATAATATTAGTTATCAAATATTGATGGTTATTGGCGATGCAAAAATATCACTTTACTATCGGAGACTTTACTATTGGAAGAACCCAAGCATTTCATAATATTAGTTATCAAATATTGATGGTTATTGGCGATGCAAAAATATCACTTTACTATCGGAGACTTTACTATTGGAAGAACCCAAGCATTTCATAATATTAGTTATCAAATATTGAAGGTTATTGGCGATGCAAAAATATCACTTTACTATCGGAGACTTTACTATTGGAAGAACCCAAGCATTTCATAATATTAGTTATCAAATATTGAAGGTTATTGGCGATGCAAAAATATCACTTTACTATCGGAGACTTTACTATTGGAAGAACCCAAGCATTTCATAATATTAGTTATCAAATATTGATGGTTATTGGCGATGCAAAAATATCACTTTACTATCGGAGACTTTACTATTGGAAGAACCCAAGCATTTCATAATATTAGTTATCAAATATTGAAGGTTATTGGCGATGCAAAAATATCACTTTACTATCGGAGACTTTACTATTGGAAGAACCCAAGCATTTCATAATATTAGTTATCAAATATTGATGGTTATTGGCGATGCAAAAATAACGCACATGTTGTTTTTTTCCAGCGATCTTTAACCAAGATGCTTTTACTCAAACTGGATATGCAAGACGGATAACACATTATCAGCCTTATCTTAGCTTTCCCACCCGCAACTTCGTCCGCGCGGACTAGTTTATCGCGAAATAAAGCATCCTATGTTCTCTAGGACATTAAAAACCAACGCAAAAGTAGGTATATCTCTTGAAGTTTTTTGACAGACTTGTTATTTTATTTCCATGGCAACCGTTCCTTACATCGAGTAATTAACATTTTCCAGTTTTCCCATGAAAACTTATAATTTTCCGGGATAAAAAGTATCCTATGTTTTATTCTCGGGTTTTATCGCGTGATAGCTCCCGAAACAAACAAAGAAACAACGTTTGACTTTTATATATTGGTATGGATGATCTATCTAGACTATAGTATAGATTAATACTATATTCCTTATGGCACTCTAGTTTGGGTAAAAGCTTCTTGCATCTTGCGTTTAATATAAGAGTTTGAAATAGCATCGGGTTTTGGTCGTTTTCAGACAGTTACAAGTTTTTTCCACTAGATCCTCTAGTAAGAAACTCTGCATCGTCAATCTAATATCAATATTGTACCAACAATACACTTACTAATGTATGATATTTGTCTAAAACTGTACTTAAGATGTCAGGAACTGGTCGGTGACAACAGAGATCTTATTTAACATGTTATATTAATACAAAATGACTTAAATTTGTCAAAGTACCTTTACACCAGACCATCAAACATCGCAAACGCACATGTATCTACAATTTTATTACACGTTGTTAGGACCCCTGAAAGTAATTTATACCCAAGTTTGCAACACTGAAAATCCTGTGCTACTCCTGTTGTTCCCGAAATTCTGGCACTTGTTCCTGTTTTTTCGGAAAATCTACTAGGAAACGTTTTTCGGGTATCTTCACTATATACTTTTGTAAAGAAAACTAAATTAGCTACAATTCGAGCTCTCTAAGTCTATTGATTGCGGAGATACAGCTAGTCAAAATGATATTTTTTTTTCAAAAAGTGAACGGTATGGTCTTTTCCATGACACGAACTGGCTACCGGCAGAATTTTAGGAAGTAGCACAGGGTTTTCTGTGTTGCAAACTTGGGTATAAGCTACCCTCGGGGGTCTTTACAACATAATTATAAAGAATCGTAGACACATGCGCGTTTGTGATGTTTGTGGTTTTTTGTCGATATTGACTGGCCCACTAATTGATTTATAAAAAGATTAACTCGAAAAATTGTGCAAATCTTGATGCCAAAAAGAGATCAAAAATGTAAAGCAGTAGTTTAAAAAGTTTAAAGTCATTAATATAACTAACTTTATTACCTAATTAATACATTAGTAAGAAAATTCATATATTGTATAGAAATTAATAAATTCACAGTATATATAACTTCTAAAATAAAATAATATTGCGTAGCTCCGAAAAATGTATAGTTTTCGGAACAGGGCGTATAAAAATTGCACCAGTAAAGAGGTTTGCATTGCTCGCAAGAATTATATAGCAAAAATTACTTGTATAAATACTCAAACCAAGTGATCTACATACACGCGATATTTGTTTGCACATGTAATTACATTCTTACTAGGCCCGCGGCTTTGCCCGTGTGCAGTACCCGTTCATCCTCTTAGGTATGGAATTTAATCCTCTATGATATTCAAGGAATATTTTCTCCAAATTTCAAATCTTTAGGTCCACCAGTTTAAGCTGTGCGTTGTCTTCAGTCAGTCAGAAGTATGTCACGGCACTTTTTTATACTTAGGTAAAGATAGATAGTAAGTTATTTTTAGAGACATCGTCATGGTATAAAAGGTGAGACAAAGTAAAAAATATGTTTTAAATGGAAAAAGTGAAATTTAGAACCTTAACTTTAGTTTAGTCATTTATTTTTTAGGTTATCGTATGGTCAAAGCTACGTTTAACTTAAAATGGGACTACTGCAGAAACACAAGAGTAGACAACAGAGCTTCAAGCGACCGTTTTATGAATTAATATAATTGATCGTCGTAAATAAGACGCGCGACGGGCAGGGCTTTGACATACTTAGCACAGACTATTTATCACTGTAAAACTATTTATCACATAAATCACGAAGTTAAAAATGAATTTCGAATATTTCATTAAAATATTCAGACTTTATACCTGAATATGTGTATTTTACATTATTGCCTTTGATCTTATTGAGCAAAATAATTAATTACATTGTGATAAATCATTCATAACATTATGAAAATAAACAATATTAAATTCATTATTAAAAATAATAATAAAATTATGATCATATTCATGTATATAATAAAATAGGACCCTTAAATTATTTTTTTAATTAAATAAAACATGCAAATTTGCATCAAAAATTAGGACATGACAAATAATACTTTTTGGAATCATAATATTTTTATCACAAATAACACAGTACACGAAGGAAATCTTTTGAACAAGAAAAAGGTTAAAATTATGGCCACTTATAGGTTTATGCATAATTAACAGGATAATGCATCCTGTGTAACGGAAAGATTTTGTGTAGAGTTAGTCTTAAGTATGCATTGTTAAAATTATTACTAAAATTGATAGTAGACAATATCACCAGATTTATGGCCCCGATATACAAAAAAATAATATCCAAAACAGATAAATCTCATATATAAATGGGAAACAGATGACATAAGATCTATTCTACAATAGCTACTTGTATTAAACTTTATTTTTAAACAACAGCCAAGTTAACTGTTGTTAACATAAGCCATGTATTCACTGAGAATCAATTGTTTATAAACACTGTTTAAGAAACAAAATGTACGTTTTCCTGAAACAAATCATTTTGTTTCAGAAAAACATATTTTTTTTCGGTAAACATATTTTTGTTTCGGTAAACACACTACGTATTTATCGGCATGTTTCTGTGCTCCGCAGTCGCGATTCCAGTAAACATCTACGTGATGTTACAGAAACTGTGTATCCGAAACATTGTTTCCCAGTGAATAGGCTTTACTTCGTACACTACACAAGATGTGGTTCCAATTAGACAAGAACACAAAATGAAATATTGTTTGCTTAGGTATGTATTAGTATTGTTTTCCTCATAAAAAATTGGCAGCAAATGTAGGAGTAAATTATTTTCAGACCAAAAGCAGCTATTTCAAAGATTATTAAGATAATATTCACAATTAATGAAAATATAAGCCTAAATTAACTTTTTCATTCGAGGAATGATTAATGCGTGAATGCTATAAAAGCAAATACACTCGCAAGAAACTATATTTCTTTGCTATGAATATTTCGTAGGCGTATTATGTAAATTAAATATCCTTCTTAGTTTCGCCTAATTGCATTGATACTTCTAACTATATTCATCATACATTAAAAATAATATTTTAAACCCTAGCCGAATATTTATCACTTACTAAAGCGGACATAACTATATTTCTTTATATATATCAAAATAAAAAGGTGGACTAAAGAGCATTTTTAGTTCTCTCCCGTTAAACTTAATACTCAAAATATAGCAACACGTTTTTAGTGAATTCTAAATTACAATATAGATCTTTGCATAAAAAAAATTGGCCCTATTTTGGCCAATCTAACGTTTAGCTAATAGCCCTTTTGGAAAGTTCACATTCACATTTGAGTGTTCAACGCCATTGAAATGTATGAAATTGTCGGTTGCGTCATAGACTAGTTGACTACTAAACTGAACTTACTAGTTCATACCAGTCATATATAAAATCTAAACAGTCACAGTAATCGCAACGGAACTTTGTGGCTCGGAAATTGTCTGCAAGTCACTGCACAAGCTGCTATTTTTCAGACGCAATTCCAATGTTGAAGGTGAAAACAGCATTGTATAACTGCCTCGCTCACACACTTACGTTTTTCGCATATTCTATCTCGCTCTTACTTTATGCTGTTTTATCCTCACAGCAGTACTGCGCAATCGTTCACAAGCCTAACTTCACAACCACAAAGATCAGTTGCATCCACTGTAGTAAACTGTTTAGAAGACTGGTATGAAAACAAAGACATAAATGCATTTCCATTCTCTCTGATTAATTACAGATTAAATTATTTAAAAAGAAACTTTTCGTTTACAGCCTCTTTTGTTTAAACGACCTTTATGCTTTTAAATATCGCGTTTTTTGGGAATATTTCGCATTATCTTTCCTCAATTATAAAGATGAAAAACTTTTTTAAAATCCATAATAAAATAATCAACTAGTCTATATAGCGTTTATAGAAAGAGCATGCAATTTTGCAAGGAGGGATTCAATGAAAGCATCATACAATATTTGTCTTACTCTAAAAGGTCAAGAATAAAAAAAAACTTTATTATTTTTTGGCCGTATCTAACACTACCTGTAAATCTCAACAGTGTGACTCGCTGTTCTCATGATGTCCAGAGTCGAAGCTGCTCAAATGACCGAGTCCTTTGGGGGGGATGGGGGGAGGCGTCTCGCCTTCATCGACGCGAAGTGGTTCCGACATCATCGATATGATTTCCTCGTAGCGAAGCGATTCTACGGCGAGGTCGAGATCTGTAAGAAATATTTGTGGACTGTATAATGTACGAGGTTTTATTGGCAAGAGAGGTAATGCACCATGGGTACTCTCCTACATCTTTACTATTGGTCATTTTGTCCTTCGAGGGGCTTCAAATTAAATCTGAATTTGATTAAAAAGCGAATTATAAAATTAATTTATAACTATGAACAAATATGCATGGGGAGGCTTATGCACCTCTTGGCAGGTACCATAATAAAGTCTTAAAAATCAACCGCTGCATCAGAAAATCGCAATGGGTTTCTTGCTGGTTCTTCTCAAATTATTCTATTCCCAAACCGTTGTAAGTCAAGGAAACTTAAATTAGTATAATCTTGAGGTCGACGTGAATACACATTTCGATTTGATTTATTTTAAATCAAGTCGAAATATGTGTTAGTACATAGTGCTCTAAATGTCAGGAAAAACTCGACAAAAACTGTTACAAAGTGTTTAATCAAGCACAAATAAAAATGTACACAAACCCGGCCCTCCCCACTGCCTATTATAACTAAGAAGCATCTCATATAAGCTTACCAACATTAAAACCGCACAAAAATCGATCCATTCGTTTGGGAGCTACATTACAAGAAACAAATAAAAGTCAAGCACTTAATACTTACTATTATTCAAAATGCGACCACGCGACTATTTGTGGTGTGCGTGTCGCGTGATGTAAAACCGTACGTTACAGTTTGTCATCAAAAGATCGCAAGCGATATTGTGCCATTCTGTTTCCACACTCATTAACCCGTATCGCTTGCCTGTTCGCTCCACGCAAACATTTACGTGTTACGCACACAAGCGTGTGTCAGCGCGCGTAGTCTGTTTATTGTCCGTGGTATAGAGTCGATTAGTTTTAGTACTAGCCCCGGCTCAAAACTACGGATAGTGGCTTTTTACTTTTTATGATGATCAAGTTTAGTTACCTATTTGCCAATTAAAGAAGCCGTCTCCACTATAAGCGGGCCATGCGCGGAGTTTTTAAATTGCGCGGTGTTTTGGTGGAACACGAATCGGGCACGAATTTGTTTCTTTTATCGAAGCTACGATGCCACAGACAGACACACGGATACAGTGATAGAGGGCTGTACCCCTCTCTTTGGAGTTCAGGGGTAATTAGTAATTACTGTTCAACACTTCAGTAGCCTGACAACAACTCACCTTTATGGTGTCTGTGGTCATCCGCGTTGGTGTAGTCGTGTGCGTTGACACTGACGCCGGAGTCCCGCGCGTCCTCCGCTGCGTCGGCCGCGCGCGCCCGGCGCGGCACGCACGGCGGAGCGTCACCCCATGAACGCTTATCTCCTGCAAAGTATTAATGAACTTGAATGGTGATTTTGGAAGTTATTACTAACAACTGTAACAACACCTGTTTGACAACTTGTTAAAAAAAATACCTAATGGGGAACAAACACATTGATTGATGGTCTTCCGATTTGTGTGGGAACGTGCTCGCAACATCTCGATCCGAACAACGTACAACTTACACATAAGGCTAATCGCACAAATATCACTGCGACACCACTTCGCCTAGGTGTCATCCCGGCTACGGCGGGGCGACGCAGCGCTCACAGCTAGGCGATGTGGTCGACGGCTAGACGTGGTGTATTCACAGTAGCTCCGCTATAGTGTTCCGTAACGGGAGTACTGGGATTGTTCTTCCCAGAGGTTACATTAACTGGACTACTCTTATATAATATTATTATTTATTCTGTGCTACTGGGATTTTAATTCCTAGAAGTTCCGTGTGTGTCGTAGATGATACACAGAAGGTGTAATTTGGTTACAAAAGATAAATTGATTAGAATGCTCTTATACTATTTGTTCTCTTTTGTGTTTTTATTTCATTCATGCTCCAGTATTTGGTTAGTATCATCAGTTTGATGGTACTTATTAGTTGAAAAATATAATTTAATTTCAAACTGACGAGCTTGAGCCTAATCAAAATAAATTATGATCAAAAATCCAGATCGACCTCGGGCAAATTTGGACCACTAGGAAAAAATGCGCGCGTTCCACTTGAATCCCCTAATTCGATCCCTCAGGGGATCGAATAGCACTTGCTATTCTACCACGATCCCTAGAGGATTCTAAAATATGAATGATAGGGGCTACAATTAACAGGGGTAAGAATTAACAAGCGATTTTTAGCATAACTATGAACTTTATGGCTGTACATCAAGAGTGGGTTCGATTCCTGCAAGGTGCAATCACTTGTGTGATGAGCAGAAATGATTGTTTCCGAGACATGGACGTCATAATCGTATCTATGTATGTTTATCCGTTATCTAGTGCCCATAGTGCACACCTTCGACCACATCATCGCATTCCATCAGGTGAGATAGTGGTCAAATGATTGACTAGTCCGTAATAAAAAAAAAAAAAGATAGTACAGGGTATCCTAGTTTGGGGCTAGGTAATTGGTGTGAATTGTCCCGAATATATTTATTTTTTATTTAGTATTCCAACTATATGAATAGTGGTCAGCGGGAACAAACCAGCTAGTTCTTCCTCAGGTGCCGCATGGAGAGGTCACGTCACTGCGGTTAATTTGACCGGGTAAACGAACTTTTTTGACGTAGGCCATTTTTTGATTTGTCTTTTAATTATGGCTCTTAAATAATGTTCATAATTTACATTAGATTCTTTAAAAAAATGTCTGAATAAAAATACAAATGTGATTAATGGAGATAAGGGGCTAAAAGTAAAAAATTGACGGGGTAACAATTAACTTGGTAGTTACTTAAGATGATTACGTATTTAATGATTAATAATTAACATATAATTTGTTGATTAGTAGTATAAGCGTTTAAAATTTACTGCTATAGGTAGGTAATACAGTTTTCTTTATTTGTCAGAACAAGATTTTAGCAAGACTCCTATTTACTAAGCAATTTTTTTAAGTTTTTTTGTATTATTATTTTTTATTTAATTTTTAAACGACTTCCCAAAAAAAGGAGTGTAATGTTTTTAGAATTAATGTGTTTGTATGTATGTATGTATGTATGTATGTATGTATGTATGTATGTATGTGAGTTTCTTTATTCCACCATAACTTTTAAATGCCTGAACGTTTTTTTTTTATAAATATTCCGTTTTGTGGCAGTATGGCTCCCATATTCAAATGCAAATATACATAATTTTTCTAATTTTACATTAGGGGTATCAAATTGAAGGCCTTGATAAGCACATTCCAACAGTATATAATTTATTGGCATAAGTTCATTTTTGCAGGGCAGGAGTGTTTTTATAGCTTTTAAGAATAACAATATCTCTATTAAAGTAAGGCTGCCTAATTTCTAAGTTACTGTTAAGCAAATGCTCATGTGTGATTAAGAAATGTGATTGATTGTCATAATTTACTTGTTAAGATTATAAATATCTCAATTTAAGAAAGACTGATGCTTATTAAGCAGTTTTCTAAATAATTGAAAAATTGTGCACTAAATACCTACATAAAAAATATGGCCTTGCTGTACAAACACTTCAACACTTCGATGAAACATCGAAACCGAAATATTTATTTATGGGTAAACTAAACTTCTTGAGCACTGGTATCCCTAGCTCGATGGAAACCCAAATAATTTATGGAGACACATGAAAATATGGCACTTACATGGTAACCTAGGACTATCTTTTCTAGTCGGGTAATACGAGAAACTTTGATTATATACTTGTCAAGATACCGAATCGGCCGATCAAAAACGGCCGAAAAAATACCTACTATATTTGGTAGATATCCTTGTCCACTACTTCAGTGTCACTTGAATCACTACGCGTTGTTGTGCTTGTGAAAAATAAAATACTATGCCAGTTAGTGCCGTTACATTGTGTCACAACCATGCAGGACAAAGTACATGGTTCACGCAGACCCTTTTCTTAGACACCTTGGTAAATCGGGGTAGTTATTGCCTCATCACCTTTATCATCATTATAGGTTGTACTTTATTTACTTTTACAAAAAAAACGTGTATGGTAGGTAAGAAGGATAGTTTAATCAGAATATTTCTTCCATCATAATAATGATGACGAAAGATGATTATGATAATGCCATTTTTGATGTGTAAACATCTAATGCCGTGGTACGGGGGTAACGCCGACTGTTGACGTGGCAATCGAGCGGCGTGGCGATCGAGTGGCGTGGCGATCAAGGGACGTGGCAATCGAGCGGTTCCACGACGCGAGCGTTCCGTGACGCGAAGGACAACAAGAACAAGAACAAGAAGACGAACAAGAAGAACAAGAACAAGAATAACAAGAATAAGTAGATCAAGAACTAGAATAACAACAAGAACAAGAACAAGAAGAATAAGAAGAACAAGAACAAGAAGAAGAGTTTCTGATTTGCAGTTGACCAATGAGAGCGCGCGGTGCAAAACTGTTAGTAGTTTTTAACAAACCAACGTGTGACTTACGTTCTAAAAATGGCTTTACTTTTAGTACCTGAAACTCTCGGCGGCAGCGGCGGCGCGTCGCCCGGCTCGCTCCACGACGCGCGGCTGTGTCGCCGAGTTTCTATAATCTCTCCGTCGATTGAGTCTCTGCAAATTAAGTACAGTTTTATTCAGTCATTAAAAGACCATCCAGTTGATTTGACAGTAACATCAAATTATGTCAAGGTTTTTTCAATCATACTTTGCGAATGATTGAAAAAATGATGAAAAACTGTAAAGTAAAAAAACTATGACATGCATGACGTTATATACAGATCGTACATTCACTTTTTTTGCTTCGGGAATCGCTAATAATACAAACATCCCAACGTTCGAATTCATGTCAGTGAGAAATATGTTCCTAGGCTTGGCAGCGACGGGGCCGATTTTATCATAGAGTTCTCATCGAGATAGTCTCGGTTATCGCACACCGGCAGACTGTTTGACATTATGCTCTCTACTATAGATCAGTACAACGTTACAATTAAGTAGTTAATTACCTGTACTTCTCCAGTGGTGGTCTAGTGGGACTGCGAGGGTCACTATATATATGTCTCGTCGGCAGCGGCGAGCCGACTTTATCATGGAGTTCTCATCGGGACAGTCGCAGTTATCGCACCGGTGACTGCTTGATATGGTATTATGCTGTCCTACTCAATCAATTGGCTATATTAAGTAATATTTACCTGTACTTCTCTAGTGGCAGTCTAGTGGGGTTACGACGGTCATCAGACTTGATCTCGTCGGAAGCGGCGGGTCGACTTTATCATGGAGTTCTCAGTGGTACATATATAATAATACATAAAGTTTAATGTTAACCGTTGGGGTAGACTTGTTCTTGAGTGGAGATCGCGACTCGGCAAACGTAATGTACGACGGCCTCCAGCTAGGTGGAGCGACGACATACGCAAGATGGATGGCGGCGGTTGGAAAAGAAGAGCCGAAGATCGGGCTCAGTGACGTGCTTTGAGAGAGGCCTTTGTCCTGCAGTGGACTGATGCGGGCTGATAATGATGATCATGAAGTAATATTTACCTGTACTTCTCCAGTGGCAGTTTAGTGGGACTGCGAGGGTCACCAGACTTGGGTCTCGTCGGCAGCGGTGGGGCAGACTTTATCATAGAGTTCTCATCGGGGCAGTCCCGGTTATCGCACACCGGTAGACTGCTCGACATTATGCTTTGCTGCTCTATGGAGTCTTCTATTGACAGCTGGACATAAATATAATAACGTTTTATCAAATTCTTGTATAAACTTGAAAATGCAATACTTTTAGTTCAATATAGACCAACTAGAAAGAAACAGAACGGGGCCTTCTTTGATCCATGGGGTCCTTTTCGTCTGTTTTCGTCATCTATAAAATTACTTAAATAGTTTCGAATACATACACTGGGGGACTGGGTATAGACTTAAAATACCACTTTCAAGATATCCTTTTTTGAGCAATTTTGTAGACGCGGTTTCAAAAAGGATTAAAAATTATTCATGTAGGATCTCACCTTAGATAGGATAAAATAAATTTAAATCTTACCGGTTTATCGTAGAGATGTCCTTCTTCATAATAATTATCACCTTGCTGGATGCTCTGAGATCTTTTGTCCAATGCGGGAACCGGCGGAAGTGGCGTACTGGAAACAAATTATATTATGTTTTTGCATCCATCTGACATAAGCTTTTACAAAATAACATACGACATTTTCAACATTTAAGTGTTGAACACTGTTTACACTGTGAATGCTCTTAGAGCATATGCTTCAGTAGGACAATATTGTTGTCGTATGAGGTAGTGCTGGCCTCTGGCGCCAGAGTTAGTAAGGCCCCCGAGGGCCTCTGACTTGCATATGTATCAATAACAGCCGGGACCGGCAGCTTAACGTGCCCTCCGAAGCACGGAGCGATGGAAAACCGAACATAACTTACAAAAGTCATTGGTGAGTCTAGTACCAAGCCCGGTATCATTAGATCCTAACTCGCTCTACTAGTATACCGTTAGGCTACCAGCGCGTAATATTGTACTTGTTTGTTTGTCGTAAGAGATAGTGCTGGCCTCTGGTGCCTGAGTTTGTCAAGCCGCCCGAAGGCATCTGACATGGCTTACTGTCTGCTGTCAATCAATAACAGCTAATAATACTATTGTACTGTAGAATACTTACTTGACAATACTTTCGGAAAGCTGCCTTCTCGCTCGCGCCAGTCCAGGGCCCAAGTTCTGCCGCAGCTGATTGAATCGTTCTACTAGTCGTCTGTAAAAAAAAGTTTCAGATCACATCATCAGCCGGTAAATACAAATCCACAGCTGAACAAAGTCAAAGTATTTATTGTAAACTATTTATCTTTTTTATATATTACCCCCTTTATAGGATTTTTAAATAGGATTTTTCAAGAAATGTTTTATTTTATTAATATTGCAGTGTTCTGGCAAAATAAAACGAAGATCTTGGGCGTCCTTTCAAAACAGCCAGACCTTGACGCGGGTACCACGTTTCTCAGCCCTAACGCCACTCATGAGGAGATAGCTTTTGCTGGCAAAGAATGTCCCGTGGCGCTGTATGTTCCGAAAAAGACGACTCTCTCCATGGCATGCGTTACGAGATATTTGCCTAATCTACTGCCAACACCAAAGTTCACCTCGCTCGTCTGCCCCCAACCGAAGAGACTGCTGCCCAAAATTCCTACAGAATCTACCTACCACCAGGTGCAGAAGTGTTTGGGGGTAGAGAAAGAGCCCACCACCAACTTGTCCACACAAGAAGAAAAGAAGTTATCTATAAAAATAATATAATATAAGAATAAAACAAACTAGAAAAAATAAGTTATTTATACTTATAATAAAGCAATAGGAACGAAATAGTCTGTACAAAGAAGATAATTAAAAGAATATGGTTTAGGTTACTTAAAATAAGCTATTGAACAAGCATTATAACATTTTTTTACATCGTGTCTGTGTGTTTGTTTGTTTGTCTGTATGTTTGTTCGCGCATCACGTATTTTTTTTTGGACCGATTGCGATGCGGTTTTCACTGTTCTATTAGGTTTTGACTTTAAAACTGGGGTACTTGGTATCATAGTCCGATAATTAAATGCCGAGCAATCAATAAAAACCTAATTGACGGCTGAACGTATATGGAAGAAATGTAGTATTTGTACTTTATAGGTACTTTTGGTCCTGGAATAACAAGTATGGAATACTTTTAAATGAAATGACCACGCGGGCAAAGCCGCGGGCACATATAGTGTTAAATAAATGTGTTTCTTCTTCTTCTCTTCTAAAGATAGATAAACTGTGCAATGGTTTGACGTCTTCGGGCGCCAAGCGTCCGTGTAGCGACAGTTAAATAACTGTGTTTCTTCTTCTTCTCTTCTAACGATAGGTTACCTGTGCAATGGTTTGATGTCCTAGGGTGCCAAGCGTCCGTGTAGCGACATTTAAATAAATGTGTTTCTTCTTCTTCTCTTCTAAAGATAGGTAAACTGTGCAATGGTTTGACGTCTTCGGGTGCCAAGCGTCCGTGTAACGACAGTTAAATAACTGTGTTTCTTCTTCTTCTCTTCTAACGATAGGTTACCTGTGCAATGGTTTGATGTCCTCGGGTGCCAAGCATCCGTGTAGCGACATTTAAATAAATGTGTTTCTTCTTCTTCTCTTCTAAATATAGGTTACCTGTGCAATGGTTTGACGTCCTCAGGCGGCAAGCTTCCGTGTAGCGACAGTTTAATAAATGTGTTTCTTCTTCTCTTCTGAAGATAGGTTACATGTTCAATGGTATGACCACCACCAAACCACCAGCTAAACAAACTTGAGCGTCTTCAAAACTTCTGCATTCGATTTATATTTGGTTTGCGCAAATATGATCATGTCTCTGAATTTCGCACTAAGCTCAAGTGGCTTCCAATACGCCTCCGCCGGAATGCTCATATACTCTCTATTCTTTATACAGTTTTGTTTAATCCCTCCTCCCCGCGATATCTTATGGAACGTTTTAATTTCCTGTCTGATTCTAACAAGTTGTCACTCAGGTCATCAGAAAATTTAGCTTTGATGATCCCTCTACATAGAAGCTCTTTTTATGGCAGTTAATTTACCATCCAAGCAGTTCGCCTATGGAACGCTCTGCCAGTTACTATAAGGCGAGCCCAGTCACTCCCTGTTTTTAAACTTCAAGTAAAGAAGTTTTATCTCTCTAATTAATATCACTTCTTGCTATTTTGTTGTTATTCTGTTGTGGTTTCACTGTATATTATTTTTATTATGTTTGTATAAATTTTGTAAATGTATATGTAGTAAATGTAATTTATTATAATGTATATACTATGTATATAGATATATATTTATATATGTATGTATATATATATATATATATATATACTGTACTATATATTTACATATTTATGTGTAGGTATATTGGAATATATGTGTATATATGTTTATTAATTGTATTCAGTTTTTGTTATTTATTTGTTATATTATAATGCACCACCGTCTTTGCCGTATATTAATTCCTTTCCATCCAAAGGTTGTCTGGAAGAGATCGCTTTTTAGCGATAAGACCGCCCATTGTCCCATTTATTTTGTATAAATGTTTTAGTTATTATTGTATTTTTTGTTCTATGTGGTGTACAATAAAGAGTTATCTATCTATCTATCTATCTATCTATCTATGACGTCCCCGGGTGCCAAGCGTCCGTGTAACGACAGTTAAGTAAATGTGTTTCTTCTTCTTCTCTTCTAAAGATATAGGTTACCTGTGCAATGGTTTGACGTCCTCGGGCGGCAAGCTTCCGTGTAGCGACAGTTAAATAAATGTGTTTCTTCTTCTTCTCTTCTGAAGACAGGTTACCTGTGCAATGGTTTGACGTCCTCGGGCGCCAAGCGTCCGTGCAGCGACAGTCCGGCGTCCACGACGGCGAGCTGCGAGGACACGAGACGCCGCAACTTCGCCGCGGCGGCCGCTTCTCTGGGCGTCGCGATTCTCGCAAACTCCGATGTGAGGAACGCCTACAAATAATAAGTATAAATAAAAAAAAAATGCATTTTTAATTATTTTTTATAATGGCATTTTTTCATGCTTTGTCATCGGTTTATGAGCGGGTAGTAAAAGTTCCAGCCTGATAGCTAATCGGGAAGTGCTCGTAATTTGAGCTGCAAGATTCCAGGAAGACAGAAATACATAGATACATACGAATACATAGAAGTGAAGTTAAATAAAATCTTTTAAAAATGTATAAATGCTTTGGAGGTCCAAATATAGAGATAGCAAAATCAAATGGCTGTGACTGAAAAGGAGAAACTTCAACCACTCCAGCCCCACTAAAATTTTGCCGAATGAAATTTCCATATCCAAATGGCAGGGTGGGATGGACGGGCCGAGGATCGAACTCGTTATCGATGGATTTTAACCGCATTAGTATAAAATTAGTAGCTAATTTTAAACGACTGTGTTTATAAATATTTTTTTTGTGTACTTTTACTCAGACATCTCCAAGTTTTCTTCATCACAATTATGTAACAAAAACAAATTAAAAAAAAAAACCGTGACCCAAATTTACGCCGCCACACAAATTTTCTCAACTGTCTCTAAATCCTTCTTACGGGGACGGTAACGCCATCAATTGGCAGTTTGTTGAACTAAACAACCGAAAAAAAAAGCACAAATAAAAAATATATTACCCCCCATTCTAGCTAAGAAGCATCTCGATCACATCAGTTTTCAAACATAAAAACCGCATCAAAATAGATAAATATAACGAATTTTTATAACGAATTTATATAATAGATATAAATTCGTTAGGGAGTTACGATCCCCCCCCCCCCATCCCCCATATATGTAAGAACTATCTCGATCATATCAGCTTTCAAACAGAAAAAAACTGTATCAAAATCGGTCCATTAAAGCCTAATTTACACGTATTAAGATGTCAAGTAGTTAACTAAATTTTAAGTTAATTTTTAGTGACTTAGTGCATGTAAACAATGAATTTAGTAATAAGTTGCTAGTTAAAATTTTGTGTGCAAGTAAACAAGTAGAATAGAATTTTGACTATTTTTCGGTTAAGTAGCCGCGCGCTCCGCACCCCGCGCAACCCCCGGGAGCGTGGCTCGCGCCTACAGCTCGTTTGGACAGGTACAATTTAGTTAAGCTCATAACTTGCAACTGCACGCGGGGGAATTTACTTATCTACTTGACAACTTAATACGTGTAAATCAGCCTTAACTTGCTGTCAGACTGCGTTTTCCGTCCATGTCAATGCAGCCCACGCCCTCTTGCCTAGCCCACAGCTAATTGTACAACAAAGGAACTAATAACCTAATTATATACATAACCCATACTCGGAAAGTAGGTCTAAAGTTGCTTGAAGACCGGGATGAAAGTAATACTTTTCAGCCCTAGGGAGAATCGTTTTCAACTGACGGCTATCAAATTATAAAAAAACTAGTTATACCGCGATGTAAAATAACATAAAGTTAAGTATTAATTAAACTACCATTTTTTCAATGATGAAAAAGAAATATAATGAATGAATAGCTGGCTGGAATAGTTTAAGATATGGATTTCACGCCTGATTTCATAAGAGAAGAGGCTAAAGCAGTAGTGGAAAACCTTTTACCACCTAAAACAAAACAAAGATACCTAAAATCGTACGAAGATTTTAAGAAATGGATAAGAAAAAATTGAAATCGTTTTCAGAATAAAGTTTTGCTAATATATTTCAACGAATTATCAAAGACTTACAAACCTTCAACATTATGGAGCATGTATTCTATAACTAATTGCTCTAATTTTACCATAAACTTTAAATAAATATCTCACCAAAGTTGTTGATTTATGTAAAATAAAAGTCACTCATTGCCTCGGGTGAAAGTAACTTAGTTAGTCCCGAGACGGGGTTTGGCCAATAGTTCGTTGGAGGGAACTATAAGCCGTCGAACTATTGGTCTCGGGACTAAATAAGTTACTTTCACTCCTAGGGTAACAATGTACTATTGCAGCCAGATTTATGTCATTGAACTCACCGAATCACCGAGCCTCCTGCAGAAAAATATATAACTCGCGTAGTTAACGAATGGGATTTTAAATGTCATGCTGTCCCGCTCAGATATATCTACGTCTAAACGACTGAGCGGGCTATAACTACGCGGGTTATACACGTGTCGAGATGTACCTGTTCATATTTGGTCCTGCCGCCATGCACGTAGGCGTCTCTGCATGCGCATGGAGAAGGGGTTGATGTTGCAAGCCGGGTCCGCCGTGTACTGCGAGATCAGGCTGCGCAGCTCGCGCTCTGTCGCCTCCATTTTTTATGTAGATACCTGTTCGTATTTGGTGATGCAGCCCTGCACGTTGGCGCCGATGGTGCCCTGCATCACATGGAGAAGGGGTTGATGTTGCGCACCGGGTCCACCGTTTACTGTGAGATCAGGCTGCGCAGCTCGCGCTCTGTCGCCTCAGTTGTTTATGTACCTGTTCGTATTTGGTGATGCCACCCTGCAGGTTGGCGTCGATGGTGCTCTGCATGCGAATAGAGAAGGGGTTGACGTTGCACGCCGAGTCCGCCGTGTACTGCGAGATCAGGCTGCGCAGCTCGCGCTATGTCGTCTCCATTGTTTATGTAGGTACCTGCTCGTATTTGGTGATGCCACCCTGCACGATGGCGTCTATGGTGCCCTGCATCACATGGAGAAGGGATTGATGTGGCGCGCTGGGTCCACAGTGTATTGTGAGATCAGGCTGCGGAGATCGCGCTCTGTCGCCTCCATTGTTTATGTAGGTACCTGTTCGTATTTGGTGATGCCGCTCTTCACGTTGGCGTCGATGTTGCCTTGCATGCGCATGGAGAAGGGGTTGATGTTGGACGCCGGGTCCACCGTGTACTGCGTGATCAGGCTGCGGAGCTCGCGCTCTGTCGCCTCCATTGTTTATGTAGGTACCTGTTCGTATTTGGTGATGCCGCCCTGCACGTTGGCGTCGATAGTGCCCTGCATGCGCATGGAGAAGGGGTTGATGTTGCGCGCCGGGTCCGCCGTGTACTGCGATATCAGACTGCGGAGCTCGCGCTCTGTCGCCTCCATTGTTTATGTAGGTACCTGTTCGTATTTGGTGATGCCGCCCTGCACGTTGGCGTCGATAGTGCCCTGCATGCGCATGGAGAAGGGGTTGATGTTGCGCGCCGGGTCCGCCGTGTACTGCGATATCAGACTGCGGAGCTCGCGCTCTGTCGCCTCCATTGTTTCGCACGCGAACTGGGTAAAGGCAAATAAAAATAATAATTAACGACTATTGCATTTATAGTAAATAGGCAAAATAATAGCACATTAACATGTAGAAACATAACGTCGCGGTCAAAATAATAAAATTAGGTAAACTAAGTATGCTTTCTCGAGTTCTCAACTGGAAACCATAATTAGGCAAACGTAGTGTAGGACGCCCTGAGGCCATGTGGAGTGACGACTTGCGAAAAGCGGCTGGCAAAATCAGGATGCAGAGAGCTGAGGACCGAGCTCAGTGGCGTTAGGAGAGGCAGCAGTGGACAAGCATAGGCTCATGATGTTGCGGAATTTTAGGACATTCAAGCCAAATTTAACCTTTCATGACCTTCCATCTGCCTTAAGTGCTGTCTCGGTTTAATTGATAAATACAGAGATATTCACTTCTTTGAGCAGTTACTCTTTGTTAATAATGTAGAAGCGTAGACTATTCTGAAGTTTGCCGCGAAATGATTTCCATCTACAGGTTTGTTAGAATAAGGGCAGGCGAAACAATCATCTGTGAAAGACTTTTAGTTACAGTAATATTATGCTACGCGTGACTTACTTCAACTGGTGGTATTTCCTCGACAGATCTCGATATGACTTCGGACCACCGTAAAATTCCAGGAAGCACGTTTTCTGTCACAAGCGTTGTTCTCTCTATCCAGAGGCTCTGAAAGTTGAAAACAATGAAAACGATGAGAAACTATTACTGTTACTTATACCTAGTCTTGTGGTTTCGCTATGGACGGGTTGAACTGCCACTGGGTTTTTGGCATTCAAGGTTATTTAGTACTGGTTGTGTCGAATAATCATTGTCGAAGAGTGACTTACTGAACTGGGTTTTCTTATTACCAAATCGTTCAAATTGAGTCCGAAGAAGAAAGAAAGAAAGAAAATACATTTATTTTTGACAACATACAACTTTAAACATTGTCAAAAATAAAAAATAGGAAAGTAGACACACAAACAAAATTTTCTGTATGTTGTCACAAACAGGTCCCGACTCAGAAAACGCAAAGGCCAAGGCCTTGACACTGATTTTCTGTCGGAACCTATTTGTGACATCACGAACGCAGTGGCACAATAATACAAACACAAAAATATAATTAAACAAACATATTAAAAACTAAAACATAAAAATTGACAGTAAACTAGCACAAATTAAAAAAATATATTACTCCCGACCCCCCATTATAGCTAAGAAGCATATCGATCACATCACTTTTCAAACTTAAAACCTCATCAAAATCGGTCCATTCGTTTGGGAGCTACGATCCTCACCCACATTCCCCCTCCGCCCCCCCCGCCCCCCCATTATGGCTAAGAACCATCTCGTTTACCTCAGCTTTGAAACATTAAAAACCGCAGCTAAATCGGTCCATTCGTTTTATCACCCCCCTTTTCTCAATTCAATATATCTACTTCCGTTTCGATCACATCAGTTTTCAAACATAAAAAAACACAACAAAATCAGTCCATTCATTTGGAAGCCACAATTATCACCCCCCTCCCCCCTTCCCTCCTTCCCCCATAATATCTAAGAAAATAAAATAATATATATCTAAGAATGGTTTACCCTCGCTTTCAAACATTAAAAACCACAGCTAAATCGGTCCACTCGTTTCGAAGTTACGATTCTCACCCCCCTTTTCTCACCTTTCCCCCTCCCCATCCCCTATATCTCTAAGAACCATCTCGATTACATCAGCTTTCAAACACAAAATAACCGCATCAAAATCGGTCCAGTCGTTTGGGATCTACGATGCCACACACACTAAGACACCCTCTCTCATACAAACACACACACACGAAGTGATACACACCCTAAATTTATAACACCCGTCTCTTTGTTCGGGGGTTAAAAAATGACATCAGAAATGCTACTTTATATAGGAAAGTCATTTGTCGTTCGGTTTGGGAAGGATCGTTAGTGGCAAATATTTGCAAAAGTGTTGAAAATGTACTAAACCATAACGGCCATTTCGAAACTGCCCAAAACGCCATCATGCCAATCCGAATGTAGCCTTCGACAGTCTCATCGACTGTGTAACGTCTCACTTCATCTCACATTGTTTTTATTCTGTTTAGTCGAGTTTTCACTTAGTATCAACAAAATAAGTCCATTTTCACAATAAAATAAACAGTCGATAATAAACAAAGATATACGTAACCTTAAAATGTCTATGTGTTGTCAAGATTTTAAGTATTTCTTGTCTTTGAATTAGTATGACTATTCTACACTTTATGTAATTACAATCGTAAACAGAAGTTTACCTAAGCCAATACGACTTGTTGCAAACAAATTTTCACCGCAATATCTACTCCAACGCACAGTATTGAATGAACGTAATACAGGTTCTGATTGAAACAGAATGGGTGGTTGGTGGTTGGTGGTTGATGTAAAATTACGAACGCGACCATAACAGAACGCACCAATAGAAGCGATAACTATCCTGTCGTGACGAACGGTTCTTTTTTAGCCTCGTCATTTTGTGCTGGCTTAGAGAAAGTATTTCTAATTTATTTTGCAAATAATTGTGGACAAACCTTTGTCTTTAATTACCTGTTTAACTAGTGAAAAACCCCCAATATTGGGTAAGTGTTTCATATATCATGTGACCTATAAATTGCTTCTTGCTCTAAACTACTGGCTATCAGGCCGTAACATTTTGGTATAAAAATTGTATGTAACGCTTGTGAATCCACGAACTGATTGTTTTACATTTATCTGTAATCTTGTGTATAACTTTACTGTGCATCTTACGTGCCAGGCTTTTGATATTGCAAACCTGGATTGCAATATCACCCGTTACAAATTTTAAATTTAGTAACGGAAATTTTTACTGATTTTGTTCATATTTTTTTTACTTTCCTTTTAGTTTATTCTGTTAGCAAGTCATTGCGAAAGTTAATACGGTCAAGCTATGCTTGTTGGTCGCATTTAGTCATACCAGCAAACGCTTTCGCAATGACTTGACTTTTTAGTATGTACCGGTTTTATACCGCTTTTGTATTCCCTGTATTTCGTGATAATTTACTCCCAACTGGTGAAATTATTTTAAAACTATGCTTCTTACGTGCTGTATTTCTATAATTATAAACTTATGTGCGACCCTTCTGGTCTTTCACACTTGTACTTTACTTTTAACTTTTATTTATTACCTTAATGTCAACCTTATGTACCATACTTGCTGCCACATCTACTTCCTTAACTGAAAGAGGCGTCGTCTGGCATGGTGGACCCCAAGGAACGAAGAGCTGGTGATGTACCAGACCTACTGAAACTGGACTAAGGCGTCTAATTCTGCCATTCCAGGGTTTTTTCTTCTTCCTGGTACCTAGAGGTACGATCGCCGACCAGCACGCTGCCACGGGTCTTTGGACACCTGTCCCCCGGGAGCTGCTCTGCGCACTACGGCGTTACTACTGGCTGCTGCACAACTTCTGCACCATCTCTCCGTGGAACGTCTTTGCACGCGTGCTTCTAAGCTAAGTCCCAAGCCGAAGGACAATATCAAACCTACGCCACCTCCTGTAACTCACTCCCTGAGTATTTTTTCTTCCTTTCTGATTACACTGGTAGTTCACTATTTTATATATATTTTTTCTATACCTAACGCCACTTCACTAGTAGGTAGGCTTCTTAATTTTTCTATCTCTTTCTAGAACTAAACTAGTAAGCCAGGTGACAACTGGTGAAATGACAGCTAGTTTTTCTGTGTCTGTATAGCATGGCAAAGAAAGTAAGATACACAAATAAAACATTACCTTAACCTCATTATTGTTGTCTACGGACGGTTTCTGCAGAGGAGAGCACGCTTTTCTGTTGGCGTGCACCCGTTGACCATGTGCGGCGAAACTCTATAGGCTATTTCTTGTTAAGATAAGCTATATAACACAAGACTAGAAAGAGACAACATTACCTTGCACTCATTGTCCTTGTCTATGGGTTGGTTTCTGCAGAGGCCGATTACGCTTCTCTTGTGTGGGCTCGCCCGCCGAACACGAGCGGCAAGACGCAAAAGGCATTGTGTTTCTGTTTACCGCAAGACAAGATAAAGACTCATTGACCTTGAACTCGTTGTCCTTGTCTATGGGCGGTTTCTGCAGAGGTCGGTCGCAGAGGAACGTGTCGACTTCGTTGCACGCGTAGAAACGCTTCACTTGTTCGGGCGCGCCCGCCGGCCACGAGCGGCGGGACGCTACGGGCTTCACGTTGCAGATTTGAATGTCTGGAACCAGGATACACATTTACAAAACAAAACATAAAGCTTTCTAACTTAAAAGCTAAAAAAAACACGCCTGCCCTGCCAAAAAAGAACTTATGCCCACAAAATATATACTGTTGCAATGTGCTTATCAAGGCCTAAAATGTGACCAATATTGTAAAATTCGAAGAAATCTATTTTATTTCGCATTTGAAAATGGAGCCATTCTGCAGAAATATTGTTTTTTACTAAAAAAAAATTGCCTTTGTTACTCGGGGGGATGTAAGGATTCTAACGATACCCCAAACGTCTTAATCTGTTCAGGTATTTTAAAGTTATGGTGGAATAAAGAAACACATACATACATACAAACATACAGTATAGTCGCAGTCAATCTATGTTTATGAAGTTAGGCTCTGTGAACGATTGCGCAGGTACTGCTGTGGGGTAAAACAGCATAAAGTAAGAGCGAGATAGAATATGCGAAAAACGTATGCGAATGAGCAAGGCAGTTAAACAATGCAGTCGTCACCTTCACATTGGGATTGCGCCTGATAAATAACAGTTTGCGCAGCGACTAGCAAACAACTTCCGAGACTCATACTTCCGCTTCGACTACTGTACATGAATCCTAAAAACATTACACACCATTTTTTGAGCAATCTTTTAAAACATATTTACACTCCTTTTTTTGGGCAGTCTTGTAAAAAAAGACCGCGAGACCATGGTGCATCATCATCAGCCTATCTCTGTCGTAGGCTCTGCAGGACGTAGGCCTCTCCTAATGCACGCCACTGAGCTCGGTCTTCAACTCTCCTCATCCATTCTCTTCCGGCCGCCTTTCGCAGGTCACTCCACCTGGCCACAGACCGTCCTACACTACGTTTGGCTAAACGTGGTCTCCACTCGAGAACTCGTCTACCCCAACGGTTATCGGTTCTTCGGGAAATATGACCTGCCCACTGCCACTTAAGCTTGCTTATCCTTGTAGAGCCATGTCGGTTACTTTGGTTCTCCATCGGATATCTTCATTACGAATCTTGTCCTTCAGAGAAACTCCAAGCAAGATTTGCTTGGAGTTTCTCTGAAGGACAAGACTCTCCATAGCTCGCTGAGCAACCTTAAATTTGTGGACTAATTTAACCGTGAGTGTCCGTAGGTCATGACTGGTAGGACGCACTGATTAAAGACTTTTGCCTTTAGGCACTGTGGTATTGACGACGTGAAACTTGACGAAGCTTACCGAATGCTGCCCGACCCAGCTGAATCCCAACCAACACAAACTAGTTGCATAACGGCTTTAGAGTCAATCTGATTATGCCCAAAGGTGCTAAGACGTAAGTGCTATAGCGTGCTCTGGAGGCCTAATGCAGCAGCTTTAGAACCATTTTGGCACAATTTTATGTAGCCTTTAGTTATATTACAACTGCACAATGGTAGTAAAATGGTGCCTCAAGAGCTGCAACGGATGATTAACGCCACACTAACGCTTTTATGATGCTACTTTTGTGAACGAGTGAACGAATATGAATAAATGTATTGTATGTCAAAATGGTGAAGTGTAATTAATATTGTAATCGGCCATCATTAAAATATTATTGTTAAGTAAATAATTCATATGTGCCTTATGATTTTGTTAAACACAAGCTGATAAAAACACTTTCATGTTTACTGTGCATGTATATGGTGCTTTTCCAGTAAATTCTAAAGCGCTTTCGAAATAACATCAAAATAGAATAAATATTTGCTAAATAGTAATAGCAAATAAAATGATTTCGTATTTTTATTATGTATCGACAGTTTATTATCTGCAATTGGTCGTTTGTATATTGACAAATATAGGTTAATTCAATGAAACACATCATTGTAATGCCTAAATTTTTCAAGTAAATTATTCACTTTTCTTGAGCAATAGCGGATTGACTAAAGACTTAGACTCAAGAAAAGTGCAACGGTGCAAATAATCTCTATTGTAATATGCAAAGTAGGTCTTTTTATATTTTAAAGACCTCAAGTCGATCTTTAGTTACATTGATTGTCTTTTTGGAACTTGAGCCTGTATTAGAGTATATTATTACCCCTATTATGGAACTTCTAGTAGAACGAGGGTAGTTATTCGAACTCTTATATAACTGCTTTATAAGGCCTACAATTAACTCTCTTATGTAGTTGAGTGGCTTATAACAGTAACAAGAGAAACCCTCATAAAACAACAGAACCCTGACAAATGCTCTTCATAACTCTCTATAAAAGGTGTAGGTGGTAAATTGGTTCTAGAATAAACTATTATAAAGACAAGGGTGGTATTTGGTTCCGATACTGCCACTTTTGGTACATTTTGTTCCTACAGACATTTTCGGAAGCAGTTATGCAACTTAAAACTGCTTTCTGTACTATAATGCCGCTATTATTATCAGTAGTTTCGGCGTGATACGCGGTCAAGGTACAGACAGACAGAAAGAAAAAAATATTAAAAGTTTTGGCTTCAGTATCAGGATACAATATATAGTATCCTCCAGATTATATATTTATTACTTCAAAATTAACATAACTTTAGACCCCTATCCCGCAGGAACCCTTTATTATTTGGGATAAAAAGTATTACACTAAATTTTAAACCATCATAATTATATACTATAACTGTGCCAAGTTGGATCAAAATCCGTCTAGTAGTTTCAGCGTGGTAGGTGTTCTTTTAATTAACTTTCAACCCCTTCTAACCCCTTTCCCCTGCGGGAACCCTTTAATTTTTGGGATGAAAAGTATCCAATGTCATACCTCGTAGTAAGAACTCAAATGATACCAAGTTTCATTTGAACTCATTCAGTAGTTTTGGCGTGATGCGTGGTCAAGATACAGACATTGAGACAGACAGACAGACAGACAAATAAAAATGAAAAAAATAATGTTTTGGCTTTGGAAACGAATAGAGTACAATCCTAAAAAAAAACTTCATGCTGCTTCACATAACTTTGGACCCGTATCTCGCAGGAATCCTTTATTTTTTCTGGATAAGCAGTATCCTCAATTTAAACACATCGTATAAACTATGACTGTGGCGAGTTGCATCGAAATGCATAAATAACTTTCAACCCCTATCCTGCGGGAACCCTTTCATTTTTCGGGATGAAAAGTATCCTATGTCCTACCTTGTAGTATGAACTCAAATCATACCAAGTTTCATTGAAATTCATTCGGTAGTTTCGGCGTGCTGCCTAGCCAAGATACAGACAAAAATAAAAAAAACAGTTTTGGCTTCAGTATCAAATTTAGAGAAACCTAAAAAAAAAAAAAAAAAAACTTCAATTTACAGAATTGGACTCGTTACAGTTTTATTATATGTATAGATATGCGACCTTAAAACTGATTTCCGGTTCTTAGATGTACTTACTAGTTTCTTATAAAACTTCTACACTTGTTCTAAACATTTGAATTCTACTAAACCAAAATGAAATGGTATATGCAGTTTGCTGATGATGACGATGATGATGATGATTACCCACTTTTTTTGCATAACTAATACTCACATTGTCCGTCGTTCGCGATGATGGACTCGTCGGGCGGCGTGTTCCGCATGAGTATGTGTGCGGCGACGTACTCCGCCTGCACGCGTTGTGTGAACGCACCGATGCGCTCGTAGTCGAGACCGCGGTACACGAACTGCTTGTTCTGATTGGACAAACAACAGTCATGAGATAAATTTATTGCAAAAAGATAAACATGAAAATATAAGTATAATATGAACAAGCACTAAATTAAACACTAACAACACTAATTAAACACGCCTGCCTTACCAGAAAACTAACTAATAAATTGTATACTGTTGGAATGTGTTCATCAAGTTCTTCAATTAGATATCTGTATTGTAAAATTAGTAATTTTAATCTCTTTTCAAAATGGAGCCTTATAGAATTTTAAAACAAAAATTGTAGCCTATGTTACTTGGGAAGATGTAAGGATTCTAACGATACCCCATACATCCAAACCTGTTCAGGCATTTAAAAGTTATGGTGGAACAAAGAAACTCACATACATACAAACATACATGAATCCTAAAAACATTACGCTCCTTTTTTGGGCAGTCGCTACATTATTCGTAGGGCAGTCGTGTAAAAATTACAATTTATTTTACATTTAAAAATTAACAGGTTTTTGCTAGACGATATAATTAACCACTGGCCATCCACTGAAGACTATTATTAAAGTAAAAATGTTAACGACCTACTTGATTAATATAATAATAATATACTCTGATATATTCGGGACAATTCCACAACAATTATCTAGCCCCAAACTAGGATACCCTGTACTATGGACACTAGATAACGGATAAACATACATAGATACGAATATTACATCCATGACACGGAAAAAACATTTCTGCTCAACACACAAATGATTGCACGTTGCAGGATTCGAACCAGCGACCATTTGATTACGTACATAGGGTCTCTAGCCACTAGAACAACCGGTCGTTAACGTTTTGCTGTTCGATTAGTATCGAACAGCAAAACATTATGAGTTAATTTTCAAGATGTTGTACAAACTATTTTCAGCGGTGTCTGAGATAAATAATATACGTGGAAGCTTTGTGTTGACAGCAGCAGCAAGGTGAAAATGGATCATAATCGCTAATAAAGTGAAATAGTTAATCAGTAGATTTTAATATTCTATTTCTAGTCCATCTAGCCTAGTTGCTGAATTTGACTTCGTAGAGAGTTAAGTTCAACATACAAAAATATAACTTACTCTAACAAACAGAGGACATCCTTTCCCGTAGAAGCCGACCCTGAAGTACTCTGGCTTGGGTCTCAGTTGTTCCATTACAGAGTCGAGGAAAGTAACGTGCGTGCGCAGAGTGTGCGCCAGCCTGCGTAGTCGCAGAGTTTCACTTCGTAGAGAGTGGCAAGTTCACATACATAAATATAACTTACTCTAACAAACAGAGGACATCCTTTCCCGTAGAAGCCGACCCTGAAGTACTCTAGCTCGGGTCTTAGTTGTTCCATTACAGAGTCGAGCAAAGTAACGTGCGTGCGTACAGTGTGCGCCAGCCTGCGTAGTCGCAGAGTTTTACTTCGTAGAGAGTGGCAAGTTCACATACATAAATATAACTTACTCTAACAAACAGAGGACATCCTTTCCCGTAGAAGCCGACCCTGAAGTACTCTGGCTCGGGTCTCAGTTGTTCCATTACAGAGTCGAGGAAAGTAGCGTGCGTGCGTAGAGTGTGCGCCAGCCTAGCGTAGTCACAGAGTTTCACTTCGTAGAGAGTGGCAAGTTCACATACATAAATATAACTTACTCTAACAAACAGAGGACATCCTTTCCCGTAGAAGCCGACCCTGAAGTACTCTGGCTCGGGTCTCAGTTGTTCCATTACAGAGTCGAGGAAAGTAGCGTGCGTGCGTAGAGTGTGCGCCAGCCTAGCGTAGTCGCAGAGTTTCACTTCGTAGAGAGTGGCTAGCTCGCGGAGTAGAGGTAGCCCTCTCTCCCAACACTGAAAAAATAATAATTACAGTTTAAAAACAAATTAAAATCAATTGAATTCTCTCTCTGGTCGATCCATCATGACTAAATATCACGATCTTCATGTCCACTCCAATCCAGTAATGCGTGAGGCGTCTCCATCTGATCAAATCGGTTCTGTCTTTCGCAATTCGGACAAATGTTACAATCTTACAGGTCTTATCATGGCATCAAGGATATACCGCGTGATTTTATCCTTGATGTTCGCAGACATGATCAGCTCTTCCAGGTTTTTCTCTTAGTATGCCCGAAACAGCTTAAATATGGCTATGATATAATTATTTCTATGGAATAGCTCATTTTAATAGTATTTTTTTAATAAGGACAATAAAATACTTTCCAATTTCAATTAGCCGATTCAATTTCAATTGCAAAACGGTCGCTCGTTTTGTATGGAATGACGAACGAAACCCTTGTATGAAATTTAAATAAAAAAACTGGCCAAATGCTTCTCAGACATGCATAGACTTAGGGTTCCTAAGCTACGCAACTAAGAAAATCGCATTGCAATCGGTCCAGTAGTTTTTAAATAAAATGCGTTATCTTGTCGGCTATATCTTTAAACCCTAGATTGCCGTGTCATGTATTTTAGAAAATTCGTATTATGCGCTAGTGTTTGACTATGGCTCCGAAAAATGTACAAAATTTGTTCCACTCTGGGTCAGCGTGATGGACTAAGTTCCCCCCCCCCCCCTCTCTCTCTCTCTCTCTGCAAGCAGAATGTTACACTGATGATGATGATGATAATGAAAGATATGATTATCCTCTTACGCAAGAGTCCGCCTGGGGAAGTACCTTTGCCAGATATTCAACCGCCAAGCAGTAGTGTGTAAACATTTATGTCTCGGTTTGAAATTACTAGTCAATCACTCAACGGAATAAAAAAAAAGTTATTCCATCCACTTATCAAATATTTCCAAAGTTTCCACCAATAAAATTTGACGACCGTTTGGCCGAATAGTTAGTGACCCTGACTGCCAAGTCAAACAACAATCGCGGGTTCGAATCTCTTTAGGTGCAATCATTTGTATGATGAGCAGAAATGTTTGTTTCCGAGTCGTGAACGTAATATCAGGCATTCGTCACTCTACCTACTTACGCGAGCCTACAGATAACAACCTACAGATAATAACCTACAGATTGCTGAGCCCCAGCGCTCCAAATCAGGCGAGGCCGGCCGCCGCGCGCTTGCATTCAGACGCTTACCGTGTCGATTGTTTGAACTTTCGCTAGTAATGGCGAAACGTAACATTAATAACAATTGTTGTGTGAAGGGATGCCTTAGTAGGCAAAAACACGCAAAAGTTTTTTTTTGTCTTTATCACAATAAAGTTATCACAGATCTGTCTACTGAATGACTGAACGGATAAAAAAAACTATAGTAAGTACATATTTATAGGTGTGTTATGTTTTTCCCGCGACTTTGCAAGCGGAGTCCGGTAGTTTGTACCTAACTAGATAGGTACCTGTGTATTTTTTTGTTTGGCATTTGACTAGAATGTAAAAAAAGTGATGGAACTTGTTCCATATAAACGATTTATATTTTCAACAGTCTATGTGCGTGCTAACAAAAAATTACTTACATGCATATTTTTTTGCTAACTGTTTTACCCGAAAGACTTAAAATTCGCTGTAAATTCCGAGTGCTTCTAATCGCAGACATTAATCAAAACTTGTAAATTAAATAAAAAAACAGTACTTAGGTACTTCGAAACTTATTTTTATTTCAATGAGTCATGTCACACACATTTTTGCGTTGTATTTTAAAACTACCTACCTACCTACTTAAGTATTTTGATTAACGTGTTGTTCACAAATAAAATTTGATTCCTTTTTTATTGAATTAGACCCAGTTTAAAATAAATTTAACGTTTAACGTTTGATAAGATAGTTTTTAAAAGAATTGTTACGCGTTTCTTACATGTACGAGAGAAACATTTTCAAGTTTTCATTTTTTTCTGAACATGTTTGGTTTCAAATGAAAGGTCTGGGTCTAAAACCATTTTATCCGTTTGAATCATATAAATAGGTCCACGTGTTTAGGAGATAATTATGAATTAGTATAGTGAAAATGTAAACAACCATATTTTTTATGTTTTTATTCTACGAATTAGTGCAAAATGTGAAATTATTATTATAGTAAGTTAATGAGGAATGTTAAACAAAGAGGTATCTAGGTAGCCTTAAGATTGAAGGTTTGTTTTCATTTGTTAATTAAAAAAGACGGACTTTAATATTCATTTTCTATCTACCTAATTGACCGTGTCATCATACGCATCAAACATAAGATAGATTACGTGGTCAAATAGGTTAGACGATGAATATTATAGTAGCAGCGGCAAGCCGACAACCCTAGCGCCACAGCTAGCGCGTCACTCCGCGCCAGACAGCGACAGAGTTACGCGTTAGAAGAGAGCGGCAACGTTTAGGTGAATATCGCGTTAGGCACTGAGCGCTTATGCGAGCTGAATTGCACTTTGTTGCTTAGTAGCAAGAGTCGCTATTTCTAATAATGGTTGCGCGAAGTGCAACTTCTGCTATTATTTATTGTGTGGTAATATTCAAATCTATGTATGTTTATCCATTGTCTAGTACCCGTAGTACAGGGTATCCTAGTTTGGGGCTAGGTAATTGGTGTGAATTGTCCCGAATGTATTACCTTCCCACGGTCAAAATACTGTAGAACTTGATTGTAAATAGCCTCTTTGCGCTTCCACTCCGGCATCTCTGGGTACTCAGAATCTACTCCGGTCTGATCGCTGTCCCAACTGAGTGTCTCTGCATACAGCTGTAACAATAAATATTGCAAATAAGGGATATGTCTAATTTAACATCACCCGAGGTTCAGCTGTACTGTAGCACTGACCTCAATAATAATATAAATAATAGTCCAGGTTCCTTTACTGGTAAGAACTTTCAAAGTGACAGTTTTTAACTTGTCAATTTAAAGCGCTGCTAGTTGGCAACTAACTACTTTTACTTTTTGTTGCTACTCTACTACCAACCAATAGGGATGGACGATATCATCCTCCAGATACCACAAATTTTATCACACTAATATTAATTAGTTATTTATTGAGAAGACTACAATAATAAGGTACAATAATACATATAGTTACAATGTAGAACAGCCAATTAGAGGTATCCATTAAATAAAACGAGCGAGCCGCATTCAGTAGCCGCATAACATTTTTTATTTTTTATTTTGTTGAAAAGACCAACAGCTACAAATATAAAACAAACTTCTTAGTTAATTAAATAATACAGCCAATTACAGGTATCTCTTAATTATAAACAAAAGGTATGGTAGTTCCTACAATTATCAAAAATAAGTTTAACAATAGAACACAGTAAATACACAATAGGTTACACACTACAATAAGTTCAACTACGTGGGAAAAAAAAAGTATCTAATACACCTAAAATAAAAATCTGAAAAATCAATATTATGAATATTTTTTTACAATTAATTTTGTTACACTTAGCTTGTACCTTTTTATTAGGGTTTGTGGAAATTTCAGGGAGTGTGGAAGGAGGTATAGAATGCGAGGGAGTGGGTGCATGTAAGAGAATAAGGTTAGGAAAGTTAACTTTGAGAGTGGATAATGAGGGGATGGGAGAGTGGGTACTGTAAGTTGTTGTGTGTGTATACAAGTAAGTTAAACGTTAGAAGTCCTACTTCACTATGAAATTAATGTTATGGGTTAATTAATAAATTTATAATACCTTTTCTAAAGGTATTTTTACTGGTGTTGAAGATGTCAATACTCGAGAATCGTTTGTTATATTTGGAACATATTCGATAGATTGGTGCATTCTTGGCGTAATTAGTGCTTAAGTAAGGAATTGAAAACAGTTTTGTATGACGAGTTCGCGATCTTGGCACATTGAAACTTATAGAGGCGAGTAGGGACGGGGAATCCAAATTACTATTTAATATATTGTACAAAAGCATATTGTCTAATAAGGTACGTCTGTCTTCTAAGGACATTGAATTGTGACAAGTGCAACCATCATTGTAATTGTAAAACACCCGTTTTCAATCATTAAGATGTTTTATAAATTTATTTTGAATTCTTTCAATTTTATGATTATAAATAATATAGTTGGGAGCCCAGATACTACAAGCATATTCTAGTACACTGCGAACATAAGCGTAGTAAACAGTTTTAATGCAAGTAAAATAAGAGAAAGGTTTGCAAGTTCGGATTACGAAGCCAATGTTCTTATAAGCTTTATCAGTAATATAGTCTACTTGTTCAGCCATGGTAAGTTTACTATCTAGGATAACTCCAAGATCCCTTATGGCACCAACTTTAGCTATAGGTATCTTGTTTAATTTATATGTGAATAATAATGGATTTGGCTTGCGAGTAAAATAAATTTGCTGACACTTAGGTACGTTAACAGTTATTTTATTATCCGAATAGTATTTTGCGAGTATATTGAGAGTATTTTGAAGATTAACACAGTCGTACACAGGCTTTTAACTTTACAAAAACAAACATGATGTGTAATATCTGACATCTGATGGATGATGATGATGATGAAAGGTATCCTAACTTTTATTCCAGGGTATAAACTATCTCCATTCCAAATTTTATCAAAAACCGTTCACCCGTGAAGTAAGGTGAAGATGTTAACGTTTAACACTTTTTAACACATTGTTTACGCTTTTCACGAAATCATTCCCATAGATTGCAGATAAGCAAGCGGAAAGATATTACACATCTATGAAAAACAGATCCTACATAATTACTATCACATCAAAGTAAAATGCAAGGATAAAGTCATAAATGCGAAAGTAAGTCTGTGTTCATTTCTTACCTAAAAGGTATAAATTGTATAAAAGGCTGAACCGATGTTGATGAAATTTGTCACGGAAATAGTATGATTAGATAGGTAAACTCTTTATTGAACACTTCTCATCCTCATACAAATTGTGCAAAAGCCTGAGGCTGAACCGATGTTGGTGAAATTGTTCAAGGAAATAGTATGATTAGATAAGATACTCTTAATTGAACACTTCTCCACCTTGTATAAATTGTATAAAAGGCTGAACCGATGTTGATGAATTTTGTCAAGGAAATAGTATGATTAGATAGATAATATTTATTGAAAACTTCTCCTCCTCGTATAAATTGTGTAAAAGGCTGAGGCAGAACCGATGTTGATGTTTGTCAAGGAAATAGTATGATTAGATAGATACTGTTTATTGAAAACTTCTTCTCCTCTTATAAATTGTGTAAAAGGCTGAGGCAGAACCGATGTTGATGTTTGTCAAGAAAATAGTATGATTAGATAGATACTCTTTATTGAAAACTTCTCCTCCTCGTATAAATTGTGTAAAAGGCTGAGGCAGAACCGATGTTGATGTTTGTCAAGGAAATAGTATGATTAGATAGATACTGTTTATTGAAAACTTCTTCTCCTCTTATAAATTGTGTAAAAGGCTGAGGCAGAACCGATGTTGATGTTTGTCAAGAAAATAGTATGATTAGATAGATACTCTTTATTGAAAACTTCTCCTCCTCGTATAAATTGTGTAAAAGACTGAGGCAGAACCGATGTTGATGTTTGTCAAGGAAATAGTATGATTAGATAGATACTCTTTATTGAAAACTTCTCCTCCTCGTATAAATTGTGTAAAAGACTGAGGCAGAACCGATGTTGATGTTTGTCAAGGAAATAGTATGATTAGATAGATACTCTTTATTGAAAACTTCTCCTCCTCGTATAAATTGTGTAAAAGACTGAGGCAGAACCGATGTTGATGTTTGTCAAGGAAATAGTATGATTAGATAGATACTCTTTATTGAAAACTTCTCCTCCTCGTATAAATTGTGTAAAAGACTGAGGCAGAACCGATGTTGATGTTTGTCAAGGAAATAGTATGATTAGATAGATACTCTTTATTGAAAACTTCTCCTCCTCGTATAAATTGTGTAAAAGACTGAGGCAGAACCGATGTTGATGTTTGTCAAGGAAATAGTATGATTAGATAGATACTCTTTATTGAAAACTTCTCCTCCTCGTATAAATTGTGTAAAAGACTGAGGCAGAACCGATGTTGATGTTTGTCAAGGAAATAGTATGATTAGATAGATACTCTTTATTGAAAACTTCTCCTCCTCGTATAAATTGTGTAAAAGACTGAGGCAGAACCGATGTTGATGTTTGTCAAGGAAATAGTATGATTAGATAGATACTCTTTATTGAAAACTTCTCCTCCTCGTATAAATTGTGTAAAAGACTGAGGCAGAACCGATGTTGATGTTTGTCAAGGAAATAGTATGATTAGATAGATACTCTTTATTGAAAACTTCTCCTCCTCGTATAAATTGTGTAAAAGACTGAGGCAGAACCGATGTTGATGTTTGTCAAGGAAATAGTATGATTAGATAGATACTCTTTATTGAAAACTTCTCCTCCTCGTATAAATTGTGTAAAAGGCTGAGGCAGAACCGACGTTGATGAAATTTTTCAAGGAAATAGTATGATTAGATAAGATACTCTTTATTGAACAGTTCTCTACCTTGTATAAATTGTGTAAAAGGCTGAACCGATGTTGATGAATTTTGTCAAGGAAATAATATGATTAGATACTCTTTATTGAACACTTCTCATCCTCTTATAAATTGTGTAAAAGGCGGAGGCTGAACCGATGTTGATGAAATTTTTCAAGGAAATAGTATGATTAGATCAGATACTCTTTATTGAACACTTCTCATCCTCTTATAAATTGTGTAAAAGGCTGAGGCTGAACCGATGTTGAAGAAATTTTTCTAGGAAATAGTATGATTAGATAAGATACTCTTTATTGAACACTTCTCATCCTCTTATAAATTGTGTAAAAGGCTGAGGCTGAACGGATGTTGATGAAATTTTTCAAGGAAATAGTATAATTAGATAAGATACTCTTTATTGAACACTTCTCCACCTTGTATAAATTGTGTAAAAGGCTGAACCGATGTTGATGAATTTTGTCAAGGAAATAGTATGATTAGATAGATACTCTTTATTGAAAACTTCTCCTCCTCGTATAAATTGTGTAAAAGGCGGAGGCTGAACCGATGTTGATGTTTGTCAAGGAAATAGTTTGATTAGATAGATGCTCTTTATTGAAAACTTCTCCTCCTCTTATAAATTGTGTAAAAGGCGGAGGCTGAACCGATGTTGATGTTTGTCAAGGAAATAGTATGATTAGGTAGATACTCTTTATTGAAAACTTCTCCTCCTCTTTAAGTCGATTCCCCAATACTGGGGGTCATGATCAATTAATAGCATCACTTCCTCTTGGTTATGTTTCTCCACCTGCTTCGACTTTCTGCGGCATGAATTGATTCGGTGACATTTGGTCAGACACATCACAACGGGCTCCGGCCTTATTGAACACCACAGTACATAAAAGTGTCACAATGGGCAGTCTTATCGCTGAGAGCGATCTCTTTGAGACAAACGCGCATACTCAGGCATTTGATTAAATTTCAACTCGGGCAAAACCGAGAGCATAGCTAGTTTCCATTAACTACGGCTGAGTAATGCTTACAGCACCAGCGCCAAAACGGCGAGAATCAATGTGACACAGAAATCTCATCTGCCAACCAGTCCAGCGAACTTGTAGTAAGGCCTAGACTAGTTACTAGATAGACTCAAGCGTTACTTTGCGGAAATCCATATCCATACAAATATATAAAACTGAAAATTTGTCTGTTTGTTTGTTTATTTGTTTGGGGAGCTTTCACGCGATAACGGCTGGACGGATTGTGATGAAATTCAGAATGGAAATAGCTTATACCCTGGAATAAAACATAGGATACTTTGCATCACAGAAAATTGTAAGTTTCCACGGGAAAACTGGTAAATGTTTATTACTTACTGTAACGAATGGTTCTCATCACAGAATGGTCTGTGGTTGCCATAGAAACGAAATAACAAGTCTGTCAAAAAACATCAAGAGCATTGGTAAAATACCTACTTTTGCATTGATTTTAATTTGTCTAGAAGAAAATAGGAAGTTTTTTTTCGCGATAAACAGTACTGTAGTCCGCGCGTACGAAGTCGCGGGCGGGAAAACTAGTTTAAAATAAACAAAGATAAAATATTAGGCTTGCTTCCGACAATGGTAATTCAGACAGATGAAAAGAGGAAAAATATAGTAAATATATTAAATAAACAGCCCACGCTAACCAACCCCTATCCCAATAGAACAAACGTACAATAATAAAAAGATATTGCCAATTAGTCATATTTTACTTCCTACCCTAATCAGAATATCACAAATTATATTAAATAAAAAAAGGAAACATTATATACATATACCTCTATCCAAGTTTCCATATACCACCTTCTGACAGCAATTTTATGCCTACGATTTGAGATAGTTGACATAGATTGGATTAAGTTGAGTTCCAAGAATTTTAAGTTCGTTTCATATCTGCTATTGCTTAGCAGATATGATACGGTTGCTTGAACACGACCCATCTACGACAACATCCTCATTGTCCATCAGGTAATAAGAAGAAATCGAACAATTTAATAAACATCGTCTCTACATGAACAGAATTGATCAGACTTACCAAAAGTGTGCACCCGGCTTCGACAAAGTTATCCGAGGCGATGTGCAAGTCGTGCAGTTTGTACACGTAGCGCAGGTACATCTCCTTGCGATCTATTTCGTTCTTGTAGAAATTCTACAAACAAAAACATCGTTTATCAGTTTGGCTTCAGGTTAGCCATAATATTTAAATACAAAAGAATCTATACTGTAATTCGTCATTCGAGAAGGTTCAGTTCCCCAACGAAAAGACAGAGACGCGAAAAAAACAACTAAGGAAGTTAATCACACTTTTCCTTCACCTCTTACAGCGCGCACCAAGCTAGAATAAAATTAAATTTTAGATCATCATCAGCCTATATATGTCCACTGCTGGACGTAGGCTTCTCCTAATGCACGCCACTCAGCTCGGTCTTCAGCTTTCCTCATTCATTTTTTGCCAGCCGCCTTTCGTTAGGTCGTAACTCCAACTGGCCACAGGGCGTCCTAACGATTCGTGTGCCTAAACGTGGTCTCCACTCGAGAACTCATCTATCCCAATAGTTATCGGTTCTTCGGGAAATATGACCATGATTTTTGAGGTTTTTTTTAATGACTTTTGAGGGTTTATTGTTTGCTCGCGTCCGTAGGATTCAGCCCTCGATGTCCTACACGTGACCCTCAGGTGGTGCCAAAAGAGCATCCGAACCACCTGTTGGTTGGCTTCGGCCGCCGGCTTTTTATATTACCACCCTCTGGTCAAAGTCTTGATGCCAAACGACTTGTCGTGTTCCATCATTATGTTCAGGGAAGCCGTCCGGATGAGTTGTAGGATACAGTTGTGTTGGAAGGGTGGACCGTGATCGGAATCATGGTGTTTCTGCGTCGGAGGCCTTGCTTCGGAAGGTAGCGGGATCCGAAGCACGGTGTTCTCTGCTGGCCGACCGCAAGTTGTAGGGGGCCCAAGTAGTAGTTTAGCCTGCTACGAAAGGCTGCCCCGCCGCTTGTGAAAAATCCTGAAATGGTTCATTGGGCCGGCTGGCGACCGGATGTGAGGAACTGATGAATTATTTCAAGGGGGTTCGGGCATCCCCGCAGTCTCCGCGCAAGTTCTCCAATGACGTAGTTATGCCTCGACTTCCGTGGGTTAGCCATTCCGACATCTCGTTTACTATTACTCGTCTAACCTATTCACCACTACTCATTATGAAAAAGGTCCAAAGAAGAAATAAGTTAAAACGGCAGATGCACCTCCTCACACTTAAAGTGGATCTTGCGAATATTCGTGGGATTCACTCCAATCTCCAACCGGTCCATTATCATCTGGAGACCTAGAAGCCCCACTTGTTCTTCTTGTCGGAGACGCAGATAGGATGTCCAACTGATACGGCATACTTGAATTACCCAGGCTATGTCTTGGAGCACCTATTTATCCCAAACGCCGGCGTTTGTGTATACGCCCTTGATGACATTTGCTTTCTGCGTCTCCGAAATCTTGAGCACCCTAACTTATCAGTGATTTGGGTGCTGGTGGAGACGGGCATAGAGAAAATGATGTATGCTTGTATGTACCGCTCACACAGCGGAGATCGGGGGACGACTTTATTGGTAGACTATCTACATGAGGCGGCAAGTGTGGCCCAACAGCGTTACCCGTCTACTCAATTGGTGTTTTTGGGAAACTTTAACACCCACCACAAAAAGTGGCTTGTCCCATACTAAAAAAAACGACCACGCTGGTAGAGAGACGCGGAAGCTTGCTCCGGCGTTAGATCTCTCTCAGCTGGTGCAGGAGCTGACATGGGTACCTGACCGTGACGATGACACTGCCAACTGTTTCGACCTGTTGATGACGACTGAACCAGACCGATACTCCGTATCAGTATCCCCACCTCTTGGTAGCTCTGATCACTGCCTGGTTAAGTCCGTCTCAGTGTATTCCCCACCTGAACCTAGCTTTAAGGGTAATAGGCGCATGTGGAGATACAACTCAGCGGATTGGGACGAGATGCGGCAATTCCTTGCATCGTACCCTTGGTGGCAAACATGTTTCACCTCCCAGGACCCGTCAACTAGCGCGTCTGCTGTTACAGAGGTAATAAGTCAGGCAATGGAATATTTCATTCCATTCAGTGACAAGAATCTTTAAAGCAAAGCTCAGCCTTGGTTTGGATCCAGCTGTGGTCGTGCTGTGGCTCTAAAGCGTGCGGCATATCTAGACTGGGCTGATGCTCGAAAGCGCAAGTCTTCTGATATTCGGGATAAGAAAAGAAAATTCAACGTTGCCGCTAAGACCTGCACGAAGATACTCGGGAAGGCTCATTTTGATCACGTAAGTCGAATTGGGGCCAAACTTGCTTCATACTCCGCATACACAGGTAGCAAAGCTTTTTGGTCCCAGGCCAAGTCGGTCGAAGTGAACTTCTGCCGCCCCTCACTGCCATCTGCATGCTTCGCATCTAGATGCTTCCGGCAAGATACCTTCCCGCCTTCCTCATTGCGGGGTTTCTATGCCCAAAATTCGCATTCGCCAGAAGGAGGTTCTCAGAACGCTTCGAGCTCTAGATGTGAACAAGGCCAGTGGTCCTGATGGCATTCCAGCGATTGTGTTGAAAAACTGTGCGCCTGAATTGTCTCCCATCTTAACGCGTTTGTACCGCCTCTCTCTTCACTCAGGTAAAGTTGCGAAGAGCTGGAAGCTTGCCAATGTACGAACTCTGAGCGGTTGTTTGACTATTGCACGGACACGCTAGGCACATACGATTGGAACACGAAGATCAAACGCTCCTTTCTCGTCCTCACTTTGCTATGGATGCTATGTGCACCAAACGTAAATGTATTTAAATTGCACTAGAATAGTTTTAGTCTTTTTCAAACGCTATGAAAACCGAAAGGGATAGCAATAAATTGTAAGCTGTAAAATTAGGCCACCCAAAACAAAAACAAAGTCTTCAATCAATGCGTCTTATTATTCATGACTTACGGAACCGAAACGTGGACAGTCAAGGTCAATCTAGCACACAAATTAAGGTCGCTCAGCAAGCTACGGAGAGAGCTGTACTTGAAGTTTCTCTGAAAGACAAGATTCGTAATGACGATAACCGACAGAGAACCAAGGTAATAACTCTAATGATTAGCAAGGTAAAGTGGCAGCGGGGCTTTTTTTTTGCTTTCTTGGCAATCGTTTGACACGGTCTCACCTGATGGAAAGCGATGATGTGGTCGAAGGTGTAATACGCTTGCCTAGTAGATACCTATTTACTCTTGACTTGAACACACCTGGCTTATAATTTAGCGGTAACACAGACAAGGGCAGGGCATTCCACTCCTTTGCAATTCTTAAAATAAATGAAGAAGCGTAACGCTTCGTTCTTGTGCGAGGTATTTCAACCATAAAAGGGTGGCGCTTTGCTGATCGTCTAGTCGTACCGTGATGGAAAGGTGATGGCGGAATCAGGTTGTGCAGTTCTTGTGCACACACTCCATAGCGCAATCTGTAGAATACCGACAGGCTTGCTACCTCACGTCGATGCGCCAGACTGAAGCTTACTCTTTACCAGAGTGTCATCCCCAATGAGCCTGATAGCACGTCTCTCAATTGAATCCAAAGACTCGAGCTGATACTTGGCAGAACCGTCCCAGAGGTGGCAGCAGTACATCTTCCTGTGCTTGATAAAGGTTCAAAAGCTGTCCCGGAGTGAAGTACTGTCTAAGTTAGACCAAATACCAAGTTTTTTTTGCAGCTACCTTGGCTTTGGATTCAATATAAGGCCCAAAATTCAGGTTTGATGTGAGTTCGACATCCAAAAGCTTCAGATGGTCGCCTATTGGCATTGTTACACTTTGGAAAGACGGAGATCGGTTTAGAGGACACTTTTTAAAGAAAACAAATACGCCTGCGTTTTAGTAGCATTAAATTTAACCACGTTAGCATCGCCCCAATTGGACACGGCTTCTAAGGCTAAATTTAAACGGTCTAACATAGCCTCTCTTTGAAACTGGACAGCGTCACAGCTGGCTTGACCATTGGAAACACTTCCAATGGTCAAGCCTACAACTCCCGGTCTCTCAACTACAGTACTGTCATCAGCATACCCAAAGCTACCGGGCTTCAGAAGGTCATTAATGTGCAGTAAAAACAGTGTAGCCGAGAGAACCGATCCCTGAGGTACACCGGCATTGATAGCCATTTGATCAGACGAGCAGCCCTGTAATTAAACGACCAGCGCATAACTGAGAACGCCTCCAAAGTCAAAGTATTTATTGTAGGTAGGCAAAATAATAGCACTCTTACAAGTCAAGTTATTGTAAATAGATCAAATCAATAAAATTCAGTAAACTAGGTATGCTTTGAGTTTTGAAAAGGAAATTTCCCTTTCATGCGCCGACTCGAGAGTTGAATCTCGCACAGGAAAAGGAAATACCCTCTTTTGACTCTACCGGTACTTCAAAAACACGGCCGCACCAATAAACTCTACGGGGATGATATTTTCTAAAATTTTGACAAATAAGTATGTATGTCAGAAATTATAATGAATACATGTAAATGTCAACTACAAAAAATAAAAATGCCAATGAGCCGTCCCCACAATCATCACACTGATAAAAATACATATGACTAATAAGAAAGCAGGCTAGACCAGTCCCCACAAGCAACATCCATTCGAGAGTATGACTTGACTTGTGTACATCAGCCCTTTAGTATAACTTACGAGGAGGTTGACGGTAGCCGCCATCCTCTTGTCCCGATGCTCGGCGCCTTGCATAACGGCGCGGTAGTCTAGCAGCCGCTCTAGCAACCGCGTCACACAGCCGACGAACGCGGCACCCGCCTCGCGCCAGCCCTCGGTCGACACCCGTTCCATTAGCCTGATATATAAGGTACCTACATTAGAATTTTGTTCAATTCTGTGGTAACATTACAATGGTAAGTACTAGTTGATAGGCTGAGGCGTTACTTTGCGAAAATCATATTTAAAATGAACGAAGAAATAGTTATTTGTTATACAAGGCTGCAAAGTGATTTTTTGGCGCGAGTACTTGTGTTTAAACCTGAGCAAGCGAAGAATTAAAAAATAAATATAAATTAATTATAGAAATATAAATAAAGATAGATAGGATTCTATATTTATAAATTACTAGCGACCCATCCCGGCTTTGCACGGGTAGATATATAGAAAGATAAAATTAGTAGGTACTTTATTTGGACAAATAGAACAACAACAATTTCTTACACAAATTGTTTATGTTTATAGCTTGTATACTCACGTACCAAAACGTTTGCACTTTCGTCTATTGCATTATTCTATTTAACGCAAGGAGGTTGAATTACGGTTGCTATTTCGTGTATTATTAGCATAGAGCATTTCCTACGTCAATGATTATTAGATGTTCTGTGATTTTGTTTCCATGGCAACGTTCCATATACAAAGACCCATATCTCCTTTTTAGTTTGTGATCTTACGTAGTATTTATATACTCTTTGGTTCGTGACACAAAGTAATAGTTTTTTTGCAAAATGTAATACCCCAGGTTTCATTTTTGCTATTTTCGAGGGGAACTCAAATTTTTTGAAAAATAAAATCCTGCTAGTGTTACTCGCTGATAATTTAGCTTTCTTTATGTAAAAGATTTTTTTAAATCGGGTCTGTATTTTTGGAGTTTATCCACACATACAAACTAACAAACAATCAAATCTTTCCTTTTTATAATATTAGTGTACTAATAAAGGTACGAGACGCAGAATAAGCAGCCGTGCGAAACACACAACTGTTCACCTCACTACAGCGAGGAAAATGCTATAACATTAGTGTTTATAACAATAATAAAAAATGAACCGTCGCAGAACGCCTGGCAGATGTGTAAACATAATAGAATAGAATCGAATATTATTGCAAATTATTGAATAGAAAGGTTCCATTTTTAAAAACTCTTTCCAGATTATTATATTTCCAGCTAGCGGATAAAAAACACTTATGCACTCAGATTTCGAATGACAAACAGAATAATTCCGAGCTTGTGAGGTGAAAAAAAATGTAGCTTACATCCGCCAATCTGTAAGTGAAAGTAATGAAAAATGGAAAAATAAATAAATTATATAAACCTTGTGCACAATGGTATTGCTGTCAGACATTTGTATATGGAAGATTTGATTAGATTTGTATATGTGTTTTATTGTATACTAGCTGTGCCCGCGGCTTCACACGCCTGGTCATTTTCTAAGTTAAAAGTACTCTATGTGCTATTTCAAGAACTAAAATACCAATATACCAACATTTCATCAAAATTCCTTCAACCGTCAAATATTTTTTATCGATTGCTCGGCTTCTACTTATCGGATTGAGATACTAACCCAACCAACACACAAGTGGAAATTGCAGCTTATTTTGTAACTTTAAGATGTATAATAGCGGCATTAGAGTACAGGAAGCAGTTTTAAGTTGCATAACAGCTTCCGAAAATGTCTGTAGGTACAAAATGTACCAAAAGTGGCAGTATCGGAACCAAATACCACCCTTGTCTTTATAATATTCTAGAACCAATTTACCACCTACACCTATACCTTATAGACCTTATAGAGAGTTATGAAGAGCATTTGTCACTGAAAGTTTTATGAGGGTTTTTCTTGTTACTGTTATACGCCGCTCAACTGCATAAGAGAGTTAATAGTAGGCCTTATAAAGCAGTTATATAAGAGTTCGAATAACCACTCTTGTTCTACTAGAAGTTCCATAATAGGGGTAATAATATACTCTAATACAGTCTCAAGTTCCAAAATGACAATCAATGTAACTAAAGATCTACTTGAGGTCTTTAAAATGTAAAAAGAGCTACCTTGAGTATTACAATAGAGATTATTTACACTGTTGTACTGACTTAGTCAATCCGCCATTGCTCAAGAAAAGTGACTTATTTACTTGAAAAATTTAGGCATTACAATGATGTGTTTCATTGAATTAACCTTGTTTTTGTCAATATAAAAACGACCAATTGCAGATAATAAACTGTCAATACATAATAAAAATACGAAATCATTTTATTTCAAAAGTCAATATAATTTAGCAAATATTTCTTCCATTTTGATGTTATTTCGAAAGCGCTTAAAAATTTACTGGAAAAACATCATATTTATGCACAGTAAACATGAAAGCGTTTTTATCCGCTTGTGTTTAACAAAATCATAAGTCACATTTGAATTAAGTAAACTTAACAATAATATTTTAATGATGGCCGATTACAATATTAATTACGCTTCACCATTTTGACATACAATACATTCATTCATATTCGTTCACTCGTTCACAAAAGTAACATCATAAAAGCGTTAGTGTGGCGTTAATCATCCGTTGCAGATCTTGAGGCACCATTTTACTGCCCTTGTGCAGTTGTAATATAACTAAAGGCTACATAAAATTGTGCCCAAAATGGTTCTAGAGCTGCTGCATTAGACCTCCAGAGTATGCTATAGCTCACGTCTTAGCACCTTTGGGCATAATCAGATTGGCTCTAAAGCCATTATGCAACTAGTTTGTGTTGGTTGGGAAGTACCCGTTTTCAAGACAAACCCTAAGCTATCCAACAGTGAAAACCGCATTGCAATCAGTCCAGTAGTTTTACGTGATGCGCGAACAAACATACAGACAAACAAAGATAAGTACCATAAACCATTTTTTTTATTATCTTCTTTGTACATAATTATGTTTTACTATAAGTATAGATAGAAGATTGTAACCCGATTCTGTTTACAAAATTATGATGACGCAGCAATGATACTTACACAGAACTTAAGTGCTCCCTGATTTGTTGCATGTACAAAAGAAAATATAATTATAATACAAAAAGGCATATCCATTTTAATTTCAATCTGTCTCTTAGTTCAGAGTACTACAGACGGGTTTAGTCGCTCGGCAGTGTTTACCAATACCGTGTCAAATAGTTTATAAGATCAGTCTGGAGAGAATTTGTTATAGGTATAACTTACAATGTATCTAATAGCCTTCGATAATGCTCATCAGCCTTGTTCTCAGCGACTAAAGAGTTTAGTTTATCAACCAACGCTGCCTTTGTACGTATTGCCGAGCCGGTGGCAACTCTTTTAGCCACCATTAGAGCCAATACAACCACGGAAGAGACCAGACAGATTATAATCATACTTACACAGTATCAAATAGCCTTTGATAAAGCTCATCAGTCTTGTTCTCAGCGACTAAAGAGTCCAGTTTATCAACCAACGCTGCCTCTATACGTCTTGCCGAGCCAGTGGCGGCTCTTTTAGCCCCCATTAGAGCCAATACAACTACGGAAGATTCCAGACAGATTATAATTATACTTACACATTATCAAATAGCCTTCGATAATGCTCATCAACCTTGTTCTCAGCGACTAATGAGTCCAATTTATCAGACAACGCTGCTTCTGTACATCTTGCCGAGCCGGTGGCGGCTATTTCAGCCACTATTAGAACCAATATAACCACGGAAGATACCAGACAGATTATAATCATACTTACACAGCATCAAATAGCCTTCGATACTGCTCATCAGCCGTGTTCTCAGCGACTAAAGAGTCCAGTTTATCAACCAACGCTGCTTCTGTACGTCTTGCCGAGCCGGTGGCGGCTCTTTCCGCCGCCATTAGAGCCAATATAACCACGGAAGATACCAGACAGATTATAATAATACTTACACAGTATCAAATAGCCTTCGATAATGCTCATCAGCCTTGTTCTCAGCGACTAAAGAGTCCAGTTTATCAACCAACGCTGCTTCTGTACGTCTTGCCGAGCCGGTAGCGGCTCTTTCCGCCGCCATTAGAGCCACTAAAGCAGCCAAAGCCGGCCGTCGCAGGGAGCTGACTAGAGTGATCTCGAGTAAAGCACCCACTGCGCCGGGCAGCATGTGCAGCTGGGCTGGACCTGGGGAAACGATGTAGCCACATTAAAAATTGTGAAATAGATTAGGCTCAACTTCAATCAGTCAATCTCTCAAATCACTTTTTTTATTAGCACTTTTACAAGTCAAATAATTCGCATGAATGAGGAGAAAAAGTGTATCGGAATACGGAAATAAGCCCGTTAAAGAATAGGGCATCAAGAAACTGCGGGAATATAATTAATTGTCTGGTAAATTCTGTACAACTAACTGTGGCCGCGGATTTTCCCACGTGGTTATTGTGTTCTTCCAGGAAAAAAAAACATTTGTTGAACCTGCTCACAAAATTTCACGAGAATCGGTTGAAAAATACGACCTGTAGAGGACTACAGGTCGTCGATTCTCGTTCTCGAGCGAGACAGCCGGACATACAAAGCATTTTTGCCCAAACTGAAACGGAGACGATTCGCTCGCGCTGCGCGCTCGCTCGGTCAATAACGAGAAAAGATTTGATTTTTTGTATGTTTGTTTGTAACGGATAAACTCACACAATACTTAACTGATTTTAAAAACTCTTTGATTTTAAAATAAAATGGTTCCTACGTAAATTGCAATATTGTAACCCAAGGTATAAAAAAATTGCCATAAATGTCATTACTCGGCGCGTACGCTGCGTAAACTATTGATAATACATAAAATTGTGTACTACATGTTTATAGTGAGGACTATATATGTACTGTGTCATTACCCACGAACAAGTACGCAAGGCTATTAAGTCTAACTATTGTGGTTCAGACACAATAACCGTTTTTTGTTACAATTAGTCAATGAAGACACGGGTAGAATCCTGTACAAATAATAATAATAATATTTTTTTATTTCCAAAAGAACACTTATTCTATTAGGTACACATTATAAACGCACAGTTAAACAATTTAGAATAAAAATACCAAGTAAATAGCGAGTCTCAAACTAGGCCGGAGCCTGTATCTTGAGGCTCTGAGAGCGATGAACCAAAGGAGGATGCCAGCTTTCGGCTTCCAAGACTTTTAAATGTTAAATGCTGCGGACACGAAATCTATTCACATTACCGACTATATAAAATAATTTAATTTATTCTTATTAAAACAATAACAATCGGGAACTGTTATTAAAATAAAAATTATTATTATGAATAGTAATGACCGGAAATAGCTGTGCAAGACTTTTAAAAGTTAAATGCTGCGGATACGAAATGTATCCACACTATTGACCATATAAAATAATGTAATTAATTCTTATTAAAACAATAACTTTCGGGAACGGTTATTAAAAAAATAGGAATTTAAATGAATAAAAATGACCGGAAATTGCTGTGAACTGATACTAATTACGAATCATAGTGTTCACTATAACTCGTTATTTGTGCAAATAAACTATTAATAAATAGATTAACAAAATCGATTTAAAAAAATCTAAGGGCTATCTACTATAATAGGGAATAAACTATTATTCTAATAGAAATCATTTCAGTATATTATTTTATGATATTAGTAATAAACAACAATAAACGCATGCGTATTTTTTTATCCTGCTTATACGTTAATTCATTATTTGTTGTATAAATGTTTCAGTGGTTTAGGTACCAAGCTCATGACAAGAGCCGAGAAGGCCCAGGGTTCGATTCACAGATTGAATACCTAAGTGTCTACTACTATAGCAGGTATAGGTAGGTAAAAATACTTTATAAATGATATTAAACATGATCGTAAAGTGTAGGTACCTACATAATATATCAGTTTAATATTAGATTTCAATAATTATCTTGGCTATATTATTCTCTTGACCATAAATAGTGTCATAATCTAACGAAAGTCACATAACCACAAAAGTTAACTTTATTTCCTCATAACTTATTTTTGAATAGTTCTCAGAAAAAACTACTAACACACAAAATATTTTAACATAATGCTTTAAAAATAAAAAAACTTTTCAGTTGTGTCCGCAACAATTTTACATCGAGCCTAAGTCACTTTGGAGATCTGGCATAGTCCTTTAAATATATTAACAGAAACTCAAGAAAGTGTAAAAACAAAATAATAAAAAACTAATTCCACATTTTTAAGCTATAAAAATTAATAAATTAATAAAATTAATTAATAGGGGGAAAAATTATTAAATGAAATATAATTTTGAAATAAAGTGTTTTCTTATTAGTATAGGAGTTTAATTATTTACTAATCAGGGGGTTGAATGGGAGATTTTATGTGTGAGTGTCTGTGTGTGAGTATGTTTTTGTGTAAGAGTATATATTTGTGTTTGAGGATGAGTGTAAAGGTTTGTATGAATTGATGTATTCATGCCTGCAATTGAAAGCGTATGCAGATTTATAATAAATCCTCTGACTCTTCATATGAGAGCCTTAGAAGCCAATCTTTGACTGTCCGTTTGCATTCGGAAACTGAGCTGTCTTTAATGTCGCATAGTTTGCTAACATTATTGTATGTGTTGAGATGAGAGAATGCTGGACATCTACGAGACAATAGGGATGAAGCTCGCGGAAGGGGGAGACGAAAGACACGTCTAGCCATTAGCTCGTAATAGTCAGGTCGGTTGGGGAGAGCCTTGTGTGCTTTTATTGTGGCATTTATAATAAATAACTGCCGAACTCGTAGGCCCTTGAACTCATTGTACAGATTGTCAGTCGGATACCTAAAAGTTTTTCTTAAAATTACCTTGATAAGAGCCCACGGGCTCTTTCCAATGCAATAAAACAAGTTTTGCCGGCACTGCCCCAAACCGAAACGCAATATTGCATGATGGATTGACACAGGGCTAGATAGATTTGTCGTATAACATCCAGCGAAGTACAATCTCTAAGCTTTTTCATAATGTAGATAAGTTTCCTCACTCGGCACGACAAATCAATTACATGGTCTTTAAAGGACAAGTTCTCATGAATCGTAATCCCCAAGTATTTTATTGATGTAGTTCGATCAATAAGGCTGCAACTGCATGTACAATGAGGGTATTGGCCGGTGCTGTTGTCTTGTAAACCACTATGAATTCTTAACAAAAGATCTGTGGAAGGGCTGGAGACGCAAGTTTTGGAGAATGCCATGTATTTTGTTTTTTTAGTGTTCAACGTCAAAAGGTTTTTATCCAATAATGTTGCGACATGCGTGAGACCTACTTCCACAATATGGTACACTTGGTCCCAGCTACTACCATGGAACAAAATAACAGTGTCATCAGAATAAGTGATAATTTCTGCGTTTTTTAGAGAGCAGCTCACTATATCATTTATGTATATTGTAAACAGTGTTGGACCAAGGATACTACCCTGCGGAACGCCAAAACCAATTGGGAGATTATCGCTAGTGCAGGAACCAATTTTTACGTATTGGCTACGATCACTCAAATAACTCCTGAACCAATCATGAGCCACTCCTCTTATTCTATGGGACTCAATTTTCTTTAGAAGCAAGCCAACCGAGACGGTGTCAAACGCCTTTGCTAGATCTAAAAACACCGCTAAACAATGTTTTCTATTTTCGACGTGTGATGAAACTAGATTGACAAGAAGTGATGTAGCGTCTTCGGTTGACCTACCTCGTCGGAAACCAAATTGCCTCTCTGACAGCAGGTGGTACTTTTCCAAGTATGCAATGAGACGACTATTAACAACTTTTTCAAGGACAGCAATAACCCTTAGCAAAGCTATAGGCCTGTAGTTGTCAGGGAGGGTTTTGGATCCACTTTTATAAATCGGAGATATGGCAGCAATTTTCCAGCAGTCCGGGAATAAACCTGATGTTAGGCTGAGGTTAAATATATGTCAGAGGAACTAGTAACGAATGGAGTAATTTCTTCAACAAGCTTACTGTGAATTTGTCAAGACCAGGTGAACTATCAGTATTAAATTGGGAGATGAATTTAGAAATTTCATATGGGTCCGTTGCATTGATAAAAAGTGAGTGAGTGACTGAGGAAGATGGTCTATAGCCCGCAATGAGTGAGTCTTGGGTAACACAGAGTTTATTTAGTATGGTAGCTGACATTTCACCAACTGACACAAAGTGTTTATTACAAAGATGAAGCGAAGCGATGGGATCATTATTGACATGATTTAAAAGTTCACTAGCGTCATTATTTTTGACTGAGGTCTGACATATGTTTTTGATAGCTTTCCAAAGCTTTTTCGTGTCATTTCTATTTTCTTCTAACTGTTGACAGTTGTATTCATTTTTTGAGTTTCTTTAGTCGAGTGTTACAAAAATTACGGTACCTAGTGTATACTTTACGCTTTAACTTATCATCAGGATGGGATCTAGAATCAAGGTGTAATTTATCCCGGCGGCGCATACATCTGAGTAACCCAGGGGTTATCCAGGGTTTCAACGTGACCCATTTACGCCCAATTTTTATCTTTCGAGTGTGTTCGGCCATAATATTTGTCAAAATTTGATTGAAAGAAATTGCCGCTGAGTTTACACAGGAGTCTTCGATAACAACAGCCCAGTCAATTTCATTCATTTCAGCTGCAGCTGCTTCTATGTCTGTTTTGTATTTAAATCGAGGCTTAGGTGCAGCTTGGGTAGAAAGACCTGTTCCGGCGATAACTATATCATGGTCAGTTATACAGACTTGCACACCATTCCTACCGATTTAGTATTTGATTTTATGAAAATATGGTCAAGGCAGGCTTTATCTCTTGTTGGCTTTGAGATAGCTGGAAGGAGACCGTGAGATGCCATCAGGCACAAGTAATCATTTGGCACATTGTCAGATTGATTGCAAATAATATCTATGTTTATATCACCAGTAACAACGATAAATGGATAGCTCTTTAATGTAATCAGAGTGGAGTCAAGAGAATTAATAAAAGGACCAAGAAGCGACGTAGAGGAAGATCGATAGATCCCGAGGATTGCAATCCTTTTGTTAATAGTTATAAGAAGCGAGTCAGCGTCATCTATTTTTGGATACTGGATTGCAGCATTGCCGACTGAACTTTTAATATAAACAATAACACCTCCATTTTTGTTTTTCTGTGTCAAACTACGTTAAGTATCATATCCTGGTAAGGAGTCTATTCTGAGGCCTTCAGTAAGCCAACACTCAGATAGCACTATGGCGTCTATATCAGCATCTATACGTTTTAACGCAACCACAAAATCATCGAAATTATGCTGAAAGCTCCGAATATTTAAAGAGAGAACTTTGAACTTATAATCTGCCTTAATCAGTATATTCTTGCACGAGTCAACAGACTCAAGTGTATGACAGTTAATGGATACGGTTTTATCAATTTCATTAGAAACACTAAGTAAAGCCATCATTATAGTAGTAAAATAGAGAGGATGAAAGCGTCTGTGTCCAGAAAGTCATATTAATAAAAATATTAGCAATATGAGCAAGAAAATCGTAGGAAATAGCATGAACAATTATTGTGTTGATGTTGAGTGTGTGGTAAAAGTGTAAATGAAAGTGTGTGAGTGATTTAATATATGTCGTTTCCCCATTTGTAGTTTCATCAAAATCAAGTACAAACAAACGAAAAAGCTTATTAAGTAACATTTCATAAATACTAAGTGGTTTAAAAAGCGCAAAACAGGCAACCGAAAGAACAAAAAGGATCATCATGACTAATGTCCGTCTGCGTTCCGAAGACTTAAGTGGACGGCGGCGGCGGGCACAAATGACGTTCGAGCTCTTCCATATTCCTGATGGCAATGGCGGGATTTCCCTCATGCTTGCGTACATACACGGTACCACGGCCTTTGACCCAGCAGAATTTGTAGTCAGCCGATTTGGCTTGCTGCCGGGCGGATCGAAATAACTGCCGATTTTCCAGCGTTAGTCGCTCGTTTATATATATGTTTATCGCAGGTCCTTTTACTTGTATGTCCACACATGTCAGGTTGCGTCTACTTTTACCTTCCCTCAGGAACGTTTCACGTTGATGACGTCAAAGGAAGCGAACAACCAAAGGACGAGGGGGTCGAGTTGCAGAGCTTTCTTGGGTGCCTCCAGTGTTCAAATTTTCGCGGCTGCGAGGCCCGACGCGGGACACGTAATCCAAATCGTTTTCGTTAACTGCTGCGCCAATTTTTTGCGAGGTAATTTGTTCTAAGTGCAACGGGCTTTCATCTGGAAATTCATTAATTCCGACAATTTCAATCTCGTTCCTAAGGCTTGATTGGGCACGAGTATTTAATTCATGACGCAGTTCTACAATTTTATTACGACACGTCAAAACTTCGCATTCACGCTCCTCAAGCAGGCGTAGTCTCGAGTCTGCCTCGATTAGTTTCTTTTCGTGTTCATCAATACATCGTGTTCATAAATAAAGAGAAACCCTTAGCTACCCGTGCGAAGCGGTGGTGGCTTAACGGTTCAATATTGCAACTTAGAATCAAACCATACCGGGTTTGGTCCTAAGCGCTGCACCAATGACTTTCCTAAATTACAAGTATGTGCAGTTTTTCCTCGCTTCGTGCTTCAGAGGGCACGTTTTAAGCTGTCTGTCCCGGCTGAATAGATTAGTAGCAGTGGTTAAGCCATGTCAGAAGCCGTCGGGCGGGTTGATAAACTCTGACACCCGAGGTCAGCACTGTAAGGTATGTGAGAAGTATCCGAGCACACCGTGCTCTAGCCTCCGGGCTGCTCTTTGGTATATATGTATAGTCTATGGTGCAGGGGTATTATTGTACCGATTAAAAGATGTCTGTTTCTCTTCATTAAGTTTATGGATAAAACAAGTATCATTAAACCAGAGGGGTGTTATAAGATTAGTGTCTGTCTGTGGCATCGTAGCTCCCAAACGAATGGACCAATTTTGATGCGGTTTTTATTATATTTGAAAGCTGATGTGATCGAGATGGTGCTTAGTTATAATGGGGGGGAAGGGGCAGTGAGGATCGTAGCTCCCAAAATAATGGACAGATTTCGATGCGTTTTTTTATGTTTGAAAGTTGATGTGATTGAGATGATTCTTAGCTATAATGGATGGAGGGGGAAAGGGTCGTCGGGGGTTATATACATTTTAATTTATGCTTGTTCTTTTACAGTCAACTACCCTACAGCATATAAAACGCCATCTGTCGGTTTATGTGGGAACTAAACTGATGTTGTGTTTTTGTTTGGTGTGTTGACTGACCGAGCATGTTCCACGTGGCCAGCACTTGCATGCCGGCGGCGGCGCGCATGCGCGGCCGGTCGGGCCCGCGCCCCGCCCAGCGCTCCGGCTGCAGCGCGCCCGACGTCACCAGCGCCACGCCCAACTCCATGTATCCGGACCACAGCTGGACAATTATAAAACAATGACAATAAGACACATTAAAGAAGGAAAATAATTTATTGCCAACAAACTTAAACTACTAAAACAAATAACAATACAAAACTCACATGACACGCGACAACATATCTACGAGTGCTCTTTAGGCCCGTGTGTGTGTCTGTGATCCATAGTGTAAAACGAAGTGGCTTCCCGCCGTCTGTTTGTTAATAGATTTGCGGTTTTCATCAATAGATAGTGATTCAAGAAGAAGGTTTATACGTATAGTTTAATATCGTTTCGTGGTAATTTGTTGAAATATGACAATAAATGTTCAATATATCAAAAAACAAATGTTCAAACAGGGAGGTTTCCATTAAATTTCATTACTTTTCGGAACTGACCTGAGAATCAAATTGTGGAGGCTCGTCTCCCAAAAACCTCTCCAGCAACGGCGCCGACAAATCCTGAAGCGCAGATAGCAACACTTTGCAGCTCTGGACTCTCAGCACCATCCAATCTGCGGGGAATACCTATGAACAAGGTCACTTTATTATAGTAGCTCTGATAAATCTATACACATAAAAACGAAATGCTGTTGGTTGGTAAGCATCACCTGAGGAGAACGGCTGGGCTGGACCGATTTGCCTATTTTTTGTTTCAAATTGTTCGTCCGAATTAGGTTTTTATGAAACGAAAAATTGCAATTTACACATTCGGAACATACACTTCCTTCGAAGGAGATAATAGAGGGGTGTTATAAGTATAATAACAGTCATAAGTATAATAATAATAAGTGAGTGCGTGTGTGTGTATGTTTGTCTGTGGCATCGTATCGCTCAAACGAATAGACCGATTACGATGCTTTTATTTCTGTTTGAAAGCTGATATGATCGAGATGGTTCTTAGGTGTAATAGGGGAAGGGGGGTAGGATCGTAGCTCCCAAAAGAATGGACTGATTTTGATGCGTTTTTTTCCGTTGGAAAGCTAATGTGATCGATGGTTCTTAGCTATACATTTTTAATTTGTGCTTATTCTTTGAGATATTTATATGAACTCAAACTTAACTTAGATGCTTCGTTCTAAATCAATATACATAGTATAAACAAAGGCGATTCCCGCCGTCTGTCTCTCTGTAACGCTTAATCTTTTGAACTACGCAACGGATTTTAATGCGGTTTTCATCAATAGATAGAGTAATTCAAGAGGAAGATTTATACGTATAGTTTCATATTGTTTCTTGTTGATTTGTTGACATATGACGATAAATATTTAATATGTCGGAAGAAATCAATAAATATTGACAAAACCAAGTCACTTTCCGCCGTCTGTACCCTTAGATCTTTTAAACAATGCAAAGGATTTTAATGCGGTTTTCATCAATAGATAGAGTGTTTTGAGGGGACAGACAGAAATACATAGATATAATATGATATATGTATGTATCTATCTATATACATAAATATATAGATAGATACATACATACAAGTGAGGATAAATAACACCTTGCGCGTCTTACAGTCGTGCTTCTTTCCGGGCGTCATGGCACGTGACGGGTAAACAAACACAAATTAAAAATTGATATAAACTCCGACTTCCCACCACCCATTATAGCTAAGAAGCATCTAGATCACATCAGTTTTTAAACCGCAATCAAAATCGGTACCTTCGTTTGGAAGCTACGATGACACACGCACACACACACACACACACACAAACACACACACACACACACACACGCGCGCGCACACACGCACACGCACATACACACACAGAGAGAGAGAGAGAGAGAGAGAGAGAGAGAGAGAGAGAGAGAGAGACGCATACACACACAATGATACATACCCTAAACTTATAACGCCCGTCTCTTTGTTCGGGGGTTAAAAAGACGCGTTACAGTCGTGCTTCTCTCCGGGCATCATGGCACGTCACGGGAAAACAAAAATGTTGCGAACGATGGATATTCGTACTTTTCATCAACGTCATCCACGCGGGTTGTTGGTCGTATGAGGTAGTGCTGGCCTCTGGTGTTAGTATGTCAGGCCGCCCGAAGGGCCTCTAACATGGCTTAATGACTGCTATTTATTAATTACAGCCGGGACCGACAGCTTAACGTGCCCTCCGAAGCACGGAGCGATGGAAAACCGCACATAACTTGGAAAAGTCATTGGTGCGGAGTCCAGGACCCTACTTAGGACCGAACCAGGTATCGTTGGATTCTAAGTTGCAGTATTGAACCGTTAGGCTACCACCGCTCAACCATGCGGGTGAAATCGCGGGACGCAGTTAGTCTACACTAATATTATAATGAGGAAAGATTTGTTTTTGTATGTTTTTATGCTTTTTGTTGAATTGGATAAACTCAAACAATATTGAGTCGATTTTTAAAATTATTTCACTTATAGAAAGCTACATTATCAGCGAGTAACATGGGCAGTATTTAATTTTTCATTTTCATTTTCCCTACGAAAATTGCAATAATGTAACCCAAGGTATCAAAGATTTGCCTATAAAAATTACGATTACTCGTTGTAAGGAACGAAATGTTTCCGTGAAAACGAAATAATAACAAATCTGTCAAAAAGCACTACGAGCATTGGGGTGGTTCCCATTTGTCCCACGGAACAAGATGTCATCGGACAAAATGAGTCTATTTTTTACAGATTTGTTTTATAGAACTATATACTAGCATTTCTTCAGACTTCACTTCTCAGTGAGGTCATGGGACTAAATATGAATCTAGTTTATCCCAAATTGTTCTAGGTGACCAAAATGGGAACCAATCAAATCTTGCATTTTATGAAAAATCTTCTTGTCACATTTGGCGTGAGTAAATGTATATTAAGTAAATTAAAAAAAAAAGGAAAAAATGCTGAGTCTGGAAGAGTTTAGGTACTGTAAAAAGGAGTGACTCTGTGATGACATCACAAACCAGAAAGGTTTTAATGTTTGTTCTCTGTGGAACAAATACGTAAGTAATATTGTCCGATGACGTCCCATGGAACAGATGGGAAGCACCCGAGCGTTGCTACTATACTTTTGCATTGGTTTGTTTTTTGTTCACAATAGTCAATCAAAACATCGGAAGAATCGTGTACAAATAAACAGAAACTCTTAGCTACCCGTGTGAAGCCGGGGCGAGGTACTAGTGGTCAATAAAATAGATAAATTATTTAAATATGCCTTCGTCAAACACATTTTTATAAAGAGTGATAACTTACGTCTTGTTCTATCAAATGTCTAAAAACAAGGAAGGCTCGCATCAGGAAGTCTTTTAGTGGTTTTCTGTCGTTAGGATGCGGCGCCAGATGGCTCCACAGTCTTTGGTAGTGGATGGGTTTTAGAAGCTCCATGGCGCCCAACAGACCGGCTACCATGGACCCCTGGAAATGTAAGTTAAAATAATAAGCATTATTAAAAAAAAACAAGAGAGATCAGCCAAACTGGCGATTGCCTCCAATCAGATGTAGTGCAGTCTTCAAATAACACGTCCAACTTGTTGGGTCATAGAACGTTTACGTCCGGCTCCAAATCGTCCGGATAGTCCGGGTCTTCCTTCCTCCATAGTGGAGTGACCAACTCGCTAATAGTTACGACACATTGGCCTAAGAATATGTAGTTCTTGATGGAGTTGGTGGTGTTGGTTGGTAAAAAGGCTGTCACAAAAATAGAAGATACTCACTGAAACTCATGACAATCAGATGCAGCACAGTCTCCACTAGCACATCCAACGTGTTGAGACATAACATGTTCAAGTCAGGGTCCAACTCGTCCGGATCATCCGGTTGGTCCGGCTCTTCCTTCTTACAAGTAGAAGGATTTGATTGAGATAAAGGTTGATAAAAGAAAAATACTCACTAAAATCTATCACTGGCCTCTAATTAGATGCAGTACGGTCTCCACTATCACGTTCAACGTGTTTAGACATAACACGACCAAGTCCTGGTCCAATTCGTCTAGATCGTCTGGTTGGTCCGGGTCTTCCTTCTTCCACAGTAGAGATTTGATTGGGGAAAAGGTTGATACAAGAAAAATAAATACTAAAACGAGCCACAGGCCTCTAATCAGATGCAGTACAGTCTCCACTAGTACGTACAACATATTTAGACATAACACGTCCAAGTCCGGGTTCAACTTGTTCGGATCGTCCAATTGGTCTAGGTCTTCCTTCTTCCACAGTAGAGGGATTTGTTTGGGAAAAGGTAGATACAAGAACAAAATATGCTCACCAAAACCGGCGACTGTCCTCCAATCAGATGTAGTACAGTCTCCACTAGCACGTCCAACGTGTTGAGACATAATACGTCCACATCTGGGTCCAACTCGTCTGCCTCGTCCGGTTGGTCCGGGTCTTCCTTCTTCCACAGTAGAGTGACCAACTCGCCCAACATTTCGGCGCATTGAGCTAGTTCATCGCGACGTGCAAGGTGGACGCGCAGATGGTGGCACGCGGTCGTTAGAACTATGTTGCGTGCTTCTGTTGAAGATAAATTATGGTAAGGATAATTAATATTAAATAAATAATAAAGTATTTATTCAGTAATAGTTGTATTACAAGGGAGCAAAATAAAATTTTTACATCGAGGACAACATTTTGAATCTAGAGCGGAGTGAAGGATTCTAGAGTAGATTCCCGAGCGTAGCGAGGGATTATTAAGTAGAATCCTAGACATATTGAGGGATTCAATATACATCGCCCGAAGAAAAATAATTTTGCGTCCGAGTGATACCGCTCTACTTTTCATCCCCCTGTATGAGAAAAATAAATAAAACGCGCTTTTAGATACTTTACAACTCATATATTTATATAAAAGGGTATTAAATAGATTAAAAATAAATAACTTTAAATAAACTAGGTACTTATGCTCTAATAAAAATGTACAACATTCACTTTGGACTTCTTTGATTTATATCCTTCAGATAGCCTTCAGACAATCTCTTCAGATATTGTGTTCTAAATCTTGTGTAGATCTCGATTTGAATGATTGGTACTGACATCCAAAGTGTGAAGGTTTCTTACATTTTTATAATTCTTGAAAATAGGTACAGTTTCCGAAAAACACTTCGCTCTTTTTGTATTTTCCCACTCGATAAAGTTGTTATAAGCTTTCAAATATTTTTACCGGGATATAGTTGGTAATAAATTCTGTATCACATTTATTGCGTAGTTTCTTATATTTTCAAGTGTAAGTAATATAATACTTTCACTACTTAAACTTGATGAACTCATTTTCGTGAAATTATTTAGTTTTTGCACTATCAATATTCCGTGACGATAGTATCGTAATTCGCGCGCTTTCCATTTTTTCCTCTTCTCCGTAAATTTAAATGATTCTGTTTTTAAAGTACAGACAGCGCGCTACGTGACCCAATTTGCACCGCGCGCTCTCATTGGTCAACTGTGAATCAGCAATCCTTCATTTATTTCGTAATATATATTTATACTAACTTTTCGGTCTAATAACGTAAGTCTCAACAGCCTCGACTGGACATAGTTCGACTTCAGATCTCTAGTACCGGAGTTCAAATACCAACCATGAGCGTTTACATTTTGCAAATAAAAAATATGTGATTGCTTATAACTTGAATATGGCCGAGCTGAGGCAGAAAGAGCCTTCAAGCCACGAAACTCATTACTGCCCTCTCTGAAAGTCTTGACCAGAAAATACCTACTTTGCTCCCTCTTTTCGAGGAACCAATCAGCGTTTTTCGAATAGATGGGATGAAAATAAACAAAAGTCATAATACATAAAAAAGAGCCGTCGCGAGACGCCTACTAGATGTGTAAACATAAAAATAGTACATTACTGCCGCGGTCTGTAATGTCTGCGTTGCTGGCAGCGGTGATGATGGTCCTTTATAGCGCGGACAGCAAGGGCTGCAATGATGGCCAAGTTTGAAGGCCGAGAACTTAACTAAGCAAAGCTCGAGGCCATCATAGCGTGGCCAGCAGGGCAGTCATTGCGGACCAAGGCTTGTATAGAGCTTTACTCAAACAGTGCGAGGAATTTAAATAAAACCAGCTTAGTATAATAAGAATTTACTCAAACAATGCAACAACAACGACAACAACAACGACGACCACAACAACAGAAACAGTAACAGAAACAGAAACAACAACAACAATCACGATCACATCAGCTTTCAAACAGAAAAAAAACATCTAAATCGGTCCATTCGTCTGGGAGCTACAACTCTTTTCGCGTTCGGGGTTAACGAACCCACGGAATAAATAATAGTGCTACGACAAAAGACGACAATAATGGATTTTCAAAGGAAATTGCTGGCCGCAAAACACGACAATAATGAAATTTGATACAACTTTGCTGGCGCCTATTCAAGCAGCGCGGCAAGGTCGACTTTGCCCAAAGAAGGTTGTCGAAATAATGACCACATTACTAGTATTGTTTGAGTAAAATAACTAAAACAACGTTCAACCGTTTTGCACCGCGCGCTCTCATTGGTCAACTGTGAATCAGAAACTCTCAATTTGTTCTTTACTAACTTTTCGGTCTAATACCATAATTCTGGTTGGCGCATCGAGACATCGTTCGACTTTCGGTCTTTAGTACCGGAGTTCAATTCAATTCCCAACGGGAGTGTTTACATTTTGCACATAAAAAAAGTGATGGTTTATAACATGTATATGGCCGAGCTGAGCGACGAGCCACGAGTGCTCGCGCCGCGGTAACAGTCGGCGTTACCCCCGTACCGCGCCTTTAGATGTTTACACATCAAAAAATAATAACATAATCGCTCACATCACATCATTATCTCGAAGACGTGTTGAACATAGGCCTCCCAGAAATAGTCGGGTTTTGCCGCTTGGCAGGCGGCTCGGTGACTGCAGTAGTTGGAGATAATACACAGAACAATACTGGTGCCTGTTTGGGGATGAGAAGGGGCGGACCTATTACTAAGCCGGACTTGCACGGCAAAAGCGACAGCGTTATAAAAAACACGTATTTAAAAAAATCTTTTTTGTATGATTTTGTAGCTATTTTGAATTGATTAAAATAACATATTATCAAAAATTCACTAAGAACCCGTAGACTTCCGTATGATAATAGCCGCATTTTTGTGATAGTCAAAAAGATGTTGGCGTAATTAAATTATGTTATGATAAACAGACAGAGATTAGATTAGTATTTCAAGAAACATAACTCTTCAAAATCCCAAATAAAACTTGTCTCCCATTCAGCATCGTTGAACATCTTACCAGGGTCTTGTCCCAAGGGCCCCTTCAGCGTGTCCTGGGCTGCAGCCAGCCTCGCCTTGGCTAATGCGGGAGGAGCGTTGGCCGCGGCTGCGTCTAACATCGCCGCTGTAACTCTGGCGGCTTCCACTGGACAGAGCGCTGAGGACACTTCTTTGGCCACGCTCGCCCATGACGTCATTAGCGCTACCTACAAAATGAAATCGACTTGTAACGTATTCAAACTTGTGAAAGCTCTTCTAGGTTTCCGTTACAAGTCTCTCGAACTTTAAGGTCTTTGACGTACGAAGAGCCAGAAAAAAAGCCTGTTTTCTGGCTCGCCGTACGTAGTAACAACATATCCCTACGTAGTTCCGTAGTTCTTGCGGTCTTCCGTAGTTTTCCCGTTATTCCAAGGAATCATTGAGTAAAAGTAGCCTATGTTCAGTGAAATAATTTTCAGATTCGGAGAATGTATTTGAGCGAACGCTAAATTTTCTCTATGGGGGTGCTGAGCGAATGCCTTTAACGCATGCAGCACTGCTCTAATATCCCTCCTGAAGCTGTCTTCGTACTGCCCGCCCGTGGCGCGAGAGAACAGCCTTCGTGACCGTAAAGCGAAACAAAGTTACAAGCGGACTAATCTACGACTTAAGTACCTCAGCGGGCGCTAAATGCTCTCTATGCGGGTGTTGAGCGAATGCATTCAACGCATGCAGTGCTGCTCTAACATCCCTTCTGAAGCTGTCTTCATACTGCCCGCCCGTGGCGCGAGAGAACAGCCTTCGTGACCGTAAAGCGAAACAAAGTTACAAGCGGACTAATCTACGACTTAAGTACCTGAGCGGGCGCTAAATGCTCTCTATGCGGGTGTTGAGCGAATGCATTCAACGAATGCAGTGCTGCTCTAACATCCCTTCTGAAGCTGTCTTCATACTGCCCGCCCGTGGCGCGAGAGAACAGCCTTCGTGACCGTAAAGCGAAACAAAGTTACAAGCGGACTAATCTACGACTTAAGTACCTGAGCGGGCGCTAAATGTTCTCTATGCGGGTGTTGAGCGAATGCCTTCAACGCATGCAGTGCTGCTCTAACATCCCTTCTGAAGCTGTCTTCATACTGCCCGCCCGTGGCGCGAGAAAACAGCCTGCGCGATCGGACGGCGAGTCGGAATACTGCGCCGAGAGACCGGAGACATTTGCGGATGGGTTCTTGCCCTTCAGCGCCTGCCGCCCATTCAGCGCAATGTTGCACGGATGAGAGAAGGCCTCTGGAAATCATAAGGATAAATTGATAGGGTTGTCTATTTGGATTCAAAGTATTTTAGCCTGACTTCACATGTTAAACAAAGCTGGCAAAATTTTAAACACTAACTTTGTAAACGTTTTAGACAATATTGACTCTCGAAAACAGCTTTATTGGGAGAGCTTAGGTTTCTGTCAGGGATTCAATTTCAGGCAAATTCGGCAAATTTTGGAAAAGGAGTAAACTAAAAAAACTATTTTTTATATTCATAATTTGATTAAAAAGATTTCATAATACACTTACTTGTAAACAAGAGCTGCCGAGAAATGTTCCTCTATGTAAACGTCTAAAACAGGACGGAAGTGTTGAAACCGCGGCTCGTCGAGCAGACTGCATATCGATATCAGTACCAGGAACACTGTTCCGGAATGTGGTGTGCTGAAAACAGAAACAATCTTTGTATCTTTTGTAACTGGTCGCTATTAATTATAAGTAGCCACGGGAACGCCACATAGCCCGTAGAACCGATAACCTTTGGGGAAGAAAGGTTCTCGAGTGGCAACCACGGAATGAAAGACCCTGCCCTCCACAGATCCCCATGTGGACCGACAACCTGGTGAGACGTGCGAAAAACGAGCAAACGCTCATTGTAGCATTCTATGGAGGACTCAGTGCTTTGTATATTTTCCATGCAACAAGTCACCTTTTAACGTCCTCTGTTGAGAACAAAGCGAACAGAGCATGGAGCAGTCTCTAAGGAACTTGATGAGTTGGCAACTCAGTCCGTCGCAAAGTCTCAGTTAAGTACTCGTAGTTACGTCTCTTGTATTTTCTGATTACAATGCAAACTCGAAAGTCCTCAAGGATACCGTCCTTAGTTGAGAACAAAGCGAACAGTGCATCCAGCACGTCTCTGAGGAGCTTGTTGAAAAGCTCTTCGCAATTCAGTCCGTCGCAGAGCCTCATTATTTGAAGTTACGTCTTTTGTATTGCCTTCTTACATCGCAAACTAGTAAGTTATCACCTGTTACCGTCCTCCGTTGAGAACAAAGCGAATAGTGCTTTTAACACATCTTTAGGGAAATTGTTTTTTTTTTCTACTCATTCTATCACCGAGCCTCACTATTCATAGCTATGTCTTATTTTTCCTTAAAAATGTACTCACCTGTTACCGTCCTCAGCTGAGGACAAAGCGAATAGTGCTTTTAACACATCTTTAGGGAAATTGTTTTTTTTCTTCTCATTCTATCACCGAGCCTCACTGTTCATAGCTATGTCTTATTTTTCCTTAAAAATGTACTTACCTGTTACCGTCCTCAGTTGAGAACAAAGCGAATAGTGCGTCCAACACGTCTCTGAGGAACTTGATGAGCTCTTCGCAACTCAGTCCGTCGCCGAGCCTCAGTACTCGTAGTAATGTCTCTTGCACTTTTTCTGGACGGGCGCGCCATTGCAAGAGCGCTAGGAGATCCTCTGTGAAACAACAGATGTAAATTTATAAAAGAAAGGACGAAGAATTTGTAAATATTTAAGCGAAGCAAGTTTTAACGCAATATCGCATGTAGTTTTATGTATAGCCGATATGGGCAATTAGAACATTGACAAAGTTGGTCCTACAGATGGACACTCAATTACTATCCAAAACATTATGAACGGCAAGTTTTCATCATCATCATCATCATCATCATCATCATCATCATCCGCCTATTCTAGACCACTGCTGGACGTAGGCCTCTCCTAATGAACACCACTGAGCGCGATCTCCGGCTCTCCTCATCCAGTCACTGCCAGCTGTCTTTCGCAATTCGTCACTCCACTTGCCAGCGGGCGTCCCACGCAACGTTTGCTTAAACGTGGTCTCTACTCTAGAACTCGTTTTCCCCAACGGTTGTCGGTTCAGTGAGAAGTGACCAGCCCATTGAAACTTAATTAAGTTTGCTTATTTTCTGGGCTATGTCGGTTACCTTGCTTCTCTGTCGGATCACCTCGTTCCGGATTCTGTCCTTTAGAGATACTCCAAGCACAGCTCTCTCCGCAGAAGGCTGAACGACTTTAAACTTATGGACCAGCCTCACCGTGAAATTTTCATCATTGTCAACCTATTACTTCCCACTGCTGGGACACAGGCCTCTCTGGAGAAGATGGGCCTTAACCCCACCATACTAGTCCAATACGGGATGAAATGTCTTTGAACTTGAGGTTCTTAATACATGTTGGCTTCACCATTTTTGAGCGACACAATCGAAGTCCTCACTGCACTATACTTGGGATTCATCGATGCATAAGTTCGAAGACATACATTTCTTGAGTATCCTAGAGGCGCAGTAAGGAAGTATTTTTTTAAATTCCATCTCTAAGGGGTGAAGAAAGGGAGGCAAAGTTTTCACGCTAGACAAGCTGCGGAGAGCAGCTACTTCTACGTATTTGTCGGTCCTTTAACTTCAACTAGCACTCCTTTGCAGCCTTACCATTTTGCGTTAGCTTAGTAGAACACAGTAGCGTGCTTATTGTACAGTTTTCTTTGGAGCTTCTTTGGAATGTAGGTACTACGCCGTTGGTCGCCGGCAAGCGCGCCGCGTCGTTCGCGCACGATGCAAGTGAGAGGTAGCTTGCTGTAGCCAACCTGTAATGTAAAGGTTCTGTTAGTTAGGTATTCAGTTAGATTACTTATTGGTAATTAATTGGTAAGTTTATGAGAAAGATTAGACGCAGCTTTATGGACATATCTATTAAAGCTGCTATTTTATTATGCCCAAAAAAGGAGTGTATGTATGTATGTTTTTATGTGTGTATGTGTGTATGTATGTATGTATGTATGTATGTATGTATGTATGTATGTATGTATGTATGTATGTATGTGAGTTTATTTATTCCACCATAACTTGTAAATGACTGAACAGATTTAGACGTATGGGAAATCGTTAGAATCCTTACATACCCCCAAAAGCATTTTTTTTAAACATTCAATATGGTGGCAATATGGCACCATTTTCAAATACGTAAAAAAAAAGTCTTCGAAATTTACAATATGGGTACCAAATTGAAGGCTTTGATAAGCACATTCCAACAGTATATAATTTATTGGCAAAAGCTCTTTTTTGGCAGGGTAGGCGTGTTTTTTTTTGCTTTTGAGCTAGTTATTTGTCTTTATATTTTTCTATACCTACAAAACAGTAGTGTGTAGGCGAATTGTCGGGAATGCTAAATAAGCATATTTCGCGTGCGGCATCGACACCGCACATAGCACCGACAGTCGTCTCCCAACTTCCGCGCATAACACTTGTAATAGTCGTATAACCAAATGTATATCGTCTGAATCTAATAAAAGGTATTATAGCATAACTATGTGTTTCTAATGTGCATCCCCACTAGTGAACAGCCCTAGCAGAACTATCAACCTTCTGATATAGGCAATCCGTACTATGCCTAAAGTAGTACAACTGCATCTCTTCACCCTGACAACTAGTTACTATATATATGGACAAAGCGCCCCGCGGCTTTGTCCGCGTGGACTTTTTTTCGTGGTAAAAGCTCGTTGTTGTTGAGACGTATGCTTATAAGATGTCTTCTTACAATAAATACCTACCTTTAACTTTCTCCGAAGTCATTTCTTTCACACAAAACTACTGTGGTTTTTCGAACCAAATTATAATAGGATGAGACTCTGAGACGTGCTGTCAGTGAGGACAAGGAGAAAGCCAGCACTTACTTTGAAGGGTCATCACACTTGTACACGTGTAGTTCATGGGCGCCGTCCCTCAATGTCGCGCCGCTTGCTTCCATAAGTCTTGCAAATGCAAAACCAAATAGTTTCCTCTCGTTCTTGTCTCTTGCTGCAAAAATACACAGATTAATACATATCCAGAGGTGCCTGGACACAGTATTATAGTTTTATTTTTAACAATGAGCGCCGTAGTATTTAAGAGTAGTGTTTGATGGGAATAAAACGCAATTTAATGTTATAACCGACCTCAAAATGATGAGGTTCTCAAACCGACTATATAATTTTTATGTTTCGTAATTTTTCCGGGATTTCTGAAACGATTTGAATGATTTTTTACTTTTTTGAAAAGGTTGACCTCCAGGATGGTACCATTACATTTTCATGAAATATGGTTCAGTGTTTTATTAGTTTGAGTGACGAGAAGAGCAGGGCGCTCGCCTGATGGTAAGCGTCACACCTGCCCATAAGATTTGCAGTGCCACCCAGAAGTTTCGTTGAAAAAATCTTGCGGGTCACTGGACTGCGCTTGTCACCCTGAGACATACGAGTAGCAATTTTTGAGTCTCATTGCGCAGTAATTTCGCTGGAAACATCGCCCTTCAAATCGAAACCCAGAAACGTTTGCACGTTTGCACTTGATGATTAAATATCAGAAAAAGGTGTAGTACTTTCCCGGGCTGACTTTTGCGTAAGAGACCTACCACTACCAAGCTTGAAGTCCATTCTTTGGTCCAAATAATTAAGTTGCTGGTACTGTGCCACTACACTGCAAAGGCCTCCTCTTTCCTTCCAATCATCAGCTATTCACGGCCGCGTCAAATCAATCCCGCAGAAATGAACTCGAGTTCTCATGCGTCCATTTTGATCTAATCTTGTAGTTTCAGATTAAAAAATGAATTTGAAAAGAACTTACTCGAACAGTGCCTAAACTCGATCCTGACGTGCGCATGCGTGAACGTCTCTAGAGGGACGGTAAGTCGCAGTTGCTCGCCCCACGCCGGACTATTGTTGTGGTACAGCACTAGGGACTCGTACGATGTGGACCCGTTGCCACTAGCGCCCCACACGCAATCCTGTAAGAACAATGATGTTTGAGATGTTATTGTTGTTTGTTTTGTTCTTTGGTTTGGCTGGGTTAGGTTTCAAACGATACTTGGAAGGTAGGGTCTGTTTTCCGATAGATATAACACGACATGTAATTCTTCAAGACATGAGGGAATAGGTTACTTCCCCGACGTTAGACTTCATACGACACAGAGTAGGTATCGAGACTGATATATGTTATCAATTGAGAGTGTCACATCAAAGGTCTTTACATTACTTACGCTGATAACCTGTCCCGTATTGTCATGCACATTGACGGTAGCGAGCACGTTTTTCGCCGTACTCTTGCCTCCGCGCTCAAACTCCGCTTTTTCCAACGTCAAGTACAGATCGTTCCTGACATCTCCCGGCATGATGACGTCAGGGAAGCCTCGTTTAGCAGTGATGGTCGCGCCCGACGCTACTGCTTCTGTTATGCTTCCGGAGTTGGTTATAAGTCGGAGCGCGACTACGATACCTAAAAATGTAAGAGACGTTCTAAAGAACATAGTCTAAGCTGTAAATAAACTAACCTTTATTTCGATACGAACGAAAAAGGAATAGAAAGGAAACAAACTGGGTTTTTTTTCTAATACGAAGAGACAAGTCAAGCAAGTTATTGGCTATAAGTACGGTCACTTCTGTCCGTAAAAAACAGAAGAGCTACCTTGAACTTAAATTTAAAATCCTGCGCGATAATATACCGCGCTTTTCACCTTGAGAAATCAGTTTTTAATCCATGACGCAAAACGTTGTTATAAGTTTTTAGCCGAATGTATACGACCAAACGGATGCACCGATTATATTGCGAGATTTTTATCTGTAAGCTGGAGTAAACGTTTTGGTTCTTAGCTTTGTTTGGAAAAAATCGATGCAGATAAGATAATCAGCTTTGACCACTGTTAAGGACACAGGTCTCCTTCGAGTAATACGACGATTTCGTTATTGTTTTTTTTAGACTGTTTATTTTGGCGAAAATAATATAAAAATTAACATATAAAAGTGCCGCGGAATGGTTCGCGAAAGTCGAAGCAATGCTCGGTGAATACTTTACAAGCTTTTGCGAGCCCTTCCACCCCGCGCCCTTCCCTTCTGGTCCCCTGAACGGGTTTTACATAGTTAAGTTAGCAGTTATATACATAATTTTGAGTAGCTATATTTATGTACATTTTAGGTATAATATTAGAAATAATCTGTAACAAATTTATACAAGTATAAATATTTTACAAAGGTAAGCTTCGTGTCGCTTGCAACCACTCTTTGTGAAGGAATCTCGGGCACTATTAAATTGGTTCAATTTAACCCCTAATAGGAATTATTACAACGGGCAACACAGAGATGTGCTCAAATGTTCATATTAGATGGAATTATTCGTACCCGCGTGTTATACTCATATGAGATGATTAGTAGCATAATTATGAAGACCTGAATTGAGCGCCATCATGCCCGAACGTACACCGGTCGCACAGAAGCGTACTGTCATCTGTTACTACATAGGTACCTACATCAAAGTATAGTTGCCTTTCGAGTCCATCATTAGAATATATAAAACTTACCATAATTTGGCTGTCCTGGTAAAATATTGCACTTGTTTGTTTGCTTTCTTATTAACATGTCGTGGAGTTGATGAAAGTCTTTCTCTTCACATTGATACACCTGAAAACATCGATTCGGAATTTTATTAATCGAGTTCCAGAATAAAGAAACAATTACGCCATTATAGATGATGTGTATGTATCAACTATATTATCTAATAATAATTGGATCTAATATTCTGCACAAAACACGGAAACAGAAGCACTGATGATTCGGGTTCGAGTCGCGGGGTCGGGTTCCGTCCGTTATCTAGATTTTTCGTTCAGAATATTTTGAAAGTTCTGTTGGTGAACTCCATAATTAGATGGAACCCTAAAATTTATTTCTGTTTAAAATAAAACGAGTTTTTCGGAGTGTTTCAGAACAGTACCTAAGAGATTTGTTTGTATACCTAGTTATGTCGAAAAATACGAAGTTATTATGTTTTAAAAAATAATTTGCAGACCATAAAATACCGTAACTTGTGACGTTACACGATAATAATCCATACAAACTTTATTTTCTGTCTAAATTAAATATTTTTTTTACTAAGCGTAATATGTTTACAATGTAACACGTCATAAAGTTAACGGGTCTATAAGCGAAGGTAGCTTAGTCCGAGTTAGAATCCAACAATGCCGGGTACTGTCCTCAGCTCCGCACCAATGACTTTTCTAAGTTTTGTGCGGTTTTCCATCGCTCCATGCTTCAGAGGGAACGTTAAGCTGTCGATCCCGGCTGTTATCGATTAATAGCAGTCGCAGAAGCCCTCCGGGGCGGCCTGACAACCTCTGACACCAGAGGCCAGCACTACCTCATACGAAAAACAAGCAAGCAACCGTAAGTCTAAAAAAAAGAACAAATTATGATGCGTCGTGAAATATTAAAATCGGAAATACGAGTAAGCGGAAAGAAACTCGAAGAATAAAAGGAAAGTATTCACAAATCCTTTTATTACCTTGAAGGTATACTCTTTCTCAGCTGGTTGCTGCCCCGGTTGCCGCAGAAAGTCCGCTATTGAAAGCACGCCGGCACCCAAAGGTCTTCTCGCGATAGGGCCCCTTCTCTCGCCGGTGCCGCTGCCGCTGCTGCCGGCGCCCGCCCACCTCCCGACCCGCACCACCCACGCAACCAGCCATAGCTCCCGCGTCAGGTCGGTTGTTGACAGGTCCTGGATAATACAGACATCGGTACTATTTCATGTGAGTATGTACTACTACTAGGAGCTAGGCTACTACTTAATGTTATTACTGCTTTATGATTTTAGTAGTAACGCCGGCTTAGCAAAACCATGTCCTATTAATTTTTCTAAAGGTACGAGTAAAATGTGGATGACGGATGGGACCGTAGACCGTACGTAGACCGTATCTCTGTGCGGCACAAACTCGTGGTAAGCCATCGTATAATTTTTCCCTCAGTTTTACCTTAGCGGTCTTATTGGAACGGTAGCGCCATCTATTAAGGCTCCAAGGTTACATTTTCCCACACCCTACTCCCCTGCCACCTCCCCTGCACTCTGCCACCCGCTACCCACAAAAAGCACTGAAGTGCCTGCGTAACAAGGTTGAATATCGCGAGCGCTGTGTGAACACACAATTTAGCTCGGAACTAAATGACGTATGTGGGTCGTTCTTCTTTTTAACCTACAATTTAATAAAACACTAGCTCAATTTCGAAAAGAAATATTTATTTATTTATTTATTTACAAAACTTAGAACTACCATTACAGGATTTCACCTAATGCGATAGTGTAGCAACAAATTAAAAATAACCCTCCTCAGTCGGCTAAAAAATAACCTATGATTTAGGCATAACATAAAACTTCTAAAGTTACCTTAGTAAATTCACAATATAAAGCTTCCTCGTCAGTATATGTATATATTCTGATAGCAGAATGTCTATTCTTTTGGAAAAAGTTGTTAGCCGAGAAGTTTACAGATTTTTGTACGATTTTCAACACCTGAAAGAGAGATTCGACAAAAAAAAATACACCTCCGTCACGAAATCTTTTATTTTATTCTATCGAATACTCTTCGTCAAATAACTTGTACTTTTGTAATACATTAATTAACTAAAGAAACTTTTAGAAAACATATTAAAATAATACATTTATATTTATAAAATATGTTTTATTCATGATCTTATACCACTCTGTCACATTTTCTGCTAATATAAAATATGTTTTTAATATAAATCAATTTTTACTATCATTTACAAATAAATACGAATATCACAGACGGTAATATCATCAACTATTATAAATATTTTTTTTCCAATGTTGCACTCCGTCATAAAAAAATTATATAAACGACCAAAACAGTTTTCCTACTAGGAGACAACATCGTGACAGAGTATTAACTTATGTGACAGAGTTGTTATTCTAGGGCATACCAGGCTGCGTTTTGGAATAAAACAGGTTTATTTTTCTAGAATCATTTATTTAGTTATAAATCTTTATCAGTCTTTTAACATTGTCATATAAAATAACATGAGATCGAACTTAGATAATTAATGAAATCACATCTGAAAACCTTTAGAACAAGAGATTCGTATTTTAGTAAATTAAATGACTACTCACTCGTCTAAAAAAATCACAAGTAAAAAATCTAGTCTAACTTGACAACAAATTAAAATTCCCATAAACATAAAATAAAACAATCATCAGTAACAATGTCACAATCTAGCAAGACAATATTTCAATTTCGAAGCCACTGATAGAAAGACTTATTTTTCGAATACTGACAGTGGCTCTTTGAACTGGAAATATTGTCTCTTTCCCTTTTTAATAACATTCGGAGCCGGTAAGACTTTAATCAAATCATCAAAAGGAACATCCGATACGTCATTCTCCACCAATTTAAACAGTCTTCCACTATCATCGACTGTTTTTAGGAACATTACCAAGATATCACCTTCTTCATCGACGATACTTTTTGCTTCTCCAGCGTAAGTGTATTGGATATTCCTCTCGCTTCGTACTTAACCAATACGTGTACTCCGTCTTTTATATTCATTGGATGAATGTCTTCAGGCTGGACTCTTTGGTAAGAAGTACCGCAGACGGCAGTTTGATCAGTTGGATCTTTAGTTTTAAGCGTGGCCAAAGGCTGATCTTCATCGGATGATTCATCTGGGCTATACACAGTATCGTAAAAACTTTTTCGGGGAATCCCAATTGTGTTCGTAATATCAGCGAGTGTGAAATCGACATCATGAATTATATCGTCTTCTTTTTCGTTAGATATGAACTCGTCCACAGTATTTTGTTGTTGTTGGGTTTCAGACAGAGGCCGATAAGTTTTAGGAACGTGGCAGGAACAGAATTGTTCACAAAAACAACTTAATACCCTATGGTTTAAGATTCCACGAGTTTCTGTGAACATTTGGTGAACTTGCATTGTTCCTTTCAGGGGCACAATGTTACTTGGAATCGTTGCTGCTATCTTTTTTACGTCTTCGTCTGTCACCATGAACAGTTTAATTTTGTTGGCATCTTGAAGTGCGGAAAAGAATTGGAACACATCAGCAATATCGTTTCCTCTAGCTACTATGGCATCAGCTTGGCGTTTCATTGTCCCTCCAACACCATCAGCAGCTCCTTTTCCATGCCCTGATTCAAAGAAGTTCCAGGATATTTTGCGAAACCCATATTCTTCGAAAAACCTGTGTGCCATTAGGTAAAAGTTTTTTTGCTTGTACTGGGTTGCAGGTCCATCGGAGAAGAAGTGAACAGTTGTTACAGTAGTGTGTTTTTCTTTTAATTCCGACAGAATTGGATGAAGATGCGCCCAAATCGCAGAAGGTCCATGGTTCTGATTGGATGACACTGTACAATATGAAGTTACCTGTTTTGTCTGTGCTTCTGCTGAAAAATTATACATCACTGCTGTATGCAGGGTGATTTGATTACGAGAACCACCGAAATGGTGAGACTGGACTTCAGAGTGATACTTGCAGGCATAATTCTCACTAAAATCTATATGTAATGCTACTTCACTCTCTGTCAGCCCGTCGATGCACTGTCGGTAAGCTTTGTATTGGTGTCTGATATTGTGGATGTGCGTTTTGAAGGTTTGCAGTTCGCTCTCAAATTTATAGATCACTTCTTCAATTGTGAGCTTTTCAGTAACTGGTACATTTTTTGTAATCTTTACCTTTTTCCCTGCCTTTTCTACAAGTTCACTTTTCCTTATCCACTGTCGTAAGTCTACAATCTCTGGTTGGTTACTTTTATCATAATCTATGCACCGGTTCTTGCACTTCGAACAAACTCCTTTCATACAGGATACCGAGTCAACAGAACAAACTAGTGATTCTAAGACTGCATTCATGTCTTTCTGCACAATTACTTTATTTTTATGTAATGTATTAACCACATAGGTAATATTTGCATGTAACTTACATAAGCAAGTATCTCTTCCATCTACAGTAGGTGGCCTAACATAAAATGGCCTATGTTTAGTGAAGTAGCTGTAGTGGCATTTGAGGCCACTATTTTCTTTCAAGAAAGCTTTGTACATGTTTTTCATGGAGTCCAATAAAAATCTTTTCTGTACTTTCTTTTTTTTGTACGTGACAGTCTCCTTCTTACCAGCTGTAGCTCTTGTTACATCGTCCCGCAAGAAGAACTGACGAATCTTCCGTACAAGATCAGTATGTTTTGGTAGAACGCTCTTGTATGTTAAAGGTCGGTTTACACCTAATGTGTCTCTTACCAATTCTATCTGCATTCTGGACTCTTTTACGATACGGGTTTGAAGTACCGATTGGATGAGGCGTTTTTCTTCTCGACTTTTGACAGTTTTGTATCGTTCTTTGATGGCATTAGAAAGAATGCTGTACTTCTTTGTATTCTGACTATTGCTTTCATCTTTGTTGCTGCTGCTGTCTTTTTTTGATTTTCTGTGCAATCTCTTCTTATATTTCCGAACTTTCTTCTCTAACTGGTCTATTTTTTCTTGAAACTTAATATTATCTCTGTATAACTTTGTTCTATCTCTTTTAACTTTCTTTCTTCCCCTTGAACTACGAGTAGATACTTCAGAAGGAGTCGGTGTTGCAGATGGAGTCATTCGTGGGGTTTCTGGTATTGGTGATAGAGCCGGCGTGTTTAAAAGTACCTCTTCAAGCATATTTTTCTTCTCCCTTCTTTTTTTATTTCCTTCTTGCCATATTCGCTTTTTGATTCGATGTTCTCGCATGCTCATGTCAGCCACTAGCTTCTTTCGAGCATGGTATCTTTCTAAATCCTTGCGCTTTATTTCAGCTACCTTCTCAGGGTCATTTTTTCGTTTCTCCCGACAACGCCGCTGTCTTTCTGCTGGTGTTAATGTCTTTTTGTAACACTTTCCGTAGGAATAATTACCATAATAACTAGTGTATCTATATATCAGTATTTCTCAGATTCTGCATAAATAGAACATGAATATCGTTTATTTTACCCCTCCGTCACGTACTTTACACCACTCCGTCACAATAAACATGTGACGGAGTTGTCTTGTGACGGAGGGGTAAAAATTTGTTGCAAAGTCGATAACTTTTAAAAGTTAACATAGAATATGTAATTTACACGTTGGCAATAAAATATTTCTTATTACGTAAGAGTAGACAACGAAAAATAACAATAATAATTATATTTTGAATCAATTACTTACGTGACGAAGCGGTAGCCGAATAAACACACGCACCTCCTATCACAGCTTTCGGGCAACTGAAGCACTGTTTCTTGATCTCAGAAGGGAAATCGTACCAAGGAGGGAAGGGGATCTAAGCCTCCAATCGCAGGCCACAAAGACGAGCGGCACAAATGCGTATTTCGAAGGACAACCCACGTGACAGAATTTACAATATAAAACATCAGGTCGTAGGAGACAAGTATTTGAGATTTTCTGAATATTTTTAAAAAAGTGATAAAATATAATGGTTGCTATTACATGATAGGTAATATATTTAGGAGTTATAAGATATTTTTACGTTATGTGTCATCATATAATTTTTTCGTAATATTATGGATTATACGCATGCTGAGGTAGCGGGAGACACTGTGATTTGTATGAAATACACTTCTGTCACGCGGATTTACAACTCTGTAACGCTCATTTTACAATGAAATTATTCAATACATATGTTATTTAATCGTGCACAGCCATTACTAAGTGTATAGTACAGTGCATATTGAAGTACAATTAAGTAAAATAATGGTAATTTCCATGTTTTTTTTTTCACTGACTGGTGGAGACACCTTTTTGTAGGTTAAAAAGAAGAACGACCCATGTCTCAAAAGTTATTTATTTTATTGGCATTTTTTTCTTGATGTGAGATTTATTTTAGAGATAAAACTTAAGCCGTTGAGTAGAAAAATGTAAATATTACTGAAAATAACGTTGTTTTTGATAAGAAAATGTATCGAATGAAATTCTGTTAATCATGTTTTTGTCTACTACCTTGCTCGCGCGCGAAAAAGCTACCATGCGCACGACCACGCGCATACTGCGCGTGCGCTCGCGTAACAAGCGACTGGTTAGTCTTAGAGAGATAAAGATCTCAAAAACGTGTATGTTAAGTTTCACATTTCAGCAAATTTATGGAAAAAAACCCTTAAAAAGCAGAGCCTGGTCTTAATTCTGAACTAAGCAACTAACAAGGCTAATATTATTACAATTACCTTCATGTCGTAATGTTGATGTGTGGCTTAATTGGCAAAGAGCTTATGCCGCGCATTTGCACTGATGGTGCGGGATCAGCCCTACGCATAACAAAAAAACATCATCATCATCCTTTATTCGTCCACTGCTGTACGTAGGCCTCTTCTAATGCACGCCACTGAACTCGGTCTTTAGAGAAAAATTAAAACCTATGTTATTACTTCATCATCGTCACCATCATCATATTATTGTCCTCTGCTCGACTGAGTCAGGCCGATCTCCATCCGGCCGATCTTCTTTTGTTTATGTATGTAGTTGAAGTTTCTGGTCATCGGTAATCAGTACATTATCTACGGGAGTGATCCTTCTGTACATAGTACTATTAATTTATTCTGTGACTGAGGCCTCTCCTAACACACCAATGAGCTCGGTCTTTAACTCTTTGCATCCTGTTTCTGCCAGCCGCTTTTCGAAGGTTGGCCATAGGGCGTCTTACACTAAGTTTGCCTTAACGTGGTCCCCACTCGAGCACCCTGTTATTACTGCGTGTAGAGTTAGGAGTATGTAAATCTAACAATAATTTAGGACTTCTCTTTTCGTGATTTACTACAGATGCGCAGAACGCAAGAGACAAGTAGGTACGTCCTAGAATTTTTTATATTAGTTACTGTGGTATTAATACTGAAGGAGTGCTCATTACATATCCTCGTACAAGCTATTGGCGCTATAATTGAATACACCCCCGACATATTATATGACAGGTTTTCTTAAATTTATCATCAATATCGGAGGTCATATCATTTCATTTATTCATTGACAACATTAAAAAATTATTTAATTGGATATATAATTTACATCATACATAACATTTATTTTACACTAGCTGCGCCCCGTGGTTGCACCCGAATGGATTATGATGATGGATGATGATTATGATGATGAAAAGTAGCCTATGTGTTAATCCAGGTTATACAAGCTATCCTGGTACAAAATCCAAATCCGTTCAGCTGTTTGAGCGTGAAGGAGTAACAAAACATACATCCACACACACGCATACACATACATACACACAAACTTTCGCCTTTATAATATTAGTGTTATTATTGTTATTATATATCTCCTGTTAGTATTTTGTTCATTGTTATAATTTGATATTTTCAATCATTATTCTCCCATACCAAAAAGTTAATATTAATGCATTTCAGCCATTCGTCATGTATTCGTTACGTGGATGTAGGTATCTTAAAGAAGAATATTAATAAAAAAAAACTCTGAAGTATACAATTCTTCAGACGCTCTTGGGCCTCCAAAAAAGTTGTACATAAAGTTGAATGTACGAAAACTTGCCGAAAGTAGAGTTGGAATGATGAATTTAAGGTTGATCTGATATTTTAACGCTTCAGATACTTAATTTTGCTAAATGTAAGTACACGATGACTAAACAATGAGATAGGATTATTTGTTACAATTACTGCTACGCCGTTTAAGTTCTAAAGTTCACATCTAAAACTATAAAAGACTACTAAGTGAACTGTACATTTATGACGCAGACTAACTGTTAGTAGTTACTATCCCGCGATAGCCCACGTACAAAGTTCATTCCATTTAATTACCTAGAACATGATTCAAGAGCCAGTTGGTACAACCCTACCCTTGTGGATACCCCTAATTATGCAAAGTTAAAGCTAGCATAGAATATTACGTAAGATCGAGTATGAGCTGTTTGTGTGTGATAGACGATGCACGAAAGGCGAGGGTCTGAAACTGGTTTCGAGATAGACGGCTTATGTCTAGACGTGCATTCCAGTCGATGTAGCGTGTTGAACGCACGTCAGTTCTTTGCGAAATTTCTCGCGAATACATGAACTCGATCAATCAGTCATGGAGTAGGTACGAGTATGTAAAGACATGATACCGAATGATTTTATCTTAATAAAATATGGCTTGAACTCGATACTCGATACGTTAATTATGTAGAACTAGCTGCGACCCGCGGTTTTACCCGCGTGGACGATAAATGATGAAAAGTATCCTGTGTTATTTCAGGACCTATAGTATCTATGTACCTATCAAAATCCGTTTAGCCCGTTCAGGAATTCACAAACTTTTGCATTTATCATAAACTTGAAATAATGCAGTAGGTAAGTAACAAAAAGTCTGAACAATAAAAAAATTGGCCTAGTGGACTTAAAATAAGCTACACACTGATCAACAATATTAAAAACTAGATTTCCCGCCCGCGACTTCGTCCGCGGACTACTTACTGTTTATCGCGAAAAAAAGCATCCTAGTTTCTTCTAGGATATTAAAAACCAAAGCAAAAGTAGGTATAGCACCAATGCTCTTGATGTTGTTTGACAGACTTGTTATTTAATTGTGTTTTTGACGTTTTGAGTGTTTGTCATATTGCTTTTTTGACGTTTTGAGAGTTTGACATTTTGCGTGTTTGACATTGTGCGTATTTGACATTTTGCAAAAACTTACAGTCCTTTGATATTTTGCGTGTTTGACTTTCTGCGTGTTTGACATTCTGCGTATAATCCAATTTCCATGGCAACCACAAACTATTCTGTGATGGCATTCGTTCCTTGCAGTAAGTAATCAATATTTTCCAGTTTTCCTATGGAAACTTACAATTTTCCCCAAACAAACAAACAAACCGACAACGTGTCACTTTTATATATTGGTATGGATTGGTCAATATTAAACAGGGATATTATAACACAAGATAATAAATATTTTAAAAAACGTGTTCGTTTGTCTGTTTGTTTGTTCGCGCATCACGTCAAAACTACTTACTGGACCGATTGCGATGCGGTTTTCAGTGATGGATAGCTTAGGGTTTGTCTTAATCTATCCGATGGTATCTCAATCCGATGACTACAAGACAATTTGTCGGCTGAACGAAATTTGGTATATTGTAATTTTGGTCCTGGAATAACATAGAGGATACTTTTATCACAGAAAATGACCACGCGGGCATAGCCACGAGCACAGCTAGTATCTAATAATGGTGTGATTAGTATGGAGTGTGATCTTACTTTCTTTCGTCGATCCTCGATATACATATATTACGTATATCGAGGATCGACAATCTAACACATTTCATTATAAATAAAAACAAGGTTTTTTGGAATGATAAGACAGGAAAATCATCTTCGGAAAATCCATGTTGTACAAGAGAAGTTCGGTCAACCAGTTGAATATCTTTGGAATAAAGTATATTTTAGTTCGGTCAACCAGTTGAATATCTTTGGAATAAAGTATATTTTAGTTCGGTCAACCAGTTGAATATCTTTGGAATAACGTATATTTTAGTTCGGTCAACCAGTTGAATATCTTTGGAATAAAGTATATTTTAGAAGTAGCTTTACCTAAACGATACCTATTCTAACGCAAGTCGTCTTAGCAAGAGTTTTCCGATCTGTATGAAGCGGTAGACTATTGGAAATCGAACTGCCAATTAAATCAGCAAACAGGTCAGTCCAGTCGCAGCAACAACCTGTGCAATAACTCCATAGTAACATCTTCCCGTATTTCCCAAGACGGAAGATATCAAAGTACGACGAACCTTCACATTATCGTGAAAGCACGAACATGTAGGCTGCGCCACAGACCGATCAGTAGTTAGTACGTTCCGCTTAGCTGGCGCTGTCTAATTAGGAAATTAGCATGTAATTATTGGGCTGCTGTCGGTACCTGTGGCTAATTACGTGGTAATATGTATAGCAAGTGTAGATCATATTATTTACTTGACATTGAACTTGAAAGCTCTCTTGTTTTTATAGCACAACGGAAGCCAAAGGAAAGGATAAGTTTACCTAAATCATATTTGAAATGTATAGGTTATCTCGGCAATACGAGTATTAAAACTGCGTGTTAGCGTAGCGATTATCTTCACATTGTGCGTGTTCACTATCAATTAAAAGCCATGTATGTTCAATTGTTCAGCATCTTATCGAATAACAAGCAAAAACAGATGTTTCTACACTTTCTATACTTAACACTAAGTCCGCCTCGTCACCATCAGCTGTGATGTGACCAACGTCCCGCATATAACACTTACAAGAGAATGGAACCGGAGATCAGTCTTAAAGTTTGAAGAAATTTTAACTGCATAAACACAAAAAAGGGTGCTATTCGCGTGCAGTCTGTCGCATAATTCGAGAATCCATCGCGTCTACCCGGATCAGAACTATACGGACAGTGGTTGACCTCTTCTCGCTTCATGGAGCCAGAGGAGTAACTAGGCCTCATTACCATCAGCTGTGTGACAAACGACGCATATGCAAGAAAGGAATGAGAACTGTTACTTAGAACAAAAAGGGTGCTATTCGCACCCTGCAGTCTGTCCACATAACTCGAGAATCCATCTCGCGCTATGCGGACCCTGAATCTTTCGGAGAGTGGTTGACCTCTTCTCGCGTCATGGAGCCAGAGGAGTAACTAGCCTCTCTAGCATCAGATGTGTGACAAACGGTCAATAGAGGAATGTGAATTGTATACTTACAGCAAAAAGCATGCTATTCGCGTGCAGTGTCAACATCATTCGAGAATCTATCCCGCGCTATTCAGACCCTAAACTTTTCAGACAGAGTTTGACCTCTTCTCGCGTCATGGAGCCAGTGGATTAACTAGGCCTCATTATCAGTTGTGTGACAGACATCCTATATGCAAGAAAGGAATGTGAACTGTATGTATACTTACAGCAAAAAGGGTGCTATTCGCATGCAGTCTGTCCACATAATTCGAGAATCCATCCCGTGCTATCCGGACCCTGAATCTTTCAGACAGTGGTTGACCTCTTCTCGCATCATGGAGCCAGAGGAGTAACTCGGCCTCTTCCCCTCCTGCTGTGTGACCGAAGTCCCGCATGCTGCACATGAGGTGATGAGATTGGACGGTGGTGGTGGACGTGACATTTGAAGAGTTGTTCGTGAGGGTTCCAAAGTTGAAACTGCTGCCTGAGCCACCAGCGCGACGGAGGGTGCCTCGCCACTGTAGAAGAATAAACAAATGAGTTCATAAATGTTTGAATCTTGGCGGATCTATGAAGTTAGTAGATAATAATTTAAAGCAATGTTATGAATGAAAAAAATATTTTAAAAGAGGTCACGATAGTCGGTGATCGGGTGGCGATATATCGCCAACACGCCTCATTGCGCGAATACTGCGCGTGCGCAGGCGTCAAGGTACTGGTTAGCAAGTGGAACGGCTCAAGGAAACTCAAGGACTCAAGAAATTACCAATAAAGATATCCAACCGAATAAAGGTGGAAATTTACATTCAAAGGTTAAATAAAGAAGAACATGTCTCATTAAAATATGTTAATTGGAATTACCACTGTCTTGATAAAATTATTGCGCTATGGACATGGAAAAGGATTCACTATGTAGGTTGAATTCAAATTGCTTAGACCTTTGCTCGCATGGTAATGTTATATACTCGAATGTTTAGTATAGGTTGGGAAATTAGTCCGATCCCCGTAATCTAGGCAATCGCCCAAACCGAGTTCGTGGTTCGCCCTTGAGCCGGTCGCCGAAATTTAAACTTTGGCGTGCGCCTTCTGCTTCACGCATTGCGGCGAAGCGCTGTTGCGTCCGCCCCTCTGTCCGGTGAAGCTGGGCTGGGGGCGGCTGTCAACAGCACTTATAAATACTAAAAATAAAAATGGTGGTTAATATGGTAGAAGTTCAATTTTGTCTAGAAATTTTAAATTACCGAAATCCGGTGGGAGTGGTCTGGTGGGTATTTTGGAAAAGATTCATCTAGAATTAAATAATATAACTTTTCGATATAACTCATCTAATACCCTTTTCGAAACTTAACGAATTGTTATTTTATACAATTGAACCACTAAAACACAACTAAGCAGTGACAATTGAGCAGGTCACTTGCCTGATGGTAAGAGCCACACCTGCCCATAACCCGTAACGATTTCAATTTAATCGGACTATAGGCAATACAATTCCCCTGGTCCTACCATAAGACCACCGGTAGCGAAAGTACCCGTGGTCCTACTAGTAGAACCACGCGGTTGACAAACGGATCATTGCTCTGCCACCCAAAACTTTGGAATGTAAAATTTTTCTGAATCTTGCTTACTTGAATTCTATTTTAAATGTGTCAATTTATTCTTCAACTACCCGTGCTCGCGGCTTTACCAGCGTGGTCATTTCTCTAGGTTATACGAAAACTTTGTGTTATTTCAGGATCAAAGTACCTACCTACCTATAAAGCACAATATACTACATTTCATCAAAACTCGTTTAGCCGTCATTTTTTTTTAAAGATTGCTTCTACTTGGCTTCTACCTTTCTACCTTTCTGATTGAGATACAAAGTATACCAGATTATTTAGTATTTAGTTAAGCTATCCAATAGTGAAAACTGTATTTCAATCGGTGCATTAGTATTTTCATGATACGCGAACAAACATCCAGACAGAAAGACAGTCAGGCAGACACGATTTTTACAAATGATATATTCTTGTTTTTTTTACCTCATTTTAAATCCCCTTTACAAATTTTTTACATTGCCTCATAGAAAAACAAATAACAGTTTAAAAAAGAACGGTGAGGTAAGTACTATTATAAAAAGCATTGTGTATGATTTTCTGATGAGTTGAACGAAACAAAATGTCCGCCATATTTTGTATTCGTGATTTGATTTGCATAAAAAAGAGTCAATTCATTTGTTGTTCTTATGGTTAATACATTGGACGCCAGTCATTCTGGAGGCCTCAATGCGACTTGAATCTAAAATTATTTTCTTTAGCATTCATTGATTTGTTTGTACAGTCAGATTCTTAGTTGCTGATCAAAGTTTCCAAATTCTAAATTTATGTCAACTTGTCATCAAGAATAAAACAGCAAAGTGTAGAAATAAAAAAAAAACGATTGAGTTATGAAACATGACCTCATATAACACCTGGCGATGTAAGAGCGACTTCGAGTTATGTATGGCTGGACCGATAAGGCAAACATCATGTATGGTATGTAAGGTAACTGAAGGCATATATATATGCACACAGATCATTCATATATCTATCTATACTTATAATAAAGGTGTATGTCCAACTGACACTATTTCGTTCCAGTAGTCCCATGAGACAAGTGACACCAATATGTTGAACCCACTAGTCCCATCATAATATTATCCCATGCTGGGACAGCTGACACTGTGTCGTCTCAGAAGTCCCAAGGAACAAGTGACACCAATATTTAATTTTATGCAGTAAGTAACAACAAGTTTGTAAAAACAAGTCAATTAAAAAAAACTCTAGGATTTAAAATGAGCTACAGAACAAGGATATTTTTTTTAAATCATGTCTGTCTGTCTGTCTGGATGTTTGTTCGCGCATCACGTAAAAACTACTAGACTGATTGAAATGCGACTTTCACTGTGTACTTAAAATCTGGTGTACTTCATATCGCAATCCAAAGAGTAGAAGCCGAGCCATCGTTACAAATCTTTTTGACGGCGCGGCTGAAAGAATCTTAATCTAATTTGGTATATTGGTATTTTAGTTTTTAGATTCTGGAATAACCGATCGGGTACCTACTTTTAACCCAGAGAAATGACCACGCGGTCTAAGCCGCGGGCACAGCTATTAATACTATATATGCGAAAGATTGTGAGTGTGTACGAGGGCTGTTTGATAAGTCCTTTTAAAAACTATTTATAAAACCTTTTTTCTGGTAAATGGCATTAACACTGGCAGGCACAATCTTTCAAATGAAGACTGTCTAAAATTCAGCAAAAAAAAATACAAGTTTTTGTCAGTTTAACCATTGTTTAACTGTGATCGTAACTCGTAAATTTTCAACAACTATGGAAAAATCTGAATTTCGTGCCGTTATAAAACATTTTTTTATGAAGGGTTGCAGTGCTGCTACAATAAAAACTGCACCAACGTTGTAGACTGTTTATAACTGGATAAATGATTTTAAAAGTGGTCGGTCAAGCACATCTGATGCTCCACGCTCTGGTCGCCCAATCGAAGTCACTACTGAGGATGTTGTTGAAGAAGTCCATAATATTGTACTCGACGACCGCCGAGTGAAGGTGCGTGAAATAGCTGAGAACACAGGCATCTCCACTGAGCGAGTACATAAAATCCTGCATGAAGATTTGGGTATGACAAAGCTGTCTGCACGATGGCTGCCACATTTGTTGACAATCGAACAAAAACGCGAACGAAAGCGAATTTCAAAACTGTGTTTGGATATGATGAAGCGTAATCCTCGGATTTTTTTGAGTCGAATTGTCACTTTGGACGAAACTTGGGTCCATCATTATACACCTGAATCAAAACAGCAATCAAAACAATGGATGGAGACTAGTGAACGTGCCCCAAAGAAGGCCAAGACTGTTTTGTCGGCTGGGAAGGTGATGGCGACAATCTTCTGGGATGGCGAAGGAATCATTATGATTGATTACTTGGAAAAGGGAAAAACTATCACTGGCCGTTATTACGCGCAGAGTTATTGGACCGTTTTAATACCAAATTGTTGGAAAAACGACCAAAATTGTCCCCCATGAAAGTCCTCTTTCATCAAGACAATGCTTCAGTGCAGACGTCAGCTATTGCAATGGCCAAGATCCACGAGTTGGGCTTCGAGCTGGTTCCGCATGCTCCGTATTCGCCGGACCTAGCTCCGTGCGATTATTACCTATTCCCAAATCTGAAAAGATGGCTTGGAGGGCAAATTTTTTTAACAAATGAGGACTGCATCGCAGGTGTAAACGGCTATTGTGAAGACCTCGACAAAACGTACTTTGGAGGGGTTAAAAAAAATTGAAACTCGCTGGTACATGTGTTTGGCCCTCAAAGGAGACTTGAGAATGTTGAGAAATAAAGGTAAATTGTTTAAAAAAATATATTTTTTTTTACTTTTTAAAACGACTTATCAAACAGCCCTCGTATATATTTGTAACTTATTTCTGCTAAAACAGCTCAACGCATTCTGATGATATACTAGGATACTTTTCACCATCCATCATCTTTGCACACATGGGTAAGACCGCGGGGCGCAACTAGTATATTACTGGCATAAGAGAATTAAACAAGATAAAACAAGAACCAACCGCTTAGCTTAGCTCTTATTTCATTTTGGCTGTCAATGATGATGCTTGTATGATACCTAAATTCAATCTCGATTTGAACTCTTCCAGATTATAACTTAATCACATCATCAGACTATAAAGAAATCCACTGAAAGACATGGGCCTATAATACAGGGGGTTACGCCATTATCACTAAGCTTAGCAGGAGGCTTTTTGACCGCAGTAGTTTTCGATACCTACTCAGGAAAATGCTGATGCCTGTTTCTTGTATTCCCATAGCTGGTCCTCAGCACCCACTAGAACCCAGTAGAGGAGAAGGGGTGGACTTATTATTAAGCCGGACCCACACTGCAGATTATAGTTATCGTGAAACAAACAAGGGCACAGCGTACCACGTAGTCGAATGATGAATGCGGAAGTGAAGAGCTTTGACGCACTTTGCGCTTTTCAATTATTGCCCTCAGAGCATTCGAAATAAACTTGCTATTGACAGCATAAACGTGCATTTGAGCAACCTTGTAATACATAATGCATTCGAGGCTAAGGCTCCAAGTTCTGCGTTGTTTTATGTCTGATTATTTTATTACATTGCTGACCAAGATTTATTCGATGGAAACCTGTCCTTATGCTGCTGTCCGCACAGATTTATCGTCCTCGGCACTCGACCGATACTACACGCTAGTATTTTTAACTTAGTAGTTTTTTATTACATTAAGTGACGAGTTGAGCCGATCGCTCGCCTGCCCATAACAGTTGCAGTGCCACCCAGAACTTTGTATTGCAAAATGTTGGGTGGCACTGCACTGCGCTCGTCCGCTGAGACATTTGTTTTGTTAGTATCATGCCCAGTAATTTCGCTGTAAACATTGCCCTTCAAACTGGAACATAGTAATGTAGTGCGCAACACTACTCTGGGCGGTTTAATATCTGGCAAGACATTAGCAAAATGCCTAGCTAGCCGCAGCTTTGACCTATGTTTCCAACTTCAGTTTTTTTTAGGAATACGTAATCGTTTTACCACGATCTCACCTTATGGAAAGCGATGATGTTGTCGAAGGTGTAGCACGCTTGTCTAGTAGATACATATTCTTTCTATTGACGTGTTTTAATAATGTAAGTGGCGATAAGGATTTAAAGATGAGACGGTCACGTTCCAGAAATGGGGAACGTAATTGGCTAAATGATGACGAAGGATTTCATTAGGGCTGTCTTTGTAACTTGCTAAGGTGGATAGATAGATGGATGTTTAGTAAAATCCTGCTAAACGGACAACTTCTTTTTAACATAACAACAATGTTTTGCATAATATGCAATATTAGACACTTATACGTTAGCATTATTAGTAGTTCTATAGTCGACCACATCATCAGGTCATAACTGTTATAATTCACCTGGGTTAATTCACCTAAGTGCGTTATGTATACTATTCGTAAACATTAATCACCTGGAAGCATTAAATTCACTTAAAATAAACTTAATTCACCTAATTCACCTGGTCGTATTAGCTACACTAATAGTAATCTTTATTGAATTCATCCTCAAGACGAAAGTTTATAATCAGTGCGTGTTGCCAGTGATGACATACGGCTCTGAGACGTGGTCACTAACTATTGGTCTCATACACAAGCTCAGAGTTGCGCAGCGTGCAATGGAGAGAGCTATGCTCGGTGTTTCACTACGTGATAGAATCCGAAATGAGGAAATCCGTAGAAGAGCCAAGGTTACCAACATAGCTCTCAGAGTTTGCAAGTTGAAGTGGCAATGGGCAGGCCATATAGTTCGCAGAGCCGACAACCGCTGGGGAATAAAGGTTCTCAAATGGCGACCACGAACAAGCAAGCGAAGTGTGGGGAGACCCCCACTCGATAAACCGACGACATTGTAGCCATCGCAGGAAGTCGGTGGGTGGAGGTGGCACAAGATCGCTCGTCATGGCGCTCTTTGGTGGAGGCCTAAGTTCAGCAGTGGACTTCTAAGGGCTGACATGATGATGCTGATGATGCTGATGATGATGATGATGATTCAATTCATATAGAACCTTCTTGAACAATGAACATTTGATGTGGTCGAAGTGACACGACGCCATAGAAAAACTATAACTATACAGCAAGGTTTCAATAGACGGAGTCTACATTGCCAAACAAACGAGTAAAGCATAGCAAATGGCGGCTGCGTATGTTTGGGTTAGTAGATAGTTTGTGGTGATTTGTGGTTAATACACAATTTCATAACAAAAGACTGCATTGTTTTAGATTTTTCGTGAGATCTTGACAGAATTAACACGACTAATATGGATCTGATCTTAACGCTTTGTACGATGCGGTGGCCGATCGGCATAACATGGTGTGTGTGCGTGAGGCTTGTGCGTATGAGCAGATCGGGTGCTTCACTTTCAATTTGGCGGTGTGCAATCCGTCTTTTTTTTTTTTTTGTTGTTCGTATAGGAATTCTTCATTTAGTTTACCGTGGTTGTGCTCATTTTGTTCAGCTAAGCGACTACCCTTTAAAAGGCTTGAAAAACATAGATCTAATTAAAAAAACTATGTTGATAAAAGTTTTGTATGTAAACTCATTTATTTATTCTACCCTATATAACTCATATAATATATACTCAGTTGACGAAGTGAGGGTAGACGAAGTGAGGGTTGTCCATTAATTGAATTAGGTATTATAATGATTCACAAACTTAAAAGAAATATTCCCCGTGTGCAAGACAAACGCTAACCACAGAATAAATAGTAGTAATAGTAGTAATAGTACGCGTTAACTTGGTGACTTCTTAAGGAAAATCATTCTTATGCGTAAATGCGTCGTCAGTACTTCCCAGAAACATTTGCAATTTATTACCTACTTTCATTCTGCGTGGACACCTATTCTTATTTATTAATTAAATAAATATAAATATATTCGCCTAGCCCCAAACTAGGATACCCTGTACTATGGGCACTAGATGACGGATAAACATAATACGTATATTACATCCATGACTCGGAAACAAACATTTCTGCTCATCACACAAATAATTGCACCTTGCAGGATTCGAACCCGCAACCGTTTCATTTCGTTCCTAGGGTCACTAGTCACTAGACCAACCGGTCGTCAATATATATATAATCAATAGATATTCATCTTAATAGTTTATGTACATGTTCCCCGTTCCCGTAATATTGCGAGAACCGAGATTGCAATAAATCCGGCGAGATAGTAAACAGTCGAAAATTTGTGAGCGGAGCATTCAATCTATACGTATAATAAAGTAATAGGAACTAAAAAGTATGTAAAAAGATAATTAAAAAAAAGGTCTAGGACAGATGGTACTTAAAATAAAAAAAAACAGAACAAGAATCTATTTTTTAAAACGTGTCTGTCTGTTTGTCTCTATGTTTGTTCGCGTATCACGTAAAAACTACTGCACCGATTACGATGCGGTTTTCACTGTTGGATAGCTTAGGGCTTGACTTAAAAACTGGGATACGTGGTATCTTAATCCGATGATTAGATGGCGAGCAATCGATAAAAAACTATTTGACGGCTGAACGAATTTTGAAGAAATGTAATATATCGAAAACATTTAGGCTCAAAGGGCTTAACCACCAATATGGCTAAAATGAGTTTTGAATGCAGTCATATTCAGTTTTTCGTCCACTTTCGAACTTTCACTTTAAAATATCAATACTCGCAAAAAAGTGGTGTATACAGCCCAAAAGTTTTGGATCGCTACACACGTTATTTTGAAAATTTGGGCCTTATATGAGTAATATTTAAGTTTTCATGACAGCAAAGGTCGTAAAAGGTAAATAAAATTTAAAAATTGGTTGTATATCCCGTGATCTATCAAATTTGGTGATTACGCCTCTGCTATTCTTGAATTTCATTCATACTCGACTTATACAACCCGAGATTTTATCAAGATTGGTGCTTACGTCCCAATATAAATTAAAATATTAACAAATTATCTAAGACACCCTTTTGGAACATTTTTAGCGAAGTAATCAACCCAGGGTTTTTTAAAGTTTGGTGATTATGCTCCCAGAAGCTTTTGAATAGTTAACAATTTAACTTATACGTCCTATTGTAATAATTTTTACAATAACATAGTACATTAAATTCAAAATGTTTATGGTATTATGCGACTAAATCACCTACGTAATGAAGTATAATAATGTTTATTACCTTCTTTCAAGCACTATGTTACCTTGTATTTTGACTTTCAAAAATATTTTTTCTCTTTCTAATACAAGCGATGTGTTTGTTCTGAGAGAGATAGATATGATTATTAGGTGACAAGAGTGTGGGCTGCGAGCATAGACAGTAAGAAATGTCTATATAACAGGACAGGCCCTGTCTTCCATCTCATGACGCATAGCATAAGATCCAAAATACCGGACCTCATATTATTATGATGTGATCTATGAACAACAATTGATCAGAATGAAACACTGACTTAGTAACTTTATTACTTTATTACCTACGATACCTTTATGAGGTCAAAAGGCTTATACAAAAAACGGATGTTTAGACTTAAGCTGCCACTGCGGTTTATTTATTTAGCGCATTTAAAAAAAAACGTAGATGAGCTAACTACTATGTCTACATGCTGCGACCCGCGGCTTCACATGCATCATTATTATCATCATATAATTTTTCTTCATAAATGTTTTTTTTTTAAATTAGTTTCCAACTCTAGTGCAGTGTGAGTGGAAGGGTAAATGTGAATTACCCTTGCAACAACTAGTTTGTGAAGCCAGTGGGTGGACGGGCCACGACCCATAAATTCCCATTAAGCATAAACCCGATAAACCCCCATTAACGCCACAAGCGGTTGCTCTCTAGAACTTCTATTACTACCTTACATTAGCGGGTTGGCGCATCTTGGTGATCGCAATAGTTGGTGATAAGATAATACGCAACAAAATGCTGTTGCTCATTTCCTGAATTCCCTCAGCTGGTTCTCACAGCACTCTCACGATGAGAAGTGGTGGTGCCAAATTTTATTTTATTTTTTATTACGTACTAGGCAATCGTTTGACCACGATCTCACCTGCGCACAGTACAGCGCAGTTTTAGTGGTATAGATCGTGTGGCATTCGTTAATGATGTCAGAATGGTTGACTGGAGTACTGTCAATAATGCACCGTCAGTGGATGATCAGATTACTATATTTAACTCTATCATCACGCAGTTATATGATGTCCATGCTCCTTTGCGTGCAATCAAACTGAAGCATCTCCCTGCTCCGTGGCTTACGGACGATATTAAATCATTAATGCACAAAAAGGCTGCAGCGAAAACTAGATACAAGATGCGACCCACTGAATACAGTAAAGCTAAATACATTCAGTCTCGAAATCGCTGCAATATGGTGTGTAGGAATGCGTTACGTCGCTATGTCTATGCATCAGTTGAAGATGAGGATCCAGCCAAAGTGTGGAAGTTCCTCAGGTCTCTGGGAATTGGCAAATCACGACAGGACTCCTTTCCCAATAATTTAGATATTGATTCTCTTAATCATCATTTTTCATCTACCTCTGCCTTGCAAGCGTCGGTAAAGAATAAAACAATCAACTACCTTTCGGCCATTACAACTCCTGACCGTCCTCTTTTCGTCTTTAGTCGATTCACCGAATGTGATGTTAAGAAGGCGGTACTGTCTATCTCCTCCAACTCTGTCGGTGGTGATAGTATTAGTCGAAACATGTTGGTGCCCATCCTTGATATTATCCTACCTGTCCTCTGTTTCCTTTTTAATAGTTCTATTTTCAGTGGTGTTTTTCCTGCCGTCTGGAAAGACGCACAGATTTTACCTTTACCCAAGAAATCCAACCCAAAGTCATATTCTGAGTATCGTCCCATTTCCATCCTTCCATTTCTATCCAAGGTTCTTGAGCGTCTTGTTCACCGACAAGTTAGCCATTTCCTGTCCAGCCAAAATCTTCTCAATCCATTCCAGTCTGGTTTCCGTCCCGGGCACAGCACTATGACTACGCTTGTTAAGATTACTGATGACGTTCGTCTTGGTATGGATAACGGCCTGTTGACTGTGCTGACATTGCTAGATTTTAGTAATGCATTTAATGCTGTCAACTTTGATATTCTCCTTGCAATTCTTTGCTCACTTAACATATCTCCATCGGTGGTCAACTGGTTTCATAGTTATCTATACGGACGTCGGCAGCGGGTTCGCCTGGAGGAGACTTTCTCTGCCTGGTGCAACACGTCAGCCGGTGTACCGCAAGGCGGCGTCCTATCTCCACTTTTATTTGCTATTTTCATTAACTCCATATCTCAAAATCTTACTTCTTCTTACCACCTATACGCAGATGATCTTCAAATCTATTACCAGGCCTCAGTTAATGAGCTAGATAAAGCTGTTACAAGCACAAATTGTGATCTGCGTCGTATAAATGATTGGAGTAAATCCTACGCATTAACAGTAAATCCTAGTAAAACGCAGGTCATTATTTTAGGGAGCTCCCGTATGATCTCTAAGGTGAACTGGCTAACCCTTCCAAATATAATTTTTGATGGAATTACTATACCATACAGCGATTCAGTCAAGAACCTTGGACTTATAATGGACAGATCTCTCAGTTGGAGCCCTCAGGTAGCAGCTACTAGCTGTAAAATGTTTGCTGCGGCAGCCTCTTTAAGGCGCCTTCGAAATTTCTTACCTACTGCCACTAAGGTTGTTCTCGCGCAATCTCTTTTGCTTCCCATTCTCGATTACGCTGACGTCTGCTATCTCGATCTTACCGAAGAACAGCTGAATAAGCTTGAGCGTTTACAAAATGTTGCTATAAGGTTCATATTTGGCTTGCGCAAATTTGACCATGTTTCTCACTTTCGTGCAAAGCTCAAGTGGCTACCCATTCGCCTTCGCCGGAATGCTCATATCCTTAACCTTCTTTATAATATCTTGTTTAATCCTTCTACCCCGAGCTATCTTAAAGAACGCTTTGATTTCCTCTACACATCCAACACCTTCCATCTTAGATCATCCGAAAATCTCACCCTCAAGCTACCTTTGCATTGCAGCACTTTTTACGGACGTTCTTTCACGGTAGAAGCTGTTCGTCTGTGGAATAAATTGCCTGTTTCTATACGGCGTGCGCCATCTTTGGAAGTTTTTAAGTGTCAAGTGAAGAGGTTTTACTTGGAAGTCTAGCAAATATTATGTTTATTATCACGTTTGTCATGTTGCTTGTATTACAGTTTTTTTTTTGTTTTTTATCATCTCATAATTATATTTGGGTATTTATGTATTCATATAATATATATTTATTTATATATGTTTGTATATATATTGGAAATTTATATATTATTATATACTATTTCTCACTAAGTAGTAATTTTATATCATAATGCACCCCGTCCCTCACAACTATAACAAATCCTCTCCATCCAAAGGTTGCCTGGAAGAGATCGCTTTTAGCGATAAGGCCGCCCATTGTACACTTCTTCTGCTATTGTTCCTTTATTTTTTGTTGATTTTGTTTGTGGTGTGTGCAATAAAGAATTTATCTATCTATCTATCTATCACCTGATAGAAAGCGATGATGTGGTCGAAGGTGTAACACGCTTGCCTAGTAGATACCTATTCACTCTTGACTTAAATACACCTGGGTTATAATTTACCAGAAACACTGACGAGGGCATGGCATTCCACTCCTTTGCAGTTCTTATAATAGATGAAGAAGCGTCGTTCTTGTGCGAGGATGTTCAACCATAAAAGGTTGGTACTTTGCCGATTGTCTCGTCGTATGGTGATGGAAAGGGGATGGGGGAATCAGATTGTGCAGTTCTTGTGCACTATGGAGATAGTGCAATCTGTAGAATACCTACAGGCTTGCTACCTCACGTCGATGTGCCAGACTTTGAAGCTTACTCTTTACTAAAGTGTCATCCCCAATGAACCTGATAGCACGTCTCTCAATTGAATCGAAAGACTCAAGCTGATACTTGGCAGAACCTTCCCAGAGGTGGCAGCAGTACTCCATATAAGATCGGACCTGTGCTTGATAAAGATTCAAAAGCTGTCCCGGTGTGAAGTACCGCCTAACCTTAGACAAAATACAAAGTTTTTTTGCAGTACCTTGGCTTTAGATTCAATATAAGACCCAAAATTCAGGTTTGATGTGAGTTCGACACCCAAAAGTTCCAAATGGTCGCCTATTGGTATTGTTACACTTTGGAAAGACGGAGATCAGTTTAGAGGACTCTTTTTAGTAGAAAACAAACACGCCGCTTTAGTAGCATTACACTTAACCAGGTTAGCATCGCCCCAATCGGACACGGCTTCTTAGGCTAAATTCAAACGGTCTACCACAGCCTCTCTCTAAAACAGGATAGCATCACAGGTGGCTTGAGCATTGGAAGTGTATCTCTCAACTACAGTACTGTCATCAGCATACCCAAAGATACCGGGCTCAAGGTATGCTAAGAGCCTAATGTTTATGATACGCTCCATACACTTTCAGAGGAAGGAGGTTATCGAGATGGGACAATAATTGGCCGGATCAGCATGACTACCCTTTTTTGGTACTGGTTGTAAGCTTCCAGCACTTCGGAACTTTAACTGAGTGAAGAAAGAGGTGGTACAAACGCGTTAATATGGGAGACAATTCGGGCGCACAGTTTTTCAACACAATCGCTGGAATGCCATCAGGACTACTCGCCTTGTTCACATGTAGAGCTCGAAGCAATCTGAGAACATCCTTCTGGCGCATGCGTAATTCGGGCATAAAAACCCCGCAATGAGGAAGGCAGGAAGGTATCTTGCTGGAAGCATCTAGATGCGAAGCTTCTGCAAAAAGAGAAGCAAATAAATTTCGCTTTCTCTCCAGCAGTGTGAGCCAGTGATCCATAAGGTTTCAGCAATGGTGGCAGTGAGGGGCGACAGAAGTTCACTTCGACCGACTTGGCCAGGTACCAAAAAGCTTTGTTACCCACGGGGTATGACGCCAGTTTGGCCCCAATTCGACCTACGTGATCAAAATGAGCCTTCCTAAGTATCTTCTTGCAGGTCTTAGCGGCAACGTTGAATTATTTAGTTTATTCGTCGTTAGTTTATTTCTTTTCCTGGATCTAAATAAAAACAATATTATATAATATTTTGGCTATTTTCTATAATACTTTATTTTTCTGTGATTATACTTTCAAGTTTTAGTACCTATTCGTTATAAGTATCTATGAGTACATGAAAGTTGGTAGGCAGATAGTTTTTCTTTAGATCCAAGAAAAGTAATAAACTAATTTGTATCATGACTAATTATCACCACCATTTCTCATCGTGAGAGTGCTGTGAGAACCAGCCGAGGGAATTCAGGAAATGGGCAGTAGCATTTTGTTGCATATTATCTTATCACCAACTACTGCGATCACCTAGATGCACCAACCCGCCAATGTAAGGTAGTAATAGAAGTTCAAGAAAGCAATCGGGGGGTTTATCGGGTTTATGGTTAAACTTCGATGACCATTTTACTATAATATTGAACATTGAACATGGTGTAAAGTTACTATAGATACATGAGAACATTTTAAATAACTGCACTGCACTTGTTATCAGTAGGCTTAGCACTTATTATCAAGCAAATGAGCTGCTTGTCAAAATTCAACGTATCTGCCTTTGTAAATAATAAGAAACCATTGTTATGAAATATGACAACAGTCGTTTACACGGCATATTCCACAGAAAACTCCTAAACAATTTATCGCTTACATCGAATAATAGATAGTGATATACAAAGATGATTGTCACTTACATTATAAATCATTAGTTAATATCGTACAAAATGGCTATTACACACTTAGCAGTTATTACAGGAGCTTTTTATTGAGGTGTAACCGAGCAGTCATTTTTTTAGGACGTATACGAACCCTATTTCTTTGTTTATTAGATCTACTTGAAATATTATTCTACGATGTTCTTTATCTCAAAATTCAAACATCTTTTGTTATATACATATATTATTTTTATAGGTACAAGCACAAAAAAGTTATGTTATAAAACTTTTTTTCTTTCTTTGCTCTACTGTAAAGTCGTGTTTTGGTGAATACGCCCTTTGAGCCTAAAGGTATCGATATTCTACTTTATAGGTACGGATGGTCCTGGAATAGCACGTATAGGATACTTTGAAATGAAATGACCACGCAAACGCGCACGTGAAATGCGCACGGGCAAAGCCGCGGGTACAGATAGTTTACGATAAAACAAACAAACTTTCGATACATTACAATCTATCCGTCACCGACCGTAAAAATGCGAACGCACATGCACTATCGAATAATACCATCAACCAATCAGTGCACAGTTTTACAATTTATCCGATTTCTGCGTATTTTTCGTGTACATTGCGAATGTGAACGCAGTCTATAAATAAAAGAAACTGTGTAATGATAGGCTATTTAAAAGTCATTTAAGATCAAAAATTTAAAGTGAAATCTATTATTTATTCTGTGTTGCAATATTTGGAAAATTATTTTTACTTGATTCATCATTTTAAACTCTAAGAAAACATAATACCCTAAGGAGTCCACCGACAGCACCGACCAATCAGGGGCAAGTTCACAATTTAAAGGTGGCGATAGAATCGCAGAAAAACGCACAAATTGTAAAACTATGCACTGATTGGTATATATTATTTGAATAATGCGTGTATAGTTACAATTTTACGGTTGGGGACGGATAGATTGTTTAATATATCGAAATTGTATTCGTTTTAATGTAAATTGAATGCTCCGTTCACAATTTTTCATTTTATTACAACCTGACGGTTCTTACAATTGAACGGTGACATATACTCGTACACAAGGGTAGTTGACGAAACTGAGAGCAAATTTTGTACTAAAATATTCCTTCGTCCAATAAAGAGAAGCAAAATAAGATGATTCCAAAAAAAAAATGAGAGAGCTACCATAATTAGTAAAAACGGTACAAAACCAGTTTCACCGAAACTGAGGCACATTTCTGCGATCCATGCCTTTCCTCACGATGACGATCGGACGGACATTCCTTTCTCCTTACTGTGCGCGCATAAAACGCTGTTCAGGCATGCGAAATAAACCAAAAAAATACTTGCGGCATTGGACTTTAATGCCTGGTGATATAGTATATATTGTGACTCATTATAGGCATAGGTGCAGGGTTCCGTTTGCCTTCATATAAAACTTTTCATCACAGGACATCCACAATATAATAATATTGTGAATGCCCTGTGATGAAAACTTGTGCGAGATTCCAACAAGTTCCATTAGCATGGTTCATCATCATCATCGTCATTTCAGCCATTAGAAGTCCACTGCTGAACATAGGCCTCCCCCAAAGAGCGCCATGACGAGCGATCTTCCACCTCCATCCAACGACTTCCTGCGATAGCTACAACGTCGTCGGTCGATCGTGTGGGGGGTCTCCCTACACTTCGCTTGCTTGTTCGTGGTCGCCATTCGAGAACCTTTATTCCTCAGCGGTTTTCGGTTCTGCGAACTATATGGCCTGCCCATTGCCACTTCAACTTGCAAACTCAAAGCTATGTCGGTAACCTTGGTGCTTCTACGGATTTCCTCATTTCGAATTCTATCACGTAGTGAAACACCGAGCATAGGTCTCTCCATTGCACGCTGCGCGACTTTGAGCTTGTGTATGAGACCAATAGTTAGCGACCACGTCTCAGTGCCGTATGTCATCACTGGCAATACGCACTAATTATAAACTTTCGTCTTGCGGCTCTGCGGTATCTGCGACGAGAAGATATGGCGTAATTTCCCGAACGCTGCCCATCCGAGTTGGATTCGTCGGTTGACCTCTTTGTCGAAGTTGGATCTACCCAGTTGGATCGTCTGACCTAAGTAGACATAGTGATCAACAGCTTCGATAATATCACAGGCATGCGTACAACATGGGCATTTGACATGATGTTTGTCTTACCCATGTTCATTTGAAGACCCACCTGTTGGGAAACAATATTGAGGTCACTGAGCATTGTGCTTAGGTCTTCCAGGGTTTCTGCCGTGATGACTATATCATCAGCAAATCGAAGGTGAGTGATGTATTCGCCATTGATGTTTACCATATCCGCTCCATTTCAGAAGCTTGAATATACAGAGAAGAGATAAACAGAGTAGAGGTATTTCCAGTGCAGAGGTAAACAGTTTAGGAGAAATAACGCCTCCCTGACTCACCCCTTTTTGCAACTGGATCGAATTTGTGCTCTGATCTTGAAGACGGACAGTCATGGTGGCCCTGCTGTACAAACACTTCAACACTTAGATGTACCGGTAGTCAATCTGGCACCGCTGTAATGATTGTAGCACTGCCTAGGTCTCGACTGAATCAAAGGCTTTCTCGTAATCCACAAACGCTAGACATAGTGGCCGATTATACTCTTCGGTCTTCTGTATAATCTGCCGGAGCGTATGGATGTGGTCTACGGTGCTAAAGCCTTTCCGGAATCCAGTTCGTTCGGGAGGCTGAAAGTCGTCAAACCTACTACCGAGACTGTTTGTAACTACTCTCGAAAACAGCTTATAGAAGTGACCCAGCAGCGAAATGGGCCTACAATTCTTCAAGCGGGCGTTATCACCTTTCTTAAAGAACAACACCACTACGCTGATAGTGCGCTAACCATGTGATTCCAATAACTTCTTACGAAATCATTCAAGCTACTAAACTTACCGCAGCAGCTCTTTCGGCGCTTTCGACATGGACTCTGTACAGATCAACCAGGCTTATGTCTTCGGGGTCTACCGCTTCAGCTCCTCGACGTGGCACCAATTCTAGTCCAAGTTTTCTGAGAAAAAAGAAGGACTGTTGTGAACTGTTTTACCTACCAGGCATTTTCATAAATAGGCTAAGATTATCACCCTACTTTCGGTTTCGGTTTTTCGGTTTTTCATAGGGTTTTGACTTATCGGCTTTCTGAACCAACGATACCTATGATTTCAATCACAGTAGAACACCAGATAGTATTAGGGTTCCGTAAGTCAGAATCAAAAAACGGAACCCTTACAGGATCACTCGTGTGCTTGTCTGTATGTCCGTCTGCCACAGCCAATTTGCTCCGACTCTACTGGACCGATAACGTTGAAATTTGGTACACATAAAAAATTCTGTGACCCTAACACGGACATGTAACGTAACTAAATTAATTTTGAACACGAGGGTCACTTTTGGGGATTTAAAAAAAGTTATGGCAAAATGTAGGTACTGAGAACGACTTGTTGTGAGGGACTAATTTTTTTAAATAAAATAGATGAAAATTTACCTTTCCTAGATTACAGGAAATTTATAAGAAGTCTATGGTCGTAAAATAACATTTTAAATATCTCAATATTGTGTGATAAAATATTAATGGTACGGAACCCTCTCCATGCAATTTCAACTCTCATTTGTCCGGTTTTTTCTTTAGTCACGAAAGTCTGGTTCCATAAGGGTTCCATAATGAAAACATACAAGGGAATATTGCTGAGGCCAAGAAAGCTTTAAAGCTATGAATATATTCAAAAACTTGTGGACTATTTTAATAAGACATAGAGATCAGCGGATATCGTCCTTTTAAAAGTCTCACTATGAAGCATGTTTTGTAGAGCTGTATGAATAAAATATTAAAAAAATCTCGTGAACTGAATGTTTTAATAAAACATTTGAGATCAGCGGGTATTGTCCTTTTAAAAGCTTCGAAGCCTAGACTATTTTTTGTTAGATGAATGTTTTTGATTTTATCTTTACGAAGTAATTCCGGCCGAAAGATCCTGTTGTCTATGTATATCTACGCCAACCAGCCATAGACTAAGCATAGGTATACATAGAGTAAGATCCCGACTCACGTAGAATGCAAATATACACGGTAATGATGACATACAAATGCGAAGCCGATAGCCCGAAAGCAAATTTCGTTGTAAAAAACGACGAACAATTAAGTGGTTAAGCGTGTACCTGTCCGTGTGAATATTATGAATCATATAAAAGGTTTCTTAGTATTACTATCGGCATAACCGGACTTAGCCTGCAGGTTGATAATGAAAAGGTTTATATCTTACAACAAGACATAAGTTCAAAAACTAAAACCCGACTAGTTACGGTCGGGTACAAAATAGCCTATGACACTCTTGCGATGAAAACAAATCGATTGATACCTCGCTTGTCAAAATCGAACCAAGTTTTTAGTATTAACACATAACCCGTCTTTTGCAAGCAATCGGGTAAAAAAATTGCCTATGAACTCTATAGCTGAAGACGAATCGATTGACACCTCGCTTGTCAAAATCAGACCAATACCCCTATTGGTGGAGGATGGGGCGACTATATGGTGGAACATCCATCGATTGACTCCTCGCTTGTCAAAATCGGACCAATAGGGGCGACTCTATGGTGGAATATCCATCGATTGACACCTCGCTTGTCATAATCGGACAAATAGGCGACTCTGTGGTGAAACATCCACATAAGTACATACATCGATTGTTAAACTCATTACCCTTCCCTTGCTTCGCCGTAGTCGGGTAAAAAGGATGTTCAAGGAGTATTTGAATGCTAGTTAGCCCAAAGTTTAGACGAGAAGCCAATATTTTCTTTGGGGTTTGTAAAGAGTTTGCGACTATAGTTATTTCTACTACACAATTATTTCAAGAAAAAATACTACTAAACCAATTTATGATCAAATTCTCATGAGCCCACATTGGAGTTCTACCCCTTTAAATAAAGAACGAATCATCCGTTACTCTTCAGGAATCTCGGAAATTGATTCATCCAAATTCAGAACCTCCTTTGGTGTCGAGTTGACTAACAAAATGATACATAATCATAAAAATCCAATGCACAGTAATTGATCAATTGGGTTGAATGAATAATTGAACATTCGAGTTGGTTAAATTGGCCATCCAACATTGTGGTGGATAGAACACAGGTATTTGCTCAAGTTTAAGTGTTTGAGAAATCATAGTCCTCGTAGTTCCTGATTCCATAGATACAGAGAATCCTAGGGGCCAAGATCTATGTCTGAAATCCTGACGCCTTACTATTAAAACAACAACAAGCACGGTCAAGCACCTGCACAAAAACCCGACTGCGAACTAAACTTAAACGAGGCAAAAATTTAAGTGAGGATGGTTGCTAACCAACGTTAAATCGTTATAAATCCTAAAGGTCAATCTAAATTTTTTTAAATAAGAGAAGCCTAAAGATGATTTTCAAATACCTATTCAATGATACCCCATTTTACATAGTTCGTCGACTTTCACAATATGGCGTCTGGTTGTCGCCATATTGAAGTTTGATTACTGTCATGTCTTTAGTGCACTCGCAAGATTAAGACAAATCGATTGAAGTAAGAATAATTAAAATCGCCCCACGCGGTCTATATATTACAACAAAGGAACAGACATACATACATAAGCTGATAAACATAATACCCTCCGGTCAGTCGGGTAAAAATAGACAGCATAGCATGACGTTGGCGGGGCGCGGTCCGCCACGCGAGTCCAAATCCTAAGCATTTAAAAGCTCCAATCTAGTCTAAACGTTTGCCATTTGAATGTCGATCATCTTGCATTTAATTGAGGCGGCGAAGATAGCAAATACAGTAATGATACGTTTCAGAAAATACTACTTATATTAAATGGTAAATTAGAGAGAAGATAATCGGTCACGTAACGGCCGTCTTAGTCTAAGCTTTCAATCGACTCACGCGCCGGTCAAGTTTCTGCTAAGTCAAATGTCAGATTTGCAATAAGAAACCTTGTTTTGGGAGCCATAATGCCCATTTTGGTTATGCACTGACTAAAACAAAGTTACATGCAAGAATTAATGTAGACAAAGCTCATGCATATGTAAATTGTATGTACAAGTTTTAATACTCAGCGTCTTATGAATCAATTCCGAAGAATACCTATGTGTGTCAAGTTAATACAATTCTCGTGGTTAGTTACTAAGCTGTTTTTACGTAATAAAAATACGATTTACCTTAAATACTGGTGCATCTGAAGAAAGTAGAGTAGGTTCTACGAATGAATGAATCAATTCGAAAATTGACTTTTTTTCTAAAAACAAAAAGGGAAAAACGGGTACAAGAGACCAATGACATATCGGAATTTCGGAAAAGATAGAAAGTGATACATTTTATAATTAGGACCTACCTACCTACATATCGACACGTGTATGTTTCGAAAGAGGTTGAAATAACGAATATTTTAACGTTAGTACACAGCACGTACTCATAAACCTGAATTACAAACGAACGTGAATGTTCAAAAAGCACGACACAAAAAAAACGGCAAAAAGCGGGAAACAAAACTCTTGAACAATTTTTAATATTAACGTCATTAAATCTAGTCAAATAGCATTCAGATAACATTCAGGCGATCGCCAGACTATCCTTTTATAATAATAATACAACAAAAAGGATGAATTATTCATTAATCTATTCTTATAATAAAACTGCAACAGGTCCAATGTTGTACTTTGAAGATATTTGAAATATTTTTTGGAGGGTACTCGATACTGTATATTCGATACTGAAACCAAAACTTTTTTTTTTAAATTTTTGTCTGTCTGTCTGACTGTATCTTGACCGCGCATCATGCCGAAACTACTGAATGAATTCAAATGAAACTTGGTATCAGTTGAGTTCTTACTATTGGGTAGGACATTGGATACTTTAATCCCGATACTTAGCATGGTTCCCAAGGGGGAGAGGGGATGAAAGTAAAAATGTGTACTTATTCATTAACGCGTAGTCCGATTTCATTCATTATATTTTGTTAGGAAGGAACTACTTTAAAGATTGTCATGTAATTTTGTAGTTCAGAAATTACAGTCATGACAACCCTCAGTATTATGTCCAAATAACTTGAAACCCGAAATGTACAGGAACGTTTAAACGTACGGCTCATCTTAAGGTGGTACTTTGTCATATAGGATTAATGAATATAGGCCGCTCACCGTAAACACAAAACGGGGGATTTATAAAATTTTAAATGTTGCTTGTTATTCATGGTTATACGTAAGAAGATACTGAACAAAGTAGGCTAAACATGAAATACCTGAACTGGTGTCCGTTAATTCAGTTTTAGCTAAAGCTAACTCGGTTATCTTACTGTGGCGACTGTCGACTCATTTTTATACACACAATTCGCATTTAAATACAGTTTTGAATATTTTTTCATATCATCATCATAATTTTCAGCCATTAGCAGTCCACTGCTGAACATAGGCCTCCCCCAAAGAGCGCCACGACGAACGGTCCTGTGTCGCCTCCATCCACCGACTCCCTGCGATGGCTACAATGTCGTCTGTCCATTGTGTGTGGGGTCTCCCTATACTTCGCTTGCTTGTTCGTGGTCACCATTCCAGAACCTTTATTCCCCAGCGGTTGTCGGCTGTGCGAACTATATGGACTGCCCATTGCCACTTCAACTTGCAAATTTTGAGAGCTATGTCGATAACCTTGGTTCTTCTACGGATTTCGTCGATTTTTTTCATATAAGTCAGGGAATTTAAACATTGCAAGTCAAAGATATCGAATGAGTTTATCAACCAAACCTATTAATATTCGAATTTTGTAAATGACTATAATTAGGTCAATATATAAAAGTTACAGTTTAAATTAAGATATTTGGTTCAAACCCAAAAAAATTGTCCTATATTTAAAACTTTTTTTTAACCGAATTAGTAAAACATTTGTGGAAGTTTTAAATAGACAATTTTACATATTATTTCGAAATTTATCGATTAAGATTTACAACCTTACAAACTTACTTTCCATGGAATAAAACATTTCATGGAACGTGTAATGTAACCAAATACCTGGTTTCGTAAACCTACTTCAATATATTTTGTGACTGCTGACAAGGCAGATACTGAATTTAAATGAAGTTAAAGAATGTTATTAAGACCTATCAGAGCGTCTGGTCAAAAGAATACGAGAACATATTTTGGCTGGCTGTTATTGGAACAAAGTAAAATTTATAGTAAACTAGCTGCGCCCCGCGGTTTTGCCCTCGTGCAATCTTCAAACATGACAATATAGGTACTTCAAAAACTGAATAGAGAAAAAAAACAGAATCTATTTTTTCATATATTTTTCTTCTAAATTAAGTATGATGATGTTTTTAGCCATAAACCATGACGGGCGTCATCAGAATACCCTTCCAAAGTTTCGTCACAATCCGATCAATGGTTTAGGAGCGCATCGCGCTCAGACAAATACACATTAATTATATATATATATATATATATATATATAGAAAAATTATGTATACTGAGATTAATTTTACCAAAAATACTAACAACTGCAAAAGAGCAAATGGATTAAGTAACTAAAAAAAAACAAAATATACGGGAATAAATTTATACGGGTCCACACCCTGCTGTCCTAGGAGTCCTCCTAGGACACCTTTCAAAAAAACTTCGTCCTTATCGGTTCCGCAATCTCGTAGATATGCATGAACAATTGGACATGAACACCATAAAACACAGTCGTATTGAAAACCTGATTTGTTTTTTTTTTGTTTTTAATCCATTTGGATTAAAAATACCCGCGTCAAAAGCAAAATACAAAGAGCAGAACAGGAGTAATATGGTTGAATTTCGCATGAGCCTTTTAAGACATCTACACAAAAAAGAGCTTCGTCCTAATTTGAAACAAAAAACTAATTTATCAAACTTTATAGTAGCTGATATTGACAGCGATATATCAACCGATCCTAGTTATATCCACTGTTTTTGTAAGCCTTTTCCCTCCACCTTGTACGATATAAAAAACCCATGGGTCTGATCGAACGTGCACTTTGCGGAAAGGTCACCAAACCAGTCGTGGGAGCGACAACGGGTGATCGCACAATATTATATTAGCAGGGGCAAGAATTAAAAAACGCGGCTGCCAACTTGACTGTATTAAGTTTTTTTCTACGAAACAAAAACTTGAGGATATATTTGGATTTCTAATGTGAAGTCATTATCTAATTGTGGATAGCCAAACCTCGTAGGCGCTGATTATAATAAAACAATAACAAAAAGTACAATGAAGATAATTTAAAAAAAAAACTAGCTTAGAATAAGCTACTGAACTATACTTTTTTTATTGTATTTTTCCGTCTCCATAGAAATAATAAAAAAATAGAAATAGTATAATTAGTTGAAATAACATCTGATGCACTATGCTTCTCAATGCGACATGACGAGTAGAATCCGAGCAATCGAACTAGTTAATTTGGTAAATGGGTAGGAACTTAGATTCTGGAATGCCAGATGGGATACTATTATCCCAGAAAAATATCCACGCGGGCAAAGCAGCGGGACGCAGCTAGTTGGATAGGGTTAGGACGGACTGAGTTTTTCGACGCATACTGCACGTCGAACCTATTCCACTTATTGACTGAGCGAGCACGAAGCGCGAGCGAAGCGTCTCCGTTTCAGCTTGGGCAAAAATACTTTCGTATATCCGGATGTCTGTACGTCCGGATGTCTATTCTCCTCTAAAGGTCGCATTTCTCAATCGATCTAGACGAAACTTGGTATACAGGTTAAACAAATCTTTAGTTTTTTTTTCGTCGGAGATTTTCGCCTTATTAGATCCGATTTGGTTCTTTTTTTTTATTAGCAGAATAGCTCCTCAAAATGCAGTAAATTTCTCACTACCAGTGGAATCAGCCCTTTACCTATTAGGTAGGGATTAATGGAGCACCTTGGTTATTAATGTTAGTGTTACAATAAGGTAAATAGATGGCGCTACTGTACACTGCTAGATTAATTTGCAAAAAAGTTTGTACGCGCGAGGTCTACAGCACACAGAGCCACTAGTTATTAGGTGTTAGAATTTTTGGTTTTTGTCGCTATCTGTCGCTTTTGTGTTTCACCCATTCGTATGAAAAACTAAGAAGTTTAGTTGGTACTAGCTGTGTCCTCGGCTTCGTACGCGTGGTCATTTCTCTAGGTTAAAAGTGCTCTTTAAGCTATTCCAAGTTTAGGTCTTATACCAGTATACCAACATTTGATCAAAATTCCTTCAGCCGTCAAAAAGATTTTTATAGCTTGCTCGGCTTTTAATCATCGGAATAAGATAATAAGTACCCCAGTTTTTAGCCAACCCGCATCGCAATAGGTCCAGTAGTTTTAACGTGATGCGCAAACAAACATACAGACAAAGATACAAAGATACAGACACGATATTTAAAAAAAAAAACTTGTCCTGTAGTTTATTTAAAGAATCCTAGTTTTTTTTAGTTTTTTCTTTATAAAGTAAATTAAAAAAAGGCAATAAGCAATAAGTACGAAAAATTCTGTTTATTGCTTTATTATAAGTATAGATAGATAATAATGAAAATGACAAAAAGTAAAATTATAAAATATGTTGCGTAACCAAAATTCTTGCAATTCTCGTACAGCTATGGTCAATAGATAGCTTAACAAGCGTGTAAAAGTTGTACGATTATTTATTCTGTGGTAAAGTTATAATAATACCACCTACACAACCATTAGGCACAGGTCGTTCACCTAACGAAATTATTCATGAGGCTAAAGCTAGGCACCTCGAGATCTCGTCTAGATTCCATTAGACTTTACAACATGACAGAGCAAACTGGCAAAGCAGGTTTAATCATCGTGATATAACTCTATTTTATTATTATTTATTCTGAGATTTAAACTTTATTTTCCACTAGATGTACCCGCAGCTTCGCAAGCTTGGTAATTTCTTTAGGTTAAAAGTACTCTTTGTACTATTCCAAGACCTAAAATACCAACACTTGATGAAAATACCTTCAGCCGTCAAAAAGTTTTTATCGATTGCTCAGCTTTTACTCATCGGATTGAGGTACCAAGTAGACTTTTTGTTAAAGCCAAACCCTAAGCTATCCAACAGTGAAATCCGCATAGCAATCGTTCCAGTAGTTTTTACGTGATGCGCGATCAATCAAAGAAACAGACAGACACGACTTTTTTAATTGTTATATTCTTGTTCAGTAGCTTATTTTAAGTAAATTATTTATTTATGTCTTTTGTTCAGACTTTTTCGTACTTATTGCTTTATTATAAGTATAGATTCTGCAAAGCATTTTGATAGTTTTGTAATTAAATGAACTATTATTATCAAAATAAGTGGGAATATCAGGCGCAATGTAAGGAGGCTGTCTCGACAGAACCGCTATACAAAAGACTTAAACGCAAGCCTCGACCAATTACCTACTAGTTTATCGCATATATATTTGCCGATAAGGGTAACAAGACTAGGCTAGATTACTTTTTACTTGAACAGATGTTACTGTTGAGATATACAAAAGACAGATTCCTGTTTTAGTTGCATTTCCCTTAGGTACCTTCTAATAATTTAATAAAATGGATCAAAGATCAAACAGGAACTAATGATTCATTTTTAACTTTCAAACAGACATGGTCACTTTACAATTGAACTGTTTTTTCGAGATTTTTTTTAAAGTGTGGTCCTATATAAATTTCATTTAAATTGGTTTAGGTATTTATAAATTAATCTGAAGTTTTTTTTTTAATATTGATATTATAAATATGTATTTTGTCTATTGCAATAAAGTACTGACCTCACCCTCGCGTCAAAGTGTAATTCAAATATTAAAAAAAACTTATGCGTAAAAGGTAGCAAATGAAATATGTGATACAAGATGAGATAAAAATAGAAACAGATCGGATAGGATTGTAGCATTTGAATCTCAAATGTTCAAATTGAGGCATTTATCTATATTGGTCACTTCACTCGTGTAACTAGGCACAAATGACACAAGCGATATTTGTATCACCTCTAGGATACAATATTCTAAGAGAACATTAAATTAAAACCCGTAAGGCGCAATAGAATAATACCTACCATTTTTTTATATTCAACCATTTATCATCCAATATTATCGTATTAGCGAAACGATTTTATGTGAACAGTCATCTATCAAACCTCATAAGTACCTAGTTATTGGACAGTTATTCCGTCTAACCACTGCACCCGACAATGTGTTAATTAACAGCCGCAAGCTATCCTCTATCGTTAAAACTTGCGCCGACCAGATGTAGAGAAAAAATAGCATGTAAAAAGTATCGGCTACGAAGAAAAGGCGAGACCAAGTCAAGAGCCTCGACATAACTCGTCCACCGGAGCTTCTCTCGGCCGGCTACTGGCTACCGTGCATTTAACGAGAGAGCGAGAGCTACGCTAGATCTGGCGAGGCGAGCGGGCGCGAGGGAGACAAAACGTGCGCGCACGCAGTGATCTCTTCGATATAGTCACGCCGCGGCACCGCGCTTGCAGGAGGCGAATCGGCCCTTTCCAGTTTGTATTTTTGACCCGCGAGCGGCTGGCGTGTCGCCGCACCCGGAATCCACTTGCCACTCGTTTTACCCCAATTGCTTTATTGACACATCCCGAATAATATCATGACGTAAAACTATAGTGATAACACAATCGTAGACATATCAGTGTGAGTGTTGTGCGCGTGTACACGAAACTGGTGGCCTGTTAAAAGTTACTGTTAAGTTTAAAAAGGTAAGTTGTGTCACAAAAGCTTTGTGGATCGAGAAGCGCTTAACTCATATCGACGAGGCGAGGAATGCCGTTTGACAGCATACATGTGCGGGAACAAAAGCCTTATGCATAGTCATCCCATTTCCTTTTATTTTACCCGCTTTCTTGAGATAGAAATGGCGGGTGTGAAGAAGTAGTTGAACAGATTTTTAAACTTTTACTGATGACGTTAATGAACAAAATACGTTATGAATTTGTTATGGAGTTTCTTACAATCACAGGTAGTCGCTTTGTCCCTTTTTACCTGAGTGAACATAGGGGAAGGGACGGGTCTTTATTGCCGGGAACTATTATTTGAATAGAATGGACACTGCACAAGGTCGAGTAAATGAAATCAGGGCTTCGAAACAATATGCTACAATTCTGGGACCATGTAAAGAAACTTTTTAGGAACTTGAAATCACACAGTAGGTACAAAATATTAAACCATAGATAAACAAAGCAAACATCATAATGCTGTAGGATGGGAGCTCAGAGCGACTTCTTCGTTATAATCGAGGATAAAAGTTGCGAACGAACTGGTGCGGTTATGCAGAATTGTGGTTTGTAGTACACACGTGATACTTTACGCTCCACGAGTTTCTATTGAAGATGTTCCGACAAAGACAGGTGAAAAAAAACAATTAAAACTACCTGATTCGTACATTACCTAAACATGTAATCAACTGGTACTTACATGAGTTTAATGGTTCAATGATTGAAGTAATAATTTCCTAGATCAAGACATTAGGAAGTCGAACAAGCCTAGACATTGTTATTCATTGAAAAGTATATAATTAATTATGACAGTAACATATTATACCTAATTGTTCCTCACAGAGTTAAATCAATTCATAAGAATCATTTTAAATGGTATTTAGCAAATTGCATCAAAAGCAATAAGCAATAATGAATCGAAAGTGATTGGTACATATTTTATTTTGAAGGTCAAATTGAAATTCTTTACTTTCCGAATGAGAATGCCGTGCAATTACCGTTCGTCGCATTTGAATTTTGTGTCGCATACAAGTAGGAAACGATTGGTTTCTCTACAGTGCTGTGTGAATGTTTGTCGGTACGGACGGTATCACAAAAGGGGTCATCTTTAACCGGCTCTTCATATTCCAGTCACGGGGTCCCCGTGCCACCTGCATCGATGATGCTGCCGAGCGCCTGGCGATAACCTCTCATAATACCATGAACTTGCAAACACGTTTTAGTATTCCGTAAGCGTCAGTATAATGTCTCTCGTTTCCCAGGCTTTTACAACAAATTGACACGAATTATTAAAGTCACGATCGTTTCGCCTTTTCTACTTTTATAGTTTCGTCATTATTGTTTTGTTTAGCGTAATTATTGTAAGCTTATAGTAGGTTATTCTCTTATCGATTTAAAGCCGTTTTGAGTTGTGTAATATCGATAATGCGAAAGTTCATAAACCGATTACAGTACAGCCGTTCATTACGAACGCACCACACGCGACGTCAATTAACCCGCAACGATTTTACAATGTGCGTTTTTGTTTATGAACCAATAATGATATATTTGACCTCAATTGATGATAAATATTATCCGTTGCTATAGCAAAAGGCCAGTGTTTAATGTCATTCTTTGAGGATGTTATAAGCACGAATTCGTTCGTGAGCGTATGAAATTCAAGTAGATCCATGCCGTAACGCAACCGCAGAATATAGAAGCGCATTTCCGCGTTGATGATGCATTTGACCATGACGGAAAGCGGGCTCGGTGACGATCCACGAGTACGGAGTAGGTACCTATCCAAACTGAATCTCGACCCGTCAATGATTGTTTATTTCCGTTCACGTGGCGAAATGGCACGTGCGTGCGTTTTCACACAGTAACCCTTCGAAGTAAACAATGATGGTATAATGCCACCGACGTGCACGCAGTCAATGGGAGTTAATTATATTAGATGTGAGACGTCATTGGCCGACTGGAGCAACCGGGGCAGAGCGGGTAGCCGCGAGCAAGCGTGCCGAGACACACGAGTAAATTACAACGGAGGCGACAAACCGGCCATTCACTATCTCTACGTTACCTAATATTTAGAACGTTCCAAGTGATCACGCTTTTCCAATAATAAGAGGCTTGGTTGACGTTCAGATTGAAAAGATAACAAAATCGTACCAAATAAAGCTATAACAATTAAACAATCTGCTTCTGAAGTCCATTTCCTCCGAAATCTATTAAGAATCATTGTACAATCGGCGTGGTTTAGGATTTAATGTGTAAATGCTCGGGCATGTGATTATACGGAGACAGCACTCATCAACCGCAATTAGTGTGCATTCATACCCAACGCGTGCCGAGTTATTTAAGTTGATGCGACGAAGTCTGGGTGGGTTCTCGACTCATGGTCACCATTTTATTAAGAGCTTAAGAGATGTCTTCAGTATCAACTTCTAATACAGTAAAGAACTGCCTGAAAAGGTACTCGAATTATTTTTGGTGGTCCGACCCTTATGGTTTTTCCATGTCCGTATGTCTCTATGTCAGAGACAGATACTATTAACACTAAAAGGTTATAATTTGGCGTACGTTTAAAATTTTAAATATTTATATTAAATGTGCTAGTTGTTTTTGTTCTACGTGGTGTACAATAAAGAGTTATCTATCTATCTATATTTATATATTTTTTTTTACTGTTTGTCTTGTGTATAGAAAAAACTTATTTTTTATGTCTTGTTAAGTATTCATGCGTGAGTTGCATGTCCCTCCCACCCCTCTAACTTATAAATTATAGGTTTGAAAAATGTTAGAAAAATCTACTTCATAATACTAGAGCACACTACGAATTTATTAACAAAATTATCACTACTGTCTAGGGTTTACTAGTACACGAGCTAACGGCGGCCAAGTTAACGCGTAGTTCTGTCAGCTTCAGCTCTGGTTATCATTGTTGGTCTTTGTTGTTGGCATGGCCACGGAACTATTAAGTCTTACGCATGTACGACTCGCACTTAACGTTTTTTGTATTGTAAGTAGGTACCTAATAATGCGAAGTTAGCAACACCGAATGCCATTGGCTTAACCCTTCGGGCACCGCTCACTCGATATCGCACATAAAAATATTAAAAGAAGGATAATATTAAATATGGTACAGGGGCAGTGTCTGTCAGGGATTGTGTGTGCGCCTGACCTGACTGTCGTAAACTGTGGAATGTTCTATGGAACATTCCCAAAGCTCTGGCATTATCTGTTACCACGTTAGCAAACAATGATTAGGTACGGAAATGGGTAGACTATTACTATCATTTGGGGAACGACTTTTTTGAGTCATTCATTATCTATTAGGAAATAACATTACTGTTACATGTGGTACCTAATAATACAAATGGGAAAATTATCGATCTATATGAATGGCCAAATCTATAGGAATAGTCAATGTGTTTAACATGTAAACAATGAAACACTTCGAGTACATCAAGTTCTACGGAATCAACACTTTTCAAATAAGCGCGAGTCGCGAGACGTGCAGATTTCGCAAGATTTGTCGTCAGGCAAACTGGTTTCCTCGTAAAATTCGCGTTGCCAAGCAATGCATCTGCCCAGGGTCGGCTGAGGTAACCCAGCCAGGGGAGAGGGGGGTTCAAAACGCAGGAGGCGCACGAACAGCGCCGGTCGACGACCCGACACATGCCCAGCGCAGGCGCACCATTCGCTTCAACCACAGCCCGCAGCCGATCCTAGCAGTTATTACGATAACGTTAGCATAAATACCTTGAAAACGAACACAGAATCATATCGGTCACATGACATGGCCGAATAAAAAATAAAACAATCAGAACCAACCCACAATTTATAATCATTAGTCTTATTAAGAACAAATTATACGGATCCATTAACAAACAATCTTCCAGCATTAATAATGTCCCCCGCGAGCGACCTAAATAGATGCTGGACACATGACAGCGCGTAGGAATGGGATCAAGTCGCCAAGGTTGGATCCATTTGACATGAATTCTCCCCTATTGTGTATGCCTGCCTCTTCTACGCATAGGACGTGCACATTACCAAAGATACGCTATGTCGAGCTCACCAAAGAGACGCTAGATAGATCTTCGAGTAGACACAGACGATGAAACGTTCAAAGTCAATAATAAAGATCGCGTTCCCACACGTGTGACTCTGTAAGTGCGGTCAAACCGTGGAGAAAAAAATATTAGTTTAAAAAAGCAACGGAGCCAAGAGTCTCGTTGAGCGTGGGCGAGAAGTAGCCGCGTCGTTAAATAATGTTTGAGGTCATTGATTGAGAGGACCGAGAAGACAGACCTGTGCATTTACTTGATTCTCACTTAACGGTTTACTGAATTAAACATATTCAAGAAGTTGGGAAACAGTGTCCCCATTCTTCAACCGGTATCAACCGAGAAATGAGGATAAAGACATCGGATTACGACAGAAGTGCAGTGGAGACAGCTGTAGCACATACTGGTACAATCAAAACACCAATAAAGTTTACCGTAAGTTCTAATTCGGTATGGGAAACGTGCGTATGCACATGACACTTGTCACTAGGCTAGTTAGTTGTGCATCGTTTATTTATAGCATTTCATTGTTAGTTTAAAGATGTTCACGGTTTGTTTCAGATATTGTTGGTAAATAAAGACAACAAAGCGACTCAAGATGGCGGTGTTTGGATTGGCGTCTGCGGTGGCGGGCTTCGTCAAGGTCCGCTATCTGATCGACAGAGCTATCATCGACAACATGGTGTTCCGGATGCACTACAGAATCACATCAGCCATACTGTTCTTCTCCTGCATACTCGTCACGGCCAATAATCTTATCGGTGAGTTAATCATTGCCAGTTTAAATTTTTTGTACTTCGAACGACACATTCAGCATTATCACACACATTGTACACTTATAGCGTGTGTTTACGTAATCATAAGCTATGTCCTATATCATTAAACGAGCAACTCTTGTATTTGTGCCTAAATATACATTTGTATTGGCTTACTCTAAGACAGCTCTATCACAGTAAAATCTCAGTAATGGTCAACTATTCGATCCGTCAGATTATCATCATAGCGTAAAATTTGGAAAAGTAACTAATTGAGAAAAGGAGCGAACCTCGATCGATCAGGTACAAGCTGAAATACGTTCAGTTGTTTTTTTCACTGTAATTTATAATTCGCTAGAAGTTGAATTAACATTAAAAGGGCCTTGACTTAATACGACGTCGGTCGTACACAATTTGCATTCAAATTTGAATAGACAATTAAGCATATGCATATATTTTGTTTAAATATAAGTACAACATGGCATTTTTTTTTTTAAATAATTTAAAATATTTTTTATTATCTTTGTCATGCTGCAGACATATTTTACTTTCACATGGTAGATATTACTTCAGCGCACAAAGAAAGCTAGTGAAAGTTCTTCATCACAATTCATAACACTGCGTTTAATTAGAAAACACAGTTGTTTCTTTCATTAAGATCATGACCTAGGATCTATCGACCGAAATTGACTAACCTATAGACACAGAGGCGTGGAAATAACAGTCCTTTCGCCTGAGAAATATCACAACTACCGTAAAATGTATGAATCACTTTTAGGTCAGTGTTCAGGAACCACGTATGTAACAGTTACCCAAATTGAGACGTCATGACAAATTGGTTTTACAAACAAACACGAGTGCGCGTAAACGTACGTGATAAGATTCAATTCAGTAGAGCAAATCGAGTCGGTGAACTTGTTGCAGAGCATAAAAGTATTTGTCAAATTAACTGCATGTCTATGAATGGATAGGTGATCAAAGTCTATGGAAAATTTGTCTCCGTATGCAAATAGGATAATTTAACAATAACTAATATTCGTTATTCTGTGCTAAAGTTAAATATATAATTATTAAGAGTTTATAATTTATTCCTGCTTTAATTATTTTCCATGTCATGTTGGAAACATGATGCAATAAAATACAATATCATCATTAGGAAATGTTTGTGTATGTTATACATAAAACGAATTACAATATTTAGCTGGGCGATCTTTGGAGGAACTTTTGGTATTTCTAAAGAAATTGACGAAGTCATTGATGAAATGATTGCTGGCGTTAATTCTAAGATTAACGCCGACAGGCGATTCTCCCACGACAATTTTCATCACGATCTAGCGATACGTGATCCAAGTGCGAAGCAAACTCGAGTGGCCACAAAATCATCTGGAACACGTTCCATAAATGCTGTTTACGTTCACGTTATCGCGTGCCCCTCGTTTGATGAGCTACTAAAGCAAACAGAACTACTTAATAGCCTCAAGTACTCAGGGTTATTACCATATTATAATATTCAAGCATGATCTTTATCGTTTTGAAGATTATATTTTTTGCGATTGGTTACCAAACTATTACGCGTAAGCACTACGAGTACCGCGTTCAGTAGGTAGGGTAAATACTAGACAGGTCATTAGAGCACACCGCATTGTCTGTAACTTTCCAATAAGCGTAGTTTGCTATACGTATTACAGGTAGAACTTCTCACAATACATCCCAACTATTCATTTAAGTTACCAGCGTTAAGTCACGTCTCGGCTTCGTATTGTCTACGAAGAAAGCTTAGAAATGATTATTCAGGTCTGTTGTTCAATAGCAACGTTGCAGTTCGTGATATCTCGGTTTATGAGACCTACATATACGGTATCAACATTAGCAACAATCACATTTGCGCACCAGGTGCAAGCAATCAAAACATCGTTGCAAGCGATTACAAAAGGGACTTGCTACTATGCCTAGATTATAATCGGAGAAATTTAAAGGGCAGAGTACCTAGTTACCTACCTACGTGACTGAAATCGTCTATTGCTGATTTTTCAATGCGGGTAATCAACATGGTTTCCACAAAACAGAACACATGATTTCGTAATAGCCAACTACGACGAGCGGCTTCGTCAAATCATGCCCTGGATTACTCTATGGACGGATATGGACTTTACGAAGTTTTTGCTCTTAGCATGCAAAAAAACTCGTTGGTTGCAAGAACTGCATGCGTGTTACATTTTATTCACATATCGAGGTTCACCGTGACCCACTACTATGGCTGGCGGTTGCAACTGGTTTATCAAGCTCTTGCTATCCCGCGGTGTACTATTTCTTATCGCTTTTACTGGCCATTCTTCGTATATCGCAGTAATCATACTATTACCATACTATAACAGTTATAATCTTTTAGGTAGGTACATACATAACAATCAATTTACAAATAATTTTAAAAAATATGTACGACAGTACATAATACATTTCTTTAGTCCTACAGCTGGGGGAGCACATACCACTATAACACAGGTTTTTAGCCTAATAGGCTACGCTATAGCGTAGGGTTCTGGTTCTAAGGCTTATGTAGCTCTAGCTTTCGCCCGCGACATCATTCGCGCGGACTACAATTTATCGCGAATAAAAGCATCCTATGTTCTTCTAGGATATTAAAAATCAATGCAAAAGTATAGCACGTTAGTGCTCTATAGTCTGTCAAAAAACATCAACGCCCTTGATGTTTTTTGACAGACTAGTTATTATTTTGTTTCCATGGCAACCGTTTCTTACAGCAAATAATCAACTTTTTCCAGTTTTCATACTTACAATTTTTCAGGTTAAAAATATCCTATGTTTTATTCCAGGATATAAGTTATCTCCATTCCAAATTTCATCAAAATCCAGCCGTTATTTTGTGCTTGAAACCTCCCCAAACAAACAGACAACGTTTCACTTTTATATATTGGTGTGGCTTATAGTGAACAATACACATAACTAGAAAAACCTGACTGAGTTCTAGTGCATCTTAGAGGTGTGAGACAATGAAAAATATCGTTTTATTATCCTGTTGTTGAATGTTTTTATGCATTCTGATCTTAGAATGTAAACAATCATATCTAATGAATGCAATAATGTTTTATTGATATTGTCTCGCAGCTTTCAAGTAATTTGGTTGGCAATATGGTGATAAATACCTAAATGATACTAATTACTCGTCATGGACCAATTAACAAGCATGTGACTGCGAATTAGATAAATCGACTTTTATGATATCACATCTGAAAATGTGAAAACGGTATAGTTATGAAAATTAAAGATACGAATTCGCTACGCTAAGGAAACGACTAATACGTTTTCAATGTATTGAAGATCACTCGAAATTCGGAGAACTAGCATTAATTATAGTTACTACAAATAAAATACATTCGTCAGCTGATTCGACGTCAGCTATATAGTCAATAGGATTCTATAGAAATGTTTACCTATACTACATCCACTGTGAACCGTGGTTTTGAAGTCGGTCGCTCCCTGCATTGTCATGCAAGTCGCTCAGTTTGTAGTCCAAAAGTGTTATTGGATTTCGACCCAACTGGTCTATACCAGTTCAGCAGGAGTTACCTTTGAAGGTAATAATATTATTGACGCAGGTAGTTGTAATTTCAATAAGTTAAAAAAGATATAAACGGAAATGCACGAAGTTAAGAACATTTCTCAGTTAAAAAATAACTTTGCAGTTGATCATCAAATGTAATTAGGCAATATACTCCTAAAATACGTTAGTCCATGACATTTTGAAGGTTACTTAACATGTGTCTCCACTCGGGGAAAATACATTATCTTCGAGCAACATGGAAATCGATTGTAATAGAAACGAAGCAACGGACAAAGAGATTAGAGTCACGGCCGCGGCCGTCGCAATTGCAGCAGGTAGTCGGGGGCAGATGCATTGTGATTAGGGACTATATTGGCATCTTCCGCAGCCGAGCCACGCCAATGTCGAGGGCATGTGGAATAACATACCGTTACTCAATTACAGCACTTACGCAGCGAGAGGCTCCGTTCACAAAAACATAATAAATGTTGTATCTATATAAATATGGTGAAAGATAATCTTTGATGACTTGTGAGTCGGCGGCGGTGAGTCATCAGAACTCACGATCATAACCGCAAAAAACAGGTATGCGGGCCAACCCAAGAAAAGACACTTCATTTGCGCAACTAAGCGGAATGCACTTTTTTTCCTTTTCGGTCATCAAACTGCTTTCAATCTAAATTTCACAATCTGAGAAAGTAATAAGTAAGCCATGTATTTGCTGTGATACTGATAACGCTAAATTTCTTTACAAATATTTAGTAATGAAGTCGATCTTCAAGAACCTTTGAACTACCTACACGGAAATCAAGATCTAACGAAGGCCAATTTGTTTTCCAGGCGAACCCATATCTTGTATAAGTGATGGAGCCATCCCTGGACACGTCCTGAACACATATTGCTGGATCACGTATACCTTCACGCTTCCAAAGGCTGAGCACAGGGGCCTCGTGCACCCTGGCTTAGGAAACGAACACGAGGAAGAAAAGCGTATCCATGCTTATTACCAGTGGGTGCCGTTCATGCTGTTCTTCCAGGTAAGTTTTTTTCAGTCTTTATATCTACTGCTAGAGCTACGTAGATAGGATGTCACTAGGATCTGATCGATTTGCAGTTTTGAATATTTCAGGCGTTCAATTCACTTAACTTAGCTTATACTTATAACAAAACAGAAAATACGAAACTTTATGATCGCCGTCACTCAGGTAAGCAATTTGAATGTCTCAAATCTTGCACAAGGACTACAGTTGCAAACTTACGTAAATCAATGACGCAACTTATGATTCTTACCGTAGTCTGCTTGATTAATTTTATTCAAAGTGGCAATTGAGCATCATTTCAGCTGACGTATTGTAACCTGAGTTGATCGTATATCAGGTTAACCTACTTCGTTTAGTGTTCAGTTCTAAAATGTATCCTCACATGTAACGATATCGTTTTCAGGGAATACTATTCTACGTTCCTCACTGGGTATGGAAGAACTGGGAAGAGGGCAAGGTCCGCATGATATCAGATGGTATGCGTGGCACTACAGCTAGTATAGCAGACGACAAGTCTAATCGTCAGGTAAGTTCAGTATACGCTGCTTTAACAGGATCCTTTACCGAACACTGTTTCCGTTGTTGATTCCTTTGAGATTTGCCACCCGTTAGTTTATTAGGTAAATTTTTGATAGAATTTACGTTTCGGGGCAAACCTCTTTCCACCCCTTCTTAAATTGTAGCAAAATGTTTTGTTATCGGTGTCAATCGCTCGTGGAGGATGTATTTTAGGCTTATACGTTTTATTATATTCAAAAAAGTTTTTGGATTCTGAAAAATAAGTCAATAGTTTCAGCGCAAAAATATGGCTGGTTCAGATGCTTGTAACTTTAAGGTGATTTTAAAAACTGGAAAAATAAGACTATAATGCTAGTAAATAATCTGTTATTTACATGAAAAAAACCCACCAAAATTGGAAAATATTAGGAGGTAGAAAACAGTAGAAAACAGGTTTGTCTTTTTGTATGGACAAGGAGGCGGTAAATATTTTTTCTTAAGATTTCTATTAAGTAACGCTAGTTGCCCTATTGCAGTTAACATAATATTGTATTTTTTTTCTGGGATAACTGTTCATATTTATGTCATCCACTTTGTGTATCTATTAAATGAGCTATTCAGGAGTCAATTAACGGGTTCAGACGGCATATTATCTTGTTTCTTGACTCAATTGAAGTAAGTCCAGCTCTAATGAAACATGATGAGCGTCCCTAATAAGGCGTGTATAACAAGACCACAAGAATCGTTATGTAATTTGCAGTTCTTATGGACTGCCATATTTAGTATCGGTCTTTATCATATTAAGTACAATGTTGTTATTGTATTTATTATTTATCAGGAATGTACAGAATTTTCTGAGCCAATTTGATAAGCTTTGTAAGTCATGTTGCATTGTTAACATTATGTAGAATCTCCTCTTTTTACCACGTTTTTATAAAGTCACTTTCTTGGTCGTTCCGGGTGGAATCTTTTCATTGATTAGCTATCCAGCTGAAACTTTCACGGTAGCTCACAACTTGATGAAAATGCATTTTGAAAAAAATTAGAAAAAAGCACAATAATAAAAAAACCTAGTTTTAGAATAGTTTTTAATCTACATTTGGTGCTTGTTTTCAGATGCGTCTAGCTCAATACCTGCTGGATACCCTGCACATGCACAATTCTTACTCGTTTGGGTATTTCTTCTGCGAAGTGCTCAACTTTATCAATGTCGTAAGTATTAATATTTTCTTACCCTTATTGCGACGGTACCTTTGATATGTAGCCCACCCATAAGCCTGTCCACGCTTCGAGCATCACAATCAAAATCACTGAAATGGTAGCCTAATGGTTCAATGGTGCAATTTAGAATCCAATGATACCGGGTTCGGTCCTAGGCTTTTCTAAGTTATGTGCGGTTTTCTATCGCCCGTGCTTCGGAGGGCACGTTATGCTATCGGTCCCGGCTGGTACGGATTAATAGCAGTCGTTAAGCCATGTAAGAGGCCCGCAGGCAGCCTGACAAGCTCTGACTCCAGAGGCCAGCACTACCTCATACGACAAAACAAAAAATAAAAGTAATTTCTATTAATTGTCATAATATTTACAATAAATATCCCGTACTCCTTCTATAACGTGAATATCCCTTTTCCAGGTTGGAAATATATTTTTCCTGGACACTTTCCTTGGCGGTGCTTTCTTGACCTATGGCAGCGATGTGGTCAAATTCTCGAATATGAACCAGGAGCAACGAACTGATCCTATGGTGAGTTTCTCTATTATTATGATTTTAGCAGTCAGACCTTAGCGAAACCAGTTTTATTTTTCTAAAGAAAATATTGGATTCTGGACGGGAAATCAAGTCATGTAATTTTTGGTCTGGTTAGAATCATGACTGTAATCCAAATTTATTAGTTGGATTGTAGATTGAATACATCGCCTTATTCTAATAAAACTGATATTAATAATATCATAGAGTCAAGGGTAGTACTATTATTTATTCTGTGGTTAACGTATTACGCACGACTTTGACACACTTTGTCTGAAACTAATGATGTCATTGATGACAAACTTTGTGCATCAAATCGTATCGATTTTCTGAAAAACGTATACCACAAAAAATATAAATAATATAGTCATCTCTTTCCAGATTGAAGTCTTCCCGAGACTAACAAAGTGTACATTCCACAAGTATGGTGCCTCTGGAACGATTCAGAAACACGATGCTCTCTGCGTTTTAGCCTTGAACATCCTCAATGAGAAAATTTTCATCTTCCTGTGGTTCTGGTAAGTTGATTTGACTAATACATTCTGCAGACCAGACTATACCTACTTATGTCCAGATCGCAAATTTAATAGCTAGAATCGTGTCATGTAGTATAGATACCCGCATATCACATGGGTTTCTATGTCATACCAGTAGGATCTCTTGGCCATCGGCGTAACTCATTTAATTCAGGTCACAATTATACCCAATTGTTACCTGACCTAACGTCGCTGGTTTTTTTAATCGACTTCTCTAAAGGTGGAGGTTATCAAGTCGACTATTTTTTTAATGTTTTACCTCATATCTCTAAAATTTATGAACCGCTTTGGATAATTCTTTTTTCACTTGAAAAGAAAGGGGTTGATTCTGACTCCGATTAAGTCGTTTTTTTTTCATGTTCTTTTTGTTTTTATTGGATGATAAGTATGCAGGATTTCGGAGCGATTTCAATGTTTATTATTTTATTTAAATGGGTTGACTTTCATTGTAGTCCCAAAGTAAATATATTTATGAATTAGATGAATATTTTTTATTTTAAAGAACTTACAGTGTGATACTGTATAAAATTCATCAAAATTTGTTTGTTACAAGCTTTTAATTAACTCGCTGTTAGTATGTTTGGAACAAATATTGCGAGTGAATTTTGAACTACTTAACGACGTCCAATGAATTTGAAATTTTGAACCCTTGTTTAGTTCTGATGATAATACAATATTATGGTACCATTGCGCTGGTTTGATGATGAGTCGGAAGGTAGTCACAGGAACTCAACAATCAAATGATGAAACACCTTCGAGCTTGGGCTCATTTGATTTGTTTTGATAAGTTTTCTTAAGTGCTAGGCGATGGCTTGAAAACGCATTACAGAAAAAACTAGCAAGTAAAGTGACTATAGGTATTTAGCTGGCATATATTGCTTACGATGTTTGCTAAGACCACTCAAAATCGAGAGAAAATAACAAAAAATACATCTGCATATTCAAAATCGATATCAAAAAACTCTTTCTGATCTTATTTTCTATTTTTGTATTGTGGTATAATATGTGTAGTGTTATTTTCTAGTTCAATTATAATTATTTTATTCTTTTTAATGTTTGTTTACAAAAAAACATTTTAAATATGATATCGTTTTTTTCTCTATTTAATCACGGAATGGCTATTCTTGAATTTGATTTCAAATGTTATATGAACTACTTATAAATTAAACAAATACCCTTAATTTGAACACTACTAAATCTACAACTTAATACGATAGCTTATTGGCTTAAAACGAATTCAAATGTTGTATGAGTATTGCATATGAAGCAATAGTTTGCAGTAACTGTCACGCTTGGACAACGTTTACCCAAACCATATCAACTTAGTTATAAAGCAGGTCATGATTGCATCATTGCTCCACTTTTAAAGATCTCGGATAAAAAAGAGGACCATTATTTTCACGGCCAAAGCCCTCTGACCATTATTACGACGACGACGATAGCTTGAGAGTAATTAAGTTTCTAAGTTGATAAATATATAAGAGGACCGTTGTTTACACGGCCTTAGTCCTCTGACCATTATAACGAGGACGACACTCAGATAGCTTGAGAGTTATTAAGTTTCTAAGTTGATAAATATATAAGAGGACCGTTGTTTACACGGCCTTAGTCCTCTGACCATTATAACGAGGACGACACTCAGATAGCTTGAGAGTTATTAAGTTTCTAAGATGATAAATATATAAGAGGACCATTGTTTTCACGGCCAATGTCCTCTGACCAATATTACCACGACGACACTCAGCTTGAGAAGTATTTAGTTTCTAAGATGATAAATATATAAGAGGACCTTTGTTTTCACGGCCAAATTCCTCTGACCATTATTACCACGACGACACTCAGATAGCTTGAGAGTTATTCAGTTTCTAAGATGATAAATATGAGGACCATTGTTTTCACGGCCAAAGTCCTCTGACCATTATTACCACGATGACACTCAGATAGCTTGAGAGTTATTCAGTTTTCTAAGATAATAAATATATTTTCAGGTTCATCATCCTGTCCGTAGTGTCAGGACTAGCGATCGTGTACTCCGCAGCTGTCATCATCCTACCCAGCACTCGGGAGACAATACTGAAGCGGAGATTCAGATTCGGCAGCCCCAACGGCGTCGAAGCGCTAGTTAGGAAGACCCAGGTATGGAATTTATGTCTCAACTAGTTTTATTTTTTGTGTATGTGTTCTCTCATAGCTCCAGGATTTCTAAATGGATTTGAATGATACTTTTTTATATGTAAGGGTAGACCTCCACTATAAATTTCATCAAAATTGGTTCGGTAATGTTATAGTAAATTCATTTGAAGTTGACTCAAGGAATTATAATAAAAACTGTCGACTTTCATGATTATCCTTCTTACTTTCAATGAAGGATGTTTCTAGATTAATTCATGATTTGTTCACATCGATCTATTAAAAGGGTTTGTTTAGCATTAACGTGTTTTCTCTTAGTCAGAACTCAGAACAGTGATTCAACAATTTATGACATTTTCTTGGTATTACAATTGATATTACAGTATGGTTATGGATATCACTACCAGAACTGAACCTAAGAGAGTCAAGACCTAACAGACAGCGCCATTTGCAACTCTAATATAACCATTCAAAACTGGTTTAGACTAGTTAAAATAGGTAGGATAATAGGAGTGTGGAATAAATAAAAATAAATATATTCGGGACAATTCACACCAATTACCTAGCCGCACACTATTTGATTTCGTAGCAGGGTTTCTAAGCCACTAGACCAACCGGTCGTCAAATAATTCAAATAGTCGCGGATACTTATGAAATCGTTAGATGACATTACTAAAAACTTTATCCAGGATTTACTCCGTTTCTGGCGCATACGGAAGGGTTTTAAATGTTTGGTAACCGCTTTCGTTACCGTTATTGCCATACTTTTATAAATATCACGTAAATTGACCGGACTATTCCTCTTAAATGTTACATAACGACACAAGCAGGTGCATCTAACTCGTCCAATTTTAAACGTCACTGCATTCATTCCCCTCGCCCTCGCTCATCCGACCGAAGGCACATTGAAGGTCAAGGACACTGTTTATAATTCGAATCATGATAATTCATGGCTTCATAAGTACTCCTGAACTAATGACACTAAACTGCAATTTTAAAAGCTTTCATTTAATTTGCAATGTTTGTGTGTATGTAAGTATGTTTGTTTAGGTCAAATCTCTCAAGCTGAATTAGAACCACTTCCTCTTATCCTACAGAGTTAAGTTTTTGCATGTTGATTCAGTTCCGATGACAATGCAGTTTTATGGTAAGCATGACCTGAATCGACACCCAGGATTAGCTTCAGATGAAGGAGCTCTTCAAGGTCAATAGTACAGACACGACATTTTGTGTACGCATTTTATAATGATAGCCGTTTTAAGTTTTACTAAGACATGGTTGCAGCACTCAGGGTTGGATCCTGACTAGGGAACTCCTCGACGGTTATACAGCACAGACACGAAATGTTATATACGCATTTAATTGTGATAGCCCGCTCTAAGTTCAACCATGACATGGCTACTGCATAAAAACATATTTTTTTACCATAAATTTTAACACAACTAAAGCCATACATTTTAACGTTTCCAGGTGGGCGATTTCCTCCTGCTCCATCTACTCGGCCAGAACATGTCCCTGCGAGTATTCGGCGAGGTATTGGACGAGCTGTGCCGAAGACTACACCTCGGCTCCAACGCACCATCCGCGCCATCGACCCTCGAGATGGCGCCCATATACCCTAGCATGGATAAATTCTCTAAGGAAACCGAGACGTAAACGGTTGGGCACGTATTTCAAGCAAACTTGCGTAAGAAGGCAGGATTCCTAAAATGATTTCCAAAGCAAACTATAACCAATGGCTATAATAAGTAGCTTTGCAAGGCGTTATGGACTATTCATTCCATCATCCGAGACAAAAAAGTAACTGAAAACTCAGTCGATGTGGATTAATACTTTTTTAATTAAATGTGTACATTTTCTTCAATGAGACAAAATTCTAAAATGGAATGGATTATTGTATTTAGAAGCACACTTTCTTGGCCAAGTATGAATGTGTGAACACAGCAGTTTCAATTTTCTTATCTCGGACGATGGATCGCTAAATAACAGGGATCCGTCTTTTCGTGCCTAAATAGTGAATGAGTATGTGCGAAATATTATAATAGCGACGTAAGGATCTCTCGACTAGTATGAGCTAAGTTTTCTCGATTTTCATTTGCTCTCTTTTATATGACTGCCAGCTGATTTGTAGACCGGCATTTTATTGATGACTGAGTGATCTACGCATTCGATTTTATAAAATAAGTGATGATATTAAATGCATTTTATATAGATACACAAACGAACTAGTGTAGACAATTTGTGGGTACATATCTTGTATTAGAAAATAGATTATTATACAACATTCCTTTTTAGTAAGCTTATTAATGAAATGAATAAATACATTGTGTATTTTACTTGCCATGATGTAAATGCTTTTTACTTTTTTTATTGAGGTACAAAATAAAGATCTTATTTTGAGATATGACAGAATGGTCGTTGTTATTAACATACATATAAAACATTTTCAAAAGTTTTTTTTATGTTCTTCGTACAGAATAGGGCAAAGTCAATCATATATGTTTCTTTTTGTATCTTTTTATATAATTTAACTATACATTTTGTAATTTTCTCTAATCATATGCATGAAGTCATCAAAAGACATTTAAACATAGTTTAATGAAATAAATATATTGAACATATCCAATTTCATAGTTAGATATAGCATGCCATAGTTATATACTAAGGAATAAGTGACTAATGGATGATATTATTTAGAATAAAATGTGACAGTGAGTTGGTAGTTAAATAAATATAACTAGAATATCAAATATATTAATCAGGATTTAAAAAAAAGTCCTGTAAATGAATTAGATAAAACATAAATTTTTGATTTAAGGCTCGTTGGTTTATTATTTTATATTTTAAGTTAGTTTTAACCAAGGTAGTCGCTGAAGATATGTTATACTATGGTAAGTTTTAAAATACGTAATAACTATAAGTACAAAAATCTTTTTTTAGACTTTACGCAACATACAATAAATTTCTTTTTTTACTATAATTATTCGTTTGAATATTTTAACACTTGTATGAAATATTATAATAGTTATTATGTATACTTATAAATTAATTTTATCAGTGGTAAAAGCAAGAGAGAAATTTACAACTTAAAATAAAAGTATACTTTTATCATGAAAGATTATACCCATTGTAGCTAGATTTGCATTTATTTTTATTATGTTTAGATAATAAAAATAGTATACATTTTCAAATATAATTTGTCCCATATCTTGCTACTTTTGTGGATAGTTCTTAATCGCTATTATTTATTTCTGTGCCGCTACAAACCCAGTCAAAGTAACTGAAATACTTTTTGAGACGAGTTGAATTTTAATCAGGGACCAGGGTTTCTTTACTTTTTCTATTTAATTAGTGCATTACACAATTTTACAGTTGTACATCACTATGTACTGATTTTTGCAGCTTTTCATAGGGATGATGATATTAATAAAATTCAAATCAAATAAATTTCTTGTGTTGCCCTCTATGCAACTATAAGTAAGTAGGAAAAGGTCTTATTTTATTTTTGTACCTTAGCTCTTCTCTCTTCATTCTTTTAGGTCCAATTTAGTAGCACTTACATTATTATTGTAAAATGAAGTTTTTTCATAAATGAGGCAGAGGAATTACAACTTTTTGAATAAGGTTTGTAAAGTGCCATTTTGAAACTCAATGACCGCCACCTTAGGCACTTATTATAAGTTTTTTAATTATGTTTATCAAACTAAAGTTAAGTCTTTCAACAGGTTTCCTACATATTAACAAGTCTTTAGCTCCAAAAGAGAATGCATATAGATTATAGCGTAGACAAAACATTCCTAAAATTGTATACATACTGGAAGACTGCCCGTAAATTATACAACCTTTGTATTTAGATAGTACCAACTTTCAATTATACGCATAAAATTATTGAAATTTTTGTTTTATTGAAACATTCAGCATACTTAATCATAAGTTTTTAAACGCTTATAGATAAATATACTAAAATTCACAAACATAAACGATCAACACTGGATATTTAACTCAAATCGTATAATAAACATACATTAGCTCAAGGTAAATATATTTTTAAACGGTTTTATTTAGCTTGCCCTATTTGTTTTTGTAGGTATCTATCTATCTATCTATACTTATAATAAAGCAGGAAGTACCAAAAAGTCTGTACAAAGAAGATAATAAAAAAATATGGTCTATGGGACTTAAAATAAGCTACTGAACAAGAATATATCCTTCTTTTTAAATCGTGTCTGTATGTTCGCGCATCACGTAAAAATCACTGGACCGATTGAAATGTGGTTTTCACTATTTGATATTTTAATCTGTTGTTCATTGTATCTCAATCCGATAGGCAGAAACCGAGAAATAGGAAAAAAACAATTTCACAGTTGAAAATGTTTTTCTTAAATCGAGTACGTATAATGGACTTTAAAGGTGTTTTTGATCCTGGAATAACTCTTAGATAGAGGATACTTTTCACATAAAACTAACGACGCTGGCAACGCCACAGGGTGTTATAGGCACAGGTTTGAATATAACAAGGCATGTTATATTCCAGGACCTAATATATCGATATAAACACATTTGATCAAAATTCCTTCATATGTCAAAAACATTTTTAACGTCTGCTAAAAACCTACAGCTTCAGCTTAGGTTACAATCAAGGTTAGGTAACCTTGATTGTAACCTAAGCTGAAACCGATTGAAACTTGCATTTCAATCGGTCCTGTAGTTGTTACGTGATGCGTGAATAAACATCCAGACAGAACTTGGAAAAAAAAACACGCAGGCAACGCCGTGGGGCGCAGCTAGAGCCTTATAATTTCTAGAAGAATTAGTAGAATACTACTAGTAGAGGACTACTGTTTATCGCGGAAAAAACATTCTATGTTCTTCTAGGATATTAAAAACCAATGCAAAAGTAGGTATAGCACCAATGCTCTTTAAGTTTTTTGACAGACTAGTTATTTAGTTTCCATGTCAACCGTTCCTTACAGCGAGTAAATCAACATTTTCCAGTTTTCCCGTGAAAACTTACAATTTTTCGGGATAAAAAGTATCCTGTTTTATTCTAGGGTATAAGCTATCACCATTCCAAATTTCATCAAAATCCGTCCAGCCGTTATCGCGTGAAAGCTCCCCAAACAAACTAACAGACAACGTGTCACTTTTATATATTGGTATGGATTATTATACTCTATAGGTACTTATTGTCCTGAAATAACAATTAATTTACTTTATCAGATAAATTACCTCGTTGCACAATTACTAGGAAATAAGATAGGGAAAGTGGGCGTTTACGCAGGCAATACTTATAGGTACATATGAGGAAGGTAAATCGATAAACGGTAGGTATGAACGTACAGTAGATTAAGAATGACCAATCAGAGACGACCATTTCAGGATAATATTACTGTAATTCAGTAATTGACCAATGAGAGCTGCTCGCGAAGTTGTAGGCACCTACTCTATACGCTGCGCTGTTTGCTATTAAATATGTTGTCCGTGAATTTCCTTATCTTATATACTTATAATAAAGCAGTATGTAGGTAATTAAAAGTCTGTACAAAGAAGATAAGTAAATATTAAAAATAAAAATTAAAGGAAGCTTTTATAAATGTGTTTTAATTTTATTATTAAATTACATTTATGACGGGTTTTTTCCCCGTTTTTTTTTAATGTATTGTCATCGAGTTGTGAGCTAACCTAAAAGTTTCAGCCGAATAGCTAATCGGGAAGTGCTCGTAATTTGAGTCGCAAGATTCCAGGGCAGGGACAGACAGAAATACATAGATACAATACAAGCGAAGTCAAATAAAAGCTTTTAAAAACCGGACAAGTGCGAGTCAAAATAGCGCACAGAGGGAACCGTACAAAAAAAAAGTTACGTTTTTTAAAAATAAATTATAATAAAAAAAAATGCTATCAAAAGATACGGCATTAACGGCTGATAGATTTGTAAGTTTTAAAGCAGAGGACACCACAATCCTAATTAGCCAGCTGTTTTTTTAATGCTTATATTTAACTTGCAATGTATGTATGTTTGTTTAGGTCAAATCTTGCGAGCTGAATTAGAACCTCTTCCTCTTATCCTACGGAATTGAATTTTTACAAGTTAGTTCAGTTCCAATGACAATGCATGTTTATCGTAAGCATGATCGGAATCGAAATCCAGGATTAGCTCTAGATAAAATAACTCGTCAACAGTTAACAGCACAGACATGAAACGTTGTATTATGCATTTAATTGTGATAGCCCGTTCTAAGTTTCGCCATGAATAGTATACTGCATAAAAGCTTTTTTTAAAGTATTCTATATAAATAATTTATATAAATTATAACTATGTTCAAAGATTTTTGAAAACTTGCTTGCCTCACCCGAGAATCGAACAGACAAAAATTCCAAAATCTTTATTCTGAAATTGTATACCATCGATAGACAAGGTCAATGATGAGGATCAAATTAATTGTCTGTAAGAAAAGTGCTCTTATATTAAAGTAAGACTATGAAATATAACATTTTATCAATTCAATGGGGCATCAAGTCAAATACATTCACAACGAACACACAGCTACTTATTAAATAAATAACTAGGTGCCTATAAAATTTCATGAATTTCAGAGCAATGGCCCGAAAGTTAAACTCGAACAAACGTACAAAGTCAGATTATTTCATGTTGATAAGAAACCTCGCTTCACTGGATTAATACTATGTACTATACAAGAAAACAAGATAAGCACAAATTAAAAATTTATATAACCTCCGACCACAGCTAAGAACTATCTCGCTCGCAACCATCACATCAGCTTTCAAACAGAAAAACGCATGAAAATCAGTCCATTAGTATGGGAGCTACGATGCCACAGACAGACACAGATACATACACTCCCTAAACTTCTAACTCCCCTCTTTTTCGGCGGGGGTTAAAAATGTCGGAAAAGGAAGTTACTATTACGGATGTTACAATAGGGTTACAACAAAAGGTTACCACTCGCGACGGTGCCGTCTCATTTGTTTCGTTTGAACCACCTATAAATTGGAGTGAACCTTCTACGAAGAAACAAAGTCGAAACACAAAAGAGTCAAAAGACACTCACCTATTCCCCCAGTCAAGTTTGGCGACGAGCTTGAGCCTGAGCGCTCTGGTCTGGTCCTGAGTCAAGGTCCCGGCCAGAAGTGCCCGGCGACCGCTGAGCAGCTCTCGCATCACCTTCGCTACTGCACTGAATCTGTACGTCTCCCGCTCCTGTTGGGAAAAATACACAAATGCAATGAGTTAACTACTGGTGAAGCTCCTTCTTCTTATCGTGTCATTGTATCGACTAATTAAAAAAAAGCTGCAAGAAGAGTTGCCAGATCAACAGCTTTTTGGGTTGCTTCATTAAGGTCTTCCGCCGTGCAGGCAGTTGCACAGATTAAATAACAGGCAGTGTGCACAAAGAGCACGATAGCAGATAATCTATGGTTCACGATGATCCATGGGTGAAGTCCCATAAAACGTAGATAGGTACGCTCTTATTAATGTATTGGATGAACTTATACTTCATCATGGTCCTTAAATAAGCCTTAGTTTATTATTTCATTACAAGTGTCAATGCTAATAATGTGTTCATATAAATTCTAGTATAGCATTATACCGACCGACGCACTATGGGAAGGTAGTCATTTTCATTTCATAAATCTATAACTTCCATGTTTATAAAGATATTTACGTGTTTTTTTCTGATAATCTTGAATATATTCACTTTCATATACTATAAGTTTTATAGGTATACATGTATTTTTAATAACGATAAAAATATACGATTAAAAATATTGTGAAAATGAATATTACATGTATTTTAAAATAATATAGTTTAGAAATAATTAAAATATACATCTTAGAGGTACTATAAATTACATAAGAGGTTCATAAAAAGTTTATAGTAACATCAAATTCATCTAGAAGTTCCATAGACTTCTTATAATAAGGTTTTCGTAGACTTGTTATGTAAGGGTCCGAAGTATATAAAAGTGTATGTAGAACGTCTGCGTTAGTGGCTATCCTAAAGCATTTTAGTATTGCCACTAACTTGCTTAGGTTTATCTATATTTAAACCAATTTCTTCTCTGAACCTCCTTTGTCCATGTCTTATTTTTTTTAAATCTTTAGTTTATTTTGTTGTGGCAGACCATTTTTCAAAGCTTAGATTGTAAGATAGATGTAAAATTAATTTCATAAATCTGATCCAACAATGCAAAGTCGAAAGGCCATTGATAAGAACTTTCATTAACAGGTTTATTTTGTACTAGCTTTCCCGCCCGCGACTTCGTCCGCGCGGACTACTGTTTATTGCGAAAAAAACATCCTATGTTCTTCTAGGATATTAAAAACTAATGCAAATGTAGGTATAACACCAATGCTCTTGAAGTTTTTTGACAGACTTGTTATTTTTTTTCCATGGCAACCGTTCCTTACAGCAAGTAATCAACATTTTCCAGTTTTCCCGTGAAAACTTACAATTTTCCGATAATCCAATTTTTAACTTTATTACATCCTATGTTTTATTCTAGGGTATACGCTATCTCCATTCCAAATTTCATCAAAATCCATCCAGCCTTTAGCACGTGAAAGCTCCCCAAACAACCAAACAGACAACGTTTCACTTCATATGTTCATATTTTAATAGATTTACATAATATGTTACGCACTGAACCTGCAAAATATATTTTTATCCCGTCAAATAATATATTTCCTACAAAATAACACCACTTACAGAACTTCGGCAAATTTCGGCAACTGTTAAAACTATAATTGAAAATTTAATATAAGCAAACATTACATGTCATGAGATAAACCTCACTGGTGGGTATTTAGACTACTAAAGTGCATATTTATGTACTTCATAGGAAATAACGTATTATAAGCTTTCTGAAATGGTGTTTTACTTGTATTAATGCTATTGTTATGTTACTATAAACTCATACTAAACAAATCATAACCAGAGAATTATTTTTAACATTTTTTCATTCAGCATTTTTAGACGCTCCTAAGAATATGATTTTAGCAGACAGAATTTTAAATCATATTTAATATTATAGATTAATCTTTTATCTATAATCTGAGGTATAATACATGTGCCTTCACAGATTATAATAATAATAATATAATATATTCGGGACAATTCCACACCAATTACCTAGCCCCAAACTAGGATACCCTGTACTATGGGCACTAGATAACGGATAAACATACATAATACGAATATCAACATCCATGACTCGGGAACAAACATTTCTGCTCATCACACAAATGATTGCACCTTGCAGGATTCGAACCCGCGACCGTTTGATTTCGTTCCCAGGGTTACTAGCCACTAGACCAACCGGCCAAAATCAATTATGGCTTTCTTACCTCGGGTTTCTGAAACGTTTGTTAACTTTGACAACAGATTAATTCTCATGCTGCCTTTGTCTGGCACTAAGCAAATTACGAAGACAGCAATAAGACTTAGTCTGTTGTCAACGTTAACAAACGTTTCAGAAACCTGAGGTTAGGCGCTTACCCATTGTGTGACGCGACGCTAGTTATTATCTGAGTGATCAGTGGTTTGGAGTTTCTATGAAAGACAAGATTCGTAATGAATATATCCGACGGAGAACCAAGGTAACCGACATAGCTCAAAGGATAAGCAAGCTAAAACGGCAGAGGGCTTGTCACATTTCCCGATGGACCGATAACCGTTGGGGTAGACGAGTTTACGAATGGGGACCACGTTTAGGCAAACGGGGTGTAGGACTCCCCGTGGCCAGGAGGAGTGATGACCGGCGAAAAGCGGCTGGCAGAAACTAGATGCACAAATGCAATGAGAGATGAAGACTCAGCTTAGTGGCATATATTAGGAAAGGCCTACGTCCAGCGGTAGGCAGATATAGGCAATATTTAGCAATGCATTTCTGGGTGAAACTACAATAGCTATAGTCCATAGGCATGTGAGATGATAATCAGTGGCGACGCGACGCTGTAACCGCTGCCACGCTTATTTTTGCTTTGCTATGGGAAAATCTAGAACACAATCAAAATTGAATATTTTATGTGGATTCCTAGAACTAACAGAATATTCAAGATGCTTTGTTACGTAAACAAAGGAAGTTTTCTCACAAAAACTCGGTGATTCATAGACTCGTAACGTAAGCAAACAGTGAAAACATTATGGTAATGTACTTATTTGAATAGTCCTCATTACCTCATTAGCTGTGCTCACAATTCGTACAAAAAAACAGTCAATATTCAAAGGAAGGCTAACTATGAAGGTGTCGTATAAAAAAAACAAAAAGAATCTGGTTATTTTATAAGTAAGAAAATGAAACTTAGAAAAGCTAGTTTCCATATAACACTGACATGATGGCTGGCAAGGTACAGTTGTACTATTATTTATTCTGTGGTATAGTACTTACCTATGTTACGTCGTCCTAAAACATGCTGAGTTTACCCCCTTTGCCCCTGAAATATATTATATTCTTTTTGTCGCTGTACTATGTGCATTTAATTTTACTTTATTGTGGCAATAAATTCTTTTTTTAATTATCTTCATTGTGCAGACTTTTTGTTACTTACTGCTTTATTATAAGTATAGATTGAATCGAGATGGCGGATGTCAAGTTTTAAAGACAGTTTGCAACTCGAGAGAAAGCAGCGTTCCATTCGATAATGGACGATGTGTGGAAGCTAACAACTTTTGTTTTTTAAAAGGAAAGTAGGCATTTAGAAACCAGCTTAGGCGTTAGGATTAAAAAGGGCCCACTTGAACTTTGGATTAAAAAGACATACAACGCACTGCGCTCGTCGCCCTGAACACTAGATTTAAGGGTACCCAAATTATCAGCTTTGTTACAGGACGGTACAAAAGAACCAAATTCCATTGAAATAACGTCCATGGCTGCGGCTAACATTCGCTCTGTCAATGGTGCGAAAATTACAAATATGTAAACTTTTATCACATGCGCGTGACCGTTAGTTTGAAAAATCGTATGTACTGTTCATATACAGGCTGAATTTTTCAAGTGGGCGTGGTTGGCTAAATCAGAAACTATGAGGTTTAGCGTAAAGTACTCAAAGGAGTCTCGGGCCCGATTTTGATGAAAACTAAAACTGCATATTTGGATTTTTGAAAGAAAAAAAAAACCTAGGCAGGAATCGAACACGTAAATTTTGGAAAAAAAATACATACTGTATTATTACACCATTCGATAGTGTCGCTAATAAGGATTGAATTCTGGGAAGAAATGACATACGGCAAACTTAAGGAAAGAGCTCATTTTTAACGAAAATAGTTAAACCATAACTGATTAATTGTTCAAAATGATGACCGTTGTTTTCAATACATCGAACCCAGCTAGGATTCGACGACTCAAGGATTGTACTGCATTCAGTATTAAAATATTATTGATTCCGCTTAGAATATTTTCCAAAGTTCGTTTCAAGTCATCAATTGCATTATACGTGTCTTTGTAGATTTCGTTTTTTACATACCACCAGAGAAAATAATCTAAGGGGGTAAGATCCGGTGACCTCGCTGGCCACGGCACAGGACCATAAATTGCGATAAAATGTTCACCAAACTTCTGAATCAACATCTCTTTTACTATACGACTATTAATACGAAACAGTACGCAAACAGTTAGTAATAAACAACGAAACGTGGAAAAAAATCTAAATTATTAGCACCAATTTACTCTACGTTCTAATTTCAATTGATTACATATTTTTTTCTTTTGCTGTGGCCTTCAACCACGAAGACATAATAAAAATTTGAAATTAGAACAATGTTGTGAAGATGACCGCGCTGCGGGTCTGTGTTGAGAAAAATATTGAGCATCATTTCGGACAAGGAACAGGTAATGCAGGTATGAATTAAAACAGTAATATAAAATATGAATCAGTTTATTAAAATACAAAATTTTCCTTAAGTTTGCCGTATGTCATTTCTTTCCAGAATTCAATCCTTATTAGCGAGACTATCGAATGGTGTAATAATACAGTATGTGCTTTTTTTTCCAAAATCAACGTGTTCGATTCCTGCCTAGGAATATTGTTTTTTTTTTAAATCCAACGATGCAGTTTTAGTTTTCATCAAAATCGGGCCCGAGACTCCTTTGAGTACTTTTCGCTATTCCTCATAGTTTCTGATTTAGCCATCCACGCCCACTTGAAAAATTCATCCTGTATATATCAGGTTATGGTTTCGTTTGTAGCTTAGCCAGCGAAACGGACACTTGAATCTGTACAAAACACCATACAACCATGGTATTAAAAAGGAAAAAACCTTAACAATTGCATAGATGATCGAGTTCAAACCCATAATCTTTGGCGCGGCGTCCGACCTCGAAACCAACTAAGCAATCATCGCTTAAATTCCGAGGGAAAGTAATATTACTGTGAAGCCACTCCACATCTAGACTAAGGTCAGCTCTAGCACTAACTATTAAATTATCTACACCAGTATCAAAGGGCAACTTGTTATAGCTATACGTGGCATATACAATACATAGATAGTACTCAAAAGGGCATTTGATTGCAATATGTATGTCTAATGCACTCTGATTTACTCAGTAACATCTGGTACAAATCCACACGAATATATAAAAGTAAAACATTGTCTGTTTGTTTGGGGAGTTTTCACGGCAAACGGTTGATCCAATTTTTATGAATCTTTGTAAATAGGTACTGTACAATAGAGAGACCAACAGGATACTTTTTATTCCGGAAAATAGCACGTTTTCATGGGAAACTGTAAAATGACGATTACTCCCTGTATGGAACGGTTTCCATGGAAACGAAGTAATAACAAGTCTGTCAAAAAGCATGAAGAGCGAGAGAGAATGTTTGAGAAGAAGAGATTGTTGCTATACTTTTGCATTGGTTTTTTAGGCGACTTCACAACAGGAGACGGTTATATGTTCGATTGTATGTACGTTTTTTTTTATATCCTGTTAGTACATAGGATGCTTTTTTCGCGATAAACTGTAGTCCGCGCGGACGAAGTCGCGGTCGCGAAAGCTAGTAAATAATAATATTGGTACGAGTAGACCGCAGTCTCAATTGTCAGTAACATTTCATGCATAATCGCTAGTAAATAATAATACTGGTACGAGTAGACCACAGTCTCAATTGTCAGTAACATTTTATGCATGATCGCTAGTAAATAATAATACTGGTACGAGTAGACCGCAGTCTCAATTGTCAGTAACATTTCATGCATGATCGCTAGTAAATAATAATACTGGTACGAGTAGACCGCAGTCTCAATTGTCAGTAATATTTCATGCATGATCGCTAGTAAATAATAATACTGGTACGAGTAGACCGCAGTCTCAATTGTCAGTAACATTTCATGCATGATCACTAGTAAATAATAATACTGGTACGAGTGGACCGCAATCTCAATTGTCAGTAACATTTCATGCATGATCACTAGTAAATAATAATACTGGTACGAGTGGACCGCAATCTCATTTGTCAGTAACATTTCATGCATGATCGCTAGTAAATAATAATACTGGCAATAAATATATTTCTTTTCTCTTTCTATTTAGACCGCAATCTCATTTGTCAGTAACATTTCATGCATGATTGCTAGTAAATAATAATACTGGCAATAAATATATTTCTTTTTCTATCTTTTTTTCTATTTAGACCGCAATCTCATTTGTCGTGAATGAGCGAAGCAGTTGTACAATGCTCAGTTGTGAGGATAAAGCAGCATAAAGTAAGCGAGATAGATAAGAAAGAGGTAAGCGAGTGAGCGAGGCAGTTATACAATGCTGTCTTTGCCTTCAACACTGGGATTGTGCCTGAAAAATAGCAGCTTGCACAGCAACTGCAGGCAACTTCCGAGCTACAAAGATTCATTGCAACTACTGTAATTATCTCTCTACTGAGACATATTAACTTTTGGATATAAAACTAACTAAAGTCAACATTCGAAAAGGGTTATTTACCATGTATTTTACATTTAGCACTGTTACACTATTATAAATCGGGTAGATGTTATTTTACTATGAGCAGACAAAACAGTCAAACTACGACTCAATTTTCTTAATACAATTAATAAATAGGCAATACAGCACTTAATGACCGCCCGATACGATCACACAGAGCCGCCGCAAGTCAAGGTCTTCCCTCATGCATGCTCATTTTTACCCGAATACTGCGCAGCAAGGGAAGGGTAATGAAGTTGACAGTCTATGTATGTGGATGTTCCACCATAGTGTGGCCCCTATTGGTACGATTTTGACAAGCAAGGTGTCAATTGATTCGTCTTCATGTATAGTGTCATAGGCTATTTTTTTACCCGAATATGACAAGGCAAAGGAAGGGTTATATGTTCAATTTTAAAACTTGGTCCGATTTTGACAAGCGAAATAAATCGATTCGTCTTCATTGCAAGAGTGTCATAGTTATATAATTTTTTAATGGGTTTTAGTTTTTGAACTTATGACTTGTTTTTGTTATTGAAAACAAACACACAATATCTCTGAGTATGGCGATTCACATTTATAATATTAGTAGGACTTGGATAGATAATAATTATAGCCGGAATGACTTCTTAAGTACCTACCACATATAGCTTCTTCCACAAGCGAGCCCATTCTCTCAGAACACAGGCTATCTCTCGCACTAACGGGTCATCTTTCAGCTCGGCTATGGCATTTGCTCCGGAACCCTTTACAGTACACGGTCGTATGGACACCACACAGGATGGAAATATCCCCCAGGTAGACCGGCTTTTTGAGCTGAAGCCTCTGTACCAGCCTGAAAGTTAAATGTGCACCATGAGCATACAGCACCTTCGATAGTATTGTTGTGTGACATTGATAGTCAAATACAGTGTTAATGTAAATAAATGCTTGCCAAGGCCAATGCCAAATAAAAAAGTTCAAGCTTTTGACATGCTTCATTTGTTATATTGAGCTTGTTACTTCAACGATTTAAATGTTATTTATATACTTTTTATCACTGTCTGGGCAATCGTTTGACCACAATCTCACCAGATGGAAAGCGATGATGTGGTCGAAGGTGTAGCACGCTTGCCTAGTAGATACCTATTCACTATTGACTTGAATACACCAGTGTTATATTTTACCGGAAACACTGACGAGGGCAGGGCATTTCACTCCTTAGAAGTTCTAACAATAAATGAAGAAGGTAACGCTTCGTGCTGGTATTTCAACCATAAAAGGATGGGGCTTTGCCGATTGTCTAGTCGTACGGTAATAGAAAGCTGATCGGGGAATCAGATTGTGCAGTTCTTGTGTACACTCTCCATAGTGCAATCTGTAGAATACCGACAGGCTCGCGACCTCACGTTGATGCGCCAGACTTTGAAGCTTACTCTTTACCAGAGTGTCATCTCCAATGAGCCTCATAGCACATCTCTCAATTGAATCTAAAGCCTCAAGCTGATACTTGGCAGAACCGTCCCAGATGTGGCAGCAGTGGATGTAACATGAAAATGACAATCTATAGGTGCAATTCCACGTTTGGTGACAGAAATAATCTGTATACAAAACATTATACGTGTATGAATTGAAAGTTGTAGACAACACTGCATGTAGATAAATAATCAAATCCAAAAAAGCCACTAAGAAATATTATGCACTAGCTGTGTATGCAACGCTGCCCGAGTGGTATTTTTTCTGGGACATAAGGATCCTAAGTTATTCCAGAACCAAAAATACCAATATATCAAATTTGATCAAACTTAGTTCAGACAATTGTTTTTTGTCAATTGCTCGGCTTCTACTCATCAGATTGAGATACCATGTACACCAGTTTTTAAGTCAAACCTAACAGTGAAAACCACATCACCTAGTTATAACATGATGCGCAAGCAAAAAAAACATAGAGAAAGACACAATTAACTATTTAAACTAAAAAGTGTAAATTTTTTCAGTAGGTAGCTTAATTCAAGTAGGTACCCAACCCAAGTTTTGTATAATCTTCATTTTACAGACTTTTTAGTACTTACTGCTTTATTATAAGTATTGATAACAATATTTCGAACTTGATACAATTTATTTTTAACTACTGTATAGTTGACTTTAGGAGTCTATAAGAGTAAGCAAGGTAGTAGATAAATAGAACGTTGTAAATAACACAGCATAAAGATAAATAATCAAATCCACAAAAATATATTTTATATTATTATGCATAACAATAATTCGAATTCATTACAATTTCTTATTATAAACAAATTATACAATTCTATTAAAAATAGTTACCTCCATGTTCTTCCAGTATTTGGACAGTTTCACCAATTTCGAGGGGTAAACCGGACCGCACATCACCTTTCCAGTTATAAACAGCTAAAATCACGTACACATTCATTAATCATACTATGAAAAATCCCAGATCAGACATCACTATTTATATCGCCTTTGATAACAAGAATTACAAATACTTAGAACAAATATATTTTATATCATTTTAGTTATTGAATAGTTAGATAAACAATTGATATAAACCATTTTGGTAAATAATATAACATAACAAATAATTAAACATAACAATTTAACATTTTGGTAAATAATGTACTTTATATCTACTAAATCTATAGAGATTTCTATGTGCTAGTTTTTTGAGGAAAGTGTTTAGATTTGTATGAAACTCTAACAAATACTCCTAATATTTGTCCAGACAAAAATAGCTGAGTGATAAAATGAAACTAGAAACAAAACTATGGTCAGTATTCGGCAATAAATAACAAAGGCAGTTATCATTGCAAGGAAAGTTCCAGCCCTTAGAAAGCTGCATGCCTTATGTATTGATTATTTATATTGAATTGATGGTTAAAATTCATGGGATGATATTAAGCTTCCGCTGTAATTGGCAGGATGTTGGGCAGCGTTAATGCTGATCGCTTATAAAACTTCTACTTACCGACTGCTAATTTCGTTGATTTACACGGAATCCACATCTCGTAGCGCACCTCAAAAGCCGTTCTCAAGTGAATTATGAATTATTGATCATAATAGGAAAACCTTTCTTAAATGAGGCATTATATCGCATAAAAATAAATCAATTCCTCAAAAAACTCAAGACGATATCTTGACTTGACTTGGCCACAGATCTTGACTTGTTGACTTGACTTGACAATTGATTGAAAATTGACATTAATCATTAGAGTTTTTTTCTTTTTCCTGTATCTATCGAGGATTTGGCGTCACACTTTTCGTGTATTTGCCAGTGTCACTCATGTTTTTTTCATTTTCTTGCCAGTTTCAACTGCGTTACGCAAAGGCCCGGTAATGTGTTAATCAGCCTATGTATGTACCGATGTCTGTATATTTCATTTAAAGTTTAACTTGGTATGATTTGAGTTCATACCTCAAGGTAGGACATTGGATAGTTTTGATCCAGAAAAATTAAAGGGTTTCTTCAGGATAGGGGTGGAAAATTATTTAAAAGAACAGGTAGCACGCTGAAATTATTGGACGGATGTTGATGCTATTTAGCATACATAGTTTATAAACTGAGTGAAAATTAAGGATACTTTTGATCCCGAAAAAATAAAGGGTTCCTGCGGGATATTGGTCCAAACTCTGTACATTAAAGATATTGTAATATTTTTTTTTGCATGTTTCTCTATATTCGATAATGAAGCCTAACCTGTATGTTTTTTCATTTTTGTCTGTATGTCTGTATGTATCTTGGCCGCGCATCACGCCGCCGGAACTACTGGATGAATTCAGATAAAACTTGGTATGATACTTAACTTCATAAAAAATAATAGGTTCTCGCAGGATATGGGTTGAAACTTATTTAAAAGAAAACGTACCACGCTGAAACTAATGGACGGGCTTTGGTACCGTCGTAAGTTATATGATGGGTTAAAATTGAAGACACGTTTTATCCCGAAAAAGTAAGGGGTTTTTGCTGGATATGGGTCCAAGGTTATGTTAATATTGAAGTAATAAATATTATGTTTTGTAGGGTTCTCTATATTCGATACTGAAGCCAAAACTGTTTTATTTTTGATTTTGTCTATCTGTCTGTCTGTTTGTCTGTATCTTAACCACGCATCTCACCGAAACTACTGAATGAATTCAAATAAAACTTCGTATGATTTGATTTCATGCTACGAGGTAGGATATTGGACACTTTTCATCCCGAAAAATTAAAAGGTTTCCGCAAGATAGGGGTTGAAAGTAATTAAAAAAAACACGTATAACGCTGAAACTAATTGAGGAACTACTAAATGAAACCGAAACTACTGAATGAATTCAAATGAAACTTGATAGGATTTGAGTTCATACTACGAGGCAGGATATAAAATTCTTTTCATCTCGAAAAATTGTAGGGTTCCAGCAAGATAGGGGTTGTAAGTTATTTAAAAAAACACGTACCACGCTGAAACTACTGGATGGATTTTATTGCAACTTGGCAATTTTTTTATATTTTTTTTGCTTTTATATGATGGGTTTAAATTAACGATACTTTTTATCCCGAAAAAATAAAGGGTCCTTTCGGGAAAGGAGTCAAAATTTATGTATACTTTTTATCCCGAAAAAATACTGGGTTCCTCCAGGAAAGAACTGAACTGAATGAATTCAACTGAAACTGGGTATAATTTGAGTTCATACTATAAGGTAGGACTTTGGATACTTTTCATCCCGAAAAATTAAAGGTTAGCGCAGGATATTGTTGAAAGTTATTTATAAGAACACGTATCAAGCTGAAACTACTTGATGGATTTTGATGCAACTTAGCACAGTCATAGTTTATATAATGAGTTATTATTGTGAAAAATAGGTTTTTCAGACATTCGATTACTTTTTTTTATAGTAGTTTTTTTGGCATGATATTGATTCCACTTACGTATTAGATACTTTAATATGTCAAGAAAACTCTTAAATTAGGTTTATACATTAGATATTATTAATGTTGTTTTTTTTAGATAAATGTAATAAAAATGTATGGAGACGAAATTTAAAAACGCAATATCTCCTAAACCTCAACATTAACCGTAATATCCTTGAGTAAGATGGTCCTATTTTTAAGGAAAATTTAGATATAGTTGATAGATTCAGGCGTTACTTAACGGAAATCCATATTTAAAATGAACAAAATAAAAATATGTAGCTTACTTCTGCCAAAACTGTAAGTCATACAAATGATAAATGGTAAAATTGAAATATAACAAAGAAGTAAAACCCCACTCTAAACAAACCCTACGCAAATTGAACTATAGTAATATATAAATGAAATAAAATATAAGGCCTGGAGGCCAGAAAATACACTTATATATTTAGATACATATGATATATATCTATACTTATAATAAAACTGTAACGGGTCCAATTCTGTACATTGAAGATATTTAGATATTTTTTTTGGACGTTACTGTAGATTCGATACTGAAGCCAAAACTGTATTTTTTTCATTTTTGTCTTTCTGTCTGTCTGTCTGTACCTTGGCTAGGCATCACGCCGAAACTACTGAATGAATTTAAATGAAACTTGGTATGATTTGAGTTAATACTACGAGGTAGGATATAGGCTACTTTTCATCCCGAAAAATGAAAGGGTTCCCGCAGGATTGGAGTTGAAATTTACTTCAAAAAACACTTACCATTCTGAAACTACTGGACGGATTTTAATGCAACTTGGCACAGTCATAGTTTATATGATGGGTTAAAATTGAGGATACTTTTTATCCCCAAAAAATAAAGAGTTCCTGCGGGATAATGTCCCAAATTCTGTATCTTAAAGATATTTTGTATTTTTTTTTTGGGGGCTGTTCTATATTCAATACTAAAGCCAAAACTGTATTTTTTTAATTTTTGTCTTTCTGTCTGTCTGTCCGTCTGTACCTTGGCAGGTCACCACGCCAAAAACACTTAATGAATTCAAATGAAATTTGGTATGATTTGAGTTCACACTTTGAGGTAGGATATTGGAAACTTTTCATCCCGAAAAAATTAAGTGTTCCTGCAGGATAGGCGTGGAAAATTATTTAAAAGAACACTTAGCACGCTGAAACTATTGGAAGGATGTTGATGCAACTTGGCACAGACATCTATCTATCTATCTTCTATCTATACTATAATAAAACTGTAACTGGGCTAAATCTGTACATTAAATATTTTTTGAAAATTATAATTGAGATAAACTTCAAAATCGATATAGAGTGGAAAAAGGATATTTTTAAATTTTTTGTCTGTCTGTCTCTTTGAACACGCATCACGCTGAAACTACCAAATGCATTTAGATGCAACTTGGCACAATCATAGCTTATGTTATGGATTAACATTTAGAATACTTTTAATCCCGAAAAAATCATGAGTTCCCGCAGGATAGGGGTTGAAAGTTATTTTAAAGAACACATATTACGCTGAAACTACTGAACGGAGTTTGATGTAACTTGGAACAGTTAAAGTACATATGATGTATTAACATTATTGATTCTTTTTATCCCCAAAAAATATAGGGTTCCTGCGGGATAGGTATTCAAAGTTATTATATAGTAATTTAAATGTAATATAAATAAAACATTAAAAGGGTATCATAATTTCGACCCTCTCGCCACTATACTGTCTGGTTGAGCGGGACCATTTCTGCCTGCCAACCCAGACGTGTGTGGATCGAAATCACGCACTTCAAGAAGTGCGTGATTTCCATATTTTTATGCATTTACATATTTTTTGTGCTATTTTTACAATTTCTTTGATTTTTTTAAATTGTTTTTTTTTTTCCTGAAGTAAACCGTCAAATCGTTACAACAAAATAGGTCACAATAATTCCAATTCGGATAATTTAGAAAAAACTCAAAATCAGAAAAGAATTCTGTCAATTTACTTTGTTTTTTTTTTTACTTTGTAAATTTGTTAGTTTTACCTGAAGTTCATGTTTAAAAAACAAATAAATTATCATTTATAACTTACATTCCCTCATAAAAAAGCGCCCTCTAGCGGCTGTTTTATTGGTAACCAAACTGCTTACTGTTTTAAATTTTTAACCCCCGAACAAAGAGACGGGTGTTATAAGTTAAGGGTGTGTATCACTGTATGTGTGTGAGTGTGTGTGTGTGTTTTCGTTATTTTTTTTGGTTGAAAGCTAATGTGATTGAGATGGTCAACAACTCTAGCGCATAAACCAACAAATCAAAGCTGGCGCTGATTGTCCTTAAAACACGCAAGCATTTCATTCACTGCAACCAAGCGTACCGCTAATTTCCAAGTTTTCGAATTCGGCTCACATTACTTTGTTTATTTTGATGGCGAGGGTGTGTGTGTGTGTGTGTGTGTGTGTGTGTGTTTGTCTGTTTGTGGCATCCTCATAAAAAAGCTCCCAAACGAATGGACCGATTTTGACGCGGTTTTTTTGTCTGAAAGCTAATGTGATCGAGATGGTTCTTAGCTATATGGGGTAGGAGGGGGGGGGGGGGGGAAAGGGGGTGAGAATCGTAGCTTCCAAACGAATGGTCCGATTTAGCTGCGTGTTTTTTATATTTGAAAGCTGAGCTCGTTGATCTCAAACAAATGGACCGATTTTGATGCGGCTTTTTATGTTTGAAACTGATGTGACCGGGATGGTTTTGAGCTACATGGGGCGAGAAAAGGGGGGAGTTTCGAGAAAAAGGAGGTGAGAATCATACCTTTCAAACGAATCGACTCCGTTAGCTGCGGTTTTTATGTTTCAAAGCTGAGGTAAACAAGATTTGTCTTAGCTATAATACGGGGGGAGGGCGGGGGAGCGCGGGGGTGAGGGCGGGGGGGGGGGGTGAATATGGTGAAGTTCGTAGCTCCCAAATAAATGAACCAAATTTGATGCAGTGTTTTATGTTATAAAACGGAAGTGATCGAGATGGTTCATCATGTTTCTTTGCTATATGGGAGGGGGGAGGATTGAAAAAAGGGGGGGTGAGTATCGTATCTTTCAAACCGAATGGACCAATTTAACTGCGGGTTTTGTTTCAAAGCTGAGGTAAACAAGATGGTTATTAGCTATAATGGGGCTTTATGCTCGCTACGCTTCGCTCGCGTCTTCGTCTTCTAACCTATCACGAACATGTCGGATCGCCACTGAAGGTATATTGGTACTTTTGGTACTGGAATAACTCAAAGGATAATTATATCCCAGAAATACTTCCACGCGAGCAACGCTGCGGGCACAGCTATAGGCAATAATAACGTAAAAGTCTGTACAAAGAAGATAATTTAAAAAAATTGGACTGAGCTACTGAACAAGAATAAAACATTTTTAAAATTCGTGTCTGTCAGTTTGTTTTTCTGTATGTTTATTCACGCATCACGTAAAAACGTATTAGACCGATTGCGATGCAGTTCTCAGTGTTGGATAGCTTAGGGTTTGACCAAGACCTGGTTCCTGGACCTTGGTATCGTAATCCAATGATTAGATGCCGAGCAATCGATAAAAAACTTATTAACGGCTGAAGGAATTTTGATCAAATGTTTATTTTAGGTCTTGGAATAGCACATAGAGTACTTTTAACCTAGAGAAATGACCACGCGAGCGAAGCCGCGGGCACAGCTAATACTATAAAACTGTAACTGAGCTAAATCTGTACATTAAATATGTTTTGAAAATTTTGATTGATATAAACTTCAAAATCGATATGGAGTGCAAAAAGGTCTTTCTGTCTCTTTGAACACGCATCACGCTGAAACTACCAGTTTGATTTTGATGCAACTTGGCAGAATCATAGCTGATGTACTGGATTAACATTTAGGATACTTTTTATCCCGGAAAAATCAATGGTTCCCGCAGGATAGGGGTAGAAAGTTATATAAAATAACACGTATCAAGCTAAAACTACTGGACGGATTTTGATATTACTTGGCACAGTCAAAGTTTATATAATGTGTTAAATTTTGATTACTTTTTATCCCGAAAAATTAAAAGGTTCCTGCAGCCTATGGGTCCAAATTTGTAACTTATAATAAGGGTTAAAATTCAGAATACATACTGAAAATCTAGAGGGCTCCTGCGGGATAGGGGTCGAAAGTTATAATAAATTATGAAGTAATAAATATAACGTAATAAAATGAAATACAACAACTCAAAGCTATTATAATGCATTAGTTTTCGCGCGATGTACCTACCTACTGTATCAGGGTGCTATTATTATTTCTTCCGTACATTCTGCGTGCCGCCGCCCGCGCCGCCCGGCCGAGCGCCAAGGCAGGGGCCCCGGGGGAATTAACGTGCGGTCATTATTTATTCTGTGGTGCGGTGTGGCGGGATCGGAACATCGCTAAGTATTTGATAGGCACAGGCAGGCGTTGTTGACAGTCGTAGGACAGCATAGGGGAAAAAGAACAGGAATGTGTTCGAAAGTATTTGCGGTTTCTAATTAGATTCGTTGGTTTATTTGGTAGATTGTTTTGAATTATGTTTGTTTATTTTATTTGTAGTTATTAGATATTATTATTATCTATATTCTATATTTTCTATATCTATATAACCGCTCGGTTGTCCACGCGCTGAAGACCGCAGGACCAAACTGATAACCCAAAAAAAAAATGGCCGACGCGACACATCTAACCTCAAACTGGTAATTGATTGTAAATGCGTTGAGACTACAGGTACTTGATGGTCAATCCACAAAAAAAAGAAGGTCGACGCGACACATCTGGCTGCAAACTGGGGATTTATTGGGTACGTGCCGATATCACAGGTATCTGATTGTCAACCCACAAAAAAAAGAAGGTCTACGCGACACATCTGGCCGCGCCGACTTTGCGTAAACAAACAGTTTTTATGACCACTTCATTGAGCGCTTAGATAAACAAACTGGTGATTTATGGAGCTAAATAGGTACGGCACATATTTCAAGTGTTTATGTTGTGGGTTTCGAAGCAAAATAATTATATAAACACTCTTAGATTTGAATGATTATTGAGGTCAATAATGTTCAAAATCGAGTGGCAAAACTTACGTCGCTATCGAGTGGTCCGATGATCGATGAAAACGAAAAATGTGACTGTAGCGTTAGTTGCGATGATCAATGAAAACAAAAAATGTGACTGTAGCGCATAGAATCAATCGAGCGGTTATGGGGGAGTGCAGAAAAAGGAGGTGAGAATCGTACCTTTCAAACTCGACTCGAGAATCGAATCGACCAATGAGGTAAACAAGATGGTTCTGGTATAATGGGGGAGGGGGGAGGGAAGCGGGGAAGTAAGGATTGTAGCTCCCAAACGAATGGACTGATTTTGATGCAGTTTTTTATGTTTCAAAACTGATGTGATCGAGATGTTTCATCATGGTTCTTAGTTATATGAAAAAAGGGAGGGGTTAAAATCGTATCTTTCAAACGAATGGACCAATTTAACTGCGGGCTTTTATGTTTCAAAGCTGAGGTAAACAAGATAGTGTCTAGCTTAATGGGGGGGCCTTCGTCTTCTAACCTATCATGTCCCATGACCATGTCTGATCGCCACTGAAGGTTGTTAACACAGGTAGGTAGGTACCTATATTGGTACTTTTGGTACTGGAATAACCCATAGGATCCTTATATCCCAGAAAAACTACCACGCAAGCAATGCTGCGGGCACAGCTATAAGGCAATAAAAACGTAAATCTATACAAAGAAGATAATTTAAAAAAAAATGGTCTGTGAATAGAACATTTTTTAAATTCGTGTCTGTCTGTTGTTTGTTTGTCTGTATGTATGTTTGTTCGCGCATCACGTAAAAACGTATTAGACCGATTGCGATGCAGTTTTCAGTGTTAAGTAGTAGTGGGGTACTTGGTATCTTAATCCAATGGTTAGAAGCCGAGCAATCGATAAAAAACTTTGTAACGGCGGAAGGAATTTTGATCAAATGTTTACCACGCGAGTGAAGCCGTGGGCACAGCTAGTCCACAATAAAATACATATACCTAAATCCAAATACCAAACGTCTGACATCAATACGACACGTGTTTCACCTCTGCACGAGAGATCTTCAGGTGATGTTGAGTTGACTCGTCGAGTGCTGGACTGAGAGTGACTAAGCAATGGTGACAAAATTCCCTTACCATAGGCTTCGTGCCTGAGTCAGTGCGACTAATTTACGATAGTTCAATTTGGGTAGGGTTTGTTTAGCATGGAGTTTTTATTGTGTATATATATTATATGTATATAAATATATAAGTGATTTTCTGGCCTGCAGGCCTTGTCTTTCATTTCATTTATTCACTTATATTTTATAATAGTTCAATTAGGGTAGGGTTTGTTTAGCGTGGGGTTTTACTTCTTTGTTATATTTTAATTTTACCATTTATCATTTGTATGACTTACAGTTTTGGCGGAAGTAAGCTGGTAAACAGTGGGAAGATCCAGCAGTCACTTCGTCAGGACAGCGGGATTTGAATAAGCAAATAACCAAGCTGGTAAGGCGAGACCTCAAACGCTCCAATACATGCGCTATAGAAGAAGCGATACAGCGAAATCGGGGGTCAAATGTCTCCGTACAACCGCTTGGTTGAAGCTATCTGCCGCAGTTGACCATATCAGGCGGGATAGTTGTTGTTTCTAAGCCTCGCAGAAGTTGAAGATTTTTATGGCCAATTGTACGTGTCACACGCGTCGCAACCCGAACCCGATATCGGGGATTCCCGATATGAGTCATCGAAGGGTTCTGAATCGGGAGGCAGGTGGCATCGGGGTGCTCTTTGTCGGTTCTGTGACCCATTTAGAACCTAATCTACTCATGTAGGGGTGCTCTGTATCGTCCATAGTAAAACAATAGAATAGAACTAGTCCTAAAACAGAAAGGTTGTCAACTATAACTCAACTTTTCAATCCTATGACCCTTCAGTTTGACAGAACAAAACAGATGTACGATTATCCATCAATTTTAAAGGTTGTTTTTTTGCAATCCTAGGCCCGTATTAATAAATCGCTCTTGGTTGAGCTCTCAAGTGCGATATCAACTGATACAATCTCAAGTTGTGATCAGCATCTTAAGATCGTCGCTGATTAATAAAAACACTTCAAGAGCATCTCAGATCATGTCGCTTTCAAGAGCTGCATCTCAAGATGCTACGTCACGAACCAGAACTTGAGAGCAAGATTGAATGAACTACGAATGAACGATTTATTTTCTTTCGATTAAGGTTAAAAATTATTACTTCGATGTAGTTGAATTAAATTAAATGCAATTATATTAAATATAATATTTATTTTGTACATAATTATCATAACCTTACTTTAGTCTTTTTGTAGAAAGCCATAATATATGTCTATATTTTCAAAGTTACACTATCTAATAAAGGACTTAACGCAATTCATCAACAAATAACTATAATATATGAAAATAAACATTCATTGATTACGCGCTGTATTTCCAGCGCGTATCCTTTGGTTACGATTTCGGATCTTTTTAGACTTCAGCGAGTCCTCGCCAGGTTGTGATATCTACCAAATCTTCTGATCTTTTCGCAATCATGCCAAATAAATTTGTTTATTTCCAGAGGAATATAAAAATATTCTTATAATGATGGTTAATATAATTATAATTATCAATATCTGACATAATATTTTCGAAATCCTTGATTCTAGCAACTGGCAATCACGCTCTCAAGTCACGGATCGACTGCACTCAACATTCTGCATCTCAAAGCAGATCGCAAGTGCGCTCTTGAGAGTCGAGATTGATTTATTAATTAAACACTAACTCAGCTGATAACGGCATCTCAATCAACAGCTTAAGATATGTTTATTAATTAGATTAGCATCTTGAGATCGCTCTCAATAGCGCTCTCAGAGTTGAGGTCGGTTTATTAATACGGCCCTTAATATATGTCGTATTCATAAACGATGATATATAATTATTATCTTTACTTTGATGTGTTTATAACAAGCTGGTAAAAACATCATCAATGTTAATCATAATCATCATCATAAGTCCGTTTTCATTCACTGCTGGACGTAGGCCTCTCCTGATGAATGCCAATGAGCTCATCTTCGGCTCTCCTCGCTATTTACAACTCAAGCAAGCGGTCGCACAATTTTTGTCTTAAACGTGGTATCTACTATAAAACTCGTTTACCACCACGGTTTTCGGTTCTTCGAGCTAAGTGACCGGCCCATTGCCACCTTAGGTTGCTAATTCTTTGAACTATATCGGTCACCTTAGTTCTCTGGCGGATCATCTCATTTCGGATTCAAAAAACTCAGAGCATAGCGCTCTCTACAGCTATCAGAGCGCCTTTAAAATTAAGGACCTGCCTCATAGTGAGTGTCCACGTTTCGGCTCCGTAGATCATAACTGGTAGGACGCAAGCTTTGAAGACTTTCGTCTTTAGTCATTGCGGTATGGACGACGAGAAGACCAGACATAGTGTACCAAATTCTGCCAATCCCAGCAGAACAGAAACTACTTACTCATTTGAACATTATCTTTCTTCAAGAGTTTGCTGGAAGAGCTTACCCTTCTAGGGTAAAGCTTTTATTTTTAAGGTAAATCTCGCCTTTTTACATCTACTATATTAAGAAGAAATGTTTGTTTGTTCAACTTCTATGCTTGCGCGCATCACTGCACGCATCCGATTAAGTTGAAACTTCGTAGCAACCATCAGCCACAACAAACTCGTGCGACTGGATTTTAAAACCAACACAAATAACTATTTGCAAAATTAACAAAATTGGAGAAATGAAAGGATGGTTAGATGAGCAGGGAGAGGTTACATGAGTTATAATAATAGAACATAGTATAATAAAATAATACATTATTATACATACATAATTCAAAATTATAATTGTATGTCGTTTGCTTGAATCAATAAAGCTAAGACTTTATTATGTAGGAATGTAGTTATTAAGGAGAAAACATTGTTAATTTGTAGGAAAAGGAATTTCAAGTTTTGCCAGGTCTTTGTAAAACGTAAGCCGTCCAAATATTACGAATCCATGTACACGTAATATCTGGCCGTGTAATATTGGCTGTACAATACTGGTCGTACATTATTTTGGTCGTGTATTATCGTCTCCCCGTTTTAAATATATCCAGGGCTGTGTTCACTTACATGCTCGAATCATCCGTACGATTATCGCTCGATCATTCAGAGTTAGTGAACGACTTTGGACGTCCACATAGAACTGACAACTGTCAAGTGTCAGTTTCATACTATTCCTCCCCTCCCCTACTATTTTTCGGATGACCCAGGCGTACGTCCGACGACGCCGTGAACGATTTCGAGCGATCGCGCGGATGATCCGTGCGTCCTCGAACGTGTAAGTGAACGTGCCCCATGACCGCGACCAAAGGGCCTGCAGCCCGATTCCATAACTTGGCTTCAATCGAATTCTCAGTATCGCAACCACTAATGCCTTGCGATAGAGTCGAATTTGCTATGAAAACAGTGATAATCCGATTGTAGCCAAGTTATGGAATTGGGCCATCGTTCACATAAACGTTCGAGGACGCACGGATCACCCGCGCGTACACTCGAAATCGTTCACGGCGTCGTCCGGGCGTTCGCCTGGGTCATCCGAAAAATAGTAGTGGAGGGGAGGAATAGTATGAAACTGACACTTGACAGTTGTCAGTTGGATGTGGCCGTCCAAAGTCGTTCACGATTTCCGGATGATCGAGCGATAATCGCACGGATGATTCGAGCGTGTATGTGAACACAGCCAATGTTTTCGTGTCTTGAAATTAATCAATCAACGTCAACGTCAAATCGTCAATCAAAGTCAACATTGGTTTAAATTCGGATTTGTGTGTAAATATTTTGATTTGACTTTAGATTCGCTCATTTCTCAGTTTTCTGAATTCTTGAGAAAAGCCTACCTGAATGCTAATTATAGCATTATTTTCTATACGTAAGACAGTCTGACTCGATAATACCAGTTGAATATGTCTGATGACTTTATTCCACTAAACCAAAGCACACCGCGTGGAAAATCGCACCAAGGCGGGAACCAGAATAACAGCGGTTATCAAAACAATAGATTTCATGGAAAAATACGGCGCGGAGGACACAATAACAGGCGAGGGAACAATTCCTGGAACAGTAGCTTTGGGGTATGTTATTCTAGCTTACATTTACATGCAATGAGTAGGTACTTATGCAGAATATCCAGCATCAACTTTATACATTGTTTTATTTTATAGAGCGACAGCAACACCAGTTTCAGTCAAAGTCAAGATAGAAACAGCATAGATGCCTACCTGCACCCTTCAATGTTAGAGGATCCCTGGGCAAGACTAAGGCAACAGCAGAATAGTTAATAGTGTTTATTTAAATTGTATGTTGTTTAAAATACCTGCAGTACCTTGAAACTCACTGCGCTTCAGTAATTTTCATTAACTTCTATTATTAGTGGTGTAGCTTGGGGCTGGCCAGGTGGGCCTCCAGGGGTGCAACCCTCATGGGGTGTGCACTTTACAAGCCCACACTGAGGACCGCTGGGGCATAGACACAAAAAATTAAAACATGATGCTAACTCACATTTAAAATAATACACTTGAATACGATAAGCACCCTCACATATTTGGAACGGCAATCCTGAACCCTAAATGCCCCTTGTGACACTCATTGTAATTACTTTATTTTTAGACAGTGTTGATTGATTTACATTGTGTTTTTTTATTATTAAAATCAATGATTTAAATCAAATTTGATGTTTTCCATTATAGTTCATTGATTAATTAAAATCATAATGTTTTGAGACTAGAAATAAAAAATGCTCATTAAAATATGTATGTATATATTTTTGTTTTTTACAAAATTTGTTTCCACAAAGATTCTGTAAATATTTTTCTTCCTATAATGGTGAAAAAACCCCTAATCTGGGGACATTTGCCATTTGGTTTGGACATTTGTGGATGAAATTAGCATTCTCAGAGTGGGTCACCGTTCGTTTGCATGTTTAGATGACATACTATTATTTATTTTGTGATGATAGTTAAATTTGACATAGGAAAATCGACTTCATTCCATAGGGAATAGAGCAGATAAGTCAAAACTACTGTTTACGGTAAAAAACACGAAAAACTTAATAAAAAAAAACAAATCTTGTTCTTTTTAAATAAATCAAAAAAATCTGTAAATGATTTTTACTAACCCTGTTTTTAGATATAATTTCACATTGTACTTGTGGTGTTCAATAAAGAGTTAACCTATTTATCTTTCTAAATAAAAGTTAAAAAAATACCTTTTGGAACTTGTGCTATGAAAGTAAGTCTTTGATTAGTAAAGACAATATCTTATGTTGTTTCTTTGCCTAGAAAATAACTTTTTGGTAGCAGAAAATTCTAATCTACAGGTCAGGTTCTAATTCTCAGGTAGGGGTGCTATACCATACCATATACCATAGCATATCTACTTTCTGGAAAATAAGGGAAGCTCAAGGTGGTTAAGGAATGTCAAAATCAAGACGGTTACCTGGAAAGTCAGTGAAAAAATAAGAATTTACATGGTTTGCTCTACACTTTTCCAGTGATTGTAAAATGAGGGATATATTTCATGCTCTACTTTTTATTAATTGTTTGTTTCTCAAACACTCATTGCAAAAAAATTACAAAATTATAATTTTAAGGTTAGTAGGTACACCCACAGTCCTGACGCTCATTATGAAATGATTCATTATTTAGATTAATATATTTTTAGTTATTTTATGATAAATGAAGAAAAACTTGCTTTAAAATGAACATGGTTGGTCAGGGAAAGTCATGGAAAAGTCAAGTTATTTTTTTAAAATTTTCTGTAAACTCCCTGATATTCTTAGATTGTGTTTAACTGCTCTTTACCCGACTACAGCAAAGCAAGGGAAGGGTATTGAGTTTAACAGTCTTATGTATGTAAATATGTATGTAGGTATCTATGTGTGTGTTTATGTGGATGTTCCACCTATTGGTCCGATTTTGACAAACAAGGTGTCAATCGATTCATCTTCAGGTATAGTCAAGTGTCGTAGGCTATATTTTTTTACCTGACTATTGCAAGGAAAAGTAAGGGTTATGTGTTAAAACTAAAAACTTGGTCCGATTTTGACAAGCGAGGTATTAATCGATTCGGCTTCATGGCCAGAGTCGTTGCCGCAGAATAAGTTTTCATGAACCCACGATGAGTAATAGAGCTGTAATTGACAAAAAAAACGCAAGAAAATTTGAATTTGGCGCGCTGAGCGTAACGTTGCACCTTAAGAGGTAGTGGTTCTAATTCAACTTGCAAGATTTGACCTAAACATACACACAAACATTGCAAGTTAAATAAAAGCTTTTAAAATAGGCTTGGCTTTCTCCCCACCCTTCCCCCTTTCTTCCACTCTGCCCCCACCCTTTCTTTCAGTCTTCTCCCACTTTGCACCTCCTGCCCCACTTCCCGCACCCACCTCCGACATCCCCCACCATTCGTCCACCCTCCCCTCACTTTCCCCCACCTTCCCTCTCTTCTCCAAACCTTCATCCCTCCACATTTCCCCAGTTTTTATTTTTTCTTAGTATGGCCACACCGAAAGGTAACGATCGCACAGCGATCATCGGGGGCAGTGCTAAAGCACGGCCGTTATTTAGTACGAACCAAACTTAATGGCAGCTGTGAAGTACGCTACTAGCGCGGTATCGCGCCTCCCCTCACTCCTCCAATACCCTCGGATTTTCTATTGCGCAGCGCTCCGCGCAAACTTCACAGCCGCCATTAAGTTTGATTCGGACTGTACAGAGATAAATCAGTACAATGACCCCTCACTACTTGTCTCTATCGCTTGCGCATAAATATGTATTGCCGTCGCGCTTGCACAAAACACGACTTAACTTCGCTTCGCGTGTGCGAGCGCGAAGGCTGGTGTTGTTCTCATCAAAGGAATTACATTCCCCAATCCTGGAAATTCTTGTAGATCTTCTTGGAAGTTGTAACTATTAAAGTTTCAAAATTCGAACTTATATCGTGCCCTAATAACTGGATTGAACTCCACGACCCGGAGGTCCTCTCTACGGAACGTAACTACTACTCCAGGATTGTACGTGAAGCGGTTGAAATTAATATGTATCCCAATTTCAACCGGGAAATAAGGAGGATGGTTTCAAGTTGCCTGCGTCCTGGAATCGCGTGATAAGCAAGTGTTCGCCTTGCGGTTTATGTCAGAAGAAATCTGCAGATGTCGTTAGTGATGTGTGTCGTGACAATTCTGAATTTTTACAAAACCAATAAATACGGGTAGTTGGAGACAACGCTCGCCGTTTTCGACGCTGTCACCCGCTACTTCAGTCTTCTCTTTCCGGTATATACAAAGTACTCTGTGGTCTTCTCGTGACCACGATCAATGCAACTCGATCGGAACGTCGAGGTAAATAAAAATTAAGTTTTTCAGCACTTCTTGGAAGTTCCAAGAAAACTGAAATGTGTGGGTGTGCATCTTGTGTGTAATTGCTTATTTACTTAAAAACATTAAAACAGTTGTGTTAGATGCAAAATAACAGTACATTACTGCCGCGGTCTGTAATGACTGCGTTGCTGGCAGCGATGGTGATGGCCGAGAGCGCAGCTAAGCTAAGCTTGAGGCCATCATAGCGTGGCCAGCAGAGCAGCCATTGCGGACCAAGGCTTGTATAGTGCTTTACTCAAACAATGCAATAACAACGACAATGACAAACAATCAATTAGGTCTAAGACATACAACGGGTTTAAGGATTAAGGTGCTGTAGGTTCTCAAATGTTAGTCCTGCTCCTCTATGTGCAAGTGGAACTGTTGCAGATGTTTATGATTTACTTTAATACATTTTCCGATGATCTTAATAATAATAAGGTTTTTCTATTAACATAATTTGTTACCAATCATAAGATTTACATTTTTATGTGTTTTCTGATGATTTATTAAATCTATAAAACAGTACCGTGACATACTTATTGACTGACTGACTGATAAACAACGCACAGCCTACATCGGTGGACCTAATTCTAATGTACAAGTACAGCATGTGCGGTTTAATATCGTTCGAGTCTTTCTTCATTTCGGGTTCGCCATATTCTATCGGTCGCTATTGACTGTAGAGACCAATCCATAAGTTGAAACAGTAGGCGTTTACGAAACCTCCCACTAGACTAGGTGTACTTTATTTACGCTGAATAGCGTAATAGGTAACTTCAGTTGCTGTGACAGTAATGATATCAAGTCTCGACGACCAGCAATCTATATACACATCGAAATAGACATCGACATCGACAGCGACAACGGCAACGACAACGGCAATGACAGCAACGATCACAACAACAGAAACATTAACAGAAATAGAAACAACAACAACAATCTCGATCACATCAGCTTTCAAACAGAAAAAAACCTATCAAAATCGGTCCACTCGTCTGGAAGCTACGACGCCACTCTTTTCGCGTTCGGAGTTAACAAACCCACAGAATAAATAATAGTACTACGACAATTTTGCTGGCGCCTATTCAAGCAGCGCGGCAAGGTCGTCTTTGCCCAAAGAATGTTGTCGAAATAATGACCACATTATTTGCAAAGAATTGTTTGAGTAAATTATATTATTCATATCTTGTCTCTATGAGAATCTCCTCCTGCATCAGCCATTACACGGTTATCATCAGATGAAAAAAAACAGAATCAAAGTCTGACCATAACAAATTCATTTTCACCTCACAAGCTCGGAAAGATTTTGTTTGTCATTCGAAATGTGAGTGCAAAAGTGCATTTTACCATGATTTTACATGCTAGCGTAAAAGAGTTTTTAAAATTCGAACCTTTCTATTCAATAATTTTCATATTGAAATCAAATAAACCATAGTTTAGTTCAAAAAACAGTGTTATAATGTATTTTTTTTCTTATTAGGGACGTGCCGTGCATAAAGTATGTCATTATGCCACCATTATTGAGTTCATAATCCGGATTGGATGCGGAAAAAACATTCAGCGCGTCATCTATACTTACAATAAAGCTAAAAGAACGAAATATTCTGTACAATGAAGATAATCAAAAAATATGGTCCAGGGTACTTAATAAGCTACTGAACAAGAATAAGTATTTTTTTTTAAATGTTGTCTGTCTGTTTATCTGTTTGTTTGTCTGTAAGTTCGCGCATCACGAGAAAACTACTGGACCGATTGCGATGCGGTTTTCAGTGTTTGACCACAGAATAAATAATAGCACAAGGTTTGACTTAAAAACTGGGATACTCTGTGTCCCACGGTGTCTTAACCCGATTATTAGATGCCGAGCAATCGATAAAAATATTTGACAACTGAACGAATTTGAACAAATTTTAAAGAAATGTAATTGTGAGGGCCTAAAACTTACCTAAATCTACATATTTTTAAAATTCGTTCAGCCGTCAAATACGTTTTTTATCGATTGCTCGGCGACACCGTGGGGCACAGAGTACCCCAGTTATTAGGGCTACTTTTAAACGAAATGACCACGCGAGCAAAGCCGCGGGCACAGCTAGTTTTCCATAAATATTTGTTTTCACGTGTTCGTTGTGTGGTTAATTATTAGCAAAAATGCGTAGATTTGACCCCGCCGGAAATACTTTTGCTACCAAAATGTAGAGAGAAAAAGTTTTCGATAGCACTAATTGTCTAATTAAATAAAAGTTATTATCAATACAAGTCTGTTTTTTTCTTCGCAAGTGTGTTGAAAAACGTCGTATGAAACGCCGTGTGCACACATCATTACACACTCGGCTCCCATATTGCGCTCGCCTGCGACTCGCGCGAATAATACAGCCTCGAGCAATGATTTTATTTAAGAAAGCTTCGAGTGTAATGACCAACATAGCACACTTGTAACATAATATACTATAAATACGAGTAACCCTCGCGATAGTATCAAATGCGGGGTGCATTTGATGGTCGAATTTTGAAAAATCTTTCACCTTTTTATAAGAAAATTTCCTAAACTATTACGGTTTTATTAAACGGTTTTATTTAGCTTGACCTGTTTATTGTTGTTGATTTTTGTTTATTTGATTATTTATTTGGTTCAAATCTAGTAATTGATCTCGGTCTGTCTATCTTGGACGCGCATCACGCCGATACTATTGAATGAATTCTAATGAAAATTGGCATGATTTGAGTTTATACTACGAGGTAGGTAATTAATTACATACATTGGACACATTTCATACCGGTAAATTAAAGGGTCCCCGCAGGATAGGGGTATTTTATTTGGAGTTGGTATTCATGTTAACGATTTAGTTACTTCCGTAGTTCACCTCTAGGATGCTCAAGGAATATTCCTCTAATTTTCAAATACCTAGGTCCACCGGCTTAGGCTGGGCGTTGTCTGTCAGTCAGTCAGTCAGTATGTATGTCACAGTACTGTTTTATATGCAATATTAAAATAATGTAATAAAACACATATTTTTATCAGTAAGTACCAAAAAATCTGTAAAGGGAAGATATAAAAAAAACTAGTGTACTAAAAATAAGCTACTGAAAATGAATAAAACATTTTTAAAATTCGTGTCTGTTAGTCTGTTCACGCATGTCGTAAAAACTACTGGACCTATTGCGATGCGGTTTTCACTGTTAGATAGCAAAGAGTTTGACTTAAAAATGGGTGTACTTATTATCTCAATCCGGTGAGTAGAAGCCGAGCAATCGATAAAAACTTTGACGACTGAAGGAATTTTGTTTAAATGTTTGTATTTTGGGGTTTTAGATCTTGGAATAGTAATGGAGTTCTTTTAACCTAGAGAAATGGCCACGAGTGTAAAAAACTAAAACTTGAAACAAAAAATTTTAAGTTATACGGTTTTACATGTACCTACTAAAAGCTAAAAAATTAAATAAATTCGTGGGGCGTAGCGTACTCTGAGTAATAGAAATTCGACTAGCCACACGATTTTATTTTATTTTTTAGCTTTTAGTAAAAAATAAAATAAAATTCACGCACGCACGCATCACGTAAAAACTATATGACCGATTGCAATGCGGTTTTCATTGTTAGTTAGCTTAAGGTTTGATTTAAAATTGGTATCTCAATCTGGTGAGGTCAATACTTTTATCAATTGCTCTGCATCTAGCAGAGCAATTGATAAAAGTATTTTTGACGGCTAAAGAAATTATTATCAAATGTTGGTATATTGGTCCTGGAATAGCACATTATGGTACTTTGAACCTAAAGAAAAGACCATGCGTGCGAAGCCGCGGGTACAGCTAGTAAATAAATAAATCTGTATCGCGACTGGGCTTTACATACTAAAATACAAAAATTATATTCTACGGAGTTCGGAAGTGGCGAGAAGTTTAAAAGCGGACCGTATTGCGTGAGGAAGGATAAAAATAATTAAGGTAGGTAGGTATACTCTGAAGCATTGGATCTTTAAATACAGTGAAAAGGAGGCACAAGATTCTGATGTTCCTTCGCTCTCGAATAGGAAGCTATTTCAATTTGGCTCGATGTTCGCAAACGTGGTCATACTTTCAAAGACCGGATATGAAACGGATACAGGTATTCAATCAAGACCCATGCTTATTCAGAAGCTATTGCGTGAGGCAACGAAACCAGTATCGGGATATTATATTACAACAAAAATTAAAAATTTATGCATCCCCGACTCCCCACCCCCATTATAGCTAAGAAGCATCTCCATCACATCAGTTTTCAAACATAAAAATCGTTCCATCCGTCTGGGAGCTACCATCGTCACCCCCCTTAACCCTCCTTTCCTCCTTCCCCCATTATAGTTAAGAACCATTTCGTTAACCTCAGCTTTGAATCACCGCATCAAAATCAGCCCATTCGTTTGGGACCTACCATGCCACACACACAAACACACACACACACACACAAACCAAAAACACACCCAGTGATACAAACACTAAAATTATAAAACCCGTATCTTTGTTCGGGGGTTAAAAAGGAGAAGAAACGTATTAACAAGAGACACTTTAGTCTTGAAAGGAATGAAATTACACACTGAATTCAAATCCCAAACATATTCGTTTAGGCTCAGCCGCGCGCGCCTCCAGACGGACAGACAGTAAGCATTGCCTCAGCTATAGGGTTCCGATTGGTCCCATTGGTACAGAACCCTAAAAACAAATAAATGAGAAAACTTGTCGCACAAGTATAAATGATCAGATATTTTGATTAAAACTGCATTCAAAAGAAGATACTCCGTTGAAGATGAAGGTTTGCGCTGCAATCTTGTGTTTTGTTTTAATTAACCTGGCGCTCTGTCTGGGTAAGTTTTTCTTGAGTTTTTGTGATTCGTTCCGTTTTTATTAACAACTAGCTGTACCCGCGGCTTCACTATTCGAATACCTATACCAATATACTCGTATAGTTCTTGGCACGTTAGTTGAAACAAAATGGCGGTCATCCGCGCAGGTATAATTATCGACAAAAGTGTTAGACGCATGCTCCGCAGTTGCATAATCATAAAATCATAAATAAAAAAAACATGGTTATATAAATGTTTGATTAGTGCTTGTTAATAAATGTCTGTAATGTGTGATTCAGGGCTTTCGCAGACTGCTATTTATATAATATAGTAATTTATTAAGTTACTAGCTAATGACCGCGGCTTCGCACGCGTGGTCATTTTAATATATAGCCTATGACACTCACAAATAACGTGGTTTTCTATTGGTAAAAGTTTTTTTTCATCAAACTCACAAACTTTACCTCTAGTATAGATTTATTTAAACCTAAAAAAACAACACTAGCTTGAAATTCTGAGTTTGACTACTGTTTGTACTATTATTTATTCTGTGCTACTGTGTTTAATGGTTCAAAATTGTGTTACTCGTATTTCTCATTTATTATTTTTCTGCTGACATTTTAATTCTTATTTTGACTAAATATTTAATGAAGGACCTACCTATGTAATTTAATTTTAATTTTTAATTAATAACGCATGATTTAAAAAATAAAATGTTACCTATGTATATATTATTAGCGTGTAATATGATGCATGCCAGCAACGGCTAATATGTTGGACTACTATATTTAACTTTGACATAATTATAATCATGTCAATGCAATAAAGAATGTGTATCATTTATGGCAATACTTTTTTCAGAGGAATGTCCTCCGGGAGAATACAATCCAGGAGGCCCCAACTGTGGAGTGGAGCCGATCTGCTCGGTTGGCAGCGCCACCGCGCACGGCAAAACTGACTGCGACTGTTGGTGCAAGCCGGGCACTCTCAGAGAACTGCGCTCGAACAAATGTGTCGAACAATGCCCATAGTTCGTCTTGTTGTTAGGGCCTTGTATCTGTAGGATCGTGGTCCTCATAGTTTATAATGTCTCTTTTACCGGCGCAAACTTGGCGACGCGCGTCGCTTATGCATGCTAGGAGCATAAGCAACTTATCAGTAGTAAGAATTCTGGCGAGCACTAAAATATCTTACTCATGTACCTGTGTATCTAATTAAGTAGGTATCACTTCAATTTTATATGCAAATAAATGAACCTTTTGTATACGAGCTTTTCATTACCTATAAAAATCCGACCAAGTGCGTATTGGTCACGCGTTGACTTAGTGTTCTTAGGTTCCAAGCTACCCAACTATGAAAGGCGCATTGTAATCGGTCGAGGAGTTGATCTAACTTGTTCAGCCTCGTAAAACATTTAATTCGCGATAGCCGTGATAATTATGTTTTTTAATTCGTATTACAGTTCTATATTTTTGTTTAAACGGTAGGTACCTCATGAGTTCGAGGATATGCAAGTCAAGCAAAATGGTCACTTAAGAGCCGACTTCTGTAGTGTTACCAGTATCAGAATGAAATGGCTGAGATATACAGACGGACATGCAGACAGTCGGACATGGCCAAACTATAAGGGTTCCTTGTTTCACTACGGAACCTTAAAAACGTTGGTAATATGGTTATGTAGATAATAATTAGCGTAGTATCTGCGACTGTCCACGTCATTTCTGATTATACCTACATGATACGAGTAGGTACCTACTAATATATACCTATCAATTAGTACACTTGTCATCAGCAGCAGGTCACCCTTACCAATCAAGGTTAACACGTCCATAACAAGTTTGTTTATTTTTCAATAAGACGAGTGCTGACAATATTAGTTCAATTTTATTATGGTTAGATCTGTTCTTGTATAAACTTGCCGAGAATGTCATATAAATGGATTTTTTTCGAGGAATATTGCATTCTAGAGAGGAAACTCTTCAAGACAACATGAAAAAAAGAAAGAAAAAATAAAGAAAATACATTTATTCAACACACACAAAAATAAAACATACAAATAATTAGAAAAATTAAGTAGGAACAATAGAATAATTAAAGTGGTGATGAATGGGCCTTAACTCAGCATTAGGCTGTTTGCCGAAGGCACGCAGCGCTGGTTTGAACATGAAGGCTTGCGCTGCAGGTTTGTGTCTCATGATGGTTAATTTGGCGTGGTCTTTCGGTGAGTTATTGTACTCCTTTCCTCTCTTTAACAAAAGTATGTGCTAAGCAAGAAATATAAAAAAAAAACAATTGCGAGTTGGAATCGCGCACCGCAGGTTCCGTACATTTTTTTATGATGTCACTAGAAATTTACGGTTTTCCAATTTTCCCTTACTTGTGCTATACATTCCTTCATGCCAAATTTCATGATTCTTGGTCGACGGGAAGTACCCTATAGATTTTGATTCGATTGCGAGTGTCAAAATATGCGGCATATAAACGGCCGAATCTTATGATTGCGTTAACTTAGAAGTTTGTTTTTTTCACAGCTTCAAAGGATTGCAAACCTGAGTATTTGATATTAATTTCAACTTGATACGCGTTCCTGAGGAAAAGGGTTTTGACTGACAGACAGACGCACAACGAAATGATTCTATATGGGTTCCGTTCCTCCTTTTGAGGTACGGAACCCTAAAAATACGGATTTCACTTAGCCAAATCGAAAGCGAAGCACCCAAGATATGCCGATCCGCTCGTACGCACAAGCCTCACGCATACCTTACATTCTGTTATGCCGGTCAGTCCTAGCAAGAACTCAACCTTGTTAGTCGTGTTAATCTGTAAAGTCCTCGAGAAAAATAAAACACAATGCATTACTTTATGATGAAATTGTGGTGTGTTGTGATTGATTGTGTATCAACCACAAAACACCACAAACTACTCACTCAAGCACACTTCTATTTTTTACACTTTCTATTTAAAATATTCACACATCATGAAAAAAAGTGGTACATGTGTTTTTTTTTGTCTAAAATCACATTTTTCACATTTTCTGCTTTACTGCAAAAACTAAGCTGTAAACACTTAATTATTTTGAACTTATATGTTAGCTTATGGTCTGTTCCACCAAACGATATCAAATTTTTCCATGGTCTGTTCCACCAAACGATAAAAAAACAAAGTTCTCAGATTATTAGTTTAGGAGCTCATATTTGAAGAACTTGTCAGAAGTCTTATTTGAACATGCGCGAGCGTCGTATCAATGAAAACGGATAATCGTATGCGTGCTGATAAAAAACCTACTTTAAGCAAGAATATCTTATTTAAAAGGTAGAAATAGTAAAAGAATACATATTTGATAATATTACGTTCATTTAACATTTAAGTTTGTTTTCATTGCTCGTGACGCTCGTACAATGGTGACGTTGAAACAATAATTTTGTAATTGAATAAATCGGCTTAAAATGGATTTACTAAAAAGCTTCTGAATTAATTTTGATAATAGTCAATTTAAATTAAACTGAAGATCTATCCTTCTAAATAAAGAAGGAATTATCTTAATTATATTAGATTTTAGAGATATTAAGGAAAAGAATTGAATGTTATATATTTTAATTGAATGAAAATTTGAAATGTTGTATGTTTTTTACCTTCAGAATGATCTTACATAAATGTCATCAAAATTGGCTTAGTAGTTTAGTTATAGTCTTAAACAAGTAAAGTTTTACTCTAAAGAAACTACTCAAATAAAAAAAATTAAACGAAATCCTGGAACATTAACAAAATAACACATTAAGTTACTAAAAATGGATTCATTAATAAAAAAACTGCCAAACCAAAGAACAATGGCGAACTCCCATACATACTTTTATGTCAGTCAAATTCACGGCGTCTTTAGATAAAAAATATCGCTAGTAATTCAGCATTATTTCCTGAGATGGTTAGTCTAAGATATTTTTGGAGAGGCCAGGAATAATTGTTAGTAGGCTTCAAAGTTTTGTAGGTTATGTTACTGTTAATTACCTTTGAAACAAGTCTTAGAGATTTTAATTATTTTATCCGCTTAATTAGGCAGGCAAGTAAGTACTTATGCATGATAAATATAATGTTTCAAGATATTGTAGGTACCTACCTACTCAATTACCTATCTAGTGTAACAGACTAGACTTTTGAAGAAGAATTATTTTCAATCTGTTACTGCCTGCCAAGATTAAAAAAACAATATATTTAGATATTTTGCTACTGTTTCACTGTACCGGGAAACAGTTGTCCCATATTAACACAAATATTTTGCAACAATTCCTTACACTAAATATTTTATTTACACAAACCTTTGTTTCGTATTTATTGTTCAATACTTTAACCAACACGCCCTATGTACTATTATTTCTTTCACGACATGGATGACTGGTAAATAATGCTGTTTAGCATTAAGTCCTTCCTTGTACCTCCGGAAACGTCAGTGTTTCCGGTAAATTATAACCCCGGTGTTTAAGTCAAGAGTGAATAGGTATCTACTAGGCAAGCGTGCTATACCTTCGACCACATCATCGCTTTCCATCAGGTAAGATCGTGGTCAAACGATTGCCTAGTCAGTAAAAAAAAAAAAAAAACTAGACTATTTTTGTGCAAAATATTAAAATAAATTAACTACTATAATGCACAATGCATTATAGTTCCCTTTGCTACGAGTATAATGTTTTGTATAGAGGTTTTATATTGACGTACCATTTTGTTTATAGCACAGTCTATATTATTATTCTGTTTATCGTAAGGAGGTTAAATTACGCTTACTGTCAAAATATTTAACGCCAGTAAGCTTAATAGGTTGAATTTAACCTTTGGTTTAAAAAACCGGGTTAGAAGAAAATGTAATCCAACCGCCTTTGGTTTAAAAAACTGGGTGGGAAGTATACTGTTGTCAATTTTGACGTCCAAACTGGAAACGTCATTGTATTATATATTTTTTTTCACCCGTCGGGCAGGCAACAAGGCCGGTTAAACATTGTAGGAAGGAAATGAAGTTACAATTTCACGATTTATTAAATTGATTTGTTAACCTGGGCTTTTCTAGCTTACAGGCTATGTTGAAAAAACGTAGAAAAATAATTACTTAAGTTCTGTAGAAATAATATGCCAAGACGCTGCAAGATTTATCGCATAAAATTCCGCCTATGTTCTTTGACAAATTTGAATGAGACTATACTGAACATCTATCCTTTTTAACCCCCAAACAAAGAGATGGGTGTTATAAGTTAAGGGTGTGTATCACTGTGTGTGTGGCATCGTAGCTCCCAAACGAAGCGGGTGCACGCTGCGCTTTGCTACGCTTCGCTGCCTCCTTCGTCTTCTAACCTATCAAGACCATGTCGGATCGCCACTGAAGGTTGTTGACACAAATCTGTGTTACGGTAGCGTTGTGTGGAGGCATATTTTGAAATAAGATACGCGAAATCATAAATTCGAAAGTATACCCGATGTCAACTCGGCCATAAACGTTGGGATTTCGCTTTTTTTTAAACATGCCCGACGCCAACACGGTCTCTGTGTTTTAATAGATTATCAATATCCCAAGATATAATAAACGCGCAGTCAGTATATGGTTATCTGCTTGTTTTAAAATGAAAATTAACAAAAAGTTACAGTTATATTTTTGGGATAAAAAGTATTCTAAATGTTAATCCATAACATCAGCTGTGATTGTGCCAAGTTGCATCAAAATCCGTCTGGTAGTTTCAGCGTGATACGTGTTTAAAGAGACAGACAGACAGACAAAAAAAAACCTTTTTGCGCTCCATATCGATTTTGAAGTTTATGTCAATTATAATTTTCATTTTTTTTAATTATATATATATATATATATACTATAATAAAACTGTAACTGGGCTAAATATGTTTTTTTTTTAAATTATAATTGTATAAGTATAAGTATATAAGGTATAAATATATTCATGTATATATATATATATATATATATATATATATATATGAATATATTTATACTTTATATACTTATATGTCGTTCTGGATGTTTTTCGCTGTTAAGTGGAAGCATTCTCAAGAAAATGGTTGCTAAATTTTTCGGCAAATCCGGATATTAAATTATAGTATCAGTAATATTGGTATCGCTTGAAACCTACAGAAAAGTGACTGCTAACTGCAGCTGGGTATGTAAATAAATACGTGAATGCTTTCCAAGAGGCCATTGAAGAAGTCTCTACTGGGCAAACTGCTAGTAGTTTCTTTACAGAAGTGAAAGATTTCATCAATATCTTCATTTTGGATGACAGCTGTCAAACTTAAAAGGGCTCAATAGTTTCCGAGTTATAGCCATTTTTAGTTTGACAGCTGTCATCCAAAACGAAGATATCAATAAGATCTCTCACTTCTGTAAAGAAGCTACTAATCTAGGATCAATAGCTTCCGAGATAAACCTATGTATCGCCGCAAAATTAGTTTTCATGAACCCACGATGAGTAATTGAGCTGTAATTGTCAAAAAACGCAAGAAAATTTGAATTTGGCGCGCTGAGCGAAACGTTGCACCTTAAAGTTTGACAGCTGCCAAGAAATGAAGATCTCAATGAGATCTATTACTTCTGTAAAGAAGTTGTTTATAATTATTTATTATTATATTATTTTAGTGTTTTCCGGAGTAAATTGCCTAACCGTTTACACACTTTTGAATTCTTTGGAAACATTTAGGAAGCAGTTGGCCGGATACAGGGCTAGGATCAATAGTTTCCTAGTTATAGCCCTTTTAAGTTTGTCAGCTGTCACTTTTAAACAAATAAATTATAATTAATTGTTGCATATAATTATGTCGATAAGAAATTGGTCGTTTGGTTTCTCACACTGCTACGAATCTTATATGTTATAGCTTTATATTTGTCACACCATCCAGTGACACCACGAGTAAAAAAAAATTATCGTGGTCACACCAGTGTGACAAATCGGTGTGATCTGTTGCATGTATTTGTGCGTATGAATGTATATGACGTACTTTATACAGGTTGAGTCAATAGGTAAATATATATATAAATATAAAATAAATATATTTGAGACAATTCCATACACCAATTACCTAGCCCCAAACTAGGAAACAAAAAAAAAAGTAACAGTCATAGATGAATGACAAGCAGTTAGGATACGAGGAAAATAATTCCTCGTGGCCTAATCAGTTAGGCAAAGTAGTTAGGACACGAGGAAACGCCCAGAAAGTTCAGTTTAAGTCATAAAGAATAAGAAATTTCTTTTAAATCTGGTATCTGGCTCATAAGTACATTGAATTTACCAACTAAATTATCACGGCTATGTAGGGTTTACTAAGGTATCCGATCTGAATAAGGCCCACCTAATTTTCCTTTTTTCTCTCCAACATCCTATATTTTTAGAATTTAACACAAAATTGGTTTTAGGCGTTTATTTATTTATTAATCTTTGGAAAATTAACAATTCCCACGCAAAAAACTTCGTTCATTAATAAGTAGTAAGAAATAAAAAAAACTTTATTTGGGCCTTAAAGAACATACATTCTTTGGGCATTAAAGGTTATTTATTGGGAAATGTGGGCCTTATTGGGACTGTGAAATTATATGCCACAAATTAAACAGAAGTCAACATTTAAAACAATAACAAATGTTACTGTCTTAAGTTCAGTGGTTGTAGGTCCAGTTTCTTCGGTATTGATACTAAAAAGTTAGTAACAAACAATACCTAATAAGGCCTATACCAAATATTATTTGGGCCTTGCTGGTGCAAGGTTATTTTCACTTAGAAGACAGTGACATTTGGGATTGGTGTGGTAATGCTGGGGGCGGGGAGGTCAGGACGGGTGGCGTTTTCTTAGGTGGCAGCAAGGAATGTCTATGCGCGTCTACGCGCTATGTCTATGCGTGTCCGCCGCCACACACTTGACAGGTTTTATTTATTTAACGGTGACGTGAGAATGGGGATTTTTTTCCTCTTACCCCAAAGTAGGTATACGGAGATTTTCTACATACTTAACGGAGATTATTAGGTACCTCGAATCTAATTTAATTGCCTCTTTTTCCAGCGGAATGTCCACCGGGAGAGTACGACCCCGGGCCTAACTGTGGCCTGGAGCCGTCGTGCGCCGCTCGCAGCATCACCGCGACTCCCAAACACACGTGTGACTGCTGGTGTGAAGCTGGCAGATTCAGGGTCCTGGACTCTACTAACGTTTGCGTTACACTTTCTGAATGTCATTAAGACCAGGCTCTGCTTTTTAAGGATTTTTTCCATAAATAAGCTGGGTCAATCACAAATCTGATAAATGTGAAACTCAACATACATGTTTTTGATCTTTATCTCTCTAAGACTAAGACAGAAACATGATTATCAGAATTTCATTCAATACATTTTCTTATCAAAAACTACGTTATTTTCAGTAATGTTTACATTTTTCAACGGCTTAAGTTTTATCTCTAAAATAAATCTCACAGCAAGAAAATATAGTTTATCATCTAAGGTTAAGACAAAATTTACCTAACTAAATTAAAAGCCTGCCAATAAAATAAATAACTTTTGAGCCATACGTCATTTAGTTCCACGCTAAATTGTGTGTTAAAACAGTGCTCACGATATTCAACCTTGTTACGCAGGCACTTCAGTGCTTATTGCGGGTAGCGGGTGGCAGAGTGCAGGGTAGGTGGCAGGGGAGTGGGGAGTGGGAAAATGTAACCTTGGAGCCTGGCCTTAATAACGATCCTACCATCCTACAAAACGTGGAGAGAGAAGACGCGCTTTTGGTTCAGTACAGTGTGATGAAACCGCTTTGCTCCAGCCCCTAAAATCCTGATGTACTCGTAATATAGACTTCTAACTCCGTATTATTTGACTGTGAATAACAATTGAATATTCAAAATAAATATAAGTTTTATTAAAGTACAAGCTTACGTTTAATTTAACGCCTACATAGAATTCTATTATTAAAATAAAAAAACATTATCTTGATAGGTACGAGTACTTACGTATAAATAATAATATTGGCTGATATTACGGTATGTCTGGAGTCTGAACACGAGACTCGGAGGCTTTAACAGTGTACTGCTTATAATCCATACCAATATATAAAAATGAACGTTGTCTGTTTGTTTGTTTGTTTGTTTGGGGAGCTTACACGCAATAACGCGATATGTGGTTTAACCAATGCAAAAGTAGGTATATAGCACCAACGTTCTTGATTTTTTTGGCAGACTTGTTATTTCGTTCCCATGGCAACCGTTCCTTACAGAGAGTAATCAACATTTTCCAATTTTCCCATGGAAACTTAAAATTTTCCGGGATATAAGTATCCTTTGTTTATTATAAGCTGTCTCTATTTCAAATTTTATCAAAATCCGTTTATACCAAAATCCGTCGATCTTTTATTCCAGGTCCACGCGGATGAAGTCACGGGCGGGAAAGCTAGTGGAAAATAAAATAAAACACGACTGCCCTGGCAAAAACGAACTAAAAAGACAAAAACGAGATAAATAAAGTTGTCATCATTGCCATTATTACCTTTCAGTGGAGCACTTTTAATCTAAGAGATCCCCGACTGCAACGACAATTTTATTTTCACCTCACAAACTCGGAAAGATTCTGTTTGTCATTCGAAATCTGAGTGCAAAATTGCATTTTACCCGCTAGCGTGGAAAGAGTTTTTAAAATTCGAACCGTTCTATTCAATAATTTTCTATACCGACAATTCACTGAAAATACTTTATTAAGTACTAATTTATATTCTATTATTATCCGATCCGATTTTACTCTACTTGACTCTATTCGCCTCTTTTTGACTCTACTCGACACTACTCGAGTCTAATCGGCTCTACTCGACTCTACTCGACTCTACTCGACTCTACTCGTCTCTACTCGTCTCTACTCGACTCTACTCGACTCTACTCGACTCTACTCGACTCTACTCGACTCTACTCGACTCTACTCGACTCTACTCGGCTCTATTCGACTCTACTTGACTCTACGCGACTCTACTCAACTCTACTCCACTCGACTCTATTATTCCCTACTCGACTCTTCTCGACTCTAATCAAGTCTACTCGACTCTATTCGACTCTACTTGACTCTACGCGACTCTACTCAACTCTACTCCACTCGACTCTATTATTCCCTACTCGACTCTTCTCGACTCTAATCGACTCTTTTCGTTTCAATTTGACTCTATTTGACTCTTTTCAACCCTATTCGACCCTATTCGACTCTATTCGTCTCATTTCGAATCTATTCTATTCGATTCTGTTCGACTCTATTCTATTATGTTTACACATCTGCCAGGAATCCCGCCACGGCTCATTTTTTATTATTATTATTATAAACACTAATATAATATATTATTTTAGCTGTTTTTCTTGCACCTAGCATTTTCCTCGCTGTAGTGAGGTGAAAAGTTTTGTGTTGCGCACGGCAGCAAAGTTATTTGGCGTCTCGTACTTTTGAAACCCTCGCTACGCTCAGGATTATATATTTTGACATGACACTTTGGTCCATCTTTAAACATTTGGTGCGCCAGAGAGGCCAATGTTACAACCATGTCCTGGTGATGGGAATCCCGCCGGAGGACATAGAAAAGCTAAAACGCATAATCATAATCGAGGGGTGCGGGGGTTATGGCGGTGTCGGGGGAGTTGGAGGTCGTTGACTCCGCAGTGTGCGGTGCGAGCGAGCCTGTGACACCCATGGACGTCAACCCAGTGCACCTTGATAACACAGATTGGACGAAGGAGGAGATGGACCGTCTGTTGGAAGTGGGCGATGACGGCGTGGAGGATATTGCAGGGGACATTACGGGCCTCAATATCTTCTCGCCGGCGTCGTCCATGGACGCGGACCGGGCTGGACCCTCCTCCGTTGGAACCGTAATCGAGTAAGGCGGGCGGGTCTTTCAGACCACCCGTACTAAACACATAGTAGTAAGTAGTTAGGAATACAAAAATGGATGGACTAAAAAATAAAAACTGTAATCGCAAGTCCTCAAAAAAAACCGCCACCGAGGTTGGTAATAATCATAGGCTACGTAGTAATAATAATATAATAATCAAAATTAAAATTAACATCATACAAGCCAACATCCAACACAGCGTCACAGGTTTCGCTGCCCTGCGTAGAACCCTGGAAGAGCAACCAAACACAATAGCGCTGGTCCAGGAACCCTATTAACTCGTACAAAGGTGGGTGGTTTCAACGCCCTTCGGGGCACTGTCTTTGCTCCCCCCGTGCAAAGCAAAACACGGACATTTATATATGTACCAAATCCTTTTAAAGCGTCGTTGAATGTGTCCCAAAGATGGCAGCTTTATTCCCGATAGTTTAGAATATATGATTTTTTTCCCGTTTTTGAAAAAGTTTTGTGGCTCTGGTGAACAATTGCAATATGTCTCGCAGCAAAATTGCTTTCCCACGTCGATATATTATTTAAGATGTTTTTCTTGCACCTAACATTTTCCTCGCTGTAGTGAAAGTCGAAAAGTTGTGTGTTTCGCACGGCAGCAAAGTTATTTGGCTTCTCGTACTTTTGAAACCCTCGCTACGCTCAGGATTCAATACAAGTACTCTCGCCAAGAAAATACTTTGCAGCCTTGCATAACAAACAGCTATTACTATAATAAAATTAAACATTAATTATTATATATATATATATATATATATATATATATATATATAGATTCCAACACATATTATGATCTTCACCGACGCAACTGTAGCTACTTGGTTATAATAAAGAAGTCAATATATTGCTTACAGATAAATTCGTACCTACCCTATTGCTACTAAAGAGGTTTTTCATTATTTCCTTAACTCGTACACAAATTAGTTTAATAGCACAAGACCTGAGATAAAAGAGTTGACACAAGGTCATATAAACATCGTCAGTTCTAAGATAATTCATTACATACACTTTAGCCGTGGAAGCAAGTCGGTTTCGCTTAAACATGAAGAGCTGGATCATTTTGTGCGTTGTTTTTGTGAATTTTAATTATTCAACAGGTAAGTAAAAACACAATAGGTATTTGTTGTACCAGCTCGTTGCATACCTAATGATGTTTTTCAGCAGGAAAATTTAACTAGGTACCTATTAGTTTTTTTTAAACACAGTTATTTGAAAAGAATAACTAGACTTACCTAAACAATGTTATGAATTCTAAAAGATAGCCTGTCGTCTCCGTAGTAGGCAGGAACTTACTCGCCTCATTATGTCGAGGAGAGTCATATTTATTTGAAAATTATAATGACTGATCAGATCGTTAACCAGGAATAGGGTATGTAGGGTATATACAAAGTTATTAGATCTTCATTATTATGGATCATTATTATGGATCATTTTTAGGGTTCTGTAACCGAAGTGTCCAAACGGAACCCTATTGTTGTAGCAACTCTGTCTGTTCATCTGTCCGTCTGTCTCTGGCTTGTAGGTTGAACCTAAAAGGTTTGTCTTCAAAATTGAAACATATTTTTGAACTTAATCATATTTTCACAACAAATACTGAAAGCTTAGGTATAGATAGGTACTTATTGATTGTTTTTAGATATTAACTTGATATTAACTTGACTTCCTTTATTAATAGGATATTCACCAATCTATATTTTATGGTTCATGTAATGTGTCTTAGGGCTATACAAATAAGGCCTTTGAAGTACCTGCGGGACCCTGAACATGTTTGACAGCTTGTTATTTCTATGGCCACTTAGCCGACCATGTACTTACTTAAATGTAGGTACTAGGGACCAACCTAACATAATGCATCTTTGATAGAATTAACAGACCTCAAATTCAGCCCAATAGGTAGTTTAAAAAAATCGTACCTAGTAATAATTCGAAAGACACAAACAGTTCATCATCAGCCCGTATTCGTCCACTGCTGGACGTTAGCCTCTTCTTGTGAACGCCACTGAGCCCGATCTTTGACTATCCTCATCTAGTCGCTACAGCCGCTTTTCGCAAGTCGTCACTCCACCTGGCCGGCGGTTCGCCCTACACTACGTTTGCCTAAAAGCGGTCTCTACTTTATAACTCGTTAACCCCAACGCTTGTGGGTTCTTTGAGTTATGTGACCGGCCCATTGCCACTTCAGCTTGCTAATTCTTTGAGCTATGTCGGTTACCTTTGTTCTCTAGTGGATCTTCTTATTTCGGATTCTGTTCTTTAGAGAAACTCGGAGCCTAGCTCTCTCCATAGCTCGCTGAGCGACTATAAATTTGTGGATCAGCCTCACTGTGAGTGTCCACGATCAGCTCTTAGGTCATAACTGATAGAACGCACGCGTTGAAGACTTTCGTTTTTAGGTACTGTGGTATGGACGACCAGAAGACCTGAAGTAGTTTACCAAATGCTGCCTATCCCAACCGAATCCCCCTATCGATTTCTCTGTCGAAGTTGTTCCTACCCAATTGCATAGTCTGCCCGAAGTAACCATATTCCTGAACAACTTCAAGGGGGATACCGCTAACGACGATCGTTTGCGGGATAATAAGGTCGTTAAACATAACCTTGGTGTGATTCATGTTCATCCCGAGAACGATATGACTAGAGGCGTGAGCTGGGTTGGTCAACATTTGCTGGAGATCCTGCAGCAACTCCGCCATAAGGACAATATCATCGGCGAAACGGAGGTGCAAGATGTAGGTACTCCCCATTTATATTAATGCCAGTTCCTCCCCAGTCCAGAGTCTTAAACATATCTTCCAGGGCGTTAGTGAACAGTTTCGGGGATATGACATCCCCTTGTCTCACTCCCCTGCGCAGCTGTACTTATAGGTTTAGTCTGCCTGTTCTGGACGTGAACGGACATTGTAGCGGCGTCATACAAGCATCTCATCACCTCGATATATCGCCAGTCCACGTGGCATCGCTGCAGGAGTTCGAGAACAACCCAGGTTTCGACCGTCAAAGGCTTTCTCATAGTCCACAAAAGCAAGACACTCAGAACAGACAGAAGGTTATACTCTTCAGTCTTCTGTATAACCTGCCAAACTGTGTGGATGTGGTTCATGGTCTCGTAGCCCTCTCGAAACCCAGCCTGCTCTGGAGGCTGAAATTCATCAAGTCTTATCGTTGGACGATACGAGACTAACGATACGAAAATAGTTTATAGACGTGGCTCAGTAGAAGTTGTCTTTTAAGCTTCTTACAAAATTTTCTATTATAGAAATTTATGTCAAACTATAGTCTTATGTTGCAATTGAAAGTATTAAAGTTAAGTAAAATATGTAAGTATATAAGAAACATTAAATTTATATCAATACTAGCTGCGCCCCGTGGTGTTACCCGCGTCCCTCTGGAACCGTTTATTTTTTCGGTATAAAAAATATCCTATGTGTTAATCCAGGGTATAAGCTACCTCCGTACCAAATTTTATCCAAATCCGTTCAGCCGTATAAGCGTTGAGAAGTAACAACATAATTATAATCATGTCAATGCAATAAAGAATGTGTATCATTTATGGCAATACTTTTTTCAGAGGAATGTCCTCCGGGAGAATACAATCCAGGAGGCCCCAACTGTGGAGTGGAGCCGATCTGCTCGGTTGGCAGCGCCACCGCGCACGGCAAAACTGACTGCGACTGTTGGTGCAAGCCGGGCACTCTCAGAGAACTGCGCTCGAACAAATGTGTCGAACAATGCCCATAGTTCGTCTTGTTGTTAGGGCCTTGTATCTGTAGGATCGTGGTCCTCATAGTTTATAATGTCTCTTTTACCGGCGCAAACTTGGCGACGCGCGTCGCTTATGCATGCTAGGAGCATAAGCAACTTATCAGTAGTAAGAATTCTGGCGAGCACTAAAATATCTTACTCATGTACCTGTGTATCTAATTAAGTAGGTATCACTTCAATTTTATATGCAAATAAATGAACCTTTTGTATACGAGCTTTTCATTACCTATAAAAATCCGACCAAGTGCGTATTGGTCACGCGTTGACTTAGTGTTCTTAGGTTCCAAGCTACCCAACTATGAAAGGCGCATTGTAATCGGTCGAGGAGTTCATCTAACTTGTTCAGCCTCGTAAAACATTTAATTCGCGATAGCCGTGATAATTTTGTTTTTTAATTCGTATTACAGTTCTATATTTTTGTTTAAACGGTAGGTACCTCATGAGTTCGAGGATATGCAAGTCAAGCAAAATGGTCACTTAAGAGCCGACTTCTGTAGTGTTACCAGTATCAGAATGAAATGGCTGAGATATACAGACGGACATGCAGACAGTCGGACATGGCCAAACTATAAGGGTTCCTTGTTTCACTACGGAACCTTAAAAACGTTGGTAATATGGTTATGTAGATAATAATTAGCGTAGTATCTGCGACTTTCCACGTCATTTCTGATTATACCTACACGATACGAGTAGGTACCTACTAATAAATACCTGTCAATTAGTACACTTGTCATCAGCAGCAGGTCACCCTTACCAATCAAGGTTAACACGTCCATAACAAGATTGTTTATTTTTCAATAAGACGAGTGCTGACAATATTAGTTCAATTTTATTATGGTTAGATCTGTTCTTGTATAAACTTGCCGAGAATGTCATATAAATGGAAATTTTTCGAGGAATATTGCATTCTAGAGGGAAAACTCTTCAAGACAACATGAAAGAAAGAAAATACATTTATTCAGCACACACAAAAATAAAACATACAAATAATTAGAAAAATTAAGTAGGAACAATAAAAAAGGAAAACAAAGAAAAGGTAAAAGTAGATAATTAAAGTGGTGATGAATGGGCCTTAACTCAGTATTAGGCTGTTTGCAGAAGGCACGCAGCGCTGGTTTGAACATGAAGGCTTGCGCTGCAGTTTTGTGTCTCATGATGGTTAATTTGGCGTGGTCTTTCGGTGAGTTAATGTACTCCTTTCCTCTCTTTAACAAAAGTATGTGCTAAGCAAGAAATATAAAAAAAAACAATTGCGAGTTGGAATCGCGCACCGCAGGTTCCGTACATTTTTTTATGATGTCACTAGAAATTTACGGTTTTCCTATTTTCCCTTACTTGTGCTATACATTTCTTCTTGCCAAATTTCATGATTCTTGGTCGACGGGAAGTACCCTATAGATTTTGATTCGATTGCGAGTGTCAAAATATGCGGCATATAAACGGCCGAATCTTATGATTGCGTTAACTTAGAAGTTTGTTTTTTTCACAGCTTCAAAGGATTGCAAACCTGAGTATTTGATATTAATTTCAACTTGATACGCGTTCCTGAGAAAAAGGGTTTTGACTGACAGACAGACGCACAACGAAAAGATTTTATATGGGTTCCGTTCCTCCTTTTGAGGTACGGAACCCTAAAAATACGGATTTTACTTAGCCAAATCGAAAGCGAAGCACTCAAGATATGCCGATCCGCTCGTACGCACAAGCCTCACGCATACCTTACACTCTGTTATGCCGGTCAGTCCCAGCAAGAACTCAACCTTGTTAGTCGTGTTAATCTGTAAAGTCCTCGAGGAAAATAAAACACAATACATTACTTTGTGATGAAATTGTGGTGTGTTGTGATTGATTGTGTATCAACCACAAAACACCACAAACTACTCACTCAAGCACACTTCTATTTTTTACACTTTCTATTTAAAATATTGACACATCATGAAAAAAAGTGGTACATGTGTTTTTTTTTTGTCTAAAATCACATTTTTCACATTTTCTGCTTTACTGCAAAAACTAAGCTGTAAACACTTAATTCTTTTTGAACTTATATGTTAGCTTATGGTCTGTTCCACCAAACGATATCAAATTTTTCCATGGTCTGTTCCACCAAACGATAAAAAAACAAAGTTCTCAGATTATTAGTTTAGGAGCTCATATTTGAAGAACTTGTCAGAAGTCTTATTTGAACATGCGCGAGCGTCGTATCAATGAAAACGGATAATCGTATGCGTGCTGATAAAAAACCTACTTTAAGCAAGAATATCTTATTTAAAAGGTAGAAATAGTAAAAGAATACATATTTGATAATATTACGTTCATTTAACATTTAAGTTTGTTTTCATTGCTCGTGACGCTCGTACAATGGTGACGTTGAAACAATAATTTTGTAATTGAATAAATCGGCTTAAAATGGATTTACTAAAAAGCTTCTGAATTAATTTTGATAATAGTCAATTTAAATTAAACTGAAGATCTATCCTTCTAAATAAAGAAGGAATTATCTTAATTATATTAGATTTTAGAGATATTAAGGAAAAGAATTGAATGTTATATATTTTAATTGAATGAAAATTTGAAATGTTGTATGTTTTTTACCTTCAGAATGATCTTACATAAATGTCATCAAAATTGGCTTAGTAGTTTAGTTATAGTCTTAAACAAGTAAAGTTTTACTCTAATGAAACTACTCAAATAAAAAAAATTAAACGAAATCCTGGAACATTAACAAAATAACACATTAAGTTACTAAAAATGGATTCATTAATAAAAAAACTGCCAAACCAAAGAACAATGGCGAACTCCCATACATACTTTTATGTCAGTCAAATTCACGGCGTCTTTAGATAAAAAATATCGCTAGTAATTCAGCATTATTTCCTGAGATGGTTAGTCTAAGATATTTTTTGGAGAGGCCAGGAATAATTGTTAGTAGGCTTCAAAGTTTTGTAGGTTATGTTACTGTTAATTACCTTTGAAACAAGTCTTAGAGATTTTAATTATTTTATCCGCTTAATTAGGCAGGCAAGTAAGTACTTATGCATGATAAATATAATGTTTCAAGATATTGTAGGTACCTACCTACTCAATTACCTATCTAGTGTAACAGACTAGACTTTTGAAGAAGAATTATTTTCAATCTGTTACTGCCTGCCGAGATTAAAAAAACAATATATTTAGATATTTTGCTACTGTTTCACTGTACCGGGAAACAGTTGTCCCATATTAACACAAATATTTTGCAACAATTCTTACACTAAATATTTTATTTACACAAACCTTTGTTTCGTATTTATTGTTCAATACTTTAACCAACACGCCCTATGTACTATTATTTCTTTCACGACATGGATGACTGGTAAATAATGCTGTTTAGCATTAAGTCCTTCCTTGTACCTCCGGAAACGTCAGTGTTTCCGGTAAATTATAACCCCGGTGTTTAAGTCAAGAGTGAATAGGTATCTACTAGGCAAGCGTGCTATACCTTCGACCACATCATCGCTTTCCATCAGGTAAGATCGTGGTCAAACGATTGCCTAGTCAGTAAAAAAAATAAAAACCTAGATTTTTGTGCAAAATATTAAAATAAATTAACTACTATAATGCACAATGCATTATAGTTCCCTTTGCTACGAGTATAATGTTTTGTATAGAGGTTTTATATTGACGTACCATTTTGTTTATAGCACAGTCTATATTATTATTCTGTTTATCGTAAGGAGGTTAAATTACGCTTACTGTCAAAAGGTTTAACGCCAGTAAGCTTAATAGGTTGAATTTAACCTTTGGTTTAGAAAACCGGGTTAGAAGAAAATGTAATCCAACCGCCTTTGGTTTAAAAAACTGGGTGGGAAGTATACTGTTGTCAATTTTGACGTCCAAACTGGAAACGTCATTGTATTATATATATTTTTTCACCCGTCGGGCAGGCAACAAGGCCGGTTAAACATTGTAGGAAGGAAATGAAGTTACAATTTCACGATTTATTAAATTGATTTGTTAACCTGGGCTTTTCTAGCTTACAGGCTATGTTGAAAAAACGTAGAAAAATAATTACTTAAGTTCTGTAGAAATAATATGCCAAGACGCTGCAAGATTTATCGCATAAAATTCCGCCTATGTTCTTTGACAAATTTGAATGAGACTATACTGAACATCTATCCTTTTTAACCCCCAAACAAAGAGATGGGTGTTATAAGTTAAGGGTGTGTATCACTGTGTGTGTGGCATCGTAGCTCCCAAACGAAGCGGGTGCACGCTGCGCTTTGCTACGCTTCGCTGCCTCCTTCGTCTTCTAACCTATCAAGACCATGTCGGATCGCCACTGAAGGTTGTTGACACAAATCTGTGTTACGGTAGCGTTGTGTGGAGGCATATTTCGAAATAAGATACGCGAAATCATAAATTCGAAAGTATACCCGATGTCAACTCGGCCATAAACGTTGGGATTTCGCTTTTTTTTAAACATGCCCGACGCCAACACGGTCTCTGTGTTTTAATAGATTATCAATATCCCAAGATATAATAAACGCGCAGTCAGTATATGGTTATCTGCTTGTTTTAAAATGAAAATTAACAAAAAGTTACAGTTATATTTTTGGGATAAAAAGTATTCTAAATGTTAATCCATAACATCAGCTGTGATTGTGCCAAGTTGCATCAAAATCCGTCTGGTAGTTTCAGCGTGATACGTGTTTAAAGAGACAGACAGACAGACAAAAAAAAACCTTTTTGCGCTCCATATCGATTTTGAAGTTTATCTCAATTATAATTTTCATTTTTTTAAATTATATGTATATATATATATATATATATATATATATATATGAATATATTTATACTTTATATACTTATATGTCGTTCTGGATGTTTTTCGCTGTTAAGTGTAAGCATTCTCAAGAAAATGGTTCCTAAATTTTTCGGCAAATCCGGATATTAAATTATAGTATCAGTAATATTGGTATCGCTTGAAACCTACAGAACAGTGACTGCTAACTGCAGCTGGGTATGTAAATAAATACGTGAATGCTTTCCAAGAGGCCATTGAAGAAGTCTCTACTGGGCAAACTGCTAGTAGTTTCTTTACAGAAGTGAAAGATTTCATCAATATCTTCATTTTGGATGACAGCTGTCAAACTTAAAAGGGCTCAATAGTTTCCGAGTTATAGCCATTTTTAGTTTGACAGCTGTCATCCAAAACGAAGATATCAATAAGATCTCTCACTTCTGTAAAGAAGCTACTAATCTAGGATCAATAGCTTCCGAGATAAACCTATGTATCGCCGCAAAATTAGTTTTCGTGAACCCACGATGAGTAATTGAGCTGTAATTGTCAAAAAACGCAAGAAAATTTGAATTTGGCGCGCTGAGCGAAACGTTGCACCTTAAAGTTTGACAGCTGCCAAGAAATGAAGATCTCAATGAGATCTATTACTTCTGTAAAGAAGTTGTTTATAATTATTTATTATTATATTATTTTAGTGTTTTCCGGAGTAAATTGCCTAACCGTTTACACACTTTTGAATTCTTTGGAAACATTTAGGAAGCAGTTGGCCGGATACAGGGCTAGGATCAATAGTTTCCTAGTTATAGCCCTTTTAAGTTTGTCAGCTGTCACTTTTAAACAAATAAATTATAATTAATTGTTGCATATAATTATGTCAATAAGAAATTGGTCGTTTGGTTTCTCACACTGCTACGAATCTTATATGTTATAGCTTTATATTTGTCACACCATCCAGTGACACCACGAGTAAAAAAAAAATATCGTGGTCACACCAGTGTGACAAATCGGTGTGATCTGTTGCATGTATTTGTGCGTATGAATGTATATGACGTACTTTATACAGGTTGATTCAATAGGTAAATATATATATAAATATAAAATAAATATATTTGAGACAATTCCATACACCAATTACCTAGCCCCAAACTAGGAAACAAAAAAAAAAGTAACAGTCATAGATGAATGACAAGCAGTTAGGATACGAGGAAAATAATTCCTCGTGGCCTAATCAGTTAGGCAAAGTAGTTAGGACACGAGGAAACGCCCAGAAAGTTCAGTTTAAGTCATAAAGAAGAAGAAATTTCTTTTAAATCTGGTATCTGGCTCATAAGTACATTGAATTTACCAACTAAATTATCACGGCTATGTAGGGTTTACTAAGGTATCCGATCTGAATAAGGCCCACCTAATTTTCCTTTTTTCTCTCCAACATCCTATATTTTTAGAATTTAACACAAAATTGGTTTTAGGCGTTTATTTATTTATTAATCTTTGGAAAATTAACAATTCCCACGCAAAAAACTTCGTTCATTAATAAGTAGTAAGAAATAAAAAAAACTTTATTTGGGCCTTAAAGAACATAAATTCTTTGGGCATTAAAGGTTATTTATTGGGAAATGTGGGCCTTATTGGGACTGTGAAATTATATGCCACAAATTAAACAGAAGTCAACATTTAAAACAATAACAAATGTTACTGTCTTAAGTTCAGTGGTTGTAGGTCCAGTTTCTTCGGTATTGATACTAAAAAGTTAGTAACAAACAATACCTAATAAGGCCTATACCAAATATTATTTGGGCCTTGCTGGTGCAAGGTTATTTTCACTTAGAAGACAGTGACATTTGGGATTGGTGTGGTAATGCTGGGGGCGGGGAGGTCAGGACGGGTGGCGTTTTCTTAGGTGGCAGCAAGGAATGTCTATGCGCGTCTACGCGCTATGTCTATGCGTGTCCGCCGCCACACACTTGACAGGTTTTATTTATTTAACGGTGACGTGAGAATGGGGATTTTTTTCCTCTTACCCCAAAGTAGGTATACGGAGATTTTCTACATACTTAACGGAGATTATTAGGTACCTCGAATCTAATTTAATTGCCTCTTTTTCCAGCGGAATGTCCACCGGGAGAGTACGACCCCGGGCCTAACTGTGGCCTGGAGCCGTCGTGCGCCGCTCGCAGCATCACCGCGACTCCCAAACACACGTGTGACTGCTGGTGTGAAGCTGGCAGATTCAGGGTCCTGGACTCTACTAACGTTTGCGTTACACTTTCTGAATGTCATTAAGACCAGGCTCTGCTTTTTAAGGATTTTTTCCATAAATAAGCTGGGTCAATCACAAATCTGATAAATGTGAAACTCAACATACATGTTTTTGATCTTTATCTCTCTAAGACTAAGACAGAAACATGATTATCAGAATTTCATTCAATACATTTTCTTATCAAAAACTACGTTATTTTCAGTAATGTTTACATTTTTCAACGGCTTAAGTTTTATCTCTAAAATAAATCTCACAGCAAGAAAATATAGTTTATCATCTAAGGTTAAGACAAAATTTACCTAACTAAATTATTAGCCTGCCAATAAAATAAATAACTTTTGAGCCATACGTAATTTAGTTCCACGCTAAATTGTGTGTTAAAACAGTGCTCACGATATTCAACCTTGTTACGCAGGCACTTCAGTGCTTATTGCGGGTAGCGGGTGGCAGAGTGCAGGGTAGGTGGCAGGGGAGTGGGGAGTGGGAAAATGTAACCTTGGAGCCTGGCCTTAATAACGATCCTACCATCCTACAAAACGTGGAGAGAGAAGACGCGCTTTTGGTTCAGTACAGTGTGATGAAACCGCTTTGCTCCAGCCCCTAAAATCCTGATGTACTCGTAATATAGACTTCTAACTCCGTATTATTTGACTGTGAATAACAATTGAATATTCAAAATAAATATAAGTTTTATTAAAGTACAAGCTTACGTTTAATTTAACGCCTACATAGAATTCTATTATTAAAATAAAAAAACATTATCTTGATAGGTACGAGTACTTACGTATAAATAATAATATTGGCTGATATTACGGTATGTCTGGAGTCTGAACACGAGACTCGGAGGCTTTAACAGTGTACTGCTTATAATCCATACCAATATATAAAAATGAACGTTGTCTGTTTGTTTGTTTGTTTGTTTGGGGAGCTTACACGCAATAACGCGATATGTGGTTTAACCAATGCAAAAGTAGGTATATAGCACCAACGTTCTTGATTTTTTTGGCAGACTTGTTATTTCGTTCCCATGGCAACCGTTCCTTACAGAGAGTAATCAACATTTTCCAATTTTCCCATGGAAACTTAAAATTTTCCGGGATATAAGTATCCTTTGTTTATTATAAGCTGTCTCTATTTCAAATTTTATCAAAATCCGTTTATACCAAAATCCGTCGATCTTTTATTCCAGGTCCACGCGGATGAAGTCACGGGCGGGAAAGCTAGTGGAAAATAAAATAAAACACGACTGCCCTGGCAAAAACGAACTAAAAAGACAAAAACGAGATAAATAAAGTTGTCATCATTGCCATTATTACCTTTCAGTGGAGCACTTTTAATCTAAGAGATCCCCGACTGCAACGACAATTTTATTTTCACCTCACAAACTCGGAAAGATTCTGTTTGTCATTCGAAATCTGAGTGCAAAATTGCATTTTACCCGCTAGCGTGGAAAGAGTTTTTAAAATTCGAACCGTTCTATTCAATAATTTTCTATACCGACAATTCACTGAAAATACTTTATTAAGTACTAATTTATATTCTATTATTATCCGATCCGATTTTACTCTACTTGACTCTATTCGCCTCTTTTTGACTCTACTCGACACTACTCGAGTCTAATCGGCTCTACTCGACTCTACTCGACTCTACTCGACTCTACTCGACTCTACTCGACTCTACTCGACTCTACTCGACTCTACTCGACTCTACTCGTCTCTACTCGTCTCTACTCGACTCTACTCGACTCTACTCGACTCTACTCGACTCTACTCGACTCTACTCGGCTCTATTCGACTCTACTCGACTCTACTCGACTCTACACGACTCTACTCGACTCTACTCGACTCTACTCGACTCTAATCAAGTCTACTCGATTCTATTCGACTCTACTTGACTCTACGCGACTCTACTCAACTCTACTCCACTCGACTCTATTATTCCCTACTCGACTCTTCTCGACTCTAATCGACTCTTTTCGTTTCAATTTGACTCTATTTGACTCTTTTCAACCCTATTCGACCCTATTCGACTCTATTCGTCTCATTTCGAATCTATTCTATTCGATTCTGTTCGACTCTATTCTATTATGTTTACACATCTGCCAGGAATCCCGCCACGGCTCATTTTTTATTATTATTATAAACACTAATATAATATATTATTTTAGCTGTTTTTCTTGCACCTAGCATTTTCCTCGCTGTAGTGAGGTGAAAAGTTTTGTGTTGCGCACGGCAGCAAAGTTATTTGGCGTCTCGTACTTTTGAAACCCTCGCTGCGCTCAGGATTATATATTTTGACATGACACTTTGGTCCATCTTTAAACATTTGGTGCGCCAGAGAGGCCAATGTTACAACCATGTCCTGGTGATGGGAATCCCGCCGGAGGACATAGAAAAGCTAAAACGCATAGACTTTCGCCTGCACTTCACGTCAGCGACGGTCTACGTCAAGATAAAGGGATTTAAATCGAGGGGTGCGGGGGTTAAGGTGGTGTCGGGGGAGTTGGAGGTCGTTGACTCCGCAGTGTGCGGTGCGAGCGAGCCTGTGACACCCATGGACGTCAACCCAGTGCACCTTGATAACACAGATTGGACGAAGGAGGAGATGGACCGTCTGTTGGAAGTGGGCGATGACGGCGTGGAGGATATTGCAGGGGACATTACGGGCCTCAATATCTTCTCGCCGGCGTCGTCCATGGACGCGGACCGGGCTGGACCCTCCTCCGTTGGAACCGTAATCGAGTAAGGCGGGCGGGTCTTTCAGACCACCCGTACTAAACACATAGTAGTAAGTAGTTAGGAATACAAAAATGGATGGACTAAAAAATAAAAACTGTAATCGCAAGTCCTCAAAAAAAACCGCCACCGAGGTTGGTAATAATCATAGGCTACGTAGTAATAATAATATAATAATCAAAATTAAAATTAACATCATACAAGCCAACATCCAACACAGCGTCACAGGTTTCGCTGCCCTGCGTAGAACCCTGGAAGAGCAACCAAACACAATAGCGCTGGTCCAGGAACCCTATTAACTCGTACAAAGGTGGGTGGTTTCAACGCCCTTCGGGGCACTGTCTTTGCTCCCCTCGTGCAAAGCAAAACACGGACATTTATATATGTACCAAATCCTTTTAAAGCGTCGTTGAATGTGTCCCAAAGATGGCAGCTTTATTCCCGATAGTTTAGAATATATGATTTTTTTCCCGTTTTTGAAAAAGTTTTGTGGCTCTGGTGAACAATTGCAATATGTCTCGCAGCAAAATTGCTTTCCCACGTCGATATATTATTTAAGACGTTTTTCTTGCACCTAACATTTTCCTCGCTGTAGTGAAAGTCGAAAAGTTGTGTGTTTCGCACGGCAGCAAAGTTATTTGGTTTCTCGTACTTTTGAAACCCTCGCTACGCTCAGGATTCAATACAAGTACTCTCGCCAAGAAAATACTTTGCAGCCTTGCATAACAAACAGCTATTACTATAATAAAATTAAACATTAATTATTATATATATATATATATATATATATATATAGATTCCAACACATATTATGATCTTCACCGACGCAACTGTAGCTACTTGGTTATAATAAAGAAGTCAATATATTGCTTACAGATAAATTCGTACCTACCCTATTGCTACTAAAGAGGTTTTTCATTATTTCCTTAACTCGTACACAAATTAGTTTAATAGCACAAGACCTGAGATAAAAGAGTTGACACAAGGTCATATAAACATCGTCAGTTCTAAGATAATTCATTACATACACTTTAGCCGTGGAAGCAAGTCGGTTTCGCTTAAACATGAAGAGCTGGATCATTTTGTGCGTTGTTTTTGTGTATTTTAATTATTCAACAGGTAAGTAAAAACACAATAGGTATTTGTTGTACCAGCTCGTTGCATACCTAATGATGTTTTTCAGCAGGAAAATTTAACTAGGTACCTATTAGTTTTTTTAAAACACAGTTATTTGAAAAGAATAACTAGACTTACCTAAACAATGTTATGAATTCTAAAAGATAGCCTGTCGTCTCCGTAGTAGGCAGGAACTTACTCGCCTCATTATGTCGAGGAGAGTCATATTTATTTGAAAATTATAATGACTGATCAGATCGTTAACCAGGAATAGGGTATGTAGGGTATATACAAAGTTATTAGATCTTCATTATTATGGATCATTTTTAGGGTTCTGTAACCGAAGTGTCCAAACGGAACCCTATTGTTGTAGCAACTCTGTCTGTTCATCTGTCCGTCTGTCTCTGGCTTGTAGGTTGAACCTAAAAGGTTTGTCTTCAAAATTGAAACATATTTTTGAACTTAATCATATTTTCACAACAAATACTGAAAGCTTAGGTATAGATAGGTACTTATTGATTGTTTTTAGATATTAACTTGATATTAACTTGACTTCCTTTATTAATAGGATATTCACCAATCTATATTTTATGGTTCATGTAATGTGTCTTAGGGCTATACAAATAAGGCATTTGAAGTACCTGCGGGACCCTGAACATGTTTGACAGCTTGTTATTTCTATGTCCACTTAGCCGACCATGTACTTACTTAAATGTAGGTACTAGGGACCAACCTAACATAATGCATCTTTGATAGAATTAACAGACCTCAAATTCAGCCCAATAGGTAGTTTAAAAAAATCGTACCTAGTAATAATTCGAAAGACACAAACAGTTCATCATCAGCCCGTATTCGTCCACTGCTGGACGTTAGCCTCTTCTTGTGAACGCCACTGAGCCCGATCTTTGACTATCCTCATCTAGTCGCTCCAGCCGCTTTTCGCAAGTCGTCACTCCACCTGGCCGGCGGTTCGCCCTACACTACGTTTGCCTAAACGCGGTCTCTACTTTATAACTCGTTAACCCCAACGCTTGTGGGTTCTTTGAGTTATGTGACCGGCCCATTGCCACTTCAGCTTGCTAATTCTTTGAGCTATGTCGGTTACCTTTGTTCTCTAGTGGATCTTCTTATTTCGGATTCTGTTCTTTAGAGAAACTCGGAGCCTAGCTCTCTCCATAGCTCGCTGAGCGACTATAAATTTGTGGATCAGCCTCACTGTGAGTGTCCACGATCAGCTCTTAGGTCATAACTGATAGAACGCACGCGTTGAAGACTTTCGTTTTTAGGTACTGTGGTATGGACGACCAGAAGACCTGAAGTAGTTTACCAAATGCTGCCTATCCCAACCGAATCCCCCTATCGATTTCTCTGTCGAAGTTGTTCCTACCCAATTGCATAGTCTGCCCGAAGTAACCATATTCCTGAACAACTTCAAGGGGGATACCGCTAACGACGATCGTTTGCGGGATAATAAGGTCGTTAAACATAACCTTGGTGTGATTCATGTTCATCCCGAGAACGATATGACTAGAGGCGTGAGCTGGGTTGGTCAACATTTGCTCGAGATCCTGCAGCAACTCCGCCATAAGGACAATATCATCGGCGAAACGGAGGTGCAAGATGTAGGTACTCCCCATTTATATTAATGCCAGTTCCTCCCCAGTCCAGAGTCTTAAACATATCTTCCAGGGCGTTAGTGAACAGTTTCGGGGATATGACATCCCCCTGTCTCACTCCCCTGCGCAGCTGTACTTATAGGTTTAGTCTGCCTGTTCTGGACGTGAACGGACATTGTAGCGGCGTCATACAAGCATCTCATCACCTCGATATATCGCCAGTCCACTTGGCATCGCTGCAGGGGTTCGAGAACAACCCAGGTTTCGACCGTCAAAGGCTTTCTCATAGTCCACAAAAGCAAGACACTCAGAACAGACAGAAGGTTATACTCTTCAGTCTTCTGTATAACCTGCCAAACTGTGTGGATGTGGTTCATGGTCTCGTAGCCCTCTCGAAACCCAGCCTGCTCTGGAGGCTGAAATTCATCAAGTCTTATCGTTGGACGATACGAGACTAACGATACGAAAATAGTTTATAGACGTGGCTCAGTAGAAGTTGTCTTTTAAGCTTCTTACAAAATTTTCTATTATAGAAATTTATGTCAAACTATAGTCTTATGTTGCAATTGAAAGTATTAAAGTTAAGTAAAATATGTAAGTATATAAGAAACATTAAATTTATATCAATACTAGCTGCGCCCCGTGGTTTTACCCGCGTCCCTCTGGCACCATTTATTTTTTCGGTATAAAAAATATCCTATGTGTTAATCCAGGGTATAAGCTACCTCCGTACCAAATTTTATCCAAATCCGTTCAGCCGTATAAGCGTTGAGAAGTAACAACATACACAATAATTTGCGCCTATAGAATATTAATGTGATTATTTTTGCGGGTGGTCAGTCAATAATTTGGTTCACAGTCCTGACTGCGGATTTGGATGATATTTGGTGCGAGGGTATCTTATACTCTAGATTTAACACATATCGGCTCGTAGGCTACTTGTGATCCCGGAAAATGGTATGGTTTCTGAGGGACGCGGGGCTCAGCTAGTATTTATATAAATTTAATGGTTTTTTGTTACTTACATATTTTACTTTACTTTAATAGTTGCAATTGCAACATTAGACTATAGTATTTACATTAACTTTAATAATATAAAATAGAAAATTATGTAAGAAGCTTAAAAGAAAATTGCTACTGTATAGTTATAAGCCTATGTGATAATCCAAGGTATGAGCTACCTCCATACCAAATTTCATTCAACTCCGTTCATCTGTTTAAGCGTGAAGAAGTAACGAACATAAACACACACACCAGTTACATACATACAAATTTGCGCCTTCATAATATTAATGTGATTATTTTTGCAGGTGGTCTGCTCGTAATCAATAATTTTATTCGCAGTCGGGTTTTTTGTATATAAATAATAATTTTACTTGTTTTGAATGGTGTGTTGTTTGTTCACGCATCACATAAAGACTACTAAACCGATTGCGATGCGGTTTTCAATTATAGGTAGCTTAAGGTTTGACTTAAAAAATGGTGTACCTGGTATCACAGTCCAATAAGTAGAAGTCAAGCAATCAATTAAAAAACTTAGTTTGGTGATATTTATACTTTTGGTTCTGGAATAACAGAGGATCCTTATATTCCAGAAAAATGACCACGCGGGTAAAGCCGCGGGCACAGCTAGTATAATAATATAATAATACTGATATATTTATTTAAATAAGTACGTAACTACATACCTTACGTACCTACCTATTCTATAGTCGCAATTCACATTAAGTTGACTGCGATACAACCAGTATTAAATAATTGTTTGGAATTGTAAAAATAATTATCAAGATAAACATCTTCGTTGCTACTTAATGAATAAAGATCTTTTTATGGCATTTTTTTTTCGTTACTTTATACGTGACTCGTAGAACTCAGTAATAGTCAGTAAAAACCCAGCTATGATAGCAGTATCACAGAATAAATAATAGTACTGCGCAGTATCTATATCTATACTTATAATGAAGCACTAAGTTTGAAAAAAGGTGTACAAAGAAGATAATTTAAAAAAATGGGCTTGATCTGAGCCCTCGGCACTCGGGCGAACACTTATCATCCATAAATGAGAACAAAATTTGTTTACCTCCTTTGCTGGTGAGTGAGTAAAATCTATATCTATCTATGTACCTACTTATAATAAAGCAATAAGAACGAAAAAATAATAAAAAAATGGTCTAGGGTAAATAAGCTGATCTAAACTCTTTCAGACATAAAATAATATTTCGTTGATTGCTCGGCATCTAATCTTCAGATTAAGATATAAAGTACCCCAGTTTTTAAGTCAAACCCTAATCTATCCAACAGTGAAAACCGCATCGCGATCAGTCCAGATTTTTTTACGTGATGCGCTAACAAACATACAGACAAACACGATTTAAAAAATGTTATATTCTTGTTTAGTAGCTTGTAAATACCCTAGACCATTTTTTTTATTATCTTGTTTGTACAGACTTTCTCGTACTTAGTGCTTTATTATAAGTACTAGCTGTGCCCGCGGCTTTGCTCGCGTGGTCTGTTCTCTGGGTTATAATATGATTACCTTTATTACCGCTATTTATCCACGGTTTGTTCTTCTGCAGCTGAGTGCCCAGCAGACCAGTACAACCCAGGCCCCGACTGTTCCTTTGAAGTCATCTGCGGGACCAAGAGTGCTCATAGCTACCGCAGGCACTATTGCGACTGCTGGTGCAAAGAGGGCCTCTTCAGAGATACAGAGTCCAACAAGTGCGTGAAGAAGTGCCCTTGAAGCTGAAGGAATGTTAGTCTGACATTTGGTTGTTATAGTAGACATTGTAGTAATTATGTAGGTATAGTTCACGATCACGAGCAATTAAAGGTAATTTAGCATCATTTTGTTGATAAAAATGTACCTTAACTACATTTTAAAAGTTAAAAGATTCTATTTAACTTCATTTGTATGTATGTACGTATCAGTCTATCTATGTATTCTGTGTGACCTGGAATCTTGCAAATCAAATTTCAAGCACTTCCCGACAGCTGAACGTACGGCTGAAATTTTTCAGGGTAGCTCACAACTCGATGACAATGCATTTAAAAAATAAATAAATATGAAACTTAAAAAGTGACCATGCATTAAAAAAAAAAGAAGTATTTAAGCATATAAAACTTTTTGTTTTTCCTTATATATTTTTTAATTATCCTTAAACGAATTATGACTACATCTTCTTCTTACGTCCCTGATCCCGTTATTTGGGGTCGGGTCTCCTCACCTTTCTATTCCAAGTTAGTCTGTCATGGGTTGTTGGTTCTGGCCAATGTGCTTGCTTGAGGTCTTCTAAAGGGTTACGTACGTCCGAATGAAAAAACGGAACCCTTATAGGATCACTCGTGTGTCTGTCTGTCTGTCCAATTTGCTCAGAATCTACTGTACCGATTAAGTTGTGGTACAAATATGAATTTCTGTGACCCAAACACGGATGTGAAACGTAAATAAATGAATTTTTAACATGGAGGTCACTAGGGGGCAAAACAGAAAATGTAAAAAATGTTTTGCAAACTATACCGTTACCGCGTCTCAAATGAAAGGACTTGTAGTGAGGGTCTCCATTTTTTAATAATTTTATTGTAATTTAAATGTAATATAATTTTAATATTCATTAACAGGATAAAATGTACAAAAAAACAAAAGTTCATATTAAAACATAAATTTAAAAAAATGGGGTTGAAACTTTGGGTCCGTGGGGGCCAGGCGGCCACGAAATTTACAGGGACTTGGCAAAACGTTTGGTGGTGGTGACATGTGACCAGAATGCTGGCTCCTATTTAGGCCAAAAAATTAGTATTGCAATACAGCGTGGCAATGCAGCCAGCATTCTGGGCACTTTCTCTTCCTTCGAAGGACTTTTAGATAGTTTTGTGTATATAGTTAAGTTTTGTTTTTATTTATATTTTAAAATGTAATATAATGTAGTTTTTGTTTAAATTGTCATTTTGGCCACCCACGACCTTATCTCCGAAACTACAAAGCCTAAAAATTTGGAAAAAAAACGAAAAATTGTTCATCACTTATAGGTTACAGAAAAACTTGAACGTTGTCAAAATGGTCTTAAAATAACATGATAAATCTCTCAATATTGTGAGAAGATATATTCATCGTACGGAACCCTCTCCATGCGAGTTCAACTCGCACTTGAACTTATTTTTAATGTTTGAACACCAGCGCCCCGATTCTGTTAACTATTGAGGTAGAAGGCAGGCGGCCGGCCTCTACCTCTCCTTTCTGGTAGAAATCAGACTTACTTATTTTTGTATTATAATAGAGTTAACGTAGTTAAAAATGTAATTGCTCGTGTCGTGCCTGAACATAGGTTCGTACCTAACTACTGCTATAGTATAGGATATACGTAACGTATCTGTAACTACAAAATTGGTGAAATATTTCTGTGAACCAAAAATTTACTTGAAATGGATTTAGAAAACAATATAAAAAAAAGCTTGACTTTGGTACTTCGACTTTTGTTATTTACTTTTTATCAAAAATAAATGCGTTACATGTAAATGCTACGTATGCCCTAGTTGTATGTAAATTGTCCTGGACCCACCGTATCTTGTTTGCTCACAATCCCAGCAGTAACCTACTGGCTCATATAGACGAACGGCACGTTGCTGACGACGGGAAGACAGAAGCCATCTTCGACGTGATGATGGCTGCCGTCGAGCGATAAAAAACTATTTGACGGCTGAACAAATTTTGAATAAATGTAGTATATTGTACATTATAGTTACTTTTGGTCCTGGAATAACACGTAAGGCTACTTTCAACAGCAGTTTCAGTTTCACAGCTAGTTATAAGTATATATAGATAGATTACATATGTATGACTATGCAGTAGATGACGTTACTCAAAACGTAATAATTATTCAACAAAAAATGTTTTGTTTAAATATACTAGACCAAATAAATCTGCATTTAAAATTATCATAATATCTATTGAAAAAATATGAATTAGTTCCACATCAGATTTGTTGTCTTTACATCAGTTCATCAATATTTAAATAAACTGACGTATTTCTGAATTCATTAACAATAATTATGAGCGTATAAACTAAGACGCTATGACTTTGAGAAAATGACATTACACTCGAATGTGTATTTGTTCCTGTATTACGCAGAAACCAAGCGACGGATCAGTGACCTGTTTTTTGAAACAGGATATTTACTAGCATTGCGGCAAAGCGCTTTCGCGCCCGCCCCACCTGTACGCTGTAGAGGTCAGTTATAGACCAACAGCATACAGCAGCACTAAAAAAAAAGAAGATATACTATGTAATTAATATTTTGTTTGTCAGTGTTGTGTGTCGGGAACAATATCGAATTTCAAGTGACAGTGTTAACGGTGGTACTGTCGTAAAAAACGTGTGATAAAGGGGGTAGATCAATGTGTCTGCCCTTATAACTACCCGCTTGCAATAACATCAGTTTTTGAAAAGTTGTCTGTTTGTTCGTTTATTTGTTTGTTTGTTTGGGGAGCTTTCACGCAATTACGGTTGGATTTTGATGAAACTTGGAATAGTGATAGTTTATACCCTGGAATTTTTATCCCGGAAAATTGAAAGTTTCTACGGGAAAACTGGAAAAAAAATATTACTCGCTGTAAGAAGCGGTTGCCATGGAAACGAAATAACAAGTATGTCAAAAAACATTAAGAATGGTGCTATACATACTTTTGCATTGGTTTTTAATAGATATAACAAGTACATAGGATGCTTTTTTTCGCGATAAACAGTAGTCCGGGCGGACGAAGTCGCGGGCGGAAAAACTAGTAGCTCTATATATCTCGGAGAACACCCGTATATTCGCCGGACACTTGAGAAACGCGCGTAAAACTTTTTTATTTTGCGAAATGCTTATAGAATAAATTAGATAATGTTATATATCATTTTATAGCTAAAACAATGAAGAACATCGAAAAAGATACTATTAAACTATCAAAAATATACTTACCAAAGAGTATATAAATACTACGTAAGAAGAGACGGGACTGACGTACATTGGAACGGATGTTGTGAATTTTTAAAACGTGCGCTGAGAATAAGTGAAACATAACAAAACTAATGACCATAGGTAATAACCCTCTATATCGAGCATGTTAGCCAACATGACCAACAGAAAAGGATGTCTCCAAACAGCACATTTTTATCGATATCGATATTTTGAGAAAAAAAAACGTATTAGGACTATTTTAATTTATATGGGGTTTATAATAATAATGTTTTTTCTAAGCATGTGGTTTTTATTACATACAAAAATAATACATTATATAGTACACAACACAATTTGTGTCTTTTTCCCTTAAGGCGAAATGGTAGAGACGTTGCACAGGTTTTGAGGGGGTGAAGCAGACGCAGATCGCCGGGCGGCGCAAGCTCAGCCATCCGCGTGCTTGCAGGTTACTTGATATTATTCTATGTAGCGGCAAGTGCCGATGCGGATTTATGATATCAAATTCGGCTGCGTTGGTTGATAGCTAGTTACGTAAATTCTTGCAATATGTTATGACAAGTTTACTAATACCGATATCATACCTACCACGTTATATTATAGATTCTAAAGTAAATATATGGGTATCTTAGAATAACTAGGATGGCTATATTTTTTTGTAGTCTGGCAACAGTAGGTAAACAAACGGCTATTCTAAAAAAAAAACGTAATTTTTACGCAGTCCCAGTCACAGTTCAAGCCATGTGATTTGATTATTTCATGATAATACTCATGCATTGGTAGGAGCAGATAACTTACCATAAATAAAAACAGCTTTGTTTATTATAGACAATACTTTTTGACACACCTACCAAACGAATATTTTTTGGTCGTGTTACGAGTAAAACTAGGGATTGAACACGGTAAAACCGGTATTTGACACACAACCAGCTGAATTTCTATCAAATACCGGTATGTCAAAAAATACGGTATATCCAAATACTTTTTACTAACTTCCAAAAATCAAAGTAGAGTCTCGGTATATTATAATATCAACTTTTATCATGGCATGAATCTTCTGGAGAAATCTTGAATAACAGCTAAAAAAATATGCTGTTGAATCTTTCAACAGCATTAGTGTCAACATCTTCTAATAAACTCCGAGATTTGGAGGCCACGGAATCCAAAATTACTTTGAGCCGAAACCAAAATGTTATATTTTCAAGCTCTGCCACAGTGGAAGCTAATATGCTTTTATCTTTATTACAGCAACAATCTTTGCAGTGTGTGTGGTCTCCATATGTGTGGTGCAAGGAGTTAGTAATATCATCGTATATTTGTTTTACGGCAATTTTCTTTGGGATATTTTTGTTATGTTTGATCGAATTTGTGATCCCTTTTCGAATACTCATAACTTTTTCATCGGTGATGTGCTTCCTATGTGCTTTCGGGTATTTTGTATCTTTTCCCAGCGTACACAGCTTGTTACACATGTTTCGCAGAACGTGGTTTCAGCATTCGATTTTGCAAACGACGTGGCCTGGATACGGATCTGATGCCAATATTTTAGCATACGTTGCAGAATCACCATCAGCCACTATGTTGCCATATATGAGCCCATACATGTCGATAGATTCTTTAAAACCCTCGCATATTATTGTCGCTTCCATACCACTTGACGAACCTTCATAATTTTTGTAGCAAATGTGGTCTTTGGGTTTCTCCTGACGTTTTTCTCCTCGTGCACATTATGAAGCAGTATTTATTTTTGACGCCAATAAAGAGAACTTCCCCAAATTTTCAACCAACGATTGCAGCTACACCAGACAGTGCTTTATAATTGTTGCCATAAGAGCGTTTGCACCATGCTCCGACTGCGAATACATCAATTACGGGAACACCATTTATTAAATTTCCTTCTTCGATTGCTGCTTCACGTTCCTTTGCAGCAGCCCGTTCCATCAACTCCACCGCTGTAGCCTCCCATTCACTATACAGAAGGTCTTGTATTTTTGAGTAATACTTTTCTCGAAAAATGGGAATGTCCATGGCTGCCATAGTTTCCTCGAATTGAGAGTACCCGATACCAGAGGCTACTATCCCAGAAACTACTGCAGTGTTCACATTCAGACTGGTATCATCATTCATATTATCCGAACACTGTTTGAATTTTTTTTTGCACATCTTACACTCAAAACTAAACTGTGAAAAGAGACCACATCGTTTTTCTGTCAGCAATTTCAAGCAGGTGAAATCACACTCAAAGAGAGAGTCGTGCGTTTGTTCCTGCAACTGTTTTATAAAATAAACAATATCAACTATTCTGCGACCTGTGATTTCTTTTGTGCTCGTCTCACACTCCGGTTCTACTAGAAAAGCCATATCTTCACTGAAACAATACATACATACTCATGTTATTTGTTTTAATCAAAGTTATTTTACAAACATGTATCTATATACATAGTAAAACAATGTATAAAAAAGTCTGAGCAAAGATAAAACAAAATATGTTCTAGGGTACTTAAAATTAGCTACTGAAGAAGAATATAACATAATTTTAAACATGTATGTCTGTTTGTTTGTTCACGCATCACGTAAAAACTACTGGACCGATTGCGATGCGGTTTTCAGTTTTGGATACCTTAGGGTTTGATTTAAAAACTGGTGTAATTGGTATCTAAATCCAATGAGTAAAAGCCGAGCAACAGATAAAAATATTTTTGACGCCTGCTGAAATGTTGATCAAATGTGGTACATACATTAGTTTATTAGGTGCTGGAATAGCACATATAAATATTTTAATTTTAATCTAAAAAAATGACCATGCATGCGAAGCCATGGGTACAGCTAGTACATAATATAATTACCCATCTATGAATTTATTTTCATATAAAATTCGGTATACTTGCTAAGGAGCCCAGTAGACTAACATACGCAAATTTTATGCTTACTCTCTAACGTACGAAGGGGAATTTCGTCGGATATTTCCTTGTGTCAGGCCTGATGTTCCTGGCATTTGTGATGAGGCCACCTCTGAAGTTTCGAAAAACTCAGTATTGTTTTCTGAAATGCTGAAACAGAGTATTTGAAAAAATTGAAAATTATAAGGTATTACATTATTTAATAAGGTTAGCAAAAACATAAAAACAATATTTAAAACCAATCACAATGAAAACTTACTCAGCAATATACGTCGGTGGCGTTGTTGTCCCTGCTTGTATAGAGTTTATTGTAAAATCCGTTGTACCCGGCACTTGCAATGAAGCCGCCTCTGTTATTTTGTCAGCGTCTGGTATTTTTGCTGGAATACTGAAACCACTGGATAAGTTAGTAATAAACAATAAATAATTTTATGTATCTACCAACAGTAAACAGCCAACAATGATACCTACTAACTAAAAATGCCTACGATGAAAATTCGTTTTCGTCGTTTCTCGTGGTTATTACGAAATTAAAAACCCGGAAAATATAGATCCATATCCAGTTTTAGTAAAACCAGTATGTCTGCCCTTTATTTCAAATGCCATTTTTTGACCAGAAAATAATAATGTATACAAATATTTAGTCCAGTCATAATAAAACCGATATTTCTAAATAAAAATATAAGTTTCAGTAAAACCGGTATATCTAAATACAAATATCAGTATTAGTAAAACCGGTATATCTCAGTAAAAATAAAGGTTTTTATTAAAACCGGTATGTCTGCCCTATATAACAGGTTTATTCTTGAGTACGAAATTAGAAATAGGAACCCAGTACAAGTATATTTTTGAACTTTATTATGTAACTTACTCGAAAAAAGCGGGTGTAACTGGTCGCAGATTTTCGTATGCCATATCAGAAGATTCCGGTAAATTTGGTGGCAGCAATACTTCAACATTATTATTATGGGATTGTTCTACAGACAATTCATTGTTTATGCTCGAAGGACTGTAAAAATAAAAGTAAACATACCTATATAGTGTTCTTAGACTATTTATATATACTTAGGTAGGTATATCGTCTAAGATAGTGTTAGTAGGTAGGCACCTACGCAAAGACAATGAATAAAAACAAGTATGTAGATCGGTACTTACATATTCTTCAAGTTCAATATTTTGTTTCTCTTGTATTTCCGAGCACAATATGTTTTCTTCTTATTATCTTTATTTCCCATGTTTACTAATCAATACACTGGTAATAGCTTCCTAACCTACTAACTATCTATAATTTTTACACCTAATTACAATGTTTCCTCATATAATCTATTATTACGACCATAAAAGTTGACACGGACTAAATGTAGTCGATCGTCCGGCGCGCTGGAGGTTCGAAAAAAGTTGTACACATCCACTCTCGACAACGCACTCCGGCTGACTGGCGGGGGTCGGGAGCCATGGTAATGCTTGTATTGCCTGCATATCAGCGTGCGCGCTTTCAAATATTTTCAATATTAATTTTCTTTGTTAATAATCTTACCATTTTTCAAAAAACTGATTCCACAGATGTATTCGAATGTTTTTTGGGATTTCACTCTTTTTTTTTTGTAAAAATATCTTCGATAGAAACTGAATAAAGTTGATTCATTCACGGGAACGTCAAAACGGGTGTTTTTTAGGAAACTTAACGTTTTTTTTCTATCGAGGCAAATTTATTTAACCGTGTTTCGGTGACCACAGCCGGATAAAGTATTTTGTGAACATTTATTACACATAAAAAAATTAAGTCAATTACCCGTTTTCAAAGGTCTAGTTTTGAATATTCGTGAGGACGAATCGTCAAATTTGGATACCATTTCGCCTTAAAATAATGTTTAATCTTCCTTACTCCTTACTTAATATTACAAACTAGCAGTGGTCCGTGATTAATAGCAGTTAAGGAGTAGCATTTTTTTTTTAAATTGGGTTGTTTCTTTTTGTAGTCGGTGTTTCGAAAATGTTTGCCACAGAAATATTTAATTCATGCAGCTTTTCGATCGGTATGTATGTCAAGTCCTCTTTATCTGTCACTTGTATCCAGTTTTAGCACCTAAAAATAAGTTTTTTAATGAAAATTAGAAGATTAAGTGGTTTTAGGCTACGCGACATTAGGTATTCTAAATTTATAATTTTACTACGTTTACTATTATATAGCGTGGAATGCAGAACGACTTAGAATAAGATTAGGAACCAAATGTCGAATAACGGGTTAGAAAAAATATCGATAACACCGGCACCGCACTAGTGCTAGCAAGGCTATGTTATTTTGTTGAATATTATGAAAGAAAAATCATTATTTTCTTGTACCTAATAGATTACCGAATAGATTTACCACTTGCCTATCTTTCAGTGGAAATTTAGCCATAAATGTTCGTTTTTGACCCATCGCTCTAACAGATCGCAAACCACAAATTTCGCAAGTTTTATAGCTCATTGCATAGAAAACTTTCAAACTCAATCACACTATTATTTATTTAATGTAGAAACAAACACCTTCGAAGCATTAAATACATCAACAGGCGGTAATTATCACAAAAGCAACTTGCCTATTAATTTTGTAAACAAAGTTAAACCACAGAACACATATTCATAGCCAAGGCGTGCAAGAAGATCATGCATATAGTGAAGTAGAAAAGATAGCCGCCAAAGAAATTAGCTCACGTTTGATACAGCAGTTATGAACAGTTTTTTATTAAGCTGTTTCGCCTGACTGATACTTACGTTTACATTTTCCAAAAGTGACGAAAGGCACTTTTAAGCACTTTGTGGCAATCGCGGGACACTAAACACAAAATTATTTTGCAAAAAACAAATATGTCTAAAATAGACGGCCATTTGACAGCCGGTTGGTCTAGTGGCTAGAGATCCTAGGAACGAAATCAAACGGTTGCGGGTTCGAGTCCTTTAAGGTGCAATAATTTGTGTGATGAGCAGAAATGTTTGTTTCAGAGTCATGGATGTTGATATTCGTATTTATGTATGCTTATCCGTTATCTAGTGCCCAAATTACAGGGTATACTAGTTTGGGGCTAGGTGTGGTGTAGAATTGTCCCTAATATTATTATTATTATTATTATTATTATTATACAATTTCGTTTTTTGCATTGCCACTGTATACTTTCCTTATAATTATTTTCTTTTAGTTTAGTTAAATGATACAAACTTATCTGGTAAATTTGCACTAGAGCCCCAAGATACTTGCCTCGTGCTAGTTTAGGGTTTGCTGACAATCTTGTTTGATGTTTCACCGTTTGTTTTTTTTTCTATTTGTTTTTACTTTTATTAATCTTGTTTTGGCAATAAAAAATAATTTATCATTATCATTTTAATATGTTCCTTACAGTATTATTAGTCGTAATAACACAAAATACAAGCTATAAATAACTAAAAACAACACAAATAAAAAATCACAATCACTCACTACGCGGTCGATGAACCCGCTAGGACAACCTGAACTCACAAAAAAATGATTGGGACCGAACCACTTTATTATCCAATAAAATCGCTCTTTTCAAGCTGTTTTCAAATAATTATGTAACACAAATACAATACTCTATCCTAATCCAATACAAATAGGGGGGTTGCAACTCCGCTAGACTCCCCGGCTGAAGATCGTCAGCCGTGGCCATTACGGGTCGGAGCGCTGACTGACGATTATCAGGCGTTGGTAAGCCCCAACATCCCCTAGCATCATGCAAACTATAAACGCTACTCGCCATTATCGCGTTCTCTCTGTCGCTCTTACACGTAACCCGCTAATTGTCTCGTTCGTGTAGAAGCGGCAACATAGTAACAGTTGATTTAGGGTAAAATTAAATTTATTATTTTCCATTTTCAATACCGTAAACAGTACTTAAAAATTAAAAAACCACATCCTTCCTGCCTTTAACAGTCGTCCCAGTGTATGTAGTGCGCTTTCTAAACACACAAGATGGCATTTTTGATTAATTTTTCATGTTTCGGGAGTCGCTTGTATTTACGTGTTGCGTCGTTGCTAACTGTTTGGGACTAAGTCGACACACCGTTTCAAATCTTATATCCCTGAACAAAGTTATTCATAGAAACTTCACCGTATCTAGTAACATGATGGGTAAACAGGTAGGTATAGCGATTAAAGTGAATAACATTTTGCATTAACGACTACTCAGCGAGAATAAAATTGTTATTTTTTAAAGAAAAATTGGATGGGCCTCAAACTCGTATCATCCGTGCCTCGATTAGTATTCAACCATACTAGTTGTCACTGTGGCTGAACTGTGGTAAAAGCATGTATTGTGCCGCGCAGAGGAACGGATGATGCGGTTCGAGACCCGCACGTGATTAAAAAATTATTAGACGAGTTGGTCGATTTGGTTTTCCTGTTAGTTATCTTGATGTGTCCTATAGTCACCTCACACGTTTAGTTGCTGACGTCAACAGCGGCGCAGGCTTTACACTCAATCAGTATAAGTATGTCAGAGATTTTTTGAGATAGCAATCGGTCCAGTAGCTTACATACAGACAAACGGGCACAACATATAAAAAATGCTATATTCTTATTCAGTACTTTTTTGTAAGTGCCATAAACAGTTTTTTTATTACCTTTATTGTACCTACAGTCTTTGTTACATACTAATTTATCATAAGAACCTATAGAATAGATAGATGATCCGTTGTATCTTTGTATGTCAAATGAGGTGATAATACTGTCCTCTGGTGTTAAAGTTTGTGAGGTTGCACAAGGGCCTGTGACGTGGCTTCACGATAGTCATCAATGAAATTAATAGCACCTAGAACCGACGCGCCCTTTGAAGCACGGAGCGATGTCACAATCGCACATGACTAAATTAAAAGTTATGATATATTAAAATTACAATGAGAAGCACACACCAATAACATAGATAACCTTTAAAAATTGTACAAAAAACATCTACAATGTAAACATTTGTACCTACTAATGTTTACATTGTAGATGTTTTTTGTACTTATCAACAAATTGATTATAAAGTCCATTCATCGTTATCTAGATACCTAGACCAAACGAACTTGGTTTGGAATTGACCAATTATTGACTCGACGACCAATAGAGTCATTCGACAACATCAGACATAGCGAACGGTGTAACTTTATAAATTAGATTTCTCTAAATTGTTTGGGGTTATAGGAAATTCGGACCCAATCACAGCTATATAGAATTCCATTATGGAATTTGGTCAGTATAAGTGAGCAGGTACGAAACTTACGAAAAAATAAATGTTTAAATGTTAACGATAAATTATTCAGTCCAGAAAAGTCTCCTGACTAAAATCGGATGAATCTAGCGAGCACTTAAGTTAAACCCACTTATCTATTTATCCAGCGCTCGGAAAGGCAATTGACTTAACCTTACCTAAGCCTATAAGGGCATCACGTAAGACCGAACCATCTGCTTGTCTCAACAAACTTATAATGCGTGAGAAAAAAACTAAGCTTTATTTTAAAAAACCCGTAAGAAACGATGATCTCACGAGTTACTACAGATCCTATACAGTCATCAACACGTAAATGTCCACTGCTTAACATCGGCCTACCTACTCCGTATATAAAGCCACTAGCTTTCCCGCCCGCAACTTCGTCCGCGCGGACTACTGTTTATCGCGAAATAAAGGATCTTATTTTCTTCTAGGATATTATAAACCAATGCAAAAGTAGGTATAGCACCAATGCTCTTGATGTTTTTTGACATACTTGTTATTTCGTTTCTATGGCAACCGTTTTTTATAGCGACATTTTTCCAACATTTTTCCAGTTTTTCCAGTTTTCCACTGGAAATTTACAATTTTCCGGGATAAAAAGTATCCTATGTTTTATTCCAGGGTATAAGCTATCGCCATTCCAAATTTCATCAAAATCCTAGCCGTTATCGTGTGAAAGCTCCCCAAACAATCAAACAAACAAACAAGTAGACCCTATAGATAGTGGTTAGTAGTTTACCTATCTTGACAGTTTCTTAGCGCTCTGATGACATTCATTGGACAAAAACAACTCTCTGTTTCTTCTTCTAAGGAACATCCACTTGAAATGCAGTCTGTTAGGTTGTTATGAGAAAAACGAAAAATAACTTTGAAGCATATTCTTACAAAATGCCGTTCTGGTTCAAAAGAGAAACCGTAAGGGCTGACAGACGGACGAATTATGCCTTAGAGTTTCTTGCTTGACTGAACCCTAAAACAGTATGAGAAATAGTGAAATCTACATATCGAAGCCCTTAATTTCGAAATTGCGTGGTGTCCCTGCGCTTGCCAGAATTGATTACGGCAATTTAGTAGAAATTGTATTTATTTAGTTTCTGCCGCTGACGGGTGGCGAGTCGGCGAAAACCTCTCTCGTGGAATAAAATAATAAATTGTGTTAAATAAAAATGACTAGTAAAAGTTGTATGTACCTACCTAAACTTGACTTTTAACTTGTCGATTTTAGAGGCTAACTACCGTTAGTATTAATACCCGCAGACACTGTCTTTTGAATATCTTGATTCCGATGAGAGCGAGAGGATATCTCCCTTGGGGCTCAATACTTGGTTCATCTTTTATTTATAGTAGTAGAGTAACGACCAAGATGACGACCGGTTGGCCGATTGGTTAGTGACCCTGACTAGTCAACAAACGGTCGCGGGTTTGAATCCCGCTATGTGCAATCATTTGTGTGATGAGCAGAAATGCTTGCTTCCGAGTCATGGATGCAATATGCGTATCTATGTATGTTTATCCGTTGTCTAGTGCCCATAGTACAGGGTATCCTAGTTTGAGGCTAGGTAATTGGTGTGAATTGTCCCGAATATATTATATACTAGCTGTACCCACAGCTTCGCACGCGTGGTCTTTTCTTTAGGTTCAAAGTACCATAACGTGCTATTCCAGGACCAATATATCAACATTTGAACAAAATTTCTTCAGCCGTCAAAAATAATTTTATCAATTGCTCGGTTTCTAACTCACCGGATTGAGATACTAATTACACCAGATTTAAATCAAACCCTAAGCTATCTAACAATGAAAACCGCATTGCAATTGGTCCAGTAGTTTTTACGTGATGCGTGAACAAACAAACATACAGACAAACAGAAAGAAAGACAAGATTAACAAAAAAAATATTTGTTCAATACCTTTTTTATGCACCCAAGAGCATTTTTTTCATTTGAATTCATTTTGTTGTTTGGGTGTAATGCGCGGTCAAGATGCGGACAAACAGACAGACCAAATTAAAAAGTAAAATAGTTTGGCTTCAGTATCGAATATAGAGTAACTTCCAAAAAAACACTATATCTTTAATGTACAGAATTTGGACCCATATCCCACAGGAACCCTTTATTTTTTCGGGATAAAATGTATCCATAATTTTCACCCATCTTATAAACTATGTCTGTGCCAAGTTGCATCAACATCCGTCCAATAGTTTCAGCGTACTACGTGTTCTTTTATATAATTTTCCACCCCTATCCTGCAGGAACACTTAATTTTTTTCGGGATGAAAAGTATCTAATGTCTTACCTAGAAGTATGAACTCAAATTATACCAAATTTAATTTGAAGTCATTGAGTATTTTTGGCGTGGTGCGCTGCCAAGGTATAGACAGACAGACGAACAGACAGACAGACAGACAGACAAAAATAAAAAAAATACAGTGTTGGCTTTAGTATTGAATATAGAACGGCCTCCAAAAAATATTACATAATATCTTCAATTTACAGAATTTTGGACATTATCCCGCAGGAACACTTTATTTTTCGGGATAAAAAGTATACTCAATTTTTACCCATTATATAAACTATGACTGTACCAAGTTTCAAAAAAATCCGTCTAATAGTTTCAGCGTGATACGTTTCCTTTTAAATAACTTTCAACGCCTATCCTGCAGGAATCTTTTAATTTTTCGGGATGAAAGTATCCAATGTCCTACCTCGAAGTATGAACTCAAATTATACCAAATTTCATTTGAATTCATTGAGTATTTTCGGCGTGATGCACTTCCAAGGTACAGATAGACAGACGGACAGACAGACAGAAGATCAAAACTTAAAAAAATACAGTTTCGGCTTTAGTATTGATAATAGAAAGGCAACAAAAATAAAACTACTTTAATTTAGAGAATTTGGGACATTATCCCACAGTAACTCTTTATTTTTTCGGGATAAAAAGTATTCTGAATTTTAACCCATCATATAAAATATAACTGTGCCAAATTCCATCAAAATCCGCCCAGTAGTTTCAGAGTGGTAAGTGTTTTTTGAAATAACTTTAAACCTCAATACTGCGGGAACCCATTCATTTTTCGGGATGAAAAGTACCTCGTAGTATGAACTCAAATCATACCAAGTTTCAAATAAATTCATTCAGTAGTTTTGGCGTGATGCCTAGCCAAGATACAGAAAGACAGACAGACAGACAGACAAAAATGAAAAAAAAAACAGTTTTGGCTTCAGTATCGAATAAAGAGTACGTTCCAAAAAAAAAAAACAAAATATCTTCAATGTACAGAATTGGACTCGTTACAGTTTTATTATAAGTATAGATATTTATTTAATTTAATTAATTTAGTACCTAGTACTTTACTCAGCCTAGAGTTTAACAGCGTTTCAGTTAGTAAACTTTAGTGTTGACACCCTCCGGTTTTTGAAGTATACTTTGCTACATTTGCTTTGCTTTGCTATGTAGGCATAAGTTCAAAAACTAAAACTCGACTACGTTAGGGTAAAAAATAGCCTATGACACTGTTCGATGAAGACGAATCGATTGATATCTGGCTTGTCAAAATTGGACCAAGTTTTTAGTTTGAACACATAACCCTTCCTTTGCCTTGCCGTAAATAGATTAAAAAAATAGCCTATGACACTATACCTGAAGACAAATCGATTAACACCTCGCTTGTCAAAATCAAACCAATAGGGGCGACGCTATGGTGGAACATCCACATATCCACATCCATAGATACATATATACATAGACTGTTAAACTCATAACCTCTCCCTTGCTTTGCTGTAGTCAGGTAAAAATCACGTCAATTGATTGCTACGTCATAGAGGGTTAAGCAAACCATCGAACACACTTTCGCATTTTTTTATACGCTTTATATTAGCTTCACTTGTATGTTTGTATGTTTGTATGTTAATTACGGAGGCCGCAGCCGGAGGATGCAAAAAAACCCAAATGTGCTATAACTAGGTTTATTAATATATTTAAACTACATTTTACATTCTAACCTAAAGTAAAGTGTACTACCGGCCCAATGCTAGGTACCGAATTGCAGAATTGAGAGATGCGCTGCGGAGCAGCGCGTGTTGCATCAGCGCCTCGTGCCCTGCATTGAGGTCACTGGTTCAGTTGAAGTATAATGCAGGGTAGCACTTTACGTGGAGCTGCCATGCATAACACCTCCCCCCGTAGAACAGCGAGTGAAGGAGTTCTTCGTGAACGAAGCTGGCGGTTGACTCGTGCCAACCCTTCTTGCAGGAGGATTGGGAACAGCATACATCTGCAGCAAGTGTTCTCTGGAGATCAGGTTTATCAAAGGCAGTGGACAGTGCTGTAATCCGATAGCTCTTATGCTCATTTGCGCATCTATTGAATATAATGTTGAAGGGTTTCTATAATTGTATTGTAACTTTAATGGCGAGCTTGATGGAGTTTGATAGCGTTCTTGATGAAGTTTGACTGAGGGCTTGATAAAGTTTGACGGGCTTCATAAGGTTTGAACGCTGGTTTGATGAAGTTTGAGTGTAGACTCAGTGGCGATTTTTAGTAGGCTTGACGTAGTTTATAAAACTGTCAGTTAACAAAAGTTTGACGAGATTGATAACCGGTGCGTCTTGATGGTTTGTTCAGCAAGGCGATCTTGAACTCGATATTCCTGTACAGTTTATAGTAGGTATGGTCTTCCCTGTTCCTTTGGTGGCAGGATCGGTGGGCAGGACGAATAAAATTTTCGCTTTGTGATCAGCTGGTTCAAACTTCACACGTGCTTGATGGTAATGAATCTCGAAGTTAATTTCTTCTCGTAGAGATACCAGGTGGATTGAACTTCGGACATTCTGTCTCTATATAGTGTACGAAGAATCAGTACTATAGGTTGCTCATGCTACAAAGGGTGGGATAGGTAGGCTTAAAGATTGATTCTTATTATAGAATACTGTCAATATTTATAAATTTTATATTAAGGACAAGAAGGAAATCAGCAATTTGACGACTATCTATACTCACAGAATAAATTACAAGTAAGAACTATAATGGTAGGTACTGACTAAACTATCTTTAAATCAATATGTGAATGAATCACTGAGTAATAGAACTATTAAAATAATGTAATTTGAGGTCTTGGGTAAGTTAAATATCATTATAACATTATAGCAAAAATCTACTTAAATTGAATTTAAAAAGTCTGGTTTAAAATATTTCATATGAAAAGTCTAGTGTGATGAGGTATGAAGACTAGGAATAACTATTTTATGAACTGTTAGTATTCAAGGTCGAAACTGTGCCATTCAGAGTGAAAATCTAAAATAGGGCCTGAACTCAACTTATTGCAAAATAAGACAATACCTTACCTTACCATAAACCTCAGACAATTTAAGATATATGGAATATGCCTCACTTCCACAGACTATATAGGAGACACTCAATTCATATTTTAGTTTTTGTGTGGAACAGTGTTGCCAATTTATATATTAATTCGTTTGTTCCAATTCCTATTTACTTTATATTGTATTTTTGTACCTAATGTGTAATTTTTATTATTGTTAATTTTTTATTTTATGTGACATTTCCGTGCGTGACGTCACCTGCCGTTCCCAACGGAAGACCAGCGCTGGTTGTTATTAACCAGCATTATGCTGAGTTGGGGCCGGCTTATGGCAAAAAACTTAACTAACTATTTAGGTACTAAATTATTTCTTCAATGTTTTTATTTTGTGTACTTGTTTTTTGCCATAAATAAAGCTATGTCTATGTCTATGTCTATGTCTATGTCAAAACTCATCTTACAAATGAATATGTGTTAGTATATTAAAAGAGAGCATAAGAAACTTTTTTTTTTTGACTAAATTAATTTGTATGGACATATGTATGAAGATTTGTCAGTATAAAATTTAAATTAAATCAGGAATTACATTTTTGAAATCTACTTTTATAACTAAATTTTTTTATTAATAAAAAGTTTCATTCTCTACTATAGTTTTAACACAAAAAACATGACGGAAATCTCGAATATCTTGTGATGGTATATTATGATTATGTAGCAAGCGTTAACTGGATGAATAACTTTAATTTATGATTTTGGATTGACCTATTTAGTAACGGTTATTAAAAATGCTTTCAATATCACAGTCACTCATAAAAACAATGACTTTGCTACTAGACTTAGTCACAGAATAATTAACAGTTACAGAAAGAGCATCGTCAGTGGCGTCGTGTTACTAAGTTTACCTACGACAGTCTAGGAAACATGACACAGATATGATATTTAAAAAAATAGTACAATATTATATTGGATTGATAATTAGATGCTGGTTATATAAAGCCATTAAAATACTTTGAAATAGTTGGAACTACTGATGTTCTTTTGTGTAACTGGTCTGAATAATCTATTAAATATACTAATTTATTTGTAGAAAATATGAATACGTTTTAAATGTAACATTTTACAGTCATAGCTATATCTATATAATCTAGGTGTCCGCGATTGCCTTGATTGGAAAATCTTGGATTCTTACTATTAACACAGAAGGTTAAATGTAAGACGGGAAGAACTATAATCTACTCGTATCTAATCTATATCTAAGGATCCGCAATTGCCTCGATTGGTAAATCTTGGAGTTTTACATATTAACACAAAAGCTTAAATGTAAGAAGACTTATATAGTAGGAAAGAACCATGTCTATCTAATCTATATTTAAGGATCCGCGATTGCCTCGATTAGTAAATCTTGGTATTAAATTAGGAATTACATTTTAACACTAAAGGTAAAAATGTAATGGACTTAAATAGAGGAGAGCAACCATAGTATTCATCTATAGTACTCACATTTACATTTTTGGTATCTTTGCTGCGTCGATTTTCGGATGCTTCTCCGGTGTGCGTCTCCCGTATGTTCTGGATGCTCGAAGAGGCCCTGTTTAGCGACCCTATCTTTGAACATCTTACCGACTGCGCCAATTTCGGAGGTCGCAGCCGGAGGATGCAAAGAAACCCAAATGTGCTACAACTAGGTTTATTAATATATTTAAACTACATTTTACATTCTAACCTAAAGTAATGTGTACTACCGGCCCAATGCTAGGTACCGAAGTGCAGAATTGAGAGATGCGCCGCCGAGCAGTGCGTGCTGCATCAGCGCCTCCTGGCCTGCATTGATGTCACTGGTTCAGTTGAAGTATAATGCAGGGTAGCACTTTACGTGGAGCTGCCATACATAACATGTTTGTATGTTTGTAACCGACTCCTTTGGACGCTATTTTGAACCACTTTAAACGGTCAGATTTCATTCAAATTTTGCACACCTGTCAAAGACCGATGACAATGCAATAATTCGAAAAAAAAAGTAGAATATAAATAATAGTTTAAAAAAAACTAAAAAACACGCTTGATATAGAAAACCAAACTAAAAAATAGAAAATAAATTTTAATAGTGTAAATAAGAAAAAAATGTTTTATTTAAAAAAAAAGCTTGGGGTGCGTCTCATATCTGTCAATGAAATGTTTATAACTATTGACCCATGCACCCACGATTTTTTTGAAATAAATCATTTTTTTCTTATTTACAGAATTAAAATTTATTTTCTATTTTTTAGTTTAGTTTTCTATATAAAGCGTGTTTTTTAAACTATTTTTTTTTATATTAGTGTGAAGTGTGATAGTTACCTAGGGATACGTCAATTCGATCATGAAGTTTCGTGTTCATGTCTTGAATTATGCAAAATAATATACAGAATATATTTTCCAGGGGATAGAGATACTTACTGATGTGCTCAGGCAGGTCAGAGGGCGCGTGTGCTCAACGATTTGATCTAAATAAACAGATGCGTATTTATCAACTATCTAGGTCGCTAAGTATTATACATGGGTCACTGGGTACAATGCCTAGCGACTACAAGTAAGTGTGTACATAAATATGTTATTATATTATGGACAGAACGATGCTAGAACTCCAAATCAACAGTTTTCTTATATAATATTATTTATTCTGTGGTATAAACTTTTGATCCGTTGTTGTTCCGATCTTCATGAATTGCGGTAGGCTCTCTAAGCTCGTAAGTAGGTTGAAATTACCAATATAATTTTTAGGTTCGCTTATAAGAGTTAAATTGAAAGGGGAGTTGGAGTTGTTGTGATGTAGGGTCCCTCTACATTTCAAAGTGAGATTATTAGGTAGGCATATTGGGCTGGGGTCATGCAAAGCTATTGTTTCTGTATTCAAAATAATTTTTTGTTTGGTTTCATGATATGTAGGTACTTTTTTGTCCAATTGGCAATCAAATGATTATTTAACGGATAGTACCTTCTATTATATATGGTATACCTTTAAAAATCGAGGACAGTTAGAACTTATGCATAAGTACTCGTATTTATAAAAATAAAATTGCCATGGCCAGTTAGGACTGTGGACAGTTGGGACTGACCCGACTGAAATCTTACCTGATTATATCTATAAGTGATAGCGTTGGAAGGACCATGTTTGACTATTGATACTCTCTTACAACATTGACCATTGACCATATTATACTTGTTTCGTGAAATTAGATTTTAGAATGTAAGATTACTGAATCAATTCTGGAATAAGTTTCTGTGCTGGCAACATTGTACCTTTCCGAATGATAAAATGAAAGGTACTTACAAAAATAAAATGATTTGGCTTCTTAAAAAGAATCAAAGACAAGTTTTTGACAGGCTAGAAAGTGAAGGAAAAGGAAAATATAAGCGTTTTAGCAGCGCTGATTGCCGCAGGCAGCTAAGTGACCGGTAATGAACACATCAAAAGTGTAAGTGCCGTCAATGGAAAGTGAAGGATCTAACTATGGTGCCTAGAAAAAACAATCTTGGCGCCACACGAGACTTACGAAAGAGAAGGCTGGTGCGAGACTCCTACCGAGGGTGTTGAGGAAAGAACCAGCGCTGATTTTAGTGAGTCTGTTCCTTACTATTATAATAATAACGTAAGCCAAACAACATTCTTGGAGGCATGGGGTGGCTGTATAGAAGTAAGACCACTGAGAAGAAACCCCCAAAACATTTGTTCTAAATCTATGTCTAGAAAGAGTAGGAAAAACAAGTTCTTATAGGCGGAATAAGCCTAAGAATGCGTTATTTCCCGGTAAACCTACGCATGAGGTGAAATTCATTTCTTGTCGCTATTTTCTTAGCTATAACACGGAATAAATAATAGTACAAGTACAGAAGGATAACTGAGTAAAGTCATTTAAATGCATACCAACTCTCGCTACAACGCAATAAAGTGCAATTTAACTCGCACAGCGCTGCGAGCTTTCAATTATATTTACCTAGAAGGCGCTCACACATTGCGTGCAGGCTAGAATGTACCGTATCACAACGCGCGACAGCTTCCATTGCTCTAATCGTTTCAGTATCGCTCTGTCACTTTTACCACGGCTTTTACGCTCGGTAGGGTTGTATCAAGATATGACTAGGTACTTGTACTAGTAATTATTCTGTGATATAATATGACTTAGAGATTGTAACCGAATAAACAATTATGTAAAAATGAATTATTTTATTACTTATTGTTATAAATGTTGATAGTTCTATTAACTACATATAATGACATTCTTATCAGAATGGACCTAGTACCTCATTTTTTGATTATATCATAATAGGTTACCCTTTGATGAATAAAATGTGCCTGTCTGACTTGGATGCTTAATAATGAATGAAAAAGAAATGGCTATGAACCCCAATATTACGGCCCCGAAATTTAGGTATAATATTTGTACTTGTTGCGTAGTGCGACCGCCCTGCCTATAAGAACATAGGATAATAAAATACATTGGGCGACAGCGACACTATGAAAATAGTGTTCAGTGTGTTAAAGCAATATAAACAAAATAGTCTGTCAGTAGTAGTGTGCAGTAGTGTGTAGTAGTCCGTGCCTACGAAGTCGCGGGCGGGAAAACTAGTCCTGGATATACGAGTAAATAATTATTATTTACCTACTTATGTTTGTGACAAACAAAAATTATCTGTTTATCTTATATAATGTAGATTTAATCTGGCTTATGTTCGATTATAATTATAATGTAACAATGTACATATAACTACTTTTTAAGCTGCATAATCTAAGTTAGTAAATAAATAAGCTATCCTGGTAACAAATTTCATCCAAATCCGTTCAGCCGTTTGAGCGCGAAGGAGTTACAAACATACACAAACACACACACAAACACACACAAACACACACACACATACCCTCACACACACACACACACACACACGACACACACAAACACACACACCCTCACACACGCACACATACACACCCCCCCTTGTTCGCGGCTTTAATGATACGCGGACCCTTATAAAAATCTAGGTTATGCGGGCCTACCTTTGCCGTTGCTTTAGCGAAGTGTTAATACCGTACGAAAAGTAACCTATCTCTGTCCAACACGATTCTCTGGTCACAATTTCTATACACTCGAAAAGGACAGAGATATTAAATGGTGAACTTTCATACTAAAACCCCGATTATGCGGTCCGACCGCATAATAAGAAGGCACGAACGCTCTTCACACAAGTCCGCATAATATTCTAAAGTCATACTCTTTTACACAAGGCCCGCATAATATTCATAAGCCATACTCATTTACACACAGACCGCATAATAATCAAAAGTCGTACTCTTTTACACAATGCCCGCATAATATTCAAAAGTCATACTCATTTACACACTGACCGCATAATAATCAAAAGTCATACTCTTTAACACACTGTCTCCATATTATTCGAAAGTACTCTCGTATTTTACACACAGTCCGCTCATTATTCTAAAGTCGTACTTACTATTTAATTATTTAACAAACGCTGACCGTATAATATTCTGCCATGTTCTATTACACAGTAAAACCTTAAATCCCGATTATGCGGACCTACCGCATAAGAAAAAGGCACGCATAATCGGGACCTACCGCATAACACTTTCTGAATAATTATAGTAATATAGATGAATTTGTTTACACAAAATCGTCCTTAACGACAATAATATTTTTCAAAATCATACGTTGCGCGTTGTTTTGGTCACGCACTGACAAAACGCAAGATTCAAATGGCCCGCTAGTTTTCCGACCCGTCCCGTACCGCAACTGACTATCGTCAGCTTTTAAATTTGTAATCGACTTCACAAAAGGAGACGGATATAAGTTATAATTATGTTCGATTGTATATTTTTGAAGTTAAACTTCATAAACTTCATCAAAATTGGTTAAGTAGTTTTTTATTAGAAAATCTATTTGTTTTAATTTTTTACGTCTTCTCATATCTTCGGGATTTCTGAACTAGATGATTATTTTTACTTGAAAAAGGAGGACATACTGTATAAATTGGTTCAGTAGCTTGGGACAAGCGCGCTAGCAAGCGTAGTGCGCGGACGTGTTTACTGATTATTCCTTAAAATTTAATAAATGGTATCAGTCAATTTTAAACTCAGTTACTTAAATAAACAGTGCGGTTTTTAAGTGTACGGTGTGTCTACTCATACGTCGTTAGTCACCTGCGAAGATCATCGGTTCTCGCTGCAAGCGGCGCTCGGACTTTTTGGAGTGAAGAGGTCGCACTGTGATTCAGCAACGCTCGGCTTGCAGCGAAGACGGCTTGTCTCACTTGGTAATTTAAAGAGGTGCTGACCCGTTTGATGGGCGGAGCGATAAGCGGAGCGATTTCTCTTATCACACATTACTGTCTATCTGAATATTTTTGCACTCAAGTTAATTAACATGAGTGTTGCTCATTCACCTACGAAAACTATATCTAATAAAAACAAAATGTTATCTGAGAAAGGAAGCAACAGTTCCCAGCCTGACCTAACAGAAGACTCAAAAACTATTCCCTTGCGAAGGAGAAAAGCCGCAGAAAAAGAAAATGACTTTGCATACCAGTTTAGTGAATTCGAGAGGGAAATTTTGGGAATCCTAAGAGAATCCAGTAAAAGTCAGAGCGAGAACATAAGTCAGATAAATGAGAATATTGTTACTTTTAAAGATAAACTTAATGATATGAAGACTACAACGGAACAATTAGAGGCAGAAAATCAGAATTTCAAATCACAGATTAGTACATTAACAGATACCGTCAAGGAAAATAAGGATGAGATTGCATCGCTCCAAAAAGAAATAGAACAACTAAAAACTGGCCCACCATCATCATCAACGCTGCACTCTAAGTTGCTGCCTAATAATTATGATGATTTACTCGTCGAATTACAGCAGCGTACAGAACGAAGCAAGAACATCATCATAACGGGCATCCCTGAGCAGCATATCGATAGTTTACAAGAGAGACGAGAAACTGATAGATGTGAATCTGATAAAGTCATACAAGCTATATATCCGGATTGTCCGCAAGCTAAAAGACTATTACGACTTGGGAAATATGATGGTAAGAAAGCACGCCCAATGAAAGTCAGTTATTCTTCCGAAGAAATTGTGAAAATTATACTGCGAAACAAGGTTAATCTGAAAGTAGATGGGGTCCGAATTTACTCAGATCAGACGCCACAACAACAAAAGTTTTAAAAAAATTTAAAAGATGAGCTACTACTACGTCAAGAAAATGTAGAGAAAAGTCTTACAATAAAATACATAAAAGGAATTCCAAAAATTTTAGAACAGGTGACAAAAAACTAAGTACCAGAGAAAATGCAGAAAAAGATCGAAATACAGTAACATACGAAATAACTAATATATATGCAGATATAACAACTACAACTAAATCAATAAACTTCCTATACGCTAATGTCCGCAGTATTGTTAAGCCCGGTAAACTGGACGAGCTCAGATGTGTTACAGAGACATTTCAGACTACTTTGCATGTTATAGTACTGACTGAAACATGGATAAAAGATAAGTATGAAGCCCAAAGGCTAATACTACCAAACTATACACATTACTATAACCATAGAAAAAAGTCAAAAGGTGGTGGAGTATCAATATATGTACATAACAATCTAAAACATGAATTTCTAGAAGAGCTGAGTGAAGATGGAAATCATTATCTTTGGATACGTCTGGTAAAACTTGGCTTAGACATTGGGGGTGTTTACTAACAACCAGCATCGAATGTAAAAAGGTTTCTTGAGACCCATTCAAATCAACTACAGAAAAGGAAAAGAGCTATTGTTATCGGAGATATAAATTTGGACTTACTTAGTAAAGGGAAATCTATCAAAGAGTACAGATGTGTGATGAAAGAAAATGGGTTCAAAAGTTTAAATAAAGTTGATAAACAGCATTGCACACGGGAAACAAAAACATCCAAAACGATATTGGATTATGCTTGCACTACACTGCTGGATAATACGTTTCATATGGCCATAATTGAAAGCGCCAACTCGGATCATAAACAAATTTACCTCGAGGTGAACAGAATTAAACCTGAAAAACCGAAAAGAGTACAGATGAAGCAATTGACTATGGTAGCTTATGTGATACTGTTGAGGATACAATTACAGACCACCTAGATAATGAATATATAATATTGGAGACTCTTCTATTACAAGCTATCACTAAAAATAAATCAATGAAAACGAAACAGTTGAATCCACCAAGAGCAGATTGGGTCAATAAAAATTTAATTTCTGCGATAAACAAAAGGAATGTACTATGGCATAACCTGAAACAAACATGAATTGTTACCAGGATAGCTGAAGACGACGGGCTAGAGGAGGAATTTTTAAAACAAAAGAAGAAAGTTAGTGAAAACATGCAGACGGCTAAAAATAAATACTATTACAAAGCTTTTAAAAACTGTGAGAAGAATCCTTTAAAGATGTGGCAACTGATAAATAATTTGGCAAGTAATAAAATAAAAAACACCTACATTCCCATAAAGCTAAATACTCAATTGGGCCTGATCACAGATACTAAACATATATGTGAATGTTTCAACTCTTTCTTTTCTAGCATAGGCGCTGAGCTTGCAAATAAAACTCCACAAAAATATCGAAACCTATCATTGTCTAGTAACATACAAAATAACACAAAACTGTCAAAATTAAAACCTGCGACAACGGATGAGGTGATTAAAATAATCAATAACTTAGATACAAATACAAGTACTGGCATTGACGGGATAAGCAGTAGTTAAGTGTGTCAAGGATTTAACCACTGATCATTTGACTCAATGCATAAACAAATGCTTAAGCGATGGAAAATTTCCAGATTCTTTGAAAACAGCAAAAGTTAGCCCTATTTATAAATCAGGTAGCAAAATGGACCCTGGAAATTATCGTCCCATTTCAGTACTACCGGCCTTATCTAAAGTGTTCGAAAAAATATTACATAATCATCTAAGTGAATTTCTGACATCTAAAGATTTCTTGTATGATAAACAATATGGTTTTCGTCCCATGTCAAATACTCTTACAGCTACAATCAATTTGGTAACAAACATTAAAATTAATATTGATGAAAAGAAAATTACGTTAGGTATATTCATAGATTTAAAAAAAGCATTTGACACTGTCAGTCACGAAATACTTCTTATGAAATTGGAAAACAGTCACAGGTTCAGCGTATCAAATATTCCAATCATATCTCACAAATAGATACCAAATCGTTAAAATCGATGGAGTTAAGAGTGTTCCTCATTTAATAACTTACGGTGTTCCCCAAGGCTCAATTCTTGGACCATTGCTATTCCTCATTTACATAAATAATATACACGAGATTGGCCTAAGGGAAGACATCACACTATATGCTGATGACACTAGCTTATTTTATTCTGGTCACTCAATAGTGTCAATAATAGAAAATGCGCAACATGATTTAGATCTCTTACATATCTGGCAACAATCTAATTTACTAACGATAAATACATCCAAAACTAATTACATCATCTTCACTGCTAAAAACAAAAAAATCGACAAACACGAACTTTTGACCATAAATGGTGAAACAATTAATCAAGTAAATAAGGAAAAATATCTTGGTTTAATCATAGACAATCAGCTTACATGGAAACCGCACATTGAAAATATTAGAAAAAAGATTATATCACTTAAAGGTGCCCTTCGTGGGATAGTACGTTGCCTCCCCAGGCAGGTACGGTATACAATTTATAATTCAATGATTAAGTCTCACATAGAATATTTGATTGAAGTTTGGGGAACAGCAGAAAAAACAAATTTACAAACTTTACAAACAGCTCAAAATAAAATTATAAAAACATTATTCTGGTACGATTATTTAACACCTACTATCAAAATTTATACAGAAACGAAGCTCATGAATGTATCTCTAACATATAAATATAGTACATGTATCCTAATTAGAAAAATTTTGACTAAGTATATACACTCGCAAATAGTTTTTACGAAAAAGATGCAAAAACGTATAATCAGGCCAGCTAATAATATCTGTTTAAGAACACCTAGAACAAAGTTTGGGAAAAGGAGTGTCATGTATGAAGGGGCGCAACTTTATAATAAATTGCCAAAAGACATAAAAGAAGTAAAATCACTAATACCATATAAAAAACTATTAAAGGAGCACATTTTAAAGGATTTTTCATTATTATAACTATTGTTCTATAAACACGAGAAACTCGCTCTTCTCCACACTTCGGCTTAGGCCTTAGTAAACAACGCAGGCGCCGAGCGCCGTACGCCGTGCGCCGATTGTGTTCACTTGATCTTTCTTTTTAAGATTACCCACTTGTACCGATTGAATCCATATTTTATTTTTTATTTTTGGTTGGTAATTGTATTTTGATACCACGACTAATTTTTACGCTTAATGGCGCATAAAATTTAGACATAAATAACCTGTATTTTCTCTATAAGTGAATTTGTAAATTCTTTTGAGAAATAAAATTCTTAAACCGTAAGTTTGCAAGTCGATTAACGAAGTCCAATGGAGCTGAAGTTTTGCACACGGGTCTAGTTCTGATGACAATACAATATTATGGTACTGTTGAGCTGGTCTGATGATGGAGCCGGAAGGAAGTCACAGGAACTACACAGCAAAATTATGAAACCCCTTCGATTTTAGGCTTATTGGATTGGTCTCGATGAGTTTTCAGGTCTTAGTGGTACTGGTGTGGTATCTCCTAAAATATTGTTTTAAAAAAGTTTTTATATACTCTTATTTAAAAATTATAAATCCATTTTATATTTTTATGTTTTCTCATATCTGCGAGATGTGTAATCATTTTTTTAAAGAGTTCCATTCCAGTGAAATCATACGAGTAGATAGTTTTCGTAAAAACTGATTCAGTTATTTTATATGGTTTTAAATTACTAACGTCGTGTCTAAAGTAAGTTTATCTATTTTCTTTGGCATCATTTTATTTCTTCCGATGTTTGCTTAGGTCACTGAAAATCAAGAAATAAATATACTTTTCCAAAAAAAAAAATAGTCTTCATATTAAAAATGTTCTTTTGTAAACAACCCCTAACAAGAATAAAATAATTATGATTGAGCCAGAACAATATGACTTTTTCTAAATTACCAATGTTTTAATAATGCAAAAGTACAACATAAGATAAAAAAGAGTTTATTGAAGGTGTAGAATATTGGTACATATTTTAAAAAAGTATTAAAAATTTGTCACATTATTTCCAAGCGTGAATTAAGAAAAACAAACCCTTCTGGCATGTCTAAGTTAACGATAAAATAGTTCTTGCATGTGCTGTACCATTTTAAATCTGGATAAAGGATGCACATTTTTTTAAATAGTTTGCAAACATATAGTACAACATAATAGGCCCTGTAGTTTGTTAATAAAAATTCAATATTTGATGATGAAAATTAGATTGACATCGATTTTATGATTACACCGTAATAATCAATTAAAAATATTTTACATACCACAATATACTGCGCAACTAATTGGGATTACTACACTGAAAACAGAATTCATAAAAAAAACTTATTTTTTAGAAATGTCACCCAAGTTAGTGATCAAGGGGGGTTTAACAATAATTCGAAAAAAAAAACAAAAGTTGCCATATCTAAAAACTAGTCAACTTTTAAATGTGTAAATTTGTGATCATCTAAACGGAACTGAACTGGTGCATAAACCAGGTAGTGGTCCTTTAAAGTTTGGATGTTGACTTTTGTTTTTGGGATAACTTATCCACTTACCTTTTGATTGTCCCCAAAGGTGTTCCCCATTTATAAAATTATTTTATTTAAGCTCCGTGTTTCATAGTCATCAGCCTATATTAGTCCACTGCTAGACGTAGGCCTCTCCTATTGCACTTCACTGAGCTCACTGAGTCTTCAGCTCTCCTCATCCATTTTCTTTCAGACACTTTTCGCAGGTCATCACTCCACCTGGCTACAAGGCGTCCAACATTATGTTTGCCTAAACGTGGTGTCCACTCGAGTGGTCTACCCCATCGGTTATCGGTTCTTCGGGAAATGTGACCACCACCACTTTAGCTTGCTAATGCTTAGAGCTATGTCGTTAACCTTGGTTCTCCGTCGGATATCTTCATTACCAATCTTGTCCTTCAGAGAAACTCCAAGCATAGCTCTCTCTATAGCTCGCTGAGAGACCTAACATTTGTGGACTAGTTTGACCGTGATTGTCCACGTTTCGGCTCAGTAGGTCATAACTAGTAAGACGCACTGATTGAAGACTTTTGTTTTCTTCTCAAAGTTGTTCTTACTTAATTGCAATATTTGCGCAAGGTAAACATATTGCTGGACAACTTCAAGAGGTACACCATTGACTGCAATCAGTTCCGGGTCAATAAGATCGTTAAACATGATCTTGGACTTATCTATGGTTCACTCCGAGACCAATGCGTTCAGAAGCATCAACTAGGTTAGACAGCATACTTTGCAAGTGTTGCAGCGACTCCACCATTAGGACGATATCATCGGCAAATTGTATGTGTGAGATGTTTTTGCCATTGATATAAATGCCCGTGCCCGTATAAACGTCCGTGTTTGGGTCACATAAATTCATAGGTGTATCAAATTTCAACTTAATCGGTCCAGTAGATTCGGAGCACATTTATTGTGACAGACGGACAGACAGATAGCACACCAGTGATCCTATGATTGTTCGGTTTTTATTTGGACGTACGAAACTCTAAAAAACAATTTCAAGACATAAGTAGTTACCTAACTAAAATAAATAAAACATATTTTAATAAAACTGCCTTTAAAAATTCATAGTTTACAGGAGCGCACCTGCATTTTAGTTCTGGTTCTAATCCGGGAATTTAAGATAAACTTAAAAGCATGTAAATACTGGTACTTTTATTGGCACACAAATCCAAATAGATAAAAGTATGAATTTAATAATCTATGGACGCGCGGTGCAAATGGGTTTGCACAACTGTCAGTAGCTCTCCGTGCTGCCTGCGCTCATCCCGCTGCAACAGAGCATACGCTCCAACAAACGTTAAACGTAAAGGGCGCATTTTATGATGAAACGTACGTATTTTAATTACACAGAATCAAATCCGCATTTTGCATCACCTACGTAATTTAACACAGGGCGACCGCATAATCAATCGCAGACTAACATACACAGGACAAGGTCCGCATTCATACATACTTTAACACAGGGCGAGCGCATAATCAATTGCAGACTAACATACACACCTCGAGGTCCGCGTTATAATAACGTACTAACTCTTACACAACTAGGACTGGTGGCACCACGTGGTGGTTACACACTGAACTAAAACACTAACAGATGTTAACTAAAGTTGTCAAATATCCCTAATATGCGGTCATTTTTCATATCTTGCTAATATTTCACCAGTCAACCAATCTCATCGCGACGAATTCAAAGATATATTTGAGACCTCGTCAAATTATTATGCGGACGTCCGCACAACCGGGTAAGTCCGCACAATCGTGGTTCCTGTCACGGTAAAGTCCGCATAATGTTAAAGCCGTAAATACACAACACACACACACACACACACACACACACACACACACACACACACACACACACACACACGAAGTTTTCCGCTCGATAAGAGAGTATTCAGTTTTAAAACTCTAAGCTCTGATTGTCCTGATCACGACGCGCGACGGTCCATTCCACTATGACAGTGGCTACACTTCTCTGATTTATAATATTAGTGTGAAGTGTGATTAGTGTGACAAATCTTTAATCTGAAAAGAAATGTTTAAAATAACTCCTTCCAAGTTTCTTAGCAACTTGATAAATAGATTTTTAATAACCAAAATTAAACTTAGCTTTACATTATCATAGTGACCATACACATTCTAAGAAAACTCCATCTCCATAGTTTATGAAATTAGCATGAAACGGACATGACATGCCAGAACTGATGATGATGATGAGAGGCCATAACACTAAGAAGTCAAGTCCTATTTTCATTTGAGTTAGGACTCTGTTGATAGAATGCCACTGCTCGAATCAGAAACATTGATGCGAATCGTATTGTGTTGAAAGGAGAAAGTCCACCATAGAGATACAGATGATTTGTTTTTTTTTGGTTAGAAGGCAAAATGTGAAGAAAAACAGTACATTGTGAAGTGTGCAGATTTTTTACCTGACTACGGCGAAGCAAAAACGAGGGTTGTGAATTTAACCAGTATATATGTGGGTATGTATGTATGTTCATCTGTTCCCTCATAACTTCTAAACTGCTCATCATAATTTGACAAATGAGGAATCGTTGGAAGCGTCTTCATCGTCCGCTGGTAGGCCATTTGACGTCACATTAAATTGAATGTGGCGCCCTCTAGAGGACATAAAGACGTGAAATAAAAAAAAAAATATGCCGTGTTTGGTATCAAATGAAAGGCCTTAACTAGCACATTTCATAAATATATTTCGCTGCTTTGCTTGCATGCACCTGATAATTGGGAATAATTTCTAAACTAATAATTAAAATACAAATATAAGTTCAAAAACCAAAAACTCGACTCACCCCCGATTCCTATAAAAATGAAACGAAACGTTTTTCCAACGTCTCGTTACTTTTTGACGTTTTTAGTATGGCGTTTATGTCAAAAGCTGACGGACAGTAAGCGAAAATGGTTCATTTAATAAGATATAGGAACCGGCCCTTAGTGGACTAAAAAGACACAAACCAGAATTTTAAAACGTTTTAGAAATTTGAAACTGTACAGCCGTGAGATGCATTTTACTTGGTTTAGTACTGTTAAATATCGCACTCTTACGGCTCTCAAGTTTCAAATTTCTAAAATGTTTTAAAATTCTTGTTTTTGTCATTTTAGTCCACTAATGTCCGGTTCCAATATCTTAAAACGAACCGCTTTCGCTTACTGTCCATCAGCTTTTGACATAAACGCCATACAAAAAACCACAAATAGTACGTTGGAAAAACGAGGAGTTATAAGTTTGGAGGGTAAGACCGTAGTCGGGATTTAGTTTTGAACTTATATTTTTTTATAATTGTCTACGTAGCGTTTAATCATGAGCTCAAAGACGACGATCACGATCTGTGGTCAAAATGTTCGGGGACAAACAACTAATAGATGTACTCGTATTAATTAATGTATGTGTAATGATGGTAGTTTTTGTGTGCGGATATCTTAATTAGTGACATCTCATTGTTCTAATTAGGACATGTTAGTGCGGGAGTACTGAAAAAGGCATCGTAATGTATATAGATAACGTAAGATATTAGAAGAAAGATGAAAAAGGGATATTTTTGAAGAAATTAACTGAGCTTATGTAGGTGAAATTGTTGTGTTGGTGTTAGTTGGTGGGAGGTAGGTGGGTAGTAGAGTAGGATGAATCAATGAATGTCATTTAGTAGGCGTTTTTTATTAATGTTTTTCAAGACATTTATAGGCATCATTGAGCGTATGACGCATATTGTTGAGTAGTGTATGAGTGAACGTATCGCAGCAGGCGTTACTTCAACGGTCAAACATTATAAGGAGTGATACACGATTTTTGCGATCGAAAGAACCCAAATTGAACTCGAATAGTCGTTGACTTTTGGATTATTCTGTTGGCGTTGTCATGTTAAATTCGACACGATTTAGGTAAAATTAGAGCTTTGAAAACCAGAGCTTACACTTAACCTCACAGCTAATTTACCTTCAATCAGGAAATCACGTGAGAATTTTCAACTACATTCCCTTCCGCCAGAATATCTCACTTTACACGCATCAGAGCGCTTTGGCAAGAGCCCTAGAGCCCACCCGCATGTGGTTTGGAAGCCCTTTTGTGCGGCCGGACGCAACCCGGCGCCGGGTGTAGGCTTATTATCGCCCATAAGTGGTGATCCACTGGCGAATAAGCTAGCAGGCTTGTTGGTTTGCTAATGGCTCATCAATGAGTAAGACGCGGCATAAAACGCCGCGGTCAGCCTTGTGTCAGACTCGAAAATACTTGATTGAGCTTGACAGTGGAGCACCAATACTGTTCTAAAAGTATAACCCTCAACGAGCAATACTGTCTCTGGTTTATTCGCCAGTGGATCAGGCCCTTCAAACGCTTGACTTTTAGCCCTTGTAATTATTATGACAGCCGTAATTGAGGGCTTTGTCAAATATGTATTAGGGAGCTATGAGTGCTGGAGTGGGTACACATTTTATGCAGAAACTTGGTCTGCTTAAGTTTTTGAGAATGAGTTTTGGGTGCTCTAAGCAGTTCATCAGAGGATAAGGTGTTTAATCTTTTATGGGATAAGGTTTTGTTAACTTTTAGCGCGGGAACTGGGTCCAATTAGTTGGTATAGCTTACCAACCTAATAGTCTGGGAAGAACTGGAGTTCTTGCATATATCATAGAAGTTCATGTTGATTAAGTACTTACGTAGGTTCTTATTTCTTTAAAAGTATATAATTTTATCACTGAAGAAAAAATACTATTGCATTTTAACATAATAAAATTAAACAATATTTTCTCTCTCATTTTGTGTGAAGAATAGGTGTACAAACGAAACAATTCTGTCACACTAGCCGAAACATGCTCGAGTAAGTATACCTCTTAAGAGCTTTCAAAAGAGACAGTGACCTACATTAAGCCCCTGATAATGTTTGCTCCATATTCTATTGTGTGCGATCGGCCGCCACCTACATTAAGCACGCTACTCAGCCGTGCGATGTCAGAATGCGATAATAGGTCGTCTCGTCTCGGGTGCACCGCTGTCGGAAGCTCGCACCGAATAATCGCATCGATCGCCAAAAAACTAACCCACATACGCACTGGCAGCGTAGCCGGAATTATTAATCGCGAGGAGTATGGGGGCGAGGGTGGCGGCGTAGCGCAGGGCGCCGGCGCGGGCATCCAGCGGGCACTTCGCGAGGAAGGCTCGCGCTCTCCGGCCGCGTCTAGCCGGCGACGCGATGCGCGAGCTTTCGGCCCCGCGGCCGCAAGCGCCGCGCTAACCTGTACCCATGCAGTGGCGAAAACTTACCAGGTTAAAGTCTTCGCCGGGCGGACAGTCGCGCGCTCGGAGGATGCTCTGCTGCGGCCGCAGGAAGGTATGCGATCCGATCGATATCGCGCGCCGAAACCGTCGCCCCTCCCGGCCCGGACGCCAACGCCGTTCGACGACCCCGCCGCTAACGTCTCACCGCTAACACCGTGCCTCTTTAATCTTCTAAGTCTTGTGATCACCCATATACAGATATTATGAACGTTTTCCTGAAATCCAGTGTCTTTCAGTCAGCAATTGATTCAGCTTTTTTCTTATCATGAATGAAAATGTGACCGCGCGTAAAATCTTTGAAACCCTAACGCACTGGGAGTAAAATCAATTTTATTAGAGATCATGTCAATATGTTTTGACCTGACGTTCTGTCAATGACCTAACCAAACCAGTGTCTATCGAATTCATTAATTAATTGCTTAAAGGGCGGCAATTAAAGAGGCGGTGATTAGTCCAGGTCATATGAATGTGAAACGATCTATTCAAGTCAATCAACTATTGTCCGTCGATTTCGATGGAGAATAGACGAGCGGAGCGGCGGGTAACAGCCTATTTGAACCCGTTTACAATGATCGTATTGAAAACCGTGTACTTTTATTTAAACTCCTCATATATTTAAATGTGATATGTTTCAAGTCGTAGTAAAAGTAGTGATATAGCAATAGTTATTTTGCGGGTAGTCATATATTTATTGCGCCCCGCAGCATCACGCCATCTTGGAAACACAAATATATTAGGGCGCTGTTAGTCGAGAATAAGCATTGGTGGTGCTTTTTTAACGTCTAGGATATTCGTTTGTATTAATTTTGTTGATGGTATTTTAAATTTATAAAACGTTGACCTACAATACAATACAAATAACTCTTTATTGCATACCAAGAAGTAGATAATATAAAGGTAGGTTATTTTGATAAAGCATGAGTTATGTTATTATGATAAGTATACATTTGCTTTAATGTTATAAATGTCATTGATTGGTTGTTAATGCTGTTGCGTAGAGACACAAAACTTTAACTTTATATTGAAATATAGTGATGTGTTTATTTATAAAGGTCACAACACAACACAACAACAACGCGAAGAAGCTGCTGAACATAGGGTTCCCCATAATACGGAAGATTTTTCCATAGTCACCTAATAGGGAAGATTTTTCCATAGTCATCATAATGGGGAAGATTTTTCCATAGTCATCATAATGGGGAAGATTTTTCCATAGTCATCATAATGGGGAAGATTTTTCCACAGTCATCATAATGGGAAAGATTTTTCCAGTCACCATAATAGGGAAGATTTTTCCATAGTCACCATAATAGGGAATATTTTTTCATAGTCACCATAATAGGGAAGATTTTTCCAGTCACCATAATAGGGAATATTTTTTCATAGTCACCATAATAGGGAAGATTTTTCCATAGTCGTCATAATAGGGAAGATTTTTCCATAGTCATCATATTAGGGAAGTTTTTTCCATAGTCACCACGCCGGGGGCGGCTAAGTGATCATACTTGAAAAATGCGGCTGCCCATTTCCTGAGTTCCATAAGCTGGTCCTCACAGCACCCACAGCTTGAGAAGGGGTGGATCTATAATAAAATTAAGCAGATTACCAAACCAACCGTTTAAACTTGCTGAAAACTAAAACTTGTTAAATTTAGTAAATGGCTACATTATATAAGCCAAAATTTTCACTTTTATCAAGTTGTAGCAACATTACAAAAATGAGCTAACTTTTTGTTCGTTACACCTACATAAACAGCAGAATCTATAACCATGTTTTTTATAAATATTATGATCGGTTTTAGGCAGGAAAAAATAATATTTTATTAAATCTTTACGTTAAGTAGGGTGACCCACTATTTCCGAAACTATTTACTAGCACCCTCGAAGAGGTATTTAAAACTCTAGCAGTCTCCTGGGCAACATTAGGCATTGAAGTTGGTAACAAGAGACTCACTAATCTCCAATTTACCGACGACATTGTCCTTTTTGCCCCCACAGCAGCCGAATTGCAACACATGCTCCAAGATCTGAGCACAGCAAGCCTTGAGGTTGGACTAATGATGAACCGGTCAAAGACACAAGTGTTGTCTAACAGCACGAAACGTAGGATTGAACGACTTCAACGACGGGCAACAGATACACTATGTCGATGAGTATATTTATCTGGGCCAGATAGTCTCTTTCAGCAATCGGCAGGACATTGAAATCGATCGCTGAGTCGAGAACGCTTGGAGGAGCTATTGGTCCATGAAGGACCTTATGAAGGGCGACCTTCCGCTATCACTAAAGCGAACACTCATCGACACGTATATTTTGCCAGTCCTGACCTATGGTGCTCAGACGTGGTCACTGACCGGATCTCAGAAGTCCAAACTCAAGGTTTGCCAAAGAGCAATGGAGCGAAGCGTGTTAGGAATTAAGAGGATCAACTAAAACAAAACAGGAATCGCTGATGTTGGGAATAAGACTGCTAGGCTAAAATGCGAGTGGGCGGGACATGTGACCCGAATGCACCCAGATCGCTGGGCAAGAGTTGTCACGCCATGGGTGCCTGATCAGGGGCGTCGTCGCCGAGGCAGACCCAGGAAGCGATGGCGTGATGACCTCGATGCCTTCCAGGGGGGATGGTCATAGATTGCAGGGGATCGGTGTGTCTAGAAGGAAATGGGAGAGACCTTTGCCCAGCAGTGGGACAAAATAGGTTAAAAAAAAACTTAAAAAAAAAAAAGTTTTAATACTCTAGCTAGAGTCTAGAGGATTAAAACTGCATGGAACGATTTATTTGGAAGATTTGTCATTAGAAATCTTCTAAGAACAAATCTCTAATATTTAGGTTATCTGGCATTGACCTAAACTTACGCTATATCGAGAGGGTTTACTGCCTAACTTGACATGACGTTCTAAAACGATCTGCAAACATAATTACTAGTACCTACTCAATCATACATCTTCCAAAAACGAAAAAATAATAATGTAAAAGCTATGATAAGGTCATCAGCCCGAGATGGCCAGATGTTACACTGTGCCTAGATGACCGTCGTTAGGCCATTCTTAGGTAAAGGGCACCCTCTAATGCCTTATGTCTGACATTGAGAAAGAATCAAATAGCAGGTCATTAACTTTAGGTAGGTGTTTTTACTTATGACTTTGGTTGTAGATATCTACTTTTTTGTATAGTCAGGCACAGGTATAACTTTAATAGCGTTTAGTTTAAGCTTTCGTAACTTAATTTAATGTACATATAACCTTATTTTTTATTGAGATTCTTCATTGGGATGCTCATTTCTTAGCGCATTTGGCCACTTGTGTTTAAATATTTTTTCATTGAAGTAGGTTAGGAGGTTATGTCGAGCAATCAGCTCACATGTAGATATATGATTATTTAATAAGTAGTCTTAACATACGTGTCGATGTCACTCGATGTGGTTAAAAAAAATAAGATTTGAAATTTGTTTATTAAATATTTTTAGTTTTACATAGGTCTCATCTATTGCGCGTTCAAATAAATCACGCATATGTTTATTTTCTATATATATTAAACTTAATTTTAACTTAATTGTTTTGAGTTACAGAATAATCTTAAAGTTTCATGCAATACTTTATTACTTTCAGAATATGTATTACAAACGTATAAAAGTTTCAGTAGTTCACCACTTAGGTGATATTTTATTTATTTATTACGATATGATCTATTAAAAGCTAGATCAGCACATCTTCAAATCTCAAGGTTTTTATGTAGGTAGGATAAAAACCTTGACAGACAGCAACAGCATTAGGATTTGTGGATCGAAGGGTCGATATATAATAATTTTGTATTGCATTGAGATTGAATGAATAGTTCTGTTTCTGTAGTTGAAAAAAAAAACTTCAAGATTTAAACCAAATGTTATACGTCAAGCTAAGTAAATCCGATTAAAAAATGGGGAAAATGAGCAAAGTCCGGTTGAAAACACGATGTCAAGATATAGTTACTTGAAAAGACATTCAGATAATATAATGTATTTTGTGCCAACATAATTTATTAATACTTAGTAGACTTGTTTACCAGTTCCGAAACCTAAATACCTAATAGTGAGAATACAAAATCTATAAAATAATTTCTAAGTTTGAAATAATCCAAACTAACCTAACAAAATAACCAAACGCTATTTTAGTAATTCGTGACCACAGCCATATTATTTGGTCTACTGAACAATATTTTAGGGAAAAACAAATTGAAACCTTACTAAAATAATTTTAGTTAGTTATGTAGGCCGTTCCAATAACTCCGTTAACAAAACTAGAAAAGTTTAAAATTTGTTATAATTGCTGCCTATAGGTAAAGTTTATAGTAAAACTGTATAATTTAGGAATATATATTAACATCAACTAGTTCAGTTATTACTAGTTGTGCCCTCGGCTGCAACTGCGTGGTAATTTTTCTGGGATATAAAGATCATGTGTTTTTCCTGAACCGAAAGTACTACTATCATGAATCTCAAATGGTTTTTTATTGATTGCTCGACTTCTACTCATTGGATTCAAATATCAAGTATACCTGTTTTTAAGACAAACCCTTAGCTATCCAACACTAAAAATTGCATCACAATTGGTCTAGTAGATTTTACGTGATACAAGAACAAAGAGACAGACACAATAAAAAAAAACGGTATATTCTTGTTCAGTAACTATTTTATTCCCCTAGATGCCTAGACCATTTTTTTATTATCTTTTTGTACAGACTTCTTGTTACTTACTGCTTTATTATAACCATAGATAGATAGATAGATAGATAGATAGATAGATAGATAGATAGATAGACATAGATTATGATGACTAACTAAAAAAACATTCTTTGTCCCGTATATATTTATTAATATCTTAACTATTTTTAATAATAAGAAATGCGTATTTTACAGAAAACATACTATACTTACTTTTATAGTGTGTGTGTGTGTGTGTGTGAGAGAGAGAGAGAGAGAGAGAGAGTATGGTCAGTAATCTATCACGCTGCCCATCAGTGCGGGTTGGTGGATAATATTGTGTGTCCTTGACTTTTGAGATTTTTGGACATGCCAGTTTACACAATAATAATATATTCCTAAACGTTTTGATTGCTTCAAAATAAAAAAGCACATAAGAAGAAGTCTAGAGCTTATGTCCATATTATACCAATATTCAATTAATGTTATTATTGTACGTTGTGTCTTACATGTAGTCCGTACCACATGACCACATGTAAGACACAAAAAATCACGCATATGTCCACAACACACACGCATATGTGTGTCCGTACCACATGTAAGACACAACGGTACGGTTATGAAGATTATTGACTTCTTTCTTCACATCGCATTAACAGGTAGTGAATAACGGCTAACAATTAAGTCGCATTACCGGCTTATGTCGCCCGCTGTTATGTAGGTCACGGGGGGCAATGGGGGGACCGAAGGCCACTTCACTTATTTATAAACAAACTAATGGCGTTTTATTGTACGATGTCGAGTATTTTAATGTGACTTGGTGGAGACTGAAACTTTATCTTTAGGAAACATAAAATCTATCTATCTATATCTATATATATCTATACTTATAATAAATCAGTACGTACAAAAAAGTAACTTTATATACTTTAAATACTGTCTGAATAAAGGCTATTATTATTATTATTTTTATTATATCTATCTATCTATATCTATCTATATCTATCTACATCTATCTATATCTATTTATATCTTTATTATTTATATGACGGCAGGTTGGTCTAGTGGCTAGTGACCCTAGGAACGAAATCGAGCGGTCGCGGGTTCGAATCCTGCAAGGTGCAATCATTTGTGTGATGAGTAGAAATGTTTGTTTGCGAGTCATGGATGTAATATTCTTATGTATGTTTATCCGTTATCTAGTGCCCATATAACATGGTATCCTAGTTTGGGGCTATGTAATTGGTGTGGAATTGTCCCGAATTTATTTTTATTTATATATATATATGTATCTTTACTTATAATAAAGCAATAAGAACGAAAAACTCTGTACAAAGAAGATAAGAAAAAAAATCTAGGGTACTTAAAATAAGCTAAAAATAAGCTACAGAGCAAGAATATATCATTTTTAAAGTTTGTGTTTTCTGTTTGTCTGTATGTTTGTTCGCGCATCACGTAAAAACTACTGAACCGATTGAGATGCGGTTTTCATTGTTGGATAGCTTATGTTTTGACTTAAAAACTGGGGTGTTGGTATCTCAATCTGATGAGGAGAAGCCGAGAAATCGATAAAAACTTTTTGACAGCTGAAGGAATTTTGATCAATTTTTAGTATATTGGTATTTTAGGTCTTGGAATAGTACATAGTATACTTTTAACCTAGAAAAATGACCGCTCGTGCGAAGCCGCGGGTACAGCTAGTATCTATATATATCTATATCTATCTATCTATAAAGCAGTACGTACACAAAAATTGTACAATAAAGATAATTTTAAAAACTGGTCTTGGGGACTTAAAATAAGCTACTGAACAAGAATATAATGTCTGTTTGTTTGTTCGTGCATCACGTGAAAATTACTAGACCAATTGCGATGCGATTTTTACTTTTGTATAGCTTAAGATTTGACTTAAAAACTGGTGTACTTGATGTCTCAATCCAACGAGTAAAAGTCGGGCAATCTATATAAAACTTTTTTTTTGTAATTCTGTGTATTTTATCATTACGTAGGAACTATTGATCTGATCATAATAAGGTTTCCACTGTTAGATAGCTTACAAAACATATAGGTACCTTCATACCTTACAACTTTATTATGTACCTTTAGGAAACCGAAAAATCGTTAAAAACTATTAAAAGTTCGCCCGTTTCTTATTACGCGGAAATGAAAGCAGATGGCGTTACTATGCAAGATAGATCGCGGTGACAAGATATTCACTGGACGTCAAGTAAGCACTTTATAAATTAACAACTGCATGCGTAGCACTTCTCACACACAGTGGATTTACATTCGAAATTTTAAATCTCGAATTGTTCGTTCTGTGATCTATGGTTGTTTTGTTTTCTGTCTCGATTTAATTTTGGCTTGGCGTTACTTATTCTGTGGGCTGGCTTTGATTCTGGTTTGTTCTATTTTACTTGTGGCTGTACCCGCGGCTTCGCATGCGTAGTTATTTCTCTAGGTTATAAGTCTTGACCAAGTATTTATATACTCTTTGGTCTTGACTTGCTCGTCTTGTCATTCAATCGAAAAAAAGGAAGACTTAATGCGAAAGCATTTTCTACCATTCAACCACATATATAGTAAAGTTATTTATATTTTTCTTTTAAAATGAACTTTTGTTTTGTACGCTTTTACTTGTAAATATTTTTTTCTCGTTTTAAGGCACATAATATTTTAAATCATCTTTCTATACCTATTTATTTGTGGTTAACCGTGAGTGCCATAAGGACCAATTTTATTCGGATCAAATTCGGTCAGTTATTTATTTATATTGTTGTTCCACAAACAATAAAAATAAATAATTAAAAGAAAATAAAAAACGACTGCCCTGTCAAAAACGATCTAAAAAGTCAAAAAGCTAAAAAAACGCCTGCCCTGCCAAAAAAGAACTTTGCCAATAATTATACTGTTAGAATGTGCTTATCAAGGCCTTCATTTTGGTACCCATATTATAAAATATTTTAATATTATCAACAAAAAAAAAACTCGTTTTATGTAAGGATTCTAACAATACTCCCGTCTAAATTTGTTCAGGCATTTTAAAGTTATGGAGAAATAAAGAAACTCACATACATACATATATACATACATGAATCCTAAAAACATTACACTCCTTTTTTTGGACAATCGTGTTTTTGGAAATCAAGTTATAAATAAAATTATCATTGCAGTTGTGGGACCTCTATGATTAAAAGTGTTCCAAGGAACAGTCCCAGGCAGTCATGTAAAAAGATTTTAACTGTATATTTTATAACTCAAAAAAACATATTATTAAGACACTAATTTGTGTGACTGACCGCAGTTTAAAAACATTAATAAAAGCCCGGACAAGCGCGAGTTGAGCTCAAGTGGAGAAGGTTCCGTTCGATGAATATATTATCTCACAATTTTGAGAGATTTACCATGTTTGAAGACCATAGCTTCATAGAGTTTAGACTCAGTACAGTATGCAAAACTATTTAAATTATTTTCTGATGAGACCCATATACAAAATTCATTTATTTTTACGTTACACCTCTGAGTTTGGGTCACAGAAAAGTATTTGTGTATCAAGTTTGAACCTATTCGGTCCAATAGATTCGGAGCAAATTGGTTGCGATACACGGACAGACAGAAAAACGAGTGATCCTATAAGAGTTCCTTTTTACATTTGGACGTACGGAACCCTAAAACTACTTAATCATGCCATTTGCTCCGTTTGGAACAAGAAAATTACATGTCCTTTAGAGCTTCTGGTTGAAGGGAAATAACTGTAATCAGAACTCTAGCTCTGAATAATTTATAGGCCTTGTGTGCCGGAAGGGCCACTGATTTTGTATTGACACTAACTTTCTAGTGGGTTGACAAGGCTCCGGCTGGTTTTATTTATTCTACAGTTAGAAATACGAATTGTTATTATACTGTTAACCCTAAACACCTCAAGTTTAAGTTTTGTTATATGTAAGATGTTGAGGATAGGGCGTAGTGGAGATTAATGTTTAGAATGTTGATTAAATCTATTGTTAACACGCATAGAACCAACTATGAAAACCGCATTGCAATCAATACAGTAGTTTTAATTATTATGGCAATAAAGTTGGCCTAACTTGATCAGCTATATCTCGTAAACTAATTAATTATAGATAGATGTGATAATTTTGTTGATAAATTTGTATTATACGGTAGTGCATTAAGTTTGTTCAAATGTTTTGGAACATGAGAATACTACATGAGTACCAGAAACTCAAACAAAATGGTCACTTTAGAGACGAATAATTCGTTACAAATAGAATTAAACTGCTAATTCTAACTGCTAATTAGACCAACGAGACCCGACGATAAGGAACAAACAAATACATTTTCTACTTCACTTTTCATGTATGTTTTTTTTTAAATATTGTGTCATACATTTCTGTAGTGGTTATAAATATTATCTATATATGTGCCACATTAACACAAAAATGTTAACATTTGGTACATTTATAACCGCTAAGTAGGACTATAAAATATTCTGTATATTTTTAGATAAAAAATGTTTCTCATCGAGTGGTTTCTTATTTTCTATTTGGTGCTAAGACCTTTTTGCTTGATTTACCCCTCTAACTCATAAAGTAAAAAAAAATATTAAAAAATTTAGAACATAAACGAATTTACTGAATAAAAAACATGGTTATTATGTTACTAGTTTACGAGATATAGCCGACCGTTAATTATTTGATGCTTGCTTGCTTGTGATATGAGGTAGTATTGGCCTCTGGTGTCACAGGTTGTCAGGCCGCCCGAAGGTCTCTGACATGACTTAACGACTATATTTAATCAATAACAGTTGTTAAGCCATTCAGTGGCCCTCCGAAGCATGAAGCGATGGAAATCCGTTCATAACTTGGAAAAGTAATAGGCGCTAACCCGAGGTCCTAACCTTAGTTTAATTTAAACTACTTGGTGCAATTAAGCTACATATCATTTAATACAATAACACTTTAAAACACAGTTGAAAACAAATTTTAAAAATTGAAATAAGTTAAACATTAGGTGCGATAGGCGGTCTTATTGCTTATAGCGATCTCTTCCTGACAACGGAAGGATGGAAAAAAGTAATATGCAAATAAGTAATAGCTTATATACAAATTTAATTAAACATACTTAAGTACATATCTAGTCAGTGCTGGGATATAGTTACAGCCTGTGAGGAGCTGGAGAGGTAATTATTTTCACTAGGATCTTAAAGCTATCAAGCTTATATCATATTTTTTTGAGGCTTAAGTCCCTGTAAATAGCACTTAAAAACATGACGATATGTATATAGGTATATCATCCTTTCGGGTCTGTCTTGTCCATAAATAATGACGTCATTAAAACATGATCGTGGGCGGACGCCGGAGCGCAGAGTGAAGCAATTCATGAATGGAAATGAAATTAGGTAATGCAATCGATATGTAAGATAGAGTTTAAGAACATTGTATTGTGAAGTGTTAACCTATTTAGTGCATAATGTACTGTAGATGATCGGCTATGGCACAGAAATGAATCCTGCTAATTTTAGAGATTCAGAACACTCATGGTCGACACTTACTTCGATACAGTATTTTGTTTATTACTTCCACTCTATATCAAAAGTCGGCCAAATGCGTATCAGACACGCATGGTAAGTATCTAGATTCTAGATGCTACGAGGCATGAACTTTTAGTGGATGAATACATTGTAATAAATATTTTCTCTCACTGAACATTGGTCAAGTAGAATGTTTGTCGCTAAGCCTTCTTTCTGGGTGTTCCGGCAGTAGTCTTTGAGACCCAGTCCCATTCCAAGTTTAACGTATTAAAGCCTACGCAGACCTAACGCCCCGGCACGGTAAAGGCATCGCCTCACCTCGGGAAAAGCTTGCGGCGCGTAGTCAACTCGCCACGGTGCCATCTCCGAGCTTACGTCTAGCGGTTACCGCACCATGACTCGCGGGTGCCCAGCTTACCCCTCGTGGTCTGCTCCCTTAAGTGTATTCCCAGCAGTCCTGCTATAGTTTGACATCAAGACTACTGGAATTTGTCTTCACAAAGGTTCAGTGGCACTTAAGACTACTTACATTTCCGACCCCGGTTTGTTTGTTTTTTTGTTGTCTTGGTAACTACATGATGCACTACGAAATGAAACACTTATACAGGAAACGCACTATTTAATCGCCGTTTGTTCGTGGACCTACTAATTTGTCCTAGTTATAGGGCCATGAGAGAGACCTGATCCTGATGATGATGACTGATGTATTCAATCAAAAGTGTACCTTGCCCTGTGTAAAGTACTTACCACTGGCATATGTTTTCCGTGGTCCAAAAATATTATTGCCCGTGATCTACCTGGAAAATGTGTGAAATTTATAATCATGATTTATTTTCATTAAGGGTCATAAGCTTTAGTCAGTCCACTCAGTTAGAAATAATAGTAAGTTTTTGATTTCTATTCATAAGTATCAGGCAAACATAAGCCCGTAATATGTTACCCAAATAAAGGAGCCTGAAAGAAATAAAATCACACAATAGAAAAGAGCGGAAGAACCATAGCTACAGGACTACTTGGAATACACCAAGTCTAGAACGTTAACCCGTTTCGTACCGCAACTGACGATCGTCAGCTCTTACATTGTTATTCTTTTCTTAGAAAAATGTCCGGTACTGGACATATTACCCAACAGCCGCCTAGTCGTAAACGGGGCGTCCGTCGCCCCGCTGTAGCCGGGTGGACGCCTAGCTGTCAACCAGCCGTCGGTCGCCCAGCTGGGTTGACAACTATCCGTGGCAATGCCGATTCGGTGCCGAGGCGATAGGTGCCAACCTACTTGGTCTCGGAATACACCAAGTCTAGACGTTAAACCACATCGTTGAAATAGTGATATCATACTTTCAAGCAGGGACATGAATTTGTACCGACTCCAAACTAGTCTCAAATAAGTGAGTTAAAAAACGTTTAAAAAGAAGCTTTTATGCAGTAGCCATGTAATGGTGAAACTTAGAAAAGGCTATCACAATTAAATGCGTATACAACATTTCGTGTCTGTGCTGTTAACCGTTGAGGAGTTCCCTAGTCAGGACCCAGCCATTAGTGCAGAGTTCATTTATCTGAAGCTAATCCTGGAAGTCGATTCAGGTCATGATTACCATAAAAATGCATTGTCGTTGATACTGAACCAACATGTAAAATTTAACTTAGTAGAATAAGCGGAAGATTTTCTAATTCAGCTTGCAAGATTTGACCTAAACAAACATACATACATATATACATACCATTGCAAGATAAAGGTTGGCTCAATAACTGTAGCTACAACGTAGCATAAGCTACGAGCTTCGTAGCCGTAGCACCGTAGCAGAAGAAAGCGCAGACACGTGATGTAGCTATCAAAGTCCTGCTTTCACATTCCATAATAATTATTAATTGAATTACCGAAGTGGATTACTCCACTTCGATTCAAATCTTAGCCAGAAATTAGTGTATTTCCAACTTGGACTATATGAGTACATATTAAAGTTCAATGCAATTATAAAACCATTAGCTTTTATTTATATTGATTTTTATGGGAACGTGAAACTTTATTGGGAAGCAATACTTATTGCGCTACTAATGCAGAATATATTTAGTTAAATATTTAAACGGGACTTAATCGCGCTGATAAAGCGCGGTTAAGTTACAGAATATATTTGTAGTGAATACAAATTTAGGTCTACTATTTCAACTTTTTGCCAACAAAATGCCAAAATTGACAACGTTTTTTTTGTATGTTATGGATATTTATTATTGTACTAGCTGTGCCCGCGGCTTAGCCAGAGTGGTTATTTATCTGGGCTCAAAGCAATCCATGTGTAATACCTACAAAAAACAATATACTAAATTTCATAAAAAAAATATTCAGCCATCCAACAGTTTATTTTTTGGATTATTTGGCTTCTACCTTTGCTTTGAGATACGAATAACACCAGACTTTAATTCAAACCTAAGCTATCCAGCAGTGAAAACCAGATTTCAATTGATCCAGTAGTTTTCACGTGAGGCGCAAACACACAGCAAACAGACAGACGCCATTAAAAATAAGTTATATTCTTCTTGTAGCCTAATTTAAGTCCCAAAGGCCTTTTTTATCATCTTAATTGTACAGACTTTTTGCTACGTACTGCATTTTTTTGAAACAAGAATGGAATACATATAAATAATTTTACGATAAAACTCTTGGTTGCGTGACAGATTTAGAGTAGGCACGTGTGAAGGTTGTCCATACCTGAACAGTGAATCTATCTTTATTTTTAATCTATCCATTTATCTATACTTATAATCCAAGTATACTACAGTATAAGATAATTAAAAAATAACAAGGGAATATAATATATACTTCGTGAAAATAACATTGTTTAAATGGTATCTGTGTAGCACATAAAAAAATCAAGGTCCACTTTAATTTTGTTTTCAATATTGGATAACTTGTAATCCATATCAATATATAAAAATGAAACGCTGTATGTTTGTTTGTTTATTTGTTTGTTTGTTTAGGGAGCTTTCACGCGATAACGGCTGCACAGATTTCGATGAAACTTGGAATGGAGATAGGTTATACCCTGGAATAAAATAAAGGGTACTTTTTATCCCGGAAAATTGTAAGCTTTCACGGGAAAAGAGGAAAAACTGGACGAATGTTGATTATTAGCTGTAAGAAACGGTTGCCATGGAAATGAAATAACAAGTATGTCAAAAAACAACAAGAGTGGTGCCACAGAATACCTAATAATACTAGTGGTGCTATACCTTCTTTTGCATTGGTTTTTAATATCCTAGAAGAACATAGCATGCTTTTTTTCCCGATAAACAGTAGTCCGCGCGGACGAAGTCGCGGGCCGGAAAACTAGTTTGATATAAAAACTAAATTACTTGCATCTCAATGTACCGAGTAGAAGCAGGGCAACTGATAACAACTATTACACAGCTGAACGAATCTTGATGTATATAGCGGATTTTAATGTCCTGGAATAATACAAAGGATACTTTTATCACAGAAAAAGGTCCACGCAATGCCGCGGGTCACAACTTGTCACACTAATATTATAAATCCGAGAAGTGTAGCTACTGTAGAATACAAGCCAATCAAAGCTTAGAGTTTTAAAAATGAATACTCTCTTATCGAGCGGAAAACTTCGTGAGTATGGAGTAATGTGCAGTGGTCTATAGTATGCGCGATGCTGAACTCTATACATTAAAACTGACAGTCTATACAAAACGTCATACAATGCATAAAAATCGATTAGCGCCATCTATCTTTAGAAGTGTGTATTATGTGTGAGTTTGTTACTCCTTCACGCTTAAACAGCTGAACGGATTTGGATGAAATTTGGTACCAGGATAGTTTATATCCTGGATTAAGAAAGAGGCTACTTTTTATCATCATCTTCATCATCAATGATCATAATCCACGCGGGTGAAACCGCGGGGCGAAGCTAGTCCATACTATATAAAAGTGAAACGTTGTCTGTTTGTTTGTTTGTTTGGGCAGCTTTCACGCGATAACGGCTGGATTTTGATGAAATTTAGAATGGAGACAGCTTATACCCTAGAATAAAACATACTTTTTATCCCGAAAAATTTAAAGTTTCCGCGGGAAAACTGGAAAAATGTTGATTACTCACTGTATGGAATGGTTGCCATCATAGAATGGTCTGTGGTTGCCATGGAAACGAAATAATAAGTCTGTCAAAAAACATCAAGAGCATTACCTACTTTTGCTATACCTACTTTTGCATTGGTTTTTAATATCCAGAAGAAAATAGGATGCTTTTTTTCGCGATAAACTGTAGTCCGCGCGTACGTAGTCACGGGCGGGAAAGCTAGTTATTTATATTTGGCCAAATGGTTTTTATCGATTGCTCGGCTTCTAGTCATTGGATTGAGATACCATGTACCCAAGTTTTCAAGTCAAACATTAAACTATGCAACAAAACATCGTAATCGGTCCAGTAGTTTTTACTTGATGCGCGTACAAACAAACATACAGACAGAGAGATACGTTTTTTTAAATGTTATATTCTTGTTCAGTACTTTATTTTAAGTGCCCTAGACTTTTTTGTATCTTCTTTGTTCAGAGTTTTTCGTACTTATTGCTTTATTATAAATATAGATATTTTTTACTTTAAAATTAACATAACTTTGGAGCCCCTATTCCGCAGGAACGCTTCATTTTTTCGGGATAAAAAGTATCCTTAATTTTAACCCATCATATAAACTATGACTGTGATAAGTTGCATCAAAATCCATCTAGTAGGACTGTGCTGAAAGCGCGATACGTGATCTTTTAAATAACTTTCAACCAATATCCTGCGGGAACCTTTAATTTTTCGGGATGAAATTATCTTATGCCCTCGTAATATGAACTCAAATCATACCAAGTTTCATTTGAATTCATGCAGTAGTTTCGGCGTAATGCGCAGCCTAGGTACAGACAGACAGACAGACAATAATGAAAAATAAACAGTTTTGGCTTCAGTATCGAATATAGAGCACCCTATTTTTTTAATATCTTCTATGTACAGAATTGGACCTGTTATAGTTTTATTATACGTATAGATAAATTCGGAAATCTTATAGTAATCAATCATTTAACGGTACGTTATTTATGTTGTGTTCTAAGTTAATGCTTACTCACTTTTATCACAAACATGACCCAAAACAAAAAGCGAACAACCTACGTCCCTTCCCAATTGAAAAATCGGGTTAGATCGACCATAAAAGCGTCTTTAAAATGCGCCCGTAAAATTCTATCAATATTTGGCGCTCCTGTCCGTCAAAATATTTCGTTCTGTCACATAATTTCTTATCACGGAGTGATAGAGTTCATTTTAGCTTCAAAATTGTTAAAGCTTTAGTGCTTCAGTATCTAGTGCTCTTCAGAGTTCGAGTTGGCACCAAATTTTAGGTTTCAACGCTTCTCATTAGGCGACGCTCAGAGAGTCGGGCGTGGGGTGGTTGGGAGACGCGGGAGGGGCGGTAAGGCGTCAGACCGAGGGACTATTGTGATATAAGACGAAGCGTTTGTTCCTCTTTGCTTTATGTGTAATCTGTACGTACTGAGAAGGTCTGTGAAGTGGATATACGGATGCTCCATCTCACTTAGTGGTATTAGCTTGTTGATGGTTGAATCGCCCTTCTTTTCCGGTATCAATTTATATAAACGTGATGAAGTGGAAATAAGTCACTTTAATGACTATGCTTTTCACTGTTTTATTTTTTGGTACTTTTCTATACTTTATTTCTTTTCTAATGTTTGGGCACAGAGATAATTCAAATTATTTTTTTACCCGTCTACAGCAAAGCAAGGGAAGGGCATTGAGTTTAACAGTCTATGTATGTATGAATGTATGTATATATGTATGTGGTTATGTGGATTTTCCACTAAAGCGTCGTCGCTATTGGTCTGATTTTGATAAACGAGGTGTCAATCAATTCATCTTCAATTATAGAGTGCCATAGGCTATTTTTTTACCCTACTACGGCAAAGCAAAGGTTGTGTGTTCAAACTAAAAATTTGATCCGATTTTGACAAGCGAGGTATCAATTGGTTCGTCTTCATGTATAGAGTGTCAAGGGCCGCTGCAAGACTTGCAAAGTATGCTGACCAACTTAGATGATGCTTTTCGAAGCATCGGTCTCGGAATGAACATAGATAAGACCTAGATCATGTTTAACGATCTTATTGACCCGGAACCAATTGTAGTCAATCGTGTGCCTCTTGAAGTTTTCCAACAATATGTTTACCTTCAACAAATATTGCAATTAGGTAAGAACAACTTTGAGAAGGAAGCCAACAGAAGAATTCAGCTGGGCTGGGCAGCATTAGGCAAGCTTCGTCAAGTCTTCACGTTGTCCATACCAAAGTTCCTAAAGACAAAAGACAGTGCGGTCTACCAGTATGACCTACGGAGCTGAAACGTGGACACGCACGGTCAAACTAGTCCACCAATTTATGGTTGCTCAGCGAGCTATAGAGAGAGCTATACTTATTCTCTGAAGGACAATATTCGTAATGAAGATATCCGACGAAGAACCAAGGTAACTGACATAGCTCAAAGGATAAGCAAGCTTAAGTGGCAGTGGGCTAGTCACATTTCCCGAAGAACCAATAACCGTTGGAGTAGACGAGTTCTCGAGTGGAAACCATGTTTAGGCAAACTTAGTGTAGGACGGCCTGCGAAAGGCGGCCGGAAGAGAATGGATGAGGGGAGCTGAAGACCGAGCTCAGTGGCGTGCATGAGGAGAGGCCTATATCCAGCAGTGGACAGATATAGGCTGATGATGAATAAATGAAAATATACAATTTTGTAAGAAGCTTAAAAGACAATTGCTACTGTTTAGTTACAATTTTACATTTTTGAGCCGTTAGGCTGTAGGACGCGCCTAAGAAACGTATAAACAAAAAACAGACACACAAACAAACATACATACAACCTAAACACATAACTTTCCGTGCAGTCAGGTAAAAACAAATGCTCGTATTGAACTGTCTGAGTCAAACAACGCTACGACTACATGGACTCCAACAGTGGTTGTTTTAGCCCAAAAAATCATACCTTCAAAAACTGTGCAACATTTTCCCGTCCAACAACGTCGTTATTTTGCCTAATTAATATTAAAACTACTATAAAAATTAAGTGCGACCCCGCCCAAGACCAGCAATAAAACCATTTATGATTCCTGTGTTCAATGTTACAAATTAAAACGATGTAATTTATGGCAAGAAACATAAAAAAGTCTGTTTAAAAATTTCCGACAAGCTTTCTGGCACGCCATTTTTTCGTCTGAAAATAATTAGTTTTCCCTACGGTCCTTTTATCATACTAGGTACAGTCAACTGAATAATTATGTAGTCTACAAGTGATAGTATGCAAATAATATGTTTAAAAAAATGAACAATATTTTTTTTCGGTGTACCCGTTTTTTTGTCAAATTTCCAAACTCATCTAAGAATATTTTACTTTGTTTAGTTTTAGTACTTACAGAATAAAGGGCGCAACGCCGGGTAGAACTTGGAAACAATACTGTAAATTCTTTTTTGTTTCGTAATTATTGGATTTATGGCGCCAAGGAGAAAACAAAGGGGAGGAGATAACTGGTGGCTTGAAATTTAAATAATTATCCTTGTTGTGCATCATAGAACTGTCAGCCTTCAATAACGTTTAATCATTAAAACGATTTTGTATCCATATTATAAGGTTTACCACCGGTTTCTGAAAGGCGTGTCACATGAAGTAAATAAAATAATAAATATACGTAATAAGGGTTGATTAATGAAACATCTTAGTTTCATTAATCCTAGATATATTTTTTAGCTTAGTAGATATTCAATACCCTTCAGTAACGTATTCCAGTCGTAAGCACTAGGTTAATTGGTCAAAAATGTGCAATTAACTAATTGCAAGTTAGCAATCCTTTGACATGCAAAAAATCTTTCTGGAAACCCAGACTCACTTCAGGTGTCATATAATTGGAGATTTGACATTTGTGTTAACAGACTGCCATATGAGATTTTCAGCAATCCAAAATGCGTTTAACAAGAGATTAACAGTTACTTGGGTATTTTTTTCGGTAATTTGCGTTCCAGAAACCGGGTGTTAGTTTCTTATGTCTATATACTTTAGCAGTTGACTGTACCAGCGGGATGGTATGATGCCCGAGATGATAATGGCTAAAAGCCTTGGCCGCCGTTTTACTTATCTGTCAATTAGGGAGGCAATTTTATGATGGTGGATGCTCCGTCATTGATGTGATTTATTGCTTTAATTATTTGTTAAAATTTGATTATATTTCTTTCTATCTACAGCATAATGTTTTATTATTTTCTTGTAACACGATTTTTTGATGCCACTCAATGTTACTAAACGTGTAAGTACTTTAAATAAAAATACTTTCATTATGTAGACTCTTTTAAAAGTTAAATGGCTTTACTAATACTAATCGGGAAAGTTGAGAAGTTGTTTATAACGTTTCTTTATTACTATACTATAGTCCTTGTTACCCGACTGTGGAGGGTTATGTGTTTTGGTTGTATGTATGTTTGTTCGTTTCTTAGGCGCATCCTACAGCCTCATGGATTTTGTTAAATGAGGTATATTGGTCTAACCACGAGAGTGCTATAGGATACATGAAGTGTCAATAAGACTAATATAGCGGCTTACAGCCGCTATATTAGTTTTATTGACACTAAGATACCGGAAACACGGATTTCAGACAAAAAACGCGCAGCGGCGGCCCAGAAAAACATATCCATAAAAATAAATACGAACAACACGGTCATCACTTCCCGTCTGAAAATCAAATTGTGTTTAGTAAATTAGGGTTTGTTAATGCGAAGTAACCCATTTTCAGACAAAAATCTCACCACCGGCAATTTTGAGAACATTTCAAAAATTTAAAAAATTACTTCATTGCTTCCCGTTTGAAAATCATTGTGTTAAGTAAATTAGGGTTATTTAATGCGAATTAATCCATTTTCAGACAAAAATCTCACCACTGGCCATTTTGAGAGCATTTCTAAAATGTATAAAATTTAACCGACTTCGGTCATCGCTTCCCGTATGAAAACTGTTGGATATTATAAATTGAGTTGCCCAGATATAGAAAAAACAAGTTTTTAGACAAATCGAGTACAGCACGGGCTCTCACAGACTTTTCTAAAGTATTTTTTTTCAAAAGGGCGTTTTCGTTGATTTAAAAGGTAGAAACACTGTAGAAATGTAAAATTTGACGGCCGGTTGGTCTAGTGGCTAGTGACCCTAGGAACGAAATCAAACGGTCGCAGGTTCGAATCCTGCAAGGTGCAATCATTTGTGTGATGAGCAGAAATGTTTGTTTCCGAGTCATGGATGTGATATGCGTATTTATGTATGTTTATGCGTTATGTAGTGCCCATAGTACAGGGTATCCTAGATTGGGGCTAGGTAATTGGTGTGGAATTGTCAAGAAAAAAAAAGTAACGGCCGTTCTCGACCCAGGAGCGTAACCAGCGGTAGGGCATTTGTCGGGCGGGACCTACACGTTTTGTTATTTTAACACGATAAGCGGTATAGAAAATTGCTGAACACTGCATTTCAGTGATATTGGTAGCAATACGAAAGATAAAAAAAACTGGGAAGCGATGGCCGACGTTGGCTTTTTTTGACATTTTTGAAAATGCTCTCGTGTCAAACGCTGCTCGCATTATGTCTGATTACAGCATTTTTAATATTATAACAAAATCTATGTACATTTTCAATAACAGACGGGAAGTGATGCCCGAGGTCAGTTTTCTTTTGCATAGCAGAAATCACCCCCCGCGACCCTGCTGGATTTCTGGGTGTGGCACCCCCCTAGTCGGGTTCAGGGTGATCTAATCTATTGATTCTATATGGTTTTATCCTGGAAGCGATGACCGAGGCTTATGGTCGTGGGCTCTCGTACTGTAAAATAACATAACATAATGTAATGATCTCATGACAAGTCGTACTATACTATATACTATTTGACGATCGGTTGGTCTAGTGTCTAGAGACTCAAGAGGTACGAAATCAAACGGTCGCGGGTTCGAATCCTGCAAGATGCAATCATTTGTGTAATGAGCAGAAATATTTGTTTCCGAGTCGTGGATGTTAATATTTGTATCTATGTATGTTTATCCGTTATCTAGTGCCCATAGCACAGGGTATCCTAGTTTGGGGCTAGGTAATTGGTGTGGGTTTTTTATACTATAGTCCAATGTTGCAATTGCAATCATTAGAGTAATGTAAAATAAGTAAGTAAATAAGAAACGCTAAATCTATATTACTATTAGCTTTACCACCCGCGACTTCGTCACGCGGACTACTGTTTATCGCGAAAAAAAACACCCTATGTTCTTCTAGGATATAAATAACCAATACAAATGTAGGTATAGCACCAATACTCTGGATGTTTTTTGACGGACTTGTTATTTAGTTTCCATGGCAACCGTTCCTTACAGAGAGTAATCAACATTTTCCAGTTTTCCCGTGAAAACTTACAACTTCCGGGATAAAAAGTATCCTATGTTTTATTCTAGGGTATAAACTATCTCCATTCCAAATTTCATCAAAATCCGTACAGCCGTTATCGCGTGAAAGCTCACCAAATAAACAAACAAACAAATTGACAACGTTTCACTTTTATATATTGGTATGGATTATTTTTGCGGGCGGTTAGTTTGCGTCCGTCCGCTATCGCGGCTAAAAAGCAAAAGCATGTGCGTACGTACACGTCGTACGACTTGCGCCCCATGCCTGCACCGCTCTGCGATTCTACTTACCACGTGAGTTGGGGTCCAGCACGTTTAAAATTTTATCCAATAGTTTTGTTCGCAGTCTGGTTATTTGTTTTTTATTATAATTTTTACTTGTCAGTACATAATTCTAAAGTACATAATTTTACATTTAATTTTGTAGCGAGCTCATTTTATATTGTAGCTGACGACAAACTTTTAATTGTTATAACATCAGGTAGGTATTTGAATTGGAATGAAAAAACTTTCCTTATTAAATTCTATATTAATAAAGCTTCTAAGTAATTATTTAACTTTATAATGTTTAAATGTACCTAAATAGAATTAATTACTCTAAAAGTAAAACACCGTCTAAGTCATAGCCATCGTCTGAGTAGACCTGTACCTAAAGTTTCTTAACATAAATTCTGGAGTTTGAGTGGGCGTGCCTATAGAACATCTGCTGGCGATGGGACGCGCAGTGTCGGCCCAAATAATGAGCACCCACGTTGTAATGTAATACGACCCTTATTTCCTACTTCTCAATGATCATTTTACCTGACACTTCGGATAAAGTGAGTGAAGAGCATTGGACAAGTAGTTTTATACAGTTTTCTTATAGTTATATCTCAGAGAGCCTTAATTTATTGAAGATTTAAAACTGAGAGGGTTACTAGCACTAAAGTCAACATTAAAACGGTATTTCGAACTCGATTAATATAGCTCGTCAAACGAAACTCACAGTATCCGCTTGCACGTTCTTCTCTGTTCTTATTGGATTACAATGAAGACCACACGAAATATATCGAAAACGATACGCCGGGAGTACGACGTGCCGAGACAACCAGCTTTCCTGCCATACGTGAAAGGATTGACAGATAAAATTGGTAACGTTCTTCGCAAGTACTCTGTGAATACTGTCTTCACTCCTTTCAAGAAAGTATCACAGTTTTTGCGTTCCCCTAAGCATAACTTCCCGTTGAAAAGTCTGGCATCTATAAGGTAGGCTGTAGTTGTGGTAGCTCATATAAAAGGACTCAGACCAAACGATCTGTATCCCGCGGAATCCAACAGTACATTAAAGCTGTTAGGAATAATGATCCTCGTAAGTCGGCCATAGAACAACATCTGTTCGAAGCATGCAGACGCACTAATGTGAGTTTCGTTTGTCGAGATATGAGACTAGTTGGAAGTGATTTTGTGAACAGTGGTAACATTACAAATAACAAAAAAACGATTACGCAAGAGATAGGATCTTAGTGCTTGCACTGCTGAAATATCGGAAACTCATAACAAAAGATATATATCCTTCAAATACAGAGTTTATTTTATCTTACAGGGCCCTAATTCGCTATGACCATTCAGACACGTGTCGTACGTAGTATTGTATTATCTTTGTCGTAACGCGTCGCGTTACAATACCTTCGTGGAATTATCTTTTTGTATTATCACATGTTTTCTGCAAAGAATTTCGTGTAGTACCCAGTTAGCTTCATAAAATACTTTGTCCTTTTGCAACTGCACAAGACCAACGTTAAATTGCACCGCGTTTGCATCTGAAGCTAAACTATATCCTATATCAACACAAAAAGTGTTGTTTCAATGTTGGTGTTTTTGTCCTATCATATGAGGTAACTTTGGTCGGTATAAAGACCGTCAATCTAGTTCCCGTAAAAAGATGTACACAAGTAACTTTATAATGGGACAGACGTGGCAAGTGAACCAAGTGCTTTTAACGGCAAACTTAGATGTAAGGAGACTTCGTAACACTTTGGAATTTTTGATGCCAAAATTGCAAACACTACACAGAAATAGGAAAACTTGGTAAGCTAAACTTGAAACTGAATTATTTCAGACAAGAAAAGAGGCAAGCTTTAGTTACCGGAATTGAGTGAAATCGTAAAGTCCCATCTGTCCCGTTAGGGGAAGTTTTTGTCCTGTCTGTCAAAACATACTTATCTCACTCTCCGATCAAAGATCATTAAAAGAAAGGAAAATACGAGAAGATCAGTCTGCAAAGCCCAGTTCTTTACTGAAAACGGTTTTATTTAAATTATTGGAAACCTTTTTAGAAGTGTTTTTTCGGAAATTTATCAAAGTACAACAAACGATAAGCGGATTGCAAATTCTTTACTTCGTTAAGTGAATATTCAATCGCTTTCAATTGCCCAAGTCTATAAGAATCTGCTACTTAAAAGTTTCTGATTCACTTGCTTACACATCATCTATATTATTTACTAGCTGTGCCCGCGGCTTCGCACACTTGTTCATTTCTTTAGGTTAAAGGTACTCTATGTGCTATTTCAGGACTTAAAATACCAATATACCAACATTTAATCAAAATTCCTTCAGCCGTCAAAAAGTTTTTTATCGATTGCTCGGCTTTTACACATTATTTTAAGATATCAAGTGAGTATTTAAGTCAAATCCTAAGCTATCCATCAGTGAAAACCGCAACACAATCATTGCAGTAGATTTTACGTGATGCGCGAACATACAAACAGACGCAGATAAAGAGACAAACAGACACACACGATTTAAAAAAATGTTATATATGTATGATACAATGAAAACAAATCAAATTTACAAATGTGATGTCATTTTAATAACATGACAATATTAATAACAACTTACATTTATTGAAAAAATAAATCAATTTCCTTAATTTTTCGTTTTGTCCAGATTACAGGGGAACTTTTGTCCTACAAAGTTTAAATTGTGCTTATATAAAAGTTTAATAACTGTTCTAACTTATTTTCATGAATTTCTTTGTAGAATAAGTATTATAGCCGTTATTCTGCTCGAAAGGTGACTAAAATTACAATTTCGAACTTCTTAGGGAAAATGGCCAATGTTTGAAGCCATCTCTGGCTTTTCAAAATATAACAGAGCTGCAGTTGAACTCAAATTATAGAAAATGTTGTCTTCTTTAAAGTGTTATATACAACATTTCCGTGTGAAGCACTTTTTAGAAGTTATAAGCCAAAATCTGAAAAAAGACCGAAAATTTCGATGTTTTTCGAGCAGCACGAAGACACTACTGGTATATAGTCTAACAACATCCCAAAAATAAATAATAGTTAAAAAAAAACAAAAAAAAACACGCTTTATATAGAAAACCAAACTAAAAAATAGAAAATAAATTTTAATAGTGTAAATAAGAAAAAAAAGTTTTATTTAAAAAAAATCGTTCATGGGTCAATAGTTATAAATATTTCATTGATAGATATGAGAAGCACCCCACACTTTTTTTTAAAATAAATCATTTTTTCTTATTTACACTATTAAAATTTATTTTCTATTTTTTAGTTTGGTTTTCTATATCAAGCGTGTTTTTTAGTTTTTTTAAACTATTATTTATTTTCTACTCTTTTGTTTTTTTTTCTAATTATTGCATTGTCATCGGTCTTTGACAGGTGTGCAAAATTTGAATGATATCTGACCGTTTAAAGTGGGTCAAAATAGCGTCCAAAGGAGTCGGTTACAAACATACAAACATACAAACATACAGACATACAGCCATACAAACATACAAACATATAGACATACAGCCATACAAACATACAAACATACAAACATACAAACGTACAAAAATACAAACATACAAACATACACACATACAAACATACAAACATACAAGTGAAGCTAATATAAAGCGTATAAAAACAGGACAGTATAGAGTTTTTGCGTCCTAACCACAGAATAAGCTTAATGTGATTTTCTACTGCTGGCCGTTGGCATCTCCCAATGAATGCCACTGAGCCTGATCTTCAGCTCTTATCATCCAGTCGCTGCCAGCTGTCTTTCGCAAGTCATCTCTCTCCACCTGGCCGGCGGGCGTCCCACACTACGTTGTGTTTGTATCAACGGTGACTGTTAATCCTATATGATAAAGTGCGAAGGCCAGCTTAAGATGAGCCATACGTTCAAACGTTCTTGTATATTTAGGGTTTCAAGTTATTTGGACATAATACTGAGGGTTGAGCTGTCTGTAATTTCTGAACTACAAAACCGACATGATAATATTTAATGTTAACTTACTATCAAAAAAATAATTTATGAAATCGGACTACGCGTTAATGAATTACAACAATGTACACATTTTGACTTTCATCCCCTCTCCTAAAGAAACCTTGCTAAATATCGGGATAAAAAGTATCCAATATCCTACCTCGTAGTATGGACTCATATCATACCAAGTTTAATTTGAATTCATTCAGTAGTTTTGGCGTGATGCCTAGCCAAGATACAGACAGACAGACAGAAAAAAACAAAAAATACAGTTTTGGCTTCAGTATCGAATAAAGAGTACCAACAAAAAAAAAACTTCAATGTTCAGAATTGGATCCGTTACAGTTTTATTATAATTATATATATAGATTTTGACATTACATAAATTAAATTTTGATTGTAGCAATAGTGTCACAAGAAGTTCTAAGATATTCTGACGTCTGTTTTAAACTTAGCCTTAGGATTTTTCATACTTTTTACGTAAGGTCTAATTACCCACAAACGTGTCAAATATCTGAATTTAAATAATGTCACCATTAAGGGAAGTTAAACGCCCGCCCACGAACTGTATAAACATTTAATACTCGCGATTTTGCCATAAGTAGCACGCAGACTCAGTGATGTAACCCTTTCGTCAAAGGAATTCCTTCAAAGTTTGGTATTGTTTGCAACACAACACTAGCCTTTTGTCATGTAAATAGATGTACGTCGAAAATAAGTTAACCGCATCAAAGAGAACGTGGTGTTTTTGGCTTAAATAAAGTTAAATTTAAAGTTTGGAACAAACCATTATTTTTAAATGGGTTGTATCTACGCAACTTGATATTGAACTAGCTGTGCCCGCGGCTTTGTCTGCTAAGTCTTTATCTGGTTAAAAGTTACGTATGTATTATTCCAGGAACAAAAGGACCTTTAAAGTACAATAAGTTCATTAAAAAAATATATTTAAATAAGTGAATTAAACAACGTTAAAAAAAGGCTTTTATGCAGTAGCCATGTCATGGTGCTTAGTACGGGCTATCACAATTATGTCGTGTCTGTGCTGTAATCCGTTGAGGAGTTCCCTAGTCAGGACCCAACCCTGAGTGCAGCAACCATCTCACGGTCCTTTATCTGGACCCTGAAAGCGGTAGCCATATCATGGAGAAAGTTAGAGTGGGCTATCACAATAAAATGCGTATACAACATGTCGTCTATGCTGTTAACCGTTGAAGAGTTCCATTATCTGGAGCTAATCTAATCCTGAATGTCGATTCAGGTCATGCTTACTATAAAAATGCATTGTCATCGGAAATTTACCAAGTCAAAAATTCTACTCTTAAACAAATATCCATACATTGCAAATTAACTAAAAGCTTTTATAATACCAAATTTTGTCAGCCTTCAGATAGTATTTTTATCGTTTGCTCGGCTACTAAACATTGGATTGAAATTATTGAGATACCAAGTACACCACTTGTTAAGTCAAAACCTAAGCTATTCAACAGTAAAAAACTGCACATCAATCGGTCCAGTCGTTTTTACTTGATGCACGAACAAACAGAAAAATAGCCAGACAGATAAGATTTTTAAAAACGTTAAATATATCCTTGTTCAGTACCTTATTTTAAGTAACCAAGGCAAATTTTTTATTATCTTTTTTATTTGTACATACTTTTTGGTACTTACTGCTTTATTATAAGTATAGATAGATACCGTTTCAGAATGGGTAGTACATAAGTGCTTTAAGATACCAAGTACCACAGTTACTTTTTAGTTAAACCTTAAACTATCTAACATTTAAAACCGCGTCGCAATCGGCCCAGTAGTTTTTACGTGATGCGCGAACAAACATATACCTGATGCCCGCGGCTTCGCACGAGTGGTCATTTCTCTAGGTTAAAAGTACTCTTTGTGCTACACTCGTACCAGGACCTAAAATACTAATATACCAACATTTGATCAAAATTTCTTCAGGCGTCAAAAATATTTTTATCGATTGCTCGGCTTCAACTCATCGGATTGAGATACCAAGTAACCTAGTTTTTAAGTTACACCCTAAGCTATCCAGCAGTGATAAACTGCATCGCAATCGGGCCAGTAGTTTTTACGTGATGCGCAAACAAACATAAAGAAAACTAACAAACAAACAGACAAACAGACAGACACGATTTAAGAAAAAAGTATCTACGCTATATAATATTATAAAGAGGAAAGATTTGATTGTTTGTTTGTTTGTTTGTTTGTAATGGATTAACTCAAAAAATACAGACCCGATTTTAAAAATTCTTTCACATAAAGAAAGCTAAATTATCACCGAGTAACACTAGCAGTATTTTATTTTTCAAAAAATTAGTGTTCAAATTGCAATAACGTAACCCAAGGTATCAAATTTTGCAAAAAAAATACGATTACTTTGTATCACAAACTAAGAAGGAGATACGGGTCTTTACATATGGAACGTTGCCATGAAAACGAAATCACAGAACATCTAATAATCTTTGACGTAGGAAATGCTCTATGCTAATAATACACGAAATAATAATAAGTTTGTCAAGTACGTGTTAATGGATTAACTCAAAAAATACAGACCCGATTTTTAAAATTATTTCACATAAAGAAAGCTAAATTATCAGCGAGTAACATTAGCAGTATTTTATTTTTCAAAAAATTTGATTTCCCTTAGAAAGTTGCAATAATGTAACCCAAGATATCAAATTTTGCAAAAAAAAAAACGATTACTTTGTATCACAAACCAAGAAGGAGATACGGGTCTTTGTATATGGAACGTTTCCATGGAAACGAAATCACATAACATCTAACAATCATTGACGTAGGAAATGCTCTATGCTAATAATACACGAAATAATAACATGTCTGTACGATTACTTTGTATCACAAACCAAGAAGGAGATACGGGTCTTTGTATATGGAACGTTGCCAAGGAAACGAAATCACATAACATCTAACAATCATTGACGTAGGAAATGCTCTATGCTAATAATACACGAAATAATAACATGTCTGTCAAGTACGTGAGTAATAATGCAGTTGTCTATGGTCAAAAGCACTGCTGCCAATGATTTTGAATTACGCTTACTGTCGTTTTCTTAGAAGATACGACGGGGATAAAAATGCTAAAAAAAAAATTGCCGAGGAGTGAGCGCTACCGATAAACTGAAAAAACACTAACGGATTTATAAAATTCTAGACGCAGCGTAGACTTTTCACGACAAACAAACGGCCGTGCGCCTCGGCACAGCTCCATCCAGTTTTTTAAACCCAAGGATGTTGAATTACGCTTACTGTCGTTAAACCTTTTAACAGTAACCGTAATTCAACCTCCTTGCGTTAAACAGAATAATAATATAGACAAAATGGTACGTGAGTATAAAACCTATAAACAATAACATTTTGTGTAAGAAATAACCGTGTGAAGCCGGGGCAGGTTGCTAGTGAGTTTAGATAGATGATAGCTCGGCTTACTATTTCTACTTATTTTGATATGAAGTACACCAAAAAGAATATAGCATTCAACTTTTTATGATGATAAAGCTAGTTTATCTACAAAATTGTTTTTAGGGATATTATTATATGTAATAATTGCTCTTATTTATTTGCTTCCTACCGCTGCCTGATAAACCATCCCGATAACCAAGAATTTACTGATTGAAATCAGTTCATATGCTAAGGATCCACGATGATAGGTACAAACAGACAAACGCTTAAAACTTTTAGAACGCCTTTATTTGCGCCAGGGCTAATGTTACATATAAAAATTAGTACGGTCATCTGGCTAGCTACTAAGCACTCTTACACAGAGTTGGTTGAATGCTCGAAGGTGCTTACCTCTTTTAATAATTTAGGCCACCAAGTTTCCAGATCCAGAGCTTCAATTACCGAAGGGTTATTTACAACTTACGTCATGGCTGTCAGTCTGATAATTAATGTGTCCTAACTTGTCGTCCATGGGCCCCTGCCTTGACATTTTTCTAGGACGCACAATAATTGTAATGGATTTAATTAGGATATTATTCGGATTTCCACGCTTTTTTTTACAATGACATTAACTTTCTCGTTAATCACATTATTCTTATATTGTTTTTTTTTTTTTTTTTAATTTTTATTTCTTTTTAATGGTATTAAAGAGTGTATTTTGGTTTTGTAAATCTATAATATATTTTTCAACTTTATAGTTTTCTAATGTTTTGGAAATATTTTTGTTTTTTTTAATGTTTAATTCTGATGATCCTGATCAGGATAATGAGACAAAATTTGATCCTTTAAAGTGGATAAAAATTGAGTTCAATGATTCCGTTACCTACATACATGTGAAGCTAATAAAAGCGTGTTAAAAATACTTCTTTTATGATATAACATACCTACTTAAGGTTACGGTACAAACCGTAACTTTGAATTGTCACGTTTTTTTTTTGCATTCACGCCTGCTTTAGCGAAAACGTATCTCACATTTTTTTCTGAGCGAAAAATATGAATCACAGACGGGGTTCAAACCCGCATCATTCTGTGCCTGTGCGCGGCACATGCCTTTACCAATTTCGGCTACCATGAAACTACCGTGGTACTAGATGCTTCAAATTTTTAGCTTAGCTTACGACTACTTAGCGAGAACATATCTAGTAATTTTTCTAAACAAAAAACGAAGGGGTTTTTTGAATTATCACGTTCGAATTTAGTGTTAAAACACATCAATTAATCAAACAATTACATCATCCCGATACGCAAAACCCAACTTCAAGTCTATTGCATGCCAAATAGCAATATACGAGGGTCGTTCGTTAGATGACATGTTAATAATGGTCATTGATCTCACCCAGTTAGATGTTGCCGGGCGTCTAGACAGGGGCCTTGATGGGCTCTTGTGATTTCATTTCTACTTGCTAGAATCCATGAACTAGATCTACATTTGTAAAGAGTTAAGCTTATGGGTCAAGGAAAACTAACTTACTGTCTTTATATTCCTTTGGTACCTGGTTAATTTTATTTTATACTAGTTGCGCCCCATGGCTTTGCCTGCGTGAACAGTAATAAAACCCCAAAAACTCTCTCAACCCCCCCCCCCCCTCCTTCCTCCTAAAACTTATTCAAACTATTACGTACATGAGAAGTATATATGCCTTAATGTACTCGTATATTTAACAACCAGCATTTAATGTTAATTTAATAAAAAAAATAGAAATGATAAGAATTATTATTAGTATTTGAACTTATAAAAACTGATTCATACTTTGCCTTCAATTTCATAGATGATAATAATAATTATTACAATGGCTATTATTTAGTTTAGCTAAGAAAACAATTGCACAACAGATTTAATAAAGCGTGCTACTTAATACATTGCAAAAACATAAAACAAGACAATCCTCATAGAAATTTTATTTATAAGAGATTCTTGTTATTAATGTTATCTTGTAAATATGTTGTCGCGTCATCTCTGTCAGAAAATCCCGTGTTGTACTGATAGAATTTATATTCTTAGTTTTTTGCAGTTTTGCGCTCTTTGGTCGAGTGCCAAAATCACTTTTTTTAATTCCTTGTCTGCATTCGCAACAATCGCCACACATGAAACGTTGGGAGTTAAATCTGCACAACCGTTTTGTGTAAGATGTTTTTTTTTGTTAATCAAGAGCTTTTATTGTAAGTATTGATGTTTATGATAGTTATAGAAAAAAGTAACATCCTTGAAAGTTTACAATAATTGTGTTTTAAGCCTGAAGTATGTGTAAGTCTTTACAGAAAACGTCACCTATCTTCTGGGATCACCGCCTCTTCAATGCGTGGATCCAATATAAATGTCAATGAGTAGGTATTTGCTTTAAAAGGTTAGGATATTTCTGTAAATAGATGCGAACGTAGGTGTAGTCATGAATACTGTTATTGCTTAAATATGGATTACCAATTCAGTAAACATTATTTAAGAAAATAGAGTCGATTATATTAATTTAGTAAATAACAGAAGGAACCTACAGTAATTTGAAAGGTTTATAAAAATATCAAATCCTCCTTCATTTTAACTACTTAGGTCAGCGCAGTTTGAAATATTTTTTACCCGACTACGGTGAAGCAAATGAATGCTTATGTGTTTCAAATAAAAACTTGATCCAATTTTGACAAGCGAGGTATCAATTGATTTGTTTTCATTTATGTGTATGTATGTATGTATGTATGTATGTATGTATGTATGTATGTATGTATGTATGTATGTATGTATGTATGTATGTATGTATGTATGTATGTATGTATATATGTATGTGAGTATGTTTGTATGTATGTATGTGGCTGTTCCACCATAGGTCACCACTATTGGTCCGATTTTGACAAGCGAAGTATCTATCGATTTGTCTTCAGGTATAGTGTCATAGGCAATTTTTTACCCTGCAGTAGTCCGGTTTTATGTTTTGAACCTGTCTTGTTGTTAGAACTGCTTAGATAAGTTTTAAACTTGTAGTAAAAAAGTTGTGCCCATGCGTTTAACTAAAATGCTGACCCTTCATTATGTTGGCCAATAACGCTAACGAAGATCATTATCATGCTGTATACTGCTACTGACTACTATGCACCCTTGAGTGCAACGCCGAAGGTTGCTGCGGTGCAATGACTCCGAACACCCGCCTAAATTGAATACCACCTCTGAACATGCGCGGTGTGACCACGAAACAGACTTTTTGCTTCAGTCCGATTATAAATGGGTGGTAGTATTAAGCAACAGGTGTCATTTCTGCGCGTTACGTAAGTCTGCCAGCGCGCGCAGCCCATTGAGGCGGTTGTACGGCCGTATCGATTAGGAGTACGTTCAACCATCGATCTGAGAGCCGTTGTATGCCGACCCGAATGTCTTTTAATGTACGTCTTGAATTGTCTTTTTTGACTCTATAAGGTTCGTTAATTGGAGATCAGAGCGCAGTTTACACAGCTCAGCTCTTGAAAAAAAACTTTTTATAATTATTTTCGTTGCGAGTCTTCACAAATAAGAGCGGAAATTTTTTTGCTCAAGCTGCGTGTTCTGTATATATGCTAGTATGGTTATAGGAATACTCACGTGGAGTGAAGCTTTTTCCGGGGCGTCACCGCTCTGCTTTGATTCGAATATGCATGAACGAATTGAAATTGATGGGAGTGGTCGTGAGAGGAAAGCTTCTGATGGTAATACAGAATGATTTATTATGGCGTGGATAGGAGGGTAATAGGGGAAAACTTAATATGATTCATATTTAACGTATCGATTAACCTTTTTTATTTTATTTAGCTGCTTTGTATTTAACACTGATCATTACATAACCAAAGTAGGTAAACACTTCAGTACCTGTCTGCATCACTGATGGTTTGCCCTGAACAGATCTTGCAATGTTTTTTTTTTACATTTACACATACATACATACAAATGCCAAATGGTCGAAGTTGATAAGGAGACTTTTCTTCATTCGGTCAAATAAAATCTAGAATTGAACATAATTTATAACATTTTTTTTTATTATAAATGATTTTATTTGAAGTGAATTATCGTACAATATAATGTTTTTTTAGTAAGTATTGCAAACAAATGTTTCCATTTAGAGATGCCAAAACTTTTGCTTGCTAGAAATTCTGATTAGTTCAAACCTTTGATTTGTCTTGAATGACTCCCCTAGTCTAGACCAGTCTGAGCCTTATCGGGCAACGAAATGATTTATTCAAAGTAACTGAACTTAACTGAGCTATTTGAGGGCGTTTCGAAGAGACGAGACCAGAATAATCAGAGGCCTAAATCGCAAGAGCTCCGTACGGGGCATTTTTAATCTGGGATATTCTCCTTAGATGGGAAGAAATGGTTACGGCAGCTTACAGTTGTCCAGTGTAACGGGGGCATCATTTATTTACTAACTACAGTACTAACTTCAAAATAATCTTGCATATAAATCTGATTTGAAATAGGATTTAAAAACTGAACCAATTTTCTAGAATATATGGGAGCATCCCAGACTATCTAAAAAAATACAGCCGATTTGCAAACCTCTTCTTATTAAAGTCAGAAACAGGTCCTCAATAGACGTGAATACATTTTTAGTGTATGAATTTACTCCATAAAGATACAATTTGTGCTTACTTCATCATTGACTAATTAGTGTGGGTATATCACCCACTGGAAAATAACCGTTGGGGTAGACGAGTTCTCGAGTGGAGACCACGTTTAGGCAAACGTAGTGTAGGACGCCCTGTGGCCAGGTGGAGTGAAGACCTGCGAAAAGCGGCTGGCAGAAAATGGGTGAGGAGAGCTGAAGACCAAGCTCAGTGGCGTGCATTAGGAGAGGCCTACGTCCAGCAGTGGACAGATATAGGCTGAGGATGTGATATCACTACCATAGAGTAAGGCCAGGCGCACATAATGAAAAAGTTTGTCAGAAATGATTTTGCGCTACTACCAAAGTAGCTATTATCATAAGAGAATCTGTGTTAAATAACATCCAGTTCGTGTGTGATCGGTCAGACATTATTTTTTTTGCGCGGTCTATTACAAAATGAATGCGCAGAGCGCCTTCCGGCGCGCGCTAGTACTTTTATGACAAACAATTTCTTGTGAAAATTGTGCATTCAACGGTCGTCCATCTGAAATATAACCTTACCTAGACAACCTTCGCAGTAAGTTTCGAGTGTAACATAATATATCTGGCCCACTTTTGATATAACATTAATAAATACTACGTGATAGTTTAATGCAATCATATTCGCAAAATACAATTATTTGGCCGTTTTATTGCACAAAATAATTCCACTGTCAAGTGTCATATCTGGGAATGTCAATATCTTACTCTATGCTGTAGGGTTATTAGTGTAGCTATAATTATTGTGTCTGTTCTCTTCCGTTTTAATACCTGAGGGTGGATTGTTCAAGTGGAACACTCCGTAAACTTGGCTTGGTCAAGAATAAAAACACTAAGAGCATATTAATTACACATTCGTGGATATAACAAAGTATTGTTCATGTGCACATTTTGTAACGTAATAAATAAAATACAGCATTATACCGTAGATACCAAGTATTACGAAATTAAGTAAGCCGACGAAAAATTATGAATGAGGTTTATCTAAATATAATTGTAGAATCATAGCTCCCAAACGAATGGAACGATTTAGTTGCGGTTTTTTATGTTTCATAGCTGAGGTAATCGAGGTAGTTCTTAGCTATATTAGGGGGGAAGGGGAAGGGGGTGAGGATCGTAGCTCTCAAAGGAATGAACCGATTTTGATGCGGTTATTTATGTTTGAAACTGATGTGATCAAGATGCGTCTTAGCTATAATGGGGGTGGGGGTGACTTGAAAGGTGGAAAAGTTGCCATTTGCAGAGTACCGATATAGTGCGGTCTATTCGTCGTGAATTTGAGTAAGCGACTTGATATCGAACTATTCTGTACAAGTATCGCATCAGCAGTGGCTGAGCAGAGAATTTTTTGACTAGTGTTTAGCTTTTTTTTAAAAGCTTTTATTTAACTTCACTTGTATCTATCTCTATGTATATATGTATTTTGTCTGTCCTGGAATCTTGGAATTCAAATTTAGATCACTTCCCGATTAGCTATCCGGCTGAAACTTTCAGGGTAGCTCACAAACCGACAACAATGCAATAAAAAAAAAGTGAAATTGTTAATGGTTGTATTAACAAAGTTAAGGAACCGAAGTCTCAATTTTTTAAACCCCGAATTCTTCATTGTTATTATGTATCCGTGTGTCTCTCTGTGGCATCATACATAGCTCCCAAACAAATGGACCAATTTCATTGTGGTAAAATATTTGAAAGCAGCTGATGTGATCGACATGGTCCTTATATTAAAAGGGGAGGGGGGATCTTAGCTCCCAAACAAATGTACCGATTTTGATGCGGTTTATTATATGGTCGAGGTGCTTCTTAGTAACAGTTATATTGGTATGTGAGGGAGTCAGGAGTAGCACTTTTAATTTGTGCTTGTTTCTGTTAGGTTAGGTTAGGTTAAGTTCAGTTTATTAAAAAAAAATAACTGAATACCATTGCAAGTTTGGTTAAACTTACAAAGTTTGTATCCGGTTGTAAGTATCCGGAGGTATGAGAAAAAATAATTGAAGATCTTGGAAAATATCAAAAGTCACGGAACATACATGGGGGTTATTCGGGTCCCCCTGGAAGTGCTCTACCTCGGGACTTCCGCTTATAATAACTTCCTGGGAAACCCTGTATACTTAGATACCCAATGAGAATACAATATTTTGATAGTTATGACCTGATGTGCGGTCAGGAGTGACAGAGCATATGGGAACACCTCGTCATTAAAATGATATACCGTGTTTGGTTTAGGCTTATTTGGCTCAGCTAACCGATTAGTGTTCAGGTGGTTAAAAGGATTGCATTGTAAACGGAGTTTAAAAAAAAAGTTGTTTGGTGGAAAATTTGTAAGAAAGTACGTTGAACAACTATGTAGGAATTATATCCAAACGCAACATATTAACGATGTTAAATTAAACCAGCATATTTGTCCTTTTAATAATAAAATAATGCGTCAATGGCTCCGACATTTTCTATTATGGCCTGGGCTAATTCATATTCATTACCACCAGCATACGCTCTGATGCTGAAGATATTGCATGAAGTACAGACAGAACTCCATTATCGCTCGCCACCCAGACAATGCATATGTAAATTATCTCAACACACATCGAACAACACAAAAAAAAACACTCTTATTCACTTTAAAATATAACATAGATTGCAATGCGAAAGTAACGTACTTACACTGCTTTATGATATTGCGTGCAAATCCTGTCGCCCAACTGTAATGTTACATTGAAAAATCACTCTTATAACCTTCATTTAAGAGTTGTTTGTAAAGTCAGCAGTGGATTTATCGTGTTTTACTATATAGCAAGGTTGTGTTCGTTACAGGATAGGGTTGAGTTAGTCATGTAATTGCTTTGCAAACATAGATGGTTGGAAAAGTCACGTTCGATAGATTACTGTGGTTAATCGGATTTTTTCCACATTTATTACTGTTTAACGATATGAGCGGATAGATTAGAATGCTTTCGACGTTTAGCTTTTAGTCGATGGCTGAGTGGATTTTATTTTCCGTGCCAGCAAGTTTATTTATAGATTTTCAATCTGAGTGAAAATAATAAAGCGCCAAATAAAAAGCATTCAGTATAAGTAAGTAAATTTATTTAATTACTTACACTGACTAATATTTTATTGCAGAAAATAGGTATAACGAAATGTGCTAAGAGTCTAAATAAAATATAAGTTCTATTCAAAAGTTTAAAAATTAAATTTCCTAATTTGCTAAAGCGAAACATCACAAAACGAATGTATACGAAATTGCTCACATGCTTCGTAGCATTGTAGCATCGTCTACGTGTTTCGTAGCAAACGGGATAGTTAGGCAAACAATGGGATTCTCGTTGTGCGGGATAAGTCCAGTCACCCTGCGGTATTCGGGAGATTGCAACTGCAGTACAGTGACCTCGTGCGTACGCGAGGGGGGCGGGGTTGCCGGAACTGGGTCACGGCCCCCCTCGCCACGGCGTCCACGCCCGCCGTCTCCACACTCCATCGACCGCCAAAATTCTAACGCATGAACAAAATCTTCGGTAAAGAATTGGATATTCGTAATATGTAGGATAAAAATAAACATAATGTTATAAATTTGGTTACTATTTTCTTATTAAAATAATGTTTTAACGGAAGAAGAATAATTAATAATATTTTTAGTTTGTGCTCTTCTGTGCTTTCTTTTACAAGAGTTTCTTCCGAATGTTTTTCTTTGTAATATTGAGCCCTGATACATTTTTAAATATCCTAAATTTTAGATAAGTAGTATTCAAATCCAAGACCGAAATATGAATAAATATATTTAGGACAATTCACTCCAATTACCTAGCCTCAGACTAGGATATCCAGTACTATGGGCATTAGATAACGGTTTAACACACATGGATACGAATATTACATCCATGACTTGGAAACAATCATTTCTGCTCATCACTATTGCACCTAGCGAAATGGGATAAGAATGCTTAGAACATGGAAAAAGGGTGCCGCAAGAGTTTTCATTCATCATTCACCGCTATCAAATATAAGAAATGATGCAGAGGTGATTGAAGGACTTAGATAGATAGAATATCTACATGAAAAGCAACTTCCCTCTTTAAACACTCTTATATTAGCAACTCCTATTCGTACCACTTCTTTCTTAACCACTCCTTCCAGGTATCAGCAGTCCGTCTCTGGAACTTACTTCCAATTGACATCAGAAACTGTCAAACTAAAGAAAATTTTAACCGGTTAAGGCGAGAGCATTTATTAAAGACTTCAAAACATCCTTGTGTTCGTTTACACCACCAGCTGTTTAATTTTATAATATTTATATGTATTTAAAAATTTATATATATATATATTTAGTATTATACATCAATGCATGATTTATTAATAGTTTTATTTTTACAAATTCATAATTTATATTTTACTGTCTATATCTCGATTGCATGCATATGCACATCTTTCTTACACGACCAAGATGACTGGCAGATAATGCTGTCATAACAGTAGTCCTCATCTGTACATTGTTTTGTAAATAAATATGATAAAAATAATGATGAAATAAAATATATATGATAGAAGAACGATGCTGCGGTAGTGAAATAGCTCACAATCGATCCTTATTTATTTGACATTATACATGATCTGAGGTAAGCATAACTGTAACCCAAGTAACTTGCCCAAAACATAGAACACAAAATTTGGTTACATAGCAAATATTTCTGTCATAATTTCGTTAGATTTGGACTTGATCCACAAACTCTATTGCCTAAGTCTAAGAAATTCCAGCGGTATGCATTGGAACACGTCCAGATTCTGGTGTTGATGCAGTACAGCGTTCAGCAAGTAAAATGCCCTATTTACATTGTAGTTTTCTATTTCTAAGACTACAATGTAAAATAAGAGGACAATGAATTGCCCATATAAACGTATACTAATACTAAAATCATTTGAAATTGAAGCGTACCTAGTAATCTAGACTCCCATGTTTTTTTGAAAACTAATTGCCATAAACGAAATAAAGGGTTTTTCATTAAGAGCCATTGAATTTTAAAATTAAGTAATACTGGCACATTTAGTTTTTACACGACTTTCCAAAAAAAGGAGTGTTATGTTTTAAGCATTCATGTATATTTTTACACGACTGCCCAAAGAAAATAAGTGTTATGTTTTTGGCATTCATGTATGTTTGTATGTATGTGAGCTTCTTTATTCCACCATAACTTTTAAATGCCTGAACAGATTTAGACGTGTGGGGTATCGTTAGAATCCTTACATCACCCCGAGTAACATAGACACATACAAAATATTTAAAGACTGTCAAAAAAGGAGAAAATGTCATCCCCTTGGAGTTTTTTGATGCTGTCTTCTCTAACAGGTGTATTTCCGAAGTACCGGTAGAGTCAGAAGGGTATTTACTTTTCCTGTGCGAGATTCAACTCTGAGTCGGCATATGGAATAGACATTTATTTTTCAAACTCAATGCATACTACCTAATTTTATTGAATTGATCTATTTATAATACTTTTTGTTTTTCTCTTTTTGTTTATGAGATGTTAAGTTTTGACTTATAAAAGTGCTATTATTTTGCCTTTTTATAATAAATACTTTGATCTTGATTTTGATTTTGACTTTTACTTTGAGCAAATGGTCAGCGCACCTCCGCTGTAGGTGGCGCGGAAAGTGGAACCATTTTAGATGATATAAAGAATGATAGGTTTGTCTGCATAGACCAGAGTTCATGTAGCCCCACAGAAAATACTCGTACTCTTTAAAATTGTTGTCCTGCATCTCGGGATCCGATTTTAGATAACCAGTCATCGGGTGGCGATATATCTAACATTGCGCAGTAATGAGCGTGTTAGGTTATAACTTATTGATATGTGTAATCTATCTAGTACCAGCCATTTTTATAACAATGTAAGAGCTGACGATATTTAGTTGTGGTACTGGACGAGATAATACAACTTGGTACTTACGTTTTACGTATTTAACAATGTAATGAATATTCTCACTGAATCACCTCACCACTGACGATATTATAATGTATTTATAAAATATGTCATCAAGACAAAAGTGACTACCGATTGAATCTTTTTGTAAATAATTATGTAATTTCTTAGATCTATGGCGAGTTTGTAATCTGTGATAATAACAAATTATGTTTATGAACAAAAACTGATCTGGAATCTGTTCCACAACTTATTAAGTAATAGCTTACAATTGATAATTATAGATTTATATAATGTTGTTTAAAATGCTTAGTACTGCAGTTATCCTATAATTTTAAGTAAAATTACGGAGTCATTGTATTATAACTCTGAAACATCTGTATTTATATTTCCGTTCAAATTAGAATGATTTAAAATCATGTAAACTTACGATATTGATAGAAATGCTTAAAACTAAGTACTTTCCCGATTAATATTAATGTATTATTACTTAATCAGCTCTGTACATTTAAACCTATAATTGTAGTAAAAATACAACTTCTCCCGCTAAAAATTGTAATTTATGAGAATAATATAGAATACTGTTCTGACTTTAAATATTTGTTAACATTCTGAAAAATATGTATTTAAACGTCTTAATTATTTAAACGATTAACAATGTGTAAACAATACCGAGTTAACAATTATTAAATAGTTTCAATGTAGTAAAATATGTACATTTCCGTCACTTCGGCGCCATCTGCAGGCTCATTCCTGCTGGTGCAAAGACTACGTGACTTTGGCGGGTAGAATCTCTATAAAAAAGCAGCCTCTGGGTTGAGCAGCTCTCTGTTCGTTTTCTGTCGTCGTTGCATCAACAAGACACCAAAAGTTAAGTACAATTAATATTACCTACACTGTTATTCTGCTACTCTGTTTCTTTGCCCCATATTTACTGGTATAACTGTGTATTTTGCAAATAGATATTGTCGGTTCTATGGTTTTTTGCCATATTGGTTATTATAACCAATGTGACTGTGTTAGAAATGATTAGGATCACTTTGTTCATGGTAAATGCTTTTATTTTGTGCCTTGGTGTAACTATGGTGATTGTAAAAAGATAATAAAGTGTCATTATGACCTAGTATCACATAGAGGTTGTTAGTATGTTAGGTATTTAGTGTATGATACCTAGGTTAATGATAATTGTAAAACTGATGATGAAAAAATACATTCGCCCCGTAGTTTCTTGCCAGTTCTTCTATGGTGGTGTATTCCGAATCTGGTGGTAGAATCAATAAAAAAAATATAACAATTCTATTTCCGAATCAATAAAAAATATAACAATTCTATTTCCTTGTTTCTATGAATAATCCTTAGATTATACCCTTTTTTAGTACACATTAGGTAGGTACTAAACTGCTCAGTAATTTTCAAGCTTTTATTAAATATTCCTTAAGTTATTTATTCTGTAGCTGTAGCTACTAGGTACTACAGATACCAGCTATACGATAAGCAACTTGCTTTTATTACTAGGTGCAGATAAGTTTTATTTTCTATTCGACAAACCTGACCAACCGAAGGCTAACATTACAAAACTTAGGTTTTGATAATCTTAACAGTACGTATAATTATTTATACATATGTATATAAATCTCACAAGCGCATACATGCGCGTGTGCGTCGCGGCAAGCGCATACTACTAGCATACTAGCTGTACTCGCGGTTTCGCACGCATGGTCTATTCTCTAGGTTCAAAGTACCATAATGTGCTATTCCAGGACCAAAATATCAACATTTGATCAAAATTTCTTCAACTGTCAAAAATATTAATTAATTGTTCGGCTACTAATCACCGGATTGGGGTTGGCTATAGACATCCGGTAACGGCGTTGAGGGAGGGGAGTGGGGGGAGGGAGCGGGGGTATGGGGGGGGGAATGGGGGGGGGGGGGAATGGAAGGGAAAGGAGAAAGTCTCCCACGATCCTCTTCCCTTTCCAGGAAACGCTAAGTTTTTGTGATAGGACTGACTATAGAATCGAGGGGCAGGAGTTGGGGGAGATGGTGGTAGTGGGGGGTGGGAGTGCTGAAGGGCTACCCCCTAGCATCCGTCCCTCCCCGCGGAGATGCTTAGTTTAAGAGATATTTCAGTTTTATATTTGTTAAAAATCGGCTGTTTGGTCGCTGTAAATAATAGTATTAATTAGTTAGAATGTATTTTTTTCCTCTGCTTTTGCCAGAAAGTAAATTGTAGATGTTATGTATGGCCCCAAAGACTAGGGTAGGTTAGGTTTGAACATGACTACACATAGCGCGAGCCGAGCGAGTTAAGCGAGCGTACCGTGGCAGCGTCCGGCAAGCGCCAAAGTTAACTTACAGGTGTTTGGTCGTCCATGGCAACCAAACAGCTGATTTTTAATAACTATTACGGCTGTTTGGTCGCTTAAAACTGAATATTTTTATGTACTACTATTTTACTAAAAAAAAACATAACTCAAAAACTATACATTTCCTGGAAAGTGGGGGTGATCGAGGGGGACTTCCTCCCTCTCCCCTCTATTTCCCCCCTCCCCCTCAACGCTGGTACCGGATGGCTATAGTTTACCCCCGGATTGGACCAATAAAACCTTTTTAAATAAAACTCTAATCTATCTAACAATGAAAACCTCATCGCAATCAGTCCAGTAGTTTTAACGTGATGCGTGAATAAACAAACATACAGACAGACAGAAAGACACGTATCAAAAAAAATATATATTTTTGTTTGGTAGCTTTTTTAAGTACCCAAGACTATTTTTTTATTTATCGTCTTTGTAAATCCTTTTTCGTACCTATTGCCTTATTATAAGTAGAGATAAATGACTGTGTCAATTTGCATTAAAAAAAACCGTCCAGTAGTTTCAGCGTGGTGCGTGTTCTTTTTAATAACTTTTAACCCCTATCTTGCGGAAACCCTATAATTTTTCGGGGTAAAAAGTATCCAATGTCCTACCTCGTAGTATGAACTCAAATCATACCAAGTTTTATTTGAAATCATTCAATAGTTTTGGCACGATGCGGGATCAAGATACAGACAAACAGACAGACAAAAAAAAAACAGTTTTGGCTTCAGTATCGAATATAGAGAACCCTCCAAACAATTTAAAACAACTTATTACAAATATTATTATTACTTCAAATTTAACATAACTTTGGACCCCTAACCCACAGAAACTCTTTACTTTTTCAGATAAAACGTGTACTCAATTTTAATCTATCATATAAATTATGACGGTGCCAAGTTGCATCAAAACCCATCCATTAGTTTGAGCATGCTAAGTGTTCTTTTAAATAAGTTTCAACCCTTATTCTGCAAGAACCCATTATTTTTTCGGGATGTAAAGTATCCTAAGTCCTACCTCGTAGTATAAACTCAAATCATACAATGTTTCATTTAAATTCATTCAGTAGTTTCGGCGTGATGCCTAGCCAAGATACAGACAGACAGACAGACTGACAGAAAGACCAATATGAAGAAAAAAACTGTTTTGGTTTCAGTATCGAAAACAAAGCTCAATCCAAAAAAATATATCTAAATATCTTCAATGTACAGAATTGGACCCGTTACAGTTTTATTATAAGTATAGATCCTCAATTATTTTTTAACTTTTTTTAATAATCTCACAATTTTTCAAAAAGTTTTCAAGGTTCTAGTTTTGAATATACGTGAGGAGGAAAAAAAACAGTTTTGAAGCATATTTCATCACAATGAACCCGCCGGACCAAAATCTACACCAAACAGTGATTTATTCGGACTGTAGCAGCACCTGATGAATCTCCCGCAAATTTTAGTTTGAAATCTGGCAATTGTGCTTGTTTACGGAGCCATTTAACCAGAAATGAGCCTTATTACTAAAGACCATAAATTGGACGCCGCGCACAGAACTTTAGACGAACAGAGCACTGATTTTTGTAATAGGTATATTTTATCAATTTCAACGCGTTGTTGTATCGTGTTGCGTTCCATGGTTAAATATTACGATTTAATAAGTATTCCCGCCAAATTTTATAGCTGTAGCTTAACCATGTCTGATGCTATATACTGTCAAAGTTCGAGAGTACCTATTGAATGACCTTTTATAAGCGAATTGTAATTGTCGTGCAAAAATGCAAAAAAAACATTATTCCCTAAGAGGTTGGATTCCTATCTTACTCCTACACCCTAGGCTTCCAAACAGGATGTCAATCTTTGTGCTTTAATATAAGTATCCGAAATCGTAAAAACCATTCGTATCTGTGAACATTCGTGCTAGAATGTCCAAAACGTCACTCCATTAGTGAAACAATATGCTTCACTAGGAGTTATATTCTACTATTCTACAATTTGACTACTGTCTCAGTTATCGACGATATTACCGTCAAATAACATAGTAACATACCCTGCACTGGTAACTAGATCTACCAGGCAAGTAATTACGTTTTCAATTGACCTACTCTCAGTCCTGATGGCGTCGATATTGCGCCGCCCCGGAAGCGGAAATAGCCGCGTCGATGCACATTATACACTTCCTCATAAACATTACAGACTCGGGAATTACATTTGCCATGAAATTGTATGTAGAACATTATGCAATATGGACGTGTAGTCCCTATATTAGTTTTATCATTATAAATCGGCTAGGACTCACATTTTCGGTTCTAGGGTCGAAATATCTAATCAAAGTTTATATCTGCAATAGTGCCCGAGATCCCTTTGAACACAAAGGCACAAAGGCTCTGGGCCTTTGTGTTCAGAGCTGAATATCTTGGAAACGGATGCAATGTTTTTTTTCAAAACAAAAATACAGAAAAATGTATAGTTATAACACCCCTTTTTGCGTTGGGAGGGGGTTAAATGGAACAAATCCTTCAAGTTTCACCTTTATAAGTCCTAAGGTAGGCAGTGCATTGATATTCAGAACAATTTTATAAGCCTACCAGAACAACTATAATCTACATTTACATTTTATCACGTCACTTTTTTGTTGGTATCTTGCAACTACAATTTTGAGACCTTCCAGCTTAGCTATACGGCTGAAACTTTCAGGGTATGTTACAATTCGATGACAATACATTAAGAAAAAAATATGTAAATAATATACAATATAAAATATATAAAAAACGTTTATTATATTTTCTGCTTTTTTACATAAATAGAGAATAGGGTTCCAACCCTAATATACAATGGATCCGGATCTGAGGAGACAGAAATGTAAAGTATTAAGGTCAGTGCTCACTGAAAGTGGGCTGGTTATAACTATGCGACGGACGTGTAGGTATTAATCGCTAGTTGACCGATCCGCCGTCTATCCTATATTTATAGTGGACATCTTCAAAATTTTGTCAAGCGGATGTTGGAGATGCAATATGTTTGACCTTAGTCTCACTGGGTGTGATGCTAGAACATTAGGTTCCTTTTAGTTTTGAGTAAAGTTCGTAGTCGGTCTAGTGCTTTCCGTTTCCTAAAATGACAGAATGTGAGCAAGTCCAATTTTAGTTTATAAAGAAATGAAAAATATGTATGAACTAGCTTCTGCACAGAAATTCGTCTGCGTGGACTTCTAAGTATTGATTTTGATACCAGCGCTAATAAAAGTGGTGGACTAAATCGTATGCCTATTACCTCCAAATTCTAGGACATTGAAACAAACATTGGGTCAATGTGGTGGCTCATCTTCTCGCTCCCTCAGTGAGAATAGTTGTGTCTTACCAGAGGAACCGTAATAGGCTGACGATGAGTTATTGTGTTCTCCAGGAGAATGGGCGCGCGGCGCCGGACCTGACGGCGTCGCCGGGCCGCGCTCCGCCGCCGCCCGGCCCGCCGCAGCCGCTGCGCGCCAACCACGCGCCGCCCTGCGTGCTGCAGCCCGACTTCCGCAAGGTAACTACGAGCACCCGCCGTTATCCCCAAAGTAACGAGGTACACGTGCCTTAAGCCGTGCTAAACAAAAGCCAGTATAGTTCAAAGTAAAACCGCGCACCGATGCTGCCCTGCCCGCAAGAATAACCGCAAGCCAATCATATAATATCATGTGTGCTGTAGTACTTTTCGAGAACATGCCTCTTATCCGTGCTAATCAAAATACAATACCATTCACCATAGAAGAAAGCAACAACCTATTAATTATATTCAAATTTATAATTAACCAATTGAATCCACTATGTCATTTTCAAGATCATAATACCTTCATCTCCACTAGTCTCTGCACACTATCGCTTCAGTAGATTGTCTGACTAAAGAAGGCACAAGACAAGATTATTTCACCAAACATACAAAGTTGTAGCTTCTTCCAGATCCGTGGCGTGAGACACACTTATTTAGCAAATTCTAATGATTTAGATCCATCAGTCATAACCACATCATGAGGATGAAAGCTTGCCTATGTGTGAGTAAAAAAAGCGTTAATTTATAATGAAGTTCTTGGTTGGTGTTAATAAGTGACTCCAAAGTTAACTCAACCAAATCCTATACTACTCAGGTCAGGCTTTTTACCGGTATCTGAAGCCGATCTATTCCCCCGTCCCATGTTTTATTCAGCAGGCTCGTTATCTTTACTTTTCCTTTCTTAATCTATTCGAATCGAAATCAATCAACACTTAGCTTCGAACCAATCAGGCTTTGTATAATTTCGAGCATTGGAGTCGAGTGTTCGATAGGATGCCATAGAAAGTCAGAGTAGGTTGTAGGTTGTAGGATAAACTATGTAGAATTATTCATTAATGCTATGTACTATTATTTAGTTTGTGCTACAACGTCAATACTGAATCCTACTAATATTAGAACTGCGGGAGTTTGTGAGTTTGTGTGTATGTATGTTTGATATTCAAGCTGAAACGGCTAAACGCAGTAGATACTTTAAGTTCTAAAATAACACCTATGACACTTTTCATCGTCAGTTACCCACGTGGGTGAAACATTCATATATATCTGTACGTTTCATTAAACTAGGTCCACTTCTAGAAGGAAGTACGTTTTACTACGTGTAAAATTTTAAGCCTAGTTACGAGTATATCAATGTATTTTCTAGTATCGTGCTCTTCAATAAAATGTATAAATATGCCCCTGCTAATTTTAACCAACCTATTACGTTCCCAAAGCTGAAACTTCGGCCTTATCTCAGTTAGTGATGAGTCGTAATCATAACTTACTGCGCCGTCATTCTCGAGCAAATAAACAACTTTTTAGACGGAGTATGGTTGCATGCTCGAAAGCTGTCATAGTGTGACTAATGGCCGTATATTTCGATCGCAAGGATAAGACCGGTTCCTATATCTATGGAACGATTCGTTTTAGTTTGTTTGTTTGTCGTATGAGGTAGAGCTGGCCTCTGATGACAGTGTTTGTCAGGCCGCCCGAGGGCCTCTGACATGGCTTAACGACTGCTATTAATCAATAGTAGGTGAACCGTAAGGCTACCATCGCTCATATTTGTTTTAGTAACGAATATTAACATTTTCTACCAGACTTAAGGTAAAACTGTTCCTATGAAGGTTTGTTACCATCGGGTGGGAGAACTACCAGCTACGTTCCGTTGGCATAATGCATGGAGATGATAAAAAATACATCAGTGAACTGTAAAAGTTAATTGCGTAATTCGGTCAAACTACGGAAACTCGTCACCTCGTACAAATCTTGGCAATCGCTATGTGACGCCTGGTAGGTTGGTAATAGTAGGTTGATTACGAATGGTTGCTGTGACATTGACGTTTCTTTGATGATAGAAACCGGACATAAGTGGATGCCACAATTCTTGACCTTACTTATGTAGCTAGTTACTTACTCATAGAAATAACCTTCCTCGAAAAAATGACATCATCATCATCATCATCATCGTCACCAGCCCGTCTTAAGTCCACTGCTGGACATAGGCCTCTACCACAGCACGCCATTTAGCTCGATCTTTGGCTCTTCTCTTCCAACTGCAGCTAGCCACTTTGTGTATATCATCGCTCCAACTAGCTGGAGGGCACCCTCCAATACGTTTACTGAGTCACGGTCCCCACTCAAGACTTTCGCAGGTCGTAACACCACCTGGCCACAGGCCATCCTACACTACGTTTGCCTAAACGTGATCTCCACTCGAGAACTCGTCTACCCCAACGGCTATCAGTTCTCCAACAGATATGACCAGCCCACTGCCACTTTTGCTTACTAATCTTAAGGACTATGTCGACTACTTTGGTTCTCTGCCGGATCACCTCATTCCGGATACGATCTTTCAGAGAAACTCCGAGCATAGTCCTTAGCATAGCCCTTTTCATAGCCCGCATACCTTAAGTTGGTGGACTAGTCGTACCGTGAGTGTGCACGCCTCGGTTCCGTATGTCATAACAGGTAGGACACAATGGTTGAAGAATTTTGTCTTCAAACTTTGCGGTATTGGTGACGAGAAGACTCGACAAAGTTTCGCAAATGCTGCCTAGCCCAGCTGTATTCTTCTGCGGGTCTTTCTCTCGAAGTGGTTTTCACTTAGTTGCAATGTTTGCTCCAGATAAATATACTTCTGAACAACTTCGAAAGCAGTTCCCTTAACAGCAATTGGTTCCGGAATAACATGTTCGTTGAACTAAACCTTAGTTTTGTCCAAGATCATCCAGAGACCAATGCGTTGAGATGTATCAGCTAGTCTATAGCTGTCCAACGTCTGTTACAAGTTCTGCAACGTTTCTGCCACAATGACGATGCCATTCGCAAATCTCAAGTGTGAGATGTACTCACCGTTAATGTTAATGCCACATACTATCCAGTCCAGTGTCTTAAATATATCCTCCAATGTATTTGAGAACAAATTCGGAGAATAACGTCCCCTTGTCTGACACCTGATGCAGGGGGATATGCTTAGTATGCTGGTTCTGTACTTGGACGGTAATTGTTGCGGCGTCATACAGACATCTCAACGCTTGGATATACAGCCAGTCAACTTGGCATCGTTGCAGGGACTCCAAAACAGACCAAGTCTTGATAGAGTCAAAGGCTTTCTTATGGACTATGGTCCACAAACGCCAGGCACAGGGGCTGATTATTTTCCCGCTTGATGTGGTCAACTTCATCCGATGGCTTTGACCAAGCTGTCCTACGAAGATTTTTGACCCCCAATTTCACTCTATCGCTTCTTCTATAGCGTTTGTATTGGAGAGTCGGAGGTCTTGCATTACCAGTTTTGTTATTTTCTTGTTCAAAGCCCGTGGCTCTGACGAACTGACTGCTGGATCTTCCCGTAGTTTCTCACTGAGCTGAAGAGACTTTACCAAAAGTTTCCTGATTTCCTGCCTGTACTCCACATCTCGCAGAACTTTGTTCCCTCTTCGCTCAGGATTCCCACCACTTTGACAAGTTACGTGCCGATGTCAACGTCAATTGTGCTTTCCAAGGAAGATAATCGGTTCTCCAGTTTCAACTGGAATGTTTCGGACCCAACAACAGTTTGGAGCAGGTAAGGTCGGAGCGTCATGGACTTCATCAAACGGAGACGTTTAATCTTGCAATCAATATCCAATAAGTAGTCCAATAGTGGCTCAGACAACTCGGTGATCGTTCCCGGTTTTAAACCTAGTGAGTACTGAGACATCTCTGAATATGTGCTTTTTGTCCGCTACTCGTATGATGAAGGCAATCTCATTTTTCGTCACACCATCCGGGCTTAGCCACGTCTACTTTAGTTGGGGCTGCTTTTTACACGACTGCCCAAAAAAAGGAGTGTAATGTTTTTAGAACTCATGTATGTTTGTATGTATATATGTATGTATGTATGTATGTATGTATGTATGTATGTATGTATGTATGTCTCACATACATACATGTATGTGAGTTTCTTTATTTCACCATAACTTTTAAATGCCTGAACAGATTTAGACGTATGGGGTATTGTTAGAATCCTTACATCCTTACTTCGAGTAAAAGAAGCTATTTTTTTTTTGGAAAAATAAATAAAGTGGCTGCTATATGGCTCCATTTTCAAATGAGAAAAAAAAACTTCCTGTTTTACAATATGGGTATCAAATTGAAGGCCTTGATAAGCACATTCCAACAGTATATAATTTATTGGCAATAGTTCGTTTTTGGCAGGGCGGGCGTGGCGGGCGTTTTTTAGCTTTTAAGCTAGTTTTTAAAGAATTAATTCATTAAAATCAGCCCTTCTTTCTCCAGGAAGTTTACCATCATTTGCCCCCTGTGATTTCTGCTGCCAAATCCATGTTGTCGTATTACCGACTCTCTGCATGTCTATACTCCTACTTAAGCATTGAAGTCTCCCATGACAACGTTGAAGTGAGCCTTGGAGGTGTATTGCATGGCTTTAGATACGTCTTCGTACATATCTTCTACTTCATTATCTGAGTCGGTGCGTATACCTGAATAACCTTGAGGCTTATGCCTCTCGGTTAATTTCATTATGAGGTACACAACCCTATCCGAAACTCTGGAGATGTCTACAATGATTTCAAAGTGGACCTTATTGACAAGGAACCCGTCACTGCCTTGGGATTGCTGGTTTACTTCCCTGAAATACATTAGATGGCCCGACTCTAAGGTTACGGTATTCTCTTCCTCTCTTCGCTCTTCACTTAACTCTAGAATGTGCCATCTCATGAGCCCCAGCTCCTCTTACAGTTGCGTCATATGTTCATCGAGCCGTAACTTACATCCTTTGTACGTAGCCAGAGTCAGTCAGTTTAGGCAGCCTTCCGTAGCCCGGGGATTCTTAGTACCATGACCACCGCGTGGCCATGAACTAGGGGCCGTACTTTTATTGTGCTTATCATGTGGAGGTAATGCCCATAATCACCACGCTGGGCAGGCGGGTTAGCGATCGCAAGGCATAGTTTCTTGCACCGATGACGTTGCTGCCCGTCACTGGTCTCTAGAATTTAACTGCGCCAATTTTGAATGGTTATACCACCATTTGTCGGTCGTCAGAGCCTTGTCCGTTGTTCGGCAGATGATGTACCACGGGCAGATGAGGTTGACTTGGAGTACTGAGGTTGTAGTTGTACTCCCTTACATTCCCACAAAATGACATAAGCAGCCTATATCTGTCCACTGCTGGACGTAGGCCTCTTAATGCACGCCACTGAGCTCGGACTTCAGCTGCCTTCATCCATTCTCTTCCGGCCGACTTTCACAAGTCGTCACACCTTCTGGCCACAGGCTGTTCTACACTATGTTTGCCTAAACGTGGGTTCCACCCGAGAACTCGTCTACCCCCCAACGGTTAACGGTTCTTCGAGAAATGTGACCAACCCAATGCCACTTTAGCTTGCTTATCCTTTTTGCTATGTCGGTTACCTTGATTCTCCGTTGGATATATTCATCACGAATCTTGACCTTCAGAGAAACTCCAAGCATAGCTCTCTCCATAGCTCGCTAAGTGACCTTAAATTCGTAGACTAGTGACCGCGAGTGTCCACGTTTCGGCTCCGTATGTCATGACCACGACAAAATGTGCTACATTGTAACTTACCTACTTATCTTATTATTCGACCTCGAAGTCATAAAAGCGCATAGCTAACAGATTTTGAACCGGATTCAATTATAATTCGGTCCCTTTTGCTATGCTAGTCTGCCTCATCCAGCTCTCAGCTTAGAGATAAGAAATTAGATCTGCCATCACTATAGTTTATTTTTGCTAAAACAGCATTTTTGGTAAAAATCAAAAAATACATTTAGGTTTATATTATTTTACTCTAATAGACCGAGATTTAATTTTATACGTTTTACACATGATAATTTCTGTTTGTGAAATTAAAAATATATCAACACCACGTTAGTTTTAACAGTAAAATTATTTTATACTAAATCTTGATTTTGTTACTTATTTATTTTTCCTTAATGGATTTAAAGTAACACAATATGTGCATAAATTGTAAATGTATGCACAAATTGTATCATGGCATTTACTCTTAGGGTAAAACAGAATATACTCGTATTATCAACATCAAAATACTGAAAATCAAAAGTCGGGCAAAAAACGAGAAAAAACAAGGAAACTAATTTCCATTTTAATAACTAGACCTAACAAACAACAAATTAAAACACCATTTCACACAAGGTGATTTCAATCAAAAATCTAATAACCTGCCTCACGCTTCAGCCATACAAACCATATTTTTCCAATCTCCCGTCTCGGGCACACCTGCTCAACTACGGTAATAGCAACTTGGGTATACGCTGCAATTTCCAAGTTGTTTTCTATTGCACAGTTGTGGGGTTTAAAAGAGATAACGTTACAAAACACCGTTACACAGTAAAGGTGTTTTATATCCCCTATCATATACCTAACTCGTACACCTGTATTTACGCACATTGGTCATATTTAATTAACATGTGCGGAGATATAGCAGAATTGCACAGGGACTAGTGGTGCCGGGGTAGAGATTCATGCAAGTTTCGGTTTGTAGGGATATGCTGGGATATATTCAAACAACAATATAAATTTATCTCACGATTTGCTACTCATTGAAAAGACAACAGAGTTAGGAGACTGGACATAAGGAAAAAAAAACAAAAACAAGGTGGGGCTGTGGGAGGCATGACCGTTTGTTTGTCGTGAAACATCTAGGCCACGTAGAAATTGCGAGTTATACCGAATTAAAGATCGCAAAAACATAATTATTTGCTGGATTTGCATTGTGCCTGCTGCCCCCTTCCCCTCTGTCTTTTGTAAAAAATGAAATAGTACATAATCAAGCTAACTATATAAGCTAAAAAATTACACAAAAAATTATATCTCTGGAGTCTCAGAGTTGTAAAAGTAAGAAAATGTAGACCTTTTCGTTACAATTCACTTTTTAGTCCTGGTATACCCGTTTGTATTATTGTGATACATACCGGTGTGGTACCACGGGTACGGGTACGGGTAAGGGTGTGATATTAAAGACATTTCACGTCAAAACAAGATTGTTGGGTATTCCAACACCAAGCCTGCTTCAACAAGCTGAAATACAGATAATCATTATACAAATATAATATAAGAGTAGTAAACATACTATTATATTTAGACATATACTTCACATATATCTACTAATACTATACTTATTTATTTCAGTTGCAGTTTAATTTTGTTAATTTGTCAGTAAAAATGGCAAAGTATAAGGCAACCGCAACTGCTGGCCGCCTGCTCGCGACAGGGTTAATTAATGCTTCCCCTGGATATATTTTTGGCTGGACACCAAGCGCCAGCTCTTTATTATCGTGTCGGTACGCTTTATGAAGGTTTCATTGTTTTTTAAATTGATTATAATAAAATACACTTTGGTGTGTAGATTGAAATTCGTGGTCTTATTCAGGCTATGCAAATATTGTTATTCTGGGTAAGAAATTGTTGGTAAAGTATGTAGATTTTGAGCCATAATCCAACACGCTGATCTATGTGAGGGTTTGCGCATGTTAAATACGCTTCAATATTGTTGAAACATTTGGAAAGAAAACATTTAAACCTGATCAGCAGTTGAATTTGTAAGCCCGGGAAGTACCTCAACAGATGGCCTAAGACCTGTATCAAAAATATTGTCGGTAGAGCGCATATTGAGATAGTGTTGTGAATGAAATCTCAAGCCTCACGATACCTTTCAATAAAGCCTTCTTAAAATTTAACCTCCCAACCTTCCTCCAGATGACCCCATTCAATGTTTAAGCAACATTATTTGAATTCTGTTGCAGGTATCAGGAGTGAGCAATGAAATATTTAGGCAGATTGAAATGGTGGAGAACGATCACGACCAGACTACGGCCGCGGCGCTCGAGGTTTGTAACAAACAAATCCTACAAATAAGCAAGGACCGCACAACTTAAAAATTACGGCACCTCTAAATTTATATCGTGGTGCCCTAAAGTTTTGGTTGGTACATAATCTTAAGCTCTAGTGTGAGTCAATTCCAGACGCATCAGATTTTAGTTATTTTCCATTATTCGACTCCTCAACTCACGTATTCACGTCGGCAATGGAATGGAAAAACCCGGTGTCGATTACACAGGGGTTTTCCATTCCATTTAGGTGCTATCACATTGACAACGTGCTACACTGGCGCTTATTACAAATTTAATTATAATCTTCGGTTTTGTCATCTTACAACGATGCTATAATATGTTCAATATTCAAGATGTTTTATGGTATTTGGTTAAACTGAGTCCTGAGCATGTTTTTTTTTTTGTAAATAGTACAAGGTTATAATCGTATAAAAAAATCGAGGAAACATCATTTTGTACCATTTCACGGATTTAATATCGTTACATTTCTACCGTTATCGGCCCTTGCAAAGTGCCCAACCTAAATAGCTTCCAAGAAATGACAGGCATAGCGAACATATCGGGAAAACGGCCGATGCTTTAATGAACCAAATAATTATGATTTATAAAAGGCGATTCTGTGAAAAAATTGCTTTTGTAATACAAAATAATATTCAGGAATATTTACGGATTTCTGAGAAAATTTTGTTGTTGAGGACAAATTCTGGGAAAGTTTGGTACATACTTACATATCAGATCAACGTTACTTTGCAAGTTATCCCAGGATTGACAAAAGTAGTTGTCGGTTATTTGTTTCTTATATGCATCAAGGATTCTTTATCCTTGGTAAAGACCACAATTATTATAATGCCACTGCCACAGTGTCGGTATGCTTTTAGGTAGGTACTTTTAATTTAACAATGGTAATATATATATTTTTCTCCACGTTTTCATATATTGTAGATATATAATACATGTTTTCAGGCGGTAGAGCGGCGCGGCGAGATGATCGTGCGGATTCTTGAATTAAGACAAGTAGGACGAAATAATATCGAAGCCGCCAGGAAATTTTTCTCGTTACAGGTAAGTTATTTGAATCAGGGTAATGGAAAAGACAAAAAATGTAAGCTGGAAAACATAGAAATCTGGAAATAGTGTTACTGACTTCTTGGTAGCTAATAAAATTCATAGTTTTAAAATTCATACTGTCCAGATAATGTGATAATTAAGTAGATACCTTATTTTGCCCACAATTGTAGATACTTTATAACGAATGCAAAACTTTTAACGGACATTTAATTGCATAGCTTTCTGACATTAGACTAAAATAAAACCCTGTCGGCTCAGAACAGAAAGTGTTTCATGGTAAAAACGGACTTAATAATTTGTTTTAATTATTCCTAGCGTTTGTCTGCCAACAAAGCCTTTGTACGTCAAAAAAGCATCAAAATGAAGATAGATTAATGCGTTAAATTATGGAAGTACTCTATTATCTCCGTCGATATTGGTTCTGCTTAAAATGCGCATCCTCTGAATACTTAAGCATCTGATTTAGCTACTCAAAGAAGCTCCGTGTCCATTAAGATACATTACAGTCTTTTTGTAAGAAAAATCCGAAACAGGTAACTTCTGCGCTCCATTGACCTGAATGTTCAACTCGTAGTACTGAACCCTGTGAAAGAACGCTACTCTACCGAACCCCATTGTTGAGGCAGGGTTGCTCCAGATCTCCGGGAATGCGAACGCAATTTAAACCGGCATTGTTGAGATGTGCAGTGCAGTGGTTGCGCTATTTATGTAATACCGAACGAGTCGGTGGAAGATTCCATTCACGCCGTGTACCGATATGTCACTGAACACAATATCGCGCAGTTCTATGCTGTGCTGATATTGCAATTCGTTTGCCGATATCACTACACACCATCGAGTACAGAGTTGAGAACTGGTGTGTGGTTATATGGTGAAAGTAAACAGCATTGATTTTAAAAGCTTTCAATGTCGTAATAAAAGCGATCGGTGACGTCACTTCAGAGTCTTGTATAAATATCATGTCCTATAAAATTTCAATGCCTCGTTTGCTGATAACGAGTTTAATGAGTTCGAAACCTTCACTGCTTTTCTCTAGTTTAAAAGTTACCTATGTGTTATTCCAGGACCAAAATTACATACAGAAACGATTTAAAAATAACTTGTTCAGTACGTTATTTTAAAAAGCGTTTGTTTGTTTTTTGTAGAAAGATCTGCGTAAATATTAAAGTTCGCCTTATACAGTGCGCTAATGCAATTTCCATATCAATTTTGAAATGAGAATCATCGACTGCTGAGCTATCTAATAAATTAATGTAATAGTTTTTGTCGTATGTGGATGTGCTGGCCTCTGGTGTCAGAGTTTGTCAGGCCACCCGAGGGCCTCTGACATGGCTTAACGACTGCTATTAATAAATAACAGCCGGGACCGACAGCTTAACGAGCCCTCCGAAGCACGGAACGATGGAAAACCGCCTAGGATCGAACCCCGTATAGTTGGATTTTAAGATGCACTATTGAACCGTTAGACTACCATCGCTCATGTAATGTAATAGTGAAACCGTATTACTCATATTTTATCAGCCTGTATATAGAATGCGGCGAAGAAATACGTGTGGCACGACGGCCTTCGAGAGGATGAATAATTTCAATATATTCTGTTATCTTAACCGTGTGTGATACCAAGATGCTATAATATTTTATATGCAGATATCTTAACATGAAATATTATGGCATCTTCGTCGTCTGGGAAGGCCTGTGACACTCTTTGGAGTTTGTGGGTTAATAAAATTGTTGAGTTTTTAGTTTAGCTAATTTCCACATCGGCCAATGCCCATCACGCTGAATAACTGAACTGAATAAGTTATGAGCTTTCAATTATTCTAAGAAACCGTTTCCCTACATCGCACCGTTTTTGAGATATAAGTGAAAAACCCAAAAGTGGGAACTTTGTGCCCCCCTCCCCACTCCGGCTCACCTCTTAGACGTCATAACTTTTAGTATGTTCACTCCCTTAGCACCCTGAACAAGTTTCTGAAGAAATCGCTCAGGTACCTGCTCACGCACTCTACAACAACTAAGATTATACAAATAAACACTTTTTATTATGACAAGATGTCAAGCTTCTTGATATTTTGGTTGATGATGATGTCACTCAAATCTCCCGAGATTACTGAACAGATTTATTTTATTATTATTTATATGTCTGTCCATATGCTTTTTTCTGTGAGTTAAGCATTTTGTATTATTATTTCATTGCACCTAACGGTGTTCTTATAGTAGTTTATGATACGGTTGCATACTAAGGGGTATTAAAACACGAGAGCGAGTTTAAAAAACGAGTACCAAGTTTAACGAGACAACGTTGAGTCACGAGTCGTTTGAGTAACGAGTTTAGTATAACTCGAGTGTTTTAATACCTAGTTATGTGCCGTTTCATACACTACTGTATCTACACTCATGCAATAGGAACATACATGGAAAAAAAATATGTCGTAATATTTTCTTGATTGTTCTGGTAAAAGCTTGTTCGTCATGCTCGTTACTGTTTCCATGATGTCAGGCGGAGTCAAATTCTTCTCACTAACATTGCTGTCGGACATTTGTAATCAGGATACAACTTTTAATCTACAAAACACATTATATTGGTTAGGTACTAATGTAAAGTAAATTATGGCGCCATATTCTAGTCCACGGCGAATTCGCGCGCCTACGGTATAGCACACGCCACCGTAGATAATAAATGACAAAAACCCTCGTTGGTGCGGAGTCAACCGGTGCTTTTATACATCGTTTAGTTCAAAGAAACAGTGTTGTAATTTATTTATTGTTCTTAATAGAGACGTGCCGTGCGTAATGCATGTTATTATGCCACCATTTTGAGTTTATAATCTGGATATGAGAGTAGATAAAATGAATGTCTGGATATTTTGTAAGTTCAATTGTTATTCCTCAGGACTCCCGCCACGTAGTCCAGCTGGTGGAAATAGTCAAACGGCCGGGTCAGACCCTGGGCCTGTACATTCGCGAGGGAGATGGCGGAGGCCGCACGGATGGAGTCTTCATATCCAGGATAGCACTGGAGTCAGCTGTCTACAACAGTGGCTGTTTGAAGGTAAGACTCAATAATATTATTTATATAGCAATAAACTGTTGCTGGTCATACTGTGGCTGAAGTACACTGTTTTGAAATATTTGCATTAATCTATTCGGGGCAATTCACACCAAACTAGGATTTATTTTCAAAATTTGTTTTTTTCTGTAATTAATACTGTTACGCCGGTCGATTCTTAGAAAAACCTACACCTACCTACAGCCTTAAGTACCTACAGGCGCGGCGCGGCGCGGCAACTCAAAGGCGCCGCCGACCTTGAAAGTTCACAGACCTACCGACTACCACTAGTACATACGAGTAGTTACGAGTACCTTCTCGAAACGTCCGTCGTGGTATAAATAGAGCGCGCATCGACTGCCTGGGACAGTACTGATTTGGCTGACGAAACGAAACGATCAAAGTGATTCGAAGCGAGTATGCAGTGATAATTGATAAGAGTGTACAGTCAAGTTAAAGAGGGTTATTATTTGTTGGATTAATTTCTTTTTGTGGTTTTTCGAATAAAGGTGTTACGTTTTGGTGTAATAAGCGTACAATTATTTTATCCGAACATGGCTCGTAACAATACTTATGTCAAAATTACCGAGTTATGTTTCACATATAAATTGTAGTGTTAAATGTAAACGAAAGATATTGACCTCAAAAATACAGACATCTACCTAATATTTAGGTCTGAGTCTAAATTTAACCTAACCGTGAGAAGATGAAGTATCTGTTTTTTTTTAACTAATTTTCTGTTTACACCTTGGTGTTGGAGAAACAATATTGTTGAGGACTCAAGCGTCTGATACCCATAGCACAGGGAAACTTAGTCTTAGGTCAGGGCGTTTTTGAGTTCTGACTTTATGGAGACTTTTCACTTTCTTGTAGATGTAATATGATGGCCCTTCTCTTTACTGTATCTGTATGATATTATGGGAGTGTTAGGTAGTGAGCATGGTAATTCTGTGTACCTATACTCGTAGCGGTGGATTATAATTTTTGCATTCAAAAGTTTCTAAATAATAGGGAAATGTATCTAAATAATTTAAAATTCATAATTTTGTCTCACTAATACTTAAAGTTTAACTTTTATGTTACATATTCCTAGTTTCAATTTCTGACTGAGTGCTATATGATGTAAAATATTTTTGTCAATACATCACACATTCAGACTGTGTAAGGATATTCTGACTGTGTAGATTCAAAAAATGTAAGTACTTATAAAAAAAAACCGTAGGTATGCGTAAGGTGTATTACTGTGATATATATTATTAAGGGTACTAGACAACGGATACTAGACAACTAAGGGTACTAGACAACGGATACACATAGTTACATAAATACGAATATATACGTCCATGACACGAATATTACGTATGAATATGACGTCACATGAATGACGACAAGTACATGATATGCCTACGCAGCAATCGTGTTCTATGTCCACCATATCTGTAAGCCCCGTCATTTTAAGGGGACTTTGGTACCTACCTACATCGGACCGATAGTACTTATTATTTTAGGTTTAGGCACAGAATAAATAATAGTACAAGTACAGAAGGATAACTGAGTGAAGTCATTTAAATACATAGCGTAATAATTTTGTAGTGGTAGGCCTCTTACGCAAGAGTCCGCCTAGGGAAGTACCACACCTTTCTCAGATATTCAACCGCCAAGCAGTAGTGTGTAAACATTTCTGTGTTTCGGTTTGAAGGGCAATGTTTCCAGTGAAATTACTGGGCAATGTCTCAGGGTGACGAGCGTAGTGCAGTGACGCGCAAGACTTTGCAACCAAAGTTCTGGGTGGCACTGCAACTGTTATGGACAAGCGTGTGGACGCTTACCATCAGGCGAGCGACCTGCCCGTCCCGTCATTCAAAAAAAATAATTGCGAGAGGCTACAACGCAATAAAGTGCAATTTAACTCGCACAGCGCTGCTATCTTTCAATTATATTTACCTAGAAGGCGCTCACCCATTGCGTGCAGGCTATAATGTACCGTACTCGTATCACAACGCGCGAGAGCTTCAATTGCTCTAACCCTTTCAGAGTCGCTCGGCAGGGTCGTATCAAGATATAACTAGGTACTTGCACTAGTAATTATTCTGTGATATGATATGACTTAGATATTGTAACAGAATTAACAATTATGTAATAATGTATTATTTTTTTAATTATTATTATAAATGTTGATAGTTCTATTAACTACATATAATGAAATTCTTATCAGAATAGACCTAGTACCTCATTATTTGATAATAACTTAATAGGTATTGCACTTTGATGAATAAAATGTGCCTGTCTGAATTCCATGCTTAAGAATAATAATGAATGAAAAAGAAATGGCTACCTACGTAATAAAATGTCGGTTTTGTAAAGTACCTACAGGTACTTTACAAGACTTAACAGACCGAATGCTATGCAGTACATTCTAGGTTTCTTCTTGGTACTCATAATTAAGAAAAGAATATTTTACAAAAACTTTACGTAAGTAGGTACTTTATCGTAAGCACACGGCGCGCGATTCATCGAGCGCACGCTTGACACTCTACTGAATTAACAGCAATATTGCGGCTGCAAAGTGTAGGTATAATATTTGTACTTATTGCGGAGTGCTTCTGGCCTGGGTCACTAGCCATTAATATGGCCATTTTAATCCAAAATCTTCTAACATCCTGCTATTTGACGACGCCGTTTGTAAACGGACGAGTTTTACAAATTGCCTGCAACAGCGAGGCATTTTGTAATTTCCCTTCGGAATTTTGAAAACAGAAGAAAAAAAATGACGATGCCGCTTGTAACGGGACGAGTTTCACAATTAGCATGAGAATCGCCGTTTGAAAAATGTTAGGTTCAGCAAATTGCCTGTGACAAATATATATATATAAATATTTAAATAAGATAAGATAATATATATATATTTAAATAAGAACGGTGTGTTAGTTCCACTATTTATAATTCAAGTACGGCTGAACAGATTTTTATGATCTTTGATTTTATGATTTGTATCCATCCCAAATATAAAACCGATATATAAGTATATATAAAAAACTCATACATTTGGCATGGAACGTCCATGTTGATCCGATCTTCATGAGGTTAGTTATGTAGTTAGATAATAATATATATTTTAAGTTCGTATATGAGCCGAATCGGTTTAGTTTTTTTTTATATCTGGGTTGAAAAGCTAATGATAATGATACATGATACAATTAAGTCAAGTGGATTTTCGTATGGAACGACTTTGTTAGTACATTTCATAATTTTATTATTAAACTAGCTGTACCCGTGGCTTTGCACGCGTGTTCATTTCTTTAGGTTCAAAGTACCATAATGTTGATTTTGAAAACTAACGCGAGTGAAATTCATATTAAATATAAATAAAACGGCTAAAAACTCACGAAAAAGAACATCGGAAATACTCCGATCGGACTATTTTGAAGTCCTTTATCTGGGAGTGTTATGCCGACAAACCGAGACGAGCGCTACGAACGTCAGCACGCAACTGAAGACGCGTGCGTGGCGCGGGCGGCCCAGTGGGCGGCGATGTCACGAGCCGGACACAACGAGCGCAGTGTGCCAACAATCAAAGTTAACAAAAGTGAGTGACAGTGATGACTCCTCGACAGGACCAATATACCAACATTTGAACAAAATTTCTTCAGCCGTCAAAAATACTTTATCAATTGCTCGGCTTCTAACTCACCTGATTGAGATACCAATTACACCAGATTCAAATCAAACCCTAAGCTATCTAACAATGAAAACCGCATTGCAATCGGTCGTGTTGTTTTTATGTGATGCGTGAACAAACAAATATACAGACAAACAGAAAAAAAGAAACGACAAACAAAAAAAAATGTTTAATACCTTTTTTAAGCACCCAAGAGCATTTTTTTCATTTGAATTCATGTAGTAGTTTGGGTGCGATGCGCGGTCAAGATACGGACAAACAGACAGACAAAATTAAAAAGTAAAACAGTTTGGCTTCAGTATCGAATATGGAGAACTATCCAAAAAATATTTTTTAATACTTAAATATTAACATAACTTTGGACCCATATCCCGCAGATATCAATTTCTTTTTCGGCATAAAACGTGTCCTCAATTTTAACCCATCATATAACTTAAGACAGTGCCAAGTTGCATCAAAACCCGTCCATTACTTTCAGCGTGGTACGTGTTCTTTTAAATAAGTTTCAACCCCTAAATAATAACCCATAAATTTTTCGATATGTAATGTATCCTATGTCCTACCTCGTAGTACGAACTCAAATCATACCAAGTTTCTTTTGAATTCATCCAATAGTTCCGGCGGCGTGATGCGCGGCAAGATACAGACTGACAGACATACAGACAAAAATGAAAAAACATACAGTTTAGGCATCATAATAGAACAAAGAGTAACTTAAAAAAAAAACACTATATCTTTAATGTACAGAATTTGGACCCATATCCCACAGGAACCCTTTATTTTTTCGGGACATAATGTATCCATAATTTTCACCTATCTTATAAACTATGTCTGTTCCAAGTTGCATCAACATCCGTCCAATAGTTTCAGCGTGCTAAGTGTTCTTTTAAATAATTTTCCACTTCTATCCTGCAGGACCACTTAATTTTATCGGGATGAAAAGTATCCAATGTCCTACCTCGAAGTGTGAACTCAAATCATACCAAATTTCATTAGAATTCATAAAGTATTTTTGGCGTGGTGCGCTGCCAAGGTACAGACTGACAGACGGACAGACAGACAGAAAGACAAAAATTAAAAAAATACAGTGTTGGATTTAGTATTGAATATAGAACGGCCTCCAAAAAAAATACATAATATTTTCAATTTACAGAATTTTGGACATTATCCCGAAGGAACACTTTATTTTTCGGGATAAAAAGTATCCTCAATTTTAACCCATTATATAAACTATGACTGTGCCAAGTTTCAACAAAATCCGTTGAGTAGTTTCAGCGAGATTCGTGTTCTTTTAAATAACTTTCAACGCCTATCCTGCAGGAACCCTTTAATTTTTCGGGATGAAAAGTATCCAATGTCCTACCTCGAAGTATGAACTCAAATCATACTAAATTTCATTTGAATTTATTGAGTATTTTCGGCGTGATGCCCTTCCAAGCTACAGACAGACAGACGGACAAAAATTAAAAAAATACAGTTTTGGCTTTAGTATGGAATACAGAACGGCCCCCAAAAAAAATTACAAAATATCTTTAATTTATAGAATTTGGGACATTATCCCGCAGGAACTCTTTATTTTTTCGGGATAAAAAGTGTTTTCATTTTTAACCCATCATATAAACTATGACTGTGCCAAGTTGCATCAAAATCCGTCCGGTAGTTACAGAGAGGTATGTGTTTTTTGAAAAAACTTTCAACCCCAATCCTGCGGGAAACCTTTCATTTTTTCGGATGAAAAGTAGCCTACCTCGTAGTATGAACTCAAATCATACCAAGTTTTATTTAAATTCATTCAGTAGTTTCGGCGTGATGCCTAGCCAAGATACAGGCAGACAGACAGACAGACAGACAGATAAAAAAAAACAGTTTTGGCTTCAGTATCGAATCTAGAGTAAAGTCAAAAAAAATATTGGACCCGTTACAGTTTTATTATCAGTATATAGATTTCGTAGTTGTTGATTTATAACACATGATATAAAAAAATACATCAGGGGTCTCAGTTTGAGGTAAAATCATCAAAATTCAGTTAAAAAGAGGGACTATTATAATTATAAATATCAATTGTCCTTTTCATTTGCGCCTGCCAAATTCTCGTTAAAAGGGAACGACTATTTTCCCCTTCATAAAATATGTATATGTTTTCCATTGGTTTTCAGGTTGGAGATGAGATCCTGGCTGTGAACCTGGTGGATGTCAGGCGGATGTCCCTGGACGATGTGGTGATCATCATGTCGATACCCAGGAGGCTGCTGCTCTGCACGCGCCAGAGGAAAGGTGAGAATGCCTCTCTATAGTTTGTATGGTGATTATACTCAAAGTTTTGAAAGATGTTGGCTGAGCGGCAATATGTGCTTTTTGCACCCCTGGGTTCTATCCTCAGCTGCACACCAAATAATCATAATAAATTATATGTCGGTCGGATTTTCTATTGCTTCGTACTTCAGATCTGTCGGTCCCGCGGTTTCCAACAGTTGCCATGCCGCCCAGGGCCAGCCTTGGGCGTACTGAGAAACTGACAGCAAAGACAACCTTATTCATAAATATTATTAGTGAAGGTTGTATAGGCAGTTATTATAGACGGTTTATCCTCAAAAAAATAAAATTATTGATTCCATTTAAGTTTTATGCGAATTGAAATCGTTCTTTATAAAATTACTTTTTGTCTTATATTTTAGTTTCGTTAAAGTAGATCTAAGACAATAAAATCAAGTATCTATTCCATTCGCTAAGAAAAAGAAACATACTGGAAGCAACTGCTTCCAGTATGGTTTTTTTTCTTAGCAGTCCATATCTTTTAAACCACTGGAACGATTTAGATGAAAATTAAACTATTCCCTAAGTTGTAATGTACTAAAACTATCACAAAATAATTATTGCGATCACTTGTAGTTTCTGAGAAATACGTGGACAAACATACATACATACTTACATTCATTCGTGAAATTTGGTATATTTGTTCAGATACTTATATAGACTAACATAAATGAATATTTCGCATTTTCATAATATTACATACATACACATCAACTTATGAATCTACTTTTTTAAGTCAGTTTATAAACTTCCAGAAAAAGTAAATTATTAACATTGTAGACGTTGTAAAAACGATAGTTAGCGAATAACCGTATATATTTCACAAAATTGTAAGATGGAGTTTAGGCAAACCATTGTTTGTTTAAAATGAACATCTGCTGCAACGTTTCAGGTAAATCAGGGCCGGGTTCACCGTCGATGCCGCGCACGGAGCACAAGCCGCCTCCAGTCGTGGTGCTGAAGAGGGACTGCCGGGACGACGACGAGCGGGACAGAGACCGGGTGGATGGACTCTACTCACAGTTAGTTTTTTATTTTTGGGATAAAAACAGACTCCCTTTCTGTAGCCAGGAGCCTCCAGCTCAGTTAGGGGTGATCCAGCAGCAATCTTTGAGAACTCGCCTTTTCTAAGCTAAGCATATTAACCATTTCGTCCACATCATCACGTAACACCAAGTTTGATAGTGGTCAAATGCTAGTCAAAATGCCATAATAATATGCTATCTTCTATCCATACTTATAATAACATAATATCTTGCTGATTATCTTCTATATTATAATAAAACAGTAATTAACAAAAGCAAGTAAGAAAATAAAAAAACTCTAGGTGACTTAAAATAAGCTACTGAACAAGAATGTAATTATTTTAATTATTTAAATGGTGTCTGTCTGTCTGTGCGTTCGCGCATCAGGTAAAAACTACTCGGCCAATCAAAATGAGGTTTATACAGTCAGATAGTTTAGGTTTCTATTTAAAATCTGGTATATTTTGTGTCCGACGAGAAGAAGCTGAGCAATCGTAAAAACTATTCAACAGTTGAACAAATTTTGAAGTTTGTTATAAAAAAAAAAAAAAAAAAAATGTAGCTTACTTCCGCCAAAACTGTAAGTCAGACAAATGATAAATGGTAAAATTAACACAAGTAAAACCCCACGCTAAATAAACCCTACCCAAATTGAACTATTGTAAAATATAAATAAATAAAATATATATACACAATAAAAACCCCCACGCTAAAAAAACCCTACCCAAATAAATGTATCGTAACACTTATATACATATAATATAAATACACAATAAAAACATACACCTTGATCCAAATACCAAACGTCTGACATCAATACAACACGTGTTTCGCCTCTGAGGTGTTGCTGGTCTCTCAGTCCAGCACTCGACGAGTCAACATCACCCGAAGATGCTTCGTGCAGAGGCGAAACACGTGTCGTATTGATGTCAGACGTTTGGTATATCTTTCGACTGCCTTCGTGACATAGTTGGCGAGGAGCCGACTGCAAAGCGTGAGGTTGCGGGTTCGATACCCGCGCGAGAATGTGTTTTTGTGGGACCATGGTTCATATAGATATTGGGATGCAGCTAACTCTAGTAGGGACTTCTATGGGTCAAGATCTATGTTTGTGATCATAATCATTAATTGTATCACTACTTCTCAGGCACGGAACCCTGCGCTCGACGGGAGGTCCAGGCAGCAGCGTGCGGCCAGTCGGTGATGGAAGGGAAGAGCGCAGCCGACTGCAGCTCGGCCCGATGTCGCCCGACTCTAACGCACTTGATCTCTATTACAACCCGCGCCCGCCTTCTGATCATTCTACTTGGAGGTGAGAGTTACAGCTGTTTCTATTGAAAGTTGCGTGCGCTCATTCTGTATGCAAGAAGCAGTGCAGCTGACTGCAGTTGGGGCTTTTATCACCTGACTCTAACTCGATATATTGACCTCTATTACATTTTGTGCCCGCCTTCTGATCATTGTACTTGGAGGTGAGATTTCGTTGTTTCTATTGATCACTGCATGCACTCATTCTGTGAAGGAAGGAAGAAGTGCAGCTGACTGCAGTTCTTCCCGATATTGCCCTACTTTAAGTATTTGACGCGATGGATCTCTACATTTCGCACCCGCTCTCTGATCATTCTACTTGGAGGTTGTGGAGCTATTTTATATAAATAAATCTATACTTACTATAATGAACAAAAAATAATTAATAATCTATGTTTTCGAGTTGGGACTAACGATAAATGTAGGTAACTATGGACAACCAGTAGTCGGTTTTTAATCAAATTATTTTTTTATGGGTATGATGAAAACAGTCTAGGTACTGATTTGCAGTCTAAATAGTTCTAATTAACTTAATTAACATTTGAAGCGATATTTTATAAACACAGATAACAGTCACAGTCACGACTATGATGATATTTAGGTATGTAGGTTTTAACCTCTATAAAATATTCTATGAAGGATCAGCTGGCATGAATGCCAATAGGAAAACGAATAAGTAGTTCTAACATACTACTATGTGTATGGAATGGAGAAAGATGGTGGCCAAACTGTAGCATATTCATGTAGCATGTGCAGCACCCGGGTCTAAACCTCGTTCCATCATCAATAATTTATTGTAAGTTATGTGTGGGTTACGATGCCAACGCTCAAAAAACGGTGAAGGAGACCGGATGTCCAAAAACCTCAACGGACAATAATATTGTGATATCCACCAACCTGCACTCAACTCACGCAACAATCTGCATTGATGAATATTTCATGTACAGCTTTGATTATCTATGTCTAGAAGAAGTGCGAAGGGCGGTTTTATCGCTTAGATCGATTAATTTCAGGAAATCAAATTATAGCCAAACAAATTAAAAAAAAAAAAATGTTTTAAATTACACAAATCACACATATAAACAAAGAAAAGAATAAATAAAGAAAAATTGATATATTCAACACTAAAATATAAACAAAACATTAACTGCTTACGTAAATAATAAGAATAAAAAATATATTATGATAAATAAGCGAAAATAATAGTAAAAACAGTTTAAACTAAATCATAGCTTAGTTTTGTATGGGTCTTGCCTCAGCATAATACCGAGACTTGACAAATGATATATAATGGTGAAATTATACAGATATTCGTGCATTTAACATACGCTTCCTCCGTAAGAAATATCTCTTCCAGTGGTCTTTAGAAGATCTGTTTAACAATATGACCATTGAATAAGGTATAAGTCTAAAACACCAAGGATAATAGAGATAATAGCGTAATGTCAAAGAAGAAGGAGAAAATGATTCTATAAGCAAGTAGAATTCACTAAACGAGTGAAGAACATTAATAAAGTCACAGAGCACCCCCACGACAACAAGCGCCAGGACGTGGCTGCAGCGTCTCCTTGACATGCCCCTTTGGCAACATGACATCACTGACACAACTATCTTCACAAACAGTAATGTTGTAACACTAATAATTATGAATTTAACGAACATAAATATTGAAATGTCTACCAAATGATGATTAGAAGGCATATTGTTAAATCTTGTTTTGCTGATGACGGTAACGATGATCAAGGCAGCTGCGGCCATCGCATGCGCAGAAAAAGTCAGCGCCCTCATCCCATAGCTCAGCTCCCCGGGATATACCAGCACCAGCCTGAGATAAGCCAGTAATGCCGCGTTCAGAGTCCAGCATAACATCGACAATTCCAAGTATCTTTCAACAAATTTCGCACTGTTACTTTCAGAAATCCATAATCCGAAATAATTTTCATTGACTCTGCCCAGCAAATTCCAACACAGGTTCAAAGTGCCAAAGATAATTTGGTTGCAAGACACATAGTTATGTAAACTTCTCCATTGTGGCAAAAGGTACCAAGCCGTAAGTAATATAACACAGCACAATATCGAAAGGACTTGCGCTAATATATTTATCACAAAAGACCACATTTTTTGTAGATGTTTTTTCTGCGAATTTCGACTGCTGTTTGCGGAATAAATTTGTTAATGCTAATTATTATTATATATACACTAATTGCTGCCAGCGGCTTTGCATGCACGGTTTGCACGTTTTTTTCATACAATGTGTGTCATACTCGATTATTCGGGTCTAGCATGCAATGCAATTAGACGCGAACCTATATTAAATTTGGGAACGAAAAATTCATCGGCAAAGCAGGACTTGAACCTGCAGCATCCGGTTTACCGTTCCGTAGCTTCTTAGTTCATAGTTCCTTGGCCTTACCTTGTAAGTATGGCGAATCTTCCCTTTAATGTAAACTTAGCACACATCTGCTAAAAAAATAACATTTCATTTAAGTATTACGTTTTTAGATGTTTGGGTATGGATATGTTGTCATTGTTAATCAGTCAGACAGCCATGAAAGTTTATATAATACTTTGATAATGTTTTTTTATGTTTATTAGTAACAGTACATTGCAATCGATAAATTCAAGTCAAATTCAGCAATAAACTTTAAACCAAATATATATATATATAAATATATATACATAAACCAAAACAACAACCAAACATACACTTATACGACTTACACGAACATAACCAAATATATATATATATATTTGGTTATGTTCGTGTGATCTATTTAGGTATATTTGACAGGGGTAGCGCGATTGGCAACAGACAATAAACTATTTTGCTGCTTGTAACTAGCATGAATCTGTAAAACTAACGACGGAGTGAAAGAAATGAAAAACACGTTTCAACAAGTGTCAAAATATAGTGTTGTTAAAACATTTCCATGTTTGTCAACAGTTATCGACCACCGCCCCCTGTGATCACGGAACAACCAAAGTCTTCGACTTCACACTACGTGCCGTACGAGAGATCGTATCCCAACACTCTGGACAGCCTTGCGGAGAAGGTGCATTCGTACTACCCTCCTGATAGCGGCAGGTAAGAAATATTTACTAATGCACTTACTTAATACAGCTATTTATATTCTATGGTTATAACTAGTAGTTTGATCTGAAAGAATATTTGTACTCCCTTTCTGAGCTTTTCGATTCCGATATCTCAACATCCTTCAAACCGATTAAACTCGGTTGTGAAAATTGTGTATTCATTAACTTCTTACATAAATCTTACCAAAATTTATGAATACCAAATCAACCATAAAAGAGAGTTTTTTGGTACTCTGTGAAATCAATTATTTGAGTGTTATCAGAAACATATTTGTTTTGGAGACCTCGGTTGCGCTCGTCAATTTTCTTTTTAATCTCTTTCAGCACACGTTTTGGAGGACGGGTTCCAAGATCGGGTTCAGAACAGCAGTTGCCTCGAGCCGAGACTCATTCAGACTTCGGCCGACATTCACTGCTACGGTCCAGTTTGAAAGCATCGGGTGCTTCTGGAGGTATTGAATATTGTATTTAACTGATTAAACTAAGAAAGAAAGAAAGAAAGAAAATACATTTATTTCTGACAACACACAACATTAAATATTATCAAAAACAAAAAATGTGTGTTGTCACAAACAGGTCCCGACTCAGCAAACGCAAAGGCTCCATTGGCAAGGCCTTGGCACTGATTTTCTGTCGGAACCTATTCGTGACATCACGAATGCATTGGCACAATAATACAAACACGAAAAACAAAAAACAACAAACATACCTAAAAATAAAACAATATAATTTACTGTAAAAAAAATGACATCAGAAATGTCACTCTAAACAGGAAACTTCAGAAAAGTCATCCGTCGTTCGGTTTGGGAAGGATCGCTAGTGGCAAAACTCCCCCCCCCCCCTGAAAATATTGTGTTGAATACAATCTAGTTATATGTACCACAAACCCACCGTTGTTTACCGAAGTCCAATTGCGACATATTTAATCATACAAGTAGGTACTTCCTTAGATTGTGAAAGTACCAATTAAGCACTTTTTGTACTTATGTTGTTTTTCTATGAATAATGCGCAGTAGAGGTACTCTACATATTGATTTGATTTAATTGCGCATAGCTGAATAAGCATTTATGTACTTAGATGTTTTTCTCGCTAAAGTATGAGAAATGTAACTACTTAGTTGTTATTGCAAATGAAGAATGTACTAGAAATCGCCTACGCATTTATAAAAGTTATATAAGGAAGTTACTAAGTACAAATTGTCATTATTTTATCTTCGCTTGAATTGTACGGTCAAAAGTAAGACCAATAAAATTACCTTCAAATTTAATTTGTTGTTTATTTTATTAAAATCTCGGCTCCGTCCAAATTGTCTGGCGCAGCCGGTTGTATTTTTTTTTTAATGTCGTGGAAATTTAATTTGTCCGGCGCTTACTTCAAAAATTGTGAAATATAATTTGTCTGGCGCAACCTACATATTTGGTGCAGCTGTCCTGAATAACTTCAGTGTGTTCCTGACAAATCCACGGAAAAAATACTCGAACCAAACAAATACGACTGTATTGGAAAAAGGAGTTGAGAAACAATTCAGCGAGTGGAATAATCACCGAGGCATGGGATAGAGCGGTTTTAAGTGAGTCGAAAATCATTCACTTTCCGTATTCTTGCCCTGCTATTCGACCCTTAGTGTTTTTGGACAAATATTGCCAATACACTTATTTTTGATTTATTGTATGCGAATTTATGATTTTTATGTGAATTTTTGACGTTTTATGTGTTTTTATTGATTTTTATGTGAATTTATGTGTCTTTATTGATTATTATGTGAATGTATTGATATTTTATGTGAATTTATTGATTTTTATGCGTCATAATTGATTTTTATGTGAATTTATTGATTTTTATGCGTCATAATTGATTTTTATGTGAATTTATTGATTTTATTGCGTCGTAATTGATTTTTATGTGAATTTATTAATTTTTATGTGTCATAATTGATTTTTATGTGAATTTATTGATTTTAATGTGTCTTTATTAATTTTTTTGTGCTTTTATTGAACTTTTATGTGCCTTTATTTAATTATATTTTGAATTTTTGTGTGTTATACGTGTTATATTGTACAAACGCATACTCAATTTTAATAATTTGAATTGATTTTAAATAATAATTTAAAATGGAACCTATGAGGATTATAACGAATGAAATTGTAAAAATTCATTTGCTGAAACTATAATACAAAATACTACAAATACTCTACATACAATTACTTTTAATGAACCTCTTAATGTTGAAAAATTTAATTTTGATGAAATACAAGTAAATAATATAGTTGAAAAAATGGAAACAGATTGTGAATTAGACGAAATATTGTCAGAAAATCTAACAAAACTGAGATTAAATCATATGAATGAAGAAGAAAGAAATGCAATTTAAATTTATGCAATCAATATAAAGATATATTCTATTGTGAAAAATTACCCCTTTCATTTACAAATGATGTTAAATATAAAATAAGAACTACTAATGAGGATCCAATATATATTCGACCTTATAGGCAACCTCAAACAATTAATGATGAAATAAACAATCAAGTTGAAAAGTTATTAAAAGATAACATAATTCAAGAATCATATTCAGCATGGAATTTTCCAGTTCATATAGTTCCAAAAAAAGATGACGCATCTGGTAAAAAGAAATATAGAATGGTAATTGATTATAGACGATTAAATGATATAACTACGGATGATAAATATCCTCTACCAAATATAACAGATTTATTTGATAAATTGGGAAAATCCACTTATTTTTCAACTTTAGATTTAGCAAGTGGATATCATCAAATCGAAATGGATAAAAATGATAGACAGAAAACAGCTTTTAGTACTCAGTCTGGACATTATGAATTTTTAAGAATGCCTTTTGGTTTAAAAACAGCCCCAGCTACATTCCAAAGAACAATGGATAATGTACTGCGTGGACTACAAGGTATTCATTGTCTTGTTTATTTAGACGACATAATTATATACTCATCCAGTTTATTTGAATAGTTGAGAAAAACAAATTTAAAAGTTCAACTTGATAAATCAGAATTTTTGCGAAAAGAAGTCTTATATCTTGGACATTCAATTACAAAAAATGGTTTGAAACCTAATAATGATAAAATAAAAGCAGTATTAAATTTTCCTTTGCCTAAAACGCAAACAGAAATTAAAAGCTTTTTAGGATTGGTATATTACAGAAAATTTATAAAAGACTTTGCGAAGTTAACAAAGCCTCTTACTAAATGTTTAAAGAAAAATCAAAAAGTAATAATAAATGAAGAATATGTATCGTCATTTGAAAAATGTAAAGAAATATTAACAAATGCACCACTTTTACAATTTCCTGATTTTGAAAAACCTTTTATTTTAACTACGGACGCATCAAATTATGCAATCGGTGCAGTACTTTCTCAAGGAACTGTTGGTAGTGATAAACCTATTGCATATGCAAGTAGAACACTCAATAGTGCAGATATACGTTATAGTACTATAGAAAAAGAACTCCTTGCCATTGTATGGGCAACAAAACATTTTAGACCTTATTTATATGGTAAAAAGTTTTATATTTATACAGATCATAGACCACTAGCATGGTTGAATTCAATAAATGAACCAAATAGTAAATTGACACGTTGGAAATTACGATTAGCTGAATTTGATTTTGAAATAACATATAAAAGTGGGAAACAAAATAAAAATGCGGACGCTTTATCGAGATTAAAAGTAAATGCACTAGGAGATGATGATAATCTCTCAATGAAAGTTAATATTGATAAAAAAGAAAACAAATTAACAAATACAATTTCCAAAAAAGGAAAACAAATAAGATCAACTTCTCCAATTACAATATCTTCTGATTCAGAAAAAACTTTAAGTATTTCTAGAAGGTCACCTTATTCAATACCTTCATTTGATAGTAGTACAATTACGGCATCTGATATTCCTGAAAATTCTAGTACTGAAACAGCACATTCTCATGAAAATATGGATATGGAAAGCATACCTATTTTACATGAAGCAATTGATACAAAACCAAATCAAATATTAATTTACTCGTGGAATTTAAATAAAATGTCTGTAAAAGATATTTCAAGAAATAAACAAAAAGTTTTAGAAGTACATATGCCAGTAAATAATACACATTTAGTAAAATAATTTTTAAAAGGTTACATAAGACCTAAAATTAAATATTTTATATATTTTGAAGAAGAAGCACACAGAAAAGATTTTGCTTCAGTTGTCACTACTTTATTTAAAAAGGATTCAGTAAAATTATTTGAATGCACATTAAGAGTAGTATATGTCGAAAATGAAAACGAACAACGTGAAATAATTTTAAAATATCATGAAGGAAAAACAAGTCATAGAGGTATAAAAGAAACACTGGCACATTTAAAAAGAACATATTATTGGAATAATATGGATCAAACAGTTGCAAGCGTTATAAATTCTTGTCAATTATGTAAACGTATGAAATATGATCGTAAACCAATTAAACCTGAATTGCAATTAACGCAAACCCAAATAAAACCCTTTCAAGAAATATTTATAGATACTTTTACTATTGAAAATAAATCATTTTTGACCATAATTGATGCATTCAGCAAGTTAGGTCAAGCAATTGAAATAAATACAAAGTGTACCCCTGAAATAATAAGAGCATTAATAAAATATTTTTCATATTATGGAATACCAAGTAAAATTAGTTCAGACCCAGGTTCTGAATTTAATAATACTTTAATGAAAGAAATGTTATCTTTTTATAAAATAGATTTACATATAGGAACGCCACATAATCCAAATTCAATGGGATTAATTGAAAGGTTTCATTCAACAATTATAGAAATTTATAGACTTGCTAAATATGAGCAAAAATCTACTGATGCCGCATCTATAATGACATATGCAGTATTGTCATATAATCAAACGATACATTCGACAACAAATCTAACACCATTTGAAGTAGTATTTGGACATACGGATTCAAGTAGTATATTTGCTGTAAAATTTTATAAATATTTTACTCAGCAATTAGTTAAAGAGCACGCACAAAGAACAAAATATCTTTATAAATATCTAACGGAAAAGTTAGTTGAAAAGAAAGAAAGAATTAAAGAAAAACGAGGCGGAGAAAATAAATTTAATATAAAAGTAGGCGATAAAGTTTTTATAAAAGGAGTTAATACTAGGCGAAGTAAAGATAGTCCTAGATATCAAAAAGCACAAGTGACAGGAGAAATAGTATGTAATACTGTCCATGTAAAAATAAATGGTCGTAAAACTAAGGTTCCAATAAAAGATATTAAACGTCCACCCAAGGACTAGCTATTCAGCTACAAAGGATTGAAAATAATCCTGGAATATTGCCTGTTAAAAAAGGAAATGCAATTTTGGAATATGATAAATGGAAGGTAATTAAGGTATTAGACTTAAGCTTAATTAAAGATGATTTATATTTAAACATAAATAAGTTGAAAGATTTGAACAGATATTTAAAAGATAAAGTTAATTATACGATTAATTTTAATGATGATAAAATACAAACTGAATTTATTAAAAACTTAACTTTAGAAAGGTATGAGCAAGCAGTCCCAACTTTACGTGTTAAAAGAGGACTTAAAAATCCTTTAGGATCAATAATTAAATTGATAACTGGAAATATGGATAATGATGACGCAAAATATGATGAATTCATTAATCAAATTAAAACTAAGCAAGATGCTATTTCAAAGAAAGTTACTTTGGTTGCAGAAATGGTTGATGGTTTTGTAAATTTTACTAATACTTCTTATTATAACTTTATAAAATTTGAGAATAACTTAATTAATATTGAGAGAGCATTAAATACAAGTAAAATAAATGATTTTGTTTTTTTTTTTCATGCTTATAGTTTGTTAACACATAATCTAATGAATTATTTGAATTGTTAAAAAATATTGAGAGAACAGATAAGTTAATTTTCCCTGTTAATTATGAAAATTTAGTTAATATAGAGCAAAATATAGAGATAAAAGCTTATATTAAGGGTAGGCAAATTACATTTGTACTGGCAATTCCAGTTGTACGCAAAAACACTTACAAATATTACCAGTTATTCCCCTTACCTATCCTTGATACTTCCTAAATATCCTTATATCCTCGTGAAGGATTTGAACTCTATCACATTGCTCTCCAAGCCATGCGACGAGATTGATGAAAAAATATTTCTTAGTAAAGAAAGTTGTGCAGTCGTATTGGAACAAGATAAATGTATAACTGATTTAATGAAATTTACGTTGAATATTACGTCGTGTTCTCCAATTTTAATCGAAACTTCAGAGATAAAGGTTCAACAAATTGAAATGAACATATGGATAATTTTTGCAAGTTACCAAACGTACTTGACAAAAACCTGTGGAAATGAGATTACTCGAGAGAAAATCCTTGGTACTTATATTTTAACCTTGGACGATAATTGTAAAATACAAGTTAAAGATTACTTAACATCCCGAATAATTAATGGGTTCCTGCAGGATAGGGGTGGAAAATTAATTAAAAGTACACGTAGCACGCTGAAACTATTGGACGGTTGTTGATCAACTTGGCACAGACATAGTTTATAAGGTGAAAATTATGGATACTTTTTGTCCCAAAAAAATAAAGGGTTCCTGCGGGATATGGGTCCAAATTCTGTTCATTAAAAATATTGTGATATTTTTTGTAGGTTCCTCTTCTTTCGATAATAAAGCCTAAACTGTATGTTTTTCATTTCTGTCTATCTGTATCTTGGCTGCGAATCATGCCACCGGAACTACTGGATGAATTCAAATGAAACTTGGTATGATTTGAGTTCATACTACGAGGTAGGACATAGGATACTTTACATCCCGAATAATTAATGGGTTCTCGCAGGATATGGGTTGAAAATTATTTAAAAGAACACGTACCACGCTGGAACTAATGGACGGTATTTGATGCAACTTGGCACCGTCTTAATTTATATGATGGGTTGAAATTGAGGACACGTTTTATCCCGAAAATTAAAGGGCTTCTGCGGGATATGGGTCCAAAGTTTTGTTAATATTTAAGTAATAATATTTTTTTTGGATGGTTCTCTATATCCCATACTGTAGCCAAAACTGTTTTTCTTTTCATTTTTGTGTCTGTCTGTTTGTCCGTATCTTGACTGCGCATCACACAGAAACTACTGAATGAATTCAAATTAAACTTGGTACGATTTGAGTTCATACTACGAGGTAGGACATTGGATACTTTTCATCCCAAAAATTTAAAGGGTTTCCGCGATATAGCAGTTGAAAGTTATTAAAAAGGACACGTATCACGCTGAAACTACTAGACGGATTTTTTATGCAAATTGACACAGTCATATATCTATATACTTATAATAAATCAATAGGTACGAAAAAGGCTGTAAAAATAAGATAAATAAAAAAATGCTCTTGGGTGCTTAAAAAAGGTATTGAAAAAGAGCATTTAAAAAACAATATTCTTTCTGTATGTTTGTCTGTATGTTTGTTTTTTCACGCATCACGTAAAAACTATTGGACCAATTGCAATGCGGTTTTCATTGATAGATAGCTTAGGGTTTGATTTAAAAACTGGTGTAATTGGTATCTCAATCTGGTGAGTTAGAAGCCGAGCAATTGATAAAAGTAGTTTTGACGGCAAAATAAATTTTGATTAAATGTTGGTATATTGGTCCTGGAATAGCACATTACGCATTCGCAATGTGCTATTCCATTCGCACGCATGGTCGTAAAGAAACGACCACGCGTGCGAAGCCGCGGGTACAGCTAGTATAAAATAAAGTAATTAATTCCTACTAAAACAATAACTTTCGGGAACTGTTATTAAAAAAAACAATTAAAATAAATAGAAATGACCGGAAATTGCTGTGAATTGATACTAATTACGAGTTATAGTGTTGAAACTATAACTCGTAATTAGTGCAAATATACTATTAATAAATCTATAAATAATATCGATTTACAAATACAACAGGCTCTTTGTTTATTCTAATAGAAATCATTTCAGTATATTATTTTATGATATTAGAAATAAACAACAATAAACGCATTCGTATTTTTTTATCCTGCTTATACTTTAATTCATTATTTGTAGTATACATTTTACAGCCAAGAAGGCCCAGGGTTCGATTCTCAGATTGAGTACCTAGGTGCATACTACTATAGCAGATATAGGTAGGTAATTACTTTATAAATGATATTAATGATCGTCATGATCGTAAAGTGTAGGTATCTACATAATATATATTAGAATACAATAATTATATAAGCTATTTTATTCCCTTGACCATAAACCGTGTCATAATCTAACGAAGTCACATAACCTCAAAAGTTAACTTTATTTCCTCATAATTTATTTCTGAAAAGTTCCCAGAAAAAACTAATAACACATAAAAGCTTTTAAAATAATGCTTTACAAATAAAAATACTGTTCAGTTATATCCGCGATACTTTTACATCGAGCCTAAGTTACTTTGGAGATCTGGCATAGTTCTTTGGTACTCATATGAATTTCTGCTGCTCAAACATGGACGTGTAACGTAAATAAATGCATTTTGAATACGGGGGACACTTTAGAGGTCTATTAAAGTATCCTTTGTCCTACCTCGTAGTATGAACTCAAATCATACCAAATTTAATTTGAATTCAGTGAGTATTTTAGGCATGATGCGCTGCCAAGGTACTGACTGACAGACGGACAGACAGACAGACAGACAAAAATACAGTTTAGGCTTTAGTATTGAATATTGAACGGCCTCCAAAAAAAAAACAAAATGTCTTAAATTTATAGAAATTGGGACATTATCCCGCAGGAACTCTTTATTTTTTCGGGATACCGGGATAAAAAATACCCTCAATTTTTACCCATTATATAAACTATGACTGTGCCAAGCTGCAACAAAATCCGTCCAGTAGTTTCAGCGTGATACGTGTTCTTTTAAATAACTTTCAACGCCTATCCTGCGGGAACCCTTTCATTGTTTAGGATGAAGAGTAGCCTATGTCCTACCTCGAAGGAAGTATGAACTCAAATCATACCAAGTTTCATTTAAATTCATTCAGTAGTTTCGGCGTGATGCCTAGCCAAGATACAGACAGACAGACGGACAGCGAGACAGACAGACAGACAGACAGACAGACAAAAATGAAAAAAAAAAATACAGTTTTGGCTTCAGTATCGAATATAGAGTATCCTCCAAAAGAAAATTTCAAAATATCTTCAATGTACAGAATTGGATCCGTTACAGTTTTATTATAAGTATAGATAGATAGATTATAAGTCAATAATGTGGACAGATTTCGTGTCCGCAGCATTTAACTTTTAAAAGAGCAATTTCCGGTCATTTCTATTCTAACTGTTCCTGAATGTTATTGTTTTAATAAGAATGAATTAAATTATTTTATATAGTCAATAATGTGGATAGATTTCGTGTCCACGGCATTTAACATATAAAAGTCTTGGAAGCCGAAACCTGGCATCCTCCTTTAAACTTTATCGGTCCAGTTGATTCGGGGCAAATTGGCTGTGACAGGTGGACAGAAAGACAGACAGACAGACAGACAGACACGAGTGATCCCGTAAGGGTTCCGTTTTTATTTCATTCGGGCGTACAGAACCCTGAAAATGTTTTTTTAAGGACTGATGTTGGTTGACTGCAGGTTCGGTAGCTTACTATTGGTCACACCAAACAGTATGACTACGAGGCAAAATAACCTCGTGGTCACACTAGTATGACTAATCGGGGTTACCCCGAGTTCGCACCCCGGCTTCCATTCCGTTTGTAAAGGGAGTGACGGATAAATTCGGCAGATGAAAGAAGTTTCGGAGTTTGAAAATGAGTGAAAGTAATGACTGTCAGTCCTTTTCGAACTCTCTACCGGGAGTCAGATAAACCAAGCGAATTTGTGTGAAAGAACACAGTGCAGCTGCAAAGAAAAGATAAATAAATAAATCTATGGTTGCTGAACATGTTTAAAAAAATAAAGTTTAAAAAAATTTAACTCCATTATCCGAAAATCCTCACCACGGAACGTCACTATATACATTTCAAAAACGTGAAGCGAGCGTGAACGTGAGCGTGACGCTTCATGTATGTGAAGCGTCTGAAATGAAGAAGCAACCCAATTTGAGAGAATGGTTTTAAATCATAATTTTTGTAAAGGAAAAATTTGGATTACGGACGAGTTTTTTTTTCCTTTTAATTATATACATGGATCCACTAAGCAGGCGTCACTGCTTAAAATAAAATAAAGATTTAAAGTTGGCTGCGATTCGAGGAATCCAGTTATTGATCGTAGGTATAACCAAATCAATATTTTGATGAGAATTGACCCGATATTGTCTTTCAATTTGCGGTAGTTTAAAAAGTAATAACGTCAACATTTTATTTATTTCCAGCGTCAAGCCTCTCAAGATACCAACAGAGGTTTGGAGGAGTAGGCATGACGCCTGGCATTAACAGTGGTCTCGGCGGCAACACTCTAGGAGGTACGGGTCTGGGAGGTACGGGTCTGGGAGGCACCGGCCTGGGAGGCCCCGGCCTGCCTTCTGGCTTGTCCTCAACGGGCCTGAGCGGCCTGACCGGAACCAGCCTAGTTGGTTCCGGTTTGACTAGCTCAGGACTTGGAACAGGCCTGTCTGGAACTGGACTGAGTTCTGCTTTAGGAGGAGGTAAATGTCTACAATTTTAATTTTAAGCCTGTTTGTGTTCCATAAGATACATTAGTCTATTATGCCTTTTAAGTTTTTAATGTATGTGTTTAATTATCCGAAGTATACAAACAAGTAGATCCCTATAAGATAGAAATTTCTATTCAAATTGTGTTAAGGTTCTGTTTTGTGTATCATTTTTAGGCTACGGTACTACGGGCCTAGGTTTGGCATCATACAGCAAGTTTGGCACATCGCGGCGCAATCGAAGCCTGGACTATTCCTCGGACACAGAAGCCACTGCTCCCACGAGGACACCTTACTACTCCGGCTTGAGTGGCTACCGGAGTAGCACGCTCGGAAGGGACATCGGGTCCAAGTTCAACTCTTTGCCCAGGGATGTGAGAGGAACTGGTCAAAGGTTCGTTGTACTTAAAGCTGGTGAAATATGTCAAATGAATACTATTGGTTTGCACCGAAATAAGACTCTTGGATGTACCACTTTTTCACATTTCGGTTGATTATTAAAAAATAATGAAGATATTTAAAAATGTTTAGGTTTGTACAAACAAAACTCTTTCATATGATTGACCTGATTATCTCACTTTGAAATTTTTATTACGCAAATTCTTTGTCAAACGGGCTGTAGGTAGGGTGGTCTAAGATTGCGCGGTCGATAAGACTACCCACAAGACTTTTCTCAAAATCAGACCAAAGTTTGTAGCTAATGTCAGTGTTGTTTTGAAGCGTATAGGCACACAATATTTCTCCCCAAGTAAGGTAAGTCTTCCAGGTAAGTTTAAGTGAAAATGGAAAATTGTGTAAGACTGCGCATGATACACCTGTGTAATAGTGCGCACGCAGTTTTAAACATCAGTTTTATAAAATGTTTATTAAAAAATATATGTAAATATAAAAATGCAAAAAAAAAAGTATGATGCAAATTCTAATTACTATTTTAAATGACAGAGTGAGAGGAAAAAATACGGATAACAATTTTTCCCTAAGAAAAAGTAGGAACAGCACTTAAGCGATTTGCAGATGGTGAGAGTAAGAGGTTTTTGAGAGGAACTTGGTAAGGCTAAGCCTACTTTAAAAATGTTATTAAATAGACTTCAATCAGTACCTAACAAAAGGAAGATACCAGACTCCATTTAAAATTAGAAACCGGAAGAAAGTTCAAAATATATATTACTACTACTAACTATATCCAAAGCTGAGTCATAAGAAAGCTTGAATATGTCTAAGCTGGGGAGCAAAAGAGCTGGGGTGGGCAACCGATAATCGAAGATTTGATCGAATGCGTTGGCTGCAAGAAGTAGTGGCAAGTCCTAGACCATTTTGGTGTGATTTGTGGAAGCACTAATAAGTTTGCAGTCTTACATAGACCCGCACATTTGTACCGATCTCACTGCGCAATTTTACACAACAAGTAGTGTAAAAGTGCGCGTTTTTCATTTTTTATTATTCTGAAATAGCTCAAGAACTGTTGATCTTATCATTAAATCATTATTAAAATAATGTCTCTTCATGATTAAAGTATAAAAATTGTTTGTCTTAATATTACTTGTATTTGTTATAAAGCCACTGATACGTTAAATGTGCAGTCTTAGATCACCCTACCCTATCCATTTGAAAAGTTAGTTTAGTGTTACTTTCGGGCGCTTTTCTACAAGGGAAATTTGTTTGTCTACGCTTTAACCCTTTTATGTGTTGCTTGTGTACATTTTTGGAAAATTAAATTATTATTATAATTGTTAATATAATAAAGTAAAGAGGAAAGATTTTATATCTTGTATGTTTGTCATCGCCACAAAAAAGTCCGCAACGCTATTTATTTATTTATTCAATTGAAACGGTAACTCCTGTTACATCAATTAAACACATTAAACTCCAGTATAGGTACATTAAATTCATGCTATATGCTATTTGCATTGCTACATGTCTAACTATTATAGTTAAGTCATAATAACCGTTTCTTTTGTTCAAATTAGTTCAAATCTAGTACAATCCCATGGATCACTGATAGAATATTTTTTGAATCCGTAGGTTGGGTCTGAGTCGACGCGCAGGAAGCGTGCTTCAGGATGAGCCCGAACCGCTGTCTTCACATTCCCGTTTAGATCTTCGTTCTTCCAGAGGTAAAAAAGTTATAAGGTTTTAATTTATGTACAACCATGAAAGTTTTATGATAAACAGCAAGTCCCATGTACTCGTATATATTGTAACATTGTTTCTTGTTTCTCAAGACATCACGCTAACTTTTTTCATGTCATATTTCAGCTGCCAGAAATTTTAGATTTTGCTAATGTGTGTGTCAAACAAATATTCCGGTTTAGTTAAACCACTGTATTTTTCTTTTTTTTTAATCGATATTTGAGTTATCTGGTAAGTAACATTCTGGTATCTAGATAACCACATTGTATGCGATTAGCAAATTGCACCATTGTGATGGATTATGGTTCATCCTCTCTCTCATCTGAGAGAAGGCCCGTGTCTCTGCGGTGAGAAAGTTTTAGGCTGATGATGATGATGGTAATATCCCTGGCAGGTCGTCTCCCTTCGTCTCCGTCGATATTCACGTCCGACGAGTACCGCGCGTGGCTGTCGCGCGCGCCGTCCACGTCAGCACTGTATGAGACGCTGCGCCCGCGCCTGCCCACGCACTACTCCGCCGAAAACATACACGACGCGCTCAAGAACGTAAGTGGTACAGTAGACTGATAGTGACAAAAGGTTGATAGAGCAATAATTTCAAATTGATTGAGCGCGACGATAGAAAGGTGATGAGAAATAATTTATGAGTGATGGAGTGACGACAAAAGGGTGATGGAGTAACAATGGACGGATTCACGATGGATCTATAAAGTTTAACATTTACACTTTTCACCCCATTATAATTATTAGTTAATTGTGCAAGCTTTTGGCGATAGCTCTATGCTGCCAAAATTCGAGATAAAACATAGATTTTGGGTTAGTTTAAACATTTCTGTACGTTGTGAGAGCGTCGAAACTTACGTTTAAAAAAAAAAAAAAGAATATATGTGTAAAATCTTACATATGTAAATCTTATACCTGTCATCAAATTGTCATTACATTTTTTTGAATAGATGGAAAGTGGCAGCCGTTTCGGCTCGTCCCTTGGACTAGCCAGACGGGTGGAACGACCGCGCCACCTCCCCGCACGCTCCGTCTCCTCCCAGCAGCTGGGGGTCGCAGGGGGCATGGGCAGTGCAGGGGCTGGGGGCTCCCCCTCCGCGCGTCGTGTCCGCCAGTTGTTGGAGCTTGGTTCACGGTTCAACTGCCCCAATCCCAGTCCGGTGCCAACTCCGGGATCGAGACATCAGCGACATCTAGACATAAATCCTAATGGTGAGCAACAAGGTGTTACTTGGACGAGATTAATCATTATCACCTTTCCGTGCGCTAATTCAGACGGCAATTTTACTGGCGAGCGGTCTATGACAAAATAATCAAGCAATATTGGAGGGGTCACGATTCAATTACCCAAATGTCAGCTCTGTGCCAACGCCAGAATTGAGAGACCAGTTGCATCTAGCCTATACTAGAACTCAATCCTAATGCGGTGCAACATGCATTTTTGTCAAGGCGTTAGCCAGTTGTCAGAGCTGTGGTCATGGTTCAACCGGTGTAGTGGTGGTTTTGAGATATCAGCACAGGCACGGCACCACCTTTAAAGCGAACTGAAGTGACATGAAATCTATTACTGAATTTCAACGATTCATGCCTGAGTGTTTCTTCCTTTGTGATATGATTTTGTATCGTTTTTTCAGGTAATGATTGTGATGATGATTGTGGTTAAATTCCATTTATAAACGGCGGAAAAACTGACTTTAATTCCAGAGTTCCTAAAATACAAAGTGGAGAAACCAACGGCTGGGCTTTCAGCGTCCATGACTGGCCTCTCCCGAATCGCGGGGGGAGGAGTCTCGGGCATGTTGTGGGTGCACCTGCTGGCGGGGCGGGGGCTGCGCCCCGGTGGCACTGGGGGGTCGCCAGGGTCCCCTCCGGGGTCCATGGTTCCTTCGCACCCCGTGGCGCCGAGGGACCTATACTGCGTACTTGAGTGTGATCGCGTGCATAAAGCCAGGACTGTGGTAAGCAACTTATTTAAACGACTTCAAGAAATAGACGAAATTTTTAATTCAAAGTGTTTTTTCTTATACTTAGCACGTCACTGAGCCCGAACTTTGGCTCTTCACATCTATTTTCTGCCAGCAACCTTGCGCAGAACGGAACTACATATAGCTGGTGGGCATCCTACAACTGCGATTCCCACCAGCTAGATCTACGTTTGCCAATTCGCAGTCTCTCTCGAGTGGAGACCGCTACTCGGCAAACGTAGTGTAGAGCACCCTCCGGTTCGAGTAGTGTATATTTTCTATGCCTCTGAATAGGTGGAGTGACGATAACGCAAAACGCAACGCGAATGAATCTGGATGGAGATGAAATGTGTAAGAAGGGGAGAGTGAATACTGAGATGACGGCTGATAGGGAGAAATGGAAGAAATGTACACGTTGTACCGACCCCACACCATAGAAGGGTAGGGAGATGATGACATGTACTACTTAACACAATGTCTGGAACTTTAAAAAAACTGTTACTTAGATAAAACACATACATATAAAAGTTACTTACTTCAAAAATACATTTGATGTCAAATATAAAACAAAATCGGGCTAGTTACACCATTTATAACTCAAGAAAGCATGGACCGATTTTTTTGATCTTTGATTTTTTGGATTTTTGATTTTTTGGATTTGTTTCCGCCCCGAATATCAGAATAACTATTTAGACACCGCAAAAATTAAAGAAAAAAAATGTTGTAAGAAAATTGATTTTTTATTACATTTTGAATGAAACGGTTTTTTGATGATATCTCGAGAACAGATTGACTGATTTCGATAAAATAGAGGGGGGGTTTGTGGTTTGATGTTATCTAAATATATAAAACCCAGTGGGGCTAATTACACCATTTATTACTCAAGAACGGCTGGACCGATTTTTTATGATCTTTATTTGTCTCCGCCCCGAATAGAAGTATAACAGATTGACTGATTTCGATTTTGAGGGGGTTTGTAAGTAGAGGTCGTGATTTCTTGGTGGAGATTTTAGAGGGGATGTGGGTGGGGAGTTTTAAGAGGCAGAGATAGAGGTGGGGGCGGGGGCGGGGAGGGGGTAGGGGAAGGCAAAATATGTACGCGCGCAAAGCCATGGAGCGCATCTAGTAAGACATAAATACTTGAAAAAATATATTTAAATAAAAATGCGTTCTCGTAACCATTTAAAAAGCTGACTCCGAAGTCTAAAGTAATTCAACTCTTTTAATGACTGGGGATGTGTTTTTTTTTATAGCCATCTCGTATATATACATATCACATATATAAGAGTTTCTATGAAAAGCACATAATTTCATGATATCATTTCAAATATATTTTTTTCAAGATTGAACGATTACTCACTCAGTCCCTAGACAACTAAAAACCAGACTAAACCAAGGCATATGCAAGGCAAATACCTAATATGGCAAGGTATATACCTTCTCTGTCCGGTGCATTGCCCGAACATCTGAGTCGGCATTACTCGTGTGACGCGTTCACCCAATTCTTTGATGAGGCTTTTTAGCCTCAGTGCACATTTGGTTACCGCTTCAACCGGGTGCCTCGAACATCAACATTAAACATAAGATATTAAAAATAAATTAACAATTCATAGATAATTAATCTTTTATCTCAACAATCCCCGCAATCTCGCCCCGCACCCGACATAAATTTGGTCCTTCGAAAGGACCTCGCGCGCCGTAAAATTTCGAAAAAGCGTGTTCCGTCGGGCGAGGTGTGAACTAGTATAACAAACTCTTTGTGCGAGTGCAGTGTGAGGATTGCTGTGACAACAACAGAGGATCATCGGCAACACAGGCCGAGTACCTACCAACAGTTGACGAGGGCTGTGTAGCTAAAGGACTTTATCAAGCATCATCGAGCTTGAGAGTGGTTTTTAATGCAGCATCCAACACGTCATCAAAATTCAGTCTAAATGATGTCATGCATAAAGGACCGAACCTACAAAAGGACTTGCAATCCTTACTACTTCAATGGAGGCAATTTCCTTATGCCTTTACAGCGGATATAGAGAAAATGTAACGACAAATCTGCATTGACAGTATCGATCAGCATCTTCAGAAAATTTTATGGCGGGAATCACCAACACAGTCCATACAAAGTTTTCAATTAACCACTGTTACATATGGAACAAAGGCCGCTCCATTCTTGGCAATTATGACACTGAAACAACTAGCCGCCGACGAACGGAGTAGTTTCCCAAACGCCACTGCTGTCATGGAAGGATCGTTTTACATGGATGACCTTTTACACGGCTGCTATAACTTCGAACATGGTAAACAATTGATTGGTGACTTAATGCAGTTACTGAAATCAGGCGGATTTAATTTACGGAAGTGGTCATCAAACAACCAGGAGCTAATGTCGAAAATAGAACAATACGATGATAACACGGTCTATAATTTCAAAACCGAGGATACGACTAAAACATTAGGACTACATTGGAACTCAAAACAAGACACTTTCACTTTTACATGCAACTTTTCCAAACCAACGTCTAAACTTACCAAGCGTGGCTTACTGTCAGAAATGTCAAAACAATTTGACCCCCTGGGGTGGTTAAACCCCCTGTCAACAAAATTGAAAATACTATTTCAAAAAGTGTGGAAAAATGACCTTAAATGTGGAGCCTACCTATTATCAAAGCTTATCAATAAAATCAAACAGAGTATAAGCTGCAAATTTGAAATATATGGTTGGTGTGATTCTACGACAGTATTGGGGTGGATACAAGGAGAATCGGCCCACTGGAAGTCATTTGTGGCCAATAGAGTCGATGCTATAAAACAAGTTATGCCATCCGACTGCTGGCATTATGTAAAAAGTGCTGACAACCCCGCGGATTCAACTAGCAGGGGCTTAACAGCGACCCAATTAACCAAACATTTGTTATGGTGGCATGGGCCATCATGGCTACCAACGTATGACGTACAGATGGAACAAAAACAGACATATATAACAGAGGAAATAGTAAGAAACATAAAACAAGTTAACATTATTCAAAGAAACGATAACAGCATTATAGATGAATTACTACAAAAACATAACTCTATAGCAAAAATAACTCGAGTTTTAGCATGGATACTGAGGACATTGACACTTATTTCACTACGTAAGCATTTACCAAGCTACCTAACTATACAAGAATTGCGAAAAGCCAAGTCAGCTATTATAAAACACGTTCAACGAACAGAACTGCAAACAGATATAGAACATTTTAAGAAACATGGTAAAGTGGCAACAAGCAGCAGGTTATTGAACTTAAACCCATTCTTCGATAAAGAAGGATTTCTAAGATACTCTTAGAAATATAGGCTTTTTAGCCTTGGTGCACATTTGGTTACCGCGTCAACCGGGTGCCTCGAACATCAACATTAAACATAAGATTTTAATAAGATTAACATTTCATAGATAATTATTTTTTTATCTCAACAATCACCGCAACCTCGCCCCGCACCCGACATTCTCATAACGGTGAGATAATTATAGCTATACGATTAAAAATGCTGAAAATATGAATCTTCTACATTCCATGCTTCACTTTTCAGGTCCGAACTGGAGAACTTCAATTCGACTGGGATGAATCCTTCGAGCTCGAGCTCGTAGACAACAGACAGCTGGACGTTTTAGTCTACTCTTGGGACCCGCAACACAGGCACAAGCTGTGCTATCGAGGCGCTGTCACGCTCCCGGATCTGCTGTCGCGCTCGCCTTCACACCAGCTGGCGCTCAAGGTGAGCATAACAGAGCTAATAGAAAATCAACAGCTAGGTGGCTACCTCTGCTTGATATTCAAACACTATCTTAAATCACACCTTTTTTTTTGTCTTTTGTAAAGCCTTATTAATTGTTGCCAAAACTTCATCCGATTATCAAAGTTACGCCATAATTATTTTCGGATTGTGTCATTAGCTCTGCGGGCCTACCTCGTCTATGACGCGACAACGTGCTCGCTTTAGACAAAATTCTAGTTATAGGCGTTTACCATTTATCTCACCTGATGTTAAGGATGATGTGATAGAATACGGTAAACGCACTAAGCCTAAGGGCTTGGCAACACGTTTTCTGCTAATGATGATAGGCAGACTCTTTAATGTCCAGGACACGGTAGGTCACTGTGTTACATTTTACCAAGATTTTATAAAGTTTTCCTTCACTGACACTGACACGGCAGTGAACAAACAAACTGAGCAGTTCATGGTTCACATAATTTCAGAATTAAAAGAGCTTAATCGACACTCTTGTTCTTCTCGTGCCCACAATCAACAAAATTTGATCCAAATGAATATAGCTCAACTCTGATTAGATTTCGGTAAATTTTGAGGTCCTTCTTCTTTGATTGGCCGCGGTGTGTGTTGCGGGCGTCTGTTCGTTGACCCTCGCAGCAATTTACCATGCATTGAGCCACTTAACATGACACTCGTGATGGTTTGAAATCAAATAGAAACGATGTGTTTGAATCGGTCGCAGATGGAGCCGCGTGGCACGCTGTACGTCCGGCTGCGGCACACGGAGCCGCACGAGCTGTTCCGGCGGCGGCCGGCGGCGGGCCGCGTGTCACCGCCGCCACTGTTCGGCGCCGAGCTGGAGGCTGTGGTGGCGCGCGAGGTGCGGGTGCCGCACGCACCGCCCGTGCCACTCATCGTGCGCCGCTGCGTGGAGGAGATCGAGCGCCGCGGACTGGACATCATCGGTACACACAGTATGACAGTGTTGCTATCATTGTCTCATGTGCATAATGTGCAGCCTCCAGCGAGATGAGAGCTAATACGCGTTGCCAAGCAAAGTCATTATTTTAAGAGAGTGCATGTATAGTATCACACTTTCAAGAACTTTTAATAAAAGAAGCATTCGTCACCGCCAATTCGAGAGTGAATCACTCAAGATATGCCGATGCCGTAACATGCACATTTACACCATGTCATACCAATCGGCCGCCCCGTCGTAGCAAGTCCTCGTTCTAGTTGTTTTAATTCTGTCAAATTCTCACGAAAATTAAAAAAACAATGTGGGTGTATGTGTTGAAATTCTGTAAGTGTCGTGGCGATATCGTAAAATAGATTATTTCATGAAATTGTTGGCCACATCATGATACATTTTTATTTCATGAAATTATCGTTGCAATCTTGAAATGGTTTGGCCAAATCAAGTAGTGATCATATCGTAAAATAGTTACACTATCAACCACTAGAGGCGCTAAGCGGAAGCCAGACTTGGCCGTGATAGGTTAGAAGACGACGCACGGCTACTTCAAGATATGGTCAAACATTAGTGATTTGATAATTGTAGGAATTACCATAGATTTTGTTTAGAACTAAAAGAGCCCTGTAATTGGCTGTATTATTTAATTAACTAAAAACTTTGTTTTATACTTGTAGCTGTTGGTCTTTTGAATAAAATAAAATAAAATATCGTAAAATAGTTACATTATCCAACGTTAGAGGCGTTAGAGGGAAGCCCGACTTTGCCGTGATAGGTCAGAAGACGACGGCGCGGAAGTGTAGCGAGCTACCGCCTTTGTCGTCGTTTTTTTTTGCCTCGTTAACCTAACCGCTATACGCACGGTTACTTCATGATATAGTCAACAATTTGTAAATTATATCGTAAAATAGTTAGATTATCCACCGCTAGAGGCGCTAGGCAGAAACGCGACTTGGCCGTTTTTTTTTATCCTTGAAAACCTATCTGTTTGAACACCTTTGTTACCAAGAAAACCCTACATTAATGATATTTATTTATATGGCCAAACGTGGATTCAAATATCATTAAACGTCGGTGTGTCAACGTTTAATGTCAGTTTTAGCGGGCCAGTTCATGAAATTATTGTCCATTTCATGAAATTATTGTCCATTTCATGAAATTATTGTCCATTTCATGAAATGTTCAATTCCACGATATTGCTACGAAATATCAACCACAGCACCATAAATAGCCATCTTCCATCCACTCACACACACCCCTGCCGCCATTGCTTCTGATGTCGTCATTGCTCTTGAGAGTTTGATGGTGAGGAATCCTTTTTTTAAACATTCTTGCACTGTTTACTAACGCTCGTGTCTCTTGCACTACGTATTAACTATTGGAAGCTACTGCTTATGTAAAAGATGTAGCTTCAAACTTGAATTTATGAGTTCCCATAACCAGTGAAACCTAATGCTACGCGGCTTCTGGGTCTTATTTTTCATCTTATTTGAGATGGGAGATTCCCAACCTCCGTTATGTAGCGGAGTGTGGTCTTGGGTCACTGGCACAACTGCTCCAGTGATAATGATGGTGCAAATGAAGATGAAGACATAGATAATGAAGATGATACTAATGACTTGGGGCTAGGTCGTTGTAACAAATCATGCATTTTCAGTAGCAAATCTTATTTGTTCCGTGGCCGGACAGTGCAGTGCACGTGCTCCTGCCCATCTCCATTTAAGCTTTACTATCTGTATACCTACAGCTTCGACTTTAGTACGACGTCACAATGTACAAGTCTTTTAATAGGACTTATTACAGGTCATTAAGTCCTAATAAAATACAGCTGCTGTCGATTCAACTTGAGTAAGTTTTTAGTTATATTTCTGTTAAGGGTTGGGAACGTGGTCTTGGCATGTTTGTAGTCCGTTTTTGTTTTATTGTTCTGTGTCACTCAGACAGTTTATTTAATCTCATGACATTTTGCTACAACTTTTGATCAAGTTACAGGTCTTCTAATTGCATAAATTATGGCCGCACTGGTAGTGACAAACACGGCGTCTTTTTTCCTTTTGCTCCCGCTCAGTGCGAGGAGTTGGAACTGCGTCTAGTGATGATATTGCTCTTGCAGCTGGCAACAGACCCATGGCCTCTGCCTGAAACACTGTCATAGTCTTGCTCAGAGCTTTTATTCGAGAAGTTCAGTTTCTGGGGAATAAAAACCGCAACCTACGCCCATTACATTCTTTGCAACGTCCGTGTAGACGTTGAAATGATATGAGAGATCAACCAGTCAGCTCATTTTCCATTGTAGTCAGCTCATACCTCTTGCTATCAAGTTGTGTGCTGGCTATTTTGTTAGTGCTCTTTCTTGCCTCTGGGATGATTCTTGTGGCTCTGTCCAAGAATCCGTAGTGGTTTGTAATCGGTCCAATGCCTTTACACTGATTTGTGGACTTTATCCTAAGTACTGATGCAATTGCTTCCTGCTGTATGTGCAGATACAAAAGAGCCCGACCCAGGATCATGTCTAGAGCAGCTGAAGGTGTCGATTTCGCACACCCACTAATCAAAGAGCACTCTCTGAATTTTCTGTAGTTTAGTGATTGTGGTCACTAGATTTTTTACCTTTAAATAAGGACTGGCCTCACTATTACGGTGTAAAGACCAACGGCATAGTTTTGGTTTCAGGACCCAGTCTTTTCCGACTGTTCTGGTTCTTTGCCACAAAATATTTGTTGTTTTCATAGTAATGTGGACAAGATGATTAGCCCACAGTAGTTTGCTATCTAGCCAGATGCCTAGATATTTAACATCTTTACTTAAAGCCAACTTTGTGCCAAACAAAGGCGGCAGTTTCAAAGTTGCTATTTTAGTTCTTCGAGTAAACAGAACTATTTCTGTCTTCTGAAGGTTCACAGATAGACTGTGACGTTCACACCACCTCTCAAATGTCTGCATTTTTTCGCATAGAGTCGCCTCAAACATTCCAGAGATCATGATTGCTTGGTCATTTGCGTATCCTATGGTAGCTATACCACTTTGCTCAGAAGTTTAATGAGTTCGTTTGCTACCACTATGCAAAGTAACGGAGACAATACACCTCCTTATGGACATCCTCTAGTAGCAAGACAGCGATTTGTACTTTTTATGCTGGCTGTTCTTTTTGAAAGCATGGATGTGACCCATTTATTCACTCTTTGTCCATGCTTTGATTTCTCAGCCCATCCTCAATGCTGGGAAACGTCGTTTTATCGAAGGCACTTTCAATATCAATAAAAGTGGCCAAGCAAAACTGCTTGTTCTCCAGCTTTGGATATTGTTTTTTCTTTCAATCTTGTGATCCACCTGGTGAAATGCATTCTTTGTTGATTTACCCTATTGGTATGCATGCTGGTTTTTGTGAATTGTTTTTTTTTGCCAGTGGCCGTGATTTTGTACTTTAACGAACTTTGCATATTTCAACATGATGATTACTGTAACTCTTCAAAGCTAGAAAATTTCAAGTTTGCAAACTTATAATGTAATTTTCTGCAGTAAAGCGAATGCAATATACAGCGCACGTACAAAGAGTTTTATTGTTTTTTTTGTCTACTCCTATACCCTTCTAGCCTTTGTGGCATACTATAAGTGTGTCATTTTTTATAAAGATTGTGAAATCGCTTCAACTGTAAATCGATGAAGAACTTCAATACAAACAAAACATGTTCTTATACTAGTATTTTAAAATGCGGCGTTTCTGTTATATTGGAGCTCAAAGATACCGTACCCCAATATCTCAGAAATGCGACACTTGTGTGATAGTATCCAAAAGGAATCTAGTTTTTTTTTAAGTTTATTCTCTCCTCATATCAATTGTTTATCAATTGTATCAAAATTCTCATATCAATTGTATCAAAATTGGTTCAGTAGTTTTTCGAGATTAAATATTTTTTTTAGTAAGTTCATTTGATTTTATGTTTATACTACCTCAAATCTCTAAGATTTCTAAACCGATTTGGATAGTTGTTGCTTTATTCAAAAGGGTAAACTTTCAGTGAAGACCCATATAAACTTCATCAAAATTGGTATGTACAAATTTCAGAATCTTATATTTTTCTTCCCAGGTCTATACCGTCTATGCGGCTCTGCTAGTAAAAAGCGCATACTTCGCGAGGCTTTTGAACGGAACGCCCGAAGCGTAGAACTTGCCCCTGACTCGGTTCCTGACATTAACGTCATCACGGGACTACTGAAGGATTACTTGAGGGAGCTCCCGCAACCACTGTTCAGCCGGTGCTTGTTTCAGATGACCTTGGATGCGCTAGGTACAACCTCTTTACTAAATAAAAGTTGTTAAAGGAATAAGTGGAACTTATAAGTAGAGTGACTAGTTAATTAAGGGTATCCCTCGACCACGTAACCAACTGTTGGTTGCGTGGTTGAACAAAGATTCTGGTATCATGTTTCATTCATTCACTGTTTGAATCGCTTGGTGCGCATAATTATTTATTCATTAATAACTAGCTGCGCCTTGCAGCTTCACCCGCGTGCAAACTTTGCCACCCCGTTACCCCTTAAAGGTGCAACGTTTCGCTCAGAGCGCCAAATTCAAATTTTCTTGCGTTTTTTTTTGTCAATGTCAATCCACGACGAGTAATAGAGTTGTAACTCTATTACTCGTCGTGGATTATAAAAACTTATTTTGTGGCAATAAATAGGTTGTATCACGAAATTACACCAACCAAAAAATCAAGGTGAAAGCTAGTGTACATTTGTCAATAAATCAAAAACCAAGATGAAAATCAGGTTACTAATATTATATAGGTGATCATTTTAACCGTATTTTCTTGATACAACTTATTTATAAAGATAAAGATAATTTATTCATTAAAACATGGTATACATACAAATCAGCATGCAAGATCTTATTATAATAAGTTGTTCACATGTCTTTGCCTTTAGGGCATACAAATATTAAAATACAAATTAATGAAAAAAAAATAAAAAAAAAATATTGCTGCAAAATTATTTTCATAAACCCACGATGAGTAATAGAGCTATATTAAATATAAATAAAACGGCTAAAAACTCACGAAAAAGAACATCGGAAATACTCCGACCAGTTTCGGACTATTTTGAAGTCCTTCATCTGGGAGTGTTATGCCGACAAGCCGCGATTGCGGCGATTGCGGCGCTCGACTATGTTCGGCCTGCACAGTCACTTCGTTGTCTGTCGAGGAGTCATCACTGTCACTCACTTTTGTTAACTTTGATTGTTGGCACTGCGCTCGTTGTGTCCGGCTCGTGACATCGCCGCCCACTGGGCCGCCCGCGCCACGCACGCGTCGTCAGTTGCGTGCTGACGTTCGTAGCGCTCGTCTCGGTTTGTCGGCATAACACTCCCAGATAAAGGACTTCAAAATAGTCCGATCGGAGTATTTTCGATGTTCTTTTTCGTGAGTTTTTAGCCGTTTTATTTATATTTAATATGAATTTCACTCGCGTTAGTTTTCAAAATCAAATAGAGCTGTAATTGACAAAAAACGCAAGAAAATTTGAATTTGGTGCTCTGATCGAAACGTTGCACCTTAGCATGATATTAAAAAAAAACCCTCTTGTTGCACCCTCAGGTTTGACACCTGTCATTTTGACACCTGTAACTTCGACACCTGAAACTTTGAGACGTGGCAAATCAAATTTATTTTCCATATTTGTTTCCCCTAAATCGGGTTGAAAGGTGCCCTATATAGTTTTTTGTACCCCTGAAAACGTGTGTCCAAAATTTTATGATAATCGGTGGAGTAGTTAAGGCGTAAAAACGTAACAAACAAACACAATCTCACTTTCGTATTTATAATATTATTAGGATTTACTTTATGGCTGATAATTGCTGTCGCCGCATCACACATATATTATAAAGGCAAAAGTTTGTATGACTATGTGTGTATGTTTGTTGCTCCTTCACGCTCAAACGGCTGAACCGATTTGGATGAAATAAGGTACCTCAATAGATTATATCCTGGATTAACACATATGATACTTTCATCGTCATCATCGTTATCAATTTACTCCTTCACGCTCAAACGGCTGAAACGATTTTGATGAAATTTGGTACCAGGATAGCTTATATCCTGGATTAACACATACGCTATTTTTCATCATTATCATCACCATCATCCACACGGGTAAAACCGCGGGCGGAGCTAGTCGTTACCCAAACAGACAGCATACAAAAACACCACTCAATGAATATCGTTTAATTTCTACTTGAATGGTGATATGTAGTATCATGGAGCATCATGGAGTATCATGGTCGTGATTCAAAAGCGACATCAAATCTCACTTTGAAATGTATACTTATGAGCGTAAAGCGTTCGTTCAATCAAATCTGATATTAAAGTCACACATGACTAGTCAGGAGACATTTTGACGAATTTTGATAAAATCCATATTAATTATTTTAAAGTGATCGTCAAAGAATATAAAGGTGAAATTTTAAAAATACACATGGATAGTTTGAAAAACTACGTGGATTACGAAGAACAAATCTTCCTATAACTAAAGTTCAGCAAAACGGCGTAAAGATCCGTGTTTAAAAACTAGCCCTTTATAGAAAAGTGAAAGGATTGTTTAATATAATCTAACATTTCTCCCTCTAGGGGTATGCCTGCCAGACGACCGCGAAGGCAACGCTCGCCTCATGGCTTCCATCGTGGAATGCTTACCGCGAGCGGCTCGAGCTACCCTGGTCTTCCTCTTAGACCATCTGGCCCTGGTCGTGGCCGCCCAGGACCGCAACAAGATGTCCCCACAACACTTGGCAGTAGCTCTAGCTCCACCACTAATGCTGCAATCTCAGCCACCGACAGACCTGGACTATCAAAGGCCGATACATGTGCTGCAATGTTTGCTGCAGATCTGGCCCCCGCCTAAACGTTCAGGTAATGTCATCTCTTATGTTGTTTTTTATGGTTTTGAGGTTTTTGTTTGAACGTTTCATGTCCTGTTGGTTCCTTTTCTCAGTCAAATCATTATTTATTCAAAATGCGGCTAAGAAAGGCGTGGCACTTACCATCAGGCGAACGACTGCTTTCTCATTACCCAGTAATATAAAAAATGAAGCTTTTTTTTGGGTCGGTATAGTTTATGGATGTTCGGTGCGGTGACTAGATATATCTAGAACCAAAACAGATTTACAAACTGAAATGTCTTTATCTTTGTCTGTTTTGTAGGTGTGATGGGAATGTACGGTCTAAAAGATGGGGATACGTATTTTGTATAGCTTCGTATAACCTAGGATAGTTAATACACACACCACATCATCGCTTTCCATCAGGTGAGATCGTGGTCAAACGATTGCCTAGTCCGTAATAAAAAAAAACATAGTATAACTAGACATTTTCAAAACACTGGTCTGTGAAAAGGCTAAGCGGTACCTTAATGCATGTATGTTTGTAGACAGTTCGGCGCGGCGAGCCAGCAACCGGGCCGCGTGGAAACAGAGCCAGTGCGTCGCCAGCGGCCTCAGCCATGCTCCCCCCAGGTAAAGCCCATCGGCCCTTCACCAACTGCAGCGCCCGGCCACGGCTATGTACACTATTCATTTGCCCTCTATAAAAGCAGTTCGGGCGTGAAGCAAGAAAAGTCAATGATCGTTTAATAATCGTCTATATATCACCAAATCACCTTTTAAAAATGTGGCCACTCCACAATTGAAATTTGATTAAAAAAGATCTACCCAAATCACAATTCATCGCTTTGAACTAGGTACATTTTTAGATGTGTTTTTATCAGAGAAAAATAAAAATAAAATCTAAGCAGCATTAAAATGATAATATGTGTTTTCCGTTACTTTAATAGATGTTAGTTTCCGGAATGTGAATCGTGGCCGTGCGCAGTAATGGGGTGTCGTTCTAATATATCGTGATCATGGATGCTAATTCAAATCAACGACAATAAACATCAGGTTCTTTTTTTAACCTTCTCGTACGAGACCGATTTTGACGACTTACCTAAAAAAGTACTGAGTAAGTGATTGTTTTCCAGGTTTAAATAGAAGTCAGTGACTTACAAGGAAGATGATGTAGGCGCTTGCTTTTTGCTATTCACCGTCATAATGATACACCATCCCTGCATAGTCTTACCATTTTCGAGTCATTAAATCACAGTTAATTTTGTTTTTGCATAAGAAAATAATTAAAACTGCACTTTTTGCCTCTTCATATTAATTTATGCCATAGGTATATTTTTTTAGTCTTACATCACATGCCCATTTTTTGATAAGTCACATGGGTTTTTTTTGGGTCATCACATTGAAATTGAATCAATACAACAAAAAAAGGAATTTAAAGAATAATTCGAGATGGATTCGAATTTTCAGCCGTATGTCAAAGGATGCTGGTTAATGACCAGCTCGAAAAATCAACATCAAATCTTTCCCCACTAAACAATCGCAGTTCTATCGATATTTTCCTTACACGTTCGACGTTCGATCAGTTCACTTAGTAAGCTTACCTTGTCCCAGGCCGAGTTCCGCCCTCAGTCAGTCCATATCGGCCTCAAGTGGCAGCATCAGCAGCATCTCCGCCGCCAGCTCTCTCGGCTCGGCCCGCGCTCGACCGCTCGCCGCCCGCACATGTGAGTACACTACTTTTGCTCAGTGCCAAAAAATTAATTATAAGTTGAGGTAATGCCGAACCGATGTTTTGGCCGTAGTTTTTTCTGTCTAGCTAATAAAAAAAAACAAATATTTATTTTACATATTTATTATCATGCACGGAAAAAACAGGATATAACCAGAACTTAAAGATTTATTTGTTTCCCACTACTCCATTTCTTGATTTTATGGAATCTAAGCATACTCTGAAAATGTTAAGCACAATGCAAACAGAAGAGATGTCATAAACTAAATGGCAACTTGCGTGTGAATACCTATTGCCTCCGTCGTAGATCTCAAGTGCATCGCACTTTAAGTTCTTCTTTGTTCGGTCACAGGTTCTCTCATCAGTCAGGGGCGGCCAATATCGTCCGCAGTCGCCGCGGGGCGCAGCGGGCGTGGTGGTGCGGGCGCGGGCCCCGACACTGCCGTCTCCCGCCTCACCCAGCAGCAGCTCGGGCAGCCATAGCCCCGCCGACACTATCAAGCACACTGGCTCGGTATCTTCTATCCTACGGCAGCCGGAGCGCAACGAGCGCCAGGAGATGCGAGGCATGTCCCCACGGAACTCCCCGCGCGCTTCACCGCGCCACTCCCCGCGTGCGTCTCCACGCGACTCCCCACGTGGCACGACTCCTGCAGGACGAGACGCGCGCGAGTCTCCGCGAGGCACCGCCATACCTGGCACGTCGGCGGGGCTCGCAGTGACGCTCAACTCAGGCGCGCTCAGCCCGCGTTACAACTCGGCCACCAACCCGTTTTTACAGCAGTACGACGCGGAGGCCGAGGCGGAGACTTGGCGCGCCGCAGACATCTTCTCAACACACGCCTAGCGCAACCACGCCCGACGCGAGTCCGGCACCCGTAGCGAATTGATACTTTCTAGTCAATTTTTTTAATCGAATCGACATGTGCTACGATTCGGCTGTATATTATTATTATGTTTGATTGACGGGCGTGGTGAGCGTTCGTGTATTCCACTTGAAAGGCGATCGATAACGATCGAGATTCACGGTAGTCGGAAATGACTAGACGAAGAAGGGTTGATACATATCGTGTAATTTCGGCGAAGTATCTTTACGTTCGACGCTTTCGATCGCCCCTCGAGTCACTTGTTATATATAGAGCGAGTTACGATGTATATTACTGTGAGAATGTTTGCTGAGGCGCCACGCCGCGCCGGCTGTGCCACGTTGTATTGTACATTGTATATATCTGGCGGGTCGGCGCGCTTGGAGGCCGCGGCGCTACACACGCCATCCCACATATCAGGGACTTGTGTAAACTGTCTACATATATCTGTTCACTTAACTGAAACAAAAACTATCACAGGTGATCGATCAGTGTGATCAGTGTGATCGATCGATCACACTGATCCAAGATGAGGATCCGTAGATTCATCCTCATCTTGTCTCACAATCTGCCAATCAATAAAGCCCAGTAATAATAAATTCTTGTCACTTGGGTAGTTGGGTACCAAAGACCATGAAAATCATGGTCTGACGAAAGCTGCAAATATAGGTGTTTATTTACAGGGGTGTTTTTTTCAATATATTCCCGTCAGATTCCCTGACAGTTTTATATTTTAATTGTTCATCCATTTGAATTAATCATTCCTCGTGTTTCATAAATACCATAGCAATACCATTCATAGATAGGTACCATTTGTTTTACCGATTATTCACCATTCTATAGGGAATCTTGAAATTTTATAAGCTATTGAACAATTTCGGTTTAAGTTTCAATTTCAGTTTTTTATTTCAGTATTACGAACGAAATCATCAGTGAACTATAATTATGTTCAATTAACATGGAAATAAACATTGTAAAATAAGCATTTCTGTGATTATTAAAAAAGTAATTAAATCCGAATCATACGAGCTCTCAGCAAATACCTGTTGGGATTATTAAGAAAGAATAATTGAAAAGGGAATTGAAAAGGGGAACTTCAAACATATATAGCAGAAATGAATTCAAGAAAAACAGAAAATAACAATATAATTCTTAGATTCTTAGTTCAGGGGTGGCAGTCCTCTACCCGGAAGTGCGGTTTGTGAGCAGACATGCGTCCTCGTACATGAACTTCATTCTACAACTACTAAAGAAAAAACTCTTTGTCTGCATTTATTTGCAAGTCTTTTTATGAATAAATAAATTTAATTATTGATTTATTTTTAAAGGTTGCAAACATAATTATCATAATATTTATAATTATAACAGCAAACAGTTATAGGGGATGATTTCTATGAAACAAGAAAAAACAAAAGAAGTGAAGTAAAAATGTTAATATAGAAATACAATTTAAACTGTATCGTAGAGAAGGTTGTTGATTGTCTATGTCGTGTAAGTGGAAATAACATAAATCAGTGGAGCATTATTTTCAAAGAAAAATTGCAAACGGTATAAAACAATTTAGTTTATAAATGGGTCATGAATACAACAAAACAGAGTCATAAAAATGCGGGAAATGCAATGAAGGAATTCAAAATGAATATATTAAATTATAGTATTGACAAGATAAACTTCCTTTATGCAGAAGGCAGTGGACACAAGTCAAGTAGCTAGTCGGGTAGGGAGAGTGTATCATAGATCAGACGTAACGGACTGTCTTGAGACTGAGACCATATCAGAGTAGCTCGTAGCCCTTGCTCGAAGGACATCCGTCGTAGAACCAGCGATTACGTCATTGACAGCTCCGATATGCACCCGAAGTGATATCAATGTATTGCCAATCATAGTTTGAAGTAAATGTCAGATTCACTCCATTATCGTTTCTTTGATATAAAACATAGTATCTAATCGGCTTTGCAGGTGTTTTATTAATTGTAATATAAAAACAGTTTATCGTTTTCGTCAAAATTCTAATTTAATTATGTTTATGGGAATAAAAATATAATGGCAGATGTATTATGTTGATTTCACTTTGTACGTGCAGGAGCGCATTTATACCAAAAACTAGCACATGCATTACTTAAATATTACGATTAAATTAAACTATTTAAAATAATCTTCATTCATTAAATAAAGTAATAAAATATTGTAACGATATTATAATATTAAATAAAATAGTGTTTAGAGCATTTTTACGAGTCGCTAATTCTATGAAGGAATGGTATCCGTTTGGATCGGTCGCATTCTCAAGATCAGGAATGCTGTGTCCAAATTTGGAATCGGTCAATAATATGCATTTTCTAAAGTTGGACTAAGTATCTCAGTTCTTAAAACTAGCGTCTGCTAGACATATAAGAGTGGTGAGAAATCGACCAATGACGTCACTGATCCTACTTTCACTGCCATGATTGGTCCATTTTTATAATAGAAATATGATAATAATTATACACTTGTTTATATGTCTGTCGGAGGCTACACGGTAACTTATCACTTTTGAGCGACACTTCAAGACTTAATTTTGTTGTAATATTACAATTTATAAAAATAGCATTGCACAAATAACATGACTGATATGGGACACAAAATGTTTTTGATACAATTTACTTTTGTACCTATTCCTATTTTATTATAAAACAAGTTAGGACATTTGTTGGGTAATCTCGTCTTTATGTACATTTTTATAGATCAGATTTATATTCGTACTCGAATCCCTTCCATTTTCATCATGATATAAATATTTCGTAGTAGATCATTCAATAAATATAATTGTTATCGATAAAGCTACCGATAGGTATAAGGAGTTCGAGTAAGAATTTAAACAACAAAATTGTTTGTGAAAGCAGTAAATCGATAAAAGTAAAGATATGTTTATTAAATCTATCGTTCGAATTGTAAATATCGAGCCTTCCTGAACATTTAGCGAAACAGTTTTTATCGATGGAAACGAATATAAATTATGTTTATACATAAGTGTGTTGAGTTATTTTTGTTAACATTCTAAAGTACTGAATGTAAAACAAACATTACAATTGAAAAACGAATTGTTATGCAATGTTATGATTGTTATTATAATATCCGTCGATATTGACTGATTCGGGTAAAATTTATATTGTCACGACTACGCTACATTTGTGGTTGTATTATTAATTATTATTAATCTGATACAGTGTTATTAATAAAATTGTAATTATTAAAGTAGAACAATTTATCGGATAGGAAAACTTTATGCACGTGCTATAAATGTAGCGTAGAAAAGTACGAGCTATAGTGTTGTAATGACAGACACTTTTCAACAAATGATTGATGTCTGGATCCTACAAAAGTTATTGCAGAAGTGTGATAACTTGATCGCTGTTTCACTGATTTGTGCGTATGATGCTACTATGAATGACCGATGTTAGAAGTTAAGTAAGCTACACTGGCGTATTTTAATGTCATTCAATAATATCGTCAGTATACGCCGGAAATATTTTAGTTATATACAAAAATAAAAACAGAGAATATATTATTTCCCCTAATTTTTATTATTATGGTTACATAACGTTTCTTTTAAATTATTAATGATTAATATTAGAGAAATATATAATAAATAATATTTACTTCACGAAGTCTTTTCCCCGAAACTTTTTTCTATGTATAAAAATAATAAACTCGAAGACCAATAAATACTATGCTTCGGAGATCTTTTAGAACATTCACCAAGTTGACAAGTTAAAATTCTCCGGTAAAAGATCGAAATACTTGTTAAAAGAAAATAAGTCAGCCATTCACCTGCTAGCATCGTGGTTCGTAGGTACCGGTGTATACGCAGCGTTTTGGACTTACACAATAGCACGTACACTAAAGAACTTGAGTAACCATCACTGATGGATGGCGCACGGCATTTAGAGCTCTTAATTTTTTAGGGTTTTATGCAAGACTGGCTCATTATTATTCATTTCTCGATGTAGCTTGCTTCGGATCGTCAATCAAACCTTGAAAAGTGTTTCTGAATAACACTTGAAATATTGTGATCGGCTTGAAGTGTCGCTCGACAGTAGGTTAGCCTGCGTGTAGCGGTCAGTAGTGTGTAGTGACTACGGCACGCTTCAGTGGCTTCGTTTGACGCGGCAATGGTTCTGTGAGATACCATCATTCTATTTATACATTTATTATACAAATATACTCATATATATCTACTGTTGATCGCATACTCGTTAATTGTATTCTTCATTATAAAAACGCACTTGTTAGAAACTATTGAATGTTTACATTAACCGTTTTGTTTATTAGGAGGTGAGGCCTAAGGAATTTTGCTGAAATTATAAATAAAAAAATCGGATTTATAGATGTGGGTATGGATGGCGAGCGTTTGAAGTCCTAAGAGTATATTACCTAGCTAGAATAATTTATTGCTTGTAATTAAGCTTAAAAGTGTTCTCATAAAACCAGTGCCGCTGTAAGTTTGTGTTGCGGGGTCCTCGGCCCTTCAGATAATATCAGTATTTCGACAATTTGGTAAAGGTAGCGTTACATACGTGTACTTAAAGTAACGAATATACGCCGCTCGTATCTGTACCGGGCGGCTGGAACACACAAGAAAATAAATAATACGACGTTAACACTTTGTCTTATTTAACCCCTGTATTACCGGCACAGGTACTGTAGTACAGGTAACGGACCCTGCTTTAGTTGTTCATCTTTGAGGCATTATGACTAAAACTAATTAATATCTATTAATAATTTATAATAAAAATTTAAGGAATAACAGAATATATGTAAGGTACATCGCAAAGATATTTGCTGTTGCAAAACAAAACAGTGCGTTGTATATTTCATTCAATGGTTGCAAACAGGTTAGCAGTTCTAATTATCATAATGAACATAATGAACAACCTATTTATGAAATACAACTTGTATTTCATAAATAGGTACTCAAACTCAGGTTGTTTTAAAAAATACAAATTAATATTAATTAATAATATATTAATAATTAATAACAAAGTTAATTTGATGTATTAATTGATTGAATGCTAAGTACAGACTGAGCTCCTCTAAACTTAATAATAAACACCTTACATACTAGCAAAAGTGCCAAGTAGTGTACTAACAATAGCATTAAATAGCCCGGTACCTTTGAGTATGCTGATGACAGTACTGTAGTTGAGAGATACACTTCCAATGCTCAAGCCAGCTGTGGCGCTGTCCAGTTTCAGAGAGAGGCTATGGTAGACCGTTTAATTGTAGCCTTAGAAGCCGTGTCCGATTGGGGCGATGTTAATCTGGTTAAGTTTAATGCTACTAAAACGCATGCGTGTTTGTTTTCTGCTAAAAAGAGTCCTCTACAACGATCTCCGTCTTTCCAAAGAATAACAATACCAATAGGCGACCATTTGGAGCTTTTGGGTGTCGAACTCACATCAAACCTGAATTTTGGGTCTTATATTGAATCCAAAGCCAAGGTAGCTGCAAAAAAACTTGGTATTTTGTCTAAGGTTACGGTACTTCACACCGGGACAGCTTTTGAATCTTTATCAAGCAGAGGTCCGATCTTGTATGGAGTACTGCTGCCACCTCTGGGACGGTTCTGCCAAGTATCAGCTCGAGTCTTTGGATTCAATTGAGAGACGTGCTATCAGGCTCATTGGGGATGACACTCTGGTAAAGAGTAAGCTTCAAAGTCTGGCGTATCGTCGTGAGGTAGCAAGCCTGGCGGTATTCTACAGATTGCACTATGGAGAGTGTGCACAAGAACTGCACAACCTGATTCCCCATCACGTTTCCATCACCGTACGACTAGACGATCAGCAAAGCGCCAGCCTTTCATGGTTGAAATACCTCGCACAAGAACGAAGCGTTACACTTCTTCATTATAAGAACTGCAAAGGAGTGGAATGCCCTGCCCTCGTCAGTGTTTCCGGTAAATTATAACCCCGGTGTGTTCAAGTCAAGAGTGAATAGGTATCTACTAGGCAAGCGTGCTACACCTTCGACCACATCATCGCTTTCCATTAGGTGAGATCGTGGTCAAACGATTGCCTAGTCAGTAATAAAAAAAAAAAAAAAAAAAAAAAAACATAGTCATTCGATTAAGCGGAATTGTGTGGGCGACCGGGCGTTATGCGTTGATAAGGATGGTGCCAGGATGCATAACTCATTCCTCCCTAAGTTTGAGATTGTTTGAAGGACCATCTCGAGTTTTCCTCACACAATATCCTTTACGAATCATATACTTAAGGGCTAAAATTACAATTACTAATGCTAATAATTAACCAAATTACAATTTTCCCTATGCTAACACTTTGCAAATTTTTCACTATCACTAATAATGTCACTCCCACTTTTCTGCAATAAGTAATTCAGGAACTGGACGTCGGCGAGATTAATTCCGTTGAGATTAACTGGTTTTCTTTGAGAATTCGGTAAGTTGGATAATTTTGGTAATTGAATTATTGGTAGCTTTTCGTAAATTATGTCTTTCCCACTAAGTTGATGTCAGTATTTTCAGGGTCACTTCTTTAATTTTGACAACACAATCGTTATTCATAATTAACAGATACGTCCCGCGAACTGTTTCTTGAGTTATTTCATTTTCACAGTAATCTGTAAGTAGTGTTTCAGTAAAAAAAAAATGAACAAAATAAAAATATGTGGCTTACTTTTGTTATATTTTAATTTTACCATTTATCATTTGTCTCACTTACAGTTTTGGCGGAAGTAAGCTACATATTTTAATTTTTTCATTTTAAATATGGATTTCCGCAAAGTGACGCCTGAATCTATCAACTAGTGTTTCAGTGTTCGTATAAATTATCCAGCGGTTTGGTTGTACAGAATTGACCTTGACATAATTAATAATGACGGGAATTGGATGACAACTCGAGATGTTAGTGGTAAACTGTAAAAGTTCATTTCAGTGTTCTCGTAGCACAGGAAATGGTCTTCATCAGTTTTGGGACATGGTTGAGAGAGCGGTACTGTTTGTCAACCCCTTCATAAAGACATGTGGATATTTAGGTAGGATAAGAGTAGTTTGACCTTTAGTATCGTCTAAAGTTTGTTAGTGGTATTAGTTTATAATAGTTATAAATTTCGTCTCTAATTAGTGGAATGTTCATAATAAACTTATTATGATTTTGTTTGTTGTAAGCTTTTAGTTCTACACTTTGTTTTTTTATAACAACATTTTCTAAATTAACAGAAAAAAATAAATTTCATTTTTTCTATTTCAATTATTAGTTGTAACAATTCATCCGTATCAACAATTGATTAATGCAACACTTTAACCTTACTAAAAGCAATGGCAGTTTCAATTTCATCTAATTTAAAGTAGTTTGAAAATTATGAAGAAATATACCGTAATTATTAATAATTTTATTGAATTTCTGGTAGGTCCTTGTTTCATTGAAATACACATCTATTTCTTGAATGCTTTCTTCAATCTGAATAAAGTTGCTTCTAGTAAAATTCGCTATTTTAGTAAAGGTACCCAACATTTCAGTGATAATTGTAATTTTCTTAGATACAGCGTCCTGTTTTGATTTTAAATTATTAATTAACTTTTCGTACATTAAGGCGTCATGATTATCCAGATTTCCTGTAATCATTTTTACCAAAAAAACAAGAGGGTTTATTAAACCACGTTTTACCCATGCTGAAGGAATTAACAATGCTGAAGAGATTAACTGCTTGTACTTCTCTATAGTTATATTCATTACTAGCTGTACCCGCGGCTTCGCACGCGTGATCTTTTATTTAGGTTCTTTAATATACCAACATTTGATAAAAATTTCTTCAGCCGTCAAAAATACTTTCATCAATTGCTCGGCTTGTAACTCACGATAGAGATACCAATTACACCAGTTTTAAAATCAAACTTATCTAAAACCTATATCAAAGCTATCTAACAATGAAAACCGCATTGCAATCGGTTCAGTAGTTTATACGTGATACGTGAACAAACAAACATACAGACAAAGAAAGACACGATTAAAAAAAAACTTGTTTAATACTTTTTTTAAGCATCCAAGAGCATTTTTTTATTTATCTTGTTTTTCGTACCTATTGCTTTATTATAAGTAAAGATAATATGCTACTGTGTCAATTTGCATAAAAAAACCGTTCAGTAGTTTCAGAAACGTGTTATTTTTAATAATTTTCAACCCCTATCTTGCGCAAACCCTTTAATTTTTCGGGATGAAAAGTATCCAATGACCTACCTCGTAGTATCAACTCAAATCATACCAAGTTTCATTTGAATTCATTCAGTAGTTTCAGTGCGATGCGCGGTCAAGATACGGACAAACAGACAGACAGACAGACAGACAGACAAAAATAAAAAGTAAAACAGTTTTGGCTCAAGTATCAAATATAGAGTACCCTCCAAAAAATATTATTTATTACTTCAAGATTAACATAACTTTGAACCCATATCCCGCAGAAACCCTTTACTTTTTCGGGATAAAACGTGTCCTCAATTTTAACCCTTCATATAACTTAAGACGGTGCCAAGTTGCATCAAAACACGTCCATTAGTTACACCGTGCTTTTTTTTTTACGGACTAGGCAATCGTTTGACCACGATCTCACCTGATGGAAAGCGATGATGTGGTCGAAGGTGTAGCACGCTTGCCTAGTAGATACCTATTCACTCTTGACTTGAACATACCGGGGTTATAATTTACCGGAAACACTGACGAGGGCAGGGCATTCCACTCCTTTGCAGTTCTTATAATAAATGAAGAAGCGTAACGCTTCGTTCTTGTGCGAGGTATTTCTACCATGAAAGAGTGGCGCTTTGCTGATCGTCTAGTCGTGATGGAAAGGTGATGGGGGAATCAGGTTGTGCAGTTCTTGTGCACACTCTCTATAGTGCAATCTGTAGAATACCGCCAGGCTTGCTACCTCATGTCGATGCGCCAGACTTTGAAGCTTACTCTTTACCAGAGTGTCATCCCCAATGAGCCTGATAGCACGTCTCTCAATTGAATCTAAAGACTCGAGCTGATACTTGGCTGAACCGTCGCAGAGGTGGAGGAGAGTGGTACGTGTTCTTTTAAATAAGTTTCAACCCCTATCCTGCAAGAACCCATTAATTTTTCTGAATGTAAAGTATGCTATGTCCTACCTCGTAGTATGGACTCCAATCATACCAAGTTTCATTCGAATTCATCCAGTAGTTCCGGCAGCATGATGCATGGCCAAGATACAGACAGACAAACATATAGACAAAAATAAAAAAAAACATACAGTTTAGGCTTCATTATCGAATATAGAGTAACCTCCAAAAAAATATTTTCACTATATGTGTAATGTACAGAATTTGGACCCATATCACGCAGGAACACTTTATTTTTTCGTGATAAAATGAATCCATAATTTTCACCCATCCTATAAACTATGTCTGTGCCAAATTGCATCAATATCCGTTCTATAGTTTCAGCATGCTACGTGTTCTTTTAAACAACTTTCCACCGTTATCCTGCAGGAACCCTTTAATTTTTTTTGATGAAACGTGTCCTTAATTTTAACCCATCATATAACTTAAGACGGTGCCAAGTTGCATCAAAACCCGTCCATTAGTTTCAGCGTGGTACGTGTTCTTTTAAATAAGTTTCAAGCCCTATCCTAAGAGAACCCATTATTTTTTTGGGATGTAAAGTATCCTATGTCCTACTTTGTAGTATGAACTCAAATCATACCAAGTTTCATTTGAATTCATCCAGTAGTTCCGGCGGCATGATGCGCGGCCAAGATACAGACAGACAGAGAAAGAAATGAAAAAACAAACCGTTTAGGCTTCATTATTGGATATAGAGTAAACTCCAAAAAAATCTTTTCACAATATCTTTAATGTACAGAATTTGGACCCATATCCTGCAGGAACCCTTTAGTTTTTCGGGAAAAATAGTATCCATAATTTTCATCCATCTTATAAACTATGTCTGTGCCAAGTTGCATCAACATCCGTCCAATAGTTTCAGCGTGCTACGTGTTTTTTTAAATAATTTTCCACCCTTATCCTGCAGGAACCCTTTAATTTTTCGGGATGAAAAGTATCTAATGTCTTAAAATGTCCTCGATGTATGAACTCAAATCATACCAAATTTAATTTGCATTCATTGAGTGATGCGCTGCCAAGGTACAGACAGACGGACAGACGGACAGACAGAAAGATAAAAAAAAAACAGCTTTGAATATAGAACGGCTTTAAAAAAAAAAACAAAATATCTTCAATTTACAGAATTTCGGACATTATCCCGCAGGAACTTTTTATTTTTTCGGGTAAAAAGTATCCTCAATTTTTACCCATTATATACTCGTAAACTATGACTGTGCCAATTTGCAACAAAATCCGTCCAGTAGTTTTTGCGTAATACGTGTTTTTCTTAATAACTTTCAACGCCTATCCTGCGGGAACCCTTTCATTTTTCGGGATTATATGTATCCTATATCCTACCTCGTAATATGAACTCAAGTTTTATTTAAATTCATTCAGTAGTTTCGGCGTGATGCCTGGCCAAGATACAGACAGAAAGACAGACAAAAAATGAAAAAAAAAATAACAATTTTGGATTCAGTATCGAATATAGAGTACCTGAGAGTGAACCTGATTTCTTAGCGTTATGTTTAATTCTACTTCCCTATAAACTAATTTTAAATCTAAAATCTTGATAACGGTCCATTTATCGTAGCTGACAAAAACTTGGCCTTCCCGGACGGGTAATAGCCCTGGGTTCTTGTCAATCGGGTTCAGTTGAAGGGCTTGGTTTCGGATCGCATGTTTCGCCAGAAGTATTAACCTGCGGAGGACGCTTAATGTCTTTAATAGGCATTTTGGTTGTTCGGTCACGTGTAATTACTGGGACAACATTTCTACGAGTCTCTCCAATGACTTGAGCTTTTTGATAGCGCGGCTTGTCTTTGATTTGCTCCTTTAATGAAAACTGAATCTCCTTCCTTTATTGAGAATTTTGTTTCACCTCCACGTTTTTCTATCAATAATTGTTTTTTGTTTGTATAATTTTAGCTTTCAAATAATCGTATAAATGTCTAGTCATTCTAACGTGCTCTTTAACGAGCTATTGTGTAAACTGTTTTTAAAGTCAATCGCAAATGTACTATTGGACTCGGTGTGCCCGAATACAACATCGAATGGTGTCAAATCTGTAGTAGCATGTATTGTGTGGTTAAATGACATAACTGCGTATTTCATTATGGATGCAGCATCGGTGATCTTTTGTTCATATTTTGCTATTCGGTATATTTCTATTATAGTTGAGTGGAATCTTTCGATTAAACACATCGAATTCGGGTTATGGGGTGTGCCGATATGGAGGTCAACTTTATAATAGGCTAACATTTCCTTCATTAAGGTATTATTGAATTCCATGCCGGGATCCGAACTTATCCTGCTTGGGATGCCGTACAAGGAGAAGTATTTTATTAGTGCTCTTACAACCTCAGGGGTGGATCTGTTATTAATTTCAATGGCCTGACCCAGTTTGCTTAAAGCGTCAATTATGGTAAGGTATATTTTCCTTCTATTGTAAAGGTGTCGATACATATTTCCTGAAATGGTTTTGTTTCCGTTTGGGATAGCTGTGATTCGGGTTTTAATGGTTTCCGGTCATACTTCATCTTTTTACATACATCACATGCATTTATAATACTAGCTACTGTCTGAACCATGTTATTTCAGAAAAACGTACGCTTAAGGTGTACTAGCGTTTCCTTAATGTCTCTATGGCTATTTTTACCTGTGTGGTACTTTTCGACACTCTGGCGTTGTTCATCTTCTTCCTCTACGTGAACGATTCATTGGGTGCACTCATAAATTTTAACAGAATCCTTTTGAAAAGTGATGCGGTAACCGTGGAAAATTATTTGCGATGAATTTCACTCTCAAAGTAAAAAAAAAATGCTTTACTTTGGGTTTTATGTATTCCAGGAGGAACTGCTTGATGAGATTCGGGTTATCTACAGGTAAGTGGACTTCTAGTATCCTTTGTTTCAGTCTTGATAAGTTTTTAACTCCAATATAGTTTTTGTTCCAGGTATATACAAGTATTTGGTTTGGTTTAGTGTCTATGGCCTCTTGTAAGATGAGTATAGTTTCTGAATCTAAGTCGCGGGCAGAATGAACTGTATCCATACTACTATCACTTGGCCTTTCAGGCGCCGTGTCGGTGCTGCTTTTTGCAGACGGAATCGGATATGGGGATCGTTGATCGTTGGATTCTATAACACTTATGGTTTCTTTTGAATCAGATAAAGTTACAACTGGGGACGTTGGTCGTTCACATGAATCACTTTGGTGTTGCTTTTCAATAACTTCAACCAATTGCCGCTGAAGCCTTTGTTCATTTTCATCCAAATTTACTTCTATTGACTAACAAACAGTTTACACAATAGCTTGTTAAAGAGCACGTTCATTATTCTTTCCGCCTAACGCATTAATCTTTATACGAGATAATGCATGCGCATTACTGTTTTGCTTTCAGTTTTTACATACAACGTCAAAATCAAATTCTGACAAACGCAACTTCCATCTCGTGATTTTACTGTTAGGTTCATCCATCGTTTTCAACCAAGCCTATGATCCGTGTATATAGTAGTAACCCTGTGAAAGGAACGCACCAAGAGCAAAGTTTGATGCATCGGTCGTGAGAACAAATAGTCGGGTAAAATCAGGGAATTGTAAAAGTAGGGCGTTACTTAATAGCTCCTTACACCTCTTAAACGCATCTTTGTACTCCTTAGTTAACTTAATTTTGTTTCGCTTTTACAAGCAGGAGGTTAATGGTTGTGTGACCTTAGCAAAATCTTTGACAAATTTTCAATAGTAGCCAACCAAACCAAGGAAACTCTTAATTTCTGTGGTTGTTCGTGGTATCGGAATGTATCGTTGTTTGGCATAAGGCCGTCCTTGGTGATGGTATGGCCTAACTACAACACTTCTTTCCTGAGAAATTCGCATTTGTCCAGTGTGACTTTCAGATAATTTTGAAATGTGGTCTTGAAGACTGGTGAATATACTATAATATCATCTAGATATACTAGACAGTGTAAGCCGTGAAGGCCTCGTAGCAAATTATCCATGGCCCTTTGAAATGTAGCCAGTGCGGTCTTCAAAGCAAAGGGCATGCGTTGGAATTCAAAGTGTCCTGACTGGGTTGTAAACGTGGTTTTAGGTTTATCCGTTGGGTTGTTCTCGATATGATGGTATGCGGAAGCGAGATCTATCGTGCTGAAATATGTCGATTTACCTAATTTATCAAATAGGTCGGTTATATTGGGTAAGGGGTATTTGTCGTCTACCGTGATTTCGTTTAACCGGCGGTAGTCAATGACCATTCTGAATTTCTTTTCGCCTGATGCGTCTGTTTTTTTAGGTACCAAGTGAGGTACTGGCGCACTCCAAGGAATCCTTGTATAACATTATCTTCGAGGAGTTTCTCTACCTGGTTCTGTATTTCTTCATTCTGTCAATGTTGATGTCGATATGGTCGAATGTAAATTGGATTTTCATTAACCGTGCGAATTTCATCTTTTAATTGATTAGAAAAAGAGAGAGGGATTTTGTCACAATAAAATATATCGCGGTACTCGTAACATAATTTGGAAATACTCTCATGCTCTTTTTTATACGTGTGTTCCAGTCTTAATTTAGTCAAATTCTCTTTCAGGATAACGTCGATCTGACAATCGTCAGTCACTACATTTAGCTTGCACTTTTCACCTTCAAACACTGTCACATCAAATGGTTCTGTAAAAGTAATCATACCTTTTCATTCGAGATATTTTGGATTACTATTGTAGCAAAAAAATTGCTACATTTGACAAGAGCAGTTGGCATACGTATTCCTTCACTAAACTCCGTAAAATCTACAATAGCATCACCGTTTTGATAATTGGTTGGTATTTTAACTGGTGTTTCGGACCTCGGTTCTAACATAACTTCATAGGGTGGATTGTATATTATGGGTATATCAGTATTGATAAAATCTGATTTCCCATATCTACGTTAGGTGCCAATTTCTTAAGCAGATCAGATCCTATAAGTCCATCCTATCTAATGTCGACATCATAAACGAAGAATTTGTGTGGAAGTGTATTTTTGAACATTTTCAATAATGGTATACATAAACCTCATCGTGAATGCTTTGTGCGTGGGTGCTGACGACTGTAAAGGGTTCGTGTTGTTTGTAGTCAATGAAAAATTCATTGGCTTTAGCAGGATAAATGATCTACTACTGTGACATGTTAAATCATGACTCCAAGTTAGATTTTTGTTATAGATCTCGATTAAATAAAATGTATTGGGTACAACGCCATCTGGCGAGGAGCAGCGTCTTTTCTATTAGATCAAGTTGTGTTTTCTCCGTATCTGAAAACCAGACGCCGAGTTTGTAAAAAACGCCGAACTCCACCACGCGTGCGCCACTTTCTTCGTTAAAGGAATAATGAAAGCTTTTCTTGTTGAAGACAGATTGATAATTTCGCCTATCTAAGAATCAAGAAATAACGGTTGAATTTGCCTCTGCGAGTGAAAGGGAAAAGTTTTCATCTACTGTCTCAAAATAGATAAAATGGTTAATCCACGCAGCGACAGCTAGCGACAAAAGGCGTGAACTAGAAGGAAGGTGTAAACGAAGCGGTGGCCTCTGACGGCAAGTAGCAGGGCTTCTGAGTGTTGCTATTATTTATTGACGTTCCAGGAATATTTCGGGCTCTGGATAACTTTGGACGAGGAACGGGTTGTTTAAAAATCCAGAATAGGTCGCATCTTTAAGTTGGCTAACAAATCATAAATTCAGAAGGCAGCGTTTCATATGTCGAAAATAATTTAAATCTAGAAATCGCTTGCGATGGTCACACCATGGAAGGTTTTGACATAATGGCGAAATCACATGTAAGTTCCGGAAAGATGTTTTTTTTTATATGAAGTTTTTCGAAGTAAACACCGGTACTTGATTGGAATGTACCAGAACTGGCTGGAGGACAGTGACCTGTATAGCTAGGCCGACAAGGTCTGCTTTACGAAGCAAGTTGCAGAGTTTTTTCTAGAGTTTTCTGGATACCGGAAGTTCGAGGTCTGAGTAGAATGCTACTCGAAGTGCAAACCAAAGTTCGTATATATACAAGAGAGAAGCCTATGGATTGGATTTTGATTTCGGACGTAAAACTGGATTTAGTTCACGTAGTTGGCACGTGATTAAGATCGGCCCAGGCAGCAGAAAAACACGCAGTTTCTCTTGTGTGAACAAAACGACCGAGGTACGCTGTCCAGAACGAAGCGGCCCTATTACAGTCGAAATAAGTATACAAGTGCAAAAGCCAGGTTAGTGTGATTTCCCGTGATTTCAGTATTGTACTAACGAAATATCTGTTTTGATTTTGCACCGCGTCTAACTAAGGTGGGCATCTCGAGACACATTTGAACACAAAGGAACGTGGTTTCCAGGTTAAAATCGTGCATCTACGGTCGACTATTGTCGTCACCACTGCGAGCTGCTGTGCGCGATCACCCGGGGCTCACCACCGTTCGTGGAAGAAGCCGGTCTACGAGGGACTCCAGAAGGACTCCAACGCACCACCTGTCCAGTAGAAGATACCAGGCACCGTTCGTGGAGAAGCAGTAGGAGCTGATCGAGTGGAGTGAGGAGGCGTTCCGCGGCGGCATGCGAGACTACAATACGGCGTCCCAGGAAGCTTCCAGGTTGGTCCACTCCAAATCATTTTGAGTCAGCGAGCTACGGTAGTGAGGGAAGCCTTCGCCTTCTAGCGTGCTAGGATACTGTTGAAAGATACTTTCTGTCTTACTTTCTGTTTACTTTCTATTTTAGAGTTTAATATCCCTCTGGGAAACACAATCTTACACACACACACTCTGTTTGCACAAGTTCTCTTTTAATTTAGAACATTCTAAGGCAAAGACAAGATTATTCCGTTGCGTTGTGACCAATACATGTTAATCTGCTGAGCACAGACTCTCTAAGTTTCACTAGCCTAGGATACAGCTTTTCTATTGTAAATTCATATCATACATCTTCATACATTGAAGTTAAGTACTAGAATAAATATGTTTGAGGAAATTGTAATCATATTTGAGAATTTTGAGTTTTGAGTATTTAGTTAGTAGTATTTCCTATTATAAGATCTTGCTGTTTATAATTATTTTGATGCAGAACAAACTAAATTGAGTGTAAAATATTTATTTTTGAATTCCTCAGTAAAGGGGAGAGTACCAATATTTGATAACACATGTGTGTCTTTTTTCTATTTTTTGTAATAAAGCCCTTTGTTATTGAATTTACCATCTTGTTTTAATTCCTCGCCTTTACCTGAGAATGAGGTCCGTTTCCTTAGCCGGGCAAACGGTCCTTTCACTGCTTCCTATGTCAATAAAAAAACTTCGCATTAATTTCAGGAATTTTTATGTGGGGTAATTTTAAAACGCTATCGCAATAGATGAGATTTATCATTTCACTGCGTCGTTCGAGGCTGGTTCCTGAAAATTTTCAGGGACACTAGTTCCCTCATTTAGAATGTTTCCAGTATTTTCCGGAGAGTCATAACCGGCGTGGGTGTTCTCCACATAATCAATAGGCGCTAACTCATAACATTTATTGTCATAGTAGTAATAATCCTGGTAAGTTGACAACCGTCCACTTACCAGGATTATATCTCTCAACTTACCTCTCTATAAAACATGTCATTGGTGATTGTTATGTATTAGTTAATAGGTTTTGTGCAAGAAGGTATTATAGTATTGTTTGTCCAACCTCTTTAGTAATTTACTCTTCTTTCTTTTATAAGAATTTTCGACTGTCACTTGTTTCTCTGTTTGAATTCTGCTACACAGCTCATTACAATGTTTTAGTAATTTCTTCGTTTTATTTGGAAATATAATATTGGCGACGAGGATTAAAGGTAAAAATGGCACATAAATCGATCAAATTTAAAGAATTCGATTTTAAGTGCGATAATTGGGACAATTATATAGACAGATTAAAATATTGTTTTGAGGCAAACGGAATTGTCTCGGAAGAGGTTAGGAGGGCTAATTTCTATACAATATGTGGTGCACAAGTATTCGAGAATTTACTTGCGTTGATTACACCAAAGAAATCTAGTGAAGTGACATTCAATGAAATAGTGACAATCCTAACTAAACATTACAGTCCTAAATCTAATGAGATTTCTGTGTCATACAAATTTTATCAACGTGATCAAAAAAAAAGGTGAAACAGCGGCAGAATATGTTGCAGAACTTCGGAAAATATGCTCAAGATGTAATTTTGTGGACATGGAACGAATACTTCGTGACAGACTCGTATGCGGTATGAATGATAAGAAGTTACAGTATGAACTGTTAAAAAGGGACAATTTACGTTATGGAGCGACGTGCGCGTGTTGACGCGATGTTATCATCTGAAAGTGCGGGGAGGGATGCTTGCATGATGCAGAGCGCTGCCATCGCAGGTGCTATGGCCGGCTACGACGCGACGGCGACGAGCGCCGCGATGAACACACCGCTGGCATGTGAACCGATGGACGTAAACGCTGTGCAACCAAAAGGCGTTCGACTTTGTTATCGGTGTGGAGACCGCCACGGAGGCGAATGTCGTTTCGTTAATGCTGTATGTAATTACTGCAAGAAAAAAGGTCACATCGCAAAAATTTGTTCTGCCAAAAAGAGAGATCATTCAAACAAAGTAAATTTTACCTATGATGAGGCTGATAATGTTGATATGAACATGAACGGTATATATAATGTTGAGAGCTCGAGTGCTCGCGGCCCAGCGTTCGAAGTGAAGCTGTTAGTGGACGACGTGTCGGTGACGATGGAAGTTGACTCTGGCGCCGCTTTCTCTCTTGTGAACCAACAGACGTGGGCGCGGGTGCGATCTCGTAGCATTTCCATGCGGTGCCCAACAGGCTGTGCACGTGGAACAGCTCACCGGTGACAGTGATGGGCCAGGCCACAGTTCAAGTACAATATAAGGACATTAAGTGGGAATTGAATGTTATTGTAGCTAAAAGCTCGGGACCGAATTTGATAGGACGTAATTGGTTTGAGGCACTGGGCATTAAGTTGAACGTCAATGTAATATCTGAAATTGACATGACCGCGACTAATAGTATTGTAGGAAAGGACAGTGAGGTGTTCAGGGACGGACTCGGTACTTACAGAGGGGATCCTGTTGCTTTACATTTGAAACCGGACGCGACTCCAAAATTTTTAAAAGCTCGTCCCGTACCTTACGCTATCAAAGACAAAGTTGAAAAAGAGATTGATCGTTTGGTCGATGAGGGGGTACTTCGCCCCGTGTCTTTTTCTGAATGGGCTACACCGGTTGTGCCTATACCAAAGCGAAATGGGGACATACGTTTATGCGGAGACTACCGCAGTACGGTGAATCAGGCTACCGAGTCGGATACTTATCCGATGCCTACTGCCAGTGAAGTTTTTGCTACAGTTGCTGGCGGGAAATTTTACGCTACCCTCGATTTTGATAGAGCATACACTCAAGTGAGTGTGCCAGAAGCTACAGCACGACTTTTAACCTTAAATACGTGCAAAGGTTTATTCTCTGTACACAGACTAGCTTTTGGTGTGAAGGTCTTTTACAATCGTAACGGATCACAAACCGTTGCTGGGTATTTTTGATCCGAAGCGGCCAATGCCTACGGTATTGTCACCTCGTTTGACGAGAATAGCTATCGTTCTCACCTTGCACAGTTACAATATTGTGTACAAACCAGGACATCAGATCGGTCACGCTGATGGGTTGAGCCGGTGGCCACAGCCTGTTCCAGACCAACCAGAACAGCAGCTGTGTGACGTTTTGCTGATGGCAGAGACCCCTACAGACTTTCCTGTTGATGCAGACCACATTGCACTGGCGACGAAGCAAGACAGAAATTTATCACGTGCCAGTCATTACATACTTAGTGGTTGGCCTGTTAAAGTGTCGGATGATGAACTGCGTCCGTACTGGTTACATCGATCCGAATTGTCTATGCATGAAGATTGTATTCTACTTGGTTGTCGCGTGGTTGTACCGCCATCATTACGTGAAACAATTCTACGTGCTTTACATAAGACACACAGTGGTATTGTTCAAACGAAAGCTTTGGCCAGAAGTTATGTTTGGTGGCCTCAATTGAATGACGATATCGATGCATAAGTGTAAGTGGATGCCACAAATGTCTTGAAAATCGGCACATGCCGCCGAAAACTAAGTGCGAATGGATCACGCCTACGAAGCCGTGGTCACGTATAAATGTGGACTTTGTAGGGCCTTTTCAGGGCAAACATTTTTTGTTTGTAGTCGACGGATATTCCAGATGGCCTGAGGTGATTGTGATAAACAACATGACTTCTTCAACTGCCATTCAACACCTCTGAAATATATTTACCATCCATGGTTTGTGTGAGACATTAGTTTCTGACAATGGAACATCATTGGTTTCTGAGGAAATTAATCAGTTTTTGGAGGCAAACAAAATTAAACATGTCACAACAGCACCATACCATCCAGCAACCAATGGTTTGGCCGAGAGAATGGTTCAAACTGTGAAAGACAAATTACGGAAAATGACAGATATTTCATGGGATGTTAAGATTCCGAGAATGTTATTAGGATTGCGAGCAACACCATGTACTGTCACTAACAAAAGTCCAGCTGAACTTTTGATGAACAGACGATTACGTACTCTGTTGGACACAATACATCCTGATAATCATCCGAACCATAGAATGCATCAACAAATTACTGATAATGCTAAAAAGATACACCGAGAAACTAATGTGGGTCAGAGTGTTATGTACAGGAACTACAGCAGCGGACCTCGATGGCTACCTGGTACAGTGGTGAACAGACAGGGTCCATCTAGCTATGGAGTGGCAACTGGGGACGGCAATGTGGTTAAGCGACACAATGACCAGTTGATCAAGAAGAACTCCAATGCAAATGCAGATCAAGAAATCGAGGGTGGAAAAAGATCTGAGGAAACAATCACTAGAGGGCCTAATGACTTTGATTTGGAACGTGAGGATATGGGACGCACAGATTCAAGTCAAGTGAGTCAAAAAATCATTGAAGTACCAAGTTCGGAAAAATGGGCTGAGATGTTAGGTATACCTTTGGAATATGAGTCTGGTTATTTTGGAGGCAAGATTAAAAACAAGTTAATGTCTCGTAGTCAGAGTCCTTATGGAAGACCAGAAGAATTGTACATAACATAAATATTTGTAAATAGAAAGCTATTAAGATTTAAGTTTTGTAATTTTGGTTGTGCCTTGTTTTGTACTTGGGGGAAAGGTATGTTATGTATTAGTTAATAGGTTTTGTGCAAGAAGGTATTATAGTATTCTTTAGTAATTTACTCTTCTTTCTTTTATAAGCATTTTCGACTGTCACTTGTTTCTCTGTTTGAATTCTGCTACACAGCTCATTACAATGTTTTAGTAATTTCTTCGTTTTATTTGGAAATATAATAGTGATCATATTTTATCTCACAGGTGCCGTGCGCATTGAAACACCGGGGTCCATTGATAGGTATGGGCACTTGTTGTTGTTGGTGTTAAATACCAAATTTAAACTGATTTGTGTTTTGCTGCTGTTGTTTCGGGATACCATATTTAAAATGTTGTTGTTGAGGAATGCCAAATCGAAAACCACTTTGTAGGAAAGGAGGGCGTAGTTGTTGAGTAGGCCCCTGATTAAAATTTCGTTGGGGCATATTTGGTTGCACTCCGAACCGATAACCTTGGGAGGTGCAAACCTGGATGAAATTTGGCCTGAATCCAGGTATTTTCTGGTTTTGTGGGATGCCAAACTTAAAGTTAGGTTGATAAGGCATTTGGTTTAACAAAGATCTGAAATTTTTCAGAGGTCTCAGTAAATTTTGTGGGTTTGGTTGTAGCAATGTGGCCGGTTTCGCTTTGTTATTTTTTTGCGTTATATTGTTGCAGAAAATTGACTTCCTCGGTCACTACGCTAATTGAATTTTCAAGGGTAGAGCAACCCTGCAATCACACTATACGAATCATATCTTCAGGGGGTTTATATAGAAATACGTTCAAAGCTGTATTATTATTGACGACCAGTTGGTCTAGTGGCTAGATATCCTAGCGCAATCATTTGTGTGATGAGCAAAAATGTTTGTTTCCGAGTCATGGATGTAATATTCTTATCTATGTATGTTTATCCGTTATCTAGTGCCCATAGTACAGGGTATCCTAGTTTGGGGCTAGGTAATTGCTGTGAAAATGTCCCGAATATATTTATTTAATTATTTATTATAGATTTTCGCTGCTTTTTTTCTTCTTTGGATATGTTTACTTTCGCAATTAAAGAATTAACATTCTTTGTTCTGTAACAAAACTGGATATGTGATTCACCTTGTTTTATTTACAAACTTTCCAATTCAATCGCGATACACTCTTTCGAAAGGGGATCGCCAAAATTTTGGGGAAGAATTTGTTTTTGTTCAGTCCATGATGTTAAATTTTGATGTTCACTAAGTAGAGTCGCAGCTCTACCCGTAAGTCTACTCGTTACAGAATGAAATACTTACAAATTTTGTGACGTATTTCCTTCTAGTTGAAAAGCTCTAATAACATATTCACATTTCGTAATGTATAAGTTCAATAGTTTTTCGTCTCCATCATACATACGAATTATATACAATATTTTCCTAGGAATCATCTTAATCGTTTCATTTTGTTCGTTAACCATTTTAGCTATTACTGATTTCAATAATCACTAAACAACTAAAAATATCACTAAATTGATTTCGATAATCACTAAACATAACTTATTAATAAACATTAACAATTACGAATATTACGATACTTGAATCAAACAAAATCAGATAGATGTAATTAGTTAGGCCAACAACTTGGGGTCAGAAAATACGGAAATGATAGGGTATTATGAAAACAGGTGTGAAAAAGTTTAGTCACAAACTGCTTAATCCCATATCCTCCTTACGTTAGTCTGTCCAGGGCCAATCCGCCTCTCTCAGGTCTGGTGCACAAACCGATCACTGATTGAACTGTTTTCGCTGCACACGCGTCGTGGGAGAGTTATTATTTTGGTTCGAGGATACCCGAATTCACTGCAGGATACTAGACGCGAACAACCAATTTTAGGTCGCAGCAGGATAACGGATATCCTACCGGCTGTGCCACTCAAATTGTGACGGACCCAAGGGACGTTTTAAAAAAGTACAAATTTGGAATTAAATTGATGTATTAATTGATTGAATGCATACAGACTGAGCTCCTCTAAACTTAATAATAAACACCTTACATACTAACAAAAGTGCCAAGTAGACAACTAACAATGGCACAGAATAAAACATAGTCATTCGATTAAGCGGAATTGTGTGGACGACCGGGCGCTTTGCGCTGATAAGGATGGTGCCGGCATGCATAACTAGGTACCACCATAGGGTAGGTAGGATAACAACTATATTATGGCCTTTGTTATCAATTTCGTCTCTATCAAAATAAGTTTTTAATTATAATTGTCGTTAATAATTAGTGTAGGTAAGTGTGTGTTGACCTCTAAGCGGCGTTTTATCACTGAATATTAATAGTAAGTACATATTTAAATTAATTAACATTTGAAGCGATACCGATAACTACTTTGGCCGATGTTATACATTTTGCTTGTGATCGAATTTAGATGTATGTTATACGTAAGTAGGTGTAGTTGTTGTATCAAGTATTGTTTATCAAATTTACTTTCTTATATAACGCTTATCGCTCTGATTGTATACGATATTAAATTGTGGTCAGTCGGAACTTTTGCGTAGGAGTTTATAAAAATAAAATTACTGTGGTCAGTTGGGAGTGTGGTCAGTTGGAACTAACGTGGCATTCCTATCACTTAGTTCCTATTATAAAATAGTCACCAATCGCGGCTGTCTGCACATATTTATTTCAGATAATTCTGTAACGTTTTTTTCTGGTTTCCACCTATGCGCATGTTGATTTCTGAGGACGGTTTTGTCGTGGATATAAACATACCCGTACGGAGCCGGGTTGGCTAGAACAGGATAAGGTCTGTGGGATAAAGATAAAGCCAAGTGGTATTTGTCAGAAAACGAATAGTTCTAAGTTTTTATATATATCTTTACCTATAAAACAGAACCGTGACATACCAAGCCAGTATGCGTAATTCAAAACTTTGGACATACCTACTGACTTACTGACTGACAGGCAACGCTGAGCTTAAACAGACATTTCTTACTGTCGTTGGCTTTAACCGGTGGACGTAGATATTTGAAATTCGGAGGATACATTCCTTGAAAATCCTAGAGGTGATTTAAGGAAGGGTTTTTGAAATTCTATCCCTGAGCGGATGAATGGGGGTGGTAAAGTTAGTATGAAGTTTTTTTTTATTACTTACAGTGATGAGTGCATCTTATATTTCAAAATCAAGAATCTAAAGCTTATTTCAAGGGCATCAAACCAGATAATTTCAAAAAATGAAGGTGAAATATGCAACTCAGGTTGAGTTTGTTTGCCAAAAAGTTGCGGTTACATTTACAATGAAATTTTCAGCAGAAAAGAAGATACCGCCAGCCGAGTGTACGCAGACCGCAGATGTAATCCTGCTCTTTGATGAATTGTTAGACTCTCTAAATTACAGTTTTGATAATTCCAAGAAAGGGTGTTGGAAAAAAAAAACATTTCGAAAAAAATAATGTTTCCCGCAGGGTAGGAGTTGAAAGTTATTAAAAAAAACACTTACCACTCTGAAACTACTAGACGGATTTTGATGCAACTTGGCACATAGGTGAAAATTAAGGATACTTTTATTCCAAAAAAATAAAGAATTCCTGCAGGATAGTGGTCCAAATTCTGTACATTGAAGATATTTTGTTTGGATATTCAATACTGAAGACAAAATTGTATTGTTTTTTATTTTTGTTTTTCTGTCTGTCTGTTTGTATCCTGGCCGCGCATCACACTGAAACAACTGAATAAATTCATATTAAACTTGGCATTACGAGGTTGGACATTGGATACTTTTCATCCCGGTAAATTAAAGGGTAGGCAGGATAGAGATATTTAATTTGGAGTTGGTATTCATGTTTTATGGTTTATAGTTACTTCCTTAGTTCACCTCTAGGATAATCAAGGAATATTCCTCCAAATTTCAAATACCTAGGTCCATCGGTTTAGGCTGGGCGTTGTTTGTCAGTCAGTCAGTAGGTATGTCATGGTACGGTACTGTTTTATAGGCATTATTAAAATTAAATAATTAAACACATATTTTTATTATTCTGACCAAAAGTGAAGGGCATCTAACTATAATACGAGTAATTTCGGGATGAAAAGTATCCTCAAATTTTACACAGTATATATAAGTTGAAAGTTAATGAAATTACTCCAAACAGAAGGCTCTCTATATAGACAGACAGAATGACAAAAAAAAAACTGTTTTGGCTTCGGTATAGCCTCCAAATTTTTTTTACAATATATCTTCAATGTATAGAATTTGTACCCTATCCTGCAAGAATCCTTTGATTTTCGGGATAAAAAAGATTTTCAAGTTGCATCAAAATCCGTCCAGTAGTTACAGCGTGATAAATATTCGTTGAAATAACTTTCACCCTCTATCCTGCGGGAATCCTTTAACTTTTCGGGATGAAAGGTATTCTATGTCCTACTTCGTAGTATAAACTCAAATCTTGCCAAGTTTCATTTGAATTCATTCAGTAGTTTCAGCGTGATGCCTAGCCAAGTTACAGACAGACAGACAAAAATAAAAAAAAACAGTTTTGGCTTTAGTATGAAATACAGAACAGCCTACAAAAAAATAAAAAAATACCTTCAATGTACAGAATTGGACCTGTTACAGTTTTATTTTAATGATATATTCATTTGATACTAGTGTACACAAGTTTCAAACAAGTCAGTCAAAATAGTGATAGTAATGTATTCGTTCTTAGTGCTTTATACACTAGTGAATAAAGCATTATTAACAAAAAGGTCTGTACAATAGAGTGGGGCGAAAAAACTTTTTTTAGTTATCTTTACATCTAATAATGATAAAAAGGTGCTAGATAGGGTAGAAATCACGTGTGCTAAATATTATCAGTCTCAATAGTAGGGTAATATTGGGAATTCTACTCCAGGCCTTACGTTCGCTTCGCTCACTGCAGGACGTTCGCTTACGCTCACTCCTGGGAGTAGAATTCCCAAAATTACCGCTGTACATTCAATCGTTTAAAACGTTGGCTAACGTAACGTGAGAGACGATTCGTTTGCGAAGTTAATGAGTGTGAGGTTTATTTCGATCGATAATAATAATAATAACACTTTATTACACAAGAAATAAGGAACAAATATAGAAGAATTTGTTTTAAAAATAGGCACAATGGGCGGTCTTATCGCTAAAAGCGATCTCTAAACGATCGATCTCGATATGTCTAAGCAAAATAATTATTAATTATAAGATGAACGAAACCTTTAAAATAAAATACTATATAATTATGATTATTGTTTTTTATTTATAATACCAAATATAAGTTTAATTTAGGTAAATAACTTTCCAAAATAGTAATAATGTATATGTCAATATACAATATATATCTAACATGCATATCAGTATCTTTTAATTAAATTTTCAATTAGTAAAAAGGTTCAGGTACCAATCAGTCCTTACAAGTTTTAAATTTCAATGAATTTACGAAATAAGAACTGTCTGCTTCATAAGAAATCTTGAAACATTATACTTCATTATCAATTAGGTATATCTTCTACCAACCAGTCCTTACAAGTTTGAAATTTCGTTGAATTTACGAAATAAGAACTGTCTGCTTCCTAAGAAATCTTGAAACATACTTCAATAGTTTATTTTATTTACATGCCCATACTGAAAAATCATTCAATCTCTGCGACTGGCAGGCGACGCTTGTCACAACTTAAACTATTTAGTTTTAACTGCACATTATCTGTAAGTATTTTATATCTGATCAAGTCTACGAATAAATAATAAGTCAGGAACTCTAATTCAGAACAAATGTCACAATAAAAGTGCCCCTACTTCAAACCAAAACGACGTAAGATTCAAAGTACGAATCACTTCCGAGGTTACAAATAGACATACTTGGTGATTGGTTTAAATTCAGAACGAAAGCAGGGATTGGTTCACGCGCGTAATGCAATGTCTGCTATGACAGCTGAGTCATAGCGGCGTGGACGATGTTATGCAATAAGTGGACCGGACCAATTCAGTAATAAAAAAATATTACTGTACAATGTTTTTTTTTGGCTCACTTTTTACAATTCATTAAATTCTTTGTCCCACGAAATATAATTAATTTATTAAGTTTTTGTCCAGAAGACATTAAAAGAGAATCTTTCTTCGCAATGTAGTGAAGACGGATTCTGAGAAATTTAAAACGGAATATCCTCCTGTCTGCCTGTGAATTTAGAGCTGAGGTTCAAGTTCAGTAAATTATTTTTATATATTTCCATAAACTGTCAGGCGTTTGGGTTATTGTTGCAACGGCCGTGGTTGCGGATCACTCCAAAAACAACTCAATATGATCTTGGCTTAATATGGTTAAATAAATTTCTATCTTTGTAACTCTACTAGCCGTGCAAAAAGTAATTTAAAACTTGAAATACACATGAGGAGTCCTAGAAGTCCAGTTTTGGACTGAGTTTTGGTCACTGGTTTCAAAGAGTTATTATATACTGTTACTCTTTGTCCATTTACTGTTCGAGTTTTTTTTGACTGCACATTGATTTAGAGACCTTTAATATATTTTTCGCTTTGATCCAAAACGTCATGTAGTATTTCTTTTTCTACCACTGAAAAACGGTGTTTAAACCCGTATCGATCGGTCTTGAATTTAGTATGTCGAAAGGGTTGTTAAACGTTTCTAAAAAGCTAACAGTTGCATCTGTTTCTTGAAAATCAGGCGTTTAACTGTTGCGAACCAAACATAATCGCATCAGCTACACTTTGACTTAAGGTTTGAATCGCTAGTTTCACGTTCATGATATTGTTTCGGATTTGACAATTTATTCCCAAAATGCAATCCAACGATATCTTGAACATTTTTCAGTTTCTGCAAATGTGCCCACTCAATTTTTTTTCTTGTTTTTATCTACGAGTGTCTTTTTCCTCTAATGTGTTACGCACAAGTTTCACCATATGAAATGGATCTAATATTACAACTACTGGATCTCCGGTAGATGGGTGGTCAAAAAACGATTTTGAATTCTTTGTGTCTTCAAAATTGCAACCCAACATCTTAGCCGTAGCGATGTTAGATGCTCAGCCATCAAAGATCAAAGTAACTTTTGACTTTTTCCTTTTAAGGGCTAAAAACTATATCGCCCGAAAAATCATTCAATGCAGTATTTTCTGTAGTATCGCCAAATCCATTTTTCTTCAATTGGTATAAAATATTTTAAGTGAAATATTCTTCATAGTTAATCTTTTATTTAGGCGTTGTAGATTTCTGATCTGTGATAGTTGTTATACTGCCAAAATAGTTTTTTTCTTAGTGTTTGCTTTAAAATGTGTATTTTAGGAGTATTCAGAGCAGATTCAATATCTGACGATGGTATATTTATCGGCGTAACGCATGATCCTCTTTCTTCAAAACTAAAGACTTCGGTTGAAATAAGATTATTTTTTAATTTTGTTTTTCTTGGTTATTTTTCTTGGTTGGTAAGGTTATTTTCAGGAGAATAATATCAACACTGAATGTAATGACGGTGTTGTTTTCAAGTGAATAATATCAACACTGAATGTAATGACGGTGTTGTCTTCAACACCGTCATTACATTCAGTGTTGATATTATTCTCCTGAAAATAACCTTATTGAAGATCAGTTTCAAATCTATGAAAGACTGTCTCTAATTGAAATAGATACACATATATACAGCTAAAATAAAAATTCCTATCAAAGCTAAATATTAAGTGCAAAAAAAATAGAAAAATCTTACAAGTTTTTGTGCCTTATTCCTTGAGGGTTTGCATCATTTGTTTTTTTAAGCAACTCAGGTAAATCAAACACTCATCAATTTCATCAAAAATTAAACGTGCTTTAATTCGATCAAACTATGAACTGTTTTTTTAATGCTATTGTTATTCCCATGAGTCGAAAAAGCCGAACCTATATTACATACCAACTGTAATCGTTTATTATTGTTTATTTGCTCATTTTGTTTAGTATTCTCCTAAATATGTTGACGTTTCTTAGGTATGAATCATCTGCGTGAAAAAAATAACAGCTTAATTTCAAAATTTCATCGAGTAGTCATTTTGCATAGTATTGACCATTGCGGTTTGATAATGTATTTGAACGTCTTTGAATATAATTATAATTTTGCAACTACTACTAGTGAAAAGTGATCCCTGGACATTTTAATCTTGTATGGCTCCTGCACCACTTCACAACACACGCTGGCATGATGATTTACAGCTGTAGTTCACAATGATAAAATTAAAACGTACGCGAAGATATGACGTGTGCTCGCTTGCATGAAAAATGTACGACTGTTGACGCGCTGGACACGACTTTTAAGCCCCACCTACTTGGGCACGAATTTTGTTGGGTCATTTTATTAACGCTGTTACGTTTCCTGACTTATTACTTATTCGTAGGATCAAGTAGTATTTTAAATATTATTATTATTATTTTATATATTTTATGTTCTTATTTCTTTATTAATTCCTCTACAGAACATGGGATCAGAAACTGATCCAATGTGGTTTCCTCACGCACAAGACCCACTCACTGGTTGGGATGACCTCGAAAGAAAGATAAGAAACGAGCAGCGAATTGCTGCTGCTAATGCTGTCAAAGAACAAAAACAAGAAGAAAAACGCAGAAAGCGCAAAATCAAAGGTGCTGTGTTATATGTTGTCAACAAGAGCCCAAGAAGAGGACAACGTGTAATTAAAATACAAGTTTACGAATATAATGAACAACTTAATGCAAATTGTGAAACTACTCGTGTGCAATATACAGTGTCGGAATGTATAGATGAAGTTTTAACTATGACTGAAAATGTGATTAGTAAAATAACAAAAAAAATGTCTGAAAATATAAGTGATTATTAACTAAGTGTGAGATCCTAATAGGTATTATGGTACTGTAAAAAATATTTATAACAGTGCGTTTTACTTTTAAATAAATTATGGGAACTTAATTATTATGTTGTTTTATTTTAGTAAAAACCATTTATTTGCAATAAGACATAAAAAACTTAAAATTAGAAATGTATACAATATTAAAGTTCTTAATTGATACATACACAGGTTTTTATAAAGCACAACAATTTTCAATCCAATCATAGCTTTCTGGTCTTTTGTATTCTCTTTCACAATGAGATTTGCGTGAACTAGTCTCATCAATACCATCCTCTACATACCCATAGTTGCGATTGTCAAACATATTAAATACTTGCATGTTATTCTCAATGAACCATTTCTTTACTAAAATAAATTTTCTTAATGCACAGTGCTTTTTATGATAAAACCAATTTAGAGCACTTCTGTCATTACAATAAAGTTTATTTAATTGCAATAAATTAGGACAACCCTGTTCACCAACGTCTATTACGCTACACTCATTACAAATACTTATTAACCATTTGATTTTTTCTATTCCTTTGACTAAAATATTTTTATTTGTTAAAATTGGAATATTAATTCTTTTAAATTCACGATAGTCAATATAACCTTCACTCCAAAATATACCACGTCGTCTTTCTATCCAAGAAACGGTTTTCTTTTCTGTATCACTCAAATTGTAGTATGGGTATGGTGGTTTTATTAAGAACACTTGAGTATAATCATTAGTAGCTAGTGCAAACTCCTTTATAATAAAAAAATTATAAGAATCTTTAAATCCTTGTAAATCTACTATCATGTGCCCTGGATTCATGATATCTTCTTAACTATACTACTCAAAGGTTTGTGTTCAACAATGCAGTCGTTTAGAATCAAACAGAAAGCTGATGTGTCTTGTGGAAACTCTGTGACAGCTTCAAGGTCGATGCGTACGTCTATTGGTCCAATCTTAAGAATTTCGTTCTGTCGTGAACAATCAATCACAAAAAGTGGTGCCTTAGATTTAAAATCAGCATAACTTAATAAAGGTTCTGGACGACGTCCGTAATACGACTGTTGAAATCTAGTATAGCGCTCGTATATTAAAGAGTAGTTATCATCGGCGAATTTAATATTTAGGTTTTCATAAGGGAAGTAGCAAGAGTTCAGGAACACTCGCAGATTTTGTATGTTACAGTGGTCAAACTGAGACGTGTCTTTATCAGCATGACGCATACGATTTGTTTGTAAGCCTACGATTACATATCGCGGTTTTTCTACTTGAGAAGATGTTTTGATAGCCCAAGTATGTTTTCTAGTTTTTGGTAGGGCTGGATATTCATAAAGATCCCAATTTCTAAATATCATATTAATGGGTCAATCTTTTTCTAGATATTTAAACAAATTAATTCTTTCGCGATCAGATACTTTTATGTGAGGAACGCGCCAACTAATATTTTAATATCAACACTTTTGAAATAATCACCAGCATCTAATTTTACTGCATTGAGATTTGTGCTACTTCTAAGTAATATTAATTCATGTTTGCAGTTCATAATAATCTTGTTATAGTCTTCAGCGAAACCAAGTATTTTATTAAGAGGTATGGATAGTGAAAAACTACCTGCCCAATTATTTGTTGTTCCATTGATATCCCACCCCCACGACTTTGACATCTTTGATTCGTTCTCATTCATTGAAATTAGAGATTTCATTGTGGTTGTAATGCCCGCATTTTTTATTTTATCTATTTCTACACCATTTAGCGCATACCGGATATCTTGAAAGAAAAATAGTGCAGGGTTGTTGGTGAAGTGCACTTTGGTTACTGCTGTTTTTGTGTCACGCTTAATAACATTCAGAACACCTTCTATGTACAGAGTACTGGCTGAAGGTAAAACGTATAGATCTTGTTGATTAATAGGTATTCGTATTTCATCATTTTCACGAAAGCTATTGACATATGGTTTATACGTATGCTATTCTATACTTTCAATGGTATTATCAACACGAGGAGAATCTGCTATATTAAGGATACTCATTTTAATAGTCCAATAAATTTAAGAAACTTCTTGTTTTCTTTCGTTAGTTTTACTCTTCTTAGTAGTTTCTTTTTAGTTTTTTTTTCGTTAGTTTTTTTCTTCTTTTTTGTTAGTTTTGGTCTTATTTTGTTGATGGTGTGGTTAGAAATGCGACAATTCGATGTCTGTGGTGAGTTTTTATGATAGTCAATCATTTTCTCCTTATATATAAATACAGTTGGATATCTTCACCTTGTAAATTTACTAAATTATTATTTGCATCCAATATTCTAATAGTTATTGAGCTGATGTTGTTCTGATTGATAGGAAAATAAATGATATTCTTTGGTATTTCATTATTGAAATACCAAAGATTAGGATTATTCCTATAACCAGGCGGCACGTTTGGAGGAAATTCGTGAATTATATGACTGGGTGTACCGTCAGTGTATGAGCCGCTAATGATATCACATTCTATCCTTAGCACGGTAGTCGAAAGAATGTTGACAGAATGAGAAGATTCGTTTAATATATTCGCTTTTAGTGTCTCTTTATTGAAACCAAATACTTTTGCAAGCATCGGGCTCTTTTTAAAATGTATATCTTTAGTACAAGTGACGGAAGTTTTTAACGTATTATTATTACATATTAACTTTAAAGAACACCCATTCATATGTTGTTCTAAATAATCACTTAAGTCACTAAGTTCATAGGATACTTCTGGGATTTGTATGACTTCATTTTTACCGAAATATAACTTGTTATTGGTACTATCTATATTAGGTATAGAATTAAATGTTGAAAAGTACAGCAGACCACATTCATATTCTCCATTGAGTTCTAAAGCTGGTGAATAGTTCGCTGTTGATAATGGAGTGGAGGTTGATATAGATAGCGTAAGAGACATAGTGATACTGATAGTAAATCAACATTTCATTATCTTAAATGAGATTTCCAATAGTTTTTTAAATATTTAATATATAAATGACCACAATTTATTGCATCATAACTTTGATACTTTACATAATTATAAAATACTTCATGATTATTTAGGTACTTGATTAACTCTAATGGTGGTGTTAAATCACCGAAGCTATCAAAATATTCGCAATAATCATTATTTTTGACGTAGGCTACCCAATGTGTTCCAGGATTTTGTTGATCATCCAAATTTACAATGCCACATTCAATACGTTTGTTTTTTTTTTGGTAATTTATCTCGCATATAAACACCTTTAAAATAAGGTATATTACTAGCATGCTCTATAATATCTAAATCGGTTAGAGCACGGTTGGGTAACCTCTTATTTAGTTTTTTGGAGATTTCAAAAACAAACCATTACTCTTTTTGTATGGTTTTAAATAACATCCTTTTCCTAGTGCTATAGCTTCCATTGCTTGGTTATGGCGTTCAGATTCATGAAGATTTTGTTTTGCTGATTTATAATCATTGATAGCTTTCGTAACACCCGCAGCACCACCCGCCAAAGCACCCAATGCTGATAGCCCAGCAAATATTGGTATCAAAGGTAATATTCCTCCAGTTTTAGGTATAGGTATTACACGCGGCATGCGAACTTTATTTTTGATGAATATTTTTTTTGCTATAGCGTAAGCAATTTTAATAGCAGATTTATTACTTTTAAGCTGTAATTTTTTCAATTTTGCACTTATACGAGAAATTATAGTATTACATTTTTTAACACCGGCACCCAACTTTAATTTTGTTTTCATAGCTTTTCTCACTACCCAGGAGGCAAGTTTTTCTCTAGTACTAGCGTCTTTTGATTTAAGACGTCTTTTAGCCATGTTAGAGAGTTCAGCGTCTGCTTTATGACGATCTTCTAAACTAGAATTATTCGAGTAAGCAATGTCGTGTTGTTTACAAGCTTCGTCCAATTTATTAACTCCTTGGTCACCACGTAATAATCGTTCTCGTAATCTTGTACCAGGTCCACAATAATTATAACCAGGTAAATGTAACTCAAACGGTAAATTATTTATTACTTTATTAATGAGTCAACCTCCTTCCATCGGTTATATGTAAATGATTATATTTTATGTGCCATAACTTTTTATAGATTATAACATTTCATTTTTATTAATCCATGAATTTTCATTTTCACTAAAACCTAACCATTTAACAAACAACTTGTTACCTTTTCATTTCAACAGTTTTTCAACCAAATAAATATCAGGATGTTTAGTTTTTTGAAGTTCTTGTTTATAAAACGAACCTAATATCATTTGTTTGTATTGATCCTCTAAATTATACGTTACAGGGATTGTGTTATTTACTTTTACTACTGTAAACAGCTCAGTTGACCAATTCGGTGTATAACCCTTTTGAAAACATTCCTTATACTTACTGATGCGAACTTGGTCTCCCACTAGAAAATGCCCTTCTTTTTTAAAACACGTTTTTGTGATTTTATGATATTATTTAATACAATACTTTTGTTGGATGGATTTTGTTGGATGGTTTTTTGGTTTTAATTTAATTGTACGATGCAAAGTGTTGATATATTTACTAATAATTTTTTGTAAGGGCTTTCCATTCCATACATAATTTCCAACTAAATCAAAATACTTATAAAGTTTGTTCATTATTGTTCTAATGAACCGTTCTACTATAGATGCTGTTTTAGTAGAAAAAGTAGAGTAATGATTAATATTATATTCACTCAATATTTTTATAAAGCAATGTTATAAAATTCTGTTCCTAAATCTGTTTGCAAATTTATAGGTGTTCGTATTTTTATAACATTTTCGAAAGCATTTGCTATTTCACACATAGATTTACTTTTAACGGGAACTGTCCATCCAAATTTAGAAAAAGCATCAATTATAACTAGAATATACTTATAACCTGAATTAAACTGGCTTAAGTTTTTTATATCAATTAAATCAGCTTGCCACAATTCATCGATATCTTTTATTACAACACAGCGACGAGTAAAATTTCTACGTTCTTGCTTATGAATTTCATTAACAATTTCTACTTTTGTCATTTTTTAGTGAGCGGTTAATTAATGTGATTTATTGTATGTTTAATTTCACTTTGGTGTTGACTTATATACGATTCAATTTGACTCTGTATTTCTTTCAACATTAAACTGAGTATTCTATCGATACATATAGTTTATATCTAACTAATTATACCGTATTCGTGAAGTTCTTCAATTATTGATATAATTTCATTATCTAAACTAGTATTTCCAGCATCACGAGATGCGATCAATAGCTTTAATCTCTCAACCAATTCATTGGGGTCATCTCAGTAAATATAGTCCACGTTCGGTTTTACCTTTTTTAAGACTGGCAATCCTGATCCTTGTACATGACTTTCAGTACTTGTTGTAATTTCTTTACCCAGTTTAAAAAGTGGTTTTATAATATTTAAGTATTTTACGCCTTTATTCGTTTTGATTGGTTTTTTTGGATCATGATCACGACGATGTACATTTGTATCTAACAACATTTGTTTATAGTTGCGCTTATCATCTTCAGTTATTATAGATATATTAGGTTTTTTTTTAAACAGTAACTCATTAAGCCCAGATGTCTTAGCATACAATCGTCCTCCTATACTAATTTCATTTTCATTTATAGACACATGTAATGATCCCATTTTTAATTTTCCTTTTTCTAATCTAACACCAAAAGGAACGTCTTGAAATACATCCTCTGATAAACTCCATGAAATATCATCCGGTTCGAAAGATTGAAAGGATGAACCACTCTTATCAAGAGTTTTACTTTCATCTTCACCCTCAGATTCATCTTCAGTTAATTCATCAATAACACCTGCATCAGACATACTATCTTTGGCAGTGAATATAAAATCATTATTTAATTCATCATCTACCTCATTGTATTTAACTTTTTTTAAAGAAGTGCCTATGCACTTCTTGATCATCATTTAATGAAACACTTTTTGTAACCATTTTATTAAGAGGATCTGTTATTGGTTTTAATGCAGATTCGATTGCCATCTCAGCATCTGATTTTAAACTTCGCATTAACTTTACCTTTCTTTTAACAACATCTGCAGATTTCACAATTTGTTGTTTTAACTTTTCTAAATTTCCCATATTGACTGTAATAAGACCTATATCTTCCAATGTCGGACTGTTGAATGAAGTTTATATTAATATATAACGCATTTATATATACACTACCAGCTAATCGATAATAACAAAAGTGTCAAAGTTTTTTCTGTAACCTCCTTTGTTTGTTTTTTCACAATCTTTATTAATTACTAAATAATTATATGGGACACTCCAAATTTCTTTACACATCTCACGAAACTGATTCCATGACATATCTGTATTAACATGTTCATCATAAGCATGTCTAAGGTTAATTTCATCTTGCTTAAAAAGAACAATAACATTTGCGGTGTCTCTAATAAGCTGTTTCGGTATTTTACTATATGTTTGATTTAAGTAAAAACAATCAATTTGTTTGTGTCGCCCTGTAGCAAAATAATCACGTATATTATTCTGTGTTTCACAAGCCACGTCATCAAATATTATCACTGCAGATCTTTGCGTCTATTGGACTCAACACTTCATCATTTTCTTTAAATTTATAGTAATTAATCGCAGGTACTAATTTGAGAACTTTGTCTAAGAATATATAAATCGGTTGAAATAAAGTTTTTGAGAATATGTACACGTTTAAGAATTTTAATCCGTTTTCATGTAAAAGAAGACCAATCATTAAATTGGTTTTGCCGCAGTTTGAGGGGCCACAGACAATGCAGCGAATAGAATTAGGAAGAAGCTTACTATGTTTGTGAGTCTTTCCAGTAGTAATTGATGTACAGATTTGGTTTAAATTCAAAGTACAAGGTTGTTTAACGAACAACATGTTAGAGTTATTTGACTAAATTTAAGTTCAACGAGATATTTTATATCCAAAACATTATCATAGGTCGATTGAACGCACAGCGGTAATTTTCTCAAGGTAAGTTCTCCAGGCCTTACGTTCGCTTCGCTCACTGCAGGACGTTCGCTTACGCTCACTCCTGGGAGTAGAATTCCCAATATTATCCTACTCTCAATTATTATTATCTGCCTCCGGATTCACATTGAAATAACGGAAAATAATGTTTTACATGTGATTTAAGGAACGAATAACTAATGACTACTTTCATGATATTTGCGTTATTATTACATTATTTAAAAGAAAATATGGCGTTACTACTACAAACCAAAACACGAATTTGTGTTATTAGTTTTAGGTGTGAGGTGAGAGGGCACCGATTGCACTTTTCGTGACAATTTCGCGGCTAATTAGGTAGAAGGTCGTTTTAAAAATTGAGCCTACGCCAATCACGACATTGCTTGGGGAAATATATATAATATGTGACATCAAAGACAACATATTGCCAACTTATGCAGATGTTATGAAGCATTGCGAGTGGACGAGGCGACAGTTAAAATTTAATAAAGAGACTCAGAAAGAACCAACTTTTCACGAGATTGCGATCATTGTGACGGACAAAACTTAAATATAATACATATATGGGCGAAGGCTTTTCTTTTCATCATTCTACATACAAGAGTAACACAAATTTTGCAGCCATATCACGACAAGTGCCAAAAACTTCATCACACCCCAAAATATCTCAGAAAAAGCTGGAAGAGTTACAGCGTACTAGCAAATGACTATTTGATATATGCACTTGTAAATGCACCGCAGCTAAATCAGTCCATTTGTTCCAAAGCTAAAATTTTCAGCCCCCCCTTTTCTCATCTTCCCCCTCCCTCCCTCCCTCTCCCCATATATCTAAGAACCATCTCGATCACATCAGCTTTCAAACAGAAAAAACCGCATCCAAATCGGTCCATTAATTCACACAGTGATACACAACCTAAACTTATAGCACCCGTCTCTTTGATCTAGGCTAAACAATAAAATATATACAGCAACATCGTGGCTTCCGAATGTTATGATGTCGGAGTGGTTTCGCAGTAGGACCCGCGTGTAAGAACGCCTAGTGGTATGTCACCAAAACATTGCATCCATTGACCGTAAGACTCAAAAGTTAGAAGTTTTAATAAGTAGTTGTTTAAATTGTTACGTACTGGGGCTTACTGAGCATTGGTTAGTATATTCAAAACTTAAATGCGTGAACATAAGTGGCTATAAATTAGCATCTAGTTTTTGTAGAAAAAATGCCGCCCACGGCGGTTCTTGTATTTATGTAAGAGATAGCCTTAAAGTTGTTGAAAATATGGAGATAATTAAACTTTCAACAGAACTATATTGTGAGGTATCCGCAATCGATATTATTGACTATAGGTTTACAATTGTATGCGTGTATAGGACAAACCAAGTTAGTTCCAATGATTTCCTAGTCCGCTTTGAAAGTTTGGTTGATAAGATTAGTGAGCTTGGACTGAAGTGTATAATAGTCGGTGATTTTAATATCGACTGTTTAAGGGAAATGAACGTTGAGCAGAAACGATTGTCCGACCTACTGTCGGCGCATGATTTGGTTAACTTGGTGGACTATCCAACTAGAGTGACGTCACATAGTGCTACTTCCCTTGACCACTTGTACACTAACCTAGGACCTGGTCTAATAACTACATCACCCATTACTACCAATCGGAGCGACCATTTAGCTGTTCGTGCCGAAATTACTATCCCGGTATGTCCACAGGAATCTCCAACTAAACTAAGTAGGAATTACTCTCACATGAATAAAAACAATTTTATTGCTTCCCTTGAGAGCATTGATTGGAATGAGTTAGAGAGGCGTCGTATATCGAGTGACAGATTGGCAACGTCGGTAATAAACATTATCTGCAGTAAGCATGACGCATTTTTTCCATTACGACGTCATGCCCACAGGCGTAGTACCTCTTGGGTAACGGATGACATAAAAAAATCTAAGATTATTATTATTTGACATAATTGATATTTGTAATAGAACACCTGAGAATGACATGAAATGACCTTAATAAAAAATATGACGATTTGTTAACCATTGAAAAAACTAAACAGGTCTGTAAAAAAAAAATAGGTGAATCTCATAGGTATACCACCCGTTGCAAGGGGACAGCTGGCTGCCGTGTCCCGCTCCCTCGCCAAGTCCAACAAGTTGACTCACGTCATGGGCCCGACGGTCTACAATCGACTGCCGGTGAATGTCACAGGAGCACCTAGTCTTGACTCATTCAAGTGTAAGTTGAAACGCTGGCTTATCATCCAAACATTCTATAATTTTGCGGAATTTCTTGAATTTAAATAGGAATAGAATTAATTTACTATAATCAAAGTTTGTACTTGTAATTTTTTCAGTTTTTATTGAATTCAATTTCAGGTTTATTTTGTGTATTCTATTGTTATTTATTTGACATAATTTTAAAGTATTGTACTTAAATATTATTATTATTATTTTTGTATTATATTGCTAAGTAATCTATATTTTACGAAGCATAATAGAAAGAATTATAAAGTACTTTTTGTACATGATTATCATGTAATTGACCTGTATTTTTTAAAATCAATAAATTACTATGACTATGACTATGACTAAAAACTGGGCTACTTGGTATCCTATAATGATTTGATACCGAGCAATCGATAAAAAACTATTTGACATCTGAACGAATTTTGAAGAAATGTAGTATATTAAGCTTGTTCTTTAAGCGATAAGACCACCCATTGTACTCTATTTAAGTTAAATGTCTATTCTTGTGTATGATTTATTTGGTGTGCAATAAAGCGTTTATCTATCTATCTATCTATCTATCTACATTTAACATTATAGGAACTTTTGGTCCTGGAATAACACGTATGGGCTACTTTTAATTGAAATGACCTTCGGACAAAGCCGCGGGAACAGCTAGTATAACATAAAATCAGTACGGATTAGGCGTTTTAATCAGAAACCATTAGAAAATTAATTTGAGTCCATGAAGATAGGGGTGCAGAAATACTAATCCAACTGTAGTTGGTTTCGAATCATCCTTTTCTGCATTATTAATTAACTAGCTGTACCCGCGACTTCGCACGCATGGCCTTTTCTTTAGGTTCAAAGTACCATAATGTGCTATTCTAGGGCCAACAAACTACCAACATACCAACATATGATCAAAATTTCTTCAGCCGTCAAAAATACTTTTATCAATTGCTCTGCTTCTAACTCACCGGATTGAGATACCAATTACACCAGATTTAAATCAAACTCTAAGCTATCTAACAATGAAAACCGCATTGCAATTCGTCCATAAGTTTTTACGTGATGCGTGAACAAACAAACATACAGACAAACAGAAAGAAAGACACGATTAACAAAAAAATACTTGTTTAATACCTTTTTTAAGCACCCAAGAGCATTTTTTTCATTTGAATTCATTTTGTAGTTTGGGTGCAATGCACGTTCAAGATACGGACAAACAGACAGACGAAATTAAAAAGTTAAATAGTTTGGCTTCAGTATCGAATATAGAGAACCATTCTAAAAATATTTTTTATTACTTAAATATTAACATAACTTTGGACCCATATCCCGCAGAAACCCTTTACTTTTTCGGGATAAAACGTGTCCTAAATTTTAACCCATCATATAACCTAAGACAGTGCCAAGTTGCGTCAAAACTCATCCATGAGTTTCAGCGTAGTATGTGTTCTTTTAAATAAGTTTCAACCCCTATCCTGCGAGAACCCATAAATTTTTCGAGATGTTAAGTATCCTATGTCCTACCTCATATTATGAACTCAAATCATACCAGGTTTCATATAAATTCATCCAGTAGTTCCGGCGGCGTGATGCGCGGCTAAGATACAGACTGACAGACATACAGACAAAAATGAAAAAACATACAGTTTAGGCTTCATTATCGAAAATAGAGATACAAGCTCCCGTGAACACCATATGACCAAAGTTTATGGCACAGTAATTTGTGACTGACCTTATCAAAGGCCTTTGAAAAATCAGTATAGATAGAGTCAACTTGGCCACCACTAGCAAAGGCCTGACAAAGGTAATGTTTGTACTGGAGCAAATTGCTAACCGTTGATCGATTTTTTGATTGACAAAACCATGTTGTTTGTCAGAGATAATTGGTTTGAAGTGACTGTACAAGTGACTGTAGACCAAGGACTCAAATAATTTCGCAAAGCAAGACAGTATACTCATGGGTCGGTAATTTTCTCAATGAGATTTATCGCCGCTTTTATAAATAGGAAAGATATGAGCGGTTTTCCATCGCTTTGGGAAAACGCCGCACCTCAGAAATTTATTGAATATAATGGACAGTGGAACAGATAATTCACTGCCACAATGCTTGACAAACGACGGGGGAATCAAATATCATTTACTTCTAAAATAACATGAGACAATGAGTTCAAAATATATTGGTCAAAGTTATCTGTTAGGTTCTCGTTAACAGTGCCAGAATCCAGATTAGAACACACCTCAAAGACTGAACTAAAGCAAAGTGAAAAAAGTTCACAAATTCCATTTCCATTAGATGAAGAGGTATTTCCAAATGTCATGGTATGCGGAATAGAAGTATGGCCTTTTCTGCTACTGACAAATTTCCAGAAAAAAATAATATTCTCCTTAATACTATCCTCAGTAGACGATAGATACTTATTGTAACAATCCTCAGTAAGAACCTTGCATCTATTACGAAGCAGATAAAAGGTATCATAATCTCGGGGGTTTTGAAATTTTTTGTAAAGTCTATGATATTTTTTTTTCCTCATTATATTTAATTAAAGGTTTGCTATACCAAATAGGATAAGACAATGATTTTAAAAAGTTCAAAGGTGTGTGTCTTTTTATAATTTCAAAAAGATTATTATAGAATATACCAATGCACAGGTCAACGTCAGGATAGGATAAAATATCATGCCAATTTATAGAGCTGAATCCAGGTTTAATTTTTTCAAAATTACATTTTGAGAAGTTGAGGTGTTTGGTATTTTGTTGCTTTAGCCCTTTAGATATGTTAAATAAAGATAATTTAATCATTATAGCGGGATGATGTTTGTCCAAGAGACTCAGTGCAAGCGTTTCACTAACCAAAATATTATCAAGACTAGAAAGAACCAAATCCAACAATCGACCATTAAAGTTTATGACATTATTATATTGTTTCAGATCACATAATGCAATTAGTTCATTTAAAAGATTAAGCTTTTTTATTATGTATTGGGACTGCAGAGAGGTCAGAAGTTAAAGGAGAAAAAAAAAACAAAATGAAAAATTAAAATGATAATCAGTAGTATTAAAATCACCAATTAACAGGAAGTGATCATCTGGAAAATCATTAAGTATTAACTTCTGACAACGAGCATAAAATTCATCTAACTTATCACAACCCATATCGGGAGGTAAATAACACACACATATATTTAAACGAGAAGAGTCGTGTACTTCAGATAATAACTGTTACCTAGATATCCCCCATTTCACTGTCCCATGACACCTGACGGATAACCTGATATTTCTTAAGAATAGCTATCAAGACGCCACCTCCGTCACGTTTGTGAGAACATGTATCTTCGCGATCCCTTCTGAAAATATTGTAACGGGTATCCACAACTTCACCGTCAAAAATACTTTTGTTTAAATTGGTTTCCGTCAGGCAAACAATATCATAATTAGAATTTAACAGATTTAAATTAAACTGTGTTCAAGATTAATTTTATTGATAGCATTGTATTAAAAAAGACGACATTTCACACCATGTAATTTAAAAGTAACTGTGGCCTTACAACGAACTTGAATTCAGAACCAACTTTGTCAATCCCGACACGCCGTGGTCTTGGTATGTCCTAACTCTAGAGTGTTTTATAGAGCCCGGAGGCGTGGAGGGAGGGCAGCCCCCGCATGCTGTGACAAAGGCGCAGGCATTGCGTGACCCGTAGTGACTGAGGCTAGGTAGAGCCGAAGGTGCGGAGGGAAGCGTGATCGCCTGTAACTTTGTTACGCAAAGGCGAAGGGGCTGCTATTCCCGCAGCGTCGGAGATAAGGCAGAATTACCGGTTCTTACTCCCCTACCCTTTGCTCCCTGAAAAATAGGGACAGAAAAAAATAAGGTTACAATATAACAAAAAACAAAAATGGTAACAACATTTCCCTTTTAAAAATAACATTAAAAAACCTCTGCATTTCCGACGAATTCCCCTCCCCCCTGATCCCGGGGGGTTCCTATACCCTCCCCTCTCCCGTTCCCTCCTACTTACATGTACTTATATAAGTGACCTTCCCACAACAGTGTGAATTGCAAAGTAATCTGCAACCATTGCTTATATGTTTAGTTGCCTGAACCTTATGGTGGTGGTTCCCGAATGGCGGTGGTTCCCGAATGGCGGTGATTCCTGAACCGAGTTGCTGTTGAGCAAGGCGAGTATTTATCAAGATTATAAACCATGTCCGGTACTGCAGCAGACATTTTTGATTTCGGTTTAGGCGCTGAAGGTGTCCACAATTATCTGGTATAAGATAGTCTTTGATAGTTTTTTATTTGATATCTTTTGGCATCCCTATTTTTAAACATTTCAGGGTCAAAACCGGATCTGCGCTGGCCATAGCTGCGTCTTGAAGGCCGGGTCCCGCCTGATCTTCGTTTTGGCTAGGGTTCTCTGAGGCCTCGCATCCTGCGTCTTGTATTATATAGGGTGCTGGCTCCAGAATCGTTCCAATGCCAATATCTAGGGCCAATCCAGGATCTTCGATTTGTGAAATTACGATTTTGCAATTCAGGTGTTCAAGATTAATTTTGGAGAGTAGTTATAAAAAAAACGAAAAACTAATAAGTGTTACGATTGTAATGGCACTGTAGTTTTATCTGCTATTGTCATCGTTAAAGACTCGCAATTAACCCGATGCAAAATTGGCCGTTATGTAACACTCGTGTTTGGAAAATATCAGTCTTATTGGACAGATATTTTTTGCGGTCAATCCCAAGCATCAAAAACAATTTAATAGGATTATAGAATACTAGCTGTACCCGCAGCTTCGCATGCGTGTTCGTTTCTTTAGATTCAAAGTACCATAATGTTCTATTCCAGGACCAATATACCAACATTTGAACAAAATTTCTTCAGCCGTCAAAAATACTTTATCAATTGCTCGGCTTCTAACTCACCGGATTGAGACACCAATTACACCAGTTTTTAAATCAAACCCTAAGCTATCTAAAAATGAGATCCGCATTGCAATTAGTCCAGTAGTTTTTACGTGATGCGTGAACAAACAAACAGACAAACAGACACAACGACACGATTTAAAAAAAAAACTTGTTCAATAGCTTTTTTAAGCACCCAAGAGCATTTTTTTATTTATCTTCTTTGTTTGTACAGCTTTATTCGTACCTATTGCTTTATTGCAAGTTGTGTCAATTTGCATAAAAAACCCGTCCAGTAGTTTCAACGTGATATATGTTATTTTTAATAACTTTCAACCCCTATCTTGCGGAAACCCTATACAATTTCGGGATGAAAAGTATCCAATGTGTAGGACATTACACTCGTATGATGAAGTTTCATTTGAATTCATTCAGTAGATTCGGTGCGATGCGCCGTCAAGATACGGACAAACATACAGACAGATAGACAAAAATAAAATGTAAAACAGTGTTGGCTTCAGTATCGAATTTAGAGAACCATCCAAAAAATATTATTTATTATTTCAATATTAACATAACTTTGGACCCATATCCCGCAGAAACCCTTTATTTTTTGAGATAAAACGTGAACTCAATTTTAACCCATCATATAACTTAAGACGGTGCCAAGTTGCATCAAAACCCGTCCATTAGTTTCAGCGTGGTACATGTTCTTTTAAATAAGTTTCAACCCTATCCTGCGAGAACCCATTGATTTTTCGGGATGTAAAGTATCCTATGTCCTACCTCGTAGTATGAACTCAAATCATACCAAGTTTCATTAGTATTTTATCCAGTAGTTCCGGTGGCGTGACGCGCGTCCTAGATAAAGACAGACAAACATACAGTCAAAAATGAAAAAACATACAGTTTAGGCTTCATTATCGAAAAAAGAGTAACATAAAAAAAAACAATATCTGTAATGTACAGCATTTTGACCCATACCCCGCAGGAACCCTTTATTTTTTCGGGACAAAATGTATTCATAATTTTCATCCATCTTTTAAACTATGTCTGTGCCAAGGTGCATCAACATCCGTCCAATAGTTTCAGTGTAGTACGTGTTCTTTTAAATAATTTTCCACCCCTATCCTGCAGAAACACTTAATTTTTTCGGGATTAAAAGTATCCAATGTCTTACTTCGAAGTATGAACTCAAATCATACCAAATTTCATTTGAATTCATGGAGTATTTTCGGCGTGGTGCGCTGCCAAGGTACATACAGACAGACGGACAGACAGATAGACAGACAAAAATAAAAAGAAATACAGTGTTGGCTTCAGTACTGAATATAGAACAACCTCCAAAAAAAAATTACATAATATCTTCAATTTACCGAATTTTGGTCATTATCCCGCAGGAACTCTTTATTTTTTCGGGATAAAAAGTATCCTGAATTTTAACCCATCATATAAACTATAACTGTGCCAAATTGCATCAAAATCCGTCTAGTAGTTTCAGTAAGTGTTTTTTGAAATAACGTTAAACCTCAATCCTGCGGGAACCCTTTCATTTTTCGGGATGAAAAGTAGCCTATGTCCTACCTCATAGTATGAACTCAAATCATACCAGGTTTCATATAAATTCATTCAGTAGTTTCGGCGTGATGCCTAGCCAAGATACAGACAGAAAGACAGACAGACAAAAATGAAAAAAAAAAACAGTTTTGGCTTCAGTATCGAACCAAAAGTACGTTCAAAAAAATATATTCTAAATATCTTCAATGTACAGAATTGGACCCATTACAGTTTTATTATAAGTATAGATAGAAGATAGATAATGTATGCGACCAGCACTCACCTGATTCCAGTAATTGTGAACAACAACAATTTAACATTGCCCAACAATTTTAACACAATTAAATCTTTTTGCAAAAATGCAGAATGTATGTCTATACCCACAGACACATTACATTTAGACTTTCAGACAGTGAATGTTCCTTTTGAGGTATTTAAACTCCGGGATATTAGCCACATTACAGTACGTACATGGGTATTTGCACAGAATAAATAATAGGTATTTGTTACGAAAAGCGAGAATTAACTATAATGATAATAATACAAGTGACTTTTTAAAATTATGGAATTATACCAAAAATGAAAGTCCTATTTAACAAATCCCAATAATGATTTTGTTATTATTTTTTCCACAATTCAAGACACTTAACACACTTATGTTCTTAAAAACCAATCTTTGAAACCAAATAAAAAAAACATATTTTATAAAATAAAGCAATAGGAACGAAAAAGTCTGTACTAAGAAGATAGTTAATAAAAAAGAAATGGTCTAGGGTAGGCACTTAAAATAAGCTACTGAACAAGAATATAACATTTTTAAAATTCGTGTCTGTCTGTTTGTCTGTTTGTCTGTATGTTTGTTCGCGTATCACATGAAAACTACTGGACTGATTGTGATGCGTAGTTCTGTTGCATAGCTTAGGGTTTGACTTAAAAGCAGGGTTTGAAATAAAAAATAAAACATTGTTGTGGGCGACTGCTTAATACAGGTGGTGGATGACAATAATGTTTACCTTGGAGTCGCAGGGAAAAGAGGTTACAAGACGTACTTATTCAATTAGGATGAGGTGCGCATGTCTTAAAACCAGGGTCTTCACCCTATATGTATGTGCTGCCTACCCTCACTTATGGAGTTGAGACGTGGACGCTCACAAACGAGAACATGCACAAAATAATGGTTGCATAACGTGCCATGGAGCATGCCATGCTCGGTATTTCATTGAGAGACGAGTGTTTGACATCGGAAAACGTATTACAACGTATTGCAGGATACTTGGCAAGGCAAAAACATAATAGAAGGACAAAAACGTCCATAGTCGACCAGTTGGCAGACCACCGCCGCGATGGGCGGATGATATCATCTAAATTGCAGGTCAAACATGGTGTAGGTTAGCTCAGGACTGGTATGAGTGGCGCAATAAGAAGACGCCTATGTCCAGCGGTGGATCGATTCGAGCTGATGATGATGAGGCAAATTATCTTCGTTTAGGACAGGAACACAAACATTTCCGAACATGTTTGAGAAAACGTGTTTTCTTTCTTTTACTCCGGTAAAATCAATAGAAACTACATGCTTGAATAAACTGTAGAAAAATCTATTGAGATTCGAGCAAAATTCGGTTCTAGTCAAATTACGCGCGCGAGCTTGGAATAACGATTTATACCTTGGCACAACAGCAGTAAATTGAAATCCTCGCACGCGTGAACAAGTAAGCTTTAATAAACTGTGGATCTAATAAAACCTACATGCATGGATTAAAACGCAGAGACATTTTATGTGGAGCCCATTTTTTGTTAATCCTTTTATTCTGTACTAGCTTTCGCCCGCGACTTAGACCGCGCGGACTACAATTTATCGCGAAAACAAGCTTCCTTTGTTCATTTAGGATATTAAAAACCACTGTAAAAATATAGTACAACCGCTCGTTGACGCTTTTTGGCAGACTTATTATTTCGTTTCCATAGCAATGCCACGTCATTCTGTTTCTTACAGCAAGTAATCGTCAGTTTTCCCGTGGCAACTTACATTTTTCCGGGATAAAAAGTATCCTACGTTGGTCTTTATATTGTACAATGTACAGTATATATTTACAAAGTTTCATTAAAATCGGATCAACAGTATTGGCGTTAAATCTCCTCAAACAAACATACAAACAAACAGACAACGTTTCACTTTTATATATAGGTGTGGATTTTTAACGCAACAAAACATTGCTTGCGACATAGGGATTGATTGTATGAACAAACTTGAGAAAATAATGATAACTAGCTTTCCCGCCCGCGACTACGTCCGCGCGGACTACAGTTTATCGCGAACATAAGCATCATATGTTCTTCTAGGATATTAAATACCATTGCAAATAAAGGTATAGCACAATGGTCTGGTCAATGGTCTTGAAGTTTTTTGACAGAATTGTTATTTCGTTTCCATGGCAACCGTTCCTTACAGCGATTTTTCCCGTGAAAACTTTAAATTTTCCGGGATAAAACGTCCTATGTTTTATTCTAGGGTATAAGCTATCTCCATTTCAAATTTCATCAAAATCCGTCAGCAGTTATCGCGTGAAAGCGCCCCAAACAAACAAACAAACAAACAGACAACGTTAGTCGTTGAAGGTTTGACTCAGATTGTTGGGAGGAGCTCGCGGCTAATAGAGCTAGTTGGCAATTAACAAGAGCGTTAAGGTTTTTGAGGATATGCGTCGACGTAAGGCGCATAAACCGTACCAACCAAGCCCTCCTACAATTATATATATGTATATATAACAGCGCTGGCCAGCTCTACTGCAGTATCTATGTTAAAACTAAGTTTGGCCTGGCGAGCCAAATCAGGCCGCACTCTAGGAAATAAAACAAATAGGTCACCGTTGTCAGATACGACAATGAGACCATCATCATCAACATCATCATGAGATGCGGTGTTATGATGACGCGCGTAGATTCAAAAGAAATATAGCGAACTGCGAACACCAAACAGCACAAAAGCTTCACGAAATTTGAATTTTCGAGGATAGTTATCCTAGAATGAATAGGTACCGGGGTCCGTTTGAATATTTCATTATTAATTTCAGCGCGTTTACAGAATATCTCAGTTGCGATACCGGATTCATTTCCGCAGCGGTTTCAACGTTACAGACATGTCTGACACAGAGCGGGGGGGTTAAGGCGAGGCTGTGCTGGAACAATATTTCGTTACTATAACGACATAATCATCAATATATCATATTATCATTATTTTCGTCGTCATGTCATGCGCCAATTACCAAAGTTGTGGGAAATGACGAAAAATGTTTCTCATCTTTAAATCTCACAATAACTTAAAAAAATACTTTCAAACTTCAATATGTATTGAAGTAATACGGAACTGACAACAGAAAATAATGGAAGTCTACCGAATAAGAATATATGAAAAACTATATGAAATTAGTTTCTATTGAAATAAAAATTATAAAAAACATGCGTTGGCTGTTCACGTAAAATCAGTATCATGACAGCAACAATTTGCTCTGTTCGTTTAATGCTTTATTACTCTAAACGACATATTTACACTGTAAGTTCAAAATAATGGGATAGCACTCGCAAAATAATTAGTATTTTATTCGTTTTGCAATGTTTTAAAGAAATCCGTTGTACTTAATATTATATTCTTGTATATTTTTATGTAATTGGTTTCTCGGAAACGGCTCTAACGATTTTAGTGCTATCATTTATTTACATTTATATTCCAAAAATATATAAATAGTTTTTGATAATAATTAGTAATGTATACATTTCTCAAGAATAAAACTCTATAAATATAATACTCAAAACTCTTTTCCGATAAGCACCTACCAGAAAATATAAGGAAAATTAAAAAAAAAGCGTACGTTTTGCAAGCACAGGTGTCTCTCCCAAATAAAGTTTTTTTAGTACCATAAATACGATTATCATTTTCGACCAAGAATTTACTAATTAATTATGAGTCAATTATTGTTGTCAACTGTTGTTGTTGTTTTTTTTTAATCTTATTTCGTTATGAGAAGTTTCCAGCAGACGGACGGACAGACGGATGGACAAACGTACGGACGAATTTTTGTTCATCCGTCCATCTTTCCATTCGCTGATGCTGTTGCATTGCCACAACAATACGGTTTAGTTTTATTATTTTGGGTTACCCTAAACTTTATCCAATAACTTTGCAATGCAGTGTACGTACAGTAAAATTTGTCTGAAATTATTAATTACAATCCTGATTTATGGTTTAGGGTCATTTAAAAATTTTCTGTCCACTGATCGGTATTGTTGACAATATTTTCTACTCGCCGGATTCATTATTATCACAAAAAAAAAACTTTTTTTTATTTATTTGTAGCCGTCTTGCCTCACACCGAAACCGCCATATTGAAACTATGCACGATGACAAATGAATTCTGCACACTGATTGGTCCATTTGAACGTGGCGTAATAATTAAGCACTGATCTGTCGGTGGTGTATAGCGTATGTTTGTAGTTTGATAGAAGTGAACGGACAGTTCTGACCTTTATGCTATTGACCACTGTTGACATAATAAAGTATTCATTATGTATTTTATTTTGTTTATTGGTATTTTTTGACATTCACAAAAACTTCTAGTTTCTAGTTTTTTTTTTCATTGTATTGGTAAAGAGCTGTACAAATGACACAAAAATGCATGAAAGTGTATTTTGATCAAAGTAACGATCGACATGGTTAAGCATTATAGTGACGATTTGTTGAAATTGTTGGATGTACAGTTTATTAAGAAAGAATGAATAATCATTTACTGGCACAAATCTCATTAAAATAGAACATTTTTTAAAACGGTATAAAAAATATGTGACAAGTTGACGCAGCGACTGTACCAAAGGGGCCTGCCTGCGCTCAGCATAAAATGACCAATGCTAGCCTCCGGACGCTGATTACGATCATTCTATGTAGCTTACTGAACTATGCATGAATTGTATATCAAATATTTAATGAACTATGCAGGCTTCTATTTAGACAACTGTTAGCAGCCAATAATTAAGTACCTATTCTAACCATCTATCTTCAACTTAATCCATTTAGCTGTAAATGCGTAATTGACGAACAAAGTCTAAACACAAACATGTACTCGTAGGTACCTACGAAATAGCTGCGTGCTGCGGCTTTGCCCACGTGGTAATTTTTCCAGGATATAAGTATGGACATTATCTGCCGCATGTTGGAGCTGTGGGCTAAAGTCACCACTGAGTGAAGCCCACGCAACGTTAAACGAAGGAGCTGGCCGATTAGCAAGTCAAAGCCCTACTCGTTATTTATGGAAGGAGGGCTGGAAGGCCTTTGCTCAGCTGTGGGACTATCCCGGTAGAGTAATAGAAAAAATAATAGGTCTTCAAGTATCTGTATGCCAAGTAGGAAGTGTCATCAAAATCCATTATGCCACTACGGAGTTTTTAGCGGTAGCAAACATACGGCACATATTAGTATATGTATAGTATACACACATACTTTCGCATGTATAATTTAGTAGGAAATATCTGTAGTAAAATTATTAGGATTATTGGTAATTATAACTTAGGTAAATTAAACACTTTGCATCCCTCTTTCTATGTATAGGTACGGGATGAATAACTTACCCAGCGTTCATGTCCCGCCTCACGACTACCTGCTTCAACAGTTACAAAGTTAAGCAGGTGTTTCCTATTCAGTTGTCTTGAACGGTTCCGCTAACTTTATTTTAAAGTTTTTTACTTCTTTCCGAAAGGGAGCGCCAAGTTTAGTCGCGTAGCGTTTTCAGTTAGTTTACAAAATGTAACATGGGGGCTGACAGATAAACTAAATTAGAAATGACGGAGGTTACTGTTCTTTTAACAAACCTGAATTTTAGTAGCCTACTTATGGTTTCCACCGGCAAATATGGTATGCCAAATCTTATCTACTCGACACTAATAATATTATAATGACGAGAGATTGGATTGTTTGTATGTTTGTTTGTTTGTTTGTTTTGTAATGGATAAACTCAAACAATACTGAAACAACTTTAAAGATTCTTTCACCTGTACTTTCACCAAATTTTTTTTTGCATTGTAACTTTTTACGGATATTTTTGTTTACATATTTTTTTAATTGCATCTTTCTTATTACTTTTTAAGTATATTTTTTTATTGCTTTGTCATCGTTTTGTGATCTACCCTGAAAGTTTCAACTGGATAGCTAATCGGGAAGTGCTAGATTCCAGGACAGACAAAATACATATTTACGTATACATGCAAGTGAAGTTAAATAAAAGCTTATAAAAAAAACAGGATCGGTGCTTCCAAATATTTTGAATCACTCTCTCTAGCGTATTTTTTTAGAAGTTACTACGGGTATAAAAATGCTTTAAGTAAAAAAAATGCCACGGTGTGAGCGCTACTCGTGCGAAGCCAGGGCGAGTCACTAGTAATTAATAAGACTTGATATTAGTTTGCTGGAAAAATACACCAACGGGGCAAGGGCAACATGAAAACTCAAACAAGTCACAAACTGCCCCTTAATTTCTTATACAGGCTGTAATAAAACCTTTGTGCGGATGCTGAATGGCAGAACAACACATGTTCGTTTACCTACTATAACGTCCCTAGTTTTGTATTTGAGTTCATGTTGAAACGGTCGCGGTTGAAGTAGATATGTTTGATGTAGGCTTGTTTTTCAGCAATCCAAAATGAGTACTATTTTCTAATAGGTACTTAGGTAAATTGGTATAGAGGTATTCTAAGTTTAGGTTTAGCTATTATAAAAAAATTGCGACAGTTCAAATAAGTATACTAAACTGCTAGAAAACAAACAGTTAGGTAAAGTTATTCCGCTTTATGTAATTTCTGATTTTGATGTATCATTAGTTCATCAAAAATCGGTAGAACTACTGGCATATTAGTTCCAGTCGTCTATTTTAACAACTCTTGGCATTCCTGCAATACGAGTATGCTATTAAAATTTTATTAGAAATTTTATATCGAGGGCAGAAAGAGCTATCTAGCGTAACTACTCACATGACTGCGCACGAAAAACGGCCATCTTTATGTCATTCGTTCTACTTAGGTACGTTCGTATTCCTACTACGTTAGCTTAAACTTGGTACCTATCTTGGATTCAGATTGCTCCAGCAGGAATAGAGAGGTTATTTGCCGATGCTCGCGAGTTCGGGGTGATTGCCTAAGTTTCTGTAGAGTTTCAGTCGGGAAGGTAAGTATATCTATCAAAACTTAGGTACATTATGTTCCTAAGTTCATACTTCTGATACTTTTTTATAGGTACTTAAACGGGCATGAAGTTACTTTGGGTAAATTGTAGCCTTGCCATGTTTACAGAGTTAAACGTAGGTAAGCTATTTATATATCATATATAGTCTTTATGACTGTACAGAGTGGAATTTTTTAACCGCACCCGGAGGGAAAGTACTGTGAATATAGCAAATTTTCCTCAAAGGAAACATCGTCGTATTATTTCTATTGTATAGTATATGTCAGACCACGTGTTTTTTGGTTAGATGAACACGTGACGTGTGTTCTGTACCTAGATAGGTACTTCTGTTGTTATTGTTACGTGGCATGCAATGCCAAACTGACCATGGAAGAACTAGCTGTCATTTCACCCGTCAATGAGACTGTCGAAGGCTACGTTTGGATTGTCATGATAGCGTTTTGGCAGTTTCGAAATGGCCGTTATGGATAAGTACATTTTTAACACTTTTGCAAATATTTGCCACTAACGATACTTCCAAAACCAAACGACAAGTGACTTTCCTGTATACGGTGGCACTTCTGATGTCATTTTTTACTGTCCATTTTATTGTTTTAGTTTATAATAGGTACCTATGTTTTTTTGTGTGTTTGTATTATTGTGCCACTGCGTTCATGATGTCACAAACAGGTTGCGACAGAAAATCAGTGCCAAGGCCTTGGCCTTTGCGTTTGCTGAGTCGGGACCTGTTTGTGACAACACACAGCATACATTTTTTGTTCGTTTGTCTAATTTCCTATTTATTGTGTTTGATAATGTTTAATTTTGTGTGTTTTCAGAAATAAATGTATTTTCTTTCTTTCTTTATTTTTAAAAAGAAACAAATCTGCATTCCAAGATTTTCGAAAACTCGCTAGTCACTTTCGAAAATCGAACCGGCTCAAATCCGAAAAAATAACAATCCCTATCGATTGATGCCATAATAGTACATGACTTTTATGGCATCAATCGACAGGGTCAGTCATAAAAATCAAATCTCTCTATGCAATTTTTGAACTAACCGACCACCACGATAACATTTATACGTATACTATTCAGCACTTCAAAAACGCGAGTATGGGTGGTTCCAATTTCTTCAGCAGCTTCTCTGCTTGAATCTTTTGGATATACTTTGAAGTATGTTAAAACACTTACATCAAAATCGGAATAGTTGGAATAGCTGAGGACGTTGCTGTCGCCTTTTGTAACTTACAGTATTTTTTAAATTATCTACCATTCTCTTCAAAACGAATCGAGTTGGTACTTGTCGGTCCCAATATACGAAATAGTTTGTAAAAACAATCAAATGTAAATAACAAAAGACTATCGTTGCAGGGCGACCTAATTCACTATGGGAATTCCACTTTCAAATGTAACTTTCCATATATAAATTACTCGTGCCTCACGCAGTTATGTAATAAATAGTGTATTACAAACACGTGCAAATTGAAATCTTCTTCTAAATAAATCATAGTCATTTTAATAAATAAATGAAGTCATAGATAATTGTTAACAAGGTACTAACATAACTAATCTGATAGAGCTTTGAAAAAAATGCTTTATCTTATCCCATTGAATATAAAAGTGTAGATTTCATGATTTTCCTTTCATTTAATTTACCATGTTTGATATAGAGATTTGATCCTTCTGATTGACCCTATTGATTGATGCCATAAATGCACATTATGTAATTTTTCGAATTCAAGCCGGTTCGATTCCCGAGTATGGCAAGCGAGTTTTCAAAAATGTTTGAAAGCAGATTTGTTTATTTTTAAAAATAAAGGAATGTTTCCTTTGAGTAAAATTTCCTATCTCTAGTATTTAGAAAACTTTCCGTCCGGGTGCGGTTAAAACATTCCAGCCTGTATAATATGTACCTACTGTGGCTATACCCAACAGTGAAAATCACACTGCAAGTGGTGTAGTTTTTACGTATTATTTATGACCAACTTTGTTGGCATAAATAATACGTAACTTAGCTGAATCTCGTAAACTTGTCAATTCTAGAAAGCCGTGATAATTTTACTTGTAAATTTGTATTATGCGCAGTATTCTAGAATCTGTCTATATCTATCTTTCTATACCTATTTATACTTATAATAAAGCAATATGAACGAAAAAGTCTGTACAAAAAAGATAATAAAAAAAAATGGGCTAGGTACTTTAAATAAGCGATTGAACAAGAATATAACATTTTTTTAAATCGTGTCTGTTTGTTTTTTGTTAGTATGTTTGTTAGTTAGTTTGTCTGTATGTTTGATATATGCATCACGAAAAAAACTATGCGGTTTTCATAGGTTTGACTTAAAAACTGGGGTACTTGGTATCTCATTCCGATGAGTAGAAGTCGAGCAATCGATGAAAATAATTTAGTCGGCTGAATTAATTATGATCAAATGTTGGTATATTAGTATTTTAGGTCCTGGAATAGCACAAATATTACATTTAACCTAAAATTTAATTTAAGAAATGACCACGCGAGTGAAGCCGCTTGCATCAGCTAGTTATTAATATATTTTGAATTATACTAACCTTAAGCTAGAACATTACTTTAGAGCCAAATTCACTGGGCCGCTAAGAAAGCGGGTCTTTAATAAAAATATCAAAAAAATATATAACCTTTATGTAATCTTTTTTAAATAAAAACGAAATTTAAGTTTATTTCATTACAAATAAAGGAAAAGTAATATGTACCTTTTTAGTACACGACTGCCCAAAAAAAGGAGTGTATGGTTTTTAGCATTCATGTATGTTTGTATGTTTTTAAGTATGTGAGTTTCTTTATTCCACCATAACTTTTAAATGCCTGCACAGATTTAGACGTATGGGGTATCGTTAGATTTTTTACATCCCCCGAAACAAAGGCTTTTTTTTCTGAAAACATTCTATATGGCGGCAGTATGGCACCATTTTCAAAATAGAAAAAAAATAAAAAATTACAATATGGGTATCAAATTGAAGGCCTTGATAAGCACATTCCAACAGTATATAATTTATTGGCAAAAGCTCTTTTTTGGCAGGGCAGGCGTGATTTGTTGGCTTATAAGTTAGTTATTTATTTTTGGTGATTAAAAACAAAAAAAAAACATTTTTATAATTTAGCATCAGCTCAGAAATCTGGTGGAAAGCATGCCAAACCGTATAACAGCTGTAATACAGCTCGCATGTGTGAAAATAGTATAATTAGCATATTTTTCATATTTTTTTTAATATTTATTGCCGCCCGTTGGCCTGTGTGTGTGGCTATTGACTCTGACTACGAAGTCAACGGTCGCGGGTTTGAATCCCGCAAGGTTCAATCATTTGTGTGATGTACAGAAATGTTTGTTTCTGGGTCATGGATGACATGAATATACGAAACTAAGCTATAAATATATAAGCTAGATTAAGCACATGCATGAATTTAACTATGTGATCCTTTTTTGGCCTTCTTTCTGTCTATGAAGTATACTATATTTTTTTGTTATGCTGTATGATTACTGAAATAAATAAGTTAATAAATATTTATCCGTTATCTAGTACCCATAGTACAAGGTATCCTAGTTTGGAGCTAGTTAATTGGTGTGAATTGTCCTGTTTTTTTTTAAATTTATTTACCTATCTAAATGTTATCTAAACATGTGCCAAATGTCAACCTTGTGGTGTAATTAGTGTTCTAATATACCTAATGGATGTGACATACAGACGGACAGATGGACATGACAAAACAATAAGAAGAGCAGCAATGTTTGTTTCCGAGTCATGGATGTAATATTCTTATCTATGTATGTTTATCCGTCATCTAGTGCCCATGGTACAGGGTATCGTAGTTTGAAGCTAGGTAATTGGTGTGAATTGTCCTGTTTTTTTTTTAAATTTATTTACCTATTTAGATGTTATCTATACATGTGCCAAATGTCAACCTTGTGGTGTAATTAATGTTCTAATATACCTAATTGATGTGACATACAGACGGACAGATGGACATGACGAAACAATAAGGAGAGCAGCAATGTTTGTTTCCGAGTCATGGATGTAATATTCTTATCTATGTATGTTTATGCGTCATCTAGTGCCCATAGTACAGGGTATCCTAGTTTGGAGCTAGGTAATTGGTGTGGAAATGTCCCGAATATATTTTTTATTTTTTATATTCCTTGGTTGACTTGATGGAACCTTAAAAAAAAGCGTTTATCTATCTATCTATAACTAAAAACATAAATAATTTCTATGTAAATTTGCAGATGCAAAAAAAATACTCCAAATACAAACTTGTACCTACATTCTTAGGAAGTAAGTAGGCAGATGTACCCTAACATGCCCTGTTTTATTTTACGTCAGGCCCCATAGAAATAAACTTCTAACGAGCGAAATGCGAAAACCTTTGTTCAAAAGCAAGCGGAAATTAGTGGAGGGCAGAAATGGCGGACTTCCGCACTAATTCTTACGACGCAGCCATTAAAATTCACGACCGAAGCCACACAGCGGCTCTTAATCGAGGAGTTCAAAGAAGTTATTAGGAAGGATGTGATCAAAAACAACAGCTGAAATGAATGAATCCTTCTTTCTCCCTTTGAGTGTCTACTGATTTTGATTACTTTCCGTTTCGACTATTTGCAGAATTTTTTAGACTTATACTCATACTTGATAGGTTTTGAACTAGTCGTGATGGTACTTGCTTTTGCTTAAAATAGGTAACATACATATTATTTACTAGCTTTCGCCCGCGACTTCGTCCGCGCGGAACAGTATATCGCACAAAAAAAACGATGTTCTTCTAGAATATTTAAAACCAATGTGAAAGTATAGCACCAACGCTCTTGATGCTTTTTGTGAGACTTATTATTTCGTTTCTACGGCAACGTCATTTTCCAGTTTTCCCGTGGAAACTTACTATTCTCTTTTCCAAATTTCATCAAAATCTGTCGTCATTTTATCCCGTTAAAACTCCCCAAACAAACAAACAGACAACATTTCACTTTCCACACTAATATATAAAAGTGAAACGTTGTCTTTTTGTTTGTTTGTTTGGGGAGCTTTAACGCAATAACGGCTGGACGAATTTTAATGAAACTTGGAACGGAGATAGCTTATGCCCTGGAATAAAATATAGGATACCCGGAATCCCGAAAAATTGTAAGTTTCCATGGGAAAACTAGAAAAGCTGGAACAATGTTGATTACTCGCTTTAAGAAACGGTTGCCATGGAAACGAAATAACAAGTATGACAAAAAACATCAAGAATGGTGCTATACCTACTTTTGCATTGGATTTTAATATCCTAGAAGAACATAGGATGCTTTTTTCGCGATAAACAGAAGTCCGCGCGGACGAAGTCGCGGGCGGGAAAACTAGTGTTATATAAATGTTTATGTCATAGGCCTCGATTAAAAATACTCGGCATGACATAAAGGAGTACCTATATACAGTGTGGACTAAACCAATTTTAAATAGTAAAATGTTGTTATCTAAAAAATAATATTATACATTACCTTTACAGTTGTTCAAAATGCAAACAATATAATTTATTTATATATATTTGGTTCAGATTGATTCTTTTTTTTTTAATTGGAAAACTAATGACTTAAAATGTAATTAGTTACACAAATAGGTAGTAAAAAAGTCAATTACAAGTTTCCACTTATACATTGGGTAATTAAAAAGCTTTTACATAGTAATATGATAGGTGGAAGTTAGAAACAAAATATGTGAGAATATGTGAAAATAATATTAATAGTGTAGTACAGTATTACATTATACAGAAGTATACCATAGGCAGAATTATAAATATACAAAAGCAAATCACTTTAATTATTATATTAATTTAATCCATCAAAAAACCTTTACCGAGCTGTCTCCTCACCACTGCAATACTATTATAGAATAGGTCAAGGTTAACATCACTGACTTTGACAAAATTGTTGAATGATTTACACGCTCGTTGAGTAAACGTATTCCTTTTTTTTCATCAATTCATTGCGTGTCACTTTGCGTATGGTATTTATAATAGGTTAGTACGTTACAAAATGGCGTCGCTGACTATGTTTTCAAGCAATGGTTTCCCCCGATCAGATGTTACCCCAACATACCTTACCTCGTCAACGAGGAAGATTATTTAAACGTAAACACAGTAAGCGACAGGCTCAAAAGTTTAAATTTTACTACTCTGGTTCATTGTATATACCATTTCATTATGTAGACCTCCACGAGTATGAGCATCGTGGTATCTTGACGTGATTAAAAATATATAAAGCCCAACCGATTTCCTTCGTAATCGGTCATTCTTTCGGCAAAGAAAAAGTCTCCTTTAGTCTCCTAGGTTGTCCGGCTCTGCCATCAATCAAGCTAGAAATATTACTTCCAAAGGTATTTAATAACAGGCTTCGCTGAACTCAATTAATCATAGCTAAAGCAAAGTGTAGTGACCCTGTAATTATCTGTTTTTGTTCGAAATGTGCTTCGGTCATGGCCTTTGCTGTGTGCTTTTCATTGATAGCTGTTATGATCAAGCATTTTCGCATACAGAAGAGGTTCATATTTTCAAAATGCAACGTCATTATTTATTGTGAAAATGTAGAAACTTTACTCAAGACTTTTATTCAAGTTTGTACTCGATTGAATTCAGTTAGGCATTTTAAGATGAGGATTTCCCATTGTGTACTGTCTTCCCATGATGGGCTCTGACGAAGCAAAAAAATATTATCTACAATACTGTCACCTCACAGCCGGAGATATTCGCCGAGATAGAGTATTTCTATGGCCATCTGTACGACTTGCATGTTTTGCGACCCGAACCCACAAATGAGGACTGCCACATTGACCCACCACTACACCGACGACCTGCCGGATGTCAGCCAGCTTAAAAATGGAAAAGCCCCAGGGGAAGACGGATTAACTTCGGAACTTTTGAAAGCGACAGGAAGATCTGTACTTTGAGAGTTCCAGAAGTTGCTTGCTGCTCTGAACGATGGGAGAACGTGGCACATAAGCATGGTAGTTTAGTTTTTAGAAAAAAAGAGATAAAACGCTCCTTCAAAACTACAGGCCCATCTCGCATCTGAGCTACGTCTCTAAGCTGTTTTCTAGGTTAGTCTAGAATTGACTAGCGAAAAGACTTGATGAGTTTTTGCCTACAGAGCAGGCTGGGTTTCGAGGGGATTACGGGACCATGGACTACATCCACACAGTGCGATAGGTTAGGAAGACTGAAGAGTATAACCAGCCCCTGAGTATTGCTTTTGTGGACTATGAAAAAGCCTTTGACTCTGTCAAAACCTGAGCAATTCTCGAGTCCCTGCAGCAATGCCAAGTGGACTGGCAATGTATCGAGGCGATGAGATGCTTATAAGATGCCATGACAATGTCCGTTTATGGACAGTACAGGCAGACTAAACCTATCCAGCTGCGTAGGGGAGTAATACAGGGGGACGTCATATCCCCGTTTACTAACGCCCTGGAAGATATGTTTAAGACCCTGGACTCGAGAGGGACAGGCATTAATATAAATGGCGAATATAGCTCGCACCTCCGTTTCGCCGATGATATTGTCCTTATGGCGGAGTCACTGCAGGCTCTCGAGCAAATGCTGACCAACCTAGCTCATGAATCGGTCTCGGGATGAACATGAATAAAACCAAGGTTATGTTTAACGACCTTATTACCCTGCAGTCAATCGTTGTTGATGGTGTCCCCCTTGAATCTATTTAGGAATATGTTTACCTCGGGCAGATTATGCAATTGGGTAGGCAAAACTTCAAAAAGGAACCAGATTCCTATCGGGAATATCTAATCCTTCTGGATTCAGTTGGGATGGGCAGCATGTGGTAAAATACGTCAGGTCTTCTCGTCAACCACACCACAGTGCCTTAAGACGAAAGCCTTTAACGCGTGTGTTCTACCAGTTATGACCTATGGAGCCGAAACGTGTACACCCACAATGAGGCTGGTCCATTAACCGCTCAACGAGCTAAGGAGAAAGCCATGCTCAGAGTTTCTCTAAAGGACAGAATACGAAATGAGGAGATCCACTGTAGAACAAAGGTAACCGACATTGCTCAAAAAATTAGCAAGCTGATGTGACAATGTGCTGGTCACATAACTCAAAGAACTGACAACCGTTTGGTAAACGAGTTCTAGATTGGAGACCGCGTTTAGGCAAATGTAGTGTAGGAGGCCCGCTGGCCAGTTGGAGTGACGACTTGTGAAACGCGGCAGGTAGCGACTGGATGAGGAGAGCTGAAGAACGGGCTCAGTGGCATTCACAAGGACAGCCTTACGTCCAGCAGTGAACGAATACGGGCTGATGATGATGACGATGATGACTCCTCTCTCCTGACCAATTAGTACGAAAGTTTCAACATATGCAATGGCATAGTCTTTCAAAAAATGGACTCGACATACTAACATGCGAAGTTAAATAAAAGCCTGTAATAAATTGTGTTTCACAAAGCCCACGCCAAGCCAACCAGTTTTTAGCTACATATTTATACTAAGCAGATACATTTATCACACATTACCTACATGCACCACATGCGGGCTTCACCTTCATCTAACCAGAAATAATATTCCCAAAAGGTCCAATTCTCCTGTTTTCCGACTCATTTTTATCAGTAAATTGTATGATACAGGCCCTTGGGGCATGCCGCTCAATTTTATTTCCTTTCCAACTTTGTCCCTGTCCTATGATTCGGGAATGTTTTTCTTATCTCCACTGGCTCCACTACGCGTGTATTATTTTTGTGATTCTTTTCAATTTACTTTAGGCCGGTCGAAGGGACATCTTGATTGAGGCATTTACTCATGTTTCTGTACAAGGTATTTTTGTAACATTGGAGGTAAAACAAATTGCAAATTTTATTAGCTGTGTATATATTGTCAGAATTGAGAAAAAAAATGGAAAGTTCATTTACTTCATGTTCATATTAAATATATGAATATATGTGTTTATTATTATTTTCCGGCAAATAAATAAAATTCCTCTTTTTTCTTAAACTTTTCGAGCCATAATGTTTTACAAAACCTACAAGAAATTTTCCAGTCTAACCTTTACAAAAGTTTAGACTGGCTTTCAAATACTTCATTTCTTTTGGAAATTCAGCTCTAAAACCAATTTCATTTTTGGATAATAACCGCTTCACTCGCATTCAACACAAAAAGCTGTCCTAGGGAACGCAACTGAGCCCGATTTTCGGCTCTCCTCATCCGCTTTTCACAAGTCGTCACTTCACATAGCTGGCGGGCGCCCTACACTACGTTTGGGTAGGTAAGGGTTCTGAATCTTGTTTCTAAGAGAAACATCGAGCATGTTTCCATGGCTCACAAAAAGCTGTGGCGCAATGTATTAATTTTTGCCATACTAAAGTTCTATATAATTATTGTTCGTTCTGAATCAACCAGCGGAGATTTTTACAAATGCCTATCGTTTGAAAAAAATTAACACTGAGTAACACTTTGTAGCGAGACAATAAAATAAATGTAAGAAATACACCCTCGCATCACATCACACATCATCAGCTCCAAGAAGTCCACTGATGAACATTGTTCTCTACCATAAGAGGGGGGTTCTGCCACATTCACCACGATCGGCATCGGCTTGGTCATCGCAGTAGATATTCATATTCACGAAGGAAAATGCATTCCCATTCCCATATCTAGAATTACCTTTGCTGGTTCTTACAGCATCCACGGATAGAGGATTAAATAAATAGTAAGTACTCCTTATAAATGCAAAATTTGGTCTAAGTTTCGATCTTTCTACATTAACGGCTAACGGCATGTTGTCTTATCTAACGTTTCATAACTTTGACCTGCAATTTAATAACATGTCAATCGGACTCCAAAACGTCAAAACGCGCGTGATTTGCAGCCAGGGATTTCTTAAACGCTTGTCACATCATCATCATCATGTCAGCCTTTAGAAGTCCACTGCTGAACATAGTTCTCCCCCAAAGAGCGCCATGACGAGCGATCCTGTGCCACCTTCATCCACCGACTTCCTGCGATGGCTACAATGTCGTCGGTCCATCGTGTGTGGGGTCTCCCCACACTTCGCTTGCTTGTTCGTGGTCACCATTCGAGAACCTTTATTCCCCAGTGGTTGTCGGTTCTGCGAACTATATGGCCTGCCCATTGCCACTTCAACTTGCAAACTCTGAGAGCTATGTCGGTAACCTTCGTTCTTCTACGGATTTCCTCATTTCTGATTGTATCACGTAGCGAAACACCGGGCATAGCTCTCTCCATTGCACGCTGCGCAACTCTGAGCTTTTGTTCGAGACCAATAGTTAGCGACCACGTCTCAGTGCCGTATGTTATCACTGGCAACACGCACTGATTATAAACTTTCGTCTTGAGGCTCTGCGGTATCTGCGACGAGAAGATATGGCGTAATTTCCCGAACGCTGCCCATCCGAGTTGGATGCGTCGGTTGACCTCTTTGTCGAAGTTGAATCTACACAGTTGGATCGTCTGACTCAAGTAGACATAGTGATCAACAGCTTCGATAATATCATTCCCAACATAAACCGGCATGGGTACGACATGGGCATTTGACATGATGTTCGCCTTGCCCATGCTCATTTTAAGACCCACCTGTTGGGAAACAATATTGAGGTCACTGAGCATTGTGCTTAGGTCTTCCAGGGTTTCAGCCATGATGACTATATCATCAGCAAATCGAAGGTGAGTGATGTATTCGCCATTGATGTTAACACCAAATCCGTTCCAGTTCAGAAGCTTAAATATATCTTCCAGTGCAGAGGTGAACAGTTCCGGAGAAATAACGTCTCCCTGTCTCACCCCTTCTTGCAGCTGGATAGAATTCGTGGTCTGATCCTGAAGACGAACTGTCATGGTGGCCTTGCTGTACAAACACTTCAACACTTCGATGTACCGGTAATCAATCTGGCACCGCTGTAATGACTGTAGCACTGCCCAGGTCTCGACTGAATCAAAGGCTTTCTCGTAGTCCACAAACGCTAGACATAGTGGCCGATTATACTCTTCAGTCTTCTGTATAATCTGCCGGAGCGTATGGATGTGGTCTATGGTGCTAAAACCTTTCCGGAATCCAGCTTGTTCGGGAGGCTGAAAGTCGTCAAACCCGGGCATTGGTCGTGGTCCACCTGCTCAGTTAACCTGGGTGGACCACGGGCACTTTTTCTTGTCCGTGGTTCACCTTTACGATAAATAAGGGGAATTTAAAAATATCTATTGTCCGTGGTCCACCTATAAAAGTATTATTCCTTAAACAACGCAAAAAATTCGCGACCGACTGTATGACCTTCACACATGTGTGATGGTTAGGAAGAAAATTTACTAACCGTGACACCGTTTCTTAGTATTTTCTCCAGATTTTCTCGCACTCATGACTGATCACGTCCGAATAACCTTCACACTGCTCTCATACCTAGCAGCACCTCAAAGTGACAGGTGTCACAGTGACAGGTGTCACTGTGACGCCTGTCTGTCATCCAAAAAAAAAAGTGCTGTCATCCAAAATGAAGATATCGATAAGATCTATCACTTCTGTAAAGAAAGTACCAATCTAGGATCATTAGTTTCAGAGTTAGAGCCCTTTTAAGTTTGACAGCTGTCATTCAAAATGAAGATATCGTTGAGGTCTATCACGTAGGTTAATAAACTACCAGTTTAGGTACGTTAGTTTCAGAGTTATAGCCCTTTTAAGTTTGGCAGCTGGTCCACCCAGGACTGAGGTGGACCACGGCCAAGAAAAAGTGCCCGTGGTCCACCCAGTTGAACTGAGGTGGACCACGGGCAAGAAAAAGTGCCCGTGGTTCACCCAGGTGAACTGAGCAGGTGGACCACGACCAATGCCCGGTCAAACCTACGAGCGAGACGGTTTCTAACTACTCTCGAAAACAGCTTATAGACGTGGCTCAGCAGCAAAATGGGCCTATAATTCTTCAAAAGGGTTTTATCACCTTTCTTAAAGAACAAAACCACTACGCTCTTGTGCTACGCCTCTGGCGTAGTACCCTCGAGGATGACGGAGTTAAACAGCTTCTGAAGGACTTTAAGTACCGGTGTTCCACCCGCTTTCACTAGCTCTGTCGTTATTCCGTCCTCCCCTGGTGCCTTGTTGCTCTTAAGCTGTTTGAGAGCCATACTGATCTCGTATAGGCTGACGTCCGGGATATCTTAGGTATAATGTCGGGTCAATCGGGCTCTTGCATCGCCAGTCCTGCTAGGAGGACTACGCGATGACGTGTATAATTGTCCATAGAACTTCTCGAGCTCACTCAAAATCTCTGGCTTCAACGAAACGATGCTACCACTGTCGGTTTTCAGCTTCGTCAACAGGCTTTGCCCAATAGACAGATCTCTTGCGAACACTTTGGAGCCCTTGTTCCGCTCTATTGCGTTCTTAATACAAGTAGTATTATAGGAACGCAAATCGTGTCGCATCGACTTGGAGATCTGTTTATTAAGCAAGCTGTAACTCGACATATCCACTGAAGACTGCAGCCTCATCTCGCCTCGTTCTGCCATAAGTTTGAGTGTATGCTCCTAGAGTTTCTGTGTTCTTTTTTTGCGGGGGGGTCTTAAAGAACTCCGACCTGACCGCGTGGACATTTACCACCAGCCCGTTATTTAGTTCGTCCACTGTATCGCATTCGGTAAGGATTTGGAAGCGATTTTGGAGCTCCACCTGAAAGCTCTCGGGGTTTTGGAATTGGGCAGGACTTGGACGAAGAGTAGATCTCATCAAACGAGACCTCTCCAGCTTCACGTTGATATTCAATGAGCCTCTTACCATGCGGTGATCACTGCCGGTCTTAACCCTGTTGATCACAGAGACATCATTGAATATATGCCGATTGGTCGTCAAAATGAAATCTATCTCGTGCTTATGACCGTCGGGGTGCAGCCACGTCCATTTCCTGGAGGGGCGCTTCTTGAAAAAGGAGTTCATCATAAAGAGTCCCTCCTTCTCCATGAAGTCGACCAATCGCTGACCCCTTTGGTTCCGCTGTCCAAATACAAACTGCCCCACTCTCAGTTCATCGCCATTCCTCATGCCCAGCCGTGCGTTGAAGTCCCCCATCACCACTGTGAAGTGTGTTTTCGGGGCATGTATGGCATTAGAAATGTCATCATACATAGCCTCCACTTCATCGTCCGGGCGTTTCGAGTGTGGGGCGTACACCTGTATGACCGAATATTGTTCGGTAACTCTGAGTATAAGGTATACCACCCTGCTCGAAACGCTTGCAATTCTGGATATCATTCCCCAACAGATGCCGTGGCTGTAAAACTTCCATTAGTGTTTTAATCCAAAAAACGGGGTCAATTTTCAGATCATCTGCAGATAATAATAACCAACCAGATTGCTTATGATTTACTGTATCAGTCTTTGATCTGTACATTGGCCAAAATGTAATGGAATATATGTTAATGACACATTTTTCTCCTTTTACAGATAAGGGTAAGTCAGGTCGTGGACTCGTCGTGGAGGTCCTGCCTGAAGCAAAATATTAAAAAAATTACATAAATGTGACGACAGTGCTAGAATACTTGTATGAAAGTGTTATCTTTGGAAATAACTACTAATTGGGAGAAAAAACACATTGCTAAATAAGTGAACTATTTTATGTGCTAAATCATACATATAATATCAACTTCAGAAATAATAAAGATCGTCTTATGCTAAAGTGTTAAACTGTGAAATTGTGTTTTAAAATTATCTACTACAACCAGTGATATACACAAAAGACCTAAATGGACGACTTCGTTTTGAATCTGAGTGACCTTTGGACTCTAGTCACACGTCGAACCAACAAACTCACAAACTCTTGGCCAATAAACATCTGATCTGCAATTTTCGACGTGCATGTTAACTGTTGCAATGGTCTAGGGGTTACGGACGCTATCCGCCGCGGCATTACTTTACCGCCACCGAGTTCGGATCTTACTGACTGAATTTACCGGGTCGTCTTTTTGCACTGTTTTTTTTTTATTATATTTTTTCTTTTACTTCAATTACCTACTGTTTTTAAACTGGAGATTTACTTTTTATATAAATATTACAATGGAAGCAATGGATACCGATAACGTGACTTTAAGATTTCGGCAACGGCAGAGAGCTAGCTCCTTAGGCAACCTTACTGACTCTTCATTGTTTGAATCAACAAGCGTTAGCCTACCGCTTGCAAATTTGGATCTGAGCTATTCAAACATTGCTATGACGCAAAGGATAAATGAATTAGAAAACTGCCTTATTGCCGCCCACAATGAAATCGATAACTTGCTTTTGGAAAATAAAAGTCATAAGAGAGAATTAGAGAAGGCCTTCAAACTCATTGATGTCTACAAAAATATTGACTACAATGATGTACTTAACACACCGTCAGATAGTCGGAAGAGGAAAAGGCAACGGATTACGATCGGGGTTGAAGACATATCAAATTCTCCAAAACAAGCATCGACACCTACAAAACATCAAAAATTCGAGTATGAACGGCTGCAAGACACAATATATCAATTAAATATTCAAATAAAGCAGCTACAGGAGTGTAAAGAGGAAGGAATGGGTAGAAATGTTAACGACCTTAAAGAGAGCTCTAAAAAAACATCTAAATGTAATAGAAAAATAACTGGGTTTACTAATATTAAATATAAAACTAGATTTTTAATATTAAGGAAATTAAAAAACCTTTCCAGGAGAATAAAAAGACTACAAAAGAAATGCATGAAAACGAATCATGAGAACGCACAACTAAGTCATAAAATTTTTGAATTACAATCGAGGCAAGATCTAAACTTTGGGAACGATATCGACAGCAAAAATCTGAAGCACAAGAATATAAAAGAGGGAACATATTTAAACAATACCGAATCTTACAAAATAAGCACAATCACTCTCGCAGACAGTATAAGAAATGTCGAGCCCCTTGAATCACACAGAAGAACCACAGTAATATTTTCAGACAGTACAGGGTAAGGCTTAGCATCAAAAATAGCAAACTGCGTAGACAATAATACTAGAGTCATAAATTACTGCAAACCAGGAGCTAGTTGCAATAAAGTATTGGAAAACTTCAATGAAAAGACGAAAGTACAGACAAAGGAAGATACAGTAGCTATACTTATATGCAGTTATGAAGAAACATATAATCCTTTGACAAAGCAGCAAATCTATGTAAACGTACTAAGGGAAATATTAAATAAAGAAAGTAGAGCCTTCAATGTAATAATTAGTGGTATTCGATATACGAATAATTCATACCCTGACAATGTTATATACCAAATTAAAAGAGGACTAGCACACCTAGCAAATATGACTGAAAATGTTAAATACGTCGACCCAAATATAAGGTATAGCGGTAAAACCCTCAGGTTTAATGGAATTAAGCAACTTTTGTTACAAACAATAATATCTTCTTCTACACAAAGATTTCAAGGATCATCCGCACTTCGATTTATTGAGTGCCTGCCCGAAAATAATGGTATAAATTTTCCAAGAGATCTGCGACCAATCAAGAAAAGATAATATTGCACGCCAACGTACAAAGCATCCACAACAAATATATAGTGAATGAAGATTTACTAAACGAGTACAAATGCGACGTTCTATGTTTATCGGAAACATGGGGGCAAGATCACCAAGTACAGTCTATGAATATTGAAGAATTCGAACTTGCATCTTATTTTAATAGATCATTTTTTGAAAATGGCGGAACAGCTATTTATGTTAGAAATAATGTAGAATATAAAATTAGAAACGACATAAATAAATTATCATATGAAATGAATTTTGAAATTACAGCAATAGAATTAAGAGCATTGAAAATTATTATTGTAGTAGTTTATAGACCAGACAAAGAACCCCTTTTTTTTGATTAACTGACAAAACTGTTACATAAACTATGTCGAGAAGGGAAACAAGTAGTACTTGCTGGAGATTTTAATATAAATGTTTTAAAAATTGACAAAAATATAAAAAAGTTGTCAATGATCCTCAATAATTTTGATTTTAAATGGATTATAAATGAACCAACTAGAGTACAAGGAAAAAGTGCTACCTGTATTGACAACTTCATAGTAAATTTTGACAGCTGTGAAGGCCATGTTTTAAATCGTAAGCTATCTGAGCATAAAGTCATTAAATTAAGTTTTGGTGATAATAAAGAAGAGGCAGGTGACGATAATTCACCTTATTATACTAGAGTTATGTCACCTAATAATTGTAACTATTTTCATTATTAGCTGAAAAGAGACTTTGCTGTGTTAAAAAAACAAATAGTTATGTGTAAGAACTCAAATATAAGAATTAATATTTTGCAAGACGGTATAAAATTTTATTATAACATAGCGTTCCCTAAAAAAAGATATTGTGCATGTAAAGTAGCTAAAAAGTTGACATCGGAAGGTATAGAAATATCTAAAAATAAATTGGCCAAAATGGAGATCTTGCAAGAGTATCAACCAAATGAGCAGAGAAAATTACAGATACGACAGTATAAAAAAGTGCTAAAAAAAAGTATTGACTACAGCTAAAAAAATGCAATATACGCATAGACTAAAAGTTTCCAGAAACAGGATAAAAGAAACATGGAAAATCATAAACGAACAAGTGAGACGCAATAAAAAACATAATAAGTAAAAATGTATACATTCGATTAAAAACGAAGATGGTGTAGAATTCACAGACTGCAAAGTGATAGCAGACTTATTTAACATTTTTTTTAGGAACATAGCCCACAATCTTACGTGTAAAACCCAGATTGAGACTGATAAATGCTTAGAATATTTAGAAATGGGGAACAAACCAAAAACATTAATTAAATTTGACGCAGTAGATTACAAAGAATTACGAACGATTGTTAATAACATGAAACAAAAAACAACACCAGATATATATGACATGAACACTAAGACATTAAAAGATATAATTTTGAAAAATTGCAATTTTATGGAATTGTTGTATATTGTTATCAATGAGTGCCTAGAGGAAGGAATGTTCCCCGATTGTCTTAAGCCTGGTAGGATAATACCTTTATATAAAAAAGGAGACCGTTCCGAACTTGGTAATTATCGGCCAGTGTGCATATTACCTACAATTTCAAAAATACTAGAATCAATCCTTTAGGATTGATTCTAGTATTTTCGAAATTGTAGGTATATATATATTTATTAGTTATTTTCGAAATTGTAGGTGTAGGCATAGAATTGTTAAATATTTTGAAGAAAATGACCTTTTCACTCGGTCACAATTTGGATTTCGCAAAGGGCGATCGACAGAAATGGCCATAAGAAAAGTTATATATTTTATTCTTGACTCATTGGACAAGTCGCAGAAATGCACAAGTATTTACTGCGATTTGTCCAAAGCGTTTGACTGTTTGCAACATGACATATTAATTTTAAAACTAAAATATTATGGTTTAGAGGGATCTGAACTTAATTTAATGTGTTCATATCTGCAGAATCGGAGCCAAGTTGTGTCTGTAAATGGAATAAATTTGGTTGTTGGAACTGTATATATTGGTGTACCTCAGGGCTCAATACTGGGGCCAGTATTATTTCTAATATATATGAATGACCTAGTAAATTATATGCCAGATTGGACCTATACTAGTTTATTTGCTGACGATACTCATATAGGAATTAGTGACAAATGTAAAGATAAATTACAATTAAAAATCAGTGAAACTATGTGTATTCTAAGAGAATGGTTTAATGCTAACGGAATCATTCTTAATGCTGATAAAAGTGTTGTAATGCAATATCAAACAAGGAAAAATAACAATAGCAATATGGGCTTAAAGGATAATGTTTTTTAGGATATACAGTAGATTATACATTAAGTCATTCAACACACATAGAAAAACTATAAAAAAATGTCAAGTGCCTATTATGCTTTGCTCAAGCTTAAGCCGCTAATTGATAATAAGTCACTTATATCAGTCTACTACGCCTACATTCATTCGGTAGTTAGGTACGCTATTACTGTTTGGGGAAACGCTGCTGACATAAAAAAGGTACTGACGAGCCAAAAGAGGGCAATACGAATAATGTTTGGATTACGAAAACGCACTTCAGTCAAGAATTATTTCAAGAAGCATAAAATAATGACACATATATCCACATACATTTATAACAGTCTCTTAGAGATTCATGACGAAAAGTGCAATATAACTAAAAACAAAGATGTACATAAATACAATCTACGTAATAAAGAGAAATTATTTAAGCCTAAGGTGAGATTAACCAAAGTTCAAAAACAGGGAATTTACACGAAAATATGTATGTACAATAAATTGCCATTATGTGCTACAAGCTTGCATACAAACGATTTTAAAAGGAAACTGAAACAATTCTTAGAATTCAACCCGTTCTATACTTTAAAAGAATACAAAGATATGCGTCTGACGGAATTTTCATTCTTGTACGATTCAGAGAAAAAACTTATTCAGAAGTCATAAGTTATTTGTTTGGTTTTTTGATATATAACTAATTGTAATGTGATTTCATTTGATGTAAAAATTGACTTGCCTAGTGTGACACTATCTGTTATAAGGCCAATAAAATATTCTATTCTATTCTATTCTATCTCCGCGCCCAAAGTGGGCGTCATTAATAGGCGAGATTGATTTTTGTACTCGAGCCTTAGTAGGAGCTTTTCCACAAAGGGGATTTAGTATCCCTGTATTATTTTGAGTATATGAGGTGGTGCCCCCATCGATTGCAAGTTGCTCAGAAAAAGGTGTGATCGACCGGCTTGAAATTTCTCTGCATAGTCATTGCTTTTGGTTATACCGATAGACGTCCCTCGGTCTATGTAAGTATTTGTTCTTTGCGGTGGAATAGTTTCGCTTGCCGACTTGAGACTTGCCCATTACAGAAGCGGGAACTTGCTGGAATTTGTTTTGGTTATAACCATGAAAGGGCACCGTGGGGTCGGTAGACCGCCTAGGTGCAGCCTGGTTGCCCTTGGCAGGCAGATACGGCCGATTCTTGTTCTGGAAAACCTGGCTACCCTCGGTAGGTAGATACGGTCTGTTAAAAACTTTAGAGCCACCTCCTGGTTTAGCCACAGCATCGCTTAAATTGTTTTTTTAATGTGTTCATCTTTAACAGCAGATAAAGCGTTGTCTCTTCGATTTTTAATCACATTTGCTCGCCTACCGCAGACGATCTGCAAAACATCTTTAGAAATCCCCATGTATGGGCACGTATTGGAAAATAGTTCACGCAGTTTGGTTGAAAGTGAAGCATTCGTTATATGTGTATTGTTATTTGAGCTCTACTCCAATAGATTTTTCAATGCTATCTGCAAAGCTCAAGCAATAAGCATATTAGCCAGCACTCCGAACCTCTGATCTGAAGATCTCAAATGGTTTAACTTATTTTCGAAGGCCAGAAGTTCGTCATTCAAGGTCATGTTAGTAAAACTTGGAGTAGAAAGATATTTGTTTTGAACTTCTGTGTAACAGACATTCTTCCAATGGTCACTATCGAGGTGTTGAATTTTTCGCTAATAGTTAAGCTTCGGCTCTGATGTCCGCTTGACTGATTCAGAAGCAGTTGTATCATCATCCCATTCAAAATCATTATCAGCTTTGGTAGGTTTTATAAGAGCAGACGACATTGAGGCATCGTCCTTTTGAAAGCCAACAAGATCATCATCCATTAGATCAACATTATTTGTTGGCCCAGAAACCTCTCGAAAGTTTCTTGTCAAAAGGTATTTTAACTCACTAATCTGCTTTTGGAGATAATCAAACCTCCTATCCGACGTGTCTTCTACAGTACCTATGCGTTTTGGTGACGGCAGTGGGCACGTATCCTCATCGTCGCCATCATCATCACTGCTACTAAAAAGACGATGTGCTAGCTTGTAGTTGATCATCTGGACTCCACTCGTTCCCACTACAGGAGAGCCATAACTATGTGTTTTTTCCTTAAACGTTCTCTCTAAACTGAAAAACACAAGCCTTATTAATAACTGCACTCACATTTTATTTATGTAGAAATAAATGTTACCTACAGTTTTGAGTTGCAATTTATTTTTAAAGCAATATTTTAATACGAACGACTTTGTCGGTATTGCACCCCAACCATTCGCAACGAAAAACTAACGCCAACTGAAGAAAATTTCGACTCGTTCAAAGTGGCACCAAGCGGATGTCTTGGAGTTGACTAGGTAGGAGAGCTAAATTAGCACCTAAAGTCAAAGCGGAAGCGCTGCCTATCTCAATTTGTAGGTTCCAAATAAGTTACAGACTACATAATACAATACTAAAATAATTATACACGGATTTTTAGCGGATTTGTTTATTTTATTTTATTATGTTTGTGGGACTCCACAGATAGTAAAAAAGTACATTCGAATCTGTAAAACAGAATTATACAAAAAAATAGGTAGACAAATAATAAACGTACATAGCCAATCGTTAAAAACAGAAGTTTCATGAAAACACCATATTTTTAATCATACATTTTTATTGTTAAAGGGCTGGTTAATTGAGGACAGCCTGCTAGTAGATATAAAGATCTATACTGGAGTGGCCGGGTTTAAGAAATGTGTTAAAAGCTTAAGACTTCTATAAATACTCGTATATACTATTATACCAGAGAACCGATACATATATTTAATACAATATGTACTCATTCATAAACTTTCACCATTTATTTTGTGTTTTTTATGCTTGACATGTTAGTAAAATATAACATCGTACCAGCCTCTATAAACACAGTGTTAATAACGCTACTCTGAGCTATAGGAAATTGAAATAGATACTGATATAATAAAATATCTTATAACATCGCCAGCTGGGGCAGTCTCCGGCTGGCTACGGACACTCATATTGGAATTCTGTAGAGTTGCTAGTAACTCGCTGTAAATGGCGAGCGTAGGTATTTCGCAATGATAAATTGAAATGAAAAAGTTGTTTCATTTCTGCTCTGGTGTAGATTGAATGGGATTTATTTCCAATATTTACCTGTATTATAGGAACAAAGATTATGACAGGTATTTTATTATTTCAGTAAGCATAAATGGTGGATTTAAATTATGCGAGGATTTGCCATAATTTAAAAGTGGTGACAGAAATAACATGTGTGAAAACCAACAAGTTTTTCAACCCGCAACCCCTAACAACCCGCATATGGCCTACTAGTCATATATAGTTATTCTATGTCTCCGTGACAAATAGTTGTCCAGTGCAAGTCTATGAATTTTAATTAATTAGTTCTTTTCGTGTTTTTCCACGATGTTTTTCTTATTATAGATTGATAAACTTTATTTTTATTTCGAGTGGCTTTCATACCTTGTTTCTTTGCTCGCCTCGTGTATGTTGGGTGCATTTATAAAGTTACGATTTTTAGGTAAATAATAAGGATTAGAGTTATGTAACATGCTTCTACCAGGCTTTCTTATAAACATGTCCTGTACAGGTATGTTTATAACAGTTCTCATGTGCAACGATGCAAAAACAAAATTCTGTGTTTTAGACACCTGTCCGTTTCACTAAACTTGTGGAAAACAAGGGCATTGTATAAGAAATGCTGTGCGTCAGTATGTAAATGACAGGTTTTTTAAATATTGTGCTGGCCCTGAGGCCGAGAACTGTGGATTACGATAGTATCCTTTTTTATCGCAATGTGAAAAAAATGGATAGGAAGGAGGCTCTCTTAGGTTTTTCTACCCGACTAAGGCGAAACAAGGGAAGGTTAATGAGTTTAACAGTCTATGTTGTATGTATATATTTATATATGTGGATGTCCCACCATAGCGTCCCCCCTTTTGGTCAAATTTTGACAAGCGAGGTATCAATCGCTATTTTTTTACCCAACTACGGCGAAGCAAAGGAAGGGTTATAAGTTCAAACTATAAATAGGTCAATTTTTGACAATCGAAGTATCAATCAATTCGTCTTCATTCGTTTCGTTCAGAGTGTCATTTTCTTTTGTTTTACCCGACTACGGCAAAGCAAATGAAGGGGTATGTGTTCAAACTCAAAACTTGGTTCGATTTTGACAAGCGAGGTATCAATCGATTCGTCTTTGGCGCAAGAGTGTCATAGGCTATTTTTACCCGGCTTTTTTTGTCAAGTTTAATTTTTTGTACTTATGTCTTGTTCAAACAAGCAAGCACGAGCAAACAAGCGAAGTGTGGGGAGACCCCCAACACGATGGACCGACGACATTGTAGCCATCACAGGAAGTCGGTGGATGGAGGTGGCACAAGATCGCTCGTCATGGTGCTTTTTGGGGAAGGCCTATGTTCAGCAGTGGACAACTAAAGGCTGACATGATGATGATGATGATGATGATGTCTTGTTTGCATTCATTATCGACTTACATATGACGGTCTATGATCTAGCTCTAAATTCAACACCATTTTTTCCAAGACTGACTATACTATCATATTATAAATAAGAAAAATTAGTTTTTTGTTTGTTTGTAATGTAACTCAAAAAAAATGGACCTATTTAAATAATTCTTTCACCTATAGATAGTTTACATTATCAGCGAGTAACATGGGTTATACAATATTTTTTAGAAATTACAACAATGTGACCCAAGGTATCAAAAAATTGTCTTTATTAATGTCGATTAATCGCTATAAGAAACGGAATGACAAGTTGTCGTGGAACGAAATAATAATAAGTCTGTCAGAAAACACCACGAGCGTTGCTGCCAATGATTTTGAATTACGATCACTCCGTTTTTCGTACATATTATAGTTTGTACAACATAACTTGATAGCCAAGACAGCTGCCAGAGTGATATTTCTAGGGTTGGTGTAGTGTAGGAAAAAAACGATTATCGAACGATGTTCACAAATAAACGATCATAAAATTATGTTGCTCACTTATGTTCTATATTCTAATTGTGACGTTTCTAGTACTTACATTAATACAACTATAAACGAAGTGAAATCTGTACATGGAAGATAATTTAGAAAAAAAAAAAAAAACAGTATATGAAAGTAGGAGAATCCAAAAATATCATTTAGAATTTTTGTCTGTTTGTCTGTTTGTGTATCTGTGACTTCATTACGCAAAAACCACTGGATGGATTTTGATGATGTTTGATGAATTGTATTCCTTGGAGTCCTGCGGAGGTTTATATCTTTGTTTTATCAAAATCGGTTTATCCAAAAAAGAGTTACAGAAATTTTATATATACTTGCGCCACAGAATAAAGAATATGTAGGTACTTCTTGAGGTTGTTCAATTTTAAGATCTCTTAATTCCTTTTGTAGGTCTGTTTCAATATGCCGTAAAATATCTTCGCTTGATGAAATGTCCATGACATCAGACTCGAATCGGCAAGTCGGCGACTCTCTTGATTTGTTTTTTTTTCATGGTATTTTTATATCATCTTTGTAACCAATAAGCATATATTTTTTGGCTTTCTTGTCCAATTTCATGCGTGACGCTAACCAATACTAGTTGTTTTGCGAGCTGTAGACCTGGCGAGCACAAACATTTTGCAAAAAATCTAGCGGTGCACAGTAGCGCCATCTAGTTACCTTATTGTAAAACTAACATTAATAACCAAGGTGCTCCATCAATCCCTACCTAGTAGGTAAAGGGCTGATTCCACTGGTAGAAACCTAAAAGTGAGCAATCTACTGCAATTTGAGGAGCTATTCTGCTCATCAGGCCGAAGATCCTCATCAGATCTTCACCAAATTTTTATGAGACTAACTTACAGTTACCTTTCAAATAAAAAAAGAACAGATATAGATTCAGAATAGATTCAAATTAGCTTGTGGAAACTTTAATAAAACTTCAAAAAAAATTTTATAAAAAATACGAAACTTCATGCGCGTTATCTCGATGACAGCCGTCATGGAGATTAAGCTATAAAAATCTGTGATTTTATTTATGGTCGAGGGTTTTTTGCAAAAATTCAAAATGTTGTGTTGTAGAGTTTGATTTTATTCTCAATCTTGTGATTCTTCGAGTATTGATGTGTAATATTGGTGGAATATTAACCATTATGTGTTCTTTAACGTGCACGAGTGTAGGCAAAAGAATCAAACCCAGATATAAACGGCATTTTGTGATTTTTCCAAATATCCCTCAGAAGTTTTAGTAAAAAAAAAAACCTAAAAAAAATGGTTGAAATACCTCGCACAAGAACGAAGCGTTACGCTTCCTCATTTATTATAAGAACTGCAAAGGAGTGGAATGCCCTGCCCTCGTCAGTGTTTCTGGTAAATTATAACCCCGGTGTGTTCAAGTCAAGAGTGAATAGGTATCTACTAGGCAAGCGTGCTACACCTTCGACCACATCATCGCTTTCCATCAGGTGAGATCGTGGTCAAACGATTGCCTAGTACGAAATAAAAAAAATAACATTATTTTACTGATTCGTGACTTTGACTTGACAATTAATGACTGTGACGTGACATTACTATAAACTATTAAACTTGACATTGGCGAAATTGCTATATTCAATCAAAACATGGGTAGAATCGTGTACAAATAAAGAGAAACCCTTAGCTACCCGTGCGAAGCCGGGGCGAGTCACTAGTCTACATCTACACTAATATTATAAAGAGGAAAGATTTGATTAATTGTTTGTTTGTTTGTAATGGATTAACTAAAAAAAACACGCCCGATTTAAAAAAAAAAACTTTCACTTAAAGAAAGCTAAATTATCAGCGAGTAACAATTTGCAATAATGAAACCCGAGGTATTAAAGAACAATGGCGAACTTACGGGCTCGTTTTGGCACCGCCTTCAAAAAACTCTTTCTTATCTTATGTTGTATTTTTGCATTAATAATACGTTGGTAATTTTGAAAAAGTGATACTGTTCTGGCTCAATTATTAAAATTGAAAATTAAAAGTTATTGTAATTATTTTAGTGGTTGGATACAAAATATCATATTAATGAAGTCGTTTTTTTTATTTTTTGGAAAAATATTTTATTTTTTGACTTTGGCGTGCAAACATCGGAATGAATATATGCCAAAGAAAATAGTAGACACTCACTTAAGACTCGAAGCGTTGGTAAATTACAAACACTAAGGATGAATAAACCGGCTTATTCCATAAATCCCCTTCGACAAAGGGGATATTAGGAATTTTTGTCCAGAAATCCCCTTCGCGTCTTCTTTGCGTGGTGAAAGGGGATTATTGGATCCCTGTGCAGGGGATTCTTAAAATTTATTTTATATTAATAATAAATGATTAAGGGGATTTCTATACTTTTTGTCCAATAATCCCCTTCCACCGAGCCCTTCCCTTCCCTTCCCTTCCAATTATCTATGATTTTACTGGAATGAAATGGAACTCTTTAAAAAAATGGTTACATATCTTGTAGATATGAGAAAACATAAACCCAAACAAATGGATTTATAAGTTGTAAATGCTGTAATGATGTATGTGTCTTTATTTAAAGCAATCTTTTGCGAGACACCACTAGTACCATTTTAGACCTGAGAACTCATCGAGACCAATCAAATAAGCCTAATCTCAAAGAGGTTTCATTATTTGACGGTTGGGTAATGGGTTCAGATCTTCGATACCTCGTTAGACCAGAGAACTTATGAAGATAAACCCAATGAAACTAAACTCGAAGGGGTTCCATTATTTTATTGTTGAGTTCCTATGACTACCTACCGGCTGCATCACCAGACCCTGACCCCACCGCGTAGCGTGTAAGAAAAGGACTTTTTGACTTGTTTTGTTATTTTATTACAGTTAACTCATATTTTGTAGGAAATATTGGTTCCTACGCCCAATATTAATTCCAAAATGTTAAAGCGCACTATACCGGTCGACTTATTCTAATACATAGAACTAACTACATTTATTGCTATGTAGTTGTGGGTTGTTGTGGGTCGCCTGACGAGCAGCTGCCGTGCCTGCATTGCCATACAATACACAACATAACATCTGGTTATAAGACAATATTGCCGCCACCTAGGTGTTTGAAATTTTGTATCTATATTCTTAAATCCTCAAACTTACAGGAAAAATTAGTGCCATACTGGTTCAAATCGTTAAAAAAACGTTTTTTTTTGTCTTGGCGCGGTTTGCTTTTTACGCGGTATGGCGGCCATTCGGAACCGTCAGAAAAGTATGGCATGGTGATTTTCGTAAATGGCTACTCGACGATGATTAGCTGTGAAAAAATTAGCCTGGTACAAGTGGTTGCATTGTTTTTTTTTTTAATGTCCGTATGGCGGGCTGTATGTCACACCGGAGAAGTATGGCATTACGCTACCGCCTACTTCTTTTTTTATTGACTGTCGGAAATTACAAGAATTGTTGTGAAACAAATATTTCGACACTGGTAATTTATCCGACACGTTCGATTAACGCCCACGCGATTGGGGCGGCACAGAGGTGAAATATCCAAAAAAGTTGTGCAAAATTATTTTGTTACAAATTTGTCATAGCATTGGGTGAAGCATTGTTCCTAGTCCAGTTCTAGGGATAGAGGGATAGCGGAGACGACTACCAAAAACCTCTTCTACTACCTCTGCTAAAACGGGTCTAAAATGAGCTGGTGTGGTTAGCTTTTGGGTCAAAAGGTTTTGTTTTTCATATTGGTCTAAAAATATACATGCTAGTGTTAAAAATATATATATCGCCTCCTTTTTCTTCTGCTAACTCCCTACCTCTTTAATTTCATACGGGTCAATAATATTCATTATTCATCTTTTTCAGCAGTTCTGTCAGTTTTTCGTGATGCTTTCGGGAAGCACAATCCCTATAATAGCTGATAAGCGGTTATGTGCTAAAGCAGATTTCTTCGTCAGTTGTTCTTAAAACAATTAAATCAACAAAAATTAGCAAAAATTCCTAATATGAGACTTTTGTTAAAGCGACGGTTACAGACGGTTTTTTTTAATGAATTTAGCAAGACTTATGATTACTCTTTGTAACAATGTTAACATTAACGCCGCATATGGCACGAAATTCAAAATTTTCATTTCATGAAAATTTCTCGTCTTTTTAGTGTCATTAATGTATTAAAAACAGTTATTGAATACCTAAAATAATCAATATAAAATAGGTGAATACCTCCTGGAACAGAATCCATCGCAAAAACACAAACTTTCACTAAAACGTCCGAGTAAGAAATTAGTAAACGCAAGACTTTAAATTGTCGTAAACACATCCGATTTTGAACGAGTTCAACTTTGAACTGAGATAAGAATGACAACCCGTTTCTCAGGTACCCCTGATTGCTGTAAACTTTTTCATTGTTTAATCAGGAAGTAACTAAGGTTAGCTTTGTCGTGTTTCGACAATATTTACGTTTGTAGTTTCGACCAGCTTCTATGGATTTTTCACCTTCGTGCGTCGGTTCCAGCGCTATGACCATCATTTTTCTTTTTGTTATTACGTATTTAGACCCCTGAAGAGAAATGACTGGTTCAAATGACCTAATATTTTGTGTCATCATCTCCCGGTCTAATTATTTTGTTTTTGAGTTCCTGTGAGTTTCTCAAGTGCGGAACGCTCGTGAACGTGTCTTGCCTCACATCGTTTTAGTCTTTTAAAATGTATAAAATCACGCTAATTTTCATAATAATACTTTTGTATTTCTTATTTCTACTTTAGCAATAGTTCCATAAGCCAAACGCATGACATTGAACAATGACTCCGAAACACATCTCAGAACTGTTTACAAACAACTTTTTCCTTATTCGGAGAAAATCAATATAATTCAATCCCATAATGCGTCCATTCATCAATAGATAGATAGTTCCTATAGGTTCAACCCACGGGTACTCTTTGATGTCACATTTAATTTTAGAACATCAATCCATGGAGAAAATGTCAAAAGAAAAATGCTTGGTGATATAAACTCAGACACATTTCTATATTTTCTACATCTAGCTAGGCTATAGATATAATACTTTTACGTACTTATACTTACCATTTTTTGCATCTTTATGGCAAGCCATTAGTGTGTGTCGACAATACGTACTCCAAGACACTCCGTGGGGCTAAATTACCATCCCTGGCCCACAGTTGGTCTTAACCGGCAGTCTGTGGGTGACAACAACACAAAAGCTAAGAAACTAAGCCAAACTGGGTGGAAGCCATAACGTACAGGGTACTTAAATAATTATGACACACCTCTCGACACTATCCGCATATCCCCTAAGTCACTTGGCTGGTGAACCTAACGTGAGGCCCGTTTAGTAGGTGGCAAGTCACCACCTGCTATATTTAGATGATCAAACGAACTTACCTAAAGTGAAGTTCGATCTTAATTATCCTGTCTTCGTCGGAGAGATTTTTCTTTAACCTGTAGTAGCCCTGCTACACGCTAATCATATCGCACAAGTATTTCATAGTGAAAGAAAGAAAGAAGCAAAACAAGCTTCCATCTGTCTCTGCACTCGCCCGCTTGCCTAACAACTCAACCTCATTATTTTTAGAGTAGACAGCCTAGATAGGTAACACAAAAGCAGCAATATTGATCCAGAAATTATGGGTATAAATGTCAGGGCAGGGAGGGATTCTAAATCTCTCCGACGAAGACAGGATAATTAAGATCGAACTTCACTTTAGGTAAGTTCGTTTGATCATCTAATTATCCTGTATTCGTCGTTCGAGATTTTTCTTTGACCTGTAGATGTTTAGAGGCTAGGATCAATGTTGCAAATAGAATATGTAAAGAAAAACTAGGTGTTAGAAGTTAATTATTTTATGAAATTTATTTATCATTTGATCAGAAAAATACAGATAATAATATTATCTACTCAATATTGATGTATTGATGATTAGAAATCAATATTATGTAAACTTAACTTGAATTTTAAGATGTAATCAGATTTGTATTTGATTTAATAATCAGCCCACCATAGAAATTTGTAAAGACTGCTGATTGAGCTGACTAACTAGCAGTCTTCCTTATTATATTTAGACTCACACCAGCTCCAGACGCAGCGGAAGTGGCATCATGTCTCGTGCTGTGAACACTAAAACTAGCGGGGTCAATTCCGCTGTCTAACAGAGCTTGCTTTGTCTAGCGCCCTAAGGTTTGCGATGAAGCGGCTCTATGAGGCTTCTTGTAGCTTAATATTATCTAACCTCAGTTTCAACAATTCAGTTTTGTCACTGATTAGTACTTCTGCAAAGCTGTGGCTGGGCAAATACCAGGACGTTAATCGAAAAATGGCAAATTCAAAATTAGCTGAGGTCTATATTTGTTACTGTTATAACAATTCAATCCTAATGTGTTGATGTTTGATAATTTAATTAAAGACAATGTTTGCATTTGCTGACCCGTTGCAAGTGCAAAGTGCATTACTAATTTCTTACCTAAGATTTCTAAACTAGTAGAATCATTGTCTTAATTTTATAAGAAATTTTAAACCGTACTGGGATTTCACGTAATATTATAAAGCGGAAAAGTAGGTTTTAACTTGAATATTCCTTTAAAGAAACGTGCCTAGTGCCATCATTCATCCTAACAGTAAAATTAAAGAAATTGCAGATTTGTGATTGTTTTAGAGTGCCTCATGACGACCCATTCTCAAAATAACTCAAAAAAACTCTAATACTTTTGATACAGTAGCATTATAAGGGTCAATCTTATTTCCGTTACAAAATTCCCACCATTGCTTGAGACTTTCATACTGTGTATTAAGACATATTTTTTTTTATTATTATTATTATTGTATCGAAGCATCCATTACATTTATTGCTGATTCTGGTAACAGTTGTCTACGGAAACCTTCCCTGATAATACACACACTGAAGGGAAATATGTCGATGCAGGGGGTGTACAGATCTGAAAGCTAAAAGTATGAGTTTTTTTTCTTGGTGGTAATATTATTATTTCTTTTAAGCATAGTGAGCTAAAGATTATACCGTAGGGTACCATGGTTGAGAAGGCCAATACGGAACGCCATTGAGAAGGCCAATGTCTTAAAAACCATAGCGATTGGTGAGAACGCACAGAAATAAAATTGGGACCACTCGACAGTAAATGCATCGATATTATACGCAAAAGGATAATTTTTCCAAGTTCTATGGAACACTTCCCATTTATTCGGGAAGCGAATAAATGTATGAAAGTTTGACCGAATGTTTTGTCAATATTAAATAATATTAATATTAAATTCTCTAGAACCTAGTTTCCACTAGGTGTCTCTATGCTCTAGGTAGTTTATGTAACTACCACGTTTTGTGGTGGTCCAATCTCCTCCAGTCTTTTCAGATTCGCAGGCAGCACAGAATATATTTTAAGTAGATATATATTTTGACAAATAAGGTTAACAGCTTTTAAATCATTTCTTTTACACTAGTCTAAATCATCGTGTAAACTATTTAGTACTCCTATAAACGTTTCATAATATTCACCATGACTAAGAAGACCTAAATATTAAGTATTTTCTAGAGTTTTCGTATATATCCACCCGTAGGGGATTGCCTAAGTTACTATTTCTTTTTCTTTTTTTTATGTTCGTTTTGTTTCAGAGTCATTGTTTCTGAATTTAAAACAAGCCTATAAATTTACATGATGTTTTTGGGAGCTAAATCTGTGTATTTTGTGATTAGTGGAAAAACCTTAGTAAATCAGTTATTTAGTGGTAATTTGTGCGTTTTTAGGCAATCAGATGCTGAGCTATATATTATACATATTTAACTAAAAATATACAGTGCAAAACACAAGTCAAATGATAATGCGACAAATTCATATAAATTATTTTCAAAATAAAAAATCTAATATTTTATGTGACTTTCATGCATAGGCACTAAAAAATAAGCCACTTTGAGGTCAATATTTATCATACGGCATCCTTTAGTCAAGAGTTTGGTAATCGTTCGGATATCTTTCACTTTAATATTTTCTGTAAAGACATAAACTTATTTAACTTTTTCAGATTTAAAGTGAATCTCATCGGAAGCCTCACTCTTAGGAACGAGAAAGATATCCGAAATAAATTGTTCTTCTGTAGGATTACATTTCCTAGTGACCTTAATAGAAATCAGATGACTAATTTCCTTCTTCATATGTAATAATTCATATTTAGAATATATTCGGTGTGGACTGAACACTGAATATTATGCTGAGGTTTGTTTTGGCTCCGTTAAACAATGCATCATATAACCAGAAACACCGTTAAATATAAAGCTAGGTATAACCATGTACCTGACCATAGGCATGTACCTGATGTTGCGAGTCTACGATGAGCGTTTCACTGGAGGTCGCTGTACACGCTGTGCCCCCGCCGCGGCCTGGCGATGTGATGTGCAGGCTGCGGCGGGAACCAGCGCGCAGGTTGCGGTGGTGGTGCTCGCGTTGCCGCCGCTGCTCGACGCTGATTTTCATATGACATCATTGGTCTCGGCCCATCGGCCTGGTATATCTGGCTGCTGCGTCGATTCCGACTTCGGGACGATGAGCCCTTTCCGTTTAAATTTACCACTGATGAGGTTCTGTCTTTTTAATCCCCCTGGAGCTTTTTACTAAATCCCCTAAATTTTCACCGAACAGGAAAGCATCTTTTTGTTTTTAAATGGATCAGCTAAGGACTTGTCAATTAATGGTATTATAACAAATCGAATGTATATAACATAGTGCGAGTCGGCCAAAAGTTTACCTACAACGTTTAGTGTACGTACGACATCTGGCAAATCAAGGTTCCTTTGCAAAAGGTGAGTTATTGCTTGACCCAAAGCAGAAAGTGTTTTTCCCATTTGTTCCTACCTATTAAGTGCGTTTGTCCCTAAGACGACATGTTTCAGCTAGCATGAGGCCTATCTCCGGGTTCAGAGTAGGACTTCTGGCTAGAGGAACGTTTTTTGGGCAAAGATATTTTTTCAAAAGATCCTCTTTGTCATCCTTTTTAAGACCGTTTGACAATATTTTTAAAATCGCGTGGTTATATATTTATATCTTCGCTAAATTCGATGGTATCACCTTCCACATCACGCAGTCAAATCCTCATTTAGGGGGGGGGGGGGGCGAGGGTCTTGATGAGAGATCCATCAACTAATTCTGTCATAAAATGTGCTGGATGTTCTGGAAACCAGTAATTGCGTAGTAGTATTAGAAAATGTAATCGTAGTTATGTTTAAGCAAGTGCGCTCAGACGGTGGGTAGTCCTAAAAAATATAACAGCGAAACAGCAAGATAGCAAAATGTTCGGCCGGATACAGACAGAATTAACATTGCGTGAATAAGCATTATCACAAAATAAGTTAGTATTACGAGTATTAAATATTATTATCCGAAGAATACAACGGATATACTTAATAAAATTTAAGAACATGATTACTTCCAATGAATGCAAGGGAAGTATTCAAATATGTAGGTAGGTGTATAACTATGTATATAGTCTATTGGCAATCCGAAGAATACAATGGATATAAATGTCTTGTGATAACCGATGAATGCAATGGGAACAAAAAAAAATAGACTAGAAGTAGAAAAATTCAATTTTAATGCACATCACTTTCTTATTCCGAATAAACGTTAATGGTAACTATGTATAGTATATTGGCAATCCGAAAAATACAACGGATATAATTGCCTTGTGATACCCGATGAATGCAACGGGAACACAAAAAAAAGAGACTAGAAGTAGAAATATCTAAATAGCATATCACTTTCTTCTTCCGAATAAACGTTCCCGGTAACTATGTATATAGTCTATTGGCAATCCAAAGAATACAATGGATATAATTGCCTTATGATACGCGATGAATGCAAAGAGAACATAAAATAATAATATGAGACTAAAAGTAGAAATATCTACCTTCAATTTGCACATCACTTTTTTCGTCTGAATAAACGATCCTTGCACACTTTTTCCTTTGTTCTAGTGCCAATTTTTGTTCGTATTTTATAATATTTCGAGGCCATATTCGTTCCCTGGATTCTTCACGGGAACGTTTTGGCATATATATTTTCTTGATTGACCGACCGGACGGTTGGTCTCTTAAATTTACTACCTGCGCGAACGCCGCGCGCGCACGGACAAGAATGAGGTTGAGTTAACAACTCAAGGCAAGCGGGCGAGTGCAGAGACAGATGGAAGCTTGTTTTGCTTCTTTCTTTCTTTCACTCTAAAATACTTGTGCGATATGAATAGCGTGTAGCAGGGCTACTACAGGTCAAAGAAAAATCTCGAACGACGAATACAGGATAATTTCACATGAGGCGGCATGAGCCACTGCTGGTGTTTCATTCCATCGACGGTATATTTCACCAAACAAAATATGACCTTCGGAATGACCTTGAGAATGTTAATACAAGGTTAAAGGAAGTACATATCTGACCCTAATATTTGTATTTTACACTTAGAAAAGTCTCTTAGGTTACATTGACGCCTATTATAGAGCCCATTATACTCATGATGTCACATGAAATACAGAAATAATGATAACACGTATTGCATGAAAGATAATAATTGTTATATTCTCAAATATTCTAAAATTAATAAAATTAAATATAAAACAATTGTGCACAGAAATTTTGAGGCTATTGTAATTTAGAGAAACAAACATGAATCCATATCCATAGAAATAAGTCCCTGTCGGGTGTCTTGTTTACTACGCTCTTTTGTTTTTAAGCGACTTCAGAAAAGGAGACGGTTATATGTTCGACTGTATGTAAGTTTTTTTTTATGTATGTCGGTCAATATCTTCGTCAATTGCGGACTGATTTCACAAATTCTTTTATTGTTTGAATGTGTGTAATCTCCAAGTGGTCCCTAAATAAATTGTATCAACATTGGATCAGCAGTTTTTCGAGAATAAATAGTTTTTTGAGTAAATCAATTTGATTTTGTGTTTATATTGTCTTGATTTTTGTGTTTATCTCTAAGAATTCTAAACCGATTTCGATGGTTGTTTTTTTATTCAAAAGGGTAAATTTTCTGTGTAGGGAAATAGAAAGTTAATTAAAATTGGTTCAGTAGTTTTATTAGAAAAACTATTTGTTTTATAGTTTATGTTCTCTAATATCTTGGGGTTTCTGAACCGAATTAGAAGATTGTTTTTACTTGAGTAAAAAGACCTCTAGTGTTTTACTTTATAAATTTCATCAAAATTGGTTAAGTATATATACAAAATTTAATTTAATTCACTGTGTTATAATGCTTAGGACTGGATTGCAAGAATTTTGAACAATTTAAGGACGTCCAAAGATACTGAAGTTTTGCACATGGGTGTAGTTCTGATGACAATTAAAAAACTACAGTAGTAGTAGTAGTAGTAGTAGTAGTAGTAGTAGTAGTAGTAGTCAAAACGTTTTTTAGGTAACCAGGTAACGATAATTCGTACTACCGTTAAATAGGTATCTAAATGAAAGTAACGGTAATTAACGCTACTTTTAGTGGGATTTGGTAACGTTAACAAGCCCTGGTCAAAGGAACTACATAATTGGATGATGGAATCCCTTCGAGTTCGGGCTGATTTGGTTTGTATTCATGAGATCTCTGGTTTAATGTGGTATCCAGGGTCTGATGATGGAGCCGGATGGTAATCACAGGAACTCAACAACAAAATGATGGGACCCTTTCGAGTTTGGGCTCATTTGGTTTGTTTTGATGAGTTCTTTGGTGTTATGTAGTATCCAGGGTCTGATGATGGAGCCGGAAGGTAGTCACAGGAACACAACAATGAAATGATACAACCCTTTCGAGTTTTGACTCATTTGGTTTGTCATGATGAGTTCTCTGGTAGTCATAGGAACTCAACAATCAAATAATGGAACGCCTTCGAGTTTGGTTTCATTGGGTTTGTCTTCATAAGTTATCTGGTCTAATGAGGTTTCGAGGGTCTGATGATGGAGATGGAGTCATAGGCACCCATTACCTAACCATCAAATGATGAAACCTCTTTGAATTTAGGCTTATTTGATTGGTCTCGATGAGTTCTCAGGTCTAAAGTGGTACTAGTGGTGTCTCGTAAAAGAGTAAGATTTGCTTTAAATAAAGACACATACATCATTACAGCATTTAAATCTTCTAAATCCATTTATTTCTTCATATCTACGAGATGTGTAACCATTTTTTTAAAGAGTTTCATTTTATTCCAGTGAAATCATAGATAATTTTCGTCCAAAATAATTCAGTTGTTATATATGTAGGTTTATTCATCCTTGGTTTTAATTTACTATCGCTATGAGTCTAACGTGAGTAGGTGTCTACTATTTTTTTTTGGCATATATTCTCTCTGATGTTTGTTTATGCAACTGAAAAGCATAAAATAAAATATTCCTCCAAAAAAAAACGACTTCATAATAAAAATGTTATTTTGTAAACAACCACTAAAAATAATTAAATAGTTACAATTGAGCCAGACCAGTATCACTTTTTCGAAATTACCAACGTTATAATAATGCAAAAATACAACATATGATAAGAAAGAGTTTTTTGAAGGCGGTGCCAAAAATAACTTAAAAAAAAATACTTCAAAATTATAATATATTAGAAAGCTTTTATCAATCAGGTGCGAATTTTGACAGTTGATTTTGTATTATGAAAAAAGCACTCTCAGTAATGTTGGGGCTGCTCGCACCTTTTACAGAACTAAGCATTTTTGTACTACCCGACTCGATACGATTATTTATTTTTGGGAGCTGTGACTTCAACACATTAGATTAATACCCCAATGTAAAAACGAGCACCTATCAGTTATTTAAATTACAATTCCGCTGAGTTGCCCAGCAAAATATTGGCACAAGTATACAAAATAATGACATAAAATTGCTAAATTTAAAGCAATTTGCACCCATATGTCTGAAGGTAAATGAAGTGCCATCGGAGAGAGACCGATCTAAAGAGCTGGAAAAACTTGTTTGCCACCCCTCAGCCTGTCACAACCCCTGGGCTGCCAGGTGCAAAGAGGTTATTTTTTATAGATTAATGCACCTAAACTATACCTATATGCCTATACTTATACTCATATATTCAGACCATAGTTTCGCTTGCACTTTGGCGCTAAAGCTACCTTTACGCACTACTGCGAGCATACTGCGCGGGCGCTTTTGCAGCAAGCGACTGGATATCCGCTTACATTGGCGCATGTAAGCGGATATCCAGTCGCTTGCTGTCTCTACGGTTGCCAAATAAAAAAAAGCCCGATTGCACCATACCTCTGTGGTTGCCAAGGTCTACTTGTTCATTTATTTTCAATTTATTCAAGTTTAATCGTATGGAGGGCCATTTATTTAATCTACGGTACTAGTAATATCATGTAGCTACCCAACAAAATGCCATAGTCTTAGAAAAAGAATCAACCCAACTTAAAAAAAATATACCGCGACGCACAACTCTGGAAAAAAATGTTACGGTTAAAATATTTTGAAAATTCTGCAAATAAGCCGTAAGTTCACGGGAGAGTTTCAATCATAGTCTGTTGTGCAAGTGTCTGCCTGTGAAAGTGCCACACTTTTGCCAGATTCTACCACCAAGCAGTAAACTGTAAATGTTACTGTTTTTGGTTTGAAAGGCAATTATAAGGCTTAAGTTCTGGGTGGCATAACAGTTGCTATGGGCAGGCGTGATGTTTACCACTATACAAAAGAATTGCTTGTTTCGTCACTCATTTGTATAAACTACTAGGTTTCACCGGGGCGACTTCGTCCGCGCGGTTTACAGTTTATCGTGAAAAAAGCATCCTTTGTTCTTCTATGATATTAAAAACTAATGCAAAAGTATACCTATCACCAACGTATTGTATTCTCTTAGGTCCCAACGCTCTTCGATGCTTTTTGACAGACTTGTTATTATTTCGTTTCAATGGCAACCGTTCCTTACAGCAAGTAATCGTAATTTTCCAATTTCCACATGGAAACTTTCTATTTTCCAGGATAAAAAGGTATGCTTTGTTTTATTCCCGGGTATAATAGATTATATACATTATATATATCCTGTTGTTTGTTGGCTGGACGGATTTTGATGAAATTTGGAATGGAAATCTTCTCCATTCCAAATATAATCAAAATCCGTCCAGCCGTTATCACGTCAAATCTCCCCAAACAAACAAAAAAACAGACAGACGTTTCACTTTTGTATATTGGTGTGGATAGTATAGTTTCCCTCCGTTAACAATATCGTATCTTCTGGTATAAAAAGGCCCATCGTTACATTTCATAAATTGAATGCAATGTACGCAAGCTTATTGTCAACAAGAGCATTTTGTTTTTCAATTTCTCGTGATTATTTGCGCCCATGAATGGCGCATTTGCATAAGTGTTTCAATAAACTCAGATGAGATTTATTCACAAACATGTTGCATAAACAACATTTTGTTGAGTTCATGTTTAATTTGCCAATGTATGTGTCATCGCAGATATAAAAACAACTTACTTACAGTTTTAAACTACTCCTAAAGGTACCTGTTGTAGGTACTATAAGTTAATCCCTCTTTAATAAAGTTACTTCCTACTACGTAACGAAGCTCTACAACGTAGTAATTTTCTACGGAGCTACGAAGATTATGCAAGCTCTATAACGATCGATTATTTTTTGACAACTCTGTCTTTCCATCAGTCGGTTGCTCGAGAGCCTAAATGAAATAAGATAGGGACTTGAAAGGACATGGCCAGTTTTTGCCTAGAATGTACTTTGACTATAGGAAATTGTTAATATTCACAAAAAATATATAAAAATTAAGGCATGTGTTATGTATGTCTAGGACTCCAGGCTTTAAAGGGCTTATAAAAGTAATTAAATTTAGAATATCTTACGTTCCATTCAACGAAATGTATGTACCCTGATAAATATACTTCTATATGACAAATGTATGAAGAAATAAAGTGAATTAAAAATGCATATTGTAAATTGCAACATTTTTTGACTTTATAACATGTTTGATATTTCATTTTTTTATTTATATAGTTATTTTTTTATTATTATTTGTATTGTACAATACGATTTTGCACTATCACTTAGCAAAAACCTCAGCAAAAACGGTGTTACGGACGCCGAGCCTGCCTGTATCGAACTAAACACTTCGCAGGCGCGAACACGAAGCCCCGCCCCCTTTTGATGTGCGGGATACGTAGCGTACTAATTGTCATAGCTTAAGATTGTGTATATATATATATATATATATATATATATATATAGATTAAGTTGAGAAATAAATATTATTAGCCATTGACGTCCTCAAGGGCATCTTAGAGGCGGTCCAGTCAGGCACGGACGCGGAGACCGCAGTGCTTAGAGGATTGATGAATATTCTCTCAAATGGGTGTTCTTAGAGTGGTATACTGGAACGCCCAAACGCTCGCGAGGAAGAGAAAACTGCTGGCATTCTTCCTACGCGAGCAAAACATCGATATACTACTGGCCAGCGAGACGCACCTGCTAAAAATAGAAAACTATAAAATCCCGAACTACTTCGTCTACAGAAAAGACGAAATTACGCCGGAAGGGAGAGCCTATAGGGGGCTCGCAGTGATGGTCCACCGAAGGGTAGTCCACCAACTCATAGCACCCAAAGAATATAATTCCATATACGCACTGGGTGTGCTCATTGACGTTGACGGTCAACACCAACGAATATTTGCAGCGTACAAAGCCCCAAATGATACGCTCATACCAGAAGAGATCAGGAAACTGGTAAAATCAGAAATTCCAACGATTGTTGCCGGTGACCTATACGTGAAACATACGCACTGGGATTCAAGCAAAGTGAGCAGCCAAGGTGGACGCCTATTCCAAGACTCGGTGGACCACCACTACGAGGTAACTGGTCCGGACGAACCAACCCACTACCAACCAAACGGAGAAGGCGATGTGATTGACATCGTCGTGCACCAAGGACTAAGAACAATGCCAACGCTTACAGTGCTGCCAGACCTACCATCAGATCACAGACCTGTACTGATGGTATTCAAAGAGCTCCCTTGCAGAATAACCATCCCCAGAAGGAGAATAAAGACCTGCTGGGAGAAGTTCGAAGAAGAAGTCAAAAACACGATCAACACATTTCCGATTGAGAAGCCCGAGGACGTGGACAGGGCACCGGAAGAGCTGACCACAACGATCCAAACCTCCCTCGCAGCATCATCACACACCAGCGCACCGGGAGAGCGTTCCGACCCCCTCCCGACGCGGATTCGGAACTTAATACGTGAAAAAAAGGAGGAGAGGAAATTGTGGCAGCAGTCGCGCTGCCCAACCACGAAGAAAAGGCTAAACACGCTTGTTGAGCGTGTCAGAATCGCTTTGAAAGACCATGCAGCCGAGTCCTGGCAAGATCACATAGACGACATAGGCGAACAAATTCCCTCAGTTTATCGCCTATGTCGTCAGCTAACGACGACCCCGCAACCAACTAGACCACTGATGGACAAAAATGGGCACCCAAGATTCCTAGCCGCAGATCGAGCAGAAATCTTTGCGGACCATCTAGAAACTCTGTTCAAACCAAACCCCACAGAAAACGTAGAACACGTGGAGACTGTTGAGAAGCACATGGAAGATTACTTCTCAGCGTCACGTCCCGCAGATGAGAAGCAAATCTTCTTTTCACCAGGAAGAGTGAGAAAGCAGATCTTAAAGCTACCATCAAAAAAGGCCCCAGGACTCGACTGCATAACCAACGAGACACTGAAGCACCTGCCGACTAAGGCCGTGGCAGCTTTAACCCGCATCTACAACGGGATAATGCGGGCCGGCCATTTCCCCCTTTGCTGGAAGACTGGCAAAGTGATAATGCTACCGAAGCCCGGAAAGGACACGAAAAGGGCGGAAAGCTATAGGCCGATCACCCTGTTAAGCACTCTGTCCAAGTTGTTTGAGAGGCTCTTGCTGCCGCACATACTTGAACATATCAAGCCGCGCGAGGAACAGTACGGATTCAGGGCCGAACATTCCACAACACTGCAGGCAACAAGGATTATAAACGATATGACAACAAGCTACAATAAAAAAGAATACGTTGCAGCGATACTACTCGATATGGAAAAAGCCTTCGACAGGGTATGGCATGAGGGACTGTTGTACAAACTGTCGAAGGCTCCAGCACCCCGGAAAATCGTGGATATAATTGCCACCTTTCTACGTGACCGCAAATTCCAAGTTGCAGTGGAAGGAGACGTACTCTCATCAACAAGATCGGTTAAAGCTGGAGTACCGCAGGGAAGCTGCCTCTCCCCAATCTGCTACTCATGGTACACAAATGATATCCCGCTGATAGGGCAGGCGAAATTAGCGCTGAAATTTACACAGATGATACGGCCTACTACGCATCCTCCTTCAAAACGGAACTAGCCGTAAAGAAGGTTCAACCCACACTAGATGCCCTGCCAGAATGGCTGGACAAATGGAGATTATCGGTTAATGTGAATAAAACCCAAGCCATCCTGACAGGGAGCTCAAATCTGCCAACAAAACTGAAGTTAAAAGGGATAGATATCCCCTGGCAAGAAGCCGTAACATACCTGGGCATCCAAATAGACAGACGTCTAAACTTCAACAAACATATCCAAGCCACAATAGGAAAAGTTACGGGAGCCCGTGTAAAGCTTAATCCGATCCTACTGTCCACGTTACCACTCCGGACTAAGACGATGATATATAAGGCCTACATCAGATCACGTCTTACGTATGCAGCACCGGCGTGGTACGCTTTTGCATCCACTACAAACAAAAAGAAACTGCAGGCACAAAAAACAAATGCCTAAGGGCAATAGTCAAGGCACCGAGATTCGTCAGAAACGATACGGTGGCACGAGGCCTACAAATGGAGAACTTGGAGTCCTTCGTAAGAAGGCTCAGTACAAATATGTTCAAAAAAGCGGACGAATCACGCTATGACCATATTAGAGGCATAGCACCTCTGCACGCGCGCCCACCGGATAACAAAAGAAGACGCCAGACGAGGCCATACCCCCCCCCCCCGTGAACTCGTTACACGGGACGAAACAGATGCCGATACCCAAAACAAAAATGAACCGGAGAAGACGAAGAAGAGAATGGTAGGACGGCCAGAGGTCGCCGTCGTGGTCGCCGATCGGCTCGCCGGGCCTCCCCTGGGCAACCAGGGGTCTCACTCGGCAGGGCCTTGATCGCCCCGACATATGGTTACCCTCTGACCGATCCACCAGAGAAAGCCACATAAACAAAAAGCCCGAAAGGTCTGAGAAGACAATGGCAATTAAGCCAATCAAATAGACCCACCTGCAGATGCAGGTCGGAGAACAGCCAGAGGACGGGGGCTAAGCCCCGAAACCTCTTTTCCCTGCACCCTCCGGTGCAAGATGACCACTCGACGAAATAAATATTGGAAATCGAACAGTCTACATTTGGAGCTTGAACAAAAAACATCGTGTTTTATTGAACTACAACATCGAGCCAGGAACCTGAACTCTACAGTACTTAGCGTAGACCTTGCGATCTATCGTCTACAAACGGATTACGAGAGAGGTCAGACATCTGTCACAAAATGTCATGTCACTTGTGAATGCGTTATCCATTAATACGTAGTATCTCTGAGTAGTATGTGATCTATTAGCTCCGTTGCGCTTGCATTCGTGTGTTACTGTACCATTTAATTCTGATCTTGTTATTGCATTCTACAACCGACGATCTTGGTTTTTCTTCCCGAGTGATATCTTCAACAAACATATTGCTTGTTACTACGGGCTCAGTTTTGTTCACGTTTTGGATAAATATACGATTGATTTTATTATGAAGTGTATCAACTGCATTATAGCCACGTCACGTTTGCGAAGGCTACAATGCAATGTGTCCTCATTATCAACGCATTTATTAAAAACCTCACTCATGGCTATCAGTTGAGGTAAACATGTAAACATGAATTTTAGTGGGCTATGTAAAGATTGTATCTAATAATAGTTATTTTTCAATGTTAAACTCTATAATTTTAAAGATTTTCTGTATACAAATTCAAATGGAGTGCCTCATAGGTTTTGTGAGCAAAAGCAACTTTATCGCTATTCACTATGCGTTTCAACTAGTAAAAAAAGTATCTTGCCATTAACTTTAAAATAAGAGAAGTAGACTAGAAGTTCTTGAGAGATGTTGCTTATTTTTAATTAGTAATAAAGTAATCTTCAACACAAGTAATTTTATTTTTTTAAAGTACTTATATGAAATTTTTAACCACGCAGAGAGCGCTAACTAAATGGGCCATGTCTTTTACAAATAGTAATGTAGTTCTCGATGAAGAGTGCCAAGGATTGGCCTTAGTTTCATTCAGGAGAGGCCTGCGTCCAACAGTGGATGAATATAGGCTGATAATGTAATGTAATGGAAACACGAATATGAAATTGTTTATTTATATTTTAAGTGCTCATACGTGTGAAGAAGGACCAACATTTATTTAATTATTTTTTCGGGCTTGTTACTACGGGCAATAATATCTTTGGGTTGTGAGCCCAACAAAACACACCATCACTTTACACTAGACACCTCACTTTTTAGATACCATACATATTCAGTGACCAGGTGAAATAGTCTATCTATCTTTATAATAAAGCAGTAAATAAGAAAAACTCTGTACAATGAAGCTTATTTAAAAAAGGGCTAGCTTTATTACACCATATAAGGAACAAATACAATAACTTATTTAAAAAATACGGCACAATAGGCAGTCTTATCGCTAAGAGCGATCTCTTCCAGACAACTTTTGGATGGACAGAAATTACGAATTCCCGGAATTAATATCAATTACTAAACATTTTTTTTTGATGGTGTTTTTCTGTTAGTCAGTTTGTTTGGATAAGAACCATCTCAATCACATCAGTTTTTAAACATAAAAAACCGCATCAAAATGTGTCCATTCGGTTGGGTGATTTTTAAATGAACGAAAAAGAGGGAGGAGAGAAGTAGGGTGAGGATCATACTCACCCCACTTCTCTCCCCTCTCTTTTTCGACATGATCAACAGTTATTTTTAAAAGTTTATTGCCACGACAAGCACATGTACTCCGAAAATTAAAGCCACCTGTAACAAAACCGAATGTGAATAAGACAAGTATCTATCAAAGTACATGTTACAATAAAATGCGCATTTTAAAAAACTATGGTTATACTTTATTAATCCACCATATACATAGTTACTTACTTTTACGGCAAGAAAAACTTTGTCGGGTGCCTCATTAAGGAAAGTCTCCACGTTTTTGACTCAGAACACTTTGGATTTCTTAGGTTTAAATTCATCAGACATCCTCTTCAGATACGCTATTAATTTAGAATATGTGTCCAATTTTACGTCGTTATTAGATCTGACTGTTGATTTTAGCATTGAGTAGGTACTCAAGAGTGGAAGGTGTCAGAAACCCAAGCCAAAGAGTCGCGTAATTAAAATAAAACAACGTATCATCTCGAACTCCCGTGTATTTCAAAGTAGGCGGCTAAACTAATGTGGTCGCTGAACATATCGCTTGCGTGTTTTAAGGCCATACAACGCCATCTAGTCTAATTTGTTCGAAACTTGCCTTCACATTTAACATACCGCCCACCAAGAACGTCATTAAATTCTCGTCTAGCCTGTGTCCTACCTCGTAGTATGAACTCAAATCATACCAAGTTTCATTTAAATTCATTCAGTAGTTTCGGCGTGATGCCTAGCCAAGATACAGATAGACAGACAGACAGACAAAAATGAAAAAAAATATAGTTTTGGCTTCAGTATCGAATCTAGAGTAAGGTCCAAAAAAATAATTCAAAATATCTTCAATGTACAGAATTGGACCCGTTACAGTTTTATTATAAGTATAGATTAAAAACTCATTACTGCCCGCTAAAAGTTTCTTATAGGAAACACCACCTTTGAGTGCACTTAAAGGCGAACCAAGTCGTCCTTTTCGAATAGCTGGGATGAAATATACCATTTGACATCTAAATGAAGTTTGATGATATTGGTACTTTTGGTTCTGGAATAATCCATAGGTTCCTTATATTACAGAAAATTGACCACACGGGTAAAACCGCGGGCACGGCTAGTACTTATAGTAAAGTAGTAGGTGACAAAAAGTATTTACAACGAGAATAATAAAAAATGTCTAGGGGACTTAAAATAAGCTACTGAAGTACTGAACAAGAATCACGCAAAAAACTATTAAAACGATTGCGATGCGGTTTACATTGATAGCTTAGGATAGCTTAGGATTTGACTTAAAAAATAGTGGACTTGGTATCTCAATCCGATGAGTAGAAGCTGAACAATCTATAAAAAACTATATGATGGCTGAACGAAATTTGTTGCATTGTACCTTATTATTCTACTTTTTCTCCTGAAATAACATATAGGATACTTTTATCCCGGAAATCTGGACACGCGGGCAAAGCCAAGAGCACAGCTAGTAACCAATAAGATAAAATATTACATCATAATTCTACATAAATACCATCCCAATGGGTACAGACATATTCAATAACACTTAGATAGTTATAAATAATTATACTGTTCTCAGAGCTCGGGGAATATTCGGACCCAAAAGCTGTTTGTTAGTTTGACAATTTAATAACAAGAGTTTGTACAATTGGAGTAGATTTAGCAGTCGTATTCAAATTTTATGATAATGGGTATTTTTAGCTAATGCGGGCATAATGTGTTACACAATATAGGTAAAATTACATTATTTTAAGAAACAACCTAAGTACCTACTATTAAGATACGAGTAATATACGTTATAATTTCACGTTAATCGTGGAATAATCACCTTGCCTTGCCTTCACCAAAATGGTATTAGTAAAGTATATAAAAAAACTACAAAATAATAGTAATTTTTAGCTATTCCATTGCCACGTCATATCCCCATAGGTATATAAATCTAGGAGCAATCTATTTATTCGACTAATTTATATGTATATTGAAGAATGGTTTAAGTTTTTTTTTCTGTTTTCTTCATTTTTTATCGTTATTTCCCAAGATTCCTACCCCAGCCCTATGCTGAATTCAATCTGGCTGGCAGTCGAATCGTTGTTTCATGCTATTTATGTGCAGTAACATTAAACGTTATCTCTGATATATGATATGGACAGCTCCTTGTTTTTCATTATTTGCGGTTATGTTTCTCGAAATAAGGAACACAGATTCTCATAAAAATAGGGGGAAATGAAAATAAAAGTGTGATACTAATGAATTAAATATGTTTAGTTACCTTTTTACTGCAGATTTTTTACAGTCATCATTACTTTGGCCATGGTCTGTGGATTTTACTTTTTAGTCTTAAGTCATCTTCGTGTTCTTCTTTCATATCAGTGTTTCATTCTGTATGGACTACCTATCAGCTAGATTGCAACAATGCGGCTTAACCAGTCTAATTAACTCATCAAAAGAAATACCCAATCCCGCGTCTATTTACTATGTCCAATTATTGTTTCTTTAATAAAACGATCGCTGATGAGAGTTCCCTGTCTTATCATAGACTATATTCCATCCAGCACACAATAAAGACCTTGTGTGGCCGTTAATTAAAACGGTGCGCGACCCAAATAGAGACGAGGTGGGTCAAGTAGCCCTCGGTTACGGCGTGTCGCGCTGCGGGCGTAGCCTCTTGTCAATTGTAATACATGTACTGGCATACTGTACCTGGGTATAAGGAAAATGGAAAGAATAGAGGTTTATGCCTCCTATTTATGCTCCATTTTCTTCAATACGATTTGCAACACAGATTTGAAACGTATTTAAATTAACATCGAAAAATACTGACCAGGACTAGTCAAGTGAATTGTAACAAAAGGTCTATATAGTCTCGATTTAAAATCTTTAATTATGAGCTCCAAATATCTAATTTTGGTGTTATTATTTAGTTTATGCAGAATGATTATGATTATAATCCATACCAATATATAAAAGTGAAACGTTGTCTGTTTGTTTCTTTGAGGAGCTTTCAAGCCATAACGGCTGGACAGATTTTGATGGAATTTGGAGTGGAGATAGCTTATACCCTTGAATAAAACATAAGACACTTATAATCTCGGAAAATTGTGAATTTCCACGAGAAAACTGGAAAATATTGATTAGTCGCTGTAAGGAACGGTTGCTATAGAAACGAAATAACAAGTCTGTCAAAAAACTTCAAGAGCATTGTTGCTATTCCCACTTTTGCATTAGTTTATAATATCCTAGAAGAACATAGGATGCTTTTTTCGCGATATACAGTAGTCCACGCGGAAGAAGTCGCGGGTGGGAAAGCTAGTAAATAATAAAATTATTTATTTACGAAAAAGTTACAAATAAATATAGATAAAAGAACATTGCTAAGTATTATTATACATTATAGTTTATTTACACGAAAGCGTTCCTGCAAACAACAGCAAGCAGCAGTTGAAAGACGAGTACAAAGCTTTAACACTAGATAAATTACCATATTTACCTGTAACCATACGTCGAATCGTGAAACAGAAATACGTGAAACAGAAATACTACTTATTACCCCTACCTGAAAATATACTAATTTGTCATAAACTCAAATAAAGATATATAAAACTTACATAAAAAAATCGAATACTTTATTATTAGTTATCATTCACCATCTCAATCATACACATACATCAATTCACATGGACATGCATACACGCATAGAAACCTCAATTTCTCGTATACTGCATTGTTACGTATTATTAGTACCCATTATATTTTATTATTATATCATGTTAGTACCTACATGGGTTCTGATGATGTGGTGTCGGTGGGGTGTTGGTATGTTAACCAACTACCCACCATCATAATTATTTCCTTATTAATATTAAGCGCAAACTTCAGTATTTATAATTATAAATATATTCTAAAGTGTACTCAAATAAGTAAGTTACTCAAATATTATAATATTAAATTTGTTTTAATTTTCTACTTTTTGTTCGAAAGAGACTACCTCCCACAACACAGGTCCGCCTAGGGTGGGAGGTAGAATCACATTATTATTTTTTGTAATTATGTTTTGTTAAATAAATGCTTTTTCTATTTCTATTTCTATTTCTAATCGACGTATGGTACATGTTTGAGTGGACAGATTTTGGATTATGTTTAAACTAGCTTTATAAATGTGGTAATATGTATTAAAATACCTTAATTGTGTTGTGCGTCAGTGAAAAAAAAACGGGCTAATTATGTTTTTAAAACAAAAAATAATTAAAAGAACAAAAAACACGCCACAAAACTTAAACAATCCTTAATCTCTCGGTCAAGTTTATAATTTACTATATAAACTTATTAAAACTACTTTTTGTTTTCTATAGAGATATTTTTTTTAGTAAATATCAATTTTATTATATTTCTTCGCTTCATTCTTCAGATATGATTTAATTACCAGGTAGTTTTTAAAATCGTGTGATGTTGCCTAGTCAGTAGAGGGCTACTGACTAGGCAACATCACACGATTTTAAAAACTTTAAAAACTAAAACTTATTTCCGGTTTACCTCATCCCTAGTTCGCTATTTTGTCGTGTTCTCATTCTTCTTTCGTGCGCGGCAACAATTGCACAAACGAACAAGTCAAAACGAAGTGCGCTATCAAAAATTGATCACATAAGACGTAAAATAAAAAAATAGAAGAAAAAGAACGACGCCGGAGAATCCTATCTCCACTCGATTCATCATCAAACAATGAAGGAATGTAGCAAAAATATATCATTTTCTTTTTTGTTCGCGAGTGATCTATATACTTATAATAAAACTGTTACAATTTTGTACATTGAAAATATGTTTTTTTTTGGTGGGTTCTCTATTTTCGATACTATTTTTGAAAACTGTCTGTCTGTCTGTCTGTCTGTCTGTCTGCCTGCCTGCCTGCCTGCCTGTCTGTCTGTCTGTCTGTCTGTCTATCTGTCTGTCTGTCTGTCTGTCTGTCTGTCTATCTGTCTATCTGTCTATCTGTCTGTCTATCTGTCTGTCTGTTTGTCTGTCTGTCCGTCTGCCTGTCTGTATCTTGGCACGCTGATATGCTGCCAAGATACAGACAGATACAGATTAATACTCAATGAATTCAAATGAAACTTGGTATGATTTGAGTTCATACTTCGAGGTAGGACATTGGATACTTTTTATCACGAAAAAATAAAGGGTTCCTGCAGGATAAGGATGGAAAATTATTTAAAAGAACACGTACCACGCTGAAACTATTAGACGGATGTTGATGCAACTTAGCACAGACATAGTTTATAAGATAGGTGAAAATTATGGATACTTTTCATCCCGAAAAAATAAAGGGTTCCTGTACATTACAGATATTGTTTTTTTTTATGTTACTCTTTTTTCGATAATGAAGCCTAAACTGTATGTTTTTTCATTTTTGACTGTATGTTTGTCTGTCTTTATCTAGGACGCGCGTCACGCCGCCGGAACTACTGGATAAATACTAATGAAACTTGGTATGATTTGAGTTCATACACGAGGTAGGACATAGGATACTTTACATCCCGAAAAATCAATGGGTTCTCGCAGGATAGGGTTGAAATTTATTTAAATGAACACGTACCACGCTGAAACTAATGGACGGGTTTTGATGCAACTTGGCACCGTCTTAAGTTATATGATGGGTTAAAATTGAGTACACGTTTTATCTCAAAATGTAAAGGGTTTCTGCGGGATATGGGTCCAAAGTTATGTTAATATTGAAATAATAAATAATATTTTTTGGATGGTTCTCTAAATTCGATACTGAAGCCAACACTGTTTTACATTTTATTTTTGTCTGTCTGTCTGTATGTTTGTCCGTATCTTGACGGCGCATCGCACCGAATCTACTGAATGAATTCAAATGAAACTTCATCATACGAGTGTAATGTCCTACACATTGGATACTTTTCATCCCGAAATTGTACAGGGTTTCCGCAAGATAGGGGTTGAAAGTTATTAAAAAGAACATATATCACGTTGAAACTACTGGACGGGTTTTTTAATGCAAATTGACACAGTCATATATATATATATATATATATATATATATATCTATCTATACTTATAATAAAGCAATAGGTACGAATAAGGCTGTACAAACAAAGAAGATAAATAAAAAAATGCTCTTGGGTGCTTAAAAAAGCTATTGAACTAGTTTTTTTTTTAAATCGTGTCTTTGTGTCTGTTTGTCTGTTTGTTTGTTCACGCATCACGTAAAAACTACTGGACTGATTGCAAAGCGGATCTCATTTTTAGATAGCTTAGGGTTTGATTTAAAAACTGGTGTAATTGGTGTCTCAATCCGGTGAGTTAGAAGCCGAACAATTGATAAAGTATTTTTGACGGCTGAAGTAATTTTGTTCAAATGTTGGTATATTGGTCCTGGAATAGGTAGGTCCTGGTTATGGTACTTTGAACCTAAAGAAACGAACACGCATGCGAAGCTGCGGGTACAGCTAGTATTCTATAATTCTATTAAATTGTTTTTGATGCTTGGGATTGACCGCAAAAAATATCTGTCCAATAAGACTGATATTTTCCAAACACGAGTGTTACATAACGGCCAATTTTGCATCGGGTTAATTGCGAGTCTTTAACGATGACAATAGCAGATAAAACTACAGTGCCATTACAATCGTAACACTTATTAGTTTTTCGAATTTTTTATAACTACTCTCCAAAATTAATCTTGAACACCTGAATTGCAAAATAGTAATTTCACAAATCGAAGATCCTGGATTGGCCCTAGATATTGGCATTGGAACGATTCTGGAGCCAGCACCCTATATAATACAAGACGCAGGATGCGAGGCCTCAGAGAACCCTAGCCAAAACGAAGATCAGGCGGGACCCGGCCTTCAAGACGCAGCTACGGCCAGCGCAGATCCGGTTTTGACCCTGAACTGCTGTTTGCTCTTGGAGAATCCACGTCCGATACCCCTTCCCTGACTATGGCGATAAGTTACATAATAATGTTTAAAAATAGGGATGCCAAAAGATATAAAATAAAAAAACTATCAAAGACTATCTTATACCAGATAATTGTGGACACCTTCAGCGCCTAAACTGAAATCAAAAATGTCTGCTGCAGTATCGGACATGGTTTGTAATCTTGATAAATACTCGCCTTGCTCAACAGCAACTCGGTTCAGGAATCACAGCCATTCGGGAACCACCGCCATAAGGTTCAGGCAACCAAACATATAAGCAATGGTTGCAGATTACTTTGCAATTCACACTGTTGTGGAAAGGTCACTTATATAAGTACATGTAAGTAGGGGGGAACGGGAGGGGGGAGGGGTATAGGAACCCCCCGGGATCAGGGGGGAGGGAAATTCGTCGGAAATGCAGAGGTTTTTTTACGTTTTTTTTAAAAGGGAAATGTTGTTACCATTTTTGTTTTTTGTTATATTGTAACCTTATTTTTTCTAGGTGAGGCGGCAAGTGTGGCCCAACAGCGTTACCCGTCTGCTCATACTCAATTGGTGTTTTTGGGGGATTTTAACGCCCACTACAAGGAGTGGCTTGTCCCATACCAAAAAACCGACCACGCTGGTAGAGAGACGCGGAAGCTTGCTCTGGCGTTAGATCTCTCTCAGCTTGTGCAGGAGCAGGAGCTCTGATCACTGCCTGGTTAAGTCCGTCTCAGTGTATTCCCCACCTGATCCTACCCTTAAGGGAAATAGGCGCATGTGGAGATACAACTTAGCAGATTGAGACGAGATGCGGCAATTCCTTGCATCGTACCCTTGGCGGCAAACATGTTTCATCTCCCAGGACCCGTCGACTTGCGCATCTGGTGTTACATAGGTAATATGTCAGGCAATGAAATACTTCTGCCGCCCCTCACTGCCACCATTGCTGAAACCTGATGGAACACTAGCTCACACTGCTGGAGACAAAGCGAATTTATTTGCTTCTCTTTTTGCAGAAGCCTCGCATCTAGATGCTTCTGGCAAGACACCTTCCTGCCTTCCTTATTGCGGGGTTTTTATGCCCGAAATTCGCATTCGCCAGAAGGAGGTTCTCAGAACGCTTCGAGCTCTAGATGTGAACAAGGCCAGTGGTCCTGTGGCGATTGTGGCGATTGTGTTGAAAAACTGTGCGCCTGAATTGTCTCCCATCTTAATGCGTTTGTACCGCCTCTCTCTTCACTCAGATCCGGCCAATTATCGTCCCATCTCGATTACCTCCTTACTCTGTAAGTGTATGGAGCGTGTCATAAACATTAGGCTCTTGGCATACCTTGAAGACAATGATCTTCTCAGTGACCGGCAATACGGATTTCGCCGAAACCGGTCTACTAGGGATCTTCTCGCGTATGCCACTCACGTACTGAGCGAAGCCATAGAGATGCATGGTGAGGCGCTTGCCGTCTCCCTTGACATATCGAAGGCATTTGATCTGGTCTGGCACGATGGCCTTTTAAACAAGCTTCCTTCATATGGTTTACCTGTTGGCTTATGCAATTGGATAGATGATTTCTTGAGGGAACAATCTATTCGAGTAGTCTTAGAGGGCTGCTCGTCTGATCAAATGGCTATGAATGCCGGTGTACCTCAGGGATCGGTTCTCTCGGCTACACTGTTTTTACTGCACATTAATGACCTTCTTAAACCCGATACCTTTGGGTATGCTGATGACAGTACCGTAGTTGAGAGATACACTTCCAATGCTCAAGCCAGCTGTGACGCTGTCCAGTTTCAGAGAGAGGCTTTGGTAGACCGTTTAAATTTAGCCTTAGAAGCCGTGTCCGATTGGGGCGATGCTAACCTGGTTAAGTTTAATGCTACTAAAACGCAAGCGTGTTTGTTTTCTGCTAAAAAGAGTCCTCTACACCGATATCCGTCTTTCCAAAGTGTAACAATACCAATAGGCGACCATTTGGAGCTTTTGGGTGTCGAACTCACATCAAACCTGAATTTTGGGTCTTATATTGAATCCAAAGCAAAGGTAGCTGCAAAAAAACTTGGTATTTTGTCTAAGGTTAGGCGGTACTTCACACCGGGACAGCTTTTGAATCTTTATCAAGCACAGGTCCGATCTTGTATGGAGTACTGCTGCCACCTCTGGGACAATTCTGCCAAGTATCAGCTCGAGTCTTTGGATTCAATTGAGAGACGTGCTATCAGGCTCATTGGGGATGACACTCTGGTAAAAAGTAAGCTTCAAAGTATGGCGCATCGACGTGAGGTAGCAAGCCTGGCGGTATTCTACAGATTGCACTATGGAGAGTGTGCACAAGAACTGCACAACCTGATTCCCCCATCACCTTTCCATCACCGTACGACTAGACGATCAGCAAAGCGCCACCCTTTCATGGTTCAAATACCTCGCACAAGAACGAAGCGTTACGCTTCTTAATTTATTATAAGAACTGCAAAGGAGTGGAATGCCCTGCCCTCGTCAGTATTTCCGGTAAATTATAACCCCGGTGTGTTCAAGTCAAGAGTGAATAGGTATCTACTAGGCAAGCGTGCTACAACTTCGACCACATCATCGCTTTCCATCAGGTGAGATCGTGGTGAAACGATTGCCTAGTCCGTAATAAAAAAAAAAAAAAAGTGTCCAACGCAATAAATTGTGTTAAATGATTCTCTTATATTATTTCGACATCCTTTAGGACATCCAAACAATAGGGTTAACGGGTTACCAGCCCCCGTAACCTTATATTGGTGGGGCGACGTGATATTGAAAGAAAAATACGATATTTTTTTAGGGTTATTTTTACTACCCACAAAAACAGTGGGTTGTAAAAATAACCCTATTTTGTTTACTTCATATTCAACAATTATTGCAAATGGTTTGGTTTGTGCTATGATTTAACCCCCTGATCCTCCCCGCCGTGTGGCGAAGTCGAAACTATCCGAAAAGAGTGCTCCAAAGTACGAACACGAAGTCTTGATCACGACGGAGCCCCCGCAACGAGATCGCGCGCTGAGTTTGGCTGCCTCGCGCGCGCTCCGTGTTTGCAGCAGCGTATTTCACGTGGGTCGAGCGCCGTACGTGCTGACCGTGTGCGGCCGTGTAGGCTACTTTTCATCATCATCATCATCATCCACCATCATGATCCACGCGGGAAAAACCGCGGGGCGCAGCTAGTGTAGTATAATACTAACCTGCAGACCTTGGGTAGTTATTATCTGTATGATAGATTTGATAAAAATTTGTTAATTCTAATCGTTTTTTATCGATTGCTCTGTTTCTACTAATCGTTTCATCATTAATTATCATCATTTATCATCATTTCTGGTGTACAAAGTACACCACATTTAAGTCGTAGCCTATCCAATGTTAAAAACTGCATCCCAATCGGTCCAGTACTTTATACGTGATTTGCGAACAGACAGCCGGACAAACAGATACCATTATATTCTTATTCAGTAGCTTATTTTAGAAATCGTTATTTTTTTATTAACTTCATTATACAGACTTTTTGTTATTTACTGCGTTATCATAAGTTTAAACATATACGTATTATGACCTATGATAAATTAATAATAAGAATAGGTACCTATAATTAAAGTCGCTTCTGAGTGACAGCTCTCGATTAATCTGTTTAATTGGATCATTCTGGTGTAATTTCTCGTATTGTCCTCCACATATTAATCATCATATTAATCATCCCTACTTCTTTTATTTCTTTTGTTGCTAAATGAATGCTTATACTCAAAATATATACTTTAGTTATACTTTAAATTCATCTCTCCATCATCTCCTCTCCATCCTTTTACCACCACATCACAGCAGAAATTTATTATAATTATAAGTTTTAACTTATATAACGAACTCAAAAGTTCTTGAATGACAATGTCTAAGCTTCGCCAAAGCATTACATTTATATGCACGCTTGTATCGCACTCTGTGGAGCATAATTCAATTGCCCTGCACTGTACTCGTATAAACCTATGTGGGCCTTTGTGAGTGCACTCAAGTGTACTGGGCCGGAGAACAGGCCGGAGTGTGCTCTGAAGTGTATTCCAAAGACATCTTGCGTCTACATGTAAGATGGATTTTTGATTTTTACGCTCAACGACGCGGCGCAGCAGGCATGAGTTTTGATTTATGAAAACATTACTACTATTATGTAGTCTGTGTCTGTCTAGTTATTCTATTCGGTCGATTTAGTTTCAATCAATCTTTTACAATACATAAGCGCAAGTAGAAAAATAATACGACACAAAAGTGGAAAGCTTCAAAAACATTCACGAAAGACTAAAGTTAAATAAGTATCTCCCAAAGGCGAAGTAGCTACGTACAAAAGCCCATGAAAGTTGCGAGAGTTAAATTCTACCAGCCCAAGAATACGAAAAGAATCTTGCTGCAATCCTTTAATCCGCAAGAAGTTTTTGAGCTGAACATTTTGTTCGGAATTTGTGAAAAAGTTTTCAATTTATACAATTAAAACAACCGAAGCCTTAAGAAATAAGCCATAGTTAGAATTGTAAATTGGTTACAATCTCACGCCTCGGCTCTTACCTAAATTCGTAATCACTTAATTGAAAATCTGGTCGCAGAGCGAAGACAAGCTCGAAAACATCTTTTCGTTGGCTTAAAAGATGTTTTGAGTAAACTTAAGTGCCGATGCGCGAAAATAAATAACTTCATTAGTGTTACTGTAAGAGACTTCGGGATTTTGTAAACGAGCATACTTTACTGCTGTTGAAATAATATTATGTTGCGTTTGCTAAAATGCGTATTAAAAATAACATATAATATACAAATAAAAATAAAAGGTTAACTTATTTGAATTATTCATGACTAGCTGTACCCGCGGCTTCGCACGCGTGGCCATTTCTCTATGTTAAAAGAACTCCGCGACGCGCACGCGCATTATGCGCTCAGTACTGCGCAATGTTAGATATATCGCCAACCGATGATCGACTGGATGATGAACTATTACTATTCCAAGACTTAAAATACCAATAACGAGCGACCGGTTGGTCTAGTGGCTAGAGACCCTACTACGAAATCAAACGGTCGTGGGTTCGAATCCCGCAAGGTGCAATCATTTGTGTAATGAGCAGAAATGATTGTTTCCGAGTCATGGATGTAATATTCGTATCTATGTATCTTTATCCGTTATCTAGTACCCATAATACAGGGTATCCTAGTTTGGGGCTAGGTAATTGGTGTAAATTGTCCCGGATATATTATTATTATTAATATACCAATATTTAAACAAAATTCCTTCACCCGTCAAAAAGTTTTAACCTATTACCACAGAATAAATAATAGTCTATTACTCGGCTTCTACTCATCGGATTGAGATAATAAGTACACCAGTTTTTATGTCAAATCCTAAGCTATCCAATAATGAAAATGAAAATAAAGAAATATACCGCATTGCAATCGGTCCAGTAGTTTTTAAGTGATGCGTGAAAAGACTAACAGACAAACAGACAGACACGAATTTAAAAAATGATTTATTCGTTTTCCGTAGCTTATTTTTAGTACCCTTGATCTCTTTGTTTTAATATATTTCTTTTACAGATTGTTTGGTACTTTCTGCTTTATTAAAGTATATATGCCCTTTAATTTTGGGCAGAATAATAAAAATAAGTGTTATATTACATTTTTTTAATCATGCCTTATTTATTGTATTATTTTAACAGTACCGTGACATACCTACTGACTTACTGACTGACTGATAGACAACGCCTAGCTTAAACCGGTGGATCTAGGTATTTGAGATTTGGAGAAATCCTTGCGTATCCTAGAGGTGCTCTACGGAAGTAACTATAAACCGTAAAACATGAATACCAACTCCAAATAAAATACCCCTATCCTGCGGGACCCTTTAATTTACCGGTAAGAAAAGTATCCACTGTCCTACCTCGTAGTATGAATTTAAATACTGTCAAGTTTCATTTGAATTCATTTAGAAGTTTCGGCGTGATGCGCGTCAAAGATACAGACAGACAGACAACAGACAAAAAAAAACAGTTTTGGCTTCAGTACGAATAAAGGAATAGGCTCCAAATATTTTTTTACTAAATATCTGCAATGTATAGAATTTGGACCCATACCTCTTAGGAACCCTTTATTTTATCGGTATAAAAAATATTCTCAGTTTTCACCCGTCATATAAACTATGAATGTGTCAAGGTGTCTCAAAATCCGTTCAGTAGTTTCAGAGTGGTAAGTGTTTTTTAAATAACTTTCAAACCCTATCCTGCTGGAACCATTTAATTTTTCGGGATGAAAAGTATCCTACGCCCTATCTCGTAGTATGAACTCAAATCATACCAATTTTCATTTAAATTCATTCAGTATTTTCGGCGTGATGCCTAGCCAAGATACAGATACACAGACAAAAAAGAAAAAAAAACAGTTTTGGCTTCAGAATGGAATACAGAAAAACCTCCATATTTTTTTTACGAATTATCTTCAATGAACAGAATCGGACCTGTTACAGTTTTATTTTAAGTATAGATTAATGTTTTAATGATTTAAATATAATATTTTTGTTACATTTAGGTATTTTTATATAAGTTATTTTTTGTTTTGTATGGAAGGTAATTTTTTGGTTTATCTAAGCAGGCGTTCATGCGAAAATCGTTATGGTACAATACCTACTAACAAATAATAATGCAGTGAATGATTTTATTGGACGTGTTGCAAGTAGCATACACAGGGTTTTTGAGATGGGGCAGTAAGGGCAGGTGCCTTAACCGTACAGCTACAGGAAAACGTTCTTAGGAGACTATTCTATTGTTTGGAGATATTTAAACCGGCATTAACAGATTTAAGATAAACAAATACAGTCAGAAAGAAAATGGGCAATTTACACCAAAAAAAAAATTGATGCCAAACGAAACGGGATCGTTTTTTTCTATAAAATATCAGGTACCTTAATACCTGCCCTTACTGCCCCATCTTAAAAAAAACATGTGGTAAAATTGAAGATCTGTGTTGATGTGATGTTAAAAAAGAGGTAAGTAAGCCTATTTTTATTCTTTTGCGTCTGAACACATTCTAGGAGATATATATTACATGACTGTAATACATGCCCACTGGAAGGCCATCTGAATATTCAAAAACACTAAGCATACTATAGTACACGAATGTAAAGCGGTGTCCTACGTTAACAACCGCCGCATTCGCGTTGACAACGCGAATGCGGTGCGGCGGCGAGACGCGAATATCGCGCGAACCAACACAAAGCGGTGCGAAGCAGGAACACTATCCATGGCGATTATTCACTATACCACACGAAATTCCTCGCAGAAAACGTGTGACCCCATCACGACAATTCCACGATTGCACAAAGACATCGTAACGCGACGCGTTACGTGCCTGCATGGACATAGCGAATAAGGGCCCACCTTACCTTTAAGGGGACACCCACCTGTCCGTATGTCAGTTGGCATAGAACATTTACATGTATCATGAAAGGACGCAAGGAATTTATAATTAGAACTCGTAGCTAAAATCCACATTAATATATAATAATAAAACGTTGTCTGTTTGTTTCTTTGTTTGTTTGGGGATCTTTCACGCGATAACAGCTGGACGGATTTTGATGAAATTGGGAATGAAGATAGCTTATACCCTGGAATAAAACATAGAATACTTTTTATTTCAGCATTGGTAAGTCACGGGAAATTTGGAAATTTTTGATTACTTGCACTAAGGAACGGTTGCCATGGAAACGAAATAATAACAAGTCTGTCAAAAAACATCAAGAGCGTTATTGCTTTCATTTTGCATTAGTTTTTAATATCCTAGAAGAACATAGAATGCTTATTTTTTGCGATAACCTGTAGTCCGCGCGGACGAAGTCGTGAACAAAAGCTAGTATCAATAAATGAAGAAATTTCTACGACAAAGAAGTGACATTAATATTGTGTATTTAGAAATGCATTTTTATGGAGAATTTCATCATTTGTTTATAGAATTAAAGACCTTGTTATTTATGAAATATATTTGAACGTTACTTACCTACATATAATTAGTGGGGCTCTGTGAGCTGTAGACCTTGCGTGTACTAACTTTTTTGCAAACAATCTAGCAGTGCACATTAGCGCCATTTAGTTACCTTATTGTAACATTAACATTAATAACCAAAGTGCTCCATCAATACCTACGTAGTAGATAAAGTGCTGATTCCACTGGTAGAAACCTAAAAAACAGAAATTTACTGCATTTTGAGGAGCTACTCTGCTCATTTCGCAGAAGATCCTCATTAGATCTTCACCAATTTTTTACGAGATTAACTTAAAAGAAAAAATAACCATGGAAATCGGATTTAATATAGATTATATTTAGAAATATTTAGTAGCCCCTATTTTGCTCCTTTTTGGGTGCAGTAATTGGGGGGGCCCAATCAAAAATCCCCGATGACTAAAAAATTCTAAAAATTTGTTTAACTCGTATACCAAGTTTCACCTTGATCGGTTGAGAAATGCGACCTGTGGAGGAGAAGAGAGATCCGTACATCCGGACATACGAAATCATTTTGCCCAAACTGAAACAGAGACGCTTCGCTCGCGCTTGGCGCTCGCTCGGTCAATATTGAAAATCTAATACTATTCATACATTTATTGCCTGAATCGCGTGAAATGATCAAACCAGCTGATCGCGTTTGTTTTGCCCCGACGCGCCGAGTTCGCGTTGAGTTCGCTTACGTAGGACACCGCGTAAGGGAGGCAGCGTGTTTTAATTATTCAAGTGGTTGCCTATTCAGATGTTTTGAGTTTTCACTCCGCGGTTGGTGTTTTTTCTTATTTTACATATAAATTACGCCAGTATATAGTAGAGGAGGAACCACCAGGGAATAGCGAAGATAGAAGAGGCAGATTATTTTTGCCAACTGTCACCATGTTTTGTTGAAAGAAGATTGTGAATGGAAGAAAGTAAATTAAGATAGGGCCACTAGCGTAGACGTGAGTATACTTTCTACGGCCACTAGCGATTATTGAACAACGTTTCATTGTTTATGGCCAGTATTAAAATTTTTATTACAACAATATCTCTTTCGTTACTCAATGTGATAACTACATGGTACACAAAAGTGAATATTTACAGGGACCTTATTCTCTATTGCAACTCGGCCACGTAACGCGCCGCGTTAAGATATCTGCGTGGAATTGTTTGTGCATGTTCGAGAATTGCCGTACTTTTCCGAACGATTCCACAGCGAGACGCGGTTACGCGTGTGACTGTTCATAGAGAATAATGGCCCTGATCATCTCATGGCACAAGTGGAATAAATAAAAAAACGTTACACAATTACAACAGCAACCAAAAATGTACCTATTCTTGCTTAATGCTTTTTGGTACAAAATCATAGCTCGCTAAAAGGTCTCAGACCCGTGTCAGAGACTTAAAAGTGCGGATAAAAAAATACTACACGGTACAGAAAAGACTTCGTTTCGGTGTTACCTACTTGTAAAATATTCTATGACCGCACCGTTGTGACTCTCGGTGTCGAGATGCGCAACATTCATTTTGATAACTGCGAGCTCCCTGTTCGTTATAGCTACGAACTACCCTCGTTATAACAAACGACATTGAATAAACTGCTACATGCGAGACCAAAAAGGGCGGAGAAAATATATTATTTCATTCCGCTTAGGAAGGTATTTCAGGCGTAGAGAAGAAAGTTAACTGTACAAGTTACCTGCAATAGCGTGTCCCGGAATCTACCGAAATGTGTCGATTATTAGTAGTAGTCTTCGAATCTACTACATACGAGAATTTATAGTTATATTAGTATAAACATGTAGTGCTTTGCAGCCTTTTGTATTTCATTATTCAAGTTCAATACAGCTACGGATACCCCACAAGATTAGGTAAGTAAGTATTAGGTATAATTTACAACATTGCATATTATCTCTATAAATCAAACAAAACAAGACCACAATTATAAATAACTTTGAAGTTAATTGAAAACAAAACCAGATACATAAAGTACTAAAAGAGTAGTTTCTACCATCCGTATGTGTCTCCAAAGCTAGGGAAAGGACTAGAAGCCATACATTTCCGCTAATATCACTATGGAATATCTATTTTGTTTCTGCGCTATTGGTAGTTTGCAGGGCTTTATAAATTTTAATGCGAGCTTGCTTAGCACCTTAATTGCAGAAGCTGTGTCTACAGCTTCTGCATTAACATTTCAATTGCCAGAAGATTGTGAATGTTACTTGTTTATAAGTTGTAGCCGGTTAGCTTATTGAACAACTTAAAACCTTTGTATAAAAAAAGATTTTCTAAAAACTCTTAGCTGGAGAAACAAAGTAGTTTTGTTTTAGTAGTAATAATTGACCGTGCCAAGTAAGGTCTTCAAATCTACTTCGAAACGAATCGGCATTCGTATGTAAGTTTGTTCGAAGATCACATGTGAGCGTGGGCCCTATCTTCATGTTTGGTAGAAATAGAAAGATACGGTTTTAACTCCGTCTAAATAAATCGGTTGGGGTTGGGTATGAATATTTAAATTATGAGAAATCTAATAAACCATTTCCATCCAACCATTCCATGAGTACGGGTATTTTTTAGTTGAATAAATAACTTATTTATGTTTCCAATAAAACAGTTTTCATAACACTGTACAGTACGGCCGATAAGTCGTGGCCAAACTATACTTCATGCAAATGGCTGAGCAATTAACATTTTTAGGTGCCGAATGGTGGACTCATTCCACCATTGCACGAAGCATCTCTAGCCTAGACCACAGCCCCGTGCAAGTGCCTCAACCCGCTATTCGGTTCCTGAAAATGTTAATTGCGCAGCTATTTGCAGAGTGGCCACGACTTATAGGCCGTACTGTATGGATTCTGAATATCATATTATTACAGGACTGCCAAAAAAAGGAGTGTAATATTTTTAGGATTCATGTATGTTTGTATGTATGTATGAATGTTTGTATGTTTGTGTGTATGTTTGTATGTACGTTTGTATGTATGTTTGTATGTATGTGAGTTTATTCCACCAAAACATTTAAATGCCTGAACAGATTTAAACGTTTGGGGTATCATTAGAATACTTACATTAAATCCCCCGAGTATTTTTTCAAATTCAATATGGCGTCAATATGGCTCCAATTTCAAATGCATAAAATATTCATATTTTACAATATGGGTATTAAATTAAGGACCTTGATAAGCACATTCCAACATTATATAATTTATTGGCATTGTTTATTTTTTGGCAGGGCAGGCGTGTTTATTTATACTAGCTATATTTAATACTAGCTTAAAAGAAAGAAATTATTTTTCTTTCTTTTCTTTTTAGCTAGTAATAAATTATATGACCGAGCGAGCGGGAAGTGCTAGCGAAACTTTTCTGTTTCAGCTTGGAAGAAAATGCTTTCGTATGTCCGGCCAGCGGATGTCTGGCTGATCTCCTCTACAGATCGCATTTCTCAACCGATGAAATTTTGTGAGAAAGTTTGATAAACAAAAGTGTATTTTATGTCGATTTAATATTTCGAAATTTTTCAATCTGGCGGAGACATGGGGCTCATATTAACAAATGTCTCAATAGCTATTTGTTTAAAGGTGCGAACATTTATTCAGTTTTAAGCTATGCAAAGACAGACTCGTGAGGTCTACAGCTCAAAGAACCACTAGTATATTGGTGTGGAAAAATAGTTGTTATTCAAAGATTTATAAACGGTGGAGAAATCAAAGCATTTCTATCCGTTTAAAAATACATACCTTTCAGTGCTACACGTCCTATTTGTTCCACCCCAAGAATACATACCTATACAAATTTTAAACTTTCTATTACATAATTTGAATAATTCAATGTAGAATAGGCTAAATTATTCAACCGAATCAGCAGTCGCGCCGCGTTTAGAAGTTCGTCAACACTACCTCAGCTCGTTTGTAATTACACCGATCCATCAGTGCGCTGCCCATTAGTTAGAAGCACCTATTGTTTACTTAGAAACTTAGATGTAAATATGTACCTTTAGATATGGCTTAAGGTGCGATTCGGTTAAATATCAGACTATAATATATAGTAAACAAAAACAACTGAAAATCAATCAGAAAAAACATACGGATTTTATATTATTGTACCGTGGCGACATCTACCAAGTTCGTAACAAACTAATAGCATCGAACCATTACATCCTTTATAAAATAATACATCATTGTCCATCTATTCAAAAAACGCTGATTTGTTCCTCAAAAAGAGGAAGTTTGTCAGAAAAAAACTTGTTTTGTTTGTTTATTTGTTTTTTTGAACAGAAAAGACCTACTCATTAAAAGGCAAATTATTTAAGACTAAGAGAGGTCAGTAATGAGTTTTAAATTTGAAACGTAAATTTCTGATGATGGCGATTGATTGGTTCCGCGACACGAGCGCTCGTGGCTCGTCGGCTCTTTCCACCTCAGCTCGGCCATATTCAACTTATAAGCCATCTCATTTTTTTTGATGTGCAAAATGTAAAACTCTCCAGTTGGCAATTTAACTCCGCTACTAAAGATCGGGAGTCGAACGATGTTCCGTCAAGCCGTGCAGACTTATGGTATTAGGCCAAAAATTCAAAATAAAGTAATTTGACATAAATGCAAGTATAGCGAAAGTAATAAACTACCTACTTACATCTGAAAATACTACGCAATAAATGTGATACAGAATTTATGACCAGCTAAATCCCTGGAAAAATAATTGAAAGCTTATAGGTAACTATTTTATCGAGTGGGAAAATGCAAAAGAAACGAAGTCTTTTTGGAAATATGTACCATTTTCAAGAATTAACCCCCTATTGGTCCGATTTTGACAAGCGAGGTGTCAATTGATTTGCCTTCAGGTATAGTGTCATGAGCAAAAAAATTATTACCCGACTACAACGAAGAAAAGGAATGGTTAAGTGTTCAAACTTATTTTTTTACCTGACCTTAGTCGGGTATTAGTTTTTGAACTTGTCTTATCTTATATTTGGTTTCGTTTACGAAATATTTGGCTCTAAACTGACGTTTTTGATTGAGTTGCAGTGCTTGTTCCTAATATCGGCACTAGCGCATTATACGAATTTACTGACAAAATTATCATGGCTATCTAGGCTTTAGTTTACCAGATATAGCCTTCTCATTGTATGCCCCAGTCAACCCTGAACAAATTTCATAATGTCATAGTGTAGTTGTGTCTCATAATTCAACAAGTTTGACTCGACAAACGCAATGTGGTTTTCATAGTTGGGTAGCTTAGGGTCCTTAGCACGGAAGTCAATTCGATTTAAAAACGCACTAGGCTAGTTTTTGGAAAGATAAATTTCTGCTTCTTTTAATAACAGCCTGAAAGCATGTTGACTAATCCTTGTGCCATTTTGTTTGATATTTTCGTTACATTAAGTTAGTTTTTGTAAATTTTGGTATATATAGTACCTCTGTTAGTAAATACTGATCTACAATAAACACCGTTTGCGGGTACTGAATACTTACTCATATGAGAATGTAGGTAGACGTAGACATTATGTATTGGTAAATATTAATTACAGGTCAATTTACTTTTGTTATAAAATATGCATAAAATAAAGTAAAAAATACAATTGTAAGATAAAAATCAAAAATAAATAAATCTTTAAGTATCATAATTATTATAAATGAGCCATATAGGAATAATCATCAGTTTTTAACCGTCAAAAATTCTTCATAACTATAAAACGTCTGCTCGACAAGCCAGCGCTTCAGGCGAGATTTGAAACATAATGTACTAGATGCATAGGTGATGGTGGTTGGCAACTTGTTGTACACGGTTAGACTCATAACATGTGTGAGTTTAGAAGACTTCGTGAGTGATCTTCCGATACCTACGAGTTTTCCTGCACTGCGTTTATTGTGCGAATGTATGTCACTGTGCTTCGTCTTCACGATCCTTCGATGTCAAATTGTTTCTCACATACATTGCTACTTGTAGTATGACAATACACGGCAACGTAAGTATCTCAAGCTTTTCGAAGTGTCGTCTTGCAGATTGATCACTTGGTATACGCACCATGGCTCGAATAGCTCGCTTCTGCATGCGGAAAATACGCATTTTGCATTTCTGCAGCGTGGCCCCACACCTCAGCTCCATATTGGAGCAGCGAGTGCACCGTAGCGAAGTAGCACGTCCGAGCCGACTCACGCCACCCGTCTGAGCGCATAGCACGCACTTTTTTTTACCACAGTATTTGTGGATGTGTAACTCCCATTTTAGTCCAAAGTCTATCTCAAAGCCAAGGAAATTCGTAGCCTGTGTTTGCTCGATCAGAGTGTCATTCACAAGTACACTAAGAGGTCTCATTCTCCGGCCCGATAAGCAAAAATGAACAAAATGAGTTTTTTTAGGTTAAAAGCTAGTCCATTTAAGCGAAACTATCTGGCCAGTTGTGAACTAGTTTCGTTCAGTTTTTATTCTAATTGATCCACTGAGGCCGCAGTAACGAGCGCGGCCACGTCATCTGCATACATCAAAATTTCAGCTGCGGTTACTGTCTCTGGTAAATCGTTTAACAGAATTGAGAACATGATGTTCGAGACGGAGCTACCCCCATTGAAGAGCTGAGTGCATCTGATTTTACCTTGCCTCCGTTCCCGACAACTATCTGTGATCGGCCCTGCAGTATACTGGTCAACAGTGCGAGAGACTTGCCTGCCACGCCGAAGTGCCGCAACTTGCAGCCACTTTACAGCATGGTCAGCAACATCAAACGCCTTCGATAAGTCATAACAAATCACGGCAACATGCTGTCTTCCCTCTCGATTACCCGACAAACAAGTTCACGGGTCAGTGTCGTTGTTCACCGACCTTCAAGATAAGCGTGGTGTCGATCAGATAGAGAGTTTGCCGTGGTGAGAAAAGATCGGGAACTGAGACCATTTTCAAAAACTTTCGCAACCGCGGGGATTATTGACATTGGTCTGTACCCATCTATGTCTTTGCGCTTCCCCTTTCCCTTAAAAATTGGTGACACTTTGGCTATTTTTAGTGGATCAGGATAGGTTCCTTCCCGTAAGCAGGAATTAAATAGTTCAGCCAAAACTGGAGACAAAGGTATCGCGGCAGTTCTAAGCAACTTCATGTTTAAGCCATACACATTCTTCGATGTTTTTGGTGGTATACATGAAGTTATCAAGCAATATACCTCCTCCGCGCTGAACAATCTGATCCTAAGCGAGCGGTCAGCCAGCGGACGCACAGCACCCAGCTCACTGAGCGCCGCGGCGACGTCCGCGCGAGGCGCACCGCATGCTGCTACAGTACTCAGGAATCGGGCGTTCACAGCATCCACCAATGCCTTTTTACAACTAAACGTTGACCCATTAGCATTTCTTAATACGTCTGTAAAATCAAGATCCAGGGAATTATTCTCTCCTCGCTCTTTGTTTACCACACCCCACATATATCGCTTTGCATGGATTTTTACTTAAATTAATCATGTCCGCATATTAATTAGATTTATTTTCATTGATTAAAATGTCATATTTAGATTTCAAGTCACATATTATCCATAAGTTCGTCATACAAATTAAATTTGCCTATTTCAATTATATCAAATAAGAGAGATTTAAAAATGTTTATATCTTGCGTTACCCACGTTCTAATACTGTTCTGGTACTAATTTGGTCTTTCCTAATATTGACGCATCACGTCGCAGTAATCACACAGTCAAAATACACCTTAAACCAGCCCTACACAGGCTTACCTTTGTAAACTAAGTAGCGCAGTGATCAACAGAGGGAGCGTAATTTGTGCCGAGACCGTACGAGACAAAGGTTTTGGTTGGATTTGTATTCAGAAAACAAGATGATGTGCGGTTCTAAATCAATGTTTATGTTTAATATATAGTTATGCTATGGCTATAAATCCGTGCCCGTGAACACTTTGACAACTCCACTTGGCGTTGTCAAAGTGTTGCAATCACCATGGCGGAAACTTCATTGATTTATTCAGATTAAGCCACATCTCTAAGGACGTATTGCCAATCAGCGCAGAAAAGAGAAAATATTTGATGGATCTAATAGAGCTCATTGATGAGGAGTTTTATTGTTGTATCTGCAAATAAAAACCTTATCTGTCCACTTTTAATTGTAATCCATACTGAAAAATATAAGTGAGCAAAAGTGAAAGTGTTGTTTCTCAAAGTGTTTTTTCTCTAACACAATTTACACAAACTTGGCCAAAGAAATTTGGCAAAGGAGATTCAAAGCACGTTCAAGATTCCATTATTATTTTACAAACTTGCTAAAACGTTTCCATAAAGAGAACTTGTTAAAAGGGAAACTTTTTAATGCATTTCTTTACAGAACAATTTACTTATCGGAATGATTTCACTGTGATTATTTTGATGAGCCTTTTGATTTATTGCCGGAAGACTCGGAGTGGAGACGCTGTAAAAGTCCGGGCGCTTGCTCTTGGAGTCCTGTAAAGTCATCGTTGAGTTTAATTGAATATAGGGTTTTAGGTTTGATTAATGACATTTCCGATTTTACGATTAAGGTACTTATCATAAAGTTGCTGGCCCGTTAGTTAAGTAAATCTATCACTTCATACTATCCTATAGCACTCTTGTGACTAAGACTAAAACAATGATACATAATTTAATAAAATCTATTAAGTTGTTAATAGGCTGTAGGATGCGCCTAAGAAACGTAGAACCAAACAAATCAACAAACATATAACCCAAACACATAACCCTATTCTCCTCAGTCAGGTAAAGGCCTGCTATGGGTGGTATGGAGCAAGAGTCCGCCTGGGGAAGAACAAGTCTTTGTCAGATAATCTACGGCCAAACAGTACCTAGTGCGTAAACATTTCTCTGTTTCAGTTTGAAGGGAAATGCTCCCAGTGAAATTACTGGGTGATGAGACTTAAAAACCAATGTGACGATCATGGTGACGACCGCAGTGCAGTGACGCGCAAGATTTTGCATCCAAAGTTCTGGGTGGCACTGCAACTGTATGGGCAGGCGTAACGCTTACCATCAGGCGAGCGACCTGCTCGTCTCGTCATTCATACTTGAATAGAAAATAATTAGTTTGGGATTGTTATCTATTGGTAACAGTAAAAACTACAAAATGTTATTAAATCCGTCGTCACATCACATTATCTAATATATATATTAAATTCAAAAGTACCTCTGTCGCTCTGCTTATTTTTTACCCTTTTACGAATATTCGGCTGAACCAATCTTGATGATATTTGACAATAAGTAAGTAAGTACTCTGCATGAGTACCCTGAGAAACGACGCATTTTTTTACGTTTTACACTGGAAAAATATCCACGCAATTAAAGCCGCGGGACGCACCAAGTCGGCTAATAAAATAAATTTCATTTTTCATCTTCTTTAAGATTAGATTAGAATTATTAGAATAATTAGACTTTTAGAATTATTAAATTTGAAGGGCTATTTTTTAACCCCGAACTGCAATAGAGAGTGGTGTTATAAGTTTAGGGTGTGTATTATTTGTATCACTGTATCCGTGTGTGTCTGTCTGTGACATCATAGCTCCCAAACGAATGGACCGCTTTTGATGCGGTTTTTCGTGTTTGAAAGATGATGTAATCGAGATTCTTTTAAGCTATAATGGGGTGGAGGATATCGGGGATATAGTTTTTTATATTTCCTGCTTGTATTGATATATCGTACACAGGAGTAGCACCAGCTCGACTACGCAGACATATTCTAGCTGCTCAAGGAGCCCCGTGCGTTTTTTAATCATATAATGGACAGATTTTTGTAAAAGAAAAATTGTTTTATGAACAAAACAGATTATGAAAAAGCACGCATTTTAATATATTTTTATAGTTATAAGTAATTAAAGTATCCTGATCCTTAATTAAAATATATGAAACAAAAGATGTAGAGACTATCAAGGATAATAGCCATCCGAGACGGGGCAGGGACAATTTGTCACTGTTTCGTTACCAGTCCAGGCTATATTTTTCCTGTTTTTTACATTTTTTCCTAACTTAATGGCCTCAGAGGTCTGGAGTATCATTTATCAGAATTTATAAATGATCCGGAGGAGAAAAAGACGCTTATTTTTTATTTTTTAAGGAGGGCAGTGCTGGTGCCAACTGAGTTTATTTACACGCGCGAACAGCAAGTGTCATACATTATTAATCTGATCAAATCCTGTTCCAAAAAGCGACTGTTAAACGAGTTGTTTATCAGATTTGAGACCATATTCTTTGAGTAAAATATGCTCTGTTGAAAAAACTGCATACCTAAAAAAATGGTATCTGCACGTCTCACCATTAAATATTTTGTCATGCCTATTTACATACTAAGTATTTTGAAAGTGAGCAAAAATACTGCCTTTTTAATCAAATTACTTATATTTTGAGTTCTTGCAGCAAATATCAGCACAGTTCGTTCGTAACCCCAGCAACGCTTTGACACATTATGTGTCATAGCTTTTACTTTATTGCACATTATAATAATAATTCATTACAATTATTATGATATATTTGTCATGCCTTTGCACAATCTGATGTTTGATATCTACAGGTATTGGACCCATTTCTACCCAGAGGCCTTTAATGGATTCACTCGTGTTCGTTCAGTACTCTTTTCTAGTTAAACACTCAATACCATGGCGGACAGCCTGGCGAAGAAAGGAACTCAGAAACAGGTAAGCGACGGCGCGGTGGGTCTATGCAAACCATCGGCGATGGAAGTTCGAGACCTACTGCACCGTCACGCTAAGAGTGAGAGTAAACAAAAACTGTGTGATAGGGAAACGGACTGCAAAAATGCAAAGACGGAATTCCCGACCCTTAGAAGAAATGTCACAATTAACTTACTTGTACTAAAGTTGCAACGGCAGGATTTTCACCTTCTAGTAGGGCTTATTACGGGTCACTGCAGCAATAGCATCTGCACAAGACTGGAGCCATAGATAGTCGCCTGTGTCGTGGCTGCATGGAAAAGAACGAGACTGTGGAGCACGTGCTACTGCACTGTCCGGCAACAGGACAAATCAGAATCATAACTGACATATATAATTTGTCTCAACGCCCAATTTCACTATTGCCACTTAAGCATTTATGCCAGCGATCCAAAGCCACGCTCCGCTATTTTAAAGAGTTTGGATTGCTTGGGTAGGTGCTGACAGGAGAACATGCACAATACACCTCAAAGCGGGACGTCAGTGCGAGCCTTACCACCCCATGTCGAATAAGAATATGAATAAGAAGTGTGTAAACACTTAATTTTAACGATAAATATAAAATAAAAAAACATCTAAGTGCGTGTTGGAAACGCCGAGTCTAGCTCGATCCATAGCACGCCAAGCGACCTTGAATTTGTGGACCAGCCTCACAGTCAATGTCCAAGTTTTTGTCATCACAGGAAGGAATAACTGATTGAAGACTTTTGTTTTCAGACATTGTGGGATGGGCGACGAGAAGATCTGACGAAGTTTCCCAAATGCTGCCCAGCCCAGTCGAATTCGCCTATATGCTTCCTTCTCGATGTTATTTGTTGTAGTGTCTCTTTGACGGCTGAGTTTTGAAGAAATGTTGTATTGTATTGTTGGTATTTCACGTGTGAGTATTTTTAATAGTGTGTTTAATTAATTCACGATTTTGAAGCGAAGAAGAAAAAAGTTGTCTGTAAGCCTTTATTGTGAAATATCAAATGTGAGTATTTTTAATAGTGTGTTTTATTAATTTTAATGTTTTTTTTTTCTTTTCTTTTAATTGTAATTTCCTTAACCTTCAAGCAGTCGCACGACGTTGAATCGATGCCTTCTATTTACTTTTTAACAAAATATCGCGCGACCGCTTGAAGGTTAACTTTTTTTTTCTTTGTCTCAACGTACCCCACGTTTACGTAACAATATGTTTGTCTATAAAATGTTTTTTAATTTATATTGCCTAGACGTAAAAGAGGAGGAGATCTTGCCCGTTCTGCAGCGAAACGGCGGAAACAAAAAGAATATCGAAGAAATGAAACGGAAGAAGAGCACGAAGCACGTGTTAGATTATAACATAATATTTAACAATGTAATTAATATTCTCACTAAATAACCTTACCACTTACGGTATCATAAAATATTGCTTATCAAGCCAAAAGTGACAACCGATTGAATCTATTTGTAAATTTGTCTTTTCTTAATCTGTGGTAATAAAAAAAATGTTTCTGAACGAAACCGATAATGTGGTTGAATCTATAAAACAACTTAATAAGCAAAAGCTTCGAATTTATGATTATGGAGTTATATGTTTAAAATGCTTAATAGAGTTATTCATTATTCTAAGTAAAATTACCAAGTCTTTTGTGAAAAGTTGTGTATTTACTGATTAATGATGGCAGATTGTTATAACTCTGAAATATGTGTAATTATAATTCCATAAAAATTATAATGATTTAAAATTGTCTTACAATATTTAAAATACGATTATTATGGATATTCAAATGTAAGTAGAAGTGAATTGAACATTTCCGTCACGCCAGACGCCATTGATTATTCCTGATTGGTCGATCTGGTGGAAAAATATTGTGAGGTGGTATGATATTTTTCCGTTATTTTATAAAGGTGGCTTAGCAATGTTCACTTTTGCTGTGGCCGTCGCACCAACAGGACTCTGGCAAGTTAAGTACTATTGATATTACTATAGTGTTCTGCTACTGTTTCCTTGTCTCATATTTATTATGTGTAACTGATTATTTTGCAAATAGGTACCAAAGAGTATACAAATACTACATTGGTACTGTTGGTTCAATGTGATGTTATTATAACCAATATGGTCAATGTGATTGTGTTCGAAATGATTAGGTCAGGATCATTTTGTTTAAATGCTATTATTGTGCCAGGTGTAACTATGGTGATTGTAAAATGATAATAAAATATCACTATGATCAAGTATCACATATAGGTTGTTAGTATGACAATAATAATGTGTTAATTATAATTGTAATTATAACAAAACATGTAAAGTACAAACATCAAAAAATCATACTGGAAAAAAATAAGGTAAAAACTTCTAACTCGATAATTATGTTGTATAAAACAACGTGATCTCATGGTATGTTTGAAACATCTCACAAAGTACTTTGAACATTTCATTCACTTAACGTTAACATCGAAGCTATCACTTATTATTATCATGGAGCTTGGAGACATCAGGCATGCATTTCTGTCATTAATATAATCATTTACATTGTAATACGCTTTCTTTATGAGATTTACTTTAACAAAAGTTTTAAACCTAAGCATTGTTAATTGATCAATGCCGTCAGGTAACTTATTAAATATCGTATACAGTTCCCCATATATGAACCACTAACTTTCTTTAACCGAAATCCAGACACTTTTAGTTTATTTTTATTTCTAGTATTAAAATTATGAACATCCCTATTTTTAGCAAAGGTATTGATATTCTTCCGAACATACATTATATTTTCATATATATATATTGACAAGCCCCTGTAAGAATATTGATCTCTTTAAAACGTTCCCTAAGAGAATCTCGGGATTTCATATTGTAAATGGAACGAATTGCTCTCTTCTGTAGCACAAACATTGATTGAATTTCCGCGGGCTTACCCCACAGCAAAATGCCATATGACATAATACTGTGAAAGTAACTAAAATATACTAATCTTGCAGTGGCTATATCGGTAAAATGTCTAATTTTACGTACTGCATAGGCTGCAGAGCTCAATCTACCAGCTAACAACGATATGTGAGGACTCCATTGTAATTTTGAATCTACAGTAATACCCAAAAATGTGGTTGACTGCACAAGGTCTACAGGCTCACTATTTATTAAAATACTTGAATTCGTAGGAACCCCTCTGACATTGGGTAGTGAAAATTTGATACATTTTGTTTTCTTAGGATTTAACATTAAATTGTTAGTTGTAAACCAACTAAGAACTAGCGCGATTGCCTTGTTAACGTCGTCAAAATTAGTCAAGGTTCTGTCAATCTTAAAAATTAGAGAAGTATCATCTGCAAACAAAACAATATCACATAAGTTCTTTATGAAAAAGGGAAGATCGTTAATGTAAACCAAGAACAAGAATGGCCCAAGTATTGAACCCTGTGGGACTCCCATTGTAATGAGAGATCTTGATGACCTCGCACCATTTACATCTACTTTTTGGATTCTATTGCTAAGATACGAAGATAAAAGATCGAGAGTTTTCCCATTAAATCCGTAATGATTCAATTTAAAAATTAATGTTTCGTGGCAAACGCAGTCAAATGCTTTGGATAAATCACAGAAAACACCAATTGCGTCCTGTGACTCCTCCCAATCATTGAATATATGCTTTAAGAGCCCTGTGCCTGCGTCTGTAGTTGAACGGCCTTTAGTGAAGCCATATTGTTCATTATGAAACAGACCATTGAGATTGAAATGTGTTAATAACTGATTTAATATTACTTTCTCAAAAATTTTACTTAGAGCGGGAATCAATATCATCAGTTCGCTCCTAAAATTTTCCTTGTTTTGTCCCACGTATAATAAATAGGGACGTCGACATACAATAATGTCTTTGCGAATGGATCCGTTTGTTGGAAAAAAGCTGTTAATGTTGTGTTCTAAGGTGGTTCACTTGCAATTTTTCTAGCCGAGTCTTTTGTGAAGTAAACTCTCTGTCCATTCTCCAAATGTACTGCTAGATGTTGCACAGCTGGTTCGCATTCGTGTTTGGGAAAACTAAAAATCCTCCACGCTGCTTTGTTACTGTTGATGTATCTTCCCATTTGGTACATGAGGATCTCATCATTTCTGTTATTTTGTTCGCTATTTTGGACTATTTGAAATATTGCCATATCACTACTTTTGTTTACGTACTTACATATATATTTAATAGATTTTACTGAATTGCAGTATTAAACGTTTATGTGTGCTTGGAACATTTTGGAAAGTAGTGGGTTATATGTGTGTAAAATCCTCTGTACATCTTGGATTATTTCGCGTCTCAATCCATTAAAATTTGTGCATCGTTAATCAATTTCTTGTTCTTCATTTCCGATGAAATATACTTGCAGAAATTTATAGTCTTCGTTAGGCATTGGTAGTAACGATCCTATTTTGTGATAAATTTGCCCTTGAATTGAAAATACATATTCAAAATCATTTCTATTAGTGTTAGTCGAAGCAACACCGAAAGAAGTCATTTGAAAGCAGGAGTTGTATGATCTTATATTTTGAAGAAAGTGTTTTGATTCGAGTGTTTCCCCGGTCATGTAATGTAAAAATTCCTGCGGAGGTGTTTCCAGTGGTGGTAATCGATTTTTTCCATTCATGCAACAGAGACCTGATGTTTCTTTACTGATTTTTTTCGCGTGGCAACATTGGCAAATGTTATTTTTTTAACATTTTTCCGATTACAACATATTTATGATTGTAATATTTTTTCGTCGGTTCGTAGTGGAATGCTTCCTTTGTTAGATTATCTTTTAAAATTCTCGATTCTTCAATACTTTTATTTTCTTTTCTTTCTTCGCTTTTTCTGCTTCTCATTCTGGTTCGTTGATTTTGTAAACGTGTGATAGATTCTTGGGATCATTAATACTGTATATAAATCAAACCTAAGTTTGGTTATGTTATCCTTAGGTTAGGAAAAGCCTACGGTTAGGCTAAATCTTGTTTAGCATATTAAATAAAGTTTCAACACTATGGTGTTGTTATTTATTTATCTTTTAACCAAATAGCAAGTGAAACTAATTCATAACCTGACAATATACAAGCAAGTTGCTATATCATAAAAGCTTGAAATTTACTCAGAAGTTTAGTACCTATCTAAAATATACTGAATAGAATAGCATAACCTAAGGAGTATTCATAGAAACAAAGAAATTTAATTGTTATATTTTTATTGATTCTACTACCAGATTCGGAGTACACTACACAGAAGAACTGGCAAGAAACTATGTAGCGAATATATTTTTATCATCATTATTTGTGACATTTGAAAAAAATATAAAGAATGAACAAATATTGAAAAAAATACATCCCCGTAGAGTATCTTGGTGCTCTCTTCTCTAACGGGCGTATTTCCGAAGCACCGGTAGAGTCAGAAGAGTATTTCCTTTTCCAGTGTGAGATTTAACTCTGTTGGCACATGAAAGGGAAATTTCCTTTTCAAACTCAAAGAATACTTAGTGTATCTAAATTTGGATTGATTTGATCTTTTTATAATATTTTATGTATATCTCATTATGTACAGGAGATGTTAATTTTGACTTGTAAAAGTGCTATTATTTTTGCCTATTGACAATAAAATACTTTGACTTTGAATTTGATATATTGTACCAAATCCTACAAACTAATCCAGAACTGACTGTAGAATTCAATGACGACATCTTCAATGAAACACCCATTCGCTTAGAAGATAAATGTTTAGCAATAAATAACCAAGCCTTAGTAGAACTTTGAATGCCAGCACCACAAAGAAATGCTTTCAGTGTGCTAAACTACGAAATTACAAAGGAAAAAAGCTACAACGTCAATCAACTACTTGAATACATTGCTCACAACAAACCACTCCTCAATGACAATCAAAAAAAAGTTTACAACGTTATAATGAACCGGATAAATAACAACACTGGTGGAATTATTTACTTGGACGCACCAGGAGGCACCGGTAAAACGTTTCTAATAAATCTAATACTGGCGGAAATACGTGCTAAAAAACACATCGCACTGGCACTAGCATCATCCGGCATTGCAGCCACACTTATGGAAGGAGGACAAACTGCCCATTCTGCCTTACAACTACCGTTGAATATAGCCGAACAACAATTCCCGGTATGTAAAATCTCAGGAAAATCTAAACAACAAACAAGCTAAAATTATCTTCTGGGATGAATGCACCATGGCCCATAAAAAAATCACTAGAAGCCATGGACAGAACATTACAAGAATTGCGAAAAAACTCTGAAATAATGGGAAGAGCTCTACTCATACTCTCAGGAGATTTTCGACAAACACTTCCAGTTATTCCCAAGTCAAAACCAGCAGGCGAGATCAATGCATGCTTAAAAAGTCACATCTCTGGCCACGAGTACAAATACTGCAATTAACAAAAATCAAAATCAAATTATCAAAAGATGAAACAACAGCACATTTTGCTAAAATACTTTTACAAATAGGCAAAGGTACATATCCTAATGACCAAACGTGATTTGATTTGACTCAATAGTGATTTCTGTAACATAGCCACTACTGAAAACGAACTAATCGACAAAATTTATCCAAATATTATTCAGAACTATACCAACGTAGAGTGGTTATTTCAAAGAGCAATTTTGGCCACTAAAAATAATATTGTTGACGATATCAAATTTAATATTCTAAAGAAAATACCTGGTGAAGAGAAAATATATAAATCGATCGACACGATGGTATCCATTGAAGAAAGTGTCAACTTCCCTACTGAATTTCTAAACTCTTTACAAGTACCAGGAATGCCATTACACTGCCTTCGTCTGAAAATTGGATCTTCAATCATACTACTCAGAAATCTCAACTCCCCAAAACTATGTAATGGAACGACTCGTAAAACAGCTATCGAATAATATCATTGAAGCTGAACTTATTTCTGGAAAGAACAAAGGACACACAGTATTTATACCTAGAATACCACTGATCTCTTCTAAATTGCCATTTCAATTTAAAAGATTGCAGTTTCCAATTACATTAGCCTTTAGTTTTACAATTAAAAAAGCGCACGGGCAAACTTTAAAATATTGTGGCATCAACCTCAAAGAATCCTGCTTCTCTCACGGTCAGCTATATGTAGCTTGCTCAAGAGTAGGAAATTCGAAAAATTTATATATATATATATATACCCCGGACAATAAAATAAAAAATGTTGTTTATAAACAAGTAGTAAAAATAATGAGAAATAGTATTTTTTTTTACGGGGCACAAACATAACATAACATAACAGAAAATCCATCGGAAAACCTACAGAGCAACAGTTTATAAACGTCGCCAATGCTGGTGGCCTTTTTTTCCGGCTGTCGTCGTGAAACGATGATTTATAGTGAACTTCAGGGATGGCCTAATGGTGTTCCCTAAATTGTTAACGGTAACACAATGCCCCAGGGACACAGGCTGTGTTCTAAATTGCCCTAATGCACGATGTTTACAAAGCAATTATTGGAAATGTTATTTGTTTTTTACCGGACTCCGGAGGAGTTTATGTGCAGAGTTTATGTTCTTGGGTTGTATTGTATATATGTATGGGTATGTTTAAATGGTTTGTGTGTTTCTTTGGCGCGTCCTACAGCCTAAACGGCTCGATTTTGGTGAATGATATATCATTGGATTCCTCTTAATCACGATAGTGACATATGATGTATGAAGTGTCAAAGAAACTAATATGGTGGCTTCATCATCATCATCAGTATCGGCCCGTTTCAGTCCTTTGCTGGACATATGCCTCTCTTAAAGCACGCGACTGAGCCCAACTTTAAGGTCTTCCATTCCAACCGCCGCCAGCCATCTTGCGTGTATCGTCGCTCTACTTATCCGAAGGGCGTCCTACATTACGTTTGCCGAGGTGTGGTCTCCACTTTAGAATACGTCTACCCCAACGGTTATCGGTCTTTTGACAAATATGACCAGTAAATATGGCTATATTTCGATAACTTTGGTGCTCTGTCGGATCACCTCGTTTCGGATTCGATTTCTCAGAGAAACTCCGAGTATAGCCTTTTCCATAGCACGTTGAGCAACTTTGAATTGTTAAACTGGTCGTACCGTGAGAGTCCAGTAAGTCATAACAGGTAGGACACACTGGTTGAAGACTTTAGTCTTCAGGCACTGGGGAATTGGTGACGAAAAGACTCGGCGAAGTTTAGCAAATGGTGCCCAGCCCAGCTGTATTCTTCTACGGGCCGCTCTTTCAATTTTGTTTTTACCCAACAGCAGCGTTTGCCCAAGGTAAACACACTCTTGAATAACTTCAAGAGCGATATGTCGATTTAAAGCAGCTGCCGTATTTCCAATGGAACAAAAAATGACCAAAACCAGTGAGTGAGGTATCAAAATGAACAAGACCATTCCAAAAATATATAATTCTTTCACCTAATCAGTAACAATTTTACTGTCTTCTAAGCTTCTTACAAAATTTTCAGTATTTTGTCTACTTCACAAAATGACGATGTTCTATGTTTGACAATATTTTCACCGATTTCTCCGACAGATGCGGAGCAATATTTTTTTTTTTCTTTCGTTGTTGTCCCACATAAATTTTATCATAATTGGATCAGTAGATTTTTTTGGGGCTCTTGTGCGCACATCGCTCAATCGGTGACTAGTCGTTGAACTGCGGTGCAGAAGGAAAGTGGGAAACCACCGCACTGTCGTTCCTACTTTTGGAGTAATGCAAATGTCGCAAAATAAAATAAATTTTCTTGACAACGGGCTTCCACGGTGTAACATGCCGTGGTGGTCTAAGTCCGGCAGGGGGAGGAACAGGGCTACCCGGGTCATCATCATGCGAAATCCTTGTATCATAGGAACGTGGAATGTGATAACGATGCTGCCATCAAGCAAACCTGAAAATTTACTGCTAGAAATGGATAGAATACATTGAATGAAGCAAGGTGGGAAGGATTACTGTTATGGAAATCATAGAATAATATACACGGGAAAACAAGGAGAAAACGAAACAGTAATCAAAGTCTTAAACAAAGATGGTAAAGTAGAAAACACCATACACCACAACGACCGATTAATGGCAGCCAAAATAAAAGCCACTTCAACAGACATGGTAGTGATACAAGTGTACGTGCCTTCTGGTAGCCACCTGTAAAAAAATGTTTAATACACATAAATGTGAAGAACACAGAACACTTAGTCTTCATCTCTCATGCATAAAAAAATAAACATTAATAACAAAATAAGACTAATAGCAGAACGCAGCATTAGTGACGATCAATAGTGACTAAGAAGAAGAAAAAGCTCGCGTGAGGCTATTCTGGCACTCATTACCAGTAGAAGAATAAATTTAGGTCTTGAAACACATTTAGCATTTATAGATCTCGAAAAAGCATTTGATAAAGTAAATTGGAAAAAATGATGAACACACTTAAAAATATAGGATTAGATTACAGAAATAGAAGAATCATATACAAACTATACAAAAACCAAGAAACCGAAATAGAAGTAAGAAACTAAACAACAAAAGCAAAAATAAGGAAACCGAAATAGAAGTAAGAAACTAAACAACAAAAGCAAAAATAAGGCAAGGCGTAAAACACTTCACCAACCATATTTAACATATTTACACCCAAATAAGTATAAGAAAGCATACAATAAAGCCTACAAGAAATCTTTGGAGCGAAAAAGGAAAATAAATTAGTTATCAGAAAACGTGATGCTTGTCTACTTTCAGTGCCTAAAATACAAGTTTAATGCTTCTTCATTACAAGTGAATACTCAAAAATTAAATAAATATCAAAAGTATATGGTTACCTTTGTTATAAATATTGCATGAGTGAAGATAAAGTAATGTAAGCAACTGCATATAATTAGGTATTATATAATTAGGCTTTAGTATAACACTAAAGGTTGATCCAATTCGAGTTTTTTAACTTTCATTTTAAAGCTGAGACCCTTAAACTAATAAAAAATAACATTATGATCACATATTACAAAATATTTTAGAAAATTGTATCTCTAACGTTAGATTTTCACTTCTGAGATTTGACTGACTACTGCGCAGTGGTTTTCGATGCACGATGTTTGTCTTGACAAGCACAAATTTAAGGTCAAGGTTCGGTGCTACTAATTTTTCAAGGTGGCTCGATAACCAACTTGTCAAAGCTTAAAGAACATGCAGAGATGCAAGTTACTTTGCGTTCTAGAAAAATGAAACAAGACGATCGGGATTCTTACGAAATAAGAACAGAAATCACAGATCTTCGCAATTAATGTCTTTCCTTAATGAATTTAATAAAAAACAGGACGAAAAAAATTAATTTACTACATACACAAATGACAAAAATTATTAGAAAGGAAGTGAGCTCTGTTAGGACGTCTATCGAGGGACTAGTTCAAGAACAACAATCAATTAAATCGGACATAACAGAGATTAAGGAAACGCAAAGTTCTCACGATCAAAAAAACAGAGGATTAGAATCAGGTTTTCAAGAATTGAAATGTGAGGCTATAGGCGCAACCAAGCAAGTAAAAACCACACGCTATATATATGTGAGGATTTAGTTTCAGAGCTGCAAGATCGAGCACAAAGAGAGTTTTATTTTTTATTTTAGTGGTGATACGGGGGAAGTTTATATAGTAAACCCCTGTAACACAATAATCCGTTTAATCGAAAAAAATATATAAAAATAGGGCGTGGTTCCAAAAGCCCGCCTAAGTGTTACTACGCGGTGCGGCACTCTCCTGTTAGCGCATGAAGGGATGGGGAGCGGTTGGCAGGGTCCAATCTGGAACGGTGAAGACCGCGAAGTCGTCCAGGGTCCCCGCACTCGTGGCGGATGTTAATACCGTAGCAGGTGGTGATGCGGAGCTGGCTTCCAAAACTGGACTTTGATCCCTGGAAAGTACGTTCCAGAAAATTATGACCTGCGACTAGTGACGACAACCACCTCACAAGCAGCAAACAAGAGTTACCGCAAGCTGGTGAGGTGGCTGTTAAGAAATCAGATATTTGATACACAAATTGAAGTTAAATAACGTCTGTTCAAAACTTACCCAAGTATGGGGAACAAAGCACTAAATTTATATTCTCTCGCCGAGATACTCACGCTCTTTGAGAGAGAACCTGTGTCCTAGCAGTGGGAACGAAACAGGCTGATAATTGTACATCATCTGCTACATCTGCTTTCCTGCCCTCTGTGCCCGACTACCTGCACACGAGAAGATATGATTGAGGCATCCGATAGGGCCGTGGAGGTGGCTACATACTGGAGCAAAGAAATTTAACAATATTATAAAAGAGCTTATTGACACGATGAATGAATGAATGAATTGTAAGAGTTTATAAAATTGTATAAACAAACGTGCGTCTGCCTTTGAGACGGCGGGCGTGTGGCCTCGCAAGCCTGTCGGTAGATCGGCTGACCCTATCTCGGCCGGGGGTGAGGGGAGGCAGACCAGTTTCTACGGTCTCGAGCTCCCGACTATATTCACTGGCACAGATGACATAAGAAATCAATATTGATTTATATACCTAGATAGTGAAATAGTAATAGTTAATAATTAGATTAGCAGTTAATATTGAGTAGGTTTAATTCATCTTTACAGCATTCATATGTGTAAGTTCGAATAATTAGTAATTGTTATATATACTTATGTGAATATAACGTTGCAACGTTACAGTGGGTAAAAATAAAGCAAATATTTTTAATGAAAAATAAACTAGGGCAACATATAAAGACTTGTAAAAATGAATATTATATAAATGCTTTTCAGAATTGTAATAATTAACCGCTTAAAATGTAGAAACTTATAAATATCTTGTCCAAAAATAAAGTGAAAATTAGCTGTGCTCCTTCTAAGCTCGAAACTGAACTAGGAACAATTACTGATGAGAAAGTTATCTGTGACAGTTTTTGATTTCTTTTCATCTATAGGTCTTAAATTAGCGTCACAAATCCCAATAATACCTGGCACTCTACGGGTCCTTGTGCAACTGTATCAAACCTCTTCAATGAATCACAAATACCGGATTTTGACACAAGTACTAGAACTGAGATGGTTAAAATAATAACTAATTCAAATTCAAACACTAGCACAGGAATTGACAGTGTTAATACAAAATGCATTGTCTAAAAGATTTGATAACAGATGATATTGTAAGCCGATAGCCTCAAAGTGGCAAAAGTCTGCCCAATTTATAAATCTGGTGGTAAAACAGATTCAGGCAATTAACGGACAATCTCAATCTCTTATTTTTTCCAAAATGTACGAAAAAATAATTTATAAAAGACCTGATGCTTATTTATCTACATCTACACTAATATTATAAAGAGGAAAGATTTGATTGTTTGTTTGTTTGTAATGGATAAACTCAAAAAATACAGACCACACACACATCAAAAAATACAAAACATACAGATTTAAAAAAATCTTTCACATAAAGAAAGCTAAATTATCAGCGAGTAACACTAGCAGGATTTTATTTTTCAAAAAATTTGAGCTCCCTTCGAAAATTGCAATAATGAAACTTGAGGTATTAAATTTTGCAAAATATCTCAATTATTTGTATCACAAACCAAAGAGTATATAAATACTACGTAAGATCACAAACTAAGAAGGAGATACGGGTCTTTGTATATAGAACGTTGCCATGGAAACGAAATCACAGAACATCTAATAATCATTGACGTAGAAAATGCTCTATGCTAATAATACACAAAATAGTAATCATAATTCAACCTCCTTGCGTTAAACAGAATTATACTCTAGACGAAATGGTAAGTGAGTATAAAACCTAAAACAAAAACATTTTGTGTAAGAAATTGTTGTTGTTATATTTGTCCAAATAAAGTACCTACTAATTTTATCTTTCTATATATCTACTCGTGCGAAGCCGGGGCGAGTCGCTAGTCATCTATAAACTTCCTTTTTGTTAGGGAATATTGCTTTAGGCCAAAATCAAATACATTATCAGCTACCATTGATCTTATAACCAAAGTTAAAACAAATATTGGCCAAAAGCAATTTTTCTTAGGCATATTTATTGACTTAAAAAAGCCTTTGACACCGTAAGTCATTCTCTCTTATTAAAAAAACTTCTTACCATTGGAATTACAGGAAATGCACGACATTTTTTTAAATATTATCTCAGTTGTCGGTATCAGGTTGTCAAAACTGGATGTGTGGAAAAGTGCAGCTAAACTAATATCATGTGGAGTACCACAAGGATCAATCCATGCTCCATTACTCTTCTTAATTTACATTAACAGCTAGTATTAGTAACATTGGATAAATGTGTACCTCACACTTTACGCAGACGATACTTGCCTATTTTACTTTGGGAACTCTATAGAAGAAAAAAACAGAGATGCGCAATTAGACCTAGACAACTTGCTGACTATAAACATTTCTAAAACTAGTAACATAATTTTTACTCCACCCCAGAAAAAAATAGGAGATCACACACCTCTCAACATCGACGCTAAAATTTTGCTAAAGTCAAACAGTGAATATATTTAGGACTATTTTTGGACGCCGGTTTGATATGGAAACTGCATTTAGAGCACATAACATCAAAATTGCGAAGTCTGATGTCTAGGACTATTGAGAAGTTTTGTAGGTTGCCTGCCGCGGAAAGTCAAATATCTTATAAGCAATTCACTTGTTATGCCTCATCTAGACTATTTAATAGAAGTATGGGGATGTGCCGCTAAAACCAACTTAAAAATGATTCAGGTTGCACATAATAAAATTATTAAAATTATTTTTTACCATGACTTCTTAGAATCAACAGCTAAAATATACAAATAAACATTAGACAGATGAATATTTCGAAAACATGTATACTAATCAAAAAGATATTAAATAAAGACATACACTCTGAAATTACATTTAAAAAAAATATTGGAATAAATAAATTGAATACTAGAAATGCACATGACTCATATCTACCTTACCACAGAACAAAATACGGAATAAATATAATTTTATATGAAGGAGCACAACTATTCAATAAATTACCAACAGCAATAAAATAACCTAAATCTCTTAATTTCTTTAAAAAACTATTAAAGGTACACATATTAAACAAACAATTTTCATTTCTATAACCTCCATACTCTTTGGCCAGTTTGTGCGAATGATTTATTTACCTACCTCCTTTATTCGCAGTGACCTGCTTTAAACTCATTTATATTTATTTTATTCAGTGTTTATTCAAAATAATATGTAATCATAATCATTTTTTTATTTAGTAAAGTCAATTTGTACACTATGATACTGATGATTAAGTACCTATAAACAGCGTGTTATTGTTAACACTTATTAAACATAATTAGATTAAGTATGTTGTAAACTTGTAATAATATATTACCTACGCCTGCATGCTCATAGGCAAAAAACCTAACTATTAGATTAAGTTTATAATTACTCTTTTAGGTGAACTAATTACTTATTTACTTTTAAGTGATATGCAATAAAGAGTTATCTATCTATCTATCTATCTATCTATGTTCTTTAGTGAAAATAAATAATCTTTAACCCTTTAACCGTAATTATCTGTTCAGTTGACTTAAAAAATAACCATACTTCACTGTCAATATCGTTAGGATAGTGACGACCCGCTCGACTGAACAGATAAGTTGGTGGCACTTTATTGATTTTTCCCAGCTGACCTACTATGTATTACTATTATTAATTTATTCTGTACAAGTTGTGCCCGCGGCGTTATATTATAGCTATAAAGCAACTCGATCACATCAGTTTTCAAACACAAAGTTCGCATTAAAAACGGTCCATTCGTTTGGGAGCAACGATCCTGATCCCATCACCCCCCCCCCCCCCCCCATTATCCAAATCCATCTCGTTTACCCCAGCTTACAAACATAAAACCGCAACTAAATCTCGCCCACTCGTTTGGAAGCTACGTTTTTCACCCCCTTTTCTCACCCCCCCGCCCCCCACGCCTCCATATAGTTAAGAAACATCTCGATCACATCAGTTTTCAAACATAAAAAACCACATAAATGTTAGCCCATTCGTTTAGAAGCTACGATTCTCACCCCCCCATCCTTCCCCCCATTTTAGCTAAGAACTATCTCGTTTACCCCAGCTTTCAAACATAAAAACCGCATCAAAATCGGTCCATTCGTTTGGGAGCTATGATGCCACAGACAGACACACACACACACACACACACACACAAACACACACACAAATACAGTGTTACTCACCCTAAACTTATAACTATGATTTTCACCCCCCACCATCTCCCTCTTTCACCCCTTTATAACTAAGAACCATCTCGTTTACTATATCTTTCAATTAAAAAAGCCACAGCTAAATCTGTCCTTTCGTTTGGAAGCTACGATTCTCACCCTCTTTTCTCACTCTCTCTCCCCTTCCCCACTATATCTAAGAACCATCTCGATCACATTAGCTTTCAAAAAGAAAAAACCGCATCAAAATCGGTCCATTCGTTTGGGAGCTATGATGCCACAGACAGACACACACACAAACACACACACACACAAACACACACACACACAAACACACACACACAAAAACACACACACAAATACAGTGTTACTCACCCTAAACTTATAACTATGATTTTCACCCCCCACCATCTCCCTCTTTCACCCCTTTATAACTAAGAACCATCTTGTTTACTATATCTTTCAAACAAAAAAAGCCGCAGCTAAATCTATCCTTTCGTTTGGAAGATACGATTCTCACCCTCTTTTCTCACTCTCTCTCCCCTTCCCCACTATATCTAAGAACCATCTCGATCACATTAGCTTTCAAAAAGAAAAAACCGCATCAAAATCGGTCCATTCGTTTGGGAGCTATGATGCCACAGACACACACACACACACACACAAACACACACACAAATACAGTGTTACTCACCCTAAACTTATAACATCCGTCTCTTTGTTCGGTGGTTAAAAAATGTAAAAATAACGCATAAAATATGTATATGCTTCGAATTATGGAGCAAAAAAAATCTATAAGCACGAGCTTATAGTTTTTTTTTAGAACCAGGAGTTTCGATCCACGGACGTCTGGTTTACGTTTTAAGGGGAGGAGGGAGATTACGCTTCGCCACTTTGCTTAGTGGAGCGAACGATGAAATTCGGTATCGTTCGATTAACGGATGTATTATTACTTTAGTTTAACATAAACTTTAGACCCGTGTCCAGAACTTCTTAAAATCCTTTATTTTTTCGGAATTAAAAATATTCTAAATATTAACAGATAATATAAACTTTGATTATGCCCAGTTACATCAAAATCCGTCCAGTAGTTTCAGCGTGATACTTGTTTTTTTAAATAACTTTCAACCCTTATCCTGCGGGAACCCTTTATGTTTTCGGGATAAAAAATATTTTTAATGTTAATCCTTAGCATCAGCTGTGATTTTGCCAAGTTGCATCAAAATCGGTCTGGTAGTTTCAGCGTGTTGCGTTTTCAAATAGACAGACAGACAGACAAAAAATAAAAAAAGTATCCTTTTTGTACTCAATATCGATTTTGAAGTTTATCTCAATTATAATTTTCAAAAAATATTTAATGTACAGATATAGCCCAGTTACAGTTTTATTGTAGTATAGACTACTAGGGTTTGAAGAACACTGTTTCTGAAATAATATTTAAAAGTAAATTCATGAATGAAAAGCTTCGAAATCTCAAAAGTCTTAAAACTAACGTTATTCACCTTAACGTATGGTATACTCCACCCCCGAACTTGATAGGTAATTATGTTACTCATTGTATATACAATGGGACCATAAATATTTTATGCTACATTAATCCTACTATTATTACATTAACAACTCTTGTTTTTTTTAATACCTTATCAACCATATCAACACAAGTCACGCTAGCATTTTATAAGTGATAGCCAGTGATGAAATACGGCACTGAGACGTGGTTGCTAACTATTGGTCTCATACACAATTTGAATACGATGGAGAGAGCTATTGTTCGGAGTTTCACTACGTGATAAGATCCGTAATGAATAAATCCGTAGAAGAACCAAGGTTATTGACATAACTCTCAGAATTTGCAAGTTGGTTGAAGTGGCAATGGTCAGACTATATAGTTCGCAGAGCCGATAACCGCTGGGGGAATAAAGGTTCTCGAATGGCGACCACGAACAAGCAAGCGAAGTGTAAGGCCTTAGGATACTTCGAAAAACAGTGTGGTGAAGGGGAAGGGAGGGGGGGAGATGGAAAAAAGTAGAGGAGGATGGGATAAGTGAGGGTAGGAGGGGGGGGGGGGGGGGAGTGAGGGGAGGTTGGGAAAATTGGTAAACAGTTAGGGGTAGGTAGGTTAAAATTGTTAAAATTGTAAAAAGTGAGAGGAGGGAGAGGGAAGTTGGGAAAAGCGTGCGGTAGGTTGAGAAAATATGAGGGGAGGATAGGATAAGTAGGGTATGGATTGTCAAGTCAAAGTCACGAATCAGTAAAATGGTGGGCATTTACTAAAACTTCTGTAGGAGATGTGGAAAAATCACAAAATGCCATTTATATCTGCGTTTGATTATTTTGCCTACACTCGTGCACGTTAACGAACACCTAATGGTTAATATTCCACCAATATTACACATCAATACTCGAAGAAACACAAGATTGAGAATAAAATCAAACTCTACAACACAACATTTAGAATTTTTGCAAAAAACCCCCCAGACATTTCTTACTGTCGTTGAAATCCACGACCGACTAACTTTCACACTGCTCTGTGACAAATTCGACCTCATGGCGAAAACTCTTTGGCTCAGATAATTCGTTTGTGGGGAAAAACATAAATGATTATAAAAAAATATGTAAACCGACTGCGAACAAAACTAAAACGACGCAAACTAGATGAAAATTCCTGATTTTGAAACATAAGATGCACTCGAAGGCATGCATGCCTCTTTTTGATTTTGTTCGTTTTTTTATATATTTTTATAATAATTTATTTTAACTGGTCTGGTAAAATTTGTGTGCTTCTTCCGAGAATAATACAATATAGAGAAATTAAGCTTAACTATTTTCGAGCATTATTTTTCATGCTATGAATCAGTACTATCACACCATATAATATGTTTTTGATTGAATTTCACTGGCAAAACATTGATACTTATGTTAAGAAGATTCGAACCTATACAACAGTCAATTCATTTTAGATGATGTACTAAGAGCCAGATATGCAGATTATGAGTGAAGGTAGCCTAGCGGTATACAAGTGCAAAAGAGAATCCATCAATACCTGGTTCTGTCCTAGGCTCCACACCAATTACTTTTCTAAGTTATGTGTGGGTTTCCATCACTCTGTGCTTTGGAGATCTCGTATAGGTGTCGGTCCCTGCTGTTATTGATTAAAAACAGTCGTTTAGTTATGTCAGAAGCCCTCGGGCGGCTTGAAAATATCTGAAATCAGAGGCCAGCACTACCTCATACGAACAGCAACTAAGCAGATCCTCAAGACTCACATGTCACTAATTAGGTATCCTTACATCATCATGATTTGAGGATCAAATGTTGAAATTATCAGTGTCGTAGGATGTTCAGTAGGTATTTTCAGGTGCAAATTTTGTGCGATTTGCGACGTTTCATGAGAATCGGTTTAGTACAAGTAGTCGATAAATCTGTTGTCATAGTACTTAAAGTAAATATACAAGTGAATCTAAATAGAACCGTTAAAAAAAAAACGAAAAGCGTTGACAAAAATTACAGCAAAACTGAAAAAAACTTGATAATAGAACCTTAAAAACTCACAGATCCATAAACTAGGCCGCGAAACATATGCTGCAGCCAGTGATTGATACGGCAACCAAGCGCAATTTCCGTCAGTCAATTTTGCAATTCGTTCTAACTCGGAGTCTCAATCTGTCACCCATTTCCCGTTTGTTAACTAACTCGGACGCGTCATCACATCAGTCCGAACCGAATATGCAAAGCCTTTTTCGTTTTCCGTAAAATGACTGCGGCCTTTACGATCATCTGGGGACGAATTTGGATGCCTTGTTTTATGACGGAATGTAAAATGAAACTGGGCTTATCTGAATGAAAAAGCATGTAGCCTTATTGGCATACCTAAACATAAGTAACCATGTTTTTTTTTCTGCGCCATTTCATTTGAGTTTTTCATTTCATTTTCATTCATTCAATTCATTTCACTTTCATTCACGAATTAAAGTGAAAACAAACCACGACCAAGTTCTCTGCCAGAATGGATTTTGTAGTTCTAGGTGTAAAGTGTAAATAAATTTGTATTTTCACAAGCAAAATCGTCGCTTACTGTCGCTTTTTACTGTTGTTTTATGTGAATTATATATCTTGGTGTAATATTAAACTCGATAAAAAACGGTTTAGTAGTTTTAGAAACATGAGGTACAAACATACTAAAAAAAACATAATAAATATGCGTAAACGCCTGAGGATGTTGTCTTTAACGTCTGAACATCGGTCGAATTGTTCGACGAAATATCTCGTGGTGACAGTCGTAACATATCTGTAAATAATGAATTACACTCACGTTACTTTATATAACAACTAGCTGTGCCCGCGGCTTTGCCCGCGGCTTTGCCCGCGTGGTCATTTCATTTAAAAGTAGCCCACACGTTTTATTCCAGGACCAAAAGCCAAACCACCAGCAGACCAGTTGTAGGTTTGGTCCAGAGGACCAGGAGGACCAGGACCAAACCTACAAAGTACAATATTATACTACATTTCTTCAAAATTCGTTCAGCCGTCATATAGTTTTTTATCGATTGCTCGGCATCTAATCATCGGAATAAGGCACTGCCTAGCCTTTTTATAACGCATATTCTGTGAAGTACGGAGTGCCGTACTTCACAGAATATGCGTTATAACACACTTGCACTTCTATGACACTTCATAGAAGTGCACGTATTGCAATGAAATGAACGCATATAATAAAATATGAAATAAACGCATTTAATACAATGTGAAATAAACGCTAGAATAAACGCACCGCGTTCCACTGCAAGGCAGTGCGTGCAAGGCCTAAGATACCAAGTACCCCAGTTTTCAAATCAGTCGCAAGGGCTTGAGAGCAGGGCCTGGATTCTGTATGACCACTCACGCTAATTCCACGCCACCTGCGTGGAATTAGGGAAGGTGGGTATTTACGCAACCAGGTTTTTAAACCAGGTTTTGGCTTGTAAGTACGCCGCCCTGGTGCGGACCCGCAATACTTGCAAGACTTTCAAAGTATTTTACTCACCAACTCGCTCTTTCGCCACGTCCGCACCTACATATTCGGTGGCGGGTTCGGCTGAGTTCGGCCGCACTCGGCCAGCCGGGTCACAACAACCTAGGTGGCTGATAGGTCGCTCAAAAAACTTGCAAAGCTTCGAAGTTTTTTTATGCGAACGCAATTGTGCTCTTTATTTACATAAGCGCACGGGTCAATTTCCTAGGCAAGTATTTCTTACTTTCATTTCCACGCTTCCAAGTACTTTTTTCGCAAACACGATTGTGCTCCTTATTTATATGGATACGAAGATCAATTTCCTATGCAAGTATTTTCTACTTTACAAAGCACTTGAAAGTATTTAGAACCCTGGTTTTTATAATGAAAGATTCATGACATGAATGAGTTAAATTTATTTTTTTATTTAATAAATTACTATTTTACTATAAATAATTCGCTCAATTTCGCTGCGCGTTTTACAACTGAAGTTGACTTATTCTATCAAAAAACACAAAAAAACATCTAAATACGTTTTAAGAGCCTTTAGGGACCATAAAGTAAAAAAAAGAAGAAAACGTGTTGTTCGAGTTCATTCAACGTTCAAACCACTTCGTAACAAACCGCTTGCGTGTTTTAAGGATAGACAACGCCATCTAGTTTAAATGAAGTAACTTGTTATCATGAACGTCTTGTTATTGAGTAGAGAAAATTATCTCCGAAGGTAAGGTGGCACAGATTAGAGAGTAATTAAGCTGGTGAGGTAAATTGGATGGGGCATCAAGGGATTCAAGGGTCATTATTATGAGGTCCATACGAACAAATTTTAATGCAACGAAACATTGTGTTCTTAGTACTCATTATTTTTTATGATGTTTCACAGAACGACGTAGGTAGGTTACTGGCACTTTAACTGGCTCTTAATAATTACCTACCCTACCTACCTACTTTTTGAGCTTTTTCAACACGATATGAGGATTGATTTGAAAAAATAAAAGTTTTCTATACTTTCTCTGTGAAGAGCAACACATGTACCTACCTCTGTATGTACACATTTCAATACCGACAACTGACCATTTTGCCAGTAAGACATTATGAAGAAACCTCCGTTATAACTATATAATTATGTAGGTACATTATAATATCTCAATGGAAGAAACAATCTATTTTGAAGTTCATCTCAATTAAAATTTCCAAAAAATATTTAATTTACAGATTTAGCCCAGTTACAGTTTTATTATAGTATAGATAGATATCAAGTAAAATGTAAAAAATAACGCATAAATAATGTAAAAATCTTTTAATTATGGAGCAAAACATTTCTACAGCGCGTGATTTCGATCCACGTACGTCTGGATTACGCACCAATGCATCTGTCCAACTGGGTCAGTGAGCCTCGTAGCAGAATGACGAAATTCGGTACCAGTCTAGTCGTAAACGGATGTATGATCACTTTAAATTTAACACAACTTAGGACCCATAGGCTGCAGGGACCTTTTAATTTTTCGGGATAAAAAGTATTCAACATTTTAACACATTACATAAACTTTGACTGTGCCAAGTTACATCAAAATCCGTCCAGTAGTTTTAGCTTGATACGTGTTATTTTAAATAAATTTCTACCCCTATCCTGCGGGAACCGTTGATTTTTCCGGGATAAAAAGTATCCTAAATGTTAATCCAGTACATCAGCTATGATTCTGCCAAGTTGCATCAAAATCAGTCTGGTAGTTTCAGCGTGATGCGTGTTTAAAGAGACAGCCAGACAGACAAACAGACAGACAGACAGACAGACAGACAGACAAAATAAAAAAAAAAACCTTTTTGCACTCCATATCGATTTTGAAGTTTATCTCAATCAACATTTTCAAAAAATATTTAATGTACAGATTTAGCCCAGTTACAGTTTTATTATAGTATAGATAGATAATACAGATGACTTGAGAACCTCCTCCTTTTAGAAATCAATTAAAAACTGAAGAACAGTGATAATTCTAAATGAATGTTCCATTATTCTAGAACCATATGAAACCATAATTCTTATTCTACATAATTATAACGATAAAATATAATTATTATTACATTCCTTATACTTCCGAACTAGCCCACCCATGATCAGATTTATGTACTACTGTTGGTACATTTTGCACCTAGTAGTTCTTATGTTAAGATAGATAATAATATGTTGAATAATACCTTGGTGTTTTATTATTAAAATTTGAATTGTAAATAATTTTAAAGTTACAGAAAGATTAATAAACCTCAACCAACACATATATACATAAATCACTATATATATATTGTATATCTTTGTGTTGCAAGATTTATGTAAGTAGAATGTTACCTCGACCGCTTTTTGTTTAAAGCAAAGGGCTAAACTCAAGGGCTCTCGGTTCAAACTCCATGCATAAAATATAGGTGAAGGACCTGAAGGGCGCGTATGATTTTTGTATATCTTGCATATTTACAGAGCCAACACTGCGAGTAGTCATCATTGAAGGAAATATTGCAGAGGGATGATAAATATAAAAATAGTTTGGCAATGAATGGATTTTTTGTAAACGAAGTTCCAAAATATTTTTGAGGCTTAGAGCACTGTAAACATTAGACATTTGTTATAAAGGTTCCATCAAGTCTTATGCAAGTGTTGAGTTATGAAGCTGTATTGTATTTTTCTGTAGCACCAGAGGCCAGTAATACTTCGAATGACAAGCAAGCATAAGTCACAGTACATAATAGTCCTATTTACTATGCATAAGTTATCTATGCTATCCTTATAATAATGCAGTAAGTACCAAAAATCTGTACAATGAAGATAATTTAAATAAAATGGTCTAGTGTATTAAAATAGACTGGCTAGTAAACAGGAATATAAAATTTTTAGAAATCGTGTTTGTCTGTATGTTTTGCACATCACGTAAAAACTACTGGCGTGATTGCGATGGGGTTTCCACTGTTAGATAGCTTAGGGCTTGACTTAAGGTGTAACGTTTCGCTCAGAGCCCAAATACAATTTTTCTTGCGTTTTTTGTCAATTACAGGTCTATTAATCACTGTGGGAAAACTTATTTTAAAAAGGTTGTGTCAAGAAATTACGTTAAAATGATCACCTAGATTCCTAGATAATATTGGTTTAGCTACAAATGTCAATAAGCAGATTTTATATCTTGGTTTTTGGTTTATTGACAAATAAACTTAAACTAGCTTTCTCCTTCATTTTTTGGTTGGTGTAATTTTTACCTATTTACTGCCGCATAATAAGTTTTCATGAACCCACGATGAGTAATAGCTGTAACTGATAAAAAACGCAAGAAAATTTTAATTTGCGCTCTGAGTGAAACGTTGCATCTTAAAAACTGAGGTACTTGGTATCTTAATCCGATGATTAGATGTCGCGGCGAGCATCGATAACGAATAGTATATTGTATGTTATAGGTACTTTAGGTCCTGGAATAACACGTATGGGCTACTTTTAAATGAAATTACCACGCGGGCAAAGCCGCGGTCACAGCTAGTACTCATATTGTGTTTTTTATTTTATGTTTTTGTAATGTTGTTGACGATAATTTGATTGTATGTATTGTTTTAATTTCTTTTTTGTGTTAATCTTTTAGTTTCAGACACAATTTAATAATTGTTAATTAATAAATTGTAAGTAAGTACCAAAAAGTCAGTACAAAGAAGATAATAAAAAAATGGTCTAGAGTACTTAACAAGATGACGGACACTATCTCTTGCTACCTCTTCAGATGAACAAGTATAACATTTATTAAATAGTGTCTGCCTGTCTGTTTGTCAATCTGTTAGTTTGTTCACGCATCACGTAAAAACTACTGGACCAATTGTGATGCAGTTTTCACTGTTGTATAGCATAGGTTTTGACTTAAAACTTGTGTACTTGGTATCTCAACCCAATGAGTCTTTGTTACGGCTGAACGTAATTTTATATTTTGTACTTTAAAGGTACTTTAGGTCCTGGTATAACACATAGATAACTCTTAACCCAGAGAAATTACCACGCGGGCTACATCGCAGGCACAGCTAGTATAATAATATTTAAGTAATAACAAGAAACAATCTAGATAACAGAAAAAAAAACATAAACATATATATATATATATATATATATACATATATAATAATAACCATATGGTATAAACCTCCTTAATGATAAAAACAGTTTAAAAAAAAAGAAAGATTTCAGTAGTGTGCATTAAGAGAGGCCTACGTCCAGCAGTGGACAAGTACATGCTGATGATGATGAATCTAAGTAAGACGTTTGCAAAAACTCAGTAAATTATTCTTATTAACGGTTCTTCCTTTTAACATATTGAGTTGTTTATTGTCAATTTTGTCAAGTACATTGATATGTTACACATTAACGAGAACAAGCACAGGAAAATAACGAGATAACGATAACGATATGATTTAAGATAACGAGCGTTATAAATAAACCACTCTAAAAGAAGAAGTTCACCGACTGCAAAATTATTAATGTACCCAATAATTTACGGTATCATTTATCATTTATCATAATTTATCATTACGGTACAAAAAGCCTACTTACAAAAATATTAATTCTTCGATCTGACCGATCCTTCGAGCATCTAGCTAATTTCCCTTCAAACGGAGTTGGTTGAATTATCCAAGGATCAATCAGTCCAACTTTCAATTCCAATACAGAACAAACCTTTCCCTCAATCCCTAAAGGCCCAACGAACGAACCTACCTCACACTTTCATCCTTTTTCATTCAAGCTCTTTCAATTCAAAAATAGCCTTTCCTTTCGCCCTTTCTTCCGATCCCGGCAAATTACCTATCAGCAGCGGTCAGAATAAAGCCATAATGCATGGAAAGTAGGGCGGGAGGGCGTAGGGCGGCTGAGTGCCCCTCATTACAGACGCTTGCCCTCGTAGGCATTCACGGGCATTCAACACGCCCGGCATACGGAACTGGGCCCTACGAAGGTGAAGCTATGAGGTTTGAGTTATATATGAAAGGTCAGCCAGGAAATGCAATAGAAATGAGTGAACTTTCGAGATTTAATCGGCTTCCTTTTTGTTTGTACTGTTTTTTCCAACAAAAGAAACAAATTTTAAACCTAAATTGTACGTGTACCAAAAAGTAAAAAAACACAGGCAGCTAACTCCGACCTAGGTGATTGTTAGGAGTGCTGGCACTCAGCATGTAAATACCGGCGCTTCCGCAGCACTTGAGTGAATCGTCACTCGATCAAGGAGTTTGTTTCGTGATATTTTTCAAATGATTTAAAGGACTTTGTCGCTGAGTGATCACTACAAATGCAACATCGTACGAAAAACACCAGTATCAAAACTTGTAGTAGTGAATTTCACCACAGTTTGGAGCACCTACGCCTTAACAAACTGCATTAAATGGTCAATCTGCTATTTTTTATAAACCTATTACATTCTACTGCTGGACAAGGGTCTTCCCTTATCCTTCTGTTAGCGAAGTAAGGACAAAGGATATATTTTGCAAATTAAATCAATGAAAAGAAACTAAAGTGGACTATTTTAATATTTTTCTATTTTGACAACTACTTATCAAAACTGATTCGCACTCTCTTTTTAAAAATGACAAGTGTGCTTCAAGGAGGTGGCGCGTCGTCTACACCTTCCATGCGTCTCTTTCCTGAGCTAGGTCTTGTCGACAACGAAAAAGATCGACAAGACCTAGCTCGAATAAGTGGTCAGACTCGAAAAAGGTATCACGATACCTTTTTCGAGGCTGACCACGTCACCTATCATATTTAGCCTCCCAATGAGTGATGACTTTGGCCCTTGCCTGATGCGTGATATGGACCACATGTTCGTCCCAGTCCTACTTCAACCTAGCACTCTTAAAAGCATGATCAGTTATGCCAGTTTCCGAACGTACTGGTATGCGGTAGTGTTTCGTATTATAATTTATAAGCCACAATTTTTACAATAAATAAACAATGCAACACCACTCCCCTAGCGTGGATGCCGCGGATGTCTCATCGATGAAAATGCGGAAATTCAATTGGCTCATAACGGATATTGGTTCTGCGGTAAAAACTTCGCAGAAACTCACGTGTTGTTTATTGAAAGCTTGTACGTTGGGGGAAAGGGGAGCAATAAGTGACGAATAAAATATTTTAGCTAAAAATGTATTGACAGGAACTGTGGGACGTTGTAACCGTTTTGTAGTGCATTTAGATTTGTCGTTGTGGGAAAATTTAGTTAGAACTGCTTCATAGCTTACAATGTGGAAGAAAAATAGCGTTGGCGATCGTTGTGGCCATTCAACAGTTGTATTTTTAACTTTTTGTTGTTTATTATTTTTGTAACACATTTTTATGTAATTTCATATGAAGACCATTAAATAAGTAGAAGAATTCATCAAGTATGCCTTCTAATATTATCATGCTACTGATTTTTGAGGTTTTTCTGTTTTGAATTATTACACACACTGTTTTCAGTAAAATAAATTCAACGCCCCTCTTCTTAAATACAATGAAACTTGACTTTTAAATTTATACCTAATGTAGATCACCAATTTAAATTTCAAACTATGCTAACCAAGCAACCTAATTGAAAGTTTAAAAACCGTTTAATGTGGAATGTTCCAGAGAGTTCTAAAAAGTTTAATGGAAAATCCGTGTCGTTCAGTGCCTTTGTCATATTGTCCTCTACAGAGGAGGTCATGTGCGAGCCTTGCTTCGATTCAACTAATGGCGCTCTGCCCTTTGTGATCAAAGAACGCTTTAAAGCGCTTCATAGTTAAAAATAGGTGAAGAGCTTCCACTTCTTCGAATTTTACTAGTAATTTTACTATGTAGTATATAAGCATAAGTAGGTACGTTTGCTCTGTAACAGCTGAATGGATTTTGATGTTAATTGTTTTTGATGTTGTTATTTATATACTAGCTTTCCCGCCCTCGACTTCGTCCACGCGAACTACTGTTTATCGCGAAAAACAGCAACCTTTGTGCTTCTAAGATATTAAAAACCTGATGTTTTTGACAGACTTGATTTTTCGTTTCCATGGCAACCATTCCCTACAGCAAGTAATCAACATTTTCCAGTTTTCCCGTGAAAATTTACAATATTCCGGGATAAAAAGTATTCTATGTTTTATTCTAGAGTATAAGCTATCTCCATTCCAAATTTCATCAATATCCGTCCTGCCATTATTGCGTGAAAGCTCCCGAAACAAACAAACAGACAATGTATCACTTTTATATATTGGTATATGGATATATACGTCATATGTGTACTGGCCGTCCATGTTCGGCTGTTCTACGATAGAACCGATTGGACAAAAATAAACAATTTGTGCTACTGAGTAGGTAGTAAGATATATTAAACAGTTGTGAAAGTGACAGGTGTCAAAGTGAAGTTGAGGGGAGGGTGGGGTAAGTTGGGGGAAGATGGGGGAGGTGAGGGTACGCTATAGGAAGTTGGGGAGGGTGAAAGATGTAGGGGAGGGTAGAGGAAGTTGACAAAACGTAAGGGGGAGAGTGGGGTAGTTGGGAAAAGTGAGGGGAGGGTGGGAGGATTTTAGGGAAGGATAAGGGAAGTGAGGAGAGTGAGAAGTTAGGGGAAGATAGAGTTAAGTGATGGGAGGAAGGAGCAAGTTTGGAAGATGGTGGGTGGATGTAAGGGGAAGATGGGGGAAGATAGGACTAGGTGGAGGGAGGGTTGGGGATTTGAGGGGAGGGTAGGGAAGTTGAGGAAAGGTGAGAGAAGGGAGGGAGAAGTTGGGAAAAAGTGAGAGGATGGTAGGTGAAGTTGATAGGAGGGTGAGGGAAGTTTTTTTGTTATTACTACTGTCTATGCAATCGTTTGACCACAATCTCACCCGATGGAAAGCGATGATGTGGTCAAAGGTGTAGAACGCTTGCCTAGTAGATACCCGACAAATAATTTAAAATAGAAAGGCCCCCCGTGAGGATGGTATAACTTCGGAGCTCTTGAAAGTAGGGGTAAAACCCGTACTTCAAGAGCTCCAGGGGTTTTTTAAAACCATTTTTAACAGTGGGAGAACTCCAGAGGCTTGAAGCATGAGTTTGGTAGTACTCTTCTCTAAAAAAGGGGATAAAACCCTTTTAAAGAACAATGACCTATTTCACTCTTGAGTCACATATTTATGATGTTTTCGAGGGTCATCTCAAATCGACTTGCAAGAAAACTTAACGAATTCCAGCTTCCTGATCAGATCGGAAGATTTTGCGGAGGATTAGCATCATAGATCACATACACACAGTGAGGCAAGTTATACAGAAGTATGAGGAGTATTACCAGCCCCTGTGTCTTGCTTTTGTGGACTAGAAGGTCTTTGACTCTGTTGAAACCTTTTGCTGTTTTTTTTTGTTGTTTTGGTTTTGAAGTTTTTGCAGCGGTGTCAAGTGGACTGGTGATACATCGAAGTGCTGAGGTTTCTCTATGACGCCGCGACTATGAGGGTCCAAGTACAAAACCAGCAGTCTAAACGTATCTAACTGTGCAGGGATGTGAGACAGAGGGATGTTATATCCCCGAAACTGTTCACTAATGTCTTGTAAGATATGTTTCAGACGCTAGATTGGAAAGGAATGGACATAAATTTCGATGGCGGGAACATCTCACACTTACGATTTGCCGATAATATCGTCATGGCGGAGTCGCTGCAAGACTTGCAAAATATGCTGACCAACCTAGATGATATACCATTCACTCACAACGCATTGAGAGCTTACAACGTTCTTTTACTAGCCATCTTGCATTTCTCATACCCAATTTCTCCCATAGACATCCCTATAGCCAGCGCCTTATAAAGTTCAATATGATATCACTTCGTGATCGCCGAAAACTAACAGATTTAACCTTTTTACACGAAAACATAAACGGCAAAATACAATGTAGTCAATTACTGGAACTTTTCCCCCTATCAGTTCCCTACAACTATCCACGACATCCAATTAACAAAATTTTTTTTTATAAATGTTTTATTTTTTATTGGAGGGTTTATTGTTTGCTCGCGTCCGTAGGATTCAGCCCTCGATGTCCTACACGTGACCCTCGGGTGGTGCCAAAAGAGCAACTGAATCACCTGGTGGTAGGCTTCGGCCGCCGGGTTTTTTATATTACCACCCTCTGGACAAAGTCTTGATGCCAAACAATTTGTCGTGTTCTATCATGATGTTCAGGGAAGCCGTCCGGATGATTTGTAGGATGCAGTTGTGTTGGAAGGGTGGACCGTGATCGGAATCATGGTGTTTCTGCGTCGGAGGCCTTGCTTTGGAGGGTATCGGGATCCGAAGCACGGTCTTTACTGCTGGCCGACCGCAAGTTGTAGGAGGCTCAAGTAGTAGTTTAGCCAGCTACGAAAGGCTGCCCCGCCGCTTGTGAAAAATCTTGAAATGATCCATTGGGCCGGCTGGCGACCAGATGTGAGGAACTGATGAATTATTTCAGGGGGGTTCGGGCATCCCCGCAGTCTCCGCGCAAGTTCTTCAATGGCGTAGTTATGCCTTGACTTCCGTGGGTTAGCCATTCCAACATCTCGTTTGCTATTACTCGTCCAACCTATTCACAACTACTCATCATGAAAAAAGTCCAAAGAAGATATAAGTTAAAACGGCAGATGCACGTCCTCACACTTAAAGTGGATCTTGCGAATATTCGCGGGATTCACTCCAATCTCCAACCGGTCCATTATCATCTGGAGACCTCTAAGCCCCACTTATTCTTCTTGTCGGAGACGCAGATAGGATGTTCAGCTGATACGGCATACTTGGATTACCCAGGCTATATCTTGGAGCATCTATTTATCCCAAATGCCGGCGTTTGTATATACGCCCGAGATGACTTTTGCTGTCTGCATCTCCGAAATCTTGAGCACCCTAACTTTTCGGTGATTTGGGTGCTGGTGGACACGGGCATAGAGAAAATTGTGTATGCTTGTGTTTACCGCTCACACAGCGGAGATCGGGGGGCGACTTTATTGGTAGACTATCTAGATGAGGCGGCCAGTGTGGCCCAACAGCGTAACCCGTTTGCTCAACTGGTGTTTTTGGGGGATTTTAACGCCCACCACAAGGAGTGCCTTTTCCCATACCAAAAAACCGACCACGATGGTAGAGAGACGCTAATTTTAGATCTTTCTCAGCTGGTGCAGGAGCCGACACGGGTACCGGACCGTGACGGTGACACTGCCTTCTGTCTCGGCCTGTTGATGACGACTGAACCAGACCGATACTCCGTATCAGTATGCCCACCTCTTGGTAGCTCTGATCACTGCCTGGTTAAGTCCGTCTCAGTGTATTCCCCACCTGATCCTAGCCTTAAGGGAAATAGGCACGTGCGGAGATACAACTCAGCAGATTGGGACGAGATACGGCAATTCCTTGCATCGTACCCTTGACGGCAAACATGTTTCACCTCCCAGGACCCGTCGATTTGCGCGTCTGCTGTTACAGAGGTAATATGTCAGGCAATGGAATATTTCACTCCATTCAGTGACAGGACTCTTTCCAGCAAAGCTCAGCCTTGGTTTGGATCCAGCTGTGGTCATGCTGTGGCTCTAAAGCGTGCGGCATATCTAGACTGGGCTGATGCTTTGAAAGCGCAAGTCTTCTGATATTCGGGCTAAGAAAAGAAAATTTAACGTTGCCGCTAAGACCTGCAAGAAGACACTACGGAAGGCCCATTTTGATCACGTAAGTCGAATTGGGGCCAAACTGACTTCATACCCCGCGGGTAGCAAAGCTTTTTGGTCCCTGGCCAAGTCAGTCGAAGTAAACTTCTGCCGCCCCTCACTGCCACCATTGCTGAAGCCTGATGGAACACTAGCTCATACTGCTGGAGACAAAGCGAATTTATTTGCTTCTCTTTTTGCAGAAGCCTCGCATCTAGATGCTTCTGGCAAGACACCTTCCTTGCCTTCCTTATTGCGGGGTTTTTATGCCCGAAATTCGCATTCGCCAGAAGGAGGTTCTCAGAACGCTTCGAGCTCTAGATTTGAACAGAGCCAGTGGTCCTGATGGTATTCCAGCGATTGTGTTGAAAAACTGTGCGCCCGAATTGTCTCCCATCTTAACGCGTTTGTACCGCCTCTCTCTTCACTCAGGTAAAGTTCCGAAGAGCTCGAAGCTTGCCAATGTACAACCAGTACCAAAAAAGGGTAGTCGTGCTGATCTGGCCAATTATCGTCCCATCTCGATAACCTCCTTACTCTGTAAGTGTATGGAGCGTGTCATAAACATTAGGCTTTTGGCATACCTTGAAGACTGTGACTGGCAATACGGATTTCGCCGAAACCGGTCTACTGGGGATCTTCTCGCGTATGCCACTCAGGTACTGAGCGAAGCCATAGAGATGCATGGTGAGGTGCTTGCCGTCTCCCTTGACATATCGAAGGAATTTGATCGGGTCTGGCACGATGGCCTCTTAAACAGCTTCCCTCATATGGTTTACCTGTTGGCTTATGCAATTGGATAGTTGACTTTTTGAGGGAACGATTTATTCGAGTAGTCTTAGAGGGCTGCTCGTCTGATTAAATGGCTATCAATGTCGGTGTACCTCAGGGATCGGTTCTCTCGGCTACACTGTTTTTACTGCACATTAATGACCTTCTGAAGCCCGGTACCTTTGGTATGCTGATGACAGTACCGTAGTTGAGAGATACACTTCCAATGCTCAAGCCAGCTGTGACGCTGTCCAGTTTCAGAGAGAGGCTATGGTAGACTGTTTAAAATTAGCCTTAGAAGCCGTGTCCGATTGGGGCGATTCTAACCTGGTTAAATTTAATACTACTAAAACGCAAGCGTGTTTGTTTTCTGCTAAAAAGAGTCCTCTACACCGATCTCCGTCTTTCCAAAGTGTAACAATACCAATATGCGACCATTTGGAGCTTTTGGGTGTCGAACTCTCATCAAATCTGAATTTTGGGTCTTAAATTGAATCCAAAGCCAAGGTAGCTGCAAAATAACTTATATATTGCAAAAAAACTTATACTTGGTATTTTGTCTAAGTACCGCCTACTTCACACCGGGACAGCTTTTGAATCTTTATCAAGCACAGGTCCGATCTTATATGGAGTACTGCTGCCACCTCTGGGACGGTTCTTCCAAGTATCAGCTCGAGTCTTTGGATTCAATTGAGAGACGTGCTATCAGGCTCATTGGGGATAACACTCTGGTAAAGAGTAAGCTTCAAAGTCTGGCGCATCGACGTGAAGTAGCAAGCTTGGCGGTATTCTACAGATTGCACTATGGAGAGTGTGCACAAGAACTGCACAACCTGATTCCCCCATTTCCTTTCCATCACCGTACGACTAGACGATCAGCAAAGCGCCACCCTTTTTGGGTTGAAATACCTCGCACAAGAACGAAGCGTTACGCTTCTTCATTTATTATAAGAACTGCAAAGGAGTGGAATATCCTGCCCTCGTCAGTGTTTCTGGTAAATTATAACCCCGGTGTGTTCAAGTCAAGAGTGAATAGGTATCTACTAGGCAAGCGTGCTACACCTTCGACCACATCATCGCTTTCCATCAGGTGAGATCGTGAATCTTGGACTACAAAACCCCTCTTCACGTATCTCAAACGAATACAATGATTTATTGTCAAAAATAGAAGAATTAGATATAATTTGAACTCATCATCAGTTTTCAAACGCAAAATATTTAAATTCATTTTCTCCCAAACACACAGTTCCTCTATCTAACATCTTATATTTATTTTCTGTTTTAACCTTTCTATATATTTTTTAACTAGGTTTCTTTTCTATTATGTTTACGAGTACATGTGGTCGATGTTATGCACGCCGAACTTGTCACGCATATCAGCAAAGCATTATTAGATTTAAGTGTTTTAATATGTGTGATGTGGCTGTGCTTATTAAATAAATAAATAAATAAATGATGCTTCTCGGCGCATCGCAGCGCATCGCATTCTCGGTCTCGGAATGAACATAGATAAGACAAAAGTCTCCAATCAAGTCATGACACCTACGGAGCCGAAACATCACGGTCAAACTAGTCCACAAATTTCAGTTGGCTCAACGATCTTTGGAGAGAACTATGCTTGAGATTTCTCGGAAGGACGAGATTCGTAATTAATATATCCGACAGAGAACAAAGATAAACGAAATAGCTCTAAGGATAAGCAAGCTAAAGTGGCAGTGGGCTGGTCACATTTCCCGAAGAACCGCTAACCGTTGGAGTAGACGAGTTCTCGAGTGGAGACCACGTCTAGACAATCGTAGTGTAGGACGCCTTGTGGCCAGATTGAGTGACGACCTGCGAAAAGTGGCTGGCAGTAAATGGATGTGGAGAGCTGAAGACCGAGCTCATTGGCGTGCGTTAGGAGAGGCCTACGTTATGCAGTAGAAAACTATATGCTGATGATGATTATGATGATTCTAGAGAATATTGAAAAATAGACACAATGGGCGGTCTTATCGCTAAAAACGAACTCTTCCAGATGACCTATGGATGGACAGTAATCATGATATACAAAAGGTAGGTGGTGCAAAACAATATAATAAATCATGCATTATCATGATAAAAATGTCTATTCCTACATATTTAATAAACTCCATTAACCATATTTACTTACATAAGGTAAATATAACTACAATACATACCTATTGTATAAAACTAAACGTACATATACTTAAATAAAATATAACGCCTAGTATATATGAATTTAAGTATGGAAAAAACTTAGAACAAAGAGCTTCAATGGAATGATAGAAGTTTTTGACTTGAGCTCTCAAGTAATTCAACGATTGAGCGCATTTAATAGTGACCGGAAGGGCTTTCTAGAGACACACAGCCTGGACAGTAAAATATGAACTGTAGAAAGAGGTATTATATACCGGAGTATGCAAGGGGAGGTTTTCTGATGATCAAAAAACCAAAGGATGGGAGCAACTTAGAAATTGAAAACGTGCCTTTAAGTAGTGAGGCGTGGAAAGATTAAACAGTATTTTGTAAAGAATAGAAACGATATGAGTATTCCGGCGAGACGTATAGGAAGCCACTTGCGTTTTAAATAAAATTCAGAGGGATGGTCATACTCATATTTCCAGAGTCCAAAAAACCTTATTCAAAAGTTTTGAAGACGCTCAAGCTTATTCAGCAGGTCTGGTCTTACAACCAGTAAAACCAGTTAAGACTTTTAACCCCTTAAAATATGGTAAACCTGCCGTAACATTACAATAAACCGAGTTCATATTTTCAATGTTTTTTCTCGTTTATTTTCTGTTACTTCGTCTCATTTGTAGTAAAGTACTGAACCGATTACAATTTACTTTCACTGAGATGTTGTGTGTTGGATATACATATATTTGGGTCATTCTACCGTAGGGTTAAAAATAAAAACAAAAAACAAAATCTAATATTTATTTTATAATTTTACGTTAACGCATACATTTATACATAACAAAAATAGTGTCTGAGATCAATATTTATAATTAAAGCATAAAATGAGAATTCAAATTATTCACTGTTATACAGAAGTGACCACTTGGTCGACAGGAATTACTGTTTTCTGCATAACACACAAAAATTGTGGGAGAATCAACATAAAATAACTGTTATTTAACTTAGAGTAATTACACATAAAATATTAAGAGATTATTAAATTCGAATATGACAGTGAGACCAAAAAATCAAACAACAATTTCGACAGATTGAGTCAGATGATGATGATGATGATGATGATGAGAAAAATAGGGTTCGTAAAGACTGTGAAAGGTCTTGTTCAGACATAGCAACAGAGTTTGATGCCGTGTGCATCAAACTCTGCTTTAGGCTTAGGTTTTCACTGACGCTTTCTTCACTGTCACTTCCACCATAGCAAATGTCATAGAAAGATTTCTTAGCGATTCTTTGATTTTTATACTGCGGATATGATGTGGATGGATAAGGTGAGACCAGTGGTGATTTAAGACTACATGGCTGTTGAGGTGGCGAACCTTTATGGAATTCGTCATTTCCACACGTTAAAGTATTACACCTATTTCACGGCGTGAACAAATTTGGTCAGGTATGCAATTAGCACAGGTCATATTGCGCGCGTGTATGACATCAGGGTTTCTTTTATTCCAAGTTAATTGGCGTATAGAAAGAGTACCATTGAACGGTCGCGTGGTACTTTTATCCAGAATGGCAGATATGTAGTCGATATGGGAGTCATCGATTGGCAAGATTTGGACTTTCTTACAGTTTTCCTGCAAGCAAATAACGAGTGATTCAAAATCTGATACGTCTCGCCCGGCTGCCACTTGAGCATCGGCTGTTCGCTTAACGCATCCCCCAATGCCATCAAGGGCATCTTTGCCGTGCCCATTCTCACTGTAATGCCACACAATATTATCAACTTCTAGCTCAGAGCCAAGATATTTCGCTACTAAAAATAACATAGACTTCCTTATATTGGGTTGTAGGACCGTCACTTTAAAAAGGAATTGTTTTTATGTTAGGAACTTTTAATTTTGTGTAGTTTATCACTGGGTTCAGGTGTGCGCAAATGAATATTGGGTTGCGCCTCAAGTTTTTGAATAGAGAACAGAAACTCTGAATGGGTTCTTAGTATTTACTATTTAGGTATAACACAGACGTATGCAGTGAAATTTGTGGCTTGGACGCACCAAAATGTGCTAATTGTACTGCCTCGGCATACTTGCAAGAATAATTCTCCGAAAAGTCCATATGTAATAGGCATTCGTCTTCAGATAAGGTTTTTTTTATGCTATTTACAGTTCGAAACTGATTAATAATGATTGCAACATGTTTCATAAATAAGGGTAGTTTATCGTGTAACATTTTGACAAATGACGGCTTTCTCATAACTAACGATTCTTTTATAGTTTTTTGACACAACTTTGTAGTGTTATTTATAACGATAGGATATTTTTTGGTCACCCATCTCTCACAGTTTATTTTGTCTACGGCGGTGAATATATTAAGGCTTACAGTCTTAGGGCAATATTGTCCGCTCTTACTCTCCTTCGATTTCTATCAGCTACCTATCGGTCCACTACATTTCTTGATGGTGTAGCACTTTGTGACATTGAAGATGAAGGTGGTGTCACATCTATTATTCTCTTCTCATTTTCTCTTTACTGTTTTTGCTTGTATCGATGTCGAAGTTTTTTTTTTGGGGAGGCCAGGTATAATTGTTATTAGGCTTCAAAGTTTTGTAGGTTACGAGTATGTCACTGTTAATGACGTTTGAAATTCAATTACCTATCTAGTGTAACAGACTAGGCTTTTGAATAAGAATTATTTTCAATCTGTTACTGCCTGGTGAGATTACAAAACAATATATTTAGATATGTTACTGCTTTTTCACTGTGCAGGGAAACAGTTGTCCCATATTAGCACAAATAGTTTGCAACAATTCCTTGCACAAAATATTTTATTTACACAAACCTTTGTTTCTTTCTTATTTATTGTTCAATACTTTAACCAACATGCCCTATGTACTATTATTTCTTTCACGACCTGGATGACTGGTAGATAATGCTGTTTAGCATTAAGTCCTTCCTTGTACTTACACTATTTTTGTGCAAAACAATTAAATAAATTAACATACCCTATTATACAAACAATTCTTTACACTTCCTCGCTAAACTATAATGCATTGTATTCCCTTTGCTACGAGTATAATGTTTTATAAATAGGTTTTATATTGACGTACCATTTTGTCTATGGCATAGTCTATATTATTATTCTGTTTATCGCAAGGAAGTTGAATTACGCTCACTGTTAAAAGATTTAACACCAGTAAGCTTAATTCAACCTCCTTTGGCTTAAAAAACCCGGTGGGAAGAAAGCGTAATACAACCTCCTTTGGTTTAAAAAACTGGGTGGGATACTGTGTTGACAAATTTGACTTCCAAACCGGAAACGTCATTGTATTATATATATTTTTTCCAATGACTAAAAAACAAAGTCATTGAATTTTTCACCCGTTGGGTAGGCGACAAGGCCGGTTAAACATTGTAGGAAGGAAATGAAGCTACAATTTCATGATTTTTAAATTGATTTGTAAACCTGGGTTTTTCTAGCTTACAGGCTATGTTGGAAAAACGTTACTAGACTGACCAACGCGCACACACACATTCACATTACACACACAAATACGCCGCATCTCACTGTACGCGCATGTGGTGACGTTCGCTGTACCGTCATTTGTAAAATCAATCCAAACTAACGAGCATATAATAATTTATCACTTCTGTCGACTATCGTCACTTCTGTCAACAATATAGTCGACCGAAGTGACATAGACAGAAATGACAAAGCGCAGGTAACATGTAATAACTGTAAGAAAGTTCGCATTAAGGTCACTGACGTCCCCTTCCTACCTGAGAATTCACCTATGCAGGTGTATGTATGTAGCCAGCTGGACATAGCAACGTGAATGACTGTTTATTGCTATCTGTCAACGTAGTTTATGCTTCTCGCTTTGTTTACATTTAGGCTAGGTTAACCACAGAGCACTATGTATATAAGGGGAGTAACTGTCTACGTAACTTTGTATCGATAACTCCAATTTGTTTAATCTATTATATTTTACTAAAGTTATCGTCTTGAACCATTAAATGTACAATAAATATTGCTTATTGCTTTGTTAAATGATAAACTTTAGCAATTTTACGAAAATATTTGTTTGATCGGTTTGTAACCTCGAAAATACCGACGTCGCGTCGGGTGTTTCCCTTTCGTGAGATTTTAGTAAAACGTGTTACCTTTTTATTTTATTCTCGTCGCCACTTATATGAACCGCTTACTTTTATCACTTCACTGGCTCGACAATGCCCACATCCTTGGTACTTGCTCCACCGTGCATTCTCGGCCGTGGCTCTCGTGACAGTGACGTCTGCTAACACAGGTAGGAACACACGAGACAGCTTATGTATGCTTTAGCGCATACACTACACTGAGCATCTGCAAACATACCCGACGCGCTGCAGAAACGTGGCAGCCCAACAGCACCTTGAACGTTTGTTGTTTGAACGTTTGTTTGTTAACACGTAGATCACTGTACACCCTCAGCTATAGTCCACCCACAGGCTGCACATGTAAAAGGATTGGCAGTAAGCTTTAAACAGCGTCACCTCCACCTGTGCTATACAACGTGCAAACCTGCGGGCTAACATATTGCAGCGGATAGACAACGACCTGGGCGCCCTCTGTATATCCACGTTGTCTTTTAGGTCATCGGTGACCCAGTGTCCTAGATACTAAGGTATAGTAGTCGTAGTCGGGTAAAAAGTTAGCCTATAACACTGTTATAGGCTAACTTTTTACCCGACTACGGCGAAGCAAAGGAAGGGTCATAATAATAATAATAGTAATATAATCGGGACATTTCCACACCAATTACCTAGCCCCAAACTAGGATACCCTGTACTATGGGCACTAGATAACGGATAAACATACATAGATATGAATATTACATCCATGACTTGGAAACAAACATTTCTGTTCATCACACAAATGATTGTTCCTTGCAGGATTCGAACCCAAAGGTTATATGTTCAAACTAAATACTTGGTCCGATTTTGACAAGCGAGGTATCAATCGATTCTTCTTCAACTTCAATTCTTCTTTTTGTACTTATGTCTTGTTAACATTGTACCTGAGAATATGGGCCACCGCATAAGACTCACAAACAGACACAAGTATTTTTATGCCTATAGCTTGTCTATACATTACCTATAGTTTGTATTTATATCTGTTCACGTAAGCGTGATCGTTTTTAACGATTGATGGGCTGGAACTTATTGAAAAGTTTTACTTAGTTCCAACTTGACCTTTGTTATGCGGGCGGAGAAACCAACGGCGCACTTAAGGCCATTTTGGAGGAACGTGAGTGAAAAGCAAATATTGAATGGAGTTTTCTTAGGAGAGATTTTTATCAGAATTGAATCTAAGGGCTATTTTTAACCCCCGAACTCCAAAGAGAGGGGTGTTATAAGTTTAAGGTGTGTATATATGTATCACTAGGCTGTATCCGGTCTCTGTCTGATGCATCGTAGTTCCCAAACGAATGGACCAGACCGATTTGAATGCAGTTTTTCCTATTTGAAAGCTGATATGATCGATATGGTTCTTAGCTGCTCTAATAGGAGGGGGAAGGGAGGGGGAGGATCATAGCTTCCATACAAATGGACCGACTTTGATGCGGTTTTTATATTTGTAAGCTGATATGTTCGAGATCTTGCAATGGCAGAGTAATGAGATAAAAGGAGAGGAGTCACTGAAAGAGATAAGCTCTGTGTCTTAAGAAATGACTAATGGGACAAATGCTAAGAAGGGATGTTGTTCATCTGAAAAAAGTAGGAACAACACAACAAAATGGCTCAGGAAAATGATCAGGAAGACTAGGCCGAAGAGGAAGGTAAAAATAATGAAAGTGAACGAATGATGCTGTTATTTGCTGAATCTAAAATTCTTAACTACTTAGGTAACCTGATTACCTAATAATAATAAAAATACAATTACTAACAGATATACCAAATATATTGGCAAGGTTGAATACGAACGTATACATGACTAATGACTTGTATTAAAGTATTCAAATTTATCAACAAGAGAGGAATGTATTGTATGCGTTAAAACATACATAGGTACGCTGTCTCGTGTGTTCATGTGTTGGTTAGCAAACGTCACTGTCACGAGAACCACGGTGCACGGTGGAGTGAGTACCAAGGACGTGGGCATTGTCGAGCCAGTGAAGTGATAGAGGCGTCAAAGCAGTTCGTATACTCAGGTACAACCATCATCATCATGCCATCAACCGTAACTGATGTGCATCTTTATTCGGTGTTGGCAGCCCCAACACCGTCCTGGCCGCGTTGGCCGCCCGATGGAAAAGTTTTTGGCTACTGGATGTTCCTTCATAATGTTATACAAATTTCATATTGTAATTTTAAATCTTTGTTTCACTTATTGTATTTTATTTTATTTTACAAGCTGTGGCTGCGGTTTGCCCACGTGGTCATTTCATTTAAAACTAGCCCTTTTACAAAAAGTACCTACAAAGTGCAATATACTACATTTCTTCAAAATTCGTTCAGCCGTCAAATAGTTTTTTATCGATTGCTCGGCATCTAATTATCGGATTAAGATACCAAGTAGGTACCTCAGTTTTTAAGTCAAACCCTAAGCTACCCGACAGTCTAACCACATGGCAATCGGTCTAGTAGTTTTTACATGATGCGCGAACAATCATACAGACAAACAGACAAAAGATTTTTAATGTAATGTTTGTGATATTCTTGTTCAACAGCCTATGTTCCTTAGTTTTTTTTTTAATTATTCTCATTGTACAGAGTTTTTGTTACTTACTACTTTATTATAAGTATAGATAGAAAATGCAAAGGAGTGGAATGCCCTGCCCTCGTCAGTGTTTCCGGTAAATTATAACCCCGGTGTGTTCAAGTCAAGAGTGAATAGGTATCTACTAGGCAAGCGTGCTACACCTTCGACCACATCAAGAAAAAAAAAGATAGATATAGATTTTAAATGTTGTGTATATTTTATATGTTAATATGTTAAGTTTTTATTGGTCAAGACCGAAACCCCGAAACCCGAAATTATTGTATTTTTTATGTTTACTTTTTAAAACCCTTTTTTACAGTTACACACTGATTTTGCCATCGGTTATTAGCGGTCAGCAAAAGACTTTGCTAGAAATTGCTATCATGCTCAGTAAATGTATGGATAGACCGAGAGAAGAGAAGTAGCGGGCTTGATGTTGTGTATATGGTTGGATCTATACGAACAATATTATCTGTATTATACAAGAACCTCTTGCTTGTACCAAAGAGGTTAGAGTGTTGCTTGCTCTATCGCCACTACTCCGTGCCTAGTGTTGTGATTTTGATTACAAACATGCTAATAATTGTCAAAAAGCCACAACTTCGATACAATTCTATTGATAGAATAAACGTTGTTAGTTACCATTCAGCTATTCATTAATCAGCTAGAACGTTATCGAATGCTAAACCGAGTCTAAACGCCAAAAAAACTTTGCTATCGCAAAACTACCAAAAATAAGCACAAAATTTAAGAAGCTTTATTTGAACAGAAATAAATGATTCAGGTGAAATTAAACTCGTGACTTGAATCGTTTGGAATATAGTATCTCCTCAAGGAGATGGAGCTAACGATGCATATTTGAATTTCAAGAGGAAAATTGAGAAGCTAGGCACGTGGGGGACTTTCTATTGGACAATTTGAATGGATCGCCTTTTTATTGGGGGAACAAGAATTAGTGTTCAGAAAACCTTATTCATCTTAAGCAAAGTAGGTAAACTCTATTTAATTTTAACCTCAACCTAATTTCAGTGTTATATTCTAATATTTTGTTAAAACAGTCCGCGCATTATGAATAATGTCGTATTAATCATTTGGTCCACACATGGTCCACACCATATACAAGTTTGTACAGTAGTCGCAGCCAATGTATATGTTTGTGAAGTTAGGCTCTGTGACGATTGCGCCGGTACTGCTGTGTGGATAAAATAGCATAAAGTGAAAGCGAGATAGAATATGCGAAAAACGTAAGCGAGTCAGCGAGGCAGTTATACAATGCTGTCTTCACCTTGAACATTCGGATTGCGCCTGAAAAATATCAGTTTGCGCAGCCACTAGCAGACAACTTCCGAGACACATACTTTCGCTGCGCGTACTATTAGTAAGTTTGTTTGTTGCTGCTGCAGGTCCGTAATGGCTAAATAGATTTTGATGAAACTTGGTATAGAGATACATCAGATCATGGAAAAATCACACGTTACATTTTATCTCAGAAAAATGTTCATGTTTAATGAAAGTTCCAGGGCAGTGCCGCGTAGGAAAATTGACAAGTTTTCATATTTCTTAGGGCAATGAAATTTGAAAACCATTTCGAGATATTACGACGCGGATCATTATTTATATATTTTCCAAAAAAATAGTGCAGCTACTTCAAATATATTAAGTAATAACTCCCAACCAAGCAGAGTTCGGTGGAATAATAAAATACAGTTGCATGTAAAGAAAAAAATATACTACGCTAGAGCCTGACTTTGACAGATATATAAATGTTTTTTTTCGAATGTGGCTTCAGTAATCTTGTTCATACCACCGAACTCTAGGAGATACGTCCTTTTAGAATAAGCTACTTTTTAATAATGTTTTTTTTTCGGAAATTATAGCTTAGATTGGAAAAAGAAAATATACGTATATCTTATTTTTCAATATTACTTCAGAGAAAAAATAAAATAATAATGTTACAAATTTGAAATGTTGTCAATGGAAAGTTTTGGTTGGCATTGCAATTGTTATTGTCAGCTGCAGTGGCTATTACTTTAAGGCAAGCGACGTGCTTGAGAATAAGTTGTCAATACTTATTTGAATATCTTATGAATTCGTTTTGGATTGAATAAAAAATGACAACTGCCACCACACCAAGTTAGTGTTTTAGTATGTTAATTTATTTTCCTACAGTTTATTTCACTCAGAAAATGTAAACTCCGCATAAATAATCATATTTCACTGAAACATTGCGAACATTCTTCAAACGATTCTTTTTCACGACCTGCATTTGCATAAAGAAAGAACAAATATATTCACTCCACTTAGGTACTGTTCAAGTCTGTGGTCTAAACTATCTCGATGCTTCTACTATGTCTCTGTTAGGCAGTATTTACATACTTAATCCATACCAATATATAAAAGTGAAACGTTGTATGTTTGTTTGTTTGTAACGGCTGGACGGATTTCGATGAAAATTGGAATGGATATAGCTTATACCCTAGAATAAAACATGGGATACTTTTTATCCCGGAATATTATATTTTTACCAGGAAACAGGAAGAACTGGTCAAATATTGATTACTCGCTGTAAGAAATGGTTGCCATGGAAACAAAATAACAAGTATGTCAAAAACAACAAGAGTAGTGCCACATAATATCTAATAATACTATGTTATGGAGCTATTACCTAGATTTGCATTGGTTTTTAATATCCTAGAAGAACATAGGATGCTTTTTTTCGAACGAAGTCGCGGGGGGGCTAACTAGTTTACCCACCGCCCCCCCCCCCCCGTCCCGCGACTTCGTTTTGTATAATTTGACAATGCAGTGTGATGTCATAGGATATAGCACATTGGATCTGAACGTATGAAATTGGATGAGCAATAAATTTCATCCGTTCAGATTTTAGCGACGGATATTTGAATGCAACCAAAAAACTCAACTCAAGAAACTTAATATTTAATAATTTTATAATCATCCCTGGCACTTTATTCGCTAGTACATACGAGTGCATACGAGCACCTTTTAGAAACTTCCGTCGTGGTATAAATAGGGCGCATATCGGCTGCCTGGGACAGTCTTGACTTGGCATTCGGAACGAAACGGTCAAAGTGATTCGAAGCGAATATTTAGTGATAATTAATTAGTGTGTATAGTCGAGTTAAAAAGTTTAATTTATTTCTGTGGTTTTTTCGAAATAACTTATGTATGGTTTAATTGGCATACATTAATTTTATCCGAACCCCAGCTAGTAACAATAAGAAAAAATACATACACTAAGTACTTTATTTTGACAAATAGAACATAACAACAATTTCAGACCCTAAATACTTAATTTGCACAAATATTTTGCAACAATTCCATAAACTAAATACTTTGTTTACACCAAGGAACTTATATGTACACATAAGTACATATAATTTCCTTGGTGTACACAAACATATCTTATTAACAATTCCTTACACTTACTTCCTCCTTAAACTAATATAATGTATTGTATTCAAGTATTATTGTATTCTCTTTGATATAATGTTTTGTTTATAGGTTTTTTACGTACCATTTTGACTATAGTATTATTCTGTCTAATACAAGGAGGTTAAATTACGCTTACTCCTCCTTTGGTTTAAAACCTGGACGGTGCTGTGTCCGAGCGCACGGCCGTTTGTTTGTTGTGAAACAACTACGCCACGCACAAATCGAGAGTTATACCGAATAAAAAAAAAACAGAAAAACATCAATTTGTCTGATTTAACTCTATGCGTCCTATTACTACAAACGAACAAACATACAAAACTCAAATCTTTTCTCATTGTAATGGTTAAGTCTTAACGCCAGTAAGCGTATTCAACCTCTTTTAGTTAAAAAAACGAGGTGGGGCTGTGTCGGGGCGCACGGCCGTTTGCTTGTCATGAAACGTCTACGCCACGTCTTGAATTTTTTAAATGGTGTAACTATGTTTTGATATTTTTATCGGTACCGCTCACACCACGTCAATTTTCTTACTTTTAGTATTTTTATACACGTCGTAACTTATAAAAAAAAACACCAGTAAGCGTAATTCAAAATCATTAGCAGCTGTGCTTTTTGACCATAGACAACTGCATTATTACTCACGTACTTGACAGACTTGTTATTATTTCGCTTCCATGGCAACGTTCCCTATACAAAGTATTCATCATTTTTGCTTGAACATCATCATTATCTCAATGCATTTATGCAAGTTTTTGATACCTTGGGTTCCATTATTGCCTTTTAGGAGGGAAATCTAATTTATTGAAAAAAATGTAGCTTTCTATGGGTGAAAGAATTTTTAATATCGGTATCATATTGAAGGCCTTTATTTTTTTGAGTTTATCTATTACAAACAAATAAACATACAAACAATCAAATCTTTCCTCTTTATTATATTAGTGTAGACCTAGACATACTTTTTTGGATATAACTAAAAGTAAGTCAAAGTTTTATAACCTCTAGGGTTTGATCTTATCTCATCCCTGCGACATGAGGTAGGTACGCTGTCGTAAAAATGAGTCATGGGTTTGTTCTAATATAGAAGGCAAAATAAGTATTTTGTTGAAGAAAAAATGTTATCAAAGACATTTTTATATAAGTACCACGTTTTTAAACGGTTTCATTTAGCTTGACCAGTTTGTTGTTGTTGTTGATTTTTGTTTATTACACGACTGCCCAAAAAAAGGAGTATATATTTTTTGGGATTCATGTATGTATGTTTCTATGTTTGTATGTGAGTTTCTTTATTCCACCATAACTTTTAAATGCCTGAACAGATATAGACGTATGGGGTATCGTTAGAATCCTTACATCTATATTATTATTTTAAAATTATTTATGGCTGTAGTATGCTCCATTTCTAAATGCTAATTTAAAAAAAATATAAAGAATTTTACAATATCGGTATCATATTGAAGGCCTTAATAAGCACATTCCAATAATATATAATTTATTGGCATAAGTTTTATTTTGTCAGGGCAGGCTTTTTTTTTAGCTTTTAAGATAGTTATTTGATTATTTTGTTTGCTTTTTTGGGACAAATCTAGTAATTGAAATTTAACTCCCTTCCTGTAGACCGATTGATCTGAAATTTGGTACTCGTCTTTAGTTTTGATGGTAATATAATTATGTATATTCATTATCATTGTAAATCCAAGATGGCCGCCGCCACAAAATGGCGGATTACATATTTTTTTCAAACCCTCTATATGGGTATCAAATAAAAGGGCTTAACTAATAAAATAAATATACACCATGAAAATTCCAAATCCAAGATGGCCGCCATCACAAAATGGTGGATTACTCTTTTTAATTTTCAATCCCCTCAACATGGGTATCAAATGAAAAGGCTTAACTAGTAGAATACAGTACACTATAAAAAAATCAAATCTAAGATGTCCACTACCGCAAAATAGTAACTAATAACTTGTTTTTTTTATTTATTTTTTTAGTTTTCGCTGTTATTTGTATTAAAAGCTAAAAAAATAAAATAAAATCCAACATAAGCCGGCGGAATGGGTGCAACATGGGCATTTGACATGAAGTTCGTCTTACTCGTGTTCATTTTAAGATCCACCGGTTGGGAAACAATATTGAGGTCACTGAGCATTGTGCTTAGGTCTTCCAGGGTTCTTTCTTATGTGTACTAAAAGCTAAAAAATAATATAAAATCATGGGGCTCAGCGTAACCTTGAGTAATAGAAATTCAACTAGCCACACGATTTTATTTAGTTTTTTAGCACTTAGTACATATAAAACCGTTTAACTTAAATAAAACTTATTATTTATACGGTTTTATTTAGCTTGACATGTTTTTTGTATTTTTTTTGGGTCAAATCTTGTAATTGAAAATATATACAATACAATTACGTACGAGTATACGAGTACTCAGCATCATTGTGAATCCAAGGTAGCCTCCGCCAAAAAATAGCGGATAACATATTTTTTCAATATGGGTATCAAATGAATTGGCTTAACTAGTGGAATACAGTAGATACACCAAGAAAATTCCAAAACCAAGATGGCGATGGATATTCAGTATCATTCTGAATCCAAGATGGCCTCCGCCACCAAATGACGGATTACTTTTTTTGACAATCCCCACTATATGGGTATCAAGTGAAAGGGCTTGTCAAGTACAAGACACTTTAGAAATAACTAAATAAAAAATAAAAACTTGCAAATCAAATAAGTTTTTTAAAAGTTATCCGGTTTTATATATACTAAAAGCTAAAAAAAAACCTAGGGCGTAACGTAACCTGAGTAAAATAAATTCAACTCGCCAAACGATTTTATTTTATTTTATAGGTTTTAGTACATTTATAACCGTACAACTTATTATTATTATTATTATTTACTTCTTTTATTATTAAGTCACTTTCTTGTTTGTCTTTCGTTCGGGGTAGTATCTTGCATCTCAAATTTCGTCTGAATCTTTTAGATAGTTCTACGAACCTCTACTAACAGTATTACAGATTCATGGATACTTCACAACTCGATGGCACTGCCAAAGAGTATACAAATACTACGTAAGAGGCACTGCATTTAAAAAAGAAAAAAATAGATTAGTTTTAATCTACATTTGCTGCTTGTTTATGTAATGTACCGGGAGCTGATTAAAATGAGTTCAACACGATTAATTTACAGTGTTCTATGTTCTATCACAAACACAGTACATATTAAAGAGTACATAATTATGTACTGTGGTTCTATCGTGATTTTTCATTGACCTTGCGTCAGCATTAGACGTAATATTGTGTTGCGTCCTATCAAAAGTTTACAAAAATATTATTTTCGACTGATTTATAACATGGCCAATCTTCTGTTGTCATTGGTGCCTTATGCTGTCTAGTCTAACACAAACAACTTATTGTTATATAACACCTGAAAGATTTTAGAGCTTTAGACAATACAAAAATTAGCATGACACTTTAATGAACTTGTATCTCCCATCTGATTTAAAACGTGTAAAAATTTGAAGGGTGCAGAATAACAAACAGAGAGTAGGAATTTCATTTGCAAGTTTTTTTGGTCACAGTAAATCTATTACCCACTAACACCGTAACATATGTGCACTCCCCTTAGTACTCGGCTTTCCAGCTATCTCGACGTTTCTCAGCGAACAATTTGTTAGGTAAACTCACTTGGCCCACATCTTTGTGTGCGTTTGTTCCACTGGTTTGTTCTCAGTCTGAATGGTGCTTTATGTCGGAAATAAATCTAACTTTATAAGGAAGTACGCTCTTAACTGTGTAGCTTTGGACTTTCAAACTGTAAGTGTACGTCCTTGGTTTAAAAGTGGTTGTTTGAACTTAGATAACATGATGGGTTTTCAACGAAATTGGAATCTTTTTGGTCTCGAAACGTTAAACCAAATTTTACGTAAGATGTCTGCAAATAAATTAATCTCAAAAGGCACACTAACGATAAGTACACATTATAAAAATAAAGTTAAGAAACATAGGTAATACAAATATACATACATTAGTATGTATACTTGTATTACCTATGATTATATAAAATAAACTTAAAAAATTTTTAAAAACCGACTTCAAAATGAATAAAATAATCTGATATATGAAACAGTTAAGGAAGTCTGTGTCGTTGATTTGGTTAGATTTAATTGTTTTAAATTGGGCACCGACTTCCTTAGCTGTTTCCAACATAAGATTATTTTATTAATGTTGGAGTCGGTTTTTACTTTTTTTTTTAGATTATTTTATTCTTAACTTGGTATTTTGTCTAAGGTTCGGCGGTATTTCACACCGGGACAGCTTTTGAATCTTTATCAAGCACAGGTCCGATCTTGTATGGAGTACTGCTGCCACCTCTGGGACGGTTCTGCCAAGTATCAGCTCGAGTCTTTGAATTCAATTGAGAGACGTGCTATTAGGCTCATTGGGGATGACACTCTGGTAAAGAGTAAGCTTCAAAGTCTGGCGCATCGACGTGAAGTAGCAAGCTTGGCGGTATTCTACAGATTGCACTATGGAGAGTGTGCACAAGAACTGCACAACCTGATTCCCCCATCACCTTTCCATCACCGTACGACTAGACGATCAGCAAAGCGCCACCCTTTCATGGTTGAAATACCTCGCACAAGAACGAAGCGTTACGCTTCTTCATTTATTATATAAACTGCAAAGGAGTGGAATGCCCTGCCCTCGTCAGTGTTTCCGGTAAATTATAACTCCGGTGTGTTCAAGTCAAGAGTGAATAGGTATCTACTAGGCAAGCGTGCTACACCTTCGACCACATCAAGTGAGATCGTGGTCAAACGATTGCCTAGTCCATAATAAAAAAAAAACTCCTATTTTGAGTGGCGTGCACAATATACATGAAAATGCGATTACAGCAATCGCAAGTGACTTGCTGTTATCCATTGAGGAGTTCCTTTGTATCTCCGAAGGACTTCATCAGATCTTCACCAAATTATAGGTATGGGACCTTAAGCAAATCCATTCTATAAAAAAAAACTTCTAAATCAACCAACATTTGCCGAAGATATCGCGTCATAAAGTGAAAGTTCATTAAGTTAAGTCATTCCCTGATTTTCCACCCTTAGAAGTGGAATATTTTCATGAAATTTAAATGGCTGGCTGGATGCATACCCTATCCATTTTTTTTTAAATCGATTTGCAATTGCGGGAGATATCGCGTAACATACATACACACAAAACATACGTGTCGAATTGAGAAACTCCTCTTGAAGTCAGTAGGATAATATTGGGAACTCTACTCCCAGGAGTGAGCGTAAGCGAACGTCCTGCAGTGAGCGAAGCGAAAATTACCGCTGTGCGTTCAATCGACCTATGATAATGTTATGGATATAAAATATCTCGTTGAACTTGAATTTAGTCAAATAACTCTAACATGTTGTTCGATAAACAACCTTGTACTTTGAATTTAAACCAAATCTGTACATCAATTACTACTGGAAAGACTCACAAACATAGTAAGCTTCTTCCTAATTCTATTCGCTGCATTGTCTGTGGCCCCTCAAACTGTGGCAATACCAATTTATTGATTGGTCTTCTTTTACATGAAAACGGATTAAATTCTTAAACGTGTACATATTCTCAAAAACTTTATTTCAACCGATTTATATATTCTTAGACAATGTTCTCAAATTGGTACCTGCGATTAAATACTATAAATTTAAAGAAAATGATGAAGTGTTGAGTCCAATAGACGCAAAGACAGACTCAGTGATAATATTTGATGACGTGGCTTGTGAAAAACAGAATAATATACGTGATTATTTTGCTACAGGGCGACACAAACAAATTGATTGTTTTTACTTAAATCAAACATATAGTAAAATACCGAAACAACTTATTAGAGTCAAAGCAAATGTTGTTGTTCTTTTTAAGCAAGATGAAATTAACCTTAGACATGCTTATGGTGAACATGTTAATTCAGATATGTCATGGAATCACTTTCGTGAGATGTGTAAAGAAATTTGGAGTGTCCCATATAATTATTTAGTAATTAATAAAGATTGTGAAAAAAACAAAGGAGGTTACAGAAAAAAACTTTGACACTTTTGTTATTATCGATTAGCCGGTAGTGTATATATAAATGCGTTATATATTAATATAAACTTCATTCAACAGTCCGACATTGGAAGATATAGGTCTTATTACACTATGGAAAATTTAGAAAAGACGTTAAATCAACAAATTGTGAAATCTGCAGATGTTGTTAAAAGAAAGGTAAAGTTAATGCGAAGTTTAAAATCAGATGCTGAGATGGCAATCGAATCTGCATTAAAACCAATAACAGATCCTCTTAATAAAATGGCTACAAAAAGTGTTTCATTAAATGATGATCAAGAAATGCCTATTCAATTAAAAAAAGTTAAATACAATGAGGTAGATGATGAATTAAATAATGATTTTATATTCACTGCCAAAGATAGTATGTCTGATGCAAGTGTCATTGATAAATTAACTGAAGATGAATCTGAGGGTGATGATGAAAGTAAAACTCTGGATAAGAGTGGTTCATCCTTTTATCCTTTCAATCTTTCGAACCGGATGATATTCCATGGAGTTTATCAGAGGATGTATTTCAACACGTTCCTTTTGGTTTTAGATTAGAAAAAGGAAAATTAAAATGGGATCATTACATTTGTCTATAAATGAAAATAAAATTAGTATAGGAGGACGATTGTATGCTAAGACATCTGGGCTTAATGAGTTACTGTTTAAAAAAATCCTTATTTATCTATAATAACTGAAGATGATAAGCGCAACTATAAACAAATGTTGTTAGATACAAATGTACATCGTCGTGATCATGATCCAAAAAAAACAATCAAAACGAATAAAGGCGTAAAATACTTAAATATTATAAAACCACTTTTTAAACTGGGTAAAGAAATTACAACAAGTACTGAAAGTCATGTACAAGGATCAGGATTGCCAGTCTTAAAAAAGGTAAAACCGAACGTGGACTATATTTACTGGGATGACCCCAATGAATTGGTTGAGAGATTAAAGCTATTGATCGCATCTCGTGATGCTGGAAATACTAGTTTAGATAATGAAATTATATCAATAATTGAAGAACTTCACGAATACGGTATAATTAGTTAGATATAAACTATATTGTATCGATAGAATACTCAGTTTAATGTTGAAAGTCCATCAATCAATACCTTTGCTGCTATGAATATAGATAAATTTGGCTATCACGTTCATAAACGCTTACGTTTACTGGATGAGTTTAACAAATCTCAAACAGAATTTAATGAGCAGCTCATTAAAAAAAGTTGCTACACCAAGCAAGAAATAGATAAAAAATTGAAAGAAATACAGAGTCAAATTAAAGCGTATATAAGTCAACACCAAAATGAAATCAAACATCCAATAAATCACATTAATTAACCGCTCACTACAAAATGACAAAAGTAGAAATTGTTAATGAAATTCATAAGCAAGCAAGTAGAAATTTTACTCGTAGCTGTGTTGTAATAAAAGATATCGATGAATTGTGGCAAGCTGATTTAATTGATATAAAAAACTTAAGCCAGTTTAATTCAGGTTATAAGTATATTCTAGTTATAATTAATGCTTTTTCTAAATTTGTATGGACAGTTCCCGTTAAAAGTAAATCTATGTGTGAAATAGCGAATGCTTTCGAAAATGTTATAAAAAGACGAACACCTATAAATTCGCAAACAGATTTAGGAACAGAATTTTATAACATTGCTTTAAAAAAAATATTGAGTGAATATAATATTAATCATTACTCTACTTTTTCTACTAAAAAAGCATCTATAGTAGAACGGTTCATTAGAACAATAAGGAACAAACTTTATAAGTATTTTGATTTAGTTGGAAATTATGTATGGAATGGAAAGCCCTTACAAAAAAATATTAGTAAATATAATAACACTTTGCATCGTACAATTAAATTAAAACCAAAAGACGTTAATCCATCGAACAAAAGTATTGTATTAAATAATATCATAAAATTACAAAAAACGTGTTTTAAATAAAGAAGGGCATTTTCTAGTGGGAGACCAAGTTCGCATCAGTAAGTATAAGGAATGTTTTCAAAAGGGTTATACACCGAATTGGTCAACTGAGCTGTTTACAGTAGTAAAAGTAAATAACACAATCCCTGTAACGTATAATTTAGAAGATCAATACAAACAAATGATATTATATATTATTTGTCTTCTCGTGACCACGATCAATGCAACTTGATCAAAACGTCGAGGTAAATAAATATTAAGTTTTCAGCGCGATTAAGTCCCGTTTAAATATTTAACTAAATTATGTTAGGTTCGTTTTATGAACAAGAACTTCAAAAAACTAAACATCCCGATATTTATTTGGTTGACAAAGTGTTGAAAAGAAAAGGTAACAAGTTGTTTTTTAAATGGTTAGGTTTTAGTGAAAATAAAAATTCATGGATTAATAAAAATGAAATGTTATAATCTATAAAAAGTTATGGCACATAAAATATAATCATTTACATATAACCGATGGAAGGAAGTGGACTCATTAATAAAGTAATAAATAATTTACCGTTTGAGTTACATTTACCTGGTTATAATTATTGTGGACCTGGTATAAGATTACGAGAACGATTATTACGTGGTGACCAAGGAGTTAATAAATTGGACAAAGCTTATAAACAACACGACATTGCTTACTCGACTAATTCTAGTTTAGAAGATCGTCATAAAGCAGACGCTGAACTCTCTAACATGGCTAAAAGACGTCTTAGATCGAAAGACGCTAGTACTAGAGAAAAACTTGCCTCCTGAGTAGTGAGAAAAGCTATGAAAACAAAATTAAAATTGGGTGCCGGTGTTAAAAAATTTAATACTATAATTTCTCGTATACGTGCAAAATAAAAAAAATTAAAGCCTAAAAGTAATAAATCTGCTATTAAAATTGCTTATGCTATAGCAAAAAAAATATTCATCAAAAATAAAGTTCGCATGCCGCGTGTAATACCTATACCTAAAACTGGAGGAATATTACCTTTGATACCAATATTTGCTGGGCTATCAGCATTAGGTGCTTTGGCGGGTGTTACGAAAGCTATCAATGATTATAAATCAGCAAAACAAAATCTTTATGAATATGAACGCCATAACCAAGCAATGGAAGCTATAGCACTGGGAAAAGGATGTTATTTAAAACCATACAAAAAGGGTAGTGGTTTGTTTTTGAGATCTCCAAAAAACTAAATAAGAGGTTACCCAACCGTGCTCTAACCGATTTAGATATTATAGAGCATGCTAGTAATATACCTTATTTTAGAGGTGTTTATATGCGAGATAAATTACCAAAAAAAAAAACAAACGTATTGAATGTGGCATTATTAATTTGGATGATCACCAAAATCCTGGAACACATTGGGTAGCCTACGTGAAAAATAATGATTATTGCGAATATTTTGATAGCTTCGGTGATTTAACACCACCATTAGAGTTAATCAAGTACCTAAATAATCATGAAGTATTTTATAATTATGTAAAGTGTCAAAGTTATGATGCAATAAATTGTGGTCATTTATGTATTAAATATTTTAAAAACTATTGGAAATCTCATTTAAGATAATGAAATGTTGATTTACTATCAGTATCACTATGTCTCTTACGCTATCTATATCAACCTCCACTCCATTATCAACAACGAACTATTCACCAGCTTTAGAGAGTTCTACGAATCTTCTGATCCTGTCAACATTCTTTCGACTACCGTGCTAAGGATAGAATGTGATATCATTAGCGGCTCATACACTAACGGTACACCCAGTCATATAATTCACGAATTTCCTCCAAACGTGCCGCCTGGTTATAGGATTATTGAAATACCAAAGAATATCATTTATTTTCCTATCAATCAGAACAACATCAGCTCAATAACTATTAGAATATTGGATGCAAATAATAATTTAGTAAATTTACGAGGTGAAGATATCCAATTGTATTTACATATAAGGAGAAAATGATTGACTATCATAAAAACTCACCACAAACATCGAATTGTCGCATTTCTAACCACACCATCAACAAAAGAAGACCTAAAGTAAAACTAACGAAAGAAAACAAATAATTAAATTAATTGGACTATTAAAATGACTATCCTTAATATAGCAGATTCTCCTCGTGTTGATAATACCATTGAAAGTATAGAATATCATATGTATAAACCATATGTCAATAGCTTTCGTGAAAATGATGAAATACGAATACCTATTAATCAAAAAGATCTATACGTTTTACCTTCAGCCAGTACTCTGTACATAGAAGGTGTTCTGAATGTTATTAAGCGTGACACAAAAACAGCAGTAACCAAAGTGCACTTCACCAACAACCCTGCACTATTTTTGTTTTTATATAACTGTAACTACTAATTCAACTTTCCACGCGTAATTTTTGACAAACGAGTATTGGCAACACTGTTATGTATGACCATTGAACCTGGGAACTAAATGTGCCTTCCTAGCGTTTTAATACTGGTAGGCTTAACTACTTAGAAGTAAATTATTTTATCCTTAGGTTAAAGTTTCATAGCCAGTTGCTACCAAAATTAGGATGAATTTATTTTATGTTGAGCGCCACCTAGCAAACCTAAGATACGATATTTTTAATGCTATTTTTCATGTTATAGTAACTCCATCGGTCAATAAGCACATGAATGAATGGTAAATTATCAATTTGAAACGAAATTATTAAAGTAAATAGATGAAACAATATTTCGCGTGTATAATAAACTACATCTCTTTTGGGTTGGATTAGTCTCGAAGTAATCCAAAGTTAGCAGCTTTAAGTGTCCAAACTAAAATTTCCAGGCTATTTGATAGCGCCATCTAGATATAATACGGGATTTTGAGCTTTTTGGAGTTGGTATGTGGTCCTACTAATGTATTGAATGAAAATGTTCCTCTCGTATACAGTAGGTATGTATCAATGGCAATTTATGATTTTCAGCTAAAAAGTAACAAGCAACCATAAGAAGGAGCCTAAAAGTAATAAAATCACAAATAACATTTTTGATTCAAACATTAGTTGAACCAACTGAAATAGGTATCCCTCGTGGTCTTACTAATAGGAATAATGGGGTAGGTTCACGAGAAAACGGTGACTGTTTTATGAGTAGGAATATGGATTTTTACGTCTGACCGATTTCCCTTCAAATCGCGGGTTTATTGAAAAAGGTCTGGAGATTACAAATTTATTGGAAAAGGTCTAAGCTGGAGACGAGATTGGGAATCTTATAAATTGCACCTTTTCATGACCCCACCCGGCGAGAGGCGTAATGGAATTGTGTTGTACAGGCCGTCGCAGGTAAGGGTGAAAACACGCGTGCCCACTTTTATTTCAGTTCCTAGAAGTCTTGCAGGGAACGTCACTGCACTCGTCATCCATTAACAGCCATCAGATATCCAATCATATGATCCCTCTTTATCTCTTTTTAAGACCATAATAAACTCCAAAGCAGTCAGTAAATGGATATCAAGATAATGTTTTATAAATATAGAGCTAAAGTATCTCACCCTAAATTGCTCGTCCTATCCGAGTTTGACCCTAATGGAATTTCGCTGTACCAACCCTCATAGTCATAGGTAAGGATTTCACAGAGGCAGGTAATACTTCTGAAGGCCTCATAAACGACGTGTGCCTACCTCTATAATATCCGGTGGGCTCTCGCAGAATAGAGTAGTATGACGGGGTGACATGCGAACATGGAAATGATTTTATCCCAACAACAAGCTATGTTTCTCATTATTTTGATGGCGGACATTTAGAGATGAAATTTTAAAAGTCTATTATCAATTATCAAATAGTAAATGGCATGTGGTTCAAGCATGACAAAGTTTAGTTATCATAAACTGGATAATCAACCGAATCAAATACTTCTAATATGCTGAACATATACCTGCCAAATTGCACGCCACACCGGGTGTTCAGCAGTCGTCGGACCACTTCGTTGGGGGCCGATACGTCTTCCGGTCCGTGGTCACAATTAGAGAACCTTTATTCCCAACGGTATCGGTTCTTTGAGATATGTGACCTGCCCATTGCTACTTCAATTTGCTAATTCAGGAAGCCATGTCGACTACAGAGAAAGACTACAGAGGACTTGAAAACCATCTCGTTTTGTTAAGTCGTATAGAGTATCGTTAAGTAATAGATAGATAGAAAATTCTTTATTGCACACATAAGATAGGTACATAGGCGAACTTAATGCTACCAAGCATTATCGTCCAGTTAACCTCGGTGTATTGTGATGTTTTTAATGCGGAATAGTGCCTATTTTAAATTGGAAAAGTAATAGATTCCTAATAATAATATCAATACTATTTCTATACTTACATAATATACCTACGTATATAATATAATACTACATTATAATATAATTTCATTTATACATAGTATACTTAAGGGTACATATTTTAAATATATAACTATATAGGCAAGCGTGCTACACCTTCGACCACATCATCGCTTTCCATCAGGTGAGATCGTGGTCAAACGATTGCCTAGTCCGTAATAAAAAAAATAATATATATACAGTAATAAAACAGGTAATAAATAAGATATTCATTTTTTTTTAAATAGATCATAATTTACTAAGCTATTATTTAAGCATAACATAATTAAGCAAGGGAAGTGTAATGTAGTTAACAGTCTATGTATGTCTTTATGTATGTATGTATGTTCATATAGACAAAGACATATCTTTATTGTGACAAATAATAATAATAAACAAACAGGTTAATCAAATGATAAATAAGACTAACAAAATATTTTTCCAAATAAAACGACTTTTTAATAAAAATGATATTTTGTAAACAACCGCTAAAAAGAATAATAAGATAAGAAAGAGTTTTTTGAAGGCGGTGCCAAGACGAGCCATAATTATTAATACGGTTGAGCTTATTCAAAAAGGTAATGTCATAAACGGTTTTGACTATTTTCCATCATTTTGTTGTTGCGTTCTTGTGACTACCTGTCGGCTCCATCATCAGACCCTGAAAACCACATAACACGTAACGTGTTATGAGCCCAAACTCGAAGGGGTTCCAACATTTTGTTGTTGAGGTCCTGTGACTACCTTCCGGCTCCATCATCAGACACTGGATACCACATAAAATTAGAGAATTCATCAAGACAAACCAAATGAGCCTAAACTCGAAAGGGTTCCATCACTTTTGTGATGAGTTCCTGTGACTACCTTCCGGCTCCATCGTCAGACACTGAATACCACATAACACCCGAAAATTCATCAAGACAAACCAAATGAGCCCAAACAAGAAGGGGGTTCTATCATTTTGTTGTTGATTTCCTGTGACTTCCTTCCGGCTCCATCATCAGACCCTGGATACCACATAAAACCAGAGAACTCACCAAGACAAACCAAATGAGCCCAAACTCGAAGGGATTCCATCATCTTATTGTGTAGTTCCTTTGACTACTACTACTACTACTACTGTATTTTTAAATATCATCAGAACTACACCCATGTGCAAAACTTCAGCGTCTTTGGCCCTCCTAAATTGTTCAAAATTGTCTTTGCAATCCAGTCCTAAACATTATAACACAGTGAATTAAATTAAAGTTTGTTTAAGCTACTAAACCAATTTTGATGAAATTTATACAGTACCACACTAGAGGTCTTCTTACTCAAGTAAAAACAATCAGGTAAAAAAAATAAAATAAAAAAAAAAACAAACAATACAAACAAACAATATACAATATAGGATTTCTTTTCTTTTTTTTCATAAATCGTTTTAGAAATCTTAGAGATAAACATAAAATAAAGGCAATATAATCGAATGGATTTACTCAACAAAACTATTTATTCTCGAAAAACTGCTCAACCAATTTTGATACAATTTATACGGGACCATTTGAAAAGTATACCCTTTCAAACAATAAAATAATTTTTAAAATCGATCTGCAATTGACGGAAATATCGACCGAAATACATAAAAAAAACATACATATAGCCGAACATATAACCATCTCCTTTTGTGAAGTCGATTAAAAATTGGTATTACCTATATTATCGTTTTTTTGCCACAAGACGGCCCCAACTCAGCATAGTGCTGGTTGCAAAACAACCAGAGCTGTTTTCCGTTGGGAACGGCAGATGACGTCACGCACGGAAATACACTACAAAGTTGTACTCTGTCTCCCCAAACAAACAAAAAAAAAAAAAAACAGACTACTTTTCACTTTTATATTTTGGTATGGATTATTATGAAAGTATTTGTTTTTCAATAAAAACATTTTATTTTCATCTTGAGTAAACCCTTCCATCCATTTTGCCCCAGTTTACTCTAGCTGCTAGCCGACGCTCGTGACTTCTCAGGCCGTCATCGGCGGTGATTGGCGATCAGCCGCTCACTGTGCAACTCACTGTAACTGAGAACATATGTGTATCTCTTTCTGACGGTAAAATCTCATTGGTTCAGAATATCTCAAAAAGTTATGGATGGTCTCTTATGAACGTTTTCCTGTAACTATAACGGTTAAGGTACCTGCTCTTACAGTCCCGGTGTCTGGATTTCGGTTAAAGAAAGTTAGTGGTTCATATATGGGGAACTGTATACGCTTTTTTAATAAGTTACCTGACGGCATTGATAAATTATCAATGCGTAGGTTTGTTAAATAAATTTTCATAAAAAACGCATATAACAATGTAACAAAAATGCATGGCCTGATTTCTCCAAGCTCCGTGATAATAATAAATTATCACTTCTATCACATATCTTTAAACGAGAAATTCTTGTAGAAATTGTTGAATAATCTGAATCTCGGAAACGGCTCCAACGATTTTCATGAAATTTAGTATACAAGGGGTTTCGGGGACGATAACTCGATCTAGCTAGGATTAATTTTTAGTAAATGTTGTTTTATTCTTGTTTTCAACAATCAACTTTATCGATAATCAACTTAAACATCAACTTTTTTTTTTGCTATACTTACGTAATAGGTTGATAAACTGTAAAAAAATAAGTATTTATTTCTAATATAATATTAAACTAATTGCACTCGTGATTTTTTATTTAAATAATCAGTTCATATTTTTTTATTATTATGTCGGTAAGATCGAAAAATATTATTCATATTTCATAATTTCATCAGTATGTAATTCGTATTTAAATATAATTTCTAAAAAAACACAATTTACCTAAAAAAAACAATAAATACCGAGCAAAGCTACTGTTGGTAAAGGTACTGTTTACATTAAGTGAATAAAATGTTCAAAGTACTTAGTGATACGTCTCATGACATGCCATGAGATCATAACATGATGTCACGTTGTTTTATACAATAAACCTAGTTATAATTTTTACTTTATTGTTTGTTGTTTTTTGGGTCAAATCTAGTAATTGAAATTTTACCCCCTTCCTGTTGGTCAACAGGTTATCTGATTTATCTGAAATTTGGTACACATCTGTAGTCCTGATGACAATACAATTATGCATTTTCAGTATCATTATAAATTTAAGATGGCCGCCGGTACAAAATGGCAGATTACATAATATTTTTCTACCGTCCACTATAGATATTAGATGAAAAAAAATAACTATTAAAATACACTACACCATGAAAATTCTAAATCCAAGATGGCCGCCAGGACAAAATGGCGGGTTTCTTTCTTTTTATACGCTTTATATTATCTTCACTTGTATGTTTGTAACCGACTCCTTTGGACGCTATTTTGACCCACTTTAAACGGTCAGATTTCATTCAAATTTTGCACACCTGTCAAAGACCGATGACAATGCAATAATTCGAAAAAAAAAAAAAAAAAAAAAAAAAAAAACTCTCTTATAAATAAACCAAACTAAAAAGTAGAAAATAAATAATAGTTTAAAAAACTAAAAAACACGCTTTATATAGACAACCAAACTAAAAAATAGAAAATAAATTTTAATAATTTTGAATTAAGAATAGTGTTTGAATTTAAAAAATAGCGTGGGGTGCTTTTTAAGATATTATCGAAATGATAATCCTTCTTCTCATATCTGTCAATGAAATATTTATAACTATTGACCCATGCACCCCACGATTTTTTTGAAATTCAAACACTATTCTTAATTCAAAATTATTAAAATTTATTTTCTATTTTTTAGTTTGGTTTTCTATTTAGTCGTAAAGCGTGTTTTTTAGTTTTTTAAACCATGATTTTTTTAACCCCTGAACAAAGAAACGGGTGTTATAAGTTTAGAGTGTGTGTCATTGTGTCACTGTGCGTGTGTGTGTTTGTATGTGGCATCGTAGCTCCCAAACGAATGGACCGATTTTGAAATGGTTTTTTATGTTTGAAAACTGGGGGTTGGGAAAAGAGGGATGAGAATCGTTTTTTTTCCAAACGAATGGACCTATTTAGCTGTCAAACGAATGGACCAATTTTGATGCAGTTTTTATGTTTGAAAACTGATGTGATCGAAATGCTTCTTAGCTATAATGTGGATGGAGGGTCGGGGGTTCTTTTTTTTTTAACTAAAAAAACCTGAAAATAAAATTTTATGTTTAACGGTTTTATTAGTACTAAATGGTAAAAAATAAAATAATATCGTGGTTCGTTGTGAAACCTGAGTGATAGAAATTCAACTAGACACACTATTTTATTTTATTTTTTACCTTTGAGTACATACAAAAAGGTTTTTTTTATGTTATTTTTTATTTAACAGTGTATAAAATAAATAAATTATGTATGTTTGGTTAGGTCAAATCTTGCAAGCTGAATTAGAACCACTTCCTCTTATCCTACGGAGTTGATGTTTTACATGTTGATTGAGTTCTAATGACGATGCATTTTTATGGTAAGCATGATCTGAGTCGACATCCAGGATCTGCTCTAGATAAAGGAACTCTTCAACGGTTAACAGCACTGACACAACATTTTGGATACGCATTTTAGATATCTGGATAAATAAATGTATACGTAAAGTTCCTTATTTATTTCCAACAGAGTCATTTCTCAGAAGTTACTCAACGTGTCATCATTTCAAGATTACCACAATTTACTTCCGGGAATACAAATGTTAGGGAGAATATAAGTTGCGATGAATGCCGTACCAAGTCCTTTATTTTCTGCTTCGTAAAGTTTGGTCGGGCTCTACCTCAAAACTTGTGATAGTAGCTTTGTAACGAAATGTATAGATAATGTTTTTTTTTATAAAATGTTTTCACTCGCATACCACTGCAACAGGATTCCCTGTGTCAAGATAACCACAATTTACTTCCGGGAATACAAATGTTAGGATGAATATAAGTTGCGATGAATGCCGTACCAAGTCCTTTATTTTCTGCTTCGTAAAGCTTGGTCGGGCTCTACCTCAAAACTTGTGATAGTAGCTTTGTAACGAAATGTATAGATAATGTTTTTTTTTATAAAATGTTTTCACTCGCATACCACTGCAACAGGATTCCCTGTGTCAAGATTACCACAATTTACTTCCGGGAATACAAATGTTAGGGAGAATATAAGTTGCGATGAATGCCGTACCAAGTCCTTTATTTTCTGCTTCGTAAAGCTTGGTCGGGCTCTACCTCAAAACTTGTGATAGTAGCTTTGTAACGAAATGTATAGATAATGTTTTTTTTTATAAAATGTTTTCACTCGCATACCACTGCAACAGGATTCCCTGTGTCAAGATTACCACAATTTACTTCCGGGAATACAAATGTTAGGATGAATATAAGTAGCGATGAATGCCGTACCAAGTCCTTTATTTTCTGCTTCGTAAAGCTTGGTCGGGCTCTACCTCAAAACTTGTGATAGTAGCTTTGTAACGAAATGTATAGATAATGTTTTTTTTTATAAAATGTTTTCACTCGCATACCACTGCAACAGGATTCCCTGTGTCAAGATTACCACAATTTACTTCCGGGAATACAAATGTTAGGGAGAATATAAGTTGCGATGAATGCCGTACCAAGTCCTTTATTTTCTGCTTCGTAAAGCTTGGTCGGGCTCTACCTCAAAACTTGTGATAGTAGCTTTGTAACGAAATGTATAGATAATGTTTTTTTTTATAAAATGTTTTCACTCGCATACCACTGCAACAGGATTCCCTGTGTCAAGATTACCACAATTTACTTCCGGGAATACAAATGTTAGGGAGAATATAAGTTGCGATGAATGCCGTACCAAGTCCTTTATTTTCTGCTTCGTAAAGCTTGGTCGGGCTCTACCTCAAAACTTGTGATAGTAGCTTTGTAACGAAATGTATAGATAATGTTTTTTTTTATAAAATGTTTTCACTCGCATACCACTGCAACAGGATTCCCTGTGTCGCGGGTGGCATGCACACACTCAACACACCGCCAACATCCAAAGCCCGAGAACCAACATTAAAGCTCATTCTAAAAATGCTTACTCCAGGCAGGATTCGAACTTGAGACACACTCGCATACCACTGCAACAGGATTCCCCATGTCGCGGGTGGCATGCACACACTCAACACACCGCCAACATCCAAAGCCCGAGAACCAACATTCAAGCTCATTCTAAAAATGCTTACTCCAGTCAGGATTCGAACTTGGGACACCAAGCTTTGCAAGCCGAGGCACTACCTCTTTGGTCTGAGGGCACTACCACTGTGCTATAAGGCAAGGAATGAGTTGTCAAAACTTTAGGTAAAAGTTTGACTGTGTGTGTATAAATTCTGTACAAAGGTATCATAATTATAACTCTTAATTAGTGACTCGTATGAAAAATGAATCACAACCAATATATAAAAGTGAAAAGTTGTCTGTTTGTTTGTTTGGGGAGGTTTAACCCGATAACGGCTGGATGGATTTTTATGATATTTAGAATGGAGATAGCTTATTCCCTGGAATAAAACATAGGATGCTTTTTATTCCGTAAAATTGTAAGTTACTCACTGCAAGGAACGGTTGCCATCACAGAATGGTCAGTGGTTGCCCTGGAAACGAAATAACAAGTCTGTCAAAAACATCAAGAGCATTGGTCATAGACATTGTATGTTATTTAATTCTGTTTTTTTTTTTTTTATTACTGACTTGGCAATCGTTTGACCACGATGCACTTTGAACCTTATAGCACACTATGTGTATACATAGGCATAGATAAGTAATAGTCACTACGTGCGAATTTGGCGCGAAAATATTCTCGTCGCTGCGTTCCCGTAAAACTCATTTTCCATTCCTTGCTCAATGGTTTGACGCAATCGCACAAAACCTGGCCTGTGGTTGCCTGAATATATGTTGCCACTGACAAACCGAACCAAAGACATAAGAAAATATTATTTATGGAATTATAACCTCAGAAAAAATATGAAGACAAAAATGGGGTGATTTTCCAGAAAAAAATATTGTATCTTAGAAATAAGATCGATGACACCCTATTATTATGCTTTATTAAAATATTACATGAATGTAGCTATCTAATATCATTAAAATATCAACACAGCTTAGTACAAAAAGTGACCAGAATATCAATTTAAAAAACAGATTTTTTTCAAAAAAAATCGTCTAAATTTTAGGTTAAGTTTTATACGTTTTCTATTTATTATACTAAGTTTATAGGTACTTATTTAGTGTTTAAACATAAAGGAAAAATATCCCTTAAAAGAATAAAACACTCAGATTGGATAGGGAACGCGGGAATCCATTTTAATCGAAATCTGTACAAAACTGGGTGCCCCAGCAGCCAGGTGCATTTAGAGTTTTTATTTTGGCAAAAGGAGGGGCCACCCGTGTATCGGGCGTCCGGGGATTTGGCAACAGGAGGGGCCGCGTGTATTTACCGGCTAGAAGAAAATAGGTTATTTTTTTCGCGAAAAATAGGAGTCCTCGCTTACGAAGTCGCGGGCGGGAAAACTAGTGAGGTATATAAATTGGGTTTATTTTTCTAGCCAGTATAGGAAGATCCTAATCTACATATTGCGGGAAATGAAAGGAACCATGGGCTCAATTTTAAAGAAAATAAAAGAAACAATAATATTTTTTTGTAATAAATGTATTTTTAGTGATGAAACAAACTAACAAAAAGTTGTAAGTATTTTTTCAAAAGATGCTACATCTTTATTAAAAATCAACTAGCTCTTTCTATAACTCGCTGAAACCTTAAATTAATCAGTGAAATCTTAGCGTAGAAATATTATTTTAGTAATTCCATGTTTCTTTCGTCCTATAATATTTCCAAATTAAAATTTAGTAATAAGTTCATCATGATATAGTTAAAGCACCATCATTCGTTAGTTCCACGTTCAGTTTGACACACAGCGCCGAGCGTCCACAGTAGCCCTCGGCTCCATGCCATTAAGCGGAAATTAAATTGTCTGCCGTAAAAAAAGGAAATAACATTTTGATGTGACAGGCGATACGCGCCGTAGCGAGTAATTTTTCCCCATTTATGAAACGTTAAAAAGGTATGAGCTTTTTGAATTCGCTTCTGCTGAAAATAAATTGAAATATTGTGTCCCTGCTATTTTTTGAATTATGACGTTATTTGAATGAAACTAATATACTTTTAAAACCGTCGTCCTCAAGGACATAACCATTACATAGTTACGTTTAAAATTATTTTGTCTGATATAATATGACAAAACTGCTAAGCACTTGGACTTATTGGTTTCTTATTTGATTTGAAGCCCATTTCCTGATTATTTTGATTGTATTGCCGACCTTTCATGGAATCACATACGCAACGTTTTGTATTTCTACCACATTTTTATGTAAAGGGGAGGTTTTCCTCGATACAAAAGAATTGGGTCTGCATACATTTGCCTCCATAAATCACGGTACAATAGTTGTTTTGTCATACTACAAATAGAAAATTTATAGCTTTTCGGTGTTACAAAAAAAGTACGATATCTGGAACAAACAGACTACTATTTTGTATAGCTTTATTGTACGTAGGCTTAGGTTTTGATATTCAAATTTCTACATTTCTATTTTTGCATTTTATTGCGTAATTTTATTATTCTTTGGAAAGCTATTCCATTCTTAATCTCTGAAGAAATTGCTTTTTTATTAGTTTTATGTTCAGGGCCTTTATTCTCTATGAACACTCACACGCGTAACACGTCTTGCTGTGGAATCGTTCGGAAAAGTACGGCAATTCTCGAACATGCACAAACAATTCCACGTAGATATCTTAACGCGACGCGTTACGTGGCCGAGTGGCAATAGAGAATAAGGTCCCAGCTAAGTTTACTTTTTTTTTATTTGACTCCTATATTTTTACAAATCCAGCTAGTCGTAAAGGAAATCAGGTAAATCTACTAAAAGTTTTAAAAACGTAAAAGTACTAATCTGAAACCAGAAGTGAGGATCCCAGAGCCACTCTGGCTCGGCATTACACCGAAGAGATAACAGAAATAACCATGGACGAAATCGAGATGGCTCTTGAACAGCTTATAAAAGCCCCTAACTGAAAAGCCCCTGGAGAGGATGAAATCACAGCATAGCTCTTAATAGCAGGATTAAAAACATTACTCAAGGAATTTCAGGCAATCTTCAACTCTATTCTCTTTAATAGGAGAACTTTAGAGGCATGAAACAGAAGATTGGTCAAGTTATTTTTCAAAAAAGGTGATAAATATATAATAATTTTCTAAATGGAAAAGTTTGGATCACGGTCGAAATTCAAACTTGCACAATTTGCTTCTGCGTGGCACACGTCTCTACCAATTCAGCTACCGTGACCTATGCATGGCCATCCAATTTTTTCCACTAGCTTCTTGAACCCGTCTTATGGGGACGGTAACGCCATCTATTGGTAGTACTTCGAACTAACCAACCAAACACGGCTAACATTGATTAACTTCATGTCTGAAAGATAACGCCCCTCAAATCATTTTTATTTTTATTTTAGTAGTTAACGCCTGCTTAGCGTAAACATATATAATATTTTTATAATGGAACAATTTGGATGACTGACGAGGCGTTTGCTAAAAAAAGGTGATAAATAACTACAGAAAAATTACAGACCTATTGCACTCCTGAGCCATGTCTACAAGCTATTTTCAAGAGTTGCCTGGAATCGTTTAGCGCGAAGACTAGACGACTTTCAGCCACCGGAGCAGACCTGGTTTCAGGGAGGCTATAGCACCATAGACCACACACTGAGGCAGATTATGCAGAAGTCAGAGGAGTATAATCGGCCCCTGTGTTTAACCTTTGTGGACTATGAGAAAGTTTTTGACTCAATCGAAACCTGGGCAGTTCTAGAATTTCTGCAACGATGCCCAGTATACTGGCGATATATCTAAGTGTTATGATGCTTGTACAACGTTGCTACTATGACTGTCCAAATTCAGGACAAACAGACCAAACATGTCCACCTACGTCGAGGCGTGAGACAAATAAATGTTCATAATTTTCAAAAACAATCCCTGAAACTGTTCACAAAAGCATTGGATGATATGTTTAAGATGTTGGACTGGGAAGGACAGGGCATTGACATAACGGTAAATACATCTAACACTTGAGATTTGCGATGAAATCGGCATAATGTCTGAATCGTTTCAGGATTTGCAGTAGATGGTGGATAGCTTAGATAGATAGATAACTCTTTATTTTACACCAAAAATATATACCAAATACAAATGAACTAACACTAAGAAATATTATTGTACAATGGGCGGTCTTACCACTAAAAAGCGATCTCTTCCAGACAACCTTTGTATGGAGAGGAAATAAATACGACAACAGACGGTGAGTACACCACTCACAGGTATCATAAAAATATGCTAATTACACTAAAATAAATAATATAACTAATAAGAATACAAACCAATACAATAAAATAAATATCTAATCAATCAAGCCTTTTACATCTATTATAGATGATTTAAGCAGCGACAGTATTCGGAGGGTTTTTACTGCACTTCCGCTGATGGCTAAAGAGCCCACACGGGAAAAGCAGATCCGGCCACACAGTGTGCAGAGGTTTGAGTGCTGTGTACTAGAAGGGATTTATAGCGCGTTCGTTTCTTTTCACGTGTTTATTGGCAAGCACTTCAAACCAGGCATTGTCATGAACAGTTATGCTGTCGGCAAGAACCTTTTCCAGAGGTCTCGGTCCTCTGCAAGACACTCCCAGCTGGACCAGTCTATGTCAAACGTAGTCAAGTCACGTTTGACGCTGTCTTTTTACCGTAACAAGGGGGTGTTTGGGCGTTTTGTATTTGTGATCTCTCCTAAGAGAGTTTGACTTCTCTGTTTCAAGAGGGCGGTGATACTAGGCAGCTGTGCCGTCTAAAGAACCTACTCGTTGGTGATTTTGTCCCTCCAGGATATGCCCAAAATGCTCCGAAGGGAATGCATGTGGAATGTGTTGGGTCTTCTTTCCTGTTTGGCGTACTATGTCCAGGTTTCAGCTCCATACCTGCTGCTGTACCTGCATAGTATGCTTATGCATACTCTTGTATGTACCCTTCTAAGCATCGTGGGTAAGCTTTTTGCTCGCGTTATTTTAAGCAAATTACAAAAGCTAGGCAATCGCGTATATCCTAAGGCACAATGCGGGTTCCGTACTCAACGCTCCACTACTGACATGATTTTTACACTTCGGCAGCTGCAGAAGAAGTGTAGAGAGCAAAAAACACCTTTATTTTTAGCTTTCGTTGACTTGCACAAAGTCTGTGATACAGTCAGCAGAGAAGGTCTTTACACTGTACTGGAGAAGATAGGATGCCCTGCCTGGATATTGTCACTAGTAAAATCGTTTTACCAAAATATGAAAGTATCAGTCGTCTTCAATGTTAACACATCTACATCATTTCATATGCGCAGAGGTGTGCGTCAGGGCTTCGTCTTGGCACCTACCCTGTTTGGCATTTTGTTTTCGCTTCTACTTAAATATGCTTTTAGTAACACCAAACAGGGTATTCATTTGCACACAAGAGCTGACGGCAAGTTTTATAACATCGCTCTCCTAAAATTCGTGAGGATTTATTTATCTTGGATAAATTAGTGGAAGCATGTGCAATTTTTCAATGTCCATAAATGCAAAGAAGAAGGTGGTAAGGGTGCAATGAAAAACCTACAGTTGTGTTGGATGGTGCATCACTGGAAAGTGTTGATATTTTTTGCTACCTGGGATCGACTATGTCAAGCAATCTCTCGCTTGACGCTAAGATCAGCAGCCGCATTGGCATGTCGATGTTCCAATGTGGCTAGAGTACAAGAGTATGGGACAACAAACACCTTTGTAATAATATATAATAAATACCATACATAACATAAAATTTATAAAATACGAGTTCATATGGATCAATAATAAATAAATTTATATCAATATCATATATTCATAAAGTTAATTCAAGAAAAACAATGACATGAAAAGGAAACAGGGGGAAGTGAAATCAGATTTCAAGATATAGTTTTTTTACTTTATCTTTAAAAGAATTTGGAGACTGTGCACGTTTGATCGTGAGCAGCAATGCATTCCACAAGCGTACAGCTTGGACACTGAACGATTTGCCATAAAAAGAGCTACCGTGCAGTAAAAACTTTAGAGTGAGTTTTTTATGAACGAGTGTTAGAACAGTAAAATAAATTACCTAGCTGAAGCTTCCAAGAATATCCGTCTCAGAATGAACTTTGATAAAACCAAGATCATGCTGAACGAGCACGTTCCTTCTGTAATGAAAACAATTCCTTGATCACGAATTTTTTTAAGTCCACGTTTACTTAGGGCAAATCTTACAACTGGGCCGGAACAATTTTGAGAAAGAAGCCAATAGAAAACTTCAGCTGGCCTGGGCAGCATTCAGACAACTACATCTAGTCTTCTTGTCACCTATCCTTCAGAGCCTAGACAAAGTATTCAATCAGTGCGTCCTACCTGTAATGACATATTGAGATGTGGTGTTTTTTTCTTATTTTCTTTCTTATTCTTCTTCATATGGCGGGTAAGGTTTTTTCCCGCTTAGGGTGTATTATGAATTACTCTTCTCAACATCTATTCTTAAAATCCCAACTGGTTTATGCAGCGAAGCATGGCCATCGATCGCTCGCACAGTTTTAACATATGTAACATACATATGTTAAAACTGTGTTGTGGCTAAATCCCCACTCGATATATCAGTACGAGTACATCTAGTTCGATCGAGATCCTGTCAGTCGAATCTCGATCTAGTCTTACTAGCTACCTAGATATTATCTAGATGGAAATTAAAGGACCCTTCTAGTCCAGTGCTGGTAGGGAAAAAAAAGTAAAGTTGATTTTGATGCTACGTAATAAGTTTGGACCCTTCCTGGAATTTTAAGTCATGAACAAAAATATTGTAAAGAATATTAACTTTCGAGGTAAAATGGCTTTAGTCAAACCTATTTTGAACTTTCAGTATGGTATCTATATTTTCACTACTACGAGTAGGCAACCAACTTATAAGACTAAAGATTCGAATAGCTGCATTGAATGCCGGAACGGCTTAAGGTAACAATAGGAGCCCGAAACAAAGGCGTGTGGTGTGGCATAAGTTAACAGTCGATGACTTCTGTTGTTAGTTCCAGTTCAGTTATACGACTCCGTATTTCACTTAGACAGTAGAACTTTTCAATCAACATTAATGTTATGAAGAGAAAGTGGAATCCTTTGTGCGTTTGTTTATTGCGGGTAATCTCTATCTATTTTTGTATGAATTTAAAAAAATCATGCCCACGTCCCATACATGCGATGACCTGTCATTCATATTTTTTTCAGGTAGTGTATAATGATGTTTATTGGTTTATATGACATATTATTGTTCCTAAAAACGACTGTGTGAATATGTATCGATTTGGCAATCAGGAAAAATAGTTCTAATTAAAATAGTGGTCAGCCATCGGCCCATAGGTAAAATGTTTGTAGACAGACATCGTATTATATACTCTTTGCATCGTATGAGAATGTAAAAAAGTAAAGAGAATGTAAATACTACGTTATACATCATAGTATCTCTAAGTAGTCTGTGACAGACATATAACTATTTGTTTAATATAGTCATTGACGTAGGATTATATATAATACACTAGTCGTAGTCAGAGAAAAAGAGAGAAGAGAGAGTCGTAGTCGTAGTAGATAAAGGTACTTTTCTATCTAGGTCTATGGGTAATATTGTCACGGACATTGTTTCAATCAGATTTTCATTATCACGTGGTCTTAATGCGGTGCGTTAGAGTCGATAATGCTATAAAAATCTCATTGCAACAAATCGTATTGGCTAACGGTATTGGTAACTGCAGAGCACAAACCAAGGAAGTTGTAAGCATTCACGTAAGAAATGTCTGTTACTTTAAAGTTGTATGGTATTCTATTCATAGAAAAACAAAGCGTAACCGACCGACCGACGACCGGTTGGTCTCGTGGCTAGAGATCCTAGGTAAGAAATCGAACGGTCGCGGGTTCGAATCCTGCAAGGTGCAATCATTTGTGTGATGAGCAGAAATGTTTGTTTCCGATTCATGGATGTAATATTCTTATCTATGTATGTTTATCCGTTATCTAGTGCCCATAGCACAGGGTATCCTAGTTTGGGGCTAGATGATTGGTGTGGAAATGTCCCGAATATATTTATTATTATTAATTCAAGATTTTTGCTTGGCATCAAGAATATTATATTCTTGCTTGGCACTCTGGTGGGGATTTCGGTAATAATCCGGCACAAACCGGAGTAATTTGCAGTTGTCTATGACACAGACAAAACGATCATCGACCATAGAACACTGAAATACTACAATATTTACCTCCTTTTAGATTACTACCTATTTTTACTACCTTTTTATATATTTTTTTATATTATTTTTTTGTAATTGTGTGTCAAATAAATGTTATTTCTTTCTTTGTTTTATTTCCAAAGATTTTGATTTACTGGCTATGCAATATTATTAATTAAAAATTAATTCACTTTTATTCCAGATTACCAATTTTGATTTGAGTATGTGATATGTAAATAGTAAGACAATACCTTTTTAATGCAATATACATCGATATACACGAGATCTCCTGTCAAAATGTTGGATAGGTCAAATCTGGACATGATTCTTTCAGTGCTGTTTAAAATACAGGTAGATACTAAAAGATCGAGGTAGACATGACATCCACAAAAACATACCTAGTAATACACCACTTACATCAAAATCAATAAAACTATGTTTTTTTGCTAGATGATGTTTTAATAACTAGTAACGTTTTAGCTTAAAAAACAATCAGTTAAGGAGAAAATAGAAATTAACAAGCTCCGTACCGCTTCATTGTATAAAACACTGAATCAGTTAATTTTATCTCTCCGCTTTTTCCTTACTTTAAGAGTATTAAAATAGACTTTTTATTTAGGTTGGTATTCTTTGTTGCTGCTCTAGTCAGGAGTTTGAAGGTATAGGTAATTGGCATTTTGCGTAAGCTCACATTTCAAATTGTAGCAGAATTAATATTGACGCATTTCATCAAGTGAAATAGAATTGTCAAAACACGATTTTGTTTGTCAATTGTCCCTTCACACCTCAGAGAGAAGACAAAATAGAGAGACATGAATCAATATTTGACAAGCTTTTATTATCACATGCAATTTTTGTATGTTTGTTTGTTTAAGTCAAATCTTGCAAGCTGTATTAGAATTACTTCCTCTTATCCTACGTAGAAGTAGTAGTAGAAATGTTACGTGTTGGTGCAATTTCGATGACAGTGCATTTTTATGGTAAGCATGACCTGAATCGACTTCCAGGATTAGCTCCAGATAAAGGAACTCTTCAAAGATCAACAGCACAGACACGAAATTTTGTGCTCGCATTTTATTAAGATGCCTATTTAAAAGCTTGCTTTTATAAATGAATTTTTACTAGATATTATACTTGTTTTATAATCTCTTAAAATTCATCGCTTAGTTGAGCACAATAAACCCAATCATGGTATACAAGCATTTTAATAATGAGGAATTCTGTTAGCTATTTGTCATTACTGATTGCATCAGATTACAAATGACAAACTGCTGTGCTCTGATTGTAGGCACTTATTATTTTTATGTAGGTTTACTTGTTACTGATCAAGAGGAACAATAAAAATCTCGCATAATTTGACTCAAACATTGGAGAGTTATAAAATACTCGCAATTAATTATGACTGTTTATTTATCTGAACTTGGAGATTAGAGAAAAAAAAAAGAAAAAGTATACACAATTTTCTTTAAAATAACATCTTTACTGCCATTGCTGCCATTTCTTTATAAACAAATCCTAAATCAGTCGAAATAAAACCAAAACAATAATCATAAACTCCCGAAGCCATTTTGTCCCAAGCAGCTCTTTATAGGCAATTCTACAGGCGTGGTAAAATAAATCAACCATTGTCTTTGTGCTGGCCCTTTTTCGAATGGCTGCCAAACCAGGTTCCACTCATGACAGCTTTTGGGTGACAACTTAGTTAAACTGTGTAACACTTTACATAATTATCGAAATCTAAATGAAATAGAAAATTCTTACATCTATAGGAATTGAAGCTTTGAATCTTCAAAGCTTTTTCATAACCAACATTTCGTATAGCCCCGCAGCACACAAACCTGTGATTTATAATAAAGCTGAGTGTGACAATATGCTGCCATCAAATCCATAATATAAAGTGTTACCATATACACATACTGTGTTACATATTGACATACTGGACAAAGAAAGTATACATTGAATGGCTTTAAGCGAACACTTGAGCGTCAGTGTGTGCTTTTAGCACAGAACACCTAATAAAACTACGCTTTTAGTTAAACACTCTTACCTATATTGTATTACTAACTGTACCCACGGCTTCGCACGCGTGGTCATTTTTCTAGGTTTAAAGTCTTATGTGTTATTCCAGGACTATTATTGCTATAAAATATCAATATATCTACCAACATTTGATCAAAATTTCTATAGCCGTCAAAAGAATTTTATTGATTGCTCGGTTTGTACTCATCGTATTGAGATACCAATTATACCAGTTTTTAAAACAAACCCAAAGCTATCCAACAGTAAAAACCGCATTGAAATCAGTCAAGCAGTTTTTACTTGATGTAGGAACAAAGAAATAAAAAAACAGACAAACAGACAGACACGATTTTTTATTTATTGCTTTATTATAAGTATAAATAAATTGAAAATTAATTATCAATACCAGCTGTGCCCGTGGCTATGCTCACGTGGTTTTTTTTTGGGATAATATACTAAATTTCATGCACCCCAGCCCTCAAATAGTTTTTTATCGATTGCTCGGTTTTTACTTATCGGATTGAGATACCAAGTATACCAGTTTTTAAGTTAAACTCTAATGTAGCCATCGGTGAAAACCGCATTGCAGTCGATTCAATAGTTTTTACGTGATGCGCGAACAAACAGACTAACATTCAGATAGACACCATTTTTGAATTAATATAAAATTATTCTTGTTCAGTAGCTTATTTTAAGTCACATAAACTTTTTTTTAAGTTTAGGTATTGATAAATAGATTGATAGACACCGAAGCTGATCATTGTTGCCAGTAGACGTGATGAAACGCTGCGCACGGTCGCCAGTTTTAAAGTTCGGATTCGCTTCGCATAATTTCAGTCCTGCGCCTGAGCATAAGTGCCTGGCACCCTGGAAGAACCTACTGTGCCGTAAAATCCCATATTCAAGGTAAATTCTATATTTAATTTACTTTTGCATTGGTTTTTAAATATCCTAGAAGAAAATAAGATGCTTTTTTCGCGAAAAGCTGTAGTCCGCGCGTACGAAGTCGCGGGTGGGAAAACTAGTCTTGGATAAAGTGGAAAAAGTACCAAAATCTAAGTGATTAAAAAAGTTTTATCGTTTAAAAGAACAGTTTTGAAGGTGAATGTGACAAATGTTATGCCAAATACATTGATTAAGTAGAAAATAGCATTGGTGAAAACAGGATCAAGTATTTTTGGAACTATATTTCCAACAGAAAGAATATATCAAGCATACCTTCCAACATGAATTACAATAATCAAAATTCTAACGACCCTATATCAATATGCAATTTATTCTTGGACTTCTTTCATTCAGTTTATGAGCCTACTACCCCCTCCATACTTTATACAAACACGTGATACTATCTGCAAGCCGTTTTTTATTCTTTTTAACAATTATAAATCGGAAGGCATATTTCCGGATGTTTGGAAGCATGCAAATATAACCCCTGTGAATAAAAATGATTCAAAATACGATGTTGCGAATTACCACCCAATCTCGCTTCTATCTATTTTAGCAAATGTTTTCAAAAGGCTTATTCATAATGCAATCTATCCGCTATTACATAATCTATTTTGAAAGAACAACACGGCTTTGTCAAACATCGTTTGACGACAACGAATCTTATGCTTTTCACGAGTCAATTGTTTGAAAACTTAGACGCTGGATATCAAGTCGACGCAGTTTTCACAGACTTTCAGTAGGCTTTTGATAAGGTTGACCATAAGTTGTTACTTAATAACATTCCTTTCAACGGCATACGGGGAAATTTGTTGTGATGGTTTAAGTCATACATAATTTATGGTATTCAGAAAGTAGTCATAAATGGTTTTATCTCTGCCACTATATTTGTTACATCGGGTGTCTCACAAGGGTTGATTAGGGCCTCTTTTGTTGGTTTTATTCAATAACTACATCAATAAATATTTCCAGAGTTCTAAATTTTTGTTATACGCTGACGATCAAAAAGTTTTTAGAACCATTAACAATGATATTGACTGTACTCTTTTACAAAATGATCTTGACCGCTTAACCTTCTATTGCAGAAATAATAAACTACACTTAAGCGTACCAAATTGTCATCGCATCACATTTACTAATAAGGAGAAAATTATTAATATTATTTATTTACTAGAAAATAATTCTCTGTCTAGAGTTTATGAAATTAAAGATCTTGAAACCCATTTTATATACCTTTTAGAAAGAGTGCAGAAGAATTTTTTGCGAATGGTTAATTATAGATGTTATCACTCGTACTTATCCTATGATTTACTTTTAGATTAGTATAAAATTCCTACATTAGCTTGTAGGCGTGATGTGATGTAGGCGTGCGTGGCAATGATACTCTCATGGTCTTTGTCACAACAAATTTGACTGCAATGCTTAAGCTAATAAATTATGTTATTCTGTACCAAGGTCGGTCCATCAGCGCGCAGTGTTTGCCTCGACAACCTGTGGCACCAATATCGGTAAAGGTTTGCCAATGTACCGTAAAACGCGCACATTCAACGAGCGATTCACTGATCTTGATATACTAACCCTACCCACATTCACATTTAAAAATAATATTAAAAAAACATTTCTATTCTATTTAATTGTACTTAAAGGAAAATTTGATATGTAATGTACTTGAATAAGTAATATAATTTTATTTTCTATAACTGTTATCGCAAATATTCAACTCAATTGTCTTCTTAGCAGCTTGATCAAAATAACTTAAATATTCATTTGGTAATCTGTCATCTCATGTCATTTAGTAATCTGTGATGAGGTTGGCTGTGCATTTGTTTACATTTATTTATAACTACTATATTTTATGCAAAATTCTAATGTACAGCTGTTTATCGATCCTTAATAAACAAAAATAAAAATAAAAATAAACAAAGATAGATAGATACATAGATATATAGATAGATACATAGATAGATAGAAAATATATACACTAAAATATTTAAAAGAAGCGTAATAAGGAACCATTCATCGCAGTTCAAACTCACAGAACAGAGATAGGTACAAAAAACATGTACAGTACATTTTATATATTGGCCGTGTTGTTGCTGAACACTTTTACACAAAGTTACCTGCGACACGCAGGATGTTTGCAAATTATAGTCTTACTTTCAATTTACTATATTCTCAGCATGAATATGTATTCGTAAAATAACATAGGTAGATAGATAGATATACTCTAGATAGATAACTCTTTATTGAACCACACAAATAAAAATCTTGCAACGAAAAACAAACATAGGTGTCACAATGGGCGTTCTTATCGCTCAGAGCGATCTCTATATATAACATATTACATTATGAGCTCCTATTATGACAAGTCGTTTGCTGTAGAAGCGGTAAGACTATGGTTATATATTATCTCTTTGCCGGTAACCTTATGGCAAGCGATATCACTTCAAAGTTTCAAAGATTGGGTCTGAAACTTATACCTTTCAATACTTTGACATTTTGTTGTATGTATTTAATTTAATGTTAATATGCTATATTGTATAATGTAATTTTTAAGTAGGTACCTATTTATTTTAGTATGTATTATAAATGTATTATTTATTCATATTAGTATGTATGTATTATATATTGACATTTTATTTTATTTATAGTACTTCTGGTATTTACAAGAAAAATATCGTTTTTTTAATTACTTTTTATTTATTTAATATATATACATTTCTACACACACTCATTTCTGCACACTACCGTTCATAAATATTCATGATCTCGTTATCTAACCTAAGGTTACTTGGAAGAGATCGTTGCTTAGTGATAAGGCCGCCTATGGTACTATTTTAAGGTCAATGTTGTCGTTCTATTATTTAGGTTTTCTTAGTTAAATAAAGTGTTATCTACATTAGTTAAATATCAATAAATTCCCTAGTTCATTAATCTTTTATATTGGGTACTAGTCGGCGAACTCCGCTAACTCATTTTGAATTCATTTAGGTTCATAGAATCAGTCAACTAAAGTTACAATTACTACTTATTTGTAGTGGGCTAGAATACTTACCCTGCCTAGAAGCCTGTAATGGTATATGGGATATAGATTGTCCAACTGATTAATTATAGCTAGTTCTTATATGTAGAAGAGAATTATATTCTGTAGTAGTTAGATAAAAGCGGAAAAAACTGTTACATGTATATTTTCTACAACTTTACAAGCGCCTAGGCCGCCCAACTGGGCGGGTGCTCAGCGCCTTTCCATCATCATTTGTTTGCCCATCCATCGTTTACGAATGTCAGTCGAGGCGCGGCCATGCCACCCCTTGGAGCTGCCGTGCTAACAGAATATTTGGTAAAAATGATTGCTTTTCATATAACCTTTAGAAATAACTTTTTTGGTGAATTATCAATATAACTGCGAGTTGGTGTGCTTTTTCAGTCAGAAAAATAGTTATCAGTAAAAAAATAGTCATCTTATTTAATAGTTTTCTAATTTATGGAACGTTTTTGATCTGTTTTTGTAAGATGAGAGTAATAACCACAGGTGTTTCTTAATAACAATGACCATGCACTTTTCAATAGACCTCTATCTCGGTAGGGCACTGATTTTATCACATTTTTATCACCAAAATTCTACGCAAAATTTCTAAAGCAAAAATTCAAAATTTCTAACTCAAAAATTCAAAATTCCTGACGCAATAATTCTTTCCACTATCGACTTTTAGTCGATAGTAATAAGAATTAGAGTTTTGGGATCCTCAAACACAAAAAATTATTTCGATCTCCTCATTGAAATACGAGTATACTATTATATGAGAAAAACATAAGTTCAAAAACTAAAACCCGACTACGATCGGGCTAAAAATAGCCTATGACATACTTGACATGAAGACAAATTGATTGATACCTTGCTTGTCAAAATCGGGCCAAGTATTCAGTTTGAACACATAACCCTTTCTTTGCTTCGTAGTAGTCGGGTAGAAATATTGATTAAGATCCGTCGAGTCTGCTCTGTAGAGGCACAAGTAGGTACGACGAATGGGTCGAGCCTACGGAAACCCTCGCCACAGAGGCTTTCAAGGCGTCCTCAGTAACAAAAGAAACCGTACGGGCGGTTTAATCGTTACTGTGACACTGCTTCCTGGAATAAACGTATTTTGTTGAAACCTTGACCTTTCGTCTCTATAATGCTTAATTATGTCATACGCCACTTTGGTCGAAATACACATTTATGCATTTTTGGGTCGTTCGGTTAGCTCTTTACCACTCCAATGAAAATCCAGTTTTTATGGATGTCAATAAATGCCAATTACCAAAATAAAACACAAATTGAATGCTTGATTATGTCAATAGCATAAAAGTCAGAACTCTCCGTTCACTTCTATCAAATTACAAACAAAATTTATGCCATACGCCACCGACAAATCAGTGCTTAATTATGCCACGTTCAATTGGACCAATCAGCGTGCAGGATTCGCTTGACATCGTGCATAGTTTCAATATGGCGGATTCTGTGTGAGGCAAGACGGCTACAAATAAATTAACAAATGTTTTTTTTAATAATAATAATGAATCTGGCGAGTAGAAAATATTATCTATAATGCAGATTTGTGGAAAGAAACATTTTACATGACCGTAAACTATAAGATTTTAACTAATAATGTTAGACAAATTTTACTATACGTACACTGCATTGCAAAATTATTGGATAATGTTTTAGGGTTTACTCCCGAAATAATCAAACTGCAACGTATTGTTATGGTAATGCTGTTTAGTCCGCCTGACCGTACGTATGTCCGTCCGTCTGTCCGTCCATCTGTCCTTCCGTCTGTCTGTCCGTCTGTCCGTCGGTCTGTCCGTCCGTCCATCCGTCAGCTGGAAACTTTTCTTAACGAAATAAGATACCTAGGAGACAAAAAAAGCCGACTCATAGTTAGTAAATATTTGGTCAAAAATAATAATCGTATTTATAGTACCTACTAAAAAATTTGGGAAGGACACCCGTGCTTGCGACAATGAGTTTTTTAAATTTACCTTAAATAGTCTGGTAGGTACTTATCAGAAAAAGAGTTGTTTTTTTTTTGAAAAATGAATTAATTTATATCGTTTTCGAGAAAACAATTACATATAAATATACAAGAATATATTGTAGGTAGAACGGATCTCTTTAAAACATTGCAAACGAATAACATAATAAGTATTTTTGCGAGTACTATAACATTATTTTGAACTTGCATTGTAAATATGTCGTTTAGCATAATAAAGCATAAATCGAGCAGAGCAAATTGTTGCTGTCGTACTGTTGATTTTATGTCAACAACCAAATTTGAACGCATTTTTTAGCATTTTTATGTCAACAGAAATTTATTTCATTTATTAGTACATTACTGCCGCGGTCTGTAATGACTGCGTTGCTGGCAGCGATGGTGATGGCCAAGAGCGTGGCTAAGTTAAGTTCGAGGCCATTACAGCGCGGTCAACATTGCAGCCCTTGATGGCCAAGCTGGAATGAAGGCCGAGACCGAAGGCCGAGGTTTTTTTTTTACGGTTTTTTTTTCACTGTCGCGACGATATATATATATATATATATATATATATATATATACTCGTACTGCTATGTATATATATATATGATATATACTAGCTTTCCCGCCCGCGATTTCGTCCGCGCGGTCTACAGTTTATCGCGAAAAAAAACATCCTATGTTCTTCTAGGATATTAAAAACCAATGCAATAGTAGATATAGCACCAATGCTTCTTATTTTTTTTTTGACATACTTGTTATTTCGTTTCTATGGCAACCATTTCTTACAGCAAATAATCATTTTTCTCTCCAGTTTACCCAAAAAACTTTTAAATTTTCCGGGATAAAAAGTATCCAATGTTAATTCCAGGGTCTAAGCTATTTCCATTCCAAATTTCATCAAAATTCGTCCAGCCGTTATCGCGTGAAAGCTCCCCCAAACAAACAAACAGACAAAGATTCACTTTTATAATATATTGGTATGGATGTATTGGACACTAATGTCACAGAATAAATAACAGAACAGTATGTATGTATGAATAGTATGGGGGGACTTTACACTTCAACCTAGCGGTCTTAAAACAGGCATCAGTGATGCCAGTTTTCGAGCTCATTGTATTGTTGCGGACTCGATCTATCCTTTTCACTCAAAGTATGCTACGTTCCATAGGTCTACCAGTTTTGACTTCTGCTCCTCAGTCAATGACCAAGTTTGTGCAGCATATGTTAGGACGGGCAGAATACACAGGTCAATGAGAGAGCGCTTCAGCGACAGAAAAAGGTATCCCTTCATTAGCGTCTTCATGGACCAGTAGCTCTTCCAGGCATTTTCGATACGGCGACCGATTTCTTTATTTTGCCTGTTTTCGAAGGAGACCTGCTCGCCCAAGTAGATATTATACTCATCGACATACTCCAGTATCGGCCCAGTCTCCTCGATCCTAGGTTTTGTGTTATTGGTCATGATCTGAATCTTGGATATGTTATTGGTAAGTCCAAGTAAGCCTTGAGCTTGCTGCGCTAAGATCTTGCATTTGTTGCGAAAAGGACGATGTCATCAGCAAAGCGCAAATTGGTTAGGTTAGTACCGCCATTTCTATGCTTTTATTTTCCCAGGAATCTGCTAGTTTCTTAAATATTTCCTCTAAGGTGGTTGTAAACAATTGTGGAGTAATCGCCCTGCTTTATTCCTATTTATTTGTTTTAAATAAAGGGCTGGGAGCTTGTAGTTTAACGGAAGCTGTGATGTTATTGTAGATGATTTTTATTTGATCTATGTACGAGTAGGTTTTATCCAGGTGCTGATTTTATAGTGCTGTGAATATGGCTGAGTGTTTAACGCTATTGAAAGCCTTCGCATAATCCACAAAGGCTAAATGTCATCATCATCATCATCATCACGTCAGCCTTTAGAAGTCCACTGCTGACATAGGCTTCCCCCAAAGAGTGCCATGACGAACGATCTTGTGCCACCTCCATCCATCGACTTCCTGCGATGGCTACAATGTCGTCAGTCCATTGTGTGGGGGGTCTCCCTACACTTCGCTTGCTTGTTCGTGGTCGCCATTCGAGAACCTTTATTCCCCAGCGGTTGTGGGTTCTATGGCCTGCCCATTGCCACTTCAACTTGCAAACTCTGAGAGCTATGTCGAAAATTATTTTTATAATAGTATAAAATAAAAAATTGTCGGTGTAAAAAATGTCGGTAAATGGTTCTTCTACGAATTTCCACGTTTCGGATTTTATCACGTAGTGAAACACCGAGTATAGCTCTCTCCATTGCACGCTGAGCGACTTTGAGCTTGTGTATGGGACTGATAGTTAGAGACTACGTCTCAGTGCCGTATGTCATCAATAGCAACACGCACTGATTATAAACTTTCGTCTTGAGGCTCTGAGATATCTCCGACAAGAAGATATGGCGCAATTTACCGAACTTTGCCCATCCGAGTTGGATTCGTCGGTTGACCTCTTTGTCGAAGTTGGATATTCCCAGTTGGATCGTATGACCCAAGTAAACATAGTGATTAACAGCTTCGATAATATCGTTCCCAACATAAACCAGCATGGGTGCGATATGGGCTTGTCTTACCCATGTTCATTTTAAGACCTACCTGTTGGGAAACAATATTGAGGTCACTGAGCATTATGCTAAGGTCTTCCAGGGTTTCTGCCATGATGACTATATCATCGGAAAATCGAAGGTGAGCGATGCATTCGCCATTGATGTTAATACCATATCCGTTCCAGTTCAGAAGCCAGTTCAGTATATTCAATATATCTTCCAGTGCAGAGGTAAAAAATTTCGGAGAAATAACGTCTCCCTGTCTCACACCTTTTTGCAAGTCGTGCTCCGATCTTGGAGACGGACAGTCATGGTGGCCTTGCTGTACAAACATTTCAACACTTCGATATACCGAAAGTCAATCTGGCACCGCTGTAATGACTGTAGCACTGCCCAGGTCTCGACTGAATTAAGGGCTTTCTCGTAGTCCACAAACGCTAAACATAGTGGCCGATTATACTCTTCGGTCTTCTGTATAATCTGCCGGAGCGTATGGATGTGCACTACGGTGCTAAAGCCTTGCCGGAATTCAGCTTGATCGAGAGAAACAACCCTACGAGCGAGACGGTTTGTAACTACTCTCGAAAACAGCTTATAGACGTGACTCAACAGCGAAATGGGCCTATAATTCTTCAACAGACAGATCTCTTGCGTACACTTTGTAGCCTTTGTTCCGCTCTATTGAATTCTTAATACAAGTAGTATTATAGGAACGCAAATCGTGTCGCATCGACTTGGAGATTTATTTATAAAGCAAGCTGTAACTCGACATATCCACTGAAGACTGGAGCCTCATCTCCCGTCGTTCGCCATAAGTTGTAATGTATGCTCAGAGAGTTTCTGTATTCTATTTTTGCGGTGGGTCTTAAAGAACTCCGACCCGACCGCGTGAACAATTCCCACCAACCCGTTGTTTAGTTCGTCCATTGTATCGCATTTGGTAAGGATTTGGAAGCGATTTTGGAGCTCCAACTGAAAGCTCTCAGGGTTTTGGATTTGGGCAGGACTTGGGCGAAGATCTCATCAATTTTCTCCAGTTTTACGTTGATATTCAATGAGCTTCTTACCATGCGGTGATCACTGCCAGTCTTAACCCTGTTGATCACAGAAACATAATTGAATATATGCCATTTGGTCATCAAAATGAAATCTATCTCGTGCTTATGACCGCCGGGGTGCAGCCACTTCCATTTCCTGGACGAGCGTTTCTTGAAAAAGGCTTGGCCGTCTTCCTTCTCCATGAAGTCGGCCAATCACTGCCCCTTTGGTTCCGCTGTCCAAATCCAAACTGCCCTACTCTCAGTTCATCGCCATTCCTCATGTCCAGCCATGCGTTGAAGTCTCCCATCACCACTGTGAAGTGTGTTTTTGGGGCATGCATGGCATTAGAAATGCCTTTATACATAGCCTAGACTTCATAGTATGCGGGTTTCGAGTGTGGGGCGTACACCTGTATGACCTTCAACGAATACCGTTCGGTAATTCTGAGTATAAGGTATGCCAGCCTGCTTGAAACGCTTTCGATCTTCACAACGTTATTGACGAGGGACTTGTGGAGGGGAAACCCGATACCGTGTTGGGACTGCTGGTCGCCCTCCCGGTTATAAAGTAAGTTGCCGGAATTCAGGGTCATCGTATCCTCTCCCTCTCTTAGGACTTCTGATAACCCTATTATATCTCAGCGCAACTTATTTTCTACTTCTTCAGCTCTATCAAATTCTCATCGGTCCTCAAGGTGCGGGCATATGTTGCCAGGTCCAAAGATCGTGGGGGTTGGTAGCTAGGTCTCTGTCGGAGATTTTTAGCACCCCCTGCTCCGGCGTTATCATGGCTGCTATCGGTGGATTCGGAGGGGTTTAATTCTAAGCCGAGACTGCCAGAGCTAAATATAGAGGTATGTTATATTCAGTAATTTTTTCTATGACTTGGTTAACAGCGTGGAGGTGATTTAGCCTCCACGCGTTAGTCGAGAAACACGGGGTTTTTTTGCCCGAAATTCACATTCGCCAGAAGGAGGTTCTCAGAATGCTTCGAGCTCTAGATGTGAACAAGACCAGTGTTCCTGATGGTATTCCAGTAATTGTGTTGAAAAACTGTGCGCCCGAATTGTCTCCCATCTTAACGCGTTTGTACCGCCTCTCTCTTCACTCAGGTAAAGTTCCGAAGAGCTGGAAGCTTGCCAATGTACAACCAGTACCAAAAAAGTGTAGTCATGCTGATCCGGCCAATTATCGTCCCATCTCGATAACCTCCTTTTTTTTTTCTTTTTTTTTTATTACGGACTAGGCAATCGTTTGACTACGATCTCACCTGATGGAAAGCGATGATGTGGTCGAAGGTGTAGCACGCTTGCCTAGTAGATACCTATTCACTCTTGACTTGAACACACCGGGGTTATAATTTACCGGAAACACTGACGAGGGCAGGGCATTCCACTCCTTTGCAGTTCTTATAATAAATGAAGAAGCGTAACGCTTCGTTCTTGTGCGAGGTATTTCAACCATGAAAGGGTGGCGCTTTGCTGATCGTCTAGTCGTATGGTGATGGAAAGGTGATGGGGAATCAGGTTGTGCAGTTCTTGAGCACACTCTCCATAGTGCAATCTGTAGAATACCGCCAGGCTTGCTACCTCACGTCGATGCGCCAGACTTTGAAGCTTACTCTTTACCAGAGTGTCATCCTCAATGAGCCTGATAGCACGTCTCTCAATTGAATCCAAAGACTCGAGCTGATACTTGGCAGAACTATCCCAGAGGTGGCAGCAGTACTCCATTCAAGATCGGACCTGTGCTTGATAAAGATTCAAAAGCTGTCCCGGTGTGAAGTACCGCCTAACCTTAGACAAAATACCAAGTTTTTTTGCAGCTACCTTGGCTTTGAATTCAATATAAGACCCAAAATTCAGGTTTGACGTGAGTTCGATACCCAAAAGCTCCAAATGATCACCCAATAGGTGATCATTTGGAGCTTTTGGGTAAAGGGATAAAGATTCAAAAGCTGTCCCGGTGTGAAGTACCGCCTAACCTTAGACAAAATACCAAGTTTTTTTGCAGGTATCTTGGCTTTGGATTCTATATAAGACCCAAAATTCAGGTTTGATGTGAGTTCGACACCCAAAACCTCCAAATGGTCGCCTATTGGTAGTATTGGTATTGTTACACTTTGGAAAGACGGAGATCGGTGTAGAGGACTCTTTTTAGCAGAAAATAAACACGCTTGTGTTTTAGTAGCATTAAACTTAACCAGGTTAGCATCGCCCCAATCGGACACGGCTTCTAAGGCTAAATTTAAACGGTCTACCATAGCCTCTCTCTGAAACTGGACAGCGTCACAGCTGGCTTGAGCATTGAAAGTGTATCTCTCAATTACAGTACTGTCATCAACATACCCAAAGGTACCGGGCTTCAGAAGGTCATTAATGTGCAGTAAAAATAGTGTAGCCGAGAGAACCGATCCCTGAGGTACACCGGCATTGATAGCCATTTGATCAGACGAGCAGCCCTCTAAGACTACTCGAATAGATCGTTCCCTCAAGAAATCAACTATCCAATTGCATAAGCCAACAGGTAAACCATATGGGGGAAGCTTGTTTAAAAGGCCATCGTGCCAGACCCAATAAAATGCCTTCGATATGTCAAGGGAGACGGCAAGCGCTTCACCACGCATCTCTATGGCTTCGCTCAGTACGTGAGTGGCATACGCGAGAAGATCCCCAGTAGACCGGTTTCGGCGAAATCCGTATTGTCGGTCACTGAGAAGATCATTGTCTTTAAGGTATGCCAAGAGTCTAATGTTTATGACACGCTTACCGGGACAGCTTTTGAATCTTTATCAAGCACAGGTCCGATCTTGTATGGAGTACTGCTGCCACCTCTGGGACGGTTCTGCCAAGTATCAGCTCGAGTCTTTGGATTCAATTGAGAGACGAGCTATCGGGCTCATTGAGGATGACACTCTGGTAAAGAGTAAGCTTCAAAGTCTGGCGCATCGACGTGATGTAGCAAGCCTGGCGGTATTCTACAGATTGCACTATGGAGAGTGTGTACAAGAACTGCACAACCTTATTTCCCCATCACCTTTCCATCACCGTACGACTAAATGATCAGAAAAGTGCCACCCTTTCATGGTTGAAATACCTCGCACAAGAACGAAGCGTTACGCTTCTTCATTTATTATAAGAACTGCAAAGGAGTGGAATTCCCTGCCCTCGTCAGTGTTTCCGGTAAATTATAACCCCGGTGTGTTCAAGTTAAGAGTGAATAGGTATCTACTAGGCAAGCGTGCTACACCTTCGACCACATCATCGCTTTCCATCAGGTGAGATCGTGGTCAAAGGATTGCCTAGTCCATAATTTTTTATTTTTTTTAAACTTGTCTTACTGCGCTTTACTTTTTTGACTATTTTTCTGTATTCTTCTGATCCAATAAGTAATCCTACTCTGTTTTGTATTAAACTTATGTGCCAAGATTTAATTTGTTGTGTTTTTTTTTTATTTCTTTTATTTTCTTGCTTGCTATTCTGATTCTTGTTACACTATTGAGTGATATTGTTGTTTTGAATCTTCTATTTCTTCTATTGGAAGGGCACTAATATGGTTGGATAGTTCTAGATTAAATTGTTCTGAATTACTACAGAGGGTGTGTTTTGAGATGTGTTTTACCAATTTGAGAAAATCTTTGCTCTATGGAAAATTAAATTCAATATTATTTAGTTTTATGTGAAGGGGTCTGTGGTTGGAGCTTAATTTGATTTTGTTGATAGCTCCAACATAATTGATGATACGAGTCATTAATGTATATGTTTCATACGAGTATGATTCTCTGAGGGTAGTGCATAATCAATTTCGTTTTTGTCTCTCCGTCAGTCGACACTCAAGTCCAAAGTCTTTGTATTTTTTTTTTTGATAAAGAAGCTGTAGGTGACTTTTATGCTTGCCCAAAGGCGAATTGCAGTATACGAGCACATCGCTCGTTACGGATTCCCAAACCATAATGGCCAAGAATTTCATCACTATCTGAATCCTGCCTAGCTCCGACTTAGCTGCGTTGAAGTCGCTGAGAACGATGTTACACGTGCCATGGTTCTCGTCACATACTTTATTGATAAGATCGTAAAAAGCTCGAACTTCTTGACCTGGATGCGATGACGTTGGCGCATAGACTTGGATAAGTGTGGTGGTTTTATTGGGTGCCACCTGGAACTTAAAAATAGCGATATGTTTAGAATAAGCAATGAATTTCACTATGTTTTCTTTCCACTTCTTGTAAACTAGGAACCCTACTCTATAGAGTCCACTGGTTTCTTCAAAAGTTGTAGAACACACTGTGTTCTCTTTCTTCTGTATGTGTTCCATGTCTTCATACTTCTACCAGACTTATAATATCCTACTTGATGTTCTTCAGAGCGTTTTCAAGTTCAACTAGGCGCTTTTTTCTCATCAGGGTGCGGACATTGTAGGTAGGTAAATACATTTGGTAGATCGGAATCTTTAATGTGCTTTGGCCGTTTGACGGTTAGATAACGCCGCCCGGAGGATCTTTACTCCCCTGACCCCAGTGCTGGGCCAGTGTCCGTTGCCACCAGCACAGCTGCTGGAGTCGCCTGGCACTTGAGGCCTTGGTAAATTACTGTCCATCATTTTTATGGGGGGTTTAGACCGTAACCTGCCATGCTGGTCTGTTGGGTGTTGGCGGGTTGCCAGAGCCTCGTTGGTTAGTTAGCAGTGTGTATCACGGGCAGGTGAGGTTGGCTTGGATCTCGAGAATTGTTGGTTGAGACCCCTTACACCCTTTTCTTTTTTACCCTTACGGCACAACAAAGTACCCTTGCAGTTTCTTCCTATCCGTTCGTCCGTCTGTAGGTATGACACATTCAAATTTCGCACAATTATATAATGTAGATATAAATAACCGCTACAAAGATTATTAGTTATTAAATTCCTGAAAATAAATTCTGGGGTATCTCCATACAGATAAAGTTGGAATAAAAAATTTTTACGTACCCCCACAAGTGGAATTTCGTAGAACACAGGTGTTTATGCCACATTTTGTTACAAAGTTAACGAAATTAGGTCCGTTTAAGAAATATTCGGAAAGTGGCCTATTTGCACGAGTTGTATATAAGAACATGTAAAAATCTTAGAACAGGGCCCTTTATTTGCTATGACCATGCAGACAAGTAACGCGTCGCTTTAAGATATCTCCGTGGAATCGTTCGGCAATACTCGTATTGTCGTAATGACGTTTTCTGCAAGGAATTTTGTGTGGCATAGCGAATAAGCGCCCAATAAAGAACATAAAGAAAATTGACCCGATTATTCGCAAATCATGAAAATGCAAGGAAATTATACCAATAAAACAGCTTTTGAGCATTTAAGTGTACAAATCCATTTCCAAACCCGTGGTCACCCTGTATCGCGGGATAATGGCCTTAGATTTCATGCAACAAAAAAAGCAGAGAAAGACTTGAGGGTGAGCGTGGAAAGAAAAGTACTTCTTTTCTTTTGTCATGCATAAAAAATAACCATTAGGTGCTGTGTTTTTGCACGAAATCGTTTAGTTCCACGTGCCTTCGCATTTTTATTAATCCTTTTCAATTCAAAGGTTTCTTTTCCGGGCTTAGTAATCAAACAGGAAACCATTATTAGAGATGGAAACCAATAACAGTTTTGAATAAAATTTTACAGTATATTACGCTTTACTTAAATATGTTTTCAAAAACTGTGAAGGAAAACTTCGTCAGGGGTAATAGAATAATTACCTACATTTTATTTTTATTTTTACTACTAGCTGTGGCCACGGTTTTGCCCACGTGTTCGTTTTACTAGTTTAAAAGGATCCTAAGTGTTCTAAAGTACCAATATCATTAAAATTCGTTCAGACGTCAAATGGTTTGACTTTCATTCCTATGATTGGGATACCAAGTACAACCATAAGCTACCCATCAGTCAATATCGCAATCGGTGAAGTAGTTTTTACTTGAAGCTTGAACAAAAAGACAGACAGACAGACACCTTTTTTTATTATTTTTTTCAGTTTCTTGTTTTAAGTCCCGACCATTTGATTAAGTTATCTTTGTACATACATTTTGGTACTTACTCCTTTATTATAAGTTAAGTATAAAAGATAGATAGATTGTTTGCCCGATAAAGGTAAACCAATATCAACTTTATTGCAATCACAAATATTATTTGACGGGTTGCGAGCCATAGTGGTACAAGTGTTGAGAATAGTTATTTGAGGAAATCAGTTTTTTGTAAATATATTCGAGGTCTTTGACATATAGATTGTAATAAAATAAACCATGTATTTATCATCAAAATATAATGTGTTCGATACCAAAATTGCATTCTAAGTACTTAAATTTGAAGAGAAAAATAAATAACAAAATCACTTAGACCGTTATGGCATAAAGACGAAATAGAATAATGCACTTAGATCAGTATGGCACGTAATGGTTTACAAACTTATTGGGTAGCACTTTTATCACTTTGTAAATTGGTCAACAAGGGCAGGCATTTATTTTTTTACTCATCAAAGGCATAATCCAAAATACTTTCTTCATCTGTTTCCTGCACACTATCCTTTCTTGGTCGACCTCTTGAACGTCCGGATGAAGTAGATGGTTGATTCAAGTTTTCATCGCTTGTCAGTGAATTATAAAAACCGTGATATACCGCAGGTATGAACTTTTGGAGATCCATCAAATGCATATCTATCTATCTATATATATCTTAGCATATTTAATTTTTATTTCTGCATCTCTAGGTTTAGGAAGCACTTTTAGTATGTTTCCTTTTTTCATAGACATATTGACATGCCTGAAAGGGCCGTTGCCCGACTAAGGAAACGGACCTCCTTCTCAGGTAAAGGCGAGGAATTAAAACAAGATGGTAAATTCAATAACAAAGGGCTTTATTACAAAAATAGAAAAAGCACACATGAGTTATCAAAGTTTGATACTCTCCCCTTTACTGAGGAATTCAAAAATAAATATTTTACACTTAATTTAGTTTGTTCTGCATCAAAATAATTCTAAACAGCAAGATCTTATAATAGGAAATACTACTAACTTAATACTCAAAACTCAAAATTCTCAAATATAATTACAATTTCCTCAAACATATATATTATAGTACATAACTTCGGCCTGTATGATATGAATTTACAATAGAATAGGCTAGTAAAAACTTAGAGAGTCTGTGCTCAGCAGTTGATCATGTATTGGTCACAACGCAACAGAATAATCTTGTCTTTGCCTTAGAATGTTCTAAATTAAAAGAGAACTTGTGCAAACAGAGTGTGTGTGTGTATGATTGTGTTTCCCAGAGGGAAATCAAACTCTAAAACAGAAAGTAACACAGAAAGTATCTTTCAACAGAATATTAACACGCAAGTAGGCGAAGGCTTCCCTCACTACCGTAGCTCGCTGACTCAAATGATTTGGAGTGGACCAACCTGGAGGCTTCACGAGACGTCGTACCGTCGTCTCGCTTGCCGCCACGGAACGCCTCCTTACTCCAATCGATCAGCTCCTACTGCTTCTCAACGAACGGCGCCTTCCGCTGCTCTCGAACGGTTTCAGTGTCTCCCACGATCGGTGCCTGGTGTCTTCTACTGGACAGGAGGTGCGTTGGAGACCTTCTGGAGTCCCTCGTAGACCGGCTTCTTCCACGAACGGTGGTGAGCCCCGGGTGATCGCGCACAGCAGCTCGCAGTGGTGACGACAACAGTCGTCCGTAGATGCATGATTTTAACCTGGCTTTTGCACTCGTATACTTATTTCGCCTGTTACAGAGCAGCTTCGTTCTGGACTGCGTGTCTCGGTCGTTTTGTCTACACAAAAGACTGCGTGTTCTTTTGCTGCCTGCGCCGATCTCAATCACGTGCCAACTATGTAAACTAAATGAGTTCACGTCTGATTTCAAAATCCAATCCACAGGCTTCTCTCTTGTATATATACGAACTTTGGTTTGCACGTCGAGTAGCATTCTACTTCGAAATCGAACTTCCGCTTATCCAGAAAACTCTAGAAACAACTCTGCAACTTGCTTCGTAAAGCAGACCTTGTCGGCCTAGCTATACAGGTCACTGTCCTCCAGCCAGTTCTGGTACATTCCAACCAGTTCCCGTTGTTTACTTGTAACAAGTTCATACAAAAAAAAGAATCTCTCTGGAACTTTGATGTGATATATGCATTACGTCAAAACATTCCATGGTGTGACCATCGCAAGCGATTTGTAGATGTAAATTATTTTCGACATATGAATCGCTGCCCTCTGAATTAACGATTTGTTAGCCAACTTAAAGATGCCACCTATTCTGGATTTTTAAACAACCTGTTCCTCGTCCAAAGTTATCCAGAGCCCGAAATATTCCTGAAACGCCAATTATAATAGCAACACTCCAAAAGCCCCGCTACTTCCCGTCAGTGGCCTCCGCATTGTTTACACATTCCTTCTAGTTCACGCCTCTTGTCGCTAGCTGTCGCTGCGTGGATTAACCATTTTATCCATTTTGAGACAGTAGATGAAAACTTTTCCCTTTCACTCGCAGAGGCAAATTCAACCATTATTTCTTGATTCTTAGATAGGCGAAATTATCAATCTGTCTTCAACAAGAAAAGCTTTCATTATTCCTTCAACGAAGAAAGTGGCGCGCTTGGTGGAGTTCGGCGTTTTTTACAAACTCGGCGTCTGGCTTTCAGATACGGAGAAAACACATCTTGATCTAATAGAAAAGACGCTGCTCCTCGCCAGATGGCGTTGTACCCAATACATTCTATTAAATCGGGATCTATAACAAAAATCTAACTTGGAGTCATGATTTAACATGTTACATGCCTAAATGGTAATTCCTCATCTAAGGACTCTTTAAAATACATAACCATTGGGGTTTCCTTCGAGAATCGCATCCATCTCAACTTAAGCCAATTAATTTTATTTCTGGCGCTATCAATTTTCCTGTTAATAATAACTTTAGAGATAGGTTCAGTAGAAATAAAATCATGTTGTTGCATTTTGTGAACTTTAATTTTTTTGCGAGTTTTCTCTACTAATTTCATCCAATCTTCTGGCACATAAGCGTCTCCGTTTCAGCTTGGGCAAAATTTCTATCGTATGTGTGGATGTTTGTTCGGATGTCTGTCGGCTGTTCTCCTCTACAGGTCGCATTTATCAACCGATCTAGACGAAAATTGGTATAAGTAAAGGATAAACAAACTTTAGTTTTTTTTTAGTCTTAGGGGATTTTTGAATGGAAGGGGGGGGGGGTTACTTCATCCAAAAAGGGGCAAAAATGGGGCTACTGAATATCTCCGCCTTATTAGATCCGATTTCAATGGTTCTTTTTTTTAATTTGGCTATGAATCGCGCTGCAAGTGTGACTTCGCGCTGGTACAGTAAGATTCGCAATTATAAGAGTAGTTTTACGGGTTTTTTGAGTTTTTCTTTATTTGGAACTTGAAAAAACTATTATTTCTTTAAATGTTTTTCAATGTGAGAAAAATCAGCATCATTTTCGAGGTAGCTGTGCCCAGACACCATGAATTTATGATCTACTGTAACAATGGGTGTGTGAGCTACGACATACATCCAAAGCCTGCAAATTATTTGGTTACGGTTCTGACCACCGCAATTGTCACTGTATGCAACCAAGTGCTTACTATCTTTAGGGATGATATTCGTGATATATTTTAATACACATGAAGCCACTTCTGATGCTCCTCGTGATGCTATATTTTCACCCCAAATATACATGTGCGTATCTCCAATTTTGCAGTCGTGAATCCCTAGATTATACGTCCAAAATTGTCGTTTGTAGTAAACCAAATTTGTTTGCAAATATGGAGTAGGTAATGTTTTTTTCTAAATCGAAAGTTATAAGATGAACTTCTTCATTTTCTTTGTCCTCATGTTTAGTTTTCTTGTCTTTTCAACTTCTAATAAGTGATTTTCTTTTTCCTCTCTAATGCTTTGTTTCTTTTCTGCATTTTCTTCACTTTTGTAAAGATTCTCTAGCCAGTCACATGTATTACATGTATCGCTTCGTAATTTGTAATATCCAAGATTGAACTCGGTATTGAAAATTGTGTAATTAATTGTGCCGGCAGTGAGTCTTGGACGCCTGACGGGATTTCAGGTACAACGGGAGAAGCGGATGTCGCTTGCTCCACAAGCAGAATTTCAGTAAGTACTGGTACAATGGACAGAGAGGTGCATGTCGCAAGCTCAACTGGTGGGATTTCAGTAAGTACCAGCGTAACGGATGGAGAGGTGCATGTTGCTTGCTCAACTGGTGGAAGCTCAGGCAGTATTGGCGCAACGGGCGGAGAGGCGCATGTCAGTTGCTCTAATGGCGGAAGCTCAGGCAATATCAGTGCAGCGGGCGGAGAGGCATATATCGCTTGCTCCACTGGCACAATTTCAGGAAGTATTGGTACAATGAACGGAGAGATGTATGTCGCAAGCTCCACTGGTGGGATTTCAGGTAATACCGGCACAACGGGCGGAGAGGCACATGTCGCTTGCTTTACTAGCGGAAGCTCAGGTAGTATCGGTGGAACGGGCGGAGAGGCGCATGTTGCTTGCTCTACTGGCGGATGCTCAGGTAGTATCGGTGCAACGGGTGGAGAGGCACATGTCACTTGCTCTACAGGCAGCTCAGGTAGTATCGGTGGAAAGGGCGGAGTGGCGAATGATAATGATGGAAAATCTGCTTGTGTGACAGTGGGTAATGACGCAATTGGCATCAAGCTTGTAGATCCTTGAATATTTAGTGCGGATCGTCCATGGGGCGCTGATTTTTGAGGTATTTGTGTATTTGTTGACTTTTTTAGGGCTTGGCTTCCATGTAACATCTATAACAAAAATCATCAAAAAAAAAAGTTAAAAAAAAAAATTGACAGTGTGCAAAATTTTGAATTAATCTGACCTGATGTGGTTAAAAATCAAGTTCAAAGATTCCGTTACATACATACAGGTGAAACTAATAAAAGCGTGTTCAAAATAAAAGTGTGTTAATAAGGCGGTACAAGTGAGACTAAACGTTTAAAACATTGTAAAATGTATAATACCAGACAGGTACAAGTGCAATGTAAATAAAATAAACTAAAAAATATAAAAAATAAAATTGCGCGCTAGAAATGAGTAGTCTGTATTAAAGTAAATCATTGACACTACAACATAAAAATAATATATCAGTAGGGTTATTATTTGTAGTATCATTTTTTGTCATTTCAATTACTCACAAAAAGTTTACATTAAAATTCTATACAAATTGTATGAAAAGTAAGGTTATGTTAAAACCCAGATTCAAATTTAAGTTTCTCGAAAAATAACAACTTTACGGACAATATTTTACGAAAACCCTATGCTATAATTTATAAACAAAACGTACCAACCACGGAATCATCGCTATCTTCCATTAAACTAATTATTTCTTGATATTTTAACGTTCGGGTAGCACGTCGCTTCGCCATTTTGTCACTTGTACCGCTATGGTTGAAACAAAATTGACCAATCACACGCAGTTATCCCATCTAACGGATAGATGGCGTGGTATGTAAAATAGCTTGTATCTGTTTGGCACGCTAACGATAGACACAGGCCCTGTGTTTTGCCTCACTTAGATCAAATTTCTCATGGTCGACACTTGTACCACTATGGTTCGCAACCCGTCATTTTATCATACTATAACTTCTGTTGCTTTCATGCGTATTTTATTAGTGTTTTTTTTTCTTCATTTGAACAACTTACAAACTATAATCGATAGAAACCTGAAGCATTACTTCAGTCTATAAAATTATGTACGTATAGGGTTCAGCTTTTTATTTCAGTCACAGCCGAAGTTAGGGTTTATGTACTTTACCCAAAAATTTCCTGTTAAAATTTATATAAATTTAATGATTCTTTTTTACTTACATATTTAACTTTGCTTTAATAGTTGCAATTTATTAATGCAACATTAGACTATAGTATTTACATAAACTTGAATCATCAAATATTGAAAATTTTGTAAGAAGCTTAAAAGAAAATTGTACTGTTTAGTTGTAAGAATTATATATTTTTGAAATGGTGTTTTAAATACCTGTATTTTGATACCTCACTCGATAGGTTTTGGCATATATTTTTCCGTCGGAAATACAATATGGCGGCTTACAGCTGCCATATTGGTTTTTTTGACACTTCATATAGGTATTTTATAGCACTCTCGTGATCAAGACAAATCCAATGATACCTCATTTATCAAAATCCTACAAGCTGTTTAGGCTGTAGGACACGCCTAAGACAACAAAAAAAAAACGCATCGTATTCGGAAACACACAAACGCATAACACCCCTCGTTTTCGGCAAATCGGGGTCAAAAATGCCTTCCCGTAAAAGATACAAACCACTTACCGTTCTACGGACAGCGTCAGTGATTTCCAGCTTCCATTCTTACGGTTAAGAGTCAATTTAAAAAGGGTCGCGCGACAAGAATAACAATGTCGACAAAACTGAGAAGTTCCGAGACCGCCGAATTAACGAGACTGCTTGAGACCGGGACCGGATCCAGGACCCCCACCCCTCCCCCACCCCCCTTTATAACTAAGAACCATCTCATTTATCCCATCTCGTTTTTCCCATCTTTCAAACATAAAAAAACCGCAGCTAAATCGGTCCATTCGTTTGGAAGCTACGATTGTCACCCCCTTTTCTCACTGCGCTACGTAACCCAATTTACACCACGCGCTCTCATTGGTCAATGGTGAATTAGCAACCCTTCATTTATATCGTGATATATACTAACTTTTCGGCCTACTACCATATGTCAGGATAGCTTCGGCTAGACATAGGTTGACTTCGGATCTTTAGTACCGGAGTACAAATCCCAACAGAGGCCTGTTTACATTTTGCACATTAAAATTAAAATGGGATGGTCTATAACTTGAATATGGCTGAGCTAAGGCGGAAAGAGCTGACGAGCCACGGAAATTCATTACTGCCCTCTCTGAAAGTCTTGAATAGAAAAGACCTACTTTGCTCCCTCTTTTCGAGGAGCCAATCAGCGTTTTTCGAATTGATCTGAATCCGAACCGAAGTAGCTTTTCTGGTATGGTCGTCAGAACTGGTGAAAAAAATAAATTTAGATAAAGATGATTTATGTTTGTCTAAATTGATCCCAGTTTTAATTATTCCTCGCGGTCCTTCCCTGTAACTAGGGAAATGGACCGAACTCTAACGAGGAGGGCGTGAGTTCAGTTGATTGCTGAGACTTATGAGCTGCCGAATTGAAACGCCTCCACTCGTACCATAATGACATGCAAATTACTTCGTTTGTCGTCATTCTTAACTTGGCACGACGAAGTGTGAATTTCACGAATTCGCTTACGAGTTAAAATTAAAGTGTGAAAATGAAGTGAGATAATAAATTATCATAAAGATATTTGATTTATTGTCATGAGGGTTACAAAGAAAATTAACCTCAACAATTAAGTGAGTAGGTAGGTACTTACATAATTCATTTTCTATACAGTTCCATCCCCGCCTTTGAACTTTCGTTTTTTACAAGCTTTTTCAACACACTTGCTCGTAAAGTGACACAGCAACGCATTTAAGTTCATAATTCAGCTTATTACAAACGAGTGTTTTTTAATTTAAAATTTCCACATAAGTGCTTTTTACTTTATATATTTTTTCAATCTCCGTAAAGAGTTTTTATGTTTAAAAACATAGAATATTTTTGTGAATAAATACACTATTTTAGGTTCCATTTATGCTAAATCAATCATCATAATTATCATAATTTCATCAAATTATACATTTTTCACTACATATCAACCTTGATTTGCGTATTCACAGTATTATTTTGTGTTTACTATATATTTTTTATATATTTTATTTTGCCAGTGCCTTTATTTAGGTATAGCTAGCGGCACGTAAGTCTAGCGGTGAACGAAACTTGGCGGGGATCTTGGCACAGTCAGTTTTCGGGATAAAAGTATTCAACATTATATAAACTTTGACTGTGCCAAGATCCCCGCCACGTTTCGTTCACCGCTAGACTTATACCGCTAGGTATACAACTACGTGCGCATTGCTAGCGCGGCGCGCGGGAAAAACAAAACCAGCGCACCATTTTCCATAAATATTTGTTAATGTTTTCGTTGTTGGTTAATTATTATTGACTTCATGTAAGAAGAAAGAGCAATACGTACTTCATATATGACACCGCCGGAATACTAAACGCGAGTAATAGCCTGTTGCCACCCTAATCTAGAGAGAAGTGCCAAGAAAAACTGTTCGGTATCATTTTGAGAATTGTACTTTATTAATTGTTTAAACGCGTGTGCATTGATCATTACACACACACGACTCCCTTATCGCGCTGGCTGTTCAATTTGCATTGAATGTAATAGTAGATTTAGTACTGACACTCTTTCAAGTGACTTCTTGCTGCACTCGTGTTTTAAGAGCCCTCGCTAAAGCTCAGGTTCCAATCTAACCACTTGGTGCAGCAATAAGTCATTTTAATCATGGCAGCGTTGAAGCGATAGTTGCGGCCGCATTGTATCTAAAAAATAATAAATAAATAAATTTGTAGCTCTCCGGAACGGATCGGTCTGAAAAAACATTATCTCATAGTAAATATTACTCAAATATATTTACTCTGAGATCATAATAATACAATTAAACTTATTATAGGTAATAACATTACCTACTTAACTACGTAATTGCCTTTAAATCAAATTCAATTCCATTGAAATTGCGTCTACGCGTGGAAATATCTCGTAAGCTTTCAAAATCCAGTTAGCAAGTATCATCTAGATAGAACGCTGATTGAAGTGGATTTGTTACTGACACAGAAAAGCTTGTTAATGTTAACGAACGACGCTTTTGGCGGCTTCCGATACACCCTACGATATATCAATGCACAAGTATTCAATGTTCTGAAACATATCCCGTAGTTCAGGATAGAACTATAAACATCTGTATTTACAATATTCTTATAAATAAATTATTTGATTTGATTTGATTTGAGATTGCAATGGTTACGACAGAAAATATTAATAGGTACCTACTTACTAGTACTTCATAATTTATATGTATATGATAACATGTCTAAAATAGAATAATATATCAGTGTCAGAAAAGTGTCATTTTGATAGGTTAAGGTGTTCTTACACGGGCAATTATTTCGGCAATAATTTTCGTAATTAAACACTTTCCCCCTTACTCATAAAAAGTTATGCAATGATTAAGCAATGATTAGAAATTCCGCGCAGTACAAAATTGTACTGCGCAGAATTATTTATCATTGCATAACCATTGCATAACTTTTTATAAGTAAGGGGGCTAGCCTATAAGCTATTGCAAAATAAGGCAACAATATTGGGGTACACTCTGCATAACCTATTGCACAGTCTGTACACAATAATAGTTGTCGAAAAAAATGCCCATGTAAAAAAACTGAAAAAAGCGCACCTTTACTGATCCTAGCAATCCTATCATAGATAGCGTTAGCAAGTTTTTTCAAAACTAAATAATTGATAATGATTTACACTCTTAGACAAAATCAGCCCCTACTTGTTTATTGAATGAAAGTTAACCGAATAGAGATTAAATTGCAAAGTTTACAAATAAAAACTGTACCATTTTATGGTGGCTACAGACTAACGACATAGTAAAATCAGTAAAGTTTGCCAACAATACTTTTATCAGACGCGAGCTAGGGCAAAAAAAAGAGTCGATGCAGAGAGACTCGACACTGCGGGAATAAACTTTACGTACCTATCTCTAAGATTTCTACGTACGCATGAAAATTGTAATAAGAACCTATACTAAGATACGGATACGGTTTATATAATGTTATTAATTACATTTGTTCGCGACAACACTATTACATAATGTTTCAATATAATAATTTAAGACCTAGAACATAAGTAAATAGATTAAGTTTAGCTATAGTTTGTACATATGTTTTTTAAGTTTACCTACACAATAGTAAATGCCAAATTGGGATTGTGTTTGATTGGTAGGGTCTATGAGAGCGAAAAATAGGTAATATAGACAACAAAAACACTAAGAATTAGAAAGGCTAAAATAGGACTATAACGACAGAGAGGGAGCGACGTGCGAGCGAGAGACACTGCTCGCCACTCCCACCGCCCGCGCTGCGGCCGACCGCCGCGAGACAATAGTGCGAATCAAACGCATAAATATAGGAACGTTTTAGCCCGAAATTAAGTAAACATCTCTACTAGAACTCGCTCTCAAGACCTCTCCAGTCAGGAACAACCCAGGGTCGGAACCCTGAACCAAGGCGACTTTTCTTCATCAACCCAGTGCCCGTTCCATCGATCAGACGAGCGCCATCGACCACGGTCGGTCACTTTCCGACTTCCGCCTCAGCTATACAGTCCACTAATCGACTGGTGGCTGGCCGAGCGGTGGCACTCAGGAACAACATTCTCATATAATTCAATATATTGAGCGGGTGCTTAACTACGATCCGATAAAAGAATGAATTTGAGAAAGTCACGAAACATTTTATTTCTCTTAGGTGAGGCTAAATGACGGCGTCTAACGGTTCTAGATTTAATCGATAGATTCAAACCCTACTCAAATACAAGTATCGTAACACTTATATATTCATATACATATAATATAAAAACACAATAAAAAACATATACCTCGATCCAAATACCAAACATCTGACATCAATACGACGTGTTTCGCCTCTGCACGAGGCATCTTCGGGTGATGTTGACTCGCCGAGTGCTGGACTGAGAGTGACTAAGCAATGGTGATAAATTCCCTTATATAGGCTACGTGCCTGAGCTATTGCGACTGCACTACTGCATCGCCGCGAACCAGTTTGAGCCAGAATGAATCACTATGATTTCGCAAGGTTATGCCACTATTGCACCATATTTACGATTACGTCATCGCCGCCTGTTACTTGTGTCGCATTTCCAGTGAAAATACGCAACAAAGGTGGTTTGGTCATTCAACAATGTATACCTATTATTGTTATGTCTTAAAATTTCTAATTGTTCCAATACACACAAACGGAAACCCTTGTCGCAAACGTGTAAAACATTATACGTATTATCACTCCGCAGAGAGTGACCGGACTCAATTAAATGTTTAGCGAAATGGGACTGCTCTGGATGACTATTCCTATACGCGGCCTTATGTTCTTTAAACCTAGTTCCAAATTTGCGGCCGGTCTGACCCACATACACCCCGTTACAAAAACGGCATTAAGTAACAGATTTGTACCAAAACGAACAAAACGAAGAAAAAAACGAATTGAAAACCATTTTTTTTTTTTAATGTTTCGAACTATAATTCTGGATCTAAATAAAATTGTTTCTCGAGTCACCTAAACTCAACAATATGAAAAATTGCGTGATGCAGACCTTTTTCACAGACGGTGTAGGTAGCCGTAAATAAATGAATGATGCGCGGTCAGCGGCCATCCCCGACTGGCTCAGAATTATCGGCCCAGAACATAGACCACATAATATTAACAGCAGCCGTTTGTCATTGTGTGCATTTTGTGGTACGTGTAATGGCGCGCACACGTGCATTTGATACCGCTCTATGAACTTAATATACTTTTTACGCGATTGAGGGTTATGTGTTTGGGTTTTATGTATGTTTGTATATTTGTACTTTTCTTAGGCGCGTCCTACAGCCTAAATGGCTTGATGGATTTTGATATATGAGGTATCATAGGATTCGTCTTGATCACGAGAGTGCTATAGGATACATGAAGTGTCAAGAAAACCAATATGGTGGCGGAATTCTATTTCCGACGGAACAAAAAAATTACCAAAACCTCTTGAATGAGGTATCAAGTACTATAAAGGTCTTTAAAAGACCATTTCAAAAATATATAATTCTTATAACTAAAAACTGGCAATTTCTTTGTAAGCTACTTACAAAATTTTAATATTTTGATTTTTCAAGTTACTGTAAATACTATAGTCTATAGATGAAACAGATATCTGGTAACTATCCGGTATCCGGCCTATCCGGCCAAAATTAACTATCCAACCAGATACCGGATAGTTAGCGAGTACCTATTCAGCCAAATACCGGATTTTAGAAAAAAGTACGATATATCAAAATTTTATTTAGGTATTTTATTTAATCCACATAACAAAATTGAATCAGCCTATTTTTATTTTTCATCAAAAAAGTAGTAATCGTACTGCACTAGGGACAAATTGTGGTAAATCATTTAGAATAATAAAAAAAAAACTTTTATAATAACCTCAAACTGACATAGCAAGTTTGCAATAACTTCAAATGATCGTGTTTGCAGTGAATTCAACCAGTCCATGAAACACTTGCTAACTTCTCTCATGAACGAAAAGACCCGAATTCAACCGAGCCCTCTCGATTGTTCGTGCGCCACCTATATACTCGAGCTTACTAGTTACGATGCGCCAATTGGCAATGTTCGACCGGAAATCCAGCTATTCGGATTTAGGGGTTGCCGGATATCCAGTATCCGGCATCCGGCTAAACAGCTATCCGTTTCATCTCTACTATAGTCTAATGTTCCAAACATTGCAACTATTAAAGTAAAGTAAAATAAGTTAGTAAAAATAAACATTCAGTTTTTATAAATATAGCTGCGCCACACAGTTTCCCCCGCGTCCCACTCATTTTTCCGGGACAAAAATTGCCTATGTATTAATTCAGGCTATAAGCTACCGCCGTACCAAATTTCATCCAAATCGGTTCAGCCTTTTAAGCGTGAAGAAGTAACAAACATACACACACATACACATACACACACACACACACACACACACACACACGCACACACACGCACACACGCACACACGCACACGCACACGCACTCACGCACACGCACACGCACACGCACACACGCACACGCACACGCACACCCGCACACGCACACGCACACCCGCACACGCACACGCACAGACACAGACACACACACACACACACACACACACACACACTTACCATACCATACATACATACATACATACAAACTTTCGTAATTAAAATATTAGTGTGATTATTTTTGCGGGTAGTCAGGGCCTACAGTCTCGACATAGATAACGAGGCTACCGATTGCTAAATATTAACGAAAACAATTGATTTGTTTACAACAAATGAAAGTCTCTACAACCGAGGTACCGAACAAAATCGTCTATTATCTATTAATGGCCATCGTGGGCGCCGAGAGGGGGATGCAAGAGGATGCAGTTTTGCCCCCTTGGATTTACACAATTTAATTATTGTTTTGTTACACATATATTATTATTTTCACATACATTATATACCTATCTTATATAAAAATGGTTAGGTTGTGGGAAAAAACATTGGATGAATAAAAAATTGAGGTCTGGGTTGTTATCCAAAATGGATAATTGTTGATAGATATCAGTGTCTTCCATTACTCTTTCAGTTCCTTTCCCTATCAACACTGAGCATGCACAGATTGTTCAGGCTCGTGTATTATTTAATTTTCTAAAATGATAGAAAGAAATAACTTAAACTTTTTGCGCTGCTTCGATTGCGCATATTTAGTTGTATTAATTAACATATTAATTACGATTTGAAATTAGATTTTACTTTTACGCTGATAGAAATATATCGTGCCTAATGTATGCACCCCCTTGCAAGTAATCCTGCCTGCGCCCATGGTGATTAGTTGCAAAGAGAATACAAATAGGAACTATTTTCATAGGTAACAATTTAAAAAAAAAGTTTTATTGAAAATGTTACAATGATACTAGTCAAAGATGTTGAATTACGCTTACTGGTGTAAAAGCACAAAGAGGTTAAATTACTCTTACTTACTAGAGTAATTCAACCTCTTTGTGTATTAGACGTCTGTGTACCGAAAACTTTGCGGGCTGCCAATAATAGACGCAAAGTTCATCGCAAACCGTAGACGTAAGAGAATGTTAAAGTTTGCTATAAAGTTTGCTAAGATACCGATAACAATCAATAACTTTGACAGTAGCTGGCAGTCTCGACCAAGGAAGTTCTATGTACTTGCGTACAACAAGTACATATAACTTCCTTGGTCTTGACACAGATAGCTATGCATCGCAAGCTACCGATCGCTAAGTCAACACGAACAACGACAGTACAGTATAGGTAACGATGATAATCGTTAGCTTTTGATAGATGCTATTTAGTTTCATCGGTATATGTATTTTGAGACCGATTTTGTTTGTAAAGTTATTGCTTCCGATGTCGAGACTGTAGCTCCAGCTCGTATTCAATTATTTTGTTTGCAGTTGGGTTTTTTGTATATAAATAATAATTTTACTTGTTTGTTTCTATTACTCTATAATCCAACTCTAAATGTTCGGCCAAACGTCAAATCGTTAGGTGCGGCTGCTCTGTATCTTATCGGGGCCTAATATAATTATTTTCAAGCCTACAGATGAATAAATCGTAAATATGGCATGCATTTAGAATGAGACCCGAAATAAATCACACGTAAACTCATTGTCCAACCTTCGATGTGTGGAAAGCCGGTTCGATAGCGAGTGAGTTCGATAACATTTTCAAACTCTTTTATTTTTTTATCGATTTACCGCCGCCGCCACTCCGGTCTCGGGCCAAATCCACTAAACTATGTCAAACGTGCACAAACCACCCTTCCACATATAGAAGGTTGGAAGATCAGTTAAATGGTTGGAAGTTAATCTAAAAACTATCGGTGACATTACAATAACATTCGCATTTCGAGCAACGTTTGACGTTGTTTTTCATGAGGTTCAAGGTAGCGAACTGAAATTTGAATACTTTTTAAACGCAGAATTATGCTTTTATTGCAGAGCATCTGCAGTGGCAGTGAAAACAAACAATAAATATTTGTATTTACTGATGTTAAATGAAAACTTTGTAATCTATAACTTTTGCTCGGTAACAAAAAAAACTACCGTAACTCCCGCTTACAAAAGATATCACGTCAAAATTAAGACTTCAGTGCCGATTCTCAGAATCTTTCATTCAATAATCACGTTACAAACTTGCTTAGGTATGAATAACTTTCAAAGTACACAAACGCTTTGTACCCAAGAAGACCACAGCGTCTGCCACTTTAAGAAGACTCACAATAAGCAAATATTTTATCAGTAGGGCTTTATATTCTCAATACCTCCCGTAGGTCTCTGTCCAATGGTCAATAATCCCTGATCTTCTTAGCATAATAAAGGTGCTATTGAGAATAAAAAAGTCAGGCTTACACTAAGACGCCACCTGAATTATTTATTTAAAACTCTCAAGTTTATTGGTTCGGGAAGGAATATAAATACTTGAATATTTAAATAATCTGTTAAAAGTTTCGTGTTGGGATCGGTGGAGCTGAGAGTATTCTCAGGAGGGGGAGGGGGGCATTTGAATCCAATCCAGGCTAGGGCGATACTCATTAATTCAACGTAGGCTCGGCAGTTATATTTCAGCATTAGTAAATTAATTTATGCGAGCGTTTTGTAGAAAGCATCAGAACAGAGGCAGTTATTAAGTCATAAATGAGATTCTTAATCGTTCATGTATAATTATTGTCTATCAATTTCATACAAATCACATCAACAGCCTATACTTGTCCACTGCTGGACGTAAATCTCTCGTTAAGTACGTCACTGAGCTCAGTCTTTACCTCTCCGTATCCAGTTTCTGCCAGTCACTTTTCTTAGGTAGTCACTTCACTTGGCCCCTGGGTGTCCTACTCTATGTTTACCTAAACGTGATCACTAAGTACCACGTTAGTTTTATTTTAAAAAAACATGACTGCCCTGCTAAAATACAAAATTTTCAATAAAACTTGTAGTCTATACACTCTGTCTTGTTGTTACTCGGGATGATGTAAGGATTCTAACGATACCCCATACATCCAAATCTGTTTAGGCATTTAAAAGTTATGGTGGAACAAAGAAACTCACATACATACATACATACATACATACATAAACCCTGAAAACACTACACTCCTCTTTTGGGCAGTCGTGCAAAAATTTAGTTTTATCCGCGTGACGCTCACTTGATACATACTTCTGACAACTTTTTCATTTCGTGCATACGAATACGCATCAGAACGAAGGTTCCAAGTTACGAGTACATAAGGTAATAAAACCTGAATATCTGACAAAAGAACAGGGAGAAAAATAACAAAGTAATAGCAAATCAAATAACAATCACGCTTGTTATAGTTCGCGTATGAGAATAACAAGAGCCCCTAACTTAGCAGGAAATGCAGCCATTTGGCGTAATGCCACCATCGTAATAAGGAATATTACTATGTTTACTACAAACCTAAGCAATGGGTTCATATTTATTCTAATAATCATTTCCATTCTTATAAAAATTAAACGAGTCGTTTTTCCAACGTCTTGGTACTTTTTGATGTATGGCGTTATTGTCAAAAGCCTACGGACAGTAAGCGAAAACAGTTCGTTTTAATATATAGGCATCGGTGTTGGTTATTTTTCTTCGAAGTGGTATTTTGAAAGTGCAGCAATCGTGCCTCCCTTGAGAAACTCCAAAGATATTGTTGGACAATGTCTAGGGCTTGGCTGCAAGTACAGGTATCTGAGCCTGAAAACTAATTCAAGTAGTATTCAAGAATTAGAAAGGCTAAAATAGGACTATAACGACAGAGAGGGAGCGACGTGCGAGCGAGAGACACTGCTCGCCACTCCCACCGCCCGCGCTGCGGCCGACCGCCGCGAGACAATAGTGCGAATCAAACGCATAAATATAGGAACGTTTTAGCCCGAAATTAAGTAAACATCTCTACTAGAACTCGCTCTCAAGACCTCTCCAGTCAGGAACAACCCAGGGTCGGAACCCTGAACCAAGGCGACTTTTCTTCATCAACCCAGTGCCCGTTCCATCGATCAGACGAGCGCCATCGACCACGGTCGGTCACTTTCCGACTTCCGCCTCAGCTATACAGTCCACTAATCGACTGGTGGCTGGCCGAGCGGTGGCACTCAGGAACAACATTCTCATATAATTCAATATATTGAGCGGGTGCTTAACTACGATCCGATAAAAGAATGAATTTGAGAAAGTCACGAAACATTTTATTTCTCTTAGGTGAGGCTAAATGACGGCGTCTAACGGTTCTAGATTTAATCGATAGATTCAAACCCTACTCAAATACAAGTATCGTAACACTTATATATTCATATACATATAATATAAAAACACAATAAAAAACATATACCTCGATCCAAATACCAAACATCTGACATCAATACGACGTGTTTCGCCTCTGCACGAGGCATCTTCGGGTGATGTTGACTCGCCGAGTGCTGGACTGAGAGTGACTAAGCAATGGTGATAAATTCCCTTATATAGGCTACGTGCCTGAGCTATTGCGACTGCACTACTGCATCGCCGCGAACCAGTTTGAGCCAGAATGAATCACTATGATTTCGCAAGGTTATGCCACTATTGCACCATATTTACGATTACGTCATCGCCGCCTGTTACTTGTGTCGCATTTCCAGTGAAAATACGCAACAAAGGTGGTTTGGTCATTCAACAATGTATACCTATTATTGTTATGTCTTAAAATTTCTAATTGTTCCAATACACACAAACGGAAACCCTTGTCGCAAACGTGTAAAACATTATACGTATTATCACTCCGCAGAGAGTGACCGGACTCAATTAAATGTTTAGCGAAATGGGACTGCTCTGGATGACTATTCCTATACGCGGCCTTATGTTCTTTAAACCTAGTTCCAAATTTGCGGCCGGTCTGACCCACATACACCCCGTTACAAAAACGGCATTAAGTAACAGATTTGTACCAAAACGAACAAAACGAAGAAAAAAACGAATTGAAAACCATTTTTTTTTTTTAATGTTTCGAACTATAATTCTGGATCTAAATAAAATTGTTTCTCGAGTCACCTAAACTCAACAATATGAAAAATTGCGTGATGCAGACCTTTTTCACAGACGGTGTAGGTAGCCGTAAATAAATGAATGATGCGCGGTCAGCGGCCATCCCCGACTGGCTCAGAATTATCGGCCCAGAACATAGACCACATAATATTAACAGCAGCCGTTTGTCATTGTGTGCATTTTGTGGTACGTGTAATGGCGCGCACACGTGCATTTGATACCGCTCTATGAACTTAATATACTTTTTACGCGATTGAGGGTTATGTGTTTGGGTTTTATGTATGTTTGTATATTTGTACTTTTCTTAGGCGCGTCCTACAGCCTAAATGGCTTGATGGATTTTGATATATGAGGTATCATAGGATTCGTCTTGATCACGAGAGTGCTATAGGATACATGAAGTGTCAAGAAAACCAATATGGTGGCGGAATTCTATTTCCGACGGAACAAAAAAATTACCAAAACCTCTTGAATGAGGTATCAAGTACTATAAAGGTCTTTAAAAGACCATTTCAAAAATATATAATTCTTATAACTAAAAACTGGCAATTTCTTTGTAAGCTACTTACAAAATTTTAATATTTTGATTTTTCAAGTTACTGTAAATACTATAGTCTATAGATGAAACAGATATCTGGTAACTATCCGGTATCCGGCCTATCCGGCCAAAATTAACTATCCAACCAGATACCGGATAGTTAGCGAGTACCTATTCAGCCAAATACCGGATTTTAGAAAAAAGTACGATATATCAAAATTTTATTTAGGTATTTTATTTAATCCACATAACAAAATTGAATCAGCCTATTTTTATTTTTCATCAAAAAAGTAGTAATCGTACTGCACTAGGGACAAATTGTGGTAAATCATTTAGAATAATAAAAAAAAAACTTTTATAATAACCTCAAACTGACATAGCAAGTTTGCAATAACTTCAAATGATCGTGTTTGCAGTGAATTCAACCAGTCCATGAAACACTTGCTAACTTCTCTCATGAACGAAAAGACCCGAATTCAACCGAGCCCTCTCGATTGTTCGTGCGCCACCTATATACTCGAGCTTACTAGTTACGATGCGCCAATTGGCAATGTTCGACCGGAAATCCAGCTATTCGGATTTAGGGGTTGCCGGATATCCAGTATCCGGCATCCGGCTAAACAGCTATCCGTTTCATCTCTACTATAGTCTAATGTTCCAAACATTGCAACTATTAAAGTAAAGTAAAATAAGTTAGTAAAAATAAACATTCAGTTTTTATAAATATAGCTGCGCCACACAGTTTCCCCCGCGTCCCACTCATTTTTCCGGGACAAAAATTGCCTATGTATTAATTCAGGCTATAAGCTACCGCCGTACCAAATTTCATCCAAATCGGTTCAGCCTTTTAAGCGTGAAGAAGTAACAAACATACACACACATACACATACACACACACACACACACACACACACACACACGCACACACACGCACACACGCACACACGCACACGCACACGCACTCACGCACACGCACACGCACACACGCACACGCACACGCACACCCGCACACGCACACGCACACCCGCACACGCACACGCACAGACACAGACACACACACACACACACACACACACACACACTTACCATACCATACATACATACATACATACAAACTTTCGTAATTAAAATATTAGTGTGATTATTTTTGCGGGTAGTCAGGGCCTACAGTCTCGACATAGATAACGAGGCTACCGATTGCTAAATATTAACGAAAACAATTGATTTGTTTACAACAAATGAAAGTCTCTACAACCGAGGTACCGAACAAAATCGTCTATTATCTATTAATGGCCATCGTGGGCGCCGAGAGGGGGATGCAAGAGGATGCAGTTTTGCCCCCTTGGATTTACACAATTTAATTATTGTTTTGTTACACATATATTATTATTTTCACATACATTATATACCTATCTTATATAAAAATGGTTAGGTTGTGGGAAAAAACATTGGATGAATAAAAAATTGAGGTCTGGGTTGTTATCCAAAATGGATAATTGTTGATAGATATCAGTGTCTTCCATTACTCTTTCAGTTCCTTTCCCTATCAACACTGAGCATGCACAGATTGTTCAGGCTCGTGTATTATTTAATTTTCTAAAATGATAGAAAGAAATAACTTAAACTTTTTGCGCTGCTTCGATTGCGCATATTTAGTTGTATTAATTAACATATTAATTACGATTTGAAATTAGATTTTACTTTTACGCTGATAGAAATATATCGTGCCTAATGTATGCACCCCCTTGCAAGTAATCCTGCCTGCGCCCATGGTGATTAGTTGCAAAGAGAATACAAATAGGAACTATTTTCATAGGTAACAATTTAAAAAAAAAGTTTTATTGAAAATGTTACAATGATACTAGTCAAAGATGTTGAATTACGCTTACTGGTGTAAAAGCACAAAGAGGTTAAATTACTCTTACTTACTAGAGTAATTCAACCTCTTTGTGTATTAGACGTCTGTGTACCGAAAACTTTGCGGGCTGCCAATAATAGACGCAAAGTTCATCGCAAACCGTAGACGTAAGAGAATGTTAAAGTTTGCTATAAAGTTTGCTAAGATACCGATAACAATCAATAACTTTGACAGTAGCTGGCAGTCTCGACCAAGGAAGTTCTATGTACTTGCGTACAACAAGTACATATAACTTCCTTGGTCTTGACACAGATAGCTATGCATCGCAAGCTACCGATCGCTAAGTCAACACGAACAACGACAGTACAGTATAGGTAACGATGATAATCGTTAGCTTTTGATAGATGCTATTTAGTTTCATCGGTATATGTATTTTGAGACCGATTTTGTTTGTAAAGTTATTGCTTCCGATGTCGAGACTGTAGCTCCAGCTCGTATTCAATTATTTTGTTTGCAGTTGGGTTTTTTGTATATAAATAATAATTTTACTTGTTTGTTTCTATTACTCTATAATCCAACTCTAAATGTTCGGCCAAACGTCAAATCGTTAGGTGCGGCTGCTCTGTATCTTATCGGGGCCTAATATAATTATTTTCAAGCCTACAGATGAATAAATCGTAAATATGGCATGCATTTAGAATGAGACCCGAAATAAATCACACGTAAACTCATTGTCCAACCTTCGATGTGTGGAAAGCCGGTTCGATAGCGAGTGAGTTCGATAACATTTTCAAACTCTTTTATTTTTTTATCGATTTACCGCCGCCGCCACTCCGGTCTCGGGCCAAATCCACTAAACTATGTCAAACGTGCACAAACCACCCTTCCACATATTGAAGGTTGGAAGATCAGTTAAATGGTTGGAAGTTAATCTAAAAACTATCGGTGACATTACAATAACATTCGCATTTCGAGCAACGTTTGACGTTGTTTTTCATGAGGTTCAAGGTAGCGAACTGAAATTTGAATACTTTTTAAACGCAGAATTATGCTTTTATTGCAGAGCATCTGCAGTGGCAGTGAAAACAAACAATAAATATTTGTATTTACTGATGTTAAATGAAAACTTTGTAATCTATAACTTTTGCTCGGTAACAAAAAAAACTACCGTAACTCCCGCTTACAAAAGATATCACGTCAAAATTAAGACTTCAGTGCCGATTCTCAGAATCTTTCATTCAATAATCACGTTACAAACTTGCTTAGGTATGAATAACTTTCAAAGTACACAAACGCTTTGTACCCAAGAAGACCACAGCGTCTGCCACTTTAAGAAGACTCACAATAAGCAAATATTTTATCAGTAGGGCTTTATATTCTCAATACCTCCCGTAGGTCTCTGTCCAATGGTCAATAATCCCTGATCTTCTTAGCATAATAAAGGTGCTATTGAGAATAAAAAAGTCAGGCTTACACTAAGACGCCACCTGAATTATTTATTTAAAACTCTCAAGTTTATTGGTTCGGGAAGGAATATAAATACTTGAATATTTAAATAATCTGTTAAAAGTTTCGTGTTGGGATCGGTGGAGCTGAGAGTATTCTCAGGAGGGGGAGGGGGGCATTTGAATCCAATCCAGGCTAGGGCGATACTCATTAATTCAACGTAGGCTCGGCAGTTATATTTCAGCATTAGTAAATTAATTTATGCGAGCGTTTTGTAGAAAGCATCAGAACAGAGGCAGTTATTAAGTCATAAATGAGATTCTTAATCGTTCATGTATAATTATTGTCTATCAATTTCATACAAATCACATCAACAGCCTATACTTGTCCACTGCTGGACGTAAATCTCTCGTTAAGTACGTCACTGAGCTCAGTCTTTACCTCTCCGTATCCAGTTTCTGCCAGTCACTTTTCTTAGGTAGTCACTTCACTTGGCCCCTGGGTGTCCTACTCTATGTTTACCTAAACGTGATCACTAAGTACCACGTTAGTTTTATTTTAAAAAAACATGACTGCCCTGCTAAAATACAAAATTTTCAATAAAACTTGTAGTCTATACACTCTGTCTTGTTGTTACTCGGGATGATGTAAGGATTCTAACGATACCCCATACATCCAAATCTGTTTAGGCATTTAAAAGTTATGGTGGAACAAAGAAACTCACATACATACATACATACATACATACATAAACCCTGAAAACACTACACTCCTCTTTTGGGCAGTCGTGCAAAAATTTAGTTTTATCCGCGTGACGCTCACTTGATACATACTTCTGACAACTTTTTCATTTCGTGCATACGAATACGCATCAGAACGAAGGTTCCAAGTTACGAGTACATAAGGTAATAAAACCTGAATATCTGACAAAAGAACAGGGAGAAAAATAACAAAGTAATAGCAAATCAAATAACAATCACGCTTGTTATAGTTCGCGTATGAGAATAACAAGAGCCCCTAACTTAGCAGGAAATGCAGCCATTTGGCGTAATGCCACCATCGTAATAAGGAATATTACTATGTTTACTACAAACCTAAGCAATGGGTTCATATTTATTCTAATAATCATTTCCATTCTTATAAAAATTAAACGAGTCGTTTTTCCAACGTCTTGGTACTTTTTGATGTATGGCGTTATTGTCAAAAGCCTACGGACAGTAAGCGAAAACAGTTCGTTTTAATATATAGGCATCGGTGTTGGTTATTTTTCTTCGAAGTGGTATTTTGAAAGTGCAGCAATCGTGCCTCCCTTGAGAAACTCCAAAGATATTGTTGGACAATGTCTAGGGCTTGGCTGCAAGTACAGGTATCTGAGCCTGAAAACTAATTCAAGTATAATTCTTATTTATATATGAAAAACAGGTATAGCTCAAGGATTCTAATATAACGACCGCAGCACTCGTCCCTCTTAGAAGCTCCGAGAGACATGAGATGAAAATCTGGTCGGAGCGATTTTACGACATTAGAATCTGAGTTTTTGTGTTTATATAAATAAGTGCAGCATCGACTATGTAAATCAACTACCACCACCACCAGAGTCACATTGTGAGATGTCCAAATCAATGTAGCCTTAGTTACCAGATGCAGATATCTGTAATAGCTCTTGCGGCTAACACGAGTTGGTTTTTCAACGTCATGTATATAGAAATAAGACAGATTTTTTTAGCTGTTTTAAAATAGCCTAACCAAAATCAGATAAGCCAAGTTCTAAGTGATGTGTTTTTGTATTTATTTTTTCTACAATAGGTACTGGTTTCCCGCCCGCGACTTCGTCCGCGTGAACTATCGTTTACCGTTCCTTACAGTGATTGATCAACATTTTCCAGTTTTCCCGTGGAAACTTACAATTTTCCGGGATAAAAAGTATTCTATGTTTTACTCCAGGGTTTAAGCTATCTCCATTCTAAATTTCAAACAAACAAACAAACAGACAACGTTTCACTTTTATATATAGGTATGGATTAGCAAGAGGTACCTGCATATGTAACCATAGAATAAATAATATGCCATAACTGTGTTTTTAATAAGCTAGGTACTACCTAATCATACAGCAGGTGCTACAAATAGATACCTATATAAATGCAAATGCTTAAAGTTTTTTTTATTAAAAACCTAGCCTCGTGCAGGCGAATTTAATATTTGACTCGGTAAGCTTTAAAATATGTGCTGGCGAGATTTTTTCATCGACTTCTAAGCTGAGGAGGGTTCTCAAGTCTTCTGTTTTTTTTTTGGTATGTTTGTCATATCTCTACTAAAAAGGTTTGGATAAACAAAAATTGAGGGCATATTAAGGCCCATTTTTTTAATATCCTAGGAAGTGTAATCTTTCAGTGTAGTCCCATATAAACTTTATCAAAATTGTTTCAGTAGGGTAGCCGCACGATACATGTCTCTCTGCATTTAATTGATTTTAAAGCATAAATATATTTGCACGTAGAATTTTCTATTTTAGATTTTTCAATAATTATTCATTTATTCAAGTTAATGTAAATGAGATAATCTAACGTTGCAATTGAAACTATCAAAGTAAAGTAAGATAAAAAAAAGCAACATTAAAACATTAAATTTATATAAATACTAGATGCGCCTCGCGGTTACACCCGCATCTCTCAGGCACTATGCATTTTGTCTATGTGTTAATCATATAAGCTACCTCCATACCAAATTTAATTCAAATCAGTTCAGCAGTTTAAGCGTGAAGAAGTAACAAGCATACCCTTACAGACATACAGACTTTAGCCTTTATAATATTAGTGTGATTATTTTTGCGGTCGGTCAGCCCGTATTCAATAATTTGTGCGCAGTCGGGTTTTTTGTATTATTATAATAATTTTCTTTATTCGTTTTAAAAAATGGTGAAGTGCAGTGCTTGCAACGATACGCTTCAAGTGAAGGATAAATAAATAATAGTTTAAAAAAACTAAAAAAACACGTTTTATATAGAAATCCAAACTAAAAAATAGAAAATAAATTTTAATAATTTTGAATTTCAAAAAAATCGTGGCGTGCATGGATTGGATTGAATTGAAAGATATGAGAAGAAGGATTATCATTTCGATAATATTTTTAAAAGCACCCCACGCTTTTATTAAAATTCAAACACTATTCTTAATTCAAAATTATAAAAATTTATTTTCTATTTTTTATTTTGGTTTTCTATATAAAGCGTGTTTTTTAGTTTTTAAACTATTATTTATTTTGTACTTTTTAGTTTGGTTTATTTATAAGAGTTTTTTTTTTCGAATTATTGCATTGTCATCGGTTTTTGACAGGTGTGCAAAATTTGAATGAAATCTGACCGTTTAAAGTGGGTCAAAATAGCGTTCAAAGGAGTCGGTTACAAGTGAAGCTAATATAAAGCGTATAAAAATAATAGTTTAAATTTTAATAGTGTAAATAAGAAAAAAATGTTTATTTAAAAAAAAACGTGGGGCGCATGGGTCAATAGTTATAAATATTTCATTAACAGATATGAGAAGCACCCCACGCTTTTTTTTTAAACAAAACATTTTTTCTTATTTACACTATTGAAATTTATTTTCAATTTTTTAGTTTGGTTTTCTATATAAACCGTGTTTTTTAGTTTTTTTTAAACTATTATTTATTTTCTACTTATTATTTCATTGTCATCGGCCTTTGACAGGTGAGCAAAATTTGAATGAAATCTGATTGTTTAAAGTGGGTCAAAATAGCGTCCAAAGGACTCGGTTACAAACATACAAACATACAAGTGAAGCTAATATAAAGCGTATAAAAAGCGAAGTGTACCGCTAAATCATGCGATCAGCAATACTATTTCCAGTGTGTTGGCATTTCGAGTGCCAAGTTCAACTTTAGGGCAACATGGATGCACAGTACTAAGTTAGTGCCGTTGCTTGGGACTTGAAAGACGCCAATGACAACTCTGTTACCCAACAAACAGTTTGCAGCGCTGATTTCTTAACCAACTTTAGTGATGATATCATGGTCTCAGTAAGGAAAGAACTGCCAAAGATTATTGGTGTTGCTTTTTTGCTTTGGACAAGAAGTTCAATGAACTGTCAGGAAGAGTTCAAGGGATGGAGGATTCGATCAAGGTAGTAAGTGTCAATCACGACGACATAAAAAAGTCCATTGGCATTCAAAATGTCACAGTCAAGAAAATAATGATACAAACTGAAAACGAACAAAGAATGTGTTAAAGAGAAAAAAAGACTTTCAGGAAAGACCGCCTTCCGTGGAGGAATCGACGGAGAAACAAGAGCAGTGGTCTAAACAGCAAAACCTCGAAAACGTCTGTATTCCCGAGGCGGACGTGGAGTCGCTTCCGGCGCTGAATGTCAAGTTGGCCGAGTTTGCGGGGCTGAAACTGCGCGCCACTGACGTGTAATTTGCTGATCGAGTTCGTGCTAAGTGCCGTATTAACGGAAAACCTCATTCTATAATCGCTCGCTGTCGCGAAAGTAGCACGAAGGACATATTTCTATCGTACATAAGAAAGAAGCAAAGCTTCACATGCAAAGATATTGGAATGGATGGCGATTCCAAAATATATGTAAACGAACATCTTACAATTAAAAACAAACAATTATTCATCATCAGCCCGTATTCGTCCACTGCTGGACGTAGACCTCTCCTTGTGAACGCCACTGAGCCCAATAATCGGCTCTCCTCATCCAGTCGCTGACAACCGTCTTTCGCAAATCGCCACTCCACGTGGCCAGCGGGTGCCCTACACTACGCTTGCCTAAACGTGGCCTCCACTTTAGAACTCGTTTTCCCCAATGGTTGTCGGTTCATCAAGTTATGTGACCGGCGCATTGCCACTTCAGCTTGCTAATCCTTTGATCTATGCTAATTACCTTGGTTATCTTGCGGATCGCGAAAAAAGCAGCATATGTTCTTCCAGGATATTAAAAACCAATGTAAAAGTATAGCACCAACGTATTGTATTCTCTTTGGCACCAACGCTCTTGATGCTTTTTGACAGAAATGTTATTATTTCGTTTCCATGGCAACCGTTCCTTACAGCATGTCATCGACATTTTCCACTTTTTCCGTGGATACTTACAACTATGACTAACAACTTACTTTTATGGAGTGGAGAGCGAGGGTGCAGCTCAATCTAAAAGATGACTTCAAATGTTTTAAGGACTGTATGGAGAAGGATTTAAAGCGAGATCCATCCACATTTTGGGGCTATGTAGCTTCAAAACGACCTACTGGAAAAGCTGCTAAGAAGTTGGTGCATAACGGTTATGTGGTAATGGATTATGAAGCTGCTGCTTGTTTTGCTAAATATTTCTATTCTGTTTATTCACCAAATCCTCCCCAGTAGGACGCGGAAGAAGCAATAAGATCGATTGACTGTGGAAGTGCTCGGATATACATTTCCACTTTATTAGAAGAAGATGTAAAGCTCGCAATCAAAGCTCTTAAGCCTAAGCGTTCGGTAGGTCCAGATGGCGTCCCTCCTTATCTAGTAAAGGGTTGTGGTGTGGTACTGGCAAAACCGATGCACCATTTGTTTAGACAGTGCTTCGAGGGCGCGTTTTATCCGGATGTGTGGAAGCTCTCGCGGGTAGTTCCCGTTCCAAAGAGTTCCGGGTCAAACATAAGTGACTATAGACCTGTGCCTGTGCTGTCAGTTTTTGGTAAGTTATTTGAGTCAATTCTACAGTGTCGAATAAGTAGGCAGGTTGAAGGTCAGTTGGCAGAGGTTCAGCATGGCTTTAGAGCCGGTCATTCTACTTCTTCTAATCTACTTTCGTTTTCGTCATATACTGTAGATGCCGTTGAATCTGGTGTGCAGGTAAACGCCGCCTATTTTGACATCCGTAAAGCATTCGACACTGTAGATAATGACGTTCTTCTGCAGAAACTTTCAAGGGTGGGATTTACGCCACATCTGCTCCGTTTTTTTAGTGAGTATTTATGTAACCGCAGACAATACGTGCAGTATAAAGGTCATGTTTCAGAGCCATACTATACTTACTCGTGAGTCAAGGTAGTAACTTGGAGCTCTTGGAGTTTTTGCTGATGATAAATGATTTGCTGGAAGTCGTCAGCACTGCTCGGTGTATGTTATTTGCGGATGACTTGAAACTTTTTTTTAGAATTCGTGATAGCAGTGACAGCGATAGCTTTCAACAGGACATAGATAGTGTACTACGATGGAGTAAAAGTAATAAGCTCTTTTTAATGATAAAAAGTGCTCGATTGTTACGTGTACTCGGTTAAAAGAGCCAGTGATGGTAGACTATAGTCTTGGTGACGTTATAATCCCAAGAGCCAAGGCTATTCGGGATTTGGGAGTTATTCTGAGCGACGATCTATCATTTTGGTAGCACATTAACAAGATCTGTACCCAAGCCTTCAGAAGCCTTGGATTTGTTTTGCGTCAAACCCGTCATTTGGATAGCATTGCTGCTATCAAAGTAATTTACAACGCGTTTGTCCGGAGTTAGCTGGAGAACTGTGCCATTATATGAAATCCCTATGAAGCCAAATACATTCAAATGGTGGAAAAAATACAAAGGAAATTTGTGAGATGGCTTTATCATAAACAATACGGTTATTACGTTGGGTATCCATATCTGTATCCCAGTTAGTTTCTCCTAGGTATGGTCGGGTATAACATCTTGGAAGTGAGACGAGCCGTCTCACTTATAAAATACATCTGGCGTATAATTGTTGGCAGTACGAGCATTCCATCTGTTGTGGAGCGTATACCGACAGCTGTTCCTGATAACTACATTAGAGCTCGTCGGCACAAGTTTTTTGGGCATTTGTGCTGCAGGAGCGTGCAGCGCAGGCAGGTGCCTATACCGTGGGCACTGCGCATGCTTATTGATGTGCTGAGTCAGGGCCCGGGCCAGGATCTGGATTTATTTAAATGTAAATATGACGAGTTTCACAAAGCGGCAATGGATTTAATAATGGACAGTTCAAAGTTGGCAAGTGCCTAATTTTTGTCTGAGTTTCTGTACTAAATTGTTAGTGTAAATGTGTATTAATTGTGAGTGCGTGTTATTAGTTTGTTAATAAATTTGTTGGTGTACTTGCTCTTGATTCTTGGGTGGGCGAATTGGGAAACTGTAATACCCACCCACAGGAATGTTAGAATAAATAAATTAAAAAAAAAACCGGGTTAAAAAGTATTCTATGTTTTATTCCAGGGTATAAACTATCTCTATTCCAAATTTCATGAAAATCCATCCAGCCGTTAAAACTCCCCAAACAAACAAAGAAACCGACAACGTTTCACCTTTTACACGACTGCCCAAAAAAACGAGTGAAATATTTTTAGGATTCATGTATGTTTGTACGTATGTTTGTATGTACAAACATACATGATGTATGTATGTGAATTTATTTATTCCACCATAACTTTTATATGCCCGAACAGATTTAGACGTTTGGGTTAGGTTTCGCAGAGACTTGTCAAATACTCGATTGGTCAAATCCTATACAAGTTTAAGTTGGTTATAATCCTTACATCTCTCGTAGATGCTCCTCTTTTTTTGAAAAAGTTTATTTTGGCGGCAGTATGGCTCCAATTTCAAATGCGATATAAATAAAAAAAATGCCTTAACACATTCCAACAGTATCTAATTTATTGGCATAAATTCTTTTTTGTTTGGGCAGGCGTGTTTTTTTAGCTTTTATGCTAGTTATATTATATTTGTGTGGATAGTTGTGTAGTATTATGGTTGTATTGGTGGTGTTTATTGCTGAAAATAATTGGTAACTTAATATAAGTTTAATTTTTCCCGTCATCAAAAGTCATTGGTTCAACATAATCATCTCAGCCTATATTCATCCACTGTTGGACGTAGGCCTCTCCTAGTGAACGCCACTCAATTTTCGTCTCTCCTCATCCAGTTCCTGCTTAGTCATTTTTTGCAAGTGGTCACTCCACCTAGATGGTCCAACAACATCATGAGTATGAATCTAATATTCTAATATCTAACCCAACATTACATATTATATGATTTAAACACAATATCTGAGGGATGTATTAAATTAACATCCATCTATAGATGCCCGGAATCTGTTACTCGTAACTCCACAGTTGAGTGAGTACAAGTGCCTGAAATTAGGCAGTGCTCGATGCCTCGATGGTGCCAAGCCAAGTATTGGAGAAATCAATCAATCATAATATTGACTTTGCGTGGATACGTTCGAGTGAATTTTCAACTTGGATCTCCTATAATGTGTTTGGTTGACTGTAATCAGGCTGTTACTGTTATACCAATCAGTGTCGATATCAATAGTTAATTAACAATTCCCGTGAAGAAAAATATGGTTATTTTTCATGTGTGACTTGAAGAAACCAGTGTAGGTTATTATATGGAGTATCCTTGAGTTATTGGTACGTAAAAGCAAAAGAAAAAATCACACAAATGATGCACAAATATAGCTTAGTTGGTAAAGTAATTGAATCTATTGCTTTCCATACTTGGTCTTGAGACCTTTAGTTGTATCGTTCATAATTAGTTTTCTCAAGTTGGGACGCAAGGCTAGTTTGCACGTCAGTTCAGTCAATGGCTTTTCACTGGTCTCGTATACGAAAACAATTGAAAATAGAACTCTTCTCTCTTACTCAGAGAACTGTCTTCAAATGTATGTTACAGTGACTGGACTGAGTCACTCGACTGGACTTAGTCTGGCCTCGTGTCTGGAGCACATTATTGAGCAACACCAGTGTGGCATTGTCAATTTCAGTAGACAGATACTCTCTCTACGGCAATGCCACAATGGTCGGGTGTTTGAAAACAAGTGATGCAATATTCCACGGCAGTCGGCCAGTGGAAAACCGCCCAAACTGTGCTCGATATTCAAACAACAAGAAAATCAGACATTACATTGCGAAACCGGGCCCAAATCTATCAAGCTCGCAATCATTCGAAACGTTTCCTCACTTCGACGAAACTTTTCTCAATCAGTTTTTTCCTATGAAAATGCCGGAATATTCTTCCGATGCTCGACGATGCCAAGTGTGGGGGGAGTCAATCAATCACAAATATTGACTGGGCTCGGTAAATTTGTTTTTGGAGTGTGCCTCTGAACCTCTTTACACAATAACGTTTATTGAGGAGCTGGCGAATAAACTAGGATGAAATACTTCCTTTCGTGAATTTGGACGAAATCAGAGTGAAAGGAATTGTTTTGTTTTTCATGTTTGTAAAATCTTTAATTTTTTGAACCTATACTTATAATAAAGCAGTCTGTACAATGGAGATAATTGAAACTGAAATAGTTCCAGGGACTTATAGCTATTGAACAAGAATATAACATTTAAAAATTAGGTATCTTTATCTCTCTGTGTGTTTTCGTCACAGGAAAACTACTGGTTTGATTAAGATGCGGTTCTCACAGTTGTGCAACTTTAGATTTGACTAAAAAGTACTTTGCATCTCAAGGCGAGTAGCAGAAGCTGAGCAATCGATAAAAAAATGCTTACTTACTGTGGATACTTAAGTACTTACGTAGTCCTTGATTGATAACTAGTTCGCTCTCTTTGTGGAATCGGGAGTTAGGTAGTTTCAAGGAATCGCATAATCCCAACACAAAGCAAAAAGTTTCTCGACCATTTTTAAAAGCTTTTATTATAAAGGCAGTAGTCAGTAGGTATATTTTTTAAAAGCTTTTATTTAACTTCACTTGTATGTATGTATCTATCTGTGTATATCTGTCTGCCCTAGAATCTTGTGACTCAAATTTCAAGCACTTCCCGATTAGCTATCCTGCTGAAACTTTCAGGGTAGTTCAGAAATCAATCAAAAAAAACTTAAAAACATAAAAAGTGAACAGGGAATAAAAAAAACATAAAAAAAATAATTAAAAGAAATTACTCTTGAAAGCTTTTTTATTTTAGATTTTAAATTATCCTTCTTTTTTTTGATCTCCACTTACAAAAATTCATAATAGCTTTCATTTGTAACTAATTTGCAACATGATACGACAAAATGTATAAAACTAGGCATAGAACCTATAGCGCAGTATAATTAAACAGAAATAGGACACCAATTACTTTTCTTAATTATTCCGTAAATTAACATGTAACAAGAAGTCCACATCAAATGTACTTAAAAGCGGAAAATTAACAAGTCCTCGGATTCGCCGACTTTATGCCGAACTTCATCTTAATTCCTTGTGTAACACTTAACTTTGTTATGCTTCTGATTTAAATGTTAAATAGGGACAGAAGATTACTTTGAAAGAAAACGTGCAACTCGTTTAATTAAATTTTACTTTACTTTCAGGATAATTTAGGAGGTTTCGCCCGTTAAGTTTGCAGAAGAACACGGTTCGGGCGCCATTCACCTAAGTGTAACTGTATACTCGTCAAAATTATTGGGTGGTGCTTGTACAAGGTACAAGTCACGCCACACACACTTCAGTCTAGGAATTGTGCAAGTTTTCACACTAAACAAACTTTAAATTATCTGTGTAACAGCTATAATTTCCCGTATAATAAAACCGACGACCTTTGACGACCTGTTGGTATAGTGGCTAGAGACCCTAGGTACGAAATCAAACGACCGCGGGTTCGAATCCTGCAAGGTGTAATCATTTGTGTGATGAGCACAAATGTTTGTTACCGAGTCATGGATGTGATATTTGTATCTTTGTATGGTTATCCGTTATCTAGTGCCCATAGTACAGGGTTTCCTAGTTCGGGGCTAGGTAATTGGTGTGGAATTGTCCCGAATATATTATATATAACGTTTAGACTGCTCATATACCAGATTTCGGGCAATTTTGATGTTGCCACTTTCTAATCTCAAAAACTCGGGAAAAGGACTTCAAAATTGACCGAACCGTCGGAGCTTTCTGGCGTTTGTTTGTTTGGGGCAAACGCCCCAAACAAACAAACGCCAAAGCGGCTGAACCGATTTTGATGAAAATTTGGTTGTATGTACTGTATGCAACAGACAACAACATAGCGTACTTTTTATCCCGCAAAAAGGAAATTACCAAATAAAAGGGCGAAATGTCGATTACTCGCTTTCACGCTGCTGTGATGAAGTTTTGAATAAAGGTAGTTAGGTATTGTACAAAACAGAGATCAACGTAAAATACATTTATCTCGGAAAATTTAAAGTTCACACGGGAAATCGGGAAAAGTATGGTAGATTGGTTGTACTTGCTTTCACATCAATACGGCTACAGCGATATGTTTATTACACATTTTAAAAATATATTTTTTACACCGGAAAAAATAAAAATCCCGCGTGGATATCGTCTTACTCAATATAATTGATGAAATTTTGCACACGCTTATATACCTACAGATAATTATATACATACAATGGTAAAACCTCATTCGGTGCAAGTCATTTTGCACTTTACGCGCATTAGGGAACGGACGGGAATTGAATTTGCTACATAATAAGCACGAAATTATGAGGAAACTTCTTTTGTGATATTTATTGTATTCCATCCTACCTTATGGTAGTAATAGGGAACTGAAATAAAATAAAATATATATATTTACTCAATACTCAATCTTTTAATGCCATAATATGTTACAAAAGATCTTAATAATTAATAGGTAGAATGACATATTACCCTCACAGGGTGTAGTAATGTAAAGTAGGATCAGATCGAACCATTTAAAAACTAGTTCCTGTTGGATAATGTATTAGACTAATTTAGTCATTCATAAAATCATTTAAATTATAATAACATTTTTCAATTAAAAGCATTTTTAATTTATTTATAAAAACGTTATCTTTTTCTTCGTCTTTTATCATGTAGAATATTCGAGTCTTGTCTAAGTAAATCTATAATCTACTTCAATGGCTGTGTAGCGCCTTGGTTCACGACTTAGGACTACATATATACGTATAAGATCACGAGTCATATTATATCAACAACAAAATAGATAACTTTACCTGGTTGATTGCAATGATTCCAACCATGTCTGTACAACCTCGCAACCTCAAATCACATGCAAACGATGTCCATGTTGGTGCAATTTCCAATAGAATATTTATGATTTATTTATTACCTATAGATATAAACTGCAGAAAGGAAAACTAAATAACTAATACGAATTTTATGACTTGTAGGTACGAGTATAACATTCGTGGCAATATATATGTTTTGCTTTGCAGGGTGGACAATAGAATGCAATTGGGTAAACTATTTTCATAGGTAGACAACCACAAAAACTTCTCTATGGGAACAACTGAATGATGGTACGTGCAGGTCCGTCACCCGATGCTAACCGCCAGGTCTGCTGATATCACGCCGATGAGATGCTCACGTTGCAGCAACACACGCAGAACTGCCGCTTACAAAATCATGCGTGGCACTGCACTGCGCTCTTCGTCCATATTTAAGCCTCATGTCCAGTAATTTCGCTCGAACCATTGTCTTTCAAACTGGAACATAGAGATGTTACACAATACTGCTTAGCGCTTGTATATCTGGCAAAGTTTTCATATGTAGTTTCCCAGGTGAATTTTGGCAGAAGAGCCTTCTACTAGAACCACCTAATATTACGTTGAACTTATACATTTATGCGCACTGAATCTGTTCTGAAGCCAGCCTCGTTGAAACCCCAAACAGTTTCCAAACCAAAACGGGCTCGCGACTAGGTCGTGGCGGGAAATCGCCCGCTGCGGATATCTAGGCACGTCGCATCCGCGGGCCCAGGAGACGCGATCGAGCTGGCCACCTGCCCTGCCCCTCCGCCCTCCCCCCCACACCCGCGCCGCAGTCAGCCTCCGAGCACCGCGCGATTCGCACGCACTACGCTGTTTCGCGCCACGCGTCTGACGAACCCCAAAACCCCTTTATGAATTAAAACTTTATGCACGAGCCCCAATTGGGTTGAACGTTGTCCCTGCCAGCGAGTGTGGTGTGGAAGTGTTTTTTCTCAGGGTTTCTGTGGTTGTACGAGTGTTAGATTGTTTGGAAAAGGTGAAGGGTTCCCTATTCTTGGCCTAATATAGGGTGAGTTTGAATATTATAAATGAATAATATTTCTGTCAACACTAAAGGTCAACACTAAAGGATTTACTTTGGTTTGAAATAGCTCTTTTCTATGGTACATTAACACTTTTGGCTTTCAGTTTCAGCGGGAGGCGCATAAAATATATTTAAATAGTTTATTTTAATATATTTAAGCTTAACACTACTCTCTTTTATTATTCAATATATTTTCCAACTACTAAGTGTTCAAAAAATTTACTACCAAAACTACTTACTTACTTTTAGTACTTTTTTTTTTACTTTTTTTTACATTTTTATTATTTTTTTATTTTATTTACCAATTCTTAGTTACTGATACAATTTTCAATAAATAGTAGATATACATATTTACGTCCTATAATTTCAATCAAAATTATTATTGTGTTTAAACAGCACAACAGTATGTATTCGTATATTAAATTGTACTTTAATCTAACTTAAATATATAAACATACAAAAAAAAACTATAAGGTAATATATTTTATATTTTTCCTGAGGTACAAACGTAGGTATTATATAAACTACCGTATCAAGTGTATAGTACGTATATAGCAAACAATAATATTATTTATCTTTGAACTAATTACCTACTGTTTAAAGAAGATAGGACTTTGATAAGATTATATTCTAATGCAAATATAACCACTATTGTGCCATATCACAATGGTTATATACTAACTATTCACAATAATATTGATGGTTTATAAAAAAAAATGTTCATTACAGATTAATTATTTTGCTATACGTGGTGGTAAACCTGTGCATCAACAATCAATCAAACCAGACAAACAAACAATCATTGAAACAATTACAAATTCATTTTTCAGTCCATAATAAAGAAAATTAAGCGTTTTATAATTTGCATGGTCCCCAAATAAAGTATCAATAATTTGAAACATGAACAATAAAAGTAAAAAATACAATGAAAATTAAACAATATGCAGCATTTTGTACATTTTAATATTCAATATGAATTTCCGCAAAGTAACATCCGAATCTATTTATTGTGTAGAACAGAAAATTAACACAAAATCTATATTCTGAGGTTTATACATAAATGCTGTCCTATCTGGCTTAAAAGCTTTGAAGCCTTTTAATACTATTCTGATAAATACTTTATACTGTAGGTACCACTGTTCGGACAGAGACCTCTCAAAGAGAGAGAAAGAGAGTTTTTTCAGACATTTTACACGATTTTAGCATCATAATTAAAATTAACGTTGCTTATTAATTGACATCGCCCGCTCCAGATTTCAAAGTACCAACCCTAAATCAATATTCTAATAATACCCATTTCAGGTGGCCCGATAGTATGAAGGTTTTGAAGAGCAAGAAGATATAGGTATTAAAAAGTTTGTTACATTGATTGAAGAACCTCCTATCTTTTACAATCAGAACATGGGCTCATTTGCTCTTTTACCGAGACGTTCCTAAATATTTGTGAGATCCTACTAATATAAACGCGAAAGTTTGTAAGTATGGATGGATGGATGGATGGATGGATGGATGTTTGTTACTCTTTAACGCAAAAGCTGCTGAACGGATTTGGATGAAATTTGGTATGGAGGTAGGACCCTGGATTAACACATAGACTACTTCTTACCCCGAAAAAATGCAGGGGTCCTAAGGGACATGGGTGAAACCGCAGGGAGCAGCTAGTTCCTTTAAATTTTGGCGGAAGAAAGCCCTACATATTTTCTCTTCAATCATTTTTCCGTAAAGTGACGCCAATCAACTATTCCTTTCTTTAAATATACATTAATAACAGACGAATAATCTATACTTATAATAAAGCAATAAGTACGAAAAAGTCTGTACAAAATTGATAATTTAAAAAAATGCTCTAGGGTACTTGAAATAAGCTACTGTAACATTTAAAAAAATCGTGTTTGTCTGTTTGTTTGTTTGTTCGCGCATCGATCAGTAGTTTTTCCTTCGTTCACGTAAAAACTACAGGACCGATTGCGATGCGGTTATTGGATAGCTTAGGGTTTGACTTAAAAACTTGGTATCTCAATCCAAATGAGTAGAAGCAAAGCAATATATAAAAACTTTTTGGCGGCTGAAGGAATTTTGATTAAATGTTGGTATATTGGTATTCTGGAATAGTACATAGAGTACTTTTAACCTAGATAAATGACCACGAGTGCGAAGCCGCGGGTACAGCTGGCAAAATAAGCGCTAAAGTTAGCAAGACAATCTAAAATCCTAAACAACCTGACTACGAACATAACTAAAACGAGGCAAAAATTTACCTGCTTAAAATCGTTATAATAATAATAAAAATAATATTAATGTTTATTGACATAATAATTGTACAGAAAATTAATGAATCCATAGGCTCCCTAACTAGTAAAAACTGTGTTTCAGGAGTCAGTGACTTCTCCCATATATATATATATTACAAATTATGCCTCATTCAGTTAAAAGCCAAACAAAAGAAAAACGTAATTAAATTACACAAAAATCAAATTTAAACAATTTAATTAAAATTAAAACAATGATTCCACAAACAATGATGTAAGTAGTGAATCACTAATAATGTAATAATGTGTATAATCAATAGTAATGTAAGTGTGTGTTTGTGATATTTAAATTTGTTTGTTATATTTTTTTTTTTTTGTTATAGATCCTTAATCGTCATTCGAAATTAAAAACGACAAAAGTAACATAAAGATCATTTTCAAATATCTATTCAATGATACCCCACATTCATCGACTTTTATTTTTTCTTTTTTATAATAATGTTGTGATGCGATGTTGTCGCCATATTGAATTTTGATTACTGTCATGTCTTTGGTAGCAACTTTACTTGCAATATTATGATAAATTTACTGTCGTAAGAATCATCAAAAATAATCCACGCGTCTGTGTATAGTGCCACAAAGGAACAAACATACATACATACATACATACATACATACATAGGCTGATAAACACATTACCCTCCGCGCAGTCGGGTAATAATAATTGTAAAACACAGAGCTTGTGAGCTTTATCTCGTGCTCTGATAACTACTTCTGTAAGTGGGACGTTTTTAAGTAGATACAGTCATAGCTTAAGAGGTGGTATTTGTTTTAACTAAAGCAATTAGGAAACTTCAGATTGGAAGCGAGACAAGTTTTTCAAATTAGTAGGTTTTGCTTTTTGTGATTCTCTTGTTGCTACTAAGATATTTTTTTAGGTTATAGAATAAATAGAACAACTGGACAAAAAGACGAGAAATTAGTATTGCTAAATGTTGCATCTAACATTACAGGATCCAATAAAACACAAAAATAGTTCATAGAAATAATGTGATGTACAATATTATTAGAAGAGGGTAGGTATCCCTCTTCTAATAATATTGTACTCTAACTACAAAGAGAAAAAATAAATCCGTTTTAACGATACTCGTAGTATCATTGTACAAAGTAGTCTCTCTGTCAAATACCTAACTCAAACTGATTGGCACCTCTCAAGTATACCCAATTTAACATAAAAGGTGACGTGAATGTACATTTTTTTATTGTTATTCGTACAATGAAATAAATGCTGAGTAAAGACGGGATGAGAAGGGGTGAAACTATTACTAGGACCACACGGCAAAAAAAAATGTGGCTTGCTTAATTTCCATCCTCATCATGTCGGCCAGCTCTCTGCTCAACGTCGTGTGTTCATGCACACTTTTGTTTTACAGTTCGTCGCCATACTTGTGGCGATCTCGGGCATAGTAGATTGCTTCTAATACTTTAGATAACAGTGGTTTCGGAAATTGGACGGATCATTGTGCGGTGCTTTGACCTAGATCTCTGTCTTCCTAACTATCCTGCTTGAGCTCGTTTTTCATGTTGGCTTTCGGGTAATATTGAAAGCGGGGTTTTGTACATCTATGTCACTGTACTGGGGTCAGCGTCGCTTTCCACGATTATCATGTAGCATAGCGTTTGAAATAGCACCTTACTCGGAATCAATGTCGCCTCTGTGGCTACAACTTATAGGCGTGGGCCGCCTTGAGATACGTAGTGACGTGAACAATACACACGACGAAAATATGCATAATTCACGGCGGCGGTAATCTAGTTTAATCTGTTTTGTAATACTGAATACTGGGTAACGGTGGCACGAAACTGGTGATTGATAGCGATAAGCGGATTCGATTTTAATGGGAATTCGATGGTAAATGTTAATCGAATTGAACTTTGGGCTGCGTGACAACAATCAGTTTCCTTTTAGGTTGAAAAGTGCGGGTAATGACAGATGGAACTGGTTAAACAACTATTTAATATGACTGACCCTAATTTTATTTCGTAACAAAAAAAAAAAAACGAAATATGGCACGGTTAATTATCACGTAAACAAAAACTGGACTAGATACAATTCAGGCAAACACAGCCACCTACAAGCTACATTCCCACCGTCGTGCGTCGTGCATCATGTGCATCAATAACAAAAATATAGAGACTTACGAAGACTGTAGCGCGAATGAGAGTCACTGCTAACACGTGCTACGAAAACGTCACTCCGGTTGTAACAGAATCCACAGAAGGCCAATTGTGTGCGTTTGCACCTTATGTATGCGGCCCACACCCGAGGAGCTGGTAACGAATCCTCACACTTTTAATTGGATCTATGGTAAGTCCGGGTTAAATTCAGTTGAACGTAAGAATCCCTTAAAACAGGTATAAATTCAATGCAACGTAAAAGGATGTCAGTTAACCTTATTCTTCTTCATAGGCAGTATACCTACTATACTCGTACCTATACAATAGATATAAACAACAAGCAAAAAATAAAATTGTATATGTACAGGTGGATTTTTGAGACGGGACAGTAAGGGCAGGTACCTTAACCGTTATAGTTACAGGAAAACGTTCTTAAGAGACCTTCCATAACTTTTTGTAATATTTTGAACTGTATTCACAGATTTTGCAAAAAAAATACAGTTAGCAAAAAAATGGCAATTTTACACAAAAACTCTTTTTGATGCCAATTGATCCTGTTTCTTATAAGGATCAAAAATCTCTATAGGACCGACTGAGGTTTGAGTACTAGAAATGTCAGAAAATGCGAAAATCTTTTCTCATACATTTTATATGTATATACATTACCATACATTTTATATGTATATACATTATCCGTAATAGCTACAGGAAAACGTTCTTATTAGACTCTCCTTAACTTTTGGAGATATTTGGACCTGCATTCCCAGATTTTGGAAAAAAAAAACAGTCATCAAGAAAATGAAACTGAAATGAATGGAGTCAAATGTGTTCTACATGGTATAGGCGAGGCGACCGATCAGTAAAGATTAGGTATGGAGGCAAGGCACTACTACGATCTTACGAATGCTAGGTGTAGCAGAGTTCTCTAAATTAACGATTCTAAAGGGAATTTTACAAAAAATTAATGCCAGTCGATCCTGTTTCTTATAAGGATCTAAAGTTTCTATCGGACCAACTGAGGTTAGAGCCGCCAGTATTTTTGAAAAGTTTGTATTCGGACGATGTTAGAATTTTATTTTATTCATTTCGTACAAAATGTATAGAAAAAGTATTTTTTTGCAATTTCTGACTTTTCTAGTACTGTAACCTCAGTTGATCCGGTAGAGACTTTTGATCCTTTTAAGGAACAGGATCGATCGGCATCAAAAAAAGTTTTCGTGTAAAATTACATTTACATTACATTACATTTTCTTGCTGACTGTACATTTTTTCCAAAATCTGTGAAAGCATAATTATATATTTAAACGGGACTTAATCGCGCTGAAAACTTAATATTAAGTTTTCGATTAAGTCCTTTCAAACAGAAAAACCGCATCAAAATCGGTCCATTCGTTTGGGAGCTGATACGATACAATAAATAGACACATGAATACACACCCGAAATTTATAACACCCCTCTGTTTCGTCGGGGGTTAAAAATAAAAGTGCAAAGGAAATCTTTGGAAAAGGCTCAAAATGGCTCAAAATTCAATGATGCCAATGAGATCGATTAGAAAAGAAAGATACCTAACTGCCACTGCTAATTAAAAAAAAACTAAGCAAGTGGCAAGTCCATACTACATATTGCCCTATTAAGCATATATACTTATAATAAAGCAATAGGAACGAAAAAGTCGGTACAAAGAAGAGAAATAAAAAAGAAATAGTCTAAAATAAGCTACTGAACAAGAGTATAATATTTTAAAAATTCGTGTCTGTTTGTTTGTTCGCGCATCACGTAAAAACTACTGGACCGATTGCGATGCGGTTTCACTGTTGGATAACTTATGTTTTGACTTAAAAACTAGGGGTACTTTATATCTCAATACAATGAGTAGAAGCCGAGCAATAGATAAAAATATTTTTGACGGCTGAAGGAATTTTGATCAAATGTTGGTATATTGGTATTTTAGGTCCTGGAATAGCCCAATATGTACTTTTAACCTACAGAAATGATCACGCGTGCGAAACCTTGGACATCAGCTAGTATACAATATGCGCCCAAATCAGTGAAATGATCTTGGAGCCACATAGAGTAACGAAATATATTATGAAGCTCTACGAATGATCAAAGGTTAGCAAAAACCCTTCAAGCGTACTAGAAAGCCGTTCAAAGAAATTTCCTCGTCCTTATAATTTTCCGAGTGATAATTATATTTCCGGCTTCAAATTTTGAACGGGGTCAAAACGTAAATTGGAGTTATGAGAATATCCAGCTGAATAGAAGTAGGCAATGAAAATGATGACGTTTTCTACAGCTGATGAGATAATGAAACAATTTCAAATAATTTAAAAGAGAATTTGAAATGAAAATCTATCACATTAATAACAGTAACTATGAAACTTTAGACTCATAGATATATTAGTATTAGTTTACTGTGATTATAATGTACTATAAGCTACATTATGTATACTTAGTAAATATCTAGGGTACTTTAAATAGGCCCAAGACAAGAAAATAAAAATAATTAAATGGTGTCTCTCTGTCTGTATGTTTGTGGGCAAATCACGTAAAAACTACTGGTCCGATTGCGATGCGATTTTCACTGTTAGATAGCTTAGGGTTTGACTTAATAACTGGGGTACTTGGTATCTTAATCCGATATTTAGATGCACGGCAATCGTTAAAAACTATATGACGGGCAAACGAATTTTGAAGAAATTTAGTTAATTGTACTTTATAATGTACTTTTGGTTCTGGAATAACACGTGTGAGTTACTTATAAATGAAATGACCACGCGGGCAAAGCCGCAGGTACAGCTAGTACATAATATTTTCATGGCTTTACAAGTTTACAAATATGTAATCGTACGATTATTATACATAGATTAGAAATAATCTATGTCATCACTATGCCAGCATATACTAGGTCCAAAGGGCTTTATCGTACAAATAAACCAATGTATTGAGAGTCGCGGTGGCTGGCGAAAGATATATAAATTCAATAGAGATACGGTCTACGAAATATATACCCTCATCTGTTATTTGATGATGACAAAGCTATAGATATGTTAGATAATATCTACATTGATAAATCGCACATGGGTTGCCTAGCTAAATCACGTGCCAATTACTGTTAAATAATATTAACTTTAACCAACTTTTTTTTAAATTTCTCCGATTTTTTATATAAGAAAATCATCACATCCATGGTTGCCTACATTTTATATGTTAAATTTTAAGCGCGAGCAGGGAGATTGACAGAGAAGCGTTGCGCGCGCTACTCCATGTGACAGACAAGGATGCCAAGAGTTCTGAAAGAAAATTATTCAGATCGTAGAAGCGCGCTCCATGGATAAAATACTAGAATTAGAACAGATAACAATGTTTTTTTTTTCATTCATTTATTTATTACTCAACAGTACAATACAACAAAATATAATAATACAATCAAGCAATTTATTCTGATTATGACCCGTCAGAAAAGCTTCTATTTTTTTTATTTATTTTTTTAACAACTGTATGTGAGATTTACTCCAAACCAGTCGTCCAAATCTCATTCGGCCAATCAAGTCGTCTTTGTCTATCACACATAGTAAGGAGCATATCTCCCTCTGTTTCACTCAGCAGCTGCCTGGCGCACACTTCTTTCTGCATCCTTGTCTGTCGCATGGAGTGGCGCGTCATGGATGTGACACACTTTTGACAAGGAAATCTAATACTGTTGGATAGGGAATAAAATAAACTTTCATTTAATAAAAAAGCAGTTAAATAACTGATGAGGGTATATTATTGACACCTGTTTACCTGTTTTTAACTGGCAACTTCATAGTTAGGCTAAAGGGAAAGTAGGCAACCTGTATTTTCCCGATTCATCGTGTAATATTCTCTCGACTAATGCTCGATTTTCATAAATAAAAAATCGGGGAAATTGATCAAAAAAAGTTGGTTAAAGTTAATATATAGTGTTAATATTTAATCTCTATGGAAAAAAGATATGAAGATTCGTTCTTCGAAAAAATACATACCGTCGAACATAGAAACGTCTCCTTTTGTGAAGTCGATTAAAAATGCTCTCCCTGTATACGGATCGCCGACGCACTTGCAATCCCTTTGGTCCGTTTGTCATCATAGGTAACTACCTACCGCATATTTATATACATTCCCTCTCGTAAAAATATTGTTAAATTTCAGGTCAACTTTTATTATACCTCGCCAGTAAAAATGTAGCTACTATTTCTGTGCGCCGATGACGGATGGCGGCGCGCGGGCACGTTGGCTGCGCTATCTCTAAACAAAGAAATGTAAACATTGTCAAATTACGCCACTAACTCACTGTGTGGCCAGGAGAGCGTTAGTTTCAATGACATTGCATCACTGATGAGCGAAAATGTGTCGGGTTTTAATGTAAATACTTTATTAGACTAGGTTAGACCCACTAGGGCTTAAACTCTCTCTTTCATTATTGATATGACCTTTCAAATCAATAAACAATAGGGAATTTTTCTTTGCACTAAATAATATAAATAGCCTTTTCTTTGCCTAGTGTGCTAGTACCTACCGTTTACCTGTTAGTATTCGAGTGAAAGTTGTTTCATAAAATGGCATATTGGAATCTTCCGTCGCATAAGTTACTTCTGTCGCAACGGGCTATTTATATTATTTAGACCAAAGAAATCCACCTATTTTTTTTTGCATTATCATTGTGAATGAGGTAATGCTGACCTTTGGTGTTAGAGTTTTTCAGGTCGTGGACGGCCTCTTGTCTGTATCCAACGGAGACCCTTGGATATGTCGAGACGATATCGTAAAGTTAATCATTTAATGTTCATGAAAAAAAATATTTCATGAAATTATCAGTGGCATCATGGTTTGGTCAGATGAATGAATGATTAGCGTATGACGATATGAACAGCTAAACGCACGGCTACTTCATGATATGATGAAACATTGGTGATCATATAAAATAGTTACATTATCCACCGCTAGAAAGCACTAGGCGGAAGCCCGACTTGGCCGTGGTTGTTTTTTTTAGCTTTCAAACCTATCTGTTTGAACACCTTTGGTATCATGAAAACCCTTCATTAATGATATTTAATGATATGGCCAAACGTGGATTGCATTATCATTAAACGTTGATATTTCAACGATATGGTTAGTTTTAGCTGGCCATTTCATGAAATAGAACCATTTCATGAAATTATGGACTATTTCATGAAATGATCAATTGTACGATATCGCCACGACAGACAAACGACGTGGCTTAACGTTTGCTATCAATTCCAGATTTCAAAGAAACTTGGTATTTTGTCTTCACACTGGGACAGTTTTAGAATCTACAGGTCCGATCTTTTATGGAGTATTGCGTCCACCTGTGGGATGGTTCTGCACAGTATCAGCTCTAGGTTTTGGATTCAATTGAGCGACGACTATGAGGCTCATTGGGGATGACACTAGTAAAGAGTAGTATTTAAAGTCTGGCGCATCGACTTGAGGTCGCAAGCCGGTATTCTACAGATTGCACTATACTGTGTGAAGAACTGCACAGTCTGATTCACACATCACCTTTTCAACACCGTACAACTAGATGATCGGCAAAGCATCATACTTTTATGGTAGAAAAAACACATACAAGCTTCTTCATTTATTATAAGAACTGCAAAGGAGTGGAAGTGCTCTGCCCTCGTCAGTGTTTCCGGTAAATTATAATCCAGTTGAGTTCAAGTGTAAGTGAATGGATAGGCAAGCGTGCTACACTTTAGACCACATCACCGCTTTCCATTAAATGAGATCGTGATCAAACGATTGCCTAGCAAGAAATAAAAAAAATGCACATTAGGTACTTAAAAATTATCGGCATGGGTCGGGGCCGAGAATAAAACCCGGTGTCGTTGGATTGCATAGGCCACATTTTACTGAATGGGCACCATCGCTCGTACACTTACTAACTGAAGTGTCTTCAAATGTATTAGTACACGAGACCAGTGAAAGGCCAGTGACTGAACTGACTTGAACTGACTCACTGAACTGAGTGTCTGAACTGACTCACTGAACTGACTCACGAACTGACTCACTTAACTGACTCACTGAATTGACTCACTGAACTGACTCACTGACTGACTCGCAATCTGGACTGGCGGGTATTAGCGGTGTAAGTAGGTATATCATCGTAGTTTCTGATATTCTGGATGCTATGAATCCATACCAATATATAAGAGTGAAACCATTCCTTACAGCAAGTAATCAACATATTCCAGTTTTCCCGTAAAAACTTTAAATTTTCCGAGATAAAAAATATCCTTTGTTTTATTCTGGGGTGCTACCTCCATTCAAAATTTCATCAAAATCCCTCCAGACGTTATCGCGTGAAAGCTCCCCAAACAAACTAACAATCAGACAATGTTTCACTTTTATATATATTGGTATGGATTAGTTGTTGAGTTAGCCTACTTTCTCGAAAATAATATATCAAATTAATTTTCTAGTTTGTAATATTAGTAAGTAAACGTATTAATAATCTATTTGATTAATTGATGTGCGATATCTATGATCAATTTTAAGAATTCGTTAGAACACCTACAAGCCATGTTTTTCTCCAAAAAGTTTTAAGTTCTGTAAATTAAACACAAACGAAATGTTGGCGGAGTTCATTATTCTATAAATAATGAGGAAAAGTTTTCATAATATGTAACTAACTTCAAATAAAACTACATGTTTTAGCGATCATAAATTGAATTTCATACACCGTAATAAAGAGCCAACTACCGAGTTAATGTGCTTTTTCCACGTGTCGAGGTGTGAAAGAGGATTTCGTTTATTTATCGTACCGTACCTACACTGGGAAGCGGGCGAAACGGCAATATATTATTGTACCTTTGAAGATTTCAGGTTAGATGATAAATAGCACATAATAATAGATAGTTGGTTTAGAATAGTTTGAAGTAGACGTACGTAAACGGAATAGAGATTGACTCAACCTAAAATTAATAGGTAGTGTCTAGTTATCAAGGTTTAGGCGCAGAATGCCCAATTCTCAAAATGGCATATGAGTCTTAAAAGGACTAATTCTAGAAATGGCCAATTCTACAAATGGCAAGTTCTCATAATGGCAAATTCTACAAACGGCAAGTTCTCATAATGGCAAATTCTATAAAAGCCAAATTCTCACAATGACAAATTCTACAATGCCTAATTCATATAATCTTCAAGAGATTTTTAAAAATGTATCAATTTATTTTTAAAAATGTTATTTTTAAATTGATGTACTGTTATTTGACTCTTCTCGACTCTACTTGACTTTATTTGGCTCTAATCGAGTATATTCGACTTTACTCGACACTACTCGTATCTATTCAAGTCTTCTCGACTTTATTCGATTCTACTCGATTCTACTCGATTTTATTCGACTCTATTCGACTCTTCTCGATTCTATTTGATCTAATTGATTCTTTTATGTTTACACATCTGCCAGGCGTCCCGCAATGGCTCTTTTTTATTGTTATTATAAACACTAATTTAATTATATTATTTAAGCTGTTTTTCTTGCACCTAGCATTTTCCTCCCTGTAGTGAGGTGAAAAGTTGTGTTTCGCACGGCTGCAAAGTTATTCTGCGTCTGTTACTTTTAAAACCCTCGCCACGCTCAGTTTTCAATATAAGTACTCGCAACATAAAATCACTTTGCAGCCTTGCATAACAAATAACTATTATTTTATTTGAGTGTCCATGGATAGCGCAATCCGATAGGAAAAATATTTAATAAATTTAGGTTTGAAATGGATCTCGATATCAGTGGCTAGTGATCACTGAGACCCGTTATTACAAACCCCAATAATAAATTAATAATAATAAGTTACATGGTCTTTGGACCTAACTAGCCTATTTGCCCGTTTTATTTATTTGCTTATAATTTGAAATATTGTTGCATCTCCAGCCTAAGAAAATTTGCGGTGCCGTGATTCGACACATTAAGCCCTCGCAAGAAATGCCTTGATAACATTATTTATTCTGTGTTGGTATACCTAAAATCTGCCGTAGCGTTGCTTAAACCACCGCAAATGCATTCTCATCTCTAAGTTGTGCCAAATTAATTTAAAAATATTAAACCTTAGACTTGATATGAAGAAGTTTGTCTTACAAGTTATAACTTAGATGGATAATAATTATTACGCCCTTGACTAGACTTTGTACTGTCTGTAAATATTGACGCCAAACACTTGAGCTTTGCTAAATTTCTGAAATTAATAAAGTAAGTACCGCGACTTTGATCTTACTTTTGTAGACGTCTGCAGATTTAATAAAGTTTTTATTAAAAATCGTGAATGAATTACTTAGGCATTCATTTTATTTTTGCATATTATGATGGCTTTAATTTCAAACTAGAATGCTAAGAAAAAAGTAGTATGTATGTTTGTTTGCATATCGAATGACGTAATTAGTGCCAACCAAAGAAGAAGCATTTGTAATTCATGACTTGATTTGAAATAAATTAAAGCACTTTACAGTCCATAGAAAATAAAATACAGAATACTGTACAATGTACAATAATTTACAATTGTTTTAATTATTTTCTCCGTAAAAGAGTTTCTCAAAATAAAATGGCAATCATCGAAATTAATGGTACTATTTTCTCTTCTAAATTGAATTGGACGTTTGAAAACATAAAATTTAATATCACTTTAATTGGATTTAACCAAGGTAAATGGCTTGCAGCACATCATTTTGTATTTCATTTTCCACAGACTGAAAAGTGCATTAGATAATGGTAAAGTATCACTCATGGCCTTGGGACACGATGCCAGTTTGAGAGTCAGTGAGTTCAGCCACTGGCCTTTCACTGGCCACGTGTACGAATGTACTTAATTGAAGACAGTTCAGTGAGTTTCTTCAAATGTTTTCGTACACGAAACCAGTGAAAGGCCAGTGACTGAACTGGATCATTGAACTAACTCGCAAACTGGCCTCGTATCCGGTTTGTAGTAGGTATTTGTTTTTCATAGATATTATTTCAGATTTGTAAAGCAACGAAAAAATAGATCCGTATATTTCGCTCTTATTTTTATGGCTTCTGCTTTTTGTACAAGGGAAAAGTTTTAGAAAACATTAAAACACCAAACTTTAGCCATAAAAATACCGTCTCGAGTACGATTTCGTAATCTTTTCGTAGGTACTTGAACACCTAACAGATGTGTCTTCATTTTGCCATGTGAGTAAAATAGATTTACCCTTTTCCATCCCGCGGGTGCTGAGAGAACTAAGGGAATTCAGAGAATGGAACATCTACTGCGGTTACCAATACGCCTGCAATCCCCAAACTATGGGGGAGGCTATGCTTACACGCAGGTCTCGAGAGCGAGGTATCTTTTGGCCTCAATATCTCTTTTAAAAAAGTTTATATCCACACGTTTTATTTTTCGTTTTTGTTCCAAATGCATCAAAAATAAATTAAAAACAGCTGCGTGAAGAGTAACAGTAGTCTTACGTCATCAGTGATCTAAAATCGTAGTCTAAAATACGTACACGTGCTAAAATTAGACTTTTTAAATTTGTATTAATTTCTATCATGAAGATACGACGAGCAGGTCGATCGCCTAATGGTAAGTGCCTATTCGTTACAAGACTTTTAACTAAATTACTACTTTGAATTGTTTTCGGGGAACAGTCAAATAGATTCTGTGGAAAGGTTAGAAAATCCTAAACAAATAGCGAAACTATTCGAGACAACGAAATTCCGAGTATTTTTAGGGTAACTTACATAATGTAAAAAGGAACCCCTTTGTAGGAATACTTTAAGTATTTGTATATTTCAGTGTGTTAGAGATGTTTTTGCGCCAAAGATTGCGTGTAGATTATTATAAATTTAAGGCCTTTACATTTTTGTGGTATTGTAGCACCCAAAGGGATGGACTAAATTTAGTGCGGTTTCTTTCATTTTAAAAGTGAAGTAAGCTTGATAATTATTTGTTTGAAAGAAATTGGTGCAGCCGTTTCCAAGTACTTGGTGATGTCAACTCGGTCCAGTAGAAACTTTTGATTTGTGTTAAAATGATCAATTTTAATGGCACATTCGTACCCGCATCTTTGAAATTGAGTTTTGAACATTTAAATACAGTTATACATTACTACGTGTGCCCGTGGCTTTGCCCGCGTGGTATTTTTCTGACATATAAGGATCCTATGGTCATTTTTGCTAAGCGCAGGCCCCTCTGGTACAGCTACTCGTACAACATGTCACCTATTTTTTAGTATACTTTTGTTGTATATTGTAAAGAACAATATACAACATTTCTTCAAATAGATTAGCCGTCAAATAGATTTTTATTAATTGCTATTAATTTTATCATTTTAATTTCTACTCATCGGATTGAGATACCAAGTCAAACCCTAAGCTATTTAACAGCGAAAAACGCATCGCAATCGATCTAATAGTTTTTACATGATGCGCAAACAGACAAACACACAATTAGAGAGAGACGGACACGATTTAAAAAAATGATATTATTATTGTTCGTAGTAGATATAATTATAGGAGATGTTCAATCGGGGGTTTTTAAATGTCCGAAATTATAAAAGGCAAAAACGGAAGCTGCTTACGTGTGTTAGTTGAAATGTTCCAACTATAGTACAGAAGTTAGTAGTAGTTCCAAATATAGTAGTAGGTGAATGCGGAACGCTCGCTAGGCTGGACACATTCGCGAGCGTTCCGTACTCGAGCACCATATAGTTTCGAGCACCGTACGTGTTTGAAACTATAGTTGGATCATTTCAACTGATATACGTGAGTAACTCTCGTTTTCGCCTTTTAAAATGTATAAAAACTACGTTAGTTTTGTACAAAATTAGCTAGTGTCTAACTTAAGGCCAGGTTTCAAGGTTACATTTTCCCACTCCCCACTCCCCTGCAATAAGCACTGTAGTGCCTTCATAACAAGGTTGAATATCGCGAGCGCTGTTTGAACACACAATTTAACTCGGAACTAAATGACGTATGTTTCAAAAGTTATTTATTTTATTGGCTGGCTCATAATTTAGTTATGTAAATTTTGTCTAAACATTAGATAATAAACATATTTTTTTTTATTTTTTTTCTTATTTTAGAGATAAAGTTTAAGCCGTTGAGTAGAAAAATTAAAATATTACTGAAAATAACGTAATTTTTGATATGAAAATGTATCGAATGAAATTCTTACAGAGATAAAAATGTCAAAAACATATATATTGATTTTCACATTTATCAGGTTTGTGGTTGACAAAGCATATTAAATATGGAAAATTATTTATTTTATGGAAAAACCCTTAAAAAGCAGAGACCAGGCTCTGTAGTGTAGTTTCTAAATCATCAATGTAATACAAGTTCGACTCGCAGTTGGCAGGCTATATTTCTTTAGAACGCTTGGTGACTTCAGCAAGAATGTAGCAAATGGTCCGGTAGAGAAAGTGCGGGCGTGATAGTATCCTAGCAATAAATCTGCCAAACGACTTGTTTATTTCTTTTAATTTCCTGGGAAATATCGTTTACTGATCGCGTGCTTTGTTGTTTCTGCTTTGATATATGAAGGTTTATGAGAGGAACGGAAATCTAAAAAAGGCTATTACCTTTTTTACCCGACTGAACGCAGGGTTATGTGTTTGGTTTGTATGTAGGTATGTTTGTTTGTTTCTTTGTTTGTTTGTACATTTCTTAAGCGCGTCCTAAAGCCTAAACGGCTTGATGGATTTTGATAAATCAGATTCGTCTTGATCACGAGAGTGCTATAAGATATGTGAAGTGTCAAGTAAACTAATATGGCGGCTTACAGATGCCATGTTGTATTTCCGACGTAAAAAAAATGACCAAAACCTATGGAGTGAGATATCAAAATGAAGATCCTTAAAAAACATTTCAAAAATATTTATTCTAGAATATATAATTGCTGTAACTAACAGTAACAATTGTCTTCTAAGATTGAGACAAAATTTTCAATTTTGGATTTTCATGTCAATGTAAATACTATAGCATAATGTTACAATTGCTTCTATTAAAGTAAAGTAAAATATGTAAGTAAATCAGATACATTGAATTTATATTAATACTAGCTGTGCCCCGCGGTTTCACCCGTGTCCCTCTGGAACCGTGCATTTTTCCGGGATAAAAGTAGTCTATATGTTAATACCACAAATTTCACAAATTTTGGATCAGACGTTAAGCGTGAACAGGTAACAAACACACACACACACACACACACCCTTACATACATACAAACTTTCGCCTTAATAATATTAGTGTGATTATTTTTGCGGGCGGTCAGCTCGTATTCAATAATTTTGTTCGCAGTTGGGTTTTTGTATTTTTATAATAATTTTACTTTTGTTTGTTATACATATTATGTCTAAGTTTAAGAGTGTTATTAAAAAAAGACGGCTTCCACACCGAAAAACCAAAAGTGAAACACCCAAGATATGCCTATCCTCACGTACGCACAAGCCTATATAACGCACCCACTTACACCATATTATGCCGACGGCCGCCACATCGCAGTTAGATCCTTGTTAGTTATGTTAATTATTTCAAGTTCTAACTAAATAAAAACAATGCAGTATTTTGTGATGAAATTATGTATCAAACACAAATTATGCACTCACGCACCCTTACGCAGCCATTTACTATGCTTCACTCGTTTGTTTGTCCGTTTTTTTAAACCTTCTTGATCTTTGCAATAAATCTGCCAGAGGAGATGTTTATTTCTTTTAATTTCCTGGGAAATATCGTTATCTGATCGCGTCGCATGCTTTGTTGTTTCGGATTTGATTTATGAAGGTATATGAGTGGAAGGGAAATCGTCCAATGGCTATTACCCTTTTATCTGATTTATCTACCTCGGTTATCAATAGTCGGTTTTAGTAGTAATACCGCCCGTCTTCGATATACACCATTGTTTACAAGTTACTTGCGTGCCTTATATGGTATTGTTTCCTATAGGCCAGCCGAGTGAAGCCGCGAGTAAAGCTAGTAACTCAGTAGTCGATAAGTACATTACATTTTTATATGGTTGAAGCTTACTTATAGAATTCTTTAGAATTGTACCAAATCGCGATGTACTCATGGTCACACTGATTTGTCACACTTTGCAAATCTAGAAATACAAAACATGAATTAGGTACTCATTGATCTTGAATTCAGTAGGTATCTGCAGTTTCATTCATGTATAAAAGACGCCTAATGCTCACTGAGAACTAGTGATGACTCACCAATATAAAAAAAAACAGGCCAGCGTCTTGAGCGATCCGCATCTGCGGAACTTTTTTATGAATTAATTTGTTTTGATATTCCATTTTAAGCGAAGGACGAACGGTTGATGGAATATTGTTTTCAATATTTTTTGTGTTAAATGGAATATTGCTTTGATGTCCTCATCGAGGGCCTATTTAAAAATCTATACCTATAATAAAGCAGCAAGTAACGAACAGACTGAAAAGAAGACCTTTTTTTTTAAATGGTCTCGTGTACTTAAAATGAGGTACTGAACTAGTGTTTTTTTAATCTTTTCTGTCTTTCTGGATATTTGTTCGCGCATAACGTAATAACGTAAATGCGTTCACTGTTCTGAAATCTGATGAACTTAGAATCTCGATGCGAAGAGTAGAAGCCGAGCAATCGATAAAAAACTATTTGGCAGCTGAACGAACTTTGATGTGGTATAATACCTGGGCTCAGGACAGCGTCTCCACCAGAACACACCTTGGACGTCGTGAGAACATTCTCACCGAGAATGTTTTCATTTCATTCTTTCTGCCGAGGAATCAAAATAGAACTTCTCTTTCACGACAAAAACAATGTAATTTTGTAATCATTTGGACTCGTTCTAAAATCTATTCTCTAATAGTTTCTTTACAACTAAAACACTACAAATTAAATTAGGATTTAAATCACTCTAATTAAACAGATAGATAGCGATTCGTCACAGCCAAGGTTCGCTGGCGCCTCTCGTTCAACAAGTCCGTATCACCAGATGGCTGCCCCACTGCCAATGACGTGGTACTAGTGATTTTGTCAATGACAGTTTTCTCTCCTTCTCTGACAGTTTGAAGACTCGCCGACATACCTTTGTTCCTCGAATTAGGACACTTATTGCTCAGAAAATGACCACGTGGGCAAAGCCGCGGGGTGCAGCTATAGTTAAAAATAAACAGACGACGGTAAATCTGGTGGCGTGGAACTAAGCGGGGGTAGACAGGGCCCGTACATCCAACGGGTTAATTTGTATGCCGATCACCACCACACCGCCACCGCGTCTGTATGTTTGTATCTCACAGTTCTCGAAACGTGACATTCACGTTGTCATCCACATTTGCATACATTTTTACTGGCTTATATCGAACGTTTTTATTTAATTATTCCTGAATCAACTCACATGCTATATATTTTTCTGATATACAGTAGAGCCTCGCGGTAGTCCGAGCAGTCAGCGGAGTCATGTATACCTATGCCCGGCATTTTTTTAATGATACTGTTTAATGATATTATACAAAATGTATTATAAGTTTGGCAAAAAAAACAACAAAAACAGAATACCTTATTTTTGGGATAGATAATTATATAGTACTAAATACCTACATCATCATCAACATCATCACCATAAGCTGGAAGACGTCCACTGACGAACATAGGCCTTTTTGCATTCTGGGGCTCTTTTGCATTTTTCATTTTGCATGAAGGGCCCATGAGGTGTTCTATTACTTCCTATTCTTATTACGTCTTCCAGGACGACCACGGTTTGCCATTCGAGAAAATTTCTTCCCCAACGAGTAGTGCCCATTACCACTTCAATTTGTTAATTCTGAGATCTATGCCAGTAACTTTGTCGGTTTTTCTGCAGGTAGTATCTACATTCCGGATTTTATCTCGCAAAGAGATCCCGAGTATAGTTCACGTTCACTCCAAAACTGGTTGAGTGACTTTGAGCTTATAAATCAGGACTATAGTAAGTGAACACGTTTTAGTGCCGTAAGCACCAACTTGTTGGTCCCGGGCCATAAGTCATCACTGGTAACATACAGTATTTAGCTCAACATATTAAATAATTTCAACCAACAATTATACAGTTCCCGATAATCTGAGCAGTAACTCCTGAGGGACCAGTAAACTAATCTCCTATCTGAAGGCAAAGTTCGAAATTTCAATAGTTTCTAGATTAGATAATTTGCATCTGAATCGTTCCCCTACTTATTTGGCCACGGTTTGGCCCAGATACCTGAAGGTAGACTTGATAATAGCTGTTTATGTAATAAACCTATGACGTCTACGAAATGTTCACACGTTTTGATGCTAATGCATTATATACCTAATGGTTTTATAGCTAGTACAATCAACGGAAAATATAAAATTTATTGGTTTAGGGTGAAAATATGTAAAGGAAAACGTCAAAAAATATACCAACTTAAATTTTAATTTAATTAGAAATCGTGAAACGTCTACTTATTGGTAACAATACCTTTACAAATCTAAATCCACTACAATTGATATTCTAACTAATCTAGAAACATGTCTGTTAACTATCGAAACTTTTACGAGAATAAGGTTGGGTATAAATAAATAATGTAACCTGTATGGCGAGCCGGGAATCAATTATTTATGGCAACACTGGAATAGGCCACTACTCTTACCTATTCCAACATTTTCAGCCTATTGTGGGATTTGTGGGGGAGGTGAGTGTTTTTAAATGTATTTTTGATGAATGAACTCGTTTCGGGGAATGAAACTTAAAAATTAGAACGGATCTGTGAGACTGGTAGAACTATAACGGCACCAGTTACTGTGCCTATATTAGAATTTAAACGAATGTACAATATGGAGATGTATAATTTTGTTTTCATCTTTAACCCCAATGATGGGTACTTCCCAACAGTTCACATGTTCAGACTTTCTCATTAACAGATCACGCTTGGCGTCCCCACCGGATGCCTCCAGATAATAGGTACCGTATCTATCAACTCTGCGTCAATAAATCAGCCCCTGTACAGCCCTATGAATTTAGGTAGGCATCTTGCAGACTGAAGTAAAGACGTGACCAACATTTTATGGCCAGCAATCTGTCAAAGCAAAGTCGTACTACCGCTTGTATTTTTTTTAATTATTTTCTTAATTGTTTAAACACCTGTGTCCACTGCTGACTAAAAGCCTCCCAAATTAACGAGGCGCCAGCAGTATAAATTATCAGAAAAATGCGGAGAGAATACCAACCACTAAGATTCACAAAATAAATCCACGTTATATTCTACTCGACCTTCGTCAACTATTTCATCGGTAACAAAAAACGCGGCCCTTCAAGTAACAGTCAGCAGCCATCGAAGTCGCTTAATTAGTTCGGTTAGGGATAAATTCTTAAGTGGTCTCCGCTGAGAATAGTTCCCAACAATCCTTTAGGAGAGCCACCCTCTCACATCACTACAGAGCCTTACGAGGCGAAATAATTAGCTGTCAAGCTCTGTCCAAATATCAGTGAAAAATCACTAATGAGAAATTGCGCTAATGATGTGACGTCGCGTCGTAAAGTTGGGTACTCTTCCCTAAGTTATTTCGTGCCACTGTTGGTGTTAAAAATCAATATTTTGTCTCATAGCTTGCTCTCTCGGTGATCAAGTCATGTAAATTTTAAACTCTTGGTTGAAGCGCCTAACACAGAAATTGACAAAAAATTGTGATCACAATCCTCAATTAAAGAGGGTCAAAAAGTGCCTGCTTGGTGATCAAGAACGTTAAGCTCAGTCTTTTTTTTGTTTATTTTTTAATATTGGCACCATAGTTATTCTACTCCATTGTTCTGTGCACTCGATGACCTCTTTTCCGTCTGATCGGTCATTGGAGGTTTCAATTGATGGTCTCCCCATTACGTCATTAAATATTTTCACAGGCCGAGAAAAAAGGCGGAAAATAAAAGGTTGAGGGAGATGATTTAGAAATCTCATTGGAATGTTTTGGTTGCATACTTTTGTCGTCGTGGCGTGGGTGGGATAAAAAGTAAAGCATGTATTTTTATTACTGTGAAAAATATTCGTTCAGGTAAATTCCGTCAGTGAAATGGCCGTCAGGGAGCTGTGTCACCTTTGCTACGTGTTGTAACGAGAATTTGTTATGTGACTTATTTGCAGCAACAAGATTTCCTTTTATCCCCCTGGTAGGGATAGATATAGAATGAAACCCTTCTTCCTTACTAAGGGAATTGGCTGGTAGGGATAAAAGGATTCGTTCCAATATCGCAGACACAGTGAGTTACTCTAATGCCGTTAAAACTGACAGAGTTGAATCAAGAAAATGTTGTAAATTCGCTCTCGACGAGGCAATAGCTTTTGAGGATGCCTCGTGTATTACTGGCACACGTTTGTGGATAAATGTTTGGATAGTGGGTCTTTACCCACTATCCAAACTGGCACATAATGAGCTGCCACATAATGTAGTCTCCACCGAAAAAACATCAAAAAGGCTTACTTCGGTTATTTCCATTCCTTACTAACTTATGGTTTAGATATGTAGGGTTTGGCCGCGGATTGAGACAGGATGAGGATGAGGATTATGTGTGGTGTGGAGTGGGATCATCCCGCTCGAGAACTGTTCAAGGATCAAAAAATTCACACTTTACCCTGTCAGTTTATTCTGCAGGCGGCAAAATTTGTAAAAGAAAACCTTGAGCAGTTCCCGACGTGGGCTGACTCCCATAACTACCCGACACGGAGAAGGCATTGCCTCAAACTACCTGCTAGGAGGCTTAAGAAGTTACAAAAACGACTTGAGTATGTCGGTGTTAAAATATATAACACTCTTCCTCAGAGTGTAACTTAGGTGTCTAGCTGCATCTTGTTCACACGCAAGGTCAAAACGATACTGCTCAATAAAGCTTATTACAGCGTCGATGAATTATTATACGATAAATTGATTGATGATTCAAACTTATTTACTAATAATTAAATTTTATGTATAACATAATAATATGACAATACTATAACAAAGTTATAATTTAATATTAATAATGATGTTCATTTGACATGTAATATTTTTACCTTATTAATAAATATTGAATTGAATTGAATGGAGATCGGGGGGGATTTAAATAATTGTGTTTTTTAATCGATTCAATTATGAATCAACACAATCGATAAACAGAACGCATCTGCCAATCTCACCAGTCAAATCACACAAGGTCAATCTTATCACTCTAATCTGTGAATCTCATTAATTGTGACCTAGATCCTGGGTAGTTGCTCGATGACGAGATCATACGATTTGTTGTTTCTGGCAAGATTTTAGTGAGATTTCGGGATATCACATGTCCCACTCGACATCCGCTATATATTTCATGATTTGTCGAATTTGAGATGATTTCAGTAGCGCAAGAATTGGGTTCCATGACTAACAGAATGAAGTACCTACTTAAACCGTATTAAAGCGCCGAACCCGACCGTAGTATACGAATAGCAAAAAGTAGGCTGGTTTCTTTGACGAATAGGTAATTTAAGGATTACTCGACCGTAATAGTCGAGAATGCTCTTCGTGTGGAAGACTCGTTTGATGCTCTCGACGTCTCTGCAAATTCTGTTTAATGCCGTCTAATTGAAGCTCTTTGGGACTCATTAATCTTGAACATGTAAGAGCTTCTTTTATATCATTAATTATGTACTTATTCAAGGATCTGCTTGAAAACTTAGTGGGGATTTATTTTGGAAGGAATTTAAAGTCATTATAGTAGTCTCTAAGAGATTTCGACAGTAATATACAAGATGTGCATTTTATAGCGTGGCGTGGTGGTAAAATGGTTAATAATTTCATGAAATGGCCAGCTAAAACTGAGCATATTGTTGAAAACATCAACGTTTAATTTGATATATTATTAAATATCTTTAATGTAGGGTTTTCATGATACTAGAGGTAAACAGATAGGTTTTCATGGCTAAAAAACACGAAGACGAAGACGGGACGAAGAGTAGCGAACAGCCACCTCCGTCTTCGTGTTTTTTTTAGCCTTTTTCTATATATCACGGCCAAGTCTTCAAGTCAAAGTCAAGTTCTTAATTTGACATAACTTAATTTCTTAACCCAATTTTTGACATTAATTAATATATTTTCATTTATGTCATAATTTTAATGTACTTTTAATGTGTTTATCAAACTTTAATATTTGCACACCATTTGTAAATGGTAGAATGCATAGGGACATTACTTCTATTATATCATTATACATTATTACTGTACACGTGCATTCGACAAATAAATAATTTGATTTGATTTGAAGTCGGGATTCCACCTTGCGCCTCTATCGGAGGATAATGATACTATTTTACGATATGATCATTAATGTTTGACCATATCATGGACTAACCGTGCGTCTAGGTGTTCATATCATCAAACGCTAATCATTCATTTATCTGGCCAAACCATTACATAATGTCACTGATAATTTCATGAAATAAATATTTTTTATTATGTGGCCAACCATTTCATGAAATGATCAATTTTACGATCTCGCCACGACAATTATTTATTAAGTGATATATATAAAACAAAAGTCGAATACAAAAGTCTTCACCCAGCAATTGAGTAGACCCCATCTGACGCAGCTCAAGACCAATAATAGCACAACCGTCTCTAAGCCGGAGATCCTTCCAGAGATCGAAGATTTCTATGGCCAATTGTACGACTCGCATGCTTCTAGACCCGAGAACACAGCACAGAGGATTCCCGCGCAATACTGACCCGCCTCTACACTGACGAACTGCCCGATGTCAGCCTAAACGAGATTGAGATGGCGGTCAAACCACTTAAGAATGGAAAGGCCACCGGTGAGAATGGTATACTTCGGAGTTCTGGCAAGCCCAGAGAGCTTTCAAGAGCTTCGGGAGCTTCAGGGGTAATTTAGCACCGTTCTTAACAGTGGGAGAACTCGTGGAGCAGGTAGGTAGTAATCTTCTTTAAAAAACGGGATAAAACCCTTTTAAAGAACTAACGACTTATTTCACTCTTGAGCCACGTCTTTGAGTTGTTTTCGAGGGTCATCTCAAATCGTCTCGCAAGAAAGCTTGACAAATTCCAGCCTCCTGAATAGGCCGGGTTTCGCGGAGGATTTTGCACCATAGACCACATACACACAATGAGGCAGGTAATACAGAAGTCTGAAAAGTATAACCAGTCCCTGTGTCTTACTTTTGTGTACTATGAGAAAGCCTTTGACTTTGTTGATAAATTTGACTTTGCTGGCAATACATCAAAGTTGAGTTGTATATGTGACGCCGCAACTATGAGTGTCCAAGTACAAAACCAGCAGTCTAAACATATCCAACTGCGCAGGGGAGTGAGACAGGGGGATGAGACAGGAGGATGATATATCCCCAAAACTGTTCACTAATTGCCTTGGAAGATATGTTTAAGAGCTGGATTGGATAGGAATGGGCATTAATATCAATGGCAAGAACACCTCACGCTTACGACTTGAGATATAGTCCTAATGGCGGAGTCACTGCAAGACTTGCAAAGCATGCTGACCAACCTAGATGATGCTTCATGACATATCGGTCTCGGAATGAACTTAGATAAGACCAAGATCATGTTTAACGATCTTGTTGATCCGGAACCGATTACAATCAATGGTGTGCCCCTTGAAATTTTCCGAAAACATTAGAATTAGCTGGTCTGGGCAGCATTCGCAAAGCTTCATCAAGTCTTCTCGTCGTCCACATCACAGTAGCTGAAGACAAAAGTCTTCAATCAGTGCGTGCTACCAGTCATAACTACGGAGCCGAAACGTGGACACTCACGGTCAAACTAGTCCCCAAATTTAAGGTTACTCAGCGAGCTATGGAGAAAGCTAAGCTTTTAGTTTCTCTGAAGGACTAATGAAGATATCAGACAGAGAACCAAGGTAACCGAATTAGCTCTAAGGATAAGCAAGCTAAAGTGGCAGTGGGCTGGCCACATTTCCCGAAGAACCGATTACCGTTGGGGTAGAAGAGTTCTCGAGTGGAGACAGCATTTAGGCAAACGTAGTAAAGGAAGCCCTGTAGCCAGGTGGAGTGACGACCTGCGAAAAGCGGCTGGAAGAAAATGGATGAGGGGAGCTGAAGACCGAGCTCAGTGGCGTGCATTAGGAGAGTCCTACGTCCAGCAGTGGACAGATATAGGCTGATGATGATGATGATATAAATATATTTTTTGTAGCTCAGCAGGGTCAAGTAGTTCGGAAAATAAATTAAATTAAAATTATTAATAAATAAATAATTTTGGTTTGTTAAGCGAATAAATAAATTTTATTTGGTATTAACTCATTATAAGGCAAGATTATTTACACACAAGCAAAACTCCGACTGAAAATTACATCGTTATAGATCCTAAATGGTCATTCAAAATGAAAAATCGTAAAATAAATACATATTCAATGAAACCCCACTTAATATGTATTTGCCTTCAACACTTAATACCACTTTTAATGTCTGTCTGTTCGCGCATCACGTTAAAACTACTGGACCGATTGCGATTTGATTTTCACTGTTGGATAGCTTAGGTTTTAACTTGAAAACTGGTATACATCTCAATCCGATGAGTAGGAGCCAAGCAATTTATTATAAAAAAAACTAAATCTAAAGTGTGGTAATAAGTATTGAATAAAATTACTGGACCGTTTGCGATGCCATTTTCACTGTTGATTTGCTTAAGTTTTGACTTAAAAACTGGTGTATTTGGTATCTTAATCCGATGAGTAGGAGCCAAGGAATTTAATAAAAAAACTATTAATTTTAAAATGTAGATCTAAGTTTTGAATAAAACGTCTGGACCGATGTTGATGCGATTTCTACTGTTGGATAGGTTGGGTTTTAACTTAAACTCTATTCATTTTAAAAGTGTGGTATGTTTAGAAGGCCAGTGTAGTTCGGTGACGTTCATTTTGTTATTTTCAACATAATGGTGTCTGGTTTCACCGTAAAAATCATCAAAATCAGTCCACGCGTTTTCTATATAGTGCCACAAAGGAACAGACATACATAGAATAAAACACAATACCCTGACTGAGCAGACTCAGTCGAGTAAAAAAACACATAAATTTTAGACAATTAACTAAGACGTATAATTATGATGAACAAATCAAACAAATTAACTAATGAAGTAAATGCCTAGGTACGTTATACGTTTTCTTAATTATGTACAGGTTTCCTTACGATGTTGTACCTCTGCCAAAAGCATTACTTATTCGTTTTTTAATAAGTGTGCGTAAATGATAAAAAAAACTATAAATTTTCATTAAACGGAGGGCGCTGGCGTCTGTAATAGAGTTTCATTGCTAGCTAAGGTGTCATTTGTGTTAAAAATACGTGTATATTACAATATCTTTAATCAGTATATCTACACTTATATCGTAAAAGACCGATTATGAACTCAAAAATGGTCGCAAAATGACATACTTTACGCGCGGCACAAAAAAATATATAACTCTGTTTTTTGAACTAAACAATGTTATAATATAAATATTTTTCCCCATAAAAGCACCGGGTTGGCTCCGCAATACGAGGGTTTTCGCCATTTTGTATTGGTTCCGAATAAAAACTGACCGATTGGCTTACTGCCGCAGTACCATTATAATAATACAATTACTTTTGTTGTTCCAAGTAAGTAATTACATACAATTTACTTCACTAACAATAAAACTAAAAAAATGATCATATGATCAAATACTTTCCTATTTATTAGTATTATAGACTTATTAATTTATTTTTCTTGAATCTACTGAACCATAAAATTGTAGAGACCGTTGTATTCTCGTCCGCTCTTTCCCAGATTCGCAGACGTAATATCCGGACCTGTTCACAGAGCCAAGTGTTATCTCCGGTTCGAAAACATCTATTCATTCTTTGTGTGTAAAGTAGTAGTACTGTTCGTTGGAGTATCTGCCAATATTGGTGTAGTTTGGGTGATGTTTAAACTGCTTGGACTATACTTAAAAGTAACGGTCAAGTAGTCATTAGAACTTTTCTACAATTATTCTGGGCAAAGACGTTAGTAGATGAGGAATTAGAAATAAGTGGAAAAAAAAATTGGCAATATATTACATTTAGGATGATGTTATGTTGATCTGTGTAGTTTCTTAATGATATCTTCTATGGTTACATTTTCAAAAGTATGTTGTATACATAGACATAAAAAATGAAATTTCTAATACTATAACTTGTTGACCGAGCGAGCGCGAGTTTTAGCTTGGGCAAAAATGCTTTCCTATGTACGGCGGATCTCTGAATGTCCGGTTGTTCCAGTAGAATAGCAATTCTCAACCGATCTAGACGGAACAACTTGATATAGGTCAGTACCACGCCCTGCCCGTGGTCTACCTACATAGATCACCTGGTTGTACCAGGGGCAATTTTTACCTATATCAAGTTGTTCCGTTGAATTGATTAAAGTTCTTTTTTGTATTGTGGGGGAAGTACCACTTTACTTCCTCCCTCAATACAAAAAAAAATTTAATAAGGGACAAAAAATAAACTACATTGAATTTTCGTGAAAGAAGTGACACAACTAGCTACGTTATAATATATGTTTATTTCCAAGAAATAAATGTAACCTTATGACAAATAAATGGATGATATGGGAGGGTGCAGACTCCAATTTGCCACACTAGTAACATAACAACAATAGTACAATTACCCGTAATATCAGTTTCACGAACATCTAACAATTCTAAATCACTGAAATTGAATTAGAGAATCATGCTGTTTACGTTGCATTTTAGTTCGCTTTATTTACAATTCCAATTTGCTCACTGTACGATCAAGTGCTCTCTCGAATCCTTGTTTTCTTCTTCGTCTTTGATCTTTCATTTGACTATTAGAACTGTTAAACCGTTGAAGAGGAAAATTAAGTTTCACTGTCATTCAAATGACTTCTAACGGTTTGTGGGCTAGTAACATCAAAGGGGCGTGCTAAATGCACACAATATTCATATATTATTATTCAAAACGTGTTTTGTGAACGTTTACGTAGACAGTAGACAATTATGTTTGGTTAAAGTGCAATGTTTGGTGAAATATGTAAGTAGAAAAGTTTCGCTGTGTCTAACGCAGATATTGGCTTTAATGATTCCTCTAGGAGTTTCATGTCGTTTAGAATTACTACCATCCTACCTTGGGGGGTTATGTTTTTTTGTTAAACTTTACTATGCATGTTTTTTGTTTATTAGTTCACATTTTAGTGTCACATTTCTTATTCATTTACGTCTTCAAATGAAGATTGAAAGGAGATGTTCATTTTTGTACGAGAGCCTGGGCTAACTGCTGTACACTATATCATAAAACAGCAAAAATATAACAAAATTCAAAATATATACACACATCTCCCGGCCCTCCCTTCACTTTCCCCCATCGTCCCTCACTTTTCTAAACCTTCCCCCACATCTCCCCACATTTCCCCAGTTTTTTTTTAGTATCATCATCAGCCTGTATCTGTCCACTGCTGGACATAGGCCTTTCCTAATGCATACTTTTCTAAGTATGGCCAAACTGAAAGGTAAGGATCACGTTGCAGTGCAGTTTAGGTTTGGTTAGCTGAATCCCACTGCTGATGCAAAAACGGCCGTCAGTAGCTGTCAATGTCAAATTAGTGTCAATCAACGTCGTTATTTTTTTGGTAACTGTCATGGCGCTATGCTGTTAACCGTTGAGGAGTTCCCTAGTCAGGAGCCAACCCGGAGTGCAGCAACCATGCCATGGTAAAACTTCAAACCAGCTATCATTAATGCGTACAGAAAATTTCGTGTCTGTGCTGTTGACTGTTGAGGAGTTCCCAAACAGGAGCTAACCTAAAGTGCTGAAGCCATATCATGGTAAAACTTCAAACCGGCTATCAGAATATAATATTTACACAAAATTTCGTGACAGTGCTGTTTATCGTTAAAGAGTTCCTTTATCTGGAGCTGTTCCTGGATGTCGATTCAGGTCATGCTTACCATAAAAATGCATTGTCATTGGAACTGAAAAAATAAACTCCGTAGGATAAGAGGAAGTGGTTCTAATTTACCTTGCAAGATTTGATTTAAACAAACATACATACATACTCGTACTATCAGCCAACTTGTGCTGATGGTACATACAAACAAACATTGCAAGTTAAATAAAACCTTTTAAAAAAAAAACTTAAAGTAGATATCAGGAGCTTAAAGTTAGTAAGTTATAAAAGATATAGTCCTTTTCGTTACAGTCGCTGTTTTAGTCATGGTACCCCGTATATATCGGAGTGATTTTTAAAGACGTTTCACGTCAAAACATAGTGTATTTTTCTATTTATAATCCGCCAATGCATTATAAAAACTAAAACATTTTGATCAGAATAGAATTAAACTTCCATAGAAATACTATTAGTTTTTAAACGGTGCTTGCATTTCGGTTTGGTTGGCTATTGGAATTGCTGTCAGTCACTAAAATGGTTACTGACGACCTACTGACTTTCCTATTCACTGGAGCTGTTAGTATAGCATATAACCAATTTGCGATGAGGGCAATGGAGACAGCGGTGAGATCAACTGTTTCATAAATACCTTATAACTTTTTTAAAAGGTTGTTTATGTTAAATACTTCACGCATCGTTGGTTGCGTTCCACAAGGTTTCGCAATAATATCCATTCAATGGAAAACAGTTATGTTTTCCTCTTGCGGCTGCCGTTGTCAGTTTCACGCCTTTCGTCATGTCTAATCGAATTACTGACGGCTGTTTAACCGAGAGACGTGCCTTTGTCAATGGGATCACTCTGGCATTAGTCTGTGACAGTCTGTCTGTACGGTGATTAGGGGCAGCTGCTTAGTTATTTAACTAGTTACTTGTATGTATATGTACAATTATTATTGTTTGGATGAGAAATAAAGGTAAACAGCCCAGATTCCCCTGCAGCTCAACAATGCAGGGCTCCTCCCTTTTATGATTCTCAAGGGATGATTGGATATGCTCTTCGACGGCTGCGCTTACCTCACACAATCAACATATTTTTTTGTAAATAAAACAATGTGGCGTCAGTATGGCTAAATTTTCAAATGCGAAATTAAGAAAAACTTCGTCAAACTTATGTCAAAGACCCGTAGCATCTGCCATCACCACTGATGTAAGTTCCCGGCCCAACACAGCGTGAGTTAAGTTATCGGAATCCGATTTCTTCCACCAGCTTCCACCTTATTTTGGCGATTAATATGAAATTAATAACTAGCTTTAAAGCTAAAAAACACGCCTGCCCTGCGAAAAAATAACTTTTGCCAATAAATTATATACTGTTGGAATGTGCTTGTCAAAGCCTTCAATTTGATACACATATACATAAGTAAAATTCGAAGTTTTTTAATTTCGCATTTGAAAACACATACTGCCATCATTTTTTTTTTAATTATTATTATTTCAAAAAATATGTTATGTTACTCGGGGGATAAAAGGATTCTAACGATACCCCATACGTCAAAATCTATTGCGGCATTTAAAAGTTATGGTTGAATAAAGAAACTGACATACATACAAACATAAATATGTTACGAGTGTCACTCACGAGTTATTTCGTCGAACAATTCGACCGGTTAACGACGTCCATCCTCAGGAGTTTGCGTAGTGAGGGCACGACGCGAACTCAAACTTAAACTCGCTCGCGGATTCGCATCGTGCCCTCACTACGCAAACTCCTGAGGATGGACGTCGTTAACGTCCGAACACCGGTCGAATTGTTCGACGAAATAACTCGTGAGTGACACTCGTAACATATTTATATATAATGAATCACGCTCACGTTAGTTATAAACTAACGTGAGCGTGATTCATTATATATACCAACTTATAAATATACATACAAACATACATGAATCCTAAAAAAAAAACACTCCTGTTTTTGGGCAGTCGTGAAAAAACAAAACAAATGATACATGGTAGTCATATTTTGTTTTCTTTTCCCTCTGTAATGTCTTTTAACTTCGCAACGGATTTTAATGCGGTTTTTACCGTGGTCACTTAGATTATTTTTCACTAAAGGATTATATATACATATATATATATATATACTAGCTGTACCCGCGGCTTCGCACGCGTGTTCTTTTCTTTCAGTTCAAAGTACCATCATGTGCTATTCCAGGACCAATATACCAACATTTGAACAAAATTTCTTCAGCCGTCAAAAACACTTTATCAATTGCTATTGAGGATTGAGATACCAATTACACATTTCAATTAATTTAGTAGTTTAGGTGCGATACGCGGTCAAGATACGGACAAACAGAGAGACAAAATTAAAATGTAAAACAGTTTGGCTTCAGTATCGAATATAGAGAACCATCCAAAAAATATTTTTTATTACTTAAATAATAACATCACTTTGGACCCATATCCCGCAGTAACCCTTTACTTATTCGGGATAAAATGTGTCCTCAATTTTAACCCATCATATAACTTAAGACAGTGCCAAGTTGCATCAAAACCCGTCCATTACTTTCAGCGTGGTACGTGTTCTTTTTAATAAGTTTCAACCCCTAAATAATAACCCATAATTTTTTCGAGATGTTAAGTATCCTATGTCCTACCTCGTAGTACGAACTCAAATCATACCAAGTTTCTTTTGAATTCATCCAGTAGTTCCGGTGGCGTGATGCGCGGATAAGATACAGATATACAGAAAAAAATGAAAAAACATACAGTGTTTAGGCTTCATAATCGAATATAGAACTTCCAAAAAAAAAACACTATATTTTTAATGTACAGAATTTGGACACATATCCCACAGGAACCCTTTATTTTTTTGGGGACAAAATGTATCCATAATTTTCAACTATCTTATAAACTATGTATGTGCCAAGTTGCATCAACATCCGTCCAATAGTTTCAGCGTACTAAGTATTCTTTTAAATAATTTTCCACCCCTATCCCTATCCTGCAGGAACACTTATTTTTTTCGGGATGAAAAGTATCCAATGTCCTACCTCGAAGTGTGAACTCAAATAATATCTTCAATTTACAGAATTTTGGACATTATACCGAATTTTATTTTTCGGGATAAAAAGTATCTTCAATTTTTACCCATTATATAAAGTATGACTGTGCCAAGTTTCAACAAAATCCGTCAAGTAGTTTCAGCGTGATACGTGTTCTTTTAAATAACTTTCAACGCCTATCCTGCAGGAACCCTTTAATTTTTCGGGCTGAAAAGTATCCTATGTCCTACCTCGAAGTATGAACTCAAATCATACCAAATTTCATTTGAATTCATTGAGTATTTTCGGCGTGATGCACTTCCAAGGTACAGACAGACAGACGAACAGACAGACAGAACGACAAAAATTAAAAAAATACTCTTTTGGCTTTAGTATTAAACAAAGAACGGCTCCCAAAAAAAATTTACAAAATATCTTTAATTTACAGAATTTGGGACATTATCCCGCAGGACCTCTTTATTTTTTCGGGATAAAAAGTATCCTCAATTTTAACCTATCATATAAACTATAACTGTGCCAAGTTCCATCAAAATCCATCCAGTAGTTTCAGAGTGATAAGTGTATTTTTAAATAACTTTCAACCCCAATCCTGCGTGAACCCTTTCATTTTTCGGGATAAAAAGTAGCCTATGTCCTACCTCGTAGTATGAACTCAAATCATACCAAGTTTCATTTAAATTCATTCAGTAGTTTCGGCGTGATGCCTAGCCGACAGACAAAAATGAAAAAAAATACAGTTTTGGCTTCAGTATCGAATTTAGAGTAAGGTCCAAAAAAAAAATTCGAAATATCTTTAATGTACAGAATTGAACCCGTTACAGTTTTATTATAAGTATAGTATATATATATATATATATACATATATATAATACGAGCATACGAGACCTGAACGTAGCGAGGGGGAAGTGGCGAGTAAACTAGCCGCAGCCGTCTCCCGAAGCGGAGTGAAGGTCGAGTGTGTGAGAACTACATATTTCACCTCTTTTTTTTCATAATTACACCCGTGCGAAGCCGGGGTGGGTAACTAGTAATATTTAAATCAATACCTTCAGAACGTTGATACAAAAGGAAAACAGAGATACATTCAGACTATAGCGCGAATGAGAGTCACAAATCGGAGTGGTGTTTGTGTAGCATGTATTAACGTGCTACACAATCAGCACTACGATCGTGACCAAGGCCAAAGTATGACAATTGTGTGCGTTGCACCTAAATTATGCGGTCCACGCCCGAGGAACTGGCACCTAATTCCTACTTTCAATTAGATCTATGGGGCCACACATTTTTTAAATAGTTTGGATATTTGGCTGAATATTGGTTGGTGATCAAAGGGTTTCAACATTTATGCATGTATGGTATTAAAGCGATTGTAGCCTAGCGGGGTTCGGGCGGTGTGTGCGGTTTCCCATCGCTCAGTGCTTCGGAGGTGCACGTCAAGCTGACGGTCCCGGCTGATAGTGATTAATAGCAATCGATAAGCCACTGTCACCACTGGCGACAAATGGGAAAAAGTTCCCATACATTGCCACTGGCTATAAATGGGAAGAAGTTCTCGATCGTTACCAGTGGTGACGTATTTCCCAGTTGTAGGGTGGCCTAACAAACTCGGACAACACAGGCCACTCTACCTCATACGACAAGCAATCAAGTGAATGCAGACGTGGCCCTAAATTCTTGCCGTAACACAGTTTGATATAGGTAACATTAGTGCGTCATAATAAATTCATCTAATTGGTGCCTGGTTATGGTCACTCTACTGGTATGACATTGGTCAGCGTACCGTTGCGTGGTTTAGTTTACCTGACTGTGTTTACCTACATGGTTCGTGTAAATAAAGTGCATGAGGTATGCTAATGCCACATGAAACACTGTAGGTAATGTTGACATTTTCTAACTCCTATATTATTGCTATGTGACCTAATTGCGCCATGGGCTGTGTAAAGGAACTTATTTCTTCCTAACCCCCGAACAAAGAGACGTGTGTTATAAGTTTAGGGTGCGTATCACTGTGTCACTGTCTGATGTGATTGAAATGCTTCTTAGCTTTAATGGGGGGTGAGGGAGTCGAGAGTTTTTTTATTTTTATTTTGTGCCTTTTTTGACTGTACTTTCAAGTGAGAGATTCTCTCGTACGGCTGCTCCGTAAAAATCTTATAAAATATTAAGTATACATATTTAAGTTTCTGTGTCCTTCTGTAAAGTTTTTTTTTTCATGACAATAGCTCTCGATTTAAATCAATTAACGGTCGTAAAATATATCAACAACTGAAAAACAACAACAACCCGCGACATTCTAAGTTTCGTACGTATCCCCTAACTACAAGCTGTAGCTATGGAAACGATTTTTTGATATTATTCTTGGTTTTATTATATATTGTTATTCTTTGTATTGTTTTTTTTGTTGTGTTACACTATTAAAATGAGAAATAGTAATAGTAGTAGGATAATAAGTCTAGCGACCCTGTGAATATCATATGATAGCTTTTAAAAATGTATATAATGTCAAAATTATGTCATACAGTCTCGTTTCTGCAATTTTTTTACGCGAATTTACCTACATATTTTTTGGACGTAAACCTGCTCGGATTACGGGGGCACTGTTTTACGTTTTCTGTGTTACGCATTAACGTAACCGTAGTTTTAAGTTCTTTCAAATGATACATATATTTTTGTAATAGCTTGTGAATTGTTGACGGGAAACGGTTTCAAAGCAAAAATGAATTTAAACTTGGGTTTTTTTTCCAGTCTTTTATTTATGGAGCTGGTAAATCTTTTTTCTTTGTTTTTAGTATATATATTATTGAATGTTAAAATAAGTTTTTTTTTTATATATAAATTATGTTTTAATATCAGGCCCATATTATCATATAATATATTTTCGCGCCAAAATCTACACCCCAAAAAAATACTTTTATTTATTGTTCTTTACATTTTTGTTGATTGTACTTCACAGCTAAGCAAAAAAAACATACCTTATGATCAAGATTCTATCAACGTCCTACATTTTTATAAATTAAATATTGCTTATAACTTATCAACAACACTTTAAACAAATAGTGTCGTCTGTCATGATTCTAAATCAGAAGTTGTCTAAACAAAAGAGCCTCTGAAGTGTTTAAATGTTTATTGTTTACGTTACGTCGTGGGTGGTATCATTTGTATTGCCGCGTCAAGTGCATGTAATGCAGCGGGAGGCATGCGCGCACATATTACCGGTTAAATGTTGGTACAGGGGAAAACGAAAAAATATATATAAATATATCACGTTAGCCCATTATTTCTCTCTCCCTCCCTTACTCTTTCTTACTCTCTCCTCTCTCTCTCTCTCTCTCTCTCTCTCTCTTTCTCTGTTTCTCTCTAAAAAGAAGGAGCTTAAGAAACGTAACGCTACACACGGCAACAGAATATGTTTGTTACTAACGTACAAAATGGCCTCTCTCCTCCCCGCGCAATCTGCGTCCTCTTACCCCGGTTATCTGTTTATATGTGTGAGTAGTAGGTATTTAAGTCAACGTGGTTGTACGGAGTATCTGACATGACATAATATAACCCTTCTTCAGTGGGACCCCTCAAATATTATTATTATTATTATTATTATTATTATTATTTGACGACCGGTTGGTCTAGTGGGTAGTGACCCTAGGAACGAAATCAAACGGTTGCGGGTTCGAATCCTGCAAGGTGCAATCATTTGTGTGATGAGCAGAAATATTTGTTTCCGTGTCATGGATGTAATATACGTATTTATGTATGTTTATCCGTTATCTAGTACAGGGTATCCTAGTTTGGGGCTAGGTAATTGGTGTGGAATTGTCCTGAATATCTATTTATTAATATATTTATTTACCTTTAACACTGCCTAAGCAAAAAGTTTCTGGAAACCTAAACCAATCCAACGCAACAGCTTTATTAAACCAAACTAGGTCGCAGAAACTAAAAGTAACAATAGTCGTCATAAACAGCTGGAACGTAAACTTTTCTATTCTATTTCAGTTTAATAGACCAGTGGATTTCGCGTGATTCATAGGTACGGTGTATTTACAAACTCGTATTAAAAATATGTTACACTGAGGTTTTTCTGTGAGTGAACAAAGATTGTTTGATGTTTTCATTTGTTTGTTTTTGAGAGATAGTGGAGCTGATGTTGAGAGTGATATGAAATGTTCCCAATATTGCTAATGGTCCATCTAGTATTGTTTGATGTTGACGTACGGTTTTCTAGCGAGAAATTCGATGACTTAACTAGTTTCTGATTTTCGTTATTTTTTATTGAAATTGGTCCTTGAATATCAGTCAGTCAATACCTTCGCGCGAAGAATTGTTAGGTACCTAATTATTACTATTTTTACTCCACTGCCCTGAAGGAGGGCATGTTTTTCGGGTATGTATTCATTTATAATTATACGTTCCTTTAGCTTACACCATAGCCTAAACGAATTTTGATATTATTTTATCAAAACCATTAGATTTGTCTTTAATCTCGGAAATAGCATGATATAACACATCAAGAAATGTAATATCGTGGCCACTAGACTAGACGCTTATATTTTTTCTCAGCGAAATACATAACAGTTATCGATCTCTATCGACAGCTCAAATAAAAAGACTTGAAAATTCCAAACATATGGATATGAGTAATATAAGTAGGTTAAGTAAATATTTTGTAACAATACAAATTCCCTCTTCTGTTGAGAATATCCCCATTATTAAATCCCCTACAGATTTTAACTGCATATAATCCGATAAAAATAAAACAGAATTGGGTAAAATAGCTGATTCCAGAACATCCGTCGCAGTAGACGGCTTTATTAATCACACAGCTATCTGGCCATTTGTTTCATGTACAGATGTAGACGCCACATGTTCCCAACGCGACGTGTTATCTATCAACTAACAAGTACCATGGACATAACTAGTACGAGTGCGTAATACGTATGTAGGATATGGATGTTTTGGATATCCATATCCGAAACTACCGGTCCGAAAATATTACCATATCCACATCCGAAAGTATCGGATTTGCGAAACTATCGATAGTATGAACCTGGCGAACAAAGTTTATAGAAAACTGGTTTATCCGGTAATACAAACATTCTCATAATTTATGAAAACTTGCAGACTACAACTACTTCTACTATGTTTACTTAAATCAATAGATAAATATAATTGATAGATTCAGGCGTTACTTTGCGGAAATCCATATTTAAAATGAACAAAATAAAAATATGTAGCTTACTTCCGCCAAAACTGTAAGTCAGACAAATGATAAATGGTAAAATTAACACAAGTAAAACCCCACGCTAAACAAAACCCTACCCCAGATTGAACTAATGGAAAATATAAATAAAAGAAAAGCTAAGGCCTGGAGGCCAGAAAAAACACTTATATACAAATAATATATATATATAAATATATATACACAATAAAAAACCCCCAAGCTAAACAAACCCTACCCAATATATATTGGGTTACCATGTTATTGGTTGGTACCATGTTATTTTAAGACCGCATAGACTTCCTGTAAAATATTTTCTGTATATTTTCATATTGTTTTGGGTCATTTGTATCGGAGATACGATGGAGGAGGCGAGGAAAGGTAAATTTTTCGCTATTTTATTTAAAAAAAAAAAGTTTTTAAAAGATATCAAAAATAGACCCTCACAACAATACATACATTTGATGCAGATTGTTTATTATCTGTGGGATCTATGCTCAGATTTAGATGAAAGGCAAAGGAATCATCGGCTCTGGACCTACAGCGCGCAAGTTCGAGCCTCTCGCCTCGTTAAAGATGTTTTGAACTTGCACGAAGTAGGCAATTAAAATCAAACCACGATGCCATAGATGTATTAGCTAGATCTATGTGCGATACTGTTTTTATTTATTCATTTTCTTTTGAATAATTATTACAACCAAATAGTAGACTTCAAATGGATTTAGTAAAAAAAAAACCGGTGCGCGATTTTATAAATTATATCTTTCTTTTAAGTTTTATACGTTTTGAAGTCGGTTTAATTTATTTTTATTAGTTTGTTCCACGACTCCACATTAATATCTTACCGAAAATATCTTCCTTTACCAAACTATACTATAATTATGGTTTAATTTCCTCCGTGTTGTCTATTAGTCCACAAATTGCTAAATCGTGTACACAACTCGGTACATGCTACATTCCGCGGCGTGAATATTACATAATCAGGTCGTGGTTTCACGCCTAATACTGGCGTCAATATTGTTTGTTTGGAGAAGATGATTAAACTTGAAAGGCAAATAACCTATACCTAATGAAATAATGTAGAGTGTACACATATCCCCAACTAACCTACCCACTTCTTAACCGACCACAACATGGAGGTTTTTGTGTTTCTTAACTAATATACAGTACATATATGTATACTCGTAGTATCTTCGATTTCTGAATACATTTGGCTTATTATTTTTTATTTGGAAGGGCACAGAATAATTAATAGTTTCTTGTAAATTGCATGAAAATAGATTCAGTGGTTTTTAGTAAATCCTGGGTTCTTGGTTCGAACAATAACAATTATTTTAATCATTTATTGTAGTAGCAACCTATGCTTGTATCTGTCAAGATTCGTAAAGAAGAGACTGGATAAGCATTAAACAAGCTGAAATGGAAGTGGGCTGGTCACATTTTCTGAAGAACCAATAACCGTTGGGATACACGAATGGTTAAGGCAAACGTAGTATAGGACGCCCTGTGGTTAGGAGCAGTGGCGACCTGCGAAAGGTGGCTAGGTGACTAGCCAATTTGATACAGAGAACTGACGACCGAGCTTAGTGCCTTTCATTAAGAGAGGCATACGTCCAGCATTGGACAATAGGTTGATGACGATGATGATGATGATGATGAAGCTTTTAAGTGACAAGCTTCTACTTTTCTTTCGGGCTGTCATAAGCTTAATTGCGATTTGGACGAAATACGTATTGGACCAAGTGCTATTAGATCTTTCATAATAAAATCCCTCTTTTTGCATCGGAGTTTAAATATAATTAATCAGAGCTTGATAATCTGTAGCTTCTAAATAATGGAGCTCAGTAAATATTCATACTACGAGTAGGTAAATACCCATTTTAATGTTAATTCTAACCGTTGTATTTAAACTTCAACAGCAGTTACATCAACCAGTGTACACCACATATTGTAATTATTGCTGAATTTAGGTCGCCGCCTAATGCGAGCAATATATCTACACATACTAATAGGCATTGCATGTAATCATCTGCGGGGAAATTAATTTAAACCCTAGATCCCCATAGATCTGATTAAAAGTGAGAAGATTAGGTACCAGATCCTCAGGCGGGGACAGCATTAGTTAGGGGCAACGCACACAATTGGACTTCTTTGGCCTTAGTCAGAATGAGAGTGGCTTTTGTGGTGCACGAGTTAGTAGTGACTCTCATTCGCGCTACAGTCTGCGTATGTCTCTCTATATTTGTTGTCGATGTACATGGAGCGGGAAGGTGGAAAAGTGGCCTGTTATTATATATAGTTCAGTTTTTGTTGGCCTTTTTTAAAGTGTGCCCTATATCACACTACAGAAATATTATAATAACAAAGTAAAGGGAGATAATGCCACATAGTTATCATTGAAATTGTTTAAGACTGTACGGATAGTTCCGTATGGGAATAAAAAATAACTATTTTAAATGTGTTCTTTGTTCCACGGAACTAGTGGGAACAAAGTCTCACTAGTTCCGTCACAATCTCTCACGGAACTACTGAAAATAAATAGCCTCATCTATCCTCCTTTAACCACATCTATGTAGATCCCTCGATAATTGGCAATTAAAGTGACGCAGATTACTAAATAGTTTCAGAAAACGGAAAAAATATAATTCTGACGTCGTTACTTGGGTAGCGCAATAGTCCGGAAACACCTTAAACAATTAGCGTATGATTAAAACTCAATTTTAGTCATACACTGATTGTTTGAATGAACTGTTATTTAATTGTGTTTAAGCTAGCATTTCACATTCTCACAAATGACGACGTGGTCTAAGCGAGAGAGACATATATCAATGGGATTAACGATAGAGTAGGTAGCTGCTTTTATTTCAAATTTAACGATGATGATAATGTAAGCTCATGTTAATTTTTACGGAGTTTTTTTCAAGAGTATTATAGAAATAATACTGTGTGTGAAAAACTTACAAAAAGCTAGAAAGTTTACAGAGTTATGTTTTACGGCTGAGCTGTGTAAACAATAACGAACCTATGAATAATATGAAATGTTCTCGTTAAAAATCTAGGATTCTAGGGTAGTTGTAGAGTCATCCTAATAAATACGAAAGTTTGTGTGTGTTATCAGCGCTGAATTAGCTGAACAGATATTTATGAAATTCTAGATGAATAGTTACACTTTCCGTCCAGGAATAGCATATACGATACTTTTATTCCGGAAAATTGTACAGCTCTTGTGGGGTAGTAACAAAAAAAAGAGCAACTTGGGTTCCTGCCCATCCTGGTGAAACTGCGGGGCGAATCTGGTGGGTGGGATTTATTTGTGACCTTTCAGTGTCAGCTTTTATTTCTTTCCAAAATACTCAAATCTGAAAAATAAAGGTCACGTACCACGGTCTTATTACGTATTAGTCAGTAACATGGTCTCAATGTTACTGACTAATAGTACATAGTACACAATAAGAAAAGTACGTTCCTTACTAAAATGGAGGCATATTTTTATCTTCATAAATCACTAGATTTCGTGGAACATTGAGCGTGAAATAAAAGCTATTCAGTATCAAATATTTATTATTTGAGATAAAACGAATTCGAGTGCAACGATCAGTCAACCCTTATCGACCCTTTTCGTTTTTATTAAATTATGTTACGATTCATTTAGAATTAATATAATTCTATTAATTTCTGTCTTTATTACGTTTTGAATCCCTCTTTATTTTGTGTTCGTGTTTATTGAGTTTTTGGACAGGCTGAAATTATATTTGGTTACAGAAGCGTGACGTGATCATTTTAATTATAACTTTTACGACATATTCTCAATGCAGCGGTCTTGTTGTTTTTCGTATTTATGTCGTTTGAAAATGTTTAATTTTATTTGCAAAATCATCATATGCAGCATCGTCATCTTCAGCCACTGCTGGGTAAAGCCCATCTTTCGCTGTGGCCTTTCGATCAGATGTGAACCACATCCATGTCTTTTCCTTCATTTTGGCGAGATCATCGAATCATCTCGCCGCGGGACGTTCGATCTTCCTCTTGCGAGTTCTTGACTTCCACTCGGTGAAAGACTTGCTCCAACTGCCATCACCTCGCGTAGCCATATGTCCCACCCATAGACAACTGTACATTGCTCCGTACGTCCCAGTTCCATGACATTCTTCCTAATATTTCGAACTTTGTCTCGACGTCGGATTTCGACATTAGAAATTAAAATGGAAAAAGAAGATAGAATTAGATATCTGTAGAATTTAAGTCGTACATAGCAAAATCCCCCTGGTAAATCTCATGAATAATACCGAAATATCTATGAATTCAGAGATGTTTATCAGTCTGAATGTAACAATGTGTAACCTATCTGGGTTATTTCAGTTAGGTATTTGTTTACATAGGCATGTATTTTTTATACCATTATAAAGTTTTTCTAGTGCAGAATTGACAAAACAATTTACATAACAGCATTAACTACCAGTACCATTTCGCATCCAGCGAAGTCGCGGGACCAGTTTACTAAACAAACTTTTATAATTCTAAACAAAACGCAGAACTTGTATAAAAGTTTCACTTTATTGTTTCAAAAGCCTATTTGTTTCCCTGCCTACGTCTGAAAGTTTGACGCAAATGCCGTAAAAGGGAAAATAATGTAATAATTAACGATGTCCTCGCGAAAACTTCTCAATATTTATGAACGTCAGCTGTCTTCGCCTGAAGAGTGATAAATTTTAAGGATGATATAGCAGTTCGTTCGCAGATAGTAAATACATTATTCATCTTAATATTATGCTATGTTATTCAGATGAGCGCATCGATACACTGTGTCGTATGTCATGTTAAGTGTTGAGCAAAACGTGATGGTCTATATATTGGGACTGAATAGTATTTTTTGTGTTATTGAGATGAGTTTTATTTTTTTCTTCTGATTTTTCGTAGCGTTTGCCAGCGTCTGATTTCACACTAATCTCCACATTGCACTGTTGTTGGCATCCAGTTTGTTGGGTCTCGTAATTCAACCTACATGACGTCAATCTAACGCCGCTCTGGCTAGCCACAAGGTCTAACTTCTAAAACGAAAATGTTAGGCGCTGGTATCCGAAGTATAATCACTATTATGCAAAGAACATGTGCAATTATTATTAGGACATTACTTTTATGGATTCTACACAATTTTTCTTGTTTTGTCTGATAAGTTTCACTGCATTGTTTTCTTGTTAGTATATTCGATGCTTTCAATATGATCAGTTTATCATCTGATATCTGTCATATTGGTAAATAAATTAATAGTCAATTTATGCCCTCATTTGTGAACAACAAAAGAATTTGGCCCAAAATCAAAAGCAACTAATGATCCTAATAATTTCTGCTAAAATAAATGATCGTACTAAAACCAAAAGAAAATAATAGTCATAATTTGTGCTGTATGAAAATGTCAAATAAATGAAATAATAACGAACATTAATCTACAGTACAATGTCCGACTATTATTGACCACTGTCAAGAAACAATACAGTCCATTTATTATGTAAGTCTTAATAATAGTCCTCGTGGTAATAAACACTACTTGGTCAGCAAACGGTTGTATATCGGAGCGGACTAAACTAACAATTGATTATTGATTTTAGACCGAAGGTGATTTATCGTCGACATTCCATTTAGTAATTTGGAATTGAAGTACCTGGTTGTTTCTAATCTAACTAGGGTTAAACAGAAGGTAATTTTAAATATTTTTTGTATATATAAAATCTCAGACCAAACAGTTTGTAACCCTCATGTAATGCTCAAAGCTTAATTTCAAAGCTTAAATGCCGCAAATCCCGTCGATTCGGTTCTTCATCTGCTACTCATAAGACCCATCTGCGCTCATATACGCTTGTAAGTAGGGCCTGTAGTCTCGTAATCGATAACGCGGCTATCGATCGCTAAATAATAACGACAAAAATTGTTGGCATTAACGAAATTTACGACAAATGCAAGTCTTTACAACCGAGATACGGAGCAAAATCGTTTTTTATCTATTAGTGATCATCGTGGCAGTCGGTAGTGGTGCAATTTATATTTTGGTCGGCTCAACGAGATTTGATCGCAAATCTAGATACAAATAGTGATCAGAGCGGAATACCTAAAGGAATGATTGCATCAATTTCTTTCAAACAAAGCAACCATGTAACCAACTCCAGCTTTCTAATTAGAAAAAATAATAGTTAAAAAAAACTAAATAACACGCTTTATATAGAAAACCAAACTAAAAAATAGAAAATAAATTTTAATAATTTTGAATTAAGAATAGTGTAAAAAAAAACTTATAAATATAAATTAATAATAGTGTATATAAGAAAAAAAAGTTTTATTTAAAAAAAACGTGGGGTGCATGGGTCAATAGTTATAAATATTTCATTGACCGATATGAGAAGAAGGATTATCATTTCGATAATATCTTAAAAATCACCCCACGCTTTTTTTAAATAAAACTTTTTTTCTTATTTACACTATTATTCACTTATATTTATTAGTTTTTTTTTTCTATCTAAAAATGAGTTTCTCTTCGATACTTTGTGTTTCACGCGAGTAAAAATAATATAACCTATAATTGATAGATTCAGGCGTTACTTTGCGGAAATCCATATTTAAAATGAACAAAATAAAAATATGTAGCTTACTTCCGCCAAAACTGTAAGTCAGACAAATGATAAATGGTAAAATTAACACAAGTAAAACCCCACGCTAAACAAAACCCTACCCCAGATTGAACTAATGAAAAATATAAATGAAAGAAAAGCTAAGGCCTGGAGGCCAGAAAAAACACTTATATACAAATAATATATATAAATATATATACACAATAAAAAACCCCCAAGCTAAACAAACCCTACCCAAATACAAGTATCGAAACACTTATATATTCATATACATATAATATAAAAAAAACACAATAAAAAACATATACCTCGATCCAAATACCAAACGTCTGACATCAATACGACACGTGTTTCGCCTCTGCACGAGGCATCTTCGGGTGATGTTGACTCGTCGAATGCTGGACTGAGAGCTGCTGGTCTTTTTTATTGTTTTTTTATATTATATGTATATGAATATATAAGTGTTTCGATACTTGTATTTGGGTAGGGTTTGTTTAGCTTGGGGGTTTTTTATTGTGTATATATATTTATATATATTATTTGTATATAAGTGTTTTTTCTGGCCTCCAGGCCTTAGCTTTTCTTTCATTTATATTTTTCATTAGTTCAATCTAGGGTAGGGTTTTGTTTAGCGTGGGGTTTTACTTGTGTTAATTTTACCATTTATCATTTGTCTGACTTACAGTTTTGGCGGAAGTAAGCTACATATTTTTATTTTGTTCATTTTTTTTTATAATATAACCTCTTTGGTTTCGCCTCTTTTATCTTATTCGGAAGTATAAAGCTATCTAGTGTTGTCTGTTGTTAATGATGCATGTCTGTAACGTATGTCAGCTGTAACTACCATGAATCTGTAATACGTAGAGGTTCGTGGTAACTACTCACATTATATGTTAATAAGAAATAAAAATACTGATGTAGCTCTATTAATTGAAAGCAAGTAGGCCATGATACTTCAGAAATTAAATTGCCAGGGCCACTCGCCTTAATGGAATTTCAAGCTTTATTGAGATCTAGTGCGGAATATAGTGCTTCCCAAGGGTCGGTAGAATGACCGACCAATACGTATTTTATACACTAATTGCGTCACTGGAGTAAGCTAGCAGTTTTAGTCCTACTTTATTTTTACTTCGGTGATATAAATGTTGTGAAATGTGTAAATCCGGGAAATATACTATCCATGAAGACACGCATATACTTAAAGATTTATTACAATTGGTTAAGTTTGCAAGTGATGCATATTGCAGACATAGAGAGTATTTTGTGTTCTGTGGTACAAACAAACAGAAAACCAAAATTTAATGTTTTGTATATACATATTTGTTAGTAACAAAAAGTCAGTCTTTACAATGAAACTAAATAAGAAACTGTTTAGGGGCCTTAAAATAATTTACTAAATGAGAATATATATGATATTTTAAATTGTATTTGTCTGTTTATTTGTTCTTGCATCACGTGAAAACTACTAAACCGATTGAATTGGGGTTTTCACTGTAGGATAGTTTAGGATTTGTCTTAAAATCTGGTGTACTTTTATCTCAATGCAATGAGTTAAAGTCAAAAAAAAAATTGTCAGGCTACAAATGTTTGCTGAAATTTGGTATTATATAGGTCCTAGAATAACATATAGGATACTTGTATATCAGCAAAATAGCTATGCAGGCAGAACCGCGGGTGCAATTAGTAGTATATAAAACCAATAGGTTTATTGTACCTTCAGTTTCAGCTATTTTCTACCTACTAATATTATTGCTAGGTGACTCTCATATTTCATTTTCGGCTAATGTAATACGTTTCTTTCGGTACATTACTTTCAATTATGAAAAAATATACGCGCAGTAAGTAACTAGTTAATAAATTTGTTCGGTCGCCTACCGAGACTGAACCATTGTAGGTAAGGGTAAATTCCGAATAAATTCTTGCGGCATTCTGTGCTAAGGTTAAATTCTTCTTTTTATATCTTTCTTTATTTTACTTTGGTATTTGAATTTATGGAAGTAGGTACCTTCTTTAAGTGTGTAATTGGTTGAGAAAATATTTAACTTGAAAGAACCTATGTATACATATAATTGTAGCAATTGAAGTTCTCCAAGTCGAGTCAATGTCGACCGCGCTGTCACTTATCATCGGGTTAGACTGCGGCACAGTACATATAGTGTATAGTTCTGTAAGGACTAAATAGTATGTACTTTGAATGTGGTCAACGCTTACATATTCGGCAGTTTTTTATAGTATTTTATGAAACGGTTGCTTAAAGAGGGTTATTAAAACAAGTTTAAAAAACGAGCCGTAGGCGATTTTTTTAATAGTATCACTCGAGTGTTTTAATACCTAGTTATGTGCCATTTCATACACTATACTTTATCTACACTCATGCAATAGGAACTTACTTTTAATGAAAAAATAATTTGTCGTAATACTTTTATTGATTTTTCTGGTTCGGTCATGTTAGTTGCTGTTTCCGTGATGTCAGGTGGAGTCAAATTCTCCTCACTAACATTGCTGAACTAACGGAAATTTTTAATCAGGATAACACTTTTGATAAAAAAAAGACACAACACATTAAATTGGTTAGGTACTGTAGGTAGTGTAAAGTAAATTATGGCGCCAAAACCCAGTCCACACGAATTCGTGCGCATACGGTCTAACACGAACCACCATAGATAATTTTTATTTATTTTTTATTTATTGGTTTGTATCAGGCTATTTGCCCATAGTGTTAGTGTACACAAAACTTAAAAAATCTATGTTAGAAAACAATATAAACATCTTATATCTAAAAATTCATACGTTATCGACAAAAATCTATATAGACACGAGTTGAGCAACTGGTTGGATGTACACCAACATCAACCCAGTGCCTCATAAAACCACCACGAATGTAGTCATCCGCAATAACGGTCAGCATGCTGTTGGCTGTACTCCGCATGCGACGCATCAGGGACGCCGTTCTTTTACGCATAACCGCATAAAAATCATCGATGCGGGCGTCTGCAAACATTCCTGATGCACTACAAAATCGAGGTAGACCCAAGAGCACCCTAAACCCGTTATTGTACTGGATCTGTAGAGCGTTATAGGCTTTCTGCGTATAATTGACCCACAGGCCGCACGTGTAAAAAGTCTGGCAAAACGCCTTAAACAAGGTAATTTTCACCGGCTTAGTACAACGTACAAACCTGCGAGCCAACATATTGCATCAAACCGACAGCGCTCTACGTTCCCTCTCAATGTCCATGTCGTCTGACATGTCCTCAGTGACCCAGTGGCCCAGATACTTGAACTGCTTAACCCAAGAGAGAGGAGTATCACCCAGAATTACCTGAGAGGCTGAGTAGGTTTTAGTTCCAGCTTTAAACAGCATTAACTCACTCTTCTTAGCATTGTACCTGAGCCCTTAGGACGCAGCATAAGATTCACACAATCCAAGTAATATTTTCAAAGCACTGATTGATGGACTCAGCAAAACCATATCATCTGCATAGCTTATGTTATTGACAATATTCCCGTCAATCGAGCATCCGACATTTGTTTCAATGAGCTCAACAATCAAGCTATTCATATATACATTGAAAAGCTTGGGTGAGGTTATTCCCCCCTGCCTCACCCCGCAATTCAACCTATATACATCAGAGGATGCGTCCGACCATCTTACAATGTTATTTTGATTTTTGTACCAGTATTTAAAGACGCTCACTAAGTCTGTTGGCAAACTAGTTTCAGTTCGAAGTTTATACCACAATTTATCATATGAAACTAAATCAAATGCCTTTGACAAATCCAAAAAACAGGCGTATACAGGAGTTTTTCTACTTGTATAGTAATGGACGGTATGCTTTAGGCATAGAATAGCGGATTTCGTTGACAATCCTGGTTTAAAGCCAAACTGTGCGTCATGTAGCTCGAGATGTACGCTAAGTTGTTTATCTAGGATACCATCCAACACCTTCGCAATAATCGTTGCTAACGATATAGGCCTATAATTGGATCTATCAGAGACATCACCAGTTCCATTTTTAATGATTGGAACTACCACAGTTTTCATTAAATCTTCGGGTAGGTAGGAATACCCGATACAAAAATTATAAAGCATCGCTAGTATTCTGGGGAGGTGGATGCCTGCATGCTGCAGGTGCTCTATACTCAGTCCATCATGCCCAGGTGATTTGCCTCTTCATTTGCTTAATCACTATAGAAACGTCTTTAGCACTAAAATGAACATGTGATTCTGGCAGATGAGGCTCAGTATAGGGCACCTGTGGCTCTGTCAACAATGTTTCGAAATGAAAGTGTTCCTTAAAAGTATTAGCTATATCTCTGGCCTCGGAAACACCGTTCACCTCACCGGCAAACTAGCCTTAGGATTTAGCTTATTTGTCTCCTTCCAAAAGCCTTTAAAATCTTTGGCAGCGTGGTGGGAAGCCAAAATATCCATTTTGATTTGTTTTTGGTTATTTTGACACCACTTTAGTTTAGCCTTGAAAGTTTTTCTCATTTTACAATTTTACACATATTATCATATAGTTGCCCACCATATAAATTCCACATTTGAAAAGCCTGACGCGCCTTCCCATGTGCATTGCTGACGTGTCTGTTCCAGCCTACTACACGTAATTTATTATTGGATTTTCTTAAAGTTGAGCAGGACTCAGCTGCAGTGCTCAAAGCACCTACAAGCATATTATACATATCATTAATTACGTGTTTATGCTCCATAATATTACACATTTTACCACAACATTCATCAGAGCTGCAGGGAAATCTAACTCTCTTATATTACAGGTATTTTATATATTTCTATTTCACAATTATCTTTACTCCCCCATATAACTTTATTACAGATTGAATTAATTTGTTGTACTTTAGGTTTAATTATATTAATGTTACACGTAACTACTAAAGGAAAATGATCTGACCAATTTACATCATATTTAACATCTACACTTTTTACTGTCTACCACGCCGATTCCGTAACCACACAATGGTCTAACCAACGTTTACTACCATGAGCATCGCTAATATAAGTAAACGTATCTGATGTTAAACCGAGATATTGATAATCAGCACAAACCCATTGTTCATCAAGACAAAATTTTTAAAGTTCCTTACTGAACCGTTCTCCAGGGTGAGCATTGAAATCTCCTAATATAAAAACTGATTCCGTATTACTACTTGCAACGATAGCACTAATTTCACTAAGGCATTCTATAAAATCACTTAAGTTTTGAGCACAATCAGTAGGCATATACACTGAGATTACCAAGAATGAACTGCTGCCAGAAAGCGAAACCTTTATTGCAGCAATTCGCACACTGTTACTACTCCCTACAGTGACGTCATGGAACTTGTTCTTCCTCCACAATAGGGCGACACCGCCATGAGGTCTCCCCCGTAGCATACCCGCAGACGTATCCACCGCAGATGATCCAGTAAAGGATTTTTTTTCATAAATAGTACCCAGGGTAGGTAGACCCATGTTTCCTGGAGTGCGATGACGTCACCCTGATTACATAACGTCTTTACGTAGTCAATAGACCTAGTCAACGATCTACAGTTATAACTTATAAAAATATTATTGTTATACATATTATTTATCTTGATAAGGTATTCAATTTACGATTCGTCTCATCTGGTCCTAAGATCTGCTTCTTGTGTTGGAAATCCACGAATCGTCGAAATGATATTCCGTCAGGCCATAGTTTTGTATCCATAAAAACATTTAGCTTATGTTTAGGTATAAGCATTTTAAAAGATTTGTACTCTTTTTCTTTTTTCATGTGTATACGTTCCAAAGTAACTTCTAAGCCTGTTTGCTTCTTGATATAGGCACTAATATCGTTACTTATTGTTTTCTTATGCACATTATATATCAATAATGGAATTTTCATCTCCGCGGCCTTAAACCTACTATCTGGATCCACTACGGCGTCTCCTTTCAGGCCAGTGAAATGATTTCTATATCACTAATTTCCATTCCTGACTCGGCTCACTGTATTTCCATTCGCCATCATTTTTTACGACATCCAAAAACGACGTATTTCTTTTGTTGCTATCATTCATGGGCTTATCTAAAGGCAATGCTGGCGGCGCCGCCGCCACCGGCTTAGAATTGGCTTTGGTATTGCATTCAACAGTCGATCTCTTTACCTGAGTTGAGCATGTTTGTTGCGCCTGCGAGAGTGAGACGGATGTATGCGTTTCACGTGCGCGCGGTAAGACCGCCTGCGGAGTATTTACCCGTTCATTTTCAGATACCGGCGATGACTCGTTACATTTTTGCCAAGAAATTACGTGGCTATCAACTGATTTGACCATATTTTTTGGTGTTAATGATCTCTCATGATAATTTTGCAAACCCATGGGCCCACTATCGCAACAATTGTAGCTTTCCATTAGACAAGCTCCCCGTTTAAGGTTTAAGTTATTGACGTCAAAACATGGTGCCGATTTTTGTGGAAATACACTGTTTTTTAGCTCATTCAATTACTCCTTTGTCACAGTTATCCAGAACTGTTTTCATATTTGTTTGAAGAATTATCAGGTCTTTTAGTAATCTTGTCGGGTCGAGGTGGTCGAAAGACAGAACAGGTAGACGTTGCAAATCTCTCGCAACGAATATTGGTGTTATCTCCGGATCTGCTTCCATTAACACGGCTATTATATCATACAGATCACGCTCTGTTTTACCGACTTTCTTACGTATCATCTTTCGCTTGTTAGTTTTGAGAGAATCGAACAACAAGCCTTTGGCCGACTCGATTTCATCCGTTGAAAAAGTCGTAGCACACAAACGGACAATTCCCTCCTCATCCATAACATCAGCCTTATTTTGTACAAAAGCGAGCACTTCACTGATCACAATCCTGCAGTGATTACATTTAATCACTTTGCAGGACATTTCACCTAATTTATCGCACATATTACTCTAACGCATCTAAAGCTCGCATCGACCGCACGCTATGACGCGCACGCATGGACTAATAAATGGCGAAAACCATCGTAGTGCGGAGCCAAACCGGTGCTTTTAGGGAAAAATAAATAAATTGTTTAGTTCAAAAAACAGTGTTATAATATGTTTGCTTTTCTTATTAGACACGTGCCGTGCGTAATGTATGTCATTATGCCACCAATTTTGAGTTCAAAATCCGGATTTTACGATATGAGTGTAGATAAAATTACTTAAAGTACATCTACGATTTTCACTGCAGGTACATGTTCACCTATGGAACGTATTTCAACGAGCGTCTATTGCGTATGGGTAAAAACAGATGAACCCATGTCAATATGATGGAAAAAATAGCAATAATACCATATTAATCTGACGAGCCACAAAAACATTCGAGCATTACCTAGAAACGAAAGCATAAAAGCTAATACGAAACGTCAAAGTTTCCCGGGACATAAACAACGGTATAATTAAAACAACGTTACGAGTCCCCGGTAAGGGAAATTAAGAATTATATACGCGACGCGACGCTACGTCCTTATTTTGTAGACGAGGAGATCGCGTGTGGACGCCACCGGAGGCTAGCCTTCATACATTAAGTATTAGAACATCAGACACGACGGAACTTTATTTATTTAGTTTCATTATTTTATAAAGCTGGTCGTCTTATTACAAACAACAATATAATATAATATAATATAATATAATATAATATAATATAATATTCTGTGGAGGTCAGGAGGTATTATCTTCTAGCTGTGCCTCTGAGGTAAAAATATACTATTTTTATTCCAGGCACTTAACTTATTTCATCAAAATTCGTCGCCTAAAATTCTCAGATTGAAGTAGTAATAGTACCGATTGTTCGGCTTCTACTCATCGCATTGAGATACAAAATAGGTACGACATATTTTCATTCAAATCCTAAGTTATTCAACAGTAAAAACCGCATTTCAATTGGTTCAGCAGCTTTAAGGTTTTGCGAAAACACACAAACAGACAGACACGATTAAATAGAATGTTTTATTCTTGTTTATTAGCTTATATTTAAGTTTTTTTAAACCTTAATTGACGGACTTTTTGTTACTAACTATTTTATTAAAAGTAAGTATATATAGATATAAGTAGATACATTTTCCGCGCGCCTGAACACAATGGCAAGTTGGAAAGATACTTCTTCCACAACAATATGAAAGGTGTATCTCGTCGAACATCCATCATTCGGGTCTATCCCGGGCACATACAGGCTTATATCCCCAAGTCTCGTTGATCCTATTGCCTATTACCCAGCAGGAAAATATTCATTTTGGCAAATACTTGTAGGTCGATAAATTGCTTTGCATTTTTACCAAGGTAAACTACGGAAGTTAGTGAGCCAAAGTACTCATGGAAGCTAGCATGGCTGGCTGACGTTTTTGTCGACCAAAGTGCTACATTGACTACAAATCACAATATATGGTTCGTAGAGCCTTTGTATCTAGTCCACTTATGCTGGCTGAGGCGATCACCGTTCTTTTTATTATTTACCAGACTATCTGAGCCCCGCAGCTTGGCCTGTGTGCAAATTTTTGCCACCCCTCGTTAAATATTTAGGAATTAAATTTCAAAAAATCACTCATTATTGCACCCCTAGGGTAGTCATCTGTAACATTGACACCTGTCACTTTGACATTGAAGTGGCAATTCCCATACATTTTTTCCCCTATCGTGATGAAATGGACTCTATGGTCTTTTCTGTACCCCTGTCAAAAAGTGTGCAAAATTTCATGATAATCGGTTTACTAGTTAAGACGTGGCAAACAAACAAACTCACTTTTACATTTTAAGTATTAAGTAGAATCACAATTATTTATAGCATTCCAAGGCATACAACTAAATACAAAAAATATATTAAAACTAGCTGATGTCCGCGGCTTCGCATGCGTGGACATTTCTGTAGATTAAAAGTACTCTTTGTGCTATTCCAGGACCTAAAATACCAATATACCAACATTTGTTAAAAATTCCTTCAGCCGTCAAATTTTTTTTTCGATTGCTCGGATTCTACTCATCGGATTGATTGAGATATAAAGTACACCAGTTTTTAAGTCAAACCCAAAGCTATCCAGCAGTGAAAACCGCATCGCAATCGGTCCAGTAGTTTTTAGGTTATGCGCGAACAACATATAGACAAACAGATAAACAGACTAACAGAGAGACACGAATTCTAGAAATGTTCGAATTCTAGAATTCTAGAATTCTTGTTCAGTAGCTTATTTTAAGTACCCTAGACCATTTTTTTATTATCTTCTTTGTACAGACTTTCTCACTCTTAATGCTTTTTTAATTATAAGTATAGATATTATAAGTACAGATTTATATGCCGGCACTTTGTCACAATTTTAAAATGTCCGAGAAAAAGAAGACAGGTGGCCCCCTTTGCTCTAACTCGCTATTCCCGGAAAAGTACCTAACATTTTTATGTCTTTAAGTTAACGCAATAAGGTTCAAAATGGGTGCTTAACGCCTAGATAGTATTTCACCAGTGAAATATAGCTGGTAATGAACCGGGCTAATGTTTGTGAGCCGTTAATGTGCTTTTTATAGATGTATTTAGGCGCTGATTTGTTGTTTAGGGTTGGGGTACTGTTAGGTGCTAGATGAGGCCTATGGGGTTGAGATGGGCCTAAGAACTGCGGATTAGTTAGAATGATCTATTTGAAGGTAGACGTAATAAAACGTCACATAGTGCTCATAGTGGCCTTTTAACCCGAAAGCAAAGCAAGGGAAGGGTAATGAGTTTAACAGTCTATGTATGTATGTATATATGGATGTGGTTATGTAGATGTTCCACCATAGCGTTGATTGATTCGATTTTGACAAGCGAGGTGTCAATCGATTCGTTTCCGGTATAGAGTGTTATGTTGTGTTATATGTGTATAGAGGCTAAAAAAAAATACCCGACTACGGCAATACAAAGGAAGGGTTATGTATTCAAACTAAAAACTTGGACCGATTTTGACAAATGCGGTATCAATCGATTCGTCTTGATCGCAAGAGTGGCATAGGATAATTTTTACCCGACCGTAGTCATACTGTAGTATAGTAGCATAACTGAAACTGTCCCTATAAAACGATGGTATGTTACTAATGGATATGAGTAGTTTATGGCATTCCTATGAAAAAAACAGTGAACTGTGGTCGTAAAAAGCTTGTGGAACGCTATGTGACGCCTCGTTATTAGAAGTTTGATCGATTATAGAAACCGGACATAAGTAGTACACATAGGTAGGACATAGGTGGTAGTAAGTTTAGTTTTAACCATGGAGTTGAGACAACTATAGTTAGTCTACAGTTTTAGCGACGAGCTACTTGATTACTGTGTATAATCTGTGGTGATTCTTTCCATTCCTTTCGATTATATTATATTATTATTTACTAGCTGATGCCCGCGGCTTTGCACGCGTGGTCATTTCTCTTGGTTGAAAGTAAGTACTCTTTGTAATATTCCAGGACCTAAAATACCAGTATACGAACATTTGATCAAGATTCCTTCAGCCGCCATAAATATTATTATCGGATGCTCGACTTTTACTCATCGGATTGAGATACCAAGTACACCAGATTTTAAGTCAAAAACACCAATACCAAAAAAATAATACCAGACTTAAAATCTGGTCTTGGTCTGGTCATTAGTGAAAACAGCATGCAATCGGTCCAGTAGTATTTATGTGATCGAACAAACATACAGTCAAACAAACAGACAGGATTTAAAAAAAAACTTGTTTGCGGTTTATTTTACGTAACCTAGACCATATTTTTTTAATTATTTTCTTTGTACATTCTATTTCATTCCTATTGCTTTATTATTATTATTATTATTTATTTTTCATGTACGTAGCAATGATTTATATGTTTCAGTTAGTATATTTACAGTATATTATTTATTTTTCGTTTAGTGACATTTAATATGTATTTATTACTGCACCGCCATCATTTTTCTTACTCATCCAGGTTGACTGGTAGAAAATGCTAGTTAGCATTAAGTTCTCCTTGTACAAATGTTTTGTGCTTAAGTATAAATAAATAAATAAACGAGTATAGACCCACTATGTCTGAGCGATTCACACTGAATGTAAAGGCCTATTTAAATAGATTGAATATTAGCCTATAGATCGTCTTGTCTATACTTACTTCATCTTTGGCACCTCATTTTACCTACTGCAGATCAGGAACACGCTCCCTTTGTTACGTGTGAATGTATTCTAGTGAACACTAAATGCATCCTACTCTCCAGTTTTAATCGAGTTAGAATTCCAAACAGAAGGTAGGCTTTGATCGCAATCTCCTCTCTGTGTAAAAATGCATTTAGTGACTTGATTGCAGATTGGATCACATGATGCATTGATTGCAGATTGGATAACGAAGTTCCATTCATATGCAAAATAGTTATCTCGCCTTCTGAAGAGTCCGGCGGAGGATGATTTTTCCATACAAACGTAATACCAAAATCATTTGAATCATATTTCCACAATGTTATGATGTTATTCGGATTCAGATAGTGTTTATCTAGGTCCCCAACTGTATTTTGTTTTCAAAATACTTACCTGAACTGAAATGTAAGCAAATTGCTTGTTTGTCGTGATTATATGCAAAAAATAAATTTATACACTCATATTTCGTAGAACAACGTCAAACGTTGCTCAAAATACGAATTTGAATGTTATTGTAATGTCACCGAGGGTTGAACTTAACAAATCAAAGGAGTAAAAAAGTTCAAGAACTAGCTCGAACCGGCTTTCCACACATCGAAGGTTGGACGAAGAGATGGTCTTCTTTTTTCTTTCTTTTTTCGTTATTTACCTATGCCATATTAACTAATTTTTTTTAGCATCCACCATCAAAGTCAAAGTATAATAAGTAGTTAATGTAAATAGGCAAAATAATAGCACTACTTTTACTGGTCAAAATGCTTCCGTAACATAGATACTACCCGAAAATATAGCTGGTGACTACAAGTCCGTTGCCGGGGATCCGTGTGGAAAATAATCCAAAAGTATCCCCCAGGAGATCAATGTTAGAGGAGCCAAGTGGATGGAGCCAAGTGGTGGCCAACTAAGTATGCTCAGAGTTTGAAAAGGAAATTTCTATTTCATGTGCCAACAGAGTTAAATCTCACACTGGAAAAGGAAATACCCTTCTGAGACTTCTGACTCTACTGCTGCTTCGGAAATACGCCCGTTAGAGAAGAGAGCACCAAGAAACTGTACGGGGACATCTTCGTTTAAGCATGTGTTTTCTTATTTTTTGTCATCTGTAGTCTTTAATATAATGATTTTAGTCGCTGATCAGATACATTGCGCCCACATCTGTCGCTTCGATGTTTGGCCGAACGTTTGGTGCTGGAGGGTTGTAATAGTCTGGAGCCACCATAAATTGATTCCGAATGCCAATTTTTGTTAAATTCACTATTCAATGACACTATTCACTATTAAATTCACTGTGTAATGAAATTTTTAAGAGCATTGGGGCGCTGTTAAAATTATATTCTGGACTGTCATTTATGCTCTTGGCTTCCTCATTTACTATCTACAGATTTACGAAGGCTCTGATACCAAAGGACAAGCTAATACAGTTACAATATATTGTATCTACGTAATAATTATCATTGTTGACAAACTGGAGCACTACTTTCGTTTAGGAGGCATATCTTCAGAAAATTTCACTGACTGTCATTTGTACCAACTGATAATATCTTTTAGATAAGAGAACCAAATTCAAATTACCTGTTCCAGACTGAGATATTTCAAAATGTTGATCTTTACGTTTATCTGCGCGAATTCCAACCTCTTTCAAAGACGATAAAAATGTCGTGCGTATTTTGCGTAATTTAGACAATTTGAAAGAGACAATAGCTCTCTCTCTCTCTCTCTCTCTCTCTCTCTCTCTTTCTCTCTTTGCTAAAAAAAGGTTGCGGCTTTCAAGCCTCGTGAATGTTTTAAATGCCTCTGACATACCTCACAGGTACCTAAACATTCCAAATATTAGAGTTTCTTTTTACCAGGTTTTAGTTAACCCAAAGTGTAAAGATGTTTAGCCCAAACTTGCAAACTAATAGAAGTAAATCTACACTTCTACATCTACACTAATATTATAAAGAGGAAAGATTCGATTGTTTTTTTGTTTATTTGTTTGTTTGATTGTTTGTTTGTAATGGATAAACTCAAAAAATACAAACCCGATTTTAAAAATTCTTTCACATAAAGAAAGCTAAATTATCAGCGAGTAACACTAGCAGGATTTTATTTTTCAATAATGAAACCCGAGGTATCAAATTTTGCAAAAAAAACTCGATTACTTTATATCACAAACCAAAGAGTATATAAATACTACGACGTAGGAACGCTCTATGCTAATAATATACGAAATAGTAACCGTAATTCAACCTCCTTGCGTTAAACAGAATAGACGAAATGGTACGTCAGTATAAAACCTATAAACATAAACATTATGTGTAAGAAATTGTTGTTGTTCTATTTGTCCAAATAAAGTACCTACTAATTTTATCTTTCTATATATCTACCCGTGCGAAGCCGGGGCGGGTCGCTATTTCAAAGTCAAAGTATTTTATTGTAAATAGGTAAAAATAATAGCACTTTTACAAGTCAAAATTAACATCTCCTGAACAATAAATCAATCAATCAACAAATTAATCAATCTCCTATACATAAAATATTATAAAAAGATCAAATCAATCCAAATTTAGATAAACTAAGTATTCTTTGAGTTTGAAAAGGAAATTTCCCTTTCATGTGCCAACAGAGTTAAATCTCACACTGGAAAAGGAAATACCCTTCTGACTCTACCGGTGCTTCGGAAATACGCCCGTTAGAGAAGAGAGCACCAAGAAACTCTACGGGGATGTATTTTTTCCATATTTGTTCATTCTTTATAATTTTTTCAAATGTCACAATTATAACAAAACATGTAAACTACAAATATAAAAGGTAAAAGTGACAATGAGATATCCCAGAAACATCAAACAATCATACTGGAAAAAAATAAGGTAAAAACTTCTAACTCGATAATTATGTTGTATAAAACAACGTGATCTCATGGTATGTTTGAGACATCTCACAAAGTACTTTGAACATTTCATTCACTTAACGTTAACATCGAAGCTATCACTTATTTTTATCATGGAGCTTGGAGACATCAGGCCATGCATTTCTGTCATTAATATAATCATTTACACTGTAATATACGCTTTCTTTATGAGATTTACTTTAACAAAAGTTTTAAACCTATGCATTGGTAATTGATCAATGCCGTCAGGTAACTTATTAAAAAATCGTATACAGTTCCCCATATATGAACCACTAACTTTCTTTAACCGAAATCCAGACACTTTTAGTTTATTTTTATTTCTAGTATTAAAATTATGAACATTCCTATTTTTAACAAAGGTATTGATTGAATTTCCGCGGAAATATTGATTGAATTTATTTAAAAAAACAAAAAACCCGACTGCGAATAAAATTAAAAAGAGGCAAACAAGCTTTAGATTTTTGATTTGGACGTATAATATGCAGTTGGAGGCACCATGCATTTCAATTCTCCTTTGAAGGGATCTCCTCTGGTGAGCTACTCTGCATGCCTCCGACTGCATCTTATATTTTTAAATCGAAAATCTAAAGCTTGTTTGCCTCTTTTTAGTTTTGTTCGCAATCGGGGTTTTGTTTTTTATAATTATTTATTTTTATTTTAAACTTTTTAGTTTATATTAATAAGAATTATTGAGAATGGTTGCCAACCAACTTTAAATCATTATAGATCATGAATGGTCATTCAAAATGAAAAATAATAAGAGAAACCTAAAGATAATTTGAATACCTATTCAATGATATCCCTGTCCCTACTTACACATACTACTACCTACCTACCTACCTACCTACTTTGACATTGTTCGTCGACTTTCAAATTTTCTTTTTCACAACATGGCGTCTGGTTGTCGCCATATTGAATTTTTACTGTCATGTCTTTAGTAGCACCCGCAAGATTAAGACAAAACGATTGACGTAAATCGGTCAAAATTGGTCCACGCGTTTGGTCCATATAGTTCCACAGAGGAACAGACATACATACATACCTAAATTTAAAGGCTGATAACCACATTACCGGGTCATTGCGTTGCGCAGTCTGATAATAATTAACGCCTCTGAACTATCAAGATGAGAGTTTGTACACAGAAAAATGATAAAAATGCAATAATCTGACATGTATGATCTGACGATGCAGTAAGGAGTGACTGTACGCATATAACTTGTCGTCATGAGAGCTAGTACGAGTAACCCGTATTTTAACACAATTCTGCTCGCTAAACGACTACTTTCATGAGGCTTTTAAAATAACTTGGTATTTTAATACTAATTTTTTAATCTAATTTAGTGTCAAAATAAAATAATAGAGAATTAAGTTAGCTGGTGGCGGCAAAATCAGACATCATTCACAACAAGTTTTCATGTAAATAAACAGTAATAGAAAAGTTTAGTGAAAATACGAAACTCATTAGAGAAGTGCTTACGCAGGGGCTCGTATAGGCGTATCGCTTACTGACGCACCTGTTGCGGACACATAAATATCGACTTAGTCTACAGGGCTGCTCACTACAGTAAACTTACCTAAAACTAACCCTAAAAAGTGAAAACTAAATAATCTAGTTACAGGCGTACTTTAGAAACATTTGGTATGTCTAGTAATAGATCCTTCTTCTTAATAGTAACTTCTGTCATTCAATATAATTAAGTTTCATGGTTACATTGATTTGTAGTTAAATTTGGTTGAAAAGGTGTTGTAAAAAGCCAATGGTATCAAGTTTACATGGATAAGCCTCAAGCACATGAGAGGCAGCGGCTAAAAACCTGCATGGATTTGGTTGAACATAAAAGCTTATAGGTAGGTGCCAAGGAAGATCTTAATACCGTTTTTTCCCAGTTGTTCTTTCAGAGAAGTTCCGTGACGGAACTAGTGAGACTTTCTTTCCCCACTAGTTCCGTTACTTGCTTATTTTATTTCATATTAACATGGTAACCCTTTTAAGTAGCGTACTGACAACCGCACGTCTGTTTACCTCAGCAACTGGGTATTTTCGTAACTGTACTTACATACAGCGGAGAGCGGTATTATACCGCTCTCTGAAAACAAACACAAACAATAACGACATTAAGCAAATAAGAACCGTCCTAGCCTCGGTAACCCAGATTATGATGTGACTTTTGCGCTATAAAATGTAAAAACAGAAGTGTTTTTACATTTCAAATGCAGTTTTCTGGAGTAGCATTTGACTAGAAGAATAAACATTAGAAACGGGATATTTACCATGGATACTATTTGTATTGAGTTTCTGATATTTCAGCACTGTTGCAAGCGCCATGATCACGGATAACTGAATTAACTTTGGGTGGATTAGTTTATCGGAAACTCAATACAAATAGTATCCCTGGTAAATATACCTTTTCTAATATTTATACTTCTAGGGTTTGTGACCATGTTAGCATTTGACTGGTTGACACAACAAGAATGAGTCGATTCAAATCAGTGCCTAGTCTATTAAAAAAAAACACCAATCACGTCTGTTTGTCTATTCAGACTAATCTTAGAAACTACTGAACCGATTTTGTCCTAGATTTCACCGAAGCGTAGGTTGATTTCTTAGGATGTTTCTTTATGCTTTATATATATAATTATTAAACAAAACATCAATGTTGCTAGCCAATAGCCAGGTCACTAACTTTCAATGCTGCACAAGTATCCTTAAAGCATTATTTTTAATTGAATTGATTTTCTTGAAAATTAATAGCGATCTAATTTTGATAAACACGAATAATTAAATCAGAAGTCCCGAATATAATTAACAATCCTAATTTTTTTTTTACCTCGGGCAGGACCTTCGACAGGGAAGCCGATAGGAGGATTCGGTTGGGATGGGCAGCATTTGGTAAACTACATCAGGTCTTCTCATCGTCCATTCCACTGTGCCTAAAAACGAAAGTCTTCAACATGCCCGTTCTATCAGTTATGACCTACGGAGCCGAAACGTGGACACGCACAGTGAAGTTGGTCCACAAATTTAAAGTCGCTCAGCGAGCTATGGAGACAGCTATGCTCGGAGTTTCTCTAAAGAACAGAATCCGAAATGAGGAGATCCTCCGAAGAATAAAGGTAACCGACACAGCTCAAAAAATTAGCAAGCTGAAGTGACAATGGGACGCTATCATAACTCGAAAAACCGACAACCGTTGGAGTAAACGAGTTCTGGAGTGGAGACCGAGTTTAGGCAAACTTAGTGTAGGGCGCCCGCCGGCCAGGTGGAATGACGACTTGCGAAAGGCGGCTGGTAGCGAATGGATGAAGAGAGCTGAAGTTCGAGCTAGTGGAGTTCACAAGGTGAGGCCAGGTCACTAATATAGACGAATACGGGCTGATTATGCTGATGATGAATGCTAATTTAACAAAAATACACACAAATAAAAGACGAAAAGCTTCCCCTTTTTTAAAGTCGGTTAAAAAGAGGTGGAGCGTGAGTAGCGCAAAGTCCTAATACCGACAACAATTCTCCATTACACAACACCTATGACTCCCTGTTTGCGAAAGGAGCACCCGCATTTTCGCATATTAAACGCCAGGCCGTTGCTTCAATAGCTATAAAAAGTGTATGGATAATTGAATTACCCGAGCGAAAGATATTGCAAAATTGAAAAGCTTTTCGGTGACGAAAATGTGGAGCGAGAGTTTGTTTATGTTGGAAATGTTCTTGAGCTGAGGCAATCATGATATTTGTTGTGAAAAGAAATTCTGTCGTACAGGTTGACGCTGTTTCTCAACTAAGTAATGATGTTCGAGTTAGTATATTTTGTAGAATGAAAATAGGTACTACATTTGGCTTTAATGGAATTGATTCCAGGGAGATTTCGTGTGAAGAATCGAAAAACCGGAACAAAGTTTATAACTGTCATCTTGTTTTCAAAATTCCATTTCAAAGTTACTTGATGGTCTTCCTTTCCAGATCCCCTCGATTCAGGTCTTCCTAAGCGTCATCAAACCCTCATATATAATCACATAGTTTCCTATAATGTTGGAGGGTTTTGCCTATAATCGCCACGCTGGGCATGCTGGTTGGCTACCGCAGAGCGTAGCTTCTCGCACCAGTGACGCTGATATCCGTCACTGGCCTATAAAATTTGGCTATGCTGTTGTCGTGATGGTTAACCGCCATGGGTCAGTCATCAGAGCCTTGTTTGTGGTTTGGCAGGATGCACCACGGCCTGGTGAGGTTGAGTTGGGGCTTTTAGGTGTTAGTTGCCCCCATAACCAACAAAACATACACAAACAGACAGGTTTCTACTTTTTGTGTAGGGGCACTCTCTGTTTACTGTCTGTTTGCTGCAACGTAACGAAATACCTGACCTGTTTACCTGAGAAGGTTTACTTTTCAGATATATCGAAGCTCCCTTGAAGGGATAACTGCACAGTTTTATTACATACACATTCCAGTTTACCTGTGCAGGTGATCTGTTCAGGTAACCCTACCAGGTTGCTTGTATGGCCACCATATTTCAGAATAATGAGAAAAGTTGAGAACAAAACTACGCCTCACGGTAACAAAATACAGAGTGTCTGAGCTGAGATTACTCTATCACAATTTATGTTCAATTGTAAAACGATCAGTTACGAATATTCTATTTTTCTCAAAGAAAACCGATATTGGTTAGACAAAGCTCAATTCATTCCCCAGCGGTATTAGTTTTCGACCGCAGTTCTTGACATAATAATAAATTTATTTAATCGAGCGCAATGATCGGATTATCGGTCTAGGTGGATATCGTTAAAATAAGTTTCTTTCTTCAGGGTTTAAATAAGTAAAATATAATTTGAAGTGTTCCAAAAGATTACATCATTTCAATATTCTATCTTTCCCAACCTATCATTTTCAAATTATTTTTACAAATTGTAACTTTTAAACTTTCGCGATTCGAACACATAGTTAAATATTTAAACGGGACTTAATCGCGCTGAAAACTTAATATTTATTTACCTCGACGTTTCGATCAAGTTGCATTGATCGTGGTCACGAGAAGATTGAAATAGCGGGTGTCAGCATCGAGAAGGGCGAGCGTTGTGTCCAACTACCCGCATTTGGTTTTGTAAAAATTCAGAATTGTCACAACACACGACACTAACGACATCTGCAGATATCTTCTGACATAAACCGCGACGCAAACACTTGCTTATCACGGGATTCCAGGACGCAGCCAACTTGAAACCATCCTCTCGGTTGAAATTGGGATACTTTTTAATTTCAACCGCTTCACGTACGTCGAGGTAAATAAATATAAGGTTTTCAGCGCGATTAAGTCCCGTTTAAATATTGAACTATATTTTTACAAACTTGGCAATATTTTTTATATATTATCTTAAGATCCCTTTATTTTTGTTTTAAACACATTTTCAATAAGTTTTTAAATAGGAGATCCAGTAATTTTGTGGAACAATTAACGGAATTCAATGAATTCCCTAAAATAAGCTACGGGACCAATTGCACAGAATTAAAAACCAATCAATCAATTATCAATTATTATTTCGTTCAATTATTGTGATTTTGATATGGCACCAAACTGTAGGGAATCCTTCCAAAAAAAACAAACTCTAAATGAATTGAACTCTAATTGAGCAGGTAGCTCTTCTTTTTCTGAACTCAGTTAAAAAGGATCAGAGTCAGAGGAAAAATAATAAAACCAAGCTCACCAGGACAGTAGTAACACAGCACAGTGCTTGACAAAACTAATTCAATATGTATTTTTTTATGTGAAATTTGGCACTATTATTGTTTTGATCACGTTGTTCGAATTGCACGTAAAATTAACAGACAAGAGGACCCTAGGCACAGAAGAAATACTCGCCCTATTTATTTGTCGCGTTACGATAACTTCGTGGAGTCGTTCGGCAATTGTCGTAATGACGTAACACGTTTTCTGCAAGGAATTTCGTGTGGCATAGCGAATATAAGAGCACTCATACAAACCTTTCAAGCTTGACCGGTCTAGAGACAAACCATGATAATATGATTCGCGATTACAAGAGGTTAGGAATAAAGAAAACTAATCCACACTTCCATACTATATAAGCAAAAGTACCTAACTCTGTATGTCTGTCTGTCTGTTTGTAAACTTTTCAATGCCTTTTCGCACCTTAAAATGGCTGACACGATCTTGATGTTTGATTTGGACATAGATTAACTTTATAAGCTATATTCTCCTATGTATGGAGATACATCGAACCCTAGATCGGGCGTGGATGATATAAGCTAGTCTTTAAAATAATTTAGTGAGTTGTTTAGACCCACAAATGCATGTGATTCTCGGGTGTTTTATCATAATGATATTTTTGTCAGAAGACGATTCAGTTGGCTGACATGAAAACATGGTACGTAAACAACCGAAAGGTAATCCAGCTAGATGTCATAAAAATACCCAGTCAGCATAGTCAATTCAGTTGGTAGTGTTATACGTTGATAGGCGCATTCTACTTTGGATCTAAATTTAAAATCGTCACTTTTTATCAATGCTGGTAAAAAAGCTATGAAATAAATAAATAATACAAATAAATAACTGCCACTGCTTAGTCGATTTTGGTCCTAAACCTTTTTCACAGCACCAAATTATATAACAGTTTTCTTGTGTTTTATGGGAACATTTACTCCAAAAAATATACCGTTTTGTCAGATATAATTTACAGTCAAGTACTTTTATGATCGCCGTTATGGGCGTAATCTGAAGCAAATGCTCCCTTTCTTCAGTATTATAGTCAGACACATCGTTAGTGTATCTAGATGCTTTTGAGGGAGAAAATGTGCTTATTGTTATGTTAAATCCATGTTTAGTGTGTAACATTTGGTATAGCGTAATGCTGTAATACTTTTGTGGTTTTGCGTATTTCTAATATTATTTTATTTATTACTAGCTGCGCCCACGGCTTTGCCTTCGTGGTAATTTTTCTGGGATATAACGATCCTGTGATATTCCAGAACCAAAAGTACCAAAATCAACAAACTGCGTTCAGACGATCGACTTCGTTATCGATTGATCAAATTCTACTCATCAGATTGAGATATCATCAGTTTTTAAATCAAACCCCAACAGTAACAATTGTATCACAACCGGTCCAGTAGTTTTTACGTGATGTGCGAACAAACATACCGACAAAAAGACAGACTTTTCAAAATGTTATTCTCTTGTTTTTATCCTATTTTAAGTAACGTAGACTATTTTTATACGCTTTATATTAGCTTCACTTGTATGTTTGTATGTTTGTAACCGACTCCTTTGGACGCTATTTTGACCCACTTTAAACGATCAGATTTCATTCAAATTTTGCACACCTGTCAAAGACCGATGACAATACAATAATTCGAAAAAAAAAGAAAAGAAAAAAGAAAACACTCTTATAAATAAACCAAACTAAAAGTATAAAATAAATAATAGTTAAAAAAAACTAAAAGCACGCTTTATATAGAAAACCAAACTAAAAAATAGAAAATAAATTTTAATAATTTTGAATTAAGAATAGTGTAAAAATTCTAATAAATATAAATGAATAATAGTGTATATAAGAAAAAAAAGTTTTATTAAAAAAAAGCGTGGCGTGTTTTTTAGTTTATTTAAACCATTATTTTTTTAAATATCTTCATGGTACAGATTTTTAACTACCTATTTGTTGATTTATTATAAGTATAGATACGTTTACATGCATGAACACTGACCAGCTAAAGCGTCCATCAAAACAAATGAGCCCAAACTTGCTGAGCTTCGTAGAATCCTCGAATAATTATTTGCAGCTTTCTCAGCAGGGCAGCTTGATGGAACCTGGTTGAAAGTACACTGTAAGATTTTCTGACAAAGTCATTAAAAGCTAATAAAAGCGTGAAATGCCAACGAATACATTTTTAAACAGTTTCTTCAAATGTATTCGTGCACGAGGCCAATGAAAGGCCAGTGACTGAACTGACTCGCAAACTGGCCTCGTGTCGGGCAGGCATTAAAGTTATAGGACGATGATTATAACGAATATGCTAGACAAAAACCAACGAAGGGTACAGGAAAAGAAAGGGCTCATCAACAAAAACAAAAACCAGAGATAATGGCTTTTCAAATAATAGATCGCTAATTTAATAATTAAATGAATTAAATGATATTGAACATAATTGTTCAATATCATTTGAAATTTCTGTCTGAGTTTATTATCTGTATACACCTCAAATATCATGCATATATGGAAAAAAAAAATGAAAAAAGAAAGAAAGAAAAATCTAAATTTCTACCGGGTTTGCACGCAATGTGCCCCTTCTCTTCGGTTTGACCTGCAATGGGCTCCTTTTACTCATTTATGGATATTTTCATTAATGGATATACCTTGTAATGAGCCCTACTCGTATTTATCTTGTTTTAAAGTAATCATATGAAAGGCCCGTTTGAAACGTATCGAATGGCATACATAGTTCGATTTTATGAAATATGTCTATGAGTCCCTTTTATATCCCTTCAAATAGGATCAGGGAAAATAATTAAAATATGACCTATTGGGTGCAGAATTTACCTGACAACAAGGACCGTGGAAGTAATCATTGACAGGTGGGCAAACTTTAGAAGTCCCTCTCTCTTCCCCCTCCCCCTCTCTCCCCCTCTCCCAGCTCCCCCTCCCTCCCCACCCCCTCTCTTCCCCCCTCCCCCTCTCTTCCCCTCCCCCTCTCTTCCCCCCTCCCCCAGTATAATGGGACAAACTTATCAAATTATTGTATTGTCATCGGTCCTTGATAAGTTTCAATTCATTCTGAAGTTTTGAAGTGGGCAAAAATCACGTTCAAAAACTCCGTTACAAACAAATATACATACAAATGGAAGTAATAAGTGTGATAAAGAATATTCCTATGTTCTGCTCTCTCCGGCAATTTTTCTTACGTATAAGGGCTTATTCAAAAAAACAAAGATTTGAGAAGGATAGCACAGATAAATCTTCTTTACCAGGTAGTAAAATTGGAGGGGGCGCGGCACCCCCTCTTTGATTTTAGGGGGCATTTAGACCCCTCTGCACCCCACTTCCACGGTCCCTGCCTGACAATGATGTCATTTTATGATTACATCAATAAGCTTACTGCTAATAATAATTATAGCACTATCGCAACGAACAGTCATGGCCAAAGTTTGAATGTCTCTACCACTGTCTACCCCTTCCACCAATAACTGTCTCACAGACGCACGAGGCCCATAGACTACTCTGTAACAACCTCATAAAGACCGGATTATAGACACCTCATGAATTTTACACGCCTACTTTCTTTTCGGGGACATAAAATAAACACAAGGGCATAAAAGTTTTCTTTGCCTCCGTAGCCATAAATTTCCACGTAAAATGCGTGTCGGAAAGTAGGATAGAGAATGCCATGGATTTCTAGTCGTTAACTTTTCTCGTAAAAGCTATCACGCGACTTTTAGGTACTTGAAGGAGATACCACCATCGATGCTTGTAGGAAAGTTTCGTGGGAAAAACATTGATTCTTTAAATACCTGATGTTATGTTGTACCTGAAATACAACACAATAACTCTTTATTGAACACTTCACAATTAAAAATAACCTAATATTAATTATACATAAAATCCAATGTTGTACAATAGGCGGCCTTATCGCTATTAGCAATTTCATACAGGCAACCTTTGGATGGACAGGGATTGAATATAAACATTGCGGTCAGTGATGAACTTCATTTATCATTATCGGCTTTTGTTCCGGAGCTCCTCCATTGTACTCAGTAAAAAATGTTATATTACTAGCTTATATAAATGTTACGAGTATTTATATCACAGGCTTTTGGGCGGCCGGACAAACACTGACACCAGAGGCCAACACTAGCTCATACGACAAACAAACGTAGCGTCAATGCTATTAGCATGAGCACCTACTATTTCCATAATATCATTTTCAGGAAACCTGTGATTAAAACGACAGTACCGTTTATGTTATTATTTCCATATCAAATATTCAAACGCGCTGTGATTAAAATTCACTGTAACGAGTATTTGCGGCAGCCTATACTTTTCACGACACGGTTATTAGGCGTGCTGATTCAGTGGCGTGGGACACGCAATCCGACAATAGCTTCGGTACGCTGGATCTGGAAAGTACTTCCATGTTCCATTTGCAAAAAAAAAGAAAGACAAATGGTCGCTCCGAAGCTTTTAGTACAAGTTACGCGCGTCTATGTTGGAACTATTGTTTGCGGAGTTCAAAAACCTCTACTGTAAATATTTTAGGTCAGTGTTATCAAAATGTTGTACGAGTTTCATTTTTGCTTTTGTGATTTGGTGTAATTATTTATTCAGATTGTGTTATTTCAACAAACCAAACTTTTAACTAGATTAATGTTCTAAAATTTTCAAAATCACAAAATACCAAGTAAGTACTTTTTATATAAATACGTTAGCGTTTTTTTATCAACGCATTGATGAAAACTTTCTTCACATATAAAAGAGTAAAGACTTGTTTAATCTATTCAATTTTACCTTTTATACATAAAAAGCACAATTACATTTCAGAAACCGCCATTTTGCCGCACACAAATTGTATCATCTCCAGCTGCCGTACCCTCATACGCGGATTACCGTAGGATTATCCGAGGCAGGAAAAAACGTTTTGTCGTGACGTCACTTCCACGTCGTGTGTACAGAATTTAATTAAATCTCCGTACCGCATAAACTGCAGATTATGTAATACAAAAGAGAGTAACATGAGTACAGCAGCGTAATATCTAGTCCTATCTGCTCTTTGCTGTGCTGTGTGGATACATAACACAAGGAATTTGTGGTTTTGTAAATTTTGAGCGAGTTACTAAAATCAACATAGTTTTTATTATAGGGCGACTATACATGTTGAGTTATTTACACTATACAGGCAGAGTTTTTTACAGGTACTCTATAGCAGCTACGATAAGCGTTAAAGATAGGAAGCTGTTTTCCTAAAAAAATATCTAGAGATTTTCAAACGCAATATGGGTAACTGCATTTAAGGATTATTGAGAAATGTTTCTACTACAAATTGATCAAATGTGTTTTTTTCGCGAAATTAGATTCTGCTTCTTGTAACAAACAAAAAATTGAGTGTTTATTAAATTTTAAAGTTGCTATTAAACGTTATTTATTTTCATCAAAAAGTTGATTTTCATGAAGGTGTAGCAAGTTTAGAAAAAAAGGATTCTTCCAAGTTTAAAAAAAAAGATTTAATGTAGAAAAAATACGATATGGCATAAATCCATAATGCAGTAATTATTACACGTTTGAAAACCTCTAGAGTTTAGATGGATTTATAAGTTTACATAATTTTATACCTTTAACGGTTATTATGAGCTGCCCTAGAGATCCCTATTCAAAAACTCACCCTGTATAGAGAGCTATAATAAACAATATCTTCTCGCAAGTCGATGTTTAAATTATTGTGCAATAAGATGACTGTTTAAACTGGGATGACGCAGTCCAACTTCCCAGTGCACTGGACTCCAGGTTCTTATACTGCACAACATTTTTTTTTTTATTAAACCTTATAACAGTCAAGGGTAAAAGGTTATCTAACATCACTAGTGCCTGGCAGAGATCACTTCGAGCAATAAGACAGTCCATTGTGATACCGTCTTATTGTTAAATTGTATTTTTAACCCCCGAACAAAGAGACGGGTGTTATAAGTTTAGGGTATGTATCACTGCGTGTGTGTGTGTGTGTGTGCGTGTGTGTGTGTGTGTGTGTGCGTGTGTGCGTGTGTGTGTGCGTGTTTGCGTGTTTGCGTGTTTGCGTGTGTGCGTGTGTGCGTGTGTGCGTATGTGCGAGTGTGCGAGTGTGCGAGTGTGCGAGTGTGCGTGTGTGCGTGTGTGCGTGTGTGCGTGTGTGCGTGTGTGCGTGTGTGCGTGTGTGCGTGTGTGCGTGTGTGCGTGTGTGCGTTTGTGCGTGTGTGCGTGTGTGCGTGTGTGCGTGTGTGCGTGTGTGCGTGTGTGCGTGTGTGCGTGTGTGCGTCTGTGCGTGTGTGCGTGTGTGCGTGTGTGCGTGTGTGCGTGTGTGCGTGTGTGCGTGTGTGCGTGTGTGAGTGTGTGAGTGTGTGCGTGTGTGCGTGTGTGCGTGTGTGCGTGTGTGCGTGTGTGCGTGTGTGCGTGTGTGTGTGTGTGAGTGCGCGCGCGCGTGTGTGTATGTGTGTGTGTGTTGTGTGTGTGTCTGTGGCATCGCAGCTCCCAAACGAATGGACCGATTTGATGCGTTTTGTTTCTGTTCGAAAGCTGATGTGATCGAGATGGTTCTTTGTTATATGGGGAGGTTATAGGGGGAAGGGGGACGTGAGAAAAGGGGGGGAGGAGGAAAATCGTAGCTTCCAAAGAAATGGACCGATTTTGCTGAGGTTTTTTATGTTTGAAAGCTAGGGTAAACGAGATGGTTCATAGCTATAAAGGGGGGATGGTGGGGTCGGGGGAGGGGGCGTTGCGAAACGAGCTTTCGAACGAATGGACCGATGTAGGTTGCGGTTTTTTATATTTGAAAGCAGAGGTAATCGAGATAATTCTTAGCTATAATGGGAAGAGAGGGGAGGGGGGGGGGATGGAGGTGATGATAGTAGCTCCCAAACAAATAGACCGTTTTTGATGTGTTTTTTTATGTTTGAAAACTGATGTGATTGAGGTGGTTCTTAGCTATATAGAGGAGAGGGGGAGGGGAGGGAGTTGAGAAAAGGGGGGTGAGAATCGTATATTTCAAACGAACGTACCGATTTAGCTGCGGTTTTTTATAATTGAAAGCTGAGGTAAACGGAATGGCTATTAGCTATAATGGGGGAGAGGGGGGGAGATGGGGGTGAGGATCGTAGCTCTCAAATGAATGGACCGATTTTGATGCGGTTTTTTATGTTTTGAAAGTGATGTGATCGAGATGTTTCTTAGTTATATGGTGGGGGGGGGGGCGAGAAAAGGGGAGTAAGAATAATGTTTTCCAAAGGAATGGACCAATTTAGCTGCGGGTTTTCATGTTTCAAAGCTGAGGTAAACGAGATGGTTCCTAGCTATAATGGGGGATGGGAAGTCAGGGGTTATATAAATTTTTAATCTGTTCTTGTTTATTTATACTGTAGTGTATCAATTTGTCTATCTACAGAGTTGGTATCTCTATCATGATGAGATTGATAAATAGAATGCAGGTTAGAATGAAGAGACGTAAAATCTTTTCTTTAGGAACTTCCTTAAGGCATCACTGTAGAAACGAAAAACAGCCGCATATTTGTTTATAGGGATCCGTACCTAAAAAAGAAAAAACGGATCACTTTGTTGTCCGTCCGTCTGTCTATCTGTCAAGACCCTTTTTCTCATGGCCGCGTGGAGATATTAACTTGAAATTAATATCAAATACTCAAGTCTGCAATCCCTTGGAGCTGTGAAATGTGAAATTAAACTTCTAAGTCAACGCAATAAAAAAAATATAGCCGTACGTGCCGCATATTTTGACACACCTTATTTTATTGCAATAATGGTATAATTCAATGGTATAAATTGCCTCAACAAACTTATACAATTAACAGTATAGGTGGGACAAGTAAAGGCCATGTATACCATGATATAATTATCTAATGATATAACTGGTATTGACTAGTATCACCTGTACCATTACAGGTATAAATGGGACAACTTATTACTATTTGTACTTTTAATGGTATAATTCAATGATATAACTGGTCCGAAGCGGAACTATTTACCTACAAGTTTATACGGAATCCTCGGTGCGCGAGTCCGACTTGCACTCAAGTTTTTTTAATTTTGTTCAATCTTCTTCTCGGTACAATCACGGCCTTGATCTTAAGTTACGGTAAGTAAGGCTGGAAAATCACTAATTGAAAGATAATAACACCACAATATTTAGTTTACATAATTTGTGACATTATATTGAATAGCCTAGCCTAGCCTAGCCTTAGAATGTGATTTATATTGAGCCTTATTTATTAAAACAGTTTTCTATGATATATTACACTTACGAGGTCAGATTCCAACGAAATAGGGTTAAGCGCACAAACGTAGAAAGTAACAAGCTCTCGCTCCATAACTGTAACTAGAAATTAAATTTGTAATCTCAGGGTTTATATGTAGAATTCTCAGAAAATTAAACCCTAAGCCTTCTCCTTGAGGTAATCCTTGCAAGTCTGAGTTGTTACGTTATCTCTCAACTGAAAACTTTCCCTCGGGCGTCTCCGTATGCTTTAGTTTCATCTCGCACTCACCTGTAGCTTACTCTTTGCAACTATTCAAGCTTTGAACAAGGACGAATACTAGCAGGTTCAATGCGCATGTGAGTTGTGCATATGCTCAAAACAATGCGTGCATGCATGCTTTCGTTCTACTTAGTAGGGGATACCTTTAACTGGAGGTTGCCTCCGGTTTGCAGCTCAGAGTCAGCCAGCCGACAGTCAGCTGCTAACTGTTTTCCTGGTTCCACGCCCTAACTGTAGCAAACATGCTGATTAGCCCCACCGTAATGATATTAAATGCACAAGCACGCCTGTAATTGTCCCTAGCGAGGGTCCAAAATGGGTTGGGATGGAATTGAGTTTATGGCAAGATAACGTAATGTCATTAACCGCAAGAATTCGGATGTTCTGTCCGGGAGTTCTGCAGACGCAAACGTCTGGGACATTTTTACTTACATAGCTTACATAGCTTACATAGCTTACATAACTTACATACATCATTGGCGATTTTGGACTTAAGGATATACAGGGCTTAAAGGTTAAAGCGTTTAAACTGGAAAATGTTTGAACTTTTTCTTTTATGACACAAAAATTTAAATTTTAATCGCTACGAAAGACATCAAAAATATTTTTTGTACATAAATTACAATTAGCGACTTTTTGTGTCTAGCGTAATTATTTTTCTGGATTTTGTATTTCTTCCAGCTAACAAAGCCTCAACGATGAAAACATTGTGTAAAATAAAAGATTTGTACAATAAAAATCATAACGAAAAAGCCTACGCATCTTCTGAATTGAAAAGGGTGTTTCAGTGGATTTTAAAACAACCCCCATACCTCTGACCTAATTTCAGAAGTGGAGGCTACATTCCTCATCCCAACATGTAACTCAAAGCTCACTGGGTATAGCACATTCAGTGCGCAAAAATCCTTAAATTTAAAGGTAGATATCGGCAAAGAAATTAATCAGTCTTGTGCGGGATGTAAAATTAGTCAGATCCTTGCTGCATGTTGGAGTGCTGAGCGTTTAAAAAGTTGAACATCCTATTTCAAATACAGACCTATTTAGGCCGCATGATCGATTTTTTTTCCATATTTTGTATAATAGCGTAATTTAGATTAAGACTTGATTAATTCCATCGATGATTCAAGCATTCGGCCTAAATGTTGTCGCGGCGTACTGAGTCTTCACATCAAAGTCGACGCCGACCCCGCCGAAATCAACCATCTGGGCTTTGTCGGCGGCATTGTTTCAGAGAATCATGTCGGCGAGTCATGAACAATGTCTTCCAACTTGTACAAGATGTGAAGCCGCTGACTAATCCGCCGACAACAAGCCGGGCTGAATCGGCGCGTCGCGTCGGCGACTTTGGTGTGTAGACTTGGTATACTGGATAGTAAAGTAAAACAACCGTTCAGCTTCGTGGCTAGTTTATTGCTGACTGGGGTATTGCCCGGTCATCTCAATACATGTGTAGTAGAAGGGTAGTCGTGCTGATCCGGCCAATTATCTTCCCATCTCGATGACCTCCTTACTCTGTAAGGGTATGGAGCGTGTCATAAACATTAGGCTCTTGGCATACCTTGAAGACAATGATCTTCTCAGTGACCGGCAATACGGATTTTGCCGAAACCGGTCTACTGGGGATCTTCTCGCGTATGCCACTCATGTACTGAGCGAAGCCATAGAGATGCATGGTGAGGCGCTTGCCGTCTCCCTTGACATATCGAAGGTATTTGATCGGGTCTGGTACGATGGCCTTTTAAATAAGCTTCCCTCATATGGTTTACCTGTTGGATTATGCAATTGGATAGTTGATTTCTTGAGGGAAAGATCTATTCCAGTAGTCTTAGAGGGCTGTTCTCTCGTCTGATCAAATGTCTATCAATGCCGGTGTACCTCAGGGATCGGTTCTCTCGGCTACACTGTTTTTACTGCACATTAATGACCTTCTGAAGCCTGGGTACCTTTGGGTATGCTGATGACAGTACTGTAGTTGAGAGATACACTTCCAATGCTCAAGCCAGCTGTGACGCTGTCCAGTTTCAGAGAGAGGTTATGGTAGACCGTTTAAATTTAGCCTTAGAAGCCGTGTCCGATTAGGGCGATGCTAACCTGGTTAATTTTAATGCTACTTAAACACAAGCGTGTTTGTTTTCTGCTAAAAAGAGTCCTCTACACCGATCTCCGTCTTTCCAAAGTGTAACAATGCCAATACTACCAATAGGCGACCATTTGGAGCGTTTGGGTGTCGAACTCACATCAAACCTGAATTTTGGGTCTTATATTGAATCCAAAGCCAAGATAGCTGCAAAAAAAACTTGGTATTTTGTCTAAGGTTAGGCGGTACTTCATACCGGGACAGCTTTTGAATCTTTATCACGCACAGGTCCGATCTTGTATGGAGTACTGCTGCCACCTCTGGGACGGTTCTGCCAAGTATCAGCTCGAGTCTTTGGATTCAATTGAGAGACGTGCTATCAGGCTCATTGGGGATGACACTCTGGTAAAGAGTAAGCTTCAAAGTCTGCCGCATCGACGTGAGGTAGCAAGCCTGGCGGTATTCTACAGATTGCACTATGGAGAGTGTGCACAAGAACTGCACAACCTGATTCCCCCATCACCTTTCCATCACCGTACGACTAGACGATCAGCAAAGCGCCACCCTTTCATGGTTGAAATACCTCGCACAAGAACGAAGCGTTACGCTTCCTCATTTATTATAAAAACTGCAAAGGAGTGGAATGCCCTGCCCTCGTCAGTGTTTCCGGTACATTATAACCCCGGTGTGTTCAAGTCATGAGTGAATAGGTGGTGAAAGGTGTAGCACCCTTGCCTAGTAGATATAGGCAAGCGTGCTACACCTTTGACCACATCATCGCTTTCCATCAGGTGAGATCGTGGTTAAACGATTGCCTAGTCCGTAAAAAAAATATATGTTTCGTCTAGTCTATACATAGTAGCTACATCAGTTTAAGAGTCCTTAAAAAAAGTTGTAGAGTACACCGCTAATATAAGCTTATACTCTCGTCATGTCTGAGCACGGTTCACTCTAATATTGGATACGTGTGTCTGAGTCTTACAGCTTAACTGCTATGTTTCCAATAAATACTGGTTCATCCGCATTTGATCACCTGATGAATCTGCATCTGCATCTGCTCGCCAGCAGGCTATGTCACGTCCTGCTCTTGTAATACCTAGTTCTATAGATTACCATAGCAAACTTTCATGTCACGTCTTTCTCCTGTTATATCTAGCTCTATAGATTACCATAATGATCTTTCATGTCACGTCCTTCTCCTGTAATACCTAGCTCTATAGAAAACCATAATGAACTTTCATGTCACGTCCTTTTCTTGTGATACCTAGTACTATAGATTACCATAATGAGCTTTCATGTCACGTCCTTCTCTTGTAATAACTAGTTCTATAGATTACCATAATGAGCTTTCATGTCACGTCCTTCTCTTGTATACTTAGTTCTATAAATTACCATAATGAGCTTTCATGTCACGTCCTTCTCTTGTAATACCTAGTTCTATAGATTACCATAATGAACTTTCATGAGTTTGTTTGGGTGAAATGATGAATTTTCCTGTCTTCTCATAATCTACTTTGAACAACCACATTAAAACATACACCGAAGTAAACTGGAAGATAATTTATTTTTATTTATTCTAACATTCCTGTGGGTGGGCATTACAGTTTCCCAATTCACCCACCCAAGGATCAAGAGCAAGTACACCATAAAAATTTTGAACAAACAAATAACACTCACAATTAATACACATTTACACAAATAATTTAGCACAGAAACTCGGACAAAAATTAGGCACTTGCCAACTTTGGACTTTCCATTATTAAATCCATTGCCGCTTTGTGAAACTCGTTATATGTACATTTAAATAAATCCAGATCCTGGCCCGGGCCCTGAGCCAGCACATCATTAAGCAAGCGCAGTGCCTGCGGTATAGGCGCCTGCCTGCCCTGCTCGCTCCTGCAGTACGGATGCCCAAAAAACTTGTGCCGACGAGCCCTAATGTAGTTATCAGGAACAGCTATCGGTATACGCTCTAGAACAGATGGAATGCTCGTACTGCCAACAATAATACACCAGATGTATTCCATCAGTGAGACGGCTCGTCTCACTTCCAAGCTGTTGTACCCAACCATACCGAGGAGAAACTCACTGGGATACAGATATGGATACCCAACGTAATAACCAGATTGTTTATGATAAAGCCATCTCACAAATTTCCTTTGTATTTTTTCCACCATTTGAATGTATTTGGCTTCATAGGGATTCCATATAATGGCACAATTCTCCAGCTTACTTCGGACAAACGCGTTGTAAATTGCTTTGATAGCAGCAATGCTATCCAAATGACGTGCTTGACGCAAAACAAATCCAAGGCTTCTGAACGCTTGGGCACAGATCTTGTTAATGTGCAACCGAAACGATAGATCGTCGCTCAGAATAACTCCCAGATCCCGCATAGCCTTGGCTCTTGGGATTATAACGTCACCAAGACTATAGTCCACCATGAATGGCTCTTTTGACCGAGTAAACGTAACAATCGAGCACTTTTTATCATTAAAAAAGAGCTTATTACGTTTACTCCATCGTAGTACACTATCTATGTCCTGTTGTCAGTACTGTCACGAATTCTCAAAAAAAGTTTCAAGTCATTCGCAAATAACAAACACCGAGCAGTGCTGACAACTTCCGGCAAATCATTTATCATCAGCAAAAACTCCAAGGGCCCTAAGTTACTACCTTGACTCACGCCTGAGTAAGTGTAGTATGGCTCTGAAACATGACCTTTATATTGCACATATTGTCTGCGGTTACGTAAATACTCACTAAAAAAACGGAGCAGATGCGGCGTAAATCCCACCCTTGAAAGTTTCTGCAGAAGAACGTCATTATCTACAGTGTCGAATGCTTTACGGAAATCAAAATAGGCGGCGTCTACCTGCACACCAGAGTCAACGGCATCTACAGTATATGACCAAAACGAAAGTAGATTAGAAGAAGTAGAATGACCGGCTCTAAAGCCGTGCTGAACTTCTGCCAACTGACCTTCAACCTGCCTACTTATTCGACACTGTAGAATTGACTCAAATAACTTACCAAAAACTGACAGCACAGCCTCAGGTCTATAGTCACTAACGTTTGACCCCGAACTCTTTGGAACGGGAACTACCCGCGAGAGCTTCCACACATCCGGATAAAACGCGCCCTCAAAGCACTGTCTAAACAAATGGTGCAGCGGTTTTGCCAGTACCACACCACAATCCTTTACTAGATAAGGAGGGACGCCATCTGGACCTACCGAGCGCTTAGACTTAAGAGCTTTGATTGCGAGCTTTATGTATGTAATATCTTTTGTGTGCAATTAAGAATGTTCTATCTGTCTATCTATCTACTATGCAACGTATGTCTTGAGATCGCTTGTCTAGAAATGCAACTGCATCTAATATTTCAAAATCAATCTAAAGCTGGTTGTATCTTTTTAGTTATGATCACAGTCGGGGTTTTTAATTTTTATAATATATTTTTATTGGGTACATTTTTTGATACGTGCCTGAATTAATTACCTAGTCAAAATGTATGGATAAAATTAACAATGTTATTTCATAAGTACATATATTCACTGACTTTACCTACAGACCGACAAGGGCTGTCACTAGTTAAATGACTACCACCTCTTTTTAGGTTCTACTTTGGTTGTTACTTCAAACAACCAACTCGGTTGTTTGCGCGAAGGATTTTATACTGAGTTCTTACAATATAACATCACCTCGTCATCTCAGTGCGTTTTGTGCCTATATTTTGATGATTCGTCTTTTAATTTATCTTTATGTGCACCTTTGCTCAAAGATTTACTTCCATAGATATTAATATTATGGAGGTGTGGTGAACATAAAATATCAAAGATTAGTGAGAATATCTGGGGTATTCTCATTTTATAAAACTGTGTATTTATTTATAAATAGTCCCTTCTAAGTTATAAAACCTACATAAGTATACAGTAAAGCCCCCAGTACAGTAAAGCCCCCCCCCCCCCCCCCCCCAGCCGCCATTATAGTTTACCTCAGCTTTGAAAAATAAAAAACCAAGGGGGGGGGGGGGGGGGGGGGGGGCTTTTCTCAACTCACCGCCTTCTCATATAGCTAAGAGCCATCTTGATCACATCAGCTTTGAAACATAAAAAACTGCATCTAAATCGGTCCATTACTTTGGAAGCTACGATCCTTACGTCCATCCTCACTAAATACTAGCTAAGAACCATCTTGTTTACCCTAGCTTTCATACATAATAAACTGCAGCTATATCGGTCCGTTAGTTTGGAAGTTACGATTCTCACCCCACTTTTCTCAACTCCCCCTTCTCGCTCATATAGCTAAGAACCATCTCGATCACATCAGCTTTCAAACAGAAAAAACCGCATCAAAATCGATCCATTCCTTTCGGAGCAACGAAGCCACAGACAGACACACGCACACTTTTTATCCTTCAACTTAGTTAAGGTTAGGTTTTAGGACATGAGCGTAATTTCAGCAACTTTTTGACGATTATAATTGCAAAATAACCCTTAACTTTATATGTACCTTTTCTAATTTGACTATTTATATATTATACTACTTTTCCCGCTCGCGACTTTGTACGCTCGGACTACTGTTTATCGCGAAAAAAAACATCCTATTTTCTTCTAGGGTATTTAAAATCAATGCAAAAGTAGGTATAGCACGAATGCTCTGGACGTTTTTTGACAAACTTGTTATTTCGTTTCCATGGCAACCACAGACCATTCTGTGATGGCAACCGTTCCTTACAGTGAGTAATCAACATTTTCCAGTTTTCCCAGTTTTTCCATGTTTTATTCCAGTTTATAACTTATCTCCATTCTATATTTCATCAAAAGCCGTTCAGCCGTTATCGCGTAAAAGCTCCCCAAACAAACAAACAGACAACGTTTCACTTTAATATATTGGTATGGATTTCTACCTTACTAATATTACAAATGCGAAAGATTGTGTGTGTACGCAACACTTACATAACCTACAGAATTTAAACAACAGAACAGATTTTTATACAACTTTATATAGATACTTTAATTCCTGGAATTAAATAGACATAGACATATCTTTACTGTGACAAAAAAAAACAGGTAAACCAAATAATAAATTAGCACTAAAAATAGGTAATACAGTTATCGTTCTTTTGTCACTAGTTGGCCCCAACTCAGCATAGTGCTGGCTGCAAAATAACCAGCGCTGGTCTTCCATTGGGAACGGCAGGTGAAGTCACGCACGGAAATACACTGCACAACTATGCACAAACAATAGACGACAGAACACCTAAACACTACGAATAATATTATTCGTAGTGGCACCACTCTCCTTAAGCAACGCAAAAGAAATTAAATATCTAATATAATTAGTTATATTATAATATTAACAACTCAAAGTATAGAGTCAGTGTTACTGTTCGGGATTGAGTTCTAAAGCCAAATTCCTGTATTATTAATAGCTTTTAGCCAGTTTTTTTGTTTTCTATAACAACACAACTTTCTTAATTACAAATTTATCATGCCATCAAACTACTAAGTTCCAAATATATCCACAGACTTATCACAATAAAGAGCGTTCTACTCCCACACATGGTAATAAGGCAATAACTGAGCGTGTCTTGTTTAGAGAATGGTATAGACTATGGCGTGCCAAACTCGATCAATATGTTTAGTATACGTGCACGACATAGGTGCGTCGACTTGTGGCAGTTCTGTAGTATATTTAATCTCTATGTTAAACTTTGTTGATATTCCACGAAATAATCGGAAACTTCAAAGTTCTTAACAAGCTTAGGCTGGAGTTTACCAACATTAGAACTATGGTTAAACTACAGTTAACATCAAATTGACATACATTTTTTTAGTTAACTATAGTTTAGCTTTGTTTCAATTTGACTGTAATCAGTGATCACGGATTTATTTATTTTCGTTGTTTGGACTCGTCTTTTCTTAGATGAAAATTATTAGCCAATCTTACACTATATTGACAAGTGATGGATGACTCAGGACAGCATTCCTGGTTACTTTTTTGAGTAGGTATCTCAAATCCACATAAAAATAATAAGTATACTTACTACATTAAAAGACCACAAAACCATTGGCATACCTACGAGATGGAGTCTCGTATTGGTCTGACGGACCGGACGAGGGGAGTCAAGATTTGCAAATCGCACCATTTACTCGACACCAACAAGAAAAATGTTTTTTAAATATATTTTTTTAATAAGGTTTTAATTTAAAAACAAATAAGGCTGTTTCGGTCTTTGTATTTCTTCTTTCAATTTCATTTCTCACTGTATCTCGTAGACGTGCTACGTGCTACGCAGTGCGTAGAGTTCCACCGTAGTAGTACTGTGTAAACAAGCAATAGTAAATAATCGTTCTGTTTTCAGGAAACAAATTAATTACATTGAATCTAAATAAGAACCATTTAGATTCCATGTAATTAATTTGTTTCCTTTTTACATTCATATAATAGAATACCAAAGTCGTAAATCAAGCTTACTTTAAAGAAAAACCGACAAAAATGATTAGATGATTGAAGAAGTAGGAATATAATGTCTATAATGTATGCCTAAGGGAGGCTACCTTATGTATATGTTATGGCGCACAAAACCTCCGATCAATACGGCATGCGTGCAAATGCTACAGGTGTGCACGGCTTTGCGTCGCTTCAAACTACCAGCCTGGAACGCAAACAATAATATTTCAGGGTATAAATATAATTTTGTTTTGCTTAAAGTTGGTTGAAAGAGGATAACGGTTGATTTATTGTATCACAAGATAGAATTTGACAAAATACATAAATATTTATTATATAATTTAATAAATATTTACTTTGAGTCACGACTCTTTGAGACGGGCAGGTCACTCGTCTGATGGTAAGCGTCATGCCTGCCCATAACAGTTGAGTGCCACCAAGAACATTGGTTGCAAAATTATACGTGTCACTGCACTACAGTCGTCACCCTGAGACATTGGTTGTTAAGTCATATTGCCCAGCAATTTCGCTGGAAACATTGCCCTTCAAATCGAAACACAGAAATGTTTACTCACTACTGCTTGGTATATAAACTAACGTGAGCGTGATTCATAATATATATATATATATATATATATATAAATAGATATGTTACGACTGTCACTCACGAGTTATTTCGTCTCAAAAATCCACCCTGTATAAGATATATTTATTGATTTAATTAATAAATACTATGTGAAAATTTGAAGAAAAACATTTTTTTTCGGATTTGATAATGTAGCCATACTGCCGCCATATTGAATGTTTTCAAAAAACAATACCATAGTTTCTTCTAGTTCTAGTTCTATTCTAACGATATCCCCGTATAAGTCTAAATCTAATATATTAAAAACAATACACTCCTTTTTTTGGGCAGTCATTACATATAAACATACATACATGAATGCTAAAAACATTACACTCCTTTTTTTGGGCAGCCATGTAATAAAGGAATAAAGACGCGTTGTAAAAAGGAATAAAGTCCCGTTAAAATCCAACGATACCGGATTCGTTCTTCGGCTTAGTAACAATGACTTCTTTCTCTATTTTATGTGCTGATTTCCATCGCTCCATGCTCCAGTAAATAAGTGTTGTTAAGTAGCATGACATCGAAGGTCACTTTTGACATCAACGGCTAGGGACTCATCTGATGTAGAACGTATGTATAGTGAGTGAAAGAAAGTTCCACCATTCAGTTATACTGTAGTCAAGCTAAAGCTTTAGTGTTACTCAATCTTCAGATAATTTATTCACCAAAATTGAAACGTCTTGTTTAATTAATTATTCACTGTCCAAAGTGCCAAGTCCCCACTATCTTCGCAATTTGAGAGAAACATAAGTAGGTACGAACATTGACGCGTCTGAAAACGCGCGATATTATGAATAATTCAGCAGATAATTGAGCGTATTTTGTGTTAAGCATGGATGTAATAAGGATTGGGGGAGAAAGGTTTTGACGCTTTGAATGGGTAGTCCGCATTTATTCTTTCGTAGTTCGTGTAGAGAAGAAATTTGTTTCACAAAGCGCAAGCATGTTTTCGTATCTAAGCGGAGTTACGTAGAAGAACACAGATATCCTCACACAGTTTTTTTTTGTAGTTTCAGACCAATCTAAATTCATTGAATTTATTATTTTTGAGAACTTTCTATTTGTTTGATTTACCATGGGGCACTCACTAGTCTGAATTCTAATGGACGACGAGATTGAAATGTCAGATCCAACTATTTGTAATAATATAGTGATGTTTTCTTTCCAGGGGGTAGAACCCCTTAGCCCCCTTCTCCATAGTACGTCCATGGTGCTCAAAATTCCCTCGCCACCGGAATTTTGCTGAATTACTAACACGCTCAAGAGTTTGACACTCCGTTTGAATATTTGAATTAAACGCAAATGTATGATGCGTATTGCGTACCTAAGTTTGAACTCGTTCGTTACGTACCGCGAAGTAATTTTTGGAGAAAGTCAAAATTGAATGAAAATTTGTAGTGTAAAGCTTAATGCTCTTCTTTGGAGGTATTCACTGAACTTTGATTAATACGAGCATTGTTACTTGGAAACTGGAACAAAATGACAACCTTGAACGTCGTTTCTTCTCTCGCCTATACACGGTGTATTCTTGAAATGGGACAATATGAGCAGGTACCTTAAAGCCGGCCTTACATTAGCTCTTTAAAATTCATCCCGGACAACCTTGCTAAGCAATGATGTGGTACTACTGCAATGTAAGATTGAGGAATATTTATAGAAACAGTCCAAAATAACAGTTAAGGAGGTATTTAAAAAGAACAGATTGGAACTCTTACGGTAAAACCAACTAAACAATTATTTTATAGAACTGGTTAAAACATTTTTCCCACTGCTCTTTTTTGTGACGATATCTGAATTTGATATCACCTGTTTCAATTTTGAACAGAATTCTATTTTTCTCTAGGTAAGTAGGTCCAATACTGCACCATGTTTCCAAAGTGTAACAGTACCAATAAGCGACCATTTGGAGCTTTTGAGTGTCGAACTCACATCAAACCTGAATTTTGGGTCTTATATTGAATCCAAAGCCAAGGTAGCTGCAAAAAAACTTGGTATTTTGTCTAAGGTTAGGCGGTACTTCACACCGGGACAGCTTTTGAATTTTTATCAAGCACAGGATTGTATGGAGTACTGCTGCCACCTCTGGGACGGTTTTGCCAAGTATCAGCTCGAGTCTTTGGATTCAATTGAGAGACGTGCTATCAGGCTCATTGGGGATGACACTCTGGTAAAGAGTAAGCTTCAAAGTCTGGCACATCGACGTGAGGTAGTAAGCCTGGCGGTATTCTACAGATTGCACTATGGAGAGTGTGCACAAGAACTGCACAACCTGATTCCCCCATCACCTTTCCATCACCGTACGACTAGACGATCAGCAAAGCGCCACCCTTTCATGGTTGAAATACCTCGCACAAGAACGAAGCGATACGCTTCTTCATTTATTATAAGAACTGCAAAGGAGTGGAATGCCGTGCCCTCGTCAGTGTTTCCGGTAAATTATAACCCCGGTGTGTTCAAGTTAAGAGTGAATAGGTATCTACTAGGCAAGCGTGCTACACCTTCGACCACATCATCGCTTTCCATCAGGTGAGATCGTGGTCAAACGATTGCCTAGTAATAAAAAAAAAAAAAAAAGTGATTTCTTATTTCATTTAAGTAGATATGTTTCTAAGCTCACATTGAGCGACTGAGTGCGAAAGACGGAGATCCAAAGAAGAACCAAGGTGAAAGACATTAGTACATAAACCTCAAGTGGCGATGAGAAGGACTCATAGCAAGATGCTTTGATGGCAGGTGAAGTAGGTCACTGATAGATTGGAGGCCCCGGGTGGAAAATTGCAGCCGTAGAAGACCAGTGCAACAACGAGGGGTCGAGCTAAATTTGATATTACCTTAGCAAAGATTGGCTGAAGGCAGAGATGATAGTGTCAGAGGGAGAAGGTTTCTGCCCTGCATTTGAAGCTGACATTGATGATGATGATGATGATGGTAGTAATTATCATAGCAGCATCATCTAAATAATATAACTACACCAAATTTAGATTAATTTCATCATTGTCATAATCATCCTGGGGCGTGCTCACCATCTATTCACCTATGAAGCTGTTGCTTGTCTCACTCACTCAATTATTTCTTTCAAGGTTGACTGGAAGAGGTTTTATCGCTTTTATCGATAAGTCCGCCCGTTTTACTTTAGTTATAAAATGGTTCCTATTTGTAGTATTTTTTTGGAAACTGGTGTACAATAAAATATTATCTATCTATCTATCTATCTTGTCCGACACAAAGTCCATAATAACATGTTGTTAGATAAAATAACTAATATTACACAATAATAAGATAGTGTACAAGTATCTTTAGACACCAAGTAAGTGGCAGTGGCAATATGAAGAAAACATGGTCGGACTTGATTCGACTTTGGTGATGCCACAGGGCTCTTTCAGACGAACGGCACAATGCCGTCGACAGAGTAGCTGCGAGTTGGTAGGCAAACCGTGGACTTTTCGCGTGTCTGGAAATATTTTAAAACTAGCGACCCGCCCGCGACGTCGTATGAGTGGGCTACAATTTATCGCGAAAAAAGCATCCTGTGTTCATCTAGGTTATTGAAAAACAATGAAAAAGTAAACCACCTACGTATTGTATTCTCTTTGCCACCAACGCTATTTATGCTTTTTGACAGACCTTTTTATTATTTTGTTTCCATGACAACCGTTCCTTACAGCAAGTAATCGAAATTTTCCAGTTTTCCCATAGTAACTTACTATTTTTCAGGATAAAAAGTATTATATGTGTTACTCCAGGGTATAAAGCTATCTCCGTTCCAAATTTCATCAAAATCCGTCGCGTTAAAACTCGCCAAATAAACAAACAAACATTTTCACTTTTATATATATATATATATATTTTATATTATTTATATATGTCTTGTATGGTGTATGGTGTCGTTCGCTATCCACACACATATATATATATATATAAATAAATAAATAAATAAATATATATATATATATATATATATATATATATATATTTATTTATTTATTTATATATATATATATGTGTGTGTATTTATTTATTTATTTATATATATATATAAATATTATATATTTATTTATTTATATATATATATAAATAAATAAATAAATATATATATATATATATATATATATATATATTTATTTATTTATATATATATATATATGTGTGTGGATAGCGAACGACACCGTAGTGACTAGTGACCCGCTACTTAGCTCGTGTAAGTCTAGATTTTTTCTAAATATTTATATGAATAAAAAGTATGTGCACTGCCTGTATCTCATCAACACTCCAGCGTTGTTGCACTATGATACCATAGAATAACTAAAAGTAGGTACGAAGATGTTGCAATTTCCTCAGAGAGCACATCGGACCAACGCATATATATTAAAATATTACAACATTTTAATAAGGCTCTCAACCATCTGCCTCAAATCACTACTCGAGTATTTCGGACTATTGCAAAGAAGAACCTTGAAAAAACCTTGAGAAACTTATAGTTGCTGGAAAATAGACGACATAGGACCAGGGAGCCGCAGCCCGATGCGATAATAAAGTGATGTTTCTATGATAAGTACGTGTTGGACACACATAGACTTAGGCTTCCGTGGCCAAGACCCTAAGCTACCTATTAGTGAAAACATTGCAATCGTTTCTGTAGTTATTACATGAGTAGTGTTTACATTATACGCCAACAAAGTTTTTTTTTACGCTGGGATTACAACATTATTGTAGCATATAGGTGTGTTGCATATAGATGCACCCTTACAATCTACTAGTCAAGCATTTAACTTATCCTATATTTATACTCATCATCAGCCTATATCTGTTTACTGCTGGACGTAGGCGTCTTCTAATGCAAGTCACTGAGTCGGTCTTCAGCTCTCCTCATCCATTTTCTTCCAGCCACATTTTCTTCCAGCCACTTTACGCAGGTCGTCACTCCACCTGGCCACAGTGAGTCCTACACTACGTTTGCCTAAACGTGGTCTCCACGCGAGAACTCGTCTACCCCGACGGTTATCGGTTCTTCGGGAAATGTGACCAGCCCACTGCCATTTCAGTTTGCTTATCCTTTCAGCTATGTCGGTTACCTTGGTTATCCGTCGGATATTTTCATTACGAATCTTGCCCTTCAGAGAAACTCCAAGCAAAGCTCTGTTCATAGCTCGCTGAGTTACCTTAAATTTGTGGACTAGTTTGACCGTGAGTGTCCACATTTTGGCACCGTAGGTCATGATTGATTGAAAACTTTTGTCTTCAGGCACTGTGGTATGGACTTTTCTATTCTTAAGTTGTTTGAGCGCCATATCAATCGCGTCTAGGCTGACGTCTGGCAGCTCGTCAGTTTAGTGGCGGGTCAGTATTGCGCGGGAATTCGGTCATATTGGTCTTCAATCTCAGAAAGGATCACTGGCTTAGAGACGACTGTTGTGCCATTATTGGTCTTGAGCTTCGTCAGATGGGATCTACTCAATTGCTGGGTAATCAATTCCCCCGATTTTGCTCAATTGCCTTTTCTATTTGGCGTGTATTTGAGGATTCGAGGTCACATCGCTCCAGCTTTATAACGTACTTTAATTTTCATTAGTATTAAATCAATACGTAACTTTACATACTATACACGAATATTTTAATTGATATTAATATAATTCGTTACAAGACATCCCTGAATATGTGCTTATTGTCCGTCATGATGAAATCGATCTCATTTTTAGTCACACCATCGGAACTTTGCTAAGTCCACATCCTCTGTGGTTGCTTTTTGAAGAAATAGTTCATCAAAAAGAACCCCTCTTTTTCCAAAAAGTGAACTAGCATTTACCCCCTGTGATTCCTACGACAACATCTCCATCAGAAAAAATACTGCGACTGAAAAAATGGGTGAAATATCCACATGAATACATAAATGTGAAACTTTGTATCTTTGTTTGTTTGGTTTTTTTGTTTGGGGATTTTTAGTGCCAAAGCAGCCGATCCGAATACCAACATAGAATATTTTTTATTGTAGAAAATGATAAGTTTCCAGGGGAAACTGGAAAATGTAGATTACTCGCTGTAAAAAACAATTGCCATGGAAACGCAAAAATAACAAGTCTGTCAAAAAAAACAAGAGCGTTCGTTGGTGCTACACTTTTGCATTGGTTTTTAATATCCTAGATGAACATATTTAATATCCTAGATGAACATAGGATGCTTTTGTCACGATAAACTGTAGTCCGCGTTGACGAAGTCACGGGCAAAAGCTAGTACATTATATTATTAGCAACCAGATGCGGGTTTATTAAAAAGTATACACGATCACACACAATTTTATACTAGTGGATCTGTGGGCTGTAGACCTCGCGTGCACAATCTTTTCTTCAATCAATCTAAGGGTGCACAGTAGCACCATCTAGTTACCTTATTGTAAAACTAACATTATAACCAAGGTGCTCCATCAATCCCTACCTAGTAGGTAAAGGGCTGATTCTACTGGTAGAAACCTAAAAGTGAGTAATTTACTTCATTTTAAGGAGCTCTTCTGCTACTTACACCGAAGACCCTTATCAAATCTGCACCATTTTTTATGAGACTAACATTAAAGTTCTATCTTTCAAATAAAAAAGAACCATCGAAATCGGATTATATAAGAAGAAGATATTTATTTGCTCATTTTTTGCTCTTTTTTGGGGGAAGTAAATCAAAAATGCTAAATATTTTAAATAATTCTAAAATCTCATCAAACCTGTATTCTAAGTTTAATCTAGATCGATTGAGAAATGCGAGGAGAACAGAGATCCGGGCAGACATACGAAGGCATTTATACCCAAGCTGAAACGATGTTTTGCTCGCACTTTGTGCTCGCTCAGTCAATTATACTTCACAAAACAAATTTATTATACATGAAATACTTTTAGAAATTAAATAAGGGGAATTTAAGGAACGCAATTGAGAGATAGAACACCTTTGACAGCCGACGGAATAGTGGCGTTTCACTCCCGCCATCTTTTCATGCCATCTCACCACCGCTAGGTTCCGCCTCTTAGCGTGATATTCCTTGCAATATATTATATCAAATTTCATTTAAATCCGTACTCTACTTCCAACAAATACCTAATGTTTCTTCATATAAACTTTGCCATCCCCGTTCACCGCTTTAAAGATGAATTTTCAAATATTATTAAACAAGTGTTTTTATAATCGACTTCACAAAAAGAGACCGTATATGTTTTTTTTATGTATGTACACCGATTATTTGCATAGCAAAAAAAAACATTGTTTGAAACCTTTGTTTTTATACTCTCCAAGTGATTTCATATAAATTTTATCAAAATTGGTTCAGTAGTTGTTCGACAATAAATTGTGTTTTTTTTAGTAAATCCATTTGATTTTGTGTTTATATTGCCTCTTTAAGATTTCTAAACCGATTTGGATTTTTGATTTTGTTGTTGTTATATTCAAAAGAGTAAACTTTCAGTGTAGTCCCATATGAACTTCATCAAAATTGGTTCAGTTCTTTTAATTAGAAAATCTATTTGTTTTATAGTTTATTTTCTCTTATATATAAGGATTTCTGAACCGAATTAGATGATGGTTTTTACTTGAGAAACAAGACTTCCAGTATAGTAATGTTTAAATTGAATCAAAATTAGATTAGTAATTTTAGTTATTAGTTAATCCAATTGAAGTCGATTTTTTTGTACCATAGTTTTTTGTGCAGCACTTGTTTAAGACTATATTTACAAATTGTCATCATCATAATTTAATAATATAAAAGCGACTTGTGCTTTGTCTAGGTGCATGGCCATTTGTTTGTCGTGAAACGTATACGCCACGTACAAATCGTGAGCTATACCGAATTAAAGATCACAAAAACATATGTTTTTCTGATTATCTTCTGTGCGTCCTGCCACGTTAAACTCCGTCTTTTGACAAACAATATATATTCGGTACATCATAGAGCTGAGCTGAATACACCTTTTGGATACTCAGATAATATATCCTCCAAATTTCAAATCTCTAGGATCCACCGGTTTAGACTCTGCGTTGTCTGTCAGTCAATAAGTCAGTCATCAGGTACATCACGGTTCTGTTTTATAGGTTTACTAGTGTCTCGCCCCGGCTTTTTTGTAAGCGCTCACACCGCGGAATTTTCTCACTTTTAGCATTTATATGTCGTAATTTCTAAAAAATGAGTGTAATTAAAAATCATTGCCTACTCACGTACTTGACAGACTTGTTATTATTTATTTTCCACGGCAACATGTCATTACGTTCCTTATACAGCAAGTAATCATCATTTTTGCATAGTTTTGATACCTTGAGTTACATTATTGCAATTTTCGTAGGGATCTCTAATTTTTTGAATGATGAAATATTGCCCATGTTACTCTCTGGTAATGAAGCATTTTATAAATGCAAGAATTTTTAAAATCAGTTTAGGATATTTAGAGTTTATACATTAAAACCAACAAACAAACATACAAGCAATCAAATTTTTCCTAGAAGAAGAATATGTAGCTTATTATTGTTTATCTTTACATAAGTTAACATTCTATTGCCGTCACCCCAACTGATGCTGGTTGCAATTGACATCAATAAGTGCCGTTTGTCTGCAAGGTTTTGTAGGTTTTCTTAGCAAACTATTTAAAAATAACCATTTATTTGTGCTATTTGAAAATTGTGATTTAATGTAATGTGATAAGTTATTTTTTTGAGTGACAAATAACGGTATTTTATTTGAGAAAGTGGATGCGAATATTTTCGAAAATTTGATTTCACCTAATTTGGTATGAAATGATCGATAATAAACTATATAACGAAAGTATATGATTTATTTTTCCATGTGTTCTTTTTATGTGTCGATGACGTTGAGCCAATTATACCAAATAAGACCGCCCATAAGGTTTCATTTGGTATGATTGGCTCAAAACTATAAGAAAGGTGGAGCGTCACGGCCAGTAAGCGTAATTCAAAATATTTGAAGGTGGAGCTTGATGACATAAAATGGGCGTTTACTTACTTATGTCAAAGTATTGACGTAGGTAAGTTTTCCACATTTTCCATTGCTCGATTTATTACAGGTCTTTCACGAACTACTTGTATTAATAGCGAAATGGAACAGTAGATTATAAAATATCGGTGTCAATTTGAATTATGTAACCTAAACATTACTCCCCTCGTGCTAATAATTTCATGAGCGGATTTAAGAAAAGAGTCGATGTACATCTGACAATCGGCTAACTGCAACCTAGTTTTTGGCAATTTTGTGCTATTAAAAGATATGCTTTGATAATATACCGATAAGATCTATTTTCTAATGAGAAATATCAGTAAGTGCGGCTAAGAAAATCGATCTAAAATTTCACAATTTGGATTTTACTTTTTGTGGTGTTAAACAATTGAGAATAAACTGTATTACCATAGTATAGGATTTATTTTTCTTTCTGATTTTTAAACGTCAAACCTAGGAAGAAAGTTAGCAAATACGTGCAGTTTCAAGGCTTTCTTTTTATAATGACTCACATAAAATAGGTCTAGATATCGCGTGATGTATATGATACATGTTGTTGAAGCTTACGCTATTTTCAATAAACTAACGTAAACATTGCGCGCCTCGTGCTGATAATTTTATGAACGGATTAAACAAAAAGAACAATGCATGGCGAAGAAATTGCTAAATTCGACCTAAAAATTACTGCTTTTGTGCTATTTATAAAATATGTTTTGCTAATATACTAATAAGATCTATTTTCTAATGGGAAATATCGGTAAGTGCGGCTTAGAAAATCGATCTAAAAATTTTCAAATTTTCTCAGATTTTATTTCACTAAATGAGTTATCAAATAATTGACAATGAACTGTATTGCCACGAGATAAAATTTATTTTTCTATTTATCAAAAATATGTAGAAACTTAGTGCAAAACAAGCCAAATAAGTCAGATGGAATATTATACCATATTGCAATGTATTAAAATTTATTTTCAATCCGCATACCTCGCGATTGCTAAGAGGTATTTACATGAGTTTTTAAATTAAAAACGTGTTCTTGCATCTGCTTTGCACCTATTAATTAGGTTCAGATGTACCACATCACTAGCGAATATCAAGGAGTAAGCGAGCTGATTTTTCTTAGGTGTGAGGAGGCCTTAACCGTTGTAGCTACAAGAAAACGTTCTTAAGAGACTGTCCGAGATAACGTTTGGAGATATTTCGACCTGCTTTCACAGATTTTGAACAAGTACAGTAAAATACAAAAATGGCAATTTATACAAAATCTTTTTTTGAAGCCTTTTGAGCCTGTTTCTTGTAAGGATCAAAAATAGGAGGTTAGAGTACTAGAAAAGTCAGAAAAAAATATCACTTATGTGCTTACTTCCCTATTGTTATATCATTTACTTTTAAATCCTAATCTCATCATGAACTTAATGAGATTTTCAAAGTAATAAACTTAAATAATCAAGTACGTGGATTCACTGTTTCATTTTTGGCAGTAACGCCTGCTTGCCGATCATTGCTCATAATTAATCTAAAAGAAAGATTTGGATTACGGACGGGACTTAAACCTGCAGCATCCGTGCCTTTGCGGGGCACATGCTTTGGCCAATTAAGCCACCGTAACCATCGCATTTCAAACTCTTTCTTCAGTATCTAATTATCCGTCGCAGCGGACGGTAATGCCATATATTGATTAATATCTGAATTAATCAATCATCAAGGCTAATATTACGATTAGCTTCATTGCCGTAAGAATAACGCAACCATTGAAATCAACTTTTAGTGTTTTATAGATTCATAGATATTGCACACACTTTAGGTACATAGGCTAATTTAATGCTAGTAATTATCTCGCAGTTAAACTCGGTGTTAGTCACCACTATGCAAATGATTGCACCTTGCGGGATTCAAACCTACGATTGTTTGATTTCGTAGTAGGGTCTAGCCACTAGACCAACCAATCTTCACATAAATAAATAAATAAATATATATAAATATATTAGGGATAATTAACACTAATTATCTAGCCCCAAACTAGGATACCCTGTGGTATGGGTTCTAGACAACATCTTTCGGATAAACATACGAGTACTTAGATACCAATATTACATCCATGACTCGGAAAGAAACATTTCTGCTCATCACACAAATGATTGCACCTTGCTGGATTTGGGCCCGCGACCGTGTGCTTCTGTCTGTCTACCTGTATGTACAACACGTGGTTATATTTTACGGAAATAAGTTTGGTATCATTTACAATTACACCGAAAAGAAATATCATTTATCAAACTATTGCATCGCGAGTTTTCTCAGAATGTTTCAGAATGAGTTATATAACTTTTCCGACACGACTCTTCCCGTCATTATAAGTTAGGGAACTTATTAACAGAAATTGTGGAACCCTGATACTCCAGATTGCTTACTCAGCGAATCTGAGAAAGTTAAGAAGTGTGACTGTCCTTGTTAAAATCGTACGACTAATGATGCCCAGCGGTCACTGGAACTTAGAATAATTAGAATGTAACTTAAAGTCAGGAACTACAACAAAACCACTTCTTTTTTTTGATTGTATCGAGTATATTTACCTACTTTATTCATTTTAAGCACTTATGTTATTGTAATAAATATGTTATATTTTGTCTTTTACGAATAGTATCATTTTACGCCCCCTATCTGGCATAATGCTGAGGAAATAAGGCCCTCGACATCATTTGTTTATATCTACCACCCCACAGCTTTACCCGCCCGCATGCAACCTTTGAGCTTTGTCACCCCTGTTCGCCGTTTAGGAATAAATTTTAAAAATCCCTCCTGGACACCTTTAAAATACAGGGAATATTTCCTTTAAATTTAAAATCTCTAGGTCCAACAATTTAGGCTGTGTTTTGTCTGTCTGGCAGTCAGTAGATATGTTATAAGTGTGTCGAAAATAAATGTTTATCAATTTATATCTATCTATATCTATACTTATAATAAAGCAATATATACGAAAATGTGCGTGTTGTCAGTGATGACTTACGGCACTGAGACGTGGTCGCTAACTATTGATCTCATACATAAACTCAAAGTCGCACAACGTGCAATGGACAGAGCTATTCTCGGAGTTTCACTGCATGATAAGATCCGTAATGATAAAATCCGTAGAAGAACCAAGCTTGTCGACATAGCTCTCAGAGTTTGCAAGTTGAAGTGGTAATAGGCAGGCTATATAGTTCGCAGAACCGACAACCGCTGATGAATAAAGGTTCTCGAATGGCGACCACGAACAAGCAAGCGAAGTGTAGTGAGACGCCCCACACGATGGACTGACGACATTGTGGCCATCGCAGGAAGTCGATGGATGGAGGTGGCACAAGTTCGCTCGTCATGGCTCTCTTTTTTTGTAGATACTTTTTCGTAATCAGCACGCTTGGCAAGCGGCTTGGTGATCACAAATAGGTGTTGAAACTTACACAGGAAATTACTGCTGCCCATATCTTGAACAATTGCAATGCCACCTAGAACTTAAGGTATTAAAAAAATTGCGTGGCACTGCTCTGCGGTTCTCAGCCTGAGTCATTGGTTCATAGTCTCATATGCCAAGTAATTTTGTTGGAGCATTGCCCGTCAAACCAAAACGCAGTAACATTTGCACATACTGGTTGGCGGATTAATTTCTGACAAAGATATGTCTATTTCCTTAGGTGGAGAGAGACCTTCAACTATAGTGTGAAGTGATTTAGTCTAAAATATATTTTTATCAAGTCTGTTCAAAAAGAGCTAGTTTATTCTTCGTAAATAGGGACTAAGATAGCTCTTTAAACCCTAGGGACTAAAAGAGATTTGCATTTGTAATGTGGATGTTAGTAAAAGTTCCAATCACCAAAGAGATCAATCACGAACATTGTAAGAACAAGTAACAGGCTGTACGATAAAGAAAACTGGGCGCGAGCCAATTAAATTAAAAAACGTGAATAAATAAAAATATGCGCGAAATGCATTCCGCCTTTGTTCGTAATAGCTCAAATGTGGATTTTACTAAGTTTTATAAAAAAAATTGTGTCTTTCTCAAGTGGTGCGAATAAAAATATTATATGAACTCCAGAGAACATTGTATCGGACGCTACAAATGTGAAACAAAGTCTTTCACCTACAAAATCCCGTGAACAATATATGAAAGCTTATGACAACTTTATATTTTGGAAAAGTGCAAGAAGAGCAAAATATTTTTTGGAAAATGTGTTTTTAGCCTATTTTCAATATATACCCAAATCTAAACAACCTACTAGTCTTTGGAATATTTTATGTTAAAATCCACAGTTAGTACCATAAAGACATTAAAATCGAAACATACTCAAAATTATTAGCTTATCTGAAACGACAATACAAAGGGCACTAAACCGAAGAAATCCAACGTCTTTTCCTGCCAAAAAGACACATATTTTTTAAATGTATGTAAATAAATAAACGTACTATTCTTATTCAAAAGTTGCACCCAATTATTTTCTCGTAGAGAGTGATAAAAAGTAGAGTTTTCACCTCGGTGGCAACATTATATCATTGTAGGCTTGATCCATAATTAAAGTGACATTAAACGAACACGACGCTTACAAATTATTCACTATCAACGCAAATATAAATAGACACGAATAACTTCTGAAAGAGTTTATCTAAAACATAGTTAATTATTTAAACGCGACTTAAACCTGTTGAAAACTTATCAACCAAATAAATAAATCTGCAGTCGCTGAGCATTTGCTAAAATCAGACTTTAATCACTGGATTGAACTCCACGACCCGAAAATCCTCTCCGCATAACAACACTATTTCTTCAGGATTGTACGTGAAGCTGTTGAGGTAAATAAAATAACGTTTAACCATGCGTTCTAAAAGCTTTTATACACCAAAGAAATAAAACTCAATATATTCAAGCGATATTCATAATGCTTACGTAATTCTTACTCGACTAACGCCTAGAAAACCCATAATCTATCCGCTTCTGAGCGTGTTCCTTTAAGATCTCATGAATATATTACTACACGCTGCTCGTGAATAAATATCTTCAAGTATTACGGAATAGAATAGAATTAATAGAATTTATGGAGTACAATAAGTTATAATATTGATATAGTGTTTGTGATTTTCAGGCGTTACTTATACCTACCTGATAATTACATTTTGCTAGTATTTTGTCTATACTCAATTTTCCTCGAGCTAAGGATGTATCATACGTGCATCATCGCATAATAATACGTACTATTGTGGTAGATAAGGATGCAGGTATGTACCTACGAGTATGTATCGCATTCTGAAGGTACCGCACTTGGCGGTGTTAACTTTAGTACTGTCACAGGTAGAGAAGCTTGGTTAGTGCCGCGGGTAATGACTCGGCATGGATATCATCCTAAGCCTGCAGTCTCGACTTATAGATAGTGATTGCTTTACAACCGAAATCGGTACATACTGATGACTTCAACTTCAACTTCTTTGTTAATGGCTTGTGTGGGGTTTCCACAATTTCGCCAATTTTGCGTGCATACTGATGACAATTGTTAGATTTGTCGGTTATTGTCAAAAGCAATTGATCATCGCTATATGTACTGACATTGATCATGATTGACATCGATATTTGGCAGATACTACCAAATATCGTTAAAATCGGATTTTGTGACCTATTTCTGTTGTAAAGCAATCGCTATCGATGTCAAGACTGCAGGCCCTGATGTAGTTTTGTCATCATTGTATGAAAACGATTGAAATAATACAAACAACGGGTATACACTTTTAAACAACTGATTCACGTCTTCAAATTGCGAAACTAAAAAAAATATGAGAGGAAATATTGAAAGATTACAAAAGCTAGTTTAATAAAAATGTAGCTAGATCTAGTGTGCCCGTAGAATTATTCAGCTATTGCATATCTTTAGACAAGGGCAAACTTTATCAATGAGTTTCTAACTCTGTCAGGTTTGTCTTCAGTGTTCGCAACTTACGACCCAAACTTTTCCAATAACAGCATTTTGTGAATAGCTTTAGATTTACAGAGAGTAGGTGGTAGGTACCTAGCTGACTATGACTAATATGGACTTAATAACCGTTTTTAAAAGATGTATGTTCGTTGTTTGTCATTATCAGCTATGTTTTATAGCTGACACCTGACATAAGTTAATTGTTTGGGAATATAATGTTTCTAATAAAATACTAAACAGTACGTAACTTTTCTATTTCAAAAAATTCTGATACGTTATAATCACAAGGTTTCAAATAAGAAGATCCAACACTTCTATTGCCACCCTTGGGCGGCCTGAAAAACTCTGACACCAGAGGACGGCAGTGTCAACACTACCTAATTCAAGATACAATAATAATATATTAACAGCCTGGTGTTGCAAATGGTGTTCGGTCTTACAAATATATAGTAAACACCCAGAACCATGATCATCATCATCATCATCAATGTAGGGTAATTGCTAAAACCATAATAACCACGCAACTTCACACCATGTCTTCTTCACCTTCTTCAGAACCCTCTTGTACCATCATGAACAACAACTAAGCCATTCCTTTCCAAAATAGAGGCTGTTAATGAATTTTCATACATCGATCTGAATTTTCAACAATTATCCCAACCCAGGAGCGGCCAGCCACCACCATGTCAACGCAATTTATACTCGTATATCTATCTCCTCTAATCTATTTTATACTTATAAAACAGTACGCACCGTGACATACCTACTAACTGACTGACAACGCACTAAACTGATGGAACTAGAGATTTGAAATTTGGAGAAAATACTCCTTGAGTTCCATAAATGTTCCTAGATGTTCACTAAGGCGGGTTTTTTGATATTGCAACGGGGGAGAAGCAAAGCTGTGACGCGCAGTTAATCCTCACCAATATATAAAAATGAAAACGTGAAAGTGAAAGCTCCCCAAACGTTGTCTGTTTGGGGATCTTTCACGCCAAAACGGCTCATCTGATAACTTTCTAAATAAGTACTGAACAATATAGAAACATAGGATACTTTTTATTCCGGAAAATTGAAAGTTTCCCCGAAAAAAACTGGAAAATAACGATTACTCGCTGTAAGGAACGGAATGACACGTTGCCGTGGAAACTAAATATTAACAAGTCTGTGAAAAAGCATCAAGAGCGTGGTTTAGTCGACGTTGGACCTTTTCACAATGGTGCTATACTTTTGCTTTGGTTTTTATTATCCTAGATGAACATAGGGTGATTTTTTCGCGTTAAACTGTAGTCCACGCGGACGAAGTTGCGGGCGAAAGCTAGTTATTCATATAGGTGCTACCTGTGTATTAAAACTTTCTATATGGCTTCTTTCGACTGTCTGCGTACTTCATATAATAGTACGTTAGTTACATGTACCTTTCTTGATATTATGCATCTATTGGTTCTACAAAGGCTTGAGGGCGGCCTTCGAAAGCGTTTGTATTATTTTTTAATTGTTAGTCGCTCGCTACGGATCGTTATACATATTATTATCTTCACTCAGCCGTATTGGGCCGGACTTTTATATGTTATCCAAGTGTGTGTGTATGTGTGTGTGTGTGTGTGTTTTTAGTATTTGGGAGCGCGTGTGTGTGTGTCTATTTGATTCAATCGATTGTGCAGTGAGCTGCTTCTGATAACATAACAAATTCACTGTGCAAATATTAATTTCATGCATGACGTGTTTCGAATCCTATCATTATTTTGCAGTTAACTAATTAAGTCGTCAAAAGTCGTCCTTTTAGTGTGAAAACTTTATTTTTTCGGTGTTTCCAATCACTTCATCTGGTTTGAACATAATTTTAAAACAGTGGATCTAATAAATGAAGCCTCGAAATATAATATTTGTTCCACTTCCACTTGAGCATAAAAAGTAGCTACGTTACTTTGGTGTTGTGTTATGCTCAGGTTGTTATATGTTTAAGTACTTACTTAGTGTTTTGGAAGTGACATCGTTTTGCTATATTTTAAGAACTTTTATGTCGTTTTATTATCGCAAAAAATAATAAAATTAATGTAAGTAGGTATTTTATCCTAGTTTTCAATATATTATGATTGTTTAATATAATCCTTATCGGTTTCAGCAACCAAATTTTATAGATCAGACCTGATAACAAGCCTGTACGTTAAACTGTGCGTTCTCGAAACCGGCTATTACAGACGTATTTTACGGCACTTTTCTTCTATAGTTAACATAACTGATGTTCATTACACGTTAATGTCTGCCACCGTTGCCGTAACCGCCTTAACTACGGGCGATAAATCTCCTTAGTGAGTGCCCATTGTAAGAAAGGTGGAGCAGTTACAGACGTTTGGAAGCTTTTATTAAAAAAAGGGTTAAATTAATTGTAATTTGTAAAACACGTTAATTATGTTTTTTACGGATGTAAATGGCCACAAACGGGTTTGTTCCTTAAAACCTGTATGTAAATATATATACACACTACAAACTAAATATAGGTTATTAATGGACGTTAATAATAATATTCAACTTGTGTTTAGTGACGTCGAAATATATTGTTTCAATTTCAATAGTGTCAGGAAAATAACGAAACTTTGTTTATAATAAGAGCAAAGTTGTAATCCAAAGGGTGATGAAATCTTACAGGCTAGTTTTTTTTACAGAATGCCGTGGCAAGGAGTAAAGAGTGCGGGGTGAGGTGAGCGAGGCGAGCGCGATGAGCGCTCCCGATCCGGCAGTGCTTCAAGCGCTGCAGGGCCACACGCGACAGAGTGACAAGTGGCCTGGCCCACGCGCCGTGAAGATTTACGTCGCCTCTGTCTACAATGGTAAGTAGTAACGAGTGAGGTAAGCGGCAGGAGTGTAATGAATGCTCCCGAGCCAGAAGTGCTTCAAGCGCCGCAGTGTCACATGCGACTGAGCGATAAGGGGCTCAGTCCGTGCGCCGTCAAAACTTCCGTCGCTTCTGTCTATAGTGGTAAACTGTAACAAGTGCGTGGTGAGGAAAGTGAGGCTAGCGTGAAGAGCGCTCTAGAGCAAGCAGTGCTTCAAGCGCTAGAGGGCCCATAGGTATGGCGACAGAGCGACAAGTAAGAGCGACAAATAGCCCAACCAGCGCCTACAAAATAATATAGTGAGGGAAACAAATGCGGTGAGTGCTAAAAATTCGTGAATCAGTCAAAATTATTATTAAAGGAAACTACAGCGGAAAAATGCAAAACATTCAACACTCAAACAGTTGCACGTTAACACTGCTGGCTGGTAGGGAAAAGAAAAAGATTTTGTTTTTTTAATCAAAGATTCGCAAAGGTTCCATTCAGCCTGCTTGAGAAACGTTTTTAAACGGTTTTTTTATTTACAGACTTCCGCGAAGAAAGACGACAGATTCTTGAAATGGTCGGTCCTGAACTGCAGTCCACTTACGACGATCGATGTATTGAGGTAACATTTTTTAGAAGTTCCTTTTGCATCTTCATATTTCTAGAACTCGGAGATTTGTTTTTAAACGAAATCTTACGAGGGTAAGTTTTTATTTCCTTCACGTCTTTTCTTCGTTTAACTGTAGCAGAAAACAAGACTTTAAAAATGTTTTCCAATAAACGTACTTACTTGATTAGTGCCACGACATCATGTACATACAAAATACCCCGTCAAATATTTCCGTAGTTCCGGAACGCGCTTAATGAAATTGCTGCAGGTATTACGAATTCCAGACAACTTTGCGAACGTGACACTGTTCATTTTCTCGTCAACCGCGACACAGAACACATCCACAACCGCGAGTTGGAAGCAGTATAACAGCTTTTATAAATGAGTTTCAGTTTTATCAAGTTTGTTCGCGATGTATGCCTGAGGTATGCTAGCGGAAACGAGCTTTATATCCCACTGCTCGTATTACCTGCTGTGAGTTAGTTAAAAATAATAAAAAAGTGAGAAAATTGAAGTCATCCCCCTAATTCTGATTAATTCATTCATTGAATGAATGTTAACCGAATCGAGACTGAACAGTAAATTTTATAAAAAAAAAAAAACTTAATTTATGGTGGCTCCTGACTGTCATAATAGTAACAGGAAAGTATGTCAACTCGAGGCCCGTGAGGGATATAAAATGCCTACTATAATCCGGATACCCAGGGTTGTACAAACCTATGTTTTCTACATACGTATGATTAAAATGATAAAAACCAATACGTAGATATGGTTTATCAAATGTTAATAATCACATTAATTATTATATAAATTAATTCAGTGTACGCAGTGAATGCTTAAGTACGATCCGGTAAAAGGATGAATTTGAATTAGTCACAAACCTTTGTTTTTCGTAGGTGAGGCTAAATTATCAAAAAATATATCCCATTCAAAACGGTAAGTAAACAACAGTTTTTGTGTCGAAATCATAACATGTAATGAAAAAATGAATACGAATAATGTGTCTTCTCGTGACCACGATCAATACAACTTGATCGAAACTTCGAGGTAAATAAATATTTAGTTTTCAGCGCGATTAAGTCCCGTTTAAATGTATAACTATGTGTTAAAATCGCGAAAATTTAAAAGTTACAAATGAATACGAATTGAGAAAGAATATAGAAAAAAAAACTTTATTGATTCGACTTATAATTCTGGATTTGAATAATTGTTGTTAAGGCACCCAATGACCACAATATTTTGATCATTTGCGTGATGCAGACAATTTTTACACGACTGCCCAAAAAAAGGAGTGTAATGTTTTTAAGATTCATGTATGTTTGTATGAGAGTTTCTTTATTCCGCCATAACTTTTAAATGCCTGAACAGGTTTAGACATTTGGGGTGTCGTTAGAATCCCTACATCTCCCGAGTAACACAGGCTATTTTTATGAAAAAAAACCAGTATGGCTCCATTTTCAAAGGTGAAAATATATTTTTTCTTCGAATTTTACAATTTGAGTATCAAATTGAAGGCCTTGATAGGTACATTCTAACAGTATATAATTTATTGGCATAAGTTCATTTTTGGCAGGACAGGCGTATTTTTAAGCTTTAAAGCTAGTTATTACAGAACGTGTAGGTAGTTGTAAATAAACAAACGTTGCGGCCTGCGAATCACGGAAGAGCGCGGTTAGTGCAGTGAGCGGGTAACTTATCACGCGGCTGTCACGGTTTCGGCGTGGCCCCAACTGGCTCGTACTTATCCGTATCGGGCCGGACATTTGTCATTGTGTGCGTACTGTGGTGCGTGCGTACTGGCGCGTACACGTACAAACCGCGTTTGGTACCACTCTACGAATATAAAATACTTTTCTGTTTCTACTAGACAGAACCCTCCAACTCCAAACGTTCGGCGAAACCGTATCAATAGATGCATCTGTGTTAGATAAGCACCTAAAATTATATCAAATAATTTTCAGAAGGAAAATCTTGAATCACGGGTGGGGTCTAAAATTATTATTATCAACCCAAGCAATTATGAATAAAACAATACATCGTAAATGTAGCATAGATTTTGAATAATATGAGAAAAAATTGCGCACTTTCGTCCAACTGATTGTCCAACCTTAAGTGTGTGGAAAGCCGGTTTGAGCAAGTTCAAGAACTTTTTCAAAATCCTTTAATTTGCTGTCAATTTACCACCACTCCAATCTCTAGCCAACTTAACCGAACTGCGAATAGGTCAAACGTGCACGAACCACCCAACCACATATTGAGGGTTGGGAGATCAGTTGGCTAGTTATAAATTAGTCTGGAGCCACCGTAATCTTCAACTCTCGGTGAAATAACATTCGCAATTCAAGCAACGTTTCACGTTGTTGTTCGTGAGGTTGATGTCAGATAGGACCTGAAATTTGTAAACATTTAGGCTTCTGAAACGAGTAGGTATGCTTAAATATCGTTTTTTTATAGTTAAAAAGACTAAATACGATTGGTAACTCTGGTTACTGCTACACGATATAAAAAAGTATCTATTTCATGGTACAAGTTTGGTGTGGTTTAAGTTTTACTTAAAACAAAAGATATACCTATCTACATGGTAAATATACCGTTTCTAATATTTACTTTGGTATTCCCATGGTTGCAGGTTTAAATCCATAGTGATCGATTTTCATATCCCAATGTATTAAAAAATTACCTTATTAACATTTTGATGTTTAGAAACTAGACAAGTACCAAAAGTGGTCCACTGAGCTCTTAGGTAATTTTCTAAGTATCTATTGGTATTTATAGCCACAGTAATGTGTTGTAATTTACTCCAAATGTGTCTCTGTAAGAAATAACTTTCCTAAAACTAAGTTAGACAGCCACAGAGTACGTGCATATATTACGTGTTACGTTACAAACTGACAAACTTCCTGGCAGTGAAATGTGGCGTCCTATTTACCTCTTCTCGTGTGTTTGCTCTGTTATTGTAACTGTGCTCAAAAATAGCGATAGTGTTGTTGATTTACTGTCTTAGTAGAATTGTCTCGACTTGGGTTTATTTTAATACATTTATGAAGTAGCTTATGACTTTAGCTCGAGATATGCTTTCTCACAGACCCTCTTTAAAATATAATATAAATGCTTTGTTTGTTTGTTTGTTTGTCGTATGAGGTTGTGCTGGCCTCTGATGTCAGAGTTTGTCAAGCCGCCCGAGGGCCTCTGAAATGGCTTAACGACTGCTATTAATCAATAACAGCTTAATAAATGCTTTATATTGGCATAACAAAAGAACAGTTCACTTAAAAAATGAAAATAATTATGCAATTGCCTGTTCCGTAGATACGCATAAAAAATCGAAAAAATAATAAGATTAAAAATAATCGAAGAATATTTCAACTAGTAAATCATAATGCCAAACAAAAAGTCAGACTAATTATAGATAGATAAATGACATACCTAGATGACATGTAAGTTTATTCTGTGATGTAAGTAATAATCTCTGCGCAAACCAACCCTTATCTATATAATAATTTTCTAACCAGTTGCTTAACGCGCGCGCACGCGCATGTATGCGTTCAGTACTGCGCAATGTTACATATATCGCCACCCGATGATCTAATGGAAAAATTTGGATCACGGACGAGATTCGAACTTTCATAATGTACCTCTGCGCGGCACATGCCTCTACCAATTCGGCTACCGTGACCTATGCATCGCCATCCAAATTTTTCCACTAGCTTCTTGAACCAGTCTTATGGACACGGTAACGCTATCTATTGGTAGTATTTTGAACTAACAAACCAAACACGGCTAATATTGATTAACTTCGTGTCTGAAAGATAACGCCTCCTAATAATTATAGATAGATAAATGACATACCTAGATGACATGTAAGTTTATTCTGTGATGTAAGTAATAATCTCTGCGCAAACCAACCCTTATCTATATAATAATTTTCTAACCAGTTGCTTAACCAGTTGTTTATTCTCTATTTTTATGATTTTTAGCATTTTTTTAAGCAGGCGTTAACTACTAAAATCATACAACCCTTAAATAAATTAAAGAAATAGATGAAGCCAATGACCACCTACATATTTCACTTTCTACCTAATTTTAATCTATACTCAAAATAACTCGCAAGCTGTACATACCAGCCACAAAAATCTTTGTTGTTTTGTACTAGCATAACAAATACTTAAACTTAAAAACTGTTACGTAAAAAATGCTCAGTTAAAATAGAAATATGTTTTCACGTGTAGATCGAGTTCATCGACATGCACTACGGGACCGACGGCGGCGACGAGACAAGCCCGGCGCTGCTCCGTTTCCACCTTGAAGAGATCAGATGCTGTAACCAAACATCGAAAGCTGGATATTTTCTCGTAAGTGGTTCATCTAATTTAGGAGTGTCTCTGAATCCGCCAGCAATAAATTGGCGAATGTAGCTGGCTCTATGGACAAGTCGCGTGTTTTGTTTACATTTTGCTTTTGTCTTTCTATTCATATCGTGGCCCGATATCTCATTTACATTTTTCTTTTGGTTTTCTATTCATAAAGTGTCCCGATGGCGTGAACACTTTGCATTTCAACTCAATCCTATTCAATGATCAAGTTATTAATTTATAATATTTTTTTATTCGAACTTCATGGTGATAGGCTTTTCAAATGCCATTGCTTATTTATTTTTCTAATCATAGTTATAATTGAATATAAAAAAACTTATTATCGATTTATTAATAATACTAATGAACTATACGAGTACATGAGGTCAATCCATTCAAATAAAAAAAAAGGTTCTCAAATCCTGGAGAAACATCTGAAAAATAAATCCTACATCAATGGAAACAATAGTAGATTGTAATACTACGGTCGTAAATAGGTTATTCTTATTACAAACTAGCAGTTCCCGAAGCATCGCACGCGTGGTCATTTCTCTAGATTAAAGGTAAAATATGTACTATTCCAAGACCTAAAATACCAATATACCAACATTTGATCAAAATTACTTCGGCCGTCAAAGAGTTTTTGGCGATTGCTCGGCATCTAATCATCGGATTGAGACACCAAGTACCCCAATTTTTAAGTAAATCCTAAGCTATCCAACAGTGAAAACCGCATCGCAATCGGTCTAGTTGTTTTTATGTGATGCGCGAACAAACATACAGACAAACTTACAAACTAACTAACAAACAAACAGACAGATACTATTTAAAAAAAAAAACATGTTCAGTAGCTTATTTTAAGTAACCTAGACCATTTTTTTTTAATTATTTTCATTGTACAGTCTTTTTCGTTCAATGCTTTATTATAAGTACCTATAGATATAAGATGAGTTGACGTGTGGGATAAAGCAAGAGCCGAAGGCGAGGGTTTTTTCAAACATTTATGAGTTTGTAACCTATGTTCGTGTTCCATACGACGTTTTTCGGTTCGTTGTTCTTGTATACAAATCCTACTACAAGTAGTAATATTAATTATAGCCTATAGGTAATTTAATTGCCTTTGTTACTACTGCAGTAGTAAGTTGTAAGACGGGGATATATTAAATTACTCATTTACTACTACTACCTACTTCCAATTGCAATTTGACAAGAAAAGAAAGGCTGGTCATGAACTGGCTAGCTGATCAAACAGATAGGTATACAAGGAATGCTGGGTGTAAACGAAGTCAAACTGCAATTTACGGTCTTGTGCAAAAAAGTGAAAACTGATCTAACTCTCTATGGTCTCCAACCGGAGCCTAATGTCTAATGCAGAAAGTATAAAGAAATGGCATAAAAGAAGCCCTCGTCTTTCATAGCAGTGTTTAAATGTTTCGTTGTTTAAAATATCATCATCATCATCATATCAGCCTTTAGAAGAGAGCCATAGCGAGAGATCTTGTGCCACTTCCATCACATCCATCGACTTCCTGCGATGGCTACAATGTCATCGGTCCATCGTGTGGGGGGTCTCCCTACACTTCGCTTGCTTGTTCGTGGTTGCCATTCGAGAATCTTTATTCCCAAGCGGTCGTCGGTTCTGCGAACTATATTGCCTGCCCATTGCCACTTCAACTTGCAAACTCTGAGAGCTATGTCGGTAACCTTCGTTCTTCTACGGATTTTCTCATTTCAGATTCGATCACGTAGTGAAACACCGAGCATAGCTCTCTCCATTGCACGCTGCGCAACTCTGAGCTTGTGTATGAGACCAATAGTTAGCAACCAAGTCTCAGTGCCGTATGTCATCACTGGCAACACGCACTGATTATAAACTTTCATCTTGAGGCTCTGCGGTATCTGCGACGAGAAGATATGGCGTAATTTCCCGAAAGCTGCCCATCCGAGTTGGATTCGTCGGTTGACCTCTTTGTCGAAGTTGGATCTTCCCAGTTAGATCGTCTGATCAAAGTAAACATAGTGATCAACAGCTTTGATAATATCGTTCCAAACATAAACCGAAATGCCCATGGAACATGATATTCGTTTTACCTATGTTCATTTTAAGACCCACCTGTTGGGAAACAATATTGAGGTCACTGAACTTAGGTCTTCCAGGGTTTCTGCCATGATGATTATATCATCAACAAATCGAAGGTGAGTGATGTATTGATGTTAACACCATATCCGTTCCTGTTCAGAAGCTTGAATATATCTTCCAGTGCAGAGGTGAACAGTTTCGGAGAAATAACGTCTCCCTGTCTCACCACTTTTTGCAAGTTGATAGAATTCGTGTTCCGATCTTGGTGACGGACAGTCATGGTGGCCTTGCTGTACAAACACTTCAACACTGCGATGTACTGGTAGTCAATCTGGCACCGCTGTAATGACTGTAGCACTACCCAGGTCTCTACTGAATCAAAAGCTTTCTCGTAGTCCACAAACGCTAGACATAGTGGCAGATTATACTCTTTGGTCTTCTGTGTAATCTGCCGGAGCGTATGGATGTGGTCTACGGTGCTAAAGCCTTTCCGGAATCCAGCTTGTTCGGGAGGCTGAAAGTCGTCAAACCTACGAGCGAGACGGTTTGTAACTACCCTCGAAAAAATATAATTGTTTCAATTCCTCGCAATGAAAGTGAAAAGCAGAGTGTATACACGAGTTATATAAGGCATTTATCCCCGACTTCAATATCTATCCTCACCTACGGTTTGGACGAATAAATAACTCGAATAAAATGGCTTGTTTTATTGACCGACTTAAAAAAAATAGGTTCTCAAGTTGATGATAATGTATGTTATATTGTTAAAAATGCGTAATATGCTTAAATGTGAACCTATATATGGGTGTCTAAGCATTTGCACAAACTGTCATGTATGTATGTATGTATGTATGTATGTATGTATGTATGTGATATAGTCAAAATTGCTTAATGTTCATATAATAATATGTTAGTCTATATGAGTATATCACATACACAATATGAGTACAAATACACAAAATTTCACGTATGGTGTGTATGTATGTATGTATGTATGTATGTATGTATGTATGTCTGTCCACATTTCTCAGAAACTACAAGTCTGATTGTCATTATTCTTTTTGTAATAGTTTAAGTATCTTTCAACTTAGTGAATAGTTCAAGTTTCATCTAAATCAATTCAGTAGTGTTATAAGTACTTGATCCTTAAGCCTACTTTAGTGAAACTAAAAAGTTTTATTTTTATTTACTTAGAACTTATCGTATAAAACTAAAAAGAGAGAAGAGATTCAAAATTTTTGAGGTCTGTGCTACGCCCATACCGACTAAAGTATAGGCACAAACCTCAAAGTAGACCTCGCGCGCACATTTTTTGTAACCAATTTAGCGGTGCACAGTAGCGCCATCTAGTTACCTTAATGTAAAACAAACATTAATAAATGCTCCATCAATCCCTACCTAGTGGGCAAAGGGCTGATTCCACTGGTAGAAACCTAAACGTGAGTAATTTACTGTATTTTGAGAAGCTATTCTGCTCATCACGCCGAAAATCCTAATCAGATCTTCACCAATTTTTTTATGAGACTAACATAAAGTTATTAAAAAACAAGAAAAATAAACCACTGAAATCGGATCCAATAACTTGGAGATATTCAGTAGCCCCCTTTTTGCTCCTTTTGCGGGGAAGTACCTCCGCAATCAAAAATCCCGACCAACTAAAAATTCAAAAAATTCGTTTTACCTGTATACCAAGTTTCGTCTAGATCGGTTGAGAATAGCGACCTGTAGAGGAGAACAGAGATCTAGCCGGACTGACATCCGGACATACGAAAGCATTTTTGCCCAAGCTGAAACTGAGACGCTTCGCGCTCGCTCGGTCAATAAAAGATCTCATAAAATAGCAATTTATTCGATTGCCTCATTTATTTTATCGAAAGAATGACTAAAACTTTTTGCAGCATGGAAAAACTCTACAAAAAGCTCATTTAAAAATGTAAAACGATTCTTTGTGCTTTCATAAATGGGTAAATAAGTTTGAAATAAGATTCAACTTCAATTTATTTTCGTTTAAATTTTAATCATGAAAATTAAAGCATTCCAATTACTCATTGAAGTTTTTGTTTAAAAAATGTTTGAAGATTAAATATTACTCATTCGTAAGCTATCGGGCTTAAAAATATTACAATCAGTGGTCTTATAGTTAGGCAGCGATCTTTTCCAGGCAACCGACTTTAGTTATAAACGTATCACCCGCGTGGACAATGATCACTATATATTATTCGTTGTGACTATCCCACAGGAACCGTACAATTTTACGAGTCAAAGTTCTGAAGTGGTATTACATAACATTATATAATGTATGTACCAAACATTAAAATTCCTTCAGTCGATTCAGCACTAATACACAAAGAAACTTTCACTTATATAATTATTTAGTCAAAATATAAACTAGAGAGGAAGCATTGAACAGGAATGTTGGTAGTAGTTTCATAGTACCTCAATGACAAGAAGCTATTTTGTAACGCCTTTATTTGAGGGATCCCCGTGGACCCACTGCTATGACCCACTGGTGGGACTACGGGGATTATTTTTTCTCGGTAGTCCCACTATGCCAGAGATAGAATTATACATAAACGGCTATTTTTATTATATTTATACCGTATACCGTGTTTATATTTACATTCCGTTTATTTATATCTATGTTAAACGTATACAAAATTTATTCTCTTGTCATCACTTACTTTTTTCGTTTCTTCTTTACTTTAGATGTTATTCAATTTCAAATCGTAAAAAGATTTTGATCCGTCAAATATAGATAGCTATTTTTGTTATTATTTTATTTATATTCTTATATTTTCTGTAGTAATATTATTATTAGCAGAATTATTATTCCTAAGTGTAATCCTTTCAGAATACATTGCTTAGAATATAATGTGTAGTTGTAGATCTTGTTTCGGGGTTATGTTATCTAAAAATAATTAAAAAGCAAACATTTCTTTCTAGTGTCTCATCGGAGGCGACGCATCGTCTTACCTCCCAGTCCTACCACTCAAGATCCCAGCAGAAACTTTTGAAGAACTGGTCAAGTTGGAGTCATCTGAAACAGACCTCGTCCATGCATGCTACAGGCTGAACGGAGACGGCAGTTATCATCTTGAAGGGGATGACAAATGGTGAGCTACGTCATGAATTTCATAAATATTTCCCTGATTCTATTTAACGCACATGAACGGAAACCAATCCAATCAAAGTCACACTCGAGAACAGGATTTGACACGTAATGTAATCGAGTCGTATTTGAACCAAATTAGCTTACGTCATGGGAAGATATGGGATTATGAATAAAAATTTGCTGTTGGACGAGGGAAAGTCAAGTGTTAATTATTGATCGCAAGCGAGGTCTTCTAGTCAACTTGCACGAATCAGCATTTTCTTGTCCAACTGTTTGTTCAACGATAACTTTCAAACAACATGACCTCATCTTCGTGAAATTTGTTGGGTATTCAGATAATAATATTAGTTTTTAAGTTCGAAGTCTCTTCGTCGTTAGTATACAATATACGTTTTACTGATGATGCAGGTGAGTTTTTTATTAGGGATTTTTAAAGCAGCTATGATTAAAGTTAAATGTAGAAACATTAGTTCTTTGAAATCATTCAAGAGGTTGTCTAACTGCAAAATAATGTTACGAGCTGGGTTTTGGATAAAATTAATGTACGCCAATTACACCAAAATTAACACATTTATTCGAAAAACCAAAAAAAATAATTAAACAGACAAGTAACACTCAAACACTTTATAACTTTACTGTACACTCTAATCAATTATCACTGAACACTCGCTTCGAACACTTTGATCGTTTCGTTCCGAAAGCCAAGTCAATACTGTCCCAGGCAGCCAATGCGCGCCCTATTTATACCGCGACGGAAGTTTCCAGAAGGTACTCGTAAGTACTCGTATGTACTAGCGGTAGTCGATAGGTATTTGAACTTTCAAGGTCGGTGGCCCTTTGATGTTGCCGCTTCGCGCCGCTCCTGTAGGTACCTAAGGCCGGCGGCGCCGATCATGTCGCGCTACGCCTGTAGGTACCTGAGGCCGGTGCCTTTGATGTTGCCGCGCCCGTAGGTATATACCTACCACGCGCTCTGGAAACTTCTGTAGGTACCTACGCGTCACTGGTGTGTTCTAGAATGTTCCTTTAAATGTAGGTATTGCGTCATTCAGCCACACTTCCCGAACATTTTGTTACCTACTGTTTTTTCTAAGAATCGACCGGCGTAACAATAATATTTAAATGTCGTTTTTTTTAGAATTTCGTACCTGAAAAGTAATAAAGGAACCCTTATAAGATCATTTTGCTGTCCGTCCGTCCGTCTGTCTGTCTGTCTATCTGTCAAGACACCTTTTCTCAGGAACACGGGGAAGTATCTAGTAAGTTTAAATTAATATCAAATATTCAAGTCTGCAATCCCTTAAAGCTGTGAAAAAAAAACAAACTTCTAAGTCAACGCAATCAAAAGATACGGCTGTTTATGCCGCATATTTTGACAATCGCAAGGGAATCACAAACTATATGGTACTTTCCGTTGACCTAGAATCATGAAATTTGGCACGAAGCAGTGTCTTATAGCACAAGTAAGGAAAAAACTAAAAACCGTAAATTTGTAGTTACATCACAAAAAAACTTTTATTTTTATATTTCTATTGTCGATTTCCTTAAATTTACATATGTACAAGTTTGTACGGAACCCTCGGTGCGCGAGTCCGACTTGCACTTGGCCAGTATTTACTATGTTTTTTTTTATTCTTGACAATTCCACACTAGGATACCCTGTACTATGGGCACTAGATAACGGATATACAAACATAGATACCAATATTACATCCATGACAAACATTTCTGCTCATCACGCAAATGATTGCACCTTGCAAGATTCGAACCCGTGACCTTTTGATTTTCGTACCTAGAGTTTTTAGCCACTAGACAAAAAATATATAGAAGAGATCCTGTTAATAAACTCATAAGCTTACTCAATTTGGAAGTTGTTGAGATATCGGGGCACATAAGACTAAAAACTGGGGTTGAAAATATTAAACTGTCAAGTTAAGTAGGGTATATGAGATGAAAGGGCTTTGTATAGACATTTCAAACCTTGTTTTTTGTTTAATTTTAAGCTTCGTAATTTTTGATATACTTACCTAACCTCAAAGCTGAAATTTAAATTCGAATATACTTCCGGTCTGGGGCACCATGATTCAACGCACGTTCTATGTCTGACACTTCCTACCAGAATTATTATACATAACTTTTCTGACAGGATTTCTAGTACTTCTTTCTTTCACTGAATTATCAGAGAGGCGCATATTCATTTTCTTTTCTTTTTAAAAGCTTTTATTTAACTTCACTTGTATTTATCTATGTATTTTGTCTTTTGGAATCTTGCTATTCAAATTTCGAACACTGAGCAGCACTCCAATTTGCTATCCGTCTGAAACTTTCAGGGTAGCTCACAAACTGACGACAAAGCAACAAAAACTTAAAAACGTTAATAATGAAGACGCTTAAAAACGTAATAAGTTACAAAGCAACAAAAAAGTGAAGTACATTAAAAAAAAATCTTTTTTAAATTTAATTTATCAATTTTTACTTTTTATATGTTTTTTACAGTCACCTCTGTCTTGATTGGTCCAATATACTAAGTAGGTATTTGGAAGAGGACTTTGATCATATTTATTCACGTTTCATCTATTTAGACCGTTTACAGCCCGTTTCCTTGGAACGAGATCCGATTACTCAGTGGAATCGTAAAATAAATAATTTATTGTGCACTTGGAGGTTCAGTGTGAGGCAGAGCTTGATCTTCAACAAATATCTTATTGATATATACTAGCATAATATGACAAACATATACTCGTACCCAAGGTGACCGATATAGCTCTTAGGATAAACAAGCTAAAGTGGCAGTGGGCTTTTATTTTTTTCTGCAGAACCGATTACCGTAGACAAGTTCTCGAGTGGAGACCACGTTTAGGCAAACGTAGTGTAGGACGCCCTGTGGCCAGGTGGACTGACGACCTGCGAAAAGCAGCTGGAACAGAATGGATGAGGGGAGCTGAAGACCGAGTTCAGTGGTGTGCATTAGGAGAGGCCTACGTCCAGATATAGGCTGATGATGATAATTTATTCTATCATTCTTACATATAATAAAGCAGTATGTATCAAAAAGTTTACACAAAGAAGATAGTAAAAAAACTTGGGGACTTAAAATAAGCTACTTGTACCGATCAATTGTTTGAAGTCGTATCTTTCTGTCTGTTTGTTCGTGCATCACGTAAAAACTCCTAAACTGATTGCGATGTGGTTTTCACTGTTGCAGTTAGGTTTTGAATTAAAATCTCAATCCGATGAGTAGATTCCGAGCTATCGATGAATAACTATTTGACGGGTGAACAAATTTTGATGAAATGTACTCGTAGTATAATATTGTACTTTATAGGTACTTTTGGTACTGGAATAACATAAGGGTTACATTTAACACAAAGAGGTGACATCGCGGGCAAATCCGCGGGCACGGCTGGTGTTATAAAAAGTGTGCCAGAAAGGTACTTTAATAATTTGTAACTTTTCATGATGTATCGATAGCGCTTACTAATCGTCTTGAGTTTTTAGGTATAACTCTAATGTTCAACATACCCTTTACTCGTTGGACGATATCCTAGCCAAGGTTGGATGTACTCCGCACTTGAACAGTTTCTCCTCTCCCAACCTCAAGCTTGATCGAGCACGGAGTACTGCTGCCAATTCCTACGCACTGATGCTGAAACGTCACGACTTTAGGTACCGCAATGATAAAAGTAGGTGGGTGCTTGGAGCGTCCCGTTCACATAAATATTTCTGCACCTCCGGGGGGGGCCTACAGGTTATCTTTTATTGCGGGACACGGGAAAGGCAAGGATGGGACGTAAGGACGTAACGTTTCAAGGAATCGTGTGTAGAATAAACGACGCTTACCTTTCTTTGAGTTACCGATTAACCCTTGCAAATAGTTTTTTTGGGAGAGGGTAGTCCTAGTTATCTATACAGATTGTTGCTACAGACCTCGAGATTCTTATCATTACAAAACTACACATCCAGATTTAATAGTTACAAAATATCATATAGTTTCAGATATTTTCTTTCTAATATCTCATGGTAAGTATTTATTGCTTTCATAATATACGTACGTATCTTTTTACTTACCATAATTTCGGTGAAACAATAAACAAACCACTTTTCCTCAACAGAAACAATGTCTACGCTTACCAAACTTTTACACCTAATTTGCTCGGCAATTTGATATCGGATCTCTCTTTAAGGCATCCGAGACACATTGTTAGCTAAGTAATTCGATCAACAGGAAAGTCGTGAAAATGGCCAAAAGAATTTTATTGGCGGGTTTCTCTTCAACATAAATTTCGAGGCGTATTTGTTTGCTAAACTCTTATCATGCCACAACACCGATTTGACCCCGAGTTGAATGTGAGAAGTTACCAATGTAAGTTAGCTTATTTATAGTTAGTAGACCAAGCCTAAAAGACCAAAACTAAAACAGAAGAAAAAAACTAGAGCATAATACGAATTCACTTACAAAATTATCAAGGCTATCTAGGGTTTACTAGTTAACGAGATTATAACCGACAAGATAATGTACTTTATGACCGCGTCAACTCTGATCACATTCCATAGTCAGAGACATAATCCAAAAAACTGCTGGACCGATTGCAATGCGGTTTTCACCGTTAGGTAGCTAAGGATCCTGGCTACGGAACCTTAAGTCTATTCGTGTCCGACACGCACTTGTCCGGTTTTTAATAAAATCAAATACAAGGATACTTAATGTACATTATTAAAATATACACGCTTGCCAGATTTAAATTAAATGCCGTAGCTTTTTCGGGGTTAGTGTCAAAATCCCCATTAGATTTCTCCATTAATGGGGATTTTGAAACTTTTAGTCTTATAATCCCCATTACTGCTGCAAATTCATACACATGGGGATTTTGACGCTATTATCCTCATCCCGGGCTAGTGAAATCCCCGTTAGATTTCTCCATTAACGGGGATACCACATTAAGGGGAAAATCATATGAAATAATATGATTTTCTCTTATCCTGGAATACCAGATGGAAAATGCTGCTGCCTTATTTTTATGTGATGAATAAAAACTTATATTAGTACCGTAGGTACTTACTACCTATGTAGCTACAGGCACTAAGATACTACTAAGGTATAGGATACGCTTGTAAGTTACAGATGCATAGCTAAGAAGTTGCAAATAAAATTGCCAACGAGCTATCGACTTCAACAATCACAGAATTCTTCATGGAGTTGACTAGCCTTTACTAATAAAAATAGACAACCTAATAAAAAACCAATAATAAATCAAAAATGACTTGCCATCACAAAAATAGTGTTAAAAGATAATTAGAACTGAATCATAATATAACTTGAAAAATTACTTTCTTTAAACAGCTGATGCATACTTATTTTCTAAATCACAGAATATTTACAATTATTGAATATATAGTTTAAGTTACGCAATCACGTTATTAAAAATCTTGACAAAATAAAATACCTATTTATACCAAAATCAACAACAAACAGTTACAAAACATATTTTTTTACCAGGCATCTCAAAAATTGTGTTAAAAGAACTGAACAACAACATAACTTACTAAATAAAATATCTATACAAACAAAAATCAACAATAAACAGTTACTGAACAAACATATGACCGGCCATCTCTAAAACTAAACCACAACATAACTTGAAAAAAATAGTTTGCTTAAACACCAAATACATGCTTATTTTTTAAATCACAGTATATCACATAAAAATAAGGCAGCAGCATTTACCATCTGGTATTCCAGGATAAGAGAAAATCATATTATTTCACATGATTTTCCCCTTAATGTGGAATCCCCGTTAATGGAGAAATCTAACGGGGATTTTGACACTAAACCGGGATGAGGATAATAGCGTCAAAATCCCCATGATATGAATTTGCTGCAATAATGGGGATCATGAGACTAAAAGTTTCAAAATCCCCATTAATGGAGAAATCTAATTGGGATTTTGACACTAACCCGCTTTTTCGCATCTAACGTATTTGTGTCCGACATGCACTTGTCCGGTTTTTAATAAAATCAAATGCAAGGATACTTCATATACATTATTAAAATAAACGTGCTTGCCATATATAAATTTGGCATCTAACGTATTCATGTCCGACACGCACTTGTCCGGTTTTTTATAAAATCAAATACAAGGATTCTTAATATACAATATTAAAATAAACGTGGTTGCCAGATTTAAATTAAATGCCGCATACCTACTACAAATAGCTTTTTGACATCTAACGTATTTCCGTTGTGAAACTGTAAACTGCGGTTTCGGACATCCCATTTGTTTGGTAAGTTCGTAAGCTCCTGTGAACATAGTACGTGCGATGTTCAAGCAACTAGTTTATGAATTTCAACGTTGTGTCCAAACAATACAGTTTAGTTTACATATTCACTTTTTAAATTTGTGTTTCAATTATTTTGCAGTACCCTTTTACTTTAATCGGTGTAATCCATTTGCGCAGCTGGATAACGTAACATACTTTAAACGCGTCACAGACGGCTAAGATACTATAATATTTTATCTTAAGATAAAATATCGCTCGCTATACAATTTATATGAACCGTCACAAACGGCGAAGATAATATATATTTGCATCTTACAGTATCTTAAGATATCGAGCGATATGGAATGAAAGAAAAGGGGGGTGAAAGTTGTAGCTTCCCAACAAGTGGACCGATTTAGCTGTAGTTTTTTTATGTTTGAAAGCTGGGGTAAACAAGATGATTCATAGCTATAATGGGAAGTCGGGGGTTGTGTACATTTTTAATTAGTGCTTGTTATTGGTTTAATTGGCTGTGCCCATGGCTTTTCTCTATGTTAAAAGTTACCTATGTCAGGGCGGTCGCACTCCGCAACAAGTACAAATAAATTCGAGGGCGCAATATTCGGGTCCGTTCAGTCGAGTGTCAAGCGTGCGCTCGATGAGTCGCGCGCCTTGTACTTAGCGATAAAGTACCTACTTACGTAAAGTTATTTTCATGTTTTAATTATGAGTACCAAGAAGAAAGCTAGAAGGTACTGCATAGCATTCGGCTGTTTGAATAGTGATAGAAATGACGAATTGACATTCTTTACGCTTCCAAAGGATATTGAAAGTAGGTAGTATGTACGTAGGTAGGTATCTCACTAAACTTATCGGCGTTCTGAAAACGGGATAGGTAGGTAGTTAAAATGAGGTAGTAGGTCTATTCTGATAAGAATGTCATTGTATGTAATAGAACTATTTTAATTTATAATAATAAGTAATAACATAGTACCTAGTCATATCTTAATACAACCCTACCGAGCGAAAAACGGACAGAGCGATTCTGAAATGGTTAGAGCAATGGAAGTTCTCGCGTGTTGTGATACGGTGCATTCTAGCCTGCACGCGATGAGCGAGCGCCTTCTAGGTAAATATAATTAAAAGCTCGCAGCGCTGTGCCAGTTAAATTGCACCTTATAGCGTTGTAGCGAGAGTCGCTATTTATTTAAATTACTTTACTCAGTTATCCTTCTGTACTTGTACTATTATTTATTCTGTGCCTATGTGTTATTCCAGGAACATAAGTACATACAGATTAAAAGAAAGAAAAACACGATTTAAAAAATAATAATATTGTACTTACAGTAGTTTATTTAATGTACCCTGTTTTTTTTAATTATCTTCATTGTTTTTTTTTCATCAATTTGCATATCAAATTCGAAATCAGAGTCGTCGTCTGATGAGCTATCTAATAAATTTAATAGTAACTAATAGTAGTAATAATAATAGTATAATAATAGTAGTATATATATAATAATAGTATAATAGTAGTAGTAATAATAATAGTAGTAATAAATCTAATAGTAACTAATAGTAGTAAGTCTAATAGTAGCTGTATTACTCATATTTTATCACCCTGTATATAGAAAGCGGTGAAGAAATACGTGTGGCACCTAGGGCGGCCAGCGAGCGAATGAATAATTTCAATATATTATCGTATCTTAACCGTGTGTGACGCCCTTTAGTGAGCTGAGGGAACTAGCGTCATTTACTACGTTGACGTCACCTTTATCATTTGTCCTTTGTTTTTAACTGTGGAATAGCTGTTATTCATTGCTATAGATTAAACCGATAACTTTGGTTTGTTCAATGTTTTGTTTGTTAAATATAACAGGAATTCATCGAGTCTCAGTTTGTTTAATGTATCTTATATAGTTTTCTATTCACTTTACTTTTTGACTAACAATTTTGATGGGGGTGATGCAGGTCACGGCCCTTGTACGCTAAGACCATTCAAACACGTAACGCGTCGCGTTCTGTTGGTCCCAGTAGTTCCATTGTCTACGGGTAGTTCCATGATGGAACTAGTGGGAAAAATAAATCCCACCTGTTCCATTAACTTGAAGTACTTAAATATAATGGAACTTGTGGGGAAAAAGGTCCACCTGCTCCATGGAACTACGATATCTTCGTGGAATTGTTCGTTAATTGCTGTTATGACGTCCCACGCTTTCTGTAAGGAATTTCGTATGGCATGGCGAATAAAGGCTTAGGACGTGAAACGCTTGCATTTTTATTGAGGTTTTTTTTTCAATGTAACAGCCATTGGCAATGTCTTATCACCTTGGCTTGGCTTGGATGGTGTGATGATCGTGACAGCAAAACTCTTCAGTATACTGGATTATAGGATTATATAGGATTGTAGGTAAAATTATGGACTGTAAATATACAGAATTATAGGATTGTACAGGATTATAGGTAATTTTATGGACTGAATTTGTACACAATCTTATATTTCCTCTAGGTTCAGTGATCTGCAAGACAGAGAAGAACAGCGTAAGCGTCTCGCTGAAGTTCAGAAGGCGTTTAACGCAATCACACTAGAGGCGTTGGCGAGAGGAGTGGAAGTCACAAACCTGCTGAAGAGTCCTGTGGAAGTCCAGTGTGAAGTCGCTTTAGGTAAGAATAAGTGCTTTTAGGGTTCAGTAGTCAAACAAGGAATCCTTATAGTTGTCACCATGTCCGTCCATCCGTCCGTCTGTCTGTATTCCACAGCCATTTTATTCAGAAACTATTAACACTACAAATTTAAATTTAACCCATTTATATATTTTTATGTATATAATATTTATGAGCTACTAAGATTTATAAAAAATATATTAAAATAAATATTTTTCGAGTGGCTCCCCATACATGAAATATGAATAAGAATTTGTTTAACAAACTCTATAGTAAAGAAACATAATCCCACCGTCCCAGACATGCTCTATGGGATCAAGGTCGGGACTGCGATCTGGCCAATCCAACATACGAATTCGGACCTCTAGCATATATGCTTCCGTTCCACATCACCAGACCTGTGGGCGCGAGCGTGGTCGTCCATAAAAACATGCGTTTTTGCCAAGAACGACCAATGCGGGTTGTGCATGAGGAATTAGAACTTCCGTTACCTATCGGTATCCATTCGTATGGAGTCATCATCAAAAACGGGACACTACGTTTTTGATGATGACTAACTCCATACGATCCAACGAATATATTCCAGCCCAAAACATAATGAGAAACAGAGCCTATGTATATATATATATAGCCTATGTATATTGTTCTCCTATGAAGCAAGAATATCTCTGCCATAAGGTGTGATTTCAAAATATGCCTCTGCAAAGCGTTCTCCTCATCTTCGTAGCACTCGCCGACTTTGGTCTTCACCGTACAGATATATCCTTGCTTCATAGGAGAACAATATTCTATCACAGTCTTCTTGAGTCCTTAACACACAATTTCAAGCGAAGTTAAGCCTGGCAACTTGGTGCTCGCGTAGTAATTCAGGGCCGCGGGCCGGGCGATGACTGCGTGTATTGGCAGCGAAAAGCCTCCTTCTGACCGTCCATAGAATAATTTGTACATTTATTACTTTTGGTGTTCTTGAGGCCCACGTACTTAGATTTGCAATTTCTCAATGCTTGACTCACCTGAAAACGATTATCCCGTGGTGATATCGTTTTCTGGTGGCTTTCTTCCAGAACCAGAGCTTCCCTTGATAGCGCTGCCAGGTCCTTTGGACTGTCGAATAACTCAAATTTAGCCTCTGAGCCAACAAGAATTGGCTGTAACCTTCCTCAAGCAATGTATCTACAATTTTCGAGATCCCTAAATAGTAATAAAAATACTTTAATACGATAAATAACCTTTTAATTTTTGAGTTTGAGTCGCCTGTTGTATGGTTACAAATTTTAAACGTCAAATATTGCATCACAAATTAAACACTGGGTTTGGTTTGAAATATACCTACGTATTATCTATACAAGTGAGCCAGTAACCATCCGACGCAAATTGAAAAAGGACCACACATTTTATCATCGACTAGATTCAATATTGTCGATTACGACACCGCCATTTCGACGGCCACACTGTGGTTCTGTTAGGATTGTGTACAAAGCGACTTTGCTGCTATTTTATTTAAAATTTGTTCGGTCGTCACATAGTTTTTCATCGATTCTTTTTATTTGATTGAGATACAAAGTACATTTGATATTAATTCCAAACATACGCTATCCAACAGTGAAAACCGCATCAAAATTCGGCCCGTAGTTTTTACGTGATGCGTGAACAGACAGACTGACACTATTTAAAGAAATAGCTTATTTTACGAGTAAATCAACCATTTAAAAAAGCAGCGGTAAGCCGCCATATTAATTTTCTTAACACTTCATATATCCTATCTTTCTTGTGATTCAGACAATTCCTTTGATAGCTTTTTTATCAAAACTATCAAGCCGTTTAGGCTGTAGGACACGCCAAAGAAACGGACAAACATACAAACAACATAAACACATAACCCTCCGCAGTCGCGTAAAAACAACGTTTTTACGTTGCTCGAATTTAAATGAGAATATTTCTGAAATATCATAGAGAGTTGAGCTTATGTTGGCTCCTGACTATCTTCCAACACTCCACTCCATATATATGATCGTACAACTTTTGATATGTGGAAGAGGGGTTCGTGAACGTTTGAAGTAGTTCGGTTGAGTTAGTCCGAGATCGTGGCGGCGGTAAATTGACAGAAATCAAAGGAATTTGAAAAAGTTCTCAAACTCTCTGGAACTCTCTACACATCGAAGGTTGGACGATCAGTTGACGGTCGTGTGAATTTATTTATTTCACGTGTCATTCAAAGTTTACGCCATTATGATGTATTGTTAGCATCCATCTTCGTTTACGCATGTATTTTTTTATTTTTAAATGATTTTAGGTTTGGATAATTTAAGGAACTTATCAGATACAGCGCAGCCGCTCCATTCGATTCGATGTTTGTCCGATCGTTTGGAGTTGGTGGGTGTCCAACCCACCAACAGGAGCCACCATAAACTGATTCAGAATGCCAATTTTTATTTAATTCACTATTCAATCTTGATTCGGATAACATTCATTCAATATCAGAATTGGGGCGCTACTCCTCGTTAGTGCTTTGGTCTACAAGTGCTATAGAAAAAACTTTACCGGAAAACTTATAAAGTCGTAATATCCATGTTCTCCGACTTCATTCTGATAACGTATGAATCGAAATTGTGTAACTAGAAAATCTAATCCAATATAATGATTTAAATGCATTCTAACTTTCAAAGAGAAACATGTAAGAGGATTAAAAAAGCAATTTCAATGTTCATTCTTTTAATTAACTACGTAACATATAAATATCGCAGCAAAATAAAATCGCGGTATACATAAATATAAATATAAAAATTTGTACCGTTTTGTTCTATCTCGACCTAGTTTAAAACCTAACCGTTTATTGGAAAAACTTAAAATGCCCGCTCGTTTTTTCCAATTACAAAGAAACTGTGAAAGCGACTATGTGTGGCAGGATTGTTGACAGTCTAAAAAAGAGCGAACAACACTATTCCCATTTGCTTGACACAGAGCCAGAGTTGTTACAATCTAGAAGTAGACTAAATGAGGCGACGAGCTGAACTTTTGAAATCCAATAAATACAAGGGGCTATGTAGCATTCTAGTACGGAGTACTAGTATTTATTATGTGATTCTAGTAACTACGAGTCGGTACACAAACTTTTTTTTTTAATGTTATTTTGTTTTTTTTTTGGGTGTTGTACCCAAGGGTCCAAACAGAACCCTATTTTTGTAGCAACGTGGTCTGTCTGCCTGTCTGTCTGTCTGTCCTTCTGTAGGTCTCTGTCCTGTACGTAGACCCTAAATGGTTTGACTTCTAGGTCAAAACGTCAAATTTATAAACTTAATTTCGAATTATTAATCACTTCTATAAATGTTCACAACAAATACTAAAAAGTAATAAATATTGGTTTTTAGATATTATAGATTTTACCAACCTACACAAATAAGGTCTTTGAAGTAACGCAACTTATTTTTGTTTATTTTTCGTAAACCAGCTAGTAATATTATAGTTCGCTTTTTAAGTATTACAAATTTGGCTTATAGTCAGTACCTAGTCCATACGCCTTAAATAAGTAAACTTGTGAGGGAATAAGTTGGTAGTTATAAAGTCTGTTTCATAATTCCACCAAAACAAAATTAACCTAACCTAACCTAAACGCTAATATAATTGAAACTAGTGCACTGCATGGAACTTTAACGTCAAAGAAAAAACTCTTCGCTGTTCCTTCTATTGAAACCTTTTTATCGGAAAACTTAAAAAGTCTATTCGATAGTGCCTCGGTCTCGGCCAATTACGCGGAAACAACTGCAGAGAGAAACACCGGATTGGACCAGTTCCATTACGCTGTTCCAGCTGAAATACGGCACATTCCGAAGTTAAACAAAGCAATACCCAATGGATAAAAATAAAAAGAGTTCTTTCGGGAAACAACTTTCATAGACTTCGCATAGCTTCGATCAGTTAACTTCGAAAGTTTTACATAGGTACTTATTGAATTCGAAAACCATTGCAAAACTAATAGTTACCTATTCATCATTTATTCAACTGTGCTAATAGGTTTTAATTAATTGAATGAATTGGTTTCATTTGAGCTAATTGTCGTAATGAACCTGACAAAATAGTATTAATATATATTTGATGCCCTTGTTTTGAGCGTTTTATTCGTTCATGTCAGCTAGCGTAGCACTACAAGCTGAAATGTTAGGTATTAGTGATCTTTCTTGAGGATTAACCATAGTTATTTCTTCCAGAACTTCTTTCAACTGGCAAACAACCAAAAGGCATGGTAGCGGTATTCCGAGACGTGCCCGAACCAGAACCTGATGAGTCAAAGCTGGCCGTGTTAGCACAATCAAGGTTAAGGGAACTGAAGGGGAAACTTGAGGATTCATTACCTGATGGACACGTTGTAAGGCTAGAGTAAGTAGTTGCCTTATGCTGTTTTAAACCTATACTGACCGATTGATGCGCAAATGTCTCAGATTTTATTCTACGCATCTTAATCATATTCACAGCGACCAATCGTCATGGAATGCATTCAAATCGTCACGCCAGTGCGTTTTAAGCTTCCCTCAGTGTGTCCATACTATACTAAAGTATAAGGATATGTTATAAGAACACGATACACAGGATGTAACTTAATAGCTTTCTAAGTACTCTGCAAGTTTGTTTCGATCGAGCATGTAAATTTGCTTACGTGTGCAATGGTTACATTCATTTTTTTTACATTCCCATACAAAAGTAAAATTATTTTAAACTTTGGAATTTGCGACAACCCGATTCGCAAATTCTATTTGACATATTTTCACTATGACGTTCGACTGACCATAGACTCTGGTGCGCGGAGTCTGTTAACCAGACTTAGTCTTGACAAACAGACATGTGCGAAGACCAAGGTCAAGGTCACTATTGTTTTTTCCCGGCTGAGTACTAGGTAGTACTATTATGTATTCTGTGCTACTAGGGTTTGAAGTACAGTGTTCTTAGAGGAATCATTGAAAGTAAATTCATGAAAGAAAAACATCGAAATCTCAAAAGTCGTAAAACTAAAGTTGTTCGCCATGACACGTTGAATACCCCATCCCAGTGCTTAATAGGTTACATTCTGTATAACAATATTAAGATGGGATAAGGGGGTACAGGGGGCAGCTTGTTGGCAGCACAGTAACTATCCAAAACATATGCGGTGCTTCACTTTTCTATAAAGTATATATATATATATATATATATATAATAACTTAACCATTAGGAAGATGGTCTTATAAATACGATTTAATAACCAGTTTATATCAATATTAACAAGATCCGCTGAATTAAAATGATTGGTTGTATTAATAACGTGCAATGCACACCAAAACGTATTTTTTGAAGAGTAAAAGTGGCGATCCTATCGCTAAAGAGCGAACTCTTCCAGACTACCTTAGTATGGAGAGGATCAAGGACATCACACACACATACACGTACAACACACACTTTTTTGTAGTTAAAGTTGATTACTTCTAACTGTTGACTATATGACCGTAATATTCTCGAAACGTCAGTAAATCTAATTGTAATAGATAATCAAAATCATGTATTGTACACATATATTGTCTAATAGTCAATGTTAAATACTGAACCGCTTTCATGAAATATATAACTAAAAACCTTGTTCGTGATAAATTAGCTGATAGTTATTTTCTTAAGTAGTAATTTTTCTCGTAGAAAACTGTAACGGTATAGCAATAAGTCATAGTTAATTAGGCGTGGAACGAAGGTAGCGCGGAGGCGGCAGCGGGTTTTCCGGTCATCAAGGCTGATTTCTGGGAGAATTCCAATTAATGCCTCACATAGATTGTAGTAACGGGCGCCCGGGTCGGAATCGGAACTGACCCAAATTGATAAACAGCTAAATGACTTAATGACTACATAACTACAGATATACCTATTATAATGTTGTAAGCGAGTAGTTTGCTGTTGTATATTGAACTTTTAATTATATTTCTTCTTCTCTAGGCACTTAAAACTGTTCCACCGGATGGACATTCTCTTTATCATCATTATTTTGGGCAGCGTAGGCCACACTTTGCGTAGGTATGTTAATTAATACCGAACTGAGCCCGTGACTCCCTTTATTTTGCTATCTTGGTTATAATCGCCGAACCATCTTTCTGATGGAGGTGAGATCCTTTTTTTTGACAGTACCAGTACGTATCTTTCTTTCGATTATTGCTAGCTTGCTTAATGTATGAGGTAAGCACAGCCTCTGGTGGCAGAGTTTGTCAAGCCGGCGAGGGCCTCTGACATGGATTAACAACTGCTTTTAATCAATAACAGCCGGGAACGACAGCTTGAAGTGCTCTTCAAAGCACGGAGCGTAGTACTATTATTTATTCTATGACGGAGCGATGAAAAACTGCACATAACTTAGAAAAGGCGTTAGTGCGGAGCCTAGGACCGAACCCGTTATCGTTGGATTCTAAGTCGCAATAGTAAACCGCTAGGCTATCGTGACTCTGTTATTTGTTTATTCGGTTATTCATTAGCTTCAAATGCAATTGTTTTTCTTAATGTTAGTTAAATTGATCACGTACTTTACTTTTACTAAGAATTCTAGGTACATTTACATTTTAATACATTGTTAACCTCGAATTCTGAATTAGAGAGAAGAATCGTATTTTATACATAGCATAGTAAGCGAAAATGTCTCACAGCCCTATTATTACAACCCAGTCGTGCCATGTTGAGCCAAGTCAACCGAATAAAAACAAACGCAAAACAAAACGGAATAAAATTGGCCGTTGTAAAAATCAGGGCAAAGTTTATGAAAGCTATTTATTTTCGCAGCAAAATTGCGCACATGAAAAGGATTTTACCATTTGAACCATTTCAGCCTTATTGGTGTTTACCTATAATCTAGTTGGGTTTCTCCCTCCATGGATGATTTATGATGTGTGGCTTCGACGCGGGACGATAGAACGGAACGCAAGGACTGAAATCAGTACTAATATTACGGTATTTTACGGTCTTATAGAAATTATACTGTTTACTTGTTTTAACTACTTATAATTATAATTTATGCAGATATCGTTACCGTCGACTGTGTGGAAAATAACATAAATAACAATAACAACACACATCATTATCAATCGCAAGGCGTATTCTGCTGAACATAGAATCTCTCTGAATGCCACAGCGAGCGTTTGCTCTCTGTATGACTACATAAGGGGGGTTTTGGCATCATCACCATCAATACTGCGATGACCATTTATCGATAGTACTCAAGAGAATGAATGCATGTCCTGAATTTCTTTTGCTGGTTCTCACAGTACCCATGGGATGGGAAGAGATGGTCCTATTATTATGCCAAGAACCACATGGCTTGGGGAAAATATCAATACACATAAATAACGGTATTTTGTTAAAATATAGAAGTTTTTCAGTATAATTAGAAATATTAACTCTATCGCGACTAAAATAAGTTACAGCGTCGTGCAAAGATAGCTCAGTACCGATATTTCTTTGTTCAGTCCTTAATTTGAGCCAATAAATTGAATAATAAGATTAGGTGTGTGGCAAAAGTTTCCTAAATGAATTGTTTCGTACGCTTGTTGTTTCGATACACCATTCGTCGTAATATGGTGCAGTGACAAACTTTTACCAAAGTAGCAGCTTTTTTCGTGAGTTATGTAGCAGTACCGTATGACGTCATTAAATACGCACACGGTTCATAGATTATTTTTATTTTTTGGTTTGCTTACTAATTAGTTCTGTTTTGGTTAAAATCGTTTCTAGTAAAATATAATAAAAAGCAGGTCGTTTTTGTTTCCGTTTGTCTAGTACATCATAAAGATGGCCCCTATTAATTATCTAGCCTTTAGTTGGGCTAATAAGTAGAATAATATTAACTTAATTTTTTTAAATGTTTTAATTAAGAATTTGTCCAATAACACTTTTCTTATCGTATCTAATAAAGCGAAGACACTTTTTTCATGTGTTCTTTATCGGTAGCACTTTCACTAGCACTACTTTACAATAATATTAATGACACTAAATTCTACACTAACCTCGGGTTTCTGCAACGTTTGTTAACTTTGACAACAGATTAATTCTAATGCTGCCTTTGTCTGGCACTAAACAAATGACAAAAACAGCAATAGATTTAATCTGTTGTCAAAGTTAACAAACGTTTCAGAAACCCGAGGTAACTCGAACGGTTTTTTCTTTTGAGTCTTCTATCATGTCCGTGTGGTTGAGGAGAAATTATAATTAACAACAACAAACTACCTTCCGTGTCTTTATAAAGACGATCATGAATATGATTACCGAAACAGCTAATCGTAATCCTTCTTACCAACCTTTTTTTTACAGGCCATCCTCAGCCGACTCTTCAAGAACAGACGGTGCTTCGGACAGTGAGGAGAAGCTAGCTCCTTTCAGGGAAAAGGTTCAGGCAGCTGTAGGATCTCTAATTGACGACAGCCTTAGCACTGAGCCTGATCAAGGAAAGGGAAGGAAAAAGACTGTACAGGTGATGTGTCTAATTGACTCATTATTATGTTCGTATCTAAATGTTCTTAAGTCAATTGTCTAGAAAACATAATATTAGTAAACACTGTATAATAAAAAAGGTTACTTAAACTGCTTATATATAATAATGTCAGTGTAACAGTAGTGGTCATAGTTCTCATAGTTCTCAAAGAGGTCTTTTCCAGGCGAGCTTTGTACGGAAAATCGGACGGCGGTGTGCAGCTGCACTGAAAAATCAATACAACATATACCTATATTGAAAAAACTATACAAACAACACAGACAATCAATATCGTATAAATCGCTCTGAGTGATAAGACCATATCGAGCGATTTCAACGCCCATTTAGTTATAATTTCTTGTTGTACTAGTGGTGTACAATAAAAAGTTAATCTTTCTATCTATCTATCTATCTATCTATAAATAAATAAAAATATTCGGGACAGTTCCATATCAATTACTTAAGCCTCAAACTAACATACCCTGTACTATGGGTACTAGATCAACTTTCATAGATACAAATATAACATCCATGACTCGGAAACAAACATCACTGCTCATCACACAAATGATTGCACCTTGCAGGATTTGAACCCGCGACCTTTTGATTTTGTACTAGAGTCACTAGACACTAGACTAACCGCTAGTCAAAAATCAAAAGTCTATGTAAAAAAATATAGACATAAATAAAATATTGAAATTCTTGAAATTCTCTTATTGGTATTTTATCTTTGTTGATAAAATACTGATTGGTATTTTATCCTCTCCTTTAAACATTATTAAATCGCTTAATTTCTAGCACTAAAAAGAAATAAGAGAAAAAGTGATTGAATTTCAAAGTAGATCTTGATAACTATTTCAGAAGTAGATGAATAAATTGACGTAAACCTAGAATTTATTCAGACGATATTCATTTAGATATGTGTCTTAAAGCTAATTTACTAGATATGTTGATTTTGAGGATAGTTTGAAAATGATTTCGATTTCATTTACACTTAGGCCAACATAAACTACCTATCTATATTTACCAATTCGCTTCAAAAAGGCTCCTAATCAAAACATGAATTTTCATTTCACAAACTATAACTTTGAGAAAATGCTTCGCTTGGGAAATCTTAGCTTTAAGGTACGAAGGGTATAAAGTAGGGTATAAGTCGTTTTTCTAAGATATTAAACTTTTTATAATGAAACTAGGTGGTTACTTAAAATCTGGCCTATCCCCAATTTCCATCTTTCAGTCTTTATTTGTAATACTCACATTCTCTTGTTATATTTCAGGAAGTTTTTCTGGAACACATAACTCATCTTAGGATATGCGTAGAACATAATCATTTGTATAAGGTTACTATTAAGCAAATCGAAGACGCCGCTAAGAGTATTTTAAGTAACGCTAAGGAGAATTATGATAACCGAATACGACACCTTCCAGTACTCATTCACGGGCCCGATGCTTCAGGGAAAAGTACTCTGTTGACGCATTTATACTTCAAATGTGAAGAAATATTCCCAAAACCTGTACTTAGACTAATAAGATTTTCCGCTGCCACGCCAAGATCGGCCTACAATCTGGAGCTGCTACGGGTGATGTGCCAGCAGATATCAATAATACTGAACATTCCCGAAGGTTACCTACCAAAAGACGCGAGCTTTGACCCTTTGTACATCAACAACTGGTTCCAGAGCCTGCTAAAGAGATGTGAAGAAATGGAGAACCAAATTTTGTTGATTTTTATAGACAATGTTCATAGAGTGAATCCTTTGGAATGTGATATTGTGACTGGTCTGTCTTGGTTGCCTATGTCATTGCCTAGAAATGTTTTCATGGTCTGTACGACGGCATTGCCTTTAGAACAGTTGCAGCTGACTCCTGCTCAGAAGGAAAAGTTCAAAGTTCCGAACTGTTACTATCTGTTGGATGTGATTGAGGACTCTACTAATAATAAGAGTCATGGGGATTATATTGATAGTGCCTTCGATAACTTGGAATCAGTCTTCGGTGCGAAAGCGTTCAGTAAATTGGCAAGTACGTGAATTTGTTTTCATTTTGTTATTACTCAAGGCTTTGTAATCAGTGCTACACAATGTCATAATTTTGTTCCGCAAACAGTCCGTCCGTCTACAATTTTGTTTATATTGAATTCCGGTTTTATAGCTTTATCTTATTCAAAGTAGATAACGTTCTACCTAAACATAAGTTTCGTGTGCCGAAGCAAAACTATATTTCCAGTTGAATATCTAGACTGAACTTGTTGGTTATAATCATCCCAAATTCCTCATACAGAATCACGAAGTGCTAAAGTTGTAAGTAGCACTGAGACATTACTTCATATCCGTTAATCCCAACTAAGTTGTATCGAAACGTAGCGAGCTTGTTAACCCCAATTACCGCTGGGTAACAGAAACTTGAAGATCGTTGCTCACTTGTTTTGTATTGTTTGCAGGTTACATAACTTGCTCGGAGTTCGGGCTGACCGAGCTGGAGCTGTTGGAACTTCTGATGCCTACGAGCAACAGTGATGCGGTTATAACGCTCAAGGACGCCAACTTTAACTTTTCTACTTTGTGTGTCGTCAAATATATGTTGAGTAAGTGTGGTGACTTGTATCTAAATCATGAGCCTCATTTTGTACTTGGAGCAGAAGTTATTAGCAATTTGGATATTTTTAGTGCCAGATAAATTGATGATATTCCAAGGCATTATCGCTGTAGGCGCTAACGAAGTAAACATTTAGCCAGTAAAACAAGTGTATCGATAATTTAAACTGACGCGGGAGTCATAATTAAAGCTGCCAAGAATACATAACAAAAATATTAAAACCAGTTTCACCTTATGTTCATAAATACTATGTGATATAAAAAATACAAATTCAGCCGTCTAAAGAATAAAATTAACGGCATCAATGCTTTTCCAGAACCCCTAATATCAGAAAACGTAGTTTCTGGGCGCAGTACGTGGGGATGGCGGTCGGCGGGGGCGGGCGCGGGAGCTAGACGAAGATATGTCAGAGTGCAGAGTGCGCTCAGAGACGCTCACTCAGACCTCGCTGCTTTGCACTTTGCGAATTTCCTCAATGATGGCGATGATACGGATAACTCGGATGCGCAAGAGCTTGGTGAGCTTTTTGGAATTCAGCTGTTTTTATCATAGATCTAATAGCGTAATATACTGTCAATGTAAATGGGAGGAAGGAGCGGATGCAAGAACGATGCAGAAAACTGAGAGACGCTCACTGACCTCATTTTGTGCACTTCACGATTTTTCTAAGCGTTGGTAATGACACGGATAACTTTGATGTTCAAGAAGTTGTCAAGTTTTATTTTTCTTTTCATAACTCAGATAACGTAGTCTCCGTGTGACGGTTGACAAAAAAACGAATAAACTAAACGAATCATAAATTTACATATTTTTTAAATCTTACTTAATTTATTTCACCAGGTTGTGCACCAGATGACGACGACGCTCTCCTAGACTCTACTCCATTTCACTCCGCGAGCAGAACCGCAGCTGCCTTCACACAGAGACATGTCGAAGAGTCGTGGCTCCATCTACTATTGGCTGGTGACTTCTCAAAGTTGAAGGATTTAACTGTCTGCAATTTTGACTTCTTGCTAGCAGCTGTAAGTAATTGTGATCTCTATCTCTTTTTCTACGCATATATCTTTACAAAAAGATAATATTTTTGTAAAGGTATATATATTCTTGGCTCCATAGACTACTGCGCCCTTATTCGCTATGACCATTCGGCCAACTAACGCGCCGCGTCTAGATGTCTGTGGAATTGTTCGTATATGTTCATGAATTGTCGTAATTTGCCGAAAGATCCCAAAACGCGACGCGTTACTTGTGTGAATGGTCATAGCGACTAAGGGCCCTGGCTGGTAATTTCTCCAAGTTGAAGGATTTTTAGAAATACTTGTTTATAACTTTAAATTCTTGCTGGCATCTGGTATTATTTCGTATGTATCTCTTTATCGACGTGTGAACCTTCACACAAAGACAAGTTGAAACTTTATATTATCTACTAGCTGTGCCCGCGTGATCATTTCTTCAACCTATGTGTTATTCCAGGACCAAAGTACCAACAATGTACAATATGTAAAGGGTGGATTTTGAGACGGGACAGTAAGGGCAGGTACCTTAACCGTTATAGTTACAGGAAAACTTTCCTAGAAGGTCATCCATAACTTTTTGAGATATTCAGAACTGCATTCACAGATATTCGAAAAATGTACAGTCAGCAAGCAAATAGTAATTTTACACAAAATCTTTTTTTGATGCCAATCGTTCCTGTTTCTTATAAAGATCAAAGTCTCTATCGGACTGACTGAGGTTTAGAAATGACAGAAATTGTGAAAAACTTTTCCTATACATTTTGTACGAAATTACCTTAACCGTTATGGCCGCAACTTACCCATAGTACTACCGTTCGTACTACTGGTAGTACCACGGGTATTATTTTTTTGCCTGTGGTACTACCAACTTGGCTGGTTGTACCACTGTAAGTTTTTATTTCCCGAGGTACTACTACCACATATTTTGTATTAGTAAATATTATGCAAAATAAGAGGTTTACTATTACTTAAATAATGTTATGATCAGCACGAAAGCAACTTACATCTCAGTACCAACATATTAATAAACAAAAATATAAGTAAAATCTATTTATATTTTTGTAACCTTATATAAACTGATCTTGATTTTTGATATTAAGATAATTTGAATCCTGGAGAAGGACATAGAAGGACGAAGTCACGTGCAAATGCTAGTATGTAAATAAGGTTTTAATATAGTTTTTATTCATAATATGTTTGTTTGTATTGAGATGATTTTTTTTTCATGCTGATTATGAAATGATTTAATAGTTAACCACATATTTTGCATAATACAATACAATACAATAACTCTTTATTGAACACATTACAATAAAAAAACAACATAACAGTAATTACTAATAATACATAATAATAATAATAATATTACATAATATTTACTAATACAAAGTAAATGGTAGTAGTACCACGGGAAATAATAATTTACGGTGGTATTACCAGACAGATTGGTAGTACCACGGGTAAATATAATTTACGGTGGTACTACCAGCGAAGTTCGTAGTACCACGGGCAAAAAATATTACCCGTGGTACTACCAGTAGTACCAACGGTTATATCACGGGCACAGAATAAATAATAGCCAGGGGTAAGTCGCGGTTGTAGCTACAGGAAAAGGTTCTTAGGAGGCTCGCCTTAACTTATAGAAATATTTTTACCTCCATTCACAGATTTTGTTTAAAATGTTCAGGCATCGAGCAAATAGGCAATTTACACAAACTTTTTTTTATGCCAATCGATCCTGTTTCTGATAAGAATCAAAAGTTTTTACCGGATCAACTGAGGTTAGAGTACTAGAAAAGTCAGAAATAGCAAAAAAACATTTTCCAAACATTTTGTTCGAAATGAATAAAATAAAATTCTAACATAGTTTTTTTTTGTAAAATTACGATTTTCTTGCTGACTGTATATTTTTTCCAAAATCTGTGAATGCAGTTCTGAATACCTATCTCAAAAAGTTAAGTTTGGCCTTTTATGAATGTTTTCATGTAACTATAACGGTTAATGTACTTGCCCTTACTGTCCCGTCTCAAAAATCCATCCTGTATTCTAGACTTCATCAATATTCGTTCATCCGTCAAATAGTTTTTTATCGATTGCTCGGTTTTTTATTGGGATTGAGATACATACAGAAAGACACAATGTAAAAAAAATGATATTATTAATATACTTATTATTATTATTACTTATTTGATGACTTTATCGAACATTAATAGAAATAAGCAGCATAAGAATTTCTTTACAGTGGCATATCGTGTCGAAATTCACACGCGGGAAAAGTCGCGAGTACAGCTCGTGTGAAATAAAGTTCAATTTGCAATGTAATGCAATGGCATAACGCCGCCAGCATTTTGGTTATACACTGCCAACTGGTAGTGGGTTTGAACTTGGATTACGTATGTAAAACTTTAGTTAATTGTAATCTGAATTGCCTACTAACTTAATATACAGCTATTTTTAAACATGCCGGAGGGTTCGAAGCCCGGAAACTTCTACCAATGTACGATATTACACTATTTCCCATGTTTAGGCGCTGAGATTAGGCTCAGCGCCTAAACTAAACATGGGAAATAGTGTAATATCGTAGACATTACCGTCCGCTATAGCAGTTGTTTAGCAACTCGCGTTAAACAGCGACCCCAGTTTAGCGAAAACCTTAACTGAAGGTATAGGTATATCTACCTGTTTGAACTTTAACTGCTTAAACTCCCGAGTTTGGCAGAGTTGGGCTATTAGCAATATTTCACTAAACCAGCGCACAGCGGGCCTATTTAATTTAGTTTGAATTAATCATTCTTAAATTCTTAAACGTGCAGAAGATAGTGATAGATGGAAGGAATTTGCCCAGCCGTGGAACACTTAAGGTTTAATAATATAAAAAAAGAGAATATTTATGTGAGCTGAGCGGTATGAGTCATCTTACAAACATACGAGTACATACAGACTTGAACACAATATACGTGTATACTTATTATAATAATTAAAGTTATAGGTACGATCAGTCCGAAATCTGCAAACGTTTGTGTTTGTTTTTTAACTTCAACTTCCGACTTCAAAAAAAGAGGGAGGTTCTCAAGTTGATGTGTGTGTGTGTGTAATATTGTTGAAAATGCGTAATATTCACATACATATGTTAGTCTACGTGGGCATTTAAACAAATGTACCAAATTTTGTGGGATGTATTTTATGTATGTATGTAATATTGTCATAAATGATTAATATTTATAATTATGTTAGTCTATATATATATATATATATATATATATATATATATATATATATATATATATATATCTGAACAAATATACAAAATTTCGGGAATGTATGTATGTATGTTTGTCCACGTATTTCTCGGAAACTACAAGTCTGATTGAAATATTTCTTTTTGTAATAGTTTCAGTATCTTTTAACTTAGGGATTAAGTTTCATCAAAATCGGTTCAGTGGTTTAGATATATATGGACTGTTAACTGTTTCCAGTATGTCTTTTTTCATGATGATCGGAAAAAGTACTTCATTTTCTTAGGCCTACTTTAACGAAACTAAAAAGTAAGAACAAAAAATAACTTAAAAAAAACCAACTTCAAATCGTATAAAACTTTAAAGAAATAAATAATTCAAATTTTTGAGGTAAGTGACAGGTAACTTACTTACGTTAGTCGGTTTGGGCGTAGCACAGACCTCCTTTTTTTATATAATTCCTTCTTTTTTTTAAGTTTTATACGATTTGTAGTTAGTTTAATATTTTTTAAATTAGTTTTTATGATTCAATATTTAAACTTCAACCCAATCCTTTGTTGAACCAAACAATGACGCCATTTCATTGAAAACCACCGATTAAAACCTTTTTTTTTGCTTAATATTCAATTGCTTTGAGGTATCTCAGAATCCTCCTTTAATATTATTTTAATTACGGTCCTATCTCTACTATACTATCGTGCTTATCCATTTAGAGGCAAAATGTAGGAGATCTTTGATCTACTATGCAAATAAATTAATCTAGGGGTGCTTAGATTTTTTTTGAACGTCTATCTTATGGAAATGTAGCGTGCCATGAACATAATTTCTTTAGTAGAGCTGAAATGACCCCACTTCAGCTACCACCAGTCCACGACTTTCATCCTACGCCTGATCTCAACATTTGAGATTCAGTCTACTAACGAAATTATGTGAATGGCACGCTACATTTCCATAGGATAGACATTCAAAAACGTTCCAAGCAACGCTGCATTTGGGGGCAGCGCATTTGGCGACACAACAAGATGGCAGATGGACTAGGGAAGTGACGGAATGGTGGCCGTGAGAAGGACGGAGATAGGAGGCAGACCACCAGCTCGATGGTCAGACGACGTCATCAAGATGACAGGAATGCAATTGATTTGCTTTGCGCAGGACCGGAAAGAATTGCGTGAAGATGAAGAGGTCTATACCCAACAGTGGATTCATAAGCTGATATATATATAGATCTTACACTACGTGTCAGGTCAAGGCGTGAATTTCGAGATGCCTTAAGCCATTGTAAAGAAATTCTTATGCTACTTAATGCTGTTTTTTTCTTTTAATGCTCGATAAAATCACAATGTAGGCCATTACAGAAGACATAAAAAGCAACAGACAGGCTCTAACCTTGAATTACGTAAATAAACTGTTTGATGAATGATTCACGAAAGCGAGGGGGCGCGTGGCTTTTTCTTTCTCTTGTGTGAACCCTCCCATCGTGACAATGCAGCCATTATGTGTTGCAATGTTAAATAAGTTGAGTTCCAGTCAATCTCTACTGTTATGATTTTATGTTAACGCGTATTTACAAGCAACTCCAATCATAAATAAACACGTCACAGTTAACCGTACGCCTACAATTTTATGAAATTTCGTTCTATCACCGTTTATGCCGGGAATATAAAATAGAAGTGTGCGTTGAAAAGTTAAGCAATAAATTGAACTAATCTACCAACATTTTATTTTTCTGTTTTTTTTTGCCTTTATGTATGAAGAGTAAATAGCACTTCAAAGCGTATAAAATTGTGGGTCGTAAATACACCTTAAAAATATAATTTGCTAACTTTGCGGACCTAACTTAGATTCAAGTTTTGTTCAATCTTATCATATACATATTAATAATTGTTAGAGCTACTTATTATAAATATTTTAGTTATTAGCAGACCTAGATGCTATAACCTACTAACTTGGATATAACGAGTACTAAACTAAAAACCTACTAAGTACTTTTTTAAACTAAGTACCTACTGTTGATATAACTTGGATTTAGGTAACAATGATACCTATTTTTTTAGTTTTAAAAGTAGTTTTTCGAAACAGATTTTGACTGAAAGGTCCTGTTACGACAAAAGCTTTTCTGTTTTTTTTTTAGATCCAGCATTTCATGTAACCTCCTAAAATGCAAATTATGCACGTGGCAGACCCTTTGATCATCTTTATTCAACAAAACCTCAAAACCTCTGAAATCGGGCGGTAAACCAGAGCTGATACTAAGTTGCCCTAAAAAAGGAAAATAAAATATCGTATTTTTATTAATATTTGTTCAACAGGTCCAGACAGTAACTATATCCTACCTCCGCTGCATTCTAGAACACGTGCGATGCTACATTCTAGACCGCGACGTAGAACTGGTGTATGGAGCCGTGAGGAAAGCCAGTGACATCCTCACTAGAGATCCTATGCAATTGGGAGCTCAGGTACGTAGTATTTGTCTGTGGACCTTATGGTTTGCGTATATTTATTACCAGACTGCGCAACACAATGAACGGTAATCTGTTAATCAGCCTATATATGTATCTATATCTGTTCCTTTGTGGTGCTCTAGATACCAAATGCGTGGACTGATTTTGATGATTCCTACGCCAATCGATTTCTCTTAATCTTACGAGTGTCACTTAAGACATTAAAGTAATCAAAATTCAATATGGCGACAACCAGACACCATAATGTGAATGAGAAGAAAAAAGTCGAATGACTATACTAAGTGTGTATAATTGAGTGGGTATAATTGAATAGGTATTTAAAAATCATGTTTAGGTTTTATCATTTTTCATTTCGAATAACCATTTAGGATCTATAGCTAGTTAAAGTTGGTTAGCAACCATTCTCACTTAATTTTTTGCCCGTTTTTAGTTTTGTTCGCAGTTTTGTAGCACTTTCGATTATGTCTTGTTATATTTATATGTTGCATACAACCCATGCGACTTAACTAGACACCTCGGCTGATGCCACCGGGGAAGTGGGTCGCATTCCAGCGAGGTGTCTAGTTTACTACTAGGGTGCGTTTAAGTCAATTATCCAACATAAAATTTAAACTGACTAAACTTCAAATACCCCGTTAAAGCACAACGCAAGGCGAAAATTTAAACTGACTAAAATTTAATCTGTCCCTTTTACGGGCGTCCGCTGGGATAAATTTTCGCCTGGCTAGATTAAATTTTAGCGACTTTTTGAGGTCGCTGTCTGATTGCCAGTTGTTTGTCATTCGATTCGCAGTTAGATTCAATTTGTTGGTTGTTTTATTCGTAAATACTTTCTATATTTATAATAAAGCAGAAACAATAAGTCTGTACCGCAAATTTAGTAAGCAAAATGATATGAAGGGCCTATAGCTACTGAACAAGAATTTGACAGCTAAACTTATAACTATGTTCTAAATTTTATCCGGTTAAAATTTCGCCGTCTTACTTAAACGTACTCTAAGTCAGAATATTTAGCTTTATTTCGCTTAGAACATAATAAAGACAATAATTGACATTGTCAATATACATTTGAACAAGATTACAATATAGGAAAAGTACGCGAAGAGGTATGATCTCGTAGAAAAGAGTTTACAATACAAGTTAAAATTAGTGTTTAACATCATTTTTGTGGTGTGTGGTTTCTTTCGAAAAGTGTTTGTGTGTGCAAAAAGTGCAATCATCACCCATAATTTCTAAATGACCTGTCTTATACACAGTCCATTATTTTCTACACGTTATTTTTTTTCAATATCTGTGGAAATATTTCACATGTAATATTCATCTCACGTTCTAGAGACAGTTCGCACAAAACACTTTTGCGTAAGTAAAAGTATTAATATTTTTAGACTTCAACCTATTTTTTCCCACTGAATTCAGGACAATAGGTTCCAGTCAAACGAATTTTATTGGAGCTGGCTCGTTCAATGTCGATCAGTTTGAGCCACCGATGTCAGCAGGACATAAACCCTTTAACGAGTTTCGATAAACCCCTGTGAGGGTAACTTCGGAATTTACTACATTGGTCTATAGGAGAGCGTATCGAAATCCGCTTCATTTCAGAGGTGTTGATTAATAAAGTTTGCGAGGTTTTGCGCATTTGAGAACGGTTATTGACTTAATAATTAGATACACATTAATTAATTTAATGTTTCTGTTATTTTAACGTTATTATGATTGAAGTGCGTTAACTGTCCATATTAAATCTTTCCAGTTGTTAATGAGGTGCTCTAATCTAAAATTAACATAATAGATATAACTGTTCTGTATGAAATGCTAACACTTTCCATCAAATTAATTGAAATGGCAATGAGGAAAACTGTTTGCATTGTTAAATTAACCACTGATAAGCATTGGTGTTAATTGGGTCGAGTGGTTTTAAGCGATTAACTCCACATATTTATAACCTGGTGTAATATTTTTCACTAAAGATACAATTTATAAATCAATGAGCTGATCGGCTTCGCACGCGTGGTCATTTCTCTAGGTTAAAAGTAGATAGATAGATAGATAGAAAGATAACTCTTTATTGTACACCACATAGAACAAAAATACAAAAATAACTAAAACATTTATACAAAATATATAAGTACTACATGTGCTGATGCCCGCATTTTCGCACGCGTGATCATTTCTCTAGGTTAAAAGTACTACATGTACTACTAGCTGATGCCCGCGGCTTCGCACGCGTGGTCATTTCTCTAGGTTAAAAGTACTAGATGTACTACTAGCTGATGCCCGCGGCTTCGCACGCGTGGTCACTTCTCTAGGTTAAAAGTACTACTAGCTGATGCCCGCAGCTTCGCACGCGTGGTCATTTATTTAGGTTAAAAGTACTACATGTACTACTAGCTGATGCCCGCGGCTTCGCACGCGTGGTCATTTATTTAGGTTAAAAATACTACATGTACTACTAGCTGATGCCCGCGGCTTCGCACGCGTGGTCATTTCTCTAGGTTAAAAGTACTACATGTACTACTAGCTGATCCCCGCGGCTTCGCACGCTTGGTCATTTCTCTAGGCTAAAAGTACTACATATACTACTAGCTGATACCCGCGGCTTCGTACGCGTGGTCATTTCTCTAGGTTAAAAGTACTACATGTACTACTAGCTGATGCCCGCAGCTTCGCACGCGTGGTCATTTATTTAGGTTTGTGGCTGGATATCAAAAGAGTATTATTATGAAAGAGGTTTGGACCTCGTCACAATACCCCGCCTTATTTAATATGAGACCAGCAAATAAAACTAAGTGTTTACTTTGTAGGTAACGTGCGTTTAGTGCGTTTAGTGCGTTAGTAACGCTTTAAAAATATATAAAAAAATAGCGTTAATGTAAAAAATTATAATGTTAATGTCAAAGTTTAGAGTAACTCGGAACTAGGTAGGCTGATATTGAAATTCGGAATAAAGTACGTATTAATGAAAATGTCTTACTTACATGAATGACTGGAATGCAAATATAAAATACACTTGAGTATAAAAAAAACTGTTCTGGTTTGCCAAATAATCCAATCCAAATTTAAATCAAGATGGCCTAGTGCCTTTTAGAATTTTGTGGGGCGACTTAAAAATTGAACACTGATTAAAAAAAACACGGAGAAATCAGGAAGGATTCAGGATCAGGAGGATTTGTAGGCAGGTAGAGCAGGCTGGGTACGGGGACGTTGAGGGCGCCAATTGTGGCCGGAGCCCCCCCCCCCCCCCCCGAGGGTGTCTACCAGCTCAAAGGGACTCCTTGCTCACAATAATTTAATTGTACTTAGTAGTGCGAGCCTTCATTTTTCAACGGGCAGCGGAGGCTTCGTAGCTGCTAGTCTTCATACGTACACGTTTCCTTCAGTTATATTCAGCAAGCTTAGGTTTTGAAATGAAATATATTTGGTTTAGTATATATAGCGTCTGTATTCTGTTTCTTTTTTAAAGTTAGGTCCAAGAACCCAGACTTGAGCGAATCAATGACAATTTAAGAATGACATGTTATTTGTATTTAGAATGAATAATGAACTATCAAAATGAAAAGAAATGGATTATGAAAGAATTAAGATATCAAAAGAGTATTATTATGAAAGAGGTTTGGACCTCGTCACAGGTTAAAAGTACTACATGTACTACTAGCTGATGCCCGCGGCTTCGCACGCGTGGTCATTTCTCTAGGTTAAAAGTACTACATGTACTACTAGCTGATGCCCGCGGCTTCGCACGCGTGGTCATTTCTCCAGGTTAAAAGTACTACATGTACTACAAGCAGATGCCCGCGGCTTCGCACGCGTGGTCATTTCTCTAGGTTAAAAGTACTACATGTACTACTAGCTGATGCCCGCGGCTTCACACGCGTGGTCATTTCTGTGGGTTAAAAGTACTCTTTGTGCTATTCCAGGACCTAAAATACCAATATACCAACATTTGATCAAAATTCCTTCAGCCGACTAAAATATTTTTATCGATTGCTCGGCTTCTACTCATCGGATTGAGATATGAAGTACTCCAGTTTTTAAGTCAAAACATAAGATATGCAACAGTGAAAACTGCATCGCAAACGGTCCAGTAGTTTTACGTGACGCGCGAACAAACATACAGACAGACAAACAGACAGACAAACAGACAGACAAGAATTTTTTAAATGTTATATTCTTGTTCAGTAGCTTATTTTATGTACCCTAGACCATTTCTTTTTTAATTATCAACTTTGTACAGACATTTTCGTTCCTATAATTGCTTTATTATAAGTATAGATTCAAGGACCAAAATCCTATAAAGTGGCGTCAGATAGTAATAGTCAGTTTTGTAGATTGCTCGGCTTTTAATGATCGTATTACAATGCTAAGTATTTCAGTTTTTAAGTCAAAATCTAACAAATAGAAAAAAATAAACAAATACAAAACCGCATTGTAATCGGTCAAGTAGTGTTTACGTGATTTGCGAACAAACAAACAGACAAACAACGGTATAGAAAAACAAGACCCAGACAGACGTCATTTTTTAAATATTATGTTCTTGTTTTGATAGCTTATTTGAAGCCCCCTAGACCATTTTTTTATGATTTTAATTTTACAGGCTTTTTGTTACATACTACTTTATTATAAGTATAGATTAGTTAACCACATTATTCTAAGGAAAAAAAAACAATATTTTTGGGAATTAACTTTGAATTTTGTCGCATATAAGAAAGGACATTGAAATCACAGGTTATTGCTAATTCTTGTCATCGTTATAGGTCCGTCACTGACATCTTGCAAGAATACTATTCTAGTTCTATCAAAGTCTTCTATGAACCTTGATGTAATAAGCTTCATAATATATTGAGCCTTGGCTATAATTATATTTCCATTGGATTTAGACTGTGCAAATTAACATTATCGGTCACATTTATATTAAACCTTGATGCTTCATAATATATTGAGCCTTGGCCATATATTGTCATTGGATTTATACTGTGCAAATTAACATTATCGTCACATTGATATTAATTTCCTCTGTTCAAATAGATTATTGCATGGCTGCGGCCAGCTGTGGCGCGACGTGGCGTGCTGGCCACTTTGGTCACAGCCGCCATGGCATGGTGCGATGGCTACGACAAACCCCTGCTCGTGCCCCTGAATGGATGGTAAGTCAGCTTGTATATACGAACAAATTGAGTTCCCGACACATTCAAACCAGCTAGCGCTAATTGAGATCACGAACCATAACCCAAAGAAACTGGGCCGGCCTCCGAGGCATTTATTCAAAACTTTTTGTCGTTATTCATGTCAGTTAAGTAAATAAGGATCAAAACCTAACATTTCCTTTGATGGGAAGTGTTTCTTTTTGGTTCTTGTGTATGATGCTAAATTATATCGTCCAGTGGTTAAAGTAATATTTCCCATGCTAAACATAAGAAAAAGTTCGAGTTGAAAACCACAAATTTTTCTTTTGTTTCTCAGAGGTTACGGTTACGGTAAAGGTTTTCAGGTCTATCTAAAAAAAAAACTCATTCAAAAATGAATAAAAATCAATGATACGTTCGAACAACATTTCCTTGACAAAATAGAGTTCCAGTTCAAACCCACACATTTCCAAAGGGGTTCGAACATTTTTGTACGGAAGCTGGCATATTGATCCGCCTGCCATTTTGTTTTATTTTCAAAGTTTCCGCACACGATTAGAGAAGTATATTCACACTTAGAGGTAGAGAGCACTTATACAACCAAAAAATTACGAGTAATATGGTACCCTAAAGTGTCACGTTTCCGAAATATTTGGAGGTAAAAATTGCCATTGTTATGTGAACAATTGCAATACTTAAAAATGCAGTAATAACATGTGTGTGTTGCACATTCAACGCATTCAACGCATTCAATGGTATTCAAATAATAGTTTCCATGTTGATTTTACTATTTATTAAAAATAATTATTCTCATATGGCGATCTTTACCTTTAAATATATCGGGAACGTGATACTTTAGGGTACCATATGATTCAAGTTTTTTTGGTAGTATAAGGGTCCTCTAACCTTAGATACTACTTAAATCGTGCGCGGAAACTTTGAAAATATAATAAAAAGGCGGGTGGGTCGATATGCCACATAAGTTCTTTCCTCTTTTCAATTTGAATTTTCTATTGCCATGCAACATAATGGAACAGTTTAGCAATTATTGTTCATTCTTATCCAGATATTGTATGTGTATGTATAAAGAAACAGACCCAATTCTAAACAGTTTTTACTTGATTCTGAAAAGTTTTCCAAAGTGGAAATGTCAGGTTTTGTTCCTCACAGGGGGTACAGTTAGGATTTAGCAGATGAGTGAGTATGTACTTTTTAATTAAACATTCATTATCAACAGCCGGTAAATTTCCACTTCTGAACCTCGGCCTCCCACATAGAACGCCGCAACGAGCAGTGGTTGCTCGCTTGACAGTCGTCTTGGTATTGCGCACTTCCTGAAGTCCCCTAGCTGGCTCTTACAGCCCCACGGCTAACTTAATACAATCGGAGATAATCCATTTTTGATTAATTTTGTCAGAACTCCAGATTTCATCACAAACTTAGTTATTTTGATCAAACTAACTCTAGTAACGTGTTGATGTTGGTAGTCCAGTTCCTCTTATAAGTCACCAAAATAATTTAGTAATAATATAAATAAATAAGAATTATAAAAAAAACTTAAAATGTTGTTATTTGAAAACTAACGTGGTTTTTATACATTTAACAAGACAAAAACGGGGGTTACTCACGTACATTAATTGTTCTATAGTTTCGAGCACATCCGGTGCTCTTTCTCAAGGTGAGTGCGGAACGCTCTAGAACGTGTCCAGCCGTGACATGCAGTGTGAGGATGTGCTCGAAACTATAGTTCGAACAATTCAACTAATATACGTGAGTAACCCCCGTTTGTGCCTTTTAAAATTATGTTCACTGTTAGTAAAAAAAACTTTGTTTGTAGTGCTCTAACTAAAAATGTTTTTTTTTAATTTCTTATAATCCTCTAGTTCACTACAAATCCGTCAAAATTGAGAAGTGCTAGTTTAATTCCCATTATTATGTCAGGCTCCCAAACGGCACTTTCTTAATATGAATGTTCATTGTTCTAGCTGACATGAATATTTACAAAACATAATATATATGCGTAAATTCAACATCCGAGTTCCATCCCATTTTTTTGGGTTACGGTTACAAGAGATGTCAATTATTAGCCCTAGCAGGTATTAAGGTATCGGGAATATACATTATTAAAAATGAACATATGTTCATTTTTAATAATGTATATGATGAGTGCGGAACGCTCTCGAACGTGTCCAGCCGTGACATGCAGTGTGAGGATGTGCTCGAAACTATAGTTCGAACAATTCAACTAATATACGTGAGTAACCCCCGTTTCTGCCTTTTAAAATTATGTTCACTGTTAGTAAAAAAAACTTTGTTTGTAGTGCTCTAACTAAAAATAGTTTTTTTTTTAATTTCTTATAATCCTCTAGTTCACTACAAATCCGTCAAAATTGAGAAGTGCTAGTTTAATTCCCATTATTATGTCAGGCTCCCAAACGGCACTTTCTTAATATGAATGTTCATTGTTCTAGCTGACATGAATATTTACAAAACATAATATATATGCGTAAATTCAACATCCGAGTCCCATCCCATTTTTTTGGGTTACGGTTACAAGAGATGTCAATTATTAGCCCTAGCAGGTATTAAGGTATCGGGAATATACATTATTAAAAATGAACATATTATAAAAAATATATAACCCCCGACTCCCCATATAGCTAAGAACCATCTCGATCACATCAGCCTTCAGAAGCCAACAGAAAAAAAAACGCATTAAAATTGGTCCATTCGTTTGAGAGCTACGATGCATACACACACACCCTAAACTTAATAACAGCCCTCTCTTTTTTCATTTGGGGGGTTAAAAAAAAGTAGGGCAATGAACGTTTAAATTAAAAGTACATTCTCGTATCTATATCGCTACCTATTAGTAACCTACACCTCTTTGCTAGATGTAAAGTACGAGTTCATAGCAAGGTGGGATTAATGTTCACTGACTTTTCTTGTTCAGTGTAATGTAAAACGTGCACCGGATGAGAGAGAATCCTAACGGAGGCGAAACTCGTTCGAGTGTGAACGCGAATCTTTAAAAGGCCTTTTAAAGAAACCTTTATTCGGCCTAGAGAAATAATTTTAAAGCTCACTATTCTGTACACACGTAGTTATATATTTAAACGGGACTTAATCACGCTGAGAACTTAATTTTTATTTACCTCGACGTATCGATCAAGTTGCAGTGATCGTGGTCACGAGAAGACTCGATAGACACGTTTATAAAATGACACGTTTATAAATGGAGCTGGAAGGTAGTCACAGGAACTCAACAACAAAATTATAGAACCCGTTTTGAGTTTGGGCTCATTTGGTTTGTCTTGATGAGTTCTCTGGTGTTATGTGGTATCCAGGGTCTGATGATGGAGCCGAAAGGTAGTCACAGGTACTCAACAACAAAATGATGGAACCCCTTCGACTTTGGGCTCATTTGGTTAGTCTTGATGAGTTCTCTAGTGTTATGTGGTATCCAGGGTCTGATGATGGAGCCGGAAGGTAGTCACAGGAACTCAACAACGAAATGATGGAACCCTTTTGAGTTTGTGCTCTTTTGGTTTGTCTTGGTGAGTTATCTGGTTTTATGTGGTATCCAGGGATGATGGAGCTGGAAGGTAGTCAGAGGTAGGTACTCAACAACAAAATGGTGGAACCCCTTCGATTTTGGGCTCATTTGGTATGTCTTGATGAGTTCTCTGGTGTTATGTGGTATCCAGGGTCTGATGATGGAGCCGGAAGGTAGTCACAGGAACTCAACAACAAAATGATGGAACCCCTTTCGAGTTTGGGCTCATTTGGTTTGTCTTGATGAGTTCTCTGGTGTTATGTGGTTTTCAGTGTCTGATGATGGAGCCGGAAAGTAGTCACAGGAACGCAACAACAATATGATGGAAAATGGTCAAAACTAATGTAGTTGTTATGTATCCAGTCGCTTGTTACGCGTGCGCACGCGCAGTATGCGCGTGGTCATGCGCGTGGTAGCTTTTCTATTTATCCTTGGTTTTAATTTACCAACGCTTTGAGTCTAAAGTGAGTGAGTGTCTATTATTTTCTTTGGCATATATTCTTTCCGATGTTTGCTTAGGCCACTAAAACCAAAAAATGAAATATTATTCAAAAAAAAAAAAAAGACTTCATAGTAAAAATGTTATTTTGTAAACAACCACTAAAAATAATAAAATAATTACAATTGAGCCAGAAAAGTTGCACTTTTTTGAAATTACAAACGTAATAATAATGCATAAATACAACATAAGATATGAAAGAGTTTTTGAAGGCGGTGGCAAACCCAGGCATCATTTAAATTTAATATATTTACAAAATTAATACATACCTATCTATGTACGAAGAAATATGCAGTTGTCTATGACGCATCCTCATAAAAAACACGAAACGCAGAAGAGACAAAACAAGAGACTTTGACTTTCACACGTTCACAAACCGATTGATTAACACGAATACAGCAATCTAGTAAATGAAGTTTTTATAGATAATTACTTTAGAAGCTTATTATTTTATATAGCACGACAAGCTATTTAAGACATTATCTTTTTGAATAAGCACATCCATATTAATAAATATGGCTTGGCTTGGCACCGCCTTCATAAAATTCTTTCTTAGCTTATGTTGTATTTATGCATTATTATTACGTTGGTAATTTTGAAAAAGTGATACAGTTCTGGCTCAATTGTAATTATTTTCTTTTTAGTGGTTGTTTACAAAATATCATTTTTATTTTGAAGTTTTTTTTTTTGAAAAATATTTTATAATAAACAAAACTAAATTGCCGCGTCCAAGTAAATCTGTAGCATTTTATCATTAACTTCAGTTCAAAATAATCACAAATTTAAAAACTACTATTTTGACCTGCTTGCATTTTGAATTCATGTAGTTAGTATTGTTGCGAACCCAAAAATAAACTGATTTGTGGGTACGTGCGTTTTCTTGTCGACGTAACCGCCAAGAGTTGCGCACCATTTAACACCGTAACATAAAGTTCAACACTGCTTGACGCAAAATCAAGCTGCAAGGACGTGAACGCTGTCATTGGTTTGCAGGCCTCTTTGAACTAAATTATATTGAAAATAATTTTGAAAATGTCTGTAGGATTTTATTTTATCTATCGTTGTTGACGCACATTGAACACAAACGGCGGTATCTTACTGTGCGGAATGTTACAGTTGTATCTAGTCTAGCTTATGGTTACGCGATATTAAAGCTTGCTGTAACTGCCGTATCCGTCTTTAACTAGATCAGATCTATTCTGCCGGTAGAATGCACCGTTTCCTCGCGGTCAAACTAGTTTGTCATACTCATGGTCATTCGTCGATAGAGCTAGAATGTAAAGCGTTAACCGATGGTGGATCTCAGAAGAGCATCGAATTTGTCATAGCTATCTTGGACATTGTAGTCTTTCGCTATGACAACAGTTCAGCGGCAGCAATGCTGGTCGCAAGGATGTACAGATAAGCCATCCTAATCGGGATGCTGTGCCTACGCAATAGTCAATATCTATGTGCCTGCCTGGAACTTATCTTCCGTCAATCATCTAAGAAGACAATGATGCCAATTCTGTTGAGCAACTCACTAAACTAAACTAAGCTAAATCTAAATTTATTTTAGTGATTCCTAAATTTTTATCAGTTGTTGATTTAAACTAAATTAAGACATCATTGTGACAGGACTAATTTGATTTTGACAACGACTAAATGTAATTGCTAGTGTTGCCCACATTTAAATAATGAACGAGTGTAACCATAAATTGTTGTTTATTATCTGTGTTAGTGCGACGTTTGTATATAATTTTTCATAAGCCGCTATGCGCATGCGCGATCGAATGTTTCGAACAGTGTGGCAGTTTTGAAATGAAACGTCAATGAAATCACTCCGAAAAATCAGGGTACCAGGTATTAAAAGTGGACCATCACGAAATGGGCTATATCGTATCGCCTTTATAACTGTGTAACTCTATGAGCCCCAGAGATCAAATGTAGGTGTCATTTCTCTGGGTGGCACTGCAACTGTTATGGGCTAGCGTGACGCTTACCATCAGGCGAGCGACTTGACCGTCTCGTCCCAAAAAATAATTGCAAAAAAAAACTATTTTTCCCCTCTACTGTAAGCTCGATGTTGTAATGTTAATATTTGTCAAAAGACAAAAATTAAACATTACGGGGGAGGCAGGACGCACAGATCAAAATCAGCAAATTTATGTTTTTGTGATTTTTAATTCGGTATAACTCGTAATTTAGTAAGCATATTGATTCCGGTGTTTTGGTAAAGATCTCGTTGAGAAAAAAACGATTCAATATGAAAACGTTTGCAAAAAGGCATAACATTTTTTTTTTAAATGGGGTCTTATACAAAAGTGGCTGCAGCACCCGGAAAGTCCGTACTAAAATAAAGATTATACACTTTTTGACTTTTTGAACTCCAGCACAGAGCAAACAAAAGGTTTTCAGGACAGGATAAAATTGTACGTGGCGTTGACGTTTCACGACAAGCAAGCGACCATGCACCCCAACACAGCCATCTGGTTTTTCAAAGAAACTAGTACATTTATGAAACGGAAATCTAGTTATGTTTTGACGGTCACGCATGAAAAGTTCTATTTTAATCTTCGGAGTGTGACATACATGAATACATGTTTACTTTAACGGTCACGCATGCGCATCTCGATTACATCAGCTTTCAAACAGAAAAACCGCTCCATTCGTTTGCGAGCTACGATGCCACAGACAGCCACACGGATACATGCATACACACACACACACTCTAAACTTGTAACCCCCCCCCCCCTCTCTTTTCATGTTTGTAGGTAATAAAGATTTTATAATAAAGCAGTGAGTAACAAAAGGTAAAAAATGGTCTAGTGGACTTTAAATAAGCGAATTAAATTTAAATAAACGAATATTCTTAACATTTTTCAAAATTATGTCTGTCTTTTTGTCTGTTCGCGCATCACGTAAAAACTAGGTTTAGAATAAAAAAAGTTTTGGTGTTAAAGGTTTTGGTGTACTTGGTATTTCAATCCGGTGAATAGAAGCCGAGCAATTGATAAAACATATTTGACGAATGAGTGAAATTTGTAATTTTATACCAAATACGAGTAGGTACTTTTGGTCCTAAAATAACACATAGGTTACTTCTAACCAAGAGAAATGACAAAGCCGCGGGTGTCCCGCTCATAATCAGCAAAATTTACGTTATTGTGATCTTTAATTCGGTATAACTCGCGATTTGTACGTGGAGTAAACGTTTAACGACAAACAAGCGGCCGTGCGCCCTGACACAGACCACGCTTTTTATCTACGGTTTTAATTTCTTAATGAGAGTTTTCGGCACGAGGGTTGTGTGGAGGCGCCTTTATACGTAAACTGACGTACAACAGAATAGAAAAATACCACTAAACTAAACTGAGAAGAAAATGTTTTAATAAAATATGTACGAGTAGGTCCGTAGGTATTCATGATGTTTTTTTATCTCTAAAAATCTGTGTCATAAATCTATGTTTACTTGAACGACGTGAAAAAAGCAAGTAGAAACATCTCGAAGAATTTTAATGTGCTCATCCTATCCACTATAATTGTATGCAGGTGCTTCATTAAGTGTTTTGCATCTCATAGGAATAATATTCTGCAAAGACAGAAAGTTTTCTTATTTACGTAAATTGTAAGTATACAAGTTTCAGAACTATGTTTATTAAGCGAACTTCAGACCAGATGCAGTTTCAGGGGTTTCACTGTGCTGTCAAAAGACAGAGTTATGAATATTTTGATTCGTTACAATGATTAACGTCTATGGCATAAGGTATCAAGCTATTACAAGTTGCGTGAAGAAAACTGACAAAAGCAAATTGTAGAATTTTACAAATTGGATAGCTGTCCAACGTAACTACATACAGCATTTACAAAACTGCCACATAAACGAGCCAATTATTTCTAAGCACGTGTCGGAAGGGGCAAAAGATCAATACGGCCAATTCCATTGTACTATATTATTCAATTAGAGGAAGGGCCTTAGTGGGCTACTTTTGTGAATTGGCTCGCACCGCACCGCACCTGGTCGGACGAAACTGGGAAATAAAATGTTATGCCTTTGTTTAGCTTTTTTTTTCGTAGTTGGTAAGAAATAACATTGTATTGCTAGCTGTAGTTACAAAAAGTGGTGTTTTGTAGACGGTTATATATGTTATGTAGGGATAACGATACATTTTAAGGTTCATTTTTATTGGCAGGCAGCAAAATGACTAAGCATTCACTCAAGCATATTGACCATTGTACTAAAACGACTACAGTGGAGAATGGCCAGGAAGCATACCGTCCACAATACGAAATTTCTAACAGTATGTTATTATGATCATTGAATCGATACTATCTAATAACTACCTTGGAGCGAATGCTAATCTGTCAAATGAAAAGTGCAAAATAAATTATGCCTGGTGCTTTCTAAGTACAATAATTTCTGAAAAAAACGTGCAAAATAGGTGCTAAAATGTTCCACTGAGAATTTATTGACAGATTTTTAAAAGTCTATAAAGTCATCAATTATCCTAAAGGTAAGTTCAAAGAAACCTCTCTGGTATTTTCCTGCCTTACCTGAATACTTGGACAACTTCAAAATTTTAAACGAACTTATCCAGATTACGTGTTAATTGAGGGTTAATCGACCTGTTTATCTATTCCATTAAGTTTCCGCCTCTCAGCAGTTCACTGCGTAAAGAATCTGATTAGGTAAGGAAGCTTATCCTTAATGAGATCCAGAATAAAATATATTCGCTGTCTTCAATTCGTCCTAAAATACCTCCCTCTCCAGTAAAAAGTAACCTTGTTAGGTGCAAGGCGTTGGGCAACTTAAGATAAATTAAGTGATTTAAACTTTAGCACCAAAAATGGTGTAAAAATAAGCTTTTATTGCTGCGAATAGTTTTGATCAGAAGTTGGATGGACCTACTAAGCCAATAAGTAGTATACGAATCTAGTTATACCAAGATATGCCAAGTGAATGATCTAAAATATCTTATGCTTATCAGTTTAGGCACGTTTAGTTTGGAACGGGCTCCCATAATCTCAGGATTGTGAATAATAGTATGTACATACTTTCAAAGTGTTTTTACTAGAGATGAAACGGATATCCGGCAACTGTCCGGCCATCCGTGTATTTACTAATAATAAACGAGTATTCGGCCTGTTTTTACTTAAACTATAAGTTAGTGCGTGAATATAAAACTAATAATTGCGTCAATCGTTGGGATTGTATCATTACAAACCTAAGTTGACACCTTCTGGTAGCAGAAAGGCTGATGATTGACGAGGCTGACGCCTTCAATACATGAAACAACTTCGAAAGTGTTAAAGTCTTGAGCAAATATAGCATCATCATCATTATCATCAGTCCACTGCTGGACATAGGCCTCCCAAAGCACACCCGATCTAAGTCCCTCCTTTTCCAACCACTCCCATCCATTTTGCGTATATTGTCGCTCCATGTAGCCGGACGGAGCCCTACACCAGTTGGAGTAGATGGTACGAGTATTCTCCTCTCAAGAACACGTCTACACCCAATGGGTATCGATCCTTCGACATAATTATATGTCCGCACTAAAAAAACTACATAATATTATATATACACATTCTCAATAGTTTTTCTTTTATTTCACACAGGCTCCAACCACCAATAGCGTCCACAGTCCGCGTGGTATCCGTAGCGGGGTCAGCGCAGAGCTCTGGAGTGAACCTTCTTCAGCTGGCGCCTTCGGGTCAACACCTGGTGCTCGCGCCGAAGACAGGAGACCCGCAGCTTTGGCACGTGATGTCGAATTCCAAGGTCCATACGTTCAAAGGTCAGTTTTATGACACTGCCAACCAGAAAACCAGAATATAACACATGTGTCTCGTAAACAACTGGAAGGTTTATTGTTGCTGTAACTAAGACAACATAACATTAATTATAAATTCATAATAGCAAAAGCTGACCTAAAACCCGAGTTTCCCTTACTTAGCAAGTTTATGTTTATGGAGTCCGCAAAAAGGTCAACCGTCCCGCTCGCGGCAGGAGTGAATAAACAAAACATTATCAGAACAAGGGTTATCTTACTCCTGAACACATTGTAACACGTCCATTATTTAGATAATTGTAGACTATGCTATGTATCTAAGTTTTCAAAAATTTTAGACACACTTCCACATAGAGTAAATATCACTGTTATAAAACCGAACGAACTGACCGAACAGATAATTTTGTGAAAAAAAACTATACTGTTAAAAAGTCTTAAATTAGTCGGGTTTAAATACACTATACACACAAATACAGTAGTCGTGGCGGAAGTGTGTGTCTCGGAAGTTGTCTGCTAGTCGTTGCGCAAACTGCTATTTTTCAGGCGCAATCCCAAATTTAAAGGTGAAGAAAGCATTGTATAACTGCCTCGCTCACTCGCTTACGTTTTTCGTATATTCTATCTCGCTCTCACTTTATGCTGTTTTATCCCCACAGCGCAACCACAGCGCACCTGCGCAATCGTTCACAGAACCTTACTTCACAAACATATAGATTGGTTGCGATTACTGTACGCACCCCAAAACCCACCCAATAAAAACCAAACCACCCTCAAATGAAATAATGTATCTGCCTTCAGCGCATAACTAAGCTGTTAACATGTTCTGCACACGTGGTTACAGGCTATTACTTATTCTAACTAGTTGGTAAAGCTACTATATAATGAGGGCCACAAACCAGTTAGTAAATTAGTTGTGGCTTAGTAGTACAGCAACAGCAATATGAGGAACAATAATACTATTTCTAATGACTATAATAGCTCTAATTCAATCATTTTAATGCAATGGAATTTACAATAAAACTATTACGGAAATTGGGCAGTGAGTAAAAAGATTTAACATAGATATTTGTATTTGAAATCGGTGACTGGCTTTGTTAGTAGCTCTTTCACTCGGCCACGTAACAACAATAAGGTAATGTTTGTAGCAATGTAAAGAGTTTCGTATTTTTCTTATTAGTTAGATTTAAGTTGTTCATTACTAGCTGTGAACGCGGCTTTGCCCGCGTGGTCATTTCATTTAAAAGTAGCTCGTACGTGTTATTCCAGGACCAAAAGTACATACAAAGTACGATTCGTTCAGCCGTCGAATATATTTTTATCGATTGCTCGGCATCTAATCATCGGATTAGAGCACCAAGTATCCCAGTTTTTAAATCAAACTCTAAACTATATTGAAAACTGCATTGCAATCGGTCCAGTAGTTTTTACGTGCGTGAACAAACATACAGACAAACAAACAAACAGACAGAGACGATTTATAAAAAAAAACTTGTTCAGTAGCTTATTTTAAGAACCATAGACTTTTTATTATTATTTTCTTCTTTGTACAGACTTTTTCGTTCTTATTGATTTATTATAAGTATAGATATAGAAGATACTCGTAGATAGATATGTGTAATTATAATTAGTATGTATAATTCTTTGCATTTAAACTAACGCGATCACTACACTTTTCGTACATTCGATAAACATTTAAAACGGTTCATTTATCTTAATCAAAAACACGAATAAAAGCTTTTCCATAGTGATGTATTATGTCACTAGCGGCTCCTCGCGTTTCTGCCCTCTTAGTCATATTCCGCGATAAAACTATCCTATGTTAGTCTCTATAGTGTACAGCATGTACCTATAGTAATTTTCCAGGATAAAACTATCCTATGTTAGTCTCTATAGTGTACAGCATGTACTTATAGTCATTTTCCGGGATAAAACTATCCTATGTTAGTCTCTATAGTGTAGAGCATGTACCTATAGTCATTTTCCGGGATAAAACTATCCTATGTTAGTCTCTATAGCGTACAGCATGTACCTATAGTAATTTTCCGGGTTAAAACTATCCTATGTTAGCTTCTATAGTGTACAGCAAGTACCTATAGTCATTTTCCGGGATAAAACTATCCTATGTTACTCTCTATAGTGTACAGCATGTACCTACACATAAAAAATCATCAAATGCGGTCTATCGGTTTTATGTGAAAGCGCCCCAGATATACAGACAAACAAAAAACTGATATTTCAGTTTTTAAAATTTTGCTTCTTTTGTTTTCGTAAAACCGCAAACAATATCCCTAATTTCCCTAAATAATATCCCAAAATAGAGCCTTATTTACCAAATAAAAATTACCTCGGCGTCTTGGGAATACCTAACCTTGTACTACGTGGTCTCTACGTTGTAACGTAGCATGTTTATCTTCATTTGGCTTGTCACGTAAATATAATTAAGTTTATTAAGCGACGACGCTCGCCTTTATCATAGTGATTTCGCCTTTTGGCTTTCTTGGAGTCCTTTAATTTTTTCAACAACCTGATGGCGTGAATAAGTTAAATAACTAGACAAAACTAATTTATACGGTTGAAGGTTTTTTGTCTAGTATAGACGATACACAAAAAATGTGTCAGACACAAGTTTTTACTTTATAATAATAATCATTTTGGTTATGACAACAAACAGCGCAGCTACACTTCTCTATTCTCGACTTGAAGAGAAGAGAAATTGACGTAGAATCTTCATCATCATCTACATTGTAGAGGATCGCAGGATAAAATTATAAAAGCTTTTATTTAACTTTACTTGTGTACGTACTAGCTGTACCCGCGGCTTCGGACGCGTGGTAATTTCTCTATGTTGAAAGTACTCTATGTGCTAAGAAGACAAGTAAAAATATCCAACATTTAATCAAAATTCCTACAGCCATCAAAAATATTTTTTATCCATTGCTCGGCATCTAATTATCGGATTAAGATACCAAGTACTCCTAAGCTATCCAACAAAAAAGCAAGAGAAGCGATTGAAATTACCAAATTCAAAAACTTCAATCGTGAGGAGGATGGGTTTAAATTGTCGAGTGTCTGGAATCCACTGGTACGTCTATGTAAAAACCGAAGAAATGTCGTCCCTAATGCGCGAGGTGATACTGTTAGTGTTGTGTGTAGTGATCGAGTTACTAACGAAAGTGTGAACAATGGTACTGGTGTCGTGTGTATAATAAAAGAGTGAGAAAGAGGGTAGACCAATTTTTTCCGCCCATAAAAACTAATCCACCCGCAGTTATTTCAGTTATCCGTGATCATGGCACTTGCAACAGTGCCAAAATATCGGGAACAAATAGTATCCATGGTATATATCCCGTTTCTAATGTTCATACTTCTAGTGTTTGTGACCATGTTAGTTTAAAACCTCATATTTTTAAATATTTTATTAAGTCATTGTAACAGAATTCATGAGTTAAGAGTATCAGTTACGTAGATAGAAGTAGCTGAAAAATATGTCACAAAATTCGAAACTACTTAAAATTTAAGCTTAAGGCCAGGCTTCAATATTACATTTTCCCACTCCCCACTCCCCTGCCACCCCTTCACTCTGCCACCCGCCGCTACCTGCAATAAGCACTGATGTGCCTGCGTAACAAGGTTGAATACCGCGAGCGCTGCTTGAACACACAATTTAGCTCGGACCTAAATGACGTATGTCTCAAAAGTTATTTATTTTATTGGCAGGCTAATAATGTAGATAAGTATTTATTGTCTAAGCTTTTGATAATAAACTATATTTCCTTGCTTTAGAGATAAAACTTAAGCCGTTGAATAGAAAAATGTTAATATTACTTAAAATAACGTAATTTTTGATAAGAAAAAGTATCGAATGAAATTCTGTTAATTATGTTTTTGTCTTAGTTTTAGAGAGATAGAGATCTCAAAAAGATATATTTTGAATTTCACATTTATCAGGTTTGTGGTTGACCCAGCATATTTATGGAAAATGCCCTTAGAAAGCAGAGCCTGGTCTTAGTAAATCCATTTTAAAAGTTGCTCGATGAACTTGGTCCCACTATAATAGCCGTTATTTCGTCTTAGGTTTTGAGTGGTTTTTATTCTTTGACTGTAAAACTAATGGTTGCGGCGAACAATGAATTGCCCATACAAACGTAATACCATTTTTTTTTTGTAATTGAAACATATTTCCCCCATATACTAGTTATACCCGCGTCTTTGTCATAGTAATTTATCTGGGTTAAAAGTAACCTGTTACTCCAGTCATTTAGCGTTAAAACGAGGTAAACCTCGGAATGTGAGATAATAAGCTGGAAACTTGTAGAAGTCTTTTTTTTGGCATTCTACTTGTCTCAAAAGTCTTATAAAATCTCGTGTCAGCGTCTTAAGTTATTCAAGGTCGAAGGTCGCAAAAATAATTTCTTTGCAAATATCTCGGTTCCTACGGCTCCAATGATGTTGACATTGCTTACAAAATTGTAGAGCATCAAATTATCAACAAATTTTGTTGCGAATAGTTTTTCAGAAATAGAGCCGGAGAACGCGCAGTGCTCAGCAATACATACTGTTATGCATATTCATGGTTGACCTTGCATTACAGTATGTATGGCTGAGCTCTGCGCGAACTCCGCGCTCCATTTCAAAAACGGTTAAGAGCATGAAAAAACTTTAATAACCAAATTTGTTGCAAATTTTATGTACTACAATTTTGATATGTATGTCATCATTATTGAAGCCATAAAAATTGAAATAATTGCAACCAAACAATTTTTGCGACCATTGACATTTAATAAATGAAAACGCAGACATGAGATTTTATGACACTTTTGAGACAACTTTTAGAATGCCAAAAGAAAAGTCCAGCTTATTATCTCACATTCCGAGGTTGACCCTTGGTTTTGGCTTATTTTACTGGATTATACGTGTTATTCTAGGACTTTTGGCCGTCATTTAGGTTTTTTTTTTTAGATTACTCGATTTCTACGTATCGGATTGAGATACAAAGTACACCAGTTTTTAAGTCAAACTCAAAGCCTGAGCCTATCCATCAGTGTCTCAATCGGTCCAGTAATCTTTACGTGATGCACGAACAAACACACAAAAAAAAAAACGAAAAACGGACAGACACCATTTAAAAAAAAACTTATTCAGTAGCTTATTTTAGGTCCCCTACACCCATTTTGTTTTTAATAATGTTCACTGTACAGGCATTTTGTTACTCATTGCTTTATTTTAAGTAATAAGTGACTTCACAGTTGGCTTTCAGTGTGTTGGTGTGTGTTTTCAGTTTTTCAGTGTGTTGGCTTCACATGGGGTGCGCCCACACCACTTTTTTTTTTACTTTTACTATATTAATACACGTCGTAACTTCTGAAAAAGAAACATCCGTAAGCGTAATTCAAAATCTTTGACAGCAACTATCGTTGTGCTTTTTGACCATAGATAACTGCATTCTTACTCAGTTTACTCACATACTTGACAGACTTGTTATTATTTCATTTCCTCGGCAATATGTCATTCTGTTCCATAAAGCGAGTAATCGTCATTTTTGCAAATTTTTGTTACCTTGGGTTACATTATTGCGATTTTCGAAGAGATCTCTATTTTTGAAAAATAAAATACCGTCCATGTTACTCGCTGATAATGTAGTTTTGTATAGGTGAAAGATTTTTTACAGTCTGTTCTTTATTTTTTGAGTTTATCCCTAACAAACAAACAAACATACATACAAAAAATCAAATCTTTCCTCATTATAATATTAGTGTAGAATTGTAGGTAGATTTTTTGGATTCGAATTGTATTCATCTATGTTCCCAACTTTATTTTGTTTTCGAAACACTTACCTGAAGTGAATTAGATGTTTGTCTTACAAATAAGGAAAATTAAATGTAAATTTCGTTTAAGCATTTTGAAAACAAAATACAGTTGGAACCTACAGTAAAATATTATCCGAAACCGAATATATTATAATATGATGGAAATATGCTTCAATTACAATTGTATCAGCAATTCATTGTTCGCCGGCTATATAGGACCACATTGCCTGATCATTTTAACTGTTCCCTTTGTTAATTTTCTTTTTAACCCTTGACAAAGAAGAGTGGTGTTATAAGTTTAACGTGTGTATCTATGTCTTAAAATAAGCTACTGAATAAGAATATATTATTAAAAAATTGTGTGTCTGTTTGTTTATATTCCCATTCCGTACAACTAACAGGGCCGATTGCGATACGGATCTGATTGATGGATAGCTGGGTTTGATTTAAAAACTGGTGTACTTGGTTTCTCAATCCGATGAGCACAAGCCGAGCAATCGATATAATACTATTTGATGGCTGAACGAAATTTGGTATATGTTACCGTATAGGTACTTTTGGTCTTGGAATAACATTTAGGATACTTTTGTCCCAGGAAAATGACCACACAGAAAATCCGCGCGCACAGCTATTGAATAATGATAACATCTTGTTATGTTTGTTTTTTCTATGTGCAGGTCATTCCGGCAAGATCCTGTGCATGTGTGTGACGCGCGAATCCCAATACCTCCTCACGGGCTCGGAAGACACCACTGTGGTGGTGTGGGATCTGCACACCTTGGCCATCAAGACCAAGATACTGTGAGTATATGCACATGACATTAATTAATTACAGTCTCCGAGTATTCTCTGAGTAGCAGCAGCAAAAAAGGACTCATTATAATAGCACTATTTAGACTCGTGTAGCATTGTTCTGCCTAATAAATGAAATAGTCAAAATTAATGATTCGGCTACATTAAGCTGAGAATAGTAGAGAAAAATAAATACGATGGAGATATTCGCAGCGCCTCATGGATCTTATTCTCCAATGATGCATTAGTCCCCCTATAATGCAGACATAATTCAATTAATACTTAGCAAACAATTCACCTGTAGCAGAAGATCTCCACCATCCTCATCCACCCCGACTTGATTACGCCTCTGTTGAAGTGACCGCTTAGGATGTTGCTGCGGTCGTTACTCCGTTCCAGAGTGACTCAGCCCGAGGACTAGATGACCTGACGCCTCAATATCAAAATTATATTATATCTGGTAGTTCTAGTGAGGTTAACGAGGCCTCTTTTTAGAGACTAGGGGCTTTAGTAAACCTGGGCGCTTATCCCCTATGCCACACTTAATTCCTTGCAGAAAACGTGTGACGTCATTACTAAAATTCACATTTATGTTTGGGTGCAAGGTGCTATGGTGCCCATGCCATGCCATGGGTTTCAGTGTGGTACTGCAGTCGATCAGCTCGGTCACCACGGCCTCTCATGTTCTATAACAAGAGAGGCCGTGTTGGGCGTTGTTGTTTGTTGTGCTTGTCAAATTTCCCATCACGCCAGCCTACACAATATCAATCGCCAGGCTTTTACCAGCCCTTTTGTGGCAGATAATCTCGAAATCTAAAGGGTCTGGTGCGTGGTGTTGGTACAACACCTGACCGAATGACCCATGTCCCTTGAAAGATAGGGCTGCCTCTATGGGACGTTACTTTCTTCGACACGCTGGCACCGTCTCAACTTTCTGAGAAACAGGGTAGGGCTGGTGATGCGTCTACTTAGGCAGAGCAGCTCAAGCGGCTAAAATATGCTAGTTTGGCAGTGGCTACATATTTGAGCCGTTCGGTGTTGTGACATTGGGGCCGTGGGGACCGGAATCTCATCGTATTTTCAAAAACCTGTCTGAGTGCCTGGTCGATGCAACGGTGACCAAAATGCTGATTCCTATTTGGCTCATCGAATTAGCATTACAATTCAATGGGGCAATGTCGCCATTTTGGGTAATACGCTGCCAACTGGTAGTGCGCTAAAACATCTGGGCTACCTGTGAGCTAATAATGGCTGAATGTTTTATGTAGTAGTTAGGTAGTTACATATTGTATTAGTTAGTAAATAAAGGCACAAGGGATATATAAAAAAAAAGTTATTTCGGCACTATTGCAAGTGCCATGACCGAATGTGTTTTTAGTGTATGATACCTTCAATAATACCTTCATATCTTCGATAATTCTGACTCGATTCGCATGATTTATTTTTATTTATAAATTTTGAAATAAAAAAACGATTTCAAATGGTTTTAATTACTAAAAAACTACTGAACAAATAAAAAAAAAATAGGTATACAAATTGGCCCAGACATCGTAGCACATACAAAAAAATACAAATGAATTGAGAACATCTTCCTTTATTAATTAAAATTATCATTTATTAGTTATTGAAATGGATTTATTACTTTATTAGTTAAATTCATTTAAAGTTGTTTTTTTTTATTCAAGAATTTCCTACCTACGTTTCAAAGTGTATCAAGAAAAGATTTATGACCACAGGGAACATTTCGCCCCGGTACTGTGCGTAGCGGCCATCGTCAACCGCTCGCTGGTTATAAGCGGTGGCGAAGACTCGGCGGTCATCGTTACGTCGCTCGTTGATGGTGCTCTGGTGAGTGAACTTGCGTAGGTGTTTTCAACAACACCAGCAAGGGACGTATTAAAAAAAACATTAAAAATAAACTACCACTGCTGTACCTCGGCCTCTCCAAGTGAGTGCTCATGGAGGTTTTTGCCCATAGTGGTGACGCTGCTGCCCGTCACTGGCTTATAGAATTTAGCTACGCTGTTGTCGTGATGGTTATACCGCCCCGCCATCAGTCGGTCTTTTTGGTAGTGGTAGGCCTCGTTTAAAAGAGTCTTCTTGGGGAAGTACCACACTTTTTCCAGATATTCAATTGCCAAGCAGTAGTGTGCAAACATTACTATGTTTCCAGCAAAATTTTTGGACATGAGACTTATAAACAAATGTCTCAGGGTGACGAGCGCAGTGCAGTGCCGTGCAACATTTTGCAATACAAAGTTCTAGGTGGCACTGTAATTGCTATGGGCAGGCGTGACGCTTACAGGGAAGCGACCTAAATTAATAAGAAAACTATTAAGTACTTAAAGATTTGTCTTGCAGAGAATTTTTAATGAGAATAGATTTTGAGAAAACTTAGAATACCTAGACATTTTAAGTAAAAAGGTAACTTTACAATATGACAGCACTTTTAAAGTTGTTTACAGCAATTTACAATATTATTCTCAATAGAAGCTAATTCACGAAGAAAAATGATCGAGAAAGCGCGCGTTTTTTTTTTTTTTTAGCTTATTTCATTACATTTTAAACACATTACATTGATCCTGATTTAGGTAATGGGAGTAAAGTTTTAAATTTATAAATTTTAACTATAAAACAGTACAATCTACTGACTAACTTACTGACTGACAGACAATGCACAGCCTAAATCAGAGGACCTAGAGATTTGAAATTTTGAGGAAATATTCCTTGAGTATCCCAGAGGCACTAAAAGGTTTTTTAAAATGCCATCTCTAAGGGGTGGAAAAGTTTGCACGTAGGCAAAGCTGCGGGTGCATCTAGTCCAGATAATGTTATCATTTTATTAAAAAAATGTTGCCTTTTTTATATTTTATTTGTATTATATTATAATGATGAAAAAAGTCGCCATCGAGTTTCTTGCTCGAGTTTCTATATAGCTATTTCAAATCCAGCGATAGAGCCAGTTCACTTTTATTAGTGCCCTGATAAGGTCCATTTGATTAACCATATTTTATGGTATCTACTACCAATCCAACATCAGATTACAACACAATTATTAAAAATGTTCTGTCAAATTAGCAACGCCGTAAAAAAATTACTATCTTCTTTTCTCGGTGCAAATTACACTCAAACAGATGTAATTCCACAGAAAACCTAAATATAGTCTATTCGAAACTTTTTTAAATGTATCTGTAGATAACAAAAATCGACCACCACCGAGGGCCGGTGACAGGAGTGAAGGTAATCCAGGACGGAGAGATCGTGGTCACATGTTCGCAAGACGGAACCGTCTGCACGTGGAACGTAGAAAACTTCACCTTGCTGAGCACAGTCGCCATCGGAGTACCGGTAATACAAGCATATTTTTGACCTTCCGATATTACATAATGTACGAAAGTACTTTCGTGATAGTCATTTAATGCGTAAAGTATAACATCAACAACTTATATTAGTCCACTGCTGGACAAAAGTATTTCCCAAGCCGCGCCACAGAGCCCGATCTTCGGCTAAGTGGGTCGATCAAAATTGACAAATAGATATTTTGATATAAATCTCTGTGCACATAAACCATTAAAATATAAAAACACATTCACAAAAGTACCATCTGGAAATTACCTACTTTAGGGCAATTCACGATTCCTGGTCGCAAATAAAAACAAAAACATATAAAAATATTTTTAAATGTATTTGTAATTGAGTGCATAAAATATGTTTATTTATTTATAGTTTTCTAAATTAAATAATGAAAGAATGTTCAAATACAAATTAATTTATTGCCATTTGATTGCCATACCGTAAGTTGATAAAGTTGGTAGACTAGATGAGACCCTAGAATCAACCCTATTTACAGGTGTGTAATGTTTAAGTTATTAATACAGTTATCAATTTTCACGATGATACTTTAACGAAAGTACTTTTCAAATTTGTAATCAAGAAATGAGGAATGACTAACGAACTCTTTATTGTACAACAGGTAAATGCCATGGAAATAACCGACGACAACGTCTTTCTGATCACCCTCCAAACTGAGAACGAGTTGCACGTGCGGACCTTCATTACTGGCACGCATTTACACGTACTTAGGAGGCATAAAGGAAAGGTAAGTGACCTAAGCTAAGTTTTATAAATTCGGGATAAAGGGATCTCCATATTGTTTAAGAAACTATTTAATTATCTATTACAGGTATTCTATCAAAGTAGCTTCCACATGTACGCCGATGATCTACAACTATACTACTCTGTTACCACTGACGAATTGCCTCGCGCGATTCAAATTCTCAATGACGATTTCTCACATCTTCTCACTTGGTCGATCAATTACTTTATATTATATACCTTATATACTTTATTTACATTTATTGTATATACATATTTTAAAAAGTTTTATATTTTAGTATTCATTTCGATTAATTTATCTTTATTTTCATTTTACTGTCCATATCTTGAGTGCACGCCTATAGACATATTTCTTGCACAACCAGGATGACTGGCAGAAAATGCTGTCTTAGCATTAAGTCCGAGTTTTCGTCCGAGTTTAAGTCACGGCTTTCCCCCATGGTCATTTTTCTGTACACTGTTTTTGTGCATAAAGTATTAAATAAGTATATAAATTACTATTACGCAAAAAAACATTTTTTGGAGGATTTAATGCTAGTAGCTTTTTCTATCAGTTATCTAGGTCGTGCACGATGTTTTTTAGTGTGTGAATAAGCTCTGCTCTAAAAACAGATAAAACATAGGAGTGTTATTTATAGTTTTTCTGTGGTACAAATTAACTATGAATGTCATTGATAACCATAGTTACTACCTATGATTGTTATTTGTATTGTTTTTCACTCTACTTCATACTGAGTCGACAAAAAACAAAATCAGTTAACTCCTAAACATTATCCCCCTTACTTATAAAAAGTTATGCAATGATTAGTAATACTACGCAATACAATATTGTACTGCGAAGTATTACTAATCATTACTTAATCATTGCATAACGTTTTATAAGTAAGGGGTAACTGTTTTTGGTTTTAAGGTAAAAGACCACAGAAGGTAGGTATTTATTCTGAGACAGAATTATGCTCTGTTTTAAGCACAATCGAATCAAAAATGAGCACATTCTCAAAGCAAATAACTAATTGATCAGCTCACACGCGTTATCAAACTGAGAAAACACGCCACAGAAGGCTGCTTTTTTTAACGAGATGTAAAAACAAATTACCATGTTTAATTAACTTGACAACCGAACCTATTGTTTTTCCTAATTAATCCACAGAGGAAGCCTTTTGTCGGGCTCGCCGGGAAAGCAATATTTGAGAGGCAGATTTTATTTATGATTCCGGGAAATCGGAATCGGGCAACCCTTTGGAAATGCAAAGATTGTGGTTTAGTTTCGGGCAGAAATTATTTCGAATTTTATCCTATTACGAGTAATATAACAGTGTCTAGCAGTGCCCACGGCTTTCCCCCATGGTCATTTTTCTGGGATATAAGGATCCTTGTTATTCCAAAACCAAAAGTACGAATATACCAAATTTCATAATATTTCATTTAAACGTCAAATAGTTTGTATCGATTGCTCGGCTTCTATTCTTTGGATTAAGATACCAAGCACACCAGTTTTTAAGTCAAACCTTAAGCTATCCAACAGAGAAAATCGCATTGCAATCGGTCCTGTAGTTTATACGTGATGCGCGACTAGACAGACATACACCATTATTAAAATATTATGTTCTTTTTCAGTAGCTTATTTGAAGTATCCGATTCAATTTTTATATGATCTGCTTTGTATGGACTATATGTTGCTGACTGCTTTATTATAAGTATAGAAGATATAGATCATCGTATCTTATTTATCTAGCTATTTTATACCTAACCTAAATAAACAGAAGAATATTCCGTACCCATTGAATGACATCATCATAAACTGTGCATATTTTTATACAGTGCTTTATTCTCGAAGTACAAAAAAATATATTAAGAAAATAGAAAGATACCTTTCTTATTAATTGTTATCGGTGGGCATTATCGTAGAAGATCCTGTACTGAATATTACTACCGGGATGTATTTTCCGGTACCTATTTCATTTTTTTTGTGCTATTAGCACAATGACAAGCGAGAACCTGCAAAACTTTTCATTAAGATTCCCAGATGTCCCACTTACATTGTCTTGAAACTTTGCATCAGAACAATACCCTTCATTTTCTCGCAATCGCGAATCTTTTGTCATCGCGTCGAATGTGCTGTTTACGCAAATCGTTATTTTTTATTGTTAAAGTATTCGCACGACAGGCGAGGATTAAGTTTTGAATAATAACATTATTAAATTACTCAAAAACTTGGCTAAAGAGTCATTGAGCCCGTGTAATTTTAAAACTATAATAGAATCTAATCAAAACTGACATACCACGATGAAACATATTATTATTTGTATCGTGTTTACAAAGTTTAGTTGAGTTTAATTATTTAATATCTGAAATAGGGTCATTAAAGTAGAGTGCTGGTATCAAAAAAATCGGGTCTTAAGTGAAGGTAAATTAAAATATTTCGTTCATTATGTATTCTTTGTCAAATCGTAGAAAATATTATGAAGTTATCCTATAGGCTCATTATAAATCAATTAGACTGTCCGATTTGAAGAATTGATTTCATTTTAAAACTTCTCGGAGATACCTACCCCGAAATACCATTAATTTATTTGTATCGCTTTTTCCACAAAATGCCGTGATACAAATTCAGTGGTTCGACACTTGATAAGCTTTTGAATGAATGTTATATCGCAACTGACGTTTTTATGGACTCACTGGGCAGGTTTCGCAAGACTATTTTAAAGTGCTTCTTCTCCTCGTTAAATTTTGTTTACGTAGGTACTGTTTTTTTTTAAATGTTTATAATAAATGCATGATAATGTTTACCTGTAAAGAACTGTGCATCATAATAGCAATACAACTATAATAATTTATAGATGTATTAGTGTTAGTGCACTGTATTTGTTGGTAAGCCATAAATATATAAATTAATAAACTAAGATTGTATCAAATGAGCTCCAGATAATATCCGCGTTAGTCCAACTGGTTCTTCTATTTGGTCTACGATACAACACAATGTACAAAAATTACCAATTTGTTCTACTGAGTACCTGAGAGAGTTCCTCTGTTACCCACAACAAACAATTTGAAATAAGAGAAGGGATACTGTAAAAAAAAAAGTATTGATATTTGAAAACTCTGTTTGAATTCGGTTAAAATAGATACCTACATAGATAAGCGTTTTATAATAAAATAAGTTAAAACTCTGTGGCAAAAACTCACCGCAAACATAACTATGGTTTATCTCTTTTAAAAAGCGTTATATCTCTTAAAAACAACATCTATCACAATGATAAAGGTGGATGGGTAAACTTCAAAGAGACAAACAACACTTAGGCCCGCTTAGGCGTACCAGGTGCATATTAGAATAACTAACACTAAAACATCGACAGCTACAATGCCTATGCTCAATTCCCTAAAATTTAAACACTTTATGCTTCAAAACAGCGCTGAAGTATAAAACACCTAAGTTTAACAAACCAAACGGCTGAATTACCTAAAGGTTCAAATAACCTAAAATGATAGTATCTAAAATACTTAAAATGTGAGTAAATAGCAAACAAATTGTCCAGTTTACAGAACTTAGAAACAAGACATAGTTCAAAAACTAAAACCCGACTAAAAATAGCTTATGACACTATACCTGTATACGAATCGATGACACCTCGCTTGTATATATACTTCATTACCCTTCCCTTGCTTAAATATTTTTTTATATCGGTCCGCAATTGACGGAGAAATCGACCGACAAATATTAAAAAAAAAACATAATTTCATCCGAACATATAACTTCACAAAAGGAGACCTTTTGTGAAGTCGCTTAAAATGTGGAAAGTCTGGACTGGCCCTTAATGGACATAGAGCATACATACATACGTATTACTGTACATTGCTGGCTTGTCGAGCCACTCAGCTGGTAATTGAGGACCACTAAATTGGTTAAGCTCTCACTTATTCGTTACAAGGAGAAATAGATTACTGGTGATTTCAGCTAAGTGCCTCGGAGCCATCCCTTTCTTATTACATTACGGGGTACTCAAGTAACCAGAGTGTTAACCGCCCGTATTCCGAGAAATAGGGTGCTGAACCCAGCTTGGTATTGTTTTGTGAATAGTAATGAACATAGCTCACCTACCTAGCTAGTCTACCTTTTAGACAACTGTTAATTAAATCACACAAACGCGATGTCAAGTTATAAATATGTTAAACTAGCTTTCAGTTTATAGTTTATCGTGAAAAAAAGCATCCTATGTTCTTCTAGTATATTAAAAACCAGCGCAAAAGTATAGCACCAACGCTCTTGATGCTTTTTGACAGACTTGTTATTAATTCGTTTCCACGGCAACCGTTGCTTATTCCAAGTAATGGGCATTTTCCAGTTTTCCCTTGAAACTTACCATTTTTCGGGATAAAAGTATTCATCAAAAACCGTCCGGCCATTATCGCGTTAAAACTTCCCAAACAATCAAACAGACAACGTTTCACTTTTATAAATTGGTGTGGATTTTGCAATGAGTCCCTTTTAAAATATATTTTATTCTACTCGTATAACTCGTTTTTTAGGGTTCCGCTCTGAAAGGGGCCAAACGGAGCTCATTACTAAACCTACGCCGTTCACATGTCTGTCTGTATGTTTGCCCTATATTTATAGGGCTTGTATCTTTTGAATCGTAATAGATATCCGGTAGAAATTTTCACATAATATGTGATATTATGAAGGTTATTCTTTTTTTATTGATGGTCCTATACAAAAATCGTTGTTTTCTTTATTTTTGCTCTATCGTAAAAACGGTAAGACATACCTTCAAGCCTTCAAGCCCACAAGTGTCAAACTTAAGTGATTATAGTGTATTTACTCTCTACGACTAAACACAACAATGTCTGTCAAAGAGGTACTTCAACTAAACTTCATGATAATAATACCCACTCTACCTTGAAACATTGTTACATTGACAGCTTTAAAATTATAGCTACGTTTACGTCCTCTGTTATATTGCACTTTACAACGTTAGTTACCTGTATTTTGATGGTATTAAACATTTTTATGGATTGACATGACGTGTAATAACGACCGCTAAAACTTTCATGCTGTAACTAAACTCTTCGCGATTCGAACTGGATTATTTGGTTAAGTTTAAATTGAGTCATGGATATATATAAATGAGGTATCTTTAGATTTGTCTTAATCACGAGAGTGCTATAGGATATATAGTCTCAAAAAAACTAATACGGCGGCTTATAGCTGCCAGATTGTATTTACGACGGAATGAAAATGACTAAAATTACAGCGCCAAAGGGGATTCAGCGGTTAAAGTAGAATATGTAAGTAAATAGGAAACATTTTTATTTACTATTACATTTGCGGGGGCGGTCAGCTCGCATCGCATTGCATCCGTCCGCTATCGCGGCTAAAAAAGCAAAAACCTGACATAGCACGACGTGAGTTGTTTAAAATTTTATTCAAAAGACACACACAGTACAGTCACACAGTCGGGTTTTTTGTATTTTTATAAAATTTTTTTTTTTTTAAACAGTGTCTAATAAATGTTCTGCTGCTCCCCATACATGTTGACGGATTGCAACTCAGGTGACAATATCACGCAGACAGATATCACTTTCATCATCTTCATCATCATCAGCCTATGTTCGTCCACTGTTGGACATAGGCCTTTCCCAAGGCAAGCCACTTGGCCCGATCTTCGACTCTTCGTATCCACTTTCTGCCAGCAACCTTGCGCAGATCGTCGCTCCATCTAGCCGGTGGGCGTCCTACACTACGTTGGCCAATTCGCGGTAGTCTCCACTCGAAAACACGTTTACCTCAAAGGTTATTGGTTCTGCGGCTAACTTTAATCGGTAATCTTAATTCTGTTCGGAATCTTGTCGATAGTTTGGTAGTTCAGGTCTGTCACTCCATTTATTGCTGGATTTGCTAAGTTGTATTGGTGTTTGCACAGAAAATTGATTTTGAGAGATTTCTTCCGATTTGTTATGTACATATTACTATTTCGTTCATACTCTGCTACTCACACTCCCTTAAACAAATTCACTCTCGCAAACATTTTACTCAATTACATATTTATAATCATAAATTCCCCAATATCTTCTTACTGGAAAAGGTAGTTGACTAGCTTTATTATTAGATTTCTTAATTTTTAGCTTTTACTTACTTTCTTTTAAGTTATATTGTATCCACTAGCTTAAAAGCTAAAAAAAAGACGCCTGCCCTGCCAAAAAATAGCTTTTGCCAATAAATTATATATTTTTGAAATGTGCCTATCCAGGCCTTCAATTTGATACCCGTACTGTAAAATACGAAGATTTTTTTTTCGAATTTGTATATGGTGCCATACTACCACCATATTACACATTTAAAAAAAATAGCATATGTTACTCTGGGGGATGTAAGGATTCTAACGATATGTCTCAATCTGTTCAGGTATTTAAAAGTTATGGTGGAATAAATAAACTCACTACATACAAACATACATGAATGCTAAAAACATTACACTCCTTTGAGCAGTCGTGTAATAAATGGAAGAGACATTTAGTTTCTTCCATTTATTGGGACACGGGTTCACCTACACTGATTGAACTGTGAGATTCAGAGATCACCATCGTTTGATTTTGTAAATGTTTTGTACCTCATCGATGTACCTTGACTGTATTAAGTTTTTTGATCAAATAAACATAATAAATAAAACCTTAAATTATAATTAAGGTTTTATTAATATTTTTATAACAATAGTTTTATAAAAATATTGAGCGAATATTCAAGGTACAATCTGATTTTTAATTAAAGCAAGATGACGCTTCCTAAAAGAGCGTTTGACTGCCATAGGTGTTGAATAATGCTTTTCATATTGAGTTCTGCTCAAACATTTTGACAAACTTTGAAGTATTAGGTGATTTATCTGGTAAATAGGTTTAATAAGTAGAGGTCCCGACTGTTATTGATTAATAGCAGTCGTTAAGCCATGTCAGAGGCCCTCAGGCAGCCTGACAAACTCTAACACCAGAGATCAGCACTACCTTATACGACAAACAAACGCACAAAGCGAGCGCTCGTGCATAACCCGTTTTTTATATTATGTAAAGGTAACCAGAGTTACCGTTTGTACTTAGTATCTATTTTACTGATATTAGCAACATGATATTTGGCATCACTCTTCTACTTTTGTCATCACTGCAAACCTCATTTCAGGTAGATAAATATAATATGTAAGATGTGAATGTATATAGGGAAAGCCATTGAACTTTCTCCGTACATTCCGTTTTCGTTTAAAATATTTTCATAAACTTCCTCCTTCGATGTACCTGGTACCTATTATTTTCAGTCCCAAACACTTTCTCTTACTTCTTGTTTACTTTAAAAACTTCTATTCTGGACATATCGTTAGAATGATGTTAGTCATGAGCCATTCGTTACATTGTGTTGTAACGCTAGTTTATCTCCACTCAGATTTATGTTAGCTACACAAAACAAAGTTTCAAAGTTAGAGGATAATAAACTAACAAAATCTAAGCAATATCTTTTATCGTATATAACAGGTTTTTTTTACTTTTAAGTGCATATTAACACTTGCATGATCCCCAACACTATTATAACATGTATATTGGATGGGTTTGACTTAAAAACTGGGGTACTTGATATCTCAATACAATGATTAAAAGCCGAGCAATCGATAAAAATATTTTTAACCGTTGAATGAACTTTGATCAAATAGTATATTGGTATTTTAGGTCCTGGAATAGCACATAGATTGGATAACGATAATAAGAGTAGCCAAATCCGAAAACGAACGTTTGCTCATTGTTTTTCTATCATAACGGGGTTTGGCCATAACCACCAGGCTTGGCAAGCGTCTTGGTCATCGCTGTAGTAGGTGATAACACACATATTGCATGCTGCTGCCCATTTTCTAAATTCCTGTAGCTGGTCACACAGCACCCTCGTGGAATGAGGAGGGTGGTCCTGTTATTATGCTCGCAACACGGGGCTAACCACACATTAGCAAACAATATAATCATGATTCATTTGGGAAAAAATATATATTATTGGGGTTTTTTCTCGAATAGCAGTATTTATTCCGAACCCTACGGTAGAGTAACTTAACTATCAAGAGTCATAGGTCCAAGATGAATGAATATATCTAATCGGCTAAATGATCTAACTTGCTAACTCCATTTTCAGCTAAAATTACATTATGCTATCAAAAGAAAGAGAAAAAAAAGGAGCGAGCCTTACAGTCATAGACAAATGCACATTACTCCGTACTCTAGACAGGCTATTGACGAACGTCATAATGAGCGCATTTGACTATCGCCATTTTGCCGCTGGTTAGCAGTAGTTTGGCACTAGTGCTCATCCACGGAACTAACGGTGACTAACGTCAGGAGATGAAACAATGTCAATTTTAGTACCATGGATGCTCGGTAGGGCGCTTTGAATCGGCACAAACGAAAATATGGCAGAGCCTATCCTGTGTTAATAAATATCTAACATCTCGTTAACGTTATACACTGTTAAACACATTGTTCACGAAATCACTCCCATACATTGCAGGAAAGCGAGCGGAAAGATATAACACATCAAAAATATTCTAAAATATGCTAAAATTAGCAAAATAAACCTAGTTATAGAATTCGCGCCGCAATCTCATTCATGGTATCTCCACATCCATACTTTATGCCGCGCAAATTTGGTTAACTCCCACCATTTGACGCCATTTTGCGGGCTTGTCAGCAGCTTATACGGTTTTCTCGGTAGTATTAGTATAAAACACGTGAGCTTTGCTTGCAATATTCGTATTTTATGTGAAAAGTATTACCTACGTATTGTATCATATTTTCATCTTTTTCAGAAATATCCTAGAATTAAATGGGTCAAAAAAAACTACATTAATCAGATGTACAAGTATTTTACACATTGTGGGATTTAGACGAATATATTTCTTACTTTGCTTTATCAAAATTGATTTGACTATGAAAAAAAAAAGATAATACCATTTTTGCCATAAAAACTACCATTATTAATAAAAGGCTGGTAATTTTATCTTTAATTTTATCTGTAATACCAACGCAATCTTGGATTTCTTGCTCTTGTGAGTATTTTATTAAAAGCTTTTATTTAACTTGCAATGTATGTATGTATGTTTGTCTAGATCAAATATTGCAAGCTGTTTTAGAACCACTTCCTCTTATCCTACAGAGTCATGTTGGTTCAGTTTCGATAAAAATGCATTTTATAGTAAGCACGACCTGAATCGACACCCAGGATTATATCCAGATAAAGGAACTCTTCAACGGTTAACAGCACAGAAACTAAATTTTGTGGTAAAATTTAAAACAGCCGGTTTTAGACTTTACCATGACATGGTCTCCAGATTAAGCTTCTCTTCAACGGTCAACAGCCCAGAACCGAAATGTTGTGTACGCAGTTAATAGTGATAGCCCGTGCTAAGTTTCACCATACGATGGCTACAGCTGAAAGCTTTTTAAACGTTTTTTTAATAATTACTATTTATTAATCAGTTTCCCATGAGTTATATAAAATGGAGTCAGCAATTTAAGTTTTTTAACCTACTGTATTTGATTTGGTTATACGTTTTAAACATAAATATAAATGTTTTTTTTCATAAAACAACTAGTTTTCCCGCCCGCGACTTCGTCCGCGCGGACTACTGTTTAACGCGAAAAAAGCATCCCATTTTCTTCTAGGATATTAAAAACCAATGCAAAAGTAGGTATAGCACCAATGCTCTTGATGTTTTTTGACAGACTTGTTATTTCGTTTCCATGGCAACCACATACCATTATCTGATGGCAACCGTTCCTTACAGTGAGTAATCAGATTTCCCGTGGAAACTTACAATTTTCCGGGATAAAAAGTATCCCATGTTTTATTCAAAGGTATAAGCTATCTCCATTCTAAATCATCAAAATCCGTCCAGCCGTGATCGTGTGAAAGCTCCCCAAACAAACAAACAAACAACCAGACAACGTTTCACTTTTATGTATTGTTATGGATTATCAAAAACCTTCTTAATTTTAGGTTAAATGTTTCTGCGTTGCTCACGACTCTTCAAGGATAGCAGTGGGCTGTTCAGATCAACGCATATACCTGTATAGTCTACACAGCGCTCAACTTATCCGGACCTTAGCCGTGGCTCACGACTTGGCAGCACTGGCTGTCGCTGATAAAGACCATTTTTTACTGGCGTCTGGTAAGATACAATAATTAATTCATATTTTAATTAAAAGATTTTATTTAACTTCACTTGTGTGTATATATCTATGTATCAATCTATGTACAGGTCGGATTATATAAAAAGAACGCTGGCGGTTAGGCTGCGCATTAGGCGATTTATCGGTCTAATATGGTGGCTATTTGGTGGTCCATTTGGTAGCGAAAGGCTAATTAATAATTATTTAAAACAATAGGCTTAGTACTTTTCTGCGCGAGTGTACCCATGCGCAAACACACCCCCTCCACTTTCTTCCAGCGTTCTTTTTTACATGACGCGACCTATATCTTTGTATTTTGTGTGTCCTGGAATCTTGCAATTCAAATTTCGAGCACTTCCCGATTAGCTATCTGGCTGAAACTTTCAGAGTAGCTCAATGACAAAGCAATAAAAAAAAAGAAAAAAAACACGTAAAAAAGAAAACGTAAAAGTGAAAAAGTAATTTAAAAAAACGAATAAATGTGTTTTTTTTTATTTATTGTTGCCTGTATTTTAGATAGCCTTCATATTTATTTACGTCTGTTCTATTTCCTATCTACACTGGTCTACTAAGACCACCGCACTACCTGGTAACTAAGAGGTACCACACTTTTAAAATATTATTTTTTTCAACTATAGAAGTCAGTTTTGAAATTACAAATTTCATTTTATACCAAATTTCATCAACTTTCTTTGAAATTACACATTGGACATTAGTTACATTTTTATCATAAAAAATATGTTTTTATTTAATCGTTTCTGTCTTTCTGTTCGCGCATGATGTTAAAACTACTGGACGATCTTCATTAATTAATATTAGCTTGGGTTTTGACTTAAAAACTGGTGTACTTGGTATATCAATCCGATGAGTAGGAGCCAAGCAATTTAATAAAAAATAAAAAATGTGGTACTTATTTTGAAGGCCGGTGTAGTTGTACCATAAACACAGAATAAATGATAGTACTTGTACTATCATTTATTCTGTATTGCCATGACTGAGTAATACTCTCGACGAAATATGACGTCATTCACTCAAAGCGTCGCATCTCCAACATCGTCCTTCACGACAATTAATTAACTCCGGTTCGGTAGGCACAGTAACCTATGGAGATACATTATACCCTTTCCCCGACTGTGTGACGTCCAATTGTGGACACACTTCACAGAAGGTTCACGGCTCATCAACTTTGCAGGTGGCAGCAGAGTAACCATCTATTCATTTCACACTGAGGACCACTTGACGAATTTCCGACCGACCAAACAGATGAAGCGTCGGCAAACTAAATCGAAAACCAATATCAGTGTACTACAGGTAAGTTACAAGCTTTTATTTATGTCATGTGTTAGTATATTATGATAGGATGTGGGTATGTCAAATCTTGTTAGCTATCTTGTTAGATTTTACCGATTAATTTCGTTGTGGTATTCTCCCTTATTTTTTGGAATACGACTTACGTGACATTGGCGGAATTGTGGAAAGGCAACTCCACAAATGCCATAAAACAAGAAGTGTAGTGACTTCTTCTTCAGCTATGAAATTGAAATTAGAGTACACATATTAGAAACCCGATGACAGTGCAATATTTTGTCAATTATGGACATGGTGTTGATTCTGAGTGCACCAATTAAAGCTAAAACAAAATTTGACAGCTCTAAAATTATTGTTGTCATTTTCAAACCTTTTGGATACGAAAGGGACAGCAACAATTTTAGAGCTGTCAAATGTAGTTTTAGTTTTAATTGGTGCACTCAGAATCGCTGCCATTGTTTATATGATTTTAGAGCGAGAGGCGTTATCTTTACGTCACGAAGTTAATTGCTATATTAGCCGTGTTCGGTTGGTCAGTTCAGAATACTGCCCGTAAGACAGATTTACAAACTAAGCTAAAAATTTGAAGCATGTGTCACGGTAGCCGAAATTGGTAAAGGCATGTGCCGCGCAGAGGCACGGAATGGTGCGGGTTCGAACCCCGTCCGTGATTCAAATTTTTCGTTTAGAAAAATGATTAGTTACTTATAAATAAATAAATAAATATATTCGGGACAATTCCACACCAATTACCTAGCCCCAAACTAGGGTACCCTGTATTATGGGCACTAGATAACGGATAAACATACATAGATACGAATATCAACATCCATGACTCGGAAACAAATATTTCTGCTCATCACACAAATGATTGCCCCTTGCAGGATTCCAACCCGCGACCATTTGATTTCGTTCCTTGGTTTAGCCACTAGACTAACCAGCCGTCGTTATGGACCTGATGATGGAGTTACGAGTAGTCATGGGAACTTTTCGCTATAAAGGTGCGAAAGTGCCTTGTTTGTGTCAATATTGCTCTGCGTATTACTTTTAATGTGTACTTTTTTATAACTTAGCATTAGGTACCTAATTAAAACATGTTTTTTAAAAGCAAGCTAATAATAATAATATTCGGGACAATTCACACCAATTATACCTAGCCCCAAACTAGGATACCCTGTACTGTGGGCACTAGATAACGGATACACATAGGTACATAGATAGGAATATTACATGCATGACTCGAAAACAATCATTTCTACTCATCACACAAATGATTGCACCTTGCGGGATTCGAACCCACAACCATTTGATTTTGTAGTAGGGTCTCTAGCCACTAGACACACCGGTCGTCAAAAATAAATAAATAATAATAATAGCTCTTGATAAATAAATATTGCATTGGCATAGGGTCTCTAATTACGTGAACTAAACAACCTTGAATTATATTGTGTGCTAAAATTTCAATCTGTTAAAGATAATTGAGTTAATCTGGTCGAGACTGGCGATAAGCGATTTCATGATAATCAAGCATCTACTGGAAAAAGTTGATACCATAATACCTTTGATGCTAAGCTGATTAGGGATTTGAGATTAAGCAACGTCAACAGAGAGGTACATTTTAGTTTTCTATCATAAACACAAATTTTATAATGAGGGTTTATAAGAGTCAGTGCTCAATACGAGCGGTAACTGTGGTTATCAAAACACGGTATAAAAACTGTTTTTTTCACGAGCGCTCGCTTAGTAGTCTTTTGGGAAATCTGTGCACGGACTCAATAATTTATGTGGTTGCTTTTGTTTGGAAGAATTTTACTAGTTAAAAAACGAGGGCAACCTAAAAATATTTCCAATAGAGGATAGCTTTTCATAGGTTATTTTATAACCACATGTATTCAACAGGCGGAACAAAGTGAGCTGATCCCAATCAGTTGTCTAGAAGTATCTCGAGATGGACAACTGGCTGCCAGTGGTTGCGCCCGTGGGCTGGTCCGAGTGTGGCAACTATCCACCCACAGACTGCAGGCCACGTTCAATGGACACATGGGGCACGTCACATGTGTCACATTCTCGCCAAACAACTTGATAGTGCTCAGTGGCTCTGAAGACAGGACTGTTGTGGTTTGGCAGCTGGCTGACAACTCATCATCTTTGACTTACAAGGTTAGTCAATGGAATCAAAGGCACCTCATAAGCTACTGGGTTTTTCAAATGACTGCCATTGAATGCGCCGTGAGTTGGTCCGAGTGTGGCAACTATCCACTCACAGACTGCAAGCCACGTACAATGGACACATGGGCCACGACACAATTGTGTTGAGTGGTTCTGAAGACAATACAGGTGTGGTTTGGCAGCTGGGTGACAACTCCTCATCTTTGACTTATAGGTTAAGTATAAGGTTCACTTACTCGCGACGGTAGTTTTAGGAGCTTAACCAAGCTCGGCGGGGAATCTAACCATGTTATGGTTCCAGCTATGATGGTATTTTACGAATGCATTCCAGACTACAATCCATAGTCGTTGTCCGTGTGGTACCAAAAACATCATGGTCGTGGGTTAGCAGAGGGTTTGAAGTTTATGATAAGTATTTACTTACAGCTTCAGCTCAACTTCGACGAAGTTCCTTCTCTAACAGTTACAGTTTTAATATTATATAATTAAATACCCAATTACTTCTCTCGTACCCAGGGTCACACAGCAGCTCTCCAAACGTTGCTAATGATGTCCGACGGCCGGCGAGCGATGTCCGGAGACAGGTCCCGTAACGTGCACGTGTGGCTTGTCGACTCCGGGATAGTGCTGCATTCCACTGCGGGACCTACAGCCAGTATAGACGTCACACTTAACATGAAGTATGCGGTATGTCTCTCGATTCAGACGCCTCGCATTAAAACTGTTTTCAGGTTCAGTACTACTTAGAATAATTTTTTATCAGCAACAAAGTCGCAGGTAGGATTACTACATTCCTTTGCTCTACGAATGTGGATGCGAATAGTTTCGTGTGGATTATGATGACGATGATGATTATGATGATGATGATGATGATGAAAAGTATCCTATGTTTTATTCCAGGATGTAAGCTATCATAATTCCAAATTACAACAAATTCCGTCTAGCCGTTATTGCGTTAAAACTGCCTAAACATTCGGGATGCATTCGCGTCACGTGACCCGCTCAATACCATTCCAATCTGGCAGCCTTATCCCACATCCACGATACCAGTGAAAGAACGTTAACGTCACGATTTGCGTTTTTTCGTAAATGTGATTAATAAAAATTAAAAATCTCATATAAATCTGAATTATGAATGGCATGGATGATGAAATTTTAAAAGCGTCATAATTGTAAATTATCAAATTGTGGCATGTTTTTATCAACGTCCGCTCATGAGCAATCGTGCATATAATATCTATCAGCCACACAGTTAGTGGTATACATACATTAAATACCGAAACTTCAATCATTAATTTAATCCATTTATCATGATCGAAAGTGTTTGTTTTCACAATTATGCAGTGTCATTGTTAACGACAATATTTCCACTCTGCTGTGTGTCCTTTATTTGTGTATTCATACAACTTTGTTGAACGCATCCACCTAGCCTCATCTCATTTAATTCAAGTTTGATAATGATGTATCTTGCAGGACATATCCATGAATTAAAACATCTTATAATATGGCAAAATGCCCAAAATGTGATCTTACAATTTGTTCATGAATCAAAAGTATAATCATTTGATCGAGATGGTTCTTAGCTGTAATGGGAGGGGGGAACGGGGTTATTTAATTTTTATTTTGTGTTTGTGTTTAGGGGGAATCAGAAATAATGCTCACAGTCATTCAAAACTTAATCGATACGCCATCGTTTTTCTACTGTGCCAGCGGGGTGAATACCTACGTAATATTTAACCTACAATTTCAATCAGTATTGAGAAAAAACAGTTAGGTTATTGGGAGTACCTACTAATTAGTTTCTTAGGATTACGCAACTTTTCTTGCCCTATTTTAATGCCTTGTCAGTCGATAGTTTGCAAAGTTAGGTACATACCGATTAGAATGAAAATCTGATTGAGCTGATTGCAACAGGACTTCCGAAATTCGAATGCAGGTACTATCAGATGGGGACAACGCCATCCGAATCTGGACGCTAGCCGGTGGCGACAGCGGCGAAGAGAGGCGCTCAGTGTCTCACGCGGAAAGGATCACTTGTTTCGCGCTCACTTCTGACTCACAGCATGTTGTCACAGGATCAATGGACATGTCTCTGAAAGTTTGGAAGTTAGACGGAGGGAAACTCTCTCAGGTAAGTCTAAACGAAGCCAGTCATAATGTAGGTAACTATTTAGTATGGAATTGAAGAGTTACGGGATTGAAAAGAGGCGGTTAATGTCCCTCGCGGAAAAGATCACTTTCCCTCCACTGCGAATTTGCAGCATTTAGTCGCAGGATCATGTCTCTAAAAATCTAGAAGTTAGACGGAAGAAAGGTAAGTCAAAAAGAAGGAAGTTATATGTTGTTTCTTAGGGAAGCATGTCATATTGTAATCATTCACACACACAATCTCTGGCTTCAAGTTTAGGTACTGCAGGTTCACAGCATGTCGTCAAAGGATAGGAAAACTCAGTCACGTCAGTTAAATGTAGAACTAAGTAACTGTCTAACTAAAGAGAGACAATCAGTAAGTGTCTCTCGAAAGGGGAACGAAAACAGAGTATCAGCACAGACTATCTAAGTGAGTTTCGAACTCTGCCCTAAAACTTAAGTGCTGACGAAATATGCGCATCAAAACCAATCACTTAAGCAAATGCAAATAAGCAACTGAATGCACAACATCAGACAACTATATTTTATTTCCATACGTTTCCACTTATCGCTTAACTACTACAACCCAAAGGAAATCAATTTTATATGCCATGTTTTTATATTTTTTATAAGTAATATTCGCACTTGGGTGGATATTATATTGACTTTGTGCGATGGTAACCAAAAGGGCTTACTAGTGCGAGTGGTTCCAACTATACCGGTTTCGTACCGCACCAGTGACATTGTTATATTTTAGTTATGTGCGGGTTTACATCTCTCCGTTATTCGGAGGGCACGTTAATCTGTTGGTTCCAGCTGCTATTGATTGATAGCAGTCGTTAAACCATGTAACAGGCCCTCGGGCGGCCTTATAAACTCTGACACTGGAGGCCAGAACTACCTCATAACAAAAGCAAGCATTGTAACTTTTGTTTTGAATACTACATAAATATGCACATAGTACTGGGTTACTTATGACTTTTAAAATGCTAAAATTATTGTTATGCTGAAGCCATGTTACTTAATTGAAACTTCGATAATTTTATTACAATTTTCCATCAGGTTTTAGTCGGTCATTCTGACATCGTTACCTGCGTTGCTGTCTCCATCACTAATAAGACCCAAGTGGTCTCCGGTTCCTGGGACTGCAACTTGATCGTCTGGGATATCAATACTGGATCTGACCTGCACCTCCTCTCAGGGCATCTTGGCAAGGTTACCTGTGTCAAGGTTACAGGCGACGGAACCATAGCAGTTTCTGGTAAGTCTATTTGTCATCAGATGATTGTGGTATCTGGTGCGGGAGACTGCAACCAGAGCCAAATGTTCCTGATAAGGTTACAGTCTCCGACCTGTATTCCATCTCAATTCATCTGGGGAAGGTCACGGGTAATGGACCGTTTCTGGTAAGCTACCTATTTAAATATGTCATCTCTTGTGTGTGTTATCTGCTTCATAAGACTGCAACCTGTTAATCTGGGACATCTACACTGAATCTGTCCTTCACTGCTTCTCACGGTATATTGGGAGGTCCTCTGAATGAAGGTCACGATCTATAGAAATAATTCAGTTTCTGATAAGTCTGGTTATGTCAGCTGACGATGATTGTGGTATCTGGTTCCTGGAACTGCTTCCACATTATCCAACATTATCATCTGGAACATTAACACGGGTCTGACCTGTACCTTCTCCCAGTGCATCTGGGGAAGGAAATACCTGGTAAGACGAATCAGGTCATCTGATTTGGCATATAGCTGTAAGATTGGATATATTTCACTTGTCTGTAACGTCTAATTTGAGACTGATGCAACATCTGATTAATTTCTTACTATAATCATCTGACTTATTTCACAAATTGTAGTATTCATTGTAGGTACCATTTTATTCATTTCAATTATTTTGAATTTTCATCTTTGTTTGTAGTATACCAGGTTCTTAACATATATTTTTGTAGGAAACCGGCGCGGAACTTTCGAAGTTTGTCTTTAAGTTTTTGCTGTTTAGTTCCAAGCAATTGAGTTCTTTCAAATCGTGAAGTAAATGCCAATGTCATTAGGAGAACATCATGAACTTTCCAATTTTCCAAGTGGATTTTTGTATAAATCTAAGGTAAATAGCTACTTTTATTCTGAAGAAAACAATAAATCCATGGGATGCTATCATATGGCTGCGTAGAAATAGTTCTGAGAGGCAACAGAACAGAAGTGATCAACTATGAAACTAATAAATTTCAACTGTCTCAGGTGCGGAAGATAAGACCCTCATCATCTGGGAGACCAAGCGAGGTCTGGCGCTGACGTCATTGGCGATACACGTTCCATTACTCGGCTTACAGGTTACAAGCGAGGGCGCTCGTATTGTCATACATCTTTTGGACAGGGGTAAGTTTCATTGTAACTGTAAGTTGGTTTTGATAAAGATTAACTTTGGAAACTTAATATTATTGTATTATGATGTACATTCATTTTCTAATTTTCTAAAACAATTTTTCATAGAAATGATTTAACGTTGGATTTAGATTACCTATTAGGTATTAACTAGCTATACTCTTGACTTATCCGAAGATTATTGATAGAAGTTAGAATTTGGGATATTGTCAACTATTATTTATTTAATAAGTGATATCGTCAAACGCTTGATTTAGGTTACCTATTATTAACTGGCTATAAGTACTCCAGTTTTATTCTAAGTCAACTCTTTTAACGATAGAAATTCGAATATAGGGTATCGTCAACTATTATTTATTTTGTGATATCGATAGAAATTCGAATTTGTGATATCTTCAACTATTATTTATTCTGTGATATTGTTAACTTCTAAGTAATCAGTTTCCCTTCTTTTCGGTGTCGTCATCAGCTTTTTCTGTAACTTGAAATCTGTTCTCTGCAGGTTGTCTTCCGATAATCTGCTTGCACAATACGCCTGCCACTTATGTCAAGATACCAACGTATGCTGCGCCGACTAAAGATGTCGACCGTAAGTCTGGCTCTCATAATTAGGTTAACTTTGCTATCACATCACATCATCAGTTTGGAAACGTCAGCTGCTGAACAAAGGCGTTCCCCATTATAGTGGATTTGACATGCTTATCTGCTGACCATTTCCTTAACCTGCTCTCTTCCTTTTCCCTTCCTATTTCCTTAATCCATATACTGGTTCTCCAGCACCCGTGGGATGAGAAGGAATTTGCCTATTATGAAGGCGGGTCCATATGGCATGGCGATTTTTGCCTTTTAAGCCTTGAAAATATGTTAGTGTTGCATATTTTTTAGCCCGCGAACTCCTAGGGGTGTTATAAGTTTAGGGTGTGTATCACTGTATGTACCACTGTATCCGTGTGTCTGTCTGTGGTATCGAAGTTCCCAAACGAATGGTAACTACGATATATATGTGGTCTGGGAACTTCTATGGATATATGGTCTGGGAACTTCGATTGATCAAATGTTTTTTTCTGTTTGAAAGTTGATGTGATCGTGATGATTCTTAGCTATAACTAGCTGTGCCAGTGTGGTCACATTTCCAGGTTAAAAGTTCTCTTTGTGCTATTCAAAGACCTAAAATACCAATATAACACATTTGATCAAAATTACTTTAGCTGTCAATAAGTTATTATCGATTGCTCGGCTTCTACTCACCGTATTGAGATACCAAGTACCTACCTACACCAGTTTTATGACAAACCCTAAGCTTGTCAAAACCGCATCGCAAACGGTCCCTTAGCACGGTAATGTTTTACCGTGCCCTTAGTTTTTACGTGATGCGCAGACAAACTAACACACAAACAAAGAAACAAACAAACAGACATACAGACAGACACGATTTTCAAAAATGTTATATTCTTGTTCAGTAGCTTATTTTAAGTACCCAAGACCATTTTTTTTTATTTATCTCCATTGTACAGACGTTTTCGTTCTAATTGCTTTAATATAAGTATAGATAGATAGATAGAAGATAGATAGATATATTGCTAGAAGATGTATAGATTATACATTTGAGGTTTAGCCAGTACAAATGACGAATTCGTCTGCAATCACATTTTAACACGACTGCCGAAAAAAGAAGTGTAATGTTTTCAGTGTTCATATATGTATGTACGAATGTAGGTACGTGAGTTTCTTTATTCTACCACTAACTGTGCCCACGGCTTTGCTCGGGGGATCATTTCATTTAAAAGTAGTCCATACGTTTATTCCAGGACCAAAAGTACTTACCTATAAAGTACAACATACTACATTTCTTCAAAATTCGTTCAGCCGACAAATAGTTTTTTATCGATTGCTCGGTATCTTATCATCGGATTAAGATACCAATTACCCAATTTCTAAGTCTAAGTATATGAAAACCTCATTGCAATCGGTCCAGTAGTTTTTACGAGATGCGCGAACAAACATACAGACAAACTGAAAAACTAACAAACAAACATACAAACAGATAAACAGACAGACATGATTTATTAAAATGTTCTGCTTTTGTTCATTAGCTTATTTTAAGTACCCTTGACCATATTTTTTTAGTTATCTTCATTGTACAGACTTTTTTGTTCTTATTGCTTTATTATAAGTATAGATAGATAGATAAATATTAGTAACGTCAAAATAAACATAAATTTGGATCCCTGTCCCGCAGGTACCCTTTATTTTTTCGGGATAAAATGTATCCTCAATTTTAACCCATCAAATAAATTATAACTGTGTCAAGTTGCATCAAAATCCGTTCAGAAGTTTCAGCGTGAGACGTGTTCTTTTAAATAATTTTCAACCAATATCCTGCGGGAACCCTTTTATTTTTCAGGATGAAAAGTATCCAATGTCCTACCTCATAGTATGTTCTAACTCATATCTTACCAAGTTTCAGTTGAGTTTATTCAGTAGTTTCAACGTGATGCGCGGTCAAGACACAGACAAATAGACAGACAGACAGACAAAAACGAAAGAAACTGTTTTGGCTTCAGTATTGAATATAGAGTACCCTCCAAAAAATATTTTAACCCATGATTAACTAATATATAACTATGATTGTGCCAAGTTGTATCAAAATCCGTCCAGTAGTTTCAACGTGTTCTTTTAAATAACTTTCAACGCCTATCCGGCGGGAACCCTGTAATTTTTAGGGATGGAAGTATCCTATGTCCTACCTCGTACTATGAACTCAAAGCAAACCAAGTTTCATTTTAATTCACTCAGTAGTTTCGGCGTGATGCGCGGCCAAGATAAAGACAGACAGATAGACAGACAAACAAAAATTAATACATATAAAACAGTTTTGACTTCAGTATGGAATATAGAGTACCCTCCAAAAAAAAACTAGATATCTTCAATGTACACAATTAGACCTGTTACAGTTTTATTATAAATAAAGATATAGATAGGAGGAAAGGGGGGTGAGCATCGTAGCTCCCAAACGAATGGGCCGATTTTAATGCGGTTTCTTTAGTTTCTAAGCTGATGTTATCGCGATGGTTCTTAGTTATTTTGAGGATCGTATTTGGTTTCTCAATCCGATGAGCACAAGCCGAGCAATCGATAAAAAACTATTTGACGGCTGAACGAAATGTGGTATATTGTACTTTTGATCCTGGAATAACATTTCCCAACCAACACACTAGTGGAAATTAGAGCCTATTTTGTAACTTTAAGGTATATATTAGTGGCATTAGAGTTCAGGAAGCAGTTTTAAGTTGCGTTACTGCTTCTGCAAACGTCTGTAGGTACACAATGTACCTAAAGTGACAGTATCGGAAACAAATACCACCCTTGTCTTTATAATAGTTTATTCTAGAACCAATTTATCACTTACACCTTTTATAGAGAGTTACGAAAATAATTTATTACTGAAAGTTTCATGAGGGTTTCTCTTGTTACTGTTATACGCCACTCAATTGCATAAAAGAGTTAATTGTAGGCCATATAAAGCAGTTGTATAAAAGTTAAAATAACCACTCTTGTTCTACTAGAAGTTCCATAATAGGGGTAATAATATACTCTAATACAGATTCGAGTTACAAAAAGACAATCAATGTAACTAAGACCTACTTGAAGTCGTTAAAATGGAATAAGAGCTACCTTGAGTAATAAAATAGAAATTATTTGCATCGTTGTACAGACTTAGTCAATCCGCCATTTCTCAAGAAAATTCACTTATTTACTTGCAAAATCTAGATGTTATAATGATGTATTTCATTGGAATTAACTTTGCATTTGTCAATATATAAACATCCAATTGCAGATAATAAACTGTCGACACGTAATAAAAACACAAAATAATTTTATTTCAAAAAGTCAATGCTGTTTTGCAAATATTTCTTACATTTTCATATTATTTCGAAAGCGCTTAAAAATTACTGGAAAAAACATCATATATATGCACAGTAAACATGAAAGCGTTTTTATCCTCTTGTGTTTAACAAAATAATAGGGCATATTTTAATGATGGCCGATTACAATATTAATTACACTTCAGTCACTTCACCATTTTGACATACAATACGTTCATTCATATTCGTTCACTAGTTCACAAAAGTAGCATTATAAAAGCGTTAGTGTGGCGTTAGTCATTCGTTGCAGCTCTTGAGGCACCGTTTTACTACTGTTGTGCAGCTGTAATGTAACTAAGGGTTGCATAAAATTGTGCCCAAAATGGTACTATAGCTGCTGCATTAGGTCTTCAGAGCACGCTATAGCACTTACATCTTAGCACCTTTGGGCATAATCTGATTGGCTCTAAAGCCGTTATGCAACTGGTTTGTGTTGGTTGGGTTAGGATACTTTTAGCGTAGGAAAATGACCACACGGCAAAGCCGCGGGCACAGCTAGTGAATAATAATAACATCTTGTTATGTTTATATTTTAACCCCCGAACAAAGATACGGGTGTTATAAGTTTAGGGTGTGTGTCACTGTGTCACGGTGTCACATTGTGTGTGTTTGTGTGTGTGTGTGTGTGTGTGTGTGTGTGTGTGTGTGTGTGTGTGTGTGTGTGTGTGTGTGTGTGTGTGTGTGTGTGTCTGGCTATGGCATCGTAGCTCCCAAACGAATGGACCGATTTTGATGCGTTTTTTTTTTAAATCTAATGTGATCGAGATGCTTCTTAGCTAAATGGAGAGAGAGAGAGGGGGGAAGGGGGAGGTGAGAAAAGGGGGTGAGTAGCTTCTACACGAATAGACCGATTTAGCTGCGGTTTTTTATGTTTCAAAGATGAGGTAAACAAGATTGTTCTTAGCTATAATGGGGGGGGGGGGAGAGAAAGAATGGGTGTGAGTCATAGCTCCCAAACGAATGGACCGATTTTCATGCGTTTTTTTTTTTGTTTGTAAAGCAGATGTGATCGAGATGCTTCTTAGCTATAATGGGGGTGGAGGGGCAGGGAGTGTTTTTTTTTCCAATTTGTGCTTGTAATTTGTTTAACCTCACAGAGTTACGGCCGTTAGCTCCGAAGCGACCAATGAGAAGGTTACTCAAGAAGGAAGTGTCACTTGACACCTACACTTGGCAGAAGAAATACGGACACCTAACTTCCGCCGCCATGATGGCGCAAGTGGACGAGCGGCTCAAGCGAAGGTAAGAAGATTTGGTAGTGTCTTGTGTCCAGGTTCGAATTCTGTCCGGGGCAAAAATGTTTGTGCCTAAATGTTTGTTCTCGGGTCATTGTGGTGTGAAATGTGTCCATGGCACCCACGACATAAATAATCCTAGTGCGGGGGCATATGAGCATCTTCTTAATCGGGCTCAAATCCTACAATGTGCAATCATTTGTGTAAAGTGCAGAAATGTTTGTTTTCGAGTCATGGATGTAATAATTTGTATCTATGTGCGTTTTTCCTTTATCTAGTGCCCATAGTTCAGGGTACTCTAGTTTGGGCTAATTGACCTGTTTTTTTGTTTATTTATTCTTAAACGTTTGTTTATTAATTATTATTATTCCTCTATGCATTGCAGTTAATTAATTGTTGTCCCATGTTCCCATATTCCACCTTTTATCCAAATCGATTCAGCCGATAAAGTTTGATTATACAATAAACATTAGAAATTAAACAAACATCCATATTCAGAAACTTTCACATAACTATCAATATAATATCAAACCGACAGTTTTCATGTTCATAAGTTAAGTATTTATTAATTTAACTTTGGGTTGTATTTAACTGCAAATCAAAAATCTACTTTATGTTTACTGAAAAATGCCCATTTCCCATCAAAAATTTTGTTTTTTTTTTCTTCATTAGTTTCCAACTCTAGTGCAGTGGGTGGAGGGGTAAATGAGAATTACCCGTGCAACCACTAGTGGTTGAAGCCAGTGGGTGGACGGGGCATCCCCCAAAAATACTGATTACACAACAAAATACTCACCTCAAAATATTATTATCTGAGCAAGGACGCATCGCTATTTATCTAAAGGCCCCCTTTTTTGTAAATGGCCATCATCTAAGTTTATTTGATGTGCAAACAGTATTTTTGATATGAAAATCATAATTTGTAGAATTATGAATTGGTGAGTGATAAGTTTTCTGATGTGGAATTAAAAATACTCATTTAACTTTAGCTGAGTCGTTTCTAGGATTCAATAAATAATTTTTGGTTTAGATTCTCCGTGTCGGCTTCCATGGAGGAAATCTCTAAAATTCAGGAAGCAAAGAACAAAGATTTGGGCTCTCAGGTAAGAATCATTTAGCGAAAAAAAAAACTATATACCCTATTTTTTTTTTTAATTACTTTAAAAATAAAGTAATTATACAACTTGCTGTGCCCACGGATTAATCCACATGATCATATCTGTGGGTTATTAAATAAGATTTGTTATTCCAGGACCTAAAGTACCTATAAATCACCGCATTAAGTATCCTAGTTCTTAAGTCAAAACATAAGTTACCCTACTGTGAAAACCGAATCGCAATCGGTTTAGTAGTTTTTGTGTGGTGCGCGAACAGACAAAGAGACAAACGATTTAAAAAAAGTTATATTCTTGTTTAGTAGCTTATTTTAAGTCTCCTATTTTTTTAAATTATCTTCTTCGTACAGACTTTTTGTTGCTTAATGCTTTATTATAAGTATAAATAATTGCCAATTGTTAGATCCATAGATCCAGTTATATGAATAAAATAATTAAAAGTTATATTATTAATAAACTATAACTAACAACGACAGATAAAACAATCAGCCCTCAGAACATTTCCAGACAACATAAATGCCATACCCGGAGAGGTGAATTAACTTTTAACCAGCATTAAATAATATTTTTTGTATGGGATTTTGACAGGTCTTAATACTAGTTATCGCTACTTGACGTCTCCAGGTACGGCAGAGTAAACAGTCTAAGTGAAATAGGTAAACTGGGTTTTTTGTTTAGGTGAGCTCTTTAGAAGAAGCGGCTATTGCACAATCGCAGCATTTTGACCAACTCGAGGCACTGTGGAACAAGATATCACCTCCACGACGCCGTTCCAACAAGGTATGTTTATTAATCGACATTAAAGTAATAGGTTCTGCAGTCGGACCAAGATTGATGCTAATGAAATACCAGCCGTTAACTAAGGCATTACAATCCATATCCATACAATCTTCCGCTACTATTTTCTCGCATTTACAAACTATTTTCTTCATGAACACATACTGCCACAAGCACAATCGTCAATTAATAATCGAGCATACAATCGCTTTTTTGTATAGATTTTAAGGAATTTTATGCTTTGCATTAATTCATGCTTTGTCTATAAGTGCAGCAGTTAGAAATTACGGCAAATACTTGCCAAATATTAAATTCGTAATTACGAAATATCCATTACTATAAAGGAGTCAACACACTGAATCTGGCGGCACGGGACGGCATAGCCCAGCGGGTAAGGCCGCCCGCCCGGGCTTATTTTAAACGCAAATGTGATGCTAATAGCCTGGCGGGCGGCCTTACCCGCCGGATGCCGGCGGACCGCTGGCTTCGGTGTGTAAACCATGAAGATTTCGTAACAAGTATTTAGGTGTTATTTGGATTTAAATACATATAATTAGTTAGTAAGATAACCAATATTATACCTAGTATGTTGGTTACATGGTTAAGTTAACATCAAAGAGAACTTAACGTAGTATATCTCCAGAAAGCTAGTTAAAGTATTTCTTGTTATAGACTTTGGCAAAGCAGAGTTCGTTGATCGAGAGTCGGTTCGACTCGTCCGATGAAGAACACACACCAGTTGAAGAGCAAGGTATGTGAATATATCATATATCATAAATTATAATTATATCACCATGTTTTATATTTTTTAGCAAGTTCCTATAATGTTTAGGAGAGAGTTGATATTCTTAAAGTCCCTTTTCACTGTACGTTATCTAGGGAACCATTTATTAAGTTGGGTTTATGAAGTCCCATGAACGTGTCTCTCTGTAGAGACCACATTTACTCGTACAAATAATTATCCAAGAAACATCCATTAGAGTGCATTTTTTCCCCCTTTTGCTAACTGTAAAGCATATCAACCTGTTTTTCATAACATATTTGCAGAAATGATTAAATACCATGGATCTTCTTAAAGGGGAAAAGATATGGCACGCTTTAATATCACATAAACAAAACTGGACTAGATACAATTACATGCAATCTCACCTACACAGCTACCTACATTTCCATCGTCATTGTGCTCCATATTGCATCTACAACAAAGATAGAGAGACATACGCAGACTGTAGCGAGACTGAAACAGGTGCTACACAAATTCAACTCCGATTGTAACTAAGGACAAAGAAGGTCAATTGATTTATGCAGTCAACGCCCGAGTAGCTGGTACCCTATCTTTCCTCTTTTATTTAGATCTATGTTAAAAACCATTTAAACCAGTCCAACAATCTGCACTTCTATTAAAACAGTAACATGAAATAAGTAATTGCTCTTTCCACAGAACACATGGTCGAATGAGGGAATGGAGCGTGACAAATTACAAATTAGCCTTCTTTAATTTACAATTATTATTATTTCAACTTTGTTGTGAGCCTTTTAATTTATAGTCAAATTAATTAAATTGAATATTACATGTTTATTAGTTCGTTAGAGACGTTTATTTTAATATATTGAGTTGTTATTTAATCGATACGTTTTCGTTTAAGTTTTTAAGGTTATTAAATTTTTTGAATCGAAATTAGTAATAGTTATGAACGTAAGTTTTAAGCAAGTACTTTTAGAACTCTAGCCTCGATGCAATGTGATCTTCTAGTTATAGCTTCTATAATTTAGTGAATGGTTATTATCATTGATTTAATAGCATTTTCTTCGCATATTAATTAGTTCAGGAGCGTAGAGAAATCTCAAAACGTGCTTAGGAGTAGGTACTTAAATAAAGTTATTTTTTGTTTAAATCTCAAAGATGCAAATCTAATAAATTAACGACAAACGAACTTTAAGTTAGATTGTAGTTTAATTGTGGAAACTAGGGTACACAAATTATGTACCTAGCAAGACTTTCGGGCTTTTTTCTGAGTTATTTACTCGTATCATAACAAATGTAACAATACAAGGTATAGATCCTTTGTTTGCTTTACAATTTAAAAAAGGTACATTAATTCAACTCAACATCGATATATCCCCTTTACACATTAAATAACAAATATATCGTAATCTGCACGATCACTTGTCTTTATTTCGACTAAGCTAAATTTGTAGCATCCTGTATACAATTTATAAACTACTCTATACTTTCTATTCCATCAAACTCTTTCCTATAGCCTAAAAACTTATTTTTATAAAAATTCTCAATATTTGTTATGTGATTGTTAATTGTGGTTTGTGGTGTAAGTGAATTAATATTCGGCATACGAATAGCTAAAATATTGTAGGAGTACCTAACTAACACTAGATTCATATAGATAGTTACACTTCTTTTTTTTTTCATTTTCTGAAATCTCTTCTGTTGGATTAATATATAGCAAAATGTTTTTTAGAATATATGAGTACCTTTATAACCAGAAATTGATTTTTTAAATGTTTGATTTTAGTCAAAGTTAGTTTTGCTAATTGTGGATAATAATAGTTTTTGTGCAATATTTTAGTCAAAGTTAGTATTATGGTTAATGGTAGCAATTCGGACATACACTAAGTTATACTTAATTTCTTCAATTGTAATTTAAACCTTGTCGACTTCGTAACAAGGTTTTTTGCCCTTGGCATCTATTCTAAACTTTCGTCAATTTAAGCTGCACTGCTTAAAATAACGTATTTAAAACAAGTTCTTAACACGCTATTTAACAGCGTTTGGTTAAATTCGGGCTCGTTATGAGACAGCGTTTGAATAAATTGTGACTATATCCGCGTGGAAACAAAGTAGTTTAGAGTTTGTTTTTTTTAGAAATGATTTGTGCTATTGGTCTATAGCTGTATGTCTATAGCAGTGAGTGAGGCATAGATGGTACGGGCAAAAATATCTTGTCACGAAGCCAACAAGGTTTAAATTACATTTGAAGAAATTAAGTTTAGTTTAGTATATGTCCGGATCGCTACCAATAACAGTTTTTGTGCAATATCTTAGTCAAAGTTAGTATTACTAATTGTGGTTAATATCAATTTTTATGCGATATTTTAGTCAAAGTTAGTATCACTAATTGCGGTTAATAACAGTTTTTGTGCTATATTTTTTACCAAAGTTAGATGTACACTATTAGAAGAATATTTATTTTTGTTAGTAGTAATATGTGATTTAATTTACACCATTTTAATATATATCAAATATTATTATTACATATTATAAACGAAATATATTTAATTATATACACTTAATTATTATACTGCAGTTGTCACGATCACCTGATGCTAGTAGCATTTATATTTAATTTTGTCATTAATAGTTTAACTGCGCAATTTTGTTATTAGCTAAAACTAACAATTAGTGAATTAAATTAATTAATTTAGGTCTACTTGTAAAGTATATCCCCGATCAACGTATCGATTTAGCGTTTCCAAACTGTGATCCCTTATAAAGACTTCTATATAAGTACACATATTAATCAAACTACATGTTATCCTTATAAATTAATTAGAAAATAAACGTTATAACTTAAGCACCCTTTGTTTAAAATGATTAAATTCACGTTGCATGTAGTTTGCGAAAGCTTATATTTAATAATATACTATTTATCTTTTCCGAACTCATAAAATTCAATATTACATACGAGTACAAATGACAACCGAAACGAATGCCTCGGTAATCAGTTGTTATTTTGAATCAATAAAAGTAGATGTAATACTATAAAAGGACAGATGTTACGCGCGGAACATGAACACACTTCCTATTCCACAAAGTTCTACGAGTTGAAATAATTGTTTTTATTTTTTAACTTGATCTTACCGATCAAACTTGATCTAATTAGCTGAATTACGAGCTAGCATGCAAATGGCTTATCGAAGTCTTCCTTATTATTGTACTTTACATGAACACTGAACGTAAGGTACATACTGTACATAATGAAACATTTAATAAAATTGGGGCCAAAAAAACTTTAAAAAAGGATAATTGAAAAGCTTATACAATTTAGAGTCGTGTTTAGTATGTACCTTTGATTAATGGATTTTAAAATAATTCCAAGACTTAAGAAAGAAAACACGACCCTTTGCTTCGTACTGACGATAAGTTGCATAAAAGCTTTTCAATTTTGTAATTGCTTTTTTTGGCCTCACTTCCGCGTTCCGCGCGTGACTTTTGCCATTTCCTTGTAGTCTGAGAATACCGTAAAGATTTTCATAATAAAAGAAGTAAATGTTGTGGTATTAGATGTTTAAAATTTAGAAGATGCAATAATATTTAATAAGTAGATGCACATGCTCGTAGACGTTTATGAGAAAATCTTCAATGCTATTTCCTTTATGAACCGTTTTATGTCTAAGGGACAGCAATTTTTAGCTTTCTTTATCTATTTCAAAGAAGATTTAGCAGAAGTACACATTTTTATGGACGTGTGTTAAACAAAAACGAATAACACTACAATGTATTTTAGTTTATTTCTTTCACCTAATTTTGTATTTCCATAATAATTATTTTTACATATTATTAGGTATTATTATGAAAACTAACGTGATTTTTATACATTTTAAAAGGCAACAACGGGAGTTACTCACTTACATTAGTTGAATTTATGTTTCAACCACATCCGGTGGTTTTGGAGTGCAGAACACTCGCGAAAGTGTCTCGCCTCGCACGTACGCGAGCTTCATCTAATATGTACGAATGGGAGTTTCGTTTTGTGCCTTTTAATATGATAAGATATTTCCAGAACTTTGTTTCTCATCTTGTTCTGTTTTATTTTTTCAATAAATTCTAAACTTAATCTTTAGACAATATCACCTTGTTAACTATTTATATAGAATTTTATAATATTTATCGTTTCATACTCCTCACAAACGTGAGTTTTTTTTTGACCTGTCGTGGCATTATATCTGATAAAATATATTCTCTGTGTTTCTTATAATTATGTTGTTTTATTGCGTCATTCAAATAATCTTCATAATCTCATAAAATAAAGTAACTAAAAAATAATATACCTACGTCTGTCTATCTGTGCACAAAATACTCGTAGTTGATTAACGAAGAATGTTTGATGTAGGTATAATATTATTTATGTTTTGTATAGTTTAATCAACCTAGGCCGAATTTTCTCAACAAGGTAGGAAAAGTCAGCCGTCTCAGTATTGTTATTTTTTTAAGTATTCTGTACTATTATATCTATATGAAAGTAATATAATTAGGAAAGGATTTATCTTGTCAAAAAGTTCTATAAATAAGTTTACTTGACCATAATAATATATATATTAAAAAGCCCAAAATAAACATTATTCAGTAAAAACAATTCATAAATGTTTGACTCCTTAGAGCTCTTTGTCATAAACTATTCTAATCCGTACCGAATCTATACTAATATGATTATAAAAGGTAAAGTTGTTGGTAAGTATAAACGTCTGTTTGTAGAAGGTAATATCTGGAACTACTGATCCGATTCCAAAAATATAGTTATACCGATGTTTTTGAATAAGCTGATTTCAACTGATTCTGGCGGATCTGTCCAGGTACCTGTTCAGTAAGTATCTACAATAATTAGTTATTATCTGGTGTCAAAGACGTGGGGGCGGACAGGGCGCGGGTGGCCTACCCCTTTGCTACCCGTGTCGGGGCAGATCTCTAGTGTGATAACAAATGAAAACAAATCCAGATATGAATTATCTAATCAATGAACGATAAAAAATAATCAAACACTTGTTGTAGAATTAACTTACTATCGGAAGGTTGTGTGGTCAAATGATAAGTTAATTTATAAAGACTGCCAAATAAAAGTTACAAAACAGTGCAAAACTATTTCTAAAAAAACAGTTTCCACGGATGCGAACAAAAAGAATATGCTCAAACTGGTTAGAGCATATTCAACTGAATTGCAAGAAAAGAAGAAAATAACAAAGAATGAAGGCAGAAACAGACCATCATCATTTCAACATGTACACGTACATGATACTGGAACAGGGCAGCATAATGTTTGCACCAAACAATACTAATAGTAGTATTTTCACGACTGTTACTCTTGTTGTCAGCTCGGTCGGAGTTTCGTTGTCACTACTCGCCTTGGTGTTGCTCCTGCTTACCGCCTGCCTACTCCGAGAATGGAGGAACAGCTATAAAAACCAACTGCTCATTCAATTCATGATCGCAAGGTCCTTGTATACTTTGCTGAGATTTTTCTTCGACATCCGGAAGTTTTTTAGCATCTGTAGCGGCAATGAGTGCATCATCTATCTAGATGAGTTTGCAATGATTTACTCTGAGATTGTCCTCGTGTCGTGGATGTTCATCTTTAGCAGACAAATGTACGACAGTTTAGTGAAAGTGTTCAACTCTAAAACTCGCAATATTTGGAAAGTGTCAGTGGCCACTTGGGTCACTCCAATAATAATCGCATCGGTGATGAATGGACTATTTAGGTGGCAAGATAGAAACGATCTCGTGATATTTTTCTTATATCTAGCGATTATAAAATGGCCTTTACTAGTAGTCAATGCCGTTATATTGTTCATGATTTTGAAATCTTTAACTAAACCAAACAAGACTAAAGTGCAAAATTCCTCTAGTAATAATCCTAGAATGATTGTAGTTATGATCATGCTGATTTTCTTTTTTTGTTTTCAGCAAATGTTTTTGGACGTTTACAAAATAATTTATGTTGTATACGACCTGCATACCAATCGTCTGGTAGCAATGAATATAGGGATAATGTATCATTGTGCAATCGCCATATTGTTTTGGGTTTTCGGAAATGCCGAAACAAGAAAGTTATGGCAAACAAAATTAGGTTTAAAAGGTAAAATTCCGCTAAGTCACCAGTCTAGCCTAAACAGTACTAAATAAAAAATATATAAGTAGTATTTAATTTGCAAGGCTAATAATATTTAGAATTATCAACAACTCGCTGAGTATCTAGAATAATGAGTATGACCTCGTACATGTAAGCGCAAATTTTAGATACATGTCATTTTCACACGTGTAAGTCAATAAAAATAAAAGAACTCATACACGTACAAAGGGGTTCGAACATTTTTGTATGGAAGCTGGCATATCCAACGACCGCCACTTTGTTTTTTTATTCAAATTTTCCGCGCACGTTGAAAGTAGTATACATGGGTACGTCCCCTACTTATATTACAACTATTATTACAAACAAAAAATTACATGTAATAAATTACCCTAAAGAGTCACGATCCCGAAATATTTGGAGGTTAAAGTCGCAATATGAGATCAATTTTAACGATTAAAAATGCAGTTATTACGTGTTTATACGCATTCCATTGTATGAATAGTTCCCAGTAGTAGTTGATTTTACTATTTATTAGAAGACAGTATAAATATTTGCACGAAAAAGCCACTTTAATTAGTCATTACTTAATTTTCTAAAAAAATGCTATTTTGTTTGTTAATGTATACCTATTACATTATCTATTCCATAATTGGTAACGTTAAATAATCTTCACCTGGGAACAGTTATATTTGTGTTTCATGCGCACTCGTTGCTTATAATTATACTTTGTGTCCTTGTTTATGCCGGCGAAACATTGGAAAAGAACCGGTGACTTCAAACAAAAGGTTTCACCAAGGCGCGAGTGGGATAGAATACAAGCCTACTCGTATGTTTTACGTACAAGACAAACCAATCACACCGTGCGCGTATGGTTATGCCACAGTTTTAAAAACATACAGTTGCTCAACGAAAGTACTTACGCAGAGCAACGGAGGGGAACTCGCGGAGAAGCGGGCGTCGCGGGCCGCATACCACAAACTCGCACAGTTTGTGGTATCGACCGTGAAAGGCTGACGCGTGCGTGATTTACAATGTTTTTTTATTTCGTTTAGTGAAGTCTAGTAAAAATCACTAAATAAAATGGTGCCGATAAACTGTTCTGTATACGGATGTTATTCGATATCGAAATACAACAAGGATTTAAAATTTCATAGATAAACACAATTTTTTATTAAGTTCATATCAATTTATGCTGACGAACCAACAGCAAGTATTTTTTACTTACGCAAACGTGTATACAGTACCTCGCGTGATTCCTTTGGTTGTACCTCCAGCTGACGTTGAATATTGTAACGAGCTAGAAGCCCATTTTAGACAAAATTTCCTTTCGTTTGTTGGAAACAATATTTTAGATAAATTACTTGTATTACTTAGTAAAATAGAATTTATTTCTTGGCCATGCTCATATTTCCCCCAATATTTTTTTACTAAAATGTTCATTCGAATGCGAATTTATTATATAGTTAATTTTAATGACAGAAAACTAAAATCGACTACAAATAAAGAGTCATGCAGGTATCTGGCAGTGCAATACCTTTAAATGTATACAATAGAAAAAGTGATTCATATTAATAAATTATTACGCTATAATAATAATCACAATTATTTTATTTCCAATTTTGTGACAACCCTTGCATGTCTGCGTATGATAGCGTTAGTACCTACACAGGCGGCGGCATCGCCCTATATCAAAGGAGTTTCTATTATGTGTTTTGTTTTCGTTTTCACCAGTTATTTAACGTTACCAATTTATAGTATAGAATTAGGTATATACTTTGACAAACAAAATAGCCTTTGTTGCGATGTGATGAAATTTAGTAACTTAATTAACTATTTTTATCTAAATATTTATACTGTATTCTAATAAATAGTAAAATCAACTACAACTGGGACCTATTTATACAATGGAATGTGTATACATGCGTAATTATTTTTAATTATTATAATTGTTCTCATATGGCGACTTTGACCTCCAAATATTTTGGGAACGTGACACTTTAGGGCAATACACTTGTCATTTTTTGTTTGTAAAAGTGTCACCTATATATACAAAGTACACTGCGAGAATGCGAGAAACTTAAAAAAAAACAAAATGGTGGCCGGTGGATATGCCACAAAGGTTCTGTCCCCTTTACGAGCTTTTGAAATTGTTCAGACTTGATCCCCGTATAGGTATGGAGCACGAATGTATGGTAAGAAAATCAAAATGCACGGCTGATGGGTCATGCGCAGTAATTGTGTAACTAAAGACAGTTTCTGTGTAGGAAAACACAAAAAATAATGATAATCAAATTCCTCCAAGTCAACAGCTTAATCTAAATAGTAGTAGGTACTATATTAAATAAGATATCAACTGTGTATTTAGATCTAATAATTATGAAGTTTGTGGTGCCCGGCATAATAATAGGACCAGCCATTCTCATCTCGTGGGTGATGTGAGAACCAGCAAAGGGAATTCATTCATTCTTTTCTACTCATTCTTGTGTATTAACACCAACTTTTGCGATCACCAAAGCACCGGCTAAGCGTGGAGATTATGACATGAGTTTCACTAGATGGCGCTTATGATAATATTAACTTAATTTATTTCTTTGGGTCTTAAATTGCAGTGAGGTTAGATATAAAACTTTATTCGCGGTTAAAACACCATATGTTAATGTTTGATCTATACTTTTCATTGCCAAACTAATATTTTAACCATATTCGTTCCCTAAAAATTTGGACTCAAGACTTGACTCAAGATCTGAACAAAAATTTATGTTAGATTTACAATTAAAACTTAAGATAAAATATAATCATGACACGGTAATATAAACCAAAAAAGTTTAAAATCAGACCTGATTGCAATTAAAAGCCAAAAAAACATATTGTCTTTTAGCGCCATCTAGTAAAACCCATGTCATGGACCATGCACCTTATAGCGAGCAATCGTTCGGTTCGGCACTTGAGGCGTTCCATTGAAGAGTGGGAGTGGACTATTTTACACTACTACTGTGGTACTATTATTTATTCTGTCCTAGTAGCGGCTAATTGAAGCGGCTTCAATTATCGTTCGTTTAAGTCAGCTTAAAATGGTTAGTAATGTTATTATTATCTAAATTACCTAGTACCTATATGTACGTATTAAAAATCTACAGCAAAGATACCTATATATTTATATAGAGCCAGAAATAAGTAGGAAAGTAGTAGGAGCATGTAGTATGAGCAGCTTAAGCCCTATATTTGGAACTAGTAACTCGTCCCGGCTTCGCACGGGTAGCTAAGGTTTTTTTTTCTACCCATGCTCTGATTGACTAAATTGAACAAAAAACGAAGTAAACGTAATTCAAAATCTTTGGCAGGAACGCTCGTGGTGCTTTTTGATTTTATTTCTTTTAACTAGATTTTCACCGGAGAGAAAACATGTGTATATCCTCGGCTTTGCACGCGTACACATTTCGCCCTCCTCCCAACACCTTCTCTACTTTCTATCTTCCCGCTTCCCCTCCAACCTTCCCTCTCTCCGCCCACGTACCCTCAAAAACCCCTACCAACAACCCCCGATCCCGCCCCACAAACAAATACTTTGCTCTTTTTTTGTAAATTCTTTTCCAATGCGCGAGGAACCAACTTGAGAAAAAAACGAACAAAAAAAAACATTGAAATCAGTCAATCCGTTCTCGAGATATCGTTAAATACTTACAGTAGTCGCAGCCAATCTATATGATTATGAAGTAAGGCTCTGTGAGCGATTGCGCAGGTACTGCTGTGAGGATAAAACAGCATAAATTAAGAGCGAGATAGAATATAGGTCGGCCACAGATGTAACAGATGTCTTGACGTCACGTCTGTGTGACGTTTGTTGAGACGTCAAAATGTCGCGGGCACAAGACGTATTGAGTCATCAGTGGGACCTATTTTATATGACGTATGAAGGCCGAATTTGGGACGTCCTAGTTACGTCTGCGGGTTCATCATATGACGTCAAATTTTCCGTGATTATGACGTTGCATTAAGGTTGGTCACAGACGTAACAGATGTGCTGATGTGACGTCTATGTAACGTTCGTTGAGACGTCAAAATGTCACGGGCACATGATGGGACCTATGAATCCGGTAAAAATAAATAAATAAAATAATGACCAATATGCGACGTCCAGGTGTCGTATTTAATACCAACAAAATTAAATGTCCACTTACTTCTCTTCTTTTTTTTCCTCCTTTATTGGACATGTACTAACTAGATGTTCAAAAGCTCTCTCAGTTTTACTTAAAATTACATTATTTAGATTGTACAAAGTAGCTGGTGACGCGGGTCGAACCCTTTGCCCTGCCTTGCTCTGTTATTCGAATCCGTCACACGATCAACTAAGCCACGTTGAATTTTGCATATTGTTTCCTCCGACTAAACAATATTACTACGGCGTAAACTGGCTTTTATTTACTGCTTATGTGCATGCCAAAGCATACTATTTGGAGATTAAGGATTCAGTTTGAGGCGAACAAATAGCATGTAAAGAAAATAAATTAAAATTGTTTTAGTAAAGAGTAGTTTTACATGAGTACAATGATAACATGATCCATACATATAGTTGGTGAAGTAAATAAGATGCTATTCAAAACGTATATTTATGAACTTTTTTTTTTCTCAAAGGCCTCTTTTGCACTTCATATTGGACCGCTGCCTCTTTGACATTAAAATTACATCATTTAGACGTTTCATATTGGTCTGTAACGTTTGTTACGTCAAAAAGAGGTGACCATTTGACGTCTGTTTTAGGTATTTTGAGACGTTTTCCATTTGTCAGAAATATGACGTTATTTGGATGTGTCATATTGGTCTATAACGTCCGTTACGTCAAAAGGGCGTGACTATGTGACGTTTTTTAGGGTATTTTGAGACGTTCTTCATATGTCAGAAACATGACGTCATTTAGACGAGTCATAATGGTGTGTAACGCCTGTGACGTCAAAAGGACATGACCATGTGACTTCTTAGGGTGGTTTGAGACGTTTTTTTATTTGTCAGAAACATGACCTTATTTAGACGTGTCATATTGGTCTGTAACGTATGTTACGTCAAATTGACGTAAACAAGAAAGTTTGCATTAAGTGCATTAAGGTCACTGACGTCACCTTCCTACCTGGGAGATTTTAGCATGGATCTAGAATCAGAATGGATAGAGCTATAAAACGTTGACGCTCCGCCAGCCATTCGTTCACGAATTGTCTTGTTTCTTTCTCTTTTATGCAGATCGTCACCTTGAGTGAATGAGAAAATTATATAGTTATATATAGATATATATATATAACTATATAATTTTAACTATATATATAGTTATATAGTAGATTGACAACCTCGCACTATCCGTATGCCTGGCATCCACTTTTGATCTCCTAGGAGGCCACAACATTGCATCCCGTGTGGTTATAAAGTGAAATCCTACAAAAATATCGTTGTTATGAGTAAACATTCTAGCAAAATAGTGAAATTATGTCGTTCTGTGGTCTTTTTTGTCCATCAAGAACAACAAAAGGAGGAGTAAAAGTTTCAGAATTGTCATGTCACACGTATGTTTTTACTGGCTATTATTATCTTAAATATCTAAGTTTCAAAGCAAAAATGTATATAACATTAAGTACGAGTATACACATAATTTACGTCATATCTCTCGTCTTACCTCGCGGTGATAATCAATTAAAGATTTAAAACTTTAATAGAAATTCATACCACCATAAAACGGACACGCTACCTAAGCTTTCCTTTCATCCATTCTGATTCTAGGTCCATGGATGTAGATCATAGTATGTAGATCATATATAGACATATTCGTAATTGAGATATTTGTAGGCACATAATTTTGTAATATTTACGTATTGTGCGATCAACTAAAAAACGTGATTTATATATTTGACCTGTCGAGGCTTATACCTGATAAAATATATTCTCTATGTGTGTTTCTAATCTGTCATTTTATTACAATATCAACGTGTTTCCAGAGAATTTTCGTATTGTGTTAATAATAATAAATTGTACTCAATCTAATACGTATGAAAAAACGAAGTCAAACCACATTTAGGTATTGTAGAATTTACTTACAATCGAAAGGTTGTGTGGTGTGTGGTTAATGATAAGTTGTCAAATACAGTGCACGAATCTTTTTAAATGTGACTGAAAAAAATAGTGAAATGAGTCAAAATAAACAATTTCCACGGTTAAGTAGAGTAAAAAACATAAAATTGAAAAAAAAAATGTTACAAGAAAATAACATAAGACACTGTGAATACAGAAAAAGGGCAATCATTTCAACATGTATGTTGAACTGGAACAAGGCAGTATAATCTATGCGCCAACGACACTTGTTTTTTTTAACTACTGTTATTCTCTTCATCAGCTCATTTGGGGTTTCCTTGTCACTATTCGCCTTGGTGTTGCTCCTGGTAACCGCCTGCCTATTTTCAGAATGGAGGAATAACTACAAAAACCTGCTCATTCAATTCATGCTCGCCAGGTGCTTGTACACTTTCGTTAGATTTTTATTCGACATTCGAACGATTTTCAGCATCTATGGCAGTAGTGTGTGCATCATCTATCTGGATGAGATTGCAGTGATTTACTCGGAGATAGTCCTCGTCGCATGGACGCCTTTAGCAGACAAATGTACGACAGTTTAGTGAAAATGTTCATCCCTAAAACTCGCAATATGTGGAAAGTTACATTGATAATGCAATTTATGTACATCTCAGTGCAATTAAGCATTCACGCTTCATTGTTTCAAATAGCTACAGAAATTAGATAATAGCGGCACAGGTTTAGCAACAGAGGAACCTTATTCATTGATTACGATTGTAATCATTTATTTTGAATATGTAAAAAAAAAACAAAGTAATCTTTCTGCTGATTACCAAATATATCATATAACCTACTGGTATTACATTACATTACACCTTGACACCACAATCTTTGGTTAGGTAAGGTAAATTTACAAGTATTTTAGGTATAATCAATACAAGCTCTTACCGAAACAAACGGTATTTCCATTGATTAGGTATTTACACATTTATTTTAATTCTCAACTTTAATCGTTAGACACTAGCAAAAAATATCTAATATATACTAGGTTACAAAAAAAAAGGACGACGACGTCCTGCAGTAACAGATATAGGCTGATGATGAACCCTGTTCACATGGCCTATAATTACCGGTCACCTAAGTTTAGGTGACCGATAATAGGCATTGTTAACTATTTGAAATAATTTTATACTATTAGTCAAGTATCGTTTCGTTAAAATTTCTTCAGCCGTCAATAAGATTTTTATTGATTGCTCGGCTTCTACTCATTTGCTTGAGATACCAATTACACCAGTTTTTAAGTTGAACCCATAGATATCCAACAGTGAAAACCGCATCGCAATCGGTTTATAAGTTTTCAAGTGATGCGCGAACAAACAAACACACAGACAGACAGTCCAGCCCCCTTACTCTCGAACACCACCATTCCGATTCAATCACAATCCCAATAGTGCAATTCAGAAAACCTAACCTGCACTGCAACGTGATCGTTACTTTTCGATGTGGCAGCATGTACACCATATTGGTTTTAAAAAATAACGTCTTTCCCCCACTTCCAAACCTTTTTCCCACTTCCCCCACCCTTCCTCCTTTCTTCCTACCCTTCACTTATTTCTGCCCTAGCTTCCTCCATTTACCCTCACTCTTTCCCCACTTCCCCTGCCCTTTTTCAATTTCACCCCTATCTCCCACTCTGACCCTACCCTTCCTTTCAGTCTTCCTCAACTTCGTACCACCTGCCGCACTTCCCGCACCTTTCCCCAAAATCCGCCAGCATTCGTCCACTTCCCCCTACCCTCCCCTCACTTTCCCACACCATCCATCACTTCCCCAAAACCTTCTTCCCCCACATCCCCCACGTTGCAGTGCAGTTAGGTGCAATTAGGTTTTCTAGCTAAATCGCACTGTTGGGATCGTGATTGAATCGGAATGGTGTTCTAGAGCAAGCCAGATGATTACAATTAAAATGTATAAAAACTTGTTCAGTAGCTTATTTTGTACCCTAGTTTTTTTATTAATTACCTTCTTTGTACATACTTTTTCATACACGTTGCTTTATTATATGGATAGATATTTATTACTTCAAAATTAATATAACTTTGGACCTCGCAAGAACCTGTTATTTTTTCAGGATAAAAATATCTTCAATTTTAACCCATCATAGGAACTATGACTGTGTCCTCTTGCATCAAAATTCGTCTAGTGGTTTCAGCGTGATTCTTTTAAATAGCTTTTAACCAATATCCTGCCGGAACCTGAATCACACCAAGTGTTGAAAACTGTCGGGTTGACTTTCGATTGAGATGGTTGGAGTGAAGTAAAAATGCGACCGTACGTATAAAAGGTGTATTGGCGACTAAAAAAACAATATGTGGACATAACATGCCGCCCACCAGAGAACTGCAGTTCTTTACAAAGCAAAATATGTACCTACTTAATATACCTACAGAAAGTGTGAACATAACCAATTTAGATTTTAGTTGATAAGTAACAAATTGTGAGCTGAACTCTCTAATTAGTTAGGTAGTTATATAAATTGAAATATAAATAATTATACTTGAGTTCCCTGTACTATGTGGGACTCGACTACTACATGAACATGAAATGTATGTATACTAGGAAAACAAAACATTAATTCTATGATTACTGATTAGCAATGAATTAAATTTACAAATATTTACTAAATTCAGTATTGAACATTTACAATTGAATGAAGCTACGAAATTCTTACATTTTAGTTCTTATTGAATAATTTACATCTTAATAAACTTGTGTTCAACTGAATTTGTGTTTAATTTTATTAGATTCTAACAATAACATACATAAGTAATACAAATCCTTAAAATTTGTATTTTTAGGATTTTTTATTACGATGAATGATTTTTATATGATTATAAAACCATTAAAATTGTATGACCGGATACAGGAAGTACTAACTTAACAAAATCAGATATTTAAGCATTAAGATATTGGAAAAAAGACTAATTAATCCACACCAATATATAAAAGTGAAACGTTGTCTGTTTGTTTGTGTGTTTGGGGAGCTTTCACGTCAAAACGGCTGATGCTATTTTGATAAAACTTTGTAAATAGGTACTGTACAATATAGATACCAACATAAGATACTTTTTATCCCGGAAAATGGTAAGATACTGCGGGAAAACGAGAAATTATTATATTATGTGAACTGATTGACGGATTAAACTTGACGTTTCTGACGACGAACAATACGATATTTTTACCTTCTAACATATATTTGACAGATTAGTTCCGAAAATTTAACTAGATGGCGATGATAAACGAGGCATATTTTCTAAATCGCGTTGACAAGATTCTCCAAGTTCAAAGATGGGTCAAACATTCTTTTGTGACAGATGCGTTACAGGTTTCAGTTTTATTATATTATGTGAACTGACTGACGGATTAAACTTGACATTTCTGACGACAAACAATACGATATTTTTACCTTATAATATATTTTGAAAGATTAGTTCCGAAAATTAAGCTAGATGGCGATGATAAACGAGGCATACTTTCTAAATCGCGTTGATAAAATTCTCCTAGTTCAAATATGGGTCAAACATTCTTTTGTGACAAATGCATTTCAGATTTTAGTGTTATTATATTATGTGAACTGACGGACTGAACTGAACTTGAACTTAACGTTTCTGACGACAAACAATACGATATTTTTACTTTGTAACATATATTTGACAGATTAGTTCCGAAAATTAAACTAGATGGTGATGATACATGAGAAGTATTTTCTGTGACAAGATTCTCTGAATACAAAGATGGGTCTAACATTATTTTTGACAGTTGGCTGATGTCCGAAAATTAAACTAGATGGCGATGATAAATGAGACGAATTTTCTGAATCGCGGTGACAAGATTTTCCGAATACAAAGATCGGTCTTACATTCATTTTAGACCGATTCCCTTGATCCGAAAATTAAACTAGATGGCGATGATACACGTGATGTATTTTCAACATCGCGGTGACGAGATTCTCCAGGTACAAAGTTGAGTCAAACATTATTTTTTACACAAACTACAGCAAAGCAAGGGAAGGGTTATGAGTTCAAAAGTCTATGTTTGTATCTATGTATGTGGTTATGTGGATGTTCCACCATAGCGTCGCTCCTATTGGTCCGATTTAGATAAGCGAGATCGAGCGATTCGTCTTCAGGTACAGAGTGTCAAAGGCTATTTTTATCCGACTACGTTGAAGCAAAGGAAGGGCTATGTGTTCAAACTAAATACATTGTCTGATTTTGACTATCGAGGTGACAATCGATTCGTCTTCATCGCAAGAGTGTCAAAGGCTATTTTTTACCTAACCGTAGTCGGGTTTTAGTTTTTGAAATTATGTATTTTTAACAGATTGGTTGGTTCCAAAAATTAAATTAGATGGCGATGATAAAAGAAACGTTTTTTTTTTTAATTGCGGTGACAAGATTTTTCAAGTACAAAGATCTAACTATCTAAGGGTCTAACATTATGTTTGTCGATAACTGTTGTGGATATTGAAATGATGATGATGATGAAATGTATGGTAAATTGATAGTGGTCTAATACTGAATTGTTTTTATTGTTCAAAGTTCCAACTGATTTGAATGGTAATGGTTTTAAAAGTTCAAAATGTTGATTTCAATTTGTTGTTAACAAAGAGTTGCTATGTAATATGTTCGTTTTCGTTTGTTTAAATTTAAATTGAATGGGCTATTTAATTGTTGCTTTGGCATTTTGAAGGAATCTGACATATACAAATATGTCATATTCCTTCAAAATTCCAAAGCAACAGTTGTATACTCTTTGGAACTCTTTAATCTCGCAACTGATTTAATTAGATAAATGTTTACAAATTTAATTGTATACGTTTCAAATTCTGGTTTTATTATAATGACATACCATGTCATAAAAATGCGTGGTTGGGTGAATCATCGGCTCAAACCGAAATAAGACTTCAAGAGCAAGCTCAACGGCAAGCTGAACTACGATCTCAAGAAACGATTGAGCAAAGCCAAGATCGGGTATACTCGGAAACCCTTCGGCAGGTATCTGTAATATAAGGTATTTATAAGGCAAGCCTCTGAGACATCAGATCAGAATGAAACTTGGCGGCAGTCGCAAGCCAGTTGACAAGCATTCTTACGTGCCTCCAAGACGCCAGAGCAAACCAAGCTCGGCTTCAATCTCAGGCTACTCGACAGGCATCCATACGCGCTTCTGAGACACCTGGTTAAAGCGAAAGTTGGCTTCAAGAAAATGGCGTGCATAGTGAGGAAGGACATAGGCTATTTTCACAAAAACAAAGAACACAACTAAAATTATAACGAAAACAACAAGTTAACGCGGGCAAAACTGCGGGGCGCAGCTAATTTGTAATAACACGAATGAATTTTCATTGTCGATTCTTAATAATAAACATAAAAAAATATCTAATTAAAAATAATACATTGGCTTATATTGTACTACTTACCATACTGATAAATAACCTATAAATATATTATTTTTCTTCACATTTTATGTAGGTGTTCTAAAAATCCTAGACCATGTAAACATTAAAAATCGTAAAGAATGAAGCTGTGAAACATAATTAATGATCAAACGAAACTTGCCCTTACGTGAAAATCGATCACAATTATGTGAACAGCTTCATTCGACGCCATTTACTCACACCCTCCCAATATATTCCCATCCCAAATTATAAAATGTGAAATATATATGTACTCTAAATAAAATAAAAGATATTCCACAGCCGCAAGAATAAGGTTATGGTGATCATAGACAGACCAGCAAAAAGAAAAGAAAAAAGTTCTATAAACAAACCGTGCAAGGCTAACGGGTCGGGATGCTACTACACCATGTAAACATTAAAAATCGCGTCGAATGAAGCTGTCCATATAATTGTGATCGAACTTAAATGGGGGTAATGGGTAAATTCATTTGATCATTAATTATGGGTGACCTTTCAAAGGTTTGTGTTACTCAAGCACGACCATTTCTCGATAGCGGAGTAGACTTTGCCGGTCCTTTGCAAATTCTAAAATCAGAGGGACGATGACTAAAGTAAAGTTAAGCCTATATCTCAATTTTCATTTGCATGGCTACAAAGGCCATATACACCTAGAATTGGAGATCTCACCTCTGAATCATTCATCGGAGCATTTCATAGATTTATTGCCAGAAGAGGCAAATGTACTCATATATGGAGTGACCAAGGACGAATTTTTTTGGCAGCAAACAAGGAACTAGCAGCAGCTTTAAAGGAAGCCAACTTGTAGCTACCTGGCCATCTCACTGATATATTTTACGAGTATCATCAGACGGAACCCAATAGCATTTTATACCACCCTACCACCCAAACTTTGGTGGACTATGGGAGGCTAGAGTACGGTCGTTCAAACACCACATGAAAATAATTTTCACTGATAATCTAACTTTTAAAGAAATGACAACTATCCTGTCAAATCAAGGCCTGTCTTAACTCAAGACCCCTCATTCCGATTGATGATTATGATCCTGAATTAATTGAACTTCTAACGCCCGGACATTGTCTAATAGGTGAAACCCCTTGTCATCATACCGAGCACTGACTTACGCAATGTAACGGTCCACAATCTATCACGCTGGCAACTTACTCAGAAACTACTCAGAGACTTCTGGCACCACTGGCAGACCCAGTATGTATCCAGACTTCAATAATGCCCTAAGTGGCTAAAACGACGAAAACGATGTGGGAGACATTGTGCTTATCAATGATGCCAATTTACCACCAGGGAAATGGTCATTTGGTTGAATTCTTGAGAAGCACTTAGGTAACAACGGTATCGCGCGAGTGTAATAATATCAAGTGTCGTGGTTTTATAACAAAACGCTCTATTTCAAATTGTGTCCATTACCAATAGTATATACCACCAAGTGAATGAGACTTTAATTTTATGTCAACATATTTAATTGATTCACATTAACATTCAAACTTTAAGCTAGTTGTTATTAATTTTGACAATACTTTTTATGATATAAATATGTGATATTCAACATTTTCATCCTAAAGTCAAATATTATAATCACATTCTAAATGTAAATTTTATGGCATAACATCAAGGTATTATATTTTATATTTATTAAGGTATTATATATTTATATTTTATTTATATTTCAAGGTATTATATTTTTATATTTTTATGCCATAACATCAAGGTATTAGTATATTTTCAATGCAATATGTAAAATTACTCCATGCCTTATGAAAAACCATTGCTTAATGTTTTGATTACATACATTATCTCTGATGTAAAATGTTATAATTATAATGTAAATAGCTGCGCCCCGCGGCTTTGCCCGCGTTGACTTGTTACTTTCGTTATAATTTTTGTTGTGTTCATTGTTTATGTGTAAATAGCCTATGTCCTTCCTCACAATGCACGCCATTTTCTGGAAGCCAACTTTCGCTTTGATCAGGTTTCTCGGAAGCGCGTATGGATGCCTGTAGAGTAGCCTGAGATTGAAGCCGTGCTTGGTTTTGCTCTGGCGTCTCGGAGGCACGTAAGAATGCTTGTCAACTGGCTTGCGACTGACGCCAAGTTTCATTCTGATCTGATGTCTCAGAGGCTTGCATAGATACCTGCCGAAGGGTTTGCGAGTATACCCGATCTTGGATTTGCTCAATCGTTTCTTGAGATCGTAGTTCAGCTTGCCGTTGAGCTTGCTCTTGAAGTCTTATTTCGGTTTGAGCCGATGATTCACCCAACCACGCATTTTTATGACATGGTATGTCATTATAATAAAACCAGAATTTGAAACGTATACAATTAAATTTGTAAACATTTATCTAATTAAATCAGTTGCGAGATTAAAGAGTTCCAAAGAGTATACAACTGTTGCTTTGGAATTTTGAAGGAATATGACATATTTGTATATGTCAGATTCCTTCAAAATGCCAAAGCAACAATTAAATAGCCCATTCAATTTAAATTTAAACAAACGAAAACGAACATATTACATAGCAACTCTTTGTTAACAACAAATTGAAATCAACATTTTGAACTTTTAAAACCATTACCATTCAAATCAGTTGGAACTTTGAACAATAAAAACAATTCAGTATTAGACCACTATCAATTTACCATACATTTCATCATCATCATCATTTCAATATCCACAACAGTTATCGACAAACATAATGTTAGACCCTTAGATAGTTAGATCTTGGAAAATGGATCATGGTTTGTACTTGGAAAATCTTGTCACCGCAATTAAAAAAAAAACTTTTCGATCATCGCCATCTAATTTAATTTTTGGAACCAACCAATCTGTTAAAAAAACATAAGTTCAAAAACTAAAACCCGACTACGGTTAGGTAATAAATAGCCTTTGACACTCTTGCGATGAAGACGAATCGATTGTCACCTCGATTGTCAAAATCGGACAAAGTATTTAGTTTGAACACATAACCCTTCCTTTGCTTCAACGTAGTCGGATAAAAATAGCCTTTGACACTCTGTACCTGAAGACGAATCGCTCGATCTCGCTTATCTAAATCGGACCAATAGGAGCGACGCTATGGTGGAACATCCACATAACCACATACATAGATACAAACATAGACTTCAAAGAGTATATAAATACTACGATAGACTTTTGAACTCATAACCCTTCCCTTGCTTTGCTGTAGTTTGTGTAGATATAATGTTTGACTCAACTTTGTACCCGGAGAATCTCGTCACCGCGATGTTGAAAATACATCACGTGTATCATCGCCATCTAGTTTAATTTTCGGATTAAGGGAATCGGTCTAAAATAATGTTAGACCGATCTTTGTACTCGGAAAATCTTGTCACCGCGATTCAGAAAATTCGTCTCGTTTATCATCGCCATCTAGTTTAATTCTCGGACATCGACCAACTGTTAAAAAATAATGTTAGACCAATCTTTGTATTCAGAGAATCTTGTCACCGCGATTCAGAAAATACTTCTCATGTATCATCACCATCTAGTTTAATTTTCGGAACTAATCTGTCAAATATATGTTACAAAGTAAAAATATCGTATTGTTTGTCGTCAGAAAAGTCAATTTCAGTTCAGTTCACATAATATACTAAAATCTGAAATGCATTTGTCACAAAAGAATGTTTGACCCATCTTTGAACTAGGAGAATCTTATCAACGCGATTTAGAAAGTATGCCTCGTTTATCATCGCCATCTAGCTTAATTTTCGGAACTAATCTTTCAAAATATATTAGAAGGTAAAAATATCGTATTGTTTGTCGTCAGAAATGTCAAGTTTAATCCGTCAGTCAGTTCACATAATATAATAAAACTGAAACCTGTAACGCATCTGTCACAAAATAATGTTTGACCCATCTTTGAACTTGGAGAATCTTGTCAACGCGATTTAGAAAATATGCCTCGTTTATCATCGCCATCTAGTTTAATTTTCGGAACTAATCTGTCAAATATATGTTAGAAGGTAAAAATATCGTATTGTTCGTCGTCAGAAACGTCAAGTTTAATCCGTCAGTTCACATAATATAATAATTTCCCGTTTTCCCGCAGTATCTTACCATTTTCCGGGATAGAACTATCCTATGTTGGTATCTATATTGTACAGTACCTATTTACAAAGTTTCATCAAAATAGGATCAGCCGATTTGACGTGAAAGCTCCCCAAACAAACAAACAAACAAACAGACAACGTTTCTCTTTTATATATTGGTGTGGATTATTTCCTTATTATAAAATTTTGCAAACACGCATGAGGTTTGAGACCAACCCGCAGTTTTTCGTATTAAATCGAGACCCAACCGATTAGGTTTAGAGGTGGAAGCGTTTCGAGTGCTGTATGCACTGAACATGCTTGTATAGACTCCGCTATCATGCAGTGTCCTTAATCCAGTAGCTCAGGCGCTGAGAGGACACCTTCGAATGTGTTTTACGGTAACTGATAAATAAGCGATTGTTACTGGACAAACGTAAAGAACTAGTTTTATTAATACACGATACTAAGCAGCTGGACAACGAGACGTTCGTTAAAGAACGTAAGTTTTAAAATTGGTTGACATGAATTAGAACTAGAAGTTTTTAACAGTTCATTTATTTTGATTGTGATTTCTACGCCCTGGAATATAAAGATGTTACATAACTTTATAAGTGAAAAAGGTTGTACGCAATGAGTTGTAACTAAAGCCAATAGGGTGAGTGTCTTTTTTGATAAGACTTCTAAAGAAAGATTGTCATTAGGCCTTTTCTGTGCAAAAAAATCTAAAACTGCTGTTGGGTCCCATGTTAAATTATATTTTGGTACAGAGGGTCTTAATCTAAAAATACCCTTCATAAATCGCTTAATTTTATCATCATTAACTATATTACTACCAATCAAAATTGATCAGGCAGATTTATACTTATTAACAGTGCCATACTTATGGCACCATTATCGAATACGGTAGACAAAAAAATGTAATACTACCGGTACAGTTGAACTTAAATGATTATAACCATGACTTCTACAGTATAGCACCCAAGCTTTTATACACATATACAATACAATACAATACAATACAATAACTCTTTATTGAACACATTACAATAAAAAAACAACATAACAGTAATTATATATAAAATCTAATGTTTTGTTGTTTTTGTTGTTCTAACACATCATACTTTTTGTATGTTTTTTGGGATAAAGAGGATAACATTATATAAACTGTTTGCTGGGAAAGGTGTCGAAGAGCTTTCCGGATAGTTCCACGGCAACTAACGTCAGCGATTGATGAAGTTTGTGGGTAGTTAGTTCTGTAAGGTGATTTTAGTATATTTACTTCTGGATTGAAATATATAGTTTTAGAACAAATTAGTTTTATAAACATAGGGAACCATGGCTATGATGGCCAATTTGGTACAATAACAATGCCTTGTGCTTTGTCAGTTACAATCTTTTGTAACATTTTTAAAACCAGGGAAAATTGTGAAAACGCGTAAAATTTCATATTTGCCCAGGAAATGGTGAATGCATCAACAGTCCATGCTTCTGGATCAGACTTCCAGGTAACGTATACGGAACACTTGGTGTAAGAACGACTAGCAAATGAATCTATGTTTGGTGCGCCAAATTTGTGTTTTATTTTATCAAAAGCATAATCACCCAACTCCGTAACTTGATATATATTTTAATTATAAGCAAATAACTGTAATGCAAAAAAGGCTGCTTTCAGTTCCAACTCATTAATGTGTAAACATTGCTTATCATCTTTCCAATGACCATACGACCTCTGATTATTGCAGTAAGCGCCACAACCGGAATTAGAGGCGTCAGAAAATGTTTCAATTTTGAATAGATTGAATCTAAAGGGGCAATAACCTGAGTCCGTACGCTCAGTCCACCACAACATATTTTTTTTAACTTCATAAAGATTGCCATATTCAAAACGCAAATGTTTTCTCTGTGCTGCATGAATCGACACTAAAAAAAATCGGCGTATATGGAAGCCATGAAACAATTTTTGATAATTAACTTGGACGCTGTACGGAAGTCTTCCATTTTGAAATGGTCTGTCTGTATAAATTTATTCAGACATTTTAGATTTAATATAACAGCTTGTCTCCATTAGGTTTTGGGACCAAAAAGATACTTGATAAAAATTCTCCTTCAACGTGATCACATTTAATAATTTATTGATAGATTTCATAAAATCGGCATGATCTCTGTCAAAATGCGCACGAACAAAAGGATGGTCACTGCGATACGGTGTCGAAATAAAAGGTATCACATATCCTTCGGTCCAAGAAAGAATAATACGGTAATGGGTGATTTCAGACCACTTGTGTGAGAAAAGCCGGAAACGGCCAGCGTACTGTACCTCGTGTCCTGCGTCTACTTCCTGCAGCTCCGCCGCAGCGGCAAGTGCTCCCTGAGTTGGCTGGATCTGTTGCGGGCGGTCCCTCGTAGGACGCTGAGCTTGTTTCAGCCGGTCTAGATCGGCTCGACCCGGTGGCACCGCCTTGCGATGCGAACTTTTGTAGTTTAAATTATTTTTCTGTTGATTTTTATTGTTTTTAATAAACTTATTCTTCTCGATAATCGGTTGTTTTGGTTCCATTTTTAAACCTTTACCATAGTTGATTTCTTGTCGTATTGACCAGTGTGTCTTTTAATTCCGGTTTCACAGCCGATATTACGAAGTTTCTTCTAGTTTTAGTATCTAAATAGTGGGAATCGCATAAAAGACGACAGGCGTCGCTGAGAGGCTTTTATACCTTTTCTGGAGTTGCTTTTGAAATCAAAAATTCGGTCACCTGAGACAATGCCGCTAGTGCGGTACCGATCTGTTCCTTCTTTTGCTGCAACCTAGCATCTCACTTGACGATAAAGTTAGTCAAAGCGGCTTTCGTCTCCGGGTTGAGAACGGGAGTGACGAGAAGGTCACAGTTGGCAGGTACTAAATATTCATGACCAATTTTATCCATGACTTCTTTCGATAAGCCATTGCACAAAAGTTCTTGCCATCATGAGGCGATTTCTTTGTGTATATTTTTGCCAAATAAAGTCTTTGTTTTTGGAGCATCACTGAGCAGCCGTAAGATTTCATCGTCTAACTCCAAATCGTCACCTGTCTCAACCAGTGCCAGGCTAGTTCAGGAGGCGCGAAAAGCGTAGGCTGCGCCGGGGGCAGCATGGGCTCCGCGGGGCGGCGTATCTGGTCGTGGAGTAACTGCTTGATCCCCACGTTCGGGGGCGCATGAACCAGCGAATCAGCCGCCTCGATTAGCATTTCTGGTTAACAGAAATCATCGTGACAGAGACAACTTCGAGTGTATTAGTTGCTCGCATCACTTAATCGATTGTATGTTCTTTAAATGACGACAGAGATGACCCGGTATGGAAATTCGAATCGCATGAACACATTTATTACGGAAAAAATATACACGTGACAGCAACAACTCAATTAGCAGTGCGCATCACATTTAACCGTAAATAAGGAGTTAGGTAGGCATAACCTCAGGGTACCTACTTACTCGTATATGCAGATTCGCCATCGGACGATGACGAGTAAACTAGTACCCGACGACGTCTGGACTTTCTTTTTAACCCTCGAACAAAGAGACGGGTGTTATAAGTTTAGGGTGTGTATCACTGTGTGTGTTGTGTGTGTGTGTGTGTGTGTGTGTGTGTGTGTCTGTGTGGGTGTGTGTGTGTGTGTGTGTGTGTGTATGCGTGTGTGTGTATGCGTGTGTGTATGTGTATGTATTTGTGTGTGTGTGGTATCGTAGCTCCCAAACGAATGGACCGATTTTGCTGCGATTTTTTGTTCAAAACTTGATGTGAGATGGTTCTTAGATATATGGGGAGGGGGAAAAGGGAGGCGGGAGGTAAGAAAAGGGGGTTAAAATAGTAGCTTGCATGGGGGAGGGGGGGTAGGGAATGGGGGTGAGGATTACGATCCTACGGCTATGTTTCTATGTTTGATAACTGATGTGATCGAGATGGTTCTTGGCTATAATGGAGCAGGGGGCGGGGGGATGGGGGTGACGTCCGTAGTTCTCAAACGGATGGAACGATTATTATGTATGAAAACTAAAATGATCGAGATGTTTATTAGATATAAAGAGGGGTGGGAAGTCGGAGGACATATATTTTTTTAATTTGTGCTTGTTAATTGGTAAGAGGTTCTAATGGTAGTTTGCCAGTATATACTGTGGTCTTTGGTAGTTTGTGACGGAATGAAAGATATTCCACAGCTGCAATAATAAGGTTATGGTGACCATAGACAGACCAAGGAGTGTCATCATGTGCATCTCCAATGTTTCAGTGCATGGTGCGCCTGGTGGCCCTTTTATGAATCCCTGTTTCATGATGTCAGCATATACCTTTACTCCTAAAAGCATGTATTTTTCCCTTCACATTAAATCTTGGGTCTGCAAAATTCAATCCTTCTATGTGTGACCAACAAGATTGATGAGCAATGGTTGAACTTGGTAACTGGGTTGTGAGATGCTTGGGTATAATGTAAGCCTCTACATGAATCTTGAAAGTTTTGTGAAACCTTGATTCAACTTCAATTTGAGTTAAATGACTAACGTTTGTCTATGTAGTACCCAAACCTGTGACCGTTACCCTGATGGGAGATTTATTCAATCTTAATAAGAGCCGCTCTTTCACTCGCAAATGATGCTTCTGAACCCATGTCAATGAGTGTTCTGAGTAATAGAGGCTGCCCTGTTCCTGAGACAATCCTGACTGGCACCAAAGCTATAGCTAACAATGACCTCTGTGTGCTTGTGGTGTTAGGTGCGAAATGTGCTACAAATGACTGTCTGTACTCTGAATCTTCTTGAGTGTTGCATATGTGCATTGAAGAAATTGGAGGTGATTGTTTGCATTCCTCAATGACCTTTGTTTCTTCCTTTCTGTGTGAAGAATGTAGAACTGAATGATGGCGGCGACCACATACTCTACAAGAAGTTCGTAGTTTGCAGTTGGAAAACAAGCGACCTGCTGACAAGCAGTTGTAATATAATCTGTTTTGTTTCGCATACTCGCTTCTCTTCTCTGGGTTCATTTTACACAGTCGACATGGTGAAGGTTGTGTGGCAGAACTACTTGCACACACCGTGTGAACGTTCCTTTCTATCACGTGATGCCACATAATTTGTAAGTTCCAGTGTGCAGATTCTGTTTTCCAAATATGTATTGAATTGGATAAACTTTAGTATGTCATCACTGCATTCTCCGCTGACATAATTTTACCATGCCTTGTGTGTGTCTCCATCGAGTTACGAATAAAATTATAGGATCCCTGTTACAGTACTAATTCCAAGGCTATTCAGTCTGTTAATACTCTCTCTACTGTTATCTATTAATAACTTGATTTGTGCTGGAGATGGTGATATTTATTTTTCGTAGTGAAAATAATCGTTTTAGAATTGAGTTCACAATTAATCTTTTCTGACTATAATGATTTTTTAATACATCCCATGCAGGTATATAGTTCTTTTCTGTTATTTGGAAATGTTTGATTGAATTTTGAGCCTCTCATGTAATACATGACTTTAGATAGTGGAGCTTTTGAACATCACCAAGTGATTTGTTGTTTACATAACAACAATTCACCGAGGAAGTGAAAGTATCTTCAAATGACTGCCACTTGTCTAAAGACCGCTGTAACTAGGTTCTTTATTCTGGGGAGTTTCACTTCTGGATTAATTGTGTGGTGTTGTGATGATTCCAAAATTGGACTTTACAACGATGATTGTGAAAACAAGATGTCCGCTATGTCAGATTTTATGCACATGTAGATCTCTTCGCACTCACTGTGCACATCATTCTCAATATAAGGTAAAAGCTTTCTATCATCCTTAGTTGTAATCTTTAGTAATTCTGTGTGAGCCGTACGAAAATACAACCAGTAATCTTTGACGAATTGTATCCGCGCTTGTATATACCCTTATGTTAATGCAATAGTTTGTTTGCACTTTTTTAATTTTTCACACAATTCTTCGAGCTGTTCTAATAATTGTTCAGTCTCCATTGTATTTAAGTTTATTTTTAGCAATGTTTTTCATTTATTTCTGCAAATTTGTTATGAGCGATAAGTACACTTTTATAAGGTTATGCAAAAAGTAGCTTTATTTTTTTTATTTTCAGGTTTTCGTTCCGTTTGACTTTTACATGTCTGAAAAAGCTTTGGAACGTTTTCAGCCAAGTGTTTCAGACTAGGATTCCGCACAGTATTGTATCTAGGATTTCCTTTGATGATGTTGTACTGATAATATATCCGGTTCGAAGGACCACTATGTTGAAGACTATATATAGGGTTGACTTTCGATTGAGATGGTTGGAGTGAAGTAAAAATGGGACCGTACGTATGAAAGGTGTATTGGCGACTAAAAAGCCATCTGTGGACATAACACCAATTTTCATTAAATTCATTCAGTAGTTTCGGCGTGATGCGTGGTCAAGATTTATCTTGATAGCGCATCACGCCAAACAGACAAACGGACAAAAAAAACTATTTTAGCTTCAGTACCGAATATAGAGTACCCTCCAAAAATAATATTGGTTACTTCAAAATTAACATAACTTTGGCCCCTATCTTGCAGGAATCCTTTATTTTTTCGGGATTAAAAGTATCTACAATATTATGAACCCATCATATAAGCTATGATGACTGTGCCAAGTTGCATGAAAATCCATCCCGTAGTTTCAGCGTGATACATGTTCTTTTAAATAACTTTCAACCAATATCCTGCGGGAAACCCTTTAATTTTTTTGCATGAAAAGTATCCAATGTCCTACTTCGTAGCATGAACACAAATCATACCAAGTTTTAGTTGAATTCATTAAGTAGTTTCGGCGTGATGCGCGGTCAAGATACACACAGACAGACAGGCAGATAGACCGACAAAAAAGAAAAGAATACAGTTTTGGCTTCAGTATATCACATAGAGTACTCTCCAGAAAATATTATTTATTACTTCAATATTAACATAAATTTGTTGACTTTCGATTGAGATGGTTGGAGTGAAGTAAAAATGGGACCGTACGTATGAAAGGTGTATTGGCGACTAAAAAGCAATCTGTGGACATAACACCAATTTTCATTAAATTCATTCAGTAGTTTCGGCGTGATGCGTGGTCAAGATGTATCTTGATAGCGCATCACGCCAAACAGACAAACGGACAAAAAAAACTATTTTAGCTTCAGTACCGAATATAGAGTACCCTCCAAAAATAATATTGGTTACTTCAAAATTAACATAACTTTGGCCCCTATCCTGCAGGAACCCTCTATTTTTTCGGGATAAAAAGTATCCTCAATTTTAGCCATATAAACTATGACTTTGCTAAGTTGCATCAAAATCCGTCCCGTAGTGTCAGCGTGGTACGTGTTATTTTAAATAACTTACAACCCCTATTCTGCAACTTTACCTCTTTAACACTTCGGGGTGAAAAGTGTAGTATGAACTCAATTCATATCAAGTTTCATTTGAATTCATTCAGTAGTTTTGGCGTGATGCGTGGCCAAGATACAGACAGATAGACAGAAAAACAAAAAAAAACTGGTAGGGCCTCAGTATCGAATATAAAAAAAACTATGTACGGAATTGGACCTGTTACAGTTTTATTATATGTATAGACTTGTCGTGGTATATCTGAAACAATCTATATACTTATAATAAAACTGTAACAGGTCCAATTCTGTACAATGAAGATATTTTGAAATTTTCTTTTGGAGGATACTCTATATTCGATACTGAAGCCAAAACTGTATTTTTTTTTCATTATTGTCTGTCTGTCTGTCTGTATCTTGGCTAGGCATCACGCTGAAACTACTTAATGAATTTAAATGAAACTTGGTATGATTTGAGTTCATACTACGAGGTAGGTTATAGGATACTTTTAATCCCGAAAAATTAAAGATTTCCGCAGGATAGGCGTTGAAAGTTATTTAAAAGAACACGTATCACGCTGAAACTACTGGATGGATTTTGTTGCAACTTGGCACAGTCATAGTTTATATAATTGGTAAAAATTAAGGATACTTTTTATTCCAAAAAAAAAAGAGTTCCTGTGGGATAGTGTCCCAAATTTTGTAAATTGAAGATATTTTGTAATTATTTTTTTAAGGCCGTTTTATATTCAATACTAAAGTCAAAAATTTTTCTTTGTAATTGTTGTCTGTCTGACTGTCCGTCTGTCTGTCTGTACCTTGGCAGCACATCACGCTGAAAATACTCACTAAATTCAAATGAAATTTGGTATAACTTGAGCTTATACTTCGAGGTAGGACACTGGATACTTTTCATCCCAAAAAATTTAGGAGTTCCTGCAGGATAGGCGTTGAAAATTATTTAAAAGTACACGTATCACGTTGAAACTACTGGACGAATTTTGTTGCAACTTGGCACAGTCATAGTTTATATAATGGGTAAAAATTGAGGATAATTATTATCCCGAAAAAATAAAGAGTTTCTGCGGGATAATGTCCCAAATTCTGTAAATTGAAGATATTGTGTAAATTTTTTTGGAGGCCGTTCTTTGTTCAATATTAAAGCCAAAACTGTATTTTGTAATTATTGTCTATCTGTCCGTCTGTCCGCCTGTATGTCTGTACTTTGGCAGCGCAACACGCCGAAAATACTCACTGAATTCAAACTAAATTTGGTATTATTTGAGTTCATACTTCGAAGTAGGACATTGGACACTTTTCAGCCCGAAAAATTAAATAGTTTCTGCAGGATAGGGGTAGAAACTTATTTAAAAGAACACGTACCCCGCTGAAACTAATAGACGGGTTTTGATGTAACTTGGAACCGTCTTAATTTATATGATGGGTTAAAATTAAGGACACGTTTTATCCCGAAAAATTAAAGGGCTTCTGCGGGATATGTGTCCAAAGTTATGATAATATTTAAGTAATAAATAATATTTTTTGGATGGTTCTCTGTATTCGATACTGATGCCAAAACTGTTTTACTTTTGATTTTTGTGTGTCTGTCTGTCTGTTTGTTTGTCCGTATCTTGACCGCGCATCGCACAGGAACTACTGAATGAATTCAAATGAAACTTGGTATGATTTCAGTTCATACTACGAGGTAGGACATTGGAAACTTTTGATCCCGAAAAATTAAAAGGTTTCTGCAATATAGGGGTTGAAAGTTATTAAAAAGAACACGTATCACGCTGAAACTACTAGACGGTTTTTTTGATGCAAATTGACACAGTCATATATCTATACTTATAATAAAGCAATAGGTACGAAAAAGGCTGTAAAAAAATAAGATAAATAAAAAAATGATCTTGGGTGCTTAACAAGTTTTTTTTGTTTTTTGATCGTGTCTGTCTATCTGTTTGTCTGTATATTTGTTTGTTCACGCATAACGTAAAAACTATTGGACCGATTGCAATGCGGTTTTCATTGTTAGATAGCTTAAGGTTGGTTAGCACATTATGGTACTTTGAACCTAAAGAAAAGACCACGCGTGCAAAGCCGCGGGTACAGCTAGTATATCCTGTGTTTCTAATCTGTCATTTTATTGTTCTATCAATATGCAATTTTAGATAATTTTTTCAATGTGATCTTATAATTATAATAATTCCTGATAAATAATAATCAATCTAATCAATGTGTGACGAAATTAAATTGAACAGCGTTTGTTGTAGAATTAACTAAGTGTACGAAGGTTGTGTTGTCAATGTAAAGTTATTTTTTAAGAATCTACAAACATTAGTTACAAAACAGTGCAAAAGACTTTCTAAATGTAAGAAAAATATAATGAAATTAGGCAACTTAAACATTATCCACGGTTGAATACAAAAAGTGTGCTCAAACTGAAAAAAAAACATATTGTTGCAAAATAAGAAGAAATTAATATTCAGTGAAGGAGAAAAAGGACCACTATTTCAACATGATAACAGATCAACTGGTTCATGGCAGCATAATCTTTGCAACAAACAACATTGATAATACCCTAGCAACTGTTACGCTTGTCGCCAGCTCAGTTGGGGTTTCGCTGTCACTTTGCGCCTTGGTGTTGCTCCTGGTAACCGCCTGCCTACTTCGCGAATGGAGAAAGAGATACAAAAACCAGCTGCTCATTCAATTTATGTTCGCCAGGTGCTTGTACACTTTTGTGAGATATAGTGTCGACATCTGGACGATTTTCAGCATCTGTGGCAGTAGTGCGTGCATTCTCTATCGGGCTTGGTTTGTGGTTTACTCGGAGATAGTCCTCATTGTATGGATGTTCGTCTTTAGCAATCAAATGTACGTCAGTTTAGTAAAAGTGTTCAACCCTAAAACTCACAATATTTGGAAGGTGTCAGTAGCTACTTGGGTCACTCCGATAATAATCACATTAGTGATGTTTGGACTATCTAGGTGGCATGATGGAAACGATCTCGTGATCTTATTATTTTATCTAGCAACTATCAAATGGCCTTTACTAGTAGCTAATGCTGTTACACTGATTCTGATTTTGAAATCTTTAACTAAACCAAACAAAACTAAAGTTGACAGTTCCAAAAATAATTCTCATGTAATTGTAGTTATGGTAATGTTAATATTCTTTTTTTGTTTTCAGCAAATGTTTGCGGATATTTACTTAGTAATTTATGTTTTATTCGATATGCTAACTTATCTTCTAATAGCATTGAATATAGGGACAATGTATCATTGTGCATTCGCTATAATATTCTGGGTTTTCGGCAATGCCAACACAAGAAAGTTATGGAAAATGAAATTGAGTTATTTATGTTAAATTTCGCTTCGATCAACAATCTAGTCTTAATAATACCAAATAAAAACAAACATAGAGTAAGCGTTTTATGAAAATTATTATTTATGAGGCAAATAAATAAGAAAGCAAAATGAATAAATGCAACTTACATCATGTTTTCATCGTGGCATCTGCCCAGTCGTGCAAAAAAAACATTAAATGTTTATTCAAACGGCTGTAGGAAGTATATCTATTACAACAAGTATAAATTATTATAAACTAGCTTACCCGTCCGCGACTTCGTCCACGCGGACTACGGTTTATCGCAAAAAAGCATCCTACTTACGTTCTTCTAGGATATTAAAAACCAATGCAAAAGTAGACTTAGACTTCTTGGTTATGGATTCTGTGGCTTGTTGTTGGTATAGCATCAACTATTTTATCTGTGGCACCAACGCTATTGATGATTTTTGACAGACTTGTTATTTCGTTTCCATGGCAACCGTTCCTTACAGCGAGTATTCTACATATTCCAGTTTTCCCGTGGAAACTTCCACGGAATTCGTGAAATTTTCCGGGATAAAAAGTATCCTATGTTTTATTCTAGGGTATAAGCTATCTCCATTCTAAATTTCAGCAAAATCCGTCCAGCGGTTATCGCGTAAAAGCTCCCCAAACAATTAAACAAACAAACAGACAACGTTTCACTTTTATATATTGGTATGGATAAACAAAAAACCCGACTGCAAACAAAACTGATGAATAAAAGTTTAAACAACTCACGTTCTATGTCGGGTTTTGATTTTCAGCCGCGATAGCGGACGGACGCAATGCGAGCTGACCGTCCGCAAATATATTAGTCATATAAATTAATGTTTCATATTTAGTCACATATTTAGTCTTTATTATAAAGTTGCAATTGCAACATTGGACTAAAGTACTAACAAAACTTGAATAATCTAACATATAATTTTTTGTAACAAGTTTGAAAGACAATTGCTACTGTTTAGGTTAAAGAATTATATTTTATTGGAATGGTCTTTTAAATACCTTTATTTTGATACCTCACTTGATAGGTTTAGGACATTATTTGTTTTGTCGGAAATACAATATGGCAGCTGTAAGCCGCCATATTAGTTTTCTTGACATTTCATATATCCTATAGCAATCTCGTGATTAAGAAGAATCCAATAAGACCTTCAAGCCAATTAATGTATTCTTGTAACTAAAACATGCATAAGTAATTAGTAAGATAGTATCTTAATAAGTACATTACGTTATATTTCATCTGGACAATTATAAGATATACATACCATGCATATAGATTTATGAAAGCTATGTAGTAGCTTGTAAAATGAAATAATAACATTATTACTTGCCTTCTCTAAGAAATACTTACACTGGAAATGTACAATACTTTTTCTTCATTATTAATAAAGATAATTTGAAATTGAATTGAATGAGACCTTATAAAAAAAAACAAAACCCATCAAGCCGTTTAGGCTGTAGGACGCGCCTAAGAAACGTACAAACAAATAAACATACATACTGCCCAAACAAATATGCCTCCGCAGTTGGGTAAAAATAGTAAAAAAAACAACAACGTAGCCCCACAGCTGATATGTGAATATCTCATCAAATTTGTCTCTGTCTTATTCACGCTGAAACGGCGGAATTTATTTTGATGAAACTTGCCAAGTAGATACTTTAGGTCCTGGAATATCACATCATTGTCATCGTCATCATTATCACCGCGGGGCGTAGCTAGATTGAATGTTGGGAGAAGTGACAGGTGTCAAAGTGACATAAATCAAAGTGGTAGGTGTCAGTACATATAGTTTTTTTTCCATCCTTGTCCACACGGGTAATACTGCAGGGTATAGTTATTAGGTGCCTACTATTATTTCGTTAGTGTAGTTTTCCCGATCAAACAGCTGAATTTTGTTGAAATTTTACACACGTTTACTAAATACATTCCTTGATTCTTTACATTATCTATTACATTGCTTAGTAAAACAACTATACACACCTTCACATAACACACACATACACATACACATTTGTTATATTTTGCAGTCTGTAGGTAGGTGCTGACGTGTTTAAATAAAGTACTTATCTGATTTCGACTGGAAAACAAAATAGAGACGTTGTTTTGCTTGTTATTTTTCTCAAACTTGTATCTTCGAGTGTTAATTTGCAATATTGGCGGAAAAGGTATAACCATTAGGTGTTCGTTAAAGTGCATGAGTGTAGGCAAATGATACAAACACATAAAAACCTGCGATTTTGTGTTCTCTCCGAAACTCCCTAGGATGTTTCAGTAAAGCTCTACCACTTTACTGAATCGTAACTTTGACTGTTACTTGACTAGATTTTTGACAAACTGACTGATAGATCAGTAACCGGGTAGTTTTGCTCTGGAAATGGTGAAGGAGAAGATGTTTTGATTTGCATTGTATTAGTTATGTCTTTACAATTGCCAGGTCATCTGCTTATCCGGTTGTAACTATACCATCTTTGTTCAGGAGTTCAATGAGTCCGTTTGCTACCCAAAGTAATGGAGACAATACACCTCCTTGTGGACATCTTCTAGAAACAAAACAGCGACTTGTACTTGCTGTTTCTATACAAACCCTAAGCTATCCAATAATGAAAACTGCATCGCAATCGGTCTAGTGGTTTTTACGTGAAGCGCGAATAAACATACAGACAAACAAACAGATAGAACCGATTTAAAAAAAAACTTATTCAATAGCTTATTTAAATTACCTTAAACCTTTTTTTTATTCGTTTTATTTGTACAGACTTTTTTGTTCATATTGCTTTATTATAAGTATAGGTAATGTAATAAATAGGTATAAAAACAAACAAAGATTTCTGCTGATTACCAAATATATCATATAACCCTACTGGTATTACATTACAGAGCACCTTGACACCGCAATTCAACGTTAATTTAAGTAGCAACGCTGAACGTCAGTCCGAATTGGTTCCTGATTAAGCTATTTAATTACCACCCGATGTCACAACGTTATTTGGACGTATTAAAAACCTACTTACAGCAAAGAAAAATTTGTATCTCAATCCAGAAATGTGTTCGAAAGTAGTACAATAATGTAGTAGCTATAATAGTCTATGTTTGGTTAGGTCAGGTAAATTTACAAGTATTTTAGGTATAATCAATACAAGCTTTTACCGTTACACACGGTATTGGCATTGATTAGATTTTTACACAATTATTTTAATTTTCAACTTTATTCGTTAGAAATTAGCAAAAAATAACTATTATGTGCTAGGTTACCCTGTTTGTATGGCCTATAATTATCGGTGACCTAGTTTAGGTGACCTATCTAGGCCTTGTTAACTATTTTGTATGAACTTCTTTTATGCATCGAAATGAGTTAATTACTTATATGTTTTTTTGTCTTACTGTACATTGAAAAAATGCGTAGGACGAGTTGGGAACGAGTCGAAATACAGCATGAAATGAATAAACTAGACAGATACACAAAGTGACGCTTATGAATGTGACTTATCAGGGATAGCGACGAAATAGCTAATGTGACGAATGGTCTTCGGAGTTTTATGTTTTTATGCCTTACAAAAATGCGTCGGACGAGTAAGGAAAGACTCGAAATACAGCATGAAACGAGTAAAACAAACTGACTAGATACATAAAGTTTTATGAATGTGACATATCAGGTATAGCGACGAAATATCTAATGTCACAAATTGTCATCGCATCTATAATTTTATAATATTAGTTACCGTTTCGTTTTCCTAACAGACGTTATTTTTATATTTTTGTCTTGTCGTATTCTGATAAAACATAAGTATTCCATGTGTTTCTAATCTGTTGTTTTATTGTACTATCAATATACTAGATAATTTTCTAAATTTGTTATTATCTATATATAAATATACATATAATAAAGTTATAACCAAGGTGAAATCTGTTATGGAAGTTTTTTTTTTAAATTATATTGAAGTAGTAGAATCCTGCAATATCATTATTAGAATTTTTGACTGTTTATCTGTCTGTTCATCACGCAAAAACCACTGGGTGGATTTTGATGAGTCTTGCAGAGGTTTTTATCTTTGCTTCATCAAAATAGGTTCATCCAAAAAGGAGTTACAGACGTTTTTATATATAGTTTCGCCACAGGATAAAGAATATGTAGGTACTAACTACGTAGTAAGATAAATAAAGCCCAAGGCCATATGTTGACTATGGCAGGAGTAGATCTCAGTGAAAACTGGTTCTCACACGGGCAGATTTATGTAGCTCTTTCCCGTGTCAGCAGTGCACAGAATATTTTTGTTCGCTCCAGATGCTGTATCCACTAATATAGAAAAAAAATAAGAAAGTATGTTACTAAAAGAATGTGGCTTTTACCCACATTCATCCACATCTACACTATCTACACTAACATCCACACTATCCACACATTTCCATACAAATGTTATAAACTTTTCCCGCGATCTGGTCCTCTTCGACGACAGAGCAGGCCAATTAGTCGTTCTTTTTCCAAAATTAGAGATAGCCGGAGAAATATACGATAATATGCATTTCATTTTATACCGCGGTTTCCGAAAAATAACGATATGACCAAGCTCCAGGCGCACGAAGTCGCGGGCAGCAGCTAGTTATAAATAATTCCTGATATTAATGCTCAATCTAATCAATGTGCGATGAAATGAAATCAAACAACATTTGTTGTATAATTAGCTAAGTGTACGAAGGTTGTGTGGTCAACGATAAATTCGTTTCAAATAATCTACTAGCAAAATTTACAAAATAGTGAAAAAGTATTTCTCTATGTAAGAAAAAATAGAGAAATGAGTCAACTTAAGTATAATCCACGGTTGAGAACAAAAATGATGCTCAAACTGAAAACAACATATTGTTGCAAAATAAGAAGAAAATAACATTCAGTGAAAAGAGAAGAAGGACCACTATTTCAACATGACAAAACGTAAACTGGTACAGGACAGCATCATCTTTGTATCAAGCAACATTGATAGCACCTTCACAAGTGTTACGTTTATCACTAGCTCAGTTGGGGTTTCGCTGTCACTATGCGCCTTGGTGTTGCTCCTGGTAACCGCCTGCCTACTTCCCGAATGGAGGAAGAACTACAAAAACCAGCTGCTCATTCAATTCATGTTCGCCAGGTTCTTTTACACTTTTGTGAGATATAGTGTCGACATCTGGATGATTTTCAACATCTGTGGCGGTAACGAGTGCGTCCTCTATCTGGATGAATTTGTGGTTTACTCGGAGATAGTGCTCGTGGCGTGGATGTTTGTCTTTAGCAATCAAATGTACGACAGTTTAGTGAAAGTGTTCAACCCTAAAACTTACAACATTTGGAAAGTGTCAGTAGCTACTTGGGTCACTCCGATAATAATCACATTAGTGATGTTTGGACTATCTAGGTGGCATGATGGAAACGATTTCGTGATCTTTTTATTTTATCTAGCGATTATCAAATGGCCTTTAATAGTAGCTAATGCTGTTACACTGATTCTGATTTTCAAATCTTTAACTAAACCGAACAAGACTAAAGTGGACAGTACGAGTAATAATCCTCGAATGATTGTAGTCATGATCATGCTGATATTCTTTTTTTGTTTCCAACAAATGTTTGTGGATCTTTACAAACTTATTTATGTTTTATTTGATTTGCAATCTTATCTTCTGATAGTATTGAATATAGGGACAATGTATCATTGTGCGTTTGCCATAATGTTCTGGGTTTTCGGCAATGCCAACACAAGAAAGTTATGGAAAATGAAAGTAAGTTTTTCAAGTAAAACTCCGCTAAGTCAACAATCTAGTGTTAATAGTACCAAATAAAACATACATAGAGTAAGCTTTTTAAAAATATTATTATTTAATGGGGCAAATAAATAAATAAATATGTAAGTCACTCATATTATGTTTTTATCGTGTCAGCCGTCTAGTTCTCCTAAAATATATATATATATACATAATCATGTACTCAAAACGTTAATAATAGATATATACGTACGTTGTTGTTTTATTATCTATTTTTTTTGTTATCTGTCTAAACTTATAATAAAGCAATAGGAACGAAAAAGTCTGTACAAAGAAGATAATTAAAAAGAAATGGTCTAGGGTACATAAAATAAGCTACTGAACTAGAATATAACATTTTGAAAAATCGTGTCTGTCTGTTTGTCTGTTTGTCTCTCTGTATGTTTGTTCGCGCATCACGTAAAAACTACTAGACCGATTGCGATGCCGTTTTCACTGTTGGATAGCTTATGTTTAAACTGGACTACTTTATGTCTCAATCCGATGAGTAGAAGCCGAGCAATCGATAAAAATATTTTTTACGGCTGGAGGAATTTTGTTCAAATGATGGTTTATTGGTATAATTATTAGTTCTTGGAATAGCACAAAAAGTACTTTTAACCTACAGAAATGACCATGCGTGCGAAGCCATGGGCATCAGCTAGTGAATTATATAATTACTTACTTTTAACAAAATAGTAGATAATAAAACAACAACCTAGCTCCAATACTGATAAGTGAATATCTCACAGAACTGGACTCCTATTACATTACTGACCTTGACGCCGTAACTGAAGCGGCATCGCTCAGTATCATCCTAAATTAGTCCGTTTATTTTACCGCTACTAATGAGGTTAATTAAAATTATTAATTAGTTAACTTTACCTACTGTGGATTCTAGAGTGTAGACTGCGTTCAGGCAAACGTAGTATAGGAAGCAGGCGTGCCAGGTGGAGTGACGACTTGTGTAAAACGGTTGGCAGGAAATGGATGAGGAGTGCCGAAGATTGGGTTTACTAAGGTTGTCTTCGTCCAGCAGTGGACGAATGATGATGCTGATAATGATGATAATTATGGCTATGAATTAAAAACCTCATGTAAAACAATATTGCAATGTTATGCTAGATATTACAGTGCGTGGGAGGGTAATAGTGGCCATCATTGTTTCAGTTAAAATTAATGTATTCAAGTCGATTTCGATAGTAAATAAGTATCTACTAGGCAAGCGTACACCTCCGACCACATCGTTGCTTTCCATTAAGTGAGATCGTGGTCAAACGTTTCCCTAGTCAGTCATTAAAAAAAACGGCTGGGGCAGGGGTCTAAGAATGGTTTTGAAACAAAAGCTACGAGCGCATATGAGCGAAAGCCACGAAGTATTTTCACGTAAAAATGCGAGAAAGAGAGAGAGAGCGTGCTGTACAGATAGGATGCCAGTAACACAAAAAAACATCATTTTTAAAAAGTTTTTTTTTAACGTTTTTATTTAGCTTGACCTTTTTGTTGATTTTTGTTTATTTCATTGTTTGGGTCAAACCTAGTAATTGAAATGTTACCCCTTCCTGTTGAACGATTGATCTGAAATTCGGTACACACTTTTAATTCTGATAACAATACAATTATGTATATTCAATATCATTGTAAATCTAAGATGGCCGGCGCCACAAAATGGCAGATTATATTTTAAAAAAGAACACATTAATATAGGTATCAAATGAAAGAGCTTAACTAGTGAATTACAATACACCACGAAAATGCCAAAGCCAAGTTGGCCGCTACCACAAAATAGCGTATGACTTTATTTTTTTTCAATCCCCTCAGTATGGGTATCAAATGAAAGAACTTAACAAGTAGAATACAGCAATTTAGAAATAACTAAATAAAAAACTAAAAACATGAAAATAAAATAAGTAAAAAAAAATACAGTTACCTAATCGGTTTTATACATATGTATCTACTAAAAGCTAAAAAACAAATAAAATCATGGGGATAGCGTAACCTGAGCAATAGAAATTCTACTCACCCCACGATTTTATTTTATATTTAGCTTTTAGTACCTGTAAAACCGTTTAACTTAAATGTATTTCACTTGTTTTATTTTTCTGCCAAACTTTCGACAGTGCATCCAACTCCGTTTTGAATAGTTTCACATCTTTGCGATTTTGTTGGTCTGTTTTTTCTTCGATCATGCTTTCGTGCTTTTCTCCATCACCAGACCTCCTGGTAAGTCTGTCCTGCCCTGCCAAAATGACCCTTGCATATTGCAGTGTGTATGGATGTTTCAAAAACTCCAAAAAGTTACAATATATAAAGCTTTTTTAATTCCATCTGACACAGGTGACAAAGGTAAGATTAGAATAAACTTTAATAATCTAGGTATAGAGTGGTTATATTATCCTCTGCGGCTTTGCCCGCGTGGGAATATTTCTAGGAAAAAAGTAGCCCATGTATTCCAGAATCAAAAGTATATAATATAAAGTACAATTTACTTCATTTCGTTCAGCCGTCAAATATTTTTTCACGAGTCATCTCATCTCATTCTTCTGCTCATCGAATTGAGATACAAAGTAGTAACACTAGCTTTCAAGTAAAAAACTAAGCTATCCAATAGTAAAAACCGCAATTTTAATCGTTCCAGTAGTTTTTACGCCATGCACGAACAGATATCATGTCAAAAAAAATTTATTTTATATCCCATAAACCATTTTATTTTATTTTAAATTCTAAGACGCTTAAAAATTCTGCCCCCCCCTAGTAGCTTTCGATAACTCAGTTGTCGATCAATATGGTATTATTTATTCTGTAGATTCAGTTTGAAATCGTTCAATTCAATACATTTTTCGTACGCAATATCGAATCGAATCGGCTCGGTTCGTTATCGAAAGGTTCTGAATCGGGGGACTGGTTCTACTAATAGGAGATTCCTACAAATTTAAAATGTTGGCTATAAATTGTGCCACATGCACAAACAGATGAACATACATTCATTCATTCATTTATGATTTTATCAGGTTAGGTTGTCTGTTTATCTGTTTGTCTGTATGTTTGTTCGCGTATCACGTAAAAACTACTGGACCATTTGCGGATGCGGATGTGGTTTTCACTGTTGGATAGCTTGGGGTTTGACTTAAGAACTGGTGTACTTGGTATCTCAAACCGATGAGTAGAAGCCGAGCAATCGATAAAAACTTTTTTACATCTGAAGTAATTTTGATCAATTGTTGGTATAATTGGTATTTTAGGTCTTGGAATAGTTTATATAGTACTTTTAACCTAGAGAAATGACCACGCGTGCGAAGCCGCGGGTACTGCTAGTAATTTATAAAACTGCAAATTCTACTTTGCAGTAAACTAATGCCAATCAACTTAAGAACTAGGCTCATCCAGTGCTGCATGTGACAAAAAGTTATCACAAAACCTGAAACATGACTCCACTAATTAAAGGCCTCAACAAATTGGCGGACGCATCCGGCAGTCACGGCTTACAGGACGTGGACGGCACGGCTTCCGCCATACGCCGCGCCGACGCCGTATTATTAGGCCGTGTATTATCGGCCGTACAATACTGGAGGGCGATTCTCAAGAAGTGATATAATATCACAGTAGATAAATGTCGAAAAATCCATACAATTTTCGATATATCTCTATTGTGATATTTATATCACTTCGTGAGAATTGGCCCCCTGGTTGTATTTGTGTCCTTCTGAAGCTTGGACGCGTCCAAACCATGCCGGACTCGACAGGCGGATCGCGGACGTCAGACGTCCGCGATCCGCCTGTCGAGTCCGGCATGGTCCCAAGGTCAAGTCCGCGACTTATTTCCTTGAGTATGCTCAGTTTAGTCTAAAATGTAATGCAAGTTCAATCGGACGCGTCCAATGGTTTGTTTAAACGTCATACCAACGTATGACCTTTGCATTTATAATATTAGTGTAATTTGCGTTCAGTTCTTTGCGATACAGTTTGTACAATATTTAATAATCGCTTGATAAAAACCGCAGATAACGCAGATAATGCTCTGGCAAGTTATTGGGGAATATCAACACGTTAAATGTTATCAGTCATTATCTTTTGAGGAAAATTACGTTTTTAATTTACCTATTGACTATTGACCGATCTTGATGAAATAGAAATCAAAAATATATTCAAAAATAAAATATCATAAGTTATGACATAATAGGCTATATTGTTTTCTTTTTATTTTTACCCTTCAATGACGTCCACACTGGCAATGGGGTGCAACTGAGTGCATTACTTTAACTATGTACGTATTTACTATCGTGTTTATTTTATGAAAAAAGGCATGTTCTTCTAGGATATTAAAAAACCAATGCAAAAGTAGAGCACTAACGGTCTTAATGTTTTTCGACTGACTTGTTACTATTTCCTTGCCATGGCAACCGTTCCTTACAGCGAGTAATTAACATTTTCTAGTTTTTCCGTGGAAACATACAATTTTCCGGGATAAAAAGTAACGTATGTTTTATTCCAGGGTATAACCTATCTCCATTCCAAATTTCATCAAATAGCATTCCTTTTTAAATGCCTGAACAGATTTAGACGTATATTGTAGCGTTAGAATCCTTACATTCCCCCGAGTAACATAGGCTATATTTTTTTTAAATCATTCAGTACGGCACCATTTTTAAAAAAGAAAAAACTTTTTAATTTATAATATGGGTGCCAAATTTAAGGTCTTGATAAACACATTCCAACCATTTAGCTTTTAAGCTAGTTTATTTTTAATTATTTAATTAGGTAATTGTTCTAGGTTTTCCAATAAATAGTGATTTGTGCGGTAAAATTGTTGTATTGTTAACAAATTAGTACACAGTATTTTACACCGTATTTTTCCTGGTGCGTATACCGTAATTTCGTAGAATCTATTTTATTTTTTAATGGATTCATCGTCGATCCGATTTTTGACATGGCAACACTGATCGTAGGTGTCATTTTGTATACTCACTTGACCTCACATTGACATTGTAATTAATTTAAATGATGTTATTGACATTGTTTCGAATCTGTACCACCTATATTGTTTTGTAATTGCTTTCTAATAGAATTTTACTAGAATATTTGCACGCCTTGTGGCCGAACATAATGGACATCAACAATTTTTTAAGACCTGCATTATTTTTCACATATGTTTATTGCAAATAAATTTAATTTGATTTTGATTTGTTCATGTTTTATGTATTTCACCTTGTTCATGAGATGTTAATTTTGACTTGTAAAAGTGACATTATTTTACAATAAAATACTTTGACTACTAATTCTTACTTGTAATTAATAATAATATTTGTAAAATGGGTGTGGTGCATCCAATAGTTTGTTCTGCTGTTTACTGTAAAATAAAAAATATTTTCCAACTTTGTTACATAATAGTAGATTGTATTACTAGGGAGCAAAATTATATTTTGCCGGCGAGGGCGCTATTTTGAATCCAGAGCGGAGTGAAGGATTCTAGAGTAGAGTAGGATTTTTAGTACAATCTTGAACGTAGCGAGGGATTCAAAGTACGTCGCCCGAGCCAAAAATATATTTTGCGCCCGAGTGATACACTCTACTTTTCACGGACCACTATGAGAAAATAAAAGGCGCCTCATATTTTATTGTAATATTATTATTTAATAAAACCTAGAGTAACAACTAAATTGAAATTAAATGGTATCTAGTAATAAAACAACTAAAAACTTATATTGAGTAGGTACTCCAAAGAGTGGAAGGTTGTTGAGTTTTGGCTTAGTATTGGAAGTAGGTCAAAAACACACATTCTGCAAAATTCTTGGCGCCTCTTGCATTTCTCCATTCAATAAAATTACCATAGGCTTTCCTATATTTCTCCCGGGATTTTGCAGGTAATAGATTATCCATCACATTTCTTGCGTCAGTTCTAATACTTTCAGGAGTTAATTCTATACTTTCACTGTCACTTGAAGAACTCATTTTTCAAAGCAAAACCATGAATTTCTAACAATCCGTGAAAATTGTCGAAAACGCGGGCTGTAGTTGGCGCGTTTTTAATTTGATTTATTTTTATTATTCAGCCGGTGGCACGACTATATGGGCCGTCGTACCAGCCAGTCTTTATTCAAACAATATTTGCGTTCGATTTCTTTGGCGCTGAACACTAAGATGTTCCAAATTCAAAAAGTGCGCGGCAAAGCTAATTGCGGCGCACTTATAAAGAGGATTGAAAACTCATTACTGCCCGCTATAAGTTTCTTCTAGAAAACACCACCTTTGGGTGTACTTAAAGGCGAACCAAGTTGTCCTTTTCGAATAGATGGGATGAAAAAGTTATTTATCTAACTTAGCTAAATAATAGTTCATTACGAAACAAGTGTGCTATGTTGGTCATTTACACTTGAGGTGGTCTCGCGAGCCCGTTATAAATCTAAACAGGCTTTAAACGTCGATTACGAGCCCATTATATTAAAAAGGTTCTTAATATTCGATAGGTTGATCTTCAATATTAATTTATTTTAAACTAGCTATGCAGCTTCGCACGCATGTTAATTTCTCTAGAAAAGTACTCTATGTGCTATTCTAGGACCTAAAATTACCAACATTTAATCAAAATACCTTCAGCTGGCAAAAAGTTTTTTATCGATTGCTCGGCTTCTTCACATTATTTTGAGATACCAAGTAAACCAATTTTTAAGTCAAACTCTAAGCTGTCCATAAATGTAAACCACATTACAATCGGTGCAGTAGTTTTTACGTGATGCGCAAACAAACAAACAGACGCAGATAAACAGACAAATAGACACACGATTAAAAAATGTTATACACTGAAAATTAATCAAATTTATAAATGTTATGTCATTTTAATAACATTACAATAGATAAATGTGCAATATTAATAACAATTTACATTTCTTGAAAAATTCTATTTCCTTAATTTTTAGTTTTGTCCAGATTACAGGGGAACTTTTGGTAAGTCATAAGGGAACGTCGTAGAATGAGTATTATAGCCAATATTCTGCTCGGAAGGAGGCTAAAACTTCAACAAGGCTAAAGACTGGGTAATAGGCGCGTGATATAGTTGCCACGTGTGATGGAAACGTGATGGCTTTGGTTATTTGTTCTGCAGCTTTGGTATCAGGCTCTCACCGCAGTAGAGTGATACTCGTACAGCGCAGAGCGCGTCACTACGTAGCTTACGTTTCCTAAGTACCACCTGCCTGTAGGGCGCGCGGCCTTCGGCAAACAGCACAGGCACTGCAGTAACGTGGCGACCTAAATATTATACACCACGCGTCGTTGTACTGCACTCGCGCGTCGCTCATGACAGCCTTGTTATAATGCGTCCGCAGTTCAACCGTGTGGACGCTGGTTCATTAACTAACGAACGGCTGACTCTTTACCGCAGCGTTGCAACGGCTGAACCGTCTCGCTGGCATGTTGCCGCGCACAGCGATGGTTCGTCTTTGCCTTTCAATATCTGTGTGGTTGGACAGGTCGGCAGCTAATGTGTACCCAGGGTGCCTAACTCTCTCCACCTTTTTCGGCTCAGTATCGTTTAACTTGAGGTAGATTCTGGTAGCTATTTTGAAGGTACCTCATTTGCAACAAGGTTCTTACGTATCATGTGGTGAACGGGATAAGTGGCTGGCAAATAGAACCAACCTCATGTTAATGTTAAAATTGTGTTGCTTACTAGGTGAACAATGTAGACATCAATGCATATTGGTAGTTTTGTCTGGGCTCCCGAGATAAGTCTATGGCTAGTTTAGGCCCTTTCTCAACACAACGTGGTAACATAATAATGGTACAAAGTGTGTCCAATACCTGTAATAACAACAATCGTTATATTTCCGTTGAAATGTAGCAAACGTAGCACAACAGGCTATGTTTGGTTAGAACTGTGAAAAAACGTTGGAAACTAGTTGGGACACGTCGGTCCCCGATCACTAGGTTGGGTTGTTTTCTGTGATACCAATAGAGGTTGATCTATTTTTTCTGCCTCAGAGGCCCTAATTGCGCCTGACTTGTTCCGTGCTAGAGGTGGATGTTTGGAGCCTACAAATGATAACTTATGCGTAGTTTTCTAGGGTTAAAAGTTTGTGGCAGGGGCCTTGCTTACGTATTACGTCCTTAAGACACCGACATCATGGTTCCGCCATTGGTAGGCGAGAGGGACCGTTTAGTGTCATTGTTTAGCGAGTTTTCCGCTATTGGTTGACGTTGATGTAGATACCTATTCACTCTTGACTTGAACACACCAGGGCTAAAATTTACCGGAAACAGTGACGAGGGCAGGGTACTCCACTCCTTTGCAGTTCTTATAATAAATGAAGAAGCGTAACGCTTCGTTCTTGTGCGAGGTATTTCAACCATGAAAGGGTGGCCCTTTGCTGATCGTCTAGTCGTACGATGATGGAAAGGTGATGGGGGAATCAGGTTGTGCAGTTCTTATGCACACTCTCCATAGTGCAATCTGTAGAACACCCCGACAGGCATGCTACCTCACGTCGATGCGCCAGACTTTGAAGCTTACTCTTTACCAGAGTGTCATCCCCAATGAGCCTGATAGCAACGTCTCTCAATTAAATCCAAAGACTTGAGCTGATACTTGGCAGAACCGTCCCAGAAGTGGCAGCAGTACTCCATACAAGATCGGACCTGTGCTTGATAAAGATTCAAAAGCTGCCCCGGTGTGTAGTACCGCCTAACCTTAGACAAAATACCAAGTTTTTTTGCAGCTACCTTGGCTTTAGATTCAATATAAGACCCAAAATTCAGGTTTGATGCGAGTTCGACACCCAAAAGCTCCAAATGGTCGCCTATTGGTATTGTTACACTTTGGAAAGACGGAGATCGGTTTGGAGGACTCTTTTTAGCAGAAAACAAACACGCCTGCATTTTAGTAACATTAAACTTAACCAGGTTAGCATCGCCCCAATCGGACACGGCTCTAAGGCTAAATTTAAACGGTCTACCATAGCCTCTCTCTGAAACTGGACAGCGTCACAGCTGGCTTGAGCATTGGAAGTGAATCTCTCAACTACAGTACTGCCATCAGCATACCCAAAGGTACCGGGCTTCAGAAGGTCATTAATGTGCAGTAAAAACAGTGTAGCCGAGAGAACCGATCCCTGGTCGGAAGCATCGAGCCGACCTCTGCTTTGACATGCTAACTGTGCGCCTCTGTCTGCGACTTGAAAGCATCGAGCCGAGCTCTGTTTTGACATGCTAACTGTGCGCCTCTGTTTGTGACTTGAAAGCATCGAGCCGACCTCTGCTTTGCCTTACTAACTTGTTTACTATCTGTGACGTAAAAGCATCGAGCCGAGCTCTGCTTTGACATGCTAAATTGGTGACTGACTGTAACGTGTAAGCATCGAGCGTAACTTGGCTTCGGCATGCTTACTTGATGCGTCTATCCTTAACATGAAAGCATCGAACATAGCTCTATTGAGACGCTCTAATTTGGAGTCTATGGCGTGACGACTGCATTTAAAAACAAAATGCTTTTTTTGATGGGACACGAATGACTGTGATATGCAGTTATGTCATTTATGGATTTTAGTATCTCATTATTTAAAGTTAACAAGTATTGAGATTTTATGAGCTATTTCGATTTGCAAGAATGTTATTTTTGTCATCTAATTTTGAACGTTTTATAACAATTTCAAAGTGACGTTCTCAACTGTTTGAGTGCACGCTTACAGTTGTGATGCAAAACTGTTAATTGTTGTTGAAAATGAACACTTTACGCTGCAAAAATGTTTCAGAAAGTACAACAATGGCATGTTTCAGATTGCAAAGTTCCCGAAGATCCGAGGTGCTGCCCATCCAAGAAAGATCAGACGATCGAGGACGCTCGCCGGTCAGGAGAGGCCGTGTAAGGAGAAAAACAGGAAGTAGGCAGAGCCTTGAGGCGGACACCATAAAAAGTATCCATTGTCCTAACTTATAGTATGAACTCGTATCATACTAAGTTTCATTTGAATTCATTTAGTAGTTTCGGCGTTATGCGCGTTCAAGATACAGACAGAAAGACGGACAAAAATTAAAAATATACAGTATTGGCTTCAGTATCTAATACAGAGTACCCTCCAATAAAAGTTATATATTACTTCAAACTTAATGTATCTTTGGACCCCTATCCAGCAGGAAGCCTTTAATTTGTCGGGCTGAAATGTATCCTATGTCCTACCTCGTAGTATACCAAGTATGTATCGTATCGCTTATACACGCACCAAAGATTAAACACAAAACAGTACACAAAAGTGAGGTTAAGAGCACGTGCTTTGAAACAGTTGTGAGTGAATGTGCTGACGATCTGATATTCTTTTACCAGTTCAAATAAGCAAAAACAGTGGGCATGTTAGATAAAATCACGTTAGTTCGAATCCCACTTCTGATATTAGCAACCAGAAGTGGGTTTATTAAAAAAATATACACGATCACACACAAAAAGGTATTATTGAACTCAACAAAGTAAACTAAACACTGTTACAAAATCAAATATGGGGAATTTAAGGAACTCAAGAAATATTCAGGAACGTCCGGCTGCTTCGACTGCTGGCAGAAAAGTGGCGCTCTGCTCTCGCTGCCTCGCCGAGAAAAAGGTCTGCCCGGCTGGAACTAGTTTCAGCCAGTGTTGTGCAAACAGGTCATCACGTGATGCTAAGCCCCGCCTCTAGGCTCCGCCTACTTCCTGTTTTTCTCCTTACAATATTTATTACCGTAACGCCACCATTTTTCTTACACTTCCAGGTTGCCGGGTAGAAATTGCTACTTCGCTAATACTAAGTAGCATTTTTTACATACAAGTAAAAAGTTTATTTCTTAGTACATTTGTTTTGTGCTAAATAGTAAATTCATACCAATATATAACAGTGAAACGTTGTCTGTTTGTTTGTTTGTTTGTTTGTTTGTTAGGGGAGCTTTCACGCGATAACGGCTCGACGGATTTTGATGAAATTTGGAATGGAGATAGCTAGAATAAAACAGGATATTTTTTATCCCGGAAAATTGTAAGTTTCCACGGGAAATCTGGAAAATGTTGATTACTCGCTGTAAAGAACGAAATAACAAGTCTGACAAAAAACTTCAAGAGCATTGGTGCTATACCTACTTTTGCATTGGTTTTTAATATCCTAGAAGAAAATAGGATGCTTTTTTGCGATAAACAGTACCAGACAAAGTCGCGGGCGGGAAAGCTAGTAAATAATAAATACATTAGGTTTCGTAGCAAGACTCTACGAATCCCTACGACGTAGAGGTTTCCATAAATGGGTTTTACTTTCCTAAGCAGCAACCAAACTAAAAAAGTCATCTATTTATTGCAACAATTCATATTCATATGTATTAAACTTGCTGTACCACTCGGGTGGCCTTTTCTCTAGGTTAAAATAACTCTATTACTATTCCAAGACCTAAAATACCAATATACCAACATTTAAGAATCAGGTACGCTACTCTGGTCGACACACTGGATATTTCTACAACATTATCAATGAGGATCTTATTGACGAGGAACCCCACGCCACCCTGATGCTGCTAATCGCCCTATCGGAATTAGAAAAGGTGGCCGATTCCAGGTTCATTGTGGTTCAGGTTTCTTCGGACTTCAGATAACTTTAGAATATGCAACCTGATCTTTGTGAGCGTCTCAAGTTGCGCCATGTGTTCGTCACGTTGTTGTTGGCTACGTAGCCAGGGTCATTTGCTTTTGTTTTGGGTTGCCTACTGTAGCCCGGGTACGCTACTGCCCGTCACCGGCCTGTGTCATTTAGCTACGCTTGTTTTTGGGATGGTTATACCGCCATGCGTCGGTCGCCAGAGCCTCGTTCGTTACAAGCAGGTTGGCTTGTAGCAGTGGTGGATCGTTTTTCGCTCCAATACATCCAGTGCGTTCTGCACCGATTGCGATGCGGTTTTCATAGCTTAGGAATTGACTTACAAACTGGTGTACTGGTATCTCAATCCGATGAGTAGAAATCCAACAATCGAAAAAAAACTTTGGCGTCTGAATGAATTTTGATCATATTGGTACTTTTAGTTCTGAAATAACACACAGGATCCTTATATCCCAGAAAAATTACCTCGAGGGCAAAGCCCCGGACCCAGCTAGTTAATATATAAATTAGGTGATTGATCGATTTTACAAGTATTTCAAAACATTTTGATATAACCAGCGGCTAAATAAAATAGTGTAGGCACCTACATGTATAAACCGAAATTGATCACAAGTGCCCCATCAAATCATATCGTTTATAGACAGCGCTCTATTAATGAAACTTGAAGGAGGATTATGGTTCATAAAAATAATGATCCATAAAGAATGTGCAGTAAATACGGTAAATAGTAGTCACAGATTCGTTCCTTTATGAGATGAGTATAGGTTTCACAAGGGCAGCTTCAATTTCATAAAACTAGGAGTATATGAGTTGAAAATGAGTAGGTATTTTAAATGTGCAGTTATAATACATTGGCCTTCAAAACTTAGTATTTACGGGTTAGAAGCTTACCATACGTTAAAAATTAATAGAGTTTTTATTAAATTGCTTGGCTCCTACTTATCGGATTGAGATACCAAATACACCAGTTTTAAGTCAAACCCTAAGCTGAGTGTGTTTTGAAGGTCAATGTATATTATAGTTAGCTACATAGAATCATGAGGCAAAGCAGTAGGTATATCTTAGTGCTATAGACTATACATACATACAGATGAGTTTTATAACACAGAGAAATCCATCTAGAAGTTTTCAAAATCAATAAAACTGCATTCTAGGTTTTTTTGAAATCTATTTTTTCTTGGCGATAAACGATTATCGTAGCTGCCATAGAGATCCCTTTTAAAAACTCACGCTGTATGGCTTCATGTGAGTGAAGTTTATTAGACGAAATTCTATCAGTTTAGAAGCTCGAGTTAAACACAAAATTTAACGATAAGTTACAACAACATATATATTACAAAAGTAACTGCTTTTGATCCTGTATTTCAAAGGCCTAGCCCACAGACATAGCAGCAGGAGCTACTTGTGTTGTGTTGTCTAGTTAGCTGCAAACACTCTTATATATGGCCTTTCCAATCCAATCTAATTCGGAAGGAAGTTTACGATTGACGAATGTTCTGAATGTATATCTTCGGCAAAATAGAAGCTTCAGTGGTTTCAGTTATGTTTTCTTGGTAAATACAATCTTGCCAGATTAGGTAATTTGAAAGATAATTGGTGAAATCCATCACTATTTTTTGCCATAGACAATTTAACATCAGAGTCAAAATGTGATTAAATCCAATACGAGGTACATTAAACTGATTCAACTAAGCGATTACGTTTGATCCGAGATTGGATGAAATTGGGATCGTTGGGTCGACCGCTTGGCCTCCCGTAGGGCCCCGGTGATAGAATCTGTCACCATCGTTATCAATGGTAGGTAAATATTGGACAGACGATCGACTTTGGGCAGAACATTATATGGTGCCATGTCTCCAAATACCCTTTACTTCTCAACTGTTAAAACCCCATGTCAATTTTGGAGGTTTTAAAAATCAAATTGGGATATATTTAGATAGATTTATTTTGATTCAGTTCTAAATCGTTTATTATTATTATTATTTCACTAAATCATCCCACTGCTGGGCAAATATCTTCCTTCGATGTTTTTTCTGTATATTGCTATGATTTAGTACTTGTCGTAACAGTTTTGTTCACGCCACCGTCGCGTAGTGGGGCTCTGCCACACTTCGCTGATCTCCAGATGGAGCCCAATCGGTTGTGATATTTGCCTTTACCTGGTTTGGCATCTGTCAACCCATCTTATTCCACGTGTGCTGTGAAAACCAGCAAAGATAATTAAGGAATTGGCATTGATTATGTCAAATCCCTCCTCTTATGGTGGTCGATGGGAGGCCCATGTTCAACCATGGACTTCTTCGGGCTGATGGTTGTTGGAATGTTAACTAGTTGCTAAGTTACAATATAACAAGGATTCGTAAAAACGGTACTAAAGATCTTAGACACAAATAAATCTTTGTTTAATAGGGTCAATGCAAATAAATTATCATTTTAACATGGTAGCAGAGCAGCCTCCGATATTTCTTTTTTAGACGCTGTGCGCATTTTATACTTTGAAAAATAAAATATATTTTCAAAAAAAAAAAGACTTTATAATAAAAAAAAAATTTTGTAAACATCCACTAAAAAGAATGAAATAACTTACAATTGAGCCAGAACAGTATCACTTTTTCGAAATTAACAACTTAATAATAATGCATATATACAACATAAGATAAGAAAGAGTTTTTTGAAGGCGGTGCCAAACCGAGCCATAGTTATTAATATGGTTGAACTTATTCAAAAAGAGAATTTCTTAAACGGCTTGACATGCTATATAAAATAATAAGCTTTTTAAGTAATTATCTACAAAAACTTTATCATTTACTAGATTGCTGTATTCGTGTCAATCGGTTTGTGAACGTGAGAAAGTCAAAATCTGCTCGTGTGAGTCTCTTGTTTTGTCTCTTCTGCGTTTCGTGTTTTGTATGAGGGTGCGTCATAGACAAATGCATATTAGGTACTCCGTACGTAGATAGGTATGCAATAATTTTGTAAAGATATTAGATATAAATGTTGCCTGGGTTTGGCACTGCCTTCAAAAAACTCTTTCTTATCTTATGTTTTATTTATGCATTATTATTACGTTGGTAATTTCGAAAAAGTGATACTGTTCTGGCTCAATTGTAAATTATTTCATTCTTTTTAGTGGTTGTTTACAAAATAACATTTTTATTATGTAGTCGTTTTTTTTTTTGGAAAATTATGTTGTTTTTTGATTTTTAGTGGCCTAAGAAAACATTGGAAAGCATATATGCCAAAGAAAATAGTAGACACTCACTCACTTTAGTGAATAAAACCTACATATATAACAACTGAATTAGTTTTGTCACTATAAAGTGATTTATAGTTATTATAATTTCTTTGTTTTTATGTTGAAAGTTAGAAAAACTTTTTAAAATTGGTCCTCAATTGATGGAGATATCGACCGACACACATAAAAAAAAAAAAAAAAGAAAAAAAAAAAGGAACATACAGCCGAACATATAACCGTCTCCTTTTGTGAAGTCGATTAAAAAATGACGTCTTGTAGCAGTACAATGTTGGAAAAATTACAAGGCTCGTCTAACTGGACATCCTGGAAATTTAACATGAAGATATGATTGAATGTAAGTACATTTGTGCAGCATCATGTGATTCGAAATTCATTTTGGTTAAAGGAATGACCTTAGAAAAATAAAAGAATAAGCGTAATTCAAGATCTTTGGTAATGAATCTAATTATTACGCGTCACCTAACTAGAGCCATTATCTTAAATGCTAGATTTTTGACACGTTTAGCGTTTAGAGCAGATTTTTGAAAGATTTTAGCAAATTTTTTTTATTATATTCTAATTTCTGCACCTTCATTTCAAGATGGCGGCTAGCGCTCCCAACCCTCGAGGCCGAAAACATGTTTTTTTGAGTATCCTATACTTAAGCAATACAAATGAGAAACTTTTCTACTCCGACATTTGTAGAGTAAAGTCTCTTTTTACCGTTGTACGGCGAAGCAAGAGAAGGGTTATGAGTTTAACAATCTATGTATGTATGTATGTATGTATGTATGTATGTATGTATGTGGGGTAGGTATGTGGATGTTCCACCATAGCACCCTATTGAACCGATTTGACAAGCAAGATATCAATCGATTCGTCTCCATATATAGTGTCATAGGCATTTTTTTACCCGACTACGGTAAAGCAAAGGAAGGGTTATGTGTTCCAACTAAAAACTTGGCTGGATTTTGACAAGCGAGGTATCAATCCGATGCGTCTTCATCGCAAGTGTGTCATGGGCTAATTATTATCCGATCGTAGTCGGGTTCTAGTATTTGAACTAATATGTTATTTCCGCCACTGACTGGATTATGTAGGTCAATGTCTATTATTGCCGGTCGCGGCATGTAAAATGCTAAACATTTAATTTCACTCAATTTGACTTAAAGTATTGAAATGACGGAATAATTAGTAAAATAAATAATTTATGAAAGTAATTTATGTAATTAAACATCATATCACGCTATTTTAAATAGGGCAACATTTAACCAAAACAAATATTGACTTCAACACACTGCCAAACTATGCACGTCACTTGTTACCATGAAACCAAAATTTAATCGATTCTTATATGTGTATTTTCTGACACTCGGTGAGGAAGACGAGTGTTTACGTTCGATCAGAGATTAAGTGGGATCTTGGGACGTTCCGGGATGGACCGCATTGAGTTCACTGCGGTTTCAGTGATTGGATGTGTCAGCTGTGCTATAAACGTAAGATGAACCGAACCGATAGTAGGTTGTAGACACCTATCTACAAATATAATATACACAGCTGCGGGAGCGGAAATTACAATTCACTCGCCCGGACGTTCCATATCAAATAACGTGACATGGTGACCTCGGGTCGCAAACTAAGCACCATATAAACACATATATAGCATAACTAGCTGTGTTTGTGTGTGTGTGGTCATTTCTCTAGGTAAAATGTAGTCTATACTATTCCAAGACCTAAAATAACCAACATTTGATCAAAATTTCTTCAGCCGTCAAAAAGTTTTTATTGATTGCGCGGTTTCTATTACTCATCGGATAGAGATACCATGTACTTCAGGTTTTAAGTCAAACCCTAAGCTATCCAACAGTGAAAACCGCATCGCAATAAGTTCAATAGTTTTTCGTGATGCGCTACCAAAATAAACAAACACGTTTTAAAAAAATGTTAGTTTTGTTCAGTAGCTTATTTTAACTACCTAGACCATTTTTTTTAATTATCTTTTTTTGTACAGACTATTTCTTACATATTGTTTTATTATAAGTATAGATAATTAGGTATGGCTCTATGAGTATATAGTGCCTAGTTATAGTTATTGTTTGCTTGCTTGTCGTATGAGGTAGTAGGTACTCTAGCCTCTGGTGTCAGAGTTTGTCAGACCGCCCGAGGGCCTCAGACGACCCAACGACGGCTATTATTAAGCAACTAGCTGCGCCCCGCGGCTTTGCCCGCGTGTGGAATTTTCCGGGATAAAAGCATCAACGTACAAAATTTCATTAAATTCGGTCCTGCCGTTATCGCGTGAAAGCGCCCCAAACAAACGAACAACGTTTCACTTTATACGTTATTGGGGACGGAGATTAGTGGCAAGTGACATTCTGAATTCGTAATCAGTTTAGCCGTTTTGATGTGAAAGCGAGTACCACTAAACTACCAATATTAACCCAATTTCCCGTATGAACTTTCCAATTTCCAGGATAAATGTATCTTATGTTGATCTCTGTATTGTACAGTATCTATCTATCATCATCATTGGCAGCTTAATCCACCCACGGCAGGGCATAAGCCTCCTCCCTCTTACGCCAATCATCACTGTCTTGAGCCAATCTATGCCAGGTCTTTATTTCCTATAAACTTATTGATGTCTTCGACCCATCGATGCACTTGTCTTCCACGGCTACGCTTTCCCACACGTGGCACCAATCTGTGAGAGACCTACTCCACCTGCCATCACCACATCTTGCCAAGTGCCTTGCCCATCTCCTCATGAGTTTATTTATGTATGGAATCCGATGTCTTCCACCTTGGTTGTTCTTCGGATCTCCGTATTTTGAACTCTGTCGCTCAACTTTATGCCTAACATGGAACGCCCCATAGCCCGTTGTGTGACTCGCATCTTGTGCACAGTTTCACGAGAACCGAAGATGAGGACCGAACCCAGTATCTTTGGATTCATTGAATTTCATTGTTGGATTCTAGTTAACCGCTAGGCTACCATCACTAACAGAAGTCAGACTATCTGTGTTTCTCCTACCACACTTGAATGGCGATATGTAGGAACGCTAATAGTTCTGAACATATTTCAGAACTGTAACATTCGTAAGATGTATGTAGCGCCTACAAGCAAGTTATTGTATTTATATTTCCCGTGACTTGTTTATGACATTGTCATTTCATTCATAAAACCATCCCTTGGCACGCGAGAGTCTCTAACTATGTTGCTATTTTATACGTTTTAACTAAAAAAAAAAACAAAAATGAAGATAATACCTAATATGCGGATGCTATCCTGGCTGATTTAATTATGCTTTGAATAACTACCTACTACTAACAGTAGGTAGTTTTATATTTTTTATCGAATATAGAACTACAAACCAAGATCACTATTTTTAACACAAAAGTCATTAATTTTCTTTCCTCTAAACTAAAAAATAATACACATTCCTGTAAAAAAGCAGCTATAAGAGATAGCAATTGACGACCCTTGAAACTTAATTGTCCTCCAGAACTCGACCCCGAAATTCCCTAATTAGCGAGAAAAAATAAATTACGAAATCTGAATAGGCCTCCAATTAGTGAAAATTACCACTTGTACCTCTTAAAATGGATTTACTTAATGAGCTCATGCTAAAATTTTACCTACACTCTTCAGACATGCCTTTAATGTTACTCGTATTACGAGGCCAAAGATAATGTCAAAGGGGACACATCTTCGGCATTTTAATACACTTATAAATATCGTGACCACAATCAAACAGCATGCATTTTACACGTTTATTGTTGTCATCTATCTATATTAGTTATCAACTTAGCCGCAGGATCCACATCCTGAAAAAATGAATGTATGTAATTATATGTATGTATTTATTGTATGTATGTAATTTACATGGTGTATATTATTACTCGGACAAGAGAATCTGTATCCCGGGTACGCATCCTGCGGCTAAGTTGATAACTAATATAGATAGATGACAACAATAAACTTGCAAAATGCATGCTGTTTGATTGAGGTCACGATATTTATAAGTGTATTAAACCTATGCCTTAAAAATGCCGAAGATGTGTCCCCTTTGACATTATGTTTGACTTTGTGTTTCACCAGAGTGCTTATGTTTATTTAAGTGTGCCTTATTATGTGAATAAAGTAAAGTTTAGAATAAGACCATGTATCTGACGAGTATTCCATAGAATAATGAGGAGCACATTAGAAGATCCATCTAACAAAATGCCTATGGGAAGAAATATCTAAATCCCATTACTAAAACGTCTATATCGCAAAATGGTTTACGAGCACGAATCACGACATTTATTCATACAACGAGACAATGTTGTTTAATCATGATGAAAGACACGAAAATATTTCGTGATATTACCCTGCGTAGAATATAGGTGAGTAATTTATTATCTACTTGATATGCACAGTTGCATGCCCATTTAGATAAGGCTGATAATAACAGCGTTTTACAGGGAATAAAAATGTGCCCGCGGCTTTGCCCGTGACGTCATTTTTTTGGGATATAAGGATCCTGTGATATTCCAGAACAGAAAGCACCAAAATGATCAAAGTTCGTTCAGACGTCAAATGTTTTTTCATCTATTGCTCAAATTCTACTCAATATATTGAGATATCAAGTACACCAGTTTTTAAGTCATACCCTAAGCTATCCAATAGTGAAAGCCGCATCGCAATCGGTCTAGTAGTTTTTACGCGATTCACGAACAAACATACAGAAGTTCCGACACGATTGTAAAAAATGTTATGTTCTTATTCAGTGGCTTATTTTGTAAATATCTTTGTACTGTTTTTTTGGTACTTACTGCTTTACTATAAGTTAGATATACATTGCATTGCATCTCCATTACTCAGAGCAGTACTGAACACGTTCAAGTTCTAATAAAACATTCCACTTTCCTAATAAATTGTTTACCACTAGCTTACGCTCAATGCCGCGTCACTGAACCATCAAACAACTATAACTATTTTACTGGAAACATTATCAGGGTTGTAGACAGGCGTTTAAACTTCGAAGTTGGCGTCTGCATGAGAACTGGAACCTAACTAGTAATTACGCTGGAGTTTAAAGGAGAACTTAGACTGCTTAAGTGCACTCTGTAATTAAATGAGAAGGTAAACCTTAGAATAACATCCTTCATAGGCGTTCAATTGACCTATCTCTCTAAACTATGGTCATAAATTCTTGCTTGCGCAGGTCCCGTTTTATAATCCGTGGTGAATGTTTATGCTCATAATTAAAATAATATTTTAGTTAGGTAATAAGTACCTACTTATTTTTATTGCTAATAATAAAAACAAATTAAGTACAGTGTTGGTTGTAAACAAGTTGTTTTCCAAAAATATGTGGTAAGATTTGTGTCTTATGACGACCGGTTGGTCTAATGGCTAGTGATCCTAATTACGAAATCAAACGGTCGCGGGTTTGAATCCCGCAAGATGCAATCATTTGTGTGATAAGCAGAAGTGTTTGTTTCCGTGTAATGGATGTAGTATTTGAATCTATGTATGTTTATCCGTTGAACACTAGATGCTCGGGTATCCTAGTTTGGGGCTACGTAATTGGTGTGAATTGTCCCGAATATATTTATATATATGTGTTTCGAAAGCACAGCTTTCAACATTTCTGAGATATAGCCACTCTTATGGTACGTTTCATCTTTCTTCTTCTCATAAAACAGTACTTAAATTATCAATTTAAAAGAATTCTTCCCGCATTCTGCAATGTCTCCGGCCGACAAATAGCGGACGCCCACGTCGCGTCAGATAATGAAAAAATAATTGGCCACCATATTTCCTTGTAATGTTTTTATCGTGACCTTCTTGTTTTGCAGCCATCGTTATACGTGTCCCCGTCCGCGACAGTAAAGATAACGTCATGACAAAGTTGTGTCGTTTCGTTGTTACAACAGAAGGGACGTCTCCGGTTGCGGAATTACGTTTTGATAACGTTAAGAAGTACGCTAAAGATTGATAATATAAATAGCCAACTACTGCAGTGTAAAATAATATACCTTTGTCCAAGTGATTAATAGGACTATTAATCCACAACACATATTAATTTAAATAATTCATAATTTAAATATGAATAAAGAGAGTCTGGTTACTGGATCACATTTGTTTCTGTCTTAATGATTCACATTAGGGTTAAAGTTATTGTCATTATAAATACTTATTTTAATTATTTTATCTACACTCATATCGTAAAATCCAAATTACGAACTCAAAAATGGTAGCTTAATGACATGCACACGCATGTTATACGATATTTTTCAACACACTCGCGATGAAAGAAACAAACTTGTATTTTTATTAACTTTGAATTATTGAAACAATTACTTAGTGAAAGTACAATTCTCAAAGCGATACCGGTCAGTTTTTGTTGGCATTTTTCTCTAAATTTTGGTGGCAAATTTTGGGTTTTTTTGGTCTAATTTTGGTTTTTGGTTTTTGGGGTTTATTGCCTCGATTAGTATTTCCGCCGATGTCAAATCTACGTATTGTTCTTCTTCCCTACGTGAAGTCAACATTTTTTAACACAATGAAAACGTTAACAAATGTTTAACAAAAAAGGCACGCTGTTTTTTTATTCTAGCGCCTCGCTAGCTAGTTCCTATTGCACGAGTGTAGATAAAAATACACACACACACCCTCTCATACACACACATGTACAGAAACACACACACACAATATACATATACCACAAGCCCACATGCATCCCCACAACTTCAGACTTACTAATAATGATGTATGTATTTTATATGTTTTATATATGTATATAAGGATACATTTTAGTTGTTTTGTTTCGCTGATATACGAGTATACTTAATGTTAATATTTTTTGAATGAACTTTCCGCCAATAACATATCTTCCTCGGCTAACACCGTAGTCCGAGCAATGGGGTAGCTGAAAAACAGCGCGGCGTTCACATGAGAATGTGAACGCCGCGCTGTTGAGTTTACCCCCTTTGCCCTTAAATATAATTATATCCTTTTTGTATTGATACTGTGTGCACACTTTACTTTATTTCTAGTGGCAATAAATACTATTTTACTTTCTTTTTTTTTAGATAAAGTATTGTATGAAACGGCACATATCTAGGTATTAAAACACGAGGGTGAGTTAAAAAACGAGTTTTTTAATTGTATCACTCGAGTGTGCACCCCTCATTATGCAACCGTTTCTTATACTACTAAATTGTTATCACATTACATGAGAAAGCGCAGTGGATTCAGGAAATAGAAAGCTCGAAAGATGAAATAGAGGAACACACATTTGACGAAATAGATGTAGGAAAAGTAAAAGAGGCCATTCGAAAAACACAAAATTTGAAAACGCCAGGAATAGACAAAATTCAAAACTACTACCTGAAATATCTAACAAACACACACACATACATAGCCAAACTTTTCGATCGGATAATTAAAGGATTAAAACCCATAGATAGCTGGTTTACAACAGGTCGAGTTATTTTAATCCCTAAGGACGAAAACACTCAGGATCCAAAGAACTGGCGACCAATAGCATGTCTACCGACCATGTACAAAATCCTAACCTCCGTAATAGCCAACGAACTCTACATCCACTGTGACAAAAATGATATAATAGCTCCGGAGCAAAGGGGTTGCAGACGACGCGCCCGTGGCTGCAAAGACCACCTCATGGTCAACAAGGCCATACTAGAAGACGCACATAAGTGCCAAAAGAACCTCAGTGTGGGGTGGATCGACTATCGGAAAGCCTTTGATAGCATTTCGCATGAGTGGCTACTCAGGGTACTAGATCTTTACAAATGTCCACCTGTTATCCGAGGCTTTCTAGAGATAGTCATGCCCATTTGGAACGTGATCATGACAGCTCACGGTGCAAACTCGTCTGTAACTACCGATCGCATTTATATACGCCGAGGAATATTCCAAGGTGACTCCGCTTTTGTTTTGCTTAGGAATCAATCCAGTCTCACAAATCCTAAACAAATATCAATTTAAAGGATACACACTCAAAGATAATAGCACACTAAACCATCTATTATATATGGACGACCTCAAAGTCTATGCAAACACCAAAACTAACCTCAAAGTCTTGTTAGACAGCACAGAAATATTTACAAGGGATATAGGTATGGAATTCGGACTAAACAAATGCAACGTATTACATCCAGTAGCAGGTAGGAGAAAAGAGCACTACGGCAAAGGGCATGTTCTACTGAGCGGAGAGGAGTTTAGACAGCTACAGGTACATGAAAAGTATAAATATTTAGGTATCAATGAGGCAGGTATAGATAGATAATAGATAATAGATCACGCTGAGGTTAGGCAACAGATACAAAAAGAATACTTCCGTCGCGTGAAACGTCTAACAGCATCCCACCTAAACGCACGAAATCTTCTTAGGGCTATTAATATTTATGCGGTACCGGTCTTACTGTACACTTTCGGGATAATTAATTACAAAACAGCGGATTTAAAGAAAATAGATGTTAGGACTAGAAAACTTTTAGCGAAGAACAAAGTGCACCAACAAAAAACAGACGTAGAAAGACTATATCTACCGATAGATGAAGGAGGAAGAGGCCTATCAAATTTAGAAACACTACAAAAAACACAAATCATTAAATACAGGGCATATTTAGAAACAGAAAAAGATCATATACTCAGAGCAATAGTAGAGCACGATAGAAACAAAGATAAATACTGAATATTCAGAGAAACGCAAACAAACTTGACGGAAATAGGACTAGGACATCATGAAAAATATACAGATAAGGAATTGAAAAATGCAGTAGTAAAAACCAGACTTGAAAACATTAAAGCGAAACCTTTACACGGACAGTTTTATAAAGCAGTAATTGAAAAAGAAAATATAGATAGGGCTCAATCTTTCCGATGGCTAAAAAAACAACCGATATCACCCTCATTAGAATCATCCATATTTGCAATCCAAGATCAAGCAGTACTGACTAGACAATATGAAAGGGACATTTTGAAAAGACCAGTAGACGATAAGTGTAGGCTATGTTTGGTTAAAGACGAGACCACACAACACATTGTCTCAGGATGCGAAAAACTGGCTGGCACTTACTACACCAAACGACACGACAATATAGTCCAATACATACACTGGACACTAGCTAAAAAGCACAAATTCCCAGTATCTAATCTGTGGTGACAAGAACACCTAACACAGCCGCAGGTTAGAGAGAATGAGAGTGCGAAGTTAATGTGGGAAATACCAGTCCAAACAGACGTAACAATAGTTCACAATAGACCAGACATAATATATATAAATAAAGCAGACAACAAAACATACCTTATAGACATACCGTACCTTCTGACTACAACATAGGGGCAAAAGAAATTGAAAAATTATGTAAATATCACGCGTTGAAAACCGAAATAACCCGACTTTGGAATACACCTACGGAAGTTATCCCCATAGTAGTAGGAACCACCGGTGTTGTAGATAAGAGCCTTCACCGGTATTGCAATAAGCTGGATTCACATATTAACACGAACATAATTCAAAAACAGGCAGCAATTCATACAGTCACCATACTCAGCAAAGTGTTAGGGAACACAGTTTGACAGAACTGGGCCACCCTTTCCCTGAGGGTCTCGGGGCGGGAGCTCAGTACACCGAGTAACAACTCGAGTAGAGGAAAACCTCAAAAACACAAATAATATAATATAATATAATATAATATAATATAATATAATATAATATAATATAATATAATATAATATAATATAATATAATATAATATAATATAATATAATATAATATAATATAATATAATATAATATAATATAATATAATATAATATAATATAATATAATATAATATAATATAATATAATATAATATAATATAATATAATATAATATAATATAATATAATATAATATAATATAATATAATATAATATAATATAATATAATATAATATAATATAATATAATATAATATAATATAATATAATATAATATAATATAGGCAAAAATGCTGACTTTGGAAGAGTTTAGAAATTGGAAAAAGTAGTGACTGTGATGAAATCACAAACCAGAAAGGTTTTAATGTTTGTTCTATAGAACAGTTTAGGAAAAAAAAGGTTTCAATTGTTCTATGGAACAAATAAGTAAGAAACATGGAAGTTCTATATACTTACGTTGTACGTAAGTACATATAACTTCCTAGGTAAGAAGACTCATTTTTCCCGATGACGTCATTTTGCCCGATGACGTCAAGTTCCATGGAACAAATGGGAAGTACCCAACTGGAAGTGCCATTGGTTTTGTTCTTTCATACTGTTGTTATCTCTATCTACTCGTATCTAAACTTATAATAAAGAAGGATGTAACAAAAAGTCTGTACAATGAAGATAATTAATAAAATGGTCTAGGGTATTTAAAATAAGCTACTGAACAAGAAAAAAAAATCGGGACAACTATGGTGTCTGTCTGTCTGTTTGTTTGTTTGCGCATCACGTAAAACTATTGGACCGATTGCAATGCGGTTTTCGCTGTTGGATAGCTTATTAACTGGTGTTATTGGTATCCTAATCCGAAAATAGAAGCCGAGCAATCGATAAAACACTATCTGACACCTGAACAAAATTTTGTATTTTGTACTTTATAGGTATTTTTGGTCCTGGAACAACACATAGTTTACTTTTAATCCAGTGAAATTACCACGCAGGCAAGCCATGTGGTTGTTTTTTTTTTTTCAAAATATAAAGGGTGTACACAAACACGAATTTTGAAACAACAGCTCTATAAAAAAGAGTCAACAATGTCAAACCAAATCAATTCATAAAAAATATCAAGAGGACACTCCCAAAAGAGAACACCTGCTGTAGCGACCACAAACCTTATGCTGGTTCGAATCTCGGTCGAATAAATTATGCAAAACCAAAATATTTGGCAAATGGGCCTACATAAGCAAATATTCATTAAAATAATTTTATCCCTCGAGAAAGCCCCGCTGAAAATATGCGTTAATATTCAACACAAAATTGTAACAAAGGAAACTTGCGAATACATAGAATTAAGAATGAATAGCTATATTGTAGAGTCCCATAACGACAGCTTTAGAAAATCGGAATATATTTTAAAAGCTTTTATTTAACTTGCAATGTTTGTGTTTATGTTTATTTAGGTCAAATCTTGCAAGCTGCATTATAATTACTTCCTTATATCCTAAAGAGTTGAATTTGTTCATCTTGGTACAGTTCCGATGACAAGGCATTTTTATGGTATGATCTGAATCGACATCTAGGATTAGCTCCGGATATAGGAACTCTTCAAAAGGGAACTCTTCAACGGTCAACAGCACTGACACGAAATTTTGTATACGCATTTTATGATACCCGGTACCTAGACAAATTGGACGGAGCCGAGATTTTAATAAAATAAACAACAAATTAAATTTGAAGTTAATTTTATTGGTCTTACTTTTGACCGTACAATTCAAGCGAAGATAAAATAATGACAATTTGTACTTAGTAACTTCCTTATATAACTTTTATAAATGTGTAGGCGATTTCTAGTACATTCTTCATTGTAATAAACAACTAAGTAGTTACATTTCTCATACTTTAGCGAGAAAAACATCTAAGTACATAAATGCTTATTCAGCTATGCGCAATTAAATCAAATCAACATGTAGAGTACCTCTACTGCGCATTATTCATAGAAAAACAACATAAGTACAAAAAGTCCTTAATTGGTACTTTCATAATCTAAGGAAGTACCTACTTGTATGATTAAATATGTCGCAATTGGACTTCGGTAAACAACGGTGGGTTTGTGGTACATATAACTACCTACCAAACATGATAGGTATCATGTTTGGTAATATTATGTATTTATGTCGAATGAGTTAGCGCCAAACTCTGTCAGCGTTAGCATCAGGGACCGAAGCCTTTCGAAGCATGGATCGAGGGCCAATCCGCACAGTCTTGTTTAAAGTCATTGGTGCGTGGCCGAGGATCGAATCTGATGTAGGTAGATTACAAAGCGCTTTATACCGCTCGGTCATCAATAGGTCTAACAAATCAGTTATCATACAACATGATCAGATCACATCAAATCAAAAAGCAGCGTTCAAGTCGCGTATTTTTGCAGTCTGATAATATTTATTTTTTGCTTATAATCTTTAATTTATGACGGCTATTATTAAAACCAGCTCACGCATAAATTTAATAACGCTCCCCGCCCACCGAAGGCAGTTAGCAAGCGATAAATTTGCAAACTAAAGCGACGCGCTGCGATCCAATTTCAATGTTTAAGACAAAAGCGCTAAAGATGGCCGACAATAATAACTTCTATTGAAATTTATAATGTGGAATAATGGCTGAACAGTTTTGAATCATAAAATATAAGGCATTTGTCTTTGTAAAATGATAATGAATCAAGGCAGTATGGTATTTCGGGGTCTATCTAATTTAAACTGGACTAAATCGCGCTGAAAACTCAATTTTTATTTACCTCGTGGTCTTCTAGTGACGGGCGTTTCCTCGTGGCCTAGACCACGATCAATGCAACTTGATCGAAACGTAGAGGTTAATAAAATTAAGTTTACAGCGCGAATAAGTTCCGTTTAAATATTGAACGAATAGCGACCCGCCCCGGCTTCGCACGGATGTAATTAGGAAAAAAAAGAGGTGATAAATAATTTAACTGATGATGAAACCCGCATTAAAATCCGTTGCGTAGATTAAAAGATTTAGGGCCTATTTAACAAGCTTCAAGTAAAGCGTTGATCACGTACTTGCGATCAACGCTTTACTACAACGACTTGACTTCAACGTAAAGAGTATCTCTTACATAATTTCTTAGTCAGTATTACTCAGGCGTGGTGTAATTCATACGTCCAGTTACTGGTGACTTTAACTGGCGATCAGCCTACTTGAAACACTGCTTGAAGGTCGTGAAATAGTGCTTTAGCGTTACAGAAAGACAGAAGGCCGGAAGCGACTTTGTTTTATACCATGTATGTATTGAATATTGATGATGTGTTTGAATCGCGAAAGTTTAAAAGTTACTATCCAATTACTTACTTCAAATAAGTAACTTATTATTTAGCCCCCGACCGCACAAAGAGACGGTTGATAACACCCAACTAACTAAACTAACTTATGAAACATAACTTAAAAAAGTTTAACGTATCTATCTATCTGTGTATCTGTGCGTCTGTATGGGGCTCTTCGTAGCTCCCAAACGAATGGACCGATTTTGATGCGTTTTTTCAGTTTGAAAGCTGATGTGATCGAAATGGTCCTTATCTATAATTCATGTGTCAGGGGATATTTAAATTTTTTGTTTTACTTGTTTTCATTTTGGATGGACTGCTACGGATGCAATTTTGTTTCCTGATCTCCAGTTGAACTGTAGAAACCTCTTTCCAATGATGATGGAGTTCCACGGGTAAGGTACGTATGGTCTCTTTTGCAGTTTGTTACGCTAAATACATATTTGATGACAATATTTGATGTACAATGTACGATTTACTGTTAAGTGTTTGCCTACATCTGGTCTCCACTCAAGAACTCCCCTACGTATGGGTTTTTTGACATATGTGAACGGCCTATTTCCACTTCAGCCTGCTAACTCTTTGAGCTATGTCGGATTTTCGTTCTTTGCGGTTCACCTCGTCTAAAACCTAAACTCAATTTATTTTACTCCGAGAGAAACCCTTCAAACTTTTGCTGAGCATCAATAGGACGACCTCAGACTTAAAGTTTAAGTAGGTTCAACCACTTGCCAAGTTGAGCCAGAGTTCGTCCACCATCAATCGGTTCGACGTTAAGCCTGTACTTTACTAACTTGGTATTGTTCAAGCTTCAAAGTTTAGGTACTTCTGAACTGCTGTAATAGAGCTTATGCAAGCGCCAAGAAACTTTGTAGATAATGATAGAAAGTTCGATCATTAACTGTTTACTTACGACTTTAATTATTAAAATGTTTAAAAATTCTTGTCATAGGTAACCTGATTTTTGGTTTTCCTGACTATTATGATTACGTTTGCAATTGAATAAGTAGTTCTACGTTCAAAATATGTTAATAGTTAGCTTTAAATAACTCTCTCTTCTCTCTTCGTTTTTTTTTAGTGTTTATATTCGGCTTTTCGTAACTTTTTTATAAACATGTTTGTTTCCACATCAGCCACTCAAAAACTATTTACTTAGTAAGCTGACAGAGGAGTGTTCTTTTTAATTCTATTTTTAATTTGTAGATTTTACCATTTCTGGCAGGCCCCATCCTTACCCTAACATGAACATTGGGACATCTTATATTAAATTCACCACGTTGAACGCCAAAGAAAATATATAGTCATACATTTAAGCCATGGGGCTCAACACGTGTCCGACACCCTAGTGATTCGTTCTGGCAATGGGGGGGTGGACATGAATTCAAACTCATGATCAAAGATGCTCTAAATATGAACTTTCAAAGTTATTAAACATGTCTTGGAAGTTCATTTTACCGCCCTAGTGCAGAAGTCTCAGCAATTAATATTATATTATTTTTTCTTTCTTTGATATTCCAGGAATAAAAGTACCTATAAAGTGCAATACTGGGTACCAAATTTTAACAAAAATTCGTTCAGCCGTCAAATAGTTTTTTAACAATTGATCGGATCTATACATCCGATTGAGAAAGGTAGTACCTACCCACAGATTTGAGAACAAAGGAACCTATACCAGATTTATTCAAAACCTAAGCTATTCAACAGTGAAACCCACATTTCTGTAAGTCCAGTACATTTTTACGTGATGCGAGAACAGACAGAAAGTACCTACTCAGAATTTCCTTTAGTGCTAAATCTAAAGTTAAACAGGTATTTAATATGAAGAAAAGCTGAAATTTCCCTAACGACAGTTATTTCCGCTAATTAAAACCATCAATCGGAACAACCCTAACGTCCCTGAAAATTCGCACCTTTTCGTTTAATGTATATTTGTCAAAGTAGCTGTAGTTATGTAGGTAACCGTTAGGGTGCGAAGCCACCAAGAGTGCGAGTAGATAAGCTACTCGCACACACTGCGTACTGGCACTGTATTGTTCTGGTTCCTATTCAAATAATATTTACTTTAAATGAACGAAGAAAGAAGATGTACTTAACTTTTTCCCACCAAAATGTATGTCAAATTAATGATAAAAATAAAATAAAATATATAACCCACGCTAACCAACCCTTTATTGAAATTGAACTAACCTAAAATAAAAAGATATGACCAATAGGCCATAAATACCTATTTTAATTCCTTCCTACCCATTAAATGAAACCCAACTATACAGAGCTACTGTGGGCCCCAAGTCTACTAAAACAAATGTTTATAGATTTATTATCAATAGGGTAGTTGACAATAAGAAAATTCATGATAGATTGTTGTATTTCATGGTCATGGTCTAAAAATACTAATTATTACTATAATTGAATATTATTGAGAAATAAATACGTAAAATGGAAGCCATTGATCACGTAACTTGGAACACCGATCAGAGCGCATGACATCACGCTTTGCAAAACATCAGTTGTTTACTATTGTCGTTCTGGTATTTTATGTTGTAGATTTTGATGTAATTATACAATTTTCTTCGTTATTTCAACAAGTATTTACATTGGACGCACAATTTACAAAAGCAAGCAGCAGCAAATTTGATGTGGTTATGCTCGGTATGATATTTGCATACAACAGTGATTTCTGCTCAGCAGAATTCCGTAATATCAAAACTTCTATGTAAGGCTATAACTATGCATAGTCTGTACTTAAAATTTGAATTAACAGGTATACAAAATCCCTTAATATTAAATGATTTATTATTGTTTTTGAGGTTAAATTTGAGAAGAAACTCTTTTTAGTGGTCTGATTTTTATGTTTTTTCTATTAGTGCTTATGTAGGTATAAAAAAATATATAGAAAAACAAATATAAAAAATTTAAAATCGAAAAAACAAATCATAGGCAAATGAAAAACCATTGAAGTTTTACTTCAGCGAAAATTTTACGAAAATTTTGCCACAATTTATAAACAATCTATGTTTTTTTTTTTTTTTTTATTACGCTCTAGGCAATTGATTGACCACAATCTCACCTGATGGAAAGTGATGATGTGGTCGAAGGTGTAGCTCGCTTGCCTGTAGATACCTTTTCACCCTTCTACATACCTGGGTTAAATTTTACAGGAAACACTGACGAGGGTAGAGCGCTCGAAATAAAAAAATAAATAAAAAAAGAAGAAAAAAAACACATTAAAGTTTTCTTCTTTTTAAATGAAGAAGATTGGCTGATTGGCCACGGTGCCTCCCACAAGTACCTACGGGGTTATCCATTAATTACCGGACACCCCGGGCATCCTAGTATATATATACTAGGATAAGGATACCCTGCACTAGATAATTGATAAACATATATAGATACCAATATTACATCCATGACTCAGAAACACACATTTCTGGTCATCACACAAATGTTTGCACCTAACAGGTTTTGAACCCGCGACCGTTTGATTTCGTACCTAAGGCACAAGACCAACCGGTATATAATTATTGTAAGGTTTTCATGATACCAAAGTTATTCTAGGTTTTCAAAGCTAAACAAAAAACCACGAAGATGAAGGCGGAATTGAAGCGTAAGCGTAGCGAGTTCCCGCCTTCGCCTTCTAACCTATCACGGCCATGTCGGGCTTCTGCCCTCACCTTCTATTTTACGATATGATCACTAATTGTTGACCATATCAGGAACTAGCCGTGCGTTTATTGGGTTTAAATGTTGATATTGTCAAACACTTATTACATATTCATCGGCCAAAACCATTTCATGAAGTGACTGATAATTTTATGCTATAGAACTTTTTCATGACGCATTTCATAAAATTATCAATTCTATAATATCGCCACGATACACGCTTAGCTTATAAAAGTGATTGGAGTGAAGTATAGGAACGAACCCAGTATCGTTGGACAATAATGTATATAATATATTTTATTGCTTATTAAGCTTCGCTATTTTCGCACACAAGTAAAAAATTACTTCAATTACATTCAACTTGCCATTTATTATTCTATATTCAAAAATTCCCAAAATTGTGTATATTTCAAAAAATTGCTTAATTTCTAATATTTCAAAATCTAGCTGCCGGGAATAAGTCAAGTTACCAGTAGCCCTGTATATATAATAAAAAAATGTACCAAACCAAATAGGAAACATAAAAAGTAACGTAGATAACATTAATGGTGGCTACATGTCATATTTTTCTTCGTTCATCCATATACATACCAATATATAAAAGTGAAACGTTGTCTGTTTGTTTGTTTGTTTGTTTGTTTGTTTGCATGTATGTTTGAGGAGCTTTCACGCGATAACAGCTGGACGGATTTTGATGAAATTAGGAAAAGAGATAGCTTATACACTAGAATAATATATAAGATACTTTTTATCCCAGAATCCATACCAATATATAAAAGTGAAACGTTGTCTGTTTGTTTGTTTGTTTGTTTGTTTGGGGAGCTTTCACGCGATAACGGCAGGACAGATTTTGATGAAATTTGGAAAGGAGATAGCTTATACCCTATAATAAAACATTAGATACTTTTTATCCCGAAAAATTAAAAGTTTTGACGAGAAAACTCGAAAATGTTGATTACTCGGTGTAAATAATGGTTGCCATGGAAACGAAATAACAAGTGTGTCAAAAAACTTCAAGAGCATTGGTGCTATACGTAGATAGACTCTCTCTACGGTGCTATACCTACTTTTGCAATGGTTTTTAATATCCTAGAAGAACATAGGATGCTTTTTTCGCGATAAACAGTAGTCCGCCCGGACGAAGTCGCGGGTGGGAAAACTAGTTGTCGCAAAGTAGCGTCTGATTCTATCAACTACCTAATATTTACTTTTACGGGTTTGATGTGACCGATGATTTTTAAGTTTTGGAAATCTCTATCTGTCGACATAACTACTTCTAGCTCACTTCTATACGCGGAAGCGGTTTTATAAATAAACATTTTTGAACCTTGACGTGAGGTGTTGTTATGAAAATATTAAAACGTTGCCACTTGTTGCCACTTGCTGTTTAATTACTCACTCAATCAATAATTTTCCGCAAAAATCTGACTGACTTCGCAAATTGTGGGAAAACAAAATAAAATTAGAAACATAAAAAACATATAGCTAACATCAATGATGGATGTAGTTGGTATGTAAGTACCGCGCTATCCTGTTGTAGATAACCAAATAATATTCAATTACATAGGATAATTAAACATTCAATTAATATTCATTAACTAGCTGTGCACGCGGCTTTGTGCACGCGGCTTTGCTCGCACGGTCATTTCTCTGTGTTAAAGTAATCTATGTGTTATTCCAAGACACAATGTACCTATAAATTACAAAAGAGCCACATTTAAAAAAAACAGCCATCAAATCGTTTTTTATTGATATAGACATTTCCTACTTCAATGGCTTCTACCTATCGGCTTATTTTTTGTTTTGTTTGTCACATGAGGTAGTGCTGGCCTCTGGTGTCACAGCTTTTATTGCGGATTTCACAGATGGATAGCATATGATTTGACTTAGTCTTGTGTACTTCTTATCTCAATCCGATGAGTAGGAACAGAACAATCGTTAAAAAAAACTATTTGACCGCAGTATTTTTTTTTTGATGAAGTTTTGTATGTATTTTGTAACTACTTTATAGGTACTTTGGGTCCTGGAATCTATACTTATAATAAAGCAATAAGAACAAAAAAGTCTGTACAATAGAGATAATAAAAAATAATGTCTAGTTTACTTAAAATACTCGTAAGCTACTGAACAAGATTTTAACATTTTTAAAATTCGTGTCTATCTGTTAGTCTGTATGTTTGTTCGCACATCACGTAAAAACTACTGGACCGATTGCGATGCGGTTTTCACTGTTGGATATCTTAGGGTTTGACTTAAAAACTAGGGTACTTGTTATCAACCCGATTAGTAGAAGCCGAGCAATCGATAAAAACATTTTGACGGCTGAAGGAATTTTGATCAAATGGTACTCGTATATTGGTATTTTAGGTCTTGGAATAGTGCATAGACTTTTAACCCACAGAAATGACCACGCGTGAGAAGCTGCGGGTACAGCTAGTAACATAAACATGTTTTTTTTCTGAGAAAAAAATACCACGTGAGCAAAGCTACAGGCTTAGCTTGTATAGCTAGCAGCACGTAAGTCTAGCGGTGAACGAAAAGTTTCGAGGATCTTGGCACTAGGTATACTTAAGAATATAACAAGAGAATAGAAACTCAAAAAACAATCATCGTCGCTTAAGGACCTCTACTCTATGGAGCGTAATCCTTACAAAGGTACCTATATTTCTACCAATTTGATTTTCGTGAAGGATCGCATAAATTCTCTTAATTCGCAATCAGTGTCAGGTGAGTGAGAATTTTCGCCGATTTAAGTTATCCAATTTCGATTTAAAGATTACCTTTGGAAATGCCTATTGCTTAAGATTGTGTATTGTGCAAAATAGAAAGTACATGAAATTCAAATGGGTACTTTAATACAATATGAAGTAATACTTACCAACTAATAATAGGTGATATTATTGAGATTCCTTGTCACTACAATAGGCATAAGTATATAACTCTACACTATATATTGTGTCGAAAGATAAAAAAAGAAAACATATCATCTGCTCGACAATGTCCAATTACATATCACACAATCTCAACGTAAAGTGTGTCATTATATCCAAACGGATATAATGTTATATGAAACTCCCAAGGGATATAATGTAATTTGAATTTGGAACGTTAAAATTCGTATGATTCTTAGGGCCGATTTCACTATAAAATATGAACGCTATCAACGCAAGCTAAATTGGTTTAAAGTGGCTAACTAGGTTCAAAACGTCAATTCGGTTTTCACCAACATAAACTAAACGCAATTAAGGCTTAAACGAGTTTAAATTCTGAACGCCCAATTTTGGGAGGTTTAAACCCGTTGGACGCTTTTATGAGGCAGCATATCTATACTGCACATGTTGAATAACAAAATTACTCGGTAATTAAGGTATCTATTATGGTCTTTGCTCCACGCTAAACGAATGCGACATGCATCAGTACCTACTTTTCCTCATAGTACCTATCTGATATTGGTGTATTGATCAAAAAGAAAGTTGGAGAGAGCAGTGGCTTTAGCTTTTGAAGATAGTGATAAAGAAGCGTATTTTATCCGCCCAAGGCGCCCAAGGAGGATTCGCAAAATAGAAGAACACTTCGGTATACTTTATAACATAGACTACATCAAAATATTTAGCCTTACGAACCCTACAGTTTTATCTGTGTTGGAGTCTATTGATAACAAAAGCTACAAAACATACGAACCTTTACGCAAACCGACGCAAACTATCAAATAAATCAGTTTGACAGCGACATTACACTGAAGTTTTGATAGTGAATCTTGGTTTACGTAAACGTGATCAATATCGTGTCGGTGAAATCGCCAAGACTTAAACCGAGATCAAACTCTACGTATGAACTTGTTTAAGTAAAACCGAGTTCAGTTAAGCTCGTTTTGTGATGCAAATGGTGAAAATAGCCCTTAGGGTCGATTTCACGATCAAAAATGAACGCGATCAACGCAAGCTAAATTGGTTTCAAGTGGCTCACTGAGTTCAAAATATCAATTTAGTTTTCACCAACATAAACTAAACGCAGTTACAAGATTTCACCTTACTAAACCTACAGTTTTATCTGTTTTGGAGACGAACTTTCACCCAAACTATCAATGAGATCAGTTTGGAAGCGACATTACAATGAAGTTTTGACAGTGAATCTTGGTTTACGTGAACGTAATAAATATTGTGTCGGTGAAATCGCCAAGACTTAAACCGAGATCAAACTCTACGTTTGAACTTTTTGAAGCAAAATCGAGTTCAGTTAAGCTCGTTTTGTGATTCAAACGGTGAAATTGGATACGGGCATTGTAAAGAGAGTTTTTTCGAAAATCGAACTGGTAACTGTATTTAGAATAAGGCGCGATTGCAAAGAATTTAAAACAAAAGACGGTGTTTGGTGTTATTTAGCAGTTCCGTATTTTTTATAATTTTCAAGTTGATTTGACTTTAGAATTTATTAAACCAGACGCTTTCAGGCTTCACTAAGGCATCGCCATGACGTAAGACACTGCTTTATCCCCTTGGTGCATAATCTACAATTATTTAATTTTACCGATGGCGAACTTAGCTTTAACCGATTTGTTGGTCCGAAATGGCAGCATATGCATTTGTATATTAGATGTAGGATAAGAGGTCTTACGGAGAGGCGACTATAAAAAACTGCCATATCGTATCAACAAAACTGTGCCAGTTGTTATTTTAGGTCAAATGAACCAATTTAATAACCTTATAGTTTAAAAGGATACCACCTACCCCGTGTCGGTCATGAATAGTCACACTAATATTATAAACGCTAAAGTTTTTAAGTGTCAAACGGCTGAGCAGATTTGGGTGAAATTTGGTACTAGTATAGCTTATATCCTGGATTAACACATAGGCTACTTTTAATATGTCTTCTTTTTCGTGTCGAATGGTAGGGAAACATTTTGTTATTTTTAATCTAAAAAAATATGTACTAGAAAAGTGGTTTGCATTGTCTAGTCTTACCTACTCGGGTTTCCACTCTGAGTATATGTAAATGATTGTAGGTAAGTATCTTGGAACCAGTACTCTCACGCTTGAAGGCCCCACACGGCTTAATCGCTTGCGAGTGCTATTACAGAGGTAACAGAGTTACCTGCACTCTCAGTGCTGTGAAGTAGGTGTTTCGTGTATTTAGGGAATTTGTGGAGGAAGTGAAGGCGGAATTTCGGAGGAATAAGTGCGATGCCATGTTCTGGCTAGAATGACAGGATACATGCAGGTAGAAAAATAAAAATGAAAATAGGTATATTTGCTTACATTGCGGTGTTTATGTATTTAAGTTTTGTATACTTTACTTTTCATACAACATACTTAATTAATAAGTAAGGGTTCAGAGAAACTAGTTTTAATAGTCATGCTCACTAAAATGTGTACTCTGTGTACGGCTCGGTGTACCGGGTCACTCCATTCCCTCTAAAATATTTGAGGGGGGTAAAGACTGGTACACAAGTCATACTCGGGAACGGATACTGCTTGTGGGGACTGGTCCAGCCTCCAGCCTGGTCATTTGTATTTTTATCAGTTTGATGAATCTGGGACGTCTCATTGGCACTTTTATCTTTTGTGTTTGACATTTACATGTGTGATTATAATTTCTGACATAAAAAATATATATACAAAGAATTGTCAACAATGGAGAAATTACATCCCCGTAGAGTTTATTGGTGCTCTATTATCTAACGGGTGTATTCCCAAAGTACCGGTAGAGTCAAAACACGATATTTCCTTTTTCTGTGCGAGATTCAACTCTTGAGTTGGCACATGAAAGGGATATTTCCATTTCAAACTAAAATCATACTTAGTTTACCTAATTTTATTGATTTGATCTCTTTATTCACGAGATGTTAAGTTTTGACTTGTAAAAGTGTAAGATATAATTTTGCCTAATTATCTATTTATACTTATAATAAAGCAATAGGAACGAAAAAGTCTATACAAAGAAGATAAATAAAAAATAAATAGTTATATGTACCACAAACCCACCGTTGTTTACCGAAGTCCAATTGCGACATATTTAATCATACAAGTAGGTACTTCCTTCGATTGTGAAAGTACCAATTAAGCACTTTTTGTACTTATGTTGTTTTTCTATGAATAATGCGCAGTAGAGGTACTCTACATGTTGATTTGATTTAATTGCGCACAGCTGAATAAGCATGTATGTACTTAGATGTTTTTCTCGCTAAAGTATGAGAAATGTACTTAGTACATATGGAATTTTTATGTACTTAATTGTTATTGCAAATAAAGAATGTACTAGAAATCGCCTACGCATTTATAAAAGTTATATAAGGAAGTTACTCAGTACAAATTGTTATTATTTTATCTTCGCTTGAATTGTACGGTCAAAAGTAAGACCAATAAAATAAACTTCAAATTTAATTTGTTGTTTATTTTATTAAAATTTCGGTTCCGTCCAATTTGTCTGGCGCAGCCAGTTGTATTTTTTTTTAAAGTCGTGGAAACTTAATTTGTCCGGCACTTACTTCAAAAATTGTGAAATATAATTTGTCTGGCGCAACCTACATATTTGGTGCAGCTGTCCTGAATAACTTCAGTGTGTTCCTGACAAATCCACGGAAATAATACTCGAACCAAACAAATACGACTGTATTGGAAAAAAGAGTTGAGAAACAATTCAGCGAGTGGAATAATCACCGAGGCATGGGATCGAGCGGTTTTGAGTCAAAAATCATTCACTTTCCGTATTCTTGCCCTACTATTCGACCCTTAGTGTTTTTGGACAAACATTGCCAATACACTTGTTATTTTTTATTTAATTCATGCAAATTTATGATTTTAAAATGAATTTATTGTTTTTTTTTATGCGTCATAATTGATTTTTATGTGAATTTATTGATTTTATGTGTCTTTATTGATTTTATTGTGGATGTATTGACGTTTTATGCGTTTTTATTGAATTGTATGTAAATTTATTGATTTTTTATGCGTTTTTATTGAATTTTGTGTAAATTTATTGTTTTTTATGTCTTTATTGAATGTTTATGTCAATTTATTGAGTTTTATGTGAATTTATTAAGTTTTATGTGCTTTTATTTAATTATATTTTGAATTTTTGTGTGTTTTATGTTATATTGTACAAACGCATACTCAATTTTGATAATTTGAATTTATTTTAAATAATAATTTAAAATGGAACCTATGAGGATTATAACGAATGAAATTGTGAAATTGATTCCTAAATTTGATGGGAATGAAAAATTATTAAATTTATTTATTTCAAAATGTGAATATGTGCGTAAGCTTAAGAGGAACCGAAATTACTGCAGCACAAGAGTTATATTTATTTCATGTTATTTCAAGAAGACTTATAGGCAGAGCAGCCTCATTATTAAGTGAACGTAGCGATATTACAACATGGACATATTGGATGGACAATTGAAAAATCTTTTTACTCAACATTTTGGCGACCCAAAGTCAGAACAATGTATTGCTATTGAACTTGAAAGTCTTAAAATTAAAAATGACGAATCCTACATCGATTTCTGCCACCGTATTCAAAATGTGAGAAGTTGTTTGATTGCAAAAGTGAATTTAATTGAAGACAAGACTCGGGAGTTAGAGCAGCCAAGGCTATAATTTATAATAGCACTGCATTAAATGTATTTATGTACAATATATCTAAAGATTTACTTCGATTTGTGCGTCTGAAAAGTTGCGTTACTTTAGAACAAGCTCTAAGTGTTGTGATGGAAGAGGTGAATTTCCAAACATAATATCAAATAAAAAATAATAACTCAAAAACCATTTGAGAATAAACCAGCTTTTATTCCTCAACCAAATCAATTTTAATAATAATCCTCCAAATAAATTTATAGAACCTCAAGGTTACAAGCCTTTTCTAAATAGGCCAAATAATCATTTTGTGCCACAAAATAATTTTAAATTTGGTAATGCGAATAAACCGCAAGTAAACAATTACAAAGCTTCAGGGTTTTTCAAACGACAACCCTATCATATATTTAATTTTGGTATTCCTCAAAATAAAACAACTGATTTGAATGATAAAGATGTGACAATGAGAACGGCACCACAAAAGCCAAACCATCTTCACGTTATAAACGAAGCTAATAAAAATAAAAATAAAGTGACTATTCCAATTAAGGTTTTTTTTTATATGAGGGCCTCAAAGAGCATCCTCTGATATAGAAACTAATTTAAATTGTAACTTTTATTTAAAATTACCAAGTATAAGTTATAAAAATCTGAACTCCAAATTTTTAATTGACACAGGGAGTTATCGTTCTTTTATTAATCCAGAATTAGCAGATAAATATTTTAAAGATTTCAAATATCAAGAAACATTTCAAGCCGTAAGTACACATGGTACATGTACTCATAATGAAGTAATTTTTATACCATTACCTGATGAATTTAAAAATAATAATTGGTACAAATTTTATATATATAAAGTTGATGGAAGATACGACGGTTTAATAGGTACAGAATTATTATCTGTGTTAGGAGCTAGTATTGATATGAAAAATAAACTTCTCCTAACACCTGAAACTGCAATTACTATTAATTATAATCCACCATATGAGATAAAACTTATTCCTCGATGTGAAATGAAAGTTTAAGTTCCAGTAAATCTTATATCAGACTCAGGAATTTTAAACTTTCATGTATTTTGTCCTGGCGTTAGAATGCCATCAGCGATAGTAAATTGTGAAAAGTCATTTGCTGAAACTATAATATTTTACTACAAATACTCTACATAAGATTACTTTTAATGAACCTCTTAATGTTGAAAAATTTAATTTTGATGAAATACAAGTAAATAATATAGTTGAAAAAATGAAACAGATTGTGAATTAGACGAAATATTGTCAGAAAATCTAACAAAACTGAGATTAAATCATATGAATGAAAAAGAAAGAAATGCAATTTTTTTTTTATGCAATCAATATAAAGATATATTCTATTGTGAAAAATTACCCCTTTCATTTACAAATGATGTTAAACAAAAACAAAGAACTACTAATGAGGATCCAATATATATTCGACCATATGGTCGAATATGTTTGAGGTTGCCTATAAAGGCAACCTCAAACAATTAATGATGAAATAAACAAACAAGTTGAAAAGTTATTAAAAGATAACATAATTCAAGAATCATATTCACCATGGAACTTTCCAGTTCATATAGTTCCAAAAAAAGATGATGCATCTGGTAAAAAGAAATATAGAATGGTAATTGATTATAGACGATTAAATGATATAACTACGGATGATAAATATCCTTTACCAAATATAACAGATTTATTTGATAAATTGGGAAAATCCACTTATTTTTCAACTTTAGATTTAGCAAGTGGATATCATCAAATCGAAATGGATAAAAATGATAGACAGAAAACAGCTTTTAGTACTCAGTCTGGACATTATGAATTTTTAAGAATGCCTTTTGGTTTAAAAACAGCCCCAGCTACATTCCAAAGAACAATGGATAATGTACTGCATGGACTACAAGGTATTCATTGTCTTGTTTATTTAGATGATATTATTATATACTCATCCAGTTTACAAGAAAATATAAATAAACTTAAAAAAAATTTTGAACAGTTGATAAAAACAAATTTAAAAGTTCAACTTAATAAATCAGATGTTTTGCGAAAAGAAGTCTTATATCTTGGACATTCAATTACAAAAAATGGTTTGAAACCTAATAATTATAAAATAAAAGCAGTTTTAAATTTTCCTTTGCCTAAAACGCAAACAGAAATTAAAAGGTTTTAGGATTGGTTGTATATTACAGAAAATTTATAAAAAACTTTGCGAAGTTAACAAAGATTCTTACTAAATGTTTAAAGAAAAATCAAAAAGTAATAATAAATGAAGAATATGTATCGTCATTTGAAAAATGTAAAGAATTATTAACAAATGCACCACTTTTACAATTTCCTGATTTTGAAAAACCTTTTATTTTAACTACGGACGCATCAAATTATGCAATCGGTGCAGTACTTTCTCAAGAAACTGTTGGTAGTGATAAACCTATTGCATATGCAAGTAGAACACTCAATAGTGCAGAAATACGTTATAGTACTATAGAAAAAGAACTCCTTGCCATTGTATGGGCAACAAAACATTTAAGACCTTATTTATGTGGTAAAAAGTTTTATATTTATACAGATCATAGACCACTAGCATGGTTGAATTCAATAAATGAACCAAATAGTAAATTGACACGATGAAAATTACGATTAGCTGAATTTTATTTTGAAATAACATTTAAAAGTGGGAATCAAAATAAAAATGCGGACGCTTTATCGAGATTAAAAGTAAATGCACTAGGAGATGATGATAATCTCTCAATGAAAGTTAATATTTATAAAAAAGAAAACAAATTAACAAATACAATTTCCAAAAAAGGAAAACAAATAAGATCTACTTCTCCAATTACAATATCTTCTGATTCAGAAAAAACTTTAAGTATTTCTAGAAGGTCACCTTATTCAATACCTTCATTTGATAGTAGTGCAATTACAGCATCTGATATTCCTGAAAATTCTAGTACTGAAACAGCACATTCTCATGAAAATATGGATATGGAAAGCATACCTATTTTACATGAAGCAATTGATACAAAACCAAATCAAATATTAATTTACTCGTGGAATTTAAATAAAATGTCTGTAAAAGATATTTCAAGAAATAAACAAAAAGTTTTACAAGTACATATGCCAATAAATAATACAAATTTAGTAAAATAATTTTTAAAAGGTTACATAAGACCTAAAATTAAATATTTTATATATTTTGAAGAAGAAGCACACAGAAAAGATTTTGCTTCAGTTGTCACTACTTTATTTAAAAAGGATTCAGTAAAATTATTTGAATGCACATTAAGAGTAGTATATGTCGAAGATGAAAACGAACAACGTGAAATAATTTTAAAATATCATGAAGGAAAAACAAGTCATAGAGGTATAAAAGAAACACTGTTACATTTAAAAAGAACATATTATTGGAATAATATGGATGAAATAGTTGCAAGCGTTATATATTTTTGTCAATTATGTAAACGTATGAAATATGATCGTAAACCAATTAAACCTGAATTGCAATTAACGCAAACCCAAATAAAACCCTTTCAAGAAATATTTATAGATACTTTCACTATTGAAAATAAATCATTTTTGACCATAATTGATGCATTCAGCAAGTTAGGTCAAACAATTGAAATAAATACAAAGTCTACCCCCGAAATAATAAGAGCATTAATTTTTTCATATTATGGAATACCAAGTAAAATTAGTTCAGACCCAGGTTCTGAATTTAATAATACTTTAATGAAATAAACGTTATCTTTTTATAAAATAGATTTACATATAGGAACGCCACATAATCCAAATTCAATGGGATTAATTGAAAGGTTTATAGAAATTTGAATTGAACAATTATAGCAATTTATAGACTTGCTAAATATGAGCAAAAATCTACTGATGCCACATCTATAATGACATATGCAGTATTGTCATATAATCAAACGATACATTCAACAACAAATCTAACACCATTTGAAGTAGTATTTGGACATACGGATTCAAGTAGTATGTTTGCTGTAAACTTTGATAAATATTTTACTCAGCAATTAGTTAAAGAGCACGCACAAAGAACAAAATATCTTTATAAATATCTAACGGAAAAGTTAGTTGAAAAGAAAGAAAGAATTAAAGAAAAACGAGGCGAAGCAAATAAATTTAATATAAAAGTAGGCGATAAAGTTTTTATAAAAGGAGTTAATACTAGGCAAAGTAAAGATAGTCCTAGATATCAAAAAGCACAAGTGACAGGAGAAATAATACGTAATACTGTCCCTGTAAAAATAAATGGTCGTAAAACTAAGGTTCCAATAAAAGATATTAAACGTCCACAGATTTGTCATCCTGACACTGATGACCCAGGGACTAGCTATTAAGCTACAAAGGATTGAAAATAATCCTGGAATATTGCCTGTTAAAAAAGGAAATGTAATTTTGGAATATGATAAATGGAAGTTAATTAAGGTATTAGACTTAAGTTTAATTAAAGATGATTTATATTTTAACATAAATAAGTTGAAAGATTTTAACATATATTTAAAAGATAAAGTTAATTATACGATTAATTTTAATGATGATAAAATACAAACTGAATTTATTAAAAACTTAACTTTAGAAAGGTATGAGCAATTAGTCCCAACTTTACGTGTTAAAAAAGGACTTATAAATCTTTTAGGATCAATAATTAAATTGATAACTGGAAATATGGATAATGATGACGCAATCAAATATGATGAACTAATTAATCAAATTAAAACTAAGCAAGATGCTATTTCAAAGAAAGTTACTTTGGTTGCAGAAATGGTTGATGGTTTTGTAAATTTTACTAATACTTTTTATTATAATTTTATACAATTTGAGAATAATTTAATTGATATAGAGAAAGCATTGAATAGAAGTAAAATAAATGATTTTTAAAATAAAGTATCTCATGCTTATAGTTTGATAACTCATAATTTTCAAATAATTCTTTCTAAGTTAGATGAGATTGATATAGCAATCGCATTAAGTAAAAATAAGATATTACATAGATCAATAATTGATACTAATGAATTATTTGAATTGTTAAAAAATATTGAGAGAACAGATAAGTTAATTTTCCCTGATAATTATGAAAATTTAGTTAATTAGTAGCAAAATATAGACATAAAAGCTTATATTAAGGGTAGGCAAATTACATTTGTACTGGCAATTCCAATTGTACGCAAAAACACTTACAAATATTACCCAATAACTGGTAATTACCTATCCTTGATACTTTTAATAATATTACATCCTTGATATTTTCTAAATATTCTTTTATCCTCGTAAAGGATTTGAACTCTATCACATTGCACTCTAAGCCATGCGACGAGATTGATGAGAAATTATTTCTTTGTAAAGAAAGTTGTGCAGTCGTATTGGAACAAGATAAATGTATAACTGATTTAATGAAATTTACGTTGAATATTACGTCGTGTTCTCCAATTTTAATCGAAACTTCAGAGATAAAAGTTCAACAAATTGAAATGAACATATGGATAATTTTTGCAAGTTACCAAACGTACTTGACAAAAACCTGTGAAAATGAGATTACTCGAGAGAAAATCCTTGGTACTTATATTTTAACCTTGGACGATAATTGTAAAATACAAGTTGAAGATATTACTCTACAGAATAAATTGTTCAGAGGAATGAACTTACATATTCCTAAACTACCATTAATAAATTTACCAAGTGTTCCAGTTACAAATAATTTCAAAGGAAAACCTGTTAACTTAGATGGAGTAAACATGGAAAATCTACAAATGCTGAATTATATTTTGAAGAAAAGTAAAAACAGTGAATATAGTGAAATGAGTGAAATGGTCAATAAAGTGCAAATAAAAAGTGTTAGTTTATGGACATTAATACTTTATGTTATAATGATTACTATTGTATACTTTATTATAAAATATAAAAATAAGATTTAGAAAAAAAGTAAAATTGAAAATAATCTGACTTCAGAAAATGAACTTTCAGATAATTTCAATCTCAGGGTGGAGAAGTTATATGTACCACAAACCCACCGTTGTTCACCGAAGTCCAATTGCGACATATTTAATCATACAAGTAGGTACTTCCTTCGATTCTGAAAGTACCAATTAACTCCACTTTTTGTACTTATGTTGTTTTTCTATGAATAATGCGCAGTAGAGGTACTCTACATGTTGATTTGATTTAATTGCGCATAGCTGAATAAGCATTTATGTACTTAGATGTTTTTCTCGCTAAAGTATGAGAAATGTAACTACTTAGTTGTTATTGCAAATGAAGAATGTACTAGAAATCGCCTACGCATTTATAAAAGTTATATAATAAAGTTACTAAGTAAAAATTGTTATTATTTTATCTTCGCTTGAATTGTAAGGTAAAAAATAAGACCAATAAAATTAACTTCAAATTTAATTTGTTGTTTATTTTATTAAAATCTCGGCTCCGTCCAATTTGTCTAAATAGTTTAGGGTAAATAAAATAAGCTACTGAACAAGAATAAAACATTTTAAAAAATCGTGTCTGTCTATTTGTCTGTCTGAATGTTTGTTCACGCATCAAGTAAAAACTACTGGAATAATTGCAATGCGGTTTTCGCTGTTGGATAGCTTATGTTTTGACTTACAACCTGGGGTATTTTATATCTCAATCCGATGAGTAGAAGCCGAGCAATCGATAAAATTATTTTTGACGGCTGAAGGAATTTTGATCAAATGTTGGTATATTAGAAATGAAATGAAATGAAATGACTACGCGTGCGTAGCCACGGGCATCAGCTAGTTTACAATAAATATTTTGACTTTGCAAAAGAATTGAATATTTTTTTTGGCGATATCACTCTTACAGGCTATCTTCTGTTCTGACACAGTACGTATATAGTTTACGTGCTTCTGAGCAATATCTCATGAGTTGTGTGTCCATTACGTTGTGTGTGTGATTAATATGCGAAACTTTTCTAGGTTTGCAGTCAATAGTAGTGGCCCCAAATATTAATTATTAAACCCCGAAGGGGCGGAGATGAGATTTAGAAATTTTAGTTGTCATTTTGTGTCTTTTCCATTATCCATGTGACTGTCCATAGCAAAAGATATCTATACTTTACTTTCAAAATAGTATTTAAATAAATATGTTCAGTATCTTTTGATTCTGATTGTGCTTCGGAAACGTCAGGGTACCTACGTGATAAACTTTGTAAAAAAAATATTTTAACAGCATAAGAACCATTGTAGATAGATAGATAGATAGATAGAAAATTATTTATTGCACACAAAAGATAGGTACAAAGGCGAACTTAATGCTAGCAATCATTATCTTCCAGTTAACCTCGGTGTATTGTGATGTTTTATGCGGAATAGTGCCAATTTTAATTTTGAGAGTCTTATAGATTCCTAACAGTAATATCAATATTATTACTATACGTACATATGGGCGCAGCCATGACGCCATCTTGTTTTTCTCATCGTAGTCACGAACAATAAAAATTTATTTATATTTTCCGAGTGCTACAAGTGGTGCCATCTGTTAGGCCTGCGAGTATTCCTAAGAATTGCGTGATTCATGTTATCTACGTAGAAATAATAATGAATTATTGATTCTAAAACCCTTCGTTAATAATTAAGTTTTGTAAATGTTTTTGTAACAAACTATAACATATTGTGAACTTATTTTTAAGGCTGACAAAACAGCAAACCATCGCTCTTTTTTAATGAAACTATTTTGTTAAATAATTAAGTTTTAAGCATACATATTATAGCATATTAACTAAGGTTCTGTATCATATTTGTCAGTATTGAAGTTTCCCTACATAATTTGTTTTTAATCGATTGCTGCTAGCTAGTTCTGAAAGCTCCAAAAAGTGCTGCTGCTAGTTCCAAAAAGTGTATCCGGTAAGGTTTTGATTTTATGTAAAATGCTTGATCAATTAATTTAAAGACGCTGAGATTATTTAAAAGTTGTTAATTTCTGTTTAGAGTATTTTTTAAATTTTTGATTGTTCTGTTAATTCCTTATGTTTTGAGTTGAGTGGATTTGATTACGGCGCGAGTGACGTGACATGTCTAAAAAATAGGCGGGCAGCGGCACCATTATCGTTTCTGCTAAGACCGAGAAAACTTGTAAAATAGTTCTAATTTGAGTTTGATATAAATAAAACGCAAGTAGAAGAATTTTATAGTGTTTTAATATGGCGTCTTCTGGAGAAGCGCCGACAGCAGCGGTGAGATCACTAGCCAGTGGTCCAGTATCTCAAGCCTCGGACCCAATTTTCACAATGGAACAGGTGATGACTTTAGTTAATTCTGTCACGTAACAAGCTGCTGCAAGCTGGGGGGGGGGGTCATGGGGGCCATTAGTTATTTTCGTATATTTTGTTATCATGTTTACTTGTTCCGCTAATAGAAATATCTCAACATTTTCGCGCTCGCTTTGCTCGTGCCTTTATAATAATACCATGTTTTGATGAAACACAAACTTACTAGAAATAACGCCAAACTTTCGCGCTCTCCATACTCACGCCCTTGTTCTATTATTGCCAGTTAAAGCGCATCTTGTTTTCCTTCAGTTTTAACAAACATTCCAAGAAAGCGCCTTGTTATTATTGGCTGCGTTCATATATCTATCTGCTCAGTGGTGCCACAGTAATTTTCATCTTTTGTCATGCGCACGATCACAAATAGTTCAAAATTTTTGCGCTGGCTTTGTGATATTACCTATTTTCGCAAGCTTAGGAGTTCCATTAATGTCTATTTTTTACCGAATATCTGTGCGAACACTACAGTTGCGTTTGTTAAATGGTATATTCTGTTTCCCCATTCGTATAATATATAACGGAAATAGCTCAAAATTTTTGCGCTCGTTGTGCTCGCGCTTTCTTAATAATATAATATGTTTTGTTCACATTCTATGTGAGCATAAACGTTCAGTTTTTTTTATATAGATTGATCATAAACGTTCGTTTTTTTCACATAACTACATAACACAATAAAAATATACATAGGTGGCTAAAATTTTTGGTAAAAATTTTGTTTGTTTAAAAACACAAGGTAAAAATTGATTACAACTAGCCTGATTTTGAAAATTGATGCAAAGTGGCATAGGTTACGCGATTGATACTGCGGGGAATAGCTAGTATTTTATAATAAACTCGTTAAGTGTGACCCCCCCTCTGACTCGAAGGCTGGATCCGCCCTTGGCCACCATAAGGGTCATGTTGAGAAAAACAGTTACCGACGTCAAAACGATGATCGTATAAAGAATCAAAGTAGTGTAGCTCTACTGATCGTAGCATGACCACTGTAGAAATAGGAGAAAAAAATTACCTTTGCTTTTTTGACACTGGCGCCGATTGCTCTTTAATCTTTGAAAGTCTTTCGCTCATAATGCCACGGAAACGTAAATGTGTTTACGTGACATTCTCAGGAATAGGCGGTTCACCGCGGTTGGTATATGGTATTTTTAAAATGTTTGGTTGTTCTGTAAATTCATTATGTTTTGAGTTGAGTGGATTTGATTACGGCGCGAGTGACGTGACATGTCTAAAAAATATAGGCGGGCAGCGGCATCATTATCGTTTCTGCTAAGACCGAGAAAACTTCTAATTTAAAATAGTTCTAATTTAAGTTTGACATCAATAAAACCCAAGTAGATTTTTTTATCGTGTTTTTATGGCGTCTCCTGGAGAAGCGCCGACATACATATACCTACGTGTATAATATAACTACTACATAATAATATAATTACATGTATGCATACCTTTTAAGGATACATATCTTTAAATATATTACTAAATACAGTAATAGAACAGGTAATACATAAGATAATTTGCTCAGTTCGTCGTTTTATTTTGCAGTGCGAGATAGTTGTTATAGACTACGCCAATCGATGATGCCTGATGAATGTAGGAAGGTAGACTGTTCCTGAGACGAATTGCAGATACACATTCCCCTTATGGACCTTTGTAAAGTCCGTCGTAAATTTTCTTCCCAAACTTGAAGGGCCAAAATACCAATTTATTTTTCCCGCTTGAAATATGTCCCTCCATCTTGTTGTATAAAAGGTAGCAATCTCAAAATACGGTATTCCGCGTACAATCAGAAATTCGCCGTATTGACCTCGTTTTCCCCAACTTTTCACGATACGGGAGATGAGTTTAATATTTCATGCAGGGACGCAATCGTGTATGTTTACATCCTCTTTACAAATGCTTTGGTACAGTGTTGCCTAAAGCGATAGATTTAATTAGTTTTTGGAGGATTCTTCAGGATTTCATCAATGTTCAATATCTAAAATCCAATCCTCTAAAATAATCTAAAGTCCTCCTCTGTACACTGTTTTTGTGCATAAAGTATTAAATAAATAAAATAAAAAAAGTGTTTTTTCTTCGCAATGCTTAAGTTACGGATAAAACAGTTTACAGCTGATTGTTCACTGGCTAATTCTAAACTGCAAATCGGAGGCTAGCTCAAGCTATCACTGCGCAGTACTTCGTTGCACTTGACCTCCTGGATCAAACTATGAATTTTATTGTTAGAATCACTACTTTCACTGCAAGCCAGACGAATCGAGCGAGCTAGTCGGTGATGAAAACAACGCAATAAGTATATACGCGTTGCGCGAACACTATTCAAAATACTGTATTGAGCGCCGAAACATTTTTTTGTATTGTAACTACAAATTTACGGTTTTCGGAATTTTCCCTTTACTTGTGCTATTACACATTGCTTCTTGCCAACTTTCATTGTTCTAGGTAATCGAGAAGTACCATATAGTTTTGTTTCCCTTGCGAGTGTAAAACTGTGCGGTATAAACGGCCGTACCTTTTGATTGTGTTGACTTAGAAGTATGTTTTTTTCACAGCTCCTAGGGATTGCAGAATTGAGTATCTATACTTGTAATAAAACTGTATCGGGTCCAATTCTGTACATTGAAGATATTTTGTTTGTTTTTTTTTTTGGAGGGTACTCTATTTTCGATTCTGAAGCCAAAACTGTATTTTTTATGAAATTTGGTATGATTTGAGTTCATACTTCGAGGTAGAACATTGGATACTTTTCATCCCGAAAAAATAAAGAGTTCCTGCGGGATATGGGTCCAAATTCCGTACATTTAAGATATTGTGTTTTTTTTTTAAAGAACACGTAGCATGCTGAAACTATTGGACGGATGTTGATGGCACTTGGCACAGATATAGTTTATAAGATGGGTGAAAATTATGGATACTTTTTATCCCGAAAAAATAAAGAGTTCCTGCGGGATATGGGTCCAAATTCCGTACATTTAAGATATTGTGTTTTTTTTTTAAAGAACACGTAGCATGCTGAAACTATTGGACGGATGTTGATGGCACTTGGCATAGATATAGTTTATAAGATGGGTGAAAATTATGGATACTTTTTATCCCGAAAAAATAAAGGGTTCCTGTGGGATATGGGTCCAAATTCTGTACATTTAAGATATTGTGTTTTTTTTTTTAATTAGACTGCTTTTTTGATGAAAATTGACACATTCATATATCTTACAATAGGTACGAAAAAGGCTGTAAAAAGAAGCTAAATAAATAAATGCTCTAGAGTGCTTAAAAAGGGTATTGTTTTAATTTTTTTTTTAATCGTTTCTTTCTGTATGTTTGTTTGTTCACACATCACGTAAAAACTATTGGACCGATTGCAATGCGATTTTCTCTGTTAGATAGCTTAGGGTTTGATTTAAAAACTGTATCTCAATCTGGTGAGTTAGAAGCTGAGCAATTGATAAAAGTATATTTGACGGCTGTAGAAATTTTGATCAAATGTTAGTATATTGGTCCTGGAATAGCACATTATGGTACTTTGAACCTAAAAAAAAGACCACGCGTGCGAAGCTGCGGGTACAACTAGTTATATATAAATTTCAACTTGATACCTCGACGCGTTCTTGAGAAAAAGGATCTTGACGGACAATGAAGTGATCCTCTAAGGATCGCTTCCTGTTTCCCTTTTGAGGTGCAGAACCCTAAAAAAAGCGGTAGACACTAACAACATTTCCGTCTGTCATCCAAACAAAAATTGCCGCACATTCTAAAATGTTATCAACTTTCGAGAATTTCTGTGTATAAACGCTTCATACGTTTGTTATTTTTGCTTTATAAATGTTGCGATGAACGTGGCAAATGAAATTATAACAATACAATTAATAGAAATACTTACAAAAAGAATAGGAGCTTATTACATTTGTCTAGAACTGTGTAATTTGCCCTGAAAAGTATATACAAAGTTGCGTCACTCTTTCTTTGGAAAGATTTCATTTTTAGAATTTAGGGAAAAAAATGTCGTAAGTACCTACACTATAGGTATTATAGGTACTACTATAGGTCCTATAGTCTCATTTAATAAAATAAAACTAAAAAGTTAATTCATCTTATAATTTTTTTAAACACAAAATTGGATCACAAAGGACTTAAGACGGATTAAAGGACGAAAAAACCTGAGGATAAAATTTGGATGGCGATGTAGTGGCCAAATTGGTTAAAGGCATGTGCCGCGCAGAGGCACAGATGGTGCGGAGCTTCGTCCGTGAACCAAATGTTTTCTTTAGAAAATATTAGATATGTTCTCGCTAAGCAGGCGTTAATGCTAAAATCATAAAAAAAACCTATTAAAAACTGAATTACATAACGTTATTAGCGTTTCAAATGATAATTAATGACTATTCGCTATAAATAAGTACCTTCTCTTGCAAAAATATAAAACTCCAAAAACTTCAGTAGTGGAATAAACAAAACATAAGTTCAAAAACAAAAAAATAGCCTATGACACCCTATATGACAGGTAAGTCTAGTGGCTAGAGACCCTACTACGAAATCAAACGGTCGTGGATTCGAATCCCGCAATTGTAATCATTTATGTGATGAGCAGAAATGGTTGTTTTCGAGTCATGTATGTAATATTCGTATCTATATAAGTTTATCCGTTATAGTGTCCATAATACAGAGTATCCTAGTTTGGGGCTAGGTAATTGGTATGAATAGTCCCGAATATATTTATTTATTTATTTTATATCTGTAGACGAATCGACTGATCAAAATCGCTTGTCAAAATCGCACCAATTTTAGTTTGAAATGTTATCATTTTCTTTGCCTTGGTAAAAAACCTATGACATTCTATACCTGAAGACGAATCGATTGACACCTCGCTTGTCAAAATCGAACCAATAGGGGTCACGCTATGGAGGAACATCCACATACCCACATATATAGATACACACAAGCATAGACCGTTAAACTCATTACCCTTCCCTTGCGTTACTGTAGTTGGGTAAAAATTACAAATAACACGTATAAATCTTCAACAAGTATAAATTGGGTAATAAAGACAGACTCTAGATTTTACTATATCCACAGCCATAGAATTGCTATATATGCCAAAGCCAGATCAGAGCCACAGCAACAATAACCTACAAAACTAAACAAATTAGTTCGACAAGGCTCATGACTAACTAAAACCAAGGCAAGCACTGAACTCAAACAGATCTCCCTTTACTTGAAATTAAGTAGACAGGGACCCCATTCAGCTCACCCAGATATCTCCATCAAGTGAATGAAACCTTGTAAGAAAGTTACTGATAAGACATGCTTCAGACAATGGGACAAATCTGCCCCAGTCTCCCGGCACGTGACAAGACCACAGCAGCCAGGGTTTGATAAATCTTGCAGCACGAAAACAGAGGGCAAAGTTTGTAAATTTACAAACTTAGCCCTCTGTTTTATTCTGGTCTATCTTGTAATAAAAATACAGACTGCGAACAAAACTAAAAAGAGGCAATCATTTTGAAATATAAGCTGCCGTCGTTTTACTAACCCCCGTACTCCAAAAGACAGGAAAGTTTAGGTTGTGTATCATTGTATATATGTATCACTGTATGTATCACTGTATGTATCACTGTATGTATCACTGTATGTATCACTGTATGTATCACTGTATGTATCACTGTATTTATCACTGTATTTATCACTGTATGTATCACTGTATGTATCACTGTATGTATCACTGTATGTATCACTGTATGTATCACTGTATGTATCACTGTATGTATCACTGTATGTATCACTGTATGTATCACTGTATGTATCACTGTATGTATCACTGTATGTATCACTGTATGTATCACTGTATGTATCACTGTATGTATCACTGTATGTATCACTGTATGTATTACTGTATGTAGCTTAGCTATAATAGGAGGGAAAGAAGGGTGAGGACCATAGCTCACAAAGGAATATACCGATTTTAGGCGCAGCTAGTATTGACTAAATTCTTTATAAACCAACTTAACAACTAACTACTGCAAAATACCGTTTAAGCTTAATCAGTACGGAATCAGTGGTGGTATGGCAACCATCAAACCTACCTCTTCGCTACCAAATTGGTAGTGGGCTGAGGCATTTGACCAATTTCTGGTGACATGGTTCCATTAACGATTCAATGAGCCAAATAACTTACCAGCAAATACTAATTATCTCTATGCAAAATCCAGTCTAGGAATAAAACTTCTATGAGATAACAGGTCGTAAGAACAAAACAGCGAGTTTTTTAAATTATTACGTTGAGTGACAAGACGATCAAGTCGCTCGCCTGATGGGAAGCTTCACGCCTGCCCATAACAGTTTCAGTGCCGCCAGAACTTTGGTTGCAAAATCATGCGTGTCGCTACACTGCGCTTGTCAACCTGAGACATTGGTTTTTAAATCTCATTGCTCAGTAATTTCGCTGGAAATATTACCCTTCAAAACAAAACAAACTACAGCTCGGTGATTGAATATCTGACAAAGGTGTGGTACTTCCCCAGGTGGACTCTTGCGTAAGAGGCCTATACCAGCACAAAAAGATAGTTCACAATGCCGCATTATTTTGACAAGGACGATCAATAGGTAGGTACATCAACAGCCTTAGAACTTCTACCGCTGAACCCCCTCCCTTAAAATGCCACTACGAGAGTATCCCGCGTCGGTCCACCTCGTGAGGTGTGTGTATAGGTACGCTTCATTTCAAATGCAACATCGACGCGCGAACATCTCTAAGTTACTTGAGTTCGCAAGTTGAGTCAAGCTGTTATTAGGTAGAAACGTAGCCTGTCTGGAATATGTCCCTTAAACAGGAGCTTCTGCACAAGTTTCACTGTGAAACCACTCAAGTACGATTCCGGGAAACGACCCGCTTAGATAAGATACAGCCGTACCTATAGAGAGACGTGGCTTCGTAACTTCTCGATTTCCGTTGAAGTTGGAGTACCGAACTACATGCGGTTTATGGATGTCTTTCTTACTTTTAGATGGCGTGTGTGTGTATGTATGTTCTTTTAAATGACTCATATTTTCATTTCGAGGTTTTCTGGACATCATATTTATATGGAACATAACTACCAAATCGATACGTCAGAGTTTCACTGTTTGGAAGATTCTTCCAAAGTATTGACCAAATATGAACAGTTAATGTCATAGTGAGAAATAATCACATTGCTGAATTATTAACTTTTTCACATGATTTCAATTATATTTATCAGCTTCGTGAAATTCGAAAGAAAGATCAAGAAGTAGAATGCCTACTCACTGAGACATAATATACTAGCTTTCGCCTGCGACTTCGTCCGCGTGGACTGCAGTTTATGGCGAAAAAATGCATCAAAGTGTTCATCTAGGAAATTACAAACCAATGCAAAAGTATAGCACCAACGCTCTTGATGTTTTTTTGTCAGATTTGTTATTATTTTGTTTCCATGGCAATCGTTCCTTACAGCGAGTAATCAACATTTTCCAGTTTTCCCGTGGAAACTTAACATTTTCCGAGATAAAAAGTATTCTATGTTTTATTCCAGGGTATAAATTTCATCATTCCAAAATTTCATCAAAATCCGTCCAGCCGTTATCGCGTGATAGCTCCCAGAACAAACAGACAACGTTTCACTTTTATATATTGGTGTGGATTACCTTTACGTCCTAAATCGTGAAAAGAAAGCTAGCTGCAGCCTGCAGACAATGGGGGCAAATTGAACGTAACTAGTCCTTCGCTCTATCACAAAGCTGACAAAGTGCAGCCGGGTTTCAAATTAAAAAATCAACCATTTATTACTCTTTCGCAATAAGGAAATTTTCATACCTACCTGAATTTTCATATATTTTTTTCTAATATTTACTGTCACAAGATACCTACCGAGATGCTGCCCTGGGCTGAAAGTAAGAGACAGAAGCCATACTGTTGTCTGAGCTAATAATATTATGAGTTCTAAGTGCCACTTTAGGCACTTTTTAATGCGATCTGAGGGTAGAAAGGAGATGTGGTGTCGTAAAGTGAAATATTAGGTTTAGGAACCTTGCTGAAGACTTGTAGAGCTGTTAAAGAAAGCTAAAATAAAAAAAAGCATAAAATAAATAAAATAGAAAGCTAAAAAGCATGTGGCTAAATTTATGTTTATATCGCAGGCAGATAGCTTAATGCACCGTTCAATTAACTGCCTAGCCTGTTTACTAAACGGCAACGTTTAATTAACTGCCTGAATAATATTCAGGCGTTCAATCAAACAGTTAGCTAGGTAAATGACTTGGATAGATAAGGTTTAATTACTTGCCTCCATATTTAAAGTTCCTCTTTCTGCCACCTGGCGCTGAAGCCAACACACTCTCAATATGGCGTCGGCAAGCAACAATATTGTTGGTGTTTCTCAAAGTTTGATTACGTTTACGCAAACAATAGTACTACAATAGAAAAGTGTAGTGAAAAAAATAATGTGAATTTAGCTTTTTTTTTTTCTTTTTTTTTAGGGTTTAGGCAATCGTTTGACCACGATCTCACCTGACGGAAAGCGATGATGTGGGCGAAGGCGTAGCACGCTTGCCTAGTAGTTACCTATTCACTCTTGACTTGAACACACCGGGGTTATAATTTACCGGAAACACTGACTAGTTGTGATTGACTCAAGGAGTTTTTTTTTAAAACCGATCTATATCTTATTGAATACTAGCTTTCCCGCCCGCAACTTCGTCCGCGCGGACTACTGTTTATCGCGGAAAAAGCATCCTATGTTCTAAGATATTAAAAAATCCAATGCAACAGTATGTGTAGAGCCAATGCTCTTGATGGTTTTTGACAGACTAGTTATTACGTTTCCATGGCAACCGTTCCTTACAGCGAGTAATCAACATTTTCCAGTTTTCCCGTAGAAACTTACAATTTTACGCCATAATAAGTATTCTATGTTATATTCCAGGGTATAAGCTATTTCTATTCCAAATTTCATCAAAATCCGTCCAGCCGTTATAGCGTGAAAGCTCCCCAAACAAACAAACAAACAGACAACGTTTCACTTTTATATATTGGTATGGTTGACGAACAGAATCAATGTGGGTTTGTTTTTTTTTTGTTATTATTGTTTGTTCTGTTATTTTTTTAATAACCTAACAACTAAGGGCATGTAATATATAATTAATGTGATCAAACAACTATATTTGATAGAATTTCGCCTAAAAACTAGGTAGGTTAGTTAGGTTGAACATGAAAACTGTTCATAAACATTAGTCTGTTTGCAAACTACTATGTTTGTTTGAATTGCGTCTTTTTAGGGTTCCGTTCCTCAACAGGAAAAAAGAAACCCTTCTTGGATCACTTTGTTATCTGTCCTTCTGTCCTTCAAGACCATTATTGTCAGTAACGCGTAGAGGTATCAAGTTAAATGTAATTTCAAATAAGTAGGTAATCAATTCTGCAATCCCTTGGACTAAGAAAAAATCAAACTTGTAATCAATCAAAAGATAACGCCGTTTTATACCGCTTATTATGGCATTTGCAAGGGAATCAAAACTTCCCGTTCTACTACTTCCCTTCTTCTTGTACTTCCCGTTGACTTAAAATTATGAAATTTGGCAAGAAGCAATGTACAATAATTGTAATTACAGCACATATAAAGGAACAACCGAATCCAAAATACGTAAATTTGTAGATCAACACATTTATGGGGCGATGCTATCTTGGTTCAGTTTAATACTAAGTACTAAAACGCAGGCGTATTTTTTCTCTGCTAAAAAGAGACCTCTAAACTGATCTCCGTCTTTCCGTAGTGTAACAATACCAATAGGCGACCATCTGGAGCTTGTGTCGAACTCACATCGAACCTAAATGTTGGGTCTTACATTGAATCCAAATCCAAAAAAACTTGGTATTTTGTCTACTTGGTAGCTTGGCCTACTTGATAACTTGGCCACGACCCATAAACGACTTGGATTTAACTGCTATCAATTCCAGATTCCAAAGAAACTTATGGTATTTTGTCTTCACACCGGGTCAATTTTAGAACCTTAACAAGCACAGGTCCGTTCTTGTATGGAGTACTGCTGCCACTGCCACTTCTGGGATGGTTCTGCCAAGTATCAGCTCGAGGCTTTGTATTCAATTGAGAAACGTGCTTCAAAGTCTGGCGCATCGACGTGAGGTCGCAAGCCTGTCGTTATTCTATAGATTACACTTGGAGAGTGTGCACAAGAACTGCACAATCTGATTCCCCCATCACAGTACGACGACGGCAAAGTGCCACCCTTTTATGGTCGAAATACCTCGCACAACAACAAAGTGTTACACTTCTTCATTTATTATAAGAACTGCAAAGGAGTGGAATGCCCTGCCCTCGTCAGTGTTTCCGGCAAATTATAACCCAGGTGTGTTCAAGTCAAGAGTGAATAGGTATCTACTAGGCAAGCTTGCTACACCTTCGACCACATCATTGCTTTCTATCAGGTGAGATCATGGCCAAACGATTGCCTAGTCTGTCAAAAAAACCCAATTATTATTGGTTTTATTATCACAGGTTACCCCATTGTATGAATGGCCTAAGCAATCAGCCAGCCAGTTAAATGTTGTAAGGCAACAATCATTAAGGGCATTAATTGAATGGCGCCATTCAATTAAAAGGTAAAAATGGTGGATTAAACCATCTGCTTGCGACACATTAAGTATATAAGTTAATTTATTTCAAGGATACTTTACGAAAGTCTTACAACTTTTCTAACACTAACAGGATGGATATGGAGTTTAATTTTAAGGGCTCTACACAGATGCCGCTGGGCATCGCTACGCTTTCGGTGTGCCTATTATAACAACTGACGTGATTTTGTATGCCACCATCTACTAAAGTATATCAAGAAAAAATGGCCTGCATCCCAGAATTCAGAGTATTATTTTTAACAGTAGGTTTACTATTTCTTTACCCTAAAGTCTTTTAAACGTCTATTTAAAAATGCATAAATAATGAATAGAAAAGGTAATAGAGTTGATTTGTGAGCATTGTATGCCTTACAGAAGACTCATCATGGTCTCCGTCAACGCGTTTTTGTCACAAACTCTGTTTTCGTTTAATGTAGAGGCCAGAAGCTAGTTAATTTTAATAAAATTTAATGTTCCCCAGCTTTGCGCTGAATTAGTTTTAAGTAATTAAAATTAATTAACGTTTATTACTTTCATTCCATAATTTATTAAGATTAATTTACTTGGCCGTTTACAGTCAGTCGCGTGAATCTTAAGAACGTCGTGAAGACAGTTTAATTTAATTTACTTTGCGAAGTTAGTATTAAAATATAATATCTAAGTAGGTAGTAATATCTCATCTTTAAGGAACTCAAAATAAGGCTGGAGCGGTGGCTGAACCAGCTGAGAGCCTCAAAAGGCGCAAATATAGTACCTCGACAGCGGATATATATTTGAGCCTTTTGGGGTAAAATCGCTAGGGCCGTGGGGACCATGAGCACACAAAATATATTAAATCTATCAGGGCGTCTGGTCGAAGCAACACATGACCAAAATGCTGGCCTTTACTTTGCCGAAAGACTAAGCATTGCCATACAAAGTGACAATTCTGCCAGCATGTTGGGAACGTTGCCCACAGGCAGACTAGTTCTAGTTTTATTTAACTGCATGTTTATTATTTTTCATCTTGTTAAGTCAATAAAGAAATGTATAATTTATTTACTTAAACTAGTATATTATGTTTTAAATTGACCCATTTTATATATAAATTGCCCAAAATCAGCCCGTAGACGGCACACCGTGTAGTCGTGTTTATCGCAAACTGCGCGCAGCTAACATTCGTTCCTAAAGTAATAAGTACGCTACAAGCGTGCAACAGCGGATCCCAAACTTTTCTTATTGTTACTGCGTTTTATTTTATATCTTGCGGGTAGCGATGTTCCAGTGCAAGCGCTGTAATTCCAATTTCCGTGATGGAGTGCAGTGTACTGCGAGTCAGAGTCACTTTGACTTCTCCTGTGCTGGTATAACAACACCTCACCAACACCTGCAGACATGGAGAGTATCGCGCTGGATCTTAAGCACCTCTCAGACCAGGTTTCTTCTTTGCAAGCCCTGACGGCAAGTGTACAAGCGATCCAAGCTGACATTGCGGCTCTGAAGACCATAAAAGCTGGTATCGTGGACCTGAAGCTCATTAAGCCCGATATTGCTGACATGAAGGTGTCCATGGAATTCATGCAGCATTCTGTTGAGGCACTTACTGGTAGGATTTCAAAAGTTGACCAGCAAGTCCAGGACCTTTTAAAGACGAAGGATGAGGTGCAACTTCTTAATCAACGCTTTGATCAATTCGAATGTGTTCTTCGTGAGAATGACCACAGGTCCCGTTTGAATAATGTTGAGATCAAAGGAGTCCCCTTCACCAACAATACTGAGAACTTGTTTTTGTTGATTTCAAAGACCTCGTGAAGTGCCCCATAGCAAAGGAGCAGGTTAACTACATCGTTAGAGTACCTATGAGGAACGACAAGCAAAATAAGTCTATTATAGTCTCTATTCATAATAGATATCTTAAAGAAGATTTTGTTGCGGCTGCTAAGAAAAGCACCTTCGTACTGACTGACCTAGGCCTTCAGGGTACTAGCAGGATTTCTGTAAACGACCACCTTACGCTGGAGAATAAAATCCTGCTTAACAAAACCAAGGCCTTGGCGAAGGAGCGGAATTTTGCGTACACCTGGGTAAAAGGGTGCAAAATATTTATTCGCAAGAATCCAACTTCACCTGCCATCGCCATCAAGTCGGAATCAGATTCGCAAAAACTGTCGCGCTGATATTCAGTTTAGTTTTAATATTATTTATTCAACTTAAATTATTTTCTGGTAATTGCATCTTCTGGTTGCAAAGTTTGAGAGCCATTAGTTTGTTATGTTATACCTGCGCATACGCGCCTACCATGCGCTGTACGTATGATGTCTCGTTCTCGCTCGTGCGGCCTGTCTTTTACTATTACTTACAAAGATTTGTGCATAATATTTTCATGAATAATCCTTACTTCTCATGTACTTTCCATAAAATTGGAGTCAGACTTAAAATAGTAGTAGATTTTCCTTGAAACATACTCTTAGCCTGTTTCAGCATGGATTTTTGAAGGGTAGGTCTACAACATCAAACCTCATATTGTGCAGCGACTACCTGTCTGAGCCCTCTCAAGTGGATGTCGTGTACACTGACTACAGTAAATGCTTCGATAGAATAGATCATCGGTTGCTATTGCGTAAGCTACAATCGGTAGGTATAAGAGGTAACCTGTACAGATGGTTTACGTCATATGTTCGGAATAGGTGTCAAACTGTTGCACTCAATGGTTACACTTCATCAACTATGCAAATACCATCTGGTGTACCGCAAGGATCATTGTTGGGACCGTTACTTTTTAATATTTTCATTAATGATATTTCTTCATGTTTTATTAATTCAAAAATCATTATGTACGCCGATGATATGAAGATACTTTGCGCGCAGCGGCTCCAAAGTGGTCTATGTAGATTCGAAATAGATTGCTTCTTAAATAAATTAGATTTAAATGTTTCGAAATGCTATATTAGTTCTTCTACCCGTAAACCCGACCCCGTCATTTTTGACTATAAACTTAAAAACTTGAATATAACCAGGGTTAACATTATTCGAGACCGTGGAATTATTTTTGATACTAAGTTGCTTTTTGAAGACCACATAATAATATTATTAACAAAGCGTCTAAAGCGCTTGGCTTTATTTTGCGTATTTCATCCGATTTCAACTCTATTAAAACTTTAAAAATTCTCTACTGCGCCTTTGTTCGTAGTCATTTAGAATACGCCTCTCAAGTCTGGAATCCCTTTTATGACATTTATTCTATACGTATTGAACAAATACAGAAACGTTTTCTTCGCTATCTTGAATATAGAATTAAAACATGTCTTCCTGACTACACTAAGCGTTGTAAAAAAAAACTCATTTTACCTTTATATGAGAGAAGGCGTATTGCTGATCTTGCTTACCTACTCAATATAGTGAATGGCCGAGTCGACTGTCCCGAGCTGTTGGAGCGCATTGGTCTGCAGGTCCCGCATGCCTCACTTCGGAGACAGTGCACGCTGCATGTCCCAAGAGTAAAAACTAACTACAGGCGTAATACTTACTGGATAAGAGCGAGCAGGGGTTTCAATGACATAGCCGCTCAGTTAGCATGTCTGCAGGGCAGCTAAAGCGGCTGCTCGCTGTGGATTTTTTTGTATATGAAAATAAGATTTGTTTAGTTTAGGTGCTTTTATATACATAATAATGTAATATCTTGTGTGTCCGTTTACTTTGTAATTATTCTATTCTTTCTATTTACTTATTTGTGGAAACTTTTAATTGGCCTTCTGTACATTTTTGCATATTTTATACTATGTTGTTTTAGCTGTAAATTTTCTTAAAATTTATAGATAAAATAAAATAAATAGTTTAGAAGCACCGGATTATTCCGGTGTTTACTACATAGGTAACATTTGATTTAATCGAAAAAGCATTCGATCATCGGTATTATCTAACTATTAACTATATTATCTAAACTATATAAAATCTATAATCTTTTAGACAATAATCTTCTTTTTTTGTTTTTTTTTTCTATTATGTTTGACAAAATTATAGGTAAGTTACGATCCATATAAGGCCCAATAAGGTCTACTTTTAAAAAAAAACCGCTTAAAGAATTTTTAGTAGCGTTTGAGTGGTTTGAAATTTTGACAAATTTCACTTCTCAACTTTTCAACCAATCACAGCGAAGAGCCCAACAAGCCAACGGTCTGCGGCACACTTCGTCGCAATATAGTAACATTGTCTGCTCAGACATTCATGTCTGAGCAGACAATGTTACTATATTGCGGCTGTTACAAAATTCGTTCTGGTTTATATTAGTAATCGTATTTATTCTTGTGCATAATTTTACTATAGCTATTTATCCGTAAAATATCCTTATCTCAATAAGACCCATAAAAATTTGCTATAGACTTATAGGTACTATGTCAAATTAAATTTTATGGTTACAATAAGGCCAACAACATGGCTTTATTGAGACAGTATGTTCCTAATAAGGCACAAAGAAGGGTTATTGTTTGAAACCTCTATTTAATAATTAATTATCGTAGTTATACTTATACCATACGAATTGTAATTTTTTTTCTAGAGATAAATAAACGTCTCAACTAAAGACCAATTGAGTATAAGAAAAAGACGTTAAAGAGAAAAAACATTAGGTAGGCCTTATTTGGGTTGGGTACCAGGGCATCATTATCGGCTTGTAGGTCAATGCTAAGCCAATTTTACTCATTGGCTGGGCCTTAGTGCACTCTCCTGTCAACTATACCTACTAGCCTAGTGCGGATTGGATGATGTCACGTGGTAGGTTAATTATGTCACATGTGCTTTAATTTTGTTGTTCTTGACTCTTGACCATATTGTTTTTTTTTCATGTACATAATAGCATCATATTCTTGGCCATGTTGTTTGTTTTTTGATATTAGGACTAAATAAATAGCAAATGGCCTCAGTGTTTAGTACTAAACTATCTTCCTAACATCATACAAAAATACAACATCATCATCATCATCATCATCAGCCCGTGTCAGTCCACTGCTGGACGTAGGCCAATCCCAAAGCACGCCACTGAGCCCGATCTTCGGCTCTTCTCTTCCAACTGCTGCCAGCCGCTTTGCGTATATCGTCGCTCCACCTAGCTGGAGGGTGCCCTACACTACGTTTACCGAGTCACGGTCTTCACTTAAGAACACGTCTACCCCAACGTCTGAACAACTTCGAGAGCAGTTCCGTTAACAGCAATTGGTTCCGGAATTACATGTTCGTTGAACATAACCTTAGTTTTGTCCAAGTTCATCCGGAGACCAATGCGTTGAGATGAATCAGCTAGGCTGTCCAACATCTGTTGCAAATCCTGCAACGTATCTGCCACAATGACGATGTCATCCGCAAATCTTAAATGTGAGATGTACTCACCGTTAATGTTAATGCCTTCTTAAACAAAAATACATAAATAATCTTAATAATGACAAGGTATATGTATCTATCTATACTTATAATAAAGCAATAAGAACGAAAATGACTGTACATAGAAGACAATTAAAAAAAAAGGTCTAAGGTACTTAAAATAATAAGAATAGATCATTGTTCTAAATTCTGTCTTTTTGTTTGTCTGTTTGTTAACTTGTTAATTTGTCTGTACATAATTATATTGTATTAATTTTGGTCCTGAAATAACACGTATGGGCGACTTTTAAATGAAGTGACCACGCGAGCAAAGCCGCGGGCACAGCTAGTAATATATATAAATATCCATATCCTTCCCAAAAAATCTCAAAAGTACAAAACGCAAACATGCGTAAATTGTGACTCAGTCGCCAACATTGCATAGTGATTGTACACTAAAACTAACTAGAATATTCTAGTTAGCATTCTAGAATATTCTAGTTAGTGTCCCATTCACGTTACTCACCTACATGTTATTTTAGTTCAACCCTTCCGTTAAGTGTCTCACCCTTGCTGGGAACAACCCTGGGGAAATTTAATTAATATTGTGTAAACGAACCGGCATAAAGTGCCTTTGTGCCCCGAGATAAGAGCATTGTGGGTACCACCTACCTTTATAATTGAAACTAGTTATACATATTTAAAATAGTGTAGATTTTTACACGATTGCCCTAAAAAGGTGTGTAAAGTTTTTAGCATGTATGTCTGTATGTATGTAATGTATGTATGTGAAAGGGTGTGAGTTAATTTTATTCCACCATAACTTTTAAATGCTTGAAATGATTTGGATGTATGTGGGGTATTATTAGAATCCGTACATCATCCCGAGTACATAACATAAACTTTTTTTTTTAAATTCGATGTGTCGTTATCAGTATGGCTCCATTATGAAATGCAAAAAAAAACAATAAACAACAATATATAAGTTATTGGCATAACTCAAAACTTGTCACTAAAAATAATATATAAAAAAAAACCTCTTAAATTAAAAGCGTTCCACAGAACGGTCCCCCGACTGCATTTTCAATTTTATTTATCTCTTGTTTTTGCCTTTTTATTTCATTTTTGGCAGGGTAGTCGAGTTTTTTTTCTCTTTTAGTTAATATGGAAGGTACACACATTTAGGCGCCTCAATCATGATTGTCAAAAAATCAAATTTTTTGAGTGACGACAAGAATAAATGAAACTGAATGTTTCATTTATTCTTGTCGTCACTCAAAACAATGAATCGCCCAAGTGCAAGTCGGACTCGTGCACCGAGTTACCGGCCGAATAACCGATGTAAATACCTGGTTCAAATAGTTTTTTTTTGTTGTGATTTGACTACAAATTTACTTGTGCTATAAAACATTGCTTCTTGCCAAATTTCATGATTCTAAGTCGATGGGAAGTAGGTTTTGATGCCCTTGTGAGTTTCAAAATATGCGGCATAAACGGTCGTATCTTTTGATTGCGTTGACTTAGAAGTATTTCTTTTTACAGCTTCAAGGTATTGCAGACTTGAGTATTTGATATTAATTTCAATTTGATTCCACACATTCCTGAGAAAAAATGTCTTGACTGACAGACAGACAAACGGACGGACAACGAAGTATGTGTTATTTTTTTTCCGTTTCAGATACGGAACCCTGAAAACAAAGATGATATGATATGGTGGCCAAGCGGTAGCATGTGCGTTTTGCAATCCAATGACAACGGGTTCGATCCTCGGTCCCGCACCAATTATGTGTGGATTATCGCTCCGTGCTTCCGAGGGCACATTATGACGTTCGGCTCGGGTTGTTAACAATTGATAGAAGTCATTAAGCCACCTTAGAGGCTTGAGTGAAGGTTGGCACTAATTTATTCGACAAACATACCTTCAAAGATGAATGCAAATTCACTGTAATGCGATATGTCCAACAATGCACTACCTATAAATTTTTAGTTTGTCTATCTTTATTTCGGTACATTATTTTGATTAGATGGAAATTGTATTTGGTTGAATTGTTAAAAAAAGCCATAAGTATCTTCTGTATTTATAATAAAGCAGTAGGTAACAAAAAGTCTGTACAATGAAGATAAAGAAAAAATTTTGCTCTAGGGGATTATATTTTTTTTAATGGTGTCTGTCTGTTTGTTTGCCGCGAATCACTTAACAACTACTGGACCGATTTTGATCTGGTTTCCACTGTTGTAAAGCTTAGGTATGTCTTAAAAACTAGTGTACTGGGTATCTCAGACCAATGAGTAAAAGCCAAGCAATTGATAAAATAGATTTTTGACGTCTGAACGAACTTTGTAGAAATGTAGTATAGAAATGTAGCATATAAATGTAGTATAGAAATGTAGTATGGAAATGTAGTATAGAAATGGAGTATAGAAATGTAGTATAGGTACTTTTGGTCCTGGAATAACACATAGGTTTCTTATAACCCAGAGAAATGTAAATCCCGGGCATAGCTAATTCTAAATATTCCAAGTAATTTAACTTGGCACTATATTATCGATGGTACAAGAAGAAAAATACGCCCAGAAAAGAGGTTGTTAATAAGGTTGAAATCATTAAACCCTTCTTCTCTTCTAATCTCTTGATCTTTAATCTCTTAACCATCGTGTTTAAATTTCTTCACATTAAATAAAACTAACGTAAAAGAGATCCTGATGGCTGTATAACTAACTAATGAGATTATTTCTCTCTTGGCTAGCCTTTTCTCAGCTCCAAAGCTTCCGTGTCTTGTCAAACAATCTGTTAGTGCTTACTGATCCGTTTTTCAATGGAAACTCAATTCTTTATTGCGAAATAATATTATGTGTGTTGTGCCTTTATTAATTAATATTAAAAGCTTTTATTTAACTTCACTTGTATATATCTATAGGTATGGTATGTATGTATGTATGTCTTTTGTCTGTCTTCTTGAAATTCAAATTACGAGCACTTCCCGATTAACCACCTGGCGGAAACTTTCGTTACTTATAGTTTCGTCATGTCCGTCTGTCCGTCTGTCCGTCTGTACTTAGACTTGAGGGCAAGCTTTCAGGACGCATCCAAATCGGCCAAATTTTTTAGCAAGAAGCCTCCCAGATCTATCAACTTTATGTGCAAACACAGAAAATGAGGAGCTCAAGAGTGAAGTAGAATCTCTGAAAACCCAACTGCAGAGCGCTCATACGGAAAATGAAAACCTGCTTCTTGAAAAAACTTCGCTGGAAAAGCTCACCCTTGACCAGCAAAATATTATCGGTCAATTGAAAAAAAAATGTGTTAGTTCACCTATTAGGCGCAAAAGTACAAACGCTACTCCAAAAATAATATCACAGCCTGACCAGTCCAAGCATATCTTAGAATGTGCGGACGATATTCAGGATGTTTCTGCTCCAATACCACTTCTTGAGGTTGAGATAAAGCCAGATAGCGGTAGCGCAGTAAGAACATATGTTACAAATGAATACCTGCAAGAAAGTAACCAGCAACAACATTGTGCCCGCAGCAGTACACCAAAGCAGTCAAACAGCAGCAACAACCAACACGACTCAGAGAAGACGCCACAATCCTGTGGCTCAGAAGATCCTAAATCTACAAACGAAAGTCTCCACAACAATACACGGCAGCAAAAAGTAGACAGAAGCAGAGCATCAAAGCTTCAAGATATCTACAATTATTCGGATGCTGCTGTACCCAATAAGATATGGATTATTGGCACTCAGCAGTGCGTTTTTTTGGGATCAGCATTGTCGCATTCCAGGTGTAATAACCAGTATCAAAAATACAGCGTGCCTGCCATTACTAACCCCTTCGCAAATGCAGAAGAAACTCTGAAATCGTGTAATAACGTTATGGACGGGGCCACTGATAAAATTGTAATATGTGTAGGTGAAAATGACTGTAATCCATTAAAGTTAGGTTAGGTTCAGAACTGAGTAGTTTTCTCAAAATTCATAATGAGCAAACAGTTTTAGTTCTGAATCTATCAGAAAATAATTGAATCAAGACATTGAACTATGTAAACATTTTGACAATTGGCATTAGGTTAAAACTAATTCTAACCGTGTAAATATTCTTCTGGATACATGCTCAAAACTTAATTACTTGATAGATTGTATTGATTACGATAACACCTTTTTGGGATAGACCAGATTGATTAAAGCTCACAACAAATGCTTGCAGAGTGAGAATTTTACTTATGACTATAAACATAGTAACATACTACAGGATGTCCGGATAACAGATACCAAACCAAATTTCGCTGCCGTGACTTATCCAAACACTCATATGAAGTCAAAATGCAATGCAAGACAATCTACTATATTGGACTATTTTTCATCAATTTCGAACTTAGCTCCAAGTGTAAGTTTAAAACCTAAAAAAAACTATTCTGGATTATTTTCCAAAAGTTACCCGTATCTGCAACAACGGCACAAAATGTTTTCGTTACTAATGAACAGGATGACTTTAATGTACTACATCAAAATATAGCTGGCATTCTTAGCAAAAAGGATATTTATGAAATCACCCTCAATCAATTGTCGGATGAAAATAAAGCAGTAGATGTATTGTGCCTCTCCGAAATGTTTATAAAAGCTGGAGATGAACTCAATATGAAATTAAAATTTTTAATATAGTCAATTGGTATTCCAGAAGTAAGTAACGTCGCGGTGGTGTATGTATTCTTACAAAACAGAATATAGAGTTTAAAAAAATACCTTTTCTTAAAGAATTCTGTAGAGAACTCTCATTTGAATGTAGTGGAATCGAAATACCTGTATACAAATGCATTGTTATTTGTATCTACAGAATACCAAAGTCCAATAATAACATCTTCCTTAATAACTTAGAACTGGTACTTAAAAAATTAAGAAATAAGACAAAAAATAAAGTGATAATTGCTGGTGACTTTAACATGGACTTGTTGAAATGTTCCGAAGCTTTATCAGAGTTTCAAAGAATAGTACAAAACTACAATCTAAAAGTACATATTACGGAGCCCACTCAATTATCGGCGTGCCTTGACCAAATCATAAGTAGCATTCATGACGCCAAAGGAGTAGTACTTCTTCTAGGCCTGTCAGATCATAATACGGGTCAAATGCTTACCATCAAAGTTCAGAGTAAAATTTTGCCATTACGTCAATGGTATATCATGTAACGTGACTTAAGTACTGACAATTATGACAGATTTTATAATTGCGTATCCTGTTTATCTTGGTAAGATACATCATGTAGGGGCTGCTGCTCGCACCCTTTATTTGATATGATCGGAGCACCTAACCGGGTCGCGTGATAGTAATGAAAAGACGTGCTTGTCTGTTGACGGTTTAATAGGTACTGAATTGATTGATACATTTTGCTTATATTGCTAATTAATACAATTGTACGGGTGAGCCCGTACATGCTCCCCACGAGAAAATATTAAAATAAGATTTTTACTTAGTACACTAATTCACAACTGATACCGCGCCGTTATTATTGGGGACGTACCCACACTAATACGCGCACTAACACTTTCACTTTGATCTGATACTGGGGGCGCGGGGCGTCGCGCGGGCTCAGGGCCCAGCGCGAGCGCAGCCCCTGGCGGCGGCGCGGGCGGCGCTGCTGCTGGTGCGGGGGGCACCACGCGTAGTGTCCACGTGCCACGCGCGCGCGACCAACACCATATTGCACCTCCCATGATAGTCAACAAGATGATAATGTATAACACCGTGTAATGGTGTATGTCGTGGTATGATATGCTAGATTCAAATGATTCATTTTTCATGATTTTGAGTTCTTTCTCTATGTCTCCTAGTTCTTTATCTTGCTCAGACTCGAAAGTCTTCAAAACCTCGTGTGGAATAGAGACGTTGATTATATGATTAATTGGCGCTATTACAGGGGAGTATATGTTGGTCTGGATGCTTAATTCGCTAGACGGTAACTGATGTGCTGTTATTTCAAAATCGTCGGTTTTGATTATGCAACCATTTTTTATTGCACTATACCAGATCGAGTCAACTGATGTGTTGTAACTTGATCTCCACACATCACTCTCAACAGACATTGATTACAACAAAAATAAATGTAGTTGTTCAGGGCACTGCTTTCCAACCAAATATTTTTGCAAGGACTGATTATAGTTTCACATGCTTGTTCCTTTTTCTGACAGAAATCTTTATCTCCTCCAATTCTATAGGTAGGTTTGCTAATATGACACAGGTACGTATCTGATACTAAACATGATCTGATGCCGTTTTCCGACAGTGATAGGTAAGTATCCTTTTTCAGATTGATTGCTACGTAGTCTGATATGGGGTTGATATTTATCATGCTGTCTCGCTTTGCTTCCGGTATAGGTATGATCTTAAATATCTCAAATGAGTCTCGACTGATTAATGGTATTCGCAGTTCAAATATAAGGTAATCCGTTATCATTCGTGCTTTAGTTGTTATAAGTTTGAATATTTTTGATATTCCGGCGTGAATATTTTCAATAGGCAGTTTGACGTCACTTGTAAGATGACTTGAAATAATGCTTAGCTGATTTTGCAGTTGCTTTGGATCGATTAAGTATGGATTAAATCGACCGTGATAAATGTCAGTGATTGTGTCTATCAATATTCTTTGTAAATGTTTTAAATTTTGCACTAAATTGCTTGTAAATAATGCTCCCATTGTAAAGTCGCTGGCTATTTGTAGATCTGATTTCAATAGTGCCACAGTATTTTGTATCTCGTATAGTTTCTGATGAATGATTTTATGCTGCTGGGACATGACACTCTCTACTCGCTTTATTATATTGAACTCTACTTCTATTATAGATGTCTGCTTTCTCCATAAAGATGAAATATGCTTTTGATTATCTCGTAACAGAGTGATATCTTTCCCGTACTGTTCCGCGAATCTACTATCGAGTACTCCAAACAGGTAGTTCGCCAGATACCCGACACCGTCGATAAGCCCGCGGCGCCGGCGCTCTCTGCCTGCTCTCGTGCCATCTTGCTGATTAAGGAGCAATTGATTGTTATAATCTAACTCATTAAGCTCGTGCCGTAGTTGCGACTGTATTATATTACATGTGTTATATCTTTTCATTGTTTCGCAGGCTCGATCCAATATTATAATTGATTTGTTGATTGCCGTGATTCCTTCCCAGTAAGGTTGCATTTTGTAGTAAATAACAAGTTTCCACTCGTTGCGAATGATGTTCATGTTTGATATTTTGTCAAAATAAAGATGCTGATTGTCTCTGAAGTTTGTTGCGTTTAAACATTGAGTGCTTGTTATGATGCTCAGAAATAAAATAATAGATGCAAATAATGTTGATAATTTGATGCGAGGGTTTGATAATTTTGGTGATGATGATTGGTTTGTATCAGAAGTTGTTTGCTGCACCGCTTGTTTGTGTACTGGTCGAATTGATACTTTAGTGACTGGACGTTTCAGTACACCATTTTTTGTTTTCAGTGTCACGACTCTGACGTAAGAATTTGATCCCGGATGTAATTCGATTACTCTCCCCATTAACCACTTTCCTGGTGGTAGATTGGCGCCATGAATGATGACTACGTCATTTAGACTGATATTTTCTTGAGTGCTTCTTATCCTACGTTTTTTGATTGCTGTAACAGAGATATTTTTGGTGACGTCCACCCCCGTTTTCGTAAAGGGTTGCAATGGATTACTTCTTGCTTGCGGCAAATCCTCCTCAAATTGCTTCTCATGCTCATGCTTTGTGATTGCTTGCTTTGCTTTGCTTAATTCCTCTGATGATAGGAAATCTTTTTGCTTGCTTTTTGATATAAATCGGTATACCCATGCTAGTATACGCGTGATTTTTGATATAAAGCTGTGCTTGCTTAGTAAATTGCTGATGATGCTTTCTGTTTGCTTTTTTATAATACTAACTTGCTTTTGATTGCTTTGCTTCTTGCTTTCGTCTTCAGTAACGTAAGTGATCGATTGTCATCTTGACGTGATATGTTTGATAAAAATGTCTTCCACTGTCCGGGGTAGCCATGTAGCCAGCCCAGAACCGCTGTGGAATCACACCAACTGTCTATTTTGATATTGTTAAATAATCTTGCTAAAAACTCCATGACCTTGGTCATGAGCTTCACCAGTAAATGATCACCGCAGACTTCCAGGTGTGGTAATGATATGATTTTGCTTGATTGCTCTATTCTTGATTCGGTTGCGACGAGAGTGACCTTGGCTTGGTTATCTCCGTCGTTTGCCAATTTATTTATTGTCATTATGGTGAGAAACGGTACTGCTTTGATGCCATGAGTGACTGCTGCCAGTTGATATTCTTGCTGCATTTCATGTAGGTTGTCCCTCCAAACAGTGTTCTGTAACGTCTGATCGTCTAAATTAACCCAAATCTGTTGAAACAATTTTTCAATGTCTGCTGTAAAACCAATCTTGTATTGACTCCATTTCAAGATGAGTGTTTGAAGGTCCTCTAGTAAGTTAGGGTCTTTTTGTATTAGATTATTCAAACTTTTGTCACTTGTCGTTATTGCAAAAGAATTACTTGTGTTCTGTGTAAGTTCCACCGAATGATATTGTAAGTAGCATTCCGGTGTCTGATTACTTGTCGACTGTGATAACTGCAACTGTTCTAACGTTTGATACTTGTTAATAAATGATTTATACTCGTTTGAAATATTTGGGTTTTTTGATAGTTTTTGTTCTTGCTGGACGAACTGAGATATGGTATTGGATGTTGATTGATCGACTTCTTCTTCGAAGTTATGTTTGAGAGGAAGTCGGACTTGTTGCTGTCCATCCTCTAAACGTTCCATTGTTGATTGATGAAATTGAAGGCTTTCCAAGTGCTCTGATGAATAGGATGTTTCCTTCTTGGTGATGTCCTCCAATTCCCAAAACTTCCGTATTTCGCCAGTGTTCACCTGAACGACATTACACTGCAAAGTTTTGATACTCCCGCACAAGATCCACCCTAGCCGGGTCTGCTGTGCGATTAATGATGATTGCTCTGATCGGCATATACCTTCTAAAATGATATTTGGATATACATCAGCACCTAACAAAATATCGACTGGACGACTGATGTTAAAATCCGAATCTGCCAGTTGAATATTGTCCAAATAATCCCATGACGGCTTAGAAAAGGAGTAGTTTGGTAAATGCTTGGTAAGGTTTTTCATGATGTATACATCCGTCCCAAATTGATAATTATTGCTCATTGATTTACAGTTGATATTGATAACTCCTTTACAGCTGTTATCCCTTGCTCCTATTCCACTGATAATTCTTTTACACTTCTGTCTAGGTAACGCTAACTGCTGTGCAGCGTTCTCCGTGATCAGAGAAGTCTGCGAGCCCTGATCAATAAGAGCTCTCATGATTTGATAGCTTCCGTCAGCCTTTTGTACCCTGACCATAGCTGTTGATAATAAAATTTCTGGCATTTCTTGTTGCTGTGCCACGTGTGAGTGTACATTATATTGCTGCTTGAAGATAAGACTTTTATTACTTTGATTAAAAACAGCACCTTGTTTAAACACCTCATGTAGGATTGTATTATGATTCCCGTTGCACTCTCTGCATCGCTTAGTAGAAAAACATGCCTTACCGTTATGATCATAAAGACAGTTTTGGCATAGGTTATTTATAGATATGCATTGCTTCTTATTTGCAGGCGACATTTCTAAGAATTGGTTGCAGTGAAATATACCGTGGTTGTCAACTTTGCAAACTGGACACTTTTTGTGGGAATGGAATGTATTGTTCGAAGTTGGTTTCAAATTATCTTTGTTGCTGGAATATGATTGCTTTAATTGGAATGGTTTTATGTTGTCATAATTGTATGATGATTTTGTTGCTAGTTGATTTGATTTTTGATTGATGTTTTCTGGCTTCTTTCTGCTAGACTCCATGCTCATAAACTTGCCTTCCAAAAACCCCAAAAAATCAGATAGGACGGGTAATTCTCGAGGCTGCTTTAATGAGGACACATATTCATTGTGCGTCTCGCTGTCTAATTTTTGACATAGAATATGAACCAGAAGCGGGTCCCATGATGAAACTTCTACTCCTAGGTTTTTGATAGCGTTCAATGTCTCGTGAATGCGTTTGATATGATTGATAGAAAGCTGCTGCATTACTGATAGGTTCAATAAAATGTTGATATGTGATGAAAATATCAATTTTTTATTGTTAAATCTGTGATTGAGAATGTCCCAGCAAATGTTATAATTGTCAGAACTGATATTAAGATGCTGAATAAGGCGTTCGGCTTCACCTTTGACCTTAGACTTTAAAAACTGCATTTTCTGTGCGTTTGATAGAAAACTGTTATTATGGATTGTTTCTGTGAATAGGTCTTTAAAGGATACCCATTGATGGGGGTTCCCGTGGAAAATCGGGATGTCCATATGTGGAGTAGTTTTTTCCCTGTGAACCATTGATCTTAGATTGCTGTTGAGGATTTTCTTGGTATTATTGTATGTCTGCTCATGCTCAGCGAAAGTCCTCTCATATTTTTGATTGCTGCCATCTAATATACTGTCTAATTCCCAATGAACTGCATCAATAACTGCCCAGCGAGACTCTAAATTTTTCAAACTATCTTCGAATTCCCATTTTTCTGTGAAAATATTTATATTGATGTTTTGAACTGTTCTTGTGAAAGCTTTGAAGTTACTCATTTGCTTTTTGATAAGATCATCTAACTTGCTGTTTACACCCTGCGATTTTGTTGAACTCTCACCGACTGGAAAATCAAAGTTTTTATTTGCTTGAGGAGTTGTAGGTCTGCTACCTGATGTGGTTGCCTGCAATTTCTCCCTTACTGATAAGTATAGATCGTAAGTTTGCTGATAATGGTTGCTAACAAAATATTGATGGCTTTGGTCAGGAAACTTAATTAATTGCACATGATTTGATTGAAACTCCTGCCAATAACCATCTAATGTTTCCATTCTTCTCTTGATATATTCTGCTGTTTTACGCTCCGGACCGTCTTTTTTGAAGTTTAATAAAAGCGAATTTATACCCCCTGCGATTTGATGTTGATTTGCTAAAAGATCTTCCATTTTTATCTTGATAACAAATCGTCAATTGTATATTATGGAAAGGTCTTACTTGTTTTGATTTGCTAAGAGTCTTGGCGGCCAATATCCAGCCCAGAACTGCTCGATGTCCAAGCACTGCTGCTGTGACGAGGACTGATTTTGATAATCCTCCTGGCGGCTGATACCATACCAAGAGTTGTTGTTGATAAATCCTGGCGCTGATGATGCGCCGAGGAATGATGACGCTGCTTGTCTCGGCGGCGAAAGCCAAGCCAGAGACTGATTTTGATTTTGGTTACTGCTGGTTCCTCAGCGAAACCTTACACGAATCACTATAATTGTTCATTAATCACTCGCGCTGATGGTCTCGCCTTCGGAGGTTCGAAGGACCATGTAGGGGCTGCTGCTCGCACCCTTTATTTGATATGATCGGAGCACCTAACCGGGTCGCGTGATAGTAATGAAAAGACGTGCTTGTCTGTTGACGGTTTAATAGGTACTGAATTGATTGATACATTTTGCTTATATTGCTAATTAATACAATTGTACGGGTGAGCCCGTACAATACTTTCCTTAAAAGTCACTAATCTCGCATTTAATGACTTTCATGAGACATTAATGCTTTACTTTAATTTATGCGTTCCCATTTTAAAAATTAGAGTGACTAACTAACCGAAGCGTCCCGCATGGTTATCTTAAGGTATTAAGAAAGCTGCTATCACAAAACGAAAGCTAAGTTTTAAATTTTACAAATACAGGACGAACTCGACTAAAACTCATTATATAAAACACAATAAAATCTTTAAAAAATGTGTCATTGCTGCCCATGAATTTACCAACGAACGCTACATTAACAACTCTAAAAACATCTGTGCAGCGTCGTGGAACATAATTAAGAACTATACACGAACTCTAGTCAAAATAATAACAAGAATAGAATCCAAAAAAATATAAATAAAAATCAATCCCAAAGCGAACCTACAATACAATAGCGAATATTTTTAATAATTTCTTCATAAAGATAACCGATAAAAATGACATTGAATTTGACCTAAATAAATACAATTCTTATAAATGTAATATTAAAGAAAATAGTAATAATATGTTTTTATTTCCTACAGATGACAATGAAGTGCTCAAAACGATAAAATCCCTTAAAAATACTCCATCCGTTGGATACGATCATACCCACAAATCTAATAAAATTTTGCCGTCATATATCTGCACCAATTCTTACTCACTTGGTCAACTTATTATTATTATTTTTTCAACAAGGCAAATTTCCAGAGTCTTTAAAAACGTCAGTCATAAAGCCAATTTATAAAAAAGGTGATCAAGAAAATCCTGAAAATTATAGATCAATTGCTTTGATACCCGTCTTATCAAAATTTTTTGAAATAATAATGCATCAGCGTATTATGAAATTCATTGAAAAGTATAACGTTTTAAACCCTGAGCAAAACTGGTTTCAAAAAGGAAAATCAACTACCTTAGCAGCATATAAACTTATAAGCCATATTGTTAGTAATATTAACAATAAGAAACGAATTTCAGTGGTATTCTTTGATATGAGCCGTGCCTTTGATTTTGTCTCTCACATGTTACTTTTTTATAAGTCAGAAGCTTACGGAATGCGAGGTCGTGTACATGATTGGCTAAAAAGTTATTTAAGTGGTAGAAAGTAATATGTGGAAATCTGTGCAATTGACTTAAATACCACGACTGAAATGAAATATAAATCATCAGTAAAAAAAAAAACAAAACAGGCGTACCCCAAGGTAGCATTTTGGGCCCCTTGTTATTTCTTCTTTATATAAACGACCTACCTCACAAGTCATCACTGTACCCTCTTTGCTGATGACATTTCGGTAGCAATTACGGATAGCGTGGATGGATGATACAACGCAGATATTAACAATACTGTAAAAAATATAATACAATGGCTAGAAGCAAATAACTTAAAAGCAAATGTTGACAAAACTAAATTAATACAATTTAAAAATAGGGGAGCCAATAAAGCGCATCTTAAAGATGTCTACAATGATCAGACAGTAATAGAAACTACTGAAACATAATTCTTAGGTATTGTGCTCGATGACAATTGCTCATGGAAATCTCATATCGAAAAGATTTGCAATAAAATTAATCGGTTTGCTTATGCACTATACAGACGAACGAAAATAACTAACAAAGAAACTGCCCTTAAATCCTACCATGGCTATGTAGGCTCTAATCTGAGATACGGTATCTTACTGTGGTGTAATTCCGTTAAGGTAAACAGAGCCTTCATAGCACAGAAGCAATGTGTGCGTGCCATTTGTGATGTGTGCCTGTTGACAACCTGCAAGCCTCTGTTTAGGGAACTTAATTTGTTAACAGTGCCCAGTCTGTACATCTACGAAATTTGTTAAATTTGTTGAAGCCCATTCCTCACTTTTCAAAAAAAAGAAGAGTAATGTAAATTTAACACCAGATTTCCCAAGAAACTAGTTCTGCCTGGTAGTAAAACTATGTTATGTTAAATGTAAATTGTATGTCCATTAGAATTTTCAATGCCCTGCCATTGGAAATTCAATTATTAAATGGTGGTATATTTAACAGCAAGCTACATTCGTGGCTGCTACAAAGAGGCTTTTATTCTGTTAAAGATTTTTTGACATTTAAAGCATACACTACTAAATATTACACTACGTTGTAATTTGGCCCATAAATTTGGTGCCACAACTACAACTACTTAGTCGTATAAATTGGGTTTTATTTGTTTTTGTACTTCATCGAGAGTGTCGTTGAATAGGTATTTTAACATTATAATGAAGTTTCTTTGACAGTTTTTTTTTTCAATTTGCTTCCGTTTACGAAATATTTGGCCCCAAAGTAACCTTCTTGCTTGAGTTGCATGTAACTATTGTATTGTATTGCATGTAAGTACAGAACTAAAAAAATTGAAACAATCTAGGGCACTAGCGCATTATACAGATTTGCTTACTAAATTATCATGTCTGCCTTGGGTTTACTAGTTTACAAGCTATAGCCGACCAAGGTAACGCATTTTATGCGTCAACTCTAAACTAATTCCATAGTGAGAGACATAATCTAACCGTAGAAAAACATTGTTTGCGTTACTATTGGACTACTGGATCTATTGCAATACAGTTTTAAAGTTGGATACCTAAGGATCCTGGCTACAAAATCCTTAGTCAATGTATGTCCAACACGCACTTGGCTGGTCTTTATTTTCTTTTCTAGTTTTAATTACAATTTTTCATTTACTAAGAATGCGATATACCGTACCTAACTAGATAAGAACCTTAATATCCGTTTTTTTTTAGAAAATTATTTTGCTCTGTGTAAAAATAATTAACTAATATCTGAAAAACAAACAAATTGGGAGAGCTGTAATCCTAGAATTAGTTACTCATATTATAAATGCAAGAGTTAGTGAAATGTATGTTTGATTAACACGCAGCGCTGAAACGGCTGAACTGACTGATAAAATTGGTTATCAATGTAGAATAACACAAATGATACATTTCATCATCACCATCACTGGTTTCACGCGGGTAAAGGCTCAGGGCGCAGCTAGTATTAAAGAACAATACATGGAGAAATGCTTCAGCTCACTTACAATCACTTCGAGCCACCCGCATATTGCAAGGGAAGGCTTCTCTTGACTGCCCTCAAGCCCTGTTCACGTCCTTTTGAAGGCGACTCTTTGACTTAACAACGGGGCCCTTTCATAGAGGCTTCTTGACCCATTTAAAAACAGACATTTTTTCCACGGCTGTGATTAACGTGCGCCCCGGCCGGTCTCACTCTTTAATGTTTACGCATGAAATTGAAGTTTTTGGTCACCGGAAATCAGAGGTACATTTTCGAAGAATTTGTCTTCTTTATGTAGTACTATTATTATTATTACTTATTCTGTGGTGAGGGTATAAAACATGGTGTAGAAATAACCCCCTAGTTTAGGCCGTACCTATGTATCTAATATTGGTTATATTAGATACATAGGTACGGCCTAAACTAGGGGGTCATTTTTCAGGGGCACATTTTTAGGGAGCAATTTAAATGCCTGTTGAATGGTATGAAATAGATTAGAGCAATATATAAAATTCTGCTATTTTAACACTCGATAATTTTACATATTTTTTACTGCGTATAAACTTTGACATGGTTTTACCTACGCTTCAACACCACAAGTACTTACATATAAAAAACTTGATATCTTGGAAAAGGTTCTCAAGGGGCCGACGGCTGAAGGTTAACATTTACTTTATTTAAAAGTAAAAGCTAACCTTCAGTGTGGCCCATACATTTCATTAGAACTGGTTCAGTATTTTATTATTACCTTATTGGAATTAGATTTGTTTGATTCTAATAATTATTTATCAGGCAGATATTTCCTTGTCAATAAAGTCTCCTTGTCTCTCCAACACGCTTCTTATTATGCTTCACAAGCGCAACAATATATAACACTAGATTTCCCGCCCGTGACTTAGTCCGCGCGGACTACTGTTTATCGGGCAAAAAGCATCCTATGTTCTTCTAGGATATTAAAAACCAATGCAAAAGTAGGTATAGCACCAATGCTCATGTTTTTTTTTGACATAATTGTTATTTCGTTTCTATGGCAACCATTTTTTACAGCGAGTAAAAAACATTATTCCAGTTTTCCCGTGGAAAATTAACATTTTCCGGGATAAAAATTATCCTGAGTTTTATTCCAGGGTATACGTTATCTCCATTCCAAATGTCATCAAAATCCGTCTAGCTGTTATCGCGTGAAAGCTCCCCAAACAAACAAACAAACAGACAACGTTTCACTTTGATGTATTGGTGGGGATAACAACAATATGTATCATAACTACGCTACATTTGCCAAACTATGTGAATTTGGAATACTCCATAAAGAATTACTAAAAGATATAAAAATATTTTCCAATATAAATATACTTCTAGTTCTTCCTCTTGAGAACTTTTCCAATTCAGAGAAAGACAAACACCAATAAAATCAGGTCAAAAGCCCATAATTCAGTTACGAGGTATAATGAATTTGTATAGCAACCGAATTAATCTATCAATTTGGAAGATCCGATTACGCGCCTGTTTAGGTACTTCAAATGAATACAAAATTCAATTTCAGGGATTAAGAGCATAAGCGGATTTATAAACACGCGCTAGATACGCAGAATATGAAACCTCATGAATTAAATAGGCACTTATTTACTCAGTTTTAATGCTGGGCCGGGAACAAAACGAGAAATGTTTCATTTATCATTTTAGATTAATGAGAAATGTCGTAACCTAGCTTTTATTCAATTAGATGCTCTGAAATGCTTTTCGTAGCCTTAGATAATATATGTATTTGTATGTAGCCTTCAAACGTCTCTCCGTCTCGAAAGGTAACTGAATTTGGGCTGGACTTTAATGTTAGATATACAAGCACAGAAAATTACGTAGAAGTTTTGGCCAGTTGGAACACGTCCACTGCTTGAATAGGCTGCAGTAATATTTTCTCATAATCACCACGTTTGGCAGGCGTCTTGGTGATTACAGTAGAAGTACACAGGAAAATGCTGCTACTCATATCCTGAATGCCCACACAGGTTCTCTGAGCAACCGATTATGAAGGGGTAACCTATAACCGGGCCTACAAGGCATTATTTGGCCTATCAATGATGGTAACAATTTTACCATCGCATTACCTCAAAGCGCGGGGCATAAAATTAAAAAAGAGACAACTTTTCGAACAAAGCTTTCAGACACAGGCGTCAGCCAAAAGTAGACAGACAGCTCAGTCTCAGCGGAAATAGTAATGCATTATTCACCCGAGTTAGCTCGTATGTCCCAGCTCCCAGCGCGCCACTCTCGCTGTTTAGGACATGCATATGTAATGCAGTTTGAGGCTGTGGATTAAAATGTTTGTTTAGTATGCTACGTCACGAAGGCTTAAGTACTCGTAGTCTCGTTGCTCTTGTACCTACTATCTGTGGTGACGTGAGAACGCATCTCGTGTGGCTTAAGCTCAAATCGATTTACCTACAAAGCTAGGACTAGTGCATAGACTTAGTGGCTTGTACGAAAACAAAGCACTAAGCTCTTTCAGTTCTACTTTAAATGTAGGTACGAGTATATGTATACCTACTAGAGCAAAGGTTTGATACAAGCTTTCTAACTCTAACAAGTTCTCTGTTATAAACTGTGCCTTCAGCCTTCTTCCCCAATAGGCTGTGCAAAGTTACAGCCCTAAAAAAGCTTAGCAAATGCATGTAGCATACAGTTTTCGACATTTCACTGTAACTTCAAACATTGTTCCTATTCCACCGGAGGTATTTAATTTGAGGGCTTTATAAAAACCTCACAGCGAAATGAGAAAAGTCGCAGAGTCAAAAGAATTCATTGTAATAGAGGGCCCTGAGGGGGCTCTCATTTCCTCGGCTTTGAGTTCAAACGCGTAGCTTCAACAGGTTGATGAGGTATCTGAGAAACCTTGAAAGAATAAGAAATGTTTGACACAAATTCTGTATCTTTAATAATCTAGTTTTATCTTAATTTCGTGATAATCTTTTGTTTTATATTAGTTCGTTGAGATGCGATGGTAGCCTAATGGTTCAATATTATAGTGCCTTAGAATCCAAATATACCAGATTCGGTCCTAGGCTTTGCACCAATTTATGTGCGGTTTTCCATCGCTGCGTGCTTCGGAGTCTGTTTTTTAAGGGTTTTTTTCCATAAATATGCTGGGTCAAATACAAACCTGATAAATGTGAAACTTAACATATATGTTTTTGAGATCTTTATCTCTCTAAGAACGTGATTAACAGAATTTAGTTTGATACATTTTCTTATCAAAAATTACGTTTTTTTTTCGGTAATATTTAAATTTTTCTGCTCAACGGTTTAAGTTTTATCTTTAAAATAAATCTCACAGCAAGAAAATATAGTTTATTATCTAATGCTTCGACAAAATTTGCCTAACTAAATTATTAGCCTGCCAATAAAAAAAAATCGTGGAGTCCCTCCGCGCGGAAGAAGTGAAACTTCGTAATGTAGAAATGAAAATAGGAAGGCCTCCATGGTAGCGTTAAACGTTTAACGCAACCTTGTTGGAAGTCGCATAAGAAGGTTCACTTCAATAAAAAACTTTTAAGACATACGTCATTTAGTTCCGAGCTAAATTGCGTGTTCAAACAGCGCTCGCGATATTCGACCTTGTTACGCAGGCCCTTCAGTGCTTATTGCGGGTAGCGGGTGGCAGAGTGTAGGGGAGGTAGCAGGGGCAGTGGGGAGTAGGAAAATGTAACCTTGGAGCCTGGCCTTAAGCTGTAGGTCCCGGCTGTTATTGATTAATAGCAGTCGTTAAGCCATGTCAGAGGCCCTTGAGCGGCCTGACAAACTCTGACACCAGAGGCCAGCACTACCTCATACGACAAACCAATAAACATTAGCGTAATTTACATAACTCACTTAATTAATTTATGTACTATACTATAAAACTCTAACCTAGTGGAATTAACATTTAATCATATAAACAAGCTAACATGTAGTCAGACAGGTACTGGTGTTTCAAAAATGTCTTAATAACAGCTAATATACATGTGCCCTGTCAGGGTGTATACTATATATACACCCTGACAGGGCACAGGGTGGTATACTATGTCGATTTAGCCTGTTTTTGATTTCATACTAGTCGTGTCATAATTTGATTAATAGTATAATTTTTAGTTACTGAAGTACGTTAAGTGCCTAAGTTTAGTTTAAGTACATTTTTACACTGTATTTTTTTACCACTCATTACATGTAATAAACTCTTCGACAGAACAATACTAGACTTCGACTTTGATTTACTGAGAATGCTTTTAATTTACTATACTTACATAGTAAGGAACTAGAAGCTTGTTGAAATCATAATAGTCATTATTATGTATGATTTAAACATTCTAATTCCTACGTTGTCTTGTCTATTTGAATACGTATATGTACCTAACTTCTCTACATAGTACCACAGTATAAATAATAGTACTAATGTAGCATGTTAAATCATGACTCCGAGGGAGATTTGTTATAAATCCCGATTAAATAAAATATATTGGGTACAACGACATCTAGCGAGGAGGGGCGTCTTCTCTCTGAGATCGCATATAATGCCGGCGTTAGGAAAAACTATTGGTATAAGCACCATCTAATGGATCGAGGTGCGTTTTCTCCTCAAGTGGAAACCAGTCTCGAAGTTTGGTTAGCAAACGCCGAACGACCGTTCGCTGCGCCACTTACTTAGCCAGTCGATGAAGGATCAATGAAAGCGTTTCTTTATTGAAGACTGAATGATGATTTCGCCATAAAAATCAATGGATAATGGTTGAATCTGCCTCTGCAAGTAGAAGGGCAAAGTTTTCATCTCATGGCTCAAAATGGTTGAAATGGTAAATCCACGCAGCGACAGCTAGTGTCGAGAGACATGAACTAGAAGGAAGGTGTAGACGATGCAGAAACCTCTGTCGAGAAGTAGCGCAACTTTTGGGTGATACCCTTATAATAAACATTTCAGGATTATTTTCAGGCCCTGGATAGCTTCAAACAAAGGGCAAAATATTTGTAAAATCCGGCATAAGCCGTATCTTTGAGTTGGTGAACAAATCAGAACTTCCAGTTCTTTTTTTTTATATGGAGTTGAGATAAAAAAAACAAGTTAATCTCGGCAGAGCTTGACTGGATTGCACCAGAGCTTGCTCAAGGACAGTGACCCGTATAGCTAGGCCGACAGGGTCTGGATTGCGATGCAAGCTGTAGTGTTGTTTCCAGAAGATGCTGGAACCCGGATGTAATGTTTGGGGCTCCATTTTGCAACTCAACATAAAATACAGTAATCGTATAAATACGAAGAGGAAGGCCTGCTGAGAGCATTTCCAATACGGACAGTGAATTAGTTTGTTACACATCGGCGCAGGTGAGAAAATTGTTCCTGGGTTTCAGTAGATTTAGTGCAAAATCGATATTGTTTTACGGGTTTGTTTCGCAGGCAGCAGCGGGCACGCAGTCTTTTTGTGTGAACGGAGCGACCGAGATACGCAGTGAGGAGCGTCCAGAACGAAGCGTGGAAACCGTAACTACTTGGTAACCGGCGAAATAAGTATACGAGAGCAAAAGCCAGGTTAGTGAGATATCCCGTGATTCAAGGATTGTTCTAACGAAATATCTGTTTTAATTTTATGCCGCGACCATCTAAGGCGGGCACCTCGAGACACCATTTAAACACAGAGGAACGTGGGTTTCAGGAAGTAGTCGAGCATCGACGGACGACCGCTGCCGTTATCACTGTAAGCTGCTATTGCGCCGATCTCCGAGGGTCACCAGCCGATCTCCGGCGCACCATCTGTTCTGTGGAAGACACCGAACGTGAGAGACACCAGACACCGACTGTGGGAGACGCAGAAACCGTTCGAGAGGAGCGGAAGGCACCATTCGTGGAGAGCACGAGGAGCTGAACGAGTGGAGTAAAGGAGGCGATCCGCAGTGGCACGCGAGTCGACAGTACGGTGACCCGGGAAGCTTCCAGGTTGGTCCGTTCCAAATCATTTCGTGTCAACGAGCTGCGGTAGTGAAGGAAGCCTTTGCCTACTTGCGTGTTAGGATATAGTTTGAAAGATACTTTCTGTTTTAAAGTTTTACATCCCTCTGGGAAACACAACCTTACACACTCACTCCTGTTTGCACAAGTACTCTTTTGATTTAGAACGTGCTTAGGCATAGACGACAGTATTCCGTTGCGTTGTGACCAATATATGATGAACTGCTGACTCTCTAAGTTTTCTACTAGCCTAGGTTTCTGCAGTTCTAATGTAAATTCATATCGTATTGGCCGAATTTATGTACTATTTATGTATGAGAAAATTGTAATCATATTTAAGTATTTAAACCTTAAGATAAAATTAGCCGTGTTGACTATATTTTTGAAACAGAACAAACTTAGTCAAGTGAAAAATAAATTTAGAATTCCTCAGTGAAGGGGAAAGAACCAAGCTTTGATAACATATGTGTATATTTTTTACTGTAATAAAGCCGTTTGTTATTGAATTAACCATCTTGTTTAAATTACCTCGCCTTTACTTACCACCTGAGAAGGAGGACCGTTTCCTTAGCCGGGCAACGGTCTTTCACTAATAGTAGTAACCTAAGCTCTTAAGGTAAATTTTAAGGTACATTCTAGGTAGGTGCTATAGGTATAATACAATACAAAATGAATACAAATAATAAAACATAATCTAACGTTTCCTACTTAACGTTTGAGTAAGATTTATTCCAGTAAAATATTTTTACTAGAATCGTGACCACAATATTCTAAAATAAAGAAAGTATCTTGAAAGATGGATTACATTTTATATCCGATATCAATAAGCGCCTTGTATTCTCTCAGACATGATATTCCACTTTATTTTTATCGCAAATTCATGAGCCCCAAAATAAAAACTTTGCAAGTATTAATTGAAAGGAAACCTTACGGCGGCATAAAAACCAAACTTATAACGAGAGTTCAAAAATGTATTCGAGGCAAGGAAAAGTTCCAAAAAATAGTCCAGACAAGTACGTACACGGACCTGTCGTGTCTATCGGCGAAATTTCTTTTATAATATATAGTTATATAGTTAGAAATCAAATCCTACTAGATCGAAAATACATGTTTTCGATATTAAAAATTTCGTCAACAACACAATTTTAAAGTTGAATAAGTTTTATTAAAAGTTTCCGGGGTCTAGCCAACTGTTTCTGTAACGCAAATGCTTGTAGTTCAGACTACCATTTCACAAACTACGAGTACTAAACTTCGAGCACTGGGTGAATACTGATCATAGATAATAGATTACAAAAACAATATTCCTAGTAAGTGATCACTTTGGTGGCTGTGCATCTAAACCTACGGGCTTCTGAAAGCGCTAGAGTAGTCTATATTATCAAGCCCTATTGAAATGTTGATATCATATTGAAACCTGCCCTACTTTTGTAGCGCATTTCATCCCACGGCACGCTATTTGAATCATCCCCGCGATGAAAATCGATATCGACACAATACCAGCATCTGCAGTGCAGGGGGACTGAAATACCTTCCACTGGAATTGTTTAAATAGAAATTTATGAAACATGGATATTTTTGAGAATCTCGTATTTCATTTTGTTGATTATTTTGTTAATGTACATGCCTTGCAAGTGTATATACCTAAGTTGTTTACAAAATAATTCCAAATATGTAAACTAGGTATAAGGAAGTTTCAATATGCAGATGTCTTCACAAAAAGACGAGCGATTAACTGATTTAAAAGAAGTTTTTTTTTTATTTATTATTTGTCTCTTATTGTTTTTTTTCATGCATTTTCATCAACTTGTGAGCTACCTTGAAAGTTTCGGCCGTATAGCTAATCGGGAAGTGCGCGTAATTTGAGTTGCAAGATTCCAGGAAAGTAATACATAGATAGATACATACAAGTGAAGTTAAATAAAAGCTTTTAAATGTTGGGTAAACTCAGTCACTACTCTATTGACAAACAGTACGTGGAAGTTTCTGTTTTGAGATTTGGTACTCTACATTTAGCGGCCAAGAGACAACTCACCGTCAAACTCGCCAACAATCTAGATAGACCTTGGTACACCTAGGTACCAAGAATCAATATCGCAACATGTAGTCATCCGAAATATGTACAATGGAATACACATGCCGCGTTCCACCTATAAATGCTATATCATTTGTGTTAACATGAATGACTAGCGCTCAATTAGCGTTTCTCTTACGAAAAACCAGCAATATTAGCACGATTGACATCTACAAGTGAAACGTGTTGCTGCTAAAAAAGTTAACATTGATAGCATTTTGCTTTAGGTGGAACGCGCCTATACAATACAACGTCACGTAAATTGGTCTATATCAAGAAACAAACATTTTTATGTACAAATGTAAGTTTTTTTAGGTACGCTAAGTAGTGTACCTAGTATATTTTTTTTGCTGAATTAAACCCTAAGCTATCTAACAGTGAAAACCGTATCGGATGGATCCAGTAGTTTTTACGTGATGCGCGAACAAACAGACAGACAGACAGACATGATTTAAAAAAAATACTTTTTCAGTAGCTTATTTTAAGTACCATAGAGGTTTTTTTTTAATTATCTTCTTTGTACAGACTTTTTCGTACATATTGCTTTATTATAAGTATAGATATTTATTACTTCAAAATTAACACAACTTTGGACCCCTATCCCGCAGGAACCCTTTATTTTTTCGAGATAAAATGTATCCTCAATTTTTACCCATCATATAAACTATGCCTGTGCCAAGTTGTATCAAAATCCGTCCAGTAGTTTCGGCATGATACGTGTTCGTTGAAATAACTTTCAAACCCTATCCTGAAGGAACCTTTTCATTTTTCGGGATGAAAAGTATCCTATGTCCTACCACGTAGTCAAGTTTCATTTGAATTCATTCAGTAGTTTCAGCGTGATGCCCGGCCAAGATACAGACAGACAGACAGACAAAAATGAAAACAGTACAGTTATGGCGTCAGTATCGAATATAGAGTACAATCCAAAAAAAATACATTTCTTCAATTTATAGAATTGGACCTGTTACAGTTTTATTATACGTATAGATAGATATAGATGTGGAGTTTGTTGCAAAAACGCCAAGATAGCGACGTGTCCACGCAAATCTGCTCTTGAGAATACAAAGTAGGTACACCATAGAGCCAGAATATAAACAGTTAAGTATTTTAAAGATACTAAGTAATTAGAACAATATAAAATACGATTTTGCTTTATAATTAAAACAAAAATAACGTACATAACGCTCACACAATATGTTAAGCTGAACAGTGAACAATTGTGTATATCAATCTGCTGTCTTAAAAAGTGTTTTGTGTTTCCGGCAGATTCTGGCGAGAGAACTGTGAGTGCCAACATTGGTTCCATGAGATTGTGTAGCAAAAGGTCGGAAGTTGACAATACGTGCACCTTTTTCCAGAATAACTAGCTTAATTATAGCGACAAGTTCTGGACAGTCCAGCAGTCCGGATGATAAATATGGTTATACCTATGTACTCCTCTTATGAACAATCAGAAATACTTGTAAGTTTTGTAAACTTGTTGACTTGTAAAGGTGGAGTTCACCAACATTAAAACCTTGGCTTAACCACAATTAACTTGAAATTATCGTACCTACATTCTCTTTGTTAGGTATGTCTCAAATGTTGGTGATCTCCAGTCTGCAGTTCTTAGTGATTCTTAGATTTAATTGATTGATGTATAGGCCTCTTACGCTTTAGTGGTCTAGGCCTCCTACGTAAGAGCCCGCCTGGGGAAGTACCACCACACCTTTATCAGATGTTCAACCGCCAACTACACGTTTTTGTGTTTCGGTTTGAAGGGCAATGTTTCCAGCGAAATTACTGGGAAATTTCAGACTCAAAAACTAATGTCTCAGGGTGATGAGCGCAGTGCAGCTCCCGTGCAAGATTTTACAACGAAAGTTCTGGGTAACACTGCAATGAGAGGTTTTCTGACATCTGGAGGAACCTAGTTCTGAAAGCGTCGATAGGTGGCGCTGACGGGACATGGTTCTCATTTTTTTCGCATTCAATCAATGAAAATGCAAAGTTTACTCTTATATACCTAGTATTTTGTATTGTGTTGTGGAAAAACAAAAGTACTTTGTTTGATATCAAACAATAGCCACAAAAACTAAAGAGAATATAAAACGTAATAAAATAACAAAAACAAGCATGACAGGCGGATATCCCTTGTCTATACTAGTAAGAAAGTTTTTTATGCGGCCTTCGTGTGGTTTTACAAAATCTCCAGATCCACGTCTCGTCAGCGCCATCTATCACATTTATATGTTTTTTATTTTTTATTTGCCTTACGGAGAACTTCCCATTGTTATGCGTCGTGCTCGACACGTCAGAATAAAAAAGCATAATATGAAAGTACACTGCAACTGCTCATTAGTTCGCTACCTCATTAATTTAGCGCTCGCCGTTAATAAAGATTTGAACGATAATTGGACACTGGTGGCCACGTCCATTTACTCACCAGAAAATAATAACTATAAAAACCTCGTAAAACCACTCGTCTCCGCCTGCCGTTCTATTAATGGCCGCAGGAAGGGGACACAATCGCAATTAAAATGCCAGTTACTTGGACTAATTGCAGTGTTCTGGCTTTGTCATAAATTGCTTTCAGTTTAGCTAATGGTTTTTGAAAATAGCGTTTGTGTGGGACTTCACAGGTAAGGAACTCCCTGAGTTATTAACCTAACAATAACTAGGTACCTACCTACTTAGGCTGAAGTTAACCAATATTACCAAAACACAGTTTACAATAGTTTTGCTTCGACCGAAATTAACTCGAAATGATTAATAAGTCAACTTCAAGTTAACTATGATTCTAATGAGTTCATTTTCAGAAAAGTATGTCTTTATCCCCACCAATATTGGCAGTGTTGTTTGATGAGGATTCGACAATAAATCATATATAATGTATATTCTTCTTCTAAAACAAAATATATTTTATTCATGGTATAATGATTTATTTGTGAACAAAATAGTCTAGTGGAATTAAATTTTCATGATATATAGTACATACACCAATGGATTATTCTTCGGTGATAGGTATTTTTTTACACGAATTCCCAAAAAAAGGAGTGTAATGTTTTTGGGATTCATGTATGTATTGTTTAAGAGTTTCATTATTCCATCATAACTTTTAAATGCCTGAACAGATTCAGACGTGTGGGGTATCGTTAGAATTCTTACATCCCTCGAGTAATAAAGGCTGATGTGCCGGCTATAGTATGGCTCCATTTGCAAATGCGAAAAAAATATTTTTACATTATATAGTTTATTGGTATAAGTTCTTTTTTGGCAGGGCAGTCGTGTTTTGTATCCTATCTTATGTATACCTACCTAATACTTATTGCGCCACACTCACGAGCTTTTCATTAAATATTAGACGTGTGATGTAATCCTGCTAATGGCAGGGCCTGCCTCGGCCTGGCTAATTACTAAAGTGTTCCACTGTCTACGTGAAATATAGTTATGTTAATATAGATATACTTAGTACCAGCCTATTTACAATTGATCTACAATGCGAGTAATAGCAGCTTTATGATAATTTAGTTCCGGTGGAAGTTATGGTTATGGCATGGGAGGACATAAAACGACAAAATTCCTAATCCAAGTAGAAGCGAAAAATACGAGAAAAATATCAGTAAAAATATATGTGGAAAATACGTAAAAATGACAGAAAAATGACAGAAAAATGCAAGAAAATATCAGAATAAAACGAAAAAAATATCAGAAATAAACTACAAGAATAAGACGAGAAAAATATCAGAAAAGTACAAGAAAAATATCAGAATAAAACGAACAAAATATCAGAAAAAAAACAAGATGTTTTGTAATTAGGTAACAAGACATTTTAAAGTGACAGATGTCAAAGTGACAGATGTCAAAGTGACAGATGTCAAAGTGACAGATGTCAAAGTGACAGATGTCAAAGTGACAGATGTCAAAGTGACAAATGTCAAAATAATCTTCAATTATGAAGAAAAAAATAACAAGTAGTATAACTAGGTAGTAAGACATTTTAAACTGACAGATGTCAAAGTGACATGTCAAACTTCAAAGTCATACGTCAACACCTGACAAGATTTAATCGATATCTTCGTTTTGGATGACAGCTGTCAAACTTAAAATGGCTATAACTTTAAAACTAACGATCCTGGGCTAGTAGTTTATTTACAAAAGTGATAGAGCTCATTGAAATCTTCATTATGGATGACAGCTGTCAAACTTAAAATGGCTATAACTTTACAGAAGTTTTTTAGTAGATTCTTTACAGAAGTGATAGATCTCATCCATGGGCCTGTTCACATATCTCATTGAAATCTTCATTTTGGATGACAGCTGTCAAACTTAAAAGGGCTATAACTCTGAAACTAATGATCCTAGACTAGTAGTTTCTTTACAGAAGTGATAGATCTCATCGATATCTTCGTTTTGGATGACAGCTGTCAAACTTAAAATGGCTATAACTTTAAAACTAACGATCCTGGACCAGTACTTTTTTACAAAAGTGATAGATCTCATTGAAATCTTCATTTTGGATGACAGCTGTCAAACTTAAAATGGCTATAACTTTGAAACTAACGATCCTGGACTAGTAGTTTCTTCACAGAAGTGATAGATCTCATTGAAATCTTCATTTTGGATGACAGCTGTCAAACTTAAAATGGCTATTACTTTGAAACTAACGATCCTGGACTAGTAGTTTCTTTACAGAAGTGATAGATCTCATCAATATCTTCGTTTTAGATGACAGCTGTCAAACTTAAAATGGCTATAACTTTAAAACTAACGATTCTGGGCTAGTAGTTTCTTTACAAAAGTGATAGATCTCATTGAAATCTTCATTTTGGATGACGGCTGTCAAACTTAAAATGGCTATAACTTTGAAACTAACGATCCTGGACTAGTAGTTACTTAACAGAAGTGATAGATCTTATTAACATCTTCATTTTGGGTGACAGCTGCCAACTTAAAATAGCTATAACTTTGAAACTAACGATCCTGGACTAGTAGTTTCTGGTCAGTATCATAAATTAAGGTCTTCGAAGCTCTATATACTATAATCTGTATACTATACTAGAATCATAGCTTTGGGTATTGTTGAGAAGTAGGTACCTAACTGGTTCTATGTACTATATTCTGTATAAGATACTGGATTTTAATGAAATAAAACATTTTTTTCTTATTTAATTCAAAATTATTAAAATTTATTTTCTATTTCTTAGTTTGGTTTTCTATATAAACCGTGTTTTTTAGTTATTTTTAAACTATTATTTTACAAGAAGTTTTGTAATATTTAATTTCTACAATAGTAGGTATCCTCTGAAGTGACCTAAAGTGGAAAACGGTATTGATCTTCAACCAATCCAATTAAGATTTGTTATTAGAGATATAAATTAACTAATACTTAACCTGAATAACAACAGAGATAGTTTTATTTTTATTTTCTTCTTTTATTTGTGTATTTAGTAAAACATTACCGTTATCATCATTAAAGTTGGTCACTAATAGGGACTCAAATCTAAACGAGCTTGAATTTAAGGTGCTCCACTGTTTTTTTTCAGACCCTGCTACCTAACGACAATGTTGACTCACAAAGCGTGTGACCGCGAAGCCAAGCTGCAGACGGCGTTGGTGGAGCCCAAAGCATCCAAAGAGTGCAAAAATAGGCGACTTCAAGAGCTAGAATGACATGAGGCTGATATGTCTGACATGATGAACAAGAACACAGCATTGAAAAACCAATTGTCTGAGTTAGACATTGCGTATGAAGATATGAGAGATCAGCGTGATCGTCTACAGCGCACCGTTGATTCATGTATCCATGATCAAGACACATATGAGGCGGCCTTCAGGCATATAAGGGATTTAGAGCAGGAGCTAAACCTTAATAAGGTTAAGTTAGAGACCTTAGATTTTTCATCTAAAAAAAATATTAGTTTCGAGATGGAAAATAATAACACTAATTTATATTCGGAGTGAATTGAAACTAACTCAAATAAATCAATAGAATTTAATAATACGAGTATATCATTAGTGGACCTGATTACACCTAAGTTTGTAAAAAAAATAGTTAAAAAAAACTGAAAAACACGCTTTATATAGAAAACCAAACTAAAAAATAGAAAATAAATGTTAATAGTGTAAATAAGAGCTTAAGCTTTTTTTTTTTGCCCTCGATTTTTTTGAATGTTTTATTTCAAAAAAATCGTGGGGTGCATGGGTCAATAAATGGGTCAAATAAATATTTTATTGACAGATATGAGAAGCACCCCACGCTTTTTTTTAAATAAATCATCATTTTTTCTTATTTACACTATTAAAATTTATTTTCTATTTTTTAGTTTGGTTTTCTATATAAAGGGTGTTTTTTAGTTTTTTTAAACTATTATTTATTTTCTTTTTTTTTCTAATTATTGCTTTGTCATCGGTCAAAAATTGTTTGACAGGTGTACAAAATTTGAATGAAATCTGTCCGTTTAAAGTGGGTCAAAATAGCGGCTAAAGGAGTCGGTTACAAACATACAAACATACAAGTGAAGCTAATATAAAGCGTATAAAACAATTCTAACATTAACAGCATTAGAGGGTCTAATAAGAGAAATTTTTGAAAAGAACCACAGTACGTTAAAAAAAACATTTCTTTAAATGCTCAAATATATGCAAAAAAATAATAATAATAATGAGCTTGATGAATGTTATAGTTTATTAGGCCGCAATAATAGAAAAATAGATTACATGAATAGTAAAATTACTTGCTTAAAAAAACAATTGCGTGACTTAAACGGCAAATATGTGGCATCAAATAAGCAAATCAAAGGCCATATTGCAGCCATGGCTTGCTTGGTGGCTCAAAGCCCTAGCAGCTCTCATTTCTCGCTCGCACTTCCAATTTTCAGGTCATAGAAAACTCCAGGATAGTGCCTAACACATTCGGAGTAAAGAATAGCCCCGATGATTTTCCTGAGCACAAGTCACATGTGCAGTATGTGCCTCTTGCTGCCTATCCAATAAGCTCAGATTGTTTATCGAAGCTATCTGAGTGCCATAGAAAAACTTTAGTATTCAGTGATCAAATAGGTGCAGGCATGGGCAGCCTGCTTCAAAATTGCTTAACTCAAATAGTCTGTGATAATAGCTTCTCAGGCTTGCCACTAAAAGAATTTCAGTCAAAAATAAAAAACTGTACATTTGTCAAAAATACCACAATCTTATTACAATTAGGTAACAGTCTAGCTGTAAAAAAAACTGATATTATTAATCTTGTTGAGACCTTAGTAGATATAGGAAATATAGGTGTGGGCAGGATTATTGCCTGCTCATTTCCGTACTCTAATAAAACGACGCAAACGCAAAAAGATCATGTCCATGATCTGAATTTTACATTATATAATTTGACTTGTCGTCAAAATGACGTTTTGTATTTTGAAACTAACAATTTTGTTAGAAATTTTATTTTGACAAAGAATACCAAAGTAAAAAAAAAAAAAAAAAAAAAATTATTAATATTATTAAATTATTGTGTAGCTCAGAAAAAAATACAAGGTGGCCATCGCTAAATTGTAATATATATGATCCTGTTGTACATGATATAATGGATCACTCTGGCGGTGCCACAGCTAATAGCAGTATTAGACGTGGTACAGCGGAGGCAAATTTATCTGTTAATTTAAACTGACTGCTAAGACAATGGAAAGGCCTAGTAACTTACATATTTTTCATAACAATATACAAGGTCTTTCCAGCAAAGCATTAGAGTTAGAACTTTTTTTAGACTTTTCTAAAGTCGATGTTATGTGTATAACTGAGTATTGGTTCACGATAGATACTTTGATACCATCCATTAGAAACTATGTAGTTGGTAGTTCGTTCAATAGAAAAAAGCCTAAATCTCATGGGGGGTCTTTAATTTATATAATGAATACATGTAAATTTAAGGAAAGGAAAGACATTGTGGCTTTGTCTGTTGAACGGACTATTGAGTTATCATATGTTGAGCTGGAGCATCATATAATTGTATGTGTATACAGACCCCCACTGGCTGATTTCAATGTGTTTGAGTCTGTTATGGAGGATGTTCTGAGGAAATGTTCTAACAATTCAAAATTCCTTGTTGTATATGGTGATTTTAATCTAGATATACTTGTTAAATGTCCATTAAGCGATAAATTTCTAAATTTATTTTTGTGCTTCAACTTAAAAAGTCTTTTTAATTAGCCAACCAGAATAACTAGTACATCTGCGACCTGTTTAGACAATGTTTTTTGCAACTGTGAACCTCGTAGCAGGGCTATAAGTGATAAGCTTAGCTCTGATCATAGTGGGCAAAGCGTTGTCTTTCAATGCCAATTAGGTAAAAACTCTCAGGAGTTCACTTACAGGCCTATTACTTGCAAGCGTTTAGAACGGTTTGCAAATAACATTGATAATCAACTTAGTCACTTGCCGTTTGATGGGAATTCTGATGACCTTTGCAATTCCTTGTATAATATAATGGATAAAGAGTTTAACGATATATTTAAATCAAAAAAATGTAAGGGGGGATAAGCGTGGGATTTGATGACTAGGCTACAACAGGTATTTACAAAGATAGAAACAAATTATAAGATTTATATTCTCAAAAAAAATATGAATGCTAATGATACGAAATTTGTTGAATACTTAAAACAATATTCAAAGACATTTAAATCCGTGTGTAATACCGCGAAATCTCTTCATTTGAGTAGGAAAATTAAACAATCGGAAGATAAAATTAATACAACATGGAAAATAATAAATACCGAAACCGGCAAAATTAAACCTAGAGATCGAAATTTTATCCTAAACATCGGCAATAAATTAATTTCGAAAGATCACGAAGTTCATTCGAAGGTTTCTTTAAAAAATACCAATAGTAACTACCCAGTCTTTACAATCATCCTCAGTTGAGTCTTCTTGTATGCTCTCAAGCAACGTTGAAAAGTGTGATGTTATATTTAAATTTAAACATATTAATGTTAATTCGATTGTTAAGACATTTAAATTGCTTAACATAAAAAATACAGAGAATCACTGGGGAATATCTATTAAAATTTTAAGTTTCATTATATGTATAATTGCTACATACTTAGTAATTATTTTTAATAATTGTGTTGATGAAGGAGTTTTTCCCGACATAATGAAAAATAGTAAACTTATTCCCTTATAAAATGATCCGACTTACTACAGACCCATTACTATACTACCCGCTCTAAGTAAATTTTTTGATAAAGTATTATTAAATCAGTTATTAACACACTTCAATCTCAACGTCTGTTTCATAATTAACAATATGGCTTCACTAAAAGCCGTCCAACTACAGACGCAGGCACAGGGCTCTTAAAGCTTATATTCGATGCTTGGAAGGAGTCACAGGACGCAATAAGCGTTTTCTGTGATTTATACAAAGCATTTGACTGCATTTGCCACGAAACATAAATTTTGAAATTGAATCATTACTGAGTTAATGGGAAAGCTCTCGATCTTTTATCCTCGTATCTTAGCAACAGAATCCAAAAAGTAGATGTAAATGGTGCGAGGTCATCAGGATCTCTCATAACAATGGGAGTCCCACAGGGTTCAATACTTGGGCCATTCTTGTTCTTGGTTTACATTAACGATTTTCCCTTTTTCATAGAGAACTTATGTGATATTTTTTCGTTTGCAGATGATACTTCTCTAATTTTTAAGATTGACAGAACCTTGAACAATTTTGACGATGTTAAGAAGGAAATCGCGCTAGTTCTTAGTTGGTTTACAACTTACAATTTAATGTTAAATCCTAAGAAAACTAAATGTATCAAATTCTCACTACCCAATGTCCGGGGGGGTTCCTACGAATTCAAGTATTTTAATAAATAGTGAGCCTGTAGACCTTGTGCAGTCAACTACATTTTTGGGTATTACTGTAGATTCAAAATTACAGTATCCTCACATATCGTTGATAGCTGGTAGATTGAGCTCTGCAGCCTATGAAGTACGTAAAATTAGACAGTTTAATTAGTATATTTTAGTTACTTTCACAGTATTATGTCATATGGCATTTTGCTGTGGGCTAAGGCCGCGGAAATTCAATCAATATTTGTGCTGCAGAACAGCGCAATTTCTTCATCCCGCGATTCACTTAAGTAACGTTTTAAAGAGATCAATATTCTTACAATGGCTTGTCAATATATATATGAAAATATAATGTATGTACCGGTTTCAAATACCTTTGCTACCGCTGGTATTATCGATACCAGACGTTAGCCATAGATGTTTTCTCGTTTTCCCTTTCCTTTAAATATAGGTAAAACTTTACTTAGTTTCAACGCCGCTGGTATTATCGATACCGGACGATAGCCATAGATGTTTTCTCGTTTTCCCTTTCCTTTAAATATAGGTAAAACTTTACTTAGTTTCAACGCCGCTGGTATTATCGATACCGGACCATAGCCATAGATGTTTTCTCGTTTCCTTTAAATATAGGTGAAACTTTACTTAGTTTCAACGTATCAGGGAATACTCCACACATCGACATCGATTAAAAAGATTAGTGAGAATCATGTGAGAATCGGAGAAGTGGCCATATTCAACAGTTGCATCGAAATCCCAGCATCCTTGGACGGTTTAGGTGGTAGATTACAGTGACTAAAAAACTGCAAGTATGTAGGTACAGTTCACTTCGCTAAGCACTTTCTAATAATTTTCATCTGAAAGAAATTAAATTGAAATAAAATACGTACAAAGCGGTTTTCCTCATCCAATAAATCACGTCGAATTATAAATTAAACGGGCATTTTAGCAAAACAGGGCGAAATATGAAAAAAGTTGGCGACTCTAATCTTCTCGGAGCAAATGAATCGGGGAACTTTTAAATAGGCCTCCCGCGCAATTATTTCACGAAGTTATTACTTATACATTGAGAACTTTTTCTGTGAAGAAGATCCAAAACACAGAACACTATACCTACTCCTAGATCCAAAAGCCCAACAGAGGACAAATTAAAACAAATCTACGAAAAAGGGCGGTGCGAGTGACAAAACGCATGTCTACCGACAATGAAATGAAAGAAAAACAGTTGCTAAAAAAAATGCTGATGCCCGCGGCTTCGCACGCGTGGTCATTTCTTTAGGTTAAAAGTACTATAAATACTATTCCAAGACCTAAAATACCAATATACCAACATTTGATAAAAATTCCTTCAGCTGTTATAAAGTTTTTATTGATTGCTCGGCTTCTGCTGGTTGGATTGAGATATCAAGTACACCAGTTTTAAGTCAAACCCTAAGCTGTCCAATAGTGAAAACCGCATCGCAATCGGTCTCGTAGTTTTTACGTGATGCGCGAACAAACATACATACAGACAAACTAACATACAAACAAACAGACAGACACGATTAAATAAAATGATATATTCTTATACAGTTGTAAGTAAGTTAAGTATGCTAGACCATATATTTTTTAATTTTCTTCATTGTACAGACTTTTTCATTCTTATTGCTTTATTACACATACAGATTTTAGATTTTAGTACAGATTATAAGTATAGATGACAGTTGATATATTCAGGCGTTACTTTGCGGAAATTCATATTTAAAATGAGCGAAGTAAAAACTAAAAATATTTAGCTTAATTACGCCAAACCCTGACTTAATCATGTACTCGCCAAACTAGTTACTTAGTGATTAGTTTGGCGGAACGGAAGTAAGCTTTTTTTCGTTTTTACTGTTCTCGCTGAACAAGCGTTAATGCTTAAATCATAAATATATATATATTTATATATATATATATATATATATATATATTCTTCACACGTTCTTACAAAATTACCTATATATATATATATATATAATATAAATATTATATATATAAATAAATATTATATATTATTATATATATATATATATATATAAATATTACTTACGTACATTTTTTTTTGATTAGGTAATTTTGTAAGAACGTGTGTTTTTTTATATACTCTTTGATTTTGTATAGAGTGGTGGAATAGTGAAATGGTATCTGTCCTGTACTTTTTTCCATCTAAAATATATAATGACATTTTGAGAATGACTCACTTGCGCGATGTAGAGCCTTGCAACGCTATCTAGTTCGATTCGGGTGAACCAAAATGACAAAATCGCAAAGAACAATGACGTTGACTCTGTAACTGGAACAAGATATAAATAGAGCGATGTTGACCGAGCGGTCGACTAGTGCGCTTTAGAATCCAATGATCCTCAGCTCCAAACAATTACTTTTTTATGTTACGTGTGCATTTCCATCGCTCTGTGCTTCGAAAGGCACATTAAGCTGTCGGTATCGGCTGTTATTGATTTGGCAGTCTGACGAACACCAGCCAGAGGCTACCTACACTATCTCAAGAAAAGCAAAGAAGCAAGCTAATATAATGCTAGCGAGCGTAGATTTTTAAGTACTACTTCACTGAAATGTTCTCAGAATTTATTGTAAGCTGGTCCCATATTACACCTTTGTAGGGTAGAGTATTCGTCGGCTTTTCTTGCTAAGGGCAAAGGAACTTTGGGAGCTGAACAATTTCAACATGACATGACGTAGTTAGCAACTTTTGCAATTATCTTTTGTTGCGTACATTTTCTTTGAGATAACTATGTAGATTGGAAGTGTGTGAAGTGGAAGTTAAACTTGAAGACAAGTGGATAAGGGCGAGATTTAAAAATACTTATAATAGCTTTTAGGGACGGCAAATGTGGGGCCAAAATTGGGCGTTTGTTATTTGGAAAGAATTAAGGCTTCTGCCATAAATTTGATCACTGTTGCCGATCTTTACGAATCTTTTGCAAGTTTTTCGTAGCTGAACGAGTTTTTTTTTATTATATCGAATAAAATGAGAATGAGATGGAATGATGTATGTCGAAGCAGTGTACAAAAGTCATGGGAAATAGAATAGGAAAAAAAAATAAGCAATGTGAACTACTGTGAGTGATACTATCAGAGCTAACACATTTTTCGTCTTTTTTTGATAGACTCTTACCGGCAGGATGTCTAAAGAAAACTTTTTTTTTCTGACCAAAATGAGATAATTGTTGTCATCAACCCGGCAAAACCCGGACAAGGCTTTTCGGAAAAAGCCTTTTTCTTGGATGAAATGTATCCTTATGATTTAGAGACTGACTTAGTTCAAGACTGCATACATTTTCAATGCCACCTTCTGTTTTTTTTTTGTTAAAACTAGATTCTGGATCTTTGAAAAGTCTATTTTCGGTCCTGCGAAAACAGATTTTGGAAAACGTTTATCCAAACTGTAGCAGTTTGCATGGGTCATGGGTACATCAGCAATAAATTGTATGGGTGAGACAAGCTTTGCTTGCGTAAAACGGGTGAAAAATTATCTAAGATTATCTTAAGCCAAGAAAAGCTAAACGACTTATCTCTTTTGTCCATAGAATCAGAACTAATGAACAAGATTTCATACGACGATAATTGAGGAGGTTAGGATCAAAAAGTGACATTTACACTCGTGGCTTAATGGCTATTTTTACTTCGACTCAGCACGTTGGATTACATCGATTTCTGAATAAATTAGGTTCAAAAAGATTATCCATGCGAAAATAGCAACTCAAGGGTCGCATTAGTATCAAAAATTGACATTTACATGATATCCGAGCAGTGGTTTCGAGTTCCAGATCAAAAAGTGTAATTTTTCTATGTAAAACTTCTAACATAATTTATTGTTGTATCAAAATGTGAACATTTAGTTTTTTATAATAACTGTATTATTTTTGTCTGTACAATGGACGTTTTTAACGATTTCATAACCCAATTATGGCAACACTGACACACGCAACGTTAAACGACGTCATAGCAGGCCCAGAAGGAGATGGCCGTATGAAACTTCTGCTGGCTTGCTTTCTGGACTTCTACTAGAATGACCGGCAAGTCAAAGCCTTTGCCCAGCAATGGTACAAACCAGCCTTAATAATAATGTAACTGGCATTTATTTTATGTTTGTTTGTTTAGGTCAAATCTTGCAAGCTGAATGTGAGGAGGAGGAAACGGAGTTGAACTTTTACATGTTGGTTCAGTTCCAAATACAATGCCTTTTATAGTAAGCTTGACCTGGATAGACATCCAAGATTAGCTCCAGATAAAGGAACTCTTCAACGGTCAACAGCACAGACACGAAATTTTGTGCATGCATTTAATTACGTTTTTTTTTTACCATGGCATGGTTGCTGCACTCAGGGTTTGGTCCTGATTAGAAAACTACATAACTGTTAACCGGATACACACATTTTATACACATTTAATTGTGATAGCCCGGTCTAAGTTTCACCATGACATGGCTACTGCAAAAGAGCTTGTTTAAAAATGTTTTAAATTTAACTTATTTTCTATTGGAACTTGGATTAGAATCAAGAATCAACGCTTTATTCATTTCAAATGATATCGAAGTATTTTCTGGATTTGTCAAAAGGTTACATTTTTAGGATAGTGAGATTCACGAGGTGACATTTTGCGACTGTATTGTATCAATTCGTGTCATATTCTTGGTGTAGGTTCAAAAGGATACATTAGTTTTTTTTTTCATAAATAGCTGCTTCATTTGAAAACATACAATTTTTTATGATTACAGTAGCAAGTAAGTAGCTGTAATGAAGCATAACAATTCCTCAAAACAAATCATTTTATAATTTTGCACAGAACCACTTGTAAAAAGTTTTTCCCGATTTAAAAAAAAAATTGCAATTGACACCTTTTTTTCTGACCTCAATTATGATACGTTGATGATTTTTGCGAATAGAAAATCGCGCAAAAAGGTATTATGAAACATTTCTAACTTAATTAATTGAATTTCATCGTCATCTTTAGCATAATTGTTACTAGATAATTGAATATATTGATTTTCAACAGTAAGTGGAATAAAAAATATTTGATTAATACGTTTACCGAATGTACATTATTGTGTAAGTAGTATTAAGTAGTATTAAGGTATGCCACCTTACGCCGCCTTATTATTAGTAAATGATTGAGCTTTATTAGCTCAGTATATACCCAAAAACTGTTTTTGTGCAATCTTAACTAAAAAGTTGGGTAGCAAACATAGACTTGTAAAAACAATCTACGAGTAACTATAAGAACTGACATATCGATCCCCTAGTTCACAATCATACAAAATTACAGGAAAAGGATGGAATAATTTCGACGATAGTGCATTAATCAAAAAATTACAATTTAACTGTCAAAAAATATGTAATTGATATGATTGCGAACCCTACCGACCTTTACAATTCGATACCCTAGATCGAATTGATAGTCTGACGAACTGCCCGACGTCAGCCTAGATGAGATTTAGATGGCGCTCAAACAACTTAAGAATGGAAAGGCCCCTGGAGAGGACGGAATAACTTCGGAACTCTTGACTGCAGGGGGAAAGCCCGTACTTCAAGAGCTTCAGAGGCTATTTAGCACCATTTTTAACATTGGGAGAATTCCAGAGGCGTGGAGCAGGAGTTTGGTAGAACTCTTCCTTAAAAAAGGTAATAAAACCTTTTTAAAGAATTACAGATCTGTTTCACTCTTGAGCCATGTCTACTCGTATAAATTGTTTTCGAGGCTCAAATCGTCTGGCAAGAAGACTTGATGAATTCCAGTCTCCTGAACAGACCGGGTTTCGCGGAGGATTTAATTAGCACCATAGACCACAAACACACAGTGAGGCAGGTTATACAGAAGTCTGAGGGGTATAACCAGCCCCTGTGTCTTGTTTTTGTGGATTATGAGAAGGCTTTTGACTCCGTTGAAATCTGGGAGGTTCAGGAGTCTTTGCAGCGGTGTCAAGTGGGCTGATGATACAACGAAGTGCTGAGGTTTCTATAAGACGCCGCGACTATGAGTGTCCAAGTACAAACCCAGCAGTCTAAACATATCTAACTGTGCAGGGGAGTGAGACAATGGATGTTTTATCCCCAAAACTGTGCACTAATGCCTTTGAAGATATGTAAACGCTATATTGGAAAGGAATGAGCGTTAATATCAATGGCGAGAACATCTCACACTTACGATTTGCCGATGATATAGTCCTAATGGCGGAGTCACTGCAAGACTTGCAAAGTATGCTGACCAACCTAGATGATGCTTCTCGACGCAGCGGTCATGGGATGAACATAGATAAGACCAAGATCATGTTTAACGATCTTGTTGATCCAGAACTGATTGCAGTCAATGGTGTACCTCTTGAAGTTTTTCAACCATATGTTTACCTTGGGAAAATATTGCAATTAGGTAAGAACAACTTAGAGAATGAAGCCAACAGAAAAAAACAGATGGGTTGGGCAGCATTCGACAAGCTTCGTCAAATCTTCTCGTCATCCATACAACAGTGCAGTGCTTTTTACCAATAATAACCTACGGAGCCAAAACGTGGACACTCACGGTCAAACTAGTCCACTTTAAGGTTGCTCAGCGAGCTATGAAGAGAGCTATGCTTAGAGTTTCTCTGAAGAACAAGATTCGTAATGAAGATATCCGACGGAGAACCAAGGTAACCGACATAGCTCAAAGGATAAGCAAGCTAAAGTGCCATTGGGCTGGTGACATTTCCCGAAGAACCGATAAACGTTGAGGTAGACGAGTTCTCGAGTAGAGACACGTTTAGGCAAACGTAGGACGCCCTGTGGCCAGGTGGAGTGACAACCTGTGAATAGCGGCTGGAAGAAAATAGATAAGGACAGCTGAAGACCGAGCTAGTCTTGCCACAAATATTGTTACAAGAAAACCTTTTTTTTTTATTACATGAAACATTTATTATCTTGCTGTGCGTTAGTTTATACATTAACTATATGTCTGTCTGTGTTAACCATCTAACCCGCGGCTTCACATGCGTGGTTCCAAGACCTAAAATATGTATTAATATACCTACATTTAATCAAAATTCATTCAGCCGTCATAAAGTTTTTATCGATTGTTTGGCTTCTACTCATCGGATTAAGTTACCAAGTACACCAGTTTTTTCAAACCCTAAGCTATACCACAGTGAAAACCGCTTCGCAATCGGTCCATTAGTTTCATTCAAAATTTAGTACATTATTCAACTTTAAGTACCCAAGACTTTTTTTTTTAATTTTCTTCTTTGATCATACTTTTTCGTACTTTTTATAAGTACTAGCTGTGCCCGCGGTTTTGCCCGCGTGGTCATTTCGATTAAAAGTAGCCCATACGTGTTATTCCAGGACAAAAGTGCCCATAAAGTAGCCGTCAAATAGTTTTTATCGATTGCTCGGCATTTAAGCATCGGATTGAGATACTAAGTACCCCAGTTTTTATGCCAAATCTTAAGCTATCCAACAGTGAAAGCACACAATTGGTCCAGTAGTTTTTACGTAATGTGTGAACAAACATACAGACAGACACGAATTAAAATCATATTCTTATATAATATTATATTCTTGTTGAGTACCTTATTTTAAGTAATCTAGTTTTTTTTTATTTGTTTGCTTTTATTGCTTTATTATAAGTATAGATCTATCTACTCAGCCCGCATCCAGCCACTGTTGGGTATTGGCCTCCTCTGTTTCACGCCATTTATTCCGGTCCTGTGTAAGTTTCATCCAGTCTATTCCTGCGTGCGTAATAATGTCGTCTGACCATCGGGCTGGTGGTCTGCCCCGCGAACGCTGCGCTCCTCTAGGCCACCACTCCGTTATCGACTTGGTCCACCTTTGATCATCCCGTCTTGCCAAGTGTCCCGCCCATCTCCATTTAAGCTTTGCTATCCGTATACATACATCTTCGACTTTAGTAAGACGTCGAATTTCGACGTTCGGTATACGGTCTAGCAGGAGGATGCCTAGCATGTCGCGCTCCATTGCTCTCTGAGCAACTAGTATTTTATACATCTGCTCTTTTGTGAGCGGCCATGTTTCGGCACCGTAGGTTAAAATGGGGAGGACACATTGGTTAAATGTCTTGGTCTTCAGGCATTGCGGGATGTTTGATTTGAGAACGTCATCAAGTTTTCCCAAAGCGGCCAGTTCAAGTTGCACGCGCCTAGAGATCTCCGCATCTGAGAGCCCCCGTCAAAAGATAAACGTTGTCCAAGATAGATGCATTCATTGACTACCTCTATAAAGCAGTTATCAACGAATATGTTAAGTTTTTGTGACGGTTGGTTTGTCATGACTTTAGTCTTGGACTTATTCATCTTCAGACCGACGCTCTCAGATGCCTCATGCAGCTCAATGAGCATACGTTGGAGAACCACAGCGGACTCGGCCACCAAGATGAAGTCATCGGAAAAACGCAGGTGCGACATGTATCGGCCGTTAATATTAGCACCATTCTCATTCCCATTCAAGGTATTTATGATGTCTTCCAAAACGCTTGTAAATAACTTGGGCGAGATGGTGTCACCTTGCCTTACGCCTCTACCAATTGGAATAGATTCAGATAGTCTGTGCATTGCATTGCACAATTGCAATTGCATTGTTGCGGTCCTGTACAGCTCCCGTAGGATTTCCACATATCGCTTGTCAGTGCCGCAATGATGGAGAGATTGAAACACGGCCCAGTGTTTGACACTGTCAAAAGCCTTTTCGAAGTCGACAAAGGCGAAACACAAGGGCCTGTTATATTATCTGCATCTCTCCATGAGTTGCCTGTCAGCGTGAATGTGTTCCATAGTCGAGAACCCACTCCTGAAGCCAGCTTGTTCTACAGGTTGGTATTCGTCAAGAGGGCGGGATAATCTGTTACACAGGACCTTAGCGAACAGTTTATAAACCTGCAAGAGGAGGCTAACCGGGTGGTAATTTTGTAATTTTGTCCCCTTTCTTGTGCAGGATCGAAACTGTGGCAGTTTTCCACGTTTTAGATGTGATACTCGTACCTTGATAGAGTACTTTGTTGAAAAGTTTTGCTAGCGGTTGTAATACAGGGAGCCCACCAGCCTGCAACATCTCCACGTATATACCATCTTCTCCAGATGCTTTACCGCTTTTCATTAGATCTAGAGCAAACTCAATCTCGTCTTCTGTGATTGATGGTAAAATGTCATCATCTAGACGTTCAACTGGGTCTGCTCTAGGGTCTGCTCTAGGGTCCGCAGGATCTGGCGATTCTGGTTCCGCTGCTTTCGACGCATATAATTCCGTGTAAAACTCTTCAACGGTTTTAATATCTTGTCTCGATCCGTAACAAGTTCGCCTGTACTTCTTAACAGTCTATTTATCTCAGTTTCTTCTGAAGACTTTAGGGTCTCTATTTTCTTTAATCATTATTATTTTTATGTTGTGTTTCCTTAAATCATGTTTTATATTCTATTTTTATATTTTGGAAAGTTTCCAGTCCACAGACCAATCCTGACTAAATCCATTGTTAATATAACCAACTGCTGTATAATCAAGGTAAAAACACAAAATATTTTAATTTTAAAACTGTGGTTATTATTCTATATATATTTTTATATCATGGAATTTTTCAGTCCACAGATCAATCCTGACTAAATCAATTGTTAATAAAACCAACTGCTTTATAATCTAGGTAAAAACACAAAATATTATAATTTGAAAACTGTGGTTTTAATTCTATTTTTTCTATATTTTGGAAAGTTTCCAGTCCACAGACCAATCCTGACTAAATCCATTGTTAATATAACCAACTGCTGTATAATCAAGGTAAAAACACAAAATATTTTAATTTTAAAACTGTGGTTATTATTCTATATATTTTTTTATATCATGGAATTTTTCAGTCCACAGATCAATCCTGACTAAATCAATTGTTAATAAAACCAACTGCTTTATAATCTAGGTAAAAACACAAAATATTATAATTTGAAAACTGTGGTTTTAATTCTATTTTTTCTATATTTTGGAAAGTTTCCAGTCCACAGACCAATCCTGACTAAATCCATTGTTAATATAACCAACTGCTTTATAATCTAGGTAAAAACACAAAATATTATAATTTGAAAACTGTGGTTTTAATTCTATTTTTTCTATATTTTGGAAAGTTTCCAGTCCACAGACCAATCCTGACTAAATCCATTGTTAATATAACCAACTGCTGTATAATCAAGGTAAAAACACAAAATATTTTAATTTTAGAACTGTGGTTATTATTCTATATTTTTTTTAATATTATGGAATTTTCCAGTCCACAGATCAATCCTGACTAAATCAATTGTTAATAAAACCAACTGCTGTATAATCTAGGTAAAAACACAAAATATTATAATTTGAAAACTGTGGTTTTTATTCTATTTTTTTTATATTATGGAAAGTTTCCAGTCCACAGATCAATCCTGACTAAATCAATTGTTAATAAAACCAACTGCTATATAATCTAGGTAAAAACACAAAATATTTTAATTTGAAAACTGTGGTTTTTATTCTATTTTTTTAAAATATTATGGAAAGTTTCCAGTCCACAGATCAATCCTGACTAAATCAATTGTTAATAAAACCAACTGCTGTATAATCTAGGTAAAAAAACAAAATATTTTAATATGAAAACTGTGGTTTTTATTCTATTTTTTTTAATATTATGGAAAGTTTCCAGTCCACAGATCAATCCTGACTAAATCAATTGTTAATAAAACCAACTGCTGTATAATCTAGGTAAAAACACAAAATATTATAATTTGAAAACTGTGGTTTTTATTCTATTTTTTTTATATTATGGAAAGTTTCCAGTCCACAGATCAATCCTGACTAAATCAATTGTTAATAAAACCAACTGCTATATAATCTAGGTAAAAACACAAAATATTTTAATTTGAAAACTGTGGTTTTTATTCTATTTTTTTAAAATATTATGGAAAGTTTCCAGTCCACAGATCAATCCTGACTAAATCAATTGTTAATAAAACCAACTGCTGTATAATCTAGGTAAAAACACAACTTGAGGTCCGTTTTTTTAAAAAAGGTGTCATTGCATAAAGGTGATGTTTCTCAAGAAAATTATCAAGAGTTTGCCCTCGTGAATTTCGATTTCCTATTCCATAATTACCGACCGACGATTTGTTTGACTGTGGAGGTCCAATTTTAGCGTTAAAATCCCCTATTACATGTGTATAATAACAGGGGTTCTCACGATATGCTGACTCTATTTCCTCATAAAAGGCTTCAATTTCGTCTTCGGTATGGTCTGATCTAAGGGCGTAGACCTGTATAACTTTAACGGCATATCTTTTGTTTAGAGTTAAGATGACATAACAAACTCGAGCGGAAATAGATTTAATTTGTTTAACCTATGAACATAGCTTTTTATGAATCAGGAACCCTACAACCCCGTAAGATGAATCTTCCAGTCTGCTGTAGAAGAACAGGTGCCCACTTGATAATTTTAAGAGATTCTCTCCTTTCCGTCTAACTTCGGCCAAACCGACTACATCCCATTTAATTTGATCCAGTTCTTCTAATAATTCGCAAAGTCTATCATCTGTACTCAAGGTCATAGAATTAAACGTGGCCAAGGTCATAGTTTGGCAGCCGGGTCTCTGCCGGAGATTCTTCGCACCCTCTGCCCCGCCGGAACCGGAGCCACTGCCGTAACTCGGAATAGCGGGGCTGCCGGGGACTGAGGGCCGTACTGTATTGGTGTGGTTCATATTGAAAAGGTTATTAGCCATAAAACACCACGCTGGCCAGTGCGTCTTGGTGAGTTTGTCGTCAGAGCCTCGTTCGTTAGTTAGCAGGGTGCACCACGTGCAGGTGAGGTTGATTTGGGCGACTAGGTGTTGTGCCACCCCTTACACCCCTATAAGTATAGATAGATTATTATAATTACTTACTTACCTATAGACATAAAAGCATTTTTACAATACTATGGCAATGCGCCGCATGATCACGGAGCTCCGTGCGGAGAACCGAACTGAAGTAAATTCAGGTGGTGGGTTGATCTACCCTCTTAAGTGCTCGTTTTTTTGTTATTGTCCATGTTACTACTGTTCACAGTATCACTTCTAACTCGATTAATATCTCTGTAAACGAAACTAACAGAATCGGCGTGGTTGTTCTGCTCTGCTCTTAATAGGTGCATAGCCGTACCACAGCATTCCAGGGCCGCGACAATTGAAACCCGTCTTCGCAATTGAAATTACTGTATTTAGTCATTTCAATTGCTTCCCTTACCGATCTTTGTTGTAAGTATAGGTAATGGCGTTCTGTCGAAATGACCACAACAACAACTCAACCAGTGAACTCAATCCAGTTATAAGTGCCTGATTCACACAAACTTTTTTTTTGACAGATGATGTGCTATGTGTTTATTGTGCTATGTGTATACGTGAAAGGCTTGACAGATAAAATCGGGAACATTCTTTGCAAATACTCTATGAATACTGTGTTCCCCTAAGGATAACTTCTTGTTGAAAAAGCCTGGCGTCTATAAGGTAGATTGTAGTTGTGGTAGCTCATATAAAGGACAGATCAAGCTTGCCGAATCAAAGAGCACAATAAAGTTATTCAAAAAAAAAAAAAAATTTGACTGGCGATGCATAGGTCACGGTAGCCGAATTGGTAGAGGCATGTGCCGCGCTGAGGCACAGTATGCGAGTTCGAATCTCGTCGGTGATATAAATTTTTCCATTAGAAAATTATTATATGTTTACGCTAAGTAGGCGTTAACTGCTAAAATTATTAAAAAAACACATTAAAGTTGTTTGAAATAATGATCCTCATAAATCAGCCATAGCACAGCACCTGGGCGCTTATTCACTATGCCGCATAAAATTCCTTACCAAAAACGTGTGACGTCAGTACGGCAACTGCCGTACGATTCCACGAAGATATCTTAACGCGGCGCGTTATTTGCGTGAATGGTCATAGCGAATAAGGGCCCTGTTAAAATAACTAACGATTAGATTGAGTTGCATAACTCCCAGTTATACACCAAGATTAGTACCTAAGGTAAAGATCCCCAAGTTCGTGCTATAGTACGTTATTTCGTTAGTTTTGTTTCTGGCGCCAATAATAATTAATTTAAGTGTTATTTATTTAAATTATACACAATTATACATTTTGGCGACTAAACTGAGAGCAATGTGATGCTCAAAACTCTCAGTCAGCCACTAATAGCTGTGCGGCGTAAGTTTCTTCCATGCCATGGTTAGCGCTCGTACTTCATAGGCTTACGGAAAGGCAAAGGTAAATCCATTTGAATAAAACTTTTAATAGTGCTTTTTTGTACGTTTTTATATGACTCAGAAAAAAGTTATATGCAAGCATAGAATTCCTTTAAAATTGCAATAAATAGACTCCCGAAATAGCGGTCATTTTATTTTTCATGTGTCCCCTAGTTCGTGTCACTACCGACTCAGAGATATTCTAAGATACATTTTTGTTGCTCGTGTATTTATATAATAGTTATTTAGATAATGTAAATTAAAAAAATAAATCATGTATTTTATTAAGTTTCTTCAGAGTTAAATTCGGTATATTGTTTTGTTCACTAGAATTCTTCTAATACGACTTTGAAGGTGACCTGAATTTACATTTTTAAGGTAAATTCGCATAGGTACCTACCTACTACCAGCATAATTTTGTTTGTTATACTATTTAATTTGTTTATTATTGTATATTTATATTATTAATGGTTATTATTTATATTATTAATGGTAATAAATTAAAAATGATCTTAGATTAGATGAAAAAAAAGGTTTATTTATTGTCATTAAGCTGAATCTCCATCTCACAAATTTTATTGTGTGTGTTCTAAATTATCAAACTCATTAAATATTTATATTTTTTATTAATTAATTATCATAATTCACTGTAAAGAGCTTTATCCCGAAACAGGGGCCACGAGCTCACGAACTTAGAAGCAGAGCCAAATTCTATCACGAAATAGGCTTCAAACAAAAGGTCCACATATAAATAAATATAAAAATAAATACGAATTAAAACTACATAATCAATTCATTAAATTACTGTCAGAATTCCAATATTCATCAAAGAAAAGCTTGCAAACTGATATCATGTTTAGTAATATAATTAAAAAATCTTAAAGTCAATAAGAGCCTTAAGATGCCGAAATATGGGGCATTCACCCTAAGTGAATACCTTATACCTTAATTTCAATAGTCACGGACCTGTGGCCCAATTCCATAACTTGGCTACAATCGGATTATCACTTTTTTCATAGAAAATTCGACTCTATCGCAAGGCATTAGTGGTTGCGAGACTGAGAATTCGATTGAAGCCAAGTTATGGAATCGGGCTGCTGGAATCCAGTGTTACGGCTATGCAATAAGAACAGAGAAAAACTTGCAAGCGGATACTGTGAGTTTCGTTTGTTGAGGTATGAGTCGAGTTACAGCCGCGTTTACTTCAGTTACTCCGTGATCTTGGCGCAGCACTCTAGCCTGAAATATCGGAAACTCAAAACATAAGATTTAGGAGGCGATTGATTTTTATCCCATTTCTAATGTTGACTTATGACCTCAACACACGTAGAAAATTTGAGCTCCCATTTGCGGCAACCGTCAACTCGCAACTAGCTGTTATTACGATTGTCATATACTTAATTTAGTTGCGAGTTTCGCTGATCGCAACAGTTTTCGGTTGCTGCAATCGGTGACAAAAACTATTCTAAATTGCCACTACTAACAACTAACAAATTTGTAGCATTTTTGTCAAGTTGCTGGTTTCCGCGACCGGCAACCGCAACGCGTAGAGCGGCGACTTATAGCCTAACGGCGCAGCGCCTAAGGCACTCAGCACAAGTAGCAACTTTAATTTAGGCAACTACACTCAGAAAAACTATTGTGAAATCAACAGGAGTTGCTAAATAGGAGCCGTCACTTCATAGTTGTTTTGTTAGCGCAGCAACCTGAATTTTGCGAAAAATTATTGCGAATAAGACAATGTGGAAGTAATTACTTTGTGAATTACCACATAGTGAATTTCACAAACACATATTTTCACAAATTTACTCAACTAAACTTGGAAAAATCGCCAAAGAAAATCGCAAATAAACCTAAACGTTGCGCAAATCCAAACCAAAATATACGTTGCTAGATTACAAAATCTAGCAACGTATATTTTGGTTTGGATTTGCGCAACGTTTAACATTGTTGTTTTAATTATGTCCGCTGTGTATTTAACGTGGACATTACGAAATCACTTCCAAATCCTTACCGAATGCGATACAGTGGACGAACTAAACAACGGTCTGGTGGAAATTGTTCACGCGGTCGGGTCGGAGTTCTTTAAGACCCACAGCAAAAATAGAAACTCTCTGAGCATATACACTCAAAACTTAGGACAGAACGAGGCGAGATGAGGCTGCAGTCTTCAGTGGATATGTCGAGTTACAGCTTGAATAATAAACAGATCTCCAAGTCGATGCGACACAATTTGCATACCTATAGGTACATTATACTAATTGTATTAAGAACGCAATAGAGCAGAACAAGGACTCCAAAGTGTTCGCAAGAGATCTGCTTATTGGGCATAACCTGTTGACGAAGCTGAAGACCGACAATGGCAGCATCGTTTCGTCGAAGCCAGAGATTTTGAGTGAGCTCGAGAAGTGCTATGGACAATTATACACCTCATCGCGTAGTCCTCCTAGCACGACTAGCGATACAAGAGCCCGTTTGACCCGACATTATACCAAAGATATCCCGAACGTCAGCCTATTCGAGATCAGAATGGCTCTCAAACAGCTTAAGAGCAACAAGGCACCAGGGGAGGACGGAATAACGACAGAGCTACTAAAAGCGGGTGGAATAAAAAAGAGAAACCTGCAGAAGCTGTTTAACTCCGTCATCCTTTAGGGTACTACGCCAGAAGCGTGGCACAGGAGCGTAGTGGTATTGTTCTTTAAGAAAGGTGAAGAAGAATTATAGGTTCTTTTCGCTGCTGAGCCACGGCTATAAGCTGTTTTCAAGAGTAGTTACAAACCATCTCGCTCATAGGTTTGACGACTTTCAGCCTACCGAACAAGCTGGATTCCGGAAAGGCACCGTAGACCACATCCATACGCTCCAGCAGATTATAAAGAAGACCGAATAGTATAATCGGCCACTATGTCTAGCCTTTGTGGACAACGAGAAAGCCGAGACCTAGACAGTGCCTATTCATTACAGCGGTGCCAGATTGACTACCGGTACATCGAAGTGTTAAAGTGTTTGTACAGCAAGGGCACCACGACTGTCTGTCTACAAGATCGGAGCACGAATTCTATCAAGTTGCAAAAAGGGGTGAGACAGGGAGACGTTGTTTCTCCGAAACTGTTCACTTCTGCACTGGAAGATATGTTTAAGCTTCTGAACTGGAACGGACATGGAGTTAACATCAATGACGAATGCATCACTCACCTTCGATTGCCTGATGATATAGTCATCATGGCAGAAACCCTGGAAGACCTAAGCACAATAATAAGTGGCCTGAAAATTGTTTCTCAACAGGTGGGTCTTAAAATGAACGTGGATAAGACGAACATCATGTCAAATGCCCATGTCGCACCCATGCCGGTTTATGTTGGAAACGATATAATCAAAGCTGTTGATCACTATGTATACTTGAGTCAGACGATCCAACTGGGTAGATCCAACTTCGACAAAGAGGTCAACCGACGAATCCAAACTCGGATGGGCAGCGTTCGGGAAATTACGCCATATCTTTTCGTCGCAGATACCGCAGAGCCTCAAGACAAAAATTTATAATCAGTGCGTGTTGCCAGTGATGACATAATACGGCACTGAGACGTGGTCGCTGTCTATTGGTCTCATACACAAGTCGCGCAGCGTGCAATGGAGTGAGCTATGCTCGGTGTTTCACTACCGTCATAGAATCCGAAACCAGGAAATCCGTAGAAGAACCAAAGGTTACCGACATAGCTCTCAGAGTTTGCAAGTTGAAGTGGCAATGGGCAGGCCATATAGTTCGCAGAACCGACAACCGCTGGGGAATAAAGGTTCTCGAATGGTGACCACGAAAAAGCAAGTGAAGTGTAGGGAGACTCCCCACGCGATGGACCGACGACATTGTAGCCATCGCAGGAAGTCGATGGATGGAGTTGGCACAAGATCGCTCGTCATGGCGCTCTTTGAGGGAGGCCTATGTACAGCAGTGGACTTCTAAAGGCTGAAATGGTGATGATGATGACTGTGGATTTCAAGTTTTGGTTGTAACAAAGGTGATTTTTAGGTGAACAAAGGTACATTGGCTTGAATTTCGCAACAGAAAATGTGGAAAATCTCATAGGTAATCTCATAACTACGAAAACTAGCAACGTACGGTCGTAATCTCCTAATTGTGGGAATCTTAGAATATTTACGCTGCCTTAGATATTCTAATGTTAATGGGAACGTTATGTGTTATGTCGTTATGTGTCAAAATTCGGCATTTTAGAAAACACATTTCGTTTCACTCGAGCACTTTAATCAAGTCTTTTACGAGTTTAAGGCTAGAATTTGGAAAATAAATTCTTGGTCTGAAAACTGTTTACTGTGCACAAATTGATGCAACTAAGTATAAAATTTATCCAGTATTCATTAATATATCACGTGCATATTCATTTACTTTTTTAATCCACGATGTTGATATTTCTCGATTTTAGATCCACAGAAAACGGAATGGAATGTAAATATACAGATGTATAACAAAAATCTCTATAGTCACTGAGAATGCGACTTTTTTGATCCTGTCTACTTTTACGTGTCATTTTTCGTAGAGATTTAAGATTAGAGATAATTTCGAATCCGATATATCTCTTTTGCGCGAGAATCGGGCTCCATATTACTTTACTCTATGGAGCGCGCTAGCTAGGCATCCGCCTGCTAGACCGTATACCGAAAGTAGAAATTCGACGTCGTACTAAAGTCGAAGATACAAAGCTAATAATGTATTTATAGCAAAGCCTAAATGGAGATGGACAGGAATCTTGGCAAGACGGGATGATCTCAGGTGGACTAAGGCGATAACGGAGTGGTGGCCTAGAGGAGCGCAGCGTTCACTGTGTAGGCCACCAGCCCGATGGTCAGACGACATCGTTAGGCACGTAGGAACAGACTGGAGGAGACTTGCACAGGACTGGGACAAATGGCGTGCAAGAGAGGAGGCCTATACCAAGCAGCAGGTGGATACGGGCTAAGTAGATAGATATATAGAATTACCTACTTATTACTATTAAGTTATCTGCTAGTGGCTGCGCAAACTACTATTTTTCAGGCGCAATCCCAATGTTGAAGGTGAAGACAGCATTGTATAACTGCTTCGCTCACTCGCTTACGTTTTTCGCATATTCTATCTCGCTTTTACTTTATGCTATTTTATCCCCACAGCAGTACCCGCGCAATCGTCACAGAGCCAACTTCACAAACATATAGATTGGCTGCGACTACTGTACCTCTAGATTATTTATTATTTTGTGTCTCTATTTACATACTATTATTACCTACCTAATTTATTAAAAATTATTTCCTCGAGTATTTTTATTTTATTTTACCGAGGTTGGAAGATATATGATATTACCTACAATTTAAAATTCAAATACTATTTTCATAGGTTACCTATTTATCATCAGTGAAATAAAACACATGCATCAATATGAAAAAAAATATGTATTATTTGATTAACGTATAAAAAATATTAATTATATTAAATATGAAACTTAAAAATAACTATTCATAATATATCACCAACTTGAAGATCAGACGAGGAACGTCAGGTGTTCAAAGGTACAACGTAAGGTTTTACGTATCTTCTATGGATATACAAAATGTTTAGATATGTTTTAAGGTACATATAGTGTTGTTTAACTCAGAATAAAAACAATAACAATAATAAATATGTTTATTTTTTAAATTGGCGTATATTACAAACAACATTTTATGCTGACTTTTCTAAGTTATTGAGTATTGTGTTCAGTTTAATTAAAGAGTTGCTATATTAATTTAAAAATGTTGTTCTTTTATATCAAAGTTTCACATCAATTGATTATGTAAGATTGTGATGCAAAACCAAAGAAGTTGCTCTAAGCTCCTTGAAATATAAATTAATAAATATATAATAGTGAAACAATATGATGTTTTAAAAGTTTACAGTCAAGCAATATTTTTGGCAAGATGACATGTAATTTGTTCTTTAATTTTTAGATAATAATTTCTACTTAATATTTTTAATTCGCGCTAATAAAAAAACGAATTGAAAATTGCATCCGCTCGCATGCCGTCTCGCTTATACTGTTGAAATATGAGGATGACAGCCAACATTCCAAATAAATAAGGATGTTTTCTCAGACACTTTTTTTACCTTTACAATTAAAAAAATGTAATGAACAAAAGTTTATTTACAATACCATTATAATTTTTATGATTGACCTATAATTTTTATTGTAGATTTAATATTTTAACCATATATAATGTTCCATGTTTAGGGTTCAAAATGGCAGTCCCTGTATTGGAAAATATACGGTTAAAACATTAATTGTACTTACAATAAAAAAACTATAGATATATCCTAAACAAAGTTTAGTAAGGTATTGTACACTTTTAAATAATATCGAATTGCAATTTATGGCCAAAAAAAATAATTTCGCCAATGAACTTACGCGACATCTCTTGAAACGAGCTCTTGGCTCAATTATTACTTGGATCGAGATTATAAAATAATGCTTTCAAGCGTTTTAGATATTTATGACTATTTAGCTTAAAATAAAAAATGAATCATCTTTATTGGAGGCACCATTTTCAATTCGTTGCTTTATTGTCACTTGTTAAAATTTAATTAATGAACTAGAATATTTAATTAATGAGCTTTTAAGCTTCCAAATTTACATAAAATAATGTTAATTTACATTTTATTGACTATCACATTTTCAGGCCTTTTGAAAACCTCTTTCAATCTCAAACATCGCTCACACTTATCACAAAAATATAATAAACATAATTTATATATATTGAACATAATCACAGTGCTTTCCAGGTATTTGACGCCGAAATAATATTTACAAACTCATGCCATTCAAAATCAAGCCCTAATTTATAAGTAGACACAATCCAATTTTGAGTGCATTATAAACAGCCCAGTCCCGCCACATTTGATTTACTTTATACAATTTTTTAAACTAGCTTGTTATTGTGATATGTGTCTTACTCGTTAACACTTTAGATTGAAAACTGCTTGTAAGCTGCCATATCTAGATATTTTTTGATGCCCGTAATATTATGAATCACTCGTACCTTTTAATTCATGTGACTAATAAGTAGAATATACCCCTTAGCCCAATAATTACGATAAAATTCAGTTCAAGCAGCAGTACTTCAAAATTCAAGGTATAATAATATTATGGTACTTGACAATAAACGAAAAAAAATACGCGTCATTGCTTTATCATAGTACTTCTTAAACCCTTCGAGCACTGCTCACTCGATATCGCACATTGTAATATGCGCGATCATGCACGGTGCCCGAAGAATTACGGAATCTGAATATATGTTTAACTTTACTTCGTTAATAATTAAATCATTTAATTTTTAACCAACAATAATCATAATAAGTAACTTTTTGCCATTTGACTAAAACACTGCGCAGTGCACGTGACGTCACGGCGTACTATATCGCGGTTGTTTTGTTCCTGTGTGCCAGCGTTCTTGTACACCTTTGAGCAATAGTGAACGTCGTACGGTCGCCATGACAGCAATGTTCGTTTTGGCGCGATTCAATCAGATTCAACTCTCAGAAGTACGATTATTGATGGATTTCGTCATGTTTTTTTTTTGTTAAATTATAGGTTTCTGCACCCTATCGATTTGTATCAGAAAATTAGTCAAGTACCCTATTATAAACACACGAATTTACATTTTATTTTAATATACGTAGAGTAGGAGTTTTACCTTTAATCGTCATGTAGCGAACTTGTATCGTTGTAACTTTGAAGACCGTTTACGACGAACATGCAAGAATTTAGGAATATGGCATCAGTTAAATTTCTTACTAACCCCTTCAACAATAGAGTTCAATCTACCTATAACTGATACCGTATCTTGTGGCAACTTGTGGGGTGTGCGTAGTGGCGACTGCCAACAGCAACGGTACGTCATTCACGTCGATGTTGAGCGATTTGGTAAGAGTGGCGATGTCACAGAAGTCTGTGGACATTAACATGTCAGCGAGGGTCTTGGACAGCACGCAGAACTCGCGGAGCTTGCTTTCGAGGAATGATAAACACTGGAACAAGAGAAATACGAGTTTAAGCAATCTGAATTAACTTGGGCGAACTGCATCTATATCTAAACATATATTGTTGTTTGCCGTGTGAGGTAGTGCTGGCCTCCGGTGTCAGAGTTTATCATGTCGCTCGAGGCTCTGACATGGCTAATCGACTGCTTAACTAAACTTATAATAAAGCAGAAGTGACCAAAAGTATAAACCTACAAGAAGATGACAAAAAAAAGTCTATGGGACTTAAAATAAGCTACTGATTAAGAATATAACCTCCTTTAATAAGACATAAATTAATAAACTATAACCTGACTACGGTTAGGTAAAAAATAGCTTATAACATTTTGCGATAAAGACGAATCGATTGATACCTCGCTTGTCAAAATCGGACCAAGTTTTTAGATAACCCTTCCTTGGCTTGGAAGTAGTCGGGTACAAAAATAATAGCATATGACACTATACCCACAGAATAAATAATAGTAAAAGTACAGAAGGATATCTGAGTCAAGTCATTTAAATACATAGCGACTCTCGCTACAACGCAATAAAGTGCAATTTACATCGCACAGCGCTGCGAGCTTCCAATTATATTTACCTACAAGGCGCTCGCCCATTGCGTGCAGGCTAGAATGTATCGTATCACTACGCGCGAGAACTCCTATTGCTCTAACCGTTTCAGAATCGCTCTGTCTCTTTTTCGCTCGGTAGGGTTGTATCAAGATATGACTAAGTACTTGTACTAGTAATGATTCTGAGATATGAATATTGTAACCGAATAAACAAGTATGTAATAATGTATTATTTTATTACTTATTACTATAAATTTTGATAGTTCTATTAACTACATATAATGACATTCTTATCAGAATACTTATCAGGTACTAGGTCTGTACCTCATTATTTGATTATATCATAATAGGTATTGCACTTTGATGAATAAAAGGCACCTGTCTGAATTCCATGCTTAATAATGAATGAAAAAGAAATGGCTACCTACGTAATACAATGTCGATATGTAGGTATTTTACGAGACTTGTCAGACCGAATGCTATGCAGTACCTTCTAGGTTTCTTCTTGGTACTCATAATCAAGGAAAGAATAAAATTTGACAAAAACTGTATGTAAGTAGGTACTTTATCGTTAAGCACACGGCGCGCGACTCATCGAGCGCACGCTTGACAGCCTACTGAATTAACCCCAATATTGCGGCCTCGAAGTGTAGGTATAATATTTGTACTTGCTGCGGAGTGCAACCGGCCTGCTATACCTGCAGTGCTATTACGCAATGTTGATCATATCGGTTTCAAGCCGTCAAATTCAATAATGCTTTGCGATAGAGTCGATTTTGCTATGAAAAAAGTGACAATCTGATTGAAGCCAAGTTCTGTGGTCGGGCCCCTGAATACGAATCGATTGATATCTCGCTTGTCAAAATTGGACCAATAGGGACGACGCTACAGTGTAGCATCCATATACCCAAATACATTCATACATGCATGCATACATACATAGAATGTTAAACTCATTACTTTTCCCTTGCTTCGCAGTAGTCATAAAAATGGTGTATGATGGTCTGTCTGTTCGCATATCACGTAAAAACTCCTAGACCTATTGCGATGCGATTTTCGTTGTTGGATATCTTAGGTATTGACTTAAAATCTGATTTACTTTTTATCTTAATCCGATGAGTAGAAACCGAGCAATCGATAAAAAAGTATTTGACGGCTGAACGAAATTTGATATCATTGTACTTTATAGGTACGTTTGTTTCCGAGTCATGGATGTGTAATATTCGTATCTATGTATGTATGTTTATTCTTTGAGTAGTACCCGTGGTATCCTAGTTTGGGGGTAGGTGATTTGTCCTTAATATATCATACTAGTTTTCCCGCCCGTGACTTCGTACGCGGGGACTACTGTTTATCGCGAAAAAAGCATCCTTTTTTCTTCTAGGATATTAAAAACCAATGCAAAAGTAGGTGTATTACCAATGCTCTTGATGTTTTTTTGACAGACTTGTTATTTCGTTTCCATGGCAAACACAGACCATTCTGTGATGGCAACCGTTCTTTACAGTGAGTAATCAACATTTTCCAGTTTTCCCTCGGAAACTTTCAATTTTCCGGGATTAAAAGTATCCTATGTTTTATTCTAGGGTATAAGCTGTCTCCATTCTAAATTTCATCAAAATCCTTCAAGCCGTTATCGCGTGAAAGCGCCCCAAACAAACAAACAAAACACACAACGTTTCACTTTTATATATTGGTATGGATTATGTATGTACTAGCTGTACCCGCGGCTTCGCACGCGTGGTCATTTCTCTATGTTAAAAGTACTATGTTTGCTATTCCAGGACGTAAAATACCAATATTTTATGAAAATTTCGTGAACCGTCAAAAATATTTTTATCGATTGCTTGGCTTCGGATTGAGATAACATTTACACCAGTTTTTAAGTAAAACCCTAACCTATCCAACAGTGAAAACCGCATCGCAATCGGTCCAGTAGTTTTTACGTGATGTGAGAAAAAACAAACAGACAGACAGGATTAAAAAAACATCTTTAGTAGCTTATTTTAAGGACCATTTTTTTCAATTATTTTCTTGTATAGACTTTTTCGTTCCTATTGCTTTATTATAAGTATAGGAGATCATTAAGTATTATAACACTTTTAATGAAACATCTTTACATAACATACAGTACCGTGTCATACCTACTGACTGCCTGACAACGGAAATCCTAAACCGGTGGACTTTGAGACTTTTAAATTTGGAGAAAATATTCTTTAAGTATGAAATTAAGTATTAGAGGCGCAATAATGTAATTTTAATATTATAATTTACGTGGCAAAGTTTGCACGCGGGTAAAGCTGCGGGGGCAGCTAGTCACAAATAATGAACGAATAGATGTCGTAAGCCACACCGCCGGATCCAGTGGATCTAGTGACATGGAAATCCTACGTGTTTGGTTGTTTGTCATATGAGGTAGTGCTGGCTTCTGGTGTCAGAGTTTGTAAGGCCGCCCGAGGGCCTCTGACATGGCTTAGCGACTGCTATTAATCAATAACAGCCGGGACCGACAGCTTAACGTGCCCTCCGAAGCACGGAGCGATAGAAATCAGCACATATCTTAGAAAAGTCATTGGTGCGGAGCCTAGGATCGAACCCGGTATCGTTGGATTCTAAGTTGCACTAATGGCTACCAATCCTACCTGATGAGCGGGGACTTTGGCCTTCCACATAGCGGGGAGAGCGTCCAACATGGCGCCTACCAGCGAGGACATGCCGCCGGTGCCGCAGTCTCTGCCGACTACCCTCACCTCCCTGGAACGTTACAATCTATGTAAATAAAAGAAAAATTAGAAAAGTGGAGAATTCGGGACAAACGGAACGTCCTTTTTATATGGGATTATTGTACGCACTCAAGTTGGACTTGGATGCTTCGAAATTCAAGAATAAACTAAAGCCCACAGATAAATTACGCCAGTAAGTGTAATTTAAAATCTTTGAGCGGGCGTCACGGGTTCACAAAACGTTTCAAACGACGGATATTCATACTCTTGTACTTTTTTCATTATCCACGCGGGTGGAACCGCGGGGCGCACCTAGTTCATAATATAAAAACAATCACATCATCAGCCGTAAGAGCCTTCCCCATAATAAGTATAATTTAAAAACAAGCTTTTACGTGCTTTTAAAGTTTTTTATTTCTTTTTTTTCATGCTTTTTCATCTATTTGGATAGCTAATCAGGAAGTGCTCGTAATTTGAGTTGCAAGACTCTAGGACAGACAGAAATAAATACATACATACATACATACATACAAGTGAAGTAAAATAAAAGCTTTTAAAAAAGTAGGGGTTCTGTGATAGCCACTACTGGGCTTGGCAGGCGTCAGGACAGGAACATGCGGCAGGCCATTTCCTGAATTGCTTTTGCTGGTTCGCACAGCACGCGTGGGGTGTGACTATTATTGTGCCGGCCACCACACGGAAAAATCAATATCAATGCATATTTTTTTCATTCCTTGTTCTCCCGTATATAAGTTTTTTTTTTACACACAAATTCTGAGTCAAGTCAATATTAACTTAATTTTATAAAAACAATATAAAATCCGAATAATGTGATTTCTCAGAAGTTTTTTTTCGTTTATTTTTCCTCATCAGTCGCGTTAACTAGTAATGTTCGCAATTATGAATGAAAATATCCTTGCGATTCAAGATACATAACTGGATGGTTTCTGCTCCAAATTTGTTTTATCTGATGAATGTTTTCATCTAGGTACATTCATGCCATTAATATAAATAAACTCAAATATAATACAATACGAAATCAGTGGTATTCTTGTCGTACGAGATGGTGCTGACCTCTACAATTAGTTTTTCAGGCCAACCGAGGGTGCCATGGCTTAACGACTGCTATCAACCAAGCCAGCTGTTATCGGCCAAGTCCCAGCTGTTAGCCTTAATAGCTTAAATCAGTACATACCAATTATTAGTGTCTCCAATAATGGCGACCGCTTGTATAGGCGCGATATCCATCTGCTTGTTGAGGTACGACGTGACGTCTAAATCGCGCCTTAGCTCGGATTCCCACGCGTACGGCTTTGCGATTGTTCCTGCGAAGCAATGACGACTTTGGTTAGGTTAGGTTATATTTGGATTATATAAGGTTATATTTTATTATGTTAGGTTATATTATGTTGGATTATATAAGGTCATATTAGGTTAGGTTATATTAAGCTGGGTCATATAAGGTTATATTATGTTAGGTTATATTACATTATAAAAATGCGTTAAATGAGTGCTATCTATTATTACTTGAAGAACGACGTAATAACATTACTTATAATATATTACTGTTCTCAAGTGACTATTATAGCTTTTTTGATTTCATTATTTGGGTTTTACCTGACTGCCTAGAAGAAGGGAACTATAATTCTTTAAATCTAAAAACAACTGAGCAATTTTTCATAAATCGCTTGCTTGTCGTGTGAGGTAGTACTGGCCTCTGGTGTCAGAATTAGTCAGGCCGACCGAGGGCCTCTGACATGGCTTAACGACTGCTATTAATCAATAACGGCGGACAGCTTAACGTAGCCCTTCGAAGCACGAATGGTGGCCAAGGAACGAACCTATGGTTGAAATCTAACGCGAAATTTTATTTTTTTGTGGCCTTAAATTGCAATCAAGTTTTACTTACTAATATTTTTAACTATATTTTATACTAATATAAAGTCAAGCACGATTGCAATTTAAAAGGTATAAAAAAGCTATATATTGAAATAACCACCAACTAGTGAAACCTAACTCATAGACTATACACCAGAGAATTTGGAAAATCCATAGCCATGTCTGACGAAAACAAGCAAACAAAAGGGGTAGGACCTATGTGGCATATCAACCCGCCCGCCATTTTGTTTTATTTTCAAAGTTTCCGCGCACGATTTAAGTAGAATATGTGGGTAGAGGACACTTAACCAAAAAATTACAAGTAATACCCTAAAGTGTCACGTTCCCGATATATTTGGAGGTAAAGATCGCCACATGAGAATAATTATTTTTAATAAATAGTAAAATTAACCTGGAAACTATTATTTGAATAAAATTGAATGCGTGTACATACGTAATTACTGCATTTTTAAGTATTGTAATTCTCATAATTATGGCAATTTTTACCCCCAAATATTCCGGAAACGTGACACATTAGGGTACCATATTACTTGCCATTTTTGGTTGTATAAGTGTTCTCTACCCATATATACTATTTAATCGTGCGCGGAAACTTTGAAAATAGATCAAAACGGCGGGCGGGTGAATATGCCCGCTACCATACAAAAATGTTCGAACCCCTTTACATGTGAAGTAAATAAAACCATCTCTACATAGTATAAAACAAAGTCGCATTCCGCGTCTGTCTGTATATCCGCTAACTCCTTCTAAACCACGCATCGGATTTTGATACGGTTTTCACCATCAGTCAGATAATTTTTCATGGAAGGTTTATAACTAGTCTGGCCATAAATACTGTTACATAAAATGTTTTTTTTTTAATTATTTTGTATTTGGAACGCGTTTATTTATTTTAAGAACTTCTTTCGATTTCGCGCCATTTCACATATTTTTTCGTGTTCATTATCAAATTACAATATGGTATGGGGTGTTAAAGAAAATAGAATTGCAGTGATCGCATTGCACAAAGTGGGTATGGAGCGGTCGGTCATATTCCAGACACTTGAAAAACTTGGTATTAGCCGTATGTTCTTATATCGTACTATCAACAGATACAACAACACTTCCTCTGTCGAAGACCATAAAAGATCGCGGCGGCCGCGTGCTGTTAGAACTACAAAGGCTGTTAAAGCCAGAACCCGTCGAAACCCCATTAGGAAGCAAAAAATCTTATCGCGAGAAATGAATATTCCCGCTAGGACTCTGTCGCGTATTATAAAACAAGACCTGAAGCTCGGTGCTTACCCGTTCCGGACTTTGCTTTTAAGAGCTGAAAACTGGCCCTCATCTAGCCCAGACCTCACCCTAGACCCTTTAGGCTACCAATTATATGGTCTGTTTTAGAGGACATGGCTCTAAACGAAACGGCGACATTGAGACTCTTAAAAAATCTCTGGAGCAAGCAGTGGCGAAATTTCCCATGGAAACAGTGCGTAAATCCATATATTCGTGGCCAGACATATTAAAGGCCTGTATAAAAGCCAAATGTGGGCATTTCGCTTAGAATATTTATTCTTATTTTTTGCTGAGAGTTTAATAAATATGTACATATAAGTTTTAGTAATATTACATTACTTCATAAAAATAAATTTGCATTTTAATTTGTAACAGAACTTATGGCCGGACTAGATATATATAATAAAACCTTAATTAAGTTTTAATGTAAGTAAAACACAACAATATTTCAATACAACCAAGTCGCCGAAAAATAAATTTACATGGCTCACGTAGGCTAAGAGATTCGTAAACTGAGCGAAACGAGAAGGCGAGAACTTCACATTTTTCACTTCCTTTTTATCTAAATTACACCCGTGCGAAGCCGGGGCGGGTCGCTAGTTTATATATAAATTGTATTCAAATTTGTATCTCACCTTGTAAAATTAAATCAGGTACATAATGATCGGTGACTCCACCCAGCAGCGAGCCGTCGAACCCGGATTTCTGCGCCGTCGATTCAGTCTGTGCACACATCTCGGGTAGAGGAAACTCGGTCACTCTCTTCACTTCTATTACTCTGTCTCGCTCTCTCTCGCGGTTCAATCGCCTTGCTTCGGGCCTTCGAAACTCTAAGGGCTTCAAAAAGGGAGGTGCAGAACAGTTTACTTCATTACATGACAATTTCAGTTCAGTCGTTGTAGATTTGAGCTCAGTTAATAATGAAGAATTGGATTTGAGGTCACTTATTGATGATTTTGAATCTTTCGATGAATTTGTTCCAATTTCTGACTTATTTGCTGAAGTACGTGTTTCTCCTAAACATATTGAAGGTATTTCTGTAGACTTGCTTGATGAAATTATATTTTGCGATTTATTTGTGGTTGTTGCTGTGCCCAAAACAGTTTGATCTGCAGATTGTAAGTCATTTGATGAATCATCACTGTAGGAGTCTGCCAATGAGAGTAATGACTTCAGATTGTTCGAAGATTTCGTGTATTTTAGTTTATTTGATTGTTGCAAAGGCCGAAATTCTACTGCAGAGCTTTCATTTTCTCTTGAACTTAAAGGAATTGCATGTTCAATTGAAATTTTAGGCATTTCTGTGGATACTACTGGTCCAAGATCTGCCGTATCCATTGTTTCATATTCCGCTATCGAAGTAGTATCAGTCTCATTTATCTTTTGTGAAAGTTCGGTTTCAGGCGCTGCGTTTTTCGTTTCATGTATGTTTGTTTTTTTTTTGATCAAGTTCACAACCACCACGTTTTCTTTTCTTCTTCGGACAAATGTTTTCGGCGACAGTTCCCTGTGATCCCTCTCGTTGTCTGCGACTTGCGTTTCCTTCGCATACTGGGGCTCCGACACCCGCGGCATATCGTTCATGTATTCCATTTCAGAAGCGTTTGTGGGCGTCTGGAGCATCGACTCCATCATCTGGCACTTCACACAAGAGTCACACTTCTCCTCCTGGATCGGCGGAACCACCATCGGGTCGAACTGAAAGTTGTCCAGCTTCAAATTCCCAGGCTTCCCAATATAGTGCCTATCTAATATCTCTAAGTTTTTGCTCTTCATATAATTAGTGACTATCTGTGGGTACTTATCAAACTCGAACTTAAAACCGGAATGTTTTATGGGTTTGGAATGTTGCAGTGTTTGCCCGCAGCACTTGGAGGGGCTCTCCGTGTTTCTGACGCAGCCTTCTCTCTCGCACTCTTTCTTCTCCGTCTCCAAGATTAGAGGTTCGTTTTGGACTTTGGATGATTTCTTCACGCATTTGCCGTTTGTGGACTTGTTCTTTAGGCCGACGAGTTTCTCGTCGTCGCCCAGGACGAAGACTACTTTCGGATCTGGCGCCGAGTCTTCGGAAACCGACGAGTTTAGACTAGAATCGGAAGAAGCTTTTATCGACAGCATCATCGTTGGGTTTCTTCTGAGAGGGCAAGTCGGTTTCAGACCGGTGGAGCTTCCTCCACACTCGGTAGAGAGCTTATGTCTTAAGTCGGCGAGGTTCACATCGCTGGCGATGAGCGTACTGGCACTACTATCACTGTGCTGAGTATTAACTGAGGGCACGGACAAATCACAGTCGAGTTTATCGCTCGTTACAGTCCGTTTTAATCCTGGTTTGTTAACACTGATCGTTTTTGTTTCCTTCAGCGCGCATTCTCGGTAACTGAAATCGGTTCTTTTGATGTCGCCGCAGCGTAAGAAATATGTTAAGATGGAGAGTAGGCGGTTGACGAATGGCGCGTTCTTTTCCCCGCTGACGATTGTTCTGGCGGCTCGCGGCGGGAAGCCGATGCTTCCGCAGAGGTCGCCGAGTTGTGCCCACAGCGCGTTGTACGGTTTCCTAGTATCGGTGGTGCTGTGGAGCGGTTGGTGGTCGGCGGTGTCGTACGGACTCACGGTGGTCACCCAGCCGAGGTGGTATGTTAGCACGTGCGTTAGTAGCGTGCTGATGAAGCTGTAACAAGAGAAAAACTCATGTAGTAGAAATATAGACAGTCATGTAGCAAAGCTTATAAAATAGTTATCTTTTTTCATAGACTGACTAAGACTAGGAAAGCAACTTTCGAAAAGGAGTACCTAAATACGACAACGAAGATCCCTGTGTACAATCTGCGCAACCATGACCACTCCGACCAGATTGTCCGACTAACAAGAGTGAAATAAGAGCTCACCGTGCGCCTAATAATAAGATACCCCGCTCGTCGCAGAATCAAATGCTGCTCATTGCAGATTCAAATGCTGCTCAGAACAGAACTTCGAATCTAAAAGTCTTGCGCTGATCAACCAACGAAATAAAACAACCATTGTCAGGGCTCCACTAAATTCAAGTGACATAATTATTCAAATTCTCATATCATAATGTTTGAAACATCGCCACGAAATAAGAAAAATCAACTAAAGGCGATCTTTAAGTATCAAAATAATCTATCTACACAGCAGTAAGTAACAGAAAGTCTATACAATAAAAATTATTAAAACAAATTGATCTAAGGCAATTGGTATATGTCTTTCTGTTTGGTCGCGCATCATGTAAAAAGTACTGAACCAATTGAAATGCGGGTTTCACTGTTAAATAGCTTAGGATTTGACACAAAATCTGATGTACTGCATCTCAATGCGATGAGGAAAAGCCGAGCAAAAAATATTTGACTGCAGAACGAATTTTCGTATAGGTACTTCTAGTTTACTAAATAAAAACGTATCAGTCATGTACCTAAGTGTTATGAACACCATCAAAATGACATGTACCTAAGTGTTATGAACACCATCAAAATGACATGTACCTAAGTGTTATGAACACCATCAAAATGACATGTACCTAAGTGTTATGAACACCATCAAAATGACATGTACCTAAGTGTTATGAACACCATCAAAATGACATGTACCTAAGTGTTATGAACACCATCAAAATGACATGTACCTAAGTGTTATGAACACCATCAAAATGACATGTACCTAAGTGTTATGAACACCATCAAAATGACATGTACCTAAGTGTTATGAACACCATCAAAATGACATGTACCTAAGTGTTATGAACACCATCAAAATGACATGTACTTAAGTGTTATGAACACCATCAAAATGACATGACTGGTACAAAAATGCTACTGACTAATCCAACTCAATTAACCCAACGATTTGAACACAATCCTAGACAAATGGCGTCAATCAATATCTAATCAAGACATCATTAGTCTATTTCTAGAGATATTAAACGTTAATTTGCACCACCCACGGTTGAACAACAATGTCGAGCGATTTGTGAACGTCAAACCATTAAAAAACCATTCGGAATCACGTGAAAAACACGTAAACAGAACGTACGAAAATAACGCACCTGTTATTCATACCGTGATGGACAGGGAATTTCATTCACACTTCTTCTTTGTACCACGTAAGAGTAACGTCTAAATGTGCGTCCGACTGTCATATAATGTCATATAAACAATTGGATATATTCCAGAAGTAAATAGAGAAGATAAAGTGTATTGGAGGATTGCCATCAAATCCATACTTCGAACTTTTCTTATAGTTTGGTCGAAACTAGAACAAAAAATATTGAACATTTGCGATGTTCAATATTGTTTGTTCTAGTTACGACAGGGTACCCGTTCTTGTAGGAATGTATCATTTTTCTATGACCAGAGAGCTATCATCACCATCATCATCAACAACCTGCACTAGTAGACATAGGCCTCTAATGCAGGACAATGCATAATCACTAATGTAACAGCTAGACATAGGCCTCTCCTAATGCGCGTCACTGAGCCCAAAATTCGGCACTTTTTATGTAATTGCTGCCAGCTACTTTGCGTAAATAGTCACTCTATCTGGCCGGAGGGCGTCCTACTCTACGTTTGCCTATACGTGGTCTCCACTCGAAAACTCTTCTACCCCACCGGTTATTGGACCAGAGAGCTATAGAAAACAAAAATCAGGGGAAATGGTTATTTTCAACTTTATGGTTTTTAATCATCAAGGATTTTACTATGCAATAACGGCATGCTTAAAGGGTAGCTGTATTGGTTGAGGCGAGGCCAACAATGTCAAAATTGATATACACATAATAAAAGGTATACAACTATATTGTGTGTAGAATAGGCAAGAAAAGACAAATTTTCGTTACATCTGCGTAGTTTCATGTTGCCATCGGGATAAGAAGTGTTGTGTAATTCGGGCGACTCAATTTCCAAACTATGGAAAAGCCAATATTGTTGGCATTTAGCTTTCCCTATTGCGTGTTGCGTAGATATCGGATGCATCAGTATTGCATGGATGTCTGCGAGTCCAGTGCCTTGAGCGTCATGTGTAATGGGAATCGCTCCAACTGCCAAGTCTTTAGGTACCGGTTTATTTAGTTTGGTTTATATTGTGACCGTTTGTTTGGAGCTTGATAGGGGATTCCACTCAATTTTTACACGAGTGCCCAAAAAAGGAGTGTTATATTTTCAGGGTTCATGTACGAAGGCTATCTGATACGTCCTTTTAAAAACTATTTATAAAACCTTATTTCTGGTAAATAGCATTAACACTGGCAGGCATAATCTTTCAAATGAAGACTGTCTAAAATTCAGCAAAAAAAAAAACAAGTTTTTGTCAGTTTTTAACCATTATTTAACTGTGATCAATCGTAAATTTTCAACAACTATGGAAAAATCTGATTTTCGTGCCGTTATAAAACATTTTTTTTTGAAGGGTTGCAGTGCTGCCAAAATAAAAACCTGTTTTTCAAATTGATATTCTGGTCACTTTTTGTAGTAAACTGTGTTGATATTTTAATGTTATTAGATAGATACATTCATTTTATATTTGAATAAAACATAATAACAGGGTATCATCGATCTTGTTTCCAAGATACAATATTTTTTCTGGAACATCACCCCATTTTTGTCTTCATATTTTTTCCGAGGTTATATTTCCAACTTGATTCTGTTCATGGCACTAACGCACCAATGTTGCAGACTGTTTATAACTGGATAAATGATTTTAAACGTGGTCGGCCAAGCACATCTGATGCTCCACGCTCTGGTCGCCCAATCGAAGTCACTACTGAGGATGTTGTTGAAAAAGTCCATAATATTGTAATCGACGACCGCCGAGTGAAGGTGCGTGAAATAGCTGAGAACACAGGCATCTCCACTGAGCGAGTACATAAAATCCTGCATGAAGATTTGGGTATGAAAAAGCTGTCTGCACTATGGGTGCCACGTTTGTTGACAATCGAACAAAAACGCGAACGAAAGGGAATTTCAAAACTGTTTGGATATGATGAAGCGTAATCCTCGGAATTTTTTGAGTCGATTTGTCACTGTGGACGAAACTTGGGGTCCATCATTATACACTGAATCAAAACAGCAATCAAAACAATGGATAGCGACTGGTGAATGTGCCCAGACTGTTTTGTCGGCTGGGAAGGTGATGGCGACAGTCATCTGGGATGGCGAAGGAATCATTATGATTGATTACTTGGAAAAGGGAAAGACTATCACTGGCCGTTATTACGCAGAGTTATTGGACCGTTTTAATGCCAAATTGTTGGAAAAACGACCAAATTGTCCCCCAAGAAAGTCCTCTTTCATCAAGACAATGCCCCAGTGCACACGTCAGCTATTGCAATGGCCAAAATCCACGAGTTGGCCTTCGAGCTGGTTCCGCATCGTCCGTATTCGTCGGACCTAGCTCCGTGCGATTATTACCTATTCCCAAATCTGAAAAGATGGCTTGGAGGGCAATTTTTTTTGACAAATGAGGACTGCATCGCAGGTGTAAACGGTTTTTTTTTTATTTATTTTTTTTATTTTGTTTGGCCCTCAAAGGAGACTATGTTGAGAAATAAATGTAAATTGTTTAAAAAAATATTTTTTTTACTTTTTAAAACGACTTATCAAACAGCCCTCGTATGTTTGTATGTATGTATGCATGTAAGTTTATTTATTCCTCCATAACTTTTATATGCCTGAACAGCTTTTTATGTATGGGGTATCGTTAGAATCCTTCCGAGTAACATAGGTTATGTTTTTTTTGGAAAATTAAGTTATGCATATTCGAAGTAGAAAAAAAACTTCGTATTTTACAATATGGGTATCAAGTTGAAGGCCTTGATGAGCACATTCCAGCAATATACAATTTATTGTCATGTGTTCTTTTTTGGCAAGCAGGCGTTTTTTTTTAATTTATGGCTTGTTTTAAAGAGAATTGTTTGTATAAAATTCACGTGGAAATGTTCCAGAATTTCGTCAATTCGACAATCGGTTTTTTATTTGCCCGAGCGCTTCTGACATCTATAAACGATGAAGTCATGTTCTTCGTTTTGATCTTTCAACCACTGTGTCGTTTGTGCCCTGATATGGATGTTTTTGTTTGAAATATCGTGGTGATAGGATTAGCCAGCTAGACTAAAGGAGACTTGAACTTACTTGACTTTGCCTTCAGGAGTAGCTTGAAGTCATGAGCAGACTTGCTTTAAATTCGGGAATACTGAGATTATCGGGAAAACAACGAGGACCATTGCAGCCCGAAAGACTAATTACATAATGAATGCGTGGGTTTTTATTACAGCGCGCGTATAAACAGCTGAAGAAATGTGTCGGGTTTTTCATGTGATGTATCAAAGTGATTGACTGCCGAGTCTATTATTGAGAAGTATTGAAATGAGCAGACGTTGTGAGAGACGGCGAAACGGCCGTCAACTTGGTTGAAATTACTTTCCGCGTTTTCATGTAAACGTCTGCCTGTCTGTCTCAAATATCAACGTCCACCCAGCAAATGAAGACGCGGATGAATACACTTTATGATTCACACAAATATTTACGTGTTCAATGTTCATTCATATTGAAACCAAACTTCAAAAGTAAGAGCTTATTCAAGTATACTACTGAAAATTAAAGGATGCTCTAATTAAACATAACCTGGAAAATTTATTATAGACATTGCCTATTTCAAAATTGATTTGTACTAGATGAAAATCGTGATTGCATTAGTTATTCTGCAATTGGTAGTTTCCATATAGCGTGGAATTTCACCGGTGCGGTGCGGTGCTCATTAATCCATTAAAAAATAACTCCACGTACCGTGTACCCGTGTACTCCGTGTACGTATTAACTCCACGTGGGGTGCGTTGGGATCTAGCGGCGTGAACTCCTGAGGAAGAGCATCGGAAACGCTCGAAACCTAGGTAGTTGTTTTCGACAATAAACACGTGAGTCATAGCCGGTAGTGATATCACAAAATAAGTATAATTACCAAAAAAAAAAAAAAACTTGCCTTTTACTTTTTACATATTTAAGTTTTTTTTTATTATTGCTTTCTCATCGGTTTGTGAGCTACTCTGAAAGTTTCAGTCGGATCGGAAAATGCTTATGAAAATGCGTGTGGTTGGAATCGGGAAGTGCTCGAAATTTGAATTGCAAGATTCCAGGACAAAATACATAGATACATCGATACATACATACAAATGTAGTTAAATAAAAGCTTTTAAAAATAGCAGCTGTAAAGAAGTGAACTGCGAAACGAGGGTAAGCAGTTACCCAACCCGAGGAACGACGCATATAATGATCCCGGGAAACGAGCCACAGATAGGAAACTCCTATAATTTATTTACAACCATAACAAATTTTTAAGCTTTCATTAGCGCCATTTAAATTTCATCATCCTTTATTTACCGTACCTAAAATAGCATCTATTATTTACATGCAAAACTAATAAATCATACCGTTAAAATCATGTGATGCTTTAGCAGAAGTTATCTAACTGGTCGTAAACCGAGTCACAGGTTTGCGATCTCTAAAAGTATGTACTCGCGCTGTAAAATATGTTTATCGCACATATAAAATCACGTGAGAATCTATATCTACTCGGTTATAAGGAAAAACTAAAATAGAATCGTTTTTTTTGTTGACAATTTCGAATTCGTTGCATCATGTGGGCAAAGTAGGTATCTGTATTTTATAACTACGAGTAGTAATGATCATAATATCTGCAATGATAAATATATTGAAAGTTTTTATAATTATTATTATAAGTTATAATTACAATACTGCAAACGTCTATTAAAACTATTTCTGTACATCAAAGATAGTTATAAATATACTCACTGTGATCGAGTATTTGAGAGGTCAAAAACTGTATTTTACATTGGTTTTTTATTATTTAGAGTCGAAACTATTTTATGACGTTGATACAAATTTCCGAATTTGATATTTATAACTTAGGTACCTATACTAAACTTTAGTTAAGCAAAATGTGGCAGTAAAATTACTTGTTCAAAAAAGTTTGTCGCTTGAGGGTCATTAATCATTTCAAAATGGTAGCTTTCAGGAATTAAGCAATGAGAAGATTTTTTTGTTTAGAGTAGAGATGCCATATTAGCGTAACAGGCGCGCCGCGACTATATGTCTCAATGTACATATTCATGTCAAATCGCAAGGAACATTCGTAAAAACGCGTAGGGAAACCATTCGTATTGCCCTACAATAATTAATATTATTATAAGACCAATGGCGTTTATAGCTTATAACTAGCTTAAAAGCAAAAAAATAACACGCCTGCCCTGCCAAAAACTAACTTATGTCAATAATTTTTTTGGCGACCAGTTGGTCTCGTGGCTAGTGATCCTAGGTACGTAATCAAACGGTCGCGGGTTCGAATCCTGCAAGGTGCAATCATTTGTGTGATGAGCAGAAATGTTTGTTTCCGATTCATGCATGTAATATTCTTATCTATGTATGTTTATCCGTTATCTAGTGCCCATAGTACAGGGTATCCTAGTTTGGGGCTAGTTAATTGGTGTGGAATTGTACCGAATATATTATTATAATTAATATTAAATTATATGCTGTTGGAATGTGCTTATCAAGGCCATCAATATGAAAAATGGAAGGAAACATATTTTTTTCGCCTTTTTAAATGGAGCCATATTGCCGAAAATTTAGGTATTTAAATAATAACTAGCCTATGTTACTTGAGGAGATGTAAGGATTCTAACGATACCCAATACGTCAAAATCTGTTCAGGCTTTTTAAAAGTTATGGTGGAATAAAGAAACTCACATAGACACAACATACATGAATGCTAAAAACAGAACACTCCTTTTTTGGGCAGTCATGTAAAAATAGTAATAAACGCACGAATAGGAGAATAATATTTTTTGTGAATTTAATGTTAATGCTTCAGATATGACATACCTATTCGAATAAGCAACAGGCGACACTGGGATTCATCAACAATTGGTTCGCAGCCTTTCGATACTTTCGTACTTCGGTGGCCAGTGGTCAAATTCAGACGGACGTTTGTTTTTTCGCAGCTCCAAGGGATTGCAGACCTATTTGATATTAATTTTGATTAGATACCTCCACGCGTTCAAGAGAAAAAGGTTCTTGACAGACATAGACGGAAGGACAACGAAGTAATTCTATAAGGGTTACTTTTGATGAACGGAAACCTAAAAAAAACTACTAAGGTGCTAACCTGCCATCTTTGTTTTTCCAAATGAAGACGTATGTATTAAAGTACATTGAGATCATTGTATTAAATCCGCCTGCACAAACCAACACCATTTAACGTAGAACCGTCGATTTACAGGTTTGCACACACGACATATATATATATGTTCTGTGGGTTCACATGCCGTAATGCAGTATACATTATGCGATCACATGACCGCATTGTTTCTCGCAGATCCACCGTGTGTTTGCGATTCACGTGACTGCCAGACCACTTTGAATTCAAATAGCGGTACTTCTGTAGTCTTTGTATAATTTGACTTCCTCTCCGCCGTATGATCTGGTTTTTGGATATAAATTACGCAACATCTATACAACTCTATACTTATAATAAAGCAGTAGGTAACAAAAAGTCTGCACAATGAAGATAATTTTAAAAAAATGGTCTGGTGGACTTAAAATAAGCTACTGAATAAGAATATAACATTTTTTAAATGGTGTCTGTCTGCATGTTTGTTCACGTATCACTTAAAAATTACTGGACAGATTGTGACGTATTTTTACTGGTGTACATGGTATCTCATTCCGTTGAGTAAAAGTCGAGTATTACTGGACAGATTGTGATGTAGTTTTTACTGGTGTACATGGTCTCTCATTCCGTTGAGTAAATGTCGAGTAATCGTTAAAAAACATTTGACGCCTGAATGAAGTTTGATGATGTTGGTACTTTTGGTTCTGGAATTACACAGGATCCTTAAATCCCAGAATAATGACCAAGCGGATAAAGCCGCGGGCACAGCTAGCAATGATCATGAATCCTGTTCCTTTGTACAACACGCTTTTATTCGATCGACCTGTAACTATGTAACGAGTTTAAACTTTGCAAATTATATACTATCCTGTTATTAACATACAAAAACATGAGCTGGTCTGATGATGGAAACAGAACAGAAGGAGGGTAACAGAACCCTTGAATTGTTACTAGTAAACCCTTCTAGTTTGGGCTCATTAGTTTTTTTAAACGAGTCCTATTCATTTCATCTGATGACGAGCGCGTTTTTATTTTTTGTATATTTTAGTATGTAGTTGTGCCAGGTTATTTATTGCTAAATACGAGCGGTAGCTCTGGTTACCGTTACACTGTACGAACGTTTTGCACGAGCGTTCACTTTGAGCCTAATTAAAACTAAAACAATATGTGTTTTTGGATTGTGTGAGATATGAAGGGAGTGAATATTGAGATGATAGAGAGAAATGGAAGAAAAGTACTTGTTGTAAAGATCCAATCCCTTATAGACCCAAGTTATTGTAATCGGTAGTTCAAGACTAATATCATATCCCACAATTTCTTTTCGCACACACATAAAAATGACAAAAACTTGGGCGTGCTTATTAATAGACAACTTGGGGACCCCAGTTAACAGAGATAAGCCGTAAAGTTTATGCGTCAGCGGGTTCACTTAGAAGACTGCGTAATTACCTTCCCACTACCACCAAACTTGCTCTAGCAGTCTCTTCTGCTGCCTATACTCGACTAAATGCTATTTGGACTTAACCGAAGAACAGCTGAATAAGCTAAAGCAATTACAAAACTTTTGTATTTGGTTCGTTCGCAATTATGACCATTTATCTGATTTTCGCACAAAGCTCAAATGGTTACCAATCCTATGTCGCCGGGATACTCATGCCCTCTCTCTTCTGTACAGTGTCCTGTTTAATCCATGGACCCCTCCCCATCTCAAAGAGCGATTTGAGTTCCTTCATCTTTCCTATTCCCGTATTCTTTGTTCGTTCCACCAATACAGTTGAAAGTCCCAGATCAATCTACGATGTTTTACCTCAACTCTTTTACTAAACGGGCTGTAAGACCGTGGAAATGAAATAATAACAAGTATGTCAAGTACGTGAATAATAATGCAGTTGTCTATGGTCAAAAAACACAACGATCATTGCTGCCAAAGATTTTGAATTACGCTTACTGGCGTATTTTTTTTAGAAGTTACGACGGGTATAGAATTGCTAAGGAAAATGCCGCAGTGTGAGCGCTACCCGTGCGAAGCCGGGGCTATCTAGTTATAAGTATAGATAGATCTGAAATGATGAGACGAGCAGTTTGTCCATGTGATGGTTAGGACATGCTTATGAAAACTTCGTTGTCAGTCATAATTTTGAAGTGATAATTCTGTGGAGACTGCAACGCTAACTTCTAAAAGTATAGATAGATAGATAGATAAACGCTTTATTGCACACCATTTAAATCATACACAAGAATAAACATTTAACTTAAATAAAGTACAATGGGCGGTCTTATCGCTTAAAGCGATTTCTTCCCCACCCAAGCGATTTCTCCACATCCATTTTTCAGTATATTTATACTGGAAAAAAAACATATTCTCTCTGAATGCAATAGTCTGAATGGTGACATAATGCATTTAAATTAAAAGCAGGTCACCATCGTGAACTCTGTCGAATTATTTTGACACTTTGACACAAACATTTATTTGACTTCGGAAGGAATTAAAATTCTGTCACTAAAAATTAGATTGGGCCGTAGACGCGAGTATGTACGATTGGGCTCATGATTTTAAAGCAAGAATGAATAACTGGCAAAGTTTCGAGTCGTTCGTCACATATGCAGGGTTCCGTACTTTAAAGGCCTATTTCCGTAGCCGTAAGACTTAATTTTTTAACCGCAGAGATTGAGATGAAGATTAAATAAAAATCTTAAAAATGCATAATTATTTTTTTGTAGGGTTATTGTTTACCTGTTGGCTTATGCAATTGGATATTTGATTTCTTGAGGGAACGATCTATTCGAGTAGTCTTAGAGGGCTGCTCGTCTGATCAAATGGCTATCAATGCCGGTGTACCTCAGGGATCGGTTCTCTCGGCTACACTGTTTTTACTGCACATTAATGACCTTCTGAAGCCCGGTACCTTTGGGTATGCTGATGACAGTACTGTAGTTGAGAGATACACTTCCAATGCTCAAGCTAGCTGTGACGCTGTCCAGTTTCAGAGAGAGGCTATGGTAGACCGTTTAAATTTAGCCTTAGAAGCCGTGTCTGATTGGGGCGATGCTAACCTGGTTAAGTTTAATGCTACTGAAACGCAGGCGTGTTTGTTTTCTGCTAAAAAGAGTCCTCTAAACCGATCTCCGTCTTTCCAAAGTGTAACAATACCAATAGGCGACCATTTGGAGCTTTTGGGTGTCGAACTCTCATCAAACCTGAATTATGGGTCTTATATTGAATCCAAAGCCAAGGTAGCTGCAAAAAATCTTGGTATTTTGTCTAAGGTTAGGCGGTACTTCACACCGGGACAGCTTTTGAATCTTTATCAAGCACAGGTCCGATCTTGTATGGAGTACTGCTGCCACCTCTGGGACGGTTCTGCCAAGTATCAGCTCGAGTCTTTGGATTCAATTGAGAGACGTGCTATCAGGCTCATTGGGGATGACACTCTGGTAAAGAGTAAGCTTCAAAGCCTGGCGCATCGACGTGAGGTAGCAAGTCTGGCGGTATTCTACAGATTGCACTATGGAGAGTGTGCACAAGAACTCCACAACCTGATTCCCCCATCACCTTTCCATCACCGTACGACTAGACGATCAGCAAAGCGCCACCCTTTCATGGTTGAAATACCTCGCACAAGAACGAAGCGTTACGCTTCTTCATTTATTATAAGAACTGCAAAAGAGTGGAATGCCCTGCCCTCGTCAGTGTTTCCGGTAAATTATAACCCCGGTGTGTTCAAGTCAAGAGTGAATAGGTATCTACTAGGCAAGCGTGCTACACCTTCGACCACATCATCGCTTTCCATCAGGTGAGATCGTTATGTTCTCAAAATATGAGGTATGGTGAAATTTTTAAGATAAACCGTTTTGGACATAGAGCCGTAACAAAATTCGTATTTCGATTAAAAAATCTGACTTTGTCGGGCGATCACGTCTTTGTTTATTAATATAAAATAATCAAAAATTTAACTCTACATAAGGAACTCTTTTCAACGATCCTCATACACTTAATAAAAAGAGCATAAATATTCGATTTTCCATTTTGGGTCACTGATCTACACGCGCGTAAATATCAAGTTCCTATCGTAATTCGTTACACGGCAGCTAGATGGCAAAGAAGAAATAATAGTACTAACGTACAGAAGGCTCACTCCGCTAAGAAAATTAAAGCCACGGATAGAGTAACGCGGCCGTTACAGAAATTAGCGCGCACAAATACTTCGAGTGAGACAGGCCTGCAGATAGACAGTGTTGTCACAGCAATAGCATTCCGCTTGACCCTTTGGGTACGAAACCCTAAAAACTGTTAACTATATTATGTGTATTATCCCAGTCAAAAAATAAGTTACGTACATGTTTATCTACTCTAAAGTTTTAGTTTTCCAAAAAAACTTTTTTGATTAAATGTATTTATAGATATACAAAACACATCATCATCATCCTCCACTATACTCCATATCTGTCCATAGCTGGACGTAGGCCTCTCCTAACGCATGCCACTTCAGCTCTCATCATCCATTTTCTTCCAGCCGCTTTTCGCAGGTCCATTACATCATTGACTGCAATCGGTTCCGGGTCAACAAGATGGTTAAACATGATCTTGGTCTTATCTATGTTCATTCCGAGACCGATGCGTCGTGAAGCATCGTCTAGGTTGGTCAGCATGCTTTGCTCCGACAGTTTAACGTGCCCTCCACGTTAAACTGTCGGTCCCGGCTGTTATTGATTAATAGCTGTTGTTAAACCATGTCATAGTCGCGGCGTCATACAGAAACTTCAGCACTTCGATGTATCGCCAGTAAACTGGACAATGCTGCAAAGACTCCAGAACCGCCCAGGGTTCAACGGAGTCAAATGCCTTCTCATAGTCCACAAAAGCAAGTCACAGGGGCTGGTTATACTCATCAGTCTTCTATATAACCTGCCTCACTGTGTGTATGTGGTCTATGGTGCTAAATCCTCCACGAAACCCGGCCTGCTCAGGCTGTCAAGTCCACTTGCTAGACGATTTGAGATGACGCTCAAAAACAACTTATAGCCTCAACTAACTTAACTTATTGCCTCAAGAGTGAAATAGGTCGGTAGTTATTTAAAAGGGTTTTAACCCCCTTTTTTAAAAGTACTACTAAACTCCTGCTCCACGCCTCTGGAGTTCTCCCACAGTTAAGAACGGTGTTAAAGAATTCAAATTGTGTATGTAAACAGTATAGCTGTAGCTATAGATATGTGTCTGATTCATGACTAATGTTATTGACCGTTTATTTATAGTTATAATTTGTTATGAAACTATATTGTGTGTCGAAATTGAATTGAAAGATTACCTTTTTAACAATATAGACTGATGAATTGTACAATACTAATATTATAGACATACAAAATTATGACCAAAGTTCCAACACAAATATGCTAGTAAAGTGTACTCGAATACAAATATAGTGATGTTCAACGTCAACGATATAACATACAAATGACAAATGTTTTGTTTAAAGTCTCGACAACTTACTTCTGTTAGAACCATGTCAAAGCCAATACCTGAAACTGGAATATAACCACCATAAAGGTGCAACTGCAGTTTGTGCAAGTATTCATGTTATTTGTGCATGTAGGTATGCCTAATTGTAGCCAAAATTAGTGCAATCCACACCACACTAAATTAAGAATACTTGCGCAATATTGTGGATGACTTCCAACTCTTCAAACTTATGCAAGTATACAAAAACGTGAAGTTCCGGATCCGATTCATCCGAACTGCGTTAATTTTCTCGCCCATGAGTAAATACATAATATAACAATTGAATTTGACGTATTGTCTATTGCAGAGGCTGTTTTACATACCTGAGCGACAAGCTCGGTATAGCACCTCCACAAAAAACTTCCTGCGAACAAAACCAAAAGGAGGCAAAAATTTAATGATAATGGTTGCTAACCAACTTTAAATCGTTATAGATTCTAAATGGTCATTCAAAATGAAAAATTATAAGAGAAACCTGAAGATGATTTTCAAATACCTATTCAATGATACCCCACTTAACATAGTTCATAGTTTTTTTCTTTTTCGGTGTGGTTGTCGCCATATTAAATTTTGATTACTGTCATGTCTTTAGTAGCACTCACAAGATTAAGACAAATCGATTGACGTAAGAATCATCAAAATCGGTCCACGCGTTTGGTCTTTATACTGCCACAAAGGAATAGACATATATAGGCTGATAAACACATCACCCGGACTTTGCGTTGCGCAGTCTGGTAAGAAAGTGGACAAGGGCTAGAAATTTATAATGAACCAATAGGATCTCTTCATTGTTTGATCACGATGAATTGATCTCATTGGTGGATTTTTCTCTGGTCTTTATTCTTAGAGTTGCTAAAAGAAATGGACAGGGAACTAGAATATCATAATCAACCAATGAAATCTCTCCATTTTCAATAAAAGACATAACGAAATGCTCTCATTGGCTGGCTTGGCACTGCGGGCTGGTCTTCTCTCAAAAAGCTGAAAAAGGAAATGGACCGCGGCGCTAGAAAATAACAATCAACCAATGTGATGGCATTATTTTGCAATCACAGCATAATGAAGCGATTTCTTGGTGAATTTTTCTTGCTTGCTAGAAAAAATAAAGATAACTTACAAGTTGGTAGTCTTCGTGTCCCCCACAGCCAAAACAGAGCAGAGATCGGAGAGCAGCGAATCAGCGAGCTTGTTTGAGATCCTCGCGTCGCTTGTCATCATGCTGAGCCACGTGGGTTGAAGCCGCGGCCCGTATATGAGATCAGATAACCTGCAGAGTGAAGGAACTTGTCTTGTATCTTGATTATAAGCAAATGGGTCCGGTCGCTACATTAACGAGCGAGACTCATAGCTCCGCAGGACAGCTTAGCCGAAATATCGGGGTGTTTGCTGATCCTTTATAAAGGAAAGGTACTGATTTCGTTCTTGAAAACCGCCTTTACAGTTTTTTTTTTCTTCAAATTTCCAGCTTTCCCGGATACCTCATTTTCGGTTCCCGTTTAAGTTCCCACATTTCAATACAGTTGCATAGGTCAAACTATTATCATTGCATACCATCAAGCAATGCCGTGCAGGCTCGGCTTGATAATAGGTCAACCCATTCTCACTTTTTTATGAAGGTATATGCCCCTTCTCACCCCGCGGGAGCTGTGAGAACCAGCACAGATAATTCAGGAAATTAGCAGCTTAATTTTTCTGTGTATTATCACCAACTACTGGGATCACCAAGACCAAGCGCGGTGATTATGATGCGCCGGTTGTGTAGAGTGTTCCACGCATTTGTATACACTTGTCAACAGGCTCACCTACACTAGTACAGTAACACCTACCACCGTGCGGCGTCCGCGGCGGCGCGGTGTAGCGTCGACACGAACCCCGCGCCGACGCCGCAAGACAGTGTCGCCAGCCGCAGTCGGCACACTAGCGCTTGCAGTTGTGTAGAGTGTTCCACGCATTTGTATACACTTGTCAACAGGCTCACCTACACTAGTACAGTAACACCTACCACCGTGCGGCGTCCGCGGCGGCGCGGTGCAGCGTCGACACGAACCCCGCGCCGGCGCCGCAAGACAGTGTCGCCAGCCGCAGTCGGCACACTAGCGCTTGCAGTTGTGGAGAGTGTTCCACGCATTTCCGGACTAGATCTCTGAGGAAAATAGTTGTGTCAAAAGGTATTCTCTGTGGCTATTCTATATACCTATGGCCCATACTTTCCAGCTCTATTGAAACTCATTTTCTCTCTGAAGCTTCTTTCTGTCTTGGATTAGAAATTAAGGTACATTTTACGCCTGAAAAACCAGGAAATAACTTTCCTGTGACTCGGTGACAAAGACCCTAAAAGTGTTGATACTTTTCATGATTTATTATATATTTAACAACTACACAATCGCTAGGATATTCAAGTTCGTGCAAGTAAAAGCAAACAAACAAAATAATTAGCTGCGGCGTGCAAATATTTTTCACAATAGATAATGTAAGGACAGTATGCAATTAACTGGGAACACAGACGCAGTTATGTTTATTTTAATGTTAAGATACCTCGATACAGGCTTGCCTAGTGAGGTAACGAAAAGATATATAATACTAGATTAAGAATGGCCTGCAAAATAGCCATAACCATTATAATTATTTAGTTTTATGTTTAACGTGTGTTTTTGTATAATTTTTGCAGCTAATAAACAATTTTTCATTATTATTATTTTTTCAAGTAAAATGATCTCTAAATTATTCTCCTCCATTTACCTCAAGACTCCGTTTGTATTACATTGAATCAAAAACATAAAAGAACACATTTTGTAATCGTAGGCAATCTATTCCTACACAACACGTTCACCTTATTGTCATCACCAAAAGGTCCTCGTGTCGCCCAGAAATTTATATAAAGGTCCCCACGGCCATAGGCAGCGCCAGATCTCGCCATGCCTGTCCGTGAAAATTTATTCGCTGACCAGTGTCTTCATCGACTTAGTATTTAAAGAAATCGTTAACTGCACTGCAATCGTTAACACTAACTTGTTATCGTTTGTTAATAACAAGTTAGTGTGTTAAAGTGATGCAAACGAACTCATGAAAATTGAATCACACTAATACTATAAATGTGAATGTAAAATATGAAACTAAAAGGCTGATCCGATCGTGATGGAATTTGACAAGGAAATAGTGCTTCGAGAAAAGAAATACACTTATTATTATTTTACTTTTCACCTCGGAAAAATAACAATGCGGGCAATGCCTCCTTCTGTACTCTCATAGTGCTTATTGCACTATGATAAATTAAATAAATAAATAAAATATACTCACAACTGAGCAGAATCGGTGACAGTAATTAGGACAGCCAGCCCTAATTTGCTCTTGCGCTGGGGCACTGACGAACCGCTGGCAATGCTGTCGCTCGTTCCGCTGGCAGAACTATTGCTGTACATCTGTTAAAGAAATTGTTTGTATAGAAGAAAGAAAATACGCTTGCTCATGGATAACTCAACTTCATATTGCGCCGCTAGAACAAACAACAAAACGAGAAGAAATAAGAGTACGGAGAAATACGCAGTTGTCTATGGTTTGGACTCTTTAACTTTAAAAATAATAACAATAATTATAATCTCCCATCAGGGAATAGTATCCTACCTATATTTGTTTTTATTTTGTTGAGAGACGAGTCGAGCAGGGCGACGCTCGCATTATGGTAAGCGTCACACCTGTCCATAATAGTTGCAGGGCTTCCCAGAACTTTAATTGCAATATCTTGCGCTACTACTGTACTTCACTGGAAAACATTGCACTAATAACTAGCTTAAAAGCTAAAAAAAACACGCCTGCCCTGCCAAAAAAAGAGCTTTTACCAATATATTATATACATTTGATATCCATGTTGTAAATTTAGAAAAAAACTTTTTTTTTTCCATTATTTAAAAGGTGCCATTTTTTAAAAAGCCATAACGAACGTTTAATAAATAAATAAGCCTGTGTTACTCGGGGGATGTAAGGATTCTAACGATACCCCATCCGTCTAAATCTGTTCAGGCATTTAAAAGTTATGGCGGAATAAAAAAACACACATACATACAAACATACTTGAATGCTAAAAACGTAACACTCCTTTTTTGGGCAGTCGTGTAAAAACAATAAAACAAAACGAAAATAACATAAATCAAAACGTTCTTCAGCGAAAGATTCAACATATCCTTCAATGGAACCTTGGATGACTTTACTAGTCACCTGATTATTATCATTGCCACCCAAGTTGAAAGCAAGTTGAAGGACTTCCGTATACTCATGTTTGTTCACTGATCACATGCTCGCTCCTCGTCAGATTTCAAACTTGATAAGTGGGTGTGTACCTACTTACTTCATTATATCAATCATTAAAGTGTGTACTCTTTTAAAACCTCTTTATACAATCTATTGATACGCATAGGGATAATCTCGGAAGCAAATATGATTTTATGATGTTTATCTGCACTCATATCGTAAAATCCGGATTATGAACTCATAAATGGTGCCATAATGGCGAACTATACGCACGGCACGTTTCTAATTAAAAAAACACTATGTTTATATATATTTTTCCATAATAGCACCTGTTTGGCTCGGCACCAAACGAGGGTTTTCGCTTTTTTTATTATCTATGGCAGCGCGTGCTATACCGTATGCGCTTGAATTCGCTGTGGACTGGATTTTGACCTACCTAACTAGTTTAATGTGTTTTTGTTTGTCAAAAGTTGTATTGTATCCTGAATAAAAATGACCGACAGCAGTGTGACATTACGGAAACAGCAACGAGCATGACGAATGAGCTTTTACCACAAACATCAAGAAAATATTACGACAATATTTTTTCATTAAAAGTTCATATTGCATGAATAGCGTATGAAACGTCACATAACTATGTATTCAAACACTTGAGTGATACTTTTTAAAAAATAAGAAAAAACGAGCCGCTGCTTGTTCAAATTTGTACAAAATCTCGTATAATTTAATTTAAAATATCTCAAAAATACTCAACCGAGTTTCATTCAAATTATGTAAAGGTGAGAAGGTAAGTTTTTACTGCCTTATTTATAAAAAGTTAAGCAATGATTAGTAATACTGCGCACTACATTATTGTACTGCGCAGTATTAATTGACGTTTATTAACTTTTTATAAATAAGGCGGTTAGTGTCTTAGCTTTTGTTGTTTGTTACGAATTTTCAGAATTAGAAAAACACGATTTCGCGCTTGAGGTCTTGAGTCGATTTCATTGCTCGGAAGTGTAGTTATTCTATGACAACAAGTAAAGACCCGTGAAGGAACATTGTTAGGTACTTGAGTCATATTTCCAGCTTTCTTGTCATTTTGAATCATAGTGAGGAAGGTCTCAAATCGACGATTATTTAATTTTTGTATTGTGTTGGATGATTATTTTTAATATGAAAAGGTAGACCATCAATATGGTCACATATAAATTTCATCAAAATTGATTTAGTTAATGTAATTGAAGTCTACTTTTTTATTCAAAGAATTATTTTATATTCTTATATTCTATATTGTACAACAAGTGCATAAAACAAGCCATCTTATCCGAGAGTCCGAGACATTTATATGGCCGAGCCAAAGGCGAGGGAAGATATTGAAGTCGAGACTAAAATGCCTTGTTTTATAAACGAGTGCTAGTGCTTGGTTTTCACTTCGATTTTCAGGAATGGAACAATGACAATTAAAATAAACAAACATTTAAATACAGCTAAGAAAAGACGAGGGATTCTTTTTTAATCGACTACGGCGAAGCGAAGGAAGGGTTATGTGTTCAAACTAAAAACCAGATCCGATTTTGACAAGCGAGGTATCAATCGATTCGTCTTCATTGCAATAGTGTCATAGGCATTTTTTTAACTGACCGTAGATTTCTATATGATTCATTAGTTTCGGAACAGAGACCAATGACCAGAAACTAATGAATTAGAGAAGAATACTTTTATGAACTAGAGCATAAAATGCAGTTTTAGTCCAGTTACAGTAAGAAGTGAAAAAGAATATAGCTTTGAATTTAATTTTAAAAGAGGAATTATCACCTCAAAGCTCTTCTATAAACGATTACGCCAAGAGCGTCATCAAGATCAGAAGATTCCGCGCCGGGAAAACAAAAGACAGGAGAAGAATTTATGAAATAGGGATCGTTAAATCCCCACAGCATCGCATCCACTTTCAAAAACAGCTAGGCACATTTTCCTGAAGCTTTTATGCTACCCACATTGACCCAGGTCTGTTAAAACGATAGCACCGTCAGATTCCGAAAACAAACAAGTTGAGGTACTGACTGCGCTTGACTGATAAGTGTAAGACTATTGATAACAGCTCACATGACGGCTCGATACCGGTCACTCATGTGACGGCCTATCACGCGCTCGGTGATAATGTGTTTGTAAACAATATGATGCATTGTTTCACCTGATTGTGCATATAATTGTTGATAATTCACTTAGGTAAATTCATATTATTGAATTTATTCCACTCCTATCATACCTCTGTTCGGTTTCTATAATCAGAGAATCGTTGACAAAATCGTCAACGATCGATCGATCGTTTAGTAGCAACCTACTAATAACGGTCATCACATAGCGTTCCACAAGTTATATGTACACGGCGACGAGTTTCCGTATAGTTTGACCGAACTAACTTTGACAGTTCACACATGTTTTTTTTATTGGAACACCATAATCTTAAACTTCATGCATTATGCTAACGGAACGCAGCTATGATCACCCGCCCATCCTTTAGTAACAAACCTTAGTTTTATAAGAACAGTTCAGATACGTATGGTAGAAAATGTCACTGTTCGTTACTAAAACGAGTCGTTCCATAGATATAGGAACCGGGAATAAGTCCCATTTATATTTCTTTTTAGTGACGTTGTGTCAAGCTGTGTGCCCCGTGAAAGACTGTTTTACCTCGACGCTAAAAGACGGGAGTTATGGGTTAGAAGCCTTTATCTGTGTCTCTATTGGCATCGTCACAGAATAAATAATAGTACTACCTGTATCGTAGCTCCCAAACGGGAGTTGGCGAGATGGATCTTTGCTTTCTTTGCAAGTAATTGGTGCGGCCGTAAGATATCAAGCTGTGATTACTCTTTGTGGAGGGTCCGCCGGCATTGTTGCAGCTAGATACTTTAGTTTGTGATCATTTATAATCTCCACAGACCACACCACGATCTTTTCAGTTTCGATGGCATATTTTGATGTTTCAACCGCTGCACTGAGATGGGCAGCGGTTGAAACATCATTATCATTTATTGCATTGGCTTTTATGATCTGACGAAGCAGTCAGGGTCAGGAGTGCTAGTAGATATAATATACCGCGTTTGGACTCATTTTGCTCAGATAAGCGACTAATATTTAAGCATTTTTTTAGTTTCCTTTATTTTACGTATGTTTTAATATAACTCTTTTTTTTTAGATGTGGCCTTGAGATACGGTAACATCCAGTTGTTTCCATCTAAAAATCTATATTATCCCGTCGTCGTAAAAAATGTATGTTCAACTTTACATACGCCTTTTTACGATGCATGTTCTCCGAAACTCATTAGGCGACCGCAGCAAACCTCGACTTAAGGTCACTAAACCCACACTCAAACTTGCGGCCAACAAACGGGTCTTTACTTCTGTGCAGTTACGGAATCACTAAGCTTTTCGTAAATATCTATTCAACGTTATTGGGATAAAAATGATGCGGTTTCGGGTAGTTACTACATAATATCTGAGATCTTTTCGGAACGACACAGTTGCTTATAGTACAAGCAAACGGAATTGCACACCGGATATTCCACTAAAGCTGCATAGTCTCGAGCAACGTTGTATGGTAGCTTGTCCGTAAATCCTCTGTAGGATCTATTTCGGAGTGTATGCGCAAGAGTTACACGGCCTTATTCCTTCTTCTCCCTTCCATAATAGGACGAGTCGTAGAGCAGCGAAATATAATCCGTACATTGTAAAAAAGTAGAAGTGCACGGAGTTCACGAGTAATATCCGCGTACGAATAACGACTGCGGGCAAAACTAAAATAGAGTCAAAAATTTAAGTGAGAATGGTTGCTAACCAAATATAAATCGTTATAGATCCTAAATGGTCATACGAAATGAAAAATGATAAGAGAAACCTATAGATTATTTTCAAATACCTATTCAATGACCCTTAACATAGTTCGTCAACTTATATGGCGACTGGTTGTCGCCGTATTGAATTTTGATTACTGTCATATCTTTAGAGATAGTGACACTCGCAAGAAAGACAAATCGATTGACGTAAGAATCATCAAAATTGGCGTCGCGTTTGGTCTCTAGAGCGCCATGAAGGAACAAACAAACATAGGTACTTACATACACAGGCTGATACAACACATTACACTCCGCGCAGTCGGGTAAAAAGCTATGGTCGATTTATATTTTATCATTTCGTAAAACTCAAAGTGATTTAGTACATAGCAGTTGTAAATATATTTAATGACAGACAATCGCTCGTCAGCTGTTTAGTTTATGATCCGTGAAAATATTCAGTTTAGATGTAATGAATTATCGTCGAATAGCGTTCCTGTGTTTTTGTTGGCAACATTCTTGATGAAATTGTTGCGATTGAAAAACAGGACAAGGAAAATACGGTATGATTTATTTTCTACTGTCGAAAATTTTGGTCAGAAGTGCTCGATAACCAAAGACAGGCGGTCTGGACGCCACTTCCCAACCATACTATGAAGGTATGGCAAACATTAGAACTAAGTCGAATTTTAACAGCTTAAAGCATTTAAGCATTTAAACATGACACCTACGGGGTGTCATGGACACGCCTTGCGCTACAAGTTCAACATTTCACAGGTTCTTAGGCGCGTCCTACAGCCTAAACGGCTTGATGGATTTTGATAAATGAAGGTATCAAGAGATTTGTGTTAATTACGAGAGGGACATACAGAAAAATAAATTATTATAAATAAGCAAAATACCCGACTGCGAACAATACTAAAAAGAGGCATACAAGGTTTAGATCCTTGATTCAATATAAGATGCAGTCGGAGGTATGAGTTGCAGCTCGCCAGGTTAGAGCTGATCCCGTTAAAGGAGAAATGAAATGCATGATGCCTCCGACTGCATCTTATATTTCAAAATCAAGTATCTAAATCTTGTTTGCCTCTTTTTAGTTTAGTTCGCAGGGTTTTTTTATATAATAGTTTTTTTAAATATATATCTGTGACGGCCGGAAATTAACCGACCAAAGCGAGAGGAAGATTCAAATACCAAATTCATAACCACTTGAAAGAGATATCCAAGTCAAAATTAAGAACCTACAGCGCCTTTACAACATAGAAACAGCCTAAAAACAGAACCCTCCATTGTCAGGTAAAAAATAATATTACCTGCGATTCGCTACTGGTAGCTGTCGGTACGTTGAGGAGATGCGCGCTCTGTCCCAGGTCGAACCGCGTCGCGATGTTCTGGAAAGTTCTTCGTTGCCAGCTGCCGTTGCTCGATGTGCTCAGTTTGCGGCCCGGTAATGCTGGGAGGAGAGGGTTGAGTTACTCAAGTGTTAGCAACTTAACCTTTTATATTAATGGAATCTATACGATCTCCATACTCTGTGACGAAGGCTTGGGTTTCCCCGCGCTTTTGAGCTGTCAATAATACAACATGGTGGCCGATGCAAAATAAAATTTGGATTTGAGTTCGATTTAAAGAAAACAGGGAATTAGCAAGGATAACTGGTGTTGTACTTTAATATGCAGGCGTGCGTACCTTAGTCGTTGGTGGAATAAATAGTTGTAAGTGTGGTAGTATAATTTTCTTTCACAAGAGAAAGAGACATGGCATGGTGTTGAGGTAGTATTCTTAGTGGCATACAAGAATATAAGCGACAATATTAGGATTAGTGAGGAAAAAAAAACAACTAGTAACACAGACCATTTTTGTTCGGTAATTCAACTATGAACGCTAGCAAGAAACACAAGAACGAAGCGTTACGCTTCTTCATTTATTATAAGAACAGCAAAGGAGTGGAATGTTCTGCCCTCGGTTTCCGGTAAATTATAATCCCGGTGTGTTCAAGTCAAGAGTGAATAGGTATCTACTAGGCAAGCGTGCTACACCTTCGACCACATCATCGCTTTCCATCAGGTGAGATCGTGGTCAAACGATTGCCTAGTCCGTAATATAAAAAAAAAAATAAAAAAAAAATAAAAAAAAAAAACTTGTAATTTTTTTGCTATACAATATCGAACAACAAGTCAACTTCCAAAGCTAATAACTTCGTTTTTTTTTATTGATAAGATTATAAATCATTTACTGTTGTTAATCACTCTGTGATTAATTTTCATCAAATGCGAGTGACTATTTTCGTTTTGTAAGTCAACTTTATAAGCTAAAGATAGTTTCTTTCAAAAACAGGTAAGACAAGGATATCGATCACGCCGTAACGGGAAAGACTGGAAAAGCTACTGGTCCTTGCAAACTTGAACGAAGCGTGATCTTCACTCTCCCTGAAGCGCAGACTTATCGACATGTGCATCCTGCCCATCCTACCCTGCGGTGCTCAGACATGGTCGCTCAACGAATCTCAAAAGTTGTGCCTTGGGGTCTGCCAAAGAGCAATGCAGCTCAGCATCCTGAACGTGAAGAGAAAGGACAGACCACGCTGCGTTCAAAGACGGACATTATAGATGTCATCAAGTATAGAGGAAATATCAAAGGATTGATCATTTCATGAAATGGTCAGCCACATCATTCTATTTCATGAAATTATCGGTGACATCATGAAATTTGGCTAGATGAATTAATAATCAGCATTTGACGATATGAACAGCTAACCACAGGCTACTTCATGATATGGTCAAACATTAGTGATCAATTGATCGTATTTTAGCCTTGAAACCCTCTGTTTGAACAACCTTTGGTATCATGAAAACCCTACATCCATACCAATATATAAAAGTGAAACGTTGTCTGTTTGTTTGTTTGTTTGGGGATCTTTCACGCTATAACGGCTGGACGAATCTTGATGAAATTTGGAATGGAGATAGCTTATACCCTATAATAAAACATAGGATACTATTTATCCCGGATAATTTTAAGTTTCCACGGGAAAACTGGAAAATGTTGATTACTCGCTGTAAGGAATGGTTGCCATGGAAACGAAATAACATGTCTATCAAAAAACTTCAAGAGCATTGGTAATATACCTACTTTTGCTTTGGTTTTTAATATCTTAGAAGAACATAGGATGACGCGCTGACGAAGTCGCGGGCGGGAAGCTAGTTAATGATATTTAATTATATGGCCGAATTTAGATTGAAATATCATTAAGCGTTGATGTTTAAACAAAAAGGCCAGTTTTAGCTGGCCATTCATGAAATAGAACCATTTCATGAAATTATCGCCCATATCATGAAGTGATCAATTCTGTGATGTGGCTACGATATAGACACAATTTACAACAAATATTATAGATGTAGGCAAGAAGGCTGCCACACTGAAATGGGATTGTGCGGGTTATGTTAGCCGCATGGATCCTGACCTGACCGGCGGCGTTTTAATCAAAAATCTTTGAAGTAGCTTGTGATGTTTTTATTTTCAAATAAAACGAGAACACAAACAATTCCGAGCGTTTTTGAAAAACATACCTTACATGTTTATGCAAAAAGTTAATAAGACCTAAATTCCAATTCCAATTTCTGGTCTTATCTGATTTTCCACTGATTGATTTAATGTAATTTTTTTTCTTTCATAAAGCAATTAGTTAACCCTCCTTTACATAAGAATTTAGAGTAAGAGGTTTCGATTAAACCCTTTATCTGTCAAATTGAACACGATAATACAATTGTACAAGTCTCTGGATAACATTCCGATATATCATTTTTAATCTTGTATTTATAATTCACTTAGTAATAAAGCAAATGTCAGGTTTATTTGCCATCTATCATACAATATTTTTTTTTAATGTTTCTTTGCCTTCTATTCAACCGCGAAGCAGTGTGTGCACAAGTTCAAATGTCAAAATCCAATTTCTTGAAATGAAAAATATAGTTACTACCTACATTATACTTTGTTGCAACTTATGTGATATCATTATTTGATCTATTATATAAAGCTCTTCAATTTGATACCCAATATTATATAATCCGATGATATTTTTGTTATCTAAAAGTACCACTGAATAATTATAATCCATACAAATATATAAAAGTGAAACGTTGTCTGTTTTTTGGGGAGCTTTTTACGCGATAACGGCTGGACGGATTTTGATGAAATTTGGAATGGAGATAGCTTACACCCCGGAATAAAACGTAGGATACATTTTATTCCGGAAAATATTAAGTTTCCACGGGAAAACTCGAAAATGTTGATTACTCGCTGTAAGGAACTGTTGCCATGGAAACGAAATACAAGTCTGTCAAAAAACATCAAGAGCGTTGGTGCTATACCTACTTTTGCATTTTTTTTAATATCCTAATAATTTTTTCGCTATATACTTCGTCCGCGCGTACGTAGTCGCGGGCGGGTAAGCTCGTAGTACTGTATGTACTACGAACAAATGATGGACAATTCAACGATACCAACACCGCCAAATCTAAAGTGAAGCACCCAAGATATGCCGATCCGCTCATATTCACGCACCTCACGCACACATTTACACCATGTTATGCCGATCGGCCGCTACATCGCAGCAAGATCTCGCCACGAAAAATTTTTAAAACCTTCCTGAACTATACATTATAAGTTAAAACCAGTTAAGCATTAGCTGTGAGGGAACAGACAAAACATATTCATATGCAAAACACAGGCGCTGCTAAAATCATAACCCTCCTTCTTGTTCTGTTAAAAAAGGCACTTTCACCGAATTATTCCTACTATACTACTCCATTACTTACAGTAGTCGCAATGAATATTTGTGGTTGTGAAGTTAGGCTCTGTGAACGATTGCGCAGGTGTGAGGATCAAACAGCATAAAGTAAGCGAGATATATGATGCGAAAAACGTAAGCAAGTGAGCGAGGCAGTTATACAATGCTGTCTTCACCTTTAACATTGGGATTGCGCCTGAAAATAGCAGCTAGCGCAGCAACTAGCAGACAATTTCCGAGCCATAGACTCGTTGTGCCTACTATACTACTTATTACTATTTCTATTCTGTATAACCAGTTGCATACCGCGCGTGCGCAGTATGCGCGCAGTAGTGCGCAATGGTAGATACTCGTATATCGCCAAAAAGCAAGCGACTACTACTACTAGTACTTACGATGAAAAGAATAGAAGTCCTCTTGCAACCCGTTGCCATCCCAATCATCAAACATTGAGAAGTAGTCGAAAGTGGACCCCACGCTGCTGTGCGGTGACTGGTCGCCGCAGAAACCTGCAAATATAACTAGTATTACATCGATAAATTGACTAGCTGTGCTCGCGGCTTTACCCGCGCCGTCATTTTTCTGGGTTAAAAGTATCCTATATGTTATTCCAGGATCTAAAGTACCTATAAAGAACAATATTCCAAATTCTCCAATCACCAGATTTTAGGTCAAAACTTAAGCTATCTAATAGTAAAAACCGCTTCGCAATCGGTCCAATAACAGACAGACAAGATTTAAAAACAACTGTAGTCAAACTTCAGTAACTTATTTTAAGTCCATCAGTATTTGTTTTTTAAATTATCTTCTTTTTACAGACTTATTGTTGCTTCCTGTTTTATTATACAAACTCATAAAAGGATTTCTTTAAATTTGAACTATCCTCACGAGGTTTTCCTCTACCATTTTTGAGCTATGACTGAAGAGAGCTGTGGCCAAAAGGTAACAGATGTGCTTCATAATATAAATTTCATTGTCATAGCTCAAAAATTGTAGAGGAAAACCTCGTGAGGATAGTTCAAATTTAAATAAATCCTTTTATGAGTTTGTGATTTGTGATGTTTTAAATTAAAACATTTCAGTTTTGAAATATAATAATATCCACCATGCTTTTTACAGGACTGCCCAAAAAAAGGAGTGTATTGTTTTTAGCATTCATGTATGTATGTATGTGAGTTTCTTTATTCTAAGATAACTTTTAAATGCTTGAACAGATATAGACGTTTTGTATCGTTAGAATCCTTACATCCCCCCGAGTAACATAGGCTAATTTTTTTTAAAACATTCAATATTGTGTCAGTATGACACATGTTTCAAACTCGAAAAAAAACTTCGAATTTTACAATATGGGTATCAAATTGAAGACCTTGATAAGCACATTCCAACAGTATATAATTTATCGAAAAAAGGCAAAAGCTCTTTTTTGGCAGGGCGGGCGTGTTTTTTTAGCTTTTAAGCAAGTTATTATCCTACTCGCATTTAGAACAAACTAATAAAAAGGAGAATTTGTACAGAACTAAATATATAAAAAAATATCTACACTAATATTATAATGAGGTAAAGTTTTTTGTTTGTTACCGCTAATCTCTGTAACTACTGATTAGTTTCTGAAAATTCTTTCACTAATAGGAAGCTATTTACATTATCCCTAAATGCTATAAAATAATAATAAAAATACGTTTATAATCGCAAAATAATTCTGCCCAACCCGTTTTTCGTACCTACTAGTTTATTCTGTGGTGTAATGAAGAGAAGCGGGCGAGGCGGGCGAGGCGGGCGGGTGATCAATATAAAATTGTTTACTTCTCTATGGTCAATATAATCTTTTGTATCTGATTTTGAAAACTAACGTGAGTGAAATCCATATCGTGCATCATATATTTTTGTAAAGTTTTTGTATTGTTTAAGGAAATATTAGAGAAACCCTTAGCTATCCGAGCGAAGTAGGAGCGGATCGCTAGTTTTAAATAAACGATTAAAGTTTATTAGAGCAGTTTTTTTTTTTTAGATCTTTTGTTGGGATTAATTTTATTGATCTTTATTAGCTCAGACCTCGCATAGGAAAGACAAAAAGATCACAAGTGTAGAAAATTAAAAACGCAAAGAAGAGACCGTAGCTCTACATCTGTCGATGCGTGTGATTTGGTAATAAATAATTATCACATGAATGGAACTTAACCGACGAAATATCCCAATCATGCCGTACTTGAAAGTAGACTTTCTCCGGAGTGGATAAAGTCGGCAAGTCAACATGTCGAATTGTCGACCAGTTATACGAAGTTTAAAGTATTAAGTTAATTCTATAACTTTATCAACCATGGTTTACAAACAGGAATAGTCCACTAGTCCACACAAAATAACTATATACACTGCGTATATAGTTATTCTATTCCACTGTGATGGATAGTTAAGTCAGGATTTGATCTAAAACCTGCAATTGTTATGTGCATTCGATGGGCATTCGTGACGCTTACTATCGGGCGAGCGACCTGGTGGTCTCTTCGCTCAATTTCATAAAAAATAATGACTATGTGTAGTTACAATACGTTACGTAGGATACTTAAACATGGATAATCCTTGTGTAAGATCTCAATTTTAGGGCATACGTTTTTTTATTATGTATTTTTAGCATGTACTTTGCTATAACCGACAAATATTATCATAACTGGCGCGGCACAAGAAGATAAGCAAAAATACAACGTATAAGGAAAATATATTAGAAGCATATTCATCTATGGTTTCTATACCAACTTACCCGAATCCCCTCTGTCCATAGAGAAGCTAAGCGCGACCCCGTCCTCTCTCAAAGACGGCACGTTCAGAGGTTTGGACGCGCCCGTTAGAATGGTAGCGTTTCGCACTGAGGTAGAAGATGCGTCAGCGCTGGTCTTTCTTCCAACCCTGCTGATTCGACGCGAGGTGGGCACGCAGAACACCTTTGTACACATTAACCTGTTCAAAACAGGTTGTTACTTAGAGGTTGACAAAAAAACTCCCGTGAGCACAAATCAGTTATAATTGGGTTTGCAACAATACTACTACCTGAATTCAAAATGAAAGCGGATCTAATTGTATAGTCCTTAAAAATTCGTATTTTTTTTAATGTAAGTTTGATATAAAATTAAACAGTTAAGTGTCAACATTTACTTGAAAGCCATGTTAAATGATAAATATTGAAATATAATTGATGGCATTACTATAAGCGTATCTATCGATATTGGCATCTACACACGAGCGGTTGAACTGGAAAGATTTTCAGATTTGCTTTCAATGCACAATATAATAACACTAATATATCAGAGAAGTGTAGCCACTGACGTAAACAGGCCAATCAGAGCTTAGAGTTTTAAAAATGGATACTCTCCTATCGAGCGGAAAACTTCGTATGCGCGATGCAGAACTCCATACATTAGAACTGACAGTTCATACAAAACGTCATCAAATGCATAAAAAAACGATTAGCTCCTATCTATCTTTAGAAGTGTGTGTGTATGTTTGTTACTCCTTCACGCTCAAACGGCAGAACGGATATGGATGACATTTGGTACCAGGATACCTTATATCCTGGATTATCACATAGACTTCTTTTCATCAGTCATCATCTATCATCATAATCCACGCGGGTGAAACCGTGGGACGCAGCTAGTAAGGGGTATATTTAATTTAGAGTATTAGTTTCTTTTTCGAACAGCAAGCTTTTGACCGCATTCTAACTTGATAGTAAGTGACGGCGCGGTCGACGTTGGTGCATGCTTGCTGAAGATACATATTCACTCTCGACTTGAAGAATCAGGATAAGACACCAAAATGTGGCAAAATTGATATTATTTAAAAGATCTATACAATATGAAAAAGTCAAAATTACGTTTCGAATAGTAGCTATTATTATACTACTGAGTTATTCATTCGTGAGTTAGACCTTTATATAGTTCAAATGAGAATTGCATCCGCAATCCGTATATAGTTGCCGTGTCGGGAATAAAAAAAAACAAACCAACATTCTTTCTTTCCAAATTACCTTCTCGGTTCATCCATAATATGGATTTTCAATGAGACGCTCTTGTAGTTCATGGCAACCGCGCCGAATATCATCTCACCGAGAACGTTCGCATCCGCCTCCGGGCCCTTGTACTGGAACAAAGGGACACTATTACAATACAAATAATACATATATATTCTATTTGACACATCGGTCGCTCAAAGCAGGTCATTCTGTGCAATGCATGTTTCTCGGAAGCTTCATCCGTTGTTTAACTTTATCCAAATATTTGTACCCCGTAAAAATACAAATGGGCGCTATTACTATTCAGTTAAATTAAGACCCAACAAGCACATATTTTCCTGCACACAATCAGTTCAACTTATTGACCGAGCGAGCGCGAAGCGCGAGCGAAGCGTCTCTGTTTCAGATTCGGCAAAAAATCTTTCGTATTTCTGGATATCTGTCCGGTTTTCTGGCTGTTCTCCTCTACAGGTCGCATTTCTTAACCGATCTAGACGAAACTTGGTATACACAGGTTAAACGATTTTTTAGAATTTTTTAGTCGTCGGGGATTTTTGATTGGGGGGGGGGGTACTTCCCCCAAAAATGGGTAAAAAGGTGGCTACTGAATATCTCCGCCATATTAAATCCGGTGGTTCTTGTTCCATTTGAGAGGAACTTTGAACTTTAAGTTAGTCTCATAAACATTTGGTGAAGATCTGACCTTCGGCGTGATGAGCAGAATAGCTCCTCAAAATGCAGTAAATTTCTCAGGTTTCTACCGGTGGAATCAACTAGGTAGGGATTGATGGAGCACCTAGGTTATTAATGTTAGTGTTACAATAAGGTAACTAGATGGCGCTACTGTGCACCGCTAGATTGTTTGCAAAAAAGTGTGTACGCGCGAGGTCTACAGCTCACAGAGCCACTAGTACAATTTGGAATCGAAACGTCTGGGCGTACTGTCACGTTCTCAAAATGTCACATATAAGAGGAAGACCAAAAATAAAAATTATGGCACTTAGATGATGTCGATGCATTCCTATCCGCCCCCGTTATAATTTCTCTGAACCGCCCGCCTTCCATCGTAGGTATATGTCTGACATACCTACATCTAAACTTATGTCTGTATTAAAATGCCAGGAAAGAAAGTATATATCACGAGATTTCCGCTCGCATCATGTGCCGAGATAAACTTATGCAATCAAAGGGATAGCCCTCGAATTAATTAAGTACAATAAAGTAAGGTTGTGTTATTTTAATTGCGAACTGTGTTTTGGTGGATCGCATGCGATGCGAAATACGTCTGAAGTCAAGGACAAGTAGCCGATAAATTGTTTCGAATGACGCTATTTCGACCTATCCTCTGTCTTTTAGACAGTTTTACCCCAAACGATGAGAAGCTTGAGGGAGCAGATAAATAATGTATCTGCTCCCTTTATTGAAAAAAGGCTACTAAGATTGTTAACAGGCTGTTTACTTTCATTTTCGCCACGCCTTGATAAGTTTTATGTTCTTAAACAACCAAGTAGCGTACTTTATGGAAACACAAATTATCCCACATCTACCCACATCTCATCGGCTGAAGGTTGATGTCGTTATTCAAAAGCATCCGTTTTATAGTGACAGATATAACTTTACAAAATCAAAGCACGTGACCGACTATAAATAAAACATTATTCTTAGCCCGTCCGCCCACGGCTGGAGATTGTGTATTTTTTTTATATTGTTGCCTATTTCGATTTGAAACACAACGAGTACTAAATATGTAACGAAAACATTATTGATCCTGGTTTATTCTTACTCTCTTCTTTTTAAAAACCTTTTATTTAACTTCACTTGTATTTATGTATCTATGTATTTTGTCCTGGAATCTAAGAATTAAAATTTCGAGCACTTCCTGATTAGCTACCCGGCTGAAACTTTCAGGGTAGCTCACAAACCGATAACAAAGCAATAAAAAATAAAGGAAAAGTATAAATATGACATTCATTACAAAAAAGGGTCGTAAAAGCTTCTTTTCTTTTTTTTTTTTTTTTAGATTATACTTATATCCTTTTTGATCATTGTTTTGGACGTAATTATGTTTACTTAATTTCAAATAATCAAAATCCACTATCGCCTTGCTATATTTGCCATTGTACTTATCACAAATCTACAGAGAGTCATGTTTACCGGATGCTAGTTATTTGGCTATAAATAGGATCCGTAATACTACATGTTATATCAATTTAGATCGGTTATTTTGGAGCAAGTAATAAGTAATGGTGTCCACAACCACATACCTATGCATATCTATTTATGTTGTATAAAATCATTTGTAATCTTTTCTAATATTTTCCCTGGAAAAAATTTATTTTTTAAGAAACTCGCTCTGTATAACAAACAAACATACAGACAGACAGACACGTTTTATTTTAAAATGTTATATTTTTGTTCAGTAGCTTATTTTAAGAAGATAATTTAAAAAAAATGACATTAGACCATTTTTTTAAATTATCTTCTTTGTACATACTTTTTCGTACTTATTGCTTTATTATAAGTAGGTATAGATAATTATTGTACGTCTCATTTTCGGAAAAGCTTTTCAAAGACTAGAAATCTCGTAGTGGATCAGAAAGTTCAGTAATAGAATGTACTTAAAATTTTAGAAAAAAAAGTATATTTGACTGTGAAATCAAATAAGACACAAGTAATCATGATTATTAGGTATAAACTGCTACTATATACACAAATTACACTGCTTTAGGTGGTATGTATAAGATGCCTAGACATGTAAGATCATCTACATAGCATATAATTATTTCTAGGTATATTTGTAGACAGCTGGGAAACGGAGCCCGAACTTCAGATCTACTTATAAAGTGACTATCAGCGAATAATGTAGAAAGATGGGGAACGGAGCCCGATCTTTCAGATCTTTTCATAAAGTGACTATCAGCGAATAATGTAGAAAGGTGGGGAAAGGAGCCCGATCTTTCAGATCTTTTCATAAAGTGACTATCAGCGAATAATGTAGAAAGATGGGGAACGGAGCCCAATTTTCAGATCTTTTTATAAAGTGACTATCAGTGAATATTGTAGACAGATGGGGAACGGAGCCCGATCTTCAGATCTTCTCATAAAGTGACTATCAGTGAATATTGTAGACAGATGGGGAACGGAGCCCGATCTTCAGATCTTCTCATAAAGTGACTGCTGTCTCCACTCCGCCTGAGCGGTTGCTGAGGTTTCCAACAAAACTTTTGCGAAAAAGACCGACAATGATCCTAGGTTAATAAGTAGACTTGTAAATACAGTTAATAAAGGACGTCTTATGTATTATTTAGCGCACAAACATAATAAATGGAGAAACCAATTTGACAGAAACAAATACTATATTTATGGCACTTTCTCATACCAACTTATTTGAATAAGGTAGAGCTAATGAGCTCAATACCTAACAAAAAAATAACTATTATTAGAGCAATATAATTTGAGCAATCGATAAAAAATATTTGACGTCTGAACGAAGTTTGATGATTTTTGTACTTTTGGTTCTGGAATATCACAGCATCCCAGAAAAAATACCACGCGGGCAAAGCTAGTTAGGTATATTTGCTGATTGAACTACTCCGCACCTCAAATCATCATTGTTAGCAGCGCGCGTTTACTTAATGCTGAGCAAATGCGTGTCTTTTAGTAAGGCAATCCGATATCGGCCCTCATCATCGTCATCAACAATCTTTATTAACTCACTGCTGGGTATAGGCCTCTCTCAAGGCGCGCCACTGAGCCCGATTTTCGGCTCTTCTCATACAATGCCTGCCAGCTACCTTGCGCAGATAGTCGCTCCTTCTTGCCGGAAAGCGTCCTACACTACTCTAGAACTTATCTACCCAAACGGTTAAAGGTTCTACGACAAAGGTGACCACCCATTACTACTTCAACTTATCGGGCCTGTGCTGAAATGGTTTATTTGATACAAGGATAACTGAGGGATCGGCAATTGTGAAGAGTGAAATAATCATTTTTTTAGTATGCTTTGTCTTCGATTTGTGAGCTTAGTTTCAGGCGGATAGCTAATCGGGAAGTGATTGTAATTTGAGTTGCAAGATTCCATCCGGAACGTCAGATAGACAGTCAGACAGAAATAAACAATAAAGTGACTTAATATTAAAAAACGTGGTAAAATGACGTAGAGTTGTAAACATCACCAGTGAGGCGATATTTTAGCTAAAGCTGAACAGCTGCGCCACCGTCTCATTTTTCAGAGCCCTTATAATAAATTCTTCATGCGATTAGATTCTCACCATTGTCCAATCCTATAAATAAACAATGCCCTCGATCGTTTCCCCACAATAAAACCGTTTTAAAATTCACGTGATTCCATCTTCCGCTAGATGTTAAATATAGACCTAAAGTATCATATCACCATAACGGCCATGTGATGTCCATTAATTGTAATCAAGCTAAAATTACAGTTACAGTCCCCCGGGTATTGTATACATACACAGTATAGCATCTTAAGAACCATTTAGATCAGAGTGTGTAATCAAAAATGCTATCGCTCTTAAGTGGTCTAAATTTAGACGCAGTGTGAATATACAGGCTGCTGAAAGTCTTGTGACCGCAAGAAGAGCAGCGTTTGTCAATTGTTGCGTTTATTTTTATAACTGATAGCGATAAAGGAATTTTATTTTTAAACTTGTGAACGTAACAGATGTTGAGATGTGTTGAGAGGTATTCATGTATGGTGATATTTTTTGTTGTTGGTATGTTTTTTAATGAAAATCACTATCGTGATTCATTCTGTTTTTACAAGGTTTACTAGGTAGTCTATCGTTTTATCAGTATCAGTGAACTGCCATTAATGCCTAACTACATTTAACTATCGATTCTATTTATTATCTACATAAAAATAAGACAAATAATAAGACTCCATCCAACGGCTCACTCTGTTTATTACTACCTAGGTACTTGTTTGTCTTTCGGACGTATCATTTTACTTCCTTTCTTATATTTGAGGAAAACTCTATTTCTTAAAAGCTTTTATTTAACTTCACTTGTATCTACTCGTATCTATCTATGTATGTATCTATGTATGTATTTTGTCTGTCCTGGAATCTTGCAATTCAAATTTCGTTCACTTCCCAACTAGCTATCTGTCTGAAACTTTCAGGATAGCTCACAAACCGATGACAACGCTATAAAAAAAAGAAGAAAAGCAAAAGTTTTTTTCTTTTTCTTTTTAGTTTAGTTTAAAGTGAAAAGCAAAAAAAAATTTTGAAAAAAGATATTAAAAAAAAGCTTAAAAAAACTTAAAAAGTAAAAGTTACAAAGCAACAGAAAAAAATAAACCCTAATAGCATTTTTTTATTATTTAAATTTTTCTTATTTGTTATATGTTTATTGTATTTTTACGTGTCGGCGGCGCATGTAAATACTACGACACTCTGCCTAGTATAGGTAAATGTTTAATCAAACACTGAGTAACCTGTGATATTATGGTATCTGTATAGTCTGCGTGTATTCTTACCATTACCCTTAACCAATGAATAACTATTAAATTCCTCCATAACTATGTTGTTGGTGTACTTCCGTAACATCATCATGATAATGATTTACACACCTGGGCCCCAATTCTACTAAAACAATTCTGATGATAATTATCAACAATTTTCGCAAAATTTTCGCTTTTACCTCTTAAAAGTGCTAAAAGCGAAATTTTCAAAAATTAAAAAAAAAAACAAAAACGAAAAACTCAAAATTCAAAAATTTTAACAAATTTTTCGCTTCTACTACTTTTAAGAGGTAAAAGCGTTTTTTTTTTCGAAAATTGTTGATAATTGTCATTGCAATTGCTTTAGTACAATTGGGGCCCTGAATGCGTGAAACCAATGGAAGTAGGTGCAATATAATGGGATGAGCCAGTCATTTGCGTCAGCAATGTCACTATGTATGCGGAACCACCGTCGTAAGTACCAAATCCAAGTAAAAACCTACCGTAAAATCCTATGCATATTTCAGTATTTTTATTTTGTTGTATTTATTATTTATATATCTATCCCAGCTGTGCCCGCGGCTTTGCCTGCGTGGTCTGGGAAAAAGTATCCTTTTATGTTATTCCAGGACCAAACATACCTATAAGGTACAATATAAATTAATTTAATTAATTGTAATTTCGTTCAGCCGTCAAATAGTTTTTTGTCGATTGCTCGGCTTCTACTCATTGTATTGAGATACCAAGTACACCAGTTTTAAAGTCAAAACTCTAAGCTATCCAACAGTGAAAGCTGCATCGCAACCGGTCCAGTAGTTTTTACGTGATGCACGAACAGACAAACAAATCGACAGGTAACAGAAAAACACGATTAAAAAAAATGTTATATGCTTGTCCTAGCTTATTTAAGTACCCTAGACCATTTTTTTTATTATCTTCATTGTACAGACTTTTTGGTAACTTACTTTGGTACTTTATTATATGTAACACTAGCTTACCCGCCTGCGACTTCGTTCACGCATCCTACTTACATTCTTCTAGGATATTAAAAACCAATGCAAAAGTAGACTTAGACTTCTTGGTCATGGCCTCCGTGGCTTATTGGCTTAATCTGTGGCACCAACGCTCTTGATTATTTTTGACGGACTTGTTATTTCGTTTCCATGGCAACCGTTCCTTACAGCGAGTATTCAACATGTTCTAGTTTTCCACGGAATCCGTGGAATTTTCCGGGACAAAAAGTATCCTATGTTATATTCTAGGGTATAAGCTATCTCCATTCCAAATTTCGTCGAAATCTGTCCAGCGGTTATCGCTTGAAAGCTCCCCAAACAAGCAAACAAACAGACAACGTTTCACTTTTATATATTGGTATGGATAGCTCACTATCTGTCACACTGGACGCTTGCTGATCACCCCTTGTCCTGTTGGTCACACTTTTGGTACACTCGGGGTCCAGACATTTTTGCTGAGTACTGGCTCTTTTGGTACACTTGCAACTATCGCTTCACATGTAATGTCTATGCTATTTTATTTTGTTACTATTTTGTGTATATTTTATTTTCTGATGCAATAATGTTCGTTGTGCCAATAAACACTGTTTCTTCTTCTTCTTCATGATGGCACTTCACATCGCTATTCGTATTCGCGTATTCGTTTTATTTGCCCCAATACGACGATGTGACGTCACTCTATTCGCCTATATTGAAATGCCAACATATGCTATATGATATTACCCTATTTTTCACGAACAAGACGAATACGCAAATACACGAACACTCGTATCCGCCGGGATGTCGGTTTTTAGTCAAATATCAAAGGATTGCGAATATCTTACTTATAATGAAACTGTAACGAGTCCAATTCTGGACATTGAAGACATTTTGAAATTTTTGGTTGGAGGATGCTCTATATTCGATACTGAAGCCAGAACAGTGTTTTTTTAAATTTTTGTCTGTCTGTCTGTATCTTGGCTAAGCATCACGCCGGAACTACTGAATGAATTTAAATGAAACTTGGTATGTTTTGAGTTCATACTACGTGGTAGGACATAGGATACTTTTAATCCCGAAAAATTAAACGGTTCCCGCAGGATAGGCGTTGAAAGTTATTTAAAAGAAAACGTATCACGCTGAAACTACTGGATGGATTTTGTTGCAACTTGGCACAGTCATAGTTTATATAATGGGTAAAAATTTAGGATACTTTTAATCCCGAAAAAATAAATTGTTCCTGCGGGATAATGCCCCAAACTCTGTAAATTGAAGATATTTTGTAATTTTTGTTGGAGGCCGTTCTATATTCAATACTAAAGCCAAAGCGGTATTTTTTTTATTTTTGTTAGTCTGTTAACTGTCCGTCTGTCTGTACCTTGGCAGCGCATTACGCCGAAAATACTCAATGAATTCAAATGAAATTTTGTATGATTTGAGTTCATACTTCGAAGTAGGACATTGGATACTTTTCATCCCGAAAAATTAAAGGGTTCCTGCAGGATAGAGTGGAAAATTAATTAAAAGAACACGAAGCACGCTTAAACTATTGGACAGATGTTGATGCAACTTGGCACAGACATAGTTTATAAGATGGGTGAAAATTATGGATACTTTTTGCCCCGAAAAAATAAAGGGTTCCTGCGGGATATGGGTCCAAATTCTGTACATTAAAGATATTGTGAATTTTTTTTTTGGAGGTGACTCTATATTCGATAATGAAGCCTAAACTGCATGTTTTTTCATTGTTGTGTGTATGTATGTCTGTCTGTCTGTATCTTGGCCGCGCATCACGCCGCCGGAACTACTGGATGAATTCAAATGAAACTTGGTATGATTTGTGTTTATACTACAAGGTAGGAAGTAGGACTTTATATACCGAAAAATTGATGGGTTCTCGCAGGATAGGGATTGAAACTTATTTAAAAGAACACGTACCACGCTGAAACTAATGGATGGGGTTTGATGCAACTGGGCACCGTCTTAAGTTATATGATAAAAAAAAAGTAATAGGTTTCTTTGGGAATCAAAGTAATGTAAATATTGAAGTAATAAATAATATTTTTGGATGGTTCTCTATATTTGATACTGAAGCCAAAACTGTTTTAATTTTTATTTGTGTCTGTTTGTCCGTATCTTGACCGCGCATCGCACCGAAACTACTGAATGAATTAAAATGAAACTTGGTATAATTAGAGTTCATACTACGAGGTTAGGACATTGGATACTTTGTATCCCGAAAAATTAAAGGGTCTTTCGCAATTAGGACATTGGATACTTTGTATCCCGAAAAATTAAAGGGTCTTTCGCAAGATATGAGTTGAAAGTTATTAAAAAGAACACTTCTCACGCTGAAACAACTGGACGGATTTTTTGATGCAAATTGACACTTGCAATTGTCATATATCTATACTTATAATAGAGCAATAGGTACGAAAAAGGCTATAGAAAGTAGAAAAAAAATGCTCTTGGGTGCTTAAAAAAGGTTTTGAACAAGAATATAACTTTTTTTTTATTGTGTCTTTCTGTCTGTTTGTCTGTATGTTTGTTTGTTCACGCATCACGTATAAACTACTGGACCGATTGCAATGTGGTTTTCATTGTTAGATAGCTTAGGATTAGATTTAAAAACTGGTGTAATTGGTATCTCATTCCGGTGAGTTAGAAGCTGAGCAAAAGATAAAGGTATTTTTGACAGCTGAAGTTTTTTCTTATTTTTTATTACGGACTAGGCAATCGTTTGACCACGATCTCATCTGATGGAAAGCGATGATGTGGTCGATTGTGTAGCACGCTTGCCTAGTAGAAACCTATTCACTCTTGACTTGAACACACCGGGGTTTGAGTTCATACTACGAGGTAGGACATTTTGATCAAATGTTGGTATATTGGTCCTGGAATAGCACATTATGGTACTTTGAACCTAAAGAAAAGAGCACGCGTGCGAAGCCGCGGGTACAGCTAGTACCAAATAAGTTCGTTTATTGCAAAAATATTCGTGAATGTTCGGCATACTTATTTGCTGTTCACGACATGTGGATGGTGTGTTCGTGTTATTCGGACTTCTACACTATATAGCCAAATAAAAACGCGAATAACTGCGAATGCCAAATAGCGATGTGAAATGCCTACATAATATGGAATACCAATGGAATGGACGACTGTCCATTACTTTACGTATAAATTTGATCGGGATGACACAGCCACATGAGGCGATGTGGGAAAAATAAAAGAGGTATACCGTAGATCTAGTCAAACCACTTTTAATTACGAGTAGATTTATAATAAATAATAATAATTGGGATATACCCAATCAATTAGGGGTCAGGGGTTAATGTACTATAGGGAAACTTTCCTAATGTTGAATCTTGTTTATTTTTGTAAATTATGTAGGGAATTTATTTTTCAGAAACAGTTGTTGCCAAATGGCATCTACCTACAGTAATTTTAGCTAATGCATGTCATTAATGATATGCAGAAAATACACGTTCACGTTTTTGTAGCGTGACTTTGTTTTATTTCTTACTAATTGCCTTTTTGGCTTATTATTGGGTAAAGGTGTAAAGGTGTAATTGGTATTTTGCGAGAATCACAGCTTACTGACCTACAAAACAAAACGAAACAAAAAATTGAGGTCCTTTTCTTTAGGCTTCATTCACTGCGGTAGCAAGGCGGGCAGCGAGAATGGATTAGCGGACGGGGGTCCTGAGAATCCAGGAGCACCCGTCCACTAATCCGCCCCAAGGCCCCAAGTCTGTTAGCTATGGACAAAAAACCTTGCCACTGTGATACCTCTGCGATTGGACTATCTATAATCTATAGAGTCCAATTTGGCAGTATCGCAGTTTTATAGCAAAAGCAACGCAGTAGCACTACCGAAAATCCCTTAAGAACTGCCTCAGAAATAAAATTGATGCTATCAATCAAGCATCATAATCAAAACATAATTATTGTGGTTCTAGTCAACATTTATCGATGGCAGCTATTGGCCCGCGATCGAGCCTAAATAGAGAGCCAATAGCGAGCAGACTAGGAATACTGTCAAAATGCGCGATTTTCATAAAGGAAACCATAGTATGGGGTTTTTCGCAGGCGCATTCCGCTCACCGCCCCGCTCCCAGTGTTGAAGCCTTAGAGTTGGAAAGGAACCATCACTCCAGAAATAAAAGGTATGGCTAATGCTTACCACATAGCTGAATCCATCGGAAACCTCCACAATGCACGGCACATCGTCTTGCTTGACGTCAGGCTTGTCATGTTTCCCCGCTGGCACTTTCTGAATGGCAGATGAGTCGAAGAGGAGCTTCCTCCCTCGCCAGTCGCACTCCTTGAATAGAAGCAGACGCACTTGCTCCGGGTTTATCTGACAGGACCTGGGGACAAGACTATTGTCAGTGGCCTGTACGGGACTTCCGCGACTTACGTATTTGCAGAAATGGAAAAAGTTTGAAATATATCAAATACTAGATGTACCCCGCGGGTTTACCCGCGTGGACTATAATAAATGATGATGACAATAAACAGTAAGCTATTTTAGGAACTAAAATACGACATACAAAATTTTATCAAATACTTACTAGTTTTCCCGCCCGCGACTTCGTACGCGCTGACTAATGTTTATCGCGAAAAAAGCATCCTTTTTTCTTCTAGGATATTAAAACCAATGCAACCACAGACCATTCTGTAATGGCAACCGTTCCTTCATCATTTCAGCCTTTAGCAGTCCACTGCTGAAAATAGGCCTCCCCCAAAGAGCGCCACGACGAACGGTCTTGTGCCGCCTCCATCCACCGACTCCCTGCGATGGCTACAATGTCGTACAATGGACGGCATCGTGTGGGGGGTCTCCCTACACTTCGCTTGCTTGTTCGTGGTCGCCATTCGAGAACCTTTATTCCCCAGCGGTTGTCCGCTCTGCGGACTATATGGCCTGCCCATTGCCACTTCTACTTGCAATGAGAGCTATGTCGGTAACTTTGGTTCTTCTACGGATTTCCTCATTTCGGATTCTATCACGTAGTGAAACACCGAGCATAGCTCTCTCCATTGCCCGCTGCGCAACTCTGAGCTTGTGTATAAGACCAATAGTTAGCGACCACGTCTCAGTACTGGCAACACGCACTGATTATAAACTTTCGTCTTGAGGCTCTGCGGTATCTGCGACGAGAAGATATGGCGTGATTTCCCGAACACTGCCCATCCGAGTTGGATTCGTCGGTTGACCTTTTTGTCGAAGTTGGATCTACCCAGTTGGATCGTCTGACTTGAGTAGACATAGTGATCAACAGCTTCGATAATATTGTTCCCAACATAAACCTGTATGGGTACGACATGGGCATTTGACATGATGTTCGTCTTACGCATGTTCATTTTAAGACCCACCTGTTGGGAAACAATATTGAGGTCACTGAGCTTAGGTCTTCCAGGGTTTCTGCCATGATGACTATATTATCAGCAAATCGAAGGTGAGTGATGTATTCGCCATTGATGTTAACACCATATCCGTTCCAGTTCAGAAGCTTGAATATATCTTCCAGTGCAGAGGTGAACCGTTTCGGAGAAATAACGTCTCCCTGTCTCACCCCTTTTTGCAACTGGATAGAATTCGTGCTCTGATCCTGAAGACGGACTGTCATGGTGGCCTTGCTGTACAAACACTTCAACACTTCGATGTACCGATAATAAATCTGGCCCGCTGTAATGACTGTAGCACTGCCCAGGTCTCGACTGGATCAAAGGCTTTCTCGTAATCCATAAACGCTAGACATAGTGGTGACATACTCTTCGGTCTTCTGCCGGAGCGTACTCCGGCAGATTATACAGATAGATGTGGTCTACGGTGCTAAAGCCTTTTCGTAATCCAACTTGTTCGGGAGGCTGAAAGTCGTCAAACCTACGAGCCAGACGGTTTGTAACTACTCTCAAAAACAGCTTATAGACGTGGCTCAGCAGCGAAATGGGCCTATAATTTTTCAAGAGGGTTTTATCACCTTTCGTAAAGGACAAAACCACTACGCTCCTGTGCCACGCCTCTGGCGTAGTACCCTCTAGGATGACGGAGTTAAACAGCTTCTGAAGGACTTTAAGTACCGGTGTTCCACCCGCTTCCAGTATACAACATTTATTTAAAACATGTCTGTCTGTATGTTTGTTTCTTCGCGCATCACGTAAAATATTGATAAAATGTATTGTATGTATTGGTATATTAGGTCTTGGAATAGCACATGGAGTACTTTTAACCTAGAGAAATGAGAGAATGAATGAGAGTGCGAAGTCGTGGGCAAATCTAGTACTTATAATAAAACTATAACAGGTCAAATTCTGTACATTGAAGATATTTTTATATATTTTATGGAGCGTACTCTGTATTCGATACTGAAGCCAAAACTGTTTTTTTTTAATTTTTTTCTGTCTGTCTGTATCTTGGCCACGCATCACGCCGAAACTACTGAATGAATTCAAATGAAACTTGGAGAGAACATACTACGAGGTAGGACAAAGGATACTAGTCATCCCTAAAAACTAGTGGCTCTGTGAGCTGTAGACCTCGCACATACAAACTTTTTTGAAAACAATCTACCAGTGCACAGTAGCGCCATCTAGTTACCTTATTGTAAAACTAACATTAATAACCAAGGTGCTTCATCAATCTCTTCTTAGTAGGTAAAGGGCTGATTCCACTGGTAGAAAACTAAAAATGAGAAATTTACTGCATTTTGAGGAGATATTCTGCTCATCACGCCGAAGATTCCCATCAGATCTTCACAAATTTTTTATGAGACCAATTTAAAATTACTTCTTATGATCACTACTCAAATAAAAAAGAACCATCGAAATTGGATCTAATAAGGCGGAGATATTCAATAGCCCCCTTTTTTAGGGGAAGTCTTTATAATATGGCTACCCTAAAGATAATTGTTAAAGATCATAAGATGTCTGCTCCTGGATGGCGTTGTGGCCACGTTTGCACAATTTACCTTATTAGTTACACAAGTACTGCTGAAGTGCTGAACAATGCAGTAACACTAATATGTCACTGGACTGCATTCTCAAACAGTGAAATTACTGGGCATGAAACTCAGAAACAAATGTCTCAGGGTGATGCGCACATTGCAGTGCGGTGTAACATTTTGTAATCATATTCTGGGCGGCACTGCAACTGTTATGGGCAGGCGTGATGCCAACCATCAGGCAAGCTACCTGCTCGACTCGTCACTCAATATAATAAAAAGAAAACATATTTTTTTATCTGTGATATGTACCAAATACTTTATTTTTTTTAATTTGGAGTTCAATAAACTTAATTATCCACAATGACTGTTTTTAAAATGGAATAATGAATCAATGCGAAATTATTTTATTTGCAAAGAACAATAAAAACCCATGACTGAAGGCCACACAGACAGTGTTGCCACAACAAACAAGAGGGTATTGTATGGACCTCTATGTAGGGAGCCCTAAAAAAACAGATACACCTATAAAGCTCTTAAAACAGATGAGCATTAAGTGAAATTCATAGAAAAGCTTTAAGCCTAGTTATATTAGTTTGCCTTTACTTCAATAATTTGCATAAATAACAAAGATATTAAGTATCTCTATTAATATATAAATTAACTTTGTCATAATTATTGTTTATTTTTGTTTTCTATATCAGTTGCAACTCGTACATATGAAGTAATTCACATTTTCTCCACCTTAATTCATACCAATGTCGCATAATACTTATTTACCACACCAAAATACCAGCAGTTTCAAGATTTATCACTAAAGTGAAGTTCAAAGACATTTATATTTCGAGCCAACACTGCACTTGATGCAAGACAAATATTAAGTTTCCTGCAATCTAGGTACAGTTCATGTGTTAAATACAAAGTAAACAATACATACACAGACACACTTTCACTTCCAGCAAGCACACTCACAGTAACTTTGCAAGACTTTTTATTCACATGACAATATGTTTTGATTGCATGATTGAAAACCAGTTTGGCAACAAATGTAAAAAAATATTATAGCTACTCATCACTCGCAAAATTGACATTCAGATCAGGCGTAACAGGTTCTCACTGCCACAATCTGCACTTCACACTTACTTTAATGAACTGACTCCAATAAACACTTTACAAACACTCCAATGGCCTAGCACCAAAACATTGTGATTACATATAGTAAATATTACCTAAATTTCATTTTATTTCATACTCGCATCAGCTGTCCACACAGCTGTATAACACAGTATCAAAGTGAGAATGATCACAAAGTGAAAATATGTTCACATGCATGCACTGCACTGGAAATGCAATAATTTCAGTAGTGTTCACACTAAATGCACATCGATAGGCTTGCGACGGCGATCGGCCGTCCGGTTTTAGTGGAATGTGCTGGTGTACTAGCATAGGTCGCGAGTAAATATTAAGTAAACATTGAGCGCGACCCGCCCCTCTCGCAGAGTGACGTGATCTCTCGCCGCCCACGAACGCCCGCGGCCCGCGCCCCGCGCAGTCGTCACATGCTCGCTGCGCCGCTGCCAGCTAGGCTCGCGTGCGTCAGCTCGGTAGTTCAGCTAGTGCCCTGAGACTCGGCACCAGACATGAGTGTCCACTGCATGCGTCAACCTCTCGCCCGCATGCCACACCACTCCAAAATAGAATAATGAATGAAAAGCATCCGCTTGACGTACCTGCGCCGGTCTATTGGATCGCAATTGTCTGAATCGAGTCTCCTCTTCAGAGAGAAGAGTTTGTCGAACAGTGCCATTGTGTAACACGTAACATTTCAAGGCATTCTCATAGTCCAATTGTGGTCTGACCTGCGTACCATTATTTACCCATGTTTAGCCGAATAATAGTTCCAAACAAAAACTTTGAACACTTTTCGTTTTCGATGTAAATAATCTGACAGATCACGTGAGAAAGTCATATGATTTCCCATAGACAATAACCCATACTTTTGTTGAAAGGTCAAGGACGACATTCATACGCCTTTGTTTAAAAAATTGGTAAGAAAACATTAAAAAAAAGTGAATTTCATGAATTTAAAAACCAATTAACTGCCATTCTAAGTAGTATTATTATGTATTCTGTGATTAGAAAGAAAAATGCAAATATTTAAACCAATAGACAATAAAGCCGTCACAGACGACGCAGAACAAAAAAGACAATAATCACTGTGAAATCGTCTCTATGGGCTGTGTTCACTTACACGCTCGAATCATCCGTGCGATTACACAGTGAACGACTTTGGACATCCACATAGAACTGACAACTGTCAAGTGTCAGTTTCATACTATTCCTCCCCTCCCCTACTATTTTTCGGATGACCCAGGCGAACGCCCGACGACGCCGTGAACGATTTCGAGTGTACGCGCGGGTGATCCGTGCGTCCTCGACCGTATATGTGAACGGGCCCCGGATGATCGAGCGATAATCGCACGCACGGATGATTCGAGCGTGTAAGTGAACACAGCCCAGCTGGCAAAGAGCAAAGAGTATATTAAACTGTGACAAATGACAAAAAGCTTTAATTAATTTTACAAGCCCCCGTATTTATATTCTCTTTGTTTACAAGATTGACTATTACCTACTTCTTGTAATAATTCTACTTAAGCTATTAAAAACTGTTACATGACAAGAAATACGTAAGTATTATACGAATTGGAAGAACTCTATCACTGCAAGAATTGAAATCTAAAGTTGTGCAATCTTCGCATGATGTAGAAGAACTGATAGCTAAAATAAAACCATTGATGTATATGTTACTATCGTAACGTTAAAACTACTAGCATGGCAAGAAAAATAGAAGTAATAAAGGAATTGGAAGAACTGAAGCCTAAGGTAGTGCAATCTTTACAAGAAGTTTCAGATCTTGATTTAACATGCAAGTCTGTTCTTCGTCATAATTTAAACGAAATGAATTCATTAAATACAGCTTCAATTAAAAAAGTTCAAGCTGTCATTGACTACATGAAGGAAAAAGTAAATATTGGAAACTGGAAAGAAGTACCGGTATTTATAAGAAAGACTATAACCATCGCTTCCTACATAAGACTTTTGGCTCATATCAAGGTCTCTCATAATTTAATAGAAGATAGTAAAGAATCATTCCGAATAATAGACTTTGGTCTGATGTTTGGATGCCCTCTTGATGCTGAACCTAAACTTTTACAAAACTGTGCCACAGTTTTAAATAGCGGACATAAGAATATTACAAACTATAATTTGAAAAATATGACCCATGAAGAAACAAAAATGTCTAACGATGCTACCAAGCCATTGAATTCTATTACAATAGAAGTAATAGACTGTCCTAGTATGGAGAATTTTTACAACAACTATATATTAGCAGAAAAGCCTGTTATTATAGAAAACTGCATGAATCACTGGCCAGCATTAACTAAATGGAAAGATCAGAACTATTTCATCAAACTGGCGGGTTTAAGAACAGTGGCTGTAGAACTGGGAAGCAAATATACGGATACAAATTGGACACAAACACTTATGACCATTGAAGATTTTGTAAAAAGCCACATTTACCAAACAGAAGGACCCACAGGCTATCTAGCTCAATACCAACTCTTTGACCAAATACCAGAGCTAAAGAATGATATTATAGAACCTGATTATTGCTGTTTTTCAGATAAAAATGAGCCAGTTGATATAAATGCATGGTACGGACCCAAAGGCACAGTATCGCCACTGCACCATGATCCAAAAAGAAATTTACTGGCGCAAGTTGTTGGGGAAAAACAACTATTTTTGTTCTCACCGTCAGATTCAGAATGTCTTTACCCTCATGAGCATGAATTTCTAAACAACACAGCTCAAGTAGATCCCAGACAGCCTGATATAGAAAAATATCCTAAATACATAGAAGCTAAGGCTCATTATTGTATATTAAAACCAGGACAGATGCTGTACATTCCACCAAAATGGTGGCACTTTGTTGAGTCGTTTTCAATAAGCTTTTCAGTCAGTTTCTGGTGGGAGTGAATAATAAAACAAGAAACAGGTAAAAAGTATTTATTAAATAATGAAATTTCTGTATTATTTATATTCACTGTTTAATGCTCTGCCGATAAGCATTCTTCGCACTTCAGATGTGCCTGCTCCGATTTCATATAATTTTGCATCTCTAAGTATTCTGCCAGTTGGATAGTCATTGATGTAGCCGTTTCCACCTGTATGCAAATCATAAAATGTCAATTAAGTACATATGCTGTTTCATAAATCCAACTGGGTGGCTAGTGTCCCTGACTGCAAAGTCACCAAACGAATGCTGGTTTGAATCCCGTAAGGTGTAATCATTTGTGTGATGAGCAGAAATGTTTGTTTCCGAGTCATGGATGTAATATTTTTATTGATTGAGATACAAAGTACTTACACGAGATGCATATGCTAGACCAATTGAAGTATATATGATGCAAGGACACAGAATAAATAATAGTTGGACATCAAATTGACACAAATTTTCAAAATTTTATATTATTGTTCAGATAGGTTATTTTAAGTCGCCTAGACATAACCTCCTAAACCATTTCTTTTTTAAATTATCTATATTTCACAGACTTTTTGTTCCTTAGGTACACTTTATTATTAGAATAGATTGTAATAATCCACATCCAAACCAATATATAAAAATGATAATGTTTGTTTGTTTTGGGGTAGTTTTAACCTGATAACTGCTAGACGGATTTTGATGAAATTTGGAAAGGAGATAGCTTATACCCTGGAATAAAACTTTTTAATGCATACTTTTTACCCCGGATAATGACAATTTTCCACGGGAAAACTGGAAAATTGTTGATTACTTGCTGTAAGGAATGGTTGCTATGGAAACGTAATAACAAGTCTGTCAAAAAACATCAAGAGTGTTGGTGCTATACCTACTTTTGCATTGTTTTTATTATCCTAGAAAAAAATAGGATGCTTTTTTTCGCGATAAACTGTAAGTCGCGGGCGAAAACTAGTATAAAATATGTGCGATTGCCGGAATCATTGGCCACCGAAAAAAAGAGTTGCTATTTCAGCACATAGTTAGATTTTGGCAATTAATAAATCAATTATTCCAATGTCTTTAAATGCAGTTAATACGCTTTAAAGCTTCTAGGTGGATTCATAAGAACAAATCTTTAGTGTAATACTATAGAGGTCTATTAAAAAAAACACCAATTCATAACATTTTAGGCCTATCAGAAAAAACTCTTGTTTCATTCATATATATTTTTTATGTTTCCAACTTATTTCGGCCATTGCACATACATATTTTATTATAACAACGCGTGGTCATTTCTCTGGGATAGAAGTATCCTATATAATGTTACTAGCTTTCCCGCCTGCGACTTTGTCCGCGCGGACTACTGTTTATCGCGAAAAAAGCGTCCAATGTTCTTCTAGGATATTAAAAATCAATCCAAAAGAAAGTATAGCACTCTTGATGTTTTTTGACATCATTGTTATTTCGTTTCCATAGCAACCGTTTTTTACAGCGAGTAATCAATATTTTTCCAGTTTTTTTCAGTTTATCAGGGGAAACTTACAATTTTCCGGGATAAAATCTTTTATTCTAGGGTATAAGCTATCTCCATTCCAAGTTTCAACAAAATCCGTCCAGCCGTTTTCGCGTGAAAGCTCCCCAAACAAACAAATAAACAAACAAACAGACAACGGTTCACTTTTAAATATTGGTATGGATTCCAGGACAAAAAGTACCTATAAGGTACAATATACAAAATTTCGTACATACATCAAAAAGTTTTTTACGATTGCTCGGCTTCTACTCATCGGATCGACATACCAAGGACACCAGCTTTTAGGTCAAACCCTAAGCAATCCAACAGTGAAACCCGCATCGCGATTGGTCAAGTAGTTTTGCGCGAACAGACAAACATGATTTAAAAAAATAATGTACCTATTGTTGTTCAGTAGATTATTTACTTAAAGATTTTAAAGTACCTTTTTTTAAATTATCTTCTTTGACTTTGGTACTCACTGCGTTATTATAAGTATAGATAGATATAAATAATACCTAGATACTTATGTATAAAAAAATTGAGATAGGGTATTTCATTGCGCTGGGATTGAGGTATTTTTGTATGGAGCTTGATCATTCTCCTATGTTCCAAGGCATCCACTCACCGAGTATCTGAATAGCGTCCAAAGCGACCTGCGTTGCCTTCTCTGCACAGTACAGGATGACCCCCGCGCAATCCTTACTGTTGACATGCCCCTCATCGCATGCCTTCGCCACGTTGTAGAGGTAGCTGCGGCAGGCCGACAGCGTGGTGTACATATCGGCCATTTTACCCTAGAATTATGGGTTCTCTTTTTTAGTTTCGCTTTAATATTTTTGGAATAGTCTTAAATTTTTCAAAATAGCCATTACTCACTAACATTTCTCAAAAAAAATAGAATTAATTGGTTTATGGGCCATTGGTCGGTAGTATTCAAATAGCTGTTGATTTTCTTTTTTCGACAGAAGTTTAAAAAACTGTTAGATCATCAGGGGATCTGTTGATATACCTACCTTCATAGATTGACAATATGACTAAGGTGAGCGGAGAAATACTTATACTAAAAATAGACGACAATTGTGATCATTTATAGATGACAAATGAATAGGTAATTGAGTAGGTTGTAGTCATCATCATGTCAGCCTTTAGAAGTCCACTGCTGAACATAGGCCTCTCCCAAAGTTTGTAGTACGAATCCGAATTCATAGCACAACATACAAGATTCCTCGTACTTAAATACGTAGTAATTGACTGTATTTCGTCGTTGACAATGCTACAGGGCAAGTAATTGTGCTCTGTATCTTAGCATGCTTCAAACACTGAGTTCGAATCTAAACCACAGAATAAATAAGAGTACAAGTCCAATAATCAACATGTAAAGGCCATTGTCTAGGATATTTTGAGCCTTTTCTTTCTTGCGCAAGGACTTTAAACCAACCTGTATCAACTGAAACTCGCCGATATTCTTTCCGAACTGCTTTCTCGTATGTGCGTAGTCAAAGGCAATGTCTATGGCCGCCTGCATCAGGCCCACTGGACCTGCAGCCAGGACAAGTCTCTCCAGGTCTAAGCCGGACATTAGGACGTACACGCCTTTGTTCTCCTGGCCAAGGATGTTCTTGGCTGATACCTGGAAAGTTCAATGAATAAATGTTACGTCTTCTCTTTTAGCATTATGTAGGTACTCATAGTCTCATTTTGCTTTAGTCACACATTTTGATCTTGTGCTAAACGTGTTATAAAGAAAGTCATTTCTGTATGTTTTTGGTTTTCGGATCGATTTTAGCATGTGGCAACCGAAATTAGGAACTATACCTAACACATTATACAACATGTTCATTTGTCACACCTACAGGGTTAAATAGTGTACGCAATATGTGCTTGTACTTAGATATTTACTCGTTCCCCATGTCGCATCTCCTTTTTGATGGCTATTGGGTTTGACAGAGCGTGCAGTCGAACCTGCATAGTTGCCGAAAGACGAAAGGTACAGCTGTAGAAGTAGTTTATTTTTATTACTTGCTTGGCAATCATTTGACCACAATCTCACCTGATGAAAAGCGATGATGTAGTCGAAGGTGTAGCACGCTTGCCTAGTACATACCTATACACTCTTGACTTGGAACACACCTGGGTTATAAACGAGTATCCACGTGTATGACCTTCTCGTAGTCGACGAAGGCCATAAACGGGGGCCGGTTGGATTCGTTCTTGTCCATCAGCTGCTTTACGGTGTGGATGTGGTCAGTCGTGAAAAAGACACGTCGTAAGGAATCATTTTAAAAGTAATTTTATTTTTCCTGTTATATTTTATAGCATCTTTCTTTATAAGGCTCTACAGTTGATGACATACGAGCCCCAATGCAAAAGAGTTCGTCTAGTGTGAAATTTTCTCTGTGAGTTTTTTTCTGACTTCATTATTTTTGTATATCTATATAAAATATTAAGCTGTTCTACTATCACATACCGTTACCTAGGCCATTTTTTAATTATGAACCAATAAACTATTTTAGCTTTTTAAATTTATACATATCCTGTTTTAAATTCGAAGAAGTTATAAGCAAAATAGTACGTCTAATTGTTAATCGATGCAAAAGAGTTCGTCTATCTGTGAGTTAAATAAGATTATTCCTTCTTTGTACAATTATGTTGCATAATTTAAATTTGTAAACGTAATTCTGTGTCATTTGTCAAGTAAGACAGTATAAATTCTGAAAATTTCAGTTTTTTTCATTCATTTTCAAATAACAATGGGTCGTGGCAAACCCGTGTGTGAAGAGCTTCGAAAGCGAATAGTTTGTGGGGTCGATGCTGGCAAATCAAGTTACCAAATATCTAAAGACTTGATACTTCCCAGGTCTGCAGTCCAATCTATCATTCAGCACTATAAAAAGAATAGAACGACTTCTTGTTTGAAGAAAACTGGTTGACCACGCATCACAAGTGCAGTAGAAAATAGAATCCTGAAGAAAATTATCAAAAATAATCGTCGTGCTCGAGCTGGAGAACTCACCGTGCAATGGAAGGACATGATTCACAAAGACGTCTCAGTTGATACTTGCAAAAGAGTCCTAAAAAGAATGGGTTACGGATTTTACACCGCTAAGGAGAAACCACTGTTGACTGCTGTACAAAAGAAAAAGAGGTTGAAGTTTGCTCGTGATCATTTAAATTGGACATCCGATCAATGGCGTAGTATCATTTGGAGTGACGAGTCCAAATTTGAAGTGACAGTCGGCGATGAAAGGAAAAAAGTGATTCGGAACAAAAATGAGGCATTTCATACTGATTGTCTCAAACGCAAAGTGAAGTTTCCGGCGTCTCTTATGATATGGGGCTGCATGTCTGCACAAGGTGTTGGTGGTATGCAGTTTGTGGATGGTTCTATCAATGCTGCAAGGTATCAAAACCTTTTGGAAGAGAATTTACTGCCCTCTATTCCGTCACTTAAGCATCAAGATTCCTTCATTTTTCAACAGGATGGTGCTTCCTGCCATACTGCAAGGACAACAAAGACGTGGCTACTGGCGAAAAGCATCCCTACAATCGAATGGCCATCTAACAGCCCGGACTTGTCGCCGATCGAAACCCTATGGTGGAAAATGAAAAAAGTTCTCCGTAAAAATCCATCAAGATCGAAGAGCGACTTAAAGGCTAAACTCTTGGGTGTCTGGGAGTCAATTACGCCTGAGGAGTGTGCAGCGTTGGTTGCAACCATGCCTCTTCGCATTAAAGCTGTCATTGAGAGCAAAGGCGACACAACTAAGTGGTAGATGAACTATTTTGCGTGAGTGACAAGGGTAGACGAATACTTCTGCGTTATGTTTATTAGAATATTTAAAAAAAAAAATATGTTATGTAAAGTCATGAAAGAATTTCAGTTATGTTAAAATAAACTTTAAAATGTTCCTCAAATTGTGGTTTACTTGTTATTAAACTTTCTTAATTATTTTACCAATATTTACTTTCTATATTTTACGCTTTGCACTACTTTCCATAGTAGACGAACTATTTTGCATCGGGGCTCGTAATAGGGCTTACAGTAATCGAATTTATTATAGTTTACTTGAAGAGATGCCAATTTGCTCCAATAACTTACCTTGCAGTCTTCAAACACCAACTCGCCAGTATCGGATCCTCTCATTCCGAACTTGTCCAGTTTCTGTGCTGTTGAGAACCCAGGGTAGTCTTTTTCGATGAGAAACGCAGTTATGCCATGCTGGGGTTTGCTTGTGAAGTCAGTTTTTGCGTACACCTATAAATAATTCGAAACGCTTGTACTTACCTACTATTTAATTGATTTGAAAACTTCAATGAATCTATATAGTTTTCCTTAACTCCACATAATATAAGGAATTAATTATCATGTAAGTATTTATTATTTATTTATTTAATACTTTATGCACAAAACCAGTGTACAGAGGAGGACTTAATGCTAAGACAGCATCTAGAGCTCCGTTTACAAGTTCACAAACATCATCGTCATCATCAGCAGCATATATTCGTCCAGTCGTGCACTATTGAACGGAGGTCTCTCCTTGTGAATGCCACTGTACCCGATCTTCTGCTCTCTTCATCCAGTCGCTACCAGCCACCGCCCGCAAGTCGTCACTCCACCTGGCCGGAGAGCGTCCTACACACGTTTGCCTAAACGTGGTCTCCACTCTATAAGTCGTTTACCACAACGTTTGTAAGTTCTTTTGAGAAATGTGACAAGCCTATTGCCACTTCAGCTTACTAATTATCTTGTGTATTCACAAATATGTTTAGGTATAATTTACATTTATTAGAGAGTATCTTACCACCAAAACATCAGCAATAGGTCCGTTGGTAATCCAGAACTTGTTTCCGTTCAGCAAGTAGTAGTCGCCTTTCTTCTCCGCCTTCAGCTTCATGGAAACCACGTCGCTGCCTGCCCCCGGCTCCGACATGGCCAGAGCGCCTATGTGTTCACCGCTACATAGCTGAAATAATATCGATCTCAAAGTGATTTGTTTTGGTTATAATGTGACATTTCACTGAGAAAGAACTACATTGCGACTGTACTCCAAGATTAGGTAAGGATGCACATCACTGCGATACCGACCGCCATAAATGGCGGGGAATCATTAAGCAAAAGCATATGAATAAGTAATAACACGACTCGTATGACAAAAGCTTGGTCGGGTTCATCACGACGCACGAACGCTTGAAGGAGGAGGATGCATTGAGAGCTTCCGCCATAAAATATCGTTAAAAGCATATATCAATTCACTGCTGGACATAGACATGTCCAGTAGCACGCTTTCAACTTATATTTAACCTAACTTTTCCGCAGATGCTCTGCTAGCTATGTTTTTATTAAGCCAGCTTCTTGTTTGTCTGTCTGTCTATCGTTCGGTCCGGGTGGCATCTAGCAATTCAAATATTGAGCACTTTCCGATTAGCTATCCGGCTGAAACTTTCAGGGTAGCTCACAACTCGATGGAAATGCATTTAAAAAAAGTTATTTGATTAGTTTTTAATCTACATTTGAAAGAAATATTTGTATATATTACCAAATACATACATAATTGCCTTGTTGTGTACGTATCATCGCTCAAGCTTATCACCGAGCTCCATCTACGTTTGTTAATTTGCACCGTCCTGCCCTAAACACTTAAATGTTCTACGGTAGATATTATTATCAGTCCACTGCCATTTTCATTTGCATACCTATGCTAAAGTGGTCTGTCTGGGTCCGCTTACAGCAAATTGCTGTTGTAAACCGCATGTGCATAGCAACTAGCATCTTATCAAAAACAATATACCTACCTTTGGCAAGTATTTGCTCTTCTGGTCCTCACTGCCGTTCCTGTTGATCTGGTTTACGCACAAATTCGAGTGTGCTCCGTATGAGAGTGCTATGCTACCGCTAGCCCTGAAAATAACATGCTGCTTAGGTCTTAAATAGGTATAAGCCATATATATATAATTAGAAGTGGGAGGATTAGGTACGAGCTCCTAGGGCGTGAACCGCAAAAATTAGATGCAACGCACACAACCATATTTGGCCATAGTCACGATATACAGTCGTAGTTTATTCTCATTACAGATTATTGGCGCAAGAGGGAGAAAGCTAATGTTACGCTGACGGCAGTGAATGGAATGACCTTCTATAAATTTCTTGCCGCGTCGGAAGAAGTGCTTCAGTATTGAAAATGCCGACTGTGGACGTTAGGGCCGTAAACGTTCACTGATGTTTTTTTTTTCTATCAGTGCTGAATTGTATAGAACTGAACTTACCTTGATAGTTCCTCCATGATAACGCAGTGGTCTGAGTATTTTCCACCGGTTCCGCCATAATCTGGATTAGCAGTTATTCCTGAAAGTTGATTATAATAGTTAGGATTTGCAAAAAAAAAAACATAATCAAATCTTAAAATTAACGCTCTTCCACTAAACTTGATAGTTTCAATGTGTGAGAGGAAATACTTATTGCAACATTTTACAATGCAACCAACATATCTATGAAGTGTCCTACGAATGAGGTTCACATGTTTTTGTATTTTTCTGTTTTTGATGGTCTACTATGGGTCTACTTATCGATTGACTGGAACACTCACGCCATCATTCAGTTCTTAGATAAGTTGGTGGCACTATACTATGCGTGCGGTGATTTTACTGTAAACTTGGACTCCCCCGCGTACATAGGGGTCAAATAATCGTACTATCAGTCCAGATACCTACTTGCTTTGTATGGCGGGGAGCGCGTGCTTTGCATGGAACACGTCCGCCATAGATAATCTATAACTACTTATAATAAAGAAGTAGGTACCAAAAAGTATACAAAATAAAAATAAAAAATGCTCTAGGGTACACTTAAAATAAGCTACTAAATAAGTTGTTTTTTTTTTATGGTGGCTTGTTTATCTGTTTGCTCGCGCACTACGTAAAACTACTGGACCGATTGCGATGCGGGTTTCAATGTTGGACAGGGTTTCGACTAAAAAACTGGTGAACCTGGGTCCGATCCGATAAGTAGAAGCCGCGCAATCGATAAAAAAATATTTGAAGGCTGAATGAAATTTGGTATTTTGTACGTTATAGGTATAGTACTCGCAGCGAATTTTTGTTTGTGAAGTTAGGCTCTGTGAACGATTGCGCAGATACTGCCGTGAGGATAAAACAGCATAAAGTAAGAGCGAGATAGAATATGCGAAAAACGTAAGCGAGTGAGCGAGGCAGTTATACAATGCTGTCTTCACCTTCAACGTTGAGATTGCGCCTGAAAAATAGCAGTTTGCGCAGCGACTTGCAAACAACTTCCGAGACACAAACTTCGGCTGCGACTACTGTAGGTACTTTTGGTGGGTACTTCCCATCGGATCTCGATATCAGAATTTCTAATTAACTGATCTCGCTCGGCGTTCCCATCGGATCTCGAGATCCGTTGCAACTCAAATGAATATTAGTTTTTCTTCCCATCGGATCGGTCATAGGTAACTTTTAACCCAGATAAAGTATGCACTAGTTGACCAAAAAATCCGGCCGTTCGGGTGCTTTAGAATTATTAGTTACTAGCTGTACCCGCGGCTTCGCACGCGTGGTCTTTTCTTTAGGTTCAAAGTACCATAATGTGCTATTCCAGGACCAATATACCAATATTTTATCAAAATTTATTCAGCCGTCAAAAATACTTTTATCAATTGCTCGGCTTCTAATTGAGATACCAATTACACCAGTTTTTAAACGAAACCCTAAGCTATCTAACAATGAAAACCGCATTGCAATCGGCCCAGTAGTTTTTACGTGATGCGTGAACAAACAAACATACAGACAAGGACACGATAAAAAATAATTGTTACCTATATTCTTGTTCAATACCTTATATAAGCACCCAAGAGTATTTTTTTATTTATCTTCTTTATACAGCCTTTTTCGTACATATTGCTTTATTACAAGTATGGATATATTATTGTGTCGATTTGCATCAAAATTAAAGGGTTTCCGCAAGATAGGGTTTGAAAGTTATTAAAAAGAACACGTATCACGCTGAAACTGCTGGACGGATCCAGTAGTTTCAGCGTGATACGTGTTCTTTTTAATAACTTTCAAACCCTATCTTGCGGAAACCCTTTAATTTTTCGGGATGAAAAGTATCCAATGTCCTACCATGTAGTATGAACTCAAATCATACCAAGTTTCATTTGAATTCATTCAGTTGTTTTGGTGCCATATGTGGTCAATATACGGAAAAACAGACAGACAGACAAAAATAAAATGTAAAACAATTTTGGCTTCAGTATCGAATATGGAGAATCATCCAAAAAATATTCTTTATTACTCCAATATTAAAATAAATTTGGACTCATATCCCGCAGAAACCCTTTACTTTTTTGGGATAAAGCGTGTCCTCAATTTTAATCCATCATATAACTTAAGATGGTGCCAAGTTGCATCAAAACCCATGCATTACTTCTGAACTATTTCTAAGGGGACAAATGGAGAAAGCGAACGAGACTGTACGGCTGACAAGACTAGTAAACAAAGCTGTACGTTTTTTCGTTCCCCAAAATAATGATATTATGACGATTTTCCACCAAAATATAGCGGGACTACTAAATAAACTCGAAACATTGGAATTGTATATCGACAATTTCTTGGGTAATAATACATTTATCGATATGATTTGCCTATCTGAAACCTTTGTCAAAGGCGGAAATGAAACTAATATTTCTCTAAAAGGATTTATGTTAGCATCATTTTATTCGCGAAAAAACGAAAAGCGTGGTGTATGCATTCTTTTGCGAAATAATTTTGAATATATAGAATTACCAGTATGTAAACAGATATCTATAGATAAAGGTTTCGAATGCTGTGGAGTACTCCAATACAATATAAATGTATCTTTTAACAATTTTGAGACAATTTTGCATAAAAAATCAATAAAACGTACAAAAAAAAATATCATAACTCGTGACTTGAACATAGCTATACACTTAAAACGAATAATATTACTACTCGTTTGCGTGACATAGCTCTTAATTATAATTTAATTTTTCATATAACCGAACCAACTCGACAAAAATCATGTATTGATCACTTCATAAGCAATATTCAAGAAGCGAAAGGAACAGTGCACGAATTGTGTATTTCAGACCATAATACAGGTCAGACTTTATCAATTCCGGTCTCAAAAAAGCCAATAGGAATAAACCATTGGTATGTAGACACAAGGAATTATAGTAAGGAACATATTGAAAAGTTTATGGAATGTTTATCTTCCCTAAATTGGTCGGAAGTTTTCAATACTGTAAACCTTAATGATGCTTTTAATAATTTCCATGACAATTCAATTCAAAATATTTATTTCAATTAGGCACAATATAATGTACACTTTTGAATAGTCAAATAACATTCAATCATTTCTAAAAATAAATTATCAACATACTACACAATTGCAATAATATTTAAAAGATAAAAATAATATGCAATTCTAAAAAATCAAATACATATAAAATGTCAATATAAAAAAACAATTAAAAATATCACAATACATTAAAATGTTATAATGTTTCGTCCAAATTAATATTTTTTCATGCCTTTTTATCATTTATGAAGTCATTAATTGAATAATAAGCTTTCTGTAGCAGCACACTTTTGACATACAATTTGAATGTCTTTTCATTTAAATTAGTTACACAATCAGGTAATATGTTATAAAATTTTACACAATTAACATGAAAAGATTTGCTGACTTTTGCCAACCTTGTCGCAGGAAGCACAAGTTTTCCTCTGTTTCTTGTAAAATAACTTTGGTTATCAGTGTGTTTTTGTAACTGAAGGTTTTTTCGTGCATATAATATATTTGAAAGAATGTACTGGCAAGGCATCGTCAAGATATTAATGGACTTAAAACGTTCTCTCAAGGACTCCCCTAGCACCAAGTCTGTAAATTGCGCGGACCGCCCTTTTCTGCAATATGAACACAGAATTTGAATCGGCTGCATTTCCCCATAGGACGATTCCATACGACATGAGAGAATGAAAATATGCAAAGCACACCAGTTTTACCGTCTGCTCATTGGTAAGTTCTCGTATTTTCCTAATTGCGTAGGCAGCGGAGCTTAATTTACCCGATAGTATATCTATATGGGATCCCCATTGCAGCTTGCTATCGACAGTCAATCCCAAAAACTTCGTGGACTGTATTATTTTTTAGTAAATTGTTATTAAGGCTTACTCTAGGAGTTGTTTATAAATTTGCTAAAGAAAATCTAACACACTTCGTCTTACTCGCATCCAATGCTAAGTTATTTACACTAAACCAATTAAATATGCTATCAAGTGCCAAATTAATATGATCAGTATTTGCTGTTTTTCTGTCAATATTAAACAACAATGAAGTGTCGTCTGCGAACAAAACAGTTTGAGCATAGTTTTCCGCAAAAAATGGTAAGTCGTTAATATAAACAAGAAACAGAAAAGGTTCCAGGATAAATCCTTGAGGAACTCCCACATTCACATCGAAACCATCTGATAGCACACCATTTACGTCAACATTCATAGCTGTGGTACTTAAATATGACCGCATAATTTGAGACACCTTTTGTTTGTTTTACGACCTTTGCTTTCCAACAGAAAGACGGAAAATCAATAGAAAAAAATCCGTTCTTTCCTGGATTACAAAGGGCATACGTAAATCTAGTAAAAATAAGCGAAAACTGAGACATCATTATTATAGAAATAACACAGCTGATAAGAAATTAGCGTTACAAAAATATAGTTTTATTTTTAGGAGATACGTTCAGACCTCTCAAATTAATATTAATTATAAATATATTAAAAATGCCAAAAATAAATGTAGAGCGACTTGGCAGATTATTAAGAATAGGAACGATACAGTCAAAACATTTACAGGTCTTGATTTTATTCGTGTTAACGACATTGTTTGGAGTGTTCCGACGAAAATTGCAGAAGCATTTAACAGATTCTACATCGAAATCACAAAAAACACAGCATCAATGTAAATAGCATGGTAAATAAGTACAAAATACCGATATCGAATCACAGTATGTTTCTAAACCCTTGTAATGAAGACGAAGTTACGAAGATGATTAAGTCACTCAATAATACAAGAGCAGTTGGTTTTGACGGTGTATGCACACGGGTTATTAAAGAATGTTGAAGGTTCTTTCCCCGATTTTGCAATACCTGATAAATCTTTCTTTTTCCGAGGAGTTGTTTCCAGAGCGGCTTAAGCAGACTATCATTAAGCCTGTTCATAAAAAAGATGATAAATTAAACGTAAACAACTATCGTCCAATAACTTTAATCCCTATATTATCAAAAAAAAATATGAAAATAATTAATTCTCATCTCAGTGATTATTTAGTCAAATTCAATGTCATAAAAAAGGAACAATATGTAAAAGGGGAAAGTCAACGACACTGGCGGCTTTCACCCTTATCAGTAAAGTAGTAGAGCAAATTGACAAACAGATTCCTGTGTCAGTGCTGTTCTTTGACCATACAATGCTCATTCATAAATGTGAAAAGTATGGAATAAGAGGACCAATACTAAACTGGCTTTTAAGTTACATCACAAATCGCAAGCAATGTGTAGAAATAGCCTCACTAAACGAAAGAAAAGGATCGATACCATATAGATCCTCTTTTCAAGTTATTAACTGTGGAGTGCCGCAAGGCAGTAGGTCCTTTGCTTTTCTTACTTTATATTAGTGATCTTCCGTTAGCTATTGATCATGAATGTATTCTTTTTGCAGATGATGTATCATGTTGATGATGCAGATGATGTATCATGTTGATGATGCAGATGTGGTCGTAGTAACTGACAAGAATAATATGGCATTGACACATAACCACGGACATACAATTAATTTAGCAGTTGACTCAGTAATCAACTGGTTAGACTTTAATCATGTACATGCCAACATTACTAAGAACAAATATATAAATTTCCGAAATTATAATTCAATACAAACTAATTATGACATTATGGGGCAAGGCCAACAAATAGAAATGACGCAAGATTATAAATTTTTAGGAATATTTGTAGACCAACACTGCAACTGGAAGGCTGGAAGGAAGGCGTTTTGTTTTCGCACTAAAACGGTTAAAGCGAACAGTAAATGAGCGTGCTGCGCTCACAACCTATCACGGCTACGTGGCATCAGTTCTGCGATATGTACTTTTACTTTGGGGAAATTCACAGACATAATTAAGATATTTTTGGTACAATAAAAATGTATAAGAGCAATATGTAGTGTTCATCCACTTGATTCGTGTAGACCACTTTTAAAAAAACCTGAAAATGTTGACTTTTACAGGTTTGTGTATCATGCAAGTTGGAATGTTCGTAAAGGAACATCCTGATATGTTTGAAAAGTTGGAAACATGTAAACATTTTCAATCCACTAGTAGGGACCCCACTAGGTTAAGAATGGTTAGTTGTAGAACAGCTCTACATCGAAGGAATTGCAATGTAATGGCCATAAAAGTCTTTAATAAAATTCCAAAAGCTATCAGAGTGCTCCCGCTCAAGTACTTTAAAGTCAAGCTTAAAATTTAAACCTATTACCAATTTTTACCTATTGGTTAAATGAAAATAGATTTTATGAAATGAAAGAATTTTGGAATTTAAAAAGTGTATTATGGTTAAATTTAATATGACAGTGAAGTCTTTAATAAAATTCCAAAAAAAGTATTTAATAAAATTCCAAAAGCTATCAGAGTGCTCCCGCTCAAGTACTTTAAAGTCAAGCTTTATAATTGGTTAAATGAAAATTGCTTTTAAGAATTGAAATAATTTTGGAATTTAAAAAGTGTATTATGGTTAAATTTAATATGACAGTGTATTTGAATGAAGTTTTTCTTAACATTGTTGGTACTGTAATGATCTGTCTATTATTATTATTTTATAAATTTTAATCTGACCATAAACTGAAAGAATAATTTAATTTAATCATGATTATTTGATAGTGTAAATGTTTGTTATTTTAATTCTATTAGCGATATTTGTTTTAAATTTGTAATTGTATGTTTTTGTCATTTTTTATGCCAGTTTCTGGTGGAACATGTAGGACTTATAAAAAATTCCATCAATATATTACCGTGTTTCAAATAAATAATTTTTCATTTTCATTTTATTTCATTAGATTCAGCGTGGTACGTGTTCTTTTAAATAAGTTTCAACCCCTATCTTGTGAGAACCCATTAATTTTTCGGGATGTAAAGTATCCTGTGTCCTACCTCGTAGTATGAACTCAAATCATACCAAGTTTCATTTGAATTCATTTAGTAGTTCCGGTGGCGTGACAGACAGACATACAGACAAAAATGAAAAACATACAGTTTAGGCTTCATTACCGAATATAGAATAAACTACAAAAAAAAACACGATATCTTTAATGTACAGAATTTGAACCCACATCCCGCAGGAACCCTTTATTTTTTCGGGATAAAAAGTATTCATAATTTTCACCCATCTTATAAACTATGTCTGTGCCTAGTTGCATCAACATTCGTCCAATAGTTTCAGCATGCTACGTGTTCTTTTAAATAATATTCCACCCTGATCCTGCAGAAGCCCTTTAATTTTTCGGGATGAAACGTGTCCTCAATTTTAGCCCATCATATAACTTAAGACGGTGCCAAGTTGCATTAAAACCAGTCTATTAGTTTCTGCGTGGTACGTGTTCTTTTAAATAAGTTTCAACCCTTATCCTGTGAGAACCCATTAATTTTTCGGGATGAAATTATCCAATGTCCTACCTCGAAGTATGAACTCAAATCATACCAAATTTCATTTGAATTCATTGAGTATTTTCGGCGTGATGCGTTGCTAAGGTACAGACAGTCAAACGGACCGACAGACAGACGGACAAAAATAAAAAAAAAACCGTTTTGGCTTGAGTATTGAATATAAAACCGCCTGCAATTTTTTTTACAAAATATCTTCAATTTACAGAATTTGGGACATTATCCTGCAGGAATTCTTAATTTTTTCGGGATTAAAAGTATCCTCAATTTTTACCTATTGTATAAACTATGACTGTGCCAAGTTGCAAGAAAATCCGTTCAGTAGTTTCAGCGTGATACGTGTTCTTTTAAATAACTTTCAACGCCTATCCTGCAGGAACCCTTTAATTTTTCGAGATTAAAAGTATCCTATGTCCTACCTCGTAGTATGAACTCAAATCATACCAAGTTTCATTCAGTAGTTCGTGATGCCTAGCCAAGATACAGACAGACTGACAGACATACATACAGACAGACAGACAGACAAAAATGAAAAAAATACAGTTTTGGCTTCAGTATCGAATATAGAGTACCCTCCAAAAGAAAATTTCTAAATATCTTCAATGTACAGAATTGGACCCGTTACAGTTTTATTATAAGTACCTATATATATATATATATATATATATATATATGACTATGAGATTCTATGACTGAACGACCAATGACAAGGACCAATTTGTGGGTAATACACCTATTATCCTTTGTTTTACCGCAATATCTATTATTGTTTTTGTTATTTATGATGTACAATGTACGATTTACTTTTAAGTGGTATGCAGTAAAGAGTTATCTATCTATCTATCTATCTACTTTGCATGGGAGCATAAACTCATTGGAGGGCCTACAGTTGTATACTGGACTATTTCTACATTATGTATTTCCAGTCACGGCCTTAGGCATGGTGGGACCTTGAATTTTAATATTTATTCTATGTTGGAACCTTAATTTTTCGTATTCAAGAAATATATATTGCGTGTCTTAAATTAAAATACCTATAGGTATAGGTACATACACAGTTTGTCTATCTTTACCTAGTGTGCCTAAATCTCCAAGTTTCTTCCAAAAATCCCTGACTTCCTTGAAGTTGTTGTCTCTGTCTATTTGGGCTGCTTTAGGCGCCAATTCCTTTTGTGCAAAGTCAAACACTGCTTGTCTAAGCTGGAATACAAATCAATTGAAAACATGAATAATATAGTTTATTTAAGTTGGACAAAGATTGAAACACAATTACCTATCCAATGACTGACGATGTGCTCACGCTTACCTATACATACAGAATTATTGCCCTGTGGGTGAACTACATACAAAAACAGTACAGCGCTTTACGCGTCCAATGTAACAATGCTTTTAGGGTACTGATGGGGCTGCCCCGATTCAGGAGCGCATCGGGGATGTTCGCTGAATGCGGGGTGGATTGCTGTTACGCAACTATGCGAAAACGATGCACATCCCTGGTGCGCGGTTTGGTATCCCTTTGTTTCGCATAACTTTTCGGTTCGGGGTGGCCCCGGAGGCATCCATAAAGCATTGAGAGGTTCGATCAAAGAGTATAATGATATTTGTCAGTACATGAACTACTGTTGCAGTCTTCATGTACTGACAAGGTAGATTTGCGTTAGTTTAGTTTTAGAGTACTTTTTTATTTGTGTATTTTAATAATGTGTTTTATAAATTTTGTTCTTAAATAATTTTGTGAATGCCCCTGGATGGTCGAAATAAAGAAATATTATTAGGCTTCAAAGTCAATGAAGAAGTTTTAGTCATAGCTACGGTCAAATTCAAATTTCAAGTCAGTGTCAAAAATAACCATATTATAAGTTTAAGTCAAAGTCAAACAAATACTAACGCGTGCCTCTGCGCTCCGACTATTTAATATGATATATTACGAGTATGTCGTTATTCTAAGTCTATGCATGTGCTATTGCCTATACCACAGAACAAAATAGTAGAACAAGTAAAAAATTCAAAGGATAATAGTTTTTTAGGGTTTCGCACGACCAAATGAAAAAATGGAACCCTTATAGGATCACGCGTGTGTCTATGTGTCTGTCCGACTGTCACGGGCAATTTTTTCCCTAATCTACTAGCAGACTGATTATGATTTTCTGTGACCAAAACACGGATGTGTAACGTAAATAATTGAATTTTGAATATGGGGTAATTTAAGTAAATATATATTGACCACAACAGAAAATAATTGCCAATCTCTCAATCTTATGACATAATTCATCGTACGGAATCATCTCCACGCGAGTTCCACTCGCTCTTGTCCAGTATTTGTATATGTTTTGGTTGGTACATTGATTGCTGCGAAAATCGGCTGGAAGAAAATGGATGAGCAGAACTGTGGCGTTCATTAGGAGAGGCCTACGTCCAGCAGTGGACATATATAGGCTGATGATGATGATGGTTGGTTGGTACATAAGGTAGGTACTACTATTATTTATTCTTTGACAATCTAAAAACTGTCAAGCTTTGATAGTAAGAGCATGCATGAGCAGCGTTGTTTTAAAGGTACCTAACATTTTGGTCCTAAGATCTTGGTGCAAGCCAGAAAACAGATTTCCTATTACTTATTTTCCTTAAGTCCAACTCATATGAATGACCTATCATGGTAAAAATCAAAGCTGCAAGTCATTTTAAAATAATCTCTAGCAGGTTATCAGTAAATATGATTAATACTTGAAGTGTACACAAGACAAGAGAAAAAAATAGAGTATAGAAACCTACTGTAGCACCAACCAAAGGGATTTTAATGTAGATACATACAATGTGTCTGAGGTATCTTTCTATATTTGTAGAAGACGAGAGATCAATGTGTGTATCATAACATAAATAGTACAAAAAAAGTAGAAAGTGATCACTTTCGACCTATTGTTGTTATAAAGAGCAAGATAATATTGTTTTTAGTGGGTAAATCCAATATGTAAATGAATGATATCATTACCTGTTGCTGTTCGCTTGACAATCCAAAGACGTGTTCATCTATAGGGTAGTGTGACATGCAGCGGATACTTCGACTAGAACATTGCACCACTCTTTTAACCGAGACCAACATTGTGACCTCTCACGATCGCTATTAACTCAATACTGAGCAAAACAAGTCCGAAACAGCTTTCGAATATAAGTTAAAGTATACCTTTAGACAGAGTTTTAAGAGCGTATTTCGCATAGCACCAGTATTGTATATGATTATGATAATTACAGTGTTGATAAGCGACAGTGATAGTAAGCAGTTGTTATCGTAATTGTTTTGTTAATTCCACGTACCTATTATTTCGTTGCTATGACCTAAGTGATACCACAGAATAAAATAATAGTGTAATTTACTGATTTACTACATATTTACTTATGAAGGTATACCTAACGTTTATATCTGTGAGTAATATTATAAGAGAAAGATAAGCACAAATTAAAAAATTATACAGGCTGTGGCGTAAAGAGTGGTGGAAGGCGTCATGACTGACCAGAAAATCAAAATTTTTGTTTTGTAAAAGTGTCATGGTTTTCTAGATTTTGACCATTTTTTAAGTCTTAAATAATTACACCGTTTGAGAAAAATAAAGGTATTTTCTTAGTGTGTTTTTGAATAGTAGTAGAGTTGCCGCGAATACTCGCTATTATTCGGTATTCAGCATTACTCGACATTTTTTTGATATTCGTCGAATACCGAATAATAGCTAGTATTATTCGGCATTCGGCGAATAGTCTAAAATAAACTTTTAACCTACGAATAAATAATTAGTCAGGAACTCTAATTCAGAACAAATGTCACAATAAAAGTGCCCCTACTTCAAACCAAAACGACGTAAGATTCAAAGTACGAATCACTTCCGAGGTTACAAATAGACATGCTTGGTGATTGGTTTAAATTCAGAACGAAAGCAGGGATTGGTTCACGCCCGTAATGCAATGTCTGCTATGACAGCTATGAGTCATAGCGGCGTGGACGATGTTATGCAATAAGTGGACCGGACCAAGTCAGTAATAAAACAATATTACTGTACAATGTTTTTTTTTTGGCTCACTTTTTACAATTCATTAAATTCTTTGTCCCACGAAATATAATTAATTTATTAAGTTTTTGTCCAGAAGACATTAATAGAGAATCTTTCTTCGCAATGTAGTGAAGACGGATTCTGAGAAATTTAAAACGGAATGTCCTCCTGTCAGCCTGTGAATTTAGAGCTGAGGTTCAAGTTCAGTAAATTATTTTTATATATTTCCATAAACTGTCAGGCGTTTGGGTTATTGTTGCAACGGCCGTGGTTGCGGATCACTCCAAAAACAAGTCAATATGATCTTGGCTTAATATGGTTAAATAAATTTCTATATTTGTAACTCTACTAGCCGTGCAAAAAGTAATTTAAAACTTGAAATACATATGAGGAGTCCTAGAAGTCCAGTTTTGGACTGAGTTTTGGTCACTGGTTTCAAAGAGTTAGTATATACTGTTACTCTTTGTCCATTTACTGTTCGAGTTTTTTTTGACTGCACATTGATTTAGAGACCTTTAATATATTTTTCGCTTTGATCCAAAACATCATGTAGTTTTTCTTTTTCTACCACTGAAAAAGGGTGTTTAAACTCGTATCGGTCGGTCTTGAATTTAGTATGTCGAAAAGGTTGTTAAACGTTTCTAAAAAGCTAACAGTTGCATCTGTTTCTTGAAAATCAGGCATGTTTAACTGTTGCGAACCAAACTTAATCGCATCAGCTACACTTTGACTTCAGGTTTGAATCGCTAGTTTCACGTTCATGATATTATTTCGGAAGTATAGATGCCGATTTGACAATTTATTCCCAAAATGCAATCCAACGATATCTTGAACATTTTTCAGTTTCTGCAAATGTGCCCACTCAATTTTTTTTCTTGTTTTTATCTACGAGTGTATTTTTCCTCTAATGTGTTACGCACAAGTTTCACCAAATGAAATGGATCTAATATTACAACTACTGGGTCTCCGGTAGATGGGTGGTCAAAAAACGATTTTGAATTGTTTGTGTCTTCAAAATTGCAACCCAACATTTTAGCCGTAGCGATGTTGGATGCACAGCCATCAAAGATCAAAGTAACTTTTGACTTTTTCCTTTTAAACTATATCGTCCGAAAAATCATTCAATTATATATATTTTCTGTAGTATCGCCAAATCCATTTTTCTTCAATTGGGATAAAATATTTTAAGTGAAATATTCTTCATAGTTAATCTTTTATTTGGGCGTTGTAGATTTCTGATCTGTGATAGTCGTTATACTGCCAAAATAGTTTTTTTCTTAGTTTTTGCTTTAAAATGTGTGTTTTAGGAGTATTCGGAGCAGATTCAATATCTGACGATGGTATATTTATCGGCGTAACGCATGATCCTCTTTCTTCAAAACTAAAGACTTCGGTTGAAATAAGATTATTTTTTAATTTTGTTTTTCTTGGTTCTTTTTCTTGGTTGGTAAGGTTATTTTCAGGAGAATAATATCAACACTGAATGTAATGACGGTGTTGTTTTCAGGTGAATAATATCAACACTGAATGTAATGACGGTGTTGTCTTCAACACCGTCATTACATTCAGTGTTGATATTATTCTCCTGAAAATAACCTTATTGAAGATCAGTTTCAAATCTATGAAAGACTGTCTCTAATTGAAATAGATACACATATACAGCTAAAATAAAAATTCCTATCAAACCTAAATATTAAGTGCAAAAAAAATAGTGAAATCTTACAAGTTTTTGTGCCTTATTCCTTGAGGGTTTGCATTATTTGTTTTTTTGAGCAACTCAGGTAAATCAAACACTTCAAAATTTCCAGAAGGTGAATTTTCATTAGCCTGAAAAATTAAACGTGCTTTAATTCGATCAAACTATGAACTGTTTTTTTAATGCTATTGTTATTCCCATGAGTCGAAAAAGCCGAACCTATATTACATACCAACTGTAATCGTTCATTATTGTTTATTTGCTCATTTTGTTTAGTATTCTCCTAAATATGTTGACGTTTCTTAGGTATGAATCATCTGCGTGAAAAAAATAACAGCTTAATTTCAAAATTTCATCGAGTAGAAATTAAACTTTAGTGCAAAAATTGACTGACTTCATTTTGCATAGTATTGACCATCGCGGTTTGATAATGTATTTGAACGTCTTTGAATATAATTATAATTTTGCAACTACTACTAGTGAAAAGTGATCCCTGGACATTTTAATCTTGTATGGCTCCTGCACACCTGAATCATCATGTTCACAACACATGCTGGCATGATGATTCACAGCTGTAGTTCACAATGATAAAATTAAAACGTACGCGAACATATGACGTGTGCTCGCTTGCATGAAAATTGTACGACTGATGACGCGCTGGACACGACTTTTGTTGGGTCATTTTATTAACGCTGTTAAGTTTCCTGACTTATTACTTATTCGTAGCTTTTAACGAACAAAAAAATCGAATGTGTTAAAAATAATCAATTTTTATTATTTTCCTTAATAAAACAATACACAGTATCAATTATTATCTGTAATAATATGTGCCTGTGCCTATCATATTAATGAAATTAAATTAGTTAGGCTTTTTAATTAATATTTAAATCCAACAGAGGCAGATTTTGGTGCAAAAAATACTATTTTTTCTGCACGTTCGGGAGCAAGTCGGTTTCGCTTTTCCTCATAAACTAAACCTGCCTCGGAAAATAGTCTTTCTGAATAAACAGAGTTTGCTGGTGTGATTAAGTGTTGTTTAGCAAGCTTACTTAAAGTAGGAAATCTATTCTTATTGGTACTCAAAGCCCACCATTCATATGGGTTTATTTTTCTGTCAGCCTTTGCTAATGCGATGTAGTGGGTGATTTCTTCAGCAGTGGCATTCTTGGGTTGACCTTCAGTAGGCTGCTCTATAGATGATTCTTCAAAACATGCCCAAAATAGTTTCTGTTTATTATTATTAGACATCATTGTCTAAACGAGACCTTTTGGATGCCGTTTCTGGATCCGAATCATCATTTTCGTCATCTAAAGAAAGCCTAAGACCTCTGAGCGCAGCTCTACGCATCCGTTCAGCTTGGGTAGCGTCAAAGTAAAAGTCCTTGTAGCGGGGGTCTAAAAATTTCGACGAGTAATATATCTTCCTGAAGCATAGATCGTCCAAGTTAAAACGGGCTTTCTATTAACGCCTTTCTAAAATCATCAACGTGTGCAGTTTGTTGTATCAGCGCATCTTTCATTAGGTATCTGGTTAATGAAACAGTGCTAGGTATCACATCTAATATAGGTGCATATGTGGAACTCGTGATTTTTGTTATCTCTTCGAAAGGTTTTAAGAGTTTAAACAGATGTTCTATAACCTCCCACTGATCACTGGTAAAATTTTCAAAATTCACGCTCCTTGATTGTGAAATATACACCGAAATTGCTCTTTTTTGCTCAAATAGACGCTCCAGTAGGTATTATGTTGAGTTCCAGCTAGTTTGAATATCTTGAATGAGTTTATGCTTAGGAAGTCCGAGCTCAGATTGAATACTTTCAAGTTTTGTATATCTTGAATGATTAAAATGTGTCACTATGCGGCGGGCACTAGTAAGAATTTATTTTATTGGAAAACTGTTATCTAATGCATTATTTATCACCAGCTGGAGAGTATGTATGAAGCAACGCTCTGAAGGAAGTATAGTTTCCTTAACTCCTTTAACCATATTCGCCCCATTATCGTCAACAATCGCTTGAATTTTAGAATGGGTATGCCCCTTTTCGTTACACACTGTAACAGTTCTCTTTTGATATTTTCTGATGTGTGTGATTAAGGAAAATGAGCCATGTTTAGAACGGCATGATTAAGTTTAAAGTTTTCTGATATCCAGTGTCCTGTTAAACTCAGAAATGCAGCATTATTTACAGAAGAAGTACAAAGATCGGTAGTGAATGCTATAGCTTCAGCCCTTTCTAACTCGTTTTTTAGTTTGCTAAGCACTCTCTCATACATGTCTGGAATTATTTTCTCGGTGAAATATGTCCTGCCAGGAATAGTGTATTGCGGCAAAGCATTATTAATAATCGTTGTCAATAGCGATCATTTCACCAATCAAGTAGTGATATTTTTTGCTCGGCTATCGTTGATGTCCCAGAGCTTTTTTTTTCAAGTAGTTGTTGCAGTGACGCAAAAAAAGGCTGAATGGGCAACTGGGTGGATGAGGAAGTACTTGGAGATGATTCTGCGAGAGCATTATGTTGAGCATGACTACTTGAGCTTCCATAATTTTTACCATACTCATCTGGGTGTTTGAATTTCAAATGATTCTGCAAAGCCGTCGTTCCTGCTTTTTTTGCTGCTCTACTTATTTTTACTCCACATAAATTACATTTTGCACTGTTTTCTTCCTCTTCAAAATGTAGCCAAACATGAGTTTTTTTTCCTGGGTTTGGCATGATTGTTCTTCTTTTTAAGTAACACTTTAACTAATTAAGTATTCAAGTCTTTAATTCAATAGCAATTTTGAAATAAATATAGAAAGAAAAAATAAAAAACGTCAACCGATGTCGAACATCAAATTATAAATGCGTGCCGCCTACCCTAAACACAAGTGTATTGATTGAGCGGGAAATACCATACAATAGTAAACGCTGGGTACAAAACGGGGTATTCCCCGTAAAATATGTACAAGAAAAGGGTTGCCAGCATTTAAAAATTAAAATACTACATATATATGTAGATATGTATAACATGAAACAGATTTCTTTAACTTTATTGTTTTCTTTTCTCACAACCTTAGAAGAAATTAGAAATATTTTTAATGTGCCTTATTTATGTCGAATAGTAATGTCGAGTTATTCGACTATTCGCCAAAGTGAATGGCGATTAATCGGTATTCGACTATTCGCTATAACAACTATTCGCGGCAACTCTAATTAGTAGGTATTCCTGGATATATGTATATCAAAGGTAATATATTGTTTTTATACTAGCTTAGTTTTTTGATTATTCACTAGTTTAATACAAAAAACGTTAGATGAAAAAGTAAATAAATAAATTAAAAATTTACTACAATTAGATCACGATCAACTTTAACAGACAATATTATTTAACTGAAAGCTGAAAATACCGTGTCTTATACAGTTTTAAAATCTCAATAAAATGGTAAATTTTTTTGGGACTTGGTCACATCACACAGGTACCATACATATTTTTTTCACGACGGTCGCTCATACTTTGTTTATTAAATTATTAAATAATCAAAAAAATAAGCTAGTAGTATAAAAACGAAAAAATACATTTCATTGCTATCTATCTAGTTCTATCTATTCAGGAATACTAATAGAAAAACAGACTGAGAAAATACCTTCATTTTTGATCATGCCATTGAAAAGAGTGACAAAGACTGTCATTGTTTAAGACTTTTAAAAAATGGCCAAAATCTAGAAAACTATGAACACAAATTTAGATTTTCTGGTCAGTCATGACACCTTCCACCCACCTACCGCGGCTTGACTACTCTTTTCGCTACACTCTGTATAACCCCCGACCCCCTCCTCCCATTATAGCTATGTGAGAATATCTCGATCACATCAGCTTTGAAACATAAAAAAATGCATCAAAATTGGTCCATTCGTTTGTCACGAGGCGGTCCCCGAGTTTGGGTTGCTCCCACTATTCCAGGACACAAACCTCAGTGACACAGAATTACAGGAACTTCCTTCCGCTTGATTCTAGCACACGGCGGGAGCAGACTCGGCAGGCCAGAGTCTGATATCGCCCGGCTCTTGCTTAAAAGAGTTCCGCGCGAAGCCGTTCATCGAGTGCAACGCGATCGGGCACTGCAACTCAACGATGTTCCTCAAACCAGAGCAGCAGACTTTCAGATTTTTTATATTAGTGTTAGCGAAGGAAGGACGAAAGATATATTTTTGCCAATTAAATCAATGAAAACACTTAAGTGGAATGTTTTTCTATTTTGACCAAAAATCAATGTGTATAACAGGATATTTGTATTTAGAATGAATAATGAACTATCAAAATGAAAAGAAATGGATTATGAAAGAATTAAGATATCAAAAGAGTATTATTATGAAAGAGGTTTGGACCTCGTCACAATACCCCGCCAAACCGGAGAAAAAAAAAATTTTTGATAGTAAATTTTTTTTATTTTTGTGGTTTGGTTTATTTAAAAAAAAAAAAAATATGCTAAGGACAAAAGAAAAAAAAATAATAGTAGAAGTTAATAATAAAAATATATATAATATGGGTAATATAGTTAAAATAGTAAAATAATTAATTTTGAAAATACTGAGAAGTCTTTTTAATTTTTATATGAAAATGTTTATTAACAATGTCAATATACAATTGATTGGATTCCTAGATGCATTCAAATTCATAAATCACACATTCATTCATCATCGTTCATAGTCTTATTCCCATTCCTTGGAAATAAAACTCATAAGAAAGAGGAACCTTATATATCAATAAGGTCACTCGTGGAACCAATACAGTGTAGTGTAGGCTTATTTATACAGTCACTAACCGCTGATTAGGGTGATTATGTGAGTGTATGTGTGTTTGTGTATGTGTATGTGTGGTGAATGTATGGTGTATGATGTGTACATATATGTATCTGTATATTTATTTACAATTATTTTGCCAAAATGGCTAAACGTACCTTAGGGTACGACGTGCCTGTAGCACATGAATGTACATAGTAAACGTTCTACGTTAAAATAATATAAGTAAGGTAGGTAGGTAATAGCATATTAACTATAAAATAATACAGGTTTTGTGACCTAGGCTTGGTTTATAGAGTAATCACATATGCCGCTCTTTTCAGTGTTGGTAGTTTTATGTGTAGGTCTAGTAAATAATAATATATAGAACTTGTTTTCGCTTTAAACTGAACATTATGTTTGTAAAATATAAAAAATTACATAGCTAATAAGTAGGGTATTAGCTACCATAAGTACCAAATAATTAAATTATGTAGTAAGTAAAATAGCACTGAATAGCAATACGTAGGGACTTGAAGTCAATATTCATAATGAATCCGAAAAGTTAATGAAGTGAATAAAAAAAAATAGGCTAAAAATGTGGACATTACTCCGTAAAGGTAAATTGTATTAAAATTACATTATTTACAACATAAATACAAGGTTATTTATAAGTAGGGAACCTACAATGGTCATAAGTAGGTATTTAAATATATGGTAAGGTACAGGAATATGAAAGCAATGTAACTTTCATAGTACATAATTATAATAAAGTATGTAAGTAGAGAAGTGATGGTTAAGGTTAAGACGTACGTGGTATAGGTTTAATGTCTTTGACATGCCAACGGCCTAAGGGATTACCAGCTAAATCACTGAGGTCGTAAATTAGTGGTGAAATTTTAGCTGCTATGATGCATTTTACAAATTTAGGAGCTAATTTAGCTGAAAAATACTTGCCTGCTGAACTTATGGGATAATTACGTTTCGATATAATGTCACCTTGGTTAAATTCAAGGTGTTGATGATGTTTATTATAATATTTTGCGTTAGTTTCATGAGCGCGAAATAAACGTGCTTGAACTTCAGCAAATAAAGGGACCTATGACTGACCTATGTTGTCAGCGTACTCATCGCGTGGAGCAAAAATCAATTCTTCACTTAGATCCGAAGCATTATATACGGAACCACATGTTACAAGTTCGCGACCAAATACTAAGAAAGCTGGTGTGAATTTAGTAGTTTAATTAACAGCTGAATTTATGGCAAATTGGATTTGATTTAAATATAAATCCCAAGTACGATGGTCATTATCAACAAAAGAAGCAACTGCTGTTATAATTGTTTTGTTGTAACGTTCAACAGTATTGACTTGCGGACAGTAACGGGGGATGTAATGAATTTTTGGTATGTTGTAAAATTGAAATAAATTCTGGAGTTCATGACTAATTAGTTGTGGGCCATTATCTAGGATTATGGTCTCTGGAATACCATAAACCATAAAGACTAAGTTCTCAAGTATATGTTTGATTACAGAAGAGGTAGCTCGCTTCATGGGGAATATAAGACAATATTTAGAAAAACAACATGTGACTACAAAAATAAATCTATTAAGTTTACGTGTCATTGGAAGTGGACCAACAATATCAATAGATATGCATTGGAAAAGACGAGAACAGTTCTTAGGTTTACCCATCAGACCAATGGTATTTTGATTCTGATGCTTATAAGCGAGGCATGTTTCACATTTAGAAATATGGCTGGCAATGTCTTTGTACATTCCTGGCCAGAAGTATTTTTCTTTAATACGATGGTATGTTTTGAAAGTGCCAAAATGAGCTGCTGTTGGTAACTAATGGTTTTCGTCGATAATAGCTGTACGAAATTCAGATGGGATTACTTCTTTCCAACTTAATTCTGAGTTTATGAGGGTATTAGAACGGGTGTACCTGTAGAGTTTATTGTGTCGTATCATATAATCAGGAGTTGATGTGGGATTTGTGCTACACTTGGAGTATACAGAAGTGTACCACGAATCAGAAGTCTGTATTTGATCATAATTAATCACATTAATTGGTTTAATACGAGACAATGTATCTGGGATCAAATGATCCTTGCCACGTTTATATTTAATGTCAAAATTAAACATTGATAAGCGTATGCTCCAACGCGCAAGTCTACCTGTAGGATTATCTAAGTGTAAGAACCATTGAAGTGCAGAATGATCGGTATAGATATTAAACTTTTGGCCATTGTCTAGGTAGCAACGCCAATACTCTAATGCTGTTATAACGCTTAAGAGTTCACGTTCAGTGATAGAATAGTTTCTTTGGGGACCTGTAAGTAATTTTCTCATGTAAGCTATGGGTTTTTCAACTCCATCGAAGTCTTGGGTAAGCATTGCTCCAAGTCCAAAAGCGGATGCGTCGCAATGGACAGCAAAGGGTTTAGAAAAGTCAGGGCAAGTTAGAATAAGAGTTGATATTAAAGCTTGTTTGATTTTATTAAAAGCTTTATCAGCTTCAGAAGTCCACTTGAAAGCGGGAGCTTTCTGACTGGTTTAGTGAAGGGAGCAGCTAATGTGCTAAGATTGGGTACAAAGCGTCTATACCAACTAGCTGTACCGAGAAACTTTTTCACCTCGCGAGCAGACCTGGGTGCTGGTATTTCTAAGATTGCTTTGACTTTATCAGAGTCTGTGTGGAGACCTTGATCATCAATTACGTAGCCTAGGTATTTAAGTTCATTTCGGAAAAATGCACATTTTGGAAAATTTACTGTTATACCTGCTTTTGAAAGTTTTGCGTGTAATTTGTTAAGCAAACGTACGTGTCCTTCGTAGCTGGTGCGTTAGTAAGACCAAAAGGCATAACCTTAAATTGAAAAGATCCACGACCTGGAACGTGAAAAGCAGTCTTAGGTCTGTCTTGTAAACGTAAAGGCACTTTCCAAAAAGCTTTAGCAATGTCAATTGAACTCAGATATTTAGAATCTTTAAGGTTATCTATGATGTCTGATATGAATGGTAATTTATAAGCATCTTTTCTAGTTATGTCGTTAAGCTTACGACTGTCGACGCAAAATCTCCAAGTACCATCTTTCTTAGGGGTAATAATTACAGGATTTAGCCATGGGCTTTCACAAGGCTGTATAACATCAAGTTCTAGCATTTTATCAACTTCTGCTCGAAGAGCTTTCTGTTTTTCAGGGGATAATCGATAGCAACGTTGACGAATAGGTGGGTGGTCACCTGTACCAATACAGTGTTCAATAAGGTTTGTTCTTCCTAAAGGAAGTACGTCGGTAGAAATATTACGAAATTGTTCTACGACTGCATTAGCAAGAATCAATTGTGTATCTGTAAGTCTGTCATAAGACTGTAAGTAAGTATCATTATTATTGATGATAAACATGGGAGTATCTGAACTCTTGAGCATACTGACCGTATTAAGTATGTCTGGAGTCAGCTTAAAAGTTTTCCAGAAGTCGATACCTAATATGAAAGGTTGAGTAACAGCGGGTATTACATGGGCAGTAATTATAGCAAACTTATTTTTAAATAAAGTTGGAAGCTTAATAGTACCAATTGAATTGATTGTTTGATCATTAGCAACAGAACCTTTGATAATTTGGTCACGTTGTAGTTCCAAACCATGTTCAAGTAATAATTTATGTGAGTTATTACCTAAAATTGTAATGGCACTGCCACTATCCAGCAAACCGTTAAGGGTTAAATTCCCAACATTTACTCTAAGGTATGGACGTTCAGTGTCCGATGTATTATCAAAGAGGAGCGTAGAAACGTTGTATGTTTTGAAAAATATTGAAATAGTTTTAAGCCAATTGTTCCAATCATTTTGATCAAAGTTATTGTTAGTATTACAATTTTGTGTTTCTATTTCCTCTCTAATTAGTTTTTTGAATTTTTTGTACATACAGGGCAATTGGTAAAAATTACGTCTTTTTTACCGCAACGAAAACAAACTTTATGTCTGTAGGGACATTGACATAAAGCATGACTGTCGTTTCGACAGCGATGGCAAATTATAGGTAGTGCAGGTTTCTTAGAATCTGCAGCAATTGAATGTACAGGGTAAGGTTGAGGATAAGGGTGTGTTTGAACAAGTGGTTGTTGCAAGGTATTGTACGGATAATGTGGTATGTTAGGTGTAGCATTGACTTTGTGTTGGGTATTAGATGTCGAAGGCTTCGCTAAGTCTTGTAATGTAGAAGGAGTATCAGAGTTGGAAATTTCAATGCAACTTTCGTACCATTTGCACGATTTTAATAATGTTGCGACCGAGTCGAGATCGTCTGGTGATAACCTTTGACCGAATTCGGGTCGCAAGTTACGCCTAAGAATATCAATCTTGGCTTTTTCTGAAATAGGCTCACGTAATTTCGCAAATAATGATTCTAATTCGGTAAAATAACAAATCACACGCTCATTTGTTTTTTGTTTGCGAGCATCTATGATTTTACGCAGTTTATAGTCGTAGTCTGTAATTTCAAATTCATTTAGTAATGTAATTTTAAAAGATTCCCAATCCGGGATTGTTTGTTTGTGAGCTCGAAACCAATCTAAAGGAGTTCCTTTCAGAATATCGTATATATGATTGTATAGTTCAGTATGTGAAATATTTCGAGCAACTGCGAATTCCTCTACTTTTTCAATAAAATCTTTTGGGCAACTATCTCCCTTGTAAATAAACCGTTTAATTTCGTGACTTGATCTGTTGATCGAAATATTTTGTAGCTTTTGTGTCAGTAGGTCAAAATATGGTAATTGAGTTTGTTGTTCTGGAAAATGATCGTATGTAGAAGAATTTTCTGTAGAAGAGCAGCTAGGATTTTCTAATGTTTCGAAACGTTTTTGTAAATCGAAGAAATTCTCTGAAACATTTTTAAATGTTTCTAGTTGTACTGTCGTAAGTTCGGTGGTAATATCCATGTTATTTAATCTATTTTTAATGTGCAGAATATAGGACGCATTCTTCTCCTTTCGTACCGGGTAAGCTATTAATACGTGTAGAAATAATAGTTAGACATTTTTAAATTTCGGCTATATCCTGTTCAAATGTATACGGACTTTGAAAATCTTGTGTATTCGAGCTGTCAAGTAAGGTCGATAACCTTGAACGTAAATTTTCTGCAGTATCTGTTGTATGAACTTCAGCATTTCTACATTTTAATTCATAGATCAATTCTGGTTTATTTAGATGCGCAGGGTCCATTTTTATTTAATATGAGACCAGCAAATAAAACTAAGTGTTTACGTTGTAGATAACGTTCGTTCAGTGCGTTTAGTGCGTTAGTAACGCTTTAAAAATATATAAAAAAAAAGCGTTAATGTAACTACGCGTTAATGCGTCACGCATAATAACGCGTCAAAGTTTAGAGTAATTCGGAACTAGGTAGGCCGATAGTGAAATTTGGAATAAAGTACGTATTAATGAAAATGTCTTGGTTGGGGTGTACCCTTAGGGGCGCTATGGAAAAAACACTTAGAAAAATTTGAACGAAAAAACACTTAGAAAGTATTTTTCCCATAGAGCCCCTAAGGGTACACTCTGACCCAAATATTTCCAATCCAAATTTAAATCAAGATGGCCTAGTGCCTTTTAGAATTTTGTTTTGAACCATATCGACCACATGCGCTTTCAAACATAAAAAACCGCATCAAATTCGGTCCATACGTTTGGAGGCTACGATCCCCCGAATAAAGCTAAGAACCATCTTGATCACAATCAGCTTTCAAACATTAAAAAACTGCATCAAAATCGGTTCATACGTTTGGGAGCTACGATCGTCACCCCCCTCTCCCATTAAAGCTATGACCTATCTCGATACATCAGCTTTCAAACATAAAAAACCGCATCAAATAATTAAAAACTGCATCCAAAACGAAGATATCAATAAGATCTACCACTTGTGTAAATAAACTGCTAATCTAGGATCCATACCTTCAAGAGTTTTTTACCTACTTTCTTTGTTTGTTGATCTGTCGATTACAACCAGCATAACGCTGAGTTGGGACCTATGCACGACATTTTTCTTTACCATCTATTTATTGTGTTATAATTTGTTTTGGTTTTGTTGTGAATAAATTTATTTTCTTTCTTTCTTTCCAGAGTTATAGCCATTTTAAGTTTGACAGCTGTCATCCATGATGAAGATATCGATGAGATCTATCATTTCTGTAAATAAACTACTAATCAACAATCAATAGTTCCCGAGTAATAGCTGTTTTAAGTTTGACAGCTGTCATCCAAAACGAAGATATCGATGAGATCTATCACTTCGGTACAGAAACTACTAGTATAAGATCAATAGTTTCAGAGTTATACTTAAGGGCTAAGTTTGACAGCCTTAATTTTGACTGCTGTCACCCAAAACGACGATATCGACGGTGCGAGGTACATACTAGTGAAAGATATTTGTTTATCGGCTCTACACTTCCAGATAATATCGCCGATAAAAAATTGACAAGCTTTACTCTTTAGTACAGAAATACACACTTGGGACAACTTTTGCGGTAATATAAACGAAAAACATATTTTTAAATTACATATATTTGTATAAACAAAACTATCAGCTTTACAAGCACCATAATTTAATTACAACTATTTTATTATTAAAATCTCTAATCGATTAACAATACGTCCCATCACAATATTCTATAAAATTATCCTATAAAAAAAATACAATTGATTTCAATAAACATGGATTTATGCAACTTTATGCGCAATAATCCATTGTCGTTATCTTTGCTGGGGCATTAAGACTTTTGTTTATAAACTGTGGTTAAACAGTTCACTTGAAAATGTATGACAATTTTTTAAACCTTGTAGCAAATAGTTATAGCTACAATTTCTGACATTAGTAATAGCATTAAATAATAAAAACATGATGGAATGTGTACTTTCTACACAATAATATTTTATATAAAATAGGAATGTCAATACTGTACAAAACAAGGAATTTTGCACCAAATAAAATAAATAAAATATTACATAATTTTTGTAAGTACATACTACTTACAATAATATTAAACTTTCCTTTCAATAATTAATTCCTTAAAACTACTAATTTCTTTTTTTGAGTTTGTTATTTAAAATGATACGGTAAGTTTTATTGTTTGTATAGATGCCACATCCATAAAAAAATGCGATAAAAAACACTTGTTTAACGAGCTTTACTAATTAGTAAAGCTGATAAAAGATTTTTCTAAATTACTAATGAATTTACCATTTCACTAAGGCTGGAGTTCACCAACCAACATTAGAATCACATATCAATGAAATTAACATACTTAATAATATTTATTAATAATGCCGGCCGCTCAAGTGATTAAAATACTTGCTGTTCGATTTAAAAACCATCCGTATCAGATTTATGTTTATTATTGCACAAATGTTGAGACAATCACCAACAAAATGCACTCATGCTAGTGTGCGTTTGTAGTAGTTACTAGCCATGCGGGGAATCTTGAAACCATTTAGGTGGATTCGAATGTAATATGCTAATTGGCTAGTTGACCAATTTTGGAAAATTGTCTTTTATTGCTTATTTTATTTCACACTCTATTTATATTATCTAGTAAACAAGCTGCCATGTTTCATTGTAAAAAAACATAGTAAAATTGATTAAAAATAACCTCCGCCTAAAAGCTATTTCTGTATGGAGCGTATCATGACGTCATAACGCCAGTAAACAACAAAACGTTGCTATGGGTTACACTAATTAGTAAAAAAAATATTCAAGTGTCGCAAAGTAACATCACATTGCTAGCAGTTAGAACGTTAGCGACCTGTTAGTACATTTTTTTTATTGTATAAATGTTTTTATTGAAAATATTAAAATAGGCTTCTGAATGAGTGACTTTCAGGATGACAACAATCCGGGATATATTTTCGATACAGTCAACTAGCTTATTAACAAACGCTTACCATTATCCATCTCTCTATCTAACAGTGAAGCAATTTTAGTTTGAACACCTTTTGAATAGGAAAGTATAATGCTTTTAGCTATAAAAACTTGTGAGTACAGAAAAAAACATGGACTTCATTTAACTAGAAATAGTATCTATACAAAGATAAGCTTTAGACCTTGTCTTAGGCCTATTTGAGACGTTATTGACTTTTATTTGTAGTATAATTTGAATAATCGTATACGGTGATTTAGTTGGTGTCCATCTTGGATTTCAAAGATTGGTAATACTCGGAGAGTACTTTCCATGCGCTTGGGGCCATGAATCCTTTGGGCGGCTCTTTTCCGGACCTGGCGAGTCCTGTAAATGAACGAGTTTCATTGTCAGCATCATTAACTCCCTCACACACAGACGTATTAATTAATCAAACACACTCAAAATAACTGATTAAATCCATACAGAAATAAGGACAAAAAAATATTTGAAATGATGAATCTAAACAAGCTTTACATTCATCATTTTAAAATATAAGATGCAGTAGGAGGCATGAAGAGTAGCTCGCCAGGTTCTAGATGATCCCGTCAAAGGAGAAATGAAATAATGATGCCTCGGACTGTATGTTATATTTTAAAATAAAGAATCTATAGCTTGTTTGCCTCTAGTTCGTTTTGTTTTCAGCGGGCTTTTTTTTAATAATAAAGACTTTCATTTTGATACCTCATTCGATAGGTTTTGGTCATTTATAGTTCTTTCGGAAATTCAATTTGGCAGCTGTAAGGCGCCATATTAGTTTTCTTGACACTTGATATAACCTACAGCACTCTCGTGATTAAGACGAATCCAATGATACCTCACTTATCAAAATCCATCAAGCCTTGTAGGCTGTAAGACGCGCCAAAGAAACATACAAAACATACAGACATCCCAAACCCTCCGCAGTCGGGTAAAAACTACCCGATTATGTAGTATCTTAGTGAACTAAAAACTTCTTTACTTTATGACGTACAGTCAGAAACTGAAGTCCTGAACATTATCCAACTTCAAATTTTGCTATTCGCAAGATAAGTACTCAATGGTCTTCTAACCTTTGTGGCGTAGCAACAAGTGAAAAAAAACTAAAAGTTGCGGCCACTGATCAAAACTTAATCATTGATATGTCAGTGGCCGAGAAATTTCGGTTTATTCACTTGTAGCTGTGTCATCATTAACTTTGTCAGATGCGTAGAATAATAAATTGAAAGTTTGAAGTTAGGTTTGGTGGCCGTAACATAATGGAGCCAAAATACATACTTTTGCGGTGAAAATTGGGTGAAAACGAATCAGTGGCAATCAATTCGTTTTCACCGCACCAGCAGAATAGTCTAGCAGCTAGCACGGGCGAAGATTTCGAACGCGACTGTTCGACTAATGTAACATGAGAAATCTGTCACGTGATCATCGCATCGAGAAACGAAACGACGACTCATTTCTATTGACGAGATATCTCGATAGAGATATGTCAATACCTCTATTGTAGCCCTGCAGGTACTACGGACAAAGCTCTGATGGACGTTATGTAGAGTGGAAGCTCTTGCCCATTTTGCCTCTTTAAAACACTAGATTTCGAGCGTTTACCTCTCATTCTGGTGCCGGAAATGAAGTCAAAGTCTTCCTTCCTTGTAGGATCGAAGAACGCCATCTTGCCAAGGGAAGTATCATACGCAGCAACGCGGAATGGGATGATCTGAAAATAAAGAATTTTAATCAGTCACTATGGACCATGACAATATCAGAAGGGTCCTAAAAAAAGGAGTCGCGGTAGACCAAGGAGATTTAAGGACGAGCTTTTCCTATTTGAAAGAACAGCTGCCCATGTGCTTTTTAGTTCTTAGGTGCCATAGCACAAAATCGCGAAATGTGGAGAGAGGGTAGGTAGGGAGACCTTTCTCCTGCAGTGGGGGGACACGGTAGGCACGGTCTTAATAATAATAGTCGGGATCTGGGGGGGGGTGATCGAGATACATGGAAGAAAATGGGAGAAACCTTAAAAGGTTAAAAAAACACTAGCTGTGATGCGTGGATTTTCCCGCTTGGACATTTTTCTCAAGTATTTATTATACCAGGAACAAAATGAGTTAATCAACAATTCAATCATATCGTTTTGTTCGGCTTCTACTGATTATATTGAGATGCAAGGAACAACATATTATAAGTGAAATCCCAAGCTATCCATTATACCGCATTTCAATCGGTCCAGTAGTTTTGTATTGTGAGAACACTTATAGGACAGAATTTCACACAGCGAACCCTTATTAGTTTCGTCATACTGTTTTGACGTACGTCTGAATGTCACAGCTACTTTATTCAGACAATATTAACACTCTACGAGGTTGAAATTTGACACGTATATATTTATTTACGCTTCTTTTTTGTGTAGCTCCCATAATATAATAAAGGAGAAGAAAATATAATTGTGGTTTCGCTGAATAGGTATTATAAAGTTAGGTTTTGACAGTTTTTTTTTCTATTTGGTTCCGTTTACGAAATATTTGGCGCATAATAGATACGATTTTAGAACTACAGAGGGTTTACTAGTTTACGAGCTAAGCCGACCAAGATACCGCGAATTATGCCCGCATCAACTCGTAAACAAATTCCATAGTGAAAGACCGGTTGGTCTCGTGGCTATTGATCCTAGGTACGTAATCAAACAGTCGCGGGTTCGAATCCTGCAAGGTAAATAAATAATGATAAATGAGTTTTTATTGCCAAAAAGAGATTAAAACAAGTGAAAACAAATAGGAAGAAAAAACAAACAGAGAAACATCAAACAAGATTGTCGGCGAACCCCAAACTAAGCACGAGGCCTGTATCTTGGGGCTCAAATGCAAATTTAGCAGATAAGTTTGTTACATTTAACTGAACCGAAAGAAAATAATTATAAATAAGGAAAGTATTATACAGTGGCAATGCAAAAGGCGAAAATGTATGGTCTTATTTAGAAAAGGTACACAAAACAGAATCTATATAATTATAGTGTCTGCCTATGTTCATTATAAAACTAGAGAAAAAGGAATGTGGCATGTCTGTGCGTTATGCAAATGTGTGTGTGTGTGTGTGTGTGTGTGTGTGTGTGTGTGTGTGTGTGTGTGTGTGTGGTGTGTATTTGAGAGGGTGAGTATGTAAGTGCGCGTTCTTAAAATTCAAATAACTTCTTCAGTTTCGTCATAGGAAAGTTTAAGTAGCCATTCCCTAATACATTTTTTACACTGATATATGGAGAGATTTTTAATTTCACACAGTTTGCTTACTTTATTGTAGGTGCATAGGTGAAAGTAAGCAGGACTACGTCTACCCAGCAAAGATTTGACGCGGGGAACCGGCAATCTGAAAGCTCGTCTAGTCATGATCTCATCGTAGTAGGAGCGTTTTTTAAGCTTTTGTGAATTTATAGAGTAGCATTATAAACAAATAACGCAGAATGTATGTATTAATTGCAGAAATTAAATTATGTAATATATGTAAATATGTAATTATGCAGAAATTAAATTAAATTCTGCATACACGCATTAGTAGAAAAACGAAACGGTTTTCGTAACATGACTTTTATCAAGGCTCTCTGTGCTCTCTCAATGGTAATAAAATAGCTTTTGCCAGCACTACCCCAGACAGAAATACAGTATTGTATGATAGACTGACACAATGCCAGGTATATTTGTCTAAGTAAAGGGACAGGAGTGCAATCCCGAAGGGTCTTCATAATAAATATTAATTTCCTTACTCGAGCAGAAAGGTCAGTTATGTGTTGCTTGTAAGAGAGATTTTCGTCAACAATTACGCCTAAATATTTCATACTAGTAGTGCGGTCTATAACGCTGCATGTACATGTGGAAGATTGATCAGAGCAGTAGTGAATTATTAAATCTTTCCCGATGGGGGGCAGAGAAACACAAGTCTTGGAAAAAGCAATATACTTGGTCTTTTTTGTGTTCAAGGTAAGGAGATTCCTTCTTCTGCAATGCTGTACACTCGGTCCCACGCTTCTCCATGAAATAAGATTACTGTATCGTCCGCGTATGTTATAATTTCTCCATTTTACAAATTGCTGATTAGTATGTCATTTGTGTATAATATAAAAAGCGTAGGGCCCAGTATACTGCCCTGTGGAACACCGTAATCAATTGGTAACTGGTCGCTAAAGTGATTGCTAATTTTGGTGAATTGTTTACGGTTGGACAGATAACTCGTGAACCACTCAAGCGACACACCCCTTACACCCATAGATTCTAGCTTCCTCAGAAGTAGACCGACCGAGACCATGTCAAACGCCTTTGCCAGATCGAGAAACACACCGATACAGTTCTCTCCATTTTCAACATAAGATGAGACTAGATCGGCAAGAAGCGTTGCAGCGCCCTCGGTCGATCTACCTCTGCGGAAACCAAATTGTCTATCCGAGATAAGTTTATACTTTTCTAAGTAGTTCGTAAGTCTTTTGTTAACAATTTTTTCTAATATCTTAGAGAATACGCTTAGTAGGGCTATAGGTCTGTAATTGTCTGGTATGTTCTTGGGACCGTTTTTATTTAATGGAGATATGGCACCCACCTTCCAACAGTCCGGAAATATGCCAGGTTCTAAGCTGAGGTTGAAAATGAAAGTTAGTGGTTTAAGAATAGCGTTCAGTGATTCTTTAATTAATGCCACAGAGATTTTGTCTGGACCAGAGGCGCTGTCTATTTTAAACTTTGCAATAATTTTGGAGATTTCATCAGGATCAGGTGATAAGATGAGTGATTTCTCAGTTTCTAACAACTTGGTCAAAATATTCTTAGCTAACTTTTCCCCTACAGATACGAAATATTTGTTGCAGCTATTAAGCGAGTCATCAATATTGTTACAACTAGTTTACAGTTTTGAAGAGTCATGTTTGCGATTAGAGTTATAACAGATATTGGACTGCAGCCTGGTCGAGCGAAATAACTGCCTGTTCTCTTGAATCAAACGTTCGTTGAAGTACAACTTTTTACTGGGCCCCTCAACTCCAATATCAGCACAAGATAAGTTACGCCGGCTTTTGGCTGCTTTCAAAAATTCCTCTCTTTTTTCACGTCTCACGAACCGTACTAACCGACTTAAAAATCAATTTGAACTTTTAATATTTGAACAGATATATTAGCTATTCAGCGTGTTCGAAGATGCTGGCAGTGCATCGCTTTTTTCCGGGCGACGCGGCCCCACACGCAACGCATGGTCAAGGTCGGAATCATCAACAACAACTCCGATTTTTTGGGCCGTCACTCGTATGATATGCAGTGGATTTTCGGCAGCGGTCTCAGAGATACCCACTATCTCAAGCTCGTTCCTCAGGTAAGCTTGGGCCCTCGAGTTCAATTGGTCACACAATTGCACAACAGTATTTTTCAAGGTGATAATATCAGTGTCGCGTTCTGCTTCTCGTTCCTCTAATAAACGCAACCTGTTTTCATATTCGTCAAGTCGCGAGGTGATGTGCTCCGTAACGGACTTCATGTGAGACTTCATGTCCGCCATATCCTCCCGCATTAGTTTCATCTCTGTGGCGATCACACCCAACTGGTTAGGATCAGGTGACAACATAGCAGGGGAGCGCAGAATCGGGATATTTAAATTACTACTGCCCTCGCGCGGAATGATACTAGAACGCTCGTCACTTTGCGCGGTTGTAACGGTGGCCCGCACGGGTGTATTTGTATTATCTTGGGTTCTTTGCTTTGACATAATGGACAAGACCACGCAGACTTAACGTCTTCAGATAATCTCCGTAGGTCAGATATGTTCACGCAAACAGCATGGAAACAATTTGCGCATTTGGAGCATTGAATATTTTGTGTAGAACGAATTGTTTTCGTACACGCTCCACAGTTGTTAACCATTATTGTAAGTCAACCGTAGTTAGCAGGACAATATAAGTTGATGTTGACAGCTATACCAGACTCACGTAGCACGCGCAGCCCCTGAACCGGTTCCGTCCGCTTGTAGCTGTAGTGCGACTGAGAGGATTTAGTTCAAATCCGCAGCCCGTCTCTGTTACCCGAGGTGAGGAGGAGCTTACCTCGGCCCGCAGCACGATCTACGCAATTTGTTATGCACTTTTAAATAGAGAATTTCGAACTCAATTGCACTCCAGAATGGCACTAAGTGACCGGCAAATAAGATCGAGTATGCCGTGAAGTTACGAGCGAGATTTTTCGACGACGCGAAACGCGTCCACACCGATTTCAAGCAAGAATTGCACTCCTGCAAGCAGCAAGGTGCAATCATTTGTGTGATGAGCAGAAATGTTTGTTTCTGAGTCATGGATATTATAATATTCGTGTATATGTATGTTTATCCGTTATTTACTACTCATAGTACAGGGTATCCTAGTTTGGGGCTAGGAATTTGGTGTGGAATCGTCCCGAATATATTATTATTATTAAAGACAGATTCCGACCGTATAAACACAACTTTGTTGGCGTATTACTTAAAAAGCATTGGACCGATTGCAATGTGGTTTCTATAGCTATAATTTAGCATCCTGTTTACGGAACCTTAAGTCATTTGTGTATATGACCCGCAGTTGGCCGGTTTTTTTTTATAATTATCTTCATTACAGACAGGCTTCAGTACACACTTTTTGCCATGCACTCATAGGGCCGTATTAATAAACCAACCTCAACTCTGAGAGCGCTATTGAGAGCGATCTCAAGATGCTAATCTAACTAATAAACATATCTTAAGCTGTTGATTGAGATGCCGTAATCAGCTGAGTTAGTGTTTAATAATAAATCAATCTCGACTCTCAAGAGCGCACTTGCGATGTGCTTTGAGATTCAGAATGTTGATTGAGGTCGATCCGTGACTTGAGAGCGTGATTGCCAGTTGCTAGAATCAAGCATGGCATTAGCCATGCAGTATTTCCAGCGCGTCAACGATTTTTTATTTTCATAAATTATAGTTATTTGTTGATGAATTGCGTTAAGTTCTTTAATAGATAGTGTAACTTTGTAAATATAGACAAAAATTATGGCTTACATCCTTTCTACAAAAAAACTAAAGTAAAGTTATGATAATTAGGTAGAAAATAAACATTACGTTTAATATAATCGCATTTAATTTAATTTAACTACATCGAAGTTATAAATTTTAACCTTACGTTATATTATATTTGAGCAAAAACCGAACTTTCACTAAAGAAAATAAATCGTTCATTCGTAGTTCATTCAATCTTGCTCTCAAGTTCTGGTTCGTGACGTAGCATCTTGAGATGCGGCTCTTGAAAGCGACATGATCTGACATGCTCTTGATATGTCTTTATTAATCAGCGACGATCTTAAGATGCTGATCACAACTTGAGAGTGTATCAGTTGATATCGCACTTGAGAGCTCAACCAAGAGCGATTTATTAATACGGGCCATAGACTTACTGCTTATTATAAGTAAAGATCGTGGATCGGACATGGGTGCGCACAGCGCAGGATCGAGACGGGTGGCGTACAAAGAGAGACAGTGAGCTCAGCAGTGGGCGGACACGGGCTGCAAATGATGATGATGATGACGATGATGATGATAAGTAAAGACAGGCTCCAATATTTATGGGTTTTTTCCTTAAATATGCTGGGTAAACCACAAACTTGATAAATGTGAAACTTAACATAGGTATATGTTTTTGAGATATTTATTTCTTCATGATCAAGACAAAAACGTGATTAACGGAATTTCATTCGATTCATTTTCTTATCAAAATTTACGTTATTTTCAGTAAACAAAATTATTAGCCTGCCAATAAAATAAATAACTTTTGAGACTTACGTCACTTAGTTCCAAACTAGTGTGTTCAAACAGCGCTCGCGATATTCAACCTTGTTACGCAGGCACTTCAGTGCTTGTTACGGGTAGCGGGTGGCAGAGTGTAGAGGGGAGGGGGGAGTGGGAAAATGTATTAATGGAGCCTGGCCTTAACGGAACAATCAAGAGTAGGTACCAAATGTAACTTTTACCTGGAGATGGATATATTGTCATCGTGTAAAATTGATAACAGTGTACGTAAGCGCAATTATTTATCAGTGTATGAATCAAAAGAATATAGCGATTAAAATCTTATCACTGAATAAGCAATAACAAATGTAGACTTTAATCAAGCTAGCCCATATTTTATTTATCGGTTCTATGAAATGTGAATCTTTTTATTGATTCGCAGTTACTATGCCAAATGTATACAAGTGTCCCAGGTAGTAGAGATAAGCGGAAGTCCCGAGGTAGAGACCCCCAGGGGTACCCTAATCACCCCCTTGTATACACTGTGACATTGAATTCGATATTTTTCTTAAAAGTATGTGCTCAGTTCATGCAACAGAATGTATCTGTAGCACTAAATATAATAAGTAAATTCATACCAATATATAAAAGTGAAACGTTGTCTGTTTGTTTGTTTGGGGAGTTTTAACGCGATAAAGCTGGACGGATTTTGATGAAATTTGGAATGGACATAGCTTATACCCTGGAATAAAACATAGGATACTTTTATCCCGGATAATTGTAAGTTTCCACGGGAAAACTGGAAAATGTCGATTACTCGCTGTAAGGGACGGTTGCCGTGGAAACGAAATAATAACAATGTCAAAAAGCATCAAGAGCATTAGTGCTCTTCTTTTGCAAAGGTTTTTAATATCTTAGAAGAACATGGGACGCTTTTTTTTCGCGATAAATTGTAGTCCGGACGAAGTCACGGGCGGGAAAGCTAGTAACTAACAAAACATAAAACTAGGCATTATTAAATTAGTCAACTTTCAAACTTGTTATCCCTGCGACATGAAAAAACCAATAAGTCAATAAGTGACAATCGCACGCTTGGCGGAGCACTCGCTCCGCGGCCGTGTAGCGTGTTTAGTGAAATAGACATTTCAGCTAAAGGCTAATTACTTTTAGGTCAGTTACTTTTTTTTATTGTATGCTATAGATACACATGCTTTCATACACAGAGAATAGATACACAGAGATTCAAAAGCTGTCCCGGCATGAAGTACCGCCTAAACATAGACAAAATACCAAGTTTCTTTGCAGCTACCTTGGCTTTGGATTCAATGTAAGACCCAAAATTCAGGTTCGATGTGAGTTCGACACCCAAAAGCTCCAGATGGTCACCTAATGAGAGGACTCTTTTAAGCAGAGAACAAACACGCCTGCGTTTTAGTGGCATTAAACTCAACCAGGTTAGCATTGCCCCAATCGGACACGGCTTCTAAGGCTAAATTCAAACGGTCCACCATAGCCTCTCTCTGAAGCTGGACAGCGTCGCAGCTAGCAACTGAGCATTGGAACTGTATCTCTCAACCACAGTACAGTTATCTGCAAACCCAAAGGTAACCGGGCTTCAAAAGGTCATTAATGTGCAGTAAAAACAGTGTAGTCGAGAGAACCGATCCCTGAGGTACACCAGCATTGATGGCCAATTGATCAGACGAACATCCCTCTAGGACTACTCGATTAGATCGTTTCCTCAAAAAACAGCTATCCAATTGCATAAGCCAACAGGTAATCCATATGAGGGAAGCTTGTTAAAAAGACCATCGTGCCAGACCCGATCAAAAGCCTTAGATATATCAAGGGAGACGGCAAGCGCCTCACCATGCATCTCGATGGCTTCGCTCAGTACGTGAGTCGCATACACAAGAAGATCCCCAGTAGACCAGTTTCGGCGAAATTCGTATTGCCGGTCACTGAGGAGATCATTGTCCTCAAGGTACGCCAATATCCTAACGTTTATGACACGCTCCATACACTTACAGAGTAAGGAGGTTATCGAGATGGGGCGATAATTGGCCGGATCAGCACGACTACCCTTTTTAGGTACTTGTTGTACATTGGCAAGCTTCCAGCTCTTCGGAACTTTAGCTGAGTGAAGAGAGAGGCGGTAACAACGCGTTAAGATGGGAGACAATTCGGGCGCACAGTTTTTCAACACAATCGCTGGGATGCCATCAGCACCACTGGCCTTGTTCACATCTAGGGCTCGAAGCGTTCTGAGAACCTCCTTCTGGCGAATGCGAATTTCGGGCATAAAAACCCCGCAATGAGGAAGGCAGGAAGGTGTCTTGCCAGAAGCATCTAGATGCGAGGCTTCTGCAAAAAGAGAAGCAAATAAATTCGCTTTGTCTCCAGCAGTGTGAGCTAGTGATCCATCAGGTTTCAGCAATGGTTGCAGTGAGGGGCGGCAGAAGTTTACTTCGACCGACTTGGCCAGGGACCAAAAAGCTTTGCTACCCGCGGGGTATGAAGCCAGTTTCCTTCTGGCGAATGCGTATATTGGGCATAAAAAGGAAGGTATCTTGCCGGTAGCGTCTAGATGCGAAGATTCTGCAAAAAGAGAAGCAAATAAATTCGATTTCTCTCCAGCAGTGTGAGGCAGTGATCCATCAGGTTTCAGCAGTGATGGTAGTGAGGGCCGGCAGAAGTTCACTTCGACCGACTTGGCCAGGGACCAAAAAGATTTGCTACCAGGGGTATGAAGCCAGTTTGACCCCTATTCGACCTATGTGATCAAAATGAGCCTTCCTAAGAATCTTCTTGCAGGTTTAAGCGGCAACATTGAAGTTTTGTTTCTTAACCCGAATATCAGAGGATTTGGCATCAGTCGCGTCCAGATATGCCTTACGCTTTAGAGCCACAGCACGACCACAGTCAGATCCAAACCAAGGCTGAGCTTTGCTGAGAAGAGGCTTATCACTGAATGGAATGTAATATTCCATTGCCTGACATATTACCTCTGTAACAGCAGATGCGCTAGTCGACGGGTCCTGGGAAGTGAAACATGTTTGCCGCCAAGGGTACGATGCAAGGAATTGTCGCATCTCGTCCCAATCTGCTGAGTTGTATCTCTACACGCGTCTATTACCTTTACGGCTAGTATCAGGTGGGGAATATACAGAGATGGACTTAACCAGACAGTGATCAGAGCTACCAAGAGGTGGGGATATTGACACGGAGTATCGGTCTGGTTCAGTCGACATCAGCAGGTCAAGACAGTTGGCAGTGTCACCGTCACGATCAGGTACCCGTGTCGGCTCATGCACCAGCTGAGCGAGATCTAACGCTAGAGCAAGTTTTCGCGTCTCTCTACCAGCGTGGTCGGTTTTCTGGTATGGGACAAGCCACTCTTTATGGTGGGCGTTAAAATCCCCAAAAACACCAATTGAGCAAACGTGTAACGCTGTTGGGCCACACCAGCCGCCTCACAGAGATAGTCTACCAATAAAGTCATCCCCCAATCTCCGCTGTGAGAACGGTACACACAGGCATAAATATTTTTGTGCCCGTGTCCAACAGCACCCAAATCACCGAGAAGTTAGGGTGCTCAAGATTTCGGAGACTGGACTGGAGATTAGTAGACCGGTTGGAGATTGGAGTGAATCCCACGAATATTCGCAAGATCCACTTTAGTGTGAGGACGTGCATCTGCCGTTTGAACTTATTTCTTCTTTGGACATTTCATGATGAGTGTGAATAGGTTGGACAAGTAATAGCATAGGAGATGTCGGAATGGCTAACCCACGGAAGTCAAGGCATAACTACGACGTTGGAGAACTTGCGCGGAGACTGCGGGGACGCCCGAACCCCCCTGAAATAATTCATCACTTCTTCACATCCGGTCGCCAGCTGGCCCAATGAATCATTTTAGGATTTTTCACAAGCGGCGGGGCAGCTTTTCGTAGCTGGCTAAACTACTATTTGGGCCACCTACAACTTGCTTAAAATTACCCTAAAATGGGAACTTTTGTGTTCCTATTTTAAAAACTTCATTGGTAATAAAATACCAAAACATTTAATTGGCCTTAACGGCGGGGTTGCGCCCCACAACATAGTGGTTGGCGCCCGCGTTCTGTTTCACAAGTCTCACCTCCAGTTCGTTGAGTCCGGGTGCCTGCTTTAGCACGATGCCGCCGTGGCGCGGGTCGTACAGGTCGCCGGCGCCGGCGGGGTGCGGTAGGCCAGCGGGGTCACGTCCCACTATGTAGTGGTTGGCACCCGCGTTCATGCGGCATTTCGCATGCCATTGCACCTGGAAAATAAATCATTAAAACGCTTATTTATCAACTTTTGCTAAGTAGTATAAGTTTTTATAGTCACAGTAAACTCATTATTAGAAACGAAATATTTATCAAGTGGGTATCTTATTATTTTGTTACGACTTTCCGACTAAAACGAGCTCTGCCGTTGAGGACCGCCTCGCGTCGGTTTATTTAGACATCTAAGGGCAGTTTGTCTCTACCTGGGCCCCGATTCTGTTAGCTATTGAACCGCGATAACGCAAGTCGATCGCTTGTTTTATTTTTTGTGAAATTTTCTCATTTACCACTTAAAAGCTGGAAAGGAAATTTTTGTTTTTTGTTTGATTTTGTTACTATTTTTGTTTTATATTTTTTTAAATTTTCGCTTCTAATACTTTTAAATAGTAAATGAGAAAATTTTGCAAAAAATATATCTAGCGATCGACTTGCGTTATCGCGGTTCAATAGCTAACAGATCGGGGCCCTGGAGTCTTGTATCGTGTCTCACTTCGGTAGGTCTGGCGTACATCATGGGCGAGGGGAATATGGCGAGCACGGTGGCTTGGGGGTGTAACACGCGCTTGTTTAGGACTGCTTTGTTTTAGTTATATAGTAATCTAGGGACAGTTTGTCTCTACTGTGACCGACGGGAGTCTAGTATCGTGTCTCACCTCGGTAGGTCCAGCGTACATCATGGGCGAGGGGAATATAGCGAGCACGGAGGCTTGCGGTTCTGACACGCGCTCGTTGAGGACTGCTTTGTTTTAGTTATTTAGTAATCTAGGGACAGCTTGTCTCTACTGTGACCGACGGGAGTCTAGTATCGTGTCTCACCTCGGTAGGTCCGGCGTACATCATGGGCGAGGGGAATATGGCGAGCACGGTGGCTTGCGGGTCTAACACGCGCTCGTTGAGGACCGCCTTGTGTTGGTTCATGCGGATGTCTAGGGGTACGTCGTCATCTTTGGTCCAACCACCTGAAGTGAAATTGATTTATTTGTATACATTTATACTAAGAAAATTTTATAAATATAACATCGTCCGCCCGATAGGACGACTTGTTCCAAAAAAAATATGGTCCTTGTGGTGCGATTGTCTAATCGGACCAACAAGAAAAAAAGATCACGTCGTCCGATCGAGCGAACTCAGCTGTCGAACCACGTATTCAGAGGGACCTAGAAAAGCAAAATGAATAAATCATACCAAGAGGATGGAGCAGTAGTACAGGCTTCTTGTATCCTCTCTCCACTAGTTGTCTGTGCGTGTCTTGCATCAACAGCGCGTGCCCGTTGTGGATCGGGTTGCGAAGCTAAAAACCAATACAGACATAAGCTTACGAAAATACAAACAGGGAGAGTCGAAGTCATGAGTCAAATGAGCTCCCTAAGCAAGTTTGCTTCGTTATATGAAAAACAGTTCTTTGATAGATAAGAAGTCACAAGCTTAACCATAATAAATGACCTATGTCATACATAAAAATCGTATCAAAATCGGTTCACACGATTGGGAGTTAAGATCCTCACCCCCATTCTAGCTAAGAAGCATCTCGTTTACCTCATCTTTGAAACCTAAAAAACCGCAGCTAAATAGGTCCATTTATTTGGAATACACACCCTAAACTTATAACACCCGTGTCTTCGGGGGTTAAAAAGGAGAATGTCTTGGTTGTTTGTCGAAATTGAAGATCGCGCGGGATTGTTGAACGCATTTTTTTGTCGCGGTCTATATATGTTTGAAAACAGTGCTGTAGAGATTAGAAGTTACAGTTCCAGCTGATCTAAGCACGACGCTCCATTTCATTGGCGTTTCTCTTCATTGAAAAGCGTTTACAGCTTCTGCACCCAAATCTAAACTCCTCTCGCAGCGGGGCGTGGATTAGCTCGGAGTGTGGCTGTAGGAGTCAAAGTCGAATTATGACACCTTCCCCCTCACCTCATTCCCCTTTTCTATCCCCACCCACGTTCCCTCTAAAACCTTTACTAACAACTCCGACACCCCCACAAACGCAAAATGACATTTTGACATCGAATTAGCAAAAGATTAAGAATTTAGATTTTTGACTCGAATTGGAAAAAAATATCGTTTTTATTTCCTAAATCAGTTTTTTTTTTGCCCATAAACCCTCGTGGTTGTCATCAGAAAACCCTAACTACACTAAAGTTTCTTCACCATCTTATCAATGGTTTAGGAACTCATAGAGGACAAACAAACATACAAACATTCTCTTTTACATAGATATAGATATAAAAAAACTCTACTAACTTGTCTCAGAAATTGTTTATTGTAAGGCTGTTTGTCCATTTGACCGATAACGACAACCGATTTGTCGGCCCAATATGGCGACCTATTCATTATGTGTCGGCTGACGGAGGTTGCGTGGACAGGCCACCGCAAACGGCCTGAGGCGGTATTTCAGCTAATTAGTATGCTATAAATTCATGTCTTACTTGAAATGCAAACACAGCATCTGCGCCCAGCTCTCTAAACTTCTCCCGTAGTTCGTTGGGTGTGAGGCGGTAGGAGTCGAGGCCGTCGTTCCAGCGGATGCGCTCGAATACTTCCAGGGTCCCGCCCACAAGCCAGTCACCCGCGTCTTTGATCATCTGAAACCAGATTTATTTTTATTTAAGCGATTCAACATACTTCACAAAATAGCGAAATCATCTAAATAGCGAAGTGCATGAATTAACTAACGAGATTCATACTGTCCTTAAGTCAAGTGTCGAAACTGAATAGGAGTTACCTTATAAATAATGATAGATTGATTTAATGACCTGTAAATAATGATAGATTGATTTGACGACCTGTCTTGCCGAGTGGTTAGTAAACCTGAATGCAAAGTCAACGATCGTGGGTGAGCACAAAATATGTTTGTATAAATAATGATACATTGATTTGACGACCTGTCTGGCCGAGTGGTTAATGATCCTGAATGCAAAGTCAAAGATCGTGGGTGAGCACAACATATGTTTGTATAAATAATGATAGATTGATTTGACGACCTGTCTGGCCGAGTGGTTAATGATCCTGAATGCAAACTCAATGATCGAGGGTGAGCACAAAATATATTTATATAAATAATGATAGATTGATTTGACGACCTGTCTAGCCGAGTGGTTAATGATCCTGAATGCAAAGTCAAAGATCGTGGGTGAGCACAAAATATGTTTGTATAAATAATGATAGATTGATTTGACGACCTGTCTGGCCGAGTGGTTAATGATCCTGAATGCAAACTCAACGATCGAGGGTGAGCACAAAATATATTTATATAAATAATGATAGATTGATTTGACTACCTGTCTAGCCGAGTGGTTAATGATCCTGAATGCAAAGTCAAAGATCGTGGGTGAGCACAAAATATGTTTGTATAAATAATGATAGATTGATTTGACGACCTGTCTGGCCGAGTGGTTAATGATCCTGAATGCAAAGTCAACGATCGTGGGTGAGCACAAAATATGTTTGTATAAATAATGATAGATTGATTTGACGACCTGTCTGGACGAATGATTAATGATCCTGAATGCAAAGTCAACGATCGTGGGCGAGTACAAAATATGTTTGTATAAATAATGATACATTGATTTGACGACCTGTCTGGCCGAGTGGTTAATGATCCTGAAAGCAAAGTCAACGATCGTGGGTGAGCACAAAATATGTTTGTATAAATAATGATAGATTGATTTGACGACCTGTCTGGCCGAGTGGTTAATGATCCTGAATGTAAAGTCAACGATCGTGGGTGAGCACAAAATATGTTTGTATAAATAATGATAGATTGATTTGACGACCTGTCTGGCCGAGTGGTTAATGATCCTGAATGCAAAGTCAAAGATCGTGGGTGAGCACAAAATATGTTTGTATAAATAATGATAGATTGATTTGACGACCTGTCTGGCCGAGTGGTTAATGATCCTGAATGCAAACTCAACGATCGAGGGTGAGTACAAAATATATTTATATAAATAATGATAGATTGATTTGACTACCTGTCTAGCCGAGTGGTTAATGATCCTGAATGCAAAGTCAAAGATCGTGGGTGAGCACAAAATATGTTTGTATAAATAATGATAGATTGATTTGACGACCTGTCTGGCCGAGTGGTTAATGATCCTGAATGCAAACTCAACGATCGAGGGTGAGCACAAAATATATTTATATAAATAATGATAGATTGATTTGACTACCTGTCTAGCCGAGTGGTTAATGATCCTGAATGCAAAGTCAAAGATCGTGGGTGAGCACAAAATATGTTTGTATAAATAATGATAGATTGATTTGACGATCTGTCTGGCCGAGTGGTTAATGATCCTGAATGCAAAGTCAACGATCGTGGGTGAGCACAAAATATGTTTGTATAAATAATGATAGATTGATTTGACGACCTGTCTGGACGAATGATTAATGATCCTGAATGCAAAGTCAACGATCGTGGGCGAGTACAAAATATGTTTGTATAAATAATGATACATTGATTTGACGACCTGTCTGGCCGAGTGGTTAATGATCCTGAAAGCAAAGTCAACGATCGTGGGTGAGCACAAAATATGTTTGTATAAATAATGATACATTGATTTGACGACCTGGTGGTTAATGATCCTGAATGCAAAGTCAACGATCGTGGGTGAGCACAAAATATGTTTGTATAAATAATGATAGATTGATTTGACAACCTGTCTGGCTGAGTGGTTAATGATCCTGAATGCAAAGTCAACGGTCGTGGGTGAGCACAAAATATGTTTGTATAAATAATGATAGATTGATTTGACGACCTGTCTGGGCGAGTGATTAGTAATACCTTTATCTATGGTAATACTGAATGCAAAGTCAACGATCGTAAGTGAGTGAGAGTATCTTTTTACTGTAAATAAACGAAAAATTGTGAATGGGGCATTCAATTTACAACAAAACAAATATAATTTCGGTAATTTACAATCATGCGTTTCCAACCGTAAAATTGTAAACGCACATGCATACTATTAACCGATCGTTAATAGTTTAATAGTTATCCGATTTTCTGCGACTCTATCGCTACCGTTTAATTGTGATCAAACCTCTCATTGGTCAGTGTTGTCGGTGGCCCCGGTGGGATGTTCTGTGTGCTCATAAATATTAATCAATTAAATGGATAGTCAAGTTAAAACAATTTTCCAAACATTGCACTGAATATTTAAGTGTATTTAATTAAATTTCAAACTGTTTAGAACCACTCTTTTTTCTTAGGTCAGCGCTCTTTTCCTAGAATATTATTGTATAGATAATCAACTTAAAAACTAGTGTTGGAATGATACATCTCATCTATCAGAGGGTACTTTAATTTTATTGAATCAGAAAAATGAAGCGATCTTATTGGTGGAACTGTACCAGCTCGCCGCTCCGCTTATCTGCAGTCCTGGGCCAAGATGTCACCAGAAAACGCATCTGCAACCTGCAACTGCAAGGAGTCTCAAAGAATAAAAAACGTACCTTGATATACGGATGACCCGTATGATAAATTCCAAACTGCCTCGAGCACCTCTCTTCTTTCTTATGCGGGTAGAACTCTGGCGCTCTCAGTACTGCGATGGGTCTGCCATTATACGTCAATGCTATCGCATCGACACCGGACAGCCGGTCTTTGTCGTTAGTGTCTACTGGTAGGACGACCGGAACGGATTGGTTGATGATGGATCCGTCAGGTAGAGTCAGGCAGTTCGAGTGAAGCGCCTACAAAAAAAACGTGTTTGTTAATGTTAATTTTAAATGGGTAAAGTTGGGTGTAACAAAACAGGTGTCAGCTGTGGTTTGAATGCAAACATGCTATAAAAATAGTCACACTCGCTTTTATAGTACTTATTTTGTCACATTATTTTAAATCGTGTGTTTAAATCGGGTGTGACAAATCATCTACGCTGATGAAGACAGAGACATGATAACAATTAAGTAGTCATGTATAATGAATGTACCATGAATCTGTTTAGGCTTACATCATAATGCCGGAAAATTCAAGGCTTCCTTCACGACGGTCAGCGATTCCGTTCGCGTCGGCAAACCGCTAATAGACCAAAAATTAATTTATCATCATCGGCCGAAACGTTGTTTCGAAAACGAGAAAAGTGCGGTGAACATTTTATCAACGAACGGTTCTTCGGAGTACGGTATTGCGCTCTGTAATTATATGTATTCCGACTAAATAAGGTTGATAAAGCTAAGGTTTATAAGTTTAATAAGCTTTATCAACCTTATTATGCACTAGCTGTTGCTGCTGCTTTGCCCGCGTGGTCATTTCTCTGGGTTAAAAGTAACCTATGTGTTATTGTAGGACCAAAAGTACCTATAAAGTACTTTATACTACATTCTTCAAAGTTCGTTCAGACGTCAAATAGTTTTGTATCGATTACTCGGATTCTACTCTTCGGACTGCGATACCAAGCATAGCAGTTTTTAAGTCAAAACCTAAGTTATGCAACAGTGAAAACCGCATCGCAATCGTGCTAGTAGTTTTTACGTGATGCGCGAATAGACAGACACTATTAAAAAAAACTTAATATATTCTGGTTTAGTAGCATAATTTAAGTTCCCTAGACCATTTTTTTATTATCTTCATTGTACTGACTTTCTTACTTACTGCTTTATTATACGTATAGATAACATCCTTTCGATACTGTTTGCACTAGTATCGAAATCGAAACACGAATTCTAGGACAAATTACCACAAAAAAATTGACTCATTGTCTTTCATTACTACTGTCCATATTCTAATCGACTTGTATTTATCATGATGAGCGACGACGGCGACCTACATATCAAACAATTTAACAAACAACAGCTTAATAAATAAACTAAGAATCCAATTAATAGGGAATATAAGAAAATTAACAAATTGACAAAAATATAGAAAGATCGAAAATTCTTTATTGCACACAAAAGATAGGCGAAGTTAATGCTAGCAAGCATTATCTTCTAGATAACCTCGGTGTAATGTGATATTTTTAATGCGGAATAGTGGCAATTTTAATTTGGCATGCCTAATAGATTCCTAACAATAATATCAATACTATTAATATACTTACTTATATAACTACTACATAATATAATTACTAGTACATATCTTTAAACATTTACATACAGTAATAAAACAGGTAATAAATAAGATAGTCAAATACCTAATTAAATATTTGTCTACACCTATAATAAATCATCAAGTACCAAAAAGTCTGCACAATAGCAATTAAAAAATATGGTTATTAGGACTTAAAATAAGCTAGTGAACAAGTTTTTTTATATGTTGTCTGTCTATCTGTCTGTAGCTGTTTGATCTTGCATAATGTGAAATCTACAGGACCAATTAAAATTCGGTTTTCACTGAGAGTTAAGGATTAAATCTGGTGTATTTACGTCTCAAAGCGATGAGTAGAAGCCAAGAAGCAATCCATAAAAAACTTTGACGCCTGAACGAATTTTGATGTTTGATATTATTGTAATGTAAAGGCAATTTTGGTCCTGGAATTACATACTTTAACCCAGAAAAATTACCACGCGGGCAAAGCCTCGGGGCGCAGCTAGTAATATAACAACTATACACTTACTTGCAGATATTCATGTTCCCGCATGAAACCTTTGAGCGGATACGCCCATCCTTCAGATAGCACCTGTGAAAGAATTGAAAAGATAAGTATCTTAGTATATTTGCCGCTATGAATTATAGTAGTCACAGCGAATCTTTGTGTTTGTGAAGTTAGGCTCTGTGAACGATTGCGCAGGTACTGCTGTGAGGATAAAACAGCATAACAGCGAGATAGAATATGCTAAAAACGTAAGCGAGTGAGCAAGGCAGTTATACAATGCTGTCTTCACTTTCAACATTGGGATTGCGCCTGAAAAATAGCAGTTTGCGCAGCGACTTGCAGACAGCTTCCGAGACACAAACTTTCGCTGCGACTATTGTAATAGATTGTGAAAATACGGTCGTAAAAACTTAATACAAACGAGTTGAACGAAGGCGAGGGCTTTTTCAAAACACCTCAAAAAAAAGAATTATTTATTTAATTGATAGATTCAGGCGTTACTTTGCGGAAATCCATATTTAAAATGAACAAAATAAAAATATGTAGCTTACTTCCGCCAAAACTGCAAGTCAGACAAATGATAAATGGTAAAATTAACACAAGTAAAACCCCACGCTAAACAAAACCCAACCCCAGATTGAACTAATGAAAAATATAAATGAAAGAAAAGCTAAGGCTTGGAGGCAAAAAAAAACACTTATATACAAATAATATATAAATATATATACACAATAAAAAACCCCCAAGCTAAACAAACCCTACCCAAATACAAGTATCGAAACACTTATATATTCATATACATATAATATAAAAAAACACAATAAAAAATATATGTTTTTTATTGTGTTTTTTTTTGTTGTTGTTTTTTTGTATGGAAGAAATCACATTATATTTTTTTCTTTTTTTGTTTAAATTTGTTTAGGTTGTAACTTTATAATATCAATAGTTCAAGTCATTGTCAACCCAGAAAAAATATAACCTGTTGCAGTCACTTGCCGCCGCGCGAGTTTTAAGGCGCTAAACATAGCAACTTTTTTTCATATATTTTGCTAAGAATGCACCATCTTGCTTGCTTATTTATTATATTTGTATGATTCTACCTCAATAAAAAACCAAAAGATAACATGATTTCCCCAAAAAAAGTTCATTCAAATGTAATTCTTATTAATTGGTAGGCAAGCGACCTTGTATAACAGTAACGATATAACGATATCTCTTTGTTCAAGACAAATTATTTGTATGAATTCATTAGGTTAACGCCTCAAAAAGTACCTATTTAAAAGTAAAAGTACCCTATCTACCTTTTCCAAGTACCTACTTACCGACCTATTTTATTTCCATGTTTCTAGGAAACGCTAATGATATTAGTGCGCAAACAAATGAGTCATCTATGATACTAAGCTCCCGTTGTTCACTGTGCTCTGATTGGTCGTCACATCTGCCATCGCAAACATGCTACCGACAACCAATCATAGCGCAGTATCGCATATAGTACTTATTTTATGCGATATTGAGCTTTGATTGGTTGATGACAACTAATTAGGTTTTACCATTTTAAAATAATGTCGGATATTACTACATTCTGCTCCTGACGCTTGAGTCGTTTGACTGCAAAAGGACTAGATATTATTATATTATTTAAAGAGTGTATAAAAACATTTATTTTGATTGCAGGAAACGATGGAAATACTGCGAGGCGTTTCTTTCATGATTACAAAAGAACATCGAAGATCACTGGAATTAACGAAGACCTGATTTTACGCTTTGCCGTTATCTTGCAAGCTATATCCTCAAGGAAGAAGTTGATAATTAATCACTTCCGAGGTTACTGCAAAGAAACGGCAGAAATGTTTGTGCATTTGTACCCATGGTACCATATGCCAGTCAGCGTTCACAAACTTTTGATGCATGGAGCTGAAATCTGCAGTCATTTTTCAGTTCTCCCCATCGGTAAGCCATCTATTAACGGAACAAACATGATTTATGTTTGTTCCGTTAATATTAGATTCATGAATTAATTTTATTTTCAATTTTAACGTCTAATTTTGTTGCAGGATTCTTATCAGAAAAAGCATCAGAAGCAAGGAATAAAGATTTCAGGAATGTGAGAGAGAAAAACGCCAGGAAAGTTGGTAGAGTACAAACAAATGAAGACATTCTTCACGGACTCTTAATAAGCTCGGACCCCCATATTTCCAGAATAAGACCCAAATTGTCGAAATCTGAATGCAGTGAGTTATTTCCTGAAGCAATTCAATTACTTCAAGTTGACTCGATTGGCAATGATTTTGAAGAAGAAGAGATTGTAGTGATGGAGGCTGAAGATATTTCTGACCCATTGCTATAATCTGGATTTGTGCATAGCCACACTTATCCTAGTCCTTTTCAGGACTAAATAAAACAGTCCTTTTCAGGGCTACAATTTTATCAATGTTTCTATATGACGACATCAAAACCAAAACCGTCATATTTTTCGTATAAAATACTTTCAATGCTGATTTATCTCCGCAATGAATTAACTTCTATATTGGAAGTCAATCATCGGTTGAGGAATGAGTGACCGTCTGATTGCACCACACCCATTTATTTTGTCTAATCCGAGCAGCAATAGGTTATGGCTTGTGTCGGTATCTTTATCTTTAAACTATGATAGACGTTGGCACAGCCGTGACGACCAATCAGAGCACAGTGAACAACGGGAGCTTAGTATCATAGATGACTCATTTGTTTGCGCACTAATATCATTAGCGTTTCCTAGAAACATGGAAATAAAATAGGTCGGAAAGTAGGTACTTGGTAGATAGGGTACTTTTACTTTTAAATAGGTACTTTTTGAGGCGTTAACCTAATGAATTCTTACAAATAATTTGTCTTGAACAAAGAGATATCGTTATATCGTTACTGTTATACAAGGTCGCTTGCCTTCCAATTAATAAGAATTACATTTGAATGAACTTTTTTTGGGGAAATCATGTTATCTTTTGGTTTTTTATTGAGGTAGAATCATACAAATATAATAAATAAGCAAGCAAGATGGTGCATTCTTAGCAAAATATATGAAAAAAAGTTGCTATGTTTAGCGCTTTAAAACTCGCGCGGCGGCAAGTGACTGCAACAGGTTATATTTTTTCTGGGTTGTCAATGACTTGAACTATTGATATTATAAAGTCACAACCTAAACAAATTTAAACAAAAAAAGAAAAAAAATATAATGTAATTTCTTACATACAAAAAAAAAAAAAATTTTTTTTCTTGTAAAATATCCGTTTGTCAGAAAAGTCCTCCCCAAATCATATATTAATTTTATTACGTTTACAATATTTAGTAGATACTATATAACGTAATGTATGTACGTTTGATAATATATTTTATACATTTCTATTTATCTATACTTATCGTTTGTTTTTACAATATTATGATATTTATTTATGCTATAGAAATAATGCATGGTATACATTTATTTAATATCGTGTAGGACACTCGCCACAATGCCATTGCACTTATACCTACTTACCTAATAATTATGATCATTATTTTAACAAAACTCTAATTAAACTGATTATATTTTTTGGCGTATAAACAAGTTTATCAATAATTGAGTATTTGAGTATTAATATTATCAACCGATATGTTTTAACCCTCCAAGCACCTACAAGTACCCATCAACGTCTGACAGTTGATATCTCCTACAAAACAGGAATATTATTTCGAGTATCTTTATTGTGATATGGCACTATATTGTTGTATTGTTCAATAACAATTGATTATCTGATTAGTATCGTATCGATAACACTTATATAACGAATAATCTAATCAAAAGACAATAACGTTGATTAAGTACTCAATTGTTTTGGGATGATGAAATAATTTTCTAGAAAAGGTGAGGCTCTACATAATGATAAGTATTTTCTAAATTACATCATTATACAGTAAGTTTAATGTTCGAAAACAAGTTAGCAAGTTAACAAGCTTTACAGTAAGCCAGCTATTGTTACATTTTTTTTAAATTCAGCCAATTCGAAAGCTACATGTTGCGTAGCTGCGTATAGTAGCTGCGCAGCGGATCTTTGTGGCTGTGAAGTTAGGCTCGGTTAACGATTGCGCAGGTACTGCTGTGAGGGTAAAACAGCATAAAGTAAGAGCGCGATAGAATCTGCTAAAAACGTAAGCAAGTGAGCGAGGCAGTTATACAATGCTGTCTTCACTTCCAACATTGGGATTGCGCCTGAAAAATAGGAGTTTGCGCAGCGACTTGCAAACAACTTCCGAGACACAAGCTTCCGCTGCGACTACAGTGAAGCGTTACTCGGTAGTTGTCAATAGCACAACTATTATGTTCAAGAAAATCACCAACTACAAAAGGAAGGTATACTTGTGAATGCACGCACCATTTTGCAAATTAAAAATAGCAATGACATTCAATAATTTTGGTAGAAATGATTAGATGTTGCAATAATGTATTCCGTATTGAAGGGACAAAAGTACTCTAAATACTGGAGATAGCAAATTTTACTCACAGGAAACATTCCTTTATTTTTAAAAAGAAACCAATCTGCATTCAAGCGTTATTGAAAACTCGCTTGTCACACTCGGTAATCGAACCTGCTAAAATCCGAAAAAATAGCATCCTGTACTTTGTCGGCTCTGCGAACTGTATGGCCTGCGCACTGCCACTTCAACTTGCAATTCTGAGAGCTATGTCGATAACCTTGGTTTAACCTTGGTTTTTCATTAGTTTCTGACTAAAATGGCTGTGACATACAGACAGACGGACATGACGAAATTATAAGGGTTCCTTACACGGCACATAATTATGCTTTTTTCTAATTGAGCCTCCATTACCACTCCATCGCTCCCCAAATTCCTCCTTCAGTTTCTTTTTTATCCGTCTTAATTTAAAGTTATTTAATGGAAAACATATGTACATTATTCAAATCACAGGCATTATGGTGTTAGTGTCAACGTATGACCCTCACAGGGTATAGCAACAAGTAGCAAGCAGACCAAGACATTATCTATTGTATCAATTAGGTGTATTTGTATGTAGATTTATCATTTAAAAACTCGTCAAGGGTATACTAGCATTTATCAATTAAAATGTTATTTATTTTATTGTTTCGAACTGGGCTGGGGTTCGGATAAAAATAATGTATGCCAATTAAACCAAAAATTAACACCTTTATTCCAAAAACTGAAAAGGACCGTTGCCCGGCTAAGGAAAACGGACCTCCTTCTCAGGTAAAGGCGAGGAATTAAAACAAGATGGTAAATTCAATAACAAAGGGCTTTATTACAAAAATAGAAAAAGCACACATGAGTTATCAAATAATGGTACTCTCCCCTTTACTGAGGAATTCAAAAAGAAATATTTTACACTTAATTTAGTTTGTTCTGCATCAAAATAATTCTAAACAGCAACATCTTATAATAGGAAATACTACTAACTTAATACTCAAAACTCAAAATTCTCAAATATGATTACAATTTCCTCAAACATATAAATTATAGTACATAACTTCGGCCTGTATGATATGAATTTACAATAGAATAGGCTAGTAAAAACTTAGAGAGTCTGTCATCAAGAAATTAGTCACAACGCAACGGAATTGTCTTGTCTTTGCCTCAGAATGTTCTAAATTAAAAGAGAACTTGTGCAAACAGAGTGTGTGTGTGTAAGATTGTGTTTCCCAGAGGGATATTAAACTCCAAATCAGAAAGTAAGACAGAAAGTATCTTTCAACAGTATATTAACACGTTAGAAGGCGAAGGCTTCCCTCACTACCGTAGCTCGCTGACTCAAAATGATTTGGAGTGGACCAACCTGGAAGCTTCCTGGGACGCCGTACCGTCGTCTCGCGAGCCGCCGCGGAACGCCTCCTTACTCCACTCGATCAGCTCCTACTGCTTCTCAACGAACGGTGCCTTCCGCTGCACTCGAACGGTTTCAGTGTCTCCCACGATCGGTGCCTGGTGTCTTCTACTGGACAGGTGGTGCGTTGGAGTCCTTCTGGAGTCCCTCGTAGACCGGCTTCTTCCACGAACGGTGGTGAGCCCCGGGTGATCGCGCAGAGCAGCTCGCAGTGGTGACGACAACAGCCGTCCGTAGATGCACGATTTTAACCTGGCTTTTGCACTCGTATACTTATTTCGCCTGTAACAGAGCAGCTTCGTTCTGGACTGCGTGCCTCGGTCGTTTTGTCCATACAAGAGAAACTGCGTGTTGTTCTGCTGCCTGCGCCGATCTCAATTACGTGCCAACTATGTAAACTAAATTGAGTTTTACGTCCGAATTCAAAATCCAATCCACAGGCTTCTCTCTTGTATATATACGAACTTTGGTTTGCACTTCGAGTAGCATTCTACTCAGACATCGAACTTCCGCTTACTAGAACAGTCCAGAAACAACTCTGCCACTTGCATCATAAATCAGACCTTGTCGGCCTAGCTATACAGGTCACTGTCCTCCAGCCAGTTCTGGTACATTCCAATCAGCATCCGGTGTTTACTTCAAAAACTTCATATAGAAAAAACCATCTCTCCGGAACTTTCATGTGATTTCGCCATTACTTCAAAACATTCCATGGTGTGACCATCGCAAGCGATTTCTAGATGTAAATTATTTTCGACATATGAATCGCTGCCCTCTGAATTTACGATTTGTTAGCCAACTTAAAGATGCGACCTATTCCGGATTTTTAAACAACCTGTTCCTCGTCCAAAGTTATCCAGAGCCCGAAATATTCCTGGAACGTCAATTAATAATAGCAACACTCCAAAAGCCCTGCTACTTGCCGTCAGAGACCACCGCTTCGTTTACACCTTCCTTCTAGTTCACGCCTCTTGTCGCTAGCTGTCGCTGCGTGGATTAACCATTTTATCTATTTTTGGACAGTAGATGAAAACTTTTCCCTTCCACTCGCAGGGGCAAATCCAACCATTTTTTCTTGATTCTTAGATAGGCGAAATTATCAATCTGTCTTCAACAAGAAAAGCTTTCATTATTCCTTTAACGAAGAAAGTGGCGCGCGCGTGGTGGAGTTCGGCGTTTTTTACAAACTCGGCGTTTGGCTTTCAGATACGGAGAAAACACATCTTGATCTAATAGAAAAGACGCTGCTCCTCGCCAGATGGCGTTGTACCCAATACATTCTATTTAATCGGGATCTATAACAAAAATCTAACTTGGAGTCATGATTTAACATGTCACAAAACCACCACAAGAAATTGAACCAACTAATAACACTCAAACACTTTTTGATTTGACTGTACACGCTAATTAATTATCATACTTAATTAACTATAGCACTGAATCACTTTGATTTTTCTGTTCCAGGCAGCCGATGGGCGCCCTATTTATACCGCGACGGAGGTTTCTAGAAGGTACAGGTATGTAGTCGCAATAGTCTGTAGGTACGTGAACCTTCAAGGCCGGCGCCTCCTTTTAAATTCCCACGCCGCGCCCGTAGGTACCTAAGGCCGGCGACGCCTTTGAAGTTGCCGCGTCGCGTCGCGCCCTTTTCTACCTACTGCGCGCTCCAGAAAATTTTCGTAGGTACCTACGCGCCTAAGAATCGACCGGCGTAACATTATTATGGAATGTTGCTTGTTTTCCTTCTTTTTTTATATCAGGTAGTTTGTTATACATTTTTACTGCCATTTTATTCGTACAGAACTGTTTTTATTTTTACTTGGTCGGTAACGCCATCTTTGGTGTGTTACTTTTTTATTCATATAAAGAAACCACGGACACAGAAATTAGTTTCTAGATCATTTTTACAAAATTTCATTGAGTTGAACTGGTTTAATATCCAAAACTTGTCACTGAGTTGTATAAAAGCAAAGATAGGGTCGTCGCACATAATAAAGCGACTCAATTTAAAGTGAAGCATTGAAACGGAAATGCCAAATTGACAATGATGACTACACATCAGGGAGATTCAGTTACAAGTAATAACTGGCGAAATAACTGTCGGGCGTGCTCTCGATAAATTAAGGTAAAAGCTCTAATAGTGGACACAATAAGAAGTAAAAGTTTAAGTTAACTAAAAGGTTAAATTAAGTTTGAGTGTAAAAAAGAATTATATTTTGCAGCAAAATTACAGTTTCCTGTCTGTCAAATCAGTGGTTTTTCTTTTTGTTGAGAATGGTTTTTGTTTTTTAATATACAGGATGTTTCGCGCATGGACCGACAGGATTTTTTTGGAGGATTGGAGGGGTCATGCGCTAGTTTTTCCCGATAGACCCTATTTCCTAAGTGTCACGGTAGTTTAGATATGTTATTTTTAAGGTATTTTTTAAATCACCCGAAAACTTGCCTTTAAATCGTCATAACTTTTTTATTTGTGGTTGTAGTACCAAGATATAACTTGTGCTGTATTTTACAATGTATTATTATTCTACATAAATCATTACTTGATACAATTCATTGAAACAAAAAACTTTTGAGCTTTCAAAGTCGTAAATCTGTGTAAATGTTAAAAAAGTGTCAACTTCTTAATTCATTGCAAAATAAACTAACAGCCATTTTGAAATTAGCTTTCTTTTAAAAATATATTTAGTTATTACCCTTTCCAACGATATGTTACTTGACATAAATCTATGGTTGAACTGTTACTTATTGTTGTGTTTGTTTGCGTAGTCGTTACTACGAGTATGCCCAACTTCAGTCACGAGGAGTATGCTGACATGTTGCTGGCGTGTTAGAGCTAATTGCAATACGTATGAAGCGCGAAGAGCGCATAAACTCACGGATTTCATTATTTGTTCCAGGTCTCGAAGAGGGTGATAATGCAAGGCGGTTAGAGTTCTGCCGATTTTTATTGCACACAGTTTATTGAGGACCGACGAGTCAAATTTTAGCCATGAAGGCATAGTGAATCTGCACAATTTGCATCACTGGGAGAAAAAATACCAAAATCCTCACAAAAAAACGCAGAGTTCTTTCGAGAAAAATTAAAAAAAATGTTTGGGCTGTTATTGTTGTTGGTGTTATTGTTCGCCAATATTTTTTGCCAGAACGACTGAACGGAGACGATTATTTAGATTTCCTTCAAAATGATTTACACTACAAATTTTAAAAGATGTGCCAATTTTTTTCAAAAATGACGGCTGTCCGGCATATTACCAACGAACGTTTAGACAATGCATTTCCCAAGTTAAGGATTGGTAGACCTGGCCCTATTCCTTGACCCGCACCGTCCCCAGATCTGACACCCCTGAATTCCTACATGTGGAGACGTGCAAAAGAATTAGTTTATGCAACAGAGGTGCCCACAAAATAAATTTTAATGGAACGAATCAACGCCGCATTTGTAAAAATGAAAGATGAATGCAGCTTCTAACCACAACCACAAAAATCAGTAATAAAAAGTGTCGTGCATGCACAATGTCTGGAGGCGGCTAATTTGAGCAAATGTTGTAATTAAAATTATATAAAAAACATTTAAAAAAAAAAACTTTATCTCGACCCTAGCAAACTAGAATCGCATATGCCGCCCCTGATGTATGATTTCTGTCATGTAGCATATCGTTGGAAAGGGTAATAACGAAAGAAAGTTTTAAAAGAAAGCTAAATTCAAAATGTCTTTTAGTTTTTTTGCATCCAATTTTGAAGTTGTCACTTTTTATAACATTTACACAGATTTACGACTTTGAAAGATCAGAAGTTTTTTTTATATGAATTGCATCAAGTAATGATCTATTTACAATAAGAATACAATGCAGAATACAAGCACAAGTTATTTCGTGGTATTACAACCACAAACAAAAAGTTATGACGATTTAATGGCAAGATTTTTGGATATTTTCCAAAAACCTAAAATATAACATATCTAAACTACCGTGACACTTAGACCCTATGGTCTATCGGGGAAAGCTAGCGCATGAGCCACCCGACCCCCCCCCCCCCTTAAAATCCTGTCGGTCCACGCGCCAAACAGCCTGAATAAATAATTACAATTATAATAAATAAATTGTACCAAGAGTCTGGTTATGGGGGCATTGTCCAACTACAAAAATAGTTGGTCCACAATCCCTAATAAAGACCAGTAGTCCAACGTTTCGGGACAGTGGTCCCCCTGGGACCGTAAACGGAAATATGAGCTTTATTAGTTTTACATACGGTTTAATAATTTTATTAGGGTTATAAATAAATGCAGCCATGGGTCTGATTAAAAGTGGGAAGATTAGGTTCCAGCTACAGGAGCGTGGACCGCTTAAATTAGGTGCAACACACATAATTGGCCTTAGTCACAATCGGAGTGGCGTTCGTGTTGCACATGTCAGCATTGATGTTATCTCATTCGCGCTAGACTGTGTATGTCTCTCTATCTTTACTGTTGATGCACATGAAGCATGACAGTGGAAATGAAGCTGTATGGGTGTGTATACCTGTAGTTGACTCTAGTCCAGTAGAATAAGTAGAAGAAGCGATGTTAGCCTAACGGTTCAATAGTGCAACTTAGAATCCCACGATACCGGGTTCTGTCTTAGGCTCCGTAACAATGACTTTTCTAAGTTATTGTGCGGCTTTCCATCGCTCCGTGCTTCAGAGGGCACGTTAAGCTGTCGCTTCTGGCTATTAATTTCTAGTCCGAGTCAGCTTACCTGAACCCACTGTAAGTCCAGTTCGCTGAGCTGTATCTGGGGTAACCTCGACGCTTCTTCAATAGCGCTGGTCAGCCGGTTGCCATAGATAAAGAGTTCCTCCACCCCAACGCCTTTGTTTTCAAAGCAGGGGATGATGCCCTGAGACAGAAACAAGCATAAATGTAAATTAAAAAGCTAATTAATTTAAAACATTTTTTTATTTTTAATCGACTTCAGAATAGGAGACGATTATATGTTCGGCTGAACGTATGTTTTTTTTATTTATTTATTTCGGTCGATATCTCCGTCAATTGCGGACCGATATAACTTTTTTTTTTCGAGAATAAATAGTTTTGTTGAGTAAATCCATTCGATTTTGTGTTTATATTGCCTTTATTTTGTGTTTATCTCTAAGATTTCTAAACCGATTTAGATGTTTGTTTTTAAATAAAATGTGGTAAAATATGAGATCATAGAGCTATTATGAGATTTTTTGAGGTCTGTGCGAAGCCCGTCTGCTATTGTAAGTAGGTAGACCTCATTTTTATTATATTAGAAGTCGGTTTTTTTATATAGTTTTTATTTCATAATTACTCAACAGAATAAATAATAGTACAAGTACATAAGGATAACTGAGTAAATTCATTTAAATACATAGCAACTCTCGCTACAACGCAATAAAGTGCAATTTAACTCGCGCAGCGCTGCGATCTTTCAATTATATTGACCTAGAAGACGCTCAACCATTACGTGCAGGCTAGAATGTACCGTATCACAACGCGCGAGAGCTTCCATTGCTGTAACCGTATCAGATTCGCTCTCTCACTTTTTCGCTCGGCAGGGTTGTATCAAGATATAACTAGGTACTTGTACTAGTAATTATTCTGTGATATGATATGAATTAGATATTGTAACAGAATAAACAATTATGTAATAACGTTTTTTTGTTATAAATGTTTATAGTTCTATTGACTACATATAATAACACACTTATCAGAATAGACCTAGTACCTCATTATTTGATTATAACTTAATAGGTTGATGAATAAAAGGTGCCTGTCTGAATTCCATGCTTAATAATGAATGAAAAAGAAATGGCTACCTACGTAATAATATGTCAGTATGTAGGTATTTTACGAGACTTATCAGACCGAATGATATGCATATGGTTTCTTCTTGATACTCTTAAAAATTTTGAAAAATTTAGTAAAGAATAAAATTTGACAAAAACTTTACGAAAGTAGATACTTTATCGTAAGCACACGGCGCGCGACTCATCGAGCGCACGCTTGACACTACTGAGATAACCGCAATATTGCAGCCGCAAAGTGTAGGTATAATATTTGTACTTCTTGCGGAGTGCGACTGGCCTGGTTACGTTAAAGTAGGACTTAGAAACGTCTTTCTACACGATCGACGAGTTTCTCCGAACAAAAACGTTTTTTTTGTTTTTTTATTGTATTATAATGACTTGACTATTAATATTTTTGTTATTTTTTTTATTGACAAATTTTATTGAATAGTAATGACTAATATGTATGATTTAATTAAAGTAATTACATTACATATTTCTTACGCATTCTTTAAATGAAATGTTGAATGTTATTTTTATATAATTACAATTATTGAATAAGATACAAGACGTGTAATGCTACGAGTATATAATATGATAAATTGTCTTATAATGTAATAATTATTAATAAAAAGCTTATCTGTTTATCTGAAAACTTAATTGCGTTCATTAAGATGAAAGCCTTACTGGAAACAGTTACAAGTGCATATTTTTTTATTTTTTTTATTGCGGACTAGGCAATCGTTTGACCACGATCTCACCTGATGGAAAGCGATAATGTGGTCGAAGGTGTAGCACGCTTGCCTAGTAGATACCTATTCACTCTTGACTTGAACACACCGGGGTTATAATTTACCGGAAACACTGACGAGGACAGGGCATTCCACTCCTTTGCAGTTCTTATAATAAATGAAGAAGCGTAAGTAACTTCGTTCTTGTGCGAGGTATTTCAACCATGAAAGGGTGGCGCTTTGCTGATCGTCTAGTCGTACGGTGATGGAAAGGTGATGGGGGAATCAGGTTGTGCAGTTCTTGTGCACACTCTCCATAGTGCAATCTGTAGAATACCGCCAGGCTTGCTACCTCACGTCGATGCGCCAGACTTTGAAGCTTACTCTGTACCAGAGTGTCATCCCCAATGAGCCTGATAGCACGTCTCTCAATTGAATCCAAAGACTCGAGCTGATACTTGGCAGAACCGTCCCAGAGGTGGCAGCAGTACTCCATACAAGATCGGACCTGTTCTTGATAAAGATTCAAAAGCTGTCCCGGTGTGAAGTACCGCCTAACTTTAGACAAAATACCAAGTTTTTTTGCAGCTACCTTGGCTTTGGATTCAATATAAGACCCAAAATTCAGGTTTGATATGAGTTCGACACCCAAAAGCTCCATATGGTCGCCTATTGGTATTGTTACACTTTGGAAAGACGGAGATCGGTGTAGAGGACTCTTTTTTAGAAAACAAACACGCTTGCGTTTTAGTAGCATTAAACTTAACCAGGTTAGCATCACCCCAATCGGACATGGCTTCTAAGGCTAAATTTAAACGGTCTACCATAGCCTCTCTCTGAAACTGGACAGCGTCACAGCTGGCTTGAGCATTGGAAGTGTATCTCTCAACTACAGTACGGTCATCAGCATACCCAAAGGTACCGGGCTTCAGAAGGTCATTAATGTGCAGTAAAAACAGTGTAGCCGAGAGAACCGATCCCTGAGGTACACCGGCATTGATAGGCATTTGATCAGACGAGCAGCCCTCTAAGACTACTCGAATAGATCGTTCCCTCAAGAAATCAACTATCCAATTGCATAAGCCAACAGGTAAACCATATGAGGGAAGCTTGTTTAAAAGGCCATCGTGCCAGACCCGATCAAATGCCTTCGATATGTCAAGGGAGACGACAAGCGCCTCACCATGCATCTCTATGGCTTCGCTCAGTACGTGAGTGGCATACGCGAGAAGATCCCTAGTAGACCGGTTTCGGCGAAATCCGTATTGCCGGTCACTGAGAAGATCATTGTCTTCAAGGTATGCCAAGAGCCTAATGTTTATGATAGGCTCCATACACTTACAGAGTAAGGAGGTAATCGAGATGGGACGATAATTGGCCGGATCAGCACGACTACCCTTTTTTGGTACTGCTTGTACATTGGCAAGCTTCCAACTCTTCGGAACTTTACCTTAGTGAAGAGAGAGGCGGTACAAACGCGTTAAGATGGGAGACAATTCAGGCGCACAGTTTTTCAACACAATCGCTGGAATACCATCAGGACCACTGGCCTTGTTCACATCTAGAGCTCGAAGCGTTCTGAGAACCTCCTTCTGGCGAATGCGAATTTCGGGCATAAAAACCCCGCAATGAGGAAGGCAGGAAGGTGTCTTGCCAGAAGCATCTAGATGCGAGGCTTCTGCAAAAATAGAAGCAAATAAATTCGCTTTGTCTCCAGCAGTGTGAGCTAGTGATCCATCAGGTTTCAGCAATGGTTGCAGTGAGGGGCGGCAGCAGTTTACTTCGACCGACTTGGCCAGGGACCAAAAAGCTTTGCTACCCACGGGGTATGAAGCCAGTTTGGCCCCAATTCGACATATCAACTGAATCGATTTTGATGTTCATTCAGAGGCTGTTTAACTCCGTCATCCTCGAGGGTACTACGCCAGAGGCGTGGCACAGTAGCGTAGTGGTGTTGTTCTTTAAGAAAGGTGATACGAGTAACACCCTCTTGAAAAATTATAGGCCCATTTCGTTGCTGAGTCACGTCTATAAGCTGTTTTCGAGATTAGTTACAAACCTTCTCGCTCGTAGGTTAGACGACTTTCAGTCTCCCGAACAAGCTGGATTCCGGAAAGGCTTTAGCACCGTAGACCACATTCATACGCTCTGGCAGATTATACAGAAGACCGAAGAGTATAATCGGCCACTATGTCTAGCGTTGGTGGACTACGAGAAAGCCTTTGATTCATTCGAGACCTAGGCAGTGCTGCAGTCATTACAGCGGTGCCAGATTAATTACCGGTACATCGAAGTGTTGAAGTACAGCAAGGCCACCATGACAGTCAGTCTTCAGGATCAGAGCACGAATTCTATCCCTGTGCAAAAAGGGGTGAGACCGGGAGATGTTATTTCTCCGAAACTGTTCACCTCTGCACTGGAAGATATATTCAAGCTTCTGAACTGGAACGGATATGGTGTTAAGATCAATGGCGAATACATCACTCACCTTCGATTGCTGAAACATCATCATGGCAGAAACTCTGGAAGACCTAAGCACAATGCTCAGTAACCTGAATATTGTTTCCCAACAGGTGGGTCTTAAAATGAACATGGGCAAGACGAACATCATGTCAAATGCCCATGTCGTACCCATGCCGGTTTATGTTGGGAACGATATTATCGAAGCTGTTGATCACTATGTCTACTTAGGTCAGACGATCCAACTGGGTAGATCCAACTTCGATAAAGAGGTCAACCGACAAATCCAACTCGGATGGGCAGCGTTCGGGAAATTACGTCATATCTTCTCGTCGCAGATACCGCAGAGCCTCAAGACGAAAGTTTATAATCAGTGCGCGTTGCCAGTGATGACGTACGGCACTGAGACGTGGTCGCTAACTATTGGTCTCATACACAAGCTCCGAGTTGCGCAGCGTGCAATGGAGAGAGCTATGCTTGGTGTTCACTACGTGATAGAATCAGAAATGAGGAAATCCGTAGAAGAACGAAGGTTACCGACATAGCTCTCAGAGTTTGCAAGTTGAAGTGGCAATGGGCAGGCCATATAGTTCGCAGAACCGACAACCGCTGGGGATAAAGATTCTCGAATGGCGACCACGAACAAGCAAGCGAAGTGTAGGGAGACCCCCCACACGATGGACCGACGACATTGTAGCCATCGCAGGAAGTCGGTGGATGGAGGTGGCACAAGATCGCTCGTCATGGCGCTCTTTGGGGGAGGCCTATATTCAGCAGTGGACTTCTGAAGGCTGACATGATGATTTGAGCATTGTGCTGGAAGACCTAAGCACAATGCTCAGTGACCTCAATATTGTTTCGCAACAGTCTTAAAATGAACATGGGTAAGACGAACATCATGTCAAATGCCCATGTCACACCCATTCCGGTTTATGTTGGGAACGATATTATCGAAGCTCTTGATCACTAAGTCTACTTGGGTCAGACGATCCAACTGGGAAGATCGAACTTCGACAAAGAGGTCAACCGACAAATCCAACTCGAATTGAGCCATATCTTCTCGTCGCAGATACTGCAGAGCGTCAAGACGAATGTTTATAATCAGTGCGTGTTGCCAGTGATGACATACGGCACTGAGACGTGGTCGCTAACTATTAAAAAACAAAGGTCCAAGTCAAGTTACCGACATAGCTCTTAGTCTGCAAGTTGCAAGTGGAAATGGGCAGGCCTTATAGATCGCAGAACCGACAACCGCTGGGGAATAAAGGTTCTCGAATGGCGATCACAAACAAGCAAGCGAAGTGTAGGGAGACCCCCCCACGCGATGGACCGACGACATTGTAGCCATCGCAGGAAGCCGATGGATGGAGGTGGCACAAGATCGCTCGTCATGGAGCTCTTTGGGGGAGCTCCATGACGAGCTTTATTTACAATAAAATCTTTGACTTTGAATTTATAAGATTCCCACACAAAGATAGTATTTTTGTACAAACTAACACAAGTATTCAGATGAACTTTTGTATGTTGGTAGTCCAGTAGTGACCCTGACATTAAAATCATATTGTTAATTATCAATAAATAAATAAAAGAAAAATAGCTTATTTTTTTCCAAAGCAAAATACCTCTTTAAAGTATTTTTCCTGTTTTAAAAACTTCTTCAATTCACTGGCAATAAAATTCCGATATACTTAATTGGTCTAAAATTATGGCAACATAGCATAAAATGACTTTGAAGGTGGAAAGGTCGACATTTTCATAGTAGCGGTGCGGTAGTGGGGTCAATTGTAAAAAAGTGATCAATCGTGCATTTTGGGTACGATGCGATTTTATTTTATGTTCATGAATAGGGCTCCAGTATGAGTTTAAAAATAAGTTTACCAGTTGGCATGTCCACCCATTAGGCTGCCGTCTTGAAATAAATTGTAAATAGTTGTATTAACATATTTACTTTAAACAAAATTTGTAGTTGTTCTTTTATTTTTATATTTATTAATAATTACAATATGATTTGGATATCTCGTAAGAGGGTCACTACTGAAATACCAGCCAACACACAAACTTGTGTTTATTCAATTCATGGAGCTCTTTGTATGTGATGTAGTCGAAATCTGGAGTCTTGTGAATAAAAACAAAAATGGAATAACTCCGAGAATATCAAAAATCGTGGAACATACAGGCAGAAGCATTTAATCGATAGGCATTGCATTGAGGTCCCATCGCTCTGCCACCTATGATCCACCCTTCCAGTTACACCGTGTACAGTATATTAATGTTACTATTTGAAGTAATATTATTATTTATTCTGTGCTTGCGTTTGGCCACTTTCTCAAGTCTCTTAGTTAATTACGTCAGTCACAGACCAACAGAATATGTACAGTGCGTACATATTCTGTTGTTCTGTGGTTTTAGTAATGACACGTTTGACGACGGTACACCCTCGCCTTGGGAGAGATGCCTCGATTGACCTATTCACTCGTGTTGATATTTAATTTAATGAAACGACGAGACAAAAAATGAGAACAGCTGTTGATACCTATTTCCTGACTCTGAGATTTGAGTAGATACGTGATATTTTAAATTGTTTTCCTTGACTTATTTTTTAACTTATTGTCCCTTCAAGGGCACGACTCATTCAAGGAAACAAACTCGGAAAGGAGATTGTATATTTACAAGGTCTGCAATTGCATTTTATAAAAAAATAACGCACACGTAGGTGTTAGCAATTTTCACGGAAACTATTAAATATTTATAGCCCACGACTGCGTGATATGATTTCAGTGTTAACGCTTGGATTAAGTCACTTATGATACGTCGTCTTGATTTATTATACAATTATTTTTTATTCATTATTTTGTACTTTAGTCACTTGGGCCTTATTAATTACGATTACAGTTGGGCCTTCTTAATCATGAAAATTTAGACTTTATTCATTGGCGAAGATCCCGTATCAAAAGTTTATACAACAAGCCCTATATTTACGACAGAGCGGTACGCGATTACGGTAAACGTAATTATGAGTGTGTGTGTATGTTTTATCTCGCTTATAATATGGTCCCAGCTCTATGGGATTTTATTTTTGGGTAGAAGTAGTAGTTTTACACTTACATCAGCCTCCAGCAGTCGTACAACTTGCATCGTAGACTCTTCGATGGAGTGGCTCACTGTTTGCACGACCATTTCTGGTTCTTCGGGTCTCTCATATACTTGAGAGATGCCCGTGAATCCCTGAAAAATAAAATAATTTATTATTTGAATCAAATGGTGATGATGGCATAACGGTTATATAGTGCAATTTAGAATCCAACGATACCGGGTTCAAAAACCTAGGCTCCGCACCAATGACTTTACTGAGTTATGTGCGGTTTTCCATCGCTCCGTGCTTCGGAGGGCACGTAGCTGTCGGTCCCGGCTGTTATTGATTAATAGTAGTCGTTAAGCTAGGTCAGAGGCCCTCGGGCGGCTTGACAAACTCTGACATCAGAGGCCAGCACTACCTCATACGACAAACAAACAATCATTTGAATCAAATAATAAAAATATAATTTATAATTAAAAGTTTTTCTTGAGATCTAGTCTAACGCAAAGGTTACACGATGATGTTTTAGGGATCAGGACAACTAAATCAGAGGATTAGTATGGAAATTGTACGTCTAGGATGGCATGGATTACGATCCAGACTGATCTTGATATCTTCTTGCCAACCTTAACGGACAAGCATGATCCATGATTTTGCCATCTAGATCGTGATCATGATTTTGTTAGCTTAATCGCAGTCCAGATTACCGTGTGTGTTGTCTTTAGCAGACTTGCATCAACCGTGGTAGTATAAATAGTTCTGACAAATTACTTTAGCTGAAACCAATTATTTCATTCATCGTTAGTAATGGTAAGTGTTGTCACCCCGGTTGACGCAAGTGGGCCTTATAAACGCCTTATTTCATACCTTGATCGATCCTTCCCTGGCTTTCTTATAAAGCCCCTTTGTGTCTCTCTGTTCGCACACCTCCAGCGGAGTGTCAATGAAGATCTCAAAGAATGGCAAATCACAGTCCGTGTGAATTCTTCGCGCCACTTCTCGATCCTGTTAACAATGGTGAAAGTCAATAAAGTTAAATGAATTTAATTATTTTTGCGAGTTTATATAGCTGATTGTCTTTTGGTGTAAACAATACACAATTAAAAACACAATAAATCTTATAACAATTACAATTTGTGAATCTTTAAACTTTTCATGAATATAAACCATTTCTTTTCCATTGTTAAATTTACTTGCTTAATGAGAATGTTGTAACAAATGTTTTTTTTGTCTGAGCATGTGTATAGGTAGTAATTAAACGCATTGAATATTGCTGTTGCATTCTTGTGTCGGTTCCGTAATAAATTCTGCAACATCTATACCTACTTTTAATAAAACAGTAGGTAAGTAACAAAATGTCTGTACAAAGAAGATAAAAAAACTAGGTATTATAAAATAAGCTACTGAACAAGAATTTGTTATTTTTTTTAATTGTTGTCAGTCTTTCTCGAAAACATACTTTCGTATAACGTAAAAAAAAACGATCCTATTCCGATTAAACTGCGGTTTTCACTTTTGGATGACTTGAATTAGTTATTCTATGACTTAGAATTTGACTTCAAATCTGATTTACTTTGCATATCAATTCGATTAGTAGCAGCCTAGTCCACACCAATATATAAAAGTGAAACGTTGTCCGTTTGTTTGGGGATAGACTTTTAACGCCAAAACGGCTGATCCGATTTTGATAAAACTTTGTAAATAGGTACTGTACAATATAGAGACCAACATAGGATACTTTTTATTCCTGAAAATGGCAAGTTTCCACGGGAAACTAGAAATGGTCTATTATTCGCTGAAAGGACGGTTGCCATGGAAACGAAATAATAACAAGTCTGTCAAAAAGCATCAGGAGCGTTGGAGCTATACTTCTGCATTGGTTTTTAATATCCTAGACGAACATAGTATGTTATTTTCGCGATAAACTGGTAGTCCGTGCGGACAGAAAACTATTCGACTGCTAAACTAATTTTGATGAAATTTGGTATAAGTAAGTACAGTTTTAGGATAATTTTATCGCAAAAAAAAACACACACTGGCAATGCCGCGGGACGCAGCTAGCTACTAAGCGGGTTTTTCCAAAGCGTTAGCAAACCGTAATATCTATTTACGCTGATACGAGTATATAATATAAGGAACTTCGATGTCGTTGAACCACGATCACTGCGATGTTTCAAATCTAGGGCAGTGGAGTAAGAGATAACGAATGTTGATTATTATAGAAGGGAAGAATAACGGGCCGCGTTACCTTCACTTTGTTCTCCAAGTATTTGTTTATTCCGCTTAGATTCGACACCTTCTGAGGATAAACTCTTGTTTCAAATAACTTCCAGCTTTTTATATCTAAGCTTCTCAGTATCACGATTTATATTACGAGTAACTGTCATTTTCGTAATCCAGAAGATTGATGTGACGTAATAAAAATGGTTAGGCAATCAAGTGCCTACTTTGATCTGTAAAATTAGTTATTTTATAAGCATGACACCAATTGCGTCCATATTATGTTATGGGGCTAATCTACTGGTCTGTATAGATTTGCTTTGCCGTACTTTCGTTTGTGCTGATTCAAAGCGCCCCCACCGAGGTTCCATGGAGTTTAATAAAAAAATTACCTATGACACTCTTGCGATCGATACGAATCGATTGATACCTCGCTTGTGAAAACTGGACCAAGTTTTTAGTTTGAACACATAACCCTTCCCTTGCTTTGCTGTAGTCGGGTAATGAAAGTAGATAAGACGAGTTGACGTTACAAATTCCATCTTACCTCAGCAAATGGCGATACAAAGCTGCACAGACACACCACGCCACTGTCTGCGAAGAGCTTCGCCACCTCAGCCACTCGTCTGATGTTTTCTTCTCGATCTTCCTTGCTGAAGCCCAAGTTTTTGTTCAGGCCAGTTCTGATGTTGTCGCCATCCAAGCCATAAGCCGGAATTCCTGTAAAGAAATATATGTTTAGGGTATGTATGCGTAATTACGGTCAATTAAATGCTATATGAACTGGGTGGCTTGTGCAACCAGATAAAAAACCGCGATGCCTCAGTCTAGGGTTCGTTCCAAACAGGTAAGCACTTTGGACAGCTCAATTTTAACTGTTTGAAATATTTACAGACAATCAATCTTCAAGTAAATTTATTATATTTCTTCAAGTAAATTTATTTTTTCCTTATAACATCAGCTATCTTCCAGTGAAAGTCCCGTCAAAATCGGTCCAGCCGCTTCGCAGATTTGCCGGAACAAACAGAAAGAAACACAGAGAGAGAGATATATATATATATATATATATATATATATATATATATATATATATGTATTTTTTGTTATAAATACCGTATATACTTTCAAATGCATTTAGTAAAAAGCTGTTATTTTTACATTACAAACAGACACTTCAATTTTATTTATTTGTATAGAAATGATTTCGATTTATTTATTTAAAGAAATATTGTTTAACTGTATGATCATACAATTTTTCTTTAAACAGGTAAATAGTTCACGCTGCTAGAGGTGAACAGCATAGGGTTTAGTGGCGGTAGTGATGGGCCAAAAATTACATGAAACTGCATAAATTACGTGAAATTACATGAACTTGCACAAGTTCTTGAAGTCGTGCATTGCCACAATACGTTGGTGTTAGTGCCGTTTATTAGACGGTAATGAGTGAAATCAACGGCGAACTATAGCTTGTGTCGGCCCATTGATTGTTGATACACATGCGCTTCTCAAAACAGACGGTCTATTGTTTCGAGAACGAATTGGATTTCAATACACTGCCTATAAAGTCTAAACAGTTTAATGAATAAAACGCATCCTTACAATTTCCGTCCAACAGTCTTGTGTGAAGGCACACAAAGGCTTGTGACGGAAAAAGCAACATGGCAGCTTAATAAACAGAAAAAACAAACACTGTTTCTTTTTATATTTATTTTTATTTTCTATATTGTAATTATGGTATTTATGAGGTTTTTTTTAATCATATTGATAATCTAAAAATAAATTTAAAAATTTCAATAAATTTATTAGTACTTTTGCACATGCACACTATCGTTCATTAATGTTCATATTCTCGCTTTATTTTCTAAGGATACCTGGAAGAGATAGCTGCTTAGTGATAATGCCGCCGCTTAGTTATTTAAAGGTCAATGTTGACGTCCTAAGATAAGATATAAGATTTAAGATTAAGATTTTAAGTTTTTTTTTTTTTTTTTTTTTAAGATTTTTAGTGTAATAAAAGTTATCTATCTATGCTTTTTTTTTTTAAATGGTGAGTGCCGAGATGAACATGTCGTTGACCTGATGGTATGCGCCACGCCCTGCTGCTGCAGTGCCTTCCACCGAGAAGTTTGAATTGATTTATCTTGCGCGGCACTGCACTGAGCTTGTCACCCTGAGACAATGGTTCCTACGTATCATCATATTTCCCTCCAAACCGGAACACATTCATGTTTCCACATTGCTGTTTAGCGGATGGATATCTCATCATCATATGTACTTGTCCACAGCTGGACGTAGGCCTCTTCTGATGCACGCCACTGAGCTCGGTCTTCAGCTCTCCACATCCAGTTTCTGTCAGCAGCTTTTCGCAGGTCGTCACTCCACATGGCAACAGGGCGTCCTACACTACGTTTGTCTAAGCGCAGTCTCCACTCGAGAACTCGTATACCCCAACGGTTGTTGGTTCTTCGGGAAATGCGACCAGCCCACTGCCACTTCAGCAGTGCAAGCATGGATCTTATACCGATCGATAAAATTCGATAAATTTATCGATCGGTAAACAGTTGTTGTTTATCAATTTTATCAAAATGCTGTAAATTTTGTTGTAATTTTATTGATTAGATAACACGTCGTGAGTTTATCGATTTAAAAAATGGCAACTCGTGGACTATACCATATATCAGATAGACGACTAATGTCTAAAAAAAATTTTTTGACTCAATTTGGCAGATTTTTATTATTTTGAGTTGTTACGGAGAAACTTCTGTCATTTGGAATTCGACCTAACTACCTTTAAGTAGTATATTCCTTGAACCTAAACCTAAAGTATAACTAGCCATAACTCGTTGCACAATTGCTTGAGACAGCTCCCTGACAAGTTTGACAGTGCGCTGTCCTAGTGCTATATTATATTCCTAGCCGATGCATCGTTGGTGCAAATGCCCTCGGTGAAAAAGCGTACAGCTGTTAGAACCTACAACAATGATTATACAGGTAGTTAGTTTTAGACTGAGTACCTATTAGGTACCATAATAATTAGAGCATTAGACTCAATCAAAACAAAAGATAATTTCTGGAAATAGGAAAAACGTACCTAAGTATTTTGGTATTATTATGTAAAGTAGATACTACAACATGCGCAGGCAGTCCATTAGATCGACTCCTTCTCAAACGCCCTCAACATCTTGGCAATTTCCTTATAAATTCTAAAAAGAATCTTAAAATGCTGTTCTTCCAGATCGAAAGGATCATTGGCATCCCTGAAACTTGCCTCACGATGTTCTGACACCTCCACGTTTTGGCTTATAATCCGAAAAAGAGTTTACACAAAAAAAAAGTTTGCCGTGTAACTTTGGAAAGCCGATAAAATTCGATAAATTTGGTAAAATTACCGACATTATCGACAACAATTTTCAAAAATAAGATTCATGCTTCCTTTTGTCGATATAAATCTATATATTAAATATGATTTATCGCATTATGTCGTTGTCGATAAAGTACGTTCCGTGCTACCGAAATCGTATTATCGAATATCAACGTCAAACTTGATTTAAAAAAATCGGTAAATTTATCGATCGATAAGATCCATGCTCGCACTGCTGCTTTCTTATACTTAGAGCTATGTCGATTACTGTACTCTGTTGGATCATTTCATTTCGGATCTTGTTCTTTAGAGAAACTACAAGGATAGCTCTCTCCAGCTTGCTGAGCGACCTTAAATTTGTGGACTAGTCTGACGTTTCTATGGGTTTCTAGGATTCTCGCAGAAGAAGTATCACTTTAGAAACACTATTTTCATGCCTTCTGTGTAGTATTATTAATTATTATATATACTTCGGTACGGTATGTGGGTGGCATCGCAGATTCCAAACTGATACGAGACGGGTTTATTTCGATGCGGTTTCTTTTATTTGAAAGCTAGAGCTGGCGAGATGGTTCTTAGCTTTGATTGGAATGAATCAGTTCAGTATATCTAAGATATTCAGCTGAGCACTGATAACTCTTTGTGAAGGGATCTCGGGAACTATTTCAAGTAGAAACTTTGAGTTTGTGCCAATGTAATGTTGTTTCAATGGCATTCTTCGGACTCGCATATAATGAGTGTCTATGAATACCTGAATCGAGGGACTATGTGGCATCTAGAGACTATAAAACGGAGTTAGATTGAACATTAGAATACAAGACGGTTATAAATTATGTTTGGTCATCATCATCATCATCTTCAGCCTATGTTCGTCCACTGCTGGACGTAAGACTCTCCTAGTGAACGCTACTGAGCCCGATCTTCGGCTCTCCTCATCCAGTTCCAGCCGTTTTTACTTTGCCTAAGCGCGGTCTCCACTCTAGAACTCGTCTACCCCAAGGTTGTCTGTTCTTCGAGAGATGTGACCAGCCCATTGCCACTTCAACTTGCTAATTCTTTGAGCTATGTCGGTAACATTGGTTTTCTGTCGGATTACTTAGTTACAAATCATGAAATCTTGAATCTTGCTTCGGTGAGATTGCTCCATAAGATTTTGGTCGCTCAGCGAGCTTATGGAAAGGGTTTCGGGCTCGGTGTTTCTCTTTGGGATGTTTGGTCGGGGGTATTAAAGATTGACCGAAATTAACTTGTTAACCATCCAATATTAAACTGAAAATAGAAATAGTATTATCCAAAATATGAACAATGCGAAAGGGAAAACGGTGTGAGCACAATCACGATAAAGTTATCGAGCTATGTACTGATAATTCAGTGCCTGATAGGTACAAGGCTACTGTACGCATTGTGAAGCGATGCATTACATGTTACCATGTAGTTTGGTCAGGTTCTGCTGTAGTTAGACTGTTGTGTTACTGTGACGGATTTCTAATTATAATAAAAATACATCTGTATGACGTACTTTTTATGATTGTTCATTCACTGTTGATGCCGTTCGTATATGGAATGACGCGCACGCTCACTGAATTCTTTCAAAGACGAAAATAAATGTTTTGTTTGTAACATAACATAGCTAAGTACTTAGTTTTTTTTTTTATTTCGAGTGTAAATTCAGTCTCAACTATCGTCGGCCGAACTCTATAATATAGTCTAGATTAATTTATATTTTACGGATTAATTTTATCTCGACTCTCGGTGACTACATTCTATCTAAATATTTGAATAGCCACCACCAATAAATAATTTGTGTTGCCGTTTAAACAAATATACCATGTTAACTGGATGCAACGTTACATCACAACAAATTACAGTAGTCGCAGCGGAAGTTTGTGTCTCGGAAGTTGTCGCGCAGCGACTAGCAGTCGCTGCGCAAACTGCTATTTTTTAGGCGCAATCCCAATGTTGAAGGTGAAGACAGCATTGTATAACTACCTCGCTCACTCGCTTACGTTTTTCGCATATTCTATCTCGCACTTACTTTATCATGTTTTATCCCCACAGCAGTACCTGCGCAATCGTTCACAGAGCCTATAACTTCACAAACATATAGATTGGCTGCGATTACTGTACATCAGCGTTTCGTCCTATTCTTAACTACATGAATGTAGGTAATAATATAATAATGACCCTGATCGCAACATTGTTTTGTTGTTTGTTTGTCGTATGAGGTAGTGCTGGCCTCTGGTTTCAGAGTTTAGTTTAGACTCTGACATGGCTTAACAACTGCTTTTAATCAGTAACAGCCAGGACCGACAGCGTAACGTGCCCTCCGAAGCACGGAGCGATGGAAACCGCACATAACTTAGAAAAGTCATTGGTGCGGAGTCTAGAATTGAACCCGGTATTGTTGGATTCTAAGGGCCGGTTTTTTGATCCGTAGTTAAGGCAACCAATGGTTAAATAAAGCAACAAATGGTTAAACTTTTGTAAAATCAGTTTTTTGATCCATAGTTAGGACAACCAAAAATTATTAATGGTTCTAAAAATTAACCACGGCTCCATCGAGGGATTAGCAAGATGGCGGCTAGTTAACTCTCGGTAGCTACAGCTGTTTCGTGTGATTTTAATGAAATTGAATGAATTGTGATAATTATCCTGTTTAATTATGAATTTATATATAACGAGATACTTTGACATTACATATTCTATGATATGTTCACTAGTTTTGAGTCTATATTATTATTAAAGATTGTAAGTAGTTGCCTTGCCTGCACTCTATAAGCTCTTTATTACATTATTAAAATACTTGAATGAATTCATAGGATTCCCTTTGACAATGGGAAGAGAGAATAAAAAAAACAATAAAAGTTATTTTTGGTGTTCAACATACAAATAATGCTTTTCTTTCATTAGAAACAACAATTTTTGTTATTATTTTTTTTTATTCGTATTTTTCATTGTGCTCTTCTTGAACATATATTTTATTTTTCTTCTCGGGCCCTTTTTTGAGATTTAAAATCAATTTTAGCATCAAAATGAGTTATGATGCGTGTTCGTGTTTCAAGAGGTGAAATAGCTCCTTTCCTTTTATGGTAGCAGTTTGCTGAAAACAATGTCGTCAACATTATTGCAATGTCTTACAAAGTCAAAACATAGGGAAGGGCATCAAATAAAAGTATTATGTATGTATCCCCCTTACTTATAAAAAGTTATGCAGTGGTTATGCAATGATTAGTAATTCTGCGCAGTACAATGTACTGGTAGTCTGTAATTGTTTACACAAAGATATTGAATTGTATTTTAAAATTACTAGCTGTACCCCACAGTTTCACCCACGTTAACAATGATGTAATTTGATGATTATGGCGATGAAAAGTACCGCATGTTAATAACCCAGCGTACTTATCAGCTATCTCCATTCCAAATTTCATCAAAATCCGTGAATCTGTTTGAAAGCTGAGTGGTAACAAACATACATGCAAATAAATAATATTATTATAAGAATAATATTTATTTTAAAATAATATTATTAAGTTTTTTTTTATACAGGGTGTCCAGTGGCAGATTTCAAAGTTTGAACAAACATAGTTTCTGAACGCAATACGTGAGAGGGGCGCAGGGGGCATCGTTGAAAGCGCAAGCACTGCGGTTTTTTTTGTAGCCATCGAACAGTGGAGTGGAGAGCACCGCGCTATTGCCGTCGAGGCGTACATTTCGAATGGTTTTTCGCTGTCTGAAGCACGCCGTCGATTTAATAATCGTTACGGTATTCGTCGATTACATGATGGATCATCGATCAACCTCATTCAGTCATGGGCAGCAAAGTTCAGAGCTACAGGATCAACATTAAATAGACCCAGACCAGGACCTATACCAACGGTAGCTACGAAAGAAAATGTTGTACGTGTTATGGTTTCTGTCACTGAAAATCCCCGTTTATCACTTCGTACACGTTCATCAATATTGGGAATTACGAAATCAACTTTACAGGTTATGCGAAAAAACTCAAGTTCCATCCGTATAAAATTCAAATCATTAAAGATTTACATGATTCTGACTTTGCTTTAAGAAAAACTTACGCGGAGGTGATGTTGTTGAGATTTCGTACTGCTACTCGGATGGGTAACATATTCTTTAGTGATGAAGCCCACTTTCACCTCGGAGGATATGTGAATAAGTAAAATTTCCATTACTGGGATGTCTGCAACCCAAGACAAATGCATCAAGAGCCTTTACATAAACCTAAAGTTACAGTCTGGTGTGTATTGTCTGCATCTGCCATCATAGGGCCTTATTTCTTTGAAAACCAACGTGGCGAAATTGTAACAGTGAATTCGGAGAGATAAACCGAGATGATAAACGACTTTTTTTAGACTGGAAGTACAGAATAGTCCATACTTCAACCAAAACACGTGGCTCCATCAGGACAGGGCCACAGCTCATACTGCTAATGTGTCCTTGAATGCAGTGCGGCAGTTATTTCCAGAAAAAAACATATACTGAAACGGCACCATACCGTGGCCACCCAGGTCACCAGATTTAAGCCCATGTGACTTTTTCTTAGAGGGGACACTTAAAATCCGTTGTTTATAAAACAAATCCGAGCACTGTGACACAACTTAAATAAAATATTCGATCCGACATCAGCAGGATTCCCCAGTCGCTCTGTAAACGCGTTTTTGAAAACATGCGTGCTAGACTCGAAGAGTTTGTCAGGCTCGATGGCCGACATTTGGAGAACGTGGTTTTCAAAAAATGAAATCCGCATTTGTTGTTTTTAAATTACAATAAACATACTTTGTATTAAAGGTGTAGTTTTTTTTTTTACAATTTTTCGAACTTTGAAATCTGCCACTGGACACCCTGTATTACTTATATTTTTTTTTTTTTTTAAATAATGTTATTATTTATTTAAATAATATTATTATAAAATTGGTGGTGCGGCCTCTGAAAAAAACCACGTAAAGTTTATGAATTATTTCCAAAGCATTTTATTGTATTGATTGATTGAAGCAATTAAATATCTGTCATTTATAGACTGACATCTTTGACATAAGCTTCCGCAATAAACATCAAAATGCAAGTGCTGCCATAAAAAAATAATGACTCCCTACGAAAAAATTGGTAAGCTTTTGCATATTGCAGTGGCAACATAGTTAACCATTAGTCAGTATTACCAATCGAAGAATGGCGATCAAAAAACGGAAACTTGAGTTAATAATTGGTTATCTTTTAAGCCTTGGTCAGTTTAACAAATGGTCCGGTCGATTTTAACTACGGATCAAAAAACCGGCCCTAAGTCGCACTAGTAAACCGCTAGACTGCCATCGCAACGTTTGAACGTAGCCTAAACAGTAAATAACGTGAATGTGTGCTGTATCGTTAGTATTTTTTATTATTAACCTACACTTCAATAATCTTCTGCATGCACGCAAACGCCAAACTACTAATATCATACTTACGCACGCTTTTTTCTACATTGTTGAGCTTCATCCGATGGGCCTTATTACTATTGCTATAAAGCCCATAACATAAGTTTCACGTTATATCCCAGAAATGTACTAAGTTATATGGGTGGGTAGCTAAGATCGATTTGTAAAGTTATGAAATAAATTAATATTGATTTAAATTTTGTATAATTGCCCACAGGCATGACGTTAATTATTTAGGTCGCCAATTACTAAGTCTAGCTAATATAAACATAAATAAACAAGTCGATATCGTTTAGGCAAACGTAGTGTGGTCGTCCTGTGGCCAGGTGGAGTGACGACCTGCGAAAAGCGGCCGGAAGAAAATGGATGAGGATAGCTGAAGACCGAGCTCAGTGGCGTGCATAAGGAAAGGCCTACGTCCAGCAGTGAACAGAAATAGGATGATGATGATATCGAACATAATGAGCTATCTTTTGATGTTGTGTTGTTAATGCTGTCAAAACTTGATTTGTTTAAGAAGACTGAATGAGCTAATTCTTTAAATCTAAAAATTCTACTTAAAAAGGATATAATAAAAAATAAACAATTTTATTTTTACAGAAGTATACCGGAGGTGGAGGTCTATCCATTGCAAGAAAAAAAACATTTAAAGCACAAGTACGTGCGTTTACGCGTCTTTAAAGCATGAAATAACGTAATTTATATTTTATTATTCTTTTTACAACCACTAAAGGGAAGCTATAACTTTATATTTTCAGCAATAACTTATAATTATTATAATTATGAACATCTTATGTCCCATAATTACATTATTAGCTGATGCCCGCGACTTCGCACGCGTGGTCATTTCTTTAGGTTAAAAGTACTCCATGTGTTATTCCAGGACCTAATATACCAATATACCAACATTTGATGAAAATTTCTTCAGCCGTCAATAATATTTTTATCAATTGCTCGGCTTCTACTCGGGATTGAGATACCAAGTAACCAAGTTTTTAAGATATCCTACAGTGAAAACCGCATCGCAATCGGTCCAGTAGTTTTAACGTGATGCGCGAACAAACATACAGACCAACTAACCAACAAAGAGACAAGATAGAAGTACCATAGACATTTTTGTTTTAAATTTATTTCCTTGTACAGACTTTTTCGCTCTTGTTGCTTTATTATAAGTATAGATAGGTAGATAGATAGATTAAGTGTTACAATAGTTATTAGGGAATATCAATAATAGGGTACGAGTATATAATAATTAAGAGTCATTAATTGCTTCCTAGAAGTTAAGCAGGAAATAATGAGCAAGCACTATTGCTTGCTAAATTACCCAAAGTACTGTATTCCGATTAGAAGGGCGCCCGCGCCGTAGTAGCCTTCGCGTCAGACTTCAAAGTATTTTTTCTCACAATTATGTGCAGTGCACCACAGAAGCTTGCCTAAGTTTAGACTCGTTTAAAGTTTCATTAATCTGTGGTTCTAGTTGAACTTATTACAACCTAAATTTGAGGGTTATAATTTTTTTCTATGTACCCAAGCATACCATCAAGTCCACCATTTTTTTTAAATCGCGCTGTCTCATTTGATAAGTAATAATAATAATAAATCGAAACAGGACCTCAATACAAATAAAATAACTAGTGTCACGTTTCGGAGACATTGGAGCTCAAAGATAGCAGAACTAGGTTGTTTTATCATAATAATAGTTTTCTCGCCCGCGACTTCGTCCGCGTGGACTACATTTTATCGCGAAAAAAGCATCCTATATTCTTCTAGGATATTAAAAACCATTGCAAAAGTAGGTATAGCACCACTCTTGACATACTTGCTATTTCGTTTCAATGGCAACCGTTTCTTACAGAGTGTAATCAACATTTTTCTAGTTTTTCTAGATTTCCCGTGGAAACCTACAGTTTTCCGGGATAAAAAGTATCCTATGTTTTATTCCAGGGTGTAAGCTATCTCCATTCCAAGTTTCATCAAAATCTGTCCAGCCGTTATCGCGTTAAAGCTCCCCAAACAAACAAAAAAAATAAACAGACAGCGTTTCACTTTTATATATTGGTATGGATTATTATAAATTAGCTATGCCCGCGTGGTAATTTATGTGTGTTAACCTAACTTAGGGACCAAAAGTACCAATATCATCAAACATTGTTCATACTTCACATGGATTTCATCGGTTGCACGACTTCTACTAACCGTATTAAGATACCAAGTACACCAGTTTTTAAGTCAAACCCTAAGCTATACCACAGTGAAAACCACATCGCAATCGGTCCAGTAGATTTTACGTGATGCGCGAACATACAAACAGACACTACGAATTAAAAAAAAAACTTGTTCAATAGCTTATTTTACGTACCCTAGTTTTTATTTTTATTATCTTCACTTTTTGGTACATACTTCTTTATTATAAGTATATATAAATGTATAGATAAATCGATACAGGATCTCAATACAAACAAAAATAAACTAGTTTGCGTTTCGGAGATATTGGAGCTCAAGATAGCAGAACTAGGTTGGTATAATGATATTCTATCTTTTTCAATTTCGCAGAAACACGACACTAGTGTTTAGGATACTAGTCTTTCAACATTTTTGTACCTGATGAAGTCCTCTATTATTAAGGTTTGATCAGCTGATTTCGTGATTTTTTCAAAATGCCTGACTTGTATATTATACTATTATGTCACAAATGTTAGAAGGCCTTTGACATCCCACGGTTACATCCATGTTACCATTTACTTGTTCTATGGTATATGACCTTTATTATTAAGGGCATAGATAAATAATCTATGTTAAGGACAAGCGCGGCACGTAAGACCTTTTCGTCTTCTTGCTGCTGTAAAGTTACCGTGCGTTAACCAGCATCGAAGCTGTGCTATTGTTATTCACTCGTATGCTCAGAGAAAATGTTATATTTTCTGAGACTCGTTTATATGTTTTATGACGAGCAGAAAAGTGAATTTTATTACAGTGGCACGAGGAGAAATTGAAACTTACTTTAAATAGCCAGGATTGAATAATAATAATATGGGTAAAATATATATATATAATATGTCCGAAAGATGGGCCAAGATCGCCACCTATTGGGTATCCAATAACCGACGAAAGCGTCGGAACCATCCAAGAAAACGGTGGCGCGACGACCTCGATACTTTCGAGGTTTTCTTTCTTTCTTTCTTTCAATACACCAGCACAAAACAGTGTTTGATAAATAAAAATAGAACATACAAAAATTTACATTACACAGACAGAAAATAGTTTTCACTTTGTAATACCTATCAACAACTTTATCAAATGTGCTCGCAGTGGACAATCAGGTTGTTCAGCAATGGTATTCAGTATTTTAAATTGAGTTATCTTCGACAGGCTCTTTGGTATGTCAATAGCAGTATCTATGATCATTATTATAATATATTTTTCAGATATAAGAAGTTTTCGATTAGATATTGTGATCGAAGCAAGCGGGTCTATATTTGAATCTCAGATTTTAACAACTATATTCGCAGAGTCTAGAAACACAAAAAGGTCTTCCACGAGAATTTCGGTGGCGGATTTTTGAACGTAATTTGAAACATGATGGTTTTTAACCATCAGTTTTTTCAGTAAAATCTCAATTTTCTTTCAATCTCAATATTTTTACATGCAGATGTTTTTTTTCTCCTTATTTGTCCACACACCCATAGTAAGTTTTCTTATTGACAGATCATCATCTGCGACATCTGCGGGAAACCTCAATAACGAAGCCTTTATATAAAATCAAATGTTTATTTATTTTTCTCACAAGGTACACTATAATACACAATAATTGCGATCAGACAAGAGTAACAAAATAAACCTAGCTTTGTAAGAAGCTGATGCATGAAGTAAGTTAAAAAAGCCATGTTGTCTTGGTCACCCGGATCACCTCCCGGAGAAAGAAAATTATCTTGGCATCCCCATCCAAAATCAACAATTATTTTATTATATGGGTAAAAAAAAACATATCATACATCTTTGTTCCGAGCGGTGAGAAGGCTAAGTGTTGTGTAGTACTGTAGTATATTTGAAGAACATACATACCTTTAGACACGAGATACGCTTCAAGAGCAAACGCGATGCTGGTCTTGCCGGCGCCACTCAGTCCTGTGAACCAGACCGTGCTGCCTCTGAATGCCCTGCTGCCGAGAGCTCTGCTCCTCTTCGCTCTGGAGACTTGGTGCTTTTGCTCTACCACGTTTGTTGCCACTTGGGCACACTGGAACAACAAATGGAAGTCTTTATGTTAAAGACCTGATGATTAACTAGGTACTTTGTGAAATAAACTACGATAATTATTTAAATCAATATATCTACTAAAAAGATTATACCGCGATCACACTCACATAATAAATAATAGTACCTATACTTGAGGTCTAACCTTTCAAATTAAATTATTTCAATTAGATAATCAGAATTCCGGGAGATATGAGTGAAGGTACAAAAACTTGACTTGAGAACCTCCTCCGTTAGGTAGTCGGTTGAAAATAGTTAGTTAAAGTCGGTAGGGTTGACATCCCTATAAAGGGGGAGGTCTACGTTCAGCAGTGGACTTCTATAAAACACATGTGATGTGGGAGGAATTAATCTAGGGTTAGTTTAACAAAGTCCACCGCATTTTCTGTCGCCAAGTTAACATCCCGTCATGTTTTTTTTTAAACAAATGTGTCTCGACACCAGCAGGTCTTTCAAGGATCGTAGCTCCCAAACGAATAGACCGATTTTAATGCGGTTTTTTTATGTTTGAAAACTGATGTGATCGAGATGGTTCTTACCTATATGAGGAGGGGGAGGGGGAGGGGGGGGGGGGGAGTTGAGAAAAGGGAGATGAGAATCGTATTTTCCAAACGAATGGACCAATTTAGCTGCGGTGTTTCATGTTTCAATGCTGAGGTAAACGAGATGCTTCTTAGCTATAATGGGGAGTGGGAAGTCCGGGGTTATATAAATTTTTAATTTGTGCTTGTTGTCTCATATGTCCAGTAGGTAACTTGTTTTCCAACTCTAGTTACTTTTCGACGATTCTTTGTATGGCGTTTATGTCAAAAGCGTGAGCTAAGTAAGCGAAAACGGTTCGTTTTAAGATATAGGAATCGGCCACATAGGGTGGGGCATAATAGGCAAGTTAATAATTCAAGGTGTCCTCAATTTCTAGAGTGGGCTTTGTTTTAGTGTTGTGGTGAAGTACTATAATTTATTCTGTGGTTATGGATCTTTTTATAATATATATTATGTAGATATAATTAAATTTTACTCATCGTCGGAAAACTCGTTTGGATCTATCGAAACCGAGTTTCGGAAATGATTTTTTGGTTTATTTATTGTTATTAGTTGTTTGTCCGGTCACGGAATAAATAATAGTACTACGTTTTCGGTCTGAGGCTCCGCACCACTGACTTTTCTAAGTTACTAGCGACCCGCCCCGGCTTCGCATGGGTTTATCTTTATAAAAAAAAACAAACGTTACATTGAACAGTTTTGGCTTCAGTATCGAATATAGAGAAACCAAAAAAAACAATTATCTTAAATGTACAGAATTGGAACTGTTACAGTTTTATTATAAGTACTAGTTTACCCGCCCGCGACTTCGTACGCGCGGATTACTGTTTATCGCGAAAAAAAGCATCCTATTTTCTTCTAGGATATTAAAAACCAATGCAAAAGTAGGTATAGCACCAATGCTCTTGATTTTTTTAACAGACTTGTTATTTCGTTTCCATGGCAACCACAGACCATTCTGTGATGGCAACCGTTCCTTACAGTGATTGACAGACTTGTTATTTCGTTTCCATGGCAACCACAGACCATTCTGTGATGGCAACCATTCCTTACAGTGAGTAATCAACATTTTCCAGTTTTCCCGTAGAAACTTACAATTTTCCGGGATAAAAAAGTATACTATGCTTTATTCAAGGGAATAAGCATTCTCCATACCAAATTTCATCCAAATCCGTTCAGTAGTTTTTGCGTGAAAGAGTAACAAACATCCATCCATCCATACTTACAAACTTTCGCGTTTATAATATTAGTAGGATAGATAGATAGATTAACTCTTTATTGAAACCGAGAAAATAAAACGATATAGACATAGCAAAACACTTAGATACAGCAGATGTGCGGTTTTCCATCGCTTCGTGCTTCGGAGGGCACGTTATGCTAGCAGTTGTTAAGCCATGTCAGAGGCCCTCGAGTAACCTGACAAACTCTGACACCAGAGTTCGTATGAGGTAAGCCTCATACAACCTCATACTCAAATGCAGGCTTTGCTTGACGAGGAAGCAATGCGGCCTGCATTTGGTTGGACGCAATCTTAGAAGTTTAATTGGAAATTACGAACAATCAACTTTGGCATTGCAACGAGGTCAAGTTTAAATGTATTTTTATTGAACAAATCAATCATTTCAAACGTTGTTATGTCTTCCTCTTCCTAACTATTCTTAGTAAGTAGATTAATCTATTTTTATTACAACTATAACGAACTCCTGGAAACTTATTCCTATAAATAAATGTTTTCGCGTGACAATCACAACACTATGCCACATAGAGGCTCTATTTGTTTTTCAAATTCGTTCTTAAAACATGAAAATTGTTATTGTCAGCCGAATGCCTGAAGAACTACTCGTATGGGCCAAATCAGCAACTGAATTGATCCCACGAGATAAGAAACGGCGACGCGGCAGGCCCAGAGGAGATGGCGGGACGATCTTGGCGCCTACCTGAAAGATTGGCCAGCTACAGCCCAAAATCGAGAAAATTGGAAGGAGGGGAGGGAGGCCTTTGCCCTGCACAACGAAACACGAAAGTTGCAATGGGACACTACAGGCTCATAATAATAAAAATAATAATAAATTTGTATTTGACTGCGTCTGACTGAGGAATTAATTTGATTTTCTAATTTATTAGTTTATTTGATGTTTTTCTAATTTATTGGCTTGCATTAGAAATAAGTATAATAAAAAAAAGGATTTACGGTATTTTTTTGTTGCTTTGTAACTTTTTACGCCTTTTCTTTTTCTTTATTTTCCTTTTCACTTGTAACGTTTAAAAATTAAAGTTTTCTTTCTTTCTTTTTTTGCTTTGTCGTCTGTTTGTGAGCTAGGTACCCTGAAAGTTTCAGCCGGATAGCTAATCGGGAAGTGTGCTCGAAATTTGAATTCTAAGATGTCAGGACAGACAAAATACATAGATACATTCAAGTGAAGGTAAATGAAAGCTTCTTTTTAAAAAAAATATGTATATTCTGTAGGACACATATTTATACATATGTTATTGGGTACATACAGGTTATGTTAAATTGTGGGAAACGGGACAAAACTGATTTAGATCATATATCCGACGATTTTTACTCCCAACTGAAAAACGGAGGATTGTTATTATGCATTTGACTTAGGAGTCTATCCCATAATTATTTTAATCCAGACTAAAAGTACTATCTAATACCTAATTTCGTTCAGACGTCAAATAAATTTGTATCGATTGCTCCGCTTCTACTCGTACACCAGTTTTTAAGTCGGTTTGACTTAAAGACTGGTGTACTTTTAAGCTTTCCAACATTGAAAGCCGCAACGCAATCGGTCCAGTAGTTTTTATGTGTTGCGCGAACAGACAGACAAACAGATAATCATAAAAATAAACTTGTTCAGTGGTGCTTATTTTTAGAACCTAGACCATTTTTTTAAATTATCTTTATTGTACAGACTTTTTGTTAATTACTGCTTTATTTTAAGTATAGATAGATAGAAGATAGATAGATAAACCGGTATAAACAAACGGCTCGTCCGATTCGCATGACATAGAGAGTGGCGAGTGTGGAGAAAGTCGTCTGTTTACGTAAAACTATGCTCGGCAGCGTAACCGGTGAAATAATGATGTTGGATACGCATAATTATACAAGTATGTATACGCGATTACTGCATGGATACTATGAACATGGATATATTTGCATCGTAAGTATTGACAACGCCGACATAGTCCTTATACCTAGCGGCACGTAAGTCTAGCGGTGAACGAAACGTGGCGGTGATCTTAGCACAGTCAAAGTTTATATAATGTGTTAAAATGTTGAATACTTTTTATCCCGAAAACTGACTGTGCCAAGGTTCCCGCCACGTTTCGTGCACCGCTAGACTTACGTGCCGCTAGCATACCCTATAGTTTATTACACTAGTGTGGAGCCGCGATAAGCCAATCTGTTGCCACAGAAAGAAACTGCTCTGCAATCGATCACACTTTGGTATTGGAAATAAAGAGCGTTATCAATTACGAGTTTTTCGGTGTTGAAATACATTTGCCTTAGATCATTATAGCAAACTAAATGCGAGTCTCCTCCGGCGCCTCCATGAATGTTTGTGACAATAGGACCAACAATTTAGATGTAAATGACAGTTGACTAGATATAGATGTAATACCGACTAATAATGACTAATATTACAGTAGGAAAAAACAACGAAGACTCAACCGTATTCGTCTAACCTAACATGGCCAGGTAGGATTTGCCCATAAATTCAACGATAAATAAAGTGTCTGTGGTAGAAAAAACACAACTTGAAAATGTAATATGCAGAGCCCTCTGTATTGACATTTAGTTTGGTATAGTGTAGTATAGACTAAAGGCGTCTAAGGGTGAAATATAATTAGGCATCCTAGGGACAGTGCAGCCGATGGGTCCCCAAAAGTGGTGCCGGACAAAAACTTCTGCGACGGAATACGCTCAGTTCCCTTTAATATGTTTCTAATCACCTCAAGAGAAAATTGTAGGCTCACTCTTATTGAACAAAAAACCTGTTAAAGAGGATTTTGTTGTTTGTATCAACGTAGCATTAGATAACAGAGAAATGCCTAATGCAAGTCATGGCAAAACAATAAAGATTATGTTAAGCTGTCTATCTTATTACATCTCATCTCATGATAGATAGTTGCTAAGTCTTCATTGACAGCCATCTTACGGAATATTCCTTTATCAAATAGTAGGGGGTTACTGGAACTTGATAATAAAAATACAGATAGGCGCTGGGATACCTACTAATATTATATTACCTACTAGCTGATGCCCGTGGCTTCGCACGCGTGGTCATTTCTGTAGGTTAAAAGTACTCTTTGTGCTATTCCAGGACCTAAAATACCAATATACCAACATTTTTTATCGATTGCTCGGCTTCTCATCGGATTGAGATATAAAGTACCCTAGTTTTTAAGTCAAAACATAAGCTATCCAACGCCGCATCGCAAACGGTCCAGTAGTTTTTTACGTGATGCGCGAACAAACATACAGACAGACAAACAGATAGACATGAATTTTTAAAATGTTATATTCTTATTCAGTAGCTTATTTTATGTACCCTAGACCATTTCTTTTTTAATTATGTTCTTTGTACAGACTTTTTCGTTCCCATTGATTTATTATAAGTATAGATACTATACATTTGAAAGCGTGTCAGTATAATATGAATTTCAACAGCAGTTAGCCCGAAATACATAAACAAGTAATTCCATCCTAGTAATATTTTTACCCGACTGCACGGAGGGTTATGTGTTTGGGTTGTATGTATGTTTGTTTGTACGTTTCTTAGTCGCGGCATACAGCCTAAACGGCTTGATGGATTTTGATAAATGTGGTATCATTGGATTCGTCTTGATCACGAGAGTGCTTATAGGATATATGAATTGTCAAGAAAACTAATATGGCGGCTTACAACTGCCATATTGTATTTCCGACGGAACAAAAAATGACCTAAACCTGTTGAGTGGGGTATCAAAATGAAAGTGTTAAAAGACCATTTCAAAAATATATTATTCTTTTAACTAAACAGTAGCAATTGTTTTTAAGCTTCAACATTTTTAATTTTAGAATATTCAAGTTAATATAAATACTATAGTCTAATGTTGCAATTGCAACTATTAAAGTAAAGTAAAATATGTAAGTATAAAAGAAACTTAAAAAAATTATAAATACTAGCTGCGCCTCGTGGTTTTATCCGCGTTCCTCAGGAACCTTACATTTTTTCCGGGATCAGAAGTGCCTATGTGTTAATCCAGGGTATAAGCTACCTCCAAACAAATTTCATCAAAATCCGGTTAGCCGTTTAAGCGTGAAGAAGTAACAAACGTACACACACACACACACACACACACACATACACATACACACACACACCTTCCATACATACAAACTTTCGCCTTTATAATATTAATGTGATTATTTTTATAATAATTTTACTTGTTGTTTTAGGGAATTTTCCTTTGTTAACTACAACAAAATATAACTAGCTAACTACTACATGAAACAGTTGGACAATTACAGCCTTATAGGTAGTCCAAATGATCTAGCCCTAAGTACTTTTGATTTCTTGAGACGTACGTCGCTACAAAAACACAGCCCTGGATAACATTGTATTGCACCCTGCAGCACCAGGACTGGGAAGTTATATGACAATGCCTCTGCTTCATACCCACAAACACTAATTTCAAAATCAGCGAATCCTCAAGTTGTGCAATAAACTACGTCCTTTAGAAAAATTATATTACACAAATATACAAAAAAAAACACGTATTTATTTATAACATAAATGTCCTTGTTTGTTTTACCACTGTATTCACTTATTTTGTTATTATAGGTACATATAGCTCTTATTTGGCATTCTGTTCCGTAGTAGAACCCTACAGCTCTACTATAGCCCCATTCTATGTGTCTAGGTTGGAACATTAGACGAAAAATCCTTGTTCACGTCATCAACCCAATGGTACTTGTACTATTATTTATTGTGTCAATGGTTATTACACATATTACATATTACACAGATGCATCGCAAATCGCAACGCTATGAGAACTCAGTGGCGGAAGTATCTCATTGAAACCTCTCCCTTGATAAAACATTGAGTGGTTTAAATATGTCTGTACTCGGTAGGTACTACACTTTATAGAGTGCTCATAAAACCATTATTATTGCATAGCAATATTTGTGTACTGAATGTTACTAATCGGAGTAGTAATGCCGAAAATTGTTTTATAAGACCGAACGGCACCCACGCAGCTTCTACAGGTTTTGCCTTACATTTCCGTGAAATTTGCGTTTTGGGAGAAAACGTTTCTACCATACTAAACCATAACCAAATCTAATAATTCAGGTCTCTTTTTATTAACCACCTACGTACAATGAATGAATTATCCCAATAACCCGATAAACACATTCTGATTTGTTTCCTTTGCATTTAGTGGATTTAATTAAGCACATTTTTGTTTGAACATTGTTTTATAACTTCGATTTATACCACCCATGCCATATTGTGTCCAGCGACTTCGAAAACAATACGCCGTTTATTGTTTATATTAAACATAATAAAAGTTTGATCCAAGCAAATCCAGGAAAACATGATAAACAGCGAATTGTAAATGTTATCATAATCGTAATGTAATCATGATTATTTCAGTACAAATGCTACATAATCAATTGTTCAATTTTGCCTACATCAATATATTTTTACAAGTATATTTAGGTATAATGGTACAGAATTAACTTTGTATTGGCCCAAGGAGTTTTTATAAGCCCCAGTCCGAAAAAAATTGTTCAGACCGGGGTTGAGTGTTTTATGCTCAGATTTTAGTATTCAGTATATTTATTTGCATAACTAAAGTGTACAACATATAAAAGGTCTTATTCTAGTCTAGTACTTAAAACTTAATAGCCCTTTTCAGGCATCGCAAAAGTTTAGTAATATGTTCTCTGAGGTTTTATCAATGAGAAACGAAAATATAATACTGTGAAATAATATGTAGTACTTAATCGAAATATAATATTACAGCTGTTGTTACAGTTTTTAACAATGTTTACTCAAATTATTGTTTCGTTCACCGGCCGGCTTCTCCTTCCTTGTCAGTTTTTTTTTTCTAAAACAACATTCAAGTACTTACTACGTATCAAAACTATTTAGTTAAAATGTAACTAATTGATCAAAATCAGTACCTACACGTGTATGATAAGCTGATTGAACAGAAATTTTAATTATTGGCAGTTTATAACTTCGACAAGTTTGATATATTTACTTACAACATTTTAGAACGAAAGTTAAGGCCGTATGCGTACGACTGGTAACACCGCAAGGAAATACAGTGGAGAGAAAGCGACACATTTAACAAAAGAAATTTATTTATTTCGAAATTCAAATAACTGTTGTTGCAATTATGCGCGAGAATTATGCATGAAACTTCGAAGCAATGCAATAGGTAACCGCAAATTCTATCCCGCAAATAAATAATACACAGACTACAACTATTATTAGATACCTATATAGTTAAAAAAAATAACGAACCGTTCTTATATTAGCATTGCCATTGCCGTTCCCGTTCCCATTTCCCCATTGCGCGATGTTGTACTTCTCGAAGGTTTCGGAAACCTTCTTGTTCCGTTGTTCCAAACTCATTGTAAAAATTAAAAAATAAATACGTTCGAAATACAACTTTCCCGCCAGCAAACGTATACCGAAAACCGGTAGAGATAGTGATGCAAGAAACGCGCGCGACTCGCGAGCCTTGCCGCTGTACTGACGAGAGCGCACAGCGATACTGTATTTTAAATTAGTGGTAAATAATGCTAGCAGATTTTATAGGGTGATTGTTCCTGCACTTGAATAAATGATAATCTTTTTTTTATAGTTTCTTTTCACGCCGTTGGCCGTGAACGGGGTTAATTATATATTGTTCACCTAAACACTTCCAGGTGTGAAAGGTCCATAGCTTTGCGGTTTTACTCATTTCTATTTTAGGTTCATAGGTACTACGTATATATTAACCTATCTGTACTTATAATAAAGCAATAGGAACGAAAAAGTCTTTACAATAAAGTAATGCAGTAAGTATGAAAAAGTCTGTATGATGTTATTTTTTTATATTTTCTGGGGTTACTTAAAATAAGCTACTGAACATGAATAGATCATTATTTAAAATCGTGTTTGTCTGTTTGGTAGTTTGTCTGTATGTTTGTTCGGGCATCACGTAAACTTCTGGACCGATTGCGATGCAATTTCCACTGTTGGATACCTTAGGATTTGACTTAAAAACTAGTGTACTTGGTATCTTAATCTGATGAGTAGAAGTCGAACAGTCGATAATAACTTTTTGACGGCTGTAGAATTTCTTTTCAAATGTTGGTACGAGTATATTGGTGTTTTAGGTCTTGGAATATTACATAGAGTACTTTTAACCTAGAGAAATGACCACACGTGCGAAGCCGCGGGCAGCTAGTACCTAATATAATAAATCTATCTATATTAATATATATATATATATAAATAATTAAAAATTAAATGGTCTAGGCTAGGAGATTGAAAATAAGCTACTGAAATTCGAGGAACTTTTTTTTTTAATTGTATTTGTCGGTCTGTTTTGTTCGCGCATCACGTAAACGCTACTGTACCGATTGCAATGCGGTCTTCGCTGATGGATAGCTAAGGTTTGCACTCAAAAATCTAATGAACTTGGATACTCAATGCGATGAGTAGAAGCCAAGTAATCGACATAAAAACTATTTGACAGCTGAACGATTTTTTATGAAATTTTATATGTACTACAATATAGGTATTTTTATCCCAGGAAAATGCACATGCGAGCAAAGTAGCTGGAACATCTAGAAATAAATAAAATACCTAGATAAAATACTCACCTACTTACCTTTATTTTTTGTGCTACAATGAACCTTATAAACTTAAGTACTACTTTTTGTTACGTATATGTTTCTATATTGAGGTGTTACACTATAGAGTTCATCTATCCATACCAATATACATATAAAAGTGAAACGTTGTTTGTTTGTTTGGGGAGCTTTCACGCGATAACGGCTGGACGGATTTTGATGAAATTTGGAATGGAGACAGCTTATACCCTGGAATAAAACATAGGAGGCTTTTTATCCCGGAAAATGTAAGATTCCACGGTAAAATCTGGAAAATGTTGATTACTCGCTGTAAGGAACGGTTGCCATAGAAAAGATTTACAAGTATGTCAAAAAACATCAAGAGCGTTGGTATACCTACTTTTGCATTCGTTTTTAATATCCTTGAAGGACATAGGATGCTTTTTTTTCGCTATAAACTGTAGTCCGCGCGGACGAAGTCGCGGGCGGGGAAGCTAGTCTATCTATAAATGACTAAAAAATTAAGCAAAATGCCAATATTCAAATTTGAATAATTCCGTATTTATTAATATTGCAGTTGATAAAAAATAAACAGAATTAAGGTAGGGTTATCTACCTGAGCCAGTCGAAGTGATTTTTTGTTTATTTTAATGTAGACAGCTGCTACAGTATTTTTTGTTTTTATTATTAAACCTAGCTGTGCCCGCGGGCAACCGCGTTTTCATTTCTCTGGGTTTACTATGTGTTATTCCAGGACCTAAAATACCAATAAACTATATTAGATCAAAATTCCTTCCGCCAAGCGGTCAGCAATATTTTTAACGATTGGTGAAGTACACCAGATTATAAGTTAAAACCTAAGCTATCTAACAGTGAAACCTAAGTTCATCAGATTTTAAGTCAAATCCTTAACTACGAACAGTGAAAACCGCATTGCAATCGGCCCAGTAATTTTTCCGCGATGCGCGAACAAACATGCAGACAAATACGATTTTTAAAAAGGTTATATTCTTGTATGTAGCAAATTTTTTACCTAGACAATTAATTTTTAAATTATCTTCATTGTACAGACTTTTTGTTACTTACTGCTTTATTATAAGTATAGGTGAAGAGTAGAACACTCATTATTTATACTTACAAAATAATGTCAAGGCAAATTACTCTTTAATAACATTTGCCTTGGGTTTAGGTTTGACCACCACTTTTGAGCCTGCAGTTACCACTTTTTGGTTAATTTTATTCTGCTCCATTTTATTTTTATTTTTGTAAATGGAATGTTTATCTGAGTCTGATTGCTGGCGTATTGATATGTACTAAATTGCACTAAAATATTAACATTAATATTTTATTGTGAAAATCTTTTGATGTGTAAACATCTAATGGCGCGGTACGGGAGTAACGCCGACTTTTAGCGACGCGCCGTGGCTCGTCGGCTCTTTTCGCCTCAGCTCGGCCATACTCGATGTTTACAAATCTCTGCCAGGCGTCTGGCGACAGTTTTTTTTACCATTTTGTTTGTACAAACTTTCATTCAACAGTTTAGTGCTGTTTAACTGTTTTCTTCATAGTGGTCAGTAGAGTTAACCACCCATTTATTCGCTTGTTTTACGATATAGCGTATCTATTGGTTCCGATTTGTATTATTATGTACGGAAGGAAAGTAAAACATTTGAATAGTGCCAAATAACAGTTCTTTGGCTGCCGGTATGAGAACTAAAATTTCAAACGAAAGTAGGAAAAATTTGAATTCGTCGTTTTGTTATATTTTATCGGTAAGTTATTATTTATAAATATGAATTGTGTATTCACTCAATTTGTTAAAATATGATGAATTACGCATAATAAATGTAAATATTATAGATAAACATAATAAATTCTTTACAACAACAGGTGTTATTGTAAAGAATTAATAAATTATATATAGATCTGTGACGCAAAGGGTTAATAAATTAAACAAAACTTGAATTTAATTGATAAGTGTAACTCAAAAGAAAATACTGGGCAAATATGAGTTGTACCTCGAGAATTCAGGGTTCCTTAATAAAGGCATTATTTCAATAGCCAAGTTTACTGTGTTGTTGTTTAAACAATGTATAATTAGTTTTGAAATCAAGCCTCAAACTAAGCGTTTTTAGCCGTAACAAAATTAGTCGAAATATTTGGATTATGGCGGTCTGAGCGCTTGCGGTTTCATTGTATATCAATGTAAAAACATCAAAAAACTTCAAACTTTTCTTCGAAACCACACAAGCAGAAACATAAAAAAATTGGCACAGTAATTGCTTACTGAGATAATGGTTCACATGTCTATTATTATTATTATTAATAACCCTTTAAAACTACTTTTTTTTTTTTTTTTTTTTTTTTTTTATTAAACATCTTGTAGCCCAGTAAGTAGAGAAATTTGCCTTGCAAAAGATAGTGTAGTAATGATTTTCTCATAAGTTGTTTAGGTCTAGACTCAGACGAAAAATCCAAGTTTTTGACCTTGGAGGGGGAAGCGCAAGCCGCCATCTTGGATTAAAGGTGTGAAAAATTGGTTTACTCAAAATAATTCACCAACTGTTCATTTTACGTCAAAAATGTCAAAGGCAAAGTTAAAGAAGGTAAAATTATTATCATTTTTGATAATATACTTTTTTTTGTAAGTCCTATAACTATTTAGTTACAGCGGCGAAAAGATTTGACCTAAAACACACTAAACTAGATATTTTCCTCAAAATTACTCCCAAGTGATGATCCTAGAAAAAACAATTCGACATTGAAAGAGGGAAAAAAACGCTCCTCTTTCTCTACCTCATGGTGCTGTGGAAAGAAGTATATAATTGCAATGAACTGCCAGAAATAATGTGAGGAAAATACCTAGTCTATTAGTTTTTTCGTAAAATGTTTTCGCCGCTCTGGTGAGTTATTTTTATTAAACCAATTGTTCACACCTTTAATCCAAGAGGCAGCTTGAGCTCCCTCTCCCGAAGGTCGAAATCTTGGATTTTTCATCAGAATCTAGACATAAACATCATATGTGAAAACCTAACTACACCACCATTTGCAAGGCAAAGGGGCCTTTTTATGTCTCTGCTTACTGGCGTATTATCCATACCAATATATAAAAGTGAAACGTTGTCTGTTTGTTTGTTTGGTGAGCTTTCACGCGATAACGGTTGGACAGATTTTGATGAAATTTGAAATGGAGATAGCCTCTGGAGTCTGGATGGACTCTAGAATAAAACATAGGATACTTTTTATTCCGGAAACTTGTAAGTTTCCATGGGAAAAACTGGAAAATGTTGATTACTCACTGTAAGGAACGGTAGCCATGGAAACAAAATAACAAGTCTGTCGAAAAACATCAAAAGCGTTGGCACAATTCCATTTATTCTGTGACAATACCTACTTTTGCATTGATTTTTAATATCCTAGAAGAATTTATGATGCTTTTTTTCGCGATAAACTGTAGTCCGCGCGGATGAAGTCGCGGGCGGGAAGCTAGTTTAATAATAAAAAGGAACCTTTAATTTCCTTGACGTCCAGAGATATAGATAAAAGGTGCAAAGGAAAGAACAAATTCCAAAGTAAACAAATAGGTATTTTGAGGGTTTTTTCGGTTCACACTCTTGTATGATAAGGTCAGAATGTTAAAGTTCTTGACCTGAATAGATTTGTTTATGTTTATTAATACGGCGGATGTACATCAGCATCACGATTAAGGTACACAGAAAACTGGTTTAGAGTTTTTTTTTAAAACTGCTTCACTTAGGTAGTATTTAATCACAGGTTATCTGCGCAATCGGCCGGTAAGGTTGACAGATTAAAAAAAACGAATACATACACTGTAAAGTTCCCTAGTAGTATATATTATTTGCAAGAAAAATACTTGCAGTTACTTTTTTATGTTTTTTTTGTAGTAATTCAATACAATAAACATTTATGTGTGAACCCGGTATCACGAAAGATACGAAAATCTATATCAATCTAAACTAAGCAATAACAAACAGTCTGTACAAAGAAGATAAAAAAAACATTGGTCTAGGGTACTTAAAATGAAGTACTGAACAAGAATATAACAAATCGTTTCTGTCTGTTTGTTCGCGAATCACGTAGAAACTACTGGACTGACTGCGATGCGGTTTTCACTGTTGGATAGCTTAGGGTTTGACTTAAAACTGGTGTACGCGGCTTCTACTCATCGGGTTAAGACACCAAGTACACCAGATTTTACGTCAAACCTTAAGCTATCCGTGAAAACAGCATCGCCATCGGTCTAGTAGATTTTAAGTTTTATACTATTTGGTGTTTTCTTTTTAATTAGTTTTTCTTAATAGTATTAATATAAGATAAAATATCACTGTTTCATTTCCTCCCAATCGAATTGAAAAACAGAGTGTGTAACTCGTTTATAAAACAAGGCATTTTAATCTCTACTTCAATATCTATCTACCCTCGTCTTCGGCTCGGGCGGATAAATGTCTCGGATAAAATGACTTCTTGTCGTCATCATGATGAGCCTAAATCTCCGTAGGTCATGACTGGTAGGACGCACTGATTGAAGACTTTTGCCTTCAGGCACTGAGGTATGGACGACGAGAAGACTTGACGCAGCTTGCCAAATGCTGCCCGACCCACCAGAATTCTTTAGTTGGTTTCCCTCTCAAAGTTGTTCTTACCTAATTGCAATACTTACCCACGATAAACATATTTTTGAACATCTTCCCGGACAACAATATCATTAAACATGATCTCGGTCTTATCTATGTTCATTCCGAGACCGATGCGTTGTGAAGCATCATCTAGGTTGGTCACCACGCTTTGCAAGTCTTCCAGCGACTGTCATTAGGACTATATCATAGGCAAACAGTAAGTGTGAGATATTCTCGCCATTGATATTAATGCCCATTCCTTTCCAATCAAGCGACTTAAACATAGTCAAGGCATAAGATAACAGTTTCGGGTATATGACACTGCCTCACTCCCCTGCTCAGTTGGATAGGTATGTTTAGACTGTTGGATTTGTACTTAGACACTCATAGTCGCTGCATCATACAGAAACCTCAGCACTTCGATCCACTGGACGTGGATCCACCAGTCCACTTGACAACGCTGCAAAGACTCCAGAAACGCCCAGGTTTCAACGGAGTCAAAGGCCTTCTCATAGTCCACAAAAGCAAGACGGACGTTGGTTATACTCTTCAGACTTCTGTATAACCTACCTCACTGTGTGTACTATGGTGCTAAATCCTCCGCGAAACCCGGCCTGTTTAGACGGCTGGAATTCGTCAAGTCTTCTTGCGAGTCGATTTGAGATGACCCTCGAAAGCAACTTATAGAAGTGACTCAAGAGTGAAATAGGTCGGTAGTTCTTTAAAAGGGTTTTACCCCTTTTATAAAGAAGAGTACTACGAAACTCCTGCACAACGCCTCTGGAGTTCTCCCACTATTAAGAATGGTACTAAATAGCCCCTGAAGGTCCCGAAGTACGGGTTTCCCCCCTGCTTTCAGGAGCTCCGAACTTATACCATCCTCACCGGGGGCCTTTCCATTCTTAAGTTGTTTGAGCGCCATCTCAATCTCGTCTAGGCTGACGTCAGGAAGTTCGTCAGTGTAGTGACGAGTCAGAAATGAGCGGGAATCCTATGGGAATTGCGCTGGGTTCGGGTCTAGAAGCATGCAAGTCGTACAATCGGCCATAGGAGTCTACGATCTCAGAAAGGATCTCCGGCTTAGACAGTTGTGCCACTATTGGTCTTGAGGTTCGTGGGACCTACTCAATTGCTGGGCGAACACTGTCGACCCCCGATTATATTCAATTGCCTTTTCTATCAGGCGTGTATTTGAGCACCGGAGGTCACGTCGCACCAGCTTACTAATCTTCTGATTGAGCTACTTTTTTTCTGACGGTGTGGCTTGCTGTTGTTCCTGCCCTTTGTCCATAAGCCGAAAAGCCTCATCCGATATTTTAGACTTCTTGCCGGTACGCTTCAGCTGACAAAATTTGGTGCCTTCTTCCATAAGGATTCCCACAACTTTTTGGAGTTCCTTATCCACGTCATTTGTGGTTTCCAAGGCAGTGAATCGATTTTTAACTTGATTTGGAAATGTACTGATCCAACAGCGGCCTGAAGCAGGTTGTGACGGAGCGTAGACTTCACCAGACGGCATCTTTCAAGCTTGTGTTCGATATTCAAGGAGCCTCGGACAAGTCGCTATTGGTATTGAACCTGCTGATCACAGAGACATCCCTGAATATGTGCTTATTGTCCGTCATGATGAAGTCAATCTTAATTTTAAGTCACAGTGTCGGGGGTTTGCCTAGTCCACTTCATCAGAGGCTGCCTTTTAACACACGACTGCCCAAAAAAGGAGTGTTATGTTTTTAGCATTCATGTATGTATGTTAATTTCTTTATTTCTATGGGGTATCGTTGGAATCCTTACATCCCGCCCGAATAACGTAGGCTATTTTTTTTTAAAACATTCCATTTGGCGGCAGTATGGCACCATTTCCAAACTTTTAAAAAGAACTTCGCATGTTATAATATTTGTATCAAAAAAAAAAAGGTCTTGATATAAAGCACATTCCAACAGTATATAATATATTGGCAATAGCTCTTTTTTGGCAGTGGAGGCGTGTTTTTTTAGCTTTTAAGATAGGTATTATTGAAGAATGAATTCATAGAAAATCATTTGCCCTCTGTGATTCCTGACTCCATAACCATGTGGACCTATTCTCGATTCACTCTACAAGCCTGTACTCCCACTTTGGCGTTAAAGTCTCCCATGATAACATTGTAGTGGGCCCTTGTGGTGTAATGTAGTGCCGAAGATAAGTCATCAAACATATCTTCTATTCATCATCCGAGTGTGCCAAGGTTGGTGCGTAAACCTATATGACCTTAAGACTCATACCTTAAGGCTATAACTTTCGGTCAGCTTAAGAACCAGATACGCTATCCTGGTCGACACATTGGATATTTCTACAACATTATCAAAGAGGACCTCATTGACGAGGAACCCCAAGCCACACTGGAACTGCTGGTCGCCCACACGGAAGTAGAATAGGCAGCCCGATTCCAGGGTCATTGAGTCCCCCCTCTCTTCGGACTTCACTTAAACCTAGAATATGCTACCTGATCTTTGTAAGCTCCGTCTTGAGTTGCGCCATGTGTTCGTCGAGCCTAATAGTTTGTTGTAGTCGTCGTTGTACGTAACCAGGGTCAGTTGTTTTGTTTGTGGTGGTCTACGGTAGCCCGAGGATTCTTCGCACCGCGTACCCTGCCATTTCCTTGACCGCCACCGTGGTCAAGACTAGCAGGGCGACCGGGAACTGGGGGACATTTTTTATTTGTGCCGTTCATATATATACCCATAATCGCCACGCTGGACATGCGGGTTGGTGATAACAAATTATGATGTATATAAAAAGGTTATGTTTCGAAAAAATGTAAAGAATTGACACTGGGAGGGGTGGGGGAGGTTGGAAAAGAAATAAAAATTTGTCTTCGGTATGGGCTCTCACCAGAACCCTCGCGAGGTTGCACCTGAGCGTCGCTTCGCCCACTCGACCTACGCTCCGCTACGGCCTCGCGGTCTTGCTCCACTCAGGACCTCCCATGCGAGCTTCTAGCTCCGCACTTTTTATATACACACTAGGGGTAGGGACCACAAGAATAGGTGGCATCGGGATGCTCTGTGTCGGTTCTGTGACTCATTTAGAACCAAACCTACTCATGTCGGAATGCCCAATGATGGTGTTGGTCTGCCGCGGCTGCCGGATGCATCCGGATGGTTTGTTGAGGCCTTCAGTCCTCTCCATTGGCTTTAAAAACTATTTTAAAATGTTTTTTGTGGTATAGCAACTCCACAACTGTCATAAATCGTAAAGTGAAGTGCATTTGTATAGTTTGAATAGTATTAAAAGTAATTGCGTGTCGCCATATGCCATTTCAGATTTAGGCTTTCTATGTTAACGCCTACCTTAGAAAAAAATAACAGCCTCCTAGTTACTTACAAATATTGGAAAGTTGAGCCAAAATCAGTTATCGAGGAAATAAAGTTAACTTTTGTGGTTATGTGACTTTCGTTAGATTATGACACGGTTTATGGTCAAGGGAATGTACCCAAGATAATTAATGAAATCTAATATTAAACTGATATATTATGTAGATACCTGCACTTTAACGATCATGTTTAATATCTATACTTATAATAAAGCAATAGCAATAGGTAGCAAGTAGGAAATAGTCTGTACCACAGAATAAATAATAGTATAAGTACAGAAGGATAACTGAGTAAGTCATTTAAATACATTGCAACTCTCGCTACAACGCAATAAAGTGCAATTTAACTCGCACAGCGATCTCTCAATTATATTTACCTCAAAGGTGCTCACCCATTGCGTGCAGGCACAGAATAAATAATAGTACAAGTACAGAAGGCTAACTGAGTAAAGTCATTTAAATAAATAGCGACTCTCGCTACAACGCTATAAAGTGCAATTTAACTCGCACGGCGCTGCGAGCTTTCAATTATATTTACCTAGAAGGCGCTCGCCCACCGCGTGCAGGCTAGAATTCACCGTATCACAACGCGCGAGAACTTCCATTGCTCTAACCATTTCAGAATCGCTTGGTAGGGTTGTATTAAGATATGACTAGGTATTTGTACTACTAATTATTCTGTGATATGTTATGACTTAGGTATTGTAACAGAATAAATAAGTAATAATGTATTATGTTATTACTTATTATTATAAATTAAAATAGTTCTATTACATACAATGACATTCTTATCAGAATAGACCTACTACCTCATTTTTACTACCTACCTATCCCGTTTTCAGACCGCCGATAACTTTAGTGAGATACCTACCTACGTGTTGTTGGTTGATTGATAAAAGGTTGATAAAAGGTATTAAAAGTAGGTAGGTATTATACGAGACATATATTCTATAAATTCCTAATTAGTTGTAGGCTACTTACTAAGTCAGCACAGTAATTCATTTTCCGATCAACAATACCTACTTTAATCAATTATAAAATTACGTTGATCGATTTAATAAACAACTTTATTTCTGCGCAGAAAAACCTTAAATATGCGTAGCTTCGGTATGGAACACAAATGAAATAACATAAAACTATAGGAACCTACTTAATAAAAAAATATCAATATCTAACTACATAACTAGGACCTATTATAGGTATTACAATTTATTACCTTTCAATATCCTTTGGAAACGTAAAGAATGACAATTCGTCATTTCTATCACTATTCAAACAGCCGAATGCTATGCAGTACTTTCTAGCTTTCTTCTTGGTACTCATAATTAAAACACAAATAAAGTTTGTCAATAACTTTACGTAAGTAGGTGCTCTATCGCTAAGTACAAGGCGCGCGACTCATCAAGCGCACACTTGACACTCAACTAAATGGACCCGAATATTGGGTCCTTGAATTTATTTGTACTTGTTGCGGAGTGCGACCGCCCTGGTGCAGGCTAGAACGTACCGTATCACAACGTGCGAGGGCTTCCATTGATCTAACTGTTTCAGAATCGCTCTGTCACTTTTCCGCTCGGCAGAGTTGTATCAAGATATAACTAGGTACTTGCACTAGTAATTATTCTGTGATATGATATGACTTAGATATTGTAACAGAATAAACAATTATGTAATAATTTATTATTTTTTAACTTATTATTATAAATGATGATAGTTCTATTAACTACATATAATGACATTCTTATCAGAATAGACCTAATAATACCTCATTATTTGATTATTACGTAATAGGTTTTGCATTTTGATAAATAAAAAGTGCCTGCCTGAATTCCATGCTTATTAATGAATGAAAAAGAAAAGGCTACCTACGTAATAAAATGTCAGTATGTTGGTATTTTACGAGACTTGTCAGACCGAATGCTATGCAGTACATTAGTAGATTAGGTTTCTTCTTGGTACTCATAATTAAGAAAGGAATAAAATTTGACAAAAACTTTATGTAAGTAGGTACTTTATCGTAAGCACACGGCGCGACTCATCGAGTGCACACTTGACACTACTAAATATATTGCAGCCGCAAAGTGTAGGTATAATATTTGTACTTGTTGCGAAGTGCGACTGGCCTGTATGTACAAAGAAGATAATATAAAAAAAGTCTAGATTACTTAAAATAAGCGGCACAACTTCGGAATCTTGACCCACGATTTTAGGGGCGGGGAGGGGGGGGAACAGTTAGGGGTGAGTGAGTACAACACCCCCTGAGAGTGGGGGGCTAGATCTCACCCCTCCTTTGTGATATGATTTGTTTTATATATTTTATTTGTTATTTTTTTCATAGCTTTTGACCTACGATTTTGGGGAGGTGGAGGGGGGAACGGGAAGGGATGAGAGAGTACAAGTAGGTTAGAACATGACTACACATCGCCAACTTAAATTTACTATTAATATTGCATAAACTAAGCGTCTACGCGGGGGGCGGAGTACCAGGGGTAGCCCTCTACCTCCCCGCACCCCTCCCCTACTCATGCCCGTCAATTCTATATATTCACCCCCACAGTGCATGGATCGGCGATTATGTCCAAATATTAGAAAAAATATACAAAAAATATTTCAATAATTCATTTCTCAGAGGGGTGGGGGGGGGGGGGGAGTTCAGCCCCCCACTCTCAGGGAAGGGTTGTGAGGAACCCTCCAAATGTTAAAGGTGTCGTAAAAATGACCAAATATATGATACAAATTGTAAGCAAGTGTAATAAGTAAAAAAAACATATCTCAGAGAGGGGGGATCTAGCCCCCACTTTCAGGAAGTGTTGTACTCCCTCCCCCGTACACGTCCCGTCCCCCCCCTCCCCCCCTAAAATCGTGGGCCAAGCTTCCGATGTCGTACCAAATAAGCTACTGAACAAATAATTATCATTTTTTTAAATCGTGTCTGTCTGTTTGTTTGTTGTATGTTTGTGCGCGCATCACGTAAAAAAATACTAAACCAATTGCGATGCGGATTTCACTGTTGGATAGCTTAGGACTTGACTTACAAACTGGTGAGCTTGGTATGCCAATCCGATGAGTAGAAGCTGAGTAATCGTAACCTAGACAAATTTTTTTAATTATCTTTTTTGTAGAGATAGTTTTGCTAAAAATATGGACAACACAGTAAATATTTGTTACGACGCTCAATTTACGGACGTCCAAGAGCACTTTCATATATAAACTGTAATTTACATATTTATATGTGTGGATAAATATATGGTTAACTGTTATGTACCTGCAGGTCTCAAATTGATCACTTACAGTTTTGAGTTTCTTTTTGGGTGCAGAGGGCTCGTCCATGACTATGTCCAATGTATGATGGATAAGAAGAGAGAAGGTCACTATGTTTGATTAAAATTTAATAATCACTTATTAATACATAACTTTTTCTATTAATATAAATCAATACATTTGATTCTCGGCATTTACTCTTTGATCCTCAGACTAATATTTTCTTTGAGGATTGATTGATAGGAGACAGTGTTGCCAATGCCAAGCTAGAGCTAGATTAAAATGTCAGCTGCCTCCCGATTCAGAACATTTCGATAACGAACCGAATCGATTCGATTCGATATAGTTCTTGAATCGGTTGTTTATTTTCGAGTTAATCAGCCCTGCATTTGAGATGATGAAGAGGCTTTTTGAGCTGTTTCGATTTCCATTTTTGACACACATGATCCTTTCCAAACCAAATGAAAAACGACCATAAAGCCATATGTCCATAAAGTCGCTTTTCCGATTTAAATTTAACTGACATGTCCAAAGCGAACGCTGATCGAAACATATTTAGCGTTTTAAACTGTTATTTTCGATAATTAACCATCATAACGAGCGGCCCCCAGAACAATCGACTTAGGGCCGTTCATTTTGTAACAATTGGCGAAAATAACTGTTAAAAACGCTAAATATGATCACATCATATTATCATCATTTGTGAGCGGAATTAGCGTTCTGAACGTTTTCGATCACCGTTGGTTTTGCAAGTTTCGATGACATGTTGACATAGAAAAATCAACTTTATTCCGTCACGGATAGGATCGTTTTTCATTCAGTTTGGAAAGCATAGGTAGAGTTAAAAGTTGCAAAATAGAGTCGATATTGCTATGAAAATCTGTTTGCAACCAGTCATATTGGCTTCTGCGACCCGATTACAGAACTTGGTTACAATCAGATTATCACTTTTTTCGTAGCAATTTCGACTCTATCGCAAGGCATTAGTGATATCGATACTGACAATCTGATTGAAGCTAAGTTATGTGGTCGGGCCCCTGTAATTGCCCTGCAGTTATACAAAGTTACTATATGGGCTGAGGAATATGTCAAACACTAAACTATCAATCAAAATAAGAGCTAGTTTTTCTTGAAGACACTAAGTCGTGTTTTCAACATAAAGTAAAGAATTTTCCTATTGGACATTTCCTTCGTCATTGTTTTTTTAACGATCTTTGGCCACAGAACACCTAATAATACTACGTACTTTGGCTCTCGTGTTACGTTTCTTTTAACGCAGCAAATATTTAGCTCCAATGAAAATAACTCTAAATTGGAGATCCTAAAAAATCTAGAATTATTATTTTTTACCTCTATTATTAACACCGCATTTAATGCCACCCGTCTCACTTTGGTTACTTACAACTTTATTTTGGGCCCAATAATAAGAAACACAATATTAGTGCCCTATCTCCATGTCATTGTGTCCTATATCCATATACGCATTTTGCCCAACCTCCAAATAAAAATTGAAAATATGCCATAATTGACATATATTATTTATTATAAATATATCCGGTAAAAATCAAACTTTATCATTCATAAATAACCATTCGTTATAATGAAATTTTCCTGAATAACAAACTAAAATAAACGTCTCCGTAAAATTTGCTGTTTGGTGGTTAAGCTATTCAAGCACTAAGGCGGTGAATTTATGGTATATTATTATACTGTAAGCATGTTCAATACAAAATGTTTGTAGAAATTGTAAAAAAAGCTTTCTGTAGGTTCTATTACAAATTGTTTATATTATCCACATTAGTCCCATAAAGATTCGATATTTTTATGGAACGAGATCGTACAGCACCACGAATTATTCAAAATCTGTTATGTCTCATGTGTGCTTAAATCAGGGTAAAGTTTTTTTATGGTAAAGTGTTTTGATATGGCAGCACATCCAGTATCTATAAGTCTGTGCACCCACCTATGGTTCTATCTCACAAGTGGCACGACAACCAAGTGTCTATTGGTTTCTCTGTCTACGGCTGAAAATTATCACCCGTACAAAATGTGTCAAACCCATATTCAAGAAAGTTATATGCAGCCTGGCGAAGGTAGTCTTGAAACAAAAACTCTATTAAAGCAAAAATACAAAGTTACATTTTTGTCTCATTTTTGTCATAGTTCTAGGCATCTTTCTCTTTTTTATATAGAATTTGACGTTTGACTTCGCTAAGATTCAAATATGTCATTTCGGTTTAAGATATATTTAATATTTAAAATGCATTTAAAATAGCATAAATATTGCAAAAAAAAAAGTAAATTGATACAATAAATTCATAGATATAATCAAATTCATAATTTTCGTCCTAATTTTGTGCACCTAGATGATGCTTTACAAAAGATGTATAGTTTGTGATATCAGGTCCGTCTGTATTAATAATGAAAGACGGCTTTTACGGCTACATTTCCTATAAATGAAGAAAGGTAAGTACCTAGTTTGGCTATAAGCCCTTTGAAATAACGATTACCTATTCCAATATATGCATTTTATATTATGAGGAAAATATTTCACCAAAATAATAGTGCTGTCTGTATTTTATTATCGATATTGTTTTTTTCTTACAAGACTGCCCAAAAAAGAAGGTTCTTTTTAAGGTTCATGTATGTATGCATTTATGTGGGTTTGTTCTACCTTAACTTCTAAATGCCTGAACAGATTTGTTATCGTTAGAATCTATACGCAAAAAATAAAAAAAACAACTTAGGCAATAAAATATTATTCTATTTTTGCAGGGTAGTCTTATTTTTTTCCATGGACTTTGATGACTTACTTGTTTTTCGATTTGATATGACTTGGCAAATCATGAACAGACAATCTAATCTAAAAATTAATATTAATGCGAAAGTTTGTGTGTATGAATGTATATTTCTTAATATTCAGTGACTTTCATCTTAGTGATTTCTCAACTCACTAAGATGAAATTTGATATTAATCTATACTAGTATTATAGTGAGAAAATATTTGTTTTTTTTTGTTTTCTTTTTTGTTTGTGTGTAATGGATAATCTCAAAAATTACTTAACAGATTTTAAAAATTATTTTACTAATAGAAATCGACACTATTCCACATGGTCACAGGCAATTTATGTGCATATTTTTAAATCCAAAGTCTTAGAACTGGTAAACTACGAGCGGAGCAGTAAGGTAAAGCAGCTAAGCAGCTAGTAATAAATAAAATAAAACATGTCGTGGTTTTCAGGTGCAGACAATGGGTAGAAAACGAACGTAGCTGTGGAAATAGAGGACTTATATGTGCCAACTGAAAACCTACATGCGCAAATATTGAAAATGAAAGAAGAATGATAGTCACCAACATAGCTCAAAGAATGGGAATACAAAAGTATAACGAGCAAAATGCAAGAGGGCCCGAACGGAAGAATCTACGCGGGAAATTCACCACAATTCATCCCAGTACTTTTGCTGAGATGAAGGCATCAGTGAGTCCATAACACGGAGAGTGACTTCAAGGACTCAATATTTTTTTTTTTTTAAATGTGGTATATTATAAATTTTACGATTTATAGTTTTATTTATATTTTACACTAAGTTCATTACATGAAATATATAATAGTGAAACATACTTTTGAATTAATTCATTATTCGATCATAGTGGATTAAAATTTAAGTTAAGGAATACTACTACACATCCTAAGCTGTTCATTTATCGATATTTCTACTATTGAAAGTTACAAAACTAATATTTTCAGTATTTTGGCATTATGCCACTTGACAGATTGACATGAGTTTTTAACTTTTAAAATATTGGTACCCTAAAAAAGACTATCCACATCCATTTGATTAATTATGATTTTACTATGGAACCCCCGCCCCTTCTTACGTAGTATTTGTATACTCTTTGGTTATATGTACTTACGTACAACTGGAACGATATCTCTCTTAAACAGAAGTGGTCGCACCGAAAACATAATTTATAATATAAGTATACGTTGGATCGGAAGTCTCTTTCTCTTTAGTACCAAAGAGAATAAAATCACTAAGTTTTATCTAGAATATTTTTATTTTTTATAGTACTAAGTCACAGAGTTTTCACACAGACTAAAATAAATTTGCGAAATAGTCTTCGCAAAGACAACCAAAGAGGTCACCTACTTACCATATTGATTCGGGTGGTGTTGTAAAGATTATTCAATATAATAAAGTCTACCTAAGACAAAGTAAATTAAAAAAACGGGGTGGAAGAAAAGTAAAATCACTTAAGTTTCTGCAGCGCCCAGAAAATCTGTACTAAAGTAAAGATTGGGCACATTGTTGTTAATAAGTTTGGAGCTCACAACGGTGCCCTATACTTTAGCACAGAGTGAAAGAGAGGGTTCCAGAACCAGGTCGAATTGTACGTGCCGTAGAGGTTTCACGAGAGACAAACAGCCATGTGCCCAAACACATCACCACCCGTTTTTAAACGAAGTCCAAAGACATTGTACATATAATTTCAGTTAGCGGGGAAATTAAAAACTCAACACAAATGTTCGCCATCAATGCTATCATAGCTAAATAAATATAAATTAATTATTATCAATTATTACCTTTCAAAACGTTAGAAATTGCTGAGTTGCTATAATGTGGAACATATTGTCTTGCTGAAGAATCCAGTGTTTATTTCATAGTACATCCTCTTTGGTGTCTGATGAGATTTTATATACTATTCTGTAAATTAAAGAAGTTCTTGTCCTGTTATATAACATTTACAAATAATCAGAATACAGTGATATTTTTAAAAAAAAACCTAATTTGTCGTAATACGAAGTTTTTCTTAATTAAAAAGCATACGAGTCCCTAAAAAGTCTTTAAAAAGTTTATAAATACACCACCAGTCGCTATACCACCAAGCGCCACCCTTTTATGGTTGAAATACCTCGCACATGAACGAAGCGTTACACTTCTTCATTTATTATAAGAACTGCAAAGGAGTGGAATGCCCTGCCCTCGTCAGTGTTTCAGGAAAATTATAACCCATGTGTGTTCAAGTCAAGAACAAGCAAGCGCAACGAGGCAAGCGTGCTACACCTTCGACCACGTCATTGCTTTCCATCAGATGAGATCGTGGTCAAACGATTCGCGACAAGTCCGAAATAAAAAATAAAAAACTTCTGAATAAAATATATGCAAAAAAAACACTTTCGTGGCATAAAATCACCTTCATGGATAAAACGCCACGTAGGTGATGCCACGAAGGTTACGAAAATATTCCTTTTTATAAATTGCTGCAATGTTTTGGTGTAACGTTTAAAATGAAATACTACATAAATATCTCGCACATTTTGGGGTTTTGATGAGCTAATTTTGATTTCAATTGCTAAAATATAATGGCCAAAAATATTGTCCACACAAGTGATCGGTACACTTATGAATAAATATAAACTTACTAATATTCTCTTTCTTACGGCAAGATGAGCCGCACTTCTCACTTCTGCGATGCCGGAACACGAATGACGTCCAACTAAATGGAACTCTGTGTTTGATTGCTGATGTTGTGTTCAACTGCCAGCCGTTATGCTACGCAAATCTAAGTATCTAAAATCGTGTGACCGACGCATATGTAATTTTTAATTCAGAATTATGATCAAAAGATTTTTCTTAGGCTATTGGGTGTGAAGTGTATTAAATAACGATGACTTTAGTATAAGAAACATACAAATACACTGAAATTTGGTGAAGCAATAACCAAATGTTTTACTGCAACGGGAAGTGTAACACGATGAAAATACGAAAAATGACCCCGTTTTTGACCATTCGCGTTAATTTTTGGTATTATTTTTGCTTCTATTCTGACCAGCTTTATTTATTTTGTAGCCTAATAAATGTTAAATCCTCCAATTCAAAAAGTCAGTTTCTATCTCATACTGTTAAGGAAATATAATCTGCGTGACAATCAAAATTGAGCTTCGATGAGAATTACCCATATACTATTCTCGAAATTAAAGAAGTTCTTGACCTGTTTGTTTTACGAAATATTTGCTGTCATCTGAGATTGGCACTAAAAATCAACTTTCTTGTCTTGTTTTATTTTTAAATCATTTTCAAGGTCAAATAATCGATACCCCGCTTTTTCTTTGAAGATATAGTTCCAGTTCTACGTAAGTACATATCACTTCCTTGCCCATAATACGCAGCCAATAATGTTCATCCAATAATTGATGAGAATTGAACCTTTTTGTACCTACATTGAAGTTCCAAGTTTGATTTGTGTAAAAAAGAAGTGTGAGACGTCTGCCGAGAAACATCATCATAGCAAAATATACCTACGACAAAGAGAATACAATACTAATACGAGTTCAATTTTCTTCGGTTTTCTCTATTTATATCTAGCTCATTGTAACGCACTCTGCAAATACGTATAATACAGTAAATTATACACCTTTAGGTTATGGTCGTCAGCAGTTAAAAAGGATGGAGAATATTACGTCGAAATTGCAAATAGGGTTGCTTGAAGGTAAAACCAACTGGTAAAACTGGAAATACAAAGTATGTATTCTCTTGAGAAGTGCAATAGAAGTTATCGAAGGAAAACTATTACGACCGATTCCTTTACAAGATGGAGCAGGTGATGCTGATGTCTACAAGTACAAGACTGATCTAGCAGCCTTTGTTAAAGCTGACACTTACTCCTTACTTTACTTACTTTACTTTTTGTGCTCTACTTGTATTGACGACAAACATGAGTGATGACGCACTGAAGAAAGTCATAGGTTACACGACCACTCGAGAGGTTTGGATGGAACTACATAGACTCTATGATGGTGTTAGTGAAGACCGCTCCTACAATCTATGTATGAGTTTCTTTAGATACAAGCGAGAGTCAAATGATGATATCGCTACTCATATGTCGAAATTGAAAAATATATGGACCAAGCTAAATTTAGAGATATCCCACGACAACAAGGAGTTAGAGAGTTACCCGAACTACTGATGATCTGTAAGATATTAGATTAGACACTTGGTGAGGAGTATTTTTCATTCAGGAGCAGCTGGCTTTTAATTCCTAAGACAGAAAGGAATGTTGAGAATCTTACGAGTCATCTTTGTGCTTTTGAAAGAGCCATATCTAGTAAATGAGTACCTGACGAAGATCAGAAAAATAATCAGTTAATAATTTGATCTTTGGTGCAACTACGAGCACGCAAACGCAAAAGAAGAATAATAAGAATAAAGACGCAAAATTAAAATGCAATTATTGCTCAGAGTTGGGTCATCGAGTCAGAAACTGTCCAAAGTGGATTAAAGATGGCAAACCGCCCAAGGAAAGCAATAGACAAAATGCAAACATGATGTTCATGTCTTTAGAGATAGCACATACAAACACGGCGGTATTTTCTACTGAACACGACGGAGATTGCTGGTGGGTAGACAACGGTGCCATGAGCCATATCACAAATAGAAATGATATTTTTGTTGGGATATAACTGGTTAAATAAGAGCTATAGCATGTAAAATAAATAAATACGTGTTTACAGTTCGAAGTTTTATTTTGAAGTAATAATATTGTCAGTTCAAATTATAAAAGAAAATAAAAAATGTCTAAAGATTTTAGACTAAACAAAAAGTTTATGACCAAAAAGCATTGGTACAACACAGCCCCACTTAGTCTAAAATCTAAAACAGAGAAACTTAAAACATGTTCAAGCCCCACTCAAACCTAAGTGCCTAAATGTATAAATATGTACATGTACTCATTGTAAATAATTAATATAAACCCATACCTTTTATGCACTTCTCGTGTGCTACACGACCTAAGGGTTTTGTTAAAACATCAGCAGGCATATCCCTGCTAGGCACATATTTTAAGTCAATGACTATGTCTGCTAACTTTTCACGAATAAAATTAAATTTAGTATCAATATGTTTCGTCCTACAGTGATACACCGGATTAGACGCTATCTTATGTGTGCCTTGGCAATCATTGTATAAAGTTACCTGTCCTATTTTACCTGTTACTTCTTGTAATAACCTTCTAAGAAACACTGCTTCTTTTGTGGCTGCATACAAAGACATATACTCTGCCTCCGTCGAAGAAAGTGCCACTGTTGGCTGTTTCTTTGCTTCCCAAGAAATAGGTCCACCAGCTAACGTCATAAAATGTCCGGTGTATGAACGTCTATCCGCTGTACAATTTGCCCAGTCTGCATCTGCGTGGCCGAATAAATACTCATTCGTCTTCCTATACCTTATAGAGTAATCAATTATACCCTTCAAGTAATGCAGTACTCGTTTTGCCGCCACCCAATGCATTTTTCCATACCTCGTATTGAACTGGCTTAAATAACTTGTAGCGTAGGCAATATCAGGCCTTGTGTTCACTGCAAGAAATATAAGACATTCAATCAGGCTCTGATATGGATATGAACACTTCTCACTATTATCGTCAGGCTTCAAATCATTACATGCCAAGGGAGTATTATAAGTTTTACATTTTTCCATCCCAAACCGCTTTAATAAGGTCCGTATGAAAGTTTTCTGATTAATTGTAACTTTCGTATTCTCCCCTTTAATATTCAGGCCCAAACAGTAATTTATTTCTCCCAATTCTTTTAAAGAAATATATTTACTTTAGTCTTCTTTCACTTTGACATAAGTCGCATCATTGTGATGAAATAAGACTATATCATCAACATAGACAGCTAATAAGACTGTCTCGGACGAACCAAAAATCTGTTTATAAACACATGGTTCTGAATCAGTTTTCTTAAATCCAATAGACCTCAAAGTTTCATCTAACTTCTTATTCCATTGCCTTGAAGCTTGTTTTAACCCGTACAAAGACTTCTACAGCAAACACACTTTGTTTTCTCCCTTTGACAAACCAGGAGGCTGTTCCGTATAGACCTCCTCCTCTAGGTCACCATTCAGAAACGCCGTGTCTACGTCTAAATGTTTAATTTTGTAATCTTTCTCCGCTGCAACCGCCAATAACATACGGAGAGAAGAATTCCTGACTACCGGTGAAAAAGTTTCAGTGTGGTCAACTCCGGCTTGTTGAGTAAAACCTTTAGCTACTAATCGGGCTTTAAACTTCGTAACGTTTTCTTCAGCATCCTTTTTGAGTTTGTACACCCATTTGCACTTTATTATTTTCTTATTGTTTGGTCTTTCCACCAAAATCCAAGTATTTCTTTTCAGCAACGATGCATACTCTCTATTAATTGCATCGATCCAATCATCTTTTTCATCAGTGTTAAAAGCTTCTGAAAAACATGAAGGTTCATCTCCTTCACCTTCAAGATCATCTACACAGGTTTTGTACGAAATAAAATCTGCACCAAAATCTCTTATTTTTCGTTCACAAAGTGGATAGCGTCTAATAGACTCAGAACTGTTTAATTCATCTTGATTTTCCACCTCTTACTCCTCAACGATTGGAGAAGTTTCAGGTTGAACGACCATTTGATTAATGTGTACTTCCTCATCAACTGCATCATCAAATACCTCAAGTGAAACATTGTGTACTTCAGGTAAGAGGCAATCATGATCACTCGCACTGTGAGTGTACTCAAAACCGCCAACATCCAAAGGGGAAGGATGTTGCGGCCTTTTTTGTATATATTTGTCCTTTTTTTATTGATTTATGTTTTTTATACTTTTTGAGTACACTCACGGTGCGAGTGATTTCAGAGCTGATCCTGGTGTGTGTGTGTGTGTGTGTTTTGTTTTTAGTATGTCATGAAGATAGGATTGAGTAAAGTTGCAGATTAAAACGTGTATTTTTAACTTGACCGATAGTTCCGCTCTAAAGAGCAGTTCCCCGCTTAATAATTTGGCTCGCGATAGACTCAGAACTGTTTACTTCATCTTGATTTTCCACCTCTGACTCCTCAACGATTGGAGCAGTTTCAGGTTGAACGACCATTTGATTAATGTCTTCTTCCTCATCAACTGCATCATCAAATACCTCAAGTGAAACATTGTGTACTTCAGGTAAGAGGCAATCATGAACCACAGGAACAGTGTCTACTGGATCATCATTTAATTCCACACTTACGCTTTCAATTAATAATTTCTCAGCTCTTGCTTGATTGATCGTACTAACAGGATCAGCTCTGAAATCACTAGCACCGGAATTTAATAGAAAAGGTGCATATACTGGTCTTTTATTTGAAGTACCATCATCTTTATCTTTTAAACTTGAGAAAATATTCTCGAAAAAAGTCACATCTCTCGATTTTGTACAACGTCTCGGATAAAGAGCACTTCGAAAAAGATAACTATTTGGGTCATCCGTATAACCTACGCATATCTGTTCAGTTGCTTTTAAATCCAACTTTTTTCTATGACAGTCAGGTACTTGAACCATAGCTCTACAACCGAATACCCTAAGATGTGACAGATTCGGTTTATGACCATTCCATCTAAAATAGGGAGTTTCATTATTAAGAGCACGATGAGGGGATCGATTCTTTAAATACACTGCAGTCTCAACCGCATCCTGCCAGTAATCTTTTGAAAGCTTACCCTCAGCAAGCATGCTACGCGCCTTTTCGATTATAGAACGGTTTGTGCGTTCAGCTATGCCATTTTGTTGAGGTGAGTATGGAACTGTAGTTTCATGTTTAATGCCCTTAGAATTTAAATATTCCTTAAGATCCCTATTCACAAATTCGGTTCCGTTATCTGTCTTTAACCTTTTCACATGTACTACTTTTTCCCGCTCTACTGCCGTTTGAAATTCACGAAACTTTTGAGTAACTTCCGTTTTTGATGATATATAAAAAGCAAAAATAGCTCTTGAAAAATCATCCACAAATATCAAAAGATATTTGTTTCCTTGAAACGAATCTTGGGACATGGGTCCACACAAGTCAGCATGAATCAATTCTAATAAATTATTTGCTTTCCCGTATACTATTTTCTTAAACTGTTTTCGTGCTTGTTTCCCTTCTATGCACGAAATACATAGCTCTAAATTTATTTCCGTATAAGCAACGCTTCACCTTTTTTTAATTTGTCCATACCTATACGACATAAATGGCCTAATCGTTTATGCCATAGCTGAAAGTCAGATGTGTCAAGGCGCACACTAGAAGCGACCAACGGATTATCACAACCTAAATTATATAGGCCCCCTTTCACAAAATTTACAGCCAGTATTATTATAAACAATATGTAAACCTTTATCAGCTGCCATTATCACAGAAAGTAGGTTGCAGTTTAAATTAGGTACTATCATTATATCTGATATAGTTCCGTCACCACCTTTTGAAATAAACAACGTATCTGCAACACCTGTACAACGTAGTTTATCACCATTCGCAACAGTTACCGTGTCAACTTTGTTGTATAATCTGACTTTTTCCAGTATATCCACGTTGGACGTCATATGGTTTGTCGCTCCAGAGTCAATGAACCACTCGATTCCAGTACCATCAACTGGTTGGAGTACAGTTAAGGCTGACTTTGTTGTCTTTGCCTTCCTATGAGGACAGTCAGGCCGTTTATGTGCTGGCTCTTGACATTCATTACATACCATCTGCTTCTTATTTTTATCCTTCTTAATTAACTTAGAATTTGAAGCATTACCTTTCTGATATGTTTTCAACGCTGATGTTGCAGGTTCAGGCTCCATCCTCAAAGGTTCATTCAGCAATTTACCTTTTACCAGCTAACTAGTGATGTTCACATTTGAATTTTCCAAAGCCATTAAAAGGGGATCAAACCGTGGTCCCAAACCACCGAGAAGTATCGCAGCTACACTTGCGTCTTCAATCTCTTTCCCGATGTCTGCTAGATCCTGGACTGTACTAATTATAGCATTAATATACCTCTCCATATTATTGTCAAAATTATTTAGACTATATATATATAGAGTTGCCTTTCTAAAGCAAGCCTTCTGCCCATGCCCTTTTCTTCATAGGCTGCCATGAGAGCATCCCAAGCTTCCTTGGCTGACTTTGCTCTTCTAACATAGGTAATTGCTGCTCTGTCCAAAGTAAGGCAAATTTTAGCTAACGCCTTTTGATCATTGAAATCTCGAACTGACTGAAGGGTAGGAACCCTTTCTGGATAACCTACGACCGCCTCCCAGAGATCTTCATACATGAGATACATTTTCATTTTGAATTTCCATGCAGGATATCCATCTTTATTAAAAAGTGTGATGGAGAGGGGCAAACCTGTACTACGGTATCCACGACCACCTCCATCGCCGGCTGCTTCAGGTTGCGAGCATCCGTCTGGCATTTTATTAAATGTTGCCTCTACAGCCAATGATTTCAAAATTCACCAAATTTTATATGTTAACACTTTTCTACACGCTTATATTTCGTGCGGATAACGAATGTTGGGATATAACTGGTTAAATAAGAGCTATAGCATGTAAAAATAAATAAATACGTGTTTACAGTTGGAAGTTTTATTTTGAAGTAAGTAATAATATTGACAGTTCAAATTATAAAAGAAAATAAAAAAGGTCTAATGATTTTAGACTAAACAAAAAGTTTATGACCAAAGTACAACAAAGTAGATGAAAATTGTTGTACCAAAGTACAACAATTTTCCGGAAATTTAAGTATTTTGAAGAGAAGTCCACAGTAACCACAGTCAATGGAGATACAATTCCAGCTAAAGGTAAAGGATCCATCATTATTGAAGCAAATGTTAATGGAAAGATAGTACCGATAACGCTTCAAGATGTTTGGTACGTACCGTCGATCACAAAAAAACCTGTTCTCAGTCTTAGCTGCTCACGATAAAGTTCACACAGCAGTTTTATGTCCAATCCAACTAAATGCAGTTTCATGGTCGAGGATGAAACAAAAATAATTGGCAAACGATGTCAAAAGAGTGGATTGTACAAACTTGAGGTCAAGAACGTATACCCAGCCAAAGAATTAGAAGTATTAATGACAACTGAAACTCAAGTGTACTACGAAAGACTTGGTCACCAAAATAAGAGACACGTTAGAGCGTTTGTTAAACGAGAATTGGGTATCGAATTGCCTTCCAAGCCAAATTAACTTTGTGAAGGCTGTATTAATGGAAAAGCTCACAGAATAAAGTTTAGCACACGAACAAGAGCATCTCAGCCAAGAGAATTATTGCACGCAGATGTATGTGGACCTATAGAACCTCGTTCTTTTTCGAAATATCGCTAGTTCCTGATCATAAAAGATGATTTTACGAAATTTTGTTTCGTCTTATTCTTGAAAAAAAGTCATAGGTCCCTAGTAAGTCCCTAAAACAGTTATTAGCTGAAATTAAAACGTCAGGAAATACTGCCCGAGAAATTTTGAGTGACAGCGGCAGTGAATTTAACAACGAGTATGAGAGATATTCTGCAAAAAGAAGGGATACGCCAGAGCTCGTATGTCCCTATACTCCAGAACAAAACGGTTGTGCCGAAAGAGAGAATCGATCCGTAGTCAAAACTGCAAGTGCTCTAATATATTTTTGCTCTAATGCTCTAACGCACACAAGCAATTACCGCTTGAACTAAGGGCTGAACTAGTGAATACTGTAGTTTACATACTAAATCGTACCCGCCCAACACAAGAAGATGGTAGAACTCCATACGAACTCTGGTACGGAAAGAAAGAAAGTGCATTTACGCATCATCGGAAGTACTTGCTACGCACATGTTCCGAAACAAAAGAGGAAAAAGTCACACAAGAAGGCCGTAAAAGGCATTTTGATTGGATACGATCAATACGGCTATCGTATCTGGGTAACTGAAGGCAAGAAGAATAGTCTCATTACATCTCGAGATGTCATATTTGACGAGAAACCATTAGCTTCAGCAGAGGTAGACGTTGAGACAGCTAACAAGAATGCAGAACCGAGGTTACCGAGGTGTTTCAAATACCGTTGGACTCGAAACGTACAGAAATAGAGGGAGACACTCAAGATATGACAGGAGACATTCAAGTTATGCAACCAGGACAGTCAGATAACATAGAATTGGTTGAATTAGAGGGCGAAAGTCTAAAAGTGGTTGATCCTGCAGAAAGAGAATTGGGTCATACAGACTATTCAGTCCATGAAGAAGAACCTCACATTATTGGTGAAATGGATCGTGCTGAAGAGGAAGTGGTACTCAGATCTTCAGACGATGATGACGATGATGGTGATGAGGAGATGGATGAAATTCAAGACGCAATCAAACCAATATATGGTCTTAGAGATAGATCAACACTGAAAAGACCAGCAAAATTCGATGACTATGCTATGTCCGTGCTAAATACACTTGAGCCCTCGTCATACAAGGATGCCTTGCAACGAAAATATATAAAAAAGGCAATATTGTTATTAAGCAGGAAGCTTACACCAATAAAGTGTTAGAGCCATTCGGGAGGACTAATGGTTAATCCGATCTCGACTCCGCTGGATAAAAAGGTTTAGTATCAGGGAGAGTTATGTCTTCTAAATATTTTGCAGTATCTTTTCTGTATCGTTAAGCAGAACTGGATGCAGCTGGTGAAGGAGCCAGAGAGCTTATATGGCTAAAATGAATTTATGAGACGATCACAAAATTAGCTAGCAAGCCTATACTGTTTGTAGACAATGAAGCAGCTATTCGTCTAGCTCACAATCCCGAGTTCCACAGGAGGACAAAGCACATGCGAATAAGGCACTTCTTCTTTAGCCTCACACACAGTCAGTAGCCATTCAATGAGGGAGAGTGTTGAGGATCGAACCTCTTTGTACCTACATTGAAGTTCCAAGTTTGATTTGTGTAAAAAAGAAGTGTGACGTCTGTCGAGAAAAATCATCATAGCAAAATATACGAGTTCAATTTTCTTCGGTTTTCTCTATTTATATCTAGCTCACTGTAACGCACTCAGCAAATACGTATAATATAGTAGATTATACACCTTTAATAATACGTGTACATAATTTGGGTTCGTAATGCTGGCTGCGTATTATCGCCTGTACAAAACCTGCTCGGGGTGACCCCATAATACACACGGCCAATAATACGCAACCAAATAATGTATACCCTGATATTACGAGGCGAATTCACGTAATATTGGTCGCGTATTATTGGCCAAGTACCCTACGTTCGTGATGTCGAGATGGCTTTGTGGGCAGTTTCAAAATGTAAATGTTATAAGCCGTTCGCTTTGTAAATTTTTATCACTTTTGCCATATTTGCAACTTTTGTTACTATGGAACCGTTCGTTTTGATGCTAACTGATCGAAAATAACAAAAACGCTAAATATGTTTCAATCAGCGTTCGCTTTGGACATGACAGTTAAATTTGACATCGGAAAAGCGACTTTATTTAGTAGACTTTAGAGTCGTTTTTGATTCGGTTTGGAAAGGATCATTAGTGTCATAAGTGTCAATCGAAACAGCCCAAAACGCCACTGCATCATCTCGAATGCAGGGTACCTAACCATTCCAACCCAAATTAAAAACGACCACTTCTAAACGGAATAAAGTCGATTTTATTATGTCAACATGTTATCTACACATGTATAACGAACGGTGATCGAAAACGTTCAGAACGCTAATTTACTCAGAGAAATTATAATTCTCTGATATGTTAAGTTATAATTTCTCTGAGCTAATTTCGGCCACAAATGCAAAGAGAATATAAATACTACGTAAGCACTAATATCCAAAGTGAACGCCAAATGTGATCATATATAGCGTTTATAACAGTTATTTTTGCTATTTGCTACAAAATGAACGGCCCCATTATCTATGGACACAAATGTCACACTGACAAATTTGTTGATACAAAATGTTATACCAAAGAGTATATAAATACTACGTGTTAAACTATTGATTATTTTGTTTGTTTTTTTTTTCAGTACCTATTCTTCTATGGTAGATCGGTGGCCGTTTATAATAATTGTGGATTAATGCAGCGGTAGCCTTTTTGCGAAATTCATCTTTTGATAACTCTCATCACTGTAGGGAAATAAGCCAAAATGCCAGCCGTGACTTCCACGACAGCCGAAGAACAGAATGATGATGATCAGAAAATGTGGAGTGCTCTTAGAAAGTACATAGTTATGGAAAGACAAAGGAAAAAAGAAGGTATTAACTTCAACAAATAAAGATTGAATCTTTTACTCAACTAAATCCCCTTCAAGTAGTCTTGATAAAAATTTGATTCTGTTTTCTGACGCTGCTTTTCTGTTTTCTTCAGAGTATGAAGCCGAGGTGGAGGAAGAGAGGCTTCGGAAAGAGCGTGAAGCAAGAGAAAGACAAGATGTTATGACACTCGGTAACCACACTGTTTCAATAGTTTTTGTCTAGTAGGGTCTGGTAATATAAAGTTGAAATATGTAGTAGTTTCCATTATTTTAATGTTCAATGGCACAACTGTACAAGCTTTACTGTAGGGTTGTTTTTTTCATAGATAGCTTTCATTCTAAGAAGTCATAAGGTAAATTTTTAATAGCATAACTGTACAAGCTTTTCCGTTGAGTTGTGGGCTGTTTTTATAATGGAAAGCTTACATTGTAAGAAGGTATAGTTTCAACTGTAGAATATGAAAGCTCCCTTAAAATAATTTGCTTTCTGTAAAATCTTTTATGATTTGTGTCCACAGAACCACAGTTTAAAAAGTTTGATAAATTAAATGGAAATAGATAATCAGCTTTAGTTAATAACTATATATCAGAAAAAATAATTTACACGGAATAAAATATACTACACTATTTTGTGACACAAGCCAGACAGCAAACTCAATAGATTTGAAATGTGCCGCCAACCTAGTAATACTAAACAGACTTAGGTACCAACTATAGAAATATAATGTACCATTATTAGCATGATCCACGTCCACGAGTATTTGCATATAGACAACCTCAACCACGATTTTCAGAACGACAATATCTCTTTGTGGCCAGGTTTTCCACAGTTGTAGCATTTATATACGCTGGTTGATGCAGACATACTGGCTTCTGCTTTAAATATATTTGATGTATCATTTGACATTTCATCTAACTTCTTTGGTTTATCATCCAATGATTTCATCTTAATTTTGCTCATGAAATAATCTACAATTCTGTCTTCCGGCAACACATCAATCAACTCTCCTATAATAACTATAATATAATAATAATATATATATATATATATATCTCCTATATATATATATATATATATATATATATATATCTCTCCTATATATATATATATATATATATATATATATATATATATCTCTCCTATATATATATATATATATATATATATCTCTCCTAGATATATATATATACATATATATCTCCTATATATATCCTGTAGTTCCGTGGTAATACTTTTAACATGTAGTTCAACTTTTCCTGTTCATTGACAATAGCTCCAGCTTGCTTAAGTTCATTCACCGATTTTTCAAAATAATCAATGAATAAGCTAACATTAGTATAATTAGCTAGTTTGACACTTTCTAGATTGTTGTGACAGACAATTTGTAACACTGTCGACTTCTTCAAATACATTTAGTCAAATTTCGACATAATGTTATATGCTGAATCATACTCAATTATATATTCCAGCTGTTTAATTGAAATAGCGCTATAAATATAATTAATAGCCCGTCTTTTTTCTCCCACAAGTTACTGTCATCCTTATCACATCTTTGCATTTTTTAAACTGCTGGAATTTTAGTATTCGCACCTTCCAATTATTATAATCGCATCTGTCGAAAATTGGAATCAAAATATCATTATTTGTCACAGACGTCATTATGAAAATAAAATTCTTGGACTTTCGTACCTTTATTTCACATGCTTATTTTTCTAAACTAAAAAACTATGCTCTGCTACCATGATAAATTAAATGGAAAAAGATAATCAGCTTTAGTAGTATACCTAGCGGCACGTAAGTCTAGTGGTGAACAAAACGTGGCGGGGATATTGGCACAGTCGAAGTTTATATAATGTGTTAAAATGTTGAATACTTTTATCCTGAAAACTGACTGTGCCAAGATCCCCGCCACGTTTCATTCACCGCTAGACTTACATGCCGCTAGCTATAACTATATTTCAGATAAAATAATTTACACGGAATAAAATATACTACACCATTTTGTGACACAAGGCAGACAGCGAACACAATATATTTAAATGTGCCACCAACCTAATAATACCAAACAGACTTAGGTACCAACTATACAAATATAAATGTACCATAGATTAACAAAAAAAATGTCGTTTCATTTTGTGTTATTATTTTAGGTAGTTTTAGGAAATGAATGCCTGTTAACATCCAACTGTAGTGGTAGGTTAGAATGCGAAGGGAGAAGCTAAGTGCAGCAAGCTCCCACCTTTGTTTTCTTATATCTTTGAAGCCTTAGCAATCCCTGTTTTAACACATGTAGGTCACCCCCAGTAAGTAAGGTTTGAATATGTCCACCTGTACAAAAATAAGCAAGAATTAATGTTTTTTTTGGGGAAATCTAGCCCTTATTTACTTATTTATTAGGATATCCAACAAACTTTTCACACAAAAAAAGTTAAGAAATAACAAAAAATAAATAAAATAATATTGTGAAAGTAGAATAGGTAATAGGAGAATACTACATTAACATTAGTTTGTCAGATACCCAAATATAGAAAAATGACAAATAATTTTAAAATAGAATAAAATAAGTCATTTCATTGAAAAGTAGCCCACAAGTGTTATTCCAGGACCAAACTGCATCAAAATCAGTCCATTAGGTTTTATGTGACGTGCGAAATAAAAACCAGACAGACATCACTTTTTAAATGTTATCATATTGTTAAGTAGCTTATTTTATGTAACTTAGACATTTTTTAAAAATTATGTTCATTTTCCAGCCTTTTTCATAATTACTTAATTATTATAAGTACAGATGTGAGGGCTTCAGGTTTACTGCCAGAAACCTAAGAGGGAATAGTACTTGTGACTTAACCTGTTTTCAGAGTTCTTAGGCTATTTAGTACCCAACTGAGGGTTATGTGTTTGGGGGTAAATGTATATGTGTATACAATATGGCGGCTTACAGCTGCCATATTTATGTCCGATGGAACAAAAAATTACCAAAACCTATTGAGTTAAGTAGCAAACACAGGAACACAGGCAAACAGGTCTTCAAAAGTTAAGTAGCAAACACAGGAACACAGGCAAACAGGTCTTCAAAAGCCCATTTCAAAAATATATAATTCTTATAACTAACCAGTAGCAATTTTCTTTTGAGCAACTTAAAAAAATAAAAAAATTGTATAGTCAAGTTAACTTAAATACTATAGTGTAATGTTGCAATTGCAACTATTAAAGTAAAGTAAAATATGTTAGTAAAAAAGAAACATTAAATTTATATAAATAGTAGCTGCACCCCGCAGTTAACCCGCATCCCTCATTTTTCGGGGATAAAAAGTAGTCTATGTGTTAATCCAAGTTATAAGCTACCTCCATACCAAATTACATCCAAATCCATTCAGCCGTTTAAGCATGAAGAAGTAACAAACATACACACACACACACACACACACACACTTACATGCATACAAACTTTCGTCTTTATAATGTTGGTGTGATTATGTTTGCTGGCGGTCAGCTCGTATTTAATAATTTTGTTAACAGTCGGGTTTTTTGTATTTTTATGATCATATACTTGTTTAATATAGAATGATTAAAAGGTTTGCCATAAACAAAATCTATATTTAAGGCAGATTAATGAAAAAAAAATGGTGTTTACCTTCTTTTTTTCTTAATTTGCAAAAATGGTCTCATATATCCCGAACGAAATTTGGATAGCTGACTAACACAAATCACATTTCATGATGTTTTCTATTTCAGAGGAAACAAAAGAGCAAATAGAGCAACTAGAACAGAAGTTGAAACAGCTAGAAAAGGAGAAACAGCAACTCTTCATGCAACTGAAGAAAGTCCTGAACGAAGATGAGATCAGGAAACGGCAGCAGCAGAAGGAAACCAAGTGAGTGTGGGATATCTTTGTGTTTTCAACTTTATTCACAATCTGTTATCACGTTACCTATTGAGTCCGGTGCTGACTCGATATTGTATATAATTGTTCCAAAAATGGTTAGATTAAATATAAATGTGATTGATTGCAGTACATGTGAAAAAGCCCTTTATATATGACTAGCTGTGCCCGCGGCTTCGCACGCTTGGTGGTTTATCCATGTTTAAAGTACTCTATGTGCTATTCCAATACCTAAAATAACAATATACAAACATTTGATGAAAATTTCTTCAGCCGTTAAAAAGATTTTCATCTATTGCTTGGCTTTTACATACATACAGACATATTTAAAAAAATGTTATATTCTTGTTCAGTAGTTTATTTTAGGTACCCTCAGACCATTTTTTTTTTATCTTCTTTGTGCAGAATTTTTCGTACTTATTGCTGTATTATAAGTATGGATATTGATTACTTCAAAATTAACATATCTTTCGATCTCTATGCAGCAGGAAACATTTTTTTTAGGGATAAATGTTTCCTTATTTTAATCCATCATACAAATTATAAATGTGTCAAGTTGCATCAAAATTTGTACAGTAGTTTCAGCATTGATGCATATTCTTTTAAATAATTTTTAACCAATATACTGCGGGTACCCTATAATTTTTCGGGATGAAAAGTATCCAATGTCCTATAGTATAAACTTAAATCATACCAAGTTTCAGTTGAATTCATTCAGGAGTTTCGGCTAAGATACAGAAGACATGAACAAAAATGAAAAAAGTAACTGTTTTGGCTCCAAAAAAATATTTCAAAATATCTTCAATGTACAGAATTGGACCTTTTACAGTTTTATTATATGTATAGATGATAGATATATGGCTGATACATATAAATATTATGAAAAAATTGCTTTTATCCTCATCTTCAGCCTATACTTGTCTACTGCTGGACGTAGGCCTCCTAATGCACGCCACTGAGCTTGGTCTTCAGCTCTCCGATTTTAGTTTCTACCTGTAGAATTCCGCAGGTCGTCACTCCATCTGGCCACAGGGCGTCCTACGCTAGGTTTGCCTAAATCTGGTCACCATCAGAGAACTCGTCTGCTTCAATGGTTATCGGTTCTTGGGGATGACCAGCCCCCATGAATTTTCATTAACTTTTTTACTGATATCCAATAGCATTTATTATTACTTTAATTTTGCTTCTAACATTTGTTTTCGCATTCACTAATAACTCGCATCACAACCCAGTGAACTTTCCAGTGAGATGCAGTCTATGAAGATCCCAATGAGCAACATTCAGGGCATGGGCAACATGGGCTCTATGTTCTCGATGCCAAGCTCTACGGGGCAAGAGCCCCCGCCAACGCAAGGCAGGCCTCCACCACTTACCTCGCATATGTTAAACAAGGTAAGATCCAAAAATCTTTTGTTTAATTTTATCGGTCGCTAAAGGGCGTCTCAGAAGATACTATAATAATTCATGTTAATATAAAATATCCCTCGCCATACAATTTATATGAACCATCACAAGCGGCGAAAATAATATATATTTTCATCATACAGTATCTTAAAATATGGAGCGATATAGAAATTTTTAAACGAGGCCATCTTAAGATACGAAATATACCGTAACATACCAACTTAAGATACAAAATATATCGTAAGATGCTTAGCAGGCTGCTCTGTTTTGTATACGTGACTTTTTTATGGTGTATAACAAAAAATATTATTACTATATTATTCTAATCTACACACCTTAAATACACTGCAAGATGTTGTTCATTGGAAATGCTTTCCTGAATTTTAGTTAATTGTTTCATAGTATCTCCCTTAATCAAATTATGATTTTCGAGAAAAGTTTCCTTTAACTTCTTAAAATATGTATTTTTGAATATTTTTTTGGTATAAATATCTGCCTAAAGATAAAATTCAACACGGTTTCTTCTAAATAAGTCTTTATAGCTAAATTGTTCGCCTTTTAAAGTGTGCTAATGCAATTTGCATATCACATTCGAAATCAAAATCATTGTTTGATGAGCTATGTAATAAATCTAATAGTGAAACCGTATTAGGAAACCATATATTATATTATCAGCCTGTTTAAAGAATACGGTGAAGAAATACGTGTGGCACCTAGGACGGCCTGCGGGAGAATGAATAATTTCAATATATTATCTTATTTTAACTGTGGATACCTTAAGATGCTATAATATTTTATTTGCAGATATCTAAACATGAAATATTATACCATCTTCGTCGTCTGTGAAGCCCTTAAGGTTTAACCCGTCCGAACTACGTCCGTTCTTAAAAATTAGACTGACGATGTATCCCATCAACACCATTCATAAGTTATTAGATTTCGCACCCGCGACTTCGTACGCGCGGACTACTGTTTATCGCGAAAAAAAGCATCCTATTTTCTTCTAGGATATTATAAACCAATGCAAAAGTAGGTATAGCACCAATGCTCTTGATGTTTTTTGACAGACTTGTTATTTCGTTTCCATGGCAACCGTTCCTTACAGTAAGTAATCAACATTTTCCAGTTTTCCCGTGGAAACTTACAATTTTTCGGGATAAAAAGTATCCTATGTTTTATTCCAGGGTATAATCTATTATTGGACAGATTTTGATTAAATTTAGAATGGAGATATATAAGCTATAATCTCCATTCTAAATTTAATCAAAATCCGTCCAGCCGTTATCGCGTGAAAGCTCCTCAAACAAAAAAACAAACAGACAACGTTTCACTTTTATATATTGGTATGGATTCGTAAGTTTTAGTTAAAAAAACTCACAAAATAGTGAGTTTTTTAAAAACTTTTGATACATTACTTACTTTCGTTTAATGATTATGTAACTGAGGAAATAGTGAAAATATATCGCTAATTCCTAATTTTTCATTCCTTCCCTCTTTCCATTCCTTCCTTTCTTTCGAAACACAACTGGATGCCAGTCTGTAGATTTGCTAGAAGACCCTTAGAATTTTGATCCGGAGTGAATGAATGAGTGTATGACGAAATAACGAAACTTTGATGGCAGATATTTTGTAAACAATATTATTTAGAAACTTCTATTATGGGAATCTAGCCCGTTGCATGTTTTGTGTACACCTAACTTATTGTTTTTAATTCATAAACTGTACGCTTTACATGCGAGTGTCGTACATTATGTAACTGTAACATAATCTACAAGCTTTTGCCCTCACATTTAACAAAGGTATAGGGGGCTCAAAAGTGCCTTGAGTTATTTCAAGAAAAGGGCCGTTCTTGCTCGATTTTCGATATCTCCAATCATCATCATCATTAGCCTGGTGTTAGTCCAGGCCTCTCCCAAGGCACGCAATTTGGGTTTACCACGTTTTTATTAAGTCACTTTCTTTCGTTTGTCTGTCGTTCCGGGTTGAATCTTGCACCTCAAATTTCGAGCACTTCCCGACTAGCTAACAGGGAAACTTTCAGGGTATCAGAAATCGACGAAAAAGATTTAAAAAAAATGTGGTTTTTAATTTTTTAATCTATATATGCTGCTTGTTTTGCATCCGTTTTCTGCCAGCAACCTTGCGCAGATCGTCGTTCCATCTAGCTGATGATCAGTAGTGGACACCAACAATTTTTTTGTTGTATTAATTATACACTACATTTTTTTGGATTAATTAAACACATTTGTTTTACTAATTATACCCATTTATCTCCACAGCAGACCATAGTCCGTGGTCCGATCCAATCCGGAGTGAAGCGGCCGCGCAGTCCGTCCCCAACATACGCTTTGTACGCGCATAGAATGCACCAGCCTCCGATGAAACCGCAGCATGTCTACTCGGACCACAGTACGTATTATTATGTGCATGCTTACAGTACGGCCGATAAGTCGTGGCCACTCTGATCTTCGTGCAAATGGATGCGCATTTTTAGGTACCGAATGGCGGAATTACTGTGCACAGGGTTGTGGTCTAGGATAGAGAAGCACCTCATTCCGCCATTAGGTTCCTAAAAATGTTAATTGCGCAGCCATTTGCACGAAGATCAGAGTATTATCGAAATAAGAAGCCTACCTACCTGGCCGTGGCGGTAGGTATAAGAAAAAGAAAGAATAAAATAGTAAACTACCAGTGTAATCAGAGAAAGTCTCAGGGAGTGAGTTACAGGAGATGGTGTGAGTATGATACTGTCCTTCGGCTTGGGACTTAGCTTTCAGGCGCGCGCGGAAAGACGTTCCGCGGTGATGAGGATGCAGCAGTAGTACAAGTGCGGTAGTGGTGAAGGTGCAGCCGTAGTTAAGATGCAACCGTTGCTCAGCAGCCGTAGGGTTGTAGTGGCCTTTCCGGGGAACAGTTGTTCGCAGACCCGTGGTCGCGCTCTGGTGGAGGGATATACCTCTAGGTATCGAAAAAAGCCTGGAACAGTCGAATTAGACGCCTTAGTCCAGGTTCAGTAGGTCTGACTGCCGTACATCACCAGGTCTTCGTTCCTTGGGGGTCCACTATACCGGACGAGGCCTCTTCCAGTTAAGCCCCAAGGAAGTAGATGTGGCAGCCAGTATGGTACAAAAGATTGACATTAAAGTAATCAGTAAAAAGTAAAATTATGAAAGACCAGAAGGGTCGGACATAAGTTTACAAATATAAAAATACAGCACGTAAGAAGCATAGTTCTAACGGTATTTCACCAGTTGGGAGTAAATTATCACGAAATGAAGGGAATACAAAAGCGGTATAAAACCGGTACATACTAAAAAGTCAAGTCATTGCGAAAGTGTTTGCTGGTATGACTAAATACAAACAAGACGCATAGTTTGACCTTATTAACCTTCGCAATGACTTGCAATATGAATTAACTAAAAGAAAAGTAAAAAAAATGAACAAAATCAGGAAAAAATCCTTTACTAAATTTAAAATTTGTACCGGGCGATTTTGCAATCTAGGTCTGCAATATCAAAGACCTGGTACGTTAGAGGCACAGTAAAGTTACACACAAGATTATAGATAAATATAAAACAATCAGTTCGTGCATTCACAAGCATTACATATAATTTTTCCCACCAAAATATTACGGCCTGATAGCCAGTAGTTTCACGAAGCAATCTAGAAGTCACACGATATATGAAACACTTACCCAATATTGGAGTTTTTTCACTAGGTAAAATTATTTAAATTGAAGATAAATATTCAATTACAGATTAGCTTTTTGTCGTATTTTGTCCTAAATTACACGTAAAAGATTTCGAACCGTGATCTAAGCCAGCAAGAGATGACGAAGCTAAAAGAACTATTCATCACCACAGGTTAAATAGTTTTTTTTTTTTTTTGGTGTTGTCAGTGATGGTTGCGTTCGGAATACCAGCGTAACGACCACCCATTCTGTTTCAATCAGAACTTGTTATTACAGTCATTCGATACGGTGCGTTGGAGTTGATATGTCGATGAGAATTTGCTTGCAACAAGTTATATTGGCTTAGTAAAATTTCTGTTTAAGATTCTAAAATACGAGTAGGTACATAACGTGTAGAATGAACATGCTAATTCAAAGACAAGAAATATTTAATATTTTGACAAGGCATAGACATTTTAAGGTTACGTTTTTCTTTGTTTATTATCGACTGTTTATTTTATTGGTTATTTTATTGTGAAAGTGGACTTACTTGATACTACGTGAAAACTCGACTAAACGGAATAAAAACAAACGTGAGATGAAGTGAGACGTTTACACACATTAGGAAAATAGATCTTATATAAATCCACAACCACTACTGTTTGGCCAAGTAGCAATATGTCGTGATCATTATCTGACCAATGAACATTCAAAACCCGCGCCCGCTGACCAATGAGCATTCAGTACCCCGCGCCCGCTCACCTTAATTGGTTGACGGAACTGTTTGCATTGCGAATAAATAGGTATTAGGCGTCTATTGGGTTACAAGGTCGATGCCTTTAACAAAGATTGGGCCTTGTGCCCAGTATTTTAACAAACTACGAGCTTTGTCATTGCGACATGCAATTTTGTATGGCTATAAAAAAAACAACACTGTTACTTAAAATAAGGCAGTAAGTAACAAAAAGTATAAAAAGAAGATAAATTAAAAAAATATGCTCAATGGGACTTAAGGGGGCTATAAAGAAACCCTACTCTGTAATCTGTAAAAAAGAATTGGTCTAGAGGACTAAAACTACTAGACCGATTGCGATGCGGTTTTCACTGATGGATAGCTTAAATTTTGAATTAAAAACTGTCGTACTCAATACGATGAGCAGAAGCCGAGCATACAATAAAAAAGTTTTTTACTTCTGGACGAAGTTTGATGAAATTTGGTATATTGGTACTTGTGGTCCTGTAATAACACATACTCGTATGATCCTTATATCCCAAATAAAATACCACGGGGGCAAAGTCGTGAACTAGCTGTTTCGGCGGCTTTGCCCGCGCGGTCATTTTTACATTTTACTATATAATTGGGCGATATTTTGCTTAAAAAATTGTTTAACTTGTATTCGTTTATTTTGACCCAGCATTTGTGCATGTGTATAACGAAAATATTATTTTACAGAGGTGGAGGACGGCCGCATGGGCCGCCAAATGCGCGCAGTGCTGTGGAATAGTAAGTCAAATGTTTTACGTTAGGTGTTGCTAACTATGAAATCCCCACTGGTGGAGACGGTCTGGTGGGGATTTCGGTAATAATCCTAATCTTCACCCAAGGAGGAGGAAAAGGAAGACACCACCCCATGTCTAGTTGTACTTGCGTACAACTGGACATGGGGTGGTGTCGTAAAGATCTCGCTGATAGAATTCGATTCAATATAATAAAGTTTACAAAAAGGCTTCTTAAGACTACTTAAATTTTAAAAAACGTAGTGGAAGAAAAGTAAAATTACATAAGTATCTGTAGCGCCCAGAAAGTCTGTACTAAAATAAAGATTAGGCACATTGATGGAAAGAAGAATTTTTGGAGCTCACAACGGTACCCTAGACTTTAGCACAGAGCGAAAGAGAGGGTTTCAGAACCGGGTCAAATTGGACGTGCCGTAGACGAGACACGAGACAAAATGCGCCCCAACCCAGGCCCACCCGGTTTTAATCGAACTCCAAAGAGATGTACATATAAATGTAGTCGGCGGGGAAATTAAAAACTCAACACAAATGTTCGCCATTAATGCTATCATAGCTAGATAAATAAGAATTAATTATTATTAATTATATACCTTTCAAAACGTTACAACTTGCTACTCGTAAGTTGCTATATAATGTGGTACATATTGTCTTGCTGAAGAATCCCGTGTTTTTAAACGAAAATTCAAGAAGTGATTCAATATACTATTCTGGAAATTAAAGAAGTTCTTGTCCTGTTTGTGTTACGAAATATTTGCTGTCATCTGAGATTGGCACTATAAATAAGAAAGAGAAACATGGGCTATAGCTCAACGTTATTGTATTTTTTATCGTTTTCAAGGTCAAATAATCGATACCCGATTTTTCTTTGAAGATATCGTTCCAGTTCCGTAGTATCGTAGTACGTTAGTACATAGAACTTCCTTGTCTTCACCCGAGTACGAAGTAATATGCAGTTGTCTATGCTTCACCCTCAATAACTGCCATCTCATCACACCAGGGATAGACATTTCCTATGTCAATACACCAGAGCACTGACACTGATCTCTATATCTACGGATTAGCTTAGCCGTACTATCGTTTGTGCCATAGACAACTGCACATTACGGTGGTTTGTGTCGATTCAAAGCACCCCCACCGAAGAAAACCACCACAATGGAAGAGTACGGAGCGTAGAGAGAGTATATTGATTAGAGGTGTGAATAACAGCTAGTTTTTTTTTAACGAGCTATATGCGCTAAGCTACACTTACATAGCCAGCTATTTTAAAAGCTATTGTTATAACGTGAACTCAACGCGAAGACGTGAATCAACAAACGACGAGACTGGCACGGAATATCAAACGACGCGCGCGATTTACATTACTTCACTAGAAGCTGGAATTGTCTATCCATTTTTAGAAACTGTAGCAGTTACATTGCATTTTACTGTTATCACTGGACTTTTCAATAAAGTCCCATACTATCGCATTACTATTTCTTGCAGTATTTTTTTATTCACTCACAATAAAACTACCCTACTAACAGTCTATAAGTCTACACCAATGATTTAACATAACATTGATTTACACACTATAGTCAAGTAAAAGCAAAGAAAATAAAAGCTATACAATATTTCCATCCTTAAAACTTCACCCACTTTCCATAGTCCGCACCGAAAGCGAGTATTTTTTGCAAAGAAAAGTTTTACAAATGTGTAAATTCCTTGACCCGTAAAAAAAGCTAATAGCGGTGGCTATAACGTATAACGTTCTAGCTTCATAGAGCAGAACTGCTGATGTAGCAGAACATAACATTAAGTAACAACGAACCAATAACGTAATTACGCATCTTGCACAGTTCGTTAAATTCACGAATCACATCGCGTCGCGAAGCTACAGTTAAAATCATGGAGTTAACCAATGAGGGCTCAACGTTGTAGTGTGTCAAAAATCAATAATGATAAATGAAAATGGGTAGGTTGTTGTTGTAGACTTTCAACAGTTGCTGTCGTACAACGATGGTTGAATTTACGTTCAGCTATCGTGAAGCGACAATAAAAGTTGCTGGCATAGATCAGAAGGATCGAGTCTCGAACTATTGAAGTACAAGGACCTCTTGCTACGATTACCCTAAATCTGAGGAAAGTTGAAATAACACAAGTGGAATTACACAATAACGGAAGCTATATTTCAATTCAGAAAACGCGCATGACATGGCGGTTCGATCCCGCAGTGGTACAAGGTTTCTCTTAAAATAAGACCGTACTTAGTCTATGACGTTTTTCACTGGGGAATTTAGGTTATGTCAGATCTGGATTCAAGATAAGCGAAAATGTTGACGTACGTACGTAGAGAGCTCCCTAGAAACACTCACGGATCCGTGCTATATAAGACGTGGTTCAGGCGAACAGCCGCGAACATAATATGCTCCGGGGTCGTTGGACGAGCCAGCCCGACGAAGTCAGGGCGCGGCGTCTCTTCCCGGCCTCGCTGCGGTGACGTGCATCTTCAGCTGTCCCTTCGTTGACGTTGATACGATATATATTTATTTATCGGCGTTGCGCGTGCGACTCACATCTCCGCGGTTCGGTGACACGGAGTCAACCAATTTCGCGGCATTGCCCCTACTTGACCGTATAAAAATAAAACCGCCGGGGGAACTACGCTCCTTCACATCCCGGCGCGCGCGATTTTCGGAGCCCAGACGAGCGTGCGTTCGCTTCCAAATCTCGGTCTGAACTGACTTCACTCCGATGCAACTTGCAGTGCTGCACGCATGTTGCGTGTAAAAATAGATAATATATATTTTTTCGGTTCTTCGAATCAATCTTTATAAATAATCCTTGATGCTCAAAGATGTAGCTTAAGTTAACACAGGTACGCATCACGCACAATAATACCTATTTTCGCCTTGGACACTGACTTAAAATTGTTTATAATTAAACCGATAAATTAGCGCAATCAGGGGCACAACCTTATATCTCCCAGATTGTAACCTCACTTTTCGGTTAACAATTATTACTGATTTACGTGTAACTAACACAATAGATAGAAAGAACGCATTTTTCTTATTCACATGATACCCCTGGTTTGTAATTCGGTTCGGTATCAACAAAGTTACAAACCAAAACAATTCGGTCAAAAGACGGTATTTTGTATCGATATTATGAGTAAATTACTGCATATATCTTGGATGCAATGACTGAGTTTTGGTCACTACTAGCTGGAAATCCATGACATAATATAAGCTTTATGAATTTCGTCCTATTTGGCGAAATCAAAATCGGTGTGACATCATCACGACTAAAATTGCCATGTAGGTAGTGGTCTTCACTACAACGTGTGTTAACGTTTAGCGTTGCTATAACTAGAAGAGAAAGTGATAGAACTGAGATTAGCGCCATCTACTTAAAATTCGTTGCATTTTCTCCCAATCAAATAATCACTGACAAGAAGGCGCGTGCTGGCGGATTAGAGCCATCTATGGTTTTTTAAGGGGCAGAAATGGGCAAATGACACAAAGTAATTCCGATCCTGTTCAAAAACTACTCACAGTATCATACTGAAATTAAAATATATGATACTCGAGGATATAAGTAATCTTTGTCCCAAAAACATGAATGCACTTATTTGTCTCGATGAAAAAAAAAGCCAATCACACATCTGAAAATAAACAATTCCGTAAATATATCCTACATTTAATGGTATTTCGATATGATATTGTACCTGAATATTACTTGTATATTAAGAAATCGAGTCTTTATCCTATTTTTTGAAAAGACTCTATTTATGTGTAGTTGGGATTTTTCTAGAATGTCGCTTACGCTCTTTAATTCGGAGTGATATCAATTTCGTGCCGCACTACTCTTTCACGGAAATCTACGTATTTTGCTTCGCGGTCTCTGCCAATTCTGCCATTCCGCGGCGAGCCGCGTTGCTAGCTGCGCTACTTTGTCCGTTTTGACTTGGAGCTTGTAAATGAATGAAAAAATGGGTAAACCAAAAGAAAAACACCCCAGATCTAGAAAAAAGCTTTACAAATATCGCCTCAAGCGTATGATTGCTAAAATAAGTACGTAACACAATAGTTGCTGTTATTGACGATTATGTATTTTTTTAATGAATATACCTATTGCGAGCCTTATCCCAATTGCAAAAGGTACAAATTCATGTGTGAACTTCTGAAAATGTACAATTTAAATTATATTACTTTTGTCGAATAATAACAAGAAATCAGTTCACAGGACTATGGTATTTTTTAGAGTCACAGTACAGAGTAGAAACAGTAGGCAAACACGCTACCCAAATCACACGCTTTACTTAGGCTAAAATTGGTAACACAACCACACATACTCAACTAGTCGAGAATAAAATACTATTATATTATCGTTTATCAGATCTAATAATTTCAATATCTTTTACAATGCATTACCAAGTAAAGCCTAATCATGGAGTTGGTGATAAAAATGTTCAAATCGTTGAAACGTAAATATATTTGTGTGTAGGTAGAAATAAACGTTATTTTAATAACCGTTTTATTGAGATTTGTAATATGAATTTACTCACGTTAGTTTTTAAAATCAAATAGGTTAGTTAGTGTTTGATGCTATTGTTATAGATTGGGTGAGAATTGAATGTGTATCTAGATGTTTTGACAAGTTTACTACTGAATGAATACACATGAAACTTGGTGTGATTTGAGTTCATACTACGAGGTAGTACATAGAATACTTTTCATCCCGAAATATTAAAGGGTTCCCACAGGATAGGTGTTGAAAGTTATTTAAAAGAACACGTATCACGCTGAAACTACGGGACGGATTTTGATGTAACTTGGCACAGTCATAGTTTATATGATGGATTAAAATTAAGGATACTCTTTATCCCGAAATACTAAAGGGGTTCTGCGGGATCGGGGGTCATGGCTATGTTAATTTTGAAGTATTAAATAATATTTTTTGGAGGGTACTCTATATTCCATACGGAAGCTAAAACTGTTTTTGTCTGTCTTTATTTAGACCGCGCATAACTACCAACAAAACTACTATTTTTATTCAAAATTTGGGTTGAAATTGAAGTCACAATTTATCCCAAAAATATAATGGGTTCCTTTTTTTAACCCTAGCTCCAAAAATATGTTAATTAATAATCAAAATCTGTACTTATATTAAAGCAATAAGTATAAGTCTGTACAAAGATTATTAAAAAAATGATCTTAAATACTTTGAGCCGTTGTGGTTTCGGCTTAGAATAAGACCCCTCCCAATCCTCCCATGGATGTCGTAAGGGGCGACTAAGGAATACACACTGGAAGATGGGCAACAGCGTTCTACGAGTACATATTTGTAATACTGCGCTCACCAATCCACCAGCGTGGTGACTACGGCAAACAACCCCCCAACCCCCCCCCCCCCCCCCCCCCCAACATGATAAACACAACTGAAAAGACGGCCCCTGGGGACTAGGGGCCGTCTTTTCAGTGGTGGCTCCATTATTCCTGGCACCGGTAGCAGCAAAGGTAAAGGTGGAGCAAGGGGTACTAAGAATCCCCGGCAGAGATACAGCTATCCACCCTCACGATCTCTGAACCTGGCAACCTATAACGCGCGCACCTTGAGAACCGATGAGAAGTTGATAGAGCTGGAAGAAGTAGTAAGTAAGTTGCGCTGGGGTATTATAGGGTTATCAGAAGTCCGAAAAGAGGGAGAGGATACGATGATCCTCAATTCTGGCAACTTATTCTGTTTCCAGTCCACAAGTCCCTCGTCAACATCATTGTGAAGATCAAAAGCGTTTTGAGCAGGGTGGCATACCTTATACTCAGAATTACCGAACGGTATTCGATGAAGGTCCTACAGGTGTACACCCCACACTCAAAACGCCTGGACGATGAAGTAGAAGCTATGTACGACGACATTCATGCCATACATGCTCCGAAAACATACTTCACAGTAGTGATGGGGGACTTCAACGCACGGCTAGGCATGAGGAAGGCAATAAACTGAGAGTGGGACAGTTTGGATTTTGACAGCGGAACCAAAGGGGTCAGCGATTGGCTGACTTCATGAAAAATTGGGACTCTTTATGATGAACTCCTTTTTTTAATAAGCGCTGTCCAGGAAATGGTAGTGGCTGCACCCCAGTGGTCGTGAGCGCGAGATAAATTTCATTTTGACGACCAATAGGCATATATTCAATGAAGTCTCTGTGATCAACAGGGTTATGACCGGCAGTGATCACCGCATGGTAAGAGGCTCATTGAATATCAACGTAAAGCTTAAAAGGTCTCGTTTGGTGAGATCTACTCTTCGCTTAAGTCCTGACCAAATCCAAAACCCCGAGAGCTGGTATTCCAAAATTGCTTCCAAATCCTTACCGAATTCAATACAGTGGACGAACTAAACAACGGGCTAGTGGATATTATTGACGCGGTCGGGTCTGAGTCTTTAAGACCCACCGCTAAAACAGAAGACAGAAACTCTCTGAACATACACTCAAACTTTTGGCAGAACGAGGTGACATGAAGCTGGAGTCTTTAGTGGATATGTCGAGTTAAGCTTGCTTAATAAACAGATATCCAAGTCGATGCGACACGATTTGCGTTCATATAATGCGTTCGTATTAAGAACGTAATAGAGCGGAACAAGGGCTCCAAAGTCTTCGCAAGATATCTGTCTGAGCTAGAGATTGGCTGTGGCATCATCGTTTGTCGAAGCTAGAGATTTTGAGTAAAGCTCGAGTAAGTTCTATGAGCAATTATACACCTCAGCGCGTAGGCCTCCTAGCACGACTAGCGATGCAAGAGCCTGTTTGACCCGACATTATACCGAAATTATCCCGGACGTCAGCCTATACGAGATCAGAATGGCTCTCAAACAGCTTAAGAGCAACTAGGCACCAGGGAGGACAGAATAACGACAGAGCTACTGAAAGCGGGTGGAACACCGGTACTTAAAGTCCTTCAGAAGCTATTTAACTCCGTCATCCTCGAGGGTACTACGCAACAGGCATGGCACAGGAGCATAGTGGTGTTGTTATAATTTGAAAAAGGTGATAACACCCTCTTGAAGAATTATAGGCCCATTTCGCTGCTGAACCATGTTTATAAGCTTTCGAGAGTATTTACAAACCGTCGGCTCGTAGGTTCAATGACGTAGTACTCTCGAGGATGACCGAGTTAAACAGTCTCTGAAGGACTTTAGTACCCGCTTTCAGTAGTTCTGTCATTATTCCATCCTCCCCTGGTGCCTTGTTGCTCTTAAGCTGAGCTCACTCAACATCTCTGGCTTTGACGAAACGATGCTCCCACTGCTGGTCTTCAGCTTCGTCAACAAGCTTTGCCTAACAGACAGATTTCTTGCAAACACCTTGGAGCCCTTGTTTCGCTCTATTGCATTCATAATACAATTAATATTATAAGAACACAAATCGTATCGCATCTACTTGGAGATTTGTTTATTAAGCAAGCTGTTACTCGACATATCCACTGAAGACTGCAGCCTCATCTCACCTCGTTCTGCCATAAGTTTGAGTGTATGCTCAGAGAGTTTCCGTGTTCTATTTTTGCGGTTGATCTTTAAGAACTCCGACCCGACCGCGTGAATAATTTCCACCAGCCCGTTGTTTAGTTCGTCCACTGTATCGCATTCGGTAAGGATTTAGAAGCGATTTTGGAGCTCAAACTGAAAGCTCTAGGGGTTTGGATTTGGGGAGGACTTGGGCGAAGAGTAAATCTCAACAAAAGAATGAACAAATATGGAAAAACTTACATCCTCGTAGAGTTTCTTGGTGCTCTCTTCTCTAACGGGTGTATTTCCGAAGCACTGGTAGATTTAGAAGGGTATTTATTTCCTTTTACACTGTGAGATTTAACTCTGTTGGCACATGAAAGGGAAATTTCCTTTTCAAACTCAAAGCAGTCTTAGTTTACCTAAGTTTTATTGATTGGATCTATTTATAATATTTTAGGTATTTCTCTTTTTTTCATGAGATGTTAATTTTGAATTATATAAGCGCTATTATTTTGCCTATTTACAATAAAATACTTTGACTTTGTGCCTATTCGTATTCTTTAAATATTTTTTATATTAATATTTTGATATACTTACAATAAATTAGTTCATCTTCTTTTCTAATAACCAGAGCTACAAACCACAAATACAAAGCAACCGACATCTCCTGCCACCAACTCATATACCCATTGTTTACCACCACCTGCCCCTATGAGTTACCACCTACCATCACCAGCTCCAACTTCTGACTACCTTCTATTTGATAATGAATGTAGCCACCACATCTCAGTACCGAATACTTGCCGTACACCAACAACTGCCATTCCTTTATTATGAGACCAGCTCTTTGGTCACAAAAAAATTACTACTGTTTCATTCATTTTAATCGAATTGACATTGCAATATGTATGGAATAGTTTTTTTGTAATTTCAAAGTAAGTCTTATAGTATAAGTGGTTAATTATTATAATACATCTATACTTCTATACTAATCTATACTATATAATATTATAAAGAAGTAAATAGGCGGTTTACTACGTATAGGTTTTGAGAATATAAACTAGTTTTCTTAATTCTAAATAGAGGGAGCTTGTGGACTTAGAACACCGTTTTTCGCTTATCGCGATTAATGCACGCGGGGAAGTGGGGGTGAAAATTGAAATATCCGCGCGTCAATTCTGGGCCTTAATGTACAAGCTTGTCATTTATGATTGTGCAATACGATGCAACGTGACTCCCTAGATTTAAGAATAAACTAGTTCCTCTTGACGCCACGGTATTTCAATCAAATATACTTGTCCAGAACAACAACCGTCGCAGTACGCACAGAACGTGGGTGGCTCGTCGTCCGCCGCGTACTACAGCATGCCGACGTCGGTGAGCGAGCGGCCGCCGCCGCTGCTGTACGCGCACCACGCCCACACGCCGCACACGCCGCACACGCACCACGCCGGCCTCATGTACGCGCCGGCACCGCAGTCGCAGCTCTACCTCGACATACTGAAGAACCGGGACGGGCAGCAGCACCAGGACCAGAAGAAGGAAGCGCCGCAGGTAGCCACCCGTCGACTGCGTTCTTTATTGCAAAGTTATTGTTTTCCATTCATAAAATGATCGTTTGGCACGTGAGGCCTTTTGTTTTTCGAGCGGCGAGGGGTTTTGGTCTATTTTATCGTCAAACGGTCCAAACAAAATTGTTTGTTAGTTTGTTGTGGTAAAGCTGTCTGTCTGGCTGTCCAACTGTCTCCGGCTTGTAGAGCCTACACGGCTTGACCTAGAAACTTGAAACTTATTTTTCGAAACTAATCATACTTTATATATTCACAAAATACTAAAAATATTGATTTCATGTTATTTTTTAGAACATTTCGTATTACCAACCAAAATTTTGCGGTTTATAAAATTAGTCTAGCAGCTATACAAGATCTTTGAAGTACGAAGGCCACGTCGCTCGCAACCACAGACCGACCTGTTATAGCTTGGATTTGGCCCGACCTTTCTCTTGACTTATGGTGAAGATAATAGAGACAAAGAACAATGAAGAAAACTGGCATTTCTGATCTTCAAACAATTTAAAATCAATGCAGCCCACAAACCCCGCATCAGGAGACCTGTCTAGACATACTAGGATGCGATTATAATAAATAGTAATATAGTAATGGTTTTCGTGTATGCAGGCAGCGTCATCACATTCTCTTATTATACAGCCTCCGCAGGTGCTGATTGGACTGAGCGAGGCGCACCACCCGCACGTGAGCAGTGGCGTGGCGTACGCGCCGCCCGTGTCGCGCCACCTCGCCATACACGCGCCGCAGCACGCCGCCATGCAGGTAACGTACACTAGTGTAAGGATTCTAACGATACCCCATACTTTTAAATCTGTTCAGGCATTTAAAAGTTTTGATGGAATAAAGAAACTCACATACAAACATACATACATTCAAACATACTTGAATCCTAAAAACATAACATTTCTTTTTTGGGCAGTCGTGTAAAAAGAAGACCACACAAATTTCCATAAAGATTTCATGCAATATTTTCCCGCCAGAGTTGCTTGCTACTTTCAATCATGAAATAGGTGGTGCTTTTTCTTTACAATACATTTGCGTAAAACCTCCGCAGTAATCGATCATTCTGAACACTGCCTAGCCTGTCATAAATAAGTAAACTTAAAAAACAAGTTTTTCTCTTTTTTTCCTATTTTTTATTGCATTTCAAATTTTACGCTTTTATATATATATTTTTTAGTGATTTGTTATCGGTTTGTGAGGCCGGATAGCTAATTAGAAAGAGCTCGAAATTTGAATTGCAAGATTCCAGGACAGACAAAATACATAGATACATACATACAAATGAAGTTAAACAAAAGCTTTTAAAAAAAACTGTAGCAGGACTAACACATCTCTTCTAACCTTCCAGACGGCGAAACCCGGCAGCATCACCCAAGGCTACCCCGTCCAACAGAACAACCCCAACGTGCCCAACCCTAACATTTACCCGAACAGGCACAGATACTAGCGCCCGCCCACTCGCGCCTCTTGCATCGGTCGCCCGCAGTGCGTACAATATCTGAGGAACAGCGCGCCTAATAACATTGGTCAAGCAATATGCACTCAGAAGTGATAGTCCGATGTACTTAGGCTGTAGTTCATCAATATCTAAACTGTGGTTAAGTTTAACTACAGTTAATTTTAAAATTGATAATATAAATTATCAATTTTAAATTTAATATCGTGATATTGGCTCGTGATTTTTAAATTATATTAAAATTTTCAGCACAGGATGTTTTATTTTGTTCAACTTAAATCGATTAATAACATAAAAATTAATATCATTCAGCAATAGTTTTGTTTGTATGTGTTTTCAATAGATATGAGTTTTAGCGAGCGTGTGCAATGAGACGGCGATTTGTATTCGTAGTGCAGTGCTAATACAAACATTAACTTTTAAGGCTATTTTACTGTAGTGATATATCCCGGATTGCAGTCATCCTAAAAGTATGACTAATTGAATATCAGTTTATTGAGTAAAAATACTTATTAATTTCACTTAATAGAACTGATTTGATAGACTTTCTCTAAATGTGGTGCCTGAAAAATTGCGCGGAAGTGTTTTCGTTGTCGCCAAACCAATCCCGCCGGGCGGGGAGGACGCGCTCCAATTGCTAATCGAAGTACCACTAATTAGATCCAAAAATTTACTTGTGCTAGAAAAAAGTCAGAGCTCAAGATCCGAGCCGATACCTGTATGTACAGCATATTTTATAAAACTCGTGTCACATAATTAGCTTATTCTCGAGTCGTACACAATTTTTTTTATTTTGTAAAATGTGCTTTACGTAACACAATTAAAGCTCATATTTCAATAAACTTTGAGCCGAGTTGGTATTGTGTCGATATTATGTGCTACTAATCCATACCAATATATAAAAGTGAAATGTTGTCTGTTTGTTTGTTTGGGGAGCTTTCACGCGACAACGGCTGGACGGATTTTGATGAAATTTAGAATGGAGATAGCTTATACCCTGGAATAAAACATAGGAAACTGTTTATCCCGGAAAAATGTAAGTTTCCACGGCAATACTGGAAAATGTTGATTTCTCACTGTAAAGAACGGTTGCCATCACAGTGGTCTGTGGTTGCCATGGAAACGAAATAACAAGTCTTTCAAAAAACATCAAGAGCATTAGTGCTATACGAAGTAAATATATGTCTATGGTGCTATACCTACTTTTGCATTGGTTTTATCCTAGAAGAACATAGGTGGTTTTTTTCGCGATATACAATAGCCCGCGCGTGCGAAATCGCCGGCGGGAAAACTAGTTATTAATAAAAATTAGCATAGTAGTTTTATTGTTAAGTAAATCCAATTGAATTCGGTTTTGTTCAAATAATTATTGTATTAAATTATGGACATAAATGTTACCGTACGCCGCTTTGGGTTTACCTTTATATATTATCTTACCTATTATTTTATCTATATCTATAAAATTAGCTCTATTGACTGGCGGTACTTTTCTCAATCATCGCGTAGAGGAGCTTTTATTTTATGTTGTACATACAGTCAGTTTATTGGAGAAGGATAATTTGTTGAGATCATGTTTACAGGAGAAATAGATGTATACATACAATAGTCGCAGCGGATCTTTGTGGTTGTGAAGTTAGGCTCTGTGGAGGTTTGCGCAGGTACTGCTACTAGGATAAAACAGCATAAAGTAAGAGCGAGATAGACTATGCGAAAAACGTAAGCGAGTGAGCGAGGCAGTTATACAATGCTGTCTTCACCTTCAACATTGGGATTGCGCCTGAAAAATAGCAGTTTGCGCAGCGACTTGCAGACAACTTCCGAGCCACAAAGATCCGCTGCTAATACTGTACCTTCCAGTTATATAAGTTAGTTTATATCTTTACTCAAACAATACTAGTAATGTGGTCATTATTTCGACAACCTTCTGTGGGCAAAGTCGACCTTGCCGCGCTGCTTGAATAGGCGCCAGCAAAGTTGTATGGAATTTCATTATTGTCGTGTTTTGCGGCCAGCAATTTCCTTTGAAAATCCATTATTGTCGTCTTTTGTCTGTGCACTATTATTTATTCCGTGGGTTCGTTAACCCCGAACGCGAAAAGAGAGGCGTTGTAGCTCCCAGACGAATGACCGATTTTGATGTTTTTTTTTCTGTTTGAAAGCTGATGTGATCATGATTGTTGTTGTTGTTTCTGTTGTTATTTCTGTTTTTGTTTCTGTTTCTGTTTCTGTTGTTGTGTTCGTTGTTGTTGTCTTTGTCGTAGTCGTTGTTGTTTTCGTTGTTGTTGCATTGTTTGAGTAAATTCTTATTATACTAAGCTGGTTTTATTTAAATTCCTCGCATTGTTTGAGTAAAGCACTATACAAGCCTTGGTCCGCAATGACTGCCCTGCTGGCCACGCTATGATGGCCTCGAGCTTTGCTTAGTTAAGTTCTCGGCCTTCATTCCAGCTTGGCCATCAAGGGCTGCAATGCTGACCGCGCTGTGATGGCCTCGAACTTAACTTAGCTACGCTCTCCACCATCATCATCGCTGCCAGCAACGCAGTCATTACAGACCGCGGCAGTCATGTACTAATCTTATAATTTATCTAAAGGATTAAATTGAATTACGGACGGGACTCCAACCCGCATCACCCGTGCCGCGGCACATACTTTTTGCCAATTAAGCTAAAATGTATTTTAATATTTTTATTTTGAGGATTTATTGTGCGATGTAGTTGTTAGGATGGCTTTATTGGCAAAAAGCATGCGGGTTCTAGTTCCGTACGTAATGAAAAAAATAGTTTGGAAATATTATAAGATATTACACATAGTATTATGTTTTTGCTAAGCTGTCGTAACTATTAAAAATCAAATGGTAATCTGTAAGGCTTGATTTCACCGACATTAGAATATTGGTAAACTGTTAACATGTATAATTTCAATAACTGTGATTTAACTATGTTTAAAATGTTGGTGAAAATTATTAAAAAAAAGTCGCATGTAGATCATGTATTATTTTATATAGATTGTTATGAATTATGATTATGATACTTGCATGAATTTGATGACATTATGTGAATAGATACTGCAGGCTAATGAATTGTGTAACGAACTAGCGAACCGCTCCGTCCTCGCGCGGGAAGGTTATTTATAATTATACGTTAAAATCATCCTCAGTAATGAAAGGGGAAAACCAAAACAAAATCAATTCAGTAGTTTATTTTCTGCTTATAATGAATAAAAAGGTTTTATTTTAATTTTATTGAATTAAGGCGGAATAAATATGTTTTGTAAAATCTTCGTATCTTTTATTGCTAGCGTAGCTGTCTGCTAACTGTTTCACTGCTGAAAACACATACGTAGTGTTTTTGAAAGCGCGACGCCGGTGCGGCAAATCACGCCCAGCGCGTTTTTAGACGTGAGTTTAACCCAGTGACGTCATCGTCAGCACCCTGAGCTAGACTCGCTTATTAAGCTCAGCAGTGAAAGTGTTACAAAGCCCACCCGGTCGTATCAAGGTTCTAATAATATTACATTATCATTGATACAACCGGGTATTTATATTCAAATTTGAGAATCGTATTTTCCAAACGAATGGACCAATTTAGCTGTGGTTTTTCATGTTTCATAGCTGAGATAACCGAGATGGTTCTTAGATATAAAGCCCCCAGCCCCCCCCCCCCCCCATGAAGAGAAGACTGAAGTAGCGGGAGTCAGTGTCGACAAGGGCGAGCGTTGTCTCCAACTACCCGCATTTGGTTTTATAAAAATTCAGAATTGTCACTCAACACTAACGACACTAACGACATTTTCAGATTTCTTCTGACATAAACCGCGACGCGAACACTTGCTTATAACGGGATTCAAGGACGCAGCCAACTTGAAACCATTTCAACCGCTTCACGTAAAATCCTGGAGTAGTATAGTTACGTTCCGTGGAGAGGATCTTCGGGTCGTGGAGTTCAATCCAGTAGGGCCCGATTCGAGCAAATACTCAGCGACTGCAGTTTTTTTTAACTGGCGGTTATTAACAGCTGCAATGTGTTCTTTGACCCTTTCCGCTAAAGGGGAACCTGTTGTACCTGTTAGACCATGAATTATTAGGTATTCTGTGACCATGATGTAATGTTTCTGCCCATTAGAGAACAGTTTTCTTTTCTCTAAACATAATACAATGCAGCAAGACGTGAAGTTATAGTTGCAGGCGGCCATCATCATCAGGTTTTTGTGTTGAAGAGTCATTGAAGGATTTTGAAGCGAAAAAGTAAGGTTTTCTTTTGTTATCATTTATTTACCTAAGTGAAATACATTCAGCATAGAAATGTACATTCTAGTTATGCTATAAGGTTGTGCTGCTTACAAAATAAAATGATTTGCGACAAAGATCACCTAAACTTTTTAAGACAATTTAGTCATCTACTTATGTATACGGGTGTTGGACCTTGGCCCTCCTCAAACTGTTGTACTTTGTTCCGTGGTCCGAGGTTCAAACTATACTCATATGTATTAATAATTTATATTTATTCTATAAAATTTATACATGTTATGATGTTATGTTTGTTTTTTATATTATAAATAATACGACCGACCGACGACCGGTTGGTCTCGAGGCTAGAGATCCTAGGTACGAAATCGAACAGTCGCGGGTTCGAATCCTGCAAGGTTCAATCATTTGTGTGATGAGCAGAAATGTTTGTTTCCAAGTCATGGATGTAATATTCTTATCTATGTATGTTTATCCGTTATCTAGTGCCCATAGCACAGGGTATCCTAGTTTGGGGCTAGATAATTGGTGTGGAAGTGTCCCGAATATATTTATTTATTTAATATATTTACGTTAAAAATAAGAAAATAACTTTAATTTAATATACTCGCTAGGGTGTTTTTTAACTGAAAAAGACTGTATGTTAGTAGTTAATAAAACCAGCTAAAATGCTGTTAATTTTGTTGAAATTCTTATTTAGTATGTAGATACATCAGATATATATAGAAATAAATGCCTAGGTACTATCAGAATAATAATATATGAAAAGTAATTATTACAAATACTCATTGTGATGCTAAACAAAAAAAAAAGAGTATCTGCAATGTATATTTTGGTGAAATAGTGTTCATTATTAGTTTGTTAGCTTGTTATGGGTTAAGTAATAATGTTTACTCAAACAATACTAGTAATGTGGTCATTATTTCGACAACCTTCTTTGGGCAAAGTCGACCTTGCCGCGCTGCTTGAATAGGCGCCAGCAAAGTTGTATGGAATTTCATTATTGTCGTGTTTCGCGGCCAGCAATTTCCTTTGAAAATCCATTATTGTCGTCTTTTGTCGTAGCACTATTATTTATTCCGTGGGTTCGTTAACCCCGAACGCGAAAAGAGAGGCGTTGTAGCTCCTAGACGAATGGACCGATTGAGATGTTTTTTTTTTTCTGTTTGAAAGCTGATGTGATAGTGATTGTTGTTGTTGTTGTTTCTGTTTCTGTTTCTGTTACTGTTACTGTTTCTGTTTCTGTTGTTGTGGTCGTTGTTGTTGTCTTTGTCGTTGTCATTGTAGTTTTCGTTGTTGTTGCATTGTTTGAGTAAATTCTTATTATACTAAGCTGGTTTTACTTAAATTCCTCGCATTGTTTGAGTAAAGCACTATACAAGCCTTGGTCTGCAATGACTGCCCTGCTGGTCACGCTATGATGGCTTTGAGCTTTGCTTAGTTAAGATCTCGGCCTTCAAGCTTGGCCATCATTTGCATTGGCTGTTCGCGCTATAAAGGCCTCGACGTTCGGTCTCGGCCTTCATTCCAGCTTGGCCATTAAGGGCTGCAATGCTGACCGCGCTGTGATGGCCTCAAACTTAACTTCCATCTCGACCATCATCATCGCTGCCAGCAACGCAGTCATTACAGACCGCGGCAGTACTGTAATATTGAGTAGGTAGAGGTACTTAGTAGAATAAAAAATCATAATTGATTGCCTAAAAGTATGTTTTTTGATATGACTCTTCAGGTTGACCATGATACAACATGGAGGTTACAACACCTGTGTTGTAGTACCTTGGACCGGAAGCAACTTTTTTTCTTAATCCTTATTTTTTACTAAGACAACGTTTGTCTACGGTTTTCACTAATTTATATACTTGAACCTTTAAATGTTTACTTTACGATGCAATTTAGTTTAGGACAATAAAAGTCGCCGTTTTAAAAAAAAAAAATTTTTTAGAATTGTGTGTCCGTGGTACATCCATGGCTGCAATCTATCTTATATACGCCAGTGGCCCAATTACAGAACTTGGCTACAATCGGATTATCACTTTTTACATAGCAATTTCGACTCTATCGCAAGGCATTAGTGATATCGATACTGACAATCCGATTGAAGCTAAGTTGTGTAATCGGGCTGCCGGAGTTTGAAAAGGAATGACATCTTTCGGTGTTCTGCATACCACGATCAATGTAACTTGAACGAAACGTCGAGGTAAATAAAAAATAAGTTTTCAGCGCGATTAAGTCTCGTTTAAATATATAACTAAGTATGTGTTCGAATCGCGAAAGTTTAAAAGTTACGATACCTGTTTTGTCAAATTATGATGAGTAGCTTAGAAGTTATGACGGAACAGATGAACATACATACATATCCACATACTTCTTCTTCTTCTTCTTCTTTAGCCTTCTTCAAAGTCAAAGTATTTTATTGTAAATAGGCAAAATAATAGCACTTTTACAAGTCTAAATTAACATCTCATGAACAAGGAGAAATACATAAAATATTATGAAAAGATCAATTCAATAAAAATTTAGGTAAACTAAGTATTCTTTGAGTTTGAAAACCAACCTTCAACCAAGTGATTGGTGTAGGCCTCCTTCAAACTTTTCCATTTCTCTCGATTTTGATTTGAGAGTCCAATTGATGCCACCTTCTTGATGTAGTCCTTCCACCTCATCTGTGGTCTTCCCACTGGCCGTTTACTGCTATATGATCGCCACTCCAGCAACAGTTTATATACTGGTTAAAATCATAATAATCATAACCCTCCTTTTTGCTGCGCCGTAGTCGGGTAATACGAGTTAGTTGCTCGGTGAATATGTAGAATCAGAAAAAACTTTTGTACCTATAATATTATCACAGGTTTTACCACAGGTAGGCAAATTGGACGGAGCCGACATTTTATTAAAATAAACCACAAATTAAATTTGTAGTTAATTTTATTGGTCTTACTTTTGACCGTACAATTCAAGCGAAGATAAATTAATGACATTTTGTACTTAATTAATTCCTTACCTATATAAATTCATTCAACGCATAGGCGATGTCTAGTACATTCTTCATTTGCAGTAACAACCATATTAAGTACTTTTCACCTTACAAGCTCGGAAATATTCTGTTTGACATTCGAAATCTGAATGCAAAAGTGCCGAAATCTGAGTGCAAAAGTGCATTTTACCCGCTAGCGTGGAAAGAGTTTTTAAAATTCGAACAATTCTATTCAATAATTTTCTATACCGCCAGCTTGTACTATTCATTATTCTGTGCCGCCAGTTCACTGAAAATACATTAATACTCATTTATATTATATTATTATTCGTTTCGATTCGACTCCACTCGACTCTATATGACTCTATTTGACTGTACTCGACTCTACTCGACTATTTGATTCTAATCAACTCTATCCTATTCGACCATAATCGACTCTTTTCAACTCTATTCGACTCTAGTCGAATCTATTCGACTCTAGCCGAATCTATTCGACTCTACTTGACTCCATTCGACTCTATTCATCTCTATTTTACTCCACTCGACTCTATTCGACTCTACTCGACTCTACTCGACTATATTCGGCTCTATTCGACTCTGTTCGACTTTATTTGACTCTATTAGAGTCTATTAGACTCTATTCGACTCTAATCGACTCCGTGAGACTACTCGACCCTACTCGATTCTATTCTATTCTAAGTATATTATATTTACACAACTGCCAGGCGTACCGCAACGGCTCATTTTTTCTTATTATTATTATTATTATAAACACTAATTAAAAATATTAAGTATATAAGCTGTTTTTCTTGCACCTAGCATTTTCCTCACTGTAGGAGGTGAAAAGTTGTGTGTTTCGCACGGCTGCAAAGATATTCTGCATCTCGCACTTTTGAAACCCTCGCTTCGCTCGTGGTTCAATCCTAGAATCCTTCGCTAGCTCAGGTTTCAATAGAAGTACTCGCGACAAAAAATCACTTTGCAGTCTTGCATATCAAATAACTATTGTCTTGAGACACTGTGGTATGGATGACTTGACGAAGCTTGTCGAATGCTGCGCAACCAAGCTGTTGGCTTCCTTCTAAAAGTTGTTCTTACCAGGAGTATTCATAAAGTAAATGTAATTTTTGGGTCGGTGTATCACTGCAAAGAGAATATATCACTGTTTTGGTGTGCATTTAAACCATTGATTTAAACAACATAAGACAGGACCTGACAAATGCTAAAATGACAGGGTGGCTTTTAATTCCCTTTACATATTTTTTTAGGCTTCTGTTTTCTGTCTACGCTTCTACCCTTCAAGCATCAATCTTTTACGTTACCTTTTGGGTTTGTACCTATCTTCTTGACCAACCTTTAGCCTGTAAACGTAATACAACCTCTTTGCACGATGTATTAGGTACAGATTCATGCCTCTTTGTGACTGACCATTGTAACCTCTTTAAATCGACACATTTTTATAAGCACATGGAGGTTTATTTACAGACTGTCAAGTGTCCACAGCAATGTGCAGTTTTATGATGCAGTTCTTACGTAGTGAATAAATACTCTTTGGCGCAGTTGTCTATGCAAGGTGTCACACAATGACACGCACGCTTTTTTTTTAAAGAAAGTTTGAAAATGCTTTCTCTCAACGAAAAATCCTAAGTGTGCTGTGGAAAATCCTGGAATAACAGGGTACGTATAATCTGTAAAACTAAAATTAGTATTTACTATTATGATTTTGAACACTAAAACCCTCTTCACTATCTCGTCATAAAAAAACTATATTGCCCAGAGATAATATACTTACTACGCTGCAATTCGACCTGCAAATGTGGCGTAGGTCACACAAGGTAGTAACTGCAGCATTCACTTCTATCCGAATTAAATATAATAAAAATTACAATAGGGTTGAAAATAAAATAAACGCGAATCGCCAAGATACGAATGGGTGCCTCACTTGCCCCATCCCCACAGCTTGCTACGCCGCAATTTGACCTGCAAGTGTGAGCGTAGGTAACACAAGGTGGTAACTGCAGCATCCAAATCTATGCGAATAAAACATTAAACAATTAGATATAGGGTTGAAAATATGAAAACGCGAATCGCTGGGCCGTGAATTTGCCGCCTTGCCCCCATCCCCATTGCTACGTCGCAATTTGACCTGCAAACATGGACTTAGGTACTTGTACTATTATTTATTCTATGACTTAGGATACGTACTAAGTAACTGCAGCATGCAACAACTCCATGCGAATAAAACATCATGTAAATATTATATGTACTTAAATAGCGTTGAAAATTCAAAATCGTTGAATCTCCGGGATGTGAATGAGCTTCCTCATTTACCCCATCCCCCAGTAGTGTGGGTAGGTAGTAGAAGATAACTTGACCGCGCGGGGGTCGGAATGACCTGCAAGTAGGTCATGCAGCGATCGATGCACACTGCATCTTATTCGGTCCGCCGGTAGTTTAATGCAGGCGAGTGTCGATGGCGCACACGAATGGTCCTTTTATACTTAGACTAGCGACTCGCCCCGGCTTCCTCGGTTAGCTATGGGTTTCTCTTAATATTTATTTGTACAAATAATTATATTGCCCACTCCGTAGCCCGTCCGCTCGTCATGCTCCCGCGTCATTGCACACACTACATAATAAACTAATAATAAATACGAAGAACATCGTCACGTGGAGTTAATTGATTTCCGTTCAATGAAAACATCGTCATAACCAAGAAGGTTTAAAAAAGTCGGAGTCTACACCAAAATCCAAAGTGAAACCCAAGATTTGCCGATCCGCTCGTACGCCCAAGCCTCACGCACACATTTATAACATGTTATGCCGATCGGCCGCCACATATCGCTCGAGCATGTTAGTCGTGTTCAAGTTCTCACGGAAAACAATGCAGTATTTTGTAATGAAATTCTTTCAGTCAAAGTATTTATTTTAAATAGGCAAAATAATAGCACTTTTCAAGTCAAAACTTAACATCTCATGAACAAAGAGAAAGACATAAATGATTATAAATAGATCAAATCAATAAATTAGGTGAACTATGTAACGTGATGGCACCAATGAACGACAAGCACCCGTAATCAACGCTTTTTTTCTATAACCGTCGAAAATAAGGATAGAGAACTAATTTTTAAATGTAGCAACACTAAGCCATAGACAGTGTACTTCGTACTGTAATCCAGTGCAATGACATGGAGATCTGCCATTTCGATTAAAGATGGCGACCTAAAATTTAAGTGAAGTCAGTGCTTCTGTGAAATAATCGGGATTTATTAAGCGAATCGCTAAGAGAGTGAGTGCAAACTTTTCCGCATTACTTTATTACTATGAAAGCTGTTTATATTTTAGTGTATTTCATGGATTACTATAGATATCTTTCAAATCATTTTACAGTTATACAATTTGAGGTTACATTATTTTTAATGAAAAAGCCGGTGTCGATAACTGGTAACCGTTAAATGACTTTTACTCCAATAATCGACATAATGTCGATTCTAATTATTTTTTAAGGTTTTATATTTTTAAAGGAATCTAGCTGTTTTTTCTTTATTTATTTACTTCATATTTGAAAGAAACTGATTGGTGTGTATTTACCAGTAATCGACAAAGTGTCGATTATTGGATATGAATGTGTCGATATTTGGTTTTCACAGATGGCGCCGAGAAAAATGTATACCCCGGAACAAATGGGTAAGGCCATTGAGGCCGTTAAAAAAGGGGAAAAGATTGCAGTTGCAGCTAAAAATTTTGGGGTCCCTAGAATTACTCTTCATGATAAAGTCACAGGAAAAACTCCAATTGGTTGCACTATGGGACCGAGTACCGTACTGACAAAAACAGAAGAAGATATATTAGTGAGATGGATAATAGCATTATCTGAAAGACACATTCCAATGACAAAAGATAATTTATTGGACAGTGTGCAAAAAATTATAACCGAACAGAAGAGACCAAATCCTTTCACAAATAATAGACCGAGTAAAAAGTGGTTTCAGTCTTTTCTTAAGAGACATCCGGAATTGACCCAAAAAATACCAGATAACTTGACAAGAGCTCGAGATAACGTGACTGAAAATGACATAAGAAACTGGTTTCAAGAAATCGAAAATTATCTGGAGGAAAATAATTTAAAAAGTATTCTAAGCGACGCAAATAGAGTATTCAATACCGACGAAAGCGCTTTTTTCTTGTCGCCAAAACCTGGTCGTGTTCTTGCCAAAAAAGGGGAAAAGCATCTCTACAGCGCCTGTGGCGATGAGAAAGATAATTTGACTGTTCTGGTCACAGCAAATGCTGCCGGTGTACTTGCGCCTCCTATGATCATTTACAATTATGAACGAATTCCTGCATCCATCTCTGCCGGCATTCCCGATGAATGGGCGATAGGAAAGTCAGAAAACGGTTGGATGTGCAGTAGTACGTTCTTTGAATACGTAACAAATATCTTCAATCCCTGGTTAGAACAAAATAATATTCAAAAACCAGTATTATTATTTTTAGATGGCCATAAATCCCATCTCACTTTACATTTATCAAAGTTTTGCTCTGAAAATGGGATTGAAGTCATAGCTTTACACCCCAATTCTACTCACATTCTTCAGCCAATGGATTTATCTGTGTTTAGACCACTTAAAGTATACTGGAAAAAAGCTGTAAAAGAATGGAAAATGGAGAACCTTGGACAAAATCTTCGCAAAGAAAATTTTGCACCAGTACTCCAGAAAGCTCTCACAAATATTACTGAAGATTGCATAAAAAATGGATTTCGTGCTGGAGGCCTTTTTCCATTCGGGCCTGATTATATTGACATGTCAAAAATTCGGCAAAAGCATATATCACCTACCGAAAAAGACATTGATTCAGCACGAGCAGAATTTGTGAAATATTTAGAGAGAGAAATTGTAAAAATCTTTTCAGAACAGAAATTACAACTATTCAATGTTTTTTTTTACAAAGACAGGCATACACTTGAGAGCAGTCTCCCTAATGAAGATATGGCTTTGTATATGGTTTGGGCCAAAAATAGGTCTGACTGTCTTCCCAATTTACCTACAAACAATGAAGATATTTTAAATGAACAACCACCAACTCTATTGCCAGATGAATTTCCTAGTTCGGCTGCAGAAGAAGAAGAAAGTTGTGATAACACCAGGACTGAAAATAAATCTCAAGATGATATCATGCATGATATTGTCTCTAATCCCTCAGCGACAAGGACAGAAGAGCTAAAAAATACTCCATCTTCATCATCAAATGTTAGTAGACAAGAACAAAAAACTACTCCCATCGAACATAGTTCTGATGTTATTCTCAATTTGCCTGCAAAAGAGTCAAACGCTTTACATAAGACACCACCTGACTCATTACCTGAAACAAACATAGACACCTATTTACAATCATCTCAAGAACAACCCATTTCTACTCAAGAACCTAATAACTATACCGGAAGTAATAATACAACACCACATAAACAGTGTATAGCAACTGTACTAGGTGTAACAGTCCCAACTCCATTCAAGAAAAGTCTTTTTTGGCCTGAGGACGAAGTAAGTAAGAAAAAAAGACGATCACGAGAAAAAATACCGTCGACAATAACAAGCAAAGCGTGGAAAGAATATTATGAAAAGAAGGAAAAAGAAAAAAAGAAAAACCAGGAGGAAAAAGAAAAGAGAGCTAAGAAGAGGTTAGAAAAAAAGAAAATAAAAGAACAACTTATTGAAGATAAAAGAAATAAGTCGAAATTAAAAGTACAAGGAAACAAAAGAACTCGAGAAGAATCGACGTCTGATGACACTGATTTAGAAATTACATACGCTGAAAGTGATGCTAGTTATAATTTAGAAGATGATGAAAGATCAGAAATAGAAAATGTATCAAAAAAAATATGTTTGGAGAAATCCAGCTACAAACTATCAGATCCAGATACAGATAATTTACCTATAAGCAAACTGATTTCTTTACAAGTCGCGGGATCGAAGGAAAGCAAAAACATACTTACAGGAAATTTCGTAATAGTGATGTACGAGGGTGAATATTTTCCAGGAAAAGTGGAAAATGTGCTAACAGGCGATAAATACGAAGTAAGTACAATGATATTAACCAAAGGAAATACGTTTCGATGGCCTAATACCCCTGATAAAATATTGTACAGCCGTGAAGAAATAATTGAAGTGATAAAGGAGCCCATATGTCTAAACAAAAGAGGTTTTTATAAAATATTTGAGATGGACAAATATTTGCCCGATATAATATATCATCCTTAAAATATTTTCGACTTACTAAATATTTTTATAATGGTTGTACATTATATTAAAATATGTAGTGAGTAAGTACTACTATTTTGAGATTTATTTTCATTTAATTGCACTAATTATTACTATTTTTACCGATAAAGTCATATAATATACTATATTGACTAGGTATAGACTGATTAAGAGTAAACCATACTTTATATTTCATTGATGTTTTTGATTCAGAATTTTAATATAGAATAAGTAAAGAGTAGTAGCTATATATAGTTACTACAATAATATGTGATACGATTTGAGACTAATTTTCTTAGGTAAAACATTGTTAATTTAATAGTTACGTAGGTTACAATGACAATGACTGATAATTAGGAATTAAAAAAGATTGGTTGAGATTTTACATATTAATATTATTTGAAGTTACCTAATACACCTAAGTTTATTGATGTTCCTGATTTAGATGTAAGTAGTTTACCTAGTAGTAGTTTAACTTAATATAATTTTATCACTGCATTTAAAAATATGAGACATGTTTAACATTTGAAAAATTTCACTCATGTCTGTAATAAATTTACGTAAACATATTTAAGTGTTTAATTTATTACACAATAAATTCATATGCCGTCCCGTGAAGTAAATGCAAATGTATTCCGAATGCCTGCATCCCTGCATTCATGTCGATTATTAGGTGTCGTTCACTAGTGAATGTCGATAATTAGATGTCGTTCTCTGGTGAATGTCGATAATTAGATGTCGTTCACTGGTGAATGTCGATAAATGGGTGTTGACTACTGGGTATTCGGTGTCGTTTACTGGAGATTCAAAATATTTTTGGTTATTTCGCTTTTTCTATAAATCTACTTCTTTTCAGTTACTAATAGGCAAATATATCATTTTTTAACAATATTTTTTATCATTCCCACTCCAATTTACTGTTCTAAGTATTTTTTTATTTCTTTTATTTCATATGAAACTTCACGTCCTCCTTAAAGTGTCGATTATTGGTGCCATTACGTTACTTATATTGAGTTTGAAAAGGAAATTTCCCAATCATATGCCGACTCAGAGTTGAATCTCGCACAGGAAAAGGAAAATACCTTCTGACTCTACCGGTTCTTCAGAAATACGCCCGTCAGAGAAGAGATCACCAGCAGAAAGTATAAGGGGATGACCTTTTGTCCAGTTTAGTCAATTTTTTATATTTTATTTGTCAGAAATTATAATAATAAAAAAAAGTCTTATACATAAGATAAAAGTGCCAATGAGACTTACCACAATTATCAAACTAATAAAATACAAATGACTAATAAGAAACCAGGCTGGAACAGTCCACACGAGCAGTACCCGCTCACGAGAATAACTTGTGCCATCACCTCCCTCGTTGTATCAACTCATACAGCCGCTCACGCACACATACACAGCCGCTACTTGCTATGCTTCACCCGTATGTTTGGTGGTGTAGAGTCCTTATTTTAAATTCTTCTTGGTCATAACCTCAAAACATTCCAACTACTCGTGATAAAAGTACATAGGTATGGTGTAAAAGGCAAAAATAATCTACTTGAAATGTGAAACTCTGCGCTATTTAATTTCATAAGAATCAATACAGTTTACCACCAAGAACTATATTATTTTTGTTATTACTTTTAACTAGTTTCATTTGGGCTTTCTGTGGTAGTTAAGTCGTAATATTATTAGGTACTAGTCTTCCCGCCCGCGATTTCGTACGCGCAGACTATTGTTTATCGCGAAAATAGCATCCTATTTTCTTCTCGGACATTAAAAACCAATGCAAAAGTAGGTATAGCAAGAATGGTCTGGTTGCCATGGAACGTAAGGAACAGTGAGTAATCAACATTTTCCAGTTTTCCCGAGGAAACTTTTAATTTTCCGGGATAAAAAGTATCCTATGTTTTATTCTAGGGTATAAGCAGTCTCCATTCTAAATTTCACCAAAATCCATCCAGCCGTTATCGCGTGAAAGCTCCCCAAACAAACAAACAGACAACGTTTCACTTTTCTTGGTTCTGTGGTTATGTATAGTACTCGCAGCGAATCTTTATGTTTGGGAAGTTAGGCTCTGTGCTGTGCTGTGAGGATAAAACAGCATATAGTAAGAGCGAGATAGAATATGCGAAAAACGTAAGCAAGTGGGCGAGGCAGTTATACAATGCTGTCTTCACCTTCGACATTGAGATTGCGCCTGAAAGATAGCAGTTTTCGCAGCGATTAGCAGACAACTTCCGAGACAAACTCCGCTGCGACTACTGTGCATACGTTGTTGCGGACTTTTTTTGTAGAACTAGTTATATTTGCAGTACCTACATTTCTTTCATTTATATCAAACCTAAAGCTAAAGTAGCCGAGCGCTGCTAAAGGTCTGTTTTTTTCTGACTTGGATTAGAAATATTCTGATTTTTCATTTTCATGTTATTTTGATCAGTATAATATACAAGTACAAATTAAAATTGTATATACCCCCCGATTCCCCATTCTCCATGATAGCTAAGAAACATCTCGATCACAACAGTTTTCAAACATAAAAATAGTTCCATCCGTTTGGGAGCTAATCCTCACCCCATTCCCCCACATTCCTCCTCCCCCCCATTATAGCTAAGAACCATCTCGTTTACCTCAGCTATGAAACATAAAAACTGCATCAAAATCGGTCCATTCGTTTGGTAGCTACGATAATCTACACCATTCCCCCCTCCCACCCTAAATTATAGCTAAGAACAATCTTGTTTATCTCAGCTTTAAAACATTAAAACCGCAGGTAAATTGGTCCATTCGTTTGAATGATATTCTCACCCCCCTTTTTTCAACTCCCCCCCCCGCACATAACTAAGAACCATCTCGATCACATCAGTTTTCAAACATAAATAACCTCATCAAAATCGGTTTATTCGTTTGGGATCTACGATTCTTACCCCTATTCCCTCCCCCCCCCTCCATTTCCCCATTATAGCTATGAACCATCTCGTTTACCCCAACTGTCAAACATAAAAAAAAACACAGCTAAATCGGTCCATTGGTTTGGAAGCTACCATTTTCATCCCCCTTTTCTCATCTTCTCCCTCCCCCCTTCTCCCTTTACCCTCCCCATATATCTAAGAACCATCTCGATCACATCAGCTTTCAAACAGAAAAATCCGTATCAAAATCGGTCCATTCATTTAGAAGCTACGATTCGCACCCCCTTTTCTCACCTCCACCCTTCCCTCCTCCCCCTCCCAATTTATCTAAGAACCATCTCGATCACATCCGCTATCAAACAGAAAAAACCGCATCAAAATCGGTCTATTCGTTTGAAAGCTACGATTTTCACCCCCCCTTTTCTCACCCCCCCTTTTGTCACACCCCCCCCTTTTTTTTCTCAACCCCCCCCCCCCCCCCCCTTTATCACAACCCCCCCCCGCCTCATATATCTAAGAACCATCTCGATAACATCATCTTTAAAACAGAAAAAAACCGGTCCGTTCGCTTGAGAGCTACGATGCCACACACACACACACACACACACACACACACACACACACACACACACACACTTACACTTACACTCACACAGACACAGTGATACACACCCTAAACTTATAACACCCGTCTCTTTGTTCGAGGGTTAAAAATATCCTAAGGCAGTGAAGGATAATGTCGCTTCCTATTAGTGCAAGAATTTTCAGATTAGTATCAATAGTTTCAGAGATTAGCGGCAACAAACAAACTTGGAAACTTTACCTCTTCATATGTATATTAGTGTCGATGTAGACTTGTGTAGATTGCAATTGTAAAATGTATTGAGCGAGTTAAAATACAAAAAAAAACTAGCTAACTAGCTAACGTGTTTATTTAGCTAAATTAAAGCTAAAAAAACACGGCTGCCTTGCCAAAAAAGAACTTATGCCAATAAATTATATCTCTTGGAATGTGCTTATCAAGGCCTTCAATTTGATACCCATATTGTAAGATACAATAATTTTTTTCACATTAGAAATGGAGACATAATTCAGCCATCTTAAAAAAAATATTGCCTATTTTAATCGAGGGGATGTAAGGATTCATACGATACCCAATACGTCTAAATCTGGCATTTAAAAGTTAAGTTGGAATACAGAAACTCACATACATACCTACATACAAACATACTTGAATCCTAAAAACATTACGCTCCTTTTTTTTGCAGTCGTGTAATAATAGCTTTTCACTAGCTTATCTTACCTGAGTAAGTAGGTGCAAAACTTAGGAGTTGATAATAATAATTATAGAAAGCGACGGCCTCTGACATGGCTTAACGACTGCTATTAATCAATAACAGCCGGGACCGACAGCTTAACGTGCCCTCCGAAGCACGGAGCGATGGAAAACCGCACTTTTGAGATTTATTAAGAATAGTTTAGATGTACACTAGCCAAGATAACATAATTATGATATTCACTCATCTCCATATCTCATCTCTTTCAACATGCAAAACGAACGGTAACCGAAAACATTTCAGAACGCTAATTTCGCACACAAATGTCCAAAACGAACGGGAAATGTGATCATAAATAGCGTTTTTCGCCATTTGCTTCAAAACGAACGGCCTACATAGTTAACAAACGTTTAGACTTCTCATCGAAATCACATGTCTATTGCTTCGGACGTTGCATGTCGATCGCTGAGAGTAGACATATCTCTATCGTGAGTTTATTCGAAAATTAGTTTTGAACCGATCTATTGTCTATTGTCATCTGTGTCAAGGTGCCATATATAATTACATATTAGCATTCATGACATATTAGCCTTGTGACACTCATTGTTATACTGTATTTTTAGATATAATATCTCATTGTACTTGTGGTGTTCATTAAAGAGTTAATCTATCTATCTATTAGACCGGCCGCGCGCCCGGGGCGCTTGCTATACCTTACGGTCTATATCTTTCATACTGTCAGCTGTCAGGAAGGTCAAACTTGCATACATACCTACACTGTACTACACCTACATAAGTGTCTACTTAAAATGTAACTTAACGTGACTGGTACCAACCTAGGTAAAAAAAACTATGAAACTATCTACAAAAATGCCTGTCGTGAAGAACTTTAGTGAAAATTTATATCTATACTTATAATAAAGCAATAAGTACGAAAAAGTCTGTGCAAAGAAGATTATTTAAAATAAAATGGTCATAAGGTACTAAAAATAAGCTACTGTCTATTTTTTTATTTTTTTTATTCTGTTCTGTTTGGCTGTAAGTTTGCTTGTTCACGCATCACGTAAAAGCTACTGGACTGATTGCAATGTGGGTTTCACTGTTGGATAGCTTAGGGTTTGACTTAAAAACTGGGGTACTTGGTATCTTAATCAGATGATGAGATGCTTTACGAATTTTGTATAATTGTAGGTAGTATATTGTACCTACTTTATAGGTACTTTGGTCCAGGAATAACACGTATGGGCTACTTTTAAATGGAATGACCACACGGGCAAAGCCGCGGGTACAGCTAGTAATTTAATAAGTGAAGGCCCTGCTTCCTTTGGCACGTTAATCAAAATATGTATTGACGCACGCGATAGGTAACCTTTTACCTACTCCTTCTGTTTGAGTTGCGTTTTGAAAAACTTGTATCGCGTGCATAAAACGTATAAAACCAAACTTTTCAACTAATTTCGTTTATTAAAAGATTAAGAATAGCATCAATCTAGGTATTTTTTTCATAGCGCTCCATAATCTAATTCATAATCTATTTGTTAAAAAACTCTCATTAAAGTATTCGAGCGAAAATCTTCCTACTGTCTTAATAAAAGAAAGAAAGGTTTGAAATAATCTCGTACCTAAAACACTGAATCTATAATATAGAATATCTTTACTTACAATAAAACTGTAACAGGTCCAATTCTGTACATTGAAGATATTTCGTAAATTTTTTTGGAGGCCCTTTTGTATTCTTTACTGAAGCCAACAGTTTTTTTTTTCATTTTTGTCTGTCTGTCTGTCTGTCTCTCTGTAAGTCTGTATCTTGGCTAGGCATCAAGCCGAAACTACTGAATGAATTTAAATGAAACTTGGTATGATTTGAGTTCATCTGATACTTTTCATAGCGGTAAATTAAAGGGTCCCCGCAGGATATTTTATTTGGAGTTGGTATTCATGTTTTACGGTTTATAGTTACTTCCGTAGGTCACCTCTATGATACTTATTTTTTTCATACTTTTTTTTTATACATATTTGAGTTCATACTACGAGGTAGGACATAGGATACTTTTCATTCCGAAAAATTAAACTGATCCCGCAGGATAGGCGTAGAAAGTTACCACTCTGAAACTACTGGACGGATTTTGATGCAACTTGGCACAGTCATATTTTATATGATAAGTGAAAATTGAGGATACTTTTTATACCGACAAAATAAAGGGTTCCTGCGGGATATGGTCCTGGTCTGGTCTGGTGGTATGGTATGGTACATTAAAGATATTTAGTTTTTTTTTTGAAGGCTGTTCTATTATTTGTACTGAAGCCAAAACTGTTTATTTTTTCATTTTTGTCTGTTGTCTGTCTGTCTGTCTGTCTGTATCTTGGACGAGCATCACGCCGAAACTACAGAATGAATTCAAATGAAACTTGGCATGATTTGAGTTCATCTGATACTTTTCATAGCGGTAAATTAAAGGTTCCCCGCAGGATATTTTATTTGGAGTTGGTATTCATGTTTTACGGGTTATAGTTACTTCCGTAGGTCACCTCTATGATACTTAAGGAATATTCCTCCAAATTTCAAATACCTAGGTCCACCGGTTAAGGCTGGGCGTTGTCTGTCTGTCAGTCAGTCAGTCAGTCAGTCAGTCAGTAGGTATGACACGGTACTGTTTTATAGGCATGATTAAAATAATGTAATAAAACACATTTTTATTAGTCTGCTCAAAAGTGAAGGGTGTGCATCTATACTTATAATAAAGCAGTAAGTACCAAAAAATATTTTTCCCAAAAAATATAAATCTACTTCATAATCAAAATGTTATTTTGTAAACAACCACTAAAAAGAATAAAATAATTACAACTGAGCGATAGCAGTATCCCTTTTTCGAAATTACCAACGTATTAATAATGCATATATACAACATAAGATAGCAAAGAGTTTTTTGAAGGCGGTGCCAAGCCGAGCCATAATTATTAATATGGTTGAGCTTATTCAAAAAGATAATGCCTTAAACGGCTTGACGTGCTATATAAAATAATAAGCTTTTAAAGTAATTATATTAAAAACTTTATCATTTACAAGATTGCTGTATTCGTGTCAATCGGTTTGTGAACGTGTGAAAGTCAAAATCTGCTCGTGCGAGTCTCTTGTTTTGTCTCTTCTGCGTTTCGTGTTTTGTATGAGGGTGCGTCATAGACAACTGTATATTACTTGTACGTAGATAAGTATGTATTAATTTTGTAAAGATATTTGATTTAAATGATGCCTGGGTTTGGCACCGCCTTCAAAATACTCTTTCTTATCTTATGTTGTAGTTATGCATTATTATTACGTTGGTAATTTCGAAAAAGTGATACTATTCTGGCTCAATTGTCATTATTTTATTCTTTTTAGTGCTTGTTTACAAAATAACATTTTGAATATGAAGTCTTTTTTTGTAAATATATTTTATTTTTTGGTTTTTAGTGGCCTAAGCAAACATCGGAAAGAATATATGCCAAAGAAAATGTCTGTCTACTACTCACTCACTTTAGACTCAAAACCAAGGATGAATAAAACCTACATAATATATAAGAACTAAATTAGTTTTGACCATTTTCCATAATTTTTTGTTGCGTTCCTGTGACTACCTTCCGGCTCCATCATCAGACCCTGAAAACCACATAACACCAGAGATTCATCAAGACAAACCCAATGAGCCCAAACACGAAGGGGTTCCATCATTTTGTTGTTGAGTTCCTGTGACTACCTTCCGGTTCCATCATCAGACACTGGATTCCACATAAAGTTAGAGAATTCATCAAGACAAACCAAATGAGCCCAAACACGAAGGGGGTTCTATCATTTTGTTGTCGATTTCCTTCCTTCCGGCTCCATCATCAGATCCTGGATACCACATAAAACCAGAGAACTCACCAAGATAAACCAAATGAGCCCAAACACGAAGGGGTTCCATCATTTTGTTGTTGAGTTCCTTTGACTACCTTCCGGCTCTATCATCAGACCCTTGATACCACATAAAACCAGACATGATCTCATCAAGACAAACCAAATGAGCCCAAACTAGAAAGGATTCCATTATCCGATTGCGTAGTTCCTTTGAATACTACTACTATTCCTGTATACTACTACTACTGTAGTTTTTAATTGTTATCAGAACTACACCCATGTGCAAAACTTCAGCATCTTTGGACGTCCTTAAATTGTTCAAAATTGACTTGCAATCCAGTCCTAAACATTATAACACAGTGAATTAAATTAAAGGCTGTTTAAAGCTACTAAACCAATTTTTAGGAATTTTATACAGTACCACACTAGAGGTCTTCTTACTCAAGTAAAAACAATCAACTAATTCGGTTCATAAATCCCAAGATATTAGAGAACATAAACTATAAAACAAATTGATTTTCTAATAAAACTACTGAAACAATTTTAATGAAGTTTACATGGGACTATACGGAAAGTTTACACTTTTGAATAAAATAACAACCATCTATATCGGCTTAGAAATCTTAGAGATAAACACAAAATAAAGGCAATATAAACACAAAATCGAATGGATTTACTCAACAAAACTATTTATTCTCGAAAAACTGCTCTCCAATTTTGATACAATTTATATGGGACCACTTGGAGAGTATACCCTTCCAAACAAAAAAAAGATTTTTTAAAATCGGTCCGCATTTGACGGAGATATCGACCGACATTACAGCCGAACATATAACTGTCTCCTTTTCTGAAGTCGATAAAAAATCTATAAAAGGAAGAAATTAAAAAAAGGGTATTAAAACTAAGCTATAACGTAACAATTACTGGACCAATTGCGATGCTGTTTTCACTGTTGGATAGCTTAGGGTTTGACTTAACAACTGGTGAACTTATTATTGTGAACTTACTTTTTGACGACTGAAGAAACTTTTGTTTAAATGTTGGCATATTGGTATTTTAGGTCTTGGAATAGTAATAGAGTTCTTTTAACTTAGAAAAATGGTCACGCGTGCTAAGCCATGGGTAGCTAGTCTTATAATAAAGCAATAAGTAAGAAAAAAGACTGTACAAAGAAGATAATAAAAAATAATGGTCTAGGGTCTAGGGTACTCAAAATAAGCTACAGAAGATAATACAAAAATAATGATCCTAGGGTCTAGGGTACTCGAAATAAGCTACAGAAGATAATAAAAAATAATGGTCTAGGGTCTAGGGTACTTGAAATAACCTACAGAAGATAATAAAAAATAATGGTCTAGGGTCTAGGGTACTTGAAATAAACTACAGAAGATAATAAAAAATAATGAGGATCTAGGGTACTTGAAATAAGCTACAGAAGATAATAAAAAATAATGGTCTAGGGTCTAGGGTACTTGAAATAAACTACAGAAGATAATAAAAAATAATGAGGGTCTAGGGTACTTGAAATAAGCTACAGAAGATAATAAAAAATAATGGTCTAGGGTACTTGAAATAAGCTACAGAAGATAATAAAAAATAATGGTCTATGGTCTAGGGTGCTTGAAATAAACTACAGAAGATAATAAAAAATAATGAGGGTCTAGGGTACTTGAAATAAGCTACAGAAGATAATAAAAAATAATGGTCTAGGGTCTAGGGTACTTGAAATAAACTACAGAAGATAATAAAAAATAATGAGGGTCTAGGGTACTTGAAATAAGCTACAGAACAAGAATATAACATTTTTTTAAATTGTGTCTGTCTGTTTGTCTGTATGTTTGTTCGCGCATTACGTTAATATTACTGGACCGATAGCGATGCGGTTTTCACTGTGGTTTGATTTAAAAACTAGTGTACTTGGTATCTCAATCCGATGAGTAGGGGAAAGTGTGGAGGGTTCGTACGCGGGGCACATACATTCAGTAGGCATAATTTTAACGCGCATTACAAGGGTGCGTGGCTTAAGCGATTTCCCACGCCTCAACGTAATTTGACAATAATTCGTCCAAAACCGGCGACTGACCAGCGTGAGTGCGTGAGTTATTTTTAGCTTCTTCTTTTTATTTTTTTATTTATTACTAGCTGTACCCGCGGCTTCGCACGCGTGGTATTTTCGTTAGGTTCAAAGTACCATAATGTACTATTCCAGGACCAATATACCAACATTTGAACAAAATTTCTTCAGCCGTCAAAAATACTTTTGTCAATTGCTCGGCTTCTAACTCACCGGATTGAGATAACAATTACACCAGATTTAAATGAAATCCTAAGCTATCTAACAATGAAAACCGCATTGCAATTGGTCCAGTAGTTTTTACGTGATGCGTGAAAAAACAAACATATAGACAAACAGAAAGAAAGACATGATTAACAAAAAAAAAAGTTCAATAACTTTTTTAAGCAACCAAGAGTATTTTTTTCATTTGAATTCATTTAGTAGTTTGGGTGTAATTCGCGGTCAAGATACGGACAAAATTAAAAAGTAAAATAGTTTGGAATCAGTATCGAATATAGAGAACCATTCAAAAAATATTTTTTATTAATTAAATATTAACATAACTTTGGACCCATATCCCGCAGAAACCCTTTACTTTTTCGAGATAAAACGTGTCCTCAATTTTAACCCATCATATAACTTAAGACAGTGCCAAGTTGCATCAAAACCCGTTCATGAGTTTCAGCGTGGTATGTGTTCTTTTCAATAAGTTTCAACCCCTAACCTGCGAGAACCCATACATTTTTCGAGATGTAACGTAGGTATCCTATGTCCTACCTCGTCGTATGAACTCAAATCATACCAAGTTTCATTTGAATTCATCAAGTAGTTCCGGCGGCGTGAAGCGCGGCTAAGATACAGACTGACAGACATACAGACAAAAGTGAAAAAACATACAGTTTAGGCTTCATTATCGAAAATAGAGTAACGTCCAAAAAAAAAACACTATATCTTTAATGTACAGAATTTGGACCCATATCCCACAGGAACCCTTTATTTTTTCGGGACAAAATGTATACATAATTTTCACCCATCTTATAAACTATGTCTGTGCCAAGTTGCATCAACATTCGTCCAATAGTTTCAGCGTACTACGTGTTCTTTTAAATAATTTTTCACCCCTATCCTGCAGGAACCCTTGAATTTTTCGGGATGAAAAGTATCCAATGTCCTCCCTCGAAGTATGAACTCAAATCATACCAAATTTCATTTGAATTCATTCAGATTTCATTCATTCGGCGTTATGCACTTCCAAGGTACAGACAAACAGACGGACAGATAGACAGAAGACCAAAACTTAAAAAAATACAGTTTTGGCTTTAGTATTGAAAATAGAACGGCAGCAAAAAAATAAAATTACAGAATTTGGGACATTATCCCACAAAAACTCTTAATTTTTTCGGGATAAAAAGTATCCTGAATTTTAATCCATCATATAAACTATAACTGTGCCAAATTGCATCATAATCCGTCCAGTAGTTTCAGAGTGGTAAGTGTTTTTTGAAATAACTTTAAACCTCAATCCTGCGGGAACCTTTTCATTTTTCGGAATTAAAAGTAGCCTATGTCCTACCTCGTACTCGTAGTATGGACTCAAATCATACCAATTTTCATATAAATTCATTCAGTAGTTACGGCGTGATGCACTTCCAAGGTACAGACAGACAGACGGACAGACAGACAGAAGTCCAAAACTTAAAAAAATACAGTTTTGGCTCTAGTATTGAAAATAGAACGGCAGCAAAAACATAAATTTACAGAATTTGGGACATTATCCCACAGGAACTCATTATTTTTTCGGGATAGTGTTCTCAGTGTTTTTTGAAATAACTTTAAACCTCAATCCTGCGGGAACCTTTTCATTTTTCGGGATGAAAAGTAGTTTCGGCGTGATGCCTAGCCAAGATACAGACAGACAGACAGACAGACAGACAAAAATGAAAAAAAATGCAGTTTTGGCTTCAATATCGAATTAAGAGTACGTTCCAAAATTTTTTTTCAAAATATCTGCAATGTACAGAATTGGACCCGTTACAGTTTTATTATAAGTATAGATTACGGACTAGGCAATCGTTTGACCACGATCACACCCGATGGAAAGCGATGATGCGGTCGAAGGTGTAGCACGCCCGCCCAGTAGATACCTATTCAGTCTTGACTTGAACACACCCGGGTTATAATTTACCGGAAACACTGACGAGGGCAGCGCATTCCACTCCTTTGCAGTTCTTATAATAATGTATTTTGTTTATTATGTTTACTTTTGAAACATGTACTCTATCAACTAATAAATATGACGTTGTGTGAAGGAATTTAAATACGTTCAGTTATTTCAAAGAATTTTGATCAATTTTCTAACGGGCTTTGAAGCTGGGGGTGTTTCTTTTTACTTGATGCTGTTGGGGCAGATTCATACATCGTCACATGGGGTGAAAGTGGACGAAGCACAAAAAACCTTTTAAAGGCTGGAGGAATTTTAATCAACTGATGGTATATTGGTATTTTAGGTCTTGGAATAGCACATGAGTACTACTTTTAACCTAGAGAAATGACCACGCGTGCGAAGCCGTGGGCTCAGCTAGTAAATAATATAGTAGAGTTCGTCTAGTCTATAACTGAACGCGCCCCTCCAATGTGTATATGCTCACTCTTCGCCCTTATGTAAACACCTGCGGTTCCCGCGGCTTTACCCGCATGGTCATTTCTCTGGATTAAAAAATACCTATTAGATGTGTTATTCCAGGACCAAAAGTACCTTTAACTCCTCGCTGGCCATTTGGGCTTTTAAGCCCGACCATCGCAAGCACGCGCCGTACGGCAGCAAAGCGGCGGCTGTCGAAAAGATAAAGTAAAAAATACCCAATTTCGTTCAACCGTAAAAAAATATGATCGCGCGGCTTCTACTCATCGGATTGAGATACCAAGTACACCGGTGTAAGTCAACCCCTAAGCTATCCCAGCAGTGAAAACCGCATCGCAATCGGTACTGGGACCTTATTCTCTATTGCCGAGTGGCAATAGAGAATAAGGTCGTAATATTACTGGCTATTATTCTCTATGAACTGAACACGCGTAACGCGTTCCACGGTAACAATTCCACGCAGATATCTTAACGCAGCGTGTTAGGCCACGTAACACGCCGCGTTAAGATATCTGCGTGGAATTGTTCGTGCATGTTCGAGAATCGCCGTACTTTTCCGAACGATTCCACAGCGAGACGCGTTACGCGTGTTCAGTTCATAGAGAATAATGGCCAGTAATATTTACGCGATGCGCGAACAAATAATAAACAAAGTAATGATTTAAAAAAAAACTTGTCCAGTAGCTTACTTTAAGTACCTAACCTAGACCATAATTTTTTGATTATCTTCATTGAGCCTGTTCAAGAGGTCTGTACTCTTGGTACTTACTGCCTATAATAAGAATAGATTTTAAAGCAGGCGAGCATTACTGCCTTGTAGACTAATTTCCTATTGGTATTGCGTTTGGTGTCGTTTGTTTGGATACTAGCCAGATGCCTCGACTTGAAGGAACACCAATCAATAGTTAGTCACAAAATGGAACACCTACACTTCTGGATGCTAGGTACCTCATATGACTAGTTCGACTTAACATCATCATCATCATTACTACGAAGAAAAGCAATGTGCCAAATGTTTTTTTTTACTACAGGGAAGGGCAAACTTTTAAACAATTATAATACGATAAAATTATAAATAACAAGTGCATATATATCCTTTGAACCCATAAAATTCTAGCTAAGAAGCATCACGATCACATCAGCTTACATCAGCAAACAGAAAAAAACGCATCAAAATCGGTACATTATTTTGGGAGCTACGATGCCAAAGACAGACACAGAGATACAATGATACACACCCTAAACTTATAACAACCCTCCCTTTTAATTCGAGGATTAAAAATAAAAGCCTCTGATGATATCTAGTACTTTTTTTCACATACTGCATTTAAATAGCTATTTTTGCCATTGGTTTTGATCCAGACAGTTTTTACCCGACTGAGGAGGGTTATGTTTTTGGGTTGTTTGTTTGTGGGTACGTTTCTTAGGTGCGTCCTACAGCCTAAACGGCTTGATGGATTTTGATAAATGAGGTATCATTGGATTCGTATTAATCACGAGAGTGCTATAGGATATAACGAAGTATCAAGAAAACGAATTATAGCGGCTTACAGCTTCCATATTGTATTTTCAAAGGAACAAAAAGTGATCAAAACCTATCGAGTGTATATCAAAATATAGGTCTTTAAAAGAGCAATTCAAATATATATATATATATATATATATATAATTCACTAGCACAGCCGTGAGAACAGTGCCCGCGGCTTTTCCCGCGTGGTTGTTTAATTTAAAAGTAGCCCATACGTATTATTCCAGGACCAAAAACTGCATTTCTTTAAAATTTGTTCAGCCGTTAAATAGTTTTTTATCGATTTCTCGGCATCTAATCATCGGATTAAGATATCAAATACCCCATATTTGATATCTTAGCTAAACCCTAAGCTTGCAACAGTTAAAACCGCATCGCAATCTGTCCAGTAGTTTTTACGTGACTCTATATTCCAAGACCTAAAATACCAATATACAAACATTTGATCAAAATTCCAACAGACGTCAAAAAGTTTTTATCGATTACTCGGCTTCTACTCATCGCATTGAGATACCAAGTACATCAGTTTTTAAGTCAACCCCTAATCTATCAACATTGAAAACCGCATCACAATCGGTTTATTAGTTTTTACGTGATGCGGGAACAAACATACAGACAAACATACAGAAAAGATTTAAAGAAAAAACGGGTGCAGTTGCCCTTTTTATTTAACCGTTAACAGCCAGAGCACAGTGCCAGCGGTTAAGACATAGACACGATAGAAGAATAATTGAACCAAATTAATTAATTCCAATGAATTTTACAAAAACACAAAACAGGAAGCTTTCTGCAGTCGGTTAGCAAGTAAAATAATTACAAAAACCCGACAGCGAACAAAATTATTGAATACGAGCTGACCACCTGCAAAAATAATCACACTAATATTATAAAGACGAAAGTTTGTATATATTTAAGTGTATGTGTTTGTTGCTTCTTCAAGCTTAAACGGCTAAACGGATTTGAATAAAATTCGGTATGGGGTAGCTTAAACTCTGGATTAACACATGGGCTACTTTTTATCCCGGTAAAATTATGATTCCTGAAGGACGCGGGTGAAACCGCAAGCTAGTATTTATATAAATTTAATGTTTATTTATTTCTTATGTATATATTTTACTTTACTTTAATAGTTGCAATTGCAACATTAGACTATAGTATTAACATTAACTTGAATAATCTAAAATTGAAAATGTTGCAAGAAGCTTAAAAGAAAATTGCTACTGTATAGTTATAAGAAATATACATTTTTGAAATGGTCTTTTAAATACCTGTATTTTGATATCTATTGGATTTAGTCATTTTTTGTTCCGTCGGAAATATAATATTGCATCTGTAAGCCGCCATATTAGTTTTCTTGACACTTCATATATCCTATAGCACTCTCGTGATTAAGACGAATCTAATGATACCTCATTTCAAAATCCATCAAGCCGTTTAGGCTGTAGGACACGCCTAAGAAACGTATAAACAAACATACAAACAAACACACATACAAAAACCCAAAGACATAACCCTCCTCAGTCGGGTAAAAAGACCATCCATCATGTCCTCTATTTAGTATGTATCTATAGGTACTTATAAGCAGTAAGTAAGTACCTACCAAAAAAAACTGTACAATGATAATAATTAAAATAGACTACTAAACAAGAATATAACGTTATTAAAAATCGTGTCTGTCTATTTGCCTGAATGTTTGTTCACGCATCAAATAAAAACTACTGAACAGATTGCGATGCGATTCACTGTTGGGTAGCTTAGGGTTTGACCTAAAAACTGGGGTACTTAATATCTTAATCTGATAATTAGACATCGAGAAAATGATAAAAGAACAAACAAACACGACGGCTGAACAAATTTTGAAGATATGTTACTACATACTTGTTGTTATGTAACATACTTGTTGTACTTTATAGGTACTTTTGGTCCTGGATTAACACGTATGGGCTACATTTAAATGAAATGACAACTTGGGTAAAGTCCCGGGCACAGCTAGTACATAATATATTAAATATTCATATCATCGTGACGCAAATATTGGAAATTGCTTGTCGCTAATTGGTGCATATGACTTAACAAAACACAACACCTTACGCACAACGTTACGTAATCAAACAAGGAACCGTTATGGTTTTGTCATGTCCGTCTGTCTGTCTGTATGTCACAGCCATTTTATTCAGAGACTAGTGATACTACTAGTTGAAATTTGACACATGTATGTACCTACACACGTGTCTAAAAAGAGTTTCTTTTGTGTATACACACAATATTTAAAAATGTGGGGTCTCGTTGAACAGGTCTCTCAAATTATAATGAGGTTTATTAGACATGCTTTTTTTTATTTGGTTCGGTTTATGAAATATTTGTCTTTTTGCATGAGTTGCATCTCCTTCAAGCTAATAAGGAAAAAAACTAACTAGGACACTAGCGCATAATACGAATTTACTAACAACATTATCACGTTATCTAGGGTTTATTAGTTTACGATTAGTCGGCCAAGATAATGCATTTTATGACCGCGTCAACTCCATATTCAGAGACAAAATCCAACCATTCCAATTCAGTTTTCACAATTGGGTAGCTTCGTTTACGGAACCCTAAGTCTATGCGTGTCCGTCATGCACTTGTGCCGGTTTTTTATGTATCGTTCCTCATTACTCCGCGATTAATAAACTTATTTTGATGATTCCTTTTTATTAGCAAAGTAAACCTCCAGAGAAGAATGTTAAAAAAAAAACGGATTTCACATCGCCAAATCGAATGTGACGAACGCAAGATATCCGGTCCGGGTAGCCGGTCGGTTCGTTCACAGAACATATATTAGGAGTTCGTGCGTAAACGTACAAGACTCACGCATACATTTACACCATGTTATGCCAATCCGCCGCCACATCGCAACAAGACGTCGCGTCATCCGTGTTAGTCCTTGTTAGTCATGTTAATTCTGAAAACGTCTCACGAAAATGCAGTATTTTGTGATAAAATTGTATATCGACCACAAAACACCACAAATTATCTACTAACACACACACGCAGCCACCATTTGCTATGCTTAACTCGTTTGTTTGGCGGCCTCTAGGTTGATTTTATAAATTGCATGAAAATTGTCTTAATATTTTTTTTTGAGGTGTCGATTTTTTATTGTGAAATAATGCCAGCGGCTGGATAGCATTTCAACGAAGGAATTAAAAAAAAACAATGTAACAAGACTATGATTGTACTATTATTAATCTAAACGCATACGCGCTTTTTATAAATAGAACTTTGTTATTATTTATAAACTTCAGATCTGTTAAAAGCGTGTGCCTAGTTCTTTGTTATCTATCCTGAAGCTTAGCCTAGAGTTCCTATCCTTCTCCGGTTTCCAACTTACTCTACTATCCCATCCAAAATACACCTTATTAATTTATATTAAGGCTTTATATTGCTTATCTATGAACTTATCAAACTGAAATAATTCTTAGCTTTCTGTAAATAGAGTCTGAAGTATGCTTTTGAAAGGGAAGGTGGAAACGGTAGGTGTAGTACGCAAGCGCGGAGATATTGAGCTCCCCCTACCCCCTACTCATCCCTCTCATCTAAGGGGTCGGGCATAGCTTCCAGGACTTGTAGGGACGTACTAGCATATTAGTTACTTTTACTACTTCTAGGACTTGTGTAACTGTGAAACGTTTGTATAGGGTTTAATAATGAGACTAAAAAAAAGTTCTTACTTAAATTGTTCAGCAATAAATACCTTATTGAATACTAGCAGTGCTTGCGCCTTTGTCCGCGTGGTCTTTTCTCTGGGTTAAGTGTACCCTATATGTTATTCCAGGACCTAAAATACCAATATACCAAATCAAAATTAATTCAGCCATCAACAAGATTTTTATTCCAACAATGAAAACAACATTAATGCAATGTTCAGTTGCAATAATGTTGTTCGGTATTTTTTACGTGATGCACGAACAAAAAGAACGCCTTTTTTATACGCTTTATATTAGCTTCACTTGTATGTTTGTATGTTTGTAACCGACTCCTTTGAACGCTATTTTGACCCACTTTAAACGGTCAGATTTCATTCAAATTTTGCACACCTGTCAAATACCAATGACAATGCAATAATTCGAAAAAAAAAACTAAAAAGTACAATATAAATAATTTTATTTACACTATTAAAATTTATTTTCTATTTTTTAGTTTGGTTTCCTATATAAAGCGTGTTTTTTAGTTATTTTAAACTATTATTTATTTTAAATATCTGTGTTCATACATTTTGTTACTTACTGCTTTATTATAATTATAGATATACAGAAGGCACTTTCAGTGATAACATGAGCGATGTTGGCCTAACGGTTCTATAGTGTAATTTAGAATCCAACGATACCAGGTTCAAAACCTAGGCTCCGCACCAATGACTTTTCTGAGTTATGTGCGGTTTTCCATAGCCCGTGCTTCGGAGGGCACGTTAAGCTGTCGATCCCTGCTGTTATTGATTAATAGCAGTCGTTAAGCCATGTCAGAGGCCCTCGGCGGCTTGACAAACTCTGACATCAGAGGCCAGCACTACCTCATACGACAAACAAACAAACAGTGATAAAATCACACAAAAACCAACTTATGTTTACAAACTTAACAAGCACGGTCAAGCACATTCACAAAAACCCGACTGCGAACAAAACTAAAAAGAGGCAAAAAATAAGTGAGCATGGTTGCTAACCAACTTGAAATCATTATGAAACCTAAATGGTAATTAAAAATTAAAAATGATAAGAGAAACTTAAAGATGATTTTCAAATACCTATTCAATGATATCCTATTTGATATAGTTTGTCGATTAACTTTTTCACATTCACAATATGGCGTCTGGTAGTCGCCATATTGAATTTTGAGTAATGTCATGTGTTTAGTTACACTCGCTAGATCGATTTACGTAAGAAATTTCAAAATTGGTTCACTCGTTTGGTCTATACAGGATGTAACATGATAGCCTATTACATACCGGGCTGGAGTATGTGGTGCAGCATGGCAAGTAACGTTAGTTTTGCGACCTTTCAGATTTCAAAGTTTTTCATTTATGATTTTACATTTAAAGATTTCTCAAAAAACACTGCACATCCAACTCTGTAGTAGCACAGAATAATATATAGTAATAACTTGTAATCTGGAAAAATCAATACCGCCCTTGACCTTGAATTTGTGCTACAATGCCACCAACTTATCTGTAAACTGAACGGTGGCGTGAGTGGTCCAGTCAATCGATAAGTAGACCACTCAAACAAGATTTAAGTTTAAAATCTAAAACTAGACACAGCGGTTGTCGGTTCTGTGAACTATATGGCCTGCCCATTGCCACTATGTCGGTAACCTTCATTCTTCTACGGATTTCCTCATTTCGGATTCTATCACGTAGTGAAACACCGAGCATAGCTCTGTCCATTGTACGCTGCGCAACTTTGAGCTTGTGTATGAAACCAATAGTTAGCGTCTCAGTGCCGTATGTCATCACTGGCAACACGCACTGATTATAAACTTTCATCTTGAGGCTCTGCGGTATCTGCGACGAGAAGATATGGCGTAATTTTCCGAACACTGCCCATCCAAGTTGGATTCGTCGGTTGATCTCTTTGTCGAAGTTGGATCTACCCAGTTGGATCGTTTGACCTAAGTAGATATATCGTTCCCAACATAAACCGGCATGGGTACGACATGGGCATTTGACATGACATTCGTCTTACCTATGTTCATTTTAAGACCCACCTGTTGGGAGTAATATTGAGGTCACTGAGCATTGTGCTTAGGTCTTACAGGGTTACTGCCATGATGACTATATCATCAGCAAATCGAAGGTGAGTGATGTATTGTATGTATTCGCCATTGATGTTAACACCATATCCGTTCCAGTTCAAAAGCTTGAATATATCATCCAGTGCAGAGGTGAACAGTTTCGGAGAAATAACGTCTCCCTGTCTCACCCCTTTTTGCAACTGGATAGAATTCGTGCTCTGATCCTGAAGACGAACTGTCATGGTGGCCTTGCTGTACAAACATTTCAACACTTCGATGTACCGGTAGTCAATCTGGCATCGCTGTAATGACTGTAGCACTGCCCAGGTCTCTATTGAATCAAAGGCTTTCTCGTAATCCACAAACGCTAGACATAGTGGCCGATTATACTCTTCGGTCTTCTGTATAATCTGCCGGAGCGTATGGTTGTGGTCTACGGTGCTGAAGTCTTTCCGGAATCCAGCTTGTTCGGGAGGCTGAAAGTCGTCAAACCTACGAGCGTGATGGTTTATAACTACTCTCGAAAACAGCTTATAGACGTGGCTCAGCAGCGAAATGGGCCTATAATTTCAAGAGGGCTTTATCACCTTTCTTAAAAAACAAAACCACAACGCTCCTGTGCCTCTCGCGTAGTACCCTCGAAGATGACGCAGTTAAACAGCTTCTGAAGGACTAAGTACCGGTGTTCAACCCGCTTTCAGTAGCTCTGTCATTATTCCGTCCTCCCCTGGTGCCTTGTTGCTCTTAAGCTGTTTGAGAGTCATTCTGATCTCGTATAGGCTGACGTCTGGGATATCTTCGGTATAATGTCGGATCAAACGGGCTCTTGCATCACTAGTCGTGCTAGGAGGACTACGCGATGAAGTGTTTAATTGTCTATAGAACTTCTCGAGCTCACTCAATATCTCTGGCTTCGACAAAACGATGCTGCCACTGTCGGTTTTCAGCTTCGTCAACAGGCTTTGCCCAATAAACAGATGTCTTGCAAACACTTTGGCCCTTGTTCCGGCTCTATTGCGTTCTTAATACAAGTAGTATTATAGGAACGCAAATCGTGTCGCATTGACTTGGAGATCTGTTTATTAAGCAAGCTGTAATTCGACATATCCACTGAAGACTGCAGCCTCATCTCGCCTCGTTCTGCCATAAGTTTGAGTAATGCTCAGAGAGTTTCTGTGTTCTATTTTTGCGATGGGACTTAAAGAACTCTGACCCGGCCGTGTGAACAATGTACACCAGCCCGTTGTTTAGTTCGTCCACTGTATCGCATTCGGTAAGGATTTGGAAGCGATTTTGGAGCTCCAACTGAAAGCTCTCGGGGTTTAGGATCTGGGCAGGACTTGGGCGAAGAGTAGATCTCATCAAACGAGACCTCTTCAGCTTTACGTTGATATTAAATGAGCTTCTTACCATGTGGTGGTCAGTCGAATGTCAAAGTCAAAAGACGTAGAATATAATTTCCTTAATAATTTGGTAAAAGTGAATCTTTTCTTCTACGAGTCGGCAAAGAGAATACAATACTAGAAGGGAGAAAACTGGATGAAGTGAAGCGGTTCGAATACGGCGCGGGAGGTACACTCTCGGTACCGAACGTTCGACGAGGTTTGGATCATCGTAGTATCGACGTGGATGAGATCATAGAGCCCGTGATTGAAGAGAGGAGGAAGCATTTGAGCGACAAACAGCGGGCGTTCAGTTGCTTGAGGCTTTTGGAGTTCCCTAAAGGTGACAGAGAGAGTTTGTACAACTGCGAGACCGGGAGTAACGAGAACGGTACTCCATCGTGCCAGCGGTGGCCGAGGGCAGCCGAACAAGTTCCGTCACAGCTATGCCGAGCACGTCCCCCGCGGCAGACTCGGGACAGTCCGACCATATTGAAATGCCATAGTAGATATTTAGATTTGTGATCAGTTTCAAGTGTTACATAAAATTGGCTTTTCTTAAGCCTTCGGTGTTTTCTTCAGCTATAATGTAAGAGCGTGCTGAGAGACAATAGGCTGGCTCTACCCACATCTGCTCGTACTGGTGAACAAACTCCACTCAACGGGGTATTTCCACTAGCGCGCAAGAGTGGAGAGGCCTAGCAACTTGAACCCGCAGACGAGCTGTTTGTATGTAATTACCTTATTTTTTGTGCTAAGTGATAACAAACAGGGTAGGATTTTCGCAAATTTTTAATTTTTACTTTTGTATGGGAATTTTAAATACTATGTATTCAACCATTGCACACCTAAACCAATTTACATGCTTGATCGAAACAAACCTGCTCCGTACTTATAAGGTCATTCAGTGACACGTTGTATATATGCATACATAGGCTGATAAACACAATACCCTACTTTGCGTTACGCAGTCTGGTAAACAGGATTGTATCTATTCTCAGTTGCACTGTTTTTTTGTATGTTAACTCATACGAGTATCTCCGGTTATTCTGAAATTCTGTTTTTATTTCAAAGGGTTGACCTTCAGGTTGTTCCTATATTTTTACCTAATACTTATATCTTCTTATAATTATATTGTCACATAGCCTTAAAAGCCTACGAGGTAATTATATGATCCAGGAAGTCTGTGTCATAATTTAATATCTATGTACATTTCCTTATTTAGTAACAAAAAGTTGTTTTGGTTCCAAACAGCTTTGTATTTTATTTAATTTTATTTGAACTGGCACCAATACAAACAAAACTTTGCACATAGGACTTGACAAACTTTCATATTGCTTTAAGAAAAACAAATTTTACGCCAGCGTTTTAAAACAATACAAAATGGTAAAGTTAGGTGTTATACGTCTTCTATCAAGTTAGATCTTAGCATTAAAAGAAACCAAAAATCATTATAAGTAGGTCGGCTGGCTATGAAAATCTTTACATTGATTTCAGTCTAAATCTGTGTTCACATTCATCATTACCCACCACGTATTTTGATCCACTGGCAAAGGTGCAATAAAACGTCACGTAACCATGACAAATTGCAGAACCACTCAAAATTTTGTATTGAAAATCAAACTCGGTACACTAACGCTCGTAACCTTGAGATATTTGATCTATTGTTATATTTGAAATCTAGCTCAAATCTAAAGTGGCCTAAAAGTTCCTTATATTTTTAACCTATCTATAATCGAAGAGTTACATAAAAAAGGCCTTGATAGTTCCAACCCGCTGAAATTACAACCCATCCCACAGCAACTGAGTAGGTAAATAAAACCTTCGTGATCTCGATATCAAGAACACGAGGAAGCCCTAAGTTTGCAGCTTTGTTCACGCGGTGCACCCACTATCGTCTATTTTGGGATCACGAATCACGACGATACGCTTTAGATAGAGCCTATTAAATAATGAATTAAGTAGGTACATAGGTATACTTACTTCGGACGATAGCATATTGGGATGAAATTACCCGTCGTGGGTTTAAATGTTCGGTTTGTTTTTTATCGCATGAAATAGTGCTGGCCTCTGGTATCAGAATTTGAGGGCCTCTGACAAGGCTTAACGACTGTTATCAATCATTAACAGCCGGGGCCGACAGCTTAACGCTCGGTAAATCTCAGAGTAAAGGCCCACGGACGTAGTAAGCCGTCAGGATCTATGTTGAAAACTCTTCAGAAAAAAATAATCAACAAAAAAATAAGGTTTTACCAACCAAACCTTTAAAGCTACTCTACTTAAAAGCATCTCAATTACCATATTTTGTCGCCCGCTCCCTCTGGGGTTGGTATATCCATATATATCAGGCAATATACCACTGTCAAGGTCGCATCGACCGAATACTGAGTTAAATGGACTCTACTAGCATATCCTCGTCTGGCAAACTCTGTCTCGTTCTAATAGAAAACCTCCGTTGTGGAAAATTCGTGGGCAGTGTGTTGGTAAACAAAGATACGGTCGGGCAACTATTACGTTACTATGGTTGCTAAAACTTATTTGCTTGTCGTTTATGCCAATATTATGTTGGGCTTAAAGGGGAAATGAGATGATTTAGATTTACTTTATTGAAGTATTTTGTTTAAACATAAAATATTTCATAAAATGTACAAGTGGTACAACATTAAAACGCGGCCCTTACCACTAAACTAGGATGGCAGTCAGTAATTTGATTTGTGTGTTTCAGTGTTTAGTTCCTTCTCTTTCTTGATATGGATTAATGTAAAGACAAAATAAGCTGTAATCCAGACATTTTCAGAAAGCACTGAATACATTGGTCCAGATATTTATTTTTAATATTTGTGATTTTTACCTAAATTTGTGTTCCTGTATTAAATGCATTTAATGGTCGGCCGATACATTGACATTTAAAGTATTTGAATTTTAGTGAATTGTTCTAAACAACTGTGAGAATGAGAGAGTGAGACTATCTGGCCGTTCGTCTGAAGGTAAGTGCCTGCTCTGAACAATTTCAGGGTGTCGTTTTCTTTGTGTAACAGCTTTCATGTTATTTAATTTAATAAAACCCGGCCAAGTGCGAGTCGGACTCGCGCACCGTGGGTTCTGTACAAACTTGTATATTTTTGTTCTGATGTGATTACAATATTTTCGGTTTTCGGATTTTTCCCTTTACTTGTGCTATAAGACATTGCTTCCTGACAAATTTAATGATTCTAGGGTCCCTTGCGAGTGTCAAAATATGCAGCATTAACGGCCGTATCTTTTGAATGCGTTGACTTACCCCCCCCCCCATTACTAAAAAAATGAAACGAGTCGTTTTTCCAACGTCTCTCTACTTCTTGATGTTTTTTGTATGGCGTTTATGTCAAAAGCCTACGGACAGTAAGCAAAAACGGTTCGTTTTGAGATATAGGAACCAGCCATTAGAAGTTTGATTTTTCATTCACAGCTCCAAGGGATTGCAGACCTGTGTAATTAATTATATGATATTAATTATAACTCGATATTTATACGCGTTCCTGAGTAAAAAGGGTCTTGACAGACAGGCGGACAACGAAGTGATCCTATTAGGGTTTCTTTTTTCCATTTCAGGTACAGAACACTAAAAACTGACTTCATCATACCCCTGTGCCCTGTGCCTAGAGCCTATAGAGTGACCTCACTACCCTGTAGGCTGCAGATATATTTCCGAAACCAAATAATGTCATTATAGTAAGTATGATCCGAAATTAAAATATCTACATATCATTGTGTTCATCAAGCTTGGCTGTAAATAAATAAGAGGAATTCGTCTCGGACTAATACTCGTCAGGTGCAAACTAAGCTTATGATTAGAGAGATATAGATTAGCCTAATCTTAATGGAACGTTAGCTACGCTGTTTGTTTGTTTTTTTTTTTATTAAATGCCAAGTTCAGAACTCCCTGTTGGTTTGATCCGCTGGTAAACGCAATACGCATTAACTTCAGTAATGGCCTAGGCTGAATAATACAGGTTTTTGAATAATTTATTCGTATTTAAGGTAAGCCACTTCGTCTTTATGATAGGGAATGAATTGTTAATTACTATCAGTATCTAAAAATAATAATTGAGTTAAGTTCCGTTCAAAATAATAACGTCGCTAAAAAAAATATGAACAAAATAAAAATATGTAGCTTACTTCCGCCAAAACTGTAAGTCAGACAAATGATAAAAGGTAAAATTAACACAAGTAAAACCCCACGTTAAACAAAACCCTACCCAAAATTGAACTAATGAAAAATATAAATGAAATGAAACCTGGAGGCCAGAAAAAACACTTATATACATATAATATATATAAATATATATACACAATAAAAAACCCCCAAGCTAAACAAACCCTACCCAAATACAAGTATCGAAACACTTATATATTCATATACATATAATATAAAAACACAATAAAAAACATATACCTCGATCCAAATACCAAACGTCTGACATCAATACGACACGTGTTTCGCCTCTGCACGAGGCATCTTCGGGTATGTTGACTCGTCGAATATACTACTTACTACGACGATACTTGTATTTGGGTAGGGTTTGTTTTTGTCTGACTTACAGTTTTGGCGGAAGTAAGCTACATATTTTTATTTTGTTCATTTTAAATATGGATTTCCGCAAAGTAACGCCTGAATCTATCAATGATAACGTCGCTGTTTGATTTGAAATTGTAGATATGTATTTTTTTGTTACGGTGCTGTACAAACACACAAATAATTTTACATTTATAATATTTGTTAGGATTAGTGACACAAAATGTCGCTACTTTTATTTAGAGTCATTATAACCCTAAAAACAAACTAATGTAAACGTTATAACAAAAAAAAAACAATACTTATAATAAATCAGTAAGTAACCAAAAGTCTGTACACAGAAAATAATTTAAAAAAATGGTCTAGTGTAATTAAAATAGCTATGCTAAATAAGAACATAACTTTAAAAATTGTGTCTTTCTGTCTGCTTGTCTGTTTGTTTGCGCAAATCGTAAACACTATTGGACCGATTGCGATACGGTAAAAGGAAAAACTATAAACGTAGTTTATACTGTGACTAATAAAAATATACCAGAATTATGGGATTTGGTTATGGTTTAGTATTATAGAAACGTTTTCTCCCAAAACTCAAATTTCACGGTAAATCTAAGGCAAAATCTGTAGAAGCTGCGTTGGTTCCCTTTCCTTTTAACGTGCCCTCCATAGCACGGTGCGATGGGAATACGCATATAACTTTGGAAAGTCGTTAATGCGGAGTCGAGAACCGAACCCGGTATCGGTATCGGATTCTAATGCGCCATATTATTCCTCTGCCATCCATCATCGCTCACAAGATATTACTTCTTTTAGCTACTTAGAACTAAAGAGATCACTTACTTTGCTGCTATCAGTACCCGAAAATGATTACTAGAAACGTTTCAATAACTCACTACGTCCACTTAAGTATCAATTGGGAGTTTCCGAAGCTTTTACTTCTAAAGAATCTCTTACAATTTTCCCTTCCATTGATCTCGTAGAATTACGTAAAAATGAGCGAATTGTTGCTTCCGTTTTATGCCCTTTGTAGGGACTGAAAGGCTCTACGAATCTCGTAGCACTATAAATCTCGTAGGTCTACGAAGGAACTACGTCGTAGACAAAGTCTTCGAAAAAGCTACGGAATTGGCTAACACATTGGTTGGGTTACATAATATTATGTGTTTGTTTTGGGTCCAACATTGTTTGAAACTCGGTTCAAATAGTCGAGTTATTTATATCAAACTGTAACTATGTAAACAAATCTAGCCAATCTAGGTAGCGGAAACATCTTTTTATATACTACAGTGACACGTGCAGGTTGATCGCCTGATGGTAAACACCGCGCATGTACGTAACAAATTAACAAATGTTGCCTAGAACTGGATTGTTCAGTTCCGATGAAACACAATATTATAGTATCAATAAGTTAATATGATGCGATATGGAATTAAGGCAGAGTACAGTCACCTGCATTTTTTTTGTAATGATGTCACAGTCTTGTTTTCATTATTTGTAAAATATGTATAGATTTGTGTGGCCAGAATTAATGGTTACAACATAATACCTAAATTGATGGATACAACATACATTTCAATTACTATCATGTCTCTAAAAAAGTAACTACTTAACAATGGAACCTTTATTAAAACAACTGATAAAAACAGGTACATTAAAAAATAATTAATAAGCAACGAATGTATTAAAAGATTCAATAACCCTAGGTTTTATTAATTATATAACTGACTGAGGCCGGCCGGCGTCGCGATTGGTACCATAACGTATTTGCTTTTAAGAGAATGTGATATTATAGCATCTGTGAATCAATAAACGAACGAAGTGCATACAAGATGAAGGAAGTCTATCGAGAACTTAATTTAATATAACACACATACATACATTTACAAGATAAATACCTATAGGATATAGAATATTAATTTGGTCTTATCACTTATAGCAAACTCTACTAGACAATCCCTTACTTAATTAAGACATATAATTAATCGGACTAGTCCAGTGCTGAGCTTACCCCAATTGCCAAACATGCAAAGTATATACCACAATATACTAAGATAACATGACACGTGGCATAACATGCATCACACACACACGGTCCTATAGAGCACTAATAGATTTGTTGTCACGGTTCATGTGATTTTTGTATTCCTTAAGTTGTTTATGTTTGTCGGAAATACATTATTTTTATTCTTCTTTATTCTTTATTCTAGTGTGATAAATTGCATTCAATATTAAAAAAAATTGTCTTTTTAGCTTCTCCTTCCAAAAATTGCTCGGAAAATCTATTATTTAGCTTTAAGGCTGCCCAGTACCATTATTGAGTATCATATTTAGTGTGAGGCTTTGCCCAGCAGTGGAAAAATTAAGGCAAATATAATAATAGTTAGTACAAAACATTAACTATTATTACATTCTCCTGAATATTCTTATGTGTACTTAATGATAATTATAAGTCATTATCATTGCACTTCTTACAAAACAATCACGTCGGTCTGTGAGGCTTTGCCCAGCAGTGGAAAGATTCAGGCAGAAGTAAATAGTTAGTACGAAACATCAACTACATATTATTACATCTGCCTGAATATTTTTATGTGTATTTAACGATAACTATAAGTCGTTATCATTGCACTTCTTATAAAACAATCATGTCGGTCTCTCTGTTCGCGCTAATCTCAAACTATTGAATTGGTTTTGTTCCAGTTTTCATCAATGCGTTGGTAGATTTCTGAGAATAGCTCTAAAGTACATTTTGTATAAAGAACCTTAGTTATCACGTGCGAACCGGGGCGTTGCGCTAGTACTCTATGCTTACATTGACATTGCCTTGGTCACAATACCCTACGGAGTATATTCAAAATCTACTTTAGATATAATATTATCTTTACAAAGCAGGAAATTACCTTTATGGGGAGAAAACCGAGATTCATGTAAATAAAGGAACGATTTATAAAAACTATATTTAACATTTCATTTAAGTATCCGTAAATAAGCTTCAACGACCTTACGGCAAAAAAACGGTAATTGTGGGTATTTTTTCCCCTTTTCTAAAATATTTCGTTCAACTGCGTATCGATACAATTTACAGCACTATCTTCCCACCACGGTGCTCTACTCCGCGTCCCTCTTCAGTCTTCAGCGTTTCAGCGGTGTTGCTAGATGTGTGCATGATTGTACGCTTGGCACTCTTTTTGGACTTTTTAATAGAATTTCGCGCCACACAAGGATGCTTTTACAAGCTTTTATTTTTTCTTATTATTTGGTATGTAATGTTCTATTGCGAATTCTTTTGCCTGTTTATGTAATATTAGGTTTCAGAATTTTCTGCAAAGATAATTTTATTAAACGCGTCAAACTGCGAATAGTGAGATCTACCTACACTTTTACCTACATGAAAGTACAGAAAAGTCGCAGTAAAAAAACAGGTTTCTATATAAGAAGTTAAAAAAAGCGATAAGACCGACATTTGTAACATGTTTTAGTTAGATTAAGTTTATTAATTATATATTTCTGTATTGTGGTGTTTCAATAAAGATTAAAAAAAAAAGATGGTGGCCTAACGGTTTTACAGTGCAATTTAGAATCCAACGATACCGGGTTCAAAACCTAGGCTCCGCACCAGTGACTTTTCTGAGTTATGTGCGGTTTTCCATCGCTCCGTGCTTCGGAGAGCACGTTAACCTGTCGGTCCCGGCTGTTATTGATTAATAGCAGTCGTTAAGCCATGTCAGAGGCCCTCGGGCGGCTTGAAAAACTCTGACATCAGAGGCCAGTACTACCTCATACGACAAACAAACAAACAAACAATAAAAAGTTCATCTATCTATCTATCTACTTCAAATACGTACTAATTTTGTGTTTGCTTGAAACCAGCTCGCTAATTTTTACAAAAAACTTTTAGCTAGGCCTTGAAACACAAAACTAATCAAACAACACCAATAAAGTAATAAAAACGAACTCGCTCTTGCTTCTTACATCATTGTACCGTTAAATTATTTTCCTTTCTTATTCAAGAATATTGTCGTAACTATTACCACAGGCTGGCAACACTGGCGTCAGGTCCCTTCAGTCGGATTCAAGGGGCGCGCGCGTTCGGTCACGTCACCCGCCATCTTTGTTACGACGCCATTCTGTGTTGGCACTTCCTTGATAAACTGTCAACAATCGAATTAAAACTCGACCTTTTGACGGTAAGTCCCATTTCACCATAGATATGAGGGAAATAATTTTCCGTGTTAAATTGTGGTTGATAATTTTCCGGAATGCTTGGACCAAGGACGTTATTGTATTCTCAAGAGATTGAGGATTTCGGCTCTTGTTGAGGTTTTGTAGTAAGTTTTTGGGAAGGGTATATTATTATGCAATTTTCTAGAATGGGGCGTAACATTTGTGACAGTTATTTATGTTTATCGTTTCTTTTTTTATGCAGTCTTTACTTACCTACTTGTTTACTTGAGTAGTATTTTTTCTTGAAGACAATTGAGTGTCAAATACAAAGAACTATCCTTTGATTATAATACTATAGCAAGTAACTCATTTAAAAAAAACATTTAGTTCAAGAATATATTTACAACATAATAAAGAAGGTATAGATTTTTCATAAACTTTTTTCTCCCAGGCGCTTTTTAAGTCCCCAATACTATGAGTTATTGAAACTGCAAACAAATGATAATAATTTCAACTACCTAAATAATTTCTCAAACGAATGAATATTGTAAGTTACCTTTGAACTTACAAGATCTTCTCTCCTCTTTTATAAACTCTTTTCCAACGACAAAAGCAGCTAAATTTACGAGGAGTCTCTTTAATTTTTAACTCTCTTTGATCAAAGCAATTATGTCAAGTTTTATGACTAAACCAGTAAAAATTACATACAAAAGAGCGGTAGTCAATGCCCGGGTGTTGTCACAGGGCAGTCACGCCCACTTACGACCGTCGAACTTCCTTGTAAACGGGGTCAAATACTCTTCTCTGTTATTCAATAATGGAAAGATTATTCAATCTTGGAAAAAGTTAATTTAGAATTTTAGACTTTCCAAGATTTATTCAATGATCCATAACTTTTTTATTTTGCGGATGTTTGAGATGCTATTTCAATTGAAAGCCATACAAAACGATTCGCGCAAGTAAATTAGTTAAAATAAGCAGGTGATATGATTATTCAAGTAAGAAATTACATTCATGTTCAAGTATATATATTTAATTGTTCAGATCAAAATGTGCATACGTGTGTAAATATAGTTTCGTAAACATTATAGCTATAAAAAGTAATTTATACTTTTTAAAGCTACACACTACACTGATTTAAAAAGCAGTTAAGGCTAGTCAGTGTTGGCGAAAGGTTTTGTCAATAAGTACTTTCCTTGTCGTACTTTGAGGAAAGTCCTCGCTGTCTCGGGTACGCTGAGTACCTTTTGTGAATTAAAAAGAGGCTGGTTACTATCGGCCTTTATCCACGTTACAGAGCATTCATTATACATAACTGTACTTTAGTTTGCATTCATGATGCTAAAAAACAAAATAAATTGTAACCGAAATCACGGCTTTTATATGATTTAGGAGGAAAAAAAATATGATTTTAAATTAGTACTACTACTAATTACCTACCTACTTTACTTTACTTTACTCTAGGTAGTGTTTTTTTAAGTATTTGTCAATACTTTTTCTACTAACACTTTAGATCTGGAAACCTTATTCACTTCACATTTCTTTTCATTGATTTCCACCAAGTTTTTAACTCTTTAAATGTAAATAATGCTCATTTTTGTAAATTTTGCCTTCTTTTAACATTGACCGAAGTATTTTGACTGAAACGAATATGTTTTAATATCAATGATTTTATATTTTATTAGCGATTGATTTCTCTTTGCAAGTAGTTATTGCTGCATATTTGTAGACACTTACCAGCTCTGTTAATTTAAATTTACTTTATTTTAAATTAACTGAAAAACAAGTAATTTAAAGCAAAGCTACAATTGATAAACAAAATGGTATGTGCGAGTTACTTCAGGTTATTTTAAAATCCTTCAACCTTACCTACCCCAAGTAAATACATTATTCCGCACGCTTCGTGCAATGAACCTGAGAAACTAGGTCAGCCGCATCGCATCGCTAGCAAGTAATGAACGATGGCTTGTAATGAAGTTAAATAATAATGCTGCTGGTATCACGGAATAACTGGATCAATCTAACATTATTAACGTGAAAGTTTGTGATTGGTCAAAAAATAACTACTACACTCCTATAAGAAGGGACTTTCCTCGTACTTATCAATTATTTCGTATGTATTGATAATACCTACACCGCATTCTCGCAGTTAACTCCAAATCTGTTTAGACTTTATCGGATATTGCGTAGACCAAAGAATACTACGCAATACCCCGTAGTGCGTGCTACGAATTCGCTACGGTGCTACACAGTGCTACGCAGTTGCCTGCTACGCCGTATTCAAACCTTCTGCGTCGAACTTTCGTTGCGTAACCATTTGGCTTTGTTCCTGTCTCTTTGTGAATGAACACGGCCCTTTTTTTACCGCAAGTGTCATTAAACTTATTTATTTACTTACCGTGAGTGCACCTTTATACTTATTTATTTACTGTGAGCGTCTTTATACCTATTTATTCAGTCATAGAGTCAAAGTATTTTATTGTAAATACGCAAAACAGTAGCACTTACAAGTCAAAATTAAAATCTCATGAACAAAACAAACAAAACATAAAACAAATACAAAAACTCGGCAAAAACATAAAATATCATAAATAGATCAAATCAATAAAATTAGGTAAACTAAGTATGCTTTGAGTTTGAAAAGGATATTTCCCGTTTATGTACCGACTTAAAGTTGAATCTTGTACAGGAAAAGGAAATACCCTTCTGACTCTACCAGTGCTACGAAAATACGCCCGTTAGGGAAGAGAGCACCAAGAAACTCTAAGAGGATGTAATTTTTTCCATTTATTTTTTTAATTTTTTATAATTTTTTCGGATGTCATAATTTATACTAATATTCATTTAAATTACAAAATATAAACGTGACAATGAGATGTCACACAATCATCAAACCATCAAAATGGGAAAAATAAAATAAAAAAATAAACGAATAATAAGAAACCAGCCTGGACCAGTCCCCACAATCAGCACCCGTTCACGAGTATGATTTGTGTAACAAAGTTGACAGTTTCACCATCATCATCATCAGCCAGTCAGGCCTCTCCTAGTGAACGCCACTGAGCCCATCTTTGGCACTTCCCATCCAGTTTCTGCCAGGCGCCACTCGCATCATCACTCCACCTGATGATAATTAATAATTTATTATAAAAGAAAGTTAAAATTTTGTGACAAGTGTCAACTCACAAAGTCAATACGAGGTGAGGTGAGTTTTGGAAAAGACTTCGGGCTTCGCTATGGCAGTTGATAATGATTATTAATAATAAGTTTCTTACCCCAGGGTTTTCAAAATTAATCGAAGAATATTATATATATATATTATATACTTGCTGTACCCGCTGCTTCGCATGCGTGGTCATTTCTTTAGATTAAAAGTACCATAATGTGTTATTTCACGACCAATACCAATATACCACATTAGATCTAAATTTCTTCAGCCGTCGAATTTTTTTTTATCGTTTGCTCGGCTTCTACACGCCAAATTGAGATACCAATAACACCACTTTTTAAGTCAAACCTTAAACTATCCTACATTGAAAACCGCATATTAATCGGTCCAGTCGTCTTTATTGATGCACAAAAATATAGACAAACAGACAGAAAGACACGAATTAAATAAAAAAATATGTTCTGTAGCTTATTTTAGGGTACCCTAGACCATTTTTTTATTTGACTTCTTTGTACAGCCTTTTTCGTACCTATTGCTTTATTATAAGTATAGATAGATGACTGTGCCAAGTTGCATCAAAATCCGTCCAGTAGTTACAGCGTGATACGTGTTCTTTCAAATAACTTTCAAGCCCTATCCTGCTGGAACACTTTAATTTTTCGGGATGAAAAGTGTTCAATGTCCTACCTCGTAGTATGAACTCATATCGTACCAAGTTTCATTTGAATTCATTCAGTAGTTTCGACGTGATGCGCGGTCAAGATACAGACAAACAGAAGGACTTACAGACAGATAGTCAAAAATGAAAACAGACAGACAGACAAAAATGAAAAAACAAAAAGTTATAACTTCACTATCTAATATAGAGTACCCCCAAAAATGTATCATTAATTACTTCAAAATTAACATAACTTTGGACCCCTATCCCGCAGGAACCCTTTATTTTTTCGGGATAAAAGGTATCCATTGGTATCAATTTTAACCCATCATTTATACTATGACTGTGTATTAAAATCCGTCCAGTAGTTTCAGCGCGTGGTACGTGTTCTTTTAAATAACTTTCAACCCCTATTCTGCGAAAACCCATTAATTTTTGAGAATGTAAAATTGTATTGTATTGTATTTTTGTTTCTTTGTTTTTGTTTTTGTTTGTTTTTTTGTATGTATTTTTGTGTTTTTTTTTGTATGTATAGTATGTCCTACCTCGTTGTATCAACGTTTCATTTGAATTCATTCAGTAGTTTCGGCATGATGCCTAGCCAAGGTACAGACAGACAGTAGGACACACAGTCAAAAAAAAAAAAAAAAACAGTTTTGAATTCAGTACCGAATATAAAATGGACTCCAAAAAAATTTATATAATATTTTCAATGTACAGAATTTGGACCTCCATCCCGCAAGAACCCTTTATATTTTCGGGATAAAAAGTATCCTTATTTTTCATTCTCAACAGAAACTATGACTGTGCCAACTTGCATCAAAATCCTTTCATTAGTTTCAGCGTGGTACGTGTTCATTTAAATACCTTTCTACCCCTTTCCTGCAGGTACCCTTGAATATTTCGGGATGCAAAGTATCCAATGTCCTTCCTACCTCGACGTATGAACTCAAATCATACCAAGTTTCATTTGAATTCATGGAGTTGTTTCGGCGTGATGCTACGCCAAGATACAGACAGACGGACAGACAGACCGACAGACAAAAAAGAAAAATAAAACAGTTTTGGCTTCAGTACCAAATATAAAACAGACTCCAATCCCACAGGAACTCTTTACATTTTCGGGATAAAAAGTATTTTTAATTTTCAATCATCATGTAAACTATATTGTGCCAAGTTGCATCAAAATCCGTCCAGTAGTTTCAGCGTGATACGTGTTCTTCTAAAAATCTTTCAACCCCTTTCCTGCAGGTACCCTTGAATATTTCGGGATGCAAAGTATCCAATGTCCTTCCTACCTCGACGTATGAACTCAAATCATACCAAGTTTCATTTGAATTCATTCAGTTGTTTCGGCGTGATGCTACGCCAAGATACAGACAGACGGACAGACAGACCGACAGACAGACAAAAATGACAAAAATACAGTTTTGGCTTCAGTAACGAATACAGAGTACCCTCCAAAAAAAAAAAAAAAAACAATATACAGAATTTGACCAGTTACAGTTTTATTATATGTATAGATTTACACGAACATTTGCATTCTTATACGAAATTTGTACTAGAAGAGAGATCTACAGGATTATTTCCAAGTTTCCCTATTTTAAGCGGGATTAACTTAAAGTTCAAGCACGTATAAAGTTCTTAAATCTTACGTAGTAATCGGACAAGGTAACAACATTTTAAGTTACCTAAAGATACCTTAAAGGTAACACATTAAGGTATCTTTAGGAAACTTAAAGAAAAATATGAATTAAACGGTTTATTTTATTTATTTGTGATGTACTAAAGCTAGGTCTGTAGATTTTCCAGTACTCCTGCAGCAACAGTACAGGACTAAGAATAGAATGGCTTAAATTTCTTCAAATGGTAATAAATGATTCTATTTCAATATTTTCTAATGAAATAGGATAATAAACTTTTCATAAAACAAAAATAGGTTTGTAGGCGAGTCTCAAACTAAGCACGACACACGAGTGCTGCTTGAGTGCAATAGTATGGGGACTGAATTCGTGTAGAGGTGTTCGTGTTCATGTGTGAGAGGTGTACCTACTTAGAAAAAAACTGTAGTAAGATTTAAAGCAAACAAACTAATATACAAATGTAGCTAAATAAAGAACAAGTTTATTTAGAAACATTACTTTTGTACTCAAGCATGTCAAAAGTGGCAGTGTTATGGGCAAGCCATAAGCCCAAAGCCGATAAGCTGCCCTTATCGAACATTTCTTTTACGACCTATTGTAACACCACTATATTATTGTATATATTACATGAATACAGATACACACACACATATATATATACATATTTTCACACTATATTATTGTTTATTGTATTATTGTATTGTTATTTATATTATTGTATGCTAACGTAACAACATACTAAAACCCACCAGTAGGTATTTACTGTCAGCGATGTCTCTTTGCTATTTTATTCTTATGAAATTCATGGAATGTTCATAAAGCATTGGTGAGCAATGTTCTATGTTGAAATACCTGCCTTGAGTCGCATTCATTATGGTGAGGGCGGCCTTTGTGCGGCTTTTGTACAGCTATGATTAGAAAATAATGGCAGGTTGAGAAATGCCATTACATGGTCATGGTCATTATATGTATTTAGGCAAAAATGCCAAAAATAGATTTTGTGGGATCTTATAACTATGTTATTGTTAATATATGTCATGACGGTAGAAGAGTCGTATATAAATTTCCTCTCTGGGCCCATGTTGATTAAAACATTTTTTGTTATATTTAATGTAAACAACCTTAATGATTTGGTATCTTAAACGTTGCAGATTTTTCATAAATATTTTTTAAAGATCACTCATGAGTTTTGCGAGAATTTATTTCGATTTTAGTCGATTATTAAAAAAACCTTGACTGGTGAAAAGGTACGTCTGTAGCGGTCCTTAATAAAGATAAAAAACCATAGGTCGTCGCTGAAGATTTCGAATAAAAAAATATTGAAAATATCAAATCCATACTTCGACCTTTTTTTCACTCGTTTTAATAAATATTTTAATTCGGAATTGAGTAAAATAAATTTAAATACGTATTTCTGATTTATATGTTCTCAGAACACAGTTATTTGTTTATATGAGAGGGTTCTTAAGTGGCCATACAAACGGTTTGTTTACACAAGGGCCGCCGGGCCCAGATGGGCTTCCGGCGGCCGACACACGCTTTGCACCCTTTTTATTTAACCGACACACGTGAGCGGCTAGGCAATCGTTTGACCACGATCTCACCTGATGGAAAGCGATGATGTGGTAGAAGGTGAAGCACGTTTGCCTAGTAGATACCTATTCACTCTTGACTTGAACACACCAGGGTTATATGTTACCGGAAACACTGACGAGGGCAGGGCATTCCACTCCTTAGAAGTTCTTATAATAAATGAAGAAGCGTAACGCTTCGTTCTTGTGCGAGGTATTTCAACCATAAAAGGATGGCGCTTTGCCTATCATCTAGTCGTACGGTAATGGAAAGGTGTTGGGGGAATCAGATTGTGCAGTTCTTGTGCACACTCTCCATAGTGCAATCTGTAGAATACCGACAGGCTTGCGACCTCACGCCGATGCGCCAGACTTTGAAGCTTACTCTTTACCAGAGTAGTATTTATTACTCATACTTTATTATATTTTTTTTCTAAAATCAGTGCACTAGTAGCTGTTAAAATGGTGCTGGAGTCGTGTCTCCCCTGATTTCTCCTCTAAAATCAAGACCAGCTGCTCATTTGGGTGTTATAGTAGTCTTAAAATCCGTCAAGCGTAGTTAGCCTGTGTATTAGAAAAAATATATCTACATAAGTACTTAAATAACAGCCAAACTGTGCGCCATTCCAACACAGTACAGCAGTACCTACCTACACATATTATCTTTACGGAGAATATGTGTACAGTGAGAGTACACCAGTCTCACGTGCCCGCTAATTGGATTAGCTCAATTTACTCGTAAATAATCAATATTTAACACGAATTTCACACAAACCACCTCATGAAAATATACTTTAACCGTTGAATTTAATTTTATGGATTCGTTAGCAACAGTCTCGGAGCGCTACTTAACTGTCTTAAATTGGATTTCGTTCTGCAATAAAGCTAGTGACTTTTGTTTAACTGTTTAATAATGTTCACTGAATATCAAAACAGAGGCCAGGGTTGATTGTTTTTTACCGACTGAGGAGGGTTATGTGTTTGGATTGTATGTATGTTTGTTTGTTTGTACTTTTATTAGGCGCGTCCTACAGCCTAAATGGCTTGATAGATTTTGACAAATGAGGTATCATTGGGTTCGTCTTGATCACGGAAGTGCTTTAGGATATATGAAGAGTCAAGAAAACCAATATGGCGGCTTACAGCTGCATTTCTGACAATACAAAAATTACCATAATCGAGTGAGGTATCAAAATGAAGGTCTCTAAAGGACCATTCCAAATTATTTTGTTCCTAATTAATGACAATTGTCTTATGAGCTACTAACAAAACTTTCAATTTTAGATTATTCAAGTGGTGTAAATACTGTAATCCAATGTTGCAATTGCAACTATTAAAATAAAGTAAAATATGTAAGTAAATAAGAAACGTTAAATTTATATTACTTCTAGCTGCGCCCCTCAGTTTTACCCGTGTGGATGATGATGATGATGATGATGATGATGATGATGATAATGATGATGATGAAAGTAGCCTATGTGTTAATCCAGGATATAAGCTATCTTGGTACCAAATTTCATCCAAATCAGTTCATCCGTTTTAGCGTAAGTAGATGATGACGATGAAGATGATAAAATGTATTTTATTTGTTAATCCAGGATATAAGCTATCCTGGTACCAAATTTCATCACAATCGGGTCAGCGGTTTGAGCGTGAAGGAGTAACAAACATACATACCTACTAACTTTCGCCTTTTTAATATTAGTGTGATTATTTTTGCGGGCGGTCAGCTCGCATTTCGGCCGTCCGCTATCACGGCTGAAAAGCAAAACCCTGAGCGTACGTTTACGTCGTGCCTCCCGCGCCCAGCACCTGCACCTTTCTGCGAATCTACATAGCACGTGAATTGTTTAAAATTTTATTGTTTAGTTTTGTTCGAAGTCGGGTTTTTTGTTTTTTTTTTAATAATAAGTGTTACTTGTATCTTTACATGTTAATGGGCAGTCAACGCGTATTTGTAGTAAAAAAACACCAAGGGGGCCAAATCAATGGGGATTTGTGGAATAGCCCATTTGTGTGTATGTAGTAATGTATGACATTTCGCCGAGAAAATAATTCAATCCACCAATTTACCTTTTATCTTTTAATTTTTATAATTATTCAGCATTTGGTGCAATTTAGATTTACGCCGTTGTTCTCCATTTTTGTGTTTGTTGTTTTTATTTTGTTAAATTATTTGTAAGTAGTTTATGTTATTTTCTAGATATCAGGCTTGCTGAAATATATGATTTAAAATTTTATGCGTGGGACAATTAATAACAATATTTGCATGTTATCTGATGCAATTTGGATATGGGACCGATTCTATAGTATAGAAATTCTTTCATGTCGCAAAGCAGTATACTTACAGAAAAATAGTAGTTTAATCTGGATTGCAGCCAATTGTGTTTCAAGCTTTTCCGGTAACAAATCGCATAAAACGAAATACCTAATTTACGAACCTACCTTGGTATTTTACGAGTGAGCCTTGAAAGGTTTCTGCCGTATTTTTTGGTAAGGTTATGCATTAAGGCGGAGATATATGTGAATTGGGCTCAATTTGGGGACATTAAAACCTTTTTTCTCCGTAATCTTTATAGGAAAAACTTCAAATAAAATGTATATTAATTTACATCATACAGAGCAGCTCCTCTTCAGCTTAAAAAATCGAAAATACAATTTTAAATATCAATAATAAATATGCAAAGTACCCTCTGTTTTTGTAGTTATTACCGTTTTCCTTCTAAACTAACAATCACATATTTTTTTAATTTCCTTTAGCATATTCAATAATGAAACGCTGAGGCAATTAGTTTTGCAAATATCTTTCCTAATTATTTTTAGCAATTTTTTTAAGTAATCTATACTCGCTAATCGCATGGGCAACCCCTCTGTCGCCCAATAAATCAGTGCGGGACGAGACGTTGTGCTAAACGGACCTGCGACACTTTTCTCCGCAAAAGGCACCTATTATTAATCTGTGGCTTGTCTTGCGCATAACCAATTTGGAAATCGTATATTATGTCTATTTTTAGTTGTAGGCGGGATTATTTGAGTGTGTAAATATAATAATAATGATATTTTTGATATTTTACCGGTATTTTCCCCTCAAGGTACAATCGAGCAAGGTCAACGGCGTATATCCCCACCTTAAAATCCTATAGCATAGATAGAGCACGATCGTAAGGTTTTGGCAATATTATTTTATTTATTTTGTTCGCATCACTATAGACACTACATATAAATCCTGTAAGGACTATATACGAGTATGTACTGAGCTACAGAGCCAAATTAGAAAAAAAAATTTGGAAATATCGTTGAAATCGTATTTGCTTATCATCAAAGCGGGTTAAACCACGGGGTTCAACTAGTTATGGATATAAAAGAAAAGAACTTTGCAAGGCCTTTACAAAAATATATAACACATGTGGCTAAAAAGTATGACGTGGAACAATATTTTAATTTCCAGAAATCCAGCTTTTGTCTTATACATTTTATTATTTCGGACTCGCGCACCGAGGGTTCCAGGGTTTTGTCTTATACATTTTATTATTTCGGACTCGCGCACCGAGGGTTCCAGGGTTTTGTCTTATACATTTTATTATTTCGGACTCGCGCACCGAGGGTTCCAGGGTTTTTTGTTGTTGTTTTAATTACAAATTTACGGTTTTAGAATTTTTCGCTTTACCTATTTGTGCTACAAGACTGCTTCTTGCCAAATTTCATGATTCTAGGTCAACAGGAAGTAACTAAAGGTTTTAATTCCCTTGCAAGTGTCAGAATATGCGGCATAAACGGCCGTATCTTTTGATTGCGTTGACTTAGAATTATGTTTTTTCACATCTCCAAAGGATTGCAGACCTGAGTATTTGACCGAGCGAGCACAAAACGCAAGCGAAGCGTCTCCGTTTCAGCTTGGGCAAAAATGATTTCGTATGTCAGTCCGCGCGCTGTCCGGATCTCCGGCTGTTCTCCTCTACAGGTCGCATTTCTTAACAGATCTAGACGAAACTTCGTAAACAAGTTTACATTTTTTTGTGTTTTTTAATCGTCGGGTATTTTTTAATGTGGTGGGGGAAGGGGGCAGGAGTACTTATCTACTATCTGTCTGTCCGGTCTATCTACCTACTAAAATGTGTGCTTCATAGCACATATACGATTCAAGGTTGAAATAACAAGATAGAATTGAACATTTGCCAAATAGCAAATACTTTTGAAGGCTGAGCTCTTGTAATGTTGTCGTCTTTGTTGCGGATTTAGTAAACATGTTAACAATTTTGGATTACATTTAATTAATTAGTCCTCCTTCCTTAGAGTCGATAACATCTATATTTATATTAGACCAGTAAGTCACAAAGTCTGTACAATGAAGATTTTTAAAAGGGGACATAAAATAAGCAGATAAACAGATAAACAATTTATTGATAATTCGATTTAAAATTATACGTCACAATTTGCAATTATTATAATAGCACATTTAATTAGTAAAAATTAAATTCAAAATCATAATTATTTAAATAAAAAGAAAGTAATTGTAAAATATTATCTGTATAAAATATAAATATTTCATGTACCCCATTTGGTTCGGTCAAAAAATTCGTCAACGTCATAAAAAGTCTAATCGACGAGCCAGGATTTCAGTTTCATTTTAAATGTATTCACGCTAAATGATTCCGTGACATGAGTCAGCTTGCTCGAACGCACCAGTCTCCTGGACACGGCAGCCAGCTTATGAGCGCCGCGGGTGTTGTAGGTGTGTATGCCGCGCCTCTCAAACTGTCCTTTCATTAGGTCCTTTAAAGACCAAAAGTTCTTTCAGGCGTTCTCGGTGCGTCTAGCAACTTAAGTACTCGTGAGTATATTCAATCTCCACACCCCCTACAAGGGTCTTACGTTGAACGCTGTTGGTCATAAGTTTGGTCTTTGACCTGTTCTTTCTAAGAACGACCTCAAGGCTCGCCTTGCTCAGATCTTCGAGCATGTTACGTAACTCTGAATCTGAGGAAGAGAAGAGGACTATGTCATCGGCGAATCGTAGGTTAGTCAACCTTTTTTGTGCGACGGCGATGCCCTTTTTCTCCCAGCCGTCGGCCAGCTTCTTGAAGACCTCCTCCAAAACAGCGGTAAACAATTTAGGAGATAATGGGTCGCCTTGTTTCACTCCTTTCTTAATATGGAAAGATGGTGTCCAATTTTATTGCTGCAGTACTATTTTTATAAATGTTTCTAAGAATTTGGATTTAATTGCTGTCTATTTCTTGATTTTTAAGTGCGTCAAAAATGGAAGAATGTGTTATGCTGTCAAACGCTTTGGAATAGTCGACGAATGCCAAATATAAAGGAAGGTTGAATTTGACATATTTCTCTAGGAGTTGGTTAATTAAGTGAAGGTGGTCCGTAGTAGAGAGGCCACGACGGAACCCTGCTTGTTCGGGAGGTTGATGCTTGTCTAACATGGCAGAAATTCTGCCCTCAATTATTTTAATGAAGGCCTTATACAAATGTGAAACCAGGCTAGTTGGTCTATAATTTCCTATATATTATCTGATTTATCACCCTTTTTATGCAAAAGTATGATATTTGAATGACAATAATGTTCTGGAAAGTTGTCGGAATCGAGAATAGATTTGAACAAATTAGTGATGTGTCTGCTTCCCCAAATCTAAGGTATTCGGTAGTGATACCATCATCCCCAGGTGATCTGTTATACTTCATACTGTTCAGCGCAAGGTGTACCTCATACCCGGTAATTGGTGCAATATTTTCGGAGCGTGAGTATAAAGTACCTGGTTGTTGGGGTACCGAGTCATCAGAGTAGAGTGACTTATAAAAGTTAGTGCAAATTTGTAGTATTTTGTCCTTTTCACCTCTTTTCACACCAGCACTGTCCTTTAAATACGCGATAGTAGATCTTCCCTTATTCCTTTCCATTCCTTTCTTGGCCTTTCTGAGTGACATTGCGTTTTCTAACGCAGCTCCTACGAGCTTGTTATTATGATCACGAATGTCTTTTCGGATACTGCGTTTGACTGCTCTATCCTTTTCAAAGTACTCGGGTGTATAGAATGTCAGTCTCTGTCTCTCCTCTATTAACTTTTTAGAATTATTGCTGAGTTTCCTTTCTTTATTTTTTGGAGCTTGCTTTTTGGGTGCAGTGTTTTATGTTGTTGTACTGATGTTCTACATCTTCTGAGTGTGCGTGTTCTAAAGTTCTGAAGCTATTTTTTAATTCTAATGTATTTTTATCTAATTGCTTTATGCCTTTTGTATCATCTGGTGTCGCAGTAATCTGAAATCAAAGGTGACTCTTCGAAAGGAGATTCGTAAACGACGGTTGTCGGAACTAAATTTTATGTAATTTATAGCCTCTACATTGGTTATTATTTGTTTGTTCGAGGCGAGACAGAAATCGATTTCGTTTTTGGTAGAGAGATCTGGTGATATCCATGTACAACGGCGATGTGTTTTTTTATAATAGTAGCTATTGCTGACATGTAGACTTTGACCAAAAACAAATTCAAGGAGACGTGCACCCCGCTCGTTCCTATCACCTAAACCATGTGGGCCTACTATACTCTGATTGTCTAACGGTTGTCTTTTACCTATTTTTGCATTGTAATCTCTTATAACGAGAGTCCAGGCTCCCTTATGTTCGTCACAAGCCTTGTCGAGATCATAAAATTCCTCAACCTCCAAGTACCGATGCGATGATGTAGGGGCTTAGGTTTTCGGAAACTCGAAACTTGAGGCATGCAATTCGGCGGGAATATAAGATAAACTCTACAATGTTATGCTTCCATCGGTTGGCCATCAGAAAACCTACACCATATAGGCTACCACTGCCTGCAACATAAAATAAAATATTGTTGGTCCTTTCTAATTTGTCTTCGCCATCTCTTCTGATTTTTGCTAGCCCAACGATATCCCAATTAATACTTTCTAAGGCATTTTCTATTCCAGTAATCTTTCTTCAGTTCTGAGTGTTCGGACATTATAGGTGAAAATGTTTAATGTTTCGGCCTTCTTTCGACTAGCCATATTCGTTTGCAGTCCCGCCCGGAGATTATCTGGCCACAAGTCTGCAGAGAGTGCATCTCTCATCTCGCATCTCACTCGACCCATGAGTGCCGCCGTTGGTACACAAGGTACTACTCCGCCGCCGCTCTGAGCTGACATCCTGCGTTAATGCCAGTTGTTCTACCTTCACCTCGTTTGGACGTTTGTGTCCATGAGCTTAAGGCAGTTGCTGTGTGGTCGGGGACTGCCGAAGCAGCAAGCGGTAATATCTCACTGCCGATCCATTATCCGCCACCTATGGATTCCAGAAGTAGCTTGTAAGCTACACAGCAGCGCACTGTAGCACAGCCCTACCTATAAAAATATACAACGACCAAAATAATGACGTTAAATTATTCTCACTTCAACTTAGTAATTTTTACTTTCGTGAAATCATTTTCAGAAAATACTTTCATAAATTTCATACTTTCCTAAGTAAAATTCAATATAAAATGCACTTCCAATTTCTTTGGCACTAAGTATACAAGGGAATGTCACATATGGCTCCAAGGCCACTATGCCCGTAGCGCAAACCAAATAAAAATACTATACTATATTATACCAGACCAGCTGCGCCCCACGGCTTTGCACGCGTACAATTTTTACCCGTCTCCCTCCACCCTTTCCCTCCTTCCCTCTTCCCCTCTAAAACCCCTACTAGCAACCCCCGATTCCGCCCCACAAAATACCTTTTTTTTATTTCCTTGCTTTTCCAATGCGCGAGGAACCTCCTCGAGACAGAGATAAACAAAAAACATCGAAATCAATCAATCCATTCTCTACATATCATCAAATACGTTAATTAAAAATAATTTAAAAAAGCTTTTATGTAGTAGCCATGTCATGGTTAAACTTATAGCCCAGCCCTATCATAATTAAATGCGTATACAACATTTCGTGTCTGTACTGTTAACCGTTGTGGAGTTTCCTAGTCAGGACCCGACCCTGAGTGTAGCAACCATGTCATAGAAAAACTTAAAACCGGCTATCATAATAAAATGCGTACACAAAATTTCGTGTCTGTGCTTTTGACCGTTGAAGAGTTCCTTTATCTGAAGCTAATCCTTGATATCGATTCAGGTCATGCTTACCATAAAAATGCATTGTCATCGGAACTGAACCAACTTGTATAAATTCAACTCAACAGTAGGATAAGAGGACAAAAGCGTTTAAAAAAAGAAGTCCTCGTAATATGTTTATTAGTATTTTTAGTTATTTATTTTCTTTTAATTGTCGAAATTCAAATTCATTGAACCTGTATATATTAAGATGACGATACAATATTTTGCAATTAGCGACTGATGATTGATGGGCTAGAGTGAAAGTACGTACCTAAATTTAGCTCTTTCCCGAAATCCCCACTGGTGGGGACGGTCTGGTGGGGATTTCGGTAATAATCCAAAGAAAGTCCTGATCGGTGATCTGCAAAAACACATGAGAAATTTTTAAAGATGGTAGGAGGACAAAGAGATCGGATTTCACTTCCTAGGAATACCGTGTTATGTCTCGCTTCGGTAAACTGCTAGCTTTTAAAATAAATATTTACAAACAAAACTCATTTCAAGTATCCTACCAAACTAGAATAATGAATCATTTTAATTTAATTTTAACTTAGTAATGTTTTGTTTTCAATATTGTGGCAAAATTACAAATAGTCTTCTTAATTAGCAGTTAATGAAATTCCTTTTACGGTTTACGCCAGAACGCTATTATTGGCGAGGGAAGTTACAACCGAAATATTAATTACTCCACAGTTCCAATTTGGTTTATTGTCATTTTATTACCTAAGTTTTTTCTCTACGTATTGTATTATAACTTTTGGTAAGTATTAATTAATACTGTACCTCCTATTTTAATAAACTACTACAAATTTTGCATAATTACTTTTTACAATGCTCTGTCAGTTTCCAGTAGACGTATTATTTTGAAATTTTAGAAAGTTTGTACTCCTATGGAAACAAACGAAGCAACTAGGTTATCCATCGTTATACATTTGCGGTTTTCCGTCATTTCGTACTTCGGAGGGCACCCAGGGCCCGCTTTTTTTGATATGGCAGAGGCCCTAGAGCAGCCTTACAACTCTGACATCAGAGGCCAATACTACCTCATACGACAAGCAAACTAGCAAACTAGCAAACAAGGTTATTTTTTCATTTGTTATACAACTGAAGGACGAGATGAGTCAGTCGTGTTCCTGAGAGTAAGCGAAAATCCGCAATGCCACACAAAACAACGGTTTCCAACATTTTGCTCGATACTGCACTGCGCTTCTCGCCCTGGGACTTTGTTTTTCTTCAAATTCGAGAAAAGTCCTCTTAGCCACTAGCTGCACCCGGCGGCTTTGCCCACGTTCAAACCTTGCCACCCCTATATATATTATATCCTATTCTATTAATTCCTCCTAATATTTGACTATTCGACAGTACTCGTAAACAAAGGATGAGCTAGTTATGTGTCATCCCGCTGTGACGCAATAGTTAGGGCAGGAGGAAAAATATTTCCTCGTGACCGAATCAGTTAGGCTGCCTAGTTAGGCCACGAGGAAACGCCATGTTCACCACCCCTTAGGGACGGGATCCCAAAAAAACCCTGCATCCCTAAAGTAGGTATTCAAAGAATATTTTCTCCTAATTTCAAGTTTCTATGTCCGCTATAAGCTAGTGCTAGGCTAGTGCGTTGTCTGTCAGTCGGTGTGTCACGGTACTATTTTATAAATATAGAATATTTCACATATTTGATGAGGTTAAAATGGTGTTTCTTTCCAAGAACGCATTTCAAGGAGATTGTATTGACAAGAAAAACAACTTCTCACTCACCTATACTAGACCAGGGTAGAAGCCTTCAAAAATAATAAAAAGTGAATAAAAATAGTAGGATGAAACCCATTGGAAAAGAAGGAGGAGGAATATTATAAAAATGAAAGGAAAAATAATTTACGGGCGATCTGAGGTCGGGATGGGGAAGGGGGTGAGTTTTAAGGGTAAAAACGGTTAATCTAGATTTACGGCAAAAAAATATCAGCTTTTTTCAAAAAGTTGGTGTTCTTTCTGTTCGTTGAAATCTCTACTTTCCGATGTTGTACAAAAAAAACTATTGTATCAATTTTTTGCATTATCTTCTCAGAAAATTCAAAAAATTTAAAAAAACTCGAATTCGTTTTTTTTTAATAATTGTGTACAATTTTGAGCTATTTATTAAAATTTACTCTTTAATTACTCGAAAAACGTAAGATTTCATGTTACATTGATAAACAAAAAATTGCAAATCGAAATATACTACTATAATTAACAAACAAATAAGTTAATAAAGTTAATATTTAATAAGACATGCACAATATTTTGAGAAAGTTGTAGAATATTCTTTAAATTATATGCGTTAAAGTAGATGCCTATTTATTACTAATTTAAGATAACTTATATACCTCAGTGACCTACGAAAAATTTTAGTCCATCAAAAGTTATTTACGTCTATACGTGCCTAGTTATATGCAACGGTCGCTAAGTATACATCTTACATGTATATTATATAGCATGTGGCTAGCCGACGCCCAACTATGCTTTTACAGGCACGTTTTAATGTAATAGATCTTTAATGGTCGTTAACTACATGTGCTATTAGGTGTAATTAAACACCCTAATGGTTTAAAACGAACAGACCTACTGGCTTTTCCAATTAAATATGTTCTTAGGGGCATATACCTATGCATAGTAAAGTACCTACTTAGTTAGTAACTCTATTATTGAGCTGGTTTTACCAGACATACAGTAGAGCTTCGATTGTAGTCGTCCATCCAACCGAACTGCCGGTTGACTGAACTGCCGACCAGCTGCAGTTCTCACAATTTTTGTTAGACTTACATAACTACCTAATCTACTAGGTTTAGTTTAAGTATAAGATTAATATTATTCTCAGATTAGCGTAGTAGTTATTTAACTACCTTCATAATGTTTTTATATTTTAATGTTTTTCTGTAAATTGTAATTGTTTTTAGTATTAACTTCTCTATTTACATATTCCTACGTATGAACATTATTTTTGTGATCCTTACTTGTTACATTAAAATATATTTACAAAAATAGTAAAATAAATTAGGTTTCTTAATCATACAAGTATAGAGTTATATTATCCGAACAAACTGATTATTACACTCTGTCAACACATCTGAATATCTTCCACAACATCACACTCCTGGCAGTTAGGTGTATGTGTATGGGTTATACCCATGAAACATTTGAATTTGTTGGGTCATTATCCATCATTGAACTAGTGAAGGCCAAGGTAACATTGCTTTTGAAATTTGAGATTCCACTGATTCGAGGGAAAACCTATTTTTCTGACGACAATAGTGTCCTCCATTTCGAATCATTATTGTTTAACAAAAGGTAGTTTTTTACTGTAGGCAGATCATCTTATGTTTATGTAGCTTTAAATCTCAAAGCCATTGAAAACATTCAGAAGTTAACAAAACCTTTCTTTGTTACAGATTCGCAAAAGTGACTCCGCAAATTTACAAATCTACATCAAATTTGTGTCAGTTTTCGAGTGACCCTCCAACATGATAGAGGATAATTGACCGTTTTACTTTCTCGTGGACATTCAGTGTCGTGTTTCTCGTAGGATGGAAGATACATCGAGGACGCACTAACAGTGACCAGGAGAGGACACTTCTCACAACCGCGCTCGATCCATCAATGCTAAATTACAGACTCGTCTCTACGCATTTTCTAAAGCAGCCGTAGTTTGTTCGAGCTCGTAAAAACATTGACTGTCTGTGCCGTACCAATATGTGCCGGGATCGCGACATGTCGAAGCGAACGAGTGACATCATCAAATAGAGATTCATATCGAACGGGACAGACTATAGTGTGTATAGTTCAGTGTACAGAATACCGTCAAAACGGCGCGCGAATTTGCCCCGCCGTTACGTTTTGTTTCTTTCATTTTGTTTTATATTAAGGGATAAGCAATAGACCGGTTGCTTACTGTTTGGTTTAGGATTACTGGAAGGGTCTTTGCCCTCTAAGGGGGGTCGAGAGCGACCCTGGCCAGCCGTACTAGGGACAACATATTCAGAATATTGGACTCCATTGTCGGTGCCGCAAGATATTGCATTGTAAGTACCTATGAATTTTCTTTAAGGTATAATCTAATTCTAAAGATTAAAAAAACCTCACGAATTATAAGTCAGAAGACTACAGACAAAGTCGCTTGTTTATTTTCAGCGCATTCATTTATCTACATTAGTTCCAAAACGTGATTTAATTTCAGAAACGCGACATTAACGGCCGAAAGCTTTTGGAAAATTGGGGGTATTTTGAAGTTAGCGAAAATGGTACAATTGGATATTTTACAGGTATTTCTGTCAATCAATTTAAAAGGGGCTTCACTAACATCATTTGTCGAAATTGTAGATTTCTAAAACTTTTTTTTCTAGTTACCCGTTTTATAATAACCCAAAAGCTTTACTAACTCATTATAAATATTTGCTTCGCAATATATCAACATTGGATTCACAGGAAAAGGATGCCTGTGGACATTTAGCTTATTAAGTTCTTAGAGATTGCCTTTTCTGTCCAATTTCGCTTTTCCTGTGTCCCTATGACCAACCATGTGAATAATTATTAGGTGTTAAAACGTGTGGTAGAGAGTCAACGCTTCATTTATCAAACCTGTGTGCCAACTAGTTATTAGAAATAATGCTTATAAGCGATACTATCTGTTCTGTTGTAACTATCACTGAACTTTAATATAAACCTACCTACAATATATGTATATACAATACTACTATATCTGAACCATAATAACACCACAATCACTGTCCATTAACATTCAGAACTGTCACTAAACATCAAAGCTTTCACCCACAGTCGATTTTTCAACCAAAATAAACTTCTTACTGATTGAAGCCTACATTAACGCACATTACACTACATTAACATTCATGACCGTTAGGGCTACGGGCACGAAAGTGATTGCTCGAGCGAGCGGCGCGTAGTAATATCTGGGCTCGGGTGGCGTGCGCAGTGCTGCGAGCGGGAGGAGCGGGAGCGGGAGAAAGAGACAGAAGACATGGCAGCGCCTGAGTGCGAGCGAGAGGCACGCAAGCGACGCGAGCGCCGCGACTCCGGTTGCGCGCACGAGCGGAAGGAGCGAAGACCGCACAGTGAAGAGAGACCGCAGGCGCCACTGCCTCCACCGCCACTCCAGGACTACAATCGCCTCGAGGTAAACAATTCATGGATAACATATACAGTACTAGTGACTCGCCCCAGCTTCGCACGGGTAGCGCTCACAATGCGTTTTTTTTACTTTTAGCATATTTATACCCGTCGAAACTTCTAAAAAAATACACAAATAAACGTGATTCAAAATCTTTGACAGCAACGATTGTGGTGTTTTTGACCATAGACAACTGCATTATTACTACAATTACAAGTCACGTACTTGACAGACTTGTTAATATTTCATTTCCATGGTAACGTATTATTATTATTATTTCGTTTCCATAACAACGTCATTCCGTTCTGTGTTTCTAATGTTTCTAATATATACGAAATTGTACAAGGAACTTTTCTTTTTTTTTTGGAAATTATATACTGCCCTTGTTACTCGCTGATAAGGTAGCTTTCTATAGTTGAAAGAATTTTTAAAATCAGTACAGTATTTTTTGAGTTGACCCATTACAAACAAACATATAAACAAACAAACATACTCCCAAAAGAGGTGGATGATAGTGGAGTTTGCTTTCGAAATTGCACTATCAGAAGTTCTCGGAATCCCAAAGCACCCTTGTTATATCAAAATGATTTAAAAGTCTTATCCCGTAAGCCCAGTTTGGGGTACCCCGAAAGTAACACTATTTTTGTGCTTTCGTATGATACTTCGCCGACCGCCAACTGTTTTGTATTCCTTCTACCTCATTGTTGTTCTTTCTTTCTCATGGCATGCAAGAGAAAGAATCAACCTCTCACGCTTTCTAATTTTCTCTCGCCCAGTCGGAACGCCGTGCTGAGCGGTTGTCCCGCGCGCGCCGCCCTCAGTTCGGTGTGAAGAGGCGCCGTCCGTTGGTGAGGATCCAAAAGCAGCCCAAGGAGAACGAACACTCTATTGCCATAGAAGAAATCAGATGCAGCACGCCGCCTCACTTCGAGTATGTGGTCGTGCAGAACCCGCAAAGTAAGTTAATCTTGTAAAGCTCTCACAACTAAAAAATACAGCAACTTGTGACTATCGGAGCTTTTCTTTGTCTGGTCCTCAAAAACGGGCTAGTTTTTCGGCATTTATTGCTGCAATTGTATAGCCGCTGAAATTGTATAGCCAGTGCAATAGGTTATGCAGAATGTACCACAACATTGTTGCTCTATGTTGCGGTAGCTTTTTGGATAGATGTACAATTGCGGCAATTATCTAGCCCGTTTCTGAGGAGGTATAGACATGTAGCAAAAACTGACATCGCTAGACTTTATTTTTTCTTTCGGTGTTTCTCCGTTAGGTACTGAAAGTTGGAGGATTTCTGCAGGATAGTTGGTAGCTCTGCTTATTCCTCTGATTGCTCGTATTTTGTATTTTATTATATCCTATAGGATCCTATCCTATCCTATCCTATAGGTATAAACGCGTAAGTTCTTTCAGTTTCCGATGAGCCCGAGATCCTCGACGCGGCTGCTCTGCACAGACAGGTAGACCACCCAGAAAGCGTCGAGCCCCCCAGTGAAGCAGATGATTTGGTCGGGCTTGAGTGCACAGCCGCAGAGAGGGCCCGCAGACAAGAACGAAATGCGGCTCCGCCTAATGCTTTGCGCAGGGAAAAACCCTCCCCGGATCGAAGGCTGGAAAAAATCAACAAGAAGGTAAAGATAAAATTATTAAAGGAACTTTAAAAAATAGGTTGAAAGCATACACACATGGGTAGCAAGTTTTAAGCTGACCTCCAAGCTGCAATATGAAGATGGCATTCGATATTAACATATATTTTTTCATTAATGTTAGAATTTGGTGCAGTAGCCTCAAGGAGATTGTTCTGCCACAGGATTCAAAGTACCCATTTAACAAAATGTAAAGAACAATTTAGGAGTCACTAAAACATTTGAAATACTATGTATTGTATGGAAATTCTTCAGAAGAAAAAACAGCATCACTAAAACAGCAGAGAGCATCGGGAAAATTCTAAATATCTGTATTCTTCACTATCACCACATAACTTTTCAGATCTTAGTTCTCAAGAAGAGCATCGCCAAACAAGAAGCAGACTTCGAAGCACAGAATGGGCACCCCATTACTCCCAGCGAGCGCATCACCGACGTCCAGCTCACCCAAATGTACGAGACCCTCCGTCGTCTTCAAGCAGAGAAGCGCTGCATCAAGGCAGATCCTGTAGAATACTCCCTGAAGCTCCAAGCGGCTAAACAGCAGAAGGAAAGAGATGAGAAGTTGGAGATTGCGCTGAAAAGTGACAAGTCTATGATTGATATTGTTAGAGATATTGAAGAGGTGAGTGCCTACATTTAATTTGGAAATAGACAAAAAGGCTGAGAATCAAACAGTTTAGTCAATCCATACCAATATATAAAAGTAAAACGTTGTCTGTTTGTTTGTTTGTTTGCGGAGCTATCACGCGATAATGGCTGGACGGATTTTGATGAAACTTGAAATGGAGATAACGGATATACCCTGGAATAAAACATAGGATACTTTTTAGCCCGGAAAATTGTAAGCTTTCACGGGAAAATCTGGATAAATGTTGATTACTCACTGTAAGAAACGTTTGCCATAGAAACGAAATAACAAGTATGTCAAAAAACATCAAGAGTGGTGCTATACCTACTTTTGCATTGATTTTTAATATCATAGGGCCGTATTAATAAACCGACCTCAACTCTGAGAGCGCTATTGAGAGCGATCTCAAGATGCTAATCTAATTAATAAACATATCTTAAGCTGTTGATTGAGATGCCGTAATCAGCTGAGTTAGTGTTTAATAATAAATCAATCTCGACTCTCAAGAGCGCACTTGAGATGTGCTTTGAGATACAGAATGTTGAGTGCGGTCAATCCGTGACTTGAGAGCGTGATTGCCAGTTGCTAGAAACAAGGATTTCGAAAATATTATGTCAGAATTTGATAATTATAATTATATTAACCATCATTATTTTTATGTTCCTCTGGAAATAAACAAATTTATTTGGCATGATTGCGAAAAGGTCCGAAGATTTGGTAGATATCAGAACCTGGCGAGGACTCGCTGAAGTCTAAAAAGATCCGAAATCGTAACCAAAGGATACACGCTGGAAATACTGCATGGCTAATCAACGGCTGTGTTCACATACACGCTCGAATCATCCGTGTGATTATCGCTCGATCATCCGGAGATCGTGAACGACTTTGGACGTCCACATACAACTGACAACTGTCAAGTGTCAGTTTCATACTATTCCTCCCCTCCACTACTATTTTTCGGATGACCCAGACGAACGCCTGGACGACGCCGTGAACGATTTCGAGTGTACGCGCGGGTGATCCGTGCGTCCTCGAACGTTTATGTGAACAGGCCCAACGATTTTTTATTATCATAAATTATAGTTTTGATGAATTGTGTTAAGTTCTTTAATAGATAGTGTAACTTTGAAAATATAGACAAAAATATGGCTTATATCCTTTCTACAAAAAAACTAAAGTAAGGTTATGATAATTAGGTAGAAAATAAACATTACGTTTAATATAAACGCATTTAATTTAATTCAACTACATCGAAGTAATAAATTTTAACCTCACGTTATATTTGAGCAAAACCCGAACTTTCACTAAAGAAAATAAATCGTTCATTCGTATTCGTAGTTTAATCTTGCTCTCAGTTCTGGCGTAACGTAGCATCTTGAGATGCGGCTCTTGAAAGCGACATGATCTGAGATGCTCTTGAAATGTCTTTATTAATCAGTGCTGATCACAACTTGAGAGCGTATCAGTTGATATCGCACTTGAGAGCTCAACCAAGAGCGATGTCCACTAAATTGTACTAACTGGGATTTTTCTTTATACCAAAATTCATTGAACAGCTTGCTTGTTTTTATTCTTTTTTTGGATACTATAAGTTGGTCTTATACCGATAAGCATACGGTTTTTATTGGTGAATTAGTTCATCATGTTGCGGTGCATAAACTGTAGTTTATGTGTGCGACGGATTCGGAGACATACTGTGGGGGAATTGTCGTTACAAATTCAAAATATTTTGACGGAATGGTTGGACTTGGCAATATCTCAAGTAAGTAACCTACCTACTTATCAAAATATTATGCTCCGTGCTATTTACTCGTTGCTATTATAGCATGCTAAATATACATTTCGCAGACAGCAAGAAAATTTTTACCTACTACCTAGGTATATTGTGTATTTATGTTGTTTGTGTACCTATACAGCTATATTTGACGCTATATCTGCGGCATGCTGTTGGGGCTTTTTGGTACTGTGTTAATCTCAATAATTGGAAAAGTCTCCTGAATAGTTATCTGATCAGTTATAATAAGTTTCATACTATTTTCAGTTTCCGGTTGATGCTGTGATATGCCAAGCCTCGGTCTCCTCTAGACTTAATATTAGGATATTATTGTAATTGTTTGGTTGGAAACAGAACAGTTGGTTGTTGCTGCCACGTGATGACAATAGTTTGGTATTTGAGATGGGCCAGACATCAGGATCATGTGGCAGCACGAGCTGCATTTTTAGATAATATCTTATTTGAAATTAATGATTAAAATGTTAAATAAACTGTTTGTTGTCTATTAGTTGTTTTAATTCAATAAATTGACACCTCACTAGTCTCTATATAGTTAAAGCATACTACAGGATTTGCCATACGTACATTATTATATTATGAATAGCTGTGCCCGCTGCTTTGCCCGCGTGGTAATTTCATTTAAAAGTAGCCCATACAAGTTATTCCAGGACCAAAAGTACCTTATAACATATCATTTTTAAAATTTGTGACTGTATGTCTGTTTGTTTGTAAGTTTGTATGTTTGTTCGCGCATCACGATTGATTACCTGAACGAATTTTGAAGAAATCTGTACCTATCATAAAGCAATAGGAATGAAAAAGTCTGTATAATGAAGATAATTAAAAAAAAATGGATGATTACCTGAACGAATTTTGAAGAAATCTGTACCTATCATAAAGCAATAGGAATGAAAAAGTCTGTATAATGAAGATAATTAAAAAAAATGGTCTAGGGTACTTAAAATAAGCTGCTAAACAAGAATATAACATTTTTATAATTCGTGTCTGTCTGCTTGTCTTTTGTTCGAGCAACACGTAAAAACTACTGAACCGATTGCGTTGCAATTTTCACTGTTGGATAGCTTAAGATTTGCCTCAAAAACTGGTGTACTTAGTATTTCAATCCGATAAGTAGAAGCCGAGCAATCGATAAAAATATTTTTGAAGGGTGAAGGAATTTAGATTAAATGCTAGTATATTGGTATTTTAGGTTCTGGAATAGTATATAGAGTACTTTTAACCTATAGCGATGACCATGCGTGCAAAGTCGCGGGCATCAGCTTGTGTAGTATACTTTTGATCCTGGAATAACACGTATGGGCTATACTTTTAAATGAAATTACCACGCGGGCAAAGCCACGGGCACAGCTAGTACACTTATAAGATTGATAAAAGCAGGCAAACACAACAAGTGCATAATTCTTGGATCCTGGAACAATAAATGACTAGATAAAATGATAAGTGCCTGACAAGAATAATTTAGCAAATAACCTCCGACAATATAAGTGCAGAAATAGTAGGAACTTTCGCTGTAAAAATATTGAAAAATATCGACTTTTCTCTTCTTTATTTAGAAAAAAAATTGGCAAATCGAAATCTAGGCTTCCTATGGCTAAAAATGGGCTATAGGATGCTTCTGGATATTTCGATTCCTTGGTCATACAAATTGGTCATCGTTCTTTGTATCTAATTATTAGCTATCATATCGTTATTTCAAAATAATGTTCGATATTCTTATGAAATTAGAGCAAGTGATCGATTTCAGTATTTTCTCATTATAATTATTGCAAATCAAAAATGGGTTTCTTACATCGTTGCTCAATATATGTATCTGACAAAGTTAGTCTAGATCTAACTTTATAGGTTTTGAATGAAAATGTAACTACATTTGTATGAAACGGTGAATTACCACGTCTATACACAATGACGATATAAGTACACAACAGAAACACAACTTTTTCAGAGATAGTTCTTTACTGCTCAGACTGATTTATGAATAAAACTATTTTCCTTATGTATTTTGTGATCCTCTGCAATATTCACAAAATTACTCACTCAAAAGACTTTTCGACTTCCAGTGGCTCGAAGGTTGTCGCCAGGCTGGTGGGCGCACATCCGTCGCCGAGTCGACCTGGACTTCCTCCCAGCTGGCCGCTGAGAAGGCCTGCGTCCAGAAGGCTCTGCTCCGCCTAGAAGCCGCTAGAGGCAGACCCCCCGCGCATTCCGTGGAGAGGGGAGCCGCGAGGCACCTGTATGAGAGATACAGGACTGTGAAACGCGTGCTGGCGTCTACAAGGCCTGATGCTGTAAGTATTACTTTGTTTGATGACACAGTGTTTTGATTAGATGCACAGGTAGTGTGACCAGATTTAAATGTAAGATCCTGCTAGTCTAATCTAAAGGACAAAAACTGTTAAACCTGCTATATATTTTACAGAAAATGCTTCATCACTGCTAACACTGATAACATTTAGATATTAGAAAATGTCCATAAAATACCAATCTGTACAATTAGAGTGTGATACATTTTCATTTCAAAAACGATGAACTTTTAGTTTTATTAAAAAAATGATTAATAATTATTATTAATAATAATACACAGGATATCATTAATAAAACATAGTGAAAATCTATGTGATGATGAGTTTCGAGATATCATTTTTTGTTGGCTCATAATTCACGCATCCATTTTGCTCATTGATTGCTTGTTTGACATGCAAAATAGCAGAAACTTGTTCATTTTTCAATTTATTTCTCTTCTCGGTTTTTATATCATCATATTGTGAAAAGATTCGTTCACAAGAAGTGTTTGATATTGCCAAAATCATCATAGCCCACGCAAAATTCACAATGTTGAGGTATTTTTTAGTGTTATCTTATCAATATGACCCCAAATGGTTTCAGTATCTGTTAGTTTGGCATCACAGCTAATCCCAGAAGCCAATATAACACTCACTGATTGGTCGAGTTTCATCCCTTTGTATACAGAATCAATCATTTCTATGACGGAGTCTTGGATCAAAATGGAGAACTGACAAACTATATTGGCCAAAGATGTGAAGTCCTTATAAAAAAACATTTTGAGGGTCAAGGAACTGCATTTCTTCGAATAGCTTATTCACAGGCAGTTTCAATTGAACACAAAGTTCTATAAGGAAAAATAGCATTTTCTTAAAAAAAGCTGTGATTTCTGGTTTATGATCCAGAAATAACAGCCAGCTAGCAGCTTTTTTGCTAGTGTACAAAAAAGTACTTTTCTTGGTTTCGGTCAACCAAGTAAGGAAAGCCTGTTGTAATCATTTGTGTAAAGTGCAGAAACGCTTGTTTCTGAGTCATGGGTGTAATATTCGTATTGTTACGGACTATCGCGTAGGTGCGGGGTTCCAGTTGAGAGAAAATGAGACTTGACTCTGTGGAGTGAAGAAATAAAAACGCCAGTATTTACACTTGACAGTAATAACAACAGTTTATTTCTTCTTAGACACAAAACATACTAATATTTGAATTTATAGTATAGCCCCGGTTACAGAGGTTTGGCTATCGGAGCCCTGAGAACTTGCTGGTGCTATGTTTCTATCAGCCTAAGGTATGATCACTTGTAGGAGAGCTTCTTGTTTTCGACTGCTTCTGCGAACTGGATCTGACGAAATGTACACCGTTTTTTAAATTTTTTATGTATTATATATGCTGTTGGTCTATAACTGACCTCTACAGCGTCACCAGACGGTGGGGCGGGAGCGAAAGCGCTCCGCCACAATGCGTGACGCAGAAGGCGCACGTCAAAGTTAAGTTTTGGCAATTTGCTCAAGGGCACCCAGGGGGTACAACCTCGGCTCGGTGTTGCCATTGATTACTGGGGTCTGACTAAACACCCCTGGATCTCTAGTTTAGTAGTGATCGAGGGAGCCCCGATGAAATGGCTGGAGCCCTTTGAATTATTTGGATAACTAACCACTGATTCAGAAAACACCTTATCGGAAGAAACTCGAAGGCGAATAAAATGGACCTTAATTACGGGACCGCTGGCGAGGTCGATGTCTGTGTCTAATTGTGTTGAAAGATGGTGAGGAAGGGTTGGGCGAATCTATCGCTGCCTGCACTGCGGCAGCGATTTCATCGTACGGATCGCTCAAGATGTCTCTAGGGTCTCTACGGAGGGGTCGTGCGTCTGTTCTCGCGTCTGTTGAGTAGTCAGATGCCTGAACTACAAGAGGGTTGTGGTGATGGGGTGCCGCGACAAAGTAGCAGCGAGAAGCATCCTTCATGTATTGAAGGATCGAGGGAAGCTCGAAATCACTATGCAGGTCGATGTTCCTCTCATACCAAGGGGCATCTACTGCACTGCGGATGGATTTATACTGTAAGGTCTGAAGTTTCTCTAGGGAAATGCGAGAGGCGTGAGCGAATACTATGGACGAGTATGTCATTGTCGGTCGGACGCAGGTTTTGTAAAGTGTCTACTTATTTCTAAGGGACATTTTACTACGCCTGCTTAGGAGTAACGCGAGGTGACCTTGGTAGAAGGCCGCCTTTTTGTGGACTGTGCTGATATGCTTATCGAAGTTGAGTCGATAGTCAAGGGTGATTCCCTAAGTATTTAGTTGACCTTTCCCACGGTATGGATCGGTCATTAATCGTGATGTTGTCGATTGGAAAATAGCGTTTAGCCCTGTGAGTGAAACGTATTGGTACGCTCTTCTCGGGATTAACCGTTATTCGCCACTTTCGGAACCATCCATCAAGCGCTCGGAGCGCTCGTTGGATCTCTCTTTGAAGTACGGTTGGTTTCCATCAGGTGGAATAAATCGAGGTGTCATCCGCAAAGAGAGCGATCTCTACTTTGGGAGTGCGAGGGAAGTCACTTGTGTAAAACGTGAACAGGAGTGGAGACAGCACGGAGCCCTGAGGGACTCCGGCTCTGATGGGATGGGGGGGTGGATCGGTTGCCCTCGACACGATAGCGGAAGCTCCGGCTCATGAGTTAGTCTTGTGCTATAAGCACATGACGATCTAGCAACCCGAGCTGGTACAGCTTGTATATCAGCCCGGCGTACCACACCTTGTCAAAAGCCTTTGTCACGTCTAGGAAGACGGCTTTCGTGGTTTGGGGTTTTGGTTTCCTATTGAAACCCGTGAGAATGTGCTGCGTGATGCGGTGCACTTGCTGAGGGCAAGAATGTCTTGCTCTAAACCCAAACTGCTCATAGGGGATGAGCTTTTTATATTTCGCGATGGACCAGAGTCAATTCAGAAGGAGTTGCTCGTAGATCTTCCCCAGAGAGCTGAGGAGACTGATGGGGCTGTAGATAGAGGGCGGATCGGATGCCTTCTTTCCTGGTTTGTGAATGCCAATGATGTTGGCACTCTTCCAGGCGTCTAGGAAGGAGTAGTTGCTCATGGCTGCATTGAAGATGCTAACTAAAAGATAAACTAGCGGGACAGAAAGGTGCTGAGGTGGTGAAAGGTGGTGAGGTGTGGTGTGTTGCTGACGTCGTTAGCGCCAGATGCTTTCTGCACTTTGAGGTCCTTGATAATCGACTCAACCTCTGCGGCTTTAACGGGCTCGAGGGGGAGGGGTCGGTCGGGGGTATTCCTACTTTCTAGTTCGCGGTCAACCGCGGCGATGTGGACAGGATCAACGTGATCTTTTGTGGGGGTGCACTGGGCTTCGAGACTCTCCGCCGAACATTCGACCTTCGCCTCGTTTTCGAATGCTAGCGGAAGGTCGGTTCTATTGAGAGGGGGCATTATGGTAATGATATCGGATTTAAGCTTTCTTGCCAACATCCTGTAGGCCTGGTGGGTTGGCGAGTTTTGGACATTAAATCGTCCCAACGTTGTTCGCTCAGCTCGCTAATGCGCGTCCTGACTATACGGTGGTGGCTTTGCGTTCAGTGTTGGGGAATTCATTGTAGGCTCTAATGGCTGCGTTCCTTGCTGTCACCAACCTCTTCACGTCTTCGTGGCCCAGTGGTGGAGATCCTCCGCTGGGACCTGCCTAAAGCACTCACCGATGACGATGTTGAGGTGGCTGATGAAGGCATCGATCGAGCGAGAAACGTCGTTGGGGGTGATTATGTCGTCGGGGATGCAATAGCTCTTAGGGCTTCCCCCAAACGCTTCCAGTCCACTACGATCTTGGTCGGTGGAGGGGAGGACGAGTCTGTCGGGTCGGGGCCTAGGCACATAATAACAGGACGGTGATCGGATTCTAACTCTTAGAACACTTCAATTGAGCGGAAACTAAGTTTTATGTTCTTTAGGAGCGGTATGTCTAGTATGTCAGGTTTGTGGTTGGGACAACGGGGGTAGTCAGCCTATTCCGAGGGAGTAATTACATCGAAAACAAGAATTTCGCTAAGGTCGAAAAGTCTAGTACTGTTGTCGTTGGGTTTGCGGCACCCCCAAATGAGGTTGTTACTATTGAATGACTGCGCTTCCCATGGAGAGGAGTGCCTCTAGATCACTCCTGAGTAAGGTTTTACCGGGAGAGAGGTAGCAGGAGGCTATAATGATTGATTGGTGACCGGTCATCGCAAGTTGGCAGCAAGAGGCTTATAAATTGGTTAGAGGAGGGGGTGTCTAACGGGATACAGTGGAGTGAGTTTTTGTAGCAAATTAGAGTACCACCAAAGGCGGTGGCTCTATCGTTGCGATGGACCCGGTAGTTGACAATCCCGGGATTGCGATTACAAGATTTGAGAAAGGTCTCTTGTACTAACATTATATCGACCTGACGGGTCTTACAAAATTCGTGAACTTGGTCACGCTGTTATTTGAGGCCGTCAGCGTTGAAGAACGCTAGCGCTACAGAGCGGGGTTTAGTACACTTCGGTGTACTATACATATTGGTTCGACAAGCGAGGTTTCAATTGATTCCTCTTCTGGTTTAAAAATAAGACTACGACGAAGCAAAGGGGGTTACGTGGTCAAACTAAAAACTTGGTCCGATTTTGACAAGCGAGGTATCAATCATTCAAGGTAGTTGTAAGATTTTTATTTGTGTGGTTCAATAAAGAATTATCTATCTATCTATCTAGTAGTCGGATTAAAAGTATGTGTCTCAGAAGTTGTCTGCTAGTCGCTGCTCAAACTGCTATTTCAGTCTTCACCTCTTCAGCTTGTCTTCACCTCAATATTGGGATTCAGCCGCAAGCCCAATGTTGAGGTGAAGACAGCATTGTATAACTGCCTCGCTCACGTTTTTCGCATACTCTATCTCGCTCTTACTTTATGCAGTTTTAGCCCCACAGCAGTACCTGCGCAATCGTTCACAGAGCCTAACTTCATATTTATATAGATTGGCTGCGACTACATTAATGAATTGGATTACTCTGTAATGTTACATCTGTGTAAATAAATAAATAAATTAACGCTGGTGTTTTCCACTAGGTGATGGGCAACGGTGAACTGGCTACAATTCACGAGCACGAAGCCATGCTCTTCAATAGCAGCGTAGACAGCTCCAGTGACTCGCAGGAGAAACCTACAGAGTCTTCACAGGTAAAACAGAACTTCATTATCTTCATTGGCAAGTAGGTAGACCCACTACTGGTCTCTCTTTTTGTATTACGGCCATCTTGATCCCGTGCTATACGCATTATATTGTTACGAGCTGGGGTTTGGTTATAATTAATGTATGCCAATTAAACCAAAAATTAACACCTTTATTCGAAAAACCACAAAATGAAATTTAACCGACAAATAACACTCAAATACTCTTTAAAACTTGACTGTACACACTAATCTAATCAATTATCACTAAATACTTGTTTCGAATCACTTTGATCGTTACGTTCCGAATGCCAAGTCAAGACTGTCCCAGGCAGCCGATGCGTGCCCTATTTATAGCGCGTCGCATGGATCGCGTTCTTTCCAGAAGGTATTCGTATGTACTAGCAGTAGTCGGTAGTTATTTAACCTTCAAGGCTGGCGCTGCCTGTGATGTTGCCGTTTCGGGCCGCGCCTGTAGGTATCTAAGGCCGGCGGTGTCTTTGAAGTTGCCGCGTCGCGCCGCTCCCGTATGTACCTACCTACCGCGCGCTCTAGAAACTTCTGTTGGTACCTACGCGCCACTGGTAAGTTCCAGAAGGTTCCCTTAGATGTAGGAATTGCGTCATCGGACCGTGGCTCCTAGAACATTTTAGTACCTACTTCTTTTCTAAGAATCTACTGGCGTAACAATATGTTACCAATACCCACTCCTATGTCATCTCGCCCTATCTCGCTAATGGACTACCGAACGCCCGTTTTTTTCTACTGCCCGTTTTCAGCCACCACTCGAAATATACCTATAACTTTTTATTTATTTCATATTCATCCAAATGGTTAGAATTAATCCTTAAACCTGTGATTTGCTGGACAGCAAAATTATAGGTAGGTAGTATTAATTTACAGCAACTATAGCCATAGGTGCTTTTATATTTTACCGGATTCGAATCGATTTTCTAACTTTTTTTTGTGATTTTGTTTCAGGATACCATCGAGACTCCCCTCCAATCGCCCCCCACTCGGGACATCCCACCAGCCATCGCTGAAGAGGTCCCCTCTTCTACATCGTCTGCCAAATCAGTCGCTAGCGAAGAAGCTGCCACTTCCAACGAGGCCCTGCATTGCCTTGGGATTGAAGACTTGTCCAAGGCCCTGATTGAAGCAAAGCTAATGAAATGCGTAAGAACTCTCACCTCATTCCTTATAGCTATACAGGTTGAGTATTTTAACCGGGATATCTTTATATAACAACTGGATTAAATTATTATCGAAAAATATTTTTTTCTGCCTAAAATCTATACTGTTATCTATAATATAAGTATACGTAGAGTCGTGTTTTTATAATACAGCAGTAAGTACGAAAAGTCTGTACAAAAAGAAAATAAAAAAAATGTCTAGGGGACGAACATAAATATAACATTTTAAATATGATGTCTGTGTTTGTCTGTTTGTTCACGCATCACGTAAAAACTACTAGACCAATTGCAATGCGGTTTTCATTAATGTATAGCTTAGGGTTTGACTTAAAATTGGTGAACTTGGTAAGTATCTTAATCCGACTAATAAAAGCCGATCAATTGATAAAGAACTATTTGATGTCTGAACGAAATTTGGTATATTATATTTTATAGGTAGATACTTTTGGTTCCAGACAAACCTAAAGGATACTTTTATCCCAGAAAAATCCACCAGCAAAGCCACGGCCACAGTTAGTTGATAGATATGAGTGTCTTTTTTTCGAGATTTTGGCGCCTTGTTGTAGTTATTTATCATTATTTCCTGTTAAAAAAGTCAGCCTGTATGTTCTGCTACCATAAGGTACAGTGCAATCCAGTGAAATCTGTCTTCTACTCCGAATTCAAGAGCAGCTGTAGTATTGTACCTCAAAAACCAACTTTCAACTTTCATTAAAAAAACCGTGTGTGCCAGCCGTTTTATATTTTTAAGTAACTTTCCTAAAGGTCAAGTTGTGCTCATCTGATCGAAGTTGAACTCTTGCATCACTTCTCGGATGGACATTGACGTTTGGGACAATCTGTTTGTAGAAGCCGATAAGTTATCATTAAGAGAATGACCTGGTTTTATCGTATCAATAATGGTTTGTTTCAGAAGTTCAGAACGTGCTCTTAAGGTGCCAAGTAAATCCATTACATTAATTATATGGAAGATGAATAACGTTCACAATCATTTGTTATCATAAGTAAGCGCAGTAGGTATGTCTGTGCAGTAAACTCAGACAGTGAATAACGCCGTATTCATGATAATAATCATTATTGTGTTCGACAGCTGCAGTCAAACTCCTTAACCAACTAATCTCTTCATACTTCCCACTTGATCTGACTTGTACCTAATCTAAAGGGTCCTTTTTACCCGACTGAGCGGAGGGTAATGTGTTTATCAGCCTATTGATGTATGTATGTGTGTATGTATGTATGTATGTATGTATGTATGTATGTATGTATGTATGTATGTATGTATGTATGTATGTATGTATGTATGTATGTATGTATGTATGTATGTATGTATGTATGTATGTATGTATGTATGTATGTATGTATGTATGTATGTTTGTATGTATAATGTATGTATGTATGTTCCTTTGTGGTGCTCTAGAGACCAAACCCGTGGGCCGGTTATGATGATTCTTACGTCAATCGATTTGCCTTAATCTTGCGAGTGCTACTAAGGACATGAAAGTAATCAAAATTTAATATGGCGACAAGGAGACGCCATATAGTAAAAATATTTTTTTTAAGTCGACGAACGAATTTAACCCACTTAAATTAGTTCGTCGACTTAATTTTTTTATTTTTTTATCGTTGAATAGGTATTAGAAAATCATCTTTAAGTTTCTCTAACCATCTTTCATTTCGAATGACGATTTAGGATCTATTACGATTTAAAGTTGGGCAACCATTCTCACTTAAATTTTTGCCTCTTTTTACTTATGTTCGCATTCGGGATTTTTAGAATTTTCGATAATTCCTAACAGGATTGCACAATGAGAGCAGTAATTATTTAACAGATAAGTTACTAATAACTAGCCCGAAACTTTACTTGGACATTCCAAAACAAAGGCTTGAATAAAAATCCTTTCATATAACATACAAGTCATCTTTGACATTAATTCCAGGGCCTGCGCAGGAGTATCAAGGACTACGAAGTCAGTTTCGAGATGCTGAACAGCCGTAAAGTGCAAAGGGACGACAAGAAGGGCCGCGAGGACGACTACATCAGATACAAGGCCATCAAGGCCCGCATCAAGCTCATCAACGCACTCATCAACAAACAGAAAACACTTAAATAGGTTTTACATTTAGATATCGTTTTAAGATCTATGGTTTTACACAAATCTAATGAACGGTCACCTATCGCTCAACTCGAAATTTGTGATTTATATATACTTGCTCTGTTTAGTGCAATTTATTTCGTAAATAAGAAATTAAACTTCATAGTGCGATCCAATGGCTTCAACGAACCTTATGGACAAACAAGTGTGAGTTTCTAATGAGTAATGACTCATCTCATTACTAAGCTCATGAGCAAAAAGGTTTAAAAAAAGGCGGAGTCCACCTGCCAAGTCGAAAGTGAAGCACCCGATCCGCTCTTAGGCACAAGCCTCACGGCCACTTACTCCCTGTTGTGCCAATCGGTCACTATATAGCAGCAAGATCTTGACCTTATTTGTCGTGTTAATTCGGTCAAGTACTCATGAATAATCTAAAACAACGCAGTCTTTTGTGATGAAGTTGTGCATAAACCACAAAACATCACAAGCAATCCACTCACGCACGCACACGCAGCCGCTTTTTACTATGCTTCCCTTTCGATTTGGCGGTGTGGACACAGTCTTATTTTCAACCTTCTTGCTCATGAGTGTCGAGTTGAGACGATGCCGTGTGAGCGACGACTGTAAAGTAAGGGGTGCCACTACAGTATTTCTTATTATATTTGTTTTTTGATAATAAACATTATTTATTACACAAGAAATGTAAAACTCGGGAACTCAGGCCTTATATCAGAGTCATAGAATGGGCCGTAGTCCATCTATGCTGTGCCATTGCAGGATGCTTGACGTTGAGGCCCATAAGTAAATAGATTCTGGAGTATGCAAATATTTCTTCGATGTTTTCTTTGGCATACTGATTCTTTTCATTTTTGTTTCTATCAATTCAGCACTTGCAAGAGATCGAACAGTAAACACTAAGAACCGTAAATTACTCGCAATTATGACAGCACCCGCGGTGCATGTGTGTTTTACTACGTACCTATCCACTGTTTTTCAACAAACATAATGACGTGTGATCAAATATCGAGTACCTCTTTTGTTTTTTTATCTAAAATACATGCGGTAGTGGCGACCCTAGCGAGTTACAGTAAACATCTTTTAATAAACATACAGAAAAAATGTAGTAGAGCATTGGTTTTTTTTACAATAGCTGCTATGACTGCAGATATAGGCGGGTCCAGAAAAAAAATGACTAGGTAGAAGATATGTTCTTACTAACTTTTAAAGAAAAACCCCGAATGCAAGTGAAAAAAGTAAAGGTTAATTAAGACATTACAGCTCCTAGATTGTCTGATTTTAAGCACCACGCTCGCAGCCTGTGTTGTCCAGAACATTGAATTTGCAGCGCAGTGCGATACACTGCACTGCGTTTATCACGCTTAGACATTACTTTGAAAAGAAATTAGGGACAAGCCCAAATTAAAAATGTATGTATCTGTCGACCGATTTCGATGCGGTCCTTTATGTTTGAAAACTGATGTAATCGAGATGCTTCTTCGCTATAATGGGGCCACTCCCCCCATTCGATTGAAGAAAAAAAAACATGTGAAATCGATCCATTCGTTGGTAGCTACGGTGCCACACACACACACACACACACACACACACACACACACACGCACGCACGCACGCACGCACGCACGCACGCACGCACGCACGCACGCACGCACGCACACACACACACACACACAGTGATACACACCCTAAACTTATAACACGACGGGTGTTTCTTTGTTCGGGGGTTAAAAAGAAAAAGACTACACTAAAATAAATCATCAGTTCAAAGTTATTTCTATAAATTCAATGTGTTGTGATCTGGATCCGTCTAATCAGCTAATAATGCCAAACCAAAGTAAACTATTATAGCCTAGATAACAGAATACGGTACAGCAAGCAAGTAAAATATTCTAACGTCCAATATTCTGAATATGACTTAGATTAATTATCCCTTTCCTGTATCGAAGTGTTAATTCTAGATTATATTTAATGATATAATTATGCTTGATTATTTACCTACCTGGTCTTGATGTCGTTCAGTTTATGTAGTACCTATTTACTCTCCGGTTTGTGATTTTGGGACCTATAAATGTTTAACTCTCACCAATAAATATTGCTGGAATTATGATGAAAATCTTGAGGTGGTTGTCCCAAATATATTAAGGTTGTGTCTTAGAAGCTGAATCGGGTAAAAACAAATTTGTTTGAACATGAGTCATCAAGAGACCTTCCATTACTTTACGTGTCGAATTAATTTTGTAAAACCAATCTAGTGCTTCCTATAGTTTATTTATTCTTCCAAAACTTAATAGTTATTTATCATTATATATCCTATAAAACGTTTTCGTTGTTCAGAAAAAGATGAGAAAAAAAGTGTATGCTGCCAAAATTAATTATTGTCATTGTATACAATTTTGGTAAGTTCATTTAGCTCTCTAAATGAAATGCAAATTATTCGGTATTCTTCAGTTTAGCCTTACGACATATTTTTGAAGTTGTAGTATGTGTTTAAAACTTCATAATCTTAGATGTAAATAGATATGTAAGTATGTCTTGAAACAATACGCATGTAAAAATATATATACTTCTCATGTAAAGTAAAAATTGTAAGGTTTACTTGCTCTATATAACTTGCCACTGAAAAAAACAGGTATTTTTAAAGTCACTGCCTATGCTGTAACCTTATACTATACGTGTGTGTAGGTTTATACATTCAACAAACTAAATATTGTTCAATATTCATATAGTATTTTATGTTTTTTTTTATAGCAGTTAACGCCTGCTTAGCGTAAATATATATTATAATTTTGTAATGGAAAAATTTGGGTCACGGACGAGATTCGAACTCGCATTTTTTTATATATTTTTTTCCATTAGAAAGTTATTATATATATTTACAACTGCTAAGCAGGCGTTAAAATAAAGAAAACACAAAATAAAGATTTGGGAGGCGTTTTGGGGATCTTTCAGGCACGAAGTTAATCAATTTGGTTGGTAGTTCGTAATACAACCAATAGATAGCGTTACCGTCCCCATAAGACGGGTTCAAAGAAGCTAGTGGAAATATTTGGATGACGACGCATAGGTCTCGGTGGTCGAATTGGTAAAGGCATGTGCCGCGCTGAGGCACAGTATGCGAGTTCGAATCTCGTCCGTGACCCAAATTTTTCCATTAGAAAATTATTATATATTCATATAGTAGGAGTGAATTAAAGATTTGGTACTAAAAATTCTTAGCCCCAAATAATGTGGAGTGACTTTGAGCATTGTTTGTACCTACCTAACGATTTTTGAATCAGAAATATTATGTACTTTTGTATTTAAACACATTTACAGTTATGATACTTGAAATAAGTGTTGTATTTACATAATTTATACGCCTTTATAAAATAACGTGAGAATTAGGTGGGATTGTTAATGCCGCTGGTCACTATTCATTATATAAAGATGTTGCTACCATTTAAATGATATTCTATATTTATTTAATTAAAAGCCACGATATTGTTCGTGAAATATGCAACCAATAAATACGAAGTATATATAACGAAAAATATTTAATACAAAAATGCAAAACGCGCGGCTATGGCAAAGTTCTACCAAGTTGGTTCAACCTTTAGCTTTCTCTTTCGTCGTAACTTAGTTCATTTATTGAATTTAGTTTACGTAACTTTACCATAGACAATTAAATTAACTTTACTTAATAATAAATCTAACAGTTATTGAGAATATAATCAACGTAAACTATCAGTAGATTTTAGAGACTATATTAGCTTTAACATGATCTTGAAATGGGCACTGCTCTACATACAAATAAAATAAGTATATGAATACCTTCTTAATTAAGATGTTCAAAACTTTTTTATTAGAACTACCTACGACGAGACCTGAGGATTGTAAATTCAACGGATTTGAGGAGGCACTGGTAGACTCTTGATGTTTTACATGGTTATTCTTGGGTATGAAATTATACTTAAGTATAACTCATACCTACTTGTATATAAGATTGACTCGAGTCAAGACTTAAGAAAGACTTAGTTCTTATATGCTTGGATATTGTATAAACTTATATAATGTTAGTATTGAGATAAAACCGCCTATCCTATATGTATTTTGAGTTGAATTGATAATATATTTGTTAGGTATTTTATTCTTCATTGCCTTGCCTCTTTCGTTGTCCCTTTAACCTTTTTTAACATAGGGTGTCGTATAAAGTCACCTTATTTTATCTCTGAAAGAGAAATATGTAGTACCTATTCCTAAATATTATATTGATTGTATATTTAGTCGTAAAAATACTTACCTGTGATTTTATCATTGTAATATTCTTGTGTGACAAGAAACTGATTTATTTCAATAATTATTGTATTAGATGGTTTGTGTGTTTATTTTGTAATTATGCTATATATTTAATATATATAAAATTTAATAAGACTTGATAAATTAACTAAAGTAACGTATAATATGTATTCAACAAAATCAAGAATAGGAAAATTCGGTCGATACACATGCTAGTTATTAGTACTGTTTCCTCGTGGTCATACTAGTTTGTCATACCAGTATGACCAGGAGGATATACATGTCCTTATGGTCATACTGAAAGAGTAGAGTGCTATTATTGCTAAAGTAGTTGAATCATATTTTATGACCAAGTAAGTGTAGGTGCACACGTGACGTGTAGATTCATCCGATGCCGGGCTTGGGGATGATTCTCAGGTGCGTGAGATTGGAACACCATGCGAGATTACGTCTTGCACCGGGTAGTGGACGTAGTGTTGTATGGACTAGTACGTATAGTTTCATACAAACCGGATGATTTCATCCGGAGCCGGGCAGTCCGGTGGCGACCGTATTGACGCCGGCCACGCTCACTCGACCGCACGTTGTATGGTGCTTGAGAATTACCAGGCCGGCGGCGGTGCCCCGGATGAATCTACACGACACGTGTGGATCTACACGTGTGACTTGTATTATTAGTCTTTTCTCTATCTTGTTCAAGGAGATTCGACTTTTTATTTCATCATTAAGTGAAAACCACGAGATTTCTTGGGCTAGTAATACCTTCTTTCCTATTGTTTGTGTCTACCTAAAGTAAGTAGATTCGTAACATTTAGTCTGCTTTTTTCTAGTAAGTATATATACTTTGGAGCGTGCTACTAAATAGCATGTGTATTTAGGAAGGTTTTATATTACGTAAATAATTGAAACTCTCGATGCAGATATCATTAGTCGTTCTAAATCCGTGTTGTAAAAGATATTATGCTATTAAGTATGGTAAATTACTTACATTACAAAGTTTTAGGATAAATAACTCGGCGGAAACATTTCCTTTAGATAAAATTGGTAAACGAATCACATTAATGTTTGTATTTTGCTGTTTACTATTTACCGAACACTTGTACCACATTATCAACCTACCTTACGATAGTGCTTGTAAAATAAGCTAACAGGGAGATTGCTTTGCCAATATTGAAATTGACTAGAAACTGATAAAAATTGATATCCATATCACAAAAAATAGCAAGGTATCAATAACATTAAAATTAGTGTTTGTACTAATAAGGGCCCTCATTCGCTATGACCATTCAGACAAGTAACGCGTTGCGTTACGATATCTTCGTGGAATCGTTCGGCAATTGTCGTAATGACGTCACACGTTTTCTGCAAGGAATTTCGCGTGGAATAGCGAATAAGCGCCAAGGTATCGTTAGATAATAACGATTCGCTATTTTCAGACAATTGTGAAATACGGTAGCTGATTGTTCGATTCGCATTTCGGGACGTTTGTTACGAAACACATTGTTAAGATTCATCGAAATAGTCAGTCAGTAGAGTTCCATTATTGTCATTAATGATTGATATTAATGTTTGAATAAACAATATGTATGGACTTGTAAATACGTGGTATTATTTGTTCCCGATTAACGTGACCCTTTATGTAATAATAGCATAGTGTTTATCTGGATTATGTCAGTGACCGTTATTGAGCATGATTGACCTTTTACATCCGGGAAAACATCTCATCCACAGGTAGCATCACATTTGGCAAAATCTATTGACATTGTACGTAACTGACCCGGTACAATAATTATCAATAACGAAATAGGAATTGATAGGTACCATACGCGTATAATTATTTTAAACGAAAATCGACTTCAAAATAAATTGATAGACTGAAACAAGACAAGTTCAAAAACTAAAACCCTACGACTACGGTCGGGTAAAAAATAGCCTATGACACTTTTGCGATTAAGACGAAACGATTTATACCTCGCTTGTCAAAATATGACCAAGTTTTTAGTTTGAACACATAATCCTTCCTTTGTTTCTCCGTAGTCGGGTAAAAAGAACTACTCTAGCAATTTTGACGAAATGTTTAAGGAACCAAACTGGAGGTCTTTCCTTTTATATAAAAAAAAACAAATTGGCTTTTATGGCTTATTAGGAGTGAATATAAAAAAATGTATACAAAAGAAAACGCCAAAAAATAACGGACTGCAAACAAAACTAAAAAGAGGCAAACAAGCTTTAGATTATTGATTTTGAAATATTAGATGCGGTCGAAGGCATCATGCATTTCATGTCTCCTTTGACAGGATCAGCGAACCTACTACTAGTCTTACTAGTAGTTTGTTCCAATAGTCTTACGGGTAAGGTCATTGGGCGTTTTCTTCCCACTTACTGGTAAAACCATCGAGGTTGGAAGTAACAAAACGGGTAAGTGAAACGAACAAGGGATTCGCATTTAATTTGACAGCTGTCATCTAAAACGAAGATATCAATGAGATCTATCACTTCTGTAAAAAAACTATTAGTCTAGGATCAATAGTTTCAGAGTCTGAAACTATTGATCCTAGACTAATAGTTTTTCTAGGATAATAGTCATCCAAAAAGAAGATATCGATGAGATCTATCACTTCTGTAAAGAAACTAATAATTGAGGATCAATAGTTTGAGAGTTATAGCCCTTTTAAGTTTGACAGCTATCATCCAAAAAGAAGGTATCGATGAGATCAATCACTTCTGTAAATAAACTAATAATCGAGGATCAATACTCGTAGTTTCAGAGTTATAGACCGTTTAAGTTTGACAGCTGTCATTCAAAACGAAGATATCGGTAAGATCTTGACAGGTGTTTACTTATGACTTTGAAGTTTGACATGTCGCTTTGACATCTGTCACCTGTCACTTTGACACCTATCACTTTGACATCTGTCACTTTAAAATGTCTTACTACATAATAAAAATACTTGTTTTTTTCCTCATAAATGTCGATTATTTTTTATAAGTTTCCAACTCTAGTGCAGTGGGTGGAGGGGTAAATTCGAATTACCCGTGCACCCACTAGTGGGTGAAGCCGGTGGGTGGACGGGTCATTGCCCCTAATCTTCTAATTTGAATGTTCTTCAATAATATTTATTTATTCAATTTAATGTTTTATTTTAAATTTATTTTAGCTCCTGCCTGGCCAGTATAAGATCACAGCTGCCAACGATTTATGTACATAATACGCGTACTATGGTGTAGCCGTAGTAGGTATTGCGTATGATAAATTATCACTGTGGTAGCCTATAGGTTCAATAGTGCAACTTAGAATCTAACGATACCGGGTTCGGCCCTAGGCTCCGCACTAATCAATGACTTTTCTAAGTTAATGTACGGTTTTCCATCGCTCCGTGTTTCGGAGGGCACGTTAAGCTATTGGCCACGGCTGTTATTGATTAATAGCAGTCCAGTCGTTAACTCTTAGACGGTCGATGACTTACACGCGTAGACCTCTGCATATCACGCCTCGGGACATACCTATATCCCGGCCGGATCTCCAGCGGGCGGCCTGACAAACTCTGACACCAGAGGCTAGCACTACCTCACACGACAAACAAACTAACAAACCCGCTGGACCACTATACCATACGTATCTTAGTACCTTCGATTATACAATAGCGCTCTTTTGTCCCACTATTGTATAAAGAGTGTTATAACACTAGTACCATCACATTAGAAGTGGTGGACAAAAAGTGGGGGACAATGGAAATAGACGGAATTAAATAGTACCACTAGTACCATTAAGTTTAGTACAACTGACACTGCTAGTCAATGTTACAATTGGTACTCGGAAGCTTATCCTTCCATGTACCTACCGAGTATCATAATAGAGTTAAAATATGTCTCACACATTAAATTCAAAAGTCGGCATAGCGCTACCCCTAGTACGAGGTTTTATAGTTTACGAAAACGAAATGTAGTTTCGTTTAGTTCCATACATATACTGCAGTTCCTGCAAGTTTCCGCTAGAGGCGCTGCCAGTAAAAGGATGGAACTAAACGAAATACATTTCGTTTTTGAAAACTATAAAACTCGTATTAGACCCCCAGATGTATGAAAAGTTATAATAGTTATTTTGCAGTAGGTATTTTACAGAAAGTAGGCCTTCAGCTATAAAACCGTAATTATGTCCCAATCTTATCACAATGCGTCCAGAACTACCTACTTCAGAACGATTCAAACCCAGAGTTATAATTTCTACAGCAATTAATATAAAACCTAAGTTCCGAGAGGAACCATGGGAGACGAGTTCTAGAGTGGAGACCGCGAATAGGCAAACGTAGTGTAGAGCTCCGCCTAGATGGAATGACGATCTGCGCAAGGTAGCAGGCAGTCATTGGAGAAGGACTGAAGATCGGGCTCAGTGGCACGCCTTGGGGTAGGACTACGTCCAGCAGTGGCGATGAAGGTCCGAAAGCAATACCGCCATTTGATTCCCTATCAGCTAAATGCGCTTTGGAGGCTGAGGCAGCCTGACTGCGGCACCATGGCTACTTTACCAAGTGCTTTGTTATGTTTACGGAATTTTCCTAAAGCTTAGGATTATTTTTAACCCCCGAACACAAGCAGAGAGGGGTGTTATAAGTTTTGGATAGGTGTATATCTGTCTGTGGCATCGTAGCTCCCAAACGAATGGACTAATTTTACACTACTGCCCAAAAAAGGAGTGTAATATTTTCAGAGTTCATGTATGTTTGTATGTATGTGAGTTTCTTTATTCCACCATAACTTGTAAATGCCTCAACAGATTTTGATGTATGGGATATCGTTAGAATCCTTACATAATCCCCAGAAGTTTTTTTAAGGGTAGCCGTGTTTTTTCTCTCAACTTTATTACTTGTTTTCTGTTTTAAAGCTGATGTGATCGAAATGGTTCTTAGCTATAAAAGGGAGAGGGTGTTATATATTTCTTTATATTTGTGCTTGTTATATACTAAAGATACACCTACCTACGAGTATCAGAAATTATTACTGCACTCCATGTGATTTTATTAGGGGCTATTATGTACTTACATATAGCTACGTACATAAACTGAAGATTTTAATAGGAGATAACAGAAAAAAAAATGATTAAGCTTCAATATGAGACGGGAATTTGTATACGGTTTTATTCAAGGTTCGTGAACTATTTGGCAAGTATATCAGCAGAGATCAATAAGTTATCTGTTTTGCAGCGTTCAGAAAGTTTCATGACACTATGTAACTTGTGTAAGTAGTACCTAAATTTAAAGGCACACGGACATATTTAATTGCCTGTTGAATACAATAAAATTGGAGCAATAGTAAAGATGTACCATAAAGATTAAATAATTTCAACATGCAATAATTTTACGGGGGGCTTAGATTCCTAACAGTCCAGTAATTTTGTTGGATAATTGTAATCAATTTTAATTTCAAAACCTCACAATCATTTATTGCGTACAATTGCTCTAAAAATATATATGTTTAAATTGCTCGCTGTTAACGCTGTGCACGTTAGGAAAATCCTATAATGTAGGCATGTATAATTAGTTCTGTAAAGATGTTTCAAGTTGTTCTATGTAAATAAACATATTTATACCATTCCCCCTCTAAAAAGATTATTTTATTCACTGAAAATAGCGAATAACAAGCATTATTAATCATTACTTTATTGTTTGAATTTAGAACATACCAATATATTCGACCTCCATCTCAATGCTATACAACCTCCTTGAGCAAAAAATACTCGATACAAACTCTTTGTGTAAAGAATACTCGACATATAAACTCTTTGTGCAAATAACTCCTCGAGATTTGATTGGTCGACATTTTCAACAAGGAGTGTAGCATTAGAATAAAAACTGTTTTTTCTTTGCTGTCATTAATAAATTGGCGCTATTTTCAATACTGCAAGTTGTACGAACAAGTAGTTTAGTGTTACTTTATAATAAATCGAATGAAAATGCATTTAAGTGATGAATAAATGTTTAGTATAACATTAAATGTCTATTTTCGCTTAAATCTTTCTTTTTCTGGTAGTCATGGTATAAAGTATAGTATGCAACTCTTGAATAATTGGATTTATTTCGAGAGCCATGAATCACTCGCGTCGCTCAGGATTCTAACTTTTGAATGTGAATCATAATGAAACACTCCCTACGGTCGTGATTCAGTCGTTAGAATCCTTCACTTGCTCGTGATTCATCTATGGCCCTCGCTTTAAATCCGTCCTTTATTCTCTAATTGCATAATATAATATTTTTGCTTCACCTTTCCTTGTGTATTTTTTATCCACCTTAAATTACATAGTTTTGGAAATACGTTCCGAGCTTCTAAGTAGATACTTGTAAATAATTATTGGCCCACAACTTACATGTGCGCTTTCTGGTCCCCCAATTCAATTTTTCATCCATCAATCGTCTCATCGAGTCACAAAACTACCTAAATAAAATAATTCACTATTTTATATGTTCTACAAGCCGTCGACAAACGTATGGACGGACAGACAGACATACATACTTCGTTGGCACAACAGTAAGGTTCCACCTGGACCTTTTGGATACAAAAAAATATGTACCATGATGGAGACTCTAATTACACTTAGAATTAATATATTGTGACTCCACTCATGAGTGCAGCGCCCTGACAGTGCACATGTATTAGTTACTAATAAGACTTTTTTGTAACACCTGTCTGTCTACATGTTGGCATTAATAAATGAAATGAAATGATAATAGGTAGGTCTATTATCAATTAGAGTTTCCATCATGGTTATAGATTGCTACACTTATAAAATTTTATAGGTTAATTATTTGAACTGTGATATACGATTTAAGTTACAAATCTACTGAATGGAAGAGATAAAGTTTGAGTTGAAAGTTAAAATTGAGTTGGTAGGTAATCTTGTAATCTGTGATATATTCGGTGTGAACATTTTCCTTATTTTGAATATAAAGTTAAACAAACATATTTGACATGACCTGCTTTGCAGTTTAAAGATAATTTTAAAGCATTGCGTTAATATTTATAACAATTATTATTCTAATGGGGGTATATTCTAATAAAAACAGTATATTTATCTGTCTACTTATATTACCATGTCTCTATTACAATGTACAACTATAAATTGCATAACAACTTAGAAAAATAAGTATTAAAAAAAATGCATTCTTACCCCGAACTAGGATTCCATGTGTCACGGTTGGCATGGACACACACACATCAAGACATCACAAACATCCAAGAGCTGATTACAAACATTAAATAATTCTCGGACAACGGATACATACATATATACAGTAGTCGCAGCCAATCTATATGTTTGTGAAGTTAGGCTCTGAACGATTGCGCAAATAAAACGAAATCAAACGAAAAACGAAAATAAAACTGCTGTGGGAATAAAATGAAATCAAGTAAGAGCGAGATAGAATATACGAAAAGCGCAAGCGAATGAGCGAGGCAGTTATACAATGCTGTCTTCACCTTCAACATTGGGATTGCGCCTGAAAAATAGCAATTTGCGCAGCGACTAGCAGATAACTTCCGAGACACATACTTCCGCTGCGACTACTGTACGACTCGTGGCTCTGTGAGCTATATACCTCACGAGTCTGTCTTTGCATAAAGGCTGAGAGACATTTGTTAATATGGGCCCCATATATTGAAAAATACGAAAAATTGTATCGACAAAAAATCTCTATATAAATAAATCTCATGTCATGGAGTTTGTGGTCGCACTCCTCCGAAACGGCTCGACCGATTTTTATGAAATTTTGATGTATATTTAGTAGGTATGAGAATAGGTTTTAAAGTATATTTAAAACCTAGGTGATCAGTTTTATTTATTTATTTTCTCATACGTTTTGTATGGGACGGTTTTTTGGTGACATCTAGAGAATGAATTGAAGCTTTTGAAGCATTTTAAAGTTTTTTTACCATAAATCCTAAGGTATTTGAGCCTTTGAAGTTTTTGAAGCTTTTGAATCAAATTTGACCAAAAATCATAAGGTGTCTAAGGTGACACGTGTCAAAGTGACAGGGGTCAAAGTCACAGGTGTTAAAGTGACAGGGGTCAAAGTGACAGGTGTCAAACCCGTAGAGTGCAACAAGGAGCAATTTTTTTGAAATTTCTTCCTTAAAGTGATGACGAGATTGATATACATATATATATATATCAATCTCGTCATAATTCTTCCTTGAGTGGTATATACCACTTATATATACATAAGTGGTATATACCACTCAAGGAAGAACTTTAACTTTAACCGTAACTCTGCGACACGCTATTTTTATATGTAAGGATAAATTATATCTAAGGCTGTTTTTTTATATGTATATTATATGTCAAAGTGACAGGTGTCAAAGCAACAGGTATCAACCCTAGGGTGCAACAAGGAGGATTTTTTTGAAAAATCGTTTCTAAAGTGGTGATGGGGTGGCATATCTATAAATTATAAATTAGAAAGTTTGTGCAGATAGTATGTTTTTATTATACGCTTTATATTAGCTTCACTTGTATGTTTGTATGTTTGTAACCGACTCCTTTGGACGCTATTTTGACCCACTTTAAACAGTCAGATTTCATTCAAATTTTGCACACCTGTCAAAGACCGATGACAATGCAATAATTCGAAGAAAAAAAAATGTAGAAAATAAATAATAGTTTAAAAAAAACTTAAAATTTATTTTCAATTTTTTAGTTTGGTTTTCTATATAAAGCGTGTTTTTTAGTTTTTTTAAACTATTCTTTATTTTTAGAGTGCTGTTCTATCATATTTTTTTGCAAATTCTTGTCACCAAAAGATGAACAAAAAAATTCATCGAAATCAGTCAATCTTAGAGATATCATCAGAAAAAACTGTTCCATACAAAATGTATGACGAAAAAATAACGAATAAATTAAAAACTTTTATTGATTCTAAGGCGGTACGAAGTTCGCCGGGTCAGCTAGTAACATACAATTATCGAATCTGCTCACAAAATTTCACGAGAATCGGTTGAGAAATGCGACCTGTAGAGGAGAACAGCCGGACATACGCCAGACATAGGAAAGCATTTTTGCCTAAGCTGAAACGGAGACGATGCGCGCTCGCTAATTCAATTATTTATCCTGTGCCCTAGTGCCAAGTTTTAATAACGATGTTTTCCTAAACTTTCGGTGGTCATTTTACACGGGTTGTTTTTGCACTCACGACCTGACTCATCGTGGCGATAGATCACACAACCTATCCTATTTCCTTCTTCTTGCTCTACGCTCCATCCTGGTTGAAATTATACCGCAAGTAGCTAAAAAAAACAATATACTGTGAAGTTTTTTTTTTTGCACTAATTTAAGCCCAAACAGACCTCTTTAGCTTATTTTTGTTTGTTTCTTATTATTAGTAACTTTCCTAGAGTCACGTAACGTTCCTGGAATCATACGAGGTGTCAGTGATGCGATAACCCTGAGTTATTGTCGCTCTCAATCGAGCCACAGTACAGTGTATAGTTTCTATAGTATAACTGAACATTACAGCGCTACCGTAGTACTGTTATTTATTCTGTTGCTCTACCAAGAAATGTATACAGCCATGAACGACCCAACGTTAACATTAGAAACCAAGCTACGAACCATTAGAAACGTGATATTTACACTGTCATAGCAAATATCCCGTTTCTAATGTTTAATTTAGGCCTATCATTAGTTGGTGGTACTATTATTTATTCTGTACTATTAGGTAGGTACTCGTATATCTAATAATTTTCTACAGGAAAATTTTGGATCCCGGACGGGATTCGAACCCGCATAACCCATGCGTCTGCGTGGCACATGCCTTTATCCAAAAGTAAGATGGATTTACAAACTGATACAAAAATTTGGATGATGATGTAGTAATCACGGTAGCCAAAATGGTTAGGCATTGGCCGCGCAGAGGCATGGATGATGCGGGTCCAAATCCCGTCCAGGATCCAAATTTTTCTTTTAGAAAATTATTATATATGTTCTCGCCAAGCAAGCGTAAATGCTAAATCATAAAAAAACTTTAGTCCTAATATTATCTTCCTAATATTGTGTTAATCTACTCAACTATAGTAGTATCAAGTATATTTTGCTTACACAATCTTAGTAGGTACCTAACTAAAATTAGATTAGAACAGCTTAAGCAGCGATAGTAAGTTAAGTAGTAAATAGGATTAATAAATAATGCGATTAATATTCATAGGGTAGTGGGTTCATTATGACACAATTAAGTATGTTCGAACATATTAGAGCTCCTTGTCTTTGCAAATAGGTACCTAATTAACTTTTTTTTTTTAAATTAATGTTGCATTGCAAATAGAAAGGAAAAATCTAATTGAATTGAAGTTGAATACGGCAACGCCGCGAGTACCTCTGTCTTGTGCGCTGCTAACTTAAACTTATAAACATATAAAAAAACTTGTGGAAAGAATTTATATAGATTCCCAGATCTCTCAGCTCGGGTGCTCCACACGACTACCGTCAAATAGCCATTTCATAGAGATGTCCCAGGCAATTTTTAGAATTCCTTTGATAGAATTGCGCTTAAAAACTAGGTAGGTTAGATTGAACATGAAAACTGTTTATAAACATTCATCTTTTTGCAAAATACTACCTACACCAGTATATAAAAGTGAAACGTTGTTTGTTTGTTTGGGGAGCTTTTACGCTAAATCCGCTGATCCGATTTTAATGAAACTTTGTAAATATGTACTGTACAACATAGAGACTAATATAGGATACTTTTTATCCCGTAAAATGAAAAATGACGATTACTCGCTGCAAGGAATGGTTGCCATGGAAACGAAATGATAACAAGTCAGTCAAAAAGCATCAAGAGCATTGGTGCTATACTTTTGCGTTGGTTTTTAATATCCTAGAAAAACATAGGTTTTTTTTTCGACATAAACTGTAGTCCGCGCGGACGAAGTCGCGGGCGAAAGCTATTGTTTGATAGAATTGCGCCTAAAACTATGTAAGTAATGTATGTAGGTTGAACATGAAAACAGTTTATAAACATTTGTCTGTTTGCAAAATACTGTTTGATAGAATTGCGCCTAAAAACCAGGTAGGTTATTTAGGTTGAACATGAAAACTGTTTACAAACATGAGTCTCTTTGCAAAATACTGTTTGATAGAATTGCACCTAAAAACGCATTAGGTTAGTTGTGTTGACATTAATGAAACTGATGAGTGCGTCTACAACTTGCTTTTAGCATTTTTTGAAGAAAAAAATTCTTATTGATGTTGACGCCGGTTTTAAAATGATGGGTTCTACAAATTGCCTGCGACAGAGAGACTATTCTAGAGCCCGTGAGATTTGACGTTAGGGCGTTCGATACGAGACAGCTGCACGATTGCTTTTTCTGCCTGGATGACAGGCTTCGCTCTATTTTCTAAGAAAATCAGATAGCAAAAAATAAGATTAAAATACCAAACTTTTTAAATTAAAATGTTTGTTGTTAATAATAATTATAGTAGCACTAAAGCCCCGGAAAAGTGGGATTTTTACCCAGACTATCACTGGCCGGTAATTATAATACTTACCTAAAGAATTCATTATCTATTAAATATTGAACGCGCAACTGAATAATCTCTTCACATTTTTTTTATATTATTATACGTATAAGCGCTTCACATTTTTTTTTATATTTACGGACAAAAGGTTTTATTCGCAAATATGTTAATAATCTTAGCGGGCACTGTATTTTAGTACTTACATATACAGCATACCTACTGTGTACTCAGAAAAATATTGTAAATAATACATCTACGGAGCTTTTAAAATATGGATGAGCAACGACAAAGGGTTTTCCAAATTGATGAGTAAACAAACGGAATTAAATCTTGTTTGAAAGAACCACATAAAGTATAAACAGGTTCTACTATTAGGTATTTTGTATTATCCGCTAATGAGGGATTTTTATGAAAATCGCAAATTGGGGGCTGCCTGAGTTCAGAAATCAATACGTTACCTTCAAGAATATCGTCATAATCTACACAATACTAGTATGAAACTAATTGAGTAGGTATTCAATTTCTTTATGTCTAAATCTACATCCTTTATTCGACTCCACTTCGTTCTATCCCTTATCTATCGCCCCCAGAATAGCTCTCCAAACGAGTCAACTGGGCAATGTCGTGGCATCAACTATATAACGTGACCGAGGCGTTGTAAAGCTTCAGTTAACGTTCATCGGCGGCATAAGTAGCACTATTATAGTATTAGAAGGAACTGTAAGTGATTCAAACATGTTCTGCAAAACGGTGGTGTTGGCTCTGTTCGTAGTCGGTGAGTGAATTATCGGCATTATCTGTAACCGAATATTTTGTAGAATACATTTGTGTTTCAGTTATTTTTATAGATTTTGTAATCGATATTGTTCTTTAGTTTGAAAATAATTCACGCATTTGTTATTAAGATAAACAAAAAATAAGACAGAATAAAAAAACTATACGATACAGTTTTTATTTATAACTGCTGTTTTTTTAAAGTAGATACAAATTCGATGTTTTTTTGTTTATTTAAAGTTACATGCATTTAATATACAAACATGCTGACCTTTTAGAAATAGTAGATGGAATTTTGCGGTTTTGGTCATTTTCATTGTTCTCAAAAAAACTCAAATTTTGTAAGTATTTTTTATATAATAGGGGTCAACCATATGGCCTTGGGTATTTCACCAGGCTATACAGTCCATAATACGTAATTGGTACTTCTTTGCCGGAACGAATTCATAACATTATAGCTTATCCAACTATGTATACATGTCCAGGGACTATGGTCCAAGTTTGAAAGTCCTGTTTCACTTATAACCCTGCACCCAGACATAGTGACACAAAGTCCCCACTTCCTGTGAGCTCGCATTGCTCTAATTTACCAATTTACTTGAACGAGCGCTCACTTGTTCAGAGTTCACCGTACACTGACTGTTATGTTCAGCTGGCCACTTGGACAATACGATCTGTAGCAAGATTTTGTAAGGAAAACAGTTTTTAGAGAGATTTGGAGGAAAGTATCTTCGTAGAATCCATTTTATAAACTGGTTATCAGAACTATCGTATGTGTAGTTTCTACCGAGACCGATGATAGCCGAGCGGTAAACTAGTGCGTGTGCGTGATAGGATCCATCGATACTGTGTTCAATCCTCGTCTCCGCACCAATCACTTTTCTAAGTTATGTGCGGATTTTCATGTCTGTCAGATGTAATTCATTAGCAGTTGTTAAGCCATGTCAGAGACACTCGGGCGGCCTGACAAATCTCTGAAACCAGAAGCCATCACCTAATACTGTTCCGAGTTTTAGTTATTATTAAGTTACCCAGAGATTGAAATCTAGAGTTCTGGACCACCTTATCCTTGAATTGCTAGATGATCTAGTTGTTTACCTGTGCAGAGCGCCGATACTGACCGTAATGGCAGTGTATTCTAGAACTTTATTATTGCAATTATCTGCGCGGCATTGCACTGCGCTTCACCCCGAAAAATTGCTTTTCAAGTTCAAAATTCCTATGTAGCTTTGATTGTCTAAGAAAAGATCACATAGGAAGTCAAAAAGTCAAGTATATAGGCAAAATAATAGCACTTTTACAAGTCAAAATTAACATATTGAATAAGAAGAAATACATAAAATATTATAAATAGATCAAATCAATAAAATTTAAGTGAGTATGCTTTGGGTTTGAAAAAAAAAAACCCTTTCATGTGCCAACAGAGTTAAATCTCATACTGGAAAAGGAAATACCCTTCGTCGTTAGACGTGGTCGTTCGCATTTTGCATTTCTTTATTAACTTTTCTTGCCTGGTTATCCTCGTAATTATAACACTTTCTTCTATGCATCGGGCCACGAGCAAGTGGAATTGCTTGAACAGGGATGTTGTATTGTCTACAAGCAACAGTAAACACGTCCTGAGCTCAGAGTTCACCTAAAAGAAAAAGGGAAAGAAGGACGTGGAAAGACAATATATAAATAAGAGGCGAATGTTTTAGTTTGTTTCTAAGCTACGCCGTAATGGTGGATGAATTAATCACTTCCCTACTAATATTATAAATAATTAATGCGCAATGTAATATTAATTATAATATTAAAGCGCAAAATAACAAATAAAAAAAAAAGTGTACTTCGTAACAATTATTACTAGTTTGGTTATAATATCTCACTTCTGTTAAGTACACTCTGTCGCGGTGTTAACTTAGCATGCGGGCGCCGGGTGATCAAATTGTAGAAGCTTTTTGATGAGGATAATTGATAATTTTCGTGGAGTCTAAATCATTTTGAGCTGTTGTTATTGTTTCTTTACCTTTTTGGATATTTGTGTCATGTCATGGGCATGGATGGACATGAATCTAAAGTATAGCTTCTTCCTACCGTTTTGCTCTTATTGAACTATCATGGTGACAGAATAAGGTAAGTAGCTACATACCAAGGGTGTGCTGGACGTTTAAGAATAGACTTATTAAAACACCCGGCTCCATTACAGAATCTTGCAACCCGAAAAATACACTATATCTAAGACGGTAAAACTAACAAGGTACAGCAACATACGAGCAAAGCCGCGGGAATCTGTTAATGTTTCTGTAGTTCCTATCCTACTGTACGGAGTAGAAACTACAAAGGCATTCGACCTGGGCCCTTATTTGCTATGACCATCTGAACGCGTAACGCGTCGCGTTAAGATGTCTTCGTGGAATTGTTCGTGTATGTTCGTGAACTGTCGTAATTGCGTCACACGTTTTCTGCAAGGAATTTGATGTGGCATAAGCGATGGTTGATAAAATATACGTAACTTGGATACTTACTTACCCATAAATTTACACTAATATTGTTAATAGGTAAAATTTGTAGTTGCAATATGGTTTGTTTATTACAGCTAATATCTGAAACTAATTAACCGATTCTGAAAAATCTAAAGTCTCCGTAGGAAACTGAGAAACTAAGGGCGGGGACGTAGCATAGCAGTTAGTACCTAAATAATATCTTACCTTTAACTCAATTAGGGTAAGCATCGGTTATGAAATACCAAGTTTAAAGACATTGAAAACAATATTTATTGGCACAGATACCAATTTAGGGGTCTATTGATAATAACGAGGTCAGAATGATAATGAGAGAGGTCATTTCATAATTGCTTACAAACACAAAACTGTTATCGAAAGTAAACAATGACGCACTGCTCTGTTCACCCGACATAAATGACTTTAAATTATTTAGGGCAACGGATAGAAAGTCGGAATTACATTCTTATATAACTGTTTTTAACAACAATTCGTAACAATTATTTTATTTGATGGCAGGCGTCTTAAGCGAATACGAGGTGACAAATGAAAGCAAAGAACAGATAAAGAGCTTCTTCAGGACCCAGTGCAAGAAGGTGAACGCTGAAGACAAGGTCGAGGAAGTCACCACATCCACCCACGTTTTCGTTAACTGCATCCAGGAGTTGGTGAATACAACCCAGCTGAAGGACGAGATTGAGCAAGCGAAGCCCAATGGAGCTCTTGATGAAGTGTTCAAGAAGTAAGTTTTTGATGTGTAACATCTTTCTTCTCACTTTCCTGAAATGTATGGAAGTAATTTCATGAAAAGTGTAACAATAAACGCGCGCTGTGCTAGCATACATGATAAAACAGAGCTTGAACCGAGTGATGATTAAACAGAGCTTGAACCAAGCGATGATAAAACAGACCTTAAATAGTCAACAGAGCTTGATCAGTCAACAGAGCTTGAACAGCCAAAAGAGCTTGAACAGTCAACAGAGCTTGAACAGTCAACAGAGCTTGAACAGTCAACAGAGCTTGAACAGCGATATTAAAACAGGACTTGAATCAGATGTTACACATCTTATGTGACTACTGTTAAGACTCGCTTGTTTTTATACGCTTTATATTTTTTCTAGTTGGTAAATGTGAGCAATTTTAAGTAAGCAATTTAAAATCAATTTAATGATGGACCCCTTCTTCAAATAGCCTTTTATGACCCATCGTATACCTCTCTGTGTGATCAAGATTGTGCGCGAGGTACCAGACGTTGCTGATGATGATAGGTGCGCTGTGCTGCACTGCGCAAGTTTTTTAAAGCTCCGACTGTAATATGCTACTTGACAATTTTTGGATAATATAATGGTATAAAAAGTTCTCAATTCAAATTCTTAGTGTTATATCCCACCACAGATATAATTCAAAAGAGCTTGGATGGTTTTGTAATTCATCAGTGTTTTTTTTTATATATTACTCCACAAAATTGTCATGTCGCATCCATAGTTAATACACACTATACATATACTGGAGATATGTAGAATGTGGTCTATATCTTTATTATACATAATTATAGTCACTTCATAAAAAGTGTTCCAGTAAACCAAAGTATTAAAACATGATTTCGATGAAAGTAAATAAATTATAAATATTTATTTTATCAGAAATATTTTCAATCAAAACTACATTTGAATACAGAAAAATCCTTGTGTTAATCAACATTCTTAGATATAAGGGCAGGCATACATGACATGTGAAATTATTTACATGTACTCGAAAACCTCGACATAAATGGTTTGAATTGAATTGAGGCTTGGCGCTTACCATCTGATAATAGACGTACTGTTCTCGTATTTGTATTAAAAAAACCTAAACGATCACATTTTCAGGTACTGCGCTAAGACTTCACAGCTGAAGACCTGTATCCACGCCCTTTTTGACGGAGTAAAGCCCTGTTTGGACGATGGCTCTAAGGCACTTCTCCCTTCTGCCAAGAACGGCACTGATCAACTCATTGACTTCGTTTGCTACAAGGATGGTGACCGGATCGCATGTAAGTTAAAGTAAAGCATTGTTCGGATGACGTCTCTAACACTCTCCCTTCTTCAAAGAAAGGCACTGATCAGATCATTGACTTCGTTTGCTACAAGGATGGTTACCAGATCGCATGTAATTTAAAGTAAAGCCCTCTTTGGACGACATCTCTAAGGCACTCCTCCCTTCTTCCAAGAAAGGCACTGGTCAGATAATTGACTTCGTTTGCTACAAGGATGGTTACCAGATTGCTTGTAATTTAAAGTAAAGCCCTCTTTGGACGACGTCTCTAAGGCACTCCTCCCTTCTTCAAAGAAAGGCACTGATCAGATCATTGACTTCGTTTGCAACAAGGATGGTGACCAGATCGCATGGATTTTAAAGTAAAGCCCTCTTTGGACGACGTCTCTAAGGCACTCCTCCCTTCTTCCAAAAAAGGCACTGATCAGATCATTGACTTCGTTTGCTACAAGGGTGGTGACCATATCGCTTGTAATTTAAAGTAAAGCCCTCTTTGGACGACGTCTATAAGGCACTCCTCCCTTCTTCCAAGATCGGCACTGATCAGATCATTGACTTCGTTTGCTACATGATGGTGACCAGATTGCATGTAATTTAAAGTAAAGCCTTCTTTAGACAACGTCTCTAAGGCACTCCTCCCTCCTTCCAAAAAAGGCACTGATCAGATCATTGACTTCGTTTGCTACAAGAATGGTGACCAGATCGCTTGTAATTTAAAGTAAAGCCCTCTTTAGACGGCGTCTCTAAGGCACTCCTCCCTTCTTTACAAAAAGTCACTGATCAGATCATTGACTTCGTTTGCTACAAGGATGGTGACCAGATCGCTTGTAATTTAAAGTAAAGCCCTCTTTGGACGACGTGTCTAAGGCACTCCTCCCTTCTTCAGAAAAAGGCACTGATCAGATCATTGACTTCGTTTGCTACAAGGATGGTGACCAGATTGCATGTAATTTAAAGTAAAACCCTCTTTTGACGACGTCTCTTAAGGCGCTCCTCGCTTCTTCCAAGAAAGGCACTGATCAGATCATTGACTTCGTTTGCTACAAGGGTGGTGACCAAATCGCATGTAAGTTACAAGTATAGCCTTCTTTGGACGACGTCTATAAGACACTCCTCCCTTCTTCCAAGAAAGGCACTGGTCAGATCATTGACTTCGTTTGCTACAAGATTGGTGACTGAATCTCATGTGAATTAAAGTATAGCCCTGTTTGGACGACGGCTTTAAGGCACTCCTCCCTTCTTCGAAGAACGTCACTGATCAGCTCATTGACTTAGTTTGCTATAAGGATGGTGACCAGATCGCATGTAATTTAAAGTAAAGCCCTCTTTGGACGACGTCTCTAAGGCACTCCTCCCTTCTTCCAAAAAAAAGGCACTGATCTGATCATTGACTTCTTTTGCTACAAGCATGGTGACTAGATCGCCTATAATTTAAAGTAAAGCCTTCTTTGGACGACGTCTATAAGACACCGGATCTCATGTAAGTTAATTACCATCTAATGTTTTAATATGGAGTCTGCCAAACTTAAACTTAACCATTTTGAAAAAATGCTTAAGTAAATAAATACCTCACTTATAAATAATCACTTTTTATAAAACACTTTTTGTTTCATATAATATTGCCTATTGTTGACACTAGTTTTATTTATGTCCAAGAAATCGAGATATTTTTAAAATGGCGGAAGTTTAGGTATACCACTATGATTACTTGTTCATTCAACTATAATTGATCATCAGCTGGAAGAAGTTCACAGCTGAACATATTTCGGCGCATTTTCTGTAGACCCTAGTACAAAATTGAATACTTAAGACTGTATAGTGAGTATTTCAGCCTGTGATTTCTTTGTTTCCAGTGTTCATCGCCGAGCACGGCCCTGAATGTTTCCAGGCAAAGGCGGAAGCCCTGCGCATATGCATCACAAATATCCAGAAATCCTTGAATTCAGTCGAAAAACCTACAGCACTTACCGTTCCCGTAAGTACCACAAATCTGTTCTTTTTACAATAGAGTACTTAACATATTTTTGTTATCTAATAGATAGGGTGCAGAAGCCTTTATTTTATCAGAAAAATATTAATAAATGAAACGAAAATTAATCACATTATTTCTAACTGCATTTCTAAGAGTTTGTTAAATTGCTCACGCCTGTGTAACCTTAGCTGTCATTGCGGCAGTATGACGTCACTATTGTACACAGGTGTACAAAATCGTTTATACACAGAAACAAAACCAACGCAGATCCAATATAATTAGCAAGCTGTGACGTCACGCTTACTGAGCAGAGTTTTGAGTCAAGTGGCGAAAAGATTTAAAGTTATTTTTTAAATTTAAATAAAATGCTTTTAATTACTTATTAATTCAGTCAAACAGTTATATACGGAATCCATTCTTGTTGTGACCGTTGCTTCATGATTTTCAAGTCTTGCAACATCCATTCATTCATCTACCTTATCGTAATGAGTGTTTAATTTGACTTTGTAGGAAAGATGTGCCAAGTACGATGATCTGTCAACTTGCGCCGTGACTGCTCTGGAGGGCTGCGACACCCCCACTCCCAGCAACATGGCGGAATCCCTGTTCAGATACGTGCGCAAGAGCTCGCCTTGCAACGAAGCGCTACCGGTAACTAAATACACGATCAATAACGTCATGGCATGCATTTAAACGATGCGCAAAAAATTTACTACTCTAAATTGAACATACATTAAATGTATTGATTTTGTTGTCACGAATATTATTCTGTCTGCAAATTCATGACATTGGGCAGCAAATAATTACATATTGGGCAGCTCTTTATGAAAAGCTGATTTAAGGGATAAGTATAAAAAATAAATCGTTAATTCAAATTAAAAACTTGGTCCGATTTTGACAAGCGATGTATCGTAAGCGTTGGGACTGCTGATGTACCTACCACTTTTTATGTCGTGTAGCAGTTCGAATAGGTATGTACTGTACCTGCAATGATTTTCAATGTATCTTCATAATGTAAGAGTAAATCAATTCATCGCAAGAGTGTCATAGTTTTTTTGCCCGACCTAAGTCAGGTTTTAGGTTTTGAATCTTTTAACTTAGTTCGATACTCCCCAAGGTTAGTTCGATACTCCTCAAGTAATCAATGGCAACTGTCCAAGCCGAGGTTCGTACCCCCTGGGTGCCCTTGAGCAAGTGGCCACAACTTATCTTTGGCGTGCGCCTTCTGCGTCACGCATTGCGGCGGAGCGCTTTTGCGCCCGCTCCACCATCTGGTGCCGCTGTAGAGTTAGATTGGTAGACCAACAGCACATATCCTTTCTAAAAAATATAATAATAATATATGTATTTTCTTGTTACATGTCACGACAGCACAAAAGCATATTTTTTAATACAATTTTTAATCGAAATTCAATAATAAAGCTCTATTTGTGAAACAGAATTCCTTTTTGATAAAAACTAAAGGTAAAAACTGATACTGAACCTGTGGGCAATATAAATAATTACCTATACAGGTGTCTCAAGAAATATGTTAATAATAAGAATGGGAGGTAGAGGACGCCAAGGCCTACCGGGATCACCTCCATGTTCCGGGACTGCTGGACCTATAAGCCTCTCCAATGAGCACGCCAATGAGCCGGATCTCAGACTTATCTCACGTAATAACTATAATTGTAAGTCGTCGCTCCACCTGTCCGGAGGGCGTCCTGCTCCGCGTTTGCCTTTTATCTGATCTTGCTACTCATTGAAGTAGTCTTGGATCCGTCCAATAATGCATTTACATAAAAATCAGTTCTTCATAGAGTACCTCTCTACATGCCCTCTACAACTCTTTGGCATCATAACATAACGGGGTGGGCCGATCTGAGAAAACTGTACTGTAGGATCCGTTATGAAATACTGGCTTTTGCCCGCAATTTCGTCACAGCGGACTTCAGTTTCTCGCGATAAAAAGTGTCCTTTGTTTGAACTCTAGGGAAGGGTTGAAAATATCTCCATACCAAATTTCGTCAAAGTTGGTTCAGCCGTTCGTCAAGGTTAGTTGTGAATAGGTAACCAACAGAAGGACAGAGGTGCTTTCGCTGTTATAATATTACTATTAGCGGATCCTGTAGTACTTTTATGATATTAGTATGGAAGTATGGATTAGCGGATCTTGTAATACTTTTATAATATTAGTATAGAAGTATGGATTAGCGGATCTTGTAATACTTTTATAATATTAGTATGGAAGTATGGATTAGCAGATCTTGTAGTACTGTTATAATATTAGTACGGAAGTGTGGATTAGCGGATCCTGTAGTACTTTTATGACATTAGTTGGAAGTATGGATAAGGAGATCCTGTATATAGTACATTTAAATATTATTTTTCTTGCGGATCCAGTCACGGGTCCTAGTGACTGCAGTCTGTTTTCACTGCTGAAACTAGGATTTTCATTACAGAGAAATCATTCATGGTCCCCCATGATGGCCCAGTGCTTGTTGAATGTGTCATTGTGCAAGTATTTGTAGTCCTTAAATGCCATTGATTTCTTATCTACTTGCTCTGTTATCTAAAAACTATGTTTTCCCTCTCTTGCAGAAGAACTAAGAACTACAGTCTTCGTAGAAGATGGATCAGTTAACGTGATTTAAATAAGTGCCATGTAATAATTCAATAAACTATTTTCCCACACGTATTTATTTTATTTTATAAAAAACTTACATTAAAGGTGAGGTTTATTTTTGTATGGACCTTGGTTCTTTATTCAGAGTCCAATTAACCAGGGTGGCTGTGAAATAAAAGATAAAAAGGTGAGAATAATTTAAAAAAAATACATTTAAAACAGCAAAAAAAACTGCAACTGACTCGTCAAAAGTGACTGAAATTTACAAAAATGGCAGGAAATTTAAAAAATGACACGTGATATATAAGTATAAATAATGAGAAATTAAATAGTCTTACTTAACCATAGGGCAGTTTATTGCTTCTAGTAACTACGAATAGTTTCGGATAAATCCGTGAACTATTTAATTTTTACTTTTGCCTGTCAGTTTTGATATCTGCTGTTAAAACTAGATATTTTGAGGTTTGACGGCTGTCTCTTTTCAATTTGACAGCTGTCATATGAAATGAAGATCTCGATGAGATCTATTCTTTATGTAAATAAACTACTAGTCTAAGATCAATAGTTTCACAGTTATAGCCCTTTTAAGTTTGACAGCTGTCATCCAAAACAAAGTTGTCGATAAGATCTATCACTTCAGTAAAGAAACTATTAGTCTAGCATCAATCACAGATACCGCAGATATAATATTAGTACGGAAGTAGGGATTAGCGGATCCTGTAGTACTTTTATGACATTAGTTGGAAGTATGTATAAGGAGATCCTGTATATAGTACATTTCAGCAGATTTTATTTTTTGTGCATTTTGCAGATACCGCAGAGCCTCAAGACGAAAGTCTATAATCAGTGCGTGTCGCCAGTGATGACATACGGCACTGAGACGTGGTCGCTAACTATTGGTCTCATACAAAAGCTCAGAATTGCGCAGCGTGCAATGAAGAGAGCTATGCTCGGTGTTTCACTACGTGATAGAATCAGAAATGAGGAAATCCATAGAAGAACGAAGGTTACCGACACAGCTCTCGGAGTTTGCAAGTTGAAGTGGCAATGGGCAGGTCATATAGTTCGCAGAACCGATAACCGCTGGGGAATAAAGGTTCTCGAATGGCGACCACGAACAAGCAAGAGAAGTGTAGGGAGACCCCCCACACGATGGACCGACGACATTGTAGCCATCGCAGGAAGTCGGTGGATGGAGGTGGCACAAGATCGCTCGTCATGGCGCTCTTTGGGGGAGGCCTATGTTCAGCAGTGGACTTCTAAAGGCTGACATTATGATGATGATGAATAGTTTCAGAGTTATAGCCCTTTTAATGTTGACAGCTGTCATCCAAACCGAAGATATTGATAAGATCTTGACAGGTGATCAGATCTTGAGATCTTTATTATTTGTATCTTTTATTTTTGTGTGTGTTGAATAAATGTATTTTCTTTCTTTCTTTCTTTTAGTTGATGACGCGTGACTTTTAAGTTTGACATGTCACTTTGACAACTGTCAACTGTCACTTTGACACCTATCACTGTGAAACTTGTCACTTTGACATCTTTTACTTTAAAATGTCTTACTACCTAATTATAATACAAGTTGTTTTTTTTCTTCATATATATCGATTATTTTTTTATTAGTTTCCTTCTCTAGTGCAGTGGGTGGAGGGGTAAATGCGAATTACCCGTGTACCCACTAGTGGGTGAAGCTGGTGGGTGGACGGGTCATTGCCCCAAAATATATTGTAGGAGAAAAATACTATATTATACTTGCAAAACTGGTAAGCTTGTTTTATACACGAACCTCCCATAACTGGACTGCGAAGTGTTTCATACAAACGAGCCGAATGAGAGGCATCAAAATTGTATCATATCTCTTTATAATAGGGTGTCCATGCAATCAATAATAAAAAGCTAGGTTTTTTTCTATAAGAGAAGAATAAAGGCATATTCTTGCCTATACTCAGCAAAATGGGCAGTTGTCGGCTGTTAATGATAATTTGAGCCAATTTTTTATGATTGAGGAAGGTAAGTAGGTACCAGAATATATTGTATTATGATAACCTAGAAGAGTTTATTTTATAACACAAGTGTAAGAAATAAAACTAGAAAGTTAATTTAATAACATTTATTTTATGTGTTATGTGTTATAGAAACATTTAAATGCAACAAAGATAGCATCGTGTGACGAATTTAAATACTTCCTGAGGTAGTTAATAATAAAGCATTTTATTCCGAAACTAGACAGAAAATTTCAATGTTTTTTTTGACTTATTAATATAGTCATCTTTAAAATGCAGACTACATACTACTGATGACTTCGCTACTTTCCCAGGTATTCTTCCACGTCTCAGCTATATTTTCATCCTTAGGAATCCTAGAAGCATGAGTAAGTACAATCAGTTATGGTCTGTCAGCTTATATTCATTCACTTAAAACAAACTGGTGGGGCTGTGTGGGGCGCACGACCGTTTGTTTGTCGTATAACGTCTACACCAGGTACAAATCGCGAGTGTACTGAATTGCCCCACCTATCCTTACACATCTCCACCAATCCCCAACCCCACCTCTCCCTATCCACCCTACAAATTCTATCCCCTTACTGACTTACGTTTTACCTCTTCCGTATTTCTGGTCTTCTGGTATTATTGTGGAGAAAAATTGTTGACAGCTGTCAAATGAAATTAAGATCTCGACGAGATCTATCCTTTATGTGAAGAAACTACTAGTCTAGGATCAATAGTTTCAGAGTTATAGCCCTTTTAAGTTTGACAGCTGTCATCCAAAACGAAGATATCGATGAGATCTATCACTTCTGTAGAGAAACTACTTGTAAACGATTAATAGTTTCAGAGTTATAGCCCTTTTAAGTTTGACAGCTGTTATTACAAACGAAGATATCGATGATATCGATCACTTCTGTAAAGAAACTATTGGTCAACGATCAATAGTTTCCGAGTAAAAGCCTTTTTAAATTTGACAGCTGTCATCCCAAACGAAGATATCGATGAAATCTATCATTTCTGTAAAGAAACTAGTCTAGGGTATCAACTATCAAATGTCAAACGTCAACTGTCAAATGTCAAAATATGCTAAATGCAAAATACTACGCTCGAATCATCCGTGCGATTATCGCTCGATCATCCGGAGTTAGTGAACGACTTTGGACGTCCACATAGAACTGACAACTGTCAAGTGTCAGTTTCATACAGTCAGTCTAATGCTGAGTTAAGGCCCATTCATCACCACTTTAACTACACCTTTTCTTTGTTTTCCTTTTCTATTGTACCTAATTAAATATTCTAATTATTTGTTTTAGTATATAAAGTCGTTTATTTTATATTTATAAGTTACATCGACATTATCTTAGAAAAATAGAACAAAACATTAACTTAATAATCGAGCCGGCCAGAGAGAGAGCGGGGGTTGCGGGGCGAGGGGAGTGCTTCCGTTATGGAGGTCTGGTGGCTAGCTAAATAGCTACTGCACATGTCCAAATCTTCCTCAACCACATCCCAGAACGCCCCCTTTACGTTCCGTGTTACATCCTCCTCCTCCAAGTCATCAGGCCGTCCCAGCGAGAACTTGGCTGAACTAGTCCTACATCGACGGGGTCTACCCCGCCGCCTACGGGGTTGAACTGGTAATACATCCTGTTCTCCTACCAGAGGTGTCATGTGACCTACGTGAAGTTTCCCTACCAGTATACCACTCCTATCAGCCAGTAAATAGGTTGTTGGGCTTATCACAGCATGGACGAAATATGGACCATCTCTTTTAGGCATGAATTTCCTGGTTCTTCCTTTCGCAGCATTACTCAATAGATGGGTGGTCAGCAATACGGGATCACCAACATGGTACCGAGGTGAAGGGCTTCTCTTATCATCGCTCTCTGTTTCCTTCTACCCTGTTGTTGTTCCACACGATCCCTAATGTCCTGTATTTTAAATGTGTCAGATTACTAGGTTCTTTCAACCGAATGATGGCCTCTATTTTCTTGTTGGCTGGTTTAATTCCTTCTGGAGAAATTATATGTCCAAGATATGATACCTCCTTTCGGACAAAGACACACTTTTCTCTATTCGCACGGAGGTTAAACAGACGTAGACGGTCAAATATACTTGCAGGTCTTCCAGGTGCTGTTCCAGCGTAGGCGATAGTATACACAGATCATCTAAATATGCCAGAATGGTGATGTGCTGCAAGCTAGCTCTGGAACGGAATCTATCTATTAGTCACTGAAACAAACAAACGTTTTTCAAACCAAACGGCATTCTGGTGAATCTGAAGGTTCCAAATGGTGCTATAAAGGCTGTTTTGTCTCTGTCAGCCTCTGCCACAGCCACTTGCCAGTATCCAGCGCGCAGGTCAAGCGTACTTATGAAATATCCTTTGTGAGAAGTATGAAGGAGCTCGTCTATGAGGGGCGTTGGATAACTATCTGTTTTTGTTACCGTATTGAGGCCTGTAGCCTACGCAAAAGCGGACACTGTTATCCTTCTTTGGTACCAGAATAGCTGGTGCAGTCCATGCTGACTCGCACTCCTCAATTATTCCATCCTGTAGCATTTTGTCCAGTTCTTCCTTCATTAGCTGTTTCTTCGCAGGTGTTAGTCGGTATGGTGGCACAACAATGGGTAGGTGGTGTCCTGTATCAATATGATGTTCCGCATAAGGTGTAGGGGCTCCCCCTGGCTGAAAGATATCAATATTTTGGTTAATCAATATGTTCAAACGTTCCTGTTGTTCTGCGGTGAGCATGGATCCTTCCTCAGTACGAAGAGTGGTAGCATTTGTATCAATGGAGCATGTTAGTTCATCCCTGAGCATATCCTCACAGTCATATTCTAATTTGTATACTTTCTCTTCCCCGGCAAAATGCCAACATGAGGTAGCAAAGTCAATGACCATTCCCGCTGAGACCAGAAAGTCCATGCCCAATAAGGTGTCATTGTCAGCATCATCGACAAGAACAATAAAGTTAGTTGTGATAGTCTTACTGTTACAAATGGTTACACTTACTTGTGTACGTGCAATATTATGAAGTTGTGATTTCCCACCTGCCAACTTTACTGAAGTTACTTCTTCAACAAACTGTATATTATGTCTTTGCAATAATTTATATTGACTCCTGCCCGCAATACTACATTTAGCTCCAGAATCAATTAAGCCAGTCACTTCATATCCTAATATTTGAATAGGTAAGATAGGACGTCCATTTACTGGCAGATATGAGGATTGTTTGATACTGTTAGCATTGATACATAGCTGATTCGCTAAAGTGGGTAAGTTTGTATGTAGTGGTGGTGCTAGCTTTTCATCAATAGTTAAATCTGGTAACCTACTTTCATTACTTTGTGAGTTGTCCTCCAGGGAGCAGGGTAAGTCATACTGTTTATTACTCTCTGACCACTGTTCAGTAAACTGTGGTAATTTAGCTTCACTACCCTGTGGCAACTCATTACTATTAAACACGCTACACTGTGGCAATTCATCAAAAAATGTTAACCTCGGATATGATAGAGTTGTCAAACTGTAATTAAGTTGTCATTACAGTTTGACAACTCTATCATATCAGGTAACACATTGGAGGGGAAGGATGCAACCGCAGATTCACTCGTTGCACAATCATCACCTATTGTCACATTATTAGCATTGCACAACTAATCATTAAAAGGGGCGCTCCCTGTGTTGACATCACGTTGCTCCCCCTGGTGTCAGGGTAGTGGCGCCGGCGTCGACGGCGACGGCCGCGGTCCGGGCACTGCACTTCGTGCTCCGCTGACACCGTGCAGAATGAAAGCCGTGTAGATGTCTCTTTACACGTAGAGCACTGTGACTTTATAACACCCCTCGTTCCGAACCCGTAGCATGACAATGTTTCACCGCGAGGCGTGAAGTTCGGGTGGCCGGACGCATGGGGCGCAGGGTACGCCCGCGTCGGTGCGGCCTGCGCTCGGGGCGCGGCCTGCACTAGAGGCGCTGTGGGCTGGTATGCACGTGGCGTGGCCTGTCCTCGTTGATGAGGCGTCCACGAAGAGCCGGTGGCGCCAGAGCTGCGGCCGTGGTGCAAAGAGCCCTTGACGGTCGAGCTCGATGACGGCGACTCGTCGTCGGCTGCGTCCTCGATCTCCCTAGCCCTGGTGAGGAGTTCGGAGAAGGATGCAACTTCCTCTCTTCTCATTATCTTCCTAATACCAATATGGAGGAGGCCAAACGCCATATCAACCTGAACTTTTTCCGAGAGGTCGCCGGCTGGCAGTCTAGCCATTAAGGCTCTGATTTTTGCAATGAATATATCCGTCTTCTCCTTTGGTTCGTGTGTTAATTGAAAAAATCTCTCTATAAGTACGATGTGGCGGGCGGCGCTCGCCATAGGCGGCGCGAAAATTTCTTACGGCGTCCATCCACGTTTTGATTTCAAGTCTCACTGCTTGCCACCGGCGTCAGCAACATAGAAAGGTCTCTGATGGCATTTTCGTGCGTGATATTTATACAATCTTTAAACACCTCCACCGCGTCGATAAGTGGTTTCATGTGTAACAGTTTGAAATAATCTGTTAAAATTGCGTAAGCAGCTGGCCTGATCACACGCTTCATACATTTTGGACCCTGTGCACGTGAGTACCATGTTTTTTAAATAGAGTGTTTATCGTTATTTTTAAACTTTGTGTCTACTTTTTTGGGATAAACTAATGCAAAAATTTAGTTTTTAATCGATAACACTTAACTTTTGTGTTTTTTTTCTGAGTAAATTAGGGTAAAAATACATTTGAATATACCGCGGTATTAGGTGCCAAATATTTTAGTCAGTTTCTTATTCCGATGTATGCCGCGGAATAACGATTTCATAGATTTTATGATTAGGCATTTCTCGGTTTGGATTTGACAACTTAAATAGTACTTAAATATTAAAATCTATTTCCGAGGTACATTTTTGCGTCACATTCACTAATTATAACATGTTATAGGTGATCAATTTGAGTATTTTATTAATTCGTTGTATGGAAAAGATCAGATAAAAAAATAAAATTCATACACAATCCAATGTAAGTGTTAGCAAGTATATAATATAGTTACGACGAAATTGAAATCAATCATTTTTCTGTACATAAAATATGCAAAAATCTTATATATTTTAGTACTCGGAATTAGTAAACGTGTTTTTTTTGGTATGAATCGATATTCCGGTGCACAGTAGGTCGGGAAAAGATTCAATAGGCACGTTATTCCGCGGCATAGACACAACTAAAATGCAGCTTTCAGCTTTTTTTCACAATTTTGTACAGGTTACTATGCAGTTTTTTTTAGTTCAATAAAGTTAATATATTAAAAAAAAAAAAAAAAAACTATGTTTACACTTTTCACTTTGTATATTGTACACTCGGAATTGGGGACCAAATACTTCGGAATAAGGTGCCTAGGACTTTTTCCGATTTAATTTAATTTTGAATACAAATTTTAACCCAATAATGAATCATTAAGTCTATTTAAAAAGTAAAAACAGCAAAACTACTGATAAAAATAGCCAAACCGCCAGAAAGGTTCAATAAATGCTTAAATTTCAACGTCCTTTCGAGTTTTGGTGAAAATACTGCGGAAATAGGTGGGTGTTTACCTTACTTACCATTCAAATAAACAAGCACAAATTAAAATATTATATAACGCCCGAACGACCCTCATTATAGTTAAGAAGCATCTCGATCACATCAGTTTTTAAACAAAAATCGTTTGAGAGCCACCCCCCCCCCCTTTAACACCTCCCCCTCCCTCCTCCCACTCCCCAAATATCTAAGAACCATCTCGATCACATTAGCTTTCAAACAAAAAAACGCATCAAAATAGGTCGTTTGGGAGCTACTCGTAAGATGCCACAGACAGACACACACACACACTCACACACACAGTGATACAACTTATCACACCCGTCTCTTTGTTCGGGGGTTAAAAACAGAACCATTGAAATCGGATCTAATAAGGCGAAGATATTCAGTAGCCTCCTTTTTTGCCCCTTTTTGGAGGAAGTACCCCCCAATTGCATCACTCACCTTCGATTTGCTGATGATATAGTCATCATGGCAGAAACCCTGGAAGACCTAAGCACAATGCTCAATGACCTCAATATTGTTTCTCAACAGGTGGATCTTAAAATGAACATGGGTGTCTATACATCATGTCAAATGCCCATGTCACACCCATGCCGGTCTATGTTGGGAACGATATTATCGAAGCAGTTGATCACTATGTCTACTTGGGTCAGACAATCCAACTGGGTAGATCCAACTTCGACAAAGAGGTCAACCGACGAATCCAACTCGCCACATCTTCTGGTCACAGATACCGCAGTGCCTCAAGACTAAAGTTTATAATCAATACGTGTTGCCAGTGATGACATATGGCACTGAGACGTTGTCGCCAATGATTTTATATTCTCATTGGTTGTCGCTAACTATTGGTCAAACTACCTATTGGTAAGCTCAAAGTCACGCAGCGTGTACCTAATGGAAAGAGCTATGCTTGGAGTTTCACTACTACGTCACTACTACTACGTGATAAGATTCGTAACAAGAAAATCCGTAGAAGAACCAAGGTTATCGATATAGCTCTCAGAATTTGCAAGTTGAAGCGGCAATGGGCAGACCATCGTAAAGCCGACAACCACTGGGGAATAAAAGTTTTGGAATGGCGACCACGAACAATCAAGCGAAGTGTAGGGAGACCCCCCCACACGATGGACGGGCGACAACAATGTCGCCCGTCCATAGTGTGGATGGCTACAAAGCCATCGCAGGGAGTCGGTGGATGGAGGCGGCACAAGACCGTTCGTCGTGGCGCTCTGTGGGGGTGGCCTACGTTCAGCAGTGGACTGCTAAAGGCTGAAATGATGATGATAATACAAAATCCACAACATAAAATCCACGAAGAATGAAAAAAAAAAAGTTTACTGATGGATGGATTTTGATGCTGTTTGCTGTTCTGTATTCTTTGGAGTCCTGCGGAAGTGTTTATCTTTGTTTCATCAAAATCCTTTAATCCAAAAAGGAATTACAGACATGTTTATATTTAGTTTCCGCCACAGAATAGAGAATATGTGGTGTCGATTCTGACGCGACCACTTAAAATTAAAATTCTCTAAAATTAGGTTTAGACGTGTCAAACTTGATAACCTATTCTGAAGTTGCACACCTAAATCTAATTTTGAATAGAGAAGACTTAATTTACTCAATTTAGTTTTAGTGACCGTTTTCGTATTCTGGACGACTTTCTAAACGTCACTTATCGCTTAATTTTAGTAACGTCAAACTAATTATTTTAAGAAGCATCTCTCAGGGTCCTTCTTAAAATTTTCTTGGGCTCTCAAGCCACAGAATAACTAATACTTAGAACATTTTTTTTTCTTTTGTTCACATATGTCTCCACGAGCGATGTAGTGTCCCGTCACAGAATAAATAATAGTACAAGTGTAGATACTTTTACCACATATTACTAAATATGTTTTACTCATCTAGGGATGTAGATAATTACGAGGAATGCGCGCCTTATTTAAAAAGAGGTTTTGTTCTTTGAAGGCGCGAAGTCCCAAACTTGGCGCGAAATTTTAACTGAACTGAGACGGTAGGTTCTTGTGCGTTGTTTTGTTTCCGCCTACAAAAATCTTTAATTTAATTGTACGGCTCACGTTTAGTTACAATTATGATGGACGATGAAATCTTTATTATTGCGGCGTTTATAGAGTCCGCAGAGAAGTATGTGTTTAATTTGTTTCTGGTACCTACATACAAGTGTAAAAAGTTGATGTTTGAAAAACAGGAATCATTTCAGATTCTTTATGCACCTACAATTTAAAGTTATTTAACTACATTTTTAACCAGGATAATCGGCTGTTTGTTCGACGTAAATAAAATTATTAATTAGTAGAATGTGTATTTTTTCCGCTGCTTTCGCCAGAAAGTAAATTGAAGATGTTATGTATGGCCCCAAAAACTAGGGTAGGTTTGAAAGTGACTACACATCGCGTGGCAGTGGCCAGAAAGCGCCAAAGTTAGGTTAGGTTTTTAATAATGCTACGGCTGTTTGTTCGCCTAAAACTGTTTTTTTTATGTACTACTATTTTACTAGTCGGGGGGTGGTCGAGGGGGCTTCCCTTCTCCCCCGCTCTACTGTCTATAGTTAAACCAAAAACATTTCTGCTCATCACACAAATGATTGCACCTTGCAGGATTCGAACCCGCTATCATTGATCGACTTCGCAGTCAGGTAAAGTAACCATTCCACCAACCTGTTGGCCAATAGATATTATAAAACAATAACTGGCCTGCGAATCTGCGATGTACTTCGATCAAGATCTTTGCCCAAGCATACTAGGGTATAAAAATAATAATTATACTAACATAATGGGGGTAAATACTTCAAGAGTTTACACATTATATAAAAATATACTAATAATGATAATACCATTATGTATTAAACAAAATAACATAAGGTACATACACAACAATATATTACATAAATGTACACATACAGCATTATTGTAATACTTACATTGAAAATTAATGAAGTTTATACTTTTTTGTATATAAGTTATTTTAATCTTTATTTTAGATCGAAGACCACTGGCAATTCTAATTATTTATTATTTTCTTTTGGTTGAATAAACATTTTGTTATTGTATTTTACAAGTAGCATGAGCAGTCAAAACTCATTCAGGTAGAAACAAGTAAATAAACTAAAAGTAGGCGCCTAGCTATTAATATTTAATTAATATAAAACCATAAATAACTGCCTACTTGAAAGCTAAGGTAAAGTTAAAAGCTTTGTCAGCTTTATTGAAAAGTGAAAACTAGCTTTTGTGTGCGACTTCGCCCGCGTGAATTTCAACGAGTTTATCGCGATAAAAAGATTTCATCAAGTTCGGTTCAGCCTTTTAGTCATGAAAAGGTAATAAACAGATTACTTACGCTTTTATAATGTTAGTATTGATGGATATGTAGATACCTACCTAGTATGGATAACAAACTATCATTAAATTAGTCTACTTTGCCACACGTGCTTCCAACACAGCAGCTAGCTGCTCTGACAACCTCTCGCCCAGTTCGTGCACTGTAAAGGCCATCACCTCAGCAGCCGCTTGTAACGACTCTCTGTATAGAGCACAATAATGCACTCTCTAATGCGCTATCTATCTTATCAGAGACTGATATATTAGGGCGCCCCGTGGCCTCTGCAATCTGTATCTCCGAGTACGAGCAGATGCTGTGTTGCCGGCATTTGTGGCAAATGATGGGCTTGGCTCTACGGTTTCAAGTGAGGCTGGAGATGATAGGTACATCTTTACCCGTGGCAGCAGCATTGGCAGCAATCAGTGTGGGTGCCGCCAGTGAAAAGAGAAGTTCAGGAAAATTAAGTACCATTTTTTTCAAAATATTTAACTGCCTATGTAGCTACTTTTTATTTTTAATCTATTATTAGCTAAATAACACATCTGACGATTTCTTACTAACCATCTCGGATATTCCATTAAAGTAAAGCCACTGATGGAGGCTGCCCCATTCCTTGTGCTGCCCAAAACATTATATCTTTCCATAATCGTTTGGCATCCTCACAGGCAATATTTCCTGGAATAGCGGCAAATAAACAATATTAGAAACCTAATTTCAACTAAATGCAAGTAATCAAATTTTGATTAATTGATTAGGATTTACGAACATAGCGTAAAATAAAACCTTCTTAGGTACTTACCTCTCGCCAAATCCATATTTGCTATTAGAATTTCAACAAGCAGGCCTTGCTGCCGCTTGTTGCATCACTTTCACATATTTTGTGGTTCTATTGCCATATAATTAAATTATTGATTGTAAAAAATAAGCCTTGAAAATCGCGATGAGTTTCGTCAGTACCAGAAACAAATTAAACACATACTTCTCTGCGGACTCTATAAACGCCGCAATAATAAAGATTTCATCGTCCATCATAATCGTAACTAAACGTGAGCCGTAAAATTAAATAAAATATTATTGTAGGTGGAAACAAAACAACTCACACGAACCTACCGTCTCAGTTCAGTTAAACTTTCACGCCAAGCGTGACTTCACGGCTTCGAAGAACAAAACCTCTTTTTAAATAAGGCTTAATATTTAAGGCTATCTTTTTATTTATTTTTTAATATTCCTCCTAATCTACATCCCTAGATGAGTGAAAGATATTTAGTAATTCGTGGTATAAGTATCTATACGAGACACTACATCGCTCAGAGAGAGAGACCTGTGAATAACAGAAAAAAAATTGCTTGATTTGTACTATTGTTTATTCTGTGGCTTGAGAACCTAAAAAAATTTTAAGAAGGACCTTAGGCGCGTTCCTCTTATAGCAAAATGATAGCAATGTTAACTTTTTTAGCCCCAATGTCTTTCCACAAGCCCTCCGATGCTAGCACAAATAACAAACGTCAAACGTTCCATAATGCAAAATGTTAACATTTCTAGCTTCGGAAACTAGCATCGTCAGACCCATGTTGTTTTGTGGGTTCGAAATGCTACTTTCTAAAAGTGTTAAAATTTAGCCGCAGAGCATGTAATTTTAAATAAAAAAACATTGTTTTGCTTGGTCTTGCGGTATAAGTGTAAGATTTTCGATAATTATTTTCATTTCCTAGTTTTAAATTAATTGGGATAAGGGAATGGTGCTACAAAAGTAAATAGAACAGTAGTGCTATTATCTATCTTGGTTTCAATCCGATTTTCAGTATCACTATCATTAATGCGTTGCGATAGAGTCGAAATTGCTATGAAGAAAGTGAAAATCTGATTGAAACCAAGTTCTTTGGTCAGGCCCTTTGTGTTGAGCAGCAACACGTTTCACTTGTAGATGTCAACCGTGCAAAAATTGCTGGTTTTTCGTAAGAGACACGCTGATTGAACGCTAGTCATTCATGTTAACACGAATGGTATAGCATTTATAGGTGGAACGCGGCACTTGTGAGAGGCTTCCTAAAATTAGTTTGACGTTCCTACAATTAAGCGATAAGTGACGTTTAGAAAGTCGCCCAGAATACGAGAATGGTCACTTAAACTAAATTGAGTAAATTTTGTATTCTCTATTCAAAATTAGATTTAGGTGTGCATCTTCAGAATAGGTTAATCCAGTTTGACATGTCTAAACTTGATTTTAGAGAATTTTAAGTGGTCGCGTCAGAATCTACACCACTATCTAAGTAGTAAATTAAAAGATATTTAAATTAAATAAAGTATCCCAAAATGGAACTATATGGAGTTTTTTTTATTTGTTAGATTGTCTCCACCCCGAATAGCAGAATAACGAAAATATCAGAAAAACTCATGACAAAAATATTTATGAAGGAAATATATTTTCTCTTACATTTTGTATAAAAGCTTTTATTCATCTTGCAATGTATGTTTGTTTAGGTCAAATCTTGCAACCTGAATTAGAACTTTTCATCTTATCCTACGAAGCTGAATTTTCACATGTTGGTTCAGTTCCGATAGGAATGCATTTTTATGAAGAGCATGACCTGAATTGACATCCAGGAACCATATAAGCTCTTCATCGGTTAACAGCAAGAAACGAAATGTTGTGAACTTATTTTCTTATGATCGTTGGTTGTAAGTTTCACCATGACATGGCTACTGCATAAAAATATTTTTTAAATGATTTTTAATTAACTTATTTGATGATATCTCATCGAGTTCAGTCGAGACCTGGGCAGTCTTACAGTCATTACAGCGGTGCCAGATTGACTACCGTTACATCGAAGTGTTGAAGTGTTTCAACACTTTGTTGTTGTTTCTCCGAAACTGTTCATCTCTGAACTGGAAGATATATTCAAGCTTCTGAACTGGAACGGATATGGTATTAACATCAATAGCGAATGCATCACTCATCTTCAATTTGCCGATAATATAGTCATCATGGCAGAAACCCTGGAAAACTTAAGCACAATGCTCAGTGACCTCAACCTGTTTCCCAACAGGTCACATGGGCGGCGGCATTTAAAGAAAATGACGGCTAAACATACATAGATACAAATATTACATCCATGACTCTGAAACAAACATTTCTGCTCATCACACAAATTATGATTGCACCTTGCAGGATTCGAACCCGCGACCGTTTGATTTCGTACCTAGGGTCTCTAGCCACTAGAGTCGTCAAACTTTGAGTTCCAAAAGGAAACATGACAATTCCGAGCTACAAATATTAGAAGAAACATCTTCCTAACTCTAACGGTGTTTCGGAAATATGCCTGATGATAGAGAAGAGAGCATCTAGGGACTATGTCCTGTAATTTTTTCATTATTTATTATATATATATTTTTTCACGCTTTTATTAGGTCACCCGTAAGTAATAATCCTAGATATCGAAATTTTACCCACTTCTTCAGTGGTCGTATTACTATTGGGGGATCGTATTGGAAACTTTCCAAATATATGTATGTAATTCCCGATAACAATAAAATAATATGGAACCTACCATCGAGGTGATCTGATGATGGAGCTAGAAGGTAGGTAACAGAAGTACTCTTGAATGGCTATTAATAAATTAAATTAGATATCAGTATTTTATTCAACATAAACAAAATTGTGCAATTAAAATGTAAAGTTACAAAAAACCAAAATAAATGATTGACCCCTAAACTAATAATCTAAAAATAATTGGTATTCATAAGGCATGTTGCCAAGAACGCTATCTGCATTTCCGCGTTGAATAACAATAGCTATTTTCTGTGCGAGCTAGCCCTCTTGTCACCAGCGACGTAGAACAGGCGGAGACATTGAAATGAAAAGAAAACTAACTTCAAATCTTAAAAAGTAACAAAGCACTTAAAAAAAGGAAAAGGAAAGAGCACGATAAAGGTTTTTTTTTAAATTATATTTATTCTACGTAAGTACGAGTAGATATAAACATCTACTGCGATCGCCAAGCCGCCCACCAAGCGAGGTGATCATTGCAAACCCTCCTGTTATGGGGAGCCAATGCTCAGCAATGGACTTCTTTGACTGATAAAGTGATGTAAATTGATGTGATATATTTTTCAAATGTCACTTTATACAGAATAAATAATTATTTACTTTAATTTATAAGTTTGTTTGTTAGTTTGTCGTGTGTGGTGCTGGCCTCTGTTGTCAGAGATTGTCAGGCCGCCCGAGGGCCTCTGAGACATGGTTTAACGACTGCTAATCATCAATAACAGCCGGGACTAGAAATGGGCAATCACTGATGCACGTTGGTTAAATAAAACATGTTTACGAAGTTTACGATTAATATTTTCCAGATTAGTACCCAAGTATGTTAAAACTACTTATTTATTATTTATTTATTTACAAATTTCACAATGTACAAACATTCTTAGCTACAGACTTATTAACAAGATTTAACACATTCACTGCTGACCTTAAAAAGTACTATTTCATCACATCATCATCATCCTTCACGCTCAAACTGCTTAAAGGATTATGATGAAATTTGGAATGGAGATAGCTTCCTTCTGACTACGTGGTCCGACAGCTGAGTCCGCTCGATCGGACGACGTGAACTTTTTATTCTTGTTGGTCCGATTCATCGGACGACGAAGATTCTCTAATTCTCATAGTCCTACTCGGGTCCAATTCATTGGACGACGAGGAATCCTGGGAAGTAGGGAGAAGAGTGGAGGAGGGATGGGAAAAATGACGGATTGCGGGGAATGATGGGGTAAGTGTAGTAAGGGTGAACTTATACAATAGAATAACACATAGGATAAAATTGTACATACTAAAAGTATTTTCTCTCACTTTTGAGTGAAAACTCAGTGAATATTCAACGAGTTTTTACTTTCTTCCAATTTTTATCATTTTGGCAAAAATTCAGCGCCCATCTCTAGCCGGTACCGACAGCAAAACGTGCCCCTCTGAAGCACGGAGCGATGGAAAACCGCACATAGCTTAGAAAGGTCATTGGTCATGGGATATAAGGAAATACATGATACTGTTAAATCTAAAAAATCGTACGAGTATCTAAAAAACAGTCTACGTGGAAGATGTAGATTACTATTGTTACTATGAAATGCATTGCATTGCCATAGAATAGAATAGAATGATTTATGTAGTGTTTTTAATAATTAATTTCCCACTGATAATTAAATAAGACTGCGTGGCGGCGCGGTGTTCAGAGATATAATAAATATTGGTTGTGATAGGTTACCTACTCTGATGATTTATTTGACTCAACCACCATTGCAACGGGGCAATGCCATCAGCATGCTCCGCTGCCTCTGTCTTGCTTGCTGCTCACATTCCTATGTCTGGAAATGTCCCCTGAAATCCTTGTGTGCAGTTCAAAATAAGGTGTCAACTCAGGTGCTCCAAACGACAACCATCAAATGGCCACTCCTAGGGGCCAGGATTGATTGTGGCGATTCGGGATTGTGGCGAAAAAATTAAAAGTTTTGTCGATTGCTTTCTTGTTTTATGCCAGGATCTTAAATAAAATCTTAAATATGTTATTTACTTTTGCTTAGCTCATTTTCTCATTTTCGTTTCGCTCATTTTCGCTTAGCGCTTTATTAGACTTCAATAAAATTAGTTCTGTTCTCTTGCAAATGCATGCTCTGAATTCCATTACCATTAAAATTTGCATATTTCTTTCATTTTTTCCTGTTGTACTGACAGAAAAAACTCAGAGAATTAAAAAATTATTTAATTTAGTATCTGATATTGAAAAAATAAATACGGATTTGTATCCGCGGCTTTACCCGCGTGGTCATTTACCTGGGTTTAAAGTAACCTATGTGTTATTTCAGTACCAAATATATAGCACAATATAATATATCATCAAAATACTACCCTCTACCCCATAGACATATATAGGTATTTATAATGTAATTCTATGCTCTACCTTCACCTCTAAAAAGATACAGTTATTAGCTGCTTCGTAATAAATAATTACGGTTAAAAATTGTTTTAAACGTAATTATTACAATACCGACAAACAAAATGTCGTATGAGGTAGTGCTGGCCTCTGATGCCAGAGTATGTCAGGCCGCCCGCGGGCCTCTGACATGGCTTAACGACTGCTATTAATCAATAACAGCCGGGACCGACAGCTTAACGTGCCCTCCGAAGCACGGAGCGATGGAAAACCGCACATAACTTCGAAAAGTCATTGGTGCGGAGTCTAGGTTTTGAACTTGGATTCGAAATTGCACTATAGAACCATTAGGCCACCATCGCATCGGTTTAAAATAGTAAACTGCAAGTTTGAATGCATAGTCAGTCATTACGTTGAATTCGACGATTTGGCTCTAACGTCGTGTTACAGTGTTTTTTTATCTGATAATTGAAGTCATGAACTCGTGCAATCGACCGCACTGGAAACGTTACTACTGCAAGAAAGGTTCATCGCCTACCAAGTTATAAATGCAGGTGAGACACATCACAATCACAACCAACAACTAATACCTTGTTATATTATCATAGGAATATTCCATAGTTTTTGTATAAGTAATATGTCTATCTCTGTAATACGAAACCGTGCCATAAATATTCGACCGTATCACAAACGTGTCACCATTTCATGCAATTCTTAAAACTTACCACTTCAAAAGCTTTTAAACACTTGGCCAATTCTGATGCCAGTAAAAACTAAATTAACGTTGACACATTTATGGTTTTCCAAAATCCTAACCAATATTTTTTTTGTAACATATTTGTTTTTGTCCTTAAGTTTTTTTATACTTTACATTTCTTTTTAAATTGTGTGTTGTGTTGTAACTAGTATTAAGTTAGCCGTTGAGGCGAATAAACGTCTCTACTAAAAAAAAATATATTATTTTTTTAGTATTTTTATTAAAACGTCCCCCGGCCCGCCTTCGCTGCTTGTCTACCTTGTTTTGTTTGTTTACATGAGAAATGCTTCGCTTATTACGCCATCCTACCCATAGAAAACCGCTGTATAAGAAGTCGCAGTTACCTACAAAACATTGCGACATGGTCACACGGTTCGCCGGACATCCGAGTAGCCAAGTCAGATCCATTCCTGGAAACTTGTGCACCTGCATTCAATTCTTTTCTTTGTTCATTTTATTATTTTAATTAAGTAACATTGTTAACCTAACATTGGTAGCATTCATACCTACACTAGGAACTTGTTGTAATCCTACTTATATAAATTAAATAAGTTTCAAATATATTTTTTTAGATCCTTCGGCTGGGGCCTACGTAATTGGCGCTGACGGTAGGATAGGGCAGGCTAGCTAGGAGTGCTCTAATATCGAACTAGTCCTACTCTGTGCGTCGTGTGAGTTGCGAACTAATACGTCTTGTGAAGTGTGGACTACTCCTTTGTACGTTGCGTAAAGTGCGCCGCCTGCCCGAATCCTGAAAGAACCTAGGCCGCCTAGACCGTGGCTGGAGGACAAATCCTAACATTGATTCCGAAGGAACCAAAATGAAATATATGTAAGTACTTGAATTGCTCCTGTACTTGCTCTCTTTATAATTTCAATCTTTGTAGTGTTACAAATCCTTCACGATTTTTCATCCAAAAATATCTTCCTTAAGTCTTGCACCTTGTAGGAAATCGCGTAGACTATTGTAGAAACTATTGTAGAAGTAAAAGAAAAGATGGCAACTGCTCAGGACCTCGATACAATTTATAAGTGCCCGAGTTAGACGGTAACCCTAACGTACTTACTCGATTTATATGAATATGTGACCAATTATGTGTAATTTATTTGAGCGCGGAGCAAGGAAGTGAACTTTCCATTATAAGCTTATTAAACGGGATTCTTAACAAAATTACCGGGCCCGCCGCCCGCACTATCAACTCAAATGGTATTCCGGAAAGTTGGGCAGGTATCAGATAAGCTCTTATAAATAATTTCTCTGACCAGAGGGTTAAAACTGCCCTCTACAATGACCTTGCTCTTGCTACGCAAGGCAAAAATTCACCTTAAGAATTTTATGACCGTTGTCAAACTTTGCTGAGCACTATCATGACCTATGTAAGAGCAGATTCCAACTACAATTAGCATCAGCAAAGATTGGTTGGCCCACCATAATAAAATAGATCAAAATCAAGAACGAATAAATACGACCTTGGAACTTGTTTTAGAAAGTGGCGCACATAGGGATGTAAGTTTATTAAAATACGCGAGATTCGCTCGATTATTAATTACCATCTCTAAAAATGCAGATGATATTATGGCAGAACTTGTAAGAGTAGAAAATATTTTAAGTTTCGTGCGTACATCGAGCCCATATGATTCTACAGTAGATATATTGGCTAGAATAGTAGATACATTAGAATTAATATATCCTAACATATACTAGGCTTAGATTTAATGAAATACTTGATATAATTAAACCAAGCTACTATTTTTCAGGCAAACATATAGTTATAACCCTGAAGTTTCTCATAGTATCTCCTGTAGAGTATGATTTATTTCGGTAAGCTGTAGTTCCTAATAAAAATAACCAATCCATTTTATCTCCCTACCCTCTAATAGCAAATAACAGGCAGGCGTTCATATACATAGAGACAGAATTTCCGAAGTACAATAAACGGTTCCTCTGTAAAGAAAACCTGAGTCGTCAATTACGGGCACAGGCGGACTGCATTCAAACCCTCATCACAAACCAATCTCTTGACGCAAACTGCGAGATGACCACAATCAAGCTATCCAAGAAAGCTGTGGACCAACTAAATGATAGACTTTATGCCATCTACTTCCCTCATCCTAAGAAGATACATATCATCTGCGGACATGAGAGCTACAACATCGTGCGAGGAAGCTTCCTTGTAACAATCCCAGCCAGCTGCTCATTGAAAACGGGAGAACTTACCATCAGCAACACCTACGATAGGTTCAAAGGACAACCGTTGAATATTATGAAAATATCAATGAACACTGAAATGCCAAAAATATCGCCACTACCGCACATCAAATTTAACTCAATAAACCTAAGAGATTTACACGAATATCAAGATAGCGTGATGCTGCAGCCGACGTTGCAACTGGACCACACTTCACCTCATAAACCACACTACAATACAAATTTACAGTATACTGTCTGTTATAGTAATAATAGGAGCCGCCCTGCTCACACGACGCTAAGACATTCATTTTAAGAACATTTCAAGAGCCAAAGCTGAAGAACCACACTACGAAGATGCTGAGAATCCTGCAACGCCATTGAGAGCACCAGCAACATTTGCTCTCAAAATTCTCAACTAGTTGCCGATTTAAGGGTGCTTACGCCATCCTAAACACAGAAAACCGCTGCATAAGAAGTCACAGTTACCTACCTACAAAACATTGCGACACGGTCACACGGTTCGCCGGACAAAGAGTAGCAGAGTCAGCTCCATTCCTGGAAACTTGTGCACCATGCATTCAATTCTTTCCTTTGTTCATTTTATTATTTTAATTAAGTAACATTGTTAACCTAACATTGGTAGCATTCATACCTAGAATAGGAACTTTTAGTCTGTAATCCTATTTATTAAAATTAAATAAGTTTCAAATAGTTTTGGTTTCATCCTTCGGCTGCGGACTACGTAATTCGCTTGTAAGTACGACAATAAGTCGAAATAATTATTAAGATGATTTTTATTTCAAGGAGCTTATCACTACAATATTGGACCGGACTTCGTTTACGACACAAGGTGCATTTTCGCGATCGATTGTAAGGGTCTCCATGCCGCTACCTCCTGGTAGCGGCATGGACTGCCGAAGGATTAATCGTACAGATTCGTCTGGGTTAAATTTGGCCAAGTGTTTGTACGATAAAATATTTATCCAAAAAAAAAACGACTTCATAATAAAACATTTATTTTGTAAACAACCACTAAAAATAATGAAATAATTACAATTGAGACAGAACAGTATCACTTTTTCGAAATTACCAACGCAATAATAATGCATAAATACAACATAAGATAAGAAAGAGTTTTTTGAAGGCGGTGCCAAGCCGAGCCATATTATTAATATGGTTGAGGTTATTCAAAATGATAATGTCTTAAACGGCTTGACGTGCTATATAAAATAATAAGCATTTAAAGTAATTATCTACAAAAACTTTATCATTTACTAGATTGCTGTATTCGTGTCAATCGGTTTATGAACGTGTGAAAGTCAAAATCTGCTCGTGCGAGTCTCTTGTTTTATCTCTTCTGCGTTTCGTGTTTTGTATGAGGGTGCGTCATAAACAACTGCATATTACTTCGTATGTAGATAGGAATGTATTAAATTTGTAAAAATACTAGATTTAAATGATGCCTGGGTTTGGCACCGCCTTCAAAAAACTCTTTCTTATCTTATGTTGTATTTATGCATTATTATTACGTTGGTAATTTCTAAAAAGTGATACTGTTCTGTCTCAATTGTAATTATTTCATTCTTTTTAGTGGTTCTTTACAAAATAACATTTTTATTATGAAGTCAATTTAATTATTTTGGATAAATATTTTATTTTTTGATTTTTATTGGCCGAAGCAAACATCGGAAAGAATATATGCCAAATAAAATAGTAGACACTCACTCACTTTAGACTCAAAGCGTTGGTAAATTAAAACCAAGGATGATACTAATTATTTTAAAAACTCAGTCATCTTTCGAACGCAAAAAAAGTTTCAACAAACATTTCAGATCAGTAGACCTTTTTAATTGTAAAAAGCAAAGCTTCAAACGCTTTGTTATAGACATAATCAAAACTTAAGTTTATAACAAGGTTTTTATATTATTTTGTACGTTTACCAAAATATACCTACCTATGTACAATAATTATTACTAGTGCTGTTCATATTACTTGCTTTTATTAACTAAACATATGTTCAAATAATTATTATTATTTTTTGTTACCAACGCATTCTGCTCTATATTAAGTTTATTATTATAATGTAAATCCGTTATTAGATATAAGATCTACCAATAAGTTTTATAATATTTGTATTTAAGATCTGTGGATTTTGTGAAATAAATAAATAAAACCTAAATATAACAAATGAATTAGTTTGACCATTTTCCATCATTATGTTGTTGCCTTTCTGTGACTACCTTCCGGCTCCATCATCAGATCCTGAAAACCACATAACACCAGATAACTCATCACGACAAACTAAATGACCCCAAACTCGAAGGGGTTCCATAATTTTGTTGTTGAGTTCCTGTGACTACCTTCCAGCTCCATCATCCCTGGATACCTCTTAAAACCAGAGAACTCACCAAGACAAAGTAAATCTCGAACGGGTTCCATCATTTTGTTGTTGAATTCTTGTGACTACCTCCCGGCTCCATCATCAGACCCTGGATACCACATAAAACCATAGAAATCATCAAAACAAACCAAATGAGCCCAAACTCGAAGGGGTTCCATCATTTTGTTGTTGAGTACCTGTGACTACCTTTCGGCTCCATCATCAGACCCTGGATACCACATAAAACTAGAGAACTCATCAAGACAAACGAATTGAGCCCACACTCGAATGGGTTCCATCATTTTGGTATTGAATTCCTGTGACTACCTTCCGGCTCCATCATCAGACCCTGAATACAACATAACACCAGAGAACTTACCAATACAAACCAAATGAGTCCAAACTCGAAGGGGTTCCATCGTTTTGTTGTTGAGTTCCTGTGACTACCTTCCGGCTCCATCATCAGATCCTTGATACCACATAAGACCAGACATGATCTCATCAAGACAAACCAATTGAGCCCAAACTCGAAGGGATTCCATCATCCGATTGTGTAGTTCCTTTTACTACTACTACTACTACTACTACTACTACTACTACTACTACTACTACTACTACTACTACTGTAGTTTTTAATTTTCATCAGAACTACACCCATGTGCAAAACTTCAGCATCTTTGAACGTCCTTAAATTGTTCAAAATTGATTTGCAATCCAGTCCTAAATATAAAACAAACACAAACTATAAAACAAATTGATTTTAAATCGGTTTAGAAATCTTATAGATAAACACAAAATAAAGGTAATATAAACACAAAATCGAATGGATTTACTCAACAAAACTATTTATTCTCAAAAAAGTGCTAAACCAATTTTAATACAATTTGTGACCATCTGTAGGGTACACCCTTTAAAACAAAAAAAGAATTTTTAAAATCGGTCCGCAATTGACGGTGATATCGACCGACACACAAAAAAAAAAAACGTACGTACAGCCGAACATATAACCGTCTCCTTTTGTGAAGTCGATTAAAAAGATGACAAGTCGGGTGTTATACTTATCAAAGAAATGCACACCTGTTTGGCAAAATGGTGTTCATTTCATTCATCAGAAAGTAAAAACCGTTTTACATCGAAGACAATTGAATTTATTAAATAACTAGCTGTGCCCGCGGCTTTGCCCGCGTGGTCATTTTATTTATAAGTAGCCCACACGTTTTATTCCAGGACCAAAAGCCAAACCACAACCAGACCAGTTGTAGGTTTGGTCTAGGTCCAGAGGACCAGGAGGACCAGGACCAAACCTACAAAGTACAATATTATACTACATTTCTTCATAATTCGTTCAGCCGTCAAATAGTTTTTTATCGATTGCTCGGCATCTAATCATCGGAATAAGGCACTGCCTTGCCTTTTTATAACGCATATTCTGTGACGTACGGAGTGCCGTACTTCACAGAATATGCGTTATAACACACTTGCACTTCTATGAAGTGTCATAGAAGTGCAAGCGTTTATTTCACGTATTGCACGTATTGCAATGAAATTAACGCATATAATAAAATATGAAATAAACGCATATAATACAATGTGAAATAAACGCTAGAATAAACGCACCGCGTTCCACTGCAAGCCAGAGCGTGCAAGGCCTAAGTTACCAAGTACCCCAGTTTTTAAATCAGCGCAAGGGCTTGAGAGCAGGGCCTCGATTCTGTATGACCACTCACGCCAATTCCACGCCACCTGCGTGGAATTAGGGAAGGTGGGTATTTACGCGACCAGGTTTTTAAGCCAGGTTTTGGCTTGTAAGTACGCCGCCCTGGTGCCCTGGTCGCCCCGTCCGCACCTACATAATCGGTGGCTGGTTCGGCATGGCTTCGGCTGAGTTCGGCCGTACTCGGCCAGCTGGGTCACAAGAAGCTAGGTGGCCGATACATCGCTCAAAAAACTTGCAAGGCTTCGAAGTTTTTTAAGCAAACACAATTGTGCTCTTTATTTACATAAGCGAACGGGTCAATTTCCTATGCAAGTATTTTTTACTTTCAATTCCACGCTTCCAAGTACTTTTTTCGCAAACACGATTGTGCTCCTTATTTATATGGACACGAAGATCAATTTCCTATGCAAGTATTTTCTACTTTCAAGTTGAAAGTATTTTGAACCCTGGTTTTTATAATGACATGAATAAGTTATATTTATTTTTTAAATTAATAAATTACTAATTTACTATAAATAATTCGCTTAATTTCACTGCGCGTTTTACAACTGAAGTCGACTTATTCTATCAAAAAACACAAAAAACATCTAAATACGTTTTAAGAGCCTCTTAGGACCATAAAGTAAAAAAAGAAGAAAACGTGTTGTTCGAGTTAATTCAACGTTCAAACCACATCGTAACAAACCGCTTGCGTGTTTTAAGGGTAGACAACGCCATCTAGTTTAAATAAAGTAACTTGTTATCATGAACGTCTTGTTATTGAGTAGAGAAAATTATCCCCGAAGGTAAGGTGGCTCAGATTAGAGAGTAATTAAGGTGGTGAGGTAAATTGGATGGGGTATCAAGGGTAGGTCATTATTATGAGGTCCATACGAACAAATTTTAATGCAACGAAACATTGTGTTCTTAGTACAAATTATTTTTTATGATGTTTCACAGAACGACGTACTTACTGGCACTTTAACTGGCTCTTAATAATTACCTACCCTACCTACCTACTTTTTGAGCTTTTTCAACACGATATGAGGATTGATTTGAAAAAATAAAAGTTTTCTATACTTTCTCTGTGAAGAGCAATACAACTAACCATTTTGCCAGTAAAAAATTATGAAGAAACCTCCGATATCATTATATAATTATGTAGGTACGTAGGTAGTACATTATAATATCTCAATGGAAGAAACATAATAAAAAAACGCATAATGTATATACATACTCAGAAAATTTGCAACGCTTCGAAGTATTTTTTACGCAAAAGCAATTGTGGTCTTTATTTATGCATACCCACGGATCAATTTCCTATTCAATTATTTTTTACTTGCATTTCAAAAGAGCGATGGTGGCCTAATGGTTCTATAGTGCAATTTAGAATCCAACGATACCGGGTTCAAAACCTAAGCTCCCGCACCAATGACTTTTCGAAGTTATGTGCGGTTTTCCATCGCTCTGTGCTTCGGAGGGCACGTTAAGCTGTCGGTCCTGGCTGTTATTGGTTAATAGCAGTCGTTAAGCCATGTCAGAGGCCCTCGGCGGCCTGACAAACTCTGACATCAGAGGCCCAGCACTACCTCATACGACAAACAAACAATTTCAAGGCTTCAGAGTACTTTTTCACACACGCGATAGTGCTCCTTTTATATATAGAGACAAAGATCAATTTGCTATGCAAGTATTTTCTACTTTCAAGGCTTCCAAGTACTTTTATTTTGCAAACACGATTGTTCTCCTTATTTATATGACGGCAAAAATCAATTTCCTATGCAAGTATTTTCTAATTTCAAGGCTTTAATCTGTTTCTACAGAAAGCACTTGAATGTATTTTGAACCCTGGTTTTTCGCCCTGGTGTTTGAAGATGGACGTACTTGAAAGCCCTGGTGCTGGATATTGCGAGTATGACCCATGCCTACGTGGAATTTGTTCGTGATTCCAATTTCCAGCGCAGCATAATAGCAATAGGCAGCGAGGAATTGGCGTCTTAAAATTAGAGAATTAGGCCCCTGGCGGTCGTGCTAGTGCTAGTGTGGGCCGAATCCGAAAGACCTGATAAATTTGAATTTAGCGGGACCCTTGGTTGCAGGAATGAAATGATTGCGTGTTTTAAGGTCAATCAGCGCCATCTATTTAAATCGGAGGGAGAACTTTGATGCCTTTGGTTTATTCGCTTGAGTCGTTGATGCCATTGTGCTATCTATACTCGTACCAAACTCGCACTATACCATCTCGATTACCTCAGCTTACAAACATAAAAAACCGCACCTAAGTCGGACCATTCGTTTGGATAGCTCCCAGTATATATATTGTTTGCAAACAAAACTTGACGGTTTACTTCAGGAAATTACATAAGCCTTAAAAAAATCAAAGAAAATGTTGAAAAAGGCACAAAATATGTAAATGCTTATAAATATTGAGAACAAAACATTCACAGCAGCGCGTGGATTCGATCCATGTGCCCCTGGGTTGCAAGCCAGACACCGCTTCTACTGTGCCACTCTGACTTGTGGCATAGGTGCCGAATTTACGGTACCGTTTTATAAACGGATGTGCAATTATTATTCCTTTCAAATTAACATAACTTTAGACTCATATCCCGCAGGAATCCCGTATTCATGATTAAAAGTATCATTCATGTTAACACATACTATAAACTTTTACTGTGCCAAGTTACTTCAAAATTCGTACGGTAGTTTCAGCGTGATATGTGTTTTTTTAAATAACTTTCCATATCCTGCGGGAACCATTGTTTTTTTCGGGATAAAAAGTATTCTAAATGTTAATCCATAACATAAGCTATGATTGTGCCAAGTTGCATCAAAATCAGTCGGGTAGTTTCTGCGTGATGCGTGTTCAAAGAGACAGACAGACAGACAGACAGACAGACAAAAAATAAAAAAAAACCTTTTTGCACTCCATATCGATTTGAAGTTCATCTCAATTAAAATTTTCAAAAAATATTTAATGTACAGATTTAGCCCAGTTACAGTTTTATTATAGTATAGATAGATAGATTATTATGATTTTGTATGTTTGGTTGAGACTAATCTGAATCCAAGTGTTTTTGATGAAGAGTGGACACTACAATAGTAGTAGTGGACATTACAACGTATTTCGCAAACACCGATGTCAGTCATCCACCGTGGTAAAATCTGAAGGGGGTGGTGTATTGACAGCGTCAAAAAAACATAAGCATAAATTATGGTTATGTGTTTTTGCTGGGTCAATCCCTATTATATGGCTAACTATTTTTGCTCCGAATAATAAGATTTTATTAAGTACTAGTTTTCCCGCCCGCGACTTCGTACGCGCGGACTACAGTTTATCGCGAACAAAAGCATCCTATTTAGGATATTAAAAACCAATAGCACCAATGCTATTAATGTTTTTTGACAGACTTGTTAATTCGTTTCCATGGTAACCACATACCATTCTGTGGTGGCAACCGTTCCTTAGAGTGAGTAATCAACATTTTGCAGTTTTCCCGTGGAAACTTACAACTTTCCGGGATAAAAAGTATCCTATGCTTTATCCCAGGGTATAAGTAATCTCCATTCTAAATTTCATCAAAATTCGTCCAGCCCGTATTGGTATGGACTGTGCTAAGCTTTGCCCGCATGGTCATTTAACTAGGCAAAAAGTAACCTATGTGTTATTCCATTACCAAAAGTGCCTGCAAAGTACAATATAAATGTACTACATTTCATCCAAATTTGTTTATCCATACCAATATATAAAAGTGAAACGTAGTATGTTTGTTTGTTTGTTTGTTTGTTTGCTTATGCCCTAGAATAAAACATACCATACTTTTTATCTCGGAATATTGAAAGTTTCCGCGGGAACACTGGAAAATGTTGATTACTTACTGTAAGGAACGGTTACCATCACAAAATGGTCTGTGGTTGCCATGGAAACGAAATAAAAAGTCTGTCAAAAACCATCAAGAGCATTGGTGCTATACCTGCTTTTGTTTTGCATTGGTTTTTAATAAAAATAATCCTAGAAAAATAGAATAGGATGTTTTTTTCGTGATAAACAGTAGTCTGCGCGTACGAGGTCGTGGGCGGGCAAACTTGTCCTTTTTATAGTTTTCTAACGATTGATCGGCTTCTATTCATCGGATTGAGATACCAAGTATACCAGTTTTTAAGAGAAAACGCCAAGATTTACGCGATGCGCGAATAAGCACACGATTAAAATAAAAACGTAACTCAACGTAAGAAGCGTAACTCTTCGTTCATGTGCGAGGTATTTTAACCATAAACGTGTGGCGCTTTGTAGATCGTCTAGTCGTACGGTCATGGGGTGATGGGGGAATCTGATTGTTCAGTTCTTGTGCACACTCTCCAAAGTGCAATCTGTAGAATACCGACAGGCTTGTGACCTCACGTCGATGCGCCAGACATTGAAGCTTACTGTTTACCAGAGTGTCATCCCCAATGAGCCTCATAGCACGTCCCGGAGGTGGCAGCAATACTCCATACAAGATCGGACCTGTGCTTGATAAAGATTCAAAAGCTGTCCCGGCGTGAAGTACCTAACCTTAGACAAAATACCAAGTTTCTTTGCAGCTACCTTGGCTTTGGATTCAATGTAAGACCCAAAATTCAGGTTCTATGTGAGTTCGACACCCAAAAGCTCCAGATGGTCGCCTAAAAGTATTGTTACACTACGGAAAGAAGGAGATCGGTTTAGAGGACTCTTTTTAGTAGAGAAAAAATACGCTTGCGTTGTAGTAGCATTAAACTTAACCAGGTAATAACTATATATAATAATTTTCTAATGGAAAATGTTGGATCACGGACGAGATCCGTCCATTATCCAATTTTTTTTATTTTTTTTCATTAGAGAGTTATTATATATATTTACGCTAAGCAGGCGTTAACTGCTATAAAAAAAACATAAAATATAGGTAATAAATATTGAAACAAAAATAATTGACCGGGCTTTATGAATAATTCCCTTCACTATTGAGCAATATGTATAATAAAAAGATGTGTTTTATTAAATTATTTTTATCATGCCTACAAAACAGTACCAAAACATACCTACCTACTGACTGACTGACTGACTGACAGTAGTAAGGATTCGCCGGTTCCCGACCATAAAACCAGACCCGACCTTATAAAAAAAAATGACATGAAAAACTAAAAAGAAAAAAAAAGTTTGGTATCAAAATTCACAAAAAAAAAAAAAAAAAAAATTGTTTGGTTTTCGGCCACGCCCGATCGATCAACGCTATCCGTTTTTCGATATATCTTGCGGATCACAAGATAGGTATTACGATTAGGCATCTCCAGTACCCCTAATTAAGCTAATGTTAATGGTTCTATTGTTCGCTCAAGTTCGATGCGTTGTTGAAGCTAAGGACAATTCCAAGCAGCTAATGTCGCTTATTCTGACTCACTGTAGGCGCAACTACTAGCTGTATCCAACAGTGAAAACCACATTGCAAGTAGTAAGGATTTGCCGGTTCCCGACCATGGGTGAAGTAGTAAGGATTTGCCGGTTCCCGACCATGGGTCAGTATAACTTTAAACCCGACCTTATAAAAAAAAAATGGGATGAAAAACTTAAAAAAAAAAGACAAAAAAAGTGTATTTTTATAGGTTTTCAAGCACGCCCGATCGATCTGTGCTATTCCCATCTTGATATCTCTAACGGATCACGAGATAGGTTTTTCCAATACCCCTCATTAACTGCAGTTAGTAATTGCCTGCTCGATGTTTTGCTGGTGACGCATGATGATCCCTGCCACACAACATTCCTTTCTTCTCTAATTACGGATACACATACTATTGGAAGAACGGACACATCTTTATGTGTCCGTTCTTCCAATAGTGATTTGGAACAGTTCGTGCCATCGTCTTCATCAGGAGCAACATCAGTGTCGACGATTTTTGCGTCATCAGCGTCGACTTTGGCAAGGTCAGCTTGTAACTTCATGTCAATTAACTCCATCTGAATCTTGGCTTTTGCTTCGGCTGCTTGCAATTTAAGCTGTTTACGTCGTGCTTCCGAAGATGTAGAAGTTTTCTTCGTACATACGGTTATTCTCGAAGTACTCATTGGTTGCTGCGCAGTACCACGCTGTGACCGTTTGTGGGGCGGCACTGGCGTCGCTGTATATTCTTGTTCCCGTGACGTCATGGGACAATCGCTGCCATGGGGAAGAATCCGTTCGTCGAACATCACAGGTGCACTATCCAACGTGTGAGATTTCATAAGTTCTTGTCGCTGACGTCGCGTTAGTACCTGCGGCTTTGGCGTTTCCGCCATTACACTACGAGTACACTAAACTTGTAACTTGTTCATTTATCCGAGCTCGAAGACCAGATTATTAACGATAAATAAAAGGCCCAAGTTTAGTACGACAATAAATTGGAGAGTGCGAGTTCGGCGGCTTCGAAAATACTAGTATTACAAAATAAAACTTAAAATATCAAGCGGCTAGCTCCGTTCGTGTGTGCTACCGACATTGCACCAATAAAAAATATTTTACGCGCACCCTCCAAATGCAACTTTATTTGTTTTAAGCGGCACAGATAACAAAATACGGTTTGGAAAACAGTTTGAAAAATTAACAAAAGTATCTTATAGTTTTAAATATTATACCACAAATTACATAGCAAAGTAGTAGTTTTTTTACAATAAAAACAAAAAATAGGTTTATATTGCACTTGTGACGTGCGTCGCCTACAGACATGATATGCAGACATGCAACAAAAATAAAATTAAAAATATATTATGTTAATGATATGGTTGGATATCTAAGACGCCACTGTTAGCGACCGAAATAGCCAAATTATAAAAATGGAGGATCTCCTTAATATTTTTTATAAAAATGCTTAATTTGGGACTAAAAATGTCAAGTTTAATATTGTTTTTTGCTAATTCGTTATACTGACGAGCCATCCTAGTCAATGGGTTGAAATAAGAAATATTGTTTTTAAAGATTTGTAAATGATTGGACTTCGGTATGTGGCGAGTACTGCTTAATGTATTTGTACCACAAATTCAATGGCAATACAATATCTGATTTTATAAGAATATTCGATGCGAACACACTTTACAATGATATAATACTTTATAGAATGTTTAAATCCTGTTTTATTAATTAATAAAGATATATAAAAAAGTAAAGTTTTATTATTGGACGCGAGTACGTACCTAACCTACACAAAACGCCAGCCGTATCGAAGCACCTTCATATTATTTAATCAGTAAGTCGGACCCGAACACAAAACCAGGGTCCCACGGGGGGTAGCCATAAGTACCTACATATAGACAGAAACGATGTTGTTCAGTATTTTGATTCGCCGACTACAAGTTATCCGTAATTAGAGAAGAAAGGAATGTTGTGTGGCAGGGATCATCATGCTTCACCAGCAAAACATCGAGCAGGCAATTACTAACTGCAGTTAATGAGGGGTATTGGAAAAACCTATCTCGTGATCCGTTAGAGATATCAAGATGGGAATAGCACAGATCGATCGGGCGTGCTTGAAAACCTATAAAAATACACTTTTTTTGTCTTTTTTTTTTAAGTTTTTCATCCCATTTTTTTTTTATAAGGTCGGGTTTAAAGTTATACTGACCCATGGTCGGGAACCGGCAAATCCTTACTACTTCACCCATGGTCGGGAACCGGCAAATCCTTACTACTTGCAATGTGGTTTTCACTGTTGGATACAGCTAGTAGTTGCGCCTACAGTGAGTCAGAATAAGCGACATTAGCTGCTTGGAATTGTCATTAGCTTCAACAACGCATCGAACTTGAGCGAACAATAGAACCATTAACATTAGCTTAATTAGGGGTACTGGAGATGCCTAATCGTAATACCTATCTTGTGATCCGCATCTTCTCTAATTACGGATAACTTGTAGTCGGCGAATCAAAATACTGAACAAAATCGTTTCTGTCTATATGTAGGTACTTATGGCTACCCCCCGTGGGACCCTGGTTTTGTGTTCGGGTCCGACTTACTGATTAAATAATATGAAGGTGCTTCGATACGGCTGGCGTTTTGCGTAGGTTAGGTACGTACTCGCGTCCAATAATAAAACTTTACTTTTTTATATATTAATTTTTTTTTTTTTAATAAAACAGGATTTAAACATTCTATAAAGTATTATATCTTTGTAAAGTGTGTTCGCATCGAATATTCTTATAAAATCAGATATTGTATTGCCATTCAATTTGTGGTACAAATACATTAAGCAGTAACGCCACATACCGAAGTCCAATCATTTTGTATCCTATTGATATTAAAATCCCATTGCCTGGAATTCCTCTTTAAAAAAGTTTTATGGTAACCGGTTGGTGCTCGGCCATATGAATCAAAGTATTGTCGAAGACCGTTTCCGTCAATGTGCACAGCAATCCAGTGAGATCCTGACTTTGTGTCTGGATCTAAATTGCTTATTATGTATGTTGGAGTTTGAACGTATATAGGCAATCGGTTTGCAGCATAAACATTATATTGTAAGCTTGGATGAATTTTACATAAATGTTTCTGTAAGCTTATCGTCAAACAAAACGCCCAAATCTTTAGCAATGTATGAACGATTTAGCATTTCGTTTACAAATAAGCATCATAAAATCATTAATGACTATAACATCAAAGGCCACATGCTAAATCATTCATACATTGCTAAAGATTTGGGCGTTTTGTTTGACGATAAGCTTTCATTTCGTGCGCACTATCAATACATTGTAACAAAAGCAAACCAACTTCTGGGTTTCGTCTTCAGGTCAACAAAAGGTTTTAAAAAACCTAGTACTTTGTTGTACCTTTTCTTTGCTCTGGTAAGAAGTGTTTTAGAATATGGTAGTCCAATTTGGTCTCCAAACTATAAGGTTCATATCAATGAAGTTGAACGAATTCAGAAGAAATGCCTTAGAATGTTGAGTTATCGACAGAAACCGGGTCGCTCAAGTCTTACTTACGAAGAGAGGCTCTCTAAATTTAATGTTCAATCACTAGAGTTACGTCGCATATACTTTGATTTGGTTTATCTTTACAAAATAATTCATAATATAATTGATTCCCCAGAGTTGTTGTCGGAAATCTCATTCAGTATTAGATTCAGAGCACGTAAATCTAATGAAACTAATATTTTTGTCTTACAAATCTTTAAAAACAATATTTCTTATTTCAACCCATTGACTAAGATGGCTCGTCAGTATAACGAATTAGCAAAAAACAATATTAAACTTGTCATTTTTAGTCCCAAATTAAACATTTTTATAAAAAATATTAAGGAGATCCTCCATTTTTATAATTTGGCTATTTCGGTCGCTAACAGTGGCGTCTTGGATATCCAACCATATCATTAACATAATATATTTTTAATTTTATTTTTGTTGCATGTCTGCATATCATGTCTGTAGGCGACGCACGTCACAAGTGCAATATAAACCTATTTTTTGTTTTTATTGTTAAAAAAAACTACTACATTTCTATGTAATTTGTGGTATAATATTTAAAACTATAAGATACTTTTGTTAATTTTTCAAACTGTTTTCCAAACCGTATTTTGTTATCTGTGCCGCTTAAAACAAATAAAGTTGCATTTGGAGGGTGCGCGTAAAATATTTTTTTATTGGTGCAATTTTTATTTTGTAATACTAGTATTTTCGAAGCCGCCGAACTCGCACTCTCCAATTTATTGTCGTACTAAACTTGGGCCTTTTATTTATCGTTAATAATGTCATTGTTTTGATGTAACATGACGTGTTATGTGTTGGGAGTGTAGATAGTTTTGCAGTTTTCTAATTTGTATTATCTAACTTTATAAATAGAATATCTACATTCATCTTTTCCATGTAAATTGTATGTAATGTCTTTGTCCTCAACCTAGCTTTGAACATATATGTATGTATACCAGTCTTGCTTGTTATGATTGCTCTGATTAGCTGTACGCACATATATTTATGTTGCAATCCAGATCAAAACTGTATTTTTGTTATTTCATATTATTTTTTGATTGTAATGTGTTTTGTGCGTCTAAATAAATAAATAATGCACACAAAACCACTGCCAGCTCTTCTCTGATCAATTGATTAGATGCAAGTGTGAAATTGAAGGTAATAACTTGATATTTCAAGTCTGATGGGGTCGTGAAAATAATACAGGGTAAGTACATGCTGAAAACTATGTTTTATTTAAATAACATAAGCACTTTAACTATTACAATGATACTTAACTACTATCAATAAAACAGGATTTAAACATTTTAAAAAGTATTACATTATTGTAAAGTGTGTTCGCATCGAATATTCTTATAAAATCAGACATTGTATTGAGAATCTGTCCTTTGCACTTGGTTGGAGTTTTAATAGGTTTATAATCTTAATGGTGTGTGGAAACTAGATTGGTAATGAGACTTGTGATTGTTTTATCGATTTACTTACCTAATCGAATAGTGTTGAAATACACATTCTTCAATTGGGGCTAATGGTTTGTTGAAAAACAAGATAGTTAATGAGCTTCTTGTATATAAACTCGAATTTAGATTATTTTCCTCACATTTGTGTGGTATTCTCTGAGTAATATTATAAGTTATAGTGTCCAACTTTCTACAACATAATGGAGGTAAGAATTTCCAGTTTATTATTAGTTTTGTGTAATAAATATTTGACTAAGTCAATAACAGAATACTAATTTAGTATTTTCTATTGTTTTAGAGTATTATGTTCAATGAAGAAAATACAAATAAACAATATTACTATCCTCTTTCAGATGAAGATAGTAATAATACGGTGACTGGATCAAAGTCACCTAAATTAAAAAGAAAAAACACAGATAGCATAGATGACATTTTTGATTTCACAAAAAATAAAAATAAAAAACAATCTTCTTCGATAGCACGTCCCAACCGCGATGGAGGAACGGCTTACATATCAACTAATGTTGATGATGGTGCAAATGCTACACATCTTTTAAAAATTGAAATTTATGACCTGAAAAAAATGTCTAAAATTTCCCCCGAAGATCATTGGAAGCATGCAGACATAAAAGTCAAATATTACACTGATGCAAGAAGTAGGTTCTTTGAAAGTACGAGGAACCTTGTTAACCTCCCCGTACTTCTACACAATCTCAGTCACTATGATGCACATTTCATTGTTCATGCTTTAAACTTTGATGAAGGTGAAGTAGAAATAATCCCCCAAAAAAAGAGAGATATATATCTTTTTCAAAGAAGCTTACAATAAATAATCAAAAAGTTACCTTACGATTTATAGATTCTTACAAATTTTTATCTTGCAGTGTTGATCAGTTAACAAAGAACCTTGATGATACACAATTTCGTTCTCTAAGAAAAACATTTCCTTGTGATGATGATTTTAATCGTCTGAGAAAGAAAGGAATTTATCCATATGAATTTATGACATCTTATGAGTCTTAAGAACTCAAATCTCTCCCAAATCAAAATCATTTCCTATTAATAAAAAATTATTTAAATTTACGCAATTTATAAAATAGAAATTAAGGAAAACTTAAAATTACTAAAAATGAATTAATTTCCTATTAATTAATTTATTTTTATTTTTCATTCAATTATATACCAAATACATTTATACTAATATTATTATTTTTTCTACTTTTGATACATCAGTCAATTTAACAGGGAAAGAAACATCAGTAAACTTTAGTTTGTCAGAATGCATGCTGTCTGAATGTGTATTGACAGGATACAATGCAGAAAGCAAAGCCCATTTAAAACACATATTATCAGCATTTTTAACATTGATTACACCTTTTTTAGTTTTATGTCTCTAGGTAAGTCAATGTATGAAGTACCACGGAGCGGATTAAATTTGTTAACGTTCATATCTAAGCTATTAATTTGACGTAAGCTCCAACCACTATCTTTTTTCTCAAAAGCACTTAATTTGTTCGTAAAAGTTTCACCTAAAGATGAAAGAAATATGTTTATGTCATCTCCTTGGTTTACAATGTAGTTGCATGTTTGAAAATCAAAAGAGTTGGTAATGTCTTTGGTTTGTTGGATAAAATCTGCATGTAAAATAAAATTTACTTTATACATAACATGTTTTTTAAGACAATCTTCAACCAAATACTTAATATTATCTTGCATGGAGTTTAAAAACTGTTCCGGTAATTTAAATTGTTCCGAATCCGTTTTCTTATTTATTTTATAGCAAACTATTCGTTGACCGAAAGCTGAATCAATAACTTCAACATTAGCTTGAGAATCATGAGATTTTGATACATTTCTTTTATGAACTTTACTTTTTAAATGTTTAGTAAAATATTGCTTACTCACTAAACGCTGACAGGGATTACACATAACTTTTTCGCCATCAACTTTTTCAACTGATGAAGTCGAAGGTTCATCGAATCTGCCCCGTTTTGTATTTGAAGTGCTCGGCTCGATGTCACTGTTTCTCTTCCGGCTCAATCCTCCTCCAGTTTGGTGTGTTTGTCTATAAAGATTAGAACAAATAAAATAAGTAAGAATAAGGGAGACTTATAAGAATATATCCTATTGAAAAATAATAAGAAAGGTATGTTTAGATCTACGTACCTGTCATTGTTTTCAAATATTGAACAAGCATCATATAATTCGTCATCGTGGAATGAATGATAAAGTTCACATTTTTCAATTTCTTCACAAGCTTCAATAAGTGCATCATTTAGCTCAATTTCTTCACAAGCTTGGTTGAGTATATTATCAGTGTACAAGAATGCACTCACACAAACTTCATTTATAATTTCCATTTTGAGAGCATGGACAGGAACAGAGTTTGTAAGTTAACTGACGCTATAATTCAATTTAATTAAGTATTATGTACACCCTCAAACATGAATCACTATACAAAATATGATACGACCTTGCTCATTAAGTAATGTATAAACATTACTTGATGAGTTAATTAAATAACAAGTAGTGACTCAAAAGAAAAATATCAATTTGATAGTGAAATTAGATAATTAATTAATATGACTATTTCTTATTGGTACTATTGAAAACAAATTTTTTGCTTGTATGCTTTTTATATCTCTCGCCAACTCGTAACCAAGGTTCCTCGTACTTTCAAAGTACCTACTTCTTTCATCGGTGTAATATTTGACTTTTATGTCTGCATGCTTCCAATGATCTTCGGGGAAAATTTTAGACAATTTTTTGAGGTCATAAATGTCAATTTTTATTAGATGTGTAGCATTTGCACCATCATCAACATTAGTTGATATGTAAGCCGTTCCTCCATCGCGGTTGGGACGTGCTATCGAAGAAGATTGTTTTTATTTTTATTTTTTGTGAAATCAAAAATGTCATCTATGCTATCTGTATTTTTTCTTTTTAGTTTAGGTGACTTTGATCCAGTCACCGTATTATTACTATCTTCATCTGAAAGAGGACAGTAATATTGTTTATATGTATTTTCTTCATTGAACATAATACGAAAAACGACGGAAACGGTCTTGGACAATACTTTGATTCATATGGCCGAGCACCAACCGGTTACCATAAAACTTTTTTAAAGAGGAATTAATTCCAGGCAATGGGATTTCAATATCAATAGGATACAAAATGATTGGACTTCGGTATGTGGCGAGTACTGCTTAATGTATTTGTAACACAAATTCAATGGCAATACAATGTCTGATTTTATAAGAATATTCGATGCGAACACACTTTACAATGATATAATACTTTATAGAATGTTTAAATCCTGTTTAATAAAGATATATAAAAAGTAAAGTTTTTTTATTGGACGCGAGTACGTACCTAACCTACACAAAACGCCAGCCGTATCGAAGCACCTTCATATTATTTAATCAGTAAGTTGGACCCGAACACAAAACCAGGGTCCCACGGTGGGTAGCCATAAGTACCTACATATAGGCAGAAACGATGTTGTTAAGTATTTTGATTCGCCGACTACAAGTTATCCGTAATTAGAGAAGAAAGGAATGTTGTGTAGCAGGTACCATCATGCGTCACCAGCAAAACATCGAGCAGGCAATTACTAACTGCAGTTAATGAGGGGTATTGGAAAAACCTATCTCGTGATCCGTTAGAGATATCAAGATGGGGATAGCACAGATCGATCGGGCGTGCTTGAAAACCTATAAAAAGACACCATTTTTTTTTCATATTTTTTTTTAAGTTTTTCATCACATTTTTTTTTATATATGGTCGGGTCTATCGCTATACCAATGGTCGGGAACCGGCAAATCCTTACTACTACAAGACCCATGGTCGGGAACCGGCGAATCCTTACTACTACTGTCTGACTGACTGACTGACTGACAGACAACACACAGCCTACACCTAGGTCCACTAGGGATTTGAAATTTGGAGGGATATTCCATGAGTATCATAGAGGTACACCACGTGTAACGTTGCATTTATCTTCCTAACAAATAATAAGATCTTAGTACTAAAACCTTAATAAGTAAAACTTAAATCTAAAATATAAATGAATAAAATTATAATTTTTATATGTACTACGCTAACCAAAACTAGTTCCAAACTCTTATAACCCTATAATCATACTAAAATAATAAATCTATCAAACAAAATACTTAACAACTAAACAATAATATAATAATTAACTACGGAACCATTGAAATATAACACATTGCAAAATGGCTCCGCAATGTACCACAGCGCTGATACGGGACTACGGCGCAAACGCGATTTCTTCGACTACTCTGAGCTAACCTGTGGCACACTGCAGGCTAGTTCGCTCTCTTACAAATTAAATAAATGTTCAAATGTTCTCGAAACCTACGCCTTGACTTCCATTCTGCAGACAGACGTACTAGCGCGAGCACGCGTCACCTTTTATATAAATAACTTAGTAAATTTTGTGTTATTTCCCTCTAGGGTGAGTTACCATTACTTAATTACACACTGCCTTCTATATTCTTATAATGTATCACACTAAGCTGTTCTGCCTCGCATTTTAACACGCTAACTGCGGTTATTTCCAATCATTCACTCGAATTACTGAACCTATATAAGCACTTGACGCGTTCGTTACCACCGCGGCTTGGCAGACAGCTCGTCTAAAAGATGAGCCTAATGCTGTTCCTTGTTCTAGGATTTTTTCCTACTGGAAGGACATCTCCTGTCTTGTCATCACCGGTCCTACGACCGCTGTACCGACAGTAAGGACATCGTTCCAGCTTGTTGAACCTGGTCGTGCCAACAACGAGTTGTACCTGTATCAGACTGCACTACCCACTACTATAAAAAGAGTACTGAAAGAGAACAGCTGCGTGCGTGATCGCGGGTGTTAAGGCCAGTAATTGAGTGCTACAGAATATTAGGGAGTGCGGGGACTGGGCGGCTGTGTGACGTTTAGGGACCTTAAATAAAAGTTGTGTTGCTGTAACACCGTTTTTTATTCCCACGACCTGTGATTTACCTATCTACCTGTGTGTCGTGGGTAGCCTAACGACCCAACGCCACAGTGGCGCCTTTTACGTGGTTAGGTACACAGCCAATAAACTCCGTACCTACCTAAAATAACTTGCAGTTTAGCCGTTACTTACCTAACTTGAACGTGTGAACGACGCGGTGATTCGTGACTGCAGCGAACTGGTACGTACCTACCTATTTTATTTTGTAACGTGGTTTTGTGGTATGCATTTTTGATCTCCAATCAATTATACGTGATAGCTACGGGATATTAAATGTTTCAATGTAAATATACTTTCAAAAGTGAATAGCGGAAAGAAATACCATCATAGCATTTTTATCATCTACCTGAAAAATAATAAAATAAAAAACGTAACTGTTCGCAATTATTTCATGCTGATTTTGCACGCATTTTCATTTAGTTTTTATGTAATCATGCATTCACCAATTCGTAGATAGAATAACTTACTTTTGTAACAGACAGCTGAGTTTTATTTTCTATAGTACTGGCGCAGTTGCAGCTCGCCGTAATTAAAAACAGGTGTGGTAGTTAATAGAAATTTATTGTAATTTTGAACTGGCATGCTCATTTTATTATTGATTTGTGTACCTTTACTTTGATTGTATTTTTCATACTTGCCTAAACTTTGAAAAATGGAAACTCACCCTATTAAATTTTTATTGCTGAATAAAAACGAACTGTCATACGAAGTGCTCATTAGAGGTGAAGAACCAGCCGCAACTGTTCTTAAATTAAGAAATCAAATAAATAAATTGACTGCTACAATACCTACCGAAGATATTCAGGAATCTGGCTTGGAACCCGAAGGCGATTTCGAGAGCGTTTCCGTTTCATTAAAAGAACTAATATTACGCAATAAATCCCTTCAGGAGAAATTTGAACAAAGTCTTTTCGAACGTACTAGAGCTCTAGCTAATCATATTTTCCACCGTCTTAATCGAATCGATAAAACCGGCATAACCGAAAAATTTAATAAAATATTGAGGGAGTTTAATAGCCAACATTCAATTTTGAAACAATTTGTTCAAGTAAGTTCGCAAAATGCAGCACCAGTTGAACAAATTACATCCGCTGCTGGAGCGACCTCACAAGATGGTACGCCTACCGAACCGTTCACCTGTGAGCGTAATCATATCAATGACCTACAAAAAATTAAGTATAATGGCAAGACGTGTGTGCATGTTTTCATACAGAGATTGAATGAGTTTTGTACGGCTAGGAATATTTCGCACAAAAAGCTTCTTAATTATGCAACTGAAATATTCACTGATCAAGCGTTACATTGGTACCGAGGTGCTAAGAGTGAAATTAGTACTTGGGACGATCTGACCAAACTACTTATTAATGCTTTTGGACAATTTGACTATGATTATCGTCTAATGTCAGAAATCCGTAATCGTACTCAGGGCGATTCAGAAAACATTGTAATATACATTGCTATGATGTCAGAACTTCTCTCAAGACTATCGAAGCCTGTTTTGGAGGAGGAGAAGCTACAAATCTTGTTACACAACATTAGGCCTAGTTATAAGAATGTCTTGACGTCGCATGGTGGTGAGATTGACTCTATAGGAACTCTCAGAACACTCTGTCGTAACTACGAAAATATACAAGCCCTATCTGCTCAGTTCCGCGAGCCGCCTAGGGTTAAGCAGGAGACACTAGCTCCGGATCTAGCCTATGTTAGACCACAAGATGCATCTAATCCGCCTAAGTTGTATAATAGGAATAATACATACTCTAACAAAAGTACTTACAACAATTATCAAAATGCAATTAACAAGTCAGTCAACAAGTAACTACAAACAGGCTTTCAACAAACCTACAAACCAGCAAAGAGTATATCACCCTACTGAGTCTGTAGCTCCTATCAACCCTAACGTCACTTACACTACGCGGCAGGTTAAGCCCGTGTTTTGTCCTAGATGTCGATTAAATAACCATCAACTTGAGGAATGTAAAAGAGAACGTTTCATCATTTGTTTTAGGTGTGGTAAAAATGGGGTCAAGTATCCTGAATCCCCCAGATGCCATGCAAATCAAGTTCCAAAAAACTAAATAGCTCGGATTGTTGTAGTGAAGATGCAGATGCTAGAATAGAACCTAACGTTTCTAAGAGTAATTCTACTGAATGGAAAGACTGGCTAAAATTTGTAAAAATATTCTTTTCTAGTTATTCCATTGCATCAATCCTGGACCATAAACCTGAAAATGATATTCGACCTTATGTAACTGTCATAGTTGGTGACTTACCTGTTTGTGGTTTGCTTGACTCGGGATCAGCTGTAATTATTTTAGGCAATGATTCACACCAGCATTTTCTTGCTTCAGGACTTAAACTAGTGGACAGTACACATACAAAATCATTTATGGCTGCCGGTGGTCAGTCTCTACCTACCATTGGTTATATTAATCTACCAATTACTTTCGAGAATAACTTTCATGTTTTGAAAGCTTACGTAGTACCAGCTGTAAAGTCATCTTTTATTCTTGGTGTTGATTTTTGGCAAAAATTTAAGCTTTGTCCAAAATTTCTAAATTCAATAAATATATCAAATATTAATGTAAGTCAGGTTTCTGAAATTGCTAATCCTGATGGAAAGTTACGTTCCTACAACGAGCTTTCCGAGCCTCAACGCGTTGCTGCTGATAACGTGGTGGAACAGTTCGAAAACATTTCAACTGAGAAACAAGGTTTGGGTCGCACTCATATAGTGCAGCATCGCATTGATACTGGTGATTCATCCCCAGTAAGGCAAAGATACTACAGACTTTCGCCGGAAAAACAACGAATTATGTGTGATGAATTAGATGAAATGATACACCTCGGCGTAGTCGAACCTTGCGAGAGTCCCTGGTCGTCACCAGTCTTACTTACCCCTAAAAAGGATGGTTCTTTACGGTTTTGCCTGGATAGTAGAAAGCTGAATTCGGTCACCAGAAAAGATGCTTACAAACTTCCTTACGTTGCAGAAATTCTAGATAACTTAAAGAATGCTAGTTATCTGTCAAGAATTGATCTTTCTAGGGCTTTTTGGCAGATCCCAATTCATGCACCTGATCGCGATAAGACCGCATTTTACATCCCTAATCGCGGAACCTTTAGATTCGTCACTGTACCCTTTGGTTTGACTAATGCCCCTGCAACACAACAGAGACTGGTTGATGTTTTGTTTTATGGCCCTGAATTTGAAAACTCAGTATTCGTATTTCTTGATGATATAATTGTGGTGTCCTCTAATTTTGAAAACCACATTGCCATGCTCCTGAAAGTACAGAAAAAACTAAAAATTGCTAATCTATCAGTTAATTTAAAAAAATTGCAATTTTTTCGAAATGAGCTCAAATATCTTGGCTACGTAGTTAATTCTAAAGGCCTTCATGTCGATCCTTCTAAAGTTGAGGCAATACTCAATATACAAACACCCGCTAATAAAAAGGAAGTAAAAAGATTTCTCGGTACTGCCTCTTGGTACCGAAGATTTGTACCGAATTTCAGTACTATAGCTGGGCCTCTAAATGCTCTTACTTCAACAAGCAAAAAGGCTAAACCTTTTGCTTGGAATAAGGAAGCTAATGAGTCTTTTAATAAACTGAAAGAGTGTCTTGTCTCAAACTATTGACGGAGTGGAGCATCCTATTGCCTTTATGAGCAAAGCTCTGTCTGCTCAGGAACGTAACTACAGTATCACTGAGCGTGAAGCCTTAGCCGTCCTTGTAGCCTTGGAACATTGGAGGTGTTACATAGACAACGATCGGAAATTCACGGTCTACACCGACCATTCTGCTCTAAAATGGTTTTTGAAATTGAATAACCCAACCGGACGTCTTGCACGCTGGGGAATACGTCTCTCCGCTTTCAACTTCAACATCGTCGTGGATCGGATAATTTAATACCAGACTTGTTATCAAGAGGTTGCCCAGTTTCTGCTATAGATACTAGTCCCAATACTAATAATACTTGCGACCAGTGGTACCTAAATGTTTACCATGGGTGCCAAAACTCTCCATCTTCGTTTCCAAACTATACTATAAAGAATAATCGACTATACCGGTTCATGAAGAGTAAATGCACGTTAACAGAAGAGTTTGAATGGAAAGAAGTTGCGCCTATTGAAGTAAGAGAATCTATCATCTTGGAAAACCATGCAGAGCCTATTGCAGGCCACCTAGGGGTTTTCAAAACCTATAAACGCCTAACATTGAAATACTATTGGCCAGGAATGCATGCAGATGTAGTCAGAGTGGTAACTTCTTGTGATAGTTGTATCGCTCACAAACACCAAAACCATGCCACTCTAGGTGAAATGGGTAGACCTAAGGTTTGCTCTAGGCCATTTCAGGCGCTTAGTATTGATCTGGTCGGTCCACTACCAGTGTCTAGAAAGCAAAACGCTCATATTCTTGTTGTAACTTGCTGCTTCACTAAATACTGTCTCTTATTTTCCATTAAACGCGCTACCGCAGAGATAGTAACTAAAATACTAGAAGAAGATATATTTTTAGTCCACGGAATTCCTGCTACCTTAATTCTAGATAACGGGAAACAATTCGTAAGTGCTACGTTTAAACAAATGCTTGCTAAATATAACATTCCACAGTTACATTTTACACCTAAATATACACTTCATGTAAATACCGTGGAGAGATATAACAAGACTATAATGACTGCAGTGTCCACATTCATCGAAAATGATCATCGTGTATGGGATACACTGATACCAAAAATACAATTTGCAATTAATAACTCCGTAAATGAAGTGACAGGCTACACACCGTCATTTTTAGTATATGGTCGAGAATTGGTGACCTGTGGATCCCATTACACGAATATCGAATCTGATGACATCGGCGATCTTATTTTTCAACCACGTGACCAATATGCTGAGAATTTGGGTACACTTTCATCTATATTTAACAAGGTGCAACTAGCCCTCTTGCAAGCGCATACTAGGAATTGTCAATCTTATAATCTTCGCAAAAGATCTGTTGAATTTAATGTCGGTGACGTGATATGGAGAAGAACTTTCTACCAAAGTGACAAAGACAAGTATTTTAATAAAAAGTTAGCTCCTAAATATCTCAAATGTAAGATAATTTCTAAAAAATCGCCTCTGGTTTTCGAACTAACTGATATGAATGGTAATTTCCTTGGCTCATGGCACGTAAAAGATTTTAAACTAACCAATTATAAAGACTAATAATCAATAGTTATTGATACATGTAGATTACTATATGATAACTAAATATAATACTATATATCTAACACTACACATCTATACTACTACTACTACTACTACTACACACTACTACTATATATTTATATCTTACTCTCTCCAGCTGGTAGGAGAAGCTAGTGATCTCTCCAACCGGGGTGGTACCACCGGTCTGTTGCTTTACTGAGCGCAGAAAGCCGAGAAACTCTTCGTACAGGCACTATTAAGGGGATAATCTTACATCTTACTCTCTTCCCCTATCTGCGTCTTCTACGCACCCCTATTTGGCACTTATAATACTCAAAATTGTTGGCGTCTTCAACGCACTACTTTTAAATATTTTTACTTAACATAACTATATTTTTATTTAAACTTAACTCATTGCAGCATTATGACGACTTTTTTCTACACAACTAAACTTTACTAAACTTAGGCATCTGAGCCTCATAACTTGATACTATTAAATCTAAAAAAAAAAAAAAAAACTAACACTATAACTAACAAGAGCAGGAATAATAAGTTGTTATTCTTGTCACTCGGAGAAATCATAGACTATGCCTTAGCAGTAAGGTCTACGTCTTACTGCCACTCGGAGACTCGTCTGCCCTGATGAGAGACCTAAACACGCTTATTTATCACCTAACCTTCCTTAACGTTCCTACGGACAAAGGATTCTACCAAAACTCTTGTCGGGCGGTCGCACAAACCCTTTAACTAAAGCCATATGTGTCGGGCGGTCATACAAACTCGTAATCTAAAGCCATATGTGTCGGGCGGTCACACAAACTCGTAATCTAAAGCCATATGTGTCGGGCGGTCACACAACCCGTTACTAAAAGCCTTATGTGTACATTAACTAATAAAAATAAAAAATAAAACTATTTAATACTATTATCTACCCAATCTTGTCTAACTAGCACTGTTATATTACCTAGCTGGCACAGCCAATTAATCTTTATTGTTAGAGTATACATGATCTGCGGTTATTTTCAACCATTCACTCGAATTAATGAACCTATATAAGCACTTGACGCGTTCGTTACCACCGTGGCTTGGCAGACAGCTCGTCTAAAAGATGAGCCTAATGCTGTTCCTTGTTCTAGGATTTTTTCCTACGGGAAGGACATCTCCTGTCTTGTCATCACCGGTCCTACGACCGCTGTACCGACAGTAAGGACATCGTTCCAGCTTGGGGAACCTGGCCGTGCCAACAACGAGTTACCCACTACCCACTACTGCACTACCCACTACTATAAAAAGAGTACTGAAAGAGAACAGCTGCGTGCGTGATCGCGGGTGTTAAGGCCAGTAATTGAGTGCTACAGAATATTAGGGAGTGCGGGGACTGGGCGGCTGTGTGACGTTTAGGGACCTTAAATAAAAGTTGTGTTGCTGTAACACAGTTTTTTATTCCCACGACTTGTGACTTACCTATCTACCTGTGTGTCGTGGGTCGCTTAACGACCCAACGCCACACACGGAAGTAACTAAAAACCAGGAAACTTGAACACAAACTACAAATTAAACAGTAATAATATTTCCCTATCCTGCGGGAACCCTTTAATTTTTCGGAATGAAAAGAATCCAATGTCCTACCTCGTACTATGAACTCAAATCATGCCAAGTTTCATTTGAATTCATTCAGTAATTTCAACGTGATGCGCGGCCAAGATAAAGACAGAAAGATGGACAGAAAAAATAAATCAGTTTTTGCTTCAGTATGGAATATAGAACAGCCTCCAAAAGAAATATACAAAATATCTTCAATCTACAGAATTTGGACTCATACCCCGCAGGAAATTGTTGAGTTGTGGCGACCTCAACCACCACATTGAAATCAGAGTCCAGTATTGGGCGAATTACACAGACCGCTCATAGATGGTTCAAACATCAAGTCCGTACTAATCCTGCATCGCGCAAGTGATATTCTCGCCGCGAATTAGAGGTATAGAATTTCCAACGAGGAACAGTCGGACAGCTGTCCCCGGGCCAACAACACCTGGCTCGGTCGGAAGTACTTCCCGTAATGATGGAGGAGCTTCAACAAGTGGATACCTAACCTGTACCTACCTACCTACCTACCTATCTATCCACTCCTACACCTTTACCTCCACAGTGGTGACCCCCGACGTGATGTCATCGACCAGCATGATCACCCGCTGTCGATGACGTCAGAAGTGGTGTGATTCACAACTACCCTCACCCACTTCCGAACATGCATACCTTCCGCATACCCTTCATTCCTTCCGTTCCTCCCAGCGACTTGAGGAAAAAGAGTGCCCTCACAAAAAATTTAACTATACTACCACAAAAAAATAAAAAATGTAACTACCCTCACAACAAATAAAAACATCAAAAAGTCGCTATCCTACTCCTCACCCCTCATCATCGAGCATCAGCAGCAAGCCAGCATCCAGCCTTCTCTTCTGATCCAACGCAGCCGACTCACCGTGCTTCCTGGATCCCGATCAACACAGGCTCACCGGCGATCGGAGCACACACAGTTCACCCGCATCTCACACCTGGAACATCGCCTGGCCAGCTCTCTCCAGCGTGTACACCGTGAACCAGCGCTCCAGCTCATCGCACACAGTCCCTGGCTCAGTCCTGAACACCTGAACCTGGTCTCGGTCACTAGAGGCCACCAGGGATTACGTCGCTACACCCAACTCAACGGACGGTCTCGACTCACAGAAGACCACTCTAGCGACACGACGCACTCTCAGTCCCGACTCACCGTGGACCGGTCCCGACTCACCGTGGACCACCAGCGTCAACCATGCTCAGTCTCGACTCACCGCAGACTTCGAGCACCACTGGCACTTGCAATCATCCGACACAGCTGCAGCTGATACATACCGACCTTACGGGCTAGAGGGGGAGTGATGTGGCGACCTCAACCACCACATTGAAATCAGAGTCCAGTATTGGGCGAATTACACAGACCGCTCATAGATGGTTCAAACATCAAGTCCGTACTAATCCTGCATCGCGCAAGTGATATTCTCGCCGCGAATTAGAGGTATAGAATTTCCAACGAGGAACAGTCGGACAGCTGTCCCCGGGCCAACAACACCTGGCTCGGTCGGAAGTACTTCCCGTAATGATGGAGGAGCTTCAACAAGTGGATACCTAACCTGTACCTACCTACCTACCTACCTATCTATCCACTCCTACACCTTTACCTCCACAGAGTAAGCACGTTTGCTTACTCAACAATTTAAGCGTTTTAGAAAGAATCACATAAACTAGAAGTACCTACTATGAGGTATTTTGTATTATCTGAAGACAAAAGTCTTCAATCAGTGCGTCCTACCAGTCATGACCTACGGAGCCGAAACGTGGACACTCACGGTCAAACTAGTCCACAAAAAGGTCGCTCAGCGAGCTATGTAGCGAGCTATGCTTGGAGTTTCTCTGAAGGACAAGATTCTTAATGAAGATATCCGGTGGAGAACCAGGGTAACCGACATAACTCAAAGGATAAGCAAGCTAAAGTGGCAGTGGGCTGGTCACATTTCTCGAAGAACTGTTAACTGTTGAGGTAGACGAGTTCTCGAGAGGAGACCACGTTTAGGCAAACGTAGTGTAGGAAAATCACAAATTGGGGGCTGTCTGAGTTAAGTTATCAATATGTTACAGACCTTCGAGAAATTCGAGTTAATCTACACTATAATTAATTGAGTAGGTGTTCAATTTCTTTATGTCTAAATCTACGTTCTCTATTCGACTCCACTTCGTTCTATCCCTTATCTATCGCCCCCAGAATAGCTCTCCAAATGAGTCACCTAGGCAATGTCGTGGCATCAACTATATAACGTGACCGAGGCGTTGTAAAGCTTCAGTTAACGTTCATCGGCGGCATAAGTAGCACTATTATAGTATTAGAAAGAACTGTAAGGGTTTCAAACATGTTCTGCAAAACGGTGGTGTTGGCTCTGTTCGTAGTTGGTGAGTGAATTGTCACTATTATCTGTTACTGAATATTTTGTAGAATACTTTTGTATTTCGGTTATTTGTTTTGTTTTGTGTATTATTTTATTTTGTTCTTTAGTTTGAAAATATTAAAAGCTTAAAGATGTTAGATAAACAAAAAATATGACACAGAAAAAACAGTAGGTATTTACATATAATACAGTTTAATTTAATATCAGCTGAATTTGTTTGTTTTTAAAGTTGATACAAACTCGTTGGTTTAATTTTTTGTTTATTTAAAGTTGCATGCATTTAATATACAAACATGCTGATCTTCTAGAAATAGTAGATGGAATTTTGGAGTTTTAGTCACTTGGAGACATAATTTTTTTTATTAAATAAAATGCTTATTTTTCAATAATCTAACAAAAGCTCCAAATTCCTTTTTCTTCTATAATTTAGGTGAATTAACCATACGCCATTGGGTAATTCACCGACTAAAATTGAGGCATTATGTCAGTCCATAATACAAAATTGGTACTTCTTTCCCGGAACGAATACATGACATTATAGATTATTCAACTATGTATACATTATTTTTAAAGTAAGGTCTGATATCTCCCCGGCCCGGGGGAGACAACAGGAAATCCCCTTGGGTCTCCCCAAGGGGGGAAATCAGGGGAGACACGAGTCCGGCACCACCTGGCGTGATGTACATGTCCAGGCACTATGGCCCAAGTTTCAAAGTCATTTTTACTTACAAACCTACGCCCACACACACACACACACACACACCTACAGAGAGAGTAATACACAGTCCCCTTTTCCTGTGAGCTTGCATAGTTTAATTTACCAATTTACTTGAACGAGCGCTCATTTGTTCAGAGTTCACTATATACTACTGTATAGCTGCCAATTGGATAGAATCTGTAGCAAAAATTTGTAAGGAAAACTGTTTTTAGAATTGTTTTTTTTTTGGAGGAAAGCTCCTTCGTAGAATCCATTTTAGAAACTGGTTATCAGAACTATCGTATGTGTGGTTTCTACCAAAAGCGATGATAGACTGTGCGTGTGCGTGATGGATCCATCGATGCGGGGTTCAGTCATCATCTCCGCACCAATAATTTTACAGAATAAAAATAATAATTTTAGTTTGTGTGGATTTTCATCTCATTGAAATGTATGAGTTCTGGACCACCTTATCCTTGAATTGCTAGACGAACTAGTTGTTTACCGTTGGAGAGCGCCGATACGTAATGGCAGTATCTCCTTGAACTTTGTTACTGCATTTATCTTCGTGGCATTGCACTGCGCTTCACCCCGAGACATTGCACTGCGCTTCACCCCGAGACATTGCTCTTCAGGTTCCATATTCATTTGTAGCTATGACTGTCTAAGAGCACCTAGGTAGTCGTAAGTCATTCGCTTTTTGCATTTATTTATTACTTTTCTTGTTTGGCTATCCTCGTAACTATAACACTTATATGCAGTGGGCCACGAGAGAGTGGCGACAGTAAACACGTCTGAGCTCAGATTTCACCTAATAGAAAAAATAAATAAACAAGGACATGGAAAGTTTTTTTTAAATGAAAAGCGAAAGTTTTAGTTTGTTTCTAAGCCACGCTGCGGCGGTGGATTAATTAATTACTTCCTTACTAATATTATAAATGGGATAGTATGTTTGTTTGTTATGGGTTATTTGTTCCTTTTTCACGCAGCAAAATACAATATTTATTGGCATTTAGCAATTTATGAGTCTATTGATAATAAAAAAGTCATTTTATAATTGCTTACCAACACAAAACTGTTATCGAACATAAACAATGACCCTCTGCTCTGTTCAACGACATAAGTGACTTTATAATTATCTAGGGCAACGTATAGTAAGTACGAATTACATTTTCATACAACAATTATTTTAATTGATGGCAGGCGTCTTCGCTGATGAATACGATATCACAGAGGACAGGAATGAGCAGCTAAAGAGCATTCTCAGGTCCCAGTGCAAGAAGGTGAACGCAGAAGACAAGGTCGAGGAGGTAGCCACGTCCGGCCACGTGTTCATTAACTGCATCCAGGAGTTGGTGAATGTAACCCAGCTGAAGGACGAAATTGATAAAGCGAAGCCCAATGGAGCTCTTGATGAAGTGTTCAAGAAGTAAGTTTTTTTCGGTGTATTCCCGTTGTCCCCATTGAGCGTTTCCCCATTAATGGGGACAGTAAGAATTGAATAAAATAATTAAAAATAGTTTCCGTTGTCCCCATTACCCTCTCCCCATCAATGGGGACAGCGGGAAATGAATAAATATATTAAAATAGTTCCCGTTGTCCCCATTACCCTTTCCCCATTAATGGGGACAGTGGGAATTGAATAAAAATATTAAAGTAGATCCCGTTGTCCCCATTAACATACGACTATTATTGGAGACAGCGCAGATGGTTTATTTTGTGTGTTTTTGTCTCCACTTGATGAGACAAAAACAAAGTAGGTACCTACATTATTAAACATACAAAAACAATAAAATACGGCTAATAATGAATATATCCCATTGTTGGGAACGGATCTCGTTTCCTCGATATTACAAGACAACTCCTTCGTGAAAACACTGTTGGTCAGCCAATTAGCACGATAAGAGGTACGAAAACATAAACAGTTTATTCATAGTTATTTATTTCTATAAATTTATTTTATACAATACGACATTAAATTAAACATTTCTACTATGTAGTTCAACTAATTTAAAATAATGTGGATGGGTTTCGCTTACAATTAACAAGGTAAACAATGTACAAAAGTAAAATTTCTAAATGCAGATGTTCACGAAATGATTTCAAATTAAAACTCATCCTATCTACAACAACAGAAAATCTTTACTAAAAAAACTTAAATATATGTTCAGATCAGAACTAAAGCTCTTTGGGTTATGACCACCCATATCCTGCAGGAACACTTAATTTTTTCGGGATGAAAAGTATTCAATGTCCTACCTCGAAGTTCGAACTCAAATCATACCAAATTTCATTTGAATTCATTAAGTATTTTTGGCGTGGTGCACTTCCAAGGTGCAGGCAGACAGATGGACAGACAAAGAGACAAAAATTAAAAAAATACAGTTTTGGTATTGAATATAGAACGGCCCCCAAAAAAAAAATACAAAATTAAAATTACTATTTAATTTACAGAATTTGGGACATTATCCCGCAGGATTTTTTTATTTTTTCGGGATAAAAAGTATCCTCAATTTTAACCCATCATATAAACTATGACTGTGCCAAGTTGCATCAAAATCCGTCTAGTAGTTTCAGAGTGGTAAGTGTTTTTTGAAATAACTTTCTTTCCCAATCCTGCGGGAACCCTTTCATTTTTCGGGATGAAAAAATAAAAAATAGCCTATGTCCTATCTCGTAGTATGAACTCAATTCATACCAAGTTTCATTTAAATTCATTCAGTAGTTTCGGCGTGATGCCTAGCCAAGATACAGACAGACAGACAGACAGACAAAAATGAAAAAAAAAACAGTTTTGGCTTCAGTATCGAATATAGAGTAAGGTCCAAAAAAATATTTCAAAATATCTTCAATGTACAGAATTGGACCCGTTACAGTTTTATTATAAGTATATATATATAGATACCACCAAATAGACCGATAAATCGTTTAAAGCACAGCCTAACGCCAGCGTTCTTTTTACATGACGAGACCTTTACGAATCGTTGAATCAAGGAATTGTTATATAAGTGAATCGTTTTTTTATATAAAATACAATACAGGGTCATAACTTTGTTCCATTTAAGCTTATAAATAATAATGCGGCACAGATGTTAAAACTGAATTTACCAGTGAACTATTTACTTTCGTGGCATGACGATAGTCACATTTAATTAATAATACGTACGTGACTTTAAACGGTATGCACCATCGTCACCAGTCAGTAGGGTAATGAAAAAGCAGACTAAGACGTCCCTGGAGGTACAGAATCTTCAAACGTGTTGATTTTAACGCAATTCAGCAGGAGGCTTCTAATGAACGAATAACTTACCTTGAGGCCTTTTCGCAGAGGGATGTACAGTCTTTAGATGTCTTGTCGTCGCTGGAAGTGAAAATTGACTCAATGGAGTAGCAAGCCAGGCAGTGCAACATAGAAATTGTTAATCTCCCTATAAAAAGAGGTGAAAATCTTCTGAGCATTATTAAGTCTATTGGATCATTCATGCAATGCAATATACGTCATGAGGACATTGTTGCTATTCATCGCGTGCCCCAGGCGCAACCTCAAAGTGACCGCCCAAAAAATTTCATCTTAAAATTAACATCCCTGATACGACGTGACAATATCCTGAATGCATATTGGTTGTCAAAAGGCATGACCTCTGCACCTGGTCAGAGGAATGAATAACTTACCTTGAGGCCTTTTCACAGAGGGATGTACAGTCTTTAGATGTCTTGTCGTCGCTGGAAGTGAAAATTGACTCAATGGAGCAGCAAGCCAGGCAGTGCAACATAGAAATTGTTAATCTCCCTATAAAAAGAGGTGAAAATCTTCTGAGCATTATTAAGTCTATTGGATCATTCATGCAATGCAATATACGTCATGAGGACATTGTTGCTATTCATCGCGTGCCCCAGGCGCAACCTCAAAGTGACCGCCCAAAAAAATTCATCTTAAAATTAACATCCCTGATACGACGTGACAATATCCTGAATGCATATTGGTTGTCAAAAGGCATGACCTCTGACCAGGTGGGTTTAGCAGGAACCTCTCCGGTGAGGATATCTATGAACAAGCATCTTACTCTTAAAAATAAGCAATTATTTCGAGAGGCTCGAGAAGCCGCAAAGGAATGCAACTTTAAATATGTCTGGATCAAACAGGGAGCTATACTTGTTCGAGAAAATGACTCTTCACCTGCAATTTCCGTGTAATCCTTCAAGGACATCAAGAAAATTAGAGTCCAAAAAGGCTCTACAAATAACAAATAGACCTAGATGTACACTGCTTTTCCCGTTACTACTTAACAGGTTCAAGGAATCTTTGAATGTTATTATTTATTTTAACTTGTACTTAATTAAATTTATGTGGAGCCTCATTGTTTTCAATATCATTGCACTTACCGCAGTTACCGCTTGCTATACGTCATAGTTAAATACGTTATTATTTACTTCACAATTCATTACACGCATTTCAAATTTGGTCGAGAATACAACTAATTTTTATTCTTTACTTATCTACAAAGTTATCGTGATTTGTATCCAAATTAAGTTTTGCACTCCACTCCTTTAAATAACATATGCTAAAACATTTTCACACTTTTTAATGTTAACAGCATTTCAATGTATTATCAAAACTGTAGGGGGATTCGTACTAAACTAAATAGGTTACATAAAACAATATTGGCCAATAGCTATGACATTATTATTTTAACTGAGATCTGGCTTACTTCCGATATTCAGGACCGTAAGTTTATTGACGGTCGTTACACAGTGTACTTGGTGATTATAATCTACCACAACTTGAGTGGATATCTAATGATTCTAATGCTTCTGGCCTTGTTTGCTGCAGCACATCTTCGTCATCTGGAATTGTTCATAACTTTATGTCTCTTTATAACGCTTTACAACAAAATTAAGAACTGAGGTGGAAGGTTACTCGATCTATTTTTTACCAATACAGAGAGCTTTGTTCAACAGTCGACACACATGTTGTTATCCCCCGACGCACATCATCCTCCCTTTATCGCATTACTTCCAACTAACACTGATATAATTCCCCTAATTCGTAAGCATATTCCAAAGCCAATTATTTTAAAGCAGATTATGACCGCATTAACAATGAAGTTAATGAAATAAACTGGGTCAAACTCTTTGATAATATGTCTGATATTGAATCATTGAATATGCTTTGCGACATCATCAATGGTATAACCGCAAAACATTCTGCGATAGTAAGGCCGAAAAATGACAAACTTCCTGTATGGTTTACTCCTTCCCTAATTTGTACATTTAAAAGAAAGACTAAATCTTGAATAAAGTGGAAAAAGTACCAATTTCTAAGAGATTATGAAGATTTTATATTTGACCCTTCACGACGGTCAGCTCCTACAGCCCCCAGGCTACCTTCACGCAAGATACCGTCTTGTTATCATAATAAAATAAAATATCGCAAGATCTCATGAAGCTCTCACGAGTAACAATACTTTGAAAATTACCAAATTCTTAAATGTTTACTACTACTAACTTGTCAAAGTGGCAACTCGTACTGCTAAAATGCAAGGAATACTCGAAGATTTCGAGTATTCCTTGCATTTTAGCAGTAAAATATATATAAATATAAATTCATAAACTACCATTTGATAAAACCCGCCCTACCGATTTTAGTTACTGCAAGTTTCCGCTAGAGGCACTGCCAGTAAATGTATGGAACTAAAATATAAAAGAAAACTAAATATAAAATATAACTAACATATAAAATATATAAGTTTTTCTTGTTTTTTTTTTGAATGGCCTAAGCAAACATCGGTAAGAATATAAGTCAAAGAAAATAGTAGACACTCACTCACTTTAGACTCAAAGCGTTAGTAAATTAATATCAAGGATGAATACATATCAACATACGAGTACATAACAACTGAATTAGTTTTGACGAAAATTATCTATGATTTCACTGGAATGAAATGGAACTTTAAAAAAATGGTTACACATCTCGTAGATATGAGGAAACATAAACCCAAAACAAATGGATTTATATAAGTTGTAAATGCTGTAATGATGTATGTGTCCTTTTTTAAAGCAATCTTTTACGAGACACCACCACTTAAGACCTCAGAACTCCTCGAGACCAATCAAATAAGCATAACCTCGAAGGGATTTCATCATTTGTTGGTTGGATAATAGGTTCCTAGGACTCCATCCCCGTCATCAGACCCTCGATACCTCATTAGACCAGAGAACTTATGAAAATAAACCCAATGAACCCCAACTCGAAAAGGTTGCATCATTTGATTGTTGAGTTTCTGTGACTACCTTCTGGCTCCATCATCAGACCCTGGATACCACATAACACCAGAAAACTCATCACGACAAACTAAATGACCCCAAACTTGAAGGGATTCCATCATCCGATTGTGTAGTTCCTTTGACAACCTTCCGGCTCCATCATCAGACCTTGGATACTACATAAGACCAAATAACTCATCAAGTAAATCTAAATGAGCCCAAACTAGAAGGGGTTCCATCATCCGGTTGTTGAGTTCTTTTGTCTATCTTCCGGCTCCATCATCAGATCTTGGATACCACATAATAACAGAGAACCCATCAAGACAAACCAAATAAGCCCAAACTCGAAGGGGTTCCATCATCCGATTGTTGAGTTCTTTTGACTACCTTCCGGCTCCATCATCAGGTCAGATCAATAGTACCTACCATAATTGTCATCAGAACTACACCCATGTGCTATAAGATATAATTCATAGAGCTTGGACATTAGAGCTTTCAAATTTTGTAAAACAGAGACCCGCAAGGATTCGCACAGGTGAAATTATGAAAAAAATAGGTGAAAAATGTAGTTCTCGCACACTCGACCTTCACTCCGCTTCGGGGAACGGTGCAGCTCGCTTCGCTCGCCGCCTCCCGCCCTCGCTACATTCAGGACTCGTATTCTTGTATTATACATATCCATATATCTCCGAAAAGGCTGGACCAATTTTGACGGGACCTTCGCTTGCAGATACCTGATGTTATAAGGAGTAACTTAGGCTACTTTTATTTTTGTAAAAAAAATGTATAAAACCCATGAATTTTGACTGCGCGGGCAAAGCCACTGGCACAGCTTTATATATGTATAAAACTTCCGTGAAAAATAATCTAACTGATGGTGAAAACCGCAATAAAATCCGTTGCGTAATTTAAAAGATTAAGCGTTACAGACAGATGGCGGAAATCGACTTTGTTTTGAACACAGAAGAAATAATATATTGATAAGTCAACAAAATTGTCACGTCATGTGCATAGATACACTATATTCTGGGCTACGTCCGTATAGAAGCAGGCAGGCATGACAGGTACTCACAAATCTCGCAATAAACGAATAGAAGCAGGCAGACATGACAGGTACTCACAAATCTCGCAATAAACGTATAGAAGCAGGCAGACATGACAGGTACTCACAAATCTCGCAATAAACGTATAGAAGCAGGCAGACATGACAGGTACTCACAAATCTCGCAATAAACGAATTGAATTGAGGCTTAGCTCTTACCATCAGATAATAGACGTGCTGGTCTCATATTTGTATTAAAAAAACTTCAACGATCTAATTTTCAGGTACTGCGCCAAGACTCCTCAGCTGAAGACCTGTATGCACGCCCTTTTCGACGGAGTAAAGCCCTGTATGGACGACGGCTCTAAGGCACTCCTTCCTTCTTCCAAGAACGGCACTGATCAGCTCATTGACTTCGTTTGCTACAAGGATGGTGACCGGATCGCATGTGAGTTAACCAGAATCAGAAATTGTTTATTGTAAAACTGTGTAGAAAAGATGGTAAGATTAATTTTTCAGGTGACAAATGTTTGCCCTTTTCGGATGTACAATAAATAGTTAATAGACTTTAATTCGGAAATAATATTTCAAAGTATTTCTTTAAAATTATTAAACACCTTGGAAATAAGCCACGCTTTCAATTTATGTTCAAATTGAGATTGTTAAATTCTAAAATTAGTAGTTAGTATTGGAGATAAATGATCGTATATTTTAATGTCTGTATACATTGAACTTTTATGATACATGGCATTATTGACCTGTGGTATGTTATGTATATTAGAACTAAATTTATCAGCGCGACTAGAATGTACAACATCAAAGAAGAATTATAGATATTTTTTTACAAACAAACATATTTCATTTATATTGTTTTCCTTTATTATATGGCGCAAAGTATCCGTTTTACTATGTCATAAATAATTCAGAGACATTTCTTTTGAAGTATGTAAGTGGATTCTATTTCTACTGAGTTTTCCCGGAAAATGATTCCGTAACTCAATAGGCATTTGTTGTAACAATTTTGAAAGAAGCAATTTTTAGTAATATTATAGAAAAGAGTAGGTATTGTGATAGCTTTTTGTTTGTTTTATTAATGTTAAATTTGAATGAATTATCATCCCTTAATTGATAATTCATTCAAATTTAACATAAGGCTATGTGTGAATAGTGTCGCTGCGGTCTTTTGCAGTTGCGTTACACACTGCATTATGTAGGGGCTATTTTGGCAGGGCAGGGTAGATGCCATGCCAGGAGGCCCGCTTTTACAAAAAGTACATTATGCAAACATAATAGGGCTAAAAATACATTTAAAGATTGTAAAACCTCCACAAGAGGCGAAAAATGTACCCATTGGCAAAAAAACATAAACAAAGCGTCATTCTAAATGAAAACCAGCACTAATCTCAGTAAAAACTCTCCCTTTTTATTTATTTTTTATTTAAGATATTTACAGTACAGTGTTTGATTTAATAAAGTATCTACATATAAAATCTGATTTAAAAAATAAATATGCATATCTTTAAATTTCAGGTAAATTATTTCATTATTGATATTATATTCCCGTGATTAGAAATACCGGTGTGAACTTGGCAGCCAAAATGTAGCAGTCTAAAATCCGACTAAATTAAGAAGGTTTTTTTTTATAATAGTGGTTAACTCTTATTTGTTAATTAATGATTATTGTTTAATAATAATAATAATATAAAAAACTTTTGATTAATAAGTTAACGCAAATTTTTATAAAAATATATCCCGAAGAATATGAACAAAATATATTCTTGAGATTTTTAAGGGAACACGCACCTAGTTAGAGCTCTTATCCCCTGAAAAATGAAAGTTTGAATTACGAATTTTATTCTCTCATAATGTAGCTTGAAAACGAGTATACCGACAATGTGGCTAAATAACAGCTTAACCCTAAATTCTTTACTTGAATTATGGATGAACACTGAACCGTGTCTGAAATTTTTAGGCTGCTGATATATTTCGTCTTGAAATACGCTAATATTGTTTAAAATCTGCACAATTGTATCATAAACGATATACAGGCTACCTTCTAATCACTATTGCAAAGTGTTTTTTTGACTATTTAACCCTGGAATAGTCAATCAAAATTGATACTGAGTTTTGATTTCACTACTCATGTTCCACGGTGTGTTTCGACCTTTGAGACCCTGAAATCAACTATTAATCTCATTCAAATATAACAAATGGTGCACAAGCTACTATAAAAATGCTAACAGATGGTGGCTAAATGCCAACCTGACCATAAAACATCCCAAAGTACATGAACCAAAAAAAACCTAGACATTTTTCAGGAAACAAACCTCTAGTAAGACCTCTCATCCCCTGAAATCTGTATGTTTTGATATATAAAACTATTGTCTAATAAAGTAGCTTCAAAACGTGTATAAAGAAAATGTGGCTAAATGACAGCTTAACCCTAAATTCTTTACTTGAATTATGGATGAACACTGAACCGTGTCTGAAATTTTTAGGCTGCTGATATATTTCGACTTGAAATACGCTAATATTGTTTGAAATCTGCACAATTGTATCATAAACGATATACAGGCTACCTTCTAATCACTATTGCAAAGTGATTTTTTGACTATTTAACCCTGGAATAGTCAATCAAAATTGATACTGAGTTTTGATTTCACTACTCATGTTCCACGGTGTGTTTCGACCTTTGAGACCCTGAAATCAACCATTAATCTCATTCAAATATAACAAATGGTGCACAAGCTACTATAAAAATGCTAACAGATGGTGGCTAAATGCCAACCTGACCATAAAACATCCCAAAGTACATGAACCAAAAAAAACCTAGTCATTTTTCCGGAAACAAACCTATAGTAAGACCTCTCATCCCCTGAAATCGGTAAGTTTTAATATATCACACTATTGTCTAATAAAGTAGCTTCAAAACGTGCATAAAGAAAATGTGGCTAAATGACAGCTTAACTCTAAATTCTTTACTTGAATTATGGATGAACACTGAACCGTGTCTGAAATTTTTAGGCTGCTGATATATTTCGTCTTGAAATACGCTAATATTGTTTAAAATCTGCACAATTGTATCATAAACGATATACAGGCTACCTTCTAATCACTATTGCAAAGTGTTTTTTTGAATATTTAACCCTGGAATAGTCAATCAAAATTGATACTGAGTTTTGATTTCACTACTCATGTTCCACGGTGTGTTTCGACCTTTGAGACCCTGAAATCAACTATTAATCTCGTTCAAATATAACAAATGGTGCACAAGCTACTATAAAAATGCTAACAGATGGTGGCTAAATGCCAACCTGACCATAAAACATCCCAAAGTACATGAACCAAAAAAAACCTAGTAATTTTTCCGGAAACAAACCTCTAGTAAGACCTCTCATCCCCTGAAATCTGTAAGTTTTAATATATCACACTATTTTCTAATAAAGTAGCTTCAAAACGTGCATAAAGAAAATGTGGCTAAATGACAGCTTAACCCTAAATTCTTTACTTGAATTATGGATGAACACTGAACCGTGTCTGAAATTTTTAGGCTGCTGATATATTTCGACATGAAATACGCTAATATTGTTTAAAATCTGCACTATTGTATCATAAACGATATACAGGCTACCTTATAATCACTATTGCAAAGTGTTTTTTTGACTATTAAACCCTGGAATAGTCAATCAAAATTGATACTGAGTCTTGATTTCACTACTCATGTTCCACGGTGTGTTTCGACCTTTGAGACCCTGAAATCAACTATTAATCTCATTCAAATATAACAAATGGTGCACAAGCTACTACAAAAATGCTAACAGATGGTGGCTAAATAACAACCTGACCATAAAACATCCCAAAGTACATGAACCAAAAAAAACCTAGACATTTTTCAGGAAACAAACCTCTAGTAAGACCTTTCATCCCCTGAAATCTGTAAGTTTTGATATATCACACTATTGTCTAATAAAGTAGCTTTAAAACGTGTATAAAGAGAATGTGGCTAAATGAAAGCTTAACCCTAAATTCTTTACTTGAATCATGGATGAACACTGAACCGTGTCTGAAATTTTTAGGCTGCTGATATATTTCGACTTGAAATACGCTAATATTGTTTGAAATCTGCACAATTGTATCATAAACGATATACAGGCTACCTTCTAATCACTATTGCAAAGTGATTTTTTGACTATTTAACCCTGGAATAGTCAATCAAAATTGATACTGAGTTTTGATTTCACTACTCATGTTCCACGGTGTGTTTCGACCTTTGAGACCCTGAAATCAACTATTAATCTCGTTCAAATATAACAAATGGTGCACAAGCTACTATAAAAATGCTAACAGATGGTGGCTAAATGCCAACCTGACCATAAAACATCCCAAAGTACATGAACCAAAAAAAACCTAGACACTTTTCAGGAAACAAACCTCTAGTAAGACCTCTCATTACTCAAGACTCTGTTAGCATTTTTATAGTAGCTTGTGCACCATTTGTTATATTTGAATGAGATTAATAGTTGATTTCAGGGTCTCAAAGGTCGAAACACACCGTGGAACATGAGTAGTGAAATCAAAACTCAGTATCAATTTTGATTGACTATTCCAGGGTTAAATAGTCAAAAAATCACTTTGCAATAGTGATTAGAAGGTAGCCTGTATATCGTTTATGATACAATTGTGCAGAATTTAAACAATATTAGCGTATTTCAAGTCGAAATATAACAGCAGCCTAAAAATTTCAGACACAGTTCAGTGTTCATCCATAATTCAAGTAAAGAATTTAGGGTTAAGCTGTCATTTAGCCACATTCTCTTTACACACGTTTTGAAGCTACTTTATTAGACAATAGTGTGATATATCAAAACTTACAGATTTCAGGGGATGAGAGGTCTTACTAGAGGTTTGTTTCCTGAAAAGTGTCTAGGTTTTTTTTGGTTCATGTACTTTGGGATGTTTTATGGTCAGGTTGGCATTTAGCCACCATCTGTTAGCATTTTTGTAGTAGCTTGTGCACCATTTGTTATATTTGAATGAGATTAATAGTTGATTTCAGGGTCTCAAAGGTCGAAACACACCGTGGAACATGAGTAGTGAAATCAAAACTCAGTATCAATTTTGATTGACTATTCCAGGGATAAATAGTCAAAAAAACACTTTGCAATAGTGATTAAAAGGTAGCCTGTATATCGTTTATGATACAATTGTGCAGATTTTAAACAATATTAGCGTATTTCAAGTCGAAATATAACAGCAGCCTAAAAATTTCAGACACGGTTCAGTGTTCATCCATAATTCAAGTAAAGAATTTAGGGTTAAGCTGTCATTTAGCCACATTCTCTTTATACACCTTTTGAAGCTACTTTATTAGACAATAGTGTGATATATCAAAACTTACAGATTTCAGGGGATGAGAGGTCTTACTAGAGGTTTGTTTCCTGAAAAATATCTAGGTTTTTTTTGGTTCATGTACTTTGGGATGTTTTATGGTCAGATTGCCATTTAGCCACCATTTGTTAGCATTTTTATAGAAGCTTGTGCACCATTTGTTATATTTGAATGAGACTAATAGTTGATTTCAGGGTCTCAAAGGTCGAAACACACCGTGGAACATGAGTAGTGAAATCAAAACTCAGTATCAATTTTGATTGACTATTCCAGGGTTAAATAGTCAAAAAATCACTTTGCAATAGTGATTAGAAGGTAGCCTCTATATATTTAAGATACAATTGTGCATATTTTAAACAATATTAGCGTACTTCAAGTCGAAATATATCAGCAGCCTAAAAATTTCAGACACGGTTCAGTGTTCATCCATAACTCAAGTAAAGAATTTAGGGTTAAGCTGTCATTTAGCCACATTCTCTTTATACACGTTTTGAAGCTATTTTTGTAGACAATAATGTGATATATCAAAACTTACAGATTTCAGGGGATGAGAGGTCTTACTAGAGGTTTGTTTCCTGAAAAATGTCTAGGTTTTTTTTGGTTCATGTACTTTGGGATGTTTTATGGTCAGGTTGGCATTTAGCCACCGTCTGTTAGCATTTTTATAGTAGCTTGTGCACCATTTGTTATATTTGAATGAGATTAATAGTTGATTTCAGGGTCTCAAAGGTCGAAACACACCGTGGAACATGAGTAGTGAAATCAAAACTCAGTATCAATTTTGATTGACTATTCCAGGGTTAAATAGTCAAAAAATCACTTTGCAATGGTGATTAGAAGGCAGCCTGTATATAGTTTATGATACAATTGTGCAGATTTTAAACAATATTAGCGTATTTCAAGTCGAAATATATCAGCAGCCTAAAAATTTCAGACACGGTTCAGTGTTCATCCATAATTCAAGTAACGAATTTAGGGTTAAGCTGTCATTTAGCCACATTTTCTTTATGCACGTTTTGAAGCTACTTTATTAGACAATAGTGTGATATATTAAAACTTACAAATTTCAGGGGATGAGAGGTCTTACTAGAGGTTTGTTTCCGGAAAAATGACTAGGTTTTTTTTGGTTCATGTACTTTGGGATGTTTTATGGTCAGGTTGGCATTTAGCCACCATCTGTTAGCATTTTTATAGTAGCTTGTGCACCATTTGTTATATTTGAATGAGATTAATAGTTGATTTCAGGGTCTCAAAGGTCGAAACACACCGTGGAACATGAGTAGTGAAATCAAAACTCAGTATCAATTTTGATTGACTATTCCAGGGTTAAATAGTCAAAAAATCACATTGCAATAGTGATTAGAAGGTAGCCTCTATATATTTAAGATACAATTGTGCAGATTTTAAACAATATTAGCGTACTTCAAGTCGAAATATATCAGCAGCCTAAAAATTTCAGACACGGTTCAGTGTTCATCCATAACTCAAGTAAAGAATTTAGGGTTAAGCTGTCATTTAGCCACATTCTCTTTATACACGTTTTGAAGCTATTTTATTAGACAATAATGTGATATATCAAAACTTACAGATTTCAGGGGATGAGAGGTCTTACTAGAGGTTTGTTTCCTGAAAAATGTCTAGGTTTTTTTTGGTTCATGTACTTTGGGATGTTTTATGGTCAGGTTGGCATTTAGCCACCGTCTGTTAGCATTTTTATAGTAGCTTGTGCACCATTTGTTATATTTGAATGAGATTAATAGTTGATTTCAGGGTCTCAAAGGTCGAAACACACCGTGGAACATGAGTAGTGAAATCAAAACTCAGTATCAATTGTGATTGACTATTCCAGGGTTAAATAGTCAAAAAATCACTTTGCAATGGTGATTAGAAGGTAGCCTGTATATCGTTTATGATACAATTGTGCAGATTTTAAACAATATTAGCGTATTTCAAGTCGAAATATATCAGCAGCCTAAAAATTTCAGACACGGTTTAGTGTTCATCCATAATTCAAGTAAAGAATTTAGGGTTAAGCTGTCATTTAGCCACATTCTCTTTATGCACGTTTTGAAGCTACTTTATTAGACAATAGTGTGATATATTAAAACTTACAGATTTCAGGAGATGAGAGGTCTTACTAGAGGTTTGTTTCCGGAAAAATGACTAGGTTTTTTTTGGTTCATGTACTTTGGGATGTTTTATGGTCAGGTTGGCATTTAGCCACCATCTGTTAGCATTTTTATAGTAGCTTGTGCACCATTTGTTATATTTGAACGAGATTAATAGTTGATTTCAGGGTCTCAAAGGTCGAAACACACCGTGGAACATGAGTAGTGAAATCAAAACTCAGTATCAATTTTGATTGACTATTCCAGGGTTAAATAGTCAAAAAATCTCTTTGCAATAGTGATTAGAAGGTAGCCTGTATATCGTTTATGATACAATTGTGCAGATTTCAAACAATATTAGCGTATTTCAAGTCGAAATATATCAGCAGCCTAAAAATTTCAGACACGGTTCAGTGTTCATCCATAATTCAAGTAAAGAATTTAGGGTTAAGCTGTCATTTAGCCACATTTTCTTTATACACGTTTTGAAGCTACTTTATTAGACAATAGTTTTATATATCAAAACATACAGATTTCAGGGGATGAGAGGTCTTACTAGAGGTTTGTTTCCTGAAAAATGTCTAGGTTTTTTTTGGTTCATGTACTTTGGGATGTTTTATGGTCAGGTTGGCATTTAGCCACCGTCTGTTAGCATTTTTATAGTAGCTTGTGCACCATTTGTTATATTTGAATGAGATTAATAGTTGATTTCAGGGTCTCAAAGGTCGAAACACACCGTGGAACATGAGTAGTGAAATCAAAACTCAGTATCAATTTTGATTGACTATTCCAGGGTTATATAGTCAAAAACCCTTTGCAATAGTGATTAGAAGGTAGCCTGTATATCGTTTATGATACAATTGTGCAGATTTCAAACAATATTAGCGTATTTCAAGTCGAAATATATCAGCAGCCTAAAAATTTCAGACACGGTTCAGTGTTCATCCATAATTCAAGTAAAGAATTTAGGGTTAAGCTGTCATTTAGCCACATTTTCTTTATACACGTTTTGAAGCTACTTTATTAGACAATAGTTTTATATATCAAAACATACAGATTTCAGGGGATGAGAGGTCTTACTAGAGGTTTGTTTCCTGAAAAATGTCTAGGTTTTTTTTGGTTCATGTACTTTGGGATGTTTTATGGTCAGGTTGGCATTTAGCCACCATCTGTTAGCATTTTTATAGTAGCTTGTGCACCATTTGTTATATTTGAACGAGATTAATAGTTGATTTCAGGGTCTCAAAGGTCGAAACACACCGTGGAACATGAGTAGTGAAATCAAAACTCAGTATCAATTTTGATTGACTATTCCAGGGTTAAATAGTCAAAAAATCACTTTGCAATAGTGATTAGAAGGTAGCCTGTATATCGTTTATGATACAATTGTGCAGATTTCAAACAATATTAGCGTATTTCAAGTCGAAATATATCAGCAGCCTAAAAATTTCAGACACGGTTCAGTGTTCATCCATAATTCAAGTAAAGAATTTAGGGTTAAGCTGTCATTTAGCCACATTTTCTTTATACACGTTTTGAAGCTACTTTATTAGACAATAGTTTTATATATCAAAACATACAGATTTCAGGGGATGAGAGGTCTTACTAGAGGTTTGTTTCCTGAAAAATGTCTAGGTTTTTTTTGGTTCATGTACTTTGGGATGTTTTATGGTCAGGTTGGCATTAAGCCACCATCTGTTAGCATTTTTATAGTAGCTTGTGCACCATTTGTTATATTTGAATGAGATTAATAGTTGATTTCAGGGTCTCAAAGGTCGAAACACACCGTGGAACATGAGTAGTGAAATCAAAACTCAGTATCAATTTTGATTGACTATTCCAGGGTTAAATAGTCAAAAAAACTCTTTGCAATAGTGATTAGAAAGTAGCCTGTATATCGTTTATGATACTATAGTGCAGATTTTAAACAATATTACCGTATTTCATGTCGAAATATATCAGCAGCCTGAAAATTTCAGACACGGTTTAGTGTTCATCCATAATTCAAGTAAAGAATTTAGGGTTAAGCTGTCATTTAGCCACATTCTCTTTATGCACGTTTTGAAGCTACTTTATTAGACAATAGTGTGATATATTAAAACTTACAGATTTCAGGGGATGAGAGGTCTTACTAGAGGTTTATTTCCGGAAAAATGTCTAGGTTTTTTTTGGTTCATGTACTTTGGGATGTTTTATGGTCAGGTTGGCATTTAGCCACCATCTGTTAGCATTTTTATAGTAGTTTGTGCACCATTTGTTATATTTGAACGAGATTAATAGTTGATTTCAGGGTCTCAAAGGTCGAAACACACCGTGGAACATGAGTAGTGAAATCAAGACTCAGTATCAATTTTGATTGACTATTCCAGGGTTAAATAGTCAAAAAAACACTTTGCAATAGTGATTAGAAGGTAGCCTGTATATCGTTTATGATACAATTGTGCAGATTTTAAACAATATTAGCGTATTTCAAGTCGAAATATAACAGCAGCCTAAAAATTTCAGACACGGTTCAGTGTTCATCCATAATTCAAGTAAAGAATTTAGGGTTAAGCTGTCATTTAGGCACATTCGCTTTATACACGTTTTGAAGTTACTTTATTATACAATAGTGTGATATATTAAAAATTACAGATTTCAGGGGATGAGAGGTCTTACTAGAGGTTTGTTTCCTGAAAAATGTCTAGGTTTTTTTTGGTTCATGTACTTTGGGATGTTTTATGGTCAGGTTGGCATTTAGCCACCATCTGTTAGCATTTTTATAGTAGCTCGTGCACCATTTGTTATATTTGAATGAGATTAATAGTTGATTTCAGGGTCTCAAAGGTCGAAACACACCGTGGCACAGGAGTAGTGAAATCAAAACTCAGTATCAATTTTGATTGACTATTCCAGGGTTAAATAGTCAAAAAATCACTTTGCAATAGTGATAAGAAGGTAGCCTGTATATCGTTTATGATACAATTGTGCAGAATTTAAACAATATTAGCGTATTTCAAGTCGAAATATATCAGCAGCCTAAAAATTTCAGACACGGTTCAGTGTTCATCCATAATTCAAGTAAAGAATTTAGGGTTAAGCTGTCATTTAGCCACATTTTCTTTATGCACGTTTTGAAGCTATTTTATTAGACAATAGTGTGATATATTAAAACTTACAGATTTCAGGGGATGAGAGGTCTTACTAGAGGTTTGTTTCCTGAAAAATATCTAGGTTTTTTTTGGTTCATGTACTTTGGGATGTTTTATGGTCAGATTGGCATTTAGCCACCATTTGTTAGCATTTTTATAGAAGCTTGTGCACCATTTGTTATATTTGAATGAGATTAATAGTTGATTTCAGGGCCTCAAAGGTCGAAACACACCGTGGAACATGAGTAGTGAAATCAAAACTCAGTATCAATTTTGATTGACTATTCCAGGGATAAATAGTCAAAAAAACACTTTGCAATAGTGATTAAAAGGTAGCCTGTATATCGTTTATGATACAATTGTGCAGATTTTAAACAACATTAGCGTATTTCAAGTCGAAATATAACAGCAGCCTAAAAATTTCAGACACGGTTCAGTGTTCATCCATAATTCAAGTAAAGAATTTAGGGTTAAGCTGTCATTTAGCCACATTCTCTTTATACACCTTTTGAAGCTACTTTATTAGACAATAGTGTGATATATCAAAACTTACAGATTTCAGGGGATGAGAGGTCTTACTAGAGGTTTGTTTCCTGAAAAATATCTAGGTTTTTTTTGGTTCATGTACTTTGGGATGTTTTATGGTCAGATTGCCATTTAGCCACCATTTGTTAGCATTTTTATAGAAGCTTGTGCACCATTTGTTATATTTGAATGAGATTAATAGTTGATTTCAGGGTCTCAAAGGTCGAAACACACCGTGGAACATGAGTAGTGAAATCAAAACTCAGTATCAATTTTGATTGACTATTCCAGGGTTAAATAGTCAAAAAATCACTTTGCAATAGTGATTAGAAGGTAGCCTCTATATATTTAAGATACAATTGTGCAGATTTTAAACAATATTAGCGTACTTCAAGTCGAAATATATCAGCAGCCTAAAAATTTCAGACACGGTTCAGTGTTCATCCATAACTCAAGTAAAGAATTTAGGGTTAAGCTGTCATTTAGCCACATTCTCTTTATACACGTTTTGAAGCTATTTTATTAGACAATAATGTGATATATCAAAACTTACAGATTTCAGGGGATGAGAGGTCTTACTAGAGGTTTGTTTCCTGAAAAATGTCTAGGTTTTTTTTGGTTCATGTACTTTGGGATGTTTTATGGTCAGGTTGGCATTTAGCCACCGTCTGTTAGCATTTTTATAGTAGCTTGTGCACCATTTGTTATATTTGAATGAGATTAATAGTTGATTTCAGGGTCTCAAAGGTCGAAACACACCGTGGAACATGAGTAGTGAAATCAAAACTCAGTATCAATTTTGATTGACTATTCCAGGGTTAAATAGTCAAAAAATCACTTTGCAATGGTGATTAGAAGGTAGCCTGTATATCGTTTATGATACAATTGTGCAGATTTTAAACAATATTAGCGTATTTCAAGTCGAAATATATCAGCAGCCTAAAAATTTCAGACACGGTTCAGTGTTCATCCATAATTCAAGTAAAGAATTTAGGGTTAAGCTGTCATTTAGCCACATTTTCTTTATGCACGTTTTGAAGCTACTTTATTAGACAATAGTGTGATATATTAAAACTTACAGATTTCAGGGGATGAGAGGTCTTACTAGAGGTTTGTTTCCGGAAAAATGACTAGGTTTTTTTTGGTTCATGTACTTTGGGATGTTTTATGGTCAGGTTGGCATTTAGCCACCATCTGTTAGCATTTTTATAGTAGCTTGTGCACCATTTGTTATATTTGAACGAGATTAATAGTTGATTTCAGGGTCTCAAAGGTCGAAACACACCGTGGAACATGAGTAGTGAAATCAAAACTCAGTATCAATTTTGATTGACTATTCCAGGGTTAAATAGTCAAAAAATCTCTTTGCAATAGTGATTAGAAGGTAGCCTGTATATCGTTTATGATACAATTGTGCAGATTTCAAACAATATTAGCGTATTTCAAGTCGAAATATATCAGCAGCCTAAAAATTTCAGACACGGTTCAGTGTTCATCCATAATTCAAGTAAAGAATTTAGGGTTAAGCTGTCATTTAGCCACATTTTCTTTATACACGTTTTGAAGCTACTTTATTAGACAATAGTTTTATATATCAAAACATACAGATTTCAGGGGATGAGAGGTCTTACTAGAGGTTTGTTTCCTGAAAAATGTCTAGGTTTTTTTTGGTTCATGTACTTTGGGATGTTTTATGGTCAGGTTGGCATTTAGCCACCATCTGTTAGCATTTTTATAGTAGCTTGTGCACCATTTGTTATATTTGAATGAGATTAATAGTTGATTTCAGGGTCTCAAAGGTCGAAACACACCGTGGAACATGAGTAGTGAAATCAAAACTCAGTATCAATTTTGATTGACTATTCCAGGGTTAAATAGTCAAAAACCCTTTGCAATAGTGTTTAGAAGGTAGCCTGTATATCGTTTATGATACAATTGTGCAGATTTCAAACAATATTAGCGTATTTCAAGTCGAAATATATCAGCAGCCTAAAAATTTCAGACACGGTTCAGTGTTCATCCATAATTCAAGTAAAGAATTTAGGGTTAAGCTGTCATTTAGCCACATTTTCTTTATACACGTTTTGAAGCTACTTTATTAGACAATAGTTTTATATATCAAAACATACAGATTTCAGGGGATGAGAGGTCTTACTAGAGGTTTGTTTCCTGAAAAATGTCTAGGTTTTTTTTGGTTCATGTACTTTGGGATGTTTTATGGTCAGGTTGGCATTTAGCCACCATCTGTTAGCATTTTTATAGTAGCTTGTGCACCATTTGTTATATTTGAACGAGATTAATAGTTGATTTCAGGGTCTCAAAGGTCGAAACACACCGTGGAACATGAGTAGTGAAATCAAAACTCAGTATCAATTTTCATTGACTATTCCAGGGTTAAATAGTCAAAAAATCACTTTGCAATAGTGATTAGAAGGTAGCCTGTATATCGTTTATGATACAATTGTGCAGATTTCAAACAATATTAGCGTATTTCAAGTCGAAATATATCAGCAGCCTAAAAATTTCAGACACGGTTCAGTGTTCATCCATAATTCAAGTAAAGAATTTAGGGTTAAGCTGTCATTTAGCCACATTTTCTTTATACACGTTTTGAAGCTACTTTATTAGACAATAGTTTTATATATCAAAACATACAGATTTCAGGGGATGAGAGGTCTTACTAGAGGTTTGTTTCCTGAAAAATGTCTAGGTTTTTTTTGGTTCATGTACTTTGGGATGTTTTATGGTCAGGTTGGCATTTAGCCACCATCTGTTAGCATTTTTATAGTAGCTTGTGCACCATTTGTTATATTTGAACGAGATTAATAGTTGATTTCAGGGTCTCAAAGGTCGAAACACACCGTGGAACATGAGTAGTGAAATCAAAACTCAGTATCAATTTTGATTGACTATTCCAGGGTTAAATAGTCAAAAAATCACTTTGCAATAGTGATTAGAAGGTAGCCTGTATATCGTTTATGATACAATTGTGCAGATTTCAAACAATATTAGCGTATTTCAAGTCGAAATATATCAGCAGCCTAAAAATTTCAGACACGGTTCAGTGTTCATCCATAATTCAAGTAAAGAATTTAGGGTTAAGCTGTCATTTAGCCACATTTTCTTTATACACGTTTTGAAGCTACTTTATTAGACAATAGTTTTATATATCAAAACATACAGATTTCAGGGGATGAGAGGTCTTACTAGAGGTTTGTTTCCTGAAAAATGTCTAGGTTTTTTTTGGTTCATGTACTTTGGGATGTTTTATGGTCAGGTTGGCATTTAGCCACCATCTGTTAGCATTTTTATAGTAGCTTGTGCACCATTTGTTATATTTGAATGAGATTAATAGTTGATTTCAGGGTCTCAAAGGTCGAAACACACCGTGGAACATGAGTAGTGAAATCAAAACTCAGTATCAATTTTGATTGACTATTCCAGGGTTAAATAGTCAAAAAAACACTTTGCAATAGTGATTAGAAGGTAGCCTGTATATCGTTTATGATACAATTGTGCAGATTTTAAACAATATTAGCGTATTTCAAGACGAAATATATCAGCAGCCTAAAAATTTCAGACACGGTTCAGTGTTCATCCATAATTCAAGTAAAGAATTTAGGGTTAAGCTGTCATTTAGCCACATTGTCGGTATACTCGTTTTCAAGCTACATTATGAGAGAATAAAATTCGTAATTCAAACTTTCATTTTTCAGGGGATAAGAGCTCTAACTAGGTGCGTGTTCCCTTAAAAATCTCAAGAATATATTTTGTTCATGTTCTTCGGGATATATTTTTATAAAAATTTGCGTTAACTTATTAATCAAAAGTTTTTTATATTATTATTATTAAACAATAATCATTAATTAACAAATAAGAGTTAACCACTATTATAAAAAAAAAACTTCTTAATTTAGTCGGATTTTAGGCTGCTACATTTTGGCTGCCAAGTTCACACCGGTATTAGAAATTTATTTTAATGTAAATATTTTTACATTGTTTAGTGATTCAATTTTGGTGACACTTGTATTATTTTGAAACCCAATACGATTATTTGATGATTCATATTATTTCCAAGTAATTCCCAATTAATATTTCGGTGAGCGTTTCGATATTATTTGGTGATTCTATTCTAGGTGACAGATCTACTATTTAAAGAACAAACATTTTTTATTTGGTTTTGAAAATGCATTAAAATATATTAGGTAATTGATAAAATCATACCCTTACATTTTAGACTAGAGTGTGCAGAAAATGTATTATATTTTAGACTAGGGTGTAAAAAATGAGTCGAAAAAATATGTTAGTGTAAACTAGACTATGTCACAGTACATTGTAATATAATCCTTCAGACAGAAGTATAACGAGGAGTAAACGGACGAATTGATGCACGCGGTGCGGGGGCCGGCAGGCAGAGGTCTCAGTCTGTTTTGAAAAGACGTGCCCCGCATGCATCTTCACGTAAAAATGCGAGAAAGAGAGAGCGTGCCGTGCAAGTAGGATACCAGTACCACAAATAGATTGGACCAAAGAGTAATAAACGTAGTAATATATATATATATATATATATATATATATATATATATATATATATATATATATATATATATATCTATCAGGATTGGACTCTTAAGTCTTAATCTTTTTGTTTCTCCATAGGGCATGAGATACGAAACAGTATCCCTTCATCTGAAGACGAATCAATAATTATATACAACTGAGCTGAACATTATCTCGTTCTTATGACCACCGGGGTGCAGCCACGTCCATTTCCTGGACGGGCTGCGCTTAACCATTATGTTTAACTTTGTTGCATCTAAAATATTTCATAAGCCCCTTCTCTACTTCATTTTTTTTAAGAAAGAACCATTTTTTTTTCGTTTTTATGTAATTTTCAGCATTTTCTAAGTTATTTTTAATAAATGACTAAACCTTAATTTGTGAACGTTTCCTTTTTTTGTAGCAAGTTCACCTCCTCATCTGAATTACTCTCCTCAGACTATAGCATATGTAGTTTCTCCATAATTGATGAACATGTCGCAAGATTTGCATCGTCTTCACGGCAAGTGGACGCCATACTCACATAAAGTACTTAAATTTTATAGCCGAAACAATAACTATCTAAAACTATTTAAATCTGCACGAAAATAAAACAAAGCAAACATGCAGTCTGCAAGGTACGAGTATGTACGTACTAGCGCACTGCGCACCGGCCGGGTCAAGCGAGCAAGCGAGTGGTCAAGCTGATTGGTAATTTTTCACATGTCGCCTATTTGACTCCGCATTATTAGGCATTTTTTCATAGAACTAAGGAACTGATCTATTTATTAGGTGACAGATCTATCGTTTTTAAAGATTTAACGAAATAAGTGATACTAATAGATTGTTCATTAGATTTATATGGTGAAATTTCTGCTATTTTCGTACAAATGTATTATTGCTTCCAGTGACTTACTTTTTGAGGACAGACCTTATATCTGGCTATAAAAAAAGTGATCAAACTAAAATTAAAGATACACATTCACATTAATTTGATGATTCAAACTTAGATACCGTTTTGATTAATATGATTTGGAAATATATATTATAATTAGGGTATTGCAGATTAGTGACATATCAAAAAACTTACGTGACAGAAAATATTGTTCTCAAAATATAATATATTTTCTGTAGACCCTAGTCTAAAATATAATACAAACGCTAATAAGACTAGTATAGTGGGTATTTCAGCCTATTTCGTTGTTTGTTTCCAGTGTTCATCGCCGAGAAAGGCCCGGAATGTTTCTTCCAAAAGAGGCATGCCCTGCGCGAATGCTTCACAAATATCCAGAAATCAGTGAAAACAGTTGAAGAAGCTAAAGAACTCACCCTTCCTGTACGTACTACAATTCTGTTCTTTTTTAATCGACTTCTAAAAGGTGGACGTTCTCAATTCGTTTGTTACTTCATATATAACTTCTGAATCGATTTGGATAATTATTTTTTGTTTGAAAGGTTAGGACTCCGATTAGGTCCCATTTTATTTTTTATCAAAATTGGTTCAGTTTTTTTTTAGTAGCAGAATAAGGATGCAGGATTTCTGAACCGTTTTGAATGATTCTGTTTGCTTTAAAAGCGTTGACTTTCATTGTAATCTCATATCAGTTTCATCATAAATTGTTTAGTTCATTTATTAGTAAATCGATTTGTTTTGATGTTATATTATCTCTTTTTTGGGATAACTAAACTGAATTAGATGCTAATTTTTTAGTTGAAAGAATATTTTTTCAGTTTGGTACTGTATAAACATCATCAAAATTGGTTTAGTAGTTAATTACAAGCTTATAATGAACTCGAGTATTTATGGAAATTAATTTTGAACTACTTTACGACGTCTAATGAAGATGAAATTATGCACACTGTTGTAGCTCTGATAACATTACAATATGATAGTGCTATTGAGCTGGTCTGATGATGGAGCTGGAAGGTAGTCACAGGAACTCAACAATCAAATTATCAAAATCCTTCGAGTTTGGGCTCATTTGGTTTGTCTTGATGAGTTATCTGGTCTTATATGGCATTCAGGGTCTAATGATGGAGTCGGATGGTAGTCACAGGAACTCAGCAATCATGTGATGGAACCCCTTCGGGTTTATGCTTATTTCATGGTCTCGATGAGTTCTCATATTTTACTTGTAAAAGCGTGCTTTAAAAAGTTTTATTATATCAAATTTATCATCGTCATCATCATCATCAACCTGTATCCTTCCACTGCTGGACATAGACCTCTCCCAATGAACACCACATAGCCCGGTCTTTGGCTCTTCTAATCCAGTTTTTGCCAGCCGCCTTTCGCAGGTCGTCACTCCACCTGGCCACAGGGCGTCCTACACTACGTTTGCCTAAACATGGTCTGCACTCAAGAACCCGTTTACACTAGTGGTTGTCTTTTCTTCGACAAATGTGACCAGCCCACTGCCACTTCAGCCTGCTAATCCTCTGAGCTATGTCGGTGACTTTGGTTCTCCGTCGGATTTTCTCGTTCTGGATCCTATTCTTCAGAGAAACTCCAAGCATAGCTCTCTCCATAGCTCGCGAGCTACCTTAAACTTGTGGACTAGTCCCACAGTAAGTTCTGTTGGCTTCCCTCTCGAAGTTGTGTCTACCCAACAGCAAAGTTTGCTCGAGATAGAGATATTCATTAACAACTTCGAGGGGCTCACCAGCTACAGCTACAGGTCTTGGGGTAATAAGATCGTTATACATGATCTTGGTCTTATCTAAGTTCATCCCGATAAAATTTATGTATATTTGGAAATCCTTTTGTTTTTGTTATTTCCCTCGTATCTACGAGACTAATAAATTTTTTATGTGAAAGAGTACAGGGAAGTCACAATTTTCATAACAACTGATTACCGACTGATCAACTGATTTTATACCTTCCGATGGTTGCTTAGATAACTCAAAATAAAAATATAAAAGTATTTTCCAAAAATAAAATTATCGACTTCATTATTCAAAATGGTATTTTGTAATCAAACACTTAAAAGAATTAAATAATTACAATTGAAACAAAATAATACCACATTTCAAAATTAAATGTTATTGAATTCCAGTACAACATAAGTTAAGAAAGAGTTTTTTGAAGTCGGTGCCAAACCATATATACTGGCCAGCCATCATTTGAGGCTAATATCTTTACAACAAATAATACTTACCTACAATATTATCTACTTATCTACGCACCCTCCTACGCACACGATACTCAGAGACTGAACAAGAAACTGCAGTCACACGAACGGATATTGACTTTCACTCTTCAACAAGCTGATCGACACGAATAAGTACGGCAAACCAGCAAATGATAAACTATTTGTTGATTACTTTCTTAGCTTATTAAACTTTTAATTAGCATGTCAAGCCATTTATAACGTATTATTTGTAATTAAGCTAAACCATATTAAAAATTAGGGCTCAGTTTGGTACCGACTCCAAAAAACTCTTTCTTATCTTATGTTGTATTGTAATTTATTACATTGCGAAATGTGATATTGTTTTGTTTCAATTTTAATTATTTAATTCTCTTTAGTTTTTGATTACAAAAGACCATTTTGATTATGCCATGTTTTTTTATTAAAAAAATATTAGAATAGGGTACTTGACTTATTTTCGTTAGCTAATCGATAGGGTGCAGAAGCCTCTATTTTGTCAAAAAAATATGAATAAAGTAAAAGTAAATGAATAACATACTATATATTTGCACTTTTTAGAATTGTTAAATTGCTCACGCCAAAAAGACCATAGCTGTCATGACGTCACTATTGTTCAAACACAGGAACAAAACAACCGCGGATCCAAAATATATAGCAAGCTGTGATGTCACGCGTAATGAGCAGAGTAAAATGGCGATTAAAATAACTTTTGATGCTTTTTTTATAAGTAAATAAAGTGCTTTTAATTATTAATGAATTAAGTCAAAGTGGTAAATATTCGGAATCCTTTCCCCGTGTGACTATTGCTTTATGGTTTTCAAGTCTTGCACGCGTTCATCCATCCATTCATGGAACTCATCGTAAACAGTGTGTAATTTGACTTTGCAGGAAAGATGCGCTAAGTTCGATGAAATATCTGCTTGCACTGTGACCGCTCTAGAGGGTTGTGACACCCCCACTCCTGGCAACATGGCGGAATCCCTGTTCAGATACGTGCGCAAGAGCTCGCCCTGCAACGAAGCGCTACCGGTAACTAAACACACAATTAATAACGTCATGGCATGCATTTAAACGGTGCGCAAAAAATTGACAGCTCTAAGTTAAACATAGGTACATTAAATTCATTAATTTTGTTGTTGTAAATATTATTCTATCTGCCAATTCATAACATTGGGCAGCAACAAATAAATTTATAAAACATCTTAATTATAGAAAACGGGTGTTTTACAATTACAATGATGGTTGCACTTGTCACAATTTAATGTCCTTAGAAGACAGACGTACCTTATTAGACAATATGCTTTTGTACAATATTTTAAATAGTAATTTAGATTCCCCGTCCCTACTCGCCTCTATAAGTTTCAATGTGCCAAGATTGCGAACTCGTCATACAAAACTGTTTTCAATTCCTTACTTAAGCACTAATTACGCCACGAATGCACCAATCAATCGAATCTGTTCCAAATGTAACAAACGATTCTCGAGTATTGACATTTCCAACACCAGTAAAAATACCTTTAATAAAGGTATTATACATTTATTAACTAATCCAGAACATTAATTTCATAGTGAAGTAGGACTTCTAACGTTTACCTTACTTGTACACATACGAGTACTCACTCTCCCATCCCCTCATCACCTACTTTCAAAGCTAACTTCTCAAACCTTATTCTCTCACGTGCACCCACTCCCTCGCACTCCATACCTCCTCACCCCGCCCATCCACACTCCCTGAAATTTCCACAAACCCTATTAAAAAGGTACAAGCTAAGTGTAACAAAAATAATTATAATATAACATTTTTCAGATTTTTGTTTCGGTTTATTTAATACTTATCTTTTTTTTCCACGCAGTTGAACATGTATTGTGTAACCTATTGTGTATTTATTATGTTCTTTTGTTATACTTATTTTTGATAATTGTAGGAATTACCATAGCTTTTGTTTAGAACTAAGAGAGACCTGTAATTGGCTGTATTATATAATTAACTAAGAACTTTGATTTATATTTGTAGCTGTTGGTCTTTTCAATAATATTAAATTAAATAGACTTCTGGTCAGAACATATTGATCAGCAAATAATGGCATATGGGGCAGCTCTTTACGACAGCAACTGATTGAAGGGATATAAAAACAAACACGAAGACTAAGGCGCTACCTGCGCTTTTCTTTCACCTTCTAACATACGGCATACCACAAAAAAGTCAGAAAGCTTTAATAATTAAATGATAAATACAATTTGTATAATGTTAATTACTTTAATTTGGATTAATTTTATAATTTTGCTGCCCAAGAAATAATTTTGCTTCCCAAGTTAGTTTTCAGAATATAGCTGCCTTTTTTTGCTTACCAGATATATTATAATCTCAGGCTAACTAATTACTTTCCATAAGTCATCATTGGGCATCATCCCGCAACCATGAAATTAAAATAATTTATTTGCTTGAAACATGGTAATATTAGTGGAAATGGTAAGTATTTATGTAGTTCTGCATGTTCCATCAGAAACGTGATATAAACAAAACATAAGTTCAAAAATAAAAAACCTACTACGGTCGGGTAAAAAATAGACGACAATCTTGCGATGAAAACGAATCGATTGATGCCTCGGTTGTCCAAATCGGACCAAGTTGTTAGTTGTTTGATTTAACCCTTCCTTAGCTTCTTCGTATACATGTAAAAAAATTGCTTATGACACACTATAAATAAAGAGGAAGCGATTCGCCTCGCCTGTCAAAATCGTACCAAGTTTTTAGTTTGAACACATAACCCTTTATTCGCTTTGCCGTAGTAGGGTAAAAAAAGAAACCTATGACCTACCTGAAGACGAATCGATTGATACCTCGCTTGTCAAAATCGGACCAATAGGCATGACGTGATGAAACATCCACATACCCACATTCATACATACACTATTAAACTCATTACTCTGCATTGCTTCGTCGTACTTGGGTAAAAGTAGTAATATTACAATGAGGAGTTTTGTTAAAAACAAAGTTCTCATGGATATAACAGATGGCATTGTAATCTGTAAACTGCAAGGAAAGTTCCTTGCAGTGTAAATACACTCGGCTCGGAAATCACTTTTTCACTGTATGGCGTCGTCATAGTTGAATGCGATTACGCGATTAGATTAATTTATTGTTATGTTTTAAACAAAACAAGAAATCAAACAAACAGTTTAGTCGCGTGATTGCATCGCGTAAGTGTCAATTAAGACACCTATTTGACATCAGTATGTTTGATTGCAGATTCGTGCGAACAAAATTCGCGCGAATAAAATTTGCGCGAATTTAGCGGATCCTGTAGTACATTTTAGTGTTCTTTTTCTTGGGGGGGGGGGGGAGAAGGGCGGGGGAAGGAAGGGGGAGGAGGGGGAGGGGGGTCGAGATCGTAGCTCCCAAACGAATGGACCGATATAGATGCGTTTTTGTTGTTTGAAAGCTGATGTGATGGAGATGGTGCTTACCTATAACCGGGGGGAGGTCGGGGGTTTTTTCTTTGTTTGCTTGTTGCTGATGAGACTCGAACTTCCTCTTACAGAGAGATGAGTCACGGTTCCTCACGCTGGCCCAGTGCTTGTTGAATGTGCCATTGTGCAAATGCTTGAGAGTCCCTAAATGCCTTACCTAATCTGTCATTTATCCTTTTAATGTATTTATTAGCCCAGTTATGTAATGACGATGTTTTCTTTCTCTTGCAGAAGAACTAAGAACTGCATCTTCGTAGAAGATGGAAGTTAACGTGATTTAAAGAAGTGCCATGTAAGAATTCAATAAACTATTTTCCAACACCTATTTATTTTATTTTCTACTACCTGCTCTGCCCTACGGCTCCACCTGTAGTTTTCCTGTTATCAAACCTTGCATTTAAAAAAAAAGTAAGGAAGTAAAAAGTAGCCTCTATCCATTTGGAATAGTATAGCATTCTATCAGTCAAAGAATTCTTTAAATGTACATTTTCAGTGAGGATATAATTTTGAGCGAAGAAGGAGCACAAATTAAATTACAAGCCTTGCTGAACTTGACTGTATCGAGGCTTATTAGTGGAAACAAGATGGTTTTAAGAGTCGGTACTGAAGTAAAGCTAACAAGCAAATGGGGTTTGAATGGAGCTTCAGGACAAAGTAATTATAAATAAAACGGGGAAATCGAGGATTCATCTGTATTTATGGCCAGTTTGGTACCACTGAGACTACATAGTGATGACGAAGTTGTATGGGAAAATGACAGGCTCTCATCAACATTTTACTGCAGTCCAATAATTTTTAAGTTTGTAAAAGAGACAATGGATGCGGTCAACAATGAGAACAAGCACAAATAAAAAAAAAACAACTCCAGATTTCCCACCCCCCAATAAAGGTAAAAAAGCATCTCGATCACATCAGTTTTCAAACCTAAAAATCGTTCCATCCGTTTGAGAGCTGCGGTCGTCACCCTCATTCCCCCTCCCCCCCCCCCCCCCCACTCATTATAGCTAAGAACCACCTCGTTTATCTCAGGTTTGAAACATGAAAAACCGCAGCTAAATTGATTCATTTGTTTGGAAAATACGATTATCACCCCCCTTTTCTCGACTCCCCCCAATATCGCAAAGAACCATCTCGATCACATCCGTTTTCAAAGAAAAGAGTTGAAATAAATTTTAATAGTGTAAATAAGAAAAAAAAAAAAAAAAAAAAAAAACGTGGGGTGCATGGGTCAATAGTTATAAATATTTCATTGACAGATATGAGAAGAAGGATTATCATTTCGATAATATCTTAAAAAGCACCCCACGCTTTTTTTAAATAAATAATTTTTTTCTTATTTACACTATTAACATTTATTTTCTATTTTTTAGTTTGGTTTTCTTTATAAAGCGTGTTTTTTTAGTTTTTTTAAACTATTATTTGTTTTCTACTTTTTAGTTTGGTTTATTTATTTATTTATAAGAGCGTTTTTTTTTCGAATTATTGCATTGTCATCGGTCTTTGACAGATGTGCAAAATTTGAATGAAATCTGACTGTTTAAAGTGGGTCAAAATAGCGTCCAAAGGAGTCGGTTACAAACATACAAACAAGTGAAGCTAATAGAAAGCGTATAATAAAGAGTATAAAAAGGGGGGTGAGAATCGTATTTTCCAAACAAATGGACCAATTTTGCTGCGTTTTTTCATGTTTCAATGCTGATGTGATCGAGATGCTTCTTAGCTATAATGGGGGGTGGGAAGTTGGGGGTTATATACATTTTTTATTTTTGCTTGTGTTCTATTATTTACATGGTACATGGTACATGCCTTCCAGCATCCATAAATTGCTTATACACGGGGCGAGTATAATTGAAAATTTTGGTTTGCTCCCTATTGGCAAACTCTCAGAAGAATAATAAGAATAAAGAATAAGAATAAATTTTATTTCTTTCAAAGTAGGTAACCTTACACATATACATCAACGTTTTTAATCAATAATAAATTTAATCAGTCAAGAAAAGGAAACCATACACTTGTTCAACAAATGTTCAATGTTCGATGTTTAGTGCCTACACATTATTTCACATCACATAGTACTCAGAGCGATATTGAAACTAGGAGTATGTAACATAAGCACTAATCTTGAATTATAATGAGGCAAAATCATGAATATTGAGTTATTTACATACATTTCCCATAAAAGAAACATTGAAATGTATTGTTGATACGCTACAAGTATACAAGAATTGACATGTTCAACATCGAACACTCCCATAAAATCCGAAAGATACAGCGAGGAAATGGGCCATCAATTTGCAGCTACTAGGATATTGAAAGCCACATAAAGAATCTAAAAACGCCCTGACCCCAAACTAGGTTTCCCTGTGCTATGGGTATCAGACGCTTCAGTCCCCAACAATATGGTCCCTCCAAAATCAAGAAGTAAAAAGAAAAAAATATAATAATATTTTAGATGGTCCATTTTTCCACGGTAACGTTAAATTTAGACTCAGACCTCAAAACTAGACAGTTGTCTGTATTTTTGAGGTGTGTACTCCACAATATATTTCATTTACATTTAATAATCAAACTTCGTTTTGAAAAAAAATACTCAGTAATTTTGACAAAATTAAATACACAAATGTCAAATTTTGAAAATAAAACTTTACATTTTGACCCATGAAGTTATTTCCAATTTGTGATTTCTAAAGATTGGGCAAAAATAATACTTTTATAATTAATAAAAGTGAACTTAAATTCTATGGATACTTATAGCTAAGCTAAAACTAAACTAAACTAGTTGCTTATTTTGTTTGATACATAGAATAAATATGAAGTGTTTAATAGTATATTATAAATATATAATATTATATGTATTTTTTGTGTATATAAGTGTGAAATTTAATAGAAAATGCTATATTATTGTATCACAAAAATGTTCCAACAAATTTACTAACAACTCGCCTCACCTACGCATAGTACAGAACATGCCACTGGAGGAGGCCAGAACAAGAACAATTTTAATTCAGATGCTTTCCTAATCAGTCCATTAGAGAGATACTTCATCTTATTGTACCTATTAATATTAATATTGTTGAGGTGCGTACAAGTACAGGCGCATTAAATTTCATTTTTTCAATTAGTTTCTCCGTTTCACTGTAATTCAGTTTCTGTAGCCATTCTTTCAGTTTAAATCTACATTGTGATAGTCTTAGTGGAAAAAGTGTAAGTTTTATTGAGTCTGTTATAAAGATGAGAGCTTAAGTTACAAAAATGTCTCCTAGTAAGATCTGGTCTAAAACATTTTTCAATACAAACCATGTGCGACCTGCGAGTTTTGTCTTTGTTGATTTTATAAAGTGTCATAGAATGCTTGCGTGTCACAGTCTGAAGTACGTATAATTGTCTAACTGTAATTACATTGCACTCAGAGTATAGCTGTGCCGTAGAGTAGCGAAAAGGCTTTCTGGTCATCACCTTTAGTACCTACAGCTCTTTGCGCTCTTTCAATCTCTAAGAATTTAGTTTTATACGCAGAGCCCAGAGATTGTGGTACAATAGCTGAGGAGATTTTGACACACTGCATAATAAACTGCTTTAAGAGTTTACAATTGACACCGTATTTATATGCTCACAAGTACAATCAGGAAGTGAATCAACTATCGTGTAGTCACAAGTGTGCACACTGACTGTACATGTTTCACTAGTAAGGGCTGCCTGGTGTTGCATCGAGAAAGCTATCATGTTTGTTTTATTTACATTAAGTGTTAATAGGTTATTACTTAACTACTCTCAAAACATATTCCGCTGTCTTACATACCTCTCCCCAACCATTGCCCGAGATGACTAGAGCTGTGTCGTCTGCGTAAGTAAAGATATTACAGTTATCAAAGTAAAGGTTACACAGATCATTTACATATATTTGAAATAAAGTAGGCCCGAGAACGCTACCTTGTGGTACTCCGAAATTTTGAACTCACTGTAGGTGGTCTCAATCTTAACACATTGACTGCGATTCGTAAGATAATCTTTAAAAACAGCCAATTTCACTCCCCGTATACCAATATGTTCAAGTTTTACAAGCAACAAATCAATATACACAGTGTCAAATGCTTTTGATAGATCAAGGAAAAGTCCTAAGCATTTGTGTATTTTTTCCAGATTATTTACTACACATTCTGTTAGAGCTAGTATTGCGTCTTCAGTGCTTTTACCTGACCTAAAACTATTGATATATATCAATAGTTTTAGGTCAGATTGATTTTCAGCTACAAGGTGCTGAGTTTCTAGGTAGTTAACAAGTCTTTTATTTAAGTTTTTTTCATAAATTTTGGATAACGCTGTTAGCACTGAAATTGGTCTATAATTTTTTAACCTCATACTTATCTCCTGCCTTATATATTGGATGTAGATGTACAACAGCTCGTTTGAATACATCAGGGAAACAACCATTTGACATTGCTACATTAATAATGTAAGTAATAGGTGCGACAAGGTATTTTTACTTAATTTTAGTATATTAGCAGAAATCCCATCCCACCCAACTGCGCAGTCAGAGCGCAAACCAAGGATGATGTTGGAAACTTCAGAGGGATCAGTGTGTAATAATCCAAAAGAAGTGAGAGGTGGTAAATGATTTTCTACATTATGGGGTATTAATGTGTTATTAACAGGTCTCATTATTTTTGAGGCGAGGTTTTCACCAATGTTTTCAAATAAATTATTCACAAAGTTAGCAGATTGTTTTGGGTTTATGCTGTTTGCCAGAAGTTCTGTAGGAGATTTATTAATTTTAGTAGTGTTAGTGATGGTCTTAATGGCTTTCCAAGTGGCTTTAGAGTTATTTTTTGTTTTCTTTAGTTCATTCCTATCGTACTCGCGTTTTTGTTTTTTGAGTAGTTTTGAGCAAAAGTTCCTATATCTGGTATACGACGTTCTAATGGTAATATTTTATGAATCTCCTTTATATTTCATATGCAATCTATCCCTATTACGAATACAGCGTAATAATCCTGGTGTAATCTATGGTTTTATTATTCTCTTTTTCCTTGCTATTATTTTTACTTGAGAGTGCTTGTGTATAAGCAGAGTAAGTATGGAGATAAAAGCTCCGCTGCCTCATTTGCATCTTTAGTGTTAAATAGGGTTGTAAAATCGGTTTCTTTCAAGTCATTAAGTAATGCACCATAATCACATTTAACAATGGCGGAAGATTGTTTTCTGTTAACACGACTATTATTAATGCTTAAAAGAGTTGGGTAATGATCCGTAATAGAGGTTTGTATTACAAATATTCGCACGAACTGAAACTGCTTAAGAATAACATGATCTAAGCAATTTTCGCCTCGAGTAGGGTATAGGTGACTTGGTAACAAACCATGTGAGGTAGTTAAATTAAGATACTCTGTAGAATGTCGATCTGATGTTAAGGGTTTTATATATATGTTAATGTCACCCATCACATGTATATTTTTGAAGTGACTAACAGTGGTCAAAACATTGTTTAGACTTTCTAAAAAATTGACAGTGTTAGCATTTGAGGGCGACCTATATATTGATACTAAGGCTAGTTCCTTACCCACTTCACATACAAGGCAATTACTGACAGTTATATCAGGTTCTCTGATTGTACAATCAAGTACATTTCTAATGTAAAGAACTATTCCATCCTTTTAATTTAATTGTTTAGATGTGTATTTAAATGAGTAACCATCTAAAAATGGTGGATTAGGACATTTGCTCAGCCAACACTCAGTCAGGACAATAATATCACTGGATATTTGGTAAGTTTGTAACATAGCTATAAGTCTGTCAAAGTTCTTATTAATGCTACGTATGTTCAAGTGAAGAATGTTCAAAGGCTCTTTAGAGTTATCCAGAGATCGCGCACACTGATCTGGCAAGCATAAATACGAGTTTGAGATGCCAAGCTCTTCCCAATCCCGATCAATTGAATTTATGTCATCCAACATCATAGTGATAAGAGTGATTATCTTTTGATTTAAGATTTTCGGCAGGATTATAAGGCATGTGACATCTTTTTATAGAAAGCTTATCCAGAATGTAACGCAGGTGAGATGAGTTGAAAACTTTGTGTGTGTAAATACTATTAAATTGTGAAAATAATATTATTTTAAATAAATAATGTAAGATTATTGCAGAATATGTGTAGTATATATATTTTGAAACTCGTATCATCCTATTTTTTAAGCACCTAGGTAAACATACAATATTAAAATTAGTTAAGTATTTTATAAAGTAGTTTAGTTGATAATAATCTCGATAATTATAGTTAGGCGTGTAATTAACATTTAGTAATTAACAAGAAGCATCAGAAGCTCGGAACAAAGATTTTAAAAACTACAGTGAGAGGCATTCTAGAAAAGAAAGTAGAACTGCATTAAATGCAGACATTCTACATAATTTACTTTTGTCGTCCGATCCAAAACTTACGCTTATAAGACCAAGAATGGCAAAGAAAACTCAAATAGCCCTCTCTGCAAAAGCTGTCGAGCTCTTAATGCCACTTCTTGAAGAAACTGATGAGAGAGTTTTTAGATATAAATAATTTTCAGAACAATGATAGTGAATAGTTTACGCTTTATTGTTTAATTTTAATTGCTATATTAAGATAAATACATATACTAATGTTTAATAAATTTCTTGACAAATTCTTTCTAAGTTATAGTTTTTACAGCCTTTTTTGGCAACATCTGGTTAGAAATATTATAATTTATTACATAAGAACATGTTGTGGCGGTCTCGGCTTAGAATAAGACCCCTCCCAATCCTCCCGTGGATGTAGTAACAGGCGACAAAGGGATTACATACCGGAAGATGGGCAGCAGCGTCCTCCGAGCACATATTTGCTACACTGCGGTCACCAATCCGCCTGCCAAGCGTGGTGACTATGGCAAACTCCCCCAAATATATGATAAACACACCGCAAAGACGTCCCCGGCGGCTCCGTTATTCCTGGCACCGGTAGCAGCCATGTTAATGGCGGATCAGGAAGTGCTAACAATCCCTGGCAGAGACCCAGCTACCAACCCCCACGATCTCTGGACCTGGTAACTTAGAACGCACGCACCTTGAGGACCGATGAGAAGTTGTTAGAGATGGAACTAATAGGGTTATCAGAAGTCTGAAGAGAGGGAGATGATACGACGACCCTTAATTCCGGCAACTTACTCTATTACCGGGAGGGCGACCAGCAATCCCAATACTGTATCGGGTTTCTCGTCCACAAATCCCTCGTCAACAATATTGTAAAGATCGAAAGCGTTTCGAGCAGAGTGGCATAGGTACCTTATACTCAGAATTACCGAATGGTATTCGTTGAAGGTCATACAGGTGTATGCCCCAAACTCGAAACGCCCGGACGATGAAGTGGAGGCTATGTATGACGACATTTCTAATGACATACATGCCCCGAAAACACACTTCACAGTGATGATGTGGGACTTCAACGCGCGGCTGGGTATGAGGAATGGCGATGAACTGAGAGTGGGGCAGTTTGGATTTGGACCAAAGGGGTCAGCGATTGGCCGACTTCATGGAGAAGGAGAGACTCTTTATGATGAACTTCTTTTTCAAGGAGCTCCCGTCCAGAAAATGGACGTGGCTGCACACCGGCGATCATAAAGCACGAGATAGATTATATTTTGACGACCTATCGGCATATATTTAATAATGTATCTGTGATCAACAGGGTTAAGACCAGCAGTAATCACCGTTTGATGAGATCTACTCTTCGCCCAAGTCCTGCTCAAACCCAAAACCCCGAGAACTTTCAGTTGAAGTTTCAAAATCGCTTCCAAATCCTTACCAAATGCGATACAGTGGACGAACTAAACAACGGGCTAGTGGAAATTGGTCACGCGGACGGGTCAGAGTTCTTTTGGTTGTTTGGCTGAAAGCTCATTCCAGCCAAACAAACTGTTCAATAAACTTTTATCATCGATATTTTAGTAATTATTGCTATATTAACTGCATTTTGAACGTTTCTGACTACTTTTTTATCCACCTGAGCATAACACAACACAATTGTAACGTAGCTACTACTGGAATACCAGTTAGTGATTTAAATCTGACCTACAATAATGGTGAACTGTTGCATTGTAGGCTGTAAAATCCGAACGAAACGAAAAAAATAAAAAAACCTTCCACACGTAAGACTTGATTTTCGAGGACATTATTGAATAGTCTTGCATAAAATATTGCTACTAGATTCTCATTCGCGTTAGATATAGTTAGATTTAATTGACTTTAGACGATATCTTTTAGTATTTTTCTATGTCTAAAGGTTATATATTTCGAAGTTTTATCCTCACAAATTGCGTGGCTTGTTTTATTTTGACATTTGTGCCCATCTCGCTCTATCTTGATGTGGTTTGAGTGAGCTGGAACGAGTAAGGACATAAACGACGGATCTACTACATATCGTAGGGTTAATCTGATTTTAGAGATACCATGTTTTTAACCTCAAATGCTGGGTAAAATTAAGTAGGTATCTAATGAATATAATAATTGTTGTTAGGCAAATTATTTAGTCCTATCAATCAAGTCTTCAAAAATAGACTATCCGTTTATTTTTGAGCAGAATATAAATTTGCAGCTAAATATTGTTGCTCACCAGGGTATTTATTTCGCAAACTGGGTAACCCTAAAATTGTAGGTACTATATACCCGTCTTTTTTCAGTATACTCGTGGAGCTTCTCTATCTTGATACTCTCTCTAGAAACTCTCTCTACGTACAAAGGTGTACAAAATCGTTGGCTCCACAGATACAAAATAACCGCAGATCCAAAATAATTAGCAAGGCCTTGACGTCACGTTTACTGAACAGTGTTTTGAATCAAATGGCGAAAAGAATAGTTTTTTTTTAAAATAGAATACTTTTAATTATTAATTCATTAAACCCTTATTCGTATAAAAATGAAACGAGTCGTTTTTCCAACGTCTTGTTACGTTTTGACGTTATTTAAATGGTTTTATTTAGATTTACCTGTCGAACGGTCTAACGTTGCGCCAACCAGACTTATCGTCGCTATAATGCTTAAATATGTCATGCGCCAATTTGCAGTTGTGGGAAATGACGACAAACGTTTCTCATCCTTAAATCTCACAAAAACTTAAAAAAATACTTTCAAAATTCAAGTTATTCGGAACTGTCTAAAAAAAATTGGAGTCTACCGAATAATAACAGTTTTGTAAATGGAATAAAATTCTGTTGACATAAAAATGCTAAAACATGACTAACTATTAGTCAGTTTTTGTCTCCTATTATCTTATTTCGATAAGAGAAGTTTCCAGCAGACGGATGGACAGACGTACGGAAAGACGGACGGACAGACCGACGGACAGACGTACGGACAGACGTACGGACAGACGGAACGAACAGATGAATTGATAGACGGACGAACAGACGTACGGACAGACGGACGGACAGACGTACGGACAGACGGAAGGACAGACGGAACGAATAGATGAATTGATAGACGGTCGAACAGACGTACGGACAGACGGACTGAAAGACGGTCAGATGAGCTAAACAACATTTCCACAACAGTACGTTTCAGTTTGATTATTTTGGGCGTAAACCCTGTACGTATAGTAAAATTTGTCTAAGATTATTATTAAAAATCTTGATTTATAGTTTAGGGTCATGTGAAATGTTTGTCCACAAATCTGCATTATTGACAATATTTTCTACTCGCCAGATTCATTATTATCACTAAAAAAAACTTTTATTTATTTATTTGTATCCTTCTTGCCGCCTTAAGCAGTGATCTATCGGTGGCGTTTATGGAGAGGTTGTGGAGGAGAAGAAAACTGGTAAAGGGGGCATTAAATATGCCCCCTGAACTAGAATAATCGTACAGACGGTGTTGTCCCTCTATCCTCTCTCCTCTGTGTGAAATGGGCGCACTCACTGACTAATGTACTTATTTTAAATAGTCAATCCCCAACCATAAGCTCAGAAATCATGTGGAACGCTGTGAGGATCTCGAAAACTAAAACTCGGGTAAGTATGTACACTCGCGGTCAGGGAATATTTAGCAACTTAGGTTTATAATTGCATGCATACATCTATGTTAAAAGCTCGATGATATATGTGATTTTATTATTGTACTAGCTGTACCCGCGGCTTCGCACGCGAGGTCGTTTCTTTACGACCACGCGTGCGAATGGAATAGCACATTGCGAATGCGTAATGTGCTATTCCAGGACCAATATACCAACATTTGATCAAAATTTATTTTGCCGTCAAAACTACTTTTATCAATTGCTCGGCTTCTAACTCACCAGGTTGAGATACCAATTACACCAGTTTTTATATCAAACCCTAAGCTATCTATCAATGAAAACCGCATTGCAATTGGTGCAATAGTTTTTACGTGATGCGTGAATAAACAAACATACAGACAAACATACAGAAAGTCATTTTTTTAAATGTTTTTGTTCAATACCTTTTTAAAGCACCCAAGAGCATTTTTTTATTTATCTTCTTTTTACAGCCTTTTTCGTACCTATTGATTTATTATAAGTATATAGATATATGACAGTCAATTTGCATCAAAAAATCCGTCTAGTAGTTTTAGCGTGATACGTGTCCTTTTTAATAACTTTCAACTGCTATATCGTGGAAAGCCTTTAAATTTTCGGGATGAAAAGTATCCAATGTCCTACCTCGTAGTATGAACTCAAATCGTACCAAGTTTCATTTGAATTTATTCAGTAGTTTCTGTGTGATGCGCAGTCAAGATAGGACAAACAGACAGACAGACAAAAATAAAAAGATAAACAGTTTTGGCTACAGTTTGGAATATAGAGAACCATCCAAAAATATTATTTATTTCTTAAATATTAACAAAACTTTGGACCCATATCCCGCAGAAGCCCTTTAATTTTCGGGATAAAACGTGTCCTCAATTTTAACCCATCATATAAATTAAGACTTCTATTTTATTTTATTTTTTCTTCTTATCTATGTATGTTTATCCGTTATCTAGTGCCCATAGCACAGGGTATCCTAGTTTGGGGCTATATAATTAGTGTGGAAGTGTCCCGAATATATTTATTTTATTTATTTATTTATTTTAAGACAAATCATACAAAGTTTCATTTGAATTCATCCAGTAGTTCCGGTGGCATGATGCGCAGCCAAGATACAGACAGACAGAAATGAAAAACATACAGTTTAGGCTTTATTATCCAAAGAAGAGGAAACAAAAAAAATATCACAATATTTTTAATGAACAGAATTTGGACCCATATCCCGCAGGAACCCTTTATTTTTCGGGACAAAAAGTATCCCTAATTTTCACCTTATAAACTATGTCTGTGCCAAGTTGATCAACATCCGTCCGTCCGTCTTTAATTTTTCGGGATGAAAAGTATCCAATGCCCTACTTCGAAGTATGAACTCAAATCATACCAAATTTCATTTGTATTCAGTGAGTATTTTAGGCATAATGCGCTGCCAAAGTACAGACCGACAGACGGACAGACATACAGACAAAAATTACAAAAATACAGTTTTGACTTTAGTATTGAATATAGAATGGCCTCCAAAAAAAATACAAAATATCTTAAATTTATAGAATTTGGGACATTATCCCGCAGGAACCCTTTATTTTTTCGGGATAAAAAATACCCTCAATTTTTACCCATTATATAAACTATGACTGTGCAAAGCTGCAACAAAATCCGTCCAGTAGTTTCAGCGTGATACGTGTTCTTTTAAATAACTTTCAACGCCTATCCTGCGGGAACCCTTTCATTTTTCGGGATGAAAAGTAGCCTATGTCTTACCTCGTAGTTTGGACTCAAATCATACCAAGTTTCATTTAAATTCATTCAGTAGTTTCGGCGTGATGCCTAGCCAAGATACAGACAGACAAAAATGAAAAAAAATACAGTTTTGGCTTCAGTATCGAATATAGAGTATCCTCCAAAATAAAATTTCAAAATATCTTCAATGTACAGAACTGTACGTTACAGTTTTATTATAAGTATATATAGATATAGCTAGAAACAAAATAATACTCGTATGTACATAATTATTAGCTACCGTGCTACAAGGATTATAATGAACGTGAGTGACTGTTGAAGGAGGGCGCTGCTGAATGAGTCTAGTATTATTAGGTATTCTGTGATTCTCTACGACTCATCATCATCACCATCAGCCCGTGTCAGTCCACTGCAGGATATAGGCACGCCACCACGCCACCGAGCCACCGTTCTTTGGTTTTTCTCTTCCAACTGTTCCCAGACACATTGCGTATATCGTCGCTCCACCTAGCTCGAAGGCACCCTATACTACGTTTACCGAACCGCGGTCGCCACTCAAGAACACGTCTACCCCAACGCAACCCTCAGGGTAGGGTCAGTCCTTCGACAGATATGACCAGCCCACTGCCACTACAGCTTACTAATCCTAAAGGCTATATCGACAACTTTGGTTTTCTGCCGGATCACCTCATTCCGTATGCGATCTTTCAGAGAAACCGAGCATAGCCCTTTCCATAGCTCGCTGAGTGACCTTAAATTGATGGACTAGTCGTACCGTGAGTGTCCACGATGCGGCTCCGTATGTCATAACAAGTAGGACAGACTGGTTGAAGACTTTTGTCCTCAAACTTTGCGGTATTGGCAACGAGAAGACTCGACGAAGTTTCGCAAATGCTGCCCAACCTAGCTGAGTCTCTCTCTCGAAGAAGTTTGCTCAAGTAAACATACTCCTGAACAACTTCGAGAGCAGTTCCAATGTTAACAGCAATTGGTTCCGGAATAACATGTTCGTTGAACATAACCTTGGTTTTGCCCAAGTTCATCCGGAGACCAATGCTTTGAGAAGAATCAGTTATGCTGTCCAACAATATGCTGTTTCAAATCCTGCAACATTTCTGCCACAATAACGATCTCATCCGCAAATCTTAAGTGTGAGATGTACTCACCGTTAATGTTAATGCCGCATCCTTTCCAGTCCAAAGTCTTAAACATGTCCTCCAATACATTTGAGAACAATTTTGGAGAAATAACGTCCCCTTGTCTCACACCTCTATGCAGGGGGATATGCTTAGTCTGCTGGTTCTGCACCTAGACGGTCATTGTTGCGGCTTCGTACAGACATATTCAACACTTTGATATACCACCAGTCAACTTGGCATTGTAGCAGGGCTCCAAAACAGACGACCAGGACGACAGGGCGACATAGGATACGCAAAGTTAACGTAAACGTTTTCAATTTGACATTCTAAAACAATAAAATTTAGTACCGCCAAACTGTCGCGTTTACCATTGACAAACGATTACGAAAAATCTTTTGGTGAAAACTATTGAACGAATGATTTCCTACGAAATGACAGTTGTTACAAAATAGGGTACCGCAAACGCTTTTGCGCCTTTGAAAACGATCGTAATGGTGATTGTGGAAAACGGTGACTAATGAGCAACCTTTTATGCTACATACTATCAAGTTAATACTTTGAATATACACATTAATTGTGATTTATATTCGAAGTCAATGTTTTCATTTTAGATTATGTTATTGGTTTTAGATTATGTCTAAACATAGACTCAGTTATTAAATAAAGTACCAAGTAGTATTAGTATCTACTACCTAAATGAAAAGTGATCGATAAATCAATTTTAGTTCATCTACCTACGTAAATGGCGGCAAGAGCCTATTTGCTTAGGGCTGCAGAGGAGGAGCGTCAGAAGGTAGTCATAGAAAGAGGCGTGTATGTCTTACGCGACCTCAACAACCCATTGTAACCGCCGAAAGAACATTATAGGGCCAATTACAGACTGAGCAAGGGTTTATTTCAAGGGTTGTTCGAGAAAATAATTCCCCAACTGCTACCGGCGACAGCTCGGCGGTACTAAATTATTATTATATTTATTATTTGGCTCTGCACGACCAGTGCATTTAGCCAGTGCCAAGTAAAGAGATATAGCAAATTGAATGATTTTTTCAACAGATATTCAAAATGTCTAGTCTCAGTCAGTCAGATAGTCAAAAGTCTAGTCATATCACGATTCAGTAAAGTGGTGGAGCTTTACTGAAACTTCCTAGGGATTTCCGGAAAGAATACGAAATGGCACGCTTGTATCATTTACTACTACTACTAGTGCACGTTACCGAATACCTCATGGTTATTATTCCACCAAATTATAGGCAAACTTAGCATTATTATTATTATTACGAGAGTGACGATTTACGCAAAGTAGCTGGCAGCAATTACATGAGAAGAGGCAAAGATCGGGCTCAGTGGCACGCATTGGGAGAGGCCTATGTCCAGCAGTGGATTAATGCAGACTGTTGATGATTATTCCATCAATAATACACATTAACACTTGAAGAAACACAAGTTTAAAAAATAATACAAAGCAAAACAACCGTTTCGATTTCCTTTCCCGCCGAAAGTCAGTACTACTATATAGAGATTTATGGTTTTAAAATGACAAATTGTTAACGTTTACGTTTACTTTGCGTATCGGCGGTCACCCTGCAGAAGATTGAAAACTATTCATTCGGTCAATAAACCATTACAATACGATTACTCTCCATGGAGTCAAAGGCTTTCTCATTGTCCACAAACGCAAGGCACTGGGGCTGATTATACTCTTCTGTCTTCTGTATAATCTGCCGCATTGTACGAATATGGTCTAGGTGCCGTATCCTCCCCGAAACCTGGCCTGCTCTGTTGGCTGGAATTCGTGGAATCTCCGCGCACGACGATTCGTGATGACTCTTGAAACAGCTTGTAAATATGGCTCAGGAGGGCAATGGGCTGAAAGTTTTACGGACTAGGCAATCGTTTGACCACGATCTCACCTGATGGAAAGCGATGATGTAGTCGAATGTGTAGCACGCTTGTCTAATAAATACCTATTCACTCTTGACTTGAACACACCTGGGTTATATATAATTTACCGGACTTTTTATTTTTTTTCTGACGAGGGCAGGGCATTCCACTCCTTTGCAGTTCTTATAATAAACAAAGAAGCGTAACGCTTCGTACTTGTGCGAGGTATTTCAACCATAAAAAGATGGCGCTTTGCCGATCGTCTAGTCGTACGGTGATGGAAAGGTGATTGAGGAATCAGATTGTGCAGTTCATGTGCACATTCTCCATAGTGCAATCCGTAGAATACCGACAGCCTTGCGACTTAACGTCGATGAGCCAGACTTTGAAGCTTACTCTTTACAAGAGTGACATCCTCAATGAGCCTGATAGCACTTCTTTCAGTTGAAAACAAAGACTCGAGCTGATACTTGGCAGAACCGTCCCAGAGGTGGCAGCATTACTCCATACAATATCGGACCTGTGCTTGGTAAAGATTCAAAAGCTGTCCCGGTGTGAAGTACCGCCTAACCTTAGACAAAATACCAGGTTTCTTTGCAGCTACCTTGGCTTTGGATTCAATGTAAGACTCAAAATGTTGGTTCGATGTGAGTTCGACACTCAAAAGCTCCCTATGGTCGCCTATTGGTATTGTTACACTACGAAAAGACGGAGATCGGTTTAGAGGACTTTTTTTTAGTAGAAAATAAATACGCCTGCGTTTTAGTAGCATTAATCTTAACCAGGTTAGCATCGCCCCAATCGGACACGGCTTCTAAGGCTTAATTCAAACGGTCCATACAACGGACCATAGCCTCTCCCTGAAGCTGGACAGCGTCGCAGCTGGCTTGAGCATTGGAAGTGTATCTCTCAACTACAGTACTGACATCTGCATACCCAAAGGTACCGGGCTTCAGAAGGTCATTAATGTGCAGTAGAAACAGTACATCGGCATTGATAGCCATTTGATCAGACGAGCAGCCCTCTAGGACTACTCGAATAGATCGTTCCCTCTTAACGTACTGATATAAAATATCTTCAACGTACAGAATTTAACCTGTTACAGATTTATTATTAAATAGAAATCACAGGTTAGTGCTTAAAAATCCATATTGATTGAAGAGTTCTAAAGCGGTACTTTAGATTCGAGATGGGCAAAATCGTTAATCACTCTTTCAAAATCTATTTTTGAGCATATTACATTCTATGGACAGCAGCGACAAACTGGTTAATCTCTTTTGAAACAATGTACTTCTTAATTAATTTAACACGTTTTTATTGTCACTTTCTTGTTTGTCTGTCTGTCGTTCCGGGTGAAATATTGCAACTTAAATTTCGAGCACTTCCCGATTAGCTGTCTGGCTGAAACTTTCAGGGTAGCTCACAAAACGACGACGACGTATTCTAAAGAAAACCTGGTTTTTAGATTAGTTTTTTTAGTCTAAATTTGTTTTATTCTTTATAATTTGGAGAAGGAGCGATCTCACTGCAGAGATCTCTTACCATCATACTTAAAAAGATTATCAATGCTACTTCTAAAATTGGAAATGTGTTTCCAATTTCATTTTCTTTCAAAAGATGATGATTTCCATTGAAATACGTCAGTTCCAATATATTATTAGTTCCTTCATTTTCACTATGAACAATTTTCAAATATTCTGTTAAATGCAGACATTCCATTTCCAACTCTTTATCGTTAATCTTCATCATAATTTTTAGCAAATTCTTTGCAACTATCTCAAATCTTCGGAATTCAGTGTTTAAAATATTAACCAAAACGTTGTCTAATGTTCGTTTACGAACTTAATCGCCTTTTTTTAGATGAACGCTCACTGAATCAATGTGGGAAGAAAGGTTTCTACTTGAATTTATCTTTTCCATTCAGCTGGACTGACGGCGCAGAGACATACAAAAGCTTCTACGTCTTGTTCTTTGAGATAGCTCCTTGTAGTCAGATTCCGGGTTTGTTTCTTTAGATTTATTTATTTTTGTTTATTATTGAGCACCACCATCCATGACAATTAAATGTATTCCTCTCCATTCAACGGTTTTTCAAGACCGCCCATTGTATACTCTATTTAAGTTAAATGTATGATTTATTTGGTGTGCAATAAAGCATTTATCTATCTATCTATCTCTCTATAATGACTTGTTTTGTCTTTTCTTTCCAATATAACTCAAAATTTCAGTTAGTATAATAAATTCTAGGATTCTCATTTTTCTGGACAAAGCTTCGTCTCTAGTTTCTCGTGCCTGTTATGTATCTATTGCGATGAACATCAAAGCTTCTATAATTTGTTAACGACCTTCATGCAAGGCGCTTACTGCATCAGATCAGGCTGACCATCTTGTTTGTGAAAGACTTTTAACAACTTGTTTTGAAACTAAATGTACTGTCAATATATCGGTAGGTGGAGCCATAAACAAAGTTGTACACTTTCTGAACCATTTCAAAAAAATGTTTTTTCTGATTCATACCAGCAGCATGGACACCTATCAAGTTTCGTGAATATGCCGCACTTGACACAGAGGTGGCAAATTCACATTTCTTCCTGATCCGCTCGCGTGCGTTAGTTTAAATGACAGGAGCGCCGGGTGCGGAGCTGTCAAATTGGAGGGGGGAAACCCATCTGCTGGCAGCTACCTTGCGTACATAAACCGTTTTTATGACCGCTTCATACGGTTGTTTATGAAACCAACGACTGTTTTGTGTAGCTAAAATAATATACAATAGATTTGCAGTGTTATTTTAGTACATCTCTATTCAAAATATTTATAAAAACACGCTGACAGTTAAAGAAAAATCAAAATCTATGGATTGATATTTTCAATATTTTTTTGTTGTCGAAATCTTCAGTGACAAGCTATAGTTTTTTATCTGTATGAAATACCGCAACAGATGTGAATTTCCAACAGATAAAAAATAAAGTCATAATCAATTAAGTTTTTTTTTTAAATAATCGACTAAAATCAAAAATAAATTTAGGCAAAATTCATGAGTGATGTTAAAAATTATTTATGTAAAATCTATAGTAAATCTATAATTATTTATGAAATATAAAGTTAATATTGTATTGCTACATGTTATTACTAGTAAACTAGATTAAATAAAGAGCCCTAAGTTTGATAACTTTTAAATAAATCTATAACTTGTTCGGCTGGCAACTAGAGAGGCATTCCGCAATCGGGCTTTAATTATTTTGCAACTAAAGAAACTTTATTCGTACGAATGATTTAATCGATAGAGGTTGAAACAACGATAATTTAAATGTATAACACTTGTTATCCCATGAAAGTACGGCATATTTGCAGAATTTGCAAAATATTTCAAAGTTAACTTTTTTTGCTTGCGGGTCGTGCGTCACAGTTTTTTTTAAAATTTGATATTAATCTGTTTATTGGACTATGGCATTTTATTGTATTGCTACATGATATTACTAGTATCTTAGATTAACTAAAGGGCCCTCCGGACGAACAAAATTGAATAAAACGAAAACAAAAGTGTCAAGACCCGATTGTTGCCAAACCCACTTGACCTTGGTGCGGTGACAATTGTTGCCGCGTGCACGTCAGCGGTGATTCTTGCTTGTAGACCAGCAGGCTAATTCCATAAGGAGTGAGGTTGAGTGATTGCCACCGAGCACCCATTGCGGGTGCACTTGAAGGTCGTGAAGGTTTTGGAATTCACTAAACAGTTAACGCGCACCCGTCAAGCACTCGCAATCAATACTAATACCGGGAAATCGGTAACTAGGCGGCAGAATTAAGCTAAACCTAGCCTACAAATAAAAATTAAAGAAATAGGACTTTTCAAATTTTGCCGGGTTTTATGTTCGAGTGATTATCTATGGGTGGCGCCGCCAGCCAACCAATGGCGGCAATCGCCCTCCAACAATCATCGTCAGAATTTATGTTCTGTTTTTTTTTTCTCTCGATTTTAATCTAAGTATCTATAATTTTGTTTCCGTGTAGATATTTAGTATAATGAAAAGTTAATTAGCATCGTAAGTTTTGTAGTGATCTAATAATATGCCAATAACCTTTTTGTAGATTGTACGTCTCTGAAAGAAAATCTAAACATTATTTCGCAGCAATAATGTTCTTACCTACTTACCTATCAAATAATTATTACGACTTCCTATTTAAAAATACCATGTTCCTATAGGTATAGTGACTATAGTGCTTCTCAGGTAAAGTTAAACTTCAACTGAAAATAATCTTTGCCGTCGAGTAAAAATGCTGTGAATGAAAACATGAATGAAAACATGTCATTCCTTGTACCTAGACAAATTGGACGGAGCCGAGATTTTAATAAAATAAAAAACAAATTAAATTTGAAGTTAATTTTATTGGTCTTACTTTTGACCGTACAATTCAAGTGAAGATAAAATAATGACAATTTCTATTTAATTACTTCCTTATATAACTTTTATAAATGCGTAGGCGATTTCTAGTATATTCTTCATTTGCAATAACAACTAAGTAGTTACATTTCTCATACATTAGCGAGAAAAACATCTAAGTACATAAATGCTTATTCAGCTATGCGCAATTAAATCAATTCAACATGTAGAGTACCTCTAATGCGCATTATTCATAGAGAAACAACATAAGTACAAAAAGTGCTTACTTGGTACTTTCACAATCGAAGGAAGTACCTACTTGTATGATTAAATATGTCGCAATTGGACTTCGGTAAACAACGGTGGGTTTGTGGTACATATAACTACCAACACTACTATTGTGCAAAACAATAAAATCAATAAATAAATAAAATGCCAAAAAACGAAGAAAGAAATATAATTTACGATTTAGAAATGTATTTCTAGATGAAATCTCTTGCTTTGTACCTATATAGAAGTGTATTGTATCTACCTATGTCCTAAGTATCGTTGTAGATTCACAAAAATGATCGTCTTGTAGAGACGGACAAATGGGAGCTCGACAGTTGATAATTATAGCCTAGGACTTGATAGACAAGTACCTAACTATATTAAATGTTGAAACTACTTGATTATACTAATAATATGATACATTTGTTTCAGGTACATGGATGCACACAGAACTGCAGTTCATACGAATGTATAGATCTCCGCTTTCCGCTAGGATACTGTAAATCTCAATTTATGTGAAAATTATAACATTATTACATGATATTTAATACTTACACTTGATTTCGTTTTTCTTATATTTGCTTTGACCCCTCGTTGTTAGTAGAACTTTACATAATTAGGCTTTGTAAGAAAACTACTAGATTTAAAACGAGTAGGTATTTTTCTATTTTAGCGTTAAAATCCTACTCTAGCTACGAAATAGATAGGTAGGTTCTATGAAATACCACATACATACATGTCATTAAACCTACCTTTCACAAAAACAACACAATTTCATGGCACGATAAAACATGAAACAAAGTGTACATAAGTAGGTGTTAGAACTATAAGTTTCATAATAACTATGCATTATCAATGATCTTCACTAACCAAACACTGCTTGATAGTAAATGCAATGAACGCACCGGGTGCTCTTCGGTTGACGAAAACTCATTGCTACTGAATTCTTTGTGAATTCTGATTTTGAATTACCGGTTTTGTATTTCCTAGTAAAATGACAGTTTCCGTGCGGTTGAGTGCTCATCGCCTTGATGACGTCATTTCACATGCACATTGAGCTTAGTGAATTCGAAACGAGTGATGTGGCAATGGATGGTCCAAGTGGCATTAACCGAACCGCATTTTAACTTTACGGAATCAGGCCCCAGTACTCTTTCACGACGTATTTGAAGCATTGTCTTAGCTTTGTACTGTCCAATTTTTTATGGGAACATAATAATATTTAAAAAAAAAAAGATGTTTCCACTAATGGCTCAGATTATAAATTTCAGAAACCATTCAACAGGAACGCGGTGTTTTACGTATCGAATTATAAAAGTTAGCTGGTCAACATGAGACAGATTGGGCGTACTGTCAACACTAATGGAAAGATATTACGCTAATTTAACACCATTTATAAAAAAATGTAAGACCGGTTTTCCCATTACGTCAATAAATTCGGTGTATTCCCACGGTCCGGTGACCGTTTCCCCATTAAGACAGTGGTAATAAAATAAAATAATTAATAATAGTTCCCGTTGTCCCCATCAATGGGGACAGTGGGAATTGAATAAAAATGTTAGAATCATTAACGTTGTCCCCATTAACCGTCTCCATTAATGGGGAAAGAGAGAAGTCTGTAATTTTATTCCCGTTGTCCCAATTGCCCGGAGGTCCGGACGAAATCAGACGGGTACATTTTGGTGAGCAAATTAGCGCGGTAAGTTTGAAAAAATAAACAGTTTATTCATAATCATTTATTCCTATACATTTCTACAATATAACACTGAAATTAAACATTTCAACTCTGTTGCATTAGTTAAGGTGGGTTACACTCACAATTAACAAGGTAAATAAATGTTTTCATAATTAAAAGTATACAAAATAATATAAAAAAAATAATGGTTTAGATCAGTACTAAAGTTGTTTGGGTCATGGTCTTTATTACTTCTCTTAGGTTTAGCGTTAAGTTTTTAAAAACTTAACTGCTAGTATTATAAAATATCACATTTAAAAAACAAAATAAAAAATATAAAGTGCTTTTTAAAATATCACAAGTAAAATAACAGAATTAAAATATCACAATGATTTATATTATCACAGAATCAACAATTTTCATAATGGGGGAAAGTAGAACCAAACAAATAACCTAAAAATTACTATTATTTCAACGAATTGTTTTTTTTTTTCTAATCAAATACTCTACAATGGCTTAAATGTTTGTTGGTCAATATTCGTAAAAATATAATTGAAGAACGTAGAGTAAAAGTTACAAGTTAGTTGAAAAACTACGCTAAGTAGTTTTTACTATTCGTGCAATTTTTATTTAATGTCTTAGTTCAGTAAGAATGGTAATTTAGTCCATTAAACTTATCATCTTTTGTTCTACGCCCTTCAATATTAATTACGAATATAGTAGAACAAAGTATTGTAGATCCTTTATAACAAGTATAAAAAATATTGCAATTATTTCAGCTTTTATAAAATACCAGAATCAATAAATATCATCCTAAGCGAGGAAAAGTTGAACCTACAAAATAACCTACAAATTACAGTAAATAGAGTATTCATTAAACTTTTTGTTGACATTTGCGTAAAGAACTGTCATTTGTAGGTTATTTTGTAGGTTCAACTTTTCCTCACTTAGGATGATATTTATTGATTCTGGTATTTTATAAAAGCTGAAATAATTGCAATATTTTTTATTTTGCTAATTTGTGACATTTTATGTAAGTTATCTAATAATAATAGTATCTAAATTGTAAATTAATCCTTAACTTAGGACTTGTAATACATGGAACTTGACAACTTTTACTCTACGTCCTGCAATTATATTTTTACAAATTTTGTCCAACAAACATTGCCATTGTAGATTAAGTATTTGATTAGAGAAAAAAAACAATTCATTGAAATAATAGTTATTTTTAGGTTATTTTTTGGTTCAACTTTCCCCCATTATGAACAAAATCTGATTCTGTGATTATTATTTGTTTTTTTTTTTTTTTTTTTTTCTGTGATTTTATTGATTATTTGTTTTTTTGTTTGTAATAGATAAACTCAAAAAATATAGTCCTGATTTTAAAAAATCTTTCACATGAATAAAGCTAAATTATCAGCGAGTAACACTAGCTGTATTTTATTTTTCTAAAAATTAAAGTTCCCTTCGAAAATTGTAATAATGTAACCCGAGGTATCAAATTTTGAATAAAATCTCGATTACTTTGTATCACAAACTAAGAAGAAGATACGGGACTTTGTATATGAAAAGTTGCTATAAAAACAAAATCACAGAACATCTAATAATCATTGACGTAGGAAATGCTCTATGCTACTAATACACGAAATAAGAACAAGTAATACGTGAGTAATAATGCAGTTGTCTATGGTCAAAAGGAAGCAGCAGTGCCAATGATTTTGAATTACGCTTACTGGCGTTTTTTTAGAAGATACGACGGGTATTAAAATGCTAAAAAATAGAAAATTGCCATGGGATGAGCGCTACCAATAAACTCAAAAAATACTAACCGATTTTAAAAATTCTACACGTAGCATAGACGTTTCACGGCAAACAAATGGTCGTGCGCCTCGACACAGCTCTATGCAGTTTTTTAAACTCAAGGAGGTTGAATTACGCTTACTTCCCACCTGTATTTTTTAACCAAACGAGGTTGAATTACGCTTACTGGCGTTAAACTTTTTAACAGTAACCGTAAATCAACCTCCTTGCATTAAGCAGAATAATACTATAGACAAAATGGTACGTGAGTATAAAACTTATAAACATAAACATTTTGTGAAAGAAATTGTTGTAATGTTCTATTTGTCCAAATAAAGTACCTACTAAGAAGTTTATCTTTCTATATATCTACCCGTGTTAAGCCGGGGTGGGTCGCTAGTATTTTATAAAGTACTTTATAATTATGATTTTGTTATTTTAATTGTGATATTTTATACAACTAGTAGTTTTTTTAAACTTAACGCTAAACCAAAGAGAATTAATAAAGAACATGGTCCAAGCAACGTTAGTACTGATCTAAACCATTAGCTTTTTTAATAAATAAAAATATCTGTTTATAGCATGACTGTTAATTGTGAAAACATTTATTTACCTTGTTAATTGTGAATGTAACCCACTTTAATTAATGTAACACAGTTGAAATGTTTAATTTCAGTATTATATTATAGAAATATATAGAAATAAATGATTATGAATTTATGAATGAATGAATTTATGAATGAATGAATTTATGAATGAATGAATTTATGAATGAATGAATTTATGAATGAATGAATTTATGAATGTCGTTTGGACCTCTGGGCAATGGGGACAACAGGAATAAAATTACAGACTTATCTCTTTCTTCATTAATGTGGACGGTGAATGGGGACAAAGGGAACTATTTTAACATTTTTATTCAATTTCCACTATCCCCATTGATGGGGAAAGAGTAATGGGGACAACAGAAATTATTTTTAATTATTTTATTAAATTCCCACTGTCCCCATTAATGGGAAAACTTGCAATGGGGACAGTGGGAATACACCATAAATTAATTACGGATATTCGCTGATAACTGAGAAATGTTACCTTTTCCAGGATTCCCATTTTTTTAAATGAACTGCAAGAAATGGATCAAATGCACTCAATAACTTTAAACATCCAAATAATGTCCATTGTTGGAATTTGAAACATAACGTAAAACACATTTTGTATCAATTTTTATGTACTTTCTCAATTAGATAGGAAAAAACAATATGGCGCGATTGACTACCGTAAATCTTGACGAAAGACACAAAAATTATATGAAAAACTAGTTCATGATAATTTTTCCTTAAAACAATGTACTTAGTAAATTGTATTATTAAATAGTTAAATTTATCGAAACATGCTGAAATCGGAAAGCCTTATATTCGGGGTAGTCAATAATTATCACTTGATTTTCGAAATCAAGTGGTAATTATTGACTACCCCGAAAGTAGGTCTTTTCTGTTCAAGACTTTCAGAAAGGGCAGTAATGAGTTTTAAATTTGGAACGTGAATTTTTGATGTGTAAATATCTAAAGGCGCGTTGGCGATCGATTGGTTCCGCGACGCAAGCGCTCATGGCTCGTCGGCTCTTTCCGCCTCAGCTTGGTCGTGTTCAAGTTATATGCCATTACATATATTTTTTATGCCAAATGTAAACACTCCAGTTGGGAACTGAACTCCGGGAGCGCGTTCACTTACACGTTCGAGGACGCACGGATCATCCGCGCGATCGCTCGAAATCGTTCACGGCGTCGTCGGACGTACGCCTGGGTCATCCGAAAAATAGTAAGGGAGGGGAGGAATAGTATGAAATATGAAACTGACACTTGACAGTTGTCAGTTGTATGTGGACGTCCAAAGTCGTTCACTAACTCCGGATGATCGAGCGATAATCGCACGGATGATTCGAGCGTGTAAGTGAACACAGCCCAGTACTAAAGATCGGAAGTCAAAGGATGTCATGTTGAGCCATCCAGACATAAGCGCGTCACAGACGACTAATATACGATAATATTTGTGTGTGTGTGGCATCGTAGCTCCCAAACGAATGGACCGATGTTGATGCGGTTTTTTCTGTTCGAAATCTGATATGATCGAGATGGTTCTTAGATATATGGAGAGAGAGAGGGAGGTGGGAGGTGAGAAAGAAATGGGGGGTGAAAATCGTAGCTTCCAAACAAATGTACCTATTTAGCTGTGGCTTTATATGTTTGAAAGCTGGGGTAAACAAGATGATTCATAGCTATAATTTGAGGATGGGGGGAGGGGGGGGGGGAGGGGCGGATTGTTGCTAATGGTAGCTTTCGAACGAATGCCCGATTTAACTGCGGTTTTTTATGTTTGAAAGCGGAGGTAAACGAGAAGGTTCTTAGCATATTGCAAGTCGTTGTTCTGTACAAATGCTCTCGCGCATGTTCGTATTTTGTATTTTGTTTCACTAAATCTTCCTTAATCAAATTATTAATTTCGAGAAAAGTTTCCTTCGACTTATTAAATGTATTTTTTTGTTTTTTGTAGAAACATCTGCGTAAACATTAAATTCACCGCGGTTTTTTCTAAAGGTCACGGCCCGTTTTGCTAGCGTTTTCTGCCTAGTTATTAAAAGTTCATGTTCATCAATAATTTAATGTTATTTGTAAGTATTGAAGATTACCCTATTACTAATTGCAAATAAGCAAAATCTCTCTAAGGCTATGTAAAGATTTTTAGATATAACCTTTACATAGCCCACTCAAAATTCATTTTTACATACTTACCTCAATTGATAGCCATCGTCTGAGCTTCGTAAGTAAATGCGTTGATAGTGAGGATACATTATACCTTCGCAAACGTTGCGTGGTTATGCTGCAGTAGATACACCTCAATCAAATCAGTCGCATAAATATTTATCCAAAACGTGAGCAAAAATGAGTTCGTAGTAACGAACGATGGTAAAGATATATCTGTAGAAGAAATCAGTCCGGGAGAAAAGCGAAGGTTGTCGGTTTTATAATGCACTAACAAGATCAGAATTATATGGTGTACCATACACAAGAATGCAAGCGCAATGGAGTCAATGAATAACTACATGTGATAACTACTAAAACGTAGTGATTATATTATCTTTGATAACTACAAAATGCAAAAAAGTATTCACAAGTTACATGACATAGTGTGATGTAACATATGTCTGATATTTCTCGTAGTCCGATTTTGCTAAGTGAAAAGCAAAATCGTATTGAATTATTTGTAAGAATGAAATAACAAACAAATAATCAAGTCAAAAAATGTTGCTATTTACAATATTATTTTTAATAAACATTATGTACATTCACTTTAATTATTGATTCATTTTTCATTTATAAGTTTATTTATCATCGTACATACATTTCGTTGAACGGAAAGTAAGACATTCAAAATGTCGTTGATTTTCAGATAGAACAATTTAATTACTTTTAGTAGCAGCCCTTTCAAGCCTGGAGTTTTAGACATACATAACACATGCCGTAATTTCTATATATTTTTTGTGAATATTAATAATTACCTGCAGTCAAAGTACGTTCTAGGCAAAAACTGGCCATGTCCTTTAATATGATTTTCTATCCAAATTGATCACCTTTTACAGTGCGCTAATGCAATTTGCATATCAAATTCAAAATCAGAATCTTCGTCTGATGAGCTATCTAATAAATCTAGTAGTGAAACCGTACTACTCATATTTTATCATTCTGTATATAGAAAGCGGTGAAGAAATACGTGTGGCACCTAGGACGGCCTGCGAGCGAATGAATAATTTCAATATATCATAGTATCTTAGCCGTGTGTGATACCCTAAGATGCTATAATATTTTATATGCAGATATCGTAACATCAAATATTATAGTATCTTAATCGTCTGTGACGCTCTTTATGGTATTAGGCTGAAAAGTTAGTATAGATCAGATGAAGCGTTGCTGATTTGTTTAACAATGAGAGCACGTGGTGCAAAACGGTTGTTCGTTGCTTTAGTTATTTGTTTATGTTTACACATCTGCTAGGCGTCCCGCAAAGACATTTATTTTTTCGTACATTGTGTCGCGTGGTGCGCTGTCTGTATTTAAAAAAGGAATCATATTTTATACTAGTTTTCCCGCCCGACTTCGTACGCGCAGACGCGTACGAAATACGTTTATCGCGAAAAAAGCATTCTATTTTCTTCTACGACATTAAAAACCAATGCAAAAGTAGGTATAGCACTAATGCTCTTGATGTTTTTTGACACTCTGTGATGGCAACCGTTTCTTACAGTGAGTAATCAACATTTTCCAGTTTTCCCGAGGTAACTTTCTATTTTCCGGGATAAAAAGTACCCTATGTTTTATTTTAAGGTATAAGCTGTCTCCATTTTAAATTTCATCAAAATCCGTCCAGCCGTTATCGCGTGAAAGCTCCCCAAACAAACAAACAAACAAACAAACAGACAACGTTTCACTTTTATATATTGGTATGGATATGTACGGAAAAGAAAAAAAAAGCGCGCAAATTACGATATCACCGTCAAGGAGACAAGGAATATTGACACTGCAAAAACTAAATAATTTCACGAAAATACAAGTGTAGCGATAGTATTATAATACCTACCTACACAAGAATATAATACGCAATAAATGTGATACAGAATCTGTGACCAACTAAATCCCTGGGAAAATATATGAAAGCTTACGATTTTCCCACTAGATAAATCTAGTGGGAAAATGCAAAAGCAGCAAAGTCTTTTTCGGAAACTTCGGAACTTTTTTTTTTTGTTCCTATTTGTAAGCAACCTTCACACGTTGGCGGCCAGTACCAATAATGACATTAAAATCGAGATCCACGCAAAATTTAGAACACAATATCTGAAGAGGCTGTCTGAAGTAGGTACAAAGTCAATATATTTTTTAGAGAAGTATAAGTAATTATCTAGTTTATTTTTAGTCTATTTAATACCCTTTTAAATAAATTATATTAGTTGTAAAGTATCTAACAGCGCCAAGTAAAGTGAAAAGTAAAGTGTATTTATTGTTTTATTTGTTAAATGCTGATTTTACTACCGGATTCGAAATACACTAGAATCATAGAAGAACCGGCGAGAAACTAAGTGGTGAATAATCGTTTAATTATCAATTTAACAATATGAGAACATTATTAAAAAAACTATATGTTTTACTCTTAACAATTTTCCACTAACTTAGGTACCTACATTAATTATCATTATTCGTAGCACAGTCAAATGTTAGAACCCCTACAGCAACATTTATAAATATTAAACTGGATTTTCCCTTTTTAATTAAAAAATGCTGTTTGTCTATCTTCAAAACAAGACAACTCTTACAATCTGAAAACTACGAGTATATTCATGGCACTAAATATTCTGTAGATAAGTTAGCCTTACTGTACTTTGAAAAAATGCGTCGGACGAGTTGAGAAAGAGTCAAAATACAGCATGATACGAGTGATGCACAAAGTGTCATTTTATGAATGTGACCATAAAATGACACTTGTGTTGTATGACATGTGTGTTTGTTGATAAATAAAGAATGTTATCAGGAGCGGTGCTTATTTATTTATTTAAAGGTGTACTTAATTAGATTACACGTATCTTCCCACTTGACAAGCTGTCAACTGTCAACCTCAATGTCAATACTGTAATTTAATGCGACATTGTTTACGACATACATTGTTTACCCTTTTATATAAAGAAAATAAAACTACATAAGCCACTTAACATAATCCTAATAGACACTACAATACAATACACACAGGAAACCGTGCAACTCCACAACCTTGACCCTAACCTGAAGAATCACCAAATCGTGCTCGAATATGATATGAAGTCCTACAGTAATATACGCCATTTGTATTAACTACATTATATGATCTTAAACTATTTATCTTACTATTACATTTATCTTACTTATTGTACCCGGTAACCACTTTTTACCTTGTACCTATTTTTTGAACCAAACATTTTGGTCCAATCACTAATTCTGTTTTATTTCTAGTTCTTAAATTGTAGTTTTTAATATTTACATTTAAAGTTTTATGCATTTCAGTCTCTAAATTGTGGTTTATTCTTGATTGTAAATATTAAATAAATTACAGGCAATTTTGTTTTCAGATTTCTATTTATTAGTAATTGTGCTGGAGAAAATGATGTACAAGAAACTGATGTGCTTCTATAACAAAGCTGTTTTATAATCAATATTATCATCATAAAACTTACATAACATTTTTCTTTGCTGTCTGTACAGCGCGCTCTGACATACCATTTGATTGTGGATATTTTGGGCTCGTATAAGTGAATTTAAAACCCCATTCAAATGCAACGTTTTTACATTCTTTAGAATCAAAAGGAACATGATCAGATATTACTTCGGAAGGCACAACAAAAGTATAAAAGACATCTACTATTGTATTAATTATACTAGATGCTGATGTAATTTGTATTATGTAATTTAAGCTCTAACCACTTTGAATAGTAATCATAAAAAAATACCAGATAACTCATTTTCCTAAACTCCAAAATATCAACACATAACTTTGAAAAGGGCAAGTTTGGTACACAATGAGGTAAGGTAATAACGACTACTACAAAAACTACTAAATTTCCCGCGACTTCGGCCGCGCACACTACTGTTTATCGCGAAAAAAACATCCTATGTTCTTCTAGGATGTTAAAAACCAATGCAAAAGTAGGTATAGCACCAATGCTCTTGTTTCTTTTTATTTCGTTACAAACTTATTATTTCGTTTCCATGGCAACTGTTCCTTACAGCGAGTAATTAACATTTTCTAGTTTTCCCGTGAAAAACTTACAATTTTCCGAGATAAAAAGTATCCTATGTATTATTCTAAGGTATAAGCTATCTCCATTCCGAATTTCATCAAAATCCTTCCAGCCGTAATCGCGTGAAAGCTCCCCAAACAAACAAACAATGTTTCACTTTTATATATTGGTATGGATTATTCATAAATACTAAACCTTCATCAACAGAAATTTTAATTTTAAACTTATAATAATAGTAACAAAGTGATATTTTTCATAATATCAGGCCAACCTTCTTTAGTATACCTCATTAATGTTAACAATTCTTCATCTTTACCAGTTTCAGAGCTTAATCGTTTTTTTGTTCTTCTGAGCACTCTAAATATTGTGCCAATCCAACACAATGAATAACCTCGTACATATAATGACTCATCAACCTCTGAACATGGTAAAATGACCTTGATAGTATGTAAGTCTGCAATATACATAAGTTTTCTTTTAAAGTTTTTATTTAAGTCTTTGTAGCCTTTATTTATTTCATGTATGCTCTTTTTGTTGCAGTGTTTCTAGAGGTTTGTGATCATTTAATACAGTACATTTTTGAAAATAGATGAAATAATGAAACTTTTTTGTTGCCTATACCACACTAAGCAGTTCGTTTTCTATTTGTAAAAATATTTGTTCTGCGGATGTTAGACTTCTAGAAACAAAACTGACTGGCATACCATTTTGTAGCAAATATCTCCCCAAACCATCTTTCTATGCGTCACATTGGTAAACAACCATCAAAACTCTGTAAAACTGGTGCTTTGGTAATATTTTTTATAATATTCACAAAATTTGACTTATGATTGTCCGTCCGAAAAAAAGATGTTGGGATGACTGTCCCAACATCTTTTTTTAACAATTCTCTTAAAAATGACATAGTATTAGCTAGATAAGGTACAAAATTACCATTCCTAAGAAAACTTGCAGTTCCTTTTTATTTTAAGAACTTTTCATTTCATCAATTGCATCTGCCCGGGTCTAACTTTATACTCTCTTTGGAGAATATATGTCCAAAATATTTTACTTGTCTTAGTTTATAGTGAAATATCTCGGAATATAATATATCTGGAATATCTCGGAAGGTTTTTTTTTAACTATAGCATTGAAAAATTTCTGCTGCGACCGACACTACAAAAGGTAATCTTAAGAATTTATAATTCCAAAAGCTGCACTAAAATTGCACAAGTCTGACGATGATTCTGTTAGCTTAATATTATAAAATCCATCTGATAAATCTGAAACTAAAAACACAGACTTATTTGTCAGTTTAGATACAATTTCTTCACTTGTTGGTATCAGATAATGATCTTTTACAAGTGCCTTATTAAGATCTTTAGGATCTAGAAAAAATCGTAATGAATGATCTTTCTTTTCAATGATTACTAAGTTACTAACAAAACTTTTTGGATGAGCTACCTTTTCAATTATTTGGTGATCCTCCAAGCTCCTCAGCTTGTCTTCCAAACAAGTTTTAACTAACTCGCCGAGGAGATTTTACCACTGGTTCAGTACCGGGGCGAGTGCGGGGCTCGAGGGGTTCTTCAAACTGGCCAACACCCTGAAACAGTTAATGATGTTTGTTAATAATTATGTTTTTAGTTTCCTTACCAATGCTATGTACATTTAGTAATATTTTAACCTCTGAGCTTATGCTCAAGATGACATGTTCTATTATATGAATTCTATGTTAAATATGTGTCTTTTAGTCTTATATTTAGGTAAATTTTTCCTAAAATAAATATATGAGTTCTCATTATGAATATCCCAAATGCCTCTAAAATTATTTTAGTCAGTCCATTTAGGCATATCATCATTGACTGCTTTGCGAAGATCACGTAGTGAAAAAACATTTACTTGAGCTCTAGTATCACACTTGAACTCTTATATTTTCTACTCTTAAAGGTAGTATCCACTCATTGTTTTTTAATTTCATGCCACCTAAGCTATGACATACTTTTACTAGTCACATATCATGAACAAAGTTGTTTTCGCCTGAAGAGTTTTCATTGTTAGTTAAACAAACTTCATTTATGAGTTTACATCCTATTTTGTAATGATTATGCTTGCGGCAATTAAAACAATTTTTTCCAAATGCTGGACAATTTCTTTGCCCATGCTTTGTGCCACATTTTTTACCGTTGTTAAAGTTACTATTATTATACATAGCTTTAATCTGGTGATTTGATGCACTTTCGTTCCGAACAATCTCCACTAGTGCAGTTTGCTGCAGCATCATCTTACATTGACTTTTTGACAATTCTGTGGCCACCGCCTTTTGCAATGTCAGGTCACGCTATTTTAAGAAATTTCCGCTGTGTTTTCTTGTCTTCATCTCCAAAGACTATTCTATTTCTCAGCATTCTATCTTCTTAAACTATATAATTTCAATTTTTTACAAATCTTCTTAAATCTATGTAAAAATAAATCAAAATTTTCCCCTTCTTCTTGTTTCCTTTATTGAAATTGTATGCATTGATAACCTCGTTCTGCTTGAGAGTGAAATATTTATCGAAAACTTATTATTTGTTCATATTTTGTAGTGTCTTCGCGCTTTAGAACATAAAAATATAAGGCGCGTCGTGACTCACGCTGTTCAACAAGATCACGCTTTACGCACCTCAGTAACTCTTTCAAACCCAGCCGCTGTGATAAATATTTGAAACTGTTGTTTGAATTTTGTCCATCCTGGTAATAAATCTATCCCTGTGTCCAGTCTCAGGTGGTGGCATTCTATATTCAACATCTTCCATTGTGTCTGCTCCTTCTATGTCGGATTCCAAGTTGGGAGCGTGTGATGCGTTGGACGACGTGGTCATTACTTTTCTAAGATGAGTTTTTGGTATTTCTTCGCTCTTCCACCGGCTGCGCCAACTTAATTATTTCTTTAAAGGTGTACTTAATAATATGTTTACACGTATCTTCCAGTATCCGCCATTTATGCCATTGGGCCTGTTCACATAAACGTTCGAGGACGCACGGATCACCCGCGCGTACACTCGAAATCGTTCACGGCGTCGTCCGGGCGTTCGCCTGGGTCATCCGAAAAATAGTAGTGGAGGGGAGGAATAGTATGAAACTGACACTTGACAGTTGTCAGTTGTATGTGGACGTCCAAAGTCGTTCACGATCTCCGGATGATCGAGCGATAATCGCACGGATGATTCGAGCGTGTATGTGAACACAGCCATTGACCTACTGTGACTTCTCGGTTGCCCTGCGAGTTACAACCACTTGACAAGCTGTCAACTGTCAACGTCAATGTCAATACAGATCTACTACATGAGCTTCCAGGGAAAGCGACGAAATAGCTAATGTGACGAATGGTTATCGCATCCGTCGTTCCGGCGCTCCGCTTCCAATAATATCGTTGTCAATGGCATGTGAGGCATCAACATCGAATGGAAGACGTCCACTGCTTCCCCTTAAGAACACCGTCAGCGTAGGTTACCTGCTCTATTATTTATTTAATTAAGGAACCAGCCTTGTACTTCAACGGGACAATGCCGTCAGCATGCCCCGCTTCCTCACATACGTCAACTGAAATACTTCTGATCTGTGCTGCAGAACAGAGTAACTTCGGGTGCTCCACACGACAACCGTCAAATAGCCATTATCAAGAACCTGTGAGATTAGTCGATAAGGCGATCAAATCGAAATGCTTTCTCGATTGCTTTCTAGTCTTATGACATTATCGAAAGCGTTACTTATCTTCGCTTCGACCTTCATTCTACCCCAGTAAAATTCATTCTTTACCTTATCAGACGCCACCTATTAATGCTAAACTGAGGTGGGGTTATCACAGCGTCAATTTAGTATATAACGTGGCCAGTGTGAACTTCAGTTATATAACGCTCATCGGCGACCTGTAGTGTAAAAAATAATTCAAAATGTTCTGGAAGACAGTGGTGTTGGCTCTGTTCGTAGTCGTAGGTGAGTGAGTTGTCAGCATTATCAGTAGCTGAATATTTTTTAGAATTAAAGTAGATTGCTAAGGGTTTTATACATTTGCTATTTTTATGGATGTTTGATCCTTCATAGGCAATGTTTTAATCGTCATCTCTAGGATTGACAATGAAAATATTGTCATGCCTCTCTAGCCTCTACCTCAAACCTCTTACCTCTGTTCGTGCTTAGGGCATCCGCATCGTTAGGTGGGTGCCCGGCGGTATATGTTTCCAGTTTGGAAAATTATTCGTCAAATGTAGTCGTTGTCATATTAAAATACTTGAAAAAACTCATCTCATCTTCTCTCAATTTAGTAAACTTTGATCAAATTCTCTTCACAATAATCGAGACGTAACATATGCGCTGATTGGCTATCTATATGTCTCTTGTATACACCGTATTTTCGCTACGTAGTAAACTGTAAGGGCGTCCGCACCGTTAAGCGGGGCCCGGCACGGGCTATTTGTCCGCGACTGGGCACGGCGCGTCTGGCCGACATAATGGCGGACGCCCTTACAGTCCCGGGGATTTTCAGGATTGTCAAATACCTATATCGTCTTTAACTTTGCTTACATTTTTTACTATTTTTAAACTTTACTTTAATTGTAACTAAATTTTAATACTAAAATACTGCAATATAATGGCTTTAATCTGTATACATACACACGTTTTAGATTATGGTGTAGCTCCAATTTTTAAATCTATACTTTTATTAAAGCCATAAGAACAAAAAAGTATGTAAAAAGAAGATAATTAAAAAAAGGTCTAGGGTAAGACACTGAACAAGAATATAACATTTTTAAAATTCGTGTCTCTCTGTTTGTTTGTTTTTCTGTTTTTAATGATCGTTCGCACATCACGTAAAAACTACTCGACCGATTGCGATGCGGTTTTAACTGTTGGACTTAAAAACTGTTGTCTTGAAATAGCACATAGAGTATGTACTTTTAACCTAGAGAAATGACCACGCGTGCGAAGCCGCGGGTACAGCTAGTATTTTATAATACAATTTCATGACTTGTATGTACTCGTATTTATCTCAATCCTGTTTTTGTGCCTTAATTCGTGAATGAGTTTTTGTCTCTCTCACTACTAATTGCCGCTCGGCCCAAGCAAATGCGGTGTTATGGCGGCTTCAGAATAGCACAGCCACTCCCTCTTCGATTTGTGGGTGATTTTAAAGTACTTCTAGGGACATGGATACAGAACAGAACAGAATTCAGAACAGAACAGAATTCAGACTGATACAGAATTCTTGTCGCCTCTATATAATGACGAATATTGTGTTGAAATAAATATTAATCTAACAGTTATTTAGTTTGGAGCAAAGTCACCGTTTCGTTGACATAAGAACTTATTTAACGATTTTGTAGCAATTTATGTGTCGCATTTTGGAAAAGCACCCCACATGGAACAGATAATTTTGGGTTTAAGGTACATTTTTATCATTTAAGAATAAGTAGAAATACAATGAATAAATAGTACCTACTTACGGACAGTAGTGTACCTATCGAAGCATTGTTTCGAGTTTGATGTTACTGTCAGTCGGAGACCGAGGGTTGCCATCTGTGAGTCTTTACCCGGCTACAAAAAAGAAGGGATAATTGTATCAGAATACATTATGTATGCATGAATGAATGAATGTATGTAAATAATGTATATACCTATGTCCGTCTGTTTGTGCATGTGGCACAATTTACAGCCAACCTTTTAAATTTGTAGAAATTTTTAATTAGTAAAATCAGATATTTAAGCGACTTGAAAAACATGAGGTTATCGAGTTCACGCGTATGTATGTAATATTGTAATGCTTATTAAGTATCATTCATACACTTATGTTAGTCTATGTGGGTGGGTATCTAAACGAATATTTCTACTTTGTATATCAATCCGATGAGTAGAAGCCATCGAAGTTGCTTAAAGGTAGCCGATCAATCGATGAAAAAATATTTAACGACTGACCGAAATTTGTAAAATTTTACTTTTGGTCCTGGAATACATAGGACACTTTTTCCCCAGAAAAATGTCTATGTGGACAAAGCCGCGGGGGATAATATAACTACTCTATACCTAGATCATTTGAGTTTATTCTTATCTTACCTTTCGGATTCAGATGGAAGTAAAAAACAGATGGAAGTAAAAAACCGATGTAGGTATTTTGCGAGTTTTTATGTTATTCATCCATATATACTGCAATATGTTGGGGCTTTTTTGTCAGGGTAGGGGTAGGTGATGCTAATGCAGAGAAGCACGCAAGAAACGACCGAAGAAATAAAACATACCGGCGGAATCGCAAAGATGTGAAAATATTCACAAATGTTTGTCATTTATACAGAACTAGCAGAACACCGCGGTTTCACCCGCGTGAGGGATGATGATGATGATGAAGATAAAAGTATCCTATGTGTTATTGCAGGGTTAAGCTATCTCCATTCCAAGTTTCATCTAAATCCGTTCAGCCGTTTGAGAGTGATTTATGATGATGATGATATAAAAAAACAACAAAATCCGTTCAGCCCATTGATAGTAAAGTATGATGGTGATGGTAATGATGATGATGATGATGATGATGAATATGATGAAAAGTATCCTGTGTTAGCCCAGATTAAAAGCTATCTCCATTCCAAATTTCATTAAAATCGGTACAGCCGTTTGAGAGTGAAGTGTGATGATGATGATGATGATGGGAAGTATCCCATGTGTTATTCCAGGGTAAAAGCTATCTCCATTCCAAATTTCATCAAAATCCGTTTAGCCGTTTGAGAGTGAAGTATGATGATGATACTAATGATAAAACGTATTATATGTGCTAGTCCAGGTTATAAGCTATCCCCATTTCAAATTTAATTACAATCCATTCAGCCGTTTGAGAGTGAAGTATGATGATGGAATTATCTCATATTTTATTCCAGGGTATAAACAATCTCCTTTCCAAATTTAATCAAAATTCGTCCAGCCGTTATCGCGTTAAAACTCCCCAAACAAAGAACCAACCAAACAGACAACGTTTCACTTTTATTATTGGTATGGATTGGATGCGTTCTTGAAGGTTTGACACATAAAAAACAAATATTTTATGAAAACAAAATCCCGACTGAGAACAAAACTAAAAAAGAGGCTTACAAGCTTTAGATTCTTGATTTTTTAATATAGATAGGCATGAGGAGAATGAACCTGGCACGCCATGTTCTAGTTCATCCCGTCAAAGAGAAACGAAATTAATGTTGCCTCCGACTGTATCTTATATTTAAAAATCAAGAATCTAATGATTGTTAGTTTAATTCTGTTAGCAATCGTTTTTTTTATTTATTAATATCTAATATACTTGTATAAAAAAATAGTTTTTTTTATTTATTTTTGGAATGGTCTTTTACAGACCTTCATTTAAATACCTCACTCGATAGGTTTTGGTCATTTTTTCTTTCTATCGGAAATACAATATGGCTGCTGTACGCCGCTGCGCCGCCATATTAGTTTTCTTGTTACTTCATATATACTATAGCACTTTCGTGATTTAGACGAATCCAATGATACCTCATTTATGAAAATACATTATGCCGTTTAGTCTGTAGGACGCGCCAAATAAACGTACAAACAAACCAACAAACATACATACATACATACCTACAACCCAAACACATACATAACCCTCCGAAATCGGGTAAAAAATGAAGTTATTATTTTTCGGATATCCGTGTCGAATCAAAAAGATTGAACTAATTATCCTGTGCTAAAGAGTCCAATCCTGGTATATGCCTATATTAGGTACTAGGTTATGCTCTTTGGTATAATCTCTTTGTAGTACTGGCAACCTACTTGCAGATAACGAAGAGAGAGCGAGAGAGCTCTCGCATTTTTACTTGAAGAGACTTCATGTAAAGGACCCGCTCGTAGCCGTCTTTTCAAAACCAGTCAGAGACCCTGCCTCCCGTCCCCCGCACCGCGTGCGTTAATTCGGCCGTTTAATCTTCGATAAACTACTGTCCGTAAGGACTATATCTACACTAATATTATAAAGAAAATATTAGTGAAGGGGATGCAGTTAAGGAGAATCTCATAAGAACGTTTTCCTGTAGCTATTACGGATAAGGTAATTTCGTACAAAATGTATGGGAAAAGATTTTCGGAATTTCTGACATTTCTAGTACTCAAACCTCAGTCGGTCCAATAAAGTCTTTTGATCCTTATAAGAAATACCATTGTCTTGCTGACTGTACATTTTTTGAAAAATCTGTGATTGCAGTTCAGGATATCTCAAAAAGTTATGGAAGGTCTCCCCTAGGAACGTTTTCCTGTAACTATAACGGTTAAGGTACCTACCCTTACTGTCCCGTCTTAAAAATCCAACCTATGTACTGTGGTAAAACTGCCCATATCGAGATAAATTAACTGACTAATTAAAAATAGTCTAGTTGTATATTTAAACGGGACTTAATCTCGCTGTAAACTTAATTTTTATTTACCTCGACGTTTCGATCAAATTGCATTGTAAAAAATAAAACTAAAATATATATTGTATATTTTCTTAGCACTTCCTATTTTCCTTTAGAGGGATAATTATGGACACATCTGGGGAAAATTAAAGCCAAAATTTTCAGGCTTCTAATTATTATTTTATAGCGACTCCATTTTTTTAGTACTAACTACTTAATATACAGAAATTTTATTTGATGGCAGGCATCTTCGCTGATGACCAGCCGCCAACGCTATCTGACAGAAACATGTGCAAGCGTGGAAAGCCTGACGACAAGGTGGGCTTCATCACCGCCATCGAAGTTTTAAGAATCTGTACCTTTGGGTCGGGGAATCTCGACCAGCTGAAGAAAGACTTTTTTGGAGCTTTACCCAATGGAACAGCAGCTGCTACAGCGGTGTTGAAGAAGTAAGATTTATTTAAATGACTCATAAAAATTGCATTGCTTATTAAATTACCTACTAGGAACTAACTAAACCTTCTCATCATCAGGTACACCGCCAAAGCTTCTCAGGTGAAGACCTGTGCCCACACCCTGCTTGACGGAGGGAAGCCCTGTTTGGACAACGGCGAATTGGAATTATTCTCTTACATCAGAAACGCCACTGATCTGATCGTTGACTTCCTTAGCTACAATGATGGAGAACGTGTCGCACGTAAGTTAACTTTCAACTAGTTGTAAGTTTTTTTTATTAGGTCCACAGAACTGCGTCTGCAGTCTCGACATCGATAGAGATTGCTTTACAACTGAAATCGGTCGCAAAGCCCGATTATAGCAATATTTCTTCTTCTTCTTCTTCTTTCTTTTGGATGGCTTCTGCGGAGGCACTGGCCTACTAGCAATTTCGCCAATGTCAAGTGTATTATATTTTAAAGTAATGTCACGTCACAGTCAATTATTGTCAAAGTCACGAATCAGTAAAATGGTGGACATTTACTGAAACTTCCGAGGGAGATTTGGAAAAATCACAAAATGCCATTTGTTTCTGCGTTTGATTCTTTTGTCCGCACTCGTGCACGTTAACGAACACCTAATGGTTAATATGCGGGAGCTTTTAGCTCCCCGAGTTGAACGCAGGCTCGTAAAAATCAAACCTTAATATTCACGGAGAAAAGCCGTTTATTCCGTATCACAAACTACGTTCATATTAATTTATTTACAATAATCTTTCATACACGACCAGAACCAAAAGCCGTAATGACACTAATGACTAAACTACTATTTTAGTGATGGGACATTAGCGCGCCCGTTGGCATGCTAGTGATGTCGCCACACCAATATTCCACCAATATTACACATTAACACTCGAAGATACACAAGATTGAGAATAAAATCTAACTCTACATCACAACATTTTGAATTTTTTCAAAAAACCCCTAGCTATATTTAGTCTCTACCAAATATCGATGTCAATCATTATCAATGTCAGTCATAGAGTAACAGACATTTCTTACTGTCGTTGATGTCAGTACAGATACCGATGACAGTTGATAGGTTTTGACAATAATTGTCAAAGATAACGATTGTCATCGGTCGTATGGTATATGTACCTACGTACTTCGGACGTAAAGCAATCTCTACCTACTCGTATGTCAAGACTGCAGGCCCTGGACATTGTACCTTCTTACTAGAGTATATAAATTAAGTTACGGTAGCATTAATTTTGAATGTCTAGTGACTTTACATTATAAGTAAAACAAGTGTTGTATGGTACAAAAATTCGACTTCAAAAGGATTAACTAAAAAATACTACTGAACCAATTCTGATGAAATTTAGATAGGAAAGACCATACTGGAAGTTTACTGGAGGTAATAATATCCCAATAAATTTTCAAAATCAGTTCTTAATTGACGGAGAAATCGTTGAACATACATAAATATATTACTAAACCATTTTGATCAAGGTTTATTCTTCAAAGTTATTAAGTTATTAATCATCTAATTTGGTTCAGAAATCCCTACAGTATGTACATTAACACCAAAATAAATCGATTTAATTCCTAATTAAAAAAAACTACACCATTTTTGATGAAATAGATGTGGGACTACATAAGGGATAAATACTAGATTTATATAAATGTAATGTTTCATTTTTACATTACTTTACTTTAATAGTTGCAATTGCAACATTAGACTATAGTAGTTAACATTAACTTGAATAATAGAAAATTGAAAATATTGCAAGAATCTTAAAAGAAAATTGCTACTGTTTAGTTATAAGGAATATTATCATCATCATCATCATCATGTCAACCTTTAGAAGTCTACTACTGAACATAGGCCTCCCCCAAAGAGCGCCACGACGAACGCTCACGAGGACACGAGGACACGAGGTCGCCATTCAAGAATATTTATTCCCAAGTGGTTTTCGTTTGTACAAGTGGATGTTTTTTGAGAACATAGGAGATATAGAGAGAGAACATAGAGATTTTGAGAACCTTGGTTCTTCTACGGGTTTCCTCGTTACGGATCTTATCACGTAGTGAAACTCCGTGTATTACACGCTGCGTGACTTTGAGCCTGTGTATGAGACCAATAGTTAGCGACCATGTCTCATGCGGTATGTCATCACTGGCAACACGCACTGCGCGAGTAATTTCCCGAACTCTGCCCATCCGAGTTGGACTCGTCGGTTAACCTCTTTGTCGAAGTGGGATCTACCCAGTTGGATCGTCTGACCTAAGCAGACATAGTGATCAACAGCTTTGATAATATAAACTAGCATGGGTGCGACATGGGCATTTGACATGTTAATTTTAAGACCCACCTGTTGGTCTTAAAATTAACATGGGTACTTAAAATTAAACTGCCCCACTCTCAGTTCATCGCCATTCCTCATGCCCAGCCGTGCGTGGGGGACTTCCCCATCACCATTGTGAAGTGTATTTTTGGGGCACTTCATCGTCCGGTCGTTTCGAGTGTGGGGCGTACACTTGTATGACCTTCAACGAATACCGTTCGGTAATTCTGAGTATAAGGTATGCCACCCTGCACGAAACGCTTTCGTTCTCCACAATGCCAAGGGACTTGTGGACGAGAAACCCGATACCGTGTTGGGACTGCTGGTCGCCCTACCGGTAATAGAGGAAGTTGCCAGAATTGAAGATCATCCTATGTTCTCCCTCTCTTCGACTTCTGATAACCCTATAATATCCCAGCGCTATTAATTACTACTTATTCCAGCTCTATCAACTTCTTATCGGTCCTCAAGGTGCGTGCGTTGTATGTTGCCAGAGATCATGGGGGTTGGTAGCTGGGTCTCTGCCGGGGATTCTCAGCACCGGTGTCAGGAATAATCGAGCTGCCGAGGACTGGGGGCCGCTTTATCATATTGTGGGGAGGAGGTGGGGGGGGGGTGTCTATCATATTGTTCATATATTCACCACGCAAGTGGATACCGCACCGCAGGGTTACAAATATTTACTCAGAGAACGCTGACGCCATCTTCCGGTGTGTATTCCCTTAGTCGCCTCTTACGACATCCATGGGAGGATTGGGAGGGGTCTAAATGTAAGCCGAGACCGCCACGGCAGAATATAAGAATTATATATTTTTGTAATGGTATTTTAAAGACCTGTATTTTGATACCTTACTCGAAAGGTTTTGGTCTTTTTTGTTCCGTCGGAAATACAATATGGCAGCTGTAAGCCGCCATACTGGTTTTATCTTCATATATCCCATTAGCACTCTCGTGATCAAGACAAATACAAAGATACCTCATGTATCCAAATCCAGGAAGCCGTTAAGGCTGTAAGATGCGCCTTAGAAACGTACAAAAAACAAACACACATAAAACCCAAACACATAACCCTCCTCAGTCAAATGTACAAAAATGTACAAAAAAAGAACAAAAAGTTACCTACATGTTGCCATGCTTTCGATCACGGTTCGTTTTGCATACAAAAAGCCATTGACAATAAAAAACTGTATAACATGACATGGGAAATGCCACTTTAATAAGGTCGTTTGTCGTTTGGTTGGATAAGGGTCGTTAGTGGCATAAAAAACATTTTTATTCGTTTCCAGTATTTTTCTCCGAGCAAGGCCCTCTATGTTTAGAAGAGAAGAAACTCGACATTCAAGAGTGCACGTCATCGCGCAGTTCCACGCCTGCCAACATCGATCCTGTTGTCGGGACCAGCATCTCCGTAAGCACAACAAAACTTTTTTCACATAGCTTTATTGCGGCATATCTAGACTGGGCTGATGCTTGAAAGCGCAAATCTTTTGATATTGGGGCTAGGAAAAGAAAATTCAACGTTGCCGCTAATACCTGCAAGAAGATACTTAGGAAAGCTCATTTTAATCACGTGGGTCGAATAGGGGCCAAACTGTCTTCATACCTCACGGGTAAGCAAAGCTTTTTGGTCCGTGACCAAGTCGGTCGAAGTGAACTTCTGCCGCCCCTCTCTGCCACCATTTCTGAAACCAGATGGATCACTGGCTCACACTGCTGGAGAGAAAGCAAAGAAGCTTCGCAACTAGACGCTTCCGGCAAGATACCTTCCTGCCGTCTTAGTTAAAACTCCGCAATTCATGTCCGAAATACGCATTCGCCAGAATGAGGTTTTCAGATATATTTTGATGGAGTGTGTCCGTAACGAAACATTTAGGTTATTGTGTTTTGGTAGAGATAAAACTATACACGTTGGCCTTCTAAATAGTACTTTGGCTTGTCCGACATCCGAGGAAGCCAAAATGTTATATAAGTTGACAGATTTAGGCTTAGCCAAATAAGTTGAAATGTTGGTTATTAATATTTTTAAGTTAATTTTGTTTTCGCGGACTTAACGGGACGATGTGGTCGCTCAGCGACAAAGTCCTTTAAATTAAATTTAAAAAAAGAAGAGGTTCTCAGAACGCTTCGAGCTCTAGATGTGAACAAGGCCAGTGGTCCTGATGGCATTACAGCGATTGTTTTGAAAAATGTGCACCCGCATTGCCTCCCATCTTAATGGGTTTGTACCGCCTCTCTCTTCATGCAGGTAAAGTTCCAAAAAGCTGGAAGCTTGCCAATGTACAACCAGTACTAAAAAAGCTTCCCTCATAGGGATTACCTGTTGGCTTATACAATTGGATAGTTGATTTTTTGAGGGAACTATCTGTTCGAGTAGTCCTAGAGGGCTGCTCGTCTAATCAAATGGCTATCAATGCCGGTGTACCTCAGGGATCGGTTCTCTCGGCTACACTGTTTTTACTGAATATTAATGACCTTCTGAAACCCGACAACTTTGGGTTGTAGATGACAGAACTGTAGTTGAGAGATACACTTCCAATGCTCAAGCCAGCTGCGTCGCTGTCCAGCTTTATAGAGAGGCTATGGTGGACCGTTTGAATTTAGCCTTAGAAGCCGTGTCCGATTGGGGTGATGCTAACTTGGTTAAGTTTAATGCTACTAAAACGCAGGCATGCTTGTTTTCTGCTTGGTCTTACATTTATTCCAAAGCCAAGGCAGCTGCAAAGAAACAAGCACAGGTCCGATCTTGTATGGAGTACTGCTGCCTCCTCTGGGACGGTTCTGCCAAGTATCAGCTCGAGTCTTTGGATTCAATTGAGAGATGAGCTATCAGGCTCATTGGGAATGACACTCTAGTAAAGAGTAAGCTTCAAAGTCTGGCGCATCGACGTGAGGTCGCAAGCCTGTCGGTATTCTACAGATTGCATTACGGAATGTGCACAAGAACTGCACAATCTGATTCCCCCATCACCTTTCCATCACCGTACGACTAGAAGATCGGCAAAGCGCCACCCTTTTATGGTTGAAATACTTCGCACAAGAACGAAGCATTACGCTTCTTCATTTATTATAAGAACTGCAAAAGAGTGGATTGCCCTCGTTAGTGTTTCCGGTAAATTAAAACCCAGGTGAGTTCAAGTCATGATTGAATAGGTATCTAATAGGACAGCGTGCCACACCTTCGACCACATCATCGCTTTCCATCAAGTGAGATCGTGGTCAAACGATTGCGTAGTACTATTATATATTCTGTGCTAGTACGTAATAAAAAAAAAATAGACGAGACAGGAAGAAGATATATTTTCTGGCACTTTTTACAAGTAAATAACGGACTTACCTGTAAACAGTAGGTTAACGCCTAGGCATAAAAGTTTTTCATTACAGCAGCTATTGAGTTCCAAGACATCTATATAGATCTCTAACTAAAACTAAGTAACTTAAAATTGATTGTGAATGTTTCTGGAAATCAAATAGGTACAGAATTATTAACAAAAAATAAATTTGTTGTGATAATTTTACGTTGGTAATATAGAAAAAGTGATACTGTTCTGGCTCAACTGTAATTATTTTATTCTTTTTAGTGGTTGTTTACATAGTAACATTTTTATTATGAAGTAGTTTATTTTCTTTTTGAACATTATTTTAGTTTATATAACCAGAAATCTCATCAAGACAAACCATATGAGCCCAAACTCGAAGTTATTCCATCATCCGATTGTGTTGTTCTTTTGACTACTACTACTACTACTACTGTAGTTTTTTTAATTGTCATCAGCAAACCATGACAAACCTTCAGCATCTTTGGACTTCCTTAAATTGTTCAAAATTGACTTGCAATCCAGTCCTAAGCATTATAACACAGAGAATTAAATTAAAGCTTGCTTAAAGCTACTAAACCAATTTTGATGAAATTAATACAGTACCACACTAGAGGTCTTCTTCAAGTAAAAACAATCATTTAATTCGGTTCAGAAATCCCAAGATAGAGAATATAAACTATAAAACTAATAGATTTTCTAATAAAACTACTGAACCAATTTTGATGAAGTTTATATGGGACTACACAGAAAGTTTACCCTTTTGAATAAAAAAACAACCAACTAAATCGGTTTAGAAAACTTAGACATAAACACAAATTAGATTTACTCAAAAAACTATCTATTCTCGAAAAACTGCTGAACCAATTTGGATACAATTTATATTGGACCACCTGGAGAGTATACCCTTCTTACAAAAAAAAGAATTTTCAAAATCGGTCCGCAATTGAAGGAGATATCGATAGACATACATAAAAAAGAAAAAATACATACATACAGTCGAACATATAACCGTCTCTTTTTCTGAAGAATCTTAATAACAACTTTAATGGCTTATGAGGTAAAAAGTAACGTACCGATTGCAATGCGATTTTCTTAGTTACCCAACTATGACAACCGCATTGCAAGCTTAGGATCTTAGCTACGGAACCCTTTGTCTATATGTGTCCGACACGAACTTAGCCGGTTTTTTAGACTAGGTATGTGTAATACGAATAATAAAGTAATACTATAAAGCCTCAGGGAGCCCTTACATAATATGTATTCTGTGCCCTTACTGACATCGCATGGCAGAAAACGGAACTAATCTCACTCTAGGTAGGTACTTACTAGGTATATTCAAAGGTCTTATGCGTCGCTAGCTTTCTCTTTTGGATGTTACGTCCCATGGACATCTATATACTTATAATAAGATTGTAAATGGTCCAATTCTGTACATTGAAGATATTTAAATATTTTTTTTGGAATGTGCTCTTTAGTCGATACTGAATCCAAAACTGTTTTTTTTTCATTTTTGTCTTTCTGCCTGTCTGTATCTTGGCTAGGCATCACGCCAAAACTACTGAATGAATTATAATGAAACTTTGTATGTTTTGAGTTCATACTACGAGGTATGACATTGGATGCTTTTCATCCCGAAAAAATAAAGTGTCCCGCAGGATAGGGGTTGAAACTTATTTAAAAGAACACGTATCACGCTGAAACTACTTGACGGATTTTGATGCAACTTGGCACAGTCAAAGTTTAAATGGTGGGCTAAAATATAGAACTTTAACAAAAGGGTTCTTGCGGAACAGGGGTCCAAGGATATGTTAAGTTTGAAGTAATACATTATATTATTTTGGAGGGTACTCTTTATTCGATACTGAAGCGAAAACTGTATACTTTTTATTTTTGTCTATCTATCTGTCTGTATCTTGACCGCCCATCACGCCGAAACTACTAAATGAATTCAAATGAAACTTGGTATTATATGAGTTCATACTACGAGGTAGGATATTGGATACTTTTTATTCCATTATTTCGCATGGTTCCCTTGGTAGAAGGGATAAAAATCAAAATTTGTACTTAGTTGTAATTCATTAACGCGTAGTCCGATTTCAATCGTTTTCTTTTTGTTAGAACGGAAGTACCTACTTTAAATATTATCAAGTCGGATTTATAGTTCAGAAATTACGGACAGCACAACCCTCAGTATTATACCCAAATAACTTGAAATCCTAAATGTACAAGAACGTTTGAACGTACGGCTCATCTTAAGCTGGTCTTCGCACTTTATCATATAGGATTAAAGTTCACCGTAGATACAAACACAACGTAGTGTGGGACGTCTGCCGGCCAGGTGGAGAGGCGACTTGCCAAAGACAGGTGGCAGCGACAGGATGAGAAGAGCCGAAGATCGGGCTCAATGGCGTACATTGGGAGAGGCCTACGTCCAGCAGTGGACTGGTATAGGCTGATGATGATGATGATGATGTTGACACAAAAATCGCGTGTTAGGTCACAAAAATCTGTACCGTCCTGTTTTTTTGGGATGTTGTTAGGCTATAGTTAGATAGATAGATAACACTTTATTGCACCAAATGAAACACTTACAAACAAAAATAAACTTAAAAATATATACCAGTAGTGTCTTCGTGATGCTCGAAAAACATCGATGTTTTCGTATTTTTTTCAGATTTTGGCTTATAACTTCTAAAAGGTGCTTCCCACAGAAAAGTTATCTACTACAATTATAAAAAATACAATATTTGCTATAATTAAAGCCTAACTGCAGCTTTGTTATTTTTTAAAAAATCCGAGATGCAGTACCTACTTCAAACATTAGCCATTTTCCCTAAGAAGTTCGAAATTGTAATTTTAGCCGCCTTCCGAGCAGAATATCAGCTATAATACTCATGCTACGATGAAAATCATGAGAAAAAACTGTTATTTAACTTTAATATAAGCACAAGTACGCTTCTTCATTTATTATAAGAACTGCAAAGGAGTGGAATGCCCTGCCCTCGTCAGTGTTTCCGGTAAATTATAACCCCGATGTGTTCAAGTCAAGAGTGAATAGGTATCTACTAGGCAAGCGTGCTACACCTTCGACCACATCATCGCTTTCCATCAGGGGAGATCGTGATCAAACGATTGCCTAGTCCGTAATAAAAAAAAGATAAAAAAAAGTAAAACTTCGTAGAACCAAAAGTTCCCCTGATATCTGGACAAAACGAAAAACTAAGAAAATCGGATTTTTAGAAATGTAAATTGTTAATAATATTGCACAGTTATCACAGTTAATGTTATTAAAATGACATCATGTTTATAAATTTGATTTATTTTCAGTGTATCATACCTACATATAACATTTTGTGCTTGTCTATTCATCTGCGTCGGTTTGTTTGTTCGCGCATCACGTAAAAACTACTGCACTGATTGTGATGCGGTTTTCACTGATGGATAGCTTAGGGTTTGACTTAAAAACTGTTGTACTTGGTTTCTCAAAATAATTTGTAAAAGCCGAGCAATCAATAAAATACTTATTGACGGCTGAAGGAATTTTGATTAAAGTCAAAGGTTAAAGTTAAAGGTTTATTGTAAATAGGCAAAAATAATAGCACTTTTACAAGTCAAAATTAACATCTCCTGAACAAAGAGAAATACATAAAATATTATAAAAAGATCTAATCAATCCAAATTTAGATAAACTAAGTATTCTTTGAGTTTGAAAAGGAAATTTCCCTTTCATGTACCAACAAAGTTAAATCTCACACTGGAAAAGGAAATAACTCTAGCGGTGCTTCGGAAATACGCCCGTTAGAGAAAAGAGCACCAAGAAACTCTACGAGGGTGTATTTTTTCCATATTTGTTAATTCTTTATATTTTTTTCAAATGTCACAATTATAACATGTAAACTACAAATATAAAACATAAAAGTGACAATGAGATGTCCCACAAACATCAAACAATCAAACTAGAAAAAATAAGGTAAATAATTCTTGCTCGATAATTATGTTGTATAAAACAAGTGATCTCATGGTATGTTTGAGACATCTCACAAAGTACTTTGAACATTTCATTCACTTAACGTTAACATCGAAGCTATCACTTATTATTATCATGGAGCTTGGAGACATCAGGCCATGCATTTCTGTCATTAATATAATCATTTACATTGTACCTAATACGCTTTCTTTATGAGATTTACTTTAACAAAAGTTTTAATCCTATGCATTGGTAATTGATCAATGCCGTCAGGTAATTTATTAAAAAAGCGTATACAGTTCCCCATATATGAACCACTAACATTCTTTAACCGAAATCCAAACACTTTTAGTTCATTTTTATTTTTTGTATTAAAATTACGAACACCCTATTTTTAACAAAGGTATTGATATTCTTCCGAACATACATTATATTTTCATATATATATTGACAAGCCACTGTAAGAATATTGATCTCTTTAAAACGTTCCCTAAGATAATCTCGGGATTTCATATTGTAAATGGAACGAATTGCTCTCTTCTGTAGCACAAATATTGATTGAATTTCCGCGGCCTTACCCCACAGCAAAATGCCATATGACATAATACTGTGAAAGTAACTAAAATATAGTAATCTTGCAGTAGCTATATCGGTCAACTGTCTAATTTTACGTACTGCATAGGCTGCAGAGCTCAATCTACCAGCTAACAACGATATGTGAGGACCCCACTGTAATTTTGAATCTACAGTAATACCCAAAAATGTGGTTGGCTGCACAAGGTCTACAGGCTCACTATTTATTAAGATACTTGAATTCGTAGGAACCCCTCTGACATTGGGTAGTGAGAATTTGATACATTTAGTTTTCTTAGGATTTAACATTAAATTGTTAGTTGTAAACCAACTAAAAACTAGCGCGATTGCCTTGTTAACTTCGTCAAAATTATTCAAGGTTCTGTCAATCTTAAAAATTAGAGAAGTATCATCTGCAAACAAAACAATATCACATAAGTTCTATATGAAAAAGGGAAGATCGTTAATGTAAACCAAGAACAAGAATGGCCCATGTATTGAATCCTGTGGAACTCCCGCTGTAATGAAAGATCCCGATGACTTCGCACCATTTACATCTACTTTTTGGATTCTATTGCTAAGATACGAGGATAAAAGATCGAGAGCTTTCCCATTAACTCCGTAATGATTCAATTTAAAAATTAATGTTTCGTGGCAAACGCAGTCAAATGCTTTGGATAAATTGAAATATATGCTTTAAGAGCCCTGTGCCTGCGTCTGTAGTTGAACGGCCTTTAGTGAAGCCATATTGTTCATTATGAAACAGACCGTTGAGATTGGAGTGTGTTAATATAACTTTCTCAAAAAATTTACTTAGAGCAGGAAGTATAGAAATGAGTCTGTAGTTAGTCGGATCATTTTTACTGCCAGACTTAAATAAGGGAATAAGCACGGTAATGTTATCTAAGTATACAGTATTCTATCTTCATACAAGCGGCCGGAAAGTGAGTTATACCTACGCACCTCGTGTCGGTACCCACTCGGTACACGGCCAGTCGCGAATGCGCCGCAGCTCGGTGTGGCTCGGTAATGTCGTGGCCGCAGTGACGAACGAACGGTGTGTTTTTTTTTGTAAGCAGTAAGCGTGCGATTTGTGAATATTTTACTGAAATAAGTACAAGTACTAACTTATTATCGCAAAGAGCACGAATAGACTATATTGTGCTATTTTTGGTTGTTTGAATTCTTCAATAACGCATCCAGAGACATTTTTAAAAAAAAAAATATTACCTAGTACGTAATTTGTTTATTTTTTTTAATAGATAGGTATTTCGTTTTTGGGGTGATACGTTGCGAGACGGTATCCTCCTTGTCCATGTTTCCCAAAAGTATTTTTAATGAAACTATTTATCCGAATGCGGATTTTTTATACTATTAAATTTAGCAATAAATCTTTTCGTACGTCTCAGTCGAGGCGCAAATACTTTTCTGTATCAAATTTATAAGGGTGTATTTTTTTTATTAAATCTACTAATTAAAAAACCACATGTATTTTTATTGAACACTTCCTATTTCATTCACAACGAATTTCTTTCTTTTTTACATACTAAAATATACAATCACAAAACTAGAAAGAAATTCAAGTAGGTAGATGAAATTAAAATACTGCAGGCGGGCAGCCCTATCGCGTGTTTACGTACCACGCGGCTGTAGATAGTTATTTCAAGGACAGAGCCGAGTCACAATACTGATAGATAACATTACCGTGGAATAAGTTTACTATTTTTCATTATGTCGGGAAAAACTCCTTCACCAACGCAATTATTAAAAATAATTACTAAGTATGGAGCAATTATATTAATAATGGAACTTAATTTTTTAGTAGATCCCCAGAGATCCTCTGTATTTTTTATGTTAAGCAATTTAAATGTCTTAACAATCGATAATAAATGTTAGTATATTGGTATTTTAGGTCCCGGATTAGCACATAGAGTACTTTTAACCTAAAGAAGTGAACACGTCTGCGAAGCCGCGTGCACGGCTAGTTTTTAAATAAAAGTGTTAATTTGAATTCTCAGGATAGATGCGGTTATTACGACGCGATATATAATTGCACTATGAGCGCTCTGAACGGCTGCACCAACCCAACTCCCCTTCGCAACTTGGTGGAATCCCTGTACACAACACTGCGCAAGAGTTCGCCTTGCAACGACGCGCTTCCTGTAACTACGCCATCAACGGTGAGCAAATATTGCAGTTTTCATCAGTTCAGAAAAATAATTCAGTCGGCAAATTAATTTAATTGGGCAGCAGCTTGTGGTCAGCAAACAAACAAGCTTGATCAAAAATATCGGGCTGCGCAGCTCTAAAAGTTATTTGTTGCGTGTATTACTGCAGCAAAATGGGTAATATTTGAAACATTACCGCAGCAAAATTTGTTTATCACGATTATTTCCTCTCGACACTCTTAGTGCTCCTCACGACACTATAATTTTCTATCATACTCTCATTCTTCTAAATCTCAACCTTTTGCTGCGGTAATACACGCTATTTGTTCAGCTAAATAAATGATTCTTACCGAAGTCAGATTTTATATAAAAATAATTATAATAATATATATATAATTAAAATATAATTAAATAATAAAACATAATTAATTAATTTATTTATTTATTTTGCGTATAATTTATTTTCACAGCAGCAGATGGTCAAAAATAACGAGCTTCGCTCACACTAAGGTAAGGCTAAGGCCCTTTACATTTTTTATGTAACCCCCTCTGATTTCACTGACTAGCTTAACCTTTTAAATGTAAAGGCTTTAAATATAAACAAGTCCTCCATTGCCACGCTACATCATCAGCCTTACTAGTCCACTGCTGGACGTAGGCCTCTCCCAATGAACGCCACTGAGATCTTCGGCTCTTCTCAACCTGTCACTGTCAGCTGTCTTTTGCAAGTCGTCTCTCCACCTAGCCAGCAGGCGTCCCACACTACGTTTGCCTAAACGTGGTCTCCACTCTAAAACTCGTTTTCTCCATCGGTGCTAAGCTAAAAAATCTACATTTATATATTTATTTTGTATCTTTTAGAGCAGTAGGCTTAGAGTCAACGGACGTATGTGGCGTTTAACATGCTCCGGACACTTCCAGAACGTGGACACCTTGTTGTTATATGTCTCTCGAGATGCTTGAGCGGCCAGTAACAACTGTCATTTGCATATTTAGCAATCTATTACGTTTAACCCGTGAAATGTCACCGAGACACAGACTTCCTCTTACAAAGGGATGAGTCCCCCACAGTCCCCCATGCTGGCCCAGGGCTTGTTGAATGTGCCATTGTGTTGAGTCCCTAAATGCCTTCATCTGCTACGAGCCGTTACCTTATGACTAATGTTTTGTTTCTTTTAAGAGACAAAACATTAAGAAGAACTAAGGACGGAACTAAGGACTGCAGTCTTCGTAGAATATGGAGGAGCCTATAGTTAACATGATTTACAGAAGTGCCAAGTTATAATTCAATAAACTAATTTCCCAAATTTCTTTATTTTATTTTGAATCTGTCCGTAATTATTATCAAAAAAGAAAGAACCTACAGAAGTTTCTGAATCTATTTTTACATCTATTATCTTTAAAAAACAAGCACATAATGTAGTTTTAGTATTTGAAATTTATATAATAAATAGCACTGTCAGGATAACAACAATAAACACATAGTGGCAAGATAATAAGCAACATATTGCACATTTATTCAGTACAGCAAATTAAAATGGATATACCTAACAACATTGAAATATTGCACATAAAAAATATAAATATCACAAAATACATTTAATATTACCCCCGAGAAATACAAAAATTTACAGAACAGAATTGGTGGTTCGCACAAAAAAATAAAGTTATCACAAAATAGGTACATATCCCGAGAAACACAATAAACATAACTGCCACTATTATCGTAATCAATCGAATAAAACTAAAACCAATTCTTAAACATTTGTAGAGTAATGTCATATTTTTCCCAACAGATTCAATACATTCAACACTTTATTGATCTGCTCCAAGTTTGTAGTAATTAACTTTACTTATTCAATTATATATTATCTGTGGTGTCACTTCATTACCACCAACCAGGCGCGCAGTTTTATGGGAGGCGATGTTCTGCAGTATATAGGTGTACCGGCGGGGCCCTATTTCATAAAACGACAAATCATAATAAACCTACAAATGTCAGTCGAATAAGCCAAACCTGCGTTTCATATAACAAAAATGTACGACATTTCTATAGTTTGACTGACAATTGTCGGTTTGATTGACATTTGTCAGTGTACTATAGTTTTATGAAATAGGGCCCTGGTGACATTCACTTCATTTAAAGCATTATTTTTATGGCCGCGAAACCTGATCTTACAAATTCGTATTGGAGCAGAGTAACAAACAGCTAGTATTCAAGTGAAACTTAAGTACCAAATAAAACTTCCCTATATTCTGTACTTCTCTACCCCACAGAAAAAAGATCAAGTAGAAGTAGTAATTAATCGAAGCACTCGTAGTACTAAGTAAGCGTAGCTCCGCGTAGTTACAGCTCGACTGCTGTGACTACTTCAGTACTGTCATCCGTAATTTTTCATAAACATAACCGAAAACGCTGAATTGTGCTTGATAAGTATCCAGTGTTCTACCCCAAGCAATCTAAGTTTACACTATAACCATGAACATAACAAACATTAAAGCAATGTCTTATTTCTAAACCGACCCTAAAATCAGCACAAGTAGCAAAGATTCTTAGGCTAAATAAAAATATTTATATAATAAATTCGCTTATAATATGTTGATTTTTATTTTTATTTTGTAAAATGTCTAAAAACTATTTCTATGCATGGAATTGTATGTAATAAGCATTAAATCTTAATCACAGTTGCAAAGTAAAACTATAATAAGCAGTCCGAAGTATTATTATTGAATTACAGATGATTTCATGTTTTCAAACAAATAGGTATAAAACTGACTTATTCGTATTTTGAGGTTGGAAGCTCATTGCAATTTCAAAAACAGTGGTATTTTTGTTCAAATCTTACATTTTATCTCATTTCTATTACTAGGGATTGCATTTTGAATGCTTTTGAATAACGCCATGGATTTGTTAGTCTGTACAAAAAGATGTGTGATTTGACCATAAGAGATAATACTAAAGCCAGCTCTACACTCGAGTCAAGAATTCGCGGACGAACCGTACAAATAATCAAAAGGGAAAATGAGGAAAAAATGGTCGCGAAACCATCCACAATCATTACGCGGGCGTTCACAGCATGATAGTAGCGCGGGCTTTATACCATTTGCACAGACTAAACAACTCATTGTGCAAAAACTTTTCTTTTTATCTGTGGTCGTTATTCTTTAATACATTAATATTCTTTAAGCCTAAGCGTGTATTTATATGAGCATAAATTGTATTTGGCCGCAGTATTTTGGCGTGTATATGTACATATATATAAAACGATATGTATTCTATGCGATATATGCATGCTATACAAAATATTGTCTATAAAAGTATATATTTAATTACTTACTTCATATAAAAATAATATATTTTGATATTATCCAATGATTTTGCAATTAAACTACTTTTCACGAACAAACAAACAAGACGAACCTTCCAAAATAAGAAGAAAAAATCACGTTCTCATTGGTAAAAATATTGCCCTGCACTGCTTATAAATATGTACTCGCACAAAGCATTACACAATACAACAGCGACTGAACATCGTGCGTTCGTCCGGACGCCTACTTTGATTCATTTTGCGAAGGTTTTTGTTTGTCACATGTTTTGTTCGTCATGGTTTTTGGTTTTTGTTTTTTTTTTGTTTGGTTTTTGTTTGTTTGGGTTTTATAAGTTGAATAAGTAGTTCCATTGCAATAAAAATGGAATTAAGGTGCTTGTTCAATTGGCATTATAACGTTTGTTTGGCATTCCTAACAGTGTACTAATAATAAATAGAAGCCAGTATATAAAATTTGCTTTAACTATACATAGCCACCTAGTTTCTTTTTTATAGTTACTCTACATCATAATGGAACAATATTTGCGCATGTTATAAATATTTTAAAAACTTAGAACAACGAGGCAAGAACAACAATTTAAATCGCAATTTTAACTTTAATTAGTTTTAATCAGTAATAATATTTATAATAACTGCTATTTAACAAAAATATTGTACTGAATTAGAATTGCTTCCTACGTTATGTTTTGTATTTGTATTTACGCTGACATAGCTCTACAATGTACGTCCGCCCAAAGACTCGAGATACAGTGACAAGCAATTAAATATAAAACTTTAACAAATTTTATAATTCATGTAAATATTACAATTTTGCATAAATAAGTAGGTGAAGTTCTGTTCAAAAGAAAGTAGTTGCGCATCCAATAGTGTCAAACAAGCTTCATAATTGGGTAGTTACATAATTTAGAACATTGAGAGAAGAGACAGATCGGGCACATATTTTCGCAAAGCCTTCTGCCTCAATATCGATTACGTAGTGTTTCGTAGTAGTTTGTGTGGAAAAATTATAAATTTACATACTCATAGGTCAATTATTCCAAAGCTATGTCAACTGTAAATTTTATCAAATTGTATTCTTCTGAAATCACCACACCTTCAAAATCAATTTTGTAGGGGGATATTGTGTAAATAATATACATATATTTTATTAAATCCCCACTGAGACGCAAGCGGGTCTGAATATGATCCCTTACATTTTATTGCTCGTAACTGTACTCACTGCTCTCTATGGATTTGCTGTGCCGTGCTTTCGTTTGTGCTGATTCAAAGTGCCCCACCGAGCGTCCAAGCGGACATTGCTTCATCTCCTGACGTTAGTCACAGAATAAATAATAGTACAAAAGCCTTAGTTACTTGGACGCTACTACTGCCAAACTACTGCTATCAGTGCCAAAATGGCGATAATCAAATGCTCTCATTGCGACGTTCGTCAAGAGACTGTCTAGAGTACGGAGTAATATGCAGTCTGTCGTCTATGATGTACACTGCAACCAAAACCATAAATCTGATTTCTTGATCGCTGATTAGTGCACATACGAGAATGACTAAACGACGGACGTTCGGCACAAATTGTAAATTAGCGTATAGATAGATACGCTTTTCTCGTTATTGAGGTTTACCGAATAATTTTTGTCCGATTATTCTAGGACGGGCTGAGGACGGTTTTTTTTAGTAATATATTATTAATAATAAAATGGAAATAAATTACAAAAGTATTTATTCGTTTTTTTTTTAATAGTCTGTTATCGTAAGTTTCATTTAACCAAACAGCGCAATATTAACAAAAAAAAGTATTTTTGATTGATTATAGTTAAATATCATGCACACGAGTGTATGATTTTTTGTGATGTAGAAAAAAAGACGCAGTTATGCTATAGAAAAAGCTGCACTAATTCCTTTTGTTGATTTTGTTCGGTCTTCGTAATTTATTCGGGTTATAGCTGAGGCAACACAGCAAGGTTGAACGTTAGATTAGAAGTTGACATAGCGATAGGATGCACCTCATCGCCTCTTCGTACACAGAAAGGCCGAAAGATAGTTTTAGTAGATATTTGTGTCTCCTAATATCTGTGGTTTAAGGTGTTTATTTCTCAGAAGAATAAATTTACCCTTACTCTGCTTATATCTGCTGTTTTTATGCATGTTTTGCTTCGAGCAAACAGGCAACTCCGTTTGAGTCGGTTGTTTTCTCGAAGACATATATGACTTGCTATTACCAGTATATAAACACAGCGCCTTTACATATATTTTTTTATAATTTACAAATAAATATAAAGCGTTTTTTTTCTCAATTAAACTCAACTTATATACTACTTGTAATAAATAGGAATATAATCATGTAATGATACTTAGCTGTTATGTATAAAGTTTGAAAAGATTTTGCCAGAATACCTAAACTACATTATTCGTACAATAATTAACAAATAGTAATTTATTGTTTTTCTTGTGGACTGTTTCTGAGTCTTTCATTGAAGCTTTGTGCTCAGTTCTAGGAATTATTTGAAATTAGTCAGAATATATAATAGAAATATAAATAATAATAACTAATAATATGAATAATAACTTAGAAAAGTCATCGGTGCGGAGCCGAGAAACGAACCCTGAATCGCTAGATTTTAACACGCACCGCTCGTCTACCATCGCTATTAACTGACAAGTGCATAATCCTTCCTTTGTTCAGCGTAGTCGGGTAAGTCAATTCTGCTCTGTGATCACACAGAACACGTCATGTATTATAAGCTATAGTTAGCCCAAATCTTACAAAATTATGGTTAATTGTTCGTCAATTATTGCTTAAAAAATACCTAATATTTCCTTAAAAAAAATTGACAGGTCATTCAGGCATAACAAGCTATTGAGCATGTACTAACACTACAAGTTAACCCAAATAGATGATTTAAAAAGCCTGTCTATCTGTAATTTTATGATTAAAATAGCCAATTCTTGCTCTTAGATAGTTGAGGTGATTGTGAACTCCACAATATCAAATACTATGAAAACTCTAATAGACATCTCCCAACAATGTATGACTAAGAACTAAGGTCTAAAGTAATAGAATCCTGATAAAAATTGTGGAAACGAACACATCTATCTTTGTTACATTATTACAAATAGCAGTGAGTCAAAGAGAGATAAAATGAACGACAATGATATCTTCTATCTCAGATTATAGGGACTACAAAATTAAATAAAAGTACGAAAATGGAAATCTACTAAAATATTGTTCAGTTCTTTGTGTTATCTTAATTCGGTCGTGTTTGACGGAAATTCCTAACCTCTTCAAAGAACCTCTGAAAATTGACGCGGGATTCTAAAACTCACTAACATTATTGTTCTCTGATATGTAGAAGATCCTGCTCTTTCTCGTCAACAGATGGCGTTAAATAAAAGTCGTCTTTTCTTTTCAAAAAATGGCATCAATGATAGGTATCGGTGAAAATGGCATCAATGATAGGTATCGGTGAAAATGGCATCAATGATAGGTATCGGTGAAAATGGCATCAATGATAGGTATCGGTGAAAATCTCAGTGAAAACTTTCGCGAATTTTCATTTTCATTTGTAGTTTTTTTGTGTTGCTATGTAACACAAGAGATAGGTTTTAGTTTTGTGTTGCTAGGTAACACAAAAGATAGACAGGATTTTTCGAATGTGGCCTAAATACCAGTAAAGCAGTTAGACCAGTAGCGTAGTAGCGAATGCAGCGATCAATGTTACTGCACTCGCAAAAAAGCCGGCAGCGGAGCTCTGTTTTGGTTGTTCCTGAAAATATAAAAGGCATTTTTCAAACTCACTTTTTATACATTAGGGTGTTTGCATTTGACGATATGAAAAATGAATGATGATTTATCAAGTAACGAATATAAATTATGTTTATACTTATGAAAATACGGAAATGTAAGGAAAACGAACATAAAATTAAGTACGGCCGACTCCAAAATGGTTGAACCAATGGAACTGCTTGATGATTACTCAGTGAGCCTGAGGTGTGTCATAAAATCTACTGCAGTCCGCACGCAAGTGCTGCCTGTTCCACTCTGGGCACTTGATTGACACTTCTTAAAGCTAACGACAGACTGACTTATTTGTTTCAAACCTGTTACTTTTGAGATTATGCGGATAGCGGATACAGTATCCGCATAATCTCAAGAGTAAAAGGTCATAAATTACAAGATAAATCTCTCATGAAAATGATCTAAGCAACTTAATTAAAATCGAACTTCAATTGCGGTGGGAAAGAGGGTATTCGCCGTGGCTACCGACGAGCATCGACTGTCAAACGCTCTGCTTGCCTCCCTCCCCGCTCCCATACCTAAGGCGGTATCTAGCAATTGCACGACGACTATAGTCACAATACACATAGTTATATCCAAGGATACTAAACTTATGTGTTAGATATAAGTGATAACCAAAGCGCTAGGAAAAAAGAAACAAGAGCAAGTTAGCATGGGGCAAGGCAAGCTCCTAAGCAATCTCCTACTTCCTCGGTAGTTATTGCAATATTTATAGAAAACAGTGCAACAATAGTTGCAATGGCAGTGCAATAATAGTCAACTTGTGTACCTTTTTGGCAAGTTTGTGAAACAAGAATGTTCTGCGTATTTTTTTAATACTTGTTTGGAATCTTTATTTTCAAAACACTTATCTTGTTATTGACAAACTTTTACTTTTGAGATTATGTTGATACTGAGCGCCTTTTTATTCATTTCACAAAGTGGAGTTTACAGCATATTCTTACATACAAGAACGAGAACAAAAGATACTGAATGAGAACATAGAAGGTAGGCTGAACGGCCTTCTAGAAGTGAACACAGCGTCAGGCAGCCGTCACTCTACCTACTTTCGCGAGCTAATAACCTACAGATTACTGAGCACCGGCGCTACAAATCAGGCGAGGCCGGCCGCCGCGCGATGCATTCAGACGCTTACCGTGTCACTTGTTAGTAATGGCGAAACGTACCAATAATAACAATTGTTTTGTGAAGAGATGCCTTAGTAGGCAAAAGTCTTTATCACAATAAAGTTATCACAGATCTGTCTACTGAATGACTGAATGGATAAAAAAAACTATAGTAAGTACATATTTATAGGTGTGTTATGTTTTGCCCGCGACTATGCAAGTGGAGTCCGTTAGATTGTACCTACCTAGGTATCTACATTGTATTTTTTTGTTTGGCTTTTGACTAGAATGTAAATATGAAGTGGTAGAACTTGTTCCATTTAAACGATTTATATTTTCAACAGTCTATGTGCGTGCTAACAAAAACTTACTTACATTAATATTTTTTTTGCTAAATGTACTACCCGAAAGACTAAAAATTCGCTGCAATTGCTAGTGCTTCTAATCGCAGAATTAGAAGTTTTGATTAATAAACTTGTAAATTAAATAAAAAACAGTACTTAGGTAGTTCAAAACTTATTTTTATTTCAATGAGTCATATCACACACATTTTAGTGTTGTATTTTAGAACTACCTACCTACTTAAGTATTTTATATTATAGTGTTGTTAACAAATAAAATTTAACTCCTTTTTTATTGAATTAGACCCAGTTTAAAATAAATTTAACGTTTAATATTTGATAAGATAGTTTTTAAAAGAATTGTTACGCGTTTCATACATGTTGGATAATTATGAGAGCAACTTGAAAATGTGATGTTTGTTGAGATATTGTAACGATTTTGATGTCAAATGAAAGGTCTAGGTCCAAAACCTTTTTATCCGTTTGAATCATGTAAATCGTTCCACGTGTTTAGGAGATAATTAAGAATTAGTATAGTGAAAATGTGAATAACCAGTTTTTTCAGTTCGTTTTTGTTCTACGAACTTTTTAATTAGTGCAATATGTGAAAATATTATCATTGTAAGTTTATGAGGAATGTTAAACAAAGAGGTATCTAAGTAGCCTGAAAATTGAAGGTTTGTTTTCATTTGCTAATTACGAAAGACTGACTTTAATATTCATTTTCTATCTACCTAATTGACCGTGTCATCATATATTACGTGGTCAAGTACGTAGATAGACGATGAATATTATAGTAGCAGCGGAAAGTCGACAACCATAGCGCCACGCGTTAGAAGAGAGCGGCAACGTTTAGATGACAAGCAATATATAGGTAAAGTAACTTAACGATGCATATTAATTACTTTGAAGTAAAAATAACGTTTTATAGTAATGACAGATGCATCGAAAATGTCAAGATCCTGACAAATACTGTTGTAACTAGAACACAAGCGGTATACAGGCAAATGATGCCTTTAGTTGGTACAACACAAGGGCAGATTAAAAGTTTTAAAATTACAAAGGCGACTTCCAATTCGAGGTACTGTTAACTGGTTTTTTTTCTAGGTCTGAGCTATCTATTTTGCCAATAATGATTAGCTAATATAATGGTTAGCTTTTAGAAGTAACAATCAAGTGCCCAGAGTGTTTTTTTTTCACAATAATTAGGGGAAAAACCTGTAATATCTCAGAAACCGTCGATATCCGACCTCAGTCCACATTTTTGCTAATGTTGTCTACCATGACAATCATGCAAGGAAAATATCGAAGTACCAATCATCTGTATAATTACAAATTGCAAGTTTTATTAGACGGGAATACTTAACTAAAAGCAACTGTAGCTTCTTTCTGATTATTTCAATACAAATATTGACAAAGGCAGACTGGCGTCCCTACACGTCAGCCTTAAATGCAATTGAAAATATGTAATAAATTAATGAGGTACCTGTATAATTACAAATTGCAAGATTTCTGTTATGATGAGAATATTTAACTAAAAGCAAATGTAGCTTCTTTCTGATTATTTCAATACAAATATTGACAAAGGCGGACTGGCGTCCCTACACATCAGCCTTAAATGCAATTGAAAATATGTAATAAATTAATGAGGTACCTGTATAATTACAAATTGCAAGATTTCTGTTATGATGGGAATACTTCACTAAAAGCATATGTAGCTTCTTTCTGATTATTTCAATACAAATATTAAATATTGGCGTCCCTACACATTAGTCTTAAATGCAATTTAAAATATGAAATAAATTAATGAGGTAATAATGTAAGTGAAATGAAGTAAAAGCAAAAGCACCCACGATCACAATAAAACTATAACATCTTCCATTTGATTAGAACTTACAGTCTTATGACTTTTTGGCTTCACTCCCTCTACCTGTTATTTAGAAATTAAAATATGTTAGTATTTTTAGTAAACATCCTAAATACCTAGTTAAGATAATTAGTACGAGTATAGTAAGGAAGGGGTCACTTAAACAAAGCGGGATTAGTTTCAGGGAAGAAATTAACGGGTCCACTTAAATCTATACTTAAAATAAAGTAGTAATTAACAAAAAATCTGTACAAAAAAGATAATAAAAAAAAAAAGTCTCGGTGGCTTAAAAATAGCTACTGAACAGTTTTTTTAATGGTGTCTGTTTGTTGACGCATCACATAAAAACTACAGGACTTATTGCGATGCGGTTTTCACTGTTGGACAGCTTAGGTTATGACTTAATAACTAGGGTACTTGGTACTTTAATCCGATGGTTAGAAGCCGAGCAATCGGTTAAAAACTTTGAAGAATCGATTAGAAATTTTGAAGAAATGTAGTATATTGTACTATAGAGAGAGTAGGGAGTCCTGGAATAAAACGCTATAGGCTACTTTTAAATAAAATGACCAGCCGCGGGCACAGATAGTATTCAATAAGCAAGAAAGAGCAGCTACTAAATCGTTTGGGCAACGTCAAGGTTTAAAATCCTACTAATATTATAAATCCGAAAATTTGTGTGTATATATGTTTGGTCTTCACGCTGGAACGGCTCAATAGATTTTGATGTAATTTGGTATGTAGATACTGTAGGTCCTGGAATAATACAAATAAAAACATAATTCGTTAATTCGTCATCATCATCAGAATGTCGGGAGAAATTACAGGTTTCAAAGTGTAATGTGTCAAAGTGACAGGTGTCAACACAGGCGTCACTGCTGATTTTATTTTATTTGCCTATCTTAAAAAGTGGCAGGAGTCATCGTATCTATCAGGTTATAAACCACTCCACTATGTAGGGGTTCAAGAGTTCAGGGGCCAATGATTACAAATAAATAAATCTGATTTACAAGATAAATAGGATACTTTTCATCACCATCATCCTCTTCAATGTCCACGAGGATAATATCACGGGGTGCTAAAGCATGGGCAATGTGTTAGTGCGAGCGCAACAGCAATACACAATTGTGCGTGAGCGATAGAAATAAGTAGTGAGGGGTCATTGTACGAATTTCTTCCTTTATAGCGGCCGTGCTTTAGAAGGTTTAAAAAAAGTCTAGTACACACCGCCTAAATTTCCACCATATTATTCGGATTCGGATAGTATTTTTCTAGGTTCCCAACTTAGACGTAGCGTCGGTCGGCGACACGTGGAGAGTTAATTTTATTTGTCGGAAGTGAATGCTTGTCCGTTAAGTCATTTCTATAAATAAATCTGAGCTTTTCAATATTTAAGTTATTAGTACCGTTCTTTTGAATGGTAAAACAGAACTCACTACAAAGCATGCAACATTATTTTACAAACGATCTGTCAGTTTACTCCTTCTTGATAAACATGCACAAATAAAAAAAATGACCCTCCTGTCCTCAACTTTCGCATCAGCTTTCAAACAGAAAAAACTGCATCACAATCTGTCCATTCGTTTGGGAGCTACGGTGCCACAGACAAACACACACCATTCACTTATTACACCCCCCTCTTTTCGCGTTCGGGGGTTAAAAATCGTAGGTAAGGTAGGGTTCGCGAAAAATCGTTAGTTTTCGTGAAAGTAGTTGAAACTTACCGCAAAGTTCTTGCATGGCGTTGCTTTCCTTATGAATTTTGCATAAATAAGTAGGTGAAATTCTGTTCAAAAGAAAGTAGTTGCGCATCCAATAGTGTCAAACAAGCTTCATAATTGGGTAGTTACATAATTTAGAACATTGAGAGAAGAGACAGATCGGGCACATATTTTCGCAAAGCCTTCTGCCTCAATATCGATTACGTAGTGTTTCGTAGTAGTTTGTGTGGAAAAATTATAAATTTACATACTCATAGGTCAATTATTCCAAAGCTATGTCAACTGTAAATTTTATCAAATTGTATTCTTCTGAAATCACCACACCTTCAAAATCAATTTTGTAGGGGGATATTGTGTAAATAATATACATATATTTTATTAAATCCCCACTGAGACGCAAGCGGGTCTGAATATGATCCCTTACATTTTATTGCTCGTAACTGTACTCACTGCTCTCTATGGATTTGCTGTGCCGTGCTTTCGTTTGTGCTGATTCAAAGTGCCCCACCGAGCTTCCAAGCGGACACTGCTTCATCTCCTGACTTTAGTCACAGAATAAATAATAGTACAAAAGCCTTAGTTACTTGGACGCTACTACTGCCAAACTACTGCTATCAGCGCCAAAATGGCGATAATCAATAAATGCTCTCATTGCGACGTTCGTCAAGAGACTGTCTAGAGTACGGAGTAATATGCAGTCTGTCGTCTATGATGTACACTGCAACCAAAACCATAAATCTGATTTCTTGATCGCTGATTAGTGCACATACGAGAATGACTAAACGACGGACGTTCGGCACAAATTGTAAATTAGCGTATAGATAGATACGCTTTTCTCGTTATTGAGGTTTACCGAATAATTTTTGTCCGATTATTCTAGGACGGGCTGAGGACGGTTTTTTTTAGTAATATATTATTAATAATAAAATGGAAATAAATTACAAAAGTATTTATTCGTTTTTTTTTTAATAGTCTGTTATCGTAAGTTTCATTTAACCAAACAGCGCAATATTAACAAAAAAAAGTATTTTTGATTGATTATAGTTAAATATCATGCACACGAGTGTATGATTTTTTGTGATGTAGAAAAAAAAGACGCAGTTATGCTATAGAAAAAGCTGCACTAATTCCTTTTGTTGATTTTGTTCGGTCGTCGTAATTTATTCGGGTTATAGCTGAGGCAACACAGCAAGGTTGAACGTTAGATTAGAAGTTGACATAGCGATAGGATGCACCTCATCGCCTCTTCGTACACAGAAAGGCCGAAACATAGGTTAGTTTGTTGAGATATTGTAACGATTTTGATGTCAAATGAAAGGTCTAGGTCTAAAACCTTTTTATCCGTTTGAATCATGTAAATCGTTCCACGTGTTTAGGAGATAATTAAGAATTAGTATAGTGAAAATGTGAACAACCAGTTTTTTTTATGTTTTTGTTCTACGAACTTTTTAATTAGTGCAATATGTGAAAATATTATCATTGTAAGTTTATGAGGAATGTTAAACAAAGAGGTATCTAAGTAGCCTGAAAATTGAAGGTTTGTTTTCATTTGCTAATTACGAAAGACTGACTTTAATATTCATTTTCTATCTACCTAATTGACCGTGTCATCATATATTACGTGGTCAAGTAGGTAGATAGACGATGAATATTATAGTAGCAGCGGAAAGTCGACAACCATAGCGCCACGCGTTAGAAGAGAGCGGCAACGTTTAGATGACAAGCAATATATAGGTAAAGTAACTTAACGATGCATATTAATTACTTTGAAGTAAAAATAACGTTTTATAGTAATGACAGATGCATCGAAAATGTCAAGATCCTGACAAATACTGTTGTAACTAGAACACAAGCGGTATACAGGCAAATGATGCCTTTAGTTGGTACAACACAAGGGCAGATTAAAAGTTTTAAAATTACAAAGGCGACTTCCAATTCGAGGTACTGTTAACTGGTTTTTTTTCTAGGTCTGAGCTATCTATTTTGCCAATAATGATTAGCTAATATAATGGTTAGCTTTTAGAAGTAACAATCAAGTGCCCAGAGTGTTTTTTTTTCACAATAATTAGGGGAAAAACCTGTAATATCTCAGAAACCGTCGATATCCGACCTCAGTCCACATTTTTGCTAATGTTGTCTACCATGACAATCATGCAAGGAAAATATCGAAGTACCAATCATCTGTATAATTACAAATTGCAAGTTTTATTAGACGGGAATACTTAACTAAAAGCAACTGTAGCTTCTTTCTGATTATTTCAATACAAATATTGACAAAGGCAGACTGGCGTCCCTACACGTCAGCCTTAAATGCAATTGAAAATATGTAATAAATTAATGAGGTACCTGTATAATTACAAATTGCAAGATTTCTGTTATGATGAGAATATTTAACTAAAAGCAAATGTAGCTTCTTTCTGATTATTTCAATACAAATATTGACAAAGGCGGACTGGCGTCCCTACACATCAGCCTTAAATGCAATTGAAAATATGTAATAAATTAATGAGGTACCTGTATAATTACAAATTGCAAGATTTCTGTTATGATGGGAATACTTCACTAAAAGCATATGTAGCTTCTTTCTGATTATTTCAATACAAATATTAAATATTGGCGTCCCTACACATTAGTCTTAAATGCAATTTAAAATATGAAATAAATTAATGAGGTAATAATGTAAGTGAAATGAAGTAAAAGCAAAAGCACCCACGATCACAATAAAACTATAACATCTTCCATTTGATTAGAACTTACAGTCTTATGACTTTTTGGCTTCACTCCCTCTACCTGTTATTTAGAAATTAAAATATGTTAGTATTTTTAGTAAACATCCTAAATACCTAGTTAAGATAATTAGTACGAGTATAGTAAGGAAGGGGTCACTTAAACAAAGCGGGATTAGTTTCAGGGAAGAAATTAACGGGTCCACTTAAATCTATACTTAAAATAAAGTAGTAATTAACAAAAAATCTGTACAAAAAAGATAATAAAAAAAAAAAGTCTCGGTGGCTTAAAAATAGCTACTGTACAGTTTTTTTAATGGTGTCTGTTTGTTGACGCATCACATAAAAACTACAGGACTTATTGCGATGCGGTTTTCACTGTTGGACAGCTTAGGTTATGACTTAATAACTAGGGTACTTGGTACTTTAATCCGATGGTTAGAAGCCGAGCAATCGGTTAAAAACTTTGAAGAATCGATTAGAAATTTTGAAGAAATGTAGTATATTGTACTATAGAGAGAGTAGGGAGTCCTGGAATAAAACGCTATAGGCTACTTTTAAATAAAATGACCAGCCGCGGGCACAGATAGTATTTAATAAGCAAGAAAGAGCAGCTACTAAATCGTTTGGGCAACGTCAAGGTTTAAAATCCTACTAATATTATAAATCCGAAAATTTGTGTGTATATATGTTTGGTCTTCACGCTGGAACGGCTCAATAGATTTTGATGTAATTTGGTATGTAGATACTGTAGGTCCTGGAATAATACAAATAAAAACATAATTCGTTAATTCGTCATCATCATCAGAATGTCGGGAGAAATTACAGGTTTCAAAGTGTAATGTGTCAAAGTGACAGGTGTCAACACAGGCGTCACTGCTGATTTTATTTTATTTGCCTATCTTAAAAAGTGGCAGGAGTCATCGTATCTATCAGGTTATAAACCACTCCACTATGTAGGGGTTCAAGAGTTCAGGGGCCAATGATTACAAATAAATAAATCTGATTTACAAGATAAATAGGATACTTTTCATCACCATCATCCTCTTCAATGTCCACGAGGATAATATCACGGGGTGCTAAAGCATGGGCAATGTGTTAGTGCGAGCGCAACAGCAATACACAATTGTGCGTGAGCGATAGAAATAAGTAGTGAGGGGTCATTGTACGAATTTCTTCCTTTATAGCGGCCGTGCTTTAGAAGGTTTAAAAAAGTCTAGTACACACCGCCTAAATTTCCACCATATTATTCGGATTCGGATAGTATTTTTCTAGGTTCCCAACTTAGACGTAGCGTCGGTCGGCGACACGTGGAGAGTTAATTTTATTTGTCGGAAGTGAATGCTTGTCCGTTAAGTCATTTCTATAAATAAATCTGAGCTTTTCAATATTTAAGTTATTAGTACCGTTCTTTTGAATGGTAAAACAGAACTCACTACAAAGCATGCAACATTATTTTACAAACGATCTGTCAGTTTACTCCTTCTTGATAAACATGCACAAATAAAAAAAATGACCCTCCTGTCCTCAACTTTCGCATCAGCTTTCAAACAGAAAAAACTGCATCACAATCTGTCCATTCGTTTGGGAGCTACGGTGCCACAGACAAACACACACCATTAACTTATTACACCCCCCTCTTTTCGCGTTCGGGGGTTAAAAATCGTAGGTAAGGTAGGGTTCGCGAAAAATCGTTAGTTTTCGTGAAAGTAGTTGAAACTTACCGCAAAGTTCTTGCATGGCGTTGCTTTCCTTATGAACTTGAAGAGCGACTCCATGATGTTGGCGGAGGTGGGGCGTGGGCAGGTCTCCAGGACCGCAACCACGCACGTTTGTAGATCCAGGAGCTGCTGGCATTGCTTCTCCTGGAAATGTTACGTGTCAGTGAAAATAGCGCCCCGAAATACTATTTGTCGTTAAGGTTCCGTACATCCGAATGAAAAAAAACGGAACCCTCGTGTTATAGGATCACTCGTGTGCCTGTATGTCTGTCTGTCACAGACAATTTGCTCAGAATCTACTGGACCGATTATGTTGAAATTTGGTACACATATTAATTCCAGTGACCCAAACCAGGCATCCGTCACTCTACCTACTTACGCGAGCTAATAACCTACGGATTGCTGAGCCCCGGCGGCACAAATCAGGCGAGGCCGGCCGCCGCGCGCTTGCATTCAGACGCCTACCGTGTCGCTTGTTTGAACTTTCGCTAGTAATGGCGAAACGTACCAATAATAACAATCGTTGTGTGAAGGGATGCTTTAGTAGGCAAAAAGACTTAAAGTTTTTTTGTGTCTTTAACACAATAAAGTTATCACAGATCTGTCTACTGAACGGATAAAAAAAACTATATAAAGTACATATTTATAGGTGTGTTATGTTTTGCCCGCGACTTTGCGAGCGGAGTCCGTTAGTTTGTACCTACCTAGATAGGAACCTACATTGTATTTTTTTGTTTAGCGTTTGACTAGAATGTAAATATAAAGTGTTGGAACTTGTTCCATATAAACGATTTATATTTTCAACAGTATATGTGCGTGCTAACAAAAAATTACTTACATGCATAATTTTTTGCTAACTGTACTACCCGAAAGACTTAAAATTCGCTGCAATTGCGAGTGCTTCTAATCGCAGACATTAATCAAAATTAAATTAAAAAAAACATTACTTAGGTACTTCAAAACTTATTTTTATTTTAATGAGTCATGTCACACCAGCTCGAAGTGTCACACACATTTTTGCGTTGTATTTTAGAACTACCTACCTACCTACCTACTTAAGTATTTAAGATTATCGTGTTGTTCACAAATAAAATTTGATTCCTTTTTTATTGAATTAGACCCAGATTAAAATAAATTTAACGTTTAACGTTTGAGATAGTTTTTTAAGAGAATTTGTTACGCGTTTCATACATGTTGGATAATTACGAGAGCAACTTGAATTTTTTTATTTTTGTTTGTTGAGATATCTCAACGATTTGGTGTCAACAGAAAGGTCTAGGTCTATAACTATTTTATCCGTTTGAAACATGTAAATAGGTCCATGTGATTAGGAGATAATTAAGAATTAGTATAGTGAAAATGTAAACAACCAGTTTTTTTATGTTTTTGTTGTACGAACTTTTGAATTAGTGCAAAATGCGAAAATATTATTAATTTAAGTTAGTGAGGAAAGTTAAACAAAGAGGTATCTAGGTAACCTAAAGAAAGATTGAAGGTTTGTTTTCATTTGTTAAAAAAGACGGACTTAAATATTCATTTTCTAGTACCTAATTGACCGTGTCATCATACGCATCAAACATAAGATAGATTACGTGGTCAAGTAGGTAGATACACGATGAATACTATAGTAGCAGCGGCAAGCCGATGACCCTAGTGCCACAGCTAGTACGGAGCGACAGATCATAGGATCATAGCTCCCAAACGGATAAACATACATAGATATTAATATTACATCGATGACTCGAAAACAAACATTTCTGCTCATCACACAAATGATTGCACCTTGCGGAATTCAAACCCGCGACCGTAGGTTGACTTCGTTGGTCAAATTGAAATTATATACAAAAAATATCGTTACTGGTGTTTTTTAGGCCATCGAAGAAAAGCTAATAGAAAAAATATTTAGAAAATATGACTGTCTCGGTCTCTAGGATCTTAATAGCAGTCACAACGGATCTTTGTGGCACGGAAATTGTCTGCAAGTAGCTGCGCAAGCTGCTATTTTTCAGGCACAATCCCAAGGTAAAGACAGCATTGTCTAGCTGCCTCGCTCACTCGCTTACGTTTTGCGCCTCATCTATCTCGCTTACTTTATGCTGTTTTATCGTCACAACTGTACCAGCGCAATCGTTCACAGAGCCTATCTTCACAGCCGTAAATCCGTGGTTACTACTGTGACTCAATATGTCAAGGGCTACTGGGTATATCAGAGCGGGGCTACACCGTGAGCTGCGTGACGTGTGCAGCACCACGCAGCTTACACGCGCACGTCACGTCACAAGTCACGTCACGCACATTTTGAAGTCATAATATTTTACTCATCAAAACGTTCACTCACATCAAAAGATAAAGTAAAGTCGGAGGCGGAATTGACGTCGAATTCTTCTCCTAAGCCCATAGTTTGATTGGCACATGACTTCAATTTCTCCTGGTTGTCTTGGAAGCACTCCTGTCCACCTTCGGAGATGAATACTGCAAACGTTCAAGAACAAATCAATGTTAGTTTCTAAACAATAAACCGCCGCACAGTGGTACAACAAGAGGTTGAACAGAGGAACAAAAATCATTATTTCAAAAGACTAAATATACCACTGCATTTCTCATTTGTCTAGGCAACAAATGTTGCCATAACCACTTTTGAGATTGGACTTAAAGTTTATAAAAAATAAATAAAATGGTTTCGTTTAAATGTTTATCAACAAATTATTTGTTACTAGTTGTGCCCGCGGCTTCGCACGCGTGGTCATTTCTCTAGTTTAAAAGTACTCTATGTACTATTCCAAGACCTAAAATACCAATATACCAACATTTGATCATAACTCCTTCAGCCGTCAAAAAGTTTTTATCGATTGTTCGGCTTCTACTCTCGGATTGAAATACCAAGTACACCAGTGTTCAAGTTTCAAGTCAAACCCCAAGCTATCTAACAGTGAAAACTGCATCGCTATCCGTCCGTAGTTTTTACGTGATGCGCGAACAAACATACAGACAAACAAACGAATTTTAAAAATTACATATTTTTGTTCAGTAGCTTATTTTAAGTACCCTAGAGCATTTTTTTTAAATTAGCGTTTTTGAACAGATTTTTTCGTTTTTATTGCTTTATTATAAGTATAGATAACCAACTGTAGGTTTATTAGGGAGTCTGATGCAAGAAAATTTCCAAAAACAAGGACGCATTGAATTGAGAACCTAATCCTTTTTTGGAATCGTATAAATACTAGTCAAATAGCGCATTGGACACTTACAAGCGATCCTGTCGCCTTCCTTGAAGCAGATAAACGAGGCTAGCTGTTGCGACACGTTGTGCACAGTTTTGAGGTGGCCTTGTTCCTCCGCAGATAAACATAGCTTGGATGTGTCGGTGAAGTTCTTAATGCAGCCCTCGAACAGGGGCTTCTTGTCGCAGTATCTGGAAAAAATTAGGGAAATAAATTACATTCCTAATTATAGGAAAGGGAAAATTTATATCAAGAGCAGAAATAATTTAAATAATAAATCTACGTTCATAAATAAATAAATTTTAAGTGAAGGGCGATGAATCGTCTATACAAACGTTATCCATACCAATACTCGTATATAAAAGTGAAACGTTGTCTGTTCGTTTGTTTGGAGAGCATTCACGCAATAACGGCTAGACGGATTTTGATGAAATTTGGAATAGAGATACCTTATTCCCTGGAATAAAACATAGGATACTTTTATCCCGCAAAAATTAAAATTTTCCACTTGAGAACTGGAAAATGTTGATTACTCGCTGTCAGGGACTGTTGCCATGGAAACGAAGTAACAAGTCTGTCAAAAAACATCAAGAGCATTGGTGCTTTATCTACTTTTGCATCGGTTTTTAACAACAAAGGATGCTTTTTTTCACGATAAACAGACTACTGTTTATCGTGAAAAAAAGCATCCTTTGTTGTTAAAAACCGTTCCGCGCGGACGTAGTCGCGGGAAAGCTAGTACCAAAATAATTTGTAATATAAGCATATGTACACCATATATTATGATATTATTCGTATTCGGATAGTATTTATATAGGCTCCCAACTATATTTATTTTAAAAATGAACTCTGGAACGAAATGTAAGCGATTTGTAAGCAAAATTCAACATTATCTTATATTTTGTTTGAGGTATTTTGAAAAAGAAACCGTTGGGAACCTAGATAAATTCTATCCGAATCCGAATAATATCATAAAACTATCTGTGCCCACGGCTTTTGCCCGCGTGGTCATTTAACTGGCCAAAAAGTAACCTACGTGTTATTCCAGTACCAAAAGTGCCTATAAAGTACAATATTTGAACTACATTTCATCAAAATTTGTTTATTCTTCAAATAGTTTTTTATCGATTGATCGGCTTCTATTCATCGGATTGAGATACTAAGTACACCAGTTTTTAAGACAAAACTAGATATTACGCGATGCGCGAACAACCACACGATTTAAAAAAAATATGTTTAGTAGGTTATTGTAAGTACCTAACCCACGAGCATTTCTTTTTATTATCTTCTTTGTGCAGACTTTTTGTTACTTACTGCTTTATTATAAGTATTTAAATAAATAGATGTCCGGACGGTTAGAAAAATACCCAATATGAAAGGGCAATATCATAAAAACTATTGAATAAATAAAATAAAACTTATCCTCTTCTTGTCATTTAAGGGGTTTCCTTCAGACAGTTACGTAGGTATAAACTAGATTAAGTCATATCATACATTATAGAAAATATTATGCTTAATGATGATATTTTTTTATATTATTTCACCTCGAAAGAGAAAACTTAAAAAACAACTAGAATTTAAAAGTAAAAAGATGAAGCAATCACAGGCAAAAACCAGATATTTAAAGAAGAAAGTAAATGATTTACAGGATATTTTGAACAATTTAAGTGAAAAGTCATTAATAGATAGGGAAGCACGTAGAAGCCTAGCAATCAATAAAAAACGACTACACGTCTGAACGCACTTTGAAGAAATGTAGTGTAATGTACTTTAGAGGTAATTTTGTTCCTGGAATAACATATAAATTACTTTCTAGCCAGAGAAATAATCACACGGGCAAAGTCACGGGCACAGCTAGTAGATAAAATAACAACATTGAGCAATCCAAATTTCGATCATTAAGTATCATTCCTTTTATCGTTCTTTTACACCCCATCTCTAGTTTTTGCGCTAGTGTGTAACTAAACAATACTGTGACAACAGTAATTTGTTAATTGTGCGTTTATAAAGACGCCTCAACATTCCGCAAGAGTGTGCGTGAGTAAGTAAATGTGTGCTGTACATGTTTACCTACCTAGCCTCCCTCGAAAAATGGCAGAAATATTTCAGTACTAGAATTTGCGCAGAGAAATTATAACGGGAGTACTTCCCGTTATAATTTCTCTGAGTGCGCGGCCAAGATACAGACAGAAAAAAAAAACACTTTTTGGCTTTAGTATCAAATATAGAACAGCCTCCGATAAAATTTACAAAATTTCGTCAATGTACAGAATTTGGATCCCTATCCCGCAGGTAACCCTTTATTTTTCAGGATAAAAAGTCATATAATCTATGATTGTGCATAGTTGCATCAAAATCCGTCTAGTACTTTCAGCGTGATAAGTGTTCTATTAAATAACTTTCACCCTCTATTCTGCGGTAACCCTTTATTTTTTCGGGACGAAAAAGTATCTTATGAACTACCTTGTAGTATGAACTCAAGTCATGTCAAGTTTCATCTGAATGCTATTTCGATTTTGATGCGCCGCCAAGATATATACAGACAAGCAGACAGACAGATAAAAATGAGAATAAATGCAGTTTTGGCTTCAGTATCGAATATAGAAAAACCACCAAAAAATAAAAAAACTTCTATGTAAAGAATTGGACGTGTTACAGTTTTATTATACATATAGATTATGCTTAAATTACCTCAAAATTGTTTTGGTATAACATTTATCTCAACAATTCTCCTCCGCCGACCCCTTAAGCTACGTCAGAGCAATAGATACTTTTATTTATACTAGTATTATAAAGCCACGTTATTTGTAGCGGCAGAGCGCTTTTGCGCCCACCCCACCGTCCGACGCTGTATAGGTCAGCTATAGACCAACAGCAAATACCCGTTTAAAAAAAATAATGTGAATTTGTCACAGGCTGGCTATATATTAAAATGACCGCGAGTGCGAAGCCGCGGGCATCAGCTAGTCTTTTATATGTCTTGCGAAACTTCGTCGAGTCTCGTCGCCAATACCGCAAAGTTTGAAGACAAAAGTCTTCAACCAGTGCGTCCTACTTGTTATGACATACGGAGCCGAGTCGTGGACACTCACGGTACGACTAGTCCACCAATTTAAAGTCGCTCAGCGGGCTATGGAAAGGGCTATGCTCGGAGTTTCTCTGAAAGAAAGGAATCCGGAATAAGGTGATCCGGCAGAGAACCAAAGTTGTCGACATAGCCCTTAGGATTAGTAAGCTGAAGTGGCAGTGGGCTGGTCATATCTGTCGAAGGACTGATAACCTTTGGGTAGACGTGTTCTTGAGTGGAGACCGCCACTCGGTAAACGTAGTGTAGGGCGCCCACCAGCTAGGTGGAGCGACGATATACGCAAAGTGTCTGGCAGCAGTTGGAAGAGAAGAGCCGAAGATCGGGCTCAGTGGCGTGCTTTAGGAGAGGCCTATGTCCAGCAGTGGACTGACACGGGCTGATGATGATGATGATGATGATAATGATGCTGATAATTCCTGACATTTGAAAACGATTTACAGAAATTAAGATTTGTGGAAAAAATGAAATCCCCGTAGAGTTTCTTGGTGCTTTCTTATCTAACGGGAGTATTTCCGAAGAACCGGTAGAATCAGGAGAGTGTTTCCTTTTCCCGTGTCAGATTTAACTCAATCGGCTAATGAAAGAGAAATTTCCTTTTCAAACTTTTATTGATTTGATGTATTTATTTCTCCTTATTAATGGGATATTAATTTTGACTTGTAAAAGTGCTATTATGTTTGCCTATTTACAATAAAATACTTTGACTTCGAATTGGGCGGCCTGACAAACTCTTGACACCAGAGATCATCATTAGGCGTACAGTAGATTTAACCTCCTAGTACCCCGTCATCACAGATTCGAGAAGGAAATATCATCATGAGGAAGCACAAATGCTAAATTTTACTTTTTAAGGCATCTAGTCTAATATAAAAACGATGTGCTTACTTCTTGAAAACCTCGTCGACTCTGCCGTTGGGCTTGGCCTCTTCAATCTCGTCCTGCAGCGTAGAAGCGTTCACAAGACCGGTGATGCACTGCGACAACTCTTGGCCGGCATTCTGGAAAACAAACAACTTAAACATTAAGGAGTAGAAGTTATTAAGGTGTTCAAGGGAAACTAGGTTGTATTGTATTTGCAACCTAGTGCAGTCCGTCGTTCACAGTTTTGAGACCGAAGAAAGTCTAAATTTAGATTAAAATACGTCCATATGTTGCTCTATTCTCTGTTGGGATCTTCTTTGCAATCAAAATTCTTTGCAGCAAGCCTTACTCTTCTTTAGGCTACTTTTAGACGGGGCAAGACCCAAATTAGCAGATCTCTATGCAGGTGTCGGTATAAATGTCAACGCGCGACGTACTCGTATGTGTTAACATACTATCACCCCGACTGAAAGCGTAATCCATACCAATATATAAAAGTGAAACGTTGTCTGTTTGTTTGTTTGTTTATTTGTTTGGGAAGCTTTCACGCGATAACGGCTAGACAGATTTTGATGAAATTTGGAATGGAGATAGCTTATACCCTGGAATAAAAAATAGGATACTTTTTATCCCGGGAAATTGTAAGTATCCACGGGAAAAATGGAAACAGGAAAAATGTTGATTACTCGCTGTAACAAACGGTTGCCATGGAAACGAAATAACAAGTATGTCAAAAAACATGAAGAGCACTGGTACTAGACCTACTTTTGCATTGGTTTTTAATATGCTAGAAGAACATAGGATGCTTTGCAATCGAAGCCTCAAGTTAACTGCATGCGTTCCTACTTGTTTCAAAGATAAAATCACACAAACGATGCTGACAATCAATGGTTTAATTAGCGTTTCACCTAGAGAACAGTGTCATGATGACACCAATACAAGGTAAGTGCAACTTAGTAAGTTAGCACTTAGATGATTAACAGCAAAAAATTACACAATTTATAGCCTAACAAACGATTTGCAGGTCTAATACACTGGCCCGCAAAAAACGCAGGTAGGTTTTTTGATGAATCTTCTTTAGATAAAACTATATTAAAGTTTATTTCATACAAATTTATGGAGAAGGAAAACCTTTTTATTTATTTTTGGTGATTGTATTAAAAAACATAAATAAAAAATATAGTCAATTTTTATAATTTAGCATCGGCTCAGAAATCTGGTGGAAACCATATATTTCTTTATATATTTATGCCAAACCGTATAACAGCTGTATTAACAGCTCGTGGTGGCAACACAAAATACTTAAATGTGTGAAAATTGCATATATACCGTAGCATATTTTTCGTTTAAAATTATAATTTTTACTTAACCTACTTATATTGGAATGAAATGAAATGAAAAAAATAATGAAATGAGTCGTTTATTTGTCATAAGCACGGGTACAGATGAAGGTCTTAGGCTTACATATAGTTTCCAGCATGCTCTGCTTTGCGGCGTCCAAAATAACAATATAATAAAAAAATACTATTTCCAATATTTTGGAAGTTATTGAGGTTTTTGTTACCCGCTTTCTTTGCGGCCCAGTGTATTTATTCTGACAGTAAATGTGATAGAATGTAACACCGGCTTCATGTTATATCAGTTTATTGGTATTGAATTCCAATTGGGAGGTATCATCTGGCAAAATTATTGATGAGTAGTTACGCGATATTATATATTATGGCCGAAATTTTGAAGTTATATTGGTTAACCTATGGACGGGATTAGTAGAAACATTCCATGATTCTTTTAACGTTTAACTGAAAATTCCAATGCAGGAATACTGTGTAAGAATAGTGTATCTTTCATATTAGAAAGTAGCGACCCTCCTCGTCTTCGCACGGGTTGCTTTTTTCTAAATATTAATCACACTGATAATCAGATAAATCAGAGAATTATAGCCACTGTCGTAACAGTCCAATCAGAGCTTAGAGTTTTAAAAAGAATACTCACTTATCGAGCGGAAAACTTCGTATGCGCGATGCAGAACTCAATACATTAGAGCTGACAGTGTATGTTTGTTACTCGTTCACGCTCAAACGGCTAAACGGAGTTGGATGAAATTTGATACTAGGATAGCTTATATCCTTTATTAACACATAGGCTACTTTTCATTACCATTATGGTGTATTACCGTGTGGTTATCATCCATCATGATAACCACACGGGTAAAACCGCGGGCCGCAGATAGTTGGTACCTAACGTAATGATCACAGCCGGGGAAATTGTATTATATATAATGTTCTTTGCCCGCGGATTGCCCAGCACCCGCGTTGCATACTAAAGGTTCTACCCACTAATTTAGTTAGAATTAAATTAGTTATTAAATGAAAACTGCTCATCAGAAACATCATCATAATAAAACTTACAACCTACTCGTGAAAAAAGTAAGATGAAAACGGCAAAATTGATCTTCATGAAAGAAGAAAGACTACTGTGATATCGAATTTGATAAGGATTAATACAGTTTAGCAAAAAAAAGCTTTTGAAAATTGACGCAGTTTTTTTTTGTAATTCAAGCGCTAAATTTTCGGAGAATTTGACTCACCAAGAAAAAGCCATTACTAAAATACCAACACTAATTTAGTCTCACGACATTTATCGACAGGATTAAATGATTTGGGATCATTCGTCCTTCATTCTTTCGTTACTCAGATACCTAGATTATCATTCAAAGTACATAGATAAGATAGCTCGATTAAAGTTTTAATGTGTGATGCGAATTGTTAAAACGCTGAGTTCCTTTTCATTTGATAAATTGACCTAATTCTTCACGTGGAAACATAAATGAAATGATTAAATACGTAATAGTAGATTGTATTACTAGGGAACGAATTTTTTTTTAGGGCGCTTGTTGTTTAAATCCCCCCCTCCCCTTCATTATAGCTAAGAATCAGCTGGATTACCTCAGATTTGAAACATTAAAAAACGCATCTAAATCGGTCCATTCGTTTGGAAGCTACGATTCTTACCTCAACCCGGCGGTAGTAAGCTACATATTTATTCTTCGTTCTTATATATATAAACTAAACAATAATATTCGCTTAACTATTCTTATAAAAAAAACAGTAAGTAACAAAATGTCTATCAAATAAAGATAATAAAAAAATGCTCTAGGGGATTTAAAATAAGCAACTGAACAAGAATATAACGTTTTTTAAAATCGTGTATGTAAACACACAGGTATTTACTCGCGCATCACGTAAATACGGGATCGTTTGTGAATAGGTTTTCACTGTTGGATAGCTTAGGTTTATACTTAAAAACTGGTGGTATCTAAATCCGATGATAACAAGGCGAGTAATCGATATAAAACTATTTGACAGCTGAAGGATCGTTGAGTACCTATTGCCTGCTATGTACGTAAATAGCAAATTGTTATTGTAAAGGCCAGTGATTAAATCCTTTCCCTTTATGCAATTTGGTCGAAGTGTCCTTGCAGGGATAACTGGTTAAAATGTATTTTTGATACGCTCTTTGTGTACCAATTTATCCTTTTAGTATAAATAAGTCAGCCATTCAAAGGTTCAAAGTTCGTAGTCCAGTAAACTCGTATCTAATCAAATGTGGTCGGGTTGGTTTGATATCAATGTACCTACTTACTACTTATTGTTGTACATCTATACTTATAATAAAACTGCAACAGGTCCAATTCTGTACATAGATTATTTTTTTTGGAGTTTGTTCTATTTTCTATACTGTTTTGGTTTTTTCATTTTTGTCTGTTTGTCTGTAACTTGGCCGCGCATCACGCCGATACTACTGAATGAATTAAATAAACACAGTATGGACGTCCAAAATAAGTGACTAAAATAATTATCCACACTATAAAAGTGAAACGTTGTCTGTTTGTTTTGTTTGTTTCTTTGGGGAGCTTTCCGCCAAAACGGCTGAAACGGTGAAGCTAATTATTTTGAATTACGCTTACTGGTATTTTTTTTAGAAGTTATGATGGTTATAAAAATGCAAAAAGTAAGAAATATGCCGCTGTGTGAACGCTACCCGTGCGAAGCCGGAGCGAGTCACTAGTCGTTGTCAATAGACTTGCGCGAATTGCGCTTGTAGGTATCATCTATTATTCTTAAATCGCATATGGACTGCGTATTAGAAAATTAGCTTACAAACAGCAATTTGTAGGTGAATCTCTCTAATCACCTTGTATTATTTTTAACCGCCGAACAAAGAGACGGGTGTTCTTGTGAATCTTAAACTTATATGAACTTTTTATTGTGAATCATTAAGTGCTTATCATGAAATAAATAAATTTGAAATTTGAATTTGTTATAAGTTTAGAGTTTTTGTGTGTGTGTGTGTGTGGCATCGTTGCTCCCAAACGAATGGACCGATTTGGATGCAGTTTTTTCTGTTCGAAAGCCGATGTGATCGAGATTGTTCTATGATATATGGGGAGGGGAGGGGGGGGAAGCTTTCGAACAAATGGACCGATTTAGCTGCGGTTTTTTATATTTGAAAGCCGAGGTAAACGAGTCGGTGCTTAGCTATAATGGGGGGTGGGGGGCGGGGAGGGGGAGGGGAGGGGGGAGGGGAGAGGGGAGGGGAGGGGGTGGCGGGTGGTGATTGTAGCTCCCATACGAAAGGACCGATTTTGATGCGGTTTTTTCTGTTCGAAAGCTGATGTGATTGAGATGGTTCTTAGATATATGGGGAGGGGGAGGGGGAGGGGGGAAGCTTCCGGACAAATGGACCGTTTTAGCTGTGGCTTTTTTATGTTTGAAAGCTAGGGTAAACGAGATGGCTCATAGCTATAAAAGGGAGATAGAAGGCGCAAGAGGGGGGGGGGGGGGGGGTTAGGGGCGGTGTGAGTCGTAGCTTTCGAACGAATGGACCGATTTAGCTGCGGTTTTTTATATTTGAAAGCTGAGGTAATCGAGATGGTTCTTAGTTGTAAAGGGGGGGCGGGGGGGGGGGGAATGGGGGTGGTGATCGTAGCTCCCAAACAAATAGACCGATTTCTATGAGGTTTTTATTTTTGAAAACTGATGTGATCGAGATGGTTCTTAGCTATATAGAGGGATAGGGGGGGAGTTGAGAAAAGGGGGATGAGAATCGTATCTTTCAAACGAATAGACCGACTTAGCTGCGGTTTTCTATATTTGAAAGCTGAGGTAAACGAGATGGTTCTTAGGGAGGGGGGAGGGGGAATGGAGGTGAGGATCGCAGCTTACAAATAACTGGACCAATTTTGATGCGGTTTTTAATGTTCCAAAACTGTTGTTGTTATGATTGAGATGCTTCTTAGCTATATGCGGGGGGGGAGTCAAGAAAAGGGGGGGGGGGGGTGAGAATCGTAATTTCCAAACGAATGGACCATTTTAGCTTCGGTTTTCACGTTTCTATACTGAGGTAAACGAGATGGTTCTTAGCTGTAATGGGGGGGATGGGGGTGACGATCGTAGCTCTCAAACGGATGGAACGAATTTTATGTTTGAAAACTGATGTGATCGAGATGATTCTTATCTATAATGGGGGGTATCACGGTCTAAAACGAGAGTTAATGACTTTTTGATTATAAAAACCCTTTTCTTATTTTAAAGTTGACACATTAACATAGAGTGGCCTGCTCAGTCGGCAGATATGAACCCGATTGAAAATCTTTGGGGCATAATGGAGCGACAGTCCCACTCAACGCTGGTACTGTCAGAACGAAAGAAACCTGAAGCTATTTTATATTCGTACATTGTGCACGGGCGAGTATGGGCTAATGCGAGATAGACTACGAAGTACTTCAATATCTAATATAGCTAATATAGCCTCCAACAGCAACTATGACGTAGTTGATGATGGAGACTATACTAGTTATTAAAACAATAAATTGTTGACAATTTATAATATCATCGATGTTTTCGACAATTGTATATTGTCACGTGAGTCATAGCCGGTAGTGATACGAGTGTGGATTGAAAAGGACCTACTCGGCCTAACACAGATCCATTTAATTCTAAAAATCAAATCTACCCACATTATTTAGTTCAGTTCAGAATAGTTGATTGTGTGAAACGTGTGCGATAATTAGTTGTGATTTTATAAATTTATTAACAAAGCAATCGGACACAATTTCCGCGAATGGAGCAAATCGAGCAGCGTGCCGTCATTAAGTACCTCAATAAGAAGGGGCTATCATCTAAAGCCATCCATGATGATATGGTCAGTACATTAGGGGATTCTACTGCTTTCAGTTGAACAAAAAAGGACGCGATTGACTATTTCACGCGACTGTTTGGAGTTATTTGAAGCCGATGCAGATGATTTTTTTGAATCGTTTTGTTACTATGTACGAAACATGGGTTCATTAGTGTACACCGGAAACAAAACAACAACCAAAACAATGGAGAAGACCTGGTTCACCACCCCCTAAAAATGCTAAGTCGATTTTGTCGGCAAATAAGGTGATGGCTTCAGTATTCTGGGACTCGAAAGGTGTGATTATGTGTTCTGTGTGTTGATTATCTTGAAAGGGGTCAGACTATAAACTCTGATTACTACTGCACCTTACTACGTCGTTTCCGAGAGGAAATAAAAGAAAAACTTCGAGGAATGCTCAGAAGAAAAGTCCTGTTTCGTCAAGATAACGCCCGTGTTCACACGTCTGTGCAGTCAATGGCTGAAATCCACAACTGTGGCTTTGATCTGTTACCGCATCCGCCTTATTCACCTGATCTGGCACCATCAGACTTCTTTCTTTTTCCTAACCTAAAAAGCACTTGGGAGGTCAACATTTTCGACAAACAACGAGGTCAAAGCAGCAGTAGACGTATATTTTGACTCTAAGGAAGAATCATTTTTTCAACGGTCTAAATGCTTGGCAAAAATGCATTGAACTTGATGGTGATTATGTAGAAAAATAAAAATATAACTGATTTAGTAGGTATTTAATTTCTTGGTTGGTCTGACTACTTTTCAATCCACCCTCGTATTATAAATTATGTATTAAGTTCACGCAAACTTTAACACTAACATTGTTGATAGTTATAAAGTAATGATGTTTTGAATTTTTATTTGATTATATCTTTATATTTTATCATTTTTAGTAACAAGTTCGACCTGACTTGTTGAATGTACGTATTTTGTATCTCGTCTCTATGCCAGATAATATTACATAGTTTTTTTACAAATATGGTATTCTATTTTATATCCTAGACGACTATCTAGGATTTACCTGGGTCCCCAAGATACAGGCATTGCCTAGTTTGGGGCCCGCAGCTAACCTTACTTAACCTACCTAATGTAATGATCACTATGTTACCTTTTATGCTGTATTTTGATGGCTTTGTATATCTTGTAAAACTGTTTAATGAATAATCTATTATTATTATTATCTTGAGCAACCGATTTTCGTGTTAATAAAAAAAACGGTTTATACCAAATCAAATGACATATGTCATCCGATCTTGTGACATAGATGTGTGCATGCAATTATAAACTTTAAGGTGGTAAACATTCTCAGACCGCGACTTTACCTTTACATTACATATATTTAAAGTATTTTTTTGTAAATGGATTTGATGACATCCATCCATTCCAGCATTTTCGGTTGCTGGATAATATGCCCCCCCCCCCTCCCCCCTCCCGTCAGTCCTATAACAATGAAAGGAGTCGTTTTTCCAACGTCTCGTATTTTGTATGGCCTTTATGTCAAAAGCTGACGGACAGTAACGAAAAACGAAAACGGTTCGTGGACATAGGGACATAGGATTATTTGACTAACAAGTGTACAAAACAAATAGTTGGATCAGCTTATTAGAATAATAGGAGAAATTACTGTGAAAATTTCAAACACCTGTTGAAAACGAGTTTTAATGCGCAGAATAATTAATAGTTCATGTTTAATATCAAGGCACCTTTGATTATATTTATGTAAGCGTGGCACAGAATAAATAAAAGTATAAATCAAGATGTGTGAGACACAGTATGATTTGCTCGTAACTCGTAATACAAGAAAAAACAAAGTATTGTAATAAAAACTCAAGGCTATATCGCTAAATTTGACTAGTAACACTTTACCTTCTTAATTAAAAGTGAATACCAACATATTGTTGTTTTTCCAAGTGTGTGTGCGTGTACGCAGGTCGCCTGTGTATGTGTGCTTAGTTCGCAAGTTGGATATAATATTAATTTTATGCACAGAGAATAAAACCACTGTTTTGTTATATAGCTGTGTTATCGAGTCATGTTTTTTCCTATATATTATGTATGAATGGCACATCAAGCGGCACAGAGAGCGATGGAAAGGAATATCTCTGCTAGATCAGGAAAGAAGAAATCCGCAGGACTGGTCTGGAAAAGAACTCAACTCAAGGTCCAATGGGCAGGACACCTGATGCGAGGTTCTGATAGGCTACGGAGCCGCAATCTGGCGAGTGGAGACCAAGCACAGGTGGCCAGAGACCAAGCCACCTGGGCTTATGTTCTATATTATTGGTATTTCTGGCCTCTGGTTTCAGAGTTTGTCAGGCCGCTCGAGAGCCTCTGACATGGCTGCTGGCCTCTGGTGTTAGTTTATCAGGCCGCCCGAGGGCCTCTGACATGGCTTATCACTGCTATTAATCAATAACATCCGGGACCGACAGCTTAACGTGCTCTCCGAAGCACGGAGCGATGGAAAACCGCACCTCACTTAGAAAAGTCTGAACCGTTAGGCTACCATCGCTTGATGGTCCGATGACGTGAAGGTAGTGGCCGGTAAACAGTGGATTCGAAAGACCACCAGAACGAAATGGGAGGAGTCAGGGGAGGCATATGTCCAATATTGGACGAATAGATGCTGATTATGATGGAGCAACATTTAAACGATGGTTAAACAGTTAGCTTGGAAAATATGTCAGTTTCAAGTTATAAATGTCGTTTAACCAAGGTTCTTAAGTTGTAAACTCCAGCCTTTCAATAAGTACCCCAGTTTTTAAGTCAAACCCTAAGCTAACCAACAGTGAAAACATCATCGCAATCGGTCCAGCAGTTTTTAGGTGATAAGCGAACAAACATACAAACAAACTAATAAACAAACAAACAGACACGATTTAAAAAAAAAACTTGTTCAGTAGCTTATTATAAGTACCCTAGACCATTTTATATTTAATTATCTTGTACAGACTTTTTCGTTCTTAATGCTTTATTATATGTATCGATATAGAGAGATTCATACAAACACGTTCATAGTTGCATTTGTTTTGGAGCTAGTCATGTTATTGTGACTGATATACAGGGTGAAAAGTTTGAACGGGACCTGGAGGGAAAGTACCCACAAAATTGAAGCTATCAAATTTTACTCAAAGGAAATATTCGCATATTTTGAAAAGTACGTAATACTACATTAATACTTTTTTGAAAAATTGCTGTGTTGTTTGTGTGTGTTGTGTCAACCCAACACACATAAAGATCCTCTGCAGTCGGGTAAAAACTAAAAAGTCGGAAAATAATTCCTTTGAGTCAAATTTGCTAGATTCAATATTGAGGATACTTCCCCTTCAGGTCCCGTTTTATCTTTCCACCCTGTTAATAATAATAATGCTCATCTAAGCTTGATTGTCATTCTATAATTTTTTAATCAATCTATTTAAATCCGCCTCTAAAATAAAGGCCTAGTTCAGCAACTCGTCCCACAACAAAGTCGTCCCAATAGGGCGAGTTACTGAATTCTGTACTCAATGTAAAGAAGCCGTAAAAACGTTATGACGTAAATATAGTGTTTCCATATTTTTTTGCATGCTTCAAGGCAGCTTCCACGTATAGGTGCTTGACGAGTTGATTTGCATTTTCTTTTCCGTGTTGTGGTTTTAGGATATTTTATTCTAAGGGCCGGGCCTAGAATAAAACGAGTTCCATGTCAAGTAGACACGCAAGTAACTTGCTATATCTTCCTACATAAGTTAATAGTATTCGTTACTATATCGATACTACTATGAGGTAAGTCGATAGCACGTTTGGATTGACAGTGACTATCTTTTACAAGTTTTTATTACATTCGCATCGTGTTAGTATGTCACTGTTGATGGAGGTAGGTATGTTTATATCAAATCTTACAACCTAAAAATTAACGACTTCATCTTTACTTTATACTTGATATTTACATTTTGCCACTTATGACACAGTATAAATAATAGTTTATGACGGCCCTATTTCATAAAGCGACAAATTTTAATAAAACTACAAATGTCAGACGAATACGCCAAACCTGCGTTTCATATATCAAACAATCACGAAGTGGCTGATGATTGTCAGTCATATTGCATTTCACAATGCCAGTCATAATAAAAAAAACATTCACTTTTTTGATTGACTGACCAGTGACGGGTAAAGCATCGGCTGTCACATTTGTCACGACAATTCTACAAATCGTGGTAATTTGTAAGCAACCGCCGTTTCATATAACGTTTTTCTCATGACATTTGTTAAACATGTGCAGCGGCGGTGAAGTGACTCGAAAGGTCCCTTTCGTAGTTCGAGCCTAATGAGGTGGACGTAAGGGCAGATGTCACAATAGTCGCTTATCATTTAGTGATAATTAGCATTAATAAATAATTACCATTATCAGTTGCCCACTCACCGACATATATGTATTTAGGTGTAGCTATTTATCTTTCACTATTTGTTATCTATGTTTAATAAATTACCACAATATTTATTCATAAACATCTCAGATGCAAGGAGCACGTAATCGATTCATAGATCCATACCAATATATTAAAGTGAAACGTTTTCTGTTTGTTTGGGGAGCTTTCACGCGATAACGGCTGGGCGGATTTTTATGAAATTTGGAATGGAAATAGCTTATACTCTGGAATAAAACATAGGATACTTTATATCCCGGAAAATTGTAAGTTTCCACGGGAAAACTGAAAAATGTTGATTACTTGCTGTAAGGAACGGTTACCATGGAAACGAAATAACAAGTCTGTCATAAAACTTCAAGAGCTTTGGTGCTATACCTACTTTTGCATTGATTTTTAATATCCTAGAATTACATAGGATGCTTTTTTCTGCTATAAACTGTAGTTCGCGCGGACGAAGTCACGGGCGGGAAAGCTATTATATCATATTTCTCACATGCAATGAGTTCAATCCACACGTTGCTTAAAATGTATAAATGATACGATGAATTAGATTCGTCGAAAATCATTGAGGAACTAATACTTGTACTATTATTTATACTAATACATTAAACGTATGCATACTTACTGTAATTGTAAATGACTTCTTATTGAAGTTTTTTCTGTTCAGCGTTCATTAATACGTAGGTAATATCTTTTGTATAAAAACACACAATAGTAAAATTATTTCGGGATAATCATTGGCAACGCAAAGTTGATATACCTAAAAATAAAATATTTATGTTCTCGCTACGTACGTTAAATTTTTTGGTACTATTGTGGTGCTGACGAGGAACTTCATCTGAAACCACTATTATTTTTTTCTGTGCTCCTACTCAGCAAATGGATGGCTGACTCTCTGAAATCCCCGACGACTAAAAAATTCTAAAAGTTCGTTTAACCTGTAGATATACCAAGTTTCGTCTAGATCGGTTGAGAAATGCGACCTGTAGAGGAGAACAGAGATCCGGTCTGATATCCGGACATACGAAAGCATTTTTGCTCTAGTTGAAACGGAGACGCTTCGCGCTCTCTCGGTCAAATATAGCAAATTTTGTTCAGCCGTCAAATATTTTATCGATTACTTGATTGAGATATCAAAACATAAAAAAAGCAAATTTTGACTTAAAAACTGGTAGATATCATCAGTCTACCAGTTTTTAAGTCAAAATCTAAGCTAACCAATATATACATATATACGTATGTATGTTTGTGTAGGTCAAATCTTGCAAGCTGAACTAGAACCACTTCCTCTTGTCTTATAAAGTGGAATTTTTACATGTTGGTTCAGTTCCGATGAAGATGCATTTTAATGGTAAGCATGACCTTCAAGGATAGATAGATAGATAAATGATTTATTTGTTTCTATAAAACACACACGTAGAACATTAAATGCAACAGGCAAGCAGATTTAAATATAGTATAATAGGTACATATCTCTTAACATTATTCATATTTTGTACACGTCACGTGCACCAGACATATGCACAAAACACCTGAGATACTATACAAAACTAAAGTACGTGTGTGTTGTAGTAAAACAAATGGGTCATAGCTCAGCGAATAATATTGCTTAAGGAGCAAACACTGACTTTCAGCTATTACCCTCGAGATGACGAACGAAGCGAGCGCAATATGTACATCAATCAGTAAAAGTACCCATAATATTGTGTATTCATTTTTTAAATATAAACTAGATTTATAACAAGAAAAAAAAAATTGTAAGTGTCGTACCCCCACTGATAACACCAGTCTCTTAAGAGTCTGGGTACCAGAAGAGGAAAAAGCACATTAGAAGGTGTACGTATGGTCTCATCAGCCCCACGACTTGCAATCTTATTTAATTAAATAAAAATACTGCAGGGATGTGCAAGCGCGTGTAAGTGAGAAGTTAGTAAAGTGGAGTGAAATGGAGTGAGTTTAGTATTGAGCAACAGCACAGATATATATTTCCAACTGCCCCATTAACGTCCCCATCAATGGGGCCGATGGGAATTTAAATTCCCATCTACCCCATTAAGAAATCCAATGGGGCATGTGGGAATTTAAATTCCCATCGGCCCCATTGATAGGGATGTTACTTTTCAAATACATTTGACGTACATTTGACATATTTTCCACATACTTTTGACATACTTTCCACATACTTTTGAAATACATTTGCTTTAACATACTTTTGTTATTCTTTTCACATATTTTCGACATACTTTTGACGTAATTTTGAAATATTTTTGACATACATTTGCTTTAACATACTTTTGTAATTCTTTTCACTTACTTTTGACGTACTTTTGACATCTTTTTGATATATTTTTGACATACTTTTTTTAATACTTTTGACATATCTTTGACATACTTTTGACATATTTCTTTTGGCATACTTTCGACATACCTTTGACACACTTTTGAAATTCTTTCGACATACTTTTGAGAAATTTGACGTGTTTTTGACATCTTTTTTAATATAGTTTTTTAAACTTTTTACGTACATATTTCCAACTGCCCCATTGGCGTGAAAATTCCCAACGGCTCCATTTTCTTTTTGATAAATGGGCAGCATTAGTGTTTTTTGTTGCATATTTAAATTCCAAACTTTCTGAATGTGTATTTACACTAAAATTGAGTGTTAGTAGGAACAAAAAGAAATAAATGGCCAACTAGTTCGAGCAAATCAAATACTGATTTATTGACAATATCACTTTTCATTAAAAATTCACTATGCAGGTATTTAAATTAATAATATGTATAAACTGACATATCTTTAGGTACTACCAATAAAACAACATTAAACACACACATACTTTACAATTATTTTTGTTACAGATATTATCGAGGTATTTATTATCACAATTATCATCACATTTTCACAATAATTCTTTTGATATAAACTAAGATACAATAAGTTTAACTATATATTATAATATCGCAACAATCACAGCATATTTTACAATTATTTTTCTAACGAATAATACCTAAAGTACAACATGAAAGGCTTTTATATCATAGTGATCATCAAATTTGTACAATAATTCCCATTATAAAAATTAAAGGTGGTACAAGGTGGTATACTGTTGTTTTATACTATTTAATGAAGCACATTGCAGTAAAATAATATTTCATTTCATGTTGCACTTAAGATATTATTCGTTCGAAAAATAATTGTAAAATATGCTGTGATTGTTTCGATATTATAATATTTAGTTAAACTTCTTGTTCCTTAGTTTCTATCAAAAAAAATATTGTAAAAATATGATGATTACTGTGATTAAAAATAGCTTGATATTATCTGTAGGAAAAATAATTGTATAATATGGTTCTGATTAATGTAGTTTTATTGTAGTACATAAAGATATGACTGTTTATAAATATTTTTAATTTAAATACCTGCATACCTAGTGAATTTTTAATGAAAAGTGTTATTGTCAATAACTCAGTATTTGATTTGCTCGAATTAGTTGGCCTTTTATTTCTTTCTGTTCCTACTAACACTCATTTTAGTGTAAATACACAGTCAGAAAGTTTAGAAATATATATATATATTAGCTTGGATAATGGGGCAGGTGGGAATTTAAATTCCCATCGGCCCCATTGATGGGGACGTTAATGGGGCAGTTGGGAATATATCACAGCACTATACACAGACAAAAAATGTTGTGTACCTACGCATTTTATTATGATAGCCGGTTTTAAGTTTTACCATGACATGGTTGCTGCACTCAGGGTTAGGTCCTGACTAGAGAACTCCTGAATGGTTAACAGCACAGACACGAATTGTGATAGTCCGTTCTAAGCTTCACCATGACATGGCTACTGCAAGAGGTTTTTTAATGTTTATTTGATTAACTTACTTATATGTGATAATCTTGTTCAGTAGCTTATTTGAAGTATCAAATATATTTTTATTATCTTTTTTGTTACTAACTGCTTTTTTAAAATATACATCATTTCTTGCGATAACAGATTTTAAGAAGATCACCTTTGTCCATTAAAAACCCAAATTATACAGTAATTTATTCTGTCGTTATACCACTAACATTAATAACCAAGGTGCTCCATCAATCCCTACCTAGTGGGCAAAGGGCTGATTCCACTGGTAGAAACCTAAAAGTGAGGAATTTACTGCATTTTAAGGAGCTATTCTACTCATCACGCCGAAGATCCTCATCAGATCCTCACCAATTTTTTATGAGACCAATTTAAAGTTATTACCTTTCAAATAAAAAAGAACCATCTAAATCGGATCTAATAAGACGGAGGTATTCAGTAGCCCTCTTTTTGCCCCTTTTTGGGGGAAATACCCCCCAATCAAAAATACCCGACGACTAAAAGATTCTAAAAATTCGTTTAATCTATATACCAAGTTTCGTCTAGATCGGTTGAGAAATGCGACCTGTAGAGGAGAACAGAGATCCGGACTGACATCCGGAAGGACATACGAAAGCATTTTTGCCCAAGCTGAAACGGAGACGCTTCGCTCGTGCTTCGCGCTTGCTCGGTCAATAAAGCAATACGTACGAAAAAGTCTGTAAAAAGAAGATAATTTAAAAAAATGTCTATGGAACTTAAAATGAGGTACTGAACATGAATATAACATTTTTTAAATCGTGTCTGTCTGTTTGTTTGTCTGTCTGTATGTATGTTTGTTCGCGCATCACTTAAAAACTACTGGCCCGATTGCGATGCGCTTTTCAGTGTTGGATAGCTTATGAGTAGAATTAAAAAGTGGGGTATTTGGTATCTCAATCCGCTGAGTAGAAGCCGAGCAATCGATAAAAATATTTTTGATGGCTGAAGTAATTTTGTTCAAATGTTGGTATATTGATATTTTAGGTCTTGGAGAGAGCAGATAGAGTACTTTTAACCTAGAGGAATGACAACGCCTGCGAAGCCACGGGCACAGCTAGTAAAGCAATAAGAACGAAAATATCAGTACAAAGAACATAATTAGAATTAAAAAAATGGTCTAGGGTACCTAAACCAAGCTACGGAACAAGAATATAACACTACATAATCGTGTCTGTCTGTTTGCTTATCTGTATGATTGTTCGAGCATCACTTAAAAAATACTGGACCGATTGCGATGCGGATTTCCCTGTTGGATAGCTATGGGTTTAACTTAAAAACTGGGGTACTTGGTATCTTAAAGGGCGTCACAGACGATTAAGATACTATAATATTTGATGTTACGATATCTGCATATAAAATATTATAGCATCTTAGGGCTACACACGGCTAAGTTACGATAATATATTGAAATTATTCATTCGCTCGCAGGCCGTCCTAGGTGCCACACGTATTTCTTCACCGCTTTCTATATACAGAATGATAAAATATGAGTGAAACCGTACTGGTTTCACTATTAGATTTATAGATTGCTCATCAGACGATTCTGATTTTGAATTTGATATGCAAATTGCATTAGCGCACTGTAAAAGGTGATCAATTTGGATAGAAAATCACATTAAATTTAGAAAAAGCCGCGGTGAATTTAAACTTTACGCAGATGTTTCTAAAAAAAAACTTACTTTAATAAGTCGAAGGAAACTTTACGCGAAATACATAATTTGATTAAGGAAGATTTAGTGAAACAAAATACGAACCTGCGCGAGAGCATTTGTACAGAACAACGACTTGCAGTGTGCTAAGAACCATCTCGTTTACCTCAGCTTTCAAACATAAAAACCCGTAGCTAAATCGGTCCACTCGTTCGAAAGCTACGATTCGCACCACTCCCCCCCCCCCCCTCGCCCCTCCATCCTCAAATTATAGCTATGAATCATCTTCTTTACCCCAGCTTTCAAACATAAAAAACCACAGCTAAATAGGTCCATTTGTTTGGAAGCTACGATTTTCACCCCCCTTCTCTTTCTCACCTCCCCCCTCCCTCTCCCTATATATCTAAGAACCATCTCGATCATATCAGCTTTCGAACAGAAAAAACCGCATCAAAATCGGTCCATTCGTTTGGGAGCTACGATGCCACATACATACATACATACACACACATATACACAGTATACACACCCTTAACTTATAACACCCGTCTCTTTGTTCAGGGGTTAAAAAACAGTCACGAATACAAAACAGAGCAACCTGTAAAGCATATTACGATATATTTTGTATCTTAAGATAGTATATTAATATATATTTTGTATCTTTTACGATATATTTCGTATCATACGATGACATCTTTTAATAAATTCCATATCGCTCGATATCTTAAGATACTGTAATATGCAAATATATATTATCTTCGCCGTTTGTGATGGTTCATATAAATTGTATAGCGAGCGATATTTTATCTTAAGATAAAATATTATCATATCTTAGTCGTCTGTGACGCGTTTAATCCGATGATAAGACGGACGGCTGAAGAAATGTTGATCAAATGTTGGTATATTGGTATTTTAGGTCCTGGTATAGAACATAGAATACTTTTAACCTAGAGAAATGACCACGAGTGCGAAGCCGCGGGCATCAGCTAATATATGAATATTACGCAATTTCAACAATATTAAAATTTACTTCAACTTGAGAACCTACTTTTTTCTGAAGTCGGTGAAAAATACTTCCTATCTTTACCGATTAGCTATACCACAGTACATACATACAATTAGCACATAATGTAAGTACCTACAGTACCTACCTAGAATTACGTAGGCAAGGTCGATTTAAAATGATCCGCACTTTGGGCTTACAAAATCTTTAAGTTACTAACTTAAAGATTTTGTGACTCAATGGGCATACCCTACGAATAATAATATTATTACGAGCTGTGCCCGCGGCTATGCTTGCGTGGTATTTGGGATAAAAGGTCCTATATGTTATTTCAGGACCAAAAGTACAATATACCAAATTCCGTTCGGCAGTTTTTTTTTTCTCGATTGCTCGTTTTCTACACATCGGATTGAGATACCAATGACACTACTTTTTAAGTCAAAGTCAAAGTATTTTATTGTAAATAGGCAAAAATAATAGCACTTTTACAAGTCAAAATTAACATCTGAACAAAGAGATATACATAAAATATTATAAAAAGATCAAATCAATCCAAATTTAGATAAACTAAGTATTCTTTGAGTTTGAAAAGGAAATTTCCCTTTCATGTGCCAACAGAGTTTAATCTCACACTGGAAAAGGAAATACCCTACAGACTCTACCGGTGCTTCGGAAATACGCCCATTAGAGAAGAGAGCACCAAGAAACTCTACGGGGATGTATTTTTTCCATATTTGTTCATTCTTTATATTTTTTTCAAATGTCACAATTATAACAAAACATGTAAACTACAAATATAAAAGGTAAAAGTGACAATGAGATATCCCACAAAAATCAAACAATCATACTGGAAAAAAATAAGGTAAGAACTTCTAACTCGATAATTATGTTGTATAAAACAACGTGATCTCATGGTATGTTTGAGACATCTCACAAAGTACTTTGAACATTTCATTCACTTAACGTTAACATCGAAGCTATCACTTATTATTATCATGGAGCTTGGAGACATCAGGCCATGCATTTCTGTCATTAATGTAATCATTTACATTGTAATACGCTTTCTTTATGAGATTTACTTTAACAAAAGTTTTAAACCTATGCATTGGTAATTGATCAATGCCGTCAGGTAACTTATTAAAAAATCGTATACAGTTCCCCATATATGAACCACTAACTTTCTGTAACCGAAATCCAGACACTTTTAGTTTATTTTTATTTCTAGTATTAAAATTATGAACATCCCTATTTTTAACAAAGGTATTGATATTCTTCCGAACATACATTATATTTTCATATATATATTGACAAGCCACTGTAAGAATATTGATCTCTTTAAAACGTTCCCTAAGAGAATCTCGGGATTTCATATTGTAAATGGAACGAATCGCTCTCTTCTGCAGCACAAATATTGATTGAATTTCCGCGGCCTTACCCCACAGCAAAATGCCATATGACATAATACTGTGAAAGTAACTAAAATATACTAATCTTGCAGTAGCTATATCGGTAAACTGTCTAATTTTACGTACTGCATAGGCTGCAGAGCTCAATCTACCAGCTAACAACGATATGTGAGGACCCCACTGTAATTTTGAATCTACAGTAATACCCAAAAATGTGGTTGACTCACAAGGTCTACAGGCTCACTATTTATTAAAATACTTGAATTCGTAGGAACCCCTCTGACATTGGGTAGTGAAAATTTGATACATTTAGTTTTCTTAGAATTTAACATTAAATTGTTAGTTGTAAACCAACTAAGAACTAGCGCGATTGCCTTGTTAACGTCGTCAAAATTTTTCAAGGTTCTGTCAATCTTAAAAATTAGAGAAGTATCATCTGCAAACAAAACAATATCATATAAGTTCTTTAAGAAAAAGGGAAGATCGTTAATGTAAACCAAGAACAAGAATGGCCCAAGTATTGAACCCTGTGGGACTCCCATTGTAATGAGAGATCCTGATGACCTCGCACCATTTACATCTACTTTTTGGATTCTATTGCTAAGATACGAGGATAAAAGATCGAGAGCTTTCCCATTAACTCCGTAATGATTCAATTTAAAAATTAATGTTTCGTGGCAAACGCAGTCAAATGCTTTGGATAAATCACAGAAAACGCCAATTGCGTCCTGTGAATCCTCCCAAGCATTGAATATATGCTTTAAGAGCCCTGTGCCTGCGTCTGTAGTTGAACGGCCTTTAGTGAAGCCATATTGTTCATTATGAAACAGACCGTTGAGATTGGAGTGTGTTAATATAACTTTCTCAAAAATTTTACTTAGAGCAGGAAGTATAGAAATGGGTCTGTAGTTAGTCGGATCATTTTTACTGCCAGACTTGAATAAGAGAATAAGTTTACTATTTTTCATTATGTCGGGAAAAACTCCTTCATCAACACAATTATTAAAAATAATTACTAAGTATGGAGCAATTATACCAATAATGGAACTTAAAATTTTAGTAGATATTCCCCAGAGATCCTCTGTATTTTTTATGTTAAGCAATTTAAATGTCTTAACAATCGAATTAACATTAATATGTTTAAATTTAAATGTAACATCATACTTTTCAACGTTGCTTGAGAGCATACAAGAAGCCTCAACTGAGGAAGATTTTAAAGACTGGGTAGTAACTATTGGTATTTTTGTAAAGAAATCTTCAAATGCATTGGCAACTTCGTGATCTTTGGAAATTAATTTATTGCCGATGTTTAGGATAAAATTTCGGTCTCGAGGTTTAATTTTGCCGGTTTCGGTATTTATTATTTTCACTGTTGTTTAGATTTTATCTTCCGATTGTTTAATTTTCCTACTCAAATGAAGAGATTTCGCGGTATTACACACGGATTTAAATGTCATAGAATATTGTTTTAAGTATTCAACAAATTTCGTGTCATTAGCATTCATTTTTTTTGAGAATATAAATCGTATAATTTGTTTCTACTTTTGTAAATACCTGTTGTAGCCCAGTCATCAAATCCCACCCTTATGCCCCCCTTACATTTTTTAAATTTAAATATATCGTTAAACTCTTTATCCATTATATTAAACAAGGAATTGCAAAGGTCATCAGAATTCCCATCAAACGGCAAGTGACTAAGTTGATTATCAATGTTATCTGCAAACCGTTCCAAACGCTTGCAAGTAATAGGCCTGTAAGTGAACTCCTGATAGTTTTTACCTGATTTACATTAAAACACAACACTTTGCCCACTATGATCAGAGCATACTCTCGCATATAAGTCATACTCTAAACTATCCATGAGTGAAAGTCGCACCGTTATCGGTTAAGTAGATACGTGATGCACGAACAAACAGACAGACACCATTAAAAAATGTTATATTCTTGTTCAGTAACTTATTTTAAGTACCCTAGACTTTTTTTTATTATCGTCATTGTACAGACTTTTTGGTCTGCTATGCTACTTACGGCTTTATTATAAGTATAGATATTGTTATTTTAGGTCCTGGGTAATTCTAATTCAGGGAAATGATCACGCGGGCAAAGCCGCAGGCACAGCTAATAAATTAATATGAATCTGAATTAAATTACCCACGTTTTTTTGTATTTCCTGTGGCTATTTCTATATAATTATAACTTAATAAATCTAGTAATTTATGTCGGTGAGCTTTGGACCTAGAATGACCTCTGCTATCCGTAGGTCAGCAGATGTATTATACGTAGGTATTTTAGATTTGATTATTTAATTATATTATTATTCTCATTATATTATGTTTATGTTATTACTTCCTAGCTGTGTTCCCGCGGCTTTGCCCGTGTGGTCCTTTCTCTGTAGTGGTGTGACTAATATACTCATAATAGGTATAGTATAGGTATTATAATACAGGCCAAGTTTTTCGTATTATATTATTCGAAAATACATATTAGGTTACCAGGTATTAGTCGAACTAGAGGAATACTGAATACAAGAGATTCATGACACGATGTGCGTATCGGCGACCTGCGAGTCTCGAATGTCGCAATCTCGCAAGCGGTGGCGCGGCGTTGGGCGATGGGAATTCTCTGGGTTAAAAGTAACCTATGTGTTATTCCTCGCGGAAGTTCGGCGAGATGGACAAGATACCTTGGACAGGACTTAAAATATATTTTACTATAGTGGTGGTTCTGGAAATAAGTATGATGTAGGCTTTCTAGTATCTAAAGAATGGCAACATCTATACTTATATAAATCAATAGGAACGAAATAGTTTGTACAAAGAAGATAATTAAAAAAACAATGGCCTACGGTACTTATACAGGAATGAACGCAGAAAACGACTTCTCCAATTTGTTTTGGTCCAAAGTTTGAGCATAAGTTATACATTCTGCTACAAAAAGCTAGTGCCGTCCAAAAACGAAATAGATAACTTTCTGACCTCTAGCAAGCAAATTAAAACAAATGTTAAATGAAATATGATACGCATTTATTACGTTAAATGATAAATGATATCCAGTTTCACTACTACTAGCGACCACTTCGCATCTCAAACTCTTTCAAAACAAAAATACAATGTTTCAGAATGATAAGAAGTTCCTACTATAAAGCGACTAAGTAGATAGGCAAATCACAACCATTTATGATTGAAATTAATTAACAGCTTCAATTTGTTCACCCGAGACACCGAAGACGTCAACATCCAATAATTATAGCGATACAAAAATAGCATATCTAAAGCCAGTCTCAAAGATAAATCAGCAAAGAAGAAACTTGAAAAATTCAGCAGCCACACCAAAAATTTTTATTAAAGACTGACAAAAAAACGCTTTACCTAACATTAGTATACAAAACTTATTAAAGAGTGACAAAAAACCGCTTTACCTAACATTAGTATACAAAACTTATTAAAGACTGACAAAAAACCGCTTTACCTAACATTAGTATACAAAACTTATTAAAGACTGACAAAAAAACGCTTTACCTAACATTAGTATACAAAACTTATTAAAGACTGACAAAAAAACGCTTTACCTAACATTAGTATACAAAACTTATTAAAGACTGACAAAAAAACGCTTTACCTAACATTAGTATACAAAACTTATTAAAGACTGACAAAAAACCGCTTTACCTAACATTAGTATACAAAACTTATTAAAGACTGTCAAAAAACCGCTTTACCTAACATTAGTATACAAAACTTATTAAAGACTGACAAAAAAACGCTTTACCTAACATTAGTATACAAAACTTATTAAAGACTGACAAAAAAACGCTTTACCTAACATTAGTATACAAAACTTATTAAAGACTGACAAAAAAACGCTTTACCTAACATTAGTATACAAAACTTATTAAAGACTGACAAAAAAACGCTTTACCTAACATTAGTATACAAAACTTATTAAAGACTGACAAAAAAACGCTTTACCTAACATTAGTATACAAAACTTATTAAAGACTGACAAAAAAACGCTTTACCTAACATTAGTATACAAAACTTATTAAAGACTGACAAAAAAACGCTTTACCTAACATTAGTATACAAAACTTATTAACGACTGACAAAATACGCTTTACCTAACATTAGTATGCATGTTTGCTTTACCCCCATTTGGTTTTTTTACAAAACCAAATGCGGGTAGTTGGACACAACGCTCGCCCTTCTCGACGCTGACACCCGCTATTTCAGTCTTCTCGTGACCACGAACAATGCAACTTGATCGAAACGTCGAGGTAAATAAATATTAAGTTTTCAGCGCGATTAAGTCCCGTTTAAATATTTAACTATGTGTTCGAATCGCGAAAGTTTAAAAGTTACAATTAGTATACAACAAGTAAAATTATAATAAAAATACAAAAACCCCGACTGCGAACAAAGTTATTGCATACAAGCTGACCGAGCGATCAGCTTGATAATTCTTCGAACTTAAACGGCTTTACAGATTTGGATGAAATTTGGTATGGTTGTAGCTCATAAAGCCTGAATTAACACATAGGCTAATAATTATTCCGGAAAAATGCACTGTTCCTGAGGGACGCGGGTGAAACTGCGGGGCACAGCTAGTATTTATATAAATTTAATGTTTCTTTTTTACTTACATATTTTACTTTACTTTAATAGTTGCAATTGCAACATTAGATTATAGTATTAACATTAACTTGAATAATCTGAAATTGAAAATGTTGTAAGAAGCAAAAGAAAATTTCTACTGTTAAGTTATAATAATTATATATTTTTGAAATGATGTTTTAAATACTTGTATTTTGATACCTCACCCGATAGGTTTGGTCATTTTTTGTTCCGTTGGAAATACAATATGGCAGCTACCAGCCGCCATATTAGCTTTCTGGACACTTCGTATATCTTATGGCACTCTCGTGATCAAGACTAATCCAATGATACATCATTTATCAAAATCCATCAAGCCGTCTAGGCTGTAGAACGCGCCTAAGAAACGTACAAACAAACATACATGTAACCCAAACAAATAACCCTCCTCAGTCGGGTAAAAACTATCTGAAGGCTGAACAAAATTCGGTATTTCGTTCGTTACCAGTACTTTTGCTCCTGGAGTAACACATTGTCATATATTATTATAATATCAGCCTGAATCGTCCCACTGCTGGGCAAAGGCCTCTCTTCCCTCTTTCCAGATTTTCTGTTTATTGCTTTTAATGATCAGCACGTAGCGTACTAGTCTAGTTCGTCTCGCCACCTTCGTCTGGGACGGCCACGCGGACGTTTTGCTTCAGATGGAACCCAATCGGTTGTGATTTTTGCCCACAAATGGTTTGACATACGATTTTGGTTTTGAAGCACAGTATCGTATTCCTAATGCGGTCAGTTTGACGCCCAAAATACTATGCTCCATCCCGCGTTGTCAAACTTCGAGCGTGGACATTTGCTGAACAGTGAAAGACCAAGTCTGTGCACCAAGTGAGGATGGGGAGAATGCATGACCACGAGTCTGCGCTTCAGGCATAGAGAAAGGTTACCCTTCATCAAGTCCTTCATGGCCCAATAGCCATTCCGGCGTTTTCGGTGCGTCTCGCAACTTCTCTTTATTGTCTCGCCTGGAAGCTGCGAACCGCAGTTTCACCCGCGTCCCTCAGGAACCACACATTTTCCGGGATAAAAAGTAGCCTGTGTTAATCCAGGTTATAAGCTACCTCCGTACCAAATTTAAAATTTCATCCAAATCCGTTCAGCGGTTTAAGCGTGAAGAAGTAACACACACACACACACACACACGGTCAGTAAGCGAAAACGGTTCGTTTTAAGATATAGGAACCGGCTCTTAGCAGACTACCAAATTTGACGCTATAGAATAGACAGTCCAATCTGTTCCTGAGCGCCACCGCTCGGCCAGCCACCAGTCGATTAGTGGACTGTATAGCTGAGGCGGAAGTCGGAAAGTGACCGACCGTGGTCGATGGAACGGGCACTGGGTTGATGAAGAAAAGTCGCCTTGGTTCAGGGTACCGACCCTGGGTTGTTCCTGAATGGAGAGGTCTTGAGAGCGAGTTCTAGTAGAGATGTTTACTCGACGGCTGCTGGCGATGGAATCGTTCCTATATTTATACGGTTGATTCGCGCTGTCGTCTCGCGGCGGTCGGCCGCAGCGCGGGCGGTGGGAGCAAGCGGTGTCTCTCACTCGCACGTCGCTCCCTCTCTGTCTTTATAGTCCTATTTTAGCCTTTATAATTCTTAGTGTTTTTGTTGTCTATATTACCTATATCTTGTTCCTACCTACCTATTTCTCAATCTCATAGACCCTACCAATCAAACACAATCCCAAATCGGCATTTATTATGTGTAGGCAAACTTAAAAAAACATATGTACAAACTATAGCTAAACTTAATCTATTTAACTTATGTTCTAGGTCTTAAATTATTATATTGAAACATAATGTAATAGTGTCGTCGCGAACACAATCCCAGAAGTATCGCAGTAGCAAGTAGTAGTGGCTTTTTGTCAATAGCTAACGGAATTGGGGCCCGGCTCGCGTCTTCATACATTTGAAAACGTATGATAATATATGAGCAACAACAGCCCTGCGCTTTTTGGCATAAATGTCACCCTCTAAATTTTAGGATGTGTTTTTAAGCATCCAAATTTCTTAAAAATCGGATCACCAGATCTAAAATTCTAGACGAAAAGATACAACGCTGCTCCGTCTAAGTTTACTTGGAGAGCTCGCTTCGCACTGTCAATAAGGCTGCACTGCAGCCAGCGAAATCTGGGTAGAAATGTAACTATGGAAACAGAGCGCTCACTCAGCTGTATCCAGATATCTTCATTGGCTGTATCACACTAGTATTATTAACGACCAATCTGATGTTCTAGCCCTAATCGCAGAATAAATAATAGTACTATGTACTTAATATCACTGTTGTCTGATTGGTTGGTATCCGAATAAGGTACTTGGTTGTGTCTGCTATGTCAGAGCTTGGTGTACTTCTGAACCAATTTTGATCAAAGACAAGGAAATACTTGCATCATGAGAAAGTTTTTTAACACCCCACAAAAAAGTCCACGCAGGCAAAACTACATGGTGCAGTGCTTACCTGAGCTTTAGCATATGCCTCTGGGCCTCCATTCTTCTCACAGCGGGTCATGATCTCGGACAAGGTCTTGTTTTTCACCGATTCCACTGCATTGGGGTCTAGCTTATCCTTAAATGCCTGGAGATCAGGGTTATCGGTTTCCTGGATAGCCTTCAAAGGATCTAGGATTTTGTTCTGGGCCCATGACGTACCTATGATAATAAAGATAATAAATACAATAATATTAAAATAACTAGCTTAATAGTTAAGAAAACACGCCTGCCCTGCCAAAAAGAACTTATGCCAATTAAATATATACTATTGGATTGTGCCTTCTATTTGATACCCATATAGTAAAAACCGAAGTTTTTATTTTTCGCCTTTGATAATGGAGCCATAAAGAATTAAAAAACTCTGGATGGATGTAAGTATTCTAACGATACCCTATACGTCTAAATCTGTTCAGGCATTTAAGATTTAGGGTGGAATAAAGAAACTCACATATATACATGCAAACAAATTTTTGGGCAGTTGTGTATTAAGCAAATACCTTCAAAGTATTTTTTAAATTGTGTAATTGAATATTTTTAAGTTGTGGATTCCAAAACCTCCCTGTGCAATACCTATTTTCATCATTATCATCATCGTTAGCCTGTGTTCAACTGGACATAGGCCACTCCCAATGAACGCCGTAGAGCCTGATCTTCGGCTTTTCTCACCCAGGTTCTGCGGCTGTCTTCAGCAGGTCGTCACTCCACCTGGCCGGTGGGCGTCCTACACTACATTTGCCAAGTTGAGGTCACACAATTTTTCTATTCATAAAAACTGTACCTACACTAATATTACTAACAGGTAAAAGTTGTTTGTATGTTTGTAGAATATAATCTCTAAATTCTCAAAAAATATTTAACTGATAGAAAGCCTATTCCACAAGGTCATGGCTCCTTTTTTCCCCGAAAAAATGCAAAGAGCAGTAATTCGTGTCTTAACAATTTACTGATTCATCTATCAATTGAGACTAAAATATATGAAGAAAAAATATGTAGCTTACTTCCACCAAACTAATGATATATGCAAAAATAATCTATACTTATAATAAAACTGTAACGGGTCCAATTCTGTACATTGACGATATTTTGAAATTTTCTTTTGGAGGGAACTCTATATTCGATACTGTAGCCAAAACTGTTTTTTTTTTCATTTTTGTCTGTCTGTCTTTCTGTCTGTATCTTGGCTATAAAACTGTAACGGGTCCAATTCTGTACATTGACGATATTTTGACATTTTCTTTTGGAGGGTACTCTATATTCGATACTGCAGCCAAAACTGTTTTTTTTTTCATTTTTGTCTGTCTGTCTGTCTGTCTGTCTGTCTGTATCTTGGCTAGGCATCACGCCGAAACTACTGAATGAATTTAAATGAAACTTGGTATGATTTGAGTTCATACTACGAGGTAGGACATAGAATACTTTTAATCTCGAAAAATTAAAGAGTTCCCGCAGGATAGGCGTTGAAAGTTATTAAAAAGAACACGTATCACGCTGACACTACTTGACGGATTTTGTTGCAACTTGGCACAGTCATAGTTTATATAATGGGTAAAAATTGAGGATAATATTTAACCTGAAAAAAAACCAGAGTTCCTGCGGAATGATGTCCCAAATTCTGTAAATTTACGATATTTTGTATATATTTTTGGAGGCCTTTCTATTTTCAATACTAAAGCCAAAACTGTATTTTTGTATTTTTGTCTGTCTGTCTGTATGTACCTTGGCAGTGCGATAGGGGTAGAAAATTATTTAAAAGAACACATACCACGCTGAAACTAATGGACCGGTTTTGATGCAACTTGGCACCGTCTTAAGTTATATGATGGGTTAAAATTGAGGTCACGATTTATCCCGAAAAAATAAAGGGCTTCTGCGGGATATGGGTCCAAAGTTATGTTAATATTTAAGTAATAAATAATATTTTTTGGATGGTTCTCTATATTCGATACTGAAGCCAAAACTGTTTTACTTTTTATTTTTGACTGTCTGTCTGTCTCTTTGTCCGTATCTTGACCGCGCATCGCACAGAAAATACTGAATGAATTCAAGTGAAACTTGGTATGATTTGAGTACATACTACGAGATAGGACATTGGAAACTTTTCATCCCGAAAAATTAAAGGGTTTCCACAATGTAAACAATCCAGGTTAACTAACCCTTTATTTAAATTAAACTAAATTCGCATAAACAGATACGGCCAACAGGCCTTCTGCCTATTTGACTTCCTACCCAATACGTGATACACAGAAAAAAACTCTGTCCAAGTTTACATATTTCACTGTCTGACAGCAATATAGAAATGCAATTTAAATATGGATTTCCGCAAGGTAATTGGGACTACAGTCAAAACCAGATATAAAGACATTGAAGGAACCGAATAACTAAGGACGCTATATCCGATAGCTGTTATGAGCAATCTACATATTTTGCCCTTATTTTTCCAATTTGTTAATGTTGTAGAATGTAAGATGCCGCATTTCTTTGCTTTGTTTAGCTCACCATTTTCTAATCGCCATAGTTGATGTGTGATTTTTCTTGAACATTAAACATTTTTTTTATATATTTTTTGCAACCTGGTGATGCAAAAAAGCACAATCCAAATCAAATCAGAACATTATGCACCTACGACCTGTTAACTGTCTATATGCGCACGCAATGGGCGTTTTTCCACTCGCCGGCTACGACACCGGCCCGGCAGCCGGAGCAACGGCACGGCGCGGGCGATGACTCCCACCGGTGCCGTCGCCGGCGCCGCGCCGGGACAGCAAGCTTCCCGCTTGTTGACGGCTGCACAGAATAAATAATAGCCGGCGGGCAGAATTGCATGTGTATTGTGTACGTACTGTAGCCGTGTGCGTGTGTAGCGTTTAGCGGGGCGGGGTAGGCGGGGCGGCGGGGTATGAAGGTTTGTCGTTATAGCCGATGAATTCTGATGACTGTCACTGTAATCGATATGTCACTTTATCCAATGTTGTTACAAGCAATGTGTTAACATAGGTACTTATAAAGGATTCGGCCGGGACCTTGCCTTTTAGTAATTATAATCGATTCATTGCCAGTGTCAATAAATTTGGTTTTGACTATAGTGTCATTTTTATGGGCAAGAAATCTTTATATTTTTTTAAATGGAAGTTTAGTTATGCTCCATACAAAAATGATCAATGATTTTTTCTGTGGGATTACAGGAAAAACAATCATTTTAATTTTAATTAAAATATCTCATAATAACGCAACATGATCATAATAATTTTACCAACCACCTGATATACTGATATTGGTAAATAAATCATCTTATCCCCTTTCCTTTTTGCAAGAATAACTTCTCTCAGGTTAATTAATCTAGAATTCTAGGACATATAGTAGGAACCAATCTTTATGGCTGCTGTGAAGCGCCCTGCGAGTGCTACTTTGCGCTGGTACAGTAAGGTTCGCAATTATTAGAGTCAATTTTTTACCACCTACTTGTAGAACATAATAATAATAAACACTTTCTTACACCAGAGTTAAGGTACAAATATGCAAGAATTTATTTTAAAAATAGGCACAACGGGTGGTTTTTTCGCTAAAAGCGATCTCTTCCAGGACAACCTTTGGATGGACAGAAATTACGAAATCAAAAAGGACGGTGGTGCAAAACAATACAACAAATCATGCAAAATAAAAATGAATATACATACCTACAACATATTTAATAAAATACATAAACCATACTTACTTACATGTCACATGCAAATAATGTAATGATTGAAAAAAAGTGGTACGTACATACACAATGGAATGATAAAAAAAAATACATATAGGTAACTAGCTATGTTTTTAGTAGCTAAATTAGCATTGACGCTTAACTCTTAACCTAGTCATTAATTTTTAACCAATAATGAAATTATGTAAATACACAACACAATAATATTAATATCGGAATATGCCGATATTGTGTTGGTGGATTGTACCTAATAGTAGGTAATAAACAACTTTAATAAAATAACTAACTAGACTGTACTTGAACAGAATCGGACGCATGTGTGCAGCATATGGATGTAGCGTGCACACAAGCACAACCGAGGAGGGTGCGCGCGGGATATTTTGGGCTAGAGGGAGGGTGTGCCCCGGCCTCTCACCTCTCCAAAGCCCAATTTCACCCAAAATTAGCTATTGCGCAGTGCCTTGCATCTAACTTCACAGCCGCCATAAAGATTGGTTCCTACTATACCTATATCTGCTGAATTTTTCCTAATCTGCACCAAGTCAAAGCAAGTAACTTGACATAAGACAAACATTCACATTAAAAATATTATGATATTTATAGCATGTACATAATTATGAATATTATTTAATTAAAAGTTCCAATAAAAAAAAACTGTAAGAATAATTTGCAACCTCCAAGGTTAAGAGCCAGCTGGGCCAGTCTAATCAAACAGGTTTTAAATTCCTGGTTTCTCTAAAGACAAGTACCTATTTTGAACTGTTTTTCTTTTGCTACCTATATAAAATGGTAGCCCAAATTCTTAGAGAGCTTTCTAAATTGCTACCAAAGAAATTATCTATACATTTTAATAACTTTGCACTAGTTTGTATACTAGTTCTAGTATTATTTAACTGAATGGGTATTATTTTAAATGGGCTATAATTCTTAAACTAGCAATCCTAGAATAGTAGTTTCTTTACAGAAGTAATAGATATTATTAATGTCTTTGTTTGGATGAAAGCTGTCAAACTTAAAAGAGTTATAACTCTAAAACTAATGATCCTAGATTAGTAGTTTATTTACAGAAAAGATAGGTCTCATCAATATCTTGGTTTTGGATAACAGAAAATTCGAAGAAACTACTAGTCTAGGATCAATAGTTTCCCAGATAAAGCCCTTTTAAGTTTGACAGCTGTCATATGAAATGAAGATCTCGATGAGATCTATCCCTTATATACAGAAACTACAAGCCTAGGATCAATAGTTTTCGAGTTATAGCCATTTTTAGTTTGACAGCTATAATCAGAAACGAAGATATCAAAGAGATCTATCACATCTGTAAAGAAACTACTAGTCTAGGATCAATAGGGTCGAGATAAAGCCCTTTTAAGTTTGACAGCTGTCATATGAAATGAAGATCTCAATGAGATCTATCACTTTTGTAAAAAAACTTCTAGTCTAGGATCAACAGTTTCCGAGTTATAGCCAATTTTAGTTTGATAACTGTCTTTAAAAATGAAGATATCGATAAGATCTATCATTTCTGTAACAAAACTACTAGTCTAGAATCAATAGTTTCCCAGATAAAGCTCTTTTAAATTTGACAACTGTCATATGAAATGAAGATCTCGATGGGATCTATCCCTTATGTACAGAAATTACTAGTCTAGGATCAATAGTTTCCAAGATAAAGTAATAAGTTTGCATCATTAAATTAGTATATATGTCCTTACAAAGAAAAAAATAGGTATTTAACCCTTGCTAAGTAGTGCTTGGTAAGTAAAACTACAGAGATTGGGCTAATTTTTTACGACAGACTCATGATGAAGCCGTCTGGAGCTTATGTGAATACTAAGCGTGATATGATCAAAATCGTGAATATTCATTACTTTTATAGTATGTTTCATCACGGTGCTGTCAGATGACATGACTCCACTTTATTACACATGGGGTCAGAAGGAAGTCTACAAATGAGAAATTTAAAATATTACATGAGGTTAGAGAAGATATGAGGGAACTGATGAATAAACTAATATAGACTGCTGAATCATAATTCTACTTATTAATATGATAATAAACTTTAAAATAATAAATAATATTAAAATTTTGAAATGTCCTTACAAAGTTATAGCGTTCAACGCTCATGATGTTCATACATTGTGATAAGCGATTTAACAATAATTTAAAAATGCAAAGGCAAGATAAATATTCAAAATGTTAACTTCCCGATAATAAGAAATGCCATACATTGTTTTATTGTATTTTATTATGAGTTTGGTGCAGCTTTTCACCACAATTTGGCATTTTGAAACAATAAAATATGCGGCCGACCTCCGTCATAGTCGCAGACTTACTAAGCTCACGTTGGTGTCACGCCTGTGAGTTTGACACCGACGAATTGGCGACCTTGCAATTCATCTCCACCGTCTTTACGAAGTAAGTATATATGTCTATGGGTATCAAACTGACTTTTCATCAAAAATTTAGTGTTTATAAATTGTCATTATTGTCCTGTGTAGGCTGCTTATGTAGACAGGTTCACAAAATAATTCAGGGTAATATCCACAACACTGCATTTCCATAAATCCTTTTTACTTTATTAGAAGACATAACAACTCACTACATACCTACCTTCCTTTTATGTTTTTTTTTGGCTATTGTATGTAGATACGTGGTATCACAGGTTGTAGGTTCATACATGATTATATTTATAGAAGTATTTTTTTACAGATTCGCCGCGCCGGCGACTCCGGAGGATCACTTTTATTGCCGACTTCTTAGTAAAAATTGCATTGAAACATGAAACTTTTCAGCAAAATGGAAGGAACATTAACAACGAAGGATATTGAAAGGAAGAATTCAAATTAACCAAAAACTATCACTCACCGATTAAAACAGCAAAAGCTATTATAAATTTAGCAGACATTGTAAATGTTACTGACTAAATACGGTTATACAATGCTACTGGAATATTTATTTAGGAATCAAGCAAGCTGAATAAATCAGCATTAGATTAATAAATTTCAAAATAAATAAATTCGCACACGCACGCACGCGACACTATAACCCTCCGCCTTCGAACTTTTAACAGAACTAAAAATAAAATCAAAGAGAATGCAAATTGCAAACAACCGATACGAACAAAATTAGGGCTGCCCGCGCTGCCCTGGCTAGTGTGGTGCTGGGTATACCGTAACGTAGTGTATAAATACTCTTTGGTGCTGGGTGCTGCTGCTGGGTGGTTGACGTTGCGTTATCGTTGTCAGAATGTCATGTCGATCTATCGGAGACCGATTAATCGAAAATAAAAAAAAGTTTTTTAGATAGTTTTTAAATCAGATGAATAAACTGAGTTCAGCCACCCGATTACCTTACTACTCCTTATTACTTATTTTTATGTACCTTACTACTCAGTTACTAATCAATGAGCGGTTTTCCAAGTGTCATTTTAGCATTTTTTATTATAAATTACAGCTAATGATACAAAGAAAATGTACCGATTTATTTAGCTTTATTTATCTGCTTTAACAAAGGGGTAAATAAAATCTGAATATGTTAAAACTGCCAATATCATAATAAAAAAAAAACATATTTTTTTTTCTACAAAATAACTTTTCGTTTGTTTGATTCGCTCATGGTTTGTGTATTTTTATGGTATAACGCTGTTTCTACCTGCTTTCGATTATTACGTTCAGTTGAGTAATTACCAAAAGTTACGAGAGCGCCATCACTTGACGATGAAAGAACTAAACTGACAATGCCTAATGGAAAACTGCTCATTCGGTTTGATATCGTTCGATTTAGTAGAATCGAAGATGAATTTGTCGACATCGAAATCGAATCGAATTGACGCCATACCATACTATTATAATTATGGCAACGCTATTTAGAACTTAGTATATCGAAGCCGAGTTAGGGGCCGTTCGTATTGTAACAATTGGCGAAAATAACTGTTAAAAACGCTAAATATGATCAGAATTAGCGTTCCCTTTGGCCATTTGTGGGCGAAAGGACTATGCTAGATCTCCAAAGTGACATAGGCTCGATGTAAAAATGTCGCGGACACAACTGAACAGTATTTTTATTTTTAAAGCATTATGTTAAAAGCTTTTGTGTGTTATTAGTTTTTTCTGGGAACTATTCAAAAATAAGTTATGAGGAAATAAAGTTAACTTTTGTGGTTATGTGACTTTAGATGATGACAAGGTTTATGGTCAAGGGATTAATATAGCCCTGGGCCTTTTCGGCTCTTGTCATGAGCTTGGTACCTAAACCACTGAAACATTTATAACAAATAATGAATTAACGTATAAGCAGGATAAAAAATACGTATGCGTGTATTGTTGTTATTTCGAATATCATAAAATAATATACTGAAATGATTTCTATTAGAATAAACTAAGATAGCCTGTAGATTATTTTTAAATCGATTTTGTTTATCGATTTATTAATAGTTTATTGGCACTAATTACGAGTTATAGTGAACACTATGATTAGTAATTAGTATCAATTCACAGCAATTTCCGGTCATTTCTATCCAAATTAATTTTCCTATTTTTTTTAATAACCGTTCCCGCAAGTTATTGTTCCAATAAGAATTAATTACATTATTTTATATGGTCAATAATGTGGATAGATTTCGTGTTCGCAGCATTTCACTTTTAAAAGTCTTGCACAGCTATTTCCGGTCATTTCTATTCATATTCAATGTTTTTATTTTAAGAACAGTTCCAGAATGTTATTGTTTTCATAAGAATCAATTCAATTATTTTATATACTCAATAATGTGGATAGATTTCGTGTCCGCAGCATTTAAAATTTAAAAGTCTTAGAAACCGAAAGCTGGCATCCTCCTTTGCGTTCTGAACGTTTTCGATCATCGACTTTATTTCGTCAGTGATAGGGTAATTTTTCATTCAGTTTGGAAAGGAGCGGTAGTGTCAAAAGTTGCAATAATGACAAAAGTGTTGAAAATGTTCAAAGAAAACGGCTTGTTAAAAATGTACATTTCGAAACTGCCCAAAACGCCATCTCATCATCTCGAACGCAGGGTTACCGAACGTTCGTTTTTTTCGGTAACCACAATATAAATAAAGATGCTCTACCTACTTCATGCCCCGCGGCTGTAGCTGTAACCAAAGAGTATAGAAATACTACGTTACAGCTGTAGCGGTAGCCAAAACAAAGACAAAAACGCGCGCGGTGCACGGACGACTTCGGTAACCTATCGAGAGCAACAGCATTCGATAGCCTCAATATTATTGTCATTTAATAATGTTGTTGTTTGGTTCAAAACTATTGTATCTAAGTAGGTGATTTAGCACGATGCAAAGTAGTATCATAGCTTGGAGACGAAGACGTAACCAAGAAGAAATTGACGAGCGTGATCACCTTGCTTTGTCACGTATAGTAGATGTCACATTCACTGCGGGATGCATCGAACCCGTACACATCCTCTATCCAAGTATTTATTGGGAAGTATCGACTAACGCAAGATCTTACATTGGTAGAGGCCATATAGGCCTGGGAAGGACTTTAGAATCGGTATAAAATAGATCTATTGTCTATATGTACATAGGGGAGGGGAGGGGTGGGAGGGGAAGGAGAGATGACCCTCTCCTTTAAAGGGAGCGTGGCGGAAACACATATTTTTAAGAAAAAGCAATAAAAATATTTGGGGTTGTTGCGGTTATAAGGTGGAGATCAGCTTGTGTGGTTTAAAGTAAAGAAACGTGTGCTCTCGACTCTGTTTATTGGTAGACTGGTTTCACACTATGAAAACATGTATTTTAACCTACGAATAAGTAAAAAGTCAGGAACTCTAATTCAGAACAAATGCCACATAAAAAGTGCCCCTACTTCAAACCAAAACGACGTATGATTCAAAATACGAATCACTTCCGAGGTTACAAATAGACATGCTTGGTGATTGGTTTAAATTCAGAACAAAAGCAGGGATTGGTTCACGCGCATGCTGCAATGTCTGCTATGACAGCTGAGTCATAGCGGCGTGGACGATGTTATGCAATAAGTGGACCGGACCAAGCAATTAATAAAGCAATATTATTGTACAATGTGTTTTTTTGGCTTACTTTTTCATTGAACTCTATGTACCGCGAAATATAATTAATTTATTAAGTTTTTTTTAGAAGGCATTCAAACTTATTCTTTCTTCAGAATGTAGTGAAGACGTATTCTAAAAAATTGAGAATGGAATGTCCTCTAATGGTCCTCTGTTGCCTGTGAATTTTCAGCTGAGGTTCAAGTTCAGTAAATTCTTTTTATATATTCCCATATACTGTCGGGCGTTTGGGTTATTGTTGCAACGGCCGTGGTTGCTGACCACTCCAAAAAACAACTCAATATGATCTTGGCTAAATTTATATTGTAAAATAAATTTCAATATTTGTACCTCTACTAGCCGTGCAAAAAGTAATTTAAAACTTGAAATACATAATGAGGAGTCCTAGAAATCCAGTTTTGGACTGAATTTTGGTCACTGGTTTCAAGGAGTTAGTATATACTGTTACTCTTGTAGTATTTCGTTTTATGTTTAAGTACTTACGATTCTTTTGTGGAGCTAAAATCTTATCAATTATCCTTCTATCTAACTCTTTTTGACCTCCAATTATACCTTTTGAGTGGATGGTAGTGTTTTAAAGCTGTACCTGTTACGATGATTGATTAATCTTAGGTTTCTCTTCAACTCTGTAAAAATATCATTTATGTTTACACAATATTATAATTTTAGAGTAAAAAATCGATTGTGAGATGATAGTAGTTATCTGATGAATAATCCTTTATAACTCTTGTAAATTTCCTATAATCGGCCTCAAGTATTTTGCCACAATATAGTCTGACCTACTTTAGTAATGTATAATTTTTAACTAGAAATAGTATGAATATTGAATCAGAATTATCGAAATTATATATAACTACCTCCAGATATCCTCATAAAACACGTTACGTACCTCGGTATTATGTATTTTCATAGAACAACATATTATCTGTTCAAACTATTAGTTTTTGTAGGTAAAATAATTTCCAAAATTGGTTACGTTCAGAGTCAGATTTTAGATAACTTGATATATGAGGTATTATTGTCTGTAATTATTATCTTACCTTGTTAGTTTATTGCATAAATCCCGATTTACAAGATTATTTGTTAAAATTCTTGAAAATTACATTTTTAATTATAAATGTAGTGTCGATTTTTCTTATTCTTCAGAGTCTAACATTATTGTTGATGGACGGCTACAGGCTGACAAATACAAATAGTTTATTTCATTTTGACAGAAGTCGTCAAATAGGCATCTGTTGTCAACTTTGTTCTCTTAAATTTTATAATTCGAATGTAAATCTTAACTGACCTCATTTAATTCTGTATCGAGTTACTGCTCATTGATAAATATGACTTTTATTAAAAAGTTCTTTTATCAAGCTTTTGAAAGTCTTCCTTTTAAATGAAAGCAGATTGGGGGTCAGAGTAGATCTAGACTTCTAGTAAAGAAGTTATAAAAATAATATATAAAAGAAATTCCATTTAAGATATTTTGACCTTTTCAAAATTCATGTTTATAGTGTTTTAATTAAATAAACCGAGTCAAAATTTTAAAAGTATTCGTTATTAAATTGAAGAATTCTCCAGTTAATGAACTATTCTCCCTAAACACATAGATTTTAGAAGAGCTATCAGACTGCGACTCAACCACACTCTACCAGCTACAACGGCTTCGCCAGGGAGGTAACATCACCGTATCCTGAAGATCTTCGAAGGAGAGACGTCTACCGAACATCCAGACAGATTCAGTTCGAAGGGAGCTCGTCTGATCTGGTATGGGAGTTAAACTGCCTTTAGGCACCTGCTTCATCCCACAAATCTTCGAGAATTAAGACGACTCAAGGACCAATTCTACCACATCGCCGAAATTGAAGTTGGAGACCAAAACTCCTCATCGGACCGTGAGCCTACTTTGAGGCAGTTGAGAACGAGTTGCTGCCTTCCTCTCCGGGTTGCTGATTCCCTCTCCGGGTTGCTGAACTTCTCTCCGGGTTGCTGATCTCCTCCCCGAGTCGCCGTTCTCCTTACCGAGTTGCCGCCTTCCTCCCGAACAGTTCCTGTTACTAAGATAGAAAATTTACTTCACTAACATATTAATACTTGCCTATTTAAAATAATTAAATATAGGAAGCCTCCCCTTATAGGATAGGCAAGCCTTCAACTTAATAAATTTAGGGAAATCTGATAGGAAGGCTTTAGAGTCCAAATTCTTTAACCTTTATGAGTCTGGTCTTTAAACTTTATTTCCTTTGACTGATTTGGATAATTCTATGGATTACCTCAATTATCTACAGCTTATTCAAGATAGTCTCTGATTAATAGAGTACCTAGAGGTAAACCTCGCGTTTTCCCTCTGGTTAATCTATAAAGATATCTTGGAGTAATTCTGTCATTTTTAATAAACAGATGTTCAACATATCTTGAAGACCCTCGTGTCTTGTCATTAAATTTAGAATCAAAGAGTATTGATATACATAATATCTATTCTTTAATTTTAATTTTTGTTCGTCGTAACGTATGCAATAGCCAGGTTAATGTCTCATGTTCATGAGGTTTTATGCCCTATAAAGCATAAATCCCCATCCATCATTTTACGGCTATTCCTCTAGAGTGGCAATACCATTGACATAGGACGATAGGACTTCATACCCTCTAGGCTTAACATAGAGGTAAGCGTAATTCACAATCTTGCAAACTGTAAGATAGCGCCTTACCTCTACGGTCCATTAGTCGTAGAATAAGGTTTAACTGGAAGTGAGGTAATTCATAATCTTGTCTTACCCCACTAGCCAGTTCTTCCTTAAGGGATATAACGTTCTTCTATGGTTATAGATCTTTTCTCTGAGCACTACGTCATAGCGTAGAGCAAAGAGGTAAGATCTATCTCACTCTAGATAAGCTTTGATTTTGCCTCCAAGCGTTACGTCATAATATAACTCAAAGAGGTAAAACCTCCTATCTACCTAATCTTTACGTCACCCAACGGCGTAACACCTTGATACTACCTTTAAACACTGCGTTACACGACACTCTTTGCCGAGTAACAGTATTCGAGTTTTTTTTATTATGCAAAAATTGACTGACTTCATTTTGCATAGTATTGACCATCTCGGTTTGATAACGTATTTGAACATCTTTGAATATAATTATAATTTTGGAACTGTTTACTAGTGAAAAGTGATCTCTGGACATTTTAATCTTGTATGGCTCCTGAACCACTTCACAACACATGCTGGCATGATGATTCACAGCAGTAGTTCACAATGATAAAAACTAAAACGTACGCGAAGATATGACGTGTGCTCGCTTGCATGTAAAATGTACGACTGATGACGCGCTGGACACGACTTTTAAGCACCACCTACTTGGGCACGACTTTTGTTGGGTCATTTTTTTAACGCTGTTACATTTCCTGACTTATTACTTATTCGTAGATTTTAACGATAGTAGTAGCTATATAGATATAAATCAATTAGGTCTGTCAAGTGAAACTAATTCTTCAAATGTACTTCAGTACGTCTGTGAAGTGAAACTAATTCTTCAAACGATAAGAAAATAATGAAAAAACGTAAATTTTCTAAACTAAAAAAAGCTCGCTAAACTTCGCTCCTGCCTTCGTCTTCCAACCTATCACGGCCAAGTCGGGCTTCCGCCTAACGCCTCTAGCGGTGGATAATGATTTTATACAAACTGAAATATACAAATAATGAGTGCATTATTCTTTGAATTTTTTGCGAAATATACTTGTAATAATGAAGCACCGCCACAAACAGCTGTCCACAGCTGTCAAAACACGTTGCGAAGAGTGAATTTTCCCTACATTAATGATTCATTACGTACGCTTTTTCATACTTAATCTCAAATTTTTATTTTGCTTTATTTAAAAAATTATGGGTTCCCGCCACCCCACAGTACATATTTATTCCCCTTCCTCTTCCACCCCCTCCCCCCCCCCCCCCCTTTGGTCATACCCAAGGAAGTTCTATTTACTTAAAGAACTTCCTTGGTCACACCAAACTACAGTACTGTCACAGAATACCTAAAAATAATACTACAGTACTGTTACCAAAACTGTCACCAATGCCATCTAGCGAGAGATAAATAATGCTAAAATGACGCTTGGAAAACCGCTCATTCTAGATAATATCATACCAAACATTTAAGAAATACATTTAAATTGCAGGAAAATAACAGATATTTAATTAAAAGTATTTATTGTAGTTAAGCTTTGTAAACATATGTAGGTACTAACTTTTAAACAAATGGTAATGATTTGTAAGTTTTGTTGATCCCGCATCGTAAGAGTATTATTTATTCTCTGTCGCAAGATAGATCGAATACGCTGAGTCCGTAGACAGAGAAACCAATAGACAACTAGCTATCTTCCTTCGCACTCATACAAGCCAGACAAGTGGCCCAATTACAGAACTTGGCTACAATCGGATTATCACTTTTTTCATAGCAATTTCGACTCTATCGCAAGGCATTAGTGGTTGCGATATTGAGAATTCGATTGAAGCCAAGTTATGTAATCGGGCTGCGGAACTTATGCATAGTGGCCCTATTACAGAACTTGGTTACAATCGGATTATCACTTTTTCATAGCAAGTCGAAATGACTCTATCGCAAGGCATTAGTGATAGCGATATCACAGAATAAATAATAGTACAAGTACAGAAGGCTAACTGAGTAAAGTCATTTAAATAAATAGCGACTCTCGCTACAACGCTATAAAGTGCAATTTAACTCGCACGGCGCTGCGAGCTTTCAATTATATTTACCTAGAAGGCGCTCGCCCACCGCGTGCAGGCTAGAATGCACCGTATCACAACGCGCGAGAACTTCCATTGCTCTAACCGTTCCAGAATCGCTCTGTCCCTTTTTCTCTCGGTAGGGTTGTATTAAGATATTATGACTAGGTACTTGTACTACTAATTATTCTGAGATATGTTATGACTTAGATATTGTAACAGAATAAATAAGTAATAATGTATTATGTTATTACTTATTATTATAAATTAAAATAGTTTTATTACATACAATGACATTCTTATCAGAATAGACCTACTACCTCATTTTTACTATCTACCTATCCCGTTTTCAGACCGCCGATAACTTTAGTGAGATACCTACCAACGTGTCGTTGGTTGATTATGATTATATCCTATAGGTATTGCACTTTGATGAATAAAGGTGCCTGTCTGAATTCCATGCTTTTTAATGAGTGAAAAATAAATTGCTACCTACGTAATAAAAGGTATTAAAAGTAGGTAGGTATTATACGAGACATATATTATATAAATTCCTAATTAGTTGTAGGCTACTTACTAAGTCAGCACAGTAATTCATTTTCCGGTCAACAATACCTACTATAATCAATTATAAAATTACGTTGATCGATTTAGTAAACGACTTTATTTCTGAGCGGAAAAACCTTAAATATGCGTAGCTTCGGTATGAAACACAAATGAAATAACATAAAACTATAGGAACCTACGTAATAAAAATATATCAATATCTAACTACATAACTTGCAATATCCTTTGGAAACGTAAAGAATGACAATTCGTAATTTCTATCACTATTCAAACAGCCGAATGCTATGCAGTACTTTCTAGCTTTCTTCTTGGTACTCATAATTAAAACACGAATAAAGTTTGTCAATAACTTACGTAAGTAGGTGCTCTATCGCTATATACAAGGCGCGTGTGAGATTTATATACATATGTATAGATAATTATACGTACTGTTAAGATTATCAAAACCTAAGTTTTGTAATGTTAGCCTTAGGTTGGTCAGGTATGTCGAAAAGGAAATAAAACTTATCTGCACCTAACAATAAAGCAAGTTGCTTTATCCTATAGCTGGTATCTATAGTACCTAGTAGCTACAGCTACAGAATAAATAACCTAAGGAATATGTAATAAAAGCTTGAAAATTACAGAGCAGTTTAGTACCTACCTAATGTGTACTAAAAAAGGGTATAATCTAAGGATTATTCATAGAAACAAGGAAATAGAATTGTTATATATTTTATTGATTCTACCACCAGATTCGGAATACACCACCATAGAAGAACTGGCAAGAAACTACGGGGCGAATATATTCTTTCATCATCAGTTTTACAATTATCATTAACATAGGTATCATACACTAAATACCTAACATACTAACAACGTCTATGTGATACTAGGTCATAATGACACTTTATTATCGTTTTACAATCACCATAGTTACACCAGGCACAAAATAAAAGCATTTACCATGAACAAAGTGATCCTAATCATTTCTAACACAGTCACATTGGTTATAATAACCAATATGGAAAAAACCATAGAACCGACAATATCTATTTGCAAAATACACAGTTATACACAGTAAATATGGGACAAGGAAACAGAGTAGCAGAATAACAGTGTAAGTAATATTAATTGTACTTAACTTTTGGTGTCTTGTTGATGCAACGAAGACAGAAAACGAACAGAGGGCTACTCAGCCCAAAGGCTGCTTTTTTTATAGAGATTCTACCCGCCAAAGTCACGTAGTCTTTGCACCAGCAGGAATGAGCCTGCAGATGGCGCCGAAGTGACGGAAATGTACATATTTTATTACATTGAAACTATTTAATAATTGTTAACTCGGTATTGTTTACACATTGTTAATCATTTAAATAATTAAGACGTATAAATACATATTTTCCAGAATGTTAACAAATATTGAATGTCAGAACAGTATTCTATATTATTCTCATAAATTACAATTTTTAGCGGGAGAAGTTGTATTTTTACTACAATTATAGGTTTAAATGTACGGAGCTGATTAAGTAATAATACATTAATATTAATGGGGTAAGTACTTAGCTTTAAGCATTTCTATCAATATCGTAAGTTTACATGATTTTAAATAATTCTAATTTGAACGGAAATATAAATACAGATTTTTTCAGAGTTATTTAAGTTAAAAATATGTAATAGAAGTTATTGTAATAGAAATTATTATTATTTACAAGGCTTAATTTGACCTGGATACCAAACTCAATGAATGACTATGACTTGTGACTGTCAGTGACTATGACAATTTTGATACGCTGGGCGCTTACTTGTTTGGTGTTGGTCTAAGGTCAATTACAGCGGTTGAAGCTACCAACATGTCTATGCAAGTAGCAACTCTATCCGCTGGACGGTTACTTGTTTGGTGTTGGTCTAAGGTCAATTGCAGCGGTTGAAACAACCAACATGTCTATGCAAGTAGCAATAGAGTATCTCTATCCGCTGGTCGGTTACATGTTTGGTGTAAGTTCAAAGTCAGTAGCAGCGGTTGACGGACTTACATGTCTATGCAAGTAGCAATAGAGGAAAAAAAAAAAACATTTATTAATCTCTATCCGCTGGTCGGTTACTTGTTTGGTGCAAGTTCAAAAGTCAGTAGCAGCGGTTGATGAACTTCCATGTCTATGCAAGTAGCAAATGAGTATTTTCTAAAAATATAAATATTTTAGAGTATTCACTTCACTAGTAAAGTTTTTCTTCGCTAATTGCTCACTTTACTTTTCATGTACACTAATACTTTATAGAAAAAAAGATTTGATTTCTTGTATGTTTGTATTTTTGTATGTTTGTTATGGATAATCTCAAAAAATACTGTATCATTTTCTAAAATTCTTTCACCTATAGAAACATACATTATCAGCGACTAACATGAGCAGAATATTATTTTTCAAAAATTGAGGTCCTTTATTCGCTGTAAGTAACGAAATTACGTTTAATAACAAGTCTGAAAAGTACGTGAGTCAGTTGTCTATGGTCAAAAAGCATCACGAAACTATGGTCAAAAAGCATCACGAAAGTTGCTGCCAAATATTTTGAATCTCGCTTACTTATGTTTTTGTTTTTTTTTTTTAGACGTTACTACGGGTATAAAAATGCTAAAAGTAAGAAAAATTTCGCGGTGTGAGCGATACCCGCGTGAAACCGGGGCGAGGCACTAGTAATGGCAATAAAATAAGTCAATTACAAGTTAACAAGTAAACTTAACCTTTCACCAGAATCATTAGCGAGTAGTACTTTAAAGGAGGCAAAACTTGCAAGTGTCTCAGTGAGTTATTTAGTTGAATGAGCAGAATTATTTTTATATCTAACGTTCTTCATGAGATTATGTTTAACGTTCGAAGCTATACGCTTGGCAATTCAGTCTAAGTTTATTAGCATATTTGAACTTAACTCATCAATCGCTGTGCTCCAAGGATCAAATTTATGATTACATGAGTCAGTCTATTTGGATTGGACGTAGGTACATAACATAGCTTGGAAAAGTATCTTTCACTATAATAGAACACAAATTTTCAGGTGTTTACTATAGAAACGCAGTCCCTTTCAGGGACTTTACCTGCCGTAGTGAAAGTTGTGACACTGTTCCTGGAACATCTTCCGTGAGGATCTCCAGGTTGATGTAACACAATGCGCCACCATCGTTACGCCATTTGTAGCTGGTAACAGTGCGATGTCAGCATTTCCCGCCATCGTGAAACTTCGTGAATGACCTCGAGGCGTGGAGCAGCCGGATAAACTGAAAAAGACATCGTATTAGAATCTATTTTCACGTGGAAACGATCCCACTTCTGATGTGAGATTTATATACATATGTATAGATAATTATACGTACTGTTAAGATTATCAAAACCTAAGTTTTGTAATGTTAGCCTTAGGTTGGTCAGGTATGTCGAATAGGAAATAAAACTTATCTGCACCTAACAATAAAGCAAGTTGCTTTATACTATAGCTGGTATCTATAGTACCTAGTAACTACAGCTACAGAATAAATAACCTAAGGAATATGTAATAAAAGCTTGAAAATTACAGAGCAGTTTAGTACCTACCTAATGTGTACTAAAAAAGGGTATAATCTAAGGATTATTCATAGAAACAAGGAAATAGAATTGTTATATTTTTTATTGATTCTACCACCAGATTCGGAATACACCACCATAGAAGAACTGGCAAGAAACTACGGGGCGAATATATTCTTTCATCATCAGTTTTACAATTATCATAATGACACTTTATTATCGTTTTACAATCACCATAGTTACACCAGGCACAAAATAAAAGCATTTACCATGAACAAAGTGATCCTAATCATTTCTAACACAGTCACATTGGTTATAATAACCAATATGGAAAAAACCATAGAACCGACAATATCTATTTGCAAAATACACAGTTATACACAGTAAATATGGGACAAGGAAACAGAGTAGCAGAATAACAGTGTAAGTAATATTAATTGTACTTAACTTTTGGTGTCTTGTTGATGCAACGACGACAGAAAACGAACAGAGGGCTACTCAGCCCAAAGGCTGCTTTTTTTATAGAGATTCTACCCGCCAAAGTCACGTAGTCTTTGCACCAGCAGGAATGAACCTGCAGATGGCGCCGAAGTGACGGAAATGTACATATTTTATTACATTGAAACTATTTAATAATTGTTAACTCGGTATTGTTTACACATTGTTAATCATTTAAATAATTAAGACGTATAAATACATATTTTCCAGAATGTTAACAAATATTGAATGTCAGAACAGTATTCTATATTATTCTCATAAATTACAATTTTTAGCGGGAGAAGTTGTATTTTTACTACAATAATAGGTTTAAATGTACAGAGCTGATTAAGTAATAATACATTAATATTAATGGGGTAAGTACTTAGCTTTAAGCATTTCTATCAATATCGTAAGTTTACATGATTTTCAATAATTCTAATTTGAACGGAAATATAAATACAGATGTTTCAGAGTTATAATACAATGACTCCGTAATTTTACTTAAAATTAAAGGATAACTGCAGTACTAAGCATTTTAAACAACATTATATAAATCTATAATTATCAATTGTAAGCTATTACTTAATAAGTTGTGGAACAGATTCCAGATCAGTTTTTGTTCATAAACATAATTTGTTATTATCACAGATTACGAACTCGCCATAGATCTAAGAAATTACATAATTATTTACAAAAAGATTCAATCGGTAGTCACTTTTGTCTTGAAGTGCAATATTTTATAAATACATTATAATATCGTCAGTGGTGAGGTGATTCAGTGAGAATATTCATTACATTGTTAAATACGTAAAACGTAAGTACCAAGTTATATTATCTCGTCCAGTACCGCAACTGAATATCATCAGCTCTTACATTGTTATTCTATTGTTGTAAAAATGGTTGTTACTAGACAGATTAAACATATCAATAAGTTATAACCTAACACGCGCGACTCATTGAGCGCACGCTTGACACTCGACTGAACGGACCCGAATATTGGGTCCTTGAATTTATTTGTACTTTTTGCGGAGTGCGACCGCCCTGGCGATATTGACAATCCGATTGAAGCCAAATTCTGTGGTCGGGCCCTAGGTCTTGTGAAGAAATGAGACAGAACGATATGATCTTTGCGTGCCGGTTTTTCAAGGTCACTACACGTCTGTGCTAAACACAAACCATTATCAACCCATAGTTTGTGAGAAAATTATTCACCTTGGTGTGTTGCCTACATTCGAGATGATTGTTCCCTAGACTCTTTTAGTATTCTGTGCCCAAACTACACTTTTTTTTTAAATAAAGCGATTTAATTGCATTGGTTCTCTTTTGTATCAATAGTAAATTCAATATAATGTAATACCGTACGATGTTGTTAATATGTATACAGAATAGAAAGTTTATTCGAGAGAGCAAGAGCACCTACAACTACTTAAATGCCTTAACCATTAGAGCTACATACATAACAACTGTTTGAGCCTTTTCATAGGCCCTCTGGCGGCCTGACAAACTTTGACACCAGAGGCCCAGCATTACCTCATACGACAAATAAACAAACTGTGTGAGAAGACTTTCCGTGGATTTAAAAGACAGTTTGATTAAAATTTAAAGATTTCGGAGAAATATAAAATATATGTGAAATATAAATGTTAATATTTACAAAAAATTAGCGTCCCTTTTCCTTTGATGGACCAAAAGCCTATATGAGATTAATATCAGTTACAGAAGGTCCTAAAAAGTTCAATAATATTGAAAGGTTATTCCCATACATTTGAGTACAAAATGATTGCAGAAATTCAAAGTGTGACAAATAAACATAGTAGAAGGAAAAACTGATCACTATCAAAGAGACCGACTGTCTAACTTATTGCAGTTAGACAGGAAGAGAGCTGGTCGGTCGGAAATTAATGATTCTCATTATGGGCGTATTTTTTCAATGTTTTCGCCGCGACACCGCGTTTTAATGTTGACACGGACTATTTTAGACCATGGTCAACATAATGCTTGTCACCAGTATGTATGTACAATTTTTCATGCATGCTACACTATATTTAATCTATTAATTTCACGCTGAGGATGGCCCACCATGGATGACAATGGTAAATTATTATACTGTACTGTATAGCATTTTCAATACAAAATGTTTGTAGAAATTGTAAAAAAAGCTTTCTGAAGTTTCTATTACCCTTATCTATGTTAGTCCCATAAAGGTTCGATCTTTTTATGGAACGAGATCGTACAACACCTAAAATTATTCATTAGCTCAATTTTTCTTACTGACTTTACATTTTTCTCTGCTATTGCTAAAATCAGGGTAAAAGTTTGATATGTCAGCACACCCACTTATCGTTCTATCTCACAAGTGGCACGACAACCAAGTGTCTATTGGATTATCTGTCTAAGGCTGAGTCCATGCTGGGTCCCTATATTGTACGTCCAATAATTTGCAATCAAATAATGTACAGCCAATAATTAGCTGAGGCAGGGCTGGCTCATAGCAATATCATATTCACCGGCAATATATTTAAGCCATGAGCATAAAAATGAAGAGTGCTAAACACCTGTAAATATTAAAAAATAATAAATCGCAGCTCAAAATTCAAAATTAGATATATATTTAGAGTTGCATGAGTAAGTACTATTCAAGACGAAACATGGTTAAACGAAGTACTTTAATTAAATTAATTTTTAGCCTCTCTCAGTGACATCAATTAACTTTTAACTTTCAAATCGTTATTTTTGTGTGGACATTGACATAGGTAGGGGAGAAGGAGGCACCTTAGAACAAACGAGTTCACGACGTCAGTTTGAATGTAAATTTACGAAAACTTATGTTTTTAACAAGGCAACGCCGACCCCCACACCTGTCATTAGTAGCATCTGTATCCGAGTATGGAATATTGAGTGAGAGGGTATGTTTGTTTGCGGTGTCGCAAAGTGAACACTACGAAAAAAAGTTTTAAGGATATTGACGGAAGATTTGGAGATATTGGTAAGTGGAACTTTGCTTACGGTATGGATTATTTAATTGTTTAAATATTACACCTGAAGTTCACTGTCATTGAGTGTGTTTACGTAAATAAAATAACCATTATTCTTCATAAAACCCATTGGGGCAGATTTGGACAAAACAAAGGGAGCACTATTGAACTAAGATTTTTACTGAGCAGATTTATTAAACTATTTATAGGTATCTAATTCCGACTGAACGTAACATAATGTGATTTTAGATTTAATAATTGTAAAATAAAACTGTGTTCTAACTGTTCCTAAAAATTCAGTATCTTCTAAAAAAAAATTGGTTAAGTTGTAAAGTTTATGACAACTGTTTAACGCTTTATTAACTACATAATGTGTTGTTAACATTATATACTTTATAGAATACTTGATTTAATAATCATATTTAAATATTTTTAGTAGTTTTTGTTTAAATTCATCAATTCAAAAGGGTAAACCTACCGGTTTAAAGCTGCCCCGGGTAAGGGGTAAACATTTGAGTTACTTCACTAAAATGGCATTTCTGACTAAATCATTAATATATTGATTATAATTTTAATAGATTTACGTTGCCAACAAATAATAGATCTAAGTACAAGAGCAAAAATAACTAAATAACAATAACAATTTTAGATAGTACAGTCACGAATGTTAAAAAATGTACAAAGGTGCCTCCTTCTCCATAATATAATGCAAATAATATATAAAATTGTTGTATACTAACTTCAAGAGATGAAACAATTTCAATTTTAGTTCCATGAACGCTCGGTGGAGCGGCGCCGGGCGCTTTGAATCGGCACAAACGAAAGTACTTACGGCAGAGCCTATTCAATTCCAATGAGATCAGTGGCTGAAGCAGTTTCTTATTTAAAGTGCCAATCTCAGATGACATCAAATATTTCGTAAGACAAACAAGATAAGAACTTCTTTAATTTCCAGAATAGTATACCTACCTATTTTTATATCATCTTGAATTTTCGTAAAAACACGGGATTTTTCAGCAAGACAATATGTAGGTAAATAATAATTAATTCATATTTATTTAGATACTAGCTGTACCCGCGGCTTCGCACGCGTGGTCTTTTCTTTAGGTTCAAAGTACCATAATGTGCTATTCGAGGACCAATATACCAACATTTGATCAAAATTTCTTTAGCCGTGAAAAATACTTTTATCCACTGCTCGGCTTCTAACACACCAGATTTAGATACCAATTACACCAGTTTTTAAATCAAACACTAAGCTATCTAACAATGAAAACCGCATTGCAATGGGTCCAATAGTTTTTACGTGATCGTGAACAAACAAACATACAGACAATCAGACAGTCAGACACGAAAAAAAAAAGTGTTAATACCCTTTTTAAGCACCCAAGAGCATTTGTTTATTTATCTTGTTCTTTTACAGCCTTTTTCGTACCCATTGCTTTATTGTAAGTATAGATATATGACTGTCAATTTGCATCCAAAAATCCGTCTAGTAGTTTCAGCGTGATAAGTGTTCTTTTTAATAACTACCCCTATCTTGCGGAAACCCTTTAATTTTTCGGGATGAAAGTTTCCAATGTCCTGGTAGTATGAACTGTAATCATACCAAGTTTAATTTGAATTCATTCAGTAGTTCCTGTGCGATGCGCAGTCAAGATACGGACAAACAGACAGACAAACAAAAATGGAACGGTTTTGGCATTAGTATTGAATATAGAGAACCATCCAAAAAATATTATTTATTACTTAAATATTACTATAACTTTGGACCCATATCCCGCAGAAGCCCTTTAATTTTTCGGGATAATCGTGTGCTCAATTTTAACCCATCATATAAATTAGGACGATGCCAAGTTACTTCAAAACCCGTCTATTAGTTTCAGCGTGATATGTGTTCTGTTAAATAAGTTGCAACTCCTATCCTGCAGGAATTCTTTAATTTTTCGGGCTGAAAAGTGTCCAATGTCCTACCTCAAACTATGAACTCAATTAATACCAAATTTAATTTGAATTCAGTGAGTATTTTTGGCGTGTTGCGCTGCCAAGGTACAGACAGACGGACAGATAGACAAAATATACAAAATACTGTTTTGGCTTTAATATTGAATATAGAACGGCCGCCAAAAAAATTACACAATATCTGAATTTGGGACATTATCCCGCAGGAACTCTTTATTTTTTCGGGATAAAAATTATCATCAATTTTTACCCATTATATAATCTATGACTGTGCCAAATTGCAACAAAACCCGTCCAGAAGTTTCATCGTGATATGTGTACTTTTAAATAATATTTAACGCCTATCCTGCAGGAGCTCTTTAATTTTTCGGGATGAAAAGTATCCACTGTCCTATCTCGAAGTATAAGCTCAAATCATACCAAATCTCATTTGAATTCAGTGAGTATTTTCGGCGTGATGTGCTGCCAAGTTACAGACAGACAGACTGACAGACAGAAAGACAGACAACAATTACAAAGATACAATTTTGGCTTTAGTATTGAATATGGAACGGTCTTAAAAAAAAAAAAAAAAAACTTCAATTTACAAAATTTGTGACATTATCCCGCAGGAACTCTTTCTCTTTATTTTTTCGGGATAAAAAGCATCCTCAATTTTTACCCATTATATAAACTATGACTGTGCCAAGATGCAACAAAATCCGTCCAGTAGTTTCAGCGTGATACGTGTTCTTTTAAATAACTTTCAACGCCTATCTTGCGGGAACCCTTCAATTTTTCGGGATTAAAAGTATCCTATAACCTACCTCGTAGTATGAACTCAAATTATACCAAGTATCATTTAAATTCATTCAAAAAACTTTGATAAAAAAACTTTGTAACGGCGGAAGGAATTTTGATCAAATTTTTATTTTAGATCTTGGAATAGCACATAGAGTACTTTTAACCTAGAGAAATGACCACGCGAGCGAAGCCGCGGGCACAGCTAGTACTAATAAAACTGTAACTGGGCTAAATCTGTACATTAAATATTTTTTGAAAATTTTGATTGAGATAAACTTCAAAATCGATATGGAGTGCAAAAAGGTTATTTTTTATTTTTTGTCTGTCTGTCTGTCTCTTTGAACACGCATCACGCTAAAACTACCAGACTGATTTTGATGCAACTTGGCAGAATCATAGCTGATGTACTGGATTAACATTTAGGATACTTTTTATCCCGGAAAAATCAACGGTTCCCGCAGGATAGGGAAAGAAAGTTATTTAAAATCAATCAAGCTAAAATACTGGACGGATTTTGATGTAACTTGGCACAGTCAAAGTTTATATAATGTGTTAAAATGTTGAATACTTTTTATCCCGAAAAATTAAAAAGTTCCTGCAGCCTATGGGTCCAAAGTTGTGTTAAATTAAAAGTGATCTTACATCCGTTTATAGACTACCGAATTTCGTCATTCCGCTACGAGGCGCACTGGCCCAGTTGGACAGATGCATGGGTGCGTAATCCAGACGTACGTGGATCGAAATCACAAGCCGTAGAAATGTTTTGCTCTATAATTAAAAGATTTTTACATTATTTATGCGTTATTTTTTACATTTTCCTTGATATCTATATAAATACTTATAATAAAACTGTAACGGGTCCAATTCTGTACATTGAAGATATTTTCTGTACATTGAAGTACTTTTGATTCAATACTGAAGCCAAAACTGTTTTTTTTTTTCATTTTTGTCTGTCTGTCTGTTTGTCTGTCTGCCTATCTGTCTGTCTGTCTGCCTGTCTGTCTGTCTGTATGTCTGTCTGTCTGTCTGTCTGTCTGTCTGTCTGTCTGTCTGTCTGTTTGTCTGTCTGTATGTCTGTCTGTCTGTCTGTCTGTCTGTCTGTCTGTCTGTCTGTCTGTCTGTCTGTCTGTCTGTCTGTATCTTGGCTAAGCATCACGCTGAAACTACTGAATGAATTTATATGAAACTTGGTATGATTTGAGTTCATACTACGAGGTAGGACATAGGCTACTTTTCATCCCAAAAAATGAAAGGGTTCCCGCAGGATTGAGGATTAAAGTTATTTCAAAAAACACTTACCACTCTGAAACTACTAGACGGATTTTGATGCAATTTGGCACAGTTATAGTTTGTATGATGGGTTAAAATTCAAGATACTTTTTATCCCGAAAAAATAAAAAGTTCCTGCGGGATAATGTCCCAAATTCTGTAAATTAAAGTTTTTTTTTTTTGGAATCTTTCTATTTTCAATACTAAAGCCCGGAACTTTTTCACATCTCGACGACCCCTCTACGAATCTGTAACAAAAAAGTGTCTACGACAGTAAAAATTTGAAGTCTGCAGTAGAAAGGGGCAGAATACAAATAATTTTTTGGACATTAACTTTTGTTGCGGGATCGGTTGGAGTGCTCGCGTGGACCACGGTTATAGTATTATATAATTTTTTGGACATCTGTGGCCGCAGATAATTGTTTATTAAAATATAAGACTATTTTAGAACTTTACTATTTTACTGTGACGGCAAAAATTTAGTTTGCTTTTAGATATTATCGACAGATGCTATTATTGTAGTATTGCTGATTAGTAGCGCTAAACAAATCACCTCTACAGTGTTTTGTTTTAATCTATATTTTACAACCGAATAACTTACAAATTTACAACATTTACAATTTTAGAAGTTTCCTGACAAGCTAAATATGTTTAGAACACCAAAAAGTAGTGACAGGGATTCACAGAAAGACATGGAGAAAACCCAGACGCTGCAGCGTACACCCACACGATCCTCCAGTGGGAGAACTAGCGTAGGACCCTATAAGGCATCCCAAATGATGCCCTACACCCCTCCAAAGATGACACCAGTGGAGGAACCCCATAGGCCGGGATTGAGGCTGGGTTTCTGCATAGATGCAAAGGCAAAGACATATTCAAAGGAAGTATCGGTCGCGGCATCCGGGAGCTCACCCAAGCAGGAAAAAATAAAATATGTAAGTAGAACATCAGAGGCCAGAGCCTGCCTTGTAAAAGCCAAGCTTCACCTCAAAACCTCAAAAAATATGAAAACTGAAATTAAGACAGAGGTCATAAATGCACTGGAAAGGCTTGTTCAGCTGGTGAAGGATGGCAAAACACCAGCAGAAACAAACAAAATAAACAAAATAAAACCCAAAAAACAAGAAGAGGTAATGGATAAGGATGTCGGGAAAAATGAAAATAAGGAATTGCTTGAGAAACTCGAACAACACACCACACTACTCCTAGAATTCGGGGAAAAAATGACTAAACTAAAGGAAACACTCGAGAGGCAGACGTACGTGAATGTCGCAGCGGCGCCTTCGGTGAGACAGCTTCCGGAGCAGACCACGCTGCACTCAATCGTGATAACTGGAAAAGACGAGATGGAAACAGGGGAAGAGGTGTTGAATAGAGTAAGGAAGGCGATGAATGCAAAGGAAGGAGGAATAGAGGTGGAAAAAATACGAAAAGCAAAGGACAGGAAGATAATAGTGGGCTGCAGGACAGAACAAGAGAGGACAATGGTTAAGGAAAGGATCCAAGCATCGGGAGAAAACCGGAATCTACACGTGGAAGAGATCCGGAACAAAGACCCCCTCATCATAATGAAGGACGTACTGCAGTACAACAGTGACGGGGATATACTTAGTGCGATACGAACTCAAAATAAAAACATCTTTGAAAATTTAGACCAAAATAGTAATAAAATTAATATCGCATACAAAAAACGCACTAGTAATCCGCACACGAGCCATGTCGTAGTGAGGGTATCCCCCAACATTTGGCAATGCATGGTGGAAGCAGGGTCCGTACGCATAGACCTACAGAGGGTACGAGTGGCGGATCAATCACCACTCGTACAGTGCTTGCTCTGCCTTGGGTACGGACACAGCAGACGTTTCTGCAAGGAAACTATAGCCAAGTGTTGTCATTGCGGGGGCCCTCACATGAGGACAGAATGTCCGGACTGGCTCGCAGGTGTGGCCCCGTCCTGTTGTAACTGCAGTCGAGCCAAACTCGATAACATTGGACACAACGCATTCAGCAATGAATGCCCCGTGCGGAATAGATGGGAGACCCTGGCGAGGTCCACCGTAGCATATTGCTAAGGTGGCCTCGGGTAGGAATGTAACAACTGTAGAACATCAGTATCGCGTCACGTGTTCTCTGAACTCGCTCAGCAGAAGTGATGGTTGGAAATTTGCAAGTGCCGACCACAATGCAATCCTCGTTTGCAAACTAAATTTGGGAAAACCTATAGACTCAAATAAAAAAGGGACAACTAGAATTTATAATAGCAAAAAGATAAACGGGGAATATAACAGTATTAATAAAGAGAAATTTAAAATTTATAGTAAACATCAATTAGATAAGACGAAAAATAAATATATAGAAACCTTAATCGAAACATGTAACAAAGTTATACCTAAAATTAAAATACTTAAAGGATCGCCTTGGTGGAATGCGGAGCTCGGAACATTGAGACGTGATATTGTGACTCTTTACCCAGAGGATGGAGCTGACGGCGATAATCTTGACCAACAGGCAATGAGATGGGTAGCCACGAAAATAAATGAGACGGCAGATAGTAAAATATGTGACCCCCCATTTACGGCGGAGGAGCCAAGGTGGGTAGCGGTCAGTTTTAATCCAAAGGGCATTATCATTAAAATAGAGAATGGTAGCGATTCGGGCATCCCCTGAACTAAACTTAATTTATTCAAATGTAATTTAAACCATGTAGGCTTCGTAATACGGTATTTTTCCCCTGGCATCTAATTCTCACTCACTAAACTATCACTAAAGCCTGTCAGCCTAAAATCAACTTTGTTTCCACGCTGCGAGAGTCCCGATTTGTCCAAACGCTGTCTCAGAACGTATCTGAATTTAACCAAACGTTGTTAGACAGCGTGTTAAAAACCTGTTTTAATTACGTTATTTTAAGCGGTGCAGCTTAAATTGACGTAAGTTTAAAATAGATGCCAGGGAAAAATGACCTTGTTACAAAGTTGACAAGGTTTAAATTACATTTGAAGAAATTTAGTCTAGTTTAGTTTAAAGAGGAAAATGACCAAATTGCTGCCATTGTTGCAAGACTAGTCAGCAATAAACAATATAGTATTTTTGTGGAATATTGTACTAAAATAGCCAGTAATGTAATAAATAAACAATAGCAATTAAGAGATAACTTTAATATATAATAAGTATATATTAATAGTATCCATATACTTATAGTTAAAATAAATATTATATAGATAGATAAGAATTAGTGAAATGTTACGGAAAACATATAAATTGTACAAATGTAATTGTTACTACTTACTCCCTGTAATGTGTTATGTAATAGCTGTACGATCGAAAGAAAAGTAAATAAGGTCTCTGATTACGTCAGAGGGAGACACGAAACAGGGAGGGGGTTTTAGTCGGTAGGTCGCCGCAAGGCGGAGTCCGACATAACCGTTCGCGGTATCCATGAGGATTTCACCATCCCTGACAAAAAAAAAATACTAAAGCCCAAACTGTTTTTTTTTAAGTTTTGGTCTTCTGTCTGTCTGTCTGTACCTTGGAAGTGCATCACGCCGAAAATATCAAAATACTCAATAAATTCAAATGAAATTTGGTATAATTTGAGTTCATACTTCGAGGTAGGTTGGATACTTTTCATCCCAAAAAATTAAAGCGTCCCTGCAGGATAGGCGTTGAAAGTTATTTAAAAGAACACGTATCACGCTGAAATTACTAGACGTTTTTTTTAAACTTGGCACCTTTATAGTTTATGTCATGGGTAAAAATTGAGGATACTTTTTATCCAGAAAAATAAAGTGCTTTTGCGGGATAATGTCCAAAATTCTGTAAATTGAAGATATTATGTAATTTTTTTTGGAGGCCTTTCTATATTCAGTACCAAAGCCAACACTGTTTTTTTTTTTTTTGTCTGTCTGTCTGTCTGTCTGTCCGTCTGTCTGTATGTACCTTGGCAGCGCACCACGCCAAAAATGCTTAATGAATTCAAATGAAATTTGAATATGATTTGAGTTCATACTTCGAGGTAAGACATTGGATAATTATCATCCCGAAAAAATTAAGTGTTCCTGCAGGATAGGGGTGGAAAATTATTTAAAAGAACACGTAGTAAGCTGAAACTATTGGACGGATGTTGATGCAACTTGGCACAGACATAGTTTATAAGATAGGTGAAAATTATGGATACATTTTGTCCCGAAAAAATAAAGGGTTCCTGTGGGATATGGGTCCAAATTCTGTACATTAAAGATATAGTGTTTTTTTGGAAGTTACTCTATTTTCGATAATGAAGCCTAAACTATATTTTTTTCATTTTTGACTGTATGTCTGTCAGTCTGTATCTTAGCCGCGCATCACGCCGCTGGAACTACTGGATGAATTCAAATGAAACTTGGTATGACTTGAGTTCATACTACGAGGTAGGATATAGGAATACTTTATATCTCGAAAAATTTATGAGTTCTCGCAGGATAGGGGTTGAAACTTATTTAATAGAACACATACCACGCTGAAACTCATGGACGGGTTTTGATGCAACTTGGCACTCTCTTAAGTTATATGATGGGTTAAAATTTAGGACATGTATTATCCCGAAAAAGTAAAGGGTTTCTGCGGGATATGGGTCCAAAGTTATGTTAATATTTAAGTAATAAAAAATATTTTTGAATGGTTCTCTATATTCGATACTGAAGCCAAACTATTTTACTTTTTAATTTCGTCTGTCTGTTTGTCCGTATCTTGACCACGCATTGCACCCAAACTAATAAATGGATTCAAATGAAAAAAATGCTCTTGGGTGCTTAAAAAAGGTATTGAACAATATTTTTTTGTTAATCGTGTCTTTCTTTCTGTTTGTCTGTATGTTTGTTTTTTCACGCATCACATAAAAACTACGCGACCGATTTCAATGCGGTTTTCATTGTTAGATAGCTTAGGGTTTGATTTAAATCTGGTGATAAAAGTATTTTTGACGGCTGAAGAAATTTTGTTCAAATGTTGGTATATTGGCGCTGGAATAGCACATTATGATTCTTTGAATCTAAAGTCAAAGTCAAAGTATTTTATTGTAAATAGGCAAAATATAATAGCACTTTTACAAGTCAAAATAACCATCTCCTGAACAAAGAGATATACATAAAATATTATAAAAAGATCAAATCAATCCAAATTTAGATAAACTACGTATTCTTTGAGTTGAAAAGGAAATTTCCCTTTCATGTGCCAACAGAGTTAAATCTCACACTGGAAAAGGAAATACCCTTCTGAATCTACCGGTGCTTCGGAAATACGCCCGTTAGAGAAGAGAGCACCAAGAAACTCTACGGGGATGTATTTTTCCATATTTGTTCATTCTTTATATTTTTTTCAAATGTCACAATTATAACAAAACATGTAAACTACAAATATAAAAGGTAAAAGTGACAATGAGATGTCCCACAAACATCAAACAATCATACTGGAAAAAAAATAGGTAAATACTTCTAACTCGATAATTATGTTGTATAAAACAACGTGATCTCATGGTATGTTGGAGACATCTCACAAAGTACTTTGAACATTTCATTCACATTTCACTCCCATTGTAATGAGAGATCCTGATAACCTAGCACCATTTACATTTGCTTTTTGGATTCTATTGCTAAGATACGAGGATAAAAGATCGAGAGCTTTCCCATTAACTCCGTAATGATTCAATTTAAAAATTAATGTTTCGTGGCAAACGCAGTCAAATGCTTTGGATAAATCACAGAAAACGCCAATTGCGTCCTGTGACTCCTCCCAAGCATTGAATATATGCTTTTAGAGCCCTGTGCCTGCGTCTGTCGTTGAACGGCCTTTAGTGAAGCCATATTGTTCATTATGAAACAGACCATTGAGATTGAAATGTGTTAATAACTGATTTAATATTACTTTCTCAAAAAATTTACTTAGAGCGGGAAGTATAGAAATGGGTCTGTAGTTAGTGGGATCATTTTTACTGCCAGACTTGAATAAGGGAATGAGTTTACTATTTTTCATTATGTCGGGAAAAACTCCTTCATCAACACAATTATTAAAAATAATTACTAAGTATGGAGCAATTATACCAATAATGGAACTTAAAATTTTAGTATATATTCTCCAGAGATCCTCTGTATTTTTGATGTTAAGCAATTTAAATGTCTTAACAATAGAATTAACATTAATATGTTTAAATTTAAATATAACATCACACTTTTCAACGTTGTTTGAGAGCATACAAGAAGCCTCAGCTGAGGATGATTTTAAAGACTGGCTAGTAACTATTGGTATTTTTGTAAAGAAATCTTCAAATGCATTGGCAACTTCGTGATCTTTGGAAATTAATTTATTGCCGATGTTTAGGATAAAATTTCGGTCTCGAGGTTTAATTTTGCCGGTTTCGGTATTTATTATTTTCCATCAAGGGTCTGATGATGAAGTCGGAAGGTAGTCAGAGGAACTCAACAACAAAATGATGGAACCCCTTCGAGTTTAGGCTCATTTGGTTTGTCTTGGTGATTTCTCTGCTTTTATGTGGTATCCAGGGTCTAATGATGGAGCAGGAAGGAAGTCACAGGAAATCAACAACAAAATGATAGAACCCTCTTCGTGTTTGGGCTCATTTGGTTTGTCTTGATGAATTCTCTGGTGTTATGTGGTATTCAGGGTCTGATGTTGGAGCCGGAAGGTAGTCACAGGAACTCAACACCAAAATGATGGAACCCTTTCGAGTTTAGGCTCATTTGGTTTGTCTTGATGAATTCTCTAGTTTTATGTGGTATCCAGTGTCTGATGATGGAGCCAGAAGGTAGTCAAAGGAACTCAACAAAAAAATTATGGTACCCCTTCGAGTTTGTGCTCATTTGGTTTGTCTTGATGAGTTCTCTGGTGTTATGTGGTTTTCAGGGTCTGATGATGGAGCCGGAAGGTAGTCACAGGAACGCAACAACAAAATGATGGAAAATGGTCAAAACTAATTCAGTTGTTATATATGTAGGTTTTATTCATCCTTGGTTTTAATTTACCAACGCTTTGAGTCTAAAGTGAGTGAGTGTCTACTATTTTCTATGGCATTTATTCCTTCCGATGTTTGCTTAGGCCACTAATAATCAAAAAATAAAATATTTTTCCAAAATAAATAAATCGAATTCATAATAAAAATGTTATTTTGTAAACAACCACTAAAAATAATAAAATTATTACAATTGAGCAAGAACAGTAGTAACACTTTTTCAAAATTACCAACGTAATAATAATGCATACATACAACATAAGATCAGAAAGAGTATTTTGAAGGCGGTGCCAAACCCAGGCATCATTTAAATCAAATATCTTTACAAAATTAATACATACCTATCTACGTACAAGTAATATGCAGTTGTCTATGACGCACCCTCATACAAAACACGAAACGCAGAAAAGACAAAACAAGAGACTCACACGAGCAGATTTTGAGTTTCCCACGTTCACAAACCGATTGACACGAATACAGCAATCTAGTAAATGATAAAGTTTTTGTAGATAATTAATTACTTTTTAATCTTATTATTTTATATAGCACGTCAAGCCGTTTAAGACATTATCTTTTTTAGAGATCAACCATATTAATAATTATGGCACAGCTTGGCATCGCCTTCAAAAAACTCTTTCTTATCTTATGTTGTTGTATTATTTTTACGTGGGTAATATCGAAAATGTGATACTGTTCTGGCTCAATTGTAATTATTAAAAAAAAGTTCAAGAGTTCAGAGGCCTATTCCACGGAGCCACTCCGCAACATTACACTTTTGCCTTGTACTTTTATTTATTCGGTGCTTTTGCTTTGTTAATCAACTGTAACCTTGGAAGAACCACTCTAAGCCTGTAACTTAGATAATCAATGAGCATTTGTTTCTGTTCCACTCCACGAGTATTCTTGAATGAAGAGTTCATTTGTAGAATGAAAAAGAGGGGCATGCCCCGTGCACCCACTGGCTTCTCCCACTGGTGGGTGCACAGGGAAAAAGACATTTTAAAGTGACAGATGTCAAAGTGACAGATGTAAAAGTGACAGATGTCAAAGTGACAGATGTCAAAGTGACAGATGTCAAAGTGACAGATGTCAAAGTGACAGATGTCAAAGTGACACATGTCAAAGTGACACATGTCAAAGTGACACATGTCAAAGTGACACATGTCAAAGTGACACATGTCAAAGTGACACATGTCAAAGTGACACATGTCAAAGTGACAGATGTCAAAGTGACAGATGTCAAAGTGACAGATTTCAAAGTGACAGATGTCAAAGTGACATATGTCAAAGTGACACATGTCAAAGTGACACATGTCAAAGTGACAGATGTCAAAGTGACAGATGTCAAAGTGACAGATGTAAAAGTGACAGATGACAAAGTGACAGATGTCAAAGTGACAGATGACAAAGTGACAGATGACAAAGTGACAGCTGTCAAAGTGACAGATGTCAAAGTGACAGATGTCAAAGTGACAGATGTCAAAGTGACAGATGTCAAAGTGACAGATGTCAAAGTGACAGATGTCAAAGTGACAGATGACAAAGTGACAGATGTCAAAGTGACAGATGACAAAGTGACAGATATCAAAATAATCGTCAATTATGAAGAAAAAAACACCAAGTCGTATAGTAGTACTAGGTAGTAAGACATTTTAAAGTGACAGATGTCAAAGTGACAGATGTCAAAGTGACAGATGTCAAAATGACATATGTCAAAGTGACAGATGTCAAAGTGACAGATGTCAAAGTGACAGATGTCAAAGTGACAGATGTAAAAGTGACAGATGACAAAGTGACAGATGTCAAAGTGACAGATGACAAAGAGACAGATGTCAAAGTGACAGATGTCAAAGTGACATATGTCAAAGTGACAGATGTCAAAGTGACAGATGTCAAAGTGACAGATGTCAAAGTGACAGATGTCAAAGTGACAGATGTCAAAGTGACAGATGTCAAAGTGACAGATGTCAAAGTGACAGATGTTAAAGTGACAGATGTCAAAGTGACAGATATCAAAATAATCGTCAATTATGAAGAAAAAAACACCAAGTAGTATAGTAGTACTAGGTAGTAAGACATTTTAAAGTGACAGATGTCAAAGTGACATGTCAAACTTCAAAGTCATACGTCAACACCTGACAAGATTTAATCGATATCTTCGTTTTGGATGACAGTTGTCAAACTTAAAATGGCCATAACTTTGAAACTAACGACCCTGGACTAGTAGTTTCTTTACAGAAGTGATAGATCTTATTGAAATCTTCATTTTGGATGACAGCTGTCAAACTTAAAATGGCTACAACTTTGAAACTAATGACCCTGGACTAGTAGTTTCTGTACAGAAGTGATAGATCTCATTGAAATCTTCATTTTGGATGACAGCTGTCAAACTTAAAATGGCTATAACTTTGAAACTAACGATCCTGGACTAGCAGTTTCTTTACAGAAGTGATAGGTCTAATCGATATCTAATCGATATCTTCGTATCTGTCAAATTGAGAGGTGACAGCTGTCAAACATCAAAAAATCAAGTGTTAATAGCTGATGTCGAAAATGAAAAGCAATGTAAAAAAATAAGTAGTACACGGATTTATCCGAAACTATTCGTAGTAACTTTAAAGCAATAAATTATCCTAAAGGTAAAATACTGCTTAATTTCTCATTTTCTCATTTTTAACATTGACTGTAATTTTGACAACGTCTATCACTTTTACATAACTTGTTATTTCTGACATCAGCTGTCTAGTGTTGATTTTGACGTTTGACATCTGTCAACTGTTAATTACATAGATGTCATCCAAAACAAAGATATTAATCAGATCTATCACTTCTGTAAAGAAAGCAGTTTCCTGATTATTTCCTGATGATCCTAGACTAGTAGTTTTTTTACAGAAGTGATAGATCTCATCGATATCTTCGTTTTGGATGACAGCTGTCAAACTTAAAATGGTTATAACTTTGAAACTAAAGACCCTGGACTAGTATTTTCTTTACAGAAGTGATAGATCTCATTGAAATCTTCATTTTGGATGACAGCTGTCAAACTTAAAATGGCTATAACTTTGAAACTAACGATCCTGGACTAATAGTTTCTTGACAGAAGTGATAGATCTCATTGAAATCTTCATTTTGGATGATATGTGTCAAACTTAAAGGGCCTAGAACTCTGAAACTAATGATCCTAGACTAGTAATTTTTTTACAGAAGTGATAGATCTCATCGATATCTTCGTTTTGGATGACAGTTGTCACACTTAAAAGGACTATAACTTTGAAACTATTGATCCTAGACTAATAGTTTCTTTACAAAAGTGATAGATCTCACTGAAATCTTCATTTTAGCTGTCCAGCTTAAAATAGATTTAACTTTGAAACTAACGATCCTGGACTAGCAGTTTCTTTACAGAAGTGATAGATCTGATTGATATCTTAATTTGGATGACATCTGTCTAATTGACAGGTGACAGCTGTCAAACGTCAAAATATACAGTAGACAGCTGATGTCAGAAATAACAAGTTATGTAAAAGTGACAGGCGTTGTCAAAATTACAGTCAATGTTAAAAATGACTGTTGACGACAAAAATGACAGGCAATGTCAAAAATAACAGGTCATATATAAATACAAACAATGAGAAATTAAGCAGTATTTTACCTTTAGGATAATTTATTGCTTTAAAGTAACTACGAATAGTTTCGGATAAATCCGTGTACTACTTAATTTTTTACATTGCTTTTCATTTTCGACATCAGCTGTTAACACTTGATGTTTTGATGTTCGAAAGCTGTCACCTCTCAATTTGACAGATACAAAGATATCGATTAGATATCGATTAGACCTATCACTTCTGTAAAGAAACTGCTAGTCCAGGATCGTTATTTTCAAAGTTAAAGCTATTTTAAGCTTGACAGCTAAAATGAAGATTTCAATGAGATCTATCACTTTTGAAACGAAAATATTAGTCTAGGATCAATAGTTTCAGAGTTATAGTCCTTTTAAGTTTGACAACTGTCATCCAAAACGAAGATATCGATGAGATCTATTACTTCTGTAAATAACTACTAGTCCAGGATAGTTAGTTTCAAAGTTAAAGCCATTTTAAGTTTGACAACTGTCATCCATAACGAAGATATCGATGAGATCTATCACTTCTGTAAAGAAACTACTAGTCCAGGGTCGTTAGTTTCAAAGTTATAGCCATTTTAAGTTTGACAGCTGTCATCCAAAACGAAGATATCAATGATATAACTTCTGTAAAGAAACTACTAGTCCAGGATCATTAGTTTCAGAGTTATAGCCCTTTAAGTTTGACAGCTGTCATCCAAAACGAAGATATCGATGAGATCTATAACTTCTGTAAAGAAACTACTAGTCCAGGATCGTTAGTTTCAAAGTTATAGCCATTTTAAATTTGAGAGCTGTCATCCAAAGTGAAGATTTCAATGAGATCTATCACTTCTGTAAAAAACTACTAGTCTAGGATCATTAGTTTCAGAGTTATAGCCCTTTTAAGACATCTGTCACTTTGACATCTGTCACTTTGACATCTGTCACTTTGACATCTGTCACTTTGACATCTGTCACTTTGACATCTGTCACTTTGACATCTGTCACTTTGACATCTGTAACTTTGACATCTGTCACTTTGACATATGTCACTTTAAAATGTCTTGTCACCTAATTACAAAACATGTTGTTTTTTTATCTTCATAAATGTCGATTATTTCTTATTAGTTTCCAACTCTAGTGCAGTGGGTGGACGGGGAAATGCGAATTCCCCGTGCACCCACCAGTGGGAGAAGCCAGTGGGTGCACGGGGCATGCTCCGAAAAAGAGTAGGATTTCGAAATGAAATATAGCAGAGTTGGTTTTTGGACTATTCCCGTCAGTTTAATTTTGAGCACTAAGTACATGTGATTTTACATCCACAATTTTGCCTATGTACTTTTTTTTGTCTTGCAAGCTTGCGACATATTAATATCTATTTTATCTTAATATCTATTTCACTATTGTTCGTTATTTAGAAGCCGGCGGCGCAGTCCCGGGGTGGCACATTTCGTTATTCACTAGCGAGCGGCGGCGGCGTCCCATTTCAAAGTTTTCATTGATGCTTTTCCAGCTTCCATTTTTGACACGGCAATCGCGGTACAAGACATACAGGATGCCTAAGAAAGCCATGGTCAGCAGAAGTACAAGCAAGACTTGGGTGGTGTGTGCTTCCTTTACAAGCCCCTCGGCGGCTTCGTCTATGGGTGGAAGTTTATCCCTTGTCTGGAAAAATAAATTGGGCTTAAGAACTGCTATTTGATTGAAACGCGCATGACTTTTCATTATAGCTATCGCTTAGAGGATCCGCATTTTCGAACAAGGAAAATTCCAAAGAATGAGAATAAAAGTATAAACTAGTTAGTGTGATTGTCTTGTAAGTCAAAAATGGAGACAACTAAAACTAGACGCTTTTGAAGATTAAAACTTATATTTATAAGAAAATAAAAGAAAAAAGAAGAGTAAATAAGATAGAAGAGTACAATATAATCAGTTCCTGAGCTTAGCACTTGTGGACTCTGAGAGTCCCTTTATACCAACCCAATTTGCAAAACTTGATTTCAGAAGACTTGGTTTGTTGACATGGCTCCTTTACTTACATCATTCATGAGTGGTTAAAAGTATTGTTTTAATATCGATTACAACACTTTTTTTTATGTTTATGTTTAAAAGAAACCAGTAGGTACAGACAGCGCCGAGATATTTAGCTCTGATCTTCTATCTTCTTGTTTTTTTTTTATTATTTCAACTAGAAACTTTGAGTTTGTGAAGTTCCACACCTTTGATATTCAACCGCCAAGCAGTAGTGTGCAATGGACTTAAAACAACAGTCGTAAGGTGACGAGCGCAGTGCAGTGACGCGCCATATTTTGCAATGCAAAGTTGTTGGTGGCTATTAGACAAGTTTTGCCCAACGCGTATTAGACAGGTAGATTTTAAACTTATTATAATCAACAATGTTCGTCACCTCTTCTTTTGTTTCGGTGACAAAGCCATTCATGTAGCAGTTTTCTATCATGGCGTTGAACAATGATCCCACGTATAACAAAGTATCAATAGACTCGCACTTCCCTTTTTCAGCTCTCATAGCATTCAGAGTACAATCTCTTACTTGTATTGTGTAGCTGCAAGCCTTTTGCTGTAAAGGAAAACAATTAGTTTAATGCGATATTAAGCAATAACTGTCAATAAAACAAGTAGGTAATGTACAAAATAGCATGTTTCCAAAAATCGACTACAAATGGATTAACTAATAACAAAAAAAAACTACTGATCCAATTTAGATATAATTTATATGGGACCAACATGGAGGTCTAGACTTTCATTTTTTTTTTAATATTTCCCCAATTGACAGAGAAATAGGTTAAAAAATAACATACGGTGCAAACATGGAACATGGAACCTCCTCCTTTTGTGAAGTCGATTAATTAAATGTTCAGGACAATTCACACCAATTAATTAGTTCCATACTATGATACCCTCAACAATAAGTACTAGACTACGGATAAACATACATATATCGGAAACAAACACTTGTGTGTGGGAATCGAACCCGCGACCGTTGACTTTGCAGTCAGGGTCACTAACCTCTCGGACAACCCAGCCGCCAAATTAAATAGTAGCTATATAATATGAGGTACCAATAAGTACTGCAGCCATTGCAGCTTATGACAAAGTTGAAATCCATTACAAGGAGAACAAGCTCGATAATCCAGAGCCATAATATATACTAATATTTAGTAACCCTACCACCTACCACAGAATAAATTATAGTGCTTAACGCCGGATTGTTGGAAATGACGGATTATTGGATTATACAGAATGTCCCAATAGTTAATAGTCCATTCCATACTAAGGATGTTGGCCGTGGGCCAAGGGTTGACAAATTGGTTTGGCTACGAGGAATATTTTTTCCTGGGCGCTTATTCACTATGCCGCATGAAATTCCTTGCTGAAAACGTGTGACGTCATTACGGCAATTGCCGTAAGATTCCACGCAGATATCTTAACGCGGCGCGTAACGTGTGTTATTGGCAATAGAGAATAAAGGCCCTGGGTTGAGACCCTTACTCGCTATGACCTTTCGGCCACGCAACGCGCCGCGTCAAGATTCTGGTTCGTGTATGTTCGTGAATTTTCGTCATTTGCCGCACGATTCCACAACGCGACGCATTACGTGTGGGAATGGTCATAAATAAAGGACATGAAGAAAGAAAATGAAAAAAAAAACTCAGCATTTTGTTAAAAGCTTTCACGTGAAGGTTTGAAGGGCTTTGAAATCGTTTGCTCTCTGCCTACCTAAAACGCAGTGTACCTTAATCGTGTTGTACCTAAATGTAATTTCAAATAATCCACGAGTAGCTATTCGTCTATGTCGCTATTAGTGATTAAGGGTAACATTTTTTCAAAAAAGTTTATTTTTACCATATCTCAAAAATCAAACAATTTTAATAGAGGTAAAGTTATACTCGTATGATTTTGGAGTCTTTTAAGAGGTTCACTACTGGACTCCCAATATATATATAGTCAACAAGTTTCTGGTGTTATTTTGGGGGCATGCCCCGTGCACCCACTGGCTTCACCCACTGGTACCCACTTGCACTAGAATTGGAAACTAATGAAGAAATAATCGACATTTATAAAGAAAAAAAAACATGTTTTGTAATTAGGCAACAAGACATTTTAAAGTGACAGATGTCAAAGTGACAGATGTCAAAATAATCGTCATTTGTGAAAAAATAAATAAAAAAGAATTATAATTAGGTAGTAAGACATCTTAAAGTGACAGATGTCAAAGTGACATATCAAACTTCAAAGTCATACGCCAACACCTGACAAGATTTAATCGATATCTTCGTTTTGGATGACAGCTGTCAAATTTAAAAGGGCTATAACTCTGTAACTAGTAATCCTAGACTAGTAGTTTTTTGGTGGACGTGGATGGGTAAATGCGAATTAACCGTGCACCCACCAGTGGGTGAAGCCAGTGGGTGCACGGGGCATGCCCCTTATTTTGGTGCCTTTTGGAAGAAATCTCGAGTAGATATTGGAAAACAAAAATTACTAAGAAAATATCAAAAATCACGTAACATTACGTGCGGATGATTGCGATACGCCTTGGGGAACGCCAAGCCTCCCACTACCCCTACCTCCCATTTTCATTCTGTACCTACCATATTTTTTGGGTCATCTATACTTATAATAAAGCAATAGGAACAAAAATATCTGTACAAAGGAGATAATTGAAAAAATATGTCTAGGGTACTTAAAATAAGCTACTGAACAAGAATAAAACATTTTTAAAATTCGTGTCTGTCTGTTTGTCTGTTTATCTGTTTGTCTGTATGTTTGTTCGCGCATCACGTAAAAACTACAGGACCATTTGCGTTGCGGGTTCACTGTTGGATTGCTTGGGGTTTGACTTAAAAACTGGCGAACTTGGTATCTCAAACCGATGAGCAATCGATAAAAACTTTATGACGGCTGAGGGAATTTTGATCAAATGTTACATATTGGTATTTTAGGCCTTGGAATAGTACATATAGTACTTTTAACCTAGAGAAATGACCACGCGTGCGAAGCCGCGGGTACAGCTAGTGCAGTATAAAAATCTGAGGTATCTTTGTCGCCGAGCCTGCGGTAATTTTGGAGAAATTTTGAGTAGTCTTCTTTGTCATCAAAAAAGTACCCATCACAGAACTCCGACATGCTCTCAGCTCAGGCCATGAGCATCGAGCATAATCTAACTGGTTGGTGAACGTCACATGTTGCAACGGGCCCTCAGAAACGGGCTAGTTTTGCCGCAATTATAGGGTTAGTGTAATCGGGTTCAAAAATCACGCTCCACGGGTCACAACCGGTGCAATAGGTTAAGCAGAGTGTACACCAACATTGTTGCTCTATGTTGCGGCGATTAGCTAGCCCATTTCTGAGAGGCTTAAATAGTATTAATAGTAACTCTGTAACTAACACCGTATGTATGTATTTGAGTCTTTTTCCATAGGGCATCATATTTGTCACCACTGTCCACAATCCCAGTGACTGTTGACACGCATCTGAATTTTTTCTTTATCGCCTGGATACATTCTGTACCATTGTTTTTAACAAAATCTGAAAGGCAAAAATAAAACACTTAACTACATTAAAGTAATGGCTTCGATCTGCTATGGAATTACTAAAGATAATAAAAAAAGCAATATTAAATATAAATAATAATAGGTATAGATAATTCTCGGCATGCGTCGCAATGCCTCTTCCATTTTTTATTAAAGAGTAAGTTGTGGGACATCCCATTGGCCCTTTTTTGTAAGAATTGACTAATTACGTCCAACATACAGGCTTCGCCTAGCTTGTGGCCCGTAACAATCTCAAATGTACCTACATCTACCTAAATATTAAGACAAATCTTACAAAAAAAAATATGTAAAAAATTATTATTATTATTTGTAAATATTTTAAATATTGTATCTTGTAAAAAAATACGTGATATTTCGACGATTTACAGTAAAATACTTTGACTTTGTATTTCATTCTTTTTAGGGTTCCGTACAAATGAATGGAAAAAAAACGGAACCCTTATAGGATAGCTCAAATGTCTGTCTGTCTGTCCGTCTCTCACAGTCAATTTTCTCCGAATCTACTTGACCGAATAAGTTGAAATTTGGAACATACATGAATTTCTGTGACCCAAACATGGAGGTGTATAAAAGTAAATAAATGAATTTTGATAAGATGTCACACAGTTTAATGTGTACAAACAGCCCTGGTCAACAGCAAATCCTTAAAAAAACTCCAAAAAAAACATGGAAAAATCTATACAAAGGCTTCATCAAAATTCTAGAAAATATCCGGTCAACTGGATGAACACCAACCTTCCGAGTAAGCTGGTTTCCAACGAGGTCTCTCTACCTCTGAACATTTACATTCCGTCAATGAATTAATAAAAAACCACACTGAGTTTAAATTACCCATATATCTGTCATTTGCAGATTATTCCAAGCCATTTGATAGCTTCACTCATTCATCCATCTTTTAAGCACTCCATAATAAATTAAACAAACATACATAATATACTTACTACAAAATATAACACAATAGTTCAGCATCAATAAAACTAGATAATACAGGACCTTCTTCCCGCATTGAAAAGAGAGTCAAGCAAGGTGACCCTCTATCTCCAAAATTATTCACTGTCACCTTAGAAGAAATTTTTCGGAAAATCGCAGCTAGCTGGGAAGGGATTCTCGATGAAGAAAAGCGCTTAACCATCCTCCGATTTGCAGATGATATCGTGCTTTTCTCCTCCTCAGTCCAAGAGTTGGGTCACATGCTTAATTGTGACCTAGGCAAGGCAAGCCTCGACGTAGGACTAAGGATGAATATTTTGAAGACCAAGCTGATGACTAACAGCACAAGAAAGACGTAAGATCTACGTCGAGGGTGTGGAGGTTGTGTATGTATGAGCATGTATATTTGGGCCAATAAGTCTCTTTCCAAGCGAGACAAGATGCAGAAGTTGCATGTCGCAGGCTGGAAGAGACCTTACCTAACCTTTGAAATACCTTTCTTTTTTTTACCCTTTTTTTAGGGAAATCTGTCACTATTCCTTAAGCGCAGACTCATGGACATAATTATGCATTCTACCCATCATCACATACGAGGCATAGACTTGGTCTTTGACTAATCATCAGAAGTCGGATTTGAACGCAATATTCTCAGAGTTAAATAATAAACCAAAATAACTGACCGAATAAATAACACTTGTCTGGTTTTTTATGGCAGAAACTTTCAGGTACAAAGTTTCAACTAAATCGGATGAACAATGCGCGAACACATAGGAGATAATTTTTCTAGGCGACTCGCACTTTGGCATTTTTTTAATTTCTTATACCTTCAAGTCGATGGCTTAAAGCTGTGCCTTCAAGCAAGTGCCAGCAACATGAAGAGGTTGAATTACGCTTACTGATTTGTTTCACTTAGGAGGCACTACATTCAAAGTTTCAAATCAATCGGATTAGCGATGCACGCAGGCTTAGAAGACGAACAAACAAACATTCATTTTTATATAGCCAATTTGGACCACACTCTACCCTACAATAAAAAAATATCCAAGTCGGTTCAGGAATCCTGGAGACCAGTATGAGTGACGGAACAAAAAACCTGTTCTTTTTAACAAAAAATAGTCACATTGTGTTGAGAACTTCTTTCATAACTATTAGTCAATGATCGGGTGGCGATATACCGCCAATACGCCTCATTGCGCGCATACTGCGCATGCGCACGCGGCAAGGTACCACCTGTTGTACTATTGTATATTTTGTGATACGTGGGCATTTCTGAAGATAGTACCTAGCAAACATATAGGATAGGATGCTACCCAAAAGATTTCCCTCATGGTCCTACTAATAGAAAAAAAAAAACAAATACTTGGTTAATCACTCATCAAATTATTATTTTTAGGTTTCCGTACCTCAAAAGGAAAAAAGGAACCCTTAAAGGATCATTTCGTTGTCCATCTGTCTGTCTTTCTGTCAAAACCCTTTTTTTCAGTAACGCGTAGAGGTATCAAATTGTCATTATTATCAAATACTAAGGTATACAATCCCTTGGAGCTGTGAAAAAAAAACAACTTCTAAGTCAACACAATGAAACGATACGCCGTTTATGCATGACACTTGCAAGGGAATCAAACCTATAGGGTACTTCCCGTTGACCTGGTACCAAAAAAAAAAACTGGTTTAGAAAAAGGCAATAATCGTATCTAGTCAAGGGAAAAATCCGAAAACCGAAAACAGCTAAATAAAAAAAAAGTACGGAACCCTCAGTGTGCGAGTCCGAGTCCCACTTGGCCGTTTTTTATCTTGGTGTGTTTCGGCCCGGCACTCTCTCTCCGGCACTCAAGTCGTTCTGGAGAAATACCGAGCAAAATAGTATAAGTAGTAGTTTTACAAACATTTGATTTGCTGGTTTTTTTTGTGCATAGACACCTACTCGATAAATACCAGTTACCTGCATAAGATTATGAGTCAGGTTGGTCAGGTTGGTATGAAATCGTAGGCTTCATTATCAAGTATTTATAACCTATTCTCGTACTTACCTTTAAAGCTATCCTTCCGCAGACTGAAGTTCGATAACGCGTTGAACAAAGTTGCGTCATGCTTGCTGGAACTGTCTTTGTAACAGGTAGCATTGGCGATTTGCGTATAATTGGAGATGATCTCTTTAATGTTGCATGTCCTAGGAAAATAAAGTCATAAATAATGATGATTTAAGAATGGGTAAAAAAAAGTGTTGAGCAAAATAATTAACTTGAGCAGCAAAATTAACGTAATCTTGACCTTGACCAACAATTTATTTCTTCGCACGCGTGGTCATTTCTGTAGGTTAAAAGTACTTTATGTGCTATTCCAGGACCTAAAATACCAATATACCAACTTTAGATGAAATTTCCTTCAGCCGTCAAAAATATTTTTATCGGTTACTCGGCTTCTACTCATCGGTTTGAGATACGAGTATAAAGTACCCCAGTTTTTAAGTCAAAACATCAGCTATCCAACAGTAAAAACCGCATCGCAATCGGTCTAGCAGTTTTTAAGTGATGCCCGAACAAACATACAGACAGATAAACAGACAAACAGACAGACACGTATTTTTAAAATGTTATATTATTGTTCAGTAGCTTATTTTATGTACCCTAGACAATTTTTTTTAATTACCTTCTTTGTACAGACATTTTCGTTCCTATTGCTTTATTCTTAAAATAGAGTATAGATATGCTGACACAATCAATACAATTGGTTGTATTTTTAACTCATTTAACTACATAGCTAAGGCGCCCCATGATTTCCAATGTCCCTCATTACATTAGAATAAATTACTAAATAATAAATTAATAAATACATTGCACAGAATAGATGATAGTACTTGTAGTCTAGCTTCGTGTTTTTTATTCATATCTCTTAAACCAGCTGTTGAGAGCTCAAGAGCACTTTTACCCCAACTGTTATTATTCCTTCTACAAATATGACCAGCCCACTGCCACTTCAGCTTGTTAATGCTAAGGGCTATGCTATGTCGATAACCTTGGTTCTCTGTCGGATTACCTCGTTTCGGATACGGTCCTTCAGAGAAACTCCGAGCATAAGATCAAGGATTTCGAGCATCTGAATTGATAAAAATGTGGAAATCTTAAATATATATACAGTAGTCGCAGCTAATCTATATGTTTGTGAAGTTAGGCTCTGTGAACGATTGCGCAGGTACTGCTGTGGAGATAAAACAGCATAAAGTAAGAGCGAGATAGAATATGCGAAAAACGTATGCGAGTGAGCAAGGCAGTTATACAATGCTGTCTTCACTTTCAACATTAGGATTACGCCTGAAAAATAGTAGTTTGCGCAGTGACTTGCAGGCATCTTCCGAGACACATACTTCCGCTGCGACTACTGTAAGTGTATTAAACTGTACAATGTACAGGTTGTATTTAGTTCAATACTCCCCGTAAGCAATGGCAACTGTCCAAGCCGAGGTTCGTACCCCCTGGGTGCCCTTAGAGCAAGTGGCGAAAACTGAACTTTGGCGTGCGCCTTCTGCGTCACGCATTGCGGCGGAGCGCTTTTGCGCCCGCCCCACCGTCCGGTGACGCTGTAGAGGTCAGTTATAGACCACAGCACATATACTTTCTAAAAAAAAAAAACATATGGTATTTTAATTGCTTACCCATTTTGGTGGTTTATTCTATTTTTGACTCGATCGTTGAAGCAGGCAAAGAATTCATCACCGGCAGCCTTAAAGAAGTAACATAAAGTGTTATTATAATGTTATCTAAACAATAAAGTAGTAATTAACAAATAGTCTGTACAATGAAGATATTACAAAAATGGTCTAGGGAACTTAGAGCTAATGAACGAGTATATAAAAAAAATGGTCTGTCTGTCTGTTTGTTCGTGCATCACGAAAAAACTACAGGAACGATTGCGGTGCGATTTTCACTGTTGAATAGCTTAGGATGATACTAAAAATTTGGTGTAAAAATGTACTGAGTATTTCAATCAGATGAGTAAAAGTCGAGCAATCGAACCATTTGTCGTCTGAACGAAGTTTGATGATATTGGTACTATAAACAAAAAACAACACGTTGGAATAACACGTTTATCCATATATCTCAGAAAAATTGTCAAAGCCGCAGGCGCAGCTAGTATATCATATTTTCTCTACATTTTTATCATCAAAATCATCATCATCATCATCATCATCATCATCATCATCATCATCATCATCATCATCAGGCGGAAGACGTCCACCGCTGAACATAACGTCCTACATAGCTCCACACAACGCGCGGTTGCTCGCTGTCTACATCTGGCTCCACGCAACCCTCATCAGGTCGTCGGTCCACCTAGTGGGTGTCCTAGTCTCCCCGTCCGTGGTCGCCATTTGAGAACCTTTCATCCCCAGAGATTATCGGTTATACGAATTAGGGACGGGCAGCTTTTATTTATATAATAATTTTCTAATGGAAAAATTTGGGTCACGGTCGCGATTTAATTAAACAAAGCTTTTATTTAACTTGCAATGTTTGTATGTATGTTTATTTGTTTAGGTCAAATCTCGCAAGCTGAATTAGAACTACTTCCTCTTATCCTCGGAGATGAGTTTTTACATGTTGGTTCAGTTCCGATGACAATGCATTTTTATGGTAAACATGACCTGAATGACCACGACGACATCCAGGATTAGCTCCAGATGAAGGAACTCTTCAACGGTCAACAGCACAGACACGAAATTTTGTGTTTGCATTATTTTATGATAGCCGGTTTTAAGTTTTAGCATGACATGGATGCTGCGCTCAGGGTTGGGTCCTGACTAGGGAACTTATTTACGGTTAACATAACAATAACAAATATATGTAAGAAGGGTTGATAAAGGATAAATATGATGTTTCATTATATACCATTATATTCATTACTAGCGACCCGCCCCGGCTTCGCACGGGTAGATATATAGAAAGATAAAAAAATAGGTAATTTATTTGGACAAATCATAGAATTACAAAGTATATATATATATATATATATGTCTATGGGACAAATATAATCTATCAACCATTTCTTACACGAAAAAAATATTTGCATAAATATAACATGAGAACGATTTCTTAGACTAAATACTTTATTTTGACAAATAAGTAGGACATAACAACAATTTCTGACCCCAAATACTGAATTTGCACAAAGTAACAACAATTCCTTCACTGATCTCTACAGCTCTACAGTAATGTGCAGTTGTCTATGAATTCCTTACACTTACTTCCTCCATAAACTATTGTATTCTCTTTGATAAAATGTTTTGTTTGAAGGTATATTGACGTACTATTTTGATTAAAGTATTATTATGTTTAACGCAAAGAGGTTGAATTACCTACGCTTATTATTATTTAAGGTTTAACGCCAGTAAGCGTACCTTCTCTAGCTTAAAAACCAGGTAGGAAGTATGTGTGATTCAACCTCCTTTGGTTTAAAAACACGGATAGAGCTGTGTCGGGGCGAACGGCCGTTTGTTTGACGTGAGACGTCTACGCTACATTTAGAATTTTTGAAATCTGTTATGTATCTCTGTTATGTATCTTGAGTTTATTGAGTTTATCGGTAATTTTCTCAATGTTTGCATTTTTATACACGTCGTAACTTCTAAAAAAAAACGCCAGTAAGCTTCATTCAAAATCATTGTCAGCAGTGCTTATTAGGTTTTCTGTGGTAGTACTTTTTGACCATAGACAACTGCAGTGCTCACGTATATAAGACTTGTTATTATTTAGTTTCCATGGCAACGTTCTATGAACAAAGTAATCGTAATTTTCGCAAATTTTTGTTGCCTCGAGTTACATTATTGCAATTATTGTAGGGAAATCTATATTTAAAAAAAAAATGACCATGTTACTCGCTGATAATGTAGCTTTCTAAGGGTGAAATAATTTTTAAAATTGGTTCAGTATTTTTTGAGTTTATCCATTACAAACAAACAAACAATCAAATCTTTCCTCTTCATAATATTAGTGTAGAATTGTAGAACTGTAGATGTAGATGTAGATATTCCTCGGTATATTTTATAGCTCAGTAGATATTCAATACCCTTCAGTAGCATATTCCAGTGGTTAACACTAGGTTAATTGGTCAAAAATGTTAACAATACTTGGACATGCGAAAAAGCTTTCTGGAAACCTAAAATCGCTTCATTTTTGACATGTGCGCTAACAAACAGTTACATATGAGAGTTTCAGCAAGCCAAATTGCATTTAACAAGAGATTATGAGGCTGTTGAGTTTTTTTTTGCTAATTTGAGTTCCAGAAACAGAAACCGGTTGTAATCCACACCTATATATAAAAGTGAAACGCTGTCTGCTTGTTTGTTTGTTTGGGGAGCTTTCACGGCTAGACGGATTTAATGAAATGGAGATAGCTTATACCCTGGAAAAACATCGGATACTTTTTACCCCATAAAATGTTATGTTTCCTCGGAAAAACTGGAAAATGTTGATTACTCGCTGTAAGGAAATAATAACAAGTCTGTCATAACAACATCAAGAGCGTTCGTACTACACTTTTGCAATCCTAGAAGATTTTTAATATAGGATACTTTTTTTCGCGATACGCTGTAGTCCGCGCGGACGAAGTTGCGGGCGAAAGCTAGTCTCTTATAAAGACGAGACGGAAACTTACCTTGACTCGGGGATCAGTACAGGTGTGTTTTTTTTTCTGCTGCTCGTTCTCTTCTAGTGCGAGACCTGCAGCAAAGCAATACAACACAACATTAAATACAAACACAATGCAACAATAACACGTTCAACGCCAAAAAATGTATCTAGTCCTTCCATTCACGCCATGGGGCTCAACACGTGTCCGACACCCCATGATGAGTTTTCTATAAACCGACAAAAAACATGTGAAAACAATGTTGCAGGACTTTTACTTATAAATTCATTCAAATATCAGGCTAGCTATTCCATATTTTTAATCCACGAACTCCTAAAGAGAGGGGTGTTATAAGTTTAGGGTGTGTATGTATCACTGTATGTGTCACTGCATGTATGTATCACTCACTGTATCCGTGTGTCTCTCTGCGGCATCATAGCTCACAAACGAATGGACCGATTTCAATGCGGTTTTTTCTTTTTGAAAGCTGATAAGACCGAGATGGTTCTTAGCTACAATAGGGGAGCAGAGGGAGGTAAGGATGTCCTACAAGGTGACCCGCGTTGCCTCAAAAGACGGAATCGCGGTTGCTCTTCGCCAGAGGCCATGGAGGGGGAAAGGGGGGGGGGGGGGGGGGGTCTATGTGACCGGCACTAATATTAACTAAGCCCTAAAAGCATTCGATTAAATAAAATAAATATATATGTTTTATGATAACAATTTCCTTTTTCGTAGAATCAAAATCACGATTTCCAACATTTTGATATTGCATTTTTTGCGTACATCTTAGGAGGATTTAGTAATATTTGGTCTGAGCATACATCCTTGACTCACAAACATTGTGAGTCAAGGATGTACGTTCATGTAAACACTTGTGGTTCTCACACAATTGATTTTTGCAACTTGCGCGATTCGAACCCGCGACCGTTGACTTTGCAGTCAAGGTCACTAGCCACTCGGCTAATCAGTCGTAAATTAAATGACTCTAAATATCTATTTATTAAGGACTTTATCGCGTCTCTAAAACCAAATTTATTTGTAACCTTGTCACGAAATAAATACTAAACTGATTATAACACTGTTTCCGATCTTGGATAGCTTAGTTTAAATTAAATGACTCTAAATATCTACTTATTAAGGACTTTATCGCGTCTCTAAAACCAAATTTATTTGTAACCTTGTCACGAAATAAATACTAAACTGATTATAACACTGTTTCCGATCTTGGATAGCTTAGTTTAACTTCTTCTTCTTCTTATTTAAGAGCACAGCTCTTGTCGGTGAAGTAATTTCAAGCGTTCCCTATAACTTAAATAAGTTAAATTAAAAATTACTTTATTCTTGGCACATGATCGCTATGACCATGCAGACATGTAACGCGTCGCGTTACTATATCTTCGTGGAATTGTTCGTGCAATTTCGTAATGACGTCACCCTTATAAACTCCATCATACCAATGATGGTGATGATGAGGATGACGATGATTTGTCTGGTCTTTAGTTGTAGGTACTGTACCTACAACTAAAGACCAGACAAATCATCATCACCGACAACAGCCTTTATTTTCTGTGCTGGTTATAGACACAGAATAAATAATATGGTATATACGTACTATATATATATATATATATATATATATATATATATATATATACATACTACTGGCTTACTGGCATATAAGGTCTCTCTATTACCAACTGTATTTATTCTGTTCTTTAACAAAGACAAAAAAAAAAGATATATATTTTTATAATGATATGATATGATTTTTTTAAATATGTATGTAAATGATACATATTTTATTTTTATTGTTGAGTTCCAGTGACTGTCTTCTAGCTCCATGATCAGACCCTGGATACAGCTCATCAAGACAAATCAAATGAGCCCAAACTTGAAGGGGTTTCATTTCGTTGCATGAGAAGCGAGAAAACTAATCCGCGATCTGTTACACTGCGCATATTGCTGACCTAAGGCTAAGGGCTAATCCCAAACCCAATATTTATTACACATATGCCAATATACTATCAGCAATATGCAAAGGTATATATAATAAGCGATCTCTATATATTCGAGGCTTTTTCCTTAATCACTCCCTGAAACCACCTGACCGTGGACCCGTTCTTATAGGCCTGCCGGTCAGCTTGGACTAAGCACAGTCAAGTGGAACCTCTGCCCGAATAGACAAAAGTGCAGCAACAATTATCATATCGTAATTGTTGTGTTAGCTACTAAGATCTCCGTGAAGAATTTAAAATAGATAATGTTAGTGTGTGCCCAAAAAGTTGTTTTTTGAGACTTTTTAACTCACACAACAGAACGAAGCCGCGGGTAACAGCTGGTAAATACTAAATTACCAGATTTGAATATGTTGTAATACAGAGAATAGGTAATAAAATAAGTAATAATTATTAGGTATATCCTTATTACTTGTTGTCATAAAAGTACATAATTTTTAAGTGCGTCATTGAAATATGTGGTTTTCCTATATTGTGGTAATATTTTACCAGGTCTGGTACCAGGTACTCACACCTTGGTTTCCTATAACAGGGCTGACGTGACTATACGGTGATGCCGATTCTTGGCTCCCTAGTTCTAGTAGGATAATACGTATACACATAGATTATCAGTAGACCGATTATTAAAGACCCGGTCTTGCGCATTCCACCTCCGCAACAGGGCTGCCAGTTGCCATCTCAATTTATCATGGCGTGTAGTGGACTCTCTAATATACTTCGGGGTCACCTAAGACAATCGTCAATGTCGGCCGTTGTATGCATAATATGGCCAAAGGGGTGTAATAGACGAGTCCCAAACTGCATGCAATTTCTATGGAAACTCGAGACAGACTATAGACCTTGCTGTCTTGCCCGACGTGCCCCACTGCCTGCACGGGGAAGACCTAAATGAGGCAACCCAAAGAGCTGTAGACCTGGCAACTTATCTAGCAGCTTTTATTTAATTAGAGTCGAACCAATGACACGATAACAAGAAGACCTTAAACATATATCACTGGTCACTGACATATAGACAAAACTAGCAGAGCTTAAAACAGAAAGTTAGTGCCCGCAATAACCGCATCTGCTCCGCTTAACATCATCAAAGTGGGGGGTAACTCCGCAGGTCCTGCGTACAACTTGCATGGCGTTGAATTTCTCTGCGGGTGAGTATGCTTGCCCGGTTTGGGATCGTTCAGCTCATGCGAAGTCAGTGGATATAGCCTAACGAAACGTGTCGCATTATTACTGGCTACCTCAAGTCAACCCAAGTATTGACGCTAGATCCGCTGGCAGGCATTGCGCTGCCAGTTGTACGTAGAACTATCGCGAGCTTCGTAGAAAAACAAAAATAGGAAGCTGACCGCAGACACCCTCTGTATGGATGTACTCCTGCCTGCGCCGCAACGACTCAATAGCAGGAATAGTTTTATGTACCTACAGCGTAGCCTCGTTACTGATAATGTACCAGAAGCGAGGGTCAACCTGTGGCGCAAGACGTACTCTCTGTATACCTTCGTTCCACTCGAAGAAAAGCTTCCACTTGACACAAGCTACCTTAGCCGAAGTAGAAGTCTTTAAATAGGTTACGCACTCAGGTTGGCAGATGCAGAGACAGCTTGTGCAAGTGGGGTTACGCTGGCGAGCATGGACACCTGTGCGATTGCGACGCATTCAGACCTTGGTTCACATTACTAAATGCTCCTCATGTCACGATATCTGTTCCCATGAGCACATGTGCCTACAAGGTTAGCGATTCCGCAATACGGAATAAAATCAATATTGAAATTGGTTCATTACCCAGTATATTTTGAGTAAAAAAGTCCAAAGTATAGATAAAAAAGCTACGTTTTGTTTGAGATTTATCTATAGGTACCTACTTTCAATAAAGCAGTAACTAACAAAAAGTCAACAAAGATAATAAAAAACGGTCTTAGGTTTCGACTTAAATCTGGTCTACTTTGTACTACAAAGTAGACCAGATTTGTTTGATCCGATGAGTAATTATCTTCTCTATACAGAGAGTTTGTTACTTTCTGCTTTATTTTAAGTTATATACATAGGTAAGTAAATAGGCAACACAATACATAGCACTTTTACAAAAAAAAACTCATGAACCAGCAGAAAAATAATATTAAAAATAGACCAAATCATTAGTCCTAAAAAACCTTAAAAAATACTCATAAGTACTGAAAATACAGGGTGCACTCCTAAAGGTCCTCAGTTAGTACTGCCTCTATTGTCTAATAGCCAGTCCAATGGGTACGGCACACATTTATGTTGCAGTAGCTTTTTGGATAGGGGTACCTGCAGTTGCAGCAACGGCAAATTTCTGAGAGGCCTAACAAACAGTTCCTAACTACCTACCCAACCTATGCGAGGCCAATCGTGGAAAAAAAATCGCGTCTGCGTGTATTTGTTCCTAGTTCGTTCAGACATTATAGATGAGTGGGCGGACGCTTATATCATTTAATTAATAACTTGATGTTACTACGTCTGGATAAGTACATGATAACATAACACCCCCATTAAGCCTGAAGATATTACAATGGGCAACACCAAGTAAATTCATATATTTTGTCTCAAATTAGAGCTGAGAAGGGGGCGGCTGGTGCTACACTTGCTAGGGCGGCGAAGACTGCTAGTCTGCCTTTACTTATGCCAAATTCACACAATGGATGCACAATTTGCACCAAGTATTTAAATAAATAAGGTATCTCTAAGTTAAAATAGTTTTATGGTAATACTGTACGAAACAAAAACTGTGGAATTCACTTCAAAAATATAACATGAGGAAAATGGACTTACCCGGTAAAATCAGCGGGATAATAAATATGAAGTACAACATGTTTACAGCAAGAGCTTCCACCGACTGAGTTTAGTAACCAAAGTATATAACTGAATAAATATTTTATATGTTTATTTATATACTTAGTTAAGTATGTAGGTATAATAACAAATATACGTTGTGGATTGTCCATATAAGTACTTGGCGCTTATTCGCTGTGCCAGTTATTTATTCTGTGGCTGTACGACAGGAAATTTCTTGCAGAAAATGTGTGTGAAACGTGATATCATTACAACATGATGTGTTACGTTTCTGAATGGTCATAGCGAATAAGGGCCCTTACCATACGCACCTAATGATATTTATGTTGTGTACCTCAATACCTAATGGATATTATATTAGGCATTGAGATCGATTGGATCTGCAAGAACAGGGACCGAATTTGAGCAGGGCAGAGAGAAGTGGCGCTAAAATCGCCACTTCTCGCATCACTTCCACTATCGCAGGCCAGGGCTCATTTTGGGCACTGGGCCCTCCTAGTTAGTTAGCTATATGTATAGGTAAGTGAGTCAGTGACTAATGCTGTAAATTAGGGGATGATTACACAATTATGATTTTAGCAGTTATGCTTGCATCTTGATTATGGTTGGGATTCGAACCAGCACCATCCATGCCTCTGCGCAGCATAATATGCTCCTAGACAATTAAGCTACCGTAACTGCGATAAATGGAAACCTCTTTCATAGTTTTTGTATTGGCATAATGGCAGAAATGATAGATGGGACGTACCACAGCAAATAATTTATTTTGTACATAATTTTGTTTTTTTCTGGACTCGAACTTCAGCAGTCGGGTAGTTAGGACCTTGCAAGTTGTCGTTAATTTATTTCCTATATATATCAAACTAAACTACACTATCACTATCACTATTTATCAAATAAATTTTGTCTGTACAATGAGTTGCTCATTGTTTATTTGTGCAGTTAATCGATTTCCTATATTCAACAAACAAGCAGCAAATGTAGGTATAAAAGTACTTAATAGAAAAACACGTTTATTTTTAAATACATTGACTTTTAGTTGTTAGTTACCCTGAATGTTTCACCCGGATAGTTACTCGGGAAGTGCTCGAAATTTGAGTTGCTAGATTCCACCCGGAAAGAAAAACATGAAAGTGACTTATTAAAACCGTGTTAAAATTGAGGAAATGGTTAGATTCTAGTGTTTCAGTCATGGCTTAGAGAGAATTTCGTTGTCCTATATTTTGTAAAAACGTTTTTATTAAACCCTTACTCTGTAAGTAACTACACTACTATACCTAGTTAATAATTATTAAAATTCTTTCTTTGACACATAATTAAATATTGATCCTACGTAACTCGTCAATCTCAACCACGTCTCATTCATTCATTATCCTTCGAGCTTCGAGCACACAGGATCTCCGGACTTTAGTTGATAAACAACAAGTTTGGTTTTTAGTTCAACTGTAAAATGCACAACTTATTGATAAGATGATTCGCGTAAATGTCACTGACTGTTATTTAAAAAAACACTTACCACTCTGAAACTACTGGACGGATTTTGATGCACCTTGGCACAGTCATAGTTTATAATATGAAGGGTGAAAATTGAGTTTATACTGAAGAAAATTAAGGGTTCTTGCGGGATATGGGTCCAGATTCTGTACATTGAAGATATTTAGTTAATTAATTTAATTTTTTTGGTGGCTGTTCTAATTCATACCAAAACTATTTTTTTTACACGACTGCTCAAAAAAAAGGAGTGTTATGTTTTTAGCATTCATGTATGTGTGTATGTATGTGAGTTTCTTGGAATTTTACAATATGGGTATCAAATTGAAGGCCTTGATAAGCACATTGCAATAGTGTATAATTTATTGGCATAAGTTCATTTTTGGCAGTGCAGGCGTGTATTTTTTAAATTTTAAGCTAGTTTTATTTTAGTCTGTTGTCTGTCTGTATCTTGGATGCGCATCACGCCGAAACTACTGAATGAATTCAAATGAAACTTGGCATCACTGACCATCTTGGCATGATTTGACTTCATACTACGAGGTAGGACATAGGATTAGTGAATGATGAGTGAAAATTGAGGATACTTTTCATTCAAAAAAATAAAGATTTTCTACGTGATAGAGGTCCAAAGTTATGTTAATTTTAATGTAATAAAATCTTTAATAATATAATAAATAAAACTGATGTAAAAAAAATTGCAGTTGTTTTATTTCCTGTCATAATATTGAGTGCCACCAAAGAATTTATAATAGTTGGAGCCGCGGCCGGCCGATAGGCAAGGCACAGAGCACAGGCCAAGGAGAGGGTGATTTAAAGATAGTATTTTAGGTTTTTAATTAGATTCATTGGTTGGTTTGGTTTAGATTTGTTTGTTTGTTTTATATGAAGTTCGTAGGTAGGTATTATTAGAGTTTCCTGGTCGAAATAATAATACCTACCTTTACCTACCTACCTATCTACCTTGTTATCTACCTACTTAGCGAAAGTAATTTAAGGATCTTAGTTTGGAATTTTGTATATGGGTTAGTTTGTTTGTGAGGTATTTATTTGGAGTTGGTATTCCATTTTTCTGGTTTATAGTTACTTCCGTAGTTCGCCTGTAGGATACTCAAGGAATATTCCTCCAAATTTCAAATACCATGGTCCACGGGTTTAGACTTTGCGTTGTCTGTCAGTCAGTCAGTCAGTCAGTCAGTCAGTCAGTCAGGCATTAGGTATGTCACGGTACTGTTTTATAGTCATGATTAAAATAATTGAATGAAACATTTTCCTTTATTTTTTTATTAGGTCCACCAAACTGGACGATTCACCTGAGTTTCTCAACAACATACAAACTAAGATTATACATACAATAGTTGCACGACCTTCTCGAGGTGAACACAACATGCATCAAATAATACTTAACACTTTTTTTTAAATAATCAGACTAAAATAAAATATTTATAATCTAAACACAAAACAAAAATACTCATTTAAATACAATTTTGAAAAGTTTTTTTTTTATGAAATCGTTTGAATCGCCAAAAATATCCAGATCATGACAAATCTCATTGTAAGATGAGCACATTGGATATAGCGGAGAGTGATGGGCATAATCTGGGATGAGACAGGGAGACGTTATTTCTCCGAAACTGATCACCTCTGCACTGCAAGATATATTCAAGCTTCAGGGCGATTCTGTAAGCAACTCACTTGAACCCGCAGCGCGGATTCAGCGCTGTCGCAGCGCTGTGGCCAGATTGGCATTCAGTAACATCGATCATACGATAGCGGGCTCGACAGCGAGATCACGTTCGAGCTTCGTAGCAATCTCGACTCGTTTTGTATGGGATGACAGATTTATTGGCATTCTGTAATCTCGAAGATAGCTGTGTTCGCTTGACCTTGGAGCCCGTCGTTCGAGTTTGAGCTGTCAAATGAAAAGTTACTAATTCGCTGGCGAAATATGAAGACGCAAAATCTAAAACCCTTTGTGAACATTAATAAGACTCTTGTGTGATTTGTTTTTATTGTTATTTGTGTAATAAACAGTGTTAAGTTCTAATAATGTTCTAATAGGACAATAGTATTGCTCGATTTTTGTACATATTGGCAACTAGTTAGAAGAAGCAATTTTCCTTGATAATCCCAACATCAAGCACGTAGGTAATAATAGAAGGCAGCAGTTACAATGCCGCTACTAGGATTATGTGGAGACTCCTCCAAGAGTTCGTTGAAAGTTTGGAATGTGATACCAAACCTTGAACACAGCTCCTACAAAAAGGAATATCAATAAGAACGAAGGTGAGACATGATCTATACATTTCTTTATAAACAAGTACTTAGGTACTAACTCTATTGATTTTTACCATTATTCTTCGAAATTTCATATTTTGTGCACACTATCATTTTTAGCCAAAGCTACCAAAAACAGTCATATAGATATGTAGACACCCTATATACTTCCCTATAAGCACCTTTTTATTTACTTTCCAGGTAACTCGGGATATGCAAAGGGTCCGTATGGTAACGCCTATGTCTTGAAGCTTGAAGTTACACCGGAGGGCCATTGCAATAAGTATACTATATAATTATTATGCTACCGCCCGAAACACAGTGGAGAGAAATATTGGTTTACTAATAGGTTGATTCAAATACTTACTAGTGCATCCAGAGTTCTTCATTACCACCCCAATATGGTGGCAAAAATGATTGTACATCGTCAAGAGTTAGTTCAGTCACTCTGGATAGCTCGGCAAATAAATTTGTGATTAGTGATATGAAAGTAAAAAAGTGATTAACAGTGAATATAATTATTTTTTCCACGTTTTTATTAAGTCACTTTCTTGTTTGTCTGACGTTCCGGCTGGAATCTAGCAACTCAAATTTCGAGCACTACCCTATTATTATTTATTATTTAGGCTGAAACTTTCAGGGTTCACTAAACGATGACAATGCATTAAAATAAAAAAAACGTTTTTTAGATTAGTTTTATAGTCTACATTTGCTGCTTGTTTACATCTAATGTTAAGATCTTTTTTAAGTTCTAAAATCAACCGGACAAATAAATAATTTATTTGTAAATCATTCTTCTTGATCCTCACTTTTTACTTTTTGTATGTTTGTAATGGATTAACTGAAAAAATAAGGAAATCTTTCATTTAATACAAAGCTACAGTATCACATATAATTATATATTTTTCAAAAAATTGTGATCTCAACAAAAATTGCAATGTAACCCAAGGTATCAAACATTTGCCTTTAAAAGTCATTATAATATAATGAGTTTTCGCAGCGCACGCCATATTATTGCGTGCGCTGCGAACACTATTAATGATCCATAAAATAATGTGCAACATGTTTAGTACTCAGTATTATCCACAAAAAAGACCGCGAGGCTATATGCCTAACTATTGTAGTTAAGTCACAATAACCGTTTTTTGTTCAAATTAGTCAAAACACGGGTAGAATCGTGTACAAATAAAGAGAAACCCTTAGCTACCAGTGCGAAGCCGGTCCAGTCAGTAGTATAGTATAAGCAGGTACATACAGACAATAGACATAAATTATATTTATCTATACTATTTTATCTTTAACAAAGTGATATTTACGAAAAAGTCTGTACAAAGTTTTTTTTTTAATTGTCTTGTGTACCTGCTTTATTTTTTTAAATCGTGTCTTTCTGGTTGTATGTTTGTTCACTCTTCACGTAAAAATTACTGGACTGATTGCGACGCAGTTTTCACTGTCGGATAGCTTAGGGTTTGACCGTTTGAATTAAAAAGTGGGGTACTTGGTAATTCGATCCGATGAGAAGAAGCTGCGGAATCGATAAAAAACTTTTTGACGGCTGCAAGAATTTTGATCAAATGTTGGTGTATTGGTATTTTGGGTCTTGGAATAGCACAGAGAGTACTTTAATCTAGAGAAATGACCACGCTTGAAGCCGCCGGCACAGCTAGCGCAATATAATGTAACAAACAAATTGTACCTACTTAAGCAATGTTAAATAAATATATTTCATTATTACTATTTTGTACTGTATAAATAAAAGTCATATACTGATATTTGTTTTTTTATTGCCTCTGCCCAAAATTTTACGCTTTCATCCGCGTAAGCCCCACTATTAGCATTCGGTCTCGCTCATGGCTCATGGTTCTACCAAGCTATCCAACTGCGGCCGCTGTTCCCATCAAAAATCTTTCAGACAGGCTACTCAAGTGACTCCGACGTTGAGAAGGTGAGAAGCTAGAAGTCGAACTTCTACGACTGTGGCGTGGAGCTGAAAAGAAAAATAAATATGAGCAAATTTTTGATCAACATAAAAGTCTTAGGAATTTCGAACCGATTTGGATAATTCTTTTTAATTTAAATGTTTTTTTATTGAAAGATAGACTTCCAATGTATAGTTTCATATAAACTATACATATAATATAATATATATAATAAAATATATTCAAGACGAGGGTGGTAAGGCCTGCACTTAGAGCGGAGTGTGGTCATGGGTCGCTGGCACAACTGCTCCAGTGACAGAGATGGTGGAGGTGACAATGAAGATGGTAGTAATGAGTTGGGGTTAGGTAGCTTATCATGCGTATCTAGGTATGTAATGTTGTTAAAAGAGCGATGGTAGCCTAGTTGTGAATCAGTGCAACTTAGAATCAAACTATACTGGGTTCAGTCCTAGGCTTCAAACCAATGACTTTTCTAAGTTATGTGTGGTTTTCTATCGCTTCGTGCTTCGAAGGGCACATTAAGTTGCCAGTCCCGGCTGTTATTGATAACTTAATAGCAGTAGTTAAGCCATGTCAGAGGCCCTCGGGCGGCCTGACAAACTCTAACACTAGAGGACTACCTCAAACGGCAAAAAACATAGTTAAAAATATATAATATTTATATATTATGTTACCTAGTCTTTATGGGTATCTAAACAAGTGTAATTTTGCGAATGTTTATTATGGTTGTATGATATACCTATATTATATGATTGTCCACATATTTCTCAGAAAAAACAAGTGTTATTGCAAATAAAAAAATTGTAATAGGTTTGGTAAAGTTAGGGAAAAGTTAGTTAATAAAAAGCGGTTCAATCGTTTTAAAGATATAGACTGCTAACTGTTTCCAGGAAGGGTTTCTTCTTAGCAAGCAAACTTCAAATCATTTTTTCTGAGGTTTGTGCGAAGCCGCGATAGCTCAAGTAAGTACTTACCAGCAAACACCTCAAAAAAGATGTTCCCACTATCTCCGTGTGTTGTCTGTTCCACTCACTGTCCTCAGAAATCCTTTGGCCAGCGTTGAGTTTCTTTCCATGTACATAATCCACAAGAACACGTACTATTTTAGTGCAGTCAGGTTTATTTCTTTGTAGGTAAGAGTTCACACTTGGAGGAAGCCAAGACAACACAAAGCAAGGCGTAATAATAATAATAATAAAATCATTTATTTCAGATAAAGATCCATAATGTGTTAGTAACAAACTTATTATACTATGTTAGTAGGTACATTTTATAATTTAGGCAAAATCATATAATAAAAATTAAAATAGGCAGAACACTAAAATTATAAACCCATGCATCACTTTGACACCAATTGCACCAACGGCTTAACCCGCGTCAACCAGTGTCTCATAATGCACGAGTTAATGTGCTCAGCTACTACAATCAGAAGACTGTTGGCGCTCCCACGTAAGCGGCTCATCAGGGATGCAGTTCGTTTACGCATTATCCATATCATCAGACATGTCCTCTGTAACCCAGTGGCCCAGGTACTTAAACTGCTTTACCCAGTTAAGGGGAGTTCCGTCGAGCTTAACTGGCAGAGCAGAGTAAGTTTTGGTACCAGACTTGAACAGCATCAACTCACTCTTTTTAGCGTTATACCTGAGCCCATGGGCCGCAGCATAGGACTCACATACGCCCATTAAACATCTAAGGCCATTGATCGATGGGCTCAGCAGCACCATGTCATCAGCGTAACTTATATTATTAACACTAGTACCACTGATTGAACATCCGACATTAGTGCTGTAAGTTAGATTAGATATTCTGACAGACTGGACTGGAATCACAGACAGGAATTGTTCAAATAGGGTGCACGATTTCACTTGTTTTTTTTTTGACGTAGAATTAGTTTTTGGTAATTTTGGTTGGATTGGCTTGGAATGTTTACCCAACACAGTGAATAATTTCCCGAATGTTTCATCAAACACCAACACTACCATTTTTCTAGGGTAACTACACTCAGACCAAATATTACTAAAACATTTAGTCTGAGTACTTAAATCTCATTACAATAGTATTCCATGATGAGTTTTACTTATTTTTTTTATGAAAGTAAATCTCAAAGTCCGTGAAACTCAAATCCAACTCAACTCCGCGAAAAACGCGGAGGCGGGGTAAGAATAAAATGTTAATAAGTACAATATTGAATTTTTAAATCATTACAAACTATTTCTGTGAAATGTTTCTGGACCTATGTCCCAACAGTGGGAATAATGATGTAAATTAGATACTTACCTACACCAATAAAATGATTGAAACATACATGATACAGACAGAATAAAGGCTAGACTGGTGCATAATGCCATTGCCAAGAGCAATTATAATCTATCTGTCATGACATTAAGCATTAAGATCGCCAGTTAATACTGCTATATATATTATTAGTTTCATAAATCCACCATACAACATCTTAATATTTTACCACATTTGTCGGTAAATTAATAGACAGATAATATTTTTGTAGACCTTATTTTAAATATTAAGAGTCAAACTAAAAAACCGCCATTTGCCGAGCAACAATTTTTTATCTTGGTATCATTATGCTACGAAACTCGATCGTGACGTCATTTTCGTAGCTCAATCTCACATCACTTGGCGAGATTTTGCGTTCTGAATACCAATTCAATAAACTCGATACAGCTTAAGTGAAGTGAGGACGGTCACTCGGTGACCGCGCTCACCCAAACGATGTTTTTACAGAATTGCTCTGCTGGAACGGATTTGGTGTTAACATCAATGGCGAATACATCACTCACCTTCGATTTGCTGATGATATAGTCATCATGGCTGAAACCCTGGAAGACCTAAGCAATATGCTCAGTGACCTCAATATTGTTTCCCAACACGTGGGTCTTAAAATGAACATGGGCAAGACGAACATCATGTCAAATGCCAAAGTCAAAGTCAAAGTATTTTATTGTAAATAGGCAAAAATAATAGCACTTTTACAAGTCAAAATTAACATCTCCTGAACAAAGAGATTTACATAAAATATTATAAAAAAGATGTCGTACCCGTGCCGGTTTATGTTGGAAACGATATTATCGAAGCCGTTGATCACTATATTTACTTGGGTCAGGCGATCCAACTGTGTAGATCCAACTTCGAAAAAGAGGTCAACCGACGACAAATCCAACTCGGATGGGCAGCGTTCGGGAAATTACGCCATATCTTCTCGTCGCAGATACAGCTGTGCGTGTTGCCAGTGATGCACTGAGACGTGGTCGCTAACTATTAGTATCATATACAAGCCGTAGTATTCGGAGGGGGACGATTGATGAATGGGACAGAAGGTATAGATCGGAAGAAACGGCTTCCGGAACAAAGATGTTTTTCCCTGATGCGGTGACGGCATATCCTATCGTAAGAAAAATAAAAATTCATGGCCAAATAACGCAAATACTCATGGGGCACGGGGGGTTCTCCTCGTATCTGAGTCGTTTCAAGTGCAAGGAGAGCCCATCTTGCCTTTGTGACCCTGAGGCCAACGAAACTGTTGAACACCTGATCCTGGAATGCCCTGTTTTCGCCAGAGACAGATTTGATCTAGAACAAACATTAGATACTACGTTAATTGTAGAAAACTTACCAGCTATTATTAAAAGTAGAGATAGGAACATATTCATAGAATTCTGTAGGAAAATAGTGATAAGAGTAAATAATAGAAATAAAAAAGTTTAAGAAAAGTATGATAGCAACATATAATATAGTATATGACTGTAATCATACAACCAAATGTAATTAGTAAATAAATATATTTAAGGAAATATTCTAGGAATTCAAATTGTATACCAAAAACTTGTACATATGCAATAAAACATCAAAAATGAAAATAAAACACAAAAAAATATATAAAATAATATAGACTAAGGAAATTCTGCCCAGTTCACATCACGTATTTGAACACAAAATATTTACCCTGTATGAAAAGACAAAGTTATCACAGGCTCCGACCATGTTGGAGGAGGATGCAACCAGGGAGGGGGTTTTAGTTGTTAGGTCGCTGAAAGCCGGAGTCCAACATAACCGCAAGGTATCCATGAGGATTTCCCCCTCCATGTATATAAAAAAAAAAAAAAAAAAAAAAAACCCATCTCTATACATCCAAACCCAACCTCACCCCACTATATCGGTACTGTGAAAATGTCGACCTTTCCCCTTTGAAGTCACTTTATGCTGTGTTGCCATAAGTTTAGGTCAATTAAATGTGAAGTCTTTTATTGACAGTGAATTGAAGAAATTTTTAATATAGGAACATAAAAATAATATCCCTATTTTTTTATTTTAGGGACCGCCATACTTTGATGGGATATTTTGCTCTGAACAAAAGTTGAAGTTATTCTTTTATGTTTTTATTGTATTTTAAATAATATAAGTATGGTTTTGATGTTTCATAAAAGGTTCACTACAGGACTACCAATATTCAAAAAATCAACTGAATACTACTGTTAGTGTGGTCAAAATTACTAACCCTATAAAAATTAAACGAGTTGTTTTTCCAACGTCTCGTTACTTATCGATGTTTTTTGTATGGCGTTTATTTCAAAAGCCTACGGACAGTAAGCGAAAACGGTTCGTTTTAAGATATAGGAACCGGCCATAAGTGTGTGTCGAAAACTAAACTTTTGTAGAAAAAAAAATAATAACACCGAAAATTTCAAAAATCGCGGATCATGGGGGACACTGTATAAAAGTAAAACGTTGTCTGTTTGATTGTTGGTTTGGGGAGTTTTAACGCGATAACGGCTGGACAGATTTTGATGAAATTCGGAATGGAGCTTATATCCTGGAATAAAACCTTGGGTAGTTTTTATTCCGGAAAATAGTAAATTTTTGTGGGAAAACTGGAAAATGACGATTACTCGCTGCATGGAACGGTTGCCATGGAAACGAAATAATAACAAATCTGTCAAAAAGCATCGAGAGCTTTGGTGGTATACCTTTGCATTGGTTTTTAATATCTTAAAAGAACATGGGATGCTTTTTTCGCGATTAAGGTGGGGATATACGCCGTTGACCTTGCTCGATTGGGCGTTACCGATGAAAATACCCCGCGCAGGCCCCGCGCCCCCTGACAAAAGTTACGCCAGCCGCGCGCTCTCTTCCATAGCTTTTGTAGATAGCATACTCTATCGAATAGTACCTAATTTTATTATGGTTACGATATATAGCGTTTTGTAGTATTTCTTTTACAAATATGAATCATGCTTTCGTACATACCTATGCCTAACACACATACTCGTATAAAACACGCATTCTCTTACATTACTGGCATTGTAATTTACTCAATAAGTTTTTACTATATCTACTACTATTACGAGTTCCACTATTCCTGAGACTTATGGACTTGGATATAAATTATTTTAGTCAACTTGGAATCAGGGCTTGAAATACCGCTATTTTTTTAAACTGTGTGGTATTTTAACTAACATATATACTTAATAAAGTGGTATCTTATATAGGTTCTAAAACCGGTTCCCGTAGTACCTACTTTTCATAAGTGTGAGCGAAAGAGTACAGTAGGCGAATGATGCCAGTAGAGAGGCGCACAGCGCAAGTGTCTCGCCCCATGTAACACGCGAGCCTTGAAATCCACGAAATTTTCTTTTTGCATTTCCAGTAAATATGAAAAAGCAAATTTTCAATAAAGTTGCTTGAAATGTGTACTTTTAAGGCCTTGTGGTCTTGAAACTTTATTTTACCTTGCTAGTGCGATTTATTTACAGTTTTTTTTATTTCTGCAAGTCCAACCAACTTTACTTGCAAGGAGGTTTATATCTATACCTATAATAAAGCAGTGAGTAGGTACTTCACGGGTTGAAATAAGTAGTGAATTCAAAATTAACATCACCCGTAATTTAAAAAAGGTGCAAATCGTTTTTTTTCTCTCGCTATAGTACGATAATTTTAAATCGTGGAAGAAAGAAGACATTAAAAAACAAGTCGTTCTCGAAGAATATTTTGATGGCTCATTTCCGTGAATGCAGCAACAGTCCTCAATATTCTATCCCGATGCAATAATAAGTAAAATTATAAAACGGAGAAAAAAGTATTTTTTCAAAATTTCTAGAAACAAATTGCCGAGATTTTTGTTGTAGCACATGATAGGCAATATCATTGCCAACAACAAAAATTCATATCAATAAATCTCTCCAACTTATGGCTAGAAATTTTCTAAATACATTTACATATTATTGCATCGCAATACTGACCCGCCACTACACTGACAAACTGCCCAACGTCAGCCTAGACGAGATTGAGATGGCGCTCAAACAACTTAAGAATCGAAAGGCTCCCACGGTGAGGATGGTATAACTTAGGAGCTCTTAAAAGCAGGGCGGAAGCCCGTACTTCGGGTGGTTCTGGGGTTATTTAGCACCATTCTTAACAGTGGGAGAACTCCAGAGGTAAGGAGCAGGAGTTTGGTAGTACTATTCTTTAAAACAGGGTATAAAACTCTTTTAAAGAACTAATGACCTGCTTCACTCTTGAGCCACGTCTATAAGTTGTTTTCGAGGGACATCTCAAATCATCTCGCTAGAAGACTTGATCCAGTCTCCTGAATAGGCCTGGTTTCGCGGAGGGTTTAGAACCATAGACCACATACACTCAGGGAGACAGGTTATACAGAAGTCTGAAGAGTATTACCAGCCCCTGTGTCTTGCTTTTGTGGCTTATGAGAAGGCCTTTGACTCCATTGAAACCTGGGCGGTTCTGGACTCTTTGCAGCGGTGTCAAGTGGATTGACACCGCCGCAAAGATACATCAAAATGCTGAGGTTTCTGTATGACGCCGAAACTATGAGTGTCCAAGTGCAAAACCAGCAGTCTAAGCATATCCAACTGACAGGGGTGTGAGACAGGGGGATGTTATATCCCTAAAAATGTTTACTAATGCCCTGGAAGATATGTTTAAGATGCTGGATTGGAATGGAATTTTCCCATTCCTTTTCAATCCAGCATCTTAAACATATCTTATTGATATCAATTGGGACAATATGCCGATGATATCGTCCTAATGGCGGAGTTGCTGCAAGACTGGCAAAGTATACTGTCCAACCCAGTAGACGCTTCTCGACGCATCGGTCTTGGAATGAACACAGACAAGACGAAGATCATGTTTATCCTATCTTGTTGACCCGGAACCGATTGCAGTCAATGGTGTATCTATTGACAATATGTTTACCAAGGTAATTGCAATAATTTCCCAAAAAAAACAACTTTGAGAAGGAATCCAACAGAAAAACTCAGCCAGTTTGGGCAGCATGCGGCAAGCTCCGTCAAGTCTTCTCGTCGTCCATACCACAGTGCCTGAAGACAAAAGTCTTTAATCAGTGCGTTGTACCAGTCATAACCTACGGAGCCGAAACGTGGACACTCACGGTCAAACTAGTCCACAAATTCAAGGTCGATCAGCAAGCTATGGAGAAAGCTATGCTTGGTGATTCTCTGGATAAGATTCGTAATGAAGATATCCGACGGAGAACCAAGGTAACTGACATAGTTCTAAGGATAAGCAAGCTAAAGTAGAGTGGGCTGGTCACATTTCCCAAAAGAACCAATAACCTTTGGGGTAGACGAGTCCTAGAGTTGAGACTACAAACGTAGTGTAGGACGCCCTGTGGTCAGGTGGACTGACGAGCTGCGAAAAGTTTCTGGAAGAAAGTGGGTAGGAGAGCTGAAGACTGAGCTCAGTGGCGTGCATTAGAAGAGGCCTAGGTCTAGCTATAGGCACATATGATGCTGAAAGCTGATGATGATGATGATGATTATTGCATCGGGGTGAATAAAACATTAATAATCGTTGGTAAGCACAAGCTTACTTGCCTTCAGTCAATGAGTTTGTAATACTCTGTTACGCACATGCATTATACGAAGTTTTTCAATACAAGTGTGAGAAAACCGGATAATATAAATAATTGATTTGATTAATATTTTTTTAATCAAATCAATTTTTTGTATAAAATTCTAATTATGTAAATAAAACGGCTAAAAACTCACGAAAAAGAAGATCGGAAATACTCCGACCAGTTTCAGACTATTTTGAAGTCCTACATCTGGGAATGTTATGCCGACAAGCCGCGACGAGCGCTACGAACGTCAGCACGCAACTGACGACGCGTGCGTGGCGCGGGCGGCCCAGTGGGTGGCGATTGCGGCGCTCGACTATGTTCGGCCTGCACAGTTACTTCGTTGTCGGTCGAGAAGTTATCACTGTCACTCACTTCAATCAAAGTTAATAATCGCCAAAAAATCTATCGCAGTACCAAAAGTACTGGGTTGACACATAGGCTACTTTTTGATCAGTTAAACGATCACGCGGGCAAAACACAGTTATCCATTCCAATATATTAAAGTGAAACGTTGTCTGTTTGTTTACTTGTTTGGGGAGTTTTCACGCGATAACGGCTGGACGGATTTTGATGAAATTTGGAATGGAGATAAATTTATACGCTGGAATATTTATACTTTTACTTATATCTTTATATTATACCTTTATACTTACTTATAATAAAGCAATAGGAACGAAAAAGTCTGTACAATGAAGATAATTAAGATAATTTTGTTTGTTAGTTTGTCTGTATGTTTGTTTGAACATCACGTAAAAACTACTGGACCGACTGCGATGTGGTTTGAGTTGGATAGATTAGAGTTTGACTCAAACACTGGTGTGTTGGTATCTCAATCCGATCAGTAGAAGCCGAGAAATCGATAAAAACTTTTTGACGGCTGAAGGAATTTTGATTAAATGTTGGTAGGTATATTGGTATTTTAGGTCTTGGAATAGCACATAGAGTACTAAACCAAAAGAAATGACCACGCGTTCGAAGCCGCGGTAACAGCTAGTGAAGCATATTATACTTTTTATCCCGGAAAACTGTAAGTTTCCAGGGGAAAACTGGAAAATGTTGATTACTCGCTGTAAGGAACGGTTGCCATGGAAATGAAATAACAAGTCTGTCAAAAAAATTCAAGAGTATTGATTCTATAAGTAAATATGGTATATGGTTATATACCTACATTTGCATTGGTTTTTAATATCCTAGAAGAACATAGGATGCTTTTTTTCGCGATAAACAGTAGTCCGCGCAGACGTAGTCGTGGGCGGGAAAGCTAGTAAACAATAATATTTCTGTCTTTAATTTCTGAACAGATTTTATCGTTTGTTATTTGAAAAGTATTCTTTTACGTTTCATAAAAATTGCTTCAGTAGTTAATTTTTAGGAACTACATTTGAAAATGTTTTTAGTCCAAATTATAACGATTAGTTCTGACTCTTCGTTTAATTGATCAGTCTATGCCAGGCCTGTCTCACTCGTACTTGCGCGTGCGAATTTCTGTAACGCCGGCGTTACTCTATCCGTGGCATGCCGCGAGATTGACTGAGTTAGACTTACGTTAGAAAGAGAGACGCATATAAAATGATACGCATCAAGGTCCTGTGAGCTGAATTGCACTTTATTGAGTGGCGGCAAGAGTCGCTTTTTATTTAATTGTCTTAGCGGAGTGAGCCTTCTGTAGGCCTTCTGTACAGAAAACACTATTACGTTACGTTAGTACTATTATTTCTTCTGTGTCTGTGCTCGTAACATATCAAACGCCACGTAGGTACCGTAGAACCTAATATTGAATTTCCTCTACAAAAAATGATTAATAATTATTAGCTACTAGAATTGAAAGAATAACACGTGAAACCGATACGGGTGTTTCCTAATATTGTTTAGTTGTGTAACAGTATATCATCACATGCTGTGTGTTTGTTACAACCTGATTTATCGTGTTTAGTACTTCTTGAAAAATTAAATAACAACAATATTATCTCCAATCCACGTGGGTTTTGGCAACATGTTTCGAGCTTACGGTCCAAAGGTGGTTTCGAACCACACATAAGCTACAAAGGAGAAACCTTTAGCGGTATTGGAGCAGCTGAGGCATTCGCAGATTATTTTTCTAGTGTTTTCTTGCCTAATGTGCCACGATTGGATGCTGAGAGTACAAACCTATCAGACAGAAGTCACTCGAGCAATTACGTGAATATTTTCAAGTTCACTCCAGGCGACGTGGCCTTTGGGATTAAAAGTCTCAAACCTGGCAGCTCTATTGGCCCCGATAACATTCCTCCGTGGTTCATGAAGCAGGGTTTGAAATTTCTGTTGCTTCCACTCTGTCATATTTTCAGGTTGGCAATAACTACTGGAGTTTACCCTTCGCAATGGAAGCTGTCTAGGGTCACACCTATTCCAAAAAGTTCCAATAAGTCATCTGTCGAGGAATACAGACCCATTGCGATACTGTCCTCACCAGCAAAAGTTTTTGAGAAGGTTATTCACAAACAAATTTATAGACAGGTGGAGCAATACCTATGCGATGAACAGCACGGCTTTAGAGAGAAAAGATCGGTCAATACAAATTTGCTCGCAGTTGTGAATTATATATCATCCCGATTGGACCGAAAAGGGCAGGTAGACGTTCTCTATTTCGACTTCCGTAAGGCATTTGGCCGAGTCAATAATGACTTGCTTCTGGCGAAATTGAGTACTCTGGGTTTTGCACCAGGCCTTCTCAAACTTATTGCAGGTTATCTTAGAGATCGTCAGCAGTATGTAAGGTTAGGAGTGTATGAATCGCCTGCATATCATACGCGCTCTGGAGTTAGTCAGGGGTATATTCTCGGACCTCTTCTCTTTATTCTTATGGTCAACGACATTCCCTCTGTCATAAGACACGCCAAGTGTCTATTGTATGCTGACGATTTGAAGTTGATCCTAGAAATAAGGTCCGTGGATGACTGTCTGTTGCTTCAGCGTGATGTGGACGCTGTTTACGGTTGGGGAGTGGCAAACGGGATGGAGTTTAATACTTCCAAATGCTATGCCATGACCTTCGGTCGCATGTGGCACCCAATTGAATTTAACTACAAATTAGATTCCATTGACATAACAAAATCTAATAACATGAAAGACCTGGGTGTCACATTCGACCGAAAACTGTCATTTCACGACCATATCACAACAATTGCCAAGGAATCCTTTAGAAGGTTGGGTTTTGTGCTGAGAAATTGTCGTGATTTTGAAAGTGACCGTGTCACTAGGCTCATCTTTGGGGCTCTGGTTCGTAGCAAGCTTGAGGCCAGCTCATGTGTTTGGCATCCACATGAGAGCACATACGGTCTGTTACTGGAAAAGGTGCAAAAGGCATTTCTTCGTTTTCTTTATAAACGTATATTTGGGTATTACCCATACATGTACCCGACAAGGTTTCTCCTAGGCAGCCTAAACTATAACTCATTAGAGGTTAGAAGAGCAAATTGCCAACTTATTACCATGTGTAAGATTCTCCGTGGGAAAATAGACGCGCCCGATCTCCACAATGAGCTGTCGCGTTTTTTCGCTCCGAATAATTACCGACGTAACAGGAGACATAAATTGTTCGCAGTGCCATCATGCCGAACTAAAGCGCATGCTCAATCTCCTATTCCCCGAACTCTCGCTGCGCTCAATGCCCTCCTGTGCACAAACCCTGAGATTGATGTGTTTGCTGATGAATGGAAGGTGATTATTTCTGAATGCTTGGAGTATTGTGAGAAGAATTTATGAAAATGTGTTTATTGATTTTAATTTTAATTTATTTTGACTGATTTATTTGACTTCTATTATTATTATTATTTTTCTAATCTGTGTTTGACATAGTTTCTTATTATTATCTAATTTAATATTTTTGTAATGTAATTAATTATAATAATTGGCTAAGGCCGTGTAATTAATTGAATAAATAAATAAATAAATTGACGTTACTAACATTATGAAATATTTTCATTAAGAGATCCAAAGAATTATACGTCTTAGCCTTAATAGAGACAGTAAGAAAAGTGCTATTGGTCTGTCTAGTGGTTAAGTCTGTCAAAAAATAACAAGAGGGTTAGTGCTCTACTTTTGCATTGGTTTTTAATATTTTAGAATAACTTATGATGCTTTTTTCGCGATATACTGTAGTCCACGTGGAAGAAGTCGCGGGCGGGAAAGCTAGAATTCATTAGTTTAGCGGACATTTTCAAAAATTTCGGAAATAAAATAAAATGTCAAGCACAGTTTTTCATAAAGAAAATAGTAAAATTGTGATTTTTGATGAAAAACTAAGTCTGACATTTTAAAATCGAAAATTTTGAAAATTCCTGTATTAAGTTTAGTTTATTTTAAATCGGGAGCTTACATTCAAAATTTCAACAGTCCAATATCAACAGTGTCGTCAAAATAGAGGTATTTTGATAAAACTTTGACCCCCATTTTAAACCCCTTGAAATGCGTATTATTTTTAATTCATCTTTTCGTGTACGTTGTTACCACTTTATAAACACACTCTCCAAATATACAGGCTGAATTTTTCAAGTGGGCGTAGATGGCTAAATCAGAAACTATGAGGAATAGCGAAAAGTACTCAAAGGAGTCTCGGGCCTGATTTTGATGAAAACTAAAACTGCATCTTTGGATTTTTGGAAAAAAACAATATTCCTAGGCAGGAATCGAACACGTTGATTTTGGAAAAAAAGCACACACTGTATTATTACACCATTCGATAGTGTCGCTAATAAGGATTGAATTCTGGGAATCCTTAAGTTTGACATACGGCAAACTTAAGGAAAGAGCTAATTTTTAACGAAAATAGTTAAACCATAACTGATTAATTGTTCAAAATGATGACCGTTGTTTTCAATACATCGAACCCAGCCAGGGTTCGACGACTCAAGGATTGTACTGCATTCAGTATTAAAATATTATTGATTCCACTTAGAATATTTTCCAAAGTTCGTTTCAAGTCATCAATGGCATTATACGTGTCTTTGTAGATTTCGTTTTTTACATACCACCAGAGAAAATCGTCTAAGGGGGTAAGATCCGGTGACCTCGCTGGCCACGGCACAGCACCATAAATTGCGATAAAATGTTCACCAAACTGCTGAATCAACATCTCTTTTACTTTACGACTATTAATACGAAATATGGTGTAATAATACAGTATGTGTTTTTTTCCATAATCAACGTGTTCGATTCCTGCCTAGGAATATTGTTTTTTTTTTCAAAAATCCAAATATGGAGTTTTAGTTTTTATCAAAATCGGGCCCGAGACTCCTTTGAGTACTTTTCGCTAAACCTCATAGTTTCTGATTTAGCCAACCACGCCCACTTGAAAAATTCGTTCTGTATAGTCACTGAATTCAGCGGTTAAGAATATACCTTGTTCCGGCATTGGACAATTTATAACGAGTCCTGCACTATTTTTTCGCTTTTTGTAGCTATTAACCAATAGATGAGACTTACAGAACAACTGTGAATGCAAAATATGTTGCAAATATTGCTTTCTTTATACATTTGATAGACCCTTTTGCCATAAAGCTAACTGTTTAAGCACTATTTAGAAAAAATATAATTTTGGCCCCTTCAATTCAAGATGTCGGCTAAAGCTCCCATCCCCCAAGGTCGAAAACTTGGGATTTTCATCAGAGTCTAGACCTCAACAACATAGTACTCTTATATGAAAATCATTACTACACCATCTTTTGCAAGGCAAATTTCTCTACTTACTGGCCTAAAGTGCTAGTTCAAGTTGGTATAGTCCAAGCTTACCTAAACTGAATCCATGTTCTTGTCTAAGGTAGTGGTCGTGCGTAAACGCGATTACTATGATTAATTCTGTGACGCGGTCAATCTGCCGTAAGTTTTCACGTGAAAATCTACTCTAGGGTATTTATATACTCATTGACTGTACAGTATAAAAGTAAGTAGAAGTTTAGCAGTATAGTAGTAGTAAGTGTACAACTATATACTCAAACTGACTACTACGCCGACTATAGTGACTACGGTGACTATGGTACATACATAGTCCCATAGTAGGCATAGTACTTAGTACTATTACTACTAGATATTTTGTGCTACGGCGATGACCACTGAGCCTTTTAAGCTCCTTGACTCGAGCAGTCTGTTTGCAAGATGTAAGCGTCACCACAAAGAGGTTGAATTACGCTTACTAGCTTCACCACGCCCCTTCCCAAAGAATATAACAGTCTCTAACGAGCCCTTGCCCAATGAATTTATTTTCATTAGGAAATAGCTCTGGTGTCATGACTGTTTCATCATCATCATCATTATAAACAACCTATTATTGCCCACTGATGGACATATGCTTCTCACAAGGCTCGCCACTGAGTCCGATCTTCGGCTCTTCTCTTCCAATGTCATGACTGTTTCATAATTATCATCATCGTAAACAACCTATATTAGTCCACAGCTGGACATATGCCTCTCCCAAGGGTCGCCACTGAGTCCGATCTTCGGCTCTTCTCTTACAATGTCATGACTGTTTCATAATTATCATCATCATAAACAACCTATATTAATCCACTGCTGGACTTACGCCTCTCCCAAGTCTCGCCACTGAGTCCGATCTTCGGCTCTTACTTCCAATGACTGACAGCTTCCTTTCGCAGATCGTCGTTCCATTTGCCGGAGGGCGTCCTTCACTACGTTTGCTGATTCGCGGTCTACACTATAGAACTCGTCTAAACGGTTATCGACTAAATAATGTGGCCATCTCATTGCCACTTCAGCTTGCTTATTCTCTGAGTTATGTCGTTTACCTTAGTTATCTGCCAAATTACCTCGTTTCGTCATGAGGTCATGACTGTTTGTAACCAGCGAAATAAAAAAGTTGAGTACAAAATTTGGAAGTCTTTGGTTGAGTATGGCTTACTTCTTGTCACTTTTCAGCTGGGTATATATAACCTCAAAAAAAAAGTTGTGTCTACAACTCTGCGTAACCAGTCGCCACCAAACTACTCATTTGCCTTGCTGGTGTGGTACAGATATCCCAAGTTATTAGTTTCCGCTGTGGCGACTCAAGTTGCTGATTGTTGGTCTGGCTGCTTGTTGGCGCTGTGGCAAGCCAGCCATGGAAAGTATCTGGCAGACAGGACGTTATTTCAAAAATATTTTCGATGTACATACATGACTTAGTTACAATTCTTTAATATTTAGAGATGATGATAGATAAAAAACATAATATAATAATGATTATGGTACATAAAATCTGATGAGTATTTTACTAACCGAAAAAGATACAACAGCAATACCTAATTAACTCAAAAGCCAACAAGCATGGGCACCATAGTAACAGCAACAGTATATAAAGAAAAACCTGAGATACACGCCGCATAGCCTGATTCAAAGAAAGGAGTTGAGAGGATATACTTGGCCATATCGTGTAAACAAATGGATAAGGCCTTTTTCTTGAAAATTTAAGCAAATCCATTTGACTGCAGTCAGATACCACAGGCCTCTGCCTACGTTTTTTACTTATATTCTTTCTATTATCTGCATAAAAGATATTTCTAAAAAATCTTAAAAATCCTGGCTTTCTGCTTTTTACAGTACATGCTTTATTAACCCAGTTATATTTTTTGTTAACCTCTTTGTTTTTTATATAACTATTAATAATAGATCTTTGTACAATATGCAAAAAGTTTTTACACTGGTTAGAATCTCTACATTTAAAATAAGTTTTTTTACTTCTACTCGTATGAGTATGTCTTAACTGTCGTGATTTATAGTCAGGTAATTTTTCACAACATTGAGTTGCTCTTCGATTTTTTCTAATTTTATCTTTACCTATAACCTTGTGCTGATATATTTTCAAGCCATCAATAAATGTGTGCTTTGCAAAAGTTTGGATGCACTTGTTTTTGTAACTTTTATTTTTATTGTTCTTCGGTAAAAAAATCCCTTTGAGGCGTAAGTTCATTCCATCATTTATTGTAATTATTCTGCACATTGTTCCTCTATTGGCAATTTTTGGAATGTTGTGTTGTAATATTTTCAAGCTATCTCCGCACGACGTTCCTTTAGACCTAGTTTTGTTAATGTTGGAGTGAGTTAGGCAGTGTTTTTGGTTAATTTTGGCAGTATTAGTCCCAGTGTCTTTCCACGTCATAGTTTTATAGGGATCAAAACTGCAGCATATACTCTTATTCTCTGTGGGTATAACTTTACTCTTAAGTTGTAAGTTACTTCCATCATTTAGAGTAACTGTTCTGCACTTTGTTCCTTTATTGACAGTATTTGGAATTTTGTGTTGTAATATTTTCAGGCTGTCTCCGCATGAAGTTCTTTTAGATTTAGTTTTAATTATTTTCGAATTAGAAAGGCTATGTTGTTGGTAAATTATGGCAGTATTAGTCCCAGAATCTTTCCACGTTACACTTTTATCGGGATCAAAACTGCAACATTTACTTTTATTCTCTGTGGTTAGAATTTTACTCTTAAGTTGTGAGTTAATAACATCATTTAGAGTTATTGTTCCTTTATTGGCAGTTTTTGGAATATTGTGTTGTAATATTTTCAGGCTATCTCCGTATGATGTTATTCTAGATTTACTTTTCATTATGTTGGAATGAGTAAAGCTACGTCTTTTGGTAATGTTGTGAGTATTAGTCCCAGTGTGTTTCCTCGTCACACTTTTATCGGGATCTAAATTGCAACATGTACTCTTATTCTCTGCGGTTAAAATTTTAGTCTTAAGTTGTAAGTTAGTACCATCATTTAGAGTAATTGTTCCTTTATTGGCAGTTTTTGGAATTTTGTATTGTAATATTTTCAGGCTATCTCCGCATGAAGTTATTCTAGTTTTACTTTTCATTATATTGGAATGAGTAAGGTTACGTCTTTTGTTAATGTTGTGAGTATTAGCCCCAGTGTCTTTCCTGGTCACACTTTTATCGGGATCTAAACTGCAACATGTACTCTTGTTCTCTGTGGGTATAATTTTACTCTTAAGTTGTAAGTTAATTCCATCATTTAGATTAGTTGTTCCGTACTTTGTTCCATTAATGTAAATTTTTTGAATTTGATGTTGTAGTATTTTCAGGCTATCTCCACACGAAGTTCTTTTAGATCTAGTTTTGATAATGTTGGAATTAGTAAGGATGTGTTTTTGGCTAATTTTGTGAGTATTAGTCCCAATATGTTTACTCGTCACACTTTTATCGGGATCAAAACTGCAACATGTACTCTTATTCTCTGTGGGTATAGTTTTACTCCTTATTTGTATATTTATTCTACCATTTAGAGTTGTTCCGCTCCTTGTTCTTTTGAACGTTTTTGTGATTTTGTGTTTAATAGTTTTTAAGTTTTTTCCATACGAATAAGGTTTAGCTTTAATTTTGTAGGTGTTAGTATGGCTGCTTATTTGGCTTATTTTGGTGGTATTAGTCCCAGATTCGTTCCTTGTCACACTTTTTTCGGGATCTAAATAGCAATATGTACTCTTATTCTCTGTGAGTCTCATTTTAATCAGTGTTTGTAAGTTTATTCTGCTTGAATCCTTTTGTGTTGATTCACAACTTGTCGTTCGTTTTTTGTCGATATTGAAACCATTGTCTTGAAATATTTTCCAGCCATCTCCACATGAATATTTTAGATTCTTAGTGTCAGTGTTTTTTTTCTCATAATATCTGTTCTTTGGGTAAACATTTGGATCAGACTTAGTAGCTAAATGCCGAAAGTAATTTTTCTGCATGGGCAGAGATTCCAATTTCATACCTGATTTAATATTTGGATCACGGATAGATTTAATATATAAATGACGTCCAACATCTGAACTTTCTCTTGCACAAATGAGTTGATTTCCAATTCGATCAAAAAACAATTGCAATTTTTCATCTCCCTCCAGAAAAGATTGCTTGTTTTTTGTCTTTACCGTTACGTTTTCTTCATACGTTTGAGTTCGTTTGCACTTTGATCCTGTTTTTATAACACTATTATGACTTACTTGAGAAATTTTTGGCGAGTGTTTGGTCGTAATATATTGAGTGCACTTGTCCTTGAAAGCTTTGTATTTTTTTCTTTGACTTTGATCTAACTGAATATTCACTTTGTCACAAGTTGCTTCCTCATTTTTGTATTTTCGAAATAACTTCCAAAAATTATTGGTGTTGCTAAATGTTTCTGGAAGTTTCAAATTCGTAACTTGCAATGCTTTTGATTTTTGATTTATTTTATTTGGACAATATATTTTAGATTGAGTGTAAGTCGTTTTGAACTTAATTATTTTTTTACTGTTACTCTGCTTGTCATTTATTCTCTTTGATACGGCTGACTTGCTACAAGGTTTGTGAAAGGTTACTGAAACACCTCTATTTTCGCCTGTATGTTCTTTTTGTATAAATTGTGGGACCTGAGATCTTAATTTCTCCGAGGATGATAATTGTCTATTTACATCTACATTTGGTTCAGATAGAAAAAGAGGCTTCTTCAAAACCAACTTCGTTACTTTCTTTTCTAGAGTATTTTTTCTAGTCACCAATCCGTTCATTGTATTGTAACTTTTTTTATAATCATAATTTTCATTCTCATTCCTGCTCATTCCACGTCCTAAAACTAATTCAACACTGGGTCCAACAGTAGACATTTGTTTTGTTTTCTGGTGCAGCATAGGTTTAGTCTGACCTGTATTCCTATAAAAGTTTTGGACATTATTAGATGAACTTATACGCTTAACATCTCTCTCTGATTTAACTTGTATATTCTTCACTTGTCCATAATTTGACATGGTATTATGTAGTAAAAATTTCACTTTTCGTTTCAAGTCAGCACCTTTTAGAGAGCTACAAAATGTATTCATTTTGATCGGATTAATATTAGTAGTATGTTTTTTTTGTAATGTATGCGATGGCTCATTTTTTTTAATTAATTTATATGATAAATTGTAGCTTTTAGTAACATTTGGTTCAGATCTAATACCATGCTGGACTTCCTCAGTTGGTTTTTGTAATTTAGGAGACGGCTGAATAAGTCCTATAAGATTACTGCATTTATTGTAGCGTTTTGCTATATTATTTGGTTTTAGATTACAGAAAGAAGTGCAAGATTTATTTTTTATTTTAGTTTGTACGGCGTGATCTTTTGCAGCCTGTTTTTGCAGCATATTCTGATTGTCTCTGTTAGAAATACGATCACAGGACACACTGGAGCTTATTGTTTCATTCGAATGATTACTTTTCATCAATCTATTGAAGTAATTGTAGCATTTCGATTCAGCATTATTTGGATAGATACAAGATTTATTACTCATTGCGATTGTATCAGTGTTTACAGTATGGACTTTCGCATATTTCAGTAATGTTTGAGATGGCTTATTCTTACGACATTTCTTCAAACTTCTGGTCAAATTATTACCTTCGCGCTTTATATTCCTTTCAGCATCATTTGAAGAACTTGATGATATATTTTTAATTTTGATAGTGCCAATGTTGACAGTATTATCTTTAACACCTGATGTATGTGAGGGCTGATTATGTTTCATTACATTGCTGAAAATATTGCAACATTTTGTTTTTGTTAATCCACTGCACGCTTTTTTATCTAAATGCGTCGTTACCATATTGTTTTCCTCGTTGTTATATCAAATTTTCCTGCCTGATTCACAGTTGAGTTATTATTATGAAATAGCTGTTAATTTTTCATATTTAATATCTGTAAATAGCTTCAGTTATTACAGTATTATGTCAGATGTGCTAACAAAAATAAACCACTCCAGTAACTTTTTATAACAGAGTAGACACTTGTTTTTTTTTGTATGGATACACAGATGTAATGTTGCCAAGACCTGGATGGATCACATTATGCCATAAACCTGAAAGAAGTATAAACTACAATGAATTTTCATATACATACCTAGTAATTTGTTTGTAAGCCCAATATTATGTATGTTTGGCTTTCCTGAAAACAGCTAAAGAGATTTCGAAAAAAAACATGTGGTAGGTCTAAAAGTTGATCTGCTATGATCTAATTATTGGGAAAATCCGAAGAAAAGCTGATGATGGCTTAACTTTATAAATATTTTTTTCATCATCATTAGAATTCGAGAGACTTGGTGGCCGAGAAACTAATAAAACTGGGTTCGGTCCTCTGCGCACCAATGACTTTGGAAGAGGTTATGTGAGGAGCCATCGCTCTGTACTTCGGAGGGCATGTTAAGCTGTCGGTCCCAATGATGTTATATGTCGGTCCCGATAAGAATTTTGATGGTGGTAGATTTTAAGCACAGCTAAGTACAGGCGTACAGGCTTCTCTTTCTGTAGCGTGACATTTGTAGGTATTCCTCTCTCAAGCCTGAGCCAGTCTTGTCGTGTTCATGTTGAGGTGTATTCCTTTGTGATACTAGTATCATCTATCCTTTTTGCTGCTATACGTTCAATATTTTAAATTACTTACCTGAAAACAACTAAGATCTTTTAACTATTCGAGATACCCAAATAAGGGCACAATAATTAATAGTACAAGTATATGGGGATGTCCCACAGAATTGTTTTCATGACTGCAGAAATGCTTGCCTGCCTTAAATTAACTGCACTAATCCTATATTAAAATAAACTATAAAATATCTTAAATTAACCTACAAATACTTCATAAAATAAAGTTGGGCAAAGGTATTTACATTCTCTTTGGGACAAAGCTAAATAATGTCATTGTCATGTTCCACAAATTAAGAAGATGTCATGTTCGTAGCATATATATAAATTACTCTATGTTCGTGGCCATAGATTGCTGACATTGCTTACGGTCCTAAGGAAAATTGAAACAAAAAAGAGGGGTTTCCTTAACAAATAGTATATAAATACTATGGTACGGATCAATGATGGTACCTGATCATCTACCTCTATGGTAGGTACGGTACTGGTAGAAGTAGTCTCCGTGTGCCCCATCTAAATAGCAATAGTTTTTCTCTTAGGTGTTGCCATATTATGACTAAAATTACCCCTAACCCAACCAAATCGTACGATACACATGATTGGGAATGTAAATAAATAAGACACAATGATGAAAATTACGTATTTATTTATTATAGATAGATAGATAGATAGATTAAATCTTTATTGGACACACAAGTACAAGTGAAATTATAACTAAAAATAAAGTATAACAATGAGTGTCACAAGGGGCGGTCTTATCGCTCAGAGCGATCTCTTCCAGACAACCAACAAAAGGTACAACCATAACATAACAAAAGGTAAGTATCATAACAAAGGATAAGAAACATAACAAAAGTAATTTCATTATAAAACACGAGCGCATATTAAAATTGTGTGAATACTACAGTAATAGGAAAAATATTGTATTCATTTTTATTATTATTATTAATAGCGTTTATAATTTATGACAGCTAAACGAACTAACTCCGCAAAATGTGAGAGTGTGTTTTAGTTCTATCTTTTTCTTTCACTGACCTTTAAATAAAACCATTTTGTTGGAATAAAAACGGATCTTTTCTTTCTTTTAATATGCCTTTTTCATCATATGATGTAGTCCTGTGACGAGGTCAAAACCTCTTTCATAATAATACTCTTTTGATCTCTTAATTCTTTCATAATCCATTTCTTTTCATTTTGATAGTTGGCCATTATTCATTCTAAATACAAATATCCTGTCATTTTTTACATTGATTTTTGGAGCAAAAGGGAAATATGATATAAAATACATAAATAAGTTTATAACCAGTTGAATTACACTTGTAAATATATAAACGATAATACCTACATAAGAGGTTATTTTAATCCGCATCGTCAAAGTATAAAAGTCTGATCATCTCCTCCTGTTCCTGTGCTTCCAATAGTTCCTGTAATTCTGTATCACTGAGGTTTGGGTCCTGGGCTAGTGGGAGCAACCCAAACCCTGGGACCGCCTCTTGACACTGGCGCCCTCAACGTCCCGTACCCAGCCTGCTCTACCTGCCTACAAGTTCCTGATTCCTCCGAGTCTTCAAAATAACTACATGTGTTTTAATTTGTTAATCAGTGTTCAATTTTTAAGTCGTCCCACAAAATTATAAAAGGCACTAGGCCATCTTGATTTAAATTTGGATTGGATTATTTGGCAAACCCAGAACAGTTTTTTATACTCAAGTGTATTTTATATTTGCATTCCAGTCATTCATGTAAGTAAGACATTTTCATTAATACGTACTTTGTTCAGAATTTTACTATCGATCTACCTAGTTCCGAATTACGCTAAACTTTGACGCGTTACTATGCGTGACGCGTTAACGCGTAGTTCCATTAACGCTATTTTTATATATATATTTTTAAAGCGTTACTATCGCACTTTACGTAACGTTACCTACAAAGTAAACACTTAGTTTTATTTGCTGGTCTCATATTAAATAAAAATGGACCCTGCGCATCTAAATAAACCAGAATTGATCTATGAATTAAAATGTAGAAATGCTGAAGTTCATACAACAGATACTGCAGAAAATTTACGTTCAAGGTTATCGACCTTACTTGACAGCTCGAATACACAAGATTTTCAGAGTCCGTATACATTTGAACAGGATATAGCTGAAATTCAAAAATGTTTAACCGTTATTTCTGCACGTTTAATAGCTTACCCGGTACGAAAGGAGAAGAATGCGTCCTATATTCTGCATGTTAAAAATAGATTAAATAACATGGATATTACCACCGAACTTACGACAGTACAACTAGAAACATTTATAAAAAAAAACAGAAAGTTTCTTCGATTTACAAAAACGTTTCGAATCATTAGAAAATCCTAGCTGCTCTTCTACAGAAAATACACACGATCATTTTCCAGAACAACAAACTCAATTACCATATTTTGACCTACTGACACAAAAGCTACAAAATATTTCGATCAACAGATCAAGTCACGAAATTAAACGGTTTATTTACAAGGGAGATAGTTGCCCAAAAGATTTTATTGAAAAAGTAGAGGAATTCGCAGTTGCTCGAAATATTTCACATACAACTATACAACCACATATACGATATTCTGAAAGGAACTCCTTTGGATTGGTTTCGAGCTCACAAACAAACAATCTCGGATTGGGAATCTTTCAAAATTACATTACAAAAAGAATTTCAAAATTACAGACTACGACTATAAACTGCGTAAAATCATAGATGTTTGCAAACAAACAACAAATGAGCGTGTGATTTGTTATTTTACCGAATTAGAATCATTATTTGCGAAATTACGTGAGCCTATTTCAGAAAAAGACAAGATTGATATTCTTAGGCATAACTTGCGACCCGAATTCGGTCAAAGGTTATCTCCAAACGATCTCGACTCGGTCGCAACATTATTAAAATCGTGCAAATGGTACGAAAGTTGCATTGAAATTTCCAACTCTGATACTCCTTCTACATTACAAGACTTAGCGAAGCCTTCAACTTCTAATACCCAACACAAAGTCACTGCTACACCTAACATACCACATTATCCGTACAATACCTTGCAACAACCACTTGTTCAAACACACCCTTATCCTCAACCTTACCCTGTACATTCAATTGCTGCAGATTCTAAGAAACCTGCTCTACCTATATTTTGCCCTCGCTGTCGAAACGACAGTCATGCTTTATGTCAATGTCCCTACAGACATAAAGTTTGTTTTCGTTGCGGTAAAAAAGACGTAATTTTTATCAATTGCCCTGTATGTACAAAAAATTCAAAAAACTAATTTGAGAGGAACTAGAAACACAAAATTGTAATACTAACAATAACTTTGATCAAAATGATTGGAACAATTGGCTTAAAACTATTTCAATATTTTTCAAAACATACAACATTTCTACGCTCCTCTTTGATAATACATCAGACAATGAACGTCCATACCTTAGAGTAAATGTTGGGAATTTAACCCTTAACGGTTTGCTGGATAGTGGCAGTGCCATTACAATTTTAGGTAATAACTCACATAAATTAATACTTGAACATGGTTTGGAACTACAACGCGACCAAATTATCAAAGGTTCTGTTGCTAATGGTCAAACAATCAATTCAATTGGTACTATTAAGCTTCCAATTTTATTTAAAAATAAGTTTGCTATAATTACTGCCCATGTAATACCCGCTGTTACTCAACCTTTCATATTAGGTATCGACTTCTGGAAAACTTTTAAGCTGGCTCCAGACATACTTAATACGGTCAGTATGCTCAAGAGTTCAGATACTCCCATGTTTATCATCAATAATAATGATACTTACTTACAGTCTTATGACAGACTTACAGATACACAATTGATTCTTGCTAATGCAGTCGTAGAACAATTTCGTAATATTTCTACCGACGTACTTCCTTTAGGAAGAACAAACCTTATTGAACACTGTATTGATACAGGTGACCACCCACCTATTCGTCAACGTTGCTATCGATTATCCCCTGAAAAACAGAAAGCTCTTCGAGCAGAAGTTGATAAAATGCTAGAACTTGATGTTATAGAGCCTTGTGAAAGCCCATGGCTAAATCCTGTAATTATTACCCCTAAGAAAGATGGTACTTGGAGATTTTGCGTCGACAGTCGTAAGCTTAACGACATAACTAGAAAATATGCTTATAAATTACCATTCATATCAGATAACCATTCATTATAGATAACCTTAAAGATTCTAAATATCTGAGTTCAATTGACATTGCTAAAACTTTTTGGGAAGTGCCTTTACGTTTAGAAGACAGACCTAAGACTGCTTTTCACGTTCCAGGTCGTGGATCTTTTCAATTTAAGGTTATGCCTTTTGGTCTTACTAACGCACCAGCTACGCAACAAAGATTCATTGATAATCTTCTTTCTGATGAGTTTAATAACGACTCTCTTTTTTATTATTTGGATGATATAATAATAGCCACAAAAACGTACGAGGAACACGTACGTTTACTTAACAAATTACATGCAAAACTTTCAAAAGCAGGTATAACAGTAAATTTTCCAAAATGTGCATTTTTCCGAAATTAACTTAAATACCTAGGCTACGTAATTGATGATCAAGGTCTCCACACAGACCCTGATAAAGTCAAAGCAATCTTAGAAATACCAGCACCCAGGTCTGCTCGCGAAGTGAAAAAGTTTCTCGGTACATCTAGTTGGTATAGACGCTTCGTACCCAATCTTAGCACATTAGCTGCTCCCCTCACTAAACTTACGTCTACCAGTAAGAAAGCTCCCGCTTTCAAGCGGACTTCTGAAGCTGATAAAGCTTTTAATAAAATCAAACAAGCTTTAATATCAACTCCTATTCTAACTTGCCCTGACTTTTCTAAACCCTTTGCTGTTCATTGCGACGCATCCGCTTTTGGACTTGGAGCAATGCTTACCCAAGACTTCGATGGAGTTGAAAAACCCATAGCTTACATGAGCAAATTACTTACAGGTCCCCAAAGAAACTATTCTATCACTGAACGTGAACTCTTAAGCGTTATAACAGCATTAGAGTATTGGCGCTGCTACCTAGACCAGGGGTCGGCAACCGGCGGCCCGCGGGCCGTATGCGGCCCGTGTACTATCTTGGTGCGGCCCGCAAGCTTGAGGTCCGTAAGAAAAAAATACCAAAGCAAAAGGCCATATAAATTCACTAGAATTTATACGGCCATGCTGCTGGGCCATGAACTCTCACTTGAAAGCTCTCTCCCACGCGGAGTGATAAAAAATGAACCTATTTCATTTCTAAATAACTGTTTATCAAAACTACAGTTGCTCGCGGGAAAACTTTGGAAATATTCCTTGGGAATACTTCGTAATAATTGGAAAGTTTCGAGCAATATTGCGAATACTTCGATGGCTGGCTGACATGGACATATGTAGGTAGATAGGACTCTAGGAGGTAGGTACCTAACTACCTACCTACCTAGCTCTATCCAAGTAAAAGAGTTCCCTTGATACTTACCTAAGTACCTATTACCTACCTAGTAACTATAGCCGTATGCAACAGGGAGGTAGGTACGTATCAGATCAACGACGATACAAATTATTGTATTTGAATCAGTATTACATACACATAGAAAGTTTCAAATCGATACGACTGTTAAAAGTAAGTAAAATCCGAGTTTTAAGATTTCAAAATACCGTATAGTACATAGTTAACGAGCGACATTTGCAAAAGCGAGCCGCTAAAACACACAGCGCGCGCGTGGTTCCTTGGCGGCTTTTTTTCAAAGGATACCCGCCTTTCGGCATTGCCAAAAAGTGCCGCTAAAAGACACCGCGCGCGTTTGTGTCCTTGGTGGCTTGTATGGCAAGTCTCTTGTTCTAGCTATGTTTTAATGCAGATTCTGATCTAGGTATGTACCTAGGTAACTGTATTAACCTCAAGTACACACATGTAGATACAAGGTAGGACACTGCAAGATACAATTAACACTTGACCTACTTAATAACTAATTAAGCTGCCTTTTATTCAATAAGTTATAGTAGGCACCATCGTGGGCCGTGGAATATAGACGTGACAAGTAGTGAGCTCATCGCCGCCATTGGGCCAACCGATTTTGATGAAATTTGGTATATCTACACACCTACATAAATATAGGACGTACGAACTGGATCGAGCTATAGGCTACTTTTGATCCTGTTAAAAAGCGAGCAAAGTCGCAGGCAGCCACTAGTATAAGTAGATTAGATAGGTACCTTGTAGGTTTGGAATTACGCACCTACCTACAGAAACTCTTTGTTTTTAAAAACTTTTGAATAATCCTGGAGTATTAGAAGTATTCATGGAATTATTCCGAAGTATTCCGAATTATTCCGGAGTTTTGCAAGTCTAATCAAGACTGTGATTTTATGTATTGTTTCTACCGAAAATATAGATTTGCTATATTTAATTTTTGGCAATTTCTTTTGCGCTTATCCGCCACACGTTGGCGGCGGCTCCTTTGAGACAATAGGCGGCGGCACTCTTTGATTAGACGCAGGTGTGCGGAACCGAAAAAATTCAAAGCGACCGGCTTTAGTTAAAATCACAGCCGCGCGCAGCTCTCACCTCATTCCGTTGTGGAAATTCGCCGGAAAATCACATCTCATCTGGTTGCCAGCTACGCGTTTCGTTTCACCTTTCTTCCCTTCGCTGATAGCTCCTCACGACGTATGAGGTAAGTACGTTGTATGTACACGCGAGCAATTTGTTATATTTTGTTTACTGCTTGTTTATGTGAACCTTCAGATTGATGGGTTAATATTATAAGGACCCCCGTCCTCCTAGTACTAGACATGACATGAAGATAGTTATGTCACGTTTTCATTATTTTTTGAATGGGGAGTTGAATTTGTAGGTGCCAAATCGGACATATTTATTTTTAATTTTACACCGAATTTAAATTTCTTCATTATTGTTACAGAATAATTATAGAAACATGGCTTCAAGAAAAAGGAAGTTAGAAGAAGAAAAAAGAGTTTTTAACGAATTATGGACAGAATTATACTTTTTTATCGAGTTTAAAGGAAAACCGTTATGCTTGATTTGTCAAAAGAGTATTTCTGTAGTAAAGGAATATAACCTGAAGCGACATTACGACACTGAGAAAAACAAACACTTTGAAATCGTCATTAAAAAAACAACAAAACATATTTAAGGTTGTGGCAGACAACAGCGAATCGAATGTTCATGCCAGTTACAGAGTAGCAGATATTCTAGCAAAAAGTGGACGTCCGTTTACCGATAGTGAATTAATAAATGAGTGTGTCTTAGCTATCGCAGAAGAAATATGCCCAGAGCAGAAAAAAATGTTTGAAAGTCTTAGTCTCTCTGCCAGAACTTGCACCCGACGTACCGAAGACTTGGGTGCTAATTTGTGTGAACAAGTCAGGGATAAGGCACAGTCTTTTGACTGCTTCTCTTTAGCGATGGATACGGACGTGTCATAGAGCACAGCTACTCATATTTGTACGCGGCATTGACGAAAACTTTACTGTTTACGAAGAGCTTGTGAAAATGTGAAGTTTGAAAGGTACAAGTACGGGAGAAGATTTATTTCACCATTTGGAACAAACTCTGGATTCATTGCAATTAAGCTGGGAAAAGTTTACAAGTGTCACTACCGATGGAGGCAAGAACATGAACGGTCAAAACAAAGGTGTTGTTGGGAGAATCATCAGCAAAGTGAAATATTCTGGATCTACTGTGCCATTGATTTTTCACTGTATTGTCCATCAAGAGGCATTGTGCTCCAAGGTTATATCCTGGAAAGAAATAATGGATACTGTAACATCCACTGTTAATTTTATAAGAAGAAATGGGCTCACACACCGTCAGTTCCAAAAGTTTTTGGAAGATCTGGAAGCTGATCATGGTGACGTGGCTTACTACTGTGAAGTGAGGTGGCTCAGTTGAGGTGCCGTTTTGGAACGGTTTTTTGATTTGAGGAAAGAAATTGGCAACTTCATGGAGATGAAAGGAAAGCCAGTGGAACAGCTTACTAACAGTGGATTATCGATCTTGGTTTTTTGACTGATTTGACTATGGAACTGAATCAGCTCAACAAACGCTTACAGGGAAAAAATAAATTGATTTGCGATATGTATTCAGATATAAAGTGATTTGAGATGAAACTGACACTGTTTATCAAGCATATTGATGAAAAAAAGGTTGACCATTTTCCTAATAGCGAGAAAGCCGTGGAAGAAGCTGGAGATAATTTTAAGTGGCAAAATATTACAATGAGAAACGTGTTAACACAACTACAAACTGAGTTTGTAAATCGATTCACCGACTTTAAAAAGATCTCCCTTAACATGGAAATATTCCAAAACCCTTTTGCAATTGATATTAATGATGTACCAAGCATTTTGCAAATAACATAGTAGATTTGCCAAGTAATAGCACACTTAAAACGGCATTTAAGGAAAGCACTGACTTGGTACAGTTCCACGGAGGTTTAAGTTCTGAAAACTTCAAAGAATTGAAAAAGTTTGCTCAGCAGATAATCACTATGTTTGGTAGTACATATTTGTGTGAGCAGACTTTTTCATTTCTCAACTACCGCAAAAATAAGAATTGTTTGCGGTTAACGGATGAACATTTAGACGCGATACTGCGCGTCTCTACGACTAAAATGAAAGCAAACTTTAAAAAACTTGCAAGTCAAATGCAGCCGCAAAAATTTCACTAGTTCTTACTTTTATGTTAGTATAGTAATTCCATTTAAATACACATGATTGTATGAATATATGTGCGTTTTATTTCAAATATTAAAAATACATGTCCGAACATATAAAAATCAGTGCGGCCCGCACTGATACTCTGGCAACAAGTTGGCCAAAAGTTTACTATCTATACCGATCATTCTGCACTTCAATGGTTCTTACACTTAGATAATCCTACAGGTAGACTTGCCCGTTGGAGCATACGCTTATCAATGTTTAATTTTGACATTAAATATAAACGTGGCAAGGATCATTTGGTCCCAGATACATTATCTCGTATTAAACCAATTAATGTGATTAATTATGATCCAATACATACTTCTGATTCGTGGTACACTTCTGTATACTCCAAGTGTAGCACAAATCCCACATCAACTCCTGATTATATGATACGACACAATAAACTCTATAGGTACACCCGTTCTAATACCCTCATAAACTCAGAATTAAGTTGGAAAGAAGTAATCCCATCTGAATTTCGTACAGCTATTATCGATGAAAACCATTCGTTACCAACAGCAGCTCATTTTGGCACTTTCAAAACATACCATCGTATTAAAGAAAAATACTTCTGGCCAGGAATGTACAAAGACATTGCCAGCCATATTTCTAAATGTGAAACATGCCTCGCTTACAAGCATCAGAATCAAAATACCATTGGTCTGATGGGTAAACCTAAGAACTGTTCTCGTCCTTTCCAATGCAATATGTAAGTTAGCTGTGAGCATTCATAGTAGCCTCACGTATCCTACTATTAATATATCGCCAACATTTTTTGGTAAAATGAAGTGCGTGTCGTGTGAGCAAGATTTCAATGACGGAGTGCAATGTTCTTCCTGCAAAAGTCACCTAGACTTTGGATGTGCCCAGATTACGGAAGTGGGATGGAGGAAGTTGGGTGTTGCCAAGCGCACGGCCTGGAGGTGTGCATCCTGTAAAGGACTAGCCCCTTCACCGTTAGCTGTGTCACCTATCATCTCATCACCTGCTAGTGGTTCTGAGACTGCTACCCTCGAAATGGTGCTAAAAGAAGTACAGATCCTGAAGTCTCAGCTTGCTGGTGTACCCGCTCTAGTAGTTGATGTAAAGAAGATCAAGGATGAGATTTCTGAGCTCAAAACTTCCTGTGAATACACCAACAAAACAGTAGTTGACCTCACTGTAAAAGTGTCCGAGTTGGATAGCAGGATCTCCAAAGTGGAACAGTGGGAGGAGACAATTGGCTCCCTTCAGAGTCAAGTTCAGAGCGGTCGCGGTTGAATAATGTAATTAAGGGGGTCCCAACTAAGAAGGACGAAAATCTCTTTGCCATTCTGGAGTCCATTAGCAAGAGAGTGAAGTGCCCCTTCCCAAAAGCTCAAATTAACTATATATACAGAGTCCCAATCCACAACTCTAAAGAGAAGTCAATAATAGTGAGCTTTCTGAACCGCTATTTGAAGGAAGAGTTTGTAGCTGCCGCGCGTGCATACAAGACCTTGACGACCGCTGAGGTCGGCTTTCAGGATCTGCAGCAGCGCATCTTTGTCAACGACCACCTGACTGCTGAGTCAAAAAATCTGCTGACCAGGACGAAGATTATGGCTAAGGAGAAATGTTTCAGCTACGTATGGGTTAAATTTGGGAAGATTCATGTTCGTAAGAATGATACATCACAAATGCACATACATCACAATCATCAAAGACAGTGATTTAAACAAAATGGTCTAAAGTGGTTTTTTAGTGTACTGTATAGTCAGTAATGAGATAGTTTTCTTCATTGCACGATTCAGTGTGGTAAGAGTGTTTTTAAATTTATATAGAATCTCGTTCTTGTTGTCATGTCAAATGTTCACAATCTCTGCCTCGGCCGCTGGCCGGCCGGTCCGCTATTGTTCTAAACAGGTAGGCGTTCTTTGTTTCAGTCGTTACTTGGTTCATGCTTCTATCTTTCTCTCACTTATACTTTTTAAACGTGCGTATTGTTATTGCCAGCTTCGTCGTTCTTGTAGGCATTTACAACCGTTAGCTATTCCTTTTGCACCCATAGTTTTAGTTAATGCCTACTGCTATTGCTTATCTTTTCGCACGTATACGTTTCTTGTTTGTGTCACTGACGGTGTCATATATAAAGTTGTGGAGTGTTGTTTTTTAGTGGAATGCAGTTGTTATCTTAAGCGCCTTATTCACCATCCATCCCAGCTGTACGTCCGCTCAAGGCCGCGGCGCTAGATGTAACATACACACACTCGTGCGCGCATCCAGCATGCTAGATGTAATCGATCGATTATTCGAGGAGGTTGTGCGTGTTTATAATGCCGCATAATTTATCAAAGCGCCAAAAAATGGGAGTTCTTCTCATATTGTCAGCAGCAGCAGAAGAGAAGAAAAAAAATAAGAAGAGATTCTGGATGAAAAAAATTTACAATAAGCGTGCGGAGTATACTCAAATTAATAATATAATGAATGATTTGAACGTCATAGATTTTCATACTTATCTTAGAATGGATAGTGAAATATTGGAAATGCTGTTAGGAATGGTTGGACCCGAAATTCAACGTCGTGATACTATTATGAGAGAGAGTGTCCCAGCAAAAGAACGTTTACTTGTAACCCTACGATACCTTGCAACGGGAGAAAGCTATCCTGAACTTATGGTTTCGTATGCAGTTTCACCACAGCTAATGAGAAAAATTATTCCTGAAACTTGTTTAGCTATTTATAAAGCTTTAAAGGATGAGTATCTCAAGGTAAGTCAATGAAACAACTTTTTATATATTTATTTATTAAAAAGAAAACAATCACAGTCATTACAACCACTAATTATAATTTGCAAGCAGAAATTGCTTACCATTAGAAAACAAATGAAGTAAGTACCTAAATCATACAGTGAACAAATGAATATGAGACTCATATTCATTTGTTCATACTCATATTCAATAACATATTCATTTCTTTCTAAAAACCAGAAATTTGTTTAGCTGTTCTGTGTGTACTGGAGTAGAATTTTCAGTTCTTCAATTCCAATAATTCATTATCAAGAATTATTGGAATTGAAGAAAATTGCGTGTTTGGTAATTCTTGTAATGTATCTTGATACTGGGTTAAAGAATTCGCCGAAAGAACCGTCTGAGAAGATGGTATATGAGACAATTGAGTTTCAATGCAACCTTTTGATGTAGAAGAATATTGGATCGGTGTGGAAAAGTATGTTAAGTTTTGAGAAGCCGGTCGTTTGATAATTGTGATCGGAGATGAAGTTTGAATGTTTGGGGATGAAGGCAAGTCTTCACTGTATGGCGAGTTATGGCAAATAGGTGAAGCAGAATGTGCTGAATTTTGAGAAATCGGTCGCTGGATGTTTGGAGGTGAACGCACATTTTCTGCGTATGGTGAAGGTGAGTTGACAAATTGAATAGGTGATGAAGAGTATTCATTTAATGTTGTGGTTGTTTGAGAGGATGGACGCGAGAAGATACGTGAAGTAGCATTTAATTGGTTTGTTCTTGCCAAAAACAAAACATCTGACATTAGTTTTTCTGCATAAATTTTCTGATCATGTGACAGGTTTTGGAGTTGATTATTTAGATATAATCCAAATGTCATGTCCCGATCCGGAGCATTTTTAGGGTTGTCTTCGGTCAATAACTTTTTGGCAACATTTACTAACTCTTCTTGAACTTTCGTGCTTGCTCTTTTTCTTCTGCTTATACCTTCACTAGGTGTTGCCCTCTCCTAAAAACAAAAATTAGTATATGTCACATGAAATATTACATTCTGTAAACAGTTATTTAAACTAAAGTATTTTATCTGTTTCCTCTTCGGATATAACGTAACGGTATTTATTTATTTCTTAATATTTGTTTCAGTTCCCATCATCTGCTGAGGAGTGGAAGCAAATTGCAGAAGAGTTCCAGAATAAATGGCAATTCCCAAACTGCGTAGGAGCAATGGACGGGAAGCATATTCGTATAACAAAACCCTATTCCAGTGGTTCTCTTTACTATAATTACAAGAAATATTTCAGTGTCGTACTTTTTGCTGTAGTTAATGCTAAATATGAATTTATTTACGTCCATGCTGGAATTAACGGTCGAGCAGCTGATTCTGGTGTTTTGAAAAAAAAACTAAATTTTACGAAAAACTAATAAATGAAAGCCTTAATTTGCCCGATCAAAGTATTTTGCCACAATCCCAAGTTACAGCTCCATACCTTTTTATTGGTGACTCTGGATTTCCGTTATTGCATAATCTCCTCGTACCGTATCCTTACAAAGATAATGATTATTCAAAAAAAAATTACAACTACAGATTATCTCGAGCAAGACGTGTGTCTGAAAACGCCTTTGGTATTTTAGCGACACGTTTCAGATTGTTCTACAGTCCTATAACACTTCAAGTGGATTATTTAGATAATGTTATATTAGCATGTTGTGCGTTACATAATTTTTTGTCAAAAATGTGTAGAGAATCTGATATACCAAATTCACTGTTTGACCGAGAAGACACAATGCAAGGAATTGTGATACCAGGGGATTATCGTCAATACTACAATTTTTTGGACATTGAAGAAAAACTTAGTTTTTCTAATGAAGAAGGACAAGTGATTAGGGAGGAATTCAGAAGATATTTTTCTCATGAAGGAAGAGTTGATTTCCAAGATCGAATGATTGTTTAATAAATAATTTTACCTAAGTATATAATGTGTTTAATATTTAATACCTAACCTATCTTCTTCGATCAAATATAAAAACTAGATAGGTACGTCCGTAGAAACACTTTGACCTTAAGAGCGCTCTTATTCCCTAGCAGTAGCGGTGATATTTGCAGTGCAAGTGTTACCACTGACCTGCGGCCGACTGTAACTATCACCAATGAATAATTATGAAATACAATGGTATGTATGGATTTATGTATCTAGTTGGATCGAAGCCTATCTTATTAAAAAACACAGTTAAAAACTTACCGGGTCGGCAAGGCCATCGATCCCAGGTCTAGATGCTTCTTGTGATGATAAAAAAGACATCAAATCATAGTACGACAGTGTTGGCGTATAGACATTATCTGCGGAAATGCCCGTAGACAAGCTGGCATTAACTTTCTTATGTTCTCTGTACTAACCGTTTCTAAGAATGTCATTTTTTTTTCGAACGCTATCAATCGTTGCACTTTCCCCTAAAATGGGCACCATGTCTTGCAATGCATTAATTCTTTTATTCTTATTCATATAATCAGGACTTGAGACGTCCCACAGACAAGAGTGGGATTTATATCTTTCGATAAAACTTGTTATCGTTTCGCGATCCATTTCGACACGTGCGGTCACTATGGCGATGCAAGATCAAAATGGCGAATCGGCTATACAGCAAGTCTATACACGATCAAGCACGCACGACGCACGACGCTCTGACGTACGTCCGCATTATTCACTGTCCATCTGCACGACGTTCGCGGTGGTGGGGGCGCTCGCTGGATGCGAAATTGGTCGTGCAAGTCCAGCAAGCAATTAATAATAATTATTGACGTACGTCAAGCATATTCACAGTCGTTTTGCTTCGTGCATCGTGTATGACCTTGGCGGAACGTACGTCGAGATGGATGGTGAATAAGGCGCTTTAGTTTCATAATAATTACCTATTATTTTATTTTGTTGTACTGCATTCATTTAAGAATGATCTTTTTTCTATATTATGATGTTGCTACTCATTTTCTACTACGGATCTATAAAATGGATGATGTAGGTACAAGTAAATTAAAAATTTACTATCAAAATGTTCGGGGACTTCGCTCAAAAACTTTAAATTTTTATCGTAATATCTGTCTCAGTTCTTATGACGTTATTTTAATCACTGAGACGTGGACTGTAGGTAGTATAGCGAGTTCAGACCTATTTGATGATCGTTACATTGTGTGGCGTCGGGACAGAGATTTGGATCAGACTGGTCAGACAAGGGGTGGAGGCGTGCTTATAGCTATAAGAAGGGATATCACTACTACATTTCAATCACAATTTCAATCCTCAGCGGAGGACTTATGGGTTACTATAGCGCTAAAACAACACAACACAACTATTAACGTTAATTTATGCGTAATTTATTTATGTAAGCAAAGTCTTGGCTTTTCTTTTTCCCAGCAACTACATAACTTTTTAATGAAACTTGATGATTTATTTTTGAATAAACCAGATGACACATACTTATCGGAGATTTTAATCTGAGTTCTATTGTTTGGGAACCAAGAACTGATTCATCATTTATGCTTCTTTCTAATGTCTGTAGTAGTGATGAGCATCATTTTATAGACGATCTTCATGTTCTTGACCTGCGTCAGTACAATGGAATTCTCAATAACCACGGGAGAATATTGGATTTAGTTCTTTCAACCAATGACGTGCTAGTTTTGGACTGTGACGATCCCTTTGTGCCTATTGACCCACATCACAAAGCTTTGTTAATAATAGCTCAATTTATAGATATCCCGTGCTTAAAACCTCGGTCTTACGTTAGGTACTTGTCTATCAAGGGTAATTACGAGTCGATAAACAAGGAAATCTTAGAGACTGACTGGGGTACTGTGGTTACTGGTTTAAGTTTGGATGACGCAGTTAGTTTATTTTACTCATCACTTGAAAGTTTAAAGAATAAATTTATACCGACTAAAAATATTACTCAGTATGGAACTTACCCAAAGTGGTACTCACCTGCGTTAAAAAAAGCGCTTAAAGAAAAATACAAATACCTAAAAAAATACAGGATTTACAAAAATAAAGCTAATCAACTATGCTATATTCTGCTTCGGGATAGAACTAGAGTAATATAGAAACAATGTTACCTAAATTATATTTATACCATTGAGAACTCGATAGAAAAAAATCCTAGATACTTTTGGTCTTACATCAAATCACGGTCTAAGTCTAAAGGAATACCTAATAACCTTAAGTATCTAGATTCCGTATTAACTACTGGTGAAGACATATGTAACTCGTTCTCTGCTTATTTTCTTTCAACATTTCTTTCTCAGGGTTTTAATGACCCATCGGTTATTAATGAACCCCTTTCAGGTACATTCCAGATATCAGATATAACTCAGATTGAAATTACCGTTTCAAACATATCCAAACTTTTGTCGAAGTTGGATGCTTCCAAATCAGCAGGACCTGTGGCCCAATTACAGAACTTGGCTACAATCGGATTATCACTTTTTTCATAGCAAATTCGACTCTATCGCAAGGCATTAGTGGTTGCAATATTGAGAATTCGAGTGAAGCCAAGTTATGTAATACGGCCACGGATCATGTTAGTCCGTACTTACTAATTAACTGTGCAGAAAGCATTGCAATTCCTATCTCGCTTCTTTTTCGGAAGTCTCTGTCTGAGTGTGTGTTCCCTCAGATCTGGAAATCTGCGTTCATTACACCAGCAGCCCGATTTCATAACTTGGCTTCAATCGAATTCTCAGTATCGCAGCCACTAATGCCTTGCGATAGAGTCGAATTTGCTATGAAAAAAAGTGATAATCCGATTGTAGCCAAGTTATGGAATCGGGCTGCTGTGCATAAGAAAGGGTCTAGGACCGACGTGATTAATTATATTTCCAACATTGTCTATAACCAAGTTTATGCAGCTATTAAGAACTCATTCAATTGCACGCAGCACGGCTTTCTCAGAGGTCGCTCAACGGTTTCCAATTTGATTCTGTTAAATGATTATATAACTGAAGCTATGGATACTGGTAGTCAGGTAGACGTAGTTTATACTGACTACAGCAAAGCATTTTACAGAATTCATCATAAAACTTTGTTAATCAAGCTTCACAGCATTGGTATCAGGGGTGACTTGTACCGCTGGTTTTCTTCGTACATAGATCGCAGGACTCAAGCTGTGGTAGTCAGTAACTATGTTTCTAGCTGGGTAACCATTCTCAGTGGGGTACCACAAGGTTCCTTGCTTGGTCCTTTACTTTTTACGATTTTTGTTAATGACATTTCGTCTTGTTTTTTAAACACTCGTTTACTTTGATTTGCAGATGATATGAAGATTTTCACATCGATTAAATCTCCTAAAGACGTAATCAATCTTCAAGCTGACTTAAATCGCCTGGACCACTATTGTGCTATGAATAAGCTTGATCTCAATCCGACTAAGTGCTCTGTTGTCACTTATTCTCGTAAGAGGGAATCAATTCCTTCAGCTTATACCCTAAAAAATGAAGTTCTTATGTCAAATACCACTATCCGTGACCTTGGAGTAATTCATGACTCAAAATTGCTGTTTGACGAACACATAGACAGTATAGTAAATAGGGCGTCTAAGTCGTTAGGATTTGTAATGAGAAGTTGCGCAGCGTTCAATAAAGCCAAAACCTTTAAAATTCTCTACTGTACCTTCGTTCGAAGTATATTGGAATATGCGTCACATGTGTGGAATCCCCGATATGACAAGTACATTGTACGAATTGAGCGGATTCAAAAGAAATTCATAAGATACCTTTGCTACCGTTTAAAAATACCTTACAAATCTGATGATTATTTGCATTTGTGCAAAAAAATGCACTTACTTCCGCTTTCTAAGCGAAGGGAAATAGCTGATGTCACATACTTACTTAAGATGCTGTCTAACCTTGTTGATTGTCCCGAGTTGTTAAGTAAGCTTAAATTGAATGCTCCATCTAAACCTCTTAGATTTAACCCATTACTGAATGTACCGTCAGTGAATACAAACTATAGGCGGAACTCCTATCTAAGGAGAGCGAGTAAGAACTTCAATATATTGAGTAAGCGCTTTGATATAGATCTATTCTGTACTAGTATCGCATTGGCTAGACATCGGTTGAGCAGATAATTTTTTGGCTAATATTTTTGTTTTCTTTACCAGTAGATGATTTATTGGTAATTTGATATGTGAGTTTATATTGTTAAAATTAGTTTGTAAGCTATAGTGTCACTATCCGTGAAGGCCTGTAAATGGCATCCTGTTATTATTAATTGACTAGTCTGTATTTAAATGTTGTTGGTCTTCCAATAAAAAAAATAAATAAATAAATAAATAAATAAATAAAAAATAAATAAAAAAAAACTAAATAAATAAATATCTATTGATATTGTAGGTCCACTTCCAATGACATTTAAACTTAATAGATTTATGTTATTTTTGTAATCACATGTTGTTTTTCCAAATATTGTCTTATATTCCCCATGAAGCGAGCTGCCTCTTCTGTAATCAAACATATACTTGAGAACTTAGTTTTTATGGTTTATGGTATTCCAGAGACCATAATCCTAGATAATGGCCTTCAACTAATTAGTCATGAACTCCAGGATTTATTTCAATATTACAACATACCAAAAATTCATTACACCCCCCGTTACTGTCCGCAAGTCAATACTGTTGAACGTTACGACAAAACAATTATAACAGCAGTTGCTTCTTTTGTTGATAATGACCATCGTACTTCGGATTTATATTTAAATCAAATCCATTTTGTCATAAATTCAGCTGTTAATGAAACTACTAAATTCACACCAGCTTTCTAAGTATTTGGTCGCGAACTTGTAACGTGTGGTTCTGTATATAATGCTTCGGATCTAACTGAAGAATTGATTTTTGCTCCACGCGATGAGTACGCTGACAACATAGGTCAGTTAAGCCCTTTAGTTGCTGAAATTCAAGCACGTTTATTCCGCGCTCATGAAACTAACGCTAAATATTATAATAAACATCATCAAAACCTTGAATTTAACCAAGGCGACATTATATGGAAACGTAATTATCCCATAAGTTCAGCAGGCAAGTATTTTTCAGCTAAATTAGCTCCTAAATTTGTAAAATGCATCATAGCAGTTAAAATTTCACCACTAATTTACGACCTCAGTGATTTATCTGGTAATCCCTTAGGCCGTTGGCATGTCAAAGACATTAAACCTATACCACGTACGTCTTAACCTTAACCATCACTTGTCTACTTACATACTTTATTATAATTATGTACTATGAAAGTTACATTGCTTTCATATTCCTGTACCTTACCATATATTTAAATACTTACTTATGACCATTGTAGGTTCCTTACTTACAAATAACCTTGTATTTAAGTTGTAAGTAATGTAATTTTAATATAATTTCCCTTTACGGAGTAATGTCCACATTTTTAGCCTATTTTTTTTTATTCACTTCATTAACTTTTCGGATTCATTATGAATATTGACTTCAAGTCCCTACGTATTGCTATTCAGTGCTATTGTACTTACTACATACTTTAATTATTTGGTACTAACAATAGCTAATACCCTACTTGTTAGCTATGTACTTTTTTATTTACAATCATAATGTTCAGTATAAAGTGAAACCAGTACCATATATTATTTCTTACTACACCTACACACAAAACTTCCAACACGGAAAGAGCGGCAAATGTGATTACTCTATAAAACAAGCCTAGGTCACAAAACCTGTATTATTTTATAGTTAATATGCTATTACCTACCTACCTTACTCATATTATTTTAACGCTCTAACACAACGTTTATTATGTACATACACGTGCTACAGGCACGTCGTACCCTAAGATACGTTTAGCCATTTTGGCAAACTAATTGTATATAAATATACACATACATACATTTACACATCACACACCACACATTCACCACACATACACATACACATACACTCACATAATCACCCTGATCAGCGGATAGTGACTGTATAAATAGGCCTACACTACACTGTATTGGTTCCACGAGTGACCTTATTGATATATAGGGTTCCTCTTTCTTATGAGTTTTATTTCCAAGGCATGGGACTAAGACTATGAATGATGATGAATGAATGTGTGATTTATGAATTTGAATGCATCTAGGAATCCAATCAATTGTATATTGACATTGTTAATAAACGTTTTCACCTAAAAATTAAAAAGACTTCTCAGCATTTCCATTATTTTAATTAATTATTTTACTATTTTAACTTTATTAACCTTATTATATATATTTTTATTATTAACTTCTACTATTATTTTTTCTTTTGTCCTTAGCATATTTTTTTTTCTTTTTTTTTTTTAAATAAACCTTACTACAAAAAAAAAATTTTTTTTTGTTTACTCTCAATTAAAAAAAAAAAACTCCGGGGAGGCGGGGTATTGTGACGAGGTCAAAACCTCTTTCATAATAATACTCTTTTGATCTCTTAATTCTTTCATAATCCATTTCTTTTCATTTTGATAGTTGGCCATTATTCATTCTAAATACAAATATCCTGTCATTTTTTACATTGATTTTTGGAGCAAAAGGGAAATATGATATAAAATACATAAATAAGTTTATGACCAGTTGAATTACACTTGTAAATATATAAACGATAATACCTACATAAGAGGTTATTTTAATCCGCATCGTCAAAGTACAAAAGTCTGATCATCTCCTCCTGTTCCTGTGCTTCCAATAGTTCCTGTAATTCTGTGTCACTGAGGTTTGGGTCCTGGGTCCCAGTGTTTGGGTTGCTCCCACTAAGCAACCCAAACCCTGGGACCGCCTCGTGACAGTCTGAACTTCGAAATATTTAAAACTTATCACTTTTATGATTAAAATTAAACGATTATCCATTGGACTTTGCTCCTTCACAAATCTTGAAATCTTGTGTTCGTTTAAATTGACAAATATATCTAACGAAAATTTAAAAAATAATCTTCGTTGCACCTCTTAAGGGTCAGAGCAGACTTAACGCCCCGGCAACGGATCGGCACCGGAACGCCTCGCTTACGGCTGGATGACGGCTAGGCGTCCACCCAGCTACGGCGGGGTGACGCCTCCCCTACGGCAAGGTGGCCTGGTTGACGTCTAGACTTGATATATTCCCAGTAGCCCCGTTATGGTTTTTCAGTATGTTTTTTGTAGTTTTTTTTCCCAGAGGTTCCATTAACTGGACTACTGGGATTTTAATTCCCTAAAGTCCCATTTATCTCACAAATGATGCACAGAAGCACAAACGTGTAATTTGGTAAAAATAGGTAATTTAATAGATTATATCCTCTTTTAACTATACTCATTTCTTTTGTGTGATTTTAATTATTTTTCAGGCTCCATTATTTATGCCTTTATTTATTTTATATGTGCTTATGCCCCTAAATGAAAATAAATTATGCGTTCATGCATTGTTTATCTGATTAATATTTATTAATGTTCATTTTATTTTAGCGAACTGTGACTAAATGAACGCATTAAACGCAGAATCTGACTAAATCTGAATAATGTCAATAAGGGTCAAAATAGTGTGACGAAAATTTTTGCAATATAGCAAAACATTTTGAATTTAGACATATCAGACGATTTTTAACCCTTGACATGAACTAAGTACCTTGTTTTTTGAACGTATTTTGACTAAATGAACACAGTAAATGCCGAATCTTACTAAATCTAATTATGTCAATAAGAGTCAAAATCGTGTGACGCTAATATGATCTTATTGATATGAAGTAAGTACCTTAATTTTAGATGCTTTTGGACTAAATGAACACTGTAGAAAATTACTTTGCATTATATTGCACTGCTATGTAATTGGTAAAAGAGTGCATAGATAGTAAAAAATATGAATTGTACTGATTTTATTCCTACTGAAGAATGTTATAAGATAAAATTCTAACAATGAAAGTTATATTCAAAAACTGCTACACTTAGAAGAGTAGTAAAGTTTGCCTTAAATTGGTGTGGATCAGGTTAAATTAAAAATATTTGTTTTACATATTTTTTTTACTATTACAGCCCTTTTAATTTTTTTGTGTACCTTATATATATCCAACACTGGGCGTGGGTGAGCAGGCTGCTAGGAGCAAGTGGAGCCCAGCAGCCGTAGCCGCGGCGACCGCGAGACGTGAGCGCGGTGACGGCGGGTTGACCACGTGCCGTAAGCATAGAATACTAAATAGTTACTATGTTACGCCAAGGCGAGGCGTGGCCGATCCGGTGCCGGGGCGTTAAGTCTGTTCTCTGCATATGTTTATATGTTCACAACTTCCTGAGAAAGATATCTCCACCCCTGTCTTTTTGAGCAATAAAACCGTCAAATTTGTCAGAGCACATTGCCTTAATGCATTCGTCACATTTAACTATATTAGTTAGTTTCGTGGTGACGAAACCAGCTATATGTAAGCTAAAATTTCCTTTGAAAATTGGCTTAGGCACATTTGGCCCACATAGTTATGGCCTTCTAGAAATTCCAAAAGGCCATGACTATGAGGAATTTCCGTGGTATAATCATCCTCATATATTGACAGCAATCTAATTTTTGATTTATTTATTTTAATGACCGCTTTGCATGTTGTTATCAGTATATTGAAGTCAGATTGAATACAGTTGCCGCTATCAATGTTTTTTTTATTTCCCCGTGAATGAGAAGGCGTTTGTATACCACTTTGAACTGTATAGCAGTCGGTTTGTTATTGAAACTGCATTTGGACCCTCTTTACTTTCCAGACACCCCATTGGTCAAAAAATACCCTATGGGTAATTTCCAATGCCCATTTAAGCATGTTAACATAGAAACAAGAGCATCCTTTACTAAAGGTAAATTGTCACTTTCCAAATTGTTGCTTAGAGGCCCTTGGGCGGCCTGACAAACTCTGACACCAGAGGCCAGCACTACCTCATACGACAAACAAACAAAGAGTTTTAGCCAATATTAACATATCCGACGGCGCGCTGGCCATCCCATTGTTGGTGTTGTCGGATGGATATTTCAGATACTTCCATCTGCGAATAAAAAAAATAACTAAGTGCTGGAACAGGAACTTATAAACTGTAAATAAATAATAAGTACAGCTGTTTTTCTGAAATACTCAATTCTGGCTTGTTTGCTTGCTGTTGGCCAGTTACCACAACAATAGGTTGATTGAATGCAGCTCTAGGTACATAAACATGTAGGTACTTACACACATATTTAATGACTATGAATTAACTAAGTAATAGTATAACAGTGCGATGTAACAAAAAAATATATGTAAGCAACAAGAAAGCACTTCAATGTCCAAATTCTACTAGAACTGCATCTTCAACGAGCCCTTTGTTTTTATTTTTTGTTACTATTTGTGTAGCATATTCTGTGGTAGCATCAAAGCGGACTGAGCAAATTCTTGCATATTTACTTGGTACCCAAATTGTTTGGCCTATTGCATTTATCCATTGTTGTTTTACAATTGGACCTAAGGGAAACCTGAAATAGAATAATTTTGTTTATTATTTTACTAGTTTTCCCGCCCGCGACTACGTCCGCGCGGACCATATATTTAGTTTTTGCAGTGTCAACATTCCGTGTTTCCGTGACGATAATATCATAATTCACGCGCTTTTGATTTTTCCCTCTTCTCCGTACATTTACATGATTCTTTTTATAAATACAGACAGCGCGCCACGTGAACCTACCCTAAACAAAAAAAAAGGGTTCATGGGTCAACTTTGAATCAGCAACCGTTCATCTGATCTGTACTAAATTTTCGGCCTAATACAATAAGCCTGCATGGCTCGAAGAACTTCGTTCTACTCCCAATCTACAGTAGCGGAGTTCAATACCCAACAGGAGTGTTTACATTTTGCACATAAAAAAAAACAAACAGTTAAACAGGGGTTAAACAGTTCTATATTATATATTTTCAGCTAAATGCGACCGTATTCTATTGCACTTGTTTAACGACTGACAAACAAAGAATATAACAGACAAACGTCACACAGGTAGGGTGTGATAACGCACTACGAAGCCGAAATTAGCCGAGTACTGTACCGCCGGGTATACTGTACCGAGGGTGTGCTCCGGCCTCTCACCTCTCCAAAGCCAGCTTACACCTAAAATTAGCTATTGCGCAGCGCCTTGCGCCTAACTTCTCAGCCGCCATAAAGATTGGTTCCTACTCTACTGTACATCACTCGTTCTTTGTACATTTGTATTTGTAGTGATGTTATCGATGTTACTGCTGCTCTAAGGCAGCGTAAATATTCTAAGTACGGTATCGTTGTCGGCTTGTTGACGGTACAATGCCATGCTTATAAAAGTAGCTTCCAATGCATAGTCAAATTATATTATATTTAATTCGTATTCCAATGATACATAGTAGTCTTTGCTCTCACTCAAAAGGGGAAATTAACTAAAACACACGAAATCCCCCTTTTGAGTCGATGTAGTTTGAGTGACTGACAAAAACTACTGCTACAAATTAGGCTGATATTTATATGGAACCACCCTAAAGAAAACTTTTGTAATAAAAAGGAATCATCCAAATCAATCCAGAAATCCCGGAGATATCATTGAATGGTTGAACATAAACATACACACAACAAAAATACTGTAATAGTTTCTCTTTTCTTTCGTCTAAGGTTTGGCTAAGATTTTGGTACTTAAAGGTTGTACAACATAGCTTAATCTCCAAGACAGCTGCCAGAGTGATATTTCTAGGGTTGGAGTAGTGTAGGCAAAAATCGATTATCAAACGAAAAATAAACGATCAAATAAATATGTTGCTCACTTATGTTCTAAATTCTAATTGTGACTTTTCTAGTACATATATATATATACATACTAGTTTACCCGCCCGCGACTTCGTACGCGCGGACTCCTGTTTATCGCGAAAAAAAGGATCCTATTTTCTTCTAGGATATTAAAAATCAATCCAAAAGTAGGTATAGCACCGCTCTTGATGTTTTTTGACAGACTTGTTATTTCGTTTCCATGGCAACCACAGACCATTTTGTGATGACAACCGTTCCTTACAGTGAGTAATCAACATTTTCCAATTTTCCCGCGAAAAATTACAATTTCCCGGGATAAAAAGTATCCTATGTATAAGCATGGTATAAGCTATCCATGGTATAAGCTATCTCCATTCTAAATTTCAAAAAAAAACGTCCAGCCGTTATCGCGTGAAAGCTCCCCAAACAAACAAACAAACAAACGAACAAACAGACAACGTTTCACTTTTATATATTGGTATGGATATCTATACAAATAATTAAACTATAAACAAAGTGAAATCTGTACATGGAAGAGAATTTAGAAAAATATTTTTATTTGAAAGTAGAAGAATCTAAATATATTCCTTGGAGACCTGCGGAGCTTTTTTTGTTTCTTCAAAATCGGGTCATCCAAAAAGGAGTTACAGATTTTTTTATTTATACTTGCGTCACAGAATAAAGAATATGGAGGTACTTTTTGAGGTGGTTCGATTTTAAGATTTAATTTCTTGTAGGTCTGTCTCAATATGCCGTCAAATATCTTCGCTTGATGAAATGTCCTCGACATCAGACTCGGCAAAATCTCTTGATTTGTTTTTTTCAGAGTATTTATACCCAAAATCGATAGCCTTCATCATCGTTGTAACCAATCAGCATATCTTTTTTGGCTTTTTTGTCCAATTTCATGCGTGACACCAACCAATACTAGTAACCTAAAAGGGAGCAATTTACTGTATTTCGAGGAGCTATTCTGATCATCACGCCGAAGATCCTCATCTGATCATCAGCAATTATTTTTTTTAAATTCTAAAAAATCGTTTTCGTTTCGTCTAGATCGGTTGAGAAATGCGACCTGTAGAGGAGATCAGCCGGACAGACATCCAGACAGACACCGCACACATGAAAAAATATTTGCCCAAGCTGAAACGGAGTTGCTTCGCTCGCGCATCGCGCTCGCTCGGTCAATTAGACATACTCGTATTTCCAAAGAAATAGTTGTTCTATTTAGTTAGAAACATACACACCATTAAATAAAAGTGAAAACGTACAATTGTCAAGCATCCATTTTGAAAGGTAGTACACTTTTTGTAATCCAATGGATTGATGAATATCACAATAGGTATATTAGGTATTCTTAAACGATGGTAGGTAAGTATGTATTAGCCGCTCATTACTTTGATGTAGTGACACATCATCTATAATCCTCATCATCCAAATCATCAGCCCGTATTCATCCTCTGCTAGACGTAAGCCTCTCCTTGTCAATGCCACTGAGCCCGATCTTCAACTCTTCTCGCCATTCGCAACTCGTCACTCCACCAAGCCAACGGTTGAGACCGTTGGCGTTACTACGACCACGATTAGGTCTCCACAGTAAAATTCGCTTACCCCAACGTTTGTCGGTTCTTCGAGTTGAGTCGCGGGCGAAAGCTGTACTAGCTTTGTATTTTCATTAATTTTTTTTCCTACGGATGGTATTATTTTATTCGGGTGCATATAGAGTAATAATAGTACATTACTGCCGCGGTCTGTAATGACTGCGTTGCTGGCAGCGATGATGATGGTCGAGAGCGTAGCTAAGTTAAGTTCGAGGCCATCACAGCGCGGTCAGCATTGCAGCCCTTGATGGCCAAGCTGGAATGAAGGCCGAGACCGAAGCATTTTAAATTATTTACAGTACCTTATAAAGAAATAAAAAGGGGACGTCCGTTTTTGAGGTCATTTTTCATACTGTGCTTAGGTCAGACGATCGAACTGGTAGAACGCAACTAGTTGCGTTCTACCCAGTTCGATACTTTGACAAAGAGGTCAACCGACGAATCCAACTCGGATGGGCAGCGTTCGGGAAATTACACCAAATCTTCTCGTCGCAGATACCGCAGATCATCAAGATGAAAGTTTATTATCAGTGCGTGTTGCCAGTGATGACATAAGGCATTGAGACGTGGTTACTCAAAAAATCTATTTACGTTTATATTGTTCATTGTCTATCTTCTATTTATAAAACATGAATGTTTGTATGATTGTCCTCTGTGAGTTCCTAAAACATTGATCAGAATGTGATGGAATGGGACTTTGATAGGGTCTTCTGATGAGGCCAAAGAGGGTTTATGGCAAAAAAAAAACATCACGATTAAGAAAAAATAAAAGAAATAAAAACATTTTTTTATTTTTTGCCAGTTTCGTTTTTTTACGTTTATTGGGCTCATACACAAGCTCAAGCTATGTGATAGAATCTGTGCCACGCCTCTGGCGTAGCACCCTCGAGGATGTCGGAGTTTAGCAGCTTCTGAAGGACTTTAAGTACCGGTGTTCCACCCGCTTTCAGTTGCTCTGTCGTTATTCCCCTGGTGCCTTGTTGCTCTTAAGCTGTTTGAGAGCCATTCTGATCTCGTATAGGCTGACGTCCGGGAGCGTTCCGTCCCGCAAACATTCTCGCTAGATGACACAAATGGTTTTGATGTAACAGTCGGGGATCTTTTACCTCAAGGGATCATTATGTACACATCTCCCCTATTTTGATCCTGAATAAACCTGATGATGATTCTACTTAATTCTTGGACTGTTTCAAAGTTCATCGCATCGTCGAATTATATTATTTTGTTTCAAAATTTGAATACCTATAACTACAGTACCGCCAAAAAAAACTAAATAAGTGTGATACTATTTTAGATGATTTAAAAACAGTTTAAAGATCTTAAACACATTTAATTGACTGTACTTATTTCATCATAATATACCTAATTTAAATATATAAAGATAAAACGTGAAAATTGAGAAATTATATTAACCGGTTCACAACGAATTGAAAAAAACTGCATGAAACAAAATGAAAACAAAGTTGCCTACAAGTTTTCTTATAATATAATTAAAAGACAGGATGACATTCACATGGGCACGCTAAATGTATACATAATAAATACTTTTTGATAATAGTACTACAGTGTACAGTCACTATGCAGATTGCATTGTAATCACCATTAAATAAAACGATCACAGTGATCATGTTAATGTACGTTATCATGATCTGTCATTATTGTCATTTTGGTGCGTCAAATGCAGTTTGCACATCTAGTCCACTTTGCAAACAACTGGCCAAAATGCACTAAGTGACCGATTACCTACCTATGACGTCTGCGCTGTAAATAGTCGTCGTTTAAACTATCATGATGATCATAATGATCATGATAAGTACTATGTGATCGTGACTTGTTATTTTTGTTATTATTATCATAATAGTGCATTACATTGTCGCCGTTAAAACGATTATCATTATATAAATGTGATCGTGGCATGTTATTAATTTTATTATTAACATTATGGTGTTTGTTTTGGTTATGTTTTTGTTGTTGGTACATCTTCATTAAATCTAGCGTACATAAACATCGTTCAAGCTCCGCTTTTGCATAGGTAGACTTATCCGCTCTTTTAAATTCATTTGATGATATTTGCTTACGGTTATCCCATTTAGTATTCATTCCTCCGTTAAAGAAATTTATACCATGTGATTTGGCTCTTTTACGTTTATTTTCGTTATGCTTAATTATTTTATTGTCTTCTTTAAATGCTGCATTGTTTTCTTTATTTGAGTCTCTATGTACTTTAGTTCCAGTTACAAATGGTTCGGTTTTGTAAAATTCAATTTTGAAACTCATTTGTGAATGCACTTTTACAGCTTGACGTGTTTTATTAGGTGCATATGTCGGAGAAGGCATCGGTAAAGGATTTATAGGATAAGAAGTATAATTTTCATTATATCTATTACTATTTTTCGTTTCATGGTTCATTCGAGGTAGAATTTTTGGTTTGCATTCACAATTGCATTTTTTATTTTTATGCAATACTTCCGATTCCTTCTTTCTCTTTTCATGTTTTACTTTGAGTGGGATCGCTAATGACTGTGATTGCTGATTTACAGTGGCTCTAGAAGGAACGTAAACAGATCTTTTTATGGGTCTTACTGTATTCACATCTTTAGTTTGATACGTTACATCCCGCTTCCGACGTCTCTCAATAAGTTTTAGACATTCATACGGATCACAGTATCCTGGCACACACACACCAGGTTCACATTCATAAGACAAAAGCGTACGGGGTTTTGGTCGATATTTCTTACATTCACAGCTTACATTAACAGGACTTGTTCCTTTTGAGCTCTTATGCAGGGGAATTACGGTGCCACTCTTTTTGCCTCCTATTGATGCACCTGGGATGTGAAATTTTAAAGTACAGAAGCATCTCTTGAGCGAAGGTCTTCGTCCATAAGCTTCCCTGTCTTTGTTATTATTATGGTTTACATATTTCGATTCTTTGTTTCTTTGTCTAATTCTCTCATCGCATATTAGCAGATTGCATTTTCCAGGTTTGCAAAATTTAGGTTCACATTCAAGAGGTAGAAGACCACTTGGCATTGATGTTACAGGAGGGATAACATTTGCGAGAGATTTTGCAGATGATTTTCTGATTTGTGTAGATATATCTCTACCATTATTATTTTTATGTTTTTTATCTGAGTCAAAAATGTCTTCTTTGTTTTTGCGTTGACTGTTATGCAATTTCAGAATGCAAATACACCTTTTCAATATAGGGTTTGGTGTAATAGCTCTAGGTTTCCATTCCAAATCCTCCACTGATCTGGTTACTTGAGACGTTTTATTCATTTGTGATCTAGGTTCGTACTCCGTTTGCTGTCCTTGATGCCAGTGTTTTATTATTTTTCCATCTTTTCTATCTGTTTTATTTTTTTTAGTCCAGATAGAAGGACGGGAAAATTCTATTTCAAATTCTAAATTAGATCGTATTCTTACCGCTTGTCGGTGAGGCTCACCTAATGATCTTTCAATTTTTTCTGAATAATCTTCGTTATTTTCTTGATGTAATGATGACGGTTTTATAAGATCTTGCTCAGGCAGGTTCCTTTGTATTTTTTTACAAATGCACTTCGTGATTGTATTTAATCTTTTGGAAATCAAATTTCTAGCTTTTATTCTTTCCTCACACATGTATGGATCACATAGACCAGGAGTACAAAAATTGGGCTCACATTCATAAGGCAACAGCTTATTAGGTAGCATTCGTGGAGACATAACATAGTTAAAAAAAGTTGTAATTGAACATCTATTTTTTTTAGAATCTTCTAATGCATTGCTGACATAATATCTATTGTTATAATAATCATATTGAGGAGACTGAATAGATTCGTTATGATATTTAGGTTGGCTCGTTGGTTTTGAAATAGTGTCAGGATAATTTTTAAAGAATTCGTCGATGTTAAAACTTGAATCACGTTTGATAGCTGTTCCGATCGGGTGATAAGGAAAGCTTTTCGATTTTTCTGTGTATGGTGCCTCGTTGAATTGAAGTCTAGCCGGTTGTTTACTTCTGTGTTTTGGAACTCTAGTTTTGTGAATTATAGGGGGAGATTTCGATGCAGACAGTGAAATCATTTTTGTTTTTTCGAGGGTGGGAGTTACAGATAAAGTAGGGTTGGGTTGAAGTTGAGACACAGGCGCTGTCTGTTTAATTTTTGTTGATTGTATTGAAGTTGAAACTGTGTCATTGATTTCACAGGTACATTTCACATTTCTATTCTTGGCAGTTTTTTTTGTAGTACCTATAGAATGAGGTTTTACAGTGAGACTAGCTTTAGAGGAAAGTGGAACCTTTAGATTCGAAGTAAAAGGCCGTAGAGTTAGTCTCCTAACAGGTCTCTTCACCTGTAAGGTACAAAAACAACGGTTCATTTTATGTATTGCCTGAGACCTTTTTAATAATACGTTGGATTTTCTTTCCAATTTCAAGCCATGATCTGTATATTTTGGCGAAGTATGTTTTTCTATTGATAAAATGGACAATAATTGCAAATTTGAAGCAGGCTTGGCAATAGATATATTGGTCATCGGTGTCGCAGATTTCAGTTGCTGTTGTTTACATTCACAAACTACTGTAGACTTCATATGTTGTTTACATTTACATACTACGTTTAGTAATTTATGTTTCAGTGAAAAATGAGACTTATATTTATTTTTCTTTACATCTGAGGTCCTTTTTTCATTTTCCACGACTTGCTTCGAAAATTCCTTTACTTCCTCGGCCTTTTTCAGTTTTTCTCTGAATAATGTTAAAGAATCTTTTTTTATATGAAACACGGTCGCACTAATCTTGGGCAAACAAATACATTTCACCTTTTTCTTTTTATTTACCGGTTGTAGTTTTATTTTATCCTCTTTTGGAATACTTTCATTTGAGAGTAGTTCTCCTTGTGGCTGTACATTTTGATAGTCGTCGTTTGATGTGCTTAGTTTTGTGCTGAATTTCGAAGGACGTATGCACAGATCGGATCTGATAAATGGAAGAGCTCGTTTCCTTTTAGCTTTTATTTGATGATGTTCTAAATATTGATTTACTTTTTCAAGACTGGGTATGTGCATATGAACCTTAGCTTGCCTTGGAACATGTGTTTTGGAGACACAAAGGCAACAAGAACAACATTCACTGTGCAAGTTAATAGACGAGTGAAGCTGGGGAAGTTCTCCTCTATCTATTATATTCACAAGTTTATGTATAGGATTGATTTCCGTAGCACCTCTTGCCTTGAGGAATTTTCTTTTAAAAATTGAGCTGTCATCTTTATTAACATCTGTGCTACTGCTACTTGAAAGAATCTTATATCTGATATCATCGTAAACAGCCCGAGTTCGGACTAATTTTTCAAGAAGTTTTCTTTCTCTCAGCGGTATGTATTTGTTATAATAGAGCTTGTCAATTTTACTTCCATTGATTAATACATTTTCCAGTGATACTTTAATACAATTTTTGCATGAGCATATGCCGGAATGGTCATGAGTTCGGTGCCGGTGTGTTGAATGCATTGATAAATTTCTTCAACATGCAGATACAATGAATTGCTTGGTTAGTGGTACCTGTAATGAAAACCTAAATGAGCAATGGCATGCACTTGAGCAAACTCAACTAAAAAAAACTATATATAGGTATAAATAAAATTCGTTTGTTGAAGGAGATAGGGCTTCCGAAGCACGGAGCAATGGAAACGGCACATAATTAACAAAAGTATTAGTGGACCGAACCCGTTGGAATATTACTCAAACTGTGTACCGCTAGGCTAACATCGCTAAATAAATAATAGGTTGCTGTTCGCTACCACTGTCAAAAAACGACTTTCGAACAACATTTTGTATGATCAAAATATTTTATAAAAATAGCAATTCTTTCAATTCTTTCATTGTTAGTTACATAGATATATTACTAAACTTAACTTACTGCGTTGTTTGTGAAAACACTTGTAGGTTCCAGTGGCTTTGCGCGTGCTTATAAACATCGTGATTCAAACAATGTACATACAGATCACTCGCCTCATGTCATGGTATATAAAATTTAAATTTGTATTCATATTTTTATTATTTTTTTGGTATTTTCTAGGACAATAGTTAAGTTACCATTTTGAGAAACCGAAATAACAGAAATAAATACAAATACGTCAATTTGACAATGATATCAACCAAAGAGTATATAAATACTACGATATCAACAATGTAAGGAGCATAGAGTAAACTAAAGGAGTTATTCAAGAACGTAGAAAGATTATACCGCGTCTACGTGTAAGAACATTCTTGATTGTAGACGCGAGGATGTACCTATTTCTTGATACTATCTCTACGGCCACAGAACACTTAATAGTACTACGTATTACGTCAGGAACGGCAAAGGTCAAGTAATAGACTATATTCTACAAGAACGGTTCTTCTTTGTGCAAGTACATGACAAACGTGAACGACAGAGTACTTTTATGGTGGCTCCAGACTAACGTCGAACCTTTAGATGTGTGGGGAGGTGGTTTGTGCACGTTCTTCTAAATTCGGTCGAATTGGCCCGACATCGGAGCGGCCTCGGACACATCGAAGGTTAAATTCAAATTCAAATTTTATTGCATGCTTAATAATTAGATGGATAATAATAATGATACAACAATATAGATCGATATGGTATGTCGGTACGATCAATTTGACTGCTGTGCATGCCGGACGCGCGTAATTATTTTCGCGCCTCATTCAAAATGTGTCTTCCACATCTACAAAGTTGTTCAAGCATTCACCACCTCTAACTCTTTCTTATTTGCTGTGGGTCTTTTTCCTACTAATAGTATAAATGTGAAAGTTTGTCTATGCATGTTAAGGTGTGCTTATGTGTGTGTGTATGTATGTCTGTCTTCACACTGAAACAGCTCAACGAATTTAGTCGAAATTTGGTATGTAGATTCTGGAATAACACATACGTCATCATCCGCGCTGGTGAAACCACGGGGCGCACCTAGTCTTATATATAATAATTAGTAGTCGCTGATCAGAACCAGCGTGGCAGCACCTATAGCTTTGATGTTTGCTAGGTATACTTAGATGACATGGTTCAGTTCGAAGTTTGCTCTCGAAGTCTGAAGAGTCGGTTTATAGATCGATCAAGCTCGCGCAGATTTGGCCGAATATCTAGAGTTGGAGGCTTGGACGATAGTCTGGAGCCACCTATTTCAAAGAGTGTGAACTAAGCATAAACTTTTTCCCACTGACAACGTCAGCACGGTTAACAGCATCAAAATGGGTGGCAAGTGGCAAGCCGGTTTAATAGTTGTGGTTATAGGTATGGTAACCCTACAATAATTATATATATATATATATATATATATAAATTGAGCCAATTAGTGCAATCCTAACTTGCTCCATCCTCCTCTCACTTTCCCCACCCACCCCTCATCTTTTCCTAACTTCGCCTTCCCTTCCCCCACTTCCCCCCATCCTCCCATCACTTTTTTCATCAACTTCATTATCACCTGCCACTTTGACACCTATCACTATGGATATGAAAGAGTAATATTATGATAACTACTACCTTGCTCGCGCGCGAAAAAGCTACCAAGCGTACGACCACGCGCATACAGTGCATGCGCATGCGTTAAGTAGTGGGGGACAGTGCAACTCATTTCGGAGTTATGTCAGTAGTTTCATCAAAGGTACTGAACAATGGTATCCCTGACGTAAAGGATACATTCTGCGTCGCTAGTACCATTATATTAATGGTACGTAAAGGTGTGTCAGTAGTACCTTCAATGGTACTTCTGAAGTTACGGGGTGGACGTGGTATAAATAAATATAAATGTGTATTTTTTTATTCATTTGGTATGAGCAAGAATGCTACTTTACAATGCTACAATAAATAAATAAGGGCTTTAAGTGAAGTTGATTGACTAACAATATTTTTTGTGTTGATATTTCAGCTGATTGCAAAAGATTTCAAGTTTTTTTTGCATATATCCGATGATCAGTGATCGTTCAATTTTCGCTGAGAGCAGTTCTGTTGCTCGCGTCCGCGCGTACCTACAGTGAAATCTGCAAACGTAGCATAACACCGACGATGCCGCCAGCCAGACGGCCTACTGCGATGACCTAGTTATTGCCCAAGGCTACCTACTGCGATGACCTAGTTATTGCCCAAGGCTACCTACTGACGGCAAACCATTTATTGTTAAGGCGAAAACTCGCTTTAATTTTACAATGAATTTGAATAAAATGGAGACGCCAAAAGATAGTGACATACACTTGACAACTGAGACTGAGCATCTTTTGTACAAGCATTTTTGTACAGAACGAGCTCATAGTGAGAAATTGCAAAGCCTCGTAAATGACTTGAAAAGTCAAGTAGAGATCCTTCAGCAACAGCTGAAATGTATGGCGGAGAACCCAACGAAACCAGCATCAACAACCATGGAGACTTCTCCTCCGCGTGTCGAATATACCACGGATGACGAAGATCTAGCTCATGAAACAGAGTGGATACGGTCAAAAACAAGAAAAAAAAGAAAGTTGAACACATCACCTGCTCAAGTTGAACCAATCTATTATGACAATAGAAACAAAGAAAAATCTAAGAAAAATCCTCTGCCACCACCCATCATAGTGGATGGCATACAGGACTATCAGAATTTTTTCGACTTCCTCAAAGAAAATCTAGCAGCTGACGCGATCAGTATCAAAATGATGAACGGCGATACTGTAAAAGTTAATGCTATCAACGATGAGTCATATAGAACTATAACAAAAGCCCTCACGTAACGCATAAAGTTACATAGCTCAAATTTACTGAAGTTATTAAGGTGTACTTGGGGTACATTTGGCAGCTATTCATTTGATTTTAAGTTCACTCATTTACTTTAAATTGTGATTTTTATGATTTCGGAAACAATTTAATTAGTAGATATTTGTCGAACTATTCAAAAAACTAATAATCACAAAAATAAATATATTTTAAGGTCTATTAGTGGTATTTTTTTCATACTTCTATGTCAAGCCATTTTCGATATATGGCAAATCACAAAATGTTAGCTCATCCTTCTAAACCACAACATTTTGCTGCAGTAATACACTCATTTTATTTTCGTCTTGAATAAACCCTTCCATCTATTTTGCCCCACTTTACTCTAGCTGCTAGCCGACGTACGTGACGTCACAGGCCGTCATCGGCGGTGATTGACGATCTGCAACTCACTGTAACTGAGAACATATGTGTATCTCTTTCTGACGACGCGGTTCTGTATATCTCTGTAATCTTTTAGCCTCTTCAGTGTTGCAAATATAGTTGTTAGCTATAGGACGATTTCGCCGTTTTTTGTGTTTTATAATGGGTATGTCTCTATTGGTAAAATCTCATTGGATAAAGTTATATAAAATTCAAAGAGGCGCTGCTGATGTAATCAAACTTGCGAAAAATAAGACTAATAAACGACGACGATAGCCGAGGGGTTTATTAGTCCGCGTTGATAGAATACGAAACGAAGTACTACTTAATTATCGGGCATTGGTCGTGGTCTCGTGGTCCACTATCAATGCCGGATTTCACAAGCGATCACTGCTATCGGACGCTGTTCACACGATGTTTACTTGACTGTAGAACTTGGTTTATTTCGGTCGAAACCTGCATGATCTATAATCTACATGTGAATCGAGGGTGATGTTACGAAGAGGAATTGTTTAATCCGGTGTTACCACGAGTCCGTACCCGGGTAGACCCTCACATAATTGGTAGACCAAGGGGTTTATATATAGCTTCCATGACCTATGCTCCGTCTGTATATCTATCCAAAGATGATCGTCAAAGAAATTTATAGAAGTTACTTCTCTTTAATGATATACCTACAAATTGCGTCCATATTATCTTAGGTGTAACTAGGTGCGCCCCGCGGTTTTACCCACGTGGTTGATGAACGATGATGGATGACGATGATGATTAAAAGTCCCAGTGTGATAACTGCTATCTTTTTTACCGCGTACAGTCGTTTCAGCGTGAGTAACAAAAACAAAATGCTAAACACAGTTTTATTTAAGTACACCAAACAAAATAGCATGTTATTTTATTATAAGATAGGTAGTTCATTTAAACGATCAAGTCTACTCGTCTAAATTAGAATTATTCATGATTAGGTATGTTTAATATTATGTATAACGGTATTGATTATATTGCGTACAAAAACTATTATTATCTTGGTATCACACTAAATAATACAGCACAGTCGTCCAGTTAGAATTGTAGGCATTTTTGGTACCGGGATCTTTGGTATTTATGAGATAGTCCGAGTATTCCACCTCTGTCGTAAAACTGCGGGTAGGAATACGACGCCTGCCGTCCTCAGTTTTTTCGGAGTCTGCTGTTCCTTCCTTAACCTCTGCGTCTGCTGGTTTTTCAGAGTCTGTTATTCCTTCCTTAGCCTCGTCGTCTGCTGTATTGGTGGAGTCTGCTATTACGTCTTTAGCTTTGGCATCTTCTGGTTTGTCAGTTTCTGGTATTATTTCCTTAGCGTCGGCGACTGTTGGTTTGTTAGAGTCTGCTATTTCTTCATTAGCCTCGGCGTCTATTGGTTTGTCGGTGTACGCTAATTCATCCTTAGCCTCGGCGTCTACTGCTTTGTCGTTGTCTGCTATTACTTCCTGAGCCTCAGCGTCTTCTGCTCTGTAGGTTTCTGCTAATTTGTCGTCGATGACTGTTGATTCCTTGGTTACTGTTGTATTTGTCTCGTAGTCTGTGTCATTTCTGGAACATTCCGTTATATCGCCAGGAGTCGGCACGAATTTCGTGTAAGCAAGCGGTCGCGCTTTCACGTAACCCAGCTTGTAGAAGATCTTATCGAGAACTCCAGTTGCACGGAAGATCAGTAGGAGGATGACGATAGCCATGGCTGCAAAATGAAAATAATTGTAATTACATAACTACACATTATTATTACAAAAGCATTTATTTATTATTTATAGTCCTTGTCCTTCAAACCGAAACACAGAAATGCTTGTTGTACTGTTTGTGGATGAATATCTGACAAGGGTGTGGTACTTCCCCAGGCGGACCCTTACCTTAGAGGCCTACCAATATCGTACATACTCCTAGCGTGAACCAAAGAACTTAAATAAAATATCTGTACCATTAATCACAAGCTGTGACAGCTGACAGACAACAAACGGTCTGTTCGGCGCTTGCCCCCTTTCTGATTTTGTCTATTATTTCTAGGAAGTATGACTTTTATGTGCTACTATTTTTTCTAAACTACTTTGTTTCGTGTGATCGCTATCATGGCCTAGACTGGAACTGGCTCTCAAAAGGACTTCGCTGCCGAAATACCCCTAACGGGACTGGGCGGCAGATTTAATAGTAGGTAATTACCTGACATAAGGCAGTCGCAAGCACCCCCTCGGTTCACAGGGCACGGGCCGCCCCCACCGCACATGAAACACTTCAGCCTTGCAGTCAGGAGGAACACCACGCATATCGGTATGAGGGATATCATTTGCATCATGAAGGATATGAAGTTGTATAGCGTCTGAAGGATCATGCGTATGAGGTTTTCAATCATGAGGATTATGGTCATGAAGACCCGCACCAGCATTTGAATCCCGCATATTACTACTTGGAGGAGTGCGTGAACCGTTCGACACATGGTGGATTATTTTCCTGTGAATTATAAGGTAAAGTTGGATCAGTGTGTTGGATCAGTGTACGATGGTGGCCAAGCGGTAGCTTCATAATACTTCATAGGTAAAGACGTCAGTTTTTTTTGTATCGTTTGGTTCTCACGCACCTAGTATACCACTAGGTGCGTGAAAACCCAATGATACCAGGTTCAATCAACTGCTCCGCACCAATGAATTTTCTAAGTTAAGATCAGATTTCTATCCCCGAGTGCTTCAGACGGCAAGTTAAGCTATCGCACGTGGTTGTTATTAATTAATAGCAGTCGTTATGCTATGTTAGAGGCCCTCGGGCAGCCTGGTAAACTCTGACAGAGCCAAGCATTACTTCTCACGACAAGCAAGGCACCTATTACTGTTTATTGTCTGCAATTTATATGTACCCTGTGATATCAATTCCACAGTCCCTGAAGACGAGTCTTCAATGCGTGTGTTCTAACAGTGTCAACATGCGAAGCCGAGACGAGGACACTCAGTGGGACTAGTCCAAAAAATTTAATATGATCGGGATTTCTTTCGCTGAAGGATAAGATGCAAAACGAGATGATCCGATATAAAACCAAAGTCACCGAAATAGCTTAAAGCATGACGTATGCCCACAGGCCAGGTGGAACCAGGATTTGCGAAAGGCGGCCAGCAGGAACTGAATGAGAAGAGCCAAAGACCGGCTCTGTGGCGTTCATGTCCAGCAACATAGGCCCCCAGTTTGGTGCTCCCTGCCCCCAACGCCACAGATCCGTTATTCTCTCGCAAGTCATACTTCCTGGGTGGTCATGTAAACTTGTGGGTCCTTTTTATTTATTAATAATAATTATGTTCAATTTTGATTGACTTTTGGGGCGACAAGATATGTCAGGTGAAGATGACATCGACTTGTTTTGATTTGAATCACTAATCGGTGAAGTATTACAAGTACTCACATTTCAACTATCAATTGAAATACAATAGCTACATTTAGTTGACTTGTAGTTATTATAGTTTTAATTTGCTATGACCTTCAAGAGCTTTCTGCTTGCGTAAATCTAAATCCGGAATAAAAAGTTTATTTTCCATATATGGAAATAAATATTTGTTACTTTGTCTTAATAAGATGACAAATACCATTAGGATCAATGATATTAGTTTATATATAACATCATTGATTAGGATAGGTTTCCTAACGTGTAGTTTCCTGTTTCCCCACCCAATGAGTCAAACCAAGCCAAATTTGCAAAATAACAAAATATAAAATTAATAATCCAAATCAACAATACTTTTCATGGAATTACCCAGATAGGTAAAATTCAATGTAATGTTGTTAAATGGGATATTAGAATCATTATGCATGATAAATGTATAATATAACTAAATATGGGATCAATGTTATCATAACGGTTTAAAATTATACTCTCCTTCCTCTACAACGAGGTAGGTAGATTTTGACGGCTTATGGGGAATCTCGCCACTAGGCCGCACCCAGTAGGCTACTCTGAACTCAGGGGTTAGCTGGGCCGCATTTATGAGCCAGTTTCCCACTGAGAAAAGGTAACGTGGTAAAATCGACACAAGCTATTACGATGTTTTGTAAAATAAAGAGGAAAAATGCAGCGGGAGAGAGGGCTGCTTCAATTTTGATCTATAATGTACACAAATTATAGAATACGCCTGGACTCAAGACTCGGATACTTACTTAAACAATGTGTTCTGTGCCCAGGTGAAAATGGTGGATTGAAGCCATAGATCTAATTAAAAGTATGAAGATTAGGTACCAGCTCCTCGGGCATGGACCGCTTTAATTAGGTGGAGCGCTCACAATAGTGTCGTGTTTCGGAGGCGGAGGCAATCGGAGGCACGTGTACCTTCGTGCTAGCAGTGCAGCGACTCTCATTCGCGTCGCGTTACAGTTTGCGTACGTCTATCTTTGTTGTTGATGCATATAAAGCACGACGGCGCGGCGGGAACGTAGCTGTGTGGTTGTTTGTCTGTAGTTGTATCTAGTCCAGTTTTTGTTTACGTGATATTAAAGCGAGCCGTATTTCGCCCCCTTAAATTAGATCTACACGGAATACTGTATGGAAACAACTTGAAAGTTGAAAGGAACGAAAAAAGCTTGCGCGCTTAGGTATACCTAGTGGCACGTAAGTCTAGCGGTGAACGAAACGTGGCGGGGATCTTGGCACAGTCAAAGTTTATATAATGTGTTTAAATGCGTGTCGAATTAGGGAAAGTATCGACCCATATTTTTCTATTTGAGGGTGGCAGGACAGGGCGGACAATAGAAAGTATCCTTCTATCCGCCACCATATTTTACAACGACGTGGTTTTATAATACAATTCTCACAATGATCGGAACTGGATGGCAAGGCTAAGGGCCATATTTCACTGAGATACCATGTCGGCGCAACCATATTATGCAGTCGCGCTACCAACGTAAGGTACCTCGCCTGGCGTTCGTTTGGTTGCACAACCAATTTGGTGGCCAACCAGCATCGACGCGTGCACTGAATGTAACTATTGATTAATCCAATAGAGATGCTCGGAAGAAGTTGTGGACTTTCTTAGAGAACATAATGGACAGGATCTACTCTTCGACGTCCTTTTGAAACTCGAGTATTATAGTGTATACTCTGGTATCTCCTTTGCTAGCTCAAAGACACCATGGTTGCACGACCGGTGGCATGACCGTGGACTCAGTGTAATATGTTTAAGTGTTGACGATTATGATATTAAAGCGTACGGAAAATGAAAAAGAAAATAAATTTTACCTCGTCCTTACTACAGCTAAGACAATAAGTCTCCTACTCTGTTTCATTTGTAAAAAAATTAATTAACATAACCAGTTTGATGTTCTGTTAGGAAACTTTAAAATATATAAACCTGTAGAAAACAGAGGAAAAATTTTGCAGAAAAATCAGATGAAAATTACGTAAAAGTGACAGGTAGTAAAAAGAAAAAACTGAGTTCTAACCAAAGAGTTCTAACCTAAGACCAAGGAAGTTGGTTGTACTATTTTAGTAGTATATAGAACTTCCTTGCCTAAGACCTACCTACACAAATAGGTACCTACTATGAGATCGAGATCCAATACATTTCTGAGATGTTTCATAATCAAAGAGAATACAAAAAACCCAACCAAAAGCGTTGCGGACACGCGTAGTGGTAGTATTAGGGTTCCTTAACCAGGATCATAAGCTACCCACCTATGACGACAGTACTACCTATAAATTATTTTTAAGCATATTAATATAAATTTATGCATAAATTTATTTTATAATGAATGTTATGGAATAATGTTCAAAATATTGTATCTCCGAAATGGATAGGCTGTTGGAACGTTTTTTACATTTAAGAACACATAGTGTACACAGTTTTTTTACAATAAAATATTTCTATTTCTATTACTGCAATCAGTCCAGTAATTTCTACGTGATATGCCAATAAAGTTGGATAACTTGGTCAGCTATATCATATACAAATCATGGATGATTTATCTATGCCCGTGCGAGGGCAGGTCGCTATTAAACATATATGACGGTCTTCTCTAATTCGACCCAGACGGTCTATCCAACTAGGAAATCTGAAGGTTAGATTTTCACCGCCAAACTAAGGAGTTTTCCAATGCATGGAATTCGTAAAGTACTTAGTAGGTAGGTAATCGAAATACTTGCCCTACCACATTATTTTATGCTACTAACCCCCCATTCTTTTATTATGCAGTTATATAATCAAAGCCCCCATTCCTATAAAAATGAAACGAGTCGTTTTTTCAACGTCTCGTTACTTTGTGACGTTTTTTGTATGGCGTTTATTTCAAAAGCTGACGGACAGTAAGCGAAAACTGTTCATTTTAAGATATAGGAACCGGCCTTTAGTAGTTCGTTTTGACAGTTTTTCATAATTTTTCTATAGCAGTCATTTGTTTGGAAAAAAAACAATCGCGGAAAAAATGATAACTAGTGTTCTCTCACCACAGCACAGAATATCTAATAAACCACAGTGTCGCTAACGACATCTCTATGATGCTAAGCCATGTTTTCACTAGGGGACAAAGTCGAGAGACTGTCGCGATTTTAGGATCGGGCTGCAGTAAGTCTCGAAAAACCAGATAAAATACTTAGCCCCACATGTTTCAGATAGTGCAAAAGAGATAAGAAATCAAATACTCATAAGTGCAATAAGCACAGTAATAAAATATATATCTAAGTTGGGATTCCCCGGCAAGTCGATCGTTTGTGGCATGGGCCGTATTATACGCTTTATATTAGCTTCACTTATATGTTTGTATGTGTGTATGTTTGTAACCGACACCTTTGGACGCTATTTTGACCCACTTTAACGGTCAGATTTCATTCAAATTTTGCGCACCTGTCAAAGACCGATGACAATGAAATAATTCGAAAAAAAAAGAATAAAAAAAAAAAAAAAAAGTTGAAAATAAATAATAGTTAAAAAAAAAACACGCTTTATATAGAAAACCAAACAAAAAATAGAAAATAAATTTTCATAGTGTAAATAAGAAAAAATGTTTTATTTAAAAAAAAAGCGTGGAACCATCTCATGTACCCCAGCTTTCAAACATAAAAAAACCGCAGCTAAATCGGTCCATTCGTTTGGAAGCTAAGATTTTCACCCCCTTTTCTCACCCGCCTTTTCTCCCCCCTCCCCTCACCATATAGCTAAGCACCATCTCGATCACATCAGCTTTCAAACTGAAAAAAAACCGCATCAAAATCGGTGCATTCGCCTGGGAGCTACGATGCCACAGACAGACACATACACACACACACCCTCACACACGCACACATCCTCACACACACCCTTACCCTCGCACACACACACACACACACACACCCTCACACACCCTTGTTCGCGGCATTAATAGTACGCGGACCTTTACAAAAATCCAGGTTATGCGGGCCTACCTTTCCCTTTGCTTTAGCGAAGTGTTAATACCATACGAAAAGTAACCTATCTCTCTCCAACACAATTCTCTGGTCAGAATTTCTATACACTCGAAAAGGATAGAACTAAATGTTGGAATGTTGGATATTAAATGATGAACTTTCATACTAAAACCCCGATTATGCGGTCCGACCGCATAATAAGAAGGCACAAACGCTCTTCACACAAGTCCGCATAATAATCTAAAGTCATACTCTTTAACACAATGCCCGCATGATATTCATAAGCCATACTCATTTACACACAGACCGCATAATAATCTAAAGTCATACTCTTTTACACAATGCCCGCATAATATACAAAAGTCATACTCATTTACACACTGACCGCATAATAATCAAGAGTCATACTCATTTACACACTGTCCCCATAATATTAAAAAATCATAGTTATTTACACACTGACCGCATACTAATTAAAAGACATACTCTAATACACACTGCCAGCATACTATTCAAAAGTCATACACACACTGACTGCATAATAATCGAAAGACATGCCTCGTTCACAAACTGATGAATTTGATTACACAAGACCGTTATTATAATATTACAGCATTTTTACTAAAACCCCGACCTACTGAGGGAATACTTAGGAAGGCACAAACGCTCTAAAAATACAGTCCCCATATTATTCGAAAGTACTCTTTTACACACTGTCCGCATAGTATTCTAAAGTTGTAATATGTTACACAATGACCGCATAATATTCCTATTTCACGCTATACACGCTTTGAAGGACAAAAAATCTCGAAACTGCGGACCTACCGTATAATAAAATGTCATACTAATTTACACACTGACCCCATAATAATCAAAAGTCATACTCTTTTACACACTGTCCCCATATTATTTGAAAGTACTCTCGTAATTTACACACAGTCCACTCAGTATTTTAAAGTCGTACTTACTATTTAACAAACACTGACACAGAATAAATAATAGTACAAATACACTGACCGCATAATATTCTGACATGTTCTATTACACAGTCAAACCTTAAATCCCGATTATACGGACCTACCGCTTATGAAAAAGGCACGAACGCTCTGAACACATTGTGCGTTCATAATATTGTAAAATCAGACCCTTTATAACACTTTCTGAATAATTATAGTACTATAGATGAATTTGCTTACACAAAATCGTACTTAGCGACAATAATATTTTTCAAAGTCATACGTTGCGCGTTATTTTGGTCATGTACAGACAAAACGTAAGATTCAAATCGCCTGCTACTTTTCCGACCCGTCCCGTACCACAACTGACTATCATCAGCTTTTAAATTTGTAATCGACTTCACAAAAGGAGACGGTTATAAGTTATAATGATGTTCGATTGTATGTTTTTTTTGTGTATGTTCTCCGATTTCTCCGTCGATTGCGGATCGATTTTGAAAATTATTTTTTGTTTGCAAGTGTTTACTCACGAGGTGGTCTCATATAAATTGCATCAAAATTAGTTAAGTAGTTTTTGAAATTAATTAGATTTTTCGTAAATTGTGTTAAATATTACCTTTAATCTCCAAGATTTTATTCATTACGGTAGAATTTCAGTGTAGTCTCATATAAACTTCATCAAAATTCGTTACGTACATTTTTTATTAGAACATCTTGTGTTGTATGTATGTATGTATGTATTTATTGTATTGTATGTTTTAAATTTTTTCTTCGGGATTTCTGAACTAGAAGATTATTTTTACTTGAGAAAAGAGGACATCATTATCATCATCATCATCATCATCATCATCATGTCAGCCCTTAGAAGTCCACTTCTGAACATAGGTCTCCCCCAAAGAGCGTCATGATGAGCGATCTTGTGCCATCTCCATCCACCGACTTCCTGCTATGGCTACAATGTCGTCGGTCCATCGTGGGGGGGTCTCCCCACACTTCGCTTGCTTGTTTGTGGCCGCCATTCGAGAACCTTTATTCCGCAGTGGTTGTCGGTTCTGCGAACTATATGGCCTGCCCATTTCCACTTCAACTCTGAGAGCTATGTCGGTAACCTTGGTTCTTCTACGGATTTCCTCATTTCGGATTCTATCACGTAGTGAAATACCGAGCATAGCTCTCTCCATTGTACGCTGTGCAACTCTGAGCTTCTGTATGAGACTAATAGTTAGCGACCACGTCTCAGTGCCGTGTCATCACTGGCAACACGCACTGCGCGGTGCAAATGGCGTTGTCACAACTGTCAGTAGCTCTCCGCGCTGCCTGCGCTCATCCCGCTGCAACAGAGCATACGCTTCAACAAACGTTACACGTAAATGGCGCGTTTTATAAATGAAACGGACCTATTTTAATTACACAGAATCAAGTCCGTATTTTGCATCACATACGTAATTTAACACAGGGCGAGCGCATAATCCATTGCAGACTATCACACACAGAACAAGGTCCGCATTTTACATCACATACATACTTTAACACGGGACGAGCGCATAATCAATTGCAGACTAACATACACACCTCGAAATCCGCATTGTAATAACCTACTAACTCTTACACAACTAGGACTGGTGGCGCCACGTGGTGGTTACACACTGAACTAAAACACTAACGGATGTTAACTTAAGTTGACAAATATCCCTAATATGCGGTCATTTTTCATATTTTGCTAAGATTTCACCAGTCAACCAATCTCATCGCGACGAAATCAAAGATATATTTGAGACCTCGTCAAATTATTATGCGGACGTCCGCACAACCGAGTAAGTCCGCACAATCGTGGTTCCTGTCACGGTAAAGTCCGCATAATGTTAAAGCTGTAAATACACACACAAACACACACACACACACACACACACACACACGCACACGCACGCGCACGCGCACGCACACGCACACGCACACGCACACGCACACGCACACGCACACGCACACGCACACGCACACGCACACGCACACGCACACGCACACGCACACGCACACACACACACACACACACACACACACACACAGTTAGTGGCTTAGTTGATCGTGCGACGGACTTGAGTACCAAAGCAAGCCTGCAACCGGGTTCGATTCACGTCACCGATTACTTATTGCAATCTAAATAATTTAAATTAAAATAAAACTGAAAAAGCCTTTGAACATCTAGGTAGAGTAGGAACCAATCTTTATGGCGGCTGAGAAATTAGGCGCTGCGCAATAGCAAATTTTAGGTGTAAGCGGGCTTTGGAGAGGTGAGAGGCCGGGGCACACCCTCCCGCTAGCCCACCGCATCCCGCGCGCGCTCGCCGCGGTTGTGCTTGTGTGCACGCTACGTCCGTACGCTGCAAACATGCATGCGATTCTGTTCAAGTACAGTCTAGTTAGTTATTTTAAAGTTGTTTGTTACCAACCAATACAACCCACCAACACGATATCAGCATATATTCCGATATTCATATTATTGTGTTGACGTATGTTAACATAATTTCATGATTGGTTAAAACATAATGAATATGTTAAAGCGTTGTCGACTCTAATTTCGCTACTAGAAACATAGCTATAGGTATAACGTTTTTTTATCATTCCATTATTTGCATGTACTTAACACATATATTTTTTCAATCATTACATTATTTGCATGTGACATGTAAGTAAGTATGGTTTATGTAGTTTATTAAATATCTATGTAGGTATATTCATTTTTATTTTGCATGATATATTGTATTGTTTTGCACCACCGTCCTTTTTTAATTCGTAATTTCTGTCCATCCAAAGGTTGTCTGGAAAAGATCGCTTTTAGCGATAAGACCACCTGTTTTGCCTATTTTTATATTAAATTCTTGTATATTTGTTCCATAATTCTGGTGTAATAAATTGTTTCTTATTATTAGCATGTTCTACAAGTAGGTAGTAAAAAAAATACCTTAATAATTGCGAACCTTACTGTACCAGCACGAAGTCGCACCCGCAGCGCCATTAAGATTGGTTTTATACGTCCACTCCACGAGAAAAAAAAAAAATAAGAAAAACATATATGTACAAATTAATTTTGTTGGTATTAAATACGTCGCCTGGACGTCGCATGTTCGTCATTTTTAGGGGTTTTTTGTTACCAGATTTAAAAGTCCCACTGAAGTCACAATATGACGTCATGTGCCAGTGACATTTTGAAGTCTCAACGAACGTTATATAGAAGTCACGTCAGGACATCTGTTACGTCTGTGTCTAACCTTAATGCGACGTCATAATGACGTACAATTCCTACCTGAGTTATAGCTTAAAGCCAATAGACTTTATAGCCGGAGTTTTTTGAAAGTATTCAAGGTGTTATGTTGTTAATTTTTGTTTTTTCTCCATATTAGTGTTTTTTCGAGTGTTAATGAGTAATATTGGTGTAATATTAATCATTATGTGTTTGTTAACATGCACAAATGTGAGCAAAGGATAAACAATCAAAAAACGTGACTATTTGTGATATTTTCAAAACTCTCCAGGAAGTTTCAGTAAAACTAACCGCTTTTTCTGATTCGTGACTTTGACAATTATTGACTGTGACTTGACAATACTAACAATAAACTAAACTTGACATTGGCGAAATTGCTAGTAGGCTAGTGCCTCCGCAGAAGCCATCAAAATAAAAAAATAAGAAGAAAAGAAAGACTTTATAGCCAATATAAAGAGTTCAATATTAAGAGTTTCTAATATATATTTTAAGTTCGTATGTATATGAGCTGAATAGGTTCGGGGGTTTTTTAAATAGATCTGTAGCAAATAATGGGGGCAAACCTACTGTATATTGGAAGTCTGTGGTACAAACGCTACGTTATTAGTTAGTTGAATAGAATTAAACCAATAAGGTACGACATTGTTTTGCGTACCTTTTGACTGTAAATAAATACGGAACTTCATGCTCGTGATCTCGACGACAGCTGTCCCGATTATCAAGCTATATTTTACAAACTATAGTATAAAAACGGTTCGGTTTCAGTTCGAACAACTATACTCGCGAGCAATGAAATCGACTCAGCTCCTGCGCGCGCAATCAAAGGTGTTTATTTTTCTATGTTATCATTATATAATTTACAATATAAATTGATTATTTGAAAGCTCTAATGATGATGTCTTCATGAAAAAAAATCGTAAAAATCTGACACTTATTACTGAAAATACGTACAGTTAGAATTATTGCATTAACATAATTATTGCTTTCCTCGTTACGGCAAGTTTCGTGCAGTGAGTGCCTATAAAATCTCCGAAACGGAACGTATTTAATCATAATTCTGTATTAAATTTTTTTAAATGATTTTTCTTTCATGGGTTTTCCCATAGCTTGCTTTCGAACTTGTACAAAATTTCGTATAATTTCATTTAATCATATCTCATAAAATATTCACCTGAATTTGACTAAAATTATGCAATTATAAAGGTGAGATGGTGAGTTTTTAGTGTCTATAGGTTTTATTGTTTGTTACATATTTTCAGAATTAGAATAACTAGCTGTAAAGCTAAAAAACACGCCTGCCCGGCCGAAAAAGAGCTTTTGCCAATAAATTATATACTGTTGGAATGTGCTTATCAAGGCCTTTAATTTGATACCCATATTGTAAAATTCGACAAAAAATTTTTTTTTCTAATTTGAAAATGTAGCCATACCTACTGCCGCCATTATTGAATGTTTTTAAAAAAAAAACAGCGTATCTTACTCGGGGGATGTAAGGATTCTAACGATATCCCATACGTCTAAATATGTTCAGGCATTTAAAAGTTATGGTGAAATAAATAAACTCACATACATACATACATTCATACATGAATGCTTAAAACATTCCACTCCTTTTCTGGGCAGTCGTGTAAAAACACGATGCGCACTCGAGGTCTTGAGCCCATTTCATTGCTCGCGAGTGTATTTACATAGGTACATAGGTACTACCTACCATAAAATAAACAACACGATTAGCAGTATCAAAATAATATATTACTTATTATAGTAACTGATATTAAATCAACTTGTTGCTCTCGGCCAATGATAATTATATTTATGAATGTCATTGCTCTCGGCAAAGAAAATCGTGAAAACTTGGTGCAGTCACAGAATAAATATTAGGTACGAAGCGCGGCGTGGAAATGAGAGAGCGAGCCGGATAGCTTAAAGCTTGTACGATTTCCGCATCATCAGGTCAAAAAAGCAGTCATTGTCGATCGAAACGCTGATCCCGCTGTAGTAGTTCATGAACTCCTCCAAAGTAACCTGAAATTTCAAATAATTGAGTATCCAGGTGGTAGGGTAGGTTTTTGTAAAACTGTAAGGGAGCATTAATCTATATGGATTTGCTTTGCCGTACTTTCGTTTGTGCCAAGATTTGTGCTGATTCAAAGCATCCATGCACCGAGCATCCATGGAACTAAAATTGGCATTGTCTCATCTCCTAACGTTAGTCATAGAATAAAAAATAGTACAAGTACGTTAGTTCCGTCGACGCTCACTACTGCCAAACTACTGCTATCACTATCAGCGCCAAAATAGTACAAGTACGTTAGTTCTGTCGACGCTCACTACTGCCAAACTACTGCTATCACTATCAGCGCCAAAATAGTACAAGTACGTTAGTTCCGTCGACGCTCACTACTGCCAAACTACTGCTATCACTATCAGCGCCAAAATAGTACAAGTACGTTAGTTCCGTCGACGCTCACTACTGCCAAACTACTGCTATCACTATCAGCGCCAAAATAGTACAAGTACGTTAGTTCCGTCGACGCTTACTACTGCCAAACTACTGCTATCACTATCAGCGCCAAAATAGTACAAGTACGTTAGTTCCGTCGACGCTTACTACTGCCAAACTACTGCTATCACTATCAGCGCCAAAATGGCGATAATCAAATGCTCTCATTGCGACTTTCTTCAAAAGCCTGTCTAGAATACGTGAGTTGAGGAATAACACAGATTAAATATTAGTACAGTAAAAATCAGTAAAATTCCAGGCGATAGAATAAAAAATAAATAAATAAATAGTCATTAAAAAAAATAGAATAATAAAAAAAAATGTTAAAATAATAAATAAATAGTCTTCTAAAATATAAAGAGAGATGGCCGAGAAACTACATAATTATATCTTTTAGTCAAATAAGGGCTAAATTGAATAAAACATCAGCTCTAAAAAAGTACCTATATTCTGTCGAAAAGTTAATGGAATTGTCCAGCAAGTTGTGGACAGCAAACTTAACAATATATATTCAGGACCCTCTTTTTATTTTACAAGAGCCTATTTATTAAAATGATATCCGTGTGCTAAGTTAGGCTTTTGTAAAGTGGAAAGAGACGGGCATATAATAATCATGACCCAGGTAGATGGTTGGGTCTTGTAAAAATGAGGGGCATTTTGTAGTGGTAGGCTTCTTACGTAAGAGTCCGCCTGGGGAAGTACCACACCTTTGTCAGAAATTCAACCGCCAAGCTGTACATAATGTGTAAATATTTCAGTTTCCTTCTACTATTATTTATTCTGTGGTTTCGGTTTGACGGCCCGTCCCGTACCGCGACTAACTATCGTCAGCTCTTACATTGACATTCTATTGTTATAAAAATGACCGGTACTGGAAAGATTACATAAGTATTTACCACAGTAGTAGCCGTTCCACCGACGGTGTCTTCGGAATCAAAGTTTTCTAGGAAGTTGTTCATACACCAGTCGGCGGTCTCCTCACCGCTCATGTATCTGAAAACGTAACATAATGTTTAGTGAAATCATCATCATCAACCTATTATTACATTCCCACAGCTGGGAGTCTTAGAGAAAAGGGATTAGTTACATACTTAGCAGTTAGATTATGACACATTTGTTATGGCGCTCTTATTCTTAAATTTTTCGTCCCTCTCTTCTATTACCAATGGATCTACTGAGAAAAAAGATCTCGATAGATCCATAATTTCAAAGTGAGATCTAAGGTGAAAAAAAAACTTAATAGATCCAGTATGGATCTTAGCACTGGATCTAACGAGAATGATCCTCTTATCCGTGTGCTAGGGGCGCGGGATAAGTGATAACATCTCGGGACTTTTAAGATTTATATAATTTTTATTTATTTATAGGAAGACTACCCTATCTAAAATCAAAAAAATACTTTAATATAAGAATATTATTCCTTATGTTATTTCTATTGGTATAAGTTTGGTATCTATCTACTGTACCCAAAGTGAAATCTGTACTCACAAGGAATATAATTTAGAAAAAACATTTTTTTGTGTGTATAAAAATAGTAAAATCCAAAAATATTGTTTTTAGAATGTTTGCCTGTGTTCTGTTTGTCTGTCTGTCTGTGATTTCATCATGCAAAAACTATTGGATGCATTTTGATGCCGTTTACTGAACTGTATTCCTTGGAGTCCTGCGGAGGCGTTTATTTTTGTTTCATCAAAATCGGTTAATCCAAAAAGGAGTTACAGTCATTTTTATGTATAAATTCGCTAGAGAATAAAAATAATATAAAAAAGTAGTAAGACATTAAATCATTATGTCCTATTTAACACACTAAATAAAAACATATAAATAAGTGCCAAGACGCGGAGCGTAGCTAGTACTATAATAAAACTGTAACTGGGCCAAATCACTCTGAAACAACTGGACGGATTTTGATACAACTTGGCACAATCATAGCTGATGTTATGGATTAACATTTAGGATACTTTTTATCCCGAAAATCTAAAGGGTTCCCGCAGGATAGAGCTTGAAAATTATATAATAAAACGCGCATAACAATGGAACTACTAGACGGATTTTGATGCAATTTGGTACAGTCAAAATTACATTATGAGTTAATTATTTGGATACTTTTTATCCCGAAATAAATAAACAAAAGTTCCCGCGGGATAGGGGAATTTATGTAAAAATATTATTTCGCAATTCGATAGTGTTGGCAAAACGGATGAAATCTTGAAAATAAATGTCATATCGCAAAACAAAAATACAATTACGATGCTTTATATCCCGAGAAAATAAAGGGTTTCTGCGGGATAGGGGTTGAAAGTTATGTAACAGTATTATTGCACCAATCGATTGCGTTGGCGAAGACAGAGGTCAGTGGCGTGCATTAGAGAGGTATATGCTGATGATGAGGCAATTTTTTTAGCAAAACAAAGATGCGGGGGTTAAAAAAAACAACAGTAGTTAGTAAGTTTAGGGTGTGTATCACTGTGTCACTGTGTGTGTGTCTGTCTGTGGCATCGTAGCTCCGAAACGAATTGATTTTTTGGTTTGAAAGCTGATGTGATCGATATGGTTCTTAGCTATAGTGGCGGCAGTGGGAGGGGGGGGGGGGGGTGTGGCAATCGTAATTTCCAAACGAATGTACCGATTTTGATGCGGTTTTTTCAGTTTGAAAGCTGATGTGATCGAGAAGCTTTTAAGCTATATGGGGGGTCGGGGGTTATAAAATGTTCATCATCACTTCACTTTGTGATAAAATTTGGAATGGAGATATCTTATACCATGGAATAACACATAGGATACTTTCATCATCATCATCATCATCATCCCTCACGCGGGGTGAAGCCGCGGGGCATGGAATTTCATTACTGTCGTGTTTTGCGGCCAGCAATTTCCTTTGAAAATCCATTATTGTCGTGTTTTTTCAGTACTATTATTTATTCTGTGGGTTTTTTAACCACCGAACGCTAAAAGAGAGGCGTCGTAGTTCCCAAAGGTATGAACCGATATTGATGTTTTTTTTCTGTTTGAAAGCTGATGTGATCGAGATGGTTCTTAGCTATTATTGTTGTTGTTGTAGTTTTTGTTGTTGTTTTTTTTGTTGTTATTTATTTCAGTTGTTGTTATTGTTATGTTAATTACGGAGGCCGCAGCCGGAGGATGCAAAGAAACCCAAATGTGCTATAACTAGGTTTATTAATACATTTAAACTACATTTTACATTCTAACCTAAAGTAATGTGTGTTTTGGCCCAATGCTAGGTACCGAAGTGGCAGAATTGGGAGATGCGCCGTGAAGCAGCGCGTGCTGCATCAGCGCCTCTAGGCCTGCATTGAGGTCACTGGTTCAGAGGAAGTATAATGCAGGGTAGCACTTTACGTGGAGCTGCCATACATAACATGTTGTAGTATGTTTTTTTGTTGTTGTTTTTGTTGTTGTTGTTTATTATTGAGTTTTTTTTGTTATTGTTGTTGTGGTTTCTGTTCTTGTTCTTGTTGTTTTTCTTGTTGTTTTAATTGTTATTCTTGTTTTTTTCCTTGTTCTTGTAGTTTTTGTTGTTTTTCTTGTTGTTTTTTTGTTGTTCTTGTAGTTTTTGTTGTTGTTCTTGTTTTTTATGTTGTTTTAATGTTATTACTGTTTTAGTTGTTGTTCTGGTTATTCTTGTTGTTTTTGTAGTTCTTGTTGTTTTTGTTGTTGTTGTTCTTTTTTGTTGTTCTTGTTGTTGTTGTTCTTGTTGTTCTTGTTGTTTTTAACGTTGCTGTTGGTGTTGTTTTGGTTTTTGCTGTTGTTGTTATAGTGGGTTATATAATTTTTTCATCAGTTTGCTAGTTTTATTTAAATACCTCGCATTGTTTGAGTAAAGCACTATACAAGCCTTGGTCCGCAATGACTGCCCTGCTGGCCACGCTAAGATGGACGCCACGCATTGCAGACCGCGGCAGTAATGTACTATTGTAGCTTTATAGTAATTACGTTGCCCCGATGTTAGGGTTTCAGTACCTACCCTACATTGTTCTCTGTTTTTTGCTGACCTTCAACAAACTCTCAAAGAGAAATGGCATTATGAGTGCCATTGGCATTAATGGCATTGTGACCAGTGCTACCTATGCTTTGAGTACTTAGATAATGTTTGTTCTACGGATTTGTTTGTTTTGTCGCTCACACCGCGCAGCTACCGCAAGAAGGATGTCAGTATCGGATCAACCTATATTGTCAATGCAAAGAGCTTGATTTCATCCGATTAGAATATTCACCTCGGGTTACAAGTGACGTCGAAAACCCTTTTGAGTTCGTCGACGGTAATCTTGCCGTCGCCGGCTTTGTCCATCTTCTTGAATGCTTGTTCGACGATCTTGCACCGGGACTCTGCCATCGGCGGCTGGAATAAAGATTATAAAAATAAGAATAAAAAAAAACTTACGTACAAACATTTTCAGGTCTGCAAAAAACTCTCTTAAATAAGACCTCTTCTTACTTACTACCTAATTAATTTAGAGATAATTATATAATGTAATTGACCACCGGATTCGATCTATAATGGGTTATGAACAAACTATCATAACTTAAGATGGTTTGTTTTTCAGTCCACTCCAGTAATTCAAGTTGGTAAAGTTACCTATTCCTGTAAAGCAGATTCATACTTTGGAAAGTGTGAATAGAATGGCAAGGAAGTATGGTCACAGAATAAATAATAGTACTAAGTATGGTATTGTTGACATAATAGGTAAGTATCATCATCATTTCAGCCTTTAGCAGTCCACTGCTGAACATAGGCCTCCCCCAAAGAGCGCCACGACGAACGGTCTTGTGCCGCCTCCATCCACCGACTCCCTGCGATGGCTACAATGTCGTCCGTCCATCGTGTGGGGGGTCTCCCTACACTTCGCTTGCTTGTTCGTGGTCGCCATTCCAGAACCTTTATTCCCCAGCGGTTATCGGCTCTGCGAACTTTATGGCCTGCCCATTGCCACTTCAACATGCAAATTCTGAGAGCTATGTCGATAACCTTAGTTCTTCTACGGATTTCCTCGTTACGGATCTTATCACGTAGTGAAACTCCAAGCATAGCTCTCTCCATTGCACGCTGCGTGACTTTGAGCTTATGTATGAGACCAATAGTTAGGTTACCAATAGTTGGTTAGGTTATTATGTAGGTATACTAAAGTCAAATATTTAACGTTCCATGAACAAGGAGTAAAAATAAAAAGTTAGTACCTATAGTTTACTTACACGAATTTGATCAATGAACTCGTCAAGGCTGATTGAATCGTTCTGGTCCGCTTCGAATCGGTTGAAAAGTTCCTCTGCTTCCTGAAAAACCGATACAATAATAATAAAACGTAAAGTATGCGCGTCCAATCAAAGTTGCGCGTGTGTTGCACTGAAAATGGGTCTTACACTCAACCGGACTCATAACATAAACAACACTCAATTGCATTTTTTTTTGTACGGTTATGAAATTATGTGACCCCATTAAATACTTGTCCGTGATCGTGTACAGGTGCAAATAAACGACGCGGGCTAGCCCGATCCTACGCGAGCCGAGCCGTCCGTGGAGATGCGGCTCGGCTAAATACGGACGCAAGACTGCTCGTTTAAACGACGCGGGTAGCACGATCCTACGCGAGCCGAGCCGTCCGTGGAGATGCGGCTCGGCTAAATACGCACGCAAGCCTGCTCGTTTAAACGACGCGGGGTAGCACGATCCTACGCCAGCCGAGCCGTCCGTGGCGGCTACACATCGCGCTGTTGAACCGAGCTGTCCGCTTGTTCGTTCTTCAATATGGATAAAAGAAAACGCCTTGCTGCAGCAACTGTTATTTTGCTCGGTGGTGAATATTTAAAAACAAAAGAAAGACGAAAAAGACGGTGGTGGATGGTGTCATTGTATAAGAGTCGCAAAATTGAAGAAACCGTACCCCGGGATTCATGATAAAGGGACAAAGGAGAGAGTATTCAACTACCGTCTATCACGCGCCCGCAGAATCGTCGAAAATGTGTTTGGAATAATGTCTGCTGTATTTCGAATACTTAGGTCTCCAATTTTACTGGCACCAGAAAAAGTGTCAATTATAGTTATGACATGTGTTTTGCTACATAACTTTTTGAGGAGGAGTAACAATTCAAAACAGAATTATACGCCGCATGGAACTTTCGTTACCGAAATTAACGGTGAGGTTCAACCTGGTTTGTGGCGAAGTGATCAAAACGGAATCACATCACTAGTACCGATTAGGAGAATACCTAGAAGAGCAACATTAGCGGCTAAAACTGTACGAGATAAATTTGCTGAATATTTCACAACAAATGGCGCAGTAAACTGGCAAAATGAATATTAAATTGGTCTTGATATTTACTCATGTTTTAATAGTAAAAACTAGAGATTTACCGAATATTCGGTTAGACCCCAATCACACCTACATTTATTTACTGTCTCGCCACTCTACTCGGTACGAGTGATCAAGGCATTACTATCCGGTATCCAGCCTATCCGGCCCTTAACCGGACATAAAAAAATTAAATAATGATTAAAAAGATATTTCCTCCCCTCTGAACTCTTCGTTTTTGTTGGTTTGTATACACCATGCAGGAACTTGGCCATTTGTTCGTAAAATGGCCAATTAGGTTTAAACATGTCATCCGTACCACTCCCGCTTGTTGAACTTGACTTCACTTTCGCATTTAATTTTCTGTAAGTGGCCATTAAATTTTCCTTCTTTTTCTTTAATTCTTCCACTGATATACTTTCCCCGGTCCCCTCACAGAACTTAGTTTTTATTTTTGTCCAAGCATCGTCCACATTGTTGCGGCTTTTGTGACCTGGGTATTTTGGGTTCCATATGGCCGGTTCCTCTTCGTACAATTCAATGAAGAGTTGAATCTTCTCGTTGCTCCACTCCATCTCGTACAAAACCAATCCCCAATTAAAAACTTCGCTAAAAAAACAAAATAGGTCTTCCTTCGTCGCGCGCTCTGTGTCTGTGACATCTGTTTAGACGGCGCGTATTAACACAAGCCGAGCCGCAGAAGGCGCGCGCGCCTTTGATCTGTGTCGAAAAAACCGACAAGTGATGGATCGTGCGAACTTTGCCGAGCCGCGCCGAGCGCAGTTGTTTACACAGTGCGTGGCGCGGCGAACCACGAGCGGAGCCAGGCTCGGCTCGCGTGTTTGCGCGCCGTTTAAACGCCGCTTACGAACGAACACACGATCACGGACAAGTATTTATCCTGGTGCCAGATGTATAACCTCGCAATATACCTAAGTATGAACATTTTAACCACGTTTTTATTAAGTCACTTTCTTGTTTATTTGTCTTGTCTGTCTGTCGTTGCGGGTAGAATCTTGGAACTCAAATTTCGAGCACTTCCCGTTTAGCTATACCACTGAAACTTTCAGAGTACCTACATAGCTCACAAATCGATGACAAAAAATTAGAAAAATAAAGTTTTTTAATCTACATTAGCTGCTTGTTTTACGTTTTAGTTTATGGCTCAAAATCAACGTAGCCCAAATATGAAACGAATCAAATGGTATATTAAAGAAATCTGAAACAAAGTAGGTAGTCAATTTTCTTTGGGTTTACCATAGACCTACGTTGATACTTAGTAGCTGTGGTAATAGGGATCTGCGGATTTTCCTTACACTTTTCTTGTGCAGGGACAGGAACGTTTAAAAATAGATATAATCGAGTTTGGCGGTGAGGAGATTACTTTTTTAAAGGTTCTTGAGTAGGGAAGTGTTTTTTTCAAATAGGTAGGTAGGTACTAGTATATATTAAGCATGATTCACTTTCAGTTCTCGTCGTAAAAATAGGGGCTCGCGGTTGTTTCTCTTGAGCTTTATCCGCTGTGTTTAGTTTAGGAGTTGGCCGTCAATCCAGTAGAAAAAATGAGCCATCGCGGGTCGCCTGGCAGATGTGTAAACATTTTGTTTGCCTCATCATCATCATCATCATCATCATCATCATCATCAGCCCGCTGCTATGAAATATATAGGTAGATTATGAAATAATTCATACATACATGTCATTAATACCTACCAACCTTACACAACAACAACAACCCAATTTCATGGCAGCATAAAAAAATGATACAAGGCGTACCTAAAGGTGCCGTATATAAAAAGTTACTCTATGCCTAGGTGTTAAACTATTTCATTCATAGTAACTATGTATTATCAATGATCTTAGTCTTCGTCTTCTACGTCCCTTATGATATAATATTTTATGTTAAGGCCCGGTTCTAGCACTTTAGCAATTTTCGATCATTTTTGAACGTCTGTATCTTGTTTTATAATTAACCCAGAACTATGAAATTGGTATCAAATCAAAATTTTACATATTATCTCGTACTTTGTGAACACAAAAACAAGATTGGTATGAATTCACTCTAAAGAAAATAAAATCAAAGGTAACACTACTTTATGCTTAGAACATTGATTGGAAAGAGACCCCGTCACTAAATGATATCAAAGATATACCAAGAGAAAGAGCTTATTATGAATGAGAAAATGACTAGACACTTTTTAATTCAAAGCTTTAGTATTTCCTACAAATAAATAAAAACCGTAAATTTTACTCCTGGGATGATCTTTCCCGCTCTACTTGATCACGGATTTAAGATATCTGCATATAAAATAATAGAGTAACATAGAGTATCACACACGGTTAAGATAAGATAAATGTTGAAATTATTCATTTTCTCGAAGCGGCGCGGCGACGGATCGCCGCGCCTCGCCGCGCCGCTGGATCGCCACGAACGGCCGTCCGCCCGCGCCGCTCGGTTAGCCCAGGAAATTTAGGGTTTGACCCGAAACTAAAATGGTACGGGAATGTTTTTTCGGTAAATGATTACAGAACCAACCTCTCGCATAAACAAAAATAAAAAAAATAAAATGAACCGTCGTGGGACGCCTGGCTGATGTGTTAACATCGAGTATGGCCGTGCTGAGGCGGAAAGATCCGACGAGCCACGAGAGGCAACAAGATTCGGCATTACCCCCGTACGGCGCCATTAGATGTTTACACATTAAAAAAAACAACCTGTGATCATCTATTCTAATGTTATGAGTAGTGAAAATGACTTACCTCGTAGTTCAGTTCAAGGCCAGAAACCTTGATTCCGTCGAATAATTCATCTTTTGTCATTCGATTGCTGCCGTCTTTGTCCAAGCGACGGAAAATCCTGTAAAAAAAAGTTTGTATTCGAACGATGTTAGAATTTTATTTTATTTTTGTTCGTACAAAATACACTGAAGTTTTTTTTTGCAATTATGCATTTTCTCGATAACTGAACATTTTTAACAGAATATGTGAATCATATTAACTCCAAAAGTTGACGACAGCCTCCTAAGAACGTTTTCCTCTAGCTAATTACTACGAAATGTATGGAAAAAGTTTTTCCCAGTTTCTGACATTTCTAGTACTCAAACCTCAGTCGGTCCCGAAGAGACTTTTAATCCTTATAAGAAACAGGATCGATTGGCATAAAAAAAAACTCGCTGACTGTAAATTTTTCCCAAAATCTGTGAATGCAGTTCAAAATATCGCAAAAAGTTATGGATCCTACGAACGTTTTTCTGTAACTATAACGGTCAACCTGCCCTCAATGTCCCGTCTCAAAAATCCACTCCGTATAACAATTAGAGATGAAACGGATATCCGATAACTATCTGGTATCCGGCCTATCTGGCCTAAATTTCCTATTCGGCCCGATACCGGATAGTAAGCGAGTATTCGGTCGGATACCGGATTTTCGAAAAAAGTACGAAATATGAAATTAAGGTACCTACCTTATTTAATGCACATAACAAATTGTAATCACTACATTTTCATTTTTCATCAAAAATCTTACTGCACTAGGGTCAAATTGTAGTAAATCTTTAAGAATTACCACCATTTGACGGCCGGTTGGTCTAATGCTAGTGGCCCTAGGAACGAAATCAAACGGTCGCGGGTTCGTATCCTGCAAGGTGCAATCATTTGTGTGATGAGCAGAAATGTATGTTTATTCGTTATCTAGTGCCCATATTACAGGGTATCCTAGTTTGGGGCTAGGTAATTGGTGTGGAATTGTCCCAAATATATTTATTTATTTATTAGAATTATAAAAATTCACCAGAGCCCGCTCGATTCTTCGTGCGCCACCTACGCAAGGTTGCTCTTAACGTTGTGCTAATCGGCAACATTCGGCCAGATATCCGGCTATTCGGCTTCTGGGTTGGTCGGATATCCGGTATCCGGCTAAACAGCTATCCGTTTTATCTCTAATAATTATGTAGAGATTGCCAATCAACTGTTGGGAATAGAAATAATATTATTTTTGATTTGTCAACTTGGACAACCATCCGATTTGGGAATGAAATAATATTAATTTAATGAGGTGGAAACTTGGACACGAACTCTGATTTTATGATAGGCCAAGATGGGAACAACTCGGAGCCACTATCAGACAATTGCTAAGTTAAGTTAAGCTAACTGCTAATGCTGAGTTAAGGCCCATTCATCACCACTTTAATGATCTACTTTTACCTTTTCTTTGTTTTCCTTTTCTATTGTTCCTACTTAATTTTTCTAAATATTTGTATCTTTTATTTTTGTGTGTGTTGAATAAATGTATTGTCTTTCTTTCTTTCTTTCTTTCTAATTGTTCAGTAGGTATGATATTGCCACAACCAAGAAGGTAGGTAATACCCAAACTGTGCTATAATATCATTGATTATTTCATACCTTTGCGAAAGATTTGGTGCGTTCATATCAGCACGGTTTTCATTCAACACTATCACGTCTAGTACACACGGCACATATGGCAGCGACATCGTTCAAAAACATCTGTTTCATTCAACGGAAATTCTTGTACTCCGCCATTTTGGGCTGGGGCGCGCGCGGGCGCCCCGCACACGGCTCCCATTTTCCAAAATCGTGGACATAGCCACCGAAGTTCATGAATTGCGCTGTTTTATTTCACATGATACTTCGAGTAATTCTAAACAACATTTACTGATGATATAATGGACTGATATAATTCTTGAAATAACAGTACATTTCTAAGAAAAAAAATATTATTTATTTTTTGTATGGAGAAAAAGTGTTTTTGTGTTTTTTTTTCGAATACGGCAGAGATGACAAGATGAAACTTACTAGATTTTTCGAGTAAAAAAAATTAGAGAATACTATCCTCTAGAATAAATGGGAAAACACCTGCTCTTTATCTCTGCCGGCTTAAAAACGGCAGGCATTCAAATTAAGCAGGCGTTACGTGCCCATTAGAGCACTTATCGGCATAACATTTCTGTTAATCGTTGATATCTTCGTACATTTTTTTAACGGCGATAATGAGTAGTTTTGTTCGCATTTAATGTCGAGATTAGCACCCTCTATAACACCTAGAAAGTTTAAAATTAAAATCTCTGTCGTATAAGAAAACAAAAACACAATAATTACTGTTGCTACATACAAAAAATAATAAAAAAAATAATTCCTAAGGAATGGACTGTTCAATCACAAATTGTACGTAAATAAAAGATATTTAGAATAAGTCGAAGTATCATGTACAATTTAAATGCTTAGTAAATGCCTCTTTAATTACCATGATTGACTAGATCTATTATCTAGCCGAATGGCCGAACAAACACGTTACGCGTTAACGTTAAAATGGCATGTCAACAGATTTTATGCTTGAAGATGGTAAGAGTAGGTAGCCAGGCGGAAACTTCACCATTGTACTGACCTGCACAGGCCCATGATGCCAGCAGCACCATGGCAAAAGCACAGCAGACGCAGTTTCTCCAGCGGGTCGGTGGTGTGACTCACGGCACGAGCAGACTTCTCCATCAACTCGTCCTCCTCCCTCGACTTGGTTGCCTGCGGGCGGTGCCATGCCACTGTAATGATAAAAAAGAAATGTTAGTAGGTATCATTTTTCTTTTTGCTGTCCATAGGGTAGCATTTGACCACAATATGACATGGTGTCAGGTGATAGTGTGATATTGCGATTTGCGATATTTTGAACTGCATTAAGCCTAAAAAAGTGAAAGAGCGAGTTCATAATTTCAAAGTGAGTACAAACTAACAAATCTTTGGGGAAATCCACTGCCTACTTAATAGTACAGAACAGTACTTAGGGGTTGATAAAATCACATCCAGTCCATATCCAGTCCTTTACTTTTGCTTGTACCATTTTATTCTGTGCTTTTGGCAAAGGCATTGGTAATAGCTTCATAATTACTAACTCCCATTATGTGGTGAATTATTTATCATGAGACAAACTTGCGACTATTGAGATAGATCAGTTCGCATCTGAATGAAGATACACCAACAAGACTTAAGTTAAAAAACTAAACTACAATCGGGTAAAAAATTGCTTATGACATTCTTGCGATGAATACGAATGGATTGATACCTCGCTTGTCAAATTCGGACCAATTTTGTAGTTTGAACACATAACCCTTGCTTTGCTTCGTCGTAGTCGGGTAAAAAATAGCCTGACACTCTTGCGATGAAGACTCGATCGATTGATACCTCCAAAGAAAAAAATTATGTACTGGGAAGATACATCAACATCATCATCACAACCTCGGAAGGTGCTTGTCAAAATGGGACCAATGGGGCGACGCAATAGTGGAACATATACATAGACTTAACTTCATTACCCTTCCCTTTCTTCGCCGTAGTCGGGTAAAAATACGACTCTCTTAGCTACAACTGAAATATTGACTCCCTAAAATAGCAGCTAACACTTTTTCGCCCGATTATCATGTGGTTGTACCACTTCTGAATTCCCATACCTTGAAGTAACATGTCACTTTCAACGAATTTGAACCAGATGTCATAGGTATCTGAGGCGCGGGTGTCGCGGCGGCCTTATATGTAATATTAGTTATTGCGTGTAAAATAAATTGATTTTGTGTTGTGTATGTGATCTTTTAAAAGTTTAGAATGTATTTTGCGTCGCGGACGTTGGGTAACATTTGATCCTCTTTTGTATAATTTACACGTTCACGTTCTTGAACCACGGACTTCTAAAGACATTCATTCCACAAACATAAACTTATGATTGCGTATTTATGTACTTATTCTAGTTTAAAGCCGTATGCCGTACAACGAAGTTAATTTTGGACATCAATTAAGAACACAACTAGAAGCCGTACGCCGTACAACGAAGTTAATTTTGGACATAACTTAAGAACACAACCAGAAGCCGTACGCCGTACAACGAAGTTAATTTTGGACATCATTAAGGATCACAACCAGAAGCCGTACGCCATACAACGAAGTTAATTTTGGACAACATTTAAGAACACAACCAGAAACCGTACGCCGTACAACGAAAATAATTTTGGAGAACATTTAAGAACACAACCAGAAACCGTACGCCGTACAATGAAGTTAATTTTGGACAACATTTCAAAATACAACCAGAAGCCGTTCGCCGTACAACGAAGTTAATTTTGGACATCATTTAAGATCACAACCAGAAGGCGTACCCCGTACCACGAAGTTAATTTTGGACAACATTTAAGAACACAACCAGACAATAAATAGTTTTTTGAGTTAATAGACAATAACGTTTTGTTATGACCAAAACTACAATTCAAAGTTTCTTGATGACACAGATCTTCTCTTCGCACATCAGACCCTCATTTAAGCGGTTACGTAGAATGCCATCAAAACTAAATATTTGGGCACAAATTATCTCAAAGCTTTTAGCTTCAATAATTCCCGAGATCCCTTCACAAAGCAGAGCTTAATATCTTGTGAACAACCTGATGGCGCGGACGGCTGCACCGAATTCTAAGAGCTAAGAACCACTCGCCATTTCCAGCAAAGAGTGAGAACCTATACAAACGTACATCCATTTTGGATATATGTATAAATCCAAAACAGCTGGAGTACAGTGTTCCTATCGATCCTACTTACTGTGTATTGCCAGAACCCCCCAACCTTGGCTTTGCCGTACTTTCGTTTGTACCAATTCAAAGCGCCCCCCACCGAGCGTCCATGGAATTAAAATTTATAATGTTTCATCTCCTGACGTTAGTCACATAATAAATACTAGTACAAATACATTAGTTCCGTGGACGCTCACTACTACCAAACTACTGCAATCAGCGTCAACATGGCGATAACCAAATGCTCTCATTACGACGTTAGTCAAAAGCCTGTCTAGAGTGCGTGAGTAAATAATGCAGTTGTATATACCCCAACCCCATTGTATGTAAGAAAAGCAAAAGATATTTAAGTTAGTTTGATAAGAAGAGACAAAATAGGCAAGTTGTTATCGCCTACGAGTCCCTTTTTCTTAGAAATCCTATAGTCTTGAGGCGCTCCAGCCGCACGTGGGCCGCACAACGATAAATTGATTCAATAAGTACGGGGCGGTTAAGTGCATTTAGTATAGGGTTGCCATCCGTCCTGATATATCGGGACTGTCACCGTTATTGAACCCTCTGTCCTGACAAAATACTACAACGTCCCGATTTTTCACGCGGTCACGAAGATTTAAATACTCCCGCTAAATTACTCGACAGCGCGGGGCACGCGAGCTCGTTCTAACTCATTGATGGTGGGCAAGGGAAAGATGGCGGGGGTAGCTGGGCGTGGGGAGGTGAGACGTCGACTAGGGGTACTTGTACTATTATTTATTCTGTGCTACGTGTAGTGGGTGAGTCAGTCAAGTAACAGCGTACGCCAACCGCACGAAATATTATACGCGTACATGTTGTATAACCATTTCTATCCACTTGGAAAAAAAAGACGATTCCATAAATTACGCAAACAACTATATTACCTACTTGGAGAAAAGCGCAATCGCAAAAAAACTATTGCTTTCAAAATATACCATTATCCCAGATCATGTAAAAATGATAAATACCTATCATTAAAAAGTACAAGCGTATCGAGCGTAAAAACTTTGGTTTTTCTAACATTGTAGAAAATAATATAACAATTTTTAATTATTGCTATGAAAATAAGAGCCCAAATATTTTGTTACTATTTATTTATCAATGCAAAATATTAAACAAGTTTTACAAATAGGAAGAGAATAAACAAAAATCAGAGTAAAAAACGTCAAATGATGGATAGCATGCTTCTTCCAAACTTTAAAATACTTATAGCGAGTAAATTACTGAATAAACAAATAATCATATAGTTTTTTCTTACTGTGTCCCGACGAGCGCGTCGCTAAATATGGCAACCCTAATTTAGTATTATAACGTAACGTAACGTAATAATAACTATTATTGTCATTGTTTAACTTTCCTACCACGTAGATAAAAATAAATTGTATATTAACGATTATCCAATAATATTATCTACAACCAAGAACGATTAAAAATCTTTATTTGATTGCTTGTTTTGTTACTGTGAATGCCTTTGGATACCTAGTTGACTATGCCTACCCACGCTTTGTACATTCTAGGCCACCGTCGCGTCGTCGTTATGGGTTTATATGTACGGAGTAATATGCAGTTGTGTATGGTTTATATTCATTAGCATCTTGATTTTAGTAGTGGGGGGTGTGGGTGGTTGAACACCGACTTCCGACGGAATGGATGATGCGTTTTACTGCGAATTGTTTTCGAAAAAACTATGCTTTGTATTCTCAGCCCCGTTTTACAATGTTCCGTTTATATAGCAGCAATAATGTTTCAAGGCCTGTTGTTTCATCCGCAGTTAAACTAACAAAGTACCTAGTAAGAAATCAGTAGTTACCGTAACGAAACCTAAGTAACGCTCTGTTTAAATCGGTTCTATATCGTTAAAACATTTAGCTGCTAATATAAACAAGAGCTGTACAAAATACCATGGTACAAAAAAAATATATCAAATGGATTAACAGGTAATAACTAAAAAAAACGACTGAAGCAATTTTGATAGTTTATATGGGATTACACTGAAAGTCTATCCTTTTGAATAAAACAACAACCATCTAAATCATTTTAGAAATCTTAAAGATTTGAGGCAATATAAACACAATATCAAATGGATTTAATAAAACAAACTATTTATTCTCGAAAAACTACTAAACCAATTTATATGGGACCACCTGGAGAGTATAACCTTTCAAACAAAAAACTAATTTTCAAAATCGGTCCACAATGGCAGAAAAAACGGTACACATTCATAAAAAATATACATACAGTCTAACAGATAACCGTTTTCTTTTGAGAAGTCAATTAAAAACTAAGGTACTAGCGCTACTAATTTACTAAAAAAAAAAACATGCCTGTCTAGAAATTACTACTTAGATTACGAGTAGCAGTCGACCAAGTAAGCGCGTAGTTCTACCGCATTAATTTTGAACAAATTCCATAGTGCGAGAAAATACAAGTCTGTTTGTGCATAATAGACTAGACCGATTAAAATGCGATTCTCATTGTTTGGTCTTTGTTGTTGCCATGGCTACGGAACCCTAACCGTGGTCACAGAATAATAACCGTGGCACAGTACCACGGAATAAGTAACAGTACTCATATATCTCCACATGATATGTGTACTGTGGCCATGGCTACAACAAATTATGCGTGTCCGACACGCAGTAGGCCGTTTTGGCCGACTACAGCGAGGCAAGGAAAGGGTATATGTATGTGGTTATGTGGATTTTCTACCATAGCGTCACCACTGTTGGTCCGATTTTGACAAACGAGGAATCAATCAATTTATGTTCAAGTATAGAGTGTCATAGGCTATATTTTTTACCCGACTGCGGTGAAGCAATGTAAGGATTATGTGTTCAAACTAAAAACTTGGTCCGATTTTGACAAGCGAGGTGTCAATCGATTCGTTTTCATCGCAAGAGTCTCATAGGCTATTTTTTGCCCGACCGTAGTCGGGTTTTAGTTATTGAACTTAAATCTTGTTTTCAGTCTGAAATGTAGGATTTCAGGATCTGCAGGTCCTAAAGATATAGGTATTGTACAAAATAGAAACAATGACAGCATACTTTTTATCCCGAAAAATGGTAATTTGCCACGGGAAAACTGGAAAATCACAATTACTCGCTGTAAGAAACGGTAGCCATACCCTTTCGTTGGTGCTATACCTTTGCATTGGTTTTTGATATTCTAGAACAGCCTTTCTCAAAGTGGGCGATAACGCCCCCTTTTGGGCGCTGGAGGCTTTCAGGGGGGCAGTAGAAGACTCAGAGAAAGTTAGGGGGCATTAAGGAGATATAGAACAGAGGAACAGAGAAAACAGAACAGAACAACAGAGGAACAGAGGGGCGAGGGAAGATACAAAAAATATGTTTTTTTTAAATCACTTTGTCCACGTAAATTGTAATATAGGTATTTAATATTTTTTATTCTTGTATTTTTATCGGTTCATATTAAGGCCAGGCCGTTCCGTACTCTACTGAAACGCGGCCCGCCCGCGCTTAGTTGTTTCAGTAGAGTACGGAAGTTAGCGCGTCGTGTATTACAAATTATAACTTATAACGAGTGATTGCATGTTTATCTTATTCCTGTTGATGCGTGTTATATATATCTCCAACCTATGTAAAGGCAGTGATCGTAGGTTTTATTTTCATTGACATTATCGCGCGCAATCGATAGCAGGGTTTTAAAAGCTAATCTTGTACTCACGTATCCGTGAACTCAACACAATGTTGGAAGCAAAATAGAAGAGACGGCAGTATAGTGTGGAATATATTAAATACGGATTTATCGAAAATCCCACAAATCCATCATCGCCAATGTGCGTTATTTGTCAAAATACATTTTCTAATGAAGCGATGAAGCCCTAGGCTTCAAGATCATATTAATAAATGAAGTCGATTAAATACACTCTGATAAGAAAGACAAAGACGTGACCTATTTTCAAGACCTGAAAAAGAAGTACGTAGATCAGCCAACTATATACAAACTTTTTGCAGCAGCTTCTAAGCAAGACGATGACGAATTTCGAGCTTCTTACAATATCTCATTGTTAACGATGAGATACTGATTATTATTACTAAAACAGGTAAACCAGACACTAATTGGGAACATTTAATTTTAACCGCAGTCAAAAAAGTAATAACCACTGTGCTCCATAAACCAATGGCAGATATTATCCGAAAAAATCCAATAGTTCTGTGCAAATCCGAATTGATGAGAAGGCTGGAAACATTCAAGAATCCTTGTGCAATCATCTGCAGGCTTGCCAATTTTCAATTCAGTTGGATGAGTACACTTTACCAACCAATGAAGCATTGCTATTGTCATACGTGAGGTTTATCAAATATGAGAAAATATGTCAAGAACTATTAAAAAAAAACAGATACAAAAGGAGAAACTATATTTAAGACACTGGAAAAGTTTTGTGATGAAAAGGAAATTCTTTTGAAGAATATTATGTCAGCTGCTACATTGCGTCATTCACCGCCAGCATTTGGTTGCGAGAAATCTGAGTGACCGCCTCCATACATCACTGTCATATGTTATCAGAACAGTTAATAAAATCAGAAGTAACTCACTGAATGACAGATTATTTAGTCAGCTTTGCATTGCCAATGATGAAGATGTTAACCGCTTGTTGCTTCACACAGAGGTGCGCTGGCTATCAAAAGGTACTTGTCTGACTCAATTTTACAATCTGTTTGACTCTGTGATACGGTTCCTTGAAAACAAAGACACAGAATTGCGTGACAACCTCATCTCATCAAAGAATGATATTGACACTAGTCCTTTACAGACCTGTACAAATTGTTTAATGATGTGAATCTCCAATTCCAAGGCGACGATTTAAACTTGATTAAAACAAAAAATATCGTTGCTGCTTTCGTTGCCAAAACGATTTCAGGACATTTTAAACATGGACATACCGGACAGGGTGTTGGATCCTTTTTTAAATGGGTGTTGGATCTTTTTTCAACATAGCAGGATCATCGCAGTTAGAAGAACAGCTTATAGAACTGACAACAAATGAGGAATTAAAATTTAAATTCAAGAATGGCTACCAACAATTTTGGCTGCAGAAGCCAATCTTGCAACTGTACCCTGGATTATTGTCGATAGTTCGACGATTTCTGATAGCATTTCCATCGTCATATTTACCTGAACGTGGATTTAGTGGCAACTTTGCTAACTAAAAAGAGAAATCGGCTCCATATTACTGAACGCGGTGACTTGTGACTGTTTTTAAGTAAATTCGGGCCTGATATTAACAAAGTCCTTAAAATTCATCAGATTCATTAAATAAGGATTAGAAAGTTACTTTATTTTTAAAATAGAATGGTAATAGAAATTCTTCTAAAAAAGATTACATATGCTTTTTAATTGCTCTCATTGAAACATTACAAAACGAACTCAGAAATAGGATAGAGGCCATATGCCATACTATAATATGAAAAATATTTATTCTCGTAAGTGGGCGGTGAGCGAAATTAGCTTGAGAACCTGTGTTCTAGAAGAACATAGGACGCGTTTTTGCGATAAACTGTAGTCGGTGCGGACGAAGTCGCGGGCGAAAGCTAGTTTATAATGTAACCCATTAGCTCTTCGAGCACCACTCTCAAGATATCGCACATTAACGTAATGTGCGTTAGCATGCGCGGTGCCTAACAAGATTGATTTTTGTTATAATTGTCATCCTTCTACTATATTATGTACTGTGACAACTACTATGCTCCAGTATTCTGCATTTATTCAGATTTTTAGAAACCAGGAAAAACAGGTTCTGGTTTCATGTCCGTCTCTCCGTCTACCTGTCTGTCCATCTGTATCTCCCAGCAATTTATTCACATATTAAATAGATATTTATAATCGCTACTTAGGTGAATAAAAATAAAGAAAATCATTTTTTCTTTGGTTGGCGTACCTGAAAACGGAAAAAAAATATGTATACCTACATGGTCTCGTCGTCTCGTGAATATATAAAAATAGTAGGCCGATAAATAGATATTTTTTGTCAGTTTTTTGAAAGCTTTTTTTTAACTTCACTCGTATGTTGTATGTATGTCCTGGAATTTTGCAATCAATATTTCACTCACTTCCAAGCAATCGGGCTGAAATTTGGCACGCCCGTTTGGTTCTAGTGACATAACATGGCTACTGCATAAAAGCTTCTTTTTTGAAATTTAAATGGTTTAAATTAACTTATTTCTATTACGTTTTAATTATGTACGTTTTTTATGTTTTATATTAACTTATTTCTATTCTACGCTCCAGGACAGGCATTACGGACGTAGGCTACAAGGCTGCCAAGCTCAAATGGGATTAGGCGGGTCATGTTAGCCGTATGCATCCCGACTGGTGGGCAAAGATCATGACACAGTGGACGCCTGAAGATGGACGACGCCGCCGAGGCCGGCCCAGAAAGAGGTGGCGAGATGACCTAGACGCCTACCAAGAGGGCTGGTACGAGGCGGCTCAGGAAAGATAATCTTGGAAGGATATGGGGGAGACCTTTGCCCAGCAGTGGGACAGTATGGGATAGAAAAAAAAACTATTTGGTTCCGCTTACGAAATATTTGGCTCTAAAGTCACCGTTTAGCTTGTCCTCAGTCCTGTCTTTAAATAATAATAATAAGATTTAAGCTTTTAGAATTTACTAACAAAATTATCACAACCATCTTGGGTTTACTAGTTTTCGAGACAGCCGACTAATATAAATATAACGCATTTTTATGCCCGCGTCAACAAATACCATAGTGAGACACATTTTAATCCAACCGTAAAAACAACTTATGAGACATGACGGTGACTCGGTGACTAGTGACTGTCTGTCTGCGTCTGGTTCATAGCTACTAGCTAGTACAGCTGCTACCTACTACGGTCCGGGTGAGCGAATAGGTAGTTTTTTTTGTTATTATTTTAAGGTACAAGTTGCAGGATAGAAGATTTTGGGGTTTGAAAAAAAAACATCAGGTAGTTTGAGTTGCACTAGAGTCATTATAAAAACACAAATAAAGACTGCCGAAAATAATCAAGACCTTTAAATTAGCGGATAAAAATGTTTTGTAGTTTTTCGTATATATTAAGGAGTTATGAATTAGTTATTACCAAAATGCTATTAAAATTTTGCGATGGTTGCCCACTGGTAGCAGCTTATTAGACTTGGTTTAGTATTTGATTGGTTTTAGGTTACATAACATAAAAAATACTGTTTTTTTTATTTCTTCAATGTTATTCTGTTTTTTTTTGTTACGTACCTATGCCTCTTATTAGGGGGCGACAAATATCCACAGCCCAAAATCGCGAAACCTGGAAATCGTGGGGGGAGATCTTTGCCCAACATTGGGACACCACAGGCTGACTGTAACTGTAACTGTAATGCTACTTATTTAGTTAGAACCCTTTTTAAGTTGGCTATAGACATCCGGTACCGGCGTTGAGGGAGGGGAGCGGGGGGAAATGGAAGGGGAAGGGAGGAAGTCCCCCGCGAACCCCTCCTCCTTTCCAGGACACGCTTAGTTTATTGAGGTAGGGTTGACTATAGAATCGAGGGGCAGGTGTTGGGGGGGAGGGTGGTGGTGGTGGGGGGTGGGGGTGGTGAAGGTCTACCCCCTAGTGCCTTTCCCCCCGCGGAGATGCTTAGTTTAAGAGATATTTCAGTTTTAAGTTTATTAAAAATCGGCTGATTGGTCGCCGATTGTAAATAAAATTATTAATTAGTAGAATGTGTTTTTTTCCTCTGCTTTCGCCAGAAAGTAAATTGAAGATGTTATGTATGGCCCCAAAGACCAGGGTAGGTTAGGTTTGAACATGACTACTAAAGTTAACTTACTCGGCTGTTAACTGTTAACAAAGTTATCTTAGTTAATCAGCTGATTTTTAATAACTGTTACGGCTGTTTGGTAAAACTGTTTTTTTATGTATTACTATTTTACTTAAAAAACATAACTCAAAAACTAAACATTTCCTGGACAGGGGGGTGGTCAACGGGGATTTCCCCCCCTCCCCCTCTCTCCTCCACCCTCTCCCTCCCCTCAACGCTGGTACCGGATGGCTATAGTTTTACCCCCATTTTATATCTGCATTAATGCCAAAACCCACAACCATGGATAACCACACAACACAACCACATTAAGTATGCCTATTATTTGTATTACAAATACAATATACAAAATAATTTATTGTCATACAGAACAATTATGTATCCATTTCATTCATTATTTATTCTCTTTGTTTTATAGTACATTGGTTAGCTGCGCCCTACGGTTTTACCCGCGTGGACAATGATGTGATGAAATGGTGATGAAAAGTAGGTACCTAGCCTAAGTGCTATTTCAGAACCTAAAGTACCTATCTAGAATATAATATACCTATATTCCAACTTTAATCACAATCCTTCATATGAACTATATACTTTAAATTATTCCGTAAAATTTAGTTTTTCATATTACCGTTCTATTTGGTTGTGCCGTCGCTATGTAACGCATCCGGCAACAAACAAGCAATTAAAACCACGTGATACTTACAATTAGACGCTGTCTTCGGCTTGCCCGTATATTCATTCAGGTTCATGATTCACTTTCACCTTAGTTTAAACACTGTATTAAATAAAGTATGTGTATTAAAAGTCAGCGGCGTAATATTTTGTTATGGAACGCGAGATGTATAGGTACTACGTGTTTATGCCTTCAATAGCGGCGTGTGACTGAGCGAGCCGGCCGGCTGCCGGCTGCCGGTGCCGGGCCTGCGCCGCTGCACCGGTGCCGGTGCTCCACAGAAAACGTATACTCCTAGTCTCAAAGCACAGGGAGCAAATAAAATACACTACCATACCACAGAATAAATAAAAGTTACCTAATACAAGTAAAGTAACACTACGCGCAGTGTGTGAGCCCTGCCCTGCATGGGTGTATGACATGAGCCGGGACGGACACTACAGATGCGCGCTCATACTATTTTCAGGATGCGCGCCGGTTGGGGTCGTTGGCCCGTGTCGTGTAGTGTTAGGCTAGGCTAGGCATCGATTTGTGCTAGAATACCTATAATATAGGTGTATTATATAACCTGATTCGAAGAGCTGGGTTTACTTATCATTGATTTCTGGCACAGTCAGTACACATAGATACCTCTATAAAAAATAGCATTTACTTTTTTTTATTTTTTTATTTATAGTTGGTAATATTTTACTTCATTTTTATAGGTACCTATAAAAAACCAATGCAAAAGTAGGTATATAGCACCAATGCTCTTGAAGTTTTTCGACAGACTTCTTATTTCGTTTCCATGGCAACCTAACCAATGTTAGACGGTATTGAGGGTAAGACTTTTTTTTAAATACTCTAAGTTGTAATAGTCAAAAAGAAAGAGAAGTAGAAGACGTGTGGGTTTTGATACAAGTAGGTACTTTTCGGTCTTACTATTTTAAAATTGCTTACAACTAAGGGTTATAACAACACGCACCTTGAGGACCGATGAGAAGTTGATAGAGCTTGAATAAGTAGTAAGTTGCGCTATATATTTATTTATATATATAGCGCAACTTGCTACAAAACTTACTTATATAAATATATATATAATATTATCCGAAATCCAAAGAGAGGGAGAGGAACGATGACCCTCCATTCCGGCAACTTACTCTATTACCTCTTATTAGGGCGACTAGCAGTCCCAACACGGTATCGGGTTTCTCGTCTAAAAGTCCCTCGTCAACAATATTGTGAAGATCAAAAGCGTTTCGAGCAGGGTGGTGGTGGTACCTGATACTCTGAATTACCGAACGGTATTCATTGAAGGTCATACAGGTGAACGCCACACACTCGAAACGCCCGGACGATGAAGTGGAGGCTATATACGATGATATTTCTAATGCCATACATGCTCCGAAAACACACTTCACAGAGGTGATGGGGGACTGCATCGCACGGCTGGGCATGAGGAATAGCGATGAACTGAGAGTGGGGCAGTTTGGATTTGGACAGTGAAACCAAAGGGGTCAGCGATTGGCCAACTTCATGGAGAAGGAGGGACTCTTTATGGTGAACTCCTTTTACAAGAAGCGCCCCTCAAGGAAATGGACGTGACTGCACCCCAGCGGTCATAAGGGCAAAATAGAATTCATTTTGACGATCATTAGGCATACATTCAATGATGCCTCTTTGATCAACATGGTTAAGACCGGCAGTGATCACCGCATGATAAGAGGCTCATTGAATATCAACGAAAAGCTGGAGAGGTCTCGTTTTGATGGGATCTTCTCTTCGCCCAAGTCCTGTCCCAATCCAAAACCTCAAGAGTTTTCAATTGGAGCTCCAAAATATCTTCCAAATCCTTACCGAATGCGATACAGTGGACGAACTAAACAAAGGGCTGGTGAAAATTGTTAAAGCAGTCGGGTTGGAGTTTTTTAAGACCCACCGCAAAAGTAGAACACAGAAACTCTCTGATCATACACTCAAACTTATGGCAGAACGAGGCGAAATGAGGCTGCAGTCTTCAGTGGATACGTCGAGTTACAGCTTGCTTAATAAGAATAAGAATTGTATTTAGAACGCAATAGAGCGGAACAAGGGCATCAAAGTGTTCTCAAGAGATCTGTCTATTGGGCAAAGCCTGTTGACGAAGCAAGTTCTCCAAAGTCGTAGTTATGCCTGGAGTTGCGTGGGTTAGCCATTCCGACATCTCCTATGCTATTACTTGTCCAACCTATTCACACCAATCATGAAAAAAGTCCAAAGAAGAAATAAGTTTAAACGGCAGACGCACGTCTTCGTCCTCGGATATAGTGCTAACATCAATGGTGACTGCATAACTCACCTTCGATTTGCCTTGCCGCGTGCGCACGCGCAGTATCTGCGCAATGTGGCGTATTAGCGATATATCGCCACCCGATCACCGACTAGATAGTCATCATCATGGCAAAAAGTGCAAAAACCCTGAAGACCTAAGCACAATGCTCAGTGACCTCAATATTGATTCCCAACTGGTGGGTCTTAAAATGAACATGGGTAAGACGAACATCATGTCAAATAAATATAAATAATATAAATATAAATATATTTGGGACAATTCCACACCAATTACCTAGCCCCAAACTAGGATACCCTGTAATATGGGCACAAGATAACGGATAAACATACATAAATACGAATATCACATCCATGACTCGGAAACAAACATTTATTTTCATCACACAAATGATTGCACCTTGAAGGATTCGAACCCGCAACCGTTTGATTTCGTTCCTAGGGTCACCAGCCACTAGACCAACCGGCCGTCAAATGCCCATGTCGCACCCATGCCAGTATATGTTGGGAAAGATTTTATCGAAGCTGTTTATTACTATGTCTACTTAGGTCAGACGATCCAACTGGGTAGATCTAACATCGACAAAGAGGTCAACCAACGAATGCATCTCGGATGGGCAGCGTTCGGGAAATTACGGCATATCTTCTCGTCGCAGATACCGCAGAGCCTCAAGACGAAAGTTTATAATCAGTGCGTGTTGCCAGTGATTACATACGGCACTGAGACGTGGTCGATTACTATTGGTCATACATAAGCTCAAAGTCGCGCAGCGTGCAATGGAGAGAGCTATGCTCGGTGTTTCACTACGTGATAGAATCCGTAACGAGGAAATCCGTAGAAGAACCAAAGTTACACATAGCTCTCAGAGTTTGCAAGTTGAAAAGGCAAAGGGCAGGAGATATAGTTTGCAGAACCGACAACCACTGGGAATAAAGGTTGTGGAATGGCGACCACGAACAATCAAGCGAAGGGTAGGGAGACCCCCCACAAGACGGACCGACGACATTGTAGCCATCGCAGGAAGTCAGTGGATGGAGGTGGCACAAGATCACTCATCATGGCGCTCTTTGGGGAAGGCCTATGTTCAGCAGTAAACTTCTAAAGGCTGACAAGATGAGTATGTTGCACAATCTAGGTAAATTTGGTCCTGGAATATCACGTATGGGCTACTTTTAAACTAGTGGCTCTGTGAGCTGTAAAACTCACGTTTTTTTTTTACAAACAATCTAGCGGTGCACAGTAGCGCCATCTAGTTACCTTATTGAAAAACTAACATTAAGACCAGGCTCTGTTTTTTAAGGTTTTTTTCCATAAATGTGCTGGGTCAACCACAAACCTGATAAATGTGAAACTTAACATTTATGTTTTTGAGATCTTTATCTCTCTAAGACTAAGACAAAAACATGATTAACAGAATTTCATTCGATACAATTTCTTATCAAAAATTACGTTATTTTCGGTAATATTTACATTTTTCTACTCAACGGCTTAAGTTTTATCTCTAAAATAAATCTCACAGCAAGAAAATATAGTTTATTAACTAATGCTTAGACAAAATTTATAACTAAATTATTAGCCTGCCAATAAAATAAAAAACTTTTGAGACATCGCGATATTCAACCTTATTACGCAGGTACTTCAGTGCTTATTGCGGGTAGCGGATGGCAGAGTGCAGGGGAAGTGGCAGGGGAGTGCGGAGTGGGAAAATGTAACTTTGGAGCCTGGCCTTAATAACCAAGGTGCTCAATCAAACCCCACTTAGTAGCTAAAGGGCTGATTCCACTGGTAGAAATCTAGAAGTGAACAATTTACTGCATTTTGAGGAGCTATTCTGATCATCACGCCGAAGATCCTCATCAGGTCTTCACCAATTTTTTATGAGACCAACTTATCCCCGATGACTAAAAAAATCTACTTAATAAAATTTGTTTAACCTGTACCTATACTAAGTTTCGTCTAAATCGGTTGAGAAATGCGACCTGTAGAGAAGAACAAAGATCCGACCGTCCGGATCTTTGTTCGGAGGTGACGGCGGAGAGCCGGACATACGAAAGCATTTTTGCCCAAGCTGGAACGGAGAAACTTCGTTCGTAATTCGCGCTCGCTCGGTCAATTAAATAACCGCGCGGGCAAAGCCGCTGGCTCAGCTAGCTACATCCAATAACATCATATTCTTCGACACGGGCGCAGCAAGGCAGAAAATATGATGTCAGCGGCATGTCGGCGAGCAAATCAGTCAACCACGCAAGGTCGTTCATCCTTGAGCGCACCTACAGCTCCACTATGCTCACACCCATATTTCTCAGCATTGCTGCATCCTGTCCTGTCTTGCGCCTCGCCCGTCTTTGTCTCCTTTCCGCTTTGGTGGTACCGTAGAAAATAAGTACATAGCGTGTCAAAAATACCCTATATATATATATATATATATATATATATATATATATATATACATACCTACGATACAAGAAAACAAACGAGAACGAGAGAAAAGGAGTTTCAATTGACATTGTTAATGTTGGAAGAACAGTATTATCTAATTGCCAGTGCTATCGATTGCTATGATATGTTCTTTAGATATATTCTTAATTGGTAAGTTTTAGGTAATCGCATTAAACTAATTAGTAATCCACTGATCTCCATGGATTTGCTGTGCCGTACATTCGTTTGTGCTGATTCAAAGTGCCCCACCGAGCGTCCGAGCGGAACTAAAATTGACATTGTTTCATGTCCTGACGTTAGTCACAGAATAAATAATAGTACAAATCCTTAGAATTTATTTCAAAAACAAAAGTTCATTTCAAATAAAAAAAACTATTTACCCAAAACTATCTAAAAGTAGTAGTAGTTCCGTGGACGCTACTACTGCCACACTACTGCTATCAGTGCCAAAATGGTGATAATCAAATGCTCATTGCGACGTTCGTCAAGAGCCTGTCTAGAGTTGGTACCTACGGAGTAATGTGCAGTTGTCTATGTTAGTAATCCCAAAAAACTAACTATCATTTTGTAGGTTAAAAGTAAGGTAATCCATGTACAGATGTAATAAAACAGTACCCTGGCACTATTGGTATAGGTACAGCGGTACAGGGCACCCTAGCCATCAAATGGCGGCAGTCGTCATTTTCGGTGACCACAGTTGGTGATCGAGAATCGCGACTGTCTTTATAAAATCAGGCAGGCTGAAACTTGAGTAATATTTGTCTATTTTGAGGGAGAACGATTCCAATCAGCAACTACACCTCTATTAAAGTTGATTGTTATTTGTGTACCTAATACCTATAATAGCAGCATTAAACGTTTTCGATAAATTGGTAGGTATTTACTTATGTTATAATCAACAGTGCTATTTCTGCAAATGAGTCTTATTCACGCTATTCCTTCCATGTATACCTATTTATTTAACGTAGGGTAGGATGCCCTGTGGCCAGGTGGAGTGACAACCCGCGAAAAGCGGCTGGCAGAAACTGGAGGCGGAGAGCTGAAGACCGAGCTCAGTGGTGTGTGTGAGGAGAAGCCGACATCCAGTCTAGCAGTGGACAAAGCTGATGATGATGTGATGATGATGATTTCTACCTAAAGTGAATTTTCTTTCCAATATTATACTACTTACTAGTTTATTGCTGGTAGAAACAATTATTTAAGATCGCTCAGCGGGCTATGTAAAGGACTATGCTTGGAGTTTATCTGAAAGATCGTATCCGGAATGAGGTGATCCGGCAGAGAACCAAAGTTGTCGTCATAGCCCTTAGGATTAGTAAGTTGAAGTGGCAGTGGGCTGGTCATATCTGTCGAAGGACTGATAACCGTTGGGGTATACGTGTTCTTGAGTGGAGACCTCGACTTGGCAAACGTAGTGTAGGGCGCCCTCCAGCTAGGTAGAGCGACGATATACGCAAAGTGTCTGGCAGCAGTTGGAAGACTAATTGTACCGTGAGTGTCCACGACTCCTCCTGCTCCTTTTGTATGACATAACTGTTCAGTTGCGAACAGAAGAGTTCAAGTGACGCACTAAATACATTATACTTATTCAACCTAAATGAAAATATAATAATTTGTTGATACCAGTTTTATATCTTCTATACTTATAATAAAGCAGTAAGAACGAAAAAGTCTGTAAAAGGAAGATAATTTAAAAAGAAATGGTCTAGGGTACTTAAAATAAGCTACTGAACAAGAATATAACATTAAAAAAATTCGTGTCTGTCTGTTTGTTTGTCTGTTTGTCTGTATGTTTGTTCACGCATCACGTAAAAACTACTGCACCGATTGCGATGCGTTTTCACTGTTGCATAGCCTAGGGTGTGACTTAAAAACTGATATCTCAATCCGATGAGTAGAAGACGAGCAATCTTTAAAAATATTTATGAGGGCTGAAGGAGTTTTGATCAAATGTTGGTATATTGGTATTTTAGGTCTTGAAATAGCACATAGAGTACTTTTGACCAAGAGAAATGACCACGCGTTCGAAGCCGCGGGTACAGCTAGTTTCAAATAAGTAGGTTATACCCATGTTGTTGTGGCAGAAGTTAGTATTAGAAGTACCACTTCTAACATTCATTTTATTAGTGACTTTTTCATGATTAATTGGCAAATGGTAGTGATATTGAGACGGGAATATCACACATTATGTAATTAATAAAAGTAGAAATAATAATAAATTAAAAATTATATATTTAGCCCCAAACTAAGATAACATTGTAATATGGGCATTAGATAACTGATAAACATGCATAAATACGAATTATATATCCATGACACGGAAACAGATATTTCTGCTCATCACCACCTTGCGAGATTCGTACCCGCGACTGTTAGTTGACTTGGCAGTGTTTGCAGTCATGGTCACTAGCCGCTCGGCCAACCGGTCATCATATTGGGAAGAATGTTTTTTTTTATTAATTATTCTTTCATATTTTTTTTATTACGATAGGTATAGTCGTAAGATAAATGATTATATCGATTTTAGAATTTGAATGATTTTGATATTCCTACATATTTAGGCAGGTACTTAGCTGGTGTACTTGGTTTGGGTAGGTACGTTTGTTTTTGTCTATTTTGTCTAATATCATAATCTATTAAGGGAATAAAATAAACATTTATTGTTATTAAATAACATTTATGTAGGTAGTTAAGAACTTACCATAATTTAAACAACAAAATCAGCAGAATTAAAATAATGTATTAAAAACAATGCCTTGATTAGGCAAACATCATATTAAACACTAACTACACTACCAAGAACGTTTGTACACTACGATCAAATTACCACAGAGTAAATAATAGTGCATAGCGCGGCGAGGCGAACGAGCGAGACGGATAGCTTAAAGCTTGTACCCCTGCCGCATCATCAGGTCGAAATAGCAGTCATTGTCGATCGAAACGCTGATGCCGCTGTAGTAGTTCATGAACTCTTCCAGAGTCACCTGAAAGAGAAAATAATAAAGTCTCCAGGTCCATACAAAAATATATAGGTACGACTATTTTAAAATAGTAAGAAAGGCATTAGAACTATACTATTAGAAGACCCAGATGGTAAGGCAAGCTCTTGTGAAATAGAAAGAGAGGCCTAGTAGATCCAGGGGCCCGAGTCTGCTAATTTAAGAACGCTGCCATGGAATATCGCTGGCATGTCAATGGCCTAGTTTTACATATTTGGTATTCTGCTAGCTAAATAGGATACATGATCGTTCAGTGATTTTCCATCGAATTGCAATGGTCCTTATTTGGTATTCGGCTATACCATGGAAAATTGTAGAAGTGATCTCTCGCTAGTTGTCTAAACAGTAGTCTGATCGTTATTTGACGTTACTTTGACATTTGTTTCATTGATTTTTCATCGAAATACAATTGAGTAGAACTGAAGTTACTTTTATGTGATTTTGTATTTTTGTACTATACAACAATACTTCCGAAAAAAATATGATTATTGTAGTGCGAAATTACGTCACATATCGATTTCTATTTCGCCAAATACGACTCTATTGATAAAACAAATACTTAGTCCAGGATTTCCGGCTAGTAATTATCAAAAAACAAAGCGTTACATCAAAGCTAGATGTCGTACTTGAGGCATAAAATCGATATAAAATACCTAGGTGTTGTTGGATTACTTTGGTCCGTAATTTCGTTAGTACTGGATGAAATTGATGACCAAAGGTACATGCAGAATCAGAAAAATACGTGCTTTCCATTTATCACCTTAATTCAACGTAAATCGATTATCATTTTTTCCCAATAAGACCACAGATGAAACTACCATACCTACGAAAGACCAAACATCAAACACTGTGGAATAAATTTTTCTCTTTTTTTGCTTGTGGGAAAGAGAGATAGAAATATGTAGTGTGAAGTTCGTTCAATCCATTGAATCGACAGGCAAGTGAACAGTCATGGAAGCCATTTAAAGTTTTAGCTTAATACCAAATTTGTCATACCTACATGATCATGGACAGTCGCTGGAATGGCATTTGGATGACATTTTATTTAAAATAGCTGACTCGGGCCCCAGGTTATATGATAGGGTCTTGTAAAGTTACAAGAGAGGGATAGAAGATCAAAGTAATAAGATAGGATCTTGTATAATACCTAATAAAAGAGAGATAAAAGATTCAGGTGATAAGATAGGCTGTTGTAAAATAGAAAGAGAGCTTTTCCAGGAGGTATAGTAGATAATTGTAAAATGGAAAGAATTGTATATTGTATCTCTAGGCTGTAGGATATCTTGTTAAATAGAAAGAGAACAATCCTAAGGATTAATCAAAAAAGGCTAGTTACCGTTCCACCGACGGTGCCTTCGGAATCAAAGTTGTGTAGGAAGTTGGTCATACACCAGTCGGCTGTCTCCTCACCGCTCATGTATCTGAAAGCATTATTAAATTAGTGTTTGAGAGCTTTGTCAAAAAAAATGAGGCGTCACGGGACGCCTAGCAGATGTGTAAAGATAAAAAATAACTAAAACAACGAACAACCGTTTTGCACCGCGCGCCCTCATTGGTCAACTGTGAATCTGAAACTCTTCATCTAATCTATACTAACTTTTCAGCATAATACCATAAGTCTGGTTGGCGCAACGGGACATCGTTTGACTGCCAATTTTTAGTACCGGAGTTTCAATTCCCAACTGGAGTGTTTTCAATTTGCACTTAAAAAAATAATTGATGGCTTATAAATTGAATATGGCCGAGCTGAGGGGGAAAGAGCCGACGAGCCACGAGTGCTCGCGTCGCGGAACCGCTCCATCGCCATGCCAACAGTCAGCGTTTACCCCCGTACCATGCCATTAGATATTTACACTTCAAAAAATTGAATAACTTCTAGAATATCTTAAATTCCGGAACATAAATAGGGGATGATTCTGGTAGGCCCTGGGTTACCTGCCATTTTTATTTGTTCCATATTCCTTGCGAAATACTGTATATATATAACACATTTGGCAACTTAAAGTGATGTAGAGCAATATTTGCATTTCAAAACAGTAGGTGTTTGCGTCGTAAATATTCTATTGCCACCCGTCCACACTTCGCAGCTACCCCAGGAACGGTCTCAGTGCCAGGACGACCACAGAATAAGTAATAGCACAAGATAACCTATAATATTCACCTCGGGTTACAAGTGACGTCGAAAACCCCCTTAAGTTCCTCGACAGTAATCTTGCCATCGCCTGCTTTGTCTAACTTCTTGAACGCTTGTTCGACGATCTGGCGACGGGACTCTGCCATCGGCGGCTGGAAAAAACATTTATAAGCAAGGAAGTATTATGTAGGGGGAGTCCGGGAGCCTTGCCCAGGTGGGACCCACATCGAAATTGTTTTTAATTTCGTGCTTCGCTGACTGGTCATTGGATGCTTATTGTCATTGATGGTACTTGACATTTTGTGAAGCCATATTGGCCCGTTGGTCCGGCCCAACCGTAACGTTTTGTGCAGTGAAAAGAGATTTAAAACTGTTTCCGTTGGAAGCTTGTATCTTCGACACATGTTATGATATGTAAAAAAAATTGGATTGTTGTCTAATGTAATTAATGTGGTTTATTAACCTACAGCTTTTAAATTATCAACTTCAAGATTTAAAAAACCTAATAGATATGATGACAAAAGAGTGCTTCGGGATGTTTGAACCGCAAGGCATTCGGGGGGTATGACCAACGTTCATCTCTTCCATAATGCATGAGTTTGGTTCAAAACAATGTTTACTATATTTCAAAACTATTTTTATTAATTAAGTTGATGAAACGGGAAAAAAATTTGAATGGGCGAGTTCTCAGTTGGGGCGAACCATTATCAAGGCTTTTGTCGTCGTTTAGTTTATTGTCTAAAATTTACGTTTTCTGTTGTTTAGAAGTTTATTTTTTAAAACCAAAAAATTATCATGCTGTAGGGAAAACGTCAAATATTACCAAAAACATGTTTATGTTAATTTGTGTAATATGTTGAAAAACGCATACATTTTAATTTTGCGGTTTATTGGAGGCCGGAATCCGTAGAAAATAAAAAACCCATGTGGCTACCGGTACCTCAACCACAGAATAAATAATAGTACAAGACTCAACCAGCGTTCAATAAAAAAAATAGACACTTTTCCTTATCAAGGCGCCGCCGCGCCAGAGAGGCTCATTATTTGATTAAAGATTTAAATAAGTAAAAAAATATTATAGTTGTCTTAGTTAATATTTCTATAGAAATCTATAGAAAATGCAACCTGGGGCGTACAAATCAAATCCAAGGTCACCGGTCACCTAAGTAGTTCCACAGAATAAATAACAGTGACTGTACTGAATTAAACGCAATATTGCGGCCGCAAAGTGTAGGTATAATATTTGTACTTGTTGCGGAGTGCAACTGGCCTGGTAGTGCCTACATACAGGACAGGTTCCACCCAACGGTGACGTAAGCGGCGTTTAATGTGCTAAATTTGTAAGACTAATACTTGAAGTTTCTTAGATTATAACACAGAGCAATAATTTTTACTTAAAATCTTACATTGAAATTATATGGTCATTTCTCCCTCCTTCTTTGGTCAACCCTCTAATTAGAATCATTCCCTCTTGGTTTGAATCATTTCTAAATTGTTACAAAAGTTAGCACATGAGCCTAGCCTTGTTTGCACTTTGTTTTTGTTTTTTAGTGTCACTACATATAGGTAGGTATCAAAGTTGTTTCGCTGCGATTTTTCGGAACATTTTTGTGTATGTTTGTATAAAAAGTGGTTCATTCATCCCGAACTCCCGAACTCATATCCTGTACCTACATATATCTATATGGTTATAGGTGTTAAATATCTTTTTAGACTTACACGAATATGAGCAATGAACTCGTCAAGGCTGATTGAACCGTTCCAGTCCGCTTCAAATCGGTTGAAAAGTTCTTCAGCATCCTGAAAAATCGATACAATAAAAATAAAGCATACAGTCCGCGTGTCCCTGCCCAGCTCCAAAATTGGATCACCCGAGAATGACTCACATACCGCAAAATATCTGTATGTACTTTAGGTACATTATCCTGTGTTATTCAAACATATAGCACGCGGGCAAAGATAATGGGTGATATATGCATGATAATGTTTCAGTTCTCGTATAAATGGGGCTCGTGGTCGTGATTCGCTGTGATGTGTCTGCTTTTTTGCACGAATTTTACCTAAATTTTGGCCGTTCTTATTGTAGGTACTCATACATTGTAAAAGTAAAGAAAACATCTTGGTAGCCGTGGTGGTCTCGGCTTAGAATAAGACCCTTCCCAATCCTCCCGTGGATGTCGTAAGAGGCGACTAAGGGATTATACACCGGAAGATGGGCAGCAGCGTCCTCCGAGCACATTTGCAACACTGAGGTCACCAATCTGCCTGCCAAGCGTGGTGACTATGGCAAACCCCCCCAATATGATAGACACACCAAAAAGACGGCCCCTAGTCCCCGGCGCGGCGGCTCCGTTATTCCTGGCACCGGTAGCAGCCATGGTAACTGCGGAGCAGGGGGTGCTAAGAATCCCCGGCAGAGACCCAGCTACCAACCCCCACGATCTCTGGACCTGGCAACTTATAACGCACGCACTTTGAGGACCGATGAGAAGTTAATAGAGCTGGAAGAAGTGGTAAGTAAGGCGCTGGGGTATTATAGGGTTATCAGAAGTCCGAAGAGGGGGAGAGGATACGATGACCCTGAATTCCGGCAACTTACTTTATTACCGGGAGGGCGGCTAGCAGTCCCAACACGGTATCGGGTTTCTCGTTCACAAGTCCCTCGTCAACAACATTGTGAAGATCGAAAGCGTTTCGAGCAGGGTGGTATACCTTATACTCAGAATTACCGAACGGTATTCGTTGAAGGTCATACAGGTGTACGCCCCATACTAGAAACGCTCGAAATGAAGTGGAGGCTATGTATGACGACATTTCTAATGCCATACATGCCCCGAAAACACACTTCACAGTGGTGATGGGGGACTTCAACGCACGGCTGGGCATGAGGAATGGCGATGATCTGAGAGTGGGGCAGTTTAGATTTGGACAGCGGAACCAAAGGGGTCAGCGATTAGCCGACTTCATGGAGAAGGAGGGACTCTTTATGATGAACTCCTTTTTCAGAAGCGCCCCTCCAGGAAATGGACGTAGCTGCACCCCGGCGGTCATAAGCACGAGATAGATTTAATTTTGACGACCAATCGGCATATATTCAATGATGTCTCTGTGATCAACAGGGTTAAGACCGGCAGTGATCACCGCATGATAAGAGGCACATTGAATATCAACGAAAAGCTGAAGAGGTCTCGTTTTGATGGGATCTTCTCTTCGCCCAAGTCCTGCCCCACTCCAAAACCGCAAGAGTTTTCAATTGGAGCTCCAAAATCTCTTCCAAATCCTTACCGAATGCGATACAGTGGACGAACTAAACAACGAGCTGGTGAAAATTGTTTAAGCAGTCCGGTTGGAGTTTTTTAAGATCCACCGCAAAAAAAGAACACAGAAACTCTCTGAGCATACACTCAAACTTATGGCAGAACGAGGCGAGATGAGGCTGCAGTCTTCAGTGGATATGTCGAGTTACAACTTGCTTAATAAACAGATCTCCAAGTCAATGCGACACGATTTGCGTTCTTATAATACTACTTGTATTAAGAACGCAATAGAGCGGAACAAGGGCTCCAAAGTGTTCGCAAGAGATCTGTCTATTGGGCAAAGCCTGTTGACGAAGCTGAAAACCGACAGTGGCAGCATCGTTTCGTCGAAGCCAGAGATTTTGGGTAAGCATTATACCGAAGATATCCCGGACGTCAGCCTATACGAGATCAGAATGACTCTCAAACAGCTTAAGAGCAACAAGGCACCAGGGGAGGACGAAATAACGACAGAGCTACTGGTTTTGTTCTTTAAGAAAGGTGATAAAACCCTTTTGAAGAATTATAGGCCCATTTTGCTGCTGAGCCACGTCTATAAGCTGTTTTCGAGAGTAGTTACAAACCGTCTCGCTCGTAGGTTTGACGACTTTCAGCCTCCCGAACAAGCTGGATTCCGGAAAGGCTTTAGCACCGTAGACCACATCCATGCGCTCCGGCAAATTATACAGAAGACCGAAGAGTATAAACGGCCACTATGTCTAGCATTTGTGGACTACGAGAAAGCCTTTGATTCAGTCGAGACCTGGGCAGTGCTACAGTCATTACAGCGGTGCCAGATTGATTACCGGTACATCGAAGTGTTGAAGTGTTTGTACAGCAAGGCCACCATGACAGTTCGTCTTCAGGATTAGAGCACGAATTCTATCCAGCTGCAAAAAGGGGTGATGTAATTTCTCCGAAACTGTTCATCTCTGCACTGGAAGATATATTCAAGCTTCTGAACTGGAACGGATTTGGTGTTAACATCAATGCCGAATACATCACTCACCTTCGATTTGCTGATGATATAGTCATCATGGCTGAAACCCTGGAAGACCTAAGCACAATGCTCAGTGACCTCAATATTGTTTCCCAACAGGTGGGTCTTAAAATGAACATGGGCAATACGAACATCATGTCAAATGCCCATGTCGTACCCATGCCGGTTTATGTTGGGAACGATATTATCGAAGCTGTTGATCACTATGTCTACTTGGGTCAGACGATCCAACTGGGTAGATCCAACTTCGACAAAGAGGTCAACCGACGAATCCAACTCGGATGGGCAGCGTTCGGGAAATTACGCCATATCTTCTCGTCGCAGATACCGCAGAGCCTCAAGACGAAAGTTTATAATCAGTGCGTGTTGCCAGTGATGACATACGGCACTGAGACGTGGTCGCTAACTATTGGTCTCATACAAAAGCTCAGAGTTGCGCAGCGTGCAATGGAGAGAGCTATGCTCGGTGTTTCATCAGAAATGAGGCAATTCGTAGAAGAACGAAGGTTTCCGACATAGCTCTTAGAGTTTGCAAGTTGAAGTGGCAATGGGCAGGCCATATAGTTCGCACAACCAACAACCACTTGGGAATAAAGGTTCTCGAATGGCTACCACGAACAAGCAAGCGAAGTGTGGTGAGACCCCCCACACGATGGACCGACGACATTGTAGCCATCGCAGGAAGTCGGTGGAGGAGGTGGCACAGGATCGCTCGTCATGGCGCTTTTTGGGGGGGGGCCTATGTTCAGCAGTGGAATTCTAAGGGCTGACATACTGATGATGATGACTCAAAAACACGTATTTCCTAAAACAAGTGTATTAAATTTATTTCGTTCAATGTTGTTATTATTGTTACGGAAGTTACGGAATGCCAACCGAACGTTCAGGCGCTATCTCTCTCTTTTCGCTTTGCCTCATTTTCAAACATTGCGCTGGATGAAACAACAACAGTTCGACCATGCTCGCGTTGACGATAGACGGACTGGGAAGGGAGGAATCATTTGGAAGTTTCTGAATGTGATCGACTAATAAATCGAGTATAATGTTTTCAACTCTCAGAATACATTATTTCATTATTGTGGATTACACTCTGCTGGTTTGTCATAAAATAAAAATAAAAGTAAAACTATAAAATATTGTTTCATCACATTCGTTTGCCTACAAAATGGATTGCAAATGAGGCCTATGTCCAGCAGTGGAAGAGTATAGGCTGATGATGATGATGATGTTTGCCCACGGCTAATTTATCGTGTGCTGTGAGAACCAACCAGCACAAGGGAATTCAGAGAATGTGTGTGTGAGCAGTGTACCTAAGCAAAGATGAATAAAACAAAATACTAAATAGCAACTTCTGCTGCCACCACCAAAACGCCTGCCAAGCGTTGTAAAAACCAATATCTATATTTATAATAAAACTGTAACAGGTTCAATTCTGTACATTGAAGTTATTTTGTAATTTTTTTGAAGGCTTTTTTGTTTTATTTTTCTTTATCTTGGCTAGGCATCACGCCGAAACTACTGAATGAATTTAAATGAAACTTGGTATGATTTAAGGCCATACTACGAGGGAGGACATAGGATACTTTTCATCCCGAAAAATTAAACGGTTCCCGCAGGATAAGGGTTGAAAGATATTTAAAAAAACACTTACCACTCTGAAACTACTGGACGGATTTTGTTGCACCTTGGCACAGTCTTAGTTTATATGATGGGAGAAAATTTAAGAATACGTTTTATCTCGAAAAAGTAAAGTATTCCTGTGGGATAGGGGTAAAATCTGTACATTGAAGATATTTTGAATTTTTTTTGGAGGCTTTACTGAAAAAAAGCCAAAACTGTTTTTTTGTTGTTGTCTGTTTGTCTGTAACTTAAACGTGCATCACGCCGAAACTACTGAATGAATTCAAATTAAACTTAGCATGATTTGAGCTCATACTAAGAGGCCTACCGAGGCGGGGTTTCGTTTTTCGAGACGAAAAGTATTCTATACGTATATAAGAATACTTTGTTGTTGTTGTGTTGTGTTTAGCCTATACTGTCCCACTGCTGGGCAAAGGCCTCCCCTCGATTTTTCCATTCGTTACGGTCCTGTGCTGTTGTGTACCTATTTTTGTCGAAGGTGTCAATCTCGTCCTGCCATCTTTTGCGTGGTCTGCCGCGTCGCCTTCTTTCCGTGCTGGGATTCCATTTAGTGGTTACTTTGGCCCATAGCACCTCTGGCATACAGCAGACGTGGCCGGCCCCTTATAATAATACTTTTAATACTTTTCGTCTCGAAAAATTAAAGGGTTCCCGCAGGATAAGAGTTGAAAGTTATTTCAACGAAAAGTTTTCACACTGAAACTACTGGACGGATTTTGATGCAACTTAACACAGTCATAGTTAAATATGATGGGTGAAAATTAAGGATACTTTCATCCCGAAAAAATAGAGGGTTCCTGTAGGGTAGTGGTCAAATTCTGTACATTAAAGAAATTTTGTAATTTTTTGGAGGTTGTTATATATATATATCCAATACTGAAGCCAAAACTGTTATTTTTAATTTTTGACTTTCTGTCTGTATGTCTGTATCCTGGCAGCGCATCACGCTGAAACTACTGAATAAATTCAAATGAGACTTGGCACGATTTGACTTCATACTACGAGGTAGAACATTGGATACTTTTCATCCTGATAAATTAAAGGGTTACCGCAGGAAAGGGATTGAAATTTATTTAGAAGAACACGTATACAACTACTGTACGGATTTTGATGCAACTTGGCACAGTCATAGTTTATATGATGAGTAAAAATTGGGAATACTTTTTATACCAAAAAAACATAGAGGGTTCCTGCGGGATATTGGTCCAAATTCTGTACATTAAAGATATTTAGTAAAATATTTTTTTGTAATCGTACTGAATCGTACTGTTTCTGTTATTCGTACTGAAGCCAAAACAGTTTTTTTTATATTTTTGTCTGTTATCTGTCTGACTGTATCTTGAATTTACTTGGAATATTTTATTTGGAGTTAGTATTCATGTTTTACGGTTTATAGTTACTTCCGTAGTTCTCCTCTAGGCTACTCAAGGATTTTTTCTCCAAATTTTAAATACCTAGGTCCCCCGGTTTAGTCTGGGCGTTGTCTGTCAGTCAGTCAGTAGGTATGTCACGGTATTGTTTCATAGGCATGATTAAAATAATGTAATAAAATACACATTTTTATTATTCTGCCCAAAAGTGAAGAGCATCTATAATTAAAATAAAGCAGTAAGTACCAAAATAACTGTAAAAGAAAGATATTTATAAAAATATATATGGTACTAAAAATAAGCTACTGAAAATGAATATAACTTTTTTAAATTCGTGTCTTTCTGTCTGTTAGTCTGTTCACGCATCACGTAAAAACTACTAAACCGATTGCGATACGATTGCGACACTGTTGGATAGCTTAGGGTTTGACTTATTAACGGGTGTATTTATTATCTCAATCCGATGAATAGAAGCCGAGCAATCGACAAAAACTTTTTGAAGGCTGAAGGAATTTTGTTTAAATGTTGGTATATTGGTCTTGGAATAGTAATAGAGTTCTTTTAACCTAGAGAAATAGCCACGCGTGCGAAGCCGCGGGTACAGCTATTTATATTATAAAGGGGTGATATTACGTAAAAGTCACGACGTCAGTTCATAGTTCACTTCAGTAGGTATAGGACGACATGAATCTGAATCTGATGAATTATGATTTACGATTAACTTTGTGATGATGACATACCTCGTGACTGAATTCCAGACTAGTTCCCTTGATTCCGTTGAGAAATCCTTCTTTAGTCATTCGATTGCTGCCCTCCTTGTCCAAACGACGGAAAATTCTGAAAAGCATCGCGTTATATTATGCTTGTGTTATGAGGTAGTGCTGGCTTCTGGTGATAGAGATTGTAAGGTCACCCGTGCCCCCAGAAGAAAATGACCCTTCGAGGAATATACCTTCGCTATAACGGCATTCGGAGTTGACAACGGATCCCAATTTATGCACATGCGGATTTGTTACGCTCCGTGCTTCGTAGGGCATGTTAGTCGCCTGCTCCTGTTGCTAAATCCATGACCCTTAAGCGGCCTGACAAACTCTGCCTGTCTACAGGATATAATAAGCTGCACAGACACAGGTCTGTGGATAGCTGCTGAAATATTTAAAACAGATTTTCTGCGTTAGAGGAAGTCTGGGCCAGGCGGGAAACTTAGAAAGTGCATGGCTATACTGACCTGCACAGGCCCATGATACCAGCAGCACCATGGCAAAAGCACATCAGACGCAGTTTCTCCAGCGGGTCGGTGGTGTGAGTAAGGGCACGAGCAGACTTCTCCATCAACTCATCCTCCACCCTCGACTTAGTTGACTGCGGTCGGTGCCAGGCTACTGTAATTTTATAGAGAAAAAAAGGTAATATAATAAATTTTACTGTTTTGGGGGGTGCTAAGAATCCCCGGCAGAGACCTAGCTACCAACCCCCATGATCTCTGGACCTGGCAACATACAACGCACGCACCTTGAAGACCGATGAGAAGTTGATAGAGCTGGAAGAAGTAGTAAGTAAGTTGCGCTGGGATATTATAGGGTTATGAGAAGTCCGAAGAGGGGGAGAGGATACGATGACCCTGAATTCCGGCAACTTACTTTATTACCGGGAGGGCGGCTAGCAGTCCCAACACGGTATCGGGTTTCTCGTTCACAAGTCCCTCGTTAATAACGTTGTGAAGATCGAAAGCATTTCGAGCAGGGTGGCATACCTTATACTCAGAATTACGGAATGGTATTCGTTGAAGGTCATACATGTGTATGCCCTACACTCGAAACGCCTGGACGATGAAGTGGAAGCCTCCACTTCGTCGTCGAAATGAAATCTATCTCGTACTTATGATCGCCGGGGTGCAGCCACGTCAATTTACTGGAGGGGCGCTTCTTGAAAAAGGAGTTCATCATAAAGTGTCCCTCCTTTTCCATGAAGTCGGCCAATCGCTGACCGCTGTTCCGCTGTCCAAATCCAAACTGCCCCACTCTCAGCTCATTGCCATTCTCAATAGTAGATAATTCCTAAAAATGTCGTCATATATAGCGACATTTCTAATGCCATACATGCCCCGAAAACACACTTCACAGTGGTGATAGGGGACTTCAACGCACGGCTGGGCATGAAAAGCGAGAGCTCGAGAAGTTCTATGGACAATTATACACACCTCATCGCGTAGTCCTCCTAACACGACTAGCGATGAAAGAGCCCGTTTGACCCGACATTATACCAAATATATCCCGGACGTCGGCCTATACGAGATCAGAATGGCTTGCAAACAGCTTAAGAGCAACAAGGCACCAGGGAGGACGGAATAACGACAGAGCTACTGAAAGCGGGTGGAACACCGGTACTTAAAGTCCTTCAGAGGCTGATTAACTCCGTCATCCTCGAGGGTACAACGCCAGAGGCGTGGCACAGGAGCGTAGTAGTGCTTCTTTAAGAAAGGTGATGACACCCTCTCGAAGGATTATAGGCGCATTTCGCTGCTGAGTCACGCCTATAAGCTGTTTTCGAGATTAGATAGATAAACGCTTTATTGCAAATAAATCATACACAAGAATAAACATTTAACTTAAATAGAGTACAATGGGCGGTCTTATCGCTAAAAGCGATTTCTTCCAGACAACCGTAGTAGTTACAAACCGTTTCGCTCGTAGGTTTGACGACTTTCAGCCTCCCGAACAAACTGGATTCCGGAAAGGCTTTAGCATCGTAGACCACATCCATACGCTCCAGCAGATTATACAGAAGACCAAAGAGTATGGCTATAAAATATTTGTGGGCAAAATTAGCATTCTTAGATGATTTCGATCACCGTTATATTAGTAGATGACTTAAAGGGTCGTTTATTTTTTTTCTAAATTGGCAAATGTGTTGAAAATGGCCAATCCAACGGTTTGTTCAAGATATACATTTCGAAACTGTCAAAAACGCCATCAACACAATCCGAACATATGATTTATTGACATTATATTAGGGCTGCCAGACGTCTGGCTTTTGACAAATGACGTAGGATAAATGAAAAAAATATATTTAAAAAACGACTGGAAAGGCATGAAGACAAGAATATATTTGTACTAACCATAGAAGTTGAAAATTTTTGTAGTTCATAATATGGACATACAGATCAACACACCCCAAGCATCCAAGACCCGAGACACATTTATTTACATCACAAAATGTTTCCCTTGCCCAGGGCCCTATTAAACATCATACAATAGAAAAATATTTGTTGGTAAAAGTAGTAAAAGTCCTGAAAAAGTAGGTAGATGCAAAAAACATGTATTATTAAACTAAGTAGGTACTTAACAACTGTGATACTCGTAGCTACATAAGGTATGCGTGGCGAAAGTGAGTTTAAAACTACATATATTTGATAACTATTAAACATACAAAACAAATCGAAAAACATTAGTTGGTAAGAATCTTAGAAGTGTAGGTAGATGGAAGAAACACATATTATTAACTAAGTAGGTACTAACTACTGTGATATTGACAGACAGGCGGTGTGCGTGGCGTGAACTTATATCTACATTTTTTTTTATCATCAAACAAAACAATAGGTATATTTTATGTTAAAAATCCTAGAAATGCATTAATACCTAATTAAGAAGGTACTAGCTACTGCGATAATAACAACAAGAGGTATGCTGCGCGGGGTGGGTATCTGATGACTCTGTGATTTGTTTGTGATGTATATATTTAGTAAGTGTTTAGAGATGGAGATAACATGATAGTAGACTACGGTGCTTTGTTTTTACCCGACTGCAGAAGGTTAGGTATTTGGGTTGTATGTATGTATGCATGTATGTTTTTTTTAAATAAGTTTGTTAAAAGACCATTCCAATAACCTCTAAAAAATATACTAGATCTACTAAAAATACAATTAGGTAAGTAGAGCAATTTTGTTATCATCATATATATTTGCTACTAGCTTTCGCCTGCGACTTTGTCCGTGCGGGCGAAGTACAGTTTATCGCGATAAAAAGCATCCTATGTTCTTATAGGATATTAAAAACCAATGCAAAAGTATATCACCAACGCTATTGATGTTTTTTGACAGACTCGTTACTATTTCCATGGCAACCGTTCCTTACAGCGAATAATCAACAGTTTCCCGTGGAAACTTACCATTTTCCGGGATAAAAGTATCCTATGTTTTATTCCAGGGTATAAGCTATCTCTATTCCAAATTTCATCAAACTCCGTCAAGTTGTTATCGCGTGAAAGCTCCCCGAACAAACAAATTGGTGTTGATGTTTTTTGGTGCCAGTAGCTGGTTTCTGCTGATAAATTATGATGATTGTTTTCAAGTAGTGAAATCTGTGATATAAATATAATAAAAAATAATTATTAATAAATATATTTTTTTTTTTGTATTATGTCCGGTTTTTTAGCAATGCTTGGGCAAAAAAGCTATTTCATTTTTGGACCTGGCAATGGCAACCCTACACCTATTCACTTCACAACAAAAACATAACCTTTCATTCACAATCGCATCACAACTGAATTGTCGTTAACTTTATATTATTACCTACAACTATTAATTATTTGTATTGTAAGCTGGCTAATAAGTACTTCTATAAATCTATGATTGTTCGTCTGCCACTACAGTAACGAAAAATATATATTAAAGTTTTGAAATGACTTGCAGACAGGTTAACTGAACCTCGGAGATGTGCAAGTATTACAACACAAGCCACAGTAAGTGTACAATATGGTATATAAGTTATCACTCAACACATTAAAAATACAAATAAAGATATTATAATAATTGGCATTTGTATTTCCAGATTCTAACCTTAAATTTTCTGGTAACGAGAAGTTATCAAAAGCCACCAAAAAGACAGAATTGGCTAGCACCTTTTATCCAGCCGTTAACGACACATACTTGATGGTGTGGAGGAATTGACAACAGCCCAACGAGACAGAAACAAAAGAGGGGTAACAGTTATATCAACAAGTTTTATTGGTTTTATTACTCTGAATCAGCACATGAAAAGGAAATTTCCTTTTCAAACTTGGAAGAATGATTAGTTTAAGCCGCATTGACAGAGTACGCTCGGATCAAGCCCACTCGGATGTCTACTAAAACGCTACTTGTATCATGGCAACCGGTAATCCGAGCGCACTTTGACGACACTGTCCGATCTGAATAGACTCGGACCCTGTTCTACTTTTCCGAGCTAGCTCGTACGAGTAGTGAAACAAAATGGTGGCTACTAACATTTTAAAAGCGTTTCGTCCGACATCTTTTGAAACAAATACTAAAGACACAAGTTATGTATGAGTACACAACTATAGTAGTGAGTGTAGTGAGTATGTTAGATATGTGTAAACAACTATCCATGTACATTCGTATGAAGCTGACTCGTACGAGTCTACTTGGACCCAGCAGACTCTGATCGTGTCAACGCGACTTTACCTAATTTATATATTGAATTGGTCTATATAATATTTGAGACAATAACTTTTGACTTGTATAAGTGCTATATTATGTTGTTTATTTTACATTATGTACCCTATTTAAAATAAATTACTTTGACTTTGGGAACTCATTCCTGCCTTTTATTTTACATTATTTTTCAGATGCCGCCATGCCTAAAATGATAAAATAACATAAGCCCATAAAGCAGGTTGCAGACCAAATACTAAGCTATGCCGATACAAACTAAGCCAGCTTTTACCTAGAAATATGTCCCGTGAAAACCAAGAACTAAGCAAAAGCTCAGTCTAGTTTGTGAAGGGGTGCCATGGTGGGTGGGATAGTCTTAGCTTAACTCTAAGCAAGCTAAGTAAGCTTAGCTTCACATATTATAGTTAGCTCACTTAGCCAAGTGTGTAAAACTGTGTCAGCTGTACGACCTAAGCTAAACCAAGTTAGCTTAGTTTTCAGTCTGCAACCCGCATAAAAGTCTTCTAGATACTGAAAATTAACTTTTCAAAGACCAATCACTAGCGAGTCGTTCTTTTCATCTAATTTAGAAATATAGTCAATTTTCACATGCTAATAAAACAATCTGTAGAACAATGTAATGAAATACCTCAAGGCATAATAAAAGGTATAATTATACCTTTTACACATTCATAACCCCGCACTAGGATTGTGTCGCAGGTGTAATGGCATTGAAACAAACATCCAAGATCTGAGGACAAACATTTATTCTCATCACATAAATATTTGCCCAGGCCAAGATTTTAACCTGGGACACTAAGTTCAGCATTCAGAGGCATTACCAACTCTCAATAGGACAAAATCCATAGTGCATGCTTAGGTAGGGTCTAGATACCCATACATGATAATAATATGAAGAGTTTACCTATCTGGTGTTCATGTCTTTACTTAGCTGTTCACTGTTTAAACTAGGTACCGGAAGGGAAATGAAAGAGTTTCTTCTCAGTTCAATTAGCACTCTATATTAACCAATTAATTACATAGTCACACAGTACAAAAATATAAGACAAGGCTTGACATGGAGACATGCATGCAATACTAAGGTGGTAAGGCAACTCGCACTGAGGATGGCGCAATTTGCTAAGTTTGCATTACTATTACTAACTTTGTGTCCACACAAAAGCCGTAGTTATTTTAAGTATATACTTGCTTCCACATAGTCACTGTTTTGACTGGACCTGCTAGTTAATTTATTTGTAAGATCCATCAACTGTTGCTCCAAATCAGCCCGTCCTTGGAGTGTAAGTGAGGTGCCTTGTTGCCATTTCCAAGTCAGTCATTCCACTCCAACCAACTGAACAGACCAACTAGTTGTGCAGAATGGAACTTGATGGGTTTTCATGTGCTCACTTAAAAAAGTTAGCTGGATTTTTGAGGCCTTGATTTGGGTCATTTTGACTGCAAATAATACTACAAATCAAGTGGGTAAATCATATAGGTATATACTTACTACGTAGAAAATGAAAAAATCACACAACTTTATCTATCCACTAGCTATGCCCGTGTGGACATTGTTCCGGGGAAAAAATATCATAAGTCCTTCCTTGTGCATGAAGATCGGTTCAGCCGTTTATTCATAAAAAGATGGCAAACAGATAGTTATGTAACTAGGTACTTTTATTATTTTTGGTATTAGTTTGACGTGATGATTATACACAAAACACATTAGGAAAGCATACGTCTCAGTAGGTAGCGATACATACCTATTTCATTATGTAGCATTGTATATATTTACCATCTGCCAAAATTCGCACAAAATAGTTTTATTTCATTCGCAAAAGTTGCGAAGTTTTGGTTGGTGCCTTTTGACAATATGAGCCACAAAATAAAAGTTTGGCTGAAAAAAGTGATTATATGATATTTTCATGAGCAGAAAAATTAAACAAATCTATTTCTCTTAATTAGGTACGCACGCGCATGTATGCGCTCAGTACTGCGCAATGTTAGCTATTGCGCCACCCGATGATCATGTACTTAATTAGTTTGTTTTTTTAACACAACAAGCTCCATTTTTTACTGTTCCATAGATAATATAGACTATAACATGCGTGTAACGCGCCTTGTCGCGTTTCTCAAATTTGACAGTGGCTTACAGAATAGTATTTTACGTTACACGAAAATTCCACGCAGATATCTTAACGCGGCGCGTAATGGCCCTGGGCGCTTATTCACTATGCCGCACGGGGAAAGGCAGGGGCGAAGGGCAGGGCATCGACATAAACGAGTACATTTCACACTTGAGATTTGCAGACGAAATCTTCATAATGTCTGAATCGTTGCAGGATTTGCAGTGGATGCTGGATCCTAGCCTAGCTGAAGTTAAAGTTACAGTTAACGGCACTGCTCTCAAGATAGTTCTACACTACGTTTACTTAGGGAAAATCTTACAACTTGTAACGATATTTATTGGGTTTTCGTCATATTGTAACGATATATGCGGTTTTATAGTAAATTTCTCTGAGCTGACAGATTCCGATGAAAGATGTGATGAATTGGTTTTTAGGCCAAACTCGCCAACCACCGAGATAGTTGGTCCGGTGTCTAACGCCGTTAGGGTATTCGCTTAAATCAATGAAAAGTAATTTTGAGAATAAAGGGAACAAAAAATAAAGCGGGGTGAGTCACACCAAGAGTGGGGTGAGTCGGGATTCTTACCCCATCCGGTCGCTTTAAACGTGAGGACGCTATATCTTTCTTCGGAATCACTCAAAACTTAAAATACTCGTTACTACTTTGAAATTAATAAAATTACCTGGATAAACTTAGACCGGAACGAGCTTCAAGAACTATTGGATTAAGACCGTTCGGTAATGTACTAGCTAGTGGGTACAATAGTGGAAGATAAAACATACAACTCAAATTCACCAATACAATCTTTATTATCCTTGGTTTAACTTAGCCTACTTACTTAAAATCTAAAGAACCGTGCCGTAGGTACGTTGGACGGCCATTCAAGCTAGCATATATTAATGGAAGACAAAACATGCAATTTAAATTCACTAATACAATATTTAATAATTTTGGTTTAACTTTGCCTGTTTACTTAAAGTCTAAAGAACCCATGCCTGCAGATCAAACTCAGCAGCTAAGAAGTACTAAGATCTAGGATTACCCTGTTATAACTAGGGTCGATATAGAACTGACAAAATTAAGTATTTACCCTAACAAAACAAGTGATGAGTTGCCGGCCGCAGTGCAGTCTACTTATTTACCTTTTTCTATAAGATTGAGCCGTTATGTTAGTGAAGGTAAGTCTCCATCCGACGTTTCAGCAATGTCCGATTCGCATGAGAGGTAGCCAGGCTAGACCCCTCAGGCGTTGCAGGTGTCCAGCAGGTCGGTGGGGAACCAAAGTTCAACACTCCGGTTAGTGAAATATATGCATAAACATGCCAATACGATACCGCATTCCAAGAACGTGGCAGGAATCGTTGGATATAAAGTCGACGTGGCGTATCGCGACACGGCGCCTTTCTAGTTAAATCCGGGGGGAAGAAGCCTCCGTCGTGTGATGTCTCAATCCGGGGGGAAAATCTCCGTCGTGGTATATCAATCCCGGGGGGAAAACCCGCTGTGGATGAATAAACACAACGTTTCTTTAGAATTCGAGACTTCGAAAACGCCACCGCTCTCAGTTCGCTAAAATGGCGTCTCGAAAAATGGATAAAAGTGATTTCACAATCGCAATCATTAGTGCCGACAATGCAAAATACCGAAAAATGCTCTCACCTTTTTTTACGGGTTTTATAATATGCAGGGAAAAGACTTGTCAGTCCTGCTACCGGGCTCTCCAGCACGAAAAAAACGTTCACGCCTCTCGTCTCCATTCCTCGGTTTCTTTTGTCTAGCTGGATCTAGTTTGCTCCTCAGTTAGCAAAATCTATCCGAATAACATTTCGTTCCACCAAGAAACCGATCAGCGCTTACACATGGGCTTTGGAAATGATTATTTGGTTTTATTTTTATTTTTTAAGATTTCTCACCATCGAAATCGAATTTGTTTATTTACTGTTTCTTTAACTATTTTTGACAGCTAAACAACTGTCAAGAGACGTCTAAGAATTGTTATAAACTATAGTCCATAAAACGTTCCGTACTAGAAACGATGCGTTCACTTCCAGACGAAAGGTACGAAACGCGGTCTCCAAGCTTCGGTACTGTTATACTATCATAAAACTATATACTGTCACTATTAAATTATGATATTGTATGGGTTTGACATTCGTTGTATTTAATTGGTTTGTTTAATTTTATTTTCTATTTGCTGACATTACGGGACCGTGCCGAACAGAACGCGCCCTTTTGCTTTGATTGCTAATCGATGCAAAGATAAGTAGAACCTACGGTAGAGGTCACTACTTGTCTCCGTGTTTATCAATTGCACTTTATTAATAATTTGTTTATTATCTGATTCCCAGTTATTCCTTGTTCCTTTTGTATATATCTCAATCAATTGACCTAATGGGTATTCTCTTCGATGTGTTCCGTAGTGCATGGACGTGTTATATTTATCGAAGTGTTTATAACCTTAATTTTGTTATGAATACGTGCGGCGAACAAAATAACCGGCGATTGTTTTCATGTTGTGTTGTGGCTATATCTCTGTTGTTTATTTACTCCAAAAACAAAGATACATTCTAATATGTGAGTATATTGAAAAATATGCAATTATAATTCTAGTTTTACTATTATAAAGATGCGTTTCTATTAGTTGTTTATAAGCTGTCTTGTTTATTCCTACTTTTACTTGTCGAATTGTTGTTTTGTAGTGCTAGTTATAGGTTTTTTTTTTTTTTAATTAGCGTTTTGTCAACGCTACAAACTGGACCGGAACAATTTCGAGAAAGAAGCCAATAGAAGAATTCATCTTGGCTGGGCAGCATTCAGGAAGTTGCGCCAGATCTTCTCGTCGCCTATCGTTCAGTGCCCAAAGACAAAGGTAGGTAAAGTTATTCAACCAGTGCGTCCTACCGGTAATGACTTTCGGAGCTGAGATGTGGACACTTACGGTACGGCTGGTCCAATAACTAGAAGTAGCTCAGCGGGCTGTGAAGAGATCTATGCTTGGATTTAAAACAACTTTGAGAAGGAATCCAACAGAAAAACTCAGCCAGGTTAGGCAGCATGCGGCAAGCTCCGTCATGTCTTTTCGTCGTCCATACCACAGTGTCTGAAGACAAAAGTCTTTAATCAGTGTGTTCTACCAGTCATAATCTACGGAGCCGAAACGTGGACACTCACGGTCAAACTAGTCCACAAATTCAAGGTCGATCAGCAAGCTATGGAGAAAGCTATGCTCGGAGATTCTCTGGACAAGATTCATAATGAAGATATCCGACGGAGAACCAAGGTAACTGACATAGATCTAAGGATAAGCAAACTAAATTGGCAGTGGGCTGGTCACATTTCCCAAAGAACCAATAACCTTTGGGGTAGACGAGTCCTCGAGTTGAGACTACGTTTAGGCAAACGTAGTGTAGGACGCCCTGTGGTCAGGTGGACTGACGAGCTGCGAAAAGTGTCTGGAAGAAAGTGGATGAGGAGTGCTGAAGACTGAGCTCAGTGGCGTGCATTAGAAGAGGCCTAGGTCTAGCTATAGGCACAGATAGAAGCTGATGATGATGATGATGATTATTGCATCGGGGTGAATAAAACATTAATAATCGTTGGTAAGCACAAGCTTACTTACCTTCGGTCAATGAGTTTGTAATAATCTGTTACGCACATGCATTATACGAAGTTTTTCAATACAAGTGTGAGGAAACCGGAAAATATAAATAATATTTTTATTGAATCAAATCAATTTTTTGTATAAAATTATAATTATGTTTCCAATAAAAAATACGTGTCTCCGATTTACTCTATTAGTGCGCGTTTTTTTATAAATAATGTTTCATCAAAATACAATAAATTACAATCTCTGATGTTTCAAAAGTCTGGAGTTCAGTGTGACAAGGAACCTAATTTAAAAAAATATGAATTATTATTATTATTATCCGACCGTGAAACACACCAAACATTGGAATACCTACCTACAATATTTGGGTTTCAAAACAATTTAGAATCTTAACTGATCTGAAAGCAAAATATCGACTAAATTTTAGATCATAAGAAAGATGAGTCAAGTATTCAAAAAAAACAGTACCTACGGTTAACTTTAGAACTTTAGCACTGATAATGAACAATGAGGTTTCAGATCAATAATACAAAGTCCCTACTCCCTAATCATTATCATACACATGATTTGTATTTTCGTCTCATCATTCAAAACAAAAAGTGCTTGTGGTGGTGATTGTCAAATCTGAGGCTGAAATCCCGTGAATCATGATGTGTTAATAGTTTTATCACTGTGATAGAACACTGTGTGACTCAAATAGTTCGTTTGAAGGCACAACGTCGCAATCTGTAGACATCCGCTGCGTTAGCACGAGGGTATGGTGGCACTCTAGCATTGTAGCATAAGAACCTGAATTATCTACCGGTACCTTGAGGGGAAAATACCGGTTCTTAGGTATCGATATTCAAGTACCGAAATGGAAAATACCTATATTTACCGCTATGATACTAGTATTGTTCGTACCGATATCAAGCCCTGGCTGGGACAGTATAATTGTTACCATATCATACAGAACGCAAAAACTAGTTATTGAAAAAATGTTATTTTTTCACTCATGCATAGAATTAAATAATTAAATTAAATAATAATTACTATAATGTGAGTATAATTAACTATAATAATAAAAATAATATATAAGGAACCAGTACTATTTATTTAGATAATTAATAAACATTATTTGATACTTAATTAAATAATAATTACTATAATCTGACTGTAATTGACTATAATAATTACTATAATATCATCATCGTCATCATGACTATAATAAGAATAGGTAAATTAATAACTATAATAAAAGACTATACTATTATGTACAGCCTTATTACAAAAAACTAACTACAATTAACATTATTATTATATTTACACACTCAAATAAATCCCGCCTACAACTAAAAATTTACATAATATACGATTTCCAAATTGGTTATGCGCAAGACAAGCCACAGATTAATAATAGGTGCCTTTTGCGGAGAAAAGTGTCGCAGGTCCATTCAGCACAACGTCTCGTCCCGCACTGATTTATTGGGCGACAGAGGGGTTGCCCACGCGATTAGCGAGTATAGATTACGTAAAAAATTGTTAAAAAAAATTAGGAAAGATATTTGCAAAACTAATTCCAAGGTTCCCTCAGCGTTTCATTATTGAATATGCTAAAGGAAATTAAAAAAATATGTGATTGTTAGTTTAGAAGAAAAACGGTAATAACTACAAAAACAGAGGGTAATTTTTGATATTTAAAATTGTATTTTCAATTTTTTAAGTTGAAGAGGAAATGCTCTGTATGATGTAAATTAATATATATTTTATTTGAAGTGCTTTCTATAAAGATTACGGAGAAAAAAGGTTTTAATGTCCCCAAATTGAGCCCAATTCACATATATCTCTGCTTTAAGGGATTGAATCCGAAAAAAGGTGTTTCGGCAGAGAACCACCGACATAGCTCTGAGAATCAGCAAGTAGAAGTGGGAGTGCAGAACCGATAAACATTGACGTAAACGTGACCGCGAGTGGAGACAGCGAATTGGCAAACGCAGTTTTCCTATACTACGTTTGCCAATTCGCTTTCTCTACTACCAATCGGACGATCGGGCCAAATGGCGTGCCTTGGTAGAGCAGTGCAACATATATATATTTTTTTTGGGTCAGTAACTCGTCCTATTGATTTTATCCTAAAAATCTGAACGGATTTAGTACAGTCGACAACATAATCTTTAAATGATGAATCTTGTATAACTATAAAACAGTAAACAGTTTGTAGTCACTCTGACTGACTGACTGACAGATAACGCACAGCCTAAACTGATGAACCTAGAGTTTTGATATTGAGAGGAAATGTTAAGCGATTTAAAGGTTTAAGAAGGGTAGTAAAGTTTACACATTAGATTACACATTAGGTTAGATACATGTTTTTTAAAGTTACGGTAAAACTAAATCTTAGGGTTGAATGGGGAATGGGGGGTGGTTCTTGTATGAAGAAACGTTAACGGATTTGGATGAAATTTGATACTTTAGGTCCTGGAAAAACACATATTTGAGTTAAACCGCGAGGCGCAACTAGTGGATTAATAAAAGTTTAAATATAGTTTTGTATAAAATATGTGTATTAAAAACATAATCCTATTTTATTTCTTTTACACACTCATTACATATTTAATCACAAAATCAATATTATGATACAATTATTATCAGTCTTAAAACAAGAATAAATATAGGATATTAAAAAGTTGTTGAATCGTCTATTGTTATTTAGTTTTTCATCATAATGGTAGCCACTGCGAAGAAAAAGAGATTTGCTTCCATGTGATGAAATCAAATTAAATTAATGTTGCTTGTATGAAGTTAAGGGTTCTGTTTATGACATTTCTCCACCGATAAAGTAAATAATACATTAAAGGAAGGTCATATATTAGAAGTGCAGCTAAGTACGAACGACATCTTGTACCTAGCTGCACTTATGACATCTACTAAGGTACAAAACATTTAAAAAAAAACTGTTTTTGTATAAGGATTTATGAAAACGAAATGGGGGTTAGACCTTCATAACATGATGCTGGGAAGCCATTTTATTTACTTAACGTATTTGTTAGAAATAATGTCTGCATCAAGCTACTTATGATAAATTATAAAAAATAAGTAATAAAAAGGGTTTCATACATTGTTATAATTATTATAAAGTTAATTCCAATTTATTAATTAGAAGTTGGCGTGCCCTACGTCTCTGCCCGTAGTGTTTCCGTTATACCATGGAAACTTTCCGTTTTCCCGAGGAAAAAAGTAGCCTATGTCCGTCTGGAATAGTGTAGCTTTACAAAAAACTTTAGCTTTTTACAATATTAGTGTAGATGTAGACCACTAGTGTAGAGCAAGAAAAATAGTTATTTGTTATGCAAGCGAAGGATTCTAGGATTGAACCACGAGCGAAGCGAGTATCATTCAAATATAGAATCCTGAGCGTAGCGAGGGTTTCAAAAGTACGAGACGCCAAATAACTTTGCTGCCGTGCGCAACACTAAACTTTTCACCTCACTACAGCGAGGAAAATGCTACGTGCAAGAAAAACAGCTTAAATAATATATTAAATTAATGTTTATAATAATAATAAAAAATGGGCGTCGCGGGATGCGTGGCAGATGTATAAACATAATAGAATAGAGTAGAACAGAATCGAATAGAATAAAATCGAAAAGAGTCGACTAGTATCGAATAGGGGGAACAGAGTAGAACAGAGTAGAACAGAGTAGAACAGAGTAGAACAGAGTAGAACAGAGTAGAACAGAGTAGAACAGAGTAGAACAGAGTAGAACACTGTATAACACAGTAGAATAGAGTGGAACAAAGTAGAACAGAGTAGAATAGAATTGAAAATGAAAAGAGACGAATAGAGTCGAGTAGAGTCGAGTAGAGTAGAGTAGAGTCCAGTAGAGTCGCATAGAGTCAAGTAGAGTCGAATAGAGTCGAGTAGAGTCGATTAGAGTCGAGTAGAGCCGAATTGAGTCAAGTAGAATCTATTAGAGTCGAGTAGAGTTGATTAGAGTCGAATAGAGACGAATAGAGTCAAGTAGAGTAGAATAGAGTCAAGTAGAGTAGAATCGAATCGGATAATAATATAAAATTAATTATTAATAAAGTATTATCATTGAATTGGCGGTATAGAAAATAATTGAATAGAAAGGTTCGAATTTTAAAAACTCTTTCCATGCTAGCGGGTAAAATGCAATTTTGCATTCAGATTTCGAATGACAAACAGAATCTTTCCGAGCTTGTGAGGTGAAAAGAAACATGTATAACATGTTTCTAACAGAAAGAAAGAACACGATATTACGATATTCGTGTTCTTTCGATGTTAAGAAAGAACACGATATGAAAATAAAATAACTTCTACAGTAAACATACTATTTATGTAACACAATTAGTTTAAATATAGTTCCTAGAGGTCTTGTAATAATTAAGTCTACCATTTTAAGCGGATATTTTAAACATCAAAATGCCTGTAATGTTTACAAACAAAAGCCAAATATTTTACAATCTCCAGTTGATATATAAGAGCCCAAATATACAGACAATAAAATAAAAGTAGGAACAACTCTGGCTCAAGCCGGGATTAGTGCTAAGCAGAAGGAAATAATACAGATTATTACGACTGCTCACTGCTCTTTCTGCAATACAATGAGATCTTTGTCGTATAGCTCTAACTAGCTTGTCGTTAAATCCTTTGTCTAAAAGTGCGACACCAACCAAGCGATGCTAGGAATAGTATAATAGTAGTGTTATCTCATTTTTTTTGTAATAATATTCTATTGCCGTTAAATTGAATATTAATTCATATTCCTATTGAAATCAAATTAACGAAACCTAACTAATAAATAAATAAACTTGAAACACTTTTGTTGTTGACGTTACTTAGTACAGATTTTGTTGAAAAAAATGGATAATGAAATCAATGGGACGAGCCAAAATAAAAGATTTTTTAAATCGGTAACTCTTCCCATTGGGACGAGTTTGTTGTGGGACGAGTCACTGAACTAGCCGGCATAATGGGGCCTAAATAAAATAATTGCTGTCATACGTTACTATACTTCTACTTAAGTAAAGGGAGTCAGATCCGGGATGCAAAGATAAGACATGTTTTACTATTTTATTTATGTAAATTTATTATAGAATTTATTATAATAATAATAATCTTTGTTGTATAAATTCATATTGTCATGAATTTTTGATGCAAGCCTTTCCTAATGTACCATAATTATGTGGATGACTAGTAGAGAATGCTTTATTATCATTAAGTCCTTCCTTCGTACGGTCTTAATGCCGCACTCATCAATTAACTCTAATCAAGCATTCAATTTCTCAAAATCCATGCTAAACTACCGATTTCATGTTTGATTAGCTGTTGATTATGAGTGCAGTAATTAGTGCAATAAAGTTCACATACAATGGCGCATTCATCCATTCCGTTCGAGGTCGGTGTTCAATCGCACCTACTGCTTAATCAAGATGTCAATGAAAATGAATGTAACTCATGACGACGGTGGCCTAGATAATAGAATGCACAAAGCGTAGGTGGATAGGCAAGTCATCTCCTGCAGATCTACCTACAAAGCCCTTCACAGCAAGACATACATTCTATAATCCGCCGCTTATCCATTCATTTTATATTGAGCCAAGCCTGTCAATACGTAATTATTTGGTTGTACCAAGTTAATGACAATATCTTTGATAGGAGCAGTGTACTTGTTCGCAGGTAAATATTGATAAAATGAACTCGTTCGTACGGCCTTGCAAGCCCCAGGCGAATAAGGCAGTAAACTCATGTATAACTCACTCAACCCATTTTTGTTTATTGCCTATAAGGATTATATGCACCCCGATGTCGTAATCAATCTTAATTTTAATCCCCGAATGCGAAAAGACATGGGTGTTAAAAGTCTGTATGTCTGTAGATGTCTTTCTGTGGCATTGTAGCTCCTAAACTAATGGAACAATTTTGATGCGTTTTTACTGTTTGAAATTTGAAATGAGATGGTTATTAGCTATAATTGGAGGGGCCTGGGCAGGGGGGTTGTTTTTTTTAATTTGCGCTGGATACATATTTATAACGGCCTTCTAACAGTTGTGGCATAGTGAACGTCATATTGAAAAGTATTTGATTTCTCGGCCTCTGTACAAACCTTAATAAATAGAAAGTTTGTATGCACATTAGTTTCTTAGTGTAGCGTTTCTGAGATATTGGAGCTCAACGACCAGCAACGGTATAATTATGTGAATCTTCTATTAAGTGTTGAATACAATTTTTAAATTATGTGGTTCTCTTGTAAAATTTAGTTTTTCATATTACCGCTGTGTTCAGTTGGGACGTCGAATCACGTCAGTAGGAAGCACCCATCAACAATATCAACATAAAAGCAAAGTAAAAAACTGAGGTAAACTTACAATTAGATGCTGTATCCGGCTTCCCATGATACTCATTAAACGTGTTCATGATTCACTTTAACCCTAACTAGTAGTACTTGAAGTATATGTATTCTCAGCGACGCAATACTTTGATAAGGAACGAGAGGTGTACGTGTCTGGGTGTTCAATAGCAGCGGGCGACTGAGCTATCAGCATTCAGCTACTGCACGACACGATGCAAGAGTGCATGAGTGCATGGTTGCAGTGCTAGGTAGATACACATACAGATGCGCGCAAATACAATTCTGTGGATGCGCGCCGGTTGTGGTACGGTCGTCAGCCCGGGTAGTGCTAGGCATCGATCTCTGTCCTAGAAAAAGAGGTTCCTAACCTACTTCGAAGAAAGTATACACTACGTGGGTACTGTATACAGTGGCGGCGTAATATGTGTTCACTACGCCTCTTCGAAACACGTTTCACCTAATTGCGTTTAATGTATGACGACTAATCGTATACTTATTTTATCTATACATCCATTTAACAAAAGACATTTCATCGATGGTTAATTTCACACTATAATATTCCTTCAGTTGCTTATTTCTCTAAACGTCAAGTATAAATTGTATTTTTGGGCCAATCGTATTTTAATCCAAACCCTTTCTATCTACTACACATTTAAACATAACGCTAAGTTATCGATGTGTCTCATAGACGATACACAGACGCTAGTAACATAACTCTAAAACTAGTAGTAACGTGTCTCTAGTAACCTTGGCTGGCACCCCACGGTGAAGCTAAGAGGAACCCGGGGCCGCGCTAGCAGGGTGTCGCCAGCCGGCTCAAGCCGCTTCATTAGGCTTGCTCCTCAAGCGCACGCTGAAGCGGCCTCAGAAGGTTGCAGTGCTTTATGGGTGGCATTGCAACTGAGGCTGGCTGCGGTGTTGTATGGGCAACACCGCAGCTGAAGGTAGAGAAGCTGCGGCGGGAGAGAAGTGTTGGTATGGCAGTGCGCCGCTCTTACTACCTTTGGCGGCCTAGGCTTGGCCACCACCGTTTGTTGGCGGATGCGGTGGGGCCGCAGAGGTAGAGGAGTGTCAGTATTACGGTGCACCGCTCTCCCTATCCTTTGCGGCCAAAGTGGTTGGCAGTGGGGCCATTGCACAGATCCATCGCAGGGGGACCTCGGGCGACCAGACACGGGAATAACGTGTGGCGCCCATTGACGGGTTGGTCCCCGGATGTTTGCGGCGTGATGACAGCTGTCAAACTTAAAAGGACTATAACTCGGAAAATATTAATCACATACTAGTAGTATTATTACAGAAGTGATAGATCTCATCGATATCTTCGTTTTGGATGACAGCTGTTGAACTTAAAACAGCTATTACTCGGAAACTATTGATCGTTGACTTATAGTTTCTTAACAGATGTCAAACTTAAAAAAAAAAAAATGTACAAACTTAAAAGACAAAGACTTTTGTTCGTTGACATAGTCTAATGTTGATTGCAATTGTTAAAAGTAAGGCAGAGTGCTAATTTAATTGTTAAAATTAAATTAATTTAATTCCTATTGCTATGAGATTTTCATTACCTACATATTTTCTTAATCGATAAGTGACAACTTAAAATTTCTATGTATCGATTGAAAAGGCATTAAAGTGGGGCAAGACCGTATTCCCATTAAACTAATTATGAATAAACTAACTACATATTTTTGATTGCAATTGTAGGTTATAAGTACGTAAGGTAACACAGGGGCCGACCACATAACTTGGCTTCAATCGGATTGTCAGTATCGATATCACTAATTCCTTTCGATAGAGTCTAAATTGCTATGAAAAAAGTGATAATCCGATTGTAACCAAGTCCTGTAATCGGGCTGCGGGTGTTATGACACAATAACCCGGCACTCATGTCATCGAATGAACACTAAACCGAAAAAAGCAAGTTAAGGCTGCAGTCGTCGTTATCGGTGACCAACCGAAAGTCATTCATGAGTTCATGACCCACAGTTGGTGACCGAGAACGTCGCGGCTGTCTTTATAAAAGCATAGGTATAGGTTGAAGCTTGGAGTGATATTTGTATATTTTGAAGGAAAACGATTTCGACAACTTAAAAGTTTATTGATGTTTGGGTAGGTACCTATAATAGCAGCTTTATCTTTTCCGATAAATGGGGGTAAGGAGGCAAGTACCCACGATGGGCAATTAATACCAATTACCTAGCCCCAAACTAGGATACCCTGTTCTACCCTGTTCTGTTCCTGTTCCCTGTTGTACTAGACAACGGATAAACATGCATGTTTGAACCTTGCGGGAATCGAATCCGCGACCGTTCGTTGATTTTGCAGAGTTGCAGTAAGGGTCAATATCCACTCGACCAACCGGTCATCATACCTATTATTTATTCTGTAATCATACTGGGAAGTAAATTAACATTATACGGTATTAGCAACTAAATGTACTTTTTTAATTCTTCTTTCATTGCAATATTTTATTTAATTATTACGGAACTGGCTGTGCCCGCGGCTTCGCACGAGTGGCGATTTTAATTTATGTAACATACTTTTGACGTCCGAACGTGATGCGTACTGTCAGTACTTGGGTGTTACAGGTGATACTCAAGTATACTTCTTTGATACTCTGTCTGAATGTAACTTATCCCAATTGAATTTTTGTCAGTCAATTTAGTAATGTCAACAACAGAATCTTAGATTTAGTATTATGTAATATTAACCTACAAGTATATCACTGTGATTATCCTTTAGCACCCGAAGATGCGCATCACAAGTCTTTAAGTATATTTATAAATTTCTTGACCTCTGTGAAAGGTACAAGACTTTTTTTTTCGAATCAGGTGATTTCGACTACCCCAAAAAAATATTCTCTAGATTCTGCTACATGAAGATTTTTAAACCGATACATAACATATGATTGTCATCTTTTACAACAAGACCTTATAAGATTTGAAGAATATTGCTGCCAGAATAAATTAGACCTTAATGTTGAGAAATGACATGTTATATACTTTACCCGCTAAACTAAAAGTTCAAAATTCAGATATATACTCAAAGGACATGAGCTCAAAATTGTTAATGAGGTACGTGACCTCGGCGTGATTCATGATCCAAACTTAAATATGAGAAGCACATTGACTTCATTGCTAACAAGCACAAATTTATATAAACCCCAACTTCCCACCCATTATAGCTAGAAAGCATCTCGATCACATCAGTTTTCAAACATAAAAATAATTCCATCCGTTTCCGTTACAGAAAAAACCGCATCCAAATCGGTCCATTCGTTCGGGAGCTACGATGCCACAGTCAGACACACACACACACACACACACACACACGCACGCACAAACCATCACAAACCCTCACACACACACACACCCACACGCACACAAACCCTCACAAACCCTCACACACACACACACACACAGACAGACAGACAGACACACACACACACACATACACACACACGCACACACACGCGCACGCACGCGCACACACGCGCACGCACGCGCACACACGCGCACACACGCACACACACACACACACACACACACACACACAGTGATACACATCATAAACTTAAACAACTGTCTCTTTGTTCGGGCACAGTATATATATAATGTAGCTTTATACACAGCCACCGTTTTCTTAGAACGACGAAATAAAAACCAAATTGTGTTCCTCTGAAAAGAGAATGTTTTATTAAACAATGCCTTACATATTTGTCTTTATGATTATGTACGTTTAATGCAACTAATTACGAATCTTACCTGAAAAGAGAAACAACATTTAAAGCTATTATTTCACAAATTCCTTGACCTAAAATGTAATAATAAAGTACACTCGTCTGACGACAGATTACATCTCAAATCCTTCCACAGATCTACTTACTACCACAGCTTACACATGATACGCGACATTCAGTGAATGCGCGCTAATAGACAATTTAAATTAAGTGACATTAACTTCATTTACATCTCCCCTCCCCCAAGACTCTATACGCCTGCCTTTACCTACATTGTTAAATTTTCAGGTACCGGAACAAGTTTCGTTACATGGAAAAAATTAGACTCGGATTTCCTATGCCCTGTGTTTATTCTATAAATTGAGTTTGACAATTTTTCTAAAATTATATAAGGGCCAATTTTTAATTCATCTAGTTTTTTTCTGTTTAATCGATTTCCGTTTTCCACATATACCGAATCTCCTACTTTAAATTCACATTGTTTTCTGTTTTTATCGAATTGTTGCTTATTATAATTGTGTGATTTTATTGTATTTTCCATTGCAATTTTTCTATCTTGAAATAAATCATTTTGTGTTATTTTGTTTTTCAATTCTTCTGGTAAAATATCAATGTTTTTTCCTTCTAATAAATATTTTGGGGAGAATCCTGTCACAGTATGCTCAGTTTCATTATACCTTTTGGTACATTCGTGGGCAATAGTTGTCCAGGCCAATTTATCCTTCCTTTCGTTTAGTTTACATCTTATCTTATTAACTAACGTTTGGTTTAATCTTTCATTCAAACCATTGGAGAATGGCGTGTTTACTGCAGTGAAAATAATGGGTATATTTTCTTTAGTTAAAAAGTTTTTAAATTCTTTTGAATTTATGCCCGGATACTGATCAGATAGAATAATACCAATTTTATTAATTCCCTGTTGTACTTTTTCAACAAGTTTTATAAAATCACTTGAACTTTGAGTTTTGGATGTCAAAACATATGCATATCTGGTGAAATGGTCTACTAGAAGGTGTAAATATGTTTTTGTAGAACGTGAGCTACCAAATCCACCAATGGTGTCTATAGATACTATTTCAAAAGGGTAGGAAGCAGGACCTAAATGAGACATTAGTCCAAATTTATATTTTCCTCTTGATTTGTTTTTTATACATATTTCACAGCTGTCACAAATTTTTCTAATATTATTAGTTAAATTTTTTGCTAGGTAGAATGGTTTAATTTTATTTTCCATCTGTTTTATACCTATATGACAGTAAAGATAATGTATTTTTTCTATTATTTGTATACTAAATTCTTCAGTCAGTAGTATTTTTTCCTTTTTCCCAAACTTCTTATAGTATATCGTATCTTTTAATATTAGTTTATTTGTATTTTGTATTTTTATTTGTATTTTTATTTGATCCAAAAAACTAATAATTTCGCCATTAATTAAAATTAAATTATTAATAAATGACACCTTGGAAACTTCGGGAATCTATGATTCCGGCTCGAATGTGTCTTTAATAAATTCGAAGTTATTGTCAATAAAGAAAAAAACGAGTAATGATAATAAAAAAAAAGCAAGTTTAAAAACGATTAATGGCGTAAAAAAATCAATTGGAATGGTAACCTTAAAGATAAAAATTTTTGATATTGAAGAAAATTTCGATTATGATTTCTTAATTGGGTTAGATTGCATAGAAAAATTTAAATTGGCCCTTATATAATTTTAGAAAAATTGTCAAACTCAATTTATAGAATAAACACAGGGCATAGGAAATCCGAGTCTAATTTTTTCCATGTAACGAAACTTGTTCCGGTACCTGAAAATTTAACAATGTAGGTAAAGGCAGGCGTATAAAGTCTTGGGGGAGGGGAGATGTAAATGAAGTTAATGTCACTTAATTTAAATTGTCTATTAGCGCGCATTCACTGAATGTCGCGTATCATGTGTAAGCTGTGGTAGTAAGTAGATCTGTGGAAGGATTTGAGATGTAATCTGTCGTCAGACGAGTGTACTTTATTATTACATTTTAGGTCAAGGAATTTGTGAAATAATAGCTTTAAATGTTGTTTTATAATGTAGCTTTATACACAGCCACCGTTTTCTTAGAACGACGAAATAAAAACCAAATTGTGTTGCTCTGAAAAGAGAATGTTTTATTAAACAATGCCTTACATATTTGTCTTTATGATTATGTACGTTTAATGCAACTAATTACGAATCTTACCTGAAAAGAGAAACAACATTTAAAGCTATTATTTCACAAATTCCTTGACCTAAAATGTAATAATAAAGTACACTCGTCTGACGACAGATTACATCTCAAATCCTTCCACAGATCTACTTACTACCACAGCTTACACATGATACGCGACATTCAGTGAATGCGCGCTAATAGACAATTTAAATTAAGTGACATTAACTTCATTTACATATATATTAGTCTTTACTAATATATGTACTGTGGTTCGGGGGTTAAAAAGCCGAATGAGTCGATGGGCTTTATTCTAAGATCTGGGTGCGTAGCAACCTCGAGTATTGTTCGCAGAGGGGTAGTAACATTTTGGCATAGTGATCGGCAGCCATTTTGTTTTTTTTTTAGCTTTGCGGCCACCTTCCAAACCTATGCCAATGTATAGAAGTCATCAATACAATCAACAAATATTATGTAATGAAATCACGATTAAGAATAAATAATTTCAATAATATTGGAAAATATCCAGTTCAGTACCTTCTAATTTATGCAAACCTATGTTATTTTTGTATACCCCTAAGCACATATTATTATTAAGTACAGTCAATAACAAACCATGTTTAGTTCAAACTCAAAGTCAGTAGGATAATATTGGGAATTCTACTCTGCAGTGAGCGAAGCGACCGCTGTACATTCAATCGTTTAAAACGTTGGCTAACGTAACGTGAGAGACGATGCGTTTGCGAAGTTAATGAGTGTGAGGTTTGTTTCGATCGATAATAATAATAATAACACTTTATTACACCAGAAATAAGGATCAAATATAGAAGAATTTGTTTGAAAAATAGGCAAAATGGGCGGTCTTATCGCTAAAAGCGATCTCTAAACGATCGATCTCGATATGTCTAAGCAAAATTATTATATTTAATTTAAGTTCTTACATTTGAGACTTGTAGATTTAGACTCGCATGTGTTAGGTTATAACTTATTGATATGTGTAATCTATCTAGTACCAGCCATTTTTATAACAATGTAAGAGCTGACGATATTTAGTTGTGGTACTGGACGAGATAATACAACTTGGTACTTACGTTTTACGTATTTAACAATGTAATGAATATTCTCACTGAATCACATCACCACTGACGATATTATAATGTATTTATAAAATATTGCACTTCAAGACAAAAGTGACTACCGATTGAATCTTTTTGTAAATAATTATGTAATTTCTTAGATCTATGGCGAGTTTGTAATCTGTGAATAACGAATTATGTTACTGATCTGGAATCTGTTCCACAACTTATTAAGTAATAGCTTACAATTGATAATTATAGATTTATATAATGTTGTTTAAAATGCTTAGTACTGCAGTTATCCTATAATTTTAAGTAAAATTACGGAGTCATTGTATTATAACTCTGAAACATCTGTATTTATATTTCCGTTCAAATTAGAATGATTTAAAATCATGTAAACTTACGATATTGATAGAAATGCTTAAAACTAAGTACTTACCCCATTAATATTAATGTATTATTACTTAATCAGCTCTGTACATTTAAACCTATAATTTTAGTAAAAATACAACTTCTCCCGCTAAAAATTGTAATTTATGAGAATAATATAGAATACTGTTCTGACTTTAAATATTTGTTAACATTCTGAAAAATATGTATTTAAACGTTTTAATTATTTAAATGATTAACAATGTGTAAACAATACCGAGTTAACAATTATTAAATAGTTTCAATGTAATAAAATATGTACATTTCCGTCACTTCGGCGCCATCTGTGCAGGCTCATTCCTGCTGGTGCAAAGACTACGTGACTTTGGCGGGTAGAATCTCTATAAAAAAGCAGCCTCTGGGCTGAGCAGCTCTCTGTTCGTTTTCTGTCGTCGTTGCATCAACAAGACACCAAAAGTTAAGTACAATTAATATTACCTACACTGTTATTCTGCTACTCTGTTTCTTTGTCCCATATTTACTGTGTATAACTGTGTATTTTGCAAATAGATATTGTCGGTTCTGTTTTTTTCCATATTGGTTATTATAACCAATGTGACTGTGTTAGAAATGATTAGGATCACTTTGTTCATGGTAAATGCTTTTATTTTGTGCCTGGTGTAACTATGGTGATTGTAAAACGATAGTAAAGTGTCATTATGACCTAGTATCACATAAAGGTTGTTAGGTATCATTATGATACCTATGTTAATGATAATTGTAAAACTGATGATGAAAGAATATATTCGCCCCGTAGTTTCTTGCCAGTTCTTCTATGGTGGTGTATTCCGAATCTGGTGGTAGAATCAATAAAAAATATAACAATTCTATTTCCTTGTTTCTATGAATAATCCTTAGATTATACCCTTTTTTAGTACACATTAGGTAGGTACTACACAGTAATTTTCAAGCTTTTATTAAATATTCCTTAGGTTATTTATTCTGTAGCTGTAGCTACTAGGTACTATAGATACCAGCTATAGGATAAAGCAACTTGCTTTATTGTTAGGTGCAGATAAGTTTTATTTCCTATTCGACAAACATGACCAACCGAAGGCTAACATTACAAAACTTAGGTTTTGATAACAGTACGTATAATTATCTATACATATGTATATAAATCTCACACATGCGATGAAATGATCTTCTTTGGAGAACATAAAATCATTTCAAATAAGTGCAGAATATTTACTCGCTATGAGTTTATAATAATAATAATAACTCACATCAACGTCTATATTCCCGTCTCTATTGTAGAGTACCCATAATGCTTGCGTAGCATCTGCCCACGCACGCGTTCAGAGTCCAAGACGGGCCGGTGCAGGTGGCCAGACGCAGCGCAAGCAAATAGATAAGCGTTTCGAATAATGAATGTATGTTAGTTTTAAGTTAGTCTTACATTGAACTCGGAGGTATTAACAATAAAATCTTGTTAGTCCTCAATTTGTATTTTTAATTAATAGTTTTAAAAAACATTCTTCATCGTTCCCGAAAGTTAACTGGCGCAGCCGGTAGGATAGCTGGCTGCTGCTGTCGCGAGCTTAAAGAGTTCGCGCTCGTTAAATCCGAGAATTTTAGTGAAAAACTCGCGAGTGGCAGCGAAAAGTGCGGTTTCTACTTAAAACCAGTAAAGTCGTACGTCGGCTATACTACGAACCAAATAAATAAGTGAAACACGGGACAACTGGATGATGGCGATCGGACTGTGAGTAAAGTGAAATCATTCTACTTCCTTCCCTGTCATAATATCCTTGAAGTTTGTAAACTAGTTTTATTGCGTGACGAACATTGCACTTAGCTTTAAGTATGATTAAGTTAGATAGGTACCTTAGTGAATGAAATTGCACAGTTGGGTATACAATACATATATTAAAAATAAATTACGTCGTATAACTGACTATTTTAATTTAGGTAATTATTGCGAATTACGCGCAGTATAAAATTTACTGTATATTTCAAATATATATTCTGTGTAATAATATTCTGTGTAAGTGTGTAACTATCAGCCAAAATGGCACATGAACAAAATGCCGCAGCGGCACCTGTTCATCATAACCCCGACCTGCATATACCACGGGAGATACTCGGGCTTATTCCGGAATTTAACGGTGATACCAAATTACTTAATTTGTTTTTGCAAAAATGTGAATACGTAATTCACCATTATCAAGGCACATTACAACGCAATGAATTCTTAATGCATTATGTAACCAGTCAATTAACGGGAAAAGCCGCGGCATTAATTAGCGAAAGAGGTGAATTTGAGACTTACGACGAGCTGAGGTCAGTTCTTGTCCAACATTTCGGTGATCCGCGAAGTGAGGAATGTGTAGCCATCGAATTGGAAACTTTAAAAATCAAACCAAACGAATCCTACCTGGAATTTTGTGGTCGGATCCAGGATGTCCGCGCAATCCTCTTATCCAAAGTCAATCAAAATAATTCGACGGAAATGAAACTAGCAAAGCATACAATTTATGACAACACGTCCTTAAATGTGTTTTTATATAATTTAACTGAACACATGGTACGTCTCGTCAGACTCAAAAATCCCAATAAGTTAGAAGACGCACTTAACATGTCCTGGAAGAAGTCAACTTCCAGGAACAATATAATTTACGTTCAAAAATGTTACAAGGTCGTCCTCAAAATCAGATACAGCAACCATCTAATAACTTTAAGCCATTATTACATCAAACCCAGTTCAAATTTGGCATACCAGAGAACCAGTCTCTGTCACGACCACATTTTACGAACCAACAGCCTATGCGACAGCAAGTGCAACCTATCAATTTAGGTTATCGACCCCCAAATCAATTTGGTTATAAACCAAATCTTAACAACGGACCTCCACAGGCTCAGCAGTTTGCCCCGAGACCTCATGCTGCACAGTTTGGTTTAGACCTCAGATGCAGGTAAGTCAAAATAGCTACAGGCCTCAGGCAGGCCAATTTGGCTATAGACCTCCCCAATTTGGGTTCCAACCTCAAATCGGACAGTTCGGCTACAGAGCACCGCAGCCTCAAGGTTACCAACCTCCTCAGCAATATCCTAATGATGTGTCCATGAGAACTGCAGCTCTCCCACAAAAGGTACCTGTAAACGAGATGTACACTATGAATGAAGGTGAGTACAACCCTGAATATGCGTACAACCCTGAATACGCGTACAACTACGAAGGATTAGAATACTACACATATGACGAACAGCCTCAACCTTATGACGTCACCGCAGACGCGGAGATCTGCAAAAATCAAGAAGCACCCATGTGTACATACGACAACATGAATGAAGTAAGTGATACCGAAAATTTTTGTTTAGTGGAGTCCCCAAAAGTCCCGAGATAATTGAGCTAAATTATGATGCTACTCTAAAGTTGCCATATATATTTGTCCCCGAAATTGACGGAAAATTCATGTTGGATTCGGGAAGCACTAGATCATTCATAAGCCCAATAAAAGCAAATGAATATTATGCTACACTGAAAAGCTATGAACCATTCACAGTAACAAGCACACATGCTTCTAGCACCCATAATGAAATTGTCAACATTCCGCTTTTTGCGATTTTCAACAATGAAGGCTATCATAAATTCTTTATATACGATGTCGATAAAAAATACGATGGTGTGATAGGATGGGATTTGATGTCAAAGCTCAAAGCTAATATAAATCTTGGAGATAAAACTTTAAAGACTAATGAGACAATTGTCCCAATTATATACGACCAGGAACAGACGATTAACTTAGAAGCACGCAGTGAACATCGAGTGAAATTGCCCGTGAATCTTAAAGACGGTGATGCCTTTTTAAATTTCAAGCAATTTCATGATGATGTCCGTATGCCATCGGCTATAGTAAGATGTGAGAATTATTTCGCCACGACGATTATTCAAAATACATCAGAAAACGATATTGTTATGACAATCAAGAAACCTTTTAATGTTTTAAAGATTAAAAATGAAACTGATATATGTGACCTAAATTACAACACCGACATGACTGACATTGACATTGACGAACTACTAAAAAATAATTTGACTAAATTGCGACTAGATCATCTTAACACAGAAGAAGATAAAGCGATACGTGACTTGTGTGAGGAGTACAAAGACATATTTTATTGTGAAGAATTACCACTTACCTTTACTAATCATGTTAAACACCACATAAAGACGGTTAACGAGGACCCTATCTATATAAAACCATATAGACAGGCACCAGCGCAAGCTCAAGAGATCAAAGAGCAAGTAGATAAATTACTCAGGGATAATGTGGTACAAGAATCACACTCACCCTGGAGCGCTCCTGTTCACTTGGTCCCTAAAAAGCTGGACGCTTCTGGTCAGATGAAATATAGGATGGTCATTGACTATCGCCGACTAAATGAGATAACAACTGACGACAGATACCCAATTCCAAATATATGTGACATGTTCGACAAACTCGGAAAAAGTAATTACTTTACTACGCTAGATCTTGCATCCGGGTACCATCAAATAGAAATTTCGGAACAAGATAGACAAAAAACTGCATTTTCTACTCAAAATGGCCATTACGAATTTCTCCGGATGCCTTTTGGCTTAAAAACGGCGCCGGCAACATTTCAACGTGCAATGGATAACGTGTTGAGGGGATTACAAGGCATACACTGCCTAGTATACCTAGATGATATACTTATCTATTCAAATGGGCTACAAGAACACCTTCAGAAGCTACGCGCAGTTTTTGATAGACTGAGACTTACCAATTTGAAAGTGCAGCTAGACAAGTCCGAATTTCTCCGTAAGGAGGTGCAATATCTAGGACATACATTGACTAATGACGGACTCCGACCAAATAATGACAAGATTCAAATTGTGCTTGACTACCCTATCCCGCAGACACAGACAGAAATAAAAAGGTTCCTTGGTTTTATAGGATACTATAGGAAATTTATACAGGACTTCTCAAAAATAACACAGCCTTTAACAGCTTGTTTGAAAAAGGGCAAAAAGGTGGAAATTACCGAAAAATATACGGAAGCATTTCAGAAATGCAAGGAATTGTTGGTTAATGCGCCTATTCTGCAATATCCTGACATGAGCAAACCTTTTATATTGACCACGGACGCGTCAGAGGTAGCAATCGGGGCTGTGCTTTCGCAGGGTGCAATAGGTACCGATAGGCCGGTGGCTTACGCTAGTCGCACGTTAACAGATAGTGAAAGGAAGTACAGCGCTATTGAAAGGGAGTTACTGGCTATAGTTTGGGCCACGAAGCACTTCAGGCCTTACCTTTATGGCCACAAATTTGACATTGTCACGGACCACAAGCCGCTACTTTGGCTTTACCAACTAAAAGAACCTGGTAGCAAGCTAACACGCTGGCGGTTACGTCTACAAGAATATGATTTTGACATCAAACACAAAAATGGCCACCAGAACGCTAACGCCGATGCGTTGTCTAGACTCAAATTAAATGCGTTAGGTGCAGGTGAAACTGATGACGCTAGTTCAATGGTAGTGAATGTAGATGAAAGTGAAATCTAATTACAGAGACATTTAAAAGACGTGACTAAAGAAATTTCTAAATTGTCATGACGGCAGACTGAAGACTCTAAAACTATAACGATATCTGACTCTGACAGAACTGCAACTGCCAGTCCAATGACCATTTCAGATACTGACTCTGTAGGTGACATATTAAGAGAAGAAGCGGAATGGCTAGTTCGTTCTGATTCCAGTTCTAGTGCCAATGATACAGTGCACTCAGGTAGAGATCTTGATTCATTAGGAATACCAATTTTAAATGAAGCTGTGGATACGAAACCGAATCAAATATTGGTATTTCACTGATTTATTAACGATGTCCAAGTAACAGATTTATCCACAAAACAACAAAAAATTCTGGAAGTATTCCTGCCATTAAATAATCAGGAATTAATTACTCAATTCCTTAAAAGATACATAAGGCCAAAAATAAAGTACTTCATTTATTTTGAAAAGCCGGAGCACAGAAGAGATTTCAGTAATGCCGTAATTACGTTATTTAAAAAAGGAACCATTAATTTTTACGAGTGTACGGAACGTGTAGTGTTGGTCGAGGATGAAAACGAGCAACAATTAATAATCAAAAAATTACACGAGGGCAAAACATGTCATCGTGGCATTACAGAAACTGTCAAAAGAATCCGACGAAACTATCATTGGCCAGACATGCAGGAGACAGTTGCAGCCATTATAAATTCATGTGAACAATGTAAAACCACTAAATATGACCGTAGACCGATTAAACCAGCACTTCAACTTACTGAAACTCAAAGTGCGCCATTTCAAGAAATATTCATAGACATATTCTCTATAGAATCAAAGCATTACCTCACTTTAATAGACGCCTTTAGCAAATTAGGCCAAGCCATTGAAGTACCGTCTCGATCCACACCAGAAGTAGTCAGGGCATTGATGAAATACTTTAGTTTTTATGGGATTCCACAAAAAATCAGTTGTGATCCGGAACAGAATTTAATAACGATTTAATGAGAGAATTAACGGACTTACACAAAATAAAATTACATATTGGAACACCAAATAACCCTAACTCCGTGGGCATGATCGAACGTTTTCATTCCACAATTATCGAAATTTACCGCATAGCTAAATATGAAAGAAAATATGCAGATGCTGCATCTATCATGACCTATGCAATCATGGCATACAATAATAGTATTCACAGTGCCACCGACTTAACACCTTTTGAAGTTGTATTCGGTCATACCAAAGTAAACTCTGCATTTGACATAGATTTTGATAAAACATATAGGCAACAGTTAGTAAAAGATCATAGGAAAAGGACACAGGAATTGTATCGACATTTAGTAGAAAAAATGGGTAAAAATAAGGAAAATATTAGTAAAAAGCGTGGAGGTGAGTTAAGTCCGGGATTAGAAATAGGACAAACAATTTACGCAAAAGCTGTAAACAAAAGGCAATCTAAAGACAAACCTAAATATCACAAGGCTATTGTAACGGGTGAAATGAAGCGAAATGTAGTGCCTGTAAAAATAAAACACAGGGACACAAAGGTTCCTATTAAAAATGTCAAACGTCCTCCACAGGTGGCGCTTGCTCCTAATGGTATGGATATCGACGACCCAGGCCCTTCAAAACCAAGGTCCCCAAAGCCAGGGCCTTCAAGTGCAGAAAATTGACAGAAACCCAGGTGTTCTGCCTGTTAAACTAGGTCAAGCATTTTTACAACACAATGAATGGACAATTATCAAAACAATTGAGCTGGAGGGAATAGCATCAGACTTACAGTTCAACTTAAAACAATATTTCAAATTTTGCAAAAAACTATCGTCTTATAATCAATATTCTGATTTCTACGAAGTAAACGAGTACAGAGTTCAAGCGGAATATATTCGAGATGAAGCAATAGAAAAACTGCAACAATTAATACCAAACAAGAGATTTAAACGCGGCCTTATTGACCCACTGGGTTCAATGATCAAGGTCATCACAGGTAATCTTGATCATGAAGACGCGGTCCATTTTGATGAGATGATAACAAATTTAAAAACTCGCGAACATGCTATTTCTAATAAAATAACTATTATATCAGAAATGTTAGACCATATCGTAAACTCTACCAAAATAATGGAGGATAATACTAAAATTTTGAATGATAGATTAACCAGAATAGAACAGCTGGTTAAAGAAAAGCTTAGAAAAGAGAGTAAGGATTTCCTTGTATCCTATGTTATTAGTGTTTTTAATTCGTTTATTATTAATTTTAGGACTATTTCTATGAAACTTAACGATATAGAGACATCCTTAGCACTTAGTAAGGTATCAATTTTACACAAGGCTGTCCTTAGCCCTAATGAATTATTGGCGCTGCTGAAAGAAATTAGTAGCTTTGATCATTTGATGTATCCTGTAAATGAACAAAACTTGATTAACTTAGAAGAGACATTTACTGTCAAAACTTATATTAAGAATAACACTGTTAGATTTATTATTAATGTTCCGTTAGTTGATAATATTACTTATAATTATTATAAATTGTACTCACTCCCAGTATCCCATGATCCTAACAACGAGATATTTGCCATTATTCCTGAATTCCCTTACTTGTTAGTAGAAGGTACAAAGTATCGTCCGATCGCCCAAAAATGCAGAGAGATAACGGCTAAGGAGTATATTTGTTCGGAAAATGACCTTGCCGTTTACGCCGAAGAAACTTGCGTAGAACAACTGATGCAGTATGGACAAAAACTCTCCAAATGTTTTCCACAACGAGTTGATCCCGAAAACCTGAAAACCCAGAAAATCTCCCATTACAGTTGGATTTTATTCTCTAAGTATGAGAAGATCCTGTTCCAAAGGTGTGGCGATGACGTCATTCAAGAACAATTACGAGGGACATATTTACTCACAATACAGAAACCCTGTGACGTGTTCATTGATAGCCTTCTGATATATGGCCATCGCTCTCACTCACTGGGAACCACGTATAAGCATGTACCTATAATAAGTTTACCTCTTTTACGAGAACACGAGCAGAGATTCAGCGCAGCAGACACGGAGCCGATGAACTTGAAAGGAGTAAATTTGGATGACATTCAACACCTAAACTATTTACTGAAGAGAAGTGTGAAAACTGATAACAGTGTGATTCAAGCGAAAAGCATTGACTTTGTCACAATTGTACTTTATATTATCATAGCAATAATTACAATATCAGTAATCTGTTTCAAATTCAAATCCTCCATTCAAGGAAAGTTTTGTAAACAGCAGGATACTTCACAAAATGATATTGAACTTGAAGTACCAGTTAATCATAGACCCCTTTTGTTACGTTAACCTTACTAAAATTGTGTTTACGAAGTTCTCGAAAAATAAAATCTTTTGCAATAACTTCGATCGGAGGGGGAAGGCGTTATATTCCCGTCTCTATTGTAGAGTACCCATAATGCTTGCGTAGCATCTGCCCACGCACGCGTTCAGAGTCCAAGACGGGCCGGTGCAGGTGGCCAGACGCAGCGCAAGCAAATAGATAAGCGTTTCGAATAATGAATGTATGTTAGTTTTAAGTTAGTCTTACATTGAACTCGGAGGTATTAACAATAAAATCTTGTTAGTCCTCAATTTGTATTTTTAATTAATAGTATTTAAAAACATTCTTCGTCGTTCCCGAAAGTTAACTATCTTTATTCTTTTGATTCAGATTTACTAACATAAAGTAAAGAATCTAGTTTGATACTAATAATCGCCAGATTGGCTCGTATTTTTCGCGATTAAAAGATCTATTTTATTCTGATTCAGATTTAACATATAATGAGTTGATACTAATAATCATGACCAGTTTGGTTCAAAAACTTATTTTCTATACCAGTTTGGTTCGAAGTTTTCATGGATTACTTAAAATAAAAAATATATTTTAATCTCAATTAATATTCATGACCAGATTGGCTCAAAGACTTAGGGTTTATTTTGATATTAGTTTCGTTCAAGTCTTTCATGAATAACTTAAAATAAAAAAATATCTTTTAAATTAATTTAATATTCGTGACCAGATTGGCTCAAAGACTGAGAATTTTATATTTGATCTTAGTTTCGTTCAAGTCTTTTACGAATTACTTCAAATAAAAACTAGATTTTATATTAATTATTCGCGACCAGATTGGCTCAAAGACTGATCATTTTATATTTGATATTAGTTTCATTCTAGTCTTTCACGAATTACTTAAAATAAAAAATATATTTTCAAATTCAATTAATAACCATGACCAAGTACGGTTCAAAAAATCATAGATTTATATTCAAGTTTTCCATGATTATTGTATCTAATGATATCTAAATAAAATTATTTAATTTAAACCAGATTGTTTCATATTCTTGACGAGACATAATTAATAATTTTTTCCGTCTATAATTTTCATATGTAAACATTAATTTATATCTAAAGTTTTATGTTAGCTATAATCGTTTGGCTCAAAATAATTTTAAAATTAGACCATGATTAACTGACATAAAAAAAACTTTTCTGCAATTACTTTTATTGAATTTAAGTGTTCCTGAAATAGATGAATAAAAAGTCATTTTTTGGGTATAAGTTAACTAGTATAAAGCTTTAACTATTTTGATTTATAATTTAAAATGAAATATATCTCAGAGTTTTTGTGTGAATAATTATAAAATTACATTGAGACAATTTCTAACAATTTCCTTGAAATCTTTAGTTGTTATCTAAACCAAATACACGATAGGTACAAATAACTATAATTATAACTTACCATAAATATTCACATAAAATTAAATTTTTCACACACATAGGTACACTCACTTCTTTAACTAGAAATACATTAAATTTTTTCACAGTCAATTGAGACGCAATACGAATACAGTTCACGAAATTTGATGTAAGCAAATTTAACGCTAAGTACAATTGACAACAAAATTATGCATACTAAAATATGCCCTCCGGCTAGGTGGAACGATGATATATGCAAAGTGGTTGGCAGCAGTTGGAAGAGAAGAGCCGAACATCGGGCATAGTGGTGTGCTTTGGGAGAGGCCTATGTCCAGCAGTGGACTGACACGGGCTGATGTTGATGATGATGATGATAAAAAAAACTTGAACCAAAATTGTTGTTACGTTCGAAGTCGCTATAGCCAAATTATTTTCCCTCTAAAGTTTTAATTATTTCCCTTTGAGTATACTTTAAACTCACAGGACTTAAGTATTCCATCGCTATAACCAAAAAACTCGTCCAACCGAGGTTGTTATAAATGAAATCCATTGTATATTGTAAACAAAAAACTTATTGCGTCGGTAAAACTATTTTGTTTAAACTTATTTCAATCCATGATGTAAAGATGGATTATAATTTAATAGAACATGTTAGGTATACAAAACTCATGATATCAATGGTATGTATTGATACTTTGATAAAAAGTAAAATAAAAAATAAGTTTTCCTTCTTTTTTTTTCTTTTTTTTTCACCTTATATTATTATAATCATTATAGAAACATGTTTTTGTCTGACTGTACCAACCAGTGTAGATAGAGGTTCGTAACATTTTTTATCAGTATTGTAATGTTTTTTTTGTAGTTTTGATGATTGTGAGACATTAAATTTGTACTTATAAAGGTGGTATTACATAAATGTATGTATATAATCATGTAAGTAATAAAGCGACACACAAAAAAAAGTATGTGTAAAAAAAAGTGTTGTAAAGAGCGTATTTTCAAAATAATAATAAAAACAGAAATGTTTATTGGTATAATAGTAAGTAGTACTAAGTAGTTGTTTATGAGGCGTTATAATCAATATGTCACAATACTACATAGTTTTTTAAAAATCTTAGAGAACTTACTATTATGTAGATTTTATCCACAGGTTTAATACATCTGGATTTTACCATAAATGTTGAGTAATCAGTTGATATGCAGGTCGACACTGAAATATATGCAATTCAGCCATACATGTTAAACACAGAATAAATAATAGTAGATGCGATGTTGTATTCAATTAGAAAAATATGTTATTTTCAGTATTTACTATACTTACCTATATAAATTAAACAAGTGTTAATAAAATATAACTAACGCGTAGGTACAAGACATAACTTCAAAAAACTAAAACCCGACTACGGTCGGGTAAGAAATAGCTAACCCGGGTGGACAATAATGAATGATGATGATGATGATGAAAAGTATCCTATGTGTTATTCCAGGACCTATAAAGTAGCTTTATACCACATTTAAACAAAATCCCTTGACTACGGTTTATAAACTTTGCTTTGTACCATATTACCGCTTTATTCGGTTGTGTCATAGCTGTGTAATGCTTCAGTCTATTATTTATTCTGTGGCTTCAGGCAGCAAGCAAAGTAAAACCACGTGAAACTTACCATTAGACGCTGTCTTCGGCTTGCCCGTATATTCATCTAGGTTCATGATTCACTTTCAGTCTACACACTAGTATTACATAAAGTATGTATATTATCAAGTTATCAGTCAGCGACGCAATATTTTGTTATAGAACGCGAAGTGTACGTGTTTACTGTTTTGGCCTTCAATAGCGGCGTTAAACTTACCATTAGACGCTGTCTTCGGCTTGCCCGTATATTCATTCGGTTTATGATTCACTTTCAGTCTAGAAACCAGTAGTATAAAAAAAATGCAGCTTCGAAAGACCTGAGCTTTATGGTACTCGAAACACTGAAATTTTTGGTCTTTTTTTTTCAGATTTTGGCTCATATCTTCTAAAAAATGCTTCCCACGGAAAAGTTATCTGTTACACTTGTAGTGAAACACAAGCTTGCTGGTATAACACTGATTTATTTCCAAAACGAGGCTGACTTACAAACAATCGATTAGTATCTACCCGCACCTAATCCAATGATACTACAACACTAATATAGTTTTTTGTTTTAATAATTTGAGACCAACCGCAGCTCTGTTATTTTTTGAAAAACTTGAGAGTCACTTACTTTAACATTGGCAATTTTTCCTCAAAACACGAAATTGTAGTTTTAGCCGCCTTCCGAGCAGAATATCGGCTATACTCGTATACTCATTCTAGGAGGAAAGTCACCAAAAATTCCCCTGTAATCTGGACAAAACGAAAAATTAAGGAAATCGGATTTTTCATGTAATGTAAATTGTTATTAATGTTGCACAGTTATCTATTGTAATGTTATTAAAATGACATCACATTTATAAATAAAATTTTATTCATTTACAGTGTATCACACCTACATAACATTTTTTTAAATCGTGTCTGTCTGTTTATCTGCGTCTGTTTATTTGTTCGCGCATCATGTAAATAACTACTGCACGGATTGTGATGCGGTTCACTGATGAATAGATTAGAGTTTAATTTAAAAACTGGTGTACTTGGTATCTCAATCCGATGTGTAGAAGTCGAGCAATCGATAAAAAACTTTTTGACGGCTGAAGGTACTTAAAATAAGCTACTGAACAAGAATAGAGCATTTTTTAAATTTGTGTCTGTTTGTTTGTTTGTTTGTTAGTTTGTCTGTATGTTTGTTCATGCAACACGTAAAAACTACTGGACCGATTGCGATGTGGTTTTCACTGTTGGATAGCTTAGGGTTTGACTTAAAAAATGGGGTACTTGGTATTTCAATCTGAAGAGTAGAGGCCGAGCAATCAATAAAAACAATTTTGACGGCTGAAGTAATTTTGATCAAATGTTGGTGTATTGGTATTTTAGCACATAGAGTACTTTTAACCTTCATAATAATAGCAGAAAAATATCATGCCACCTAACAACATTTTTCCACCAGGCATACGTCAAACAGATCGACCAATCAGGAACCATCAATGGCGCCATCAATGATTTCCCTCAGCGGATCTCTTGGCTGTCGAGAAGCTCCCAGTTGTCCTGTCCCAACAAGAGCAGTGGCTTCGCGTCCCTGATATCTTCACACCCGAGGTCGTGAAGGTGTCCGTTGCCGTTGATCGTCACGGCCAGCACCGTCTGCGTCGGCAGGTTTATGTGCCGCAGTGTGCGGCATCGCACCTGGCGGTGGTGACGGTTAGGGCCCTCTAGGGCCACGGTCACGTGTTGAGATCTCGCGTCTGTTATTTCGAGACCGCGAGCGCTGCGTAACACTATCGGTATCTTAGGGCCACTTATATCGCGAGCGAGCAAAGCGTCCAGAAGCGATACCGTCGACCCATCGTCCAGTAATGCGTAACACTGCACGTCCTGTTCCGCCCCGTTAATGCTTTTAATCGTTACGCGCATTACTTTTAACAAAGCTTTCGCGTGACTTTCCCTCGGACCCGCACTTCGACTGTTCTCGTGGAGAAGTACGTGGTGACTTCAGTTCAATGATGTTATATCTTCGGTCACACTTCTCGCACCTTTTAGCGCGCAAATTTACGCAAATGCTTGTTTTCTATGCATTTGAAACATAACTTGCCCTGTTTAACTATGTCCCAACGTTTATCGACACTATATATTATATATGTATTTTTAATTTTTATTATTATTAATTTTATTAACGATTACTCTATTTTTCGTGATTAGTCCCTCTGGGCCGTGACTGAAAATCAGCGTCAAGTGTCGAAGACGCTTGGCATTATGCTGAGGCATGCCCCTTTCAATACTTAGATTTATATGTTTAATTTATATGTTAATTTACTACTTTTTTTTATAAGTGTTGAATAAACGATTTTTCTCTCTTTCTTTTTCTTTCAGTCTAAACATATCCAACTGTGCAGGGGAGTGAGACAAAGGGATGTTATCTCCCCGAAACTGTTCACTAATGCCCTGGAAGATATGTTTAAGATGCTGGATTGGAAAGGAATGGGCATTAATATCGATGGCGAGAATATCTAACACTATTTGCCGATGATATCGTCCTAATGGCGGAGTCGCTGCAAGACTTGCAAAGTATGCTGACCAACCTAGATGATGCTTCTGAACGGTTCGGTCTCGGAATGAACATAGATAAGACCAAGATCATGTTCAACGATCTAATTGACCCGGAACCGATTGCAGTTAATGGTGTGCCTCATGAAATTGTCAAACAATATGTTTACCTTGGGCAAATATTGCAATTGGGTTAGAACAACTTTGAGAAGGAAGCCAACAGAAGAATTCAGCTGGGTTGGGCAGCATTCCGAAAGCTTCGTCAAGTCTTCTCGTCGTCTATACCACAGTGCCTGAAGACAAAGGTCTTCAATCAGTGCGTCCTACCAGTCATGCCCTACGGTGCCGAAACGTGGACACTCACGGTCAAACTAGTCCACAAATTTAAGGTCGCTCAGCGAGCTATGGACAGAGCTATGCTTGGAGTTTCTCTGACGGACAAGATTAGTAATGAAGATACCCGACGGAGAACCAAGGTAACCGACATAGCTCAAAGGATAAGCAAGCTGAAGTGGCAGTGGGCTGGTCACATTTCCCGAAGAACCGATAACCGTTGGGGTAGACGAGTTCTCGAGTGGAGACCACGTTTAGGCAAACGTAGTATAGGACGCCCTGTGGCCAGGCGGAGTGATGACCTGCGAAAAGCGGGTGGAAGAAAATGGATGAGGAGAGCTGAAGACCGAGCTCAGTGGTGTGCATTAGGAGAGGCCTACGTCCAGCAGTGGACAGATATAGGCTAGCTATCAAACTTAAAATGGCTATAACTTTGAAACTAACGATCCTGGACTAGTAGTCTCTTTACTTTACAAAGGTGTTATATCGATGAGATCTATCACTATTGTAAAGAAACTACTAGTCAAGGATCGTTAGTTTCAAAGTTATAGCCATTTTAAGTTTGACAGCTGTCATCCAAAACGAAGATATCGATGAGGTCAATCACTATTGTAAAGAAACTACTAGTCCAGGATCACTAGCTTCAGAGTTATAGCCCTTTTAAGTTTGACAGCTGTCATCCAAAACGAAGATATTGATGAGGTCTATCACTTTTGTACAGAAACTACTAGTCCAGGATCGTTAGTTTCAAAGTTATAGCCATTTTAAGTTTGACAGCTGTCATCCAGAATGAAGATTTCAATGAGATCTATCACTTTTGTAAAGAAACTATTAGTCTAGAATCACTAGCTTCAGAGTTATAGTTATAGCATCCAAAACGAAGATATTGGCTGTGTTCACATACACCCTCGAATCATCCGTGCGATTATCGCTCGATCATCCGGAGATCGTGAACGACTTTGGACGTCCACATATAACTGACAACTGTCAAGTGTCAGTTTCATACTATTCCTCCCCTCCACTATTAATTTTCGGATGACCCAGGCGAACGCCCGGACGACGCCGTGAACGATTTCGAGTGTACGCGCGGGTGATCCGTGCGTCCTCGAACGTTTATGTGAACAGGCCCATGGATGAGATCTATCACTTCTGTAAAGAAACTACTAAAAAACTTCCGTAAAGTTATAGCCATTTTAAGTTTGACAGCTGTCATGCATAATGAAGATTTCAATGAGATCTGTCACTTCTGTACAGAAACTACTAGTCCAGGATCGTTAGTTTCAAAGTTATAGCCATTTTAAGTTTGACAGCTGTCATCCAAAACGAAGATATCGATTAAATCTTGTCAGGTGTTGACGTATGACTTTGAAGTTTGACAAGTCACTTTGACATCTGTCACTTGTGTTGTGTCTTACTACCTAATTATAATACTTGGTGTTTTTTTTCTTCTTCATATATGTCGATTATTTCTTCATTAGTTTCCAACTTTAGTGCAGTGGGTGGACGGGGAAATGCGAATTACCCGTGCACCCACCAGTGGGTGAAGCCAGTGGGTGCACGGGGCATGCCCCGTAATTATTTCCTAAAGAGGTACGCGGCGGGTGGCACGTACATTCTACACTACATTTTCCTATTTTCTAGGCCCATACAAAATAATATTTATCTCGCTTATGCGTTAACTTGATTACGTGCTGAATAGCGCAAAGTGTTCGCAATACCCATGCCTATGGAACTGCAGCCCGATTCCATAACTTGGCTTCAATCGAATTCTCAGTATCGCAGCCACTAATGCCTTGCGATAGAGTCGAATTTGCTATGAAAAAAGTGATAATCCGATTGTAGCCAAGTTATGGAATCGGGCTGCTGTGCTCCTACTTTCTGATTATTGCGTTTAACTTTTTAATAACTTAAGTTCTAAGATTATATACCTACTACCTTGTTACACGTGCCGTCGCCGTGCGCATGCACTGTATACGCGTGGTCGTGCGCTTGGTATCTTTTTCGCGCGAGCAAGGTAATAGATACATGGCTACCCCGCGTATACATATATATACCTATACTTATATCTATATAGGTCGGTTATTATTGCGCTCGTTAACAGTACCAGAAAAAGGAAACAACACTATTAGCAGAATCAAAATATGTAATTAAATTAACATAATACATACAATTACAGTAATAATTTAATAAAGAAACTATGATATTAAATCAACGTTGTTAAAGAGTGCAATGGGAACATGTGTCCGTCCTTGTTGCTCTCGGTGTGGCGTGTGAGTGAAAGAGCGAGACGGATAGCTTAGAGCTTGTACGCTTGCCGCATCATCAGGTCGAAGTAGCAGTCATTGTCGATTGACACGCTGATACCGCTGTAGTAGTTCATGAATTCTTCGAGAGTCACCTGAAAAAGAGAGACATATAGTATTCAAGCAGAAGACAAGAACAAATTTAAAAAAAATATAACCCCCTACCCCCAATTATTAGCTAATAATCACCTCAATCACATCAGTTTTCAAACAAAAAAAACTAGCTACGATCCTCACCACCATTCCCATTTATAGCTAAGAACCGTCTTGTTTACTCCAGCTATCAAACAGAAAAAAGGGAGCTACGATGCCACAAACAGGCGCACACACACACACACACACACACACACACACACACACACACACACACACACACACACACACGCACGCACGCACGCACGCACGCACGCACGCACGCACGCACGCACGCACGCACGCACGCACGCACGCACGCACGCACACACACACACACACACAGTGACATAGTGACACACACCCTAAACTTATAACACCCGTCTCTTTGTTCAGGGGTTAAAAAAGAGGGGCATATAAATGTGACTATATGCCCCTATAGTAATCAAGTGGTAGGAAAGAGAGACATAGACATCCCAGGAAAGAAGGAGAGTAATATATTTTTCATGCTATCTATTCGAAAAACACTGATATTTTCTAGTAGGTATTTTCTGTTCAAGACTTTCAGAGAGGGCAGTAACGAGTTTTGAATTTGAAACGTGAATTTTGCTAAGAAATTTCCTACGTACAATGGGATTTTGTTCATTGAGTCGCGTGGCGCGCTGTCTGTATTTGAAAAAATAATCATATGAATGTACGGTATAGACAACAGAGCCTATCCATGGAGATCAGTGATGTACGGAAGAGGAAAAAATGAAAAGTGCGCGAATTACAATATCATCGTCATGGAGACAAGGAATATTGACATTGCAAAAACTAAACCATTTCACGAAAATGCAAGTGTAGCGAAGGTATTAGGTACACTACTTACACCTGAAATTACTACGCAGTAAAAGTGATACTAATCTATTACCAACTAAATCCCGGGAAAAATATTTGTAATATTATTTCAATTTTATCGAGTGGGGAAATGCAAAAGAAGCTAAGTCTTTTTCGGAAACCTGTAGTACCTATTTTCAAGAATTACCCAACTAAGGAACCTTCACATGTTGGCGGCCAGTACCAATAATGACATTCAAATCGAGATCTATACAAAATTTAGAACACAATATCTGAAGACAACTCTGAAGCTAGTTTATTTTAGTCTATTTAATACCCTTTTAAATAAATAATAAGAGTTGTAAAGTATCTAAAAGTGGCTTTTATTTATTTTTCTCATAGAGGGGGGTGAAGAGTAGAGTGTTAGTGTGTGTCTTTGCTTCAAGTACAGTCAATTTGCTTTTATTTATTTGAAAGGTAGTAACTTAATTTGGTCTCATAAAAATTTGGTAAAGATCTCATGAGGATCTTCGGTGTGCTGAGTAGAATAGCTCCTCAATATACAGTTAATTGCTCACTTTTAGGTTTGTACCAGTGGAATCACGATACCTATTAGGGATTGATGGACCACCTTGGTTAACAATGTTAGTTTTACAATAAGGTCACTAGATGCACATGCGTTATTGTGCACCGCTAGATTGTTGCAAAAAAGTATGTGCTCGCGAGGTCTACTGGTTCGCAGAACACTACTGGTAAAATAGAATGGGAGGGTAAAGAAGAGCGAGATGTTTAGACTAGCTCTTGTAAAATAGAAAGAGAGAGGCATAGAAGACCCATGTGGTAAAATGTGCTCATTTTACCCGATTTCCAGTTGCCGGTCCATTTTGATGATTCTCACATCAATCGATTTATCTTAAATCTTGCCTGTGTCACTAAAGACATGACAGTCATCAAAATGCAATATGGCGACACACAGACACCATATTGAGAAAAAGACGTTATGTTAAGTGGGTATTAAATACTATTAAATACTTATATAAATGGCATTAAATACTTCATCAGTAATTTTCTCTTATCATTTTGAATGACCATTTAGGATGTATAACGATTTAAAGTTGGTTCGACTAAGTTATAAACAATAGACACAAATAAAAAAATTATATAACACTTACCTAAATCTAAAAACAATTTTTTTTAGAGTTCTTTGTCATCGAGAGCTACCCTGAAAGTTTCAGCCGGATTTTCAATCGGGAAGTGCTCAGAATTTAAGATACAAGATTCCACCCGGAACGACAGACAGACAAACAAGAAAGGGACTTAGTAAAAATGTGGTATAACAAATGATTATAAAAAAACCGTCTGCGAACAAAACTTCAGAGGCCAACAAGCAACAAGCTTTAGATTCATGATTTTGAAATATAACATGCAGTCGGAGGCATGAGGTGCAGCTCGCCAGGTTCTAGCTGATCCCGTCAAAGGAGAACAGAAATGCATGATGCCTCCGACTGCATCTATATTTCAAAATTAAGGAATTTAAAGCTTGTTTGCCTCTTTTAAGTTTTTTTCGCAGGTGGGTTTTGTGTTTTTAACCCCCGAACAAAGAGAGTTGTGTTATAAGTATCACTGTGTGTGTGTGCGTCGTCTGTGGCATCGTAGCTCCCAAACGAATGGACCAATTTTGATGCGTTTTTTCTGTTTGAAAGCGAATGTCATCGAGATGGTTCTTAGATATGTAGGGGATGGGGGGAGGTGAGAAAAAGGGGGTGAGAATCGCAGCTTCCGAACGAATGGACCGATTTAGCTGCGGTTTTTTATGTTTGAATGTTAGGGTAAACGAGATGGTTCTTAGCTATAGTGGGGGGGTGGGGGGACGGGGGTTATATACATTTTTAATTTGTCCTTGTTTTTTTTTTTTTTTTTTTTTTATTAAATTGAAAGAGAGAAGCATAGAAGACCCAGATGGTAGAATAGGCTCTAGTAAAATAAAAAGAGTACATATATATACCCAAGTAGTAGATATGTTATTGTAAAATATATACCCAGGTAGTAGATATATTATTGTAATATATATACCCAGGTAGTAGTTATGTTATTGTAAAATATATACCTGGGTACCTGGGTCTACTACCTGGGTAGTAGATATGTTATTGTAAAATATATACCCAGGTAGTAGATATGTTATTGTAAAATAGACTACAGCTAAGTGTTTACCGTTCCATCGACGGTGCCTTCGGTTTCAAAGTTTGCGAGGAATTTGTTCATGATCAAGTCGGCTGTCTCCTCGCCGCTCATGTATCTGAAAACCAATAAACCAAGTTAATTGGTTCACCCGAACCTCGCGATATACCTACAGTCTTTTGGGTGTATCCCACTATTCCCATCGTGTTGAACCTTGATGGGGGACAAATGCCACTATTTTGACCCAGTAGTCTCATGGGACAAGTGAATCAATATTTCGGACCCACTAGTCCCATCGTGTTGTCCCATTACACTACTTTGACCCATAGGAAAAGTGACACCAACAGTTAATTTTGTTTTCATCTCACTTGACCAATTAAGATGTTGAAGGAGATTCCCCTACTGGAACATAAACTTATATTTTTCTGGAATAAAGTCAAACTAAAGTCAAAACTTACTTTTTGTGTAAGTCATTCATTGTTTACACGTTTTTAGTCACTAAATGTCTCGTTTTCTAAAAAGTGTCCCACTGTGATAATGCCTTTTATGAGTTGCATTTGAGAATGTTTTATATTTTTTTTTTTTAATACTTTCGTTTTTTCGTTTGCGTGGCGAAGTTTCCTCATCATTGCGCACAGTATTTAACAAGGCGTTATCAATTAATATCGTTATCTTGTTCCATGGGACTACTGGGTCAAAATAGTATAATGGGACAACACGATGGGATTAGTGGGTCCGAAATATTGATGTTACTTGTCCCTTGGGAGTACCGGGTCAAAGTAATGGCAGTTGACCCATCACGGGACAACACGATGGGACTAGTGGGATAGACCCAGTTTTTTACCTACTACGGCGAAGCAAGGCAAAATGCAGTTAACAGTCTTTGGTGGGTACGTGGATGTCCCACCGTAGCGTGGCCCTTTTGGTCCTATTTTGACAACCGAGGTATCAATCTCTAAGGGCTATTTTTTACCCGACTACGGCAAGGTAAAGGAATGGTTATGTCATCAATCATCAAAAACCTATACTAGTCCACTGCTGGACATAGGCCTATCCCAAGGCGCACCACTAAGCCCGATCTTCTGCTCTTCTCTTCCAATGACTGCCAGCTACATTGCGCAGATCGTCGTTCCATCTAGCCGGAGGGAGTCCTTCACTACGTTTGCCAATTCACGGTTTCCACTCTAGAACTCGTCTAACCCAACGGTTCTCGGTTCTACGACAAATGTGACTAGCCCATTGCCACTTCAGCTTGCTTATTCTCTGAGCTATGTCAGTTTCTTTAGTTTTCTGCCATATCACCTCATTTCGGATTCGATATCTCAGAGAAACTCCGAGCATAGCTCTTCAGGCATTGTGGAATGGGTGACGAGAAGACTTGACGAAGTTTTCTAAAAGTTGCCCAGCCCAGCTGAATCCTCTTACTGGCTTCCATCTCAAAATTGTTCCTAACCAGTTTAACAATTTGTCCGAGGTAAATATACTCCTTTACAATTTCGAGAGGCATGCCACTGACTACTATTGGTTCCGGAATAATATTGTCATTGATCATGATTTTTGTTCATCTCTATGTTCATGCGGAGATCAATTCGTCGTGAGGCTTCAACCAGGCTAACCAGCACCTGACGCAGCTTTTGCAGTGACTCCGCCCACAAGGACGATATCATCTGCGAATCGCAAGTATGAGATGTACTCGCCGTTAATGTTGATGCACACCCCTTTCCAGTCCAGTTTTTCAACATATCCTCCATTGCAGTCGTAGTTTCGGGGATATAACTTCTCCCTGTCTTACTCCTCCGTACTCCGGTCCTGTACTTGGACTGACTTCATAGCAGCGTCATACAGACATCTCAGCACTTCGATATATCGCTAATCCACTTGGCATCGCTGAAAGGAATCCAGAACAGACCAGGTCTCGATTGAGTCAAAGACTTTTTCGTAGTGGTAAACGCTAAACGCTAAGCACAGTGGCCGATTATACTATTAGGTTTTCTGTATAATCTGGCCCACTGAGTGGATGTGGTCTACGGCACAGAATAAATAATAGTACAAGGTGCCATATCCTCCTCGAAACCCAGCCTGCTCGGGAGGTCTTCGCGCGACAGTATTTTGAGCCATGTCTATACATGGCTCAGAAGTGAGATCACTCTATCATTTTAAAGCAAGGATTTATCACCCTTCTTGAAAAACAGTACCACCACACTCCTGTGCCATGCCTCAGGGTTATGTGTTCAAACTAAAAACTTGGTCCGATTTTGACAAGCGAGGTATCAATCGATTTGTCTTCATCTCAAGAGTGTCATAGGCTATTTTCTACCCGGCCATAGTCGGGTTTTAGTTTAACTTATACTTATGTCTTATATTATTAACATTTTGGCTTACAACTAGACAACTCCGAGGTTGGTTGAAGTGTATATATTGTAGGTACACACACACACGCACACACACACGCACTCATACACACACACCCTTTCTCTCTCACACACACACACACACACACACACACACACACACAAACACATACACACCCTCACACACCCTCTCACATACACTCACTTAACCAATAGACATCAGATAAAGATACAAAACTTTAATATTTATAATACCAATCATCCCGATGAAACAGCCCATGGCGGAGCAGCTGTTATTATCAAATCTGTCAAACACCCCTTTTATGGTGAATTTAAAACTGATGAAATACAAGCGGCTACAATAACGGTGGAAAACATAGACGGGAGCTTTAATATATCAGCAGTTTATTGTCCTCCAAGACACAAATTTACATCCACATTGCTGAAGAAATATTACGAAACGCTGAACAAGAGCTTCATAGCTGGAGGAGGCTGGAATGCCAAGCACATCCATTAGGGCTCCAGACTTACTTCCACCCGTGGAAGTGAACTAGAACGCAGTATGGTTGATCATGGCCAGGCTTCTCTATCATCTACAGAACCTATCCATTGACCTACCGATCCTAATAAGTTACCAGACATCATACACTTCTTCATACATAAAGGCTTGTCTAGATATCACTTTAGTACAGAAGCATGCCTGGATTGGCCTTCGAACCACATTCCAGTGATATTGAAAATGAGTACTACTATTATCTTAAAAGACACAAAACCAACACTATGTAATAACCGCACAGATTGGGACTCACTTCGTGATATCATTGAATAATCTCTGGAACTTAAAATTTCCCTCAAAACATCAGAGGACATAGATAACGCCATCATGATACTCATGAACACGATCTAGGACGCCTGCTGGAGATCTACTCCACTTCGGGATGCAAGTGCGAGACAGAAGAATACGTGAGAAAATAAAAGAAAAGCGACGGCTCCGCAGAGTGTGGCATACGAGCAGGTATTGTTCTGATAAATCTGCACTCAATAAAGCTATAACAGAACTAAAAGATATGATTAAAGAGATTGAAGAAGAATAAACTAAAACCAAGCTGGAGTCGCTAACTGCTACCAAGACTAGAATCTATTCACTTTGTAAAATCTTAAAACATAATGATAAGAAGCTACAAAAGGTCAACCCACCCCTCAAATTACCCAATAATCAATGGGCCAAATCAACGCACGAAAAGATTGAAGCCCTTGCAGAACACCTGCAAAAAGTAATTACACCTAATGAAGCTGATCCCTATGGAACTACAACTAGCATCAATATTATACTTGACCAAGATTTTCAACTAGACCTCCCAACAAAACCCATCACACCTAATGAAATAATAATGGAAATTAGACTACTTGGGAATAAAAAGCCCCCAAGATTTGACTTAGTTACCAAAGAACTGGTACAACTTTATTAAATAGTATACTAAGAGTACAAAACTTCCCATCTCTGTGGAAAGTCTCGCAAATAATAATGATCCACAAGGAGGGCAAACCAGCAAATGAAGTCACTTCGTACAGACTAATCATCCTACTACCTGTATTACAAGTATCTAAACTCTTTGAGAGTACTCCTGAAGAGAATGGCTCCAGCGCTAGCAAATGAAAAATAATTCCAGAACACCAGTTTGGGTTTCGTCAAAGTCATGGTACTACAGAGCAAATCCATCGGGTTTATGAAACTATCAGAAGTGCTCTGGAAAGCAAGGAATACTGTTCGTCTGCCTTCATAGATATCCAACAAGCTTTTGACAGGATATGGCACAAAGGCTTGCTCTACAACATCAAGACATATCTTCCACATACATTTTACACCCTTCTTGAGTCACACCTCAGCGACCATATTTTCCAAATCAAGGATAGCGAGGAGACCTCAAAATTCTGCAATAACTGCTGGCGTGCCCCAGGGTTCTGCTCTCGGACCTGTCCTGTACACTATTTTACAGCTGATCTGCCTATGACTAAAGATGTTATTGTTGCCACCTACGCTGATGACACTGCCATATTAGCTACAAACAGAGACCGAAACAAAGCGTCTGAATACTTACAAGAGTGCCTTGATAATGTTGAGAAGTGGCTCAAGGAATGGAGAATAAGAGCAAGTGCCTCAAAATCAGTTCATATCAGCTTCACATTGAAAAAACAAGATTGTCCACCAGTTAGGCTTGGAAATCAGACCTTACCTCACTGCTACTCAGTTAAATATTTGGGTTTGCATCTTGGTCGACGCCTTACATGGTGAAAGCACCTCCAAATGAAAAGCGAGCAACTAACCCTGAGATACACATGGCTGTACTGGCTTCTGGAACGAAATTCAGCACTCTCTGTAGTGTAGAAGACTGTACTACAGCCAAAATGGGCATATGGCATCGACTTGTGGGGCTTGGCATGCACCTCAAACATAAATACTAAACAGCGCTTCCAAAATAGTCTGTTAAAAATATCTCAAATGCGCCATGGTTCATTCGAAACAGTGAAATACATGAAACCCTAAAGATGAACACTGTATTCAAGGAGATTGAAAAACTGCCAAGAAATATGAACAAAATTGGAGAGGCATCCAAACACTTTATCAGCCCAATTGTTAACACCAAGCTACACTCCTAGACTCAAGACAAAATACGTTTTGCCCTTGAAAAGGGAACAGTGCAAAATGAGTAGATGTTCTCCGTGGAGAACTCACTTAATAAATTAATCACTACAACAAAATATCTACTTAAAGTGAAGGCAGTGATAGTAGATAAAAAAAGAAAATATATATATGTATTGGGTTTTTATATTCCGATATAAAAAAGCTATAGTAGCCTAACGGTTAAATTGTGCAACTTGAAATCCAACGATAAAGCGTTCGGTCCTAGGTTGGTCCGCACCAATGATTTTTCTAAGTCATATGCGGTTTTCCGTAGCTCCGTGCTTCGGAGGGCACGTTAAACTGTTGGTCCCGGTTGTTATTGATTAATAGCAGTCATTAAGCCATCTCAGAGGCCCTTGACCGGCCTGACAAACTCATTAGACATTGTCATTAGAGGCCAGCACTACCTTACACGACAAACAAAACATATCCCGATATGTCAACCATCCCCAAACCGCTTTAAAACCTACATATTATAATTTCACTAGCTTTCGCCCTCGACTTCTTCCCTCGGACATAGCGAAAAAATATAGCGAAAAAAAACATCGTATGTTCATCTAGGATATTGATATCAAAGACCAATGCAAAATTATACTTAGCACCAACGCTCTTGATGCGTTTTGACATACTTGTTATTATTTCGTTTCCACGACAACCGTTCATGTCATTCCTTTCCTTACAGCGTGTAATCAACATTTTCCAGTTTTTCCGTGGCAACTTACCATTTTCCGGGATAAAAATTATCCTATGTTGGTCTTTATATAGTACAATACCTATTCATAAAGTTTCATCAAAATTGGATTAGCCGTTTTGGCGTGAAAGCTCCCCAAACAAACAAACAGACATCGTTACACATTTATATATTGGTGTGGATTGAAGATCAAATTAACGGTTGTAAAGTTATCGTCGAACAAACATTGTGATTGGGACCTTGAAACGCTAACTAATAACCAATTAGTTAACTAATTAGTAACACAAGCCCAAATTGATAAGCGACCCTTTTCCGTAACTGATAATTATTATTGCATGGTTTACTGAACAACACTAGTTTTGAATAAACTCGAGTGACGAGGCGAGAAGCTTGTCTTCCAACGTCTTTTGTTGATAAGCGCTACTGGCGTAGTAGTAATGGCCCGATTCTGTGATCTAAGTATAGAGTGTCAAAATCGATAAAACTGCAAAAATTTAATAGCAACACTGCCAGGTTTGAGGCTGACGGCAATAATGTCAAGTTTGGACTAGCACGTTAAAAATACACGCGGCCCCTCCTGTTGCCAAATCCCCGGACGCCCGATACACGGCCGGCCCCTCCTGTTGCCAAAATAAAAACTCTAAATGCACCTGGCTGCTGTGGCAGCCAGTTTTGTACAGATTTCGATTAAAATGGATTTCCGCGTTCCTTATCCAATCTGAGTGGTTTATTCTTTTAAGGGATATTTTTCCTTTATGTTTAAACACTAAATAAGTACCTATAAACTTAGTATAATAAATAGAACACGTATAAAACTTGACCTAAAATTTAGACGATTTTTTTTGAAAAATTTCTGTTTTTCAAATTTATATTCTGGGCACTTTTTGTACTAAATTGTGTTGATATTTTAATGTTATTAGATATATACATTCATGTAATAATTGAATAAAACATAATAACAGGGTGTCATCGATCTTATTTCCAAGATACAATATTTTTTTCTGGAAAATCACCCCATTTTTGTCTTCATATTTTTTCCGAGGTTATATTTCCATAAATAATATTTTCTTATTTTTTCGTAAGAACTGGATAGAATTAACAAAAGACTAACAAGGTTGAGATCTTGCTGCGATGTGGCGGTCGATTGGCATAACATGGTGTAAATGTGAGAGTGAGGCTTGTGCGTACGAGCGGTTCGGCATATCTTAGGTGCTTCACATTATGAAGGTGTGGAATCTGTCTTTTTTTAAACAATCTTGGTAACATTACTAAGATCAGGTTTAGGACTCATTCGGCCACACAGTTAGGATTGGGACTGAAACGGCAACACTACCCGGGGTAAGTTTAAAACGGCAACACTGTCAGGATTGGGACTAAAGCTCCGAAATAGAGCGGCACCTTTTTAGTTAATTAGTAATGCTGTTAGTATTCACCTCGGGTTAGAAGTGACGGCGTAAACTCCTTTGATATCATCCACAGTAATCTTGCCGTCGCCGGTTTTGTCCAGCTTCTTGAACGCTTGTTCCACGATCTGGCGACGGGACTCTGCCATCGGAGGCTGAAATATATTTAAATCATTTTTACAAACGAGAACACTGAGAACTGTGTCGAACAGATGTGTTTATAGATGTTTCACCATAGCGTCGCCCTATTCGTCCGATGTTGACAAGCGAGGTATCAATCGATTCGTCTTGATTTATAGAGTCATAGGCTAGGTATATTTTACCTGGCTACGGCGAAGCAAAGGAAGGGTTATGTATTCAAACTAAATCTTGATCCGATTTTGACAAGCGAGATGTCAATCGATTCGTCTTCATTTATAGAGTGTCATGGGCAATTTTTTCGCGAACGTAGTCATGTTTATGTTATGTCTTGTTACACTGCTTACTCGTACTACTGCTGCTTTACTGTTTGGCTGCTGAATATTTAAATATCTAGCAAAGGCATATTTCCCCAGGTGGACTCTTGCAGCAGAGACCTACCACTTGTTAAGTTTGTATTATTTTCCCGTGCATACTAGCTTTTCCCGCGATTTTGTCGGACTATCTATGTCGATAAAAAGTATCCAATGTCCTTCAAATTATCAAGATGTCGTGAAAGCATCGCCATCCGTACAAATGCACAATTCGTGTTTATTTAGTGGTTTGTACAGAATTTTGTTTGACATATTATCAATTCGTGCAAAAATGTTGTTGTTTCTTTGTTTATCAAATTCGCTCAACTGATTTCGCTCAATCGATTTGTACAAAAACAAAATTTAGTACAATCGATAACAATAAAGAAATTGTGGCTAAATTGTACAAACTGAGCATTTTTACGGACGAGTACATATCAATAAAAAATAGTCATTGGCACTAGTAGTAGTGTTGTTAGTAGTAGTAGTTGACTCCCAATGCATTGTAGGCAATTTGCTTCTTAGTCAATTACCGTGCTAAGTATGATGCAACAGTGGCATCTTTCATTTTAGGTACTATGCTCCTAAGCGGATGAAAGGATCGCCATCCGTACAAATTTTCAATTAGTATTCGTGTTCAATGATTTTAAAAAAACTCGGGAAAACAAATGATACTCGGGATAACAAATTAAATAATATTAAAAAACAATAAATGCAACGTTCATAATCATTTGCAACCAAACAATAAAAAAACTAGTATCCTTCTTAGAAATAAAATTAGCTATACAGACTCAATATTGCAATATGTACTTCTTGTGGTTTCTCAATATTCTGGTAGTAAGGCTTTTTACTGTCATTAATATGTCCTTCTTTGAATGATATTCTTAATCTGTTTAGACATTCTGTAATATCTATTTGCTTCATCAAAAAATCTAAATATCCGATAACCGTTCGTTTTCCCTACAAACGTTTTTACTATTTCGGTATAAGTATTATAATAATTTACACATGATACTTTTATCCCAGTAAAGTGACCACGCAGGTAACGCCGCCAGGCGAACCTAGAGTGTAATACCGCCGATCGCAGAATTGTACCAATCGCTCACTGTACGAACAGATAACTTGTGTAAATAGAAAATTGTACAAATTGAGCATTTATACGGATGGCAATGCTTTCGATGTATATCGTAGAATTAGTCATTTCATGAAATGGTCAATAATTTCATGAAATCTATATATATACTTATAATAAAGCAATAAGAACTAAAAAGTCTGTACAAAGAAGATAATAAAAATAAGGTCTAGGGTACTTAAAATACATACTGAATAAGAATATAATATTTATAAAAATCGTGTATGTCTGTTTGTTTGTTTGTATGTCTGTATGTTTGTTCATGCATCACGTAAAAACTACTGGACGGCTTGCGATGCAGTTTTCACTGTTTGAAAGTTTAAGGTTTAACTTAAAAACTGAGGTAGTTATCTTAATCCGATAATTAGATGCCGAGCAATCGTTGTAAAACTATTTAACGCCTGAACAAATTTTGTATAAATGTGGTATAACGTACTTTATAGGTACTTTTAGTCCTGGAACAACACGCATGGGCTACATTTAAATGAAATGACCATGCGGGCAAAGCCGCGTTCGCCTTCTAACCTTTCATAGTCAAGTCGGGCTTCCGCCCTGTATTTCATGATATGATCACTAAAACTAATATTATAAACAGGAAAGATTTGATTGTTTGTGTGTTTTGTTTGATTGTAATGGATAAAATAAAAAAATACTGATCCAATTTTATAAATTCTTTCACTTATAGAAAGCTACATTATCAGCGAGTAGCATGGGCAATACTTTTTTTATTTTTTTTAAATGGGATCTTTACGAAAATTGCAATAATGTAACACTAGTATACCAAACATATTCAAGATCGGTTCAGCCTGTTAATCGTAAAAAGGTAACAAACAGACAGACATAGAAACAGAACTACTTTCGATTTTATAATATTAGTATAAATATAAAACATTGATCTTATTAAAAGGGGGGGAATGGAATTATAGCTACAGGGTACCCTTAAGTTTGCACATGTTACAGGTTTCAGAAATGTTTTTAACGAATTTCAGTGGTTTATCCGTAAATGGCCGAGAAAATCCAACTTCACCGGGCTCAATCCTCGGCTCCAAATCATAGCCATAGTCATAGCCGTTGTCGGCCCCGGTAGCTTAGAAATTCATAGCAGTCGTTCGCAGATAGTCTCTGCGGTAATCCACGAAAGAGACCCATTTACGGCCTGATAAACTCTGACACCAGAGGTCAACACGTCTCATTCGACATACATACAGACACACAAAGGTATTGCATTTTCCCGATACGGTAAAACCGAAATTCCTTCACACTTGCACTCCGCACTACTTCGCAGAGCGTGGACTCATCTTAGGTACAATATTTTAGTAGACTTACACGGATATGCACAATGAACTCGTCAAGGCTGACTGAACCGCTCTTGTCCGTGTCGAATTTGTCAAACAGATCCTCAGCTTCCTGAAAATCAGATAAAATAAATAAGTTTTTAACTATATCTATCTATACTTATAAGGAGTAACAAAAAGTATGTGCAATGAAGATAATGAAAAAATGGCCTAGGGGACTTAAAAAAACATCATACTGAATAAGAACATAACATTTTTATAAATATGTCTAAAGGTTCCGGTGGGGATGGAAGGTTCTAGAATGGCAACGGCGCGGGCGGACTGGAAGTACCCGAAAACGGAGCGAAGGACAGCACCCTACGAGGTGGACTGACGACCTGGGGATAGTCGCTGGATGCAAGTAGGGGGCAACCGCTCGATGTGACGTTCAATGACCTACTTTCAACAGTGGACATCTTCCGGCTGAGTTGATGATGATGATGATGAACGTGATGAAAGTTCAGTAAAGAGAGAAAGACGGCTAAGTTCAGTTAATAAAGAAAGCCGGCTGAAATCAGTAAATAACGAAAACCGGCTATCTTCAGTAAATAAAGAATGACGGCTAACTTCAGTAAATAAAAGAAAGCCGACTAACTTCAGTAAATAAAGAAAGCCGGCTGAAATCAGTAACTACCGAAAACCGGCTATCTTTAGTAAATAAAGAATGCCGGCTAACTTCAGTAAATAAAAGAAAGCCGGCTAACATCAGTAAATAAAGAAAGCCGACTAACTTTAGTTAATAAAGAAAGCCGTCTATTTTCAGTCAACTTGTACCTCTTGGCTGAGTTCAAGACCAGTTTCCTTAATTCCGTTGAAGAATTCATCTTTGTTCAACTGCTTGCTACCATCGTCGTCCATACGGCGGAAAATCCTGAAAAATGAAGGTAATATATCAACCTACGAGTTTTTTTTATTGGTTAAAGGCTATTCTAATTCTGCAATAAAGCAGTTATAAACAAAGAAGATAATAATTTAGATGGTCTCGACAAGGGTGTACTAAGAAGGAATTTTAGTTCCATCCCTGAGGGGTGGACAAGTGTGGCAAAGTTTGCTCGCGGGCAATGGAAAAGGAAAAGATTAGATTTTTTGTTTTGATTCATTGTAATGGATAAACTCAAAAAATACTGAATGAATTTTAATCATTCTTTCACCTATAGAAAGCTACATTATCAGCGAGTAACACGGGCGGAACATTAATTTTCAAAAAAATTGAGAATCCTACGAAAATTGCAATAATGTAACACAAGGTATCAAACATTTCCAAAAATTACGATTACCTACTCGCTCTAAGGGAACCGTGTTGCCGTGGAAACGAAATAATAACAAGTGTGTCAAGTACATGAGCAACTGTCTATGGTCAAAAAGCACTAAAATAGTTGCTGCCAATGATTTTGAATTACGCTTACTGTGTGTTTTTTTAGAAGTTACAACAGGTATAAAAATTCTATAAGCAAGAAAAATGACGCAGTGTGAGTGGTACCCGTGCGAAGCCGGGGCGAGTCACTAGTTTACGATTTTTCAGTTGTTGAGGCCCTTAGAAAAGTATCGCGAGCACATCTCTCCCTGGGGGACGGAAACCGAAAGCTACATGTTATACGCGCCCCGGTGTGGAATACCGCCTGCTGCCAAAATGCCCGGAAACATCAGGGACAGACATTGGTGTCAGATTTTCTGCCTGAAACTACTACAATTTTTGTAACCATAAATAAAATACCAATATTTTTTCTCGACAGTAAATTCATCATACTGACCTGCCCAGTCCCATAATGCCGGAAGCTCCGCGGGCCAAGCACAGCAGCCGCAGTTTCTCCAGCGGGTCGGTGGTATTGTTGAGGGCCCGCGCTGACTTCTGCATGAGCTCCTCCTCCTGCCGGGACGTGGCTGACTGGGGACGGTGCCATGCTACTGCAATGTTACAGATAAAAATAACAGGTATTACATATAACACTTTTTAGGGTTCTAAACGTCGGAATGAAAAAAGGGACAAATCATGTGCCTGTCTGTGTCAGTATGTCCGTCTGTCACAGCCAAGTTGCTCCGAATCTACCAGACCGACTAATTTGAAATTTGGTACACATAATATGAATTTCGGTGTCCCAAACAAGAAAGTGTAACTGAATTTTGAATATGGGGGTTAATTAAAGTATTGCAAGCTTTACCGTGTGACATATCAAAGGAAAGAGCTTTCTTAGAACTTAAAAATAAATATTGAAGGAAAAAATTAACTAATGAGCCTCAAATTTTGAGTAGTCTTAAAATAGCACATTCAGACCAGTAGTCTTAATTAGCATGTATGGTACGGAACCCTCTTCACGCGAGTTCAACTCGTAATCGTCCGGTTTTATTGATGAGCTAAGAGAGGTAGGTATTCGAATCAACTAGGATGAACCTTTATAACTATGTCATCCTCATCATCTGCAGCCTGTTTCAGTCCACTGCTGGACATAAGCCTCTCCCAAAGCACGCCACTGAGCCCGATCTTCGGCTCTTCTCTTCCAACTTCTGCCAGCCATTGCGTATATCGTCGCTCCACCTAGCGAGAGCGCGCCCTACACTACTTTTGCCGAGTTGCGGTCTCCACTCAATAACACGTCTACCCCAACGGTTATCAGTCCTTCGTCAGATATACACAGCCTACTGTTACTTCAGCTTACTAATCCTAAGTACTATGTCGACAACTTTAGTTCTATGCCGGATCACCTAATTTCGGATATGATCTTTCAGAGCTTGGCTCTGTATGTCATAACAGGTAAGACATACTGAGTTTTGTCTTCAAACTTTGGCGACGATAATAAGTTTTGCTGCCTAGCCCAGCTGTACTCTTCTGCGGGTCTCTCACTCGAAATTGTTTTTACCTATTTGTAAACTTTGCCCCAAAAGGGGACAACGGGAATACATCCAGATAAACATACTCCTGAACAACTTCGAGAACAATTCCGTTAACAGCAATTGGTTCCGGAATAACATGTTCACGTGTTATATTGGTTGTGGAATAACATCTTGGTTTTGTCCAAGGAGACCAATGCGTTGAGAAATGTTGGTAAATCTATACTTACTTAAAATATAGCAGTAAGCGACAAAAAATCTGTACAAAGATGAAATAAAATAAAAAATATGGTCTAGGGCCATAATTAAGCTAATGAACAATTTATTTTTTCAAATGGCTTCTATCCGTTTTTATTATACGCTTTATATTAGCTTCACTTGTATGCTTGTAACCGACTCCTTTGGACGCTATTTTGACCCACTTTAAACGGTCAGATTTCATTCAAATTTTGCACACCTGTCAAAGACCGATGACAATGCAATAATTCGAAGAAAAAAAAACTAAAAAGAAGAAAATAAATAATAGTTTAAAAAACTAAAAAACACGCTTTATATAGAAAACCAAACTAAAAAATAGAAAATTAATAGTGTAAATAAGAAAAAACTGCATTATTAAAAAAAAAGCGTGGGGTGCTTTTTAAGATATTATCGAAATGATAATACTTCTTCTCATATCTGTCAATGAAATATTTATAACTATTGACCCATGCACCCCACGTTTTTTCTACGCTTTATATTAGCTTCACTTGTATGTTTGTAACCGACTCCTTTGGACGCTATTTTGACCCACTTTAAACGGTCAGATTTCATTCAAATTTTGCACACATTTCAAAGACCGATGACAACGAAATAATTCGAAAAAAAATACTAAAAAGAAGAAAATAAATAATAGTTTAAAAAAACTAAAAAACACGCTTTATATAGAAAACCAAACTAAAAAATAGAAAATAAATAATAATAGTGTAAATAGGAAAAAAAAAAATTATTTTAAAAAAAAGCGTCAGGTGCTTCTCATATCTGTCAATGAAATAATATTTATAGCTAACTATTGACCCATGCACCCCACGATTTTTTTGATATAAAACTTTTTTTTCTTATTTACACTATTATTATTTATTTTCTATTTTTTAGTTTGGTTTTCTATATAAAGCGTGTTTTATAGTTTTTTTAAACTATTATTTTTTGAAATAAATCATTTTTATCTTATTTACACTTTTCAAATTTATTTTCTATTTTTTAGTTTGGTTTTCTATATAAAGCGTGTTTTTAAGTTTTTTTAAACTATTATTTTACACGCTTTATATTAGCTTCACTTGTATGTTTGTATGTTTGTAACAGACTCCTTTGGACGCTATTTATATTTTATTTATTTAAGGCCGATGAGTCGGTTGTCATCGGTCTTTGACAGGTGTGCAAAATTTGAATGAAATCTGACCGTTTAAAGTGGGTAAAAATAGCGTCCAAAGGATTCGGTTACAAACATACAAACATACTAGTGAAAATAATATAGTTAAATTTTCTATAAAAGCGTTTTTTTAACTATAATTTATTCTATCTTCCTGTGTTCGCGCATCACGTTAAAACTACTGGACTGATTGCGATGCGGTTTCTCTGTTGGATAGCTTACGTTTTGACTTAAAAACTTGTGTACTTTTGGTATCGGTAAACGGTGTCTTACACAATTTTGTAGATACCTAGATATTGGTACTTTTGGTTTTGGTATAACACTTGATCCTTATATCTCAGAAGAATAACCACGCGGGCAAAGCCGCAGGCACAGCTAGTTCGTTTATTCAATCACAGGTACCCACTTTAAATAGCGAAGAGGTAAATTTATTTACTCTAAGTATAATATAGTTCGTTGGTGACACTTAGTGAAATATTCGTCATTCGCCCAAACCAGGCTTCCAGTCACGCGATCACGAGAACTCGTTTCACTGAAACCAAACCAGGTAAACGTAACCACCGATGGTCAATTAAATAGCTTTCTGGCATACAATTCACAGGTTAAACTTATCTACACTTAGGTATAACACCACGATCACGGCAGGTTCCATTTCAACTGGTGCCGTGACCAGGATTTTAAGACAACAAATCATATTTTTTTGCTTGAGAATTGTGATTAGCTGGCCAGGCGGCCCTATGTCATCATCATCATCATCATCATCATAATTATGGAAGCCTTCTCGTGATCCATATAGGCATCTCTTGGATATAGGCATCTCCACTTCATCTCCACTGCCGGCGATCTTAAGCCCAGTGCAATCAATCTTGACCTCCGTTGTTCCGCGTCTCCGAGGTTGGCGGCCTCGCCATCTGGTATCGGCCCTGGGTCTCCACTCAAGAACTCGTCTCGTCCAACGGCTCGCATCCATTATTGCAATGTGTTCAGCCCATTTCTTCTTAATTAACGCTCATGTTATTATGACGTTATGTCATAATAACATAACGTCATTCGCCTTGCTCCGAATCTATTCGTTTCGTTTGCGATCACGCAAAGTGATATGCTAGGGCATTTTTCCGTTCCTCTCTGCGCGATTTTGAACTTCTTGAGTCTGAACTGAACATGTCGAGCTTTATTCGCTAAATGTGAGTATTAAGTAAGTACCTTTCTTTGAATATCTTATCTAGATAAGTGGTTTCGCACCTCCACATGCTACATTGGAAGTTAGGAAATAATTAACTTAGGTCACTGATAGTGACTTTTTCCCTGATTATACCTAAATTAAGTTAGTATTGTATTCTATTTAGGTAGGTATAGAAGTTCGGTAACCCTAAGATTCTTAAATAAAATCAATCGATAGCCTCCTGTCTGTTCAGCTAGGTAACAATGATTAATAATGTACGGAACAAAAACACGAAGAAACCCACCCGATTCGGGCCGAAACCTCCGAAACACCACATGAACACTTATTGTTCCTACTAACTATATTGTATTATCTGATTAACTGATCTATTGTTGTTTTTTTTTTATATAAAATACTTCAACGTAACTATAACGTTTTGCGCGAACCGGCATTCGATAATTCTTATCTATTCCCTAATTTTATCAGAGCCAATTATACAAAAAGAACAGAAAACTTACTGTTGGACGATGTCTTCGGCTTGCCAAGATACATGACTCACTTTAAACATAACTCATACACTAGTATTACTTGAAGTAGGTAGGGAGGTAAATTATTCTCAGCGACGCAACATTTTGCTGAAGAGCGACCAGGTACGTACGTGTTAGAGCCCTCAACAGCAGCGGGCGACTGAAGCTTGAGGGCAGGGGTACCGGGGTAGCCGGGTACCGCCATCCGCAACCAACCAATAGGTACCTTACCAACCTGCCGACCGCCTACGGAAATGTAGCGTCGTCGATGGGTGGGTGGGGTGGTCCGTGCTCGGTGGAGCAAGGAGCCCTAAGGATACAGTACTAATATCTAACTAACCTACTTTAGAAGTAGTAGCACTATTACCATATAATTTGTGTACAGTCAGCAACTAAAGTAGCTGAAAAAAACCTAACTTTCATTTTACCTTTACCTACTTACGAGTACACTATAGCATATATGTGTAACTGTACTTAGGATTTATTATTACACATATGACTGTACTGTACATACCTATTAAGCCTATACGTACCTATTATGCCTATACATACCTATTATTTAAATTAATGATATTGTTTAAGCTGACCTTACATCCTGCCTACTATCTATTTAAATAAAATTATTGTATGGAAGGTAACTAAAAGAAGTGTATGCCGTGTAGTGTAGTGTGGGCCCAGTTCTAGGTGCTTTGTGACAAGCAGCGTTCGGAATTCAGGAATGGGCAGCACCAATTTTCTGTGTAAGTATCAACATCTATTGCAGCACCAAGCCGCCTCCATGATAAAACTCCCCCCCCCCCCCCCCCCATGCCTATGTCAGCAGCAGACGTAGGCTAGCAAACATCAAATATAATTACCACGCCAAAACAACATTTTGTAGAATGTGCAACGAGTGGTGCATAAAACAATTTGCAGTAAAAGTGCAATATAACAAAACATTTAAATAGAGCTAATCTACAATAATATTCTAAAAAGGAAAGATTTTATTGTTTGTTTGTTTGTAATGAATAAACTCATAAAATAATAACCTGATTTTTTAATTCTTTCACATAAATAAAGCTAAATTATCAGGGAGTAACACTAGCAGTGTTTTATTTTTCATAAAATTACACTTCCCTTCCAAAATTGCAATAATGTAACCCGAGGTATCAAATTTTGCAAAAATGACGTTTACTTCGTTTACGGAACGTTGCCATGAAAACGAAATCACAGAACATCTAATAATCATTGACGTAGGAAATGCTCTATGCTAATAATACACGAAATAATAACAAGTCTGTCAAGTACGTGAGTAATAATGCAGTTGTCTATGGTCAAAAGTACTGCTGCCAACGATTTTGAATTGCGGTTACTGGCGTTTTTTTTTAGAATTTACGACGGGTATAAAAATGCTTAAAAGTAAGAAAATTGTCGTGGGGTGAGCACTACCGATAAACTCAAAAAATAATTACCGATTTTAAAAATTCTACGTAGCGTAGACGTTTCACGGCAAACAAATGGACCCAATCGGTTTATTATAAACCAAAGGAGGTTGAATACGCTTGCTGGCGTTAAACATTTTAATGAGAAAAAAAAAGATTATTTTATGTTTGTTTGTTTGTAGTAACAGCGTAGTAGCGTAAAAGTGTTCAGTGGTAACAGGGCGCACAGCGCAAATTCAGACAAATTGATATTTTTGTGATCTTTAATTCGGTATAACTCGCAATTTGTACGTGGCGTATACATTTCACGACAAACAAACGGGCGTGCGCCTCGACACAGCCCCGTCCAGTTTTTTTTAACCCAAGGAGGATTAATTACGCTTACTTCCCACACGGTTATTTAAACCAAAGTAGGTTGAATTACGCTTACTGGCGTTAAACCTTTTAACAGTAACCGTAATTCAACCTCCTTGCGTTAAACAGAATAATACTTACTATAGACAAAATGGTACGTAAGTTTATAACTTAAAAACAAAACATTATACCTAGCACCTTAAACTATATACTATACTATATACTATACTATATACTATACTATATACTGTACTATATACTATACTATATACTATACTATATACTATACTATATACTATACTATATACTATACTATATACTATACTATATACTATACTATATACTATACTATATACTATACTATATACTATACTATAACTATATAGGTATATATATACAACCTAGCACCTAGCAAATGCAATAAAGTTTATGGAGGAAGCACACATTAAATATAGGAGATACGGGATAGAAAGTAATAGCACAGAATAAATAATTGGTACATAATAGCACAGTACATATATAGTCTTAGTATGTACTAGTAAGGAATTGTTGCAAAATATTTGTGAAAATTAAGTATTTAATGTAAGGAATTGTTCTTACGTTATATTTGTGCAAATAAAAATTTTGTGTAGGAAATTATTGTTTTTCTATTTGTCCAAATAAAGACTATTTTTATCTTTCTATATATCTTACCCGTGCGAAGCCGGGCGGGTCGCTAGATAAAATATATTTCCAAAAAAAAAAAACTCGAGCTTCTTTCCCGCCACTGTATTTTTATAAATCGTTCTCCATGAAACATTATGCTTCGCACATCAATCCTAAACAAGAACTTTACGAACATGAAAAGTGAAAAATAAATGTATACGGGCCCGAGAACAAATTCTAGACTTTTTGGAGTCCACGTGGACGCGTAGTGTAGGTATACGTATACGACGAAGACGCAGACGAAGTCATAAAATATAGTAAGTCATAAGTAGGTACCTAATCGTAAAGTTGACCTCCTTCCAGCCTTCTACATAACAGGAGGCATTTTGGAGAGTGGAATTAAACAACTTAACAAAACAAGCCTTTTACATTTATGAAGGTAGGTTTATCTATTCAGTTACGATTATATTTGCTATTCAATTCATACAGCTGAAACAGACCAAGACGGCAAGCATGGCACAGAACAGGAAATGGGATTGCCCTACCTACGTGCCGACCGGGCGACCGGGCGACGAACCCAAAGTCGATCATTTCATCATGTAGATTTTGACAAGGTATATTGCATAGTAAAATACCTAATACCTAGTGAATTTATTATGCTCATACTATGCGCAGAAACAAAAGGGTCCGCACCTCAAAAATAAAATCAATTAACAAAAAAAGTAAATTACAATTATTTTTTTTTGAAAATAAGCTTTGATGACCTTTTTTTTTAATGAATTTCACTATTTTTTTAAAAAATATCACTCTTTCTTTTGTTCCACCGCAAGGCAGTGCGCGACAGGCCCTAAGATACCAAGTTACCCAGTTTTTAAATCAAACCTTAATTATCTTCTTTGTACAGACTGTTTTTGTTCATAATGCTTTATTATAAGTACAGATACTACGCTCTCTAGTGTAGAGATCCTACAATAAAAATACTTACACCCGTGTTAAGGAAGTAGGATACTCCATTGTGCTATAATCGAACTCTAATATATACCCGTTTAAGACTCTTTATGCGTGATGCCTTGAGAATCTATCTGTGTTGCATTGCAGTAGCGTTGTGTGGACCTCCTGTGGATATTTTCAAATTACGCCTCGCTAAATCTTAAATTCGAGAGTAAACCCGAACTCAACTCGTCCAGTGACTCACGTTGCTCGCCCTCACGCACGGCTGTGACAGTTCCGTTAGTACAAAAGCACAAATAAAAAAAAATATTAAGCCCGACTATAGCTAAGAAGCATCTCGATCACATCAGTTTTCAAACTAAGGAGCTACTATCCTCACCCCTTCCCCCCCCCCTCCCTATTCCACCATTATAGCTAAGATCCATCTTGTTTACTCCAGCTTTCAAACATAAAAAAACCCAGCTAAATCGGTCCATTCGTTTGGAAGCTACGATTCTCACCCCCCTTTTCTCACCTCCCCCCTCTTTTCTCACCTCTTTTCTCACCTCTTTTCTCACCTCCACCCCATCCCCTATATATCTAAGAACCCTCTCGACCACATCAGCTTTCAAACAAAAAAAACGCATCAAAATCGGTCCATTCGTTTGGGAGCTACGATGCCACAGACAGACACACACACACACACACACACACACACACACACACACACACACACGCGCAAACACACACATGTTGCGTGTTTTAAGGTCAATCAGCGCCATCTAAAAATAACGCATAAGATATGTAAATGCTTTTAATTATGGAGCAAGAAAAGTCTAGAATCACGTGGTTTCGATCCACAGACTTCTGAATTACAATTCCACGTATGTTACCGCTTGGCCACTTGTTACGTGAAGCAAACAACGAAATTTGGTACCGTTATTTAAACGGATGTTTATTACTTTAATTTAACATAAACTTTGGACCCTTATCCCTTAAAAATCCTTTATTTTTTCGGGAGTAAAAGTATTCTAAATTTTAACAGATAATATAAACTTTGACAATATCCAGTTACATCAAAAACCGTCCAGTAGTTTCAGGCGTGATACGTGTTCTTTTAAATAACTTTCAACCCTTATCCTGCGGGAACCCTTTATTTTTTCGGGATAAAATGTATTCTAAATGTTAATCCATAACATCAGCTATGATTGTGCCAAGTTGTATCAAAATCTATCTGGTAGTTTCAGCGTGATGCGTGTTCAAAGAGACTGACAGACAGACAGACAGACAGACAGACAGACAATAAAAAAATAACCTTTTTGCACTCCATAACGATTTTGAAGTTTAACTCAATTAAATTTTTCAAAATATATTTAATGTACAGATTTAGCCCAGTTACAGTTTTATTATAGTATAGATTATAGATTATTATAATTTTTTCTTGGTATATTTTTTAACGACGTCCCGTAAAGCCCAACTGGACGAATGTACCAATTTTATTTTGCAGTCATCTCAAACGTGTCAAAAAAGTTAAACCTTAAAAAGTCAAGTTAAGTAAAAGTTTAAAGTTAAGTTACCAACAGACGCGCGTCTTGCTCTGTCTTACAATTTTCCATTGTGCAAATGAAATAGGTAGGTACATGCCGATGCAGATGGGGGCGCTAGGGACTGGGAATGGGGGTAGGGGTGGTTTAGACGTTCCGGAAGTATAAAATTCCGCATAGCGTCTTTCCTTTTTGGCAAGCTGACAAAAGGTAGGTCAGCTCCTGGATTCGTGCTCAGCTTAGTTTAATATCTTCCAAAAGGAACTGGTTCTGAAATCGATCGTAGTAGGTATGTTTTTTCTCCATAGAACGAAAGCAAGTGGTTCTGAAATCGATCGTAGTATGTTTTTTCTCCATAGACCTTCTCCTATTTTTTTAATAATCAATAAATTAAATGAACAAAAAAAAATTTTGCTTAATTCCGCCAAACTTTAAGTCAAACTAATGATAAATGAAACCCACGAGAAAGGAAACCAAAATAATTTAATAAAAAAACTAAAAAAAAAACGCTTTAATACCATTAAACCGAACTAAAAAGTAAAAGCTAGTAAACAAATAAAAATACAACAATTAATATCGAGCACCCCGCGCTTCTTTTTACAATGACATTAATTTTCTCGTTAATCACTTTATTCTTATACTAGCTGATGCCCGCGGCTTCGCACTCGTGGTCACTTTAACCACAAATAACGTGGCTTTCTATTGGTAAAATAATTTTCAAAATCGGTTCAGTAGATCCAGAGATTACCCCCTACAACCTACCAGACTCATTTATTTTATTAGTAATAGATTTAAATATATTTTTACTTTTTAGTTCGGTTTAATGGTATTAAAGCGTGTTTTTTAGGTTTATTTCATTACAATTCATTTATAAATTTTTAAGTTTTTAAACTCTGTTTTTAGAGTTGAATTTACGAGTACAATTAGTAAGATATTTTTTAATTATTGTGTTGTCATCGGGCCCTGATAAGTGTGCAAAATTTTGAATTGATCTGACCATTTAAAGTGGGTAAAAATTGCGTTCTAATATTCCGTTAAATACATACAAATATATATACAGGTAGGTACAGGAAGCTAATAAAAGCGTGTTAAAAAGATCATGACGGAAGGGTGGAGAAGTTGAGGGACTGGAAATATCTTTCAATATATATATTTTCTATTTCAAAACATTCCCCATCTTCCCCACCTTTCCCTCACCTTCCCACACACTCTCCCACCTTCTCACACACTCCCCCCACCCTTATCCAATGTTCCCAAATTTTTTCCCCGCTTCCCCACCCTTTCCCTACAAACTGTCACTTTGACACCTGTCACTTCTCCCGACATTCAATTGTTTTTCTGATATTCATTTCATTTCTGACATTCATTTGCTTTTCATATGTTCATTTGTTTTTCTATGCAAATGTGAACTTTAGTAGGGTAACCATCTATTTTCTATGGCGAATATTTGTTGCTCGGTGGCTATATTTTTTTTATCAGATCCTAAAGGAACCAAGGACGTTTAACAATTTTAGTTCCAGCACCATCCCGCTGCAATTTATACTTTGTGAGATATTTAAAAAAACGGTTTTTTGTTATCTTGAATAACTAGACGCATACACGAAATTTTATGACACTTTTAAGAACTTTAAGAATGCCAAAATAAAGGTTAATACAAGTTTCCAGCTTTTTAGCTAACATTGCGAGGTTGATCCTCTTTTTTACACGACTGCCCAAAAAAATGAGTGTTATGTTTTTAGCATTCATGTATGTTTGTATGTATGTGTATGTAGTTTCTTTATTCCACCATAACTTTTAAATGCCTGTACAGATTTAGACGTATGAGGTATCGTTAGAATCCTTAAACGCGTCACAGACGGCTAAGATACGATAATATTTTATCTTAAGATAAAATATCGCTCGCTATACAATTTATATGAACCATCACAAACGGCGAAGATAATATATATTTGCATCTTACAGTATCTTAAGATATCGAGCGATATGGAATTTATTAAAATATGTCATCTTAAGATATCGAGCGATATGGAATTTATTAAAATATGTCATCTTAAGATACGAAATATATCGTAACAGATACAAAATATATATTAATATACTATCTTAAGATACAAAATATATCTAAATGTTCTACAGGTTGCTCTGTTTTGTTTTCGTGACGTTTTTTTAACCCCTAAACAAAGAGACTGGTGTTATAAGTTTAGGGTGTGTATCACTGTGTGTGTGTGTGTGTGTGTGTGTGTGTGTGTGTGCGTGCGTGCGTGCGTGCGTGTGTGTGTGTGTGTGTGTGTGTGTGCGCGCGCGCGTGTTTGTGTTTGCGTGGCATCGTAGCTCCCACACGAAAAGACCGATTTTGATGCGGTTTTTTCTGTTCGAAAGCTGATATTATCGAGATGTTTCTTAGACATATGGGGAGAGGGAGGGGGGAGGTGAGAAAGAAAAGGGGGGTGAAAATTGTAGCTTCCCACCAAATGGACCGATTTAGCTGTAGTTTTTTTATGTTTGAAAGCTGGGGTAAACAAGATGATTCATAGCTATAATGGGGGGTGACAAGTCGGGGGTTATATAAATTTTTAATTAGTTTTTGTTATTGGTTTAATTGGCTGTGCCCATGGCTTTTCTCTAGGTTAAAAGTTACCTATGTGTTATTCCAGGAACATAAGTAAATTATGAATTTCGAGAAAAGTTTCCTTCGACTTCTTAAAATAAGTTAGATTTTTTTTTGTAGAAAGATCTGTGTAAAGATTAAATTCACCGCGGCTTTTCTAAATTTAATGTGATTTTCTATCCAAATTGACCGCCTTTTACAGTGCGCTAATGCAATTTGCATATCAAATTCGAAATCAGAATCGTCGTCTGATGAGCTATCTAATAAATCTAATAGAGAAACTGTATTGATATACTCATATTTTATCAACCTGTATATAGAAAGCGGTGAAGAAATACGGGTGCACCTAGGACGGCCTGCGAGCGAATTAATCATTTCAATATATTATCGTATCTTAGCCGTGTGTGATACCCTAAGATGCTATAATATTTTATATGCAGATATCGTAACATCAAATATTATCGTATCTTAGTCGTCTGTGACGCCCTTTACATCCCCCCGGATGTAAAAACGATCTAACGAAACGACCTAAAAACGATCTAACGGTTCTATCGAAATATGCAGCCTCCTTTGTTACTCGTGAGGGGGGAAGGGGTGGGGGGAGGGGGGGGGGGCGAGTGTATATGGCATAAGATATTTTTTGGCAAAACAGGCGTGTTTTTTTAGCTTTTAAGCTAGTTATTCGCTTATTTAACTAGGTTATTAGTGTTTAGCGGAAGTAAGCTACGTATTGTTCTTTAGTTAATTTAAAACATGGATTTCCGCAAAGTAGCGCCTGAATCTATCAACTATCAAGAAATAACTCAACTAGGTGTGACTAGGTGAACGCCGCTCTAATACTCCACCCTAGACACAGTGACGTCACAGGGGTCGAAGCCCCATTTAACGTGTGACGAATAGCGTGTGGAGCTCGCGTGATATCCCTGGCACGTATTAACAGTCAATTACATGGTGGTGGTACCTTAGGTTACCTAGTGATATGCAGTGGCCTATACCTATATGTATTCTCTTCTTCTTATTTTTTTATTACAGAGACTAGCTTTTGTCGGTGGAATAATTTCCAGCGTTCCCTATCTGCGACCAAAGCTTTAACTTCCCTCTCGACACGACATTTATCTTCTCCTTTTTCTGATCTGTAAATTTATTTCTAGGTCTGGCTCTTCCTCTCTTCCCTTTAACCTTCCCTTCTATGATGTATTTTATGAAGGCGTCATATCGTATATGGTGGCCAAACATCTTTCCTCTTCTCCTTTCTATGGTTGCTATTAATTTTCGTTTTTCTTGGACGAGACGGAGTACTTCTTCGTTAGTCTTTCTTTCAGTCCAGCTTATTTTCTCCATGCGCCTCCAACACCACATTTCAAATGCTTCCACATTTCAAACCGATTTAGCTCATACCTATGCCTACTACTCATGTATATGTACTCAAAATTATATTATCTACTAGCTGTGCCCGCGGCTTTTCCCGCGTGGTCATTTCATTTAAAAGTAGCCATTGTGCAAATGAAACTTAAAGTACCTATAAAGTACACCATAATACATTTCTTCAAAATTCGTTCAGCCGTCAAATACTTAGTTTTTATCGTTTGCGCGTCTTCTACTCATTGGATTGAAATACCAAGTACCCCAGTTTTTAAGTCAAACCCTAAGCTAACGAACAGTGCAAACAGCATTGCAATCCACTGCAGGTCCAGTAGTTTTTACGTGATGCGCGAACAAACATACAGACAAACTAACAAACTTACAAACAGACAGACACGATTTAAAATAATATTCTGTTCTTGTTCAGTAGCCTATTTTAAGTACCCTAAACCATTTCTTTTTATTATCTTCATTGTACAGACTTTTTCGTTCTTATTGCTTTATTGTAAGTATCTTAGATACCTATAAAAAATACCGTGATTGTACTGACTGACAGACAACGCTCATCCTACACCTACGCGTGCACAAAGTAGGGATTTTTTGAAATTTAATTCCTTCCATACGGGGTTGAACACCCCGTCCAAAGTTACTGTCGAATAAACATACATACACAGCCCGATTCATCCAAGTTGATTTACTTATAGACATCAAAATTATCATCATCGTCATTACTACAGAGACTACAGATTGCTCTATGGAGAGTATGGACAAGAACTGCACAATCTGATCCCCGCATCATCTTTCCATCGCCGCTCGACTAGACGATTGGTAAAGCCAACCTTTTATGGTTGAAATACCACGCACAAGGACGAAGCCTTACGCTTCTTAATTTAATAGAAGAACTGCAAAGGAGACTGCGCTCGTCAGTGTTTCCGGTAAAATATAACCCAAGTCTAGAGTGAATAGGTATCAACTAGCAACAACTTCGACCACATCAGGTGAGATCCTGGACAAATGATTGCCCAGAAAGTAATCAAAATAAATAAAAACATCAGTGCATCAATCCACTGGACATGCCTCTTCCACTTAGTCCTGAGCCAACGTACACCATGTCCTACTTGCAATTCCGGCGTCAAGTGGAAACTGTGAGCCAGTTGGCAACTGACAAGCCCGCAGCCCGCATTGGGACCATAGCAGTTATCATTATCAAGTAACGGGATAGGGTGTGGTGTAGCAGTACCTAACAATAGTTTTGTTTGCCAAGTTTACGTTTTTACTAAAGTTTCGCGAACTAAATATAACATTATCGTAGATATTACTTTAGGATATGCATAATTAGTTAGGTACCTAACCTACTCTATCCTTTATCTAGTGGACACGCAGTCGCCGGTATATGCCAAATAACTTTTTTTTGCAAACATAGCCAAAACATTGAAAATAGAAAAAATATAGAAACTTTTCTCGGTTCGTTTACTTTACCCTCCTCAATAAATTGAGCGTATGGCAAACCTTTTAATAATTCGATATTGAAAACTAAGGCTTCACAAAGGCTGTGGCAAGGGTAGCTAAGGGTTTCTCTAAATATTTCTTTATACAACATTTTGATTCTACTAGTGTTATGATAAACTAATTTGACCAAAAATTATAGTTAAAAAAACTAAAAAATACGCTTTTATAGAAAATTTAACTATATTATTGCATTGTCATCGGTCTTTGACAGGTGTGCAAAATTTGAATGAAATGTGACCGTTTAAAGTGGGTCAAAATAGCGTCCAAAGGAGTCGGTTACAAACATACAAGTGAAGCTAATAAGCGTGTAAAAACGGCTATTGTGATAATAAATAATGTTGTACTACAGGGTGGATCTTCGAGACGGGACATTAAGGGCAGATACCTTAACCGTTATAGTTACACGAAAACGTTCCTAGGAGAACATCCATAACGTTTTGAGATATTCTGAACTGCATTCACAGATATTGTTTTATTGACGACTTGCGAAAGACAGCTGGCAGCGACTGGATGAGAAGAGCCGAAGATCGGGCACAGTGGCGTTCATTGGGAGAGGCCTACTTCCAGCAGTGGACTAGTATAGGCTGAAGATGATGATTAAGTATGCCAATACTTACATAAATAAACTGACAACAACTGAAACATTGAGATTATGTTGGGTATTCTTTACCAAATGAGCATTCTACATTAGGTCATCTTGTGACCCCTAAATATAAAACGCACTAAAAAAATGCCTCTCCAAATTTTTCATCAGATCAACAGCAATACTGTGGAACACACTGATATCTTCAGTATTTCGATTAGGTAAAACTTAGGCGTGTTCAAGTCGTGCTTGGAATTCCTATTTAATCATCGAAATATCCTACTTTGCAAGCGTGCGTATTCAGAGGCTAGCCTTGTCCATAATTTAAAAACAACAGAATTTGTATGGAACTGGTATGTTTTGTACTTACGTCCGGGATCCATAATGTTCTTCTCTCCCTTTGGGACCTTAGAGTCGTCGTAGTTGAAGCACGCTGCGAACAAAACAAATTAAACTCAAATATACTTAAATTCACGTAGGCTGGCGGCACGAGCAATTGAAATAAAAGTGAGACTTCGTCTTTAAACAAACTATTAATTTGACTGATTTTTTCGCGAGCGGCGAAAACCCGCAGATAACCTAAAGGACAAAATCCGACCGTCCTCTGGGCTCTTCCCAACACACTGCCGGGCATACTGCCAGAAACAAGGTTCGATCCTTATAACCTGCTTGGTCGTTTCTAATGCCTGTTTTATAACTTACTAAAAGTAGCATTACTTAATGCTTACCCGATATGTCAGATCTCTGTTTAGACATGTTGAAATTTCACTGTCACTAAGCAATTAACTAATGATAAAATTGTTTTGAAATGAATGAACAGTACCGTGACACGACCACGCACTCCGGCACCAGCCCTAGTTTTGTAGTAGGGGAGGGTACTTATTATATTATTTATGCCGAAGTCCTCACTACTAATCGATACTAAGTTATAAAAGTTCTAAACAATTAAATTCCGATTAGTATTAGGATCAGGAATATCTTTGTGTCGGGAAATTAAAACTTTTGTATTGTATCCTACCTACAGAAAAAAATGGTAGGTCCCTTTTTTGTTAGTTGGAGGCTCGATTTTGAAACTACCCACGTTTTAAAATATCAAACAATTTCTCACCATCAACACCATAGATCTAGGTTAAAATAAGTAATACATAGCACTTTTATTTAAATCCCTGATAATATGAACAATCCTTTTGTTTATAATACCACTACCGGCGACGACTTACGGGTTACTTGTCGAAAACATCGACCTAGGCTATAAATAAAATAAAAAAAAGTTTTCTGAATTGGTGTCTAGCGTGAGTGGTGGTTTCATTTGAGACGGGGAGAGCTGGGCCATTATTCTCTATGAACAGTCACACGCGTAACGCGTCTCGCTGTGGAATCGTTCGGAAAAGAACGGCGATTCTGGAACAAGCACAAACAATTCCACACAGATATCTTAACGCGGCGCGTTACGTGGCCGAGTGGCAATAGAGAATAAGGTCCCTGGACGGGTTCTATTTCAGCGCCAGTAGGGTAGATAGCTACGGTAGCACATTTTTTGAAATATAGACAAAAAAAGAAGTAAATAATATAAATATAATTAAATCCGCGTATTTCCTACTTCCCCTCCCCTAGAAAATCAATAATCTAGAAATAAAATCATCAGCTGTTTATTTATTCACCCCTGCGCCCTTGTTACCTAGTAGCACGCAAATCGATCGACATAAACTGGCGTTTCGTGGCGACAGCATATTTGCAACAACTGCAGCACCTGCAGATTCACATACTTCTAAGTTAGACATTACTTGTGAAAGTTTTTAACGCCAAAATCTAGGTTATGTACTACTTTTTAGATAGATAGATAGATAACTCATTATTGCTCATTATTGCACCTTAAAATAGTACAATCGGCGGCCTTATCACTAAGCAGCGATCTCTTCCAGGCAACCTTAGATTAGAAAGCGAGAACAGGAACATTAATGAACGATAGTGTGCATATGCAACTATACATTTACTGAAATGTTTTTTTTTTAGAATAGAAGAAACCTACATACCTACCCATAGATCATATTTAACTAGATTTGTGACTTAATGATTAAAAAATCAGGAGAGATGGTAGTTAGGTACGTATAAATAAATGGATTAAACACTAAGCATCAAAGTCTGGTCACAGAATAAATAATAGTGGTCTGGATACAGAATAGTTGGACTGGTAAAGAAATACCGATTTCTTTAAATGGTAGATAAAGAAATCAATATAAATGGTAGATACTCGTAGGTAGCTATAAAGAAATGGATAAACACAAAGCATCAAAGTCATAGATCTAGTTAAAGAGGGGAAGATACGGAACGCTTTAATATCACGTAAAAAAAACTGGACTAGTCGTTTGCACGATGCTGTTCGATTATTTTGTGCTATAACATAGAATAAATAATAGTACAAGGTACAGCGCCAAACCAAGTACATACTGCTAAAACGGTTATAACAGTAAACATTAGATACAACTACAGGCAAACACACCCACCAACATCAACAACAACAACAAAGATAGATATACCCAGACTGCAGCACGCACTACACAAATGCCTCACCAATTGTGAGTGACTAAAGGCTATAAAAAGCCCATTGTGTGCATTGCACCTAATTTATGCGGTCCACGCCCGAGGAGCTGGTGCCGAAGCTTCCACTTTTAATTAGAGCTAAGATCAAAGTAAAACTAATTGACGCCCTTATTGAAAACGTTTCGTTTAGGTACCTATACTACTACACTACACATATACTACTAATATATATGTACTGTGCCTACGCTACGGTGAGCCTTGTTTTGAAAATAAGAAGATACATTAGTTTTAATGTACAGGTAGGTTACATTTTACATTTAGTAGAGTGTAAAAAAAAAAGTGCACATAAAATAAAGTGCTCTTATAAATATTTAAGATTTGCGCCTAATTTCACAGGCAATATTTATTTTTCTTTTTATTTTTCTTTGAGGAACTCCTCCTTTTGTAAGTCGATCAAAAAGCAACCGTATGTCGCGTAATTAGTTAAAATAAACCACCTACACAATAAAGTCATGGTCGGTCGAGTTAGTGGGTGAGTCAGGGGCTGGGACGGCCTACGCAAAGGAACATTTTGTTAAACAACATACCACACGGACTATTGGCATTGGCAAAAAAAACATTGGTTAATCTGTTGATCTACTCCCTAGTATTATTTACCCCAAGATTCATGATCTTGTCTCCTCGTGGCTCAATGGTTAGTGACCCTGACTGCGAAGTCAACCAACGGTTACGGGTTCGAATCCCGCTAGGTGCAATCATTTGTGTGATGAGCAGAAATGTTTGTTTCCGAGTCATGGATGTAGTTATTCATATTTATATTTGTTTATCCGTTGTCTCGTACCCAAACAGGGTATCCTAGATTGGGGCAAGATAATAGGAGAGAAATGTCAAAAAATATATTAAAAAAATATACACCTAGGTATTCAAAAGAGCATTTATTACAGAATGTATCTCGAGGCTACCACCAGCTGAACGAGAGTTTTCAATAGGTTCATTGTTCCCGCTCTCCCGTCAACACCCGCAATTTTCGGGATATAAGTTATACGATACGAAATTATTGTGTGAAAGTTATACCACGTCTTTTACTATTATTTATTCTGTGACCACGTGCCAATTAGTTACCTAGTTTTAATTTTCTTTTGTTTGTATTACTTTTATTATCATTGTTGTTAAATTGGAGGTAAGACTCTGGTAAATAAACCATTTCATTTCATTTTTCATTTCATTATTTGTTGTAAATATCAGTTACAAACAGAATAATAAATTATAATATAACTAGCTGCACCCGTGGCTATGCCCGTGTGGTCATTTATCCTGCTGTGTTTTTGCATGACTAAAATACTAATATACCTACCATAACAAAGTAAGTAGATCAAAATTCCTTCAATCGACAAAAAGATTTGCGATTTTAGCGATTGCTTGGCTTCTACTCATCAGATTAAGAGGTGGATACCCAACGAGTCACACCAGATCCTGTCCCAGTGTGACCAATATGAAGTTCACCAGTTTTTATATATAAACCTGATATATCCAAAAGTAAAAACCACATTACAATCGGTCCAGTACTTTTTACGTGATGCGCGAACAAACATCCAGACAGTCAGACACGATTTTGACGTTATAATTCAGTAGCTCGTTTTATTTCCTCGAGAACATATTTTTTTTAATCATCTTCATTGTACAGACTTTTTGCTACCATGTATTTCCCGTAGAAGTACTAGGGTAGGGACTACTCGTACACTCCCTAGTACTTCTATGGGAAATACATGGGCGGTATTACCAACTTCCATACAACCTTTGGATGGACTGTATCAGAGGACCAAAATAGATGGTAGTGTATAATTAAAAATAATTATTCAAATACCTTACGTAAAGTATTCATTAAAATATATAAAATTCGCCTAGGTACATAAAATAACACTGAAAAAATTATTAATGAAAAAAGATGTTGCGATCTACAAGTATGTCTAATCAATAATCAAGACATCCGCCAACAACCCGCACTGGGTCAGCGTGATGGCCTATTATGGGCCATACTCTCCTAAAGAGATAGAATATCTCAGTGAGAAATAATGCAATAGATTAAATAAATAAATATTCAGGACAATTCACACCAACTACCTAGTTACCTAGCCCCAAACTTGGATACCCTGTACTATGTGTACTAGACATCGGAATAAGAAACATAAATAATTAAATACTAATATATGTATTCAAATTTCAAAACTCGGCAACAAACATAAAAAATGTCGAAATTATTATTACAAAAAAAAAATTTGCTCCTTGCGAGATTCGAACCTGCGACTGCTGAGTTTGCAGTCAGAGCCAACTAACTGGTCGTAAAGATTGATAATGAGGAAAGCACTGAGAAATTTCCAAAGAAGGAACCACAATTCACATTTTCAAACAATAAAATCTCAAAATATAAATAAATAAACAAAATTACCGTAGCTGTGTAGTACAATAATACACTTTTCAAACCTAACGGACAATCGATTCACTTACCTTCCACTATTTTCGTCAGAGGTGACAAGGCAAAGGCGCAGAGAGTATACAGCCGACTATCACCGCTCAACCCTGGCCTAGTAATGGTGATGCCACATGCCACACAATACCTAACTGTCAGTCTGTCACACGCGTGAAATATCGATCACCCTATAAATTGGCTTTTAAATTATGCATCAATCCCATACCGTTTTACCATATTATTATGTCTACACTTTTAAAACCTAGACCACGATTTGACAATATGAAAAATATGACACTTGGCGGGGAAAAGTTTTCTTTGGACTTCTAAGGCAAACGTATATGTTGTGATTCAGCCGAGATGAGGTAACTGAATGACGCAAGTTTACTGCAACGGAGGCAAAGAAAATATAAATTACGCGATGAAGGTGACCTTGCTCCTTATTCGGAGGATAAATAAAGTCAATAAGGCGGTCTTGATAAATTTTAATTGATATCACGGTGTTAAACATCTAATAGGTAAACCAGGTAACCTAAGGAACTAAGCTAATAGAAAACAGTTGGGAAACTAGATAAATACTATCCGAATCCGAATCAAATATGGTGAAAATATAATATTGCAAATACAAATGATTTTGATATTACGTTTGTATCTACGGTTTGTATGGACAATTATTATTTATCTATCGCCGAATCCATTCCTTATAAGAAACAATAAAGGGTCCGAAAAACTAACTAACTTTTAGCTAATTGACTTCCGGCGAAATGCAGCCTGCCCACTGATATTATAATAATTGATGAAAACCATGTTCAAATTATAATCCTCCAATCAATACTGGACTTCCGAATGAAATAAAACTTCCGAAAAAAACTCATATTTTCATGCAAAATTAGTTAAACCGAAAGAATTATTTTAGAATACCTGTGCCCGCGGCTTCGCACGCGTGGTCATTTCTCTTGGTTAAAAGTAGGTACTGTATGTGCTATCCCAGGACCTAAAATACCAATATACACATTTAATCAAAATTCGTCCAGCCGTCAAAAAGAAATGTATCGATGTGGTTTTCACTATTAGATAGACTTTAAATAAGATTGACTTAAAATCTGGGGTAGGTACTTGGTATCTCAATCCGATGATTAGAAACCGAGCAATCGATAAAAATATTTTCGAAGGCTGAAGGAATTTTGATCAAATGGTACTTATATAGGTATTTTAGGTCCTGGAATAGCACAAAGAGTACTTTTAACCTACAGAAATGACGCGTGCGAAGCCGCGGGCATCAGCTAGTTATAAGTAAAGATTCAATTTGCATTTGAATCATTCAAATGGCAATTCAAACAATAAAGGTAAGTAACATAATATTAATTCAAAAAAAATACTGGTAGACAGTTTTCGGTACTTTCAGTGCAGCTCCGTTGCAGAAGCTGCAATGCAGTTCCCCTAGTGTGGTCAAAGCCTTTCTATTTAAAAGTGAGTCCAAGAGAGTATTACCCGTGGACCCAGTGTTTCGACCCGTTGACTGGACCGCGGGTAATTTTATTTACCTCTAGCTAGACCCATGATAGTAGAGATTTCTAATTAAGAAATAATATCGATAATTATATAGAACTATATTTGGTTGGAACAGTTTATACTAAATTTTCATACTTTCTGCGTCACTTGGTGATCAAAATTTGTAAGGCGGCTATTCTATTTGCCTTTTTCTATATTTTTTTTGTTACATAATCGATGTCGCCAGGCCGTTGCCTACCGATAGCCGACACTATATCAGTTAGGTCATAATTCCTAAAAAAATGTCCTAAACCATGGAAAGAAACGTACGGAAAAAAAATGTTCCGGAAAAAATTAGTACCTAGAGGTAAATAAAATTACCCGTGGACCAGTCAACGGGTCGAAACACTGGGTCCACGGGTAACTTAGCTCGTCCAAGAAGGTTTAAAAAATACGGATTTCACACCGCCAAACAATCGAGTGAAGCATAGCAAATGGTGGCTGCGTATTTGTGTAGGTAGATAATTTGTGAGAAGAGCCGAAGATTGGGCTCAGTGGCGCGCATTAGGAGAGGCCTATGTCCAGCGGTGGACTAATGCAAGCTGTTGATGATGATGATGATGAGATAATTTGTTATGTTTTGTGGTTCATCATCAGCTTATACTTGTCCTGTCCACTGCTAGACGTAGGCCTCTTTTATTGCACGCCACTGAGCTCGGTCTTCAGCTTTTTGCATCCAGTTTCTGCGTACTGCTTTTCGCAGGTCATCACTCCAGGCATAGATAAATCATACAAAATCGTTGTATAATTTTTTTATGCTCCAGGTGACAGGTGTTTTGTGGTTGATACACAATTTCATCACAAAAGACTGCATTGTTTTTTATATATCGTGAGGACTTGACAGAATTAACACGACTAACTTGCTGCGATGTGGCGGCCGATTGGCATAACATGGTTGTAAGTGCGCGCGCGAGGCTTGTGCATACGAACGGATCTGCATATCTTGGGTGCTTCACTTTCGATTTGGCGGTGTGGACTTCGTATTTTTTTAAACATTATTGAATGTGTCATTAACTTTACGGCCATTATTCTTCTGACATGCCATGCATGACAACATGGATACTAACTATCTACCAGCGCATAAAAAAAAATATTCCCCCGACAGTGACATAGTTATGGCTATTTGTATGTATTTAGGTACTAAGTAATATACAAATTACTGATGGACGTTCAGATAATTTTTATTTGCTGATGGTATGTCTGATTGCCAACACGTACGTACTAATCGAATCAATTATTGGTGATGTAGGTACATACTTACCTACCTACTGTCTCTACTTATAAATTACTAGTGACTCGCCCGACTTTGCACACCGACATCACACCACGGCATTTTTATTATTTTTGGCAATTTGATAAAGTCGTATAGTAAAAAAATACGCCAGTAAGCGTAATTGGCAGCAACGATCGTTGTTTTTTGACCACAGACAACTGCATTATTACTCGCGTACTTTACAGACTTGTTATTGTTTCGTTTTCATGGCAACATGTCATTATTATTTCGTTTCCATGTCAATATGTCTTTATTATTTCGTTTCTTGGCAACATGTCATTCCGTTCTGTATTTTTGATACTATTGGTAACATTATTGCAATTTTCGTAGATAACTCTAATTATTTGAAGAATAAAATACTATCAATGTTACTCGCTGATAATGAAGCTTTATACAGGTGAAAGAATTTTTAAAATCGGTTCAGTATATATTGAGTTTATCCATTACAAAGAAAGAAACAAACATACAAACAATCAAATCTTTCCTCATTATAATATTCATCATCATCATCATCATCATAATTTCAGCCTTTAGCAGTCCACTGCTGAACATAGGCCTCCCCAAAGAGCGCCACGACGAACGTCTTGTGCCGCCTCCATCGACCGATTCCCTGCGATGGCCACAATGTCGTCCGTCCATCCTGTGGGGGGTCTCCCTACATTTCGCTTGCTTGTTCGTGGTCGCCATTCCAGAACCTTTATTCCCCAGCGGTTGTCAGCTCTGCGAACTATATGGCCTGCCCATTGCTACTTCAACTTGCAAATTCTGAGAGCTATGTCGATAACCTTGGTTCTTCTACGGATTTCCTCGTTACGGATCTTATCACGTAGTGAAATTCCAAGCATAGCTCTCTCCATTGCACGTTGCGTGACTTTGAGCTTATGTATGAGGTGAATAGTTAGCGACCACGTCTCAGTGCCGTATGTCATCACTGGCAACACGCACTGATTATAAACTTTCGTCATGAGGCACTGCGGTATCTGTGACGAGAAGATGTGGCGTAATTTCCCGAACGCTGCCCATCCGAGTTGGATTCGTCGGTTTACCTATTCATCGAAGTTGGATCTACCCAGTTGGATCGTCTGACCCAAGTAGACATAGTGATCAACAGCTTCGATAATATCGTTCCCAACATAGACCAGCATGGGTGCGACATGGGCATTTGACATGATGTTCGTCTTATCCATGTTCATTTTAAGACCCACCTGTTGAGAAACAATATTGAGGTCACTGAGCATTGTGCTTAGGTCTTCCAGGGTTTCTGCCATGATGAGTATATCATCAGCAAATCGAAGGTGAGTGATGTATTCGCCATTGATGTCAATACCATATCCGTTCTAGTTCAGAAGCTTGAATATATCTTCCAGCGCAGAGGTGAACACAATTAAAACACAAAAGATTTGCGTAAACAATACCATCATCAGCCGGATAGGAAGACGTCCAATGCTGCACATAGGGCTCCCCTCCCCCATAGAACGGCTGCTCGCTGCTTATATCCAGCTGCTCCCTGCGACTCACCAGGTCGTCGGACCTCGTGTAGCCGTCCTGCGATCCGTTTTCCAATCCGTGGTTGCCACTCGAGAACCTTTCTTCTCCACCGAACATCGGATCAACCTTGGTGCTATAATGGTCTGCCCATTGCCACTTCAACTTGCTAATTTTGAGAGCTTTAGCTCGCGTCGGTAAGTGGTAACTTTAGTTTTATTTAGTTTTGCGGAAGGCTTATAATACTTACCTACGTACGTACAACAGTTATCAGTATGTTATTGATTGAGTATGAAACTATAACCTAATTGAAATTATGCTATAATCAAAAAATGACCGCAGCTTTAGTATTTGTGATTCAATATTAATAATTTACTCCTGAACCAAAAGCCAATTAAAACAAAATCTAGCATAGGTGTGGAAAACAACATTATTATTTTAGACACAAATAGAACACGTAGGTACAGCCTACTTCCCTATGTACCATGATTAATAGCCAACCAATATACCAAGCAGACAGTTAAATTTATAGGTTTTGTAAATTGGTGTGTTGTACCCCCACCTCCTCAAAATAATTCTATCCTACACCCCCTACACTACACACCCACATCACCCCCGAAATTGAACGCCACCTCACTCCCACCTCATTGTACCTACCTACCTAAAATCCTTGTTTGTAATATGAGTGCCAGTATTACGTACTTACCTACTTAACTTTTAATTACTTACAATTTCAATGGAAATTAATTAGTTTATTGGGATTGCTGTATTGAGATTACGCAAATTATCTTGCCTCACTTGCCTAATCAATCGTAAAAATTTAGAGTTGTCACTTCCCGAAAAAAAACTCATTGCAATCGATAGGGTCAGGAAATAAAGTGGTCCAGCCACCGTTTACGATTACGAACCTATTTAATAATAGACTGTAACATGTTACAGTATAGCATAGCATAAGTGGCGTAAATACATACCTAGTTGAATAACTCCAAAAGAAACGTAGGTACGAGTACGAGAGCGGTACGTATTCAATTGAATCGATTCGGTTCGTTATCAAAACGTTATAAATCGCAGTCACAGAATAAGTAATAGTACAATCGCAGTGCCGATTCCCAGTGAATAAGAGATACTGTCTTCGCAGCCAACTTGGAGCAGAGTGCGCAACAAAATATGTCCTTCTACAGTGCAATTAGATTATACCTATTTTGTTCGAATGTCACCCGAAGGCCTCTGACAATTTCATAAATCTTCTGACTCTATATTTTAGAGCTGACTAAACACCACAGAATCAGTAATAGCACTACCAAAACGGCAATAATTTTGAACAAGAATATAGCATTTTTTTAAATGGTGTCTGCACGTAAAAACTCATTGGACCTATTGATGTGCGGCTATCTCAAACTATATTGTAATTTTTGTATGTAGCTCGCTCAAAGAGATTTTCATGTACATCAGACTTATCTAATAAAATAATGTATGTAAGATGTAGATGTAGATGTAGGTCTAAGTCTGAGATCTGAGATATAATTAGAGGTTTAAGTGACATATATTTAAGAGTAATATATGTGATTTGAACTTACCCGCCATACCGGCGCTGCTCATTCTTCCACGAGTAAAATCAATTTTGATAATAATAAAATACCCTGGTCCTAAAAACAAAATATACTGGTGAACCTGTATTTTATTTCACTATAAATTGTCAAATAAAATATCAAAATTTACTTCTAACTTTAGAATTCATAAAAAGTTTTTACTTGCTATAGATTTTATCACATTATAGTTATAAATGCTAGTATTCTCTTTGGTAAAATGGTTCAATGGAGAGCACAAAGATTTTGAATTACGCTTACTCGGGTGGAGGTGGTCTTAAAATTCGGGTCGCTTTTGTAAATTACTAGTTATCCTGCCCTCGACTTCGTCTGCGCGGACTACTGTTTATCCCGAAAAAAAGCTTCCTATGTTCTTCTAGGATATTAAAAACCAATGCAAAAAAAATCCTTTTTTTTTTCAGTTTTCCCGTGGAATCTTACAATTTTCCGGGATAGATAGTATCCTATGTTTTATTCCAGGGTATAAGCTATCTCCATTCCAAGTTTCATCAAAATTCGTCCAGCCGTTATCGCGTGAAAGCTCCCCAAAAAAAACAGACAAACAAACAGACAACGTTTCACTTTTATTTATTGATATTTATTATATTCCTTTTTATAACCTCAAAAATTACGCTTCGACGGTACTTTTATGTGACTTCTATGTTACTGGTAACGTTGATAAGTAATAACGTTGAAGTGTTGTAAAGGTTAATGCATAACGTAAATTATAAAATTATTTAAGTTTTCTGATTATCGTTTTGCGTTTGCATGTAAAATTAATTAAAAAAAAAAACCTTAACTCTATTTCAATCAAAAATAGTTATGGTTAACAATCTTGATAGTCCTTTTTTTTTACTTTACGTTACGCTCAACGTGACACGAACAGAGAAGTGTCTATGTAACTGTATGTTGCAAAGTGGCAAAATCTATGGCCTTAGCCACCTATAGGTACGTAAATAACTCCCGTTTTTGGTACCTATCTACTAGGCAAGCAAGAAAGCATTTAAGAAACTGCACAAAGTAGGCATGGCAGTTTCTTTTTCTTCGTTCTTCTACCTATCTTGTTTCAATCAGATTTTCTTTAGGTATCACAAGGGTACCACTATCACTTAATGCGGTGCGTTAGAATCGATATTGCTATGAAAATCTGTTTGCAACCATTGAGGTATCTATTATTACTACGTACGTATAGAGCTGACACCGCAATGACAACTATTGCAACGCTTTGCAGTCCATGGACCGCAGCTGTCGCCTGTCTCAGTCGGCCAATCAGTCGGCCTCCACGGTAGTATCTCTGAGTAGTCTGTGCCTCCACGCTCAACGTGACACGAACGTTTCTTAGTGACGAAAAAATAATCAAAACAATGCCATCTTGTGTTTTAAAAACATGTACAAATTATTCTAAGGTGAAATAGAAAGATAGCGGCGTGACATTTCATCGGTAATTAAACGAATCCTTTACTATAACTATATGAAATGATTATTTTCTAGCTAAATTGTTGACGCTGCCATTAGTCCGCCATTTTCTGTGCAATTCATAGATTAAGAAAAATAGTACTCACAGAAGGGACACTAAAATTAATGGATCTACTAGAATAAATATTGAAAATAATTCCCTAAATCTGACAAATATTTACATCACACCAGACTAGCATTCACCCGCGGCTTCGCTAAATGTACCGTGTAATCAATCACAGAATCTATTAAACTGATTTTTATAATTCTTTCATTATTGTTTAAGGTTTACAGTGGTTATGGGGGTAGGTTAGGGGGTTCCTTTTATAGCTTTTGCAGCTTTCTCTCACAGATTTTCCAGCTAAATGTATCACGTAATCTCAGGTTTTCTGGGGGTTGCGTTAGAAAACAAACACACGGATTAAAAGAGGAGGGAGCTCCCTAAACTATTATCTTATCCCTTGACATCTCAAAGGTTTTGACAGGGTTTGGCATAACAGCCTTATTAGCAAACTTCCTTCATACGGCCTACCGACATCCATGCCTCAGTAACCCCAAATTCGTGCAGTTGTATTCTACATTGTGGAGTCTGCAAACAAAATTGGATTTCTTAGAGCCATTATCTGCATTGAATCTATGATGACACTATATACCTAACTATTTAGTAGAAGAAAAAACTTATAAACTACATAACTATGGATCACTTAGATCTTTTTTTGGGATTGATTAGAAAACATGGCGGCTACAACAACAATCCTAATGTTCTACAGTTTAGAGCCGCACATAAAAAAATGTTGAATCACCTTGAACTACGATCATCGTTTAGTGGCTATTGTATCCAATTAGACAATTTCTGTATTTTAAATTCAGCGTCTGTAAATGTCATCAATAGCACATCCAACTAAGCAGACATCATGAAGAAGCATTCGAAGTTTTGCAGCCAATTCGAACACTTGAATCTGGTTTGGAAGCTGAAAGAAAATGTGTTTTTTTTTCAAATGTTCTGTGTCATGAAAATGCAACACAAGCTTCACAACTCATAGTAGGGTATATATCAGGATATGTATCCCGCTTTCTAACAAAAACTTTGAAATGTGAAGCATGTGGTGACAGCTTAACCACAACGAATAAACTCTCGCATCACAAATTAATAACAATAAAAGATATATCTTCCTAAGATAAGCAATGTCATCCAAGTATACATGCACTTATATAACAGTCAACACATTGAAATTATTCATTGAGAAAGAAGTATTTATTTGTTTAATTCAGCATGCTTCAATAAAATCAATTTTTATTTTTATTTATTTATTTAATACTTTATGCACAAAAACAGTGTACAGAGGAGGACTTAATGCTAAGACAGCATTTTCTGCCAGTCATCCTGGTTGTGGTATTTTAGTACTTATTAAAAAAAACACGTCTGTGCTTGCAACTAGAAACATTTTGTAATGCGCGATGGTAAGGCCATTACAATTACCCACCCTATTCGCCACCGTATTCGAAACACTGGAAATTTCTACAATTGTGTCAAAGAGGACCTTATTGACAAGGAACCCGACACCGCCTCGGGATTGCTGGTCTCCTTCCCTGAAATACATAAGATGGCCCGACTCTAAGGTAAAGGTATCCTCTCCCTCTCTTCGGACTTCACATAACCCCAGAATGTGCCATCTCATGTGCCCCAGCTCCTCTTCCAATTGCATCAGATTTTCGTCAAGCCGTAACGTGCGTCCGTTATAGCCCGGAGATTCTTAGCACCCCCCCCTGCCCTGCCGTGACCATGACCGCCGCCGTGGCCAGGAATAGCAGGGCTGCCGAGAACTGGCGGTCGTACTTTCATTGTGCTTATCATTAGGAGGTAAGGCCATTCACGGTTATTCCTAGAGATAAACAATTGGTTATTGTTCTGGTAGCCGTAGAACAGATCGCGGCACTTAAGTTGAACTATGCGCAGTAACACATTTTCAGGTCTCAATCGAAGTGCAGTATGAGGTGTGGCGCGAGCGGCCTGTAGTATATTTACCTCTTTTTAGAGTACTACCTACGTATACAATCTCTTTGTGTCAGATCTGTTGTCTGTATTTTGATTAAGATTGACATTCTTCATTGTAAGATTTATATGTTGAATAAAACCAAATTTTCCTTGGTTTTGACTATTTCTATTACAATTTATTCAACTTAAAAATCTTACAATTAAGAATGACAATCTTAATGCTACCGGCCATTTTGAGATAAAGTCGCAGCAATTGAGTGTTCAAACGCATCGGTTCATACTGTAAACGTTTCATCATTATCAATAGCTATCAGTGAAGCTTTAGCGATCTCAGCTTTTAAGGTTTCAAAGCAATTTATTGCAGCTACGCTTAAAGGGAATCGCGTGATTCCGATTAATGGCTTTATATGATATGAAAAATGGTGTATTCATTTTGAATAATGTGCTTACCCATTACCGAATATTGAATCTGTGGTTACGAACGTTGCTAGATACAACTACTACAGTCAAATTGTCTTAAAAAGCGCTAACCATCAAGTGCCTGTTTTACAGACAGAAAAAAATACACAGCTTTCGAAGCATGCTTTATATCAATTCACTCAAATTCCATTTGGGGTCACTAATGGCGTGGCCGTTTCAGAAAACATTACAATACATCATTCAGACTGAAAATATGAAAGCCACTTTTTGTTATTTGGATGACGTTACCATATGTGGGAAAAATAAGATGGACCACGACGAAAACTTGAACAAAAATCATCAATGCTGTCAAAAAGTACAAATTAACACTAATCGATAAGAAATGCACTTTCGGAACTAGTTGCATAAGTCTTTTAGGCTATACAATTCAGAAAAATGTAATGAAACCTGACAAGTAAAGAATACAATCTCTTTTGGATGTTCCCATTCCATCGGATCTGGCTTCACTTCGACGAATCTTGGGCATGTTAGCACATTATTCAAAATGAATACACCATTTTTCATATCATATAAAGCCATTAATCGGAATCACGCGATTCCCTTTAAGCGTAGCTGCAATAAATTGCTTTGAAACCTTAAAAGCTGAGATCGCTAAAGCTTCACTGATAGCTATTGATAATGATGAAACGTTTACAGTATGAACCGATGCGTTTGAACACTCAATTGCTGCGACTTTATCTCAAAATGGCCGGTAGCATTCTTTTCACGAACACTGACAAACAGATCGTGGCCATTCTCCCATCGAAAAAGAGGCGAGTGCGATTGTGAAAGCACTAAGAAAATGGCGACATTATCTCATAGGACGTCATTTTATTCTAATAACAGACCAACAATCTGTATCTTTCATGTTCAATCAGATACACTCAATTAAAATAAAAAATGAGGAAATTGAACGATGGTGCTTGGAATTGTCAAGCTACAAGTATGATATAGTTTACCGTCCGGGACGAGATAACACCGTAAACGTTTTATCAAGAGTTTGCACTCACATGAGTCCTAATAATCTCTATGAACTACATGATCAATTTTGTCATCCTGATGTCACCCGAATGTTTCACTGGGTGACATCAAAGAATCTCCCTTATTCTATCGAGGAGATAAGAACTTGCAGGATTTGTGCAGAAGTGAAACCAAGATTTTTCAAATCGAAGGGCCAACTTATCAAAGCTATCACTCCTTTTGAAAGGCTTAGTATTGGACTTTAAAGGTCCACTTTCATCGAATTCGCAGAATCGCTATTTACTCACCATAGTTACAGTAGATGAATATTCAAGATTTCCGTTCGCTTATCCTTGCGCTGATGTATCTGCAACTTCCGTTATCAAATGTTTGAAGGAACTCTTCCACACTTTTAGATTTCCACTGTACATCCATTCTGACAGAGGATCTGCATTTTTTTCGGAAGAATTGAAGAGTTTTCTCACTCCTCTTGGAATAGCTACTAGCAGGACCACCCCATATAATCCTCAAGGAAATGGGCAAGTTGAAAGATTAAATGGAACGCAAAGGAGATCAATTGGAACATGGATATTTCAAACTGAGAACGAGTCCTATCCAATGCTCTACATTCAATCCGTTCACTTTTATGCACGAGCACAAAAGTTTCTCCTCACAAACGATTCTTTCATCACCCGCGTCGTTTGCCTAACTTAAAATCCTTATCTACATGGCTCATAAATTCTGGACCAGTGCTAGATGTTAGAAATTTCATATACGATCCATTTGTTGAAGAAGCGAAGATCCTTCAACTGAACCTTTCATAATCTCATGTCCGTCTCTCTGATGGTCGCAAATGCACTGTTTTTAACAGATATTTAGAACCTCTACCAGTCCTAATTGATGAAGAAGAAGAAAACGAGCAAGATGAAAGTAATGTCAACTCTTCTACGAAATGATTGACCAGAAGCAGAAGTACCTGCACAATCTTCACAATCAAGAAGCCCTTCAGAAAAAGAGCCTGAAAGTTACCATTCTTCACAATCAGGAATACCTTCAGAACAAGAGCCTGAAAGTAACCTTCGTCGTTCAGCTCGTGACAAACGCCCTCCTTCATACCTTCGCGATTATGTTGCAGGTTCAAGGCCGGGTGAATGTAGTATATTTACCTCTTTTTAGAGTACTACCTACAAATACAATCTCTTTGCGTCAGATCTGTTGTCTGTATTTTGGTTATGATTGTCATTCTTCATTGTAAGATTTTTAAGTTGAATAAAACCTTAGACTATTTATCGTCTAAGAATAAAACCAAATATTCCTTGGTTTTGATCTTATTACAGGGCCGCGCGTAACCATAGCAACGCGATTCCGCTAGCCCCAACGCAGTCGCACTCCGCTTCCCGCTGACCACGCAACCAAAGAGTCGACAAATACTACGTAAGACTCGTAGCCTCCGCGCGGCCCTGGAGTACAATCGAGCACGAAGATTTCCGTTCTTTGACATTTATATTTCTATCAAATGTGTGATCATTTAATTTCAATAAAATAACTCAACCACAATCAACTTTAAGGAGACAGGGGAGAAGAATGGTATTTGACGTTTATAACTATTTTTTAACAGAAAATAATATAACTAATTCTCTGAATAAAACTGCGGAAGCTACGAATAGTCCTGTATCCACAGTTAAAAGTATTGTAAAAGTAAAATTTCAGAATTTATAGTTACATTTAGGACCTCTGGTAAAGCGAATAAAGAGACACCGAATAAAACCAGTCACAGGCATAGACGATTTTGACATGGGGGTAATAAAACGATGCATTCACAATTTTTATATTACTGAGAACGAATTACCGACCCTTGGTAAACTTCGTGCAAAATAAAGATCTGACAAATTTTGAAGGTTCTGTAAAAAGTCTTCGCCGCATCATTAAAAAAGTCGGATTTAAATGAACGATGCATTCACAATTTTTATATTACTGAGAACGAATTACCGACCCTTGGTAAACTTCGTGCAAAATAACGATCTGACAAATTTTGAAGGTTCTGTAAAAAGTCTTCGCCGCATCATTAAGAAAGTCGGATTTAAATGGAAAGCCACCGAAAATAAAAGGAAAGTTTTAATAGAAACATCATCTATCAGATTATTAAGAGTAACTTACTCACAAAAATTAAGACAGTATCGACAACAAAACAGACCAATTGTATACACAGATGAGTCATATGTTTAACGCTACTCACACAACACCGAAAGGTTGGATAGAAGGGTCTTCTAAGGGATTAAAAAACCCCATATTTGTGATAGTAAATGCCGGATCGGCGACTGGTTTTGTACCTAACGCCTTGTTAACATTCAAGTCAGGTATGAAGTCCGGGGTCTATGTCACGACGATATGAATTTTGAGAATTATGTGAAATGGATCCAAACTCAATTGCTACCGAATCTTCCCCCAAATTCAATTTAAGTTGACCAAAACTATAGTTTTATAGTTATAGTTAATTATAGTTGTAGACAATGCATCATACCATAACAAGGAATATGACTTAGAACCAAACGCGAACACAAGGAAAGCTGATATGCAGGCTTGGCTTTCAGAAAAAAGAATAACATTTAGATCCGAAATGTTGAAGCCTCAATTAGATCAATTCATAAAAAGTAACAAAGATTGCTTCAAAGCATTTATTTTACTAAAGACAATATTTTCAACGAACATGGTCATGACGTACATCGCCTTCCTCTCTACCATCCAGATCTGAACCCTATAGAAATGGCATGGACAGCTATAAAGGGTTATGTTAGTAGCAAAAATGTACGATGGAATGTGCCCCGTGTTATATTTAATAATACCTAACGACTACTTCCCACACTACTGTTGTTCGAAAACTACAATATTTTGAAAGAAAATCCGAGATTATTTTTATGAATTTGAGTTTCAGCTTAACTTGTGTTTAAAAAAAATACTTCTCTCCATTTTCGCACTTCATGAAAATTATATTTAAATACCATGAATTCACGTTTTTTCTTAAAAATTTTTGAATTTTCGTGCAATTTCGGAGCATGCGTATAACACCTGCGCGGATGACCGCCATTTTGGTTCAACTTACGTGCCGAGAACTGTACCCAATAATGTGAACAAACGTATCAAACTTCGTTATTTCTTCAAAAAGGTTTCATTTTTTCTAGACTGCTTCGGATATATTTTTGATTTTGTTTTTCCTGAGTGGCCGTGGCAAAGTTGTAGTTACATTAGTTTACAACTTCCTTGGGCCGTGGTGCCAAGGGTATTGCTAGAGGGGGCAGCGGGGGGGAGGGGGGGGGGGGGGTCTGAATGCAAAAACTGCAAAATTGTACGTCATGTCATTTCCAAACGTGTCAGTGTCGTGTCGAGTTTCCACAAAATACCTAATAATACTATGGTGTTTCCTGCAGTCTCTTTCTACGCCTGCAGTGCTATTATTGATCATATCGGTTTTAATCCGTCAAATTAATTAATGTCTAAATTGCTATGAAGAACGTGACAATCTCATTGAAACCAAGTTCTGTGATCAGTGGCCCAATTCCATAACTTGGCTACAATCGGATTATCACTTTTTTCATAGCAAATTCGACTCTATCGCAAGGCATTAGTGGCTGCGATATGAGAATTCGATTGAAGCCAAGTTATGGAATTGGGCCACTGTGGCCCAATTCCATAACTTGGCTACAATCGGATTATCACTTTTTTCATAGCAAATTCGACTCTATCGCAAGGCATTAGTGGTTGCGAGACTGAGAATTCGATTGAAGCCAAGTTATGGAATCGGGCTGCGGGCTGCGGGGCCTTGTCACCTATTACCATAGAGTAGACATTTCTTACTGTCGTTGCATAATACCTAGTATAATACGTATCGGGGCCGTTCTTTTTGTAACAATTGGCGAAAATAACTGTTAAAAACGCTAAATATGGTCACAATGGCCACAAATGGGCAAAGGGAACGGGAAATCACCGTTCGTATTGCAAGTTTCGATGACATGTTGATATAGGAAAATCGTCTTTTTTCCGTCAGAGATAGGGTCGTTTTTCATGCATTTTGGAAAGGATCGGTAGTGTCAAAAGTTGCAAAAATGACAAAAGTGTTGAAAATGTTCAAAGAAAACGGCTTGTTAAAAATGTACATTTTAAAAACTGCCCTCATAACCATCTCATCATCTCGAACGCAGGGCAAGACACGATCCCTGCGTCCCTGCGTAATGTACATTTCAAAACTAGACGTTAGCGTAGAATATTTTCAACACATTTGCCATCTTTGTAAATTTTGACACTAGCGATCCTTGGCAAGCCGAATGAAAAACGATCCTATACACAACAGAATAAAGTCGCTTTTACTATGTCAAACTTAGCTGTCATGTCATACAAAACGAACAGTGATTGAAAACATTTCACCCGGCCTATTACGATGGCTTGCGAGCAGCGCTGCTGCCGCTGAAGTCCTGTCAAAGTCGTCATTTTGCATTGCGAAATTATGACTTTGACAAGAGTTCTGCGGCAGCAACACTGCTCGCAAACCATCTTTATCCGCTCGGTTGTCCACGCGCTGAAGACCGCAGGACCAAACTGATAACCCAACAAAAAAATGGCCGACGCGACACATCTAACCTCAAACTGGTAATTGATTGTATATGCGTTGAGACTACAGGTACTTGATGGTCAACCCACAAAAAAAAGAAGATCGACGCGACACAACTGGCCGCAAACTGGAGATTTATTGGGTAAGTGCCGAGATCACAGGTATCTGATTGTCAACCCACAAAAAAAATAAGGTCTACGCGACACATCTGGCCGCACCGACTTTGCGTAAACAAACAGTTTTTATGACCACTTCATTGAGCGCTTAGATAAACAAACTGCGGCCCGACCACAATCGAATTCTCAATACTAATGCCTTGCGATAGAGTCGAAATTGCTATGAAAAAAGTGATAATCTGATTGTAGCCAAGTTCTGTAATTGGGCCACTGGTGATTTATGGAGCTAAATAGGTACGGCACATATTTCAAGTGTTTATGTTGTGGGTTTCGAAGCAAAATAATTATATAAACACGCTTAGATTTGAATGGTTATTGAGGTCAATAATGTTCAAAATCGAGTGGCAAAATTTACGTTGCTATCGAGTGGTCCGACGATCGATGAAAACAAAAAATGTGACTGTAGCGTTAGTTGCGATGATCAATGAAAACAAAAAAAGTGACTGTAGCGCATAGAATCAATCGAGCGGTTAGAGGCCGGCAGACCACTAATGTCACCCACAAATGTCCAAATTGAACGCCAAACGCAAAATGTAATCATTTAATTACCGCTTTTAACAGTTATTTTCACCATTCGCTTCAAAGCGAACGGCACAACTGCCATCACTTATTTCCTACTGTCACTGTCAATCTGTCAAATCACGTCACATCATTCAAAACAACAAAAAAAAAAACATTCCATTTCCAACGAACATAAAAAGATACATCCAAAGAATAAGAGAGAACTAATACATGTATTACTTGTGTCTTGAAATCAGTAATTTCATTGATTTGCTTATTATTTCAACGTGACGTCTCTGATAGCGCATAACCTCAGAATCAGAAACTTAAGAATCACCACTACAAACAATGGCACCAGGCAAGAAAGTCCACGGTAAACGTTCTAACCATCACGTTCAACGAGACTACGCGGAATCTCTAAACGAGCTGAGTATCCAATCATCTGAAGACAGCAACGACGGTAGCAGTTCCGACGGCGAAGGAATAGAAGCCTCTTTCCCTGTCAGCATGTGGGACCTAAACCACTGTGACCCTAAGAAATGTTCAGGTCGGAAACTCTCGCGTCATAACCTTATAAAAAATCTTAAACTTGGCCAGCGTTTCCAAGGCCTTGTCCTGTCACCAGTCGGGACGCAGTGCGTCAGTCCAAACGACAAAGACATTATAGAGAAATTCGGTCTAGCAGTGATAGACTGCTCGTGGGCGAAAATCGACGAGACTCCATTCGGTAGGATGAAATCTCCACATCCACGTTTGTTACCGTTTTTAGTTGCTGCAAATCCCATCAACTATGGAAAGCCATATCAATTGAGTTGTGTGGAAGCTTTAGCTGCAGCTATGTTCATAACAGGACATAAAAAAGAAGCTCAGTTCTATCTATCAAAGTTTTCTTGGGGCCATTCATTTCTGGAGCTCAATTCAGAAGCTTTAGACTTGTATGCAGAATGTACGGACAGTAAGAGTGTGATTGAAGCACAGACTAAGTTCTTAGAATCAGCACAGAAGGAGAAAGAAGATGATCGGCCAATGTGGCCTCCAAGTGAACCAGAAAGTGAATCTGATGAAGGTTCATAGCATTCTCTTGTGTGATGTGAATTTATAATAATAATAAGTTTTTTTTAATGTATGCTGTGTAAGTGTGCCTTTGTGAGTTGAACTCACTGCAAATTGTAAAGAATACTATTCTAAGATTGAAGTATTCTAAGAATAATAATATATCTCTACTTATTAGTATGTTTTTTATCAAAGCAAGTGCCTTTATTTTTTAACAGCTAACTACTTGAAAATAAAACTAGCTAACTACTACATGTACAATACTAACATTAGAGGCTAAATAAGAACAGTTTACCTTTACACTGTACAAAAACTGGTTCTGCATGAGCACTCGCTTAGAGCCTTTAGTAACTATTAGTCCTATTTAATATTAATAGTAAATTTCTGATTTTTAATGATAATACTAAAGGCTCAGTACACCGTGCATGTGCATTGTACTGAGTAATATATGCTAATCTATTAAAACGCGTCACAGACAGCTAAGATACGATAATATTTTATCTTAAGATAAAATATCGCTCACTATACAATTTATATGAACCATCACAAACGGCGAAGATAAAATATATTTGTATCTTACAGTATCTTAAGATATCGAGCGATATGGAATTTATTAAAAGATGTCATCGTAAGATACAAATATATCGTAAAAGATAGAAAATATATATATTAATATACCATCTTAAGATACAAAATATATCGTAAATGCTCTACAGGTTGCTCTGTTTTGTATTCGCAACGGTTTTTTTTTTAACCCCTGAATAATGAGACGGTTGTTATAAGTTAAGGGTGTATATCACTGCGTGTGTGTGTGTGTGTGGGTGGGTGTGTGTGTATGTGTGGCATCGTAGCTCCCAAACGAATGGACCGATTTTGATGGGGTTTTTTCTATTTGAAAGCTGATATGATCGAGATGGTTCTTAGGTATATGGGGAAAGGGACAGGGGAGGGGGGAGGTGAGAAAGAAAAGGGGGTGAAATTTCGTAGTTTCCAAACAAATGTACCTATTTAGCTGTGTTTTTTATGTTTGAAAGCTGGAGTAAACAAGATGATTCATAGCTATAATTTAAGGATGGAGGGCGGAGGGGGTTTGGGAGGGGCGATGGGGTAGCGGTGCGAATCGTATCTTTCGAACGAATGGACCGATTTAGCTGTAGTTTTTTATGTTTGAAAGCTGAGGTAATCAAGATGGTTCTTAGCATACTGCAAGTCGTTGTTCTGTACAAATGCTCTCCCAAGGGTTCGTATTTTGTTTCACTATATCTTCCTTAATCAAATTATGAATTTTGAGAAAAGTTTACTTCGACTTATTAAAATAAGTTTGTTTTTTTTTGTAGAAACGTATGCTTAAAGATTAAATTCACCGCGGCTTTTTCTAAATTTTATGTGATTTTCTATCCAAAGTGATTACCTTTTACAATGCGCTAATGCAATTTGCATATCAAATTCAAAATAAGAATCGTCGTCTGATGAGCTATCTAATAAATCTAATAGTGAAACCGTACTACTCATATTTTATCATTCTGTATATATAAAGCGGTGAAGAAATACGTGTGGCACCTAGGACGGCCCGCGAGCGAATGAATAATTTCAATATATTATCGTATCTTAACCGTGTGTGATACCCTAAGATGCTATAATATTTTATATGCAGATATCGTAACATCAAATATTATCGTATCTTAGTCGTCTGTGACGCCCTTAAATCTCTTTGCCTGCTGCTGATGAAACATAAGAGGCTGATAAAGATTTAGAAACTTTGAATTATATTTTTATGTATACAGAGGCAGACTCAGTCTTGGCCGCCCTAGGCCGTGTAATACCAGCCGACCCCTTCTCAGCTCCAATACTGAGCTAAAATATATGAATTTACTAGCTGCGCCCATTACTATGTCCCCATGCTTAATTGAGTTAATAAATTGTCATGTACTTCTCCAGATGTCGTAACATTAAGTTATTTATGTCAGGACTCTCTCTTGCCAAGTTTAGCGTGGCAATGTTCGCCCACTCACTACATCTACAATGTCTGAACGAACACACACAGACATGAACATTAAATTTTTCCATGATTGACTGCTCCTAAATCTAGCTGCGCCTAGGCCCAAGCCTACTCTGCCTATAGGCAAACCAGCCCCTGTACATACATACAATGTATGTTGAATGAGGTAGTGCCAATGACAACCTTTGTCTGGTGCTACATTATGTCAGGTCATCCAATAATATAATCCTCAGAAAATTTATGGGGGTTGAACAACCTCATGGCAATCGTAAGATTTTTATTTAATTTCAACAAATGCCACACCTGAAAAGAAAACCAAGGGTGAAATCTGTGGATATGAAAACAAAAGTTTTCACTTTTATATATTGGTGTGCCAATATATAAAAGTGAAAACTATTGTTTGTTTGGGAAGTTTTACCGCGATAACAGCTGGATAGATTTTGATGAAATTTGGAATGGAGATAGCTTATACCCTGGAATAAAATACAATAATAAATCAGTATTATTCCGGAAAATGGTTTCCACAGGAAAACTGAAAAATGTTGATTACTCGCTGTAAGGAACGGTTGCCATGGAAACGAAATAACGACTCTGTCAACAAGAGGGTTCCTATACCCAAGCTATACCTACTTTTGCAATGCTTATGGATTGATTTTTAATGTCCTAGAAGGACATAGGAAGCTTTTTTTCACGATAAACTGTAGTCTGCGCGGACGAAGACGCGGACGAAACCTAGTATTAAATTAAATAAAAATATAGCAAAATTTCATCATCAATCGTTCGTCTATTATTTTGAAACCGCGTCCTCTCTTAATTTCTAGTAGAACTGCGACGACGAATGGTTAGGTAGCTAAGAATGGTAGCACGCTTAGCAAGAAAATAACTTGTTCTCCTAGTGTTTACTGCAACTGCCAATAGATGGCGCGAAACGACAGTTAATTGAAACTTTTGGGATCCGTGCCGATGTGATGCGCTGCGTTTGTTGCCGTTGTCGCCCGCTTCCTTCATTCCGTCAGTCGGTTCAGTTCAGTCAGTTTGCTTTTGCTCCTTGATTGTGTGAGTGGTCTGTGTTACGTGCAGTGCCGCTTGTAAACTCGCGGAATAACTTATTTATCACTTACTATAGTGTGAATTTGTGTGTTGGTATAATTCGTGTGTGTTTATTTGTGTGTTGAGTGCGATTTGGGAACTTTATCTGGGTCAGAGTGTACTTTCGGAAGTTTAAGGTAAGTTTAACTTAGTCCGTTGTCTTGGTTGCAACCTGTCACGCAGGTGTCTCGTATGCATGTCACTAACCTCGGTCGAATAAAACTACATCTTTTATCGATATCATAGACATATATCGATATACTTATATTTGATTCAAGATCTCATTATTACCGACATAATATGAGTCTGTCTGAGATCTTTCATCTTACGTTGCCAGATTGGGCAGTCAGGTAGAGTCACTAAGCTGCGGTTACTTCATTAAATACTTACCTACATAGGCATATTAATAGATATGATGATAGTGACGGTTTAAAATTAAACCCTGCTTAGCGTTTGTTAATTTGTGAAAACGCTTTACCATAATAATTTTATAAAGAAAAAAACATAGGTACATAGAGTGACTTCTAATCCTACTAATTTGTATTAACAGTGACCACGAGACGACAAAAAAAACTGAGGGAAGAATTTTAAAGTGCTGGGTTTGTACAACTGTAGGCACAGAATAAAATAATATTACTCTTTAATATTTAGCATCGTTACAAAGTGTTTCCCACTATTTTAAGCTAAGTGTTTAACACGCAGTAGGTTGGTTAAACATGAATGATTTTATTTGCGCCCTAACTTAAAGTGTAACGTAGTATAATTATTTATTCAACGTTTAACGTAACATTTTTAACGTTTCAGTCAAACCCTGTTTACTTTAGTGTAATCTAACTGAAACTGAATTACCTGCGACCAAGCGATCATTAATCTGCTTCGGGATCCATTTCCGTGTACCTACAGTAGGCATATCTACCAAGTATTGTTTGTTTATTGTGTGAGGTAGTGCTGGCCTCTGGTGTCAGAGTTTCACAGGCCGCCCGAGGGCCTCTGACATGGCTTAACGACTGCTATTGATCAATAACAGCCGGGACCGACAACTTAAAGTGCCCTCCGAAGCACGGAGCGATAGAAAACCGCACATAACCACAGAATAAAACATAATTTAGAAAAGTCATTGGTGCGGAGCCTAGGATCAAACCCGGTATCGTTACACTATTGAACCGTTAGGCTACCATCGCTGTGATATTTGCCATGTTTTCTCATATTGTGCACACAGAAACACTGATAGAGTCGTGTGATCAAGTCATCATCAGCCTATACTTGTCCACTGCTGCACCTAATGCACGTCACTAAGCTCGGTCTTCAGCTCTCCTCATCCATTTTCTGGCAGCCTCTTTGCGCAGGTAGTCAGTCACCTGGCCACAGGGCGTCCTATACTTAGTTTGTCTCCACACGAGAACTCGTCTACCCCAACCACAGAGATCGAGATCTGTGGCCCCAACGGTTATCGGGAAATGTGACCAGCCCACTGTCACTTTAGCTTGGTTATCTTTAGAGCTATGTCGGTTACCTTTGTCTTGGTTCATGTGATCAAGTAGAAGTAGATTATTGAACTGGTTGGTGATGATTATGATTGTATTATCCCAATATTGTAACATGCACATGTATGATGTACTTGCTGTACTTACAACTGGGACCGACGGCCTTACATACCCTTTGAAGCACGGAGCGATGACAAATCCGCACGAAACTTATTTACTTAAAGTCATTGGAGAGAGGCCGAGTATCAAACCCGGTGTTGTTGGATTGCTAATCACCGTATAGTCAAAGCTAGATATTATAGGTATTATTCGCTCATCCACAATTATACTCGAATCATGGTTACTTATTATAACATAAACGTACAAGGAGTTTGTAAAGAAATGTTTTTTTTGTCGCTCCTGTCAACAACTGTAGTCACTCTTTCAGGAAATTTCAAAGATGTTTTGTCAATTTTCTAGCGCCAGTTTATATAAAATACAGTAAAATTCAAAGTTATTTAAGATAATTTGCTAAATTGACAAGGAAAGCTCGTAAATTCACAAGATGTTAAGAATTAGTTGAAGAGAAACTGTAAAACTCCCGGCCTTTGCGTGTGTGGCCGGGTGTTGTTGTCCTGTGCCTTGTAGGGTACTGTTGGGTGAGGTGTTTTACTCTATTCATCATCAGGGTCCGGAGTTTTCGTAGCACTTTAAATTTGTCGAAGGAAATGCATGTTTATCGACTTCCGATTGCCGATATATTTCTCCACCTGAACACGGAGCGATGGAAAACTTTACATAACTTAGGAAAGTCATTGGCGCGGAGCATAGGACCGATCGAGAAACGAAAACTCTGGCAAGGAGTTGACGACGAAGAAGTTGAAGAGTTACAACATTTTACAACTTTTTATAGAAAAGCAAAATGTACTAACATAGACCGCTTTCTAGTGACAAGGCTGGGAAAAAAAACGTGTCAGTTTGAAGGAGGAAGCAAGGGAATTCAAATCCCCGATTTTTCAACCAGCATTCCTTTACAACCCTTAAAAACTCTACATGTTATTACTCTACGTGCTAAGGAAGACATGAACATAATATTGTCCATATCTTCGAAAGCACTTATTATAAGTACATTATTATTATTATAATATCCAATCCCTACTTATATTATAAAAGCAAAAGTAACTCTTGTATGTCTGTCTTTATTTTCATGATTAACGGCTGTACCAATCTTGATGAAATTTGGTATGGAGATAGTTTGGACCCTGGCGAATTACATAGGATACTTTTTATCGCGGTAAACTGTAGTTCGCGCGGACGAAGTCGCGGGCAAAACCTTGTCCACACCCCATACTAATATTATAAAAGCGAAAGTTAATCTGTCTCTGTCTGTGTGTTTGTTACCTTTTCACGAATAAACGACTGAATTTATCTTCTTGAAATTTGATAATAAAATAGCGTGGATCATATTTTTTTACTTTTAAAAATGTTTACGCGGCCAAAAACGCGGGGCGCAGCTAGATAGATACAATTACAACCAGAAGGAGGTTTTAAAAAAAAAAAGCCTGAATAATGCGCTGTGCAGTGACTGACAATGAATTTCTCATAAATATAACTAGCATCGTTACTTTAATCCGAATACAGACTGTACCCATATTTAGTGGATTTTAAGGAATAAATCGATCTAGAAACGGGTAGCATATTTACTTTCATTGTCAACATTCAATCTGTACTAGGCATCATTCTGTTGTTCTGCGCTATGGCGGCGGTCTGTGTAGCAGGCTGCATTTGTGTTTACGCGCCTGATTATTCCGCTTCATGTTTAACTGTATTAATTTCTGCTACTAAGTTATTATTTCATTCACTTTCAGGTGCAATGTCATGTGCAAGTGAATGTGAAGAATAATTATATTATGTGAAGGTTATACTTTTGATAAGTTTATTTTGCAATATAATTTCGTATTAAATTACAATTGTTAACGTGAAACTACAAAGATAGCACCATGGCGTCTTTTAAATGCAAAAGCAACCTTGACGAATCACAAAAAAGTACTATTTTGCAACTGGTAAATTTAATTGACAGGAGTGCTTTAGAAGAAAATACATTGAGTGAATCTTGTAGCGGACATAGACGTTCTAAATCAGTTATATTCTTAGCTCATAGAAAACATAGACAAGGCCATTGCGTTGAGAAGCATACGCATCAAGCTGAACATTGTCAATCGGATCCTGGTTCATGTATTTTAGAACCCACCAGATATCATAAACATGAACTTGATATCTCAATTAAAAAAAAACGAACGCACCTCCCAAAGCCTATTCTAGAATATTTCGGCGGAGTTCCCGAAGAAAGACTTATTTCGAAGAGAAAGCGTAAGAAGGTTAACTTATTTGGCTGCCAAGCTTCGAGCATATTATATTCATCAACAGCCAACAGTGTGAAACTAAATAAATTAGGAACAGGTACCTTCAAGAACAACGTTTTAACTACATACCCTTATCGTAACCGTATGCATCTAATGAGGTCAAACCCATTCGCAAAAAGCTCTTTTTACACAATGAACCTTCAAGTAAAACGACAGAGAAAAGGATACAAACTTGAACCGTACGAGTGCGAGCCCGGCGTTTGTGTACCTGGGCAATGTGATCCTATTGAGTGTCAAAAACGAATCATGAGGCGTTTAATGAGAAAAGCTTCCACAATGACTTCCACAGACAACAGATCACAATCCAGTGAAACAGCTCGTTTTCATCTTGAGTCAAGGTCAAAAAAACAACAATTCATCAACAACAAACACGTAGCAAAGCCAAAGGTAGCGTTTGAACGCCATGGACTTCAAAATAACACATTACCTCAGACGCAAGGGGTTCACATCGGTTCTAATATTAGTTTTAGCATTCAGTTTTCAAAAGGTACTTTTGACGGTTATAGAGGAAGAAAAAGTAGCACTGGAACTACAGACAGTAATAAAGGAAAACGAAGTAGCACTGGAACTGATACATTTAAAAGAAGACGAGAAAGCGATGAACGGGATGCAAAACAATTTAGAACACAAGGTACTAGAGATCACATTGCTAGAAATTTTCATAGAAGTTCACAATCGAGCACCGCAATGCATCACAAAGGATCAAATATAACGTCTAAGTATAAGAGATGCTTTTGTACTTTGAAATTACAAAAAAGGGGCAAACAGCATAAAGCACGTGAGTTTTTAATGGCAGAAAATCCACCTAAAGGACAAAACAGAGGCACAGTGAAAACGAGCAAAGAAAATCGAAAACCAATTGGTACTAAAATGATATCTTATGGAACAGAAAGTCCTCATTTTCAAATAATTCCAAGGGTCAAAGATGCATATAATACAACCAGGCTACACAAAGTAGATCCATACGAATGTGAACCAGGAGTATGTACTCCTGGACTGTGCGACCCCTATGAATGTGAAAAGTTAATTAAAAAGAGGCTGCGCCGAGAATTTGGTACTTCAACGCAAGAATACCATGCAAGGTCTACTGCAACAGGAGCTAGAAAAGGAAAAAAATTAAAAGATCAAGATGCACAGTCTATACAAACACATGACAGACCTCAAAAAAATAGGAAACAAGGAATGGGGAACGTGAAGCCTTCTAATTATAGTATAGGTCATAAACATGAGGATCGTGAGGAGCGAGTAGTTCGTGTTGGTTCTAGTATTAGTTTCAATATCGAATTTTACAAGAATAGTTCTCCAAGCCGTGCTATTGGTTCTCACAAGGCAATTTCTAAATCAACTAGCAATGACAAAGTTCAAGGAACAACATTATCTAGATCGAAGAATGATAGAGGCATCCTAGGTAATCATATCAAGCTTGTTCACCGTCCGTCACAATCAGATAGACAAAGAATGAATTCAAAAGCATCTGGTGTTGGCCCTTTACTGAAACGATGTTTTTGTACTCTAACATTACAAAAGTCGGGAAAACAGCAGCCAGTAAAGAAACCAAAAGAAGATCAAAAGAACATGACAAAAAACATTTCGGTGGCAACTGCAAATGAACGTAAAGAATATAAACCTATTTTGTACAAAGAGATGGCAACTAAAACTCGGAAAAAGTATTTACATTTAGAGCCTTACGAGTGTGAACCTGGTACGTGCGTGCCAGGATACTGCAACCCAGTAGAATGCTATGAAAGAATTAAACAGCGTCATTTAAAAACCTCAGGCACTGGAACAAGAACATATCCTACGAAATCTGTTAGTATTTTAACAGGTCAGCAAAGATCACATATGAGAAAGTTACAAACACCAAATATAGAAAAACATTACGCGTCAAAGCCATTACAAACGAATGTTCCAATGGTTGGAATATCACGACCTCCCGCGGTAAGTCCTAATAATGAGCAAGGTGTTAAATTTGGTTCAAACATCAGTATCAACATTGAATTTTACAAAAAAAACAACTCTCCAAACAATTTCCCTGTTACTGAAGATAGTGGTAGCGCACACACGTTGCGTTTACATGACAAATATGGAAACACAAACATTTATAAAAAAGGACTGACTCAAAAAACCACTGACACGCATCGGGAGTCGACAGATAGCGAAATACAATCAAAACTAGAAACAAAAAATAAAGCTTCAGCTGCCGGGAAAGCGTTAAAAAGATGCTTTTGCACAGCAAAATTGCATCATCCAAGCATCGGAACTACGAGAAAGCGAGCGGTTATTGTTGGACGAATAGACAAAGTTCAAACCATGTCACCGTTTAAACCAACTCAGTATTGTGTTCCGTGTGGATTAGAAAGAGAACCATGTAATTGCAATAAAAAAATAATATCAAAGGGCACTAAATTAAATGAAAAATATTTAGAGGGAAAAAAACCCCAACAAAATAACATCAACCAACCGAAGATGAAAATCAAATATGTTAATAAGAAGGCTTTAAAAAAAGACAAGAATAATGCAGTTATAATACTGCACAAAAAAAGTAAACAAAACAAATTGGAAAAACCTGAGAATATTCAGATAAAACGAAAAGACGTAATTCTATCCCTGCCATCTTTTAAACAATCACAATATTGTATGCCCGGTGAAGTCGAAAAAGAAACATGTGTATGTACAAAAAAAATAAAAACTAAGGGCACTCAATTTAATGAAAAATCTTTAGAGGGAAAAATACCCCAACTTAATAACTTAAAACCGCCGAAGGTAAAAATTCAAAAGGTTAATAGTGATGATGATCACAAGAAATCAGTTCGAATGGCAACTAAAGAAGAAATGGATATAAAATCTTCAGAGAAAAATAAACCCCAAGTAAACAACGCAAAACCACCGAAAGTAAAATTTAAAATAGCTAATAGTGCTGATGATCATACTAAATCGGTTCAAAAGTCACCTAAAACCAACTCCTGTGCAGTAAAGTGTATAAGTGAAATAAAGCTAAAGCTTCAGCATTTTTTAGATGTTTGTATAAAAAAAACTCAAATACACCCGTTAGCCGTTGTAAACATAACTGGGAATGAGTTAACCAAAAATATTACAGCACTACACGACCAACGTCATGGGTTGGAATCCACAGTTGTAATGGTTGGTGGTGCTGATCTAGACTGTATAATAAGCCATGGTAGCGAACATACTACTGAGGATACAGAACAGGAAAAATCTAAGAAAAAAGATATTAAATACAAATGTGAAAGAACTTGTTCATTTTGCAAACATATACATAACAAGAGAGAAAAAAAGAAAAAGAAACTATCGGAAATCATGACTGAATGTACAAAAGAAATAAGTGCTAAATATTTCGCAAAAAACATTTTACAACAAAGTCACACAAAACCAACAAATGTAAAAAAGCCAGATAAAGATGTTAAAGAAAATAAACATCTGATTCAAAAATTGAAAACTGAAGATACTAAACTTATGCCAAAAAGGCGGCGAGAAACACAAAAACACTCACCACCACCGTCACACACAGTAGTAGAGTCAAGGGGAGATGAATTGACCAAAAATATTTCTGCACTGAACGATCGACGTTTTGCGGAGGAAACCACAACAATAGTGATTGGTGGCGCTGATGTAGACTGCAAAATTAGCCATGGTAGCAAATATACTGAGGAAGATAGAAAATATAAAAAATCGAAAAAAAGAAAAGACGGCCATATTAAATACAAAGGTGAGTTGGAAACAATTTTGCCCTATGCACCCAAGAAATATAAGAAACGTAAAAGCAAAACTTTACTTATAACAAAGAACTTGGACTCCGAGCCCGAAGGTAACAAAATGAACTTGACTCCTAAGCTTTCAAAACTACTAGGGTGGGTTATGGGTTTGAAAAAATGGCCATGTGCAAAAACAATAAACGAACCAGAAATACCAGTCGAATACGCTATAGCAGAGGTAAGTGGTAATAAATTGGTCAGAAATGTTTGTTTTTCAAAAGACCCTACCAAGCCCGAGGCAGTTATATTTACTGGCACTGATGTAAGCTGTAAAATAACTAAGGGTCATCGCAAAGTACCACGTGATAAAGTATCAAGTGGTAAATCACCAAGTGATAAAGTGCCAAATAAAAAAAAAGACAAGACACCATGCGTGTGTGGAAGTTTGATATGTGCTAAAGAGTCACAAAAAATAAAAAATAAAGCCGAACTAAAAACGTCAAAGAAAATACCCACTCGTAAACCTTGTGATTGTGGAAGTCCAGTCTGTGAACGTGCAGTTTCTGTACTAGATAGATATGATAAAATTAAATCAAAACTAGATCCGAGAGTTCGTGAACAATCATTATCAAAAAGGGAACAACGGGCAATGAAAAAGAGAGAACAGAAACGTAAAAAAATACAGAAAAAAATGGATAAAATACACAATGCAAAATATTTGAAAACGTTAAAGCAGCGTCAAAAAATATACAAGAAAGATGACAAACTCCGGCTAAAAGAACGAATTAAAAAGGATGTGGAAATGTTTAAACAAGTTAAAAAATATAGCAACACCAGTGACTCGATATTATTAGCGGAATCATTATTTGACATTGCGAAGCTAGGGTGCACCGCTGCGCAAGATGTTACACGTTCGGCTTACAGAGCTGCCGTCGATCCAAAACACTCCTACCAGAATCTGAAACTGTTGGCAACAGACCCAGATCGAGCATGTGCCATGTGCAAGCGTCACATACAAGAAAGCGGAGTCATCTCTACTTTAAAACGCGTTAAAATGAGACTTACTGCAATGAAACGTTTTAAGTCGGTAAAGGAAAAGCTGGATAACAATCCTGCGATGAGTTATATGATACATATGACTGACAAAGACCCCAAAAAAAGAATGAAGGTTAAAAAGAAGAAAAAGCAAACGCGGAAACGTGAACCTTTAGATTTTAATTGTAGTCTGTACATGGCCACTTTGAGGAGAAGGCCATATCTTTCTGTGTACTACATGTGCCCATGGTTTTATCCACATTGTCTCAGCTTGCTTAATGTATGGAAACAGTTAAGTGATATAGCTTTATTCTTGTTGGCTATGGTAGTGTGGAGTCCTTGTATTCTTATGATGGAAGCCTGCAGGGCTCTGTTGTGTTGTACGGTATGTACAGGTTGATAAACAATTTTTAGAATAAATCATCAATTGTTAAATAAAATAATTATTTGCTTTATAGTTCGCTATATCGTGTGTAATTTAAATGTAATTATGTTTGGGTACTAAAAAAAAACTATAGTTTCTAAAACTTTTTTTTGCGTACTATATGTTAGGAAAGAGAAAATGAAGATGTTGATTTTCTTATTCTTACTCCTAAGTTGAACTTAGGGTAAAACCTTTGTGTTCGTTTTATCCAAAATACTTTAAAATTATTTTAGGTACAACAAAACCGGCCAAGTTGGACTCACGCACCGAGGGTTCCGTACAAACTTGTAGCTTGTAGGTACTTTAATAGTCCCTCCATCACGGGAATCGGAATCTCGAAGATATTAATTTAAAAAAAAAGTGAGCTACAAATTTTCGGTTTTCAGATTGTTTCCTTTACTTGTGCTATAAGACCTTTGCTTCTTGCCAAATTTCATAATACTAGGTCCTTGGAAAACCATATAGGTTTTGATTCCCTTGCGAGTGTCTGAATATAACGTATCTTTAGATTGCGTTATATTCGCTTAGAATGACTTAGAAGTTTGTTTTTTTCACAGCTCCAAGGGATTGCAGACCTGAGCATTTGATATTAATTTTAACTTGATACCTCCACGCGTTCCTGAGAAAAAGGGTGTTGACTAGGGATGCAAATTCCCGAAACTTCGCAGGAATCTTTCGGAAACTTTAGGAACATTCCCATGAAACTTTCCAAAGTTCCCAGTTTTGGTAGGATTTTTAAAATGATATTATCTATGTTTATGAACACATGAGGTTATATTTATTGGTAAATTTATGACTTTTACCAGGACTATTATTATAAGGCTGTATGTACTATTGCTTATTTTAATGAAAATTTAATAAACGATTGAAATTTGTAAAGTTAAAGTAAAACGTGACACTCTTTACTTCAGGATAACTAAACCCATATGTTATTTAGAATTGCACTTATAAAATTTATTTAATAGAGCATATTAATATCAAAATAATTAAACATTAGAATTGAACCAAAAAAATATATTTGTATTATATAAATATCATAAGTAAAAAAAAAAAAAAAACTTACTTGGCACATCCTTTTTTAAACAAAAGATTAGTACAATAAGAAGTTGAAAACTAAAAACAGAAACATATTTTCAAAATAGGTTTGGGATCATCACTAATGAAGTATCAAAGAAAGCGTTTTTTATTTCTTTGGATTGTCAGTAAGAAAATAAACGAAAAAACAATAATGTTTGATTGGGTGTTATAGATAAGTTTAAAAACTACTAACTACCCTTCAAATCACTATTCCACCTTACTAACCAAATTTAGTACAGTAAATATTATATTCCCAGTAGTTACACGATTCTTCACCAATATTCCCAATGTTTCCGGGAATTTTGGAAACTTTCGTAGAAGCTTTGGGAATGTTCCCGGGAATTTTCATCACTAGTCTTGACAGACGGACGGACAACAAAATGATCCTTTCATGATTCTTTCTTTGAGCGATAAGACCGCCCCTTGTGACACTCATTGTTATACTTTATTTTTAGTTATAATTTCACTTGTACTTGTGGTGTCCAATAGAGAGTTAATCTATCTATCTATCTATCCTTTTTTTTGCTTTTGAGGTACGGGACCCTAAAAAAATAGATTTATCGAAAATCCTTAAATGCAGTTTTAATACGTTTGAAGAAGTCTAGATGTATTTCTAAGAACATATCTTCCTATCCTTAACTGTTTATCAAAGGTGCCATAAAGAAATCATAGTTGCCATAAATAAATCATAGGTGTCATAAAGAAATCACAGGTGCCATAACGAAATCACAGGTGCCATAAAGGAAACATAGGTGCCATAAAGGAATCATAGGTGCCATAAAGGAATCACAGATGCCATAAAGAAATCACAGGTGCCATAAAGAAATCATAGGTGCCATAAAGAAATCACAGGTGCCATAAAGAAAAAATAGGTGCCATAAAGAAATCACAGGCGCCATAAAGATCCCTTCTGAAAACCTCACCCTGGGTAGGTACTTTAGGTTCTGTAATAACACAAGGATACTTTTCATCATCATCCATCATCATTGTCCACGCGGGTAAAAACGCGGGCACAGCTAGTTTGTAATAATTATGACAGAAATAATTATGTCAATTTTATAAGGGCCTATCAAAATAAAATGTCTGTGATGATGCTCCTATTTCTTAGTATTAAAATTGGACAAACAAGGCATAAAGGGTACCTACTCAAAATAAGCTATAGTCAAACATTAAAAAAACGGTGTCTGTCTGTTCACGCATCACGTAAAAAATACTGGACCGAATGCGATGCGGTTTTCATTGTTGGAAAGCTTAGGGTTTGACTTTAAAAAATATATTATGGTATCTCAATCCGATGAGTAGAAGCCGAGCAATCGATAAAACCTATTTGACGTATCAACGAATAATATTCGTACTGGAATAACGAGCGATGGTGGCCTAACGGTTCTATAGTGCAATTTAGAATCCAACGATACCGGGTTCAAAACCTAGGCTCCGCACCAATGACTTTTCTGAGTTATGTGCGGTTTTCCATCGCTCCGTGCTTCGAAGGCCACGCCGTTAAGCTGTCGGTCCCGGCTGTTATTGATTAATAGTAGTCGTTAAGCCATGTCAGAGACCCTCGGGCGGCTTGACAAACTCTGACATCAGAGGCCAGCACTACCTCATACGACAAACAAACAAACTGGAATAACATAGAGGAATCCTCATATCCTAAAAAAATAACTAGTACTAGACTACAAAGGTAGTCTATTATGTAATGCCCAATGTAAATGCTAATTAATCACTTAATCCATAACACATATACATGTATACGACATATATATATATATATGTATACACACTCCATGTCAAACGTTTAAAACTCCTCGTTTTTATTTTCAATGGCATTAAGCAATGGTGTCTAAATGTAAACGTATGATGGGTACATTTTGTGCCCTCGTCGAGTTCATTGACTTGACCGCAAGGGTGGACTCCGGTTTCTACAAAAACCTCATTTATTCCCAAAGGTCCCAAATAGCAATCGATCTATATATATAATGTATGAATTTGAAGAAAAAAAAAAAAGCTATATATATAGATATATATATATATATATAGCTTTTTTTTTCTTCAAATTCATACATTTTTAAATTATACATTTTATACTTTTTTTAAAGCAGTAAGTTAAAAAAAAGTGTGTACAATGAAGATATTAAAATATGGCTGGCCTAGTGTTTCACTGTTAGATAGCTTAAGGTTTGACTTAAAAGCTGGTGTACTTGATATCTAAGTTCGATTATGAGAAGCCGAGCTATCGATAAAAAAACTATCAGACGGTTGAACGAAATTTGGTATTCTGTAGTTTATAGGTACTTTTGGGACCTGCAGTAACACATAGGTTACTGTTACTTTTAACCCAGAGAAATGGCTACGTAGGAAAGCCGCGGGCACAACAAGTCTGTACTAAAAATACTAATTATATTTTTATTTACTAACAATACAAGTTAGTAAAAAATAAAACGAAATTTAAAATTAAATTTGTAAACTACGAGTAATATACGAAGGTGATAAACTGTTCCGTTTGTACCTTTCCAGACGCCCTGTGCATTTTGCCCGAAATCGTTTGCAGCATAGCGCCGTTCATGCGAATGTTTTAATCCACGTTTGGCCATATCATTAATGTAGGGTTTTCATGATACCAAAGGTGTTCAAACAGATAGGTTTTCAAGGCTTAAAATAACTAGCTTAAAAACTTAAAAAAACACGCCTGCCCTGCCAAAAAAGAACTTATGGCAATAAATTATATACTGTTGGAATGTGCTTATCAAGGCCTTCAATTTGATATTATATTGTAAAATTCTAAGAAAAAATATATTTTTCGCATTTGAAAATGGAGGCATACAGCAGCAATACTGTTTTTTATATTTTTTATTGGCCTGTGTTACTCCGGGGGATGTAAGGATTCGAAATCTGTTCAGGCATTTAAAAGTTATGGTGGAATAAAGAAACTCCACATATATACATACATGAATCCTAAAAACATTACACTCCTTTTTTGGGCAGTCGTGTAACAACATCACGAAGACGAAGACGGGAGCTCGCACCTAACACGCGGCCAAGTCGTGCTTCCGCCCTCGCCTCGCCTATACACACCACTAAATACATAGGGAGACTTATATAATTACACCTAAATCTATGTACAGTATAATTTAACGAGCTGCGCTGCACAACGATTTCTAGCGAAATGCACGGAGATTTCAGTCTGAAAACATGTACATCTCAGAGCGTTTTAGTTTTCTGTAGCACGCAATGGTTTCAGGTTAAAATAAAAAATAAAACATTGCGCGCTGCTGCTCACCTCAACGCTGGGTTCAAGTTTTTAAAAGACACTGCCCGGCGACTTGCCATAGTATTATAATGTTCACTTAGATCTATGCATGCTACTTACATTGTAGTGTATGTTAGATTGTATTGTCTTATTTTTTATAAATATTTATTACTTATTTTATGTTTTGAAGTATTTGGTATTCGAGTTCGATACGAATGTTTATTTTCGAAAGTTAGGTTAATCATACGATTAGATACGATACGATACGATTACGATTTAGAGAAAAAGTTGCAGAAAATTCGTAAAAGTTCTTTGATACCGACAACGTAACCTAACCTATAAATAGTTAATTCACTACACGGACCTAGTAGTCGCTGAACAGTGCGTTCGAAGTGCGAAAACAAAAGAGAGCAGTATCGACCAAACCCTCAAAAGTGAGAGGGAGCCGCCGCCGCCACCCTCTTTATGAGTCAGAGGGGAGGTCCCTGCACGGAGGTTTGCCTGCCCTTGGTACCACGCGGCATGCACTCCGCACTCGTGCCTATCTTATATCGATCTGGGCCTGTTTGGAATTAGGTAGTTTTCATTGACAGGTTGGACTACAGCTGTACTTTGTTTGTGTGTGTAGATATAGGTAAATTTACAAAATGTCGTATATTCCTTTCCCTTAACAAAATGTATTTATTCGTTGTTTGTCTTATTCCATTATTTTTGTTCCAATATGTAGATACAACATTTGTTAACTCATCATAATATGTAATATGTTAGTATAGTTGTTGTGTGTTAGTATGTTCTACTATATGTATATCTGTGGTATCTTCTTTACTTATAATAAAGCAGTAAGTAATCCCAATAAAACTTTAAAATTAAGATAATTAAAAAACCTTAACTTTGACTTAAAATAAGCTACTGAACAATAATACATAATTATAACGTATTTTTTTAAATTCGTGTCTGTTTGTCTGATCGTGAATCACGTAAAAACTACTGGACTGATTGTGATGCAGTTTACACTGTTAAATAGCTTAGGCTTAGACTTAAAAACTGGTGTATCTCAACCCGATGAGTAGAAGTCGAGCAATCGATAAAAAACAATTGTAGGTCTGATCAAAATTTGGTATAGTGTGCTTTATAGGTACTTTTGGTCCTGCAATAAACCCAAAAAACAGACAGATATCAAATAATTGTAGGTATGTACGAATCATTATTAGGCTCGCTACACCAGCAATCTGAAAATATTTTTGGCTACCACGACTTGTGGTAATTCTACCTATACTAGCCATGGAACACCCCAATCAAACATTCTCTGATGTTACTACCAACGTGCTTCATTTGTTTTCTCCAAATTTCCTGATCTATTAGTTACGCCCTTGATTTTCTGCCGTTTTTGATAAAGCCTACAAACTATTTAGATATATTTCATATATTTTAGTAGTTAAAGTACACAATATTCATTGAACCGTATCGGAAACCAAATCCGCGGCAATTCACCATCGAACTACAAAAAAAGATTTATATTTCTTAGTCTTCGACAAAAACAGACCAAATTAAATCGCATCTGTCGATGTTAACCAAACCTTGCAACACGAGAAGTTTTAAAACATCAAATCAAGTTGCTTCCCCTCTTTAACGTCAGTTATGGTTTTGAAGCCACCCCTCAGTTCGCTACAATAAGTTTTTTAGTCAAAATAGCACCTTGTTAAATTCAACTAGGGACGCCTAGGGGTCCAAATTGTTTTGCACTTTGTGATATTTTACTCCTGAGACGTTCAATGCGCTTATCAAGATTGTTTAAAAAAGACGGATTCCACACTGCCAAATCGAAAGTGAAGAACCCAAGATATGCCGATCCGCTCGTACGCACAAGCCTCACGCAATACACTTTACACTATGCAAAGCCGATCGGCCGACACATCGTTGCAAAATCTCGACCTTGTTAGTCGTATTAATTCTGTTAAAATATCACGAAAAATAAAAAACAATGCAGTCTTTTGTTATAAACTGTGTATCAACCACAAAACACCACAAATTATCCACTCACGCACATATACGCACCCGCCATTTGCTGTGCTTCACTCGTTTGTTAAGTGGACTCAGTCTTTTTTTAAACCTTCTTGGCGCTGATTTGAGGAACATTAATTTTACAATTTCTGCTTCACTTGTTTTTTGTGAAGCAATAACTATGTTATTGTGAAATTGTATGTGTTTATTATGCTACTAGTTGCTTCCCACGGCTTTGTCCTCGTAGACATATTTGAGGTATATAAAAGTACCATTTCTGTGTTATATTTAAACCAAATTTCATTAAAATAAAATCAGTCGTCACTTAGATTTTTATCGATTGCTTGGCATCCACTCGTGTATCGCAATACTTTACAGTGAAAAATGCATTACAATCATTCCAGTAGGCTTTACGTGATGCGAAAACAGACAGACATGAGAAATAATTAAAAAAATAAGTTATAACCTTGTTCAGTAGAGCTTATAATTATAGACACCAAGACACATATTTTTTAAATTATCTTTATGCTAAGTAGACTTTTATGGTTTTTACCGCAGGGTCGAGTCTCTCTGCGTCGACTTGCCCTAGCTCGCTGCCGATAAAAGTATGTACGTTACTGCTTTAGTAGCTTGTATAGTTCGCGCCGACTTCTTTCTACCTATTGTCAACTCCACAAACATACAAAACTTTCACAGATACCTTGCACGCACAGCACACATACATCTCATAAGTTTCGTGACGTCAATCCACATTTGCCATAAAAAACTACAGCTTTACGATACAAGATGGATTACAACCTACATTTAATTGTAATTGACTAAAATTGTATTAAACACCGTGAATTCAATCAAATTCTTATTAGTTTGCTCCTTACTGAACATTGATAAACCCAGGACTGGATGTGTGTGTGAGTCCAGGAATTGTTTAATGTGTTTCTCAGTGAGTGTACGTATAATGTGACCATAAAATTTCACAGACCACTGCCTGCGTCGAATTAATGTGGATATAACATGTCAAGTAAACCCTATTTTCATTCTGTTACTTTAACATCTCATTTAAATATCAAATTGTGTTTGGTTTATTTCGGGGCGGATGTCTCATAAGTCTACGGTAGAATATCTTGTTTTCATTGCCTTATTCAAAAAGTAATTACTCGTATTGTAGTTGGATAAATAAATGCTTTGCCCTAATTGGGTACCTTTTTAAATAAAAAGACGCTCTAGTCTATATTTTATTGCGTATTCTAATTTCATAGATGCTCATAATCTATATTAAGGTATTTACGCAGAAAGAGATATCTAGACTTCGAACGACTCTAGTCTAGGTATATCTTAATTCGTATGCTGACAATCCATGTTAAGGTACTTCGCTCTAATCTATCATTAACTGTGTATTTATAGCTGCTCGAAGACTAAATTGAGGTACTTTCTAATATATCTCTTACTACTTAATACGTATTTTAGATGCTCGAAATTTATATTAAAAAGCTACTTCACTATATTGTAGTTCCATATTTGTAGTGGCAATAGTGGCATATACATAATATAGATAGATAGATAGATAGATAAACGCTTTATTGCACATCAAACAAATCATACACACAAATAAACATTTAACTTAAATAGAGTACAATGGGCGGTCTTATCGTTTATAATATTTATAGATGCCCGAAATCAAAATTTAAATACTTGACTGACTTCGGTCATAACTGAAACTCTCCTTTAGCAGTATTTGTAATCTACGCTTTACTGATTTTAATACGCAGTAAGGGGAGATGCTCTAAATCTAATCAAAGATAAGTACTTCGCCCAAAATCTATCTCTTAGTGCCATTGTTAATGTTTAGTGCTATTTATGGATGTAAGGTATTGCTACTGCGCTTTAATGCAAACTAATACTCTATCTCATATGGCCTTTTAGTTCATGCGGATTTGCTCACGCACGCGGGTTTGGCACGCATGCGTGTAATTTCATGCAACGAAGCACACGCAAGTCCGAGTTTCAGTTTTTTGTGGGTTGCTAGTTGGTACAGTCTTGTTCTATGGATATTATTTAAAAAAAACAATGAATTCCTAAATCCGACAAATATAATAAATATGTGTCTTACCTACTTTATAAGAGACGGAAGAAAAATACAAGGCCACATGTTGACCCCTTTCTTGAAAGCACGCATAAGGATGCCTGCACGCGGATTTCGTCCTGCGTCCCACGTGCTCATAGCACGCATCATCGATATCTATATGAAAAGGTGCATTGCGAATTGCGGGTGCCACGCATGAGAGCCATTCCCGCGTGCGTGAGAAAATCCGCATGACACTGAAAACGACCTCACTCACATTATATGCTCGAAGACATCTATTTCTTAAAGAAAAAACATACATTTCTTTCATCTAAAAATATTTTTTCTCCGTGTAAGAAAACCCGTCATTGTTATGCAGTCAGGGGTTTCCCGCCAAAACACGCCACAATCAACATGGCGACCGCAACGCCTCTCTTTACGACTTCCGGAAAAATTGCTGTGTTGGTATGAGTACGTAGGACTCTTTTTTATTCTGTGGTATAAGTAGCTAACACTTTTATGCCTACCATCGGTTTAGTACAGAGTTACAGAGAGTATAGAGAGTACGGTTGGTACCTACCAACCAAGGGGTAGATATACAGTAATTAACAAAAAAAGTCGACAAATATGTACTTACGTAAATTATATTATTATTCGTAGATGTAAATAATGGAATATATAATTAAACTACGTGGTACGGGACCACGCGGGGAAAGCCGCGTGGTCCCGTACCACGTAGTTTATTTATCTGGGTTAAATGTACGATTATGTGTTATTCCAGGACCTAAAATACGATAGGTACCAAATTAGATCAAAGCTCCTTCAGCGTCCAAAAAGATTGCTCGGCTTCTACTCATCGAATTGAAATATGAAGCACACCATTTTAAGTAAAATCCTAGGCTATGCGACAGTGAAAATCGCATTCTATCCGGTTTAGTAGTTTTTATGTGATGCGCGAACAAACGATATTTATAAACGTTATTCGTGTTGTGTAGGGTCTAGGCTATATATTTTTTTAATATCTTTTTGTAAGTACAGAGTACTTTTTGTTACTTAATACTTTATTAAAATATATAGATTATGATAATAATTTACTATGTTTTAATAACCGATTTAAAAAAGGAGGAGATTCTCAACACGATGCGTTTTTTTTGTACGTACCTACATCCAAAAGGTAATCGATCACCTAAACTTATAGCATAGACCTCATCCCCTTTCTAGAAATTAAATTATACATATTAAGAAAAAAGTACCTAAACAAAAACAAGTACCAGTAATGCCTCCTAGGTATACCTACTCACTAAACTCATCTTCGTATTTCCGAACACGTTTTTTGCCCTATTGATTCGTATCCACACAAATATATAAAATTGAAACGTTGTCTGTTTGGTTGGGGAGCTTTCCGTGATAACGGCTCGACGGATTTTGATGAAATTGTGAATGGACATAGCTTATTCCCTGGAATAAAACATAGGACACTTTTTATCCTGGAAAATGGTAATTTTGGAAAACTGGAAAATGTCGATTACTCGCTGAAAGGAACGGTTGCCATGGAAACTAAATAATAACATATCTGTCAACAAACAACAAGAGCGTTGCTGCTATACTTTTGCTTTAGTTTTTAATATCCTAGAAGAACATAGGGCGCTTTTCCGCGATATACTGTAGTCTGCGCGTACGAAGTCGCGGGCGAACACTAGTAACATAATAAATAAAGTACTACAGTATAACGTCTTAATGTAAAGAAACCCCATTATTTTATTCTGTCAAGAATTTTCCTCCTAAACAGAAAACAAACGCCGGAGCAAACATGGCTGCCGTCGCCGCCATTGAATATGGCGCGTCTCTTTACGACTTCGTGGAAATTATGGCCGTGTTCGTTCGTTAAACTTTTATACAGTCGTGTTAGCCTCTACGTACCATATTAATATTATTACTGCCTGAAAGCACGAACTCGGAGCTTGCTGTTTTTATTAGCTAACTAACTTGAGGCTTGTTTGGGCTGACGTAGAGGGTACGGAAACTTTTCACCACACAATGTTTTTTCTAAATAATCTTCACAGCTACCACGGATGCGTCTGCACTGTTTTTGTTATACTTATTTTGTTAACTATACATATAATAAAGCAGTAACAAAAAGTCTGTAAGAAGATATTAAAAAAATGGTTTCGAGAACTTAAAATTAGCTACAGAAAAATAATATTTAAGGTTTTTAAAAATCATGTCTGTCTGTCTAGATGATTGTTTTCGCATCACATAAAAACTACTGGACCGATTGAAATGTGGTTTTCACTGTTGGATTTAACTTTAAATCTGGTGTACTTAATATCTCAATCAGATGAGTAGAAGCCGAGCAATACCGAGGTAGCTACCAAACATTGACTATTACCTAAGTGATTTTAAATACCGATATAAAAACCATTCCAGAGGCAATATAAGGCCACATTTGTTATTTTCTTACATTTATTTCCATAATATATATTCTCAGAAAAAAGGGAGCCAGCGCATTTGTCAAATCTGTCCGATTTTATTATTTCGCGTTTCCGGAAGCGGCATAATAGCGAAACTTGTGTTCTAGACTACAAATAAATAATAAATAATATTTATTCTTAGGTTCTAGCCAAAATCATTAATCTGGTTGCGAAGCGAAACATTCTTCTAAATATGGAATGAGGCAAGAATGTAACTTCCATGTAACTTCGAGTTACATGACCCACGACACTACCAAGCTTCACTACTGGCAGTGTCGTGGGGAATATTTTTATTTTTTCCTCTCTGCCTGACTCCATTTCTCCTGCAAAGTCCCTATGACCAGAGGGGTCATGACCAACCATGGCCATTGTGGAAGACGCTCAACCGGATAAGGACCCAGGTGGGTCGGGAGTTTATTTTTATTTGTGCTAGTTTTCTGTCGAGTGAATTGATACTAATCATATTTCTGTGTTCACAAAGTACGAGATAAGTTTTTTTTTTATGTGATACTAATTTTATAATTCTGGGTTAATTGTAAAAGAAGATACAGACGTTCAAAAATGATCGAAAATTGCTAAAAATGCTAGAACCGGGCCTTAAGCTAACATAGCGCAGGAATGCGCCATTGGCCAGGTGGAATGACGCCCAGAGAAAAGCGGCTAGCAGGAACTGATGCGGAGGGCTAAAGATCGAGCACAGGGCGTGCATTAGGAGAGGCCTACGTCCTAAACGGGACAAGTAGGTATATGCTGCTGATGATGATGATGATGATATTGTAAATGGTCTAATGTTATGTTAGGTTAAACTTGATCAATAATTAAATAACGTGAGAACGTGACTCAACAATATACTACTTAAAACGTTATTTCAAACTTTTAAAACTCAAGAAGCATTTGTTAAGTGGCGACGCCCGTTGTTTTTGGCACCCAACATAATATTGCTTTACTTAGTTAAAGTAAGCTTTTAAAAGTAAAAAACTAGTCCAAAAGTCCTGAAACCAATACGTCGAGTATAAGGTTGCTTACATACCTAGCGTGTAATCTTCAATCAATAAACAAAAGAATGTGGTTTTATGTTTAAATTAACCGTTCTAATCTTAACAAATCCTCATTAAAACTAATTTACGAACTTAGAATACTGACTACTAATCTGAGTTTAAGAGCGCCTCCAAATAACTGTTGGTATAAAATTAATAGAAACAAACTTCAATATTCGTAAAATCGACCAGTATTTTAGACCAGTCATCTAACTTCTGACTAATAAAAAGAATGTTGCTTGACCAGCGAATACTAAAATTAAAGCAAATGGATTCCCCAAATCCACTCCGATATCATCTAAACCCCACCCCAGCTAGACGCATTAATAAAGGTCTGAAATAATTACATAGGCAAATTCGTATCTCCATCATAAAATATTATCTAGACTGGACTGGACTTTGTATTGTATGTAGTTATTATAAGCTTACAGTTCAAATGAATAGGATTAAGAACTGAACTAGACTAGCACTGTAGTACTATTATTTATTCTCTGCTAACATCTACTTTTTTTTTATTACGGATTAGGCAATCGTTTTACCATGATCTCACCTGATGGAAAGCGATGATGTGGTCGAAGGTGTAGCACGCTTGCCTAGTAGATACCTATTCACTCTTGACTTGAACACACCTGGGTTATAATATACCGGAAATATCATGCAAATAAAGTTACATTTGAATTCTCAGCGTCAAATATTTAAACCAATTATTTATGATTTAAAATTATTGTTTTAATTATTTACGGAATACACACATTTTACTTACAAAGTGCTATTCAGTGAACTGCATTAGATGAATGAGAGAGAAATGGTCGTAGACAATAAAACGAACGGCAAAAGGAAGATTATATAAGGTCACAAAACAAATCCTGGCAACTGCCATTGTACACCCTAATTATGAATTTTATCGCATACGACATCACATTTTCCATTAAAGGTTAAATTTAAATTATATAGGCCATCTGATGGTCTATGTTATAATGGAAAAAATCCAATGTTACCATACCAAAAACCGCAAATGTTGCCATTAATCAGAAAAAATATTATCTCCGTACGTGACGGAGGGTCCGGCTTTCAGCGATGTAAAACTGGGATTACTTGTAATTAATGATTATTGGAGACACGCGCAAAGGTTACACGGGATGTAATACAATCTGCGGCGTTATTTACAGCAAGGCATTGGGCACGTTCTGTTTTTCCTTTCGCTGGATTTTGAGAACAAGTCTAAAAAACATCCGAAAGAACAAAACACAAAAATTTAGTAATTTCCCGATATTTTCATCCGTTTTGCGTACCTATGGATTAGTATTAAACACGCTAACTTCAATTAAATTACTGTTGGGTTAAGTCCCGTGATATAAGGTTCAATAAAATTTATATCTGCGAATAAAATATTCAGCTAGGAACGTATCTACATAGTTTGGAGGGTCAGAAACCCCCTTGAGGTTGGTATGGTAATCCATTTGTAGATGGATTTTAAAATGATTAAACCTTTAGATACCTAGGGGAGTCTGGTACATTTTGATAAATATAACGTTTTTATTCCTAACTAAAATGCTCTTGGATAATTTACTTTCTCAAAAGCTATTCTTCCTATTATATGTATGTTAGTAGATAGATAGATAGATAGATAGATAAACTCTTTATTGAAGGGGCATGCCCCGTGCACCCACACACCAAGATATAAAAAACAAATAAATATACAATGAGCGGTCTTATCGCTCAAAGCGATATCTTCTGGACAACCATATAATTGAGAGGAACAACGCAGAATAAAGGATAATATTAGTTTAAAATAAAGTTAACAGGCACATCAGGTTTCTATAAAAACAATAAGTATGAGATTAATTTGCATATTAATATTTTCAAACAAAAAAGCATAAAGTATATAATAGCATTGTCCCGTTACGTAATATTTAATGACCCACGAATCCCACGATAAAACACCAAAACGTATTTGACATTCCAATCCTGGCAATGACTGGTCACGGGCGACGTTACCGTCAGCTCCTGACCCTAAGCTCAAATCCCCGTACATTTAAAGGCCTAATCCATACCTATTCCCGGGGCACAGTATACTTGCTAACAGTAACGGTTCCCCATTATTCTAATCTTGTACTAAGTTTGTTTGTTGGTCGTATGATCTAGTGCTGGCCTCTCGTGTCCGGCCGCTTGAGCGCCTCTGACATGGCTTAACGACTGCTTTTAATCAATTACAGCCGTGACCGACAGCTTAATGTGCCCTCCGAAGAACAGAGCCATGGAAAACCGCACGTAACTTAGAAAAGTCATTGGTGCGGAACCTAGGATCAACCCGGTATCGTTGGATTCTAAGTTACTAAACTAAGTTAGTTTCTAAGTTATTGAACCGTTAGGCTACCGTCGGCGTTGTACTAGTAGTTCTATTACATTTTATTGTATGGTACTACTACCAATTATTTATTCTGTGCTTTACAGAGGAGAAACACAGATCAGAGCTGTATGTATACGTACAGCTCTGGTTACGCCTAAGCCCTTTTGAATTATTTTCTCCTTCTGTTCAAGTCGGAAAGGTCCAAGCTAAAACACCTGCATTTGACTACGCAAAACCTATATCACTATTATTATAAATGCGAAAGTTTTTGAGTGTGTATATTTGTTACTTTTTCACGCTGAAACAGCTGAAATTTGGTTAGTAGATACTTTAGGTCCAGGAATAAGACATAGGATACTTTTCATCGTCATTATAACCGTGGGGCGCAGCTAGAATAAATTTTGGGAGAAGTGACAGGTGTCGAAGTGACAGTTGTCAAAGTGTCAGATTTCAAACTGAAGTGAAATTCATCAAAGACATCAAAGTGGACATGATTGCGTAGTTTCTTTTAACATAGGTTCAATTTTCTTCTAACCGTAGTTCTTTTAACTTACGTCATGGCACGGTCCGCTGGCATGCCAAAAATTATACGCGTTGTCATGAACTTTTGGTACTGTTTAAAAGTTTAGGGTGATTAGGGCCCAGTGGAATGGCCACGGACGATAAAGGGATTAAATTTTATAAAATTTATAGCCGAACGAATCCGCGACGGGATTGCTTAGCTCAAACAAAGGACTGAGGGATAATTCTATTAGGGATTCTCTTTACGGCTAGGGTCTCTAACAATGTGTTGTGTAGACAGTACAATATATACACTCATACATTGTCTGGTCACAGAATTATTAATCTTGGCTTCATACATAGTATCTAAACAGAGGTAAATATTTCATACGTTTTAATTCTCACAGAATATGTGTTATTGTAACGTAAATCCAAACTAGCTTTACACCAAAAAAAAAACACGCCTGTCCGGCCAAAAAAGAGCTTTTGCCAATAAATTATATACTGTTGGAATGTGCTTATTGAAGGCCTTCAATTTGATACCCATATTGTAAATTACTAAGTTTTGTTTTCTTATTTGTAATTGGTGCTATACTGCCGACACAAGAAAAGTTTCCAAAAAAAAACTGTGTTACTACGGGGCCTTTAAGGACTCAAACGAAGTAATGCTGGAATAAAGAAACACACACTCACAAACATACATAGTTACATACATAAAAGCTAAAAACAATAGTCTCTTTTTTTTGGGCTGTCTTCTAAAAAGTTAACAAATAAGGGGGTTCCCATACATACAAGTGAAAGAAAACCCTTGGTGCGCTAGTTTTCTTCGATCTCTCGAATAAAACAATAAACGAAAGGAACACAAACCGAATATAACAAAATTGTGTAATTTTTTTTCACAAATCCGATTGTAAAGCTTGGCAAAATAAAGTTTGTTAATAACTTGCGCATACAGGTACATTAATTTAATTAGCCCATTTTCACATTGTCGGCACTAGCAGTGTACAATGTAGCTTTTCATTAAGCCAACGTTATCGTAGTAACCTACAAGATGCAAGTTTGGAGAACAATAGAAACTTTGTAGCAAGAGGAACCGACTGAAATCTTGTTACCTAAATTCTAATCTAGCGTAACATACGGGACATGTTAACGAGAACTTTAGCGTAACACATAATTTATTGCCAAACTAGGTGCGTAGTGTTCACTTTCAGGTTACCTGCTTGTTTCTACTCACTCGTAAGTAGAGCCACCTGCGGTTCTTGTAAGTAATATTTAGTTAGAATGATTTATTGCTGCACTTTGTCACGGAATAAAACTTGTTTTAGTTTTTAACAGACTACCAAAAGAAGTGCGTCCTCAATTTATACATCTTCTGTGATTATATCTCCGGCATTTCTGAACTGATTTGTCAATTATCTTTTTATTTGGAAAGGTATCTGCAGTATATATTAGTGGATATAAAGACCTCAGTCTGTATATCCACTAATATATAAATGTTTACCGTTGTCTGTTTGTGTTTGGGGAGTTATCACGCAAAAACAGCTGGACTGATTTTGATGAAAATTTGTATGAAGACACTGTGTACAACTGAGACCAACCAACTGAGGGTACTTTTTTATCGCGGAAAAAGTTAATTGCTACGGGAAAATGTCGATTACTCGCTTTCACTCCAAAACCACTATGATGAAGTTTTAAATGTAGGTAGGTAGGTACCTACTCTAGGTAATGTACCATACAAAGATTAACTAAAAATAATAATAAATGTATCCTAAGATGGATACATTTAATCCAGAAATTCGGAAGTTCGTAAGGGAAATCAGGAAAATGTTAATAGATTGGTTTTACTCGCTTTCACACTTTCACGTCAAAGCAGATAATAATATTACAGTTCAAAATATATATCAAAGTATTTTATTGTAAATAGGCAAAATAATACACTAGTAGTAGTAGCAAAGTAATAGCACTTTTATAAGACCAAATTAGCATCTCATGAACAAGGAGAAATACAGAAAATATTATAAATAGATCAAATCATAATATAAGGAAATCAACCGATTTAAATCTCACACTGGAAAAGGAAATACCCTCCTGATTTTTCAAATGTCATAAATAATAATAAAGCATATTTAAATTACAAATATAAAAGATAGAAGTGACAATAAGATGTCCCATTATCATCAAACAATCAAACTGGGAAAAATAAAGTAAAATTTCGAACTAAGTATGTTGTATTAAACAACGTGACATCATTTCATGACCTAATGGCATGTTGTAGTCATGAGACATCTCACAAAGTACTTTGAACATTTTATTCACTTAACGTAAACATTGAAGTGATCATTTATTGTTATCTAGCTTGGAGACATCAGGCCATGCATTTCTGTCATTAATATAATCTTTTACATTGTAATTTTATATTGTTGTATTTTTATGTACCGGGAAAAAAAACCCGTGGGTAAATCGTAAGTACAAAACGGCTTAACATTATGGCGATGAAATTTTGAATATACAGGTATTATAGGTAATACGTACAATACATAGATAAACTTAAAATACTGAAAAGGGTAAGTGAAAACGGGAAATCAGGAAAATTTTGGTAGATTGGTTGTACTCGATTTCGCATGGAAACGGCTAAACAGATTTATATAAATTTGTATAACTAGTGGCTCTGTGAGCTGTAGAACTCGCGCGTACAACCATTTTTGCATACATTAGCGCTATGTAGTTACCTTATTGTAAAACTAACATTTATAGCCAAGGTGCTCCATCAATCCCTTTCTAGTAGGTAAAGGGCTGATTCAACTGGTAGTAACCTAAAAGAGAGCAATTTACTGCATTTTGAGATATTCAGTAGCCACCTTTTTGCCCCTTTTTGAGGGAAGTACCCCTCCCAATTAAAAATCCCCGACGACTGAAAAACTTCTGTAAACCTAGTTTCGTCTAGAACGGTTGAGAAATGTGACCTGTAAAAGAGAACAGAGATCGAAATCATTTACGAAAGCATTTTTGCTCAAGCTGAAACGGAGACGCTTCGCTCGCGCTTCGCGCTCGCTCGGTCAAAAAGATAAAACGATGAAAAATCCCGCGGGAAAATCGTAAAACCAAAACAACTTAACAGATGTCGATGAAATTTTGACCATAGATACTGTGCAATACAGAGATAAACATAAAATACTTTAATCCCGGAAAAGCGAAATATCAGGAAAATTTTGGTAGGTTGGCTGTACTCGCTAACAGTTCAAAACATATTGGAGTAATATATAGGATACCCTACCTTATGTCATTAAAAATACAGCTATAATAGTATTGTTGTACATTAAAGTTGTTTCAGTAGTTTCTTTTTTTTGTAATAATTTAAAGTTTTTTTTTTATTTTGATGATAATGTAGACAAACATATATAACACTTATTGACGCTTATAACGCTTATTGACTGAATAACAAATGAACGGACTCTAGTAGGTACATGATGTGTAATGGAGGATACCCGATCGTGCCCAGAATATCTTTATATGCGGACCCACTTCCTGGCTCTGTGAGCTGTAGACCTCGCGCGTACATACTTTTTGTAAACAATCTAGCTGTGCACAGTAGCGCCATCTAGTTACCTTATTGTACAACTAACATTAATAACCAAGGTGCTCTATCAATCCCTACCTAGTAGGTAAAAGACTGATTCCACTGGTAGAAACCTAAAAGTGAGAAATTTACTGCATTTTGTGGAGCTATTCTGCTCATCACGCCGAAGATCCCCATCATATCTTCACCATTTGTTATGAGACTAACATAAAGCTACTTACTACATTTCAAATGAAAAAAAAAACATCGTAATCGGATTTAATAAGGCGAGAATTCAGTAGCCCCCTTTTTACCCTGTTTTGGTGGAAGGAAAAATCTCCACCAAAAAAGGGTAAATCACCGACGAATAAAAAATTCTAAAAAAATGTTTAACCCTTATACCATGTTTCGTCTGGATCGGTTGAGAAATGCGACCTGTAAAGGAGAACAGCCGGACAGACATCCGGAGATACGAAAGAACTTTTATATAGTTTTTAACTTTTTTAACTTAACCTAGGTACTTATATATCCCAAAAGGATCAGATTGTAAACCCCGCAGCCACAAATCTGATACATGCTAAAGTAACCCTTTTAAACAATCCAGGCATTTCACATGAGACCTTAACTTTGAAACACAGACCCAAATCTTTTCGTAGAGACCATCGAGAGATTTATAAAGTTAGGGTCTGGTTACTCGTCGCATAATCAACATTTATTGTGAGATAAAAGTTTGAATTAAGTTATAGTCCGATTCCGATCATCTAAAATTTGCTTGAATTCAATCGAGGAAAATTCCACATATTTATACTTCTATTATACCTTCTATTTTTATATTGATTTGATTGGCTCCGCAGGACTAGTGCATTTATCCTGCGTCAAGTAAAGAGATATTGCAAGTTGTATGTTTTTTTCACTAAATAGTCAAGATGTCAAGTCCCAGTCTTTCAGGTAGTCAAAAGTCTAGTCAAGACACAAATTAGTGAAGTGGAGCTTTACTGAAACTTCCTAGGGATTTTAGTAAAGAACCTGTTTTTGTGTTTAGGCTTTATGGCCTTAGCGTTTGCTGAGTTACCTGTTTGTGACAACACACAGCATTAATTTCGTACCTTTTATTTTTGTTTGTAATTATTGTTCTTTGTTTTTCTGTGTAATGTTGTGTGTTGTCATAAATAAATGTATTTTCTTTCTTTTTCTTTCTTTCTTTCTGTTTTAGAGCGATTTTTTCATTTGCCCACACTCATGCACGTTAAAAAAACACCTAATGTTTATTGTCTTACCAATATTACACATGAACACTCGAAGAAACAGACGTTTGAGAAAATAATTCAAAGCAAAACTACGTCTCGAATTCGTATTCCCGCCAAAATCCCTATCTTATCTTTCTTACATAGAATAAAGCAGTAAGTAACAATAAGTTTGTACTTCGTAGAAAATAAAATAATTGTGTAGGGCATTTCAAATAAGATAATGAACAAGAATATAGGTGTAACATTTTGTTTAAAAGTGTATCTCTGTTTGTCTGGTTGTCTGTTCGCGCATCACGCATAAACTACTGGACCGAATGAAATATCTCAATCCGATGAGTAGAAGCCGAGCAATAGTTCAAAATATTTTAGACTGCCGGAGGAATTTTGATCAAATGTGTTACACATATTGGTATTTAGGTCCTGAAAGAGTACTTTTAACCTAGAGATATGCCTACGCGTGCAAGGCGTCGGGCACGGCTAGTTATATATATAGAGCCTGGCGCTTGATCACTATCTCACCTGGTTAAATGAAGATAAATATGGTAAGTAAGTAGTCGCTCAATGAGCTATGGAGAGAGCTATGCTCGGAGTATCTCTGAAGGACAGAATCTGGAACGAGATGATTCGTTTAGAGAACCAAGGTAACCGACATAGCCCAGAGAATAAGCGAGATGAACCTGAAGCAATGGGCTGTTCACATCTCTCGCAGAACCGACAACCGTTTGGAAAACGAGTTCTAGAGTGGTGACCACGTTTACGCAAACGTAGTGTGGGACGCCCGCCGGCCAGGTGGAGAGACGACTTGCTAAAGACTTGTTGGCAGCGAGTGGATTAGGAGAGTCGAAGATCGGGCTCAGTTGCGTTCATTAGGAGAGGTCAAAAGTAAACATGTCGTCATCACCATCATCAGCTGGAAGACGTACCTACCTACACAGCTGAAAATAAGCCATCACTATTGCACGCCACAACAATCGGTTGGTCGTTGTTTGCATCCAGCGGCTCCCCGGGGCTCCGTCTTCCAATCCGTGGTCGTCACTCGCAACCCTTTTTTTGCCCAACGGTTATCCTGTCTACTTTTTATGTGGCCTGCCCACTGTCCCTTCAACTTGATGGAAAGCGAATCATCGCTGGTCATCATGTTCGAAGGTGTAGCACGCTAGCCTAGTAGATAGAGATAGACCTTTTCACTCTGGACTTGACGCAACTGGGTTTTAACTGTTATAAGCTATTCATCTAAATGTATTCTTTAACTGTTCATGATACTTATGTTAATTAATTCTACGTAATATCACATTATAAATTCTAAAGTAGGATTCTATAGGTTGTTTAAATCATGCTAAGTTTGTTTTCACACCAGGTTGTGAACTTGTGACTTGTTAAACAAGTCTTGTTGGTAATTTTAAACTAACTTATGTGGTATTTGGTGAAATTAGAGAGAGTAACAGTAACTTAGTTTTATACAAAATTCAAATAACTTTAAAAAAAAGCAGCTATCGAATCAATTAAACTGAAGTCGGATTTGCAGCGCTCCTTGAACGTTGTAGAGTTAAGTTCAGTGTACTACATTGTGAGTTAAGTTATTATATAAACAATTCCAGTTAAAAGTTCGCCTATTAGGTAGTCGTTCAATGGCACGCTTCATTGACCAAATGACCAAATGATCAATATTAAAAGCAAAAGAGGAAGGAACAAAGGATCAATAATCCATCGACTTTTTACTGTATTAACATCGATGCTTCATACCACGATAATCTTTATCGGATAATAATAGTATAAGATACGACTGTTTAGAAAGCTTGTTCAGTCATATATGCAGTTTATTGAAAGCTAGTTTTCAAATAAATCCTTAAAATGTCGCAACTTTATGTACTGCTTAGGCTAATGGTACAGTACTTCAGTCACATTAATTAGTAATGCTAGATAAGTAGACACCTTCGGAAATTCAGGGAGACTGTCGACCGCATCAAAGCCAACCCTGAAGAGGGTCAGGCCCTAAATAACTAGATTTCCGCTCTGCGTACGTGACTCGGTATAGGGTTGAGTTTATATATGGAAAAGAGGTTTTAGGTGTGCGTTTTGGGATTAAGCTCGACAACTTCTTTAGCATTCACTGTGAGCTCGTGTGGAGAAACAAGGTCAAATACAAAACTCGTATGCGGTTCCGCCAGAGGGTCTTTATATTGCCATTTTTGGGCCTTTTTTTTGCGTGAGGTAGCAAGCCTGGCGGTATTCTACAGATTGCACTATGGAGAGTGTGCACAAGAACTGCACAACCTGATTCCCCCATCACCTTTCCATCACCGTACGACTAGACGATCAGCAAAGTGCCATCCTTTCATGGTTGAAATACCTCGCACAAGAACGAAGCGTTACGCTTCTTCATTTATTATAAGAACTGCAAAGGAGTGGAATGCCCTGCCCTCGTCAGTGTTACCGGTAAATTATAACCCCGGTGTGTTCAAGTCAAGAGTGAATAGGTATCTACTAGGCAAGCGTGCTACACCTTCGACCACATCATCGCTTTCCATCAGATGAGATCGTGGTCAAACGATTGTCTAGTCTGTAATAAAAAAAAAATAAAAAAAATGTCTTTGCCATCAGATAGGGTTTTCTGAGCTTTAAAGGAATATTCATGGCGTTTATATAGTCATACTTATATTCCTTATTAAGAGCAAAGGCACATTGGGAATGTTTGATTTGGAGTGTCTTCGCAGAAATAAACTGCAATGCGTCCGAAGAGATGGGCTAAATTTTTAAAGACCAGGGGTGCTGAAGACGAGAGTAGACCTAGGCAGTTCAAAGGTTTAACCATTATTCTTTGAGTGGGTTGCCTTTCTAGAGAATTAACCAGAGAAAGAAACAGATTAAGACAACTGGAAGAAATTTTGTGAGTTCTTTTCGGACCTTGGAAGAGTAGGTACCTACAGAATCATTAGGTTAGTATTGTGACAGCCTAGGTTGCTACAATAATTCCGAGCTAGGCTGTATTATTTACCTACTATTTATATATTTACTATTTATCTCAAAAATATTAAGCTAATCCCAATGCCAAATGACTTAAGCCGGCCTAAAACAATAGAGAGGTGAAACTTTTGTAAACAAATCGGGTTGAAGAAACAGACAAATTAAAAAGTCATGTTAAAGTGATTTACGGGATTTTGAAGCTATTTAACGAGAATTTATAATTAACACATTCTCGTTCCCTACCTGCTCTTTGACTAAAAAACATAGGGGTAATGGTACCGGTAACAGGTTTTTAACTACGTATTCTTAAACGCTTCGAATAAAGGTATCCCTAATAATGATTTCGATAGATTAAAAGGTCATTTAGATGAGATACTTTTTTATTATTTATATTTGGAACTTTAAATATAAAAGCGTTTTTCAAAGGTCAGATAAGAGTTCTATTAATGTCATCTAAATACCTAATTATCTCAAAGAAAGTCCCGAAATTTATCACTTGAGAGGAAAAATTATTCAACCGAATCAAAAATCTGTTATCGTCTCCGTTACTTTAGAAACTTCTTGTCTTATCTTAGCATCAAATTAATTTTAAACTTTTGAGTGTAAAGTCTCTTCATCTGTAAACATTATCTTCAACGTTTAATTTATCTCTCGAACAGTAAAGAAACCAAGCATTTTACTTGTATAATACTTACAAAAGTAATTTTATATTTAGCATTTTTAACTTATAATAGGTACGTAAATGTAACTACGTCTAGTAATTCAGGGTTTCTTAGAAATAAAACCTCTTTGACATCTAATAGGCAAGAACAATTTGATTGAGGATTATATATTTGCTTAAAATATTTTAATGTACAAATAGAAGAAGTTGCCATAAACTTAACCTGTATGTCTGTATGTCCCACCAACCAATCAACCATAGGTTCTTTACTAAATAACTTAGCTGCAGCTAGAACTGAAAAAACCTAAACAAAAAAAAAGGCCATTTAAAATGTCAGAAGAACATAATTCCAGAGCAGAATTTGAAACAGAGTCCGGTCCATCATAACTGGACGCTGTTATTACTGTAGCTCTAAATTATCTTTTATTTTGTACCAATAATTATCTCGGAAGAATGCAAGCGGACGCGTTGGGCTCGAAAAGAAACTTTAAATTATGTAGTAGAGTGGCTATCTGTCAGCTTTTTCTCGGCCAATAGTCAGGTCATAGTCATAAAATTTTGTCTAAGGTTGAAAGAAAGATCTTTGTTTATAGGCTATCGCAAACCGTGGTTTCATAGGGATTTGTCTTATTTAATTTTTGAGAAAGCTATTTTTTTCTCTGTTTTAGTATAATACTTACTGTCCTGTGCAAGAGTTGCCACACAGGCACCGTTACATCTTTCTGAGACACTGAGTATAGGGCTGGTTCTGTGGCTACTGCGGCAAAGCAGCTCAAGCGGCGAAAATACGAGTATGCTAATCTCATACCTGTAGTGGATACATATTTGAGCCGTTTGGTGTTGAAGCATTGTCACTGTAGGGCTCCCGGCCCCTACAGTGACAATGCTTTAACTCATCATATGTTCAAAAACCTATCTTTACGCATTGCCCCGCTGAATCGTACCTACCCAACGTGCTGGCAGCAATGCTATTTCGATGAGCTAAATGGGTACCAGCCTTTTGGTAATGCTGCCAGCATGTTGGGTTCGCTGCCAACTGGGTAGTGGGCTAGAACATTTGGACTACCTATAAACCTGTATTGGCATAGGGGATGTCCAACTGTTTCATGTAGTAGTTAGCTAGTTTTATTTTGTAGTTGACCGAGCGACCGCGAAGTGCGAGCGAAGCGTCTCTGTTTCAGCAGTGCGAGCATGGATCTTATCGATCGATAAATTTACGATTTTTTAAATTAAGTTTTACGTTAATATTCGATAATACGAGTTCGGTAGCACGGAACGTACTTTATCGACAACGACATAAATTCGATAAATCATATTTAATATATAGATTTATATCGACAAAAGGAAGCACGAATCTTATTTTTGACAATTTTTGTCGATATAATGTCGGTAATTTTACCGAATTTATCGAATTTTATCGGCTTTCCAAAGTTATACAACAAACTTTTTTTTTGTAAATTCTTTTTCCGATTATAAGCCAAAACATGGAGGTGTCAGAACATCTTGAGGCAAGTTTCAGGGATGCCAATAATCCTTTCGATCTGGAAGAACAGCATTTTAAGATTAGTTTTAGAATTTATAAGGAAATTGCCCTCGCCCTCTTTCAAGATGTTGAGGGCGTTTGAGAAGGAGTCGATGTAATGGACTGCCTGCGCATGTTTTGTATCTACTTTACATAATAATACCAAAATACTTAGTTACGTTTTTCCTTTTTCCAGAAATTATCTTTTGTTGTGATTGTGTCTAATGCTCTAATTATTATGGTACCTAGTAGGTACTCAGTCTAAAAAACTACCTGTATGATCATTGTTGTAGGTTCTATCAGCTGTACGCTTTTTCACCGAGGGCAGTTGCACCAACGATGCATCGGCCAGGAATATAATATAGCACTAGGACAGCGCACTGTCAGGCTTGTCAGGGAGGTGTGTCAATCAATTGTGCAACGAGTTATGGCTAGTTATACTTTAGGTTAGGTTCAAGGAATATACTACTTTATGGTAGTTAGGTAGAATTCCAAATGACAGAAGTTTCTCCGTAACAACTCAAAATAATAAAAATCTGCCAAATTGTGTCAAAAAATATTTTTTAGACTCTTAGTCGTCTATCTGATATATGGTATAGTCCACGAGTTGCCATTTTTTAAGTTGTTAGTCTCATACAAATTTGGTGAAGATCTGAGAGGATTTCTCACTTTTAGGTTTCTACCAGTGGAATCAGCCCTTTAACTACTATAGGTAGGGATTGATGGAGCACCTTGGTTATTAATGTTAGTGTTACTACAATAGACTCTAACTAGATGGCGCTACTGTACATCGCTAGATTGTTTCCAAATAAGTTTGTACGCGCGAAGTATACAGGTCTGCAAAGGCACTTGTCGTAAAAAAAAACTACAAGAAATTAATTAGTAATCATTATCCCCAAGTTTACTCAAAGAGAATTGACCTGTCCACGAAAGTTTTATAGTTACTTAACTTTTAACCAAATTCATGTCTTCAATAAATTTTGGTCACCGTAGCGATAGGGAAAAAGTGAATCGGCTGTATTAGCCGAATCAATTATAGGGCCATCAGGGCAGAGGACTGGTTTTTAGAGTCCATGTGGCTTCTGGCGGTAATACGAGATTATTTTAAGAGCCTTATCCGATCTGATAAAGTATGCACGTTTTATACGGCTTTATAACGCACGGATAAGTAATTTACTTGTGTATTCTGATCTAAAAAGGAATAATGTAAAAATAATAGTAAAAAAATCTTGACTGCGCCCAGTCGCACCCACAAATGCATCACCAGTTTACGAGACTTGGAGGCATGTTATGCCGCTTGTTGTGGTACGAGTATATCTTGCTTGTTTGGCAATTGGGGTAAGCTCAGCACTGTACTAAGGCACACAGACTAAGTTTAGTCTACGCAGGGCTGGTTTTCAGCATGCCCCATTGCTCATAACATTGGTTTGTTTAATAACGTTTGGATTTTCCGATCTTACCTATTAGCATACTCAAGTAGCAAAATTTGCCCATAATATATTTTTAATTATTAAATAACTCTAGTAAACATAATAACATTTGGGCCGTTATTGTTATTGTGCTGTTAACAGATAAAACATTTTTCCTTCTCCTTCTTTCCTGAGTATTAACAACTCCCATTGATGACCAATTTTATATGTAAGTACTTCAAGGGATTGAGTCCAGAGACTCCAGACTCCAAATCGTGCTCCAGTATTAAATCAACTGTGTTACGGAAAGCAGTGTAATGCAATATCATTCATTACAATAAAACGTTATTAACCCACACATTACAATAAAACGTTTTTAAGAAAACACCATGTTTCACGTCGCCAGATCTAGGGGCGAACAGTCCCGTCAATCAGAATGACGAAAATACGCCGCGAAGCCATCCACCCGAACTTCGCGGGCGTTCAAGGCATGAATGTGGAAGGGGATATAAGAAAACACTTTGTTACACGTATTTAAATTTGGCCTAGAACGCAATAGGAGTTAAAAACCCAGATTCTGCAGTACTTCGAACAGCTAATGAGAAACTCTGCGGTGTACTATTATTTATTCCGTGGCGTTACTTATATAGCAGCTATATAATTAGCTAGTAGGTGCAAATCGCAGTACGCGGTGTTAATAACGCTTTTACTACAGGCAACACTAGGCTGGGACCCGTAAACTTAACCAATCAAACTCAACTTTCCAAACGAGTTTCTGAACACCTGCATACATAGTTTATCCGTGCTTCAATGTTAAGAAAATATTAAGAAACATTACCTCGTGTTTTCCCATGAAACTGGCGGCTTAGCAATTTATTTCGCGTTAGACTCGGGAGAGTTTTTATGGCAACACAGCAAGCAACCCTTTTGTAATGAACTTGTGCGTGAAAGAATTATTCGTTTGAAATACCGATAGATAGTGAAATGGTTGTACGAATATTGGGTTGCATTTTTATGTCCATTTTACGGAGGACCGTTTCATTTTAATAAAAATTTAAATTTGAAACCTAAAAACATTATAACACATGTTTTTTTTTTTTACTCAGTTTCCTGTAATCTCTAAGCGAAATCACTGGGTATATATTATTATGTAGGTAGTTATGAGTCAAGACTAGGGGGCGAGCGTAGAGAGGCGATATCAGGGATCCTAGCAGGGATATGAATATGAACCGACTCCAGACTAGTCTCAAAAAAGGCTCCATATTATGTACGTCTTAGTCCTACCAAAAGGAAATTTAATAACCGTAAAAAATTCGAATAACCAGCAATTTTCATAGTCGCTGCCAGGAAGTATGCTTCAGTGCCGCACGAGGTTTTTCATTCCAGCCAGAGGTGTCACTGCATTTTTATTGTTATGGGCAGCGTGGAGCGAATACACTATCAGATGAGTGAGTGACGCCTAGAAGATTCTTCAGTCCTATAAGAAAAGAGCTACACTAGACCTGTAGACCTCTTTTTAGCAGCTACTGAAACATAATCTTTATTAGAGCTTGATGACAACGATCGATAGGTGGTACTGGTACTTAGAATTATCTAGGTGTTAAATTCTTTAGTAGTATACCTAAATTGAATGGGAGTTTTAGTAGATATCCTTTATCTACTCTCCTTCATTTCCTTAGCATGAATACTATGTCAACCTGTGCTAATACTGGCTGCATCCGCTTTCCAGCTTACTTGCCTACCTGACTGGTCCACTGCGCACTGCGCACGATCTTTTGCATACTGAACTATGTTATGAAGAAGGTATATAATTATGGGTTCACACTTCACATTACTATACCTACTAACTATGTTATGAAGAAGGTATATAATTATGGGTTCACAATTCACATTACTATACCTACATATATTTATGTACATAATTGTGGTAAAAACGGAATGTTATGTAAAAACATTATTGAATAACTCCATGGTTTCTTGTTTATTGCAGATTTCAAATGTTAAACTAGCTACATTGTTAAACTAGCTTTTTCCCGTGACTTCATTAGTACAGATTATTATACACTAGCTTTCCCGCCCGCGACTTCGTCCGCGCGGACTGCAGTTTATCGCGAAAAAAAGCATCCTTTGTTCTTCTAGGATATTTAAAACCAATGCAAAAGTATGTATAGCACCAACGCTCTTGTTTTTTTTGACATATTTTTTATTTCGTTTCCATGGCAACCGTTCCTTAAAGCAGTAATCAACATTTTCCAGTTTTCACATGGAAACTTACAATTTTCCGGGATAAAAGTATCCTATATTTTATTCCAGGGTATAAGCTAAATCGGTCCAGCCGTTATCGTGTGAAAGCTCCCCAAATAAACAAACAAACAAACAAACAGACAACGTTTCCCTTTTATATATTGGTATAGATTTCACAGTATAACTACCCCAGAGTAGGACATGAGACTCTTTTTTCAACGTTTCAAACTACTTCCATATCAAATTTCATTAAGATTAATATGTTTTAAATTTAATTAAACCTCTACTTACAACAAGCAGCGACTTACACCCGTTTTACCTAGGTATGTGATAAGTACTCTCCTCTTCACAAAATATTTAAAAGAATCTATCTATCTATCTAAACAGCCCGTATCCACCCACTGTCTCCTCTCGTTCACGCCAGTCTTTCTAGACCTGTGCTAGTCTCATCCATTGGCCTCCAGCGTGCCTCACAATATAGTCTGACCTTCGGGCTGGTGGTCTGCTTTGAGCTCTCAGCCTATCTCTTGGATAGCATTCGGTGCCTTGATCTACCTGTTTTCATCCCGTCTTGCCAAATTTCCTGCCTATTTCCATTTTATCCGGGCAATTCGCATACCTAACTAAAAGTACTGACATGAATGACAATGTCTAAAATAACCCTCCTTTTACTACGAATTTGTTAGTACTCACGCAAGTGTAGGTACATTCTGCAGGTATCGAATCAGAAAATGGGATTGTTTCCAAAAATATCGGAGCTAATAAAGCGGAAGTGAAACGGGGAAATGCGAAAGTTCCCCAGAGGTGCTTCGTACATTGTGAATCTGGTTATTTATAGACGAGACGGCGCCTGGGCATCGATCCTTGGGGGGAAAACCCGTACTTGCTTGGTGCCGGACGCCATGACATTAGATACATGCAACTTAGTAGCATCAAAATAAACCAATAAAAAAATGTGTTAAGAATAGTACAATCGGCGAGATTAGATTGCAATTCGTTTGTTTCACCACCTCAAGAAAATAGGTGAAAACCGCATTCAAATCTGTTTAGTAGTTCTCAATATTAACTGCTTTTATGCTATGTGTATAATGATACTATTGCTGAATGATAATACAATAAATTCTCAAAATGATTGTGAAGCTATTTTGGGATGATAGAGGCTCAGCAATACTGGTATACAATGGGTATTCTAGGATCTGTCTATCCTAATTATGATTCCACTAGAAATTAAAATCATTATCATAACAAAATTGCAGTCAAGTTTCTCAATTCAACTTGATTGTTTTACAACATCACAAAGACATTGTATTGTTGAGTAGGTTTCGGCTGCCCGATGCTTTTCTTCGGTACCACTAGATACCTATATTTGCTGTCCCATCGCACAGATAACCATTCGACGAATTGGCGACACACCACACTTTCGCACACCACCAGTTCCGAACCCGTTGTAAACGCCTCCTGATCCTGACCTGTCAGAAACTTTACACTAAATCACGGCAGAGACTATACGAATAAGAAGAGAAGAGATGCATGTTCATTATCATAATAATCATCAGCCTATATCTGTCCACTACTGGACGTAGGCCTCTCCTAATGTACGCCACTGAGCTCGGTCTTCAGCTCCCCTCATCCATTTTCTTCCAGCCGCTTTTAGCAGGTCGTCACTCCGCCTGGCCACAGGGCGTTCTATTATACATTGGCCTAAACGTGGTCTCCACTCAAGAACTCTTCTACCCCAACGGTTATCAGTTTTTCTGGAAATGTGACCAGCCCACTGCCACTTTAGCTTGCTCATCCATAGAGCTATGTCGGTTACCTTGCAAGGTATCCGACAGAGAACCATGGTTCTCTGTCGGATATCTTCATTACGATTCTTGTCCTCCAGAGAAACTCCAAGCATAGGTCTCTCCATAGTTCGCTGAGCGACCTTAAACTTCTGGACTAGTCTGTCCGTGAGTGTCCACGTTTTGGCTCCGTAGATCATGACTAGTAGGACGCACTGATTGAAGATTTTTGTCTTCAGGCACTTCATCATAATCAGCATAATATATTCGTCCAATATTGAACGTCATCTAACTCCTTCCATTTCGTTCTGCTAGTGCTCTTTTGAATCCTCTACTATCAAGTTAACCAGTATGAAGGCAGATGTACTCGTATATAAATAAAATCGAACTCGAATATCTATTATTTTTTTGGTGATTTATGATGTACAATGTACGATTTACTTTTAAGTGGTATGCAATAAAGAGTTATCTATCTATCTATCTATCTATCTATCTATCTATCTATCTTTGATTATTGATGATCTTAACATCGATGTACTTACGATCGCTCGGCGCCCCTACGCTCCATCCCACCAGCGCGAGCACAGCAACAAACACAGTAACCGTCAGGGAAGTCATTTTACCACTACTTATAGCAATTCAGGCAAATTGCCTTATATACAGGTGACATTGTCCGCCCACCGGCCATCATTAGGCCTGTAGTTCTGTACGACACGGTTACAGTGGAACACGGTGCTCGAAGTTCAAATGGACAGTCTATTTTATCATACACACACCTACTCAAACCGTAGCTAAGTAGCTGACATTAGTGACAACATTAAAAAAAAATACAGGTAGAATTACAATTATCTCGAAAGATCGAATCGCACATTTTTCCCTAATATCATATTGGCCTGCTCTTATGGGTTAGGTATCCTGAAAAAAATGTCAACGCGCCAAAAAATTGCCTCATTCAAAAGGCAGCTCTTATTGGGCACGAGTTCACCTATATCAGAACCTTGTCTGAAACCTACAAAAGTCGCTAACTAAACTACACTTAAAAAATATGTGACACTTTCTAGTTTTCTGGTTTAACGAGGTTCTCAAGTTGATGAATAGAAAGAGTTGTTGAGAAATACACCGCCATAGATTATCTGCAGGTTACAACTATGTTATATATATATTATATATTTATATATGTTATATATTACCTCTTTGATTTTCTCTCATCCGTCAAGTCTTGCACTGGGCAAGCCTAAACATATGCTCCTCGACGAATTATCATACAATCTTATGTATTGTCGGATATTCCACTGAGCCGCGACCTTGGGTTGAATGATCTGATCTACGCATCGTCGCGTAATGCCATTGAAACTGTATCATTGTAAGGACCCCGGTATTTGTTTTGTTTGATATACTGTGCTGTTTTAGATGAAATCTATTTCTGGAACTCATTGTATCTGTTTTAGATGAAATCTATGTCTGTAACTAATTGTATCTGTTTTAGATGAAATCTATGTCTGCAACTCATTGTATCTGTTTTAGATGAAATCTATGTCTGCAGCTAATTGTATCTGTTTTAGATTAAATCTATGTTTGCAGCTAATTGTATCTGTTTTAGATTAAATCTATGTCTGTAACTAATTGTATCTGTTTTAGATGAAATCTATGTCTGTAACTAATTGTATCTGTTTTAGATGAAATCTATGTCTGCAACTCATTGTATCTGTTTTAGATGAAATCTATGTCTGCAGCTAATTGTATCTGTTTTAGATTAAATCTATGTTTGCAGCTAATTGTATCTGTTTTAGATGAAATCTATGTCTGTAACTAATTGTATCTGTTTTAGATGAAATCTATGTCTGCAACTCATTGTATCTGTTTTAGATGAAATCTATGTCTGCAGCTACTTGTATCTGTTTTAGATTAAATCTATGTCTGCAACTAATTGTATCTGTTTTAGATTAAATCTATGTCTGCAACTAATAGTATCTGTTTTAAAGTGTATATCCTCTGTAGCGATATTATTAGATAAGTTTCAAAAAGAAGAAAGAAGAAGAAAAAAGTTTTTATTGGCACAACAAATAAAATGTACAAAAATATAATTAGTACCTATACAAAATAACATGTGCATAACAAGCTATTCGAGTGTACCAAAAGGGCCAGTGCTCAGCAAAAATGACGCTGGTTTTCACAGAAAGGCCCCGCGCGGGTGAATTAAAAGCGTCTAGGCATACATATTTTTTGGGATGTGGGATGTAGACCAAACAATTTTAAAAATTATCTTGTAATGATTGCTTTATGTAATGATTGTAACTCAAATACATACATACCTACATGAACCCTAAAAATAATACACTCCTTTTATGGGCAGTCGTGTAAAAACGTACAGTCTAACGAGAACGTTTAAAAAATGATCTTTTTAAACCTTATTGCAGTCGAATTGAAAAATTTCCACGTTTTTTGAATTCGGTTAAAAAACGCGTATTCCCAAAATTGTTTAACCCTGTATAGTTAACCCATCTCCAAAGAACCGAATCGATACAAACAAAATGTGTTGCCGGCACCTTTTGTATTCGAAGCTCCCCTAGGTATAGGCCACCCTCTGTATGCTACTGAGCGCTTCGCGCGATATGAAGCGCTTCTTGTCTGTTTACAAAGTAAACTGCCTAGTAAAATTCGTTACCATAAAAACCCAATGTATATAACGCACCCAGTCTAAGTGTTCAGGTTTAGCACCGGTTTAGAGTAACTGAAAACTATGCATTGCAAAGTCACTTCTAGGTCGTGGTGATAAAGTCCATTGCGTTTGCCGAGTTATGGGATAAACAATAGTACAGCTTCATACAGCGTAAGGTTGTTTACACACTTAAAAGTTATATCTATCACATAAAAATAGGTAATCGAGAAATTATTGCTAGTAAAGTCAATTTTCTCCGCGCAAGAGGCAGCGTTTATTACTGAAAACATTTTAAACCATGCAAGCACTTTTTGCCCCGCTGAATTGCAATGCTAATTCCATGAGCCAAATAAGTACCTGCATATTGGTGAAGCGTCGTCGCATGTACCTGGCGCTCAGATGGATGGAAAAACGATGAGCTCCCGGTCCCCACGGCACAGAATAAATTATAGTGCTACGTACCCACGGTCACAACAAAGTCTCAACACTTGAAACCGTAGGAAGGGTCGACATCAGCAATGCGATATCTCATGTAAAGACAGAACATATTTATGTACCTATACCTATACAGTGTATAATATTGTAACTTTTAAAGTTTCGCGATTCGAACACATAGTTAAATATTTAAACGGGACTTAATCGCGCTGAAAACTTAATATTTATTTACCTCGACGTTTCGATCAAGTTGCATTGATCGTGGTCACGAGAAGACTGAGACTGGTATACGAGTATATATATTGTGAAATAAGTACTCCTACATAAAACTTATACGACGCCTCTGTCAGCTACCTCTAGTAAAATATTTACAAGCAACGTCACGTCATCAAGCCCAAAAAAATCTTACCTGCACGAAAAGAGTATTTCCAAATTGCCTAACTTTCTATTTAAAACCTGTGCCAGAGTGAGATATATCTTCCCCTGCGTCCCCTCGTCTGCTTTCTACATTTCTCCGTAAAGTTGACTCATAACTCTCTTCTCCGGAAAGCCTTTGCAAGTTAAACTGAATGTTTTCGGAGTTCCGAAGTCTTTTTTGTACGTTTTACGATTTTTCGCAGTAGGCACGCGACATAAACACACACAGTAGGGGCGCACAAGACTATAATAACCACAGAAGAAATAATAGTACTAGCGTACAGAAGGATCACTAAATAAAAAGCGACACTTGCTGCCACGCAATAAAGTGCAATTCAGCTCGCACGACTTTTTTTTTTAGGAATGTCTATATGCTGTTGGCCTCTACTGGCCTCTACAGCGTACCTTTGCAAAGGCGCTCCGCCGCAATGCGTGACGCAGGAGGCGCACGCCAAAGTAAAATTTTAGCGACTTGCTCAAGGGCACCCAAGGGAAACGAACCTCGGCTTGGGCCGTCGCTTAGACTACAGGATATCTAACTAACTCGGTATTTAGCGATCCAGGGGGCCTATTACTTACTGAACTATTGCTAGGAGCCTCATAAGTGATTTGGTAACTGACCACCATTTCGGAATACATCTCTGAGAAGAAATGGCAAGAAACTCAGAGAAGAATAAATAAATTAACTAATTACGGGATCTTTGACCCCGCTTGCGGGGTCGGTGTCTGATTACTCGTGTGTTGCTTGGTGACTGGCTAGACGATTCCGTCGCTGCCTGCAGAGCAGTAGCGATAGCATCGTCTGGATCGCTCAGAAAATCGCGGGGGCGCCTACGGGGTGGGCACGTCTGTCGGATTGTAGTCCGTCGCTTTTACGATAAGCTGATTAGGATGATGAGGAGCAGCGTCAAAGTAACGCCGTGCTATATCCTTCATACATTGAAGGATAGAGGGAAGCTCGAGATCGCAATGCAGGTCGACGTTCCTCTGAAACCATTGGGCGCCGACCGCATTCTGGATGAATTTATTTAGAATTATCTGCAGAGAATGCAGATCAAAACGGGACGCGTGTGTGAAGGTCACGCTAGCGTACGTCATTATCGGTCGGATACAAGTTTTATACAGGGTGAGATTACTACGCAGGGGCATTTTACTGTTCGAATTTATAGAGGCGACCTTGGACGAAGGCCGCCTTTTTTCGGACTCTACGGATGTGCTCACTGAAGTTGAGTTGATAGTCGAGAGTGACGCCTAAGTATTTAGTGGATTTAGCCCACGGAATGGGTTTGCCGCTAAGTTTGATATCGATAGTGGGGTAGTATCAGCGTTACTCATAAGAAAAACGTATTGCTACGCTCTTCTCCGGGTTCACCGTTAAACGCCACATTCGGAACCATCGTTCAAGCGCGACAAGCGCTCTTCGGATGTTATAGACGTTGAGGGCCCAATTCCAACCGGTGGAATAGAGAGCGGTGTCATCCGCAAAGAGGGAGATCTCTACTTTGGGAGTGCACGGGTAGTCGCTAGTGTATAGCGAAAAAAGGAGTGGGGATAGCGCGGAGCCCTGAGGGACTCCGGCTCTGATGGAACGACCTTGAATGCGTATCATTTTATTAGCCTAGAATGCGTCTCTCTTTCTAACGCGTAAGTCTATCTCACATGACGCGGGGAGCGCATTAAATTAAGGGAACTCGATATCCCAGCGGCCGGTAGGTAATTAGCGCGCGCAAGTACATCGAGTGAAACAGGCCTGATATAACTAGGCGCCAAGCTTCTAACTTTTTTCATCCACTATAATGTATAAATATATTTACTTACAAGCCATTGACATGAATAAAAAAACATTCTTTATCTACACTCATATCGTAATATCCAAATTATGAACACTAAAATGGTAATAATGACATACTTTACGCACGGCACTTCTATAATAAGTTTTTTTTATTACAACACTGTATTTGAACTAAACAATACTTTTTTATATTATTAAAGCACCGTATATGGCCCTGACCAATGAGGATGTTGGGTATTTTTTTCCCATAATAGTGCAGTACTTAGTTATATATTTAAACGGGACTTAATCGCGCTGAAAACTTAATTTTTATTTACCTCGACGTTTCAATCAAGTTGCATTGATCGTGGTCATGAGAAGACTGAAGTAGCGGGTGTCAGCGTCGAGAAGGGCGAGCGTTGTCTCCAACTACCCGCTTTGGTTTAAAAATTTGAAAGTTTAAAAATACAAGTACAGTACTTATTATTATTATTTTTCCCGATTAGGGAAATTTTAATTCTGTGTGGCCGTTTATTATCTATGGCGGCGTGTGCTAGAGCGCATACGCGCACATTCGCTGAATGGATTGACATATATTAGATTTGCCGCCATTAGATATACTTTCATTTTCTCATTAGATATATTTTAATTTTCTCAAGTGTGTGCGAATTTATGTGTTTATATTACTTGTGAACGTTTTTTGGTTAAAAAAATGGATAGTAGTGATGCAGTAGAAGATTTGACGCCACCAAATATCCTCGACGTAGAAAACACAAAGAAAGCCATGAGAAAACGTGTTAAATCTCGCAATATTATGAGATAATAATTATACTCATCGTGAGGAACCCTCTCCACGCGAGTTCAATGCGCACTTGTCCGGCTTTTAATTTGGTATGAGCTGGGCATGAACCGTTCTACGTATTGCCCATACTGCTTACACACAGAAAATCTATGAAGAAGGCGGATGACTCACGTACTGAATGAGGGTCGTACAGAGTATGGGATGAGTAGTCAAAATTATGCTTGGACTAGTTAAGTTGATATCAAATATGAGACTATTACGTTAAGAACTACACCAACTACAATCTGGGTATCTTTAAGGCTAGTATGAATCACCACCTCGCCTGATGGTGAAGAGATAATGGCTGAAGATGGAGCACGACTTTCTAGGAGATACCTAATCAGTGTGACCCTGAAGATGCCCAGGTTGTACTATTCAGGAAACAAGGAAGAGGTGGCGAAGAGTTTCTTTCCATAAAAGTACGATGTTACGATGTACTTACGATAAACGTGGAACTAAAACGCTCCCATTTTACACAGTACCCAAAGAGTCCAACCCTTCTGAGGTCCAACTAAACCTACGCCCCCAGTTCTACTGTATATCTGTCTGTCTGACCTACATAAAGGTCTATCCTGGGAAAAAGTTTTATATGTCTTATTGTAGTACTAAAAGTACATTAAAAGTACCTACAATATACATTGTACCAAACATCAAAATTAGTTAGTTCAGCCGTCAAATGATTTTTATCGATTACTCGTCTTCTTGTCATTGGATTAAGTTACAAAGTACCTACTCCAGATTTTAAGTCAAATCCTATGCTGTCCAACAGTGAAAACAACATTTCAATCGGTTTAGCAGTTTTTACTTGATGCGAGAACACTACCATTTTAGAAATGATATATGCTTATTATCTTCATTCTACAGACTGCTTTATTATAAGTATAGATTTTTACCCGACTGTGGAGGGTTATTTTTTTGGGCTGTATGTATGTGGTTATGTATTTGTATGTTATTTTGGAGCGTCCTAAAATACCAGTCCAAAAATATTTAATTCTTCAAACATCTTTGACTCTAAAAAAAATACGACGAAAACTCTTTGACCGATTTACTTCGTTTGCGGAAACTAAAAAGTTTACAATTAAAATATTATTTTATGAAAAAAAAACCGGTGAAGATTTAGCTCGCCAGACTATTTGATCACGTCAAAGGAAAAATTAAATGCATGATGCCTCCGACTGCGTCTGAAATTTTAAAATCAAGAATCTAAAGCTTGTCTGCCTCTTTTAGTTCGCAGCGTTTTTTTTTGCTCTACCTTTTGATGTATCAAGTAGGTAACTAAGGTCATTGACCTTTTATTCTGTGTTGCATTATATTGGTCGAGTGTGCATGCTAAATACACCAAGCGTCCACATTCAGGCCTAATGCCCACCCCATGTCGGCAATGTCGTTAATTCTCACTAAAGCCCCGTGCACATCGGCGACTAATCTCATTACCGACCCGGTGTGCACTCGCCCTAATGGATCCCGCTGACGAGTTGACAAAAGACAGATCGTTTTATATTCTTTGACGGATCTAAAAGGTGACGAGTTTTCTGACGCGTGTGATAGATCTACGCGTTATTTTTCATAAAATACAAATTTTTGGACTTCTGACATTAAGGTTAATGTTCTGACTGTAAAGGCTATCTTTAGAAAATAAAATTCTCATTTTTTTAATAAATTGGTTAAATTTTGGTATTTAGTCCCCACTAATATATAAAAATGAAACATTGTCTGTTTGTGTGTTTGTTTGTTTGCTTGGGGCATTTTCACGCCAAAACGTCTGGACCGATGTTGATCAAAGTTTGTATGTAGATACTGTTCACAGCAGAGACCAACATAGGGTACTTTTAATCCCCGAAAATGGAAAGTTGTCACAGGAAAACGGGAAAATAAATGCGAAATTTTGAATATATGGGTATACTAATACAATAGATCAACATAAGATACGTTTATCCCGAAAATAGAAAGAACACCCGGGAAATTTAGTTTTAATTCAGTTGTTGTACTCGCTTTCACATAAAAACGGTTAAACTGATTACGAGTACAGAATGCCATTTTCCACTAATCCCCATCCCCACTAATATATAAAAGTAAAACGTTGCCTGTTTGTTTGTTTGGGGCGCTTTCACGCGATAACGGCTGGACCTAATTTAATGGTAAATTTTGTATGTAGATGCTGTATACCATACAGAAAAACATAGCATACTTTTTATCCCGGTAAAATTGTACATGCGGGCAAAGCCGTGGGGCGCAGCTAGTTAAATATGTTAACTATATGATTTTAATCATAAAATCTGTCGTGTCGGTTCAAACAACTAATAACTCATTAATGTTTTTGTTTCAGGTTAACATTTTCGTCAAACCACTCGGTTGGATTAACATCATCAAAGTTAGTACCTGTTATCTTATACACTCAGAGCATTGAAGTATTTCGCCAGAGCTGCCACACGTTGGGCGCCAAAAATAATGATTTGTTGTTCATCATCATCATCAGCCTTAAGACGTCTACTGCTAATCACATAGATGTGACGCAGAAGGCTAAAAAAAATATTCTACACCGCCAATCAAACGAGTGGAGCATACGAGTGGTTGTGTATGTTAGCATGAGTGGATAACTTTTGGTGTTTAGTGGTTGATACACAATTTCATCACAACTGACTGCAATGTTGATTTTCCCCGAGAACTTGACAGAATTGACGAAACTATCAAGGTCGATATCTAATCTAACTGCGATGTGTCGGCCGATCGGCATAACATGGTGTCCGTTAAGCTAGTGCGGACGAGCAGATTGGCATATCTTGAGTGCTGCATTTTCGATTTGATGGTCTCTCAGTCTTTATTATGCCTTCTTGGATGTGACCAAGAATGTGACATAGACTTGCCGCTTAGACATCCACGACGAGCGATTGCTCGCTGTGTCCATCCTTGCGTCTCACCAGATTATCAGGCCGCCTCGTCGGGGCCATCTTATGCTTAGTCCTCCGGTCCGTGCTCGCCATTTGATCACCCCGACAGTTATCGTAAAGGTAAATTAACGATTCTTCAACTAATTCACAAATAAACAAAACAAAAAAATAACTAGCTTAACAGCTAAAAAAAAACACGCCTGTCCTGCCAAAAAAGAGCTTTTGCCAATAAATTATATACTGTTGGAATGTGCTTATCAAGGCCTTCAATTTGATACCCATATTGTATAACTAGCTTAACACGCCTGCCCTGCCATAAAAGAGACTATGCCAAAAAAAAAAGTTGGAATTGGTCAAGACCTTCAATTTGATACCCGTATTGTAAATTTCGAAGAAAAAAATATTTTTTCTAGTTTGAAAATGATGCCATACTGCCGCCATAATGAATGTTTTCACAAAAATATATAGCCTATGTTACTTGGGGGATGTAAGGATTCTAACGGTACCCCATACATCTAAATCTATTCAGGCATTTAAAAGTTATGGTGAAATAAAGAAACTCACATACAAACATAAATGAATGCTATTAACATAACACTCCTTTTTTTGGGCAGTCGTGTAAAAAGCTTTCTTGCAGTAGATGCTTAAACAATATTTCGTGTCTGAGCTGTTGAACGTTGAAAAGTTCCGTTATCTGGATCTATTCCTGGATGTCGGTTCAGGTCATGCTTGTAACAAGTAAAAATTCAACTCCGTAGGATAAGAGGAAGTTATTCAAACTTAGCTTGCACATTAATCCAAACAAAGAAACATACAAACATTGCGAGTTAAATTAAAGCTTTTAAAATAGATTCAATATCGATTCAGTTTCAGAACTCGACCAAAGCTTTCGCTGCCAGAAGCGTACAAGAAAATATTTCTCTTTAAATTTCTCCATAACCGAGAAAGTTCAAGACAGTTTAAAAAGTTCATATAATATATAATATATATATATAGTTCAGTTCATATATTTGAACAATAGTTTCTAACAAAGTGTAAACACGTAACAAAACAAGGAACGAACAAGTGTGTTGAGTTGAATGTGTAGTGATTCAACTTCAAATTCATAAAGGCGGACAGACCAAACACATTGCTTCTATTATTCATCGTTCGGTGGCTATGACGTTGCAGACGCTACGCTTGTTGTGAGTCATTTTACAATTATCGAGGGAGGGGTCAAATGCAGGGGTGCTTTCCACCCCCGAATTAATATTAAAATGCGAACCGTAACGTCGGGATAATAGATGATCTACAATTTGGACGGATTATATTCATTGTGAAAAGAATATTGAGCTAGAATTATCAGTTTTGATAGTATTGGAAATGTGTTTATGGTTTTAATTGGGATCCAGGATTTAGAATCATTGTACTTCTAGGCCTGCCATCACTCAAAACGGTGAAGGGAAACATTGAAAGAAAACTGCCTTGTCCAAAAAACACATTTAAAGACATGAAACATCCACCTCATTGGTCAGAAAGGTGTCGTGTTGGATATAATGGTGGGTGTTGGTTCATTGTATCCCATAAGTGCTCTCTGATCTGGCTCTGAGAGTCAGAGAGAATGATAACCACAAAATAGTACCTACACTTACGCAGACAAGAACAATTAATTTTCAATTTATACCAACGTCTGCTTTCGAAAAGGGTCTTAATGACCACGTACCAGCACCAGCAGTGGGAGCCACTGAGCATTTCCATACCGTTTGCCAACGATAATAATCAATCAAGTCAGCCTGAACCTGGGCGTACTCAGGACAAGAGGTTGGAGGGCACATACGCCCTCTCTGCGCCTAACCCTATTGATATCTGTTTAAAACGACAGAAGAATGGACATCGAACTTGAAGAAATTAAATAGATAGATAAAACAACTCTTTATTGTATTCTAAAAATTTACATAAACAAATGAACTACAACTAATATTACACAGAATGGTTAAATTATCAAATACTTAATTATCTAAATGCCGTACTCATAATCGACAAATAACGCTAGACAAGCATTAAATCGCCTTTTAATATGGATATTGACTCTACTTCCTTGATTAGCGTTAATTGTCGATTATGAGTACGGCAGTAAGTAATTTAATATCGCTAAAATTATGGTGTCCAGAATGTGTCCAGACTACACAAACAAATAGAATACTTCATTGCGAGGTACCTTGTATCTTTAGGAGCATTTGATTCACTAAACGGTGGATATATCGTATAGGATTCACGTAATATTAATAGAAAATTGTACTTTTTACAAGTAAACTATGAAATGTGACAGATTTTTGACTAAATGGGTGGACCCTTGCCCCTACCTGGCTATGGCCATCAAGTCAGCCGTCTCCACGCTCTAGCGGCGGTAGAGAATCGGTGCAATTAGTCGCGTATTGCCGGCTCACCCACTATGTGAGTGTTTGTGAGTTTCGAGAGCTAGACGGAGGGAAAATTTGATGTCGGAGCTATCGTATAAATGGATTTTTGCCAAAGCCTTTTGATGATATAGATACCATGCACAAACAAGTACATATACATAATTTACTGGCCAAACAAAAAACTGTATAATAATAAAAAATAAAAAAATACTCGGTATTTAGGTGTGTTTTATGTCACGTTCTAGGAAGAATTTCTATAACACGCCTGCCACGCAATAGCAACTATACTGTCAAACGTAACAGTTGTCATCATACGAGGGCTGTTTGATAAGTCCTTATCTCAATATACCTACCTCGTGTTTGGTTTAGGCACAACGCGACTAAGGCACACAGCGTTTTAGGTAGGCAACGAGCAACCTTTTTTCTAGTAAATGGCATTAACAATGGCAGGCACAATCTTTCAAATGAAGACTGTCTAAAACTGAGCAAAAAAAAACAAGTTTTTGACAGTTTAACTGTGATCACTCGTAAATTTTCAACAACTATGGAAAAATCTGAATTTTGTGCCGTTATAAAACATTTTTTTATGAAGGGTTGCAGTGCTGCCACAATAAAAACTGAACTTGATTCTGTTCATGGCACTAACGCACCAACGTTGCAGACTGTTTATAACTGGATAAATGATTTTAAACGTGGTCGGTCAAGCACATCTGATGCTCCACGCTCTGGTCGCCCAATCGAAGTCACTACTGAGGATTTTGTTGAAGAAGTCCATAATATTGTACTCGACGACCGCCGAGTGAAGGTGCGTGAAATAGCTGAGAACACAGGCATCTCCACTGAGCGAGTACATAAAATCCTGCATGAAGATTTGGGTATGACAAAGCTGTCTGCACGATGGGTGCCACTTTTGTTGACAATCAAGACAATGCCCCAGTGCACACGTCAGCTATTGCAATGGCCAAAATCCACGAGTTGGGCTTCGAGCTGGTTCCGCATGCTCCGTATACGCCGGACCTAGCTCCGTGCGATTATTACCTATTTCCAAATCTGAAAAGATGGCTTGGAGGGCAAATTTTTTTGACAAATGAGGACTGCAGCGCAGGTGTAAACAGCTATTTTGAAGACCTCGACAAAACGTATTTTTTGGAGGGGATAAAAAAATTGGAAACTCGCTGGAACAAGTGTTTGGCCCTCAAAGGAGACTATGTTGAGAAATAAATGTAAATTGTTTAAAAAAATATATATATTTTTACTTTTTAAAACGACTTATCAAACAGCCCTCGTATGTACCGATTTCGGTTGTAAAGCAATCACTATCGATATGTCGAGACTGCAGGCCCAGGTGCAGTGTGAGCGGGAGAGATGATGCAGCTCGGGAGTCGTTTTTGATTAAAAAATTGTGCTTTTCTTAGGTAGTACTTACTACGAACGTACTTTTCTATCCACAGTACTTTTTGGTTCGCATAAAGTTGTGTCATTAGAACGTCGTTATCGTTTTGCTATTCGTCCTTTTGCTAATTTCGGGACGTAATTATGTATACGATGAAAACAAAAGTTTCATTTAATTTTAACTGTTGTGCACCATCGTTAAACTTGATGAAATTTACTTAAACCTTTATCTGCGTATAGCTACCGTTTGTTCATTTGTACCATGAACTTTTTTTTGCTGAAAACATGTCTTATAACGATTAGATTGTCTGCTTAGTTTCTAGCAGTTTCAAAATCATGGTAATTAATACGAACTACTGGTTTATTAGCTTATTCTCTTATTAACATTCCGCCTCCTGTTCCTGTCCAGTTTATTAAAACTTAAATTGAATTTAATTGCACTGCTGTCCCTTCACAATGGCCGCATTAAATTCGCCAGAGTCCGATAAATCAGGCGAAGTTTCAATTAAAAAAGAAACAAATTAGTGACTTAGCAACTTTTCCTTCCCGCCTCGGCGTAAGCTTTTATCTCCTGAGCGATCGGCCGGTGCCTTTGTTAATGTACTTTTGAAGCTCGATTTAATCGCGTTAGAATATACTTATCGTAAGTCTGCACCCAACGGTCCTTGTATCAGGAACCCTTCTACACCGACGGAACTCGATAAATTATACAACGGTAAACCTAAACTAGACGCTTGTATGAGTCAATTCCCAACCACAATAGATTTTTAAATGGTTGGGAACCTTATTTAGAGTCGTCGCTAAGGCGGTGTTCTTGTTTGGAAGTTACTCTGTATGCCTTTGGAGCCATATTGAATATCGTTATCATCAACCATAGATCTAGCTAAAGGGGGGAAGATACGGCACGCTTAACCAAAAACATCATCATCACACTACGTTTGCCTAAATGCGGTATCCACTCTAGAACTCGTTTACCCCAACGGTTGTCGGTTTTTCGAGAGATGTGACCAGCCCATTGCAACTTCAGCTTGCTAATTCTTTGAACTATGACGGTAACTTTGGTACTCTGTTAGATTACTTTCTAACGAATCTTGTCCAGAATTTGTTGTTGTTGAGAAACACCGAGCACAGCTCTTTCCATAGCTCGATGACCTTAAATTTATGAACCAATCTCATCGTGAGTGTCCATGTTTCGGCTCCGTAGGTCTTGACTGGTAGGACGCACGCATTGAAGACTTTCGTCTTTAGGCACTGTGGTATGGACGAAGAGAAGACTTGACGAAGCTTACCAAATGCTGCCCACCCCAGCTGAGAGTGGTGGCCTACCATTGCCCGGGGATTCTTCGCACCCTTCTTCCCCGCCCTGCCGTTACCATGACCGCCACCTTGGTCAGGAATAGCAAGGCCGCCGGGAACTAGGGGCCGTTTTTTTATTGTATATGTCATTTTGGAGGTTTTGCCCACATTCAAGAAGCTTTGAGGAACGCGCTCATGTTAACGCTATTTACTTCGGGAAGCACGTTAAGCCGTCGCTCGCGTCGGTCCCGCTTATTAACAATTGAAGTCAATCGTTAAGCCAGCACTACCATTCGATATACATAATTACACACATAGCTTCTACGAAATCAGTTTGGGTCTTCCTAGCTGCTTTGATAAAGACTTGTGACAAAGCTATAGCTGGCATTGCCACTTAAAAGTCTGTCCAAAGTCTGGAGCTCGTGCATATCGCCCGCTCGCATGCCTCGGGGACGTGCATCTAATGCTAAACAGCGTGGCCTTGCCTTAGGAATCTGTACGTTACTTTTGTTTCCATACTTTGGCTCTCGATTTTCTATACAAGGCGGAATTGTTGTTTGTATTTCTGCGGAAGATATCGATAAATTCAATTCTGGGTAATGGAAGCTACATCTATAACTGGAAATGTTAGGGAAGTACCTCTTTTAGAAGCTGCGTCTGCAACACGGAATATTAGGAATAGTAAATGAGCAAGACAAAGATTTAGTTTAATCTACAAATTGTTAGTATGAAATCAACGCTGATTGTGACAATAAAGAGTATTGCTACTAACCATAATTACATATTCCTAACGATGGTGTCACAGTTTCGTTACCAGCAGCGGAACTTTATTCTTCTTGTTATCGTGTCACTCTAATTAAATAAAAGGTGCTAGATAAGTTGCCAGGTCAACAGCTCTTTGGATTGCCTCATTTAGATCTTCTACCGTGCAGGCAGTGGGGCAGGACGGGCAAGGCAGTAGATGGTCTATAGTCTGTCTTCGAGTCTCCGCAGAAATTGCTTGCAGTCTGTATTCGAGTCCCAAACTCGTCTTTGGCCATATTATGGCCGACATTGGATCTGAGCCTATTCATGTATTTACGAACCGACCATTGCAGGAACCTTATTGATAACCGAATTTTCAATGAACTTAAAAAGACATTAGGAAGTACAATAATTATTATATTTGCACAATCAGTATGCGTTAGTAAATATTGCCTTAAAAGTGGTCAACTTTCTTTAATTAACTTACCTACTAACAAGTCCCTTATTGCCCAAATCCAGCAGTGGCTAAGTCCAATTCCAACTTGAAATCCCCCGGATTCCGTTTGATTGTTTCGCCCGACTTGTGAAGGTGTTTAAAGGTTCAGAAAGGAAGTTTTAATAGGAAGCGAATCCCGCCGACTAATCCTGGATAAAGCCGATGAGGGGTGCGAAAATACGGGCGGATATTTTCTTTCTCAAATTGGAACAAACATACATTGGGAGATTGAAGAGGTGAATCTGTAAAACTGATCTTGTACTTACATACATCCATTCACTTTTACTATTATTTATTTTGTGTCTATCTATACTCCTTACTTAATATTATAAAAGCGAAATTAACTATGTCTGACTGTTACATGTCTTGATGACCGGCTAAACCAATCTTGTTGAAATTTGGTATTGAGATAGTTCGTACGATGCAGGAGGAAATATAAATTGTCTTTTATTTACTTTTTCTTTTGTATAGCGATAAACTATAGTCCACGCGAAGTCGCAGGCAAAAGCTATATTCCCGAACGTTATAAAGGTCAGCAGGATATTGCGATGGTGGCCTAATGGTTCTATAGTGCAATTTAGAATCTAACGATACCGGGTTCAAAAGCTAGACTCCGCAGCAATGACTTTTCGAAGTTATGTGCGGTTTTCCATCGCTCCGTGCTTCGGAGGGCACGTTAAGCTGTCGGTCCCGGCTGTTATTGATTAATAGCAGTCGTTAAACCATGTCAGAGGCTCTCGGGCGGCCTGACAAACTCTGACATCAGAGGCCAGCACTACCTCACACGACAAACAACAAACAGCAGGATATTCCATACCCATACTCCTATAATGATGAAAGAGGCATGAAAATTTGATGTATGGCATGAAGACTAGAATTTATGCAAATAAATTATTTGAATCAGTTTTTTTTAAACTTTATTTTATTCATTTTTATAAAAAAATAATAGTCCTATAATGAACTGTGTCTTCATGTATTGGCTGCAAAGTTATCAAATTTAATTTTTCTACGGGTTAAACATGACCGAAGTATACATGCATCTCCGAAGCTATTGATTTCTTAAGTGATCTATGGACACATCACTATCGTACCACAGTCAGTTGTATAAAACCCTAAGAAGATTCTCGTAAATCGGCTGAAAGCCTCAACGCAGACAATGCTTCCCTTGAGTCGCATTTGTCTCCGGTAACCTTTGACCCGACGTCCTGTGTTCCATTTGTGCTGACTTACGATGATACATTGGTCCGTTACTGCTGGGATTACTTCCTTGAGGCTGAAGATTTAATATAAAATCTGCCGAAACTGGCAAAAACAAATACTGTTTACCCAGTATCCTTTTCGCACTACGAGGTCATTTTACTTCGAATCAAATCAACCCTGATCCTTTGTAAAAACCACTCTCGCTCTACAAAGCTGCTCATTATAATCACCTCAATCCTCCACAATTTACGCCAACATCCAAGATTTACACCAAACCACCGCAAGATAATCAGCGATAAAAGCGAAGACATAATTAAGTAAGTTCACGAGACAAGGCCCGTTCCCAGGCAGCCGACCGCGACGCACCGGTCCTACAGATACAGTGACTTGTATCGGAGGTATATTATATCATATCGTGAGATTGTATGTTGCTTCTTGACTTTTGTTTTACTGCAGTTTGTTAGTTTGTTGACTCAGCAAGTAATTATAAGGAAGGAGCCATCTGAGGCTTGACTTGTAGACAAGTGCAATTCTAGAGCATTGCACCCCTTTAGAACGATTTGAAAAAATCTGCCATTTAAAACATACAATTTGTATTTGCAATAATCAAAGTCGCCTCTCTGTGGTACGTTTTTACGTAAATGGTATACTTTTTTGGTAAATCATCATCATCATCATCATCAGCCTATATCCGTCCATTGCTGGACGTAGGCCTCTCCTAATGCACGCCACTGAGCTCGGTCTTCAGCTCTCCTCATCCGTTTTCCTCCAGACGATTTTAGCAGGTCGTCGCTCCGCCTGGCCACAGGACGTTCTATACTACGTTTGCATAGACGTGGTCTCCACTCGAGGACACGTCTACCCCAACGGTTATCGGTTCTTCGGGAAATGTGACCAGCCCACGCCACGTTAGCTTGCTTATCGTTAGAGCTATGTCGGTTTGTTTGTAGTATGAGGTAGTGCTGGCCTCTGATGTCAGTGTTTGTCAAGCCGCCTAAAGGCCTCTGACGTGGCTTAACAACTGCTATTAATCAATAACAGCCTGGACCAATAGCTTAATGTGCCCTCCGAAGCACGGCCTTCCATCGCTATGTCGGTTACCTTGGTTCTCCGTCAGATGTCTTCATTATGAATCTTGTCCTTCAGAGAAACACCAAGCATAGCTCTCTCCATAGCTCCTTAAATTTGAAACTTATTTGAACCTTAAATTTGTGGACTAGTTTGACCGTGAGTGTCCACGTTTCGGCTCCGTAGGTCATGACTAGTAGGACGCCCTGATTGAAGACTTTTGTCTTCAGGCACTGCGGTATGGACGACGAGAAGACTTGACGAAGCTTGCCGAATGCCCAATTTTTAGGAAATAGCAAAGTTTTTTAGATTGATATAGGATAAATCTCTAGTACATTCCCAGCAGATATTTGAATCAACCACTAATTGGATTAAATTATGAAGATAAGGTTGAAAGTGCTTCAATTTTAAGTTAATTAAATTAAACGCCGGATTCCAAAGTGATTGACGCTTTGGATTGCCACGAGTTGAATCGGTTGAGTAATTCTATTTTGTTCCTTCATGGACATTTTGGATGCCCTCGAAATTAGGTACCATTACCACTGGGTATTGCTTGGGGATACCATATTTATGTATTCTCTCTTTTATTAGGTACTTGAGTAAATCTAAAGGTATATTTTTCTCATTGTTCATTCACTTTCATTAATTATTCATTCACGAAAGTTTTGAGTTCGCTGGCATAAAATTTTAATCCATTACATTACTTATTGCTTTTACCGTTGAACGGTAAACCAAATACAAATCTAGGTTTGGTTTAACGAATGAGTCCTTAGCTATTATATTGCTCTATAAAGTTTGCCGCTCTTGGGATTGCAGGTATATCCAGCGGTATGCTGTATCAAATTATGTTTAGCGCTTAGGGTATTTTTACACACACAAGCTGAGCGCGTTTCGAACAACTTTTTACAAACCCTATTTTCCGTATGCATGTCTACTTTGAACCATTTTCAGATGGTTGAGCAGTTTTTTTACATTGTTACGTAATATCAATGTTGAAACAGAGTCTTGACGCCCTCGACATGATTATGATACTGACGATGATGAAGGAATGAGAGAGTCTACATATTGAAACTTCTTGTTGCACGTCAATTGATGGTATACCTTGCACTTATCTGGACCAGATGATACATTTGTGTTAAATAAGTTATAACATTTAAATAATATTCCACAGATTCTTTATAATTTTCTATGGTCTTGCCTACAATTTGGAGATCCTTTAATAAAACTGTAACGGGTCCAATTCTGTACATAGAAGATAATTAAAAAAAAAACCGTACTCTAGCCGATACTGAAGCCAAAACTGTATTTTTTTAATTTTTTTTGTCTGTCTGTCTGTCTGTCTGTATCTTGGCTAGGCATCACGCCGAAACTACTAAATGAATTTAAATGATACTTGGTATGATTTGAGTTCATACTACGAGGTAGGACATAGGCTACTTTTCATCCCGAAAAATGAAAGGGTTCCCGCAGGATAGGGGCTGAAAGTTATTTCAAAAAACACTTACCACTCTTAAACTACTGGACGGATTTTGATGTAACTTGGCACAGTCATAGTTTATATGATGGGTTAAAATTGAGGACACGTTTTATCCCGAAAAAGTAAAGGGTTTCTGCGGGATATGGGTCCAAAGTTATATTAATATTTAAGTAATAAAAAATATTTTGGATGGTTCTCTATATTCGATACTGAAGCCAAACTGTTTTACTTTTTAATTTTGTCTGTCTGTTTGTCCGTATCTTGACCACGCATCGCACCCAAACTTCTAAATGAATTCAAATGAAAAAATGCTCTTGGGTGCTTAAAAAAGGTATTGAACAACTTTTTTTTTGTATTCGTGTCTTTCTTTCTGTTTTTCTGTATGTTTGTTTGTTTACGCATCACGTACAAACTACTGGACCGATATCAATGCGGTTTTCATTGTCAGATAGCTTAGGGTTTGATTTAAATCTGGTGTAATTGGTATCTCAATCCGGTGATTTAGAAGCCGAGCAATTGATGAAAGTATTTTTGACGGCTGAAGAAATTTTGTTCATTTCAGGACCAATATACCAACATTTGTTGGTATATTGTTCCTTGAATAGCACATTATGGTACTTTGAACTCAAAGAAAAGACCACGCGTGCGAAGCCGCGGGTACAGCTAGTTTAAAATAAAGCACTCTTTCCGAGCGCCGCAATCGTGTGTGTGGATTGTAATAATTGTATGTCATAATCACCCTTCACAACGTTTCGCATCAATGTGCTTAGCGGCAAATTGTTTGGATTTGCAAACAACAAACACTAAAGCATTATTTGGGAAGTAACAGTTGTGTTGAATAAGGCGGCAGCAGCTGCTAGCACGATATTTCTTTTTACAGGCTCATAAACTGTTTTTGCTATAGACTACGGCTGTAGCCTTTGCTGCCAAATTTTTCTTTCTTGTTGTGTGTGATGTTTTTAATAGCTCTCTGGCGAATAGGTACATTTGTTTCGTTGAACATTGTCTTGTCCATTTGTAGTTATCTCTTCAGGCACGTTGCACCCTCTGTAAAGCTGGTTAGCTTCTTTTCGGCTTAATCATAATTATTTTGCTTCTTCACACCATCAGTCTAAGACTTGCCTCTTATTCTGTTATGCTGTCCGGTATAGATTAAAACATTTGTTTGTATTAAATAGGTAGTGCTGCCAATTCATTCGTGCTTTGCTTTCCCCTTCAAGGGGATATAACTTAATCGCTTAGTTCAAAGGCAGCACCAGTATACTATTGCTTTTGCTATTGCTTTTAGGTAGCTTTTGACCTCAGACCATGTATAGGGTTCCGTTGCTTCAGGGCCAGGGCGAAAATGGAACCCTTATATTTCATCACATGTGTCTGATCCGTCCGTGAAGCACTCTACCAACTTGTATGAAGTCATAAATAATTCATAACAAAAAACAAAAAAGTAGTAGGTACTTGATGCTGCTTGGATCTGTTTGGTTTGAATTCGAGATGTTCTTCTTTCTCTAAATGGAATGACGTCATTTAAGTTTAATGTCATAATGGGACCTTTAGTTAATAATTAAGTACTTTCGACTGGTTGTTAGAACCTCCTGACTATTCCTGGCACTAACCAAGTACTTGTACTTATACATATCAAGCCATTAAAAACCGTCAACAGCATTCTCTCCACAGTGTCGCTGGCGGCCTTTGAATACAAATGTGGAATTCCGTGTAATGGCACGGACGAGTCCATACGGCCGTGAAACCGAGCCCAGACACATTCGGGAACGTTGTCGTGTATTAAGCGGTGTGTTTAGCCCAGAGACGGCTAAACCTGCTGTTATCTTTATGTTGCATGTAGTTCTAACTCTAGCAATTCGGCTGAATAATCATAATAATAATAATTATCTAATAATGATAATCTTAAAAATAGAGGAAGACCATTGATGATTCTGTATAAGCCCACTTCGAGTCAGAGTAAAACTCAACTTATCATCTTTTAAAATTGTAACTAATAAGACTTAATGCAAAAGCCTAAAGGCTGTTATTTCATTTAGCATAATTCGTTCCCTAACTTTTTCCTTCAGTGTGATGTTTTTTTCATTAATGCTCTTAAAGTTTTTAAGAGATGTTGTAAAGATTTCAGTGCTAATTCACTTTTAAATATCATGCTATCAGTGCCAATTCGCTAAAACATCGACCATTGCGAAAAGAGATTCAATCGAAGAGTTTTATGACATGGACCTAAAATCTACCTAAAATTAACAGCATGGTCAAACGAAGTGAGGTAATTGGCTTGCAGCCTGTTATGATCATCATCCTCATTGTCAGCCTATCAATATGCCACTTCTGGAAGACATGCCATATAAGGTGAAATGAGAGAATATTAACCGATGTTGATTAGTATCTAACTTGTTATTTAGACCCGACGTATGAACTGATCTCAGACCAAATATTACTAAAGGTCCTGATGCTATCGGTTGCGATGAGATTTTTAATATATGTTTTCATAATCGGTGAAGTAAGGGTAAAGTGACAACCATGGATGTAGAATCAGAATGGATAGGGCTATAGCTCCGCCATTCATTCGCCTCGTGTGCAGTTTTGACCTTCTAGGAGGCCACAACATTGCAGCCCGTGTGCTTATAAAGTGAAATTCTACTGAAATATCTTAGCCATTCTAGCAAAATAGTGAAAATATGTTGTGTTGTGCTGTGTCCGTTCATTCTGATTCTAGGTCTATGGTGACAACATTAAATAGTTAAATATCGATTGAAAAATCCTGAAAGTGGGAAAAATTATGATGTGCATAATACCAATACAAACTAAAATAATCCCAATAAACTAATTAATTTTGATTGAAATTTTAGGTTAAAAGTCATGAAATACGGATACAGTACCAACTAAAAGTGGAGATGAATACATTGTACTATTTGTGACCGGAATTGCGTTACACTTAACTCACTTCGTCCTCAATCCAGTATAAACCTTTCAGAATCTGCCTTTGGTACTTCAAAGTTGAAACGTTGATAGACATCTACGTTTCAACTTTGTTGTACAACAAACCAGTTCTAGTGAACTGGTTTGTCGTAGTCAAACCGAAATAGCGGGCTAGACAACTAGACAAACTTGTTCTAGGGCAGGCCTGGATGACAATGAACAACTGGTAACTTTGTAACAAGTCTCGCTAGCTAAAGACGGTCGTAGAGAAAATGTTATTAAAATTTTACATAATAGTGCGGGATAAGACAAACTGCGATAATGCAATAACTATATATATGAAATGTAAGAGTAATATGCAAATTTTGAAAATTTGGAATTGATGAATATAGTCATTCAAGATCTCATTGGCCTTTGATAACACCTCAAAAAGATTCTTCTTCTTGTAGACTCGCGCGTCAAACCACCGTTTCATGAATGAAACAACTATAAGATAATTGTAAATAAGTGGAAATCGTAATAAGTATTTTCATAACTTCAGTAATTTCGCACTAGCATCAGACTGCTAGCCACTCCATTTTCGCTAACAGTATAAACCGCGAAGATCATTGACCATTCTATCCAACAATTGACTGAAGCTGTAAAAAACTTTAATCCTATAACGCCAGCGGTGTTAACAAAGAAAAAACCCAAAGCTATTGTACAGCGATACGCCCCAATGATCTTACAAAAAGCTTAAAAAAAACTCGGAACTCCATCACGATTCACGACACCTGTCCGTTCTATCGAAGAATCTAATAATAGCATAAATTACACACCATTTGCCTTAAAAACTTGTCAGAACTACAATATTTATTGGAGTAAACTCATAGTAAAATACTGGTTTCAACAGTCATTCACATACTCATTTTCTCTGATATACTTACTTACCTACGTAATTATGTAAAAAAATTAAGACGTCAGCCGCTTTATGCTGCAATCATAAAAAGAACCAGTTAGCGTGCTGATTGTGGAATGCATACGAGAAAAACGTTTTAATGGATACCGGATTTTGATAAATATAGTTTAAGGATGATAAAGGACAGACAGCGCCCGGAAATGTGTTTGTCGTAACTTGTAGTGTGTTTCTTAATAGTCCATCTTATTCGCAACATCCGCATCCCCTAAAAATCCTAACATGAAACTCTATTTTCTTCATGCTCTGACACCAGAGCCCAGGACAAGCTCCTCGCAACTCTCATAAGGTCGTCGGTTCACCTCGGAGACCACGAACCGAGAGACTTAATGTAGGAGGCTACACTAAGTCTACCGGTTCGTGGTCACCATTCAAGAAACTTTATTTCCCAACAAAACAATATTTGCGCCATATTTTCTGCTACTGATTAATAATGCTCAAATCAGGTACCTGTTGTACCTATCATTCGCAAGTTTATTTATGTTCTAAAGATAGTACACCAAACTACAGGCACAAGTTCCGAAGTGCCGTGCCTGAATAATTCCGCTTGCACACTATCCTCGTTATCTGTCTCGGCCGGAACAGCTTCTTGGCAAGCCGCTTACGTTCCCGAGAATTACTCTCGTTCCCGAAATGAGTTGAGTTCTCGAGCGAGTATTTGCCTAATAAATGAGCCTTCGTGTTCTGGGAAAATGGAATCGTTTGCTTTCTGCGGCTGCTCAGACTCTGTAACGATGTTAAAGATGTTTAATGAGATTATGCAACGTAAGTTTCCTTCGAGAATGCAGATTGTTGCTATAAAATACGGTGAATTCAGTTAAGTTTCATTTTTAAAACTATTTTTACACAAAATTAATAAAATGCTTTGGTGTTACATTGTTTAATTTTAAAGCCGCACGTTGTTCAAAAAGGACACTATGTAATGGCTATTGTTTTGCATTTAATCGCTGATTTTTGTACGAGTTAATCAAAGATTTTGACTCGTTTTCTAGCTAAAATTTACTGGTCATTATCACCTCCGGTTTAACTGCCAAGTTCCAATGTAGAGATGTGGTTTGTGTTTTGTAATTCGCACACAAGTTTCTGTCTGTGTTGTGGCGATATCGAAAGGTAATGATAAAAATAAATAATGAGTGATGATATGATACCCATACTAAATAACCATTCATTTGCTTTTCATTGTTATAGCTTATTTTTAAAAGCTTTTATTTAACTTATAATGTTTGTATAAATATGTATGTATGTATGTATGTTTGTCTAGGTCAAATCTTCCTACGGAGTTGAATTTTTACATGTTGGTTCAGTTCCGATGACAACCTATTTTTATGTTACGCATGACCTTAATCGACCTCCATGATTAGCTCCAGATAAAGGAATTCTTCAACGGTCAACAGCACAGACATGAAATGTTGTGTACGCATTTTAATATAATAGCTGGTTTTAAGTTTTACCATGACATGATTGCTGGACTCAGGATTGGGTCCTGACTAGGGAACTCCTCACCGTTTAACAACACAGACACGAAATGTTGTATACGCATTTAATTGTGATAGTCCGTGCTAAGTTTCATCATGACATGGCTACTGCATAAAACTTTTTATTTTAATTCTTTTTTTTATATAAATGTTTGTTTGATTCCAGGTAGTTCCCGAGTTCCACATTCAGTTGAACTGACTACAAATCCACGGTAATTATACTGCTGCCTCCAATCATTAGAACGTCTCAGTTAACCGTTTGTTCTGGAGCTTTATTTTCTTCAGCCCTAACTGTGCCAATATGTATCTTTTGATCAACGTGCTCAAGCATTGTCCGATTTGATCACCAATCGATTGTATTTATTTCGGATGTCAATGAACATTATTAAAATCAGAATGCGTCTATGTGCGCGCCACATCATCGTGACTTAATATTCTGCAATAGGTCTATCAGCCTCCATAAATAGATAACAAGCAGCAAATGTAGATTAAAAAACTAATCTAAAAACCACGTTTTTGTTATGCATTGTCATCTAGTTGAGATCTACTCTGAAAGTTTCAGCCGGATAGCTAATCAAGAAGTGTTCGAAATTTGAGTTGCATGATTCCACCCGGAACGATAGACAGACAAACAAGAAAGTGACTTAATAAATGTGGTAAAAAGATCGAAGATAATTTTGAAGGTCTACATTACAAGTTACCAGTTATCGAAAACGCCCGGACACTGAGGTTGGAGTTCACCAACATGTAAACTATGGGTAATAGTTATTCTTTGACAATAGTCAAACTATTGTTAACTTGCAAATGAGGATATAGTTATTCATTTTTTACATCCCTAGCTAAACTAACTAATGGTAAAATTAGTTTGTTTATTAGTAAGAAATAGAACTGTATTCTTGTCTTCCGCCAAGCATGGTGAATGCACAGATGAGTTAACAGTGAGTGAGTAAACAAAGAGTAATAAACTCGAACGAGGCTGCTCCGCCGCCAGTTCAAGGGCAAAGGCCGTGGGCCGCGGCCGATGCCAAGGTTTCGTCTAATGTAGAAAGAAGCTATCAGGAACAAAAGCAGTTGTACGCTTGTATCATAGGAAACCTTTCGTCGATGTCTTGTTACGGTTGACTTTGGTAGTGCCCAAGTGGTACCTAATATCTATTTATGTGATTGATTGTATTGAAGTGGGATGAGTTAGTTACGGAAGACGACGCTGGGATCTGACGTTAGTTGTAGATTGTATACTTATAACACCGTACAATTGTAAGAACTGTCAGATTGTAATAAATCCGGCGAAATTGTAAACAGACGAAAAACTGAACGGTTCATTCAATTAATAAATTACAATTTCGATTCAATCAAATACTATCAACCAATCAGTGCACAGTTTTACACATATAGGATAGAACATGTCCTACTGTTTTTTATTACAAGTAATGTTAGTTTACTTTATCTATTTTGCGTTCAGGTCATGATGGTACTAGTTTATTTTGCCAATTCCACGATATCGCGTAAATTAATTGTTTTTTTATGCTTTGTATGTTTGTAACCGACTCCTTTGGACGCTATTTTGACCCACTTTAAACGGTCAGATTTCATTAAAATTTTGCACACCTGTCAAAGACTGATGACAATGCAATAATTAGAAAAAAAACGCTCTTATAAATAAACCAAACTAAAAAGTAGAATTTAAATAATAGTTTAAAAAAACTAAAAAACAGCGTGTTTTTTATATAGAAAACCAAACTAAAAAAATAGAAAATAAATTTTAATATTTATTTTAAAAAAAGCGTGGGGTGCTTTTTAAGATATTATCGAAATGATAATCCTTCTTCTCATATCTGTCAATGAAATATTTATAACTATTGACCCATGCACCCCACGCTTATTTTAAATAAATATTAAAATTTATTTTCTATTTTTTAGTTTGGTTTTCTATATAAAGCGTGTTTTTTAGTTTTTTTAAACTATTATTTTAATAATTAAACGCCTCAAGACTGGGCCGGAAGGATGGGTTTAAATTCTGCTCGGGCGGCGCGGGTGGTACAATCTTGTTAAATTATAATTCAACAGAGGCATACAGATCTCTATATTTTATTTATTCTATTTTAAAGTTTTTATTTAACTTGACTTGTACTATGTATCTATGTATTTCTGTTTGTCCTAGAATCTTGCAACTCAAATTTAGAGCACTTCCCGATTAGCTATCCGGCTAAAACTATCAGTGTATCTCAGAACTCGAAGACAATGATTTTAATAAAAAGAAGTTAATATGCACATTGAATCTAATTTTTTTAATTTAATTAAATACAAATTCACGCTTCTGCCAAACATTTGCAGCATTCTACGTTTTTTTTCCAACTACAGATATTAAGGTTGTTATGCAGACGTCGTTACTTCGCCAACGCTGATACCAAAAACTTCGCCGCCGTACCTCCACTAAAAACCGGCAAAACTATTAAGAATTTCATGCATTTTACACTCAGACACGATATCTTAAAACTTTAATAGTAACGACCGCATAGAGTTGTCTAGCGAGACTCGTTCGGAGCCTGATTGTAATACATCTCTGTTATTATCTCCGCCATTTATCTATGGTAGTTAAAATGTGATGAACCGTTAAACAAATAAATATTAAAGTTGTGATTTTTAGTTAAGCTCTTGGTAGAATATTAAAGAAACTTTCATATGTTGTACCTATCCGTGATTAAAGTTAGTTAGTCAGACGAACGATTTGTGTTGCGTTGAAAATTATAGTAGGTTACGTTATTGATAAAACAGCCTAATGGAGGTGTAATAAAAAAGTACCTTCATTTTTCATATATAATCCAATAAATACCTACATACTTTTACTTAATAATATTTGCTTATATCTTATATATTTAATTTCCATCTATTTATTATGTATGTTATTAGTTTTTATTAGTAAGTAGTTAAATTGTGTGTTTGCAAATTTAATGATATAAAGTAATGTAACCATAACAATACTAATATACTTAACAATTATTTAAATTTATAAAATTTTCTTTGGTTATTTTTATTATTCATGTATTTATGTTTGGCTTTGTTAATACTTTAGCTATTTTTAATTCTGAGAAATTAATAATGTTTGTTTGTTTGTTTGTCGTATGAGGTAGTGCTGGCCTCTGGTGTCAGAGTTTGTCAAGCCGCCCGAGGGCCTCTGACATGGCTTAACGACTGCTATTAATCAATAACAGCCGGGACCGACAGCTTAACGTGCCCTCCGAAGCACGGAGCGATGGTAAACCGCACACAACTCAGAAAAGTCATTGGTGCGGAGCCTAGGTTTTGAACCCGGTATCGTTGGATTCTAAATTGCACTATAGAACCGTTAGGCCACCATCGCTCTAATAATGCAGGGCTAGCCGTAATACTGAAACGTAAATAAAAAAGTTAGCATTACAAAAATTAATATCAACACGACAATAATTAATTGTACTTCTATATACGATTCTACGAACACTTACTAGAGAAATTCCTCAATCGAGTAAGCATCTAATGAAAATGAAAGTGCTCATTTTAAGTTCTAGTTGATTAGCCTAGAGTCTAGGGCCTAGACAGATTTTTAAGTAAAGCTGAAATAATTTCATCTCCATTTTAGCCGTTTAATCGATTGTGCCGTATGCAAAAGAAGCAAAACGGAGAATTTGAGGTATTTTCTATTCAGCAAGTTCAGCACGGAGGCTGGAATGCCGGCGAATAGTTCGAGAGAGTGACGGCACAAAGAGTTCCACTGTCCCGTGTCGTACAAAAGCAAACGGACCGGCCAATAGCTGCCGCGGGCGTGTGTCCATTTACATGCGGTTTTAAATTGACAGGTGAACTTAGAATTGCTAGGTATTTATTCTTTACCACACAAATACAATGTACAAGGAGGACTTAATGCTAAGTAGCATTTTATACCAGTCAACCTGGAAGTGCAAGAAAAATGGTAGAAATGGTAGGAATATCAAAATGAAAGCATTTATAAATGTTAACATAATTATGAAGATGATAGATCTATTACTCTGTACGGTATTAAATAATTCTGTTTTATAAAAAAAATATAAGATGTCTTTTTTAATATTTAAAAAGTGATGTGTCAGGGTGGCGAGTGCGATACAGTTTGGCGAAAAAGTTGTTGGTAGTATTTAACTGTTATTTTTAAAGACAAGCGTGGCGTGAATGACTGCTAATTTTAACTTAAAAAAAGTTGTATTATATCATGCAATAACCTCACGTGTCATAAAAGTTACTGGATAATTACTTAAGCGCATGCATTTCCATGAAATTACTGAATGCCCCCACATTCTTTTGAGCAATTTTACCCCTACGTTAATGGAGACACGCAAATCCAGCTTACATGCATGCAAATTGACTCTTCCACCTCTTAAGCGGATTTTTACTTTAACTCCACAGCTTACAGCTTAAACTTAAGTGCAAGGGGGCCAGACTGCATGTTACCGGGAGTTAAAAAGAGTTTCATGTCACTTAATTAAAGAAACCCTTGATGAAACCTTAGATGGGAGCGATTGGATGTAATTTTTACTGTGACGGAGTTGTTCGGAACTTTGGCCGACGTGGTAAATACTATAAGTTTGTAAAGTCTTATCAAGGCTGACTCTCACTTTGTTCTACTCTTATTATCTTACAGTTACTCTGTCAACTCTGTTCCAAACGCAGTGAGAAAAAGTAAATTTTGCTATTAGCAATCTTAATGTCTTTAACACAAATCACAATTTCTATTACAACTAGTTATAAAATTACGACATTTTTGCAAAGATTTTTTATACGGAAATGAACATTATTCTCTATTGGGTTTTTAGCAATTTACATTATTAGGTACCTAGATAATGTTCTCGTGAAGCAGGCTTTAATGTTCAAACCATAAAAACATTAGGTCGTAAATATTTTAAGACACAATAATATGAAATTCTAACTGCATTTTGAACAGATTATAATAGACTTAATCCTTCTCTTTATAAACAAAGCCTTCCAGATCCTGTCATAGTGTTGCATGTACTTTATCAACAGAGGAACAAATTCATCATCTCTTTGTGTTTGATGCTCTACCAGTTATGTTGTTCTATATATATGACCTTTCCTTGACCACGTCTCAGTTGTCTGTACTCTGTATCAGCAGCTCCTTTACTTGGAAGAATGTAGTTTTTTTTATTAAATTGGCTCCGCACCATTAGTGCATCTAGCCAGTTTTAAGTAATGAGATATTATGATAAGTTATGTTTTCCAACAAATAGTCAAAATGTCGAGTCCCAGTCAGTCAGGTAGTCAAAAGTCTAGTCAAGTCACGATTCAGTAAAGTGGTAAACTGAAACTTCCTAGGGAGTTCCGGAGAGAATACAAAATGGCACGTTATTCCGCGTTTGAATCATTTGCTTACACTCGACGAACACCTAATGGTTAATATTCCACTAATATTACACAATAACACTCGAAGAAATACAACTAAAAAAAACAAAAAAAAAACAAAAAAAAAGTACCGTGTCCACTGCGTTCCCGCCAAAACCTCCCCGATATTTAATTAGAATCTGAAGTACCTCATCATCCACAGAGGCGAAAATCGTATCTCAAGAACCACAGTTAACCATAACAGTAAGTTAAAGTGTTCTAATGCTAACAGTAGTGTAAACTCTAAGGTATATCGTACTTTATTTGTAAGAATCCCCTCGGTTTGAAACGTCTGTTGTATTAACGTACAAAGCACTCATATTAAGTTCAGCACCTAAATGTAATTTAATGCACTTGCTGTATACTATTTTTTAAGCTTGGAGCTATATAAGTGACGGGATAGTGTTTCTTGTACACAATTTGAAACTTAGCTACCTCATTAAAAGCGATAAGACGCTTAGGTACGGTGAGTAACTCGAGCGCTGAAGGAAGCTTTAAAACTGTTTTGATAGAAGATTGAGTTTAATGGATATCAATTACGATGTCATTTAATTCTCCCTGAGAATTAGCAATTTATTGAAAAGCCTTACAGAAAGTGTCGGTATCGGTAGTATAGGTTTGTTTACAAGTCTCTAGGAACGAAATAGTAGATTAGTAGCCAAGGGCTGTAAGGCATCAATTGCAGCCCGAGATATTTAGGCGCACGAGCGCAGCGAGGGCGCCTATAGTTCGAGGGTGCAATTGATGCTTACACCCGAGCTAACTACTCTGCTTTACATCTCGATTGTGAGGTAAGTAGAAAAAAACCGGCATTACAAGAATAAAACATTTTATTAGTTAAAATTTATAGTGAAATGAGAACAATTTTCAAATTTTAGGGACAGGTGTTTTTTGGGTATGTTAATAGTTTGAGATTGTAATATTTGTTGGTCATGGAAAAAATCTGACGGGATGAAGCTTTCTTCAGCAGAAGTTGATGGTTGCGGATCATCTCTTGAGAAAGATGTTTCATTTTTTGAAAGCTCCGTTATTTGGTTGGTAATTTTACTTTTATTTTGAATGGAATCTTCGATGTAACCTTCAGCCACCTTGCTGGATTTCCACCCACCGTGCCTTTTTATAGTGGTTAAGTTAGCCCCAGCATCGGCTAAAAGTGTAGCCGATGTTCTCCGGAAGCAATGACCTGTGTACAATTCCGGGTTATCTAACTTTAAATAACTTGCGATTTGCTTCGGCATACTTCTGATGGTATTTTTTCCAATAACTTGTTTGTAGCATTTGCCTTGGTGGTACTTTAAAAAAAATCGGTTGGTGTTTACATTTTCAGGACGAAGATTTCTGTATTTTTGTACGAATTCAGAGAATTCTTGAGGAACTACAAATGTTCGGTCAATTTTAGTTTTTGTGTTCGGTAGTTTAATTACTAACAACTGACCCTGTTGTTCTATGTTCTCTATTGTTATATTTGTCAATTCAATACCTCGGCATGCGCCAGTTATACCGAAGATAAGAACCACCTAAAACAAGCGAAATATAAAAATAAGTAAGTATGTTTTATAGGATTGTAAGAATTTAAAAGATAAATGATGAAGTATTACCATTATGTGATTTGTTATTTTACGTACTAAATATATGTCATCAGGGGCTTCATTTATGAATGTTTTCACGTCTTGCGCTGTAAAAACCTTTGACTTTTTGCTTTTGTGCCCAGCTGATTGTCTTTTTAGAAAAGATGATCACTTTGAAAAGTTCTAGATATTGATGTCGTGTTTAGTATGTACTCATAGTTGCTTTTAACATTGAATAAATGCACCACAAACTAGATGGCTGCAGCTTTTTTGATAGCTCACTAAAGTATGTTAAGAATACAGTCTCAGATAAAGACTTTACTCGTTTTTCTTTTCGCCACTTCATGAACTCGTCGTAAGTTTTCAAATATCTCTCTTTAGAACTTTCAGGCAAAATATTGTTAATTGCTGCTTCAGCTTCCATTTTCATTGAATCGGGAGTGCAGCTTATATCTTCATCACTTGCAGAACTCATGTTTTTTTCCTAATTAGCACGTAATTATAAAAAAACCCAAAAACAAACAATATTTAAAGTAAAAGTTTTCTATTCCCGCCTTTTTTCATCTTTTTTTAAATTATTTTTTTCAAAAACGAAATTGAGGTTCGCTGTTCGATATTTAAAATTGATGACTATTATACTCATACGAAGACAAGGCTGAATAGCGAAGCGACCTCTTTTGTCATTGGGCTGAATGCATGATGTCTATTGCCAGTATGATGGTTAGATGTACGCGAACTTTTTTAAAGAGTGAAGTTTTTTTTTAATTACTTACCGCCCTAGGGCTTTTCTAGCTACATTATTACCCTAGAGCGCTAATTGGTCACCTACAAGCCCCATTTGGGGGTAATAAGCACCTACTTACCGAATATGAGAGATGTAAAAGAAGGTTAAATGTCAAATGGTTAAATGGTTGTGGCCGTCAAATGTTACAGCATTCGGGGCGTTTGTTAAAAAAACCCCGTAAGTCGACAGGTTTTAACTGTTTACGTTATTGATGAGTTTATCGACAAAAACAAATATTACTCGGAGATGCTATAAGTTAGAAATATGAAATAATACCAAAATGCTGTACATGAATGTCTGTCTGTTTTTTGAATTACATGAATGTTTTGTCATGTGTCATTTAAAATATTACTACAAAAAATAAATAAAAAAATTGTTTTAAAATGATTTAATGATATTCGAAGTTCCTAATTTTTCTCTAACAGAATCAGTAAATTCCCCTAAAATCTCTAAAGTTAAAGGTAAGTAATGGCAGGCCAGTCTCACTCGATGTACTTGCGCGCGCTAATTTCTGTAACGCCCGCGTTTCTCTATCCGTGGCTTGCCGCGAGATAGGCTGAGATAGACTTACGCGTTAGAAATAGAGACGCATATAAAATGATAAGCATCAAGGTCGTGCGAGCTGAATTGCACTTTATTGAGTGGCGGCAATTTGACTTAGCGGATTGAGCCTTCTGTACTGCTAGTACTATTATTTCTTCTGTGGTACCGTTTCTTTTCGTAGCTGAATCCTACTGCTAATTTAGAAACCGCATCGAGTACAGTGGTCAGGTAGACTCTAAGAAGGGTGAAGATGAAGAACTTCTGCTACTTTTAACCAGGAAAGATAAAAAAAACTGTTGTAAGAAAACTCCTGCAGGAGGTGTGGTACCATTATCTTATTCCTTTGGTCAAATTCAAAGACCACCGACACGATTTTATTGAGTGGCGGCAATTTGTTACATTATTTGTTTGACACTAAAAATACATTTGTGATAACCAAGTGAATATTTTTAAAGGTAAGGCTACATGAAATTGATGATCACTTTACCGCACGCAAAATAGCTGTGGGTATAAGATTTTCATGCATACAAAAGGCGCGAGATTAATTTACCGGCCGTTGGCTTCACCGTCATTCGTGTAATGTAGAAGCGGGCCTATTTGCGGAATACATATTACATGTTACCAAAAAAAGCAAAGCTATAGCACCATGTCTCAGTAACTAATATTATGTCTGCTTTGTTTGTAGATGGAACGTCTAGTGTTTTCATTGTGACAAATTAATTTATGTGATAGCTTCTATGACACCTTGAAATGCAGAAAGAGTTGTTAGAACTTTTGACACTTCTCTTAATATTAATATGAAAGGAATGCTATGCTTCCTACTTTTTTTTTGGGTTAACTATATCAGAATCTCAGTATTGAAATTTAAGAGAATTAAAAGTCATAAAACCATTTTATTGTGAGATGGTGCTAAAGTGTACATTACGGCACAAGTCTATGAGGGATTTCTTTGACGCATTATTATGAAAGTCTAGAAATTCAACACTTTACACTGTATAATAGGATAGAACTGTGTCATAACATAACATTGGCTTTTGCGTTTAGTTTTAGTTATGAACTTTAGGTAATTCTAAAAACACGCACGTATAGGAACCTAAAGCACAGAATAATAATAGTAGTTCTACTTACATAAAGTATCTAACCCGACATTGGTCTTGCTTGTTTGTTTGTTTGTCGTATGAGTTAGTGCTGGCCTCTTGTGTCAGAGTTTTTCAGGCCGCCCGAGAGCCTCTGACATGGCTTAACGACCGCTATTAATCAATAAGCCTCCGTGATCAACAGATTAACGTGTCCTCCGAAGCACGGAGCGATGGAAAAGCGCACATAACTTATAAAAGTCATTGGTGTCTATGTTGCACTATTGAACCGTTAGGCTACCATCGCTCTTGGACATTGGTCGTCTAGCTAGACACACTTGTGTCTTGGTCAGTGCACCTTAAATTTGGTTGAGCTTGATACATTCCATCCAGCAGAATTACTGCAGAATAAGATTAATTAACGTATATGCCTATTTTGTTTAATTTCCAAAACGTCTATAAATTACAAAAGAGCTGACTACGTTGTATAGATACAAGAAGATAAATGAGGCATGACGTTTACCAAAAATAAACAGTCTGCAGCATCTTTAATCGATTTAAAAAAAAAACGGACATACAGTACAGTCAGCCGATCTAGGCAAACGTGAAGTTAGCCGTTTGGCTGCGCAATAGACAATGTAGTTCCTAAAATAGTTCTGCGCCGGCAAACGGCTAACTTCCTGTTCGCTGAGATCCGCTGATTGTTGGCAAAATCTCGTATTTCAGTCCTCTTCTCGGTAGAGGTTAAATCCAACGGCATATGTGTTCATTAACAACCCATGAATTAGTCATCATGTGGCTATTCCAGTGGTATATGGTCCGCTTGGCCGGTGGACCGTGGCATTTCGCTCTCGACACCGTGACCGCATCAGACACTCGCTAGACAACTGAAGGACGAGTTGAGTTGACTGCGACGTCATTAGTTGGTTGATTTACTTATTGACGTCATTTCAGATAAAGCTAGGTTGAATTATATGCCTTGGTTAAAAGCTGAGTGATGTCTAAGTAGGCAAAGCTCTCCTACAAGACAGCACCTTGGATATTCTGCGAAACAAGTATATGGTCAATTGAGTGGCTAGTTGTATTAGTTTTTTACACTAGCTGTCTGACCAAGTTAGTTTCTAATATTATCTTGTTTTGTCACTCCACACATTCGTATCTCTGCTGCATCCAATCTTCTTCTTTATAATTCTTTAGTGGCCCAACACTCAGATCTATGTAAAACGAGAGGTCTTCCGATGTTTTATAATTCGAGATTTTGGGAACTCAAATTAGTCCTAAATATTAGTACTTACCAGCATTATTATGATCCCATCACGTTTCCACTATTGGGTCTATTTGGGACAGCGCTTACACCCGGTTTCTGTAACGAAAATTAGCGAAAAAAATACGAAATAAATCACTCAACAGCCTGTTATCTCTTGTTAAACGTATTTTGGGTTGCCGAAAATTTCATGTGACAGTCTGTTAACTCGAATGTCAAATCTACAATTAAACGTAAATTGAAGTGATTTAGGTTACCGGAAAGCTATTTAGCATGTCAAAGGATTGTTAACTTTCGCTGGAATAAGTTACTGAAGGGAATGTCTTGCTGAGTTTTTACTGAGCTGTAAAATATACTTAGGATTAAAATGAAACTTCATATATAAAACTTTCATCAACCTTTATTATACAGGTTGTTTGGCACAACGTGTTCCATAGGGTAATAGGTGTAGGTAAGACCATGTGAAACATTATGGTGGTCTTTATAACCCTCAACAGCCTTACGGCTATTTTTCAGAATTTTATATATTTTTTTGAAGATTTTCCGGGATTTGACCTATATTGTAATATAACTTTTTTACATTATGTTACAGCTTACTAACATATATTTTATTTGTATCTTTAATGTTTGTATGTGTACTAGTAATATTTAAGTGAGATAATGAGTAATGGATCAGCTATGAGTTAACAAAATATCGACAAGCGAAAATAAAAAACTAATAGTTCAATTTTGAATTGAATTTAAAAAGAAAATAAATGTGGCTCAGCATTTAAAAACTTAGCTGGATCAAGTACATACTAATGGTATGCCACTTATAAAGAAAAGTCACAGAGTAAACCATTCTTAAAATAAAATAAGTTAAATAAATTTTAAGTTAAACATTTTCATATGTTGGCTAAAAGCCAAAATATAATCGTGTGGCTAGTGGAATTTCTATTACTCAGGTTATGTTACGCCCCTTGTTTTTATTTTATTTTTTAGCTTTTGTACATAAAAAACAGTTTATCTTAAAAAATAAATACTTATTTTATTTAAAGTTTTTAGTTTTTTATTTCATTATTTCTAAAGTGTACTGTGCTCTACTAGTCAAGCCCTTCCATTTGATACCCATATTGAGGGTATTGAAAAAAGAGTAATCCACCATTTTGTGGTGGCGGCCATCTTGGATTTGGAATTTTCATGGTGTATTGAATTAAATGAGCAAATCCTTAGAAGAACCAAGAGTTTGCAAGTTAAATGGGCAGGCCATATAGTTCGCAGAACCGACAACTGCTGGGGAATAAAGGTTCTCGAATGGCGACCACGAACAAGTAGGGAGACCCCCCCCCTCCCCACCATGGACCGACGACATTGTAGCCATCGCAGGAAGTCGGTGGATGGAGGTGGTACAAGATCACTCATGGCGCTTTCATCATGGCGCTCTTTGGGGGAGGCTTATGTTCAGCAGTGGACTTCTAATGGCTGTCATGATGATGATGATGACTGTATTCTACCAGTTTCAAGCCCTTTCATTTGATACCCATATTGAGGGGTTTGTTTTTTTTTAAATGTAAACCGACATTTTGTGACGGCGGCCAACTTGGATTTATAATGATACATTATAATACATAATTGTATCAGAACTAAAGGCGTGTACCAAATTTCAAATCAATCGGTCAACAAGAAGGTGGTAAAATTTCAATTAATAGATTTGATCCAAACAAACAAATAATCAAATATTAAAAATCAGCAAACATGTCACGCTAAATAAAACCGTTTTAAAAAACCCAGCCATTTGCAAGAATTGAAAATAACATAATTTTGTTTGATATTCGTATTGGAAACATGATGTTTGAGTTGTATTTTGGTCGTGTTTGGACCACGCGGCCAATGACGTCACACCAATGGCCGAATTTTATCGTAACGCCTATGGTTGAAATTACGTCATCACGCCGATGGCGGGCCTTATGCCGTAGAAGTCAAAGCATAAGTTCCCATGGCCATGGCTCTGCTTTTTTCGGGATTTGATGCGTAACTTAACCACCTATCTTTTTCATTCACAGTTATCAATTAATAGCAATAGTTTGCGGCCATGAGAAACAATAAGAGCTTGGCTTAAAATCCATTGTTTGGCATTCTCGCAACTTGTCTGTCTCTTTCGTTCATGTGCTACGAAAAAAAATACAACGTTTTCAGACAACACTAACCTGGCTTTATAATCACTCTTACAATACATATAAATATAATTCAACGCTTACAATATCTATACGTTTTGCACTTTGCATATGAATTTAATAAAATAGTTACTATCTAAATTTGTATAAAGTGTATTTAAAAAACGAGAACTTAATCCACACTGAAAGCGAACGTTACAGGCTTTGGTCACAGGTAACACTGCTTGGCCGACCAACCGTGGGTATACCGTAGTATTAAACGTTACAGGCTTTGGTCACAGGTAACACTGCTTGGCCGACCAACCGTGGGTATACCGTAGTATTAAACGTTACAGGCTTTGGTCACAGGTAACACTGCTTGGCCGACCAACCGTGGGTATACCGTAGTATTAAACGTTACAGGCTTTGGTCACAGGTAACACTGCTTGGCCGACCAACCGTGGGTATACCGTAGTATTAAACGTTACAGGCTTTGGTCACAGGTAACACTGCTTGGCCGTCCAACCTTGGGTATACCGTAGTATTAAACGTTACAGGCTTTGGTCACAGGTAACACTGCTTGGCCGACCAACCGTGGGTATACCGTAGTATTAAACGTTACAGGCTTTGGTCACAGGTAACACTGCTTGGCCGACCAACCGTGGGTATACCGTAGTATTAAACGTTACAGGCTTTGGTCACAGGTAACACTGCTTGGCCGACCAACCGCGGGTATACCGTAGTATTAAACGCTAAAATATGGGGTATAAAGTACTTACCAACCACATGTGCAGTTACGCTATAACACGATTGAACATTATGGTAATACCTTCGAGCTGGTAAATCTGCGAGAATAATTAATAGTTACAATGTTTCAAATAGTCACGAACTTGTACAGAGACCAACACAGTGTATCTAGTTGTATCTGCCATAATAAGAGACTTCTTTGTTGATTAATTACTACTATAGATTTTTAATGTGGCATCTAATCACCCAATAGGTAATCCATTCTCTCTCTCTCATTCTCGCTCTCTATGAAACTAAAGAGTTTAGAGCAACGCGGCCCCGGGTCGCTGTGCTGGCTGTGTTCGATAGATCCACACCAATATATAAAAGTGAAACGTTGTATGTTTGTTTGTTTGGGGAGCTTTCACGCCAAAACGGCTGATCCGATTTTAATGAAACTTTGTAAATAGGTACTGTACAATATAGAGACCAACATAAGATACTTCGTATCCCGCAAAATAGTAAGTTTCATTAAAAACTGGAAAACGTCGATTACCCGCTGTAAGGAACGGTTGCCATGGAAACGAAATAATAACAAGTCTGTCAAAAAGCATCAAGAGCGTTGGTGCTATACTTTTGCATAGGTTTTTAATATCATAGAAGAACATAGGATTATTTATTCGTGATAAACTGAAGTCCGCGCGGACTAAGTCGCGGGCGAAAGCTAGTCCTCGATAGAAATTGACGATAAAATCAAATCAATATGTGTTTTTGTTACAGTATAACAAATTGTACTGGGTTAAATAGAGATATGTAATGATGTCAGGCAAAATATGAAGATGATGATGCAGTCTATAATTTTCTTGTCGCAGATGAATGGCTGACACTTGTAACCGTGGGGACCGTATAGAAAATATAAAAGAAAATATAAAAATATAAGCATAAAATACAAAAATATTAACTAAAATGTTCTTCAATTGTTTCAATTATTGTGAAATAAGTTATTTTTTACCGGTTCTAAATTTATTTCATAATCTAATTGAAATGAGCTATATAATGACTTCGAAAAACCAAAAAGCAAAATTAGATAAATTCTTAAATTTTACAAACAAAAGCATATAAATGGCTAAGCCCAACACCACCACCTCCACTAGAACCAGTAGTAACTGTAATTGTAAACAAGCTGTCAACATGTGTTAACTTTTAATGAACTCAGTGACCGGATGTATCAAAAAGTTTTAAGTCAAACCCTAAGCTTACCAACAGTGAACAACCGCATCGCAATCGGTCCAGTATAGTTTTTACATGATGCGCAAACAAACAAAAAGAAGGAACGAATTAAAAATATATATAATATACATGTCTATGGTTCAGTAGCTTATTTTAAGAACCCTAGAGTTTTTTTTAATTATCTTTTTTGTACAGACTTTTTCGTACTTATTGCTTTATTATAAGTATAGATTGAGTTGCACTGTTTCAAGTTCGAAGCGCCATGATAGGTAGGTACTTAACGGACAAAATTTTGACGTTAGTCTTTGTGTAATACCTAAGTACATTAGAAGCTTACCTACTGAACTTTACAATGTTGGCGTTAAAATAAGTTTTGAGAAAGAAGCTAACTTATATAACTGTTCTAAAAATAATAAAACGGTTTCAGCGGCCGGATCTTCTCATAACTCTTTCAAGAGCTTATTTTAGTAAGTTTGTGCCATGAGTTTGTAGAATTACCCGTTTGATTAAGTATCTATGAATTTCAAACATTGCATGATCCCCAGCCTCTTCCCACTGCTGGGACACAGGAATTATCTATTCTAATTAGCTGTCGCACTCATAAACGTCAGTTAAGACCAGGCTCTGCTTTTTTAAGGTATTTTCCATAAATATGCTAGGTCAACCACAAACCTAAGACAAAAACATGATTAACAGAATTTCATTCGATCATTTTCTTATCATATACGTTATTTTCGGTAATATTTACATTTTTCTACTCAACGGCTTAAGTTTCATCTCTAAAATAAATTTCACAGCCAGAAAATATAGTTTATTATCTAATGCATAGACAAAATTTACCTACTTAACTAAATTATTAACTTGCCAATAAAATAAATAACTTTTGAGACATACGTCATTTAGTTCCGAGCTAAATTGTGTGTTCAAACAGCGCCCGCGATATTCAATCTTGTTACTCAGGCACTTCTGTGCTTATTGCGGGTAGCGGGTGGCAGAGTGTAGGGGAGGTGTCAGGGGAGTGGGGAGTGGGAAAATGTAACCTTGAAGCCTGACCTTAACCTTAAGCATTAAATCACTCTTTTTGTATGTTTTCAGAGTTTAATTGAGTTTAGTAAATTGACCGAACTGAGAGCACTAAATGTACAACTCTGATCAATTTAGCAATATTTAATGTCCTGTGACATGGGTTCAAGAACAACTACTCATTCACTAGCCTAGCACATAGGTGTAGACTAATACGTCTACAGAACACTAAACTAACGTGAGCGTGGTTCATTATTTAAAGATAGGTATATTCCGACTGTCACTCTCGCGTTATTCCGTCGAACAATTCGACCGGTGTTCGGACGTTCAAAACGTCCATCCTCTGGAGCGTCAAGCCCTTGCTGCGCAAACTCCTGAGGATGGACACACTTGTACTATTATTTATACTGTAGATTCTACATTGATTATTACTAACATACTAGTGGCTCTGTGAGCTGTATAGACCTCGCGAGCACAAACTTTTCGGATTTTACCTTGGTCGCACTTTTATTATATGTATAGATTCCCATAATGTAATGTATTATTTATTGTATTAGGCCGCCCATTGTACCTTTAATTTTATAAGTTTTTGCTATATCCTTTGACGCTTTACTTTCGTCCGCACGGACTACAGTTTATCGCGAAACAAAGCATCCTATGTTCTTCTAGGATATTAATAACCAATGCCAAAGTAGGCATAGCACCATTGATCCAATGTTTAATAGGGTCGATGTATAGCACCAAAGCTCTTGATTTTTTTGACAGACTTGTTATTTCGTTTCCATGGCAACCGTTCCTTACAGCGAGTAATCAAAATTTTCCAGTTTTCACGTAGAAGCTTACAATTTTCCGGGATTAAAAGTATCCTATGTTTTATTCCAGGGTATAAGCTTAAGGGTTAAGCTCCATTCCAAATTTCATCAAAAATCCGGCCAGCCGTTATAGCGTGAAAGCTCCCCAAACAAACAAACAAACAAACAGACAACGTTTCACTTATATATATTGGTAAGGATGATACCTACTTCTTGGTGTGCAATAAAGATTTGTTGTATTGTATTCTTTAGTTTAGACACACTTCTCTATTTTCTTCAAGCTAATCTATACATAATATTACAAAGAGTTTGTGAGGTTGTAGGAGTAATCTCTGGACCTACTGAAACGATATTGAAAATTCTTTTGTGACGATGTCAAACCTCTTTTATGATAATCATACCTTGTTGATAGTTTGTCTATATTAATTCTAAATTCAAATAACCTGTCATTCCCATATTGTCATTTGGATTGGCAAAAACTGCAATTTTACGAATAAGTTATTAAATATGTACTTAAATAAGTTTATTACATCTGGAGTCTTTTAAATATATATGATAATACCTTCGTTCGTGCTTGTTTTGATTCGTATTGTTGAAGCACGAAAAGTCTGTGGTAATAACAATACTAGAGCCCCAAGGGCTCTTACCAAATACCTATATTAAATTGGGAGAAGACTGAATAGAATAGTCTTGCACTCTACTACTGAATAGAGTAGTAGAGTGCAAGATCTCTGTTTATGAACATCTCCGTGTGCTCCTATTGTTCCTGTACTTTTATGTTGTCCACTGAGGTTTGGTCCCTGGGCTAGTGGAACAAACCCTAGGACCGCCTCGACACTTTTACCAATAGAAAGCCAGGTTATTTGTGGGTGTCATAGGCTATATATAAAAATGACCACGCGGATGAAGCCGCGGGCATCAGCTAGTAGTTCAGGAAGAGAGACTTTGCGCACTAATCCACCATGTTGGCCCATTACGACGCAGTAATTGTATCTTCAAAGCTCCTAGGGCCTGTTTGATATCATCTCGTTTCCCTTTAGATGTTATCAAACTTTGATGGTTTGGTTTTAGTAATATCAGATTAAAGCTATTAATGAGTAATTATAATTAATTATCAGCTCCACAGTTATGGCAATAACCGTTTGAAATAACTATAACCACCATCTTGATTATGCTTGAAGAGGCATTTATGACTAATATATTATAGTCTGTGATCAAAGGAAAACTTAATAGTTCGTTGAATATTCTTACGATCACATAATAAGTCACTACTAACTCCACTAGATGCTGACTCCTTACTAGGATTCTCTCAAAGAGAATAAAGAATTAGGGTTTAAGAGTATCATGGTCCCATATACTCGTATCCAGACACAGACAAGAAATATCAATAAGTTTTATTATAAAAAATAAATGAACAAGTTACTTACTTACTATTTGCTTACTTCCGCCAAACTGTAAGTCAGACAAATAATAAAAGGTAAAATGAAAATACAAAATAACTAGCTTAAAAGCTAAAATAACACGCCTGCCCTGCCAAAAAAGAGCTTTTGCCAATAAATTATATACTGTTGCAATGTGCAAGACCTTCAATTTGCTACCCATATTGTGAAAATCGAAGTTTTTTTCTAATTTGAAATTTGTGTCATACAGCCGCCATATCGAATGTTTTTAAAAAAAATAGCCTATTTTACTCGGGGAGATTAAGGAACTCTAAATTCTAACGATACCCCATACGTCTAAATCTGTTCAGGCATTTAAATTTATGGTGGAATAAAGAAACTCACATACAAACATACATGCATACATACATACATACATGGATGCTAAAAACAATAAAATCCTTTTTTTGGGCAGTAGTGTAAAAAAACCACGCTTATCAAGCATTACCCAATTTGAACTATCGTAAAATAAAAAGACAAAGGCAAGTTGGCCAGCAAAAAAATAAAAAAATAAAAATCTCAACTAGGCGACCTCTATAAGGCGACCTCTATAATAGGCGTTGCCTAGTTTAGGTAAATTACAACCCCAACCCAAACACGGTATACAAGTATTTAAATGTCGAGGAGTTGCCATGGGTAGTGCTCATGATCCTGACTGTGTCACCATCAGGTCATAAGCGTCAAAAACATTGCATTGTCGTCCATATTATTAGATTGCACAATTTGATCTAAATATTCTAGGTTCACAACAGCAATTTTAAATTTTCAGAATAATACCAATAGATGGCGTTACCGTCCCCGTAAGACGGATTTAGAAACTGAGGGAAAATTTGGGCGATGATGTAGTGGTTACGGTAGTTGAGTAGTTGTTTAAAGGCGTGTGCCGCGCAGAGGCATGAATGATGTGGGTTCGAATCCCGTCCGTGATCCAAATTTCCTCTAGAAAATTATTTGAAAAGTACAGGTTGAATTGGACAAAAGATTGTTTTTATTTTTTTGCTAATGATCTTTTTAATAGAATGCATAGACTCATTTCGTTTTAGTCACCTAACTTTCGCAATTCTCTCCCTAAAATAGATTTAACTTCTGCGCAGACATATGAAATTAAAACCGTAGAGACAATGGAAGCCTTCAACTTTAAGTAGAGCACTGGGTACGCTTTCCTGTGTGGAACTTTTGGAATTTCACTCAATTTATTACCTGTACAACAATCCAGCCAAGTTTCTAACGAGTTGTAAGAGTACTTCCTTGCAATTGTAGAGGAAATTGTATGACTTAATGATAAAGGAGCCTATTACGGTGGCGCCTCTTGAATCTCATTATCTGATTCATGCCTTGCTTTATTAAGCTGTTAAATTACGTGGTCTGCTCAGTGAAGCTTTTATATATAATTCATTGAGCTTCACGTTATTATGGTAGTTTTCTGGTAGACAGCTGAAGTAGGTACTTAAAATTAATTTACTATTAATAATGGTTATCCTGGAGAGGATTATCTCGTTCTGTTTTCAGTTAAGGATTTCTTTGACCAAGAACTTTTTTGATTTTGACAATAGTAATTTGTCTTTCAGCCGTCACCATCAGGGTCTGACCCCTTTCAACTTTTTCGCTCACAAACTATCTAGCAAGCACCACGAATGCCGTCCCAACACCGAGCTTATTAGCTACACCTCATTAGAACCACTCAATTCAATCCACCTAATTCTATAGCTCACTAATCGCTTCAGTGCCATTATCCGTGAGTCCGCTATTAACTAAGAGAATCGCCGACCGAGGCTTCATTTGCACTGGAACCCGAGCCGGCTAACTGATATGTGATTAATGAACCGGGGCCCGGATGTCCGGAGTGGATATGTGTTGAAGGATTGGATGATACGTTTGGAGTGAAACATCAGAGGTTTGGTTTTATTTTTGTTTCGCACTAGGTTTTCGTTCTGATACTCTGCCCGTATGAAATTCAGAATGTCCCAGGATTAAAAAATCATCTTTGCCCTCATCTGGGATCGAAAAGAAGAGCTTATGTCACAGAATACGAGAAAAGTACTACACTTATGGTAGCAGAACTTATTTCAGAGTGGATCAACTTCGATCAGTCCGGTGCCATTGGTAATTGAATCATCAATATATAATTAATGATGGACCAGACATGGGAAGAGAAGAATGTCGCGTCGCAAACATGATGTATAAAGATACAGAGCTGTCACATGTCAAATAAATAAACAAAACTAGGGCTACGAGTACTCGTAGTTTCCACAGAACCGGTTCAACTGCAGAAATTTAATAAAGTCTTCACATTTTAGTGCTCTCGTAAAAGTGTTGTGACGTCGAGCTATAAAATGTTTGGTATTTTACGACAGCTCGTCTCCGGATTGGCTGTATTAATATTTTGTTTACTTTGAAGACTTTAGAAATATTTAAATGAATATAAAAGAGGCTCTTACTGATCTTTTTTCCGTATGTTGTAACTGTTTTCTTTAACACACATATTATAACAAAGTAAAAAGATTTGTATATATAGTTATTTTGCGCTTCTACATAACTGAAAGAAAATACTAGAATATCAAAGCAGGAAATTTTCTGGAACCAATATAAAAAATAACAAATAGAAATGATTCTCTGCTCTGTCCACAAAATCTGCCGACATGGTTGGTGAGGCGCTGTAACCGCATGCAGTATGAAGCAATCAAGTTTTGCAAACAAATATTTTCGTTCCCAATTTCACCGTGTCTGTTCAACGCGTGAACGAAATAAGGAAATTTAGTGAAAACGGTTGACGGAAGCTCGACGGAAATAAGCCGGCTGTATTTGACACCTCGTTTACCATAATCAGATTTTCCTCGGGTTAAACTTCTAACGTTCCATCGAGTGCAGAGTGTCGATAAATAGCTAAATCTTATTATTCGTAGGCTAAATCTGAAACTGTAAGCAAAAACAAAGAATATTTTAAAAAAGACGGATTCCACAGCGCCAAATCGATAGTGAAGCACGCAAGATATGCCGATCCTCACGTACGCACAAGCCTCACGCACTCACTTACACCATGTTATACCGATCGGCCGCACACATCGCAGCAAGTTCTCGACCTTGTTAGTCGTGTTAATTTTGTCAAATTCTCACGGAAAATCAGAAACAATGCAGTATTTTCTGATGAAATTGTGTATCAACTACAAATTATCCACTAAAGAACACATACGAAGCCGCCATTTGCTATGCTTCACTCGTTTGTTTGGCGGTGTAGTCTGTCTTTTTTAAACCTTCTTAGTAGAAACATTTAGAAAGTTACATAATATATTTCGACCCGCCAAATCGAAATTAAACCACCCAAAATGTGCCGATCCGCTTGTACGCACAAGCCTCACGCACACATTTACACTAGGTTATGTCGATCGGCCGCCACATCGCAGCAAGATCTCGGGCCTTGTTATTCGTGTTAATTCTGTCAAGTTCTCACGGAACATAAAAACAATGCAGTATTTTCTGATGAAATTGTGTATCAACTACAAATTATCCACTCTCGCACACATACGAAGCCGCCATTTGCCATCTTCACTCGTTTGTTTGGCGGCGTAGACTCCCGTCTTTTTTTAAACCTTCTTGGCATAAACATGTAGAAAGTTACATATTATTCGACCTTTTTGAATTACGTGATCACTGTCAATCATCAGATCTCACGTTTGAGTTGACGTAAATGCTGTATTTTTGAACCCTTTCAGTATCCACTGTGGCATCTTCATCTTTATTATTGTAAGCATTTTTAAACTCACTGTATTACTGGGAATTCTGAATACGTATGTTTGGTATATATATTGCAAGTCAATTTTGAAACATTTAACGACATCCATTAAACCTGAAATTTCTAGTATGACTATTGATAATACAATATTATGGTACCATTCAGATGGTCTATAGACGGAGCCGGCAGGTCAGGTCAGAGTCACAGGCTCACAGGAAATAAACTAACAAATGAAGAAACTCATTCGAGTTTGATCCATCTGCTACATATAACACGAGCTACTTGAAAACAATATTGAAATTAATTTATACTTATTCTTCTTTCGTGTCGATGTTTTAAACATTTAGCTCAGAGATTAGATTTCATTGAAAAATATCGATCCAGCTACAACGATGCAGTTAGGTAGTGACAAAACATTAAAACCAAACATAAGCATTTTTATAAAACGCCACGCGGGGAGAATCCTGACTTGCACATCATCGTTCATGATAATATTAAAGAATATACGCGGAATTTTATGCGATAAATCTTGCAGTGTCTTGATCTTGACATATCAATTCTACAGAACTTAAGTAATTATTTTTCTACGTTTTTTCAACATAGCCTGTAAGCTAGAAAAACCCAGGTTAACAAATCAATTTAAAAAAACATGAAATTGTAACTTCATTTCCTTCCTACAATGTTTAACCGGCCTTGTTGCCTGCCCAACGGGTAAAAAAATATATATATTACCATGACGTTTCCGGTTTGGACGTCAAAATTGTCAACACAGTATACTTCCCACCCAGTTTTTTAAACCAAAGGAGGTTGAATTAAGCTTACTGGCGTTAAATCTTTTAACAGTAAGCGTAATTCAACCTCCTTGCGATAAACAGAATAATAATATAGACTGTGCCATAGACAAAATGGTACGTCAATATAAAACCTCTATACAAAACATTATACTCTTAGCAAAGGGAATACAATGCATTATAGTTTATGAAGGAAGATAGGGTATGTTAATTTATTTAATTGTTTTGCACAAAAATAGTGTAGGTACAAGGAATGATTTAATGCTAAACAGCATTATCTACCAGTCACCCAGGTCGTAAATAAATAATAATAGTACTTAGGGCGTGTTGGTTAATAAATACGAAAGAAACAAAGGTTTGTGTAAATAAAATATTTAGTATAAGGAGTTGTTGTTAAATATTTGTGCTAATATGGGACAACTGTTTCCCTGCACAGTGAAACAGCAGTAACATATCTAAACATATTGTTTTGTAATCTCGCCAGGCAGTAACAGATTGAAAATAATTCTTATTCAAAAGCCTAGTCTGTTACACTAGATAGGTAATTGAATAGGTAGGTAGGTACCTACAATATCTTGAAACATTATATTTATCACGCATAAGTACTTACTTGCCAACCTAATTAAGCGGATAAAATAATTAAAATATCTAAGACTTGTTTCAACGATCATTAACAGTAACATAACCTACAAAACTTTGAAGCCTATTAACAATTATACCAGGCCTCCGCAAAAAAAAAACTTAGGCTAACAATATCAGGAAATGATGCTGAATTACTAGCGATATTTTTTGTCTAAAGACGCCGTGAATTTGACTGACATAAAAGTATGTATGGGAGTTCGCCTTTGTTCTTTTGAACGGTACTGTTTTCAATACTAATTAGTGGCATTTGTGGTTTTGATTACTGTGTTAAACGATATACGAAACTCGATCTTGTAGTCCAGTTCGCTGTTTGAGCTCTGTTTGGGCAAAACTTTTGACGGAATTATACCTCTTTTCATGTTTTATTAAGCAATCATCAAGAATTAAGAATATTATTCCATTGGGGCAAGTAACCTTAGAGTCACAATCACAAATGAGAGCGATACTAGCAATTAAATAATTTACTTTCGTTCATACAGAAAGAAACACAATTTTTCCAATATGGTAGCAGTAGCAACTCTCAAGGGAGGGTAGACCTGAATTTTGTACAATATTGAGGGGTGTGCGGTCGTCTGCCAGGGCATAATTCAAATTAAGCACATGGCAGGGGGGTTGGACACGCGGGGTGACCAGAGAAACAGTACGAAAAGGAACGGTTGTCCAATGTTTGTGATATCTGGAGCAAAGTGGCACAGTTAGAAAGAATGAAAAGTAAAGAAGGAATCCTACAGAAGGAGACATTTATTGACAGGTAAGTAGTTGGTGTACAGCTAGTAAATAACAAAAGGGTCTATACACGCCGTTTTTTTATTTTCCTCGACGCTTCGGGGTCAAATTATTCCTTAATCGACTAGGACGCTTATCTGCATTTAATAGTCGTACTCGTATTATAATAAACCGCACAAGTGCGAGTTGAACCCGCGTGGAGAGGGTTCAACTCGCACTTGTAATTTCAATATAATGAATATTACTAGTGGCTCTGTGTGTTGTAGACCTCGCGTACAAAGTTTTTGCAAACAATTTAGCAGTGCACAGTAGCGCCCTCTAGTCCTTATTGTAAAACTAACATCAATAACCAAGGTACTCCATCAATCCCTACCTAATACGTAAAGGGCTGATTCCACTGGTAGAATCCTAAAAGTGAGAAATTTACTGCATTTTGAGGAGCTATTCTGCTCATCACGCCGAAGATCCTCATCAGATCTTCACCAAATTTTTATGAGACTAACTTAAAGTTACTGCCTTCCAAATAAAAAAAACCATCGAAATCGGATTTAATAAGGCGGAGATATCAGTAGCCCCATTTTTACCCTTTTTTGGGGGAAGTACAACCCCCGTAAGTAGATTCAAAAATCCATTCCATCCCTTAATCAAAAATCCATGACGACTAAAATATTCGAAAAATTCGCTTAACCTGTATACCAAGTTTCGTCTAGATCGGTTGAGAAATGCGATCTGTAGAGGAGAACAGAGATCCGGAAGGACTGACATCCGGAAGGACAAACGAAAGCATTTTTGCCCAAGCTGAAACGGAGGCGCTTCGCGCTCGCTGTGTCAATTATTGAGACCCTCACAACTAGCCCTTTCATTTAAAATGTTAAAACGTACAGTTTGCAAAACAATATTTTATATTTTTCTAATTTGCCCACAAAAGTGACCCACATATATTATTCAAAATTCATTTATTTACGTACGTGTACGTACGTGTTTGTGTCACAGAAATTCATGTGCATCAAATTTCAATTTAATCGGTCCCGTAGATTCAGAGCAAAATGGCTGTGACAGACAGACAGAAAGACAGGCAGATACATAAGTGATCCTATAAGGGTTCCTTATTCATTAGATAAATATTCCCGCATAAACATGAAAACTGCAAGTTACTGTAGCTCCTTAAAAAACACCACAATTTTTAAAACCATTCCTTCCCGACTCATCCTCCATGGGCATGGATAATACGCCTCAGTGAAGTGGTGAGTTTCCAGGAAGGCTTAGAGAAGGTCACCATTTCGATTTGTGGAGTTTCACGCTTTCATGGGTGAAACCCTCATCTTGACCGTTTTCTGGCGTGTATAAATTGACATAGAAAATGTAGAAAAGCTATTTAGGTAGCTTGAGGTCTCTTTCCTCTCACTACTCGTGGACCTTCCGGGTTTACTCACGTAGTATTCTTTAGAGTGCTGTTAACCATAAATACATCTACTCTTTCATTTTTAAGATGAAAAACCTGAACTATGAAATCCCTAAAACCACATCATAATTCTATTACAAGCGTAGTTTTGAGTTTTAGTGATAAACAACGTAATAATATGCTATAATCCATATCAATCTTAATTACATATTATAACTTGAATTAAATTTTCTAGAGTATTTTTCGGACAACTAGCCATAAGAGTCTTCCTTATTTCTTATCTAGACCTATTTCTTATAGCTTAGATCTTTGAGTTAATGCTACAGATCTTTAACTCAAAGCTCTAAAGCTCTTTCTTAATCCGACAGGTGTTAAACGTACGGACATTCGTACGCCTAGTTTTATAGAATTTCAGGACATTATTGAAACAAAAACTCGTAAAACTCACTTACTTTCATAATCGTAAAACGCTCTAACTAATAAATCTAATTTATATACATTTTAAAATTGATGAAGCACTTTGTATGACATTTAATTACTCTTTCTAATCGATCCGTCACTCGTCTTTACGAAGGGTGATAATAAATAATAGTGTGGTAATAGTAACGCCATATTCAAACGTGCCACTTTCGCATCAAGCTACAATAAAATGAGTGCACGAATTTGGGCAACAAAAAACTCAATGTTCCTACAATCTTGTACTATTATTTATTCAGTGGTATAATGCAAAGAACACATTTTGTGTACATAATCCGTATTAACCACATCGTAGTCAAATTTTTATCGAGCAGCTACACCACAACCCATTCACAAGGTTTTGCGGACAACACAGCGCAATCGCTAACTGATTATCCGCACGAACCACACTCCGTCCACATTTTTGTAGATTAAAAGTTGCAAGTCTGAACTAAGAAGGTTTAAAAAAGACTAGAGTCTACACAGCAAAATTTCGAGCAAATGGCGGCTGCGTGTGTGTACGTGAGTGAATAATTTGTGGTGTTTTAGGTTGATACACAATTTCATCACAAATGATAGCATTTTTTTTTTATTTTCCGTGAGAACTCGACAGAATTAACACGACTAACAAGGTCGGGTCTTGCTGCGATGTGGCGGCCGATCGGCATAACATGGTGCGGCTTGTGCGTACGAGCGGATCAGCATACTGGTATCTCGGGTGCTTCACTTTCGATATGGCGGTGATCCCTCCCGGTGACTCCCTCTTTTTTTAAACCATCTCGTTCTGAACATACTCTAATTAAGAATGCGAAGCTCGCTTCTCGCAAATGGAATAGATTATACAAATTGTAGCGATACCACCCACCGCATTCTCTGGGGATCGCTATTCAAATTATGTACAGTTCTACACGATAATTACGAATTGAGTCTTCGTTAAACATTGTTCATTTGCATTGTCTCATTGTATTGATTTTCTTGTCATTGTATTTATTGCTAGGGACATACCTATCGATATTAGGGACGGTTTTACAGTCTGAGATGTTATTTTAGTATTTCCTGATTAAAAAATGTTTTCCAGGTTTGTGTTATTGACCTCTTTGGTAGTGCGTTTTTTTCAGTTACCTAAAAAGACGTTGAAGAAACCTAGGTCGTTAATTCATTGAATTAAACTTAAAATTTAAACCCTGCAGGTTCGTGTTTTCTTATATTTTCTTTTATTTTATTTACCCGACTGTGCGGAGGTTAATATGTTTATCAGCCTATGAATCTATGTTTCCTATGTTTGTTCCTTTGTAGCACTTGATAGACCAAACGCGTAGACCAATTTTGATGATTCTAACGTCAATCGATTTGTCCTTAATCTTGCGAATGCTTCTAAAGACATGACAGTAATCAAAATTCAATATAGCAACAATCGGACACCATATAGTGAAAAAGAAAAATATGAAAGTTGACGAACTAGGTATGTTGAGAGGGTGTTCATTGAAAATATTTGATATATTGTTTTTTTTATGTGTCTTATCATTTTTTATTTCGACCATTAAGATCTATAACGATTTAAAGTTGGTTAGCGACCATTCTCACTTAAGTTCGCTGTCGGGTTTTTTAATACTATCGATTGTCTTGTTATAGTGGGAAAAAATCTACTCTCTTCTCCAAGTTATTACCAAGTGCATTTTCTCATTCGGATTTTGATAAAAAATGCTTCTCAGTTGATTCTATTACATCAGCTCCTAACTGAAATATACAAATCTGACGCCGTTCAAATGTAAACAGTAGAGAGCGTTCATATTTCCACAACGTCCGCGTGGTCATTAAAAGAAACTGAATTATGTACAGGGGTGACAATAGGTTTTAATCTCGGCGGCGGCATACGGATACAAGGACTTTGCTTTATGAGGCCATATTACTGACCACGCAAAAATGTTTACAAAATGACAAAATATGGCTCTTTTTTTTCTTTTCGGTACCGCTCGGTTTATGCATTCTGCCACCGTCAAAGCGAAATGATATTTTGTTAAGCAAAAACCAGAGTTTATAGAAGAGGTTTTTTGGAAAACCAAGAACTTTAGTGTGTCAGGTAAGTCAGGCTATATTTTCTTGTACTTAGGTACCTACCTAGTAGTAGTAGTGGTATTTTTGTACCTAGTAGTGGTTGTACCTAGTTAGTGGACAAGCGAACGACTCGATCGAAGGAAAGGTCGCATCACGCATAACTTAAATATGTCAACGAACCATCCTTCGGGCTGGTTGGCCGGTCAAAGTTATCCATTCTTACGTACTTATTAGAATTTGTATTTCTCTTTTTACCCGACTACGACGAAGCTAGGGTAGGGTAATGAGTTTAACAGTATATGTATGTATGTATGCGAGTATGTGGAATTGTGGATGTTGCACCATAGCGTCGCCCTTATTGGTACGATTTTGACAAGCGAGGTATCAATCGATACATCTTCATCGCAAGAGTGTCATAGGCTATTTTTTATCCGACCATAGTTGGGTTTTAGTTTTTGAACTTATGTCTTGTTTATCCAGAGATCTCATCTCAATCGAAGACAAGTGCGTCTTTTTTCTCGATTGCTGGATGTCCTTGTCCTTGGATGAACGGTACTCAGCTTAGACCAACTTTATGATGAAGTATATATAATGTCTGCCAACTTACAGAAACCTTCCCACGAACAAAATGAAAGACAAAACCATCAAAAATGCTGCATATTTGAGCAGGTCGGAATAAGTCCGTCATGCGAGAGCTCCTTTTGAATAATTCATGGGCCTGCGATAACGAATACGACCAGATTTGTTTTTCAAGGGCGCTACACTGTGCCCGAATTGTTGGGCGAGTTTAATGAAGGAATTTGTTTTGTTATACTGGTGTTGGGTATAATTGTGACAAGTCTTCCGGGTTTTTTCTTTGCATTGGGTCGATGTTTTATTCATATCTACGTAGGTAGCCATTCGACCAGTGCGGTATAATCAATGATGTCTCAGTTAAGTCTTTGGCAACATAATATGGTACACAAAAAAACACAAAATATTTCTATATTGCTGCACCAACGTCCTTGTTATTCAATAATTTCTGTCCATCCAAAGGTTGCCTGGAAGAGATCTCATTTACCTTTAAGGCTGCCCTTAGTATCTATTATCTAATTCAAATATCTATTATCTGATTATTAATTGAGTCCCATGTATGTATCTTTTTATTTTCTTGGTGTGAATAAAGAGTTAATCTATCTATCTTGTGGTATTTTTTTTATTTGTCGTATGAGGTAGTGTTGGCCTCTGGTGTCAGAGTTTGTCAGGCCTTCCGAGGGCCTCTGACATGGCTTAACGACTGTTATTAATCAAAAACAGCCGGGACCGATAGCTTAACGTGATAAACATCCGAACATACTCGAATGATGATATCAATCTCTGAAGAAATACTGAAGAACGCTTCAGTGCATGTGATTTTTTAATATGATGGAAATGCATCCAGCATTAATTAGAAAGAATATACCTACTACTCTTCGAGTAAAGCTAGCTACCTAATATTGTTTAGTTTTTAGCGGCAGCACAGCCCAGGCCGATACACATTTTCCTCGATAACTGTACTCACTCAATCCAATTTACTACTAACTATTCCGAAATCATATTAAAGATGAAATCACTCGATATTTCCTCAGCAGATTACCGTATTCGTAACTTAGTTCAATAAACTTGCTTCAGATTCCAAGCGGCAATTTTACCTAAGTCTATAATTTGAGGCAGCAAAATAGATCGGCCGCCGGTTACTCGTGGTTACCATTGACATTTGCTGAGAGACAATAATTTGTAGGCTACAGTTAATAATAGCTCACTGGATGCTCACTGCGGATATAAGGGCGCAGGCACACTACGCAAACTGTTTATGACGCTTTACCTTGAATTTTAGGCATTAGCCATAGCGCCGTGTTTCGGAGTGCACGTTTAGCTGTTCCTGTTGCTAACAGTTGAAAGCAGTTGCTAAGCCATATCAGAGGCCCATGGGCAGCAAACAAACTCTTGATACTACCGTAAGGATTGCAGTTGTCTAAGATACTACCTCATCCAACAAACATAAGGTTAAAAAAGTAAGGATTGCAGTTGTCTAAGATACTATCTCATCCGACAAACATGAGGTTAAAAAAAACGGAGTCTACACCGTCAAATATAAAAGCGAAGCATGATATGCCGATCCGCTGGTACGCACAAGCCTCACGCATACTCTTACACCATGTTATGCCGATTGACCGCCACATCCCAGCAAAATCTCAACCTTGTTAGTCGTGTTAATTCGATCAAGTTCCCAATGAAAAACAAAAATAATGCAGTCTTTTGTGATGAAATTGTGAGAAATTGTTCATCAACCATAAAACACCACAAATTATCCATTCACGCAAATGGCGGCTGCGTATATATATACGCAGCCGCCATTTGCTATGCTTCACTTGGTCGTAGAGTAGACTCCTTCTTTTTTAAACCTGCATGCAGCGGCCAATATTTTGCAAATTACAACGCGAACAGAACGTAGTTGGCCACTCTTCGCTGGTCGACTCAGTTAGCGGCTGGTTTGCACCAAAAGTATCTAGATCCAATCGGCCGCTTGTTTGACAACACACTGCCACAGATTACGCACAAAGTTATCTCGAGGCCTCCGATTTGCAGCTCGTCCGGTCAGCTAGCCGACCTCGCGACAGTTACCCACAAACTGTTGCTTAGTGCGACCGCGCCCTAAACCGAGAAACGATCACGTACAGAAGTGGTTAGAGCCGCGATACGCTCTACTTTCTAGGAAATAGTATTTTGCAAATGAGCTGATGACTGGCTCGTATTATGTGCTTAGACTCTAAAGATACTACTTTCCTCTAAGCCTTACAGTTAAGTAATATCTTTACGTAATACATAATTACTTAACGCGTCACTCAAGGCTTTTCTTAGTAAACTAGCCCAAGCACAACAAGCTACACACAAGTTTTCAGTTTTGTTATGAAAAGACGCGAACAAATTCTACTAATATTATAAATTCGAAAATTTGTATGGTATTTTTGTAACCACTCAGTGCTGAAATGGCTGAACGAACGGATTATGATCAAAGATAAGTAGATAAGTACTTGATGTCTTCGATAACACATACCTATTATTTTTTGAGTCGAAAAGTTGTACGGTTCCCGTGGGATATTAACAAAACGTAAATCTGCAACTCTGCAGCTTCTGATCTGTGTCCAGGCGGACGAAACCGCGCGGCGCAGCTAGTACGAATGTAACATCGAGATGGGTCAGTATGGGGACGTACGAAACTATAAGAGAAACAAAAATATGTTCTAAGAAACCATATCGTCGATTTTAGATATAAGAAAAAATGCATTCATAGATTAAAAAAAAACACATACGCGATTCGTTAATGAAAAAGGTTAACCTATGGGTAAGTTATTATACCTGCCAAAAGTATCTAAGGGCCCGGTAGTAAATGTACCGTAGGAGTGAACCACCAACACCGGTCGTTCGTCAAGTCACATGTGGTGGAGTGAAAGACACCCCGTCCGCGTGAGGAGGGTTCCACATTAATCAGACACCCGATGACGTCAGCTCAGGGCACCCTTATCAATTGTTCGCGCAATCTTTCTAACTCTTTAAAGCGAATAGACTTGCTATTTTGTGCTAGAATGGAATGGATGGTATGCACTGGCCTTCAAAACCTAGTACCACACATGAAATTAAAAGAAATTTTATTAAATTGCTTGGCCTATTCATCGGATTGAAATAACAAGTACACCAGGTTTTAAGTCAACACCTAAGTATACAACATTGAAAATGGCATCGCAATCGGTGCAGTAGTTGTATTCAAAATTTAATACCGCACTTTAAAATTAAAAGAGATTTTATTAAATTGCTTGGCTCTTTCTCATCAGATTGAGATACTACACCAGTTTTTAAGTCAACACCTAAGCTATACAACAGTGAAAATCGCATTGCAATCGGTCCAGTAGTTTTAACGTGATTCACGAACAGACAGACATTAAAAGTGTGGTACTAAGTTTTGAAGGCCAGTGTAGTTGTTTCATACATTTAGTATAAGTCAAGTGGTCTAGTCAAGAGTTTTCATAGCACAAGCCTAAGTGTAGTTTTCATACGCTAGAGCCAGCACTACCTCATATAAGCAAACAAGCACCAGCATATTAGAACTAGGAAATAGAAATGCATATGGTAAGCGTAATGGTTTTTATCCGATACAGTCATTCTGCGAGGCCTGAATCCCACCAATCAATGATAAGATGGTACATAGTCTGATTTGGAAATCTACAGAAGCTGAGAAAAGTGTAGGACAAAATAAAACTTGTTATGTCTTATGTGGCCAACACTTCCTCTGACCATTATAGTTCATAGTCATATGCATGGAAAAAAATAACCTCTATTTTTTTCTGTGTTTAAACACTAACTTATATATTTAATAAGCACAGCCACATCACACATATTAAATACATTATCTTACTATACTACAAAATGCTGTGTGGGTATAAGTGACAATTTAGGCGTGTATAAAATCAGCCACATGTACTCATAAACAGAAAATAAAAGCAATACTAAAAACGAAAAGTTTAAATTTTAAAAAATAAATGTAGGAAAGGAACTGTGTAAGTATTTGAGAAAAAAAAAATTGCGATTAAATACTGCCAACGAGTTGCTAAATATGTCTAATTCATATATTTTTGTTGTGAACTCATTATATTCCTCAGAGAACTTGAACACTTGAACCTATCTAGTTGCTCCGAATATTTGTGTAGGTAGATGCAGATTAATTTTCTGGCCATACACAAGGTCGAAAAAGTCAGGGGACTTTCATTTATAAAAATAGACCACAGCCAATCCTATTACTCGGTCACGTCTCTACCCAAATTCAGTTTAGCAAACAGCAATCTGTTAGCAACTTAATTTATTTTATTTTTTATTTTCAGCGAGAACTGCATTTTCCTGTTCCGAGGCAACCTATTTTTAAGCGACTTCAAAAGGAGAAGGTCTTTAAATTAGACTTTTTTTTATTTTGCCTCATTGCTCTGTCGAATATGAAGGTACCAACAAAATTAAAAATGCCGAAAAAATGTGATTGGATACATACTGGCGTTTTGGATTATTATTATATATTGAAAAGATAGAACTCCACACACCTAATATAAATTTCACCTTGCTTCCGCAATCAGTTCTAGGTTTTATCTAAATAGAGCCAGTCGATACGAATCGCAAGCTAATAGCCGCAATTTTGCCTTTCCATTTCTGCGTACCTTTTTGGAAAGATCCCAAATCTCGGGGCTACGTTATTGAGACGTAAAGTATTGGAAACGGCCCGTTCTTTGTAAAAGATATTGTTTTATTTGCAGATAAAGTCATACGGACTATGAGAATGATAGGATACGGTTTTGTTGGAAATTCAGTTTAGTTCTAATATTAGAAGTTGTAGGATTTGTTGAATATGTGAACATACTTTCAGACTAAAAGCTTAACTGATAATAAGCCGCGTTTTAGACGAAAAATTGTGACAAAAAAATGTGACATCGAAAAATTGTGAAATCGAGAATCAGAAATTGAGACATCGTCAGTCAATGACGATGTATTACAACCTATCCGTCTTCAACCGTAAAATTGTAAATGCACTTGCATTATCGAATAATATCCCCCAATCAGTGCACAATTTTACAATTTATCCGATTTAATGCGATTCTATCGCTTCGCCACCGTTAAGTTGTGAACCTGCCCCTGATTGGTCGCAATTTCTTATCTGTTTACAATCGCCGGATCTGACGGTTCTCACAATATTACGGTGACATACACACACAATAAATATATCAAAAGTTCACCATGCATATAGCTGTATAAATACCCAACAACAACTATGAAAGTTCACATGCATAAGGCTGGCTGGCTACATCTAATGTGGATTGCTGGAAGGTGCTCTAAACAATTTACACTATCTCTTGCTATTGGGCTGTCGGCCAAAATATCTTCGTCTGGAATAGTTTAGGTTAGCTCTCTGGTATGACGCTTTTAGTGCTTAATTTAGATATTTTGGAAGTTGCTGTTGTTGAACTTATTAAAAATTTCATGCCTGCGGCGAGCGGTACAGTGGTTGAAGGGAAAAAGAGGGAGAAGGTACGAAAAACGCCCGATTCTAAGAGCTCAACACTAGCTAAAATATATTTGTTGGATGATCATTAATTTTTCTATTAAAAAAGTGATAATTTGATAGGGTTTTAAATGGTTTTGTTCAGCTCAATAGGGCACCACAATTGAAGCATTTGAGTCATTTAATAAATTCCTTATATTTAAAAAAAATGCTCTTAGTCTACCTTACCTTAAATCAGAGTTTTTTTTACGCGACTACGTCACTACTCGTCTATTCTCTCTCCCTTCACAAAGATTTTACCTTAGTATTACATAAACCTAACTTACCTTACAAAATAACATGTGTCACCCTTACGATCTATTCCTCGCTCACTGGTTCTAAAGCAACAATAAATCCACAAAGACTCCAAGATAGATGTTAACTTACACGAACTCGCTTATCCTAAGTTATATCTAAGTTGGCGGTAACTCGCGCTTTTTATCTGCAAGCTCGCGCCGCAGGGCGGGTTTTCTGAACATTTAAAACTTTAAATTGGAAACTATTGGATTTGTCGGCGCCTTTACCTGTAAAAGTGTTGTTGATTTTGCAAATTATAGTGTTATTTAGGTGCTAATAAAGTAAAATCTCTAAATTAGTAATCGTATCTATTTTATCTAAAACCTAATTACGGCAAAAATATTGCAGCGTTTCTGGGCGAGATCACGTCTGAAAAACGAAAATATTGTTCTATATCATGCTTTGTTACATCATTCTAGCCTTCATTATGCGCAGATGTACAGTTTAGAAAACAAGAGATGGAAGGGCATGGCCATTTCTTCGCGGTTACGCACTATAAATGAGAAACTAAATCGCTTCGCAGTTGCAAAATGGTGGGATGTCAAAGATACGATGTACGGACACAGAATAAATATAGTACATACTTAGGATGATACTTCGTCGATCTACGACATGTAGAAGAAGAAATAGTGCCAAGAGATTAGTAATCTTTCAATTTTATGTAAACCTCCTGAGTTTTTATTTTGTACTTTGTTTTGATTTGTGAACCAATATCTCGGCGTAGGTGCAAGTTCTAAATATTTTCTGAGTGACATCTTTCTTAGCTCATTGATGAAGCCCGGAATTTTTAATTTCTATGCTTACATGACCCTATTATAGTCCCACTTCGTACTAATATTATAAACGCGAAAGTTTGTAAGTATGGATGGATGGATGGATGTTTGTTACTCTTTCACGCAAAAATTACTGAACGGATTTGGATGAAATTTGGTATGGAGGTAGCTTATACCCTGGATTAAAACATAGGCTACTTCTTACCCCGAAAAAATGCAGGGGTCCTGAAGGACGCGGGTGAAACCGCGGGGCGCAGCTATAGTCAACTATAAAACAGTAAAGACAATGCTTTTCTATAGACCGGGAGCGCACTATATACCTCTCCGGGCTTTACGGTCGGTAAACGTGAGATTACAAACGTAAAGCTGGCGAAAAAAGATAAACTGCACACTGGCTAGGGGTGTCATTAGCCGGGACAATTGCCCCATTTTGAGGTTGGATTAAAAGGCAAGGCGAGGTAGGCTGTAAAAACATAGTCATAAAGGTTGGTTTGTTATAACTATATAATAAATAATAGTATGTAGGTAGAAGTTAAAACACTTTTGAAGGTGGTAAATAAACTGCTTACAAAGTCAGCTTGTGCACCGTTTCTTTGTTACAATAAAACATTTTCTCGTGTCGTAAAAACTATAATGTTGGTGTGTTTGTAGAATTTAGTGTTGGGGTTGCGATTGGGGCAGACTTGTAGGGTTTAATGGATTTAATATCATATTTTAATTAAAAGTAAACTTATTTGATTTTCCATTGTTGCACATAATATAAGCGAGACAGTTTATTTTGAAGAACTTGAAATTTAATTTTAAATAGCAGCTATATCTAAACAAAAGACTGAAATGGTTATTTCGCATGTTTTAAGACCATAACATCCATATTGGGCAAACTAGATTTGGTATTAAAATATAGATCATTCATTTGATACATTTACCCAACCTTAGGTAATATTTGTACTGTATAAACACCGAGTAATGGTATAAATAAAGTTGCTATTGTTGCTTAGCAGTTAAAGGTAGCAGCTATTATACCCTGAAACTAATTCTGAACCTAATATTTTCTGGAAAGGTTATTTCTGGAGCGTCACGCCAGCCCATAACAGCCGAGCCACACAGAACTTTGGTTGCAAAATCTTGCGCGTCACTGCACTGCGCTCGTCACCCTGACACATTGGTTGTTAAGTCTCATTGTCTAATAATTTCACTGGAAACATTGCCCTTCAAACCGAAACACAGAAATGTTTACACACTTCTTCTTGGCGGTTGAATATCTGACAAAGGTGTGGTAATTCCCCAGGCAGACTCTTGCGTAAGCGGCCTACCACTAAAAAAATGCTGCCATTTAAAAGCTAGAAATTCTATTAGAAGTTGTATTAGCTCAGTAGCTGCTGAATAAATATTAAACTTAAAGAAGTATTCAAAGAAAAAAGATAGTAAGTAGGTTTCAAATTTAATTACGTATACTCGTTATTTTTTTTATTCTGGCGCTAAATTCCTGAATACAACACTATTATAATTAAGCACTCTGCAAAATATCTTAAAACTAGTAAGAGATCATTTTAATTTTATCTTTTTACGAGGACAACCCTAGCTTCTCCTTCCCCAGAATAACAATAGTACAAGCCTCTTTGTTATTCTGCCGGCGAATGATTCCTGCGATATACATGGGGTCGATCGCGATTACTGTTAAAGGACTGACACTTATATTAAAGTGTTATTGACTCTTTTCTTTGGGGAAATAGTCCGACGACACTTGGTTGGATTACCTACCTTCTACTTTTTGTAACTATTACCAATTCGTTGATAGGAGACACTAGGTATCGAAACGGGGAACATGATTGTCTAACTATTCATGTTCATGTCGTCAAAGGAAGGAAATAAAAAAAAATGGCATATGAAGTTATTCGTACCATTATTGGGACGAAGGGATCGTGGGATGAAACACTGAACTATATACCTATATATAATAGCCAATGTGAATCGAGTAAATTGTACTACTATTTATTCTGAGGTAAAACTAAATGTAAAGGCAACAGAAACTTTGAGTACCAAATAGATTCAATAAGCCTGTAAAATGAAATAAACTGGCATATTTTAAAAGCTTTTATTTAACTTCACTTGTATGTATGTATGTATCTATGTATTTTGTCCCGGAATCTTGGCGTTCAAATTTCAAACACTTCCTATCCGGATTAGCTATCCGGCTGAAACTTGCAGGGTAGCTCACAAACCGACTATCCGGCTGAAACTTGCAGGGTAGCTCACAAACCGACGATAAAGTTAAAAAAAAACTTGAAACTAAAAAAAATAAAAAGTGAAATAAAAAAATAAGTGACGTTCATTAAAAAAAAAGGTCGTAAAAGTTTTTTTTAAATTATTCATATATGTAGTAACAAGACATAAGTTCATCTAAAACCCGAATACGGTCGGTTAAAAAATAGACTAGGACACTTGCGATAAACGAATCGGTTAGATACCTCGCTTGTCAAAATCGGAGCAAGTTTTTAGTTTGAAGACAAAAAACTTGCTCCGATTTGCTCCCTTTCTTTTGCTTCGCCGTGGGCGACCATAAGTGGTCTGTGGGGGCGACGCTATGGTGGAACATCCACATACATACATACATAGACTGTTAAACTCATTACCCTTCCCTTGCTTCGCCGCACTCGAGTAAAATTACAGAACAGTCCCGAAATATTGAAACGAATAAACAGTAGAGTGCATGTTATTCATTCCTGATAATTGTTTTCTAGTCTAGCAGTGCTGCATATTTCTGAAAACTCGAGAGTCGAAACGAGTAAGTATATTTATAAAATGAATATCCTGAAGAACAAGGAAACCCTTTTTGAATAGAAATGATGTTTCCTGCCGTTAAAAACGTTGCATTTCTGAAATAAATCTTTCGCGAAAGCTGGTTGAATAATGAAAGTAGAACTTGTAAGACTACATATAGTAACGTTTTTAAGTCAAACATCAACAAATCAGGAAAATGTGTCTATTTATTATATCAATCTCGGCTACATACTTCACTATAATTGCTATACAATATAAAAGGTCTATCTATCTATATTTATAATAAAGAAATAAGTACGAAAATGTCTGTACAAAGAAGATATGTAAAAAAATGGTCTAGTAAGGTACTTAAAATAAGCTATTGAACAAGAATATAAAATTTTAAAAAATCGTGGATGCCTGTCTGTATGTTTGTTTGTTCGCGCATCACGTAAAAACTAATGCACCGTTTGCGATGCGGTTTTCACTGTTGGATAGCGTAGGGTTCGACTTAAAAACTGGAATACTTGGTTGGTATATCCAAATCCAATGATTAGATGCCGAGCAATCGGTAAAAAACTATTTGACGACTGAACGAATTTTGAAGAAAAGTAATATTCGTATATTGTACTTTATAGGTACTTTTGGTCTTGGAATATCACTAATGGGCTACTTGGAATAACACTAATGAAATGACCTCGTGATCAAAACCGCGGGCACAGCTAGTATACAATATTTGCCTCTTCTTTTGGTCCTTCGAGCAAACAACTAGCTCCGCTTGAAGTTGCTTTCTCGAATCTTTAGTGTGTAGTTTTTTCTATATTTCAGCCAGCAATTGGTTTCTAATAAGAAAGACTATATACCTATATCTACGTTAACTTCTAATAATGTAAAGATTTGAAGAAAACTTTAAAAAAAAATCGCACGTAGCAGAAACACGCAAGGAATTGAATTTAATATTGTATCAAATTAAGCGATTTGTCCTAATATTCCTGAATATGCAAAATCGTAAGGAAGCACGTGTTGCAAAGTCCCTCCAGTGCCTTCATTACACCGACGTCGGGGACTATGAAATATGACGTCCTGGGGTAACAGTATCGTATCTGCGAGGATACGATAACAGGAGACTCAGAGACGAGGAGGTTCGCGTGCTAAGTAAGCCTTTCTCTAAACTGAGGCCGTGAAATAGATGTTACTAAGCAGATGTAAGCTACAGTGCACAGGTAATGACAACTGTAAAAGACACGATAAATAAAAACTATGAAAAAGAAATTGTTCTGAAAAATTGCTGCTCTATCTCCGCACCCGTGTGTCCAAAAGGACAAGACGCGATGTCCCATTGAGATTACACAAGCTACTTGATAAAGGCAGTGAAATATGCAAGTAACTGGTTTCGTGCCGGAACCTCTAACTACTACGTTGCTAATTATGGCAATATTGTGGGCTGGTGAATTGGGACTTAATTAATATCTTTATTTCCTCTGTAACTCTATAATCATGTTTATTAAAGTAAGATGAGGGAATAGACGTACCTAATCTTAAAGCTATGCTCATTAAATGTGCTTACTTAAACTTGAATTCTCACCGGAGATCATGAAATCATTTACTTACTTGGAAAGGTTAAGTTCTCGTCAGATTGATATTGTTTCCACAAATACTGTGGTTGTTACTACAATTTCTAACATATTTTTTTGTGAAGTCGGCATATGTAAGTTTTATTATAAGAATAGCTGTGCCCGCAGCTTTGCCCGCGTGGTTTTTCTGGGATATAAGGATCTTATGAGTTATTCCAAAACCAAGAGCAGAGCCAAAAGTACCAATATACCAAATTCATCATTCAGACAAGTTGATCTTGTTCTTTTATCAATTGCTTCTACTTATCGGATTGAGATACCAAGTACACCAGTTTTAAGTCAAACCCTAAGCCATCCAACAGTGAACAACCATATTGCAATCGTTTCAATAGTTTTTACGTGATGCGCAAATAGACAGACAGAAAGACAATTTTTTTAATTATATTTTGCTCAGTAGTCTATTTTAAGTAGCCTAGGTCATATTAAAAGCTTTTATTAAACTTGCAATGTTTGTATGTATGTTTAGGCACAGAATAAATAGTAGTACAAGTTTAGGTCTAATCTTGCAAGCTGAATTAGAATAACTTCTTCTCGTCTTATCCCACGGAGTTGCACTTTTATATGTTGTTTCAGTTCCAATGATAATGCATTATTATGGTAAGCATGATCAGGATTAGCTCCAGTTAAAATAACTCTTCAACGGTCAACAGAATAGACACGACATTTTGTGTACGCATTTTATTATGATAGCCGGTTTTATGTTTTACCATGACATGGTTGGTGCACTCAGTGCTGGGTCTTGACTAGGAAACTCCTCAACGGTTAACAGCACAGACATGAAATTTTGTGTACGCATGGTATTGTGATAGTTCGTTCTAAGTTTCATCATGACATCGCTACTGCATAAAACCTTTTATTTGTCTTTTGTAAAAAATACTTTGTACCCACTTTTTGTTACTTACAGCAGTAAGTGTTACGTGAATATATAATATAATAGATATATCAATACCTCCAACGCCATTACTTTTTATTACAATCGTCTATCATTCATCTCGACACATTTGGGTCTATCTATTTCTTTCGTGATCGAAGCTTCCGGAACTGTTTGAGTTATCACTGAACAAACTTAACTGATAAATCAATTTGCTACTTTTTTTACCATAAGTATAGAATAAATTTACAGCGTGTGGAATAATAATGGGGCATTAAGGGTTTACCTTTTCCTTTGTAGTTACAATCTTTTGTTCATAAGAAACATCGAGTCTATTTTGAAGAAAAAAATAACTGCATTTTTGGATTTTTTAAAGAAAATACAATCTTTACAATCAATACAATATGTACAATCAGCCTAAAAAAATACATGTTTCAAATTTTTGGGATTTCAAAAGAAAGTACAATCATCCTAAAAGTACATGTTTCAAAAGAATCAAGTTGTTATCAATCAAGTCTATTTCCCACCAATTTTCTTTAAAAGCTTTTCCCATGTTTTCGTTGCATTTGTTCGCCTGGACCTCATAGTGGTGCGGCGAATGGCAACTTCATTGAAAATATTAGGAAAAATACTTATTGAGATTTTATCAAATTTTTACTTTTTGATTTAGTAAGTTACTTTGGGAAAAGGTTTCCTGGTGAAAAATAAAGTAGATTTACACCCAGTTCCTTTTATCGTTTTTTTAAGCTAAATTACCCCTTATTGAAAAATCAAAAAATCAGTTACTTTTTCTTCAAAAATAGACCCGATGTTTCCTAAGAACAAAAGCTTCTAACAACAAAGGAAAGGGTACATATCCTTAATGCCCCATTATTTTGCCACAACCTGTATTTATCTATAAGTAGGTACATACGAGTAAGTACCTTTGTATCTGGTCTGGTTAAGTACGATAACACGGTGCTCTCTCTACATATTAATAAGGATTAGTGTAATCGGGTCCAAAAATCATACTCCGCCCGGTCCACAGAATATGTTATTGCTTTTTATGCTTTATTGTCATAAATCTCGAAAGCTTCGAAAGCTATCCGAAGCTGGACTCTTTGTAGATAAATTGAACTTTGCTACTTAAATGATGTTTAGAACTAATTTTTAGGGTTCCATAGTCAACCAAGAAACCCTCATAGTTTCGTCGTGTCCGTCTGTCTTTCTGTAAGTCACCCCAACAAATTGAAATTTGACACATCCATACCAATAAACGAGTATAAAAGTGAAAAAGTTTATAAGAAACGAAATAACAAGTCTGTCAAAAAACATCAAGAGCGTTGGTTCTATACCTACTTTTGCATTGGTTTTTAATATCCTAGAAGAACATAGGAGATTTTTTTCGCGATAAACTGTAGTCCGCGCGTACGAAGTCGCGGGACAAAGCTAGTGTTATAACCGCTACATAGATGTTTTTTTCTTTTTTTTTTTTTTTTTTTTTTTTAATATTAATTATTTTTATTTGACAGTTTTTTCTCTTTTGTTCCGTATTACGAAATATTTGGCTTTAAAGTGACCTTTTTATTTAATTCTATTTCCTGCCGCTCCAACTCATAAATATAAAAATTAGAATTAAAAAACTAGGGCACTATCGCATAATAAGAATTTACTAAGTAACAAATATATCACGGGACGGGTTTGCTACTTTACGAGCTACAGCCGACCAAGATCGCATTTAATGGCCGCGTCAACTCTGAACGAATTCCACAGCAAGAGACATTAATCCAACCGTAAAAACAACTTTGTTGGCGTTTCACATATAACTACTGGAAGATTGCAAGCCGTTTTCACAGTTGGGTAGCTTAGGCTACGGAACCCAAAATCTATGCGTGTCCGACACGCACTTTTCCAGTTTTTGTTCTGTAATAATCTACAAAAATGTATTTAATTAAGGTCCAACTTGCATATGGTTTTTGAATGAAAACGAAACTAAGATTGTAAGGGACTTAGCCATTTTCAAGAAAGCCTCGACGTATTTGTTAACTTATTTCCATATTTGTATCCAAGACTAGCTCGTTCTACCTAAATCATTGGAAACTATCTTTGATCGTTGTAACCTATTAATAGTTATGAATCTAGATCTACACATTCAAAACCTGAAGCGACCAGCAAAAGCTTACGGAAAACACTTCTTTAGACTACTTTAAATACTACTTTACTTGTGAACCTTATTAGTTATACCTCAACCTTGTTAGCCCTAGTGCCATTCTGCAAGTCCATCTAGACTGCTCAGCAATCTTGGTAGTTAATCCTCCTTTTAATTAAAATTAAAATCAGTCTGCTGCTCGACCAGAGCGGTTGCCTAAAGAAATCATAAAAATAAATATTATACAATATATTTCTATAAGTTCAATTAAATAGTTAATTTTTCGTTTATAACAGAACGAAAAGTGAATCGTCGCGTCGTCGGTCGACGCGTCTCGCAACGCTGCAGCAGCCGAATTACGTTTTTTTTTAATCTTTGGCAGCACCCATATTTACATTCTCATTGTTGACATTTGTTTGACACTTTATTGATAAAGACGCGAACAGAATTGCAAGATATCGGGACGTGACGCCTGTTGCCAGTCTCGAAAACAAACTTTATAATTGCCGCGATCAATTTAAATTAACTCACTAAAGCTCCTTAACGTTTTACAAATCGCTTTATTAACTTTCGCTAATGGTTAGCGACGTTGACAAATGACAAGATTTGGAAAGAGGGTGCCCGGGTTCGATTCCCGGCAGGGCCGCAGGTGTTTTGTTGTTCTTCGTAATGGAACAAAATAAATTCTACGTAGTAATGGCAAGACATTACGCCTTTAGATAGATAGGTATATTAGTAAATATCTATACTTATAATAAAGCAATAAATACGAGTCTGTATAAACGAAATAATTTAAAAAAAGATCTAGGGTACTTAAAATAAGCTACTTATTTTTTTAAATCAGGTCTTTTTGTCAATATAAGCTATTTTTTTTAAAACATTTGTTTATGTTTTTATGTTTGTTTGTTCGCGCAACTCGTAAAAACTACTGGACCGATTGCGATGTGGTTTTCACTGTTGGATAGCTTAGGCCTTGACTTAACTTGGTACCTCAATCCGAAGATTATAAGCCGAGCAATCGATAAAAATATTTTTGACGGCTTAAGGACTTTTGACCAAATGTTGGTATATTGGTATTTTAGGTCCTGGAATGCAAATAGAGTACTTTTAACCAAGAGAAATAACCACGCGTTCGAAGCCTCTGGTACAGCTAGTTAAGTTACCTATTAAAATAAATAATGGACATGAGGAAACGTTATTATTTACTAGCTTCGCCACGCGGCTTTGCACGCGTACAATTTTCGCCCCCTCCCTTCTCCCTCACCCTCCTCTCCACCCTTTTCCCACCGCCCTTCCCCCGCCCGTCTGAAACCCCATACCAACAACCCCCGACACCGCCCCAAACCCCCTCATTTTTGTTTACTTTCTTTTCCAATCATCCTTCTCGATACCAAGATGAACAAATAAAATTCATCGAAATCAGTCAATCCGTTTTCGAGATATCATCAAATACGTTAATTAAAAATCATTTTAAAAAGCTTCACAAAATTAAATGCGTTTCCAACATTTCGTGTCTTATAACTTCTGATTTCTGTGTCTGTGCTGTGTTAACTGTTGAGGAGTTCCCTAGTCTACGACTTAAACAAAACTAAAACAAAATACACACACAAAAAAAAACTAATTACGATATTTTTAGATTCTACGGCTTGAAAGTAGAATCCAAAAATATCGTTTAAGATTTTTTTATACACAAATAAAAATGTTTTTTCTAAATTATCTTCCATGTACAGATTTCATTTTGGTTACAGTTATATTATAATTATGTATAGATTAGTCCTAAAGCGCAGTCTGTACGATGAATGAAATGCCATCTATTCAATTCAATCACAATATATCGATAACTTTACTAAACTTTTGGACTAGTCTCTAGCAAATAATTAGAATCTTGAGTACCTACCTAAAATACGAATTTAGACAAGTAAAATTATTATAAAAATACAAAAATTCCGACTGCGAACAATATTATAGAATAAGTGCTGACCGCCCGCAAAAATAATCACACTAATGTTATAAACGCGAAAATTTGTATGTATGTATGGGTGTGTCTGCGCGTGCGTGTGTGTGTGTGTGTGTGTCTTCTTCACACCTAAACGGCAGAAAGGCAGTTTTAATTCATGACTTTAACCATTGATAGTTTCATCCAACACTCAGTTCTTCAAATTATTAATCATAAACCCCGACTGAAGCTACCCAAATAAAACAAGTGTAGTACACAGCCAAGCAAAAGCTTTAATTTTCATAAAAACAGAAAAATATCCCAACAAAATAAACATTTTATTCTGTGACACTGTGCACAGCAGTTATTTGGTTATTTCGCGGAACCTGGGATTGTGATTACACTCCACCGGGCATTTTAAACTGCCCCCTCCCCTGCTTCAAAAATATAATAAACTTTGCAATTTGTGCCCCGTCTCGTCCTTGATGTCCCAGCTTCTTTTGAAATATAATACTTTTAAGGGCTAGTTCACCATCTTTAAGTAAATTTTATGGCAAAGTAATGCGGCGGAATTAACTAATCCATTGAGTTTTGTCTATTTTTTTACAACTCTAAAGTCATGACTGCGGCACGAACTAAAATACCTGAATGGTGTCGGTCGGGAAAGTTGTTCAGTAAACTTTATACCAATAACGACTGTTATCACAATGTTTTTTTGTCTGCCTGTCCGTTTGTATCTTGGCCGCGAATCACGCCGAAACTACTGAATGAATTCAAATGAAACTTGCCATGATTTGAGTTCATACCACGAGGTAAGACATTGGATACTTTTCATTCCGATAAATTAAAGCGTTCCCGCAGGATAGAGATTGAAAGTTATTTAAAAGAACACGTATCACGCTGAAACTACTGCATGGATTTTGATGCAACTTGGCAGAGTCATAGTTTATATGATGGTTGAAAATTGAGGATAGTTTGTATCCCGAAAAAATAAAGGGTTCCTGCGGGATATGGCTCCAATTCTGTACTTTGAAAATATTTTCTAAAAAAAATTGGAGGCTGTTTTCAATACTGAAGCCAAACCTGTTTTTTTTTTGTCTGTCTGTCTGTCTGTTTGTCTGTATCTTGACCGCGCATCATGCCGAAACTACTGAATGAATTCAACTGGAACTTGGTATGATTTGAATTTATACTACGAGGTAGGATACTTATCATCCCGAAAAATGTAAGGTTTCCCGCAGGATATGGGGTAAAAATTATTTAAAACAACACGTATCACGCTGAAACTACTGGACGAATTTTGATGCAACTTTACACAGTAATAGATTGTATGGTGAGTTAAAATTAAGGACACGTTTTATCCTGAAAAATAAGGGTTCCTGCGGGATAGGGTTCCAATAAATATGTTAATTTTTCAAAAGCTGTTTGAATCATGAACGTAGAAGTTGTAAGACTACAAATAGTAATGTTTTTAAGTTAAAGATCAACGAATCAGGAAAATGTGTCTATTTATTATATCAATCTAGGTATACTTCATTATTATCGCTATACAATACTAAAGGTCCATCTATCTATCTATCTACACTTATAATAAAGCAATAAGTACGAAAAAGTCTGTACAAAGAAGATAAAAAAGTGGTCTAGGTTACTTAAAATAAGCTACTGAACAAGAATATAACATTTATTTAAAACATGCATGTTTTTTTGTTCGCGCATCACGTAAATCTAGACGTTTGCGATGCGGTATCACTGTTGGATAGCTTAGGGCTTAACTTAAAAACTGGTGTAATTGGTATTTCAATCCGATAAGTAGAAGCCGAGCAATCGATAAAAATCTTTCTGACGGCTGAAGGAATTTTGATCAAATGTTGGTACTCGTATATTGGTTATTTTAGGTCTTGGAAAAGCACATATAGTACTTTTAACCTGGAGAAATGACCACGCGGGCAAAGCCGTGAGCACAGCTAGGGTAAAAAAAACAAAATTTTCTTATTTTTTGGTCTCTAAACTTGTTACGCCATCTATTTTCAACGCTGAAAGCTTGATTGAAGACGGCCTTAATATAATAGGTATGTGACAGTTTTTACCCTCAATCACAAGTCTCACGCACAACCATAGACATCTGCATAATACCGAACAACACAATTCTAGCTCTGTTATCATAAATATTAAAAGCTGTTTTCATTCTCGTTATTAAATGCTGCAATGCTGTATTTTAATCTTTAGACATCAATTTGCAAACTTTTGCGTTAACCTCTAGATAGTATATTATAGGTTATCTATGCCAATATCAGCAGATGGTGATACAAAAGCTAAATGAACAGCATTCATTAAGGTTTCGGACGCGGCCACCTTGTAGAAACATAAGGCAGGCCCGAGCGAATAGAAATTTTCATATTATGTAAATTGTACGATGAACATTAGTTAATATTCTAAATTTATAGAGGTTCAACTAATAGAGGGTTGAAATAATTAATGAAAGGCCTTATCGTCAGACGGGTTAATTAGGAATTAGGGCTTATTTACATGAGCATGTATTTATATATACCTATCTACTTGACTAAAATAACATCTTCTCTTAAAGTTCAAGACGCCAAGCAAATATATAAATATATAGCTTTCGCCCGCAACTTAGTCCGCGCGGACAAAAGTTTATCTCGAAAAAAGCATCCTATATTCTTCTAGGATATTAAAAACCTATGAGAAATTATAGCAACAACGCTCATGATGCTTTTTGACAGGCTTGTTACTATTTCGTTTTCGGCATTTTCCAGTTTTCCCGTGCAAACTTACCATTATCCGGGATAAAAAGTATAATAAAAAGTAAGTAATAAATGTTGGTCTCTATTTTGTACAGTACCTATTTATAAAGTTTCATCAAAATCGGACCGGCTGTTTTGGCGTTAAAACTCCCCAAATCAACAAACAGATAACGTTTCACTTTTATATATTGATGTGGATAGGTATACTACTGTCAACAAAAAACGCTTTCAGTATCAAGAAGGTTTAAAAAAGATAGAGTACACGCCGCTAAACAAACGAGTGAGCATAGCAAATGGCGGCTGCGTATGTGTCTGAGTGGATAATTTGTGTTTTTTGGTAGAATGTCGTGGCAATATCGTAGAATTGATCATTTCATGAAATGGTTCTATTTCATGAAATGGCCAGCTAAAACTATCCATATCGTTAAAACATCAACGTTTCAATCCACGTTTGGCCATATCATTAAATATCATTAGTGTAGAGTTTTCAAGACACCAAAGTTGTACAACCAGATAAGTTTTCAAGGCTAAAAAAAACACGAAGACGAAGGCGGGAAATCCATATGGTTCGCTCCCGCCTTCGCCTTCTAACCTATCACAGCTAAGTCGGGTTTCCGCCTTCTATTTTACGATATGATCACAAATGTTTGACCATATAATGAATAGCCATGAGTTTACTGTTCATATCGACAATCTCTGATCATTCATTCATCTGGCCAAACCATTTCTTGATGTCAACGGAAAAATAATTTTTTCATGCTGTGGCCAACCATTTCATGAAAAGATCAATTCTATGATATCGCCACGATAGATGCATAATTTCATCACGAAAGACTCCATTGTTTTTGATTTTCGTGAGAACTTGACAGAATCAACACGACTAACAAGATCTTGCTGCGACGTGGCGGCCATTCGGCATAACAGGCTGTAAGTGTGTGCGTGTAGCTTATGCGTATGAGCGGATCGGCAAAATATCTTGGGTGCTTCACTTCCGATTCGGCGGTGTGGAATAAGTATTTTTTTAAACATTCCTGTTCAGTACATTATTTGTGAAAATTAATAAACGGTGAAAGCTAACAATTTAAATTAAACATTCGGCAACGTACAAAATGAAATATTGTAAAAGTTTAACGAACATTGTTAGCCAGCGACGTGCGTGCGTTATATTGAATTTCATGGCTCAACAATTAGGGAACAACATTTGTTTGTTTGGGATGGATTTAACTCAATTAAAGACCTGTATTGCGTATTATGACAATTATTTTATCCGAGAAGCAATAAGAATGATTCTATGATATGACGTGACTAAAATTGGTCACTTTGATACACCATTTACATATGCATGTTATCCTGGACCAAAATGTTGTAACCGACCAAAGCTTTCCAATAATGTAAGCAAACAACACAGACGAGAAAAAAAAGGGGCAACCAAAGGATTAAAAAAAAGAGTCTACAACGCCATACAAACGAGTGAAGCATAGGAAATGGCGGCTGCGAATGTATGCGTGAGTAGATAATTTGTGATGTTTTGTGGTCGATATGTCGTGGCCATATCGCAGAATTGATCATTTCATGAAATATTCGTTAATTTCATGAAATGGTTCTATTTCATGAAATGGCCAGCTAAAACTAACCATATCGTTGAAACATCAACGTTTAATGATATTTCAACCCACGTTCGGCCATATCATTAATGTAGGGTTTTCATGATACCAAAGGTGTTCAAACAGATAGGTTTTCAAGGCTGAATAAACACGAAGACAAAGGCGGGAGTTCGCTACGTTTCGCTCCCAGCTCCGCCTCTATTTTACTATAATATGATCACTAATGTTCGACCATATCATGAAGTAGCCATGCGTTTAGCTGTTCATATCGTCAAACGCTGCTCATTCATTCTTGATTTCAACGTTAATTTCATGAAATAGAACTGTTTCATGATGTGGCCAACCATTACATGAAATGATCAATTCTATGTTATTGCCACGCTGCATTGTTTTTTTATTTTCCGTGAGAACTTGACATCGGCATAACATGGTGTAAGTGTGAGGCTTGTGTGTACATAGAGCGAAAAGACATCTTGGTTGCTTCACTTTCGATTTGCCGGTGTAGAATCCGTTTTTTCGTAAACATTCTTGAGTAAAAACAATCATTTTCTGCCACATTCTGCCTTAAATAGAGAAACGGACGGAGGGAATAAAGCAAGAACTTTTTTGCTATACTTTTCTACAATATATTTAAAATTATTTTTATTTGTTGCAGGTTCTAAAGCAAGGCGGCTGATGTTCAAAGTGAGTCTTAAATACCTACTGATAAGAAAACCATTGATCAATATATATGAGCGAAATAGAACCTTATCCCCATAAACAACGTTTTTGGGGTATGTAATGGTTCTACTGTATACTGGTAGGTACCACAGATAGTTTAATAGGCCCACAGATTTAGAGACAGAACCGCTAACGAGTCTGACGGGCTAGTTTTACACTTTGAATCCCAAACAAACTTTAGCTACAATATCGCTAAGTTTTATCTAAGCTATCAAATTCAAGACCTACCACATAGTGAGTGAAATATATCCCAGTTTAATGCCCTCGGTTAGTAAGCGGGGGGTAGGAGAAAACACATGCAGTGCACTGGTCACAGCGTGAATTATTCATTGTAGACACTAGTACTTTGCACTCGGCGCTTGCTGATGGTATCAGGGTTTAAAGTTAAAAAGAGCGTTATTTTGTACTGCATTTTTTAGTATTTTGCTACTATGTGTAGCCAAACTTAACATTTTTATAATTATACTAGCCGCGCCCCGCATATTCGCCCGCGTGCTTTTTTTGCCACATCCGTCACCCGTTTAGAAATTAAATTTAAAAAATACCCTATGGTTGACAATGTTGACATTTGTAACTTTGACACCTATCACTTTGACCTTTGACACCAGTCATTTTGGACACCTGTCACTTTGACATCGAAGTGGCAATTCCCATAAAAAATAACAATTTAGTATATTTTTTTCCTAAATCTGTATTTAATTAGTAGGATAGGATGAAGTGTCTAGACACTTACTCACTGATTATCAAGTTGAACAGGTTCCACTTTCCTGAGCTATCAGGTCTATAAGTATCACTGATTTACGAAAATGATTACAAAATAACGAATTATATAGCTCGGTTTAAAATACATTTGAATAACCTAAATTCCTATTTTTGCAAATACAAACTTATGCAATCTATACATATAAAATAAGTGCCTAAACACTGTATTTGTAACTACCTAGGCACATAATTATATAATTAGCTATGCAGTCGTCAACGAGAACTGTAAAAATGAAACGAGCAAAATAAGTAACGTAAAAATTCAGGAAAATATTCCATTATCCACGTCTAATTAAATTCTCACCGCTTCAAACAATAAGCACTTATTACGTTCTCATTCAAATAGAATATTGAAATGAAATGGAAAACTAATTTCCATAAAAAAAAAACCTTTGAACTGCACGAGTAAAAGGAACAAATTAAAAACTAAAGACGATCCAGACAGCATTGAAAACTAAAGGTTCTGATTTTCTTAAAGCGTATTTTAATTTCAGCGAATTTTAAATACTTGCTTACCTATTTTCTAGACGTAGAGCGAGCTAACATAAATAAAATCGAAGAGAAACTTCACTACAAGCTTACCATAGAGTCTATCACAGAGCAGTAAACAAAATGTTACTACAGAAGAGAGGAATACTCAAAATTTATATTGCAACTAGATTCCGCGCTTCTAATTGACCGAGCGAGCGCGTAGCGCGAGCGAAGCGTCTCCGTTTCAGCTTGGGCAAAAATGCTTTCGTATGTCCGGATGTCTATCCGGTTGGATCTCTGTTCTCCTCTATAGGTCGCATTTCTCAACCGGTCTAGACGAAACTTGGTATACAGGTTAAACGATTTTTTATCATTTTTTAGTCGTTGGGGATTTTTGATTGTGGGGTACTTCCCCCAAAAAGGAGAAAAGGGGACTACTGAATATCTCCGCCTTATTAGATCCGATTTCGATGGCCCTTTTTTTATTTGAAAGGTAGTAACTTGAAATTGGTCTCATAAAATTTGGTGAAGATCTGATGAGGATCTTCGGCGTGATGAGCAGAATAACTAAGTAAATTTCTCACTTTTAGGTTTCTACAAGTTGAATCAGCCCTTTACCTACTAGGTAGGGATTGATGGAGCACCGTGGTTATTAATGTTAGTTGCACAATATGGTAACTAGATGGCGCTACTGTGCACCGCTAGATTGTTTGCAAAAATTTTGTACGCGCGAGGTCTACAGCTGACAGAGCCACTAGTTATGAATGTCAAGAAAGTTTAAATAAGTATAAATTAAAAAAAATATATATTACTAAGTTTTTTTAATGAACTTCACTTTATTTTGTTCCTTTGTAACTTTTTACGCCTTTAATAAAAATTAACACCTTTTCACTTCTAACATTTTTGGACAAGATTTGGACAGACAAAATACATACGTAGATTCATCGATACATACATAGATACATACAAGCACAGAATAAATAATAGTACACGTACAGAAGGATAACTGAGTAAAGTCATTTAAATACATAGCAACTCTCGCTACAACGCAATAAAGTGCAATTTAAATCGCACAGCGCTGCGATCTTTCAATTATATTTACCTAGAAGGCGCTCACCCATTGCATGCAGGCTAGAATGTACCGTATCACAACGCGCGAGAGCTTCCATTGCTCTAATCGTTTCAGAATCGCTCTGTCACTTGTACGCTCGGTAGGGTTGTATCAAGATATGACTACGTACTTGTACTAGTAATTATTCTGTGATATAATATGACTTAGATATTGTAACCAAATGAGCAATTATGTAAAAATTTATTATTTTATTACTTATTGTTATAAATGTTGATAGTTCTATTAACTACATATGACTAATTGACATTCTTATCAGAATAGAACCAGTACCTCATTATTTGATTATATCATAATAGGTTACACTTTGATGAATAAAAGGTGCCTGTCCGACTTCGATGCTTAATAATGAATGAAAAATAAATGGCTACCTACGTAATAAAATGTCGGTATGGAGGTATTTTACGAGATTTCTCAGACCGAATGCTATGCAGTAGCTTCTAGGTTTCTCCTTGGTATTCATAATTAAGAAAATAATAAAATTTGACAAAAACTTTACGTAAGTTTACGTAAGTAGGTACTTTATCGTAAGCACACGGCGCGCGACTCATCGTGCGCAAGCTTGACACTACTGAATGAACCCCAATATTACGGCCCTGAAGTTTAGGTATAATATTTGTACTTGTTGCGGAGTGCGACCGCCCTGATACAAGTGAAGTTAAATAAAAGCTATTAATTTAAAAAAATGACAGTCTACTCCGCCAAACACAGCACACAAATGGTGGCTGCGTGCGTGGATAAAATGTTGTTTTTTGTGTTTGATACACAATTTTGTTTTGTGGTTGATACACAACATTGTTTATGATTTTTCGTGAGAACTTATCAGAAATAACACGACTAACAAGGTCGAGATCTTGCTGTGATGTGGCGGCCGATCGGCATATTATAACATGGTATTTGCGTTAGGTTTGTGCGTACGAGCGGGTTGGAATATCTTGGGTGCTTCACTTTCAATTTGGGGTGTAGACTCCGTCTGTTTTTAAAACTAATTAATGTATGTGATTACTTATGTGAGTTATGATTAAATTTTAATAGGTAAGGTTTTGAATATAGGTAATCTAAAGCTATGCAGTTAATAATAATGTAGGTACCAGTAGGTACCTATATAGTGATAATTAGTTACTTTTCACTAAGTTTCATGAGAAATCTGTTTAGTTGCGGCTGGTTCCGCCCTCGCTCTCATAGCAACTTTATTTTACAGTAAGTTGGTACCTTAATTTCTCGACAATGTAATTTTGTAACCGAGTCAAATGTAATACAATATTCAATTCCAAAATCACGAAGTTCTCTTATTAATATTATAACGTCCAAAAGTTTTATTTCTGGATCTCGGTACCGTGAAACTGAATTGTACCTATTTCCCTTATTCGATATTGCTCAATAACAGATTTGAAAAAATAGCAGTCGCGGGACGCCTGGCAGATGTGAAACAGTGAATATAGCCGAGCTCAGGCGGAAAGAGACGACGAGCCACGAGCGAAGTGTCGCCATGCCCCGCTCGATCGCCACGCCAAGAGTCGGCGTTACCCACGTACCGCGCCATTAGATGTTTAAACATCAACAACTTAATCAAAAGTGATTTTCGAAGAAACAGCGACCGCAAAAACTACTTTAATCATAATCATATTCTGGATTCTCTTATACCAAATTTGATGCAAATAACCTGTCGTCGGGCGTCGTATTCCCTGTGTATCCCGTTGTCATAAAATGACTGATGATGGACATGTTTATAAAAAAAAATGTTACCACAATATCTTATTTATACTTGAGAATGAGATGGTTCTACTGTACTAAATACAGATAAATAATAAGTGACAACTGACATAGACATGCTCCATTAAGTTATTGACAGTTGACAGTATTCGGGTACACTAAAATTGCAAAATATAAAAATATACTTCAGTATGTTTAGTACATTTTTTAGTACTTAAGTATTACTTGAACTTCGGTTTCTGTTTAAAGATATTTATTGTCTAAAGAAATTACAAAATTTCACTTAAATAAGACAACATTCAAGAAACTTAAATAAATTATGTTGTGCAGTGAGCATGCTTATAATCTTTACCTAACTAAATCTGTTACATACCAAACATAAATGCAGATGCAGTAGTTGATGGTTGATGCCTAGGTACTTTTCTTAGGAATAGGGTTTTACTGTGTATAATATTTATTTGCCAGTCTTAAGTTAATCTCTATTTAATTTATTTAATTTTAGCTTTTCCATCTTCCATTATCCACTTCATATTACACTACATACTTACTTACTATATACAAAAATAGCTATCATCATAGAGCGATGGTAACCTAACGGTTCAATAGTGCAACTTAGAATCCAACGATACCGGGTTCGATCCTAGGCTCCGCACCAATTAAGTTATGTGCGGTTTTCCATCGCTCCGTGCTTCGGCGGGCACGTTAAGCTGTCGGTCCCGGCTGTTATTGATTAATAGCAGCCGTTAAGCCATGTCAGAGGCCCTCGATACAAACTCTGACACCAGAGGCCAGCACTACCTCATACGACAAACAAAACAACTTGAATGTACTTGCTATATATGAAAATAGCTCACATGAATCATCATAGAGCGATGATAGCCTAGCGGTGTACAAGTGCGAGTCCAACAAATAATCCAACGAAACAGAATTCGGTCCTGGGCTCCGCACTAATGACTTTTCTAACTCCGTGCTTCGAGAGGTAAGCTGTCGGTCCCGACTGTTATATTACCACGTTATTATTAAGTCACTTTCTTGCCAGTATGTCTCTGTCGTTCCGGGTGGAATCTTGCAACTCAAATATCGAGCACTTCTCGATTAGTTATCCGGCAGAAACTTTTAGGGTAGCTAACAAATCAATGACAAAGAATACAAAAAAATATGTGGTTTTTAGATTAGTTTTTTAATCTACATTTGCTGCTTGGTCATTAATAGCAGTTGTTAAGCCATGTCGGTCTGACAACTGACACCAGAGGCCAGCACTCCTTCACACGACAAGCAAGCATCATCAACATATTCATCCCGGTTATTATCCGTTGCTTCCGGATTTGAGCTGATCTTGGCTAGGCCTTTGGGTATCTCGCCAGTGATCTTCCGCTGCTGAGTTATCTATTCTAACTACCTGCCATCATCTTGCAAAATGTCCTGCCCTTAGCCATGTTTTGAGTATACGTAAAAAGTAAACATCTTGTTGTAACTTCTGATACTATTATATTTTACGTGACACTAAACAAGAACAGTTTCTGTCCTCAAATGAAGGAAAGATACTTACTGAAAGGTCAAAATGTCCTTGTAAGTTTATGACGATCAGCCGTAAATTGAATGTAGGGTCTAGGTTTAGGGCATATTAACATGGAGATTTGGAGTAAGTGGATCCTCCGGGCTGACCAGCCTGGGGTCTCATTCCGTGTTATGCAAAATGAATAGCTCTTGTTGTATGTAATATTTGACATGAATGAGATACATATAGAAATACATAAAATATAAGAAAACGACGTTTTTTCTTAAAAAAAATATGTTTGTAAAATTATTTTGTTCATCCGTCTTTATTGGGAGGGTGTTGTACGGTGCTAAAAGACAGGGATTTAAGTCAAACGCGAGCTTAATATTGATTACAAAACCAGTAAAAGTTATTATAAAAAATAAAAACCGACTGCGAACTAAACTATTGAATAACATTTTAAAACTTTATAAGATGCTTGAGAGACAATTGCTACAATTTAGGTAAAAAATTAATAAATTTTGGAGTGGTCTTTTAAAGACCTTTATTTTGTTACATCACTCGATAGGTTTAGGTAATTTTTTGTTTAGTCTGAAATACTTTATGGCAGCTGTAAGCCGCCCTATTAGTATTCTTGACACTTCATATAATATCCTATATATATATAGCACTCTCGTGACGTGACTAAGACGAATCAATTGATACCTCATTTATCAAAATCCATCAAGCCGTTTTGGCTGTAGGATGCGCCTAAAAAATGTACAAATAAACAAACATACATACAAACAAAACAAATATACATACAACCCAAACACTTAACCCTTCTCAGTGGGGTAAAAAGGACATAAATACGTTATAGGTATTTATGTAATGTTGGTATACTTGTACTCGTACATTGATCCTATTAATTTTAATAGGATCAATAAATTGTATGATTTTTGGTACCAGTTTTTTGTTTGTCGGGTAGTGCAGCTGCCCTCTGGTACAGATTAAATAATAGTACAAGCCTCTGGTCAGAGTTTGTCAGGCCGCTCGAGGGCATTTGACAAGTCTTAGCGACTGCTATAAATCAATAACAGACGGGACCGACAGCATGATACGTAACATCACTACTATCAATTTTCTTATCAGCTTCTGCGTACACTGATTATGATTTAAGGACTGAAATACTCTTAACCGTCTCTAGCACATCAACATAACGCATCAAGAATGTCCTGACCACATGCGGGCATAATTGCAGGATATGCTAATAATTGGCTAAACAGACAAGATTGGCTAAATTAGTTGTTGTGCTGCTCAAGTTACAAGAGGGCCATTTTAGGGTAAGACTATCTCGCGGCTTATAAATAGTATGTAGTCATCAAATGGGATGAAATAAGAGTGGGTTCGTTTAAATGTGAACTGCATAGTAAAGCTGTTCATTTACTAAATAAATTCTAGCGGATTCTTATAAAACAACATGAAGTACAGTTTACTCTGGGTTCTGGGTAAAAACTGTCTTATAGATCATTAACGTCAGTCACCTCTTGTTATGTTTGTAGATTTCGTCGTAACAGATGCATTCTGCATTGTACGTATGTGGCGATTTTTATTCAGTATTCTGGTAATATCGCAAATTTTCAGCACCATTCGCACTCCATACATATATATTTTCATCCCAAAGCTCCCCAAAGCTCTTTTAGACTACAAATGCAGCATTAGCGTATAAATTGTGTCGTCAGCCACGTAAACTGCCGTTAAATTCATGCGTTCGCCGTTTAAGCGTATTTAGGTGCCGTAAAATGATAACTTTCTGTGACGGTTTAGTTCACAATTCTGAAATTGTAGCTAGGTGCCGAGTGCCTACTGAATATGCACTAAGTTTAGATGCTTTTGTATCGTATGTCTTTTTGCTCTTTGTTTTGTAATTGGTAAAACTTAGTTCTAAATAGGCTATCTAAGTATCTACCCAGGTATTTAGAAAGAAGTTGCATAATTTGATTATATAGGTACGTCACAGTTTTTTTAATTATAATAGTATCATGCATTATGAGCTGGGTTTTCGCTTGATGGGTATCCACCATATGCAAAGGTATCCACCATCTCAGTGGACATAATTGTCTTTGGCTTTTCTCGGGCTTCGCCCCGAACTGAGTCCTCGCGAAGTCGCGCTCGATGTACTGCTGTTTTTTCTCGTCCATGTTGATTCGGAGACCTCACTTCGCTCGTCAATAAGCGTTAATTAATACGATTTTGTGTGTAATTATTTAGTTTTCCAAGAAAATATGAATTTCCATAACCTGCATGTAGATAGACGTAGATAAAGAGTTTGTACAAGTAAAACATCAGGACAATGTCTTACAAAACAAACACACCAAAACACTGGTATTATAATAATCCGATAAGAATTCAAATACCTTTTCTAAATGGAATAAACTCGATATTGTTCGTTCCTTCATTCCAGATCGGAATCATATTTCACGATACAAAGTGCTTCCTGCAGCGGTCGGTTTTTTAATATTCGTATTGGAACAGCCGGCAGCTGCGTTTGCAGTCTCGGTACTATGTAAAGCAGACTAGGGCCTTACTTTGACTTGGTAAACGTGTAGTGGCGGTGATTTAGACATTGAACTGTACACGTTCCTACAAATTACGGCGTACCACCGCTATATACAGCAAGCGAGAGTACCGCCCGGGGTAGTTGCCTTTCTCAGATATTTAACTGCCAAACATCAGAGTGCTAACATAAGATTACTTGTTTCGGTTTGAAGGGCACTTGCTCTGCATACAGCTACCTGATGAGACCTAAAACCTATATGTATAGCAAGAATGTATTTAAAAAAGACGAATTCCACACCGCCAAGCAATTGTGAACCTCCCCAGGATATGTCGATCTGCTTGTACGCACAAGCCTCACGCGCACACTTACACCATGTTATGCCGATCGGCCGCCACATCGCAGTAAGCTCTCCACCTTGTTAGTCATGCTATTATTCTGTTCTCACCAAAAATAATAAAACTAATAGCGCTCTCAAATTATCTACTCACGCAAATAATATATACGCAGACGCCATTTGCAACGTTTCACTCGTTTGTTTTGCGGTATGGACTTTTTACTCGACTACAGCGAAGCAAGGGACGGGTAATGGAGTTAACAGTATACTCGTATGTATGAGGGTATTTGAACTTCTGTCTTGTCAAACTTTCTTGAATTAGAGTGACGGGCGCAGATATAGTAGGTATAGATAGGTTCGCCACAACGAACAGTTGCTCGCTTTTCGCTCCCAGCGGATGCCCGCTACTCTCACCAGGTATTCGGTCCACCCTCGCGGGGAGCCGTCCTTCTTCGGTCCGTGTTCGCCATTACAGAACCTTTCTTCCCCAACGGTTATAGCTATGTGGACTGCCCATTGCCACTTCAATTTGCTAATTCTGATAGCTATCGCTCACTTCAGTTCTTTTGTGGATATCCACATTCCGAATTTTATCTCGCAATGAAATCCCAAACATAGCAGTCTCCTTAGCTCATTGACTTTGATAAGTGACCACGTTTCAGTGCCGTAGTCAACACACACTAGTTGTACCCTTGCGTCTTTAAGCCCTGCGGTATATGTGTTTGTTAGTTAATTCCGTTGCAGGGCGGCGGACTTCAATATCGAAGACAAACGTACAGACAACGCTTCATAAACTTGTGAGCTTGTTCTTGCCTTATATAGATTAGCTTGCTTTCAGTCTAGACGCTTGATAGCACCTGTGAAGTGTAGATATATTAACCATTCACTTTACGACATGGAAACACTACTACTCCCTAGATGCTATGCCTAATCAACGTAAGGTACACACTTCTTCATTGTGTTATGAGAACAATGCTAATCAATACTCTTAACAACAACCTTCAACAAAGTCACAGTATTTGAATAAATCTAATTTTAACTGAGTACTTCCTCAGGCATTTATATTATTATGCACTAAAGTACCCAGTGGAAAAGTTGAAGTAAATTTTCCAGTCTGCTGAACCTGTTATTCGTAAATTCTTGAGTTTTTTTCAGTTAACAGATTTCATCTACTTCTCAACGGAAGTTCATAAATACTTTCAGAGACAGTCAGAAGTGCTCATCTTTATGGTTCACCCATCTGTTCCGTTTAGAAAAACCGATGGCGTGACGGTAAACAGGTTGTGTACGTGTCCAAGAATGAAAGTTGTCTATGTAACTAGGGAAGACTAACTATTAAATTATTCATCCGCTACATAGTAATATACTTACTTGAATAATTTTCAGTAGTAGGAACAAAATAAAAAACATTATGTTTCCAAAGAACTTTATCTGAAAATAATTTTCCTTCAAAGGGGCACAAAACTTTGCATTAAGGTGCAACGTTTCGCTCAGCGCGCCAAATTCAAATTTCTTCCGTTTTTTATCAATTACAGCTCAATTACTCATCGTGGGTTCATAAAAACTTATTTTGCGGCAATAAATAGATTAAAAAAAAAAAAACAGAAAAGTATTAGTTTTTTGTATCAAGAAATTACACTAACCGAAAAATCAAGGTGAAAGCTAGTCTAAGGTCAATAAGGCAAAAATCAAGACGAAAATCAGCTTATTGATATTTGTAGCTAAACCAATATTATCTAGGTGATCATTTTAACTGTAATTTCTTGATAAAAGCTATTTATTGCCGCAAAATAAGTTTTCATGAACTCGCAATGAGTAATAGAGCTGTAATTGAAAAAAAAAACGCAAGAAAATTTGTATTTGGTCCGCTGAGCGAAACGTTGCACCTTAAATTATCAAGTATCTCCCCACTGACTCCTCTCTCCATAAGGGTAGGTGGACAATACTATTTAACATTAACAAAAGCGTACAGTCTGCGTTCCAAGTCAACCTAGTGTGATACAAAATACCTGTGTTTAACTACTAGGGATATTAAGGATAATCCATATGCGAAACTAACGAGTATCCGAAATATTATATTTCAGAAATGATTATTCGTAATATACGTATTACGCCAGCTAAGATTTAGCTACTAAAATATTATTCAAATACCTACAATAAATTGATCGTTGTATATATCTTAAGTACATCCAATAGGTAATTGCTATAGGACACACACGGACATTAAAAGTTGCCATTTTGAAGTAGACTTTATGATCATTTTGAATCATTAGTTGGTATCATGTTGGTATATTTCAGTTTTTAAAGATTGTTTTTTATTTAAGTTTTGAGTCTACATTCAAAATATCTGTAGCTGTACTCTACTATAGTATACGCATTACCACATAATAGGTAAGAGTAGTAGATTACACGAGTTACTAGAGCTCGAATTCGTACGCCTTCGCCCATTCACACGATCGTGCCTGCCGACACTAAACCGATACGATAATAAAACGTTTCGATGCGCGATACTAAAATGACACGATAATAAATCGATTTTATAGAGCCGAAATATATTAGGCAAGATTGGACCTCCACTTTCTCATTCATAAAACATTAATTGCGGTTGAATTGTAAACGTATCCATTCCATTGCTGACTGCTGTCCGTAAATCGATTTAATTAAAATGTTTGTAACATAATCATGTATTTTCAATATTTTGATAAACGTCTTACTGGTTGAATTAACTGATATTGTTAGTAGATTCTTACTTTAAGACCACACGTTTATCTATTCAAGAATAAAACAATAACCTTTTTTTTGTGTTAATAGGCAAAGTTGATATACAATAGTGATTGAATATACATACGAGTACATCTTGATCTAAAATATATTTTTTGTAGAGATGCGCCGAACATGGATTTCTAAACCGAACCGAATGTTCGGCCGAAATCTTCGGTTCCATTTAGGAGCGCTTTGCCGCACTAAACACGTTTGTACAGTACAGCCCCCCGATTCAGAACCTTTCGATAACAAACCGAATCGATTCGATTCGATATTGTGAACGAAAAATGTATTGAATTGAACGATTTCAAACCAAATCCACAGAATAAATAATCCCATATCGAACGACAACTGAGTTATCGAAGGGTTCTAAATCGCGGGACAGGTCCGCGAGGCGCGCGGCTGGCTAAGCATTTTAAAACCAATATCTTTTTAAGATGGGCATCATCATTTCTTTACATTTTCGTCAAAAATAAGTATTTTTCGTATGATCAGAGTATCAATCAATCGTTCGAAACTAAGCCACAAACTTCGTTGTCTGGGATCAGAGTAGAGTCAGAGTAGTCCCAGGACCCTCCTGCGACCTTACCTAACACAAAACGCTACTGAGAAGGAGTTAATAAAATCAATTTTGCATAATTAATTACTATTTGATTAGTATTTATTTTCGATTTCATTATGTTATCTGAGATTGAATGAAGACATACTCATTAACTATTATTTTAATTCTCACCATAAAAATTGAAATCAATGTTAAATAATGTCAAGTTTGTCTGATATTACTAGTTGGTTTTATTTTCCAAATAAAAATGACTAACTCGTATTATTTCGTATTATTTCGCTCGTACTTTAATATTAATTAATTGGTTAATATTTGATATGTATGCTAAATATTTTAAAGACAAGCTGTAAGCAGGCCTTAAAATGACACAAGATTATTATTCGGTTAATATTCGGCACATCAACCGAATATTCGGCCGAATACCGAACATATAAAACCATGCCGAATATGACGAATACGAATAATTAACGAATATTCGGCGCATCTCTAATTTTTTGGAAGAAACAATATTCTTGCTGATTTTTCTCACTTTTCCGAATTATGACCTGTTCGTAAATGCAGAGACGTATTACGCAAAGGTACTTAATTATAGACGTTATCTAAGGATGGGGCTTTCAGTCTAATTCCGTCAGACGGCCTCCCCAACTACGGGCCATAGGGAGCTTAGAGCCAGTGTATATTGAGCTTTTACAAACCGAATGAGAATTTTTGAATAATAACCTCTTCAAAAATTCTGAGCTAGTTTAGAATTTTTGAAGCTGAACCTTTTCAAAAAAGTCAGTAATTGGGGAGAAAAATTGTCTAGTTATATTAAGACGTCGTCTTTAAATATATATTTCTCTCTATTACTAATTCATTTATCTCATTGAATCGAAAAATTTTTGCTAAAGTTTTCATTAATAAACAGACATCTCACGAACATAATTAAATGCCATAGAGATAAGGTAACCAGCATAAGTTGACCCTTTGCAAACTCGTATGATGTAAAAGGCACAGAATAAATAATAGTACAAGTGTAAAGGGTTAACTTTAACAGCCGTTTGCTAACCTTCTGTCTACGACGCATCTCGATACCTAATACTATTTCTACAGACTATGTATCAGAAAATATAGTATTATTAAAAACTTATAATGAAAGTACCTACGTCAAAAAAATATCATTGATCACTAGTAGAAAGTCATGCCTTTATAAATAGTAGTTGGCTGGTTGGTAGATAGGATAGACAATGGACCACAAATAGTGTTTGAAAATTGTATGTCCATTTTGAATTCTAATAATTTTCTAAAGGAAAAGTTTGTGATCACTGACCACATCATCCTTGCTTCTGCGCGGCACATGCTATTTTTCCCTCAGTTTCTAAACCCGTCTACGGGGACGGTAACGCCATCTATTGGCAGCTCAGTCGAACTAACCCAACTGTCGTAAACATAACGCCTCCCAAATGTAATGTTTTTATGATTTTAGTATAAACGCCTGCTTAGCGAGAACATATCAAATATCGTTCCTATAGGTGTTTGTAATCTTTATTATTTCCTCGGATTTTTTGTTATTCTATTTAGGCTAGTTTTATTAATCAAACTCTTTTGAATGCAAGAAAACATATCTTTTTAATATTTTTATCTACACTCATATCGTAGAATCCGGATCATGAACCCAAAAATGGTGGCATAATGTCAAAAGTTGTATCCTGATTAAAAATGACCCACACCTGTGTTAATGAGGAGAATTTGACTCCACCTGACATCACGGAAACAGCAACGAACATGACGAACGAGCTGTTACCAGAAAAATCAAGAAAATATTAGGTTTTTTTTTTTCATTACAAGTATTTTCCTATTGCATGAGTGTAGATAAAGTAGTGTATGAAACTGCACGTAACTAGATATTAAAACACTCGAGTGATACTATTAAAAAACTCGCCTGCGGCTCACTCTCGTGTTTGTACTATGTACTAAAACCGGGGATTAAGTGGACAAAATGATGCATGATGATGATGATGTAAATAAGTATTATTCCAGGACCTAAAGTACCTATACAGTATAGTTTATACAACGTAGATACTTTAGTTCCTGGGGTCCTCCAGGTACTTAAACTGTATAAACCAAACATCAAAATCCGTTCAGCCGTTCAGCGGTAGTGGCGTTTTAGTTATCGATCACTATGATTCTATAAACGTCCAACGCTCCTGGACAGCTGGCTAATCCTGTCACCACAATATTTCAGCCGAAATAGACCGGGGTACAAATTTTGACCGGAAATAGCCCAGGGCACAAATGTTGACTCGAAATAGCTCAGGGCACAAATGTTAAAACATCGACACGAAGAAATTAAGCTGGTTTTAAGAGGCTGCCCAGCTGTAATGTGGAAGTTGTAGCCAAAGAAAGAAGCTAGCACTCGGAATTCTGAATTAAGCATCCCCAATTTGAAACTAATTTAAAAAATCTTTCCAATAATACGAACTCAAAACCATTAAAACTATAAATCGTATCTGTACCCGACCGCACTTGCTCACAAAAACACTAATCGATCCAGTGGAACAGGCGTAACTGGCTCACGTACTCGGCCAGTCCAAACAAAGCATCATAACTGACTGACGAGATGTTTACTGAACAAAAAAACTGGAAAAGGCGGGAAGGAGTTTAATGGTGGAGTCCCGAGAATTCCGTAAGGTAGTAGAGTAGATAAAATACCTAGAGATTATTTTTAGATTTTCCATAGCTACTCTAAATTTTACTTCAATATTTCAATTCGATTTGAACATATCTATCTGATAACTATTTTTATTTCCAGACATGTTTTCAACACAGTAAATTACAGATAGTTTTTATTCCTGTGGAAGAAAGTCCTGCAGTTGGACACAAATGCCTTTTTAATAAATAAAGAGGGTTCTGTACAAATATTAACAACTAAATTAATGTATCCTAATTCGACAAGTGTGCTTAGCTTAACTGATTCCGTTTTGCCGTAAACCACAACCCAAAAAAATAAAACGCCACGAACTTTTTACGAGTCCAAGTGCGTGCAGGTAAACACGGGCGCAGTCGGCGAGCCTCATATTACCGATGATTGCTTTCCAAATTAAAGCCTTGAACACCCGATTGAAAACCAACCGTACAACCCAAATTTTAAAGGTTAAAATGTTTTTTATTTTTAATATCTTGAAGTATTTTCGTATGACAGCGGATTTCGATGCAGAAGTGAAGCCCAACATGCATTACTTAAGCCGTAAAGCTAAATATTACCTTAGGGACATAATAATGGACGTCCGCATAATCGTTTCTTATAAATATGGACTGAACAAAAGGCAGTTAATCCGATTATTGGTTAATATTTGGGAAAGAGTAGTTATAATATCCTACGAACTTGTATGAAGGTGAAAGGGGAAGTTATTATTATAAGGAAGTTGGAGCTTCCTGTAACGTATTAGATATTGTGTCTATTTGTACTCGTACAAAAATATTCTAAACGAGCTACCAATACAAATATTTTGTTGCAATTTTACCATTCAATGTTGTGTAGGTACCTACTTTTTTGATTCTGTTTAACTTTTTGAAGCTTTTAGTTAGTGTTTACGCTATGTTTAAGCTGGGTACTGGTAACAGTTCAAACAGGTTTAGCCCAAAATATGTGTAATCTCAAATGAATGACGATTCACCTCAGAAGTTTCTTCAAATATTTTTGTAGGGTCAATAAATACTCTCGTATGCAAACACATGAGCAAGGGATCGCATTAGACATCCGGAGCACAGTACAATCGGGAGTATAATGGAGGACGCAGAGACAGCCCTGCGTTAGCTCGAATGGACACGATACTTGTTACTAGTACTTGTTATTTCATGAACAAGTATCTAAAGGAAAATTTTGGATCAGGGTCGGGACTGGAACCCGCATCAGCCGTGCCTCTGCGTGCATGGCCAGTATCTTAGTGTCCGTTCACACAGACCGGCTCGGAGAGCACTTTTCAATCGCGGTTAAAATAGAGTTTTGGATCATTGAAATAAAGTTTATTTTCCGTTCGGTTCCGAGCGCATCCGTTGGGCTCCGAGCGTATCCGCTTTACCTCCGATGCTATCCGAGCCCGTTCTGTGTCTGTTTGAACGGACACTTAGGCCACCGTGACCACTACACTGCCATCCAAATTTTTCCTCCAGTTTCTAATGCCGTCTTACGTGGATAGTAACGTCATCTATTGGCAGATTTGTTAAACTAATCAACCGAAACAGACAATATTGAATTAACTTCGTATCGCAATGATAACGCCTCGCAAATCAAATGTTTTTTTTATGATTTAAGCATTAACACCTGCTTAGCGAGAACATATTTAATAATTTTCTGAAGGAATTATTTGGTAATAGTGTCGTCCAAAGTTCTTGCGTTCAGAACTAACAAATTCTTAGGAATATGTTACATAAAAAAATACGTGTACTCGTGAAAAAATGATCCTTGGAAGACCCAAAATAGACCCTGGATGTAAACTAAGCATGAAGCAAGGAATCGAATTAGACGCCAAAGGTCAGAGTTCATTTCCTCAGAGACAACCCTGGCTCTGCTCCAGTTATACTCGAATGGCCACTCGTTTGTTACTTAGTGGCGCAAGTTATAAAATGTAAATCCTTAGTTAGCTGTAGAATTAATAATATAATATGTTACACTATTTTAAGTTTTGAAGAGCTGTGGATTTTTGAATAATAAATAAATAAAAATAAATAAGAAAATGTGTGAATCACTGGAATCATTTGTGCGAGTCTGGACACGTTCCCGAGCGTTCTGCACTCCCCTTGAAAAAGCTCACCGGATGTGGTCGTAACTATAGTAGGAATAATTCAACAATATACGTGAGTACCTCCCGTTTTTGCCTTTTAAAATGTAGGAATCACACTCACAGCCACTACAGCGGTGGCGACGATTTAGGTACATTCAGTCTTCCTGATATATGACCATTTCTGACACAGCACAGGCCAAACATAGAGGCACACTATGAATTTTAAGCAAAAACTTTGTTCAACATGGCAAATAAATAAGCGCTTTAAATGTATAGGCCTAGAGCTTAAAAAATATTACTTTTAGGACAATATTACCACCAAACCAAAAATATTATTGACTATAGCCATTGACCAACGACAAGATTCTAAATGAAATGATCTGACAAAGAACAAAAGTAACCGACAGCTCTAAGGATAAGCAAGCTGAAGTGGCAGTGGGCTGGTCACTTTTCCCGAAGAACCGATAACTGCTGGGGTAGGCGAGTTCTCGAGTGGAGATCGCACTGAGGCAATCGTAGTGTAGTCAGACAGGCCGTCTGCCTGTTCGACCGTCCACGCCAGCATCATCAAAGCGTCATAACTTCTGTTATGAACGAACTGTATGAAATTTTATATATGGTTAAACCGCGCGAATTAGTCCAACTTAGGTGAAAACGCTTACAATGTATGCCTTTGTCATTTCTAAAATATTTAACTTAGAAACTAGTAATAGTAATTATCCATGTACTGAATACCTCACAAAATATTTCAGGTATCCCTAAAATAATAAAAACTTTGGAGATGCGAAGGAACAACTGTGCTTACGGAACTCTACACTATCCCCCAGGTGTACCACGCGCACCCGCCGAGCGCACACATAGTGAAGTGTGAAGTGCATGGTCCGATACGCGTTTGGCCAGCTATTTTACTCTTTTATGCAACAGTTGAAATCACACTCTGTCTTAATCAAAACTCTGGCTTAATCAAAACCCGATAGCACAGACTTATATGACTTCCGCAGCTGTTTTAATCCCAACGCGCTCAAAATTTAATCAGGCAACAGAAGAAAAATTCCCAAAACAAAATCCCGTAGAATCGCGTGAAAATCACGGAATTGCGTAATATCCCCGAAGCCGCCCAAATCTGCGATATAATTCTGGGAGGGAACTTGTAATAGAGACCATTCGAGGGATAATCTCGGTCTCCAATTTGTCAAGCTTCCGAGAAATGGCCGTTATGTGCGATTCATATAGACGCCCCCATGTAAGGCTTAAAAGTTTTGTGAGATTAGCCCTGTTACGTAAGTCCTACATAACTGGCCAAATCGGACAACATTTTACGCAGTAAAGTTACTGCCCCACATACATTTAACTTCAAAGCTTTCAAAAGCAACGGAGATCTACTTTGCTTTTGTTTTTTTTATCCTATTTACTGGACACACAAGGTTCTAAGGCTACATTCAAATGTTTGCTAAACCCCCAACTGAGCTGAATTTCGAGTAAGCGTTGTTTTGTTATCTTTAAAGAAATTAATTGTTGACACATATCATACTAGTGGCTCTGTGAGCTGTAGACCTCGCGCGCACAAACTTTTTTCCAAATAATCTAGCGATGCACAGTATAATAAGCGCCATCTTTAGCGGTACCTTATTGTAAAACTAACATTAATAACCAAGGTGCTTCATCAACCCCTACCTATATTTACCCTAAATACCCTAGCATTTTTTTTTTTTTTTTTTTGACGGCCGGTTTGTCTAGTGACTAGTAACCCTAGGAACGAAATCAAACGGTCGCGGGTTCGAATCCTGCAAGGTGCAATCATTTGTGTGATGAGCAGAAATGTTTGTTTCCGAGTCATGGATGTTGATATTCGTATTTATGTATGTTTATCCGTTATCTAGTGCCCATATAACAGGGTATCCTAGTTTGGGGCTAGGTAATTGGTGTGGAATTGTCCCCAATATATTATATTATATTATTATTATTATTATTATATTTTGAGGATCTATTCTGCTCATCACGCCGAAGGTCCTCATCAGATCTTCACCAAATTTTTATGAGACCAATTTAAAGTTACTACCTTTCATATAAAAAAGAACCATCGTAATCGGATATAATTAGGCGGAGATATTCAGTAGCCCCTTTTTTAGCCCCCCAATCAAAAATCCCCGACGATTAAAAAATTCTAAAAATTTGTTTAACCTGTATACCAAGTTTCGTCTAGATCGGTTGAGAAATGCGACCTGTAGAGGAGAACAGAGATCCAGACGGACAGGCGGACGGCGGACAGCCGGATACGGAAGCATTTTTTCCCAAACTGAAACGGAGACGCTTCGCGCTCGCTCGGTCAATAAAGTGTCAAGTGTCTTTATAACAGAAGCACAGAATAGTTATGTATGGTAAGTATATGTAGAGAATGTACCTCTCTATAGCACAATGTTTGTAATGGTTTGGTATCAGTTTATTAGTGTGATCTGTACAAACGACCACCAAGATAAGCTTTGCTTGTTTGTAATTCCGCTCGATCTCTTATTAAATAGAAAGACTATAATTTTTTAGAAGAGCTGGTAACATAAACATAAATAAATTTCCGCAATTTAGAAATAACGACGATTTTAAATAAAGTGTCAATCGATATGAAAAAATATAAGAAACAATTAAATATAAATACTATGTATAAGTTTCTAACAGTAGAATCAGCCCTTTGCCCACTAGGTAGGGATTGATGGAGCACCTTGGATACTAATGTTAGTTTTATATTAAGGTAACTAGATGGCGCTACTGTGCACAGCTAGATTGTTTGCAAAAAAGTTTGTGCGCGCGAGGTCTACAGCTCACAGAGCCACTAGTAATAGAGTAGTATGTAACAAAAACTCTATACAAAGAAGATAATTAATAAAACCCGGCCAAGTGCGAGTCGGACTCGCGCACTGAGAGTTCCGTACACACTTGTAGGCATCTAAATAGTGCGTCCATCAAGTGAATCGAGTATAGAAGTGAATTCGGCATTTTTTTGGTGATGTTTCTACAAATTTGCGGTTTTCGAATTTTTCACTTTACTTGTGCTATAAGACATTGCTTCTTGCCAAATTTCATGATTCTAGGTCATCGGAAAGTAGTCTATAGGTTTTGATTCCCTTGCAGTGTCGAAAATTTCAAAATATGCGGCATAAACGGACTTGCCTTTTGATAACGTTTACCATGTTTGATTTATTTCACAGCTCCAAGGGATTGCAGACCTGAGTATTTGATATTAATTTCAACTTGATATCTCCTCACGCGTTCCTGAGAAGAAGGGTCTTGACTGACAGACTGAAAGACGGACGGACGGACGGAAAACAAAGTGATCCTTTAAGGGTTCCTTTTTTCCTTTTACCTTAAAAGGAACCCTAAAAATGGTGTAGGGAACTTATAATAAGCTAATACTGAAAAAGAATATAATATTTCACGTAAAAACTACTGGAGCGATTGTGATGGGGTTTTCACTGTTGGATAGCTTAGGTTTTGGCTTAAAAACTGGAGTACTTGGTATCCCAATCCCCAAGGGTTTTCGTCATTTATTATCTATGGTGGCGCATGTTAGACCGTATTCGCGCGAATTCGCTGTGGACTGGATTTTGGCGCCATAATTTATTTTACATTTAATTAGTACCTAATTAAATTGGTTAATGATGTTATGTGTTTTTGTTGATCAATAGTTTTATCCTGATTAAAAATTTCCGACAGCAGTGTTAGTGAGCAGAATTTGACTCTACCTGACGTCACGGAAACAGCAACTAACATGACGAACGAACCAGCAAAATAATCATTAAATGTAAGTTCCTTGCATGAGTTTAGATAAATTAGTGTATGAAACGGCACATAACTAGGTATTAAAACACTCGAGTGATTCTATTAAAAAACTCACCTATGGCTCGTTTTTTAAACTCACTCTCGTCTTTTGATAACCCTCGTTATGCAACCGTTTCATAAACTACTATTGTTGATGTATCATATCTATTTGACGTTATTTCCTTTGAGCCAAAAACCTTCAGTAAGAAATTTGTTTGATGGATAGCATACTGACTGACATGCCTTTGTTCAACCCTTTATTCAAAGAAAGTTCTTCCGCGTTTGATACGAGCTGCTCAGGGAGTTTGTAAAGCTATTTATAATACAATTTAGTTACAAAGGAAAGTGATTCATCATATCATTTTCCTGGGAACTTTCCACGTGGCGTAGCGAACGGCGTACATAACTGTACACCAGCTATTGGGTATATTATATGGATTACTAGCTTACCCGCCAGCGATTTCGTCCGCGCGGACTACAGAGTCGCGAGTAAAAGCATCCTATGTTCTTCTAGGATATTAAAAAAACAATGCAAAAGTAGGTTTAGCACCAACGCTCTTACAACAGGTTTAGCAAAGTTTGTTGACAGACTTGTTATTTCGTTTCCATGGCAACCGTTCCTTACAGCGGGTAATCAACATTTTCCAGTTTCCGTGGAAACTTAAAATTTTCCAGGATAAAAATTATCCTATGTTTTATTCCAGAGTATAAGCTATCTCCATTACAAATTTCATCAAAATCCGTCTAGCCGTTTTCGCGTGAAAGCTCCCCAAACAAACAAACAGACAACGTTTCACTTATGATGGATCATCAAAGCCATCCGATTTATATCGATCTGACATCAAATTTGCACTATTATTTATTCTGTGGCCCAACGTAGAATTTCAAGAAACTATATTAAATTTTTTACTTCCATAAAACAATACTGTCTACGCAACACTTCCTAACATTACTGACAAAGCCGGAACTAATTTGATTTAAGTCAATAATTTCTTAACTTATTGGACCACAAGAAGCCCCACTAAAACGGATTTTAACAAAAAACAGACTTCCTTGGATATTGAATAACATAGCCTTATAACTTCCTGTGGTTTTTAATATTGCTTCGAGTGTGAATCCGGATCTTCATTGGTTTATTTTCTACACGTACGTTCTCGTAAAAAACATATTTTTCAATACAATATGAGTTAGATTTTCTGGGACTATTGTATTATTTTTTGTTGCAAACCATAAATTCAGAAGGCTTTAATATTTTTCTTAGTAACACATATAATCTATTCTAATTTAGGGGCAAATGTCATTCCAATTTTTTTTTCTAAAATACGTTAACTTGATTCATGCTAAAGTGGCAGTAGGCTGGTCACATTTCCATAAGAACTGATAACCGTTGCGTTGGGGTAGACGAGTTCTCGAATGGAGATCACGTCTAGGCAAACGTAGTATAGGACGTCCTGCGGCCAGTGAAAGGCGGCTGGAAGAGAATGGATGAAGGGAGTTGTAGACCCAGCTCAGTGGCGTGCATTAGAAGAGGCCTACGTCCGGCAATGGACTGGAGGAATGGATGATGATTAATGTAAGGTATCACGTCGAGCGACAGAGTTCTAAATATAGAGATCCGAAGAAGAACCAAGGTGGAAGAAATCGGATCCCGTATAATTAAACACAATGGGCAACACCTCCTGGCCATCACCATTTGTGCTATGATGGCAGGTGGAGTAAGTCCCTGACGGAATGGTGGCCACGTGACGGTAAGCGTAGCCGAGAAAGACCGATCCAACGATGGGTCAACGATGATTCAACGATGGTAAGCACGCTGGTAAGACCTGGACCAGCTTGGTTCCAGAGGTGAATGGTGTAGGAGGCGAATGACCTGCGGAATAAGCTGAAAATGATGATGATGATGAAGGGACTCCAAATAAAGTTATATGACTCTAACACCGTTTTCAGAATATAATAACTTGAATGTAATTACTGGGCGAGAGACTAAAAAACGTGCGCGCGGAGTGCAGTGACGCGCTGTGTTTCAACCAAAGTTCCCTTGGGCACTGCAACTGCTGGGTTCCAAACCAAACGAAACCGATCGCGCGATTTATTACTACAAAATAAATCGCGCGATCGGTTTGGCGTAGCAACGGATCGCAGTGAGTATCGCGATCCACCCAACATTTTATAAATATTTTTCCTGTCAGATCGCGCTATCCGTGGACACTCAAATAAAATAAAAAATATTTTCCTATCGGATCGCGATTTGAGTTAGGTTATGTAAAATGCTAGATATTGCTGTTTTTACGTAATTGTGTAGAGTTATTTTATATACCTATGGTTAAGTTTATACTAACAAAACCTACACTTAGTAAGTAACATTTAGTATTTTGTGCCACAACTCACCGCGATCCGTTACTACAAACCGCAATTGTTTTGGGCAGGCGAGATGCTTACCAACAGGCGAGCGACCTGCTAGTCTCGTCACACAATTGAATTAAACCGGCCAAGTGCAAGTCAGACTCGTGCACTGAGGGTTTCGTACAAAACTTGTAGATGTGTAAATAGTTTGTCCATCACGGGAATAGACATCCGAAAACATAAAATAAAATAAAAAAGTTATGTAATCATCTACAAATTTACAGTTTTCGGATTTTTCCCTTTACTTGGACTATAAGACATTGCTTCTTGCTAAATTTCATGATTCTAGGTCAACGGGAACAACAACAATCAACCTTATAGGTTTTGATTCCCTTGCGAGTTTCATAATATGCGGCATACTGACTGAACTAGAAGTTTGTTTTTTCATAGCTACAAGGGATTGCAGACCAATATATTTGATATTAATTTCAACCTCCACGTGTTCCTGAAAAAAAGGGTCTCGACAGATAGACAAACGGACGGCCAACAAAGTGCTCCTATAAGGGTTCCTCTTTTTTTTTTTACAAAACGCTGAAAATAACATTACGGAGAAACCGTTTTCTTCGCCACCTCACCAAACCAGACCTCACCTTCGATCTTTACATATCGACAATTTTCTTACAGTCATAATTCCTGTTTCTATAAGCACCACTGAGTATGTATAATAATGTAAAACCTTATTTAAAACCCTGAACAATCGACCCTCAAAGGCTCAACATCGAAATTGTTTCTCAAGAAAACAAGGCACAGGAAGGCGACGTTTTCATAGAGGGGTTCACAAGCGCCTTTTCAATAAACACTTGTATCCATTCCAAGGGAATTGTATAAATATTTATTGAAATACTTCAGCACCCTGTCACAATCAGAAATTGTTAGTTCGTATTGAAGTGTCAAGTGACTGCCGATATCCTACGATGACAAAGCTTACGTTTTAAAGCTAGTAATATACAGTAGTCGCAACGAATCTTTGTTGTTGTGAAGTTAGGCTCTGTGAACAATTGCGCATCAGAAGTGAACAATTGGTACAGTTGTGAAGATAAAACAGCATAAAGTATTGAGCGAGATAGATGATGAGAAAAACGTAAGCGAGTGGCGAGGCAGTTGTACAATGCTGTCTTCACCTTCAACATTGGGATTGCGCCTAAAAGTTAAAGGTAACGCGACGACTTGCAGACAACTTCCAAGCCACAAAGATTCGTTGTGCCTACTGTAATATTTTTATCACTTTGGATCGTTGTCACAGCCTAAAATCATGATTTTTTCGCTATGCAATATTGAGGCGGTTTTTTTATTGTGACAAAATTCTTCATAGGGTAAGTATAAGGAGTTGCCTGTACAAAGGGATCGCCACGTGCCTCAGGACCCCAGTAAAGAGCCGACCCGCACTTGACTGCTCGAGGGCCCTCGTGACTGAGACAACGCTCGAAGCTCGGAAAATCTCTTTTAAGTTTGATATTTTTGGGGTAGCGATTGTTTTCAAGTGGTTTTGTTACAAGTGTATAAAATCTTGAAGTTTGACGTTAGAACTGTTTCGGTCCGTATGTCTCGACTGCAACAGGCGAAAATGATCTTTGGGAAAAATTATCGAGCGTTGTATAGAGGGACAGCGCGACAGGAAGTGCCGAACAGAATTTTCATATACGAGTAAAACTAGATGGGAAAAATTATCCGATGTGTTATTCCAGAACAAAAAGTACTTTATATATAAGGTACTTTTTGTTCTGGAATAACACATAATAACATCAGGTTAAGAATTTTTACTTATCATCATTGTAATTTTTCACTATTGGCTGAAACTATCTATACCTCATGTATATTATTTATAAACCTACCATAAAATATTTATTATAATGTTTAAATATTTACTAGTATTTGCTATTTACATATTTATTAGTATTATCTTGCTATTTATATTTTGTTCAAATTCATTTTTTATTTTATTTGTTTGTAATCTTCTTTTCTCTCTTTTTTGGGTATTATACTCAAACTTTGCACACCAACAACTGCCTCTATTATATAGTCATGTGTCTCAATATAGCCCACGGTTGCCTGGAAGAGATCGCTGCTTAGCGATAAGGCCGCCGATGGTAAAATATTTTTAAGTATATTTTTGTTTGTGTTTCATTTGGTGCAATAAAATGTTATCTATCTATCTATCTATATATGGTGCATTCTATGTTTGTAGTGTAAAGCTGTTGCACAGGTATGATACTGGATCGGGTCTAGTAGGATATGGTGCAAACTGTAGAGCTGTTGCACAGATACTACTGTCTGGCTCGGGTCTAGTAAAAGCATGGTGCATCCTACACTGTACTTTGTTGCACAGGATTCCGTGGCATGTAATGAATGGTGTATCCTACATATTATGTGAAGCTGTTGGATAGGTACGTTTATATAGGATACACCATTCTTTAATATCCATGCCAAAACGAAATCCCGTGCCAAAACGAAACAACCATACACACGTGTAGGAAGCACCATGCTTTTACTAGACCCGAGCTAGTACGGTACCTGTGCAACATATCTACATAAGTAGGAAGAACCAGGCTTTTACTAGACCCGAGACAGTACGGTACCTGTGCAACATATCTACATACGTAGGAAGCACCATGCTTTTACTAGACCCGAGCCAGTACGGTACCTGTGCAACATATCTACATACGTAGGAAGCACCATGTTTTTACTAGACCCGAGCCAGTACGGTACCTGTGCAACATATCTATATACAAAGGAAACACCATGCTTTTACTAGACCCGAGCCAGTACGGTATCTGTACAACACCTTTAAATACGTAGGATACACCATGTTTTAAAAGCTTTTTGTCTTTTCTGGTACGTACTGACAGATACTTATGTAAGTAGTAAAGTCAGGTAAATTACGTAGTTCGATGCAAGTATGCCGGCTACTTAATGAAAGCTACGTACACAACATGGTGCTGGCTACAAGCGTCATGCTGTCCTGTTTTGCTACGGTTTTTAAGTATGGCGGCCCAAGATTTTTTTCTCAGTGTAGGACAAAATACCAAATTTCGTTAAACCGTCAAATCGTTTTTTAACGATTGCTCTGCTACTTCTCATCGGATTGAGATACGAATTACACCAGAAAACAGTCAAAATCGCATTTTAATCAGTCCAGGAGCTTCTAAGTGTGAACAAAAAAAAATGTTCAGACGACTATTTTGAGACCCCTAGAGCATTTTAGGGTCCCGTACCACAAAAGGAAAAAGCAACGCTTATAAGGTCACTTTGTTGTCCGTCCGTGTCTTTCTGTCTGTCAATGCCCTTTATGTCAGGAACACGTGGAGGTATCAAGTTAAAATTAATATCAAATACTCAGGTCTGCAATCCCTTGGAGCTGTGAAAAAAAAGTCTAATTCAACGTAATCAAAAGATACGGCTGTTTATGCCGCATTTTTCGACATTTTCGACACTCGCAAGGGAATCAAAACCTATACTACTTCCCGTTGACCTAGAATCATGAAATCTGGCAAGAAGCAATGTCTCATAGCACAAGTAAAGAGGAAAATCTGAAACCCGTAAATTTGTAGTTACATGACAAAAAAAAACTCTTTTTTTAATAAAAAACTTCGTGACTCGATTCCTATGATGGACGAACTATTTACATACCTACAAGTTTGTACGGAACCCTCAGTGCACGAGTCTGACTCGCACTTGGCTGTATTTTTTATTTATATTCTTTCTACAGACTTGCTTCATTAAGTGTACATATAGAGCAGTGCTTATGTATATGAGTTTGCATCCTCTGTTCAATTCACCACGAGGCATGCGACACCAGCAAGAAGAACAGCTGGCGTAGTTAAACGGTTCTATGAGTTCTTACTTGTATTTCACACATATTTTATTTTTCACAGCTTTATTTTCTACCCCCATTTATCGCCTATTGTACAGTTTCCCTTAATTCGAATTTCAGCCGTCGTTATTAAATCATCATTTTGCTCATTTCGTTCACTTTTCCGACAATAAAACGACATTGTGTAAAAGTCTGGTCCATTCAACTTATAAAATAAATTATTTTCACTCCCCCAAAGGCCTTGTAATATTTTCATTTAAATGGCGCTTCTCATAAACCTATTCATAAAAATATATTTTTTTACCCACTGATTCATAATATTTTTTTCCAACGGCCAAATTAGGTACAATATAGGTACTAGCTGTGCCCGCGGCTTTGCCCGCGTGGTCATTTTTCTTGGTTAAAAGTAATATGTTATTCCAGGACCTAAAATAAACCACATTAGATCAGCTACTTATAACACATTTAAGTCTAAACCTAAGCTATCCAACAGTGAAAGCCGCATAGCAATTGGTCCAGTAGTTATTACGTGATATTGCGCATCACGTAAAAACAAACAAACAGTAGTAGCTTATTTTAAGCTACTAAAAACTTCTCATTTCTCCTAGACAATTTTTTTTCAGAATTTTTGTTATTTACTGTTTTGTTATAAGTATAGATAAATAGATAGAAGATTATCTTCATTGTACAGACATTTAGTCATAGATTAGAAAAGTCTCGCCTTTTAAAACTCGCTGGAAAGTGTTTCGAGAACAAAATACATCCAATATAGATTAAGAAAACAAGTCCAAAGCAATAAAAGTGCGTTAGCTTCGAACATTCAACCAACTCCGTTTTGACAGCTTGCTTGTCACGAGAATTATTTTGTTCTTTTAGTTCTTCTTCGCTATATGCGGCTACTGTTTATGAAGTTCTTTCGTTTTATGAAGCGATGTTGTAAAAGAGGACAACAGAATAATAAATTACCCAGTTAATAAGTTCATCATCATCATCATGTCAGCCTTTAGAAGTCCACTGCTGAACATAGGCCTCCCCCAAAGAGCGCCATGACGAGCGATCCTATGCCACCTCCATCCACCGACGTCCTGCGATGGCTACAATGTCGTCGGTCCATCGTGTGCGGGGTCTCCCTACACTTCGCTTGCTTGTTCGTGTTTGCCATTCGAGAACCTTTATTCCCCAGCGGTTGTCGGCTCTGCGAACTATATGGCCTGCCTATTAATAAGTTAATTTAAAACATTTAAAAAAACCTTTACGTCATGGTGAAACTTAGAACAGGCATCACAATTAAATGCGTATATAACATTTCGTTCGTCGTTCTCGTTTTCGTTGAGGAGTTCCGAAGTCAGGACCCAACCCTGAGTGCAGCAACCATGTCATGGTAAAACTTTAAACCGGCTATCATAATAAAATAAATGTTACACAACATTTCGTGCCTGTGCTGTTGACCGTTGAAGAGTTTCTTTATCTGGAGCTAATCTTTGATGTTGATTCAGGTTATGCTTACTATAAAAATGCATTGTCATCGGAACTAAACCAACATGTAAAAGTTCAAGTCCGTATGATAAAAGGAAGTGGTTCTAATTCAGCAAGATTTGACCTAAACAAAGATACATACTCGTACAAACATTGCAAGTTAAATAAAAGCTTTTAAAAATATAAATAACATGTCTAAAAACGCACTAGTTAGTTATTAGTAGCGCACTAGAAATAGTAAAGAGCGATGGTAGGTAATTGCAACTTAGAATCCAACGATACCGGGCCACACCGGGCTCAGTCCTAAGCTCCGCAAACACTTTTTTAAGTTATGTGCCGTTTTCCATAGCGCCGTACTTCGGAGGGCACGTTAAGCTGTCGGACACGGCTGTTATTGATCAATAGCATAAGCCATGACGACAGAGGCCCTCGGGCGGCCTGACAAACTGACACCAGAGGCCAACACTACCTCATACGACAAACAAACTAGAAATAGTGCACGTGTTGCATTGCACGTCTCTGTTGCAGATTATGTGTAATGAATACGACCTATCTTGTATCTGTCGCAATTTAAATTAATTAAGGCCAGGCTCCAAGGTTACATTTTCCCACTCCGCACTCCCCTGCCACCTACCCTACACTCTGCCACCCACTACCCGCAATAAGCACTGAAGTGCTTGCGTAACAAGGTTGAATATCGCGAGCGCTGTTAGAACACACAATTTAGCTCGGAACTAAATGACGTATGTCTCAAAAGTTATTTATTTTATTGGCAGGCTAATAATGTAGGTAGGTAATTTTTGTCTTAGTCTTAGATAATAAACTATATTTTCTTGCTGTGAGATTTATTTTAGAGATAAAACTTAACCCGTTGAGAAGAAAAATGTAAAGATTACCGAAAATAACGTAATTTTTGATAAGAAAATGTATCGAATGAAATTTTGTTAATCGTGTTTTTGTCTTAGTCTTAGAGAGATAAAGATCTCAAAAACATATATGTTAAGTTTCACATTTATCAGGTTTGTGGTTGACCCAGCATATTTATGCAAAAAACCCTTAAAAAGCAGAGCCTGGTCTTAAACGAAATATAACGCATATCATAATAGCATGTGATAATAGCTAATATTTATTGTGTGGCAATAGTGGGTAGGTATTAATCGGTCTCTCAGCAGTTTTGTTTGGTGTGCGATCTTTAGCACATCGAATTATTCATCGTAAAATATAGACAGGAATTTAGCGACTGTCAAGGAATATCTCATTGCTGTACCATTTTGCACCTGTTATAAAATAATGAAAGTCACATAACAAAGCCATTTACACCATTAAAGGCATTTAGTTGATTTCGATGCGACATCCATTGTGTCTGATGTCCCATTGGACGCATTGTCCATCCCTGAACTCCAACAATTTTATAACTTCCAGTTCTGATTGGTCTCTTTCCACATACAAAAAGTAAGTCCACGCGGGTCATGGGAAAATGGTTTTTAGTGTGATAAACCAATTACGATAGATCCTTTTACCAGTACAGAGACTTAAGTCATACAGGTCAAGGAATAACGGTAGCTGACAGCGTCATGTAATTTGTCCGGTGATTGCGGGTAGGTCTGAAAGATTTATAGGGTAGTCGCTGTTATATTCCTTTGTAAATGGGTGTTATTAGGTGATATTACGTTTAATATGTGGCATTAACGATTGTTATGGCTAATAATAAGTTACTAGCTGCGCCCCGCGGTTTCACCTGCGTGAGCATGATGATGATTATTATTATGAAAAGTATCCAATGTGTAATTCCAGGGTATAAGCTATCTCCATTCCAAATTTCATCAAAATCCGCTCAGCCGTTTGAGTATGATGATGATGAAAAGTATCTTATGTGCTACTCCAGGGTATAAGCTATCTCCATTCCAAATTTCATCAAAATCCGCTCAGCCGTTTGAGTATGATGATGATGAAAAGTATCTTATGTGCTACTCCAGGGTATAAGCTATCTCCATTCCAAATTTCATCAAAATCCGCTCAGCCGTTTGAGTATGATGATGATGAAAAGTATCTTATGTGCTACTCCAGGGTATAAGCTATCTCCATTCAAAATTTCATCAGGTTCCGTTCAGCCGTTAGCACGTGAAGAATGATGATGATGAAAAGTATCCTATTTGTTATTCTATGGTATAACCTATCTACATGCAGCCGTTAGCACGTGAAGAATGATGATGATGAAAAGTATCCTATTTGTTATTCTATGGTATAACCTATCTACATGCAGCCGTTAGCACGTGAAGAATGATGATGATGAAAAGTATCCTATTTGTTATTCTATGGTATAACCTATCTACATGCAGCCGTTAGCACGTGAAGAATGATGATGATGAAAAGTATCCTATTTGTTATTCTATGGTATAACCTATCTACATGCAGCCGTTAGCACGTGAAGGATGATGATGATGAAAAGTATCTTATGTGCTACTCCAGGGTATAAGCTATCTCCATTCAAAATTTCATCAGGTTCCGTTCAGCCGTTAGCACGTGAAGAATGATGATGATGAAAAGTATCCTATTTGTTATTCTATGGTATAACCTATCTACATGCAGCCGTTAGCACGTGAAGAATGATGATGATGAAAAGTATCCTATTTGTTATTCTATGGTATAACCTATCTACATGCAGCCGTTAGCACGTGAAGAATGATGATGATGAAAGTATCCTATTTGTTATTCTATGGTATAACCTATCTACATGCAGCCGTTAGCACGTGAAAGATGATGATGATGAAAAGTATCCCATGCTATGTGTTATTCCAGGCTATAAAGCTATCTCCATTCTAAACATCCAAATCCTTTCATCCGTTTGAGAGTAAAGTATGATGATTATGACGATGATTAAAGTGTATCCTGTGTGTTATTCCAGGGTATAAAGCTATCTCCATTCCAAATTTCATCAAAATCCGCTCAGCCGTTTGAGTATGATGATGATGAAAAGTATCCCATGCTATGTGTTATTCCAGGCTATAAAGCTATCTCCATTCTAAACATCCAAATCCTTTCATCCGTTTGAGAGTAAAGTATGATGATTATGACGATGATTAAAGTGTATCCTGTGTGTTATTCCAGGGTATAAAGCTATCTCCATTCCAAATTTCATCAAAATCCGCTCAGCCGTTTGAGTATGATGATGATGAAAAGTATCCCATGCTATGTGTTATTCCAGGCTATAAAGCTATCTCCATTCTAAACATCCAAATCCTTTCATCCGTTTGAGAGTAAAGTATGATGATTATGACGATGATTAAAGTGTATCCTGTGTGTTATTCCAGGGTATAAAGCTATCTCCATTCCAAATTTCATCAAAATCCTTTCATCCGTTTGAGAGTAAAGTATGATGATTATGACGATGATTAAAGTGTATCCTGTGTGTTATTCCAGGGTATAAAGCTATCTCCATTCCAAATTTCATCAAAATCCTTTCATCCGTTTGAGAGTAAAGTATGATGATTATGACGATGATTAAAGTGTATCCTGTGTGTTATTCCAGGGTATAAAGCTATCTCCATTCCAAATTTCATCAAAATCCTTTCATCCGTTTGAGAGTAAAGTATGATGATTATGACGATGATTAAAGTGTATCCTGTGTGTTATTCCAGGGTATAAAGCTATCTCCATTCCAAATTTCATCAAAATCCTTTCATCCGTTTGAGAGTAAAGTATGATGATTATGACGATGATTAAAGTGTATCCTGTGTGTTATTCCAGGGTATAAAGCTATCTCCATTCCAAATTTCATCAAAATCCTTTCATCCGTTTGAGAGTAAAGTATGATGATTATGACGATGATTAAAAGTATCCTGTGTGTTATTCCAGGGTATAAAGCTATCTCCATTCCAAATTATATCAAAGTCCGTTGAGCCGTTATCGCGTTAAAGTTCCCCAAACAAACAAACAGAAAACATTTTACTTTTATATATTAGTGTAAATTTTATCATACTGTTTTACGGAAACAGTCGTACGTCTTTGATATACTTAACTATAGGATCTCTAACCTATAGTCAAGTACGGTACTCTATATGTATGGTACTCGCTATAGTAACCCTACTATAGCGAGTACCATACATATAGAGTACTCTACCCTATTATTGTTTTTGAATTGTGCAATTTTTTTTGATTAGATAGTCCCCACAATGACTCGAAGGCACAGATTATATATATAGTACTAGACAAATGGTAACTGTTGAACAAGCAGAGAATGGTTTTCAGTTTTGGGAACTCAACGTGTTTTATCTCCTGTAAAAACTCTAATATCTCAAGTTTTAGATCAAAGAGGTTGAACAACACCGAGATTATCTGCCGTCATATCACCAACACGTGGTTCTTTCTCACCGCACCCCATAAGTGTAACTAAGGTGTCTGAATAAGATTCCACCCTCTTACGCTTTCAAAGGACCTCTTTATGTGGTCTTCGCATGAAACTCCTAACAACGGTTTTGTAGATTTACTCTGTGTTGTGTTTACTTATCTTTAAGGTTTATTTGGTGAACGGGGGTTCACCAAATAACCCTTATGGGGGGGTTTGAATATACTTTCGTTATCTTAACGAGCTTGTTTGTGATATGAGTAATTTTTCTCAACCGATATTAGACTATCCTTAATAATAAGTGTAAGTATAAAAAAATCGATAATTTTTGTTATTGATTTTCGGTCAATAAAATAAATACTTATGTACTTTGTGTGCCTTATTTATTATAATTTCATCATGAAGGCTGTGTGCAAAACTATTCTACTTGCAGAGATATAAAAAAAATGTTATTGAAGCTACTTGTGGACCTCTTCAATATAAACAACAACTAAATTTGTAGTTGTAAATTTACTTTATTGCACACCAAAAAAATAAGTATTTTGTTTTTAATAATTGATTCGGTTTTATATGTACTAAATGCTAAAAAAAAAGAAGTGTGGCGAATCGAATTTATATTATTCAGGTTACGCTACTCCCCACGATTTATTTTATTTTTTAGCTTTTAGTATATATAAAAAGGTTTAACTTTAAAAAAAGTTTATTTTCAAGTTTTTTATTTAGTTATTTCTAAAGTGTACTGTGTTTTACTTGTCAAGCCCTTTAATTTGATACCCCATATTAAGGGAATTGAAAAAATATATGTAATTTTCCATAATGTGGCGGCGGCCATCTTAGATTTACAATAATACTGAATATACATAGTTGTGTTGTCATCAGAACTAAAGGTGTGTACAAAAATTCAGATCCATCGGTTAAAAAGATGGGGGTCAAATTTCTAGATTAGATTATTTGTTCGGGACAAACAAATAAACAAAAAACAACAACAAACAGGGCAAATAAAAACGTTTAAAAACAAGACCAGACAAGACAAGGCACATACAGGGATACAAATTTTAAATCAATGAGTTGAGAATTATCGGTCTTATCGCTAAGAGCGATCTCTTCGTGTGTCAAGGGTGTTAGCTTCGCTTGATAACATCCACTTTCATAATTACATCGATAATGTTCAACCATCTATCGATGATTGATCGACGGTATGGATCGACCATCAATCGATAATGCATCGACGTCGATCGGTTGATTCGGAACACTCAGAGGCCACCATATACATTATATATCCAACAGTAGCTTTTAAAACGCGAAACCTATTCTGTCATCCATCGGTTATGAATAAATAACTCGACCGATCGAGTAGATCAGTTCGGTGCAGTAAGTAACTGTCGATCGACGTTGATTGATTTGATTCTACTATTGATCGACGCCGTCGATCGACGATCGACCGTTTGGTGTGGTAACACCCTTACTCAGCTGTCTCTGCGGATTATTAAAAATAAACTACAATTATCTCCAGAAATACTCTTTCAGCACCGTTAAAATTGATCCTCATGTCGGAGTAAAAAAAGTAATTTACAAAAAAAAAAGAAATGTTAAAATTGACAGGGTACTGCTATGCTGCTGCAAAAACACTAACTTTCACGAGAAAAAACACTTCATAAACATAACACATTCACACTAAGCTTACAGAAAAAATACATATCTAGAGAAGATTTAAGTGGGAGAAACCGTCTCAAAGTCAAACCGTGAAGCTAAACCGTGACGCTTCCCCACGATTTTCCACGCGGAAGCTTCTAAAGACAATGATCGCACTCAAATAACCAGGACGCCTATTGTATTCCTGCGTTTCAGACCGTTTCAGGATTTCAGACCATTCAGGATTTCAGACCACTCCGCCTTGCTCTTAATTAAGGGGGCAATACTGCTTCTGGCGTCGACTAGAACCTATTCAGACGCGTGCCGTCTGCTAGATAACGAACCTCTCTCGCTTATTACCAGTTGTATTTCTTTCTAACCACACCTCCTGGTATTCGAAACTACAAAATAAGCTTTAAAATCAGCAGAGTAAAGTACAATATTTAACGGTAGAGTTAACAGGATCATAGTGTATACGATGACAAATTGGTTTGATTAAAGAACGGGGGAGGCTGAATAAGCTCACCGGCCGTTGCCTCAAAGTGGGTATGAAAAAGTGATCGCGCAAAGATAATAACGGCTTTTTTCGTTTACAATGCTAAATAGCGACCTCTTTGTTAGATTAAATTGTAGGAATTTCTTGTTTTTCTTGTTTCATTTCTGTTTTCATCCCCGGAGATCCTGCCGTTTGTTTTATTGATATTTATTTGATTTTGATTGCTTATTATATTAGTTTAAAATTAAATTACTTATTCAAAACTTGACTACGAACTGTAGGTAGTTTTCTGTTTTCTTTGGCGTAGAGAATACATTCTAGAATTATTTTATGTAGTATGTATATAAAAGAATGTACCTGTGTGGGTATGTCTGCCTGTAGTTGTATCTAGTCCAGTTTTTTTTTGTGTAAGTGATGTTAAAGCGTGCCGCATCATCCCTCATCTAACTAGATGTTTGGTATTAAACATGAAATTATTCTTATATATCCCAATCGTAATGCCAACACAAACCAATAAACACTTATCGACAATCGAACAGAGCTCGCAACCACTTAAAAACAAGCCTTTAGCTAAATGAAGAAATAATTAATCGAGGTGGACAAACTGGTCCCTTACAATGGAAGATACCGATAATCGCCTCTATAACTGAAGAATTAAGGTTCAATGGCGTCTAGGGAACTTATCATCGGTTCGACGAATGCCAACAGCAATGATACATAGGCCTTATGGTAAAAGCATTAGGGTTCAAATTACGGCGGTAAGTGTGATAGGTTTCAGAGAATTCCTGGCTACGTATGGGAATACTGGTTAAAATACCGTTAGCCTGTGCCTAGTCTTGGAGGATTCATGATAAACTGGATAGCAGAGCCACAGAATAAATCATATTATTAAGAGCCCTGAGCTTAGAAGTTTTTAATTTATCGCAGTGTTTTAAAGTACCTACTTTCCAGTATGTATTTGATAAAATATTGAAAATATAACCGCCTCAGTGGCGTTGTTGGTCATGAGCGGACTGCCAAGCTAGATCATATGGGTTCAATTCCGCATATTGATTATTTTCTCTGAAATATGGGTGTTTGTGGGACCATGTCATGGTCTTCGAAGTTCCGTCATTCCCTAGATACAAGGAATCCTAGTTAAGGATCGGATCTACGTTTGTGATTGTGATGCGTTACTAAACTAGTGAATCATAAGTTAGCATCAATTTGACTTCGAACTGTCAGTCTGATTATGAATTCAACTTTAGAGGTGTCAGTGTCATATAATAATAAACAAATCTAACCAAATCTAATAAAGCAGTAAGTAACATCATCTATTTACTTAAATGACTGTAAAACTAGTTACTTATTTTAAAAGATATAAAGAACCCTTTCATTTGATATGCAACACGGTATAGTTTACAAAACTCTTTTTTTCATTTACTAATTTTCCGTCTAAAAGTGACCATATTCAAAATTCACTTAACTACGTTACACATCCGTGTTAGGATCACAGAAATTAATATATGTACCTCAACTGAATCGCTCCGGTAGATTCGGAGTAAATAGGCTGTGACATACGGACGGACAGACAGACAGACAGACAGACACACGAGTGACCCTATAAGGGTATTTTTTTTCATTCGGACGTTCATTTAGATGGACTTTTATTTAGATATATTCATTAAATGTTTAGCGCAAATAAAATTCTCTAATGTTTTTGCTTGTGATGATCCAAACGAAGCCAACAAAGAATTTATTGAATGATATAGTTTGATATTTAAATTATGTATACATTTAGAAAAAATAAAAATAACATACAAGAAACAACCCAACTGGAAAACTACGGGAATTAAAATTGCAAGTAAAAATAAGAGAAAACTTTACGTACAATTACAAAATAACAGAAATAAAGAAAAATATGAAGAGTATAAAAAATACTGTAAAAGGCTTAAAAAATATATATACATGTCTAGAATTGCTAACATTAGATATATAAACAGAAGTGCTAATAAAAGTAAAGCTACGTGGGGAATTATAAAAAAGCATACATCACAAACAAATACAATTAAAACGACAATAGAATGAATAAATATAAAAAATGATAATATAGTGGAACCATTGTCTATGGCCTCGGCTATAAACAATTACTTTGTCGAACTTAATAAAATGATCGATGAAAATATACCACAACAAAATTGTAAAAATCATTGTTGTAAGAGCATTTTCATAAATCCTGTTTCTGTCCAGGAATTAACAAATATAGTGAAATTGTTAAAGAATAAAAAGAGTACTGGTCATGATGATATATCCATGCAACTAATAAAAATGAGCGTAAATTACATTGCAGAACCACTAACATATATTATAAGCTTGACAATTGAAACTGGATGTATTCCTCAAGACCTCAAAAAAGCATTAGTTAAACCTCTCCATAAAAAAGCTCTAAAAAAATATGTAGGAAACTACAGACCTATAGCCATATTACCCAGTTTCTCCAAAGTATTTGAGAGGGTTATTTATAATAGAATAATATCATTTCTAGACCAGAATAATTTACTGAATAACAACTAATTCGGCTTCCGTAAGGGGAAAAGTACATCAATAGCTATTTTCAAAATGTTAAAACAAGTTTGGGAGAAAGTTAACAATAAAAGAACAGGTATTGCTTTATTATTAGATCTCTCAAAAGCATTCGATTGTGTAGTTCATAACATTTTACTCAAACGTGGAACGCCCTTAAATTTACTAAAATCTTACATTACTTAAGTAATAGAAGTCAATCAACCTTGTTGGAAATTTACAATAAAAACACCAAAACTGTGGAACAAGTACAATCTGCCTTCCAAAATATTACCTTAGGAGTCCCACAAGGTAGTATTCTTGGACCACTACTGTTCCTAATATATGTTAATGAATTACCTCTTGTCACTAAACACCTATGCATTATGTTTGCCGATAACGCCACCATTTTCATTCCTCAAAATAACGAAACTTATAATTTAGAAACAGAAATCAACAACACTTTAGAAACTGTTACGAATTGGCTTAAATCAATTAATCTTACGGTAAATATAGAAAAAACTAAATTCATACAATTTAAAAATGTAAAAATGGCTCCTTTGCAACTTGATATACAAAACAAAGGCAACAATATTAAAATGATTGACGAAACAAACTTTTTAGGAGTAACGCTAGATTCCCACTTAAATTGGAAAGGTAATTTAGGCAAAGTAAATAAAAAAATATCAAAATACTGCTATGCCCTATCAATGCTGAGTTGTATAGCATCCAAAGCCATTGCAACAAATGCTTACTATGGTTATGTATATCCTCAGGGAAGCTACGGTATAATCTTCTGGGGCAATTCTCTTGATGTGCAGTCAACATATGTTATGCAAAAACGTTGCATAAGAAGTATATTTCATTTAAAAAGGACAGATTCTCTTCGAAGCTATTTTAAGGATAAAAAAAATCTTACCTTAACAAGAACACATCTTACATCTTAGAAATTTGTACTTTTGTAAAAAATAACACTGAATACTTCTTTAACATACGATCCAGTCGTGCTGGTAATCTTCGCAGTAAATATAAGTTTAACATCTGTATTCCTAGAATTAATAATACAATGTATTACAAAAGTTCCTTTGTCAGTGCCATCCGAATTTACAATCATTTACCAACGCATTTAAAATCTATAAATGTCATTCAATTTAAAAATCAACTCAAGGAATGGCTATTGAATAAAGTCTATTACAATTTAAATCAGTTCTTTGATGTCAACTAGATCTCCAAATATTAATAAATTTACTCTGTCTACTGTATACCTATAATGTGTGTAGATTTAGTTTAACGTAGGAGTGTAATAATAAACTGTTATACTTTACTTAACATTGTACGTCCGGAATGGACAAACTGTTGAAACAAATTTATATTTTAACATGTCAATGTACACAGTTTTAAACAATAAATTTATTCTTATTCTACAAAACCCTAAGAAATGTTTGAAGGCTGAACATGGTACCAACTAGGTATATTAACATGGCTGGCTATGGTATATTTTTCCGCAGAAAAATAGGCACGCGGGCAAAGCCGCGGGCACGTCTAGAAATATCATAATATTATGCTACCGTAGCTACTATCTCGCACTCTCAAAGTTTTCATGAGCTTCTGCATATTTCTTGACTATTTTATCAACGAACTCTACTTTAGGGTCCCGATGGAGATCGTCATTTCTTATGTACCAAGGTGCATTCACTATTTCCCTCAGTACTTTATTCTGGAAGCGTTGTATTGATAATATGTTGCTGTTTTTGGTGCAGCCCCACAGCTGTATACCATACGTCCACACTGGCATTAGGACTAGTTTATATAGTAAAAGTTTATTATGTGTTGACAGCGTAGCGTGTCTCCCAAGCAGCCAATACATTATTTTAAACCGTAGTTCTAATTCTTCTTTTTTCTTCTTGACATGAGCTTTCCAGCGGAGCTTAGCGTCAAGCGTCATACCGAGGTACTTTGCTGTATTCTCATAAGGGATTTGCTTATTATTAATAAAAATTGGTGAATAATGATGCTTTTTGTAGCTAAAGTCTATATGGATTGATTTAGATTCATTCAGTTTAATTTTACATTTTTTGGTCCAGTCATAGACTTCATTAACAGCCATTTGGACCTTTTCTGCTGCTTCTTCGTGGGTACTTCCAACAGCCATTATAGCAGTGTCATCAGCAAAGGTCCCAATGATGTTATTTTCTATTTCAGGTATATCACAAGTGTATAGCAGGTACAGGACCGGACCTAAAACACTTCCTTATGGTACTCCTGCTTTTATTTCTTTTAGTTCAGAATAGGCATCTTCTTGTCTAATACGGAAAGTTCTGTTTGATATATATGATTTTATAATATCTGCATACTGTTTTGGCAGCTTCATTCTCAATTTGAATATGAGGCCCTCATGCCATACTTTATCAAAGGCTTGCGCAACATCTAGGAATACGGTGGAGCACACAGTTTATCTTCAAATGCTTTTTCAAAATGTTTGTGATTCTGTGCACTTGGTCTATGGTCGAGTGCTTTTCTCTAAAACCAAATTGGTGATCTGGTATAAAATTCATGCTATGTATAGTTGGTTTTATTCTTTTAAGCAATAGTTTTCGAAAAGTTTTGACATTACGGGCAACAGAGAGATCGGCTTATATGAAGTAGCTTCATGAGGCGGTTTACCAGGCTTTGGTATCATTATAACTTCAGCAACTTTCCATAAATCGGGTACACTCTTTAGTCTCAGTGAGGCATTGATGAGGATTGTTAGCATAACTATACCCTTTCTTGGTAGATTATGTAATATTTCCCCTGATATCAAATCATAGCCAGGTAATTTATTTGGGTTTATACTTGATTTAATTTCTCGTTGAACTTCTCTCGGTGTGACTAATTTAATATTTTCTTCACATTCATGTAGCATCATACTATCGTCTAAAGTAAGGGCTTCATTTGTTCCGTCCTCGTTCGGTTAAAAGATGTTTTCTAAGTGGTCTGCAAGCCTTCTAGCTTTTTGGTCATTGCTGTATGCCCATTTCCCGTTAACATCTTTTATTGGTAGAATTTGGGTAATTGGCCTTTTCAAATTTTTAGTAGCCTTCCATAATGAGTAGTCTGCACTGCGCTCACTGGTAAGCTTCTGGAGATAATTGTTAGTGGAGTCATCATTAAAATTTTGGATTTGCCTCTTAACTTTTTTCGTAAGATTGTGTTCAGCTGTTTTTTGTCTTCAGGAGACCTAGACTGATGCCATATTTTCCTTTGTTTTCTTTTTTGCGTTATAAGTTGTTTAATCCACAGAGGGTATATCTTTCCCTTGACCTTATGAATGTCTGGCGTGTTTTCCCATGCTGTTTGTTGGATGTGCCCAATAAACTTTTCTAATTCAATGTTTAAGTGTTCTGGTGTCTTGAGTGAAACTTTGAGATCAATACGACTATCTAAATCAATCTTAAAGCTCTCCCAATCTGTTAACTTATTAACTAGGGTCAGAGCGTTTTCCCTATTTAAAACGTATTCACTTATTTTTAAATATATTGCAGAGTGATCTGTACTCATATCGTAGCTATGTTCCGCTTTTAAGTAGCTGGATGATAGATTCTTAGTTATGAAAAAATCTATGAGGTCTTTCCAGTAGATATAACAACGCATTTTGTCTCTTTTGTGGCATATAATAGTTCTTTGCCTTTAGTAGTGGTTAGTCTAGAGCCCCAATACGTGCTTTTAGCATTAAAGTCTCCTCCTAAGACAAATCGATTACCAAGGCGATTTAGAAAGCTCACATATTGATCTTTTTTATCATATACCGAGGTGGACAGTAGATAGCAGGCACAGTAAGTGAATATATCTTGGTTTGAAGACATATCGCCACAGCTTGTATATCTTTGTCTTCGTATTTAGACTCTTCATAATGTTGGAGGTTTTCTTTCACAATTACGGCACTGCCGCCTCTTGCTGAATTATCAGGGTGAAGTGCATGATACACTTTGTACCCTCTAAACTTAATATAGGATTGTTTTGTGAAGTGCGTTTCAGATATTAGACAAACATCCACATTTTCTATATCAAGGACTACTTGTAACTCGTCTTGATGGTTATGTAGTCCATTAGAATTCATTTTTTCCACGCCATAATATTTAGTGTGGAATTCATTTTTTCGGCTTCGTTATAGCTTTGTTGGCGCTATGTGTTGTGTGTAATTTTTTTGAGTCTTTCATCGAATGATGTCATGAACTTCAAGATATCATCCAATTTTTTATCACTTGCATGAGGAGTCGGATACTTCTGTGCTGTGTCACTTGAGCCTCACGCAGCAGCTTGGGCGTAAGAGATGTTTTTTAGAGTATGATTACTAGTTTTTAGATTTGTCTTATTTTGAGTAGAACCATCATGTCTTTGAACATTTTGTTGGCGTATTACAGCAAGCTTTTTCGGGTTTTTATTACGAAGCAGTGATCGTTCAATTTTCGCTGAGAGCAGTTCTGTTGCTCGCGTCCGCGCGTACCTACAGTGAAATCTGCAAACGTAGCATAACACCGACGATGCCGCCAGCCAGACGGCCTACTGCGATGACCTAGTTATTGCCCAAGGCTACCTACTGACGGCAAATCATTTATTGTTAAGGCGAAAACTCGCTTTAATTTTACAATTAATTTGAATAAGATGGAGACGCCAAAAGAGAGTGACATACACTTGACATCTGAGACTGAGCATCTATTGTACAAGCATTTTTGTACAGAACGAGCTCATAGTGAGAAACTGCAAAGCCTCGTAAATGACTTGAAAAGTCAAGTAGAGGTTCTTCAGCAATAGCTGAAATGTATGGCGGAGAACCCAACGAAACCAGCATCAACAACCATGGAGATTTCTTCTCCGCGTGTCGAATATACCACGGATGACGAAGATCTAGCTCATGAAACAGAGTGGATACGGTCAAAAACAAGAAAGAAAAGAAAATTGAACACATCACCTGCTCAAGTTGAACCAATCTATGATGACAATAGAAACAAAGAAAAATCTAAGAAAAATCCTCTGCCACCACCCATCATAGTGGATCAGGATACAGGACTATCAGAATTTCTTCGACTTCCTCAAAGAAAATCTAGCAGCTGACGCGTTTAGTATCAAAATGATGAACGGCGATACTGTAAAAGTTAATGCTATCAACGATGAGTCATATAGAACTATAACAAAAGCCCTCACGCAAAATAACTGCCTTTGGCACTCTTACGAAAACAAACAACAGAAGCCAATAAGAGTAATGGTCAAAAAATTGCACTCCACGTACCAACCAGAGAGGATTATTGAAGATCTGAAAAACAAAGGTTATAAGATAGCAGAAGCTATCAATAAACTAAGCTGGAAGACCAAATACCCACTCAACATGTTCATGTTGACATTCGAAAATGACGAGGAGATAAACAAAATCTACAACATTACATCGGTGCTGGGGTACAAAGTTGAGATACAGGCAATAAAAACCAGCAAACTTGTCCCTCAGTGTAAGAGATGCCAGGCTTATGGGCACACTCAAAAGTACTGCGCTAAAGAACCAAGGTATGTAAAATGCATCGGTAAACACTTTACAAAGGACTGCAAAAAATCAAGAGAAGAAAAGCCAAAGTGCATCCACTGTGGAGCTCCACATCCAGCAAACTACAGAGGTTGTGCCATAGCAAAAGAAATTCAACATTAAGTATAAAAATAAAAATAAAATTAAGCCGGTATCTCTGCTGAATAAAATCAAGTTTGAGTAGAATATTTGCAATATTTTAAATTTCTCTCATTTTTAGGGTTCCGTACCTCAAAAGAAAAAAGGAACGCTAATAGGATTTATAACGCTAACGCACTTTGTTGTCCGTCCGTCCGTCTTTATGTCTGTCACGAAGCTTGGAGATATCAAGTTGAAATGAATATCAAAAACTCAAGTCTGCAATCCCGTGGAGCTGTGAAAAAGCAAACTTCAAAGTCAACGCAATAAAAAGATACGGCTGTTTAAGCCGCATATTTATTTCACACATCAAAAAAGCGAAAAACTTTTAAAAACTGTCAGCAGTGTTACTTACCCACTTGTATTTTTTGGTAAGTTTTTGTACCTATTCTAAATCCCTTAAAACTCTAATTTCAGTTTTTACGTTTTTAATTCACGTTATATATTTATACTTGCTGAAAAAGAGAATTTAACGGAGTTGGATGCTTTGTCAAAGAGATGGTTTGGCTCATTGGTGTTTTTTTAGAATAGTGTTATCAGCATATAATTACTGATTTCCTATCACTGATTTGTATAAGTCGTCTCATAATGTGTATGCTTATTTGTACAACTTTGTAGTGTATTTCCGAGCGTGACGTCACCTGTCGTTCCCAACAGAAGACCTGCGCTGATTGTTTTGTAACCAGCGCTATGCTGAGTTGGGGCCGGCTTGTGACAAAAAAAACGATAATGTAGGTAATACCTATATTTAGTCTTATTTATCCTTTGATTAGCCTGTTTGTTTATTATTTTTTTGTCACAATAAAGACATGTCTTTGTCTATATTTCGACATTTTCGACACTCGCGAGGGAATCAAAACCTATAGGCTACTTTCCGTTGACCTAGCTATAGTAATGTCAAAAGTAATTAAGTAGTAGTGTAAAGTCTTTTAGAACAAGTAAAGGGAAAATCCGAAAACCATACACTTGTAGGTAGTAGATATATTCCAAAAAAAATATATTTTTTAAATAACCTTCGGGCTCGATTCCCGTGATGGACGAACTATTTACATACTTGTAGGTTTGTACGGAACCCTCGGTCTGCGAGTCCGACTGGCACTTGGCCCATTTTTTGAATTAGTTTCTCTAAAACCGAATTAGTAATTTATTTTTGTAACACCCAGTTGTCGCTTTGGCCACAGAATAAATAATAGTACAAGTAATTTGGCTTAAAAATTGCCGCGAGCTTTCCCAAAAGCTACCCATGTACCTAAAAGGTATTTGTATCAAAGTAAATATTTCTTATTCTTTGAACGAAGATTTATAAGACGGTATAGGTATTCCATTTTCATTTTAGAAAGCTTTTTGCCTGGAGTGGGTAAAGAAAAAAATAAACGTAGAGAAAAGGGTGCTGCGCATACCAATTTCGTTTTTCTTTAATCTTCCAAGAGGACAAAAAAAATACCTTTCACATCACGTCATCAGAGTCCACTGCTGATCACAGACCTTTCCCATGTATAGGTGGTTTTTTATTACCCGACTGTGGGGGGCTATATATAAGTATGTAAGTTCCTTTGGCGCATCGTACAGCCTAAACGGCTTGATTGATTTTGATAAATTAGGTATCATTATACAAAATTAAAAGAAAAATAAAAGAAAAAATCGACTAAAAAGAGGGTTTTTTAAATATAAGATACAGTCAGAGACATGAAGAAGTAGCTCGCCAGGTTCTAGCTGATCCCGTCAAAAGTGAAGTGAAATGCATGATGCCTCCGACTGCACCTTTTACTTAAAAATCAAAAATCTAAAGGTTGTTTGCCTCTATTTAGTTTTGTTCGCAGTTGGATTTTTGATTTCTTTTTATAATAATGTATTTTTATGCGCCAGCGCTTGGCAAGCACCTTGGTGATCACAGCAGCTAATAAATACAGCAAAATGCTACTGCCCATTTCCTGACTTCTCTTAACTGATTCTCACAGTGCCCGCTGGATGAAAAGGGATGGTTGTATTCCTATTATTATGCCACGCGGCACAAAAACTTTACTCTATTTTAATTACAGCTTTGGACGTCACGCAATTTGACTTTAAAACGATTGTGTGGGCTCTAACAGCTATAAAACTAACCTATTAGCTACAGTCAGTGTCAATAGAAGCTGAACCCGTCTATCTTTCATTGTATGTTACGTAGAATAAGGAAGTGCCGTGCTCTGCTGTGAGCTTGCCTTGACGTCCCAGGGCCTCAGACGTGGCTTCACGACTGTTACCATTCATTTGTAAGCAATCGGGACCGACTTGCCCTTCGAAGGCTAAGAATCAAACCCGTTGTTGTTGGATTGCAAACCGCACATATACCGCTCGGCGACTATACCTGTGGTGATGGTGGCCTTATTTAACATTATTTAACGTAAGCGTGAATAAAATGAATAATGGTCACATTTTGCATACTTTTGTCACCGACTGTTCCCACTGAAAACAGATGGGCAATGTTAAAATTTAAACACAAAACATGATCGAGCCCACTGCCAGTCGATATTTAATCGGATAAGATCAATAAACTCCTAAAACACAACGCCTGAAAATTAAAAAGTCGACAATAAAAACCTTTATTGAGATGAAATACATCTATATCTATCTATACTTATAATAAAGCAGTAAGTATCAAAAAGTCTGTACAATCACATGTATAATGAAGATAATTTAAAAAGAAATGGTCTAGGAGACTTAAAATAAGCTACTGAACAAGAGTATAACTTTTTTTAAATGGTGTATGTTTGTGTCTGTTCGCGCATGACGTAAAAACTACTGCGATGCAGTTTTCACTATTGGATAGCTTAGGGTTGTTGATTTAAAAACTGGTGTACTTGGTATCTCAATCAGATGAGTGCAAGCCGAGCAATCGATAAAAAACTATCTGACGGCTGAACGAAATTTGGTATTTTGTACTAAGGGTACTTTTGATTTTTGTCTGTCTGTCTGTCTGTCTGTCCGTCTGTCTGTCTGTACCTTGGCAGAGCACCACACCGAAAAAAAATAATGAATTCAAATGAAATTTGGTATGATTTGAGTTCACACTTCGAAGTAGGACATTGGATACTTTCATCCCGAAAAAATTAAAGAGTTCCTGCAGGATAGGGGTGGAAAATTATTTAAAAGAACACTTAGCACGCTTAGAACAACGCAGATTGCGCACAGAAAGCAATGTCATATCCTCAGCTACAACAGGTGTGGCATAGGTCGTAATCTAGCGTCGTACAGGGAACGATTAAATTATTTTCATGTGATTCCTCTAGAGGTCCGTCGCAAGTATAATGACGTGCTGCTTCATAAAATGATTCATTCCATTATGGATTCCACTGTCCTCCTTTCTCTTTTAAATTTTAATACTCGTTTCAGGCTCTGAAATATAAATTATAATATTTTCAGTCTTCAATTTTTTTGTAACTATATCTCTTATTATAACCCAATAGTTAGTATATGTCGCCAATACAACGAAATCCTCGTCTTCAACAGAGATATCGATATTATTTTACCTTAAATTATATCAGTTCCGGAAGCAAATTAAGAGCAATTTATCTTAACCATAACATTGTAATGGTTTAATTATTATTTTTATAACAAGTAGTTCATTTCATTTCATTTCATTTATTAATAATAATGTTGTTAGTAATAATGTCCCTCTCTAGCGATAGTATTAGATAAATTTCAAATTATAAGCGTCTAGGCATACATACTTTTTGGAATGTAATCTAGATCATAACAAATATTAAAATATTATCATGCAATGATTGCTTCTGTTTTGTGTGTTAATAAATAAATAGATTACTTTTAACCCAGAGAAATTACCAGTATAGCTAGTTTATAATAAACTTAATCAAATTAACGGTGGTACCAATTAAGCAAACATCAATTCAATAAAAGTATCCAATTGGATAACTCGTTGAAGCGAACAAATTAACAACAAATATTATTTCAGGAACACGTCAGGGTATTTCCTCGTTCCCATCATCGAGAAGATTAAAGCAATTTCTAACAATAATAAAACCATTATCACAAACTGATGGATATTCTGACGATATAAGTAGGAACCTACCTATATCTTAACTCGTAGCTCAAAATAGATATGGAAAGTTCGTAGGTAAATTATGTTAAAATTATAACGCCTGTAAATGTTCTAAGAATTAGGAATTATAAACCAATAATAACGATACAAACAAAATAAGAACACATTCACTAGAATTCATCAAAAGCCAAAGTATCCATAAAAGCTAAAAAAACACGCCTGCTCTGCCAAAAAAGAACTTATGCCAATATATAATAATATGTTGTATATATATATGTACTGTTGGAATTTCCTTATCAAGGTCTTCAGTTTTATATCCATATTGTAAAATAGGACCAAAAATATATTTTTTCGCATTTGAAAATGGAGCCTTAATGCAGCAATAAAGATCACTTAAAAAAAAGTATGTTATTTGGGAGATGTAAGGATTCTAACGATACCCTATACGTCTAAATCTGTTCGCGGTAATATAAAAGTTATGGTGGAATAAAGAAACTCACATACACATATATACATACAAACAAACAAACATACATGAATCCTAAAATCATTGCACTCCTTTTTTTGTGCAGTCGTGTAAAAATTACGGCTAATATCAATTTTATATGACTATATACGGTTCTCTAGGCTTTCGTGAACATTTTTCTGGGAGAAAACTTCAAGAAAACAAATAATTTTATTTAGAGGAATTATAATAATTTTATCCCTTAACTTTATCAAATAATGGATAAAGTTAAGGGATAGGCAGTATAGGTAAAGTAAACGCACATAATAGATAATAGCAGTATAAAAAAAAAACAAAAACTGGTTTAAAAATAAAAGTCTTCATTGAAAAACTTCCTACAAATAAAACTGTCTCCAGAACTGAAAAAACTTAAAACTAGCAAGCCCACAGGTCGGCCACTACGTCTGAAGATTATTCAGTACGTGTGTAGCTTACTAAACAACTCCGTAACATATTTGGGAACAAAGTTGGTGTGCTGTCCCGGAGAAACTTCTGATTGTATTGCCCCACCATCGTAAACATGTTAATTTTAAGTCGGAACTAACTATTTTTGGTCTGTGGCTACGTTTGAGTGACCAAAGTTATGGAAAAGTATGTACTGTATGTATATTTGTCAAATCTTGCAAGCTGAAATAGATCACTTCCTCTTAAACTTAAGAGGAAGTGATCTATTTCAGCTTGCAAGATTTGAGGATTTGAGGAGTTGAGTAATCAGATGTTAGTTCAGTTCCGAAGACAATGCATTTTTATGGTAAGCATCACCTTTTTTTTTTTTTTGAGGGTAGGAAATGCCGTCGCACTTCCCTTCCACCACGGGGGTTATGAAAGGGGGTAAGTGGGGCTCGCACCCACTAAAACCCCCCCGTGAGCCGTCCTCCACCGAGGTGATGCAAGATGGGGTCGCGGTAGCATTCTACCATCTTGCCCCAGTGGCAGACCTTTATCGGGTCTCTCCGCCTTTGGAGGGGCGACCTTGCCCACAAAGGTCATTCTCAGTCATGTGGGGCCGTGCAATCCGATGTAGAGTCCCCCGACTCTCCACCAGTGACCCCACTACGGAGGAGGGAGGAGGTGGGCGAAACGCCTCTTCCTCCCACCTGTTCTTCTTCGCTGGAGCGCGTCCGCTCCGGTGTCGGTCTCCTTCTGCCCCATAACGGCTTCGCAGGAGGAGACCATCGCCTGCCACGATCTCTCGCTGCCAAGCATGGCGTTTACCACGGCCGGCAGAGAGAGATCCAGTCCTATTAACGCTGAAAGCGTGTGCCGCTGTGGGCCCCATGTGGCACACGCCTCCAGCGTGTGGAGTGCCGTGTCCTCCATTGCCCCACACTCGTGGCACACCGGAGTCCTCTAACGTCTTGCGATCTTGTGCAGGTACTTTCCGAAACATCCGTGTCCGGAAAGCACCTGCACCAATCGGAAGGTTAGCGGCCCAAATTTCCGCCTTACCCACCTCTTCAGGACCGGGCGGATAGCTTCCACCGTCCACTTCCCAGGGACCGGTGGAGCTAGGTCCTTCGACCACCGCCGCAACATGGCGGTCCACGCTTGCCGCCGCAAGCGTGTGACCTCCTCCCACGCTGGAGGGTCTCCGCGGGATCTCCTCTCCGCCACGAAGTGGTAAACTTCGGCGAGGATCTCCGCTTGGAGCTCCCAGGGGGGATCACCGCCCAACACGCACCCTGCCGTCTAGGACACCGTCCGGTATCCGCGTATCGCCCTCGTCGCAATCACCCGCTGCGGACGTCGCAGCAGGGTTTTGGTGCTGCGGTTGAGGGCGTTCACCCAGACCGGTGCCCCATACAGGGCCATACTCCGGACCACTCCGGAGTATAATCGACGTCAGTTGGCGCTCGGGCCACCCACGTTGGGCAGCAGCCTTCCCAAAGCTGCTGCCGCTCCCACCACTCTCGGGGCCATGTGGGCAAAGTGGGCCTCAAATGCCCACATCCCGTCCAGGATGAGACCCAAATATTTCATCTGGGTCCCAACCCGGACCATCACCCCATCCAGAACCACCGGCGTTCCTGGAGGGGGTCCCCCCGAGGCCCATGGAACAATAGGGCCTCGGTCTTGGAGAGGGCGACCTCCAGTCCCAGGGCGCGTATGCGGTCGACCATGAGGGTTGTGCCCACCGTGGCCAACCGCACCGTCTCCCTGAGGTCCCTCCCCTTGACTACGACTAGGGTGTCGTCCGCGTAGCACGCGACCTGCACCCAGTCGTAGCCTACGTTCCACAGGAGCGGTCCCAGTACCGACCCCTGTGGAACCCCGCAGGAGACGCGACGGTGCCTCAAACCGTTACGTCCCTCCACAAGGACCGCGATCGCGGTCCTGGAGGTAATTGGCTAACAGCCTCCGCAGATACAGAGGCACTCCATGAAACCGAAGCGCCTCCTGTATTGTTCCGTGCGGGAGGCTGTTGAAGGCGTTGGCAATGTCGAGCGAGACAGCCAACGCCTTTTGACCCTCGCCGACCGCATCCTGCGTCCATCGCTTGAGCCACAGCAGGATATCTATTGTAGACCACCCCACTCTGAACCCGTACTGGGCCTCTGACAGACCAGGCCCAGTCCCCTCCAGGTGCCGGATGATACGGGTGGCGACAACTCTCTCCAAGAGCTTACCCGTATCATCCAGCAACACTATTGGCCTATATCCGGAAGGCGAGTCAGCGGCTCGACCCTCCTTCCGAAGCAGGCATAACCGGCCATCCTTCCACAGCTTCGGGAACCGCCCCGACGTGAGGCACGCCTCGAACAGTCCCCGAAATCATCACCTGAATCGACATTCAGGATTAGCTCCAGATAAAGGAACTCTTTAACGGTCAACAGCACAGACATGAAATGTTGTGTACTCGGTTTATAAAATGAGTTTTACCGTAACAAGGTTGCTAAAAGCTTGTTTTAAGAATTTTTATTATGTTTTCTCACTGTTGGTCCTCTACTTCATGCATCTTTCGGGATATAGTATCTACGAAAACATCATCAACAGCCAGAGTCCACTGTTGGATATAGGCATCTCCCAAGGCGAGCCACTGATAGCGATCCTCGGCTCTTCTCATCCAATGACTGCTAGCTACATTGCTGTAGTGCAGATTATCGCTCCAGCCCTATATAGTCTACTAGCCCTACCACTGTTGCTCTATGTACCAGTGCTTGATCTTATAAATATACATTTTTTGTATCAAAAGGAATGAATATCTAACTATCTACACTTATAATAAAGCAGTAAGTAGCAAAAAAGTCTGTACTAAGAAATAAACAAATCCTCCGTACCAATATATAAAGTGAAACGTTGTCTGTTTGTTTGTTTAGGGAGCTTTCATGCGATAACGGCTGGACGGATTTTGATGAAACTTGGAATGGAGATAGCTTATACCCTGGAATAAAACATAGGATACTTTTTATCCCAAAAGTTTCCACGGCAAAACTTGAAAAACAGGAATAATGTTGATTACTCTCTGTAAGAAACGGTTGCCATGGAAACGAAATAACAAATATGTCAAAAAACATCAAGAGTGGTGCTATACCTACTTTTGCATTGGTTTTTGATATCCTAGAAGAACGTAGGATGCTTTTTTCGCGATAAACTGTAGTCCGCGGACGAAGTCGCGGGCGGGAAAACTAGTAACAAATAAGCTACACTGAACAAGCGCAACATTTAAAAAAATGTGTCTTTCTGTCTGTATGTTTGCGTATCACGTAAACACTACTGGACCGATTGAAATGCGGTTTTCAGAGTTGGATAGCTTAGGGTTTGACTTACATCTGGTGTGTTTTTTATCTCAATCCGATTGGTATTAGAAGCAGAGCAATCAATAAAAAACTATTTGACGGACCAGCGAATTTTTGTTTTTCTGTATTTTTGTAGGTAGATACTTTTGGTCCTGGAATAACACATAGGTTATATTTACCCAGATAAATTACCACGTGGGCAAATCTGCGGCCACAGCTAGTAAATAAATAAAACAACATGTATATGTACTCGTATAACATTTTGTTACAATAATGTTAATGTTACAAAAACAAACATAGGTACATCCTGCCTGATGGAAATTGTCACAGACGCTTTTGGATACATCCTGCCTGATGGAAATTGTCACAGACGCTTTTGGAAACGTGCAACATTATGTAACACAGATCACCAACTCCAGAAAGTATTTCTTTTATGGCCTTGCCGATGCTTGGATGACCTTGAAAACCCTTAAATATAAACTGATGACTCAGCTGTATAACGGTTCTAAACTTCTACCTACCAACCCTACTGTCGTACATAAGTTATGTGCGATTTTCCATCGCTCCGTGCTTCGGAGGTTGTTATTATTGATTAATAGCAGTCGTTAAGCCATGTCAGAGGCCCTCGGGCGGCCTGACAAACTGACACAAGCGGACAGCACTACCTACGACAAACAAACTCTTGTACTGTAGTAGTACATTAACGGGTAAGGTACATTTCTTGGAACCTCTCGAAAAGCTCGTATGGCTCGTATGCGCAAACAGTTACAAGTATGCTTAGCACCTGTGCATTGAGGCCTTGGCTTCGTTCGGCCATAAAAGGTGACGTTTCCGTTTATTTCGAACGTTGTAACAGTATTGTAGGCTTCATAGATCTAATTAAAAGTGGGAAGATAAGGTATCAACTCCTCGGGCATTTACCGCATAAATTAGGCGCAACGCACACAATGGGTCATCTTTGGCCTTAGTAACAATTGGAGTAGCGTTAGTGTAGTACGTGTTAACAGATACTGTCATTTGCGCTACAGTCTGCGTATGTCTATCTTTGTTGTTGATGTACATTGCACATGAAGCACGGCGCACGTTCTCAATGTTTGTCTAGATTTTGTTTAATAATCACGTTATTAAAGCGTGCCGTATCTTCCCCGCCTTTTAAATAGATCTATTGCTTGTTTTGAACTTGTTATTCATGATTGTTCGAAACACTTTGCGCTGTAAGAAAATCTTGTGAAACTAGGAATAAAATAAACTTAGTTTCAATAAAATAATAAACACGCTTAGCAAGAGTTCCATTATCAACCTTCCTGCTCTATCATCAGAACGCTCGGTGCTACCATTTGGCTTCGTGATAGGTTTTGATTCCCAACACTTCCAAGGTACAAGAAAACCTAGCTATGGTCTAGGTCGTCTATTGCAGTCGTTAAATTCATAAATAGACCGTAAATTTGTACCGGCACCGCTAGGCGAGCCATTACATAAGGCTTTGATCGTAGAGGACGTTGACCGGTCGTGGTCAGTAAGTATCACTTGGCTGCATGTCGTGTGAAAGTTACGCTTGTTAACTTTGCACTATCAAGTTTATTCTGAAGTGTAGGTAAGTCAAGTTGATACGTCTACTGTGATATAGGGAGTCAATATTGAGTGTGTGATCTTCCTCAAGATCAAAATAGCTCGAAGGGCGATGGAGCGTGCCGCGCTTGGCATTTCGCTCGTAGACCGAATCCCCAATGCCGAGATCCGGCGTAGGACAATCGTTTTTTCTCAAGAACGTTTAACTATGACCATTATATTATATGACTCGTCAAGTGCAATATTTTTTATCTTTCCGCTCGCTTTCGTGCAATCTATGGCAGTGGTACTTTTAAGCAGAAGCCATCACATAAAATGTATAAAGTGCAAAATGTACAACAAAAACATACAAATGTAAGTGCAACATTTCAGTCGGGAATAGTACTTCGGTACTTCAGATTAGTAGCCGAGTGTTTGCAAGCTGAGCTATCCAGACATACAGTTTCCTGACGAAAAGTAAGATCTATAATCAGATAAACTAGTTGCTGATTCACAGTTGACTAATGAGCGCGCGCTTTGCTACAGTATGTTAATGTTGCTTATTACCTAGGTGAGGTGTCAGATGTTACACATCATATGCGACTACTGTAAGGCTCGCTCGTTTTTTTATTAGTCGTGACACTTTTTAAATCGATCAGTATTGACATTAGTTTTGTCTTGTCGACTCTGTTAGTACCTAGTAGTATTTTATGTGATCGATAGTAGCATAGCGGTATACAAGCGCGAGTTAGAATGCAACGATACCGGGTTCGGGCTCCGCTCAATGACTTTTCTAAAGGTAAACCGCATATCGCTCCGGGCTTCGGAGGGCATGGCTATCGTCTCGGCTGTTTTTGTTAAGTCATGTCAGAGAGGCCTGATAAACTATGAAACTAGAGGCCAGCACTACCTCACACGACAAGCAAGCATTTGATGGTTAATCCATCTAATCCTGCCTAGTTAGTTTAGTATGTACTCGTTACATGACAATGAATATCCAACCAAATACGGCCTTTGTTCCCTCAAAGTTTGATTCCTTCTTAGCGAAATATCCATCAACACCAATTCCTACCTACTCCTTAGGCTTTGATCATTAGCATTGATACATTTCACTTCAACCACAGCCCCTGAGTTTATGAAGTATGCTCTGCCTTAACCACCGTCCATTATGAACATTGTCCGTTCATTTCCAACATTCTCCGGTCATTATGCACAATCAATAGAATTTACTACGGAATGCCATCGCGACGCCTGCAATCATGGGGCGGCGACCCCGCGCGGTCGATAGGAACTTCCAACCGTTTGGTATTCTGTCACAGTCTTTTGATGGAGGCTTTGAATGAAAAGTTTTGAGATGTGATCAATGTATAAACGTGTGGTACCTATCCTACTAATATTATTAATGCGAAAGTGATTTTGCTTCACGCCATAAGTACTCAACCGATCATAATTAAATTATGTACGTTGTCAGGGGCACAGAAAAGGACATGGCCTAATATCAAGATTTAACAAAAAAAATAAAAGGTTTTTTTTAAAAAAATATGGGAATTTCCACTTCGATGTCTAAAGTGACAGACGTCAAAGTGGCAGGTGTCAGCGGGTGAAACCACGGGGCGCAGCTAGTTTCATTTAAAATTATGTAGTCTTATTATGAAAACTGACGTGGTTTTTATACATACAAAACGGGAGTTATTCACGTATATTGGTTGAATTATTCCAACTATAGTTTCAATCGGTGGTCATTCTCAAGGTGAGTGCGGAACGCTCGCGAACGTGTCCTAATTATTCCATCTAATACACGTGAGTAACTCCCGCTTTTGCCTTTTAAATAATGTAGCCTTTAAAATAAAAAATAGAAGCCAACGAAATACTATTGATAATGACTATGGAAATAGAAAACTGAAAAAGAAGAAGAAAAACTGATTCTTAGTAGAGCCTGCACAAGCCGACACTAAAAATTGATAGGTAGTTTAGTATACTTCAAGTCCAGTTTTAAAGTTAGTTTAATCCAGATAAATATGGAGGGAAAGCTTAATTGTGAGGAAACTTACAACATACAAAAACAGTAAACTCTAGTCAAACTGTGATCGTGTCTGAAATATTGTTTGGAAAATAGAAATAGATTTTACCTAATTTAATATAATAGTTGTTTTCCACTTTATGTACACAGTAACGTTTAGCAAGTTATGCATCCTGATATTCCTAATCAAAGTAGGTAAATTAGACCATAACAAAATTCGGTTTCGAGCGAACAGAATGTATCTCAATGGGTAAAGGCATGGATGTATGCGAGTTCGAAACTCGTCCGTGATCCAAATTTTTCCATTAGAAATTCATCATAGAATGTAAAGAATGTATGTAGGTACTGAATTTAAGCAGAGATTTGACTAGGTTTAAGAAACCCGGTAGCAACTACAAAAAGTCTAAGTTCGCGTCTTCTTTTACTGGTAATATTGTAATTTTAATAAAGTGAATAAAACAACTAAATTTGTATTAAGTATCTCTTAATCGTAATCTTAAATAATTGACTCGTAACTTTAAAGACATTTAAAATTTAGTTTACTGCTCTCTTAATTACAAGTAGTCGTGCCTGACGCGTCGTAAACACACACTAAAGTGAATGAACGTTATTATTTTCTATAAAAACCACAGAATAACTAATATACAAACTGAGAGTGAAACCGATTCTGAGAACCGCAGCCGCTTTGCTGAAGTACTTTAGTAGTAATGTTAGTTTTTGAGTAGGTAGGTTACGTTCACTCAGCTGTTTGTTTGTCGTATGAGGTAGTGCTGGCCTCTGATGTCAGAATTTGTCAAGTCGCCGGATGGCCTTTGACATGGCTTAACGACTGCTATTAATCAATAACAGCCGGGACCGACAGCTTCACGTGCCCTCCGAAGCACGGAGCGATGGTAAACCGCACTTAACTCAGAAAAGTCATTGGTGCGGAGCCTAGGTTTTGAACCCGGTATCTTTGGATTCTAAATTGCACTATAGAACCGTTAGGCCACCATTCACTCAGCTGATGTAATAGAAAGGGTCGGTTCTTAAATTTAAAAAATATGTATAAGTTCAAAATAAAAAAAACACTTTTGACTACGTCATAAGCTTGGATTGTTAATCAAAGTCAAATACAAAGTATTTTATTGTAAATAGGCAACATAATAATAATAATTAATAACCTTAATGTCGCATGAACAAGGAAAAAGAAAAAAGTTATAAAATATTGTAAGTAGATCAAATCGATAAATTAGGTAAACTAACATTGCGTTTAAGAAGGACACTTAAGATGATAAGCGGTTTGCCGTTAACTTAAATATTTTATTGTATACTTTTATGAATCTTTTTTCGAACTACATTTTTGCGCTTTATCGGAAGCATTACAATTTGCTTTGTTTAGTTAGACCGTAAAGAGGTTTCAGATCTGTGGTTTCCGTCCTGGGGCCTAATTCTATAATTTTAAGACGTGGAATTGGTGTCTTAAAATTAGAGAATTAGGCCCCTGACCAGTTTCATACATTTTTAATCATGACGTAGCATCTCCTATTACACCCCAGCCAGCAAAGTAGTGATAAAAAAATATGTGCTAACACTAAAGAGTGTTAGAAAAGTGATATAAAAGTAACGCGGTGACTGCTTGTCACAGCGTTGCTGTATATTGATGATTCGTAACATCATTTAGCTGTTTAAGCTTATACAGTCAAATGGTGATAATAAATGATGACATAAACGTTTACTCGACTGCCTTGTACCTCATTTATAACACAGCTGTAAAGAGGTTCTCACAACATCGATTTAGAGAAAAAATGTTGTACAACATGTTTTGACGGTACTTTTATACAGCAAAATTGATCTATTGTGGCTTCCAAGTCGCTGTATTAGCACTGGTGATATATCTGGCGCGCATGGATCTAATCCGTGATATAAAAGAATACACCATAGCCGATATACATGTAATTTATCGTATATCAGTGTTTCCTTAACGCTTGCGCCATAAACATCATAAGAAATCTACAATAACACTAAGAAGATGCAAATATACTTTTGCAAGATCCATATATCACCAAAAAATATGTATATGTAAATATACATATTTTTTTGCTCATATATAGCTCTAAAAAAGCGCATAATAGCTGAAAATAATGCTTCTATGGCAAGATAATGCTCTTTAAGAGAACTATGAGTTACTTAGTTATCACACTAAATCATTTTTCTTAAAAAACAGTCATCGTCTAAACATTCCACCAGTTTCATATCACTAAAATGAACTGAACAGACAATAAGAATTAATAAAAAATAAAGTAGCATGATACGCCACCAGAGTTTTATCTCTGATTTTTTGAGGAACTCTTAAATTTTGTCATGGCGGCAAGAAGCTGTAAATTTGCGATATACCAGTAACTGAAACACGTATTGGCCATATTTTGGTGACTTCAAAATAATTCGATAATTTAATTAATGATTATTTGATCAAATATTAAAAATTTGAGGGGGGCATGAAAAAAACACTTATAATGCAGTATTATTTCAACAATATAATTTCAAGCGCAAGAAAAAATATACGTGTAATTATAATTACGCACATCTCAGTTTGATACGTCAGCGAGATAAAAATATGAACACTAATTATTTACTGATGTTTTGTTATTCCTTAAAAGTTCAGCTCTCTGCATCCATTTTCTTTCAGCCGCTTTTCGCAGGTCGACACTCCACCTGGCCACAGGGCGTCCTACACTACGTTTGCCTAAGCGCGGTCTCTACTCGAGAACTCTTCTACCCCAACGGTTTTCAGTTCTTCGAGATATGTAACCAGCCCACTGCCACTTCAGCTTGCTTAGGTATTCTTAGAGCTATGTCGGTGTCGGTACTTTGGTTCACTGTTGAATCACTTCATTGCGAATTTTGTCCTTTAGAGAAACTCCAAGCATAGCTTCCTCCATATATCTCGCTGAGCTCTGATCAATGTTTATTCTCTAAAGTTAATTCTTATCATTTTAATTTCCATCCTATTTAGTTTCAGCTGCTGAGACCAAGAAAGCCAAGGATAGTATTATCCCCACCATTATTCAGTGGGATCCACTGCTGTACGTATGCCTCTCCTTCAGCACACCACTTCTTCCGGTCCAACGCCGATCACATCCAGATGATCCACATATTTCTTTGAACTCTGTTGGTATCGACTTTTCATCTGTGGTCTTCTTACTGGTCTCTTCGCCTCTGTAAGCCACCAGTCTGTGACCGTCTTTTCTCCTAACCAAGTGTCCTGCCCATCTCTAATAATATTAATATTGTAGTATTGCATTGTTGAGAAAACACAACGTGTTCGACAATGGATTTCCATATATGTTTGGGCTACCTACTTATATTTTGTGCACATTGTCTTGTGTGAGTACTGAGTGTCCAAGTTTTGGCGCCATACTTGAGGATAGGCAGGTAGGCAGAATTGCAGTATGGGATGCAAGAATTACTGTAGGTTCACTATTCCTCAAATGAGCGCCAGCTATAATACATCCATTGAAAAGGAGGATGCCAGCTTTCGGCTTCCAAGACTTTTAAAAGTTAAATGCCACGGACATGAAATCTATCCATATTATTGACTATATAAAATAATTTAATTCATTCTTATTAAAACAATAACATTCTGGAACTGTTATTAAGATAAAAACAATTAATATGAATAGAAATGACCGGAAATAGCTATGTAAGACTTTTAAAAGTTAAATGCTGCGAACACGAAATCTATCCACATTATTGACCATCTAAAATAATGTAATTAATTCTTATTAAAACAATAACTTTCAGGAACAGTTATAAAAAAAAATGGAATTAAAATGGATAGAAATGACCGGAAATTGCTGTGAATTGATTAACTAATTACGAATCATAGTCTTCCCTATAACTCGTAATTAGTGCAAATAAACTATTAGTAAATCGATAAACAAAATCGATTTAAAAATAATCTACAGGCTATCTTAGTTTATTCTAATAGAAATCATTTCAGTATATTATTTTATGATATTAGAAATAAACAACAATAGACGCACACGATTTTTTTTATCCTGCTTATACGTTAATTCATTATTTGTTGTGTAAATGTTTCAGTGGTTTAGGTACCAAGCTCATGACAAGAGCCGAGAAGGCCCAAGGGTTCTATTCTCAGATTGAGTACCTAAGTAAAATACTTTATAAATGATATTAAATATGATCGTAAAGTGTACACCTACATAATATATCATTTTAATATTAGATTTCAATGATTATCTTGGCTATATTATTCTCTTGACCATAAACCGTGTCATAATCTAACGAAAGTCACATAACCACAAAACTTAACTTTATTTCTTCATAACTTATTTTTGAATAGTTCCCAGAAAAAACTAATAACGCACAAAAGCTTTAAACATAATGCTTTAAAATTAAAAATACTGTTTAGTTGTGTCCGCGATAATTTTTCATCGAGCCTAAGTCACTTCGGGGATCTGGCATAGTCCTTTATCAACCAGTGGAACTTAACATATGAAAAATAAATTTAAAACGTTTAACTCCATTTTTTACCCACCCCGGCTTCAAATCTCATTCAGTATCTATTGCGAGCCAGCACCAATAAACTGTCTGGCTGCATCCACCAGGGGGCGCTACTGTGTTATAAGTATAACGTCTGTTTACGAGCCGCGCTCCGAAAAGGTTGTTACGGCTTAATAACTATGGAAAATTAATAATTTATCTGACGGGGAATACAGGAAAGCTTTCCAATATGTTATAACAACAATGATTCATATTTAAGCGAAGACATTCACTAATAAAGTATGAAACGCGTGAGGAACAAGCTGGTAAGAGCGGACCAAGTTGTTATGGTAATGTCTACAAGCTACAGAGGCTAACAGTAGTTCCAGTCCAGTCCGCATAAACAAGACATCACATTAAAATTTATCTCTGCAGAGCGCACCGGCGAATCGTTAAAACTGTCTCACTCATAAAAAGGGCATAAAATTATGAAAACTCTATTAGGAAGTTCGTAAAATATTTGTACCGTTCAACCAATTAAATGAACCGGCACCGGCTTTTCAATTGAAATGCAAAACAGAATAAATGTTCCCACTAAGAGCACGGGACTTAACGAAGTCATTAATTTTATGTACTACCGTGATAGCGGTGATCTAACTACTATCAGGATAAGCATATACAGTAGTCACAACGAATTGTGGTTGTGAAGTTACGCTCTGTGAACGATTGCGCAGATACAGCTGTGAGGACAAAACAACATAAAGTAATAGCGAAATAAATGATGCGAAAAACGTAAGCGAAGTGAGGCAGTTGTACAATGCTGTCTTAATTTTCAACGGGATTGCGCCTGAAAAAAGCAGCTTGCGCAGCGACTTGCAGACAACTTCCGAGCCACAAAGATTCTAAGATCCAAGATTTTTCTAAGATTATTTTTCTAGATTCTGTCTAATAATTAAAGTTTAGTAAAACCTTGGATTTCCTTGCTCTCCTCAGCTTTAGACTATACGTCAAGATGGCAAAATATATTTTTCAAAAGGAAATAAGTGCACATAGGAAATTAATAACTACCTTATAGGTAACTAAACTTAAAGGGAGTGGTGATACTAAAGACGATAAAACAGTCTACAACATTGATATAACAAACTCGTCAACAAAGTACGTACATCTATCTTGAAAATCCAGATACCAACAAAATAGTTCTATCCCTCTGTCATTCCTTTGATGAATGTAGAAAGAATTTTCCCTATACCCATCGGACTTTTTTCATACCCATTGTTACGCTAGGCCTTATTTTTTCACATTCTCGTTTACTTTTACCAAAACCTCGCCCGGAATTTTCATTCAAACTGATGGCCAAATCAACTTCTCCATTTCCAAGCGGGAAATGAGTGAGTAAATCAACTCTAACTTGGTCTATAAAGTTTTGGAAGTCGAAATGTCCCTATTCATCAAGTGGCCGCGTGAGTGGATTCAAATCGGTTTCGATTCGACCGCCATCGGCGTCGCCACACGCAGTATGTCATGAACATGATGTGCGTGACCCGAATGCTGAACGGTTTAGAACAGCTTTAGGTGTCATCAATATTACATTTGGAATTTATGCCGATCGAATCTTTTCAATTTCACAATTGTGTTTCGTCTTATTCATCTAATCTGAGTCTTAAACAATCTGGTATATGCTTTCAGTTGTGTGATTTCTTCGCATATTTTTTTGTGTATACATTGTTGGTGGTCAGTCCGTACAAAAATAGACTTTCCCCAAAACTACAAGAACTATCAATATCTATTTCTACGCAAAAAGGTTAAACGGTGCACGCTTCAAAGCGATATTTTCTGAACCTAAATAAAAAGCTTTCTAAATTATCTTCCCCCGAAATCAAGTAGATTGGATTGAATGCGAAACGAGATCGTTTGTCTTCTCACAGAATAACGCGTGACGTGCGGCGTGGCATGCAGATCGCGTTGATTTGCCCTTTTATTTGAAAATGGCCCCTTCATGCGAGTGGTGATCAGCTTATATTAGACTGCTTGGTGGCTTGCGAAGGAACATAACCGATTCGTTGCTTCAAAATCTTTGTGCTTCATACTGGCAGACTTTTTTACTACTTAGCTTAAAGTATGATGAGCTCTCTGGACTTTGATACACTTGAGTCAGTTTCAGTTTTACTTACGAGTACAGTTTGAGGTTATTTGGGCCCAAGAAATAGGTTGCAGCTGATGATGTGATAATGATGTGGAGTGATTACAATTCAAGTTAAGATGGATTCGGATACCGGCGCTCATACATGAAACTGCCAACTTAAATCGCAACTAACTTAACTTCAAACATACAAACACAACACCAGGTTCTAGACACAAAGTACCAGGACAGCATAACTAGGGAGAATATCATTACCTTTGCACTCAACGCGACTAGAGCGACGACACGGTGGACCCAAGCCCTCGACATGAGTGAAGCACGAGTGGCCACTCGTTAGCCAGAGTGCTGAGTCAGACAGCTCTCGCGTATGCATAGGACTCGCCACTTGTTCATGAGCTCCTGGTGTTTTGTTTCAAAACCTAGGAACTTTTTCCTATATTGGTAATCATACTCCACTGTTTATTTCCATTTCAAGAAAATGAGTGGTGGGGATGATAGGTTTTTACAGGGCCCCATTTTCAGGAAAAATTAAGAAAACGAACAAAGCTTAGAGCCGGTGTACCATTGGTTGAGTACAGATAAAAAAGAAGGTTTAAAAAAAACAGAATCCACACCTCCAAACCAACGAGTGAAGCATAGCAAATGGCGGCTGAGTTATGCGTGAGTAGGTATTTTATGTTTATGGTGTTTTGTGGTGGATACACAATTTCATTGAAAAATACTACAAAACACTGCATTGTTTTTTTTTATTTTTCGTGAGAACTTGACAGAATTAACACGACTAACAAGGTCGAGATCTTGCTGCGATGTGGCGACCGATCGGCATAACATGGTGTAAGTGTGTGCGTGAGGCTTGTGCGTACGAGCGGATCGGCATATCTTGGTTGCTTCACTTTCGATTTGACGGTGTTGAATTCGTTCCTGTCGTATCATAATATATCATACATTTGAATTGTGACAAGATCTTGTATTTCCGATTTGACAAGATTTTTTAATTTACAATAATTCCTATTATCAGCAGCAAACAATGATATTATAAGCTATTAATTTAATTTGTAAATATACCTAGCAAATGTGGGTTCTCCTAATTGTAGCAGAGGCGAAACTATTCCAACAAACCTATTCCACGACCTAGGTTTGTATAATTACCGCAAACCAAATTAGCCGTGTCACGGGAAACCACACCACAGATTAATGTAGAATCTAAAATTAATTATTTTGTATGGATATTGTGATACAAATGCCTGCTCCTACTAAAATATAAATGTTGTGTGGCGGGCCCCATTCAAGCTTTCCTTTAGTATTTTTCCAAATGATTACTATATTACAGTTACATCATTACTGAAGATCTTCTTCGTTCCTGATGATTTTTGTTTTATTTGTATGGGTAGACTCGAGTGTCCCATACAAGTTTCATCTAAATTTGATAGTATTTTTTGTTAGTACTTAAATCCATTTGATTTTTGTTTTTATATTCACTCATATCTTTGTAATTTATGTAGAAACCGATTTAGATAATTATTTTTGGTTTCAAGAAGACTTCCTTTTTTGTCGTTTTTATTCTTGGTATGGTACACATTTTCATACACAAAGTATCATGTAATGGTCTCAATGATATTAAATAACCAAAAATCCCATCATCCGGATCTATTTGTCGGGTATCAAGATTTAACATTTACTTCTAGCCGAATATATAAAGAGCATGTCTATGACGTAAATTAAACAGTTTAATAAAGAGTTCAATCATAAAAAAGTTACTTAATCAAAGCAGCTCCAATGTTCCATAATGACCAGTTCGCCAAGAGCTCGCCAGAACAGGTCATTTGTCAAAATTACCCGCCTTTTGTAACTTTCAAATTGTTCTAGTTTTCGACAATTAGCCATCTAATGGTAATTGAAGCGGTTTAAACTAAGAGAAATTAACCCGAATAATAATTTTGGTGACGTCGTTTCTAACTTTTTAGGTAATCAGTAGGTAGTGGTACTGATTTCGCCATTTGGCTATGGAATCCTTTAATAGTCAATATCCAGAAATGCTTAGATTAGGAGAATAAAGACAAATTTTGACTTATTTTTTGTTGATTTCAGATGACGCAGAAATAGCGAGAGCGTGTTCCAACCTAATTATAATAAGGTAAGAAAATATATAACTATGGTAAAACCGTTTCCGTTACATTTGATGGTGAACGATCTTTTTTATCCGACTACGACGAAGCAAGGGAAGGGTAATGAAGTTAACAGTCTATGTGTGTATGTATATATGTGGATTTTCCACCATAGCTTCGCCCCTATTGGTCCGATTTTGACAAGCGAGGTTTCATTCGATTTATTTTCTTATATAGAGTGTCATAGGTTGTTTTACCCGACCTTAGTCGGGTTATAGTTTTGAACTTATGTCTTATCTTGTAGATATGTATATATATATATATCAGATAGATATATATATATATATATAATCTGAATCTCGGAAATGGCTCCAACGATTTTCATGAAATTTAGTATACAGTGGGTTTCGGGGACGATAAATCAATCTAGCTAGGATTCCTTGTTAGAAAATGTTGTTTTATTCGTGTTTTCAACAATCAACTTTATCGATAATCAACTTAAACATCAACTTTTTTTTTTCTATACTTACGTAATAGGTTGATAAACTGTAAAAAAATAAGTATTTATTTCTAATATAATATTAAACTAATTGCACTCGTGATTTTTTATTTAAATAATCAGTTCATATTTTTTATTATTATGTCGGTAAGATCGAAAAATATTATTCATATTTCATCATTTCATCAGTATGTAATTCGTATTTAAATATAATTTCTAAAAAAAAAACAATTTACCAAAAAAAAAAGAAAGAAATACCGAGCAAAGCTCGGTCATTCAGGTACTTAGCTTATCTATACTTATAATAAAACTGTAACGGGTCCAATTCTGTACATTGAAGATATTATGAAATTTTCTTTTGGAGGGTACTCTAAATTCGATACTGAAGCCAAAACTGTACTTTTTTTCATTTTTGTCTGTCTTTCTGTCTGTATCTTGGCTAGGCATCACGTCTAAACTACTGAATGAATTTAAATGAAACTTGGTATGATTTGAGTTCATACTACGAGGTAGGACATAGGATACTTTTAATCCCGAAAAATGAAAGGTTTCTCGCAGGATAGGCGTTGGAAGTTATTTAAAAGAACACGCATTACGCTGAAACTACTGGACGGCTTTTGTTGCAACTTGGCACAGTTATAGTCTATATAATGGGTAAAAATTGAGGATAATTTTTATCCCGAAAAAATAAAGAATTCCAGCGGGATAATGTCCCAAACTCTGTAAATTGAAGATATTTTGTTTTTTCTTTTGAAGGCTGTTCTATATTTAATACTTAAGCCAAAAGTGTATTTTTCAAATTTTTGTCTGTCTGTCTGTCTGTCTGTCTGTCTGTCTGTCTGTCTGTCTGACTGTCTGCCTGTACCTTGGCAGCGCATCTCGCGGAAAATACTCACTGAATTCAAATGAAATTTGTTACGTTTTGAGTTCATACATTGAGGTAGGACACTGGATACTTTTCATCCCGAAAAATTGAAGAGTTTCTGCAGATTGGCGTTGAAAGTTATTTAAAAGAACACGTATCACGCTAAAACTACTGGACGGATTTTGTTGAAACTTGGCACAGTCATAGTTTATATAATAGGTAAAACTTGAGGATAAGTTTTATCCCGGAAAAATAAACATTTCCTGCGGGATAATGTCCCAAATTCTGTAAATTGAAGATATTGTGTAATTTTTTTTGGAAGGCGTTTTATGTTCAATACTGAAGCCAACACTGTATTTTTGTAATTTTTGTATGTCTGTCTGTATTTTTGTCTGTCCGTCTGTCTGTCTGTTACTTGGCAGCGCATCATGCTGAAAATACTCACTGAATTCAAATGAAATTTGGTATGTTTTGAGTTCATAGGATACTTTACATCCCGAAAAATTAAAGAGTTCCTGCAGGTTAGGGGTGGAAAATTATTTAAACGAACACTTAGCACGCTGAAACTATAGTCCGGTCAATTTAGACATTCGAAGTTACATAAAGTCCCAACAAGCTGAATTTCTGTGAAGTTGTTCAAAACATAATTACAAACAATGTCTAGAAGTTCCCCATCATTCCCCTGTAAGGAAAAAATTTAATTCAAGGTCAAAGGTCAAAAAAATGAGTTTTTCGCGATTTTCAGCAAAACGGTAAGTTTTATCATAAAAGTACCTCAGACAAAAATTGTAGATCATAAAATTATCTATAAAAAATGTATTAATACTTTTTTTCTTACGAGCCACCGTTTCTGAGATATAACGATTCTAAAAGTTATAAAAGTTGTTATCGTCATAATATGCACACGTTTCCACGCCACCTATGAGGTAGTGTACTTAGCGCGTTTTTGTAACTTTTAGAATCGTTATATCTCAGAAACGGTGGCTCGTAAGAAAAAAGTATTGATACTTTTTTTATAGATAATTTTATGATCTACAATTTTTGTCTGAGGTACTTTTATGATAAAACTTACCGTTTTGCTGAAAATCGCGAAAAACTATTTTTTTTGACCTTTGACCTTGAATTAAATTTTTTCCTTACAGGGGAATGATGGGGAACTTCTAGACATTGTTTGTAATTATGTTTTGAACAACTTCACAAAAATTCAGCTTGTTGGGACTTTATGTAACTTCACTCTCATTTTTTGGTCTAAATTGACCGGACTACTATTGGACGGATGTTGATGCAACTTGGCACAGACATAGTTCATAAGATGGGTAAAAATTATGGATACTTTTTGTCCCGAAAAAATAACGGTTCCTGCGGGATATGATTCCAAAGTAATAAATAATATTTTTTGGATGGTTCTCTATATTCGACACTGAAGCCAAAACTGTTTTACTTTCTATTTTTGTCTGTCTGATTGTCTGTTTGTCCGTATCCGTCCGCGCATCGCACAGAAACTACTGAATGAATTCAAATGAAACTTGGTATGATTTGAGTTCATATTACGAGGTAGGACATTGTATACTTTTCATCCCAAAAAATTAAAGGGTTTCCGCAATATTGGGCTAGAAAGTTATTAAGAAGAACAAGTATCACGCTGAAACTACTGGACGGGTTTTATGTAAAAAGTAAAAAGAAGATAAATAAAAAAAATGCTCCGGGGTGCTTAAAAAGGGTATTGAACAAGAATATAAAAAAAAACATGTCGCTCTGTCTGTTTCTCTATATGTCTGTTTGTTCACGCATCACGTAAAAACTATTGGACCGATAGCAATGCGGTTTTCATTGTTATATAGCTCTGGGTTTGATTTAATAACTGGTCAAATTAGTATCTCAATCTGGCGAGTTAGAAGCCGAGCAATTGAAAAAAGTATTTTAGACGGCTAGAGAAATTTTGATCAAATGTTGGTATATTGGCCCTTGACTAGCACATTTTGGTACTTTGAACCTAAAGTAAAGACCACACTTGCGAAGCCGCGGGTACAGCTAGTTACACAATAAATGTTTTAATGAAGCTCAATCACGTTGCATATATATTATTAATACAGATTTATTATTAAGGTACTTCCAACTATAATTATTTTCAGGAATCTATAACTTAACACCTAAAGCATGGCGCAACAATATAAACACGAAATACATACGTGTACCTACTTTTTTTATGCACAAATAGGTATGTAGTCAATTAACCATCTGTTACGGAGAATAACCAAATTGCCTGATCAAGAAATATACATGAGGATCTCATTGGAATCACTTGTTTAGGCCCCACACGACTTAACAATAAAATATTTTTTCTAAATCACTAAACTATCCTAGGAAGCTAATATTTCCAATGTATCTTATAATAAGTAGCTACCGGTTGATTCCTCATTCAAATGAATGTATCGGGTTACTGGGCATTGGTCACCCCAAGTCGGTTTAAAAAAAGATGGAGTCTATACGTCAAATAAACGGTGAAGCATAACAAATGGCGGGTGTTTATGAGTGTGTGAGTGTTTTGTGGTCGATACACAATTTCATCACAAAATACTGCATTGTTTATGATTGTTCGTAAGAACTTGACAGAATTAACATGACTAACAAGTGTAACTTTTAAATTTTCGCGCTTCGAACACATAGTTAAATATTTAAACGGGACTTAATCGCGCTGAAAACTTAATATTTATTTACCTCGACGTTTCGATCAAGTTGCATTGATCGTGGTCACGAGAAGACAAGATTAAGTCGTGGGCGATTAAGTCCCGTTTAAATCTATACCTATAATAAAACTGTAACGGGTCCAATTCTGTACATTGAAGATATTTTGAATTTTTTTTTTGGACCCTACTCTATATTCGATACTGAAGCCAAAACTGTATTTAATTTCATTTTTGTCTGTCTGTCTGTCTGTCTGTATGTCTGTCTGTCTGTATCTTGGCTAGGCATCACGCCGAAACTACTGAATGAATTTTAATGAAACTTGGTATGATTTGAGTTCATACTACGAGGTAGGACATAGGCTACTTTTCATCCCGAAAAATGAAAGGGTTCCCGCAGGATTGGGGTTGAAAGTTATTTCAAAACTACCACTTACCAATCTGAAACTACTACACGGATTTTGATGCAACTTGGCACAGTCATAGTTTATATGAAGGGTTAAAATTAAGAATACTTTTTATCCCGAAAAAATAAATAGTTTCTGCGGGATAATGTCCCAAATTCTGTAAATTAAAGATATTTTGTAATTTTTTTGGGGGCCGTTCTATATTCAATACTAAAGCCAAAACTGTATTTTTTTAATTTTTGTCTTTCTGTTTGTCTGTCCGTCTGTCTATCTACAACTTGGAAGTTCATCACGCCGAAACTACTGAATGAATTTAAATGAAACTTGGTATGATTTGAGTTCATACTACGAGGTAGGACATAAACTACTTTTCATCCCGAAAAATGAAAGGGTTAACGCAGGATTTAGGATTGAAAGTTATTTCAAGAAACACTTACCACTCTGAAACTACTAGACGGATTTTGATGCAACTTGGCACAGTTATAGTTTATATGATGGGTTAAAATTGAGGACACTTTTTATCCCGAAAAAATAAATAGTTCCTGCGTGATAATGTCCCAAATTCTGTAAATTTAAGATATATTGTATTTTTTTGGGGGCCGTCTTATATTCAATACTAAAGCCAAAACTGTATTTTTTAATTTTTGTCTCTCTGTCTGTCTGTCTGTCTGCACCTTGGAAGTGCATCACGCCGAAAATACTCAATGAATTCAAATGAAATTTGGTATGATTTGAGTTCATACCTTGAGGTAGGACATAGGATACTTTTCATCCCGGAAAATTAAAGGGTTCCTGCAGGATAGGCGTTGAAAGTTATTTAAAAGAACACGTATCACGCTGAAACTACTTGACGGATTTTGTTGAAACTTAGCACAGTCATAGTTTATATAATGGGTAAAAATGGAGGATACTTTTTATCCCGAAAATTAAGTGTTCCTGCGTGATAATGTCCAAAATTCTGTAAATTGAAGATATTATGTAATTTTTTTGGAGGACGTTCTATGTTCAATACTAACGCCAACACTGTATTTTTTTTATTTTGTCTGTCCGTCTGTCTGTCCGTCTATCTGTCTGTCTGTACATTGGCAGCGCACCACGATGAAAATAATTAATGAATTCAAATGAAATTTGGTATGATTTGAGTTCACACTTCGAGGTAGGACATTGGATACTTTTTATCCCAAAAAAAAAGAAGTGTTCCTGCAGGATAGGGGTGGAAAATTATTTAAAAGAACACTGAGCACACTGAAACTATTGGACGGATGTTGATGCAACTTGGCACACACATAGTTTATAAGATAGGTGAAAATTATGGATACATTTTAACCCGAAAAAATAAAGGGATCCTGTGGGATATATGGGTCCAAATTCTGTACATTAAAGATATAGTGTTTTTTTTGGATGTTACTCTATATGCTATTATGAAGCCTGAACTGTATGTTTTTTCATTATTGTCTGTATGTCTGTCAGTCTGTATCTTAGCCGCGCATCACGCCGCCAGAAGTACTGGATGCATTCAAAAGAAACTTGGTATGATTTGAGTTCGTACTACGAGGTAGGACATAGGTTTTACATATCGAAAAATTTATGGGCTATTATTTTGGGGTTGAAACTTATTTAAAAGAACACGTACCACGCTGAAAGTAATGGACGGGTTTTGATGCAACTTGGCACTATCTTAAGTTATATGATGGGTTAAAATTGAGGACACGTTTTATCCCGAATAAGTAAAGGGTTTCTGCGGGATGTGTCCAAAGTTATGCTAATATTTAAGTAATAAAAAATATTTTATGGATGGTTCTCTATATTCGATATTGAAGCCAAACTGTTTTACTTTTTAATTTTGTCTGTCTGTTTGTCCGTATCTTGACCGCGTATCGCACCCAAAGTACTAAATGAATTCAAATGAAAAAATGCTTAAAAAAGGTATTGAACAATATTTTTTTGTCAATCGTGTCTTTCTTTCTGTTTGTCTGTATGTTTGTTTGTTCACGCATCACGTAAAAACTACGCGACCGATTGGAATGCTGTTTTCATTGTTAGATAGCTTAGGGTTTGATTTAAATCTGGTGTAATTGTTATCTCAAGTTTTAGTTAGATTAGTTAGAAGCCGAGCAATTGATAAAGTATATTTGACGGCTGAAGAAATTTTGTTCAAATATTGGTATATTGGTCCTGGAACATTATGCACATGGCACATTATGGTACTTTGAACCTTAAGAAAAGAACACGCGTGCGAAGCCGCGGGTACAGCTAGTATTTAACTATGACTAACAAGGTCGAGAAGTCGAGATCTTGCTGCGATGTGGCGGCCGATCGGCATAAAATGGTGTAAGTGTGCGTGAAGCTTGTGCGTACAAGCAGATTGGGGGGTATCTTCGGTGCTTCACTTTTTATTTGTGGGTGTGGAATCCTTATTTTTTTCAACTTTCTTGGGTCGCCCATTACGGAATAATTTAAGATAATTCCATTGCGTGTCGGCTGCACATGACAAAGGTGAGATAAATGGTAATAGAGTGGTTTATAGAATACGCTTGATTGCTTGTGAAATCGTAAGCTTTGAACGTGGTTGAGATAGTGAAAGGATGGTGCACAGAAGAGTACACAAAGGAGATATACACAGTAGTAAATGATGATTGAAAATAATATAAGGTAATATTGAAAATAATATAATATGTCTATGTTGAAAACAGAGCAAAAACAGTCTGACATTTTAAAAGTAGCTACATGATAGCTCTTCATCTTGAGCATCTTTATTATAAAAAACGACATGATGCATTTAGCCTGTAGCTGGGGGTGATGAAAAACATTTATTCGCTGAACGACTTGAATGATGGATGGATAGGTAATCCATATATCCATACCAATATATAAAAGTGAAACGTTTTCGGTTTGTTTGTTTGGGGAGCTTTCACGCGATAACGGCTGATGAATTTTAGAATGGAGATAGCTTATACCCTGGAATAAAACATGGGATACTTTTTATCCCGGAAAATTGTAAGATTCCACGGGAAATTAACATCCTAGAAGAAAATAGGATGCTTTTTTTCGCGATAAACAGTAGTCCGCGCGTATGAAGTTGCGGGCGGGAAAACTAGTCATATAATTTTTTCCGTTATATTATAAAACGTCCACTTAAAGAAGTAAAAAAATTACATGTGATTTATGAGAATCAGAAATATGGGATTGGCGTTAGTCTTATACACCATACTTTTTTTTTTAAACGGGCTTGTACCTTTTTAACTAAATACTACATAATACAAACAACTAATACATCAAACGTTTTGATAACCTACAAGCCATTACTGGCTCACAGGTAGCCCAATCTATGCACTGGCGCAATTAAACAATATTGTCTAGAATATATTTAAAACTATCTTTCGCCAGCGATTTCGTCCGCGCGGACTACAGTTTATCGCGAAAAAAAGCATCCTATGTTCTTCTAGAATATTACATATCAATGCAAAAGTAGGTATAGCACCAACGCTCTTACAGCGAGAAATCAAAATTTTCCAGTTTTCCCGTAGAAAAAAAACATTTTCCGGGATAAAAAGTATCCTATGTTTTATTCCAGGGTATAAGCTACCTTCATTCCAAATTTTATCAAAATCCGTCCAGCGGTTATGTTAAGATAATGTACACAACCCAGTGCTGTAACTTTTACTATTATATATTCTGTGGCTGTACTCCAAAGATGGCAACACCGCTCCCTCTTAGCTAGCGTTGCCCGTCCTAAAAACTCACCCTTAATCTGTGGTCGTCCCACCATATTGTCTTCTACGTATTGAGTGTGCTCAACGTGATATTGTGAATAATAATATATTTTAATGATTATAGCTTGCATCTTTAACAATCAAGTCTTTAATTACATCAGGTTATCGCGTTAATAAAACTCCCCAAACAAACAAACAAACGTTTTCACTTTTACATATTGGTGTGGATGAACGAAGAAAAACTATGTAGCTTACTTCCGGCAAACTGATAAGTTTAACTAATGACAAACGGAAAAATTAAAATAAAATAAGATATCTATACAACCCACGTTACCCATTATACACTAAGGTTCCATATACTACTATCTAAATTTAAGGTCATTCAGCGAGCTATGGAGAGAGCTATGAGAGTTCCTTGTGAAGGTCAAGATTTCTAATGAAGATATCCGACGGAGAACCAAGGTAATCGACATAGCTCAAAGGATAAGCAAGCTAAAGTGGAAGTGGGCTGGTCACATTTCCCGAAGAACCGATAACCGTTGGGGTAGACGAATTCTCGAGTGGAGGCCACGTTTAGGCAGGCGTCGTGTGGGAAGCCCTGTGGCCAGGTGGAGTGACGATCGGCTTAAATACGACACTTGTTTCGTCTCTGTACTAACCGAACTCCCCACTGGTTGGGACGGTCTGTTGGGGATTTCGGGAAAACATTTTTCAATCCCCACTGGGGGGGTTTTCTGGAATAATCGCATACAGGTACAGTACATGTAGAACAGGAACACGTAGTAGATGATGCAGGTTTATGCTCAGTAGAGAAACATCGTCCTAATATCCAAACTGGTTCGAAGAAAATAATCCCAAATCATGCTTTATAGACCATTTGCCACATCTTCAAGCTTCCACAGATTTCATACCCATTTAAAGCAAAGCCACAGCAGCTATTGCACCATCTGTAAATTCTCCGAGCGAGCGTGTGCGACCGACCTCAATTAAATTAGAGTGCCTAGTGCAGCCATTAGTCTTTCTAAACAAAGGGAAAAGCTAAACTGTATTTAGGTCTTGGAAATAGTTCGACCTGCGATGCTTAATGCACTTTGAGTTTACTTACATTTAGACAGTGTGATGTGTTTCCAGATAGATAGATAGATAACTCTTTATTCATCAACAGGCTGCTGTCCACTGCTGGACAAAGGCTTCTCCTAACGCGAGACACTGAGCCCGATCTTCGGCTCTTCTGACGTATTTGCTGCCAGCTAGTTTGCGCAGGTCGTCGCTCCATCTGGCCGGGGGGCGTCCTACACTACGTTTGCATAAAAGTCAAGAACTCGCCTACCCCATCGGTTATCGGTTCTTCGACTTATGTGACCGGCCCGTTGCCACTTCAGTTTGCTAATAACTCTTTACTGCTGACCAAAAAAGGAGGTACACATAACAATTAATAATTAAGCTATAACTAGGCGGCTTGACTGCGTTTCAACGACTTCACATAACAGTACGGACAATATGCACCTATACTGTTGGTTTCTCTGTCTACGCTATACTGTGACCTAATCGTTTTTCTTTTGTCTTCCTGAGATTTGAGTGTCGTTATTATCGTTAAAAAGAATTAGTATAGCTACGAGTAGATTAGCTAATTATTCAACGAAGTAATGTAGCCAGCTTTTTGGACATCTTAACTGCAGATAGCGATGTGCAGTTAAGGCAGACGACCATAAAACGCTGTTTTTAATTTGTAAATATATTATCATTTTAGGTTTGTTACACATACATAGTTTTAGTTTTAATTCATTATTTTAGAAGTAAATTCAAAAGATTATGTTATAAATAAACTAAAAAAATGGATAATACTTTGAAATATAAAATTAAATGTTACGAAGCTTCGTAGCCTTTCGTAGATAAGCCTTATAAAGATACTAAGGTAAAAGTAACGTTTTCAGAGAATATTAGCCCGAAGAAAGATAACGCGATAACTCCTTTATTTGACGAAAATATTTTCCAAGAAACATTAACGCACATTAGAAAAATAAATATTCATACTCTCACGGCCCTCCTTTTTCCGCAATTACTGCCGACAAAACAACCCGTTACTCCACTCTTACATACACGTACCAGGGAATTTTCCACGGAGCGTATGAAAAACCCCCTACAATTAGTCACCCTCCTCTATTACTCCCCCTTCCACCTCAGAGGGACCAGTTGCTTCTCATTTCGAAGGGTTGGCGCTCAATGGCCCTCCATCCCTTGGCCCCCCAAATTGCTGTTTATTTTTATGGCTTGCTGTAGTATTAGTTCCACATAAAAGCATCAAAAGGGCTGGGCTTAGGTTGTGTTGTGTGTAATATATTTTTACAAGCGATTCCGTAGATTTGTTGGAAAGAAAAACTTCGTAGTATCGTACCTACGTGGTTTTGCACTTGAGTGGCCTATAGCATCAACAATAGGCTCTAGAATATTGATCGCATTTTTTATAGGGTTTGGTCTTTATTTCTGCTCTTCATATGTAAGTACAGTACAGTAGGATATAGCAAGATTAGTAGTTGATGGCATTTGGCAACACGAAAAATGTAACCGGTATCACAACTATCGATAACTGGTGCCAACATTTAACGAAAGCCCCAAACATTGCAATAAAAGGCGCGTTCATCGAAGCTCTCACCAACAAAATGCAATCAGCAGAGCGTCGACCGGACCCAAACATCCAATCACTGAAAAACTCACAACACTGTGCACACAAACCCTGTTTGTTTACAACTCGCTGGGAATATCGGTAAAGCATCCAGGCGGGTACTCCCATGTATACTGTGGTCCAAGTGGAAAATTACCTGTGTCCACCTCGCGATATTCGGAAACAGGTATTGCCTTGCTAATTGCTGAATTTATTATCGCCATTACTCAACTGGGCCCCATATTCAGTAGTGAATGATTTTCATTCAATTGTTAATAGCCTATGCTCTCACAGCCGAGTCTAGTCAGAGAAATCACTACGCTGGCCAGGTGGATGCTGGTGGATGTCACATATCCTTGAATTTTGAGTTTCTAAGACAAGGTTTCTTTACGGCTGTGCAAGTGCGCCTAACACGTGCTACACAAGCGTATCTCAGATTGTGACTAACATAGTAACTGAAAAGTTTTTTTTGTTAGTTAGTTACTACGGCCAAAGAAGCCCAATTGTGTGCATTGCATCTAATTTATGCGTTCCACGCCCGGGGAGCTGGTACCTAATCTTCCCACTCGTATGCTTCTATGTGATATTTAGGCATTATTTATATTTAATGTAAATTGTTTATGTTTATACACAACTTTGCAAATATAATCGAGCGCATGCGTTCAGGTGTGAAATTGCCCATATCCTCGCCTCACGTGATATCGGACAGAACGCGATACCTTGCTAATTGCCGCCGTAAATCTTTTGGCCGCAACCGAACCGACACTTCTGCCGAATCATCCGATTGGCCCCGTATTATCGCGGAAACCTCCGATGTGCTCTGTAAATGGCGTCAAAATACAGGGTTATTCGATTTTGCGCTAATATTGAGTTAATGCTGTTTATTTGGGAAGGTTCTATTTATCTTCTTAGTGTTATCTTTAAGTCGTGTTTGTTAAGTTTGAACTAGTTAATATAATAATGTTAAAGTATAGCGGAATTGGCTTTGCTTTGGCAGCTATTTTAATGCAAGATTTATTTCTCTTTCCTCTCTGATTTTTGATTTCGGTCGTCTGGTGCATTTGCCAGTCTTACGTAGTCTGTGTATTCTCTTCGACTGCCAGCGTCGAGTAAGTTTAATTTCTTCAGCTCGGTCCTTAGACAAACGTGAAATTGACAAGCACATTGAACAATTTGACGATTAAATCCCCAGTTTCATGTAGCATATAACATATTCCTTGCCCCAGGTGTAAAACGAACCGTAGCGCAAAATTGGAAAACGCGAGAACTGGCAAGCACGCGATCCCACCTTGCTTATTGTTGCCATTAATCTTTTGACCGGGCCCGTGACTGCCGAATAATGGCGGAGAGACTCGACTGAACCCGAGTAAAGACCATGTCTTCTCTACAAGAAGGACTCAATATTAAAGGACTGTTGGGGTAGATATTTATCCACTTTGATGCTTGACATAATCAGATTGTACTGTAATGAGCTGCGATCTATTTACTCGTACTTTACCTAGCTGAGCTTATCAATGTTTTTAATTGTGAGAAAAGAAAAACTTACGTTTTTAGGCCCTATGCCTCATACTGTGTAAATTACTTCACATGCCGTAATCATCATCATCATCATCACCTTGGAGGTAAACTGTAACCATCGAACGCCACTATCAGCCGGACGACCGACGTCCACTACTGAACATAGTGCTCCCCATAGAACGCCAGGTTGCTTCACAGAACAAATAATAGGGGAAAATTGCTGTTCTGTTGGTTGCTCGCTGATTGACTAATTATTTTGTCATAATAGCCACGCCACGCGAGGAGCACTAGACTCTCGCTTGAATAATTGAGCATCAACAATTTTTTCATGTAGTACCTTCCTTCTTACTGATCGCTTGTTCCCTTTAAATGTAATATACATTTTTATCGCATATTTATGACAACAAGAAAAATAGGTTTTCGTGGAAGCATATTGGTATTTCAAGCGTTTAACATCGTGTTTCGAACTGGCTTCGCAATAAACTTGCCAACTTTATGTCTGAAATGAAAAAGGTGTATTTATTTGATAGTGTTCGTACTTTGTGACTTGAATGTCTTCTTTTTATTTGTAAACGAAATGACTGAATATATACCCCAATATGGGAAGAATATAAAGCAGTAGGTAATATGGGGTGATAAAACGCGAAGTATTGTTGGAACAATTTGACTCGACAGGATCTAACACATGCCTCCTTTCGTTCACGTAGATTCAATAGCTTTCAGGTAGTTAGATTATGTTACGAAGATAGACATTCTACAAGCGGCTGCAATCAAGTTTGTTCACACGTAGCCCTAGGCTAGGTAATGATAGCTCAGATCAACTTGTTTACACCCGAGAACGTATGTGCCTGTAGTGACAAATTGGCCTTACACTAGAGAGGCAATTTAAAAGTCGTTCAATTTGTTGCAGATGGATAAGAGAAGCAGTTGGCGAGAGCGGCGGCGGTGCAGGTGAATGGGAAAAATGAAGGCGCGAGCATGGACGCGCGTGGTGGTCGCCACCCTCGCGCTGGCGGCCACCCGAGCCTATCTCATCCTGGTCCCGGACTCTTCACCGCCAGGTTTCGTGGTCCTTGACTCCGCTGTCTACAAGCTTGGGTCCGAGCGCTCCTACACCATCGACGTCCACCGCACGGCCAACTTCGTTCATCACATCCTCCGGGTCAACAGGACCACCGGCGTCGTCTCCCTCCGAAAGCGACTCCGTTGCGACGGCATCTTCTACCCAAACCTCTTCACTTTTTACGTTGACTCTACTTCTGAACGCATTCGCGACATCGACTACTACAGCTTGCCAATCAGAATCTTAGTCACGGGAGAAGACTGCGACAGACGACACGCTGAGTTATACGATATAGACTTTGACAGAGTCTATGATCAGAGCGACTCAGCACTGCAGTATGATGAAGAAACAGTCCGTGACAAAAGAGAAGTACCGCATCAAGAGAATATAGACTGGAGGTTACTAGAATCTGAAGAAATTATCTCTAGTCAATATAATGTCCTAACCACTGCGTACCCGTGGTCCGATGTCATGTTTGATGACTACGTAGCGAGGAATAAATCCAGAAGGAAACGATCCCAAAATCTTGTACCTTTCGACATGGCTATAGATGTTAAAATAGCTGAAGCGAGGCAATGGATAACGGAAACTTACGCGAGTTTCTCCATACCGACGACTGATCGATGGCAAGGAATCTGCTTAAAACAGTCTCAATTTATAAATTCCTTAGTAGCTTTCTTGCCAAAGACAGTGCAAAAAATGTGTAAAGTGCAATTTCTGGATGTGAGTGACCCTCGGTTTATGATCGAGAATAGCCAAGGGGATTTGGTCGCCAGTGCGGATGTGTGCATTCAAGAGCCGATGTGGAAAGTGTCCATTCTGTTTACGTTCAACTGTGAGCGGACTAACATCATCGATTCGGATCATCGGCTGAAGATAGTGTATCACCACCAGGAGCTAAATGACACTGATATCGCGAAGAGAGTGAAACGAGAGCTTCGGAACCAATCACCTTACTTCGAGCAGGCTTTGTATGTTGCCTCGGTGGCTGAGGAGCAACCACCTGGCGTAGTCGTCACGACTGTAAGAGCTCGGTGAGTAAGCGATAAGCCACCAGCATTTCCGCCCTAAGTTTCTAATGCAGGATGTCCACATTAATCTAATGATCATAAATGCGGCGTACGTAACACCTACTAGTTACGCGTCAGCCATGTGCCGCTTTAATTGACTGAAAGCTCGCTGGCTGAGCTTTTATGAACTCATCTATTTTACGGGCCGGAACCTTGTCATGAGCCATTGCTCGCGTCGCCAGACAATGCGACCGCCGCCGGGACGGTAAACCCACACAATTTACTGTGATGACGTGATATATTTTTTATAAACGCTCATTATGGCGCACAGTGCGGTGAAATTATTGCGAAATCATAGAGATATATGCTTTCTTTACAATTACGTGTGAAGTGGTTTGTATTAATCGTACTCTCTGATCGATAGTTACCTAGCTGATTGTAGATTCATTGTTGAGTTTGATGAATGATATGTTATATTTTACTACATGAATGATACGAGTATATTTTATTTTTGGTGAGTTCATCAAAACCGCTCTTGAATTTTGTTCCTTTTACTATAATAGATATTCTTCTTCTTTCTAGCTTTATTCCCATCTTATTCTTCTTGGCTAAAGCGGAATACAAAGTTCGTAAACTGAATATCAAACGCATTTGAATAATCCCTTTACATTATAAACGAACTCTCGATGAGAAGTCTTGAAGCGCTTGAGCGCTATCAATACAAGCCTAGACTTAAGAGTATTTCCCATAATGATAGTTAATAACATTTCTTAAAGAGATTGCTGGGTTTCTAAGAGTAGTTCCTTAGCAATTTACTGCATTTTCCCGATCGGACTCAGGTCTGATGTCCAAGGTTTGTCACGTAGACTCAATCGAGGGTTTAGAAATTGCAGGTATTACCTACAGGATATTTGCCCGGTGATTCTAGTTCTATAGAATTGATAGTCTTGAAAAGTGTATAATTTTGCCGGTCCTTATGAAATTTTCAATTCGGCACAAATAATGGTTATATTCGCTAAAGTAGGCAGTAGAGAAGCTATTAACCGACAGCTTTTAAAGTAACTAAATCTGGAATCCATCTAATTGAAAGTTGCGCTAAGTTATTTAAACAATTGTCGGTGGAGAGGCTGGCAGTTTTAGTTTAGTTAGACGGACTCTACCTTATTATTGGATATAGTTTGTGATGAAAAGCGAAATAAAATTGTGTTTTTATTAACGTTCCTCGTTTGATCAATGAGAATAGATATTGCAATTTACAACTTCGTATAGCATTCGCAAAGACTCAATAATATCAATTCGAATCTTGACTGTACCAACCATTCAACTCAACGGATGACCAAAACTCAGCCAAAACCAAGAGCAACTAACTCTATCAGTTTCTATCTCAGCATTAAATAAATGTAAAGACTAATCGAATAAAATGATCTAATAGAAATAGATTAATGAAATTTTCTAAGTTCACGCTTTCAATTTAGGGACCCAGAGAACAGCCCAGTGACCTACTCCATGTCAAGCCTCCTGGACTCCCGGTCGGCTGGTATGTTCGCCGTGGACTCGAGGAGTGGGGTGGTGACCACGCAAGCCAGGCTGGACAGAGAGAGGCTGGACGTGCATTACTTCAGAGTGGTGGCGCAGGATGACACCTTTCCACCTAGGAGTGGAACTACTACGCTTCAGGTAACCTATTGTTACTGCAGATACGAGTATTAAACCTGAACTCTATGGTTATGTCAAGCTAGGGTAAAGGAACTAGGAGTGAGCACCCTTGAGTCATGAATTGCGACTTTATTTCCAAATAGCTGCACCCCGCAGTTTTACCCGCGTCCCTCACGAACCATACATTTTTCCGGGATAAAAAGTAGCCTATGTAATTAACCCAGGGTTAACCCCGTATTAAATTTCATCCAAATCCGTTCTGCCGTTTAAGCGTGAAGAAGTAACAAACATATACACACACCCTTGCATACATACAAACTTTCGCGTTTATAATATTAGTGTGATTATTTTTGCGGACGGTCAGCTCGTATTCAATAATTTTGGTCGCAGTCGGGTTTTTAGTATTTGTATAATAATTTTACTTGTTAGTCGTTTTTTTTTATTTCAAAGATTATTCTTCCTATATGTTCTTCCATTGGTATTTTCAGAGTGGCGATTACGTTAACTACACTGAATATTGATAGAGATTGCACCTCTTGTTTCAGAATAGGCATCCAGACCTTCTTTCTTAGGATAGGGTTACACATTTTATCTTTTCTAAGTACACAGTAAGTTCTATTTTCTTCCCCAAAAACCTCATCAAAAGTACTATTATTTCTGTAAACAAGCAACTAACTTCGCAGAGTTAAAATTTTCTCAATTAATATTTAAAACCATTGCTGATTAAACCTTAGTAAGAAATGATTACGGCGACTGAGACCGTGGCATAGACCCTTCATTAATTAATACCATTATCTGCATAACCGGGGCCTTGTTTGTAATCAGGCCCTAATCACGCCCTTTATTATGCTTTTATACCTACTTGTATCCCATTGCCTTTTATTGAAATAAGTTAATTAGGACTAGAGACCACGGGTTCGATTGAGAATTCTCTAATCAGAGCTTATTGTAATGTTGTTTTCTCCAGAGCGTTCCCTAACATAAAATAAGGAACAAGGACATTTTAGAGTACTAGATTATCTTTCGCAATCACAAAACTACCAGGGTAGGTACCAACCATTCTTAGCGAGTTTTTTTTTAATTTTCTTATGTGAGTTTATTATCGGTAAAATTCTGAACAATCTTATTTTATAAAAAAAACATTCAGTAAGTATATAAAATTTTGTACAATTACACAATGGGAATGAAACATAGAACCGATGAACATAGGTGTATATTTATACCTATATACTAAATCAGAGTATAGTAGTTTTCCGTACAAAACTTAAATTATTTATAACTTTTTCTGATTAATTGTATCAAAAATAAATTAGCTTTAGCCATAATATAGCATAGCTCATTCTACTTAAGTACAAAGGCAAAGATCCGACTTTTTTTTAATATAAATTAAAACTATGTTTGTATGAAAAGGTGAACTTCTGCGAGCGTACACAACCTCCACAAGGACAAAGAATTTCACCTAATTCCTTCTTTCCGTCTTTCAAATTATGCTGTACTTCGAGAAAACAACCAACTTCAAACGGAGTTGGTGGTTAGCTCGGAGTATGCTGTATCATAGTTAATCCATTAATCTCATTGATCTATTCTAGATCAACGTTTTGGACTGCAACGATCACTCTCCAGTATTTGAGATGCAGCAGTACGAAGCATCAGTCAGAGAAGGCGCCAGTCCTGGGACCACCGTCCTCACGCTGAAGGCTACTGACCAGGATATCGGGAAAAATGCTGAGGTGAGTACTACAGAAACGCGTTGATGATGTACTTTTCTTTTTTCTAGCAGTTTAATCAGTAGATTTTTCCCGGATTAAAAATAATATCGAAATATAATTTAGATATGCAATCTTTGTCATTGGCCTATTTTGCGAAATTTGTTCAGGACCAGGCATGTGTATTTCCTGAAACAAGATCATAAAAACTTTCTCAAAGCATGATATTACATTGGATAGTGTATGAATATCGGCGAGTCTTCAAATTGAGAGTGAAATGAGAGCAAACTGTCATTGTCAAAATCACTAGCAGAGCGTCACGTCATATGGTAGCGGGGCACCTCTGGTGATACGGACTTGTTGAACGAGAAGCGCCATGCGCTGGCGCTTCTTCCAGACATGCATGTCTGGGCCGAATCGCTTTCTATCCTTTTAATCAGAGTGATTTAAAGACTAATTTGATTTAATTCGGAATGTTTTAGTTGTTAGCTATTAGAGAATAGATTTTAGAACGAGTCCAAATTTTTAATTAACTTTGCTTTTGTCGTGAAAGAGACATTCTATTTTGATTCCTCGCCCTCATTCTCACGCCGTCCAAGGTGTGTTCTGATGGAGGTCTTATCCTGAGCCGTCATAGATGCTATTTGTTAACGAGCGCAACATTCTGAGCCTATGTACTCGTATATAAGTATAGATATAAGTACATAGGTAGGTAGGCATAGGTATACATAGAGTCATGTATAACTTCATACGAACACACGCATGGACGGTGGACACGACAGGCATATCAATCAAAGACTGATTTGATGTGTTAGAACAATGCCGAATGATGTTCCGCATCTCTCTAATGTAACAAAGGGAACAATAGATTAGAAACGATAAGAAAATGCAGGAGACGCCCGCTGGTATCAGAGGAACGTCGACCTGCATTGTGATCTCAAGCTTCCCTCGATCCTTCAATTCATGAAGGTTGCCTCTCGCCGCTACTTTGACGCGGCTCCCCATATCGCCCCAACCCTCATGTAGTCCAAGCATCTAACTACTCAACAACCGACGGACGTTCAGGCGCTCCGTAGATGTCCTCAAAATTTCTTGAGCGACCCGGATGATGAAATCGCAGTCGCAGTGCAGGCAGCGATAGTATCGTCCAGTCAAAACTCCCCTAACAACACACATAGAAACAGACACCGACCCCGCCTTCGGGGTCGACGGTCCCGTAATTAGTCAGTTAATATTCGCCTTTGCGTTTCTTGCCGATTCTTCTCAAAGGTGTATTCCGAATCGGTGGTCAATTATTGAAATCAATCAAAAGGCTCCCAGCCATTTTATCAGGCCCCCTAGATCGCTACTAACACTAAAGACCCATTGGAGTTTAGTCAGACTCCCCGTAATAAAGGCGACGGCCCAAGCCGAGGTTCGTACCCCTGGGCGTGCCCTTGAGCCAGTCGCTAAAACTAAATATGGCGTGCAACTTCTGCGCCATGCATTGCGGCGCGGAGCGCTATCGCGTGAGTTCGCTGTAGAGGCCGGTAGAGGCCAATAGCATATAATGTCCTTCCTATAAAAAAAAGTCCGTTCCAGTTCGCAGTAGCAGTCAACAGCTACAAAACCACCTCAAGGAGCTCTCCTGAATAAGTGACCACAGAACAGTGCAATAGTTCAACCATTATAAATAATAGTACAAGTACAGAAGGCTAACTGAGTAAAGTCATTTAAATAAATAGTGACTCTCGCTACAACGCTATAAAGTGCAATTTAACTCGCACGGCGCTGCAAGCTTTCAATTATGTTTACCTAGAAGGCGCTCGCCCACCGCGTGCAGGCTAGAATGCACCGTATCACAACGCGCGAGAACTTCCATTGCTCTAACCGTTTCAGAATCACTCTGTCCCTTTTTCGCTCGGTAGGGTTGTATTAAGATATGACTAGGTACTTGTACTACTAATTATTCTGTGATATGTTATGACTTAGATATTGTAACAGAATAAATAAGTAATAATGTATTATGTTATTACTTATTATTATAAATTAAAATAGTTCTATTACATACAATGACATTCTTATCAGAATAGACCGACTACCTCATTTTTACTACCTACCTACGTGTCGTTGGTTGATTATGATTATATCCTACAGGTATTGCACTTTGATGAATAAAGGTGCCTGTCTGAATTCCATGCTTTTTAATTAATAAAAAATAAACTACCTACGTAATAAAAGGTATTAAATGTATGTAGGCTACTTACTAAGTCAGCACAGTAATTCATTTTCCGATCAACAATACCTACATATCAATTATAAAATTACGTTGATTGATTTAATAAACGACTTTATTTCTGCGCGGAAAAACCTTAAATATGCGTAGCTTCGGTATGGAACACAAATGAAATAACATAAAACTATAGGAACCTACGTAATAAAAAATTATCAATATCTAACTACATAACTAGGACCTATTATAGGTATTACAATTTATTACCTTTCAATATCCTTTGGAAGCGTAAAGAATGACAATTACAATACATTCTAGCTTTCTTCTTGGTACTCATAATTAAAACACGAATAAAGTTTGTCAATAACTTTACGTAAGTAGGTGCTCTATCGCTAAGTACAAGGCGCGCGACTCATCGAGCGCACGCTTGACACTCGACTGAACGGACCCGAATATTGGGTCCTTGAATTTATATTTTGTACTTGTTGCGGAGTGCGACCGCCCTGCCAGTACTGAGGCTTGTACTATTATTTATTCTGTGACTGAGGGCTCTGCTAGCCAAATATTTGTAACCGCGCCGCGACACAGTTGTCGTAACAGTTAGTAATGTAGCTAAGTATAAATAAATAATCAATTTTGTATAACCGAGTAAATTCAAATTCATTCTTAACTCCTGCCATATTTTACTCTCTGGAACCTAATGCGAGAGTCCCGCAACACTAAGTATTTGTTGTTTGTGACGACAACCAAAATTGACGCCTATGTAGGATGTAAAAATAAAGGTTACCAAGACTACTTGCCTACTTTTAAGTTAGATACCTGACGACTTTATCTATTGATAAAGAGATAAGGCATTTGATAAAGACATCCATGGGAATGTGATATCAAAATATACCGACCGTTCTAAGTATATAGGCCAGTTTCATTGCTCAATTCATAGCTTCTTATAGTAGTCGCAGTGGATCTTTATGGTTGTGAAGTTAGGCTCTGTGAACGATTGCGCATGTACTACTCAGAGGATAAACCAGCATAAAATAAGAGCGAGATAGAATATGCGATAAACGTAAGCGAGTGACCGAGGTAGTTATACAATGCTGTCTTCACATTCAACATTGGAATTGCGCATGAAAAATAGCAGTTTTCGCAGCAACTTGCAGACAACTTCCGAGCCACAAAGTTCCGCTGCTACGAGTACTACTAATAAATCTGTATTTTTCTTTGCTTCTCATTTTAAAACTAATCATTTCCAGGTGGAATACTCAATAGAATCGGTGACAGCTGAAAGCTTGAACCCAGACGACCTCAACGAATCCATTGACTACGTGCCTGATCAATCAGAAGCCCAAGATGTGTTCAGGGTCGACGGAAGAAGTGGAGCCTTACTGACCAGAGCTCCCCTCGATCGAGAGAAGGTTGCTCGGTATACCGTCATCGTCAAGGCTACGGATCAAGCCAGTCCAGTTTCTGATCGGCTTTCTAGCACGTAAGTATCTCCTATAGAAGCAATATATTATCTACAATCGAATTTTCCGCTTCTGACGACAGATGCCGCAATTTTTCTTTTCAGTTTTTTTATTCATGAGGATCCTACCCTTTGGTATCAAAGAAAGTTATGTATGAATTGCCGTCCTCTGGTTGGTGTCAGAGTTTCTCATTGTGCGCATAATACATAACAGTGCTACGTACAAGAGCCTCTGTCTAAGTTTAATGACTGCTATCAATTGTTCCTGGGACTCCGAAGCACGGAGCGATGGCAAATCTGAACAAAACTTATTAAAAGTCATAGGTGCGGCGCCGAGGATCGAACCCGGTGTCGTTATATAACCACCATCACAATTGATAAAAAGTTATGAATCATAAGAAAATGCGTATCAACGCGCCTCTGGAATTACAAGACACTATGGCCGCAGTATTGTTTTGTTGTTCACTAATGTAGTAGGTATACCTACCAAGAATACATTGTATAAGGCATCATGTCGTGTTTATTACGTTTATGGAGTCCTTTGCTCCTAAAACTGGTCTATTATGTCGTAATGAAGTCTCCTATTACAGTCTTAAAACTTCATAACTTATGGAACAATATGAAATATTAACTCTTTACGAAAGCCATAATCAAGTCCTTAACTGAAATGTCTGCCATTTTTCAGCGCTGATGTTCTCTTAAACTTTCGTTTACAAACTTGGACAATAACAGTTATGAAACTCAACGCGGTTCACAGTTTACACTATTAATAAAATACCTTCGTGGCTGGCTAGTTGGAAATGTTTGAAGCCACCCATGATCCAGTCACATCCAGTATTGAACATGCCACTTCTTCATAGTCTTAAGATTTACGAGTAATAGAGCTATTTTCTGTACATATCTTTTTCGTGTAGATCAGTGTTAGTTGAATTCCAATAGTACACGGTGATCGACATCGACAGTAATACCAATGGCTTGTTAATTAAGTTATGTGCGTATTTTTACTGAAATATCGTAAGGAAACATGTAGCGCGTTGCACCAGCCATCTTTAACGCTAGTCATAAGAAAGACAAAAACTTAAGACTTTGATAATTGCTGAGTGGTTCCTGGGTGCGGCCGGTCGTCCCGACATGGGCGCGTGGGTTCGAAACAAACAGACCTTGAAAAACCGGTCAAGTGAGAGTCGGACTCGCGCACCGAGAGTTCCGTACAAACTTGTAGGTATGTAAATAGAACTATTTTTACGAAAGTCTGTCACGGGATTTGAGGGACAAACCTAACTTTGCTGTTGCAAAACTGTTGTCCCCATATATATATATATATATATATAGAGATCGCGGTCACTTTACCAATTGCAAATAAGATTATAAAAGAAAAAAAAAGAAGAAGTTGTTGTCATTTGCAAATATACGTTTTTCAGTTGTTTTTTTCTTTACTTGGGCTATAAGACATGGCTTCTTGCCAAATTTCGTGATTTTAGGTCAACTGAAGGAACATTCGAAGGTTTTGATTCCCTTGTGAGTGTCAAATTATTGCATAAATGGCCATATCTTTTGATTGTTGACCTAGAAGTTTGTTTTTTCACAGCTCCAAGAGATTGCATAACTGAGTATTTCATATTAATTTCACCTTGATACCACCACGTTCCTGAGAAAAAGGACTTAACAGACAGACTGATAGCCAAGTGATCCTATAAGGATCACTTTTTTTCCTTTTGAGGTACGGAACCCTAAATATGAGCTTCAGTTTTGAAAACACCATTACAACAACTTCGTAGTAAGACACCAGTTTATGCCTAGCTATTGACATCCACTACACCCACAAGCAGAAAGTCTGTGGCTAAGCCTTATTTCGGGGCGCTCTGCCAGTTGTCCTTGATAACCAGTCCCATTCTGCGTGCTTACCACATCAGCACTTGACCAGGTGACACACTGGTCAAACGGCTAGTCTATGAGCCTATAATTGCTTACAGTGCAACAGTCCACGTGAACATTCAGGATGACAACGACAACTATCCGCAGTTCAGTGAGAAGACTTACACAGTCACCGTGGATGAGGACGTCAGCGTGTCCGACAACCCTGTGATAGCGAGGATCAAGTAAGTACCTAGTTTCTGTAGACAGGATTCAGTCAGAATCACAGAATATTCTTACCACAGAACAGGTGGCATAGTAGTGAAAGAACTCGTAAAGCGGGTAGGTACACTAAGGCATGTTACATGACTGCCTAAAAAAAGAGTGTAATGTTTTCAGGGTTCATTTATGTATGTATGTGAGTTTCTTAGTTTCACCATAACTTTTAAATGCCTAAACAGATTTTGATGTATAGGGTATCGTTTGAATCCTTACATCCTCCTGAGTGACATAAAGGCTATATTTTTTTGAACTGATGTTTCCGTACAAACTTAACTTTGCCGTTGTAAAACTGTTGTCCGCATACATCGACGTAGGGCGCGATCACTAGCAACTGCATTTTCACTTTTTATTTTTGTGTTTTATCTACAAAATTATGGTTTACAAATGCCCTTTACTTGTGCTATAACGCTATGAGACATTGCTTATTCTTTCAGGATTCTATGTCAACGGGAAGTACCCTATAGGTTTTGATTCCCTTGCGACTGTCAAAATATACGGCATAAACAGCAGTATAGTATAATACGTGCGACGAAAGATGAGACTTGACGAGCGTCAGTAGTGGGGAGCTTGCGCATGTATATTCGTGTACGAAATAGTTATCCATAATTTGTAAATCTATTCAGGGATTTTTCAACGACATTCGGAATTATGTGTATAGCAAAACTATATTAAAATTCATCACAATATTTATTACGAAATAATAAACTTAAAGATAAAAAATGGCAGATTGTCCTAGTCACTGTTACTGTCAGTAAATCATAGTTTTCGTCAGATAACGTTGAGGAACTACCCGGGTTGCTGTCTGGCAAAATCTTCTACTGTCATAATGATCTCAGTATCCGTCAAATTGACAATTATGTGATCACTTAGGTACTAGGTATGTAAACGCTTTTTTTTCCTTCATTTGGTCCCATTTAATTTGCCTTTTTTGTTACTAACTCTATCACATGTTTGAGGTTCCATTGCACATTCTTACTATGTACTTACATAACCTTTTATTGACGCCCCCATTTCGATTGGATTTAAATCAGGGTGGTATGAGGGTAGTCGCAATACGTCATGACCGTGTTCAGATAGTATTTTTTTCAATGCTGAATGTCTTATAATGTTCTTTATGTATTTTATCTATTTATACAATAGCAGTTTAAGCATATCTTGAGTGTAAGGAAGCCTTTTTTGGGTTAGCCATGATTGCATATCAGCTTTCACAAAGTTGCACTCGTATACAACACATCTATAAACAAAGTAGAAATTTATAAACACAGGTTGAACTCGTCTGTACTGCGGAGGAGTCAAGCGGTGCGTGCGCGGGGCGAGGAGAACCGGAGGCAACTACCGCGCATGCGCAGTGCCGTACCGCGCCTCCCGCGCTCTTTCCGACCTAAAAATCGTCTACTGCGCAAGTCAAACCACGTGGTGTGTCAAGTCTCATCTTTTGTGGCGCGTATTGTACGAACCAAACTTAATGGCGGCTGTGAAGTTGGCGCGGAGCGCTGCGCAATAGCAAATATTAGGTATGCGCGGGCGTTAGAGGGCTGAGGGGATGCGCGATACCGCCCTAACAGCGCACTTCACATCCGCCATTAAGTTTGGTTCGTACTATATCTTTTGATTGCGCTGACAGAAGTTTGGTTTTTGCACTGTTCCATGGGATTGCAGACCTGCAGCCTTATTGTCTAACTCTGGTGATAATGAAACTGACGTTCATTTACACCATTATGAACATGAATCTCCCAATTCGAATTGTCTAACTATCCAACGGTGATCTCCTCGGTGATCTTCACCGAGTCCCCACTATCAGCTGTTTTTAAGCGAAATGAATGAACGAAACATCATATTTTGACATATATTGGTATTGTCTAAATTTTCATCGTCACCGAGACATGTCAAATGAAAAAGGTTGCTCTGTCCTAACCTTTCGTATCAACTGGCTTTGAGTTTGTGACGAAATTATAGTTTTATTGAATTAAAAGTTGACTGTTTGCGTAAGTTCAAAAGGAAGAGGTAATCTAGGTATCATAATTAATTTCAAGCATTAATTTTCCGAAAATTCGACTTCCAAACTTGCGAAAGTCAAACAGAAAATTCACTGGTTTTTTGTGATATATGTAGTTCGATACAAAGAGAATATTTCGATATTTACTTCTACTAGCACTTATTTCAGTTTAACATATCTAATTTATTCGATTACAGGCACTATAAGTACCTAACCTACAAAAACATAAAATGAAGAATATTTTGATGGGCGAATTTGTAGCCAACTGCAGAAAAACAACATCTCCAAACTAATGGACAGGCTCTCAAGCCCTAATATTGGTGCTGACCATGTGGCTATTATAATATCTATGGATGTTCAATGTTTAACAACAAATATCAACAAAATAGACCAATAAATTATTATCTCTATGCACTTCAAATCAGAAAAGTTTTGATAACAAGGTGGACAGTGGAAACTAAATATTTCCCAAGTAACACCCAGGTGGACAAAGGTAAGCTATTGTAAAAAAAAAACTTTCCACGGTTCACCCAGGTGGTCGTAAGAGATGGATTGGCTAGTGCCCTGACTGAGAGTCAACAAATGGTTGCAAGTTCGAATCTCGCAAGGTGCAATCATTTGTGTGATGAGCACAAATGATTGTTTCTGAGTCATTGATGTAATATTGGTTTATATCTATGTATGTTTATTTATAGAATATTTTTGATGAGAGAATTTGTAGCCAGCTGCAGAAGAAAAACATCTCCAGAAGGTTTTGAGGAACAATCACAGGCCTATTTACACCCTAGACCATTCATTATGAAAGAATATGCAAAAATAACAGTCAAAATGTATTACAAGTATCGACAAAAGATACCAAGTCATATTAACAATTAAAACAAAATAAGTACAAAACCTAAAATGATACCTTTATAGGTAATCAGTTAAAATTTCATCGGGAACTGCCTACTTTCAACCCATATCTAATGCACCTTTTTTTATTACGTTTTATGCAATTGTTTGACCATGATCTCACCTGATGGAAAGCGATGATGTGGTCGAAAGTGTAGCACCCTTGCCTAGTAGATACGTATTCACTCTTGACTTGAACACACCTGGATTCATTATATTTTACCAGAAACTGACGAGGGCAGGGCATTCCACTCTTTTGCAGATCTTACAATGAATGAAGAAGCGTAACGCTTCGTGCTTGTGTGTGGTATTTCTATCATAAAAAGGTGCCGCTTTGCCAATATTCTAGTTTGTACGGTGATAAGGGAATCAGATTGTGCAGTTCTTATGCTCACTCTCCATAGTGCAATCTGATAACTTGAATTTTGCACATTGTCATATTTGTCGTTCAAAAAGGAGGTGAAAAATTCATTTTGTCATTTACATTCAGTGCCACTACATTTGGCAACCAGTTGGCCGAGTGCCTAGTGACCCTGACTGAAAGTCAACCAATGGATGCGGGTTCGAATCCCGCAAGGTGCAATCATTTGTGTGATGAGCAGAAGTATTTGTTTCCGAGATATGAATGTAATAATCATATCTTTGTATGTGTACTCGTATCTATTGTCAAGTACCCATATTTAGTGCATTCAGTGTATTTATGTCAGCGTATAATACATACAAAGTTTTATAAATTTTTCTTATTTGTTCCAGATTGAGTGACATGAATACTACTGGCATTTACTCTGGTTTAGAGATTGCTGTAAGCTATAATACTGCCGATTGTGTTACCGCTACTTCTATATTATATTATGTACAATGTACGATTTACTTTAAAGTATATACAATAAAGAGTTATCTATCTATCTATGTTTTGTTGTTATTTTTTAACTACAAATTATTATGTAAGTAGAAACATACATTGATACCTATGAAATAGTATGTCACAAGCGACATACCTACCAACTGATTCACAGACAACACACAGCCTAAACCGGTGGACCTAGAGATTTGCAATTTGGAGGAAATATTTCTTTAAATTTCGAACGAGGCTGGCAATGTTTGCACAAGAGCAAAATCTCGGCATGCAGCTAGTTTTAGCATAAATACAGACTGAGTATGGATAGAGAAACAGAAAATTAAACAAATTTTATTAAATAGCATGTTTATTTTATTGTAAAAACCTTTCTAAAAAAATATAACGGGCAAGTGTCTTTATTAAATAAGAACTATACATAAAACATTCTAAAAACTTACAAGCCATTACTGGCTCACTGGTTGCCCATTAATTACAATGTAATTATATAGTAATTCACAACAACAAAGTAAATATTTCCAACACACCATTTCATTCAAATGGTATAAAAAAGTGCAATAACTAGGTATATACCTACATAAATATTATAATACAAATATAACAAGTAGATTTGAGAAGCAGCATCCTTTTGCATTTTATGGACATGCTATGAATCTCTTCCCGCTGCAATCCGACTTGAAATGATTCTGTTTACTGTGATAGACAGGTACTGAATCTGAAAATAAAGATATAGCTATGATCATTTGTCATTATCTACATAACAAGTACTACATAGTCAATATTGTAATATGCAGTACCTAGTAGGTAAATTAAACTAGACTAGAATAGGTGCTTAGATAATATTCATTAGTCCACCAAAATTCCTGTATAGCCAAGCCAAAGACTGTTAGAACTTGCGATATATTTGTTCAAAGTTTCGATCTAACTCGATTACCAATTGTAGGTCTATGCAAAGACCACTTTATCAGATGACATTCTGAAATACAATATGGTACATAGGTACGTATTTGTTGCTAAATCAAGGCATATTTGTCAATTTTATATCCGAAAACGAACATAACCTCGACATACATTACATCTCACAAAGCAATTCCACTTGTAGTTTATCCACGTTTCGCACAAACTCACACAAATCTTGTGACTATAACCTACCTATTTAATATTTATTTTTTTCCATTTGATTTTCATTTCATTATTGAATGCTAAAGTAAACAACAAACAAACACATACTTTAGTATAAGTAGTTATGGTCCAGAATAAATAATAACTTGCAAACCAACGTTTCGTTCTACGCAACGTCAGGCTATAATATACTTGAATATTATTTTTTGAAGAATATCCATTTATTAAACAGCATAACTAATAAAAATTAGATTATAATAAACAAATAAAACACTACACATGTTTATATGGCTAAATCAACATTTTACAACCATTAGTTCAAAAAAGCACTAAAAAGTGCTCAAAGCTGTTCTTCATGAAATGGAACGCAAGAGCATATGTTTTTGGTGTTATGTAGTCTGTGGAAAGAACGAAATGGCCTTCACTTTTTCAAGACGATTACCACCGAAAATATTAGACAATTCCCCTGGACGGCGAACTGGAACCGCCAATGGTAATGGTAATGGATTTGATTGCCATTACCACCAGAGTTAGACAATAAGGCTGCTGATTATTTCGTATTCATTTCAACTTGATACCTCCGAGTGTTCCTGAGAAAAAGGTTCTTGACAGACAGACAGACGGATGGACAAAGAAGTGATCCTATAAGAGTTCCTTTTTTTCCTTTTGAGGTACGAAACACTTAAAATCTACTGAATACTAATAATCTACTGAATATAATAATCTATTAGTTTGATCAAAATTACTAAGTTTGTGACGAAATCTGGAGTTTAGAAAAAGTTATAATATATTCGTTATTAAAAAAAAAAAAGGAATAACTCCGAATATACCTATAAAAAAACTGCAGAAAATACAAGGGGGCTATTCGGGTGCCCCCGGGAGTGCTCTACCTCGGGATCTCTACTTATCACTACTTCCTGGAACAGCCTTTATAAGTTAAGAGATCTAAAAGGGCTATGCAACTTTTTCAAGGGCGACTAGCGTGGGGACATTGTAACTTTTTCAAAATTGTATGCCCTTCTGTATGCTGCAGTTGACGCAGGTCAAACCACTGTTCAATATTATGTGGTTTCCATTTGGAATATCAAAACCTTACTACTAATTGAAAACTAAACTAACCTCGTAAACGTTCCTACAGGTACGTTCTTCCAAGTAAGGAGATACAAACAAACAATAAGATCCTGACTTGGCATCTGGCAGCGTTCCCCTATCGCCGCTGTCTGCTGATTCAAATTTGCATGTCCATAAATCTTCATATCGTATACGCTGCAGAATAGCCCAGCATGTACTATTTATTGTTTAGCACGCTTCCAGGCGAAAAGCAATAAATAATTCATACGGCGATGATAAATCGATCTTGTAAATAAGAATAAGAATAATTTATTTGCATAAAATGGAGTACATATCAGATGTTAGGTAATTATTAAATTCGATCTTACACGTTTTGCCAATAAAATAGCATGCAAAAACTTCACTTCACTTCTTGTTTTATGGCATTTGTGGAGTTGACATTCCACAATTCCGCCAATGTCACGTAAGTCGTATTCCGAAAAATAAGGGAGAATACTAGAATGATATTAATCGGTAAAATATGGGAGGAATGCAAAAACTTATATTAGGTAATAACAACTTGACATTTATTTAAATTTAACTATTTAATTTTTCTATGCATCATGCAACAAATAATAGGAACCAATAAACTAATTCCAAAAAAAATAAGTTATTTGTATGATAAATAATCATTAATAGAATAAAAACAGTGATCCAGCAACCAGACCTTTAGCTCTTTTTTCAATTTAGATAATGTCATTGTTTTAAAATGTTGTGGTAATTTGTTGAATATTTGTATTGACATTGCATAACTAGATTTTGCGTAAAGTGCAGTTTTGTGAGCATAACTATTCACTAATCTCTCTCTATTCCTTGTATTTCGAGGATACAGCTCGTGTGCTTTGGTGTACATATCACTATACTGTTTAACAAAACAAGAAATGTCATAAATATACTGACTCGGCAGCGGCAATACATTTAATTGCTTGAAAAGCGGCCTGCACGAGTCTAAAGGAGCTGCTCCACAAACAGCTCTTAAGCTTTTTTTTAGCGACAAATGCTCTTGAGAAGTCAGTACTACGTCCCCAAATTATTAGTCCATACTTTAAAAGTGAACCTATGTATCCATGGTATGCTACTAAAGATGTCTCTTTGTTAGAGGTTTTTCGTAAACGATTTAATACATAGACATAACTATTTATTTTTTTACAAATTTTATCTATTTGCTGCTTCCAGTTTAATTCGTTGTCTAATACTAATCCTAAAAACGACACCTTACTTAGGTTTTAGGTTAGGAAAACCTTAGGTTTTGTAAATAGAAAACCTATTTTCAAATTGATACCAAATTTTTTTTGTTGACTGTATGAACCCAAATTGATTTGATGAAAGAGGTTTCGTTTCATTCGGTTTCTTTTTCTTTCCAGTTTATTAAGATCTCATAACAAATTCGAATGTAGGTACGTTTTTTTGTTATAACTTGACAATGGCCATCAGTGAAATGAAAAAGAAAACATTGTTACCGCCAAAATAAAAATCTTTAGCTTTTTAAGTAAGTTGTTACCGAGTTGTTAAACTAACTTTTAAGCAGAGAATAAATAAAAATACGAAAAAAAAAAAACTGCGTCCATGATTCGATTTTCTATTTTGCTTGCTTTAAATTAAACATAATCGTTTATCCTTCACATAAAAACACAGAATTCCCGCAAATATTTCATTGAAACCATTGCTCCTTCCCGCAGGGCTTCCGACGCGGACATGGGAGCAAACGCAGCAATACGGTACGCCATCATAGGCGGCAACACACAGATGCAGTTCTCTATAGACAGCCTGAGCGGAGATGTTTCGCTTGTAAAGTCACTGGACTATGAGCAAGTCAGAAGCTACAGGCTGGTTATAAGGGCTCAAGGTAAGCTACAGGTTTGTTATAAAGGTACTAGGAAAGTTTGATAAGGTACCTACCTACAAGATCTTAAGTACTTACTCTTTATTGCTTTTGTCCAGAAAGCCCTAGCATAGCCCTAGAAACTGTTTTATTTTGGTCCGTCCATAAATCATCTTCGAAGTGATCTCTTTAAATGTCAAATTCTACCTAAGTAGTTTTTTTGCCAGGGAGTGGGAAATCTTCAAGGATACCGCAAGCGGTTATGTCGGACTCCGCCTTTCGGCGACCTACCGACTAAAAGCCCCTCTCTGTTTTCGAGAACTACGTTAATTGGGGTATATTATTGATGATTAGGTATATGAAAATCATCAATAATATACCCTATTGATGATTTTCATATACGTAATGAAAATCATCTTTAGGGTTCTCTTATCATTTTTCATTTACTTACTTACATACATCATTCACTTTAGTTTTTTCTTCTAATATGTTTGACCTATTAAACTATTAATTCACAAACTTCTTCAATAGTTAGCAACCATTCTCACTTATTTTTTTAATATTAGTTTATTTTTATACGCTTTATATTAGCTTCACTTGTATGTTTGTAACCGACTCCTTTGGACGCTATTTTGACCCACTTTAAACGGTCAGATTTCATTCAAATTTTGCACACCTGTCAATGATCGATGACAATGCAATAATTCGAAAAAAAAAAACTAAAAAGTAGAAAATAAGTAATAGTTTAAAAAAACTAAAAAACACGCTTTACTTTGCACGGGGTGCATGGGTCAATAGTTATAAATATTTCATTGACAGATACGAGAAGCACCCCACGTTTTTTTTAAATAAAACATTTTTTTCTTATTTACACTATTAAAATTTATTTTTTAGTTTGGTTTTCTATATAAAGCGTGTTTTTTAGTTTTTTTAAACTATTATTTATTTGTCTGTATGTCCTCCTACGTTGTATACTTTGTAGGATACTTTGTTTGCTTTCATTGAGTAATAATTGTTAATGATTTGACACGAAGACACGGAGCAAACTTTTTCCCTGTCTTCTCTTCCTTCCTTTCGTCTATTTACTTCTTCTCATCATCTCACATTTCCAGATGGAGGCAGTCCATCCCGCTCCAACACCACCCAGCTGCTGGTGAACGTGAGAGATGTAAACGACAATGCGCCGAGGTTCTACACGTCTCTCTTCCAAGAGTCTGTCAGCGAAAATGTTCCAGTAGGATACAGTATTGTCCGGGTAAGTCTGAGAAGAACAAGCACAAACCAAAAATTTATATAACCCACGACCCCCCTTATAGCTAAGAAGCTTCTCGATCACATCAGCTTTCAAACATAAAAAAAACCGCTTCAATGTAGGTCCATTCGTTTGGGAGCCACGATCCTCACCTACGAAATAAATGACACTGGCGAAGATAATAATGTTTTAATTATGAATAGTGAACAGTTCGCCCAATTTCTGCACGCCCAACAGGCGCAACAGGAACAAATAACAAATATTAAAATTGTTGATACAAACAACGGCCAACAGCGGCAGCGCCGAGCACCGCCTGCGCAACGAAGACTGTCAAAATTACTTTACTTATACACTTAACGCTACTTAACAAAGACAATACAATACAACATTACAATACTACTACTACGTAAAACTACATAATACGAAAATCAAGCGGTGTATAACCAGGCGTATATAATTTCAGGTGCAAGCATACGATGCCGATGAAGGTGTAAACGCAGAACTGACTTACACTCTCATGGACAAGGAGTATAATGGCAACAACGTGCTGCCCATCACGATCGATCCGCGCTCTGGCTGGGTGTACACTTCTGGACAGCTCGACAGAGAAGTGCAAGCCAAGTATCAGCTATTGGTAAGTTTATCTAAATACCTTTAAAACAGTCATCATCATTATGTCAGCTTTTAGAAGTCCACTGCTAAACATAGGCCTCCCAAAAAAGAGCGCCATGATGAGCGATCTTGTGCGACCTCCATCCACCGACTTCCTGCGATGGCTACAATGTCGTTGTTCCATCGTGTGGGATGTCTCCCCACACTAGGCTTGCTTGTTCGTGGTCGCCATTCGAGAACCTTTATTCCCCAGCGGTTGTCGGTTCTGCGACCTATATGGCCTGCCCATTGCCACTTCAACTTGCAAACTCTGAGAGCTTTGCTGAAATTTGACTATGTTTAATTATTTATTTTTCTACTTAGATTTTGAATGTTGTGTCTTTCATTTTCTATATTATGATCAGATACAAATAACTCAATATTTTTGCGTATTTTTGCTCGGGTGTCCGGTGAGCCCTCTTGCATTTAGAAGCTCTGGAAGGAGGCGGTACCGCTTCATACGCCTTTTTTTGCTTTGAAAAAAAACTGGAACGGTATTAAAGTTATACAAAAGACAAAGGCTATTTAATTAAAAATGACGGAATCTTTGGGGAAATGCACTCTGGCTTGTGAGAGCGTCCAATTCTAGCACTGTATCCATGAAATCCTTCAGGTGACAGCAACAGACGGTGGGAGTCCGGCGCGTTCAGCCACCGCCTCCGTGGTGGTGGTGGTGCAGGATGTGAACGACAACGACCCCGTGTTCGCGCCCGCGCAGTACGAGGTGGAACTGGCCGAGGACGAACCGCCCGGCACGCCTGTTGTCACGCTCACTGCCACGGACGCTGATGAGGATAATAGGTACGTTCAGCCACCGCCTCCGTGGTGGTGGTGGTGGTGGTGGTGGTGGTGGTGGTGGTGGTGGTGGTGGTGGTGGTGGTGGTGGTGGTGCAGGATATAAACGACAACGACCCCGTGTTCGCGCCCGCGCAGTACGAGGTGGAACTGGCCGAGGACGAACCGCCCGGCACGCCTGTTGTCACGTTCACTGCTACGGACGCTGATGAGGATAATAGGTACGTTCAGCCACCGCCTCCGTGGTGGTGGTGGTGGTGGTGGTGCAGGATGTGAACGACAACGACCCCGTGTTCGCGCCCGCGCCGTACGAGGTGGAACTGGCCGAGGACGAACCGAAGCAAGAAGTCACTTGAGCGAGTGTCAGTAATACTCGCTGAAGTGACTTCTTGTCACTTTCACTACAAAGTACAGTAGTCGCAGCGAAACTTTGTGGTTGTGAAATTAGGCTGTGTGAACGATTGCACAAGTACAGCTGTGAGGATAAAAAATCAAAAAGTAAGAGCGAGATAGAATATTCGAAAAACGTAAGCGAGTGAGCGAGGTAGTTATACAATGCTGTCTTCAACTTCAACATTGGGATCGCGCCTGAAAAATAAACGTTTGCGCAGCGACTTGCAGACAACTTCCGCTGCAACTATTGTAATTACGAGTAGGTATTCTGTGGTAATATCACAATTGTTCACCTAAATGTAAGCAGTACAACTTTCAGTCACATTGACTTTTAAATTCGCGCCAATTCCGTCATATTAGAAGTATAAACTTAAAAAATATACAAAGAAAAAGCTTTTACGGGTTCTTTTTTTTGTTGCTTTGTAACTTTGTGTTTTTAAGTATTTTCTTTTTTCCATTATCTCTTATAAATTATTATTTTTTGAAGTTTTTTTTTAATTGCCTTTTTTGCCTTTTCTTTTTTAACAATTTTAAGTTACATAATATTATTTCTTCAATTTTTTTATTGCCTTGTTTTTGGTTTTTGAGCTACCCTGAAAGTTTCAGCCGGATAGCTTATCGGGAATTGTTCGAAATTTGAATTGCAAGATTCCAGGACTGACAAAATACATAGATACTTTTTTATCGACTTCACAAAAGGAGACGGTTATATGTTCGAATGTACGTATGTATTTTATTTTTTGACGAATGCATTCATGCATTCAATATAAAACTAATAAATCCTTTTCTGTAGTCTCAGCTCAGTCCCAGTTTCAAAAATAAAAAAACATTGGGAACAACCTCAAATATAAAAACAACGGTGCGGTAATGTATTTCCATACATACTTCTGCACTGTTTTAATTTTTAAATAAACTGCGGTAAAGTGTTTCCATACTTGGGTACTTTCTGCATTGTTTTTATGATGAACAGAAATGAGGTACTTTCTGCTTACGTTTTAGGTGAACAATGGTGACATTGCTGTGTAGCGGAAAAAAGAATTGACTTCTTCTTCGTATCGATACCTAGTACATTTTTTATTTATGTTTTATCCACTTGGACCAGTAAGTGGCAAAGTCTATGGCACTACCAGTGCACTGTCAAAGTTTGAATGTAGTGAAAGTATATTCTGGTTTAAATTCAACATTAGTAACAGGATATTTAGTTACGGATATCTGTATCCTTCCATCTTTAATAGATAAAGGTTTTGCTTGCAATGCAAAATATTGCAGCTACAGTTGCAATAGTTTCAGAGTTACAGTCCTTTTAAGTTTGACAGCTGTCATCCATTACGAAGACATCGATGAGATCTATCACTTCTGTAAAGAAAAATAAACTTTTAGTCTAGAATCCATAGTTTTCGAGTTATAGTCGATTTAAGTTTGACAGCTGTCATCCAAAACGAAGATATCGATGAGATCTATTATTTATGTAAAGAAACTACTAGTCTTGGACCAATAGTTACGGAGTTATAAAAAAAAAAAAAAAAAAAAAAAAAAACATTGAAAGCTTTAACCTTTTTAAATTTGACAGCTGTCATCCAAAATGAAGATATAAATGAGATGATCTATCACTTCTGTAAAGGAAATAGTAGTCTAGGATCAATAGTTTCCGAGTTATAGTCCTTTTAAGTTTGACAGCTGTCATCTAAAATGAAGATATCGATGAAATCTATCACTTCTGTAAAGACACTACTAAAAATAAAAAACACACTACTAGTCTAGTTTCAGAGTTACAGCCTTTTTAAGTTTGACTGCTGTCATTCAAAACGAAGATATCGATGAGATCTATCACTATTGTAAAGGGAGTAAAACTTTAATAAAAAAATAAGAAATATTTTTTCGTAAAAAAATATCTAAGTTTTATTCCCATAGAGCCCTCAAAGGTAGGTATAGTTATATAGTAGCCGTGGTGGGGAAAAAGGCAAAAAGTTTTTTGTTTTTACTGAAATCCCCACTGCTGACAATTAGTGGGGATTTCGGGAAGCTGTTGTCCTGTTTAGTTAATAAATTATGGTCGCCCTTTTAGAACGAGACACAGATCCTTAGTAGTTAGTCTCTGTCGGACCGCGTTTCATGTACCGGTGATCCTTCCGGTTACATTAGTATACAACTTCCTTGGTTATTACTTAGAATCACACCATCTATCCTTCTTGCGTGTATCTAGTTTATTTATCTGTCTTTAGTTACACTTTTGTTTTTGACAGAAGTAAGCTAGATTATTTTCCCTTCGATCCATAATTACATGGTTTTCCGCAGTGATCCCTGAGTCTGTCAACTAAAAAGTATAATTAAAAAAAAAATTATTAAATTAAGTTATTTTTCTTCTTCTTTTTCTTAATGCATTGTCCATTTTAAGTTTCAAGATTTTTTTAAATTCTCTTTTCATCGGTTTGTGAGCTACCCTGAAAGGTTCAGCCGGATAGCTAATCGGTAAGTGTTCTAAATTTGAATTGCAAGATCCCAGTACAGACAGAAATACATATGTAGATAGATACTTACATACAAGTGAAGTTAAATAAAAGGATTTAAATTAACAAATGATCAAATCTGTCGTTGTAGGCTTCACTACGAGATCACAGGAGGCAACACGCGCGGGCGCTTCTCCATCACCTCCCAGAACGGACGCGGCCTCGTCACCGTGGCGCAGCCGCTGGACTACAAGCAGGAGCGGCGATACGTGCTCACCGTGGCCGCCACCGACTCGGGGGGCAGGTCTGACACGGCCATGGTCCATATTAACATTACCGATGCGAATAACTACGCACCTGTGTTTGAAAATGCTCCGTACACTGCTTCAGTAAGTAATTTATTATGAGTTCTTTAAAAAGAAATCTCTATGGCTGCTTCACTTATTGTTAAAGATATGATTTGTTATTGGAAATGCATTTAGAGTTTCTAGCTGATAATGCTGATATTAAATGAGTCAACAAATATTATTTAATAACGACGGTAAAGGACAACTAGTTTAGAAGAAGACTGCATCTTTCGTATAAAAGTCGGACTGTTCCGACTAGGTATGTCATATAAAGTCATTGACTAGGTATAGGTACCTAAACATTGCCGCTGTTGATGTTATACAACTCACTAGTTTTAATTTTACCACATCAGATGGTGATGGTTATTTTCTAAGATCACATCCGGTGTTTTTTTTAGCGCCAGGTAATAACGCCTCATAGAGCATTTCGCACACTCCTTGAAAAAAACACTGGATCTGGTTGAAACTATTGTATTTGGAACAAACGGACTTTTAATTCCAGTTTGTCATATTGCTATGATGGCCGAGCGGTATATTAGAGCGCGTTAGAATCCAACGATACCGGTTTCGATCCCCGGCTCCGCAAAAATGACTTCTCTAAGTTATGTGCGAATTTCCATCGCTCCGTGCGTCGGAGGGCACGTCAAGTTGTTTGTCCCGGCTGCTATTGATTGATAGCAATCAGAGGTCTTTGACAAACTGACGCCAGAGGCCAGCACCACCTCAAACGACAAATAAACAATATGTCCATCAAGACCACGCTAGATTTCATCTCTTTCTTGTTACACGACTCCCCAAAAAAGGAGTGTAACTTTTTTAGGGAGCATGTATGTATGTATGTACATATATGGCTTTCTTTATTCAACCATCACTTTTAAATGCCTGAACATATTTGTATTTTATAATCCTCACATCATCCCGAGTGACATAGGCTATTTTTTTTATTTGAAAAGATAATTTTTTCCGGGTTAGTCGTGTTTTTTCTCTTACCTTGATGATTTACTTGTTTTCAGGTATTCGAAGACGCGCCTATAGGAACAACAGTGCTAGTAGTGTCGGCCACAGATAGCGACGTGGGTGTGAACGCACAGATAACATACAGTCTCAGCTCTGAGATATCTAACGAAGCTGTAGCTCACCATGATCAGGAGTTCGTGATCAATCCGCAAACAGGAGCTATCACTACCAACAAGTTGTTGGATCGGGAGACTATGAGCGGTAAGCAGATCAATTCATAAGGCCCAAAAGGGATAAAAACTCGTAAATAGCAAACAAGTTCAAGTGCAATGGGCTATGTAGAACAACCAATATCCTAAAATGTAGATGAGTTTACACTGGAGACTGTACAATACAATACAATCACATAAACGTAATGCAAAGTAACTGATAGCAAGTATCCTGAGAATCCTGAGATCTTGCTAGGTACAAACGAGGGTGTGAGGGGGTGAGGGTGATGGGGGAACTACGGTTTTTTCGCGAACCGTAATATTTACCTGTTTACATAATTGAAAAATCTTCCTGATCACGTAACACTACTAACATGTTTCCCTATTTCTCAGGCTACCTCTTAACAGTGACGGCGCGTGATGGAGGCGTGCCGTCGCTCTCTGATACGACTGACGTGGAGATATCGGTTGTGGATGTGAACGATAACGAGCCAGTGTTTAAACAGCAACTGTATACTGCTAGTATCATGGAAGATGCTCTAGTTGGTAAGTAAAATAGACTTGTCTCGCGGTCATACAAAAATAATGTACCTATAAAAATAATGTGCATCTCTACCCTAGACCACAGCCCCGTGCACGTCGCCTCATTTCGTCATTCGGTTCCTAAAAATGTTCATTGCGCAGCCATATGCACAAACTTAAGAGTGGCCACGACTTATCGGCCGTGCTGTACCTAATATCCGAAAAATCTAAAATTTAACAAATACATTTTCATTTTTAAAAAAAACACATTTTACATGCTTCATATTTACCTCACTTTGACAGGCTTGTCTCGTGGAGAGCCTTAAGTACCGTTTTGAAAGTTTAATGAATTATAACAAAACAACAACATAAACTACACTACTTACAATATTGTTTAGTAACCTTTATAATAACCATATTTGTATACAACAGTGATCATAGCACCTCACGCCGGTTAGTGGCTCTTGGTTAAAGTAAATAATGAACAAGAGTGATGATAAAATACTACCTTGAGGAACGCCCTATTTCACTTCTTGAATCTCCTAACAGTATTTTTATGTTTGAGTTTCTGGACATTTCTAACTAGTTTTCTTTTTATTAATACTATGACTCATTCAAGATTTCAAAAGATTTAGTACTAAGCTCTAATGCCGTACGAATCAGCAAACTAGGATTTTTGATCAACTTAGTCAAAAGCTTTCGTTATGTCCATGTTATCTGAACTAACCTATCTTTCTATTTCCAAAGGCACATCGGTTACTCAAGTAGGTGCAACAGATTCCGATGTAGGTCTCAACGGTCGGGTGCACTATGAGCTTGACCCCAGAGACCGAGAAGAGGGGTCTTTCCTCATCGACCCTGCATCAGGGGTCATTAGGACCAACAAAGCTTTGGACAGAGAGTCGATGGCGACGTACGATCTCAAGGCGTTGGCGATTGATGGAGGGACCCCGCCGCAGAGTTCCACTGTAAGTTAGTTATAATGTTTTAAATCTAAAGAATGATTTAATGTGGTGATCCGTGGAAGGAGAGTAGGGTCACATTAAATTTGAAAAATATTTGTTCTTGTTTTTACCAAAACAGTTGTTTTCAGAACACTACCTACATTGATTTACTTACACGAAGTAAATTAAAGTTTTTTTTATTAAATAAGCGTCATAATAAAAAGTTGAATCAACTAAAATCCAAACTATTACGAGTAATGGCTAATTACAAATTATAAATATATTTTATCTGTAGGTAATCGTCCACATCAAAATAGAAGACATCAACGACTCCCCGCCAGTTTTCGAAAGCGATTGCCTTACATTCTACATCCCTGAGAATAGTCCTATAGGTACCACTGTCGGTGAAATTCACGCGCATGACCCTGATGAAGGACCCAACGCTGTGGTGCACTATTCTATCAAAGGTAAAATATAGTATACCGTAGAAAAATAAATTGCTAGCAATAAATAATCTGTTCGCATTAAAAATTTGTCTTGTGGTTCACAATGATATTGATGTGGTAAGACTTATTATGATCAGACTTGAAAATAAGGCCAATTTCCTTTCGATGATTAAAATGGTATAGCCAATTACAACTTGAGCTCTCACTCAAGTACTTTCTACTACAATAAACTTGTATCGCAAGCTTGTTGTACCTCTTTAGTTTGAAAATTTCCATTTGAAATTCTTGAATACTTCGATTTTTATTATGAGCAGTTTTACTCTTTAATTTTACCTAAACAGATTTCAATCTGAATTCTTCTTATAAATACTTTATTTTTAGGAGGTGACGATTCCCAAAGTTTCACCCTCGAAACACGTCAAGGGTCTGACAAGGCAGAATTAGTGACAATGGTAGACCTGGACTATGAAAGCCCTCGAAAGAAATACGAGCTCGTCATCCGCGCTGCTAGCCCTCCTCTTTGGAACGATGTCAGAGTAGAGATACTCGTTACTGATGTCAATGACAATGCACCTATGATGAAGGATTTCCATATCATCTTTAACAATTATAAGGACTGCTTCCCTGTTGGGCCGTTTGGACGGGTGCCGGCTTATGATGCTGATGTTACAGATAAGGTAGGTGCAAATGTTGGATTGTCTTATGACAAGTGAAGAAGTTGTCATTATCATATTTAATTTTGGTGCTGTAGTTCTTACAATTAAGTTAGTGGCGATGAAAATGTAGAATAATAAGATTTGTTTAACACTATTACCTATACGAAGAATTAACAATTCTAATCAGGCACTTATTGTATGACATCCAAATTCAAATTTGAAAGGTTCGATAATGTAGTTCTTAATCTTTTTGTTAGTGTCGATGATCGTGCACACGAAGTATAAATTGTGTTTAACAATATTAAGTTCAAAGTTGACTATTCTAGTAACTTCTTAAATAACATACGTTACCTACCTACTAAAAAGAGTTGTTTGTTTTAGCTGCAATATCGGATTCTCTCAGGCAACAATGCTAATCTAGTACTTCTCAACGAAACATCAGGGTCAATGACATTATCGCCACAGCTGAATACAAATGTACCAAAACTGGCGACTATGGAAATATCTGTCACAGGTTTGTAATTTTACTTAAACATAAACATAATTTAGTATTGCCACAAACTAGACTTGCAAAAATAGCGAAAAGCTATCTACATGTATCAATTAAATTATATACTAAGATTCCATTACACATAAGAAACAAGAATGACATCGACTTTATGAATTGTGTTAAAAATCATTTAATAGCAAAGAGCTATTACAAACTTGACGAAGCTTTTGCTGATACTAATATTTTTTCTATGGAGTGACTTACTTTTTGTAATGTTATAATTATATATAATGTTGAAATCTGACGTTCCTTTTACAGAAATTTTATTTGTATATTTTATAACATATTTTATATTTTGTGATACCTAATTACAATGTTTTGTAACTGACCTGTCTAAGAACATGTAATGTGTCAAAAGATGAAATAAATGTATTGAACTACGTTTTGTACGTGAAAATTAATATAAGTGCAATAGTGCATCCAAAATGTCATAATCGTATAACTCCAGCAGTTCGGTTAGGGTAAATAAATATTATATACACGGTTAAAAAATAACATGATGATTCAATAATGACAAAACAATATTCATGTGATGAATATTGTTTTGTCATTATTGAAATATCAAGCATTTCAATAATGACAAAACAATATTATGTCATAGAACAAATGTTTTTGAAGTAAGTAATCTTTTTTTTTTAAATTCTGTTAGATGGTGTAAACGAAGTGAAAGCAATGATGCAGCTATCAGTCCGCCTGATCACAGAGGAGATGTTATTCAACAGCATAACAGTGAGGTTGAACGATATGACGGCGGAACAGTTTCTGTCACCGCTGTTAGGGTTCTTCATTGACGGACTGGCTGCAATCATACCGTGTCCCAAGGAGAATATCTATGTGTTTAGTGTCCAGGTAAGATAATTTTCCTTGCTAGACATTCAAAATAAAAACATCTCAAAATTACGTCATGTTATTCTAATTATTTGTGTAGATAATTTTCTAAAATAAATAAGGAAATTAAACAATGGGTCAAACATAATTAATTGCAGGATGATACAGACGTAAGCGGCAATATTCTCAACGTTTCGTTTTCCGCAAAGCGGCCAGACGCAGAAGTTGGTTTTGGCGGTGACACGTCTCAGTTCTATTCACCGACACACTTGCGTGAACGGGTGTACCTGCATCGAGCTACTTTAGCGAGGCTTGCTACTGTTCAGGTATGATTACAATGATTTAAGCACTTTATCAATACTATGTGTAAGCAATCAAAAAAGGAGTAAATAATTGATTTCAATGGACATATATATTATTAGCTAATTAGTGGTTGTTCATAAGTTATGTAGTGAGAAGTCTACAGAGTGTGACAGGAGAGTTAAAAACTTTGATAAGTTACAAAAGCAAAACAATAATGATTACAAATACATACAAAATATATGACTATTTGATATTAATTTTACAATAAAATAAAATGAATATAAAATAGACATATATTTTGTATTCAAAATTACAAATTGTGTAATGTTACAACAGCGTCACATAAATGCGACAGTTTATTGTGACTAGGACGCACGGATGAGGAGTCAAAATGTATTGTAACAGAATAAAAAGTATGCAAGTTGCAACAAAATCCGTCCAGTAGTTTCAGCGTGATACGTGTTCTTTTAAATAACTTTTAACCCCTATCCTGCGGAAACCATTTAATTTTTCGGGATGAAAAGTATCCTATGTCCTACCTTGTAGTATGAACTCAAATCATACCAAGTTTCATTTAAATTAATTTAGTAGTCTCTGCGTGATGCCTGCCCAAGATACAGACAGACAGACAGACCAACATACCAAAATTAAAAACATATAGTATTGGCTTCAGTATCGAATATAATGTACACTCCAAAAAAAATGAAATATCTTCAATGTACAGAATTGGACCCGTTACAGTTTTATTATAAGTATAGATTCAGAATTACAAATTGTGTAATGTTACAACAGCGTCACATAAATGTGACAGTTTATTGTGACTAGGAAGCACGGATGAGGTGGCAAAATGTATTGTAACAGAATCGAATTCTAAAACAGATTAAAAACTGGGGAGAGAAAATTAATTATAAAGTTTATCATTGTTTATGCTTTGTTATTTTTTTAGGTATTACCATTCGACGACAATGTGTGCGTTCACGAACCGTGTCTCAACTATGAAGAGTGCCTCACTGTCCTCAAATTCGGCAATGCTTCGGGTTTTATTAACAGCGATTCTGTATTATTCAGGCCGATCTATCCGGTGACTACGTTCACTTGCCAATGTCCACTAGGCTTTACTGGTAAGGTTCTCATATTTAAACAGGAGCTTTTGATAATGCTTTTGATACTGCTAATGTCGAGATTCTAAAGTAGCTTTAAGTGTTATTATTAGTTTCACTTCTATTCGTAGTTCTATCATTATGTTATAAAATTTACAAATCATTAAGCGCAACCTACAGTATTTTTTTGAAAGTTAACTGAAGGAGTTCCACAAGGCAGCGTACTTGTACACATACTATTTCAGTTCCCGCAATTACAATTTAGTATTTTTACTCAATTTCAGGTTCAAGAGATCATTACATGTGTGACACAGAGGTAGACCTTTGTTACTCATCACCTTGTTTGAATAACGGTACATGTGTTCGCCGCGAAGGTGGCTATACTTGTGTTTGCTCTGCCGGATTTACAGGTAATGAACATGCTACTTTAATAGTCTTACCAATCATAAAAATCACAAAAAAACATTCATGGAAACTCTATTTTCCTATGAAGATAAAATTAAACATAGTAGCAAGAAAAATACTTGTGATGAGACGAAAGCGAATGAACTCGTGCTATAAAGGTAGAGATAATTACATAAATGGACGCTTGTAATATCGGTGGAATTATAATATATCATGATATTAGTAGAAGTAACAATTATGAAGTAACAAACACTGCAATTTTTCTTTAGGTGTGAACTGCGAAACGATTCTAACCAAAGCCTCTTGCGACCTCAATGGTGACGGTTCCATATGTCGAAGCGGCTCCCAATGCGTCGCCCGCAAAGAAGGCGGTATTTTGTGCCAAGGATGCTCCATAGACGCTGCATATACTACCGCAATGTGTGAACTGAAGGCGAGGAGCTTTCCTACTACTTCATTCTTGACGTTTCCTGGGTTGAAGAGACGGAACCGTTTGCATTTGAGGCTCAAGTAAGTAACTTCAGTAACTATACGAGGGTCCATATAAGTTAATGTACCATTTTCCAGCACTTGACATGAAATAATCTACTTAACATTGATTGCACGTTTTGCCAGTGTCCATAATTTAAGGAGGCATTAACACATCATCATCCCGAACTCGTCCACTGCTGAACCATAGGTCCCCATAGGTCTCCCAATGTATGACGAACCTTCGGCTCATCTCGTCAAGGCTATTCTAACCACTTTTTGAAAGTTTCTTCTTATCTACTCTTTATTAAAACTTTATCTTAAGAATGTTGTCAAGTGTTGTCTTTAATCGAATTAATTAATAAAAGGGGTGCAATACAGGAGCCTCGTAGAATGCCATTTTAATAAATCGATTCTTATTGTTCCAAAAACATCACTAGTACCCTTGGCAGCAAGACTGCCTCACGCTAACAGCTCTTATCCTATCACCACGGATGTTTCAATCAAAACATTTCAATTCAGGGCTCTACGGCTGAAACATCGATACGAACAACTAGAAGAAAATATGAAATTAAGAGTAGCCAGTTACTTAACTTTGACATGTGACTTTGGATTTACTCCGTACTCTAGACAGGCTCTTGAGTAGTTTGGCAGTAGTGAGCGTCCGAGGAACGTATTATTAAGTATTCTGTGACGGAACTAAGGTTTTCATACTATTGTTTATTCTGTGACTAACGTCAGGAGATGAAACAATGTCAATTTTAGTTCCATGGACGCTCGGTGGGGTGCTTTGAATCAGCACAAACGAAATTTCGGCAGTACTGCACAGCAAATCCTTAGAGATCTATGCTTTACTCGTAAGTAGGTTACTATATAAGAACGTGACCATACCTTCATTCCCGATCTACTAAAACCATCATACCTTTTCAGATTCGCGACCCAAGCCACATCCGGCCTCCTTCTATACAACGGACGCTACAACGAGCGGCACGACTTCATAGCTCTCGAAATCATCAGCTCCGGCGCCGGCAGAGACGGTGGCGGGGGGGTGAAGTTCACCTTCGCTCTGGGAGGGGGGAAAGTCGAGGTCACTGTGGCCGGCAACGTGGCTGACGGCATGTGGCATACTGTCGATGTTGAATATTATAATAAGGTCAGTTTAATGACAAGATAGACATTTCTGGAAGAATTACATGGTAAATCTTTTCCTAATGACTTTTGTCTTTACCCAACAATGAAACTGGCAATTTTCAATAACATTCTTACTTAGAACGTAGATTTATATGCGTACTTTATATCAGCCAGTAAATGGGAGAAAAAAGAGTCTATGCTCTTCAAAATGTGGAGTAGTACAGTTTTGTATTTTTATTGTGAAAAAAGCTTTTAAAATTGAATTTGTTGATTGACCGTTTTATATGTATACCCGAGACAAGCGCTTGTAACATGCTTGTAACTTTTTAACTATAAGACGTACATAATAAAAATGTATGCAAAAAATGATAGAAATGTTGTCTTCTTTAAACTTCTCAAGTTCTCATTGGAATTTGGACTCTATAACTGGAGCGTCTGAATCAAAGAAGAGCGAGAAGGCTGACACGTCACACGTGCGAGGGAGAGGGAGAAAGAGAACGGACCGTGCGGGTTGAGAGGGCGCAGTTCGCGCTCACCTTCCCGCGCTCGACTTTTTTGTCATAAAGTCAACTGTTTTGTTACATTTAATTTAAGATGGCTGCTAACTACCCTAATTACTTAGGAAATTGCAGTTGTTAATATTATCCTGAATTCGCTTACTGCACACAGCACTCGCGGAACGAGTAGGTAATTCTATGATTCGGCCGGAACATACAGCAATAAAATATGCAAAGAAAGTGGATGTGGCAAAGCCCCGATTACGTGACAAAAAACGAGATAGACTTTATAAGGAAAGATAAATTGCACATATTAAGAGACGTCTCTGTGGTCAATAGGTTTAAGGCCGGTAGTGATCACCGACTAAACGAGGCTCTCTGGATAACAATTTTGAGGTTGAAAGATCCCGTCTGATTAATTCTATGCTCCGATCTAACCTGCTCCAAACCGGTGTGGGATCAGAACAATTCCAACTTCAAATGGAAAACCGATTAGCTGCTCCAAAAAAAATGCTGGGAAATTTCAATATTTGTCTTTTTTGAATCAGTCGAGAAGAATATGTTACAGTATTTTAATTTTGTCAACCGTTCCTTTGTTGGTCTTTTGCCTCATAAGTAATTCCACCATTTGGTCTTGTCCTGACTCCTGTAAAAAACCTTTTATTACAAGACTGCCCAAAAAATGAGTGTTATGTTTTTTCTCTTTCTAGACTGCAACTATGGTTCTGGATGAGTGTGACAAAGCGTTATCGCTTGCTGGAGCAGCCGACTTTGGAATCAAATATGCCTGCGCTAACTTCACCAGGAAAGTTCTACCGGCAAGATGCGACATACCCACAGAAACTTGTCATAGGTTAGATATAAAGTTGTAGATAAAATAATGCTCTCATTTTTACATCTGTTTTCTATTTTTACAAACGCAGCTTTCCCGTCCTGTTTACGAACAAAATAGAAGCGAGTTTTAAGGGTGCAGTACAAAACATTAAATTGCTCTAATTTAGTCTCTAATATAGCTCTGATTTATTGTTTCAAGAAATCTTGGAGCAGTTGTAAATGCTCTAAGCTCAATCGGCAAAGTTTGATTTCAATATTACTTATATACTTTTGGGGGAAGATTAATTTAAAAAATATATATACTATGCCTAAGAAGAGCCAAAATTCCAGCCCAGATTTCTTACTACAATTTTCAACCTATTTTTTCTGCAGATTTTTGGATCTTACTGGACCTTTACAAATTGGCGGCCTACCAAACATCCCAAGTAGTTTCCAAGTGAAGAACAAGGATTTTGTTGGTTGCATATCTGACTTCTTCATAGACCATAAGTTCGTGGATTTGAACAGGTAAGTAATAGATAAGTATTCATCATCATCATCAGCCTATATCTGTCCACTGCTGGATGTAGGCCTCTCCTAATGCACGCGACTGAGCTCGGTCTTCAGCTCTCCTCATCCATTTTCTTCCAGCCGCTTTTCGCAGGTCGTCACTCCACCTGGCCACAGGGCGTCCTACACTACGTTTGCCTAAACGTGGTCTCCACTCGAGAACTCGTCTACCCCAACGGTTATCGGTTCTTTGGGAAATGTACTGCCACTTCAGTTTGCTTATCCTTTGAGCTATGTCTGTTACGTTGGTTCTCCGTCGGATATCTTCATTACGAATCTTCTCCTTCAGAGAAACTCCAAGCATAGCTCTCTCCATAGCTCGTTGAGCGACCTTAAATTTGTGGACTAGTTTGACCGTGAGTGTCCAGGTTTTGGCACCGTAGGTCATGATTGGTAGGACGCTCTGATTGAAGACTTTGTCTTCAGGCACTGTGGTATGGACGACGAGAAGACTTGATTTAAATATTAAAACAAAAAATACTACTGACAGGTTCGCAAACTAATCTTGTTTTCTATCGTATCTCCAATTGCCTTTTCTAGATATTTATAACATTACTTTTATCCAATCTACTGATTCTAATTCTCTCATTAGCGACGACCCTTTTCAGCGGTTTAAGAACAAAGTCGCGCTCTCGATTAATTTCTCGATACACGACATTATATATAACATAACTTATCTCTATCATCATCATCATCATTTCAGCCTTTAGCAGTCCACTGTTGAAAATAGGCCTCCCCCAAAGAGCGCCACGACGTACGGTCTTGTGCCGCCTCCATCCACCGACTCCCTGAGATGGCTACAATGTCGTCCGTCCATCGTGTGGGGGGTCTCCTTACACTTCGCTTGCTTGTTCGTGGTCGCCATTCCAGAACCTTTATTCCCCAGCGGTTGTCGGCTTTGCGAACTATATGGCCTGCCCATTGCCAGTTCAATATCTATATACCAAGCTTATCTCTATATACTAAGCTTTTACTTACCGAGTTATAGTGTCATCATCACTTTATTTCATTTTGTAATGTAAGAACCATCGTTCAGTACAGGCAAGCCGCACCTCAACCTCTTGTTTTATATTTTACTTAATCTATTTTATTTAAAAAAACTAAATTAATTAACTAAATTTGCGACTATGTGCGAGCCTTTAGGGAGATTTTTAAAACTTATTACATAAAAGTGTTTTTAATATTTAATTCCTCCATTAGTTATGTTTCCGACAACGGGACCCTGGCGGGGTGTCCGGAGAAACGTTCCCAATGCGGCTCCGCTCCGTGCTACAACGGCGCGGAGTGCAAGGACCTTTGGGACACGTACATCTGTGACTGCACGGAGGGTTACACTGGCAAGGATTGCGCTGAATGTGAGTGACTTACCTCTTTCTTTCTAAGGGTAATTTCTAGCAGTCTCCGGAGATCAAAAGCCTCATCATGAAATTCCTCTCGGTTCAGGGACGCTACCAGTGTCCGGAGAGCTCTTGAACTTTTACAGTTACATAAGTCTCTTAATGTAAATCAAATAAATGTTTATTCTCAACCCGATAACAGAAAACTAAAACACTGATAAAAGCTGCAGAGAAAAAACTACTCGTACTCTTTTATATAGAAGTTAATGCTAACTTTTAAATAAGTAAGACTTCGAACCTTCCATAGCTGAGTATACCATAAATTTAGTACTAAAAATCTTCTATTACCACATCTATACGAATGAATATTAGATTTGATTACCTAAATAGCCGTGGATCACTTTGGCAAAACATTTTGTTTTTGTCGTATAAATTATAAGGAGGAGGCGGTGACCCATCTAGTCGTGGGGTCTTGGTCTCCAACGATAAAATAATCCTTGCACTGGGCGCCTTCTTGCAAATTGTAAATTACAGTCTCTATTTAATTTGGCAAGCTCGTTCTTGCACCAAGATATGATCTAGGTAATCAATATCCAATATCCGATGGGAAAGAAAAGTTCTCTCGGGGCGACCACGAACTGAAAGACAGAGCGTAGAAGCGCTTCAATCGCGGAGAGCTGCTGGAAGTTGTGGCGTTTTGTAGGGGATGAGAATCAATATAAGTGCTGATTTCGACAGCACACATATTAAATTGTACTTATAATTTTATTTCCCCAGCTACGGCTCCACCGTGGAGGTTCAGTGGCGACGGCATGCTCTCGTTCAACCCGCTGCTGCGGCCCATACAACTGCCGTGGCTCAACGCTCTGGCTATACGGACTCGGCAGCAGGACGCTTTTCTCATGTCCATACAAGTTGGACAGAACAGCACTATCCTCATCAGTGTAAGCATTGGCATTGTTTAAAAATCTATAGTAAGGATTCAACTGGGTAAATTCGTTGATGAAATCTTTTGTATCCTGTTTAAGGCAAAACATTCAAAAAGAAGAATATAGTTCCAGGACTTCCTGGAATTCGATATCATACATTTTGATATGATAGACCTTTTCATCAGCCTTTATGCGCATACATGACCGCCTTGTTGAATTCAATAGTTACGAACAGTATGGGCGTTTCACAAAAAAACTAGTACATTTAGCGAACCGAAAATCTTTATTTCTTCTATTACAGATCGATAAACAGATTTTCGGTTATATAATAATTTTCTAATGGAAAAATTTGGGTCACGTACGAGATTCGAACTCGCATACTGTGCCTCAGCGCGGCACATGCCTTTACCAATTCGGCCACCGAGACCTATGCTACGTCATCCAAATCTTTCCACTAGCTTCTATTGAATTCTTTCTATTGAATTTCTATTAATTTTATTGAATTTAAAACGACAATAATCTGCATCACTAATTTTGTCCCGCAGCTAAAATCCGGCCTCCTCCACTACTCGTACAACGGCGAGTCGATGTTCCTCCCCAGCACATCTCTGTCGGATGGCGACTGGCACCGCATCGAGATCAAGTGGCTCGGCACTGACATCGCGGTGTCCATCGATTACGGCCTGAGGAATGCGCTGCTGCCGATGAACGCCAACATGATACAAGGACAGTACATTGGGAAGATCCTGATTGGCGGACCTGATACTACGGCCGGGTTGCTGGCTTCAGAAGTGGGGTACTTCGAAGGTTGTGTTCAGGTACGAATATTTTTTATCGACTTTACAAAAGAAGACGGTTCTATGTTTGGTTGAATGTTTTTTTTTGTGTATGTTCACTGATTTCTTCGCTTGTGGTCCATGTTATTTTTTTTTGTTTAAATTTTGGGTATACTCTCGAGGTGGACCCATTTTTTTTTTAATCAAAACTGGTTCATCTGTTTTTTATTGTGAGAATAAGGTTGCAGGATTTCTGAACCGATTTAAATGATTCTTAGTTAAAGATTAGACTTTAATTGTATACATTTCATCCAAAATATTTTAGTTTTTTTTTATTAGTAAATCGATTTGTTTCTCTCATATTTTAGAGATTTCTGAACAGAATTAGATGATTGAATTTTACCCTATAGAATAAACCTCCAGTGTCATACTGTATAAAATTCATCAAAATTGGTTTAATAGTTTATTTATGTATGTTCACCGATTTTCCTTCAATTACGGACCGATTTTGAAAATTATTTATTTGTATGTTTAGACCTCTAGTGTAATCTTTCCTATATTAATTTCATCAGAATTGGTGAATCCATTTGTCGATGTACCATGCTTTTTTGTGCAGCACTTGTAGATAAATCTTATGGTTTAAAAGAATGGATCATGTAGAAACCTTTATCGCTTTGTCCGGTGATAATAAAGTTTAAAGATTTGTTAGTATTTGAAATAAAACATTTTATTGGTAGGATGTCCGAGTGGGGACGGCGCAATCGTTGCTCAACCGGCCGACTGTGCGGGAAAACGTGAGGGACGGGTGCCAGTCCCGAGCCGACTGTATGCTCTCCGTGTGTCCGCCTTATGTAAGTATTTGCTCTAGTCTTGAACTTGGATAGACTCAGCTGCTACATTGCGGAAATCCATTTTTAAAATGAAAGTATACAAATATATATATATATATATATATATAGCTTTATGAAATAAAAGTAATTTGCGTTCGATTTGTTTTATAGTGTTTTTAGGTTTTAAGGTCCTGGAATATCACATAGAGTACTTTTAACCTAGACAAATAACCACGCGTGCGAAGCCGCGGGCACAGCTATTTTTGAATAAAAGTAGATAAAATAAAAATGTAAATTTTCCACGAAAATGTGCTACGGTATCAAATATCCAATTTTCCCATAATTCATTTTTATATTTTACTAGCTTTCCCGCCCGCGATTTCGTCCGCGCGTACTACTGTTTGTCGCGAAAAAAAGCAGTCTATGTTCTACTAGGATATTGAAAACCAATGCTCTTGAAGTTTTTTGACAGACTTGTTATTTCGTTTCCATGGCAACCGTTCCTTACTTCCTTTCTTGGTGCTCTCTTCTCTAACGGGCGTATTTCCGAAGCACCGGTAGAGTCAGGAGGGTGTTTCCTTTTCCAGTGTGAGATTTAACTCTGTTGGCACATGAAAGGGATATTTACTTTTCAAACTCAAAGCGTACTTAATAGTTTACGTATTTTTTATTGATGCGATCTTTTTCTAATATTTTATGTATTTCTCCTTGTCCATGAGATTTTAATTGTGACTTGTAATAGTGCTATTATTTTTGCCTATTTACGATAAATTCTTTGACATTGACTTTACAGCAAGTAATCAATATTTTCCAGTTTTCCCGTCAAAACTTTCAATTTTCCGGAATAAAAAGTATCCTATGTTTTATTTTATACCCATAAGCTATCTACATTCTATTTTTTTTATCAAAATCCGTCCGGCCGTTATCGCGTGAAAGCTCTTGGGGAACAAACAAACAAACAAACAAGCAAACAAACAGACAACGTTTCACTTTTATATATTGGTATAGATATTGCCACCACGAGCTGTTAATCCAGCTGATATACGGTTTGGCATGCTTTCCGCCAGATTTCTAAACAAAGGCTAAATTATAAAAATCGACTTTAATTTTTATTTATGATTTTTGATACAATCAGCAAAATGAAATAAAAAGGTTTTACTTCTTCCTATATTTGTAATGAATTAAACTTTAATTTCGTTTTTCTTTTAAATGGATTGCTCAAATATTTTAAAAGTTATCGCATTTTTTATAAACGACCCGCTTTCTTTGTGGCCCAGTGTATATGTAACCTACTTCCACAAAGCCGTAAGTCAGACAAATGATAAATGGAAAAACAAAAATAAAATAAAATATATAAACAAGCCTAGCTAACAACCCTTGATCAAAATTGAACTAACGTAAAATAAAATGATGTGGCCAACAGGCCTTATCTAGCATTTTTTTAAGACGTGTACTGTTACGACCTCCATCTACCGCCGCCATCAATAACCAAACCTCTAGTACTAAATAAGTGTATGGGTAGTATGTACTTAGATTCATCAGTCCATAATTTATTATTCGTCAATTCATTTAATGTATATTATTGTTTTGTTGTATTCATTTTTAGTTAAAGCTACATTATTTACTTTATTGTTATATCCATTTAAGTTTCATCTTTATTATGGATTATTATGTTGTTAGCACTGCCAACTATGGGTAGATAACGATGACAGGGGACAACAGCAGAGAGTTGTATTGGGGAACGACACTTCCACAGAGTATTTTAGGATACCGGACACTTGTTTGTAGAAAGGTGGATTAAAAACATGTCTTGAGATATTTGTGCGTTATTCTTCGTCATCACCAATATCACCATCATCCTCCTCGTTTCAGTTCTTCTCTATGCATGTTTCCATACAGGTACCACAGTCTGACAGCAATACGATACGTGTTTTACCTCTGCACGAAGCATTCTCAGGAGATGTTGTTAGGAGATACCTCAATATGCTTTGGTTACTAAAACACGGTATTTTTCTGTTCGTGTCACAATGGCCTTGATGGAACCTAGTAGGATCATAGTTTTTAAACTCGCATTGGTAACTGACAGCTTGAAATTATATAACTTGATACAGGAAGAAATCAGGACCTATTCTGTAGAATAGATGTAATATTTTATAGATCTTCGTAATTACCTAGAACCTAGCAAAAATTGATTTTGACTGCTGTCATTGTACGAAATTCTTCCTGCTCTCTATTCGTACTTTAGTCTAAAACTGAACGCCTCTCCAATGTGTTTACGATCACAAGCAAAGTGGGTTTAGACGATCTCTACCGCTGCATACCGATAGGCTTGACTATGAAACCAGCCTTAATCATGCGATGCGAAACATAAATAAGTGGCCATTGACCGTGTATTGTGTATTGTCCAGAGTACATGTGTGTCATCGTGGGAGCAGACGCGCTGCGAGTGCGAGCCGGGGCGCGTGGGGCCGCGCTGCGTGTCGGCGTGCGAGCTGCGCCCGTGCGCGCGTGCCGCGTGCGAGGCGGACGACACTGTGAAGGGGTACTCGTGTCACTGCATGGACGGGTATATGCTGACTGGTAAGTGGAGGTGTTGGTGTCAATTTGGTTTACCTTTATGCAACGAAATCACATAACAGTATAAAGTTATTTTATCCCCAATACACTTGACATACATTTTATTTGAAAACTACGGAACATCTAGCCTGCAGCTTGCAGGAAACCTTAGTGCATTTGTTTTTAGGGTTCCCTATGTCCGAATGAAAAACGAACCCTTATAGGATCACTCGTGCGTGTGTTCGTTTGTCTGTCTGTCCGTCTGCTACAGCCAATTTGCTCAGAATCTACTGGATCGATCCAGTTGAAATTTGGTACACATACATTTCTGTAACCCAAACACGGACGTGTAACGTAAATAAACGAAAAATTTGAATCACGGACGGGGTTCGAACTCGCATCATTCCGTGCCTCTGTGCGGCACTTGCCTTTACCAAGTTCGGCTACCGTGATTCGCATGCTTCAAATATTTAGCTTACTTTGTAAGCCCGTCGTACGGGGACGGTAACGCCATCTATTGGCAGTATTCAGAACTGACCAACCGAACACGGATAATATTGCAATTAACTACGTGTGTGACGATGTGAAAACCTCTTTCGTAATAATACTCATTTGATCTCTTAATTCTTTCATAATCCATTTCTTTTCATTTTGATAGTTGGTCATCATTGATTCATTCTAAATACAAATAACCTGTCATTCGAATATAAATTTTTGGAAAACCGAAATAATATTATAAAATTCATAAATAAGTTTATAACAACTTGAATTACTCTTTTAAATATATATATGATAATACCTACATAAGAGATTATTTTCATCCGTATTGTATCAACACGAAATTGTCCAAGTGCACCCTATTGTTCCTGTTCCTGTAATTCTGTGTCACTGAGGTTTGGGTCCTGGGCTAGTGGGACAAACCTAAACCCTGGGACCGCCTCGTGACACGTGTCGTAAAGATAACGCCTCCCAAATCAAATGTTTAAATGATTATAGCAGTAACATAAACTAATAATTTTCTAAACGAAAAATTTGAATCACGGACGGGGTTCGAACCCGCATCATGCCGTGCCTCTGCGTGGCACAAGCCTTTACCATGTTCGGCTACCGTGACAAGTATAACACATACGCTTCAAATTTTTTTTTTTTTAAAATGGGGTTCGCTTATGGAAGCAAATTAGAAAATTTAAACGAAGTTTTGCAAACTGTACTGTGTGACATATCAAATGAAAGGACTTGACGCGTAATTCTTTTATTTATTTTATATTTTGTTTTAAAGTTAATTAAGAAAATTAATGAAAATTGACCATTCCGCCTTTATCTCCGAAACAAAAGAGCCAAAAAATTTGAAAATAATATACATTAAATAGTTATTTACTTATAGATTACAGGAAAACCTATAAGAAGTCTATGGTCTTAATATAACATGGTAAATCTCTCAATATAAAATATTCATCGTATGGAACTCTCCACGGGGTCTGTTCGCCGCTTGCCCCCTTTCTGATTTCGTCTATTATGTCTAGCCATCCATAGAAATTGTGGATCTTTGCCCCCTTTTTAAAATCCTGTACTTTTTAGTATTTCATCCACCACTTTTCTCAATGTAATACTTGATCAAAATATGTCCTCTTTTTTGAGTATTCATGAATGAGTTGCCCTATTCTGTACTGTAGAAAAGAAAATAACCTTTTGTTTGAAAAAAAAAGAAAGTTAAAGTGTGACGGTTAGTAAATTTTCTTCCTAATCATCACACTAGTGTGACAGAGCAGTGTGAAGGTTAGTCGGTCGCGAAATATTATTTTATTAAAGAAACAAGAAATAAATAAAACGAATACATCAATAACATATTGTGCCCTGAAATAGCACAACAAACATTTTTTTTTTTAAATTTGTCTAACAATTACGACGACGGACTAGTGGTCACACCGTTTTACCTACAGACTCCGGATAAAAAAATATTGGCGGCCTTATTGAGAACAAATAAAATTAATTTAAAATTTAACTGCCAAATTAAGTAAAATTTACTTTCGTAAATTTTACACTATTTTGATGCTGATTTTATTCGTCAATTGATCCTGAACGATCTTTGTGATGCGTTGATCAGCGAAAATGTATTTTTCTTGCCTTTTTTTTCGTTTACTGTACGTTTCAATCAAACGGTCGAGGGTTCGAATCCTGGAAGGTGCCATCATTTGTGTGATGACCAGTAATGTTAGTTTCCGAGTCATGGATGCAATATTCGTGTCTATGTATGTTTACCCGTTATCTGGTGCCAATAGTACAGGGTATCCTAGTTTGGGGCTAGGTAATTGGTGGGAATTGTCCCGTATATTATAAGAATCGATGCTCGAACACGCCGCACGCGGCAAGGTGCTGGATATTATTATTATTTATGTCGTCTTACGAAAAAATCATAATGAATGCTCTAATGTTTAAGTGTCCTGGTTTTTCGTTAATCACCAGGAATAAGTTAGCTTTATTTTTTGGTTAAGTCGGAAATTCCAACACTTCGTAACATTTATGGTACAATGACGATTGTTTACAAAGCAACTTACAATTTGTAAAGTATCAGGCTTTATCCATTGACGAACAAAGTGTAAAAAAAAAGACATTCCAATCTTGTCTACGATCTTCAATTTCAAAAATGATGGATAGAAATATAAATATACGAAAAATAACACTCATTCTTCGACACAGACACCGACCTCTCCGGCTAGGTAGAAGGTCCCGCAATTCATAATCAGTTATTATTCACCTTCGATTTTCGTGCCGATTCTTCTCGAAGGTGTATTACGAATCGGCGGTAAGTTATACAATTCAATCAAAAGGCTCCTAGACATTTTTCAGGGCCCCCTTCGATCACTACTATCACAAATACGCTTAAAAAAAAAACTCATTCTTCGCAATTCTTTTCTGATCGGAAAAACTAGTTTTCAATACAAATCAGTTGAATGTGAAATAATGTCATTAAACCCATTTTTCTAGCAATGCTTGATTCTAGTTAGTGTTATCCAAAGAGGATGTTATCTACGGATGTAAACTTGATCACTATGCAACATTCAACAATAGGTACTGAGTATTTTGTACTTGACTATACAAATAGTGTACAAACAGCTAGAGGTTATAGTTATAGTTCCAGTTTTGTACCAAACACTAATTTATTGATAAATGTTTAGTAAAGGGGGCAAGTAACGAAAGTGGGCGATGAAGTACTAAAAAGTACAGGCTTTCCAAAAGAGGGCAAAGATCCACAATTTCTATGTATGGCTACAAATAATAGACGAAATCAGAAAGGGGGCAACCGGCGAACAGACCCTCCACGGGAGTTCAACTCGCACTTGTCCGGTTTTTTTTAGAACAGCCTTCCAACTGCAATTCAATTTTCAGAGTCAGGCTGCGTGGAGGCTGGCGTGGAGGAGTGTCCCGGCGGGTGGTGGGGCTCCGCGTCGTGCGGCCCGTGCGCGTGCGACGTGGCGCGCGGGTACCATCCGCACTGCGAGAAGAACACTGGGAAGTGCCATTGCAAGGTACTTTACATTGTAGATACTTTGCTGTGTCAAATATATACAAGTCGACGACATTAAAAAAAGTGTTCAAACAAGCGCTCCGGTTATGTTGCTGCATGATTCGAGAGTCCAAAATTAGATTATCGAATAAAATCATTTTATGGTAATATTATGTTACATGTCTAATCCATAAATCTCTCTGAATTTTTTAGCTGATTTTATTGCTTCTCACTGCAAGGTATTACAATAACTTTGGAACATAATATAGTAACTATTATTACGAAGTGCGGGTAGTTGGGCAAAGCGCTCGCTTTTCTCGACAATGATACCCTCTATTTTCGTCTTAAATGCAATTTGATCGATAGGTAGAGAAAAATTAAATTAATGTTTACAGCGCTATTAAATTAGTTACCATGAAACAGAAAACATGTTTCGATATTGTGTACATTTCCGTTCCTTATTTTATGTAATAGCACCGTTATATTCTAGTGGTAATGGCATTAATTACGTTCAATACCACTAGACTTCTCATCCTGTGTTCACAGGAGAACCACTACAAACCCAATGGATCGGACGAGTGCATTCCCTGCCAGTGCTACGCGGCCGGCGCCACCAACAGTTCCTGCGCAACTCACACCGGCCAGTGTTACTGTCGCGCAGGAGTCATCGGCCGCGCCTGCGACTCCTGCGCCAATGTCTACGCTGAAGTGGCGCCCAACACGGGATGTCAAGGTAGCTTTTGCTTGATATTGATATTATTACTACTAAGATTTGCAAAATATATCAACCTAGTCAAACCACACCTCCTCCTTGCCAATACTCTTGATCCACTCCTGGGCCAATATCGAAGCAAAAGTAGCACCCAACACGGGCTGTCAAGGCAACGGATAAACTGCTCATACAAATCCGCGTAAGACGGCTGTATGCCTCTCATTCTCGCCTAAGACAAGTCGCAAAGAGTAAAAGAGACGCGCGACTTCACCTGGTAAGAAACACTTCTGTTAAAGTTGGTTCCTAACACTGCCGTCTGCTCGTTCCATTCTTCCTTATGACCTCGAGCAAATAATGTTGTCAAAATTTCCAAAATATTGCTTTAACATTTTTGCATTTGTCCCCCAATATTAATGCTTCTTGAAGCGTTACGCGATTCTAGTGTACTGATATATTTTTATTTTCAGTTGTCTATGACGGGTGTCCTCGCTCGTTCTCACACGGTGTCTGGTGGCCTAGAACAAAGTTTGGAATAAAAGCCATCACTGATTGTCCAGCAGGTAAAAAATATCAGGAGAACATGCTGAACTCATTTACAGAATAATTTGCGACATGATTTTAATAATGTTTTTTATATTATAGGGACAAGTGGCAAAGCAACTCGTGTGTGCGACGAAACGCAAGTGGTCCCATGGCAAGAGCCTGACATGTTCAATTGTACATCTTCTACATTCTATCAGTTGAGAAAGCAGGTATGAAATACGCTCCAAATAAACAATAGAATTATACTGTCGTTAATGTACACTAAATATATAGTGGGATACCACGTTTGGATCCAAATACATTTAATTTCAGCCATTGGCATGAAGAAGAAAAATCAAGAGATATTTACGTATCTACGAATATTACTTGTGACAGTATATTTTAAGTTAAGTAGGATTTGTTTCATTTGTCATGTCATCCAAATACGCTATCGTCTAATCTATATCCAACAGTTAGTCCGTTAGATTGCAAAACACAAGCACAGCAATAGCTTAAACAATGTCTGTATGTATTGTTAACGTTTTACGTGAATTTTAACAATCATCTTAATTTTATACTTAATCACTTTGAATTTAGTGACTTTTAGTACATTCCGATATAGTCATTTCAAAAATAAATTATATTTTATTACTTTCAGCTTCATAAAATTGAGACTGGCGAGCTCTCCGTTAACACATTCGTGGGCGTCCGCCTCGCAGCCGACCTGGAAGTGGCCTGCGCCAACACTCCGCGGCTATACGGCGCTGATGTTTTAGTAGCAGAAGGAATATTACTGGAACTGCTGCAGTATGAACTGAAACAAGCGGGTTTGAACCTTACGCATAGTCAGGATAAGGATTATGTTCGGGTATGTTTTTAATCATCATTTTTCTTTTGGTCTACCACAAAGATACTGTTATAACTTTTAGGGTTCTGTATTCGAGAATGGTTTTCCTGCCTAAAAAGTATGTCGTCCTAATATTTCAATGAGAACTTAAAGTTACACCAATACTATCAAGGTATGGACATTTCGAAGGCCTTTGATTTTATAGACCATAGAAATTATCCAAAACTTAAGCTTTTACTTATTGTTAATTATATCAGCCTAAGTATCCAATCCAGTTTTAAAAAAGAGCCAACTTCTAGACTAACCAAATAAAAAAAAACTTCGTATTAGATAAAGTGTTCCACTAGGCATCGTTCTAGGTCCATTCCAGTTCTCCAAACAAATTATTGACAAAACAAAATGTTTCTTCTAGAACGTAATAAAATCATCAAATACCATCCTGAACATGCAATACGAGAAGGAATGGAAGCGCATCAGAGAGCTCACCGGTCATGGAGTGGAGTCATTGCTGCACAAGTTCGATAACTACATCGCTGTGTTAGCGGAGAGCCAACACGACACTTATACGAGCCCGTTTGAGATCGTTGTTAGTGATTTAGGTACGTATTACTACTTATAGTTCAAAACTTTGCTAGTTACTTCAGGAACAGGTAAAACGCCCATTATTGCCAAGTGTGACTTGACTGTGTCAAAAATATTTTACGCTGCTTTCTACTGAATGCCTGACCATACACAAAAGATTAATTTAATTTTATCGTAATATGGGTCATATTTTTCATCTAATTCAACATCATTATTATTATTATAATTATCTTTATTCTTAACAACTATTTGTTTGTAATTTTCTAGAGAATTATGTAAGAATTTTGTGACAAAATTGAATTTTGAATTTGAATTTTGTTACAAAATTGTACCATGATTCAGTAAAATAATTTTTTATTTTCAATGTTCAAAATTGAATTCAATAGAGCACATACCTTAGAATATTTGGTTGCTTTTCGATTTTCAACAACTAACATTTCATTTTCAGTAATCGGAGTGGACATAGTAACAGCAGAATCAATATACGGCTTCGAACCTACCCAACTGAACCGCTATAACATTGACTCATACACTACCGAGAGGGTAGTTCTCCCAGACACATCATCCTTCATACACTCTCCAATACAAACGCCGTACGGCAAAGCGATGAAAGCCAAAAAGCCGACGAGCCCGACTGTATCGTTTCCGAAGTACAACAACTATGTGAAGAATAAGAACAAATTTGATAAGTTCACGCGGGTTTTGCTGCCGTTGGATTTGCTTGGGATCACGAATAGTAATTTACAAGGTAAAAACACTTGTGTTTAAAATCTAGGAATTTCAAGATCAAAAAATTGTTCCGGTAGATTTATGACAACTTTTACATGTCATGTCTCAGTAATTACATTCCAAAGTGCTCATTATGTTTCTCTTTCTCAGTTTTTTACTTTTCTCTATATTTCCAGTTGGTTTTCAGAATTTAGACAAATCAGGTTATGATTTTTTTTTATTTATTTATTAATCACTGGAAAACTTTTCAGAAAACCTTGACACCAGCTCCGAATCACGCGCTGTATTGTCCTACCTCCAATATTCCCGCAACACATCCAACTTAATGCCTTTACAAATGGACGAGTCAGTCTCAAGAAGATGGGGAGTCAACATTACTATAGGGTCACCTATACTGCAAGTAGCGCTCTATGTTCCGGAGCTAGTATGGATGAAGGAATCCAGCGAGAATTCTGATGACAACTCATTAGAGAATAATATGGATGATATGGAAGGTAAGGTCAAGGGTAATGAAAAGTGTTTGCTACCAAAACAAATTAACAAGATAGATGTCATACATCCACCAAACAAATGAAACGCAAAGATCCAACTCAAACATAAAACTATTTCAACTATAACAGATTGCAAATTCAAACAGATAATTGAATACAACAACATCTGTAAATAAGTTCTTTAAGAACCCGAATGATAGGACAAAAAAATCAGGGCTGAAGTTTTATCAACGTCTTAACGTGGCACAACTAACTAACAGTCTTTGTCTTTCAGGAATAATTTACGCTAACAAAGGCAATCACCACACTCACACAAACAACCACATAAACACCAATCCTCTATCCAAAAACTCTTGGCCGCAAGCAAACGATGAAGACCACGCTAACCACGACAACCATGGACCAATCCTCATTCAACCAGCAATCAAGAAACAAGAGAAGTCTTACAACGGAAATGACATGATAGAGAACGAATCTACTTACGTTGCTGAGAAACTAGAAAGCGAAGGTCCAAAAGCTTTGGCGCTTGTTATGGAAGAGAAAAGAGATGGGAATTTGACTAAAGATCTTGTAAAGAAAAAACTGGCGTATAAGAGTTTGAGTGGGTTGAGGTTGAAGAGGCCGATTAGATTACAGATGTGGTTGGATATAGATAGAGAGACGTTTGGGTCTAGGACTAATCCACAGTGCGTCCATTGGTCAACTTTGAGAGGGTAAGTATTTCATCACTTTAAGTTTTTGGTTATTCTGACTAAGAATGTTTTTTTATTTGCAATGATTTGAAGAAATTTCTGAATGCAATTTAACAATGAAATCGTTATGCTGCATTAATGACTTTTTGACTTACGTGCATCTTTTACGGGCGTGGTAAGCGACCAAAGAAGAACTTGGTTGATTTTTTTGACGGTCTACGTCAAAAAAATCAAATATAAAAAGATATTAATAAAGATATTGTGGCCAATTATCATCAGGCATCATTTTCAGGTTCACATCTAATTGTACTTGTTCTTAGGTCTGGAGAATGGTCTCGCGTCGGATGCCATACTGAGATTGACTACAACTGGTCTCCGTACTCCAACGAACCTTTACTCATTAACTGCACTTGCAACCACCTCTCCACGTTCGCAGTTTTGGTTGACGAAGTTGATATTGAAGTAAGTTTGGAAATGTGTATTCTCTATCTCCCTCTCATTTAATATGCTATTGTTCCACAGTCATAGCAAACGAAATGAAGCTCTCTCGCACATACATTTAGTTTCGCTTCTGGCGAATACCGTAACATTTGATAAAGGAGTTAATCCCAGTTTAAAAGGGAAAGAATTGGCAATCTTGCAGTCGCAAATAACTAGCTAGCCTTTAAAAGCAAACGTGCCACATCGTTGACCACGTAACCTTTTATTAGATAATATAAATGCTCTTGTTCACAGTTCATCCCAGAACCATCTCTGCTAGAATCCGTGACGTCATACACAGCGTTCAGCATATCCCTCCCATTGCTGGGCATAACGTGGGCAGCTCTCTGCTTGATGCGAGGCGGCGCCTCCACGGTGTCCAATTCCATCCACAAGCACCTCATGTTCTGCGTGTTTATGGCGGAACTGCTGTATCTGATAGCGTTGAAGGCGAGGAGTTCTCTGGTGCAGAATGAGGTAATTTCTTTAATGAACTATCTATAGTTTATTTTGGGTATCATTCACATCATATTCAGTTTAATTGACAGCATATAGCTTAGTAGTAGTTCTAGCTCTATCATCTAGTCTACCGTTGCTGATTAAGATTAGAGCAGTACCTGATGCAAGGAGGTACCGACTGCTGTGATGTCTATCGCCATTCGCAAATAGATCCCAATTTTCTACCAATAGCATTTCATGTGCTCTAAACTACGTGCAAACTCAGTTACAATAGAGTCTAAGTTACAGCGTTTAATTATTATTTTTGTATTGTTGGCAACACTGTCTCGTGTAAATTACCTTATATCTATACCTATGAAAAAATACGGTCCGTGACATACCTAGTGACTGACTGACAGACAACGCACAGATAAAACCGGTGGGTGGACCTAAAGATTTGAAATGTTGTGGAAATATTCCGTGAATATCCTAAAGGTGCACTAAGGATGAATTTTTAGAAATTCCACCCCGAAGGAGTTAAACGGTGGTGGCAAAGCTACGAGGCGAAACTATTTGGCTACATATTGGCTATTATTTCTCTCTGTTGACAGTTTAATGTATTGGCTTGTGTGGCCATGTAAAAATCGTTATGTTAATTCCCTCTTACGCCGCGCTAGTTCTCTTTCCACACAGACTCTACCCTTCATCCATTTCGTCCTCAGTTCGCCTGCAAGCTGATTGCCATGTCCCTCCACTACTGGTGGGTGTGCGCACTCGCGTGGTGCGCGTGCGACGCATGGCAGCTGCGGCGACTAGTGCGGGAACTCAGGGATGTGAACCACGGGGGGCTGTGTGCCCATCTCGCAGCTGCTTACGCCGCCCCGGCAGTAATACTGGCATTAGCAGCCAGCCATCATCAACAGCAGTACGGGAATGCACTATTGTAAGTACTTTTTACCTATTTCTACAACGTGGTATGATTGGTTACTGCGTCTTTTGATAACACCATCCTGACATATGCACTGCGGTCAGTCATCTTCTACGATACACTATTCTTATTTCTGCATTTTCTATCCTCGGAGTAATTATGGTTACCACAAGACCTTAACGAGGGTCTGCTCTTGCAGTTACCAATTTTTTCTATTTATAGCATTACTAAAATACTGAATTAAGCTTTGTGAATCTTATAAAATATATACTTACTACATCAATAGTTGCGAAAAAACACGAGTGTCTATCTGTCCCGCCCAACGATGCACACTTTTGCTAATTTTCAAAGCTTATAATTCGCATTGTGCTCTTTTAAAAATGTCTGTCTGGGCTGTATGCGACACCATTGTTGCCTCGTGGATGAGTTATCAATATTCATATAATATATTATTAATATTATTTATTATACATATCTAGCTACGCCCGCGGTTTCACCCGAGTGAGGGATAATGATGATGATGAAAAGTATCCTATATAGATTATTGGTATTCCAAGGTAAAAGCTATCTTCCATTCCGAATTTCATCAAAATTTGCTCAGCCGTTTGAGAGTGAAGCATGATGATGATGATTATGATGATGATGATGATAATGATGAAAAGTATCCTATGTGTTATTCCAGGGTATAAGCTATCTCCATTCCAAATTTCATCATAATCCGTTGAGCCGTTTGAGAGTGAAGTATGATGATGATGATGATGATGAAAAGTATCCTATGTGTTATGTCGATTGCAAATTTCATCAAAATCCGTTGAGCCGTTTGAGAGTGAAGTATGCTGATGATGATGATAATGATGTTGATAATGATGAAAAGTATACTATGTGTTATTCCAAGGTATAAGCTGTCCCCATTCCAAATTTCATCAAAATCCGGTCAGCCGTTATCGCGTTAATACTCCCCGAACAAACAAACAAACAAACAAACAAACAGGCAACGAAAACATATTGGCTAATCTATCTGTAGCAGCGCAGATAACTTGATTAATTGTGGGTTCAATCAAGTTATCTGCGCTGCTACAGATAGATCAATTTGATTTGACACCAGATCGGTCGGCGCGGATTGGGTGCCGTGCGCTCTTTCTACTTTATTTCTACCATGGCTTCGATTGTTGCGGAGGTTGAGGTCCAAGCCAAACTTAGCAGCCAAATTGACATCCCATCTGCCATTTGAGACATCTCGCTCTAATTGATAAGTACGGAGAGAGTCCTTTCTACTTCTATAATAGTTATTCTTTGCCACACTCCCAAAATTATCATCAACATCAGAATGTCCAAAATAATATTTATTGCGACACTAAGTCCCGATTTCTCGTTCCCTCCCCATAGTTGCTGGGTGAGCTGCCACGAACCGGTGGTGTGGTGGGTGGTGGTGCCGGCGGCCGTGTACGCGGCGGCGGCGCTCGCCTTCCTCGCTGGCGCCACGCGCGCCGCCTTCACCGTGCGCGACCACGTCACGGGCTTCGGGAACTTGAGGTGAGTAATCCACACGCCACGAGCCGGTGTATGGAAGGTGAAAACCCTAACCTGCCTTTAGCTACACAGGTAAAAAAAAAACTATGTTTTAGATTACCTAGAAAAGCAAAAAGATCAGTGATTATTTTATTACTTCTTCAAATGCTCTTCATCTTCAATATTCTAATCTATCCAATCTCTCCAATATTATAAATCATGTAATTCCCATTCATTATCGGGATTTACCTGCTGAGATTATAGATTCACTTTATGTTTTGTCTTTATATAAGGCAAAGATAAGAAAAATGTTGCAAAACAAATGCCAGAAGAAAAACTATGGATCAAAAACAACACTGGAAAAATTTGGTGCGTTATGTAGTTGTTGGGACGGTGGTGTGGTGGGTGGAAGTACAAGCGCCAATTCCTTTACCCCGCTTGGTGCCTTCCATAAAAATTGCTGTGCTATCCAAAACTTCATAATTATGGACAACTATTGAGGACATTTATTTTTCCTAGCGATGTTCTCTTAAAATAGCTATCAAATAAATTAAATGAAGCTATATTTTCTACAGAATGCTGTTAGCAGTGAGCATCATCTGCTTACCATTACTCTGCGTATCCTGGGCGAGCGCCCTCATACTGGGCAGTGAGTCGGGCGCGCGGCGGAATGTAGTCAGTTCTATACTAGCGTGCGCCGTGGCCTTGCACGCCAGTGTCGCCGCGCTCGGTTACATTGCCTTCAACATTCGCGTCAGGGAGAACTTGCGCAGGTAACTAAAACGAAATGCATAGCATGTCCGTACGTAAAAATACAAATGTTATTCAGATAGTATCGGATAGACGGGTGTAGGCCAATTCGATTAAGAAAATGTATTTGTTTCGCTGCTGAAATAGAATCTAAACGATCGACATCGTGAGGGAACAGAGAGTTAGATGGATCAAAATACATCCGTCTAACTCTTACTTTCTCATAATGAACATTAGTCAATTTTTTTGAACAAGAAATTTAATGATATCAATGGTATTACATTATTATTAACTAACTGTGGCCGCGGCATTACCCACGTGGTCATTTTTCTGGGAAATAAGTTTCCTATCTGTTATTACAGAATCAAAATTACCAACATCACCAAACTTCGTTCAGACGTCAAATGATTTTTTATCGAATGCTCGACTTCTACTTATCGGTTGAGATACCCAGTAGACCAGTTTCTATGAAACCCTAAGCTATCCAACAGTGAAAACAGCATCGCAATCGGTTCAGTAAATTTTAAATGATGCGCGTACGAACACAGTTTTTTTTTCAATTGTTATGTTGTTCATCAGTAACTTATTTTTATAAGTATTTATTATAGATAGATGTAAAATCATTCATAGATAATAATCGCGTTTTTAAAAATACTGACTTATTTTTTTTTTACAGGACGGTATTACGCTGTATGGGGAAGAAGGTTCCTCTCGCTGATACGTCAGTCATCATCAGTAGCAGTGCTCAAAACCTTTCATCAGTCAACAGGTATACTTATATATACGGAATAACATTCACACGGTTCACGAATATTTAAAACTAGACCTTTGAAAACGGTTAATTGACTTTATTTTTTTATGTGTAATAAATGTTCACAAAATCTTTATCCGGATGTGGTCACCTAAACACGATTAAATAAAACACGTAGTTTCCTAAAAAACACCAGTTTTGACGTTCCCGTCGATGGAATGAATCAACTTCATTCAGTAAAAAAATATGTATGTAATCCCAATAAACTTCAAATACTTCTGTGAAACCAGTTTTTTGAAAATCCGGAAAATTATTAAAAAAAAGTAGAATTGCATTGAAAATATTAACTAAAATTGGCTCCTGAGATGCATCACCTGTCCTGCTTAACCTGTTCCTTGAAGGGCAGGACAAAAATGTTGGCTCCCATAGCGCCTTAACCTTGTATTAGTGTTCAACTCGTTTCTTTTTGTAGATCAGCGCTAGCGTACCACAGCAGCACGGAGCCGGGTCGTCAACTGCGAAACATTGGAATCTCTGCTTCCTCGACAACGTCGAGATCTACGACGAAGACCAGTTCTAGTCCGTATAGGTAGGTCAAAGATCCTTTTTAAGAGATCTGTCCTCTCCACGCAGTTAATTAGAGCTCTAAACATAAAGAGAGCTACTTTGTGTAATGGCCTCCCGGCGAGGCCATCAAGGCGTTTTTTTTTGTGTTACTACTTTGCCATGCTTTTTCTTAACAATAGCAGTACAACCCAGATCTATGGATCGCAACATCTTGCACGGCATTGCACTGCTCTTTTCACCTATAGATTTAAAGAGCTATGGTAGCAATATGGTAGGTTGAATAGTGCAACATAGAATGCAACGATAGGTACCGAGTTCGGTCCTAGACACCGCACCAATGACTTTGTTATGTTTGGTTTTCCATCCCACCGTGCTTCGGATGGCACGTTAAGCTGTCGGTTCCGGCTGGTATTGATTAATGGCAGTCGTCAAAACCCAATTTTTTTTTTCCGAAAAATCAATTGTACCTGGAAAATTAATCGATTTTTGCATAATCGATTTCAAAGTTCCCAATTGTTCTTTTTCCAGAAAAAATACGATTATTTCTGGAAAATTAATAGATTTTTGCGTAATTGATTTTGAACGGATCCCAATAAATCGATTATGTGAAAAATCGATTTTAGTACCATTTAGTCACATCCTTAAAGTTTTGTATCAACTTAAAATTGATAAAATATAACGCCAAACGCCGTCTCTTGTTTGTTTCACATTTATTTACAATCGCGCCTTTTTACACGACTGCCCAAAAAAAGTAGTGTTATGTTTTTAGCATTCATGTATGTATGTTTGTATGTATGTGAGTTTCTTTATTCCGCCATAACTTTTAATTGCCTGAACAGATTTAGACCTATCGTTAGAACCCTTACATCCTCCCGAGTAACATAGGCTTTTTTTTATTTTTGAAAACATATAATATGGTGGCAGTTTTTTTCATCAATTTCGGAAAAAAAACTTCGAAATTTACCATAAGGGTTTCAAATTGAAGGTCTTGACAAGCATATTCCAACAGTATAATATAATTAATTGGCAAAAGCTCTTTTTGGCAGGGCAGGCGTGTATGTTTGTTATTTCTTTTATTTTTGTGTTTTTCCTACGTTCCAAATTAAAACCACATTATATCCATAGGGAGATTCATATACCTAACTTACGTTGAGACTGCGTCATATGTAATTGGACATTGTCGAGCAGGTGGTATGAAAAACCTAATATTATTATTCCGTTCGTTTCGTGAAGTTTTAAAATGCCAAAAACCAGAAGCACCATGATTGTGACCGTTTCCACTGGTTCCAGCCGCAGCGACGGCCAGCTCCGCCACACGAGCACGTCCACCTCCAACTACAACACGAGCGCCAGCGACATGCCCGCCTACCTCAGGGGTTTCGACTCTTCTCTGCACACCAGGAAAGACGGTAAGCGGTTATGGACTAGTGTGTGATTCTATACTAGCTTCGCCCCACGGCTTTGCCTGCGTGTACAATTTTCTGGGATAAAAGTTTCCCTTGGTCTCTATGGTATACAGCATCTTCATACAAAATTTCAATAAATTAGGTTCAGTCGTTATCGCGTGAAAGCGCCCCAAACAAACAAACATACAACGTTTCACTTTTATATATAAGTGGGGATGGGGATTAGTGGCAAGTGGCATTCTGGAATCATTATCAAAACTGATTACCTACTAAGTATAAACAGACGTTTTGATTTGAAAGCGAGTACAACCAATCTACCAAAATTGTCCCAATATCCCGTGTGAACTTTAGTATTTTCCAAACTAAATGTATTTTATGTCGATCTCTGTATTTTACAGTACCTACCTACTTATATGCAAAATTTAATCGTAGCTTATTAGTTTTGTGTGAAAGCGATTAATCAACATTTTCCTGTTTTCCCGTGGCAACTTAAAAGTACCCTTTGTTGGCTATGTTGTGTTCAGTATACATCCAATCCAAATGTTCATAACAAATCAGCAAGCAAACAACGTTTTACTTTGATATATTAGTGGGGGTAACTGAGGTAGATGCGTTGCCCGCTCTATAAAGATGGTAATCTGCCAAGTATCAGCTCGAGTCTTTGGATTCAATTGAGAGACGTGCTATCAGGCTCATTGGGGATGACACTCTGGTAAAGAGTAAGCTTCAAAGTCTGGCGCATCGACGTGAGGTAGCAAGCCTGGCGGTATTCTACAGATTGCACTATGGAGAGTGTGCACAAGAACTGCACAACCTGATTCCCCCATCACCTTTCCATCACCGTACGACTAGACGATCAGCAAAGCGCCACCCTTTCATGGTTGAAATACCTCGCACAAGAACGAAGCGTTACGCTTCTTCATTTATTATAAGAACTGCAAAGGAGTGGAATGCCCTGCCCTCGTCAGTGTTTCCGGTAAATTATAACCCCGGTGTGTTCAAGTCAAGAGTGAATAGGTATCTACTAGGCAAGCGTGCTACACCTTCGACATCATCATCGCTTTCCATCAGGTGAGATCGTGGTCAAACGATTGCCTAGTCAGTAATAAAAACTAAAATAAAAAAATAAAACGTGAGGTAATTTCCTCATTGTCGGTTAGTCGCGCACGGTCTCGCAACGGAGCTACACGCGTACGCGACGCCACTGGCTACCATAGGCTCGTCGAACTAAGAACATTTATGCATCAGATTTATTTTTTAGAACCGTATGCAGTCTAACGAGACGAACAGGTTATTTCCTTGATAGTGAGCGCCACGCTTGCACAAACCAAGTGAAACCATAGCATATTGCGAAGTAATTTATAACGTAAAAAAATACGCTATTTTTAGTGCATTCAGTAAGAGTATGACGCGACTGTATATAAAGTGTCATTGCAAGTGGCTAGATCTATGGTAAACTCTAATCTGCCTTCTCGGTTTTTTCCAACATCTATCGGGAAAGCCCTCATCGTCTTCGACATTTAATTTTGTTCGAGCACATATCACCTATCTAGGATGGTTTGAATGCTTTAAGCATTTAGATATTGTATGATAGCTATTGTATGTTTGTTCAGCTATAACGGTAGTTTCTATTACGCTACCAGGTTCTTATTTGTTTGAATTTGTAACAAACTGATCGTTAAAGTATATTCACAATCTTTTTATGAAATAAGTCGGCGTTTAACGCTTGCTAATTTCAATGAGCCTTCCTGCTTGCATCATCCTTGCTCATTTGCAGACGAAAGCAGACGGCGTCGCAAAGCTCCACCTCCAGGCGAGACCAACCGCGGCGAGACTGAAGAGGCTACTGAAGCCACTGACAGCGAGAGCGAGGGCAGCGCGAGGAGCCTCGACCTCGCGTCCAGCCACTCCTCTGACGACGACGAGAGCAGCCGCCCGCGCCGCTCCGCCGACCACACGCCTCAGAACAACCGTTAGTAATATTCACTGAATCACCAGTACCTACATGGACATGGATAGATAACTCTTTATTATACAAACAAAAACTTAAATGAATGCACGTCAACATTAATCTTCAAATAGTACAGGCCGCCTTATCACTAAGCAGCGATCCCTACCAGCCAACCTTACGTTCATCATCATCATCATCATCCTCCACTATACTCCATATCTGTCCACTGCTGGACGCCACTGAGCTCAGTCTTCAGCTCTCCTCATCCTTTTGCTTCCAGCCGCTTTTCGCAGGTGGTCACTCTCTATCTAAACTTATGCGGCCTCCACATTCGCGCCGTGAACATCCGTGAAAAGCGTGAACCGCGAATGCGGAAGGTTTTCGTGCTTGTTCTCGCGTTTTACGCCTATTCACGTCTTGTTCTCCGGTCGGTATTTCCGCCCGCTTCAAAGAGTTCGCGGAGCGTGAACCTCTCGTGAACGCAAGCGCTTCTACACTCGTACTGTGAAAACAGTAGCGAAACATCCGAATAGACACTATAAATTAGATACCTTACCTTATTCTGTTGCGATGCATCTCTATCATCCGCCATTTAATATTATATTTTTTAACTTACGTAATTATAGTGAGCCAAAGCGCACAGCGTCATGCATCCATTCTCGATGAGCACGCGAACTGTACTGTGAACGATAGCGAGTGTGGAGGGACGTGTTTTTCACTCTGACTTCGCGGAATAATCACGGCGTGAATTCACGCCGTGAATCACACATCAATCATGATTATGTTAGATAGCGAGAACATGAACATATATAAATAAATTTTCATATGTAGAATATGGACAATGGCAGCAATTCGGACAAAACACTCCGTAAACTAACCTATTCTTAATTAAATTTAAACCTTGTCGACTTCGGGACAAGGATTTTTTGCCCCTGGCATCTATTTTTTGACACTACTAAACTGTCACTTAAACCTGTCAGCGTAAAATCAACTTTGTTTCCACGCGGTGAGAGTCCCGATTTGTCCAAACGTTGTCTCAGAACGTGAACCCATTTGTCCAAACGCTGTGAGACAGCATGTTAAAACCCTGTTTTAATTGTAGATGCCAGGGGCAAAAAGAACTTGTTACGACGTCGACAAGGTTTAAATTACATTTGATGAAATTAAATCTAGTTTAGTTTAAGTAGTATTATGTCCGAATTGCTGCCAATATATAAAATAAGATGAAAATAAAAATACATACTAATATTAATAAATATATAGGTACTAATAATACATACTAAAATAAATAGATACCTGTATACAAATTACATCATACAACATAGTATAATCAACATTAAATTAAATACATAATCTTTGAAACCTTGCCTTATGGTTACCGGTATAGAGTTCCATAGTCTTGCATAGATAAAACATAAAAAAAAACATAAACAAATAACTTAAAATATATTTGGGATAATTCCACATCAATTACCTAGTCCCAAACTAGGATACCCAGTAATATGGGCACTAGATAACGCATAAACATACATAAATACGAATATCAACATCCATGACTCGGAAACAAATATTTCTGCTCATCACACAAATAATTGCACCTTGCAGGATTCGAACCCGCGACTGTTTGATTTCGTTCCTAGGGTTAAAAGCCACTACACCAACCGGCCGTCAAAAAAAGCCATTGGCGATACGTGACGAGACTAACAAGAATTCCATTAAACTTGGGTTAGGTATAAACAGCGAGGGCAACTTACAGCCTCCTGACTCGCATTCTGTCACTTCTGACTCGCTGCTGCGAGTATCGCTTATAATGACGAGAGCCCCGCGCCACTGCTCCTCCCAGACGCCGCGGAATAACCGTTATTACTAGCTGTACCACTAGGAAGTATTTCAGTGCCAACTCTTTTTACTATATTAATTTTAGAAATTGGAATAAAAATTAAAAAATTCTTACATGAAACATTACATTTTGCAGGGGAAAGAGTGACCAGCGGCAGCAGTAGCGGCTACTTACCAAATATAACGGAAGGTGCGCCTTTAGGAATCCCACCGAGATGGCCTTCGCACATTAGAGAAGGTGGTATTTTCATAACACCCATAAATTTCAAATACATTGCCCTATAAACAGTACTAACAGACCATAATAATATATCCTAGGTAACCTTCCAATCCTTCAGTTATAGTAGTCGCAGCTGATCTTTGTGGATGTGAAGTTAGGCTCTGTGAACGATTGCGCAGGTACTGTTGTGAGGATAAACTAGCATAAACTAAGAGCGAGATAGAATATGCGAAAAACGTAAGCGAGTGAGCGAGGCAGTTAAACAATGCTGTGTTCAACTTCAACATTGGGATTACGCCTGAAAATAGCAGTTTGCGCAGCGACTAGTAGACAACTTCCGAACCACAAACTTCCGCTGCGATTACTGTACCTTTTATTACTTCATGCAAACTACGAAATAAGATCAATGTATTGCAGTTGAGGTGAAGTTAACAATTTACCGGTTTGTTTTATTTGTATATTATACATCATCACCAGTCGGTCTGTGTGTTCTCGTAACGCGTAAAACTACAAGACAAACGAAATGCGGTTTTTACTGTTGGAGAGCTTAGGATATGACTAATTTGAAATCTGATGTAATTTGCATCTAAATGCGACGAGAAGATGTTGAGGTATCGATAACAAACTATTTTACTCCTGAATGTTTTTTTATGAAATATTAATTTGGTATAAATGTCCTACAAATCCTGGAAAATAACACATGAGATATTCTTATTCCAAAAAATCGACCTTGCGGGAAAAGCCGCAGTTCTGAGAATAATTTCCATTGTTTCTTAAATAATCTTCTATTAAAATCGGCCCATTCGTTTCAACCCTCTCTTTCGAGTTCAGGGCTTAAAAATGTTAAGGGGACTTAAAATATGCTACTGACCAAGAATATAACTGCTGATGGCTTAGTTTCTGACTTAAAATATAGATAAACTTTTTCATTTCAATCCGATGAGTAGAAGCCGAGCAATCGATAAAAAACTATTCGACGGGTGAATATATTTTTAACCCAGAAAAATGACCACGCGGGCAAAGCTGCGGGCACAGCTAGTGATAAATAAAATCAACGGTGGCTATCTACACCTAGGTATAGTTGTTGTTTCTTTGTCGTATGAGGTAGTTATGGCCACTGGTGTTGAGTTTTTCAAGCATTACTTATTGTAGTACAAAGCATATTCCTCTGTCGTAACATAATTACTGTTAATAATCAATAACGGCCGGGAACGACAGCTTAACGTGCCTTTCGAAGCACGTAGCAATGGAAAATCGCACACAACTTAGGAAAGTCGTTGGTGCGGAGCCTAGGCCCGAACCCGGTATCGTTAGATTCTAAGTTGCACTATTGAACCGTAGGCTACCATAGCTCTAAAATAGATATACTATTAGATATATATGGCCTCTTGATTGTGACACAATGTTCTTGTCCATAGAATCAAGTCGTCCAGACATGGGTCGGTGGTCGCAGGAGACCGGTTCAGACAACGAAGGCCACGCTGTCATGGCGTCGCCGTCGCCCAACCCGCTGCCGCTGCCGCTGCCCAACCCGGACCTGACGTCAGACGTGTACCACCTCAGGCACCGGATGAAGCCTTCCATACTGGAGAACGTGCACGACACCTATGTGGCCAGCGTTGACGCTTCAAGACTACCTCTGGATAACAGGTACGTTATTTATCAGATTTATAATGTTTTTATTTTTTAGCATTACCGCCTGCTTAGCGAGAGCATATCTCATAATATTTTATAGGAAAAATTTGGATCACGGACGGGGTATGAACCCGCATCATTCCGTGCCTCTGTGTGGCACATGCCTTAAACCAATTCGGCTACCGTGACCATCATCCAAATTTTTCGCTTAGTTTATAAATCGTCTTACGGGGACGGTAACCCATATATTGGCTGATTGGTCATGGTAGCTAAATTGGAAAAAGGCATGTGCCGCGCAGAGGCACGGAATAATGCGGGTTTGAGCCCCGTCCGTGATCCTAAATTTCCAATAGAAAATTATTCGATATACCAGATTTATATCAGTTAACTTTTTCTTTTTTTTTATTACGGACTAGACAATCGTTTGACCACGATCTCACCTGATGGAAAGCGATGATGTGGTCGAAGGTGTAGCACGCTTGCCTAGTAGATACCTATTCACTCTTGACTTTAACACACCGGGGTTATAATTTAACGGAAACACTGACGAGGGCGGGGCATTCCACTCCTTTGCAGTTCTTATAATAAATGAAGAACGTAACGCTTCGTTCTTGTGCGAGGTATTTCAACCATGAAAGGGTGGCGCTTTACTGATCGTCTAGTTGTACGGTGATGGAAATCTGGGGATCTTCTCGCGTATGCCACTCACGTACTGAGCGAAGTCATAGAGATGCATGGTGAGGCGCTTGCCGTCTCCCTTGACATATCGAAGGCATTTGATCGGGTCTGGCACGATGGCCTTTTAAACAAGCTTCCCTCATATGGGTTACCTGTTGGCTTATGCAATTGGATAGTTGATTTCTTTAGGGAACGATCTATTCGAGTAGTCTTAGAGAGCTGCTCGTCTGATCAAATAGCTATCACTGCCGGTGTACCTCAGGGATCGGTTCTCTCGGCTACACTGTTTTTACTGCACATTAATGACCTTCTGAAGCCCGGTACCTTTGGGTATACTGATGACATTACTGTAGTTGAGAGATACACTTCCAATGCTCAAGCCAGCTGTGACGCTGTCCACTTTCAGAGAGAGGCTATGGTAGACCGTTTAAATTTAGCCTTAGAAGCCGTGTCCGATTGGGGTCCTGGTTAAGTTTAATGCTACTAAAACGCAGGCCTGTTCGTTTTCTGCTAAAGAGAAAGTGTAACAATACCAATAGGCGACCATTTGGAGCTTTTGGGTGTCGAACTCACATCAAACCTGAATTTTGGGTCTTATATTGAATCTAAAGCCAAGGTAGCTGCAAAAAACTTGTTATTTGTCTAAGGTTAGGCGGTACTTCACACCGGGACAGCTTTTGAATCTTTATCAAGCACAAGTCCGATCTTGTATGGAGTACTGCTGCCACCTCTGGGACGGTTCTGCTAAGTATCAGCTCGAGTCTTTGGATTCGATTGAGAGACGTGCTATCAGGCTCATTGGGGATGACACTCTGGTAAAGAGTAAGCTTCAAAGTCTGGCGCATCGACGTGAGGTAGCAAGCCTGGCGGTATTCTACAGATTAACTAAATCTTTTATAGCGATTTGAGCGATGATGGGCAAGCAGTGACATTTGACAACTGCGAGCCGGTAATCATATGTTACCGGCTCGCCAGGAAAACTGCAAGCAGTTGGTCTAATAGGCTACCATTATTTTACTTATGGGGTCTTCATACTAACCTATTATGTCATAAGGGCTTGCTACACACTCTCATACATACATAATATACACACCCTAATCCTCTCACACACAAACACACCCTCACACGTACGGTACCCTCACAGAGAAAACAAGATTATAATTTGACATTTCTTTTGAAAAATAGCAAATCTATTTAAAAATAATGAATTTCTTATTTCTAATAAAACTGTAAAATTAATATTATATTATACTAATTGATGTTGTTGAGAGAAATTATGCAATATTTTATCACAAAGGCGAGAGCAGCAGTGAAAATTGTGTAGGATTTTTAATCAACAAGAAATGGAAAAACATTCAAGAATTCGTCGCATATTCTGATCGTTTAGCTGTACTCAAATTCCAATTATACCTTACAAAAACCCTTACCATCGTTCAAGTGTACGCACCGACCTCATCACATCCCAATGAAGAAGTTGAGTAGTTTTATGACCTCCTCAACAGCGCGTGTGATGAACTACTTGGACGATGGTTTTAGGAGACTTTAACGCAAAAATGAGCACAAGATTACCCTCCGATGACAACAATATCGTCGGGCCACATGGTCTTGGCACCAGAAATGACCGTGGTATCCGTCTTTTACAGTTTGCGTTTGGGCAAAACTTTACAATTAATAACAGTTTATTTTTCAAGAAACCTCAGCGTCGTTGGACCTGGAGTTCTCCGGACGGTGTCACGAAAAATGAAATAGATTTTAGCCTCTCTTCATCCAAACAGATAATAACTAATGCAGAAGTACTTAACACCTTAAAATTTAGCTCTGACCATCGCCCTCTCCGAATGACAGTTAAATTTAATTAAAAGATACACCGAATCCGCATGATCAAAAATACAATCAAACGAATTGACAAATCTACCTTGATAGCTTATTAGCTATCAAGACGATTTTAAACTTGAACTAAAAAATAGTTTCAGCATACTTGATGCATATTCAGAAGACATTGAAGTACAATACAATAATATTTCACAGAGTATAAAAACAGCAAGTCAAAAAATCAAAACATTTAAAACAAAACTAAAAAGCTCAGCGCTCCCACCCTTAAATTCATTGAAGAACGTCAAACATTGACCGTCCATACATCAGAACACAGCGCAAAGGTCAAAGTAGTTAAAAGAAGGATCCGTAAAGATATACGCCACTACAACGTAGAACTAGTTAAAGTAGCTGTAGAGAAAAACCAGTTCCTTAGAATCGCAATGAGAGGCAGAGAAGCAGGAAAAGCAGCTATAGGTAGCTTAAGGGATAATAAGGGTGTGAAACAGGGCGACCGGGAAAAAATACTCAATATTTGCACGCAATATTACAAATCTCTGTATGCCATTAACGATATGGATCTCCAACAAGCCACAGAAGCTTACTCATGTTCTGAAAACATTCCGCCAATAACCGGATACGAGGTTCATCGGGCATTGGTAAACATGAGTTATAGCAGAAGTCCTGGCGAAGACGGCTTTACCACCGAAGCCTTAAAAGTTGGAGAACCAATACTTTTGCCAAAAATTACAAATTTATTTAATTCAATTTTAGAAACAGGTACTTTTCCAGAGAATTTTTGCCATTCTAATATAATTCTACTTCACAAAAAAGGAGACAAGTCAGACCTAGGGAACTACCGCCCCATAAGCCTCGTTTCACACCTTTATAAAGCTTTTGTCAAGGTACTAGAAAACAGAATTTCAGGAAAGCTGGACATACACCACCAACCGCGGAACAAGCAGGTTTCCGACGCGGCCTCTCTACAACCGACCACCTTCACACTCTCAATCAGATCATCGAGAAATATCATGAATTCAAACTTCCACTTTACATAGCATTCATCGATTATACCAAAGCTTTTGACAGCCTCAAACATTCATCAATATTTGAATGTTTACATAACCAAGGAATAGAGACCACATACATTAATTTACTAAAAAAACATCTATCGCAACAGTACCGCAGCCATAAAAACTACACAAGCTCGGCCAACCCTTCCCCATCCACAAAGGAGTTAAGCAAGGAGACCCGCTGTCTCCAAAACTCTTCACAGCAACATTAGAAGAGGTTTTTAGGAATCTTGAACATTGCTGGGATGAGAAGGGCATTGTTGTCGGAGAAAAAAGGTTAACAAACCTACGCTTCGCCGACCACATAGTTCTTTTTTCATCCTCGGCATCAGAGTTAGGCACCATGATCACTGAACTCAACCGAGCAAGCCTCAAGGTCGGACTGAAGATGAACATGTCGAAGACCAAGCTGATGACAAATAGCACGAAACGTAGGTTAGAAGTCGATGGCGCAGAAATCGAATACGTCCATGAGTACATTTATCTGGGCCAATTAGTCTCTTTCCAAGCGAGACAAGAAAAATAAGTTGCTAGACGCACCGAAAACGCCTGGAAGAGCTATTGGTCCATGAAAGATCTAATGAAGGGCAACCTACCTCTCACCCTCAAGAAGAAACTCATGGACGTGTGTATTCTGCCTATCCTCACCTACGGTGCTCAGACTTGGTCCTTGACAAAACATCAGAAATCCGCACTCGGGGTTTGCCAGCGAGCTATGGAGCGCAGTATCTTAGGTGTCCGGTTATCAGACCGCATAAGGAACAGTATACTGCGCTCCAAAACGCAGGTCGCCGACGTTGGTCAAAAAGCCGCAAACCTTAAATGGAACTGAGCGGACGAGCTGTGAGCAAGACTCACCACTGAGTGGATCCCACACAACGTTAGTCGACGTCGCGGCAGGCCCAGACGGAGATGGCGGGACGAGCTAGACGCCTATTGGAAGGATTGGCCGCAGAAAATCTTTCAACCGAGAGGAGTGGAAAGAGGATAGGGAGGCCTTTGCCCTGCAGTGGGATGACCTTGGCTGAATAATAATTGATGTTGTTATATATATATATATATATATATATATATATATATATATATATATATATAAATTTGCCATAAAATTTATATTAGAATTTGTAATGTTATCAAATTCTAAGGCAAAATTGGTACTAATTTTAAAATAATATCTGGGACGGATTAGCTACCTACGGGTGTTCTAACATCTAGTTCTGTAGGCGGGCCACAAATGCATTGTGCAATTTTTCATGTAATAAATATATATAATGAAAAGTTTTTACAATGTCTTAATGTTCACATCACATCATATTATTCGATCACAGGATTTTATATTTGGTTGCTTGTCTTGCTTGTCGTGTGAGGTAGTGCTTGCCTCTGGTGTCAGAGTTTGTCGGGCCTCCCGGAGGGCCTCTGACATGGCTTAACGATTGCTATTAATCTATAACAACCGGGACCGACAGCTTTTAAAGTGCCCTCTGAAGCACGGGGCGATAGAAAACCACACGAGAGCCAAGCTCGAGCCGGCTCTCGAGCGTTGGATTCTGACTCTCACTAGTATACCGCTAGGCTACCAACGCTCAAATCACTTTTTATTTCGTCTATTGTGTCTAGTGTAAAATACTCTCATTGTAGTGCGTTTTCATATCTTCACGATAGTCTATCAATTACTTTGACATAATTCTAAAATAATGTTATAACTTACCCACAGGTACGGCGTAATGGAAGACGAACTAATGTACGGGGTCCTACCCAACGACACTGAAAAACAAATCCCTTACGACCCAAACTACCCCATCTCCCCCACCATGTACCGCCTTAACAACCCTTACGGCTCCAAAACCTACCTGCCCTCTAGACCTTCAGAGTACGGCTACAGTCCCACTAAATACCTAAACACAGACTCGAACGTGTACGGGTCGAGGGATTTTCGAGAGGGAGTGACCGCGAGGGAGCACGACAACTACCCGCCCAGGGATTTCCGAGATTCGGGCATCGCGACAATGCTGAAAAACGATTACCAGAGGAAGATCGAGGGACACTACGGGGAGTATAACGACAGGATGTCGGAAGGCTCGGACAAGCATCACCCGCATGATAAATACCTGTTTCCTTATACAGGTAAGTGTGAGTGCGTTTGTTTGTGTGGAGCTGAATTAATTGATGCGTTTATGTAGCTTGTGCCTTCAACACGTCTTGTTAGAGTCAGAACATCACAAAACCAACATAGTAAATCTATTAAGTAAGGTATTAAACAAGGTCTCTGTCTATGGTTCTTTTGCGTATAGATAAAGAGATCTTATGTGAAGATCTTTGTTAACAAGACTTGATCAAAAATGCCAAGAGCGAGTCGGACCACCACACAATCCGATGAGTCCGACTCACACTTGACCGAATTTTATTATTTGTTGTTTTAATACAGAATTTACACTATAATCACACATAGTTATTGCTTGTACGTTTTACTGTTTTTACGATAGAGCAAAAAAACACTTATTGTACGGGGATGTTTTTTTTTATTGTAAGTTTATTTTGATAACTGCCATTATAACATAATACCTGTGAATGTTTCAACCAGCTACCTATTAGGTACAGTTCAAAAGATAACGCACTTTAAAGGTTAGGCAGACAGACAGACAGACAGACGAACTGCAGCGTAATAGGGCTCCGTTTAGACCCTTTGGGTACGCAACCCTAAAAATTCGAAAAGCTACTATCAGTTGGCTTGAGTTGAGACCCACTAAACACTGCTCATATCGTCTGCCAAAGGTTCTAACAGGTGTGTGAAGTTCGTAGAAAAGTATAGGGCAAAAAATAAGATTTCTGTCAGCACTTTCTCTTGCATATTTCTTTTATACGCTCCTTTTTTTTCGGCAACACCTATCAGTCAAGCAATAAAATCCAATTTCCTACTTATGTAGTTTGTAGTGTGAAGAGTGTGCTTTTAATTTTCGTTACTCCTAATAGCTTACAATATTATCCAGCCAGAGTCCACGCTTACATTTTGTTTTATTTGCTCGCTTTAGCCGAAGAAGACCACGCGGGCACCCGCGCGGCTCAAGCACAGCAAGCTCGTAGCGAAGTGACGCACGCAGGTAAACATAATACATAATACATAAAAAATATATATATATATATATACACTGACGGACGTATAAACTGCATCAAAGTTCAGGATTACTTTTTAAGAAAGGGGCGGGGCTATCTCCCCTCTTAGACCTGCGCATGTGGTCCAAATTTGTCTGCAGCTCAAAGACAAGCTCGCTTAAGATTTTTGCGTGAACACCTAAATTGGTCTTAATAGCAATGGGCCTCCGTATTATTCACCGATGAGTGTAGGCCATGTTTATATGATGCAGATTCGCAGAAGAGTATTTCGTTGACGTGGGAGAGATATGCTCAAAGTTGCATTGAGGTGCGTGTTCCTTTTGGAGGCGGCTCGTGTATCAATGAACGGACGAACGGAACTTGTGTTCATTGACATAGTTCGTCATAACGTTATCAGAGGAGGTTCGACGGTACATCGCTATATAACAGAGATTTTAGAAGATCACGTGGTACCTGACATGGGATTCATAGGTGATTTTACTCTAATGCAAGATAATGCTCGACCGCACGCCGCTGCACAAGTTCGACAATATTGCGAAGAGGTTGAGATACGTACCATGAATTGGCCAGCACGCAGCCCGGACCTTAATCCAATTGAGCTCGTTTGGGACAACTTAAAAAGAGCTGTATATTCGAGAAATCCAGTGCCCACAACAGTGGCAGCACTAAGGAATATCAATTTCACAAGAATGGGACAATATTCCGCAAGACCTTTTAATACCCCTGATCAGGTCTATTCGATACCGATTAGAGTCAGTAATAAGGGCATGTGGAGGTAACACACCAAACGTGTGCTTAAACTTTTTTTCAATTGTTAAAACCAACTTATCAATTAAACCAATTTTTGTTCCTTTTATCGTTTATGTTAAAAGAAAATGGATGATCGTTTCTAGTAAACAAACTTAAACTTAAGGATATGATACTACGCTGTTTCAAAGTTAACGAACCAATCTATACCTATAGTTATAAAGTTTTCAATTTTAATTTGTATGAAAAATTACTTACGCATACTTGGTGAAAATATTAATTTTAAAGTCGTTTTTTACTTTGATGCAGTTTGTGTCCGTCAGTGTTTATTAGCCACTGAAGCTTGTACATGAATGGCCTAAGCATCAGCCAGCCAGTTCATAACCAGGCTTTATTTTCTTGTCAAATTGCAATAGGAGGTAGGTACTCTTACGTAAAATTTGTATACTCTTTGGTAGCTAGTGACACGGGCAACTTAATATTTCCCTTCTTACAACTTACTACTGCCTGCAGTCAGTAGTAACAAGGGCAACAAACGGACAAAACGACCAAAGCTGTCAAGCGACCGTATGACGTGACTATGGCTCTAAGGTGTACATAAACGAAAGTCACACAGGAACAAAACAACCGCGAGTCAGGAAGCAGTGACGTCACGCGTACTGCGCAGTGTTTTTAGTATAGGTGAAGGATCTCATGAGGAAACCGCTATGTCCAAGAAGAAGAAGAAGTGGGGTTTGTAGTGGGATAGGCCTCTTACGCATGAGTCCGCCTGGGGAAGTAACACACCTTTGTCAGATATTCAACCGCCAAGCAGTAGTGTGTAAATATTTATGTTTCTGTGGTTTGAAGTGCAGTGCAGTGACGCGCAAGACTTTGCAACCAAAGTTCTGGGTGGCATAATAACTGTGTGTGTGTGTGTGTGTGTGTGTGTGTGTGTGTGTGTGTGTGTGTGTGTGATCCACCAAAACACACTGGGGCAGCTTGGCGGATTATGGCCAATCGCCTCTATATTAAATTTGATCATGGAAAATCTGTAACCCAGCAGTGGGACGTTATAGGCTAACGTTTGGTGAATTTTCAAATATTGGACAATGGTGCATGACAATAAGGCTTAAAATCAAAGTGCATGAATTTTAACTCTTAGAAATTACGAAATGACAAACCTCGTGAGTTTCGTATTCTACATCGCTGTAGCTTCTACCCTAGCTCATTTAGAGAAATGCCCATAATTAGTAGTACTATTATTTATTCTGTGCCTAAACTGCGGTGGTAAAATAATAAAAAGCTCCAAATCATTTTTATCTTCTGGTGCGAAGGCACACTAGGCAAACAACTTGTATCTGCTTGCCTTCAATTTGCGCCCATTACTATGTATTTCGAATAGAGCGATCATACGACGAACCACACAATAACCACAGAATAAACTAATGGCTCTGTGAGCTGTAGACCTCGTGCATACAAACTTTTTTGCAAACAATCTAGCGGTGCACAGTAGCGCCATCTAACATTAATAACAAAGGTTAGAAACCTAAAAGTGAGACATTTACTGCATTTTGAGGAGCTATTCTGCTCATCACGCCGAAGGTCCTCATCAGATCTTCACCAAATTTTTATAAGACCAATTTAAAGTTACTACATTTCAAATAAAAAAAGAACCATCGAAATTGGATCTAATATACCGGAAATATTCAGTAGCCCCCTTATTTTGGCAAAAGTACCCCCCAATCTAAAATTCCCGACAACTAAAAAATTAGCTTAACCTGTATACCAAGTTTCGTCTAGATCGGTTGAGAACCTGAACCTGTAGAGGAAAACAGCCGGAAATTCGGACAGACATCCGGACATACGAAAGACATACGCTTCGCGCTCGCTCGGTCAATAATATAATAGTACTTCAACAGTACACAATTAGCTTCGTTTCGCTCGCCGACTCAGTCAGCAGCTGGTTTGCAGCTAATTTATGTAGGTACTAGCTGATGCCCGCGGCTTCGCACGCGTGGTCATTTCTCTAGGTTAAAAGTACTATATTGTGTGCTTTTCCAGGACCTAAAATATCAATACTTACCAACATTTGATCAAAATTCCTTCTGCCGTCAAAGTTATTTTTATCGATTGCTCGGCCTCTACTCTTCGGATTGAGATACCAAGTACCCCAGTTTTTAAGTCAATGCCGCTATGTCCCAGTTTTTAAGTCAAACACAACCAACAGTGAAAACCGCATCGCAATCGGTCCAGTAGTTTTTACGTGATGCGCGAACAGACATACAGACAGATAAAGAGACAGACACGAATGTTAAAAAAAAAAAACTTGTTCAGTAGCTTATTTTAAGTACCCTAGACCTTTTTTTTTAATTATCTTTGTACAGACTATTTCGTTCATATTGCTTTATTATAAGTATAGATAGATAGTGATTTAGTCGGCCGCTCACTCGACTTCGCACTGCACAGAGTTAAGCCGTATAATATTTGGTTTGCCGATAAGCCGCAAAATATTTGGCTACTGAACTCGTGCCCTTCTTGTGTTAGTTTTTTCTCAAATATCATTGCCCAAATAACTCGATTCCTGCCGCCGCAGTCGCGTCCCCGTGCCCTGTGAAAAATCCAAACGTTGGCGTCTCGTGCCGTGCCGTCTCGTACGCGTCGCGAGACATTACGAGATCAGTGCAGTGCAATGGAACACTCATTTTCGCTCCCACTTCCGGAACAAGGTTCGCCATGGCTACAGTAAGAAATGATGTCCTCCTTGACGTACCTATCCATCAACGGCGAACCTTGTTAGCTCCGGAGGTGAGAGCATAAATGGCTTGCTTTAGATTTAGACAGCCTGGAGTCGCTCATACGCACGAGGTGACCGCACCTATACCTTCAGCTTGGTACGTTGTAAAACTTCTGAGTTCGGGTTTTGATCCTGTCACTTCAGGCGTAGAATTGTGCAGAGACATTTCATGTGGAAGGTGTGGATACGTCTAATGTCGCCTTTGTAAAGACACCATGTCTCTAAGACTTCATCAGAGAGGTTTTCTTACGCGAACTGGAGTAAATAAAACATTATGCGTAATTAAACCTCTTTGATCATCGTCAATATTTTCTGCAGTTATTTTGTGTTATAACATAAAAATATATTAAATTCAGGTGAAGCTCAACAACAAATGGGGGCGCCACTAGCCAGTATGGGAGAAACGAGCGAGTAAGTTTTTTTAAACAAACTATTTCACTACTTACATTATTTTTATATGAGCTACCAAATCAAATGCATGAACGCTAAACTTTGATTCGATACATCTTCAAAATCCAAGATGTGTAATAAGTAAATGAATGACAAAGAGAGATTTCGCCTGAATAAATTATGGATTATTACTGATTCTGGTGTCTGGTTTTACATACCCTTGCTCTATAATAATCAATACTACAATAATGAATGGTTTCTGACATCAGAATCAAAGGAAAAGAGTTTTAGAGGGCCGGAACTTTGACTCTTCTTAGAAGTTTATTTAAAGTTTTACTTCAGTACCTATGTTAAATATATTTTATTTCCAAAAATCATAAATTCCTCACCCCTCCTTGTCCAAGGTAAATACAATGTTGATTTACATAAACAAGATTTTTGACAATGGCTCTACCAAAGTATTTCTTAGGTCTATTTTCGCCATGAATTATAAAGCTAGCCTTATCAGTGTTTATAACATAAGTAGTAGGAACTTTTGAAATTTTAGGTTAGTATAACATAGATCTAGTTAAATGAGGGAAGATACGGCCGCATAACTTAACATAACTTAAAAAAACAGCTGCACTAGATACAACTACATTTTCACTGTCGTGCTATAAGCGCGTCAACAACAGATATAGAAAGACATACGCAGACCAGCGCGAATGAGATCACTATACTTGTCACTGCGAACTCACCACACAAAAGCCACTCCGATTGTGACTAAGGTCAATTATGTGCACGGTGCGCCTAATTTAAAGCTAGTACCTTAATCTTCCCATTTTTAATTAAATCTATGGTAATTAGGTAAATATTCGTATTTCATGTTGAGTACTAAAAGTCTGCTTTATCCTTCATGTTATTTGGTACAATTGTTATTAGATGGTGGCGGTTGTATGAGAAACACTCATTGTAATCTACTTTTGCTTTGCTAACCGGTGCTGGTACCCGACGGGCGCTGCATCCATCACTTTAGAGAGGAGGTAAACATTTTAGTTATCATTTAGTGTGCTAATAATATAATATAATAAAACCTAATTTAAAACGTAAATAAGTAATAGACTTTCTTCTTATTTATTTTTTTTGTTTGTATCTCTCATATCTCTAAGTTTTCTGAGCCATGATTGCATTTTCGTTTTCTATTTGATATTTTGTTTGTTCTGTACCAAGTTTCAGTAAACCTATAGAAGTGGATTTTGTATTTTAAAAAATCAATATTTGAATTAGTTAACTTGTAGTTACCTAATACATATCTGTTTTAGGATTAATTTGCAATTTTTAGGGTTCCGTACCATAAAAGAAAAAAAAGAACCCCTATAGGATCACTTTGTTGTCCGTTTGTCTGTCTGTCTGTCAAGGCCCTATTTCTCAGGAAAGCGTTGAGGTATCAAGTTGAAATTAATGTCGAATACTCAGTATGTCTGTAATACTTAGAGCTGTGAAAAAACCAACTTGTAAGTCAAACGATACGGCCGTATGCTATGACACTTGCAAGGGAATCAAATCCTATAGGGTACTTCCCCTCGACCTAGAATCCTGAAATTTGGCAAGAAGCAATTTCTTATAGCACAAGTAAAGGAAAAGTTCCGAAAACCGTAAAATTTGTAGACAACAAAAAATAACTTCGAGATTCGATTCCCGTGATGGACAAACCATTTTTATACCTACAAGTTTTTACGGAAGCCTCGGTGCGCGAGTCCAACTCGCACATGGCAGATATTTTTAAAATAAAATTTGTATACTTACCTAATGATAAAGAAAAAAACATATTTCTAGGCATAACAATTATTTTTCGCATAAGATTTAAAGTCTGAGAAGAATAAAATTTGCATCTTTAAATACATTCATAGTAAGTAGGTAAACTAATAAATTCGATGTGGATGTGGGTAGTCCAATATTTCATTAGTACCTACTGGTGGCTTTCAAATTAAGCTAACTAATTTTCTATGGACATTAACTTATTAACTGTGTTGTTCCCATCTCGTTCTATCATAAAATCGGATTTCGTGTCCGTGTTGCCACATCAATAAATTAATATTATATCATTTCAAAATCGGATGGTTGTCCAAAAATAATATTATTTATCCAACCAACTACTATTTTTTTTACCAACTCGGACAATAGTTCTGTCAACTGATTGATCGCTAAGGCACAAAGTAAGGGGATATGTGATGGGAAGGGGGGCATAGGCGAAATTAATGCTAGCAAGCATTATCTTCCAATTTTTTTTCTATCTCCTATTAACTAACTGCCACAAGGTCAGGAAGTAGGTATACAAATATTTCAATGGTTCTATAACTTAGTAATTAAATTGGTTCATTCTGTTCCAGGAAATCTACTCCTACTGAAGACGACGCAGAGACCAGAGTATGACATTAGACATAGTACAAGATTTCCAATGAATCTCAATTAGTTCAATAGCTTAATTTTAATTACATGTCTAACCTAGTATTAATTTCAGCAAAGACTGTAAACAATCAGTACCCACTGCCATAGTGTAAAGTTATATTTTAATTTTGTCTATGCTTTAAATAGATCTTAACGGTGGAACTGTTAAGTCTGTAAATCACTCAGAGAAAACTTTAGTTTTGAAGTTTTTTTCTGGTTTTTAACTTATTTTCAAAGTAAAACCGGGAGTCGTGCAAAGTTATTTTTATAGTGTTTTTGGAATTAACATAGCTTGTAGTAAGTCTAGAAATAGAATAGCATCCAAAGTCATTCCTACTTATATGTAAATACTAATCAAGTTTTTACTTAGAATGAATCATGATTATTATATTATAGGTTATTTGACACTATGAAAAATAAATGGTTATGATAATGATGTGAATAAGATAGTTTATTGAATAACAGATTATCGGTTTGTATTCACGAAAAAAATGGATTAAAGTTATCTTTAAAAAATACTGTCACGTAACGCCATCCGCCATGATGAGTGTGTGACGTCATTTACCAAACAGCCTCTTTCTGCTTGTCGATTAATCTGGCTAAAGTCAAACAGAAACTAAGCAGTCTCAATGAGATTTTTATTGAATCGGTAAGTTAAGAATCCTTTTCAATTGAACTATCGATTGAAAAGGAGTGAAAGTGTGGCAAGAAATGTTGCGTAATCCCAATAAACTTATTAATTTGACCGATTAGATATAGTAATTGTAGGTTAAAAGTTACGTTATCGTCATATTTAAAATACTGATGTCTCTAAACCAGTAACAGTAGGCTCCAAGATGTTAACAATGTCATACTAATAATCCTGTAATCGAAATAATAATGAACATTTTTAAATAGTCAAATGGCCGATTGTGTAATTAACTGATTACCTATTGTGGTTTTAATAGAATACCTATGTATTTCAATGAATAAACGAAAACTGAATAAATGCATAGTAGGTAGTTATTTTTGTATTGTATAGACTCAATGCTACAAGCCTCACGAGAGTGCATGATCCTTGAAATGCACTAATGGAATTCAAATAGGAATTAATTAACACTATTGTATAGTTTTGTGTAGTGTATTTGATTTGTTTGAATATTTTTGCATCTTTTGTGTATATAGGGAGAGTGCGTGAATTTTGAGCGTTTTAACGAAGAGTCCACCTATTTTGTAAATAAATAGATTTATACACTTTTTAGTGAGTAATTTTAGTGGAATACTGAAAAAAAGCTTTATTTAGGTATTCTATAGGTCAGATTGCCATAATTTAAAATTAATTATTTATGAAGGAGTTTCTTAGGGGTATGTAGTGTGCTTGATGTGAATTATCTATGCAAAACAAATAAGTGCGTGACCAAAATTTTATCTTTGATTAGCTCAATCTATTCTGGACCTTAAAGTGGGCATTGCATGTTTTTATTGATCCCCTAAACCTTAAAGTGGGCATTTCATGAATTTATTGATCCCCTAAACCTTATATAGGTAAATATTTTATGACTTGATTAACCTATTCCCTTTAAAAACAATATAAATAGTAAAATTGCAGTAGTAAGTTATCAAAGCAATGTTGACATAATTAAATATTGTAATTTTTCAATCCATTAAATTGACCAAAGAGTTGAAAGAAATACATTCCATTAATTTCTGCTCAAGTTTCGATGCTTTAGAGAATAAGTTAAAATTGCTTTAAATTTTTATAAAATTTACGTAAAATTAAATGACGATCGATTTCGACTGTATAGTTACATTTTGGTCTTATTCTATGTTCTGTATTGAATTAAGTATAAAATGTACGAGTATAATAATATAATAGAGGTACAAAATCTGAATTTGTTTTTAAATAAACTATTTTATTGCTAAATTTGTTATACTTATTTTACCACTTGAACCATATACCAATATATACAGGATGGATTTTTGAGACGGGATAGTAAAGGCAAGACCTTATCCGCTATAGTTACAGGAAAAAGTTCCTAGGAGACCATCCATAACTTTGTGAGATATTCTGAACTGCACTCACAGATTTTGGAAAAAATGTACAGTCAAACTCTTTTTTTGGTGCGAACAGATCACGTTTCTTGTAAGAATCAAGTCTCTATTGGACCGACTGAGGGTTGAGCAAGGAAGTAGTATACAAATTGGGTTTGAGTACTAGAAATGTAAGAGATCTTAAAAAAATAACATTCATTATGTACGAAATTACCTTAACCGTTGGACCTACAGCAAAACGTTGTTAAGGAGCTGGCCTTAACTTTTGAGATATTTACCCTCCCCCGAAATTCCCCACCGTTTTATACACGGAAAGACTGAAAGCTCAATTTATAATGAATTTTTACTATAGGTAAAAGGTAGGTGCAGTTAAAATTTTTTTTTTTCTACTGTGGTGCTTGAAATTCTGGCACTCGTTTCACTTTTTCGAACAAAACTACATTATAGAAGCGTTTTCGGGTACTTATCTTTACTTTTAGATTTTGAGGAAACTATGAGGCGTTTTAAAGCTAATTGAATGAAATTGAAACTAATTAATTTCTCTACAAATTCCTCTCTCATGACTTTTCTATAAAAAAAGTTTTGCCAGTACTTTCTAGGAAATGACCAAACCGATAAGTAGACATATTGTTTGAAAACATTTGCTCATCTTTGACCGGCTGTATCTCCACAAGCAATGGACCAGAGTTCAAGTTGAGCTCAAAGTTGTAGAAAATTTAGTTTCCTATACAAAAGTGTTAGTACAGGTATACCCGAAAATCGCTCTCTTAGAGTAAGTAGTTTTTTGATAAAACCTAAACAAGTGCCACAATTTCGAGTACCACGGAAGAAGCACAAGATTTTCAGTGTTCCAAACTTGGGTACCTACATATAAACAATCACAGGGGTCCTAACAACTTAATATTAATAATAATAAATACTTAATAAAGTGTTCATTATTATTAAAAAAAACCTCTTTGGTGTCAATAGAGACCAAAATTAAAGTACAGATATAAGGGTTAATATTTTAAAAATAGGCACAATGGGCGGTTTTATCGCTAAAAGAGATCAACATATAAACAACACATAAGTTCAAAACTAAAACTCACTACCGTCGTGTACGTAATATGTGCTGCGGTATAAGTCGTTTTTTTTTATGCATATAACACTATAGATGAAGACGAATTGATTGATACCTCGATTGTCAAAATCGGACCAAGTTTTAAGTTTTAATACATAACCCTTCCTTAGTTTCGCCGTAGTTAAGTAAACAAATATAGCCTATGACATCCATATACCCACATACATACATACATAAACTGTTAAACTGATTATCCTTCCCTTGCTTCGCCCATACTCGGGTAAAAAAACTCTGGTCTAAAGCTTGACCCCCCCGAAGTGAATTACTGGCTACGGCCTTGTAGTACGATAAGGGATAAAGGATAAAAAAACATACTTATATACGAATATTACATCCGTGACTCGGAAATCAACATTTCTGCTCAACACACAAATGCTGAATAATCGCTTAACGCTGCTTGACTATTTTCTGTGATGCTAGGTGAAATCTCTGGTCTTTGCAGACAAACCACAGACGACTACCGTCCTGAAGGCAAACATGACTCGCGTTCTTCTTGAAATTGGGCCTCATTTATGCGAAGATGTGATCCAAAATTGCTCCACTAAGATGCGCCACCTACAGCAGAGGCCATTCGGCCGAAATTATATTCCACACATAATGTCATCGAATGCATATTAAAACAAGCACAAAATAAAACATATTTATGGACATTTTCTGGGATAAGGGTCCTCTGTGTTATTCCAGAACCAAACGTACCAATATCATCAAACTTCATTCTAACGTCAAATGGTTTAACATGTACACCAGTTTTTAAGTCAAACCCTAAGCTATTTAACAGTGAAAACTGCATCGCAATCGGTCCAGTAGTTTTTACGCGATGACATGAGAAGAGCCGAAAATCAGTGGCGCGCATTAGGAGAGGCCTATATCCAGCAGTGGACGACGGACTCGTGGTCTTACTGATTTGTCACAACAAATGACAAAGACAGCAATAGATTTAATCTCTGTCAACGTTAACAAACGTTTCAGAAACCCGAGAAGTCACCTACAAATTAAAAAAAAAAAAAAAAAAAAAATTGCCATTTCTTTTAATTTTGTCACAAATGCCCAATATATATCGTATGGTAAGGTGTATACAGGCTGTCCCGTAATGAGTGGATAATCCTGCAGGTACTTGTAGAGGGAAGCAAGACCGAACGGAAAAAGGCATGTAGTGGACCTATGTAATTATTCGTAAACTTGGAAAAATTAGTTGTTCAGTTTTGGGTTTTTCTTTTTGAATGTTAAGTTTGAGCATCTTTGTATAAAAAAAATATGTATGAGAACCTGGGTGGCCAACTACTTTAGAAACATATCTACTTCAAGTGGATTCTAAACTGGTACTTTTTGTGTCCGTCACTACAGCCGGCCATTTGTTTATACGCAGCCCAAAACTTCCCAAACTGTAGTGCTCTCAAGAGCTCTGTAGTGCCCAAATATGGCCATTAGTTCTCGATTACTTTACGAGATATTTCAATTCAAAGGGTGGCCTGCCGGGGTGACGCTGCTTTCAGCGCGTCGATGTCGACGAGCCGAATCCAGCGAACAGATTTAAATGAAACATAGCTCAGCTTTTAGTTCTCGAAATAATAAGCGAAACTGTCAGACAAAATTACAATCGAAGTAGTGGTTTATGAGAAAACCATCTTAAAAGGGTGGTCAGTCAGGATGACGCTTGCTTCAGCGCACTAACTCTATAACAGCAAAACGAGTGAATCAATAATCTTCAAATTAAGTGGAGCTGCAGTTCTCCGATTGGTTCCCTTTGTGCCCAAAAATCAGTCGTGTAAGTTCAGTAGTTTTTGTTCGTTCGAGGATCGAAAGGTGGCCTGCTGGGGTGACGCTAGCTCTGGCGCGCTACCCTGAAACTCGACAACGGATGTGCCTACAGCTTTGAGATGTAAACCTCCAAATAGTTCCCGGTGAGATGGTCTTTGTGCCCGAGAATTGGACATCTACCTAACGAACTTTACGAGAAAAAAGCTATCATTACTTTTTGCACACCTTATCGTAAGTATCTCCATTAGAAGGTTCTCGAAGAACTGTCCCTTTCTACCATGAAGTATTTGTCATTAGCATGAATGAAAACGCATTAGGCACGGATATTACATTTAGCCGGCTAATATTAGATGTACAATCAAGTAAAAATGGATTTCACGAAAAGTGACACATATCAACATGTGGCTGCGTTTCCAATCTTCACGCGGCCGGGCCCCGGGCGTAGGTACCTAGACCTAAGTAGAATTTATAATTTTACCAGTAGGTACATTATTGAAATACAACAGATTTCGGAATAAATAAAGAACCATTAGAATAAATAATTGAAAATAGAAGGTATACAATTTAAAGTAAATATAGTTATAGCATGTAGACCATATTTTAAAACTAGCTATATTCGTGGCTTCGCACGCGTGGTCGTTTGTCTAGGTTAAAAGTACGCTATGTACTATTCCAAGACCTAAAATCCCAATATAACATTTGATCAAAATTCCTTCAGCCGTCAAAAAGATTTTATCGATTGCTCGGCTTCTTTTAATCGGATTAAGATGTCAAGCACACCAGTTTTTAAGTCAAACCATAAGCTATCCAAATATCTTATGGTTGTAAACTGCATATCAATCGGTCTAGTAGTTTTTACGTGATACGCGAACAAAAAAACATACAGACAAGCAGATGGAGAAACAGACATGATTTTTTAAATGTTATGTATGTTCAATTGCTTATTTTAAATGCCCTAGACAATTTTTTTATTATCTTTGTACAGACCTTTTTATACTTAAAGCTTTATTATAAGTACTTATCAGCATCAAAATCCGATGTCCTACCTCAAGTATGAACTATGTAGTATGAACTCAAATCATACCAAGTTTCATTCGAATGTATTTAGTAGTTTCGGCGTGATGCGTGGCCAGGATACAGACAGACAGTCAGAAAGATAAAAATTAAAAAATATACAGTTTTGGCTTCAGTATTGAATTTATAGCAGCCTTCAAAAATAAATACAAAATATCATCAATGTACAGAATTTGGACCCCTATCCTGCAGGAACCCTTTATTTTTTCGGCATTGAAAGGTGTTCTCAATTTTCACCCATCATATAAACTATGTCTGTGGCAAGTTGCATCAAAATACTTCCAGTAGTACGGTACGTGGTACTTGTTCTTTTAAATAACTTTCAAACCCTATCCTGCGGGACCCCTTTAATTTTCGAGTTTAAAAGTATCCTATGTCCTACTTCCTAGTATGAACTAAATCATACAAGTACAAGTACAGTTTCAACTGTCTTGGGGATGTGAATATCTCGGTTCCATGTCATAATTCCCACCAGGTTATTGACTGTTTTTTTTTTAGGGATTTGACCTCAGTTTATATATATATAATATCAATGGGGTTTGAGCACTTTTTTGACTTTAATTAATGTTGGATATCATTCTTAAGATACAACCCTAACCTGGGATTATGTGTTCTTGTCACATGAGTAATGTACTGTGATGAAGGTTTTTATTCGACTTATACCTAGATTTTTACAAAATCGCTGATTTAGACTATGTCAAAATTACACCCCCATACGGGTAACATTGCCACCCAATTACATTTATATAATAATTTTGTAATGGAAACATTTGGGTCACTCACGAGATTCAAACTCGCATACTGTGCCTCAGCGCGGCATATGCCTTAACCAATTCGGCCACCGAGACCTATGCGTCGTCATCCAAATCTTTCCACTAGCTTCTTTGAACCCGTCTTATGGGGACAGTAACGCATGTGCCGCGCTGAGGCACAGTATACGAGTTCGAATGTCGTCCTTGACCCAAATTTTTCACTGCCATAACATTTATATTTTATGATTTGTTATAGCAGGCATTAACTGCTGTAACAAATCATAAAAATACAATTACATTTACTTTAAAAAGCCGTTTTATGCTTAATTCGTATTAACTGGGTATCTTTGGTCAATGTATTCTTATTCTCGGTTACCAACACTATAAATCCTCATGAACAAACAGTTCATAGAGGGTATATTTGAATAAAGAAACGTAAAGAATGCGTTTTATTGCACTGAATCTGGGTAGTTGTTTGTAGAGACTGATTCATATTAATAACTAGACAACTGATTGCTGTTTTATTATTGATTTAAATTTAAACACACAAATTATTTTTCTACATGAAAACTTTGTCAAAATCTTTGCTTAACTACCCCATTTGCGTGTATAGAAAATCGTCATCTATTTCGTAGGTGCCCAATCCCATATCTTCGTGTTATTTTCATTTATGACATTAACAATATCAGTTGGATGGCATTTAGTATAATCTCTTGCATGAGGTCATGTCCAACTCCTTCAAATGCTTTTGACTACGTGATAAGATCCGTAAAATTCCGCTCCACCTGAGAAATTTACCTTGAATGTCAAAGTTACCCAAGATACGTAAGAGTACGCGAATTTGAGACTTTTGTTCAATAATCCAACAGAAAGTACATAAATATTGCTCTGAGGGTAAGTAGCTATCTACTACCCCTCTGGCAACCCTAATCCCAACTTCTTTTGCTTGACATTAATGTATGACCCAAATAATGTCCAGTATTGTACAGCCGATAATGCATGGCCGGATAATTCGTGTACAATTGATTCGAAATATTTGGCCGGCTTTTCCTAGCTACACATTATTGCCCGTACAAAAACGGTCCGTGTTGATAATTCTTGCTTCCAGGGCGCAGGGGGCGAAGAATAAAAGACGTGCGCTTGTACTATAGTGGTGTAATCGACTGAATGGTCGCAGCAGCGGCGTGCTGACACAGCCGCGTGCCTATCTGTATAGGTACCTACTAACAATAATGCATGGCCAGTATTGCACAGCCAATAATTCATTTACAGGCTTCTAAAGATTGGATGTGAAACATGAGCTCGTGACGGTTTTGTACGACCGGTAATCCTAGCCCAACCATAGACAAAGATGGAATCTTTCCTTGATGCCTCGTTTGTGTAGGCACGGAATAGAAAAACAAGTGGAAGTGCAACGTGTGCGGGTGACGTGTGCCACAGTTATACACAGGGAATCATAACTTGCATACAAATATTTCGTAGGTAAAAATAAAATTTACTCCTTGAAGCAGTCGTTAACGCATTATTTTCAAATTTAATTCATAACTTTAAATCATCTCAATAATACACACCCAATTACAAGAAAGGCTTGTTAGTACGTGTACTACTTCTACTTGTTTTTTCTATTCCGTGGCGTAGGCGAATGTTAGGAACAAACTATCACCGAACCAAATCGGCCAACCGCGACTCCACGTGGTCTTGTCTGCCCTATGCTAGTGTTTTTATAAAGCCAAAATTACGGAGGGCAGGCAGGCGCGGATCCACCGTTGTGGGTACGATGGGCATGCCCACAACCCTAAAAGACTTGTGACGTCACACTTTCAGGGTATATTGAGGTCGATAGGCTGATGATAATAATATTATACATCCAATGCTTTAATATTTATTATTCCCCTTCATTTTTACTAGTACAAGACATTTAACTTTATCTTTATCTATCTCTCAAAATGAAGATTTCAATGGCTGTGTTCACTTACATGCTCGAATCATCCGTGCGATTATCGCTCGATCATCCGGAGATCGTGAACGACTTTGGGGGTCCACATACAACTGACAACTGTCAAGTGTCAGTTATATTATTCCTCCCCTCCACTACTATTTTTCGGATGACCCAGGCGAACGCCCGGACGACACCGTGAACGATTTCGAGTGTACGCGCGGGTGATCCGTGCGTCCTCGAACGTTTATGTGAACGGGCCCCCTGAGATCTATCACTTCTGTAAAGATACTACTAGTCCAGGATCGTTAGTTTCAAAGTAATAGCCATTTTAAGTTTGACAGCTGTCTTCCAAAACGAAGATATCGAATAAATCTTGTCAGGTGTTGACGTACGACTTTGAAGTTTGACATGTCACTTTGACATCTGTCACTTTAAAATGTCTTAATACCTAGTTATACTACTTGGTGTTTTTTTTTCTATCATAATTGACGATTATTTTGACATCTGTCACTTTAAAATGTCTTGTTACCTAATTACAAAACATGTTGTTTTTCTTCATAAATATCGATTATTTATTCATTAGTTTCCAACTCTAGTGCAGTGGGTGGACGGGGAAATGCGAATTCCCCGTGCACCCACCAGTGGGAGAAGCCAGTGGGTGCACGGGGCATGCCCCATACTATTATGTTTTGGCTTAGGAGGTGTTCATTCTTTATAATAGAACATAGTAAAATTATACCAAATAAAGTGATATCAAGTAAAACTTTATTTAATATTTTAATACTTTGTATGAATTTTGTCTTGCGAGGACTGTAACGCCATCTATTGGTAGCTCAATTGAATTAAACCCAACCACCAACTACTACGTAACTACGTACGTACTACGTGATCTAAATTTTTCATATATAAATAATTACATAACAAGTAATGTTCTCGCTAAGTAGGCGTTGATCCTAAAATCATAAAAATATAATACCAAATAAAGTGATACATACTAATACTTTATTTAAATAAAATTTTACTAGTTATCACTTTTGGTGATTGTACACATTATATTATCCGACCAAAATGTAAATCCAAGCTTCCATTATAAAAAGTAATGATAGCTTTTTTCTAGTAAAGTTCGTTAGGTAGATGTCCAATTCTCGGGCACGAAGACCATCTCACCGGGAACTATTTGTAGGCTTACATCTCAAAGCTGTAGGCACAGCCGTTGTCGAGTTTCAGGGTAGCGCGCCAGAGCTAGCGTCACCCCAGCAGGCCACCTTTCGATCCTCGAACGAGCAAAAACTACTGAACTTACACTACTGATTTTTGGGCACAAAGGGAACCAATTGGAGAACTGCAGCTCCACTTAATTTGAAGAATATGGATTCACTCGTTTTGCTGTTATAGAGTTAGCGCGCTGAAGCAAGCGTCATCCTGGCTGACCACCCTTATAAGATAGTTTTCTCGTAAACCACTACTTCGATTGTAATTTTGTCTGACAGTTTCGCTTATTATTTCGAGAACTAAAAGCTGAGCTATGTTTCATTTAAATCTGTTCGCTGGATTCGGCTCGTCGACATCGACGCGCTGAACGCAGCGTCACCCCGGCAGGCCACCCTTTGAATTGAAATATCTCGTAAAGTAATCGAGAACTATAATGGCCATATTTGGGCACTACAGAGCACTTGAGAGCACTACAGTTTGGGAAGTTTTGGGCTGCGTACAAACAAATGGCCGGCTGTAGTGACGGACACGTACTTTTTTTCTGGTTTTTTTCCTTGTTGGCCTTGCCCCTATCTACAAGTACCTGCAGGATTATCCACTCATTACGGGACATTCTGTAATTGGTATTTTTCTAAAAATTAAAATAAACTCGAAAACTATTTACTATAGCCCATACCCACGCCATACATAGGCCACGTGGAAGTCCTTCCTGGTATACGTCGAGTTACCAACAAATAGCCTGTATATTTACAGTAAACGACGTTGATAGCGTCGCCATGCAAATTAGATGTTTTCTAGGCCTTTCCTGTTCGAAAACAAAAGATACATATTTTTTTAATTGTAGGTAACTCCGCGGGTATCAGCTGATAAAATCAAGAAATTTTCTATGATAGGGTTCGTTGATGAGCTAAACGGTCGGAGAAAACAGTATCAGCCATCCAAACCAAATGTTACACAACAGTAGGTATTACCTATGTCCACTTTCTACTTTACAGGCTTTACAGCCTTCACAACTGTGGCGACATCTATACGCATAAATTTACTATAGCTACTTGCAGTACTTGCTGGTCATGTCGAACGCCCTCTGGTAGATCAAGCGCAAACATTTTATAGATGTTCGTTCGTACGGCATCGGCTTCTAGAAGTGACGTAGATAGAACCTTAATCTAAACTTAACTAAACTTAATCATCATAAAAAGTAAAAAGCCGTTATCCATAGTTTCGAGCCGGGGCAGCACACATAACTAATCGACTATATATCACGCGACCACGCGACACGTACACCACAAATAGTCGCGTGATCGCATTTTGAATAATAGTAAGTATTAAGTTCTTGATCTTTATGTTTCTTTCATCGAAAATGAGGATTAAACACTGAGGACTGCTACCTCATAGAAGATTTGAATGAAGTTGTGACCAAAAATTGACTCTGCCAGAACTCATATTAGATACACAACTACTGACAGGTATATCAGTTCATTTATGACAACACTCAAATATTTTTATCTGGCAATATCTATAGCAAATATTTGCTTATCACATGTCATATCACGCTTTTCCGAATATCAAGGTCATGGAAATGAATCAGTTTTTTTTTTACATTTTCTTGCTTAGTATATCCTAAAAATTTAAATAAAATATTAAGTATATCACTTTTATCTATTTATTCATCAACATACGTAATATCTACATTTGCACAATTAAAAGTATATTATTTAACTTAGAATTACATCAGTAACGGTACTTAATGACTGATATAATACTTTCTCAATTGTTTGTTCCAAAATAACATGCACATTGTGCCTAAATCGATTTAACTTTTCGAATAATTAATCCATATTTATTCAAACAATCTATGGCATTCATATCAACACCTATATTTAAGTTTATACAGACATGAATACTAAATTAGTACAGGTAAGCAAAAACTAATATTTACAAATTGGAAGTTGATTTACCACTTCTTTATTATTATATTTTATTTTTATTTTGGTTGTATTTATTTTACAAAAGGGTAACAAGATATTGTTATGTAGATACTGTGTAAAAATTAAGATTGGTTCTAAAATCAATAATTACTTCCCTCTGATAAAAACAAAGTTGTATGTACTGTGTAATACAAACAACAAGAATATACAATGACATGGTATCATTCTACATTTAGGATGGGAGCCACAGACAATATCATGTTGTCTTTCCTCCTCCATTTTATGTAATAAGAATTCAAAACCATTACTATGAAAATATGTCTTATTTCCTAGGATATAAACTTCCTAAACCAATCAGTTTTTTTCAGAACTTTAATAGGGTTTCATGGAATGTTTAAGCTTTTAAACAACATGACTAGATACAAAATTGAATAGACCACAAATGTTGAAGTATTATCTGTGGTAAGTATACTTCTGTAAATTGTGGTACAGTGTCCCAACTTAACTGTAGTTTCAAAAAAGAAACTACAAGAAGACATTGTGCAAACATCACGTCCCTATAAGGAAGGTGGCGCCCTGTTTGACTGCAGATAAATTGGTGGCGTTGTACTACAAAAATTGTATCTAGTCAACTAAACATTAGGATACTGTAATATCGGTTGAATATAACACAAAATCTAACGTTTAAAACGATCTTAAAAAACACTCCATTAGAATTCAAACCTGTGCATGCAAAATTTCCAATCTTAGCAGAAAATAAAGAAAGCAGACATTTGGTTAACATATCGGCTGTTCAATCTTTTTGTGCAATTTATCTTATATTGAGAAGTTAGCTAAGATCAGATAGTTAGTATGTTTGTAACAACTAAGATATAGTTTTACATCATATATACGACAATGTGAGGGTGATAGATATATTCACAAGACCAACAATGCAGTAGATAAACTTAGAAATAACTGATAAGCTTACTCCTGGGGTAATTAAGTTTTCTTGTGGCACTGAGCTGTCTGATTATGTTATTAAGTCAAGGTCAAAAGATGGCGCGATCCAGTGCCGATGTACACTGAAAATAAAACCAACAATATATTTAATATGTATAATTTCAAAACAAGCCTATAGTAACTTTATGAAAGTTTAGTTCTGTTTTGTAAATGCTAGACAATAAAGATTTTATATAAATACTTATTTAACTTTTAAGAAGATATAGGGTCAATTCACATCTGACGGCAGATGTGTTGTGTATCGTCAATCGCATAATGCCTGAACAGTAAAATAGATAATATGACATCCAACCATATATACTTGACCGATGATCCATTAGTGACGCATCTTCCGTCATATGTAGTGATCCATAACCGAGAAAGTTGTGACAGGAGAATAAACTTAAAGTTTAGGTATTATACACTAGCTTGTAATAAATAGGAAATCTATTTTGTATTACACAGTTTTAGCAGCACCACCCATCCAGCAAATAGGGACCACATCCAGCCTAATTGCTGAATAGAGCCCGCGCACCAAGTTGTATTACACAGTAAATAACAGATGTTACACAGAATCACTTACAACTAAGCATATATTTAGATATAATGGACACATAGGATGAAAATTAAGCAAAAAGATTAACAATACTTACACTTACATTCAAGTTAATGATTTTGATAAGTTACTGGTTGCCCATTTTGACCTTTGATGTCATGTAAATGCCGACGATAAGTCCAAATAGACCTATGGCAGATCCGAAAATCTCAACAATAAGGATCTTGACAAAAAGGGCAGCATTGGCTGCATCGGCCAAAGCAGCTCCCGAGCCCACGATGCCGACCGCGATACCGCAGAACAAGTTAACGAGTCCAACAGCGAGTCCAGCGCCGAACATCGTGTATCCAGCCATCCAGTTCTGCTGCTTGATTGCAAGATCGGTCAGAGGCTCCGTATATTTCTCCAGCATGCCTGACAGCACGATGGCGGTGATCAGACCGTAGATGGCGACAGCCTCACAGAAGATAACGGAGATCAAGTTCTTGGTCTTAATTCTGGGCGCTTTCACTCCACCGCCTACTATGCTCACTCCGGTCGTGTGGATTCCCATAGCGGCACCGACCACGGAGAAAGCCACGGAGAAGGCGATGCCCAGCGTCCCCCACATGTAAGGGGACGTGTTCTCCAGGTACCATCCGATGCTGATTTCCTCACCCTTCCCGTTCAGCACGTAGTACAGCGTGACAATTGTTACGACGATCCCCACCAGCAACAAGAACAGGTAAGATAGGAAGTATCTCATCTTGAGATGTTTGTTGAGCAAATTGGTGCTTTTTTACCCGTTTATCCCGAAAGGGACGGTCTTTTTTCGCCCAATTTTGCCTTGACAAGAAAACTCAAAACGAAGTCTTGTGATCACAAGATGTCAGAGACAATGAAAATGTTGCCACGAGTGAAAACCCCCCGAATCATCTATTAATTAAGGCGTTCGTTTTGACTAAAATATAAAAAAATACAGATAATAACGAAAAATATACCTATAGCGTTCGGTTTGGAAGTATGTGGGCGAAATAAGCATTCCGAACAACGCAACGACAGTAAGAAATGTCTATGATTCCATGGATAGAGCTATAGCTTCGCTGGCCATTCATTCGCCTCGTGTCCAGTTTTGGCCTCCTAGGAGGCCACGTGCAGCCCGTGTGCTTATAAAGTGAAATTCTACTGAAATATCTTTGCTAAGACTAGACATACTAGCAAAAAAGTGAAACTATGTTGTGTTGTGTTGTGTTTTGTCCATCAAGAACAGCAAAAGGTGTAGTAAAAGATCCGGAATTATCATTTCACAGGTGTGTTTTTACTGGCCATTATTATCTTAAATATCGAAGTTTCAAATCAAAAATGTATATCACATTAAGAATATACATTATTAACGTCATAAAATAAACTCGTGGTGATAATTAACTGAGGATTTAAAATTTTCATAGAAATTACACCAGTGTAAAATGGACACGCTACCTTAGTTCACCCTCCATCCATTCTGATTCTAGGTCTATGATGATTCCCAATGCATATTTTCGTTCATCGTTCATTTTGCACGTCAAAATTACATGAAAGTTGGAGCGCAAAAATCCACCACCCTCCCCTACACTCTCTTCCTAGTACACACACAGGAAGAGAAGAAATCCCTGATCTCTAAGGGATGTGAGGGAGGCACAGGGTCACGCGTCTTGACCATTCATGAAGCTCAGCGTTTGACCAACGAGTCGGTGATCGTCATGCAGACCAGGGGGAAAAAGTTGAAGCTGCACGAGAGTGTTCCACACGCGGTGGTGGCAGGTCATCGGGGTAGTTGTACTTACTACACTGATGATACCGACGATGCGATAGGTCGCTTCGTGAGGAGGGCGATGGCAGCGTCAACCAACACCATCTTAGATTATAACTTAAAGATGGCAATAAAAAAACCATGACAACGCGGTGGCGGGGGGCCCTTGCAGACCTCGGACGGAGAGACGTGGAATAGGAGAGAGAAAAAAAATTAAAAATATTACACTTATCTTTAATTTCGTGAGGATCTTTACTCTTTTCGTAAGGATTAAGATGTGTCATGCTCACTTAAAAGCCTCATCTTGCGGCGGCGACATGTGGTGTGTCGCCCTCTTCCCTAAATTATGGTAGAGGAGAGCGATGCTTGGCACACGCATCAACTACTGAACGGGTGCTGCTTGCGGGGGCTGGATTTCTCTTGTAGCTGCAGGGATCCCATTTATCATAACTGTGTAATTGCATTTAAACTGTCGTAATATAATATGTAGTAATTAGAAGTAGTATGTACATTTTTTTATTTTTTTTTATTAAAAGTTGCTTGTCTTCTAGAGTAATTTTTCTAACCTTATTTAAAAGGAAAAAATGTAAACTAATATATTAAGCAACAAAAAAGTGCGGTCCCTGGTGTCCGCAGAGTGTTTTTTTTTAAGTACAATAAAAAAAAAACATAAGTTAGTAAGGAATGGAAATAACCGCAGTAAGCCTTTTTGATGTTTTTTTCGGTAGAAACCACACAGACGAGACAGAGCAAAGCATGCAGATGACAATCGACTACAGCTATGGTCATTATGGGCTTCCCATGTTATAGCTTCGTCAATGATAAAGCCCAAGTATTTGAAGTTTTCTACCTGGGAAACGTCCAGTCCTTGGCATGATATTTTAAGCGGGTCCCGCTTTTTACAACCAAGTCTAAAGTGGATAATATTTGTCTTTTCCACTTTTTCTAAATTTTTGTCGTTTAGTTACCATGTTAAGACGTCACAACTGGAAATTAGAACGGTGCGCAAAAAACAATACGTTTTTTTTTCTTTTTTTTTCCTATATACAATTAAATGTCCCCTGTAATAACACATTTCTATAAGTAAATAAATTATCATAGGTAAGTAAATTGTACAGTCAACACAGAAACACACTGGACTTTCAACTGACTTTTTTTGTAAATATATTTTAATTTGAATCGGTTCCAAGTTTCATCAACAAAAATTACTGGTTTTTTGTTTGCTTACAGTGCATTATTTGACCGAATACGCCGTAAGTACCTTGCGCGCCAGGCTTTAATATTTGGCCTTTGAATCAATAACGATTTCTTCATCTGTTTTTTTTTATTTGTAGCCTAGCGACTCGATCATAAGCCAACAGTGGCCCAATTACAGAACTTGGCTTCAATCAGATTGTCACTTTTTTCATAGCAAAATCGACTCTATCGTAAAGCATTATTGAATTTGACGGCTTGAAACCGTCATGATCAACATTACGTAATCGCACTGCTGGTAATCCATATGAGGGAAGCTTGTTTAAAAGACCATCATGCCAGACCCGATCAAATACTCTATAGTTTATGGCTTGCTGGCAGTCTCGAGGTGCGTTCCGTTTGTATTTTGTTCCGAGAATTGCCAAGTTGATACGAACTCATCCGACTGAAGTGTCATTCCGCTCGCGCCGGTGTTTTTGTAAACAAAACAAGTGAATTTTGAGGTTAGAGTGTGAATAGTTATTTAATAACATGAGTAAATCAACTTCTAGTGAAATATGGACTTATTTCACACTTCGAGATACTGAACGAGCTAAATGCAATGTAGAAAAATGTAGTTTTAGTTTGATTATTTATTATATTTCTGAGTTTAATTCAAGATGATGATTATTTAAACATTTAAAAATTATATAAAGAAAGCCTGATAAAAGTTTCATAGAAGAGTTTGTTTTTGTTAGTTTCAGTTACACTTAATTTTTGTATTACAAGATCTAAATATTTTTTAAGCATTATTAAAGTCAAAGAAAATAATTTAATTTTTGTTTGTTAAAGTGTTTACTTGTGATTCTTATGAAAAATGATTATATTCATAGTCTATCGTAGAAGAATAATAATAATGTGTTTGTTTGATTATTATGTTTAGTTCTGTTCAAGAAGATGATTATATAATATTAAAAACTTAAGTAAAAACTGATAAAAAAATTATCGTAGAATTTGTTTTTGTTTGTTTATTTTATTTATTCAATTTTTTTCTGAATTTGATATTCGTAAAACATTTGCAGAAATTTGCGAATGCGAATGCAAATGCAAATATGCAAAAATATGCGAATATCTGCGAATACGAAAATTCGTTACATCACTACTACCTACGTCTTATGTATCGTTGTAGATTCACAAAAATGATCAAGTCTTGGAGAGGCGGACAAATGGGAGCTCGACAGTTGATAATTACTAGGACTTGATAGACAAGTACCTAACTATATTGAATGTTGAATTTACTTGATTATACTAATAGTATGATACATTTGTTAAAGGTGGATGCACATAGAACTGCAGTTCATAAGAATGTATAGATCTCCGTTTTCCGAGCTCATAGGATAGTGTAAATCTCAATTTATGTGAAAATTATAACATTATTACATGTTATTTAATACTTACACTTGATTTCGTTTTTCTTATACTTGCATTGACCCCTCGTTGTTAGTAGAACTTCACATAATTAAGCTTTGTAAGAAAACTAAGGAATTGAAATATAGGCCCATTTCGCTGCTGAGCCACGTCTATAAGCTGTTTTCGAGAGTAGTTACAAACCGTCTCGCTCGTAGGTTTGACGACTTTCAGCCTCCTGAACAAGTTGGATTCCGGAAAGGCTTTAGCACCGTAGACCACATCCATACGCTCCGGCAGATTATACAGAAGGGCGAAGAGTATAATCGGCCACTATGTCTAGCGTTTGTGGACTACGAGAAAGCCTTTGATTCAGTCGAGACCTCCAGTCATTACAGTGGTGCCAGATTGATTACCGGTACATCGAAGTGTTGAAGTGTTTGTACAGCAAGGCCACCATGACAGTTCGTCTTCAGGATCAGAGCACGAATTCTATCCAGTTGCAAAAAGAAGTGAGACAGGGAGACGTTATTTCTCCGAAACTGTTCACCTCTGCACTGGAAGATATATTCAAGCTTCTGAACTGGAACGGATATGGTGTTAACATCAATGGCGAATACATCACTCACCTTCGATTTGCTGATGATATAGTCATCATGGCTGAAACCCTGGAAGACCTAAGCACAATGCTCAGTGACCTCAATATTGTTTCCCAACAAGTGGGTCTTAAAATGAACATGGGCAAGAAAAACATCATGTCAAATGCCCATGTCGTACCCATGCCGGTATATGTTGGGAACGCCATTATCGAAGCTGTTGATTACTATGTCTACTTAGGTCAGACGATCCAACTGGGTAGATCCAACTTCGACAAAGAGGTCAGCCGACGAATCCAACTCGGATGGTTAGCGTTCGGGAAATTACGCCATATCTTCTCGTCTCAGATACCGCAGAGCCTCAAGACGAAAGTTTATAATCAGTGCGTATTGCCAGTGATGACATATGGCACTGAGACGTGGTCGCTAACTATTGGTCTCATACACAAGCTCAGAGTTGCGCAGCGCGCAATGGAGAGAGCTATGCTCGGTGTTTCACTACGTGATAGAATCCAAAATGAGGAAATCCGTAGAAGAACGAAGGTTACTGACATATTTCTCAGAGTTTGCAAGTTGAAGTGGCAATAGGCAAGCCATATAAGTCGCAGAACCGACAACCGTTGAGAATAAAGGTTCTCGAATGGCAACAACGAACAAGCAAGCGAAGTGTGGGGAGACCCCCCACACGATGGACCGACGATATTGTAGCCATCGCAGGAAGTCGGTGGATGGAGGTGGCACAAGATCGCTCGTCATGGCGCTCTTTGAGAGAGGCCTAAGTTCAGCAGTGGACTTCTAAAGGCTGACATGATGATGATGAAGAAAACTACTAGATTTTAAAACCAGTAGGTATTTTTCTATTTTATAGTTAAAATCCTACTCTAGCTATGAAATATATAGTTAGGTTCTATGAAATACTACATACATACATGTCATTAAACCTACCTTTCACAAAAACAACACAATTTCATGGCACAATAAAACATGAAACAAAGTGTAAGTGTAGGTGTTAGAACAATAAGTATCAAAGTAACTTTGCATTATAATGATCTTCACTAAACAAACACTACTAGGTAGTAAATGCAATGAACGCACCGGCTGCTCTTCGGTTGACGAAAACTAATTGCTACTGAATTCCTTGTGAATTCTGATTTTGAATTACCAGTTTTGTATTTCCTAGTAAAATGACAGTTTCCGTGCGGTTGAGTGCTCATCGCCTTGATGACGTCATTTCACGTGCTCACTGTGCTTAATCCAATAACGTGGAAATCGCATAAACAAAAAGTTGTGTCTACTCATGCTGAATATTACGCATTAGCAGATTGTGTAGCAGAAGTTTTGCCGGTGATAGGAGTATTGCATGATTTAGATATTGATATCGTAGGACCAGTTCAAATTTATGAAGATAATAGTGGTGCCATAGCTCTTTCCAAAAACGGTAAATTTTGTAAAAAATCAAAACATATAATTCATCAGTTATCATTTTGTTAACGATTACGAAAAGTTTAATGATCATGTCGTCTTGTGACAATAAGAAAAAATCACCGTAAATATTATTGAATAAATTCAAGATTAACAATTAAAATGGTTTTGCTTCACGCCTGATAGATATATATTCGATCCGAAAAACTGTAACCTCAACATGGAAGCAGATCGTAAAAATAATTGTGAAAAAACAAAACCTATGCAGGAATATTGAGGAAACCATGGAAGGTAAAAGAGAGTTCCGTTTACCTATATTTGATGGGTCCAACTACGATAAGTGGAAATTTCGATTGAAACTTTTCCTGCAAACGATGAATTGTGATCAGGCGATCGAAAATCAAGTAAAACCAGAGGGAGTGACAGATAGTGAGTGGAAGAAAATTAAATTGAAAGCAGAGAATTATATTGTTAACAGTATCAGTAACTCACAGTTAGACATTATCATCTTTGAAAAAAACGGCATACAAAATGATTAAAAAATTAGATGATATGTACCTTATTAGAGGATGCGCAAACAAACTATTGATAAAAAGGAAGATATTAGAAACGAAATTTAAAGAAGGAAATCCAATTTAATTCCTCCAAGTATTTGAAAAACAGATTAATGATCTCAAAAGTGCAGGAGAGTCAGTTACAGAAGAAGACCGACTAAATTATTTACTGTTGTCATTACCTGACAAATTCTCACACATTGTGAATATTATGGACACTATGCCATTCAAGGAACGCACTGTTGAATATGTGAAGTCCAACCTTATTTTGGAATACAAGAAAAATGAAATGGAAAATGTGGAACAAAGATTTGCTAGCAGCAGTTCCAATTCACAGAAGTGCTATGAATGCAATCGTGAAGGGCATTTTAAAAGAGATTGTCCCAGGTTAACAAACTAAAGAAGTCATCGTGGACAGTACTCATCGTATCGTCGTGGTGGACGAGGAGGACATCGCAACTATAGACGTAGAGGTAACTACAGAGGAAACAGAGGACAAGGTAACAACTCTTACATTGATTCTATTTCTGGAAAATCTTCCAATGCTTTCAACGTAGAAGTAATGGCAGCTGGAGTGAACACAGCTTCTATAAATTGGCTTCTTGATAGCGGATGCAGCGACCATATTGTGAATGATGACAAATACTTTTGTAAGTACAAACAATTAGATAGTCCAGTAAACATAAGAGTAGGAGATGGGTTCGGTTTAAAATCAGAAATTATAGGAAACATAACTATGTATTGTCATGCGGTTAGAGAATTACATAAAATTGAATTCGAATATGTTTATTATGTTCCAAGCATGAAAAGAAACTTGCTAAGAGTGTCATGCATAGTAAATAAACATAATAAGATTAAATTTCAAAATGAAACTGCAGAGATCTTCAATGCTGAGCACAAATTATTAGCAGTAGCTAGGAAAAATAATAAATTGTATGAATTAGAAGGCAAAGTAGGGTATGAACTAAAAAAGAAAATGTAGATACATACACAAATAAAAAGACAATGTCAGCAAACGAGAAATGGCACCGAATATTAGGTCATGCAAACTTTTCAAAGGTTAATCAAATGTGTAGGCATAAAGTTTTAGATGGTTTACCTGACAGGTTTGAAGAAAGTTACGTGCAGTGTGAAATTTGTTTGCAGAATAAAATGTCAAATTTACCTTTTGAAAACAATAGACGTAGAGCAACGGATATATTGGAAATTATTCATACGGACGTTAATGGCCCAATAACTCCAACAGGTAGTAATGGTCAACGATATTTCGTATCATTTATTGATGATCACGGTAGACAAGCTTCAGTGTGTGCAATAAAAAATAAAAACGAGGTATTTGACTGTTTTAGAACATACGTGAACGCGATGTACAAAAAGAGTGAAGGAGATTAGATGTGACAACGGCCGTGAGTATATAAATAGGGATTTTTATGAGTTTACTAAACAGCAGGGGATATATTTGAAGCCAGGTCCAGCATACACAAATCAATTAAATGGTTTAGCTGAAAGATTCAACAGAACGATACGGATCGTGCCAGATGCTTAATGACGGAAGCAAAGATAGACAAATTTTACTGGCCAGAATGTGTTTTGACACCGGTATACTTTGGAAACAGGATTCTTACAAACACAGCAGAAAAAAAATACCATATGAAATATTTCATGGCAGGAAACCAGACACAAGAAATTTGAAAATTTATGGCAGTAAATGTTTCATTCGAGTTCCTGAAGAAAAAAGAACTTCTAAGTTAAGTCCGCAAGGCATGAAAGGGATTTTAGCTGGTTACACAGATACGGGATACAAGATATTGGTAGATAACAAAATAGTTATTAGTCGCCAGGATACTTTCATAGATCCAGATGCAGAGGTGATCAGATTTCAAGATCTAGAAACAAATGATGAAATGAAAATTGCAGGAAGAAGTTCGCATAAAAATGATGAATTTAAAAGATCTGAGACTAATGGAAATATGGAAATATTGAATCAAAGAAAACAAAAACCGAGGAAAATATTGAACCAAAGAAAATAGAAAACAGTGATATTTATGAATTTTATGACAGATAGAAGATAAAGAAGATAAACGAGAGAAATCTGAGTTTGAGGAGGTGAGTGCGCCGAGTTGACCTAGAAGAAAAAGAAGGTTACCCGAAAAGTTTAATGATTATGTCGTTTATGTAAATGTTTGTGATGCCGGAGTACCAGATACTTATGAAGAAGCAGTTAACAGATTAGAAGCGAAAAAGTGGAAGCAAGCTATGGATGAAGAAATTAATAGTTGAGATGAAAATTTAACGTGGGAAATTGTTGAAAAGCCAATAAATAGATAATAGTGTGAAGTGAAATGGATTTTTAGAATAAAAACAAATGGAAAATATAAGGCACGTGTAGTTGCAAGAGGTTTTCAACAAAAGTATGATGATAACGAAGAAATATACTCACCTGTAGCGAGAATGACAACGATGAAAGCATTACTGTCTGCAGCGTGCGTCAAAGGATGGAATGTCCAACAAATAGACGTTGAAACTGCATTTCTCAAAGGAGAAGTTAAATCAGAAGTGTATTTATATCCACCTGATGGTTATATTGTGGACGATAATAAAGTGTGCAAGCTGCGAAAAGCTTTATACGGATTGAGGGAGAGCCCCAGAGACTGGTACAATTGCTTTAATGATTTTATGTTAAGCATTGATTTTAAAAGATCTGATTATGACTATTGTTTGTGTACGGGATGTATAAATGATGTGAATAAACTATATTTATGTCTATAGGTCGATGACATTTTAATCTGTGGCGAAAATTGTGATTCTTTACAGATGCTCAAAGAACTTCTAAAAAAACGTTTTCGAATCAAAGATTTAGGAATGGTGAAGCAGTACTTAGGAATTGATGTTGATTATAAACAGAAAGAGAAGAAAATGACACTGAGTCAAGAGAAGTATATAGATAGTTTAGTGGAGAAATATAATGTGAAGGAGTCCAAAAAATTCGAAACACCAATGGAATTAAATCTTTTACTTGATCCCAGTGATGGAGTAAATACATCTATATAATACAGAAACTTAATAGGAGCATTTTTATATGTTGCAGGTGGAACGCGACCAGATGTGTCATATGCTGTTAATTATTTATGTTGCTTTCAAAACTGTTACAGCGACATCCACTACAAATATGCATTACGTATTTTAAAATATTTATATGGGACCAAACATTTGAAACTTAATTACAGTGCTGATCATGATGAAAGTTTTGATGCATACGTGGATACTGACTGGGCAGCAGATAAAATAGATAGGAAATCTACGACAGGAATTATATAATAATCCAATAACGTGAAAATCGCATAAACACAAAATTGTGTCGCGAGCATATCTACTCATGCTGAATACTACGCATTAGCAGATTGTGTAGCAGAAGTTTTGCCGGTGATAGGAGTATTGCATGATTTAGATATTGATATCATAGGACCAGTTCAAATTTATGAAGATAATAGTGATGCCATAGCTTTTTCCAAAAACGGTAAATTTTGTAAAAACTCAATACATATTGATATCAGTTATCATTTTGATAACGTTTACGAAAAGAAAGGAATTATAAATGTGTCAAAAATTAATACAGAAGATCAGTTAGCAGACATTTTAACAAAAGCATTAGGAAAAGTTAAATTTATAAAATTAAGAGAATTGCTGAATATTTTTTAGTGGTGTTCTTATTGTTGCTAAGGGAATTGTTTTATAATAATGAATGTTTATAATAATAGATATTTTATTGAGAATGTTAAACTGTTATGTTAATTGAGAAGTACTAAATGTTATTAAGTTATTTGTAATAATTTTGATTTTCTACAAAACTCAAGGTGTGTTAATAAAAAGGTTTTATATATGAGTTGTGTAGAAAGCCTCCTTTGATATCCACACTATGAGTGTTTTTGAATTTGGTCATTCGAATTGTCGTCTTGTGTCACTAGGGAAAAATCACTGTATATATTATTGAATAAATTCAAGAGTAATTATTAAAATGGTTTTGCTTCACGCCTGAAAGATATATATTCGATCCGGAAAACGGTAACCTCAACAATGATCATACTTAGCGTTTTTAACAGTTATTTTCGCCATTTGTTACAATACGAACGGCCCCCATTTCGAACGCAGGGGAGATCACTGCCGTGACGTGAGCCGTATCTAGGGATCCGCAAATTTTTAAAAGTGTCGATACCTACTCGATTCCAAGTATCGAGCCAAAAGTGTCGATACCAATAAAAGTATCAGATCAAAAGTATTGATACTACTCGGGATCGAGTAATATTTTTAAGAGATTAGATGTGACAAAAAAACGACAATTAATAACGAGACCAGAGCCAGAACTTACTCTGCATTTAAAACCAATCAAACAACAACAAGTCATAGTCAACAATGGTCAATATTGCCATAAAATAATTAGTAATAATGATAAAATTTCTCGATAAAAAAACAATGTCATCGGGTTTTCTACTCAACTATTACAGATTACATGATACGTTTTTTTTTCAACATAAACATATAAATTAATGACATCTAAATTCAGATGTTTTGCAGTATGATTCGATTTAAATAATCAACATATACCGAACACTTCTGAATTGCTTCTTTCACTTACCTAATATTGGTTTAGCTACAAATGTCAATAAGCTGATTATCATTTTGGCTTTTGGTTTATTGACACTAGCTTTCACCTTGATTTTTTGGCTTGTGTAACTTCTTGATACAACCTATTTACTGCCGCAAAATAAGTTTTCATGAACCCGAGATGAGTAATAAAGCTGTAATTGACAAAAAATGCAAGAAAATTTGAATTTGGCGCGCTGAGCGAAACGTTGTACCATAATCTGACGGGTGAAATCTAGTGAGGAGACAAAAGTATCGAGTAAGTGCGAAAGTATCGATACCTAGTAAAATACTAGCATAAAATTATCGAGTACAAAAATACTAGGTATCGATTCTTTTTGCGTATCCCTAGCCGTATCTATATCCCCGTATCTTTTGTATAGTTTGTGGTATCTATCTCCTTCATCTCCTTGTGCCGTGATTGCAGAAGTGAAGTAATGTGTAAAAATTTACAAAATGTGAGCTTATTCTGTTTACTTTACAAACTAGTTTCGGTACGTGGGCATGTATTACACCGTTACGAAGATATGCAGTAGCGAATTAACTATGCGGGCGGTGAAGTCAAAGCGAGAACATGTTGTCTACCTACGCCAGGTTTATTGTCCGGCACTCCTACCTAGTTCTTTTTACAGTAATTGCTATTTCAACTGTTCTTACAGTGATTCCCCTGGTTTGCCATGACTTGCCATCTTTTTCCGATCCCATAGTCGGGTTTGAGACTCGCGGCACTACTTTGGCGCACCGCTTCATTGCATGGCAAAATCTCATCGACGAAACGAGGCCATCCCGGAGACTCGCCGTCAATCCAAAAGAAATAGAAGATCAAATTCGGATGAACCAAACATACCACAACAGGACAAGGTTCAACAGGCCAAGGTCAGGCCATAAGCATGGAAAGAAAAAGGGGCATAAAAAGAAGAAAATGAATGTGAACAGCACAGGCTTTGAAAAAACCTGGTCGAACTCCTCCGAATACAACATATCTACCGGGCATGTGCATTGGGGCTTTGGTAAAAATATTTCATATGAAGACAAAAATGTTGAATTCCTCAAAAACCATACCAGGAAGCAGTGGTTGTCATTAATACAGATGCAACTAAGGCCTGACTTGCCAATTCAACATAATTATGCATCTGGAAAATGTGGACCACCTATATCTGATTATGCGCATCTTGTTATCACAACCACAGATAACACATCATTGTTGACTTTTGATAATGTAATGAAAATGTGTCAATATCAATCTAAACTTGTGGAATTAGGTGAAGCAGAGTATTATAAAATGTGCCAAAGGTCAACACACGCTGAAGAGCTCTGTTGTCCAGTTTGGAGCGTGCCAAATTATATAGCATTATTATCTGGCAAGGATTCCTGTGAAAAACTAAATGGTGACGATGTATTAACAACAGTTGACACACTCAGTAAATGTGCCGGTTACTTTCATAATTTTACTCTAATGGCTTCTTGTGATTTAAACCAATGTAAGGTGCCAAAGTATTGCTCACAATATGATGCTGTTTACAATTTATTATTTTATATAATAGACTCCGAAGCATTCTCTCCTTCGGAGCTATCACAAACATTTGTTAAAAATGTAATGCTCTTTCTGCCTTTACCTAGTAGTAGCACAGTATTACCTTATTACATGAAACTGCAAAGTACAAATTTATCTTATGACACACTTGCCATACCTGCTATAGATTTTGGGCTCAAAAATTCGCTTTTTGATTTATGGGTGATCCAAGATACTTGGTTAATAGGTTTAGGAGGACTATTTGTATTCTTATGTGTTTGGGTGTACACAAAATCTCTAATTCTTACCCTGATATTGTTTATGGCTATAACATACTCACTCGGTATAGCATATTTTCTCTATGTGTATGTCTTCAACCTAACTTTTTTTCCTTTTATGAATTTACTTGTGATAGTTGTTGTGATTGGCATTGGAGCTGATGACGCATTCCTCTACGTCAAAGTGTGGAAGATGGTCGGCAAACAGCTCATTAGAGACAATGTTGTAGCCAGTGAAGAAAATGGTTTGGCTGACATCAAGAATATATCAAGCGCTGGTGAAACCATTCTTGTACAGATACTTGAGGAGACTATGAAACACTCAGTGTTGACTATGTTCATAACTACTTTAACAACGGCTGTTGCATTTTTTGCATCCTATGTGAGTTACATTCCTGCCATTAACTGCTTCAGTGTTTTTGCAGGCACTGCTGTTCTAGTCAATTTCTTTCTAATGATAAGCTGTTTACCTGTCACAGTATTTATTATAGATGTTAAATTGTGTCCAAGGCAAAAATTTTTTTTTGCTTTACTTGGCAAAGGTGTTGGTGAATTTTGGGAGGAAATTAGAGTTGTATTTAATAGATTTATTATAACATGTGTTAATAAATTGCACATTGTATTTGTTGTTGTATTGGGTGCTATTGGAATTGCCAGTATTATTATAGTGTTTTATGTACCTGGGTTGCAACTTCCAGATTCTAGAGAATTTCAACTTTTTCAAACTACCCACCCTTTTGAGCAATATGACATTAATTATAGGGACAAATTCTTATTTGAAAGATTTGGTAGCGACATAAGCACAGGCATGAAAATGCCGCTCAGATGGATCTGGGGCATAAAGGCAATTGATAATGGGAATCACATGGATCCCGCCACAACAGGGCATCTAGTTTTTGATAAGAATTTTTCTATATCTGACCCAAATTCACAGATGTGGTTGTTAAAATTTTGCTCCAAATTAAAATCTCAACCATTCTACCAACAAACTCTGGGGCCTCTCCTTCCAAATTGTTTCATTGAAAGCTTTAAAATGTTTATGAGCAGAAGATGTATTGATAATATAGACAAAATCGATAGGACACCGTGTTGTGAAATATCGAAATTCCCATACAAAAAGGAAGTCTTTGAAATGTGCATTATAAAAGCAATAGAGTCCTTGTACCAAACTCCTCGCGAAATTTTCATGCCTGGTGTGGCAGGGCCTAAGTTTCTTCGAAGTAGCTCTCCCCCTAAAGTTTCAGCCATTGTGGTAGAATTTGAGAGTGTTGTGCCATACTCAATGTCTTACAAATCAATGAACAACTTCTTCATGCATGTAGAGAATTGGACACATGAACAATTGATAACTGCTCCAGAGAGCATGCAATACGGATGGTTTCTATCTGATCTCGAATTTTATGATCTGCAAAGAACATTGGCAAGTGGAACTGTGATGGCTTTATTATTGTCTGCTAGCTTAGGTTTCGTAGTCCTTATACCGGCTACACTTAGTTTTGTTGTTAGTATTTGTGCGTTATCAGCGATGGTGTTTTCTTCGACAGTCACCATAGCTATATTAGTATTAAGTGATTGGAAATTAAATGTTTTAGAAAGTGTAGCTATATCAACTTCAGCAGGATTAGCTGTAGATTTTAGTCTACACTATGCTTTAAGCTATACGAACGCGAGTGGTTCAAAAGCATCTCGAATTAAATATGCATTATCTGCATCTGCAGGGCCCACGGCTGCTGCTGCACTGACAACAGGTTTCGCTGGTATATTCCTTTTGCGGTCTCATCTTCTCCCTTATTCCCAGATAGGCACATTTCTAGCGTTGATCATGACAGTAAGTTGGACTTACGCAACATTTTTCTTATGTTCCTTGTTATTTGTATTTGGCCGTAATTCTACAAAAGAATCTCCACCTGAAGATATAAAGTCTGCTTCTCGCGTAAGTTCCATTTGTTCCGGAGTGCCAAACTTGGAGAGCCATGAACTTGAACATTTAGCGGACAGCAACCGTACAAATCTCACGCATTCTCAGAGTCCTTCAAGTATAAGCGCAACTACTGTAGTTTTACACGACGATTATGAAAACGCTCTTAGTAAAAATGATAAGAAAACTAGCATTTCAAGTACCTAATAGACAATGACTGAATGTTTAGATGTACTAAGTCGTACTTAATTTAGACACTAAGATATTACTTTTTTGAAATTAATGTATTTTTATAATGTACTTAGTGGTTTTACTTTGATATAATTTTGTTTGTACTTTAAGAAAGAAAATAAGTATTATGTTGATCTCTGTAAATATAAACCTATCTTTTTCACATTCAGGTGAACAATGTTTTTGAAAATGTTTGTTGTGACAATAACTATAACGTAATTTCGCATACGACAATATAAATTGTAAACGAGCTTAGCTACAATATTGTTATTGGGTTGCAAACATTGTTATTTTTAAACATAAAATATAAACCACATGATTCAGTGGTTTTACTATTTGGAGGGCTTCTATGTCATTTTGATGATGACACGGGAAACCAAATACGTAAAGGAAAAACCCATAAGACACTTTAAAAAAATATTATATGAGTAACATGTTATTTTGGGTACTTATAATTTCTATTTAGCGTAGAAGGCCACTCAGTAGAGTATTTTTGTTTTACAAAAGGTGGAGTAGAAAATGTTTTCATTTGCTTTGCTTAGGTATTAGGTCATTATGAAAAAAAACGACCTTAAAGGTCTGCAATATTGAAATGAAAGTGCTACAATTTGTTTTTCTTTTAATAATGCCTCAACAGTGTACTTCAAGATGAAAGTATATAAAGAAAACAACATTTCTAACATTTTTTGATGTACACCTATGTGTATGCATGTCAATGAAAGAAAAGGAAATATATTTTTTATTCAACTCTAACTGAATCTTTTATCTAATTCCTCGGCCAGTGAATTAGATCTTGAGGCGGTACAGTGACTCCGTAATGCGTCTTTTATAAAGAAATGTGGAAGGCACCACACTGCATGGAATGGTTCCATGTGAAGGACCGACCAGCTCAAATTCAGCTTTGGGCGGCCCCTTGCTTTAGTTTAACTTAAGACCAAAAATTAATTTAAAAAAACCTTGAAATTGTAAAAAACACAATAGAACAAATAATTCATTTTTTGAAATCTGTGCTGTGTAAGGACACGGCTTCGTACAGATCACAAAAAAAAAATTTGGAGTTTTTACTAACGTTTGGTTACGCCCAAGAAAAATGAAGTACCTACTTAATTCCGTTTTATGAAGAAAACCTTACAGGAAACAGTTATCAGTCTATCTTTTAAACTACTTAACCGATTTTCATGAAACTATTTTCCAAGTTGAAAGATACCAAAACAATAACAAAATATATTTTTTACAATCGGACTTGTGGTTTCTGAGAAGTTGTGGACAAACACATACATACATACACTCACGAAATTTGGTGCATTTGTTTAGATACCCACATAGAATAACATAATATATGAATGTTACGCATTTTCAACATTATTACATAATACGCGTGAACTTGATAACCTAATTTTTTTTAAGTCGGTTAACAAATAGAGAGGTGGTGGGACATCGTGGGGCGAGCTACATCAGCCCCAGACAATATTAATTTAAATATGTACTTCATAATCGTCCACGACCGCTTTGTCAAAAACAATAAGATGAATATCATGCGCTGGGAAGTAGGGCTTCCAATACTGTCGTTTAAATAACAGTACAAGCTGATACTGGCTTCGATATTCCGATGCTAAGACTGACCTTTTTAACCCAAGAAATGTGCTTGAAACTTTTTATTACCTAAAAGATTAATAGAATAAATATGCACACAAAAAATGTTAGCAATTAGGTCTTCTTTATATTTCTCATAGACATTTATCATAAAACCAACAGTTGAAGCATTAATTAGATAAGTTAGTTGAAATCATTTAAAAAAGTAAAACTTTTATGCAGTAGCCATGTCATGGTGAAACTTAGAACACAATTAAATTAAATGCGTATACAACATTTCGTGTCTGCTGCTAACTGCTGAACCACCCAACCCAACACAGCAACCATGTCATAATAAAACTTAAAAGCGGCTATCATAATGAAATGAGTGCACAAATTTCGTGTCTATGCTGTGGACCGTTGAAGAGTTCCTTTATCTGGAGCTTATCCTGGATGTCGATTCAGGTCATGCTTACCTTAAAAAGCATTATTATCAGAACTGAACCAACATGCAAAAATTCGACTTTGTAGGATAAGAGGAAGTTATTCTAATTCAGTTTGCAAGATTTGAAATACAAAGACATACAAAACTTGCAAGTTAATTAAAAGCTTAGAAAAAACAAATTTCGGAACCTTTTTTCACCTTTTTTTATGGCGGCTAACGCTGGGAGCCCTCGAGGACGAAAACTTGTTTTTTTTCTGGATTATCCCATAAGTCTAAGCAATACAAATCAAAAACTTTTCTACTCCACCTTTTGTACGGCTTAGGCACATTTTTTCCCCCCACTGACTGGATTAATATTCTTTTATATCAGGATTTGTTTGTAAATTTAATAATATTTTCATGTGTCCACTTTCGCAAACCCTACGATGAAATGGATATTCATTATATTTGAAGGCGTATTAATATTATATAGGTATATGTCACGGTTAGATTGTGAAAACCGATAGATTTAACGGAGCCTAATTGAATAGATTGTAAACAAACAAAAAAATCGTCAACGGGCATGCTAATCGCAAGCTGATGGACCAATCAGTGCACAGTTTTACAATTTTACTTATACTTTTGCCTGATTTGTAACGCTTGAGATCGTTGCTCCATCTAACGAGGGCGTCCCACACTTTATTTGCCGGATCGCCGTCTATCCCAACGGTTATCGGTTCTGCGACAAATGTCACCAGCCCATTGCCACTTCAGCTTGCTTATTCTCAGAGCTATGTCAGTTACCTTAGTTCTCTGCAGAATCACTCGGATTCGATCTCTCAGAGAAACTCCGAGCATAGCTCGCCCCATAGCTCGCTAAGCGACCTTGAGTGTCAGTGTCCACGTTTCGGCTCCGTATGTCATTACGGGTGGGACGCACTGGTTGAAGACTTTTGTCTTCACGCATTGTTGAATGGGCGACGAGAAGACTTGACGAAGTTTTCCAAAAGATGCCCAGCGCCGCCCCGCTGAATCCTCCCTGGCTTCCTTCTCAAAATTGTTTCCACCTAATTTAACAATTGGTCCGAGGTAAATATACAAATTCGATAGGCATGCCACTGAGTTCCGGTATAGTATTGTCATTGATCATGATTTTTGTTTTGTCTATGTTCATGCGGAGACCAATTCGTTGTGAGGCTTCAGCCTGGCTAGCCAGCATCTGACGCAGCTCTCGTAGCGACTCCGCTTTAAGGACGATATCAGCTGCGAATCACAAGTGTGAGATGTACTGGCCGTTAATGTTTATGCCGGCCCCTTTCCAGTCCAGCGTCCTAAACATATCCTCCATTGCGGTCGTAAACACTTTCGGGGATATAACACCCCCCCCCCCCCCCCCCTGTCTTACTTCTCTGAGCAATGGGATAGGCTCCGAACTCCGGTCCTGTATTTGGACTGACATCCTAGCAGCGTCATACAGACATCTCAGCACTTCGATATATCGCCAATCCACTTGGCATCGCTGCAAGGAATCGGGCTTTCTCGTAGTCCACAAACGCTAAGCACAGTAGCCGATTATACTCTTCGGTTTTCTGTATAATCTGGCGCACTGTGTGGAATGTGGTCTACGGTGCCATATCCTCCTCGAAACCCAGCTTGCTCGAGAGGCTGACAAGTCTTCGCGCGAGACGGTTTGTGATGACCCTCTAGAACAATTTATAAACATTGCTCAGAAGTGAGATGGGTCTATAATTTTTAAACAAGGTTTTTTCACCCTTCCTTCCTGATTGGTTGGTAGGGGTTTGTCACCATAGAGTTAAATACGTGTCTGACAAATCAAGGGCAGGTTCAGAATTTGGCGGTAGCAATAGAATCTCAGAAATCGGATAAATTATAATTCTGTGCAATGATTGGTCGGTAATATTCAATCGTGCATGTCCATTCACAATTTTCTTCTGTTTGTAATATAACGAATTAGAATCCGTCAGTTTGTAATCTATCCGTTCTAATAATAAATCGGTGACATATAGGTACATTTATTACTAAGTATTACTATTACTCGTACATAGACATGATAATGAGTACGACTATGAGTAAAGTTTTATTACCTACTCGTATTTTATAAGTAATTAATCAACTACTTACGTTATCCTTAAAACATATTTATATAGTAAGTACATAATTATTAGGCAAATTAATTGGTTGGGTTTAATAGTAACAATATTTTTAAATATAATATCTTATATTTATAAAAAAAACGGGACAATTCCACACCAATTACCTAGCTACTACTACTACTACTACTACTAGCACACTAATTACTAGAATACCCTGTACTATGGGTACTAGATAACGGATAAACATACATAGATACGAATATTATAACATCCATGACTCGGAAACAAACATTTCTGCTCATCACACAAATGATTGCACCTTGCAGGATTCGAACCTGCTACCGTTTGATTACGTACCTAGGATCACTAGAACCCACGAGACCAACCGGTCGTCAAAAAAATATTGAAAAGAGATGTTCGGAAAATGTATGAAAGCTGGTACTAAAATAATTTCAAATTCTAAACAAGATATTTGTGAAGAAAGAGAATATTATTCTGATAACGACTAGCAAATAAAAAATGCCTCCATTTTTTTTATTTTTTTTTGTTTGGTAGAATGAATACACTTGCCACACTAGGTACTCTAATTTGACACTACTGGCAACAGTGACATTTAAAACGGCACAATGTATGTAGATCTGGCACTGACAGCCGATGGATGACAGATGACAGGACCTTAAGTTTCTACAGGCTTCACACGGGTTCTTTTTTGATGACTTTACGTAAGGAAAGTTTCGTTATTTTATTATTATTTATATTCAGATGTTATAGTATAACAATTGAAATAGCAAAACATATAAAATAAATAAACCTGTTTTATTTTATTCCCAGTGCACGAAAAACGCACTAACTCAATAGAATGGAAATTATTTAAAACTTTGTTCTTTGTTATATCTAGGAAAATATTTATCTTTTGTTTAAGAAATGGAGGCTCAATAAAATATAAATTACATATATTTATGTAGCACAGTAAATAAGCTTTTAAATGAAGTATATATCATAGCTGCTGGAATTTTCTCTGAATAAAGTACCACTTCTGAACATCTCCTTTTGTTTTTTTTAATATTGTTTCTCTGATTTTTGTAATAAAACGAATTACAATCCGCCAGTTTGTAATCTATCCGTTCGTACAATAAACCGGTGACATATACATATTATTAATACTACATATTATTAGTAGTACATAATTAATGTATGTCTATAGTGCATGCCAGAAATATTGGGGCATTCAACCTATTATTTATTATTGACCATGCATATTATATCCTTACAAACCTACATAGCCACAACAGTTAAAGTACACTTAGCAATGACATAAGTTATAAATCTATTTATTTAATTAAGGTAATTAACAATACTCCTAAATACGTACTAGAACAAAACAATTATTGTAACGAACTACCTGCACAAATCTCCTACAATACGACTATATACACATATATAAGTTTTTAAACTGATATTATGACACAGAATAAATAATAGCACGAAGTCATTACGGTCACTACACTAAAACTAAAATCATCATCATCGTCAGCCTATTTTTATCCCCTTCTCAATTATCTTTCCCCCGTTTTTATCACCTTCTCAGTTCTCTTTCAGTTCAGTTCAGTTCAGTTTTCTCAGTTCGTTTTTCGTGTTGTTCGTTCAGTTTTTCTCTCCTTCTCACGTGAGAAGGAGAAAACGGGGGAAAGCTAATTTGTCCACCCGCCATGCTAGGCCTGCTGGACGTTTTCCTCTCTTAATGCACGCCACTGAGCTTTCTTCCAGCCGCTTTTCACTGTTCGGTTAAACGTGGTCTCCACTCGAAAACTTGTCTACCCCAACGGTTATCGGTTCTTCTGGAAATATGACCAGCCCACTGCCACTTTAGCATGCTAAACTAAAATAGTAAACGGAATTTTACCATGTTCATCTGGTAATTCAAAACAAAAGAATTACAATAGGTATATATTTATAAAATGTTTGTACTCACTTAACAATTTTAGAAATACTTATAATTTGGTTAGTGTTAGTTAATGGTAGCTTTTCTATTTGATTTCTGTCCGCAATTTAGTATTCTGCGCGTGACATCTGTCTTGCAAGAACCGCACCCGTTGAATGTATTGTCTTGTACTATTATTTATTCTGTGGTATTGTTTACAAAATATATTGTGTTTTAATTGTTAAACTGATGGCGCGATAGAAACAGTGTGCCATTGGTGGCACGACCACAGATGCACGCACGCTTCTAGCACAGATTTACAGTCCATACTTTCCATTACATCCATTTCCATTGTAAAACCTAATATATTCTGTGGTAAAACTGTGCTTAAAGATCTAGTTGCATGCCTGTAGCTTGTACTTATTCTATTTGTCCAAGCAACTAGCGTGTACATTAAAATAAGGAAAACGTCTATTTTTCTCAACCTACCTCATAAAATTTTGAGTGAAATGATGGAAATAAAGAGTTAATTTTTATATGTAAGTACAAATGATTTTGTTTTTTTTTTATGTCGTTACACCTCCTGCCATAGGTACCTACATTGGATTGCATAATTATAAGTTATAAATAGACGACTGAACAAATAATCACTTCACACTAGGTATTATAAAAATAATATTATAAATGAACTGATTGATCTTGATGAAATATGAGACAAGGAAATAATGTTCATCAGAAGAAACGAAATGGGCTAGTTTTTTAAAAATACTCGTAAAAAGTTAAAGCGGGTAAAGCCGCGGGGCGCAGCATGTAGTATTATACAATGAAAAAATAACTTTCTGATCACTAAGACACAAACGGTAATTTACTTAAATTACGTGGTGTAAACAAGACATATGTTCAAAAACTAAAACTCGACTGCAGTCGGGTAAAATATAGCCAAAGACACTATACCTGAAGAAGAATCGATTGACACCTCGCTTGGCAAAATCGAACAAAAGGGGTGACGCTATGGTGGAACATCCACATGACTGTTAAACTCATTACCCTTCCCTTTCTTTGCTGTAGTCGGGTAAAAAAACAGACGGGCAAATGCTTGGGGCCAATATAATAATATGGTTTAAAACTAACATGGTCACAAACACTAGCATGTATAAACATTAGAAACGGGATATTTACCATGGATAATATTTTTACTGAAACAAAGTAAATGGTAAGTAAATATTCCGTTACAAATTATCTGATTGCAACAACTCGCATAGGCTTAGTGAATTGCACTGCTGAGCTGACATCTCACCTTGGTACTAAGCAACATTAACATACTCTAGCACCGCGCGCGCTCATTGGTCACACATTTGCCATTTTGCTTTGATTGAGTTTTGGACGTTGCACTTTTGTCTGTGAGTTAGCCGTTGTTCGCCATTAGCCGTTCGCCGCTAGCCGTTAACCCTTCTCCCTTCATTGGTCGCCCTTCGCCCTACGCCTTTTCGACTTATCAACTACGACTCCGACTCTCACCCTCCCCATACTACTTTTTTCCATCTTCCCCACCCTCCCCTCACATTTACCAACTGTTCCCCCAACTTAGCCCAACCTCCCCTCACATTTACCAACCCTCCCCTCACTTTTTTCCATTTTCCCCCACCCTCCCTTCAATTCTCCCTAACTTTTTCCCACCCCCCTCACTTTTATCCATCTTCCCCCGCCCTCTCCTCACTTTCTCTAACCCATCCCTGACTTACCCCATCCTGCCCTCACATTTGCCCAACCGACCCCGCGCTCCCCCCATTTCCCTCACCCTCCCCTCACATTTTCGAAACTTACTCCACTCACCCCTGACTTGCAACCTTCTTCCAAACCTCCCCCGACTTACCCTATCCTCCTGGTAGGTACACTGTTACACATTGTTACGCTTTTCACGAAAACACTCCAATATATTTTAGAATAGCAGGAGAAAAGACGTTACCTACACATAAATAAAAATCTAGATTTTAAATTCTTTATGACCTAGAATTACACCTACCTAGCCAATATGATACTACCTACTATTCATCCCGGAAATAATTACAGTTAATAAGGGATAGGTAGTTAAAATGTACCTAGTACTACATAAGTATATGTTATAACAGCTTATGATTATTAACCACGCGAGTGCAGCTTGTTTAGACATACCTAGCTCTACCTACTAGTTTTATTATCTACAAAAAGTCTAAGTAAGTACTAAGGTACCAAAATGTTTGGCCCCGCCGAAAGTGAGACCCTGCGATCCGCGATGTAATTACAAGACTTAAAATAGTAGATTGTACAACAACAAGTAATTTTTGCGAGATTTATCCGCCCGAGCCTTAAGCGAAGGTAAATATTGAAGTGAGGATAAAATGCCTTGTTTTATAAACTAGTTATACTTACACTTTGCTTTTTATTACGATTGCGAGGAAATTAAACAGTGATATTTATTATTCTCTCATCTTATCTAAATACTGCAAAGAAAAGACGAGAGTTTATTTTCTTTCCCGCCACTTTTTTTCAAAGCTTTCTACATGGAACAATAGGGAAACCATAGAGAATTAGAGAAGTAAAACACTGCACTACAGTAACAAGAGTAAGTTCAAAAACTAAAACCCGACTACGCTTGGGTAAAAAATAGCTTACGACACTCTTGCTTACGTAGTATCTCTTCGAGTCAGGGGTGGGGTCACACACTTATATCCAGCCTGGATGGGTTCCAAAATTATACAATACAAGTGGTTCCCCGCGGTTTCACTCGCGTAGCCTATGACCAAGGGCAGTTCCAGAACTTATTATAAAACTTATTAATGGGAGGGGCAAATTACCTATATAAGTGTATGTATATTTGACATCTCTGTGTTTCGGAGGGCATATTAATAAGTGTCGATCCCGATTGCTATAACAATAATTATTGATATCAGTCGTCATGAGGCCCCAGGGAGAAAAAACCGTCCAGCTCTCCCAAGTGCAAGAGGCCCACCAGAGCACGAAAAACATCAAAGTACAGACGCGCAAAAATATGGAGCTATTTATATCGGTAAATTTCAGAACATTACAAGCGCGAAAAGTTTGAGTTATTTCTACCAGTGTGGGTATTAAAACTCCAAATCGTATCAAATAAGCATTTGGTGTATTACCAAAAGCGCGAGGATTATTACCGAAATCCCCACCAGAACGTCCCCACCAGTGGGGATTTCGGGAAAAAGCTAAAAATTAATTAAGAGCGTAGCGAGCTCAAAATTTTTGAACTATCTGAGTTAATACACTATTAAATTAATCAAATTATCTTATCATTCCAAAACATGTAAAAATATGTATTGACATGATTAAAAGTTACGAAAGTAGAGATTGTGAAAATATTGAGCAATAATAAATCAACATAAAAGGAAAAAACAAATCATCCAAGATATGAAAAAAAAAATAAGTTCGAACGGAGCAAAAATTTTAAAATATTTCGATCGGTGTAGAAGTTAAATAATATTTTCCAAATCATATAAAAAGAAACATGGCAAGAACTAAAAAGCGCGAGCGGAGCAAGCGCAATTTTTTTGACCCGTTTCTTTAACACAATTCTAACAACACGATTGAAACACAATTCTCAATCATATTAACTTATGCATTGAAATTATCAAAATACTACGAGAGTAAAATCGAAAGTTCTGAGCTGTTTAATTTTATGTTAATAAAGAATTGAAAATATTTTAAAGTTTTTTCCAAATCATATAAAAACTAGTGGCTTGAATAAATGTTTTTAGAAATGGCTGAAACATGATATTTTTTACGTTTGCAATCCCCATATTTTCGCTATTTTTTCAAAATAGTTCGAAAAACTAAATTGACAAAATAACATAATTATCGAACCTGCTCACAATAACATAACTGCAAATTATTTAAAGAAGCGCGAGCGAAGCGGGGCAAAAATTTTAAGGTTTTCTATACAAGATAATTTTACATTTTGCATTGGGTGCGCATCTGGACATTGTGCGAGTAGATATGATATTAAATTGCAAATCAAGAAGCGAGCGCGTTTTTTTCAATATAATTAAGTATTCAGTATCACATAAAAAATATTTATATATATTATATATTAATATTTCTATCAATGTTAAAAGGAAATAACATAATTCCAAAATCATATTAAAATAATTAATATCTTGCATTATCCCATAAAGAGCGCGACCGAAGCGGGCGCAAACATTCTTGGCTTTTTCTATAGTTGGTTTGTCCTATCAACCAGTCAGGCCACCCGAGAGCCTCTGTGGCTTAAGGAAGGCCATTGATCAATAAAAGCCGGGACCGATAGCTTAACGTGCCCTTCCAAGCATTTCTATATAAAATAGACCACAAAAAACGCGAGCGCAGGGAGCGCGGAAATTTTGAGATATTTTTTTTCAGTGTACAATGTAAATATGATAACAAAACATAAATGAAAATAACAAATGGATATAAAAAAAACTGATTGACATAGACCGGGGGGGGGTCATGGGGGGTCACCCCCATGACCCCCCCCCCCCGATCCGCGCTTGCTAAGTTAGCTAAGTAGTCTGTGACTCTTGCGATGAAGACGAATCGATTGATACCTCGCTTGTCAAAATCGGACCAAGTTTTTAGTTTGAACACAGAACCCTTACTTTGCATTACCGGCTTAGCCTTTGCTCTGTCTGATCTATGGCTTAGCCCTGTAGTTATAGCTTGGCATCGGCATATTATGGCATAGCTTTTAGCTAAAAAGCCACATCCGCAGCCTGCAGTGTGAGCATGGATCTTATCGATCGATAAAGATCGATAAATTTATCGATTTTATCGAAATTCGGTAGCATAGATCTTCTAGCCTCGGTAATTTTTTATCGATTCGGCATGTCGTGAGTTTATCTATTTAAAAAATGGCAACTCTGACTGTACCACAGATCAGATAGACGACTAATCGACTAAACAATTATTATTTGACATAATTTTGGAGATTCTTATTTTTTTGACATAATAGGGAGAAACTTTTGGAATTCTACTAAAAGATTTTGAACTTTAAAATCAGTATATGTCTATAAGTACTAAGTAGAGTGAGGGGCGGCAGAGAGAGGGGGGATAACCCTCCCCCTGCAAGGGGTGGTGGCGGAAACCCATAATTTGTGAAAAAAAGCAAAAAAATAATGAGGTTATGTATGAAAAAACCAAAGGTTTTCAAAGCTTAAAAAAACACGAAGACAAAAGCTACGCTACGCTTCACTCCCGCCTTCGTTTTCTAACCTATCATGGCCAAGTCGGGCTTTCGCCTAGCGCCTCTACCAGTGTATATTGGTTTTATACGAACTGAAATTATATTTAAAAAAAATGCATTATTCTTTCTATGAATTTTTTGCTAAATATACTTGTAATAATGAAACGCCGCTACAAACAGCTGTCAAACATGTAGCGAAGAGCAAATTATCCTACAATAATTATCCATTTCGTATGTTTTTTCATACTTAACCTCATTTATTTTTGCTTATCCTCAAAAACTTTGAGTTTCCGCCACCGCTCCTTGGAGGGCTCCCCCTGCAAGGGGTGGTGGTGGTTATTCCCCCTCCCTCTCCCGCCCCCTCCCCTTCCAAGTATAAATGTACATATATCGATTCTAACGAACGAGCCATTACGCTTACTGGCGTAGATAGTATGTTCCTTGAACCTAACCTAAAGTAATAAGTACCTTAGTAAAATAATATAAATATAACTCCTTGCACAATTGCCTAAGACACATCCCTCACAAGCTTGCTGACAGTCCGCTGTCCTAGTACGATATTGTATTCCTGGCCGATGCATCGTTGGTAACTGCCCACGGCGAAAAAGCATACAGCTGTTAGTTAGGACCTACAACAATGATTTTCCAGGTAGGTGTTTAGACTGAGTACCTACTAGGTACCATAATAATAAAATTAGAACATTAGGCTCAATTACTACAAAAGATAATTTCTGGAAGTAGGTAAAAAGTATCTAAGTATTTTGATATTATTATGTAAAGTAGATACCCACTAACATTGATGTATATGTTACTATATTATGCTTACTACAACATGCACAGGCAGTACATTAGATCGAATCCTTGTCGAATTGCCCTAAACACCTTGAATGAGGGCGAGGGCAATTTCCATATTAACAGTAATAACGCTGTTCTTCCAGATCGAAAGGATCTTCAGAAGGAAGAACAGCATTTTAAATTTATTTTTTAAGGATCCCTAAAACGTTTCCTATTAATCCTCACGATCATGATGTTCTGACGCCTCCTCTTTTTGGCTTTCAATGTATATTGCTGAAATCCATCTTACAAAAAAAAAAAATTGTCGTGTAAGTTTGGAAAGCCGATAAAAAATCGATATATTCGGTAAGATTAACGTAATTATACCGACAACAATTGTCAAAAATATAATACCTGGTATTATTCAAGGGAAGGGTTAAAAAGCAAGCAAGGGCTAAGCGAAGGGAGTTTAACAGTAATCGTGGAACATCAACATACAAACATACATGTATGTATTTCCACCTTAGCGTGGCCCTTATTGGTCCGATTTTGACGAGCGAGCGATTCGTCTTGAGGTGTAGTGTCTTAGGCAATTTAAAATTAATTTTTTACCCGACTACGGCGAAGCAAGGTAAGGGTAATGAGTTTAACAGTGTATGTATATGGATGTTCCACCATAGCGTCGCCCCTTTGGTCCGATTTTTACAAGCGATGTATCAATCGATTTGTCTCTAGGTACAGAGTGTCATAGGCTTTTTTTTACCCTACCACGGTGAAGCAAAGTAAAGGTTACGTATTCAAACTAAAAACTTGGTCCAATTTTGACAACCGAGGAATCAATCGATTCGTCTTTAGTTATAGAGTGTCATTGGCTGCTTTTTTTACCTGACTACGGTGAGCCAAAAGGAGGGTTATGTGTTCAAACTAAAAACTTGGTTCGTTTTTGACTAACGATGTAGGTATCAATCGATTCGTTTTTATCGTTTTTTCCTTAGTCCTCTTCTCTATAGCCTCTATACTTATGCCTTGGAGCTTTCGGTTAGTTCGTTCTGTCAAGTCCTCCAGTATGCCGACGACTTGGCGCTATATCTTCCTGCTAAATATGTTACAGAAGCTGAAAGTAGATTGAACTCTGCTCTTGAATACCTTGGAGATTGGTTGCTTGATCATGGTTTGTCCATATCGGCTGCAAAAAGCAGTATCGTATTTTTTACTAGAAAAAAGACTATCCCAAACATCGACTTACGAATTAAAAATGAAATAATTCCGCAACAAAATTCCGTTAAGTTTCTAGGAGTTTGTTGGATACAAGATTATCAGAAGTCCCTCATTTTAATTTTGTTGTTTCAAAATGTGAAAAAAAAAGCTTCGCGCCCTTTCTGGGGTTTGGTGGGGTTCTCATCCATTTTGTCAATAACTTTTATATAACGCAATTATTCGTAGTCATTTAGATTATGGTTAATTCTTATTGGATCCCGGAAATAAAGCAGCTCTCGAAAAACTATCAAAAATTCAGTCAATGTCTCCGCATTATCTTAGGTGCTATGAAATCGTCTCCTATTAACGCCATGCAGGTAGAATGCGTTGAACCTCCTCTCTGCCTTCGCAGATAATTTCTCTCAGATAGATTTTTCTTCAAGCTTATTCAAAACTATAAACATCCCCTTTTACACAAAATTGAAAAGCTTTACCACATTATTAGATCTCAAGGATACATATAAACTCCCATGTAAGTATCACCCGCAGTTATATTTTAGTTAAATATACACAACTTCCCTGCCCTGTAGTTCAGTATCCAACCAATCCCTTATTTTCTGTGAGCTACGATGTATAATTTTCCAACCTTCAGTAATTTTAAACTTTGGCATTGATAAAGATTCGATTGAACCAAGTAAACTTTTCAGTGAAAAGATGGATAGCAATTGGAGAGAGTGAACCCCATTTTATACTGATGCATCTAAAATATCAGATAACACTGATGCGGGTGCTGCTGTTTGGATCCCAAAGTATAGAATAATAATAAGTCAAAAATGCCCATCTGTATCTTCAGTATTTACTGGAGAAGCAGTTGGTATTTTAGAAGCCATAATGTATATCATCTCGCATAGGTAGACAAATCAATTTACTGATTCAAAAAGTTGTTTCCAGGCAGTTATGGCAAATCAGTTCAAGTCTAAATCTAGGTTTCCCATTATTTTAAGAATTAAAGAGGCCCTTTATAATTGTCATAATCTTGGTTTAAATGTAGTATTGACCTGGATTCCTGGTCATGTGGGCATCCCAGGTAATGAAACTGCTGACTCATGTGCCAAACAAGCTGCTTTACTCGGAAATAGGGACCATTTCAAAATATACTCCCACGATCTTGCCTCTAATTGTCAACAAATTGTCCAAAACCTTGGTTTTATGAATTTAAAAATTAAAATAATTTGACTACTTCAGTCATATGTCGCTTGAGGTTGGGTCATGCTTGCACTCCAGTGTTCCTTGCAAAAATTAGAGTCCGTGATCACTCACTTTGCGAATGTAGCCTAGATGAGGGCACAACTGATCATATATTCTTTAATTGTTCAAGTCTACACTATTCCTTATATGATATGTTACCTCCTGAAATTCCCCGACCTACTAACTTTACTAACCTCCTATCACTTGCATTTACTCCATTTGTTAATATATTAGCAAAATTTATTGAAATTAACAAAATTAAATTGTAACAGAGTAACATAATGTACATGATATTATTATTAAATTTTATTAATCCATAATATAGATATATGTGTGTATTATATGTATGTAGTATTGTGTATACCCTGCGTTGTTTCAGAAATGGTCAAGCTCAGAAGAAAAATATACCTTTTTTCTTTTTAAATTACTGATCATTGAATCTACACTACACCACCGATCAACCTCTTTTGTGTATCTTCTACTCTATCCACACGACATTGGCAAAATTGTGGCAACCCTGCAGAAGCCATAAATTAAAAAAGTTGAAGTTAGTTGAGTATCATTTAAGTACTCGTTTAAGCAATTTTTTACCCGACCGTAGGTAGTCGATGTTCCACCTAACACTTCGTAGGAACAACTTCGAAAGGGAAGCCGATAGGAGGAGATTCAGCTGGGATGGGCAGCATTTGGTAAACTACGTCAAGTCTTTTCGTCGTCCATACCACAGTGCCTAAAGACGAAAGTCTTTAACGTGTTTGTTCTGCCAGTTATGACCTACGGAGCCGAAACGTGAGAATTGGGCACTCACGGTGGGGCACAAATATTTTAAGTCCACAAATTTAAAGTCGCTCAGCGAGCTATGGACAGGGGAGTACTAGGGGGTAGCCCTTCACCCCCCCCCTCAATTCCTGCCCCTTGATTCTAAACTATCTCATAAGACTTCCCCTGAAAAAAGTGACAATGTGATTGTAACCAAGTTCTGTGGTCAGTGGCCCAATTACATAACTTGGCTTCAATCGAATTCTCAATATCGCAACCACTAATGCCTTGCGATAGACTCGAATTTGCTATGAAAAAAGTGATAATCCGATTGTAACCAAGTTCTGTAATTGGGCCTCTGACATCGTGACATCTATCATCGTTTCATGACGAGCGATGACATACCCTGCATTCGAGTTGAAGCAGTGGCGTTTTGGGCAGTTACGAGTGCCATTTTTGTCACTAATGATCCTACCCAAACCAAATGAAAAATGTCCTTCTAGTGCTAGGATAAAGTCGCTTTCCCGATGTCAAATTTAACTTTCATACTCAAGAAGAACGGTAATCGAAACATTACCTACGAATACAAACTTATTTTTGATCATTTCGCTTCAACACGAACGGCCCAGATGAGCAATGCGATGATTCATTCAACAATCAACAATAACTATGATATAAAAATTACTTCCATCCCATTCAGTGTTTTCGTTTAAAATTGTTAATTAACTAAATAAAATGTTTTCCTCCAACCCTAATTACACCAAACTCAAAACTCACCTTAGATTGGCAATAAACCGTCTTAAACTGCTGGAGAAGAAGAAAACGGAATTAGCGCAGAAAGCTCGTAAGGAAATAGCTGAATACATTGCGTCTGGTAAAAGTGAAAGAGCAAAAATCCGTGTGGAGCACATAATCAGGTCAGTAAACACGATAAGTTATATGAAATTATACTATGCATCTGTATTATTGTGACCGTGGTATATCATCGTAATTACCTATTTTATCATTTATCTAGGGGTCACACTGAATTCCAAAATTATACAATACTAGCTGTTCCCCGCGTATTGCGTAGCTGCTACTCAGGAATAGTTTAACTTTGAATCAATTTTCAAAATCAGGCTACTCAGTTGTGCGGCTGAAGGTCCCCCGAGGGTGACTACCAGCTCAAAGGGACTCCAAACACACAATATTATGTAGGTGGTCCAGACGAAACTTTGTGGTGAGAGCCATACTTTTGGCTTTGGATAGTAGATTCCCTCTCATAGAAGATAACTGGCTCGCAGCTAAAGTAGCTTAAAGATCTCGCACTCGGTTACTCGGTCTTCTCTCGATTTAATATCTTTAAAAAAACTAACGTTTATGATCTATCTTCTATGAGTGCGAAACATGTTATATTACCAAGTCGCGAGCGAAGCGAGCACGAAAATTTTGCATTACTTATACTTTTGTTAGTGTAGTTATGTCAAAAAAACAGAAATTTTACGATCAACCTTTTCAATGTGTGCAAAACATGTAATATGAAAGAAGCGAAAATGTTTGGTAAAAATTAGACATTAATGGAATTCCTCAGCGTGCGAAAATTGGTATTATCACAAAGGTGCAAGCAAAGCTAGCGCAAAAATGTTGAACTATTTAAGGTTGTGCGTAAACAAAAGAAGAAAAATTACTATAACTACCTCTTCTACTATACCTACTCTACCATTGAGTAGGTAGATATATGAACGCAGACAAAAATAACAAGGCGCGAACATAGCTCACGCAATAATTTCAAATAAATAATAATTATTATTATTTATATAATTATTTTAAATGTTTGTTAAAACTGAAGGAAAACAATATGTGCCTTATCCAGTTGCTTACCGCGCGCACACTCGCATGTATTCATTCAACAGGCAATAACAAAACATGGGTGCAAGTGTAGAGAGCGTGAAAATTTGGTGATATTTCTAGTTTCAGTGTAATTTTGTGTGCTTAAAAACATAATATTATTTTAATGGCGTGAGCGAAGTGAGCGCGGAAATTTTGAGATATTTCTATCAGTGAAACAAATAAACATGATTGCAAGACATGAAAATAACAAGCAATGCAAGCTCTCAATAAAAACCGACTATTGCACACCATGGGCACTCATGTCATTAGTATGTCAGTGCTGCCAGCACGTAAATCCAAAAATGGCCTAAACTCACTAGGAAAAGGCAGCAAAGGCTGATAGAGTTTTTCTTTTTTGGAAATAGGGAAATATACAGAAACTAGGGGCAGGAGTGGAGGGGCTGCACCCTGTTATCCTCCCCTCCCACAGGCGACGCTTAGTTTATGAGATATTTACCAAACAGCTGTAAGTTAACTTCGGCGATGTGTAGTCATGTTTAACATCTCTGTAAATGCGTCTTTCTTGTAGCGCAATACATCACGGTGCCACAAATACAACAACCCAACAAAAATAAAACTTATCTATCAAAGTTAACAGCTTGCTGGTTTTCATTGCAGAGAGGATTACATGGTGGAAGCTATGGAGGTAGTAGAAATGTACTGTGACCTGATACTGGCGAGGTTTGGGCTTGTCACGCAGATGAAGGAACTTGATGAGGGACTCGGAGAAGCTATCTCCAGTCTCATATGGGTTGCCCCTAGGATGCATACGGATATACAGGTAAATATGGTATTATCGTTAAATGACCTTGTAAAACAAATGCAGTCAGCCTTGGGCACAGTACATATTATAGTCCTTATGGACAGAAGTGTATCGAAGCATTGCTTTCGAGTTTGATGTCTAATGTCAGTTGGAGACCGAGGGTTGCTACTGGTGGGTCTTTACCCAGCTACAAAACAGGAGAGCGATGCGATTTTCACTGTTAGATAGCTTAGGGTTTGATTAAAAAACTGGTGTATTTTACAAGCCGAGCAATTGATAAAGGATTGTCCGACGGCTGAAAGAAATTTGATATTTTATAGGTACCTACTTTAGGTACTCGAAGAACACGTTGTGTTAACGTGTTACGCGTGTGTGTCGTCATGGATGTGATATTCGTATTTATGTATGTTTATCCGTTATCTAGTGCCCATAGTACAGGGTATCCTAGTTTGGGGCTAGGTAATTGGTGTGGAATTGTCCCGAATATATTTATTATTTATACCAAGACCTAAAATACCATTATTATACCAACATTTGATCAAAATTCCTTCAGCCGCTAAAAAGTTTATGTTGATTGTCATCGCATTGAAATACCAAGTACACCAGTTTTAAAGTCCAACTGTAAGCTATCCAACAGTATCGCAATCGGTTCAGTTGTTTTTACGTGATGCGCGAACAAACAAATAAACAAAAAAACCAACACTTTTTTTTAATGTTATATTCTTGTTCAGGAGCTTTACACTAGACAATTTTTTTAAATTATCTTTTTACATTTTGCTTCATTATAAGTATAGATATACTCATACCTATATTACTAGGTTTTTACGTGAAGATAATTTAGGCGCAGAACTCGCTCGTAGCCTTCTTTTTAAAACCACGCTGAGACCCCTGCCTCCCTGCCCCCGCACCGCGAGCGTCGTTTACTCCTTTACAGCCGTTTACTCCTTTACAGCCGTTTACTCCTTTACAGCCGTTTACTCCTTTACAGCCGTTTACTCCTTTACAGCCGTTTACTCCTTTACAGCCGTTTACTCCTTTACAGCCGTTTACTCCTTTACAGCCGTTTACTCCTCGATACACTACTGTCCTCTACTCGTATGTACTGTGCCTTGGGGCAGGCCTGCCAATTTTTGCAAATGTCAAAGGAATGAATGATCAATAACTTAAAAAGTTTATGCTTTTTACTCTTAGACAAATAATCCACATTTTTACTAGTTTAGGAATTTTTATCCGGTAGAATAGTATAATAAGGTTAATAAAACAGTTTACAAAGTATGTAGCTGTAACTTTTTTTTTTTGTTCTGTTTTTTCTGCAATCAGTAGCACTTTTAGCAGATCTGTCGAGGGTTTTGATGTGTGCGAGTGCCCCCCCCCCCCAGTGGAAACATCTCCTCATTTTATTTGGCACTGTTCCCTATTCATCCTATTTCATTTATTGAAAGAACTCTTTTTCTCTTTAGTCTCGGCGCATAGCAAGGGTTGGTCAGTTGGACAGCCAAGATATTTGGGTGCCTCCTTCTTCGTCGGTCTTGATATGTTTTAGTGGTTACATTTCTGATCTCTTCCTTGATTGTACTCATTTCAAGGTGATCATGTATTTCTGAGTTAGTTATGTACCAGGGCACATTGCTTATTGATCGCAGAATTATGTTTTGCTTTTTTTGTAGCATAGATATGCCCTTTATTTGTAGTATATATATATTACTAGCGGTGCCCCACAGTTGGATACCGTACATCCAGACTGGTTTAAGGATGCTTTTATAAATAAGAAGTTTATTGTCCAACAACAGTTTGCTGTTTCGGCCCAGTAACCAGTATAAACCTTTGTAGCGAAGGTTGAGTTGCTCTCTTTTGGTTTTAATGTGGTCCTTCCAGGTTAAACGGCGGTCCAGATGGAGTTCCAGGTATCTCACACTTTCTTGGTGTGGTAGAGTCACATTTTCTAGCTGGATTGGAGGAGAGTTTCCTTTTCTGAGGGTGAAAGTGACTTGAACCGATTTTGTTAAACTGGCTTTAATCCTCCATTTTTGTAGCCATTTGGTAATATCATCCAGTCCATTTTGGAGAGTTGCGGATGCATTTGCTGGGTTTGTATCACTAGCCAGAACTGCCGTGTCATCCGCAAAAGTGGCTGTGGTGACTTTTTCTAATTGTGGAAGATCTGCTGTATAAATGGTGTACAGTACAGGGTCCAAGACTGATCCCTGCGGAACCCCAGCTTTGATTTCATAGAATGCTGTTCTTCTTTTTTTGTTGACCTGGAATATTCTGTTTGAGAGGTAAGATTGCAGCAGCAGGTAGTAGGAATGCGAGAAGTTTGTCTTCAATTTACACAGTATCCAAGAATACTGAAGAGCAGTACTCTTTCTGTTCCAGGGCCTTCCTTATATGCTCATAGACTCGGTGGACTTGTTCTATTGTGGAATGTTTTTGCCTAAAGCCAAATTGATGGTTAGGAATAACTTTACTTTCATCCAGGATAGGCAAAGTCGTCGCAACATAAGTTGGCTGTTTTGCCGTGCTATCTATACTTATAAATAAAACTGTAACGGGTCCAATTCTGTACATTGAAGATATTTTGAATATTTTTTTGCATCAAACTCTAGATTCGATACTGAAGCCAAAACTATATTTTTTTCTTTTTTGTCTGTCTGTCTGTCTGTCTGTATCTTGGCTAGGCATCACGCCGAAACTACTAAATGAATTTAAATGAAACTTTGTATGATTTGAGTTCATACTACGAGGTAGGACATAGGCTACTTTTCATCCCGAAAAATGAAAGGGTTCCCGCAGGATAGAGGTTGAAAGTTATTTCAAAAAACACTTACCACTCTTAAACTACTGGACGGATTTTGATGCAACTTGGCACAGTCATAATTTATATGATGGGTTAAAATTGAGGATACTTTTTATCCCGAAAAAATAGAAAGTTCCTGCGGGATAATGTCCCAAATTCTGTAAATTAATGATATTTTGTAAAAAAAAATGGGGTCCGTTCTATGTTCAATACTAAAGCCAAAACAGTTTATTTTTTATTTTTGTCTGTCTGTCTGTCTGTCCGTCTGTCTGTCTGTACCTTGGAAGTGCATCACGCCGAAAATACTCAATGAATTCAAATGAAATTTGGTATGATTTGAGTTCATACTTCGAAGTAGGACATTGGATACTTTTCATCCCGAAAAATTAATGGGTTCCTGCAGGATAGGCGTTGAAAGTTATTTAAAAGAACACGTATCACGCTGAAACTACTCGACGGATTTTGTCGAAACTTGGCACAGTCATAGTTTATATAATGGATAAAAATTGAGGATACTTTTTATCCCGAAAAATAAAGTTTTCCTGCGGGATAATGTCCAAAATTCTGTAAATTGAAGATATTATGTAATTTTTTTGTTGATGCAACTTGGCACTGACATAGTTTATAAGATGGGTGAAAATTATGGATACATTATGTACCGAAAAAATAAATGGTTCCTGTGGGATATGGATCCAAGATATGTTTTTTTTTGGAAGTTACTGTATATTCGATAATTAAGCCTAAACTGTATGTTTTTTCATTTTTATTCTGAAAAAACATACAGTTTTGTTCTGTATGTCTGTCAGTCTGTATCTTAGCCGCGCATCACGCCGCCGGAACTACTTTATGAATTCAAATGAAACTTGGTATGTTTTGAGTTTATACTACGAGGTAGGACATAGGATACTTTAAATCTCGAAAAATGTATGGGTGAAGGATAGGGGTTGAAACTTATTTAAAAGAACACATACCACTCTGAAACTAATGGACGGGTTTTGATACAACTTGGCACTGTTTTAAGTTATATGATGGGTTAAAATTGAGGACAGGTTTTATCCCGAAGAAGTAAAGGGTTTCTGCGGGATATGGGTCCAAAGTTATGTTAATATTTAAGTAATATAAAATATTTTTTGGATGGTCTCTATATTCGATACTGAAGCCAAACTTTTTTACATGTTAATTTTGTCTGTCTGTTTGTCCGTATCTTGACCGCGCATCGCACCCAAACTACTAAATCAATTCAAATGAAAAACATGCTCTTGGGTGTTTAAAAAAGGTATTGAATAACTTCTTTTTTTTGTTTTCTTCCCTTTCTTTCTGTTTGTCTGTATGTTTGTTTGTTCACGCATCCCGTAAAAACTACTGGACCGATTGCAATGCGGTTTTCATTGTTAGATAGCTTAGGGTTTGATTTAAATCTGGTGTAATTGGTATCTCAATCCTGTGAGTTAGAGCAAGCCGAGCAATTGATAAAAGTATTGTTGACGGCTGAATAAATTTTGTTCATTTGAGGACCAATATGCAAATATACCAACATTTGTTTGCATATTGTTCCTTGAATAGCACATTATGGTACTTTGAACCTAAAGAAAAGACCACGCATGCGAAGCCGCGGGTACAGCTAGTGTATCATAAGTATAGATGAAACCTTCCATAGTAGAGGGAAACATTGCACTCTGAATATCCTGTTATAAAGCATTGTGAGGAATACTACGGCTTTCTTTGGAATTTCTTTAAGTACTTCTTTTGTTATTAGGTCAAAGCCTGGAGCCTTTTTGTCCTTTAGTTCTCTTATGGTTTTCCAAACTTCTCTAGCGGTTACAGGTTTTGGCGGAGGAGACAGCTGGAAGTCCTGTTCTAGGATATTATCCTTGTCAGTGTCTTGGTGAAATGGCTCATTTGTGCAGAATACTTTGGCTAGGTGAGTAGCAAAGACATTGCCTTTTCTTGAGCAGTTCTTTCCCATCTATTACCAGTTTTTAAAGGAGGTTTCATGGTTTGAGGTCTGTTGAGATTTTTTTGTAAATTTCCATAATGAATAATTTGTTGGCGATGTTGCTGTTAATGACTCCAGCTTTGCACTGAGGGTGCTATCCTGCCACTCCTTAAGAGTTATTTTAAGATTTGCCAAAGCTTCTTCGAATAAAGACCTGTCCTCTTTCAGTCTGCTTTGTTGCCATACTATACGCAGTTTTCTCTTATGTAAGACCAATTTGTTGATTTGAAGAGGAATGTTATTGCAGTTGGCATATTTCGTTATTGGAGTGGTGGACAGCCAGCACGCTTCCTGAATTAATAGTGTTATATATCTAGCAGCATCTTCAACATCATCCATTGATTTAAGAGCTATTTTTAATTCAATGTTAGTATCAATAATTATGCTCTCGGAAAGATTCCCAGTCCGTATGTTTGTTGTACAATTTTTCCCATTCATCATATTCTACCAGTAGGTTACTAATGGTGAGAAGTACCGGAGTGTGGTCAGAGGAGCCATCAAAAAAACATGACTCCACTTTGGTGTAATGTCTTGAAATATCCTTAGTGTTGAAGAAGTCTAGGAGGTCAGGTGTTTTGTTTGGATCCGTGGGCCAGTATGTGGTTTCTCCAGTTGTTATTGCAGTCAGTTTGTTGCTGTTCAGACTCAGTTTTAGCTGTCTGCCTCTTGTTGTGGTAAGTCTAGAACCCCAGTGAGTATGTTTAGAATTACAGTCACCTCCTGCGATAAACCAACTGCAAAGAGTGTGAACTATTGAGTTAAATATTTTAAATTAATTTCTACGTGTTGGTGACATAAACTTTTCATACAAAAAAGTGTCCCAAAATTTTGATGCGTAAACTATCAACAATATAATGGATATTTTTAGAGCGATGGTAGTCTAACGTTTCAACAATACCAGGTTCGTTCCTGGGCTCCACACCAATGACTTTTCTAAGTTATGTGTGGTTTTTCATGACAGATAATAAAAAACAACTATTAGGCCGTTTGTTTTGTAGCAAATGTGCAAAAATAAAAGTTGAAAACCCTAAATATGTTTCGATTACCGTTCATTTTGCATGTTGAGATGACATGACAGTTAAATTTAATATTGGAATTACAAAAGTGGGTTTAGTCAAGTGAATTTAAAAAGTTTTTTTTTTGATTTAAAAATATATTTGTTTATGTTATAATATAATTTTTTCGTGCGCAGATGTTTTGATGTTACCTACCTATATCATAAGCAGTCTTTTCTATCATTTGGCAAGACAAAAATAAATAGAAACAAACAAGTATAATGTCGCATTAAATTATGATTTAAAATAAATTCTACATAAACTATCATTATACTCTCAGTTATATTCTTGTAAGTTACCGTAACTTAAAAGTATCGATGCTACTTTATGTTGCAAAAATGGCGCTGCCCGCGTAAGCAACTGTTCTTGTTCCAAAATGTTTGAAAAAACAAAATAATGAGTTTTTGTATTTTACGTGACTTGAAATGTGTGAAGTGACATTCCAAAAGTGATAAACAAAAGTGAAGTGAGAAATTAACAAAAGTGACCGGTGAAAGTTTTTGAATTTTGTACCGAAGTTTGGACTGATTTAAATTCAGCGCGAGAACTCCACAATAATACGCAAGTGTAATGCTATACGTAGTAATTGCATGTTTGATAGTTTTTGTGTACTTTAGACTACTTAAAATTAATTTCAAGCCAAAATAATAACGTCATATTCGTTGACAATAATACAGCTAGCGCCATCTAGTTAGTTTTTTGTACACTTTTGTAATTCTGCGATTTCTGCGCTACTATTGATTCCCTGTTTCTGGTTAAGGAACTAGGTGCTATAGCTTCCTGGAAGATGGCGCTAGTATGCCAGAGATGTGCACAAGAAATAAAAACCCGGCAGTACTTGCGATGTTCTGCATGTGAGAATTACTTGGATTTGGAATGTGCCAACGTCCCTTTCAAGAGGTTCTACATTATGACACCAGAACATAAACAGAGTTGGAATTGTGAGCCATGCATCCATAAAAAGGTTAGAATGAACAAAGTAGATACTCCCGTCCAACAGCAACCAGCGGAAAGTTTTATCACACCTAGGGTGTCTGCCTTAGCTAGGAATATACCTCAATCTCTAAACAAGACCAAAATGGAGACCAAGCTCAAAAAACGCACTGGCGCACATACCGAGTACGCTAGATAGTGAAGCCAGTGTTTCCTTAACAATTCTATCTGAACTAAGAGACTTCAGAGACTACATCAGCATAAACCATCAAACTCAGCAGGCACGACTCGATGATTTCTTAATTCTACTTAAAGAAGCAACTTCCGGTATACACGAACTCGGCAATAAGTATAATACCCTCAGAACTGACGTGGACCGCCTTTCAAAATCTTTTGAAAACGCTGCAGATGAACAAAGCCTGACAAAATTGACAGTACATTCTAACACTACTTGCCTGACTGAACTGGGTGCTGAAAGCTTATCACTAGGTCAAAATATAGTTGCAACGAACCAGAAGTTATTTAATGATAATGATAAATGAGTTTTTATTGCCAAAAAGAGATTAATACAAGTGAAAACAAATAGGAAGTAAAAACAAACAGAGAAACATCAAACAAGATTGTCGGCGAACCCCAAACTAAATTAATTTACTTTAGAAAACCTTCTTACGTGTCATCAACAAGCTGCCCGTAACGATACTGTAATCCATGATTCAGTACAGCTATCTTCCGTTTCGTCAGAGACACGAGACAAGTCTTGCCCTAAAACTGATACAATATTATCATCTCAAACCCCAGCCCAAACTAAAGAAACGACACCATATCCGATAACTTCATACTCTACAGCTGTCAAAGCTAAAACTAAACATGTAATGAAACAAACAAAAGCTATGACACAACAAGCTATGATAGCTACACACTAAAAGCTAACCAGATGCATGTACAGCAGCCAACAATTATAGTAAGCTCTGAAGGAAGTCATAATACTCGTATAAGCGATAGAGGTGAAGATCATAGTAATGATGGCATCTGGCAGATTCATAAAACGAAGCGTCAAGTCAAAGGAAATGGAGTACACAAAGAACAGTTACAAACCATTGAGAGGACAAAAAAGATACACGCATGTTTTTTTAAACCTCACACTACAGAGGATGCTATAAGAATGCACATGAAGGAAATCAGTGGTAAAGCAGGATACCAAGTAGAAAAACTTAAACTAAGGCATGAGCGGTACGCATCTTTTGTCCTTACTGTTCCAGAAAGCATTACGACGCTATTCATGTCGCCAGAATCATGGCCTTCGGGCACCGAGATCTGTGAATGGTTTCAAAGAAGCGCCGGGCGTGCCGCACATCGTCAACCCAACACTTCCGGCCAGAACGCCAAGAAGGGTGACACAACCACGGAAAAAGCGACCAATTAGTGAAAACTATGTGCTCTCCACATTATATCAGAATGTTAGGGGATTGAAAACTAAGCTTCGATACTGACGTGAAAATACTTCTCTACTTCAGGTGGATCTGATTGCAGTGACAGAAACTTTCCTTGACTCTACGGTATGTAATGCTGAAGTTTCCCCGCACGGTTGGAGTATTCTTAGGCGTGACCGGGCTTCCAGGGGCGGAGGGGTACTTCTTGCCGCCAGACCAGGCCTTGTAATCCGACGTCGTAGGGAACTCGAGACCGTATGCGGAGAAGATCTCTGGGCATCCTTATCATATTGTGGCAAAGAGTACTGCATTTGCGTAGTCTACATCAAAACCACTGCTAAAGAAGAAGATTATATGGCATGGTTTTGTAAAACCGAAGATAAAATATCTTCAGTATTAAACAATGTGCCAATTTTTTTGTTTGGTGATCTCAACTTAAACCGTGCAAATGTAAATATAAATAATTATATGGGCTATTTTCTCAATTACTGTAATATTATAGACCGCAATTGTATTTTTAACGAGTTAGGCAGCAAACTAGACGTTGTGTTTGTGAGTGAGAGTGTACCCGTGGTAAGGGTTTGCCTTGCAGACAGTGGACTCGTAGAGCACGCTGACCGATACCATCCTCCCTTGGAAATCTCTTTCCATTTGCAAAAACAAGGGCCAACTGTAATGTTGGAAGCAAGTAATATTGATACCACAACGGACTGGAATTTCGGAAAGGCCGACTTTTTATCACTATTCGCTCACGTGACTGACGTAAACTGGAATATATTTGCGATGAAAGTGACGTAAACAGTGCCGTGGATTGTCTATATAATCGGCTTTACAGCTGCTTCAATTTATGTGTTCCGAAAAAGATACGTAGTGCCAAGCCATCTAAAAGGTACCCCACATGGTACACCAAGGATATTATCAATGATCTCAAACTAAAGCACGCGTTACACAAACTCTGGAAACAAGGTAAAGACCGTCACGTTTACAGTTTATTTACTGCCATCCGTGCTGATGTCAAATTCAGAGTATCGGGTGCCTACGATAACTACATCCTAGAAATTCAAAATGATCTGTCCCACAACCCATGCGCTTTCTGGAAGTTTGTATCCAACCTCAGAACAAAGGGCGGATTCGACCCTTGCATTACGCATGATGGGCAGACACACACTGGCCACGCTGCAGCTGAGATCTTTGCTAATTACTTTAGCAACGTATTTTTAGACCAGCCACAGTCTCTGAATCCCAAACACATGAAAGGTAGTTGTAATAGTCATCTTATTAATATAATATATATTAATACACTAGCTGTACCCCCGGCTTCGCACGCGTGGTCTTTTCTTTAGTTCAAAGTACCATAATGTACTATTCCAGGACCAACATTTGAACAAAATTTCTTCTGCCGTCAAAAATACTTTTATCAATTGCTTGGCTTCTAACTCACCGGATTGAGATATCAATTACACCAGATTTAAATCAAACCCTAAGCTATCTAACAATGAAAACTGCATTGCAATTGGTCCAGTAGTTTTTACGTGATGCGTTAACAAACAAACATACAGACAAACAGAAAGAAAGACACGATTAACAAAAAAATAATTGTTGAACACCTTTTTTTAAGCACCCAAGAGTATTTTTTTTCATTTGAATTCATTAAGTAGTTTCGGTGCAATGCGCGGTCAAGATACGGACAAACAGACAGACTAAATTAAAAACTAAAAATAGTTTGGCTTCAGAAAATATTTTTTGTTACTTAATTATTAACATAACTTTGGACCCATAACCCGCAGAAAACCTTTACTTTTTCGGGATAAAACGTGCCTAAATTTTAACCCATCATATAACTTAAGACAGTGCCAAGTTGCATCAAAACCCGTCCATGGGTTTCAGCGTGGTGTGTTCTTTTAAATAAGTTTCAACTCGGTACGGTTGTCCCCTTGCAATTTGAAAATATGTTAGGTATTTGCGTTTGACCGAAATGTTTTAGGCCAAGTTGAAACACTTTTTTTTCTTTTTTTTTCAGTAATTCACTAGATATTCGTCCCGAACTGAGAAATCCAGCTTGTACTATTATTTATTTTGTGCCTCGAGAATGTTTTTTCTTTGTTCATTTTTTCAAATTTACACAAAATTTAAAAAAGAAATGCAATCAAAACCCTTTCATAGTAACCCATTTTTAAGCCCTCTTTGCGCTTTTAAACCCCAATTTCTAAACATCTTAAGCCGATTCAGGTCAAACACAAACAAAATTTTCTATTATTTTTTTACCTAACAACCTAACATAAAAATCAAATCAACAGTTTGAAAGTTATTCACAAACAAATATACATAATTCAGACCATATTTTTTTCTTCACATTATAACATTTATTTATTATTTATTTACACACAAATGTAACATTACAGAGATCCAAAGCGTTACATTGATGTACCGTAATGTCAAGAACATAAGTTATGTGTGGGGACTGCTTTAAAATGTTCTTGAAGCTCTTATGAATCGTCTAAATTTATCTTGAATGTTACTTCCACTAACAAGATAAATTCCACTACTTGTGAGTGGTTTTAAGTGGTTTATTATTACTGATGGGTGACGCAGACATTGAGAGGGAAGGTAGGGCGCTGGCGCAGTCCGGGGAAATTAAGATCGCGCGTAGGTGTGCACGCTGCTCGAGGATGTGAAAATCACTCTTTTCTAAGCATACACTATGTCATAGTCATTCTACTCGAGCAGCCTCTGGATACACCACACTCGCCGGGCTACTAGTGACCTATGATTCCAGTATAACGACATCTTCAGGGTGCTTTTGCGGCTGCCTTGCTATTGCAGTGCATGATGTTTGCTGAAGCACTTACGAACAGCTTTCATTCGGTCATTCGAGAGAATAGTCGCTTCCCTGCTGCAGCGAGCGCGAGGCAGTCGCAATAGCATGAGTTGAGCGGTACGAGACAGGAGTGCCCCATACAAAACAGATAGATGAGTGTAATGATGGGAGATACATTTTAATATTTTGACATCTATGTTTTGTTTTTAAATTTAATTTAGTATGTATGAATTTAATTGTTGTCTTTCTTAAATTTTGTTAATATGTATTTAATAATAATACTTCCAGGAGCTGAAAGTAATATCTGACTTGCTGACGGCAAAATACGGCAAAATGTATGCAGACATGTGTAGAAGCGAGAACGTAAATACTGTAAGCGATAAACTGAAGCACAAGATGTCCGTACAGAGTCCCCCGAAGATTCTCGTGGAAAAGTACCTGATCGAGATCGCAAAGAATTACAACGTAGAGTACACTCCTGATGAACAAGTCATGAGGGAAGAAGAAGGTATGTCGAAAAAAAGGGAAAAGTATGCATAGAAAAGTTGCATCTGTTTCCATTCTATGCTTTACATCGAAAAAAAAAACACGCACCTTAAGACCAGGCTCAAATATTTAAAGGGTTTTTCCATAAATATGCTGGGTCAATCACAAACCTGATAAATATGAAACTTAGCATAATTATATCTCTCCATGATCAAGACAAAAACGTGATTAACAGAATTTCATTCGATACTTTTGTTATCAAAAATTACGTTATTTTCAGTTATATTTTCATTTTTCTACTTAACGCCTTAAGTTTTATGTCTAAAATAAATCTCACAGCAAGATAATATAGTTTATTACACACTGTCAAGACAAAATTGACCCAACTAAATTATTAGCCTTCCAATAAAATAAATAACTTTTGAGACTTACGTCATTTACTTCCGAGCTAAATATTGGAGTGTTCAAACAGCGCTCGCGATATTCAACCTTATTACGCGCACCTCAGTGCTCTTTGCGGGTGGCAGAGTGTAGAGATGGAGCTAACGTCGATAAATGTATTAATGGTAGGCATGGGCGTTATATAGCATAGCTCGTTGTCCCAACGTTTTCAGTGAGCGACAACGCAAACGTTACGGGCGACTTCCACAATGATCTATTTCTCAAAACGTCTATTTTATAGTTTGCTAAACAGTTGTCATTAAACTGGCGTTGCGAGTAACGGTCGCACGAGATGCATGAAATCTGACAACGCCGCCAACATAACGAACCATGTGAAATGGAATGAGTTGAATTTGACGTCTAAAAATGGAACCATCTGTTTTGTACACGCGCTAGATGTGCGGGTGCGAAAGAGATGGTTACGGCGTGATCGTACTTTTGATATGCTTTTGCTTTGTGCATTTTAATGATTTTTGACATGCTATCGATGATACTGTTTACGTTATTAGGAAAAAAAACAACAAAGTTACAAGAAAAAAAAACAGCCGTCGCGGGACACCTGGCAGATGTGTAAACATTTTGGTTGTTTCATCATCGTCTTGTCTAGTCTTGTCTTGTGTTGTCTAGTCTAGTCTTGTCTTTTCTAGCAATCGAAAAACGTACACGTTATTGTAAATAGATGTTTGTTAAAAACGTAAACATCTATCATATTCAAAAAACTTTATCGAAAAACGGATATGTTTTTGAGTTAGACGGTTGTGAAATAGATCGTTATAAAATTGACGGTTTGGAAAACGTTATCGAGACCCAAAACGAGTCTTGTTTTGTTATCTAAAAATCACACAACGACACATGACTAATTAATGGAGCCTGGCCTTAAGCAAAATCTTGTACGGCACTGCACTCCACTCTGAGACTTTATCTTATATGCCCAGTTTTTTTGTTGTTGATAAATAACAATCCTCTCTTTTCCTTCAAACCCCAACAGTAATTTAATCATTTAAATGTAGGCAGGCAGGTGGTATAAAATAATAGCAGCTAATACATGTGCCCTGTCAGTCAGGGCGCTGCCTGCCCTCTTAGTGGAGTTACAGTTTATTATGTTTATTCTTTGTTATCCATACCAATATATAAAAGTGAAACGTTGTCTGTTTGTTTGTTTGTTTGTTTGGGGAGCTTCCACGCGATAACGGCTGGACGGATTTTGATGATTTTGATATACCCTGGAATAAAAAACAGGATATTTTTAATCCTGGAAAATTTTAAGTTTCCACGGGAAAAATGAAAAAACTGTTTTTTTTATTACTCGCTGTAAGAAACTGTTGCCATGGAAAAGAAATAACAAGTATGTCACAAAACATCAAGAGTGGTGCTATACCAACTTTTGCATTGGTTTTTAATATCCTAGAAGAACATTGGATGCTTTTTTTCGCGATAAACAATAGTCCGCGCGGACGAAGTCGCGGGCGAGAAAACTAGTAATTATTGTATTTCAAGTAGGTACTTTATTTGTCAATCCTTAACTTATTTTTAATTTCATATTATATTTTCATGTCATAATTTATTAGAATATGTTTTTTTTTTTTTTTAGTAATTCTGCTCACATCTGGGCTGGATGATTGTTTGGAAAAAAGTGTGGTGCTTTCCCAGGTCTTTGGTGTAATGTTGTGTTATTAATATTATACAAATCATTATTTGAAACATAGGCAAGTGGCAATAGCAATATTATAACTTTATACATGGTGAGCCCGACATGACTTGTACCAAGTCCAAGACCAAGAATGTCATATATGTACATACCTACCTATTATTTGATTAAATATTTTATTGATAAACCTGAATGATAATAATGTAAACTAGTATTCATCCAGTAGAACTCTTTGTATGTAGTTCATGTTTACTAAAGAATGTTTTTTGTCATAGGACGTGACGCGATGCTGATTGACATCAACAGCCCTCCCAACCCGCCTGGCTTCATCGGGTACCCGCCGCAAATGCCCAACCTGCCAAACTCGCCCTCTGTACAGCCGTTTAACTACCCCTCAGTACGTACTGTTTATATAGTATTCTTTCATTATAAATACGCATATGTGATTAGTATTACTTATTAGTTTACTTAACACAAAAAGCTTGTGGCTTCTTTAGACAATGTGGAAATAACTAACTTGAACGAGGTCAGGAATGCGTAGGTTTAGCATGTCCAAACATAGTGTTACCAAAATCAACATCATCTCAGCGTCTGTAGGACGGGCCGCTCTGTGAGCTAGTACGGAAGCATCTGTTACATATGTGCTTAAGTTCCGCAGATCGTTCTCTCCTCTTACCCCATTCCTATAAAAATTAAACGAGTCATTTTTCCAACGTCTCGTTATTTTTGACGTTTTTTGTATGGCGTTTATGTCAAAAGCCTACGGTCAGGAAGCGAAAACGGTTCGTTTTAAGATATAGGAACCGGCCATTGGTGCCACTCACAACTCTATTTTGTTGCTCCTGGCCATGCTGTATGGGAATCGGGTTTGTTACACACACTTTAGAACATTATACCCCAGAATATTTTTGGTTCGTATAATATGTGTCCTCTATCCATCAATTTACAGACAAGTGTCATTGTGCGCCGCAAACTTGAATAATAAACAAGATGGCGGACTAACCACTATGCCGAATTGTTTAAGCAGTTTTTACTAAGTTTGTGTCGAAATCTAGAGTTAAGTGAAAAAAAACAAAAATGGAATAACTCAAATAGCTTTCTAACGATTGTTCGGCTTCTACTCAGCGGATTGAGATATACCTAGCGGCACGTAAGTCTACCGGTGAACGAAACGTGGCGGGGAACTTGGCACAGTCAAAGTTTTTATAATGTGTTAAAATGTTGAATACTTTTTATCCTGAAAACTGACTGTGCCAAGATCCCCGCCACGTTTCGTTCACTGCTAGACTTACGTGCCGCTAGCTATACCAAGCACACAATTTTTAAGTCAAACTATCGGCTATCAAACCGTATCAGAATCGGTCCAGTAGTTTTTACGTGATGCGTGAACAAACAGACAGACACGATTAAAAATATATTATATTCTTGTTCAGTAGCTTATTTTAAGTTCCAAAGTATTTTTTTAAAAATTATCTTCATTGTACCTTTGGGTGGTAATCTGTGCTTTGGGTACATACTGAGTTATTATAAGTATAGATATTGAAATAAATTTAAATAATCTTTATAATACTAACCTTTAATCCTCCAGATGCCGTCCGGTGGTAAAGTGGGCGGGTTCATCGCCACGCCGCCTCAGTCGTACGGCGGCCCGAGCCAGCCACCTATGAACTACAACTTACCGCCCGGAGTTGATTCCAAGAGCTTGAGCAACAGCTTCCTCCAGGTTATTCATTTAGATGTTGAACTTACCAACTTTTGCTGGTAGCATGCTTTTAACATAACGCTAAATAGTTCAGTACAAAAGATACATAATCTGAAATGAGTATTTGCACATTTACAAATAAAACCGTTTTTTTTTTATTGGGACATGAATTTAATTTGTATGTAAACTGATAGACCCAAAAGTACACCTGTACAAATATACCAATTTATCTTCTTTATTTTCTTTGGGGTTAATTCACGCTTTTTTGTTGTAATAAGCTCATTTTTACGGCCATTTATTATACTAGCAACACAGCTTGACACCGTTGTTTCGTTTGCAGGATGAAATGAGCAATTTACCGCCTGCTTACGACAGCATACACCATGACTTGGTAATTTAGTTTTTTATTTTCATTACATCATCGCATTTCATAGTATTTTGATTTCATTTAGAGTAGTTTGTTTGTAGACAAGCTTACTTTTGAACTTTCTTTGACAGAAAACAATCTTTAGTCACTTTTGAAAAATAATAATCTGAATAAAACTTTTCAAAATGGTAGCGATGATAGCGGTTTTCCGTGATTCGGATTAAACTGTCGGCCCCGGCTGTTATTGCTCAATAGCAGTCGTTAAGCCATGTCAGAGGCCCTCGGGCGACCTGACAAGCTCTGACAGCACAGGACAGCACTACCCAAACGACAAACAAACAAACAAACTTTTTTCTTTCAAACTTTTTAAAATATTACCAAATTTGCTTGCTTTTCTATATTGCCTACGTGAAGTGATTATGGTAGTGCCGTGCGCATATTCAAGCAATATAAAAGCGCAATGTTTTTTTTGTACCTGCTAGCTTTCCTTATGTGACCAGTAACCGCTTGTAATGCGAGTGTATGTGGCGTAGCCTTGCTACTTATTAACTGATTAAGAATTTGATCACAAAACTTAAAACATTGCAGTTTTAAGTTTTGTGATCAATTCCTAATCAAAAATACGTTGACAATTCAATCCCTTATCAAAAATAGTCTAGGAATGCACGTTACTTTTTGTCAGCTACATTTTCTAATCATTCTCAGCATATATTGTCTTGGTTAGTGTTACATGACATTGGTTGCGTGCGATTGATATCCAATAATCATAATTTGAAGTTTTTTTGTGTAGTTTCTCTGTTATCTCCGGGATTTGGGATTTCTGAACCGATAACGATGATATTTTTTTAATTTGAAAAGATGTCCTTCAGTGTCCTCATACAATTTCATCAAAATTTGTTTAGTTGTTCTTTAAGTAAATATTGGAAGTCGATTTAAAGAACGATTTGTTTAAATGTAAGGATATTGCGTAACCACTTGATGTAGCACAATTTCCAGTATTATTTAAAAAAACTAAAAGTGATTTATTTTTCACAGCCTGCGCCCGGACCAGCCCCGCAATCTGGCCCTCCCCCGCACCATGGTCCTCCCCCGAACCAAGGTCCTCCCCCGCACCAGGGTCCTCCCCCGAACCATGGTCCTACCCCGCAGCCCCGCCCGCGCGTCCTCCCCAACCATTTCCCCGAACTACCCGAGCTACCCTCCGTCCCATCCGACCTCTTACTCCCCTCAGTGCCCCATAGCAACAACTCTAACACAAACAACAACAACAACAACACTCCCCCGGGCAATGCTAACGCGCCAGATGAGATCGACTTTGAAGATTTGAACCGCAGGTTTGAGGAGCTGAAGAAGAAAAAGTAAAATGGTTTAAGAAGTAGTTAGTTTACGGTTTGCTCGGAAGTGAATTGTTAGAAAGAGTGTTCTAAAGACGATACCACAAAATGAATATACTCAGGTCAGGATAGTGACAAATGCAGTAGAGGATATTTACAGATCAACCAACTTATCTGTGAAATGGCGAACTACAGACGCCACGAATGAGGTTCACATTTTGCTGTATTTTTGATTGGTCTACTGCCTGGAATACTCACGCCACCATTCAGTTCACAGATAAGTTGGTGTACAGTGATAGGGTTTTGTCAGAAGTCCCAGAAGATCTGTCAAGAGTTTATGAACAGAGGAAATGGGATTTGTTTTCCACTTGTTCACAGAACTAGTGTTCCAGTAGTTGTTTCAACAGTCCTACAGAACATACATCATCCAGTCTGTTATAATATACCCTACAAAGCAGGTGTGAATATACGGTCCGTTCACTGTAGATTTGCGGTTGCTTCACCGTGATGGATCTTCTGTGTAGCCTACAGAGCGAGTTAGCGTGCGAGTTGGCCTGGTTACTGCAACACAGCTACCGCACCGTGTGACCGTATTTTTTCAACACATTAATGTGCAGTCAACTGCTGAACCTTAAAAAGAGCTTCTCTCTCGAATAGATAAAATTACGTCTAAAAACACATCGTGTGCGTTTTGCCCGCACTGGCGTCGTACTTTCAAAAACAAATTTTGTTTTTGCAGCAGTGAATGTGTTAAATCGGAGAGACATTTGAGAGACGTTACATTGTCAGCGGTTGATATGACAATATACAGCTACTGCCACCGAATACTTGCATTACAGTAGCTCGAGTTGGCTGCTAATGCCAAGGCAAGTAGCTACAGTCCGAAAAGCATAGAAATACACAGTTGCATTTGGTTTAGGACCATGCTTACTTCTGACTTTCGCTTAAAATCGTCCAAGTGACGCGTGAACTGCAGTCTTGTGGCGTGGTGGGGTGGAGGAAGTCGAGTGGCGAATGGAAATAAAAAATGTTGAAGTAATTCGGATGTAAGCTACTGACGGACTGACCGATTCGCACGTGACAGTTACTCGTATAATGTGCTCACGCGGTGCGAATATCTGCACTACAGTAATTGGCATGCTGGCTCGCATATTTGCACTAATGTTACAAAGCAAAAAGGGAGGTAAAAATGCTTGAATAAAATTGGTGCTCAATATTGCTGGTCAGAATTATCTCGTCATTCAGATAATTAAATATCTTTGGTTTTGGACACTTCCGAACAAATTTGTAGAAGACGAAGAACGAATCTTTCGTCACAATATTGCAAATTTGATTGACCTTATTATAAACTAAGTTTGTAATGATAATGACACTATTGCTTTATCATCATTTTTGCATGCTTTTCACATTGAAATTTAAAATCGCAAAGAATTAATAATCCATCATTTAATTACTTTTCTAATGCTGGCTTCAAGTGAGATTTTGGGCCACGACTCACCACGCTGGCCCAGAACTCGTTTAAATTTAACACTTTCAGTGCTGACCTTAAAAGGAGAGTCTAACTCCGGGTGCTGACGATGACGTCACTGGGTTAAACTCATGTCTAAAAACACGCCCGGCGTGTTTTGCCGCACCGCGTCTTTCAAAAACAGCGTGTGTTTTCAGCAGTGAAAGAGTTAACCTATAGTTTCAATAAGTTTTTGTTATCACTAAATCAGTATGGAATATGAAGATCTAGCGAATTTATTCGCACCAAAAATGTAGGTGTACCTGTATTTTGTGTAAATATGTATAATGTTATCTAATGGACATGTTTTTAAAGTTTTTCCCTTATTGTGTTATATTACAAACCTGAATTAGGGTTGAACCTCACTAGCCCAAATCGGTCTGCATGAGGGCCGTGAATAACCTTGTATTCCTTCACGTACGGGAATGGGTGCGAGTTTAGGCGCTGTAAGTAGAAAAAATCTTCTTTTTTTTTGTTAGAAAAAATAAGCAATATTTTAATACTTCTAAGGTAACAACGTACATATTTTTATACGTATTTCTAGCCTTTTCTCAACATTGTACCTAGGGATAGGTATATAATATATATTATAGTTATTATATGCCTAGAGAAAACTCGATTTCTTACTCTATATTTTCGCTATACATTTTTCGCTGTTTAATTAAGCGAAATATCTTAAAAATTATTATGAATATCGACCCGGAATTAGCTATTTTTTATCCGGTTGACCGGACATCTGAACTACTTACAATTCTTGCCCTTACTACTAACGTACTAAGGGCAAGAATTGATTTTTCGATACACCTGTATGTCGTTCAAAATCTTTCATCTCAAAATCTACTCCTGCGCAGTATCACCTCTCCCGCTCGTTCTGCACCCGGATGAGCAGGACAAACATTTGAGGACTAACTTCTGATCCTACAGCGCCTTATTCACCGACAAGTGAAGTTCAACCCTTAGATATTTAACTATGTGATAGGTTATGTAATAAAATATTTAAATAATTTTATACAATTTAATCGTATGTTTTGCTGTTGTGAAATCGTACTTCCATTCGCAAGTTGCAAGCAAATGTAAAATACGTGTAACATTAAATCTATTTGTTTTTAATTTATTGTTTTATTCATTTAAATATAAAATTAATTATTAAGTAAATTCTTATACATTTGAGACATAAACAATAGCTAGAGGCAGGGCTGGTCGAGAGATATTGTAGGCGTGATGATGGCACGTCCAAGTGTTCACACCCGTGACAAGCTCATTTGGGTCATTCCGGAAATCTCCATGAGCTTCGACACTTTTCTTTTTATTTCAGGAAAATAAAGTGGTAAATTATATGTAATCACCATTACGCTAACGATATTGAGACATGCCGATTCCGAGTGAGGTTTTCACGAAGAATTTTTAAAATGTATCATACGTCATATCCGCTAAGTAAGCAATTTAAGATAGTGGAGATTTCAGGGATAACCCAATTAGATATAATCATAAGGCCCACTAGATATGACAAAAACATTGTGGACAAAGACATCTGTTTTATCTATGGGGATTTCTGGATGAATTTGTTTACCTTACTACTTTCTATAAAATATTTCATGTGTTAAAAAGGTGTTTTTTTTTTGCATCCAACATGCCTGAAGTGTTTGAGGTCGGTCTACAAATACCTGTATACCACAATACTGTTTTGGCTCTCATGAATCCTGTATAATTATTTGAATAAAAAATTTACTTGAAATTGAAAATTTTGTGGGATCACTAGAGGCCTAACCTGTCAAATAATAATCTTCGAAATCTGTTCAGAAATCCCGGAGATAATTAGTAAACATAATATACACACAAAAACTTGTGGGATTCGAATAAAAGAATATTATAAAATGAGTAATCCGAATATTTCGGCAGTTTTGGTTTACTTCAGAAAATAAATACAAAACACATATGAATTTATGAAATAATATGACATTCGATTAGAATTTACTAAAAAAGTATGTACCCTCGGCGTGATTTTGCCGCCTGGCGTCTTACTTTCAAAAACACGTTTGTGTTTTCAGTAGTGAAAGTGTTAACACTTTATTTACCTTTGTGGTCTTTCGTATCCAAAAAAAATAATATAACTATTAAGCGTGTAATGTTAAAATCACTTGCCCTTTAAAAAAAGAAAAATAATTATCTAATATTTCATGACCTGATTGTCATTATGCAACGTGTAACAAAATTACCTATTAAGTGCCGGGGTGGGGTACTCCACACGTCATGGCGAAAAACTTTAGTTCTACGACTAAGTAAAACTAAGATAGAGTGCGATACTGTTTTAATTTTTTTTTTAATTATAAAATCTCAAAAAATACTTCTTTTGATTTGAATATCTTTCATCTCGTAATCAAACAAAATAAATCTTACTTCTTAACCAAATGAAAAAAAAAAACAGAATGTACTCACAGAGACGCCCAAAGATAGGCACATTATTATTGGTGATCGTCTGTTATTTCGTCTAGAGTTCAAAATGAGAGGTCAAAATGAATAGCTCTAGTAGGGCTGCCTGTAGGGTTTCCTGGAGGAACTTTAACAGTAAACACCTGAGTGAAAAACTTCGAAAGTAGTAAAACTAAAGTTTTTTGCCATGACATGTCTGGAACCTGGCACTTAATAGGCAATTTTGTTACACGTTGCCTCTAGCCCTGCGGTTTTGCCAGCGTGGTCATTTATCCAGGGCAAAAAATCAAAATAAAATGGCCTTATGTCCTTCCAATTAATGCACTCTATTTTATTGACAAATTTCATCAAGATCTGTTCAGCCATTTAGTTGTGAACAGGTAACAAACAGACAAGGAGACAGTTATTTTCGCATTATATAGTGTGACACAACGTATAGATCAGGCACTCAATATCAAGTACTATTATTTATTGTGTGTCAATACGTTGAAGAAACTTCAAACCACTAAAGAAAGAGCATTTACGTTTATAAATAACAGCCTTAAACTAGTATTTTTTAATTAAATTTCTATAATAGTCTTATAATTTGCTGAGAGCACACGGAGATCTTCTTAAGGTTGGCATCTGTAGCTGCAATGCAACTGTCCTTTTTGAGTCGGTTGTTAAGTTGTGGGTTGGACACGACCTTCGTTTGTATCTGCAGTTTGTTCGGAGACTCCGCGAGGAGGGTGCCTAAGGCGACTAGTCCTCTGAAATTAGAACAATATTACAAATTCAAAAAACAAATAAAAATATTATCAAATAATTAAACCTATTTGTCCCAACCGGTAGCATGGCAAGCTACTAGTGGCCAAGGTTGCAGAGTGAGGAACCTACTGACAAAAGAGTACTTGTTGCTTGACGAAGTAAATAAAACGATTCGTTGCATTAATAGAGTAAATCTTAAGGATTCAGAATATATGTTTTTTTGTGTTTGTTAGTTTGTCTGTATGTTTGTTCGCGCATCACGTAAAAACTACTGGACAGATTGTAATGCGAATTTCACTGTTGGATAGTTTAGGGTTTGACTTAAAAACTTGGTGTACTTGGTATCTCAATCTGATAAGTAAAAGCCGATCAATCGATAAAAACTTTTTGACGGCTGAAGGAATTTTGATCAAATGTTGGTATTTTAGGTCTTGGAATAGTACATACAGTACTTTTAACCTAGAGAAATTACCACGCGTGCGAAGCCGCGGGAGCAGCTAGTTCATTAATAAGTTCATTAATAAAAACGGGGGAAAGATAATTTGTGCACCTCCCCATGCTAGGCCTGCTGAAGTAAGCCTCATTGTCAGTAATCCAGGGCCCCGATTCTGTAAGCTATTGAACCGCGATAACGCAAGTCAATCGCTTGAATTTTTTTGAGAAATTTTCTTATTTACCACTTAAAAGTGCTGGAAGCGAAAATTTTGCAAAAATTTTTGTTTTTCAGTTTTTTATTTTTTGAATATTTCCAAAAAAAAAACACTTCTAGCACTTTTAAGTGGTAAATAAGAAAATTTCTCAAAAAATTTCAAGCGATCGACTTGCGTTATCGCGGTTCAATAGCTTACAGAATCGGGGCCCTGTTGAGCAGCTGAATGACGGACTCCGCTAGATCCACGCTGTCCGTTTGCTGCGCGAGCGCAACCGACAAGTTCGAGAGTAATGTTTACCTGAAGTAAGCCTCATTGTCAGTAATCCTGTTGAGCAGCTGTATGATGGACTCAGCTAGATCCACGCTGTCCGTTTGCTGCGCGAGCGCAACCGACAATTTCGAGAGTAATGTTTACCTGAAGTAAGCCTCATTGTCAGTAATCCTGTTGAGCAGCTGTATGATGGACTCAGCTAGATCCACGCTGTCCGTTTGCTGCGCGAGCGCAACCGACAAGTTCAGGAGTAATGACGCCGCTGCGATCTGTAAAACGAAAATGTTTAATAGGTAACTAGGATTTAACTTTCGGTTAAGGTGTTTAAGGCACGGGATCAGTCGAACATAAATACGCTGCTAAAATCATAACCTTTATTTTTCGTAGTCGCATAAAAATTTAAGAGTAACGTAGGGACGAACTACTAGTGTATTTCGAATGTTTTAACCTTACCTGAGTATTGTTATTAAGTGCAGTGAGGCATATGATGGAATGTGCGATGCTTTCCCGCGCCGCGATGACCAACATCTCGCCCGGCAGGTCACTGAACGCGTTCACTAGCACTCGCATCGCTAACATTTGATTCGGTGCTAGGTTTCCTGTGGAGGATATAATGGGTAATTTGAATAACAATAAGTATAACCTTTTGATAAAATTATAATGTTTTTTTAGCTACAAATTATTTATTAGATAATGCAACAATTATGAGAAGTAAATTTTGATCAATAAATGACTGAGCTAATGCTCATGCTCAAAATTAAAGCATCTGCTTTGAAGTAGACTCATTCAAAGGTTTTTTAGAAGAGATCGCGAGAGAGAATTTTGGTGCAATATATTGTATATCCATCTATCTAGTAATTTGTTAAATGGCTTAATTCCATCTATGTGGCCGTTAACATTAAAGGATAAGTAGTTCGCATTTAGACTTCTTTTTTTTGTTCGTGTAAAGATAATGTGGGGTTGATTGCTGTAATATTAAAATAATAAGTTTTCAGAGAGGAATTACAGAGAACTACTGTATAAACCATTCATAATCGTTTACCTATGCTGAAATAATAGATGAGAATATGTAGTGACGAAGATTAATAATTAAATTTTATTCGGTGCTTTACATTACATACTAATAGGCTTAAAACAATGACGAGATACACGATAATGATGTAATGATTGTACATTTATGGTACAGATCTGTACAGTATCTGACGAAGGTAGGCCCGTACATTGTGTCAAATATTTGTCCGTTTATATCTTTGTTCCTTACAGCTAGTCTAGTTACATCTAAATATAAAACAACTGTCCTGGTGCTAATAAAGAAAGCAAATATCTGACGAAGGTAGGCCCGTACGTTGTGTCAAATATTTGTCTGTTTATATCTTTGTTCCTTACAGCTAGTCTAGTTACATCTAAATATAAAACAACTGTCCTGGTGCTAATAAAGAGAGCAAATATCTGACGAAGGTAGGCCCGTACGTTGTGTCAAATATGTGTCCGTTTATATCTTTGTTCCTTACAGCTAGTCTAGTTACATCTAAATATAAAACAACTATCCTGGTGCTAATAAAGAAAGCAAATATCTGACGAAGGTAGGCCCGTACGTTGTGTCAAATATTTGTCCGTTTATATCTTTGTTCCTTTTTGCTAGTCTAGTTACATCTAACTATAAAACAACTGACCTGGTGCTTATAAAGAGAGCAAATATCTGACGAAGGTAGGCCCGTACGTTGTGTCAAATATTTGTCCGTTTATATCTTTGTTCCTTACAGCTAGTCTAGTTACATCTTAATATAAAACAACTGTCCTGGTGCTAATAAAGAAAGCAAATATCTGACGAAGGTAGGCCCGTACGTTGTGTCAAATATTTGTCCGTTTATATCTTTGTTCCTTACAGCTAGTCTAGTTACATCTAACTATAAAACAACTGACCTGGTGCTAATAAAGACAGCAAATATCTGACGAAGGTAGGCCCGTACGTTGTGTCAAATATTTGTCCGTTTATATCTTTGTTCCTTACAGCTAGTCTAGTTACATCTAACTATAAAACAACTGACCTGGTGCTAATAAAGGGAGCAAATATCTGACGAAGGTAGGCCCGTACGTTGTGTCAAATATTTGTCCGTTTATATCTTTGTTCCTTATAGCTAGTCTAGTTACATCTAACTATAAAACAACTGACCTGGTGCTAATAAAGAGAGCAAATATCTGACGAAGGTGGGCCCGTACGTTGTGTCAAATATTTGTCCGTTTATATCTTTGTTCCTTACAGCTAGTCTAGTTACATCTAACTATAAAACAACTGACCTGGTGCTAATAAAGAGAGCAAATATCTGACGATGGTAGGCCCGTACGTTGTGTCAAATATTTGTCCGTTTATATCTTTGTTCCTTACAGCTAGACTAGTTACATCTAACTATAAAACAACTGACCTGGTGCTAATAAAGAGAGCAAATATCTGACGAAGGTAGGCCCGTACGTTGTGTCAAATATTTGTCCGTTTATATCTTTGTTCCTTACAGCTAGTCTAGTTACATCTAACTATAAAACAACTGACCTGGTGCTAATAAAGAAAGCAAATATCTGACGAAGGTAGGCCCGTACGTTGGGTCAAATATTTGTCCATTTATATCTTTGTTCCTTACAGCTAGTCTAGTTACATCTAACTATAAAACAACTGACCTGGTGCTAATAAAGAGAGCAAATATCTGACGATGGTAGGCCCGTACGTTGTGTCAAATATTTGTCCGTTTATATCTTTGTTCCTTACAGCTAGACTAGTTACATCTAACTATAAAACAACTGACCTGGTGCTAATAAAGAGAGCAAATATCTGACGAAGGTAGGCCCGTACGTTGTGTCAAATATTTGTCCGTTTATATCTTTGTTCCTTACAGCTAGTCTAGTTACATCTAACACTGGGAAGAGTACATCTGAAAAATAAATACAATAATTACAAAACTTAACCACTAAGGACATAAAATAAATACATAATCGTCCGATTCAAACAACTCACAAAATCCATATTAATATTAATTTACAAAAGCTAAAGTAACTCTCTATCTGTCGGTTTGTTACCTTTTCACGACTTAGCGGCTGAGCCAATTTTGATGAAATTTGATATGGAGATAGTTTGAACCCTGGGGAAGGACCGTACTTTTATCGCAACAAACTGTACAGTAGTGCTCGCGGGAAAAATTTAGTACATTATAATTTTTATCTACACTCCATATTGTAAGATCCGGATTATGAAAACAAAAAATATTCGTCCAAAAAAAAAACGACTTCATATTAAAAAAGTTATTTTGTTAACAACCACTAAAAAGAATAAAATAATTACAATTGAGCCAGAACAGTATCACTTTTTTACCAACGTAATAATAATGCAAAAAAACAACATAAGATAAGAAAGCGTTTGTTGAAGGCGGTGCCAAACCGAGCCATAATTATTAACATGGTTGAGCTTATTCAAAAAGATAATTTGATAATGATAGATAATGTGAATAATGTGTTGATGTGTGTATAGATCATATTATTATATATGATTATATCGTCAAGCCATACAGATATATATTTATGGCTTCACAATATATTAGTTTGATTTTTTGATTTTGAGTGGCCTAAGCAAACATCGGAAAGAATAAAATAAAATAGTAAAGTAGCCAAAGAAAATAGTAGACACTCACTCACTTTAGACTTAAAGCGTTGGTAAATTGAAACCAAAGATGAATAAACCTACATACATTATATTAACAACTGAATTAGTTATGACGAAAATTATCTATGATTTCACTGGAATGAAATGGAGCTCTTTAAAAATATGGTAACACATCTCGTAGATATGAGGAAACATAAACCCAAAACAAAACGATTTATAAGTTGATGTTTTTTTTTTTAAAGCAATCTTTTACGAGACACCACCAGTTCCACTTAAGACCTGAGAACTCATCGAGACCAATCAAATAAGCCTAAACTCAAAGGGATTTCATCATTTGATGGTTGGGTAATGGGTTCCTATAACTCCCATCTCCATCATCAGACCCTCGAAACCTCAATAGAACAGAGAACTTATGAAGACAAACCCAATAAAAACAAACTCGATGGGGTTTCATTATTTGATTGTTGAGTTCCTATGACTACCTTCCGGCTGCATCATCAGACCCTGGATACCACATATAACCAGAGAGCTCATCATGACAAATCAAATGAGCCAAAACTCGAAGGGGTTCCCATCATTTTGTTGTTGAGTTCCTGTGACTACCTTTCAGCTCCATCATCAGACCCTGGATACCACATAAAACTAGAGAACTCATCAAGACAAACAAAATGAGCCCAAACTCGAAGGGGTTCCAAAATTTTGTTTTTGAGTTCCTGTGACTACCTTCCGGCTCCATAATCAGACTGTGGATACCACATAACGCCAGAGAACTCATCAAGACAAACCAGATGAGCCCAAACTCGGAAGGGTTCCATCATTGTGTTGTTGAGTTCCTGTGACTACCTTCCGGCTCCATCATCAGACCCTGGATACCACATAAAACCAGAGAACTCACCAAGACAAACCAAATAAGCCCAAACTCAAAAAGGTTCTATCATATTTTTGTTGAGTTCCTGTGACTACCTTCCGGCTTCATCATCAGACCCTGGACACCACATAAAACCAGAGATCTCATCAAGACAAACCAAATAAGCCCAAACTCGAAGGGATGCCACAATCCGATTGTGTAGATTCTTTGACTACTACTACTACTACTACTGTAGTTTTTTAATTGTCATCAGAACTACACCCATGTGCAAAACTTCAGCATCTTTGGACGTCCTTAAATTGTTCAAAATTGACTTGCGATCCAGTCCCAAACATAATAACACAGTGAAACAAATCAAAGCTTGTTTAAAGCTTCTAAACCAATTTTGATGAAATTTATACAGTACCACACTAGAGGTTTTCTTACTTAAGTAAAACAATCATCAAATTCGGTTTAGAAATCCCAAGATATTAGAGAACATAAACTATAAATCAAATAGATTTTCTAATACAACTACTGAACCAATTTTGATGAAGTTTTTATGGGACTACACTGAAAATTTACCCTTTTGAATAAAAAAAACAACCATCTAAATCGGTTTAGAAATCTTAGAGATAAACACAAAATCAAGGCAATTTAAAAACAAAATCGAATGGATTTACTCAAAAAACTATTTATTCTCGAAAAGCTGCTGAAGCAATTTTGATACAATTGATATGGGACCACTTGGAGAGTATACCCTTTCAAACAAACAAAGAATTTTTAAAATCGGTCAGCAATTGACGGAGAAAACGAAGCGAAAAAAAAAAAAAAACGTACACACAATCGAACATATACTCGTAACCGTGTCCTTTTGTGAAGTTGCTTAAAAATGGTGGCATAATCCATACCAATATATAAAAGTGAAACGTTGTCTGTTTCTTTGGGGCGATGACGGCTGGACGGATTTTGATGAAATTTAGAATGGAGATAGCTTATACCCTAGAATAAAACATAGGATACTTTTTATCCTGGAAAATTGTAGAAAGGTTGTCTGGAAGAAATCGCTCTTTAGCGATAAGACCGCCAATGGTACTCTTTAATTTATAAGTTGTATCTTTATTTGTATTATTTTTTGGTGTGCAATAAAGTGTATTTGTATTGTATTGTATTGTAAGTTTCCACGGGAAAACTAGAAAATGTTGATTACTCACTCTAAGGAACGGTTGCCATCACATAATAGTCTGTGGTTGCCATGGAAACGAAATAACAAGTCTGTCAAAAAACATCAAGAGTGGTGCTATACCTACTTTTGCATTGGTTTTTAATATCCTAGAAGAAAATGGGATGTTTTTTTTTTCAGGATATACAGTAGTCCGCGCGTACGAAATCGCGGGCGGGAAAACTAGTGATATATACTCGTATTACGCACGGCACGTCTCTAATAAGAAAAATAAATAAATTATAACAATGTTTTTTGAACTAAACAATGTTATTATATACATATATTTTCCCATAAAAGCACCGGTTTGGCTCCGCATTACGAGGGGTTTCGCCTTATATTATTTATGGCAGCGCGTATTTTGGCGCCATAATCTACTTTTTTAGTACCTTAATGTGTTTTTTTTTTTGATCAAATGTTTTATCCTTAGTAGAAATGTGTTAAACTTGTGAAAACAGTGTTCGTGAGGAGAATTTGACTCCACCTGACATCACGGAACAGCAACGAACATGACGACCGATCATTAAAGTAAGTTCCTATTGCATGAGTGTAGATAAAGTAGTGTATAAACGGCACATAACTCGCCTACGGCTCGTTTTTTAAACGTGTTTTAATTCCCCTCATTATGCAACCGTTTCATAAACTACTATTGTTAAGGACAATTATGAATTATAGTCGAGATTTTAACCCGCCATCCATGCCAAGTTAGCTTACCTTTTGGCCACTCTAACAGTTTCTTCAATAACGATATAGTGTTTAAATCGTTAGCATTATTCTGCAACAAAATATTAAGTAATTATTGAATCGATATCTAAAACTAACGACACCAGTCTACTCTTCCTGACATAGTCCAACTAAAGGATGTTCAAAAGATCTCTAAGCGTTATGACCGCTCAATTTAAGCGCTAAAATTTTCTAAAAGTCTTCATGAGGTCCATTATATTTTTGACGAAAAAAGGTACGAGAAACCAATTTTTGGGGGTATTTTTCTAAGAAATAGGGAGATCTGTAGACAATTAAATAATTTATTTTGTATTCTAGATGGCTGTTTCAAATACATAACGTCAAACTTAAATGCCACCTAGTAACATACCAATGTTCAAAAGTTTTTCGCAAAACGTTCAGACGGAAACCTTTGAGCTGATTTTACGCTAAAATACTGAAATAAATTTTAAAATTGTGTTGACTTGTTCTACATTCGTAGTCTATAATACAATTGACCCTTTTTTACTCTAATTTTCGAACCAAATTCTTGCCGAAACATTCTCAAAATTTTCCTTTTTGTACCTAGAAGTGAAATTAACTTTCACCCGAGGTAAACACTCTTTTGTGAAACGATCTCTCGAAATCCTTTAAATGTACATTGTGTTTAGTACTTAATGTTGTCTTTAACATAGAATACACGCTCCATAATGTTGAAGGTTTGTAAGTCTTTGATAATTCGTTGAAATATATTAGCAAAACGTTTTCTGATAACGAGTCCACTTTTTTCTCAGCGCGCCATTTCATAAAATCTTCTTACGATTTTAGGTATTGTTGTTTTGATTTAGGTGGTAAAAGGTTTTCCACTGCTGCTTTAGCCTCTTCTCTTATGAAATCACGCGTTAAATCCATATCTTAATCAGATGAACTCATTGTGTTTATACAAATCTCTTCTATACGGAAGTATAAACTAAACTCTACAACTCGAAGAAACAAATGAAGATCGGATTGCCGCTTTCCCGCCTACTTTGTTATTTTTTTCTGTGGCCGGTCAGCTATTCTCTAAGGCTATTCTGCCATTATTTTTCATCGTCATCATGGAAAAAATGGTAAATATTTTGCCCAAATCTATGTTATTTTAAAGAAATAGTTGAAAGTAAATTAACATACAGTCATTTAAATAAAAATACTTTCATTAATACTTAACTTTGTTATTTCAATTTTACATCGCGCTGTAATTGACTGGTTGTATAGAAAGTTAGAACATGATTCAATAGAAATGTGAAAATAGAACTAGTTTTTTTATAATTTGACAGCCGAGTATGAGTAATGAAAAAGCTTCTATTTAACTTCACTTGTATGTATTTATCTATGTATGTAGCGTCGTATCTATGTATTTTTTCTGTCCTGGAATCTTACAATTCAAATGTCGAGTACTTCCCGATTAGCTATCCGGCTGAAACTTTCGAAAAACGAATAAAAAATACAAATAAAAAATACATAAAATTCATTATAAAAAGAAGCTTTTAAAAATTTAATTATTTAAATTATATTTTTATTTTTTTCTATAATTATACTAAATTACTATGATTTCTTGCGCCCGCGTACGAGCCCTCTTAGTACCGAGTGGACTTGAAATGTGATCGTAACCCCTAATAACACCCTTAAAATAGCATGATACATAAAAATTATAAAGGACGTTGTATTTTTTAAAAGGTGAAACGAGAGTTACATACTCGTACGTATATTAGCTGAATTATTCCAACTATATTTTCAACCTCATCCGGTGGTCTTTCTCTAGGTGAGTGCTTGCAGACCATGTCTTCGTGGAGCATATGATATTGCGAAGGATGAGACTGGTGGAGATGTAGTGAGTTTCTTGTGTGTTGGGTGTTCCTCGAGATTACTCAGCGATGAAGAAGATTCACTCCAGGACGCGCCGACGCAGCAGACAGCCCCTCGCCCCCGCACCAGTTGCTGTCATCGCGCTGTGATGCGAGTGGTGGCCCGTGGCGCGAGTCTGGACACGCGAGCGAGCGCTCTGCACTCACCTACAGAAAGACCACCGGATGTGGTTGAAACTATATTTGGAATAATTCAACTAATATACGTGAGTAACTTCAGTTTTCGGGCATTGGTGGTGGTCCACCTGCTCAGTTCACCTGAGTGGCCCACGGGCACTTTTTCTTGCCCATGGTTCACCCTCACGATAAATAAGAGTGTTTAAAAAATATCTATTGCCCGTGGTCCACCTATAAAAGTATTTTTTTAAACAACGCAAAATATTCACGACCGACTAACCTTCCCACTGCTCTGTCACACTTGTGTGATGGTTAGGAAGAAAATTTACTAACCGTGACACCGTTTCTTAATATTTTCTCGCGTTCACACTCATGACTGATCACGTCCGACTAACCTTCACACTGCTCTCGTAACTAGCTGCACCTCAAAGTGACAGGTGTCAAAGTGACAGGGGTCAAAGTGACAGGTGAAGTGTCATGTCAAACGTCAAAGTCATACTTCAACACCTATCAAGGTCTCATCGAAATCTTCGTTCTGGATGACAGCCTTTAAATTTAAAAGGGCAATAACTCTGAAACTAACGATCCTAGTCTAGTAGTTTCTTTACAGAAGGGATAGATCTCATCAATATCTTTATTTTGGATGACAGCTGTCAAAATTAAAAGGGCTATATCCCTGAAACTAACGATCTTAGACTAGTAGTTTCTATACAAAAGTGATAGATCTCATCGATATCTACATTTTGGATGACAGCTGTTAAAATTAAAAGTGTTATAACTCAGAAACTAACGATCCTAGACTTATTAATTTACAGAAGTGATAGATCTCATCAATATCTTCGTTTTGGATGACAGCTGTCAAAATTAAAAGCGCTATAACTCTGAAACTAACGATTCTAGACTAGTAGTTTCTTTACAGAAGTGATAGATCTCATCAATATCTACATTTTGGATGACAGATGTCAAAATTAAAAGGGATATAACTCTGAAACTAACTATCCTAGACTAGTTGTTAATTTACAGAAGGGATAGATCTCATCGATATCTTAATTTTGTATGACAGCTGTCATATTTAAAAAGGGCTATAACTCTGAAACTAACGATCCTAGACTAGTAGTTTCTTTACAGAAGTGATAGATCTCATCGATATCTTCATTTTGGATGACAGCTGTCAAACTTAAAACTGCTATTACTCGGAAACTATTGATCGTTGAATAGTTGTTTCTTCACAGAAGTGATAGATCTCATCAATATCTTCATTTTGGATGACAGCTGTCAAACTTAAAATGGCTATAACTTTGAAACTAATGATCCTAGACTATTAGTTTTTTTCCAGGAGTGATAGGTCTCATTAACATCTTCATTTTGGATAACAGCTTTCAAACTTAAAATGGCTATTACTTTGAAACTAACTATCCTGGACTAGTAGTTTATTTACAGAAGTGATAGATCTCATCAATATCTTCGTTTTGGATGACAGCTGTCAATCTTAAAAGGGCTATAACTCTGATACTAGTGATCCTAGACTAGTAGTTTGTTTACAGAAGTGATAGATCTCATCGATATCATCGTTTTGGATGACAGCAGTCAAACTTAAAATGGCTATAACTTTGAAACTAACTATCCTAGACTATTAGTTTATTTCCAGAAGTGATAGATCTCATTGAAATATACATTTTGGCTGACAGCTATCAAACTTAAAATGGCTATAACTTTAAAACTAACAATCCTGGACTAGTAGTTTCTTTACAGAAGTGATAGATCTCATAAATATCTTCGTTTTGGATGACAGCTGTCAAACTTAAAAGGGCTATAACTCTGAAGCTAGTGCGCTTAGACTAGTAGTTTCTTTACAGAAGTGATAGATCTCATCGATATCTTCGTTTTGGATGACAGCTGTCAAACTTTAAAGCGCTATACCTCTGAAACTATTGATTCTGGAATAGTAGTTTCATTACAAAAAGGTTAGATTACATCAAGATCTTTATTTCATGACATTTTGTCATTGCTTTTCATTTCTGACATCAGCTGTAAATACTAGATGTTTTCAGGTTTGACAGCTTTCACCTGTCAATTTGACAACTGTCATCCAAAAAGAAGATATCGATGAGATCTTATCACTTCTGTAAAGAAACTACTAGTCTAGGATCACTAGTTTCAGAGTTATAGCCCATTTAAGTTTGACAGATGTCATCCAAAATGAAGACGTCAATGAGATCTATCACTTCTGGAAAGAAACTAATAGTCTAAGATCACTAGTTTCAGAGTTATATCCCTTTTAAGTTTGACAGCTTTTATCCAAATTGAAGATGGCAATGAGATCTATCACTTCTGTAATGACTACTAGTCTAGGATCGTTAGTTTCAGAGTTATAGCCGTTTTAAGTTTGACAGCTGGTTTTCCCAGGACTGAGGTGGACCAAGGGCAAGAAAAAGTGCCCGTGGTCTACCCAGGTGAACTGAGGTGGACCACGGGCAAGAAAAAGTGCCCGTGGTTCACCCAGGTGAACTGAGCAGGTGGACCACGACCAATGCCCGCAGTTTTTGTGTGCAAATGTGTAAAAACCACTTTAGTTTTCATAACAGAAGTTGTATGTATGATATAACTAAAGGATATACTTACTAATTCACCTAATTTAACAACGTTTTCTAATTGTTCATCAGTCATTGCATTAAACCCGTCGCCTACTTTTCTATTGAATTCTTTTAGTTTATCGTATATCGCTCTCAGGTTCGCCTGATCAAATCTGAAACAGAAAAATAATAATATGAATTTCTTTCATTCAACACTTTTAATTATTTTCTTTTGTAAGGTATCTTTGCACCAGTATTTATTTTTTACAGTATTTGTCTTTGTCAGAGTTTGTCAGTCCTCCGGTGGGCCTCAGGCCCTCGGGCGGACTGACAAACTCTGACATCAGAACAGCCGAAAACAGCTTCCGAAGCACGTAGGGATGAAAAACCGTACATAACTTAGAAATGTCATTAGTGCGCCGCCTATGACCGAACCTGGTATTGTTGGGTCTCGTTTGTGCTACAAAGCTTTAAAACAAGACAAAATACATGGTAATTTTTTTCATGCTTTTTTCTACTATCCTACACATCCGGTGCTTTAAGTTTTGTCGTTTGAAGAAAAAACACAACTAGAACCTTATAGTACTTTTTATTGTTTTTCAAAGTATTCACCGCGTAGCTTAATACACTTTTCCATTCGCTCAAACCAGTTATTATAACATTTATTCCACTCTAAAGTAGGGGCGTTCAAAATGGCTGACTTGAAAGCGTCGACTGCTTCTTCACTGTATTGGAACCTTTGACCACGAAGACTTTTCTTAATTTTAGGAAATTTAAAGAAATCGTTAGGGCTTAGGTCAGGACTGTATGGTCAAGAATTTCTACTTTTTCCTGCTTCAAATACTCAATCGTTTGACGAGCGCTGTGTGAGCTTGCGTTGTCGTGGTGCAGGATGATACGTCGCTTTCAGTTAGATTTTCGAAGTTCGGCGATGACTTGTGGTAAACAAACTGTGGTATACATTAACTCTGCGTTAACCGTTCTACGATCTTCAAGAGCAATAGTCGCAACATGGCCGGTTTTTCTAACGAACGTGGCCACCATCTTCTTTGAAGTGCTTCGAGAACGAACAACTTTAGTCGGCTTTGGCTCGTCTTGAAAGACCCAGATTGTAGATTGTTGTTAGTTATCAGGATCGTAGGCATAGATCCAAGATTCGTCACCACTGATGATGTCGTAGACGTGATTTGACTCTCCTCGGTTGAACCTTTACAGAGTTTTCTTACACCATCTGACGCGGGACGCCTTGTGATCGTCGGAAAGCAGATGCGGTATCCAACGGCAAACAAGCTTTCTCACACCAAGCGCTTCATGCAAGATCTTCTGAATGGTTGTCCCTGAGATGCCTAATAGAGCCTCTATCTCTCGATACGTCACATGATGATCTTCGAGAATTAGTTGTCTCACAGCAATGATGTCATCTTCAGTGAAGGTGGATTTTGGGCGTCCTTCGCGAGATTTGTCACTAACACTAGTATGTCCACGCTGGAATTCTAAATACCAGTGTTCGACAGTCCGCAGACAAGGGGCTTCATCACTGAACACAGATGTTAGCTCTTCAAAACACTAAAGCCGTGTCAGGCCTCTTCTAAAGTTGTAGAAAATTATTGCACGAACATTTTCCTTAGAAAGATTCATTTTCGTACGTAACCTGACAGATTCCAATCGACGCTGTGACTAAACAATACCATTAATCCCAATACTTTCAACTGTTTTGAGATTCAAAATTCAAACACATTCGAATATAGAACAGTTCCAAATTCAAAATTGCCGGGAAATATGGAAACGACTGAACTTAAAAGTCATGCCTCGTACCCAATATTAGTATCATTCCACACAGGTAGTGTTGCTCATTACACACGCATGGGATGGTGTTGCTACACTAAGCACCATCACATCACTCGTTTATTAAGTGAAATTATGTAACTGATAATAATAATAACGTCCAAAGATCACATACATGGTCCCAATGCTTAACTAGGATTCCCTGTATCTAGGGAATGAGGTCCATATGAATTTTATTAAGCAATACGAGTGATTTTGTAATGCCTGTAGCACAGTCGTATCGTAGCGCTGCTTGTGGTAATTCGTAGCTCTCGCGTAGTTCTCTTATTCAGTGCACGCGTACCTAATATAATAATCTCGCCGTATGAGCGGCTTTATAATGTATGCGTCGCCGTAGCACTCGTAGTAACTTGTAACTAGTGTACAGTCAGTAATATTAGCATCATGCGGTGCGAGCTGTTTTGTGTGTAAAATGTAAGTAGCATCATCGTTTGTAGCTACTGCATAGTTAGTTTACTCAGTGCACGCGTACCTAATATAAACATCATGCGGTACGAGCTGTTGTTGTTTTGTGTTTGTAAAATGTAAGTAGCATCATCATAGTGCTCATAGCAATTTGTAGCTACTGCATAGTTAGTTTACTCAGTGTACGCGTACCTAATATAAACATCATGCGGTACAAGCTGTTGTTGTTTTGTGTTTGTAAAATGTAAGTATCATCATCGTAGTGCTCGTAGCAATTTGTAGCTACTGCATAGTTAGTTTACTCAGTGCACGCGTACCTAATATAAACATCATGCGGTACGAGCTGTTGTTGTTTTGTGTTTGTAAAATGTAAGTAGCATTATCGTAGTGCTCGTAGCAATTCGTATCTACTGCATAGTTTATTCAGTGCACGCGTACCTAATATAAGCATCATGCAGTACGAGCTGTTGTTGTTTTGTGTTTGTGTATATAAAATGTAAGTAGCATCATCGCAGTGCTCGTAGCAATTCGTAGCTATTAGTTTATTCAATGCACGCGTACCTAATATAAGAATCGTGCGGTACGAGCGGTTTCTCCTGCGAGGCGTCGGCGGTGGTGTATGCGCCCGCGCCGGTGAAGGGGTCGGCAGTGGAGGGCGGGGGAAGCCCCACCGCGGGCGCCGCGCCCGGCACGTAGCGAGATTCGCCAGTTAATGGGTCTGCGAACCTGGGGGCGGAAAATATAGTAAAAAGTATATGTTTTTGATAACTATTACGAGTATTCAACTTTGACCATATGAATAATCGATGTAGAGTAGATACTGTATACTATAGAGACCAAAATTGTATACTTTTGATACCCGAAAAATGTCAACACGTATTTGCGTGAAAGCCAAGATAGCATTATTCTATAAACAAGTCGAATAACCTAAAATTAGAGAGTACAAATAAATATAATATATAAAGTACAATAAATCTATGGTAGGATTTGAAGTTTTTTTTTGTAGTTTGAGGTAGTGCTGGCCTCTGATGTCAGAGTTTGTCAGGCCACCCGTGGAATTCTGTCATGGCTTAACAACTGCTATTAGTCAATAACAGCCGGGGCCGAAAGCTTAACGTGCCCTCTGAAGCATGGTGCGATAGAAAACCACACATAACTTAGAAAAATAATAGGTGCGGAGCCAAGGCCCGAATCCGGTATCGTTGGATTCTATCGCGCATTATTATCTTACAGACTAAACAAAAAACTTACCCATTACTCGGAGTCGGCAAAGTTTCCAGTTTAGCGTTAGTGATGATGAAGTTGGCTACTTGTTCCAAATATACTTGAGGTAAATTGTTTCTGAAAAATACAATTACATTACTGTCATTTTAATAAATGTTAAAACAGAAAAACTAACTAAAACGAACGAATCAAATCGTGAAATTAATATGAGATCTCTAGAGAGATTCTAATCAAAATTAATCATCCAAAACTGTTCAGAAATAACAGAGCAATGAGACCTTAAAAAAACAATTTAACAATGATACTAATTGAGAACATCCTTCAATTATGTAATCCACACCAATATATAAAAGTGAAACATTGGCAGCAATTTGGTCATTTTACTCTTTAAACTAAACTAGACTAAATTTCTTCAAATGTAATTTAAACCTTGTCGAATTTGAAACAAGGTATTTTTGCTCCTGGCATCGTGTCTTAACTTACGACAATTTAAGCTGCACCGCTTAAAATAACGTAATTACAACAGGTTTTTAACACGCTGTCTAAAAGCGTTTGGATAAATTCAGACACGTTTTCAGACAGCGTTTGGACAAATCGGGACTCTCGCCGCGTGGAAATAAAGTTGATTTTACGCTGACAGGCTTTAGTGATAGTTTAGTGAGTGAGGATTAGATGTCAGGAGAAAAAAAACTTTGTTACGAAGCGAACAAGGTTTATATTACATTTGAAGAAATTAAGTTTAGTTCAGGGGATGTCCGAATCGCTAACACTGTCTGTTTATTAGAAGAGCATTCACGAGATAACGGCTGAACGGATTTTGATGAAATTTGGAATGGAGATAGCTTATACCCCGGAATAAAAATAGGATACTTTTTATCCCGGAAAATGGTAAGTTTCCACGGAAAAACAGGAAAATGTTGATTTCTCGCTGTAAGTAACGGTTGCCATGGAAACGAAATAATAACAAGCCTATCAAAAAGCATCAAGAGCATTGGTGCTATACTTTTGCATTGGTTTTTAATATCCTAAATGAGCACTATGATGCTTTTTTTCGCGATAAACTGTAGTCCTTGCGGATGAAGTCGTGGGCGAAAGCTAGTCATTTTAAAAAAGAAAAAATATTAGATATGTACGTACTACATATACGCATACGAAATTGCTAAAATCAATAAATATATTAGATTTGGGAGGCGTTATCTTTAAGACTGATTTAGAGACTTGGCCGTCCGTTAGGCGGGTGCACGGCGGGAGACCGCGCCGGGTCTGTTCTTCCGTTAGGCGGGTGCACGGCGGGGGCCCGCGCTGGGGCTGTTCGTCCGTTAGGCGGGTGCACGGCGGGGGCCCGCGCCGGGTCTGTTCGTCCGTTAGGCGGGTGCACGGCGGGGGCCCGCGCTGGGGCTGTTCGTCCGTTAGGCGGGTGCACGGCGGGCCGAGTAACTTAAAAGAGCAGCGCTGCGTCAGGCGGGCCGCACGTAACACGCGGCGCACGTTCGCGGGTCTAAGCCAGCCAGTCTAACCAGCGGAGCTGGTTTTTGAAAATCTATGAGCGCTGCAGCGTGATCCGGGTCGCCCGCGCCGTGCGTATACAGTCATGAATATTATACGGAACGTGTTATTATAGAAGTTCAATCTCGCCCTGTTTTATGCGATATGTCTAATGACTTATATAAAGATTGGGATGCGTGATGATAACTGATAGCTTTTTTACTTTCAATGTACTAGAAATAAGATAAAAATATAAATAATTCGTAATTTCGTTTCGTTATTTCGTTTTTTTTCCAGTTTCGTAAATAATTCGTCAAATGTAGCCGATGTCATTTTAAAATACTTGAAAAATCTCGTGTTAATTTTTTATGTGTAATAAATGTTCACAAAATACTTTATCCGGGTGTGGTCAACGAAATACGATTAAATAAATTTGGCTCCATAGAAAAAAAACGTAAAGTTTCCTAAAAAAAACACCCGTTTTGACGTTCCCGTCGATGGAATTAATCAACTTATATATATCGAAAATAATGTAACAAAAAAAATAGTATGTAATCCCAATAAACTTTCAAGTACTTCAGTGAAATCAGTTTTTTGAAAAATTTAAATATTACTAAAAAAAGTAAAATTACATTGAAAATATTAACTAAAATCGGCGCCTGAGATGCATCACCTGTCCAGCACCTTGAAGAGCAGGACAAACATTTTGGCTCCCATAGCGCCTTAATGTAAATCAGGCTTGTCACAATGTCATTACGGATCGAGACGAGATTCTGGTCAAGATGTCTTCTCGAAGTTATTATTATGAAGATTTTGTCAATAAGTCAATATTGCAACACTGTGGATCGTGCGACAATGTTGTTAGTGTGATGTAAGTACCTCAATACATTAAGGTAGGATTTAGTTAAAAAGACGTTATCTTACTTGTGTATGAAAGCTTGTGCTGCTACCCACGGGTCTTCGTTTTTGTTGTATGGGAGTTTAATGGGAGGCGCGCCATCTTTTATATCGACGCTGAACACAAAGTCGTACTCCTGAAAAATAAAACAGCTAATAAACAAACAAATAAAAATACGTTATTTGAAGTACCGCCAGCATCAAATCAAAGTATTGGTAAATATATTTATAGTACATACTTACTCAAAATATATTTATCAATACTTTGATTTGTGTGCAAAGGTCTATTTACTACACACGGTATATTATGTGAACCATGTCATGGGGAGCCACTGTCCGTATTTACTTTTTTAGATCTACAATTGAAAGAATAAATAGTATTTTTTAACAAAAAACGTACTGTTATTTTTAGAATTAAGTTGCTGTCTGTACCAGAAAGTAGAGATGGTCGAGGGTAAAGCGACCATAATAATTTTCATTCTTATTTAATTTTGCTTCATAGACACGCGGAGCATGATTTATGAAACTTTTTTTTATCGTAAACAATAGATTCATGATTACACTAAGCCGACTAAAACTGCATTTTATACTCTAGTGCATAAAAGTGTCTAATTCTTTATGGTCTCCGACCCGAGCATACTATTTCGAGTAGTGTTTAAAAAAAATGGCACGATGGGTGCTGTCATCTTTACTTAGCAGTATTTAAATTAGATATCGCTGTTTAATTTCCTCGCAATCGAAGTGAAAAGCACAGTGTATAACTCGTTTTATCAAACCTCGACTTCAATATAAATAATATTATTGACTTAAATATTATAGGGAATCCTACCGTGGTAGCTAGGGAACCAATCTACACTATACATACACTAACATGTTTAAAATATTGTATGATTAAGCAATTGCACGATATAAATAAAAAAGTAGTTAACTAGTAGTTAGTATAGTAGTATTATTATTTATTTTAACTCAAATGAGGTAGTGACAGTTTCTGGTGTCAGTTTGTCAGTCCGCCCGAGGGCATTTGATATGGCTTAACGACTGCTATCAATTGTCAGCACCAGATACCGATGGCTTAACGGAGACGCAGCGACGGCTTACCGAAGCACGCAGCGACGGCTTACCGAAGCACGCAGCGATGGCTTAACGAAGCACGCAGCTACGGTAAATCCGCACATAACTTTGTAGAGCGCACGTATTACTTGTCTCCCATCTCTACTTACATCACTGATATAGGATCTTAAAAAAGGACCAAGTGCGAGTCGGACTTGCTATGCCTCCCGACATATTGGTCTCCGCATGGACATTGACAAAACAAAATTGATGATAAATCAACACATTACACCGGAACCAATAGCATGCCTCTCAAAGTTTTGCAGGTGTAAGTCTATCTAGGACTAACAACCTATGAGAGAACAACTTTGAAACAACAGAACAACGTTGTTTTTGTTTTGCAGAAACAACTTTGAGAGGGAAGCTGATAGACATTCGCCTGGGCTGGGAAGCATTTGGGAAACTTATTTTTGTCGCCCATCCCAAAGTGCCTAAAGACGAAAGTCTTTGACCAGTGCATCCTACCCGTAATGACACACTGAGCCGAGACGTGGACACTGACTGTGAGACCGGTCCACAAATTTAAGGTCGCTTGGCGAGTTAAGGAACAGGCTATGCTCGGGGTTAATCTCTAAGGTAAGGTAAGGTAAGGGATCGCATCCGGAATGAAGTGATCCGGCAGAGAACGAAAGTCACCCACATTGCTCAAAGAATTAGGAAACTGAAGTGGCAATGGGCCGGTCACATAAGTGTAAGAACCGATAACCGACGGGGTAGACGAGTTCTTGAATGGAGACCACGTATATGCAAACGTAGTGTAGGACCCCTTCCGGATAGATGGAGCAACGATTAACGCAAACTAACTGGCAGCAATTACATGAGAAGAGCCGAAGATCGGGCTCAGTGGCGTGCGTTAGGAGAGGCCTATGTCCAGCAGTGACAAAAGGAAAAAAAAGTTAAGTGTGTTTTTTAAAAGGGGAAACCCACAAATCCTACTCCTATCGCCAAATTCCTACTCCACGCCCCTGGAGTTCTCCCACTGTTAAGAACGGTGCTAAATAACCCCTGAAGCTCCCGAAGCACGGGTTTCCCCCCGGCTTTCAAGAGCTACGAAGTTATACCATCCTCACCGGGGGTCTTTCCATTCTTACGTTGTTTGAGCGCCATCGCAATCTCGGCTAGGCTGCCTGAGTGAATGCGTGAGTTTGACTATTTGTTTGTTCATTCTATTTGTTTATCTTACTAGCTGTGCCCGCGGCTTTGCCCGCGTGGTCGTTTTTTTGGGATAAAAGTATCCTATATGTTATACCACGACCAAACGAAATTTAATATATTGTACTTAGGTACAAATATCAAAATTCGTTCAGGCGTCAAATAGTTTTTTATCAAATGCTCGGCTTCTACTCATCGGATTGAGATAACAAATACAAAAATTATACAAAAAAAAACAATTCAGTGAAAACCGAATCGAAATCGGTACAGTACTTTTTAAGTAATGCATGAACAGACAAACACGATTGAAAAATAAAACTTGTTCAGTAGCTTTCTTTAAGTCCCCTAAACCTTTTTTTTTAATGATCTTGTTTGTACGGACTTTTTGTTACTTACTGCTTTAATATAAGTATAGATTACTGTATTGAATTCAATATTTTAATGATAACGCCGAATCGTTCAAGTTGACCAGAAGACCTCGCTTTCCTCTCAATTACCTTTCCCTGATACATAGTCTTCCCCTCGCTGGCCGGGTTGGCTCCCATGACGTCACCGACCTCGTTCCACGTGTTCTCCGCGGCGCTCCACGAGTAGCACTTGACGTTCGTGCCGCGGCGGACCAGTCTCGTCGCTCCGTCTGTCTTGCCGGGCTCTAGCAGCACTTCTGGGCCTGGTATTCTGGAAAATTACAAAGAATACTGGGAAATGACAATGAATGCTGGGCCTGCTAAACTGGGAAATGTCACAGAATAACAGGCCTGGAAATCTGGAAAAAGTCAAAGAATTAAAGGCCTAATAACTCTTCCGTGCCCGTAAAGAGCCGGACCTCAAAACTGGGAATGCCCGCTAATTACCGTGACAGACAACAGTCAGTCATAGTTATAGGCGTAACCGCAGGTTTCAGGGGCTCTTTACGGGCACGGAAGAGTTATTAGGCCCCCCAAGAACTGGTCGGAGGACGGGCGAGTTCCCGTGCGTAGTTTTTTTTTGTGAATAGCTTATTGAATTAATTACATAATGTTATATATCATTTTATAAATATAACAATAAAGAAACTGTTAATAGAACATTACTGCCGCGGTCTGTAATGACTGCGTTGCTGGCAGCGATGATGATGATGGTCGAGAACTTAACTAAGCAAAGCTCGAGGCCATCATAGCGTGGCCAGCAGGGCAGTCATTGCGGACCACGGCTTGTATAGTGCTTTACTCAAACAATGCAAGGAATGCTTGCGATTATAATGTTTTGAGTTTGTGTTCTAGAAATCCATTGAAATTATCAATAAGTTTATATGAAAATAGTATCACATAAATAATCATTTTATTAACTACAGCTTCTTGATTCGAAAAAACCCTTGAAGTGTTATTTTTGGAAATAAATTACCTTTACTTTAAATAAACTATTTTTTTTGCAATTTTGTATTTATATCCTCAGTTTCTCTACAACAATTCCTCTCTAAAATAAGTAAAAAAATATATGCAATCATTATACTAATTCTAATATCAGCACCCAAAGATATTGGCGGGAAATCGCCGAACAAAACTTATATTTGATGAAAAGTTTATTACAACAAATGACATAATGACAACATTATACCATTATGAATAAAACAATAAAGATCCTCGAAAAAAATCTAAACAGTAATAAAACTATTTAAAAATATACACACACAAACGAAAAAATCTTCCCGCCGAAACGGTTCCGCACTTTGTTTACAAGTTTTTGTTGTAAGAGCTATTTTTGGGTTTTATAATTGGGGAATTTTGAATTATTTTATTGTGAAATAGCTCGTCTTTTAACACTATTCTAATTTCTATGCATGTATTAGTAGCTCAATATTTTCGCGATCTCTGTCAATACCTATTGGTTATAGATTTTTTCATTATTTTCCTATGCTTATAGCCATTGTGTTTCGATATTAGAAGAAAATAATTCAAAAAATCACGCTCGCTTCGCTCGCGCTTTTTATTAATCCTTACAGTGTTATTTTTTAGAAACAGAATAATATTTTAGAAAAATAACTTAAATTTCACGCTCGCTTCGTTCGTTATCGCCTTTTGTGCTTGTCCATACAATGATTTTTATATGATTATGATTATTATCAATTAATTTCAGCTTTGACAGAAATACCACAAAAAAACGCGCTTGCGTCGCTCGCGTTTCTTTTGGTTTTTCAAAATGGTTAAATATTATATTTCATTTTCCACACTAAGATAAATAGTTCAACATTTTTGCGATCGCTCTGCTCGCGTCTTTTATAATCATTTTGATGTATAAATAGATTTGAATTTATAGAAAATAGGTGGTGGAAAATTCCGGTTCGGCCCCGGGCGGCATAAACTCACGCTACTAGCTCACGCTTGCCCCCCCTAGGCCATGGGCTGGCGACGCCCTTGAACTAGGGTACTTTTTTTTGTGTCTGCAGACACGCTCGGGCTTTCAAGGTTTAAGCCAAAGATTATAGATAGGAAGGATAGCTAACATCATACATTAGTACAAAGCTCACGTAAAACTTATTATCGTCGCCGGTACCTAGTAGTTTGCCTTAATATGTTAGATGGCGTTACTATACTAGCTGAAGTGTGATACACCTAGTGCCATCTATCGAACCATTGGAAACTAAAACTTCGTTGTAAGTGTGTGTAAAGGTATATATATATATATATATATATATATATATATATATAGCGTGACATATGAGTGGGTGTGATAGAGCGTAAGTCGACCAGCGAGTGAATCAAAATATCACTGTTTTTATCCAATGATGCCACGGCTCAGTGATTAGGACATCTACCCTAGGTTCGATTCTGTTTACACTTTTTGGGTTTATAGAATATTCTAGATAACTAGAATTTGCCTAAGTAAAATTGATAAATAAGGTGAAGGGTAAGGAGAAAACACAAAAACGAGGCGTTTTTCGTGCCATTCCCTGGCGAAAATATAGCATGTGGAGCTTTGAAATTAAGATATCGTATTACACATATATAGAAGTTATGTCTGTAGGTTTCAGATACTTGCTATTAGTTATAGTTAACAGTCAGAAATATTTTGAAGTACCAAGATCCTAAAATCTTAGAAGTACTTTTTTATCGGTCTGTCAAATTCGTTAAGTACCAAACTCGGCCTAGTTATTCTTATAGTACGTAAACTCGGCCTAGTTATTTTTATAATTCGTACGTTTTGTCTGTAGGTCCTATTTTTTTCAAATATATAATTAAACAAGGATTTTAATGTAAAAACTATTTGCGCCTACTAAAACGCAACTTTTCACGAACGTATTTTGCTCGTAAAATATAATCAGGAATTAGTAGTAATGTATGCATGAGATAGCGACGTTGCATGCCCGAGGCATGGCGCGTGGACCGCGCCACAGACGCGCCACAGAATAAATAATAGACCGCGCCTCGACCTGTGTGCGACGTTGCCAGACTTCAGTTAGAAGCTCGGCACATCTGCCGGCTGAGCTACCTCTTACGAAGTAACTATTAGTTAATCTGTGCTACCTGTATGTCCTTTTATTTTAGTTTTCTATTCTGTATGTTCTTATCAGCGCGCGTGCGGTGTACTAAATAATAGACTAGCTGTGCCCGCGGCTTTACACGCGTGGTCATTTCTTCAGGTTAAAAGTACTCTATGTGCTATTCTAAGACCTAACTTTTCTTGAAACTGGTTTCGAATGAGTCTGAAGGGAAAATACCAACATTTGATCAAAATTTTTTTAGCTGTCAGATATATTTTTATCTATTGCTCGGCTTCAACTCATTGGATTGAGATACCAATTATACCAGATTTAATTAAACCCTAAGCTATCTAACAGTAGAAACTGCATCACAATCAATCCAGTAGTTTTTACGTGATATAAGAACAAACAAACATATAGACAAGATATAAAAAAAAACTTGCTCAATTGCTTATTTTAAGTACCCTAGATCATTTACCTAGATTATTATAATTATCTTCTTTGTACAGACTTTTTCGTACTTGTTGCTTTATTATAAGTATACTTAGATATTAATTACTTCAAATTAACAATACTTTGGACCCCTATCCCGCAGGAACCCTCTACTCTATTTAAAAGCTTTTATTTAACTTGCAATGTTTGTATGTATGTATGTTTGTCTAGGTCAAATCTTGCAAGCTGAATAAGAACCGCTTCCTCTTATCCTACGGAATAGAATTTTTACATGTTGGTCCATTTCCAAGGATTAGCTCCAGACAAAGTGATGATGATGATGATGAAATGTATCATCACTCTCGCGGGTTTCCAAATGCGGTATGGCTTTGACGCGGGTTTCCAAATTTCATCAAAATCCGTTCCGATTTTGATGAAATTTGGAATATAAATCGATCTCCGTGATTCTAAAAAACGTCCAGCATACAGTGGGCAGCTAGTCAGCGGTCATCAAAACGTTACATGCAATATCATAGCAGATCCGCGAGCGAAAATGTTTACTAATGATATGAAAAACAACAGATAATATTAGATCTTTGAGTATGTGAAACAAGCAACATTAATACAAAAACGCAAAATAAAAGTGCGAATCCTTCAAGGTGCAATCATTTGTGTGATGAGCAGAAATGTTTGTTTCCGAGTCTTAGATGTAATATTGGTATCTATGTATGTTTATCCGTTATCTAGTGCCCATAGTACAGGGTATCCTAGTTTGGGGGTAGGTCATTGGTGTAGAATCGTCCCGAATATATTTATTTTATTTATGTTCTACCAGTGTAATGTAAAAATGCCTTTTTGTTTTCATGCCTTCCCGTATAAGGACAAGACTTGCCAAATAAGTTTGGGAGGTCGCAGGTTTAGTCTGGCTGCATTATAATGTTCCAATGGGACTGGCATAGCCGTAAAAAATATATGTACCTACCAAATTTCAACTTAATCGGTCAAGTAGATTAGGAGCAAATTGGCTGCTGTGACAGACGAACAGACAGACACGAGTGATCCTATAAGGGTTCCATTTATTGTACATTCGGACGTGCGGAACCATAAAAACATCTTAAATCTATCAGAACAGAAAAATAATTTAACTATCTCTTCTCTAGTGATGTCAACTATAATCTCTTCTCTAGTGATGTCTACTATAATCTCTTCTCCAGTGATGTGTGATGTCTACTATTATATCTTGTCTAGTGATGTCTACTGTAAACCTTACTCGGAAAGCTTGAATCCTCCGATCTCTTGTTGTGAAGCCGCCCTCATCTTTTCAACTTCCTCTTCAAACACTTGGAGCGTGGCTGCGTCGGCGTATCGCACCGGGTCTTTGGTGAACACGCGGACCAGCCCGTCGCTAGAGCCTGGAAACAAAAATAACAAGCTTTAGATTCTTGGCTTTTTAATGTAAGATGCAGTCAGAGGCATGGGAGAAAGACGTTACACGGATTTATAAACTAAGCGAAAAATTTGGATGATGATGATGCTGGTCATGGTAACCGAATTGGTTAAAGGCATGTGCAGCACAGAGGCACAGAATGATGCGGGTTCGAGCCCCGACCGTGATCCAAATTTTTCCTTTAGAAAATTATTAGATAGTAGCTGTTAGGTTGAAAGTACTCTCTAGACCTAAAATACCAATATACCAATATTTGATCAAAATTGCTTCAGCCGTCAAAAAGTGTTAATCGATTGCTCGGTATCTAATCATCGGATTGAGATACACAAGTTTTTAAGTCAAACTTTAAGCTATCCAACAGTGAACCCGCATCGCAATCGGTCCAGTAATTTTTACGTGATGCGCGAACAAACAAAAATACAGAAAAAAAGTCTTTAGAAAAAACTGTAGCTTATTTTAAGTACCCTGGACCATTTTCTTACAATATCTTCTTTGTATAGACATTTTCGTACTTATTGCTTTATTAGAAGTATAAATGTTTTTTGTACGGGTATATTACATTATTAATTTCGATAATTTGATATTGTTCTCGTTTAATTATGATGATAAGGTTTTCTGGAAGAGATCGCTTTTTAGCGATAGGCCGCGTGTTCCTTAAATTTTGTATATATTTTTTTAGTTATTTTTGTTCTATGTGTTGTACAATAAAGAGTTATCTACCTATCTATCTATGTATTTTATTCTTTTTAGTGTTTGTTACAAAATCAATTTAAATATTAATAGGTCCTATAAAGGCTCAATATTTGGACTAGCGTGTCACCACAGAATAAATAATAGTACTACCTTAGTTTTACGTGGTACCAAGTAAAATCTTAGTGTAGGAATTAGCAATTTTGAGATTGGCGTATCCTGAATAGCTGAGCGCGTGGTAAGCGCGGTGGTCTTATCCCACCGGAAAATAGTATTCTGCAGACTCAACAAACTCTGGTATTAGTTGGATTGCTTGAATGACTTGAGCAAGATACAATGATACATTCTAAGAAGATATCCACCAACCTGTTACAATATCTCCGTTGTCCAAGCACACGACGCTCCAGACAGAGTGCACCGGCAACCTCATCTCCCTGACGCAGTCTCCGCCCGTCCACAGCCGCACGCTACCGTCTTCCCCGCAAGTTGCGAAGCCGTTCGGTACTCCAGGGTTCATGCTGATGCTGTCAAACAAGAATGTATATCTTATAATTTTTCAAAAGGAAATATTTGTTGTTGGATGGGATTGGAACCTCATGTCTTTACTGTATTCTATGGTTTTTTTCTTCTAATTACTTTAAATGTATTATTGGCCATTATATGCTTTTAAAACATTCTATGTGACATTTAAATTGTTTTTTTTTTGTGATATGGTACTTAATAATCCTTATTTTCATTTTATATTGTAATAAATTGATGTAATAGTGTATATTGTCATTAATTGATGTAATCGTGTAAGTGTTACAATTTAATAGGTCAAGAACAAGGCGTCCACTTTTAACCTGCAAAGATTTGGGATTAAACAGGCATAAATCCATTCATCTATCCGTCCTAACACATGAGGATGTGCACAGAATTAGAGTAGCACAGCCAGATCCATACTTGGCATCAAACTCCAAGATAAAGTCCCTAATGTCGAAATCCGGCGAAGAACAACAGCTCGAGACGTTGGAACTACTATTATGAGACTTGAAGACTAGAATGAAGATGGGCAGGGCACATGGCCAGATGAAGTGACAACAGGTGGAGTAAGGCTGTGACCCGATACGGCGGCAAGCGTTAGTAAAGATGGTAATATTGTAAAGATGGTCGAGCCTGAGGCCCGAGGCAAATGGCATGGTAACGGAGAGGCCAATACCCAGCAGTGGGAAGATACAGGCTGTGGATGATGATGATATTCATAAGTTAAACAATACCTTGTATAAACAGACTCCCAGGCAAAAACTTCTGTTTGTAAAATCTTACCTGTAAATGTAATTCGAATGTCCATAGTAAGTGTTCAAACATTGTCCCACATTGCTCCACAACCGGATGGAGGCGTCATTGGAAACACTTAAGAATGTCTCCGCGGAAGCAACTGCCAGGTCTCGCACGCAATCTGTATGACCTACAAAAAACAAACAATTGAAGATTATTAATCCACACCAATATATAAAAGTGAAACGTCTGTCTGTTTGTTTGCTTGGGGAGCTTTCACGCGAAAACGGCTGGAAGGATTTTGATGAAATTTGGATTGGAGACAGCTGATGGAGATAGAACTTAACAAAACAAGAATAAAACATTAGATCCTTTCTATCCTGGAAAATGGTAAGTCTCTCAAGGAATGGTTGCCATGGAAACGAAATAACAAGTCTGTCAAAAAGCGTCAAGAGCCTTGGCGCTATACTTTTGCATTGTTTTTTAATATCTTAGAAGAATATAGGATGCTTATTTCGCGATAAAAGACGAAGACGAAGTCGCGGGCGAAAGCTAGTATATGAATAAAATATATGAATTAACTTCATCACACCATCGTCCACGTTTTACTTATTTACTTCTTTCCGTCCTAAAGTTGCCCGTAACACATCGCTTTGAGCAATAAGACTGCCTTTTGTAGGTACCTACTGTGTTTGAAATTAATTATTAATTATTTGGTTTTAACTTTATGTCAATAGAGTTTCGTCCACTTTACCTCATAGTCTAATTGAAAACATATTTATCCACATTTTTGTGTTATAAGACTATGAAATCTCAATAATCCACAAATCGACTCAGCTCATATACTAGACTCGCTGCGCCCCGCAGCTTTGCATGCGCGTAAAATTTTCCATCCACGTTATCCCCTTAGGCATGGTCTTCTTAGGGCCGCTTATCTCGGTCTTCAGCTCTCCTCAACCATTCTCTTCCAGCCGCTTTTCGCAGGTCGTCACTCCACCTGGCCACAGGGCGTCCTACACTACGTTTGCCTAAATGTGGTCTACACTCGAGAATTCCTCTACTTCAACGGTTATCGGTACTTGTGGAAATGGGACCAGCCCACTGCCACTTTAGCTTGGTTATCCTAAGAGCTAACATCAATCACCTCCTTTCTCCGTCGGATATCTTCATTTAGAATTTTTTCCTTCAGAGAAATTCCAAGCATAGCTCTCTTCATAGCTCCTGCCCCTCGATTCTATATACACATAAACCTCGCTTTAATAAATTACTTACAATGTCCTAATAACAAAATATCAGTGGTATTGTACAAACCAGTTAAAGTGGTGACAGGTTCTCCATTCTTCTTCCAAAGCCTGATAGTTTTATCGGCAGATGCAGTAGCATATGTTCCGCTGCCAAGCTCTACTGCGGCCCACACGGCTGCTTGGTGGCCCTTCAGTGTAAGCGGCACGCTGGCAGGAGAGTTCAAGTTCCAAGCTCTAGCTGTACTATCCCAGCTTGAACTGTGAAGAATAATACAAGCTCAAATTAAAAAAAATATATAACCCCTGACTCCCCACCCCCCCCCCCCCCCCCATTTTAGTAAGAATTTAAAAACGCATCAAAATCGGGCCATTCGTTTGGGAGCTACGATCCTCAACCCCATTCCCCCCATTATAGCTAAGAACCATCTCAATCACATCAGTTTTCAAACATAAAAAAATACATCATAATCGGTCCATTAGTTTGTAAGCTACGATTCTCACCTGGTCCCTCTCCCCCCATACCACATATATCTAAGAACCATCTCCATCACATCAGCTTTCAAACAGAAAAAAACGTATCAAAATCGGTCCATTCGTTTGCGAGCTATGATGCCAAACACAGACACTCACACACAGTGACAAAGTGATAAACATTAACTTATAACACACGTTAAAAAGACTCAAGGGTCAGGTGTACCTATGTTTTTTTTTGCCAGATTTTAAAAACTTAAAAATAAAAATGAACAAAATAAAAGTATGTAGCTTACTTCCGCCAAAACTGTAAGTCAGATAAATGATAAAATTAAATTATAACACAAGTAAAACCCCACGCTAAACAAACCCTACCCAAATTGAACTATTATAAAATATAAATGAAATGAAATCTAAGGCCTGGAGGCCAGAAAAAACATTTCTAATATTTATATACATATAATATATATATATACACAATAAAAAAACCCACGCTAAACAAACCACACTTTTGTTATAATTTAATTTTACCATTTATCATTTGTCTGACTTACAGCTTTGGCGGAAGTAAGCTACATATTTTTATTTTGTTATTTTTAAATATGTATTTCCGCAAAGTAACGCCTGAATCTATCAACTATAAAAATATAATTGTTTTACTGAGTTGTTAATTTTCTCCTTCCCCTCTTTTTCATTGCTTGATAGGAATGTACATCACCACTTATTGATTTAAAGGGGAGAGGGTGGGGTGGAACCCCCTCTACTCGTAGGTTGCAAGCCTATCCATATTCTACAGATATGGAGTGTGCATAAGAACTGCAAAACCTGATTCCCGCATCACCTTTCCATGTCTGTATGTTCAGATGATCGGCAAAGCACCACCCTTTTTACCCAGCTACAGTGAAGCAAGGAAAGGGTAATGAGTTTAACAGTCTATGTATGTATGTATGTATGCATGTATGTGGATGTTCTACCATTGCGTCGCCCCTATTGGTACGATTTTGACAAGCGTGGTATCAATTGATTCATCTTTAGTTATAAGAGTGTCATCAACTTTATTTTTACCCGAATACGGTGAAGCAAATGAAGGGTGATTACTTCAAACTAAAAATGTGGTCTGAATTTGACTATCCTCTAACAATCGATTCGTCAACATCGCAAGTGTTAGTTCGCAAGGTAGTCGTGTTTTAGTTTTTTAACTCATGTCTTTTATAGTAGTAACACCATGCATAAGAATGAAGAATTTTGCTTCTACTTTTAGTAAAAGAACTGTATAAAAGTGTAATGGATATAATTACCAGAAATACTAATTGTAGTTCTAATAATTATAGTGGGTTCAAGTCTAGAGTAAATCTGTATAGCCTTCCCTCTAAAATGGTTGAGGGACTGATGGCTGGTACACAAGTTATACTTGTGAACGGGTGCTGCTTGTGGGGAATCATTATTCAATTTATGAACTAACGTAAAATAAAAATATTGCTAGTCTGGAGCTTGACCAAGGAAACACCATCTCCCAAGGATGCCTTGTACAGAGGCAAAACCGTGTTGTATTGGTGTAAGACTTTGAGGTGGATGAAAACTCAGGGGTACCTATGTTTTTAATTATTATTTTCTCTATGTAATATTCTGAGTAGCATATTATATTGGGTAGAAAGTAAAATAGGTAGATAAGGGTTGGTTGGAGCAGGGGATTTTCAAAAATTGGTTGGTTACGGTTTGGCGGAATACAGCTACTTTTTTTTTTCCTTTAATGAAAATTGTTCCTAAACTGAGGTTGCAACAATACTGAGAAATCGTAATGAAACTGATAGTTTTCCATACACAGGTCATGGGTAAAAAAAGCCTGTTTGTTCACCATTAGCCCCACTAAACAAGATAAATGGCCAAATAGGAAAAAAACACGCGAGTGAAGCCGCTGGCTAGCCACTAGTCAAAAATATTCTTAATTGTGAAACATGCTTTAGCATGACTTACTCATGAAATAGCAATAACAATAACCAAATCACACCGGAGAGCAGAAAAACACGTTACTAATCCCTGATAAAATTTTGACCATTCCTTAACACGGTTTCATACGAAACAAGATGGCTGCTTACGTAGCTATCTTCAGACTAGTAATTGTCTCAGTGTTACCAGTTTATCGAAATAGTGTTTTGCTAAATCAAGTTCTGTTTACGCAGAAATGTTGTTACTTACCCTGAGCATAGATAAATCATAGATGCCCTGAGTAACGAAATTATCATAAAATTTCGGGCATTTCTACATATCTGCTCGGTTGTCCACGCGCTGAAGACAGCAGGACCTAACTGATAACCCAAAAAAAATATGGCCGACGCGACACATCTGGCCGCAAACTGGTGATTGATTGTATACGCATTGAGACTACAGGTACTTGATTGTCAACCCACAAAAAAAGAAGGTTGACGCGACACATCTGGCCGCAGTGATTTATTGTGTACGTGCTGAGATCACAGGTATCTGATTGTCAACCCACAAAAAAAAGAAGGTCTACGCGACACATCTGGCCACCGACTTTGCATAAACAAACAGTTTTTATGACCACTTCATTGAGCGCTTAGATAAACAAACTGGTGATTTATGGAGCTAAATAGGTATGGCACATATTTCAAGTGTTTATGTTGTGGGTTTCGAAGCAAAATAATTATATAAACACGCTTAGATTTGAATGATTATTGAGGTCAATAATGTTCAAAATCGAGTGGCAAAATTTACGTCACTATCGAGTGGTCGTATGATCGATGAAAACAAACAAAAAATGTGACTGTAGCCTTAGTTCTGATGATTGATGAAAACAAAAAAAGTGACTGTAGCGCTATAAAACAAACGAGCGGATATGACAATAGTTATTTAAATAGGATATGTTTTTACAAAAATCTATCTAATTTCGTAAACTGAGTATAATCTATAATTTTGATAACTATTGAAACAAAAAACAACAAGAAAAACTGAATATTTTCAATAAAAAATGTAGCAATTTTGTAAAAAAAATGAGTTAATAATACAGCACGAATTTAAGAAACTAAAAATCTGGGCTATTTCAGAGATTATTAACAGAGAGTTTTTATTGGATTTATTGTTTTTATTGTTTTTGTAAGAAAATTACATACAGTAACTTTAATAAAATATTTGAGACAGCTTAAGTTAAAACAATGTACAGTACCCGGCGAAAAATAATGCACATCGGTCTTTGAAAAGAGATTCGGCTAATTTTGGCTTCGTAGAGCGTTGTCACAACCCTACTTGTGTGACATTTGTCAGTTATATTATTTGTTTGTCAGTCATTTACAGGTGCAATAGAGTAGTTCTTTAAACCCCACCAACATTAAATCTACTCATTTACAATATCATACATAATTGATTTTTCATCCCAGCGGTAAGCAACTGGCTATGGATATTTAAAGTTTACATGTCATCGATTTGACAGAAACTATTAGTCCATAAAGTGCAGTATTTATTTGATATGAAATGACACTTAATAAATATGGTGATTAATGGATGGTTGTCAGCATTCGGAAATCATTGTAAACAGCCAGTTGTATCTTTCCAAAGTGGGCATTATTTATCGCGGGGTAATGTACATCCATTCTGCATTTCACCCTCTTAACTAAATAATGATGCCTTTTTGGCATACTTTAACATACACCTACTTTGGATCTCTATTCATGTAATACAAAAAAAATGCTTTGTGGGGGATTCACGATTCATTACAGGATTAAAAAAAAACAACAAATCACTATCACTAATATAAATTTGGATGGAGAAGCAAAGGCTTAAAACTGGTGTTGACCAATAGCTTAGTTAGAGTTACAATAGAGAATTATTCACGATCAGTATAATACTAACCTCAATAGTATCCCAGCATCTTGACCAGAGGTAACACTGCACACAGCATTTTCATGCCCTTCCAGAGTCACCTGAACCGTGCCGTCCTGCAGGTTGTACCCTAATATCGTGTTGTCGTTGCTTCCGGTCACAACCAGCCCATCAGGGAACGTTTCGCAAGGAGGAAGCCAGCAAACGCACGATACGAAGTTGTTGTGCCCTTTGTAGGTTACAACGTTCACAAAATCTTTTACGCTGAAAAGTAAAAATATTAAATTAATAACAGCAGTTTACAGGTAAAATAGGCGCCTCTTTCATGAGATTGGAGACTATAGATGGCTACAAACCCTTCAGGATGCCAGAGCTTCGCAGTCCGGTCTCTGGAGGCCGAAAGAATACAAAATTCCTTTGTCGTAGCGACACCTCGCACATCCATCGAGTGTCCGGTTAGCACAGCACTTAACTTATAATCTGGAATAGCCATTGGGAATTGTATTTATTTTCCAAAACAGCGAAAAAATTACAAAACAATCACGGTGAACAAAAGTTGTCATCTCATGTTGACGTAAGCTAAGCTGTCAGTCAAACTGTCAAGTGTCATAGTTTTTTCTGGCTAGGGATTACTCAACGATAAAATATCGACTAAATTCAGGATGTAATGAAAAAAAAACGAAGCTCATTCCAAAACCATTTCGAAATATTACATTCCTGTACATTATTTTTACGTTTAGAGTACATTACTGCCGCGGTCTGTAATGACTGCGTTGCTGGCATGGCAGCTATGATGATGGTGCAGCGTAGCGCCATTCCAGGCCATCACAAGGTCAGCAAGGGCTGCAATGATAACCAAGCTTGAAGGCCGAGAACGAAGCTAAGCAAAGATCGAGGCTAGCATAGCGTGGCCAGCAGGGCAGTCATTGCGGACCAAGGCTAGTATAGGTAGTACTTTATTCAAACAATGCAACAACAACAAAAACAACAACAACAAAATAAAAACATTCAAAAAACAACAAAAACACCAACAACAACAAAAAACAACATCAAAATAATAGCTAAGAACCATCTCGATCACATCAGTTTTCAAACAGAAACCCATCAAAATCGGTCCATTCATTTGGGGGCTACGACGCCTCTCTTTTCACGTTCGGTGGTTAACAAAACCACATAAATAATACTACGACAAAACACGTCAATAATGGATTTTCAAAGAACGTTGCTGGTCGCTAAAACTCACCAGCAATGATATTCCATACAACTTTGCTGGCGACTTTTGAATAACGCGGCAAGGTCGACTTTGCTCAAAGAAGGTCGTCAAAATAATGAACACATTACAATTAATAATTACCACATAACAAAAACTCTCTAAGCTATGCATAGAGTAATTTGAGTGTTTTAAGGTTTATAAGCCATATATATTTTATTTGTACCTAGCTATGATGCAGCTAGCAACCATTTATTGTTTCAGTTTTGATTCATTTTTGAAAATAGAGTATAGACATTTAGACGACATAGTCATATAGACATTTCTTACTGTCGTTGAAGCTATGAGATGGGGTTTATTTTACTAAAATAAACTTTACTTTCATTTGGTATTTTTTATCAAATCTTTCCTCTTTTTAATCGACTTCAGAAAAGGAGACCAATATGTTCCGCTGTATGTACGTTTTTAATATTAGTGTAGAAAATATTAACGTCAGGACTGAGTAGTCCCTGATAAGCAGAAAAAGGAGTTATGTAAATCGACTAAATATATATTTTAACAAACCATTGCGACACAGATTTTACTAGAGATGCGTCGACACTACTAATGGCAATATTAATCAGCAGTTTGACCAATATAATAAATATCTAAGCGGGAAATACAAACATTGAATGAATTATTATAATAATTACCGTGGTTTTAATTCATAAATTTAAACCACTGTAATGTGCAGTTGTATGATTTAAACTCAATAAAAAATTGAGGAAGTGAAAACGCATCAAATCATATCGTACCTACATAAATCTAAGCCACTTCAATATGTTTTTGTTGGTTCTAAAAAGTTATTTTGAATGATGTAACTTTGAAGCGCAATAAGTGTACGAAACGTACGTCTAAACGTGATGACGTTTATTAAATGAACCATTGGCCAACTCCAGTTCTTTTCGTCTCCGTACTTTCTCGGTTTGCGCACAAAAGTTTGTGGCTGGTGCCATCCAGCAAAGAGAATAATAATATAGGTACTGTGGGCCATCCAGTTGGGTTGAGGAGACCGGTGGGTGGGTGACCGACCGATGTTGCTATATACAATACATAGCTATTTGTATATATATATTTAATTTGACAAGTAGTGTAAAGATGGCGTCGACGGTGTGTGTTTCGAGATGCCGATTGTTAGCAAAATTAGAATTAAATCGTGTTTTGTGTTTATCTCCGCTTTTTAGGGACTTGTCGAATAGCCGGGTGAGTATTGCATGTTTTTGTTTCATTACATATTTTTTATTTGAGTGGTTTCATAGAACATTGTCGTTTTCGAAACGGATTTCGGTTTGCACGTGTGTATATTTTTTGTCAATGTGTGTGTATCTGTCAAAATGAAATGTCATCGCATAAATCGCATTCTGTTTTTTTTTATTTTGCCGATAGGTACATAGCAAACAAAAATAATTTCAAAATATTTTTATAATTTTATTAGTTAAAGTATGTACCTACACTATATAGTACATATAGAGAAAAATATCGCCTGTTTACGTTTTTACTTACGAGATCTATTCTTGAAGTAGTTAATTCAAAACTTTAACTGCAGGGCAGGCAGGTGATAATCAAAACATTGGCTGGTGATTTATTTGGAACTATGAAAAAAGTAGTAACTTAATAGCAATGTCTTAGTTACTTTTAAATTAGGTACCTAACTACTAACAGATCTTTGACTTCATGATTTTCAATTTCATGATACCGACCAATAAATATACATACAAAAAATAAAATCATCTTTGTTTATGTAAGTACATACTTAATTCTATTAAAATTGTATTATAAAGAAAAGATAGTGTCTCACAATTTAAACCTTGGTGTCTCACTGTATGTATGCTCTCATGTCATCATTGTAATCTGTACCTAATCAACTAATCACATGATACATGTAATGAGAAACAATTAGGATTTGTAAAAATTGCAGCAGTAATGCTAAGTACCTAGTTTTGTAAGCCAGAGGAGATAAAAAATTAATTATGGTCAATTACTTAAGTACCTACCTACCTACCTAGGTACCTACATTATTTTATCTTTGAAATACCTACTTGCCTAAAATAAATTTTTATTTAAGTCTTCTATTTACCCTTAGCCACCTAACTTCTTTTTTAGTAACACTACCGGCACTCACCGTGACTCCTTATAGATTTTCGATCATAAATATGTATTTAAAGATAGATAGATAGTAAAGTAAAGTAAAGTAGTAAAGTATTTTAACAAATGAGAATTTAATCATATTATGTTTTAAACCTTCGCACAAATATTCTGTAGTGCCCACCAGGGTTCCATGTTTCTGATACTTAATAAGTTTATATCTAAGACCTTACTAACCATGTGGAAACAAAGAAATACATATGAAATATATACATTGAATAAAAGAATGGTATTTACTCACTAATATTCAACGCTGATTACATATTTTTTTTAACAATGTCTATTTCTAATAAATATGTGAGATCTCTATTAGGGAATAATTATTTAAAAGTTTTTTTTTATAAGATAGTTATTTGGTTAAAGGTTAAAACTGTTGATTGTCATGTAGCTGAAACATGTGGTAACCTGTATATGGGGGATCCTCTACGTAGGTAGGTTTATAGATCTAACAGCCAAGTAGCAAGACCATAGATTATTACCATATTCTGCCAAAGAAATACCTAAGTATTTTATCAAACTGCTGATTGATAAAGTTTGATTCCTTACTGTAACAAACACCAACCAAGTGCGAGTCGGACTCGCACACCGAGCGTTCTGTACTACTACGTAGTACTACTATTTATTCTGTGACACTACACAGTCCGACGAGTCCAACACGCACTTGGCCAGTTTTTATTATTATTTTGTTATACTTAGAGATATATTCACACTAATTTTGAATCTTATTTATTTTCTTTGCGCAAAATAACATAAGACCTATGTAATAAGTTAAGAGTATTAAGAATATGAAGTGTATGTGCCAGACAGCATTGTTGTATGGAACAAATTAAAACAAATACCTACTTCCTCATGACTAAAATATAAGATTGATTAGTATGTACAGGAAACATACAAATTAATATTTATAAATAAGTCAGCTTCCAGATGCACCAATGTCATTGTTATTATGATATTTATTTTATTAGCTTAATAAACAAAACAAATACCTAATTGATGTAATGTTGTGTCTTAATCAGCAGTAAAATAATAAAAGAGCAGAAAAACTACACACCGGCTAAATAATGTGATTCATTCACCATACTATACTACGAACATAACCAGTGTATGTCACCAAGGTTATGTTCGTAGCATAATCAGCTCAGTTCATTGCTCTTTAGACCTGTCCATGTCAACTTGTGCCGGCTATGGATAAAAGAAAGAACATTATCAACCAAGTTCCTGTCGGTCCTGTCTTATATTTTTCTCCTTTTGCTTTATCGTTTTTTCTGTAGGTACTTTTTATCTCTCTGTCATGCATTTTAAACAAGGTGTGATTAAAAAATCATGGGCTATTGTACTATTGTTTATTCTGTGTCATGGGTCATAGCACAATAAAATAATAATGATAATCTATATGTACTTATAATAAAGCAGTAACAAAGATTCTGTACAAAAAATAGACTTAAAATAAGCGACAGATAAAGTTTTTTTTTAAATGGTGTCTGTTTTTTTTTAGTTCGCGCATGGCATTAAACCTACTAGGGTTTGACTTAAAACTGGTGTACTAGGTATCTCAATCTGATAAGTAGAAGTTGCGCAATCGATAGAAAACCATTTGACATCTGAACCAAGTTTGATGATATTGGTACTTTTGGTTCTGGAATAATACAATCCTTACACCCCAGTTAAATGACCACGCGGGCAACGCCGCGGGCACAGCTAGTGTGTAATATAATGTTAGTCTAGTACTGGAATAATATCAACTTAGATGTGTAAGTATCATGTTTTAAATAGGAATAAATAGTTTACAAAAAAAAAAGCTTAACTATCATAGAACCTTACAAGCCTCAGTTTATATATAACATCATTGCTTACAAGTCCTTTTATTTAGTAACTCAACATAATATGGAACCACTAAGTTTTGTAAGCTTTATCATATTCATTATTATTATTATTATCATCTAATTACCTAAGTACCTACAAAAGGAGGACTGATGCTAAAAAAAGTATTTTCTACTTGTCATCCACCTAGTAACTATACAGGTTATGGTAAAATAATGGGGCATTAAGAGTAGGTACCTTTTCTTAGTAGTTAGAAGCTTTTGTTAATAGGAAACTAAATTTTAAAGTTTTTTTTATAAATGATTGGGTTTAAAAAAAACATTTTGCAAACTTAACTTACATTTTTCGATGAAAAAATAGTTCTCAATCAACTCTATTCTTCATGATTATATTTTATCCTAGGTAGGAATATGGTACCTAGGTACAATCAAGCCTGGATGGGTTCCAAAATTATAAAATACTAGATTTTCCCCGCGGTTTCACTCGCGTAGCCTATACCCAAAGGCGAATCCATTTATTTAGTGAGATATTCATAAAAATTGGGGACAAAGTAAGCTTGAGAGTAGTGAGCGGGAAAAGTTTGAGTTATTTCTATCAGTGTGGGTATTAAAACGAAACTCCGATTTTTACAAAGTATGTATTTGGTGTAATACCAAAAGCGCGAGCACAGAGAGCGCGTTGTTTTTTGCATTATCAGTGTTAATACACTATTAAATTAAAATATCATTCCAGAACGTGTAAAAATATGCACTGACGTGATTTAAAGGCGTCACAGACGATTAAGATACTATATTTGATGTTACGATATCTGCATATAAAATATTATACCATCTTAGGGTATCACACACGGCTAAGATACGATAATATATTGAAATTATTAATTCGCTCGCAGGCCGTCCTAGGTGCCACACGTATTTCTTCACCGCTTTCTATATACATGATGATAAAATACGAGTAGTACGGTTTCACTATTAGATTTATTAGATAGCTCATCAGACAACGATTCTGATTTTGAATTTGATATGCAAATTGCATTAGCGCACTGTAAAAGGTGATCAATTTGGATAGAAAATCACATTAAATTTAGAAAAAAGCCGCGGTGAATTTAATCTTTACGCAGATGTTTCTACAAAAATAAAACAAACTTATTTTAATAAGTCGAAGGAAACTTTTCTCGAAATTCATAATTTGATTAAGGAAGATTTAGTGAAACAAAATACGAGCATGCGCGAGAGCATTTGTACAGAACAACGACTTGCAGTATGCTAAGAACCATCTCGTTTACCTCAGCTTTCAAACATAAAAAAACCGAAGCTAAATCGGTCCATTCGTTTGAAAGCTACGATTCACACCACTCCCCCCCACCCCCCCCCCCCCCCCCCTCCATCCTCAAATTATAGCTATGAATCATCTTGTTTACCCCAGCTTTCAAACATAAAAAAACCACAGCTAAATAGGTCCATTTATTTGGAAGCTACGATTTTCACCCCCCCCCCGTTTCTTTCTCACCTCCCCCCTCCCTCTCCCCACACATCTAAGAACCATATGGATCATATCAGCTTTCGAACAGAAAAAACCGCATCAAAATCGGTCCATCCGTTTGGGAGCTACGATGCCACAGACACACACACACACACGCATAGATACACACCCATATCTTTGTTCAGGGGTTAAAAAAACCCGTCACGAATACAAAACAGAGCAATCTGTAGAACATATACGATATTTTGTATCTTAAGATAGTATATTAATATATATTTTGTATCTTTTACGATATATTTCGTATCTTAAGATGACATCTTTTAATAAATTCCATATCGCTCGATATATTAAGATACTGTAAGATGCAAATATATATTATCTTCGCCGTTTGTGACGGTTCATATAAATTGTATAGCGAGCGATATTTTATCTTAAGATAAAATATCGCTCGCTATCTTAGTGGTCTGTGACGCGCTTTAAACTTACGAGAGTAGAGATTGTTAGAATATGAGCTATATTTGTCAATGTAATAAACGAAAAAAAAAAACAAATCAAACAAAAATTTATGATATAACTAAAATACGCCAAAGTTTTGAGCTATTTCGATCGGTGTAGAAGTTAAATAATATTTCCAAGTCATAAAAACAAACATTGTTTTACGCTCGCTCCGCTTGCGCTTTTTTTGTTGTGACCTGTTTCTGTACACAATTCTAATAACACAATTAAAACAAAATTCTAAATCACATAAAACTTTTGCATTCAAATGATCAAAAAGACTTGGGCGGCGAACTCGAAAGTTCCGAGCTATTTATGTTAATATCGACTTTTAGAACAAAACATAATACCAAATCACATGAAAATAATGAAAAAGAACCACAAAAGTGCGCGTTTTGTAACACTTCTGCCAGTTAAATACTTAGTTCTAAAAACATAACTCAAAATTATATTCTAATATGCATTGATATAAACAAAACATGCAAACGCAGCATGCGTACTGTACGAAAAGTTTGCAATTTCTTTCAGAGTAGAAATTGAAGAAATCTAAATCATAGGTAACTAACCGATTTACGTAACTTTTATAAATACAAGGAAGCACGATGGAAGCGAGCGCAAAAATTCTTGGCTATATCTATAGATTCTTTGTTTGTCGTATGAGGTAGTGTTGGCCTCTGGTGTCTGAATTTTTCAGGCCGTCCAAGGGCCTCCAACATGGCTAAAACGACGGCCATCAATAACAGCCGCGACCGACAACTTAACTTACCCTCCAAAACATTTATATAGGTAGTGTAAAACTAAAACTTAATTTTAAATTGCACAAAAACGAAAACAGATAATCAAAAGCGCGAGCGTAGCTAGCGAAACTTTCAACCGGATAGCTAATTGGGAAGTGCTCGAAATTTGATTTGCAAGATTCCACCCGGAAAGACAAACAAGAAAGTGACCCATTTATAACGTGTTAAAAAATACGCCAGTTTAAGCGTAATTCGAAATCTTTGGCAGCAACGACCGTGGTGTTTCTTGACCACAGACACCTGCAACATTACTAACGTACTTGACAGACTTGTTATTATTTCGTTTCCATGGCAAAATGTAATTCCGTTATTTTTTTTGATACCATGGTGTTACATTATTGCAATTTGCGTAGAGATCTCTATTTTTTTTTTAAAACTGCCCCCGTTACTCGCTGATAATTGATAATGTACCTAGCTTTATACAGGTGAAAGAAGTTTTAAAATCGGTTCATTCATATTTGAGTTATCCATTACAAACAAACATACAAACGATCAAATCGTTCCTCTTAATATACAGGTATTATAGGTTATTCGACCTATTCCCGCTAGGAGCTTGTAGGATATTTTTTTTGTGAGAAATAAAAACATGTAAGTTCTTTTGCAATTTATTCAGGAAGGGAGTACTAAAAAAAATAATGGTTGTTATCACACTTTATTTTTTTTTACTAGGACATAACAGGCATTCATTAAAATCAAAAGACTAGAACTCTTTGTCCACATTTGGAAATGCCATACGGAAACATCTTTAAATTTTTTTTATTTTAGTTTTTAGTTCCAATAGAATGTCAATTTAAATAAAATATTAATAATACATTAGGCGTGCAGATTGTTTTAAAAATATGTACGTGTTTTTAGCTTTATAACCAGGTATTTAAACCAAACATCGGTTACAAGATTACAGAGAAATTAAAATTAAACTAGGACCAAGTAAAAAAAATGTTAATTACATCATTAATCAAAACATTGAATTATGTAACTAAATGTAACTATCAAAAAGTATTAAATTTAAAGTGAAAGTCAACTTTCAAATGTAAAATGTAGAAATATCGACATGTCATACGTCAAATGTCTAAAGTCTACAATTTCAAATGTTTAGTTTAGAATCTCAAATGTCAAATCTCTAATCTATAATGTCTAAAGTCAAAGGTAAGGGCATGTATTATGGTCAGTAATTCCGTAATTGTTGACCACTCGGAACATGGTTTGAACTTCAAACCATGTTCCCAGTGGTTCTTTTTACAAAAAGAACTGGTTCCCATGAAATTCGATGCCTGGACCATTACTAAAGCGTTTTTTCTAAAACCATACAACTGATCCTGAACTGATTTTGCATACCTTGTTGGAAAGATAGAAACAGGTAGATGTTTTTAAAATAATCTTCAAGCCTAATGTATTATTAATATTTTATTTAAATTGACATTTTTATGGATCTCATTAAATAAAATAATTTAAATTTATGATGATTCTGTATGGTATTTGCTAATGTGGATTGAAAGTTCTAGTTTTTGTTGAAATGAAAAAAATTATATGATTACAACCAACACTTTTTTATTAGGTAGGTACTTATTAATTTTTAGAAAACCTTACAAACTCGATAAAATGAAAAAAAACCCGATTGCCCAGCCAAAAACGAACTAAAAAGTCTATAACAAGCGATTAATAAAATTGTCATTGTAGTCGGGGAACCTCTTAGACACAGTACCTACATATATAGTACTTATTGTGTCTTAGATTAAAATATGTGTTCCACAGAACGGTCCTCCGACTGCAATGTCAATTTTATTTGTCTCTTGTTTTTGACTTTTGAAAATAAGATGCTTTTTTTCGCGATAAACAGTAGTCCGCGCGTACGAAGTCGCGGGCGGGAAATCTAGTTATATATATTTGGAATGTGCTCGTAAAGCCTTTCAATATGATACCTATAATATTGTAAAAAAATTATCTCGCATTCGTAAATGGAGTCATACTGTCGCCATATTGAATTAAAAATAATAATTATAGCCTATATGTTACTGGGGATGATGTAAGGATTCTAACGATACCCCATACATCAAAATCTGTTCAGGAATTTAAAAGTTATGGTGGAATACAGAACTCACATACATACATACATACATATAAACATACATGAATCCTAAAACATTACAATCTTTTTTTGGGCCGTAGTGTAAAAAGAACTTAAAAGTTTTTTTTCTCAATAAAGGTACACTTTTGCTTAGGGACTTATATGGTTCAATTCTTCGGTACTGACTATATGTAGTGACTTTTCCTACAACCTCCTAGCGGGAACAGGTGACATAACGAATAACCCTGTATGTTGGCAAAATACCTGACTATGAATATAATTAGGCGCAAAAAATAGGAGCTAAAATTAGGCGCGCCAATATAGATAACTATGGTATTCCTAATCATTTTTAACCCCCGAACTCGAAGAGAGGGGTGCTATGAGTTTAGGGTGTCTATCCGTCTATTTGTCTGTGCCATCTTAGCTCCCAAGTGGACCGATTTAGATGCGTTTTTTTTCTGTTTGAAAGCTGATGTGATCGAGATGGGTTTTTGCTATAAAAAGCGGGAGGAAGGGTGAGGACCGTAGCTCCCAATCGAATGGATTTTGATGTTGTTTTGTTTGTTAGAAAGCAGATGTGATCGAGATGCTTCTCAGCTGTAATGGGGGTCGTGGGTTTTTTTTTTTATATGTGATTTGTAATTACTTGATAAATGTCCGATTCAACGGACATAATTCGAACCAAATCAAGTAATTGAAAATGAGAATTCGGGATTCCGTCATCCTATCGAGTGGTCTCACAAGTACAGAGGGTATTTTAGAAATTAATAAATGCGTCAACGTGCAATGCGCGTCCTTCGCTCTGCGCTTAATGTAGTGATTATAATACAAGAATTGTTAAATTAGAGCAATTAAGTTATAAAAACATATTGTTTAGACGAAACTATATTGTACCATTGATTTTATAAACTAAGTATAACAATGCAATGTATGTTCAATCTAAGATAATAAATGAGTGTATTCTATTTCAAGGTCGTCTATCGTTTGTACTGTACTTACTCCATCGGTTAAAATATCCTCGGCCATAAATTAACTAGGCAAACCTACCTATAACCTACCGCAACAACTTTTTTTAATTTCATTTTTTTTTGTGTTCAGTCATGAAAAGCGATAGCACCCAAGATTCGCTATCCCCAATTCGCTAACCACGAACCATGCATTAATTTTAAACCCCTAACAAGGGCATAATACAAACATAATATTATTTGAAAGTCTTTCTACAAATCTTGCACATGTTCAAACATAGGTAGGTTCATCATCATCATCATCATCAGCAGCCTGTGTTCGTCTTCTGCTGGATATAGGCCTCTCCCAATGAACGCTACAGAGCCTGATCTTCGGCTCTTCTCATCCAGTTTCTGCCGGCCGCCTTCCGTAGGTCATCCACCTGGCTGGTGGGCGTCCTACACTACGTTTGCCAAGGCGCGGTCTCCACTCGAGGGCACGTCTACCCCAGCGGTTGTCCGGTCTTCGAGAAATGTGGCCAGCCCATTGTCACTTCAGCTTGCTAATCCTTTGAGCTGTCGGTGCTTTGGCTATGTGTCGTATAATCCTTATTATCCTTTCCGATTTTATCCTTCAGAGAAACCCCTCCTTAGAAAAGCTCTCTCCTTAGCTCGCTGAGCGACGTTAAATTTGTGGACAAGTAGGTTGTGTAGGTTAATTCTTACCTAATATTCATAGCATTCTTAGTTTAGATAGGTAGGTACCTACTGCTCTTGATCTTTACAAAACGCAGAGCAGGCGTTCTTAAAAGATGATAATTATTACGAATGCATGAATGTATTGTGAATGACAATCACAATATGTACTTGTACAATTTTGCTCTAGATGCGAGTTATTGAGAATCAAAAGCCTGTTGCTGTTGTATTCTGCTTGAGTCACATTTATGTCGGAGCTCGATACCCACCGTGTAGTTTCGAACATCTTTAGTGCTTTACACCCTCGCTCCCCTTCTATAGTTGTTTACAATAGATTTTCACCTAGTTTGCTGATATCCAAAGGTTTTAAGAGCTTGTAGTAGAGTAGTCGTTAAGCCTTTGCTCTCCGTCAATAATTCAAGTAGTCTTATAATGAATATATTACGCTAACCAATTAGGTATCTTCTATGTTCTTTTTTAAATCCCAATCTCTGATATTGTATTGGCTTGATCAAGAACACAATGTGTTCTCGGTGTGTATACACGTCATCGTAGGTATATACATACACCAACTCCGATAAAACGGTTTCGTAATTAACTTTACTAGTACCTACAAATAGGACCAACACATTATTTACATAGGGCTTAAACAGATAGGTATTTCACTTTTATGGTTATACTTGACAGTGAAGACCATTTTTTCTCTAGGACTAGTCGTATTATTTCACATTCGATTATCTATTTGAACTTCAAGACATCCTAACGCATAATCATACTGTATGTGGTGTACACAATCTTGAATTCTTGTGATCAGAAATTGTTGCTTTATTAAATAGCAGGCCCAAAGTTTCATCTCATCCAGTTAGGTACTTTTCAGATCGTCTCTTACCATTGACCAAATTCTTATAATCTACAATTGTATGACCAATACCTTGCTGTAATCAAATTAGCATCTTGCCAATGTTAAACTTAACTGTTAACGCCTTCGGTGTGTCTGTGTGCTCATTACTCATTATTGTGAACTAATGAGTATAAAGCACGAACCACGAGACACGAACTTGTTCTTTTGTAACGTATGTTAATATTTGATTTCACGAATGAGGACACGTAAAATAAACTGAATACAGCAGCAAATATCCATAGAATCTTTGGAAGCTAACATTATATTTTTGGTGTCAGTTTGAACATTTTTTATCTAGGTACAAGCAAATGAAGCCATCATTAAAAAATATTTGAGGTCAAGACTGTGGCGTTGTAAAAGTAAAACGATTGAAACAAATTCTTACATACCTAGTTAAAAGTGCTCTTCAATGAAAATACTGCATTATTTTTTACGAAACGCTTAAGAACACAAGGCTGAATGTTACTCAAGTAACTGCTTACCGTATGCCTCTCTTTCTTCAGTGCAGTTGTGACAGTTAAAAATAACATCACCTCATTGTAAATACGAGTATAACTAATGAAGTTTAAAAATTCATATCACATATAGTATTTTAATTTGCAATGCTTAAAGAAGAAATATCGCAAAAAATTTCAAGCTCTTATTGGTATTCTAGGCATACCGTAATAAATTGTATCATTGACGTGCTAAGAGTATTCAATTAATTAATTAGAGCCTATTAAATCACGAAAAGCTCTGAATAATGATGTCTGAATAATATTACGTTTAAGTGCTTCAAATTTGTTGTTTTACCTTCTTAATGTAGATTAGGCATTATCTATACTTATAATAAAGCAATAAGAACGATAAACTCTGTACAATGAAGATAATTAAAAAAAAAGTTCTATGTTACTTAAAATAAGCTACTGAACAAAAATAGATCATTTTTTTAAATCGTGTTTGTCTGGATGTTTGTTCACGCATCACGTGAAAACTACTGGACCGATTGCGATGCAGTTTTCACTGTCGGATAGCTTAGGGTTTGACTTAATCATCCGATTATCCAATTCAATCAATCCGATGAGTAGAACCCGAGCAATACATAAAAATAGCTTTGAAGGCTGATGGAATTTTGATCAAATGTTGGTATTAGGTCCTGGGAGAGTACTTTTAACCTAGAGAAATGAACACGCGTGCGAAGCCGCGGGCATCAGCTAGTGAGAGATATAGTAGTAATTATTATGAATATAGAATAAGTAACGTAACGAATTGGTTTAAAGTGTAATATTATCTTTTATTGTTGTTCAGGAGTCATGGTGTCGCCGATGGCGGCCGACTCGCCGCGCGTTCTTCACAAGTGCATGCGCACACGGATCGAAATCAACGCCTACAAAAGTCGACCACGAAAAATCTGAAGGTAAAGATACAATAAACAATTAGTAGAAACCTTCATTGCATCAACATCTATCATATACACGAAATTTCGTGGGTTTTGTGATGTGTACCACACTACACCACTTACAGACAGTGAGTCACGACTAATGTACTTTTCAGGAGTTCTGATTAATCATTAGCACAGAAATATTATAGATATTAGGTAAATATACTACAGGAAAAGGTGTAGTGAACCAGCATTATAAACAAAATACATTTATTACACATACAAGAGACCATCACCAATAATTACGGTACATCTTTATTCGGAGTGTTAATCGCTATCTACGCTAGAACGCTATTTGGATATGCTTAAAACTACATTAGATACATTATTAAAAGCTACATTATTTATATTCTTATCAGCCATAATAAATTAATAGCGTTACATGAGAACAGATCACATTTTGTGTTAGCAAGAGCTTCATATTATAACGAATAATGTTTATTTACTTCAATGACTTATTACTATTCAAACTGTCGTAACATGATTCTAAAACTTCGAACTCTTCGAACACCATTTCTCCGAACTTGCCTTTCGTTACCTTCGTTTGTTCAAGATTTTCGTTTACATAATAAAACTTTTTTTCAAAACTGTGCGAGTCCTGCGAAGCTGCCTGTTTCTCTGTTTCGGTTGCTAATTTACGATTTTCAATGCTGTCCTGACTTGGTTGCGATGTTACACACTCCATGTTTTCGCTGACTACTGTTTGATTTTGTTGTACAGATGCTTCCAATTTTTTGATACTATCTTCTATTATTTTGTGGCTTGGTTCGTTTTTAGTTCTCAGCACTACTTTTTTGTCTTCGTTGTCTTTTTTCTCAAATGGAGTTGTCACTATGCCCTTTGAATAACTCTCCAATCGGCAGATTTTATTTTTTACAGAATTTTCGTCATCGTTTACTAGTGGTGGATCTTCTTTGGACAACTGTTTTCTATATATACCCCGCGAGTTCTTACTTTCTTCGGTACCGGTCAGTTCGAGCCTGCTGCTACAGCTGTTAGATTTGACCAATTTAAATTTAAATCCAGGAAACCCCTCACGTTTGCCACTTTCCTGACTACTGTCCGAACCCCTTCTTGAGTTGGAATTTTGTTTGTCTGTCGTAATTTGATTATGTTTCTCGGCTACGAGACATGAACATTTATCTCCTCGACATTTGGTTTGGCATGAATAACAATCTCTGCTGCAACTTTTTTGAAGACCTTTTATCTCATCCATGATAGCTTTTGTCATAGGACTGATACTTGACCCAGTTTTAGAGTTTAAAACTTTGCCTCCGTAGTATGTTACTGAAGTACCACATTCCCTTATCTTTTTGAGTATGTCAGGACTTACATATTGACTTTCACAGCAAAAGTCTTGGCTCATGGAATCGCAAAGATATTCATCACTAGAACTATATGCATTATCTTTTAAGTGTTTTTGTGAATAAGGACTAAGCCCATCTGTTTCATATTCATTGTTAGAACTGAGATCGCCGCTGGACACTCCACTCGATAGACTAGCGTTGTCCCACTTTTTATTGCCGTATGAAGTGTCAATTGTTAACTGTCGTATTATTTTCTTCCGACCACCGCCCACTTTGGTACCTTTTGTCTCTTCGTTTAAATTCCTGTAAGATGTTGCGCGCCTGGTAAGACCCACGGTTTCGTCAACTAATGGCGGATCTTGAGAAATAGGTGTCTTCATCTTTAGTGTATCTTCGAACAGATTCCGGACTTTTTTTACCGTATCTGGATTAGGTAATTCCTCTTCAATTATTTCTTTGTTGACTCGAATTGGGTGATAAAAGAAATGTCTTCTAATAGCATTTTTAGATTTGTCAACGTGACTGGATGTGCTATCAATTTTCTTTAACATTGTGGGTGGAATTTTACATGTATCTGTATTTTTCCTTGGCGTCGGCTCTACTTTGGTTCTTACTGGTTCTATTATTACTATGTTATTGTTTACTAACAATTCTTGAAAACTATAATCTTGAAGATATTGTAATAAACCGTCGAACTGAGCTTCTTTACGATAGTTAGCAATCATACTATTTTTAAACAAATCAGATTTCATTACTTTGTATCTGACGTGATCAAACTCATCGCATCCTTTATCAAAGCCTTTTGCTTTTATGAGCGTAGCTTGAGTTTTTAGGTTCTGGTTATCGTCACTGCTAAGTTCTACGATTTCGATTTCTGGAGTATCTCTTGAAAAATCTATGTCATTATTTTTTATTTTTGGTTTCTCATAAACATTGTTACCTGATTCTTTGACAATTTTTTCTAATGTAGTTTCTTCGATTTCTGAATCGCTCTTAACTTTTTCGGTTTCGTCTTTCCATAATTGTAGTTTGGTCTGACTCATTTTACGTATACTATCTACAATTTTCACACTTTCCAATGACTTAATTATACTGCCTACTGATATTTCTGGTAAAACATTGTCGTCACTGTTTACTTGTTCTTTATTTTCAATTTGATCTGTATTCTCATCATTGACTAAATCTTCATCTTTTGCTATGATTTCTTGCTTAGCAATATCTTTGTTTTCCGGTGTTTTATCAATCAATTTAGACCAGTAGTTTTTGACGGAATTAATTTTCTCTTGATATTCAATGTCAGTCTTTATAGCGTTGTTCAGTTTTTCTTTGACGTTAGTGTCAGTTTTAGTTTCCTTAGTTAGTGTCACTTCTTCTTTTACCTCCGTTGTTATGGTTCCACATTTATCATTATTAACGAAAATAGTGTTCGCTTCGTTATTGGTATCCATGTTGGCAGTAGTATTTTGTTTCTTTGTTTGTTTTGAATCAATCACCTGTAAGACTTGAGGTCTTGTCATGTTTGAACTAACTTTCCTAAATGTAAATGTTGGCGGCTCCGTATTAGTTTTATTATTGTCTTTGATTATTAATTTTGGTGGAGGTTTCTTGAATTTGTGTTGCACAAAGGCGATTTTATCGCTTGTTTCCTTCTTAAATTGTGGTATTGTGGCTTTAACTACTTTGTTTAATTTTATGGTAATGAACGGATCTTTGGGTGTATAATAACTAGATGTATCAACAAAGTTATCGTTATTAAATTTCTTGCTTTCTTTGTTATTGTAAATAGTATTTTCTTGAATATTAGATATATTGACACCTACTTTACAAACTGATTCTTGTGAGGAAAATTCTTGAGGAACACTCACGAGAGCCTGCTTGCTTTCTTTTGATTCTTGAGTCAGTGGTGGATTAATTACAATAGTTTGGTGACCGCTTAGTGGTACAAGAGCAATACTTGACTCTGCGGATGTTTTGAACGATTGAACTCTCGATAATAATGAATTACTTATTATATCTTCAACCAAAGAACATTTATCGACAAGAAGTTCGTTTGATTTTATAATACTCTTCTCTACTGTGCTTGGACTTGGGATGCGATTATTTTCGTCTTCTATAGGTTCTCGTTGGCGAAGAGAGTAATGCTTTTTGACTCCAGCGTGTGCTTTCGGAAATTTTGTTATATTGTCGTTCGACAACGATTTAATTACTTCAGGCCTGTAGACACAGTTAGACGTGATTTTTAAACTTTCAGATTTAGTTATTACTTTATTGTTTCGAATCGTACCTTCTATTTCATTGATTTCTCTTTCGTTTTGATGATTATTCGATTGAAAGAAATTAGCGTCTCTGTCGTCCGCGTTAGAGCTTTCTATAGTTATAATAGATCTCAAGTCGTCTTCTAGTTTTGCAAAACTCTGTATTACTTGCGGTTCCGAATACTCTGGTAAGTAAATACAGTTGTTTGTCTTAATCTTTGTCGTTTGGCTAGGACTCACGGCTGCTTTGTTTAGTTGGCCATAATTATCATTGTCTTTCGATGTCAAAATTTCTCTAAAATGGGTATGTGCTATTTCATAAGTGTTTTCACAAGATATATCTTCTGGGTCCTCCTCTCTTAATTGCGCGTCAATACGTTCTGATTTCCTCAAACATTTGCTGATATTAATGTCTGGTAGTGAATAGTATTGGTTTTCTATTAATGTTGTTACAAACGGTTCAGTTGTAATATTTTTAACAGAAGTGCAATTACTTTTTGTGGAATAATTATCACTTTCTATGTAAGTGTTACTTACATAAACCTCGTTGATTGGCTTTTTGTAAATTTCATTAAAAATATTACTACCAGTTTTCTTTAAAAACGAGTCTCTTCTGATATCCGCAAAGGTTTTTTTCTTATTTACTTGTGTGTAAATGGGATCCTTGTCTGGATTATTAGTTTCAGTAGCAGTTTGTGATGTTATAGAATCGTTTTCTTGGAATTGCGAGTCACAATATTCATCAATTTTCTCAGCTAAGGAATTAGCCAAGTATTCAAGTTTATGAGATTTTTCTGAAGATGCTATAGAAATTGAAATATAAGATGTAATGCTGTCAGCAGGACTTGATATTGTTTCGTCGTTTTCGGATACTACAGATTGATTATCAGGCTCCTTATTCTCATCGCTTTTCTCTTTTACGTCTTCTTGATTGGGGTTTTCTTTGGCTTCACTTTGTTCACTTGCTATTGGAATAACGTCATAAGTTCCACTGTTTTTTACCGATACCACATTAGTTATTTTCGCTGTATCTTTTTCGACAAATTTTAAGGAAATATTGTCATTTATGAATGGTTTTGGTGTGTTATTTTTAGACCTGTCCTTGTTATCACTATCAGTACCGGGTTCGTCAGTAGTGATATATAACTCTTTACTTTGGTTGGGTGATCTTAATGATCGTTCGGTTTCAGGGGAGCTATCCTTGTAATTCTTTCTATGTGCTTCAAAGTTGTAATGTTTTCGCACGTAGTTGGAATCCAAACTATCAATTTCACTCGGGTTACGCGAGTGACCAATGCTGTCTTCAGAAAGGTTGGGATGTTTTAAGTCTTCATTTAAGTTGGGCCAGCTTCCACTCACAGATCTTGTATGATGGCTTTCGTTTCGTGATACTGCGTCTTCTTTCTCGGTTCTGTTATCGTTGTTTTGCTTTTCGTTTTCTCTCTGCGAGTTTATTTCACCAAAGCAAGATGCTGTACTGTCGATGTAAATGCTTTCCAAAACTTCTTCTTTAGTTTGGTACTTAGCACGTCCGATCAACCTGAAATAGAATACAAATATCCAATTAATGACATGCTCGTGAGTCCGTAACATTATAATACGTTAACGTTTTTTTAACTTCAATTGATGAATGCCGTCGTCCATTTATTGACCGAGCGAGTGCGAAGCGTCTGTGTTTCAGCTTCGGCAAACATTATTTCGTATGTCCGGATGTCTGTCCGGGGTTCCGGCTGTTTTCCTCTACAGGTCACATTTCTCAACTGATCTAAACGAAACTTGGTATACAGGTTAAGCGAATTTTTAGACTTTTTAGTTGTCGGGGATTTTTGATTGGAATTACTTTCCCCAAAAAAGGGTAAAAAGGGGGCTACTGAATATCTCCGCCATATTAAATCCCGATTTCGATGGTTCTTTTTTCATTTGAAAAGTAGTAACTATAAGTTAGTCTCATAAAAATTTGGTGAAGATCTGATGTGGATCTTCTGTAAGAATAGTTCCTCAAAATGCAGTAATTTCTCACTTTTAGGTTTCTACCAGAGTGGAATCATCCCTTTACCTACTAGGTAAGGATTGATAGAGCACCTTGATTATTAATCTTAGTGTTACAATAAGGTAACACGCTAGATGGCGCTTCTGTGCACCGCTAGATTGTTTGCAAAAAAGTTTGTACGCGCGAGGTCTACAGCTCACAGAGCCACTAGTTGCTAACCTGTTTTGCTCTATTTCTGGGTTATCTGAAACATACCATTTTGAGCGGTTAGCTCGCCTTTTGTATTGTAACTTGTAACACCTAATTTGTGTTTTCTGGTGAGTCAATAAATATGTAGTTACCTATTTGATCTATACTGACTATACCTAATGATATCGAACTTCTATTGATATCCTGAAGCAATTGAGATTCTTAAATTGTGTTTTGTTTGGCAAAATGTATGATAAGTTGATGGTTCTCAGAACACAAAATAAATAGACATTTTAATTATGAACTAAAATAATATATTATGTACCTGTCTTTGAAGCAAGGCTTATCAAATAAGCGGGCGCGGGGTATCAGCTGCGACCTCTTGCTTTTTGCGTGGTTTTGTATTTGTAAGTCCGTGAAAGTCTCCTCCCTTATTACTGCCAAACTGCGGCTACGCCGTAAGTTCGAGCCTTCAGGTGGGTCTTTGTGTTTGCACAATCTTCCGTAGCTTCCGGTGAATTCAGTGTCAGAGTTCGCAAATCGTTTTTGCAGTAGCTCTTCCGCTGCTTTAGATCTTGTTAAATGTTGATAAAACTCGTCCTGTGGCAATTGTACAGGTAATTTATAGTACTCGGCTAGTTTGCTTTGGTACTTCTCGTGTTTCTTATTCTTGTTCTCGCACACGTCTTTGTCTCTGCACTTAGAAAGCTTCCGCTTTTTGGGGCGCTCCTCTTGACTTTTCTTCGACTCCAGAGAGTGACTCCGCGGGGTGTCGAATTCTAACGTCTCTGTGGGATTCTCAAAGTATTGAATGTCACCGACGGTGTTTGCCGCGGACTTGTGCTCGTCCTGACTCGATTTCCTTTCGACAAGTTCTCGAAGACGGCTTCTTGTGGAGCTGGTGTTAGATGTGACGCTCTCCGGGCGCTTGTTCGGGAACTCCAAGTTGGACGATGATCGTCTGAAGAGGCTTGTCTTGATCGACCCGAAGTCGCCTTCGTCTTGACAAGAAGCCGATGAGAAGTTCTGTGCCCTTATACGGTCAACGTGATTCTGGCTAGAATACGACGCGACCGAGTCCACCGAGTGCCTGAAACGCAAAATAACGCAGATTAGATTAAGATGTCCACATAGCAGATAATTTTGTTTGCATTAGATATCTTGTAGCTTTTGGTGCGGTCGGTTTGAGTCATTGTTTCTGTCTGACGTCAAGTTCAATATTGATCTAGGGCAGCCATAATACACAATGATCTTGCGTTAAATACTAGAAAGATAAGAGAACTTTGTTTCCCCGACGGATTCCGGTCTAATTGTATTGGTGGAACAATAATTATTGGCGAGCTGCCAGCGCTGTGCAGAAACGCCGTTGAAAACAACAAACTTGCGAATATATCCGTCATTACGTAAAGTGGAATGAATACTTCGAGTCTATTAAGACTTTATTGACTTTTTGAATAATTTGAAGATAGGAAACCGAGCAGAGATTTAACGCTGAAATAAACTTCCATCTATTTACAGGAATAGCTCAATAGACGAGCAGTTTATGGCATGTGGCCTAAGAAAACAGTCATGACTTAGTGCCAACCGAATTCTTACTGAAAAATAAAAGTAGCACTCATAGCGTGCATAAAACAATAAATAGCAGTGAAACTTGAACTTCCTAACATGCCACGGGCTAATACTAGTAGGTACTTAACCAACGTTTATACCACTGACCGTCACGGAATGATCGTAATAAACCAGTGTTCATTAACGAAGCCCTGAATCGAGCCAAGCCAACTGAAACAGTAAAAAATATTCAGAGGGCCGTTAAAGTGACACTTCAGTAGCCAGAGTCGCCGGATTAATTCGCTTTCAGGACCTAATAATGAATTTTGCTGGGCTATGAAATTATTCAAGGAAACAACTTATGTTATGTTCTTTAGGACTAATGGATCTTTAAGTTTTTTATAATGCGGAGCGCAATAGCCTTTAGAGCGTACTTATTAGAGTCTAGGTATCGTGTAAACGTCCCAGCACATGACTTAGATACTCCAGCCACTTATTATATTCTCAGATAAATAAACATTTCTCTAAATCTGAATTAAACAAGAACTACAGCACACATTGCAATGTTTACAATGTTATGTTTGCAGAAGTTATAATTGAGTTCCATGTCTTTTCACTGCACGAGAATCATGGGATAGATAGGTCAATCCTTGTGTTATGCTCGTATAGTGTGTAATTATATTCACGCATTACATTTGAAATACGTGAATAGATAAGATACAATACAGAAACATAAAATAATCCAAATGCACAAAGAATCCAATTGCAACTGTTACCTAAATCGAATAAGCTTTTGGAATTCTACAATAGTCAATGGTCCGAATGACAGTTCCAGAACAGATTATTTGGCGGCAGTGAATAGAACGTTCACTATCCTGACAAGAACACGCGCTACAACGATACGAGCACATGTTACATTAGAGATGCTGCAGTGGATATTCAAAATTTCATTTCACAGCCAACTTGTAGCTACCGTTTCTTGGAAGGGAATTAAGTTTCTACAAACATTCGTACGAGTTAAAGTAATACCAACTTTTGCTACAGCTGAACCTTCTATTTGCTGAACTGCTGAATTTTGCTCTTTCTTTAGGACGTTTCATATATTGGTGTTTCTCCACTAAGTGAAATAATCGGTATCCCAACAGAGATCTCATTAATAGTAGGACCCCACCCCCTTTCAACTAGATCTGTGTCCCAGCCATTTTTTCTATCATGTATTTTTTCTAAAAGGAAGAGGCCAATCTATCAATTCTGACTACGACACGAGAGCAATTTCATTGTAGGTCTGCTGTTTTATTTCAACAGCAAAAAAACAGCACACGCTTCACGTTATTTAGATTTATAACCGTTTTTAATTGTTACGTATTTAAGTTTTGAAAATTAAATTATTATTATGTTTTTTAAAAGCTTTTATTTAACTTCACTAGTATGGAATGGAATGTCCTGGAATTTTGCAATCAATATTTCACCCACTTCCACTGAAGCTATCGGGCCGAAATTTGGCACACACTTTTGGTTCTCGTGACAATGCATGATTACTTAAATGCCGCCATTTTTAATCCAATGTGTATACTTTATTGTACCGGATTGTGAGTGTACAAATTCAATTTAAATTGGTTTAGGTTTTGTAGTTCCTTTTATCCGTTCGAATATTTAACGGCTTTATTTAGCTTTGCTTCAAATCTTGCGACAGATGTTTGAGCTACCAATTCTCTTGGAACATCGAATATTCCCCACGACAAAAAAATATATAATAATTTCAACCTCCACCGATTCTTATTTTTTTTTCCATTTTGTATAATACTTTTATTTACTTCAACAAAAGTGCGTAATTTTTGTATGGACAAGTTTCCATTTAGTCACAGAATAAATAATTGATTAAGTAATCCTTTTTTTCCCGAGTACGGCGAAGCAAGGGAGGGTAATGAAGTTAACAGTCTATGTATGTGGGTATGTGGATGTTCCACCATAGCGTCGCCTCTATTAGTTCGATTTTGAAAAGCTTGGTATCAATCGATTCGTTTTCAGGTATATAATGTTATCCTGAAAACGAATCGATTGATTATTAGGCTTCATTTTTTTCCCGATTATGAAGAAGCAAAGGATGGGTTATGTGTTCAGACTAAAAACTTGGTCCGATTTTAACAAGTGAGGTTATCATACGATTCATCTTCAGCGCAAGTGTGTCAAAGGCTATGTTTTACCCGACCGTAGTCTGGTTTTAGTTTTTGAACGTATATTTTATTCATTACAACCTCATTTCATAGTTTATCACTATGCAGTGTTTAAAATACACATTATTCACACTTCCATTCTCAAATTCAAATCTATCGCAGCCTTCATTTTTTCCTGCATTCATATTTTTGATTTGTTCGCTCCGGTATGTCCTATATGGTCGGTCTGTGATTCGCTCGCTACGCCTTGTGGATTAAAGACCTATTGTCATATTTCCTAGCCTAAACTAACTAGAATTGTGAGGTGAAATATAATATTCGTACCTACTTACTTACCCTAGAGGATGTTGGAAAAACGATCACATCTTTCCTCACAGATCTATGGTATGTTAAAACAAGAATTGAGGGTAATCCATAATGTCCTATAAAGCACGGCCCTGTAGCACGTATTCCACGACTTGGGACACGAACGTGCGTAGATTTATTAATGTAGGTATCACATATCAATAGTTTCAGATAAACTGGCATTCTGTTCAGACCCTTTGGAGTGAGATTAGCTCAATGATGTATTGTTGTAATTTTAGGGAGAAATTTATCAATAACTACCATCTCTTTATATTTACTAAGAGATTTACGAATATAGTTATCGACGAATTAAATCTCTATCTACCACAAAAATCTTTTATTTCTACTACTGTGAACTAGCTGTGCCCGCGGCTTCGCACGCGTGGTAAATTATCTATGTTAAAAGTACTCTATGTACTATTCCAAGACCTAAATTACCAATATACCAACATTTGATCAAAATTCTATCAGCTGTCAAAAAGTGCAGATTGCTCGGCTTTTACTCATCGGATTGAGATACAAAGTATCCCAATTTTTAAGTAAAACCCTAAGCTATCCAATAATGAAAACCGCATCGCAATCGGTCCAGTAGTTTTTACGTGATGCGCGAACAAACATGCAGACAAAATAACAAACAAATAGGCACGATATAAAAAAAAAAAATTCTTGTTCAGTAGCTTATTTTAAATACCCTAGACTATTTTTTTTTATTATCTTCTTTGTACAGACTTTTCCGTTCTTATTGCTTTATTATAAGTATAGATTTTTTATAATTCTGAAAATAGCATTCCAGGAACTAAAATGGTATAGCCCTTTGGCAGGTAGAAAAACGCTCTTGAATTTGACATATTGTCGCTTGGCTTATAAATAACAATACTATGAACGATAAAAGCCAAATCGTTTCAACTTTACCTTTTTTTAAATATTGAAATTAAAGGACGCTGCTAATAAAACCTCGGGAATCCACATGTTATCATTATTTTCGTTTATATATCCCTATTGCCTACATACCTACTACTACATATCTCTGTCGGAACGCTGTATATAGGTATCGAGTGAGATATCAAAAACAAGAAAGGAAAAGTAGCTAAATATGGCTTTAATCCTGGAATAAGTAGCTACGCAATTATTGTAAAACGCGCTCGTCTGATATTAAAACCCAGCTGAAAATGCGGAGCCCAAATTATATTTACCTGTTATCTGATTACTCGCCCAGCTCGCTCTATTTTAGGCGAACTCACGTGAGAACAACTACTGGAAGTAGGCGAGCTGATCATTTTGAATGCTAGCATATATTTATTAAAACATTTTTAAATATTTTTTGTTTAAATTTATATTATTTTTGGTATAATGGAATGGAAGTCCGCAAAAATTAAATTATAAATACACTGCTAATGTCAAACTTTTCGATTTGAAGTGTCAGATTGAAAGTAGGAATACCTTACTCTACATTTTTTCTCACGTAACATAAACAGTGAAAAAAAAGTTGCTGACGTTCAAAGACTTTTCTTTTAAAATAATGTATTTATAAGAATAAAAAAGTGAAGCGAACTAAAACACAATAAAAATTGTTAAATTATTTAAATTATTGGAATACCTCTCTCCGATACCTAGTCGTAGTTGCTAAACTTTTTATAGCGGGACAGTTTCGTCTGAAAAACGACAGAAATTTTCTTAAATCTACAAGGGGACGGAAAAAGTTTGTCGGGAAATGAACCACGTCGATCTCGGGCGAGCTCGTCAAGGCGGTCTCGGCGGGATTTTTTTTTAGCTATAAAGAACTCGCTATAAATAAGCGTGGACTCGCGACACACGACGAGTCTCGCCGTATCTTCTGACAGGTCACTAGAGATCTTTGAATTTTCAGTATGGCGTGCGTTCACTTCTGTGGTTCGTTGTGTGTAGGCGCCAGGGATGACATAATATTTAGGTAAGGTTAGAGTACATTATGAATTATGATATAGGTATGTACACTTGCACCATTTAAAACAATATCATATTTATATGTGATCTAGAACTTATAGTTGCCAAAACATAGAAAACACGTACAATACTTACAAAAAAGCAACAAACGTTCTTGTACCTTAGTATGCATGTATTATGGATACTCCTGAAAATCCAAACCTCCAAAAATCAAAAAAATCCAAACCAATTCCACTTCTAAACATAACCAAATTAAGTAGAGGCACCTCTACTTAATTTGGTTATGTTTAGAAGTGGAATTAAAACCTGATTTATCTACGAGAAATTTATCTATGTACAACGGCTAAAACTGATTCCAACGTTGGAAAATAGCTTACCAAAAATTTTAATAGATTCTTCAAAGAGCTAACGAATAAATCACGTTAAAATCATCATAAATATACTCCTGTAAGATTAGCTCTAAATCTTCATGCAAGCATAATCCATTCATGCAAATTATTTACGAGTGCCTCCAGGTTCTTATTGCTATCGGAGAGTTCGATTAACTCATCTTATATTCATTGTTAGAGCGCTAACACAAACTCTATTTTTACCCGAGTACGCGCAGGGTTATTTGTTTATATGTATGTATGAATATTTGTTCCTTTGTGGCGCTCTAGAGACTTAACGCGCAGGCCGATCTTGATGATTTTTACGTCCATCGATTTGTCTTAATCTTGCAAGTGTCACTAAAGACATGACAGTAATCAAAATTCAATATGACGTTAACCAGACGCCATATTGTGAAAAAGAAAATAATGAAAGTCGACGAACTATGTTAAGTGGCCTTAAATTCGTATTTGAAATATCCTCATTAGGTTTCTCTTATCATTATTCATTTGGAATGACCATTTAGGATCTATAACGATTTAAAGTTGGTTAGCAATAATTCTCACTTGAATTTTTGCCTCTTGTTAGTTTTATTCGCAGTCGGGTTGTTAGCACTTTCGATTATTTCGTGTATTAGAAATGCGCTTTAGAACATGAAAATATAATTCCATTTACATAACCTGTAAACAATGTCTGTATGAAATTCATAACCATAACGCGCACAGAGGCGAATCAGTGAACAAAATAAATATTAAATTATGAAAAGATTATACTATAGCGCATCTAACACGAACAGGGTTTTAAGCTCGCTGTATTAGCGTAAAACTCTTTTGGCATTCGACTACAATTTTTGTAATCTATCAAAATCTGTTAAGATAGGATATACTGTATGGTATGTGTATCTAATTAGGTAGTGCCGGCCTATCTCTGATGTCAGAGTTTGTCAAGCCGCTAAGAGCTCGATGGCTCAACGTGCCCTCCGAAGCATGGAGCGATGGCAAAACCGCACAAGACTCATTGGCCGAGGATCGAATCCGGTGTCATTGAGTTGCAAAGTGCCGCACGGCCACCATCACTAGTAGGAGTACTTTAATTCCTTCATTAAATTATCTCTGCTTCTCACTTATCTCTTGTTGACTGTTACCTACAGGAATAAAGGAAAACTAAAGTGATTATTAATTTGAGTCGATTAAAATGTTTCTATTAAATCGGCCACTGTATTAAAGGAATAAATATTTGTCCGTTACCTACAGGAATAACGGATAACTAAAGGGATGATTAATTTGAGTCGATTAAACTGTTCCTATTAAATCTGCCAATTGATTAAAGGGATAAAGTGAGTCACGATCGAAAATTATAGCTCCGGAACACAGTGCCCATCACAAAATTAATTGGATCCCCGCTCAGAAAATGCGAACAATTTCTCGTTCCTGTTTCATTCCCTATTCAGATTGAACACGAGGTCCTTCAGCCTCACATGGCTTGGCTTTTCAGCTTTATTCTACCTACATAAGACAAATAAATTAAATTATTATAAAAAAATATTCAATAACAAACATTCTAGATTTTGAAATACTCCACATGCAGACGGAGGCATGTGGAGTAGCTGCCAGGTTCTAGCTGATCCCATAAAAGGAGAAATAAATGCATGATGTCTCCGACTGCATCTAATATTGTAACTTTTAAACTTTCGTGATTCGAACACATATAACTATACATCAAATATTTCAAAATCAATAATCCTAAATCTCTTTTTAGCTATGTCTTTTCTTTTATAATTGACCGACCGAGCGCGCAGCGCGTGCGAAGCGTCTCTGTTTCACCTTGGGCAAAAATGCTTTCGTATGTCCGGATCTCTGTTCTCCTCTACAGGTCGCATTTCTCAACCGATCTAGAACAAACTTGCGAATTTTTTGAATTTTTAAGTCGTCGGGGATTTTTGATTTTACTTCCCCCCAATAAAGGGTATAAGGGGGCTACTGAATATCTCCGCCAAATGAAATCCGATTTCGATGGTTCTTTTTCTATTTGAAAGGTAATAACTTTAAGTTACTCACATAAAAAAATTGTGAAGATCTGATCAGGACCTTCGGCGTGATGAGCAGAATAGCTCCTCAAAATGCAGTAAATTTCCCAGTTTTAGGTTTCTACCAGTGAAATCAGCCCTTTACCCACTAGGTAGGGATTGATGGAGCACCTTGGTTATTAATGTTAGTTGTACAATAAGGTAACTAGATGACGCTACTGTGCACCGCTAGATTGTTTGCAAAAATGTTTGTACGCGCGAGGTGTACAGCTCACAGAGTAGTGGCTCTGTAGATATATAGGTTTATTTTAAACTTTTTAGTTTCCATTTTATATTTTTGGAATGGTCTTTTAAATACCTTCAGTTTGATACCTCACTCGATAGGTTTTGGTCATTTTTTGTTCCGTCGGAAAAGGTGTCAATAAATTCGTCTTCATTCATAGTGTCATAGGCTATTTTTTTACCCGACTACGGCGAAGAATAGGAAGGGTTACGTGTTCAAACTAAAAACTTGGTTCGATTTTGACATGCGAGGTATCAATCCATTCGTTTTCATCGCAAGAGTTTTATAGGCTATTTTGTACCCGACCGTACCCGGGTTTTAGTTTTTTAACTTATTATAAACTCAAAAGATACTTTGTCTATTTACGACGATATAAATGAAACATAGCTGTCTATTAAACGTCTGATACAGCTCTTTCTTTACAGCAGGGAACGGCTGATAGCGGAATGAATAGGACTTAATTAATGTTCACTGAAGGTACTAGTTAAGATGCTGAATCAATGGATGATTTACATTTAAAACTACCCGCAACCGAACAAGATTCTAACAAAATACAGGACCATCTTCGTTTTCTTAAACGCATAGTACTTCCCATAGAGTTACTTTTAATATACGGTTCCTAAAATAAAACTATGGTTCCTTGGGTATACCCAAGGATATATCCTATAGGATATGAGGACTTATATGTAGTTTCTCCAATTGAGAAAAAGATTTCATAACAAAAAATAACTGATTTTAGTTAATGTTTTTAGAAAACAATGTTTGCGATGTGTGTTTTAGACGGTAACTAAAACATCTATTATATTTATTATTAATTACAAATAGAGTCGTGCAATATCTCGGTAATTTACTTACAATTTTCGTTTATGCCAATCGTAAAATTAAGGTACTGAATCTAAATGTTAGTTAATATAAGTGAAAAAAAAAACAACTTCGTATCCGAGTATAGAAAAGGACTACGTTTTTCAAAACTGACTTTGTTTTTGATCTAAGAGAAAAAAAAGAAAATAGCACTCGGCGAGGTATCAGTTGGGATGAACAACAGTTAGTAAATACATTTTCATCGCGCTGAACGTAATGGATTTCCTACGGCCTCAGAAATAGATGTTTATTGCACGCATGCATGACTTAGCACCTATGTATATCTAATTGTGAAGCAATTGAGCAGTCTATCGCTCTAAGAAGACAGGAGGGAAAACCGAAGATAATTAGTTCGATCTGTCCCCTCGTCGATAAAAGAGAGACAATTCGATCTTTTTATTCCAGTTTGTCCACATAAGGGGTAAGAGCAGTACAAACCATCATAATTTAGTTTAAATATATCATTCATGAAATGATATATAAAGCAAGAAATTAAATATACCTACCTAATATATATATATATATATATATATTTAAATTGTCGCTTGCTACTGCAACTCACACTGCTGATTAGACAAAACGGAAGAACAGTATTTACTAGCTGTCGGTCCCGGCTGTTATTGATCAATAGCAGTCAGAGGCCCTCGGGCGGCCTGACAAATGGACACTAAGGTAGTTGACTGTTCCAATTCTGAACGATACTGGCGAGTTCATAATAGAAAAGATCTAAATCTCTCCCCGGGGGTCGCTCTCGCGGATAATACATCGGGATTTGTTCGGCCTCTTTCGGTCAAGTGATTCAGATTGGTACAAAGAGAAATAGTTCATAATGGAGCTGATCACTAAAGGAAGTTGCAAACGTTTATCTCTCCTTCGATAGGTACTTATTTATAAGACTTCAGGTCAAGCTCCAGAGGCACACAATTATCGTCTTTGCATTTATATTTATTACTCATTTTTATTTATTAACGGCATTATATCATGCCGTTAAAATTCTACCCATTTTTGAAACCTTTTACAAGCCTTCGCTTAAGAGACCTGGCGACGCTGAGAGCTTTTAAATGTAATGTTCCCGCTTCCTAAAATTGTGCATGTTAATAACATCGTAGTTTTGATTTTGGTATGTCTGTAAAGGGAACAAGGTCCATATTCCGATACTCGCCGTTAATCAATATAGGCCCTTTTAAGGAAGTTGAACATGCCAGTATGGTGGCCTGCTTCGTAAGTGTGATCTGTAATGCAGAACGCGTCTCGCGTTGGTTTTTATTCAACAGACTCGATGTATATTTATAAGTCGAAAAACTCATCTATCCCACGAATTCCAAATATTTTACTTACTTAACGTAAGTACCTATATCGGATGGCAAAAGAACTTTCCTACATATTACACTTATCTATAATAATAAACAATTTATCTTTTTTACCCGTCTGAGGCGGTTTTGGTTTGTACTTATGTATGTTTTTGTACGTTTCTTAGGCGCATCCTACTGCCTAAACGACTTGATCGATTGTGATAAATGTGGTATCATTGGATTCATCTTAGTCACTAGAGAATATATTATTATTAAGTGTCTTCAAAAGCAATATGGCGGCTTATAGCTGCCATATTCTATTTCCAACGGAACAAAAAATGACCGAAACTTTTGGTACAAACCCAACTTATCGAGTGAGGTATCAAAATGAAGGTCCATTACAAACATATTTTTTTCTCTACATTAACAATTTTTCTTTCAAGCATCTTAAAATTTTTAATATCTAGTTTTGTTCGCAGTCGGGTTTTTCGTTTTTTTTATAATAATTTTACTTGCTATGAATGCATGCGGTCAAGGTTTCTTTCATAATAAATTGAGTTGTTATGTCTGAATTCACAATAATTGTTACGGCTTTTTGCTACGGCTAGACAACCTAATTGATTTTTGATGTTGTAGGTCAATGTGTTTATGTAACACATCGTCTCCGCAGATGAAGTGGCTTAATCGACGATTTGTAAATAGATATATAAAATATACCCTCATTTTTCAATGTTGTATTTGATTCAGTCATAATGAACTTTCTCCGGGATATAACTTTCGTTAGCGATCGCAGACTTTGTGATCTCGCGACAAAGGCATGTAATAACATAGATTGATTGGCCAAAAAAGTAGGTATAGAATTAGTCTTTTGTTGCTGCTTTGCTAATCAAAATATCTACTAACTACTTACTATAAATGAAATAGAAGTTATCATACGAGTACATAAACAAATTAATGAAGATTACATGTTTTTTTTGTTGATTATATTTGTCTGCATTTTTTATGTTTGCTATGCTACCTCATATCTCCGGTGTATCATTTGAGAGGGCAGACTTCCAGAATGAATCTACATCTACACTAATATTATAAAGAGGTAAGATTTGATTTTTTGTATGTTTGTTTGTAATGGATAAACTCAAAAAATATTGAACCGATTTAAAAAATAACATTTAACTATAGAAAGTTACATTATCAGCGAGTAATATGGCATGTATTGTATTTATCAAAAAAATAGAGGTTCCTACGAAAATTGCTATAATGTAATACAAGGTATCAAAAATTTGCCTATAAAAATATCGCTGTAAGGAACGGAATGACATGTTGCCGTCGAAACGAAATAATATCAAGTCTGTCAAAAAGCACCACTAGCGTTGCTGCCAACGGTTTTGAATTACGCTTAATGGCGTTTTTTTAGTTGTTAGCTAGGGCATGCAAAACTCGGGTAGTTTAAAAAACCCGATTTTTTCGAGTTTTCAATTTTAAAAACCGTTTTTTTCGAGTTTTACGGGTTTTTCTTGTTATTCTTTATTTGAGCCTTAAAAGAATTATTATTAGTGTGTGTAAGTAAAGAAAAGGCTGGAATGTAATTAAAATATGTATTTACTTTTGTATTCTTATTTTTTAGCTTTATTAAGAGATATATCTAGTAACATTTGGTATATGTACTATTAATAATCAAAGTAACATTTGGTACGAGTGATAGTAAAAAACTGACTGTCCGTCTCCAAGATCGGAGCACGAATTCTATCGAATTGCAAACAGGAGTGAGATAGGCAGACGTTATTTCTTCGATCCTGTTCACTTCTGCACTGGGAGATATATTTAAGCTTCTGAAATGGAATGGATTAACATCATTGGCGAATGCATTACTCACCTTCGATTTACTGATAATATAGTCATCATGGCAGAAACCCTGGAAGACCTAAGCACAATGCTCAGTGACCTCAATATTGTTTCCCAACAGGCGGGTCTTAAAATGAACATGGGTAAGCCGAACATCAGTTCAAATACCCATGTCGCACCCATGCCGGTTTATTTTGGGAACGGTATTATCGAAGCTGTTAATCACTATGTCTACTTAGGTCAGACGATCCAAGTGGATAGATCCAACTTCGACAAAGAGATCAACCGACGAATCCAACTCAGATGGGCAGCGTTCGGAAAATTTCACCATATCTTCTCGTCGCTAATACCGCAGAGCCTCAAGACGAAAGTTTATAATTAGTTGCCAGCGATGGCACTGGCGACCACAGACGTGGTCGCTAACTTTTTGTGTCATACACAAGATCACAGTCGCGCAGCGTGCAATGGACAGAGCTATGGTCGGTGTTTCACTACGTGATAGAATCCAAAATGAGGAAATCCGTAGAAGAACCAAGGTTAATTTTAGGTTTAGGTAACCAAGGTTTAGGATTTTGCAAGTTGAAGTGGCAATAGGCAGGCCATATAGTTCGCAGAACCGACAACCGCTAAAACCGCTGGGGAATAAAGGTTCTCAAATGGCGACCACGAACTAGCAAGCGTAGTGTAGGGAGACCGTGGGGACCGTCTCCCTACACTGCGCTTGCATATGGACCGACGTTATAGTACCCATTGCAGGAAGTCGGTGGATTATTGAACATATTGTGACTCTAGTCAAGTTTTTACTTTTACAGTAAAAACTAACTAGGGTTACAAAATGTTCAATAAAATCCGCCGTTACCAGATGACTCCCGTAGTCTCATAGTGCTCGCAGCGCCTCACTCATTCAACTTCAGACCAGAGCCTAACAAGCAACAATGTATTACTCCCTAATACATAATAATTATTATAGATTGTGGTCAGCCTGTCCAATTTATTCAGTCAATAGAGTAGAAATAGGGAAACAGTAAGTTTTTGAGAAGTTTGATTCTTTATTAATGTTCTGGTGGTAGTATTTTACATAAAACATCATAAATGAAAAAACCCGGGTTTTCAATCTAGTTGTTTTGTTACTATACATATTTAAAAAAATGCTAAAAGTAAGAAAACTGACGCGGTGTGAGCGCTACCCGTGCAAAGCCGGGGCGAGTCACTAGTATTACTCATATTATTAAATTATAAAAAAAAAAATTTTTTTTATTAAAAACCTGTCGCGTGTTTGAGTCTCCGATTTGGAAAGACTCAAATCTATGCAAGATGGTGTCTCGTGCTCAGTGGCTACTACTTTATATTTAGAAACCTACTGATAGAAGTTTTGTGATTCAGTGTCAGACGTTATTTCGGGACAGTAAACAGATAAAAGTTTACTTTATATTTACACAAACTGTGGGAATTTATGGCTCATGCGTAAGAAGACGGACGCTATCAATAAATAATGCCTCTATGAATTTACTTTTAATTATAGTCGTAGTTTAGTTTACCTATCTAAGAAAATCATGAAAAAACAGTTAATATTTTGAGATTAGTTAGGTACTACGAGTACTTAGAGTTATGGAAGCTGTAATACAATAGGAGCGTCCCTTTTGAAACTTTCTATAGGTATTTTTTGTAGCCTGGAGTTCAGCAACTTGATAAACTTGGTTAAACAACAGTTAACTTGAAATTAAATTAATGTACTTTTTTGAGTTACTTAAGTTTGTGGTTTAACTATGTAGGTGACCTCCAGCAGAACTTAATTAAAGGAACCTTTTGACATATACACAAGACCGCCAGTTTGGAAAAAAACATGAAATACAATAATAAATTCTTCAATAAAAAAAACTCTATTTTTTTATTTCATATGACCGCCCATTGTAACACTTCTTCTACTATTGTTTCTTTATTTTTGTTTGTGGTGTGTACAAAAAAGAATTTATTTTCCTAAAGAGTCTGAGAAATTGCATTTTGGAGAAACTGAAAAACCCTTGAATCACAGCCGCTGATCAAACAATAATAAATTGATAGAGGACTTCATTAAAAATAAAAATCCTATTGTCAGAAAAAAATAAGTTTTTAAGAAATTGGAGCTAAAATAATACGAGTTACTTCAACCTATATCTGCTATCTTTGGTCTCCAATGTTTCAGAAACTCGATACTTTAGGATACCTAATTTCTATCATTTTTTTAAACCCCGAACTTCAAAGACTTTTGACTTTGATGTATGTTTAGGGTGTGTATGTATCCGTGTTATTTATTTATCTGTCTGTGGCATCGTAGCGCCCAAACGAATGGACCGATTTTGATGCGGTTTTTTTTCTATTTGTAAGTTGATGTGTTCGAGATGGTTCTTAGCTATAATAAGAGAGGAGGGGGGGGGGGGGGAGGGATGAGGATCGTAGCTCCTAAACGAATGAATCGATTTATTTGCGGTTTTTTTAAGTTTGAAAGGTCATGTGACCGACTTGGTTATTAGCTATAAATCTGAGGGGTCGGGGGTTCTATATTTTTTTATTGTGTTTGTTGTTGTTTGAAGTCCTCTGTTGATTTATCAAGGTTTTATCGGAGGCGTTTGACGTTTATTAAGGTTTTATCGGAGGTGTTTGACGTTTATTTGGCGGACTTGTAGGTAGGCATGCCAAGTGCCACAGTAAAATGTCAGAACCCCTTTACACAATTTGAAATAAACATTAGTTTTTCCGGTAAAATATAACCCAGGTGTGTTCAAGTCAAAAGTGAATAGATATCTACTAGGCAAGCGTGCTATATTTTTCGACCATAACATCGCTTTCCACCAGGTGAGATCGTGATCAAACGATTGCCTAATAAGTAATAAAACAAAAAAATCTTCTTAACGGTATTTCCAAGGACAGTCCTTATATTATTAATTCTGAAACAAAATTAGAGAGCCTTGTTGCTAAACCAAGAGCCACCGTAATAACCGACAAGGTGATAATGAGGTGATGTTCGACAGTAAAAACCTGCAATTAAAGTGAACACCGATAGACTACCATCAGCCGTTTGATACACCATATTTACGCGGGAAATAATTGAATAAACATGCACCGGGCATAGATCGCAACTGGGGTGTCACGGCCGGAAGAAAGCGTGCGGATGTAAAAAGTTGTTACATTATGTGCGCGCGCGCAGGTGTAAACAAATGGAAAATATTTATGCGTAATCCCCTGACAGACGTGGTAAATAACTATAGATGTTATGACGTATGTTTATAAACATGTCTTTATAATAAAATAAAATGTGTTATTCCTGGACGAAAAGTAACCTATAAAGTACAATATACTAATTAAACATTTCTTCAAAATTCGCACAGCCGTCAAATCATTTTCTATCGATTGCTCGGCTTCTACCTATCGTATTGAAAATATTGAAATACAAATAACACCAGATTTTAAGTCAAAACCTAAGCTATCCGACAGTGAATACCGCATTTAATTGTTCCAGTAGTTTTTACGCAATGCGCCAACAAACAGACAGACAATATAATTTAAAATTACCTTCGTTGTGCAGACATTTTATTAGTCACTGCTTTATTATAAGTATAGATAGATAGATACATAGATAGATAGATGGAAGTTGATAAAAGTTTAATATTCAGGAAATTCATTTAGTTCTTTATTACAGTCAGACAATACTGTTTAACTTTTCTTAAGTGCAAGCACTTTATACGAAAACAATATTTAGCTTTGAAGTCCGTACTAAGTTAAGTTATCACAGCCAGTTCCGAGTTTCAGCCGACTCAGATGCAGCGGATAAATCAAGATGGAGCAAGCTGTCATTTAACTAACTTCTGCCTAGTTAGCTTGAGCTGATGCGAAGTTTAAATGAGTTGGCTCTAGTATAAATACTGCTATCTGTTCTGTCATGTATGCGATTATGAGGTACCTGCCGCGTTATTGCACTTACATCCGATAGCTTATTAAAGCAACCATTATTTATTCTGTGGTTAAAGGACGTAATCTCGTTTACGACGTTGACCTTTTTAGCATGATTGACCATTGACCTGCTTTTGGTGAGGGAGGTTGTTAATAAGTCGCTTTTTTTAAGTGTCTTAATTGTTCGAAATTTAAATTTTCTTAATTGTTGGTAAGATGTAAGATAATAAATAAGTATAATTTAACATGTTTAGTTATTTTTCATGCTTACAAAGCATGAAAAAAAACTTGTTGACTTGTAAGCTACCCTGAAAGTTTCAGTCGGATAGCTAATCGGGACGTGCTCGAAATTTGAGTTGTAAGATTCCAGTAAAGGCAGAAATACATGGATACATACAAGTGAAGTTAAATAAAAGCTTTTAATTTAAAAAGGAATATTATTACTTTATTTTCAAGGTTTCTTACTTCTCTAAGTACACAATTGATAACCAACCAACAACTTTCCTGTTTCGTTTTGAAGGGCAATGTTCCATCCATCGAAATTACTGGGAAATGAGACAAATCAATGTCTCAGAGTGATACCACGTACCTACTATATCACATCATAAACCGGAAGACTGCTGAACATAGGCTTCCCCATAAAGGGGGGTTTTGCCATATAATTACCTACGCTTGTCAAGCAGCAGAACGATGATGAACGATGACTTTTTATGTATGGTACTAGTAATTAGCTGAAATTATTCGCCACGCTATCGCCTCACCACAAAATAATAGCGGTTGTGTGTAGTTTGAATGGTCTTGGAACCGCGAGATGTTTTGTTTACTGTGATTCTTTCAATATGAAGATAGCAGGCGACCGACACTAATTATGTGTTTGTTGTTCACAAAACATTGTTCTGCCACGTCAAACGTGTCTCATCGCATCGCCGAGAAATTATTTCCGTCGCTCCATCAGTAATCATTTCATAAGAGATTATCCCCGTGTTGTTCGGTAAAATAACCCAAGCTAAAAGTAAACAGCCCACGCAATATCAGCGTGTCTCATCCTTGTAAGAATTTGATATGGAAATAATATTACATTTTACATGAGCAGCTTTATTGGATTTAAGAATATATTACTTAAGTCTTACTATGTACCTATGTATATATGAAAACAGTCCTGTTGGACTGAACTGTTTTCATATTTTCCAGGGGTTTTTACTTTAACTGCGATATATTTAAGGCAGGTTTAACTGCCGCATTCATAAACTTCCTAATCAAGCGTTAAACCGCTATTTTTGTATAGATTTTGACAGAGTTTAATGGCATTTAGTGTTAATCTGTCACGAGGCGGTCCTAGGCTTTGGGTTTGTTCCACTAGCCCAGGGACCAAACCTCAGTGGACAACATAAAAGAACAGGAACAATTAGGAGCACTTGGAGATTATCATAAACAGCGGCTTCACCTTCGTGGACTCATTGTAGCAGAAGATGAGCATGTACAGAGATAGCTGGCCTGTCAGCAACGCTTGCAGGACTCTGCTAGTCAGCTGGTACTTCCTTACTGAACACGAACACGCCCCAAGCTAGAAGTCAGCATTTTGGTGGGCATTCTATCGGCTGGAAGGTGGAATTTATGCAGTAACTAAAACTGCGAGATATAGGTAGATAAAATAATAATTTATTTACCACTTTTATCATATATTTTGTAAAAACGTCGACATGAGCCAAAACAATCCATTTAGGAATGACAGGTTATTTGAATTTAGAATTAATAATGACAAACTATCAAATGGAATGAAATGGATTATGAAAGAATTAAGAATTTATGAAAGAGGTCACATCGTCATAAATCTATCTTCATAAACTTCCTAAATCAAGCATTAAACCGCTATTTTTGTATAGATTTTGAGATAGTTTTTTTTTTAAGTTTAATGTCATTTAGTGTTAATCTATCTCTCTGAATGCGGCAGTAAGTGTTTTGAATTTTAGTCTGTAAATTAGGTAAATCCGCTTGGTAGATCGCTTACCGAACGTCTAATTCTACGTCGTACTAAATATGTAGGTATGCGAATAGCCAGGCTAAAGTGGAAATGGGCAGAACATTTGGCAAGACGGGAGGAAAACAGGTGGAACAAAGCAGTCACCGAATGGTATCCAAGAGATGGGCTGAGATCTCGAGGCAGACCACCAGCCCGTCATATCGGTCATATATGTCAGACGACGTTTTGAGGTACGCTGGAGGTTAATGGGCGTGAACGAGAGGAGGCCTATACTCAGCAGTGGTTGGATACGGAATGATGCCTAACAGATAATAGCATCTATGAGTTAACAAGAGTGTCATGGTTGCATGCATGATTTGTCTCAACGACCTAACCCCAACTTATTAGTACCATCTTCATTATCCATATAACATTGGCACCATCTTTGTCACTGGAGCAGTTGCGCCATCGACCCCTGACTGCAGTCCGCTACATAAAGGAGTTGGGATGGCTTAGGTAGAAGCTGGCTGGGGGAAATGCATAATACAACCCAAGCCGGACGTCAGTGCAGGCCTTACCGCCCCCATCTCGAATAAGGATAAGAGCTTCAATAATTCATCAGGCTTCGACAGCATAATAAAACAATGAAAATACCTGAGACGACTTGAGAATCACCTCATTTCAGAAGTCTATTAAAATCCATAACAGTTCGCGTATGTTAAACGCTAATCACTGAAATAAGTTTAAGTACCAAACTTAAGTATCGGTGTGGCGGCCGATTGGTATAGCATGGTGTGTACGCGTGAGGCTTGTGCATTCGAGCGGATCGGCATATCCTGGGTGCTTCACTTTAGATTAGGCGTAGTGGAATCCGTATTTTATTTAAACGTTATTGGTGACAACCTTAACTATTTTCGCTGACATAGAGACATGTATAGTACGACTTAAAATAATACAATGTTCGCTGATGTTAAATTTTAAAATGAATTCCGAGAATGATCGAGATTCCTTTGAATATATTAAGTAGGCTCTGCAGTTACTTTACGCAAAGCCCATAATGTTGGTACCGTGAGGCTCCCTAGAGTATTTTATACAAAATGAATTTACGCATTTGCAGGGCAATGCGGGTAGGTCGACGAAGTTGTTTGTGTGATAGGGGTTTCGTTTTTATTTTAAATTGTTCTACGTAGGTAAGTGGCGTTCAAAAGAGGAGGCCTTCGTCCATCAGTGGACGAATACGGGCTGATTGTGATGATGACTACCTAAATAAGTCAAATTTATAATTTCACATTTTATTGACTAGTAGACCTTTTAGTAGAAGTTAGAAATACAATAATAATATAAATTATAATATCAGGGAAATAATGTAAATGAACAGGTACGACAAACTTGAGACTTTCAGAAGATTTATGTTTTTTTTTTAGATTTTACCGATGTATCCTTCCTTCCCCATGATAATCGATTCGAATAAATCAATTTTAAAGAATGCCGCTTTTATTCGATTGCAAAAGGTAGACGTCACTTTGTAAACATAACTCCGAGTAAAAACATTGAATAAAAGGCGGTAACAACATTGGGCGGTAAGGTAGGTAATTACACTATGAATAATGCATAAAGCCTTCGGTCTTTGTCATTTTTATTTTGATGTGGCAAAATAAAGATTTTTTATTGGTAAGTACCTACTTGTAATGTGGTCAGTCTTATCATCATGTGAATTTAATTTCATAATTGATATTAATGTAAAAAACTCTGAACAATATAGACGTATTCCTATATAGGTAGGTAAGTATTCACAGATGAGGGATCTATATAATTAGACTACTATTATTTATACTGTGCTTTCACTGAGAACTCAGTCGCGCGAAGTCGGTAAGAAGACACGAGACCACTACAAACCCCATGTAACTAAAGGTGCAGATCTAGGAGGATAGATTAACGAGGCTTGATAACGCGAGCCTGGCTCGGTACTCGGCGCGCCACTCCGCGTTTGGCTCGGTGCGCGCTAGCAGAACTCGTTGTACCGCAGCCCGATTCCATAACTTGGCTACAATCGGATTATCACTTTTTTTTATAGCAAATTCGACTCTATCGCAAGGCATTAGTGGTTGCGATATTGAGAATTCGATTGAAGCCAAGTTATGTAATTGGGCCACTGAGCCTATTGCGATCCACGCGCAGTGTAACATAGTAGACTCGCTGACGAGCCGAGCCTACTCGGACGGCGCGGCTCCGCTCCGCGTTTTCACGCGTTGTTTATAATATTTCCATGAGCTGTTATTGTTCCGAGTCAGATGCAGTACTATCTACTCGTACGAGTATAACAAATCAATTGAGTTAAATCACCCGCATCATTGGTTTATTATAGATACCTACTTTGCTTGTCGCACAGGTTCACAATTGTGTCAAGATCAGTTTGCGCAAGGTTCAATTGCTTTTTTTTGATGTCGCGAACTTGAATCGAATGTTATGTCGGATGGTCGGATCACGGAAGATTAGTTTACGAATGGAAGAATGAATTTTAACATTTTAATACGACGCTATTATGTTTCTTTATTGTTCTTTAAAATTACATCAATCATGTTGAATCAATGGCGTGCATACTAGTGTTTACAATAATAATGAAGCGTTCACAATGTTTATGACGAATCCATAGTAAAAATTACTTAGTGCGGTATTGTGTAAAATTGTTAAACAACTTTGTAGGTTTAATTAATAAAAATAACTATTTAAATCACTAACCAACTTCAAATAGAAGTAAAAAGATCTGAACCAGTTTTCATGAAAATATGGTACCCCGGAGCTCCCGGCAGTTTACCCTTTCAAATAAAAAATAATCATTCAAAAGGACCCGGAAATCTCGGACAAATCGGTGTGCACAAGAAATATATACTACGCGATGAATTGAAAACTTGGCGTGCATTAGGTGATGCCTACGTCCAGCTGTGGACAAGTATGTCTAATAATTTCCTGAACGTAAAATTTGTATCACGGACGGGTTCGAACCCGCATCATTCCGTGCCTTTGCGCAGCACATGCCACGCTAAGCAGGCGTTAATGCTAAAATTATATAAACATTGGACAATGATGATAATGAAATGAGAACTTCCTCTTATTCAGACTCGCTTAATATTGATGAAAACATTCATTTCATTTCCTTTGATCCTGCTTTAGTGGCTTTGTCTACAGTAATTAAACATAGATTTAAATGTTCTGAATTTTATTTTACCTTAGCTTTTAGAGTTAGAGTGGAACTTTGTTGTACAAAGTTCTAAAATAGCTCGTTAGCTCAGAAAAAGCTTTGGCTTTGCCATGTTTCGACAAAAATTAGGCAAACGTAGGGTATGACGCTTTGTGGCCAGATGGAGTGAGGACCTGCGAAAAGTGGCTGGAAGAAAATGGATGAGAAGAGCCGAAGACTGAGCTCAGTGGCGTGCATTAGGAGAGGCCTACGTCCAGCAGTGGACAAATATAAGCTGATGATGATGATAAATGTATCCAAAATGTATTGTGACTTCCTAACTTACCTAAACAAACTGTTTAAATTGCAAATCTAAACAAGTATCTATTACCTATTTACCGTACCTATTATCCAAGACCTTGCGATTGCGACGAACGTTGCTAATGATTTGTGTACAATTTTATGCACGACTTTTTGTATCAGTAGATTTTGCTTAAACCATTAAAGAAAAACCATAGATAAGAAAAAATAAAATTGAGTTTTGTTTAAATGGAACTACCTACCTACTTCCCATAGCGACTGATACGTTCCTGCCTATACTCGTTTGCCCTTATACTTCAAAGATAAATCTCGTTTTTATGATATTTCTTCGCATGTTATTATGAAATGCGTGCTTCTTATAAGGTTATTAGTAAATGAACAGTCACGACTACGAGCGACCATGACATTGGCGTTGTTATAGTAACTAACTCCTTTATAACAGGGTCTTCCTAAAAATTACCTAACAACTAGTATACCTACGCGGCACGTAAGTCTAGCGCTGAACGAAACGTGGCGGAGATCTTGGCACAGTGAAAGTTTACATAATGTATATTCGGGACATTTCCACACCAATTACCTAGCCCCAAACTAGGATACCCTGTACTATGGGCACTAGATATGGGATAAACATACATAGATAAGAATCATCACACAAATGATTGCACCTTGCAGGATTCGAACCCGTGACCGTTCGTTCGTTTGAATGTGTTAAAATGTTGAATACTTTTTATCCCGAAAACTGACTGTGCCAAGATCCCCGCCACGTTTCGTTCACCGCTAGATTTACGTGCCGCTAGCTATAACTAGCAGGTTTAAAAAAATATTATTTACTTTTTTTTTAAATCAACTTCATATATAAAAGTAACAATATTGAAGTCGCTCTGACAGGTCATTAATAGTTTAAGTAATCATTTAAATTCGATATAGATACTTAACTAACTCAAGAGGTGTATGGAAAGGTTCTTCAAAAAAATTACTAATTATCATGCAAGAGAAGGTGAGTAGATATACATTTGGAGTTTGAATTTTAACTCACCTTTGCTAAAATAGCTAAATATTTCTTTGGTGCAATACTACAATACTTATTGTAATATTTTACGGTAGTGTGCGCATTTCAAATATTAACTAAGAGCGAAAAAAGATTTTACGGTTGAATAAACTTGTGATTTTTAGTTTGCTTTTAGAATACATTCAAAAATTCGTATTCACCGCTTCGCTGAGCCGAAAACAAACAGAAGGAATCAATAGAGACCACTCCACAAAAGGAATGTTTGGAAAATTTCAATGTAATGTATTTATGTATTTATTTAAGACGGTTTAAAAGACTCTGCAAGGAAATCTCTGTACATTCTCATTAGTGAATGCTAATAGCTTGGGAAAAGCAATTTATCAAAATTAACTTTGACTTTTTCCTTCAGTTCATGAACGAGCGTTCGACATTGAGTTAAATTTACGTTATGGTTAAGACAATGTGTATCGCGGGGACGGATTTAATATTTATTATTAAGATAAAGCCAAGTTGCTAAAAATAACTTTGATGATTCAATCATGCCTACTTCCTCGGTTCTACAAAATCTAGTAGAAATAAATATTCCAGAAGAGCTCGTTAGCTCAGAAAAAGCTTTGGCATTTGGAAATGTTTCGACAATGAATATGCAAACGTAGCGTTGGATGCTTTGTTGCCAGATGGAGTAAGGACCTGCGAAAAGCGTCTGGAAGAAAATGGATGAGAAGAGCCGAAGACTGAACACAGTGGCGTGCATACAGAAATAAATATTTATAAATTTAATTTCCCTTTGACACAGGTCTCTACTGTATAGAAAGTTATAGTACTACCTTTATCACATCATCAGCCCGAAGTTATCCACTGCTTGGCAGGCGGCTTGATAGCTACCCGACGCTCTTTAAATGAGCTTACTCACACGGATTGTGTTGTACTGAGTTCCAACTAAATTCCTGAAATAAGTCACAAGAATGTAAAGAATCGTACGAAAAACGATTTGAGTTCTTTGCAGTTCCTCTGAGACAAAACACAGAGGCGAACTTTTTGTGATAACAGACACGAGGCCGAGTTTTCCTTGGAATACCCACATTACCCACCCAACTTTGGAATTTCGCTCATTCTAACTATAGCAACGGATCAGCTTGGAGGTTGAGGTTTTTACGTAGTACGAGTATTTGTATATTCTTTGGTCTCGCAGCTGTTGTAAATTAAAACTTCTCGCTGCACTGGTTCTGGAATTGCGCGACGCGACGGTCGTGGTTTCGTCTATTGTAGAAGCATGCGTTTTATTTTCATATTTCCCTTTATTTTACAGAAGTACCTATATACCTAGAAAGGTACAGCATGGAGGATTGATATTTTTTTTTCCTGAGTGGAGTGGAGGAAACAGTTTTTTATTATTTACTAATCTTCATTATTTATCACAAAACTACACAAAGAGCTACTTTTGTTTTAGAATAGGAAATACACAATAGGCTGCAGTTTTACAGACGGCCTCCAAATTATAATTAACTCTGTAGAGATAACATTCAATTAATGTAGCACATTCTATCTGCGCACTGACCAAATCTGGTATAATCAATGTTATCCAAGTGATTGTCACATACCTACTTACCTAACAACTTTTATACTGATCAAGGCTTTGCAGATGCAAAGAATTGACAGTAAGTAAACACAGTCAAGAATAAATCATGAGTTGTAAGTACGATGTTCTGCAGATTGTTCGACCATGCTTTCCATCATATCCGATTGCTCTTACTCATTGAGTCCAAACAAGGTAACTAAGATACGATACGATTTTAGCAACTTAACCATTTGTTAATTTAATCTACTTTATACTTGTTACCTGACTTGTCACTGTGGAGATTTTAGATCTAAGAGTGGCATCAAGAAGCTTATTCAATTTAAGGTATAAAAGCTGATTTTGTGGCATTGCCGCATTTGCCGCGCTTTGGAGTTGTCAAAGTCAGACTAAGCGGAAGCGGCTTAAGAAGGTGGTTGGACGAAATTGTGGAATTGAGAAAATAATAAAAGATTGGGGTTCGAGTGTCTTGAAAACTTTCATCGAGAGTATTAATTTAGGCCTGAGCGATTGTAGGTTGAATGTTATAGTTGTTTATAGTGAAGATGGTGTGTTATTTTTATCACCAATTAAATTGGAGTTTAGAGCTAAAACCAATGTAATTACACTCAAATAATTCAAGCTGAAGCTATTACTCTTCAAAATGTAATAACCTTCAGAAAGATTTATGTGAAACACGCGATTAGTCAATTATATCACGAAATACGTCAATTATAGATACGAAGGAGGCTTTATAAATGAGGGACGATAGGAAAACGAGCTGACCTGAGGACTATCTGATTTTCCCAGCGCAGAGGTCACTTGAACAGATTGATTTTTCTCAAGAACGAGATCAAATTTCTTTTTGAAAGAAAATCATGGAATTTAGGGTTTTGTTACATAAACGGAGTCTGGGCACCGAGTTGGGCGAGCTTGTGGAAACATAAATCATCCTCGTTTGACTATTATTGCCATTAGACACTCATGAAATACTAAGATATTCTAATAGTTTAAGAGGCCTATTACATTTTGTTGACGAAAAAAGCAACGATATGTAGATTTTTGGCGGTCTTGTTCTAAGAAATAAAAAGATCTATAGAAAATTAAATTATGGAATTACATAGATCGGTATATGGTATTCCAGATAGCAGCTTCAAATAATGGCAAAACTCAAAATGCCAACTAAATAATTCTTCAAACGTAGAACATTCTATCTTCAAACGTAGTTTTTCGTAAAACGCTCGGACGGAAAACTTTGAGATCATTTTACGCTAAATTACTAACATAAAATTCACAATTTTAAAATGTTGTTGGTCTCTTTATGTATTATTGTAGATAGCAGCTTTATTTTTTTCATATCTTTTTCATTATTTTTGAGATAAATAATCCTTTTTCCATTCATTTTCTATCAAAAATCTTGCTAAAACTTTGTCAATTCTATCTGTTTTTTTTAAACTGGATTACTATTTTACTATATTTAATTCAGACTTTTGAAATCACGATTAAATTAAAATATGGGCCCTAATAACATAAGAATACATAATAAACTAAATATAACTAGCTTAAAAGCTAGAAAAACACGCCTGCCCTTCCAAAAAAGAGCTTTTTCCAATAAATTATATACTGTTAAAATGTGCTTATCAAGGCCTTCAAATTGATACCTATATTGTAAAATTCTAAGAAAAATATTACATGTCGAATATGGAGCCATACTGCCGCAATACTGAATATTTTCATAAAAATATAGCCTATATATGGATTCTAACGATACCCCATACGTCTATATCTGTTCAGGAATTTAAAAGTTATGATGGAATAAAGAAACTCACTTACATACATACAAACATACATGAATGCTAAAAATGATACACTCCTTTTTAACCGACTTCAAAAAAGGAGGACGTTTTCAATTCGACCAGTATGTTTTTTTTGGGCAGTCGTGTAAAAATACTCTAATATCCTTGCGCCCGCGAAAAGTTCACAGCTTAGTGTACAGTTCGGGTCAGTTTCTTCAGTGTCATAATATCAACAAGCACAAATAAAAAAAATATGTAGCCCCGACTTCCCACCGCCCATTATTGCTATGAAGCATCTCGATCATATCAGTTTTCAAACCATAAAATCGTTCCATCCGTTTGAGAGCTACGAGCGTCACTCCCACCCCCCCCCCCCCCCATTATAGCTAAGAACCATCTTCATCACATCACTTTTCAAACACATCACATCCTTTTCAAATACATGAATGCTAAAGATAATACACTCCTTTTTAACCGACTTCAAAAAAGGAGGACGTTCTCAATTCGACCAGTATGTTTTTTTTGGGCAGTCGTGTAAAAATACTCTAATATCCTTGCGCCCGCGAAAAGTTCACAGCTTAGTGTACAGTTCGGGTCAGTTTCTTCAGTGTCATAATATCAACAAGCACAAATAAAAAAAATATGTAGCCCCGACTTCCCACCGCCCATTATTGCTATGAAGCATCTCGATCATATCAGTTTTCAAACCATAAAATCGTTCCATCCGTTTGAGAGCTACGAGCGTCACTCCCATCCCCCCCCCCCCCCATTATAGCTAAGAACCATCTTCATCACATCACTTTTCAAACACATCACATCCTTTTCAAATACATGAATGCTAAAGATAATACACTCCTTTTTAACCGACTTCAAAAAAGGAGGACGTTCTCAATTCGACCAGTATGTTTTTTTTGGGCAGTCGTGTAAAAATACTCTAATATCCTTGCGCCCGCGAAAAGTTCACAGCTTAGTGTACAGTTCGGGTCAGTTTCTTCAGTGTCATAATATCAACAAGCACAAATAAAAAAAATATGTAGCCCCGACTTCCCACCGCCCATTATTGCTATGAAGCATCTCGATCATATCAGTTTTCAAACCATAAAATCGTTCCATCCGTTTGAGAGCTACGAGCGTCACTCCCATCCCCCCCCCCCCCATTATAGCTAAGAACCATCTTCATCACATCACTTTTCAAACACATCACATCCTTTTCAAATACATGAATGCTAAAGATAATACACTCCTTTTTAACCGACTTCAAAAAAGGAGGACGTTCTCAATTCGACCAGTATGTTTTTTTTGGGCAGTCGTGTAAAAATACTCTAATATCTTTGCGCACGCCCATTATATCTCTCTCATTATAGCTAAGGACTATCTTGTTTACTGCAGCTTTGAAACATAAAAAACCGCAGTTACATTGGTCCATACGTTTGAAAGGTACGATTCTCACCCCCCTTTTCTCAACTCCCCCCCCACCCCATTATAGCTATGAACCATCTCCTTTACCCCAGCTTTCAAACATAAAAACCGCAGCTAAATCGGTCCATTCGTTCGAAAGCTACGCTACGGTTTGCACCGCCCCTCCCCCCCATTATAGCTATGAACCCTGTACCCCAGCTTTCAAACATAAAAAACCACAGCTAAATCGGCGCATTTGTTTGGAAGCTAAGATTTCCCCCCTCTTTTCTCAACCCCCCCCAATATATCTAAGAACCATCTCGATCAAATCAGCTTTCGAACAGAAAAAACCGCATCAAAATAGATCTATTCGTTTGGGAGCTACGATGTTACAGACAGACACACACATATATACACACACACACACACACACACACAGACACACACACTCACACAGTGATACACACCCTAATCTTATAACACCCGTCTCTTTGTTCGGGGGTGAATAAAAAGCGGCCTTGTAAGCATAAGGATAGGATCCATATTAATCGTAATACATAGTCTTGAATTATCTACCTACGTAAACAAAATCAATTTTCGCGGTTGACTCAATGATGTTATATATAAACTGAGGGTTGACTTATGTGTCACACTCACTATAATAGAGTTTGTTCCCAGTTGACGCGGGATCACTAGAGCTACGTGTTAACTTGGTCGGCTTTATCTCAGATAATTTTCGCTCAAACGGACTTTGTGAGGAATTTTTAAGTCAAGAATTTTTCAAAACTGTTTTTCCAGAGTTTTTGAATAGTGGCCAAAGAAATTTTAATGATTTTAAAATTCTATTCAACGAGATCGAGTCACTCGAGGGAGCATACATGTTATTTTTCATATTTACCTTCCGTGAAGGGAAGGTTTTTTCCAATTGTAGTTTTTTTCGGAACTTTAAAAATCACCAGTGTACAAATCTGTCCACTGCACTAACACAAGTTACGGTAGCTAACTAAAAGCAGCAGTATTGTTTTATTAGCTATAAAATTAGTTTTATAGGTACTTACTTAAACTACACTATCTATTACTTCAGTTCCAGAAAGTCTAATAATATATTAGCACCGAATAAGGATTTATATTATTGTCCGGCGAAAATATTTTTCCGAGTCAGAAATCCGATATGAGCATCACGCATTCAATTCGGGTATCTGCCGGTTAACTTCACGGTTGCACACTGAACTGAAGCGCACCGGTTACGACATCTTGACACATGTCCGGATGGGAAAAAAATATTTCACTCGTGATATTTGTTTCATTTTTAACAGACTGCGCATCGCAAATGACGGTTAATGTGTTTATCAGCATACATATTATATATGTATGTATATTGCTTTGTAGCGCTCTAGAGACCAAACGCGTGAGCCGATTTAGATGTTTTTTATGTCAGTTGATTTGCGAGTGCTACTAAAGAAATGACAGTAATCAAAATTTGATATGGCGACAACCAGACGCCATATTGCGAAAAAATCAAATGCAAATCACATATGATAGTCAGTTCACAGTTTCTTCAGTACTGTGGTTTCTAGTATCAAAACAAAGCCTGAATTCAGAAACCCATACAATTAGGGATATGTTTTTTTTTACCACATCCTTTAATTATTGCGTATTTGCAATTATACCTAATTTCATCTCATTACCATCATTATTATCGTTGCATACCTAATATGAATACCTACATTTACATTTTGCCACAGTAAAATAAGTTTGAACTATCTTGTACTGATCTTAATGTTTTACTTTTTTCTATTTCACAAAGAAAATCTACTACTCAACCAATTTGGTTTTCCATTAGCAATAAAACAAAAACTCATCTAAACGAGACCACGTCCCCGTATCAAAAATAAATTTACAGAAACGAATAACCACAGAAGTATATTTCAATTCTATCTTAAAATAGCAATATGAAAATTGCGATGCTCCAGATAAATAATATTGGTACTATAGAATTGGAAATGCTTGTCTATAAATTCTGGGCGTCTAGTAAAAATAACACCAAAGTTGATATTGTTCAGTTAGGTTACATTTTGGCACAAACTTGTGTAACGAGCTTCTACGGATCATCATCATGTTCAGCCAATTAATTTACAGTTACTGAACACAGGTTTTTTCTCAGAGAGAAAGAGAGAGAAAGAGAGAGAGAGAGTATGGGCCATCCACCAATCTGGCCCAATGCGGGTTGGTCGATGCCACATACAATGTCCTTGAATATTGAGGTTCAAGGACATGTCTGTTTCCTCACTAAGTTTTCCTTTACCGGTTTTGACCGATAGTGCATGTCCTTGAATATTGAGGTTCAAGAACATTTCGGTTTCCTGACTATGTTTTCCTTAATCGGTTTTGAGCGATAACACATGTCCTTGAGTATTGAGGTTCAAGGAAAAATGTCGGTATCTTCATGATGTTGTACTTCACAGTTTTTGATTGATAGCATCGTAACCCGCACATTAACTTTCTAAGTCATTCTAAGTCATTGGAGTTCGGAGCAGGGCCGAGGCTTTAAACGGGTGCCGTCGGCTTCTTAGGATATCATGCCTGAAATAATAGTGATCTCTCCAGCCCGGGGCTGACTCGATATCACGTAATTTAATTGTTCTTATCTAAACAATGAAACTTGTAAACAACAGTGCGGAAAGATCTCGTAACGTTTCAGACTAAGGTAGTCTCATAAAATGTTGGAACTGCTTTTGTGATAAGTACGTATTTTCTTATTTCATTTTATCATTGGTCTGACTGGTCTACTTTCAAACAATAATATTTGACGCACTTCATGCTTAACATTAATAAGGAACATGTTCCACCGTCCATGGAAAATATAATTTATTTCCGTTGGACTTATTTTCCCTGAAATTTATGTGTCGTGTTTCGTAATAAGCTCAGCGTCCCGAAGGATTTTCCCAAAAATAATTTGTGGTCTTAACGGCCATCAAAAAGGATTTAATATTAATGTAACGGGTAGATAAGCTCTTGAGTTGTGAGCTCACGCGTGAGAAAACTGAAGAAAAGATCCTTACCTACTTATTTTTCTTTTGTCCTTTTGACACCACATAAATACTTTAGCTTGAAAGTTATGTGTTGGGGACCTTTGCATCTGTAGCATAACTGAGGAGGCTGTATAAATAAGAAGACTTGGCCCCATAACCTCGCTGTATATAAGGATAAACCTGCGTATGTGTTTTATTCTTATCCGAGGCTTTTTTTTATTCTAAGAACTTTTTTGCTAACATGAGATTTTCTGTTTTTATTGTAAGCCGCTTCTTATGCCTGCTTGTTGACATCATTAGCAGCTCAGTGATTTATTTTTTACTAGCTGCGCCCCGCAGCATCGCCCGCGTTGCAAAGTTTGCCAGCCCTGTCTCCCCTTTAGTAAATCAATTCCCATAAAAATCCTACTTATTGCATCTTTAGGGTTGACACCTGTCACTTTGACATCGATGTGGCAATTCCGTAGAGAGAGTATCAAGGGCAATTCCCATCGTGTGTGCAAAATATAATGGTGATCGGTTGAGTGTTAGGGCGTGAAAACGTAACAAACAAACAGACATTCGCATTTATAATATTAGTAGGATAAGTACTTAAACACGGTACTTAAGGGAGTAAACACTTGATGCTATAATAGTAATAGGTACTCACGAATAGGTATCTACTATAGGCGTGGTATATCTCAGTTAGTCAAGATCAAGGTAGAAAACGACGCGAAATCCTTGACAAAGGTCGATGGATTTGATGAATACCGGCCAAGCCAATCCATCATTCTATTCAGGAGGCTGTTCCACTCCAAATCCTATGATTGGTAGTCATCATTGAAAATACACACGTGTTTCTCTTCAATAAAGACAGTGTTTTGTAATGCAAATCTGATCTAGTAGACAATTGCAATGGGCTACCGAACGCGCTAAACGATGCGTGAACTATTCCAGTTAGCAATTGTCAGTGGTCTTGAAGCGTCTTACCTACTTTGTTACAATAGATGCTCAATTTAACTGTTCATTCTCCACGCATACAACTACGTGCACGCGAATATCACAATGATCTGAATTTAGAAACACGCGAGCACCTGATTGATCTGATCTGTGTTTTAGCCCCACCCCAAGTGTGTTGGCTATTGAACCGCGACAAGGCAAGTCGATTGCATGAAAATCGCTGTTTTTGACAGTTTTCTTAGTGTGTTCGCTATTGGCTCGCTGTTTAGGCTTGATCGCGGGCCGATAACAGCTATCGATAGATTTCATATAGAAAACCACAATAATGATATTTGACGCTGATGCTTGATTGATAGCTATTATCGATTTTATTTCAATGGGATCACTTAAGGAATTTTTGGAATTCGTAGAACATCCTTTTTACTGCGTTGCTTTTGTTATAAAACAGCGATGGTGTGCCTTGATTTAGCAGACTACCAAATTTGACGCTATGGACAGTCCAATCGCAGAGGTATCGCAGTGCCAAGGCTTTTTGTCAATAGTTAACAGACTTGGGGCCCAGGTGCTAGCCATGCTAGCTGGTGCGGTTATACTAATCTAATTAATTAGTGTAGACAGGTACGATATTACTAGGGTTGCAGCTTGCTGCTCAATATGTTTTCTTTTTAGTAATTAAATAGATACTTCAATATTAAAATTCTGTCTTGAAGATAATTTTAATTAGCAATAAAGCCGCCCGTTGTAACTTCATTAGTAGTTTGAGTACTTATGTACTGTCATGGCGTGTAATAAAAAGTTTGGAATTTATTGCAAATTTATTAGATTTCCAGTAAAGTAACGCCTAGATCTATTAAAATAATGTACAAGTAATATTATGTTATGAATAAGAGTTAAAAGAGTAACTAGATATTTTGTATAAAACAACGTGACATCATGTCATGATCTCATGACATGTTGTAGTCATGAGACATCTCACAAAGTACTTTAAACATTTTATTCACTTAACGTAAACATCGAAGTTCACTTATTATAATCATGGATCTTGGAGACATGTAAATAAAGTGCTAAATATTGTTGATAGATATATAAATGCCATGGACCTACAGCTACGGAAGGACTTAAACCATGACAAGTTTAATCAATCATAGTATCAACATAAACACCACTTAAGAGTTTACGACACAAAGTGGAATCGGTTATTTTCTTACTTGCAAGTCTTGCTACTGCAACTGTTGGTAATCTCACTAGATTATCGATATTATGGTGTCCGTTTTCTGTGTACGTTCTTATTTAATTTTTATTCCATGTTTTCATCGTGTATTATTCAAATTTAAGTTACTATTTTAATTTTTCTAATGAAGTTATCTACTAAACTTTGCAATGTTTTTTACCTACCTACCAAATTCATTTCAGGTGTACTTGATGGATCAGTATTTACTCGTATTTAGGATCAATTAAGAATTTATACCATAGAGAGAGTAATTACCGTAATTAAGTTAATGTTGCCAACCCTAACATAATGCTCCCACATATTACGACGTTCAGTGCATCTTGTCGTAGGTACTAACAATTATTTTTACTGTGATATAGCACAGTCCACTTTCATTCCCGAGAGGCGACCGGGGCCTCAGTACGTCTAATTGCAGATTATGTCACTGCAAGCGACAACATTTGCAATATGGATACAGAGTACATATAAAATATAAACAGGGAAGCTTTATATTTTTGTACAGCGCAATATATCTCTCACTTTCTCTTAATTTTACAATGAATACTAAAAAATAAACAAGCTTGCACAGTCAAGCACCTTCACAAAAAACCGACTGCGAACAAAACTTAACAGAGGCAATTTAAGTGGGAATGGTTGCTAACCAACTTTAAATCGTTATAGATCCTAAATGGTCATCCAAAATAAAAAATGTTAAGAGAAACCTGAAGATGATTTTCAAATACCTATTCAATGATACCCCACTTGATATAGTTCGTCGACATTCATTTTTCATTTTCGCAATGTGGCGCCTGGTTGTCGCCGTATTGAGTTTTGATTAATGTCATGTCTTTAGTAGCACTCGCAAGATTAAGACAAATCGATTGACGTAACAATCATCAAAATAGGACCCCGCGTTTGTTCTATGTAGTGCCACAAAGGAACAGACATACCTAATTACCTTTAAATCGTTATAGATCCTAAATGGTAATTCAAATGAAAAATGATCAGAGAAACCTAAAGATGATTTTCTAATACCTATTCAATGATACCCCACTTGACATAGTTCGTCGACTTTATGTTTTTTATTTTTTACAATATGGCGTCTGGTTGTCGCCATATTGATTTTTGATTAATGTGACGTCTTTAGTAGCACTCGTAAGATTCAGACAAATCGATTGATGTAAGAATCATAAAAATGAGTGCACGCGTTTGGTCTAGTGTCACAGTGGAACAGACATACATTCATACACAGGCAACACTAATCACACAAAAACTAATAAACACAAAACCCTCTGCTCAGTCGGGTAAAAACAGAGACCTCGTTTATCTACGTCAGTATAAATGCCTGTGAAATGAAAACAAACAATAGTAGTTTTAGCTTGTTAATATTTTAAAGTATTTGTTGAACTTAGAAGGTGTTAAACTTAGATTAATTTGTCTAACCGAGGGTTGACTGAAAGTTTTCGGCTCAACTTTTTGAAATAAAGCCTTTTCTTGTTTCTGCAATTTACTTTTTAACAAAAAGTATTTTTTGCGTTCGATTTACACAACGAAAACGGGCTTACGAAAAATACCGCTACCGACCAAAACTGCAATAAACCACTAACAGAGTGGTGGAACTAACTACAACTCTGTTTTTATTTTTGAATGTCGTGATTGTAAGCAATGACCCCATTTCGTTAATTAACACAAGTGACGTCACGAGTCACGAATTACGAATTTGAATATTAAAATAAAATGTCGCGCAGAGGAGTACAACCGCAAATGATCTAAACTAAAAACACACGCAAAGCACACTCAATTATGAACTCTATCATGTTTAAAAGAAAACTCTTTTTGTAAAAATAAACAGCCCTGTCTCTCCACAGTCCGTGGTTCCTGCCGCATTGTTTCTGAAAAAACGGTATGATTATACCCAGATAACCGATGTTTACTGTCAAAATGCATGTTAATTTCGGCGCTGAATAATTACGTGATACAATTCCCATATATTATTTCGCTTCAATTTCTAATACCATAATATGTCACGGAAAGGTCTATGGCAGTAGAATAAATGATTCGCACACAAACAAGACTATTGTGACTTGTGACATTCTTTATGAGGAAAAATGCCTAACGTTCTTTGTTTATAAACCTTATTTATTAGATATAGATATTTTAGTTTTAACACCACGATATCATAGTACTGTGTACAGTGCAGATACGTAATAAAAACGATGTTCTGTGAATCTATCGAAGTGTTGTTTAAATTGTTTATTTTTTTCGATTATTTATCATCGAGATGTTGGATGACAAAATAGAAAATGATGATCTCATGAGAACCATTTCTGTTTTTCATATCATTTCACACTTTAACCCTATCTAAACAAAATATGCACGTCACGATTTATCATTGAATTACGAGGATGTTCCGAGGTAGATTATGAAAGCAGATTTAGCTTATCCATAATTTAAAATAATGTATATAAAATCTTTGAATACCATTACATCATCATCAGCCCGTATAGTTCCACAGCTGGACAGAGGACTCTCCTTGCGAGCCCGCTCTTCGTCTCTCCTCATCCAGTCGTTGCCAACCGCCTTGCGAAAGTCATCACTCCACCTGGCCTGCGGGCCCTACGTTTCTACGTACTCTACGTTTGCCTAAACTTGGTCTCCACACAGCACAACAGTGTTACCTTCCTACAGCATATACGTTGGAGAAAACTTTTGCATATATATACATATTTCGAAAGCTTACATCCGTAAGTACCTATACTTGCTCAACTCCGAGGTCTTCCAGTACTCATAAGTTCTACATAATTAATGTAATAAATCCACATAAAATTGGTGACAGCTACTAGGTAAATTAGATACATACACACAAACAGGTGATTGTCACGTCCGAGTATGCAAGGCGAGCTAAGGATTGCCTAACACACGTTACCTTCGTTGCATTACTTGACCTGAGAACATTTCACTAATTACGAGGACAGATTACAAACTTGTTTAGTATACTCCATAAATTTTTATCGCTGTTGCATGTTATAAGGCTGTTATTATTTTATAATTTCGTTCGTAATGTTCTTAGGTCCAAAACCACCGCCACCGCGCGGTGTGGCGAGAAAACCATCGCCACCGCGTGATGTGACGAGTAAACCGCTCAAGAAAAGTTCCTTACAACAGTCAGCATTTACGAAAGGCGGCCGGGAAATAGGTTGGTCACAGTCTTTATATCTGTGTTTCTGTAGTCCAGCCCCCAGAAAAACTGACGAAGCACGGTTTGCACATACCTACTAACTAACCTTTATGTTATTTATAGAACATTTCTAGCAATCCGAACAACTTTTCTTCGAGCTGCTCTCTTCAACTTGGTGTGATGAAGGTAACTCAAAAACTACCCATAGGTAAGTAAGTTAGTGTATTAAGTAATTTGGTATTTTTGGAACGTTTTAAAATAAGTAAATTAGCTAGACAGCCTTAGCGCAGATGTTCGCATACGAATAGCAAGTAACTCGCAAATGTAGCACGGAACTAATTACTGAGTAAATTTACCTTCACCATCTGTATGCCAAGTATTGCCTTGCCTAGTCTAGCAATTACGTAAGATGCGGCAGTAAAGGAAAAAGGGCAGCACGCATATATACATGAATCTTACGTAGACCGTTGCAAGACGAAATTATAAACCCATACGCGTACCTACTTAAGAAAGAGGGCAATAAAAGCAGAGAAAGTGGCGCAATCCGCTGTTGCCTTCTCCAACCTTGATACAGTTTCTGAGATAAGTGACGTCACGTAAGTTGGGACGCTGAATACGACTATCTGTGATCATGTTAGCGGAGCAGTGATAATACAGTCAAATTATCGCGTCATGTGCAAACGTGAGAGACGAACTTGAGACACGATTTTCGAAGGTCTTTCAATTTGCAGCTGCCCCTATTGATAAAAGCGTTTATCGTGAAGGGTCACACGGTTAAAGCATCGGTTGTGGTGTTGTGCAACTGCAAAACTGGTATTTATTTTCATAAAAAAGCGGACGGTCTCGTCTCTACAAAAATTACAATAACAAGCTGATGAAGGGAGCGAGTTTTATTAATATTAAGTCCGTAATCATTGTTTATGGCGGGCGCTCAACATGTTCCTAAAAACAACAGTTCAAAAGTTTGCTATATTAGCACAATTTGTGTTGGTAACTTTTCTTATTGGTTCATATAGATGGGGGCCCCGCTAGGAACTTGTAATGAATAATTAAGTGAAATTGGTATTTTTTTCAACAAGGCATTGAAATAATTTGTAACAATTCTAAAAATGATACTATAGGAATGAAGATATATAATATTAAAATTACAATTAGTAAAAAAATGATGACCTTCTTATTTGAAACGTGACTGTAAAGTTTTGCTTCGTCAACGCCAATTCATTAGACTTCGAATTCAAGCAGATGAAGACTTGGCCTCCTTCGCTAAAAAAAAGCGGTGTTAGAACAGCAAAAAGTAACAATATGTCTCTGAAGGCTTGACGCGCTGTATTTTATAGAATATCATTAATATGAATGATAGAGTTTTGGCCAAAGATTGATGACTCAGCGCGGCTCTCGCTTCCCTAGATACCTACTAGGTTATTTCCCCTAGTTTGTATTACATAATAATATCAGCAAACACGTTCTAAATCCGGAACAGTGATCGATACTAGATCTCTTATCACGTTATCAGGTTTATCTGCAAACTGTCTTACATGTGGCCTGGGAGAATATCGAAGCTCTACTAAATTTGACAGTTGAAAAATACATATTGTCATTATTGCTACTATGTCTTTGCACAATCCGAATTGTTTGTAGAAACAAGACGGTTCAAAGGAAATATTACATCTTTAGACTTAAGTGTGACTTCAAATGAGAGCCTGTATGTAGCCTGTGTGTACTATTTGTATATACCTAAACGTGATATTTTTGTAACAGTTTGAAGAAACAAAAGATCGTTTTGCCTTTGTTTAGGTTTCACGAAACATCCGTACTTAGTACTTGGAACTGCAGGCAAAACCAATTTACTAATCTCGAGACGTTTCATTTGTTTTCTCTCGTCTTCTCCTATTGATGAGTCTGACACTGATTTATCTATTGTTTCATGCTTTAGTGCGAAATCCGAGTAAGTAACAGCGCAAAATCTGGCTAAACAATCGTAGTAAAATACTCGTATGTGTTTATTTGTTTGTTGTTGTTAAATAATCTTAAGATACCTACAGATAATTGAACATAAGATGTTCGTTATTGATATTAATTATGATCATCATTATCGAATACCTTCATATTACATGACTAAGTTATCACATATTATCTTCGCATACTAATAATGATTGTATTTGTTATTATTTGCTTTGGCATCCTTATTAAAAACTTAATACGTCACCTTGTGTATTTAATTAACTGATTGAAGATTTCTATACCTAATCTTTTTTAATATCCTATAGTAAATAAGTCTACAATGTCTATTCCATCCTCTCAACCTCTCATACAAACACTTAATTATCTTCATTGAGTTATTGTAAGACTAACCACTATCCGTGTAAAAAGAAACAATAACAATGTTTAATTACTGTGTGAAAAGTTACACCAATGCGGATAGTTATTATAAGCGGTTGTTTACTAATAAATCACACGATGCAGTTCGTAGTCAAGAGCGTTAAGTTAAAAAGTATCTACCTTCAGAAACATGCTGTCCAATTCACACAGGTCAGGTTTCATGCACAAAAACACCGCGGATTAAAAAATAAATTGTCACTGTCACACGCGTACTGATAAGTGCGGAGGTGTTGTCGGCTATGCGCGGAGGCTGTGGCGCGACGAGCACTTCTGCGCCGGCGCATGCATCACGTGCGCGACGCCAGCGCCGCTGCGCCCGGCCCGCGGTGGGCAACTCCGGAACTAACGGCGCTTTTCACGCACCACCGATCACTCGTAGAGCTGAATGGCTGCACTGATGAAATAAGGCTGCCCATTTCAACCGTTAGCTTAGATTGCGTGCCTATTGTTGATAGTAACTCTACTATTTCCGTAATTTTGTTAAGTAATTGGAACTTTATTCGTATTGCAGCCTTTTATAATTAAGAGTAGGTATGTCATCTCTTAGGTAAATCGTACGTAAGATTATGCAAGAACCTACTACACCCTGTGTAGGTTCTTGCAGTGAAAAGTGTTATCAAAAAGTTTCAAAAATTCAAACAATTAAGTGTGCAGACGACCAGCACGATAAAATCTCTTCGTACTCATGCATTTTCCGCACAAAGTCTGCGCCAATAGTGGAAAGTAAATAAACACAAACAAAACAACAGAGTTAGACCGTACCTACGCTTTGAACGGCTCCGGCGAGTAAGCGCAAGCTTGGCGTTGCCAGGTGTACTTTTAGAATTACTTACGTGTATTGCTAAAAGTATATAGTTATTTTTCTGGATTAAAAAGCAATGTAGGTATCGTGATGAATGGAAGACAAAATGGCTTTTGTCTAGAAGTTAGAAACCTAGCGGAATAATAACAAAGAAAAGGAATAGGGGTACTTATACACGGTATTTAAAAGAACGTATTAACGAATTAACTTTGTAGTCTTTAACTACAAAGTTACAAAAACATAAATAACGCAATTACGATACATGTGATAGCATGAGTATGATAGAAGTACTTATTTCCATGTAAAACACATTTTCAAAGCCCACTCACACTAGGTATCTTTAAAATTCCCTTTCTAAACGCAAAGCAAAGCCTCTTCCCCACAGTTATAGGAAAAAGGCAGAACCAAATTCTTTGCATTTCGTACGAAGGAACCATTCCTTCGTACGAAATGCAAAGAATTTGGTTCTGTTCTGTTTGGCTATTTACTTTGCAATCATAATTTAAAAATATGTGTTCCCTCAAGGTTAATTTTCTGAATTAATTGTACAGTTTAACTAAAAAATCTATTGTGCTACGTTTATATGATACTTTCAACAGCGATTTCCGCTGTGCAAAGAATTTGGTCCTTACCCAAAAGCGTTGAATTCAAACCTGGCTATCTTGTCTATGCTAATAGAGACAATATAGCTTGTCCTGCTTACGCTTGCTTTCCTTTGAGAGCGAGAATCGTTTTAGGGACATACGGGTTTGTATGTTGGGATCAGGACGAATATGCTTGAATTAATTTGGGGTGCGAGACTACATAAATATGGAGGATCCTAACTGACATACTTGTTAGCTAATATGAATAGAGGAGAGTTCACATAAATAGCATGTTAAGCAAATAAGAGATTATTTCTAACTAGTTGTGCCCGCGGCTTTGCCCGCGTGATCATTTTGCTGGGATAAAATATGTGTTATTCCAGGACAAAAGTTACTATAAGGTACAATATACGAAATTTCGTTCAGACGTCAAATATTTTTTTATCGATCTACTCATCGGATTGAGATACCAAGTACAAGTCAAACCCTAAGTTTTTAAGTCAAACCATAAGCTATCAATCGCTCAAAACCGCATCGCAATCGGTTCAGTAGTTTTTACCTGATGCGCGAACTAGCAGACAAACAGAAAGACAGGAAACATTAAAAAAAAGTTATATTCTTGTTCATTAGCTTATTTTAAGACTCTCTAGACCATTTTTTATTATCTTCATTGTATAGTTTTTTTTACTTTCTGCTTTCTTATAAGTATACAACAGATTTGAGATGGAATATATAGCTAGCGGCACGTAAGTCTAGCGGTGAACGAAACGTGGCGAGGATCTTGGCACAGTCAGTTTTCGGGATAAAAAGTATTCAACATTTTAACACATTCAAACGAACGAACGGTCACGGGTTCGAATCCTGCAAGGTGCAATCATTTGTGTGATGATTCTTATCTATGTATGTTTATCCCATATCTAGTGCCCATAGTACGGGGTATCCTAGTTTGGGGCTAGGTAATTGGTGTGGAAATGTCCCGAATATACATTATATAAACTTTGACTGTGCCAAGATCCCCGGCACGTTTCGTTCACCGCTAGACTTACGTGCCCCTATGTATACGTGTGGCATGGTAGAAATAGCTGGTTATTTATTGTATACTAGTCTAAAATGTAGATAAATATTATGCAGTACTTAAGTTAACTTGTAACAAAACAATATTGTTTTGTACCTACTGATATATGAGAAATAAAAACCCTGGTACATCCAGAAATCTTGAAGTGGACTACGGGATGAAAAAATTGCCCCTAGTACAACCAGGCGAACTATGTAGGTCGACTAAGACGCAAGCTAGAAAAATAAACCTAGGCCTAACCTACCTACCCAGCAGTGGATAGAGTAGTGGATGTAAATGAAGTTGAAGATGCTCTGCTCAGTTTTAGAAGCATCGCCCACGAATTTAACGGGGATTCCGCTTTTCTTTTCACCAGTAGTTTAAAAGTCTATTCCAAAATGTAAGCTTTATTTTGTTACATAGTAGAGGTGCAAGACGGGAGCTTGGATCTATCTCTATGACTCTTAAACCGCCCAGCGCATCGTAACATCATTTACAACATCGTTTGCTTATTGTAACATCGTATTATACTTTACTAGCTTTTCCCGCGACTTCGTCCGCGCGGTCTACAGTTTATCGCGATAAAAAGTATTATTATTGTAAAAAAGCATTCATTCAGATCAGTTCAGCCGTCTAGTCGTGAAAAGGTAAAAGACAGACACACAAAGTTACTTTCGCTTTTTATAATACCTAGATATTAGTTATCATGTTCCACGATGTATCAATCAAAACTTTTCAGGGTCTCAACTGTATCTGGGATTTACAAATCCACAATGGTTGAAACATCAACAAACAGGAAAGAATAAGACATAATTTTTCGAGTCACGTACAACTCTGCTCTACCCTCTATAGTGTTGTTTAAAAATTCCTCTTCCAAGTTGCAGCTAACTCTCCATTTCCTTACATTTTCCGGCTCGTTTCGGGGAAGTCTAGCACACAAGCTTGCTCCTTTAGTACAACTTTAGATTGTACTAAAGGAGCAAGCGAAATGCCAAAGCAATTTCACTTGCTCATGTAGTACAATGTAAAATTGCATAGCGTCAGTTTGAGATTTGCTATTTATGCACAGAACAAGCTCCGGCCTGCGAAATTCTTCTTCTTCTTCTTATTCATATAGCACTTAATTTTACCGTATTTTATGGTATAATTAAGTAAAATGTGTGCTAATTCAAAGTACCTATTTGGAGTCATCTGTTTAGATATAGGTATCCAAGAGTAATCCAAACCCGTTTAGCTTTTTTAGCTTGTCACCCTTTCATGGTTGAAATACCTCGCACAAGAACGAAGCGTTACGCTTCTTCATTTATTATAAGAACTGCAAAGGAGTGGAATGCCCTGCCCTCGTCAGTGTTTCCGGTAAATTATAACCCCGGTGTGTTCATTTACTTGAACACACCGGGGTTATAGTGTGAATAGGTATCTACTAGGCAAGCGTGCTACACCTTCGACCACATCATCGCTTTCCATCAGGTGAGATCGTGGTCAAACGATTGCCTAGTCCGTAATAAAAAAAAAAGAAGTTTTTCGATGAGATATTCTTTCAACATTTCTGAGCCGGAACGTCCACGGCTAAACATAGACCTGCTCCATAAAACGCCAAAACACCGGCTCCCCGCGGCTCTCACCAAGACGTTGCCGACCTACCCTTCTTCCAATCCATGGACCTCACGTCCACCATCATCCTCATCTCGTCGTTCGTCCTTTCTTTGGTCATGGAGTACCTAGGTATATTTCAAAATCTTCAGTTCGCTGTATTCTATTAGCGGTGAGCCTGAACTATGGCATCCCACACCAGTTGTGTTACTTGCTAAATAATTGTTGCCACGTAACTATCCTTTGCTTCATATCATGGTTCATAAACAAACACCTTCACAGAAAATTGGTACTGAAGACCAAGAATATAGACATCAAAGGGCTTTGAACACCGAGTAAAAGTGTGAATCGATGGGAAGAAATATCCCATAGGGTCACACTGTTACACTGGATGTAACTCGTTGGGAACCCTTCTGAAAAAAAGGTTACGCAACGAGTAATAATGTGACTCGATAGGAAGAAAATTCCCAACGAGTCACACTGTGACACGATTCGTTGTGACTCGTTGGGAACCCACCAAGATTTTGGGATAGTGGACAGTCATCTTGTTTGTTTTTTTTAACAATTTTGATTCGATCTTCACCATCAGTTAGATAATTTTTCACAGAAAGTTTATATATATATAATACGAGCATACGAGACCTGAACTGAAGGTCTAAATCACAGACACTATAAAATATTATGGAGTATAATGTTCCAAAGTGTCACGTTACAGAGATAATTAGAGGTAAAGCTAGCTATGGACACGGAGTTTAATACTCCAGAATATTTTTTGTTCGTTTGTGTCCTCTGTCCATATTTACAGGATTCATTGTGTGCCGCAAACTTGAAAAAAAAAAAGATGGACGTTGGATGGACGAGTATGCCAGCCTTCAAAGAACAATCTTTTAGGCCCTTTAGTGTTTCCCAAGTTCTAAACGTGCTAACTGACAGATAGCATGAGAAATAAATAGCATTTGTACATGCTGCATTATGTGCATGCAAATATGATTGAAGGTTATTGTCAATTGTTCTTGACATGTTCATGTAAACGTTATGTTCATGTAGATATGTATATGTATGTCTACGAATTATTATTCGTAGGTGTATGAACTATGTAGTTAGTAGGTACTTGCAGTGGTTAGTGAACTTATGGGTCATGGGTAGAATAAAATTGTTTGTTTGTTTGTCGTATGAGGTAGTGCTGGGCTCTGGTGTCAGTTTGACGGGGCCTCTGATATGGCTAAACGACTGTTATAATTTATCAATAACAGCCGGTACCCACAGTTCAACTTGCCCTCCGAAGCACGTACGGAGTGATGGAAAACCGCACAAAACTTTAAAGTCATTGGTGAGCCTAGGACCGAACGAAGCACGTACGGAGCCATGGAAAACCGCACAAAACTTAAAGTTATTGGTGCGGAGCTTAGGACCGAACCCGGTATCGTGGATTCTAAGTTGCACTATTAAAAAATTAAAGGCTAGCTCATGAACATTTATTGCTTTAATTTAATAATGGTGTTTTTAATTAAAAAATGAACCATATTATAAGCTCTAAAATCCGCATTCGTGATTATACAATGTACCACTTTTCGGTGAAGCCACTTAAAAATAGGTATGTATTAGCCGATGACCGCGGCTTCGCACGCGTGATCATTTCTCCAGTTAAAAGTACTCAATGTGCTATTCCGGGACATAAAATACCAATATACCGACACTTGATCAAAATTCCTTCAGCCGTTAAAAATATTTTTATCGATTGCTCGGCTTCTACTCACCGGATTGAGATACCAAGTACCCCAGTTTGTAAGCCAAACCCTAAGCTATCCAACAGTGAAAACTGCATTGCAATCAGCCCAGTAGTTTTTACGTGATGTGCGAATAAACAAACATACAGAAAATAAAAACATGACATTAAAAAAAATACATGTTGAGTAACTTGTTTTAAGTACCCTAGACCATTATTTTTTAATTATCTTCTTTATACACATTATTTCGTACTTATTGCTTTATTATAAGTACTTATAAGTAGATAAAGCAACCGCGAAGTTTATCCTCCTGCCCTTTCCGGGATGCTCAAAGTTAATAACCGATGACCAAGGTTTTTTGTCGACTGAGAGATAATTTGAGATTGAGGAAGGATGTTCCGAAAACAATGAATATGGAAAAATGTAATGTGAACAAATTACGTGACTTATGTTTGGGTTGGCATTGTAGAAAGGTCTTACGTGAGGCTGCGTGTCAAATGTACCTACACTTAAGATATGTATCGTATGGGAACATAAACCTGCTTTAATTTCCTGAAGTTTTATTGCTATGTTCAGTAGGTATAATGTCTTTTTCAAATAATAATAATAATAATTTAAAAAAAAACAAATTCACGTATATTAGTTTGTACAATTATAATAAAAGAGTTACATAAAAAGTATTATAAACAATATGTTGCATTTTGGCTACAAAATAAGGCCACAACTCAGTTACAATTTTACTAAAAAATAGCACGCAGATTTTCAGTTGCACCCTTCGCAGCGAGAAGTTGCAGAAAGTAACACGAAATATGTTGTAGGTACTTATTAGATAGGTTTGACTAATTAATGACACAAATTTGACTACTAAAAAATATGAAAAAAATAGAAAAAAAACCGCATCCGAGTTTTTTAGTTAATATAAGTAAAGTTTGTGAGATACATTAGTCTGTACCTCGACCTAAATTTATCCTCTATCTATCTATCTATCTATCTGTACTCTTTACTTATAATACAGCAGTAACAAAAGTCAGTAGAAAGAAGATAATTAAAAAAAAAAATGGTCTAGTGTATGTACTTTAAGCTACTGAACAATTATTTTTTTATTCTTTTCTGGCGTTTGTTTGTCTTTTCGCGCATCACGTTAAAACTACTGGACCGACTGGACCGGATGAACAAATTTTAAGAAATGTAGATATTGTATTTTGCAGGTTATTTTGTTCTTGGAATTACACATAGGTTACTTTTAATCAAGTGAAATGTCCACAGGGGCAAAGCAGCGGGTACACCTAGTATTATAAATCAGGTTTAATCGGGAACTTAATGGCTCCAATTATATCGAGCGTCTGTTGTAGGTACTTTACAGACCTAACGAACCACTGCAAACCTAACTACTGCACTCAAAATCGTCAATGAACGCTAATCAAGCATAGTCAAAATCCATACAAATCAAGCGATTTATTACTTGCCTAGCGTTAATTGACGATTATGAGTGCGGCAGTAAGATAGATTTGATCATCGTGAAGTTTTCTGATATCTGCCACAAATTAACATATTAAAAGTAAAAATAACGCTTTCCACAGTTGAGAACGTGGCCAAACGACTGCCTAGACCGTAATAAAAAATAAAATAAAAAACTTACACTGCATTCGAAAAAAACGGGTCATCTCAAGTACGCCCTTGCCAGTACGAAAATTAATAACCTGTGTGTTGTTTAGTTTGTCCACTGGATAGTGAAGTCCGTGTGTAAATACGTCCGAGACGTGCCAAGTACGACGACACACGTGGAGAACGTGGAGTTGTGTAAGGAATGATTATGGAAAAAGGACCACTACTTGGAGTTTAGTTTGACGAAGTTCACAGTTTTATGACCCGCCATTAATTGCGTCCGGAACTCCGGCCTCGGTATGTTTACCTGCGACTGCAAGGTGTGCTGAAAATGTCAGCTGTAGAGTTGTGTCAGTTGTACTCAATCAGTAGGTTCATCAATGTCATCATACACACCTAGTAGGTATGTAGGCCCCTTCAGAGTTTTCTAAGAAGAAAATTAAATTAAGAACCGGAATGCAAAAATAATTTGTGATAACAATAATAAACTTAAATTATCCAAACATAAATAAAAACTAATTAAAAAACACTATAATTTAAATTTAAGTTTATGATTTACTTAATTTTTTAAACGGGCAAGAAGTGCCTTTATTAACTAACAGCTAACAACTACATACGTGAAATAGTTGGACAACCCACATGCCATTGCAGGCTTATAGTTAGTCAAAATGTTCTAGCTCCCTACCAGTTGGCAGCGTACCCAACATGCTGGCGGCATTGCCCCGCTGAATTCTGATGCTGATCAATGCTGATTCGATGAGCCAAATAGGTACCAGTATTTTGTTCACGCGTCGCATCGACCAGAAGCCCAGATAGGGTTTTGAAAATAAAAATTAAATTAACTTATTGACTTATTGTTTAAGACATGCCTAATGTAACGTTCGATGTCATAATGTGGAGAATAAATGAAATATCTAACATCTTTATATTCTCACAACATAAAAACAGCGAGGCGATTCATGCAAATGGAAAAAGAAAAAACCCGCAGGCGTTTAGATTTGCCCAGGAAATCTGGCATTTAGGTGGAATAAAGAGCGCCTAATTTAAATTCTAGACCACGCAGCAAAAGGTTCTTTAAATTGGGTCAGGTTTTCAGGCCAACAACACATAACAACGTTTGACCGCAGACAAACACTTCTAGCTTAAAGCTCTTGTTTCGCCTAAATCTCGAAATGCTTTCCAAACTACTTCAGCGAGTTCCTCTCTAATAATGTTAAGTACTTTTGAATTCCTTAATCCTGTGGTAAACCTTTCCACTGTTCTTTATCGGGATTATGCCAACAAGGCTGTGAGGCCGATTCGATTGCAGAACGTTTTAACAAGCCAATCAAGAACATGCTAGCTTACGGGATAATTCTTCTAATTACGTTAGCATTCGGTAGCATTTAGAGTAGATATATTTAGCAAAGATCGTTTGGCAAAAAGATTTTGTCTAATATTTGTATAGAAGAATTGCACATCTTTGTTCATTTTAGATCTGGCGTAGTATCAATTTTGAGTCTGGCGTATGGAATATTTATCAATTGCAGTCTATAACCGTTACCAAGTCTGCTGATCAGTTAATTTATTCACTGACAGTTTTGTGGTTTATGAGGTTTATGTGAACTACAACTTTACGTAGGTGCATACATTCACAAAGACGTTACTATGTTGGGCAAGCTTGCAGTATCAATAATGATGATTCAATAGTATTTTTTGTACCGATTCTGTACCTTCCAAGTGATTGTTACTTGAATTCAAGGCCACCAATGATGCGGGAAGTTAAAAACAATGCGAATGAAAAATAAACAATTACATTTACTCTCAGTCACGACAATTTTGTTGTTTTTGTCGCATACTTAGTTGGTTTTACTTTGTAATTCAACGGTTTCGAGAAAGTCAGTATTTACTTACAAACTAACAAAACAGACTTTGCTCATTTAATAGATATCTACTCCGCCCGTATCCTCCCACTGCTGGGTATAGACCTCCACTCTTTCAAGCTAATTCTGTGTGCCTAACGATTTCGTCTGTCCATCGGGCTGGTGGTCTGCCCCGTCAACGCTGCGCTCCTCTAGGCCACCACGCCTCTATAGCCTTGGTCCACCATTGATCATCCCGTCTTCCTAAGTGCCCTGCCCATTTAAGCATTGCTGTCCTTATACGAGTACCTCCTTCTTCGACTTTATTACGACATCAAATTTCGACGTTCGGTATACGGTCTAGCAGGCGGATGCCTAGCATAGCGCGCTCCATAGCTCCCTGTGCAACCTACTCCAGATAAAGGTTTTCGTAGTGATATGATGTTTCATAATATGAAATGTTGCTACCCTAGTACCGAACCGTAATATTAGTTACAGGCTAATGGGTTCGCGTAGTGTCTTTTTATTTTTCTTTGGTTACCTGATTAGTATGTAACAGGATGTCAGGCTTGTACTGTTCGTAAAGTCCAACTAAGATAAACTATATTATTATCTCGATGTATCCGCTCTGGTTAACAGCGTTTACATGATTTTTTTATAAACATGATATCACTTTTCAAATAAAAATGGATTTGTTGGTCATACTTCGTCAAGGCTTCCTGCAGTTAGCGGAATTGCATTAGTACACTCAATGTCGTTTTTTCATTTATTTTGCTAGTAAGAATATAGTGATGAAGCTACTAATCTTGGATGTCGTGCTTTTAATGTTCTTGTATTTTTTGTGGTAAGTACCTAATGTTACGATCATTTGCAATCACAGTGGAATGATCTTGTAATTTATTTTCATCTTGTCCTATGCTTTTTTCCCACTGCAGGGGATTCCATCCCGTCATCAACCAAATAATAATTGACCATGTCTTACGTCAATCTTGCCAAGTCTTCTCTTCATCAAGATTCATATTTTCATCAAGCCATCAGTTGTGGCGACATCACTAGCGCGCGACAGGGTGCGGTAATGTCCCATCACTAAATATTCAGTCTGCTATTACCACTCGCAACCGCTCTTTTGTTCTGTCACGTATAAACGATTGTTATTAATAAAGTGTTAATGTGAACACAGATTGTGTTGTAGAATAAACTGCCTTTTGACGTGGATTTTCAAGTTTTATTGCCTCCAATTGATCCAGCCTTTTTTCAACTCGTCACAGTCTCTTTCAGTCTTACGTCTTTTTAATTTATGCAGTGTGCAACTCATTTTTATTAATTTGGGGAGATTTACAATCTCATCGATAGTAAAATTTCTCATAACATTTCTTCACAATATTGTTATTTGTTCGCTTCACATTGTGGACCTCGATAGATAAGTAGGTACCTACTTGCAATAGTTAAAATGTCGCAATAGTATCCTAGCCCTTCGCTGATGACAATTTCTCCATCATGACTATGTTTAGCTGGTTTTTGCTACTTTTAGAAATTATTCAAACGTTACTCTCAAAAACCAAACTACACTGTTGCTACCACATATTAGAGACTATATGTACCCGCGGCTTCACACGCGTGGCCACTTCTCTGGGTTAAAATAACTCTATTACTATTCCAAGACCTAAAATACCAATATACCAACATTTAAACAAAATTCCGTCAGCCGTCAAAAAAGTTTTTATCGATTGTTTGGTTTCTACTCATCGGATTGAGATAATAAGCACACCAGTTTTTAAGTCATACCCTAAGCTATCCAAAAGTGAAAACCGCATTGCAATCGGTCCAGTAATTTTTACGTGATGCGTGAACAAACATACAGACAAACTAACAAACAGACAAACAGACAGGCACGATTTATAAAAATGTTATATTCATTTTCAGTAGCTTAGTTTTAGTACCCTAGTTTTTTTTTTAAATGTCTTCCTTTTACAGATTTATGGTACTTACTGCTTTTGACGACCGGTTGGTCTCGTGGCTAGAGATCCTAGGTACGAAATCAAACGGTCGCGAGTTCGAATCCTGCAAGGTGCAATCATTTGTGTGATGAGCAGAAATGTTTGTTTCCGAGTCATGGATATAATATTCTTATCTATGTATGTTTATCCGTTATCTAGTGCCCATAGCACAGGGTATCCTAGTTTGGGGTTAGATAATTGGTGTGGAAATGTCCCGAATATATTATTCTTATTATTATATAATAAATTATTATTATTATATTATTATTATTATTACTGCTTTATTATAAGTATAGATAGATGATCTTCACTTTTGGGCAGAATAATAAAAATATGTGTTTTATAACAGTATTTGAATTATGTCTATAAAACAGTTCCGTGACGTACCTACTGACTGACTGACAGACAACGCCTAAACCGGTGGACCTAGGTAACTGAAATTTGGAGGAATATTCCTTGAGTATCCTAGAGGTGATCTACGGAAGTAACTATAAACCTTAAAACATGAATACCAACTACAAATTAAATACCCCTATCCTGTAGGGACCTTTAATTTATCGGTATGAAAAGTATCTAATGTCCTACCTAGTAGTATGAACTTAAATCATACCCACTTTCATTTGAATTCATTCAGTAGTTTCAGGGTGATGCGCGTCCAAGATACAGACAGACAGACAGACAGACAGACAACAGAAAAAAAACTGTTTTGGCTACAGTACGAAAATAGAATACCCTCCAAAAATTTTTACAAAATATCTTCAACGTACAGAATTGGGACCCCTATCCCGCAGGAACCCTTTATTTTTTCGACATAAAAAGTATCCTCAATTTTCACCCATCATATATACACTATGACAGTGCCAAGATGCATCAAAATCCGTCCAGTAGATTCATGGTGGTAAGTGTTTTTTTTTAAATAACTTTCAACCATTTTCCTGCGGGAACCGTTGTTTTTTTCGTGATGAAAATTAACCACAGACTACTACGAGTATTGTAAAATATTTGCGTTACAACTGTAGACTACATAATTCCAACATGGGGAACCTCATTGGTTTATAAACCTACTCCATTTCCGCTAGCTTTTTCCAACATCTTGCTGAAGGAGATCGTTTTGTTTTCGCTCGCTATTTGGAAATGGCATGTAGAACTGGCGGCAAATTTGCTTCGTAAGGTAAATTGGGCTGAACCGCTCTGCCGCTACAAAAGTGGTAACATTAGATTACTGTATCGAGCGGAGAGTGACTTATTACTGCACTGAGTGTTGTATGTTGTGTGTTCGAACCCGAGCTTTAGCGAGGGCTCTAAATACAATATGAGTGTGTGAGATTTATAAACATGTATAATAATTATACGTACAGTAAGATTATCAAAACCTAAGTTTTGTAATGTTAGCCTTCAGTTGGTCAGGTTTGTCGAGTAGGAGATAAAACTTATCTGCACCTCGTATTAAAAGCAAGTTACTATATACTATTGTTGGTATCTATAGTACCTAGTAGCTACAGCTACAGAATAAATAACTTAAGGAGTATTTAATAAAAATAAGGAAATAGGTTTGCAATTCTTTATATTGTTTAAAAATCGGCAAGACATATTTTGTAATAGATATGTTTTGTAATATTATTAAACCAATAACTATTTAGATACATAGTTATTAATAATTTTAATGTGATAATTAGTCACAGAGAAACATTTATATTTGCCTTAGTTACACTAGACTTACCTATAAAATTTCTGTTTTTTAAAGGAAAAATGAAACATTTTTTTTTTTTATAAAAAGTATGTGTTTAATTAATCAAAGTATTGGCCTTTATAGACGATGCAGTTTTGCCATTTTAATGGAAATCCATTTTGAAGAATGTCGTGGCAACCGCCTATGCTATAGAAATCCTGGGGATGGGAATCTATGAAATCATTATAGAAGATTTTCACCGCCTCATCGGATTTGAAATATTCCCCCCTGTAAAATTGAATGTTATCCAAATTCCGAAAAAATGCAAATCATTTGGTGCAAGGTATGGGTATTTTATGTTTTTCGCGCATCAGGTTAAAACTACTGGACCGATTCCGATGTGGTTTTTCACTGTGGGATAGCTCAGAGTTTGCCTTAAAAACTGGGGTACTTGGTATCTCAATCCGATGAATAGAAGACGAGCAATCGATAATATATTTTTTACGGCTGTACGAATTTTGATCAAATGTTGGTATATTGGTATTTTAAGTCTTGGATTAGCTCATAGAGTACTTTTAACCTAGAGAAATGACCACGCGTGTGAAGCCGCAGGCATCAGCTAGTTATAAATATAGATATCTATTACTTCAAAATTAACATAACTTTGGACCCATATCCCGCAGGAACCCTTTACTTTTTAGGGATAAAAAGTATCCTCTATTTTAACTTATCATTTCAACTATGACTGTGCCAAGTTGCATCAAAATCCGTCTAGTAGTTTCAGCGTGGTAGTGTTCTTTTAAATAACTTTCAACCCCTATCCTGCGGGAACCCTTTAATTTTTCGGGTTGAAAAGTATCCTATGTCCTACCTCGTAGTATGAAATCAAATCATACCAAGTTTCATTTGAATTCATTCAGTGGTTTCGGCGTGATGCGCGGTCAAGATACAGGTAGACAGACGGCCAGACATCAAAAATGAAAGAAAAAAACAGGTTTGCTTCAGTATCGAATACAAATTATCCTCCATAAATATTATTAATTACTTCAAAATGAACATAACTTTGGACCCCTCCTTTTTGTTCGCAGTAGTCGGGTAAGAAAGGGTCAATTGTATGGACATGTATGAAAAATAATAAGATAAAGCCTCTCCATATCTAGAATGCGAACATAAAAAAGTAAAACATAGTTTTAAAATTGTGAATTTTATTTCAGTATTTTAGCGTAAAACGATCTCGAAAATTTTCATCCGTGCGTTTTACCACTTTTGAACATTGAATGTAACTAATCAGTATTTTGAGTTTTGACATTATTTTAAATCCGCTTTCTATACAATAAGATAAAGCAATAGGAATGAAAAAGGCTGTACAAGGGAGATAATTTAAAAACAAATGGTCTAGGGTACTTAAAATAAGCTACTGAACAATAATATAACATTTTTAAAATTCATGTCTGTCTGTTTATCTGTTTGTCTGTATGTTTGTTCGCGCATCACGTAAACACTACACAACCGATTTCGATGCGGTTTTCACTGTTGGATAGCTTGGGGTTTGACTTAAAAACTGATGTACTTAGTATCTCAATCAGGTGTGTAGAAGTCGAGCAATCTATCAAAACTTTTTTACGGCTGAAGAAATGTTGATCATATGTTGGTATATTGGTATTTTAGGTCCTGAAATAGCACAAAGAGTACTTTTAACCTATAAAAATGACTACGCGTCGAAGCCGCGGGCATCAGCTAGTAGTAAATATATCTGTCATCTACTTATTAATAAAAAAAGTCATCCACTTATAAAGTATATGACTTATCTTCCAGCACAGAAAAGGAAAGTAATCAAATCTATTCAAGTCAGTGATTAAAATGTCCTCCAGAGAAAGCCCACAGCTGCGCTAGGGCCACAGATTACCCCCTATAGGGCTCTCGTGGACTTTCTCTCAGATATGTAACTTATGCCAGATTATTTTAGTGAATCATATATACCTAAAAATATGTGTTGAATGTCACAACGCATTGATTAAATACTTTTGTGATAATTTCGGGCAGTTCGATAAGTTACTTAACGTTATCAGTGTTGTCATAATTATCTAATGCATAAAACATCAGTCCGTCAATATCACACTCTTATCTTGTAGTATGTTTACATGTTCCATGCATCACAAGTGATAAAAATCGTAGCAGTTGTTAAATTATGTCAATATTACTTGTCTTTATCAAAATCAATGCATTTTTAGCAAATTGAGAAAAAACACAGAACACAGTCCATATTCATGCAAAAAAAAAAACCACGTCAATCCGTCGCTGCGTGAAAGAGGACCAAACACAAACACACTTTCGCATTTATAATATTAGTGTGATGATGTGATAAATTGTGATGTGAAGTGTCATTGTTTAATTTATATTGCGAATAACCAGATAGGTATAAATATAATTTTGTGAATAAAATAGCGTGTTTAAAATAATTAATAAGTCAAGGGGCTGATTACAATACCTCGCAGAGAGGGGTTAATTTGCGTTCCCTTCAATCCTTCGTAACATCCCCTGATCAAAGGATCCACCCTGATTGTAGAATGCAAAATAATTGGGAGTCTTCCGGAAAATGTTGATAATTCCGCGATATACTGTGACGAGGTCCAAACCTCTTTTCCAAACCCAAACCCTGGGACCGCCTCGTGACAGTACTGGGTTATTAACAACACTGAACTGTTGTATTTTATTAATGTTGTGCCTTGCGGTGGCGCGTAGTCTATGTTTCTGAACATTGGAACTGGTTCCTACATTGTATTGTATGCATGCTGTATGGTGCACCTACTTGAATGGTTTCAGCTATCAAACCCCTAAAAGACAATGAATTACTTACTAATGGGTAATCCACACCAATATATAAAAGTATAACGTTGTCTGTTAGTTTGCTTGTTTGCGGAGCTTACACGCGATAACGGCTGGACGGATTTTAATGAAATTTGGAATGGAGTTAGCTAATACCCTGAAATAAAACATAGGATACTATTAATCGTAAGTCTCTACGGGAAAACTGGAAACTATTGATTACTCGCTGTATGGAACGGTTACCATGGAAACGAAATAATAACAAGTCTGTCAAAAACATCAAGAGCGTTAGTGCTATACTTTTGCATTGATTTTTAATATCCTAGAAGAACATAGGATGCTTTTTTTCGCGATAAACTGTAGTCCGCGCGGATGAAGTCGCGGGCGAAAGCTAGTTCTTCTATAAATGTAAAACGCCAATAAGTACCTAATGTTTTAAGAGAAATAGCTAGCATTAAGTTCTTCAATCTTATGTAATCCTTTTTTCCTTTTTTCTTATATAGTTCTTATGTAATCCTTGTTTGGCCTCATTGTAAGTAATTATTATCTGTACATATATAATAATTTATAATTTCTTCTTTTTATTCTTTAGAAATTTATCATATATGTTAGCGATATAAAATCATTTAAAAAAACTGTATTATTTAAATAAATTGTATTCCTGTTTTATTACTGAAAATAAATAACTAGCTTAAACGCTAAAAAAACACGCCTGTCCTCCTTAAAAAGAGCTTTTGCCGAAAAATTATATATTGTTGGAATGGGCTTATCAAGACCTTCAATTTGATACCCATATTATAAAAAATATATTTATCGAGTTTGAAAATGGTGCCATACTGCCGCCACATTGAATGTTTCCAAAAAAAATATAGCTTATGTTACTTGGGGGGATGTAAGAATTCTAACGATACCCCATACATCTAAATCTGTTCCGGCATTTTAAAGTTATGGTGGAATAAAGAAACTTACATACAAACATACAAGCATACAAACATACATGAATGCTAAAAGCATAAAACTCCTTTTTTTGGGCAGTCGTGTAATAAAATTGAACGCAAAATTTACACTATACTTTTTGCATCCATTTATCAATTAACTTAGTGGAATAGAAACCAACGCTGTCATATGTCATAAAAATATATCCAGTTTTTGTGTTTTTATCTAACAAATAGTTAAACGTACACACAACAACTTCCCACTCCCGACTTCCCACCCCCCATTTTAGCTAAGAAGCATCTCAATCACATCAGTTTTCAAACATAATAATTGTACCATATTACCAATAATTGTATAATAATTGTACCGTTTGAGAGCTACGATCCTAACCTAATTTGCGACTACCCTAAATGTTTGTTATCACGTCGCACAAAAAAATAGATATGTAACATACATACTACTCCATCTGCGGATTCAGGTTGCTAGGTCTCTCCTCGCTTGCGCGCTGGTGGAAAGACCCCGTTGAGTGGAGATTGTTCACCAGTCCGAGCAGATGTGGGACGAGCCAGCCTATTTGTCCTCTCAGCATGCCTGCGGTGTTTTCTTCAGCTATAATGTAATAGTTGAAGAAAACACCGAAGGTTTAAGAAACGTAAATTGTATGCACTTGATACTGATCACAAATCTAAATATCAATTATGGCATTTCAATATGGTCGGACTGTCTCGAGTCTGCCGCAGGGGACGTGCTCGGCGTAGCTGTGACGGAACTAGTTCGGCTGCCGCTCTTCCAAGTCGCGGTACTCCCTGTACTCCCTGTCGCGGTCGTACAACCTCTCTCTGTCACGGTCACCTTCAGGGAACTCCAAAAACCTCGAGCGTCTGAACGCCCACTGCCTGTCGCTCAAATGCCTCCTCCTCTCTTCAATCACGGACTCTATGATCACATCCTCGTCGATACGACGATACAAATCTCGTCTCTCTCTGTACCGAACGTGGAACTCGTCTCTGTGAGGCTTCGGCTCTATCCGGTTCAAGCAATCTCCCGCGCCGTATTAGAACGGCTTCATTTCATCCCGTGGAAGAAAAGATTCACTTTTTACAAAATAATAAAGAAACTTCTATTCGACGTAAGTATTTTTACTTTGACGTTCGATTGACTATTGATTTTCAAACGTCCATCTTATCTGTGAAATGGCGAAAAAGGGAACTACAGCCGCCACGAATGAGGTTTCACATTTACTGTATTTTTCTGATTTTTGATTGGTCTACTTAACGATGGACTGGAACACTCACGCTACCATTCAGTTCACAGAGAAGTTGGTGGAACTATGGCACAAGTTCAAGGTCAAGGGCAGTATTGTTTTTTATCCCAGCTGACTACTAGGTACAATTATTATTCATTTTGTGCTACTAGGGTTTCAAGTAGTGTTCTTAGAGCAATCTTTATTAGTAAATACATGAATGAAAAACTTCGAAATCCTTAAAGTCGTAAATCTTTGTTCGCTAAGCCGTGAGGAATACCCCACCCCGGTACTTAATAGGTAATTATATTACACCTGTATATTATTGAGTAACCTCATGAAAATAATAATCTAGTGAATGTGAAGTAACCAATATTGTCGAGTTTAAGGAAATGTGGTAAAAGCAAAAGACATCAGGCGGGATGCACTTAGATAGTTTGCAATTTAACAATAACAGTCATTTTTTTACTGTCTGTGATATCCTCACAAGTATCTATATGACGAGGGTCAAGTTGTTCGTAGGTTCAAAACAAATTAGCGTCTAACTTGACACAGATTTTTACTAAATAGGTAGGAGGTATATTTAAACTAGTTTATCGCTGACATCAAAAGTTGCAAATTCTCGTTATTGCTACGAATTTTGAGTCCATGTCTTCAACATGTTCTATTGCTGAGGTTTGTGCCACTATCTTTAACCGTGATCTATCGTTTACGTGGGATTCGGCCGCGTAATAATGTCTATTTGTCAAGGATCAGGCAGTTGATCCGTTTACTATAGCGATAGTAATTGCGTTATCCTTGGGTGAAGTGATGTGTGGCGAAATCGATATTTGGGGCTAGAGGTCAGAATTGGCGATACCTTTCGGATTCGGGAAAGCAGTTTGATTATTTGTGAACATTTTTGATATATTTTATGGAAAGATTATTTTTTCAGAAATATTTAGTCTTGTGTACCTACTAAATATTGAATATTGGTCATCTTGCCGTCTGAAATGCTATCCTTCATTGGTCTAAGCAGCTACTCAGACTATAAATATCCAGTTTACCGAAAACCATTGGAAAGTACTGTTTAAACAAGATAGAATTATCCCAAAATTACAAATATTGGTAATTTTCGTAAAACCAATAACACAGCAGGTGCCTAACCGTACTCGGGGAGATAAATGGTTTGTTATTGTATCGAAGCAATATATAAAACGCCCGTATTATTGCTACTAAATTGAACGGAAGCTGAAAATATGGGGGCAGAAACGAATACGAAATAATAGAGAAATTTCTCTAATGGAACGGAGCTGATCGCCGAACACAAATTTTAATGGTAAACGAATTAAATTTGACATCGCTAGTACAGTAAAATAATAGTACACGTTTCCCATTGCGATATTTATCTGCGGTCTAAGGGGGATGCTCGCTCGTTGTCAATGTCCAAAACCGACTCTCCAGCAGTACAGTGTTTCGAAGCCATACCTACCATCGAATTTTAGTGAGATTGAGCTACAATTACACACAGATTGAGTTATATTTACAAAGAACGAAAACGAACGAACGAACGAATGTGAATTGAGTCAGATTGGAAACAATTGAAACTACTTCTTGGACAGTTGTTACACGTCTATATAGATAGCCCAAACTCTCCAATCGACTTTTTATATGTAAAATTGCATATTCTTATATTATACTGTATTTTAAATTTAATTGTTTCAGGTAAATATTCCACATACCCGTGAAAAATCGGTAACCTACGCGTAACGGTACGGCCACACCATGAAGGCAAGAAAATCTTTGTCAATTTAAAGAGATTTTATGCTCACTCAATGGCAACACTGGTATTCTGTCATTTGTTTGGGTTTATTCTTATGAGTTTTGAACAACGTGTTTACTCCCAAGAAAAGCTGAAAGATTCCTTTCCGAACCATTTAGTATGATTTTGTGTTCAGTAAGTTTGTTTCAACGCTGAGAAGTGGAGAATATTCTTAATCTTATTACATTATTTATGTTGTTAAAGCCGATTATCATCCAAGATATTTAAAAAAAAAGTAAGATAAATGAAAAAGTGTAGAATTAACTCAAGTTCTTGCTGAATTAGTTGTTGATTTGATTTCATTGTCAGTGCCTATTTGTAGCAGTAAATATAAGAATTTCTGTAGGTACCTTACCTTTGTATGTTGATCACATGAGTAAATTTAATTAGGTACTTAACTGACATTTCTGAAGACGAGAAAAATATGGTTAGAAGGTACCTCGGGCACAGAATTAATAATGGTCCTCGAGAATACATTGCTCACATCAGCAACTTTCCTAGTTAAAATAATTCTTTGAACACAAAAAGTACCGAATAAAAATTGATTTACTAATAAACTAGTAGGTACTTAAACCGAATTATGGAACCACCCTGGCTGGAGGTCTACCATTTCAAATAATCCAAATCGGTTCAAATACCGAAGATATGGATCAAGAGATAACATACACAAAGAAACCGTCGAATTGAGAATCTCCCTTTTATTTGCAGTCAGTTATTAAATGAACCCTAATGCATAACATAGTCCATTAATTTCCAGAATATATTTATCTTAATGGCAAGTTTTGTCGTAACAGATCTCAACATTCAAGATAAACTAGGACTGGCCGCGGGCAACGGAGGGCATGACTTCAACTATAATATGAATGATATAGCTATGGCCGGCTCAAAGTACTAACTCACCCAGAAGCAGCTGCTAAGAACATTAAGTTCGTTGATATCTAAAGTGCCAGCTTACCGTTTATACCGTTACCGTTTATAAGTTAACGGATGTCGCCGTCGTTGAGAATGGCTAGCTCATTTTTATCCTTTACTCAATTGTAGCGATAAGACTAATTAATGACTTTTAATCTCTTTCCCTCCTTGGTTTTAGGGTCGAAATATACACTTAGATTCCGATCGTATCCGACGCTCTTCCTAGGGTGCGTAGGGAGTTTACGCTGTGAAATCACAACGCAAACGAAAATCTTCGGATCAAACTCAAACCGTTTATTGTTGCATTTTTCTTCATATATATACTTTACCACCCCTTTTTTACCTATAGGGACAGAATTAAAAAAATATATACTTCTTTGTGCACGGGGGCTAGAGCATTATTTACTTCAAAGAACAATGGCTGATCTCCATACAAAAAGATGTCTGGAATCAAATTGCAGCGACCCATAATGAAAAATATGTACATTGACGTAGGTACACATAAACTACATGGATGTACAAGACGACATTGAATAAATATTTTGATCAAGTATGAAAACTTTTCATAAAAAAATAAATTGAAAACTATTGATTGGTTCGTTAACTTTAAAACAGCGTCTATATAGATATCATTAAGTTTAAGTTTGTTTACTGGAAACGACATTTTTTTTTAACATAAACGATTTATGGGTCAAAAATTTGTTTAATTGAAAAGTTGGTTTTAACTATTTAAAAATAGTTGAAGCACACTTTTTTATTTTTTTAATAAGATGTGTTATTACAGGTAGGACGCACTGGTCGAAGACTTTCGTCTTTAGGCATTGTGGGATGGGCGACGAGAAGACATGACGAAGTTTCCCAAATGCTGCCCAGCCCAGCCGAATCCGGCTATCAGCTTCCTTCTCAAAGTTGTTTCTGCCCAACATAAGAGTTTGTCTTAGGTAGACATACTCTTGCACAAATTCGAGAGGCATGCCACTAACGACTATTGGTTCCGGTGTAATGTGTTGATTTATCATCAATTTTGTTTTGTCGATGTTCATGCGGAGGCCAATACGTCGGGAGGCATCTGATAGGCTGGTCCGCATTTGTTGCAATTCTTGCAGCGACTCCGCCATAAGGACAATATCGTCTGCGAATCTCAAGTGTCAGATGTACTCGCCGTTTATGTTGATGCTCATTCCATTCCAATCCAAAATGTTGAACACATCCTCCATTACGTTGGTAAACAGTTTCGGGGATATTATATCCGCCTATCGTACTCCCCTAAGCAATTAGATTTGTTCAGTTTGCCGGTCCTGCATTTGGACGGACATCGTAGCAGCGTCATACAAGCATCTCAACACTTAAATATATCGCCAGTCCACTTGGCATCGCTGCAAAGAGTCCAGAACAGACCAGGTTTCGATGGAGTCAAAGGCCTTCTCGTAGTCCACAAACGCCAAACACAGCGGCCTCTTATACTCTTCTGACTTCTGGATAATCTGGCGCACTGTGTGAATGTGGTCTACGGACCCATATCCTCCGCGAAACCCGGCCTGCTCGGGAGGCTGAAATTCGTCAAATCTACGTGCGAGACGATCGGTGATGACCTTTGAGAACAACTTATAGACGTGACTCGTCCTCACTAGGGATTTCCGGTCGAGGAGCATGTGGAGCATATAATCGGCCATAGAAATCCTCGATCTCAGCGATGATATCAGGTTTTGACAAAGCGGTTTTGCCATCAGCTGTTTTTAGCTTTGTCAGATGACTTCTCTCAAGTTGCTGCACGAAAACCTTGGACCCTCGGTTCTGCTCAATTGCCTTTTGTATTAGGCGGGTATTGAAGCACCGAAGGTCACGTCGCGTCAGTTTCGTGATTTTCTTGTTAACAGTCATCTGCTCTGCCAAAGAGGCCTTATCATTTTCCCGTCTTTGTGCCATCAACCGGAGAGTCTCGTCTGAGAGCTTTGATTTCTGGCCCTGCAGACTACAGAATTTACGACCCTCTTCCGTGAGAATTCTCACCATCTTGTTAAGTCCCTCGTTAACGTCATTTGTGGTTTCCACGGCAAAGAATCGTTTCTTCAGATTTCCTTGGAATTGTTCGGACCCAACTATGGTTTGCAGCTGATTAGGTCGGAGTGTGGACTTTATCATACGGATTCGTTCAAGCTTAAAGTCGATACTCAAAATGCCTGGGACCATTCAGTGATCACTTCCGGTATTGAACCTGTTGATCACAGAGACATATCTGAATATATGCTTTTTGTTCGTCATAATAAAGTCGATCTCATTTTTTGTAAAGCCATCCGGGCTTCGCCATGTTCACTTCCTCTGGGGCTGCTTCTTAAAGAAAGAATTCATTAAGAAGAGCCTCTCCCTCTCCAGAAAGTTAACAAACATTTGCCCTCAGGCGTTTCTGCTGCCAAACCCACATGGGTTCGACTCGATTCGTTGCAGTCTTGTACTCCCACTTTAGCGTTGAAATCCCCCATAACAACGTTGAAGTAAGCCCTGGTGCCCTGGTGGTATGGAGGGCTTTGGATATGTCATCGTACATATCTTCAACCTCATCGCCTGAGTGCGACGAAGTCGGTGCGTAGACCTGTATAACCTTGAGAGTATATCTCTTGGTGAGTTTAATAATGAGGTACGCTACCCTAGTCGAAACACTACATACTTCTTCAACGTTGTTAGCGAGGACTTTATGAACGAGGAACCCAACGCCGCCTTGGGATCGGTGGTCTCCTTCTCTGAAGTACATCAGATGGCCCGATTTCAGGGTAATTGTGTCCTCCCCCGCTCTCCGGATTTCACACAATCCCAAAATGTGACATCTGATATTCTCCAGTTCTACTTCCAGCTGTGCCATGCCGTAGTTCTTTTTAAATTGTCCCAAATGTGCTCAATGGGATTAAAGACCGGGCTGCGTGCTGGCCAATTCATGGTACGTATCCCAACCTCTTCGCAATATTGTCGAACATGTGCAGTGGCGTGCGGTCGGGCATTATCTTGCCTTAGAGTAAAATTTTCGCCTATGGATCCCATGTAAGGTAGTGATCTTCTAAAATCTCTGCTATATAGCAGTGTGCCGTCAAACCGCCTCTGTTACCGTTTTGATAGACCATGTCAATTAACAAAAGTTCCGTTCGCCCGTTCATCGATATGCCAATCCCAGACCATACACGAGCCGCCTTCAAAAGGAACACGCTCCTCAATGCAACTTTGAGCATATCTCTCCCCACGGCGACGGGAGACTTCTGCGACCATCTGCACCTTGTTAACATGTCCTACACTCATACTACATCATAATACGGAGGCCCATTGCTCTTTAGACCAATTTAGGTGTTCTTGCGCAAATCTTAAGCGAGCTTGTCTGTGAGCTGCAGTTACTTTGGACCATTCGCTGGTCTAAAAGGGGCCCCTTCATTTAGCCTCCTTCTTATTGTTCGTGCACTCACGTTTACTCCACGCACTTCATTTAGCTCTTTTTTTATGTTAACTGACATGAGGAAATGATTTCGTAAGGAAGTTGACACAATAAATCGGTCATCATAACGGGTGGTTACTCGAGTTCTGCCGGTACCACGTCTCCTTTTGTAAGAACCTTTCCCTACAAACCTTCTGTACACTCTTGAAACCGTAGACTGGTTTAAATTTACTGCCTTACTTATAAAAAGTTAATGTCAATTAGTACTGCGCAGCACAATATTGTAGTGCGCAGTATTACTAATCATTGCCTAACTTTTTATAAGTAAGGCAGTTAAATTTCTAGCAATCGTTCGTTGATCCAAGCCTTGCCACAATTTGTGCGGCTTGTTCGGACGGAGTATTCATATAACTTTACCTTAATAACACGCAAACCTGAGAACGCGCGTAAATTTTATTTTCCCGGCCAAAGAGTATATAAATACTACGTAAGATTCCCGGCTATAATAATTTGTTTTGCTGCAGTTCCATTTAAAAAAAATTGTTTTTTTTTTTATGAATCCAGTCACTACTTCAGTCAGTCTTCACTTTTTAATTTATATAAATCTAAAAAGTTTGCATACTTATTAAAAATATTCATTTGGTAAATAATTCTGAACTTTGATGCAGTTTGAGTCCGTCATATTCGGCGTTATTCTAGAGTATGTAAGTGAAGTTATTTTCATTTGGGAAAGCCGGACCGGAAAAATAAGATATTGAAGTGTTTAATGCCGCACAAAGTACTATAAATCTGATTTAAACCAGTCGCATTGAGTTATTTAATACCAATGCTGTAGCTTGGGTAGATCAGTCACTGTCAAAGTCTAAAGTAGACCTGACCGTGAGCTGACTCGTTTCGATCCGATTTTGTTGAATATCGATACAATATGTATCGAAACAAATCTTAGAAACAAAGGCCCCTTTTCATATTTATTTTCAAATTCGATACAAGTAGGATCGCTTCAGAGATATCAGCATTTGATCAACAGAGTGCATTTTAATAAATATGATTAAAACAAAGTCAACCAATCTATATCAATTAAATCGATCTACAGATAAATTGAATTAATACCTCTTGTACTTACACCACTACTTACTACTTGTATGGTTGACATTTCGAAGGTAATTCGTAGATCATTTGATATAGGTACTTTTAATAAACATAAATTACGAATATGAGTGAATATTCCTAAAATCTTAGAAAAATTATTTAATTACTTTGACTATAAATAAAACGGTTAAAAACTCACGAAAAAAAAGATCGGAAATACTCCGACCGTGAGTTTTTAGCCGTTTTATTTATATTTAATATGAATTTCACTCGCGTTAGTTTTCAATATTAATTACTTTGCTATAAATGTAACCTATAGACGCCAAATAGTCAATAATAAACGACGAAATTCTGACATTATGTTGTCCTTTCAAATCTCTAGGTCCAGTGGCTTAGGCTCTCCGTTGTCTGTCAGTCAGTATGTCACGGCAATGCTTTATAGGACAGGTATAGAATATCTTCTTTACGTATAATAAAACAGTACCATGGCATAATATGGCAACATAATGACGACCGGTTGGTCTCGTGGCTAGTGGTCCTAGGTACGTAGTCAAACGGTCGCAGGTTCGAATCCTGCAAGGTGCAATAATTTGTGTGATGAGCAGAAATGATTGTTTCCGAGTCATGGATGTAATATTCTACCCGTTATCTAGTGCCCATAGTACAGGGTATCCTAGTTTGGGGCTAGGTAATTGGTGTAGAATTGTCACGAAAATAAATAAATAATAATAATAATAATAATAATTGGCGCAAACCATCGGTGTTGAGTACCGATGACCGCAAGGACGTATGGAAGGGCAAGGAGCTGCACGGGCGGTTCTATCGGGCCTTAACAGGGCCTGATGTGAACTTGCTCGCATCGGTGAACTGGCTACGCTTTGGTGACCTCTTTGGGGAAACTGAGGGTTTTGTCTGTGCAATTGCGGACGAAGTTATCAAGACGAATAACTACCGGAAATATATTATGAAGGACGGTACGGTCGACATTTGTCGGGCATGCCGCCGTCCCGGGGAGTCCCTCAGGCATATAATTTCCGGCTGTTCTCATCTTGCTAACGGAGAGTACTTGCACAGACACAACCAAGTAGCCAGGATCATCCATCAGCAAATTGCCCTTCGGTATGACCTTGTCGAGTCTGAGGTGCCGTACTATAAGTAGTATAAGTACTGGCGCCAGTTCTCGAAAATGATCGTGCATTGCTCTATTGGGACCGCTCTATCATCACGGACAGGACTATTGTTGCCAATAAGCCTGACATTGTGCTGGTAGACCGGTCCCAACGCCGGGCAGTGCTCGTCGACATCACCATTCCACACGATGAGAACCTCGTGAAGGCCGAAAAGGACAAGCTCAGCAAGTACCTTGACTTGGCTCATGAGGTGACCGCCATGTGGAATGTTGACTCGACGATCATTGTCCCGATAGTTGTTTCGGCGAACGGCCTTATAGCGAAGAGCCTCGACCAACATCTTAAGAGGCTCTCGCTAGATGGTTGGATTAAGGGTCAGATGCAGAAGGCAGTACTCCTTGACACGGCGCGTATAGTCAGGAGGTTCCTCACTCTGCAGCCCTAGCCACCGGTAGTTTAGGCCCTGCTCCGCTACCGTTGGTACCCTAGGTTTAGGTTTTTTATAATATTTTTATCTGGTTTTATTTAAAGAAATATTGTAAAAAATTTAAATTTAAGATAAAAAGATAAATAAAGAGAATAATAATAATATCACTTTTACAAGAAAGGAAAAAAATATATAAATAATATCAATAATTTAGGTAGTTTCACTTTGATATTTAAAATAAAATTTCGTTTTTATAACGAAACCTTGGTCGACATATAGACTATAAAACGTAAAAAGTAGGTATTTAGCCGGGTTATCATGTTTTATTATTCACTTTATTTATTTTACGTCTTTGGTTTAAGTATATTTACAATATAATTATTTATAAAAACAATATATATATATATAAATACTATAAAAAACTTATTATTATTATTATTATTATTTTGATTGGCTAGTTAGTGCTTTTAGCCAGCGCCAAGTAAAGAGATATTAATTACAAGCTGAGTTTTTTCACTAAATAATCAAAATATCGAGTTCCAGTCAGTCAATATCAGGTAGTCAAAAGTTTAGTCAAGTCACAATAACAGTCTCGATTCAGGATAGTGGTGGAGCTTTACTGAAACTTCCTAGGGAGTGTCGGAGAGAACACGAAATTACACTTTTTTGCATTTGTATCATTTGCCTACACTCGTGCACGATAACGAAAACCTAATGGTTATAATTCCACAAATATTATACACTAGATTTCCCGCCCTTCTTCGAACTTCGTTCGCGCGGACTACTGCTTATCGCGAAAAAAAAGCATCCTATGTTCCTCTTGGATATTAAATACCAATGCAAATGAGGTATAGCACCAATGCTGTTGAAGTGTTTTGGCAGACTTGTTATTTCGTTTCCATGGCAACCGTTCCTTACAGCGATTAATCAACATTTTTCAGTTTTCCTGTGAAAACTTTAAATTTTCCGGGATAAAAAGTATCCTATGTTTTATTCTATGATATAAGCTATCTCCATTCCAAATTTCATCAAAATCCGTCCAGCCGTTACCGCGTGAAAGCTCCCCAAACAAACAAACAGAAAGACAACGTTTCATTTTTATATATTGGTATGGATTAACACTCGAAGAAACACAAGTTTGAGAAATTAATTCCATGCAAAACTATGTATTGATATCGTTTTCCCGTCTAAATCCTGTTATTATGTGACAATCGCAGGAAAACTGACAAACACACGAAAACGTAAACACTAACTCTTTTCAAGTGTTAGGCCAGCACTAACTCATACGACAAGCAAGCGAGCAAGAAGGTATTTGCAAAACGGAAAACTATGATTGAATTTTTTCATAATTATGCCCCAAGTCTGAAGGCCTCCGAAGTGGAAACGACCCGTAGGATTAGTCCTCTCAAATATTTCTTGGTCTGAGACATTAAATGACAAAGTTTTTATAAAATTAAGCAGTCTGTATTGCGAAGCTTAAATGTTTTACTGCTGAATTAATTAGAATAATTAGTTTAACGTTGGAGAAATACCTAATTTTTATTTGATTACTACTGAATTTACTGACTGTATTAAGATTTACTGACTTTGATTGACTGTAAGAAAACTATTGTTTATTCTAAGGTTGTGTACTTATTATGTTGCTTAATATCTTAGTTATATATTTAGCTGGACTTGTTTGTAAAAGCTAAGGATTTTGGACTCCATAATAAATAATAAAAAAAAAATGCCCGATTCCTAAAAAGGAAGGGTAAGGGAATATTCATTGGTCAATATTTTCTGTCTACAATTTTTTGAAGCGGATCGTTTGCCCAGAGCAATAAAATCATGTGATTATCTATACTTATTATAAAGAAATACGAACGAAAAAGTCTGTACAAAGGAGATAATAAAAAAATATGGTCAAGTACTTAAAATAAGTTAGTGAACAAGAATATAACATTTTTGAAATTTGTGTCTTTCTGTTTATTTGTCTGTTTGTGTGTATGTTTGTTCGAGCATCACGTAAAAACTATTAGACTGATTGTGATTCGGTTCACTATCGGATAGCTTGGGGTTTGACTTAATAACTGGTATAATTGGTATCTCAATCCGATGGCTAGAAGCCGAGCAATCGATAAAAATAATTTTGACGGCTGAAGGAATTTTGATCAAATGTTGGTATATTGGTATTTTAGGTCCTGGAATAGCACATAAAGTACCTCCACCCTAGAAATGACCACGGGCATCAACTAGTTTTGTTATTTTCAAACATAACAGACAATCAAATCTTAATACCAATTAGCCAAATGTATTACAAGCATAAGTTCAAAAACTAAAACTACGGTCGGGTAAAAAATTGCCTTTGACAGATGAAGGCGATTCGATTGATACTTCGCTTGTCAAAATAGGACCAAGTTTTTAGTTTGAACACCTATAATAACCCTTCCTTTATTTCGCCGTAGTCGGGTAAAAAAATAGCCTGACACTTTATAAATGAAGAGAATCCCCAACGAGTCACACCAGATCCTGTCACAGTGAACCCACCCTGGAGACGAATCAAATGATAGCTCGCTTGTCAAAATCGGACCAATAGAAGCGACGCTATGGTGGAACGTCCACATACCACATACATACGTACAAAGACTATTAAACTCATTATCCTACACTTGCTTCGCCGTACTCGTGTAAAAATAATCTGCGAAATTGTCAACGGGTTAATTACATCGAACATTTCGTCCCCAGGCGTGAACTCGGGAGATACAGCCCCTCTGTGCAAATGTTTGGTGCTTGACAAATGCTGTTTGGTTAATATACGGCCGCGTACGTTTGGAGCCACATAACAGGATCAGCGGCAAATATTTGCACATGTAGAATTATTTTAAGCTTATGTTCTCAGCTTTTTTGTTGTGCTCCGTCCTGCGACGAAAGAGGCCTGGGATATAAAGAACCTAGTTTAACACATCCAGCCAGGTGCTGTATTATCTGAAAATGTACCTTAATTTGCATTTTTCCAACATAAATCTGTCTTCTATATATACTTAAAATAAAGCAGTAAGTACCGAAAAGTCTGTACAATGAAGATAAAAAAACATGTCTAGGGTACTTAAACTAAGGTACCTACTGAACAAGAATATAACATTATTTGTAATCGTGTCTGTCGTGCTTGTTTTTCTGTTTGTTTGCGCATCACGTAAAAACTATTAGACCGATTGCTATGTGGTTTTCACATTTGGATAGACTAGGTTATGATTTAAAAAGTGGTGACTTGGTATCTCAAATCCGATCAGCAGAAGCCGAGCAATCAATAAAAAACGATTTGACGGCAGATTTTTGGAAAATTGTACTTTATAGGTACTTTTGGTCTTGGAATAACATATAGGATACCTTTATCCCAGATTAATGACCACGCGGGAAAAGCCGCGGGCACAGCTAGTTCTTTTGTGAAAGCTTTCGTCCACTTGGGGCATTCCGGCAGCAGTTTCGAGAGCCGGTCCCTATGGAAGAAGTCCACGGAGACGAATTTTACAAAACCCGTCTCTTTGTTCACGGGTTAAAAACTAGCAACTAAGCACCTGCGCTCAAAGGTCGCTGCCATATACAGTGCTGTCAGAAATGGTCTGAACTCAGCAAAAATCTGTGAAGAAAATCCACAGCACTGGTTTCCATATACAGTGCTGTCAGAAAAGGTCTGAACTCAGCAAAAACCCGTGAAGAAAATCCACAGCACTGATTTCCATATACAGTGCTGTCAGAAAAGGTCTGAACTCAGCAAAAATCCGTGAAGAAAATCCACAGCACTGGTTTCCATATACAGTGCTGTCAGAAAAGGTCTGAACTCAGCAAAAACCTGTGAAGAAAATCCACAGCACTGATTTCCATATACAGTGCTGTCAGAAAAGGTCTGAACTCAGCAAAAACATGTGAAGAAAATCCACAGCACTGATTTCCATATACAGTGCTGTCAGAAAAGGTCTGAACTCAGCAAAAACCTGTGAAGAAAATCCACAGCACTGATTTCCATATACAGTGCTGTCAGAAAAGGTCTGAACTCAGCAAAAACATGTGAAGAAAATCCACAGCACTGTTTTCCATATACAGTGCTGTCAGAAAAGGTCTGAACTCAGCAAAAACCTGTGAAGAAAATACACAGCACTGATTTTCAGCTCAGGCCATTGGTGACGCAAGGTCTTTTTTATTTAATATAATGAATAAAAAAAATACACAAAAAAATATAGGAAATATCAAATAAGTACAAGTAATTATCACAAAATTCGCGCTTAGTATAAACAATATTAAACTATATAAGATTTAATATATATGTAATTATAATTAATAGCAGCTAACAAGCAGTAAATACTAAATATAAATTAAAAAAACAAATCTAAAAACCAGTATTTTTTAGAATGCTTTTTTTTCTTCGAAATGTATTGGCATTGAGTTGTAAGCTACCCTGAAAGTTTTAACCGGATAGCTAATGATCGAAATTTGAGTTTCAAGATTCCACCCGGAACGACAGACAATAAAGTGACAATAAAAACGTGGTAAAAATATCACATCCCATCCTTGTATTTTGCTTTGAGGGCAGGCGTTACAAGAAAGAACGGCTAAACGTCAAAATTCCATCATTAATTAACTGTTCCAAAGTGCAGTTACATGAAACTAGGCTGGAAAGTGACATTTTTAGATCGTGTATTATCATTACGATGCGTATCCGCGGTCTCCCCGCTGATCGCATTTGGCGCTAAAGCTCCAAAAATGTACTGAGTAACCGGACTAGACCGTTAAAAGCAAGGTACTAGAAGCTCGTATACGTCTAGAGTCCAAATATTATCCAGTTCTGCAGCAAATATTTGTCCCTGTAGCTGTAGCATATTTTGAGCTTGTGTTCTCAGTTGTCAGCCTTTTTGCAAAATATAAACGACCTAAATGCTTGTTTTTGCGCGGCCGTGGGCGTAATGGAATGTTATCTTCAAAGTGTTGTCAGAAAAAGCAACTGCTCTGGGTAATGAGATTTTTGGCTTATTTTTAGGATACATTTACTCACAATAATAGCAACGAGGAACCTCATTACTCGTTCTCTCTTTATAAAACATTTTCTCAAATACTAAAATGTATTTAACTGGTAAAGTGAGTGTTTTCGAACGCATTGTCTATTTTCTTGGTAGATTCTCGCGGGCGTAAGGTCGCTTTATGAATGAAAATAAATTGATCTTCGCATAAAGCAACTGCGTGATTTTTATGTAAAACATTTCCCATTTCCTTTGTTCGCTATAGGATTATTGGAACAACTTGATTAAGACCAGTGTTTTTTTTTCCTACTGTATTTGGGCGGATAATTTTAGAAGAAAATCCCTTCTTCATTTCTACCTTACTAATTAGAATGTTCGTGCTCCCCTATTATACCGATTGTCTCCTAATTAATGGCTGATGGGGCCACCGTTTGTCAGTCTGTGATAGACCATGAATATTTGAATATTACTTTGGTTTGAGACTAAGCGTTGATTACCTGGTTTTAAGTCTTGTAACTGGATGAAGACTGGCGTAATTTTCTTTAATGGTCTCAAACTTCGCATTTGCGGCGGCTGTTTGCTGATGGATTTAATCGTCTTTACTTTTCTAACTTTGTTTAATTATAACGAGTAATCAAAGTATAATTATCATTACCAAGATGGCTAGAATTCTTACTAAAATAAGTACAAGTACTTAAAAACTCGATTTGAGTTAATACGTTCAAATGAAAGCTGAAAGGTGTAAAATTGTAACAGTAATTTGTTTTGCCCAGTCTTAAAAAATCATAACATCTGTCATATTTTATAACAATAAGTAAGGTCGTACGTACGTCCACTATAATATTCTAATAAAGCCAACAAAATATGCTTAGCTATTGTCACACAATACGCAGTAAGATCGGCCAGACCTTTGTCACGGAATATGGAATATTGTCGGCGTTTACTGTAATATAGAGTTTACGAGTAAGTAAAGTTGACACTAGACATTATCTATTGTGTATTTACTTGTAAAATTGAAGTATGCGACTAGGCGGCGTCGAAAATATAGCTAACCGAAATTGGTGTACCTACCTATGTTTATGGATGCATTGCAAGTCTAACATAATCCGCCATACATCAAATTAATATAATTTGGTTACAGATTGTGACTGGTACCTTTGACTACTCAGGTACAGATGCGACTCGGACGTACCTATCTACTGCTAGTAACATTATTTTTAAAGAAGAAATATCGATATAATAATAATAATAATAATGTATTTCATGAAAATACTTAACATCCACACCAATATATAAAAGTGAAACCTTGTCTGTGTGTTTGTTTGTTTGGGGAGCTTTCACGCGATATAGAATGGACAAATTTTGATGAAATTAAAAGAGAGGGTACTTTTATCCCGGAAAATGGTAAGTTTCCACGGGAAAACTGAAAAATGTTGAATGTTGATTACTCGCTGAAAGGAACGGTTGCCAAGGAAACGAAATAATAATAAGTCTATCAAAAAACATCAAGAGCGATGGTGCTATACTTTTGCATTGGTTTTTAATATCTAGATGAACATAGATGCTTTTTTTCGCGATAAACTGTAGTCCGCGCGGAGGAAGTCGCGGGCGAAAGCTAGTATTGCAATAAATTTTACGTATGGATATAATATTTTCCACATTTTGGTGTTCACAGAACCTATACTAAGCTGAGCTTGTGTTGAAGGTTTCTGTATTACCTTGAAGCATTTACCGAAACTGTAGGTACTACATTATTAAAGTTAATACATGAAATGTTGTTAAATAGTTTAACTTAAATTTACTTATACAATATCTTATTTTATTATTATAAAAAAAAACAAAAAGAAAGCTTTAAACTTTAGATTATTGATTGGATACATCGGGTGTCTATGCATCCCAAAAATAGATTGATCCGAAACCACAGACTTTACAAAAAGAGAAACCGAAGAAATATAAACTTTTGGGCTATATTTTTATCATCCCAGAAGTCTTGCCTTCGCAGTTTCATTTTAAAAATACAAATTTATTAAACGTGTTGAATAACTAATACTGCTTCTCATTAAGATAGTATTCGTAGGGCATTCAGTGAATATTTCATAAGCGATCCTTTTCATTTTATTACACGAGGGGGAAGTATCATGTATTTTGGATGAACTCATAACAGTAAGGCACGGATTGATAACTGCGATAACGGGCGCGATGGTGATGAATATCCGTCCACATTTTTTGTTTGTTTGGGGAGCTTTCACGCAAAAATAGCTGGACCCGGGCAGGACCGAATTTAAGGTTTTCTATATATGTAAATGCTACACAATTGAGGCCAGGCACCTGCAGTCTTGACATATAGATAGTGATTGCTATATAACCGAATCGTTACATACCAACATTACAATCGTTAGCTTTGACAGTTATAGTCAAAAGCTATCGATTGTCATCGGTATCTGTACTGATTGATTGCCATCGATAATAGCGACCGATTTCGGTAAAACAATCGCTGTCGATGTCGAGACTGCAGGCCCAGCATAGAATCTATTTATTCTACGCAAAATTTAACTCGCAGATAAAGCTTTCGGGGCGTAGCTAGTAAAATATCTAGAAAAAACATAATGAAATCTCATAGATTTTAATTCAAGGCATTTGTTATTTCTCAAAGACACAAAAATTAAAATAATTTTATACATATTAAAACCGCCCGAAACATCTCGAATTACTTATTTCGGTCTGTGGTAAGTTATTACCTCTATTGTTTGCGAAGAGCGACCATGTTTATTAATGATAATGAATCCCTTTACATAATCTTTTGTTGCCGGAGTGGCTGCCGGCGCTGGGACAAAAGACAGCTCTTTTACTTGCGACGAGTAATCATTTGAAAGTCGTGGTTAGTTTCTGGCAAGCAGATTTTAAAAACGCGCTTAGACTCCGTCGTTGTTCGGTGAAACAACGAGGGGCGGCTGAGAAATTTTACACGGCTAAGGAATTTGAAGATATGAAATTACAGTGCCGCCTTCTTAAATGTTTCATAATGCGTAGTTTTCCTATGTTACACAATATTAACAATACCAACAACATGTATACCGCCGCGAGTCGGTATATACGGTCTCATGTTAATTCGCGCACTTACAACAGCATGTTAGTATTGACTACTAGTCTATCTACTAGACTACTAGTCGAAATATTGAAATCCCCACTAATATACAGGCTTTCAGAACTTAGTACCATGGCACACTTTTAAAATTAATAGTTTAATTAAACTGCTGTACTCATCGGATTGATAAACCAGTTTTTAAGTGAAAACTTAAGCTATCCAACATTGAAAATCGCATCGCAATCGGTCCACTAGTTTTATTCAAAACTTAGTATCACATTTTTAAAATTAATAGTTTTTATTAAATTGCTTGACTCTTACTCATCGGATTGAGATACCAAGCACACCAGTTTTTAAGTCAAAACCTAAGCTATCCAACAGGGAAAATCGCATCGCAATCGGTCCAGTAGTTTTATTCAAAACTTAGTACCACACTTTTAAAATTAATTGTTTTTATTAAATTGCTTGACTTCTACTCATTGAATTGAGATACCAAGTACACCAGTTTTTAAGTCGGAACCTAAGCTATCCAACAGTGAAAATCGCATCGCAATCGGTCCAATAATTTTATTCAAAACTTAGTACCACATTTTAAAAATTCATTTATTTTTAAATTTCAAAGTGTAATTCAAAATCTTTGCCTCATCCCTTCTTCTCTCACTCTCTCTCTCTATGAAAGAGACTAGTGGCTTTTGAATGAAGCTATGTGCGGATTTCTATCGCTCTGTGCTTCGGAAGGCACGTGATGTCGCTGTCGGTCCTGGTTGTTTTTGAATAGCAGTCGTTTTAAGCCATGTCCGACGCCCTCGGGCAGCCTGACAATCTCTAACACCAGAATTTAGCACTACCTCATACAATAAACAACAGTCATGTCAAACATCGACGGGTGAAATTATCTATGGTGTCAAATTACGAATCATAAATCACAGAATAATGTCAATAGAGGCTCAGTACGAGCGCGCGCGCATAAACCTGTTTTTGTACTGAGTTTTGGTAACTACATTTTGCCGCTCGTATTGAGCCACAGGCAAATGTCACAGAATAAAGCAAAGAGGTTAAATTACGCTTACCGGCGTAAAAGAATAAGTTACAGAATATGTTGAGTAGTGACGATTCAAGGCAAAGAGGGGTCTTCTGAGTAACTTTGCCGTAGAAAAGCGTGTAATTGTTTTGTTTGTGTCCAAGTCACTCGCTGTTTGTCCCCTTGTCGAGACAAACGCGTGTTATGTGTTACTTGCGATAATATACGGTTATGTTAAAAGTTTCTCCGGGACGATACTTCGTCAGTGTTAAGGCATAGGTCTATGATAAAACATTTACTTGAAAATAAATTATATAGCTCAGCGAAAACGTGTACGCTGTCTCAAGCAGCCTCAAACGTGATTAAAACAGTAATACCTACAGAAAATGCCTATTCAGTAATTATTTCGGTGCTTAAATTGATCTGCTTCTCAAAGAATCAAACAGTGTTTCGCCCAATTAACATTAAATATAGGCACAATTGTTGACCAACGCCTTAAGTTGTATCGGTCTCGGGATGAACATGGATAAAACCAGGGTTATGTTTAACGACCTTATTATCCCGCAACCGATCGTCATTAACGGTGTCCCCCGTGAAGTTGTTCAGGAATATGTATACTTCGGGCAGACTATGCAATTGGGGAGCAACTTCGAAAGTAAAGCCGATAGGAAGATCAGCTCGTCGTCGTCATGTGGTATGCTACAGTGCCTAAAGATGAAAGTCTTCAACGCGTGCGTTCGCCAGTTATGACCTACGGAGCAGAAACGTGGAAAATCACAGTGAGGGCTGATCCACAATTTTAAAGCCGCTCTGCGAGCTATGGAGAGAGCTATGCTCGGAGTCTCTATAAAGTACAGAATCCGAAAAGAGGTGATCCGGCAGAAAAAATACCGACATAGCTCAAAGAATTAGCCAGCTGAAGTGGCATTGGGCCGGTCATATAACTGGAACAAGCAACTACAGTTGCGGTAAACGAGTTCTAGAGCGGAGACCGCGTTTAGGCAAACGTAGTGTAGGTCGCCCACCGGCCAGATGGAGCCGAAGAACGGGCTCAGTGGCGTTCACAAGGAGAGACCTACGTCCAGCAGTGGACTAATACAGGCTGACGTAAATTATGATAGGAACAAATTAATCCATTTTGGTACAGATTAGACCAAACCCGCTTACAAATTCAATATTCCACTTATAAAAGCCCTTCAAAGCTACACTACACAGGTTAAATACTATACTTATTACGTAGCTAACCTAATAAAATAAAGAGAGGACATCTTAATCAACGAAGCGAATCCATCCCAGCCAGACAAACAGATCGCTCTCATTATATTCGGTAGACCTGGAGATGGCTCTTCATCGTCATTAAAGACATCGCGAATTATTACTTAATCCCAGTCGAGGTAAACTCTATTTTAATTAAGTAACTACAGTTTTAGCTTAGTGTCAAGTCGGTATGATTTTTCTGATTCCGCTGGCGAATTCAGGCGAATTTCAGGATAATTTAATGGGCGATTTGCACTATTGGACGGCACCGGGCGGCGGCGACGGCGGTCAATTGTTATAGAAATCCGCCGGCACGGCAACCGGCCAATAAAAAATCGCCGTCATATATAGGTATATTTTATTTTCATACACTGATGCCTGAGCGCCCTGATAGAATTCTGTAGTCACCGGCCAATAGAGGAACAACTATATTGGCGTCTTTACATAATTATATATTTTCTACTCGTTTACCAAAAAAAAGTACTTTATCAGCCTGTATCAGTCCACTGTTGGGCATAGAGCTTTACCCAAAGCACGTAACTGAGCCCGATGTTCGGCTCTTCTTTTCCAAATGCCGCCAGCCACCATGTACAAATGAAATAAACGATGCTTTCAAAACTCTAATCTTTATTGGCATAATTACTGGCCAAATATGACAATGTATCCAAAGATGTCCATAGCCCAAATCAGCACAAAAAATACTCGCGTTTCCCCGCGGAAGTGTATTCATTCATTGGGGCATGACATGGCCCAAATAACCAGCTGAATATGCATACGAATAGCCGGCCAGTCAGCCTGCCATTGTTTTGGTAACGACTTGACGACTGTGGCAGGAGATACGTGTTTGAGGATAAGAGTATTTCAGGTCAAGGGTATCTTAAATCTTGGTAATTTGAAATGGAGATACGCTGATGTCTTACTTTTGCCAGTCGTGTTGTTTTGTATTTATCTGTGTTAACGATCACTGCTTGTTTGTCGTATGAGGTAGTGCTGGCCTCTGGTGTCAGAGTTTGTCAGGCTGCCGCCTTCGGCCTCTGACATGGCTTAACGACTGCTATTAATCAATAACAGCCGGGACCGACAGCTTAACGTGCACTGCGAAGCACGGAGTGATGGAAAAGCGCACATAACATTTTAGAAACGTTATTGGTGCTGAGCCTAGGACCGAACCGGGTATCGTTGGATTCTAAGTTGCAGTATTGAACCGTTAGGCTACCATCGCTCTTAACGATAACTGACTGCAAGACTGGCCGCACTTGTAAAACTTCAATCAAATTAATAAAAGTCAATATAAAGTTACGTGTTTTTATTTATTTGTATGAAATTGGCATATAAAAGCATATAAAGGTTGTATTCCATTTTTTTAAATCGTTTTTTCGAAATCACGTCCCTTCGGCTACATATTTATGTATGAATCATGTAGACATACTATGCAGTTTTCCGAGCATCATGTGGTAGATACTGTGTAGTTTATGTAATACCTAAGCAGGTAACCGAAAATGCGGGTCGTTGCCGCAACTTCTTAAACTAAACAAACACTAAGTAGGCCTTAATAAAATATTCGAGGAGATCCAAAAGATTTACAAAACTTCCTAAGGCAGCATTAGAAGTAACTTCCTGACGACACGGACTGTTTTTATTAAGTCGGATAGAGGTCGGATCGAATGAAGATCTTGCAACAATAAAAAATCGTACACCGATAGGAGGTAGTGGTAGGTACGTGAAGACTCCATCCAATTTTCTATATTATTGGCTGTTATTCTACAGGGTTTTACCATTTTCAGGTACTGTCTCTAGTGCGAATTTTGAAAGCAGGGCGTTTCGAGAATTGCGGCCTTTTCACAGACACAAGCTCTTAATTACGAATTCTCATCTCGTACCAAAAGCTTTCGAGAACACGTATAATCGAATCGAAACTGTTTCGATAAGCCCCTAGGGACTGCCAAGTATCTATTTACCGACCTTTTACGGGATAGCATGTTACGCCTCTGTTCAGTGTTCATGCACTTACCTTCTGGAAGTATTATGAATGGGGTACATTAAGGACTCTAATCTTTATACGATTCACTTTCGGGGTGGGTTAATATGTAATCAATTCGCGCCAGAACACGTATTGTCTGTAGAAAGTGGAAAATTATTAGTTTTTAATAGGTTTTACATAATTTCTCAAACTCTCCGTTCTATATTAGAATAGTTGTAACTAAAAGGAAGCTTCAAAAATAACAGATATTATGAAAGCCGAAAATAAATTTTGTTAATAAAATCAAATTAGTATTAAGTTCTCAAATGGAAGTTGCCATTTGGCGGAGTTTGCCATCTGCTGCTGCCTGAAGCCTGAAGTTTTTTGATAAGTCCCAAATTAAATGTGACATCAAGAAAACTAATTAGTCCAATTCTACTGCAAACAATGCGATGGAAGGATAACATTTTATTTTAATTGAAGATGAATAATTAAGACTTTAAAGTTTGTGCATCACTAGTAAAGCAAAACAGAACACTATCAGTAGTAAATCTGCGAAATTGATGTTATGTATGTATGTATGTAGATGTTCCACAATAGTGTCGCTCCTATTGGTCCGATTTTTAAAAGCTTGGTATCAATCGCTTCGTCTTCAGGTATAGAGTGTCATAAGTACCCGACTACGGTGAAGCAAAGGAAGGGTTATGTGTTCAAACTAAAAACTTTGTCCTATTTTGACAAGCGAGGTATCAATCGATTCGTCTTCATTGCAAGAGTGTCATAAGGCTACTTTTTACCCGATCGTAGTCGAGTTTTAGTTTTTAATCTTATCTTGTTACTAGATCTATATTCTCATAATACTAAGAGAACGCTTAAAATGTGCATGACTCTATTATCTTATAAGTTTAAGACGGCTTGAGGCGCTGTTTGAGCATCACAAACTTCACAAAGCTCTTGCCTTGTTTGCAAACGCTTTATTAAAATCTGATCGTAGCCGTAACAGCAATCTGCGCTGTTATTTGTTTTTTTTTACTGTGAAAGTACCACTTCTAAAAAGTTATCTAGCGCTTTGCGAGAGCAGGTGCAAAAATGGGTGCATATAGTTTTTTCGTCATAAAATTAGAATATTATACTCGTTCAGTTTTCTAAACACAATTTGGAATTTTGGAATAATATTACAGTACATGTTACAGAAATGCCAGTTATTAAATGAATTGTGGAGTCGTGCTGACCGTATCGAACAGACAACATTATATTTTCAGTTTATTCAGTTTATAACTGTATCGTATAAAAGTAGAGTTTTGTAAGGATAGATGTGGATTACGACGAGAAATCCCTGCCTTCAATATACCAAAGAGTATATACATTGTTGTAGTAACTTTAATAACTTTGTTAGAAAGGGTGAATAATTAACGCATGTTAATCTGGGATGGGTTACAATATTTCCTGTTAACTTTATCTGTCAAGGGCTGTCGCTAATTAAGCGATATTAATAAGGATTCTCATTTTTGTGTGTAATCCATACCAATATATAAAAGTGAAACGTTGTCTGTTTATTTGTTTGTTTGGGGATCTTTCAACGACTGGACGGATTTTGATGACATTTAGAATGGAGATAGCTTATACCCTGGAATAAAACAGCATAATTTGTATCTCGGAAAATTACAAGTTTCCACGGGAAAACTGGAAAAATGTTGATTACTCGCTGTAAGAAACGGTTGCCATGGAAACGAAATAACAAGTATGTCCAAAAAAACACGTGTGGGTGTGTTTGTATGTGCAAGTTTCCAGGGGGACACGTTCGCGCCAAACTTAGGCATGGAATTAACTGGTGGGGAGTGAACCAATTAAGAACTTCACAAAACGTGTGAATTTGAATTAACTTTGGTACATTACCCACGCAATTATCGAAAGTTAATGTCGTGCTTAGGGTTAAATTAAAAATACTTTTGTAAAAAAATTATTGATCTACCAGCTGCACCCCGTGGGTTTGCTCGCGTGGTATTTTTTGGCGGGATAAAAAGTAAAAAATCACGATGCCTACTATTTTCTTGTCAAATTTCATTCAAAATGGTTTAGCCGTCTAGTCTTGAAAAGATAACAAACAAACAGAGTAACTTTCGCATTCATAATCAGTTTGATGTTTGTACATGACTGACAGCCCCGATGTGAGAGGTGGTAATGAGGTTGCGGATTCGAATCCTGCGCAGGCCAAATATTTGTGTGAGCCACGGGAATTTGCTATAAATTCTCAAATTTAATAACACGTCATGATCACATACCTACATATTTCTATCTTGTATCCTACAAACACCAACATGCTCTTGTTTGTAGGATTCAAAATAGAAATATGTATGTGATCATTATTTTTCTAAAATATTAAGTATTAGCTGTGCCCGCGGCTTTGCCCACGTGGCCATTTCTCTAGGTTAAAAGTACGTTATGTGCTATTCCAAGACCTAAATTACCAACATGCCAACATATGATTAAAATTCCTTCAGCCGTCAAAAAGTTTTTTAACAATTGCTCGGCTTCTACTCATCGGTTTGAGATACCAAGTGCCCCAGTTTTTAAGTCAAACCCTAAGACTATCCGACAGTGAAAACCGCATCGCAATCGGTCCAGAAGTTTTACTTGATGCGTGAACAAACATACAAACAAATATACAGACAAACAGACAGGCACGTTGTTTTAAAAATGTTATTTTCTTGTTCATCTTGTAGCTTATTTTAAGTACCCTAGACCATTTATTTTAATTTTTTTCTTTGTATAGTTTTTTTGGAACTTAATGCTTTATTATAAGTAGGTAGATATAGATAGAAGATTCTGGTTTCACAGAACAAAACCGAGATCCACAGACAGTTACATACTCGAACTTACCCTGTAACTAAACGAAGATACAAGTAAATTAATAAAGAGTTGATAACTCGGTACACACTAACACTATTTACGCTCGTAAGGCGTTTTCTGAACTACGTCTGCTAACATTTGATGAAAAAAGTTTCATTTAGGCACGAGTCCGATTATGTCGGTTGCTGTCGTAAAAGCTTATACATCTACAGAATTACTCATGGTCCTGTTGTATCCATACAGCACAAAATAATAGAAAAACTACTGCTGCTATATATGGCCGAACTTTGTACCTTCATGAGTGACTAGTGACCCTGATTGAGAAGTCAACTAAAGCGGGATCGAATCTTGCAAGGTGCAGACATGTGTGATGAGCACAAATGTTTGTTTCGTAGTCATGGATGTATATATTCGTATTTACCGATAATACTGGGTATCCTATTCATAGGCTATAGGTAATTGGTGTGAATATTTATTCATAATATTATTTATTTATGTTACCTACTTTATAATTAATTACCTATCTACTTCTTGATGTGCAATTTATAGTGGTTGTATCGTAATCCAGTAAAAAAGAAAAACTTCCTTAAAAATTTATGAAATTTACTTAGGACTACCCTGCAGATCTACCACTTTAATTAAAAAAATAATCACTCATAAAATTTACCAAATACATGTTTTTTTGTTTTTGTTTTTTAAGAAGGATATGTGCTGTTGGTCTTTATCTGACCTTTACAGCGTTACCGTCAGAGTGGGGCGGGCGCGAAAGCGCTCCGCCACAATGCGTGACGCAGAAGGCGCACGCCAAAGTTAAGTTTTGGCAACTTGCTCAAGGGCACCCAGGGCTTGGACAGTTGACAGTGATTACAGGGGTCTGACTAAACACCCCTGGATCGCTACTGTTGGTAGTGATCGAGGGGGCCCTGAGAAATAGCTAGAGCCCTTTGAATTATTTGAATAACTGACCACTGAATACACCTTCGAGAAGAATCGGCAAGAAACTCGAAGGCGAATAATATCGACTTTAATTACGGGACCTTCGACCTAGCCGGCGAGGTCGGTGTCTGTGTCTAAGTGTGTTGTCAGATGGTGAGGACGGGTTGGAGGACTCAATCGCTGCCTTCACTGCGGCAGCGACTTTGTCGTCCGGATCGCTTAAGATGTCTCTAGGGCGTCTACAGAGGGGCTTAATTGCCTCTGTTGTCGCGTCTGTTGAGTAGTCAGATGCCTGAACTACAAGAGGGTTGGGGTGATGGACTGCCGCGTCAAAGTAGCGGCGGGAAGCCTCCTTCATGTATTGAAGGATGGAGGGAAGCTCGAGATCGCAATGCAAGTCGGTGTTTCTCTGATACCAGGGGTCACCTACTGCAATGCGGACGAATTTATTCTGTAAGATCTGAAATTTCTCTAGGGAAAGGCAGGAGGAGTGAGCAAATACTACGGAAGAGTACGTCATTGTCGGTCGGATGCAGGTTTTGTAAAGTGTCAACTCATTGCTACATTTTACTACGTCTGCCGAGGAGTAACGAGAGGCGGCCTTGGAAGAAGGCTGCCCTTTTGTGGACAGTTCTGATATGCTCATCGAAGTTGAGTTGGTTAAGGGTGACTCCTAAGTACTTAGTTGACTTTTCCCACTTTATGGGTCGGTCGTTGATCGTGATTTTGTCGGTTGGAAAAAAGCGGTTAGCCCCGTGAGTGAAACGTATTGCTACGCTTTTCTCGGGGTTAACCGTTATTCGCCATTTTCGGGACCAGCCATCGAGCGTTGGATGTTTCTCTGAAGTTGGGTTGGTTTCCATCCGGTGGAATAAATTGCGGTGTCGTCCGCAAAGAGAGCGATCTCTACTTTGGGAGTGCGGGGGAAGTCGCTTGTGTAAAGCGTGAACAGGAGTGGAAACAGCGCGGAGCCCTGAGGGAGTCCGGCTCTGATGGGATGTTGTTTTAATGATTTCTCTACGACGTGTTTATCTTGTTTTTGACACGTATCTAAGGGAAATAAAATGTACAATAAAATTTATCAATTCTTTGTTGTAAAACAAGAAGTAGGTAACATGAAGTAGGTAGCTAAAGTTACAATGGGCGGCTTTATTGCTAAATAGCAATCTCTTCCAGGCAACCTTTAAATGGAAACGATAACATCGATATAAAAGTTATCGGCCGGTGGTGCGTAATAAATAAAATATTAAACATCAATAAACTACTAACTATACTAATACACATAATTAAACTCATATCTGTACATTTCATGGTTATAATATTTCGGTGACTGTTATCTTCAGACCCAACAAAAAGCACCTACACTAACCCTGACTGAGGCAGCCCTAACTAATGATGTGATGCCTGAGATGGGTTCTAAAACGTTATGTTATGATCTGTACGAGTTTTAGCTGAGTGGTAACCCATTATTTTTACGCGTTTGTTGCAATAAAGGGTTTTTCGTATTATCAACTACGATTTCTTATCTACTGTGACTACACATGCTCTTATTAAGGAATCAAGCCTATTTTACTGCTTCAATAAGCTGTGTCCTCTTCAACCTGGTCTTGCAGTCTTGAAATCGACAGCGATTACTTTACAACCGAAATCGTTCGCAAAGTCCGATTATAACGATATTAGGTAGTCTCTGCCAAATATCGATGTCAATCATGATTAATGTCAGACAAATACCGATGAAAATCGATACCTTTTGACAATTACTGTCAAACCTAACAGTTGTCATCGGTATGTACCGATTTCGGTTGTAAAGCAATCACTATCGATATGTCGAGACTGCAGGCCCTAGTTCAAAAGATAAGAAGATAGGTAAGAATGTAAATATTTTTCTACATATATACACTGCAAAAAAATTAAGGTTTAGGGTTGTCAACAACATGATCATGACTGATAATAATGCTGATGACAGTGGGAATGTAATACAAATTTCATGAAAGTTAGTTTTGTGGTTTTCTATCTAAACCCATTTGAAGCCGGTTTTTTAATTTTTCAAATAATAACTGATATTGCACAATTAACTTCCTCTACACTACGAACTGCGACTTCAGTTTGGCACGTCTATGTAAACAAAGCTTTTTCATAAATACGCAAACATATCTAAATAAATACGAGTATGTATTTAAATAAATTGTTCTCTCCCTCGTAATGTCTCTAACGTCAGAGCAGACCCCGACTGATGAATAGCTAGAAGCGGTAGCGTAGGCACTACATGTTCGTGTCACGTGAATATTTATCGCGTTCGACACTTTGCATCGATGCTGTGTTTATAATGTTTAGTATATGTAATGTGCTAAGTGCTTGATACAAGTGGAAAGTATTAATTACAAGTACAGAGTGAAAGTCGGTAAAAGCCTCATAGACTTACTAAACTCGTGTAAACTATACATATACCTAAAGGGAAGGCATAGTACAAATGGGAGCGACCGCGCTGGCTCCCAGTGCCTTATGAATATTTATTGAGAGCAAAACTTTGCATCGTTTACACTTGGTACGGTTTTGTGGACATATAGTCTCCCGCCCGCAGTTTTATGCGTGATTTTGAATTTTGACTCACAGTTAACATAACGTGTTACTTGTTGCTACAAAATAAATACGTACGTGTGCAAAGCCGCGGGGCGCAGCAAGTAATATATAAAAGCGAAAGTAATTTTGTCTTTCTGTCTGTCTGTTTGTTAACTTTTCACAACTAAACTGAACCGATCTTGATGAAATTTGGTATGGAGATAGTTTGAGCCCGGGGAAGGACAGGATACTCATTATCGCGACAGTCCGCGCGGACGAATTTGCGGGCTAAAAATATACAGTAGGTACTCACGTACCTACTGTATATTTTTGCGGGAGAAAATAAGTGATCAAAACTTTAATAGACTTATCACTGATATTAGATTAAGACATGACTATTGAAACTTGCGTGCTCTATTCTCAGCCATTTGTCGCCTACTATCAGATTGTTTGTTTTCGGTAACAGGTAAACAATAAAGAATTTCGTATCGTATTAAACTCTACAGGCTAAAGTGCTCTTTTGTTCTGTTGTGACTTCGTAATTGAAACTTTATTTTTCTAATCCCGTAACGTTTTCTTTTGCGATCGTCGTCACAGGAAACAATCATGAAAACAAAGACGTTGAAAAAAGGAAGTAGGTACGTTTCGTTCATTAACAATTAAACTCCCAGGGGATTAGCGAGTCTTTATCAGTAAGTAAAAGAGAGATACTTACTTACTACCACGAAAACGTTTCCGGTATCTTTAAAAACAGTTCAAAGGATTTTTTAAATCTTTCTCCATTCACGGATAATGAATATTCTCTTTACTTGACCTAATTGATATAAACTTCTGTTTGAAAGGTTTCAAACACAATGAATCATCGCACTGCTCTGTTACAAAAGTGAAGCTAGCATGCTGGCTGATAGTGGGACCCTAAAAAGGGACTTATAATAGGCAAATAGCATAATCTATTCAAATAACGTTTCTATTTTTTCCTGATAACATCTAAACTTATAATAAAGCAGTATCAAAAAGTATGTGAAAAAATAAGGTCTGGGGCACTTAAAATAAGCTACTGAACAACCATATAACGTTTTTAAAAATCGTGTTCTTTTGTTTGTTCGCGCATCACGTAAAAACTACTGGACCGATTGTGATGCGGTTACATATCAAGATATTTCACGGATTAGACTAGAGCATCGTTAAAAATTAATTCTAAATAGAACAAAAAATTGTATAGCAAGAGAAGCACATCTAACATTGCACTGAAATGAACTCCGTCAAAATTCTATAGGTATTGGCGAAAAGTTGACAATAGCTATAGAATGCAGACATAACATCGGCGCATCTAATCTAGCAGGGTCTGCACTTATGTGGCAGGTGTTATGTCCTTGGATGTCATTTACTATACAGATTTTAGAGGAAAATACAAATTAAAATTGCATGAAGTTGGTACACAATTTCATTGATGGTTTATTCAGTAGAGAAAAAGTACCTTTCAAAACGCCTATGCGAGAGCAACATATGTACACACAAGTTACACTGTTGAACTCCGCCGGATCCCTTGATCTGAGAGCCACAAACAATTGACAAGACATAAGCGGAAGCGCTAAAAAAGCCGACTGCGAACATAACTAAAGAGAGGCAATACTTTAAAAGTGGGAATGGTTGCTAACCAACTTTAAATAGTTATAGATCCTAAATGGCCATTCGGAGAGAAAAATGATAAGAAGAACTTAAAGATGATTTTCAAATACCTATCCAATGATATCCCACAAGGTCGTTGATTTTTTTGATTTTCTTTTTTACAATATAAAAGATTATAAGGTAATTTTGATTACTGTCATGTCTTTAGTAGCACTCGCAAGATTAAGACAAATCGATCGACGTAAGAATCATCAAAATCGGCCCACGCGTTTGGTCTATATAGTGCCTTTGTGGAACAAACAAACATAGGCCGATAAACACATTAATACCCTCCGTGCAGTCGGGTAAAAATAAATTGTGGCAATATGTCTGATTCTCCGGGTTTTCAGCGGTTAAATGATGCATACCCATAAAATATGAAGGATTTAAATCATGCAAAGGCACAATACCATACATTAATACGTTTCAATCTGCCACACCGCTAATGAGCACGCTTTTCATACTTTAAATCGTGCATAAATCTCAATATTAATTCATACTTAGGCTAATGTGATGGCTCGGCGCCTGGCTTCGCCCCGATATCGCGTGCTGCAAGTCGCGTTGCGTGTACAAAACCAACAGGTGTTATTCGTTTATTAATATTGTATGCTACACGTTACAGTTATGCATGCTAACTTGCTAAGCGAGTAATGTTGCATTGATTTAGGTGTGAAATGAAAAACAGACGTCTTTTACAATGCTATTTTCGTGGAATTGCGGAAATTGCAGAGTTTCCTGCCTATCGGTGTTTTATCGAATGTATTTCGGCTGGGTGTGGATAGGAATCAAACAATTTTATTCGGGTGTTAATTAAACAATCTTCTACTTTTTGTTCATTGTAAATCTAAGTTGTCCTCAAAACTATTAGAATGGCAACTAAAAGCAACTTAAAAAATACCAATCATTTATTTCGCAGTTAGAGAAGAAATATAAGTCAATTTCATTTCAACTGTTGGTGAATAATTCCCGATAAAGATTTCCACATTTATTTCCAACTCTAAATCCAACACGGAATCCAGCCCGCCCATGACACGAAGCCGGCATAAAACTCTCTGCTTTATCAAAGCCATATCGATGCTAATATCCAGATATTTGCCCTGCTGCCAACTTCAGAGTTCAACACTCCAGTAACTCAGCTAAATACAGTTTAACATATTCTTACAAAGGCCCGGCTGAAGTTCTAGTAACTTTTTGTAAGGGTTTGTGCGTTGAATGAGTTTAATAGTTTTTGTATGTATGTATAAATGATGTTCCACCATAGCGTCACTCCTATTGGTCCTATTTAGACAAGCGATGTGTCAATCGATTCAATTTCATCGCAAGAGTGTCATAGGCTATTTTTTACCTGACCATAGTATGGTTTTAGTTTTTATACTTATGTTTTGTTTTAAGTTTTTAAAACCGCGAGCATTAACAAAGCTTTCGAGCAATATGGTTTTATTCGATTTGATTCTTAATTTATTGAATATCTCCGGCAGTCACGAACGCGATGCCCATCATTTTCTCTTGATAGCTATTTTTTGAAGAGGCCAATTGTCACGCTATATTATCGAGTGAATAATTTTATTAACATTGCTTTACGATGTACATTTTAACGATATAAGTTATAAGGTTCTAGAAAGCACCGATGTGTGTGTGTGGGCATGCGGCCGCTGCCACGGACGAGATATCATGGAAATGCATTCTTGTTTGCATTGTGTGACTGACGGTTTTGAATCGACTTGAATTTCAAATATAGTTTTCAATTTGAAATGGTAAAGAAATCGAATCTGTTTAGGCACCTGCCAGCAAGTTTTGTTAGCAATTAGCTTGGCGCAAAACTTACAGAGGGCAGGCAATTCTCGAGATTCTAGCTTTTGCCCGCAACTTCGCTCGCATGTATAATACTTTATCGCGATAAAAGTATCTTATGTCCTGCCACAGAGTTCAAACTATCTTCTTACCAAATTTCATCAAGATTAGTTCAGTCGTAAAAGGTAATAAACAGACAGATAGGCAGTGAGGCAGAGTTACTTTCGCTTGTATAATATTATCCATTCGTTGCGCTCTTCCAGGATTCTCCAACTTAAAATTCATATCTATACTTCCCAGTTTTATAGTAAATCCTTTACAATACAAGCTGTCCGACTGTCAAATGCACTGTCGCTCGACATCCGACGCGCTAAATCGTTACCTATTTTTAAAAATATGGTGAAAAATCACTACATAACTTTATCTAAACTCTTAAAACACTGCTACGTTTTCTTTTTATGTTATAACTATATATTTATTTTGTGTAGTAGAATTTAAATGTTTTATTGTGTAATTTAAGAAATGTACCTACTAATATAAATAACACGAAATTTAACACCGCCTTCTATTTCTTCTACTTCTGATACGGTCCATCCAATGGTTGTCTGAAAGAGATCGCTTTGAGCGATATGACCGCTCATTGTACTACCATCGTTTTAATCCTAGTTATAAGTTTTCTTTAACTGGTATAAGTAGGTACATAATGAATTTCGTATCGTATCGTATTAGTGTGGATTAGAATTAAATTGAGGAGAAGAAAATGTAATCTCTATAAGGTTTTGCTACTTATCATTTGCTTAATCTAACAAACAAAGAAAAATAGGTATCTATTATTTTTATAATCCCAACAGTATGATCACAAAATTTCTCCCAGAGTTAACATTATTAAGTCTAGGCGTTTTATTAAGATTACCGCTTCGCCCTTCGCATTCGACCGAATACAAGCTAATCCAATCATGAAAGTCAATGTCATGTAGGTACCTACTCGTATTGCTCTTGCCTATCAAAGGGATGAATCGATCTCGACAGGACCCGAAAATGAATGCTGATTCTGTTATCGGGTTTTAGAATCCCGAGAAATTTTCGGCGGAAAATCGGAGTATCAAAAGATTTGACTTTGAACCTTCAATTTGTGAAACTTTTTGTTTCGTGGAGGGTAAATGCTAATTAATAAAGTTAGATGAAGTCATTTATATTATTTTACTTTTAACGCTTCTTAATTGGTCGTATTTTGTAGCAATGAATAATGAATTACCTATTTTGATTATCTTTTCTCTGCTGCAGTTCGAATAACGAAAATTCCGATATTTTGCAACCAATATGTACTTATCGACGCAAATACGAGTACGTACCTCTAAGTCATACAACAAATATAAATATTAGAGATAGTTTATTATTCTTGTACTTTTACCTAAAACAGTAACTATGCAGTACCTGTCGCTTTTAAATTGCTAGTTTTAGGTGCTGAAAACCATCCGCAGATCGGAACAATCACTCAATTCGACATGTAATAAACTTTTTACGGCCCGCGCTGCGCAAATAAAATTGAGTGGGGAGAGTGATTTTATTTAAAAACTCAAAAAGCAATGTTTGACAATGCCGCTGAATAAAAAAGACAATTTGCATGGTTTTGTTTACATTCATATTCATAGGTAAAGTTTTTTAATCTTCATATTGGTTACTTTTACAAATCTTTTATTATAGAGGACTCGCGGAAAATTATGGTTATTCATAAAAATCATGTTATTTGTATATTCCTATAAAAATTAAACGAGTCGTTTTTCTAGCGTATCGTTAATTTTTGACGTTTTTTGTATGGCTTTTATGTCAAAAGTCTACGGACAGTAAGCGAAAACGGTTCGTTCTAAGATATAGGAACCGGCCTTCATTAATTAGACCTTCATTTTGAGTCTCGATATAGTTCTTAATTTTGGTTCGTCGGAAATACAATATGGCAGCAGTAAGCCGTTATGTAAGGTTTTTGTTCACACTTCATATTATATCCTATGTCACTCGTGATTTAGACGAATTCAGTGTTACCTCATTTATCAAAATCTATTAAGCCGTTTAGGCTGTAGGACGCGCCTAAGGAACTTACAAACATACATACAGTCATACAGCCCAAAAACATAACTCTCCGCGGGTAAAAAGAGAAAGCTCAAGATATTGCTTGTTGCTTGAGGTTGTACTGACCTTTCGTGTCCGAGATTGTCAGGCCGCCCGAGGGCCTCTGACATGGCTTAACTCCCGCTATCAATCAATAACAGCCGGGACCGTATCCTCCGAAGCACGGAGCGATGAATAACCGCACATAATTTGGAAAAGACATTGGTTCGCAGCCGAGGACCGAACCCTATCGTTGGATTCTTACTCGCACTAGTATACCTCTCGGCTACCATCGCTCTGCTAAACGCTAAAGCTAAACGAGTTCGTGACATTCTGTCAACATAAAGTGGCCTGTGTAAACTAGATACTAGCTAGTTTTGCATGAAAGACTTGGAACAAACATCTCAACGGTTGGGTTGTAGTCAAAACTTACTTTACATTCACAATGGACACGCGAGCAGACGACAGCTTTGTTTGTTCGTGACATCTCGTTTGCGCTGCTTTTATATTAATTAATTTGTCACATCCCAAAAATTTGATTGACGAATTGATAAACAAGTGCAAATTAAACATTTATGTAACCTCCAACCCCGACCAACCCCCCATTATAGCTAAGAAGCATCTCGATCACATCAGTTTTCATACATAAAAAACCGCATCAAAATCGGTCCTTTCGTTTGGGAGCTAAGATTCTCACCCCCCCTTTTCTCAACTCCCTCCCCCTTTTCTCAACTCCCCCCTTTTCTCAACTCCCCCCTTTTCTCAACTCCCCCCCTTTTCTCAACCCCCCCCCCCCCCCTTTATAGCTAAGAACTATCTCGATCACATCAGTTTTCAAACATTAAAAAACGCATCAATATCGGCGTATTCGTTTGGGAGCTACGATTCCACAGACAGACACACACACACACACAGTGACACAGTGAAACACGCTTATAAAACTGTCTCTTTGTTCGGGGGTTAAAAGCAAGTTTAGTGTTTTTATTTATGAAATTACTAGATTTCCAGCCCGCGACTTCGTCCGCGCGGACTATTGTTTATCGCGAAAAAAAGCATCCTATGTTCTTCTAGGATATTAAAAACCAAAGCAAAAGTAGGTATAGCACCAATGCTCTTGAAGTTTTTTGACAGACTTGTTATTTCGTTTCCATGGTAACCGTTCCTTACAGCGAGCAATCAACATTTTCCAGTTATCCCGTGGAAACTTATAATTTTCCGGGATAAAAAGTATCCCATGTTTTATTCTAGGGTAGAAGCTAACTCCATTCCAAATTTCATCAAAATCCGTCCAGCCGCTATCGCGTGAAAGCTCCCCAAACAAACAAACAAACAGACAGACAACGTAGCACTTTTATATATTGGTATGGATATTTGTTTATGTTGGGTGCAGGCGACATAAAACTGCATTTTATGCTCTAGTACAGCCATATCAAACTCAAATTCACTGGTAGGCCAAAAGCATGAAGACCGTAGACTAGATGGGCCGCAGAACCTAACTACTGAATTGTTGGCCGCATGTTTGACATGGCTGCTCTAGTGCATTAAAGTGTTTACTTCTCTAATTATCTATGGTCTCCGACCGGAGTCTAATGTTTCATGTAGAATGTTTAAAAAAGTTTTAGAAGTCTATTTTTGAATTAATTAAATAAGATCACTATTTAATTTCCTCGCAATTGAAGTGAAAAGCAGAGTGTTATAGCTCGTTTATAAAACAAGGCATTTTATCCTAGACTTCAATATGGGTCATTATCAAAAATTGATTTATCAAAATAAAAATACTAGTTTTTTCTTCACTTTTTTGTAGATAGTGCCTTGTTCATTATTATAAAGTACCTGGACATCCTCAAAAATCAGGAAAACTTATTATTATAATACGGATGTGACATTTTGACTACGGATGTGACCATTACTTACACAAACAAAAACCAAAAGTATTAAAAATGTGACATTATGTCACACCTGTAGCCACAGTGAAGCTACGGATGTGACAACTATGAACTAAAGATAAAGACCATGTGGTTAATATAATTTATGAAGAAACTGTACTACAATACGCAAGTCATGTTATTAGGAATTGAAGTTAGAGGTTTACACCCTTGCCAGAATATTCACAGTTGTGAAACGTTATGCGTGCCGATTTTACTAAAAAATTACTTTTAGTAAAGTAGTTCCACAGCTCCTTGCATTAGCGTACGAAAACTGGGCTGAGACAAGATAGCTGCCAACTGAGTTTTCTTAGTGAATTTAAACATTGAACGGCTAAAGATTAGTTCAGAAACTGATATTATATTTTGTACTACGGCACAGAATAAATAAGAATAAATAATAGTACTACGGTCGTGACCAAAAATTGTATCACAATAGTCAAAGATGACATAAATTAGTGAAAACTTAAGTACAAATTGTTTATCTATTGAGATACATTTCATTGTCTGAATAACGATCATTTGAGACGAGAAAAACTTAAGGTTTTTTATTTAATTGTTTTTTTTTGTTAGAAAACGAAGATGTCACATGACACGGACCTTGAAATTTAAATTATTTTAATTTTTTAATTTATTTTCATTTTCTTTAACTTTTTAATATAAAAAGTTAATGCCTAATATAATTAATATACAAGAGCACCCAAAAAACAATAAAATTTTCGACAGTTTATTTATTATTTACAAATCACACTTTATTTTACGTGTATGATAATTACCTTTGCCATTGGCTCGGGCGGATAAATGTCTCGGATAAAAGGATTTGTTTAATGCACTTGTTATTTAATCTACTACTTGATTGTAATGGTGCTGTGTGCTTACAGTAAAATTAATATATTTTATGTATTTTTTATTTGTGGCCATTTGAATTCGAGATGAGAAATAAGAAGATCAAACATTACTATAAAGCAAGTTCTTGTATTAAATTCACATTGTGAAACTGAGTAGTTTAATCTACATATTAAATAACAATACATAAGTAAAAAAAAAAGAGCCTATGACAGTCTTGCGATGAAGACGTATCAACGTTTGATACCTTATTTGTCAATATCGGACCAAGTTTTTAGTTTGAACACATAACCCTCCATTTGCTTCGCCATAGTTGGGTAAAAAATGCCTACGACACTCTATACCTAAAGACGAATTGATTGATACCTCGCTTGTCAAAATCGGACCAATAGGGGCGACTCTGGTGGAGCATCCACATATCCATATACCCACATACAACTGACTCTTAAACTCATTACCTTTCCCTTGCTTCGCCGTACTCGGGTAAAAAAGAGCAAGCTAAAGATATTGCTTGTAGCTTGAGGTTGTGCTGGCCTCTGATTTTAGAGATTGTCGGCCGCCCAAGAGCCTCTGACATGGTTTAACGCCTCCTATTAATCAATAACATACGGGACCGACAGATAAAGTGCCCTCCGAAGCACGAAGCGTTGGAAAAACCGCACATAACTCAGAAAATTAATTGGTGCGGAACCTAGGACCGAACCCTGTATCGTTGGATTCTAAGTAGCACTAGTATACCGCTAGACTACCATTGCATATATATTAATTTGCTATCATACAAATAATATCAAGTTTATTTCCTAACTCTTTAACCAAAAACAATTCTAATTCAGTGTACTGTGTAGAAATTATCTTTGGCCCAAAATCAGTTGAAGTAAGAGGTCCTGAAAAGAGATTAAGTAGAAAAAGGCAAACAAACCCCAAAGTATAAACGAACCGTAACTTTGACACGAAAACTTTTCCGTATCTCTTGTCAGTAAATAATCCTAATTCAGCCCTCTTTTCCATCATGTTTTCGTATTTTTTTCACGTAAAAGTTTCGTTTTATGTACTTTAGCTCAAGCATAAACCAATTAACTTTTAAAAATATGTAATTGAAAATATAAGGTTCTTTTTTTATTTGACTGTATTCAAAAGACTTGAGCCAGAGGGCATCCTATATATAATTCTCTGAGGCAAAAGAAGCATCTACTGTTTTCGGGCTACCTTTTTAAGAGCTTAATAATTTGGGGTGCTTGTGGAACCGTCTTGCTCTTGAGGGACAGAAGTATTTGAGTGTGTGAGGGACACACACACACACACTTTTATTCAGTTAGATTTTGAAATTTGCAAAAATGAAACTTCCAAATCAACTGATAGATTTACATTAAAACTCAAATTTGTTCCTACAAACCAAGCTGTTCTGAATAAAAGTTGCAATTCACGATTTCTTCGTAATGTTAGGAAAGTTGTATTAGCACTAGCTAAGTACGTCCTATAAATAAACATCCTTGTAGCCCTAACAGAAGTTTCAAAGTGCAAGCAATAATCTAAACGAAACCTATCGAGGGGTATGCGAAAAGTGGCAAAGATAAATGGGAGAAAGGTCATTAGAGTTTGTCACCGGTGCTGCAGAATAGATAACGAGAACCTGCGAAGCTTGTTTTTGAGGTTGAGTAGGGAGATATCGAGCGATATGTTCTTACTTGTAATGTTCTTATATGTTATTTCTTGCTAATACTGTCACGAACGAATTTTACCGTCCAACAACATCTTCGATAATTATTACTCTCTTGTTGGGCAAAACTTGCACATTTTGCAGGCTGAATGCAGCTCAATTTCATTGCAAAATATGAACTTTTTGCAACTTTTTGACCAAGACAACAATAGTAAGGTAGAATTAAATTTAAAGTCGTATCTTTAAGTTATTTTTCTGAAATAAATGTTGAGCGAGAAGAGATATCTACGCATTAAAACTCTTTAAATTTTATTAAAAATGTATTAAAGTTTAAAGCTCAAAACAGATGTCTTTTGCGACAGCAAATAACGATAGAGTCCGAAACGAATAAAAAGCAAGTTCTACAAAAGCTCTGCGTAGAGCTAGAGCGTCTACGGGCGTAGCCTTGTCGTAGACTGCCGTAGTTAGTGCTACGAATTCCTCGAGCTTCTCGTAGCATCGTAAAATTGTCGTAAATCATTCTTTACGCAATTTGTTCTAGGCTTTTGGGGAAAATGGTGACCATGTTTTTGTAGGAAATTCAGTCGTAAAGGCCCCTCACTCATATATTATTTTGATGACTTTCAGAAAGATAGATGAAATATTTCCAGTTTGCTTTACTTGGAAACAGATGCACACCCGTAAAGAGTGAATGAAGCTTAAGAAAAGAAAACTACTCGCTAAACTGTGTCTTTGTCTGTTTGTTCGCGCATCGCGTATAAAATATTGGACCGAATGCGAATCGGTTTTCACTGTTTGATTGCTTAGGGTTTGACTTTAAAACTTGTGAACGTTTTATCACAATCCGAGGAGAAGAAATCGAGTAATTGATAAAAAACATTTGACGTCGGAACGAAGTTATATGATATTGGTACTTTTGGTTCTGGAATAACACTTATGATCCTTATATCCCAGAAAAATGACCACGCGGGCAAAGCTGCGGGCACAGCTAGTATGACAATATATGTTTTATTAGAAAGTCGCCCATTATTAGCGTGCATGATTTGAACAAAACAAACTAACAGGTGAAGTTTAAATAAAATGTTGCAAAATAAAAATTCTTTTTTATAGCAGCTCTGAAAGGTTTGATATTTCACAAGGCACAATATTTATCGCAGCCAGCAGGCACAATATTTTACAATCTCAGCAGGTAGTGTTTTACGAACCGGCCCAAATCAATTCTTCTATATAAACTGAGCATTATGAAGGTAAAGGGTGATGTTATGTAACCTAGCTCAGCGCCACGGAAGGTTTCGTAAAGGTCATACTATTATTATTTTCATGCTTTTTATCATTATTATTAGAATATAGTCATACCGCCAAAGAATTTGAAAAGACTAGTTAGACTGCTAGCTAATGCCATAGGCTATAATAGCTGTCATCCGATTCTAAGTCTGGCCCTTTGGAATGTTTTACTCAACTGCATTATTACTTTGTACTCTGGGCAGGCTTTTGACGAACGTAGCAATGAGAGCATTTGATTATCGCCATTTTGGCGCTGATAGCAGTAGTTTGGCAGTAGTGAGCGTCCACAGAACTAACGTATTGGTACTATCATGTATTCTGTGTCTGACGTCAGGAGACGAAACAATGTCAATTTTAGTTCCATGGACGCTCAGGGGGGGGGGGGGGGGTTGCTTTGAATCAGCACAAACGAAAGTACGGCACTGCAAATCCATATAGAGATCAGTGGTTTCACTGGAGTCTAGTCGACATCGCCCGACGTCGCCCGACATGTCTAGCGACACATGACGCTGTACATTTGTCGCCAAGTGAATACGAGGCTTTATACTCTAGGGAGAGTATATAGTTAGCTATTATGTACATAATATTCTAGGGAGAGTATATTGTTTATCATATACTCTAGGGAGATTATATTGTAAAACTGGTTTTCCGAGCCTACTCAGGTTAAAGTAGAGTTGTGCTTGGTTTATTTATTCGATATCATATTTAACATGAAGATATAATGTAAGGAGCACACCAACAAATTTTAAATATTATTATATAGGTCGATTCAATATGTATATGGGCTGCTCAATTTTCTTTCTGTCCATCTACAGTTGGCCGACTTTTGGCCAATTATCGAACGGAAGCATGCAGTGTGAATCTTGAAGAATTACTGAAATAAAAAAGAACAATCTTAAATGAATTCAATAGAATTTGATACCTGCCTACTAAAATCTGGGCGCGTTGATTTGTGCACATATGTCAAATTCAAAATTTAGGCAATCGTATTTTAATCAATCCGAATGACAACCGACTAGACACAGCAACACCTTGAGGTAATATTAACTTTGTTCTACCATGGTTCTACACAATGATAATATTAACTTTGTTCTACCATGGTTCTACACAATGATAATATTAACTTTGTTCTACCATGGTTCTACACAATGATAATATTAACTTTGTTCTACCATGGTTCTACACAATATTAACTTTGTTCTACCATGGTTCTACACAATGATAATAAAAAGTCCGTTTTAGCACAAAAGATTTAATACTCTCGAGTGACTTGCAGCTGTTGAAAGGAAAGTGATTCGGCAGTAAAGATACATTGTTGAAGTTTACGGCGAAGTAATAGGCTGGTTTGTTGGTTTGTTTGGTGAAGAGTCCTTTTCCTGTTACTTAACTTTATGGTGTGTTTAAAATTTTAAATACACTATTTTTTTTATTTTTTTTTGCTGTGATTGGCAACATATATACGTAAGTAGTTACGTCACTCACCGTTTAAACGTCTGAACGGCGGATCTTGATGAAATTTGGTACAAATTTATAGGTAAAATAGGTTCTGGCAAAAAGTATTTTTATTATCATCATCACCATCCATCCATCCACGTGGGTGAAACCGCGGAGCTCAGCTAGTATTACATTCATAAAATTCAATTCATAAATGAGAAATTTAAAATTAAGTGATAAATGAGAAAATTAAATTGAGTATTTTTTATATCTATTGTGACTAAATTACCAGTTTAGGCCCTTAGTCAGCTCTGAAGGTGGCAATTTTGTTATTAAAATCTTGGTTCAATATCTTTATTCATATAGGCTCTAACTTGGCTCTAACTCATGAAAATTAAATGATTTTATACTGTATCTACTAATTCTTCGCTTCTCAACACTCACACCTTCATATTGCAAAGAGGGTAGTAGAAAAACGTCTTTGACGAGTTCATGTATAAGGACACTTAGCGTAGTTCTATTCAATGAAAACCTGACAAGATCCATGGAACTTCCAATATTCATAATTTTCATTCCAACCTCCATTTTCGTAAGGATATTGGCCGCAGGTCGTCCGCCCAACCATTCATGGTCGTCAATGGAACCATTAATATTTCACGCCGCCCCTCTTGAAAGCTTCATGTCTTAGGTTACGCTCATTAGACAAAGGACAGTGTGATATTCTGTCTGGCGTTGGTTATTACTGTGATAACGATTGGGTTTTATTTGATGTTACCAGCCATATTTTTACTTAACTTTGTATAATAATTGGTTACCCTCTGTGGTTACCCTTCTTCTCATATCTTAAGCAATTATTAGTAAGGGAGGTAGGTATGACATATATGCGCTCTAAATGGCACTATAGAATAAAATAAGTAAAAAAGAAAGAAAGAAGAAAAATAATTTTATTTGCACCACAAATAAAATAAACAAAAATACAATTACTAGTAATCTCTACTTATAATAAAGCAATAAGAAAGAAAAAGTCTGTACAAAGCAGATAATTAAAAAGAAAAAGTCTAGGGTACATAAAATACGCTACTGAACTACATAGAATAGATTATTTTTAAAATTCGTGTCTGTCTCTTTGTTAGTTTGTCCGTATGTGTGTTCGTGTATCACGTAAATAAGACCGAAGATCATTTTTTAAAATCGTGTCTGTTTCTTTGTTAGTTTGTCCGTATGTTTGTTCGTGCATCACGTAAATTAGGCCGAATGCGATGTGTTTCACTATTGAATAGCTTAGGGCTTGACTTAAAAACTGAGGCACTTGGGATCTCAATCCGATGAGTAGAAGCCGAGCTAATCGATAAAAATAAATTTGACGGCTGAAGGAATTATGATCAAATGTTGGTATATTGGTATTTTAGGTCCTGGAATAGCACATAGAGTACTAATGACCATACGTGCGGAGCCGTGGAAATCAGATAGTATAAAATTATATATGAATTACAAGCGATGCGAGTGTAACAAAAGGGCCAGTGCTCAGTAAAAATGTCCAATGCTAAACATTGGACGCTGGTTTTCAGAAAGACCCAGTGCGGGTAAAGGTAAAAAAAGAAGTGTATTACGTGTGGCACCGCAAAGATGACTTAAAAGACTGAACAAGACAAACCAACGTGTGCGATATAGTGTTTCACGAAAAAATGCGACGGGTGCGTTTAAATACTGCCACAATAACGATGCAAAAGCAAATCAAAACAGGATCTCATAACACATGTAAGTGCGCATTATATTTTATTTTTACCCGACTGCGCGGTGGCTAATGTATCTATCAGCCTATGTAAGTATGTACGTATGTTTGTTCCTATGTGGTGCTTTAGAGAACAATTTGAATTTGATGATTGTTACTTCAATCGATTAGTCTTAATCTTGCGAGTGCAATTAAAGACATGACAGTAATCAAAATTCAATATAGCGACAACCAGACGCTATATTATGAAAAAGAAAAAAAGTAAGTCGACAAACCATGTGGAGTACCTCTGAATAGGTATTTGAAAATCATCTTTATTTTTCTCTAACCATTTTTCATTTCGAATGACCATTTAGGATCTTTTACGATTTAAAGTTGGTCAGCAACCATTCTCACTTAATTTTTTGCCTGTGTTTAATTTGGTTCGCAGTCGGGTTTTATGCACTTTCGATTGTCTCGTTCTTAAAATGCTTCAATATAGGCAACTGACTGCAGCGTGAACGAATTTATAACGCCATTTTGTTGAGAATAAACCGTCTATGATAATTATAAAATGTCATTTGATAGAAAGTATTACAGAATGCGAACCGCAATGCGGGTAGAATTGTTAAAATAACTTTTATGATGAATGCTGCCCCAAGTCGAGTACTGTGTAATTATTCAATTAAATACAAAGTAAACAATTTTTAAGACGATTAGAATCTTTTGTTTAATTCTAAAACAACAGCTTTGCTTATTTAAATTTTAATCATAATACCATTATTTTTTGTAGACTGAATCATACAGTGTTTAGTAACAAAATGTCGTAAATAAAGTATAATACTGCTTTAATTTAACCAAAGATCCCGTGCATCTGGCTCTAAATAGCTGTCCTACTAAAATACCAAGCCACTTATACCAAATTCGGTAAAGTTTCATCTCAAGTTAAATAAGGACAGCCCAGGGCATATCTCGGTCACTTGCCCATCCATAATGGTTTACGCATTGCAGGCGTCCCGGCCTCAATGCGTTTCACTCGGCCTGTTTTAGTGGCCATATTTTATCTCTGTCGTATTTGTAGTATAATCGAAAAAAAAAAGTTTGTCTGTTAGTTAGTAGTTTTTGCACCGGATGTTATGGCTGCGAATTTAACAGGCAATTCAACAGTTCTCATTTCAACTAAGTTCGAACTCTGGGTTAACTGACCTACTGAGTTTAGTTCTTGATCCAATGATCACTATCGTGCTGACAGTGGAACGACTTTCAAGAGATATAAGTCGCTAATCAAAGGATAATGATTCTGTTGGTTAACACTTGGCCAATTACAAAGTTATTGAATTGGTCCGTCAAGATCTGTTCATTGACTTTATTTCCATTATTTTTACTCTGTATAGGAGAAAGCATTTTTTTTATGTGGCAGTAATAATAATAATCCATATAAAAAACTTTATGAAAAGATTACTGGAAACGTAACCAAAACACTATACGGAAATCCAAATACAAATAATCAAAATAAATCCAAATATTCACCGACGAAACAATTACAGTTTTTGTTTTGAATGTAAAATGTCTCAAAGCTCAAGATGTAGATAACTCAAAAACAAATGGTCTCACATATCGGAAGTCGTAACGTGTAACTTTACACGCGCAGAGACGCTGGCAATGACTAGTCACAAATAAAAGTGCCAACCGTATGATATACGCAAACAGCAACGTAGCAATCGACGCCAAACGCCGTTGAATAAAATCTTTGACGTTTTTGTAGCGTATACTGCGTTCGTACATTCCGTCGTACGGTATTTTTACATTCCCTTATCCATATGTGGTAATATCGCGGTAGTCTATAAATATGTCATGTTGTATTGCGGATTTTATTACTAAAACCTGCAAAGTAACGTCTTTCTCTCCGTATATGCAATTATTTGTTGATTTGTATTTATTGCGGCGCATCTGAATCTTGTTTACAGAAATGTGTTAACATCCGTGCGAAGGTATACGGTTTTATATTATTATACGGTAATTCAGACACTGCGTAGAGAAATCTTTACAAAATTTTGTAAAAAAAGCTGTAGGTACTTTAAATAAATTAATTGAAAGTGATTTTCATTTCTTTTGCTCTTTGAATGACAACAGTTCAAAACCACCACTACGCTATTACTAAAATATGAAGTACTAAATTAAAGTATTTACGTGCAGTAAAATGCATTCTCAAGCCGTATTTGCAACAATGACTACAGAAAGCCTAATATGGTTACCGATGTAACATCTCGTGAAAGCCGTTTGTTTAAACGTTTGTGCAGTAACACGCGATTTTAATGTTAATACCATGAACAGCATGAGCAATGCTTACATCACAATTCTTCTTAGAAATTATTTTCAAATTAGAATTTGCACGCAGATCAACAGGTGTGCAATTCTATTGTTATTACTAGATATGCCCGCGGCTTTGCCCGCGTGCTATTTTTTCTGGGATATAAGGATCCTATGTGTTATTCCGGCACCAAAAGTACCAATACCATCAAAATTCGTTCAGATGTCAAATGTTTTTTATCAAATGCTCAATTTTTTTTCATCGGATTGACATACCAAGTACACAAATTTTTAAGTCAAACTCTAAGGTATCCAATAGTGACCGCATCGCAATCGGTCTAGTAGATTTTACGAGATTTGCGAACAAACAAAGAGACAAACAGAAAGACAAACAAACAGGTGCTCAGTCTGTGAAGATGGGAAGAAAGCACCTCCAGGCCTTGATCAGGTCTTCTAACATGTAAAGTTACTTCAGAGACTGAAAATGACTATGTCGCTGGTGAATTCAAGATTGGTCTCTCTCTTTTCTCTTAGTTTTAATGACTAAGAAATTCTGCAGGAATATATTTTGTTGTGCAGATAGGTTTTATTTTATAGCCGGACAAAAGTATACATTATCTGGACGGTTCCATTTGTTGCTCCTCCATATAAAAAGACGAAGACCAAAAATCACACGATAAATTCCTTCCTTGCAGTATTCAAATGGAGAAAGGTTCACAAACTTCAAGTTAATAATCTACATACGGTTATGGAAACAAACTCCAACCGCGAGGAGTGTTTCCCATTCAGAGTTGCCACGTTATGCATGCCAAAACAGACGACGGCGGCGTCGGGAAAGGGGTTTTGGCAATAGTTAATTAATTCATACACTCAACCCGAAACGGCAGCCTTTGAAATGTGAAACTGTTATACAAATTACCGGGGTAACATTAATTAAAAGCACGAGACTATGCTTCCTCAATGTCGTTAGCGATACGCCATCGTGTCGGTGTGTATGGATCTTACACGTATCGACTAACGAAGTCGACAAAGTATGCTTTGTCGACTTCGTTAGCGAGTAGTCTAGAGTTTTAACCGACTTCTAATACGAACAGATTTGGATAAAAAAAAGAAAGAAAGAAAAATCGTTTATTCAACACTTATATAAAAAAAGTTGTAAAATTAACATATAAATTAAACATATAAATATAGATGATGTAGAGCAGTCAAGAACAATGACACGCAGAAGTCCGCTATCGCTCAACATCATTTGAAGTCGGGGACAAACCACTGGATCGACTTATATAACCGTCTGATACTATCTACAGAACGCCAGTTATACTAAGATTGGTTAAAGAAGTGGTGGAAAATACCAAGATAAAAAATTTCAATCTTGAGGATGGGTTTATACTGTCGAGTGTCTGGAATCCAGTGGTAAGTCTATCGTAAGAAATATCGTCCCAAATTCGCGAGGTGATACTGTTACTATTGTGTGTCGAGGTCGAGTTATTGACGGAAGTGTTAACAATGGTACCGGTATCGCTCGTAATAAACGATTGAGAAAGAGGATAGACCATTTTGTCTGCTAGTAAAAAAAACTATCCACCCGCAGTTACTTCAGTTTATTCTTTAGCCCTGTTCTGTTTCCGGATCTGATCCGCGGTTTTGGTTCAATGAATAATTGATTTGATTGTACCTCCAGTAATAAATGCAGTGCGCAGTGCCATCTTTGCCCTAAAGTACACGTTGGCTTTCTGATAGGGCCCCCAAACTCTGTGTGCCAGAAGACCCTTGCATGGCCTAATAAGACGCCGTGGCAGTGCGGATTGATTTTTGCGGGTTGGTGAAGGTGCGATGATTACACTTACAGGCATTCAAGACCGACCAGCACCGACCAGCCTTGTAAAAATAAGCATGATGATGGTGATTAAGAGACATCGTAAAAACCTTAGTGAAAGGTCACTAGTGCCTACTACTCTCAAGCAAAAAGTCTTTCGCCAAGTACCTCTTGGGATTATCCTGTAGTGCTACTTGAAAGCTATAGTTCCATTTTTGACTTAGCAGCTTAGCACATAACGCTGGCCCATAGGTCCTATAACCAATAATCCCTATAACCAATTGAAAATGGGCGAACTCCAGCCATACTGTGTTGTCTTTGTATTTATTTTAAAACCATTTTCCACAATTTCAAACAAGTGCTCCAAATCAGTGTTAAAAACGAACAAAACACCTCTAACCTTCAAATAAAATATTCCAAATTACGCACTATTGTCCCCGCCCTGCCACCTAATTTCAGCTTGTACTACTTAACTAAATAGTCCCATTAAAATGTAGGCCAACACGACGAAAACAAAATAATAAGGGCAGGTATACACTAGGCCAGAGGATCGGACAATAACGCGCGTTAGTGAGCCTACTCTAGTAAACACGTTGTGTACACAGTGGAAGAAGTGAGACGCAATGCGGAAAGGCGGAATATACCGGGGAGATGTAGCGTAAAGATGGCAGTAATACAAGTTTTCGGATAACATTTAAGAACAACTAAAAACCTGAAGTCCAGTGGGTAGCTCATGCTCAAGCTCTGACAAAATAGTTCACCAGCAGTGCAAATTACAGTTAGCTGTGATATGAATATGCCAATTGGAAATAGCTCAATTGCCTCGGATCCAAGCTTGGCCGCTCCATCGTGGTCCTAAATAGATCACTAGCATAACGCGTTTGTGTTTTGCGTTGGTATTTTGTTGAAAGCTTTACAATTTCTTTGGAAACACTAATCAAACAATGTCCTATCTGTTCTCATTCTCCTCGCCTCATCTCAGCGACTATCTCTACAACCTCCTTATCTTTCGGTATAATTGACATACAATTAACTTTTTATAGGCATAAGTTGTGATTTATTTCGGCGAGGTTTGACTGAACCGTAAGCTCCCCAAAATTACAGCTATGGTGGTAGTCTTACTGTCTCCCAAATATTGCCAGTACAATTTCTGCCAATATTTTACTGTACTATTCATTAAAGATAAGTTTATCTCCTGTTTATTTCTCCACTACGTGCTGACTTCCGGATACAAAATTATTAGAGCAGTTTCCGCTAAGCCTCGCATCTTTATACGTATAAACGCAAAAGCTGTTGCGTTTCTTTTTATGCGTATTTTATTGCCCATTCTAAAATCTTTGTGGCTGTTTCTTGCAAACGATGTTTATTTCCGCATTATTCTGCTCATTATTCACACTGTGTTATTAGTCGTTACATTTTTTTAGATCATGTACTCGGACGTTGATAAAAAGTTTTGGAAATTTAATTTTGTTGATTATATATGCAGTTATTATAAATTTGTTTCTTGTCAGTGTTTTGCAGCTTGCACAAGCTATGTTGCTAAAAAATGTTAAAAAAAATGCAAAAACAGCGATGCAAAAAGTAGTCCTGACTGGGTGACACACAACGTTATTCGGTGCGGCCCGTGCGTAATAGCTTAATTTTGAAAAAAAGGTTCCAATAAACTCTTTTTTTTTAAATTTATTTTGCTTTTTTGAAAACCTAAAAACCAAAATATATTTTGACTTAGCTATAATCCCACACATATAAGACATCACGTACCAGAGAAAAACATATTTAACCACTAATATAACGACATCAGCTCAAATCTAAGCCGCTCCCTAAGAGCTGAGAAAAGTATCCTTCTCCATTCATAGGCCCTCAGTTCTTTAAAAGCCTCGTATGAGTCCCGGACGTACCCAAGACATGTCCCGGACGTATCCCGTAAACGCCCAACTCACGTAAACCTTATGAATACATGGGTACCAATTGCCCTATCTGTGTAAATGATTCCCCAAGGTCAAAGAAAATACACACAAGGCGCAATAATATTTGTGGAGTAATTGTAGCGGTGCTTTTTAATATAATTGGATATGAGAAATAATATCTGGAATATTAATATCAGGCGAATAAAGACTTCAGATAATTGAGTGTAAGCGTTATTATTACGATATAGGACATGTTAAATGCATAGCGGCATTGAGCCTAGACATTAATGGACAATTTCTTTGGGCAATACAACAAAATCTGAATGGCATAGCAATAATAGAGGATGAGGATGCTATTGGCAGGCGAGGCACTTACCATCAGTCGAAACGTTTTCGTTGTCCAACCAGTGTATCTCCTATCCTCCTACACACAACACCTTTTATTAAAAACTCTTAGGTATAACCGGATTAACTCTTACACCTTCGAAGGTAACGATAGAAACCAATATTTTATATTTGAATTTACAAGTCGTAATATTTCAGAGTGTACCAGCCTATCAGCATAATGGGTTACAGTTGTCGACTGGCAATGACAGACAGGCGAAATACGATAAAATCGTTCCGCCGCAAACCGAAGAAGAATTGCCTTTTGTAATAGAGATTGGCGTGTTTCTAAGCCAATAAGCTCATTGATAGTCACTGAATCGACGTTCTTACTAAATTTATTCAACGAAAAAATAAACAGCTTTCAATCTACTCGTTGTTTTGACTGAGCTGAACTGAGCACTGAAATGAAAGTGGCAAAACAACTATGTAACTAATTTGTAAATAGTAAATGTAATAAAATAATTTCTAAGACGATGCCAAATTTAGCCTATAAGTTAATAGACTCGTAGAGGGGTGCATCCCCACCAGCTTTGTCCTACCCATGGGCAGAAAGTAAAAAAAAAAACGGTATATATACAACGCAGTGGTGGTTCGTGTAGTGTATATTTTCTTTGGTGGCGAAACATAGAAATAAAATATGTAATGAAAAGCTTTTATACAGTAGGCATGTAATGTCGCTTATCAAGCCCTTTAATTTGATACCCATATCATGGGGGTTATGTAGAAATGATAAATCATTTAAGTACTCGTGCATTGCCACTAGAACCAAACATGGTGTGCCAAATTTCAGCCCGATAGCTTCAGTGGAAGTGGGTAAAATATTAATTGCTAAATTCCAGGACATTCATACATACAAGTGAATTAAATAAAAGCTTTTAAAATAAGTTGCTTGCGCAAAGGAAATCATAATTGTCAGCGTATAAAGCTGTCAATCTGTATGTCAATAGGGATCAATGAGAGGCTAAGGACTAAGCGCGAGCATAAGACGTAATCTATCCCATAAACAAGATACATAACTTTTAAATTATTAAATTGAAACGATGGTAAGTTAAACAAAGCCGAAGCATTTCTGCTCGTGCTTGTTTCCGACGCGACTTCCTTTTGAAACTAATTGCTCTTTTGTGTAACGCTCGCTTTCAGTTTGTTTCCACTTTACTGAATGCCGGGTTTGGAGCCTTTTAGGATTTGTCAAGAAACATAAACGTCTACAGATAAGAACAGCTAGGCAGCTCTTGCTCGGAAAGTTGACACGGTATAGTCAATGGCCAGTGGATAGATAAAAGCTGATATTGAAAGGGTTCGTATCTCGGTATTGTGGGATGTCTTGGTAGTTCCCGATTCCCCAGATACCTACAGGGAATCCTTGCTTCCTGTCATTAAGTCCTCCGTGTACACTTCTTGTAATGAAGGACTAAACCCATACCAACATTATAAAAGCGAAAGTAACTGTCTCTGTTAACTTTTCATCAGTAAACGGCTGAACCGAAATTGATGAAACTTGGTATGGGGATAGTTTGAACCCTAGGGAAGGATATAGGATATCTTTTAACGCGATAAACTGTAGTCCGCGCGCGATCGAACTCACGGACTTAAGCTAGTAAATAAATAAATCCTGGGTTAGGGGTCAACTCAGAATCTATGTATGTGGTCATTGGGACACTAGCTGCTCTGCCCTACAGCTCCGCTCGCAGTTTTCCCGTCCGGGGAAAAAAGTAACATATGTCCACCAGCAGGTCTAGCATGGGGGTGTAAAAATTATCTTTCTCTCGTTTTTATCCACGTCTCACACGCATGGGGGTGTACAATTATCTTTCCCCCTTTTTTATCCACTGCTTCAAGCTGGACCTGCTGGAACAGTGTTGGTTTCTATCAGTGAAAAAAATTGGAACTTACGAACGTCTTTCAGTAGAAAATAATATATCCCGGAATAAAATAAATTATTATAAACAAGCACAAATTAAAAATTTACATAGCCCTCATTAAAGCTAAGCAACATCTCGATCACATTAGTTTTCAAACATAAAAAACCGCAGCCAAATCGGTCCATTCGTTTTGAAGTTATGATTCTCATCCTCCTTTTCTCAACTCCCACCCCTTCCCCCTTTTCTCAACTCCCGCCCCCTCCCCCCCGATATAGCTAAGAACCATCTCGCTTACATAAGCTTTGAAACATAAAATACGGCTTCTAAATCGGTTAATTAGTGTGTGGTTTGGGAGTTACGATCCCCCCCTCCCTCGTTATAGCTAAGAACCATCTCGATGAACCACAGCTTTGAAACATAAAAAACCGCATTTAAATCTGTTCATTCGTTTGGAAGCTACGATTTATTCCCCCTTTTCCTCCTTCCCCCTTTATAGCTAAGAACTATTGAGATAGTTCTTAGCTATAAAGGGGCATGACTGAGGTCATGTCAGCTTCCAAACAGAAAAAAACACATCAATATCGGTCCATTCGTTTGGGAGCTACGATGCCACAGACAGACAAACACACACACACACACACACACGGTGACACAGTGATACACACTCTAAACTTATAACACCCGTCTCTTTGTTCGGGGGTTAAAAACAAAAAACCCGACTGCGAACAAAACTAAAAAGAGAAAGCAAACAAGCTTTAGATTTTTGATTTTGAAATATTAAGTCATTTTATTTTATTTTAAACTTTTGTTGTTTATATTTATAAGAATTAGTGAGAATGGTTGCTAACCAAAATTAAATCGTTATAGATCAAAATTTAATCGTAAATGGTCATTCGAAATAAAATTTATAAGAGAAACATAATGATGATTTTCAAATACCTATTCAATGATACTCCCCATTAGTTGACAGAGTTCGTCGACTTTCATTTTTTCTTTTCCTCAATATGGCATCTAGTTGTCGCCATATTGAATTCATGTCTTTAGTAGCACTCGCAAGATTAAGATAAATCGATTGACGTAAGAAACATCAAAACTGGACCACGCGTTTTGTCTATATAGTGCCACAAAGGCTCAGACATGCATACTTATCTTTAAATCGTTATAGATCCTAAATGGTCATTCAAATGAAAAATGATAAGAGAAACCTAAAGATGATTTTCAAATACCTATTCAATGATAGTCCTCTTGACATAATTCGACGACTTTCATTTTTGCTTTTTCACAATTTATCGTCGCCATATTGAATTTTAATTAATGTCCTGTTTTTAGTAAAACATTTAGTTACTACACTACACTTACACTTACTTACTTTCTGTAGTTTTTTGCCTATAGGATTAGCACGTTGAAGTGGCAGTGGACTGGTCATATTTGCCGAAGGACTGATAACCGTTGGGGTAGACGTGTTCTTGAGTAGAGACCGCGACTCGGCAGACGTAATGTAGGACGTTTTCCGGCTAAGTGAAGCGACGACATACGCAAGATGGCTGGCGGCGGTTTGAAAAGAAGAGCTGAAGATCGGGCTTAGTAGCGTGCTTTGGGAAAGACCTATGTCCAGCAGTGGACTGATGCGGGCTAATAATAATGATGATGATGATAATGTATTTAGTAGCACTCGCAATATTAAGACAAAACTATTGACGTACGAATCATCAAAATTGGTCCAAGCGTTTGGCGGGGAGGTGGTGGGGGGTTTGGTGTGGGTATTTTTTGAACTAATTTTTATTTAAATTAGTTTGGGGTCATACTATATAATATTTTCATTTGAAACCAAACAGGGAAACACAAAAAATATATGTTTCTTTAAATTCGTTTATGAAGACGTTTCCAATGATACCTTATTTGTCAAATGATGATGAGTAGTTTAGAAGTTATGAGGGAACAGCTGAACATACATACATACCCACCCATATACATACATACCGGTTAAAATCATAACCCTCTTTTTGCTTCTCCGTACTCGGGTAATTAACATGACTAACAAGGACTAAACGTACACGTCTTGCTGCGATGTGGCGGCCGATCTATGTGCGCGTAAGGCTTGTACGTAAAAGCCGATCGGCGTATCTTAGGTGCATCACTTTCGATTTGGCGGCGTGGAATCCGTATTTTTTTTAAACATTAGGCTAAGAGCTACTTCGTACGTAAAATCAATCGCACTGAAGACTTTCTTCTTAACAACAGTTAACAAGAAAAGTATTTTCTAAACTTTAACAACTTTAACTTTAACATTGGCTCTTATCGCAGGAAAGTTAGTTTACTAACTTGATCGTTTCCATTTCAGTTCTACTTATTGCTGTATGCTGTATTCACACTGAGTTTTTTTATTGTTTTTCGTATGAGGTGGTGCTGGCCTCTGGTGTCAGAGTTTGTCAGGCTGTCCACGGACCTCTGACATGGCTTGACGACTGCTATTAATCAATAACAATCGGGTCCGACAGCTTAACGTGCCTTCCGAAGCACGGAGCTATGGAAAACTGCAGACATGTAATTGGTGTGGAGCCCAGGAACGAACCCGCTATAAAGTTAGGTTTAAAGAAATTTATAATTAAATTATAGTTGGATTCTAAGTTACACAATTAAACCGTTACAGTAATTTTTTGTCCTGCTCGTCAAGGTACATGTTAAGCAGGAGAGGTGATGCATCTCGGGAGCCGAAATTAGTTAATATTTTCAATGTTATTTTACTTTTTTTAACAATCTTCCGATATTATTTTTTTTGACTTATGTCATATTTTGAAAAATCGGAGCAGAAGTAAGTATTTGAATGTTTGTTGGGATTACACACTTTTTTTTGTTTAAATATCTTCGGTAGAAACTGAATGAAGTTAATTCATTCCATCTGCGGCGGGAACGTCAAAACGGTTTTTTAGGAAACTTTACGATTTTATTCAATCGAGGCAAATATATTTAATCGTGTTTCGGTGACCACATCCGGATAAAAACAATATATCCCGGAATAAAATAAATTATTGTAAATTTTTAACACAAATTAAAAATTTACATAGCCCCAACCCCCCCTACCCCTCATTAAAGCTAAGCAACATCTCGATTACATTAGTTTTCAAACATAAAAAACCGCAGCCAAATCGGTCCATTCATTTTGAAGTTACGATTCTCACCCCCCCCTTTTCTCAACTCCCACCCCTTCCCCCTTTTCTCAACTCCCGCCCCATATAGCTAAGAACCATCTCGCTTACATAAGCTTTGAAACATAAAATACGGCTTCTAAATCGCTTCATTCGTGTGTGGTTTGGGAGTTACGATCCCCCCTCCCTCGTATAGCTAAGAACCATCTCGATGAACCACAGCTTTGAAACATAAAAAACCGCATTTAAATCTGTTCATTCCCCCTTTATAGCTAAGAACTATCTCCGTCATGTCAGCTTCCAAACAGAAAAAAACACATCAAAATCGGTCCATTCGTTTGGGAGCTACGATGCCACAGACAGACAAACACACACACACACACACACACACACACACACACACACACACACACACACACACACACACACGGTGACACAGTGATACACACCCTAAACTTATAATACCCGTCTCTTTGTTCGGGGGTTAAGATTTAGCTTTAGATTTTTGATTTTGAAATATTATAACATTTTATTTTATTTTAAACTTTTGTTGTATAAGAATTAGTGAGAATGGTTGCTAACCAAAATTAAATCGTTATAGATCAAAATTTAATCGTAAATGGTCATTCGAAATAAAATTTATAAAAGAAACATAATGATGATTTTCAAATACCTATTCAATGATACTCCCCATTAGTTGACAGAGTTCGTCGACTTTCATTTTTTCTTTTCCTCAATATGGCATCTAGTTGTCGCCATATTGAATTCATGTCTTTAGTAGCACTCGCAAGATTAAGATAAATCGATTGACGTAAGAAACATCAAAACTGGACCACGCGCTTTGTCTATATAGTGCCACAAAGGATCAGACATGCATACTTATCTTTAAATCGTTATAGATCCTAAATGGTCATTCAAATGAAAAATTATAAGAGAAACCTAAAGGCCTCCTCACACCTAAGAAAAATCAGCTCGCTTACTCCTTGACATTCGCTAGTGATGTGGTACATCTGAACCTAATTAATAGGTGAAAAGCAAATGCAAGAACAAGTTTGTAATTTAAAAACTCATGTAAATACCTCTTAGCAATCGCGAGGTATGCGGATTGAAAATAAATTTTAATACGTTGCAATATGGTATAATATTCCATCTGACTTATTTGGCTTGTTTTGCACTAAGTTTCTACATATTTTTGATAAATAGAAAAATAAATTTTATCTCGTGGTAATACAGTTCATTGTCAATTATTTGATAACTCATTTAGTGAAATAAAATGTGAGAAAATTTGAAAATTTTGAGATCGATTTTCTAAGCCGCACTTACTGATATTTCCCATTAGAAAATAGATCTTATTAGTATATTAGCAAAACATAATTTAAAAATAGCACAAAAGCAGTAATTTTTAGGTCGAATTTAGCAATTTCTTCGGCATGCATTGTTCTTTTTGTTTAATCCGTTCATAAAATTATCAGCACGAGGCGCGCAATGTTTACGTTAGTTTATTGAAAATAGCGTAAGTTTCAACAACATGTATCATATACATCACGCGATATCTAGACCTATTTTATGTGAGTCATTATAAAAAGAAAGCCTTGAAACTGCAGGTATTTGCTAAGTTCCTTCCTAGGTTTGACGTTTAAAAATCAGAAAGAAAAATAAATCCTATACTATGGTAATACAGTTTATTCTCAATTGTTTAACACCACAAAAAGTAAAATCCAAATTGTGAAATTTTAGATCGATTTTCTTAGCCGCACTTACTGATATTTCTCATTAGAAAATAGATCTTATCAGTATATTATCAAAGCATATCTTTTAATAGCACAAAATTGCCAAAAGCTAGGTTGCAGTTAACCGATTGTCAGATGTACATCGACTCTTTTCTTAAATCCGCTCAAGAAATTATTAGCACGAGGGGAGTAATGTTTAGGTTACATAATTCAAATTGACACCGATATTTTATAATCTACTGTTCCATTGCGCTATTAATACAAGTAGCTTATGAAAGACATTTAATAAATCGAGCAATGGAAAATGTGGAAAACTTACCTACGACAATATTTTGTAATAAGTAAGTAAACGCCCATTTTATGTCATCAAGCTCCGCCTTCAAATATTTTGAATTACGCTTACTGGCCGTGACGCTCCGCCTTTCTTATAGTTTTGAGCCAATCATACCAAATGAAACCTTATGGGCGGTCTTATTTGGTATAATTGGCTCAACGTCATCGACTCATAAAAAGAACACATGGAAAAATAAATCATATACTATGGTAATACAGTTTATTATCGATCATTTCATACCAAATTAGGTGAAATCAAATTTTCGAAAATATTCGCATCCACTTTCTCAAATAAAATACCGTCATTTGTCATTCAAAAAAATAACTTATCACATTACATTAAATCACAATTTTCAAATAGCACAAATAAATGGTTATTTTTAAATATTTTGCTAAGAAAACCTACAAAACCTTGCAGACGAACGGCACTTATTGATGTCAATTTGCAACCAGCATCAGTTGGGGTGACGGCAATAGAATGTTAACTTTGTAAAGATAAACAATAATAAGCTACATATTCTTCTACACTAATCAACTTCAACACATATATTTTAAAGAGGAAAAATTTTTATTGCTTGTATGTTTGTTTGTTGGTTTTAATGTATAAACTCTAAATATCCTAAACTGATTTTAAAATTTCTTGCATTTATAAAATGCTTCATTACCAGTGAGTAACATGGCCAATATTTCATCATTCAAAAAATTAGAGATCCTTACGAAAATTGCAATAATGTAACTCAAGGTATCAAAACTATGCAAAAATGATGATTACTTGCTGTATAAGGAACGTAATGACATGTTGCCGTGGAAAATAAATAATAACAAGTCTGTCAAGTACGTGAGTAGGCAATAGTCTTTCGTTCAAACTCACTACTGCAAATGATTTTGAATTACACTCATTGCTGGGTTTTTTAGAAATTATGACATATAAATGCTAAAAGTGAGAAAATTCCGCGGTGTGAGCGCTTACCGTGTAAAGCCGTAAAACCTATAAAACAGAACCGTGATGTACCTGATGACTGACTTACTGACTGACAGACAACGCAGAGTCTAAACCGGTGGATCTAGAGATTTGAAATTTGGAGGATATATTCTCTGAGTATCCAAGAGGTGTATTCAGCTCAGCTCTATGATGTACCGAATATATATTGTTTGTCAAAAAACGGAGTTTAACGTGGCAGGACGCACAGAGGATAATCAGAAAAACATATGTTTTTGTGATCTTTAATTCGGTATAACTCACGATTTCTACGTGGCGTATACGTTTCACAACAAACAAATGGCCATGCACCTAGACAGAGCACCAACCGCTTTTATATTATTAAATTATGATGATGACACTTTGTAAATATAGTCTTAAACAAGTGCTGCACAAAAAACTATGGTACAATAAAATCGACTTCAATTGGATTAACTAATAACTAAAATTACTAATCTAATTTTGATTCAATTTAAACATTACTATACTGGAAGTCTTGTTTCTCAAGTAAAAACCATCATCTAATTCGGTTCAGAAATCCTTATATATATAAGAGAACATAAACTATAAAACAAATAGATTTTCTAATTAAAAGAACTGAACCAATTTTGATGAAGTTCATATGGGACTACACTGAAAGTTTACTCTTTTGAATATAACAACAACAAAATCAAAAATCCAAATCGGTTTAGAAATCTTAAAGAGGCAATATAAACACAAAATCAAATGGATTTACTAAAAAAAAACACAATTTATTGTCGAACAACTACTGAACCAATTTTGATAAAATTTATATGAAATCACTTGGAGAGTATAAAAACAAAGGTTTCAAACAATGTTTTTTTTTGGTATGCAAATAAATCGGTGTACATACATAAAAAAAACATATATGGTCTCTTTTTGTGAAGTCGATTATAAAAAACACTTGTTTAATAATATTTGAAAATTCATCTTTAAAGCGGTGAACAGGGATGGCAAAGTTTATATGAAGAAACATTAGGTATTTGTTGAAAGTAGAGTACGGATTTAAATGAAATTTGATATAATATATTGCAAGGAATATCACGCTAAGAGGCGGAACCTAGCAGCTGGTGGTGAGATGCCATGAAAAGATGGCTGGATGGATGGAGTGAAACGCCACTATTCCGTCGGCAGTCAAAGGTGTTCAATTATCTCTCAATTGCGTTCCTTAAATTCCCCTTATTTAATTTCTAAAAGTATTTCATGTGTAATAAATTTGTTTTGTGAATTATAATTGACTGAGCGAGCGCAAAGTGCGAGCGAAACATCGTTTCAGCTTGGGTATAAATGCTTTCGTATGTCTGTCCGGATCTCTGTTCTCCTCAACAGGTCGCATTTCTCAATCGATCTAGATGAAACTTAGAATACAGGTTTGATGAGATTTTAGAATTATTTAAAATATTTAGCATTTTTGATTTACTTCCCCCAAAAAAGAGCAAAAAAGGAGCTAATGAATATCTTCTTCTTATATGATCCGATTTCGATGGTTCTTTTTTATTTGAAAGATAGAACTTTAATGTTAGTCTCATAAAAAATTGGTGAAGATTTGGTAAGGATCTTCGGCGTGAGTAGCAGAAGAGCTCCTCAAAATGAAGTAAATTACTCACTTTTAGCTTTCTACCAGTAGAATCAGCCCTTTACCTACTAGGTAGGGATTGATGGAGCACCTTGGTGATAATGTTAGTTTTACAATAAAGTAACTAGATGGTGCTACTGTGCACCCTTAGATTGATTGAAAAAAAGATTGTGCACGCGAGGTCTACAGCCCACAGATCCACTAATATAAAATTGTGTGTGATCGTGTATACTTTTTAATAAACCCGCATCTGGTTGCTAATAATATAATTAATTATGCAGTCGTAGTTACGTGAACTGTGCGGATTACAGCTATTTAATTTAAATGCTACATTACAGGTCACTGCTGTGCGCTAGCAAGCAGGTGGTATTGTTTTTTTCTCATTTTTACGACTTACAAGCCTTTCGTATATTTTGTTTTTGTTATTATACTTTTACAATAAGCAACATCACAGTACTGTTGTGTGAAGAATAATCTCGTTACTCGTTAGGCACACATCGGAGAAGAGTCTCGCATAGCTAATTCAGGACAATGTTTTCATAAGAAAAATTGATGATGTTAATTAGTCAGAATGGCATACAAAGATCAAAAATGAGAAAAAAACAATACCACCTGCTTGCTAGCGCACAGCAGTGACCTGTAATGTAGCATTTAAATTAAATAGCTGTAATCCGCACAGTTCACGTAACTACGACTGCATAATGTACTGTACACTTAACGCTGAACATTCTGGGCTCAGTAACGGTAACCACACGGTAGCGCTTCGTGTTAATTCACCCCAAACGTGGTGGGGTAATTCCGGACATCGAGTAAAGTGGGTAAAGTGTTATTTGTCGACAAATCTGTCATTATGTTTTTGTAGAGAAACTCGTTCGTCGCCAGAACTTTTGGCTTTGTGATAGGTTTGTAGGTGCATGTTTGCTATATTTCTGGAGTTTTTGGGTGAAAACTGTTTTGGACTTTGTCCTCACGTTTTATTTTACAAAATAATATTAGCCCGTATCAAGCACTACTGAGACTTAATCTTATTCTGTGCCCGTATCTAATTACATTCGTGTACATTCTACACAGCACCGTCAAATACAAACGCAGCTTAGTGCGAACTGGGCCCTATTTCATAAAGCGACAAATCGTAATAAAACTACTAATGTCAGTCGAATACGCCAAACTTGCGTTTCATATATCAAACAATCACGACGGGACTGATGATTGTCAGTCATATTGCATTTCACAATGCCAGTCATGCCAGTCATAGTAAAAAATTAACTCACTATTTTGATTGACCGTCCAGTGACGGGTAACACAATTGTCATTACAATTCTACAAATCGTGGTAATTTTTAAGTGACCGCCGTTTCATAAAACGTTTTTCTCTTGACATTTGTCAACTGTATATACAACATACACATAATATACAAAACATATACATGTATACAACTGTCGGTTGACTGCCGGTCACTACTATTGTTTTATGGAATACATTTAACAATTAATTGAATAAATTGTCGGGATTTTATGAAACGCATTTCGGTAGTTGGACTGACATATGTCGATTGACATTTGTCAGTCTACTATAGTTTTATGAAATAGGGCCCAGGCCGCGCATCCCGCACTCTCTGTTGGGATTTCTCTAGGCACGAGCAAAATAGGCATATTACTCATGTTAATATGCTTGTCCCGTATAGTCCTGCTAATCTTCACTTTTTAACGATAACTCAGCACTTATTTAGTAATAATATTGCTCAGGGGCAACAAAGTTGTAACAACTCCCGAGAAACTTCATAGAATTAGGAATTTTAGTGTTTTTTTTGAGTTGTCTAGTAATTTATAACTTGCTAGCCTCAGTAAAATCTAGCCTAGAATATTTTGTCCTACAAATTTGGAATTGCTCTGGCGTAGTTCCGTATTTCAGTTGTAGTATTTGGCGGCCCACCAAGTGCTATTTAACTTTTGGTACAATGAAGTCCGTCGATGTTCAAAGGCTTGTTGATTTTGTAGGTATTTCATCGAAATGATAATTTTATCCCGTGGATGACGTTTTATAAATAAATTCACTAGATAATTGATTTACTTCAACAATGCTATTTAAGGAAATTTCCTTGGTGGAGAAATATACAAATTCGTTTTAAACGGTTTTATTTAGCATGATCTGTTTGTTGATTCTTGTTTATTTGTTTGTGTGGGTCAAAAATAATAATTGAAATTTTACACCCTTCATGTTGACCGATTGATCTAAAAATTGGTACACGCCTTTAGTTCTGATGACAATACTATTATGTACATTCAGTATCATTGTGAATCCAAAATGGCGGAATACTTATTATTTTCAACCCCCTCAATTTGGGTATCAAATGAAAGGGCTTAACTACTACTAGAATACATTATACTATGGAAATTCTAAGTCCAAGATGGGCGGCACTACAAAATGGCGGATTACTTTTTCATTTATATCAATCCCTTAATATGGGTATCAAATGAAAGTGCTTGACAAGTAGAACACAGTACATTTAGAAATAACTCAATTATAACCTAAAAACTTAAAAATAAAATATATTTATTATTTTTAAAAGTTATTTGGTGTTATATTTTTATGTAAGCTAAAAAAATAAAAATAAAATTACAGGGCTTAGCGTACCCTCAGTAATGTAAATTCGACTCGCCACGCGATTTAATTTTATTTTTGAGCTGTTAGTACATATAAAAAAGTCTAACTAAAAAAAAAAAAAAAAAAATCTAAGTTGGCATCTCTCGTAAACAGAGTTTTGTACTTCAAATACCTTATTGCTATAATGTATATAAGGTATTTGAAGTACGAAACTCTGTTAAAGAAATATAGAAATATCAGATTCATTTCACGAACCGCAAACTTACTCGTATTTTAGATGTAACTAATAGAAAAAAAAAATTATTTTAATTCCATCTATTCGAAAAGGACGAATTGGTTCGCCTTTAAGTAAACCCAAAGGTGGTGTTTTCTATAAGAAACTTTTTGCGGGCAGTAATGAGTTTTTAATCCTCTTTATAAGTGTGCTCAATTATCTATAATAATAATAATATATTTGGGACAATTCCACACCAATTACCTAGCCCCAAACTAAGATACCCTGTAATATGGGCACTAGATAATGGATAAACATACATAAATACGAATATTAGCATCCATGACTCGGAAACAAACATTTCTGCTCATCACACAAATGATTGCACCTTGCAGGATTCGAACCCGCGACCGTTTGATTTCGTTCCTAGGGTCTCTAGCCACTATGCCGCGCACTTTTAGAATTTGGAACATCTTAGTGTTCAGCGCCAAAGAAATCGAACGCAAATAATGTTTGAATAAAGACTGGCTGGTACGACGGCTCATAGTCACGCTGGCTGAATAAAAAAAAAAGAAATCAAATTAAAAAACGCGCGAACTACAGCCCGCGTTTTTGTCAATTTTCACGGATTGTTAGAAATTCATGGTTTTGTTTTGAAAAATGAGTTCTTCAAGTGACAGTGAAAGTATAGAATTAACTCCTGAAAGTATTAGAACTGACGCAAGAAATGTGATGGATTCGGACATTATTTCAAACACGCAGAATATAAAATCTACAACAATCTCTAATCCTAATAAAACTAGTACAATAAATTTTCATAATTGCGAAAATGACTCAAATGTAAATATAAGTTTTTAGTTGTTTTATTATTAGATACTATTTAATTTCAATTTAGTTGTTATTCTTTGTTTTATTAAATAATAATATTACAATAAAATATGAGGCGCCTTTTATTTTCTCATAGTGGGTGATGAAAAGTAGAGTGTATCACTCGTGCGCAAAATATATTTTTGGCTCGGGCGACGTACTTTGAAACCCTCGCTACGTTCAGGATTCTATCGACAAAGTCCTTCTAAGTACAATCTTTGAAAGCTAGGTTTAATAAAAGAAACATAAAAAACTTTAGGTGATTTTTTATTAGCTTTATTAACTTTAGCAGGGTAAATAGGGAATTCATGAATAGAAAATCTAACAAAGCTGTTTACTTTTCTGGTTTCCGCTCTTAATTCTACAAAGGATAAGTTTCAGTATTGTTTACGAACAACATTGACTTTGCAAATGATCCTACTGTATTTGCTACTAAATAGAAGGTTGAAAATAAGGGCTGCAGCTGTAGGCAGCAACTATGTTTATTTTTGGAAATACATAGTTAAGTATGATGATAATGTTTGTTTCCGTGTCATGGATGTAATATTTGTATCTATGTATGTTTATCCGTTGTCTGGCACCCACAGTTCAGGGTATCCTAGTTAGGGGCTAGGTAATTGGTGTGAATTGTTCCGAATATATTTATTTATTTATATTTATAGACTTAGGGTTCGGTAATCCTAAGCTATCCAAATTATATAGGACCCGTAGGGCATCGTATGCCTGCCCTCTGCATTCTGACCAATCGCGTCACTCTGAAGTGGTATAAACTTTGATCAGTCAACTACCTCCGGGAGTTGTTGAATGCTCAAAGGGTATTTATTATCGCTTGAACCATCTATCAATGTTGATAGGATTATATTGTTATTCGAGTAGTACACAATACGCTCTGTAAATAACCTCGATTAAAAACCAATAGAGACAAGTATAAATACGTAAGGGACCTATAGGTATAGTTTATTTTTAGTTTAGTATAACGGTCAACTTAATAAAATTCAGTTTTAAATCTAGATTGTTCATTGCTCCACTACTTACACCATTATAATGGATGGCCAGGACTATTTCGTACTCCTTTCCGCTCAGCTATTTCCCAGTAATTACCCTTTCGCAGTGGAAGGCGGGCATATGTTTTGTTTATTTATCTTCTTCTTTTTATTTAAGAGAAGCTCTTGTTGGTGGAGTAATTTTCAGCGTTCCCTATCTTCGGCCAAAGCTATGACTTCCCTATAAGACAAGACATTTGTTTTCTCCTTTATCTGATCTGTAAATGTCTTTCTAGGTCTGCCTCTTTTTCTCTTCCCTTCCACCTTCTTTTCTTTGATGGTTCTTACGAAGTTGTCATTTCGTATAAGGTGGCAAAACATCTTTCCTCTTGTCCTTTCTATGGTCGCTAGTAATTTCCGTTATTCATAGACGAGACTAAGTACTTTATTTGTAGGAACAGAATATAAGAGTACCAGACCAGCATTTATGCTGCCATAAAAACCTTGATGTGTTCAATTCGTTGATGGTTATTGGAAGTTCAATCGTTTTTGTAGTTTCAGCTCAATAATAAGGTCCATCCCTTTTCATCCCGCGGGGACTGTGCGAACCAGTGAAGAGAATTCAGAAAACAGACAATGAAATGAGATCTTATTTCGACAATTCTAATAAATTTTATAGTAGTAACTAGTAACTCAAGGAACTTAATGGAGGTCCTAGCAACTTCAAGCGTCAAGCAAACTCCGTTTTAACAAAATTGGCAGAAAAAGAATGTTTGAAGCCTGAATTGAAGAACATCCATAATCTTTGTTGGTTTAATTCCTTTCCCAATTATTTACAATGACCACTTTCATTCTCCATTAGTTAAAGTGGTGTGTGAATCCGACGATGTGTCGAAAGGCAAGCCCGACTAATGACCTCCAGTGGACCATATAACACACAGACTGACAGAGACTAGATACCGGGAGTTTGTAACATCTTAGGAATCTGAGCGTGTCATTTTGTCTACATTTGATCATGGCTTTAATAGTTATCCATAGCCGTATCCAAAACTACCGGATACCTGAAAAAAACCCGGATAGTTAAGTTAACAAAATTAACCAAACAAAAAAAATATCGGTTGGTACAGTTGTTTTTTAAAAAAGAAAACAAATCACATCCATTTGACAAGAAAATAATGTAATACCATGAAAAGGTTCTGATGATGAAAAAGGAAGATAGTTAATAGAATAGTTTCCATCCAGGCTCAAAGCAAGCGCTCGTGCAGAATCGGTTTTTTGTATAGTGTAAACGGTTCCCAGAGTTACCGCTCGTATTTATCCTTAATAAGCCCATCTGGATTGGGTTCATATGATTTGTTTTGATGGGTCCTATACATTACACAAGGTGACGAGGGTCTGATTATAGAGTGGGAAGGTGTTTCCTAAGCTTGTATTTTAGATTTGAAATTTACGGTATAGTTTTTTGTTTTTTTAAAGAAACCAATAACTAAGTGCGAGATGCCTAATTTGCTCCAATTTCGGTCACACATTGACGATTACCATGGGCCATCTATTCTCTCTATATCTGTGATATAATACTTAATTGATTGAGGTCATTTGATCTGGTCTCGGTTATTCTGGTCTGAATGATACATTGCTTATGTCATGGCTCGAAGACATCGAGTCCTGGAATAAACTTCAAGAATGAGAATTATGTTCATGAGAATCTGCTCGTCTTGGTGCATAAAATAATAATAAATTCCTAAAGTCTTCTTATCGACTATGGCCTTATGTAAAGTTAGAAATTTATAGCCCTTTTAGGTCTGAGAACAATTTGTGTGGTTGGCCCGCTGGTTCTCATCAGCCTAGGGTTCCTCAGACTGGTCCTCATGAAATATGATATTAGAATTTTTGAATAAAAGCAATTGATTCATATGGATGTACTAAAACACTAATGAACAAATTTTGAGGAATTTTATATGGCACCCAAAGTAATAATCGACAAATCGGTTCAGAAATCTTGGATATATGCAGTGGTATGAAGTGAACCTAATCCCTCACATGTTACTTAATGAAATTCTATCTGTGCCTGCGGCTTTCATTTTTCTGGGCTAAAAGTAACCTATGTGTTATTCCAGGACCAATAAATACAATATACTAAATTTAATAAAAAATCGTTCAGTCGTCCAAAGGATTTTTATTGATTGCTCGAGTTTTACTCATTGGATTGAGATACGAAGTACACCAGTTTTTATGTAGGCAAACCAAGCTATCAACAGTGAAAACAGACAAACAAACAGATTACACACCATTAAAAAAATGTTATATTCTTATTCAGTAGCTTATAAGTAAGTAGTTTTTTTTTCAATTATGTTTGTTGCTAGTCTTTTTGCTTCATAAATTTGGATATCGATAAAATATGATCAATGAATGTACTTACATACGAGTGTAAGATGGGTTAAATTATACACAAAAAAACAGTCGAGTTGAGAATCTCCTTCTTTAGGAAAGTCTAATTAAATCAGTCGAATTAAAATAGTATCAATGTCTGGGCCATAATACATACTGGCCCAGTGCCTACCTACAGTAGCTCAGTGGTTCGATCCTCAGCTCCTCGTCAGTAATTTTCTTAAGTAATGTGCGGAATTTCATCGCTACGTGCTTTTGATGGCGCTGTAGTTCCCGGCTGTTATTGATTAAAAGCAGTCGTTAAGCCATTTCAGAGACACACGAGCCCTCGGGCGGCCTGACAAACTCTGACACCAGAGGCCTGCACTACCTCATACTACAAGCAAGCAAATACCGAAACCACAGAACAAATTATAGTACCCTAAACCCGTTTTGTTTGATTGATTGATGTTTTTCTTCATCATTTCGGCTTTATTTTAATTAACTTAAAGCCGGACTGATATTGTAGCCTAACGGTTCAATAATGCAACATAGAATCCAACGATACCGTGTTCGGTCCTAGGCACAGCTTCAATGACTTTTCTAAGTTATGTCGTGTTTTCCTTCGCTCCTTGCTTCGAAAGGAACGTTAAGCTGTCGGCTGTTATTGATTAATAGCAGTCGTTAAGCTATGTCAGTGGCCCTCGGGCGGCCTGACAATCTGACACTAGAAACCTGCGCTACCTCATACGACAAACAAACAAAAACCCGGACCTCAAATTAAACACAGAGCTTTTGCATTTGTTCCATTCAAAATGAAACCTTTGTAAGCCACCCTCAAAGCAGTGAATACCACTGAAGCGTCATTCAACTCGGCAGTGCTATTCAGAACTGAATCGATTCAACAAGTGATTACAGCCGCCTGAACCGCAGTCAATGTCACTGGGGATTTCAATATGGGATCACTACGCCACTTCAAAATACGAGTTTATTTTTTATTTTTTTGTCCTGTTTTGTCCCAATGCTGGGTAAATGTTTATCCCATATCTTTCCATGCGTCTCTATCCTGAACCTAGGTCTTGCCAACCTATTCTGATAGTGCATGTTGACTTAAAGTCATCATACCACCTTGTTCGAGGTCGGCCACGACTTCGCCTACCAGCTGTAGGCTTCCATTGAGTGGTGACTTTATTTGCCCACCTCGCCGGATGCATACGGATCGTTCACCTAACGTCACCGGATTTTTCACCTAATTTTATTTAATCTACTGAGTCATCGAATACTTATTTTTTCTATACATCAATTAGCACAATGTTTGATACATCGAAGTAAGTTTTTTTAAATCCAAGTAAGTTTTTTAAGTATATCTTTAAAAGATTTTTACATACTATATTCAAGTACAACAAAGTCACGCCTTTGATGACATCAATAACTTATTTTCATAATAACAATAATTTCTTGTAAAAGTTGCTTTTTTAAGTCACCTAGTGAGTTTTTTTAAATATTTTCATTGTACAGACTTTTGGTTTACTGCTTTATTAATGTAGGTATAGATAGGTATGGTCACCGCCGCCCCGGTGATTACATGTTCGAACGATGCTAAAACTCATTACGAAAAGTATTTTTCTTCAAACGGCTATAAGCTTCATAATATGTCATCAGTCTATGAGGCGAATTTCACTGGCTTTATTGTAGTTACACTCTACTACCACAGTCTACTACTAGGTGGTTGAATATATGGAAAAACAACGGAAAATCTAATCATTTGTATTCTGAAAGTGAACTGCAAAATTCCCCAGGCATTGTTGTGAAAATTAACTATTGAATTCATGGATAATATTATACTCTTTCTTATTTCATTGGAATGAATACACTTCGAAGCCCTTTGCTGCTGAAACGTGTTTGAAAATGGAGACCATTTGATCACAATTTTCTTGATAATTTAACAAAGAATTTTATCCGTACATATTTCTCCAGAACGTGGTTCGAATAGCAAATGTTAAAGACTTTATGAAGCCTTTAACATAACCTTTCGTCCGTGACTTTTCTCTCGTACAATATGAAAACTACATTGTTTCTGTAAGTTGATTTATATTTTACTTCAAATTTTGAGAAAGTAGACAAAGTGGGTCCCTACATTCATGAGCATGGGTCCCTCAATTTTGTGTAATATCCTAAACAAAATAAGTTTCAAGTTCTCAACATAATATCCTGAACAAAATAAGTTTGTATACCTAAACAAAATAAGTTTGTATACCTAAACAAAATAAGTTTTGAGTTTTCGACATAATATCTCGTTGCTAATGTCAAAGATCATAGGACTAATGATACTGACAATGTTAGTTTCAAATCTTACATTGCACTGAGTTAACATGTTTAATACCAAATTTTATTCATATATTTTACACTAGGGTTCGTAAATGTTCATATCTCGCTAGCTTACCTATAGCCTAGTTGTCTGGAAGAGATCGCTGCTAAGTAATACGGCCATCGATACCATTTTTAAGCCCTATGTTAACTTAATTGTAGCTGTTATATTGGTTTTTAGCGCATTACGTAGTTATCTTCTAGCAGGATGAACCAAACTAATAGACCAACATTTGATCTCTGATCAAAGAATAATTATTATACTCTACTTTGGTTAATAGCAGTCAAATTTTAATTATAATATTGACTACTTGAAATGGGTATGTTTTCAGTTAACTTTAATAATACATTTTTATAATAGAAACAGATATAATTAAAAACATTATATGTGCCCTACTCGTGAGTTCCAAAAGTCTTACGAAGGGCGTTTATTACAAAGCATTTGATATTTCATTAATCTTGATATTAAACTAGTACGTAAGCGTTGTGAGCCAGTAATTAAGGTTCGTGAAAGTGAAAATCTCTATACATATAAAATAGCCGTTATATGGAAATCGAGATATTTACATATGGTGCGTAGTTGACCTATTTGGGTAGAGGCAGACCGATATTGGCGTGTGTATAGTTATGTAATGGGGACAATGTAATTTGAGCAAAAATGGGATCACATGATAATTGTGACTTTATAATTTCATGTCGATTTTTCAATTATTGTTTCCTGTGCTGGGTAATTTTGGTTGCACATTGAAGAATTAGCCTGCCAATATGCTATGCTGGCGAAGATAATTATAGTGATGCGCAGTAAAGAAGTCCACTGCTAAACTCATTATGGGCCCCCGGAATACTAAGTTGGTTTTTTTCACAATCATCACATATATGTTATACATACCTACACCCAAACTTCCTAATTTTTTAATAATTATTACCTTGATTATGTTGTTAGACTATAAAAGATAATGGATCATATTTGATTTAACTTGGTTTATTTAGGGTGATATGACTGCGCCTACAGGCGCGTATGGATGACCGTTCATACCGAATGCAAAATATATTTCGTGATTTATTTCAGCGCTTCCTAGCCCTCTACTTTGGTAATCTAACTTTCTGGACGAACATACCTACTGCGTAAAATATTTTCAACGAAAAATATAAAATATGAATGTATGTCTATAAGTATGTTGGTATAGTATACCGCCTGATTCGAACATTGGAGAAGCTTCGAATCATAAATTTGTAAAGAAAACAAACCAAAGAATTTTGTGTTATTTAATGAAAAATTGTGGTGTTCGTTAAAATTAAATGCCTACAGGGCTTCCAAAATGTAAACAGAATTTATTGGCAGTAGATAAACGGTTCAAACAGTGAAAATGTATGCAATAACACGTTTTGCTTGAGAAGAACACTCGCCATAATATTTGAACGTTATGTTGAATATACGAGTCTACATACACTTGACAAAAATAGACTAGCATTTTAGAACTCGCAAAATAAGCAGTTTTCCATTAGGCATTGTCAGTTTAGTTCTTTCATCGTCAAGAGATGGCGCTCGCGTAACTTTTGGTATCAACTCAACCGAACGCAGTAATCGAAATCAGGTAAAAACAGCGACCGTAAAAATACACAAACCACGAGCGAATCAAACGAACAACCAGTTGTTTGTGTAGTGAAATTTGTTATTTTTTTATTTTGACATTGGCAGTTTTTACATATTCAGATTCTATATACCCCTTTATTAAAGCAGATAAATTTAATCTAAATAAAACGGTCCATTTTCTTTGCATCATTAACTATAATTTATAATATCAAGAAGGTAGAAAATACTACCAATAAATACTAAATTTATGAATTTGTTACAAAACTGACGCACAACTTGCCATAAACATGGGAACGCGGAATGTCATAAGCCCGCCAGTTAGAGTAATTCAAAATCTTTGGTCATACCCAAGGAATTTCTATGTACTTCCTTGTTGTTGTTGTTTGTTTCTTCCTTTCTAAGAACTTCCTTGGTCATACTAAACTACAGTACTGTCACAGAATACCTAATAATACTACGTTACTGTTACCAAAACTGTCGCCAATGCCATCTAGCGACAGATAAATAATGCTAAAATGACACATGGAAAACCGCTCATTGAATTAAATACTTTTTCTTTATAAGGATGTAGGTACATGGTACGCAACATTAAATAAACCTAAATCTAACTAACCTCTACCAGTATGAAATGTTTTCACAATACTGTCAGTATTCTCTACCACGTTATATAAATGTATAACGATGCGCTAGATTTCTTATGTAAAATATAAAAATATTTAAATGTATGTCAGGGTGTTCAAGACATAAGAGGCATAAATGGAAAAAAAAGTGCATTGAAATTGTTAGATTTAATTTGAAAGATAATCAAGAAGTGTATTTTATAAAAATATAGACGTACTGAATATGGTCATAGACCATACATCACTTTGTTATCTTTTTAGTGCCTAGAGCACATCACATCAATATGTACTTCCGCAGTCGAGAGAGTATTTAATTATTGCGTACTTCCAATTTACTGGAAAATACATGAAAACAAGTGTATAACGATATGAATTAAAGATCGACGTGTCATGGCGTAGACATCAACGACTATTTAAAACATGTAGAGATAGCGATCTAAAAACGTTTTGTGGAGTGTTCGTCTGTCTATTTACTGCGAATAAGTGATACAATAATACATGTGTGTCAGCTTGAAAAATGCGGTGTGGAGAAACTCGAGAGCGCTGTATGGTCCGCTGCGTGCGTTTTTACTACAGGGTGAGGCGCTACCACGAGCGATTCGTGATAACACGTTGTCAGTTGTTTTCATCGGTTTTATTTAACACTTTCCAATGTCCGGCTTGCATCTGTTTTGATCACAACGTGCGAACTGTGAAGTGTGTGTATTACTTTCATATAATACGATGTTACACTACAGTCAATATTAGTCTGAATTAGTGCAGTGCGTTAGAGTCTTTTTAATTACTTTAATGATTGCATTATAAAATAGTACTTCCATAGTTTTAAATAAAACGTAAATATATTAAATTAAATGCCAATATTTGAAAAGATTAGTATTATTTGTGTTTTATTGTTAAGCTAATTAAACTTTTGAACGTACCTACTGATTACCTACTTGTATATTAACCTTCAAGATCTTTGCACAATAAACATATTTTCTTTCATAGACTTTTTCTGCCTTGCTGAAAATGTTAAGTTTGCCTCCCCTCTCGCTCGCTTTGTGGCCATACCTAATCGGTTATCGCACGAGTTGCGGTGTACACAAAATTACTTAGCTAATTAAGTCTCTTCGCGACCGCCTTTAAATTCTTAATTTCTTTGTTGATGGTAATAGACTTGTTGCAAACAAATCTTAAAGTAATAGTGCTATGAATGCCTAATTTAAAGGATCGTTTGGGTCTTAATCAAAGTTTGAGGCACATCCTTTATTCGTCATGAAAAATGTTTATAAAAAGTTTTTGTAAGCTGATATTTCATAAGTCGAGTTTTAAAAAATTAGTGTATTTTGTTTCCTTTGATCCTTGGATCTTCTTTATAAAACTGAAAAATGAACAGTAAAATAGCTCATTTATATGATAGAAAGCGCCACAGACATTGACGACACAGAACATGAATTTCAATGTCTTACATGGCATCGCAATGCATCTCGTTTTCAGGCTTTTAAGTCTCATATGTCCAGTTAATTTTGCTGGTCTGTTCTTAGCCTTATTCTCAGACACCCGATTAATCCTCGTGCCACAGACAATAAATCACATCTCCATAAGAAACAAAAAGTCCGATAACGGGCGGCCAGCTGAACGAGCGTCCAGTTAGGACGCGCTCTAATTGGTGCGGTACCGCTGCTTATCGACGGAGATGGCGGTGAGATGTATCACTGTAATGTGAAAGACACGTTGTTTGATGGTCAGGCAACTTCTTCAGAAAGCCACTTGCCGGTCTTATCCTAGTCCACTTAAAATCAAATTGAATACATGTAGGTAATCAAAATACAGCTGGTACTAACCATTTTAATACTGTATCATGCAACTAATGTCCACTCAGCGATAAAGTTCACTTAATATTTTTCTTAAGTGACTCAGTTTATTAATAATTATCATTATGTTTTTTAAATAGATGTTGTTTCTGCCTCAACAACTCGATAACTGGTCACGAACTAATAAATCATTGCTACAAAATTGCGTGAATATTAATGTGAAGTGAACATTGTGTGATGTAGATACATTAGCGTTCATGCTGCTCGTCTTTTCTACACTAATATTATAAAGAGGAAAGATTTGATTGATTGTGTGTTTGTTTGTTTGTAATGGATAAACTCAAAAATACTGCACTGGTTTTAAAAATTATTTCACCTATAGAATACTAAATAACCAGCGTTTATCAAGGGGCAGAACATTATTTTTCAAAAAAAATTGGATTGGATGAGAATTGCATTAATGTAATCCAAGGTATCAAAAATTTGCAAAAATGACGATTATTTGCAAAAATTATAGATTGTAGGGAACAAGGGAATCGTGTTGCCGTGGAAACGAAATAATAATAAGTCTGTCAAGTACGTGAGCAATAATGCAGTTGTCTATGGTCAACTAGCTTAAAAGCTAAAAAAACACGCCTGCCCTCCCAAAAAAGAGCTTTTGCCAATAAATTATATACTGTTGAAATGGGCTTATCAAGGTCTTCAATTTGATTCCAAGTTTATTTTTTCGATTTTGATTATTGAGCCGCCATACTACCCGCCATATTGAATGTTTTCAAAAATAAAATATAGCCTATGTTACTTGGGGGATGTAAGGATTCTAACGATATCCCATACGTTTAAATCTGTTCAGGCATTTAAAAGTTATGGAGGAATAACAAAACTCACATATATACATGAAACCTAAAAACATTACACTCCTTTTTTGGGCAGTCACATGAAATATCCGAATTTCAAACGCTTCTGGAAAGGGATCAAGGGTACTCCAGAATTCTGTAACTTTATGATTATATTTTTTTATGATTACATTCAACAAACGAGAATATTATTCTCGTATGTTGAATGACTTTTTCAACAGAATAATCATATTCCTGATTGGGAAGAAGGATTGTTAAAGTTGCCAACAAGTTGGAAAGTCTCTGCTCGGCCGAGCGCAAACTTGCAACTAACTTTCCATGTCCATTTCTGTGTGGGTCTTCTGAATTAACATACAGTTTGAGAGTTTCAATGATTGGACTTAAAATTGAAGCATTGGGAGCAACAATCTATATATGTATACTTATAATATTGTCCATACCAAATATATAAAAGTGAAACGTTGTCTGTTTGTTTGTGTGTTTGGGGGTGCTTTCACGCGATAGCGGCTGGACGGATTTTGATTAAATTTGCCAAGTACCCCAGTCTTTAAGTCAAACCCTAAGCTATCCAACAGTGAAAATCACATCGCAATCGGTCTAGTAGTTTTAACGTGATGCGCGAACAAACATACAAAATAACAAACAAACAAACAAACAAACAGAAGACACGGTTTAAAAAAATGTTCTATTCGTGTTCAGTAGCTTATTTAAGTACACATGACCTTTTTCTTTTAAATTATCTTCTATGTACAGACTATTTTGTTCCTATTGCTTTATTATATCTCAATCCGATGAGTAGAAGCCGAGCAATTGATAAAAATTATTTTGACGGCTGACGGAATTTCGATGAAATGTTGCTATATTGGTATTTTAGGTCCTGGAATAGCTCATAGAGTACTTTTAACCTAAAGAAATGACTCGTGCGAAGCCGTGGGCATCAGCTAGCAAGTAATAAAGTGCATGATATTTACTTTAATAATATTAAGAGGTTAAAATACATCAAAAACTTTAAACTTCATTTATCTCGAAACTCCCTTTTTTGAGTAACGCTTTTGTAGAACCCAATGCTTCAATTATGAGAATGTTGGTTTGAAAAACGCTCTATCCCTGGAGAAACCAATGTTTGGTATGCAATGTACACCCCGAGTATCTTGCCTGAGGCCGCCTGCTTGTTGCCGCGTATTTTGAGCAGCTATTCGCGGCATTGAATAACGTATGTCATTATAATGTCTTCTAATACAAGCTCTTATCAAAAGCACTCGCACGTGTACAAGTCTCCGTTTTCCAATCCGTTTATGCGATTTAACGCGCTGCTTGGAAAAAACTGGACAAGAACGAGTTGAACTCGTGTGGAGAGGGTTTCTCGTATGTACTTCGTAAAAAAATACCAATGATTTTAGTATTACGTTTCCATGGAAAATCCATCCTCCGTAAATCCCTTAATACTACTTTTATCTACACTCATATCGTAAAATCCGAATTATAAACTCATAAATAGTGGCAGAATGACATACTTTACGCACGGCACGTCTCTAATAATAAGAAAAAATATACATTATAACTCTGTTTTTTGAACTAAATAATGACATAATTTAAAAAAACACATATATGCACCGGTTTGGCTCCGTACAACCAGGGTTTTCGCCATTTATTATCTATTGCGCATGGTGGTATGTTAGACTTTTGCGTGCGAATTCGCTGTAGACTGGATTTTGGTGCCATAATTTACTTTACATTAGTACCTAACCAATTTTATATGTTATGTGTTTTTGTTGATCAAAAGTTTTATCCTGATTAAAAATATCCGACAGCAGTGTTATTGAGGAGAATTTGACTCCACATGACATCACGGAAACAACGGACATGACGAACGAGCTTTTACCAGCAAAAAAAAAGACAATATTACGACAATTTTAACACATAAACTCACTCTCGTGTTTTAATAACCCTCGTTATGCAACCTTTTCATAAACTACTATTACGAATATGTGCCCCAAAGCAATATTTTTCAGTCCTTACGTTGGTGATCACTTTTCGACCGCGGGATTGCGAAATTAGCAAATTCTCTTCTAAGCTCCTACTTAACTCATTAATTAAAGTGCCCGAGGAAATTCTGAGCTCAGGCTGCTCTAGCCGCTTTTAAATTGTATTTTTAATGTTTATATTTTCTATGTTACAGGTATGAATGTTGGCTGCTGTGTTTTGGTATGTTTTCGGGAATGACGCCCCGTCTTATTTTTCTTTTCGTGTATGCATATAAAATATTAACTATTATTATGAATGTGGAATAAAACTTTTCTAACTACATAATTAAGTACATAAGCCTCTATTAAGGCGATGACACTTTATCCATGACATGTGTTCTTTAATGTAGCACTTGTACCTCATTACAATATAACACTGATACCAGTCATAACTACATAGTACTAAATTAGTTTAGTTTTTTTTGAGTCTTCTCATTACTGCTTCGATATTGACATCGCTCGTCTTATCAGATAATTGATATTTTTTTGATTGTCTTACTTCAACCTAGTATAAATAATATATAATATAATATGTATAGTAATAAATAATATATTTATTTATTTTTCCTTTAATTTTGTAGTGTATTTTTTAAACCACTGGGTTCTCTGATGCCGATGTGCGTAAATGTTTCCTTCAATGAAAGCTACTCACTATATAAGTATCAGGAAAAAACATTTCAGTACTTTATAAGTAAACTCCATTGAAGTCGTTACTGTGGTACAAAGAATTTATGAGATTAAATTTACTATGTAAACGTTCACGGACGTAAAACGTCTCTTTTGATATATGCCACATGAACTCACGTTCAACCATTCACCCGCCCAGAACGTATTCTTTAGAAACTTCAGGTAACGAAATATGTTTTCTTTTAGGAAAAATATGACAATGCGGAGCTCTACAGTTTACAGATTGTTTTATATTGGGAGTAAAATAAAAGCAGAATCTTCATTCTATTGATAATTAAAAGGCTCTGTAATCATGAAAAAACAAACCAAATGAACTATCGAATGTAGGTCAACAAACTATTCTATCAAACGTTAGTTTAAGATCTTGGCGTTTATCCAAAGGAGCTTGTCGATGCCGAAAAATATTATTCCACCCGAATCGTTCGCATCTTTTTGGTGTAGTTTGTAGTGCGAAAAACTGACGCGAGCAATCCATAGATCAAATTAAAAGAGGTGAGATTATGTATCTACCAGGATCTCGGATGTAGATCGCATAAATTAGGTGCAACGCACATATTTGGCCTTCATCGTTATCTAAGTGGTTTTTCTATATTTGTTGTTAATGCACATGAAGCACGACGACGGTGGGAATGTAGCTGTATGGATGAGTTTGCCTGTAGTAGTATCTAGTCCAGTTTTTGTTTACATGATATTAAAGCGTACCGTATCTTCCCCTCTTATCTATGGAGCAATCCCAAGGAACAAACATCCCTGCGTTACTTTGCTTATATCAAGTACTATAATAATAACTGTGCAATAATAACAATAGTACCTAACTACGTATGCATATTATGTAAATTCAAAGTCTCGTACAATAGACCGTTATTACATTTTCTGGTAATATATGGCCTCATATTCAGTGTTTCCACAGCGTCTTCACGCGGTAATGATAATAATAAATAAAATACATAATATTATGTGACGAATTGTCTCCCAAGAAGATTGCGTGCACTGTAATATTGTGAGGCTTGAAATGCTAATTTCTTGTTATATGCTTATGTTTTCGTACATATTAGTAAAGTCAGTATACACACATAAATAAATATAGCTTGAGGAATGAATTAACCAGTAATGCGAGTGATCCAAGTGGGAATGATTCTCCCGCCTTTTTGAGAGTAGATACAACAATGACTCACAACATACCACTTTACAAAAAGCTTTAAATTTGAAGCGATATAATGATCTTAAGTTAGTACCTGTTCCTGCCAATCTGTCCATGCAGGCGAAGTTTACAAATCTAACGTTTGTTGCTTTTAACTAATGTTTATTCACCCATGCTCCCGCACTAGGATCTCCTGTATCGCGGGTGGCATGGACCAAACATCCAAGAACCGAGAACAAACGTATAAGCATGTCACATAAATGTTTACTCTGGCTAGAATTCGAACCTAGGACACTAAGCGCAGCAGACAGGAACACTACTAACACCCGGTTTCCGAAACGCGTGTCACATCAAGAATCAGCCAAGAGGCTGTCACGTTTGACAGTCTGTTAACTCTATTTGGATTTAAAAGGAAAGAAAGAAAGAAAATACATTTATTCACAACAAAAACAAGACAAATTAAAACACAATAAATAAATGCAAAGAAAATTGTCATGAATCGGTCCCAACTCAGCGTTAACGTTGCGTTGCGTTTTACGAAACGCAATTCATCTGAAAATTTGCTAAATGATTTTATTGATATGGTCACACTTGACAGGTTCGTTCTCTTTCGTTCACTCTTTAGTGTTTTTTATCTGTGTGAATAATCAAAAACAAAAGAGACAACGATAGAGATCTATCCTTGTCTTTTGTTTTGATTTACCGCCGTTTTCTGAAAGGCATGTCACATGAAGTAAATAAAATAATAATTTTATGCTAAAATTTATCTATATAATTATAATAAAGCAATAAGAACGTAAAAGTCTGTACACTGAAGATAATTAAAATAAATTGGTACTTAAAATATAACAACAAGAACAAGTATATAACATTTTTTTATATCATGTCTGTTTGTTTGTTAGTTTGTCTGTATTTTGTTCTCACATCACTTAAAAACTACTGGACCGATTGCGATGTCACTGTTGGTTAGCTTAGGGTTTGACTTAAAAACAGGGGTAATAGGTATCTCAATCCGATGAGTAGAAGCCGAGCAATCGAAATAACATTTTGACGACTGAATTAGTTTTGATCAAATGTGTATATTGGTATTTTTGGTCTTGGAATAGCACATTGGGTACTTTTAACCTAGAGAAATGACCACGCGTGCGAAGCCGCGGGTACAGCTAGTTTATGTAATAAGGGTTGATGAAGGATTTAAATATAGTGTTACGTTAACCCTAGGTATATTTTATAGCTCAGTAGTTGTTCAATACTCTTCAGTAACGTGTTCCAGTGGTTAACAAAAGGTTAATTGCTCAAAAATTTACAATTATTTAATTGCAAGTTAACAATCCTTTGACATGCGAAAAAGCTATCCGGAAACCCAAAATCGCTTCAATTGACGTTTGATTTGACATTTGACATTTGCGTTAACAGACAGTCATATGAGATTTTTAGCAACCCAAAATGCGTTTAACAAGAGATTAACAGCTAATTTGCGTTCCAGAAACTGGGTGTAAGTACGTCAAAGCATTGTCAATTACTAGTTATACATATTATGTATAGTTTATTATAAACTAGTTAAATATTATACTCCGCAATAGTCTGATTCTTCCAATTACTTAAAACTATTATGAAACTGACCTAGAAGCTTAATTAGCTATCTCATACAAATTAACTAAACGTCTAACTGCCGTACCTGTAAAAGTCAATAAACTTTTAACTAGCATTAAATCGTTATTTTTGTATGGATTCTACACACTTTAATGCTAATTAGCGTTAATTGAAGCCTGCAGGTAAGTAGTGACCTGGAAACTAAAGTATATATTTATTTATTATCTATGGACGTGTTGCATATGCCATTTTAAAAGCACTCTATCTACCTAACCAAGCGTATCTCGACTAGTTTAGAAAGATTGCTATTAATTGCTATAATGTTTTTCAGGTTATTTAACCTTTATAATGTAGGTCGTAGGTTGAGTTTGTGTATTTGTAACCTAGCAGTTTGAAAGTATGAAAAATAAATAAAGATAAGAGCCAAAATTTTTAAAAAATAAATTCAGCTTGTTTTCTTTATTTTCTTGTAATTTTAGGCCTCCATCCATTAAACAGGGTTAGGAAGGGTCCACACTAACGTCCCGCTGACCCAAGCAATCCCAACTTTTTACAGCGCTAATAAGCGTATGTTTTATTTCAGACATAGCACAGCTGCCACTGTGGTTGAACTTATAGTCAACTAAGAAGATGAGAAGTCCTTATTAATGTAGATGGAATAAAGGCGTTTAAAACATTATTAGATATCAATGCCTGATAGTCTGTGTACAATGTACACGAGTAATGGCATTTTTTATTAACTTTTTATGGAAAGACACAAAAATGGAGTTAGCTCAGGCATATCTTTATATTTTTGTTTCGACTTGAGACACTGTTACCATAGATGTGGTTAAAGGGGGGAAGATTATAAGGCTTTTATAACACGTAAACAAAACTGGACTAGATACAACTACAGGCACACAGCTACATCCCACCGTCGTGCTTCATGTGCATCAACAACAAAGATAGAGAGACACACACGCAGACTAACGCGTATGAGTCACAAACGCCACTCTTATTGTGACTAAGGCAAAATAAGGCGAATTGTTTGCGATGCACCTAATATATGCGGTCCACACTCGAGGAGTTGATACCTAATATTCCCATTTTTAATTAGATCTATCAATACAATTATTGTTATCAAAAGAGAACGAGGTTCAAATAGACGATTTAGCGGTGTTTTTTGTTGTTGCTCTACATACTTCATTCAACCATTAACTAGGAACAAAATTGCTAATTATGAACATGTGTCTATGTATACTAAATCTAAATTATCATAGTGCCTCCGTTCGTGTCTAAAAATCAATTAAGAAAATACGATAGGCAAACGTCAACTCGTCTAAGCACTGAAAAGCCGGACTGTCTTAATTTGTTTATGTTTAGTTAGTAGGTCTACTTTGTTTTCAAGATTTGCTATTAAACCGCTATGAAATAGCGCGTATCATCCGCTTGATAACTCACCTCCGCCTCCTGCTATGGCTCTTCCTGCGGTCACGGGCGGGCGGGTCGCTTGCGTACGCGCCGCCCTCGCCTTCCGCACTGTGCCCCGCGCCCATCCTCAACCCATGCCACCACACACACCGACACTGACCGACGCACGCCACACACGACACCCCCGATACAAGCTGAAACAGGCGGTATGCACTGAACTTGCTTTGCCACAAAAAAGTAAGCTGTCAAATTCCCGCGTAACACAAACTGTCAAAATCACACGGTCGTTCCCGCGTTTTTGTTTTATTTTTTATGTTGCACTAAAGAGTTCGAAGCATTTAAAAGTTGGCGAAGGTTGGATAGGGTGCCGTGGTGTTTGCCCGGAGGCAGCGTTGTGCCCGGGCGGCTCGCGAAGCGAATGTGAAACGTACCGTCGCATGCGCAGACGCGCACGCGCTTGTCTTGGATTATTGTTCACTATTATATGTTATGAGTGGTAGCGGGTAGAGAGAGTTCATAAATCTTTATGACAAAAATGCAACAATATTTAAGCAAATGTGTGAAACAATGCCGACGATCGACGCCGCCGCCGAGGCCGGCCCAGAAAGAGGTGGCGAGATGACCTAGACACCTACTAAGAGGATCCTCTTGGAAGGATGTGGCGGAGTCCTTTGCCCAGTATAAATATAGTGGGACAGTATAAATAGAAAAAAGAAGTAAAATTAAGCAATGGAAAGAAAAGTTGATTCCTCAAATCACATTAACCTAGAGCAAAAAGGACTTTAACTTAACTAAAATCAGTTCCTCGTAGTGTTTTCTTTTCTTTTAGTTGAATGCCGAAGCACATAACATGTAAATCTTCGCATAATCCTTTAACTTTATTTTATCCGATCCTATTAGTATCTCGTGTATAGCAACCAAACTAACTTGCATGAGACTGTGTAGGTACTTTGGTAAAGTCTTAGAATATTTGGAAGATCATCATTATTTTGGTAGAGTTATACTCGATGAATAAAAACAGTCAGTTTTTGTATTTCGCTAATGTATGGATAGATTAACTCTATATAGACAACAAGAAAAAATACAGATATAGGAAAAAACTTAGAAAATGGTTATAATGGGTGGTCTAATCGCTAAAAGCGATCTCTCCCAGTCAACCTCCGGATGGACATAAATTATTAATAAACAAGGACGGTGGTGTAGCAATATAGAAATATATTATGTGAAATTGAGAATTGGACTATAAATGTAAACTATATAATGGTAAAGATAAAAACAGTTTTTTTTTCTAAAGCGACTATCATCCTAACAGCCATCTCTTACACTTCAGGCCAGCGCACACGAGCCACTAATTGTTGCGCGATCCGCCTCGGAAATCGCTTCGCTCTCGTTTCTACTAATTATTACACGCGGCTGCTTTCCCAATGGAAAAGTCGCGGAAGGAACTGCGGACGTAAGTCGACGGATCCTCCTTTTGCTGCGGACATACGTGGAGGGATCTATCTGTTTACAACACCTGAGTCATCGCTAATTAAACTTACTATATCCATTAAGGTACTTAGTTAACCTTCTTCGTCATGTCATTATTTTTGTACTATTATGTCGAGAAGCTAATGCATCTTGTTCTTATGATTTCGAAGGAAGAAAAGGCATCATGAACGCAAGATGACAAACATAGTCGTCAGTCGCGTAGCGCGCGTAGTTTCAGAATGCATTGTTATCGGTTTTTGAGCTACCCTGAAGTTTCAGCCGGATACCTGATCGGAAAGTGCTCGAAATTTGAGTTGCGAGAATCCACCCGAAACGACAGACAAACAAGAAAGTGACTTACTAAAAACTCGGTAAAATGTACTTACCTAAGTCTATTTTTGGATGCTACTATAAAAATATACGTAATTTCATTTATTTCTTTCATCATCATCATCATGTCAGCCTTTAGAAGTCCACTGCTGAACATAGGCCTCCCCCAAAGAGCGCCATGACGAGCGATCTTGTGCCACCACCTCCATCCACCGACTTCCTGCGATGGCTACAATGTCGTCGGTCCATCGTGTGGGAGGTCTCCCCACACTTCGCTTGCTTGTTCGTGGTCGCCATTCGAGAACCTTTATTCCCCAGTGGTTGTCTGTTCTGCGAACTATATGGCCTGCCAATTGCCACTTCAACTTGCAAACTCTGAGAGCTATGTCGGTTACCTTCGTTTCTCTACGGATTTCCTCATTTCTGATTCTATCACGTAGTGAAACCTAGCATAGCTCTCTCCATTACCGAGCATACACGCTGCGCAACTCTGAGCTTGTGTATGGGACCAATAGTTAGCGACCACGTCTCAGTACCGTATGTCATCACTGGCAACACGCACTGATTATAAACTTTCGTATTGAGGCTCTGCGGTATCTGCGACGAGAAGATATGGCGTAATTTCCCGATCGCTGCCCATCCGAGTTGGATTCGTCGGTTGACCTCTTTGTCGAAGTTGGATCTACCCAGTTGGATCGTCTGACCTAAGTATACATAGTGATCAACAGCTTCGATAATATCGTTCCCAACATAAACCGGCATGGGTACGACAGGGGCATTTGACATGATGTTCGTCTTACCCATGTTCGTATTTATGTATGTTTATCCGTTATCTAGTGCCCATAGCACAGGGTATCCTAGTTTGGGTCTAGATAATTGGTGTGGAAATGTCCCGAATATATTATATTATTATTTATTATATTTTCAGACCCACCTGTTGAAAAACAAAACAAAACAAAATATTGAGGTCTCTGAGCATTGTGCTTAGGTCTTCCAGAGTTTCTGCCATGATGACTATATCATCAGCAAATCGAAGGTGAGTGATGTATTCGCCATTGATGTTAACTCCGTATCCGTACCAGTTTAGAAGCTTGAATATATCTTTCAGTGCTGAAGTGAACACTTTCGGAGAAATAACGTCTCCCTGTCTCACCCCTTTTTGCACTTGGATAGAATTCGTGCTCTGATCCTGAAAACGAACTGTCATGGTGGCCTTGCTGTACAAACACTTCAACACTTCGATGTACCGGTAATCAATCTGGCACCCCTGTAATGACTGTAGCACTGCCAAGGTTTCGACTAAATCAAAGGCTTTTTCGTAATCCACAAACGCTAGACATAGTGGCCGATTATACTCTTCGGTCTTCTGTATAATCTGCTGGAGCGTATGGATGTTGTCTACAGTGCTAAAGCCTTTCCGGAATCCAGCTTGTTCGGGAGGCTGAAAGTCGTCAAACCTATGAGCAAGACGGTTTGTAACTACTCTCGAAAACAGCTTATACACGTGGCTCAGCAGCGAAATGGGCCTATAATTCTTCAAGAGGGTTTTATCACCTTTCTTAAAGAATAATACCACTACGCTCCTGTGCCACGCCTCTGGTTAGTACCCTCGAGGATGACGGAGTTAAACAGCTTCTGAAGGACTTTAAGTACCGGTGTTCCACCCGCTTTCAATAGCTCTGTCGTTATTCCGTCCTCCCCTGGTGCCTTGTTGCTCTTAAGCTGTTTGAGAGCCATTCTGATCTCGTATTGGCTGACGTCCGGGATATCTTCGGTATAATGTCGGGTCAAACGGGCTCTTGCATCGCTAGTCGTGCTAGGAGGACTACGCGATGAGATGTATAATTGTCTATAGAACTTCTCGAGCTTACTCAAAATCTCTGGCTTCGACGAAACGATGCTGCCATTGTTGGTTTTCAGCTTCGTCAACAGGCTTTGCCCAATAGACAGATCTCTTGCGAACACTTAGGAGCCCTTGTTCCGCTCTATTGCGTTCTTAATACAAGTAGTATTATAGGAACGCAAATCGTGTCGCATTGACTTGGAGATCTGTTTATTAAGCAAGCTGTACGTCGACATATCCACTGAAGACTGCAGCCTCATCTCGCCTCGTTCTGCCATGTGTTTGAGTGTATGCTCAGAGAGTTTCTGTGTTCTTTTTTTGCGGGGGTCTTAAAGAACTCCGACCTGACTGCGTGAACAATTTCCACCATGCCGTGGCGGTCTCGGCTTAGAAAAAGAGCCCCCCCCAATCCTTCCGTAGATGTCGTAAGAGGCGACTAAGGGATTACACACCGGAAGATGGGCAGCAGCGTCCTCCGAGCACATGCGGACACTGCGGTGCGGTTTCTCTAGGAATTTCAAAATGCACATTTATCGAACGTCGTCATCTGCGTAATTATTAACTATTTTCACTACAGTTATAGCGTTGTAAACGATGTAGAATGTTAAGTAACCTGATGCACCTGTTGATCAGTTATCCCTTTCTTCCATAATGACAAAGACGGTCAAAGCTCTTTGAACTTTACACGTTCATTCTTAGTATTCGAGTAATAACAACTGTATTACGCTGACAAGGTGGATTGTCATTCTATTAGCTTGTTTGAAAATTACCTTTTTGTCGCCTTACGAAAACATCGAAGGAGTGAAAGGGCGCTAAATGGCTTGATTCACCAGTTGATTCTGCATTATTTTAGGTAATAGATCCATAGAATAGAGATAATTGGAGACATAAATTCGCAGTGCTCATGTGTTTTGTGTGAATCTCAAGGTTACATGAGACTACTCATTACTAGTAGAGCACGCCGTGGAAGTAATTGTGAAGATACAATATAACATAACATGTTCGAAAAATGAAAAATTTAATTGTCTTTGCCTCAGCTACAGTGCCACCAACTTATCTGTAGAGTTGACAAAAATAAATTAATCAGGCTATAATGTTAAAACCTCACTTCTTGTCAGTATCTGTAGAGTTAAAGTCTGTTGCACGGTTAGCTCGTCACGCTTATAAAGTTTGTTGTTTTATCTTATGGTAACAATTCTATGTGAAAAATACTGTCAAAAAAAAATAAAAAAAGGCGGAGTTATCCAAGAAATAAGAAAATGCGGACCCTAATGAAACCAGACAAATAGAATCTCGCAAAAACCACGTAAAAACAAAAGCATGCGTAAAATGGCGCCCTTTTTCTGTTTTGGTTTGGTAAGTCCTGTCACAAACATTTTTCGTATTTTGATATGGGTACAAAGCAGAGTCCAATAAAATATTCCGACTTTATGTATAGAAATATATTATGATTGCTAACATATAAACTTTACGGAAGCTAAAACTAGTTCATCGTCATCATCATCATCATCATCCACAGCCTTTATCTTCCCACTGGTGGGTATAGGCCTCTCTTTTACCACGCCATTCGCGTCGGTCCTGTGCCAATCGGATCCAGGTTCGACCCTGGAATTAGTTGGCAAAGAAGTATCGTAATAATTGATCTGCTCCTTTTCATGTCAATGGTTGACAACAATCGACCGTACATGTTAGCGAGACTGGGCGGCACGCTTTTGACAGGACCACCTAGACAAGTGTGCGGTCTTACTTTCTCAAGTCTTGGACCGAAGCCAACTTCCAGTAAAATGTGCCGAGACATCCCACGCGCCGCGAGTGATCTCTCAAGGATTCTTAGGGTTGAGAAACGTAGCCATTTGACGGCTAAGCGGCAATTAGCGCAGTTCGTTAGTTGAGAGTAAGGGCTACTTCTACTCACGTGCTATTTTTTACCCCCCACGCTAAAAGAGATGGTGTTATAAATTTAACGTGTGTCTGTCTGTGGCATCCTAGCCCCCAAACGAATGGACCGATTTAGATGGGTTTTTTCTGTTTGATAGCTGATGTGATCGAGATGGTTCCTATAGCTATAATTTATGTGTCGGGGATTTATTCAATTTTTAATTTATTCTTGTTAAGTACAAAGTTCTTTGAGTTGAGTTGTTTTAGACTAGTGAGACATGGGATGTGGATGGACTACAATATCGGTACTCTCTACCTGCCATCTCTTTATCACCACCATTATCTAGCTCTCGTGTTGTTTATTGTTCTTTATCCCTCTCTTTTAATACAAACCTCTTGCTCTTTCTCATTCTTCGTCATCTCCGTCTCTTTTTCTTCTTCTTTTACCTCTTCCACTTTCTTTCTCTATCTTTTTAAGAAATGTTTGCGCGCTGTCATCTCTAGTTCCAATGCGAGGGATACCTCATACGAAAAGTTGATATTTTCAAAACATTTTTGTAGTCATTCTGTCAAATTTCTTTAAATATTAACACTCAGCTTGAAAGATTTCGCGTGCCATTTCTAATCGCCCCTCCCTTTCTTGCAAACGCGTCAGATAGAGATATAAAACGCAACGGTAGCAATTTACTGTAAAAATGTAATAGTGGTCATTATGATGGTAACTGATATCACCGTTGCTTTGTAGGCCAGTCCGTCTGTAAAACTGATTCAATTATAATTTGGAATGTTTTGCTGCTCTAAATGTATTTGAGTATGTACCTTAACATTAACCCGCACGGCGTTAGTTGCTAGTTCCAGGATTATTTTGGGGCTAGGTAATTAGTGTAAATTGACCTGTTTTTTTTAAGTTTTTCTTTCTGTTTTACTTTCACCTCTAAACCTCCACCCGTTTTCGTTGGATATCCAGATTTCCATGGTCCAAAAATATTTTGATTCTCCCCTAGATTTTGAGATAGTACCTACCTACTTAATAATAATAAATTATTGGTTTAGGTGCATCATATCTGTTAAGAGGCCTATTACATTTTTTGAAGAAAAAAGCAACGATAAGCTGATTTTTGGCGGTTTTATTCTAAGAAATAGTAAGATCTCTTTTAAATTACTGAAAAACATAGATCGGTCTTTTGTATTCTAAATAACGGCAAAACTCAAAATGCCAACTAATTACTGAAGGTACTTCAAAAGTAAGCTGTCATTATTTATATGCTATCCTGGTACCAAATTTCAAACAAATTCGTTTAGCCGTTTGAGCGTGAAGAAGCAACAAACATACACACAAACACACATACAAACTTTCGCCTTTATAATATTAGTGTGATTGTAGATAGCGGCTTTATTTTTGTAATATTTTTTTCGTAGATATCCATATAAATTACCCTTTTTTACGCTCATTTTCTAAACTAAATCTTGCCAAAACCATGTCAAATTCCTACTAAACAAAAAAAATAATTTATAAATTAAAGTTAAAGTTTAGACTTTTGCCATCACGATGAAATATGGGCAATGTTATAAAAATAACACATCATAAACTAATAATTAAAATACCGTATATTTATTTCCTTGTGTCCGCGAAGTCCACAGTTAGTACAGCGCGAACTTGAAATGTGAGATTTCTCAATTAGAGTTATACTACATTAAAGTTCAGACTCTAGCCATCACGATAAAATTGCATTATTAAAAAAATAACAGATTGTAAATTTAAACATTATTGTTTATCTGACCATAATCAAGTAGACAGCTTTAGCCTAAGAGCTTTATCGTATAATATTTCATACTTGTTGTCTAATAGTTCTTAGCGAGCACCTAGAAGCCAAGAGGAAGTATGTGTCAAACGAAAAGCTAAAGTTTTGGAAATTTCGTGATCAACAGGATGTTGAAACATGTTATATTATATTATATTATATTGAAAGTACAGATAAAACCTGATATTAGTTTTAGTTACTCATTCACTTCATCTATCTGTATAAGAATACACCGCTAATGCTTATGTATTTTTGTATTTAATATTCGTTATCTGGGTTTGTAGAACACGGTCCATCTAATTTTCGTAAAAGGTAGTCCACGTGCTGAAATAAAGACACGGTATTTGACTATCCCTGAAATTAGGTTGAAAAATGCGAGGCGTTGTCGCCGCGACGCGCTCGAATGAGGGAATGTCTCGATTAAGGGAAGAAACGTGCGACGGGATGGAATCTCTTCAACAATGCAAAACAGCTAGCACAACGCTTTTTAATCAAAGGAAGAAAGTAAATAGAAAGTAGATTTTATTTTTGTACATTGGCACTTGAAATTGGTTTTGAGTAACTCTTAACAAGACGGGGGTTGGTTGGAAAAAAACAGACTGGAATCAGAGAGTCCTGTACGGTTTATAGAATTACCCTTGAACGATACAATTGTACACAGAGAGCACGGCTCACCGTTGAAAAACAGTACGAAACAACCAAAATGATACCATTATTTACCGACAGCACATTTCGCCGAATGATTGCTAGTGAATATGTTTTGCTGTGATCATTGAAATGATACTATTCGTTTTCTGTTAAGAACTTTGAAATAAATAATGTATTTGATGTATCTGCAACATTTCTTTCATTTCCGATTTTCGAAATTCTTTTATCGAAAGAAATGTTTGTGTGCCACAGAATAAATAATAGTACTCAGTTAGTGCATTTTTTTATTTTTGTTTGACATTTATTTAGAGGTTTGTTTAGTTGTTTGTACTGTGGCCAGTAAGCATAATTCAACCTCTTTGGTACTGTGGTGATATTTTATGAAATTCCTTTGTTCTAGTGACGTCAACGTCTCAATGTGAAATAAACAGTCGAATAAGCAGTTATCTGGTCGTCGAACGGGTAGATAAATATATTCTTCAGTAAAGCGATTTGTTCGGCGAATAAAGCCTATCTGACGATTGAAAAATTCAGTCTTATGCTATAATGCCTATACTGTCTTATGCTATATTAATATTATATCTTATATATTAGTCGAATAAACGCTCTCTGATTGCTTATCTGAGCATAAAAAAATCGGCCCGTTAGATACAATTTCATTTGATAAACACCAGCGATATTAGAGATTTGAAATTCGTCTATATTGTGTTTGGACGGACAAATACAAATACATAATGTCATCGTTTGGTGTATTTTACTTGACACGCCTACCACAATGAGACCTTTTTAACACTATATAGTCATTGAGATAAGACGAATTTGATTAGACAGAGGAGTTGTCAAAAACATCTTCTGAACCGTCTCCTCTTCCGCCTAATGTAGTGAAAATATGATGTGCATGCATTTTAAATCAGCATTTTTTTTTAGTAATCTAATTGAGAACCAAAATAACCGCCATTGACTTTTTTTTAAATATTTATTGCTCTAAGAATAAGCAAGCTGAAGTGGCAGTGGGTTGGTGACATTCCCGAAGAACCGATAACCATTGGGGTAGACGAGTTCTCGAGTTGAGACCACGTTTAGGCAAAAGTGGTGTATGTAGGACGTCCTGTAGCCAGGCGGAGTGATGACTTGTGAAAAGATGTTGGCAGAAACTGGACGCAGAGAGCTGACGACCGGCCTACGGCCAGCAGTGGTCGAATACAGGCTAATGATGCTATTTATGATTTAGCATAGGATAACGTAGTTTACATTTTTCATATCGTTCTGGAAAATTGATTGCAAACATTATTATGGTTTTGAAGGCCGCATATGCATGCTCTTATTTCTTAGCACACACACCACCTACTCCTCGTGCCCGCGTTTTAGAGGGGTCGTTCGGCTTTATCACCTGCAAAACGATTATTGCCTCGTCTGGTATTATTGGCGATTTGTTCAGGACAAGCACACTCCTACAACTTTAGATCGTGGCTGGTGATTTGCAGAACTTATAGTGTTAAATGTAAATAAGATTTTGTTTATATTGAGTTAAGTTTAAGCACATAATCTGTCTATACTTGTAATAAAGCAATAAGAACGAAATAGTCTGTACAAAGAAGATAATAAAAAAAACGCCCTAGGGTACTTAAAATAAGCTACTGAACAAGTTTTTTTTTTAAATTCGTGTCTGTCTGTTTGTCTGTATGTTTGTTCGCGCATCATGTAAAAACTACTGAACCGATTGCGATGCGATTTGCACTGTTAGATAGCTTAGGATTTGACTTAAAAACTGGGGTACTTAGTATCTCAATCCGAAGAGTAGAGGCCGAGCAATCGATAAAAATAACTTTGACGGCAGAAGGAATTTTGATCAAATGTTGGTATATTGGTATTTTAGGTCCTGGAATAGCACCTAATATAGTACATTTAACCCAGAGAAATGACCACGCGTGCGAAGCCGCGGGCATCAGCCCAATAATAGCAACTAAAAATAAAAACTGTCATAGACATTAAAGTATAATCTTAGCAAAAGCTATCTTATTAATAAAGTATAAGTTTGTGACGAACTATGTTTCTGAATAAGAGTTTTAAAGATAGACTTAGCCGATGCTCAGCTAAGACTGGTCTTCGTCCGTCTTACGTTCTTGTCTCTGAATCTTAGCTTGAGTATGTCAATCGACTGGTACCGCCTGTCGATTGACATACTCAAGCTACCCATAATAATAAAAAAGTGTACATGGTGGGCCATGAGTATAGGCCTCATATTCCCATGTATACCCTGCCCTTCAATTCTGAACACAGTAGTTATTGCATACTACTTCTTCGCTTTGAATATCTGGAAAAGTTGTGGTACATCTCCAGGCGAACTCATGCCAGAACAGGACTACTACCACAGATTACTTAAAGCTGGTTTCAGAGCAGCGCTTTTATATGACACCGTTAGATTGTAAAACCGATAAATTACATTTTAACGGATGCTAATTCGTTAGATTGTAAACAAACGAAAAATCGTTAATCGACATGTTTTTTTGTTGGCTGATGGACAAAACAGTGCGCAGTTTTACACTTTTACAGATACTATCAGCTATTATATTGTAAACGTTTTCCTGTTTGTTCTATCTAGGTTTATCACCATAGAGCTACAAGTTAAATAGAAGCTCATGAAAGGGAATCGGAGCAGCCTGAACCCCACGTGGTCCGACCTTGGCCTACCCACGGGTGCAATTCCAAAACGTAGAGCCAGAAGCTCGCATGGAGTTCCTGAGCGAAATCAGTGCGAGTGCTAGTGCGAATGCGAGTGGAGCGAAGGGACGACTATGCGAGAGTTCTGGCGAGAGCCCGTTTATTGATTCACGATCAATTTTAGTACTTGGGGTCATGTCGGTGTGAATCACCTAGAGATCATTTCCAATTGACTGACTTTTAATTTGTACCTCTATGGTGATAAACACGAGGCTGACCAATAGAGTGTTGAGCTACAGGGGTAGCGCGTTAACGAGTGAGTAGGTTCTTGCGGTAGTGGAGTGATGCGGGGGGGGGGGGGGGGTTAATTTGCGTGACGGTCAACTCGCTCCTCGCTACCACAGAAACCTACTCAGTTATGCTATTGCTACCCCTACAGTTACATTTGCTGAAAGTATTAACTATCTTTGACCCTTAAACAACTGCATATTACTCTTTGACCAAATCGTATATTATATTACGCCGAAGGAATAAAATTATAATAGGAAGGATCTTCTTTTTCGTGAGTTTTTAGCCGTTTTATTTATATTTAATATGTTGTCGGTTGTTTAGGTTAACATTTTTTTTTGGTGTTTATTCTATGTTTAGGATATTGTTGTATCCTAATTAAATATTAACCAAGAAATGCTTGTTTGTAAATGAATACATATTTCTGAAAAGCTTCTCTAGCGATTTTGAGAAAATTACAGTTTCTTTATGAGAATTCGGAAAATCTATCAGTGAAGAACTCATCGGAAAAATTAAAAGAAACAAAATGAGCAAATAGCGCTATGAACCTGGTAGTACGGTCATTACGGAACTTGTATAAAAGCTCAACGAAAAAAGTTTTTGGAAAAAGATAAATTTTCCAACTAAATTAAATGCTCTCACACTGAAGTTATCAGGGAACTTTATATCCGGCTTTATCCGGTATTCCCCACATCAGGCTCTTTGTCAGTGACACCTTTGTCAGTGTCCTTGTTTTTACCCGACTGCGGAGGGTTATGGGTTGTAGGTATGTTTGTTTATTAGTACGTTTCTTAGGCGCGTTTCTACAGCCTAAACGGCTTGATGGATTTTGATAAATGAGGTATCATTGGATTCGTCTTGATCACGAGAGTGCTATAGGATATATGAAGTGTCAACTACAGGCAAGCAAATACACCCGTTTGCTTGCCTGCAGTAGTATCTAGTTCTGTTAGAAGTATTTTAATTAAATGCTTTTATTTAACTTCACTTGTTTGTAATGTATTTCTGTCTGTCCTGGAATCTTGCAATTCAAATTTCGAGCACTTCCCGATTAGCGATCCGTTTGAAACTTTCAGGGTAGCTAACAAATCGATGACAATGCAATAAAAAAAACATATAATGTTTTATATTATTCTTATTTGTCGTGCCGTATCTTCCTCCCTCTAAATAGATCTATGGGATACAAGTAGGTATTGAATGGTTGTCATTTTTAATAAGTAAAATACAAATATATGATGTTTTATAATCCATTTTTTTCCATTTAATAGTCAGTCATTTCTCTTTTCGCGACAAACAATATATTACAGTTCCCGAGCTAGCTACGCTTTTGAATTCGCGGGGAGAACAATTGGAAAGTCAATGCAGTTTGAATGAGTACGTGAATAAATTATCACCCTTTGTTGCATTTGCGGTGTATGGGGTTTTATAAAATAGTCGATTTATAAGGTTTTTCATTTGCGTAGTTGTGATTTTCGGCGCCGTTGGACGAGGTCGGTCTATGCGCATACCCCACCTTAAGACTCACAAGCACCGGGGTATAATATCGTAATTAAATACCTTATTAAATCTTATATATATATTTATATGTAGGAAACACTCATAGCTAAAATCAGAGCACCATGCAATATGAATTTGTATATTACCTATGTATATAGATAGATAGATAGATAGATAGATATATAGATAACTCTTTATTGAACTTAATAGCACATCAACATTGACCTTAAAATAGTACAATCGGCGGCCTTATCACTAAGCAGCGATCTCTTCCAGGCAACCTTAGATTAGAAAGCGAGAATATGAACATTAATGAGCGATAGTGTGCATGTGCAAACAAGTGTATATTTTTATGTTTTTTTTATAGCAGTTAACGCTTGCTTAGCGTAAATATATATATAGTATATATATATATATATATTTACGCTAAGCAAGCGTTAAGCGCCATAGGCCCTACCTTTCATACGATATAAATATAAATTTATTCATTTCAGTAAATATACACTTATAATAATTTTCTAAAGGAAAAATTTGGGTCACAGACGAGATTTTTCCGAAATTTTTCCATTACAATATATATGTATACTATATATATATATATATATATATATATAAATATATATATATATAGTATACATATATATTGTATATATATATAAATATATATATATTGTACTCAGTTTTGTACTATTGTACTATTGTCAGGCCGCCAAAAGCCTCTGCAGTGCTATTACGCAATGTTGATCATATCGGTTTCAAGCTGTCAAATTGATTAATGCTTTGCGATAGAGTCGATTTTGCTATGAAAAAAGTGATAATCTGATTGAAGCCAAGTTCTGTGGTCGGGGCCCTAATGTGGTCGATGTGGTTTAACTCCTGCTTTGAATGATGTTTGATTGCTATACTTTCAATTGTTAGCAATCGGGATGCCCTGTGAAGCATGGAGCGATAGCAAAATCGTCGATTGAACTCGGTGACGTTGGGTGTAAAGCCACCGCTCCAGTATTTCACTGATAATAGGTATAGGCGAACTATTTATTGTGATGAAAGCATTGATCTAATTAAAATAGTTGAAAGTTAAACCCTGCTGCACATTATTTTTCAGACATTAGACATTTTCTCTCCCAAAATTATATGGTCTTTATATTTTTTTAAAGCTTTTTTATATATTTAACGTCACTTGTATGTATCTATGTATGTATCTATGTATGTATGTATCTATGAATTTTCTCTGTCGTGGAATCTTTCAATTCAAATTTTGAGCACTTCCCGATTAGCTATCCGGCTCAAACTTTCCGGGTAGCGCACAAACCATAACAAAGAAATAAAAAAAGTTTTTTTTTACATATTTAATACATAAAAAGTGAAAACACAATAAAAAAACAAAGAAAAAGAAAAAGTGACATTCATTAAAAAAAGGTCCTAAGAGCTTTTATATTTAATTTAATTTTTTAAATTATACTTATTTCTTTTATATATAAATCGTAAGCTAATCTAATATATCCAAGTCGAGTGCCACGGGACTGACCCGTCGTTGTTGAAAGCCATCGGCCCGACTGGAGAGCTCTTGAAAGCGTCGGGCAGAGGACGTGGGGAAGTAGATGTCACGATCACAACCTGAAGGGCGAGAACTAGACAAGTAGGGGAGATGCTTTTCAACTACTTTGTCATTAATGTAGATCTCTTCTTTGAACTTTGTAATAACTAGCGGTTTTCGAACTGAGACTTCGCTGTAGGTACTTACCGATTTGTTTTATATTTTGACCAAGTACCTACATGATATAACTCAAAAATTACAATTATAAACTGAAATGGACAAACGAAGCCCTTGCATAGGTAACCATGCCCCTTACTTGCAAGCTTAGAATTTTTCACTACCATTGGCCCTCTATCTTCCCCTCATCAGTTTAGTTATTAACTACCCTTCCTATCCACCAACGGTTGAAAGTTATCGTCAAACAAACAATCATATATTATACAAAGCAGATTCATCATCAGCCTATACTTGTCCACTGCTGGACGTAGGCCTCTCTCAATGAACGCCTGACTGAGCTCGGTCTTAAGCTTTCCTCATCCATATTTTTCCGGCCGATTACGGGAAAACCCTCTTTATGAACGGCACAACAAAGCAGATTCGTTCAAGTTGATTTGGAGAACTCATTTCGCTCGATCAAATATATAATCTCATTTGGTAGGAAATTGAAAATATTTTAAGATTTTGATTCTTTACAATTTTTGATACTGAAAATGTCAATCTGACTGTTTTTTATCATTTTCATCAGCCTATGACGCTTCCTCTGCTGGAACAAAGGCTGTCTGTCAAGGAGAAAGTGAGAGGTATGGTCTGTATGGGCACAGTTCACACAATATCCTTTACATATGTGTGCAGTGTTGTATGAGTCATTAAGATTATGTCCTTGTTGTTTTTATAAATACTCGAACAAATTAACTTTACATCCAAAATATTTCATGTCCAACTACAAGATTATACATGTACGCTTGCACAAGAAAAGTAGAAATATAAATAAAGTAGACACTCGATACAAAATTAAATAACACAGCAAAAAAACACGCATCAATTTTATGCATAAATTTCTCAGCAACTAGGGACCTATTTTTCGCGTGGAACTGGAAACTATAATTTCATTGTGGTGTTTTCGAAAGCAGGAGACAAGTGAAAATTGAAATGAAATGGCTTCCAATGTGCGTTATGTGGATGAATTTTGGGCAATTCGGTGGATGAAGATTGGCTCTTCAGTTTTCTTCAATGTTTAATTTTCATCTTTATGATATTGACGTCACTAAGTTAAACGAGTATTAAAAAAATAATTATGCATGAGCTTAAATGCTTGATTAAATGAGTTAATAGAAACGTTGAGTGCGCGGCAGTGGTTACTTCATTTAAACAATAATAATGTATAAACACGTAAAATCTTTGTAAGATATGGTCATTAAAATTAATTATTAAGTATGATAACGGAAATAAAGTAATGTTCTAAAAACCGGCCTAAAAGCAGTACATAACTGACAAAATGAGCCCAAACACAGTGCAGAAATATACTAATAAGGAGGCAAGTCTAAAATTATACTTTATCCCATATTTCAAGTGCATTGATTTGGATATTTTCTGTAAGATTTCTGTTTTACCTACTTGTGTATTGAATAAAATAAATTATTATTAGGTGTTGCAATAAGAGCGGATTTAAGTTTGTTGCCATTTTTGGTATTTATACCCCCGTCACTGTCTAAAGAGAAAATGCACTCTACCCCTGCTTCTCTGAATTTAAATCAGATATTTTTGTATTGCTAAAGTTCTCATTACTCTTCCAGTTTACCTGTGACTTCGTGCAAGACTTGAACTTGCACTATTTTTGTTGCTGAAATTGCTGTTAGCACTTAACACCTCGGCACTTTGTTACAAAGTTAGACAACTAACAAGTAAAAAATAACAGTTTGTGCAACGAGTTCGGTATCCTTAGTCAGGAAATGTTACTTTCCTGTGCATTTATTTTTACAACGTACGTATAGTTGATAGTAAGTATAAAGTTGAAAATAACTAGTAGAAGCAGTATTTTTGCAAATAATTTAAGAACCTAAGAAATATGAATGTTGGCTATAAATATATTTTTTACGGGCTTCTGCCATAAGATATAGTTATAATAAAGCAATAAGTACGATAAAGTCTGTCAAAGAAGATTTGTTCGCGTATCACGTAAAAACTACTGCACCGAATGCGATGAGGTTTTCATTGTTGGATAGCTTAGAGTTTTACTTAAAAACTGATTTACCTAAAAATTGGTATCTCAATCCAAAGAGTAGAAGTCGAGCAATCGATAAAGATCTTTTTGACGGCTGAAGAATTTTTGATCTTATGTTGGTATATTGGTATTTTAGGTCTTGGAATAGCACATATCGCACGTGTGGCCATTTATCTAGGTTAAAAGTACTATGTTATAGTACTTATTAAAATAAAAAACTATATTAAAGTACTTTTACGGGTACAGCTAATCCACACAAATATATAAAAGTGAAACGTTGTCTGTTTGTTCGTTTGTGTCACGCCAATACGGCTGATCCGATTTTGATGAAACTTTGGTACTACTACAAACTACTTTGGTTTTGGTTACTGTACAATATATAGACCAATATAGGATACTTTTTATCCCGGAAAATGGTAAGGTGCCACGGGAAAACGGAAAAATGTCGCTTTAAGGAACGGAATGACACGCGTTGCCGTGGAAACGAAATAATACAAAGTCTGACAAAAAGCATCAAAAGCATTGTACTTTTCCATTGGTTTTAATATCCTAGAAGAAAATAGGATGTTTTTTCCGCGATAAACAGTAGTCCGCGCGTACGAGGTCTCGGGCGGGAAAGCTAGTACATAATAAAAATAACATCTACATGAAACATGGGTTTTTGGATTTTATGAACAAATGGGGTTTGCAACTGTTTAATGTAGAAGTTAGTACCATTACAGGCTTATAGGTAGTCCAAATGTTTAAGCCCAGCTGGCGGCATGCCCAACCATTGCCCTGCATTAGCATTGATATTCAATCAATGCTAATTCGATGAGCCTAAGCCTTAACAGGCATTTTGGTCACACGGCGCAACGAACAGGACGGAACATTCTTCATCCATCTATTCGAAAAACGCGGGTTGGTTCCTCGAAAAGTGGGACCAAAGTTGGTCTTTTCTGATTTTGATGAATTTTGTTCATTGGGTCGCGTGGCGCGAAGTCTGTATTTAAAAAAGAATCATGTGAATGTACGGAGAGGAGGAAAAAAATAAAAGCGCGTGAATTACGATATCATCGTCACGGAGACAAGAAATATTGATGGTGCAAAACCTAATAATTTCACGAAAATGAAATCAAGTTCAAGTAGCGAAATATTATACTACTAACACGTGAAAATATAAGAAACTACGCAATAAATGTGATAAAGAATCAATTACCAACTATACTATATTATACTTACAATAAATACTTTGAAGTATTAAAATCTATGCCTATATAACATACCTACTGAGTGAATGACAGCCAACTCACTAAACTGTGCGTTGTGTGTTTTTTTAAATAAGCGAATGTTTGCTTTGAGTAAAATTTACTAGCTTCAATATTTAGGGTACTTTCCTTCCAGGTCCCGTTCGAACTATTAATTTTGTGTATGAGTATTACGCATTTTCAGCAATATTACATAATTATGTAGGTACGCTGAAAAACGTGTTTTTGTATTGGGTTAAAAATTGGTAGAATATTTGTATATTCGATCATACGACCCTTCGCAGAATAAACCTTCGCAGTTTTGACCATTCGAGCAATCGTACCTTCGCAATTTTGACCATTCGCAGTAACGACCATTCGAGGATGTAAGCATTCGATGAATAGACTTCGAGAAATAGACATTCGCAAAAAACGACATTCGCAAAAACGACGTACGTAACCCCGTCAAAACAGGTGTTTTTTAGGAAACTTGACGATTGTTTTCTATCTAGCCAAATTTATTTAATTGTTTTACATCCGGATAAAGTATTTTGTGAACATTTATTACACATAAGAAAATAAGTCAATTAACCGTTTTCAAAGGTCTAGTTTTAAATATTCGTGAGGGCAAATCGTCAATTTTGAAGCCCATTTCGCCTTAAAGATTTTTATTTCACAACATAAATTAAATGTTAGCTATAGCTATATAAATCAAAATAATGAAACATTTAAACCATTCTTACAGCGCACAACAATACTGTACTGCGCATTACTTATAAAATTAAGGCATTACTTATAATTTCAAAAGAAAACAATAAAAGTGTAATCGTGTACCCGATAATATGTGTTTCTTAAAATGTACTCCATTATAAGCATCGTGCTCTCAGACAAGCTTCGTGTTTCTGTCGTCGCGTGTGCCATTTTCATACATAATATTATATATTTAGCATCGCATATTCAATGGTATTTCATCATAACATCATGATTTATGCCTCTCCTCATATTCGAAGCACCAGCATGATCAATTTGCACTCAGTTTTGTTTAATTTAAATAGATCAACAATCTGATCGTAATGTGATCTTTAGAAACGTAACTTTGCATGCAAAACTTTGATGCCACAGTTTACGACGTGTAACAGTGATTCAGTTTCGTACAAAACTGGGGAAACAAATAAAAACAGGCCGTCGCGGGACGCCTGGCAGATGTGTAAACATCGTATATGGCCAAGCTGAGGCCGAAAGAGCCGACGAGCGACGAGGGAAGCGTAGCCGCGCGCTCCGCCGCGCCAAGAGTCTAGGCAACGTCACGGCAAGAGTCACGTATAGGCAATTGTTTGACCGCGATCTCACCTGATGGAAAGCGATGATGTGGTCGAAGGTGTAGCACGCTTGCCTAGTAGATAGCTATTCACTTTTTACTAACACCTGGGCCTAGATTATAATACCTGCGGCCGTTGCAGACGCGTCAACGGCAGCTTTTACCTTGTCGTCGACAACGTGCCTCTCGTCTTTAAAAGCTCCAACCTACGGGACAGCATCTTTTAATGTCATTTTAATATTTTTTTAGTCATTAAAAAAATATCACTGTTCAATTTGATAATATTATTTGTGCATGAGCGCGCAGATTTTACGCGTGTTTGATAATAGAACCTAATTGTACGTTTTGTACGTGTACGTGTACATGAGCTAAGTATAACTAGAAATCCTAGGCACCTTGTCTCAAGTACTGTCCACACATAATTATTCTATTGGTATCTATAAATCAAACATTGGAGAGAAATGCCGCAGTGCGATGATAATTAGGAAAGTGACAGGCAATCACGTCTGCTGACATATGCGCAGGCGTCGCCTTATGCTGCGTACGAACAGTAAATAGATGTGGGCCAAGGCATAAACCGCAGCGGTAAAAAAAGTCTAGCCGCTATTCGAAATTTATTAGCTTATTTCTATGCTCTACTGTAAATATATATCAAAAGCCTGATATTTACTTATAAAAAAAACTGTCGTCAGGAAAAGGAAATCGGTCTCTTTTTCTGATGGGCATTCAACAAGGTGGTGAATTCAAACTCAATCTACTGACCCAATCTTAACCCTATTCTCTCATTACACGACTGCCCAAAAAGGAGTGTAATGTTTTTAGGGTTCATGTATGAACAGATTTAGACGTATGGGATATCGTTAGAATCCTTACATCCCCCGAATAAAAGAGGCTTTTTTTTTTTTAAATAGTATATTTTGCCGCAGCATGGCTCCATTTTCAAATGAGTTTTTGTTTATTTTATTTTTTTAATTTTACAATATGGGTATCAAATTGAACGCCTTGATAAGCACATTCCAACAGTATATAAGGCAGGCGTGTTTTTTTTTTAGCTTTTAAGCTAGTTATCCTGATACACGGTCATTTTGATAAGAGTGAAATTACGAACTGAGATGGTTTATTGCTTAAGTATTTACGCAGACGGCCGAAAGGATAGATAAAACGGTACAAATGTACTTGTGAACGGGATTAAACAAAACCGCGATCTTTCCTAACTTGCATCCCCACAATAATCGCTGTGCCTCTCCTTCTATTCGCGATTAATCTGCTTGAAAGTTTAACAAAGTATTTTGTACAGTCGCGTGCGAAATTGCTAACTAATTGTTCAATTCAATTTGCCGGAGCGTCGCTTTTGCAAAAAATAAAATTGCTTTATGAAGTAGGAATAATGCCCGCACGAGGGTGTGCTTTTTCAATTTGTGAATTAGAAGTGTAATTTGTGTGAGTAATTTAAATATTATAAGTGTTTATTGACCGAGCGAGCGCAAAGCGCGAGCGAAGCGTCTCTGTTTCAGCTTGAGCAAAAATTCTTTCGTATGTCCGGATGTCTGCCGGCTGTTCTCCTCTACAGGTCGCATTTCTCAACTGAACTAGACGAAACTTGGTAAACAATGAAGCAAATTTTTAGAATTTTATAATCGTCGGGGATTTTTGATTGGGGGGGTACTTCTCCCAAAAAAGGGTAAAAAGGGGGCTATTGAATATCTCCGCCTTATTAAATCCGATTTCGTTCTCTTTTTATTTGAAAGGTAGTAACTTTAAGTTAGTCAAAATTTGGTGAAGATCTGATGAGGATCTTCCGCGTGATGAACAGAGTAGCCCCTCATAATGCAGTAAATTTCTGAATTTTAGGTTTCTACCAGTGGACCTACTAGGACTACCCTTTACCTACTAGGTAGGGATTGATGGAGCACCTTGGTTATTAATGTTAGTTTTTCAATAAGGTAACTAGATGGCGCTACTGTGCACCGCTAGGTTGTTTGCAATAAAGTTGGTACGCGCGAGATCTACAGCTCACAGAGCCACAGTATAGTTTCGTTTGAGCTCATCGAATTACTATGAGCTCAAACGAAAGGAGGAATCGCTTGTAATTCTATGTTTGACCTGAAGTTTTTTTTATATTGTTTTTAAACTGACACGGTCACGATAGAAACTACTAGAAACGGGATATTTATCATATGTTTACTGAGTTTCCGATCTTTCAGCACATTTACAATCACCGTTATCATCGTCACGCATGAACTACTTCTCTTTTCTACTTCAGTTCTTAAAACGTCGTATTAACGACATTAAAAGAAATGCCGCTGAAGCTTTCTGTATAAAAGCATTTATATTAAAAGGAGTTTTATTGTTAAGGCATTTTAAAGCTATTTATCACACGATAGGATAGATTGCATGTGGAATGAAATAAATGCCTAGTTTTATGTTTTTTAATTATAATTCTTATAGGGAAACATTTTTTGGAATTGTACTAGAAAAAGGCATTGAACCATATTTTAGAACTGCTTTTACATCTATAGGTAGAGCTAGGTTATTGTAAATGTAAATTTTGTAAGTAATATAATTTAGGCAACAAGGAACGTTTGGGCATTGCCTAGAATATTGTGAAATAGACGTGATGAAAATCCTTTAGAAGCTGTTTATTTCAATGTCTCAAAATATGTGTAATAGAATTTAATTTAGTTCGTAGTAATTCTATTTAACTATTTCAATTAGAGTTATGCAGTATAATTTAGAACGTCCTTGGCTCATTCCAATAATTGCACACCGGCAGGGTACGCTCTCAAATGTTTGTCCTGCTCGTATGGGTGCAGTGTGAGCGGGGGAGGTGATGCAGCTTGGGAGTCGATTTTGGATAAATTTTGTGCTTTTCCATCGATATCTCAATATATAAAACTCAATTAAAACAAAGTGTTCGGTTATTCGTTTAGTTTAATAGGGTAGCCAAATAAAATTAAAAAAAAAAACTTTCGCTGAAAATAACGAGAAGTGTTTTTTTGTATCCACAGTATTTTTTGGTTCGCATAAAGTTGTTTCGTTCTCGACGTTTTGCTATTCGTCTTATTTCTGATTTCGGGACTGAGCCCGCCTTGTGTCGAAATTTGATTGCCCTGCAACGATCTCATACCGCGTATTGTCATGTTGTTCTGTCTGCCACAGACATGCCACAGATCAAAAAAACTTGTTGGCGACATTATGTAAAACGACTATTTTTTTCTGATATTTTGTTTATTAAAACTTTAATTGCAGTTTACTTCCATACGAATTTCGCGCACAATGATCCACGCGTAAGTGGAGCGCGTCAGCAATCAGGCTGAGTCCGCTCGTAATGAAACAATTTCGTTGCCGCCACTGTGTGGTTACTGTGCTATTCCATCCATTCCATGGACGAACCATGGAATCCGTGAAATGCTGGCTTGGAAAATGTGATTTGTTGAAACCGTGCTGCGCTAGTCGCTCCTTAACTTGTATCGGTTGACTTGTTTATTCCAAGACTTCAAAGAATTTATAAACTTCAAAAAAATTCTACAAAAAAAAGGTGCTATTCCAAAAAGTATAGCCAGATAAAAAGTGCAGAAAACGTCATTCAGCTATTTTAGCGCTGCAACAAACATATCAGGCTCTGTGAGCTGTAGACCTCGCGCATTCAAACTTTTTTTGCAGCTATCTAGCGGTGCACAGTAGCGCCATCTAGTTACCTTATTGTAAAACTAACTTTAATAACCAAGGTACTCCATCAATCCCTACCTAGTAGGTAAAGGGCTGATTCCACTGGTAGAACCCTAAAAGTGAGCAATTTATTTCATTTTGAGGAGCTCTTCTGCTACTCATGCCGAAGATCCTCATCAGATCTTCACCATTTTTTATGAGACCAATTTAAAGTTACTACCTTTCTAATAACAAAATAACTATCGAAATCGCCCCTTTTTGCCCCGTTTTGGGGGAAGTTCCGCTGCAATAAAAAATCCCCAAAGAATGAAAAAAAAAAAAACGTTTAGTCTGTATACCAAGTTTCGTCTAGATCGGTTGAGAAATGCGACCTGTAGAGGAGGACAGAGATCCGGACAGACATCCGGACATACGAAAGCATTTTTGCCCAAGCTGAAACGGAGACGCTTCGCTCGCGCTTCGCGCTCGCTCAGTCAATTATACGAGTACTAACACACAAACAGTACTTAGTATTTTACTCTATCTAAATGATGGACTATGATCCCGATAGCCAATCATTCCTCATTTTGTCACCAATAGTCTCCCTGTACCTCAAGACCCGTTTGTGTTCGTCAGTAATCGGCCATCATGGCTGAGTAATAAAACGTGCGGCCTTCAAGAAAGGCGCGTGTCTGTTAGGAATCGCATTACACGTCGCTCCCTCGCTGTTTTCCATTAGGTTTGCTCTGTTTTCCAGCATTCAGATCGAATTAAGGAAAAGAGGTACACCGGATTATGTTCATGTGGGAAGGGAATAAGTTGAATTTTTGTGAAAAGATTTTTGTGTTTGCACACGTTATGTTTTCAATATCTACATTTTCTTCGCGCCGTCGCGGCATTTCGATTATTAACCAAACTTCCTGTAGTTAGTAAATTAAATAACAAATTTGGATTATGCCTCGACTTTTTGCGCTACTGCGAAAACTTACTCTGTGAAATAAACACCTGAATGATTTTGTAAGAACTTGCAATAAGTTCCATCATTTCTCTTGTTCCAGAAGTGACGGTGACCTACCGACGCGGACTGCCAGTGATCACAGTGCCGCTGCCGTCACGCCGCGAGCGATGCCGGTTCACTCTGCGCCCCGTCTCGCAGACAGTCGGCGACTTACTCGAACAGGTAAATTTGACGATACACAGGTGTTCCAGAAGTGACGGTGACCTACCGACGCAGGCTGCCAGTGATCACAGTGCCGCTGCCGTCACGCCGCGAGCGATGCCGGTTCACTCTGCGGCCCGTCTCGCAGACAGTAGGCGACCTGCTCGAACAGTTAAGGCTTGACGATATACAGGTGTTCCAGAAGTGACTTCCAACGCGTGCTGCCAGTACCATTCAGAAGACACGCAAAAAAAGCCACGGCTCTAAAGTAAGCCTTGATGGCTTACTTTAGAGCCGTGGCTTTTTTTGCGGTGATAATATAATATAAAGGTGAATCATCAAGTCACTATTTTACGGTTATGATTAGATATTTACGCATCTTTCAAGATACTGGTTGTGACCGTTGACCTCCTGCTATATCGAGCAAGCTAGAGATGATGAAATAATTATTAAAAAAAAACAGTTTAAACATTTGAATAACGCTTATAGTGCTCCTGCACAAGCAGGATACTAAAGTAATATAATAACGTTTATCGTTAAAAAAAAACTGTTACAAACCATCGTCTTCCTCTCTGAACTTACAGGCTGAAATCTAACTTTACTGCCAAAAGTTTAACTATGTAAATCAGTCTACATTTCACGAGCATCCCATAACAGGCTGACAAACATCGAGGAAGTTTCGCAAACTTGTCCCAAGTTCATCTCTGACTAATGACCTGTGGGATTGCTACCAAAACACGCTTCAAAACAAGGACTGTAATCTCTGGACTACATTATTTTAAACCGTTATTAAACATGGGTTGGTATTAGGGTCCATGAATCAATTGTTCTTGTTTAGAAAAAGTTTCATACATTATGATTCGCGGTCTTGAAGCAAAATTCAGGAGGTTTCGGAAATACTGCCTAGTATTGTTGTAAAGTTTGTCGATTTCAATCAAATGTAATTTTTAACCCCCGAACAAAGAGACGGGTGTTATAAGTTTAGAGTGTTTATCACTGTGTGTGTGTGTGTGTGTGTGTGTGTGCGCGTGCGTGTGTGTGTGCGTGTGTGTGTGTGTGTGTGTGTGCGTGTGCGTGTGCGTGTGCGTGTGCGTGTGCGTGTGCGTGTGCGTGTGCGTGTGTGTGTGTGTGTGTGTGTGTGTTGTGTGTGTTGTGTGTGTGTGTGTGTGTGTCTGTCTGTGGCATCGTAGCTCCCAAACGAATGGACCGATTTGTATGCAGTTTTTTCTGTTCGAAAGCTGATGTGATCGAGATGGTTCTTAGATATATGGAGAGGGGGAGGGAGGAGGTGAGAAAAGGGGGGTGAAAATCGTAGCTATCGAATAAATGGACCGATTTAGCTGTGGTTTTTATGTTTGGAATGAGGGTAATGGTGGTGACGACCGTAGCTCTCAAAGCGATGGAACGATTTTAATGTTTGAAAACTGATGTGATCTAAATGCTTCCTAGCTATAATGAAGGGTGGGAAGTCGGGGTTATAATTTTTTTTTAATTTGTGCTCGTTCCAAAACTCGTTCGTTAACGAAAAGTTCAATGTTCCTGAATTGGGACTTACCACAAGTTTTATATCGCAAACAAAGCATTTATGTATGTACTGCGAGTAAGTTCCTACATCAGTATGACGGTATTTAATTTTGTGTTGGGTTGGCTGTTATAGCTTCGTATCCTTATTAAAATGTGCCTTATTTTTTAGGTTATTCGGTCCACGCTTCAAAGGCTTTCAAGGTTGACTGAATTTAATATGTATTCTGAATTACCCTTTCATAGAATCTATTCAAGTTGAAGTTTAATAGGTGGTAATCGGACCTATTGATTTTATAATCGCTTCTGGTGGTACGAACATACTGTATGTTGTATTCATATGTCATAATCATGACATATCATGTTTACCTGCCGCAACTATGGCATGGCAAGGCAGTAGCCAGGAATTCATATGGGGGGGGGGGGGTTGAGCTTTGGACCAGAGTTTTTCACCCGAGTATGGCGAAGCAAGGGAAGGGTATTGATTTTAACAGTTTATGTATGTATGTATGTATGTATGTATGTATGTATGTATGTATGTGGGTATATGAATGTCATAGGCTATATTTTTTTACTCAACTACGGTGAAACTAAAGAAGGGTTATGTATTCAAACTAAAAAGTTGGTCCGATTTTAACAATCGAGGTATAGCTAGCGGCACGTAAGTCTAGCGGTGAACGAAACGTGGCGGGGATCTTGGCACAGTCAGTTTTAGGGATAAAAGTATTCAACATTTTAACACATCATATAAACTTTGACTGTGATAAAACCCCGCCACGTTTCGTTCACCGCTAGACTTAGGTGCCGCTAGCTATATCAACTATCAATCGATTCGTCTTGATCACAGATTACCCCCTATAGATACCGCTTACAAGGCATCAGACGCACACAACACATACTTGCTTTATCTAGTATAAACAGGCTCGCTTTGAGACACGACTTCTTTCTCGACCAAACTCTCGACCCGTGCGAGAGTGCTAGTTTATTGCGAATTTAATCGAAAAAACAACAATTTTTAATGGCTTGCTGTGCAGTAAAATGGTGTGGAAAGTCAGCCAAAACGTCGAATTATCAAAAAGTTGGCATAACGTTCCACCGGTAAGTAATTTTGTATTTTTTTCTGATTTCCTACGAGCCAAGCGGATTTCAGTTTATACTGGTTTCACAGGTCATGAGCGTCATGGAAAAATAAGCACGCGTTGATGTCTTTTTGAAAAGTCTCTTTCACTCATTACGCTAAGTACAATAGTTATCCCTGTCTAACGACAGCACGTGTAAGCTAGTGTTGGGATATCATAAAATATTCTCATGTTGGTACATATCGATATTTCAACCTAATTATTTAAAAAACCGTATCACAAAAGTTATTTTGTTTTTGTACGAATAACAAACTACCTATCACGGAATACGGTTAAAGCTTGAAGTGTGGTTAATAGATACTTGATTGCTTTTAGATGTAAACGAAGATAGAATTAAAATACAATTTTACTTTACAGGTTTTACGAATGAAGCTTTTGAAGCTTTGAAATTCAAGATAGCATAGGCAAACAAGCCTATTTATTGCTGTATTGTTTTCGACGAAATTAAAATTGAGAAAAGTAGAGAAGACATACGGTTTTGTAGATTTTGGCGAGGTGCCTTTTTTCTCATAAATAAATACATTAAATAATATCCTTATTTATACATTTTGTTTTCGTAGTACCTACTCACTGCCATTCTGCCACTTTGATGACGTCGTTTGACCATCGTGCAGGTGGTCTGACTCTTAAACTAAGTCCTTCTCTTGGCCACCATTTCGCCACTTCCACATCCGCTTGGCGCAGGAGTGGAAATAAAGGCGTGCACATGAGGAGGTCAGCTAACAGTGAAAGGACCGTTGCACGGCTAAGGAAACGGACCTCCTTCTCAGGTAAAGGCGAGGTAATTAAAACAAGATGGTAAATTCAATAACAAAGGGCTTTATTAGAAAAATAGAAAAAAACACACATGAGTTATCAAAGTTTGGTACTCTCCCCTTTACTGAGGAAAACAAAAAGAATTATTTTTCACTTAACTAGGTTTGTTCTGCATCAAAATATTTCTAAACAGCAAGATCTTATAATAGGAAATACTACTAACTCAATACTCAAAACTCAAAATTCTCAAATATGATTACAATTTTCTCAAACATATATATATATATAGTACATAACTTCGGCCTGTACGATATGAATTTACAATAGAACTGCAGTATCCTAGGCTAGTAAAAACTTAAACTTACACTAAAACTTACGTTTACACTTAAACTTACGTTTGTCCGTCTCGGAGAGACGGTGCTCAGCAGTTCATCATGTATTGGTCACAATGCAACGGAATAGTCTTGTCTATGCCTTAGAACGTTCTAAATTAAAAGAGAACTTGTGCAAACAGGAGTGTGTGTGTGTGTGTGTAAGATTGTGTTTCCCAGAGGGATATCAAACTCTAAAACAGAAAGTATCTTTCAACAGTATATTAATACGCAAGTAGGCGAAGGCTTCCCTCACTACCGTAGCTCGCTGACTCAAAATGATTTGGAGTGGACCAACCTGGAAGCTTCTCGGGACGCCGTACCGTCGTCTGGCGTGCCGCCGCGGATCGCCTCCTTACTCCACTCGTTCAGCTCCTCCTGCCCTCCACGAACGGTGCCTTCCGCTCCTCTCGAACGGTTTCTGCGTCTCCCACGGTCGGAGTCTGGTGTCTCTCTCGATCGGTGTCTTCTAAGGGACAGGTGGTGCGTTGGAGACCTTCTGGTGACCCTCGGAGATCAGCTTCTTCCACGAACGGTGGTGAGCCCAGGGAGATCGGCGCACAGCAGCTCGCAGTGGTGACGGCAGCGGCCGTCCGTTTATGCTCGATTTTAACCTGAAACCCACTTTCATTTGTGTTTAAATGTGTCTCGAGATGCCCGCCTTAGATAGTCGCAGTGCAAAATCAAAACAGATATTTCGTTAGTACAATACTTGAATCACGGGAAATCCTACTAACCTGGCTTTTGCACTCGTATACTTATTTCGCCTGTTACAGTGCAGTCACGGTTTCCGCGCCTCGTTCTGGACTGCGTGTCTCGGTCGTTTTGTCCACACAGACTGCGTGTTCTTCTGCTGCCTGCGAATTTAAAACTCGTAAACCAAAGTCGATTACGCACAGAAGCTACTGGAATCCCAGAAACAAACAAATTTTCTCACCTGGGCCGATCTCAATCACGTGCCAACTATGTGAAACAAACTAAATTCAACGTCCGTATTCAAAATGGTCCCCGCAGGCTTCTCTTTTGTATATATACGAACTCTGGCTTTACGTTGGGTAGCAGTCTACTCCGAAATCGAACATCCACTTATCCAGAAATCTCTAGAAACTACTCTGCAGCTTGCATCGTAATTCAGACCTTGTCGGCCTAGCTATACAGGTCACTGTCCTCCAGCCAGCTCTAGTACATTCCAATCAGCATCCGGTTGTTTACTTCTCAAACTTCATACAAAAAAAAAAAACATTTTTCTGGAACTTTACTGTGTTATACTCGATACGTCAAAACATTCCATGGTGTGACCATCGCAAGCGATTTGTAGGTGTAAATTATTTTGACATATGAATTGCTGCCATCTGAATTTCCGATTTGTTAGCCAACTCAAAGATGCGACTTATTCTGTATTTTCAAACATTCCGCCCCCCGTCCAAAGCTGTCCAGAGCCCGAAACATTCCTGGAACGTTCATTATAATAGTAACACTCAAAAGCTTTGCTACTTCCCGACAGAGGTTTCCGCATCGTTTACACCTTCCTTTTAGTTCACGCCTCTTGGCACTAGCTGTCGCTGCGTGGATTTACCATTTTAACCATTTTGAGACATGAGATGAAAACTTTACCCTTCCACTCGCAGAGGCAAATTCAACCATTATCCATTGATTTTTAGATAGGCGAAAACATAATTCTGTCTTCAACAAAGAAATGCTTTCATTGTTCCTTCATCGAAGAAAGTGGCGCCGCGAACGGTCGTTCGGCGTTTTTTCCAAACTTGGTGTCTGGCTTCCACTTACGGGGAAAACACACCTTGATCTAATAGAGAAGTCGCTCCTCCTCGCCAGATGGCGTTGTACCCAATACATTCTATTTAATCGGGATTTACAACAAAATCTCACTTGGAGTCATGATTTAACATGCTACAACAGTAACAGTAGCTTGATGTAGGATGATATAGACTATAGAAAGATAGTACCTACCCATTTTAGGCGATCAATCAAAACTCAATGCTAGTAAAAGTGGGGAAGAATATTTTTTATCTGCTATGTAAACCAAAAACTGATATCACTATATTTTTTATGTACAATGCTCTAGGCTTCTAAGTGTCGTTAATCTATTTAAAGAAATTCAACTTTTATTAAGTTTGATTGTTTTCTCAAGTTTATCTCAAAAAGCATAATATTGCTTGTTGAGATTAAACAAAACCAAAACTATTTTGATCGGCTCTGCAGTCCCATCACTATGGTCAGTACATTTCTAGTGCGACCCGTATCTTCTTTGTAGTTTGTGAGTGCGACCTTGAATAGGCTAATCACTGCGCAATCGTTGCGTTCCCCGCAACCCGTGCTTTCCTCCATAATTTGTGAACTCGAATCCGTACAATAATTCAATGATGCGGAATCTATAGGGGATAATCTGTGGTCTTGATTTACAGAGTGTCATAGGCAAAGAAAAAATACGACTTCGGCAGCACTTACACGACCATATTCGTGTTTTAGTTTTGAACTTATGTCTTGTTTATATGTTGATCGCTTTTAGCGATAAGACCGCCCATTGTGCCTATTTTTTAAATATTATCCCTTATATTTGTCCTTTAATTTTGGTCTCTATTGACACCAAAAAGTTATTATTATTATTATGTTGTTGTGAGTGTTTATATGTAGGTACCCAAGTTTGGAACACTGAAAATCTTGTGCTACTCCCGTGGTACTCTAAATTGTGGCACGTGTTTCGGTTTAAAAAAAAAACTCTAAGGGAGCGATTTTCGGGTATCCCTTATCTACACTTTTGTATAGGAAACTAAATTTTCTACAATATTGAGCTCAACTTGAACTATGGTCCATTGCTTGTGGAGATACAGCCAGTCAAAGATGATCAAATTTTAAAAATATGTATACTTATCGGTTTGGTCACATCCAAGATAAGTACTCGCAAAACTTTTTTTATAGAAAGTCATGAGAGAGGTATTTGTAGAGAAATTAATTAGCTTCAATTTCACTCAATTAGCTTTAAAACACCTCATAGTTTCCTCAAACTAAAAGTAAAGATAAGCACCCGAAAACGCTTCCTTAAAGTAGTTTTTTCGAAAAAACTGAAACAAGTGCCAGAATTTCAAGCACCACAGTAGTAGGTAGCTCAGTGTTGCAAACTTGGATATAAACTACTCTCGCTCATGGGACCTAACACTAAAAAAACTACATACATTACATTGATACATTGCGATGTTTGATGGTTTTAATGACTGGTGTTATTCATATAGACATTAGTTTTATTTGAAAACATTATTTGGTAAATACTTAATTATACTTGAAAAAAAATGAGATTTTAACTGCACTTTTACCTATAGTAAAACATCATGATAAATTGAGTTGTCAGTCTTTCCGTGTATAAAACGGTGGGAAAATTGGGGGGGGGGGGGGTTTGAACCCCCAAAACCCCCCTCTGCCTACGGCCTTGTGGCATGGGTTGAATTGTTTTATTATTTATACAAATCTCTCCTCGGAGGTAGGTTAGTCTATTGTCTATCGTCCTGGCTGCCCACCCCAATCATGCAGAAAGTCTATCACTAAGCACCTTTTGAGGTGTCCCAAAAACCTCATCCGATCAGATCTTTGAGAGCCAGTTCCATTCTAGGAATAGCACGCTAACCAACCCTCGACTTCATCGTCATTAAAATTCGGTAATTGACTTATTTTCGTAAGCTGATCTTTATGGTGCAGAAGCCTCTATTGTAGCAAAAAATATATTAGTTTAGTTGTGAAAAAGCAAACATAAATGAAAATCTTTATGTATAGTGCCGTCATGGCTGTATGACGTCACTATGTATAGAAACAAAACAAAATTAGAAAGTATATGTGCTGTTGGTCTATAGCTGACCTCTACAGCGTCACTGGACAGTGGGGCGGGCGCAAAAGCGCTCCGCCGCAATGCGTGACGCACAAGGCGCACGCCAAAGTTAAGTTTTTGGCCACTTGCTCAAGGGCACCCAGTAGGTACGAACCTCGGCTTGGACAGTTGCCAATGATTACTTGGGGAGTATCGAACTAAACACCCCTGGATCTCTACTGTTAGGTAGTGATTGAGGGGGCCCTGATGAAATGGCTGGAGCCCTTTAAATTAATTGCATAACTGACCACCGATTCGGAATACACCTTCGAGAAGAATCGGCAAGAAACTCGAAGGCGAATAAAATCGACATTAATCACGGGACCTTCGACCTCGCCGCCGAGGTCGGTGTCTGTGTCTAATTGTGTTGAAAGATGGTGAAGATGACGGATTGGGCAAATCTATCGCTGCCTGCACTGCGGCAGCGGTTTCATCGTCCGGATCGCTCAAGATGTCTCTAGGGCGTGTACGGAGGGGCCGTGCGTCTGTTGTCGCGTCTGTTGTGTTGTCAGAGGCCTGAACTACTAGGGGGTTGGAGTGATGGGGTGCCGCGTCAAACTAGCGGCGAGAGGCATTTTTCATATATTTTTTTAACTATCGAGAGAACTCGAGATCGCTGTGCAGGTCGATGTTCCTCTGATACCAGGGGGCATCTACTGCACATCGGACGAATTTGTTTTGTAAGGTCTGAAGTTTCTCTAGGGAAATGCGGGAGGCGTGAGCAAATACTACGGACGACTATTTCATTGTCGGTCGGACGCAGGTTTTGTAGAGTGTCAACTTATTTCTAAGATACATTTTACTGGGCCTTCCTAGGAGTAACGTGAGGCGGTATTGGTAGAATGCCGGCATTTTTTTGGACGGTGCTGATGTGCTGATTGAAGTTGAGTCGATATTCAAGGTCAAGGTGACTCCTTACTATATAACTGACCTTTCCCACGATATGGGTCGGCCATTAATCATGACTCTGTCAATTGGGAAATAGCGTTTAACCCCATGAGTGAAATGCATCGCTACGCTCTTCTCGGGATTAACCGTTATTCGCCACTTGCGGAACAATCCATCGAGCGCTCGGAGAGCTCGCTGGAACGGTTGGTTTCCATCCGGTGGAATAAATCGCGGTGTCGTCCGCAAAGAGAGCGATCTCTACTTTGGGAGTGCGGGGGAAATCGCTTGTGTAAAGCGTGAACAGGAGTGGAGACAGCACGAAGCCCTGAGGGACTCCGGCTCTGATGGGATGGGGGGACGATAGCGGAAGCTCCGGGGTGGGGGGACTTTCGCGCGGGCTTGAGAAGGCCGGTACGGACCGGCGGGCGCGGGTTGCGGTTTTGGGGTGGGCTTGGACATGGCCGGAGCCCAGGCGTTGACCTTCGGCTGAGGTGCTGGCATGAAGTACGAAGCTTGCATGAGAGGCATGGGGGGAGCTAAGGGTCACCTTAGTTGCGTACCTCTGCAAACGTGCTGAGATTGGGGGCTGAAGGTCGCTCGCCGACCGGGCCCTTTTACTTTCCTTGGAGCCTTCGGACAGCGATAGTTCGCAGTGTGTTCTTCGGACTTGCAAAGAACGCAACTGTGTGGGTCGGGAGTATCGCGGGGCGGGTACAATCGGATGTGCTGTGGTCGCCCAGGCACTTTACGCACCTAGGACGGCCAAAGCAAAAACGCGCGACGTGGCCATAAAGTTGGCATTTATGGCACTGACTAGGTTCCGTTACGGTTCGGGGGTAGTATGAATGCAATGAATTGTGTTCTTTGTATATCTGAGTGTGTGTGTGTGTGTGTGTGTGTGTGTGTGTGTGTGTTTGTGTGTGTGTGTGTGTGCGTGTGTGTGCTGTGTGTGTGTGCTGTGTGTGTATGTATGTGTGTGAGGGTTATGTGTGCTTGTGTGTGGGTGTGTGTGCGTGTATGTGTGACTGTCTGTCTGTGGCATCGTAGCTCCCAAACGAATGGACCGATTTTGATGCGTTTTTTTAATTTAAAAACTGATGTGATCGTGATACTTCTTAGCTATAATGGGGGTGGGGGGTAAATGTTTAATTTGTGTTTGTTCGTTTATTCTCAACTGCCAAATTCGAATTCAAATTCTCAATACCATTAGGTATGTTATTAAATGGAAAAATAATTTAAAAAAAAGTCCCGAAAATCTAATCTGGCTTGAGTTTTGTGCCAAGTAAATGGATTGTAACCCTGTTTTTTATTTGCAGGTGAAGGCTGAAGACCGCGGCGTGGAGCGCGCGGCGGCGCTGGCGGCAGACGAGCGCGTCAGGATTGCGGCGAGTGACACGGTCGAGTCGCTGCTCGAGACCGACTTCCGGCTCATCATCAACGACACAGAGTACTACGTCAAGAGTCCTCCGCAGGTCAGTGGGGACACCAAACTTCTTCATGGTTGTACTCAGTTCTTTCTCTGTTTACAGACCGTCGAATGTTTTGTATATGCAAATATATTGTCTTTTAATTATTAAAACGTATGCGCAACTCGGTTGGTAGTAAATCAGTATGTCTTCGTGGTCGGTTTTTTTGCAACTTGAATTCGAATACCAGACTTTCAGCATGGATTTTCCAAGCTGGACTACGTCGTACTTTCCGAGTTATCTTTTACAAGTGTAATAATTTGAAACAAATTTATTATGATTAAAATGTTAGAAATAAAATAATGGGATTGCCAGCATACAATTCGAAGTTGTCGAAAATCAACTAGGAAACTAAACCCACTAGTTTCTAGTGACTAGATCTAGAGCCTTCAATTACAGATAGCGCCTGGCGCGTTTCTAGAGGCTTTTGCACCAAGCACCATTGCTTGAGCTATTTGCGTTGTGTTGAATAGATCTAGTTATAAATCTGACTGCCCATGTCCTTCGCCCTGTGCTTGTAAGCTTCAGCTTCAGTAGGAAGGAGATAAAAATACACATATTTCTTTTTACACGACGGCCCAAAAAAGGAAGTGTATTGTTATTACCATTCATGTATGTATGTATGTATGTATGTATGTATGTATGTATGTATGTATGTATGTATGTATGTATGTTTGTATGTATGTGAGTTTTTTTATTCCACTATAACTTTTAAATGCCTGAACAGATATAGGCGTAAAACAGATATGACGAGTAACCTAGGCTATATATTTTTTTGAAAACATTCAATATGGCAGCAGTATGGCACCATTTTCAAATTCGAGAAAAATAAAAACGAATTTTGCAATATGGGTGTCAAATTGAAGGCCTTGATAAGCACAGTCCATCAGTATATAATTTATTGGCAAAAGCTCTTTTTTGGCAGGGCAGGCGTGTTATTTTAGCTTTTAAGCTAGTTATTTACTTAAATATCGGATTGTGATCAAGAAAAAATATACCTACCTATCCATGTAGTTTCCTCGATTCAATCAAGCGTTCGCTGTATTTAATCATTAGCTTGATTGATTAGGCCTCAGGCCGACCTGAGCTTAGTTAGTTTAATTAGGATTTGACAGAATGCAGATTGATTTAATACCTACGATATTCTGCCTGGGGAATATTACCTATGTGTTAGATGTTTTGGATTTGGATGTTTGTCCACTGAACGTCTACTAAGCTCCTTTTAATGAGCTATCCAGGATTAATTTTAAGGGTTCCGAATGACCGAATGAAAAAGAAGCGGAACCTTATAGGTTCACTCGTGTTTCTGTCTTTTCGTCTGTCCAAGCCAATACCAAGATAAGTATATTGTTTTTTTTTTAACTTTTTATTAATCATATTTGTGCGCGAATAGAACTGTTTCATAAACATAAATAATATTATTACCCAAAAAAAAGTTAGCTGTCCCGCAAATCCCATGGATCCGTGGATTATAACCTCAGTCCCGCAAGCTTGTGGGTATGAGACTTAGATGCGGGATTGCATTCCCTAATTCCGACTTACTAAGCTCAACGTTCAAAAATATTCGTTTCGTGTTGTTTTTTTAATAATAGTTGACATTTATCGCAACCCTAAGCAACTAAATAATACTTTGTAAACCCCATAATGTAAGGCCCATTACTATGAACTTCGTCACGAGATCAAATGAGTATTATTACGAAAGAGGTTTGACTTCGTTACAACCCTCACGTGCAAAAATAGCTCCCTGCTTTTGGGTTACGAATAAATTCCACTCTTTTCCACAAAATGGATTTCCAAACACGACTGTTTAGCCGATTTGGCAATGTGGAAGTGCCGGCCAAATTGGCCAACAGGAAAGGGGCAGAAAATGCTGTTGTTTCTGCTCTTTCAATGAAAGCGAACATTCGGAAAATTCTAGCTTTTCTATGTTATGGGCAGGCATGTGACTTACTATCAACACAACGACCTGTTCATCTTGTTGCTCAGTAAACATTAAAAATAATCTATCTATATATAAAGCAATAAGAACGAAAAATCAGATAAAATAAGATAATATAAAAAAAATGTCTAAGGTACTCAAAATAAGAACTAGAATACTAAACTAGAATATAACATTTTTTTAAATCGTGTCTGTCTGTTTGTTCGCGCATCACGTAAAAATTGCTGGACCGATTGCGATGCGGTTTTCTTTGTTAGATAGTTTAGGGTTTGACTTAACTGGTGTACTTGGTATCTCAATCCGAAGAGTAGAAGCCGAGCAATCGATAAAATCTTTTTGATGGCTGTAGGAATTTTGATCAAATGTTGGTAAATTGGCATTTTAGATCTTGGAATAGTACAAAGAGTACTTTTTAACCTAGAGAAATGACCACGCGTGCGAAGCCGCTGGTACAGCATAAAAACGACGTCAAGTTTCTACGTAAAATGTGTAAACACATTTTTGTTTACTGCTTATCCGTCACCATTCACCACACTCGGACTCGGACTCGAGACATTGTGTTCTACCTAATTTCATATTTTCAATGAGAATAATGCTAGAATCTCACAGCCTGCTATATTTTTATTATGCTGTAAGTTTTCGATGTCAATTTATAAATTACAGTGTTCAATTTTCTATTATTTCCCTACACTTGCGCACATTGATTATAATTGATTTATTGTCCGTTTATCTCAGCTCCAATGCAGGACACCATAACAATTAATTCATACTAATTTATAACCCAGAATAGGCACGACCATTATTCCTGTTAAGCACCTATCTAAGTTGTGGGGTACACACTTCGTTTGTTTTTATATTACTGCTAGCTGTGCCCGTGGCTTTGCTCGCGTGGTAATTTTTCAAGATATATAAGAGTCCTGTAATATCCCACAACCAAAAGTACCAAAATCATCAAATTTCGTTCAGACGTCAAACAGTTTTTATCGATTGCTCAAATTTTACTCATCAGATTGAGATATTAAGTACACTATTTTTTAAGTCAAACCCTAAGCTATCCAACAGTGAAAACCACATCGCAATCGGTTCAGTAGTTGTTACGTGATGTGCAACAAACATACAGACGAACAGACAAACAGACAGAAACGATTTAAAAAATGTATTATATTCTTTTACTGTACAAGAATATAATACAGCTTATTTTAAGTACCCTAGTTTTTTTTAATATGTTCACTGTACAAATATTTTGGTACTTACTACTTTATTAGAAGTATAGATTTCATTTCTTTCTTTGAATATGTATTTTTTTTGGTACTTACTACTTTATTAGAAGTATAGATTTCATTTCTTTCTTTGAATATAGTATTTTTTTTGGTACTTACTACTTTATTAGAAGTATATATTTCATTTCTTTCTTTGAATATGGACTTTTTTTGGTACTGACTACTTTATTAGAAGTATAGATTTCATTTTTTTCTTTGAATATGGTATTTTTTTGGTACTTACTACTTTATTATAAGTATAGATTTTAATTCTTTCTTTGAATATGGTATATTTATTTGGTGCTTACTACTTTATTAGAAGTATAGATTTTAATTCTTTCTTTGAATATGGTATATTTTTTTTGGTGCTTACTACTTTATTAGAAGTATAGATTTTAATTATTTCTTTGAATATGGTATATTTATTTGGTGCTTACTACTTTATTAGAAGTATAGATTTTCATTCTTTCTTTGAATATGGTATATTATAACTCTAAAGCTCCTTTTTAAAAGATTTTATTTCACTTGCAATGTTTGTATGTATATATGCCTGTATGACAGATTATATGTCTGTCTGTATGTATGTATGTTTGTTTAGGTCAAACAAACATGCATACATACTGCAAACTGAATTTAGAACCACTTCCTTTTATCCGGCGGAGTTGAATTTTTGCATGTTGGTTCAGTTCCGATGACAATGCATTTTTATGGTAAGCATGACCTGAATCAACATCCAGAAACAGCTCCAGGTAAAGTAATTCTTCAACGTATTTTTTGTACGCATTTTATTATGATAGCCGGTTTGAAGTTTCGTGAGGATATGGCTACTGCATAAAAGCTTTTATTTAAAACGTTTCTAAATTAATGTATTATTTGTAACTTTCGTGATTCGAACACATAGTTATATATTTAAACGGGACTTAATCGCGCTGAAAACTTAATATTTATTTACCTCGACGTTTCGATCAAGTTGCATTGATCGTGGACACGAGAAGAGTTTTCAGCGCGATTAAGTCCCGTTTAAATATATAATTTATTATTTACAAAAAGAAAACGAGCCTTTTTTTTTTAAAACATTTACATAACGTTTTAACTACGGAATGTTACCGTTCCCAAATACTTCGCCGGCATTGCCTCGTGCAGTACCGATGCGCTGCGCCCTGTTCATAAAGTTGCATTAATTTACCTGTTACCTGCTACAAAAATTAAGTTTAGTTTACTGAAGTATTACATTCTTCGAAGTCAAACAGCTTTTCTTTTCGTCTTCGCTCATTCCAAAAGCAAATCAATCTAGTGACGAGGGTTAAGTCTTGTACTATTATTTATTATTTGGTTAAGTGTACTCCTGCACCGGATTTGAAACGACAATAACGAGCTTAGAAGCTATTGACATATTTTTCAATTAATGGAGTATTTTTAATGTGTATGTATTGATTCTAAGCTTACTTTTTTGCCATGTGTAACATCATTAACTCTATAGAAAACAATATAACATAACTCAATTTTGAAAATAAATATTTGATACTACCTTTCGCCCGCGTCTTTGTCCGCGCGGACTACAGTATATCAGGAAAAAAGCATCCTATGTCCTTCTTCTAGGATATTAAAAACCAATGCAGATGTTTAGCACCATCGCTTGTAATGCTTTTTGACAGCCTTGTTCATATTTCGTTTCTATAGCAATCGTTCCTTACAACAAGTAATCGTAACTTTCCCGTTTTCCCGTGGAAACTTACCATTTTCCGGGGTAAAAAGTATTCTATGTTGGTCTCTATATTATACAGTACCTATTTACAAAGTTTCATTAAAGTGAGCCACGGCTTATTACTGTCAGCATACTCTTTTCATTCCAATTTCAACTTAATTAATGAATGCATCATAATTATTGTAATTAACGCTCCATTTCCACTATATTATGCTCACCCAAATGGATCAGTCAAGTGCTCGTAATTAGGTCAGGTGCACTCGATGTGCGATTGCCCTCCAATCAGAAGTATACATGGAGTAATTGCCTGTACTGAATGCAACAATAAAGATCACATTTTACAAACGTTGTTAGGTATTATTATCGCTATCTTCTATTATCGCTATTTTTAATCGACTTAACAAAAGGAGGAGGTTCTTTGTACGACAGTACGTACGTTTTTTTGGTGTCTTTTCACTGATTTCTCAGACAATTGCTTGACAATTTTGAAAATAATGTATTTTGTTTGAAAGGGCTTTATGTTTGTATTATACTCTCGAGATGGTCCCATAATTTTTTTATCAAAATTCAATCATTAATTTGTTTTTAGTCATTAGTTAATCCATTTTTAAGACGTTTATTTATTTTGTGGTTCGGATTTACGAAACCCTTTTTCATAACGCGGTGCCGTGAGAATCAATAAAGGAAATTCAGGCAATAAGCTGATGATGTGATGGATTTAAGAAAGTTTAAGGACGTATGAGGTTTTTTTTTTCATTTTTCTACTCGGATAGGATTCTACTAATAAAAAAAAACAAAGAATTATAAAAAAATACGATAAAACAATAAACATGCGAGCGATCAAAAGCAAGTAGTAACAAAACGAGGGGAATCGTTGTGGCGTCATTACCTATGCCAGGCCAGTCGCACTCCGCAACAAGTACAAATATTATACCTACACTTTGCGGCCGCAATATTGCGGTTAATTCAGTAGAGTATCAAGCGTGCGCTCGATGAGTCGCGCTCCGTGTGCTTTCGATAAAGTACCTACTTACGTAAAGTTTTTGTCAAATTTTATTATTTTCTTAATTAAGAGTACCAAGAAGAAACCTAGACCTATGTACTGCATAGCATTCGATCTGACAAGTCTCGTAAAATACCTACATACTGACATTGTATTACGTAGGTAGCCATTTCGTTTTCATTCATTATTAAGCATGGAATTCAGACAGGCACCTTTTATTCATCAAAGTGCAATACCTATTAAGTTATAATCAAATAATGAGGTACTAGGTCTATTCTGATAAGAATGTCATTATATGTAGTTAAAAGAACTATCGACATTTATAATAATAAGTAAAAAAAAAAACATTATTGTTTATTCTGTTACAATATTTAAGTCATATCATATCACAGAATAATTACTAGTACAAGTACCTAGTTATATCTTGATACAACCCTGCCGAGCGAAAAAGTGACAGATCGATTCTGAAACGGTTAGAGCAATGGAAGCTCTCGCGCGTTGTGATACGGTACATTCTAGCCTGCATGCAATGGGTGAGCGCCTTCTAGGTAAATATAATTGAAAGATCGCAGCGCTGTGCGAGTTAAATTGCACTTTATTGCGTTGTAGCGAGAGTCGCTATGTATTTAAATGACTTTACTCAGTTATCCTTCTGTACTTGTACTATTATTTATTCTGTGCCTATGCCAGGTTTAATAACCTACTTTAAAATAGTTGGCTCAAAAATAACTGTCTTTGTAACATTTTGGTTGAGACCAATTATACCTATATTTTTTCTCATTGGTTGAGACCGAAGATTTAGAATTACGCTTATGCTGAGACACCTGAAATACCATTTATGACATAAGCTATCGGCAAACGGGTGTAAAGTATTAATTATATACTAACTAGTTTTCCCGCCCGCGACTTCGTACGCGCGGACTACTGTTTACCGCGAAAAAAAGCATCCTATTTTCTTCTGGGATAGTAAAAACCAATGCAAAAGTAGGTATAACACCAATGCCATAGAATTAAATAATATATAATGTCTATGACCAATGCTCTTGATGTTTTTTGACAGACTTGTTATTTCGTTTCTATGGCAACCACAGACCATTCTGTGATGGCAACCGTTCCTTACAGTGAGTAATCAACATTTTCCAGTTTTCCCGTGGAAACTTACAATTATCCGGGATAAAAAGTATCCTATGTTTTATTTCAGGGTATACCTAAGCTATCTCCATTCTAAATTTCATAAAAATCTGTCTAGCCGTTATCTCTTGAAAGCTCCCCAAACAAACAAACAAACAGACAACGTTTCACTTTTAGAATGAAAATAAAAAAAAATAAAAAAAAAATGAAAATTTTATTAATAGCACATGCTACATGTCAAAGAAAGAAAACATTGTTCAAACAATCGTTTTTAAAAATACGCTAAAACAATTTTTCAATTAATTCTTAAATTACTTACAAAAAAATAAGTTCAAATAATAAAAAAAATTGTTAGCAAATTAATATATAACGATATTAATAACAATTAAAAATTATAATTTTAAAATCTCTTGAAAATCATAGCATGGCCGTTCTATAAGCCACAGTTTTAATTTTAGTTTGAAAATCGCGACGGATTGTATATATTGGTATAGATGGATCTATCTACATACTGAAGTTTAAACATTGAAACCAGCTAACACTGCATTCCAGGGTCGGTATGTCCGACCACTTGATTAATATTTGAACCGTTTAGTGCCACTTTCTGTGCCCCTTACCCACTTTGTGAAACTAGCCGTAATTTAATTCAATGGGTTATTCAGTCAAAAAGTTTGTTCGCGTCTGGGTTTGACTCTAGAACCAGACGGGTTTGATATATTTGGAGCGTGTTATTGTGAATAGAAGGCACGGGGCTTCTGAATATCATCATCAGCCTGAAGACGTCCACTGCTGAATATGCTCTCACCACTACGCTTGGCAGGCGGCTTGAAGATCACAGTAGATGTTGATACCAGGACCTTTAAAAAAAACTGCTGTGTTTTTTAAAAGCTTTTATTTAACTTCACTTGTACGTATGGTATCGATGTATCTAAGTATTTTGTCTGTCCTGGAATCTTGCAATTCAAATTTCGAGCACGTGCCGATTAGCTATCCGGCTGAAACTTTCAGGGTAGCTCTCAAACCAATGAAAAGCAATAAAAAAATATTTCAAAAATCTTACAAAAGGTAAAACGAGAAAATGCAGTAAAAAAACTGAAGAAAAAACTTGAAAATCGTAAAAAGAGAAAATAAATTAATAAAAATAGTAAAAAAAGAAGAAAAAGTACTAAAAGTTTTGTTTTAAATTATATTATTTTTCATATTCAATTCGGCAACACTGACAGTTCCATTCGAAAAAACGGTGCAGACTAGCATACAGCACCCACGAGATGAGGCCCAGTGTGGCATATTATCAAGCCTGCCAAGACAACACGGCCAATCAACATGATCAACAAAAACATTCTAAATTATTTTAAAATGTAGCTTATTCGCTTAATTTAAACAATACGTTTAAAAGTTGCAAAATCTGCACCGAGTTTTCACATGGAACTGTCAGTATTGCCGAATTGAATATGAATAATAATATAGAGTTTTTGTTAGCCCTCGCTGCGGTTTGATCAATTTGCTCATTTCTCTCATGGCAGCGAAGTTAATTGAAATATTATGCCGGCAACCGCATTCAGTCGAATAAATTATACTTTATTTTAATTGTGTTGCTCGAAGCTCACCTCAAACATAAACTACATGAAGTGCGATAATAGTTTAAGTCCAATATTTACTAAAACTACCTTTTCTTTCCAACAGTACTTTTATCGGCCGCGAGCTGGCGCAATAAATTCGACGCAGAGAGCCTCGACGCAGCGGTAATAAAGGCTCCCAGTGATAAGTCTAGAAGGAAAACAGAACAATAAAGTTTAAAATATCAAATAGTTAGTTTTCCCTAACTCCTCCTTTTTGGAGGTGATTAGTAATGAGCCATCTACTGTGACCTATATATCGGTACTTATAACGTATTTATTTATTGAATGTAAATAACGACCGCAAAAAAGTAACATACCTACACACTTAGGCTCCTCTTCGGGTCCGGCATACATCACCGTCGAGTAATCAATCACATAGATTGACTCAATTTATCTTCACCTTCCTCCCTTAAATATTACATTAACGTCTATAGAAAACGCATGATCCTGTAATGCGTAGAAAATTCGTAAAGAGGGTAAATTCTTTGCGAAAAAGCTTGCTCTATGGGGTTTAGTATACAAAACATGACTAAGTTATTGTGAGTGGTGTGTCAGGTGTAGGTAATTTTTATTGCAGAAAATCATTCGAAAAGAAAGTTTTTTTTTTAAATTACTTTTGTTTTTATTTTTTAGAATATTTGTATCTATCTATCTATACTTATAATCTATCTATCTATCTTCTATCTATCTATACTTATAATATAGCAATAAGAACGTAAAAGTATGTACCTAGGACCTACACAGAATATAATAATAAAAAATGGTCTAGGGCTTCGACCAATATTTATGTTATATTGGTCGAAGGTATATTGGTAGGTAGGTAGGTATATTGTTTGAATATTGAAGAAATATAGTATATTCTACTTTATAGGTACTTTTGATCCTGGAATAACACTCATGGGCTACATTTAAATGAAATGGCCACGCGGGCAAAGTCACTGGCACAGCTAGTTTAACATATAATTCTATAAGCAGGTTCTAGCAGGCTTCAAACCTTACGGTCACACTCAAAGATGTCACAGCTTGGTTTCAGTAAACTATAAAATAACCTTTTAAATTGTTTGTGAATGGTGTGACAGGTATAATTTTCGTTGCAGAAAACCATTTTGTAATGAATCATTGTAGCATTAATTTTGCTATGCTGGCGTCTAGTAGGTTTCTAAATTGACGGCCGCACTCAGAAACGTCACAGTTCACCATTTATCATCATCCGGAAGACGTCCAATACAGAACATAGGCCTCCCCCCATAGAATCCCCCACAACGAGCGGTTGCTCTCTGCTTGCCCGTCTAAGCTAAGGCAAGCCGCACGGGTCAGCAAAGTTTTAAATAAACTCCACGATAACGGCACGTTCAACACCTAATGAAAATAAATTTAGTGAAATAAGCTTTTTATTCGAGAATAAAAAATATTGTATCAAAATTCAGCTTGCTTTGTTTGTGCCTATCCGTTAAGTGCAAAACAAACTTTTTTATTTTGCAATCGTAACCCAAAGCGAAACGAAACGGTTTGGAACCGCGGTAGCTTTTAAGTGTAATATTACATTTAAAATGCATTTAACTGACTTTAATTTGCGAGCTGGTGGAAGCAAATAGAATTTTCGTTTCGTAATTTATATAAAGTAGTTGATTGAGATAAGTGTTTTTTCCTACATAATCACGTTGATTTTTAGCTTTTGTATTTATTGTTGCAAATTGAAATCAGATAGCATTCCAAACTTAACAAAATCAGTCAACAAAACCCAAAGTTTTTAACGCTCGTCCCTCGCTCTTATATGCAACCCCATAAAATATTTATTGCTATGAAGACCTATTAAAACGCACATAAACCTTCCCTAGTCATACAGCCAAGCCAGAAGTTGCTTTGGAACTTGTCCATTAACTGGCTTTAAATATTTATACACATTTTAGAGCTGCACCGAATTTACTGAAGACAACACCAACCAAGCGAACTGTATACATTTCAGTGGCAATTTCTATCTACTTATTACATGTATGTACTACATTTCTATCATTTAGGCATTGAAATATTGTACTACGCATCATATCTCTGTGCGTTTAGGTACCTAATGAAGTATGCACCCCTGTTGCATTTTAATTGGCTTGATAACTTGTTTTGATTGACATTTGGTAAAGTAGAGCTTTGATGATCTGTAACTGTCAAAGATACTATATTCATCATCATCATCATCATCATCATCTTCATCATCAGCCTGTAAACGTCCACTGTAGAACAGCGGCCTGCCCACACAACCCCACAACGTGAGGTTGCTCATTTTCTGAATTCCCTTAGCTGATTCTCACAGCACAATACATACTATAGTGATTAAACACTAGCCTTCAAAACTCAGCACCACACTTTTAATGTCTGTCTGTTCGAGCATCACGTTAAAACTACTGGAACGATTGCGATGCGATTTTCACTGTTGGATAGCTTAGGTTTTGTATATTGGTTACCAAAACTTATTACAATATACGGTTTATGCGCGCGCTAGTACTGAGCCTTTGTATAAACTAACCCACACTGCAGTAAAACATGATTCAAGTAAAATAAAAATATTTTTTCCTTGTAACAATATTTGAGCGTAGTTAAACAGAAAGCGACCATCGACGAAAAACGCATTTTGAGATACAGCCGTTTAAAAGGGTTTTCACTGCTTTTTTATGTACAGTTCAGAATTGATTTAAATGTTATACTTATATCAAAGGACACTTCAGAGGCTACGAAAAGGGCTATTTATAACTAGAAAATTGATTAGTTTTGTTAATAGACTTTTGAGTTAAACACGTAGTCGTTTTCTGCTTTTTGCAACAATTCATAATTTAGTTTTTTGCAGAACACATCCATAGAAATGGTCTCCTTCAGCTTATTGAGGTTTGGACAATAACCGAGAGATATGCAAAGCCAAATCAATGGTATTATTCTGCAAATTGTAATAACCATATAAAATAAACCTAGAACGACTCAAGGGATTGTTATGCTCGCATGAGTTCTTTCTATAGCGCCCTGCCCCCTGTGTGATGCTACACGAGATTAAAACATGGACGAAATCTTATCAAGAAAAATATTATAATATGCCAAAAATATTTTCTGTGGTCGGCTTCTGCAAATAAAAAATGGGAACTATTCCATTATAAATAAAATTTGCAGAAACCAGACCAACTGCGATAGCCGGATTCTGCTTACCACAATTTCCTCTTTTAGGGATATTTTGCTAGACCATCCCCTAAAATGGCCAGCTTTTACACAAAAAATGGATGATAATGGCATGTGGTCTTATTGGACAATTTAATATCTTGACCTCAGAATGTGCTTTGAAGAAACTTGTCTTTGGAATACGTAAAGTAAATAAAACCGGCATAGGCATTATAACTCATTTTCTCAAAAAACAGGGTTGGTCGCTTTCTGCTTAACTATGCTAATTTATAGCTAGACAGTGTATACCGATGTGTAAATAATGATACGATACAATATACATACATAATGTATAGGTATTGTTTTTTTGAAAAGGTAGACATACCCCTGATACGATACAATATACATACATAATGTATAGGTATTGTTTTTTTGAAAAGGTAGACATACCCCTGATACGATACAATATACATACATAATGTATAGGTATTGTTTTTTTGAAAAGGTAGACAAACCCCTGATACGATACAATATACATACATAATGTATAGGTATTGTTTTTTTGAAAAGGTAGACATACCCCTGATACGATACAATATACATACATAATGTATAGGTATTGTTTTTTGAAAAGGTAGACATACCCCTGATACGATACAATATACATACATAATGTATAGGTATTGTTTTTTGAAAAGGTAGACAAATCCCTGATACGATACAATATACATACATAATGTATAGGTATTATTTTTTTGAAAAGGTAGACAAACCCCTGATACGATACAATATACATACATAATGTATAGGTATTGTTTTTTTGAAAAGGTAGACAATCCCCTGATACGATACAATATACATACATAATGTATAGGTATTGTTTTTTTGAAAAGGTAGACATACCCCTGATACGATACAATATACATACATAATGTATAGGTATTGTTTTTTTGAAAAGGTAGACATACCCCTGATACGATACAATATACATACATAATGTATAGGTATTGTTTTTTTGAAAAGGTAGACAAATCCCTGATACGATACAATATACATACATAATGTATAGGTATTGTTTTTTTTGAAAAGGTAGACAAACCCCTGATACGATACAATATACATACATAATGTATAGGTATTGTTTTTTTGAAAAGGTAGACAAACCCCTGATACGATACAATATACATACATAATGTATAGGTATTGTTTTTTTGAAAAGGTAGACAAACCCCTGATACGATACAATATACATACATAATGTATAGGTATTGTTTTTTTGAAAAGGTAGACAAATCCCTGATACGATACAATATACATACATAATGTATAGGTATTGTTTTTTTGAAAAGGTAGACAAACCCCTGATACGATACAATATACATACATAATGTATAGGTATTGTTTTTTGAAAAGGTAGACAAACCTCCAAGTAAAGAGCGGTCCCATATAATGTTAAATTAAAATTTGTTCATTATTTTTTTGATGAATCCTCTTGAAGTCTATTTGTCGTTTGCTCACATAACAATTTCTACTTAATCCAGGAGCGGCTCAGCGCGGAGGAAACCACACGATTGAGTGACGTGCGGAACCTGGTGAACCAGCTGTACGAGGCTCTGAACGTGCGTGAGCACCAGATCCGCAAAGAGCGCGAGCTGCGCTCACAGCTGGAGAAACTCACTGCTGAGCTGCAACCGCTAGAAGAGGTAAGAGATCACATGGTTGAGCGACGTGTGGAACCTGGCAAACCAGCTGTACGAGGCTCTGAACGTGCGCGAGCACCATATCTGCCAGGAGCGCGAGCAGCGCTCACAGCTGGAGAAACTCACTGCTGAGCTGCAACCGCTAGAAGAGGTAAGAGATCACATGGTTAAGTGACGTGCGGAACGGGTGAACCAGCTGTACGAGGCTCTGAATGTCGTGAGCACCAGATCTGTCAGGACCGCGGGCAGCGCTCACAGCTGGAGAAACTCACTGTTGAGCTGCAAGAGGTAGGGGATCACATGGTTGAGTGACGTGCGGAACGGGTGAACCAGCTGTACGTGGCTCTGAACGTGCGCGACCACCAGATCCGCAAGGAGCGCGAGCTGCGCTCACAGCTGTAGGAACTTACTGCTGAGCTACAACCGTTAGAAGACACGAGAATATCACTCAAACATTTCTAAATGCGGTGGCAATAGTAGATATAATGAATAGAGAATATAATTTTGCTCCCTAGTAATACATACTAGGGAGCAAAATTATATTTTTCCGGCGAGGGCGCTATTTTGAATCCAGAGCGGAGTGAAGAATTCTAGAGTAGAATCCTGAACATAGCGAGGGATTTAATTTTTATTTTGCGCCCGAGTGATACTCTACTTTTCATCACCACTATGAGAAAATTAAAGCCACCTGAAACAAAACCGAATGTGAATAAGACAAGTATCTATCGAAGGTTACAATAAAATGCGCATTTTAAAACACTATGGTTATACTTTACCAATCCACCATATACATAGTTACTGACTTTTACGGCAAGAAAGACTTTGTCGGGTGCCTCATTAAGGAAAGACTCCACGTTTTTGACTGAGAACACTTTGGATTTTTTAGGTTTAAATCCATCAGACATCCTCTTCAGATACGCTATTAATTTAGAATATGTGTCCAGTTTTACGTCGTTTTAGAACTGACTGTTGATTTTAGCATTGAGTAGGTACTCCAAAGAGTGGAAGGTTATTTAGTTTTGGCTAAGTACTGGAATAAGGCCAAAAACAAAGATTCTGGAAAATTCTTGGCGCCTCTTGTATTTCTCCATTCAATAAAATTACCATAGGCTTTCATATATTTCTCCCGGGATTTTGCAGGTATTAGATTATCCATCACATTTCTTGCGTCAGTTTTAATACTTTCAGGAGTTAGTTCTATACTTTCACTGTCACTTGAAGAACTCATTTTTCAAAACATAACCATAAATTTCTAACAATCCGTGAAAATTTACGAAAATGCGGGCTGTAGTTCGCGCGTTTTTAATTTGATTTCTTTTTTTTATTCAGCGGCGCGACTATGAGCCGGTCCTTATTCAAACAATATTTGCGTTCGATTTCTTTGGCGCTGAACACTAAGATGTTCCAAATTCAAAAAGTGCGCGGCAAAGATAATTGCGGCGCACTTATAAAGAGGATTAAAAACTCATTACAGCCGGAGCCCGCTAAAAGTTTCTTATAGAAAACACCACCTTTGGGTGCACTTAAAGGCGAACCAAGTCGTCCTTTTCGAATAGATGGGATGAAAAAAATCTTGAACTAAAGGGAGCAGTCTAAATAGGTTCAAGCCAGCGTTTGATGCTATGTAAATAGGAACATAGTACATTACTATCAAAACAAAAAGTCTATCGACAAAAATGCCTGTTGCGTAGTGTAAGTTTATCGAAACGCACTACTTACGTCAAAAATGCCTGTTGCGTAGTGTAAGTTTATCGAAACGCACTACTTACGTCAAAAGCCCAAAAAAACAACGAAGAAATCTAGCATGTTCTTAGTGAACTTTTTTTAAAATTATCTATGGTTGAGATCGCTGTCTCATCAATGTGGGTGGCCTAAGCTGAAGCATGTTTGCATGGAAGATATAACTCACTTCACAAAGACATCCACATAATTTCACTTTTTACTTGATACAAAATACACTCCCAAAACTCACACAAATTAATAGGATATTAGAGACTCGTAGGTGGTTTGCTATCATATTTCTACCTTCCTTTTCTTACCCTTATTAACTACTCGGGCTGTTGATATGAAGGTATTAATTGAATTAGATCAGCTGTATGGGGTTCTTAACGTGTACGAGCATAAGAACTGCAAGAAAAAGAAATTGCACTCACAGCTCGAATAAAACGTTAGAAGTGGTAGTAACTGACTAGCACAGATTTAAAAGACCCGTGGTTTTGGTGACGAATCACATTTCTGCCTTCCTTTCCCCTTAACGGGTTCTCCAATTTTTTAATAATTTTTTTATATGACTGCGTATTTTCCTCATTTTCTTTATGATTTTACATATTTTTTTTTAACAAATACATTTGTTTTTTTAGAAGCGCATATCCCTCGAGGTGGAGACCACCCGCCAGACCTCCGCCCTCACGTGGTTTGGGCTGGGCCTCATGGGGGTGCAGTTCGGGGTGCTGGCGCGGCTGACCTGGTGGGAGTACTCCTGGGACATCATGGAGCCCGTCACCTACTTCGTGACGTACGGGACGGCGATGGCGACGTATGCTTACTTCGTGCTTACTAAGCAGGTAATAAATAAACCTCCCCTTCTTAACCTCTGACGCAAAAAGAAAGATAATGTAAGTTTGAAGCCCTTGTCTATCTGTCTTTTATAATCCTCTACTTATCAAGTAAATTTGAAAAATTTGATTAATTTGCCTGATGTTGTTTTTAGCGATAGTAGTCTAGCGGTTTACTAGTGCGAGATAGAATCCAACGATACCGGGCTCAGTCCTTGGCTCTGCACCAATGACTTTTCTAAGCTATGTGCGTTATTCATCGCCCCGTGCTTCGAAGGGAACGTTAAGCTGTCGTTCCTGGCTCTATTGATTAATAGCAGTCGTTAACACATGTCGGAGGCTCTCGGGCAGCCTAACACCAGAGGCCAGCGACAAAAATCCTGCCAAAAAAAGTAAGTCAAGTTTGTTCAGAATTTTGCCTACCCTCTTTCACTTTATACTTTTTCCTTCGTCTCAAAAGAATAAGGTCGCAGCTCCCAAACGGATGGACCAATTTCAATGCAGGTATTTTTTGTTTGAAAACTGGAGTTGGTGAGATTGTTCTTTCCAACAAACGACAAACGAAAGAAACGTTACGTGCGGTGGCGAGATAGTTTGGTTTTGGTTTCTATGTTTGGAAGAAATTGAAGCCGTTACCGTTATAGAACACTGATCACTTTTTATGTAGGGATCTCGGAAACTATTGAAGCAAGAAACTTTGAGTTTATGCTCAAATGTTCAGTATGGATGGAATTCTTCATACCCGCATTTGAAAGTTTGATGATGATAAGGCAGAAGACCTGTGACGTCAAGAAACTTAGAAAAGGAGTTATGAACATTACAAGATGGTTCTAAACTGTTTAGTCGGGGTTTTTAAATGTTGAACAAAATTATTATACAGCAACGAGTCTTACTTTACGAGTCGATGACAAATCTATTTAAATTTTACCTGACCTGAATTCCGTCATCCGAATTGCTAGCCTTGTATAGATCCTCATGGGAACAGCTATGTAGGGCATTCATTTAAATGAGCCATGGTCTGAATGCGCGGCAATCGCACAGGTGTCCATGCTCGCCAGCGTAACCCCACTTGCACAAGCTGTCTCTGCATCTGCCAACCTGAGTGCGTAACTTATTTAAAGACTTCCACTTCGGCCAAGGTAGCTTGTGCCAGGTGGAAGCTTTTTTTCGGGTCTGACAGGATCATTAACTTAATACTTCGGGATACTTCGGGAACGATTTAATTGTATCGAGTACGGGTGGTATCTAAAGCATTCTTGACGTATTAAGGCATGTTGAAGTTAACATTTCTGTTGTCGTTTTCAGGAGTACGTGCTTCCCGATGTGAAAGACAGGCAGCATTTGCTGACGCTTCACAAAAAGGCGAAAAAGATCGGCTTGGACATCACTCATTATAATCATCTGAGAGATGAGGTAAAGGGCTTGAATTACTTGAATTAACTATATGGGCCCTGACTAATCGAAAGTATACCGCTTGGCTTGCTAGAATCCAACGATACTGGTCTCGGTCCTCGGTTATGTGCGAATTTCCATCGCTCCGTGCTTCGGAAGGCACGTGCTGTCGGTCCCGACTGTTATTAATTAGAGCAGTCGATAAGCCATGTCAGAGGTCCTCGGACGGCCTGAAAAACTCTGACACCAGAGGCCAGCATTACCTCATACGCGCAATAACTTTGAAAATCAATGTTTTGAGTAGCATTGCAGTTGGTTTGGGCAGGCATGGTGCTTACCATCATATGATTGACCTGCTCTCCTCGTTAAATTATCAAAAACAACTGCGCGGTAATCTTTAGCTTATCCTTAATCTTAATTCAACAGTTTATTGTCAGAGTGAGAGAGATTTCGACGGATCGGCGTTTGTATGATTGTGTGTATGTTTGTTGTTCGACGATAATTTTCAAACGACTGATCCCATCTCCATGAAGTTTAATAAATAGGTAGATTAGCTTTTAAGTTCTTATATCAGCTCAATCAGACAAAGGGTTGTAAAAATATTAAAGGTATAAATGGATATTACAAATTTCAAAGTGACTCAAAATAATGAATGTACAGTATACAGGCTGTTTGATAGAGGATTAGCCAAACGTGGTCGGCGTGTAGTTGGATCTATTTGGAAAATACAAGTGCGATTAATAGCCACGTTTATTTCTTATTATAGATTATATAGTATTTGTATGTAATCACAGTTTTTTTTTTTTTAGTTTTTAGTAATTTTGACTCTTTAACCTTTTCTGATTGTTTATGGTCTCAGATGTATTTTTGATCTACTCAAGGCCCGTTTAGTACTCTACAATACCTAAATAATAGGTTCTCATCCCTTAAATGCTTTATTGTTCGTAGAGATCAATACAATTAAATCTGAGTCCAATATTTATTTTTATTTTTCCATTTATAATCATTAAAATAAGTACTAATAAACTAAATCTATTTTCATATTTTTTTCATTAATCAAGATCCACCTAAACGCAACCACGTTTGGCTACCCTCTACCAAACAGCCTGTAAATCAAAACTACGTTTCGTTTCATTTTAGTACATATACATACATATTGTAGTTTCTAAGTTGCGATCAAAATGTGCAATTCAGTAAGTACATTTCAAGAGTACTAGCAGATAAATGTTAGCTCACTTTGACTACATCACACGGAAGAATATAGGCCTCCGTTCTAGGTGGCAGTAGGTGAAATACTTACACATAAAAAATCTGCTAAGCATTTCCTGAACACTTCTAACTTGCTCCAATTCTCGTCTTCCAGGCAGACAAACTCCAAAAAGACCTGGCCCGTCTGCGGGACCCCCTCCACATCCACCTCCCCTCGACCCCGGGAGTGAAGGGGGGCGACGACAAGCGCTCCCCTCTCACCAAGATCAAGGACATGCTCGAGGAAACCGGCAAGAAGATGAAGATCACGTAATATTGGCTGAACCTGCGGCGTCAAAAACCTACATAGAGGTAGACGCGTTGTTGCAACTTACTGAGTGATGTGCGAAAGCGAAAAATTGAGACAACGATGAAACTTAAATACTTACTCATTTTATAAAGGCAAATGATTTTCTGTCTGTCTTTTACCTGTTCAAGGCTGAACAGATCTTGATGAAAGAAGACATTACATTACCATGAACATAGATATACATCAATACAAACAAAAAACTTTCCAAGATTACTATCCTATAGTTTCGCATTTCTGGGATATTGAAGCTCATGGATAGCATAGTGAATAGACTTTTTTGTTTGCATTGAAGTCCGCTGTCGATTAATTGAGGTTTGATCAGTGGACGCGACTTTTCGCTATTGTTACTTGTAGCATAACAAAGGTTAGAAGGCATTTGATATGGAGATAGTTTGCACCCTGGGGAGGAAATCTGCGCGGACCACAGTTTATAGGGATAAAGAGTATCCACTCTTTATCCCTATAAACTGTAGTCCGCGCAGATGAAAGTTTCTTAAAGTCCTCGATTCAGATCTTCATAAGAAGATCTGGAGCGTAAGCCATCATCAGACTCTCAAGTATACGAGACTTTCGAAACTGAACATTTAGGAACAAACTCAGCTTCAGTGGTGCCCAAGGATCTCTTCACAAAGAGTGATCAGAGATTTCGTACAAACAAAGCTAAGGGGGCGTCCATAAATTATGTGAGACCTTTATGGCGAATTTTCGACCCCCCTTCTCCTTGGTAGATATGGCGACACCCTTCCTCCATGTCTCAAGTGAGGTTTTGGAAATACGTGTTTTCCCAATTTAAATATATAGACATTTGTAAAGCGATTAAAACAAACAGTTTTTTTAATTAACAAGTTTTAATTAATGTAAAACCCCGTTTTCTACTAAATTACTGTATTTCCAATGAGTAAAAAAAAACGTGAGATTAGTCAAAACCCCCCCTACGCGCGATTTGGTGAGATTCGGCCTGACTCCCTGCCCCTAAACTTCTCACGTAATTTATGTACGTAAAGGGAGCTCTAAGAATTATCTTGCTAATTCCAGCTATCAAATAAAAAACCGCATGGAAATCCTAAATGAAACCTTATAGTTGTATAATTTAGGCACAAAATTGATATTTCGCTTTCGCACGTAATCGCACTCGTAAGTAAACACATTAGAATAAACGCTTGTTGGTTATTGTACCTCGTGTATAAACGCTTATGTAACGAATGGTGGCAAGACTTCAGTATTTGGCAAGAAAGTAATCAGGGGCATTCAACGGCTTAGTCTTGGGAAAAAGGACAAAATATAACTTTGTAAGGAGAAATAGTGTGTATTTACTTAATTCTACGTTAACTTTATTTGTGTACCAAAGATGTTTCTTTTGACATGACAAAAATGGGTCCACCAATCGTGATGTATTTTGGCATATCTTGTGTGTCTCGTGAACATTTTCTAAATATATTGCCTATATCGTGGAAAACGTGAGATTTGTCACATGTATAGTACAGCCAAGGAAGTTGTATGTACTATTGTAGTACAACTGGAACGAGCACTTCAAAGAAAATGCGGCGTATCGATTATTTGACCTTGAAAAAGATAAGAAAAAATAAAAAAGACAAGGAAGTAGAGGGGAACCCTTGTTGTCTCTTTCTTATTTATAGTGCCAATTTCAGATGACAGCAAATATTTCGTAAGACAAACAGGGCCTGAATTCTGTGACCACTCACGCCAATTCCACGCGAATTCCACGCCGATTCCACCCTGCCTGCGTGGAATCACGAACAAATTCCACGCAGGCGGCGTGGAATTGGCGTCTTAAAATTAGAGAATTAGGCCCCTGGACAAGAACTTCTTTAATTTCCAGAATAGTGTTTAAAATCTCAACTTGAATTTTGGTCTATATACACCAAAGAGGATTTACTAAGTAAATAAATACGGGATTCGTCAGCAAGACAATATTTACCACATTATAGCAACTTAGCAATTTGTAACGTTTTGAAAGGTAATAATTAATTCTTATTTATCTAGCTATGATGGCATTGATGGCGAACATTTGTGTTGAGTTTTTAATTTCTCCGCCAACTACATATATATGTACAATCTCTTTGGACTTCGATTAAAACCGGGTTGGGGCGCTTGGCTGTTTGTCTCTCGTGAAATGTCTAGGGCATGTACAATTTGACCCGGTTCTGAAACCCTCTCTTTCGCTCTGTGCTAAAGTCTAGGGTACCGTTGTAGGCTCAAAAACTTCTTCTTTCCAACAATGTGCCTAATCTTTTTTACTACATACTTTCCGGCCGCTGCAGACACTTTTGTGATTTTACTTTTATTCCGTTCCGTTTTTTTTATTTACTTAGTCTTAAGTAAACTTTTTGTAAACTTTATTATATTGAATCGAATTCTCTCGGCGAGATCTTTACAGCACCACCCGAGTCAATATCGGGCCCTATCTAAATCGCGAATTATAACGAATAAAATATCACAGAAACATTTTGCTGATTTTGCTCTGTGCGTCCTCTTGCCCCTCCCCTTCTGTCTTTTAACAAAAGGCATACATCATCGAGCTGACTATATAAGCTAAAAAATCACACCAAATTTAGATCTCTGGAGCTTATAGTTACAGAGGTATAAAGGCGAGACGACAGAACCTGTAACCTGAATTATGGTTAACTTTTCTGCCCTGGCCCCCGAATGTTTCGATTGAATTTTAAAAATAGGATAAAATCTCTTTCCAATCAATGTTTGTGGACACTTCAAAGATATATATTAAGTAGTTTGACTTCTTTGTTACAGTTGGCTTTACGATGAATATTTCGCAAATTTAGTTTATTGTCTGTGCGAAAAATCTGTAGCTTTGTACGAAAGAGAAAGAAACCTGCGAAGCAACGTAAACTTCCTTTTCTCGCATTTTCTTTTTAAATTACGTTTTCGGGAGACCACTTTTGTAAATGAGAGATATCATTCCAGTTGTACGTAAGTACATAGATCTTCCTTGAGTACAGTTTAAGCTTACGGCCTGTTGACTAAAACAGATAAAAAAGTATAGTGACTTGCAAAATGGCGGTAGTTGCGAACGTAGTATTTGTATTGTCTATGGTTTCGATGACGCGCGTTTCGTCAGAAAACTGTAAGTAGATTGAGTTGTGTCATCAAAAAGTTTTTAAGCCTACAAGTTGTCCTCCAATATTTATACATATATAACTTTGTAAAAATACTTATCTATTTTCAAAATGCGCAAGCTATCCCTGCCTAAGCCGTTAAATGAGAACAATCTTTAAAAGTATTTTTAATTCATAATATGATAGATATCGGAAAGTTTAGTAAATATCTGTAGCTAGTTTGTATTAATCTGACGAATGACTCTTTTCATTTAAGATTCTGACAATTACTTGCCACAATGTTACTACATTTTTGAGTCTTTTTTAAACTATCATGATTATTTAAATTATTTAGTTCAATTATACTAGAATGAATTTAACATGTAGCGCTCAAAAAATATGTTTCCTATTATATTAAATTACCTCTTTATTGATTTAACCTAATTTATTTTGAATTACTAACAATAAATAAATGAAAGATGAAGATTTTTCATTAGGGTGCCAACAACTATGTTTTACTCGAATGTTTTGTTATTTTATGTAAAATTGCGAAAGTCAAGGTACGCAGATGGTTTATTCTATAAAATCTAGTCTTTATTACTTTTATTTTATAGAACATTCGCAATTGAAAGGCTAATTATTGTTATACCACCTAGTTATCAACATCATAATACTATAAAAATATGTTATTTAGGTTAATTCAATATCTTTTATTTAGCTTCAAATGGTCTCGAACTGACAATTGATGTACAAAGTCCTAACTGGAGTTACAATGTTATCCAGATGATCGACAGGAGTCGATCAACGCCGATTAAATGAGAGCTTTAAAAAAATTGTTCCGACAGACTCGATAAATATCGTTGACCCAATGTCAAACGTCAAAAACGACGATGGAGTATTTCTGGATTTTATCTGTGTATCTCACTCACTCTTACGGGTTTTAAGCATAATTGCCACTCGCTTTAGCCGAGATATTTGAAATAGCTAATCCTTCTGATCCTCCACCCTCGGAACCATTATAATTCTACTGTTTTGTCTACTGACACTTGATTGAAGTGCAGCGCCATCTATATCTAGCGCTGAAAGCTTGTCTTGTAAAAGCCTCATGACGATAAGTACGTAGGTACTTATATTCAGAAAAGAACGCATGCTAGATAAAAAAAATAAAAAAATGATGTCGCTCGTCTGGATATATTGAAAGTATTTGAAAGTCAAGATGCTTAAATTTTTGTCAGCATAATAAATACAGAACTGTTTTATATATAGATATGATTTAGTCAAGAACCTTTTGTAATCACGTCCGTTATAGAACGTTTAATTATGCCGCGTAACTTGATATCAAAATAACAATTGAGTATTTTATGATAACTTTGTCTAATATATTTTGTTTTATAAATTAACATAATAATATGCGTTTATATTGTAACTATTATGAATTTATTTTTATTGCATTTTGTTTACCAATTTAATAAAAATGAGACATGCAAGATATTTAATAGTTTAGCTTGTAGGTGACGACTATAATTTCCACGCCTTGTGAGAAAAAGTATCCAAAGACTATTTATTACTGAACTAACCGTTTCTAAAAAAAAACCGATATTAAGCTGTAAAAACTATTAAATATCGTGAATTCTAGGTTTGTTTGTATTTTTAAAATTAGTTAGAAAAATGTTGCCAATTGTTGAAATTAAAATTTTCAATAGAGTTAATATTTTGTTATTGTCTACTAACATGTCTAGTCCGATACTAATTTATTCCTTTTAGAATATAGTTTAAATGTTACGTATCCATGTTGTACAAAATCTAGCTTTGGAACGCTTTGGTAAAGTAAGAATGCACTTATATTAATAAATAATATATTAAAAACATTAAATCTTAGGGTTAAATGATATTGGCTGTGAAATTAAATGTGAACAAGCATTTTTCAGTCCATGATAAATTTTAAATTCACATACTTTAAGTGAGAAAAAAAAACAACGTTAATATGGTAACCAACGACCAATATTATGACTAAAGATCAGTGTGAATATTTAACAGGACTTGTAACAAAAATTTACGATTAATACCTACCCTGATAATAATTCAATAAATAAACAATTCTAAAGTCTTCTTTTCTAGACTAATCATTGGCATTCTGCCAATGATTAGTGCGGAATTGCGGCTACTTACACAACCGTAAAAAAATACAAGACACATTCACATAACACGCACAAATCCACTGAAACGTGGTCACTGTTGGCCTGGTTCATAAGCTCAAAGTCACTCAACGAGCTATGGGTATTTAATATCTGATTCTCTCCATACTAAGGTTGTCTGGAAGAAATCGCTCTTTAGCGATAAGACCGCCAATTGTACTCCTTAATTTATAAGTTGTAACTTTATTTGTAGTATTTTTTGGTGTGCAATAAAGTGTATTTGTATTGTATGGAGGGAGCTACGCTTGGGATCTCTTTTTGATATAAAATCCGGAATGTCGGTATCCACAATAGAACACAAGTTATCGAGAGCAGAATTAGCAAATTGAAGTGGCAATGGGCAGGCTCCACATAGCTCTAAGAACCGATGAAGATAGGTTCTCGAAAGGTAACCACGAACCGGAAGACGAAGCGTAGTCTGTCCTCCACGAGGTGAACCGACGACCTGATATGAGTCGCGGAGAGCCGCTGGATGCAAATAGAGAGCTACAAAAAGGTTTAAAAAAAGACGGAATGTACACCGCCAAATCGAAAATGAAGCACCCAAGATATGTCGACCCGCTCGTATGCCTCACGCACACATACCATGTTAGGTCGATCGGCCGCCCATCGCAGCAAGATCTCGACCTTGTTAGTAGTGTGTCAAAATCTCACGGAAAATCAAAAACAATGCAGTCATTTGTCATGAATTTTGTGAAATTGTGTATCAACCACAAATTATCTACTCACGCATATAATAAGCAGCCGCCATTTGCTTCACTCGTTTGTTTGGCGGTGGGGACTCCATATTTTTTTAAACCTTCTGCCATGCATCGTTTTATTATGTATAGTTTTTATTGCAAAACGGGTACATCTTTTCTCTGAAAAGCCGAAATTCGGCTTCAACGCTTGGGTCAGGAACAAGCTACTACAGTACGATCATTTTTACAAAATTGTGTTTATCTAATAGCATCCTAGTAATAATAGCTTCCCTACACGAAGGTTCACGTTTGTTGAAAGCGGTGATTTCCGGTCATCTTCCGACAATGATGGTCTGTTTATCGATCAGTAATCGTGATCTTCGTGTAGAAAAGCCCCTAGTTATAAAAACTCTTAGGCCTTATATTGTGGTCTACTAATATTATGTATGTATCTGTTAATTTTAAGCACGCACATAATATTTAAACGCTCAATATTTAAAGCTTACTCATGTGATTTGCTGGTTTGCCTTTTAGAGTCTTTTTCCAATGTTTTTCTAACTTCGTAAACTTAAATATATATATATATATATATATAAAATAAGGGTACTTTTATATACATACGACGGAGCAAAGCTTCTGTTGCTTAGATGTTATCGATCGTTCAGATAATTTTATTTTGAAACTGTATTTCGATTAAGTTAAAATTTTGTTAGGTATGAAGATATCTCATTTTTGAAAGTTTTTGTGTTAGCCACATATTTATAAATAAATAGATCTGTTTACTAGAAATAATAGCTAGCCAGTAACAAATTTAAATAGTTGAACAAAGGGAATGACAAAGGTGGATCACCTCGTATATATAGATTCAATATAATTATAATTTTATCTTCATGTTAAATATACCAAAATTATTTATTTAATTATATATTGTGCATATTTAGGTGCAAAATATTATTAGGTGTAAAATAATAGCCACATTATTTTCTCTAATAATTTGATGTTTGATTAGGTGAAAAGTAGTTTTACAAATCATAATATTAACTCTTGTTTTATATATTATCCTAGGGAACTGTAACCGATATTATAGGATTTTCAAATTATAATGATATTAAGATTAGAACATTATTTGATCTATTCCACAATCGTGTAGTTAGGTACTTATGTATATATAAACCTATTTATGTACTACCGATTTCACAACCTCCAGATAGACTATTCACCATTTTTAATATCTTAATAGTTGCCTTAGCTTTACGCCGATCTTATTTCATGTCATTGTTTCAATCATTGCACCCTGAGATGAGTTGAAACGTCGTGGTTGCGAAGTCTAGCTGTGACGCATGTAGCCAGGGCTCCTCGGATTTTCTTAAAATCATGGGAGTCGGTTTATTGTTTGCCACTTGGGGATGCAAGAAACCTTACCGCGCGCTAGTTCAATGCGCCGTTCATACATCTAGTATGAAGTTTGTACAGCACTTCAACAGTTAAACAGGCCTTTTTAACTTTGTGATAAATTATATCTGGAAGTTGGTGAAAGTGGTTCTTAAACTAATTTTAATCTCTTACTAACTAAAGACTCGTTTACGTTTTTCATTTCAAAGTTTTCTTTGTTAATTTTTACTGAGGTACTATAGTGGTTATAGAGTATTAAAAAACTAGTCTATATACTTTTATAATAGCTGTGCCCGCGGTTTCACACGCGTCCCTCAGAAACCGTGCATTTTTTCTGAATAATTAGTAGCCTAAGTAAATAGTTAATCCAGAGTATAAGCTACCTCCATACCAAATTTAATCCAAATCTGTACAGCCGTTTAAGCATAAAGAAGTATCAAACATACACATACATACAAACTTTCGCCTTTACAATACAAGTGAGATTATTTTTGCAGGCGGTCAGCACGTAGTCAATAATTTTGTACGCATTCGAGTTTTTTGTATTTTTCTAATATGTTACTTGTTATAGACAAGTGTTTTGATAGGAGTCATTTTTCTGAAAGAAACAAGAAAATGGTATAGTGAAATTGTCAATCACAATGATTATTGATGCTGTATTTAAATTACGCCGTGGAAGCAACTTTTTCCCATTTCTGTTTAAAGTAATTGTTATTGATTTCCACAATGTAAGCGAGTCTTTAAAACTAAAATCGCCAAAATTTGCCCTTCCAACTAATGAAGTTTTCTTGTTAACATACTTTGTTACACCTTTTTGCATAACTATTTATTCTATTAAATATTTTAAAGAAGCTTGAAAAAAAGACGGAGATCACACATCCAAATCGAAAGTGATGCACCCAAGATATAATAGCCGGTCCGCTCGTACGCACAAGCCTTACACACACACTTACACCATGTTATGCCGATCGGCAGTCACGGCACATTGCAGCAAGATCTTGACTTTGTTAGTCGTGTTAATTGTATTAAACTTAATACACTAATGTAATACATACTTAATACTCACAAAAAAATACTAAAATTATGCAGTTTTTTCTGATGAGATTGTGTATCAACCAAAAAACATCACAAATTATCACTCACGCACACATAGCATGCATAACAGCCGCCATTTGGTATGCTTCACTTGTTTGTTTGGCGGTGTGATCTCCGTCATTTTTCAAACCTTGTGTATTTGATTGTAAAATAATGTTGGAGTGGTGAGGGTGTGAGGCATGGAATGACACATACACACAAAAATATAGAAAAAACCCAGACTCCTTAACAGTTACTATTTTTCATTTTGTTAAATTTACAGTCGTGTTGTTCAAATAAAAATTTCCAAAAAAATATAACGAAGTCTTTTATGCTCAAAACCATCATACTTTTCAAATGAAACACTCAATGTTACTAAAATCTTTATTTGTTCAATAAGTTAGTGTCTAAATTACATGTTATTTAAATAATAGTACAAGGTGTGTGTCGGATATAAATATGCTCACGTTTTATCGTTTTCAAGAGCTTCAGAAGGTGAAATAGGCTTTGAGCCAAATGGATATAAATCAATGCTTTGCACATGAGCCCTAACGGACACTCCCGGCGGGACCCCAAAATAGTCCTCCCCTGTGTTCCTAATAATTGTAGTGCCTGGCCTATTCTTGCTTAAATCGAAGCCTATTGAGAACTGAGGATTTCTATCCTGTCCTGATTCGAAAGAGCTATAATCCTCACCGTCTCTAATATTCGCAGTGTGGAAAGGTTTAAGTGGCACATACGGTTTCTTCTGCGGTCTATAAGGTTTGCTGGCAGGACGGCCGGGCTTGCCTGCAAGGGTTTGCTTAATTTAATAATCTTTATCTTACTGTGCGTGGTGCGGTGCCGTAAGGAGTTGGTGTAATAAAAACCAAATTGTCAGTGAGTACAGTTTATTGCGCTCAAGCAATTGTAACAAATAGTTTGTGCCTCTTTTGCTGCAAGCGGATTGAATTGTGATCTTGTGTGGGTGCTATCGTGCTTCGTTCTTTCGTTTAAAAAGAGGGTAGAAGTGACGGATATTATCGAACTGTTTGACTTCGCCTCAACAAAAATATCGCACGCAAAATTCGCTACACACAGGCTTCAAACGCTATACGAAATTGAATAAACTTGGCATTTAGGTACAGTCACTGACAAGTTCTTGCAAAATGTACAGCGTTTTAGGCAAAATATGGTGACAGTTCCAAACTTGACGTGCGATACAACTCCTCAAAGCTTAAGTTTTTGATAACAAGATCACTAACATCAATCACCCTGCCGGTGCTATTCATCACCTGGTCCTTTCGCCGGCTTCACTCCGTAATTGGAGGCATCTTCGTCGACGTAGCCCACCTCCTCGTTACCCCCAGGGTTGAAGCTCGGGGGGTAGCCAGTGTTGTCGCTCGGCGGGTACCCTGCGCTGTCGTCTGTGCTCGGACTGGGGTTGGGGGGCGAATTGGCTGCAGGTTTGTCGTTGGTGGGGTAAGGAGGAGGCTTTACGTGGCCTGATGCTGCAGTGCCGTCAGGTCCTGTAAATTTTGGTTTTGAGGGGTGACTCTGGTACGGAAGCTGCTATAGCTGTTATTAGCTATTTATGCTAATTAAAGTAGGAAGCTATTATACTACAAAATTCACAAAGTGTGTCGGGTAACTTCGTTTAAAGTGCCAGCGAGTTTTGTAGTACTGTTATAATTTTAAAAAATACCCTTAAACCCTTATGATGCCTTATGTTTGATACATATATTACACTTACCTTTGAAAACGTCATCAGCCGGGCCTACATTGGGACTAGCCCCGCCTCCACTAGTCCCCTTGGAGTACCCAGTCCCCGAGCCCACGAACTCAGGGTCGTATGCGGAAGGTAAGGTGGGGAAGTTGAACGGGATCGCCGGATCTTGGCTATTCTTGACGATGCGGTACCCGATTCCGGGGCCGGCGATGTAATTTACTGTCCTGATGGGTGAAATAGAATAATTTTAATCAGCCCGTGTCAGTCCACTGCTTCTGGACAATAAGCCTATCCCAAAGCATGCCTCTGAGCCCGAATTACAGCTCTTCTTTTTAATTTTGCTCATGGTTAAGTAGGAATTATGCAAACCAAATGGCATGCAAAATTATGGACATAAGCTGCTTAAACTGATTAACTGGCAGTAGTAGTAGCTTGCTAATATTGGGTAGCTCTAGGAGTTAATATGAAACAAAGAAATGGCAAATAGATAGGCACTCACCTCTGAACACCCTTATCATCTAGGAAGGTGTAGGATCCTCGGACATTGCCCTTTGAGTCGCTGCTCTCCGTTCTTCTCTGGTCTGGGCCCGCAGATATAAACCTGAATGAAACCGAATACTGTTAGAACAGCTACTAGTAATCGTGTGGCTCTAAATTAAACATTTTTAAATAAACTGTAAGTAAACAAACAGTGAACCTGCATGAGCTGAAACAAATATATATGAGTATATCGCAAATGTTTCGTCGACTAAAAAACTTCACCAGAAGTGCGCCCGATGATAAAGGAACGACCTAGTCGGGGCTTGTTGATTGCACAAACACCTACCTGCTTGACCTACCTAATCCAGAATCCCGGTCGACCGAATATTTGTACAAAAAATAACATGTTATCGTAACCCACCTATAGGAGCCATCCAATCCCCTCTGCACGGCAGTTCTCCCCCTGGGCCGAGTCTCGGCCTTCACCAGCGGCGCCCGGTGGAATGGGGATCCAATGACGTTGGGGTTGTCGGGGTAAGCTGAAGATACGTGGAACCCTGTGTCTCGTCCTGCGATGTAGGTGACGTCGTGCCGCTCGCCAATGTCATCGATGAACGTGTACGAGCCTGGTGGATGGAAAAAATATTTGTTATGTAAGTTTTTTTTATGACTGACTGGGCAAGCGTTTGACAAAGATCATGAAAAGATGATGAAGTGACCGAAGGTGTGTTGAAGGCTTGGACACACCTGGGTTATAATTAATATCAACAGTAACGAGGGCAAAGCAGTCGTTAAATGAATGAAGAAGTGTATCTACGTTCTTATGTGTGGAATTTCAACCATAAAAGGGTAGTGCTTTCGTCTGGTTTGTGCGATGATTAGGTAAAGGTGATGTAGGAATGGGATCGTTAGTAAGTACGATAGTGTTTATTTCGCCGCAGGCCTATAAAGAGCGAATTTTGTTTTGGTTGCCATTACCAAATAAAACTTATACAAATGCAGCTCAGTGCTTTGTAGCAAACGACTTTTGAAACTTGGCTTGGAAGTACCTACGACTTTGTAATGTTTGAAAGTAGCGCGACCGAATAACCTTCACACCGCTCTGTCACACTGGTGTGACGGTTAAGTTTTTTCTAACCGTAAGGAAAGCTACTTCTTATACTACACACTAGTATGAACGTTAGAAAATAAATCTACTAATCTTCACACTGCTTTTATACGAATAGTATGGAAATTTTTCGAAATTTTCTACTTAACTGTCTCACTAGTGTGACCAAGCAGTGTGAAGGTTAGTCGGTCGTAGAAAATATTAGTATGTACCTAGGGGTATGATACACCAAACGTGCGACTGATGGCAAATTAGCCGCCTATAGGAAGCTAAGCTTAATCTTTCTTGGTATTTGACTGTACATTTTAGGCAATTATAGGTAGGTACACATACCTAGGAACTTATATGTTCTACTTAATAAATATCTCCGTTCGCAGTGTACTTTGGGCTTCATCATTCATTTTATGAGATGACGACTCTTTATTACCTTTTACATCTCCTCTGGCATCAGCATTTTCGCTCTTCGTGTACGTCCTCGTCTCGAACTTAAAGTTATAGCTAGGGTCTTCGTTGGGGTCGAAATAGGGGTCGTCCTTGTTGCCTATGGGCCCTCGAGGCCGCTGGTCGAGGTCCAGCTGTCTGTGTATATTGGGACCCTTGGGTCGGAACCTGCGTGGAAATATTAGCTTGTTATGTTACAATTAATAAGAGATCACTCTCTAGCGAGAATACCGCCAATTGTAGGTAAGTACTCTAATATTTATAATTTGTATCCTAATGCGATGGTGCCCTAGCGGAGCGTAGGACCTAAACCGGTATCGTTGGATTCAAGGTTGCACTATTGAACCGTTAGGGTACCATCGCATTAGGATACAAATTATAAATATTAGACTTTTCTAAGTTATGTGCGGTTTTCCATCGCTCCGTGCTTTGGAGGACACGTTCATCTGTCGGTCCCGGCTGTTATCGTTAAGCCATGTAAGAGGTCGTCGCGCGGCCTGAAAAGCTCTGGCACCAGAGGCCAGCACTACCTCATACGACAAACAAACAAACAATTAGTATCGTTGTAAATATGTTTTTGAGTTCCAATTAAGTGTGTTTGAGTTGATTCGTAATTTTGTATTAACTTAAATAAAATAATTCTTTAAAACAAATTATTAAGGTATATAAGATGCAATCGGAGGTATCATGCATATCATTTCTCCTTTGAACGTATCAGCACAGGTATCAGCTAGAACCTTGTAACCTAATGTCTCAGACTGCATACCATACCTACAATATCCATACCAATATATAAAAGTGAAACGTTGTCTGTTTGTTCGGGGAGCTTTCACGTGATAACGACTAGACGGATTTTGATGAAATTTGGAATGGAGATAGCTTATACCCTAGAATAAAATATAGGTTACTTTTTATCCTGGAAAATTGTAAGTTTCCACGGGAGAACTGGAAAATGTTGATGACTCGTTGTAAGGAATGTTTGCCATGGAAACGAAATGACAAGTCTGTCAAAAACTTCAAGAGCATTGGGGATATACCTACTTTTGCTTTGGTTTTTAATATCCTAGAAGAACATGGGATGCTTTTTTTCGCGATAAACTGTAGACCGCTCGGACGTAACTAGTCGCGGGCAGGAAATCTAGTAATTATATAAAACTACCGAAGAATTTCAAATTTCAATTTCAAAATATATTACCTTTCATGTCTATGAAAGGTAATATATTTTTTTACGAAATCATGAATCAAAATGTAGATAGATGTTCATGAGAGTGCTTGACGCTAACTTATAATAAAATAAAATAATAACAATAACGTGTCACGATCACATAGATCTTCTGTATATATTTTAATAAAGAAGCTAATGAGGTCATTTACAATATTCAGTCCAGGTGGTATTCAGTCGGATACCACCTCTAAGTGAACACATACCCTCTAGGTCCTGCTGTGTATATGGTCTCCTTGACCGTGTCAGTGGCAGGATCCTGAGCACCGAACCTGCCCCCCACCACTCCATTCTGGTTCCCGTGTGCTAAGTGGTAGCTGCTCCCTCTGTCTTTGTTTGCATACCTAGAATGATAAAGAGAAGAGAGAGCGTAAGAGAGCCAGAAGCCAGAAGGCTGTCACTAATCAGTTCATCCACGTTAAAGTTATTCTCTTTGGTGATAAATTTTTAAGTCGTCTTCTAAGAATTAAAACTACCTTATTCACGGGTGACAACTACGATACGAGATGTTATAAATTCATTGGAGGAAATACACATTGTTTTTCATGATACTCTGCTTCAGCTGTAGAGCTTAATATGTGCAAAGATATATTATTTTTGAAAAGTAGTGCCAAGCTTTGCTGACCGATTATAAAACAGATGGTTAAAGCATGAGAAATAGATCTAGTCAGATAACTAATCAGCATTGCAGTTCAACAGTGCAACGCCGGCGCCGACCGCCAGTCGTTGGGCACTGCCCAACATGCTGGCAGCGTAGCTTGCTTCAAGTTAGCAGCTAGAGCACTTCAGATATTTTTAAAGGTGCAATAAAAGCTATCAAACTATTTTAGCTAGAATAGTATTTAGTTTTGTTTCCTTAGAGAAAGATGCCCTAACGTTGGCACTTCTCCCAACCCCAGAAAAATAGGCTTCGTCGAAAATTAAAACTTAAGCTATATTACGAGTAAGTAGATCAAGTCCTGACAATGAAAGTAAATAATCATACCACAGCCACTTTTTGTATCTTAAAATCTGCTAAACATGGCTTCGAAGTCGTAAAAACTTAAAATACAAGATTGTAATCTGGTCATGCATGCGTACCGTTTACTACAATGTAGATTTTATCTAATTTCTCATACCTCACAAAGACGGGTGTTGATTACAATACAAGAAATGTTTTTCATTGACATTTTTTACACATTTTTTCAATGACAGCAGCGTTAACAGGTTGTTATTAATATTTCCGACCGTTGTTTAACAAAAGTCGGTAGGTACTTCCGGTTTCCGTGTAAGTAAAAACTGTAGGATTATTAGGATTAGTCTAAGTATGTATCTCGCAAATTTGGCGAACAAAGATTGTTAATTTGTAAGCTGTAAACTTGTAACATAGGTATTCGAATGATTTCAAAATTGCATTGTTAGAAATGCAGATGCCTCTGCGATTACCTGATGATAAGTTGCATATTACTGTACGACTACGAATAATAAATTTTCTACATCAAGTAATGGAAAAAGCGTAAACTTTTCGTGATTCCATGCTGCGCCGCATTTTTGATCTCATCAATACAGATTTAAATTTACACAATTTGGACTTAGCTACGTATGTTTTAAAACACAACCATTGTAGATTGTTGTTATAATATTTTAATTAGAGCACTGATAGGAAAGCTCAAATATATCACGCGCGATTTTCTCGTGCTTTTGCACATAATGATTATACATGCATATGTTACTACTTTTTGGAATATTTATTTAATTCTCCACCTAATACAAAAAATATGAAAATGTCATCAGCCCCAAACATGAATCCTGGCTACGGGCCTGCTGTTACCAAATCAGCTCCATAATAGTTGAATGGATTTTGATGATCAAACAACCAATAAAGATCCTGACAAGTAGAGGTCCTAGAATCACACACATATCATATCACATCAAACTATCACACTAATATTATAAATCAGAGAAGTGTAGCCACTGTCGTAAATCGCACTAACACACTATAATATTATAAATCAGATATCATAAACAGGCAAAAATACTTTGGGACGGTATTTTAGAGATAACTACCTAGTATTGCATATTAAAGATATTGCTCTATGTTGCAGCCTGCCCTGCAGTCTCGTATCGATATAGATTGCTTTACAACCGAAATCGGTCGCAAAGTCCGATAACAACCATATTTGGTAGTCTCTACCAAATATCGATGTTAATCATTATCAATATAACTATACAGATACCGATGACAGTCGATAGCTTTGACATTAACTGTCAATGCTAACGATTGTCATCAGTATATGTACCGATTTCCGTTGTAAAGCAATCATTATCTATGTCGAGACTACAGGCCCTGCTTCGTATACAAAATGCAACTAGTCAAAACTTGATTGCAATAAATTAAAGAAATTAATGTCGGCACAAAAATATAAAACAACTAAAAGCTTAAATGTGTTTGCATTATGTGTAATGAATTAATTATACTTATATCGTATTTGAGACAAAACAATAAATAAAAAAACGATGTGTTGAACTGTCAGATCACGGTTCATAGAGTTAATTTAACTTTTGAGCTCAATTACTGAGAACAACTCAAATTATAATGAAATTAATTTACCCGAAATCGAAGGATCCATCCGTGTTCACAGTATTGTACTCCCCGTCATTCGCTCTGGACTTCCCAGGAATTACTTGAGTCTTTGCAATCGCACACAAACACACAAAATACACACTATTAGTCCAATACATTTTGATGTACACTTGTATTCAGTTCACTGGTATTTTAAACTAATTTATTAGTCTTATTTATCTATTGAAGCTAATTGTTTGACTATTTTCTTAAATTTTCATTGCACGCGTTTGACCGCTGGGTTCAAGTTAAACTATGGCGTAAAAAAACAGAGGTTCGCTTTATATATGGCGCTAAAATTGAGCTCCTAACGAACTCACACCGCGTGAAAACGGGCGGACGTCATTGTTATTAAAGTTAGGCTTGTCTGATACTGGAAGCTACAAATATACGCTGGCAGCGTCATTATCCTCTAGCTCAGAGGACACTCCGCTAAGAATTATTTTTACAATCTTAGCCTATGCTAAGAACATAAAAATATTTATTCCTTATGGTCTGATGTAATTTTCCTTGTGTGCCAATGGAATTCCGGTTCATAAAAACCATTTGCGATAATCCGTTGTCGCCAATCGCAGTAGACAATGGTCTGCCAAGGCTTGCATTAATCTTTTACATACTATTTACTGTTTTGTGTTACTGTAATAATTGTTTTCCCGTTATCTCACGGAAACTATACATTTTCACGGGGAAAATATTAGTCTATGTCGATTTGAAATAGCGCAGCTTTTTAGCAGTGAAAAAATACTTATTTTCAGTGTCAGATCAGTAGTACAAGAGATTAGGTCAAACAAAATAAATATTAGGTACCTTTTTTAACAAAATTTATAATATTTAGTTAGAGTAGATTCGTAGAACTAGGTACCTATACTTACTACACGTAGAGTAGATTTGCAGAACTACCTATGCTTACTACACGTAGAGTAGATTTGCAGAACTAGGTACCTATGCTTACTACACGTAGAGTAGATTCGTAGAACTAGGTACCTATACTTACTACACGTAGAGTAGATTTGCAGAACTACCTATACTTACTACACGTAGAGTAGATTTGCAGAACTACCTATGCTTACTACACGTAGAGTAGATTTGCAGAACTAGGTACCTATACTTACTACACGTAGAGTAGATTTGCAGAACTACCTATACTTACTACACGTAGAGTAGATTTGCAGAACTACCTATGCTTACTACACGTAGAGTAGATTTGCAGAACTACCTATGCTTACTACACGTAGAGTAGATTTGCAGAACTACCTATGCTTACTACACGTAGAGTATATTTGCAGAACTAGGTACCTATACTTACTATACGTAGAGTAGATTTACAGAGCTACCTATACTTAGTACAGGTAGGTATACAATATAAGAGCAGGCATGCAAAAGTAGATACATGCAAGAAGTATTTAGTAACTGAAAATAGAGATCTATATATATAGGAAAGAACTATTAGGAGACCAGATCTCACCCTGATGACCAATAAAGTAAAAATGTACAGCAAGTCTAACTTACTCGTAGTTTGCATTTTTTATGAGCTACAGATTTTTTTCGTGTTAATTTGAGAGCAAGAAGTTGAAACATTAGATCAGCATATTTGTATTTACATAACGAAAACAAAGCGTAGTTGGACGCGTTAGTAGCTTACTAGTTCTAATTGTAACTTAGCTATAGCTTAGCATGTAAAATGTGTGCGCGACACTGCGCCAAGAAGTACCGAGATGCAAAACCGGGCATCACGGTACATCCTCCTCGCGATGAATAAAACGCTTAATAACTTATTGTTGATAATTGAAACAAAAAATACTAAAATATTGCCTTTTTTGCGGAAGTTAGGTTTTGCCTTGGAAATTGCAGTAGGATAAGGTATGGTTACTTATGTGCTTATGTAATTATCTAAATAATTTTACTTTTAAGACACAAATTTTGAATAAGTATATTTTTTGGGTTAAAGTCTAAATTCCTGTTGTAGTTAATATTTTTGCAGGAGTTGTGTAAAACCCCCTAGTTTACGGTGATTTATTGTTTTATACGTAAGTACACTACGTACACTATTTTCTCTTAACAACTTACAGTCAAAAACAAATTGTAGGGACTAATGATATAGCATCAGTCAGTCCTAATGAAAAACCCACAGGCTAGGTATTCTATAAGATAATAAAAACTTACGGTCATATTCTTAATTGCCATATTATTTTATATTTTTGTTAATCGTATCTTACTTTAAATAAATATCTATGTAATTATGTATAAAAACACTTTACATATGTTTGCGTCTCGGCATTCCCCAGATATTTTCACAGAACATACTACGCTGCTGTACATTGGTTTTCTCGTGGGAGCGGCCGTTCCTTTAACATGTGCGTAAACATTATTTAATATTCTCTCCATCAAAAGGTTGCCTGGAAGAGATTGCTATATTTTAGCAATAAAGCCACCCATTACATCTTTTGTTGGGTTCCGTAGTCAAACAATTAACCCTTATAGTTTCGTCATGTCCGTCTGTCATATCAGTCTGTATGTCACAGCCATTTTGCTTAGTTTTAAGTTCGTGTATTTACCTATAATTGTATACCTATTGGAATGTCTTGGTGTGCAACTTTAAAACATTCGGTTAAGTCCATCCATGTACATACTAATCTATAGATTAAGATAGTAGTAGTAGTAGTTTTAGTATGGATACGTCCATACCCAAGTAGCAAAAATGAGTCGTATAGTGATCAATACAACAATTTGGTTCCAACATCTAAAAGTTATATAAAATAGTTATAGACCTTACATTTCCGAAGAAATGGGGCAAATTTATGCAACTTAAAAGTCGGATTCTGATTTTATATCAATCGTTAAAAGCACCAAGTTCGTTATTATAAAGCCGCATAACTGTGATGAAGTCCATAAAAATGAACCACGAACATGTCGTGTAGTTGTCGAGTAAGTATACGTAACATATTATAATAGAAGTTGTAAAGTAGCATGAAGTTGGTATCATTATTTAAGCGTAACTTTCGTAAAATCGTTGAATATTTGTTATAGTATTATTAAAAAGTCATTTAACATTTTATGTTTCATAGTTACATAATTAACATCGTTTGTACTTATTTAATTGTAATAAAAAGTCTTAAATCAAAATGTATGGTAATAGCACAGTACATATATAGTCTTTATATATGTACTGTGGTAATAGTGTCAAAATCTTACAGACAACCAATGTTGTTTAACAGTCTCGTACAAGTCATAACGGTTTTACAATTGTCGACGCAGAAACTCTGTCAATGTGTTTCACTGGACTAAAAAGTCATATAGGATATTAAATAGGAGTTTAAACTAAAACCATAATATGATCATTTCATATTATTTGTCGTGTAGACTATGTATATGTCACTTCTATATAACTTTTAAATTACATGACATGAAGGTCAAACAATAATTGTTTATATAACCAATTGGTCGTCATTACGACTAAAACATCGCGTGAACTTATCCTATACATGTTGCAATCTAAACCACTGTAAAAAAGTCGACTAAAAGTCGTGTCGACTTGAAGAGAAGACTTTATTTTGCTACTTGAGTACCTACTTTTATTATTAAAGCGAAAGTAACGCTGTCCCTCTGTTTGTCTACCAGTTTGATACCTTTTCAAGACTAAACGGCTGAGCCGATTTTCGTGAAATTATGTATGGATATAGTTTGAACTCTGGGGAAGGACGTAGGGTACTTTTTATCACCATAAATTGTAGTCCGCGCAGAAGAAGTTGCAGGCAAAGCTAGTTTTAACATATTCATTTAGTTAAATAAGAAACATGCATGCAATATCATATCGCTGATGTTCTTGCGGCGAATTGGTCTGTTTACGACGTTATGCATAAAGTGCAAAGTCATTCCTTAATGGATACGTTAAAAAATTGTGCATACCTCTTCAAGGACCTGCAGATCCCCTCACCGATGGTCATCTGCCCACTAATTATCGGTTTAATTATGACCCGGTTCCGGCGTTTGTTCTGCTTCCTCGTACGTATCGTTCGAGGTTGCCTCACAATGCTGCTATAAACGTCTACTTTTGATGAGACCTTTGCTCTGCTGGTTTCCATTCCACTGACTCATGGTGAACAACTCTATATAAGCTCAAAATGTTTGTTTTTCTAGCATTTGGCTTTGTAGCAGAGATATTTCCATGCAAAATTAATTACTTATTATCATCTAGGAGCGTTTACTCCAACCATTGCTGCTTTTGCTAGGCCTCTTTTCTTTTTTTTTACCCAACTGTGGAGGGTTATGTTTTTGAACTGTATGTGTTTATGTAAGTAAGTATGTTTGTATGTTCCTTTGGTGCGTCCTAAAGCTAAACGGCTTGATAGATTTCGATGAATAATGTATCATTGGATTCGTCATAATCACAAGAGTGACATCTTCTCTTCTCTTATCTCTTCTCTTCTTCATCATCATCATGTCAGCCTTTAGGAGTCCACTGCTGAAGATAGGCCTCCCCAAAAAAGGGGGGTTTGCCATAGTCACCACGCTTGGCAGGCGGATTGGTGACCGCAGTGTTACAAATATGTACTCGGAGGACGCTGCTGCCCATCTTCCGATGTGTATTCCCTTAGTCGCCTTTTACGACATCCACGGGAGGGGTTTTATTCTAAACCAAGACCGACATGGCATCTCTTACATAGTTTAAAATAAAATCGCTTTCCGCGTCTGTCTATCTCTCTGTCTGTTTGGCCGCTAACTCCTCCGAAACCACGCCACGGATTATGATGCGGTTTTCACCATCAGTTAGATCATTTTTCACGGAAGGTTTATAATAAAACCTAATTGACCGAGCGAGCGCGAAGCGCGAGCGAAGCGTCTCTGTTTCAGCTTCGGCAAAAAATATTTCGTATGTCCGCATGTCTGTCCAAATTTCCGGCTGTTCTCCTCTACAGGTCGCATTTCTCAACCGATCTAGACGAAACTTGGTATACAGGTTAAGCGAATTTTTTGAATTTTTTAGTCTTGGTGATTATTGATTGGGGGGCTATTTCCCCCAAAAAAAGGGTAAAAAAGGGGGCTACTGAATATCTCAGCCATATAAAATCCGATTTCGATGGTTCTTTTTTCATTTGAAAGGTTAGTAACTTTAAGTTAGTCTCATAAAAATATGGTGAAGATCTGATGACGATCTTCGGCGTGATTAGCAGAATAGCTCCTCAAAATGCAATCAATTTCTCACTTTTAGGTTTCTACCAGTCAATCCTTCTATTGAGGATTGATGGAGCACCTTGGCTATTAATGTTAGTGTTACAATAAGGTAACTAGATGGCGCTACTGTACACCACCAGATTGTTTAAAGAAAACTCCGCGATGGCATTTGGGGCATGGGGTGAGGATCGTAGCTTCGAAACGAATAGACCGATTTTGATGAGGTTTGAAAACTGATGTGATCGATATGGTTTTTAGCTATATGGGAGGGAGGGGGGAGTTGACAAAAGGGGTGGGGGTGAGAATCATATCTTTCAAACGAATGGAACAATTTAGCTGCGGTTTTCTATGTTTCAAAGCTGAGATAAACAAGATGGTTCTTCGCAATAATGGGGGGGGGGGAGGGGGGTGACGACCGTAGCTCTCAAACGGATGGAACGATTTTTATGTTTGAAAACTGATGTGATCGAGATGCTTCTTAGCTATAATAGGGGGTGGGAATTCGGGGGTTATAAATTTTTACTTTGTTTTTGTTAGTTACAGTCGCAGTCTTATTTTTATAATAATTTATTTTTATTTTCAATTGCTACTGCTCTCTATTGTAGCGTGACGTGAGAGATATAGGTAATATTGAATTGTTTTTATCCACAAACACTGTATGTAGCCTGAACGGATTAAAAGTCGTGACTCGTGTCCCTAAATTAATAAAATCGTATCACAATGGAAACACGACAAAACGAATCCGATGCTCGTTCCGGTGCGATCATCTCAGATTAGAGTCGAATTGAACTCGCTGAAATATAACCCCACCCATAAGTTGACCTCCCAGTGCGGAATCATTTCTCACAATTTACCCATCAATGCTACTGATCAGGGTTCAAAATATACTGGCTATTTAGTACTAGTGCCCAATTTACATGTGTCCTTCTTCGAAGCCTATTGTTTTGTGAAATATATAAGTTTGGGTGCTTCGAAGATGTATTGAGATAGGAACTCGTAATATAGCCAGACAATTGAGGATTTGAATAAGTTGAATTGGTAGCTTCGAGGGGAAGGCTTGTGTTTATTTTTAATTGGTAGGCACAAGTTGGTTTTGTTCTTTATTCGTGGAGCATTGAGAGCTTTGGCTTTGAAAACAGGGTTTCGAGTGATTCGACGGGGTGAAATAGTTTTACCATTGGTCTTTCTTTTAAGTTATTATTCTTCTTTAGTAGCGAGGTTTCCTCCATTGTGCTCTGAGATTGCCTGTCTTGGATGAAACATGACAGGATTTGAGGTAGTTAATAGACTGCGTTGAAAGGTGCGTTAGTCTTTATTATAATCACAGTTTTTTTTTACCTTTTTTCCCAATGCTAGGCAAAGTTCTCGCCCAATTACTCCCGTTATTTCCAGCTTCTGTAAGTTCAAGCCCATTTCCTTCGAAAGTTTCGAGATCGTCGCGCCACCGCTTCCTTGGACGCTCTCGACGCCGCCTTTTTCGGTGATTAGGTACCTACCCAATGTGTGGCGATCTTTGCCCATCTTTCGGGATGCATCCTGCTCACGTGACCCTCCCAATGCCATTTGAGCCTTGCAGATTTTTCTCCTACATCTGCAATACCTGTCATGGAATGCAGAACGCTAATTCTAACACGATCATTTCGTTTTATACACTGTGTTCCATTGAAATAGGAATAATAACATTATTAAAACTCTCTCTCTCTCTCTCTTGTACTCTGATTCTATAGCATTGTGAATTAATCTTTAATTTATTTTCATTACGTTAATTGCAAAGTTTTTAACTGCGCAAAATGACATACGGGTTGGTAAGCCGAGTGCGCTCTTTTCAAGACTCAAGAGAAAATAAAGCATAGATTAACTGGTTATATGGTCCTCATCTAAAAAACAATGTCTCAGACACAAAACGTGACACGCGTAGCGTGTATAGCTCCTCTGATATTCAAAGGTGTCGCGGTGTGGCGCTCACCATCAGGCAAACGACCTCATCGTCTCGCCAGTTAACCACGTGAGTTTGTCTTTTACTCGTAGCGCTAATATTGTTTTAGAAACAAACATTCGCGCAGGAACGCTTAAAAAATATAGATTCCTCACCAGAGTGAAGCACTCAATATAATGCCGATCCGCTCATACGCAAAAACACACACATTAAATTTACTCCATGTTGTGCCGATCGGCTGCGATGAGTTCATCGCAGCAAGATCTGTGTTAATCGTGTTGATTCTGTCACATTTCTTACGAAATATCAACAATGCCGTCTTTTGTGATAACACAAAAAAAACAAAAAAATAAACATTCACACAAGCTTACGCACGCAGTCGCCATTTGCTTCACTCTTGAGTTCGGCGGTAAAGAGTCCTTCATTTTTGAAGGTTCTTGCATTCGTGATACAATAGCTTGTAGTGAAGTTACTCCAAGAGGCATCTACTTCAGTGGACCTCAACAATGGGGGTACATTCCAACAAAGCCCCTGGGCAAGCCCGTCTATCATTTCCATCGCTCATATTTCTGCAAGCTGGGTTTGGCAACATCCTGTAAGCCCTATTCAATGTTAAACCAAGTGCTTTTATACTGATTTTATACTCACTACACTTGGTGTTTAGGTTGTACTGGAGTTATAAAATAAGAACTGTACTGTACTTACTTACTATAGGTAGGTACCTATAATTGTTTTCTTGTAAGTTAAACTCATCTTTGTAAATGTTATCAAAAAGGTATGACGTGATCCATAAAGTCTGCTTTAAAGAAATTTAGCAGTTATATAACTTATGTTTTCGAAAGGTTTTCCTTAAACTTACTTTACGTTAGTTTTTCGTTAAGTTAGTAGCATGTCAGTATCTTTAAAATCTTTTTTTATTCCTTTGAGTTGAGGAGGTCGCTCGCCTTATGGTAAGCGTCACGCCTGACCATAACAGTTGCAGTGCCATCCAGAACTTTGGTTGCAGTCTTACGCGTCACTGCACTGCGGTCGTCATCCTGTGACATTGTTTATTAAGTCTCAGTGCCCAGTTATTACGCTGGAAACATTTCCTTTCAATCCAAAACACAGATATGTTTACGCACTACTGCTTGGCGGTTTCATATCTAGCAAAAATGTTTCACTTACCCAGACTTAATCTATTCCCAAGGTTAAAATAAAATGGATCAAACCTTCACTAAAGAAGAACTGATGAACGAAGTGGAATCAAGAGAAGAAGGGAAAGGAAGAAGGGAAATTGCATTCTTAGGTGCAATTTCCCTTCTTCTTCCACAACTCTAGATTTTTTTGTATTAAGGCTCTCCAATCTTTGTCCTGCTCGTCCAGGTGCAGTGTGAGTGGGAGAGGTGATGCATCTCGGGATGCGATTGAAGATAAATTTCGTGGTTTTCTATCGATATCTAAATATATAGAACTCAATTAAAAAAAAGTGTTTGGTTATTTGTTTAGTTTAATAGAGTAGCGATATCCATATCAATATATAAAAGTGAAACGTTGTCTGTTTGTTTGTTTGTTTGGTTGTTTGGGGAGCTTTCACGTGATTACGGCTGGACTGTTGGAAATTTGGAATGGAGATTGCTTATACCCTGGAATAAAACATATGATACCTACTTTTTATCCCGAAAAATTGAAAGATTCCACGATAAAATTGCAAAATGTTGATTACTCGCTGTAAGGAACGGTTGCCATGAAAACGAAATAAAAAGTCTGTCAAAAAACATCAAGATCATTGGTGCTATACATATATGTCTATGTGCTATACCTATTTTTGCATTGGTTTTTAATATTCTAGAAGAACATAGGATGTTTTTTTTCGCGATAAAGTAGTACGCGCGGACGAGTTAGTTTTTTTTTAAAGTTGCTTTTTTTTTCAAGGATAGAAAGCCATTTCTAAAAAATTCTGCTCGGTTACATACTATTTTCTATCCACAGTATTTTTTGGTTCGTCTAAAGTTGTTTCATTACCGTTCTCGTCGTTTTTGCTATTCTTCTTTTTGCTGATTGCGGGTCTGACCCCACCTTAAACCCCATATGCTCTCAATATTCGGCTTCGGAAGAGATGGACGGAGGTCAGAGGGCCAACAATGGGTCGTGGAGGGCATCTCTGATCTTCATGGTGGTTGCGTACAGTCTCAATGCGGTACCTATAGTTGATGTTGCAATCTATATGATACCTATATCAGTACCAGTATAGATATTGAGCCTTACGGCTTTGGTTTGAAGATGATGCAATCTTTAAATCTAAGGCGTAAGGTTTCATTTCGGAACATACAATTATCTTCAAAAATGTTCAGGAAAAGGCGGATTCCACACCTCCAAATCAAAAGTGAAGATATGCCGATCCTCTCATACGCACAAGCCTCACGCACATATTACACCGATATGTTATGCCGATCGGCCGACACATCGCAGCAAGATCTTGACCAACAAGGTCAAGTTATTAACACGATTTACAAAGTCGTGTTAATTCTATCAAGTTCTCATGAAAAAAACAAAAACAATGCAGTCTTTTGCGGTGAAATATGGAAAAAATCCTTAAAAAGCAGAGCAGAAACATGTGCTGGGTCAACCAAAAACCTGATATATGTGAAACTTAACATATATGTTTTTAAGATCTTTATCTCTCTGTAATTAAGACAAAAACATGATTAACAGAATATCATTCCATAAATTTTCTTATCTAAAATTACGTTATTTTCAGTAACATATTCATTTTTCTACTCAACGGCTTAAGTTTTATATCTAAAATAAATCTCACAGCAAGAAAATATAGTTTATTATCTACTGATAAAACAAAATTTACCTTACTAAATTATGATCCTGCCAATAAAATAAATAACTTTTGAGACATACGTCATTTAGTTCCGAGCTAAATTGTGTGTTCAAACAGCGCTCGCGATATTCAACCTTGTTACGCAGGCACTTCAGTGCTTCTTGCGGGTAGGTAGTGGCAGAGTGTAGGGGAGGTGGCAGGGGAGTGGGGAGTGGGAAAATGTAACCTTAACCACATTAAACCACAAACTATCCACTCACGCACAAATACGCAGCTGCCATTTACTATGCTTAATCGTTTGTGTGGTGGTGTGGAATCCGTCTGTTTTTAAACATTCCTGATTATCTTTTGATGGAAACTATACAATAGAACTGTTGGAATAGCTATTTGATTTCAATTCTTGCGCTCAAACTGCCAAAGCTCAGTCATAAACCGTGTTCATACTATAAAGACAAATTTATATACTTACAAACAAAAATATAAAAAGGTATATTCTATAAATTCTAGATCATTATAATCGGTGGTGATTTCAGATTCAATATTTGTAACATTGTCGAAATTCGTCTCAAAAAGTGTTGTTTATTTATTCTACCTCTGTAGTATTCACTTCTAAAGACAAAGACTATCTAAAGATTGACATTGAAATAAAAATAAAATCAACAATAAAATAAACTCTAAATCAGGTTAAACTACAGCATAAGCTCAAAGAACTAGGATTTGCTTTAGCTTGTGCTGTGCAGACTATAAATAACAAATCAACATATTACATACTTCCTAGTAATAAGCCACGAACAAAACTGACGATCACTATCACGTCTATCAACATTGTCCGTCCGTCTGTATGTCCCACGACCTCCTTCAGCCGGCGCCCATTAACTAAATTCAATTGTCTGAAGCTTGGAGATAAGGTTCACCTCTAAATTATCATTAAAATAGGTTTTCCCTAGCTGGTAGATTTGGTAGATCCGGTGTGACGAAGAATTGAACAGGCAATTATTCAAATGTATGATAATTAGTTACGTTGTATTATGACTGTATAATGATTTTGTAATTGGGAGAGGCAAGTAGAGTTGTAATAAATGGGTAGATAAAGCTTTGCCGTGTACATTTTGATAGGCGGTTTTGCAGAAGTATTGATGGGATGCGTTTATATCTTATTTAATAAAAACCGGATGTACAATCGAGTGGAACTGAGCAGAACTTTAAAATTGTATAGTAATTTCCAGCACTGCACCGTATTCCGCTTGAAAAGTATCTCTATATGCATAATTTAGATTTCTATATACAATTTTTGTTCAAATATGATCAAATGCTACAAAAGCAATTCAATTTTTTTTGTATACAAATACTAAAAAAACACGAAAAAAAACCTTAGTCGGGATCAAATGAGCCTTATTTGTTAATCCAGGATAGAAGCTATAGAGTTGCCGCGAATACTCGCTATTATTACTCTAATAGTGTCCGTGTTTTTTTGGGGGTGTATTAGGAAAACCTGACAAGGGGAACAGATAAGTTAGACTCGCCTTTTATTCCCGGTTGAGTCCTAACGGATAAAGAGAATCAAATCAGCAGCAGCCTTATTGTCTAACTCTGGTGATAATGAAACTGACGTTCATTTACACCATTATGAACATGAATCTCCGAATTCGAATTGTCTAACTATCCACCGGTGATCTCCTCGGTGATCTTCACCGAGTCCCCACTATCAACTGTTTTTAAGCGAAATGAATGAACGAAACATCATATTTCGACATATATTGGTATTGTCTAAATTTTCATCGCCATCGAGACATGTCAAATGAAAAAGGTTGCTCTGTCCTAACCTTTCGTATCAACTGGCTTTGAGTTTGTGACGAAATTATAGTTTTATTGAATTAAAAGTTGACTGTTTGCATAAGTTCAAAGGGAAGGGGTAATCTAGGTATCATAATTAATTGCGGTTTATTAATTTCAGGCATTAATTCTCCGAAAATTTGACTTCCAAACTTGCGAAAGTCAAACAGAAATTCACTGGTTTTTTGTGATATATATATAGTTCGATACAAAGAGAATATTTCGATATTTACTTCTACTAGCACTTATTGCAGTTTAACATATCAAATTTATTCGATTACAGGCACTATAAGTACCTAACCTACAAAAACATAAAATGAATGAATATGGGCGATGAATATGGGATATGGTTTTGATGGGCGAATTTGTAGCCAACTGCAGAAAAACAACATCTCCAAACTAATGGACAGGCTCTCAAGCCCCTAATATTGGTGCTGACTATGTGGCTATTATAATATCTATGGATCTTCAATGTTTAACAACAAATATCAACAAAATAGACCAATAAATTATTATCTCTATGCACTTCAAATCAGAAAAGTTTTGATAACAAGGTGGACAGTGGAAACTAAATATTTCCCAAGCAACACCCAGGTAGACAAAGGTCAGCTATTGTAAAAAAAAACTTTCCACGGTTCACCCAGGTGGTCGTAAGAGTTGAATTGGCTAGTGCCCTGACTGAGAGTCAACAAATGGTTGCAAGTTCGAATCTCGCAAGGTGCAATAATTTGTGTGATGAGCACAAATGATTATTTCTGAGTCATTGATATTACAGAACTGCCTACTTTCTACCCATATCTAATGCACCTTTTTTTATTACGTTTTATGCAATTGTTTGACCATGATCTCACCTGATGGAAAGCGATAATGTGGTCGAAAGTGTAGCACCCTTGCCTAGTAGATACCTATTCACTCTTGACTTGAACACACCTGGATTCATTATATTTTACCAGAAACTGACGAGGGCAGGGCATTCCACTCTTTTGCAGATCTTACAATGAATGAAGAAGCGTAACGCTTCGTGCTTGTGTGTGGTATTTCTATCATAAGGTGCCGCTTTGCCAATATTCTAGTTTGTACGGTGATAAGCGAATCAGATTGTGCAGTTCTTATGCTCACTCTCCATAGTGCAATCTGATAACTTGAATTTTGCACATTGTCATATTTGTCGTTCAAAAAGGAGGTGAAAAATTCATTTTGTCATTTACATTACTATTGTCTAGTACCCATATTTAGTGCATTCAGTGTATTTGTCAGCGTACAATACATTCAAAGTTTTATAAATTTTTCTTATTTGTTGCAGATTGAGTGACATGAATACTACTGGCATTTACTCTGGTTTGGAGATTGCTGTAAGCTATAAGACTGCCGATTGTGTTACCGCTACTTCTATATTATATTATGTACAATGTACTTCTAAGTATATACAATAAAGAGTTATCTATCTATCTATGTTTTGTTGTTATTTTTTAACTACAAATTATTATGTAAGTTGGAACATACATTGATACCTATGAAATAGTATGTCACAAGCGACATACCTACCAACTGATTCACAGACAACACACAGCCGTGACCTACCTATACCTAGACCTAGAGACCTAGAGATTTGCAATTTAGAGGAAATATTTCTTTAAATTTCGAACGAGGCTGGCAATGTTTGCACAAGAGCAAAGCCTCGGCATGCAGCTAGTTTTGCAGAATCTCTTCCCGCTGCAATCCGACTTGAAATGATCCTGTTTACAGACAGGTACTGAACTGAATCTGAAAATAAAGATATAGCTATGATCATTTGTCATTATCTACATAACAAGTACTACATTGTCAATATTGTAATATGCAGTATTACTTTTGTAGAGTTAGATCAAATTTGTAAACAATTCAAAAGAGAGGTTAATTTGTTGTACATACAGCTACATCAGGCTTTGTGATAGTTGGAAATGTTCATACTGATACAGGTGCAAGCTGCAGCCCATCTCCTGAACCCCGGCTGGTGCTCAAAGCACACGTGGGGTGAGAAGGGATGGACCTATTATTACTCCGGGCCCACAAGGCACCTTACATTAACAGTTTCTTAAGGTGGTGTCTAACTATGTAGCTAGAGTATTATATAGTCAATTAATTACCTATGTGACTAGATATAGATAGATAACTCTTTATTGTACACCAAAAATATACAATGTCCCGCTTGGGGGGTGTGTATTATGCATTTCTCCCTGCCAGCCTTTACCCAAGCCAGTCAATAATAATTATTAGGTATGTACCTACCTAGTTAATAAATATTATACAAAATATAGGTACCTACCTGCGGGACTACAGAAAGCTTGAGTTCTGTTGATGAATGTTTTCTTCTATTGGGGAATGTTTTACAGAAGTCAACATTGGTTATGCAGCAGTATCTTATCTGTATATCTCCTTCTTAGTTTGGGCTGTGAAGTAAAATGACACAAAACATAACCGATTATGTATGCATTGAAATAAAGTAAAAGACTAAGGTAAATTGAGGTAAGGTAATCCATTAAAATATGGTTGGTCCATTAAATCCATTATAATTATTAGGTATGTACCTACCTAGTTAATAAATATTATACAAAATATAGGTACCTACCTGCGGGACTACAGAAAGCTTGAGTTCTGTTGATGAATGTTTTCTTCTATTGGGGAATGTTTTACAGAAGTCAACATTGGTTATGCAGCAGTATCTTATCTGTATATCTCCTTCTTAGTTTGGGCTGTGAAGTAAAATGACACAAAACATAACCGATTATGTATGCATTGAAATAAAGTAAAAGACTAAGGTAAATTGAGGTAAGGTAATCCATTAAAATATGGTTGGTCCATTAAATCCATTATAATTATTAGGTATGTACCTACCTAGTTAATAAATATTATACAAAATATAGGTACCTACCTGCGGGACTACAGAAAGCTTGAGTTCTGTTGATGAATGTTTTCTTCTATTGGGGAATGTTTTACAGAAGTCAACATTGGTTATGCAGCAGTATCTTATCTGTATATCTCCTTCTTAGTTTGGGCTGTGAAGTAAAATGACACAAAACATAACCGATTATGTATGCATTGAAATAAGGTAAAAATCCATTAAAATATGTATGTTGTTGATGAGCATTTGTGAAAATGCATATACCTAGTATATATGTATATGTACCTAGTAGGTAAATTAAACTAGACTCGAATAGGTGCCTATATAATATTCATTAGTCCACCAAAATTCCTGTATAGCCAAGCCAAAGACTGTTGGAACTTGCGATATATTTGTTCAAAGTTTCGATCTTACTCTATGACCAATTGTAGGTCTATGCAAAGACCACTTTATCAGATGACATTCTGAAATACAATATGGTACATAGGTACGTATTTGTTGCTAAATCAAGGCATATTTGTCAATTTTATATCCGAAAACGAACATAACCTCAACATACATTACATCTCACAAAGCAATTCCACTTTTAGTTTATCCACGTTTCGCACAAACTCACACAAATCTTGTGACCTACCTATTTAATATTTATTTTTTTCCATTTGATTTTCATTTCACTAATGAATGCTAAAGTAAACAACAAACAAACACATACTTTAGTATGGTCCAGCATAAATAATAACTTGCGAACCAACGTTTCGTTCTACGCAACGTCAGGCTATAATATACTTGAATATTATTTTTTGAAAAATATCCATTTATTAAACTGCATAACTAATAAAAAATAGATTTTAATAAACTAAAACACTACACATGTTTATATGGCTAAATTAACATTTTACAACCATTAGTTCAAAAAAGCACTAAAAAGTGCTCAAAGCTATTCTTCATGAAATGGAACGCAAGAGCATATGTTTTTTGTGTTATGTAGTCTGTGGAAAGAACGACATGGCCTTCACTTTTTCAAGACGATTACCACCGAAAATATTAGACAATTCCCCTGGACGGCGAACTGGAACCGCCAATGGTAATGGTAATGGATTTGATTGCCATTACCACCAGAGTTAGACAATAAGGCTGCAGCTGTGACTGGAACAGACATTTGGTAAAATAAATGAAAAATTATAATTTTAAATTTGTCATAATAAATGATAAATGACAAATTTTAAATATTTTGTCCTAATTGGAAGTAATGGTTTTATTTTGTCCATACTCTTTGAGGAATATTAAAAAAATATGTAATGTATTAGGTAGACTTGCCGCGAATACTCGCTATTATTTGGTATTCAGCATTACTCGATATTTTTTTGATATTCGTCGAATACCGAATAATAGCTAGTATTATTCGGCATTCGGCGAATAGTCTAAAATAAACTTTTAACGAACAAAAAACGAATGAGTTAAAAAATATTTTTTTTAATTATTTTCCTTAATAAAACAATACACAGTATCAATTATTATCATGTAATAATATGTGCCTGTGCCTATCATATTAATGAAATTAAATTAGTTAGGCTTTTTAATTAATATTTAAAATCCAACAGAGGCAGATTGTGGTGCAAAAAAACATTTTTTTCTGCACGTTCGGGAGTAAGTCGGTTTCGCTTTTCCTCATAAACTAAACCTGCCTCGGAAAATAGTCTTTCTGAATAAACAGAGCTTGCTGGTGTGATTAAGTATTGTTTAGCAAGCTTACTTAAAGTAGAAAATCTATTCATATTGGTACTCAAAGCCCACCATTCATATGGGTTTATTTTTCTGTCAGCCTTTGCTAATGCGATGTAGTGGGTGATTTCTTCTGCAGTGGCATTCTTGGGTTGCTCTTCAGTAGGCTGCTCTATAGATGATTCTTCAAAACATGCCCAAAATAGTTTATGAGTTTCTGAATCGACATGCTCACTTTCATTGTCTAAAAGAGACCTTTTGGATGCCGTTTCTGGATCCGAATCATCATTTCGTCATCTAAAGAAAGCCTAAGACCTTCTCTGAGCGCAGCTCTACGGATCCGTTCAGCTTGGGTAGCGTCAAAGTAAAAGTCCTTGTAGCGGGGGTCTAAAAATGTCGACAAGTAATGTCTTCCTGAAGCATAGATCGTCCAAGTTAAAACGGGCTTGCATACTTTCTATTAACGCCTTTCTAAAATCATCAACGTGTGCAGTTTGTTAAATCAGCGCATCTTTCATTAGGTATCTGGTTAATGAAACAGTGCTAGGTATCATATCTGATATAGGTGCATATGTGGAACTCGTGATTTTTGTTATCTCTTCGAAAGGTTTTAAGAGCTTTAACAGATGTTCTATAACCTCCCACTGATCACTGGTCAAATTTTCAAAATTTACGCTCCTTGATTTTGAAATATACACCAAAATTGCTCTTTTTTGCTCAAATAGACGCTCCAGTAGGTAATATGTTGAGTTCCAGCGAGTTTGAATATCTTGAATCAGTTTATGCTTAGGAAGTCCGAGCTCAGATTGAATACTTTCAAGTTTTGTATATCCTGAATGATTAAAATGTGTCACTATGCGGCGGGCACTAGTAAGAATTTCTTTTATTGGAAAACTGTTATCTAATGCATTATTTATCACCAGCACACTGTAACAGTTCTCTTTTGATATTTTCTGATGTGTGTGATTCAGAAAAATGAGAAATGTTTAGAACGGCATGATTCAGTTTAAAGTTTTCTGATATCCAGTGTCCTGTTAAACTCAGAAATGCAGCATTATTTACAGAAGAAGTCCAAAGATCGGTAGTGAATGCTATAGCTTCAGCCCTTTCTAACTCGTTTTTTAGTTTGCTAACATGTCTGTAATTATTTTCTCGGTGAAATTTGTCCTGCCAGGAATAGTGTATTGCGGCAAAGCATTATTAATAAGACGTTTTAAGCCCACATGATGATCGAAGTGGCTCGTTGTCAATAGCGATCATTTCACCAATCAAGTAGTGATATATTTAAGCTCGAGTATCGTTGATGTCCAGAGCTTATTTTTTTTCAAGTAGTTGTTGCAGTGATGGTTGCACCAAAGGCTGAATGGGCAACTGGGTGGATGAGGAAGTACTTGGAGATGATTCTGCGGGAGCATTATGTTGAGAATGACTACTTGAGCTTCCACAAATTTTACCATACTCATCTGGGTGTTTGAATTTCAAATGATTCTGCAAAGCCGTCGTTCCTGCTTTTTTTGCTGCTCTACTTATTTTTACACCACATAAATAACATTTTGCACTGTTTTCTTCCTCTTCAAAATGTAGCCAAACATGAGATTTTTTCCTGGGTTTGGCGTGATTGTTATTCTTTTTAAGTAACACTTTAACTAATTAAGTATTCAAGTCTTTAATTCAATAGCAATTTTCAAATAAGTATAGAAAGAAAAAATAAAAAACGTCAATCGATGTCGAAAATCAAATTATAAATGCGTGCCGCCTACCCTAAACACAAGCGTATTGATTGAGCGGGAAATCCCCTACAATAGTAAACGCTGGGTAATACAAAACGGGGTATTCCCCGTAAAATATGTACAAGAAAAGGGTTGCCAGCATTTAAAAATTAAAATACTACATATATATGTAGATATGTATAACATGAAACAGATTTCTTTAACTTTATTGTTTTCTTTTGTGAGAAAAGAAAGAAGAAGAAATTAGAAATATTTTTAATGTGCCTTATTTATGTCGAATAGTAATGTCGAGTTATTCGACTATTCGCCAAAGTGAATGGCGATTAATCGGTATTCGACTATTCGCTATAACAACTATTCGCGGCAACTCTAATAAGCTATTCTGGTACCAAATTTTATTCAAATCCGTTCAGCCGTTTGAGCGTGAAGGAGTAACAAACATACACACATACAAACCTTTCGCCTTTATAATATTATTAATGGAATGATTTTACTTGTTACAGTTATATTAGATAGTTACAGTTAGTTAGATGGATATGCAGTAGGACTATTGAACACTCGAGAAGAATTCTAGCTAAAGAGCCAGTGTATACAGGGATTAGGTATTAAGGTTGTATAAAGGGAGTATATGACACTCCCTCCCAAAAAACTACGGAAATTTCATTCAATAATTATAGTTGACGAGCGGAAGAAGGCTAGTCTTCCGGCAAATGCAATGTATCGGCCGTCTTTGGAAGAAAGAGAGCCGCCCGCGCCGGTCACAAATTATAAGAGGTATAGAAATTAGCACGGTGCAGTAGAATATCGTAGGCAAATGTAGTGTAGGACGCCCTGTGGACAGTTGGAGTGATGAGAGCTGAGTGAGGTGGAAGCAGAGAGCTTAGTACCGAGCACAGTGGCGTGCATTAATAGAGGCCTACTTCCAGCTGTAGACAAATATAGGCTGATGATGAGTAGAATATCGAGGAGAACTTGATGACGCTGGTTCTTGAGCAGCAGAAGGTCAAGAAGAGCCGCAGAAGACGCTGGTCGACAATCATTCCTTCTTGCGTCCTTCTCAGATTAAAAAGGGATTACAAGTTAATTCTGCTTTAGTCGAGGAATCGCTAGGTATCGATTGGCTAACCCCATTCGTATAAAAATGAGTCGTTTTTCCAACGTCTCGATACTTTTTAACGTTTTTTTGTATGCCATTTATGTCAAAAGCTGAAGGACAATAAGCGAAAACGGTTCGTTTTAGGCTATAGGAACCGGCCAGAACCACACAATAAATAATAGTACAGAACGTCAAACAAAACGCTTAAGCAATCGTTTTTTTTCAACGACACGCTAATAAAAGCCATATGAGTTAAAGGAACAGAAATAAACAATAAATTTATATTATTTTCCGTCAAGATATTCCAATTGAGATAAACTTTAAACTTTATTGAAACAGGAAGCAAAAAATCGTGGGAGAGTCGATTGTTTAGTTATTTAATGACATTATAATTATTCTTAGTACTGTATATATTCCAAGTCACAACCTTGTTGTATTATGGTAAATATTCATAACCAGGTACTGTATTAAATACAAAATTTAGGTAGATCTAGGTAAGTATCTTCCCACTTACACTGCTAAGAAGTTGCAGAATTCTTGAAAACGTATCCATCAAAGCTACCTAGTCTTGTCTTCTATCTATCTATAGGAACGAAAAAGCCTAACATAGACGATAATTAAAAAAGAAATGGTCTAGGGTACATAAAATAAGCTACTGAACAAGAATATAACATTTTAAAAAATCGTGTCTGTCTGTATGTTTGTTCGCGCATCACGTAAAAACTACTGGACCGATTGCGATGCGGTTTTCACTGTCGGATAGCTTATCTTTTGACTTAAAAACTGGAATACTGTATATCTCAATCCAATGATTAGAAGCCGAGCAAAAACCACGCGTGCGAAGCCGCGGGCATCAGCTAGTGATAAATATATACCTACCTACATAGTTTTACTTTGCTTCATAGTTTCAGTGCAATAAAGTACCCTTTAATTATACAACTATATGTAGATCCCGCAATCCGATTCGCTATAATTCTAGTCCCGCAAGGTGCAAGCAAACACTTGTGTGATAATACTTGTACTTTTATTTATTCTGTGGTGATGAGTAGAAATATTTTTTTCCGAAACATGGATGTAATATTCGTATCTATGTACAGGAGTCGCAGCCAAACTGTAAGTTTGTGAATTTAGGCTCTGTGAACGATTGCGCAGGTACTGCTGTGGTGATAAAACAGCATAAAGTAAGAGCGAGATAGAATATGCGAATAACGCAAGCGAGTGAGCGAGGCAGTTATACAATGCTGTCATCACCTTAAACATTTGGATTTGCGCCTGAAAAATAGTAGTTTGCGCAGCGACTAGCAGACAGCTTCCGAGACACAAACTTCCGCTGCGAGTACTGTAGGTAACTAAGTACATGTTTATACCCATGTCTATTACCCATAGTATAGGGTATCATAGTTTGGGGCTAGATAAATGGTGTGAATTGTCCTGTTTATATAAATTATTACTAGCTTTCGCCCGCTACTCAGTCCGCGCAGACTACAGTTTATCGCAAAAAAAACATCATATGTTCTTCTAGGATATTAAAAACCAATGCAAAAGTATAGCACCTAAGCTCTTGATGTTTTTTGACAGACTTGTTATTATTTCGTTTCCATGGCAACCATTCCTTACAGCGAGTAATCAACATTTTTCAATTTTCCCGTGGAAACTTACAATTTTCCGGCACAAAAAGTATCCTATCAAGGACAAGGCGAAGTGAGACCATGTCTCAAGAATCCTTTCCGCAAAAAAGATCAACGTCACCTCCGCGCAGAATATCCAACAGGGTATAAAAGTCCAGGTGCCGACCTCGGACAAACACTGCCGTTTCACGAAGATACTCGAAGACGAGCGCATATATTTTTTCTCATAAGTGCTCGACGAGAAGAAACTTTTCCGCGTCGTCAATGCGGTATCCCCAATGAGGTCGAGACCAGTCTTGTCCTCGCGGACCTTAAGTTTCAGGGGTACCCCGTACATGCAGTCCATAGAATGCACAATCGAGACAGGGTCCTATTAAACCTTGTCATAGCCTTCTCAGATAAGAGCTCCGAGGGTAAGGCCATCTTCAATTTGAAGACGGTCATCAACCTCTCGGGACTCTCAATTGAGACTAACCGATAAGAAAGGTACTCTTTCGCAGTGCCACAAGCGCCAGCTCTATGGCCACGCTGCGCGGTCCAGCCTTTGCAGACCACGCTGCGTGAAATGCCTGGGCGATCACGGTACTAAAGAGTGTCTTCGCACCCGCAAATCCCCCGAACCTCTCAGCTACGTTCTTTGTCAGTCGGTAGGACACCCGCAAATTATCGCGGGTGCCCAAAAGCCCCAAGGAGCGCAAAAGGGCCCGGCCGCCGTCTTCTCACGCGCCCTTCATTCAACCCGGTTCGCTTGCAACGGTACACCCCTAAGATGAACCTAGCTCCCCCGATGCCTGGAAGAGTGCCGACGTCATCGGGATTCACAAACCATGCAAGAAATCTGCCGCGCCCTCCGGCTACCGCCAGGGCGCCATCAGTCTCCTCAGCTCTCTGGGGAAGATTTACGAGTGACTCATTCTGAGTCGCCTCTGGTCTATGCAAAGTCTAAAAACCTCATTCCCGACGAACAGTTTGGCTTCAGAGCCAGACACTCCTGCACCCATCAAGTGCACCGCGTCACGGAGCACAATCTCGCGAGCTTCAATAAGTATTCCAAACCCCAAAACACGATGGCCGTTTTCATAGACGTGGCTAAGGCTTTTGACAAAGTCTGGCATGCCGGGCTAATATACAAGTTGTATCAGCTTGGAAGTGGCGGACCGTTTTTTGCTCATTGTACAGGACTACCTCAAGAGCCACAGTTTTCGCTATAGTGTTGAAAATTCAAATCCGACCCGCACATCATCAGAGCCGGAGTCCCTCAGGGCTCCGCGCTCTCCCCACACTTGTTCAAATTCAAATTGTTTATTGCATTCCATAATGTACAAATAAGTGGTAAACATAAATAATAAAGTAACAGATCACCCTACTGCCTACTGGTCGTTCTTACTGTACACTTGCGACTTTCAGCGCCTTCCTAACGTAGACATCTCCCTCTTTGCCAATGACACCTTGATCTATTCCACCGGATGGAAGCCAACCCATCTTCGGAGCCACATCCAACAAGCATTTATGGCTCTTGGTGAGGGTGTGGTTCCGAAGATGGCGCATTTCGGTGAACCCTGAGAAAAGCGTAGCAATATGCTTTACTGAGGGTGTCAAACTTTACTTTCCATCCTGTCACATTACGATGTTTGACCAACACATCCAGTGGAAAAAGTCAACTAAGTACCTAGGAGTCACCCACGATTATCAAACACGTCAAAATAGTCCGCGACAGGGTGGCCTTCTTCCAAGGTCGCCCATATGATATATAGGCAAGCATAGTGAAAAAAGAGTATGTTTTGTTTTCTTTTCACGTGTCAAGCTATCAAGGAAACTTATCAAGGAAAACACACAGGTGAGGTATGTTGCTAGTATAAGTAGTATTTATAAGTACCAACATAATAAAAAAACACATCTACTTTAGTTATGAATGGTTTTCTATCGCTCCGTGCTTCGGAGGGCACCTTTGGCTATCGGTCCCGGTTGTTAAGCAAGCATACCACGATACTAAAATTTAAATGATACTACCCACTCAGATGATAGATTTCTGAGGGATGGTAACCTAGCGGTATACCTACTAGTGCAAATTGGAATCCAACGATACCGAGTTATTCGGTCCTGGGCTTCGCAGCAATGACTTTTATAAGTTATGTGCGGTTTTCTATCGCTTCGTGCACGTTAAGTTGTCGGTCCCACTGTTATTGATTGATAGCAGTCGTTAAGCCATATCGGGCGGCCTGACAAACTCTGACACCAGAGGTTAAACATAACCTCAAACGACAAACAACAAACATTTATATGATTGTTGTATAAAATAAAAAATTGTTGTATATATATATATAGAAATATTCGCAAATGCAGCACATTAGGGTAAATAAGGTAATAAGCAGGTAAAGAAAATATTTATAACCAGGTATATATAGAATTTATTAGCGATAACTTAGATCTACATTAATCTATCAGTTCGTTAGTTTAAAAAAATAGAAGCTAAATTAAAATCACGTGTCCAATAATATGGTGCCAAAATCTACAGTAAAGTTAATACAAAGGTTCATCAATTAGATATAAAGTGAAGTAATGGTATAATATTATAGTGACATAGTGGTGATAAATGGTAATGGTAATAAGATTATGGTAGCTAAATATTAGAAAAATACCTGACTACCTATATCTGACTGTCTATATACCTGACTGTCCTATATAACCTATATCCTATATACATGTAAAAAGCAGTAAATAACTAAAAGTCTGTACATACAATAAAAGTAATAAAAAAATGATCTACGGGACTTAGAATAAGTTATTGAACATGAATATGTCATTTTTCTAAATGGTCTGTCTGTCTGTCTGTCTGTCTGGATGTTTGTTCTCGTATATCGTGAAAGCTAATGGACCGATTAAAATGCAGGTTTTACTGTTGAATAGCTGATCCGAATCTCAATCCGATGAGTAGTAGTGATGTGTAGTCCGGTGAGTAGTTTTTCAGCTGAACAATCGATAAAAAACTTTCTGCCGGAACTTTTTATTTTCGTCCTGGATTACTTTTTCTCAGGAAAATGACAGTAAAAAGTAGGTAAATGTTTAACTAAATAATAGTAAAAACAGATTATGGTTATGGGTGGTTATGGTTATGGTGGTATTTAGGCTACTTTATTACACATGTTTTGAAAAACATATCTAACAGCAGTTTTCTCTACTAGATATAGAAAAAAAATGACAAAAACTGGTAACAGTTACAATTTTCTTTATGAAAATTCTCTTCAACCTTGTAACTTAGTTTACCTAATTTTATTGATTTATTTATAATATATGTTTTCTACTTGTTTATGAGATGTTAGTTTGTCACTTGCTTTTGTTAAGCTTTTTTTTACAAAATAAACTTAGTAATTGAAAAAAATATAGTTACATAATTCATGTTGTTTTTAAGCATTACTTATAATAATAATTACTTATATTTACATACATTTTTCTTACACTAGGTACGAGTAAAAGTTTAAACACAATATTATTTTAATGGTTGCTGGTATATGGTAACTAACGTAATTTAAAAAAAACACAGGGTTATGCATTAAGTAGATCTACAGGAATGTTTAGATACGAGAGTCATACATTATTCTACCTTCTAGTGTGTCAAGCTCTTCCATATAATATGTACAATAAATATTATTGTAATAAACCAGTACTGCCCCCCGATTCAGAACCTGTCGATAGCGAACCGAATCGATTCGATTCGATATTGTGAATGAAATATGTATTGAATTAAACGATTTGAAACCGAATAAATAATACCACAACGATCGACAACTGAGTTATCGGAGGGCTCTGAATCAGGGGGCTGACCTCGGAGGACAAAATAATAGGAGGCACGCCCTATTTTTCATGAACAAAAAATAAGCAATCAAAATGGGGGTCTGTAAGATCAGAGTCCAAACACAAAACAGAAAAAATTGTAATTGTAAAATTGAAAATTGTTGTAATTGTGCATAAATAGATTCTACTCAATGCAGAACTACTTAAAATAAAAAAGTTATTTAAAATCAGGCAGTAAAGAACGTTCGCTGGATAGACATCAAAACGAATATGAAGGAAATATTAAAAATATAAGGATTTTAGGTAGTCGCCTTCATCAACATTCCATAATGCTAAAGATGCCACAATATTTAATTTCATAAAAATACACCGCATAATGTTTAAAATAATGTAACCATCTTGTGACATAATCATCTCTATATTTTCAATAAACTAATGTAAAAAACACTGTGATCTATTTAGTTGGACTGATTAATGGAATGTGTACATATTATTGCAGGCGATTATTTTGGATTACTGTTGTTTTAACAAGGTGTTTAAAGTCCGGAATTGCCGCAGTATTCGCCGATGCGGTCCGATATGCACTCGAATATGTCGAACGAAATGTCGCAGTTGCGCCCGTTGTCTGTAACGTATAAAACAATTATAAAAAAAATACATACAGTCGAACATATAGCCGTCTCCTTTTGTGAAGTCGATTAAAAATAAAATAAATTCATTACAATTCCCACCTATTACTTAGCACTAAATTAGGATACTCTGTACTAACAGATAAACATACATAAAAAATACGAATATATACATTAATGACTTGGAAACAAACATTTGTGGTGAGCACAAATGTTTGCACCTTGCGGGATTCAAACCCGCGTCTGTTGACTTCACAGTGTGTCACTAGCAACTCTAATCAGTCGTATTTTATGACCCCAGGAGAATCCAAGTGGCAATGGGCAGGCCACATATCTCATAGAACTGGTAACCGTTGGGGAAGAAAGGGGACTAGACCGGAAGATGGAGCTTACATTCTCCATCACGAAATGGACCGGACCAGAACGGCTGATTCGCAGGGAGGCGCTGGGAGCGACTAGTGAGCCGTTGTGGCGTTCTGTGGTGGAGGCCTATGTGCAGCTGTAGACGTCTGTAATATCGTCAAGTCACTAACGATAACTGGTCAAAGTGAAGGATAGTTTTCGGCACAGAGATACACGTAAGATAGGTAAATCACTTTTTATCTCCATATAATACCAAATATCATCACGATCGGTTCAGCCTTTAATCGTGAAAAGGTGTCAGATAGACAGAGGAAGTTCATCCAGTTTCTGCCAGTCTCTTTTCGCAGCTCGTCACTTCACCTGGCCAGACAGCGGTCCGTACTACGTTTGCCTAAACGTGGTTTCCACTCGGGAAATTTGTCTAATCCAAAGGATTTCAGTTCTTCTTGATTGAAGACTTGTCTTGTTTTTTTTATTGCTTGAGACGGGCAGGTCGCTTCCCTGATGGTAAGCTTCACGCCTGCCCATAACAGTAGCAGTGCCAGAGCTTTGGTTGCAAAATCTTGCGCGTCATTGCACTGCACTCGTTATTCTGAGACATTAGTTGTTAAGTGTCATTGCCCAGTAATTTCATTGATTCTAAACATGATAATAGGACCAATCCATCTCACTCATCCCACGAGTGCTTTGAGAGCTAGTTGAGGGATTTCAGGAAATGCCCAGAAGAACTTTCCTATTTTTTCAACAACTACTGCGGTCACCAAGATGCTGTGAAGTTAGAAATGTGGGAGTGAACATCCACTGTTGAAGCTCCTCCATCAGTACGGAAAGTACTTCCGACCGAGTCAGGTGTTATTGGCCCGGGGCATAGACAACTGCATTATTATTCACGTACTCTAGACAGGCTTTTGACGACCATCGCAATGAGAGCAATAGATTATCGCCATTTTGGCGCTGATTGCAGTAGTTAGACAGATAGTGAGTAGTGAGCGTCCACGGAACTAACGTACTCATTTGTACTATTTTATAATTTATTCTGACTGACGTCAGGAGATGAATTAATGTTAATTTTACCACGTTCATTTGTTCCACGGGCGCTCGGTGGGGGCGCTTTGAATTGGCACAAACGAAAGTATGGCAAAGCCAACCCATAGTCACAAGACAGCTGTTGAACTGTTCATCTTTGGAAGTTCTTAAGGCGAGAATTTCGTTTGCGCGATGCAGGCTTTGTTGTAGACTCTTGCATTTCACCATCTGTGATCCATGTGATTTAATTCGCTTGATATGAGACTAGATAGCGCTGATTTCAATGTAGCTGTACGTAGTATTCATAATATACTCTTTGGTGGCGGCTGAGGTCGCCCCAACGCCTTTAAAGTTTGTTGAGGCAAAACTCTTCCATGATAATATCTTCCATGCAAACGCGTTGTGACAGTGGCACTCCAAAAGAGGCTTGGAACAGATTTTCTGTTCGAGTGTGGTAAACTTACCCATAGGAACAGCTCTGGAGAACTTGTCATGGTTCCTCATGAGACACTCCCTGGAGGCTTCTAGGACCGCCATGAAGTACCCTCGCTCGTTGACGCCGTCGGAGTACAGGCCCACCAGGCCTTCCAGTGTGGGGAAACCGTAGCCGTCAACCTGTAACGGTAGTATTGAACATTAAAGACCGTCATTATTCTATGAACCAAAAGATCTACTTCAAATTAATTTATCGAAAAACTACTGAACCAATTTTGATATAATTTATAAGAAATCGTGGTCTATCCTTTCAATTAAAAAAAACAATCACCCAAATTGGTTCAAAAATCTTGGTTCAGTAAATTGCGCACCTCCTAATTTTTGAAGACTATTAAAAATATAGAATTGCAGACAAAACAGCAGGGACATCCACGATGCAGAATTCGAGCCTGCTACTATGTGAATACCATACATACCTACTTCCGGATATCGAACCTTTCCATATATTTATGATGCTTCTTCAGGAGATGCTAGAATGCAATAAACAATAACGAAATACGACAGTACATATCCATACCTACAACTCGTTTGAGAATTCTACAAAAACAATACTTTGATTTGGTCATTGAATTCTATGCTCTATGATCGCCTAGTAGCCGCGCACCCTTGCGTTATCACGGTTTGTCCCAGGGTCCACTTTTCTGCTTTGTTTCCCTTTGGTGAGCCCAAGGATGGTAGTGGTCGTTAATCGCTAACAGGGGATAAGTTGTACTAGGTCAGGTGATCATACTTGTCGTTAATCGCTAACAGGGGATAAGTTGTACTAGGTCAGGTGATCATACTTGTCGTTAATCGCTAACAGGGGATAAAAAGTACTGGGTCAGATAATCATACTGGTCGTTAATCGCTACCAAGGGATAAGTAGTACTGGGTCAGATGATCATACTGGTCGTTAATCGCTAACAGGGGATAAGTAGTACTGGGTCAGATGAGCATACTGGTCGTTAATCGCTAACAGGGCATAAGTAGTACTGGGTCAGATGATAATACTGATCGTTAATCACTACCAGGGGATAAGTAGTAGTAGGTAACTCTTACCCGGAAAGAGAATGATAGTGGTTAATAACCGCTACCAGGAAGAGGATAATAGTAGAGGGTAAAAGAAAGCAAAGGAAAAAAACATTGTTTCATTAACAAACGGAAACAATATTTAACGATTATTTTCAACAACATTTTTCCTACGTATTACTTCCTCCATTTTAATGCGAGTTCTTTGATAGGTTACATTCACAAAAACTGAAATATGAGCTACTTATTTTGTAGTGATGAATCACAAACTTTATGAATCAACATTTCTTCTGATCTATACTTAAGGCCCCTTTTCAGCGCATGAATAGAGGATAGAGGCGAGTCACATGCAATCGTAACAGAAAACATTTCATAACATATTATCTATCTATATACTATAATAAAACTGTAATCTATATCTATATCCTGATTCCCCCATCACCTTTCCATCACCGTACGTCTAGACGATCAGCAAAGCGCCACCCTTTCATGGTTGAAATACCTCGCACAAGAACGAAGCGTTACGCTTCTTCATTTATTATAAGAACTGCAAAGGAGTGGAATGCCCTGCCCTCGTCAGTGTTTCCAGTAAATTATAACCCCGGTGTGTTCAAGTCAAGAGTGAATAGGTATCTACTAGGCAAGCGTGCTACACCTTTGACCACATCATCGCTTTCCATCAGGTGAGATCGTGGTCAAACGATTGCCTAGTCCGTAATTAAAAAAAAAACTATATCTATATATTATATATCTATACTATAATAAAACTGTAACTGGGCTAAATCTGTACATTAAATATTTTTTGAAAATTTTAATTGAGATGAACTTCAATATCGATATGGAGTGCAAAAAGGTTTTTTTTTTTGTCTGTCTGTCTGTCTGTCTGTCTGTCTGTCTGTCTCTTTGAACACGCATCACGCTGAAACTACCCGACGGATTTTGATGCAATTTGGCACAATCATAGCATATGTTATGGATTAACATTTAGAATACTTTTTATCCCGAAAAAAACAATGGTTCCCGCAGGATAGGGGTTGAAAGTTATTTAAAAAAACACATATCACGCTGAAACTACCGGGCAGATTTTGATGTAACTTGGCACAGTCAAAGTTTATAGTATGTGTTAAAATTAATGATAGTTTTAATCACGAAAAAATACGGGATTCCTGCGGGATATGAGTCTAAAGTTATGTTAATTTGAGAGGAATAATAATTGCACATCCGTTTATAAAACGGTACCGTAAATTCGGCGCTTATGCCACAAGTCAGAGTGGCACAGAGGAAGCGGTGTCTGGCCTGCAACCCAGAGACACATGGATCGAATCCGCGCGCTGCTATAAATATTTTGCCTTAATATTTATAAGCATTTACATATTTTGTGCGTTTTTTAACATTTTATTTGTTTTTTTAAGACTTATGTATTTTCCTGAAGTAAACCGTCAAGTTTTGTTTGAAAACAATATATAATGTGATATTGATCATTTATAACCCTTTCGATGCAATATACCAAAAACGTAAAATCCCAAAGACGTAGAATGGTACGATAAATGCCAAATTCTCATTATGCCATTATGCGCGAAAATCGCGAAATACCAAATACTCACGATGCCAATGTTTTAAATCATCACAGTTACAATAATTCCACTTCGGATTATTTAGAAAAAAGCTCAAAAACAGAAAAAAAACTGTCAATTTACTTTGTAATATTTATTGACTTTGTAAATTTCTTAGTTTTACTTAAAGTGCATGTTTTACTTACAATCCCTCATAAAAAGCGCCCTCTTGCGGCTGTATGTATTGGTAACCAAAATGCTTAATGTTTTACATGTTGTACTAACAGAACTGTCTGATGTACTAACTAAAGGAAAGCCGACGTCGTTGCATATTTCGAAAATATACACGTACACAACGCTCTTGACGTCAGAGACCGTGTTGGCATCATGAATCGGTAGAGGTTCGTGGTTGGCATCGAGTATGTTTTAAAATCCAGAAAGCGAAAATGTATTCTTCGAAAGTACACTGTAAAGGTATACATTCGAACATTTATGACGTCACTGGCCGAGCTGAGATCGGGTATAGGTCGAATAACGCTCCACATAATGCTATTCTATTCTATTTCACAAAGTGTCTTGGTGGCTGTACAAACATTAATAAATAATAATAAATATATTGGGGACAATTCCATACCAAATACCTAGCCTCAAACTAGGATACCCTGTAATATGGGCACTAGATAATGGATAAACATACATAAATACGAATATCACATTCATGACTCGGAAACAAACATTTTTGCTCATCACACAAATGATTGCACCTTGCAGGATTGAACCCGCGACCGTTTGATTTCGTTCCCAGGGTCACTAGCCACTAGACCAACCTATTAATTATTTATTTGCTATTGCAATACAGATAGATTTCTGCCAACAGCCTTCAGTGGCAACCCGACTTGGCCGTGAATGGTTAGAAGACGAAGGCGAGAGCGAAGCGTAGCGAAGCTTAGCGAGCTCCCGCCTTCGTCTTCTAACCTATCACGGCCATGTCGGGTCTCTACTGAAGGTCTGTATGTAAGTTTGTTCGCGCATCAAGTAAAAACTACTAAATAGATTGCAATGCAATTTTCACTATTGGATAGCTTAGGTTTTGAGTTAAAAACTGGGATACTTAGTATCTTAATCTGATGATTAGATGCCGAGCAATCGATAAAAAAACTATTTGACGGCTGAACAAATGTAGTATATTATTGTATATTATAGGTACTTTTCGTCCTGGAATAACACGTATGAGTTACTTTTAAATGAAATGAACACGCGGGCAAAGCTGCGGGTACAGCTAGTTATAATATAAATCGCAAAAAATATTTTAAACTGCGCAAAATTATTGACGGGTCCACGAACTATTAAATTGAATAGTACAATACAATACACAAGCATAATAAAATACAAATTGGAGTGTGTTCGGGCGGCGTTTTATGGCGGTAGTATATTTCTGAAGCTTGGGGACTTTTGAAGCATCGTACTCGCGGATAAACAGGGCCACAGATCTTTAATTCTTCGTATTTGCGACGCGGCCTCATGTTTTATAGTTAACAAATTGGAGCAATCAGCTCGTGACAGAGCTATAAAGCATTAAAACTCGATTCGAAATGTATTTCGCTCGTTTTCGTTTTGGTATATGGACCGGCGGTAACGCCTAACAATAAACTGAAGGGTTTAAAAACAATTAATTTTCGAGGCATTAAAATATATTTTAATGCTTTGTGTTATTAATGTGCGTAGGCTAGAGGGCATGACATTACAACTGCTTTCATAACGATGAGAAAATTTGCGATTATCTTCTTCGTATTCTTGACGGAGTGGTCGTGGTTGTGATGGTGTAAATATGAGGTTCGTAATAGTTCGCCTTGGCAAGGTTTGCTGCTCTTTCAAACATCCTCCACTTCTAGCGATTGTTAGCATTGCGAACACATAGGAACATTGTGGAGAGGGCTGCCGTCGAGGGCTGCCGTCTTGATGAGATCTGTCCAGCGAACAGGTGATCTGAAGCTTACTCTTTTTCCTTCCGATTTTCCTTGGATCACGAATCTCTTCAATGAATCTTCATTTTTAGAGATGTGGCCAAAGAACCTGTACAGTCAACGACAAAATGCTTCTGTCCTTAATTATTTCCAACACTCTTTTTGAGAGATTTTTCGGCTATCATTGATTCAGTATTCACACTCTGTGTGTTTATGTAGATAATAATAGGTGGGTAATGCACGAGTCTTCAGGTTCATATGACCAGACTGCATGGAAATCTATCTATTAATATTCGTCCATTTCCATACAACAAAAACATATTAACTTAAGAATTAAAAAACAAACAGTAACAGTTTTTTTAAATAAGACTATTACTATATCACCAATCTGATTACTTTATAGGAAAAGCAATGAACTGAGACAGTTTTATTCTTAAACTTAGAAAGTGCACTACACAATAAAACAATATAGAGCGCTTTCAACAAAATGTTTTCACGGCTGATTAGTGGTTGTGTTTAAGAAAATTTCAAATAACAAAACTTTTGTAGGATTGGCACTTGTCCAAAAATAGGAAGGTTTTATGCAGAAACCAGCCAAAACAACAAAACTCCAGGTCGTATGATTTCCATCAATCTACAGTGGGCCGGCTGCTGGATAATGGATAGCCAACGGAGTAGGTTGTGTGCTCGAAGCTTATGGCGTATAAGTACTCTCATCAGTGCGTTCTTCCAGTTATGACCTACGGACGTACCAAATGTGTACACTAACGGTCAGAGCTATGCTTGGAGTTTCTCTGAAGAACAAGAATCGAAATGAAGTAATCCGGCAAAGATCCAAAGTAACCAACATATCTCTAACGATAAGCAAGCTAAAGTGGTAGTGGTCTGGTCACTTTTCCCGAAGAACCGACATCTGTTGGGGTAGACGAGTTCTCGAGTGAAGACCGCGCTTAGGCAAACGTAGTGTAGGAAGCCCTGTGGCCAGGTGGAGAGAGGACCTGCGAAAAGTTTCTGGCAGAAACTGGAGAGCTGAAGACCAAGCTCAGTGGCGTGCATTAGGAGAGGCCTACGTCCAGCTGTGGCCAAGTTATGCTGATGATGACGATGATGATGAAAAACTACCAAACATGTAGTTTTTTGTTGTGATAAACCTCTTCTGCTACAGTCCGCTTGGGAAAGTACCTACCACACCTTTGCAAGGTATTCAAACGCCAAGCAGAAGTATGCAAATATTACTCTGTTCTGGCTCGAAGGGCATTGTTTCCATCGAAATTACTGGTCACATGAGGCTTATAAACCAGTGTCTTAGGATGAAGAGCGCAAGATTTTGTAATCCAACGTTCTGGGGGGCACTGCAATTGTTGTGGGGAGGCGTGACACTTTTAGGCAAAGGAGCTTTCCCAAAAAAATAAAATGGTTCCGATACCATATAAATATAATATTTTAAAATCTAAAAATTATGGATCATCTAGAAAACTTTGATAGTTGTATTTGTTAAGGAGCCATGTTGTCATCAGTGATTATATCATCATCACACTTTGACTATTTACTCCCTCATCACAGCTGATCCACTGAACTAATCCGTGCTATTTTCAAATCGGCGTAAACAGTTAAATGGCTTTGTGCAAAGACCGAGTCTTTTTAAAAGATACTTACGGCTTTCACTTTCCGGTAGACGCACTGCAGTAGGCACTGGAAACAGATTTACAACCTGATTAATATACTTACTTAAACTTTCGAAGCATCTATCTATACTATACTTAAGTATAATAAAGCAGTAAGTAAGACAAAAGTCTGTAAAATTAAGATGATAAAAAAAAATGGTCCAGGGTACTTAAAATAAGCTAGGTACTGAACTAGTATAAAAAAAACTGGTGTACTTGGTATCCCAATCCGGTGAGTAGAACGAGCAATCGATAAAGAACCATTTGACGTCTGAACGAATATTGATGATATTGGTACTTTTCGTTCTGCAATAACAGGATCCTTATATCCCAGAAAAATTACCACGCGGGCAAAGCCGCGGGCACTGCTTGTAGAAAATAAAAACAGAGTTGGTGAGATTATGGTTCTTGGGAGTACTATTATTTATTCTGTGGTTCTAGTCGCAAGTATAAGACATGCCTACCTACCTACACAAAGACACTACTGGTACTGGTTGGTACCTAGTAACTAGTTAATTAATACTAATGCTACGTTCGGATTGGCATGAGCAAGGTGATCATAATTAGTGGGTTTTTTTTTGCCAATTGATCAAAACGAACGCTCTATTACTAGTTTATAAGTAGGAAAGGGACGTGGAAATAAAGTGTGATTGAAGTAGATAGATCTTAGTTTCGATTTGAAGGACAATATTTCCAGCAAAATTACTGGGCAATGACACTTAAAAACCAATGTCTCAGGGTGACGGGCGCAATGTCGTGACGCGCACTTTGCAATCAAAGTTCTGGGTGGCACTGCAACTGTTATGCTTACGCTTACCATCAGGCGAGCGATCTACTCGACTCGTTACTCAAAGGGAAAATAAAAAAAACAAAAAAGTTGTGGCAGTCACGAGATCACAAGATCTTGCATTATTACATCATGAGAAAGGTAGATTATATACTGACCCCAGCGATCCGTTTCTCGTCATGCGTGAATGGAACATCTCTCTTGTTGCGTTTCCTCTGTGTAGGCATCGTATGTTCTTCCTTTATCACGTCCAGGGCCTCTGGAATTGTTAACGTCACTTGGTTACTTAACTAATTTAACATTGCTTGCTTGTTGTATGAGGTAGTGCTGGTGTCAGTTTGTCAGGCCGCCCGAGGGCCTCTGACTTGGCTTAACGACTGCTTTTAATCAGTAACAGCCGGGACCGACAGCTTAACGTGCCCTCCGAAGCACAGAGCGATAGAAAACCACACATAGCTTAGAAAAGTTATTGGTGCGGAGCCTTGGATCTCTGGAGGTAAAGCACATTCACACTGTATACCTACCAGCCAGAGGACTATCATTTTTTATGTATTTATACGTTTTGTAAGTCATTGTAAATCAGCAACAGTTCTTATGAGAAATACCTAAACCTAACACAAGTCCTTTTTGCGGGGTCATTTTGAGCGCTTTTTGGACATAAATAGCTAATTTGTTATAAAAAAATATCATTTTTTCTCAGCAGTGGGTACCTAATCGGCTGATGATGATAATATGCAAGATTACTGAGGTCAATATTAAAGACTATTTTGCTGTTTTGGTTGTTGCCTCTACTGCGCTCTAGATCCCTGATTAATGGAGCTCTTTACTAGGTCTTCAATTTTATTTACAAAGTATAACACTTCATTACGCATATTCGCGTCATCTCACTTTTACATCATTATAACGTATTTGTATGTGAAGACAGCAATTTAAATCAAATTATGTAGTTAACGTTAAAAGTGAAAATGCTCGAATTCCAGGTAATGAGTCCACAGAAGTGAGTGGTGATAATGATAATAAGATTTCATTTTGTTTTTGCGTAGTACATATTTTTAGTCATTATTATGAGACATTGTAACGTGTGTCCCAAAAGTCAACGTCCATACGTTAAGGGATGATGCACCAGCTGACGATGACAACGTTGACATAGACTTTTGGGACAACCTGTATAGTTGACTAGGAGCGCCTCGCGGCTTAATTTGCCCGCTGGATAATGATAAAAATATCATATTATGTGTTATTGAAGGGCCTTCAGTATCTACCTACATACCTACCAAGTTTCACGAAAATCTACAGCCGTACCGGGCTGAGCATCTAACATGCCTACATATTATACGTATCTATGGACTTTCGCATCTATCTATACTTATAATAAAACTGTAGCAGGTCCAATTCCGTACATTAAAGATATTTTGAATATTTTTTTTGAGTTTACTCGGTTTTCGATACTGAAGCTAAAACTGTTTTTTTTTTTCATTTTTGTTCTTTGCCGCGCAACACGGCGAAACAACTGAATGAATTCAAATGAAACTTGGTATGATTTGAGATCACACTACGAGGTAGGAAATAGGATACTTTATATCCCAAGGATAGGGGTTGAAAGTTATTTATAAGAACATATACCACGCTAAAACTACTGGACAGATATTGATGCAACTTGGCACAGTCATGGTATAGATAGATAGATAACTCTTTATTGCACAAGAAATGAAATTGATGATACAATAATCAAGTTTTAACATAGAACAATCGGCGGCCTCATCACTAAGCAGCGATCTCTTCCAGGCAACCGTAGGCTGAATAGAGACACATAGGCTGTTACAAAGGATGGTAGTGTGCAGAATTATAAAAATATACCTACATATATAATGAATAATACAAATAAAAAATAATAATAATATAGTATATATGATGGGTTAAAATTAAGAAAACTTTTTATCCTGAAAAAATAAAGGGTTCCAACGGGATAAGGGTCTAAATGTAGGTTCATTTTGAAGTAAGAATTATATTTTATGTACTCTATATTTGATACTAAATCCAAAACTGTTTTATTTTTCATTTTTGTTTCTCTGTTTGTTGTGTTTCTGTATCTTGATCACCACTCATCACGCTGTAACTACTGCATGAATTCAAGTGACACTTAATATCATACTACGAGGTAGGACATTGGATACTTTTCATCCCGAAAAATTAAAGGATTCCCGCAGGATATTGGTTGAAAGTTATTTAAAAGAAGATGTATCACGCTGAAAGCACTGAACGGATTTTGATGCAACTTGACACAGTCATAGTTTATATGATGGATAAGTTTGAGGATTGAAGATATATCTATACTTATAATCTATCTATCTATCTATCTATCTATACTCTATATAAAGCAATAAGAAAAAAAAAGACTGTAAAAAGAACAATATTAAAAAAAAAAAGCTACTGAACAAGAATATAACTTTTTTAAATTCGTGTCTGCCTGCTTGGCTGTTTGTTAGTTTGTTCGTCTGTATGTTTGTTTGCGCATCACGTAAAAACTACTGGACCGATTGCGATGCGGTGCACTGCTGGATAGTTTGGGGTTTGACATAAAAACTGGGGTACCTGGGGTACCTGGGGTACCTGGGGTACCTGGGGTACATGGAATCTCAATCCGATGGGCAGACGCCAAGAAAAAGATAAAATATTTTAGACGGCTGAAGGAATTTCGATCAAATATTGGTATATTGTTTATTTTTGGTCCTGGAATAGCACATTGAGACCTTTTAACCTAGAGAAATGACCACGCGTGCGAAGCCGCGGGCACAGCTAGTTTATAATAATATTAGGACTAGCTGCGCCCGCGACTTTGCCCGTCTGGACAATGATAACTAGCTTAAAAGCTAAAAAACACGCCTGCCCTAAATAAAAGTACATATGCCAATAAATTACGAGTACATACTGTTGGAATGTGCTTATCAAGGCCTTCAATTTGATACCCATATTGTAATTATCGAAGAAAAAAAAACTTTTTCGCTTTAGAAAATTGACAATTTTTCCAAAAAAATATATAGTATATGTTACTCGATGATGATGTAAGGATTATAACGATACCCCATACGTCTAAATCTGTTCAGGCATTTAAAAGTTATGGTGGAATAAAGAAACTCACATACATACATACATACATACAGACATACATACATACATACATACATACATACATACATACATACATACATACATACATACATACAAACATACATGAATCCTAAAAACATTACACTCCTTTTTTTGGGCAGTCGTGTAAAAAGTGTCCTACCTATGTGTTAATCCAGAAACTAAACTATCTACACAGCATTTCATCATAAAGTTCGTTCAATGTTACGGCGGTGGGTATAGCAACTAATGAGGGATCATACTTTCACAGACGTTTCACAGTCTTTGGCTTTTATTCAGTTAGTACGAGTAGGTAGTCGGAAATAAGGGGTCTATCTCACTAGTCCCATCGTGTTGTCTCGTGAGAGGACAACTGCCACTATTTTGACCCACTAGTCCCATGGGACACGTGACATCAATATTTCGGACCCACTAGTCCCATCGTGTTGTACCATTACACTACTTTGACCAATTAGTCCCTTATGAAAAGTGACGCAAAAATTTAATTTTATTTTCATCTCACTTGACTAATTGAGATGTTGAACGAGAACATGAACTTATATTTTTCGGGAATAAAGTCAAACTAAAAAAAAAATAAAAAAAAATTGTTTACACGTTTTTAGTCACAAAATTTGAGTAATTAATGTCTCGTTTTCTTTTAAATATTGAAAACGTGTAAACCCGGTTTTAGCGATTCTAACATCCGGATGCTTTCTCGTTGTACATTTTTTAAAGCATACAACAACGCCGTGTTTATTATAACAGAAGTAATTACCAAAGAGGCACGACACAGATAAAGAAAAAAAAACTTTATACGGCGATGACGGTAATGGGACTTCTGCAACCAAAAAATTGGATTCACTTGTTCCATGGGACTACTGGGTCAAAATAGTGTAATGGGACAACACGATGCGACTAGTGGGTCTGAAATATTGATGTAACTTGTCCCATGGGACTACTGGGTCAAAATAGTGGCAGTTGTCCTATCAAGGGACAGCAGGATGGGACTAGTGGGATAGACCCGAAATAAGTTGGTAGTTGGTAGGTACCACCTACCCTAATCTGAGGAACTATAATTAGTAAAGTACGAAGTGAAGTACCCTATTAATAGATTATCCAAACTATCATCCTGAAAGAGTAGAAGTTGAATTAGAATTCCCAGTAATGAAAGACATATTTGAGCACAGAAAAAAATAACAATATTCAAGATGTGGTGGAGGTATACAGTGATTGATACACTGCTGAGAATGCAGTTAAAGTATTTTATTTTTCGTGGCATGATAGAGAATATCTTCTCGTCATTTTGCAATAATAAATAGGCTATCAAATTTTCATGCTTTGAAGAATATCATACTGTCAATCGTTTAGTGAACCAATAAAATGTTTACAAGCGCCAGATCGCTGCATGAAGATTTCATTGCCAGATTTAATAGGTAGCCACTTAGCCAGTCTATCATTAATAATGAAATTTGTTGCAATATTGAGAGGGCAATTAGATAATTATCAGTTTTACAACATCCTATCGATTAATTGTTAACAGTTGGAGGAAGCGAGGCTCATTGAAGCAAGCTTCCTTTATTTCGAAAACTGTTGTTTACATTTGCTTTTGGCTATTGTAAAGCATGACTACATAACATTTTATAGGTTGTTTACAATTTTATCATAATCATTGAAGTCATTGTTATTGAATTTATAGGTGAAGAGTAAAAAGCTTCATAGTGTTAATAATTAAAGTAAATTATTACTAAAATATACAAAGACTAAAATATACAACCCAACTGCGCTGAAAAAACGAAAATTAAAGTATAAGGTGCAGTCGGAGACATCATGCATTTCATTTCTCTTTTGACGGGATCAGCCAGAACCTGGCTACTTACCCCTCATGCCTCTCAATTTTGAATTTCTCTGAGAAATGAAATGCATGGCTTTTTGTATTTTAAATACCTTCATTATGTTACCTCGATAGGTTTTGGTCATCTTTTGTTCCATCGGAAATACAATATGGCAGCTGTAAGACACCATATTAGTTTTATTGACACTTCATATATTCTATGTTACTTAAGTGATTAAGACGAATCCAATGATACCTCATTTATCAAAATCCATCAAGCCGTTTAGTCTGTAGGACGCAACAAAGGAACATACATAAACATAACCCTCCGCCTTCGGGTAAAAAGTACCTCCTCTTTTAAGGAAAGGGATCCAAATAACAATAAATCCATAGGGTATCTTGAATGCTGGAATGTATTAAGGTTATCAGTTTGGATTTGAATAGAACCTCTCTCGATTGGTTAGATTATGGTTTCAAAACATATACTCTCTATTAATTTGAGCTATAATAAAATGCTTTCTTAACTAGGAAGAGGTAGTCAATTTAGCAGCAGGAGGCATCAATTTATCCCTAATAGAATTACATAGTGGTAGAAAGTACCAATGCATCCATGCAATAGGTGGCTAATTTCGCAAAACCGCAAAGCTGGTTATAGACGAACGAGCATCGCATGACTCCACGTTGCAAGCTTATGCAAGGATTGCAAGTGTTATGCAAGTTAGAATATAGGTCGCAGATACTCTAGAATTTACACGGCGACAGGTCGATAGGTAGGTAATTTGGTTATGAACAGATCAAATTAGCCCACAGTTTTGTTTGGCAATAAAAAACTTTCAAAAATAAACAATTTGATGAAGGGAGGCAGGCGCGCGATGATGTTCCATTCCTACCGATGTAAATTGAAAAATAAATGAAAAAAGCTTTACACCTAACATATCATGTATTAATCGATTCGTCTTCATTGCAAGATCAATTTTTTACCAAACCGTTGTCGTGTTAGTTTTTGAACTTACGTCTTGTTTTGACTATAATTATTTATTTACACAGTGAGCTTTTTTAAAGAGACGATGTCCTAGGATGTCATCATCATCATCATCATCATCTCCACAACACATTTTTATGGTACTTATTTAGCTCGTTGAATAAACATTGCAATCCAACTGAGCAAATCTGACTGCATGTTGAGTTCAGTACTATTATTTATTCTGTGTTTCAGTGCTGGTAATCGGGTAGAACATGGACTACCTATACCTATAAGACATCTGTAATGACATGAAGGTCTTTAGCACGTGGGTTGTCCAACTGTTTCATTAGTCCTCTAAAGGATTGTAGTAGTTAGTTGAATAATATGTGTTTTTTACGCAAATCTATTGTGTTTTATTGGTCACATGCCCAGTGAAAAATAAACAAATTAAAAACGAAATTAAAACAACAATAAACCGACTTCAAATATTTACGAGTAAATACGACTCTTATACTCGTACTAGTAAAACTTATGAGAAAGAAACATATAGTAGTCGTAGGCAACCTGGCACAGACCTCAAAAAAGTAGCGTTATATCTTTCTTAATACCATCTGAAGTCGGTTTGTTTTTATTAAAATCGTTGTTTTTTTCTTACTGTTTTTAGAAAATGAAGTACTTTATTCCGTTCGCTAAGAAGAAAACCATACTTGTAATAGTTAACAGTCCATATCTTCTAAACTAAAGAACTGATTTTGATAAAACTTAAACTATTCCCTAAGTTTATACGAGTAGATACTGAAACTATTACAAAAATAATTGTTTCAATCGGACTCGTAGTTTCCGAGAAATACGTGGACAAACCACAAACATACCTACATACATTCGTGAACTTTGGTATATTTCATTTTGTCAATATTGCATACATACATACATCCACGAAATTTGGTACATTTGTTTAGATGCCCACATAGACTAACATAATTATTATGTGAATGTTACACATTTTCAACAATATAACATGCATCAACTTGAGAACCTTTTTTTTTTGAAATCCGTTAAAAATGATTTATAAGTACGAATTTATTGATCTGGCATAAAATCGGTATGGTGCAATAAAAACACCCCAACGAAGCCTTTCACTGATGTCATCATGTGTAAGCGCAAATGGCAAAAAGATCAAAATGCTGTTACGGTTGCCTTACTAGAGTTTTATAATTATTTGAGGAAATTGGATCTTTACAACGTTAATTGGGGAAAATTAAAGAATATTATGGTCGCTGATTGTGAGGGTAATAATGCATAAAAATGATCTGTCCCGTAATGAACACTTGGATATGCGCTGTCCTGAATTTGATAGTGATCTCGACATAACTGATGCAATATAATAATACAGTTAATTTATTCAAATCATTGCATGTTGATTTTCGTCTGATATGAATGCAAATTCAAGTTTCAACATCAAAGTTGCAAGTATTTCACAGCACTAATAATTTGGCATTCAAAAAATATTGGTTGTTTCAATTATCTTTACATTACTACAGAACGCAACTAACTAAGTACTTACTAGATGAAACAGTAAGATAACCGATAATGACATTACAGGCTCCATTAAATCATTTACTAGACTGTGCTTACAGGCAGATCAAGTGTTGATATCTCTGCGGTAAGCTTACATTGTCCAGCCCAAACGGATCACATGAGTTTACCTTAGTCGTACCATAAAACATACTTAAATTGTACAATGTATATGCAGGAGATTGCTGCTTAGCGATAAGACCGTGTTGTATTCTTTTATTTCTGTCTTCTTTTGTTATTTTGTATTTTCCAGGTACAAAAGTTTTATTGTAGGAACCTATCTATTGTATTGTAAACTCGGCTATCTATTACGATTCGTCACATAGACAATTGTTGGTAAAGCATTGGCTATTTAACGGGCATTATCGGAGTCGCCACACATGAGTCAGGCGTGATCTCAGATAGTACAGTTAAGATCAACCTTCCTTATAAGTTGTCCACAAAATGTAAAGAAGTGGACGTACTGTCCGGCATTGTACGGGAATTGAAATTAAAAAAAATATAGGCCAAGTTTATCATTGGTATATTTTTCATTGGAAACGGTATATAATACTTAACATGAGCTCTATTTAAAAAATAAATTAAAAAATTATTGAGCTCTCGTTATGTCAGCACCATGGCGGTTCATCATCATGGCGGGTCCCTGAACGATGTGGAAATATCAATAATTATTTGTGTATTTTATCAATACAAATAAAATACACGGAGAATGTTACGTTTCTAATTATAAACTATACCTACTAATGTTAGTGACCTGGAAGTTTAAGATCTTAGCTTTTCTGTCCTCACTTTAGACTATGGGTATTGAATTATTTGAAAATTGATGAGAATCAAAGTAAAATATGACAACCTTGATATTGTACATCTAGCTTAACAAAAGCTCACCTTCTTGAAATATGAATTGAGGACATTGCTTTTGACTTGTTTAGTGCCTTTTTGCAAACTAGGTAGGTACATATTTACCTTGATAATATTATCTACTGTTTGTTTGTACGCGTGCGCGCATCGTTCATCCGATTGAGTTGAAACTTTGTACAGTTGGCACTTACGTGAACAACTCACCAAATGAAATCAAAATACTAGTACCAGCGACACGACAAAGAAGAAGTGCCTTAGCAATTCCAATATCGTTATTAATTAGTTCTTAAATTTGCGGTGCTTTTCCGCCTTCGCCAAGTACTTGTGTAACTTTGATAATCGTGTATCAGTCATCATTAAACACATAGGAAGACAAATTATCTTCTTATAAAAATCAAGGTTCTGACGAAGTTCCTAGCGCATCAGAAAACTCTAACCTTTGCGGGAACTTGATAATTGAAGACAAGGTTAAAGACCAATCGAGTGGTGAATGGATTCGGACCTCATACTGTATGCATGTTATTGCATTCGTATAAACTAATAGTTATGTAAGTTTTAGATTACAAATTTAAAAAGGACTTCTTAAATAAGATTTTCAATAAGTAATAATAATCTAATTGTTTTTATCTACCCTCATATTGTAAAAACCGGATTAAGAACAACTCAAAAATGGTGGCATAATGATATACTTTACGCACAGCACGGCTCTAATAAGAAAAATTGTAGTTTATGAAACGGTTTCATAATGAGGGGAATTAAGACACGAGAGTAAGTTTAGTATCACTCGAGTGTTTTAATACCTAGTTATGTGTTGTACTATTATTTATTCTGCGGTTATGTGCCGTTTCATACACTACTGTGTAGATAACTACACTCATGCAATAGGAACTTATTTTTAATGGAAAAAATAATTGTCGTAATATTTTCTTGATTTTGCTGTAAAAGCTCGTTCGTCATGCTCGTTGCTGTCTCCGTGATGTCAGGCAGAGTCAAATTCTCGTCACTAACACTGCTGTCGGACATTTTGAATCGGTATAAAACTTTTGATCAACAAAAACACATAACACATAAAATGAATGGCGAAAAAATTCGTACGTACGGAGCCAAACCGGTGCTTTTATGGGAAGAAAATATATATTATTATCTTAGAAGAACTACCAATGCATTGTTTAGTTCAAAAAACATTGTATAATATATTTTATCTACATATTTTTTTTATAATCGTTTAGTTGAAAAACAGTGATATAATTTATATATTTTTCATATCAGAGACGTGCCAAGAGTTCCTATTGCATGAGTAAAGATAAAGTAGTGTATGAAACGGCCCATAACTAGGTATTAAAACACTCGAGTGATACTATTAAAAAACTCATTCTCGAGTTTGAATAACCTTCGTTATGCAACAGTTTCATAAACTACTATTCTACCACATGAAACATATCATGAAACATTATTATGATGACATAGCAGGCTTCTGTAGCCTAATGTAGCCCTCCTCGATCGATGCTGGCGCCATAGCCCCGTTGGATTGCAATGCTTATATAATAATTTGATGAGCCAAATAAGCTCGAGCATTTTGGACACGCGACTCATCAACCAGGCGAGTTTCTGTATAATAGACTAAACAAATGGCAACGAAAATTTACCTGACGTTTCGTTACTTTTGTGTATTTTTATTTACATACACAAAACTAACGAAGAACTTACCGAATACTTTTTAGTTTTCTCATTTTTTTGGTTAAGTCTGTACAAAAATCCGGCAGCGATTGCATTATGTATTTTTTTAATTGTTTGATGAAAAATCGTGCATAACAAAGCCACTTATTTGCAATAATTAACGTGATGATTAAATTATACTCAAATTTGCTTAATATTATTCGCTAACTATGAGTTGATTAGTATATATATAAAGCAAAATTTTGGCGTTGTTGAAGTTGTGAAACAATAAAAACAAAAAAAAAACTAGAATCCCTACAAGGTAAACATACAAAATAAAGGAAGTGAAATCAAAGATTTGCACTAGAGACTACTAAGAAATAAATGATAGTAGGTAATCCTACTATCATTTATTTCTTCCATTTATGAAGTTGCATCAGATTAATTTTATTGAACAGTAACATTAAAATTAATTAAATTTTTAAGTAGCGTTATTTAGGAAGCTATTCATACAAGGTCTAACTTGATTTGTTATTAAGTTCTGATCGTGAAATATCATCGTACTATTATTTATTATGTGGTTAATCTCAAGAATGTATCAATTAAGCAATGAGTTACAAAAGATCGTAAAAGCCTAAAATGACAAAGACAGAAAAGGATAGCTTTCGCTAGTCCTTTCCGATCTCAACAACAATTTATGAAATGGAATTGCGTTGCGTGGTATTGCACTTCAATACTAAATCGAATGTCTCTTCCTGTAAACACGGTTCCTGTATTTACGGAATGGGCATTCCGTAACAACTGGAACTTCGGTGATACAACCTTTAATATAGTGGATACTCAACGGATACTTACGAAGCGCATTTTGCTTCCACATTTATGCATACCTACTCCTTAAAAACACATACTGCACTGCATACAATTTGTTTGTCAATCTGTCCTCTCAGTGGTTACGGAGTCGGACCGGCGAAGTCGTTTACTTTCACTGTTGCGTGCGCAGGCGCCGACCTTGACAACACATGACCGTCACTGATCGAGTTTACGATTGTAGAGCGGCGCATGTGTTTTGGAGGTTTTACTGAAGATTAAGTCAATTTTGATTGTATCTATTTTAAGGTTTTTCATAAGTCTATTGATTGACGAGAATCCCCAGGCGGACTCTTGAAGAAGAGGCCTGTCTCTATCCTAAATACTTAACTACTCATCAGGAAAAATGCGGTTGTCTATTTCTTGAATTCCCTTAGCAGCTCTCGCAGCACCCGTGGAATGAGAAGGGGGTGGTTCTATTATATATTTATACCTACATCTACATCTACAACTAAGTGCATACATCGTTTGCGAGACTTCTGTAGTAGCGTGTCGCGTACTTCACACACCCTGTGAAGCTATAGAAAAGCTGAACTGGTTTTGATGTAATTTGGAAGTATATTCAACCGATACTCCATTTTTAGTTTTATTCAAGCAATAGTCTGCAAACATTACTGTATTCAGCTTTGAAAGACAATGTTTCCAGTGAAATTACTGGACCTACTTAAATGAGACTAAAGTCAAGTCAGAGTCGCGCACTATTTTTGAAATTTTATTAACTTTGTATTTCTTTTCTAGAGTCCTCCTGGGTAAGTACCACACCTTTGCCACATATTCAACCAAGCAGTAATGTGCAAACTTTACTGTGTTGAAGGGCAATATCAATATTTCCAAAGCAATTACTGGGCGCATGAGACTTTAAGAACACAGTCTCGGGTTGATGAGCACAGTGCAGTGCCACAACATTTGAAACCAAAATGTTGGGTGCTGTAATAGGCTATTTGACTTATTCTAGAAAATCAATTATTCTTAGTTATTACAAGTACTTAACACACATTCTATTTATGTTTTCTCGTAAACTGCCTTATTTCAGTCAAAATAAATGATAAAGATTGATTAAAGCATTACTTCCACCAAAACACTCTTTCTGTAACGGCGGTGGTCATGACGTCACACGCAACGCTACTTGCGTTGCGTGTGCATAGAGCTCACGTGACCATGTAATCAAAATTAAAGACGCTTTTTTTTTAATTTGTAAATATTTTTACTCAACTGATATTTAATTAGACATACTTTTGGATGACAACACTCCGGGATATTTTTTCACTACAGTCAAATAGCCTATTGTTATGGCCACTAGGCAGGTCTGACGCTTACCATCAGACAAACAACTTGTACGTCTCTTCACTTCAAATAAAAAAATAGCTAGAATAATTATAGGTGAGAAGCACTTTAAATAAAAGAACCTAGGTAGAATAATTATAGGTGCGAAGAACTTTAAATAAAAAGGCCTAGCTGGAATAACGATAGGTGAGAAACACTTTAAATTAAAAAAGCTTAGCTAGAATGATGACCGGTGAAAAGCACTCTAAATAAAAAAGCCGTAAGCTCTCTATCGTAGAATAAATGATAGGTGAGAAATACTTTAAATAAAAAAGCCTAGCTGGAATAATGATAGGTGAGAAGCACTTTAAATAAAAAAGCCTAGCTAGAATAATGATAGGTGAGAAGCACTTTAAATAAAAGAGCCTTGCTAGAATACTGGTACATGTTTTGTTATGAATATTTGACTTCCTGACATCCACAAATCTTTGTTGTTTCTATTCCTTAAAGAAGAAGTTAAGTGCTTTGACGATATGCCTCAAAAAAAATACTTACGTCAAAGAACTTAGAGCCGCCAAAGCTAAGATTTTTGAAAATTGACACTGAAGAGCTCGGGGCTCATTTGTTACATAATTCGATTCCTAATAAACCCCAAACGTTAACTTTCATGACTTGCGGTCGTAAAGAATTTAATTACTGTAGTATAGTTTTCATGTGCAACAGAGGTAACGAGAGTGTCATGAGATTACTTTGTAGGATCATTTCATACAAAAACTAGACAAGTAACTTGTTCCAGCGCGGTGCTCGATCATTGACATATCCTACTTTGACGCAAAAACTTCACATAATCGTCTCTAGAAATGTTGTTCTGTTAATATGTTCAACAATGTAGGTCATTTCATTATACAGAGACGGCAAAGAATTAATGAATAGGTATATAAATGGTTTCTACGTGTCGGTAGTCGTCTGAGATTTTGATATTATGATGTGACGCAAAGACGTAGATCCTAAACACTACCAATCGAGATGTTCTGAAATATACTAACAAAAAAATAGCGAAATGTCATTAAATTCTAATATCTAATTTCAATTAATCTGGAGGTATGTAAAAGTCCGTTCATTGCAGGTTTTTCTGGGAAATCTAGAGTTTAGGAACGTTTAAAACGTTTTTTTCGAGCTTTTACTTTTAGAATTATTTGTAAATGTTGGTTTTGGTTAAGTAGGTTAAGGTAGGTTAGGACACAGGGGCAAGATGGTGGTAGAATGCTACCGCGACCCCATCTTGCCCCACCTCACTGGACGACTGCTCATGGGAGGGTTTTAGTGGGTGCGAGCCCCACATAGTGCAAGGGAAGTGCGTAGGAATTACCGCACATAAAAAAAGGAATGTTAGGGCAGGGTTTTTTTAAGCGAAAAATGAAGAAAGGTGAAATTTTCATGGATACCGCGGAAAAGCGGTTATGTAAAGTTTATATAAAGATAAGATTAGGTTAGGTTAGTCTTTTTCAACATTTACCGTGTCTGATATTATGATGATTATAATAATTATAAAGTTCACCTCGTAGGATAGAGAGCTTGATTTCATCTTGGCACAACGTTATGACCCTCTCGATCTTCTGTGGAGCTGTTGGAGGGTTCTTGCATCTTTGTTCCTGAAAGAAAAATAACTACAATTAGATTGAAGAACGTGAGGTATTGTTGTCCGTACATCATCATCATCAAAATGACTCTAACTCAATTCATTAGGAAGTTAATAAGTTAGAAGAACTCAGTTGGTCAAACTTCTTGCAATGCTTCGATGTCGATAGTTTATGAAGTATCTTTCTCAGACCCAGAAAACTGGGTCTGTGGTATCTTGTCGCAAAAGCTTAAAAAAAACTGTTTGAAAGTAGTTAGCAATGAACTTTATTAAAACGTATAGTCATTAAATAATTTTGGAGCCTTTGAAGGACAGTAAAATTTAATTTAGATTTTACAAATGTCACGAGCGAGACACTCGTATTTCAAGTTATACTTTATGCTTATTTATATTTATTGAAATTAGCTCTTTTGTAAAGATTACAACAGGGTCAAAGATTATTAATATCTATTATGTATCTGAAACACGACGTCAATGAAAATGTAATTATAATAAACATGGTTAGGTAAGTTATTATATAGGTAAGTAATTATAAGCAAGTTGTTAATAAACAAACAAAATACAAATTGACGTATAAAATCAATAAAACACCTAATCTATTGTCCCCTGCTTGGCTAATAAATATAACCATGGACACGTGAGATTAGACATGGTCAAACAATAAAGCACAATAAAAGCATGCTTTTTGTCCATTGTGTAGCCGAAGCATGCCGGAGCCAGCTTATGCATGACTTGTTCCAAATGTTCCTCGATCTTTAGAACTCAAGATGCATACATTTTATGATGAGTTGATAACCTACTTGATTTGATTGGATTTTTGTGATTGAGTTTATGCCTTTATCTGTATGCATATTATGAGTTTCATCTGCATATTCTACAAATAGAGCGTGGAAGGTATCCGAGTGTGGAATCAATATTTAACAAATAAGAGGTAGTACTATTATTTCTTCTGTGGTAATAGTGCCAAGTAAAATTATGTCAAAATTGATGAAAATTACGTGTTCAGTATTTTTAAACAGTTTTTCAGTTTTTTTTAGGTAAGTAGTGAAAGTAAAGCTGGCTCAGAAAATCCTCAAGTGTCAGTAGTGCTATTACCGATCTTGGTTTCAATCCAATGATTGAAACCAAGATCGGCAATAATAATAATATAATCAGATTTTCAATATCACTATCACTAATGTTGTGCGATAGAGTCGAAATGTCGAAATTGCTATGAAATATTGCTTGGAAACAAGATGGGTAATTGTCCTGCAGGAGTTAGGTGTGCAACATCAGAATCGAACCGAGAGAAGAGGATCAAACGGGGAGGTAATGGTAAACGCAAGTGGGAAGACAGTGGTCCAACTATAGTGGTCAAACGCAAACGGGGACACAGTGGTCAAACGATAGTGGTCAAACGGGGAGATAGTGTTCAAATGTTCTTGTACGTACTGGTACTGTATGGGTTAGCTGCGATAATAATACTTACCTATAATAGCCTAAATCAATCGAGCTACAAATTACCTAGCATTCCAATAGCCCCCGTTTGCATTATTTTGGCACCTACCATTGTAAACAGGCTTAAAATACCTATTTAACACAAGGTTAGTTCAAGTAGCAAGTACTACAACTTGGTGGTCACTTGGTCAGTGGAGCGGGTAATGTCGTTTAATCAAGGATTTTCTTATAAATAAGACACAGTTATGTAATATTTTATAGAATAAATACTTCATTTCTGAAAATCTTTCTGTATTAAGTAAGTCTTGTAGGAGGTATATTTAGGTAGTTTTTTTTATCTGTACGGGGGGTACAGAAATGTAGTACCTACACAGCAACAATTAATTATAAAACTAGTGTGTGTCTCGCGGCTGTGCTCGTGAGGTCATTTTTTCGAGATGAAATATATCCTATGTTATATTCCAGTATCTAGTATTAAAAATACTATATTCAAGATACCAGTTTCATTAAAATCCATTATGCTTTTAAAAACCTGAGTATATATAAAAACATACTTACACACAGACTTACACATTTATAATATTATACTATTTAGGAAGGATACAGGATAGTATTTAACAACTATATAATTGTGAAACATTTAATTTTAGCAAAGCAACTGCGGATCCCGTATTGGCTTATTCAGGCACCAATAGAAATGCTGTACTACAACCTCCTGAAGCAGCATTAAATCCTCTTTTGTAGATGTTAGAGGGCCTATGATGATGACTGAAAATTAAGGAGGTACAATACCTGCACATTCATATCATTATAGACAGTGATTTCTTTACAGAACCCGAAATTTTGAACGAACATTGCAAAAATTCCGACACTGTTTGATCATAAATTTTGCAATTTCAGTCGTTCAATATTTACTATTTTCTCAAGGAAACAACTGTCTAAGTACTTGTGATAGTGTTCAAGTTAAATTTCGAAACAATTTGAGCAACACGGGCTCCATATTAGCGCCGGTTTGGGTCTTGGTCGCATCTATTAACTGAGTCGGAGCGCTTGCTACATATTGAGCGTTGTGAAATGTTCAATGCTGTTCAGGCACCAGTGTAAGAAGGTAAGTATGTATTATTATTATAGTGTACATCAGCCATGTCAAACATGCGGCCCGCGGGCCGCATGCAGCCCACTGAGAATTTTCCTGCGGCCCGAATCAAAACAAAATTGATGGTGTTGGTACATTGGATTTTTATAAGTACTTGCCTGTTCAATACCAAGAAATGAGAAAATTTGTCTGTAAAATCCTGTCAATGTTTGGAATTACCTATCAGTGTGAACAATTTTTTTCTTTCATGATATGTTACAGATCTCGATAGCACACTTGGACGCAGTTCTAAAAGTTATTTCCGCCATTAAATTCACGCCATATATAGACAACTGAATTAAAGACCAAAGATGTCATCTGGCAAAATTTAATAAATATACTTGTCTTTGTAGTTTTTCTTCTTTAAGATTAGATTTTGCGACCCACCTAGGCGACTGTCTTCGTGTTTTTGGCCCACCAGTGACTTAGAGTTTGACATGGCTGGTGTACATAAAAGCTAAATTTGCAGTTCCATGTCTGTTGGTGCAAATGTCGAACGAAACTCCATTGAAATAAAGTCCATAGCTACGTGCACATCGAATACCGTCAAAATGAGAGAATATGTACATATAACCATGGTCGTGATTGTTCGATTAAAATCTGTTCACATACTACACTAGGTTTAAGTACATGTACCCATTATCAATAGAGTTATAAACAAAATCAAGAAGCCCTTTCAAAGTTTAAATATTCCTAAAATTCTCTTTATTCTCTTCTTTTCTTCGTCTAGAAATTTCGGAAAATGTTTTACAAGACTTTGACCGGAATTCGGATATTTTTGTGAATATTTCTTCATTTTTTTCGAGAACCTGTGCTTTTAATTCAAGTCTTCAATGTCATTTGGCTCATATACACGCCTTATCATTAACTAAGTAGAGATCTGGTTGTCGAAGGGTGACTTTAAGTGTCATTTTAAGTCATTTAGAGCAAGGCCTGACCAGTTGTAATGACAATCTCGCCGCACCCTTCACTTAATTTAACAAAAAGGAAAATTGCATCAACTCATTGCACATTCCAACAGGTAGTCTAGGGTCTCAGGTCATACCTCAGCAGTGCCAGAGTGCCACATAATCTATCTATCTATATCAATCTATACTTATAATAAAGCAGTAACAAGCCTGTACAATGAAGATAATTTAAAAAGAAAATAGTCTAAATAGAATTAGAATAACTACTGAATAAGAATGTAACATTTTTTTAATGTGTTTGTCTGATTATCTGTTTGTTTGTTCGCGCATCACGTAAAAACACTGGACCTATTGTGATTCACTCTTAGATAGCTTAGGCACAGTATTACAATTGGCTTAGGGTTTGACTTAAAAACTGGTGTACTTGGTATTTCAATCCGACGAGTAGAAGTCGACCAATCAATTAAAAAAACCATTTGACGTATGAACAAATTTCTGGAATAACACAGAATCCTTATATTACAGAAAAATTACCACGCGGGCAAAGCTGCGGGCGCAGCTAGTATGTAACTAATATAATATATACGTAAGAGTAGTGACTAGTAGTACCCTTATATCTATTATACTGGGTAGTTACCATCTGTTCTACTAGTTTGTGGTGAAGTAAACCCAGTGAATAATTTTACTGTCTAGAAAACGCTTCATGCGTATGTCTATGTTGCTACTGAGATAAAAAGTAAACTTTCCATTCCGTGGACAAAGCTATATAATTAGGAGAAATGACGTTTATACTAATTAACTTACTGAAATCTTTGAAATTCTTGACTTGCGGAAAATTATTGCATACAATTATTCCAAATATTCTTTAGCTACTCCGACATAATAAATCCTTATATTTGTACAATTAGGTAACTACATACGTTGAGTTTAAGGTATTATGATATAAATTGCTTGCATTCTTATCCTACGAGGTAGTGCTGGCCTCTGGTGTCAGAGTTTGTCAGGCCGCCCGAGGGTCCCTATCATACGACAGCTTAACGTACCCTCCGAAGCACGAAGCGAAGAAAAACCGCACAAAACTTAGAAAAGTCATTGGTTGAGCCTAGGACCGAACCCTGTATCGTTGGATTCTAAGTTGCACTAGTATACCACTAGACTAGCATTGCTAATAAATTAATTGTACTTATAACTTTATCTCTATCTATAGCTCTATCTATATCTACTATTAGAATAACGAGTACCTACTCTATGCTGGGAATCATAAGTATGTAATTATGTTAATTTCAATATCAAACGGAAGAATTGAAATTGGATAGAACATACTTGGAGAAAGCAAACAGCATGTAGGTAATGGACTCTCAAGCGTTTAGTTTCTACTCGTATTACGAGTATTAAATCACCTTTGACGAAGGAGGGGCAGTTCCAAAATCAAAGATGGGAATCAAAAACATTGAACGTGAGAATATAGATACCTACGATAGATAATATTCTATGTACATAAAAAACAGTTCCATGACATACCTATTGACTGACTGACTGACTGACTGACTGACTGACTGACTGATTGACTGACAGACAGACAACGCACCAGACATAAAGATTTGAAATTTGGAGGAAATATTCCTTGAGTAGAGGTGCACTAAGGAAGGATTTTTTGTATTTCCATATTTTCCATTCTTATGGGGTGGCAAAGCCTGCGAAGCCGCGTTGCGCAGCTAGTTTAATATATGTATGGTGCTTCCAAGGTTGGACATGCTAGTGCTTTGGCAACTGGAAGTGAGCATTTGATCTATCTTTTTATTGGTATTTAGGATGTGTATGTCGTTAATACCTCTGTCTCCGCCAGGATCCCGGTCGTAGCCCTATTGGGCTAATAACGGGGATCCCGGGTTTGCCCGGAGCATAAGAGCTGCACTATGTGTATTATTCCCACTAATTGGTGTATTATTATAAATTCAGACATATTTTTTTATAAATAATTTACTAAAATGGAAAAGTTACACCCAAGGGGGGTGTAACTTTTCCATTTTAGTAAATTTAGAGTTTCTTGGTGCTCTCTTCCGAAGCACTGGTAGAGTCAGAAGGATATTTCATTTTCCTGTACGAGATTCAACTCTGAGTCAGCACATGAAAATTGAATTTATTTTTCAAACTCAAAGCAAAGTTTGATTACCTAATTATATTGATGTATTCTATTTATAATATATTATGTTTTATCCCCGTTCATGAGATGTTATGTTTTGACTTGTAAAAGTGCTATACTTTACCTAAAACTCTTACACGTGCCTATTTAATTAGCTATGTTTGAAGTATTCTCCCAGGCTGATAAAGTCTTTACAACTCGATCTACTTCTCTTACATAAGCAACCAGCTATAAGTTGTGGCATATTGCGCCAAATACAGCCTCGCATCCGCCCAAACGCATTGATTTATCAATCTTCTAGTTAAGACGATAAGGTGCGCTTTCCAGTGGTTGGTCATTTGACCGGTTGACAAGTGTTTGGTTGGGCAACTGCGCCGGTTCAGTTTTGTAAAAGCAAAGTGCAAAAGCAATAGTTCCTAAGTAATATTACTTGTATACAGGTAAGTTATTATGAGGTAAACTAACAAGTAGGGTGCAAAATGAGTACAAATGCTATAATCAATACAAATGCGATCGATAACTAGATCTATCTATACTTATAATAAAGCAGTAAGTACTGAAAAGTCTGTAGAAGGAATATAATTTAAAACTAAATGGTGGAGGGGACTTAAAATAAGCTACTGAACAAGAATATAACTCTGTATGTCTGTCTAATCGCGCATTACATAAAACCTACTGGCTTAGAATAAAAAATTGGTGTACTTGGTATCTTAAAACGAGGACTAAAAATCGAGCAAAAAAAGTATTTGACGGCTGGAGGTATTTTAGTATTTTAGGCCTTGGAATGACACAGGTAATCATAACCCAGAGAAATGACCACGCGGGCAAAGCCGCGGGCATAGATAGTACATACTAAAAAAGTTTAAATTAAGTTATATAATATAAACCATTCGCATTACGAAATACGACGGTCAGTCTTTATAGTAATTATATTTTATGTTAAACAGTAGATTGGCTGTTGTATGTGTCAATGATCCAGTTTACGATTTCTTAACACATTAACATCCATACCAATAAAGGGTGGATTTTTGATACGGGATAGTAAGGGCAGGTTATAGTTAAAAGAAAACGTTCCTAGGAGACCTTCCATAACTTTTTGAGATATTCTGAACCGCATTCACAAAATTTGCAAAAAATGTACAGTCAGCAAGAAAATGGTAATTTTACACAAAAAATATTTTTGATGCCAATCGATCCTGTTTCTTATAAGGTTCAAAAGTCTTTATCGGACCAACTGAGGTTTGAGTACTAGAAATGTCAGAAATTGCGAAAAACTTTTCCCATACATTTTGTAAGAAATTACCTTTACCGTTGTAGCTACAAGAAAACATTCTTAGGAGACTCTCCTTTACTTTTAGAGATATTTTGACCTGCATTCACAGATATTGTAAAAATGTTCAGTCATCGAGAAAATAGACAATATACCCAAACTTTTTTTTTGATGCCATTCTGTTCTGTTCCTTATATGGATCAACAGTCTCTACTAGATCAACTGAGGTTAGAGTACTAGAAAAGTCAGAAATTGCAAAAAAAAACTTTTTCCATACATTTTGTACGAAATGAATAAAATAAAATTCTAACATCGTCCGAACCGAATACAAACTTTTCAAAAATACTGGTGGCTCTAACCTCAGTTGGTCCGATAGAGACTTTTGATCCTTATAAGAAACAGGATGTTTTTTTTTTTGTAAAGAAGCTGTATTTTCTTCCAAAATCTGGGAATGCAGGTCAAAATATCTCCAAAAGTTAAGGAGAGTCTCCTAAGAATATTTTCCTGAAGCTATTACGGAAAAGGTAATTTCGTAAAAAATGCATCAGAAAATATTTTCGCAATTTCTGACATTTCTAGTACTCAAACCTCAGTTGGTCCATTAGAGACTTTTGATACTTATAAGAAACAGGATCTATTGGCATCAAAAAAAAGGTTTTGTGTAAAATTACCATTTTCTTGCTGACTGTACATTTTTTACAAAATCTGTGAATCAATTCAGAATATTTCAAAAAGTTATGAATGGTCTCGTTGGAACGTTTTCCTGTAACTATAACGGTTAAGGTACCTGCCCTTACTTTCCCGTCTCAAAAATCCATTCTGTACATATAAAAGTGAAACGTTGTCTGTTTGTTTGGGGAGTTTTAACTCGATCGGTTTTGATGAAATTTGGAATGAAGATAGCTTATACCCTGAAATAACACAAGGGATACTTTTCATCGTCTTCATCATCATCATCCCTCATGCGGGTGAAACCGCGGGGCGCTGCTAGTATATCATATTATCAATATCATGTTTGTTTGTTTGTCGTATGAGGTAGTGCTGGCCTCTGTTGTCAGAGTTTGTCAAGCCGCCCGAGGGCCTCTGACATGGCTTAACGACTGCTATTAATCAATAACAGCCGGGACCGACAGCTTAACGTGCCCTCCGAAGCACGGAGCGATGGTAAACCGCACATAACTCAGAAAAGTCATTGGAGCCTAGGTTTTGAACCCGGTATCGTTCTAAATAGCACTATAGAACCGTTAGGCCACCATCATCAATATCATGAAGCAATTCCATCACCATCATTTAGTTGTCTAAAAATGATCTTCATATACCTACATCCTACATCTTCATTGTCACATTTGACGTCTTTTAATTGAGGATTGCTCAGCCTGTACGTACCTATGTGAGTTTCTTTGTTCCACCATAACTTATAATGCCTGAACAGATTTGGATGTATCCCCCCGTAAAAAAAAATGTATCATCCCGAGTAAAATAGGCTATAAAAAAGTTTGTTTTTGGCAGGGCAGTCGTGTTATTTTTATATTTTTACTTTGATGATGTACTTGTTAGTAATTGAGGATAGCTCAGCTAATGCATTTTTTATTGTTAGTCATTTTCGTCTAGGACGTCCTGGACTTTTCTTTGTCAGAATTCTGCGTTCGAGAATCAGCTGCGGGATGGGTAATATGGGGTCCTGCATGTGTTTGTAAGAGACCACGTTACGTCTCATGATACCAGCTCTTTTTTACATTTGGCCTTTTCTAGCACTTATCGTTTGTGATGAAATTAGTCACTGGAATTTTGAACATTAACACTTCCATCACTTACTTACTTACTTACCTACTTTTACTCTACCCTGCTACCCTTTGCTTTACCATCTCAAAGTTCGTCAAATTACATACAACTTCCTAACATTCGTTAAATAAAACTAATTCAGAAGATTGAATGCCTGCGATTGAGTCACAGTTGTGGGTGTAACCTTGCGACGTCTAACGCTTTATAAGGATCAGTGTAGGACGCAGCCTAACTGCCTCTCTTTGGAGTTTGGACATAACTGATTTAAAAGCTGATTCTTGAATATCTTCCAAATATTACGATGATCTGTTATTTCGAAGATCAGGGATAGAATCCACCAGGGTCTAATGATCACGTAGGTAGTTCAAAACAAAACAGATTAGCTAAAAACAGAACTACCTACGTGATCATTCTCGAAATCGGATTAATATTTAATACTTTGATTTGGTTCCTACTTTGTGATGTGACTTCTTCTCTCTTATCTTAGTTTATTTGGAGTATTTCATTTTGTATTGCCCAGTAGAAAAGTGGGATTTTAGCCTAAGTCGGTATCGTTGCTTCGTCTTTGGCCTGGTTTGAAATAGGATATCCTGGATATCTAATTCAGAGAATGTCGATTGTTTAGTATCGATATTTTTTTTTGCCCATTTTGTTTAGATACGAGTACATGTTGTTCTATAAACGAACGCCAGTTTTTTGTTAGGGTTTCTTTTGATCCGTTTTTATTATATACATTAAATATTAAATATTATACATTAATTATTTTAAAAATAATTACTTTCCATTCCTTCCCTAGTAAACCTATTGACCTTCAAGTAGATACTTATAGTAAATATCTCAGCATTATCCTGTTTTTTTTTGTATTCTATTCACGTCTGCTTAATTTGTCCTCTTCTCTATTCAGAGCATTTGCGTCTGATAGGTTGTTAACTATCAAACGCAAATGGTCTGAATATTAATTCAAAATAACCATAGTACCAGCATCACAACAAGTAGCATCAGGGGACCTAAGCATGTAGAATTTCAAAACAATATCGACGCTAACGCGCCGCATTAAGTGCACGTGATAATGAAAATCTGATTGAACAAGATAGGTAATGCTGGGCTCATCAACATTTTTTCATTGCATCTAATTTATGACATAAAATGACGTCCAACCATCAAATACTTTTTATTCAGCACAAAAAAGGATAAGCTCGATAAAAAATTGACGTGTGCCTTGCTTGAAACAAGTTGTGCAGAGATGAAGTGGCGCCTTGTATCGGAAGTCAATACTCATTTTGAGCTAGAACTATTATTTTATTCTGTACTGCTACTGTGGTATCAAAGTTGGTTATTTCACTGGTGTAATCAATTTCTCGGTCTGTGCGGATTACCGCAGTGATGGGAAATTCGCAATCAGTAGTGAAGCATCGCTGTTACATAATTTTCAATGGAGGGACAATCACGATTTCCTTATTATTGGTAGTTGCTTTACTAACTGTTAATAAATGGTTCATTAAAAAACAGTTAAAAATGCTAGGATAAATCCAGAAAATTAACCTATGATACAATTATATTTAAGGTTATGTAATTGGAACTACATTAAATTATCTTCGCGTAACACACAAACATTCACACAGTTTTTTTATTTGTCAAATTTAAATGTAGATAAAATAATTCAGTTGCTTAATTTTAACCAAGCATATTAAGTATGTATGTTTTTCGAAACAAGGAATCAATATTTCTAATACCAATTCTTGCCAAGACATTATGCTGTGGAATGCATCTATTGATGGAAAATCTTCTCATCTTTTTGTATAGCTTGAGAATGAAAATACGGAGTACACGACTTTACCTCGTTTTTAAACAAAAGCATGACACGTTGTGAACTATAATTAGCGTAGACGAGAGTGTTGTTAGGGTTGCCAACCTATCTTTTATTTTTTAAAAGCTTTTATTTAAAAAAATAAAAGATTTATATCTATCTAAGTATTTGTCTGTCTTGCAACTTTAATTTCGAGCACTTCGTGCTTAGTTAAGATTTTTTTAAATTATTCTTATTAAATAGAGACTTCATGATGGACAGATAAAATAGATAACAAAGTGATTCAGAAAGATTTGGGTCTTGTTTTGCAACAGTAAAGCTAACATAATAACTAGGTCAGGAATTTTATAGATCTCTCTTAGTCAATTTAAGAACAGGTAGGAAACAGGTACCTACTTTTTTCTTTTATAAATATTCTATTTTTTCTAGTCCTATATTTGAAAAGCTTTTATTTTACTGCACTTGTCAAATTTATATGTATTTAATCGATGTATCTAAGTATCGATGTATCTATGTATTTTGTCCTGTAATCTTGCAATTCAAATTTCGAGCACTTCACGATTAGCTATCCGGCTGAAACTTTCAGGGTAGCTCACGAAATGAAGATAAAAAAGAATACGAGGTAAAATATGAAAAAAGCGTAAATAGGTAAAAAGTGAAAAAAAAACTTATTTCCCATATACTAAGCCACAGGATAAATAACAAATAGCTATAGATGGAAATAGAGATTGTACCTAACAGTACGCTAGTACGAGTTAGGACCATCGATACCAGGATCGGTTCACGGCAGCCCAATTACTTTTCTAAGTTATGCAGTTTTCCAAAGCTCCGTTAAAGGCAGGTTAAGCTGTCGGTCCCGGCTGTTATTGATTAACAGCAGTCGTAAAGTAATGACAGACTCTTACACCAGAGGCCAGCACTACCTTATACGAGGAGCACGTCCACATATGACCGCATGTCAGCCCTAAACCGCGTTTAACGAAACGCATTGACTTTCTCCGTGCGCGTCGATTCCACGCACCAATTGTTGAGGACACCTGACTTCGTTGGTACACACGTAGTTGCATAAACGTCTAATTAACAGCGTTTCCTTTGTTCATTGATGTGATTGATTGACCGAGCGAGCGCGAAGCGCGAGCGAAGCGTCTCCATTCAGCTTGGGCAAAAATGCTTTCTTATGTCCGGTAGATTTCCGGCTGTTCTCCTCTACAGGTCGCATTTCTCAACCGATAGATACTCTGGTAATTTTGTGAGATGGTTCGATAATTATATGTTTTTTTTGTCGATTCAGTTTCTCGACATTTTTCAAAATGGTGGAGATATGGGGGTTGAAAACGTAATTTCCATTTCGAAAAATGTTCAAAAATAACACAAATATTTTTTGGTACACTTATTATGACGCATAAACTTCAACTTCTTCGGGGTCTCTCAGCGTGCGCGGTGAACACTTATTTTCAATTTAATAATATCTTTATTGATCAAAGTAAATACATTTTGGAACAATTCTAGTGTAAATTACAATCATAAAAGCTTCAAAATAATTAAATGGTGTTTTTTTTGCAAGCTATAACGCTTTTATAAAACTAATTATATGTACTTAGATTATTGTTTCAAATGTATATATAAATCATGAAGTTAATTACAATGATACTAATATGGCTTTATATAAACTTTAGAAATAGTATTATATTTATAATGTACTCTTATTAAGTTACTAACTGTGCCCGCGGCTTCGCACGCGTGTTCATTTCTCTAGGTTAAACGTACTATATGTGCTATTCCATGACCTAAAATACCAATATAACAAAATTTGATTTACATTTCTTCAGCCGTCAAAAATATTTTTATCGATTGCTCGGCTTATATTCATCTGATTGAGAAACCAAGTACCCCAGTTTTTAAGTCAAAACCTAATAAGCATCCAACAGTGAAAACCGCATCGCAATCGGTACAGTAGTTTTACTTGATGCGCGAACATACATACAGACAAACAAACAAAACCAGATTAAAAAAAAACAGTAGATTATCTTAAATGTACAGACTATTTCGTTCCTATTGCTTTATTATAAGTATAGATAGATAGATAGATAGATTTAGGTAATGTGTAATTTAGGAGAAGATTATTTTTGTGATCAATGTATTTTTTTTTGTTACTAGTTACCTATTGACACAATTTATCACATATTGACGCAGTGCAATAAAATAAGTAAGTTTTATGAACACAGCTGCTTTGAATTATTTTCCGGTACTGAATGATTCATAATTCTTATCATCATTCAGGATTCTCCGAAAGTAACAAAAGTCTCAGTACAGCACGACACGGCAGAAAACTACGTCGCAAAGCGAGAATCATTTTCTGGTCTTCAGGTTTGATAGATACTTATTTAGGTAGTAAATAATAATATCATAATCTAATATTATGAATACAAAAGTTTGTATGTACCCATGTAAGTTTGTTATCAGTTTATCACTAACCGCTGAAACGGCAGAACGGATTTTGCAGAAGTTTTGTATATACAGAGTAGATTTTTTAGACGGAACAGTAAAGTCTGTGAATGGAGTTCAAAATATCTTCATAAATTAAGGATAGTCTACAACGTTTTCCTGTAACTACAACGGTTAAGGTAATTTCGTACAAAATGTATGGGAAAAGTTTTTCGCAATTTCCGATTTTTCTAGAACTCAAACCTCAGTCGGTCCAATGGAGACTTTTGATCCTTATAAGAAACAAGATCGATGTGTAAAATCACAATTTTCTTGCTGACTGTACAATTTTTCCAAAATCTGTGAAAGCAGTTCAGAATATCTCAAAATGTTATGGATGGTCTCCTAGGAACATTTTCCTGTAATTATAATGGTTAAGGTATCTGACTTTACTGTTCCGTCTCAAAAATTAACACTGTATAATAATATACGTAGATACTTTAGGTCCTTGAGTAACATATAGGATACTTTTAAATGTCTTATATCATCATACATCATGTCCACGTGGGTAAAACCGCGGGATGCAGCGAGTAGAATACATAAATTCGTATAAGTATATGGTAAATTAATTGACGTGGTGTGTTGTATAAAAGGGGCTTTTACTTCAACGTTTCATGAAAGCACCTGTACTTGATTCTGACCAAATATCCCAAGATAAGAGAGATAACTATACTTATAATAATCAGTAGGTACCAAAAAGTCTTTGCAATGATGAGATAATTTAAAAAAATGGTACTTGAAATAAGCTACTGAACAATAAAACGTTTTAAAAATCGTATCTGTCTTTCCGTCTGTTTGTTCGCGCATCACGTAACAACTACTGGACTGCTTGTGATGCGGGTTTTACTGTTGCATAGCTTAGGTTCAGAATTAAAAACTAGTGTACTTGGTATCTCAATCCAATGAGTAGAGCCGAGCAATCTTTAAAAACTATTTGACGGCTGAAGGAGTTTTGAGTATTGGTATTTTAGGTCCTGCAATAGCACATAAGGTAATCATAAACCATAGAAATGACCACGCGAGAAAAGCCGCGGGCACAGCCAGTACAATACATGCTTTGTTAGAATGCTAGTATTCTGATACGAGTAGTATTAACCAAACAAGTCGTCAAGGCCGACCGCTGAGAACTGGAGCATATACCTAGTTCGGATCCGACCACAAAACCACCACCGCTTTATAATAAAACAAGCAGCCAATGTAAATTAATAAACTAATATAACTACAAAGTTTTTTATAAAAAAAATAAAACGATTTCCTTATTTTATATGCATTGTCATCGAGGTGTGAGCTATCCTCAAAGTTTCAGCGGGATAGCTAATCGGAAAGTGCTCGGAGTTTCGAGTTGCAAGATTCCACCCGGAACTGACGTCTAGTCAAAACAAACAGTGAGAGGATCGCTATGTACCTACCTAACAATTTATACTGAAAATAAAGAAATTTAAAAACTCAGATACCATAAATACAGCCTGTGGAAATTGTGAATTTTCCGTGAACTAAAATTAAAAGAAAGGAGTAAGTTGTTTTTTGTATAATGTAACTTTCAGTTTTTAATACATTCCACATAAACCTTAAATGTGCAGCTAGTTTTTTTTTCAAAACTGTGTAGGTAACAATAATGATTATAGTACCTACTCATTACTTGCACTTATAAAATTATGATTCATTAGAACAACACTTTAGGTGGAATTAGTAATCAATTTCAGCCCACACAAGTTAGATGATGGTAATTGTTCGTTGTAAAAATAAAAATGTGTCCCACTCGGAGGAAGAAAAAAGATGTCGCGCTGAAATAATATTCTATTTAAATTAAGTAGTATTTATCTATTATTTACAATAAAATAATAAGTAAATAACTCACACTGTCAGCAGATATCGCGCTGTCGCTCAAAGAAATACCGAATACGCAGAGGCAACACAGAAGACCACTGATTTTGCGAACCATTGTCGTAAATTTCGTATGTTCCACCCACACACAAAAACAAAAGATCGCCAATTCTTTCACTTAATTTTCGAATCGCGAATGTTATATTTTTTCGCTTTACTTTTTAATTTTTATCGGCAATCGCGGCGCGGCGGAAGGTACGCAGTCTATGGCGGTATGGAACGCGAGTCGCGAATGTGAGGATTTTTGAAAGGCCCGCGTAGGAGGGTTTCGCGCCGATTTCTTGTTACGTTCCGTTTCACGCAAATGATTTGTATGTCTGTTTCTAGTGAAATTATAGTATATTAATTTCGATTCGAACAATAAAACTATGTCTCTAGAGAAATGCATTTACTGTCTACCTATTTATTTGCAGTACTGGTACCAACCAACTTTCTTCATATATTAACTTATGATTTATTCACTATTTGCTTGTAATTTATTTGTGTGTGTGTGTCCGTGTGTGTGTGTGTGTGTGTATATGTATGTATGTATGTATGTATGTATGTTTGTGTGAATCCTTTTGAAGCCTTTTGAAGCTTATGAATGAATTGTCAAAATTACGTGCCAATGTGGCAGGTGGTCAAAGTGACAGGTGTCAAAGTGAGTGTCAAACCTACACAACAAGGAGGTTCAACAAGGAGGGATATTTTTATTTTTTTCTATTTGTTTGGCAGGAGTGGCAAAAATTGCACGCGGGTGAAGCTGCGGGCGCAACTAGTGTAATATATTTCGCTGTAATTTTAAACCTAAGCAGCTATAGTAAAATGACGCAATTTTTTGTGTATATGTGAGTAGATATGACTTGTCTGTATATAAAATGTCATTGCATGTATTAAATATAAATGTATGCAGGTACTCAATTTAGTAGGTACTTTTAAATCTTTATCTCGATAACATTTACAGGACGAAAGCAAGTACATTATTGGTGTGCAATGCAAGCCGCAAAGTCGAATCTAAGGCTGCTTTCAGAGCAATGCGTACGGTCCATGTCCGTACAGTTGTCCTCCCTACGGGCCGTCCGCTTCCGTCTGCTCCCGAAGTCCGTAGCAGCGCTCTACGTGGAGCCACAGAATAAATAATAGTACTACGTAGTGGAGCGTGTTCCGTATGGACTCCGTAAGCAATCCATATAGCTGTAAAATTATGTTTAACGCCACACGTGTGTCTCCGCTCAGGAGCTCTAGAACGATCCGCATGTAAATGCGCACTGTTCTGAAACCAGCCTAATCCTTTATCATTGCGAATAGATAACTTGATAGGTAGGTACTTGAAGCTATCTCGTTTTGTTATTTGAACTGCTTAGTCTGAAGCAAACATATGATTTATCTAAATAACTTATCAAACTATTATTTATAGTTGATTAAAATAGTTCTGTATGAGATTTTCCAAAGTGCGGTAGTGAAAATGACAGTTTGGGAAAATGACGAAGTTATCAACAGATTTAGAGAATATTTGAGGATTCCTAGTGTGCATCCTGATATTAATTATGGTGAGTAGGTAATAAAAAAATTGCAATGAGAAATACAAATGTTTCATCTTAATAACTGTTTTTTTTTTATTTGTATGAGCGGCTTTCCATTGCATCAGCTAATAAAAATAAATACTTAGAAAATATACAAAAACTCGACTGCGAAAAAACTAAAATGAGACACAAGCTGTAGATTCTTGACATTGAAATAATAATAATAATTATATAATATTTTTATTATTATTATTTCATGAAAATCCATATATATCAAAATTAATGTCTTACAAAATTAAAAGTAAATGTCCCTCTTCTCAAAAATATTTATTATACCTATTTAAATTATAATAAAATTATTATATAGTGATGGGCTTCATCTCAGAGAAAATATTACTTTAGTAATAGGGTTTCACTCATTAGTATCCTCATCTATATGATTTTGGGCAGTCCTGACACAAAAATATTATGTACTCGAATTTGCAGGATGCAATAATTGCGTGCGACTGCCGCACCCGCTGCTGCAGGAATGATTATTTAATGTTTTTAAAAACTTAAGATTTATTCTCTTATTGCAAATAACCATTATTAATATTTATTATTAAAGTACTAATATCAAGCTGATCTGGTAAATTACTCACCTTTCCTTAGCATCAGCTAAAAATTCAGTAATTTTCAAAGAACAATAATGCATTCTTTCCCTTAAAACTCGGGAAATAAATTAAAAAAGGCTGTTTGTGACATACGAGTACCTTACGTACAACCTACTGCTAGAAGTTATGTAACAGAGAACTAAACTAACTGAACGTGGCATCTAGTGTTACACGGAGATCTTTGGCTAAATACCGTTTTACATTCCCTTTCGTAAGTACAGTCCACTGATAGAGTGTAACAAAAGGTAACAAAGAACCAGAAGCTCCATTTTAATGGAGCTTCTGGTTCTTTGTTACTTAGCACCATAGCAGGGCGCTCGCACTCCGCAACAAGTACAAATAAATTCGAGGGCGCAATATTCGGGTCCGTTCAGTCGAGTGTCAAGCGTACGCTCGATGAGTCACGCGCCTTGTACTTAGCGATAAAGTACCTACTTACGTAAAGTTATTGACAAATTTTATTCGTGTTTTAATTATGAGTACCAAAAAGTAACCTAGAAGGTATTGCATAGCATTCGGCTGTTTGAATAGTGATAGAAATGACGACTTTCACTCATTATAAAGCAAGGAATTCAGACACCTTTATTCATGAAAGTGCAATACCTATAGGATATAATCATAATCAACCAACAACACTTATACGTAGATAGGTATCTCACTAAACTTATCGGCATTCTGAAAACGAGATAGGTAGGTAGTAAAAATGAGGTAGTAGGTCTATTGTCATAAGAATGTCATTGTATATAATAGAACTATTTTAACTTATAATAATAAGTAATAACATAATACATTATTACTTATTTATTCTGTTACAATATCTAAGTCATAACATATCACATAATAATTAGTAGTACAAGTACCTAGTCATATCTTAATACAACCCTACCGAGCGAAAAAGAGACAGAGCGATTCTGAAACGGTTAGAGCAATGGAGGTTCTCGCGCGTTGTGATACGGTACATTCTAGCCTGCACGCGATGGGCGAGCGCCTTCTAGGTAAATATAATTGAAAGCTCGCAGCGCTGTGCGAGTTAAATTGCACTTTATAGAGTTGTAGCGAGAGTCGCCATTTATTTAAATGACTTTACTCAGTTATCCTTCTGTAATTGTACTATTATTTATTCTGTGACCATAGCTAGTGTAACATGGAGAGTATTGGAGAGTGTTGACTAAATTCATTTTTTGCTCCCCGTTTTATATTACAGATGACTGCATGAAGTTCTTAGCCAAACAGGCTGAAGAGCTGAACCTGCCGGTCAAGGTCTACGAACTGGTGCCCAAAAAGCCAGTCGTGGTCATGACCTGGAAAGGCACGCAGCCTGACCTGCCTTCCATACTTCTCAACTCGCATATGGATGTAGTTCCTGTTTATGAGGTAATTACACGAGATGGTCTGGTACTGATTGTTTATTGGCTAAGTATATAACTCCTTCACAATAACTAGAATACATGGGCCACTCGCCACAGCCACCGGTAGTGGCCCGTGACAAGCATACATCGAAACGGCACCACACACGTGTGTGTCTAGTGGCGGCCACGCGCTATCAAAATATCGCGTCAGTCATCGTCAAAACGCCAACACTTGTCACTCACGAGCCAAGCAGTGGCCATTAAAATAAAGTTGCGGCATTAACTACTACTACGCCCCATCTGACGAAGCTAAGCCCCATCTGACGAAGCTAAGAACATGATTTGGCAATATCGTCACCTCATAGCCGGAGATTCTCGTCAAGATAGAAGGCTTCTATGGCTGACTGTACGATTCGCATGCTCAACGACCAGAATCTAGTAATGAGGAATCCCGAGCCACTTTAACCCGCCACTACATCGATGATCTGCCGGAAGTCAGCCTAGACGAGATCGAGATAGAACTCAAACAGCTTAAAAATGGAAAAGCCCCAGGAGAAGACGGAATCATTTCGGAGCTCTTGAAAGCAGCAGGAAAACCAGTCTTCAATACAATACAATACAATACAATACAATACAATAACACTTGACACACAGTTAAACAAATTACAAAATAGAAATAACATAAACAATAGGTACAATGGGCGGTCTTATCGCTCATAGCGATCTCTTCCAGACAACCTTAAGATGGAAAGAAGTTAATTGCTAATAAGGGTCGGTAGTGTGGCAATATTAAATCATCATCATCATCATCATCATCATCATCATCATCATCATCATCATCATCATCATCATCATAATCATGTTAGCCTTTAGAGGTCCACTGCTGAACATAGGCCTCCCCCAAAGAGCGCCATGACGAGCGATCTTGAGCCACCTCCATCCACCGACTTCCTGCGATGGCTACAATGTCGTCGGTCCATCGTGTGGGGGGTCTCCCCACACTTCACTTGCTTGTTCGTGGTCGCCATTCGAGAACCTTTATTCCCCAGCGGTTGTCGGTTCTGCAAACTATATGGCCTGCCCATTGCCACTTCAACTTGCAAACTCTGAGAGCTATATCGGTAACCTTCGTTCTTCTACGGATTTCCTCATTTCTGATTCTATCACGTAGTGAAACACCGAGCATAGCTCTCTCTATTGCACGCTGCGCAACTCTGAGCTTTTGTATGAGACCAATAGTTAGCGACCACGTCTCAGTGCCGTATGTCATCACTGGCAACACGCACTGATTATAAACTTTCGTCTTGAGGCTCTGTGGTATCTGCGACGAGAAGATATGGCGTAATTTCCCGTACGCTGCCCATCTGAGGTGGATTCGTCGGTTGACCTCTTTGTCGAAGTTGGATCTAACCAATTGGATCGTCTGACCCAAGTAGACATAGTGATCAACAGCTTCGATAATATCGTTCCCAACATAAACCGGCAAATTAAATTTATATACAAATTTAATGTAAATAATAAGAAATAAATAAAATATAAAATAAACTACATATTAATAGTTACTTAAATACTATGTTAAAATATAAAGCTATAAGTAATTATAAACTTACATACATATAAGTGTATAATTATACATACATAAATACATATCAAGTCAGTGCTAGTCAGTCAAGTTAAAGCCTGTGAGGAGCTGGAGAGGTAAAAGGTCTTCGTGAGCTCCGAAAGATATTTAACCCTGTTCTGAACGATGGGAGAAATCCCAAGGCGTGGAACAGAAGCATCGTATTTATTATTCAAAAACGGTTATAAAACGCTCCTAAAAAAGGTCTGGCCCATTTTGCTTTTAAACCACGTCTATAAGCTGTTTTCGAGGGTGGTCACGAATCGTCTAGCGAGAAGACTTGATGAATCTCAGCCTACTGAGCAGGCTGGGTTTCGGGGGGGTTACGGGACCTTAGACCACATCCACATAGTGTGGCAGGTTATACAGAAGACCGAAGAATATAACCAGCCCCTGTATCTTGCTTTTGTGGACTATGAGAAAGCCTTTAAATCCGTCGAAACCTGGGCTGTGCTCGAGTCCCTGCAGCGATGCCAAGTGGACTTGCGATACATCGAGGTGTTGAGCTGATTTCATGATGCCACGACTATGTCCGTACAAGTACAGAACCAGCCGACTAAGCATATCCAACTTCACAGGGGAGTGAGACAGGGGGATGTTATATCTCCGAAACTGTTCAGTTACGCCCTTGAAGATATGTTTAAGACGCTGGATTGGAAAAGTACTGGCATAAACATAAATGCGAGTACATCTCACATCTACGATTCGCCGATGATATCGTCCTTATGGCTGAATCGCTACCGGAACTTGAGCGAATGCTGACCGATCTAGCTGACGCCTCTCGACGTGTCGGTCTCGGCATGAATATAGACAAAACGAAGGTAATGTTTAACGACCTAATTACCCCGAGACCAGCTGTCATTAACGGTGTACCTCTTGATGTTGTGCAGGAATAAATCTACCTCGGGCAGACTGTGCAATTGGGTAGGAACAATTTCGAGAGGGAAGGAGGATTCAAGTGGGATGGGCAACTTTGGTAAACTTCGTTAAGTCTTCGTCCATACCACAGTTTCTAAAGACGAAAGTCTTCAGTGCGTACGTCCTACCAATAACGACCTACGGAGCCGAAACGTGGACAATCATGGTGAGATTGGTTCATAAGTATAAGGTCGCTCAGCGAACTATAGAAAGAGCTATGCTCGATGTTTCTCTTAAGGACAAGATTCGTAACGAAGTAATCCGACAGAGAACCAAAGTTACCGACACATCTCAAAGAATTAGCAATGGCAATGGGCTGATCACATCTCTCAAAGAACCGACAACTGTTGGGGTAAACGAGTTCTAGATTGGAGATCGTGCTTAGGCAAACGTAGTGTAAGGCGCCCGCCGGCCAGGTTGAGTGACGACTTGCTAAAAACAGCTGGCAGGAACTGGATGAGGAGAGCCGAAGACCGGGCTCAGTGGCGTTCACTAGGAGAGACCTACGTCCAGCAGTGGACGAACATAGGCTGATGATGATGATATATAATTATGTTCCGTAAAATGTTTATCTCTGAATTTATTTATTAACCACCTAAAAAGTTAAAACATGTTCTGTCGCCCACAAAGTCGCGGGCAACAGCTTGTATTTAATAAATAACTGATTATGCTATGCTATATTACTTGATAGAAATAAAAGGCCATAAATAGCTCAAAAGATTAGATTTAGTATTTCTTGGTCTTATCAATCCTTTCATAATACTTGAGTAATACTTAGGCTAACCTATGATGATCAATGTTCACAAAATTATTAATTATATATTATACAGGAAGTAACATAATTACCTTTTAAATACCGGGGCAGGGTATATGGTGCGGGTGGAGAATAACGTTAGTTTTACGACTTTTGAGATTTCGAAGTTTTTCATTAATGAATTTACTTCCTCTTGAATTAGATTACTCGAAAACGCTGTTTATCAAATCCTATGGTAGCACAGAATAAATAATAGTACTACCTAGTGATCAGCTGGGAAAAACAATACCTCACATGACCTTGAATTTATGCTACAGTGACACCAACTTATTGAATGGTGGCGTGAGTGTTCCAGTCAATAGATAAGTAAACCGATCAAAAAACAGAAAAATACAGTCAAAGTCAAAGTATTTTATTGTAAACAGGCAAAATAATAGCACTTTCACAAGTCAAAATTAGCATCTCGTGTACAAGGAGAAATACATAAAATATATTAAGTAGATTAAATCAATAATATTACATAAACTAAGTATGTTTTGAGTTTGAAAATACAGAAAATATTTATTTATTTATTTACAAAACCTTACATCTACCATTACAGGAATTCACCTAATGCGATAGTGCAGCAATAATTAACAAATAACCCTCCTCAGTCGGCTAAAAAATAACCTATGATTTAGGCATAACTTAGAATTCTTAAAGATACCTTTGTAAATTCACTCAGAGTACAACCAAATAGGTCTAGTTCAACCGCAATTACATTGAGTACGCGAAGTGCACGCGTAAAAGGCGCCTCCCGTAGGAGGTTGGTCCGCGCGCGTGGCACTGCCACCAACTTTGGCATCCGTCGCCGCCAAACATATCTGTCTGGGACACACAAGTGTATGCGCTCTAGAATACCCGCTTTGTGGACCCTACCTCTCAGTACCTTAAATATATAAGAAACGAGTGTGAGCTCTCTCCTAACCTTCAGTTCGTTATATCCGACCATGCCTAAAATAAACAACGTAGGGTACATCAAAGGATAAAAAGGATACACTCCGTATTTTTTCAAATATAAGTACCTAATGAACTTATTTTGTATCCTCTCCACCATCCGAATGTACCTCGTTTCGTGAGGGGACCAGATGACTCCATTGAATTCTAATTGACTCCTGACCAGAGCGCTGTATAAGGCGGAAATATGCACCTCATTCGTGGCGGCTGTAGTTCCTTTTGTCGCCATTTCACCGATAAGTTGTTGGACTGTAGTCTGTTTGACAATCAGTCAAACGAACGGTCAGTCGAACGTTAAAGTAAAAAATAAGTCGAATAGAATTCTCTTTATTATTGTATTAAAGTGAATCTTTTCTTCCACGAGTCGGGCGAAATCAGTATGAAGTGAAGTGGTTCGAATACGGCCCGGGAGATTACTTACTTTACTTGAGCAGGATAGAGCCAAGCCTCACATAGAAGAGTTCACGTTCGGTACGCTCTCTGTACCGAACGTCCAACGACCGACGAGATTTGGATAGTCGTATCGACGAGAATGAGATCATAAAGCCCGTGATTGAAGAGAGGAGGAGCAGGCGTTTGAGCGACAGGCAGCGGGCGTTCAGTCTCTCGAGGCTTTTGGAGTCCCCTGAAGGTGACAGAGTGAGGTTTTACGACCGCGAGAGGGACTACCGGGGGTACCGCGACTTGACCGAGCATCAGCCGAACAAGTTCCATCACAGCTACGCCAAGCCCGTCCCCCGCGGCAAACTCGGGATTGTCCGTCCTTAATGAAATGCCACAATAGATATATAGATTTGTTATCAGTTTCAAGTGTTACATAAAATTGACGTTTCTTAAGCCTTCGGTGTTTTCTTCAGCTATAGGTAATATAACAGCGTGCTGAGAGACAATAGGTTGGCTCGTCCCACATCTGCTCGGACTGGTGAACAATGTCCACTCAAAGGGATGTTTCAACCAGCGCGCAAGCGAGGAGAGGCCAGCAACTTGAACCCGCAAATGGAGCAGTATGTAGTGTGGAGCCTATTTTTTTGTGCGACGTGATAACAAACAGGGCTCGTAATATCGTATTACCTTTAAAGAAGTTCATGGTCTTATCGCGGTAAATGGTAATTCGTTAGCGTAGCAACATTGGTGGTACAATGGTGCTAGTAACATTTGACAGTTCTAATTATTTTATTCTCTAATATGACAAGGCTGCATCCAAAGCCATATATATTTGGGCCAGTGTTGCCTGCCCTCACACGGCATGGCTATGCCGTGGCGTGGCGTGAGTCCAGGCGCAGCTGCTTAATATATTAAATATATTAAATTACCTTTCAAACCGAAAGATTTTCAAAATCGGTTTGCAATTGAAGGAGAAATCGCCCGAAATAAAAAAAAAATATGTAAGATCGAACATATAACCGTCTCCTTTTGTGAAGTCGCTTAAAAAATGAAAAACACGGACGAAGACACAGGGTACAGCTAGACTATTATTAAATTGGATCATGGAAACTATTATAAGCTTATGTGATAAGATTGGCTCTTTGTTGTCGATATTATTATGTAACTCCATTCTTATCATTAAATTATTATACCAACTCGGTTCTGAATCCCAAAAAAAGTGCTATGCAGGAGCATACCTATTCTGTGGAGGACCATTGGGCCATGATGTCCAATAACTACATAGTCTGTAGTTCATTATTCGCTTGCGATTGCCAATTTCAAACAAAGACCGATCAGCAGTGCTATTACGCAGTGTTGATCATATCGGTTTCAAGGGGCCCGACCACAGAACTTGGCTTCAATCAGATTGTCACTCTTTTCATAGCAATTTCGACTCTATCGCAAGGCACTAATGAATTTGACGGCTTGAAACCGCTATGATCAACGCTACGTAATAGCACTTCAGGGCCCTCATTCGTTATGACCATTAACACACGTCACTAAAGTACTACGTTACTAGTTACTACACGTAACGTGACACCGTCACGCTGTGGAATCGTTCGATAAATTACGAACAAATATATTTTCACATTTTATTATTTTATTCGTACCTAACCTACATACATAGTTTATATTTATATATACTCACCTACATTTTGCTGGAATGACTAGTTTGGTTTGTATGGAATGGATCTTGGTCTCCTCTAACATCTTCTACCACTTCAATCTGTCTTTGTCCATTCTGTAGTAGGGTATATACTTAGTTACTTATTGAGCGAGCGAAGCAAAGTCTCCAAATCTACTTGGGCAAATCTGCGTTTGTATGTATCTATAGTTAGGCGTAATGTTTCTTTGATCGAAGATAATTCTGACTGATTGACTGACTGACTCTCTTCTCTCTGACTATAGTGTTCTGTGGTCAGTATGATGTATTTTCACTCTATTAGCTGGATTTAAGCGATTAAAATAATGACCACCAAAAATACTTTCTAATACCAAATGTAGTAAATGCTCATCAAATCTTTGCGAGCAAATTAATCCGCTATTACTACTTAAATAAACCAATAAGATATTTTTGACAGAATTGCGGCTAAAAAACGCATTGCTACTAAAAAAACTAGGTAGGTTAGTTGGTTTGAACATAATGATTTTAGGTTAAAATGGCCATTTGAAGCCAAAAATTGGGTTCTAATATTGGTGATAATTTACTGTTTTTGATAATCATTTACTATTTTTGGCAGTATATAGTGTTTTTTTGACGTTACATTTTACTATATCTGGTGGCAAACGCCTGCACAAAATCTATTAGTTGACACACAAGCATGTTCTTGAATCTTGCCAAAACCAGTCTCTGTCATCACACGTCACATCTACACAAGTTGCTTATCATTTTATCTCCAGGAGCACTGGACGTACCCTCCCTTCGAAGCTCAAATATCCGAAGATGGGCACATATACGCAAGAGGGACCCAAGATATGAAAAGTGTTGGCATGGCTCACTTGGAAGCAGTCAGGAGAATTAAAGACTCTGGTGTTAGATTGAAGAGGACTGTGCATATCAGTTTTGTTCCTGGTGAGTTCAGTCGTCATCATCAGCCGAAAGAGGTCCATTTCAAGAGGTATGGAATAAGAGGAGAGTTTACTATGTTTATATTAAGTATAAACACGATTGGTGGCTGAGAGAGGGGAAACGAAGCGTCGGTCGACCGGCAGCGAGATTGCCCGGCGATATTGTAAAGATCGCGGGTTGAACCTGGAACCTATTGGCACAGGACCGAGGCGAACGGCATGGTGAAAGAGAGACTTATACTTAGCAGTGAGAAGATAAGAGCTGTGGATGATGATGATGATAAATTCGAAAGTTTTATTATTATGATTCGACAGGTCCGACGTCTCTTTTGGGGTCAAAACTTTTCAAACCTTCTTGCTTGGAATGTCTTTTCACCGTTACAAAACATTTAATAAACAACAAATGTACATAGATTAAACACTAATCTATAATTTTGTATGCATTGTCATCGATTTGTGAGCTACCCTGAAGTTTCAGCCGGATAGCAAATAGGGAAGTGCTCCAAATTTGAGTTGCAAGATTCCACCTGGAACGACAGACAGACAAACAAAAAGTGACTTGACAGTCTTAGAGGTTTTAAGTGTATAATCTTTAGTTATTAACCGACTACAGCAAAGCAAGGAAAGGGTAATGAGTTTAACAGTCTATGTATGTAGGTATATTTGTATCTATATATGTGGTTATGTGGATGTTCCACCATAGCGTCGCTCCTATTGGTCTGATTTTGACAAGTGAGGTGTCAATCGATTCGTCTTCAGGTACAGAGTGTCATATGCTTTTTTATCTGACTGCGGCGAAGCAAAGGTAGAGTTATGTGTAAAAAAAACTAAAAACTTGGTCAGATTTTGACAAGCGAGGTGTCAATCGACTCGTATTCATGTATAGTGTCATAGTGAGTTTCTTTATTCCACCGTAACTTTTAAATGCCTGAACAAATTTATATTGGAAAAATTAGTTTGGGATATCGTTAGAATCATTACATCCCGCCGAGTAACATAGGTGTCAAAATGGGTATCAAATTGAATGCCTTGATAAGCAACATTCCAACAGTATATAATTTATTGGCATAAGTTCTGTTTTGGTAAGGCAGGCGTGTTTTTTTAAGCTTTTAAGATAGTTAACTAATAATAATAAATATTTTGCAGATGAAGAAATCGGCGGCGCTGATGGAATGAGAATATTTTCCGAATCTGAAGATTTTAAGAAACTCAACATCGGATTTGCTCTGGATGAGAGTGCCCCGTTCCACGAAAATACTACTTTGATGGCTTTTCATGGAGAGAAGACTTCTAGACGTAAGTTCTATTAGTTAGCTAGCTTTGATTAAAAACACTTGAAAATAGAGACCGTTCGCTATGAGCAAAACGTAACTGTCACAGTTAACAGATCAACCGATTTTAAAAAATTTGAGCTATCCAGTGTCCACCAGGTATATATTGAAATGAAACATATCCATTACAAAAAAATGCAATCTGTGTTGTGGTTTCTGAGCAATGCGTGGAAAAAGGTACGTATGTAACCTAGATACACGAATTTTAGTAAATACATGTTTAGATAGCCTTATAAATTAACCTTATAAATGAATAAACCATTGTAATTCAACAATTACAAATTTAACCAATTTGTAATTCAACAATTACAAATAATATAGCACTAAGTTACAAAAAGTCGTACAAAGAAGCATTAGTCTAAAGTACTTAAAATAAGCTACTGAATAAGAATATAACGTTCAAATATATTCAAAATTAAAATATATATTTTAAATATGTTATGTACTTATTTTTAATATTGTGTCCATCGGTCTGTATGTTCACGCATCACGTTAAAACTGCTGGACCGAATGAAATGCGGTTTTCACTGTTGGATAGCTTAGAGCAAATTAAAATCTGAACTTTGACGGCTAAACGAATTTTGACGAAAGTAGTATGCAAGGTAGTAAGTATAATGTACTAAAGAGGTAGGGCAGAGCGGGGTCTTATGAGCCGCGGGGTCTCCTGCGCCACCCACACTAGCACACAGACGATGCATGATAGATACAGGTGAGGTATGGCAGAAGAAGCGGGAAGGGTACGCGGCTCCGTAGCTGTTGCGTCAGTCGCCGGCCGGCGTTTGGTTTGAGTGTAGATGTACGTTGTTACTATTTTCGCGCCAAAAGTAAAAAAAGCAGTTTGTCGTATCTTTTGGTCTCCAGTCCATGCTTGTGGTGTTAAGGCAATAAAGTAAGTGTATTTTCATTAAATAATAGTGTGATTATACGATAACAGAACCAAAAATAATCTAATATTAACAGTAATAAGGTGGCTTCGTCAAATCAGTGAAAAAATGGGGAAGGGGTCATTTGAGCCAAAACAAGCGGGGTCTCTTGAGCATGGCGCATTAGACCCCATTATTGCAGGTTGATATTAGGTTGCATTGTTTTTGTTGTGCAAGTATATTTTATAGCAAAATTGTAGTCAATTTGCATTAAAAAAACTGGTGTTTAAATCACTATGAATCTTTACACAACAATTTTCTTTTTCAGCATGCGGAAATACAAGAGGAAAACTGAACGACCTATAGTGTCAAAAGATCTGATGAAATTTGCCGCAGAAGAAGTCATCAACGGCAAAAGTATCCGAAAAGCGGCAAAAGATAACAAAATAGATAGAACTACTCTTTCAAGGTATGTCAATAAGTTAAAAAATAATCCTGAATCTGACGTCTTTAAGGAGTACTCTAACCCTCGGCAAGTGTTTTCTAAGGAACAAGAAAAACAACTAAAGGATTATCTCGTCAAGCTGGCATCTATATATTATGGTTTAACACCAACAGATGTCCGTCGCCTTGCGTACGAATGCGCTGTTAAGTATGATAGAAAGTTCCCTGATAGTTGGCATACAACTAAAATGGCAGGAAAAGATTGGTTGACCTCTTTCCTTAAAAGGAACTCTGAACTATCCATTCGAAAACCTGAGCCCACTAGTCTCGGGAGGGCGACATCATTCAATAAAACGAATGTGCTATTATTTTATGATAAGCTGGGCGAAGTCCTTGACAGGTATAAATTTACGCCTTCCAGAATTTGGAATGTAGATGAAACGGGAGTTCCAACAGTAATGAGACCTGCTAAAATTATAGCAGCGAAGGGAAAACATAACGTTGGTTCTGTGACCTCAGGTGAAAGAGGCACCAATGTCACTGTTATTGGAGCTGCGTCAGCTTCAGGCAATACAATTCCTGTGATGTTTATATTTCCCCGTAAGAAGTTTAAGCCTCATTTTATAGCAAACGGACCACCAGATTGTATTGGACGCGGTAATGGAAGCGGTTGGGTAACTGATGATGAATTTTATGATTTTATCCAACACTTCATTCATCATGTGAAACCAACGCAGGAATCACCGGTTTTATTACTGTTGGACAACCATTCTTCGCATTTGGCGATTAAAACAGTTGAACTTGCCAAAGAACATTGGGTGGTTATACTCTCATATCCACCCCATTGTACACATAAGCTACAGCCATTAGACGTGTCAGTCTACGGCCCATTCAAACGGTATCTTGCATCGGCACATGATGCATGGCTTCGCAGCAATCCCGGGAAAACAATCACTATTTACGATATACCTCAATTAGTTGCAACGGCTTTGCCGTTAGCAATGACACCAACAAACATATCGAATGGTTATAGAAGAACAGGCATTTACCCGTACAATAGCCACATTTTCACTGAAGAGGACTTCATGCCAGCTTTTGTAACAGACCGTCCTGAACCAGAGCCTCAACCTGAAGCACAGTCGAGTGATGCGAGAGAGAGAGAATCAAATACCGAGTTACAATCTCCATACCTGGAAGTAAATGTACCTTCACCAGGTATTGAGGTGGAGGTAACCTCTCCAGTAACACCATTGCAATCAACCGTCACAGTATCAACTATTCAAGACTCATCGAATAACAAAGAAAATGTAGACCCACATGATGAAATGCCACCTTCCTCCAAATTCGATGTTTCCTTTTCACCAGAATTTGTGAGACCATTTCCAAAAGCAGGGCCAAGGAAGCAACAGCAAACACGAGGGAAAAAGAGAAATTGTGCCGTTTTGACCGATACACCGGAGAAGGACCAGCTTGCTGCAGAACAGAGTAAGCGGAAAAGTAAGGGCAGCAAGAAGCTAATGAAAACGAAGAAAGAGACTGTAAAGAAAGCTATTCTTAAGAGTTCTTTTGAATCTGATGATGAGACAATACCTGCTAAGAAAGTTAAAAATGTCCAAAAGAAGAAAAAACTGCAGACGAACATGGCACCTTCTTCTGACACCGAAGAAGAAGAATATTTTTGCCTTGTGTGCGTCGAGGCCTATTCTGATAGTCGTCCAGGCGAAGAGTGGTTGCAGTGCACCGATTGCGGCAATTGGGCACATGTCAAGTGCACCTCTGCTGCCCGTGCAGTTTATGTATGCGTCAACTGTGACAGTGATTAGGCTAAGCCACAGTTTATATGTTCCTTTTTTTCCCTAAGTAAGTTGCTGTTGTTTCTTAATATGTTTTTATATTTTGTTAACTAAGAATTTTGATTAAAGATTTATGATATATTTTATTTGTATCTTATATTTTTCTTATCAAAAAACATTTATAAGTCCACTGTCTCAACTAGCCCCGTGGGGTGGTTCAGTTGACCCCACTTAGTGGGGTCAACTCAACCATCTGACTTTTGTGATATCATGTAAATTTTGTCTAGTAAACAAAGTCTTTTCTATAGTGTTTTGATGGTATTACACAGGCAAATAAACAACCTATCTATTATTAAAGACATAATTACCTAAAGCTTCATAAATTCTAAGATATACTGCTTTGAACAAAATCATGTTCAAGTGACCCCGCCCTGCCCTACTTTTGATCTTGGAATTGCAGACAGGTTGCAGGTCAACTTGGGAGCTGCCTATGCGAAAGGGCCCTATCGAGTATGCGCGACATATCAATACGGCTTTAGGTACTCTTTTTAAAATCGCTCAATAAAAAAGATCAATCCTTATTTTTTCGCTTCAGTACCCTACATACCGGAACACAATAATATTGCTTGCACACTGCTCGGCGGCGGCTTAAAATATGGAAAATCGATTTAGAAGTATTTCTTAGATTAACTCCATATTCCTCGTGGTCACACTAGTGCAACAAATCGCTGTGACCACGAGTCCGTCGCCCCTCTGAGATCTTATTGTCTCCAACCAAGGATCAGTTTCCTACAACTTAATCATATTGTCCAAACCGAAGTGCCTTTCTGATTGAAACAAACAATTCTGAGATCTAATTTCTTCAATGATCAATGTTTAGATTAACCTTTCATTTATCGGTTACTAACTTCAGATCATACATATGCACTTATGTGGCTCTGCCACGGTTGGACTAGCGCAGGCTTAACCCTTAGTTATAATACGCGCCACAAAAGATGAGACTTGAGATGCCACGTGGTTTGACTTGCGCAGTAGACGATTTATAGGTCGGAAAGGGCGCGGGAGGACGGCGGGGGGCCGTAGTATGGCGCTGCGCATGCGCGTTAGTTGCCTCTCGTTCTCCTCACCCCGTGCACGCACCGCTTGACTCCGAAGTACAGACGATGCAACGTGCGTTTATAAATTTCTACGTAGTTTATAGTTGTGTTATATACGAGTGTAAATTTGTGAAATATTGACTATGCCTCGAGGTAAAACATTAAGAAGACAAAGTAGGAAGATGGTTTACGATGTTTATACCTATATGTTAAAAGAAGCAAAGGAAGGCGTACAAAATTTGAAGCAAGTACAAATGCGTACTGCGGCTGCAACTAAAACATAATTAATTACAGTAAAAAGAATTGTGAAGGAAGCAAATAGTTCCGATTTACTAACAATTTTCCGCACTCCTGGAAAAATAAGGTCAAGGCCCAAACTTTTAGCCGATATAGACGAATTTGACAAAGGAGTGATAAAAAGATGTATTCACAACTTCCATGTTACGAACAAGGAACTGCGGATCCTTAATAAAATTTTAGCGAAGTTGCGCGATGATATTGCCTTTCCAGGTTCTAATACAAATCTACGCCGCATTTTGAAAGACCTTGGTTTTCGATGGAAGAGGACAGAAAATAATCGAAAAATTCTTATTGAAAAATCCAATATCAGACTGAAAAGAATTGAAAATCTGAAAAAAGTCAGAAAATATCGCCAAGAAGGCCGCTCTATTGTATACACTGACGAGTCTTACGTCCATTCCACGCAGACCACCTCCAAATCTTGGTCTGATGATTCGGATAAAGGTCTCAAAAACCCAATATCTAAAGGCCAGCGCGTGGTTATTGTACACGCTGGTTCTGAGAGTGGCTTCATACCAAACGCTTTACTGACTTTTAAATCTGGGTCAAAAACGGGTGACTACCACGACGACATGAATTACGAAAATTATCAGAAATCGAACCCAGCTAATACCCAATCTTCCACCAAATGCCGTCGTGGTAGTTGATAATGCCTCGTATCACAATAAGGAGTATGAATCTGCACCAAGCTCAAACACCAAGAAAGCCGATATGCAATCATGGCTAACCCAAAAAGGAATTCCCTACACTCCAGATATGCTTAAACCACAATTGTACAAATTGATAAAAATACATAGAGAACAATATGAGAAATTCAGCATTGATAACATACTATCTGAACACGGACATGACGTACTGCGATTACCCCCATACCAACCTGATTTAAAACCTATCGAAATGGCTTGGGCTGCAATAAAAAGTTATGTGAGCAGTAAGAATGTGCAATGGAACCTCAAACGAGTGATAGAGTTAATAACAGAAAAGGTAAACCAAATGGGACTAAATGAATGGAAAGCACTATGTAATAAAACAAAAAAATTGAAGACTTTTACATAGAAAGTGATCACATAATTGACAATTTGACGGATACGGAGATAATTATCAGAATAGGAGATTTGTCAGACAGTGACTCAGGGGACTCCGGTAGTTCCTCATCGTCATCTGACGAAAACGACGATCTGTCAACTCCTGGAACAAGTGCTATATTTTCTAGAGTAAATGTACCTTCTAGTGGCCGCGTCCCAGTCAATGATCTTCCCGCTGGTGTATCATTTATTAACAGTGACAGTGACTAAGACAATCTTCCATTTTTTATCTTAAAATTTATTATTTCGAAATATATATTGTAAAGAATTTTAATATAATATTGCTATACACCTAATTCCGAATGTCATCGAAAAATCCCAGAATAGATATTCAAATAATGGATAACTATTTCGTACGCGACTATACCTGCGCAGGCTCCCCACTACTGACGCTCGTCAAGTCTCATCTTTTGCGGCGCATATTATACTCGCATGACGAAAAGCGCACAACTGCTTGCATATGGTCTCAGCTTACCTCATATTATTTTAAAGATTTCTGACGAACTATTGATGGATTTAAATAAAATAATATATTTTTTCAAATACTATATTATTATTAAAACTCGGAATAATAGGAACTATTCCAAAAATAGAAATTAAAATCTATAACTTCGCAGTCTCATATTTGACTACGAAATCAAAATCACGTCATAAACATGTTTTTCTTTTCATCTTGCGCGGAAGTCGTTGGAGGAGTCTCAGTCCATTTTTCTAAAGGACCATCTGCCACTGTATCTTGATAAAAAAATAATAACAAAAATACCTCGTCCAATAAAGTAACGTTATTACTCACACGGGGTCAAGCAATTCAAGCATTATTACTCACACGCGCACGCGTGTGAGTAATAACACTTCGATTCCCTTCGATGTCCTGTTTGTTACTAAATTGGCGTCTTCAGCGCGAATAAGCTACTGTTGGCGGGAGCATCCTACAACTGACTGAAGTTTATTTTGTCGCGTAAAGATACGTTGACCCCATGCGAGCAAGGGTTATCCAAGGGTTATCCACTTCATTTTGTCCAATTAGCCTATTTGCAGACGTATCATGATGACAAATCTGGGCTTCAGCAAGTTAAGAAATTGTAATTATGGTACGCTTGTATGTGGACTAAGACGTAGCTCTACAATCTAGATCCTACAATCTTTATGTAAGGTTTTCGGAAATTAAAATAACCGCAATCGACTCTATATTTTAAAGGTTATTGAAATCAAATCCCAGTACCTACAATGACCAAAAGTATACATAATTACATTACTAATAAATTCAGTAATTACTTCGAGTAATCTATACGACATTTGACATTGATTAAATCTAAAATATCTAACCGATCCAGGACAAAAATTAGACTACGCCAGGACCGCCGCACCGTATCGTAACTATTGCAGTGAGTTTGAGTTTTGCACTACATAACCATTATCCAATTATCTTAAAGCTTTTGAAATAGTTGCCTACTAATTAACAACCACAGATTAAAATCATGCTTTGGCAACGAGTTTGCTCACACGCATGTAGAATGTCATAATTATGAAATCTACCATTTAGATGTTCATCTGTGTGAGAATTAGACGACAATTTAGCAATGCACTTCGAAATAATGTGAAAGAACTGTCGGTTATTAATAACATTATTAAATTAATTTATGAATGTAATCAAGTACATAATCAATTGTGAAACGTACTAGACATTATTTGCGCCCCCGGTTTCATTTGAGTGGATGATGATGAAAAGTACCTACCTAAAGTGTTATTCAAGCACAGAATTAATAATAGTTGATTCAAGGACATAAAGTAGGTATATACATACATACCACTTCAAAATCTATGCTTCCGTTTCAGCCCTGAGTCGCAGAATAAATAATAGTACAAGCTGAGTGTTAAGGCGGGGTACGCTCTCAAATGTCTGTCCTGCTCGTCCAGGTGCAGTGGGAGCGGGAGAGGTGATGAAGCTCGGGAGCAGATTTTAGAGTATTTTTTACCAAAATATGCTACCAATCCCAGCTGAATCCTCCTCTTGGCTTCCCTTTCGAAGTTGTCTTACCCAATTGCTAGTATGCCCGAGGTAAACATATTACTGAATAACTTCAAGGGGTAATAAGGTTTAAACATAACCTTAGTTGTATCCATGTTCATCCCGAGACCTATGTAGGTTTAGATCAAATCTTGCAAGCTGAATTAGAACCACTTCCTTGTAACTTAAGCATGTGAGTTTTTACATGTTGGTTCAGTTCCGATGAATTTGCATTTTCATGGTAAGCATGACCTGAATCGACCCCCAGGAAACAGGTCCAGACAAAGAAACTCTTCAACGGCCAACAGCACAGCTACGTTTTTTTGTACGCATTTTATTATGATAGCCAGTTTGAAGTTACACCATGACATGGTTGCTGCACCCCGGTTTGGCTCCTGATTAGGGAACTCCTCAAAGGTTAACAGCGTAGACACGACATGTTGTATACGCATTTAATTGTGATAGCCCGTTCTAAGTTTCATCATGACATGGCTACTGCATAAAAGCTATTTTTTTAAAGTTTTTAAATTAACTTATTAAAACTTAAGCTGTGATTGACCTGTTTACGACAATGGCAACACTTCTATGATTTATAATATTAGTGTGATGTGATTAGTACTAGCAAGAAGGTTTAAAAAAGACGGTGTCCGCACCGCTTAATAGAAAGTGAAGCACCCAAGATATGCCGATCCGCTCGTACACACAAGCCACCGTTACACCGTCACACACTCACACCGTTTTATCTCAGCAAGATCTCGACCTTGATAAGTCGTGTTAATTCTGTCAAGTTCTCACGGAAAATCAAAAACAATGCAGTCTTTGTGATGAAATTGTGTAACCACAAATTATCCACTCACGCACATAAGCCGCCATTTGCTATGCTCCACTCGTTTGTTTGGCGGTGTAGACTTCCATCTTTTTTAAACCTTCTTGCTGGTACTTAGGTACCTAAAGTAAGAAAGACACATACAGATAAAACCAAAGTTACCGACATAGCTCTAAGGAAGCACGCTGAAGAGGCAGCGGGCTGGTCACATTTCCCGAAGAAACGATAACCGTTGGTTGACAACTTGACAAATTAAAATGCTCATATATTATTTGTTTTTAGAAATGACAGTGACCTGTAGAGGCGCACCGGGTCATGGATCTCTTATTGCGGCGGGAACTGCTGGAGAAAAGGCATGTACTTACAAAATCACTTTTTAGTACCAAGCGTGTCCATAACTGTTGCAATAGGTATTACCGATTTTACACAGCACTACACTGGTTACTCTAAAACATTGATTTTGCCTCGAACCGCTATGTACTTATTTATATTATACTGTATGTTTCAGCTGCATTACATAGTCGACAAGTTCATGATGCTGAGAGCCCAAGAGCTGAAAAAAATCCAAAACGGAGCTTGGGTCGGTGACGTTATTAGCATCAACCTGACGCAACTTGAGGTTTTTACAAGAGTTTTATAGTAATTTCCTGTCTATCTATCTATTCAACCCGTATCAACCTTATTTTATAACCCCCAACCTCACAAAAGGAAGGCTATTAACACTAGCACACTTTCTTCTTCCTTCCCCACACGGGGAGGGTGAGTGGTTTGTCCAATGTCCATTGCAACCACATCACATTTAGAACTTCAGCCGACTTGTTCACGCAAATCTTTTGTATTTTAATTGTTAAACTGATCGTTGGACAGGCGAGTATTTCACTGCTGATTTTATGCGGTTTTTTTGTTTGACAGATAATATTCCTGAGTTGGATAAAGAACTATGTCATTGAGATTGTGATTTTAATCTGCAACAAAGTTAGGGAAGAAAATTTAAAGGTGCTAAATAGCTAGTTGTACTATTATTTATTCTGTGGTTTTGGCTAAGATTGAGTATAACAGAACTGATGGTAGCGGTATGGTAACCTTTACAATTGGAACTTTATCAGAACTTCCAATTACCAAACCGATACAACAAAATAATGTTACTTAGACATTACGAATACAGTGCATGCGCACGCGTAACTAGGTAGTAGTTATAGAACAATGCATACTCGAACGACATAGGAACTATTATTTATTTTGTGCTACAGTGAGATGTAATGTACTTAATTTTTTACCTTTATAACTTGCAAAGGCCTTCCTCTCTCACGCTATTTGTTCTGGTCCTAAACGGATTCTATCCAAATTATTATTTTTTAAACGGTTAAACTATATCTTCCACTTGACCCAAATTTTTCTTTATACAGGGTGGAGTACAAATAAATGTTGTGCCAGCGAATCTTTCAGTGTCGTTTGATATTCGCATCCCACCCGATGTGGACCACGTCGAGTTTGAAAATATGGTAAGAAAAAATAATCAGATTGGCCGTGATGGATTAATCTCTGTTTGAACAAATAAAAATAGTATACCTATTTTCATATAATGTGTACATATAAATAAAAATCTACTTGCAAAATGATCAACTGATTATCGATACATGACCTTTTGATTATCGATAGAACTTTAGATCAATATTTATTTTGAGATTCTAACAAAAAGAATCGATGACTCAAAAATTGATCTGCAGTTTCAGTCAATTTCAAAGTTGATCTTAGAACACGTTTTCATTCTTAGCTTGAATTCTATGGCATTATAATCTCTGGCAACATTCAAGAGATAGATAACATCTACAAGATTATTGACCTTAACAATCGATAATATTCTTATCAATAGAAAACAAACAAACAAAACATCACACCTTTTGTTTGGTAGATTGAAACTTGGTGCAAAAACGCTGGCGACAATGTGACATTTGAGTACCTGGTCAAAAACCCTGAGATAAAGAGCACGAAGATAGACGGGAGTGTACCTTTCTGGACTGCCATCAAGGACGCTGTTAGTGGAATGTAAGTGCATAGACGATACAACTAGGCTTTTCAAAAGTAGTTTTTGTTTTATTAGAAAACTAGTTATACCCCGCGGTGTTGCCCGCGTATTCAATGATAAAAGGTATCCTATATGTTACTCCAATATGTTTTGACGTGTAAGCGAGTACAAGCAATCTAAATATAACTTTTTTTTGTTTTTTTTTTCTTGGATCTTATCCCTATATACTGTATATATTTGTAAACTGATGTACAATAAAGTATCATATATCTATTTATCCGTCTTATGTTAACTTCTGTATTGTACAGTACTTGCCCACCTTTACGAGTATTTAAAAGGAGGAGTTAAGTAGGAAAAGTTATTATTTCATTTCGGGTTATCGAGTTTTTTTTTTGTGGATGATTTTGGTAGGTTTTCCAAGGGATTTCTGAATAATCCTAAATTAATAACCCCGTTTCAGTGATTTCCTCTTTTTAACTATGGGCACCAAAGTAACCACTTTTATTTGCTTTATTTCCTTCTCTGTGCAAAGCCCATCAGTGGGAATTGACTTTTAACCTACTAGAGACAGGAGGTTCTTAATTTATGTATTTGGAATAAACTACGAGTGTTATCTGCCTTTTTACACGACTGCCCAAAAAAGGAGTGTTATAGTTTTAGGATTCATGTATGTTTGTATGTGTGTATGTTTGTACGTTTGGGGTATCGCTAGAATCCTTACATCCCCCCGAGTAACATAGACATATATTATTTTTGAAAATATTCAGTATGGCGGCAGTATGGCACCATTTTCAAACTCGAAAACAATATTTTTTCTTCGAAATTTACAATATGGGTATCAAATTGAAGGTCTTGATAAGCCCATTCCAACAATGTATAATTTTTTGGCTAAAGTTCTTTTTTTGCAGGGGATGCGTGTTTTTTTAAGCTTTTAAGCTAGTTTTACAATATGGTTATCAAATTGAAGGCCTTGGTAGGCATAATACAATAATATATAATTTATTGGCAAAAGCTCATTTTTAAACAGTTTTATTTAGCTTTCTCTGTTTTTTATGTTTGTTTTTGTTTGGGTCAAATTTAGTCATTGAAATTTTACCCCATTCCTGGGCCATTATTCTCTATTGCCAATAAGGCACGTTACGCGCCGCGTTATCTGCGTGGAATCGTACGGCAATTGCCGTACTGACGTCACACGTTTTCGGCAAGGAATTTCATGCGGCATAGTGAATAAGCGCCCTGTTGACCGATTGATCTGAAATTTGGTACACATCTTTAGTTCTGACGACAATACAATGATGTATATTCAGTACTAGACTTCCCGCCCTCGACTTCGTACGCGCGGACTACTGTTTATCGCAAAAAAAAGCATCCTATGTTATTCTAGGATATTAAAAACTAATGCAAAAGTAGATAAAGCACTAATGCTCTTGATGTTTTTTGACAGACTTGTTATTTCGTTTCCATGGCAACCACAGGCCATTCTGTGATGGCATTCTTTACAGTGAGTAATCAATATTTTCCAGTGTTCCCGTGGAAACTTACAATTTTCCGGGATAAACAGTATTCTATATTTTATTACTGGGTATAAACTATTTCCATTCTAAATTCCATCGAAATCCATCTAGCCGTTATCGCTTGAAAGCTCCCCAAACAAACAAACAAACAAACAAACAAACAAACAGACAACGTTTCACTTTTATATATTAGTATGGATAATTGTAAATCCAAGATGGCTACCACCACAAAATGGCGGGTTACTTTTTTTAAACGCTTTTATATAACTTGCAATGTTTGTATGTATGTATGTTTGTCTAGGTCAAATCTTGCAAGCTGAATTAGAACCACTTCCTCTTATCCTACGGAGTTGAATTTTTGCATGTTAGTTCAGTTCCGATGACAATGCATTTTTATGGTAAGCTTGGCCTGAATCGATCTCCAGGAACAGGTCCGGATAAAATAACTATTCAACGGTCTTCAGCACTGTCCCGAAATTTTGTGTACACATCCTATTATGATAGCCAGTTTGAAGTTTCACCATGACATGGCTGTAGCAGTCCGGGTAAGCTCCTGACTTGGGAACTCCTCAATGGTTAACAGCACAGACACGAAATTTTGTGTACACATTATATTATGATAGCCGGTTTGAAGTTTTACCATGACATGGTTGCTACTCTCCGGGTTGGCTCCTGATTAGGGAAGTCGTCAACGTTTAACAGCATAGACGCGAAATGTTATATACGCATTTAATTGTGATAGCCCGTTCTAAGTTTCATCATGACATGGCTACTGCATAACTTTTTTTTTTATTTTAACTTTTTTTTCAATCGCATTACAATATGTGTATCAAATGAAAGGGCTTGACAAGTAAAAGAAAAAAACAAAAGAAATAAGTAACTAAATCAAAAACTAAAAAGTAGAATATAAAATAAAGGGTTTTTTATTTAAATGGTTTTATTGTAAAGAAACTTAAGAATAATTAAGAAAGTGTAAAAAAAACGTGGAGAGAGCAAAGAGAGACAATTTTTTACTCTCTGAACACTTGATCTGACAGCTTAGTCCGCTTAGCTTTCAGTACACTGTCTGCATCATTCTTAAGTTTCTTTACAATAAAACCATATAGGTACTTAACTTATAAAAAAACGAATAAAACAAGTTATTAAGTACTTATTTCTTACCTTAAAAAACCTTTTCTTTAGACCTAGATCACCGCGTGCCTTTCACACATATTAAATGTATGGCCAATTATTTTTTTGCGGTGATCGAGTGCTTGATGTTTTCAAACTAGTCACTGTAATCTACTTTTTTGATGTCATCGTATTTACCTGTACTGTACATCAAATAAAACAGAATGAACGTTATTTAAATTTATTAAGCTAAGCCCACCAAATTCAGCGTGGTCTACCTTATTGAACATATTTTAAATTTCATGGTTCTCAAGTCGCTGTTTTTTTTCTTTCATAGGGGCATCAAACTAACAAGCGTGATCTGTCCGGGCGCCACCGACGCCCGCTTCGTCCGCCGCCAGGGCATCCCCGCCATCGGCCTGAGTCCATTCGACAACACACCCCTACTCGTTCACGCACACGACGAGAACATGCACGTCGACGCTTATAGGAAAGGAATCGATGTTATGGAGAAGATGGTATTAGCCGTGGCAAACTGTACCTAAACTTAAAGCTTCCCTATATCTCGTTTTGTCATGAGAGCGGCGGCCGTGGAGTTCGGAATGGCAGTCGGGGACTTATTTTGTACAGTAAAAAAGTTACAGTTTCCAATTCCGGAGACAAAATGTTGGCAAACTTTGTTTTGTATCTCCCTTTCAAATGTATTTAGCAAAAACAGAGACAAAATAATAAACGTCAAATACGTTACTACTGGGACGGCGACATTTTAGCGATAAGTCCGCCCTTTGTAATTTAGTTTTAAGATTAATCTGTACTTTACATTATTTTTAGTTTATTTCAGAAAATACAATCATTTAAATAAACAATCATTTAATTGAAACTAAATAAAACCTACACTAAACTAATCTATTATGCCGCTACCAGCAAGTAACGTTACTAAAATGCTGGCTGCTGTGCCATGTTGTATGGCAATATTTGATCTTTGTCCAAAGTAAAGTACTTATTTATTCTGTGGTAAAGGCCAGCAGTTTGGTCACGTGTTGCTACGATTAGACGCGCAGATAAGTCTACAAACACTCATTGCATTTATTTTTTACTGTATGTATTTTTTAAATACCAGTAAATTAAGTACTGAAATAGAACACAAACTGTCTGAGCATACACTCAAACTTATGGCAGAACGAGGCGAGGTGAGGCTGCAGTCTTCAGTGGATATGTCGAGTTACAGCTTGCTTAATAAACAGATCTCCAAGTCAACGCGACACGATTTGCGTTCCTATAATACTAATTGTATTATGAACGCAATAGAGCGGAACAAGGGCTCCAAAGTGTTCGCAAGAGATCTGTCTATTGGGCAAAGCTTGTTGACAAAGCTGTAGTCCGACAGTGGCAGCATCGTTTCGTCAAAGCCATAGAATTTGAGTGAGCTCGAGAAGTTCTATGGGCAATTATACACCTCATCGCATAGTCCTCCTAGCACGACTAGCGATGCCAGAGCCCGTTGGACCCGACATTATACCAAAGATATCGCGGACGTCAGCCTATACGAGATGAACGTCAGCCGTCAGCCTATAACAGAATGGCTCTCAAATAGCTTAAGAGCAACAAGGCACCAGGGTAGAAGGAAAAACGACAGAGCTACTGAAAGCGGTTGGAAATCCGGTACTTAAAGTTCTTCAGAAGCTGTTTAACTCGGTCATCCTCGAGGGTACTACGCCAGAGACGTGGCACTGCGCGCATAGTGGTGCTGTTCTTCAAGAAAGGTGATAACACCCTCTTGAAGAATTATAGGCCCAATTTGCTGCTGAGCACGTCTATAATCTGTTTTCGAGAGTAGTTACAAACCGTCTCGCTCGTAGGCTCGACGACTTTCAGCCACCCGAACAAGCTGGATTCTGGAAGGGCTTTAGCACCGTAGACCACATCCATATGCTCCGGCAAATTATACAGAAGACCGAAGAGTTTAATTGGCCACTATGTCTAGCGTTTGTGGACTAAGAGAAAGCCTTTGATTCAGTCGAGATCTGGGCAGTGTTACAGTAATTACAGATAGACTACCGGTACATTGAAGTGTTGAAGTGTTTGTATGGCAAGGCCACCATGACTGTCCGTCTCCAAGATCAGAGCACAAATTCTCTTGAATTGCTAAAAGGGGCGAGACAGGGAGACGTTATTTCTCCGAAACTGTTCACCTCTGCACCTGAAGATATATTCAAGCTTCTGAACGGATATGGAATTAACATCAATGGCGAATGCTTCACTCACCTTCGATTTGCTGATAATATAGTCATCATGGCAAAAACCCTGGAAGCACAATGCTCAGTGACCTCAATATTGTTTCCCAATAGATGGGTCTTAAAATAAACATGGGTAACATGTCAAATGCTCATGTCACACCCATGCCGGTCTATGTTGGGAACGATATTACCGAAGCTGCTGATCACTATGTCTACTTAGCTCAAGCCGAAATTTCATAATCAGTGAATGCTGTCAGTGATGACATACAGTACTGAGACGTGGTCGCTAACTATTGGTCTCATACACAAGCTCAAATTCGCGTAGCGTGCAATGGAGTGAGCTATGCTCGGAATGTCACTACGTGATAAGATCCGTCATAAGAATTTCGTAGAAGAAACAAGGTTATCGACATAGCTCTCATAATTTTCGAGTTGAACTGGCAATGGGCAGACCATATAGTTCGCAGAGCTGACTACCGCTGGGGAATAAAGGTTCTCAAATGCGTTATTTCCACTTGAACCCCCCTTTGGAACCCCTGAGGGGTCCACGGATACTCACTATTACACTTGGTCCCCCTGGGGGATCCTCGGATACTCTGTGTTACTCTTGGACTCCCTGAGCATAAAATCATTGCAGTCGACGTCAAAGAGTTTAGTTATTAACGTAATTCTCCGTAGATTTCTAATCTTTTCACCATGACATTTGACATAATAATAATAATTATGTGAGAACACCATGGCTGATTTCTGTAATAATATTGAAATCATTGATTGTAAAGACGGAAAGGTGCTTTTGTACTTTGATCACCAGAGTATCACATAAAACTTATAAGAATAAATCAATGCTGTGGAGGTGTGCCAATAAAAAGAAGTTAAAATGCGCAGGATACATAACTATTAGCGTAAGTCGAATTTATGTATTGTACAAATAATAATTAACAAATACCTAGATGAAAGAAATCAGGAAAGAAAATTTTACTATTTCAGGAGGACAATTTCTCTGTTAAAATTAGTTGCACATGGTCCCGGTTGCATAAAAGACGAAAGCAAGAATAAAGTTGACATTTCTTTACATGATTGAAGGAGACAAGTTAAGGACCACAATTTTCAACCTATTCCTACTATCTATAACGAATGTGTCAAGACTCTCTTGGAAGACAAAGGAATAGATTTGGTAACAAGTATTCTGCCATTTGAATCTGAAGCGGTCTTTACGAAGCAAGAAATTTAAATACCGGTATTTTTAAACTTCGTAGCAATAGCCAAAAAATCATCATCAAAAAAGATATGCAGTTATGTCCAATGTTATTATTAAAATTATAATAAATATATCAATTTTCTTTTCAATATTTTGTTTTTGACTCAGAGGGTTCAAGTGGAATAATTTTTTTGTAATTATTCTTGAACCCCCTTGTTGGGAGACCAAGTGTAATAGCGAGTATCCATGGACCCCTCAGGGGTTCCAAAGGGCGGGTTCAAGTGGAAAGAACGCTCAAATGCGACCACGAACAAGCAAGCGAAGTGCAGGGAGACCCCCCCACAAGTTCAGCAGTGGACTTCTAAAGGCTGACATGAAGATGATGGTGATAATAATAATTACTATTAATTACTAACTACTACTACTACTACTAAAGGCTGAAATGATAATGATGATGATGATCTAGAATTCACTAGTTTACGAGATAAATAGTTGACCAAGCTAACACGTAGTTCTATTAATAATTCCATAGTGAGAAACTAGAATCCAACTGTAAAAATTACGGACTGATTGCATTGCAAAAAAGTGGAAAGATTAGACCAGCTCCAATCAATAACTCTATAGTGAGAAACTAGAATCCAAACATAAAATCTACTGGACCGATTGCATTGCAAAAAGTGGAAAGATTAGACTAGTTCCTATCAATAATTCCATTGTAAGAAACTAGAATCCAACCATGAAACTACTGGACCGATTGCATACATTCGATAGCGGTTTTACCCTGGCTTCGGAACTCTAAATTTTTACGCATTTGGCCAGTTTTTTTTAAAGTTATTTATAGTTTAATAAGTATCTATAGTTTATTTTTACTTAAAAGCACAGCTACGCCTTTGTAGAGTACAAGTATACGGCTACGACCATCGACCCTATTAAACAAAGGAGGACGGGGCAACGTAGAACAACATGTAAACTACACCCGGACTAGATACAACTACAGGCAAACACACCCACACAGATAAATTTGCACTGTCGTACACTTCATGCACCAACAACAAAGATAGAGAGACATACGCAGACTGTAGCGCAAAAGAGATAACAATATTCATTCTTGAACCAAATACGATTCAGGTATCGGGTAAGTCCGTCTTAGTCCGTAAACAAAATGTAATGGAGGTCAGCAAATAAATTTCAATGAAATAAAATAATATTAGCTTCTACCGCGGTTTTGATCACCACTGTAAAAAAATATTGTTAAGTATGGTATTTTTTTGTAGTAGGTACTTAAAACAGCGGTGTTAGTGTGTGCTTGAGTAACAATATTTGAACATTTTATCATCCAATAATACCATTTACGAAAGTTTGTTTTTATGTTACACAATCACGCTCGGACTGCTGATAAGACTATGATGAACATTTGAAAAAATACTCGAGTTCTTGGCCATAAATGAAACTAGTGTCAATCGATAGGGAAAATTATAAGAAACAAAAAGTGTTCTATGAAAAAATCGTGATATACTATATGACATATTTGGGTTTATTTTTCGTCCAACTTCACGGCAATATTAATACTCGTTTGTCGTGCTATATTTTTTCTCGTATATATCGTATTTTCTAGTATATCTCGTATATTTGTCTCGTATATTTTTATACCCAAATATCTCAGAAAATATATCACTTAGGCAGTGTATTAATACACTTTACGAATATTATATTTTTTCCAGTCGATTGACACGAACTCATTAATGACCACGAAATCGCCATTTTTTTTTTCAAATTCACTTCTGTTTAGGTATGCCAATAAGGTAATAATATGCTCTTTAATATAGGTAAGGACATATCACCTACCCAAAAATATGGATCTGCGCTTTTTAATATCTTCCTATATCCTTTGTGAGTTGTACACATATGTTCTGATTTGAAGTGTATGAATATAATAAACTGTTATTGTTGGATAGCCAATCTGGCTCTTCTCCATAGACAACTGCATATTACTAGTACTCTAGAGACAGACTATTGACGAACGTCGCAATTAGCTTTTGATTATCGCCACTTTGGCCACTGTTAGCAGTAATTTGGCAGTCGTGAGCGTCCACGGAACTAATGTATTTACTACGTACGTAAGTAGTTAACGTATTTACTTTTTTTGTACTATTGTACGCTCAGGGGGCGCTTTGAATCGGCACAAACGAAAGTACAGCAGAGCCTATTCATAGAGATCAGTGCTCTTCCCTCTGTCTTCTGACAACTTGTAGCCACTTATGTTTCCACAGTTCATCTTTAGGAAACCTATTAATAACAATTAACATATCAGTGGGTGTAGAGTAGACAAAATAAACATGTGAATTAATATCAGGAACATGTTAGAAAGTATCTATTATGTTGACGCTTCTAATATAAACAAGGGGCAAATACCTAAAGGTAGGTAGATTAAAATAAAATGTAAGTGAAAAAAAAAACAAGTCTAAAACCTATGTATTTTTTTTCTTCTTGATGGTACAAAGAGATCTGGGCCCTATTTCATAAAGCGACAAATCATAATAAACTTACAAATGTCAGTCGAATACGCAAAACCTGCGTTTCATATAACAAAAATGTACGACATTTCTATAATTTGGCTGACAATTGTCGGTTTGATTGACATTTGTCAGTGTACTATAGTTTTATGAAATAGGGCCTTGATCAAACTGTTATACGCCGTTTGTCTTGTCGCACTCTTACGAATCGTATATTTCTGTCCCTTTCTGCAAATGGCGATTTTCAAACAATATCAATCAGTAGAATTTTAAAGAAAAATATGATTTATAGTACTTACGAGTGAAAAGTAATGCATTGCAACTTATTTTTGGTTCTTGAGCTATTTGTACACCTTATAAAAGAACAGGAAGGCATTTTTGCTGCGAATTCCGAATAATATGTGGTAAAGTACACGCACGCGTTACACCAACGCAACTCCGATTATGACTGGAGCCAATTGTGTGCGTTGCACCTAATATACGCGGTCCATGCTGAGTAGTTGGTTCCTAGTCCTCCTTTGTTTAATAGGGTCGATAGTTACGACAGTAACATATACATCAATGAGTATACATACATTTGAGTACGTATAACAAGTAAAATAAATTGTAGGTTTTTTTTTTGTAACATGACTTCAAAGAGTATATAAATACTACGTTATGATATTAAAAAGTCATGTTTGATGTCGAGGTATTTTTTATTTCAACTTTATCTCAGGCTGCTTCTTGCTTTAAAGAAATGGAATTATAGTTCGGAGAATGATAAAAAAGACAAGTAATTATGTGTCTTATCGTCCGATTCAACTTGTGGAAGTGTGTCAAAAACTCGTAACTGGGTGTAAGAATAAAAACTATCAAAAATGATTTGTTACGTATATTTTTAAATCAGTACCTACTTACTGCGTTCATAAATATGGATTACGAATATTTTTCGGACTCCTTTTAATCATGTCGGGGTAGATGTACTGGTTCGTGAACTGGTTGTTGGCGAACTGGGCTGTGAGCACTGGGTTGATCTTCTTCCTCCGCGCCTTATTCGAGAGCTGTTCTTCGAAGCTAAGCAGGAGCTTCAGGAGGGTAGATCGAGAAATGTTCTTAAACTCTACACCATCTTTAAGCTTTACTTTACCTGGAAAATTAGAGTAATTAACGAAAGAAAAGTAAAGAAAGTCTACTGAGTGGTTTATTTTTAGTAGGTAACTAGTACCTGACCGATGTTCTATATATCAGTGGGGGTGGGGGGAGTGACGGGGTAGAGGGGTGCAAAATTAGTACGCGTGCAAAGCCGTTGGGCCCAGCTAGTACTCTATGTAAACTGAGGCAAATTCGTTGCCCGCCCTCTAAAATGGAAACAAAAGTAATTGTCACAGATCTAATAATAAGTGGAAAGATTAGACCAGCTCCTTGGGCGTGGCGTGCACCACATATATTAGGTGCAACGCACTCAAATGGTCTTCAAAACTTATAATAAAATATTATCTTAATTTCTGACAGCAGGTTTTAATTTTAATCGACTTCACAAAAAGAGGAGGTTCTCAAAAATAGTAGAACAGATGAGTCGTTTGTTTTTAAAAGCTTTTATTTAACTTGCAATGTTTGTTTGTTTGTATGTATGTATGTATGTACTCGTATGTATGTATGTTTGTTTAGGTCAAATCTTGCGAGCTGAGTTAGAACCACTTCCTCTTATTATACGGAGTTGAATTTTTACATGTTTTTCTCAGTTCCGATAACAATGCATTTTTATGGTATGATCTGAATCATGAATGAAAAGGCGATTGAGCCAAAATCGGAGGTCAAAAATGTTCGCCCAGCAGTTGAAGCGCTCGCATCTGGCAAAGCTTAGGAGTTCAAGTGGCAAAACCGTAACTTCAAAGCTGGAGATCTTAGCAGAGATAGAAAACATCTATGGCCGATTGTACGAGTCGCATGCTTCACAACCCAACTCTATGGCAGAGGATACCCAAGCTAATCTTAGTCGCCACTACACGGAAGACCTGCTAGAAATCTGCCTGGATGAAATTGGGATGGCGCTCGTCTGAGCTCTTGAAGGTAGGAGGTAAACCTGTACTTCAGGAGCTTCAAAAGTTGTTTAACTCTGCTCTGAATGCTGGGAGAACTCCAAAGGCGTGGAACAGGAGTATTGCAGTTTAATTTCAAAAAAGGGTGTTAAAACTCTCCTGAAAAACTACTGCCCCATCTCACTCCTGACCCACGTCTATAAGCTGTTTACGTTATCATAAATCGTCTCGCAAGAAGACTTGACGAGTTTCAGCCTCCATAGGAGGCCGGGTTTCGTTATGGATTTGGTTCCATAGACCACATACACACAGTGAGATAGATTATACAGTAGTCTGAAGAGTATAATCAGCCCCTGGGTCTTGCTTTTGTGGACTATGAAAAAGCCTTTGATTCCGTTAGACCTGGGCTGTTTTGGAGTCACTGCAGCGATGCCAAATGGACTGGCGGTATATCGAAGTGCTGAGATGTCTGTATGACGCTGCGACTATGAGTGTTCAAGTACAGAACCAGCAGTCTAAACATATCCAGTTGCGCAGGGAAGTGAGATAGGTGTCATATCCGCGAAACTGTTCACGAACGCCTTGAAAGAGATATTTAAGACACTGGACTGGAAAGAGAAGGCCATAAATATAAACGGCGAATACATCTCACACTTAAGATTTGCCGATGACATAGTCCTTCCGGTGGAATCGCTGGAGGAACTTGACGAATGCTGAACGGCCTGGCTGATGTTTCTCAACAAATCTGTCTCGGGATGAACTTAGACAAGGCCAAGATCATGTTTAACGATCTTATTACCCCGAGCCCTGTAGTCATCAATGGTGGACCCGTCAAAGTTGATAAAGATTATATCTACCTCGGGCAGACTTTGCAATTGGGCAGAAACAACTTCGATAGGGAAGCCAACACATGAATTCAGTTGGGCTGGCATTCGGAAATCTTCTTCAGGTCTTCTCGTCGTCCATTGCACAGACGAAAGTCTTTAATGCGTGCTTCCTACCAGTTATGACATACGGAGCCAAGACTTGGACACTAACAGTGGGACTTGCCCACAAATTTAAAGTCACTCAGCAAGCTACGGAGAGAACTATGCTCGGGGTTTCTCTGAATGATAAAATTCGGAACGAGGTTATGCGGCAGAGAACTAAAATCACCGACATAGCTCAAAAGATTAGCAAGCTGAAATGGAAATGGGCTGGCCACATTTCTCGAAGGTAGTACAACCGCTGGGGTAGATGTGTCCTCGAGTGGAGACCGCATCTTGGCAAACGTAGTGTAGGACGCCCACCGGCCAGGTGGAGTGACGAACGTAAAAAGGCAAAAACTGCCGGCAGAAACTGGATGAGAAGAGCCGAAGATCGGGCTCTGTAGCGTTCATTGGGAGAGGCCTATGTCCAGCAGTGGACAAACATAGGCTGATGATGATGATAATCTGAATCGACATCCAAGATTATCTCAAGATAAAGGAACTCTTCAACGGTTAACAGCACAGACATGAAATTTTGTGTACACATTTAGTTTTGAGAGCCAGTTATAAGTTTTATCGTGACATGGTCTCCAGATAAAAGATTTCCTCAATGGTCAACAGCACAGATACGAAATCTTGTATATGCATAATTAATTGTGATCCATGGACGCTCGGTGCGGCGATTTAAATATTTTTTTCGCACAAACGAAAGTACGGCACAGCAAATCCATAGAGATCAGTGGGGTGCGTAGATATAGGTATGTATTAATTGTAATTGTAAGGATATTAGGTTTAAATGATACCTATGTTTGGCACCGCCTTCAAAAAACTCTTTCTTATCTTATGTTGTATTTCGAAAAAGTGATATTGTTCTGGTTAAATTGTAATTATTTTATTCATTTTAGTGGTTGTTTACAAAAGAACATTTTTAATATGAAGTCGTTTTTTTTTGGAAATTTATTCTAGAAATCCCCTTTGACAATCCCCTGCGACTTTATGTATTTACATAAGAATCTAGAAGTCTGCAAAGAGCTCTTGACCTGGTGGACAAATGGTTACCAAAATGGCGAATCACTGCTTGTGCATCAAAGTCAACTTAGGTGACATTCACTTTGAGACAAGGCAGTTGCCCTGCCCGGCTGTGAAGATGGGAGATAGAGATTTGCCACATGAAGATTTTGTGAAATATCTGGGAATTCACTTGGATAGAAGGCTCACTTGGAGGACGCACATTGAGGCAAAAAGAGACCAGGCTAGGCACATATTTAGAAATCTGCAATGGCTTTGGGAAGGAAAATCTAAGTTCTAACAAACTTCTGGTTTATAAAGTTATGATAAGGCCGATATTGACATATGGGATACAATACAACTATGTGGTAGCGCTACTGATACTAATATAATCATGATTCAGAGAATTCTGAATACCATCCTACAGACGCTGGCTAATGCTCCATGGTTTATTACTAATACAGAAGTACATGGGCATTTAAAAGTTGACACAATAAAGGAAAACCTTGAAAAAAAAAGAAACAAAAGAAAACAAACAAAAAGAGACTCTCAGTTCATCCAAACCAAATGGCGGTAAATCTACTGCAGCCCAACACAAATAAACGACTGAAAAGGCATATTATCTTGGAAAGACGCTTATCATAAGCAGTCTCTTCTATGCTGGGTTCAATGGAGGATGCATTAACGCAAAAAAAAGACAAAATCTTAATCAATCAAAACATTATCAAAGAAAGAAAAAAAAATTGTAACCTTTAAAATAGCTATAACTTTCGATCTTTGCTTAGGCCACCCAAAATAAAGAAAAATAATGATTTTTCTATTGAAATTTAAATCGACGTCTTATTCAAAATGTTTACTGTAATCAAACACTGAAAAGAATAAAAAATATATAATTGAACCAGAATAATATCACATTAACAAATTTTAAAATTTAATGCCTATACAAAAATACAACCTGTGAAAGAGTTTCTCGAAGTCGATTTTTTGAAGATAAGAAGATTCTGCTTTTGGTCTTGGCTCCCCTGCCACAGAATAAATAATAATACACCCTCTTCCGTTGGGTGGGTGAAACTAAATAGTAGATGTGTTTAGTATGTTTAATCATACATCGACCGAATTTATGAACATATTTGTATTATTTTAGTTTAATGGTTATGTCTTGGACTTATAAACAAGAATTGTATGTAAACAAGAATTAGGTCAGTTATACTTCAAAAAATGGCACGGATGTATATTTGTCACACACTAAATTATCTGATGAAATATTATACGAAACGCAATTTTAAACACGAAGTAGATTGACTTATATATTACTTACTGGTTTCATTAACCTTCAGAATAGTGCACCAAATAATTGCCAGGTAAAATCCACACAAACTCAATCGCATGACTTCATGCAGAGCACGTTCACTAATAAAAGGATGTTAGTTAATGTTTGATATCGCAAGTAGAGGTTCTAACATTTCTATTTTCTACGAAGTTAGCTCTTTTTATTCCATTGTTTGACGCTTATCGCTGAGCGCCCGCTGCGCTACTCGAGTCGCGAATTCTCGCTGTATCATCATAATCATCATCGTCAGCCTATATCTGTCCACTGCTGGACGTAGGCCTCTCCTAACGCCACTGAGCTCGGTCTTCAGTTCTCCTCATCCATTTTCTTCCAGCCGCTGTTCGCAGGTCTTCACTCCAGCTGGCCACAGGGCGTCCTAACTATGTTTGCCAAGAACTGGTCTCCACTCGAGAACCCGTCTAATCCAACGGTTATCGGTTTTTCGGGAAATGTGACCAACCCACGGCCACTTCAGCTTGCTTATTTTTAGAGCTACTTGATACTTGATGAGCGGGTTCTTTTCCGCAATTAGGCCGTATGTCGGCCCTTTTTGCGTGACGGGTGGTGCTGCTAGTCAGTGCTGCCACCCGATGTCCTCCAAGAAGGCCAGCTGCTTCTGTATTACGGTGCAGGGTTCCCGGTCCTCCCAGAAAACGCGCTCGCTGATTCGCCACGCTACTGCACTCCAAGAGCACATGTGTGGCCGTTTCTTCAGCCATGCATCCTCTGCAAAGGGCAGCCCCCTTGCAGATGTAATGCTTCTGGTAAATAGGTGTGTTTTAAGGGCACAATGACCGGTGATTATTCTGACGACTTTTTGGAGCTAATGGATATGAAGCTGTAGCGGCTGCAATCCAAGTAATGTCTCAAGTGCTGCCGTAGGGGCAGTTCTCACACACCCAGTTACAGCAACACAAGCCAGCCTCTGGAATTTATGTAGTTTGCTAACTGTGATGCTCTGTTTGGCTCAAACAAGAGCTCCATGAGCTATTGAAGGCCTAATCACGTGTTATACAGCAATAAAGAAATCTTTGGAGTGAGGCCCCATAAACAAGGCTACTATCTCATTTTGACAATGAAGAAGAGTGATAGGGAAAACATGGGTACCGGACTCGTGTTACTCTTCAGGTGTCTAGCCCAGTTGTTTGCTATCTAAGGTGATACCCAAATACTTTACCTCTTCAGTCTGGGTCAGCTGAGTATTGAAAAGGTAAGGCAGTGTGTACCTACCTATCTACGTTTCTTTTGTTTGTAAACATGACTAGATTGTTTTTTGGATTCACGGTTAATCCAAATTCTGTACACCAGCTCTCTAAGATCTTTAGAGCATCATTCATGATATCACAAGACACGCTGGCAAAATGTCCATATACAAGAATCGCCAGATTGTCTGTGTAGCCAGTGAGGTTGGTTATTTAGCTTTGGGATCAGGTCATTTACTACCATGTTCCAGAGTAGCCCTCCCTGTGGGCACCTTCTTAACACCATCCCCCTGGTAATTCCACCTAGGTCGACGCGAACCGCTCTAAGCTTTAACATGTTTAATAACAAGACAAGACGTTGTGTCTGGGCGCTTTTATTGACATTGAAGGAGCCTTTGACAAAACGAATTTCGTAAACATTAATATAGCGCTACAGAAGCACGGTGTGGATTCGACTCTGATTGATTGGGTCTTAAGACGAAATCTCGATATGACTACATCCCGTTAAGGCTAATTAGCTGTATATCCATTATATGTTATCAAGACGTACAAAGGCATCTAAACTTGGCAACTAGTTACGTTCAACCTCACACTTCCGCATATACCTACGATGTGTGTACACACAAGACTCTGATACTTTGACATTGCGTTCAAACACTAATAAGTTAACAAATTAGAAAATAAAATAGGGGGTGGGTGCATCTATTAAAGCCATTTTACTTAATCATATATTGAAAAATTATTTGATAGTCTTTAATAATAGATAATATATATGAAAATAAAGGCCTTCCAGACAAAAAATATGTCTGTTTTAAGAGTGAAAATAATAACTTTATGATAGGTATAACAATAACTTTCTAATAAGAATATTTAGACATCAGTGCAAAAAAAGCCCTTACGTTACTGTGCAAATGAAAAACACATGATAAACACACATGTTCAGACAGACATGTTCACATTTCAGTGTATGGCATTTCTGTGTGAGGTTGCCTCAATATGCACAAACCTACGTTGCTATTATTTTTTTTAAATTTAATAAAGAGACCCTGACTAATCCAAGACAAAAGCAGCCAAAATGCCTTGTTTGAAGACGGTAACCGAAAAAGGAACACTATACCTAGTATTTAATCGCAAATATAAAAGAGAATTTAACAAACTTGAGATGTAGGAAATTACGCCCATCGTTTTTTTTAAATAAATGTCAGCGATTTAGACATAAATAAAAATATAATAATTACAAATAGTTATATATTCAAACGGGACATAATCGCATTGAAAACTTAATTTTTATTTACCTCGACGTTTCGATCAAGTTGCATTGATCGTGGTCACGAGAATACTGAAGTAGCGACTAAAGGGCGAGCGTTGTCTCCAACTACTCGCATTTGGTTTTGTAAAAATTCATAATTGTCACGACACACAACACTAACGAAATCTGCAGATTTCTTCTGATATTCGCGACGCGAACACTTGCCTAGCACGGGTTTCCAGGACGCAGCGAACTTGAAACCATCCTCCCAGTTGAAATTGGGATACTTTTTAATTTGAACCGCTTATCTTATCTAGATAACTTTACATATGAAAACAAATGAATACTTAGTTACAACTTAGTGACAACTTACGCTATCTGGCCAAATGGCAATGTAGTCATAACGCGATGTAGTCATATCGAGATTTAGTCTTAAAGCGGAATGGTCGTACGTACCTGCTATCTAGTCATATCGAGATGTAGTCATAAAGCTTCTAACCCGCTGAAACGGAGACGCTTCGCTAGCGCTTCGCGCTCGCTCGTTCAATAATACGATATATTTTTAAACGTAATACTTATATTTTACATAAATCTTTATGTATATGTACAACAGATTTATAATATTTATTTAAATCTATAACTATCACAAATGCTTTAAATATTACGCTGTAACAAAATGCATTGTATGCTAAAATAAATATTTTGGCAATCGGATTTCTTGGTAAAAACAGATTACAAAAATTACTTGTTCTATTCCATTCTTTTAGTTTATTTATGGATAGGTAACTGAGCAAAACAAGACTCATTTTTTGGAAAGTAATAATTGCTTGTTGGAAGAAAACAAGATGAAAATGACAGCAAATGTAAATATAAGTACAATTGTCTTTTTAAGACATTAGTTATGTAGAATACAACAGAACTAAATTAACTTGAGTTTAGCAACAGCTGGTAACAGTTTTAGTGTTATGATTTGATAAACAGTTAATTATTTTTTCTAAACTATTATCTAGTAAATGGCACATATCAATTTCATAGCAATTCTAATTTATTCTATCTCTACATCTAATATACTCGTAACATATATAATTATGCATTCAAATATAATACTTTTTCAAAAATATACATCACATTCTTACAGGAGTAGATTATTTTTAGAAAAAATATTTTAAAATATTTTTATTGTACCCTTGATGTTAGTATGAATTATTAGTATATTTACATATGTAATCTCAGGCATTCGTAAAGGCACATTCAGTTAAAAAAAAACTTTAGGTTTTCGCTCATTGGAAATACTATACCTAAACTTGGCTCAAATACCGCCAAACATTCCACAGTACTAAAACAACAATCTAGTTTTTAGTAACTAAAATGAAAAGTAACTAAAAGATTATTTTTTTCAGAGTAGATAGTACCTCTACCTACGTCTACCTTTCTCATTATAAACCAGGTAGTGGAGCAATCAGAAAAATAAACAACCAATAGGACCCCTTCATTTTTTAGCACGTCATAATGAAGTGATCAGATTGGCGAAGATATTTTGCCAACTCCGCTTCAAGCATGGTCTTTTAATTTATTAGAAATACAACTAACTATAAAACTTTTCAATATAACTGCATCTTTTTGTAGGTACACTTTTATTATTTTTTCCACAATGCTACGCACAGCTTTGTTAATTTCATGTAACTTTGCTAACTTGGTGAGCTCATGCGGTCTCATTAGAGGTGTCTTTTTTCAGCGTTTTTGTTCTTCCGCAGAAGTAGTCTTCGATTTCCTGGAGCGTCCTGCCTTTGGTTTCCGGTAGGAAGAAGTAGAAGAAGAATATACCTGAAAAAGAAGCAAAATATGTAACGAGAGCTTTACTACTACTAGATACTAGAGAAATAGATATGTATATGTACGAACAAATTAGAAGACATGGTGATATGCACCAACCCGCATTGGGCTGGCCCATACGCTTTCTCTCTCTCTCTCTCTCTCTCTCTCTCTCTCTCTATCCGAGAGGGAAGACAGCACACACACACACACACACACACACACACACACACACAGCAGTGGGAACGTAATGGACTGATGATAATGACATAGGTATAATTAATATTTATCTGTCTAGCTATTTTTCAGAGAATCGGCAGGTAGCTGTTTTACGTATAAGTTTTTACGTAATTTATGTTTCTGGCAGTAGTTTCCTTCACTTGAATATTTGATAAAAAAAAAGCCCTTCACTGAACAAGAATATAACATTTATTCAGTGTTTCTGAGCAAATATGGCGTTTTTTTCATTGGCGACACCGGCACGGCGTTCGCCGGTCACACTAGATTGCCTATTTCCAGTCTATCCATACGATGAACAAAAGATCATGAGATATTGAACAGTTTTTATATGTGTGCAAAAATCAGCCTTAAGCTTTAGTAATATAAGTAGGTAACTATACTACACACCATCCACTGCACCATATGTTTGCAGGCCTCCCGGAGAAAGACTACAGACTTGAAGATAACATACTTGTCACAAGTACTTACTACACAAAGACATGGCCCCGTAGAGGCCGAAGACTCCGTAGTCGTTGAGCAGACCCTTCAGGAAAGGGAAGGTCTTCACAACGGAGAACACCGACAGGTGAGCGGCGCACGTAGTCATGCCGCCCACGATGCCACGAACCTGGAGAGTTCAAATAATTATGTGTGAAACGTGATCAAAATTCTTTTTGTACAACTGCATGAGGAGATCAGCATGACTTTGGCCTTCTAAATATCGTTATATCTATACATATAATAAAGCAATAAGAAGTCTGTACAAAGAAGATAATTAAAAAATTAGTCTAGGGTACTTAATATAAGCTACTGAACAAGTACATAACATTTTTAAAATTCGTGTCTGTCTGACCGTTTGCGATGTGGTTTTCACAGCTTAGAGTTTGGCTTAAAAACTGGGGTACTTGGTATCTCAATCCGATGAGTAGAAGCCGAGCAATCGATTAAAACTTTTCGACGGCTGAAGGAATTTTGATTAAATGTTGGTATATTCGTATTTTAGGTCATGGAATACTTTACCTTTTGTATGTAAGTGTCCCTGATTAGATTTTATTAATCTAACCAGGGACACCAAACAGGAGCCACGGTTATATCAATAATCAATCTAACAAATCGATCTAACTACGGATACCTTTTGAATGTAAGTGTCCCTGATAAGATTGTATTAATCTAACCAGGGACACTTAGCAGGAGCCACGGTTATATCAATAATCAATCAAACAAATCGACCTAACCACGGATACCTTTTGAATGTAAGTGTCCCTGATTAGATTGTATTCATCTAACCAGGGACACCAAACAGGGGCCACAGTTATATCAATAATCAATCTAACTTAACGTCTATTTAATGCATTACGAGCAATTAGTATTATAAATGCATATGAAATGGAAATTTTAACCTAAAATTATCATGTTCAACTTAATTTAACCTACCTAGTTTTTAAGGCGCAATGCGTTTTTTGGGCGCAAATGAAACATAGTAAATAAAAATGCAATCAGTATTTTTGATCAGAAAATCATATTTTATGCAAATGAAAGCTAATTTGATATGAAATCAGTATTTTTGATCAGAAAAACATATTTGTGTGCACTTGAAAGTTAATTTAATGTGCAATCAGTATTTTTGGTCCACATGTAGGTTAGATGTAAAGTATTTGATGTAAGAATATTTTTCTGGTGTGCGGTTAATTCCGCTTATAAAAGTATGAAAGTTGCTCATACCTGCGTGGGATAAACCTCTCCAATCATGACCCAAGGCACGATGAGGTACCCCAGCGTGCAGGAGATGACGAAGATGTAGATGCTGGCCACCGGGATCCAGGAGTGGACCGGCTCTATGTTGTTCTCCTTCCACATCTTCACGAAGTACATGTATACCGCTAGGGTTATCATTGTGGAGCCGCAGCCAATCGCTGGAAAATTAATATGTACCTAAAGTTAACTCGACAATCATTCATATATCAGGCAAAAAAATAACAGTATCTGGCCATAGATTTCGTTAAAAAGCTTAGACTAGGTACCAGCTCTTCGGACGTGGATCACATAAATTAGGTGCAACGCACATAATTGGTCACAATTGGAGTGGCGTTTGCATAGGTGTTAGCAGTGACATTCGTTATTATATTATACGTGCTGCAGTCTGTGTGTGTCTGTCAATTATTTATTGCATTTTTCCCATCGGCCGTTTATGTAACCGTAGTTCCGTAACCAGTTACGAATGAGAATGACTGAAGGGATGGGCTCCTCACCCATATTTTTTGTGTAAACAAATACGCATGTGTTTGTTCTGAAATGTAATAAAAATGTAGGACTAGTAAATAGTTGTTATTATAAACTTACATGAAATAAAAGTGAGCGGTCTTCTCCCACACCTTCGACAGAGAATGCACCCCACCACAGTAAATATCAGCCGGATGATGCCCATTGATATCGTGAGCCAGTACTTATCACTCATGGCTCCTGATGCCTGAAAGTAATCACCATTGATCAGAATGTTAAATGTTTACAGTCAGCAAAATGGCTTTGGCGTAACTCAATGTTCGGGTCTTGGCCCACTTTTTTATTCTGTAGTCAATTGTCATGCTTCGAAGAATTGTTTTTTGTAATGGGCTAGCGTTTGGGTATCTCAAGTTACTAAGTGGTAGATGGTGATAAACACGCTAAGCCTCGGATTTAAGAATTAGTCGAACTGGTTCTACTATTTGTTCTAAGATAGAACAGATTGGACAAAAAAACTGTTCTACTGATCAGTATGACATATTAGATAAGAACAAATTGTATTATGGCCGTTCAGACTCCAGAACTACTGGCTGTTAACGGACGAGCTATGTGTCCTGCCCATTGCTTCTTCAATTTGCTAATCATGAGTGCTATGTGAGCTATGAAAGGGGTTTGCGACAGATGAACTCCCTATGCAAAATACAAAAAAAAGTTCTTTAACAATACCTCAAAAACTTCAACAGCATAGAACGTGATGGTGTTGACTCCACACCATTGGTACACGAAGAAATATATAGCCAGGATGGCGAACGGCTTCAGGGCGGATGGCGAAAGAAGTGCCTTTATTATTTGTTTGGGACCTCTCAATCTGAAAATGAGCGTGAAAGATATTTACATCATCTTGCTTGTATCTTGATCAGTCTCTAGAAGAATCTAAGAAGCTTTATTATGGTATCAAAAGAATACTCTAATAGATATCGACAAAATTAGAAGTACTAACGGTTCAACATGATTCTTCTCTTTAAACGCGAGCATCTTCTGGATTTCCTCATCTAGGTTGCACGTGGACCCCCTGAGCTTTGCCAGAGAGCTCTCAGCACCTTCCTGCTTGTTCCGCGTGAGGAGGTAGTTGGGAGTCTCCGGGAGGAGGAGCATCCCGATGAGGGATATCATAGGGATGATGGAACTGATGCCAGCCAGGATATTCCAAGACGTCACGCTACCTATTACATACTGGAAAGAATTTAAAGAACAATTCGTCAAGAGTTTTGCGTGTTATGTTATTTTTATTTTTCATAAAAAGAGTTTATATGTTATTATCCATACCAATATATAAAAGTGAAACGTTGTCTGTTTGTTTGTTTGAGAAGCTTTCACGTGGTAACGGCTGGACGGATTTTAATGAAATTTAGCTTATACCCTGGAATAAAACATAGGATACTTTTTACTTCAGAAAATTGTAATTTTACTCGGGAAAACTGGAAAATGTTGATTACTCACTGTAAAGAACGGTTGTCATCACAGAATGGTCTGTGGTTGCCATAGAAACGAAATAACAATCCTGTCAAAAAACTTTACTCAAACAATACTAGTAATGTGGTCATTATTTCGACAACCTTCTTTGGGCAAAGTCGACAATGCCGCGCTGCTTGAATAGGCACCAGCAAAGTTGTATGGAATTTCATTTTTGTCGTGTTTTGCGGCCAGCAATTTCCTTTGAAAATCTATTATTGTCGTCTTTTGTCGTAGCTATATTATTTATTCCGTGGGTTTGTTAACCCCGAACGCGAAAAGAGAGGCGTTGTAGCTCCCAGACGAATGGACCGATTTTGATGTTTTTTTTCTGTTTGAAAGCTGATGTGATCGTGATTGTTGTTGTTTCTGTTTCTGTTTCTGTTTTTGTTTCTGTTTTTGTTTCTGTTTTTGTTTCTGTTTTTGTTTCTGTTTTTGTTTCTGTTTTTGTTTCTGTTTTTGTTTCTGTTTTTGTTTCTGTTTCTGTGTTTGTTTCTGTTTTTGTTTCTGTTTCTGTGTTTGTTTCTGTTTTTGTTTCTGTTTCTGTGTTTGTTTCTATTTTTATTTCTGTTTCTGTTTTTGTTTCTGTTTCTGTTTCTGTTTTTGTTTCTGTTTTTGTTTCCGTTTTTGTTTCTGTTTCTATTTCGGTTTCTGTTTCTGTTTCTGTTGTTGTGGCCGTTGTTGTTGCTTTGTTTGAGTAACTTCTTATTATACTAAGCTGGTTTTATTTAAATTCCTCGCATTGTTTGAGTAAAGCACTATACAAGCCTTGGTCCGCAATGACTGCCCTGCTGGCCACGCTATGATGGCCTCGAGATTTGCTTAGTTAAGTTCTCAGCCTTCAAGCTTGGCCATCATTGCAGCCCTTACTGCCCACGCTATAAATGCTCTTATCGCGTGGGCAGTAAGGGATGCTCTTTATCGCGATAAACTGTAGTCAGCGCTGAAGTCGCGGGCGGGAAAACTAGTACTGAATATGTGCGAGGCTACGGTGCGAGGCAATGCCTAACACCATTGTCTTAAATTTTAAGATGAAACATGGAGCGATCGCACTTGAAGATTTGCTTTGTGGTTCTCTTTTTCATTTCCCACATTCAATATTTTTTCTATGTTTTTCATACAATAAATAGATAATTTTGGGACAGTTTATCTATTTTTATATGCAAATAACGTGATGTTCACGTCAATAAAAAATAAAAATCATATGATGCGACAATTCACGAGTAAATCTTTCATTATGTAATCTGCACTTATGTGCAAATTGTTTGGTCGCGTGTTTGTTTGCTTTTCAGCTCTAATTTTACCTGAACCAATAAACTTGTCATATTGTCGTTTATCACGACCTGCTGATAAAACGTCGTCTCCGTGACTTGGGAATAGATAAAAGTGTATGTCTTCTATTAAAAGTTAATGAATTCTTTAAATACCGACGACATTGGTTTGTCAACATGTTTTTCTCGTTTCCTATGTATAGATATTTTTTACATATTTAGGTAAGTTCCTGCTCTCTCATCGATATTCTTGATGTCTCAAGTTTTCGAAACAAGTCCTAACGATAAAATCTTTAATTACGAAAATGTAAAATAACATTTGTTGTCTATGCAAGTTCTAGTTTTTGCGGATATCTTTGCGTTTTTATTTTGTTAGCACTACCTGTCAAATTAACGATACTATACATTGTAGGTTACGAATACCTTCTAAGCGTGTTGTGTCAATTGATGTAAAATTAACCTCAAGAACGACGAATTCTTGAATGGATGCTTGGTCCTGAGTGCGTAGCCATACAACTTTTCATTGTTTGACCTGTTTTTTAATCGACTTCACAAAAGGTGGAGGTTTTCAAGTTTGCTGATTTTTTAAATGTTTATATCTCTAAAACTTCTGAACCGATTCGTATAATTCCTTTTATTTATTTGAAAGGATAAGACTTCGATTAGATCGCATTTTTTTTCATCAAATTTCGTTTAGTATTTTTTTATTGGGAGGATGCAGGATTTCTGACCCGATTTGTACGATTTTTGGATAGACTTTTTGTACACCGATGTTACAAAAATGGTTTAGATTTTTTTGAATTCGATTTGTTTTGGTTTTAATGTTCTCTCATATTTTCGGGATTTATGAACCAAATAGATGATTATTTTTTACTTTAAAGAATAAATCTACAGTGTGGTATGGGATAAAATTCATCAGAATTGGTTTAGTAGTTCATTACAAGCTTCTGTTTAACTCACTGTGTTAGTATGTTTGGGACAAATCATGCAAGTGAATTTGAACCACTTAATGACGTCCAATGAAGCTAAAATATTGCACACTTTTGTAGTTCGGGCCCTTATTCACTATGAACACTCGGTCACCTAATGGGCCGCCTGCGTGGAACTGTTCGTAATTTACGAACGATTCCATAACGCGACGCGTTGCGTGTGTGAATGACCTAAGAACAAAAAAATAAAAATAAAAAAAACTTTCGAATAAATGTGAATGGTGGAACAGGAAGGTAGTCAGAGGAACTCAACAATCTAATGATGAACCCCTTCGAGTTTGGGATCATTTGATTCGTCTTGATGAGTTTTCTGGTCATATGAGGTATCCAGGGACTGATGATGACTGATCTGGTCACAGGAACCCAACATGAAAATGATGAAGTCCCTGCGAGTTTGGGCTCATTTGATTTGTTTAGTTGAGTTCTTTGGTCTTAAGTGGTACTTGGAGATGGCTTGTAAAAGCTTTTCTTATCTTAAAGTGACTTTAAGGCCCACTTGCAAGAAAATAAAACAAAGTATCTAGTTACTCCAAAAAATATTGTTATTTCTTTCACGCTACTGTCTGCGTATATCTCTCTATCCTACTTGTCTTAAATTTTTAGCCCAAACTAGACACTAGCCCGGGGCTAAGACAGCCGTGCAAGTGGGCCTAAATACTTTAGCTGGCAAACCTTCCAATGTTTGCTTAGGTCACTAAATATCAAGAATTAAAAATGTATTTCTAAATAAAGTCTTCTTATTAAAAATGTTTTTATTAAATACTAAAAAGAAATTATTATTGAACTATAACAATATCACTTATTCTAAATTAAAAATGAAAAACCACTACAAAAATACAACATAAGATAAGACAGAGGTTTTTTTTAAGTCGGTGCGAAGCCGCGTCTTAATTTTTGATATGCTTGAGCCACTGAATAAATAATAGCTTATGCACTAATACGCGCAGATGTAAAATTTAAATATCATTAATTATCTTAGTACAAAAACTGTAATTTGCTAGATTGCTGTATAAACGTGTCGATCGGCTCGTTGACGTGTTAAAATCTACTTCCATCCCTGTGATTGCAGTCGCTTGTTTTGTCTAAATCTACTTTTCATGTTTTGTATTACATACAAAACATTGTATTGGGTTACGTATATGACAGTATACGTAGGTATGTAATATTGCTATAGAAATTAACGTGAGCGTGATTCATTAATTATGGCTGTCTGCTTAGAACATCAACAATCTGATTTGCACAAATGTGTGTAAACGGTTTACATGACTTGATAACTTATAAATGAGTAGGCACAACAAATCAGTAGTTAATATCGTAAATACCTACTTGTTTGTACCTCACACATTTATTGTTATCGCACTTTGAGCTTATTTAATTATGTTTAGGTCATTTAGTTCAGCTGTAGTAGTATACCGTAGTATGTAGTATACCGTTTTGGGTATTCAATAGATTACCCAAAATAAAGACGAAAAAGAAAAGAAAAAACTACTTGCAATAGCATAATAAGTAGTATTTAAAGGTCCTTATTTTGAAGAGGGAAAAGAGTAATTAAATTTTATTTTTGGCTTAAATGAACATTTTGCTGTGAGGATAAAAAAAACACAAGAAAGAAAACACAGAAAATAAACTCTTTTCAGTCCTTTGCTTCCGTCCTTCCGTCAAACTTCTTGATATGTTTTTCTTTACTTTTTCCGTAGTCTTGCTTTAATTAGTATATATATTCACTTTGATCATTTATCTACATTGATATCGTAAAATCTGGATTATGGAGTCAAAAATGGTGGCATAATGACATACTTCACGCACTGTCTCTAACGTAAAAAAAGTAGTTTATGAAACGATTGCATAAAGAGGGTTATTAAAACACGTACCTAGTCGAGTTTTTAATAGTATCACTCGATGTTTTAATATCTAGTTATGTGCCGTTTCATAAACTACTTTATCTACACTCATGCAATAGGAACTTACTCTTAATGAAATATATGTCGTGATATTTCCTTGTTTTTTCTGGTAAAAGCTCGTTCTTCATGTTCGTTGCTGTTTCCGTGATGTCAGGTGGAGTCAAATTCTCGTCACTAACATTGCTGTCGGACATTTTCAATCAGGATAAAACTTTAATCAACGAAAACACATAGGTAACACATTAAATTGGTTAGGTACTAACTTAAAGTAAATTATGGCTCCAAAATCCATTTCACAGCGAATTCGCGCACATACGGTCTTAAACGCGCCACCATAGATAATAGATGGCGAAAACTCTCGTAGTGCGGAGCCAAACCAGTGCTTTTATGGGTAAAAGTTATATTATAACACCTTTTAGTTCAAAAACATTGTTATAATGTATTTTTTTTTCTTATTTGAGACGTGCTGTGCGTATAGTATGTCATTGTAAAGTATGCCACCATTTTTGAGTTCATAATCCGTATTCTACTATATGAGTGTAGATAAAAATACATTATAACATTGTTTTTTGAACTAAACAATGTTATAATAATTATTTTTTCCATTATAGCACCGGTTTGGCCCCGATGAGGGTTTTGGCCATTTATTATCTATGGCGGTGCGTTCCGTATGCGCAGGAATTCGCTGTGGACTGTATTTTGGCGCGATAATTTACTTTACTTTAGTACGTAACCAATTTAATGTGTCTAGTTGGTCAAAAGTTTTATTCTGATTAAAAATGACCAACATCACTGTTAGTGAGGAGAATTCGACTCCATCTGACATCACGGAAACAGCAACGAACAAGACGAACGAGCTTTTACCAGTAACATCAAGAAAATATTAGGACAATTATTTTTTTTCATTAAAAGTACCTGTGTTCCTTTTGCATGAGTGTAGATAAAGTAGTGTATGAAACGGCACATAACTAGGTACTAAAACACTTGAGTGATACTACTAAAAAACTCACTCTCGTGTTTTAATAGCCCTTGTTATGCCAACGTTTCATAAACTACTATAATATTGTTTGTTTGATAATAAAAGCATTGATACTGACCTGTATCAAGACTCCAGTGGACACTCCAACTGAAGCCAGCGCTCCAAGCATGCCCCTGAGATGAGGCTGCGACACTTCGCATGTGTAGACCCTTGCAGGAGCGCCCACCATCCCTGACCCGAAGCCTATCAGCAGCCTGCCTGGAAATAAAAAAGCTTATATTATGGTCAGTACAGTAGTTTCGTATTGGCTGAAGACAAGACAGAGACAACTGTCGTAAGAAGAAGGCGGCTTAGATATTATGCCCAATTGGCTTCAGCAAGCCGAAAGATATTTGCTTAAGGAGTATTAGTATTACTTTTTAGTATGCCATAAAAGGTTACGCAACTTCCTTTCAACTGCTGCTAAAGTTACGCTTGCGTGATCTTTTCTTCTCCCCATCCTTGATTACGCCGATGTCTCTTACCTTAATTTCACAGAGGACCACTTCAATAAGATTGAGCGTCTCCAAAATTATTGCATTAGGTTTATTTTCGGTCTACGAAAATTTGACCGTGTACGAGTATCCCAATTCTGCGATAAGCTAAAGTAGCTGCCCGTACAACTTCGAAGGGATACTTTCTCTTTTGTACAATATGTATATTGTTCAATCCCATAACTTCCATCTATTTCAAGGAACGATTTGAATTTCTTCATTATTCCCATTTTCATTTTCTTAGGTCATCAGAAAACTTTCAGCTGAAAATGCTTATTTGTCGTGGTCGTTTTTTAACCGAGCGAGCACACAGCGCGAGCGAAGCGTCTCTGTTTCAGCTTCGGCAAACATTATTTCGTGTGTCCGGATGTCTGTCCGGCTGTTCTCCTTCGCATTCAAAACATGAATGTCATGGATGTCTGTTTCGTCGCATTTCTCAACCGATCTAAACGAAACTTGGTATACAGGTTAAGCGAATTTATAGTTTTTTTTTTTAGTTTTCGGGGATTTTAGTTGGGGGTAAAAAAAGTATATCTCCGCCATATTGAATCCGATTTCGATGGTTATTTTTTTATTTGAAAGGTAGTAACTTCAAGTTAGTCTCATAAAAAATTGGTGAAGATCTGATGAGGATTTTCGGGGTGATGAGCAGAATAGCTCCTCAAAATGCAGTAAATTTCTCAGTTTTAGGTTCCTACCAGTGGAATCAGCCCTTTACCTGCTAGGTAGGGATTGATGGAGCACCTTTGTTATTAATGTTAGTTGTACAATAAGGTACCTAGATGGCGCTATTGTGCACCGCTAGATTGTTTGCAAAAAAGTTTGTACGGGCGAGGTCTACAGCTCACAGAGCAACTAGTCTGTAGAAGCTATTCGTCTCTGGAATGCGTTCCCAATCAACATCAGACAGCCTCCATCACTTGCAATATTTAAAGAAAACATTACGACTTTTTTTATCTATCGTCATTGAAACTAGTACTGATCTTGAGCTTCCAAAGATGGCTATGATGAATCATTCGCATTGTCCTCGAGGATCACCAAAGCCTTCATTCAGTCACTCAGAAGACCAGCCATCTATACTTACCAACATACATCATGGGAACGTTCTGTGCGAAGGCCACCATCAGCCAGCCGATGATGAGCGGAACCTCGGTGATGATGAGCGTGCGACGGCGGCCGATGTTGTCCATCAGGTAACCGCTGAGGATGCAGCCTATCGGGGTGCCGGCTGCGCTGAGGCTGGCTGGAACAAATTAATCGTTTTTGAGGATGTTGGCAGATACATGTTTTACTCTCTGTGCCCCGAGGTTTACTTACGATGATGGATGATGATGTAAATATCCTTTAGGTGTGTTATCCCAGGACTAATAAATAAGTAGCTAAATACCAAATTTCAGCTGTTGCCGTTTCAGCGCGGCTGAACGCTGAAACGGCAACAGCTGAATTTTGGCTGAGTTTGGAGGCTGTTCTTTTATTCGTACTGAAGCCAAACCTGTTTTTTTCTTTTTTTCTGTTGTTTGTCTGTCTGTATGTCTGTATCTTGGACGATGATGCACGTCCACTACTAATGAATTCAAATAAAAATTGGCATGATTTGAGTTCATACTACGAGGTAGGACACTGAATACTTTTCATACCGGTAAATTAAACGGTCCCCGCAGGTTTTTTTTGCAGTTGGTATTCATGTTTTACGGTTTATAGTTACTTCCGTAGTTCACCTCTAGGATACTCAAGGAATATTTCTCCAAATTTCAAATACCTAGGTCCACCGGTTTAGGTTGGGCGTTGTCTGTCAGTCAGTCAGTCAGTCAGTAGGTATATCACGTACCGTGTTATATACGCATGATTAAAATAATGTAATAAAACACACATTTTTATTATTCTGCCCATGAGAGAAGGGCATCTATACTTATAATAAAGCAGTAACTACCAAAAAAAATGTCAAAGGAAGATATTAAAAAAAAACTAGGGGTACTAAAAGAGAATAAAACAATTTTAAAATTTGTGTCTTTCTGTTTGTCTGTTAGTCTGTTCACGCATCACGTAAAAACTTCTGGACCGATTGCGATGAGGTTTTCACTGTTGGGTAGCTTAGGGTTTGACTTGGTTTGACTTAAAAACTGCTGTAGTTATTATCTCCACAATCCGATGAGTAGAAGCCGAGCAATCGATAAAAACTTTTTGACGGCTGAAAGAATTTGGTATATTGGTATAGGTCTTGGAATAGTAATAGTTTTTTTAACATAGAGAAATGGCCACGCGTGCGAAGCCGCGGGCACAGCTAGTTGTGAAATAAACCTGTTCATTATTTTAGATTTGAGAAGTTTGATAATAATTATTTAAATAAAAAACCTACTTCAATTAGACGTACATATTAAAAACTTCTTATGATGTGCGACCACGCAGTTTCTATGTCTACGGAGGACACCGCACGCTTAAAGATAAAGTAGCGGGTTATAGCCGTTTCGTCCGACTGCCTACTTTATTATGTAATAGCTGTGCCCGCGGTTTTGCCCGCGTGGTCATTTATCTGGATTAAAAGTAACATAAGTGTTATTCCAAATTTAACTATAAAGTACAATAATAATACCTACATTTTATCATTATTCGTTTAGCAGTCTAATAGATTTTTATCGATTGCTCGTCTTTTACCTATCGGATTGAGATACAAAGTACACCAGATTCTAAGAAGTCAAAATATAAGCTATCCAACAGTGAAAACCCCATCTCAATCGGTTCAGTAGTTTTGACTTGATGCGCGAATTTACAGACAGACAGATGTTTCTTTTACAGTAGCTTATTTTAGGCCCCCTATCTAGAGCATTTTGTGTCATTATCTTCTATGTACATAATTTTTATTACTTATAAGTATTGCTTTATAATAAGTACAAGCCCCCTTTGGCACAAATTCCTCAAACAAGAGTTCTGTTAAATAAAAAACAGTTGTTATCAGTTAAATTCAATTAATTTTCAATGAGTGTAAACAAAATGGAAAAAAAAACGTGGAATGTCCCCAAGCAGGTGTTAGCTATTCCACGAGAGCTCTAAAGTGACCTAGAGGAAGACAGATAGGTACCTAGGTAGTCTAGGTACCTGCTACATTCGATCGTTTTCGAAGGCTTTCCTATACTCACGCGTATTGAATGTAGAAGTAGGTAAGTAGCCCGCGACATGAATGCAAAATACCTACTTAGCACTTATTAATGCGATTATAAGTAATAGGTAGTTTTTTAAAATTCGCGAATTGAAATCATAAAATACGACTAACACTAACACGGTGTTTTAAACAAAAGTGCTCAGTTTTTTGTTTTATTTGTTTGTGTGACGAGACGGGCAGGTCACTCGCCTGATGGTAAGCGTCACGGCTGCCCATAACAGTTGCAGTGCCACCCAGAACTTTGGTTGCAAAATCTTGCGCATCACTGCACTTGCGCTCGTCACCCGGAGACATTGGTTGTTAAGTGTCATTGTCTCATTGCACAATAATTTCGCTGATTATATAAATATACCATAATACAAAATATAATGGTATATTTATATACTTCAATATAAATATACCATTGAAGTACAGAAGTCTAAGAAAATGAAATACTTATTCCGTTCGCTAAGTAAAAAGCCATACTGGAAACAGTTAACAGTCCATATCTTTTTAAACTACTGAACGGTTTTTATGACACTTAAAATATTCCCTATGTTCAAAGATACTGAAACTATTACAAAAAGAATTATGGCAATCGGAATTATAGTATTCGAGAAATACATGGATAAACATACATAAACATATGAAATTTGGTACATATTATGTTTATATACTCACATAGAATAAAGTTATATGAATATTATACATTTTCAAGAATATTACATACATATACATCAAATTTGACAAGCATTTTTTTTAAGTCGCTTACCCAACGGTTGTCATTTCTTCAGGAAAATTCTGCATCGTAAATGCAGAATAAAATGCAAACTAAATCAAAATGTCGGGATTACTCAAAATCACACATCCCTATGGGACATATGGTCATGCTATGAGAATAAGCCCGATGTAGTAGTACTTAGGTACCTAGCTCGTAGTAGTACTCAAAAGAAGTATCCTAGTATTCCTAGCAAAATTTTGAGCTGCACTTATCCCAAACACTCTGGAAAAGCCTATATTTTGCATCACCGTTATAAGGTGGTTGTCCGCATAAAGGCACGAAGCCTTTTGCGGTGGAATCTGTATTCGCCGATAGATAATTTAACCTAGAAGTCTTCAAGTCAGGATTTAACTGGTTCCTTCTAGGCAAATGCCGTCCATGCGTCGTCGATCTGATAAGATAGGTATTATACAAAAGAAAGAACGTAAAAAATATATAAAAAAAGAGTGATTGATAAAAGGATTAAAAAAAACTTGAAAATGAAGACTAAGTAGGTGTATCTAGGTACCGATAGTGAGGTAGGTAGGTATCTAATAGATTCAAGATAAGAATTAAGAGTTAAGAATAGCAATATCTCGTTGATGGAGGAACTCGGGTAGTTGGCAAACAAAACGGCGTAAAACGATAGGAATGAACTTCCTGGTATCTAGAGATAACAAAATAGATCTAATAGATACTTTGTCATCCCGCATCTATCATTCTCCATTTCAAACATCAACCAATTACTCATATACTTAGGCTTAGGCCCTGAAGGCTATTTTTGTCTAGAAACTATGTTGCGTAAACGAAGAGAACATTTAGATTAGTATGATTTTGCAGAGGTGCGGAATTTCGAAATATCATGTTCCAGTTTATTTTGATGTAACTACAAATTTATGGGTTTAGGACATTTGCCTTTTCTTTTGCTATAAGACATTGCTTTTTGCCAAATTTCATGATTCTTGGTCAACGGAAAGTTTTGATTCCCGTGCGAGTTTCAAAATATGCGGCATAAACGACTATAACTTTTGATTATGTTGACTTAGATAGATGTTTGTTTTTTTTCACAGCTCCCAGAGATTGCAGACTTGAGTACTAATTTGACTTGTTTTTTGGACCTGAGAAAAAGGCTCTTGACAGATAGACAGATGGACAACGAAGTGATCCTATACGGGTAACTTTTTTCCTTTTGATATACGGAACCCTAAAAACTACCTAGGTACAATTAAATTTTATAGAATATCATTGCCTTTGCAATTAACTTTGCATTGTTTTATTTTTAAGGATCTAGTTATCCTGACGGATTTGTAGCGAGAATATTCTCGAATTTAGGCAGGTTATGTTGTTTTGAAAAAATAAAACGGTACATACCTGGATATGGCCCAATCAATGCCTACATTTTGATCCAACATGTGTTGACGCCCGTGAGATAAAGTATTATAATAGGACCATTTACATCACGCGGGTGGTGTGAGAACCAGCATATGGAATTCGGGGGGACAATACTGCATACACAGGGAAGTCCTGTGTATGCAGTATTGTCATCACCTACTGGGCAGATGAGAATTTAAATTCCCACCTGCCCCATTGATGGGGACGTTAATGGGGCAGTTGGGAATATATCGCAATCACCAAGTCGTCGCCGAGTGCGGAGTGGGAGGCGCCCGCGCCGCGGCGCTTTGTTTATGGATTAATCATTATTATTTGTTATTTTATGGAAAACCCCACCCTATTAATAGTAACTGCGTTTATGGGGGTAGGCCTGTTACTGAATAACAGGCCTACCCCATAAACGCAGTGATCATCATCTTAGTGGTCTTCTGACGGCTGGTTGGTCTAGTGGCTAGTAACTCTAGGAACGAAATCAAACGGTCGCGGGTTCGAATCCTGCAAGGTGCAATCATTTGTGTGATGAGCAGAAATGTTTGTTTCCGAGTCATAGATGTGATATTCGTATTTATGTATGTTTATCCGTTATCTAGTGCCCACATTACAGGGTATCCTAGTTTGGGGCTAGGTTATTGGTGCGGAATTGTCCCGAATATACTTATTTATTTATTCTTCTTCCGAATTGTGCTGATGATGATGATGATGATGACTTCTATTATTGGCATGAAACGAAAACTAAGTTTGTTGAAAATTCGAGACGAAATTCCGCGCCTATCCGTGAATGGGCTGAGATATTTATTAAAGATTACATTTTTTCATTGTTTTTTTTTAGGGTTCCATTCCTCTAAAAGAAAAAATAACCCGTATAAGATCACTTTGTTCTCCGTCCGTCTGTCTGTCTGTCAAGATCCTTTTTCTCAGGAACACGAATCAAGTTGAAATTAATACCATATACTCAGGTCTGTAATCCCTTGGAGCTGTGGAAAAAAAAACTTCTAAGCCAACGCAAACAAAAAATACGGCTGTTTATGCCGCATGTATCGACCTAGAATCATGAAATTGGCTAAGAAGCAATGTCTAGCAATGTATAGCACAAGTAAAGGGAAAATCCGAAATTCGAAAATTTGTAGATGGATGTCGTTTCCATGATGGACGAACTATTTACATACCCAAAAGTTTGTACGGAACCCTCAGTGCACGAGTCTGACTCGCACTTGGCCGGCTTTTGCTTACCTATCCAACTAGCTTCATTATCCGTTATGCGTATACTAGAATCTGGACTCTTCAGCTGCGGCAGAGCGGTGGCAGAAAACCCAAAGGCCATGCCAGTGTTGATGGTGCCCAAGTTCGCCACAAACGAGGCCACGACCTGCCGCAAGGCCTTGCCTCGGCCGGCCTTGCCTGGCTTCTCGGGGTAAGCAGTCTTGTCAGTCTTGGTGATGACCGCGGACGCGCCATTCTTGACGAACGGGACTGAATCATTCCTGGAAGAATAAAAGAACTAGTAAGCTTTGAAATTGATCTGATAGCTTTACCAAATACCGAATAAAATTAACAAATATGAATGAAAAAATAGGTTCAGACGTTCTAGCGCCAGCGAAATAAAACATACACAACCCATGTTTATAATAAATACACAAAGAAACGAAAACTTTCCCTTTGCAAGTCCCAACCCACGCTTGTATATTTTTACCACAAAACATACCAAAAAAAAAAAATTAAACTGTTTGTCGACACGTCCGAGAAACTTGAAAGGCACGCGCTATCCTCCCATATTTCTATTTTTATTTATCATTGGTACAACTAAGATTCACAACATAGTAGGTACCTTATCATAAAGCAAGCAAGAATATATTCTAATAGCATGTCCACGACACTGCCAACCACTTGACAACAAATCACGGAAGCCATGGAATATCTGATTGAAGAGGCGGCATGAACTTCAACTGCGATAATTAGAACGGGATAGGTACTTACAATGAATGTTAAGGTAAACTGAGCTATTGATATAAAAATACATCTTTGCTACCTGATCGATGGCTATGATAGCCTCGAAATCTGTATTGAGTCCGTTATTTAAATGATAAGAAAATGGATTGTCTAAAGGTAACCTGGGCCCCGATTCTGTAAGCTATTGAACCGCGATAACGCAAGTTGATCGCTTGATTTTTTTTGAGATATTTTCTTATTTACCACTTGTGTGCTGTGTGTGTGCTGGAAGCGAAAATTTTGCTAAAATTTTCCGTTTTTGTTTTTTTTTGTTTTTCAGTTTTTTTATTTATTGAATATTTCCAAAAAAAAAACACTTCTAGCACTTTTAAGTGGTAAATAAGAAAATTTCTCAAAAAATTTTAAGCGATCGACTTGCGTTATCGCGGTTCAATAGCTTACAGAATCGGGGCCCTGGTTCTAAACAAATGAATCTAAAGGTGCTTCTACGGGGCATATTTTAATGCAATAAGTGGCTGCAATATTATCAACTATAGCTCTGCCATCTCATAAATAATTTGTTGACTAATATGGCTGGCAAAATGTATATCTCGGCCATATTCTCTGTAACAGAATGGCCCATAATCTAGTATCCTACACGGCATACAATCAATGCAAAAACTGCTGATGAAACAATTTGTATTGCAGCTTTGCAGCGACTTTTGTTCTGCAATGAATACAACAACGAACTGCAGATGAGATGTACTTTGCCATGAAGTTAAATGACAATGGAAATGGCTGGGCAATATTGCAGTATTTTCCACCTATTCCCGTTGTCCCCCACTTTTTGTCCACCACTTCCATTCCGGTTAAACTCAAAAAAGCAATAAAAATAGTGCAAAATTACTGGACATGTTTGGCTATATTGCCGGGCAATACCAAAAATATGTTTGTAACTTGCAATGCTGACATTGCGGCAAGACATAGCCACAAATTGGAGTGAAAATATGGCCCGGTTAGAAGCACCTTAACGGTAACTTTAAAGCAAATGAATTATCAAGTGGTAACGCTACCGAAGAATCTAAATGAAACGCAGAAGACTTATGGTAATCCAAAAATGCTTAAGAACACATAATATGATAATATTTATTGCAAAACTAAAATTGTGATCATAGTAAGTGATACTCTAACTTCTGCAGAACTGTGTTGCAAATGGCAGCGTCTTCTCAAATTAGGCCTTTACGTTTTACAATAACTTACAGTAGACTTAAATTTAACTTACTGAACACAAATGGTATTTAATATTAATTTAACCATATATAGCAATAGATGCCGTATAAAATATGCAAAAAAAAAATTGTATAGTTGCATGTTCGTGGATGTGTGTGCGTGCGTGATCCCAATTATTATGAGTTGAGTGTGAGAAGAGTAATAATTATGCAATGGTATTTCTCACTTAGTCTTATAAACTACATCTATTCAGCCACACGTCACTTGCAGGGTTATCAAGTCTGATAAGAGGGCAAACCTGAGGACAACCGTCACCCCTCTTATACAGTCACATGAGACAAGCCAATGTTTTGTCGAAGTAAACAAAGATGTTGTTTAACTTTCTTGTGATCGTTGTTTCTACTGCGTATTTTTTCTGAGTATTTTTGCAGATTAATTTCGTGCAATCTTTTTAAAAACATCTAGGGATGTTTTGAATAGTGACCACCTCTTTCTTTTTACCCGACAACGGCGAAGCAAGGGAAGGATAATGAGTTTATCAGTCTATGTATGTATGTATATATTATGTGGATGTTCCACCATAGCGTCGCCTCTATTGGTTCGATTTTGACAAGCGCGGTATCAATGGATTCGTTTTCAGGTATAGTGTCCTACGGGTAGGCTATTTTTACCCGACCGTAGTCGGGTTTTATTTATTGAACTTATGTCTTGTCTTATTCCTTATTTTCCTTGGCTATTTTACCTTGGGAATAGGTAGGCAGATATAATATTTTTAATATCATAACCACACAATCTTTATCTTCCAAACAATCGACAATTTGACACCTTATTTACTCAGCTGGTTTTATGTACGTAATGTGTAAAGTAAATAAAAATTATGTAAACGGTAGAAGTACGACGCATCAGGAATATAACAGATAAGTTGTGAAGGACCCGTTTCATTAGCAACGTGGTGGTGATAGAGCTGGTGGCTGTCATTTTGACTACCAGTTGGCCTAGTGGCTAGTAACTCTAACTAAAAAGTCAAAAGGTCGCGCGTTCGAAACCAGCAAGGTGCAACCTTTTCATTTTGTGTGATAAGCAGGAGCTAGTTTAGAGCTGTTTAGTTGTGCTAGTTTAGTTGGTTTGAATTGTCCTTATTATATTTTAGAGTAACTAAAGTAAAATGAGACAACGTGTTTTTTTTCTGACGCGAATATTGAATGAATGAGTTTATAGTGATAGCTACTTACATATTTTTTTGTCAGGCTAGAAGATCGAATGAATGAGTCTATAGTAATATCTACTTACATATATTTAGTTTGTATTTTAATTATTGGTAAAATATTGTGAATCTCTCATCCGCGCCTCTCTTCAACTTTTGTGACGTGAATTAGTTAAAATATTTCTGGTAGGCACCACCGGCATTTTTTGGCACTCAGAAATAATCAAGAATTTTGCTATGGTGATGACTCTGATATCTTTTATATTCTAAATGCTAAAAACACAGTGTTGACACCTACTTAATTGTGTTCGGAAAACTATAATCCAAACATTACACCCTTTAATGGAATCCTGAGCCAAGTGAAGAAGAGAAATTGTAACAATTTCAAACAGAACTTAGGGCTATACATAGTAGAATTCCGGTAATGGAACCACAGTTTTTTGATAATTATACATTAATAAAGAATGAGATCAAAAAAGTAGTAACTAAGTTAGATATCAATACTTAAGAACATTTGAAGAAGATCTTATTTTGGAACAAAGTACCTTAAGTGTAGACTGCATGAAATTTCAAATTGTAGGTACTACAAATACCTACAATTTGAAATTTGTTATATTTTAATACATGTATTAAAATATAAATAATATAGTATCAAACAAAATTGATAATAAAAATACTTAATTATAATATTAATTCATACTAATAATTATACAGACACTCCTGGCGTCCGTCGTAGAAGCTTTCAGGTTCAGCCAAAAAGTACAAAAGCAAAAAATTGCGGTGCACGAGCACGTTCAGATAAGCCCAAAGTTTAGCGCGACTGACCGCTAGGTACTTGCAGCAGTGCAGTTGCTTGCAGGTTTTTGTTGACTTTTGTTTAACTTTGAGAGTCATGATAAGACAGTGCTGTGCAGTCGGTAAAACATTCTAGACTTCAATGAACCCTTGTCTCGTCACCTAGGAACGTAATTGTATTCTTATAACTGCACCAAATATTTGTCCCTAGTTATTACGCGATGACCTTTGTTTCGTGTAGGTAAGTTGGCACAATGAGCATGTGCCGCTTAGATAAGGTGATAGCGATGTTATATCGTTGGAGACATAACTAATTGCAATTTCAGGTCAATGACTTGAAGCTGTGATTGTGCTTGAAGTCATTGACCATGATCAGTGATAACAACCTTAATTTATATGGGTACAGGGTGTCCCACGGCTATCCCAAATGGAAGGCAAGTATGTACTTTAAATATTATAGTCGGAAGTTTTACTTTAGGAGGAGGTTAGTTTATTTTTAAAACTAAGAGATACAGCAAGCAATTCACATTCACACTCGCCAAATGTATAAAAAAAACTGGATTACACACATGGATTTGGATCACGTGACCCAGATCTTGGATCCATTCAATGGTTTACGATACTTTACGATACAAAAATCAAAAGATTGGTTATCCCGAAAAGGATCAATTCTTATCAGGTAACATGGTATTTTTACCCGACTGCGGAGGGTTATGTGTTTTTTTTAAGTAATTGTTTGTACGTTTCTTTGGCGCGTCCTACAGCCAAAACGGCTTGATGGATTTTGATAAATGAGGTATCATTGGATTCGTATTTTTTTCTCCATTACTTTCTTATCTTCAATATATTTAAAAGCTTTGTGTCGGAAAGCCGTGTGACATCACGTAGGTATAACATTTTTATGGCACGTCGCTAGTCCAATATATTATTCAGTATCTAGTTAGTTATAAGATAAACCATTAAATTGATCTAACCAGGCCAAAACCAAGGATTAGGCATCTGATGGTGAGGCAGTGACTAAAAAAACGAGGAGGAGTGGTTAAATATACCACCCGTTGCGTCGCTCCCTTTGGGGGTTATCTGAATGACGCCATAACGATATTGTCCAAGTTAAAATAATTTCAGTAATATTATTTACGACCGCTATCAATCATCCAAAAACAAACATAAAATTGGACCACCAACGTTATCGTTTTCTTTCCTAATTGATAGGTATACTATGTTTAATTATAACTGTCGTAATTTGTCTAAATTGAAATATAGCTCTCAACGCAAAAAATATATGCTAATGATGATTTAAAAGTATCAGATTCCCAAATGTAAACTGTTTAGTTTTAGTTTTAGCAAAATACTAAGTTCTAGAAGTTTCTCATTATTTTGAAACTCTGAGGTAATCATCCAGGTTACTCAGTAAGCGAGATCAAAGCGTGGAAGCGACAGAGTAGCCAATTGTCCTAATTACCCTGCTGGGGAATCGAAGGCGAATAGAATGATTGCCGCTAACGGGAACCAAACTTGTATATGTCGTGGCCATACCGTAGAATCTAAAACTGACCACATCGTTTAAACATCGACGTTTAATGATTTGTCATTCCAGGTTTGGCCATATCATTAATGTAGGGTTTCCATGATACCAAAGGTTTAACAAGTGTTCAAATAGATAGGTTATCAAAAAAAAGGTTAAAAAAACACGAAAATGAAGTCGCCTTCGCCTTCTAACCTATCACGGTCATGTTGGGCTTCCGCCTAGCACCACTAACGGTGGATAATGTAACTATTTTACCATGTGATCACTAATGTTTGACCATATCATGAAGTAGCCGTGCGTTTAGCTGTTCATATGGTCAAACGCTGATTATTCATTCACTTGGCCAAACCTTTTCATGATGTAGCCGAACATTTTATGAAATAGAACCATTTCATGAAGTTATCCATTCTACCATATGGCCAGGACATATTATACAATATTGGAAGAAATAATGAAATCTGCTAATTTTTGATAAAAATGTTATATTTCTCTAAATAGAACTTGGAACTTGGTGTTTCCCGAAGGTCAAGTTTCGTAATGAAGATATCCGACGGAAAACCAAGGTAACCGACACAGCTCAAAGGATAAGCAAACTAAAGTGGCAGTGGGCTGGTCACATTTCCCGAAGAACCGTTGCGGTAGACGAGTTCTCGAGTGGAGACCACGTTCAGGCAAACGTTGTGTAGGACGCCCTGTGGTCAGGTGGAGGGCGACCTGCGGAAAGCGGCTGGAAGAAATTAGGAGAGGCCTACGTCCAGCAGTGGGCATATATAGACTGATGATGATGATAAAAATAAATATATATAAATTAACATTAATAATAAAATTGAAAACATGTTGTAGATACTTCTACTTTTATATGTTTGATTTATATTTTATAAACAGCACTAATGTTAAACGTAATAATTTTAGCTATTTCGTGCTTTTTGTTTACGATGATCAAATTTTGTTTCATTCATAAAACAATCGATTGACGCTCGATAGTTTAACATTATACAACTCGTTTACAACTCGTTTACAGCTCGTTTACAACTCGTTTACAGCTCGTTTACAACTCGTTTACAGCTCGTTTACAACTCGTTTACATCTCGTTTACTTTTAGAAAACCGTTGTACGAGGTACTATTATTTATTCTGTGGTGAGTCAGTAAAGCCAAGGTAAAGCAATAGAGCGTCAAGATAATACCACCATGTCTTTTTAATTATGTAAACAAAATAATAGCACAATATTTGCTAGACCAAAACCGAAAAAGCTACAAAAAAAACAACAACAAAAAATACGTGAGGGATGCAAGAATCATAAAAATGTTGTAATCTTAAAGTTTAAACAAAGATCTTGTCAAAATTTACAAGAATAAAAACAGATAAAATAGACAACACAAATCACTCAGTCAACCACAATTCCATCAAACTTATGATGTATTACCGTCTGACACCCAAGATACAAATTTCACCACCCCCTGTTACCAACGATCAAAATTTCACCACCCCCGTCTCCCACGTCCGTCATTTCTCCACCCTAATTGCCCACGTCCACAATTTAACCATCCCTGTTACCCACGGCCACAATTTGAACATCCCTGTTACCCACGGCCACAATTTCACCATCCCCGTTTCCCACGACCATAATTTCTCCACCTTTGTTGCCCACGTCCACAATTTCACCACCCTCGTTTCCCACAACCATAACTACTCCATTTTTGTTGCCCACGACCACAATCTCACCATCCCTGTTTCCCACAGCCACAATTCCACCATCCCCTCCCACTCGAAATAAGTGTTAACTTACATAGAACCATACAAAGTCTTGTCAGAACCAGAAGACGCGGTCGAAGATTGGGGGTTTAAGCAGCTCCTGGTTATAAACAAATTAATAACAAAAACGTTAACAATTTTAATCACTATTTTCACAAACAGTAGTCACGAAAAATAAACATATTATCTAAGTATATTAGAAAAAATAACGTAACAAATTCTTAGAAATATATATATATATATATATATATATATATATATATATATTAAATATATAAATAGTAAAAACAAATAAGAGCAAAAATACATTAAATATAGAGAGTTGTTTTCATAAACATACATTTTTAGAACTAGAAACACATATGTTTTAATTACACAGGTATCAACATAAAAGAGTTTACAGATGATTTGTTCTGAATAAAAATTAAATTATTATACCTATTTTATGATAATGAAGTCACATGATATAGTCCAAGATTCCAAGGTTACAAATCACATGTCCAGCAATCTCTTTTCCTGACTTAGCTGTGCATAATTTGTCAAATACACAATTAGATAGTTGTGAATATTATTTAAATACTCGTAGCGTGTTTACATAAATTAGTTTACACTTTCAATGCATTTCCATTGAGAAAGGAACTGATTTAGGAACCTATAGATATGATCAGTAAAAGAACATAACCACAGATTAGAGAGTTATATGTCTACAAAACATAACATAATTCAGAGAAGAACATCCATTGCAGCATTTGCAGCTCACGTTGGCTTTGTGATGAATCTTTAAATCTTTAAATCAAGAACCAAATTTACTCGAAAATACTATTACTTAATCCAATTTTGATGAAAATACTTATATATTATGGTAGCTTTACGCGCGGCTTCACACGCGTGGTTATTTCTCTAGATTAAAAGTATGCTGATGTATGATGTGCTATTTATTCCAAGACCTAAAATACCAATATTCCAACATTTGATCAAAATTCTTTCAGCCGTCAAAAAGTTTTTATCAATTTCTCGGCTTCTTCTGATCGGATTGAGACACCAGTTTTTAAGACAAACCCTAAGCTATCCAACAGTGAAAACCGCATCGCAATCGATCCAGTAGTTTTTACGTGATGCACGGACAAACATACAGACAAACTAACAAACAAACGGACAGACACGAATTTAAAAAAAGTTCTATTCTTGTCAAGTAGCTTATTTTAAGTACCCTAGACCATTTTTGTCGTAATTATCTTCATTGTACAGTCTGTTTCGAACTTATTGCTTTATTATAAGTATAGATAGATTTTATACATTTTGTGATTTTGGCAAAGGCCGCTATTTAATTGATGCCTAGTTGTTATACACTGGAAGTAACCAGTATGTAAATAAAACCCACTGATAAGCCCTTATCTGCCCTACCGCGGCTGTTTACATCGGTTCCGGAATCCAGTTTAATGTTAGTATATTTTTAATTCGCTTATTTTCAAGCGTTAATTCATCCATATCCATACCAATATATAAAAGTGAAACGTTGTCTGTTTGTTTGTTTGTTTGGGGAGCTTTCGCGCGATAACGGCTGGACGGATTTTGATGAAATTTGAAATGGAGTAAGCTTTTACCCTAGAATAAAACATAGGATACTTTTTATCCCGGTTAATTGTAAGTTTCCATGGGTAAACTGGAAATTGTTGATTACTCGCTGTAAGGAACGGTTGCCGTGGAATCGAAACAACAAGTCTGTCAAAAAACATCAAAAGCACTGGTGCTATACCTACTTTTGCATTGGTTTTTAATATCCTAGAAGAACATAGGATGCTTTTTTCGCGATAAACTGTAGTCCGCGGACGAAGTCGCGGGCGGGAAAGCCAGTGTCTTATAAAAACTAGTAACATATAAAATTTTGCAGGTTGTTTAGAGCCTGTTGATGCCTGTTATTCAGAGTGCATTCAGACCTTACGTTATAATTTCCTTGAGCCTTACTACAGAGTGTCCAATATTGTTTGTACTTGCTATTTCAAACTATACTTTTTCGAGGAACCACTTTTATCGCTATTGTTAATCAGGGCCTTATGTGCCGATCCCGGACATCTATTTCCTAAATTCCATCCATATCCATCCAGCGATATGCGCGAATGAGGAACAAACGTAAAAAAACACATTTTTAGGTTAAACTGTTTATTACCGCTGCGTCGACATTATTGTCCTAGCTCGCGGCCGATAAAAGTACTGTTGGAAAGAAAAATGAGTTTTAGTAAATACTAGCTGCGCCACGCGTTTTCCCCGCGTGAGTGATGATGATGATGATAAGTATCCAGTGTTATTCCAGGGTATAAGCTAACTCCATACCATATTTCATCAAAATCCGTTCAGCCGTTTGAGAGTGAAGTATGATGATCATGAAAAGTATCCTAGGTGTTATTCCAGGGTATAAGCTATATCCATTCCAAATTTCATCAAAATCCGTTCAGCCGTTTGAGCGTGAAGGATGATAATGATGATAATTAAAAGTATCCGATGTTTTATTCCAGGGTATAATCTATCTCCATTCCAAATTTCATCAATATCCGTCCAGCCGCTATCGCGTGATAGCTCCGTAAACAAACAAACAAACAGACAACGTTTCACTTCTATATATTAGTGGGGATTAGACTTATACTATTATCGAACTTCATGTAGTTAATGATTACCTGGTAGAACAATATTAGTAAACCTCTGATTCTTTGTTTACATCCTAAATCGCAACTAACGTTAATGTTAACAACTCGTTGTTAAGTACATTACAGACATATGACTGTTATCGCTGTAGTTAAACAGATAAAATACGCGAACTATAGCAGGATATTGCAGATGTTAATAGTTTGGTATCTACAAGTATTCAAATATTTGTTATGATAAAGTAATGGTCTATTACAGATAATCATGATTTTACAATATTGCTTGGTATTATCTACCCGTTGCTGGGTAGGCAACCATCTACCTGCTTACCTCATGTCCCCTTTATTTGCCCAACTTTTCGAACGGGTAACGTAACCTCGTCCATATCTTTCATTCCGTTATCCATTCAAGTAGTTGTTTACGAGTTTAATTTTTTAGAACAATTAAATTAAAGGATATCTCGTAAGCTCAGGGGAAAGGCGGTCTATACGGGATAGCCGGATATGTGGTCATATTTGGATGGATTAGATATAATTTAATCATTAAAAAATATACAACAATAAAACATGGTATAATAATAATAATAATATTTATTGAAAAAACAGAATTGTGATACATTTGTAAATGATACTCTGCCTTTTGCTTTAGCCTTTTGCTGATATTTTATCTTTCGCTGTGCAAAGATAGAAACATTTTGAATGAATTATAATATCAAAGATTGTTTTTGTTCTTAAAACTGGGACTGGTAAGGTACAAGCTTAATTTTTTATTTTTTTTTAATGTGGCCCCCGTAAAGTGTCCCTCATTATAGCTAAGAACCATTTCAATCACATTAGCTTACAAACATAAACATAAACTGCATCAAAATCGGTCCATTCTTTTGAGAGCTACGATGACAGACATACACACACTCTCAAATCCTAAACTTATAAAATCACTCTCAGTTCGGGTGTTAAAAAATAATAATTCATAATTAATTATATCAAACTTGGGCCTATTTCACGACCTTCAAGTAATGTTTGAATTAGGCTGATCGCCAGCTAAACTCACCAGAAAATGTACTTACGTATGAATTTCACCCCTGAGTAATACTAACCAAGAATTAAAGGTAAAAGTGCTATTATTTTTGCAAATTTACAGTAAATACAGGTAAGAAATACTCGTTACTTTTACTTGCCGAACAACGTTATTTAGCAAGTAAATGATCAACGATCAACGTACTTGTAGATCGTAAAATAGGCCCTTAACTACAATGAGCATGATATTTTTAACCGCTGTGCTAAAATACTTTTTTGTTTTTAGCTATAGTTTTCCCACAAATAAAGAGATGTATCACCTGCCCACACTACTTCCACTCGGATGAAAGGGAATACAATTTTAGAACGAAATCTCTTATAGAGATCATCGACCCATTGCACGGACTGACCTTAACCTACCTCAAAACTACATTTATTTTTAAAGCTCTTGGATGACAGTAATTTTACGGTAGACGAGCTGAAACAATCCCCACGTGCCTGTTTTCAGACGACGACCGTGAACTTCCTCTGCCCCTCAGATCAATGAAGTGACTTTCGACGTTCGTTTGTTTGTAAAATAAACATTGTAGATTGGCTTGATTGCTTGATAATGTCGGATGATGCGATTTTGTGATTTTATTTAGGGACTAGTGACTCGCCCCGACTTCGCACGGGTAGCGCTCACATATTTATATAACAGTCGTAACTACTAAAAAAAAATACGCCAGTAAGCGTAATTCAAAACCTTTGGCAGCAATGAAACGCCAAGGAGGTTGAATCACGCTTACTATAAGGAACGCTCAATGTGCTTTTTGACAGACTTGTTAGTTTTCTTTTCCACGTCATTCCGTTCCGTTTTTGTAATTTTTCAATGACGCTGATAATGTAGCTTTCTATAGGTGAAAGAATATTTATAATAGGTTTTATATTTTTTGAGTGTATTCATTACAAACATACAAACATTTAATTTCTTTATAATATTAGTGTAAATGGCTTTCTGTAGGACTCATCTGCAGTGAACACAACAGTTTTTAGTAGAATCTACCTACTGCTTGCCGATCCATATGATGTTTTTTTTTTTTTTTTTTTTTTACGGACTAGGCAATCGTTTGACCACGATCTCACCTGATGGAAAGCGATGATGTGGTCGAAGGTGTAGCACACTTGCCTAGTAGATACCTATTCACTCTTGACTTGAACACACCGGGGTTATAATTTACCGGAAACACTGACGAGGGCAGGGCATTCCACTCCTTTGCAGTTCTTATAATAAATGAAGAAGCGTAACGCTTCGTTCTTGTGCGAGGTATTTCAACCATGAAAGGGTGGCGCTTTGCTGATCATCTAGTCGTACGGTGATGGAAAGGTGATGGGGGAATCAGGTTGTGCAGTTCTTGTGCACACTCTCCATAGTGCAATCTGTAGAATACCGCCAGGCTTGCTACCTCACGTCGATGCGCCAGACTTTGAAGCTTACTCTTTACCAGAGTGTCATCCCCAATGAGCCTGATAGCACGTCTCTCAATTGAATCCAAAGACTTGAGCTGATACTTGGCAGAACCGTCCCAGAGGTGGCAGCAGTACTCCATACAAGATCGGATAAAGATATAGATTCAAAAGCTGTCCCGGTGTGAAGTACCGCCTAACCTTAGACAAAATACCAAGTTTTTTTGCAGCTACCTTGGCTTTGGATTCAATATAAGACCCAAAATTCAGATTTGATGTGAGTTCGACACCCAAAAGCTCCAAATGGTCGCCTATTGGTATTGTTAGACTTTGGAAAGACGGAGATCGGTGTAGAGGACTCTTTTTAGCAGAAAACAAACACGCTTGCGTTTTAGTAGCATTAAACTTAACCAGGTCAGCATCGCCCCAATCGGACACGGCTTCTAAGGCTAAATTTAAACGGTCTACCATAGCCTCTCTCTGAAACTGGACAGCGTCACAGCTGGCTTGAGCATTGGAAGTGTATCTCTCTACTGTACCTACAATCAATGTTTATGCTGAAGACATGGATCCTATTAAAGAAAGGGGCTGATGTTTTGATGAAACTTGGACTATTCCCCTAAGTTGAAAGATACTGAAACTCACAAAAAGAATTGTCATACTTGTAGTTTCCGAGAAATACGTGGACAAACATACATTCGTGAAATTTGGTGTAATATATTATGTCTATGGGCTGATAATATGAATTTAAACAGAGAAAAATCCAGAACAATTGCTAGTTTTATTTACTATAGATAAGTAGGTAGATAGTGTTCCTGCTGAGTGTTGTAATTACAAAGTTATTATGATAAGGTACGACTGTACTAAATCAATTAAGATTTTAAGGATAATACCCAAAACCAATGTGATGAGTTACAAAACCAAAGAAAATATAATTCAGTGTTTTGTCCAATTGGGATTGTCCTTTGTCGTGGGACGAGTCGCTGAACTAGTTGTAAAAATATGTCAAGTTTAGATGCACATTTAGAAATACATGCACCTGATCCTTTAGTTTAGGACACATTTTGTTCATTGGTATAATTATAGGTTCATTGTCATAATCCCCAGCAGAATTATGACAATATTCAAATAGTTATCTATTTATCCCCAGCACCATTTTAAAAGTCGGTTGGTGGGGATTATGACCAAAACCATATCAATGTTATTCTCATTTTCTACACACCTATAAGCGTTTGGGTCACTTACAGCTTACAGTACATATACTTTAACATTATGTTTTATAGAAACAAAGTCGTGGTACCAATTACTGGGAATAGTGCGGCACAAAAGTACTCGTACTAAAACTAAAGAAAAGTAAGTTCAAAAATTAAAACTCGACTACTGAAAAATAATGCTCTAAAAATATGAAATAAGAAAATATTATCATATATCATATATTTTATGGTAATTATTTTCATATGATATATAATTATTTCATATTTATTCCCAATTATCGGGTGCATGCAAGCGAGGCCGCGAACAACAGATAACAATAATTATATACATTTTTGAAATGTTCTAGTTAAGCCCTTTCATTTGATACCAAACACGACATCACAGAAAAAAATATTGTAGCTCACGTCTTTATGTCCTCTAGAGGGCGCCAAATTCAATTTATATATAATATGACGTCACACAGCCTAAAACCAGCGGACGATGAAAACGTTTCCAATGATACCTCCATTCCATTTAAATTTTTTCCGATCTTCTATTTCGTGATTTTTTAGCCGTTTTATTTATATTTAATATGAATTTCACTCGCGTTAGTTTTCAAAATCAGATACCTCATTTGTTAAATTATAATGAGTATTTTAGAAGTTATGAGGGTTCAGATAAACATATACAACCCAGGTGTTTTCAAGTCAAGAGTGAATAGGTATCTACTAGGCAAGCGTGCTACACCTTCGACCACCATCATCGCTTTCCATCAGGTGAGATCGTGGTCAAACGATTGACTAGACCGTTATAAAATAAATACATACATACATGCATACCTACCTTACGATTTTAACCCACATACATGCCGGTTAAAATCGTAACTCTCCTTTTTGCTTCGACTTAGTCGGGTAAAACCCAAGTCGGGTAAGTAGATACCTATACATTAGAGAGCGATGGTGGCCTAACGGTTCTATAGTGCAAATTAGAATCCAACGAAACTGGGTTCAAAACCTAGGCCCCGCACCAATGACTTTTCTAAGTTATGTGCGGTTTTCCATCGCTCCGTGCTTCGGAGGGCACGTTAAGCTGTCGGTCCCGGCTGTTATTGATTAATAGCAGTCGTTAAGCCATGTCAGAGGCTCTCGGGCGGCTTGACAATCTCTGACATCAGAGGCCAGCCACTACCTCATACGACAAACAAACAAACATTAGCTCCCAATTGAAGGAATTAATTTGTCCGCATTTTCCTACAATACTGCCAATATAATTACCTCTTTTGAAAAATATTAATACATCTCGAAAACCCTGTATCGGGACAGCAATTTTTACACGACTGCCCAAAAAAATAAGTGTAATGTTTTTAGGACTCATATATGTTTTTAAGTATGTTTTTATTTATGTTTGTATGTATATTTGTATGTTTGTTTGTATGTATGTGAGTTTCTTTATTCAACCATAACTTTTAAATGCCTGAACAGATTTAGACGTATGGGGTATTGTTAGAATCCTTACATCGCCCCGAGTAACACTGGCTATTTTTTTTTGAACAAATTCTTTATGTCGGCATTATGGCTCCATTTTCAAACGCGAAATAAAAACTGTATGTTTTACAATATGGGTATCAAATTGAAGGCCTTGATAAGCACATTTCAACAGTATATAATTTATTGGCAAAAGCTCTTTTTTGGGCAGGCGTGTTTTTTTAGCATTTAAGCTAGTTATTAGTTACTTATGCCATAGATCTAGGCAAGGAAGTATAAGTCATAGAATATAATTATGTCTTAAGTTATGTAAAATTTTAAATCTTTTGCGTATCGTATAACAGTCACACTAGCCTTCAAAATTTAGTAACACACTTTTAATGTATTTCCTTTCGCGCATCACTTTAAAAGGTTAAAACTACTGGTCCGATTGCGATGGGGTTTTCACTGTTGGATAGCTTAGGGTTTGACTTAAAAACTGGTATATTTGATATCTCAATCCGATAAGTAGGAGCAAATAAATTTAATAAAAAGTCTAAATCTATTAATTATAAAAGTGTGGTACTAAGTTTTGAATAAAACTACTGAACCGATTGCGATGCGATTTTCATTGTTGGATTATTTATGTTTTGACTTTAAAACTGGTGTACTTGGTATCTCAATCCAATGAGTAGGAGCCAAGCAATTTAATAAAAACTATATTAATTTTAATAGTGGTATTAAGTTTTGAATTGTTTAACAGACTGCACAATACAGACAATGGGGCGACGCCAAGAGGGGGGGGGGGGTAGCTGCACCCCCCTAGAGATTAAAAAAAAGGTAGCCAAATGCAGAGATGCCAATTGAACGATTATTTTCCATTTGACTTTCATTCCATTACAAGTGCCATCCGCGCTGCTACAGTCTATTGTTAAACCCTTGCAAGTCCAAGACTACGCGCGCTTAAAACGTGTGAGGTTACCTGCAGTTATCCGGGTAGAACTGGATTCCCATGCTCTATTTACGTCTCTTCCTGCTGAATGCTTGATTATAATGTTTTGAGTTTCTGTTTTAGAAAGCCATTGAAATTATCAATAAGAATAAATGAAAATACTATCACATCAATAATCATTTTATTAACTAAAGGTGCTTGATTCGAAAAAACCCTTGAAAATCTGTGTTATTTTTGGAAACAAATTACCTTTACTTTAAATCAACATTTTTTTTCAATTTTGTTTTTATATCCTCGGTTTATTTAAGATTTCCTTTCTAAAATAAGTAAAAAAATATATGCAATCATTATAATAATTCTAATATCAGCACCCAAAGATATTGGCGGGAAATCGCCGAACAAAACTTATATATTTGATGAAAAGTTTATAACAATAAATGACATAATGTATTATACCATTATGGATAAAACAATAAAGATCCTTGAAAAAAATCTAAACAATAATAAAACTATCTAAAAATATACACACGAACGAAAAAATCTTCCTGCCAAAACGGCTCCGCACTTTGTTTACAAGTTTTTGTTGTCAAGACTCAAGAGCTATAATAATAGCCATATAATATAATTGGGAATTTTGAATTATTTTACAGTGAAAATAGCTCGTCTTTTAAGCAGTTTTTAATTTCTATGCAAGTATTAGTAGCTCAACATTTTCGCGATCTCTGTCAGTACTTATTGGTTATAGTTTTATTCATTATTTTCATAAGCTTATAGTCATTGTGTTTCGATATGTACCTAGGTACATTGAAAGAAAATAATTCAATAAAATTAGGCATTGATAGAAATACCACGAAAATTACGCGCTCGCTTCGCTCGCGTTTCTTTTCGTTTTACAATATATTTCATTTCCACACTAAGAGAAATACCTCAACATTTTTGCGATCGCTCTGATCGCGTCCTTTAATCATTTTGATGTATAAATAGATTTGAAATTAAAGAAAATAGGTGGTTGCAAATTCCGGTTCGGCTCCGGGCGGCATAAACTCACGATACTCACGTACTTCACCTGTAAAGTACGAGTATCATGTGTTCTTGTCTGTGTACCTACAATTTACACTTTTCCGTCCTCCATATAATATCAACTTGGCCCTAGGCCATGGGCTGGCGACGCCCTTGGGTGAATGCATTCTATTGTTTCTTTTTATACTAAAAATAACGTAAGTATAAATATGTCTTTTAGGTATTAACTGTTCTACGTCTATACGACCTTCTAGCATCATCTAAAGTGTCTGACAACACTCACTGTGATACATAACTACTCGTAATGAGAGAAATTGTAATATTCTCTTATCATTATCAAGGCAGACATTATCGTGCACGTTCGCAAACGATGCAGATAAGATTATATTAAGTATTTGATTGACAATAGTTTAGAGAAACCTAATTAAGATAAATGTCACAAGGAGAGTTCATGCATTTCACGGTGAAAATAATGATTTTTCAACAAGGTTTTGAAAACTCCATATTATAAGTCCATGCTCTGTTTTCCTGTGCTAAGTTCCGCTAAATGAATAGGCCGGGAATGTGTTATAATTCCTTTAAAAGTTGTAGAAACTCAGACCATAATATACCAATATTAAGATCTGTGAGCAGAAATGATTAAGGTGTTTCTAAACGGGCCATATATTACTGCAGTAAGTGGCTGCAATATTATCACCCAAAGCCTCTAAACAATAATAAAACTATATATGTTTTATTTGGTAAGCTCGGCGATCCCATCAATATTTTATTGTAGAATATAATGGCTGGCAACATGTCTAACTCGGCCATAAGTCTGCAACAATATGGCTCGCAGTTTTGTCTTCTACTCGGGCTACAATCAGTGCATTATGTTATGACTGAAGACACCATGAAACTTTTAAATTTGACACCACGTCAAATTTACTGTATGCTCTTTTAAATTTGACAGCTGTCATCCAAAACGAAGATATCGATGAAATCCATCACTTCGGGGTACGGGGTACGTTCACTTACTAAGCTCGAGGACGCACAGATCACCCGCGCGATCATTCGAAATCGTTCACGGCGTCGTTGGGCGTACGCCTGAGTCACCCGAACAATAGTAGGGTAGGGGAAGAATAGTATGAAACTGACACTTGACAGTAATCAGTTCTATGTGAACGTCCAAAGCCGTTCACTAACTCTGGGTGATCGAGCGATATTCGCACGGGTGATGTGCGTCCTCGAGCGTAGTAAGTGAATGCACCCCTGTAAAGAAACTACTAGTCTAGGATATCAACTATCAAATTTCAAACGTCAACTATCAAATGTCAAACATTATATTATGGCTGAAGACACCATGATGGTATTGCAACACGAGCTGCTTTTATTCTGCAATGAATACAACGACAAACGCATGGTCACTTCGGCAAACTTCAAATCGCGACTGAAAGAGATGCAAATTTAAATTCAAATTCATTTTTTTATTGCATTCCATAATGTAAAAATAAGGTGGTAATAAACATAATTATTATAGTAACAGATCATTATGGACCCTGTCGGGCACAGCAACTAGAAGAGAGCAGGAGTTATATACAGTAGAGTTATGCATTTATGCCGTTAAGTGAAACAACAATAAATATGACAGTGCAATTTAGCAGTAGGTATTTATGTTTTGGCTACATCGCTGGGCAATACTAAAAATATTGTTGCAATATATTGCTGACAATGCTGGCAACGCTGCTGGCGATATTATTGCAGTCACATATTACAGTAAAAATATGGCCCGTCTAGAAGCACCTAACATAAAAATTTCGGAATACCTAATAAGTATTAATTACTAGATGTGCCCGCGGCTTTGCCCGCGTGGTTAATTTTCTGGGATAACAGTATTCTAAGTCTATGTTATTCCAGGAACAAAAGTTCGGTACAGTATACCAAATTTCGTTCAGCCGTCAAATAGTTTATTAGCGATTGCTTGGCTTTTAATCATCAGGTTGAGATACAAAGTAGTTTAGTAGTTTTTGTTTTTAGTACAGTAGTTTTGTTTAGTTTTTAAGTCAAATCATAAGCAATCTATCAATGAAAACTGCATTGCAATCGGTCTGCAAAAAACACCATTTCTCTAAACATTATATGTCCTTGTTCATTACCTTATTTGTTTAAATATGTTTCTTGTATATACTTTTTGTTACTTACTGCTTTATTATGAGTATAGATAACTGTTAATTCTATGATAATGATTATTTTTAATACAAAACATACCTTCGCAATTTATAACTGCTTGAAAACCACAATATATTAAAGAAATTTAATTTAATTTTAAAGGGAAATCCTATTTAACTAGACCTACCTATACCAAAAGAAGTCTTCCTATTCTCTAATAACAAAAGTAAAAAGTAAATACCTAGGTAGGTATTTCAGTATTCTATTTCTCCCTCAGGTGTTTTGAATAAATAGGCCGGAAATAATTTGGCTTTTGGCTGAAGATCAGGGACATTGTTGTGCAACGGATTGGCAAATTTACATTATAATATGTCTGAGTATGTTTTCAGACAATTGATGCAATAACTAATAGTGAATGTGACTAAAATAAGCAGTACCTACTGAACAATAAAGTATGTACTTCCCACTTTTTGGCGCTTTGTTGCATTTCTCATTAGTATGTCCGTCACAAAAATCGTCTAAGGTTGCCTGGAAGAGATCTCTGCTTAGTGATAAGGCCACCGATAGTACTATTTTAAGGTCATTGTTGATGTGCCATAATTTTAGTTTCTTTAGTGCAATAAAGAGTTATCTATCTATCTATCTATCTATCTAAAAAAAAAAACTTTTATCATAATAACATTTGTTTTAGGAAATCAATGAGGACCTAATTTTAATTAGAAAGGCTGTAAATACATAGCTAGCTACTGTTAATAGGGGGTGAGTTTACATAACCTCCTCCTCACTCCACCTCTTTTATTTATTCTTCGATTAAATTAAGTGTTTTACTCACTGTTAAAGTCTCCGAGTCTTGTGTCCAAATACACTGTAAATGTATATAATATAAATGTAGGTAATATTTGACACTCCAATCAAAAATACCTATCATGAAGTGTGGTCACACATTTTCACGTTTTTAATGTTTGAAATTCTCCCTTCGATCGTTCAGAATTGAGTTTCTCCCTTTCTCTGCCAACTTCTGGAGCTCTCGGAGTGCATTCAACCAACTCCGGAGTTGATTGACGCACGAAGGGAAATTTTATTTATTTGCTTCGAGACTCAGAAGAACAACGCACCTTGGAGTTATAAGGAACCAAAGTACCTACTTATGACGTTTAATTTTGCGAGAACAATGAGTATTTGCTGATTACGAATGAGACCGTATTACGAGATCTTTGTGACCAATAAATATGTCAGTAAAGCATCGATTCCCTTTACAACAGCGGTACGTAGTGATACAACTAATAAAGCTTTCAGCCGTTCTCTAACTACTCACAAACGCCCTCACGCGCTTCCTGCATGATAGGACCACAAATACGCGCTTCACTATTTATTCCTCTTTAGGAATTTGGCAGGGAACGCCCGGACTTTGAACCAATGATAAAGTTTTGGCGCTCTTTGCAGATTTATTTAGAAATGTTTGGAACCTGAAAATAGCCCCAAGGGCATATCTTTTTTTTTATGAACAACGACATAAGTAATAATATTCTGTCACTAAGATAGATAAGATAGGGGTGTAGGGGTTGGCACAACATCTAGTCGCCCAAGTCAACCTCACCTGCCCAACCTCTCTTGCCGAACCTCTGACGAAAAACTCACCAAAGGAACCCTAGAAGAGCTAGTTGAACGTCTAGCTAGATGATGAGATTTTTACCATCAATCACAGAAGACGAGATTGAGTTTGCTCTAAGTCTAATGAAACGCGGTAATGAATCCGGAGAAGACTGTGGAGATATTGCAGGCCTTTGGCTTCCTGTATTACAACCGCTATCGAAACTCTTCAACACTACTCTAAAAAGGTATCAACCCTAAAACGTGGAAAAGTGCCTAAGTTTCGATACTGCACAAGAAAGGGGGCGAAACCAAACTGCAAAATTACCACCCGATTAGCATCCCCTTGCAGGCTTATAAACTCTTCGCTATAGTCAGCAATGTATTATCCCGCCCTCTTGACAACTACCAACACGTACAACAAGCTGGCTTGCGGAGTGGATGCTCGACTATGGATCACATTCACGCTGTCATGCAACTCATAGAGATATGCAAAGAGATTGTGTTTCGCCTTTGTCGACTACGAAAAGGCTTTCAACAGTGTCGAACACTGGACCTTATTTCATTCTCTCCATCGTTGCAGCACTGTCAAGCGCCATGTGGAAATCCTCTGGGAGCTGTATAGCACCGCGACAATGCAGGTGCACATACACAGACTATCTGAACCCATTTCGATTGGTAGGGCCGTAAGGCAAGGTAGCAATATATATAGCAAAAGCATCTCGCTCAATTATTTATGAGCCCTTTGGAATGATAAAGGTGTCAATATTAACGTCCGATGCATTTTGCACCTGCGTTTTGCCGATGACTTCATCCTGGTGGCTAAGACTGCTGCGGATCTCCAACTTATGAATAAGTCTAAGACTAAAGTAACGACAAACCAACCGTCACAAAGACATGTATTCGTTGATAACTGCACTGTAGAGGTAGTCAATGAATAGATATATCTTGGACAACGTTTATCTTCTGACGGAGGCTCTCGGATAAAAGAGATATCCAGACGCGTGCAACTTGGATGGGCTGATATTGGAAAACTTGATGACATTCTCAAATCAAACATCGCGCAATGCCTCAAGACCAAGACATTCAACCAACGTGCCGTGCCTATTTTGTTTTACAGGCAGTTGCAACTTTTTGAACCACAGAATTCAACTGTTGAACAAATTGATAAAACTTGTAAAGAACCACACTGGCAATACTCTTAAACTGAAAAAAAACATCACTACAGAACTGTGAAACTCTTCCTTTTTCTTTATAGATGTATTTTTGATATACCTACTTAAGAAACCTGACCCAGAACCTTACCTTAGAATTAGAATGAGATGTTCAACATCCATTAAAATTATTAAATTACGGAATTAAACGAAATACGAGTAGATTGACAACCAACATGACACTAACAGGCCAATGAATGCAAAACGGAGAAACACAAAATTTTAATAAATTCAACTTTGGCTCAAGTTTACTTATGATCAATTTGAAAGGATAAATAAATTAATAGCAATGTTTTGAAGAATAGGCAGGTTATTAACCAAGTGACAGATCTTAATTGGCAACAATGAACAACAAATCAATTATCTACAGAGAACGATAATAAATATGCTATTTTAGATTTTTCTGTAGCTTTATTACCTACCTACTTATAGCTTTCTTTACAAAGATAGGTACTTAATTACAAGACTGCGACTGTTAAACTGGTTAGTATATTATCTAATCGAACAAAGCAAATGTTCTCCACGAGATTATTAGAAGTACTTATACGTGATATGAAACGATAGAGCAAGTCAATGAAAGCATATACGCTTTCATTGACTTTGAACCAAGCCATATGTTCAGGAATCCAAAATCTGCTATTTAATACTATTACAAATTACAACGAATTTGCATATTGCCTTTGGAAGTCATCGAAACTTTTGTGTCATAATTGAAACCCATCAATTTCGATGACCGAAAAAAACGTGACGTTATATTTAACAGATTTCGGGCCCTGCTTTGAAATCAATCCAGAAATGTTGGAAGCAGTAAGCAGGTATTTAATACCGCTTCGTTCCAAGACCTAGACTGAAGGAAACATCAATCATAGGTTCCAGGCACAATGAGTTAGGTATTTGTCTAAGCGCCAAGCCCCACCATATCTCATGATTTTCTTCAAAACAGTCATTAGAAAATTTGTTAAAATATATTCCTCAATGAAAGTGCCAAGTTGGCGTCGGCGTCGGAACCAAGGTGAAGGGTGATGGAGAGACGCCAAGTGTCAGCGCTGTAGCTTCAGTCATATACCTTTACATTTTCGATTAATTCCGCGTGACCACAATCTTGAATTTATAATTTTGAGCAGTGAAAAAACTACACTGGCCTTCAAAACTTATTACAATATATACTTATAATAAAACTGTAACAGGTCCAATTCTGTACATTAAAGTTATTTTATTTTTTATTGGTGGATACTCTGTATTCGATACTGAAGCCAAAACTGTATTTTATTTTTGTCAGTCTGTCTGTCTGTCTGTATATAGGCATCACGCCAAAACTACTTAATGAATTTAAATGAAACTTGGTACGATTAAAGTTCATACTACGAGGTAGGACATCGGATACTTTTCATCCCGAAAAATTAAAGGGTTCCCGCAGGATAGGGCTTCAAAGTTATTTAAAAAAAAAACACTTAACACTCAGAAACTACAGGATGGATTTTCATGCAACTTGGCATAGTCATAGTTTATATAATGGGTTAAAATTGAGGATACTTTTTATCCCGAAAAAATAAAGGGTTCCTACGGGATACGGGTCCAAAGTTATGTTAAGCATGAAGTAATGTTTTTTTTCGGAGGGTACTCTATATTCGATTCTGAAGACATATTTTTTTCATTTTTGTCTGTATATCTCTCTGTCTGTATCTTGACCGCGCATCACGACAAAACTACTGAATGAATTTAAATGAAACTTGGTTCGATTTGAGTTCATACTACGAGGTATGACATTTTATTTAATTTTTATTTTATTTACACATTTAGACATTAGATACTTTCATCCCGATATTTAGCATGGTTTCCTTGGGAGAGGGGATGAAAGTCAAAATGTTTACTTACTTGTAATTCATGAACGCGTAGTCCGATTTCATTCTTTATTTTTTTGTTAGAAAGGAGATACCTACATTAAATATTGTTATGTAAATATTTCAAGGTTATCGGGTGTGCAGTTCAGAAATTACAGAGAGCTCAACCCTCAATATTATGTCCAAACAACTTGAATCCCGAAATGTACAGGAGCGTTGAATGTACGGCTCATTTTAAGCTGGCCTTCGCACGTTATCATAGAAGATTAACGGTCAGAGACAAACACAACGTAGTGTGGGTTGCCCGCAGGCCATGTGAGGAAACGACTTGCGAAAGACAGCTGGAAGCGACTGGATGAGAAGAGCGGAAGATCGGGCTCAGTGGCGTTCATTAGGAGAGGCCTACGTCCAACATTGGACTAGTATAGGATAGCTTAGCGTGGTATATCAATATAATGTGTAGAAGCCGAGAAATCGATAAAAAAAACTTTTTGACAGCTAAAGGAATTTGATTAAATGTTAGTACGAGTATAATGGTATTTTAGGCCCCGGAATAGCACATAGAGTACTTTTTACCTCGAGAAATGAACACGCGTGCGAAGCCGCGGGCACAGCTAGTTTTTAATAATTGCATTCTTTATTTGCAACATCAATAATAAACTAAGATCATTGTTAAACTTACATCTTAGTTTATTAATAAGATTATTAAGATTAAGAGAAAATTATTAGAATATACACAGTAATTTATTTTAAGTTATAATGTACTTATTGTTTAAGACATGTCTAATATAACGTTCGTTTTTATAATGTGGTGAATAAATGAAATATCTAAATAACAGATTCCATAAACAGATCAAGTATAGTTTTCTTTGAAAAAACGCCAATCCTGTTCGTAACATTTGCGGTCACGCATGCGCGTTGCGGATATAAAAAGTTCTATTAACCTGGTGCAGTTCACAAAGGGAATCATCGAGTGAATTCGAGTGGCACTTGGGTCTCTGGTACGGAGTAATGTGTAGTTGTCTATGGGTCTCTGGTTTTGAATTTTGAAGTCAGTATTGTTTAGAGAAGTAGAGTAGGAGAAGGAGGATATGATTTTAGCAGCGTATGTCCCTAGTGCCCTAGACCCTAGTAGTATGTATTTGTGTATTTATGTATATATAATTATATATAAGGGGGTCTAGTAGGTGTTTTTCTGGTTTCCGAAAACGAAATGTAACGCTGGCAGCCAGCGTCTCTAACTTGCAGGCAGGCCCCTCTTTCCCACTGGGCACTCTGGGCACTTGCCCAGGGTTTTTTTTACGGTATGTTTTAAATTTATCACTTCATCAATTATTCACGTGTTTTATATTAAAAAAAACTTTAAACTAATGCAAAATTTAATTAAAAAAACAACAAGTAGATAAAATTAGAAATTAACATTTAAAATTATTATTAAAAATAAAAAACAATGCATAATTATGCAAAAATGTCAATGTTATGTTATGTTTTCTAATGAAACAATGCATAATTATGTATTGTATTTTTTTATGAATAATATTAAAAAACTTATTTTTTTTCGGATTACTAATTGTTAACGGACTGATTTGATAGTTTTTTTTCAGAGAGATTAACCAGTTTGTCGCTGATGCCCATAGAATGTTATATGCTCAAAAACATAGATTTTGAAGAAGTGATTAACAATTTTGTCCATCTCAAATCTAGAAGGTTAGGTACCATACAAGCAAACAAATATACAAACAAAGTTTGTTTGAATATTTGTTTTTTTGTACGTTTCTTAGGCGCATCCTACAGCCTAAACGGCTTGATGGATTTTGATAAATGAGGTATCATTGGATTCGTCTTAGTCACAAGACTGCTAAAGGGTAAGTGAAATATCAAGAAAACTAATATGGCGGCTTACAGCTGCCATACAGTATTTCCGACGGAACGAAAAATTGCCAAACCTATCGAGTGAGGTACCAAAATGAAGGTCTTTAAAAGACCAATTCAAAAAAAGAGAACCTAAACTGTAGCTATTGTCTTGCAAGCTTCTTACAAAGTTTAAAATTGTATTTATTAGTTTTATCATATTTTTTTGTGAAAAGGAGACGGTTATATGTTTGGCTGTATGTATTTTTTTTTATATGTTTCGGTCGACATCTCCGTCAATTGCGGAAGGAATTATTTTTTTTTTGAAAGGGTATACTCTCCAGGTGGTTCCATATAAACTATATCAAATTGGTTCAGCAGTTTTTCTAGAATAAATAGGTTTGTTGAGTAAATCCATTCGATTTTATGTTTATATTGCCTTTATTTAGTGTTTTTTTTTATATTTCTAAACGCTTTAGATAGTTGTTTTTTTATTCAAAAGGGTAAAGTTTCCGTATACTCCCATATAAATTTCATCAAAATTAGTTCAGTAGTTTTATAAGAAAATCAATTTGTTTTATAGTTTATGTTTTCTAATATCTTGGGATTTCTGAACTGAATTAGATGATTGTTTTTACTTGAGTAAGAAGACATCTAGTGTGGTACTGTATAAATTTCATCAAAATTGGTTTAGTAGCTTTAAATAAGCTTTAATTTAATTCACTGTGTTATAATGTTTAGGACTGGATTGCAAGTCAATTTTGAACAATTTAAGGACGACCAAAGATGCTGAAGTTTTGCACACGGGTGTAGTTCTGATAACAATTAAAAAACAACAGTAGTAGTAGTCAAAGGAACTACACAATGAGATGATGGAATCCATTCGAGTTTGGGCTCATTTAGTTTGTCTTGATAAGATCATGTCTGGTTTTATGTGGTATCCAGGGTCTAATGATGGAGCCGGAAGGAAGTCACAGAAAATCAACAACAAAATGATAGAACCTCTTTCGTGTTTGGGCTCATTTGGTTTGTCTTGATGAATTATCTGGTGTTATGTGGTATCCAGGGTCTGATGATGGAGCCGGAAGGTAGTCACAGGAACTCAACAACAAAATGATAGAACCCTTTTGAGTTTAGGCTCATTTGGTTTGTCTTGATGAATTCTCTAGTTTTATGTGGTATCCAGTGTCTGATGATGGAGCCGGAAGGTAGTCACAAGAACTCAACAACAAAATGATGGAACCTATTCGAGTTTGGGCTCATTTCATTTGTTTTAATGAGTTCTTTAGTTTTATGTGGTATCCAGGGTCTGATGATGGAGCCGGAAGGTAGTCACAGGTACTCGACAACAAAATGATGGAACTCCTTCAAGTTTGGGCTCATTTGGTTTGTCTTGGTGAGTTCTCTGGTTTTATGTGGTATCCAGGGATGATGGAGCTGGAAGGTAGTCACAGGAACTCAACAACAAAATGATGAAACCCCTTCGAGTTTGGGCTTATTTGTTTAGTCTTGATGAGTTCTCTGGTGTTATGTGGTATCCAGGGTCTGATGATGGAGCCGGAAGGTAGTCACAGGAACTCAACAACAAAATGATGAAACCCTTTCGAGTTTGTGCTCATTTGGTTTGTCTTGATGAGTTCTCTGGTTTTATGTGGTATCCAGGGATGATGGAGCTGGAAGGTAGTCACAGGAACTCAACAACAAAATGATGGAACCCCTTCGAGTTTGGGCTCATTTGGTTAGTCTTGATGAGTTATTTGGTGTTATGTGGTTTTCAGGGTCTGATGATGGAGCCGGAAGGTAGTCACAGGAACGCAACAACAAAATGATGTAAAATGGTCAAAACTAATTGAGTTGTTATATATAACAACTCAATTAGTTTTGAACCTACATTATAATGTAGGTTTTATTCATCTTTGGTTTTAATTTACCAACGCTTTGAGTCTAAAGTGAGTGAGTGTCTACTATTTTCTTTGGCATATATTCTTTCCGATGTTTGCTTAGTCCACTAAAAATAAAAAAAAAACAAATATTTTTAAAAAAAAAATTATATCTTTTTCATAATAACACTTTTATTTTGTAAACAACCACTAAAAAGAATAAAATAATTACAATTGAGCCAGAACAGTATCACTTTTTCGAAATTACCAACGTAATAATAATGCCTAAATACAACATAAGATAAGAAAGAGTTTTTTGAAGGCGTAGGTATTGTACTCGTATTCAGTCATTATCGTTTGTTTTTTCGTAATAAAATGTAAATCGTCAAAGTATGAAAAAATACACGACTGCCCTGAAAAAAGGGAACTTTACAAAAAACTAATTGTCTATTTCTCTCATAGATGGGGATGATGTAAGTAATCTAACGATACCCATAAATATCAATATGAGTTCAGGCATTTAAATGTTATTGTGGAATAAATAAACTTGAAAGACAATTACTACTGTTTAGGTTTTTTTAATTAAAATAATTTTTTGAGGACCTTAATTTTGGTACTTCACACGATAGGTTTTGTCAATATTTCGTTCCGTCGGAAATACAATATGGCAGCTGTAAGCCAGTATATTAGTTTTGTACATTTCATATATCCTATAGCAGTATCGTAACTAAGACGAATCCAATGATACCATATTTATCAAAATCCGTCAAGCCGTTTAGGTTGTAGGATGAGCATAAAAAACGTACAAACAAACAAACATACATGTATGTATACAACCTAAACTCATAACCCTCCTCAGTCGGGTAAAAATAAATCTAGAACTTTGTTTATCTACTTTCTTTGTATATTCTAACAAAATAGTGGTGTCAAGATCATAAGGGCCCCATTATCGTAACGTGCCCAGGGCCTCCAATAGGTTAAAGACGGCCCTGCTTGCAGGAACTAAAGAAAATGTATGGAACTAAACGAAACTAGGTATATTTCGTTTTCGAAAACTATATAAACTCGTACTAGGGGTGCTGTTATCTCACTGTCACCGCTCTTAAACTACTGAACAGATTTTAACTATAATAGGAAAGGTACCGTAGGTAAGGTATAGGTTAAGGTAAAGTTTGTTTTTCGCATGAGGTAGTTCTGGCCTCTGATGTCAGAGTTTGTCAGGCCGCCCGAGGGCCTCTGACGTGGCTTAACGACTGATATTAATCAATAACGCCGGGACCTCTCCGAAGCACGGAGCGATGGAAAACCGCACATAACTTATAAAAGTCATTGGTGAGGAGCCTAGGACCGAAGCCGGTATCGTTGGATTGTAAGTTGAACTATTGTACCATTAGGCTACCATCGCTGTATAAGGTATCGTTGAATTCGTCTCAATCGTCCGGGTGACAAAGGCTAAATATTAAAAAAAAAAAACAATAATGGATTATGTGGTACTCCATAATGTTACGGACTAAAAAATAACTAGTGGCTCTGTCGCGTCGCGAGCACATACTTTTTGCAATCTAACGGTGCACAGTAGCGCCATCTAGTTACCTTATTGTAAAAGTAACATTAATAACCAAGGTGCTCCATCAATCCCTACCTAGTAGGTAAAGGGCTGATTCCACTGGAAGAAACCTAATATTGAGCAATTTACTGCATTTTGAGGAGCTATCTATTCTGCTCATCATGCCGAAGCAGATCTTCACCAATTTTTTTATGAGACCAACTTAAACTTACTACCTATTTAATAAAGCACACCGTGCCGTGATTAGGTATTTGCACCGGTTATCTTTGAGCAGGTATACAGCTACTTACTGCCAAACCTTGGGCACAGAATATATAATAGCCTTGGATTACGTGTTAACTGTAAAGTTATAATTCAGTGTTGCTTTTTTATTTTCTCATTATACTGATATATAGCATATTTTCGTAGTTCATCCATTAAAATAAGTAACTATTATTATACCGTCATGTTAAGATATATGCTGTTTTTGAAGTAGGTATTTATGATAACAATAGGTAGTGTTGTAAATATTAATAAATTCATTATTTAATATACCTACCTCCTATCAACTCGCCTAGTTCTGAGTAATTTATGCGTAATACAGTTATTTATAAAACTTATTTATAGTAAACTAGAATACACGGCTAACCGAGTGACATCGTGTCTAGTTATCTATTATCGACTTCACTTCAAAACGGGAAGGTTCTCAAGACTGTTTCGGCCGCGCCGCGCCGTGTAACGCAACGCCCAGCCTTTTTGTCAATATTGCCATGGTTATAGGAAATTAACAAAAATAGGTAGATGTGTACTTCCCATCGGATCTCAAGATCCGTTGCAACTCAAATAAATATTATTTTTTCTCAAGCACCAGCTCCACTTTCCGATAATATGTCAACGCGCTTTCAAATAAACGGTATCAAAACTAAAAACGAGTCGTAACCGTCTTTGTGTTTGTTTTCATGAGTTTGACGTTTGACACATTATATTACTACCTGTGCCCACGGTTTTGAACGCGTGGTTATTTCTATAGGTTTAAAGTAACCAATGTATTATTCGAAGGCCAAAAAAACAGTTTTTAAGTCAAACCCTGAGCTACCCAACACTTAAAACCGCATCTCAATCAGTCCAGTAGTTATTAGGTGAGGCGCGACACATAAACAGAATTAAAAAAGGGCATATTCGTATTCAGTAGCTTATTTTAAGTACCTGCCTTGAGTCATTTTTTAGTTATTTTTCTTGTAGAATCAATGTGTTAATGTTTGTTACCTCCTCAAACATTTCTCAGTTTTCTGGAGCAATTTGGATAATTCTTCACACTAATATTATAAAAATGCGAAAGTTTGTTTTGGGGGTCTAGTACTAGTTTAATAGTTTACAAAAACGAAATGTAGTTTCGTTTAGTTCCATACTTTTACTGGCAGCGCCTCTAGCGGAAACTTGCAGGAACTGCAGTAAAGGAACTAAACGACACTACATTACGTTTTCAAAAACTATAAAAACTCGTACTAGGGGTACTGTACCTATTAGTGTTGTAGAAGTATGGTTTTTACTTACTTCAAGCTGAAACGGCTAAACAAATTTTGATGATATGTGGTATTTGGATACTTTAGATCCTGGAATAAAACATAGGATAAGTACTTTTCACCATTATCATCCACGCGGGTGAATCCGTGGGGCGAAGCTAGTACCGAACCCTTATAACTTTCATTAGATTTAGTTAAGTTGGTACGTAGTTTTTTATAAAACCATTTGTAGATTTATTGAATCAAACTATATTTCTTTAAATAGTTTTATTATGTATATATATTGTTATTAATATTATTTCTTATTATTTATAGTTTTATTATTTATATATATTGCTATTAATATTATTTCTTATTATTTATAGTTTTATTATTTACCCTTGTCATGTATTTAGTGCTCACTCTTTCCTATAATCCGCCATGCTGGTATTTATTCTGCGACGTTGGTCCAGAGTCCAGTGCGGGCTATGAGTGTGTTACATTATTTTCAGTCATTACAATTTATATCTACCTAATGTGATATTCCTACATTTTAGGCCTTTTGACTTTACTTGTATAAAAGTATTTACAATCTAGTAATACAAAGAAACTATCCGTGTTTAAATAGCTAATTATTATGAATGAATAATTTAATACTTACCGAATTAAAAAATCTAACAAACTGAACGTTCTTCGACTTACCTGTTAGATTTTTATAAATGTTTTTTTTATGCAGTGCAAGAAAGTTTAATCTATATTTAGTTATTGTTATTAGTTATTAGGTGCTTACCTCACTATATTTTCTTAATTCTAAATAATTATATTGTAGGTATAAATAACACCTATTATTCAATGAAGGTACTCGGTACTTTTATTGACTTACCTCTCATTTTCTACTCATGACATGATGCATTGGAAATATATTTCCGCTTCTAATGACAGCACGTTTTATGTAAATTAATGTAATTTATTCTATGCTAGTATGGCGGTTTAAATATTTTTTTTGTACCCTACTACATAAATACTACAAAACAGCTACTTAGCTAGAGCTACTTAACTTTTAAATATTATAAAAGGTACTCACTTTTCATTCGCCATTATTTCAGCACTAATTTGCACTTATTCAAAAATGTGTCTGTATACTAATCACTGGGTATGTAACACTTAAAATTACTATCACATATTGAGACCTAAAAATATTAATTCACTTTTAGTGACGGAAGAGTAAAAATACTTCGTAAATATTTTGGTGCATTTTTTCGACGACGCGCGCGCTCCCTTGTGTTGTTGATGGCGGACTGACAGGCATAGCGAGTTTTTCTCTGATTATATTTAGTGTTTCCCGCACGAGACTCGCAGTGCAAGCGTGTTTTTCTCACGTGCCGTTGGAAAATTGCAATTACACGCATTGCAGTGGCAATGAGGTTCAGAAAATTGGCGGAGAAATTGGAGGTAGGTGGAAGGTTGCTGGGCACTAGTTCACTGGGGCTGGAAGAGAATGGATGAGGGGAGCTGAAGACTGAGCTCAGTGGCGTGCATTAGAGAGGCCTACGTCCAACAGTGGACAGATATAGGCTGATGATGATACCTTATTGATAGGTACATCTGTGGTGTTTTAATTGTAATTAAAATGGTATCAATGATAGAGGTATAACGATAACGTTTTTTTCCTATTTTATTTTACCACGTTTTTACTACGCACTTTCTTGGTTATCTGTCTGTCTGTCCGTCGTTCCGAGTGGAATCTTGCAACTCAAATTTCGAGAACTTCCCGGTTATCCGGCTGAAACTTTCAGGGTAGCTCACAACTCGACTACAGAGCATTCTAAAAATAAAACTGTTTTTTAGATTAGTTTTTTAACTACATTTGCTGCATGTTTTCTTACTTTCCTTTTTTTTAATGAAGCAGTCTAGTCTACTCTGGAATAATGTAAGTTAAGAGCACAGATTAACTACTCTGTGGTTATAAGCATAATATCATAGCTACTTTAATAGAAATAAAACAATTTTATATCAATTGCTTTTTTTCAAGTCATAAGTAATTTTGTATCACGAAACAAATGTAAATCATTTAGCAAATGCCTAATAACAAACACACACACACATGTAGACATATGATATATATGTAGTTTGGAGTTTTCATAAATATTTTAAATCTACTGCAATAAAATTTAAAAAAATATGGTTCGTTATAGACATACCCACCACTCGTTATTCCTCTCCGTGCACGGTTGTCTGGAAGAGATCGCTCTGAGCGATAAGACCGCCCCTTGTGACACTCATTGTTATACTTTATTTATAGATATAATTTCTCGTTGTACTTGTGGTGTCCAATAAAGAGTTAATCTATCTATCTATCTATACCCAAAAGCTCGAAATTGTTTTAAAATTTTAGTAGCTGCTGTAACAATTGAGTTTATACTTTATATCAACTGTATAATAAGAGTGGTTTATTTGGAGGAAAGCGCATAAAAAAACAAAGAAATAACATTGAGTAGTGGTAAAAATGAAAATTGACAATTGGCGTCGAAGTTTTGAAAACAATCGTATCTCCTCCAGTTCACGTCACCAGGAAGCTAGGCAATCATGGGTTTCTGGTATTTTGCTTTTCAGGTAAATTGCTATGCAGATCTCAGTTTTTTTGCTACATAGTTATTTTGCATACCTATTAGATGCCGCTAATGGCTTGAAATAAATTGTATGGGCTCGCTGGAACTGAACGTAGTACTTTCGACCTCGGACCCTGCCACATTATTATGTTCTGTGAACTGTCAACCTGTATTAGGTAAGAAGAACCGAACAGTTGTTTTCTTATCTAACGATTAGCTGAAGCCGCTGAAGGAGTACAACCTCAGTGCCAAGGTCTCGCTCTCTGCAAACATGATCAGTCTTCTTTATTTGTCCAGCCGCCATTGGTGGAGAAATACACTTCAAATTTCCACTGATTCCTTCAGTAAGTTTATACTAGTAGACTATTATTTATCCTGAGTTAGTAGGTAGGTATACACCTACAAAACTATACACACTGACATATACGTACTAACTGACCGACAACGCATACAGCCTAAACCGGTGGACCTAGAGTTTAGAAATTTGGAAAAAATATGCCTTGAGTGCCTACTCTAGGAGTGCTCTAAGGAGTTTTTTTTAAATTCCGTCCTTAGGGAAGTGCACGCGGACAAAGCTACGGGCGCAGTCACCTATTACCATAGCCGGGCACCGTTAATCAAATAGTTAACTTCGTTAATCGTTAATCCGCTACAAAAAAAGTTAGCTTCGTTAAACGTTAAAGCGTTATATTTTGGAAGAATTAACGTAAGTTAACGTTAATCGTTAATCCGTTAATATGTGTACAATTGCATCTTTATATCGTTGCGTTAGTGAACTTATAAAGCCTGTTGGTTTAGGTTCTGGAAGTTAACAGGTTAGGAACAAAACAAAATACTTGTATAATTCAAAGGTGTAATTTAATCGTCGGGCATAAGGTGCATATTCCCCTTCATGAACATTAACATGTTGAAGTTCTCGTCTGAAAGCGAGCCTCGTTTTGGTGTTAAATTGTCTGTACCCATGGAAAAAAGTCGTTCAATCTAAATTACACTGCACTCTTCTTTATCATTATCAACACGCAAATGATCACTGACAGTAATTTATAATAACAACAAACATAACAAACAAACAAAACACTCGTCACTCTAAGCACCTAATAAATGAAATGATCAAACGACACAAATCTCTTCGCAGTTTTCTTTCTCACTCGCACGCGCCGGCAAAATATATCTAGTTTTGTTTTTGTTTCACGCGCCGCCCGGCACGCCGGTAACTATTAGGCATTGGATTAACGATTAACGGACTCATCCATATTAACGGAAGTTAACGTATCCGTTAACATTTTTAAAAGTTAACTTAAAAGTTAATCCGTTAATCAAAATGTTAACGGATTAACGAGTTAATGCCCAGCTATGCCTATTACTTATAATACTATAAGCAAATTAGACTCTTACAGCTCCTGGCCAGCCAGCACATATCCGTCCAAGGAGAAAATCAGATGGAAATGAGACTGGGTGAAAGGATTTTCCGGCATAAAGACATCGAGGCCGAAATAGTTGACGATTGCCTTCTTGGCTTGGATTTCATGACAGAAAAGACATTTGCATATATTTTTTACTTTTTACCTCAGAAAAATGGGCACGTGGACAAAGTGCAGCGTGCAGCACCCCACGAATATTTTATTATACTTCCGTTGCCAGTTCCGTTCCGTTGCGAAAATTTTAGCAAAATGTTCGCTTCCAGCACTTTTAAGTGGTAAATAAGAAAATTTCTCAAAAAAAAAACAAGCGATCGACTTGCGTTATCGCGGTTCAATAGCTTACATAATCGGGTCCCTGCTCATTTTGTTTTTTTATTTTCCATATTATTTTTGAATATTTCCAAAAAAAAACACTTCTAGCACTTTTAAGTGGTAAATAATATTCATTATTAAGCATGGAATCCAGACAGGCATACAGACCTTTTATTCATCAAAGTGCAATACCTATTAAGTTATAATCAAATAATGAGGTATTAGGTCTATTCTGATATGAATGCCATTATATGTAGTTAAAAGAACTATCAACATTTATAATAATAAGTAAAAAATAGTACATTTTTACATAATTGTTTATTCTGTTACAATATCTAAATCATATCATATTACAGAATAATTACTAGTGCAAGTACCTAGTTATATATAGTATTTAAATCAACCCTGCCGAGCGAAAAAATGACAGAGTGATTCTGAAACGGTTAGAGCAATGGAAGCTTACGCGCGTTGTGATACGGTACATTCTAGCCTGTACGCAATGTGTGAGCGCCCTCTAGGTAAATATAATTGAAAGATCGCAGCTCTGTGCGAGTTAAATTGCACTTTATTGCGTTGTAGCGAGGGTTGCTATGTATTTAAATGACTTTACTCAGTGATCCTTCTGTACTTGTACTATTATTTATTCTGTGGTATGAGGCAGTGCTGGTGTCAGAGTTAGTCAGGCCGCCTGAGGGCCTTGATGTTATTGATTAATGGCTAATTCTCATCGCCGCTATTCTCATCGTCACCTTCGTGGCAAATTTTGTTTTTTGCTTATATGAACTATTTTTGTAAAAGTTATTCGAATCGTTAGTCTTGTTTGGAAGAATAATGGTTTTGAAGTTCTAGATGCCACAAAAGTGACGCGATGATCCACGAAATTTCCTACTGTTTATAAAATATTCAACTAAACTAAAAACTACTAAATATTCATGAAATAACAACAATCCAGTTTTCATAATTAAACGTAGACTATAGAATTTAGAAAGCACTACTTTACAGGAGAGTAGTTTAAAGTTATTTGCGACACAGTTTTTGCTGTAACTCATTAAATTTAGTTTGTTTTTTGGATAAGCAATTATTTCTAGGCAGGCTTAGATAGCCTAATGCAAATTGTGACAAAAATATGTAGTTTTTGAGAAAATAAAGATTCGATTTCTTACGTTGAATTTCTCTTAACTATTTTAAACGAATCTAACAATTTCCACCATCTACATCGGAATTTTTATTAATATTTTAGTAATATAAATCGATGTGACACATTCAATAGTTTACGGTGAATAGCGCATTACATTTTTATCTTCAATGTGCCTGTCGAAACCTTTACTTATTTTAGTTTATTGTCACTAGTGGAGAATCTATAGCTAAAGACAAGGACTGATCAGATATTGGGTGTGAGATATTAAAACTTGGTTCTGTGGAAGATGGCACTGGAGTTACATCATGATTCAAATGATGTATCATTTGAATCACCCAGATCAGATGGTAAAACGTCATTTCTATCTGCACAGCAATTAGTTTGGAGTGCGCTAGAGTTCCTTTATTACTACCCGAAATTACTGACTTGTAGCGATAGCTATACATTTTTTTTTTATTACGGACTAGACAATCGTTTGACCATGATCTCAGCTGATGGAAAGCGATGATGTGGTCGAAGGTGTAGCACGCTTGCCTAGTAAATACCTATTCACTCTTGACTTGAACACACCTGGGTTATAATTTACCGGAAACACTGACGAGGGCAGGGCATTCCACTCCTTTGCAGTTCTTATAATAAATGAAGAAGTGCGAGGTATTTCAAGCATAAAAGGGTTATGGCTGTGGACGCTCCTAAAAGTCTAAAATTATGCTCAGGTGACAAAGATCTATCTGACGATAGTTATTCTTCCACCATTGCCTCAAGCTTCTTAAAATCCGATTCACTCATGCTTGCTGGAAAATCGGAAATAAATAAAATATTAGTTGTATTAAACATAAACCTAGACGCGTCAAAAAATAACATTATTAAAAATAAATACCTATATAATTATTATATATAATTATATAGGTATTTATTTTTAATAATGTGTATGTAAAATACATGTAAAATACATTTTTCTAGTACATATTGTGTAAATTTGATAAAAAAATATTTGATGTATTTTTAATGTTCAATTTTCTAGTTAATATTGTGTGAAATTGTCGAAAATGAACCTTAACATCTTCCTAAATAATCTAAACAAATACATTTGCAAATGTTAATAAAAAAAGCGCGATGTGCATAACCAAAACTTTCTGTCATAGTTAAATCATCACAAAGATTTTCATAGTGAAGTATTCAATTTATGACGTGTAAATCTACGTAAATAATCGAAACTAATACTTTCGATGGTGAGAATAAAAAAATATGCAAAGAACATAATCGAAATAGATAGTTTCGACTAAATCTTCAAAAGGTATTCCATAGTTAAGTATTGAAACTGCCACTTTCGATGAACATTATTCTCAAAACTCGTTGTACAGTATCGAAGCGCTGAGTTTCGATAAGAACAACGCGGTGTTTCACGCGTGGAGCGGAGCGTGTGCGACGTAAACAAACGATATTCCTAGTTACGTCTCGCTCATTTGTTTTGGCGCACTCAATTTTATTCTGTGACGAAACAAGTTTCAAGAGTTTACGAGGGAGCCGTAACGTCATATTTGATACTTTGCGTCATGCTAAAATTAAAATAAATAACAAATTATATTTCGTTTTTTCTCTATTGATTATAATAAAGTTAGGAACAAATTGCGCTACTAAAAAAATACGTTTTTTTATTTTCGATAGTCTACGTAGAGACAGTCGATATATGATAGGTAGCAGTAATCAAAAGAGACAATTTATTATCAGTTCATTTCTAAGCTCGGTCATCCAACGAAATAGGTATACTGATATGCTACGTCAATTAAAACTACACAATTTTAGTGAAAGGTTTTTATTATAAACATTATTAATGTAGGTGACAAAAAGGAACTTTACTGTGATTTTATTAACGAGGTACTTATATTTCAGAGCATATTTTTACTCTACAATACCCTCTAAAATAAAATATTATCACATACTTATGTAAGTATGTTTTTGTTGTTGTTACTATGTAGTAACAACAAACAGAAATGATATACCTACCAAAACTTAAAATATAATGATATCATTTCATTTCACTTTCATTTGAGTACTTATTAAATTGTAATGACACAAGTTATTTATAACATTTACAAATAATCAATCAACAGTGATAAAATTTAAAAAAAAGACTAATTTGTCGTAATATGAAGTTTTTCTTAACTAAGAAGCATATGAGTCTTTAAAAAGTTTGTAAATACACCAACCGTCGCTATACTTCTGAATAAAATGTGTGCAAAAAAAAAACACTTTCGTGGCATAAAATCACCTTCATCTTTTTGAGGGTTTATTGTTTGCTCGCGTCCGTAGGATTCAGCCCTCGATGTCCTACACTTGACCTTCGGGTGGTGCCAAAAGAGCAACTGAATCTCCTGGTGGTAGGCTTCGGCCGCTGGCTTTTTTACATTACCACCTTCTGGACAAAGTCTTGATGCCAAACGATTTGTCGTGTTCCATCATGATGTTCAGGGAAGCCGTCCGGGTGAGTTATAGGATGCAGTTGTGTTGGAAGGGTGGACCGTGATCGGAATCATGGTGTTTCTGCGTCGGAGGCATTGCTTTGGAGGGTAGCGGGATCCGAAGCACGGTGTTCTCTGCTGGCCGACCGCAAGTTGTAGGGGGCCCAAGTAGTAGTTTAGCCAGCTACGAAAGGCTGCCCCGCCGCTTGTGAAAAATCCTGAAATGATCCATTGGGCCGGCTGGCGACCGGATGTAAGAAACTGAATTATTTCAGGGGTGTTCGGGCGTCCCCGCAGTCTCCGCGCAAGTTCTTCAATGGCGTAGTTATGCCTTGACTTCCATGGGTTAGCCATTCCGACATCTCGTTTGCTATTACTCGTCCAACCTATTCACAACTACTCATCATGAAAAAAGTCCAAAGAAGATATAAGTTGCACGTCCTCACACTTAAAGTGGATCTTGCGAATATTCGCGGGATTCACTCCAATCTCCAACCGTTCCATTATCATCTGGAGACCTCTAAGCCCCACTTGTTTTTCTTGTCGGAGACGCAGATAGGATGTCCAGCTGATACGTCATACTTGGATTACCCAGGCTATATCTTGGAGCATCTATTTATCCCAAATGCCGGCGTTTGTGTATACGCCCGTGATGACATTTGCTGTCTGCGTCTCCGAAATCTTGAGCACCCTAACTTCTCGGTGATTTGGGTGCTGGTGGACACGGGCATAGAGAAAATTGTGTATGCTTGAGTGTACCGCTCACACAGCGGAGATCGGGGGGCGACTTTATTGGTAGACTATCTAGGTGAGGCGGCAAGTGTGGCCCAACAGCGTTACCCGTCTGCTCAATTGGTGTTTTTGTGGGATTTTAACGCCCACTACAAGAAGTGGCTTGTCCCATACCAAAAAACCGACCACGCTGGTAGAGAGACGCGGAAGCTTGCTCTGGCGTTAGATCTCTCTCAGCTGGTGCAGGAGCCGACACGGGTACCTGACCGTGACGGTGACACTGCCAACTGTCTCGATCTGTTGATGACGACTGAACCAGACCGATACTCCGTATCAGTATCCCCACCTCTTGGTAGCTCTGATCACTGCCTGGTTAAGTCCGTTTCAGTGTATTCCCCACCTGATCCTAGCCTTAAGGGAAATAGGCGCGTGTGGAGATACAACTCAGCAGATTGGGACAAGATGCGGCAATTCCTTGCATCGTACCCTTGGCGGCAAACATGTTTCACCTCCCAGGACCCGTCGACTTGCGCGTCTGCTGTTACAGAGGTAATATGTCAGGCAATGGAATATTTCATTCCATTCAGTGACAAGACTCTTTCCAGCAAAGCTCAGCCTTGGTTTGGATCCAGCTGTGGTCATGCTGTGGCTCTAAAGCGTGCGGCATATCTAGACTGGGCTGATGCTCGAAAGCGCAAGTCTTCTGATATTCGGGCTAAGAAAAGTAAATTAAACGTAGCCGCTAAGACCTGCAAGAAGATACTTAGGAAGGCCCATTTTGATCACGTAAGTCGAATTGGGGCCAAACTGGCTTCATACCCCGCTGGTAGCAAAGCTTTTTGGTCCCTGGCCAAGTCGGTCGAAGAAAACGTCTGCCGCCCCTCACTGCCACCATTGCTGAAACCTGATGGAACACTAGCTCACACTGCTGGAGACAAACCGAATTTATTTGCTTCTTTTGCAGAAGCCTCGCATCTAGATGCTTCTGGCAAGACACCTGCCTGCCTTCCTCATTGCGGGGTTTTTATGTCCGAAATTCGCATTCGCCAGAAGGAGGTTCTCAGAACGCTTCGAGCTCTAGATGTGAACAAGGCCAGTGGTCCTGATGGTATTCCAGCGATTGTGTTGAAAAACTGTGTGCCCGAATTATCTCCCATCTTAACGCGTTTGTACCGCCTCTCTCTTCACTCGGGTAAAGTTCCGAAGAGCTGGAAGCTTGCCAATGTATAACCAGTACCAAAGAAGGGTAGTCGTGCTGATCCGGCCAATTATCGTCCCATCTCGATTACCTCCTTACTCTGTAAGTGTATGGAGCGTGTCATAAACATTAGGCTCTTGGCATACCTTGAAGACAATGATCTTCTCAGTGACCGGCAATACGGATTTCGCCGAAACCGGTGTACTGGGGATCTACTCGCGTATGCCACTCACGTACTGAGCGAAGCCATAGAGATGCATGGTGAGGCGCTTACCGTCTCCCTTGACATATTGAAGGCATTTGATCGGGTCTGGCACGATGGCCTTTTAAACAAGCTTCCCTCATATGGTTTAACACATTTACTCATTTTTATTGGTTTGGTTCATATGGCTTATGCAATTGGATAGTTGATTTTTTGAGGGAACGATCTATTCGAGTAGTCTTAGAGGGCTGCCCGTGTACCTCAGGGATCGGTTCTCTCGGCTACACTGTTTTTACTGCACATTAATGACCTTCTGAAGCCCGGTACCTTTGGGTATGCTGATGACAGTACTGTAGTTGAGAGCTCCAAAGCTCAAGCCAGCTGTGACGCTGTCCAGTTTCAGAGAGAGGCTATGGTAGACCGTTTAAATTTAGCCTTAGAAGCCGTGTCCGATTGGGGCGATGCTGACCTGGTTAAGTTTAATGCTACTAAAACGCAAGCGTGTTTGTTTTCTGCTAAAAAGGGTCCTCTACACCGATCTCCGTCTTTCCAAAGTGTAACAATACCAATAGGCGACCATTTGGAGCTTTTTGGCGTCGAACTCACATCAAACCTGAATTTTGGGTCTTATATTGAATCCAAAGCCAAGGTAGCTTAGACAAAATAACAAATAAACTTGTTATTTTGTCTAAGGTTAGGCGGTACTTGACACCGGGACAGCTTTTGAATCTTTATCAAGCACAGGTCCGATCTTGTATGGAGTACTGCTGCCACCTCTGGGACGGTTCTGCCAAGTATCAGCTCGAGTCTTTGGATTCAATTGAGAGACGTGCTATCAGGCTCATTGGGGATGACACTCTGGTAAAGAGTAAGCTTTAAAGTCTGGCGCATCGACGTGAGGTAGCAAGCCTGGCGGTATTCTACTGATTGTACTATGGAGAGTGTGCACAAGAATTGCACAACCTGATTCCCCCATCACCATACGACTAGACGATCAGCAAAGCGCCACCCATTCATGGTTGAAATACCTCGCACATGAACGAAGCGTTACGCTTCTTCATTTATTATAAGAACTGCAAAGGAGTGGAATGCCCTGCCCTCGTCAGTGTTTCCGGTAAATTATAACCCCGTTGTGTTCAAGTCAAGAGTGAATAGGTATCTACTAGACAAGCGTGCTACACCTTCGACCACATCATCGCTTTCCATCAGGTGAGATCGTAGTCAAACGATTGCCTGGGCCGTAAAAAAAAAAAAAAACCTTCATGGATAAAACGCCACGTAGGTGATGCCATGAAGGTTACGAAAATATACCTTTTTTATAAATTGCTGCAATGTTTTGGTGTAACGTTTAAAATGAAATACTACATAAATATCTCGCACATTTTGGTCTTTCGATGAGCTAACTTTGATTTCAAGTGCTAAAATACAATGCACAAAAATATTGTCCACGCAAGTGATCGGTACACCTATGAATAAATATAAACTTACCAATAATTTTTATCTTACAGTACGATGAGCCGCATTTCTCACTTCTGCGTTGCCGGAACACGACTGACGTCCGACTAAATCGAACTCTGTGTTTGATTGCTGATGTTGTGTTAATTGTGTTATAACAGCCAGCCGTTATACTACTTACGCAAATCTAAGCATCTAAAATCGTGTGACCGACGCATATGTAGTTTTAAATTCAAAATTAAGATCAAAAGTTTTTTTTTTAGTCTATATTGGGTGTGAAGTGTATTTAATTACGATGACTTTAGTATAAGTAACATACAAATACACTGGGATTTGATGAAGCAGTAACCAAATGTTTTACTGCAACGGGAAGTGTGACACGATGAGAATACGAAAAATTCGTGTTAATTTTTGGTATTATTTTTGCTTCTATTCTGACAAGCTTTATTTATTTTGTAGCCTAATAAATGTTTAATCCTCCAATTCAAACAATCTGTTTCTATCCTATGCCGTTAAGGAAATATAACAGTGTGACCATCAAAATTGAGCTTCGATGAGAATTACCCTAATAGCAGCCGTTATGCCATATTCTCAACAACAGCCGGGACCGACAGCATAACGTGCCCTCCGAAGCACGGAAAGTAATTGGTGCGGAGCCTAGAACTGAACCCGGTATTGTTGGATTTTCGAATACCCAACCAAAGTAGATTAAAATGTACCTACCTAAGTACTCGTAAATTTGAACTCTGACTGCCTTAAAAATATCGATGAAGTCATATTATATTCCCAAAAATACGAATGTGAATGAATTTTCAAGTAAATGCAATAATTACTGTCAAAACATTCAAAGACGTTTTAGTCATCAGCAGAAAATATTTCTAGAATATTTTTTGGCAAATATTTGAAGTCACGTTGTTATACAAAAAGTATAGATACTATTCTGGGCGATCTGTAATGTTCACTTTAAAATAAACAACACGTTTTTTTTTTTTTTTAGAAAGGATATGTGCTGTTGGTCTATAACTGACCTCTACAGCGTCACCGGACGGTGGGGCGGGCGCAAAAGCGCTCCGCCGCAATGCGTGACGCAGAAGGCGCACGCTAAAGTTAAGTTTTTGGCCACTTGCTCAAGGGCACCCAGGGGGTACGAACCTCGGCTTGGACAGTTGCGATTGATTACTTGGGGAGTATCGAACTAAACACCCCTCGATCTCTACTGTTAGGTAGTGATCGAGGGGGCCCTCATGAAATGGCTGGAGCCCTTTAAATGAATTGCATAACTGACCACCGATTCGGAATACACCTTCGAGAAGAATCGGCAAGAAACTCGAAGGCGAATAAGTCGACATTAATTACGGGACCTTCGACCTCGCATCCGGCGAGGTCGGTGTCTGTGTCTAATTGTGTTGAAAGATGGGAAACAACACGTGCTGCACACAATACCCTGGTGCAAAAGATCGAATTCAAATGGATTAACTAATAATTACAGGTAAATTATTATAAAAATTAAAAAAAAAACGACTGCAGAGCCCCACGATTCAGAACCTTTTGATAACTCAGTTGTCGATCGATTGGGTATTTATTCGGTTTGAAATCGTTCAATTCAATACATGTTTCCTCAGAGAAATGTTATAATTTATCTGAGCATGTTTCATTCACAATATCGAATCGAATCGATTCGGTTCGTTATCGAAAGGTTCTGAATCAGGGGGCAGGCGTGGGGCGCGGAAAGCACGACGCAAACATAGCGTTTCTACGCATTAGCGGTTAACCGAGGGGGCGGCTAACCGCGCGGCTAGCCGAACAGCTTGTGATTGTACGCACTTAACCGCCACAAAATTTCAATCGCGGCGGTTGACGGTTGAATGGAGAGCCACGGCTCGCTTCGCAGGTGGCCGCCCCATCTTGTTTATACGCACTGGCGATTCATAGGCTAGGCTGGGCCTGGGCACTGGGCAGTTTAGTTCATATATTATCATATATTATTACCCCCTATATGTTATTACACTCTTTGGTTTAGTTTGCGGCGAGACACCGATGAGTTTGTACGTTTGAGTTGCGCAGCCATGAACTTCGACACAGAGAAATTCATTATTGAAATTCAACAACGAGAAGCTATTTGGAATTAATCTTTTGAAGGAGCAGCCTATAAGAATAGAGATTTAAAACGGAAACAATGGGAACAATTAGTAGAAATTCGTTGTGTGTTAAAGTATGAAACCTGTATCTATTTTTATTTTTCTTTCGTTGTTTTCTTTAGTAAAAATACATAACGCAAGCTCACTGGACGCCGTTCATTTTGTTTTTCGAGCGGGCCTGCTCGGGTTATTGCTTTTCAGCCGCGATAGCGGACGGACGCATCGCCCGCAATATGAAATGCAAAAATAATAGTAATAATATAATTTAAAATTATAATATTATAATGGCAAAAATAATAGCAATATTATAATTTAAAATTATAATAGCAAAAATAATAGCAATATTATAATTTAAAATTATAATATTAAAATAGCAAAAATAATAGTAATATTATAATTTAAAATTATAATATTACTATTACTTTTGCATTTCATATTTACTTACATATTTTACTTTAATAGTTACAGTTGCAAAATTGGACTAAGTATATGTAGTATTAAATTAAATTGAATAATCTAAAATTGAAAATTTTGTAAGAAGTTTAAATACTATTACTACTGTTTAGGTAAAAGAATTCTATATATTTGGAATGTTCTTTTATAGGCATTAATTTTGAAACGTTACTCGATAGGTTTGATCATTTTTTGTTCCGTCGGATATAAAATATGGCAGCTGTAAGCTGCCACATTAGTGTTCTTGACACATATAATATATCTTATTGCACTCTCGTGATTAATATGAATCCAATGATACCTCATGTATCAAAATTCATCAAGCCTAATACGCGCCATAGGAACATAAAACATACATACAAAAAAAACATAATCCTCCGCAGTCGGGTGATAAAAACTAATTATTTAGATAGTGGTACAAAATAATTATGAGAAGATTATGTAGGATGCACGCGATCAAAATGTGCACACGTTTTACAAAATATTGAGTAACCTATCCACAGATATAGACGGAATGGATACTGCAACATGATCGTACTGTTTGCCCAAAAAATTATAACACGGCATAGTGTAGACGCACAGATTACCCCCTGTATATAGGCGCCTACTTGATGCGCAGCTATTTTAGTTCATTTCCGAAGTCTTTTTCGATACACAAAAGTAGCCAAATAATAAAACATGGCAGCGGATGCGGATTTGACATCGCTACAGTTTTCGGAAGGAAGTCTAAAAATTACAAACAATTGATAACAGTCGTCAGTCACGTAAAAGGCCTTTAGGCGGCCTGACAAACCCTGACACCAGAGTTCGGTACAACCTCATTGGACAAAACATACTTACATGGGCACACTGCACATATTCGTCAAAAATTGTAGGTTTCGATGTTCCTATGAATATGACGAGATCAACTGGGGCCGTATTCATCTACAAAACCTAACCTGCACTGCAACGTGATCGGTGCGCGATAGTTACCTTTCGGTGTGGCCATACGTACTTAGAAAAAATAAAAAACTGGGGAAATAATGGTGGGATGAATGTTAGGCGAAGTGAGGGTGGGGGAAAGTGGGGCAGGTGGTGCAAAGTAGGGGAAGACTGATAGGGAGGGTGGAGGCAGAGTGGGAGAAAGGGGGATTGGTGGGGGGAAGGCTCCTTCCCCCAACCCTCCCCTAACTTTAGCCACCTTCCCTCACTTCCCCAACATCTCCCCACATTTCCCCAGTTTTTTATTTTTTCTGTGTATGGCCACACCGGTAACGATCACGTTGCAGTGCAGCCCCCCGATTCAGAACCTTTCGATAACTCTGTTGTCGATCGATTAGGTATTATTTCTTCTGTGGATTCGGTTTGAAAGCGTTCAATTCAATACATTTTTCATTTACTAAATCGAATCGAATCTATTTGGTTCGTTATCGAAAGGTTTTGAATCGGAGGGCTGGTTAGGTTTGTTAGCTGCACAGCATACGAGCTGTACAAAGCATACATAATTTATTTTTTGTTTAAATTTGAGAGGCCTTGTTTGGGATACGGGGGCGCGCCGCGCCTAGCGACCATTCGTAACGCACAGACAATATATCGTACGAGTATGCAACAGGCGACACTGGGTTTCATACAACATTTGACTCGCAGACTTTCGACCCCTTCCCACTTCGGTGGTACAAAGTATTGAAATTGCCGACTTCGCTCAATTTTACACACTTGCAGTGTAAAATTGAGCGAAGTCGACAATTTCAAGTACAATAAAATTCTCATTTCTCTAATGCCGTAATATAGACAGAGTATGTACCTACAGACTTACAGAGTGAGTAAAGCACGTTCCTCTCGCACCAATGATAGCAGTCATATGACAGCCTGAGTCATTAGCCTTATCTTTAGTGTCCTGTTTGTATGTTTATAATAATAGCAGATGCTCGTGATTTCAGAGTGTCAATACAATTAGTTACATTCGTTTTAAAACTGGCGCATATTTGAAGGTTGTGTTGTTTGTTAATGAACGACGGATGTCTCTTGCTCGGTTCGTTTTATACAAAAACACAACCAGGCCGTTCGTCTATTTGTAATTGTCACTCCCGTAGGGCAGTAATTAATTATAACTGACGTTATATGTTTGAAAAACTGTTAGACAACACAACTTCCGTTTTCACTATCACTTTTATCAGTTCAGTTAAAACTGACAGTTAAAATGGATAGTATGTGGCCCGTGTCAACAGGTTACTCTGTGCAACCATGTCTCCGTAAAATAATCGACTAAGCAAAATTTCAGGTTAGTACCAAATCCAAACTCCATACAAAACTCAAGAAGGTCCACACCGCCAAACAAACCATAACATGGTGTATGTGTGTGCGTGAGCCTTGTGCGTACGAGCGAATCGGCATAACATGGTGTATGTGTGTGCGTGGGCCTTGTGCGTACGAGCGGATCGGCATAACATGGTGTGTGTGTGTGTGTGTGCGTGCGAGCGGATCGGCATAACATGGTATGTGTGTGTGTGTGCGTGAGCCTTGTGCGTTCAAACCTCTTATACGTTTCTGCTCTCCTGATAGTTTGAGGCTTTTTTAAATATTATAATTTCTCGATATGATATAGCTTCGTGCCCTTATAGCTTGGTGATCCTTTTGCTAGTAGTGTGACCATGAATAATTGTTTTTCCTCGTGGTCACACTGCACTGTGACAAATCGTTGTGACCACGAGGAATTATGGTACTCCTACTCATTAGGTACTACCAGAGCGCTGCATGTGATCATCACTCTTTTATATGTTTAATTAATAATACTTAGGAGTGTAAGGAAATAAAAATTAATCTAGGACATTGTTGTTAGTGTTACTTTAATAAAATAAGTAAGTGTTTTATATTAGTACTAAAGTAGGTTAAGGTCTAAACTAAATCATAAACATACAAGCATAATAATAATAATAATAATGATACATATTGTACTGTTAAAACACTTTATAAAAAATCGAGAAACTAAAATGAAAGTGCTCTACTATATGTGGTTAGTTATAATTATATCGTTATAAATTCATTATTAAAAGGTATTAAAAAAACGGTACAAATTTGGTAGGTTACAAGTACCTAAATTTATTGGATCTTATACAAACTGTTTTAACAAAATTGTAATTATAAAGCATAGTGTCCACTGTGTCGCCCCTAAATCAAAACCGGGCAAGTGTGAATCGAGTTAAAATGCCTCCTACACATTTCACATTTCTGCATTGTTATTATAATTATTAACTCAAATATTACAAATACCTAATGCATATAAAAAATTCAAATAAATAGTTTGAAACTATCGTCGGACAAACATAATACCATACAAACATCGCCTGTTATGTGAGATGATGTTTTTTGTATGGAAAAGCAGAAATACATATTCATTTAATACAATTTTTGTATTTATTATAAAAATAGCTTCTTATATGGCAATGAATCCTTCAAATACATATACAAATTATACAATAATATATTTTCTGCTAGAAATTATTGTTGGAATAATAAATCACATAAAAAAACTGTTTTATTTTTAAGTGTTAGGGACGTGTGACATAATGTTTAACCCAAAGATCCAAAAAAATAGAAATAACACGATAATACAAAAAAACAGGATAAAAACACGCGATGACCAGCCGAATAACCTAAGAATTAAACTAACAATAACTCTATGATTGATTATTTGTGTGCTGCCGAGTTATACTTTCGCATTTTAATCGTTTGATGCAAGGTTTAAAAAAATACGGAGTCTAAACCCTCAACGAGTGAAACATAGCAAATGGTGGCTGTGTATTTCTGAGTGAGTGCATAAACTGTGGTGTTTTGTGGTTGATACATAATTTCATCACAAAATAACACGACTAAACGTCGAGGTTGAGCTCTTGCTGCGACCGATCGGCATAACATGGTCATGCGTGAGGCTTGTACGAGCGTATCTGCATATCTTGAGTGCTTCACTTTCGATTTGGTGGTGTGGACTCCGTCTATTTATAAACATTCTTGGTGTGATGATTATCCCAAATACTTTTAAATAGATAGAATATACATTTCTTAATCAGGCCGCGTGTTATCGAGGTCATCCTATCGAGGTTTGTCTATACTTCCGTTGGTTAATACACGGTTAATACTTAATACCTGAAGGCACTTAAACAAGCGATAAGATTCCGGATTTCTTAAGCACCTCGACACTAATTTGACACTGCGTGGTTAGAATAGGTATATAACTTTTCATTTAAAACACGCGCGGTAAAGTGTAAAAAAATAAAAAAAATATAAATAGTAATAAGTTTCATAGTAAAAATCTTATCTTCAGAAAAGGACTATGCAATAGGTTTTCTTGTGAAATAGAGGCAAAATGAGGTTAAATGTTTACTTTCTTTTTTTCAAATGCTATTAAAATCAAAATATTTTAGATTAATGCCGGCATTCCCCTTGCACCCACTGGCTTCACCCACCGGTGGGTGCATGTCGAGGTGCGAAAATAAATGGACTGTAAGTACATGTACACTCAATATTAGTTTTTCGTATGAGGTAGTGCTGGCTTGTGGTGTCAGAGTTTGTCAGGCAGCCCGAGGGTCTCTGACATGGCTTAACGACTGCTGTTAACCAATATCAGCCGGGACAGAGCGGGAGCTTAATGTGCCCTCTGAAGCACGCGGCGATGGAAATCCGCACATAAATTAGAAAAATAATTGATGCGGAGCCTACGACCGAACCCGGTATAGTTGCATTTTAAGTTCAACCGTTACCGGCCGGCTTCTATCGTTATTCTTTCTTTTCTTTCAAATGCTAATAAACATGATTAAATTAATGTCGAGGTGTCGTGATGGCAACAAAATAAATTGTCTGTAAGTACATGTACACCCAATAAATTGGATATTTTGCTATCTTTAGCTATATTTCTTATTCACATATTCTAAGTAGGTATACAAGTTTTTTCAAATAAATACTTATAACTAATAAATTCATAGAAAATTAGTGAGATTACATTAACACATATAACTAATTCCGTAAACAATTATTGCCATAGTTGTTGAGTAAATATTTTCTATCACTGCAGTTCATTCACTTTTCTTTAGTACTTCACGGTTTTCACTAGGTGCGTTCACTTTGTACTGATTCGGAATCACTTTGTACCTAACTGTACTTCCAGTCACTTCACAATACTTTGTCCTCAGGACATAAAATGCGTTATCTATAAATTGCTTTATTCATTTCACCATACGAGACATTTTGCCTTAGCAGTGTTTAGAAGCCACGTGCCTAATCTCGACAAACTAATTTGTCGCAGCGACACTCGCACAATTATTGTAGGACAGCGATTTTTATGTCTTACGACAGAATCGCCAATATTTGGAGACCATTGGAAAAAAATACATATTTTTCGTAAGAAAATTACGTTTGATCTGTCCCTATTTGTAATATAATTATGCAGGACTTAACCCATTTTGGATTATAAATAAAATTTTAATCCTTATGCTTTTAAAGTCGCTGCAACAAGTTTTTTATCGCGTATATTTCAGTTTCTATTCTTACCCAAGTTTAGCAATAGTAACCAATTACTCGTCCATTATTTTCAACCTTATCTTTTGGTAATAAGGTCTATTATCAACTGCTTTGCTCTAAACGTAGTCGTTTAGATTTCAGGTGATTGTCTCATCCGATACTCTCCTTTGTCCCGTCATGTTAAGGTCTCATTTCGCTTGCGCTAAGCTGGAGCGCCTTGGTAGGGCTCCGAGTTTTGTTCTTCTCCGGGCCGATCTTCTGCTTCTTCTTCTCCAGTGGTTCCAGGTAGCAGGGTGTATCGGGCTCCCCTGTTAAAGAAAGGTTTTATGTAGTTTGTGATAGATTTGAAGTCGGAAATCGAAAGATATACCCGCATTTGTTAACATGTGCAACAACGCATATCAAAACGGAGTTAAAATCGGAGCACATAGGATGAATATAGCACTAAAGCAGCACAAAATGGTCTTGTAGGCCAATCTATACTTATGTTAGTACCAAAAAGTCTGTATCAATGAGGATAATTTAAAAAAATATGTCTAGAGTACTTAAAATAAGCTACTGAAAGTTTTTTTTAAATCATGTGTGGCTGTCTGTTCGCTCGTCACGTAAAAACTACTCTACCGATTGCGTTGCGATTTTCACTGTTGAATAGCCTAGGGTTTGATTTAAAAATTGCACTACTTGGTATCTCAATCCGATAAGTAGAATCCGAGCAATCGATAAAAAACTATTTGACGGCTGAACGAAATTTGATATACTGTACCTTATAGGTACTTTTGGTCCTGGAATAACATGTTGGATACTTTTATCGCTGAGGAATGACCACGCGGGCAAAGCCGCAGGCATCTTTTGACTCCCCTTCAAGCGGTTCCCTCACTGGTACCTCTAAGCCATGTCAGAGGCCCTCGGGCAGCCTGACAAACTCTGACACCAGAGGCCGGCACTACCTCATACGACAAACAAACAAACCTCAAGGCACCATCCATATAGGTATCATATAGTGTTTGTGCATTTTCCCTTAGATAATTTAATTCAAATATGATTATAATTATAATAATACTAGTTTTCCCGCCCGCGACTTCGTACGTGAGAATCGTAGCTTCCAAACGAATGGGCCGACAGAATAAAAACTAAGCTAAGCAGCTGTAAGCCGCCATATTACGACGGAATAAAAACTAAGCTAAGCAGCTGTAAGCCGCCATATTACGACAGAATAAAAACTAAGCTAAGCAGCTGTAAGCCGCCATATTACGACGGAATAAAAACTAAGCTAAGCAGCTGTAAGCCACCATATTACGACGGAATAAAAACTAAGCTAAGCAGCTGTAAGCCGCCATATTACGACGGAATAAAACTAAGCTAAGCAGCTGTAAGCCACCATATTACGACGGAATAAAAACTAAGCTAAGCAGCTGTAAGCCGCCATATTACGACGGAATAAAAACTAAGCTAAGCAGCTGTAAGCCGCCATATTACGACGGAATTAAAACTAAGCTAAGCAGCTGTAAGCCGCCATATTACGACGGAATAAAAAATAAGCTAAGCAGCTGTAAGCCGCCATATTACGACAGAATAAAAACTAAGCTAAGCAGCTGTAAGCCGCCATATTACGACAGAATAAAAACTAAGCTAAGCAGCTGTAAGCCACCATATTACGACGGAATAAAAACTAAGCTAAGCAGCTGTAAGCCGCCATATTACGACGGAATAAAACTAAGCTAAGCAGCTGTAAGCCACCATATTACGACGGAATAAAAACTAAGCTAAGCAGCTGTAAGCCGCCATATTACGACGGAATAAAAACTAAGCTAAGCAGCTGTAAGCCGCCATATTACGACGGAATAAAAACTAAGCTAAGCAGCTGTAAGCCGCCATATTACGACGGAATAAAAACTAAGCTAAGCAGCTGTAAGCCGCCATATTACGACGGAATAAAAACTAAGCTAAGCAGCTGTAAGCCGCCATATTACGACGGAATAAAACTAAGCTAAGCAGCTGTAAGCCGCCATATTACGACGGAATAAAACTAAGCTAAGCAGCTGTAAGCCGCCATATTACGACGGAATAAAACTAAGCTAAGTAGCTGTAAGCCGCCATATTACGACGGAACGTTAATGCAGTTTTTATGTTTGAAAACTAATGTGATCGAGATGCTTCTTAGCTATAATGGGGGGTGGGGAGTCGGGGTTATATATTTTTTAATTTATGCTTGTTATATAATGAAATACAGTAGTCACAACGAATCTTTGTGGTTGTGAAGTTAGGCTATGTGAACGATTGCGCAGATACAGCTATGAAGATAAAACAGCATAAAGTAAGAGAGAGATAGATGATGCGAAAAACGTAAGCGAGTGAGCGAGGCAGTTATATAATGCTGTCTTCATCTTCAACATTGGGATTGCGCCTAAAAAATAACACTTTGCGCAGCGACTTGCAGAAAACTTTCGAGCCACAAAGATATGTTGCGACTATTGTAAATCAGTTTATTCAGTTCAGTATACCTACTATCTGCACTCTTAACGTTTTGTAAATTTTCATATCTCACTATCTAGCTTAAGGTTGCTTGGAAGATATTGCTGCTTAGCGATAAAGCCGTAATTGTACAATTTTAAGCTAAATTTCGGACGTGCTGTTGTTTAGTTATTAGCGCAAAAAAGACTTATCTATCTGGAGCGTCTCGATGCGTAAGATTTAGTAAGCGAAAATCTAACTTGATGGTACGACTCGACTAGACACGGTCCTTCACTTAGTCCTGTCAAGGGGTTTTTCTCGTGTCTTATTTAGGTACCTATCTATTCGAAGTAGAATTTTGGCTTTCCAAAAATTGAGTGTGAAGAAATATCGCTAGAGTATGGTGGATTAGAAGGACACCGCACAATGGCATCTTTTGTTTTCGCAGGCCTAAATCATTAGGTTCATTGCACTATCGGATGTAGAGTAATTGGACTAACTAAATATCTGACCAAAGTAACCGACATAGCTCAGAGAAGTAGTAAGCTGAAGTGGCAATGGGCTAGTCAAACCCATTGGGGTAAATAGTTCTAAAGTAGAGACCGCGTTTAGGCTAACGTAGTGTAGGGCGCAAGCCGGCAGGTGCAGTGACGACATGCGGGCGGCTGGCAGCGACTGGATGAGAGCCGAAGATCGGACTCACTAGGAGAGGCCTACGTCCAGCAGTGGAAGAAATATTCTCGAAGAGTATTGCTTCTACATATCAAGCGTACCCACTAAGGAGTTGAACTCATTGCCCATGTTTTATTTCCAGATAGTGATAGCACAGAATAAATGATAGCCTTGAGTTTTCATATTACTCGTACCAGTGAATATGTTGCTTCCAGGCAAGTCAGCATAACCCGCGACATCGCACATCAGGTGAGTTAGCAAACGCAAGCAGATACAAGTAAGGACCTCAGTAACTATAACATTTCTTGATTTTGCCGAGAATTGCGGTACATTTATTGCGATTAGAAGACATAAGTTCAAAACTAAAACCGGGAAAAAACAGCCTATGACGTCTAGTCGGTTATAAAAGAAGCCTATGACACTTACGATGAAGACGAAAAGATTGATATATCACTTGTCAAAATCGGACCAAGTTTGAACACATACGACTTTAATTGCTTCGCCGTAGTCGTGTAAAAAAAATAGCCCACGACACTGAAGAAGAATCTTGATAACTCACTTTTCAAAATCGAATCAATAGAGGCGACGCTATGGATAAAAAAAACAACATACCCACATACATAGGCTGTTAAACTCATTACACTTCCCTTGCTTCGCCGTACTCGGGTAAAAAGTATCCTAGGTCCTTCCCTAGGGTCCATAGTAAATTTCATCAAGAACGGTACACCCGTTTAGTCGTGAAAAGGTAAACAGAGAGAGAGTTACTTTCGTTTTTATAATATTAATACCTTTCATACTTTCTTTTTTGGCATACTCGATACTAAGTGTCAGTCAAATAGTACCCGACTATCCCATCATAATCCAGAAGACATAGGCCTCCACCATATCAGGGGCTTTGGCATATGCACCATCCGTAAATGTTGATACTTACACAAGAACTAAATGCCGCCTTTGGACGTTATTTTGAATTTCATCGAAAGAGTTGTACATAAGTTATGCCTATGAAGCTGCTGGACTAATGTTTAGAAAAAAAATTAGTAAGCAAGCACTCTTCTTAAAAACTGCACATATCTATCCATACCTACATAATGCTTTTTAATACTGTTTCTTATTTCAGGGAAGGATTTAAAAGAAAACACAGCAAAGCCAAGATCCATTTATTGTGTACCACAAAACAAAAAACCTTATAAACTAGAATTATATTATTATTAATAAAATATAGATTGTATTAACTATATCGAAATCAATTGCATTATTGCTTTTAGAGTAGTCTATATATTAATCTTCGTGTATGTATCTTAGAATTGAAGGAATAGGAAATAATATACATATTTAGACATTGTCTAATATACATTGATCTAGCCATAATTTTAGCATAATACTTTTTTTAAATAAACTGTTTTTAGGTTAAAGTATTTTTAACGACTTTAATGATAATGTAGATCAATATAATGTTGGACAATCTCTTCAAAAGTTGTTTAGTTTTTATTAAGTCAAATAAAGGAAGTAAATCAAAACTGCAGTGATTGATTTATACACATTTTAATATAAAATGTGTCTGTTCATCACAGATCATTTCAAAATTGAACAACTAAGTCATTCATCAACAATTTTCAACAATAAATAGAATTTTATAAAATAGTAACTTCGGTTTCATCTTTTATAAATTACTATGATTTTTTGAATACTATTTTCCATAGATCTCATTAACAGTGGGGAGATTAGGTTCTAGCTCCTCCGCATAAATTAGGTGCAACGCACATATTTACCATTAGTCACGGAATCGGAGTGGCGTTTGTGAAGAACGTGTAAGGAGTGATAAGTATTGTTATCTCATTCCCGCTACAGTCTGCGTACTCGTATGTATCTTTGTTGTTGATGCATATGAAGGACAATAGAAATGTAGCTTTGTGGGTGGGTTTGTATGAAGTTGTATCTAGTCCAGTTTTTGTTTACGTTATATTAAAACGTGCCATATCTTCCCTCTTTAATTAGATCTATGCTATTTTCTAAGTTTAGTGATAATAATTATTATATAGTTACACATAAATTTAAAACTATAAATGCAGTATACATATACGAATATCAGTTTATACATATTATTCTGAATAATCTATGGTATTACTGGAGTCATTTTGCAAACAAGATAGAAGTGTTGCAAAATATCAATCAATTCACCATCAATACTGACCTTTGATAAATATAGTCTTCATTTTAGAGCCTCGTAGTAGAATATATACAGAGTGAATTATTGAAATATTTAGTTAACTAATCTATTATAATGAAAACTAAAAGCATGTGCCAGTTTTTTAAAATAAACCCTTACCGAAATAATATGAACTCGCTCTCTTTGCTCAAAATTCACTCAGTATAAAGAAAACTAAAACATGATCATTTTTATCCAATTAAGATACCAAACGATTACATTTTCAAAACTACCCGCATTTACAATGTAATACTTCATTTCAAAACTATACGAAAGAATCAAAATATTGTTTGATAGATGGTGACGTCACACATTACACTAACAAATTAAACTAGATTCAAAATTACACATTCCGTTCCAATGTGAACTTTATGGCATTGCAATAAGGCTTAACTAGTGCTGTGCAGATGTAGACCTGTATCTTCATCACGCTTTTTCGTTTACATCGTACTTCGTCTTTTCTTCTCCATGAGAGTTCCTAAAATGTAAAATGTAGAATTACAAATAGAACTTTAGAATTCCGCTGTGGAGGGTGGCAAATCTAGTCAAAATCTTTTTAAAAATATAATGGGCAAAATATAGGCTCCAATTTAAAAATAAATTACTGTATTTTTTAAAGTATGCTTTGCAGTTAATTATATTAAAATAGTGTAGTCTAGTGTTCCAAAACCAGATTTAAACTTAGACTAGAGACAATTAAATTAAAAAGAACAACACCAGCACTCTTAAAACAAGCTTTAATACTTGCAAGGAATTAGTTTGGCCACCCCAAAAAGAAGCTTAACTAAATCTCTTAAACTATGTACAAGAGAAAAAACACAGAGGAGTTAATCTAAATCCTTGTACATACCAATCGTCCACGTATAAAAAGAACTCCCTTCCTTCCCCGCTGCTCATTTCGGAACCTTCGTCACTACTGTTAACCATGATAAAATCATTGCCAGCTCTGAAAATAACAGTCACAATTGTTCTCTTTAGCCACGTTGTAATTTTTAAAAAGTATAAGCTTTTGGCGCCAGTTTTTGAATTTCGAATCCGGTTCCGTTCGAAAGCGTAAGCTCGAGTTGAAGCCCCAATGATCGATGGTCCGTTCGGAATTTATGATGAGGCAAAATATTTTTTGTAACTTTTTGTGGGTAGTTACAAAAAATATTATGCTATCATCGTGTCGTGTGTGCAGTTTTTTTTTTGTGTGGTGTCTGTTTATTTCTCCAAAATGGTATGTATGGTGAAGAAATTCGTGTGTTTTCTGTGGATTTCTGATTGTTTGCATGGTGAAATCGTGTGGTTTCCTTAGATTTCTCCATGGTTTGTATTGCAAAGTCAATCAGTGGTTACTGCAGATTTCTTCGCCATAGTTTGTATTGTATGGTAAGTAATACATGCGGCTTCTGTAGACTTCAGCACAATGGAATGTACGGTGAAGTAATTCGTGTGGTTACTTTATAATAGTTTGTGTAGTGAAGTGATTCGTGCGGATTCTATGGATTTCTCCATAATGTTTTGTGTGGTGAAGTGATTCATGTAGTTTCTGTAGATTTCTCCCAAATGATGCTTGATGGTTTGTATGATGCTTTCTTTGATGGTCGATTTTGATGATGACCTTTATTCAATTTTCTTGATGGTCTTCTAAGACTGAGTCATTATTTCTATGTAGGTTTTATTCGGCCTCTTTACTTGGCTTTGGTATGGTCTTCATTAAATCCAATGATGTATTAAATTTTAATACATTGTCTGCATTGTTCATGAATGAACCTTCTTCATAGTCTTTGACTCTATGATCCTTCCAATGTAAAAGTGATTATGATTTCGGCACTGTAGGATTTCCTCAGGGTAATTACATTATTATAATCGCCATGCCAAGAAGTTATTCGATTTCTATATATCATCGATTTGTTCTGATTGGTCTTCCTTGCAATAAAAGATGATCTTGATAAATTGAAATTAGTTCGGATTATTTCCTTACTTATTTCCTGTTACGAAGCCGCTTCATAAATGCTTCGACTTTGACATTGCGTCAGAATTTTCACTATTTCCATTCTCTCCCGAGTACATCCATGAGTGTTCTTGATTTCCGCATTTTAATATTAGTGTATAAAGTAAGTTAGTGAAGTGTTAATGAAACCCTACTTATTGATATGTTAGTAAGCACCCAAACCGGGAAAATTGCAAAGCCACGCCTTACAACTATGCGCAGGAGTTGGCATGTCAGAATTATAGGTTATCAAATCATTGTCAGGCGTTTAGAATACAAAAATGTCGTGTTTTAGTTTTGAAAAGGTATTTTTTGTAACTCTTTAAAGAATAATAAAATTTCGATAGATTTTAAAACAATTTTTTTTGATTCTAAGAATTATGTTCTTAAATTTCTACAGAAACAAATTCTTGAACCCTTCACAATGTCAAAGATTGACACAATGAAGCAAGAATTTAAACTTGATATGATATCAAAATTTCAGTTATCAAATTGTATTGTATTGAGTAGTTTGAAAAGGTACTGTAGTACTACGATACTCACTTTGCGCTTCGGTATAGTCTTTTTTCTATGTATTACCAATTGCCAAACAAAATCATGCGCGTTGATTGTAGACCTTATTGTAATGAGCCAATGCCCAATATTTGAATCTATACTTGAAGCAGTAACAAAAAGTCTGTACAACAAAGATCATAAAAAAATGTCTATGGTACTTAAATTAAACTACTGAACAAGATTAACTCCTTTATTGAATGGCGTTTGACTGACTGTCTGTCTGTCTGTCTGTTTACGCATTATGTAAACCTTCTGAACCGATTGAAATGCGGTCTTCACTTTTGGATAGCTTAAGTTTTAACATAAACTCTGGTGTACTTTGTATTTCAATAAGACGAGTAGAAGCCGAGCACTTGATAAAAAAATATTTGTCGTCTGAACGAAGTTTTATGAAAGGACTCCTAACCTTTTTGGCATAGCTACAAGTAAAATAAACGAAAAGTCGCGGCTACTTTTTCAACATTTTTTGCCTTTATTGAAGTTTTCTATTGATTTATTAAGGTTTCATCAGTAGCTGCGACTTTTCGTTTGTTTTAATTTAAAAGCTTTTATTTAACTTCACTTCTATGTATGTATGTATGTATCTATGTATTTCTGTCCGTCCTGGAATCTTGCAATTCAAATTTCGAGCACTTCCCTATTAGCTATCCGGTTGAAACTTTCAGGGTAGATCAAATGACACAGTTTTTATTTAAAGTCTTATTTCACTTGTACCTATGGCATTGGGTCCATAGTAAAATGTAAGATCCCCTTTGGTATATTGGTACTTTTTGTTTTGGAATAACACAGGATCCTTATATCCCATGAAATTAACCACGCGGGCCCAGCCTGCATTTGAACCGCATAGTGAGATTCGTAGTAATAACATATTTGACAGAAGCAGTGTTAGTCAAGAACAGTAAGCCAACTCCCGCCAAACCCTTCAACATACCTGTAGAACACGTAGTGCTGCAGCATGAAGAACACATCGAAGATAAGGCTGAACGCTCCGAGGCCGAACTTAGTGAAGTCCCCGAAGAACGACGCCCAGTCGTCGTAGTTGTACGCGTTCAGCATCATCTGCAGGATGGACAGGAACCCGCCCACAAAGTCCAGGAAGATGTTGCCGATGGACCAGCCCACTGTAGACTTGCGCTTGTAGTTCATGTACGCCTGGAAGTGATACAGTTGGCAGTCAGTACGAGGTAGGCTGAATCAAAATATAAGAACAAAAAGAGGTAAAATAAGAATAAATGTTGCCGATAGACCAACCCACTGTAAAGGACCAAACTAGGAAACGATACGATGGAGCGATGGAAACCGCACATAACTTAGTAAGTATTTGATGCGGAGCCTAGGACCGAATCCGGTATCGTTGGATTCTAAGTTACACTATTGAACCGTTAGGCTACCATCGCTTTCAATGCATGATTCTACCTACTCCTATATACACAGTACAGTATAGCAAGTAACATAGTGCAGTAAAGTCACTGACGCAGTACAGTAAAGTCAGTAACACAGTACAGTTAAGTAAGTAACACATTACAGTAATGTAAGTAACATAATACAGTAAAGTCAGTAGCCGACCTGAGGCACGTATTTGATAAAGGTGATGCTCAGCTTGATGTAGCTGCAGTAGTAGAGGAAGTCGAGCCAGTCCATCTTGCCGGCCGCACCCATACTGCCTGTGACGATAATGACAGCCGCGAACACGCCCATAATGCCGCGCCCGAACAGGGACACGCGTTGGTCGTCGCGCTGGAATGTCAAAGAGAATCACTTAGTATTTAACTCACATAATATGGAGTTTCTAAAGGAAACAATTGGATTACGGACGGGACTTGAACCCACACCAAGCGTGCTTCTGCGCGGCACCGGAACTACTACACCGCACTCTAAAACAAGCAACGCAGCTAAAATAATAAAACAGACGATTTGTGATGCATTATTGACCGAGCGAGCGCGAAGCGTCACTGTTTCAGCTTGGGCAAAAATGCTTTCGTATGTTCGGCGGATGTACGGATGTCCGGCTGTTCTCCTCTACAGGTCGCATTTCTCAACCGATCTAGACGAAACTCGGTATACAGGTTTAACGAATTTTTAGAATTCTTTAGTATGTCATGTAGTCGTGAATTTTTGATTGGGGGGCAGGGGGAAGGGGGGTATACTTCCTCCAAAAAGGGGGAAAAAAGGGGGCTACTGAATATCTTCGCTCCGATTTCGATGGTTCTCTTTTTATTTGAAAGGTAGTAACTTTAAGTTAGTCTCATAAAAATTTGGTGAACATCTGATGAGGATCTTCGGCGTCATGAGCAGAATAGCTTCTCAAAATGCAGTAAATTTCTCACTTTTAGGTTTCTACCAGTGGAATCAGCCCTTTACCTACCAGGTAGGAATTGATGGAGCACCTTGGTTAGTTTTACAATAAGATAACTAGATAGCGCTTCTGTGCACAGTCAGATTGTTTGCAAAAAAGTTTGTGCTCGCGAGGTCTACAAAGCTGAACTACGACATGAATTTATTATTGTAATATTTTCCTTGTCAGTTTACTAATTCAGAGTCGACTCATAGATGGCGCTACCGCCTCTAAAAGACGTATAAAGAAACTGAAGGAAAATGTGTGGTACTATGTAGTGGAGTTGGTTGCACACAATGCGTTTCAAATAAAAATATGAATGAAAATCCGCCATCTTGAACCTCAATGATAAACAAGTTCAGATTTTTTGGTATGGTATGCAAAAAAATAAGTCAAGGATGTATATCCAAAACAATATTTCTTAGATTAAGCGAGTGTTTCGTTTGATATTGTCACACTACCATCAGCGGCACCTTGGATGCTCAAATCCGTAATTATCTTCAACAATTTGGACTTTATTTTCTCCTCTTCGAAATATTCCTTGACATTATGCACCATGAGTAGTAGGTAAAAGAGTTGTAGACCTCTCTTATTACTAAGTGCAGAAGTAAACAATTTCATAAAACAATAAATAAAACGAAACAGAAAAAACAATAAAACGAAATAGAGATCTCGGGACTCGATTGCATTGCAGAAGCATTGACTGCAGCACAATAAAAAAAAAACATTTTAAATGGCGCCTCGTGGCCTAATTTTAAGTGTTGACGCAATCCATTGCCTCAAACATAAAACATATATGATAATATGAACATATTTAAATAAATTACTTTTATTTTTAGTTTAACATAATATTATTGTTTGGTATAACGCTACTTTTACTTAGTTGTCAGTATGAAGTTAGTCAAGATAAAAGTTAATCTTAAGCCCAGTTTAATCTTATTTGAAACGGTTTATATTAGAAAATGGCTTTCATAATTTCAACTTTTTAAATTGGCGCCATAACAGTTCGCTATTATGACATAAGTTGGTAGAGATACGCTTACGTAGAATAATCAACAACCTCCTGCCGTTGATTCAAGAAGCGGTGGACGGTGCTTCGGTTTATTTAGAAACTAGCTGTGCTTCCGCCCGCGACTTCGTACGCGCGGACTACTGTTTATCGCGAAAAAAGCATTCCAGGATATTAAAAAGTTAAAAACCAATGCAAAAGTAGGTGTAGCACCAATGGTCTTGATATTGTTTGATAGACTTGTTATTTCGTTTCCATGGCAACCACAGACCATTCTGTGATGGCAACAGTGAGTAACCAACATTTTCCAGTTTTACAGTGGAAACTTACAATTTTCCGGGATAAACTTTATGATGGGGCACACTGTTTATATACTTTTTTGTTTACCTCATACAAGAAGCACTGTGTGATAGTGACAAGCGTGGCGAACGCGGCGTGAAGAGAGAAGAACACGTCGTTCAGCTGCACGGGGTTGTGGCCGCGAGGGTGCCGCTCGAAGTACTGCGTCTGGAATTGTACGGAAACACTCTGTGACACACCAACTAAATACTAGCTAATATTGATTACAGAATAGTACCTACAAAATTAATCTACACCTACTTATAATACAGCAGTAAGTACCAAAAAGTCTTTACAAAGAAGATAATAAAAATATGAACAAGAATATAACATGTTTTAATCGTGTCAAGTAAAAACTACTGGACCGATTGCGATGCGGTTTTCACTAATGGATAGCTTAGGTTTTGACTTAAGCCATGGGCACAGCTAGTAGTAGAATAATAGTCTTATGTAATATTCACAACTCCATTTTAAAGTTTGTTTATGCCACAAATCTCCACGATTCAGGACTTCATGACATTCGTCATTCAACGAACCGTTGGTACGTGTGAGAGATGACATGAGTGAAGTGAATACTGAGATGACGGCTAATAGAGAAAAAATAAAGATATGTACCTACAAGTTTTACTTACCCCACATGATAGTGGGATAAGGAAGGGAGATGATGATGGTACGACGAATGCCACCATAACTGAACATTGAGCAAATTAGTAATTCTGACTGAGATGAGTACATCTTGGGAACTGCTGCACCGATTTCTTTTCCACAAAGCTTTATATCGCATTTAAATCAGTCCATTTTTTCTGAAGCTATGATAACTCAGTTCATATGATAGCTCAGGCAATGGCTCCAAACTTATAGTTATAACACCATTGAGATTAAACATAGGAATGAAAGTCTTTACAACACCGCAACAAAGTAAGGCTTGTATTATAACATGGTATTACTAGCTGCGCCCTAGACGGATAAACATACATAGTTATCAATATAACATCCATGACTCGGAAACAAACAGTTCTGCTCATCACACAAATGATTGCACCTAGCGGGATTCGAACCCGCGACTGTTTGATTTCGTACTTGTACTATTATTTATTCTGTGGTTCAGGCCACTAGCCACTAGACCAACCGGACCGTCAAACATACAAACACACTTTCGCATTTATAATATTAGTGTGATAATAGCTGCACCCTGCGGCTTTGCCACACCTAGAAAGATTTTATCATGTTTTTATTAAGTCACTTTCTTGTTTGTCTGTCTGTCTTTCCGGGTGGAATCTTGCACTTCAAATTTCGAGCACTTCCCGATTAGATATCTTCCTGAAACTTTTGGGGTAGCTCACAACTCGATGACAATGCATTATAAAAAAAACGTGGCGTTTAGATTAGTATTTTAATCTATTTTTTTGAAATTCCATCCTTTGGGGGTTACCATAGATGGAATTTCAAAAAATCACTCTTATGTGATCCCCTAGAATATTCAAGGAATATTTCCTCGAAATTTCAAATCGCTAAGGTTTAGTGCGTTGTATGTCAGTCAGTCAGTCAGTCAGTCAGTCGCGGAACTATTTTAAAGTTAATGCGATGTTGGGCCACAGTGCATGAGAATAAGGTCTACAATCAAAGCACACGATTTTGTTCCGCGATTGGCAACAGTTCGCAAATACTACTAAGTTTCTCAGGCTGTTCTTATTATACCGGAATATTCTAAAAATATTCTTCCCAACAAAATCTAAATTGTAAACTTGCTACACTGTACGCTACTCGAATTGTAAACATAATCTTCGGTTGCACCAGGTCAGTTAATACTTGGCGTAGGTCGTTACATGCTTAACATATTGTGTGTTCGGTGATATTGTGCCAAGTTTTAGCTTCCATTCTTCCAATTTAATAAGCGCAAATAAAGCTTCTGTTTCAGATACATGTTTCATAATGTAGAAGCAATTTATGAGTGTGTAGAATGTGAACGTGCCGACAACTGTTCTCAGAGTTTGTCAGGCCGCCCATGGGCCTCTGACGTATCTTAACGACTGCTATCAACTGTTATCAATCGGGAGGGCAGGCTTAATGTGCCCTCCGAAGCAAAGAAGCGATGTCAAATCCGCGCATTACAATAAAGTCGTTGGATTTCAAAATACACTAATATTACCGCGTGAAAATTGATAATTAATGCAAAGAACATTGTAATTATGACAATAAGTAGCTACTAGTAATATCGCTATGAAAGAGTAAGAGAGGTACAGGTCTCGTCTGATGGTAAGCGCCAATAAAAACAACAATAGTACAGTACTACGATTAAGGTTACGCGGCTCGGCAATTTTCGTGCTTCCGATTTTGTTCAAATATCGGCCCAAGGTACATGGCAATAGGGTCTTAAATAAAAGCGCAAGTATTTGTTTGACTAAAGACTTTCTTCGAAATTATACGAAAATGCCGCGCATACGTTGGTAGCTGTTTTTCATGTACATAGTGAATCTCATGATATTCGACGAAATAAGTCGAAATTGATGACACGCTTTAGATTTGTGGGTAGAAGGAAACTGACCACGCAGTGAAAATAATAATAATGTGTATGTGTCATATGTGTGTGAGTGTACCTATTGTATTGTACCTGTATTTCCTGTGAGAAGTAAAGGCCGCAGTTGAACAGCGAGTACATAGTGAACCCCATGATGTTCAGCGTCAAGAAGTCAAAGTTGAGTCCCACGACGCTTTTCCTCTTGAAGTTGATGTAGATTTGCGGGTAGAACGAGACGGACCACGCGGCGAAGTAGATCCACCCCATGATGTACGAGATTATGTAGATTACGTTGGAATGCATCACGGTTACGCGGAGGAATACTGAATCGACACTGGAAAGTGAAAAAGATAGGAAACGTGAGATTGTTTTCATCACAAGTCTACAATCCATTGAGCAGAGATGACCTGTGAACGATTCATGGATCCTTATAATTGAGATAAAAATATTTGATACTAGTGAATTGCCCCGGTTTCGCCGGGTAGCGCTAACACCGCGGCATTTTTCTTACTTTTAGTATTTTGATACCCGAAAGGAAATTCTAAAAAAACCGTCTTTTAGCGTAATTCAAAATCTTTGGCAGCAACGCTCGTGGTGCTTTTTAACAGACTTGTTATTATTTCGTTTCCACGGCAACATGTCATTCCGTTCCTATGAGACTCATTGGGGATGACACTCTGGTAAAATCTGACGCAACGTCTTGAGGTCTTCGCAAGCCTGTCAGTATTTATTCTACAGATTACACTACGAAGAGTGTGCACAAGAACTGCATAATGTGATTCCCGCATCTCTTTTCCATCACCGTAAGAACAGACGATCGGCAAAGCGCCACCCTTTTTTGGTCGAAATACCACGCACTAAATAAGGCGTTACGACCGTACCCAACTCGCTGGCAGCATTGCCCAGCCTAATTGCAATGCCAATTCGATAAATAAAATATAAGTTCAAAAACTGTAACCCGACTATTAAACTGTAACTGTAAAACTGTAACCGGTCTTATTGGACTAATCCTACTAATCCTTCCCTTGCTTTGCCATAGTTGGGTAAAAAAATATACGCATTGAATAGAGAACTTCCCCCTTTTTACACGACTGCCCAAAAAAAGGAGTGTAATGTTTTAGGATTCATGTATGTATGTATGTATGTGAGTTTATTCCACCATAACTTTTAAATGCCTGAAAGATTTAGACGTATGGGGTATCGTTAGAATAATAAATTAATAGTAAAGGCAGGCCCCCCGAGTAATAAAGGCATTTTTTTAAAAGATTCAGTATGGCTGCAGTGTGGCTCCATATTCAAAGGCGAAAAAAAATATTCTTCTTATTTTATAATATGGGTATCAAATTGAGGGCCTTGATAAGCACATTCCAAAAGTATATAATTCATAAGGATAAGTTTTTTTTTGACAGGGCAGGCGTTTTTTTTAGCTTTTAAGCTAGTTATTTGAAGGTTAAAAATGACTGGAGTATTCATGGTACTCACTTGAGAAATCCCGTCGGTGTAACATTAAAGGTGACCTCAGAGTGTCCCGGGCTCTTCCCGTATGCGCAAATTTCGTACGTTATCTTCGCAGAACTGTTCGGAGTGATAGACCCCGGTATTTCTACTGTTGCCGGGACCATTTGAAGGATGTCCGGGTGTTGGATGACGGCTGTCATGTAGAGGGTCGTGTTGTATTCGCCGCTGAAACAGAAACGTAAGTTAAATTATTGTTAAACTAGCATTTGCCCGCGACTCCACCCGCGAGGTTTAGTTTATCGCGATAAAAAGTAACGTATATCTTTCCCCAGGGTTCAATTCCCTACCAAATTACATCAAGATCGGTTTATTCGTGAAAAAGAAACAACAGACAGATACGAGTAGAGAGACAATGTTACTTTCGCCATTATAATGTTAGTATGGGTGAGTTGTGACGTGTGGGACGGCGTAGTAAAAATACTTAATTATTATAGTTAAAAAAAAAACGCCTGCAAACAAAACTTAAAAGAGGCCACAAGCTTTAGGTTCTTGATTTTGACACATAAGATACAGTCGGAGTCATCATGCATTTAATTTCTCCTTTGACTAGAACCTGGCGAGCCTCATGCCTCCGACTGCATCCTATATTTCAAACTCAAGAATGTAAAGCTTGTTGTCTCTTTTTAGTTTCGTTCCCAGTCGAGTTTCTTTTATATAATTAATTTATTTTTATTTGTACTTTTTAGTTTATATTAATAAGAATTATATACTTTTGGAATGGTCTTTTAAAGACCTTCATTTTGATATCTCACTCGATAGGTTTTGGTACCTATTTGTTCCTTCGGAAATACAATATGGCAGCTATAAGCCGCCATATTAGTTTTCTTGACACATCATATTATTATATCCTATATCACTCTCGTGATTAAGAGGAATCCAATGATACCTCATTTATCAAAATCCATCAAGCCGTACAGGGTGTAGGACGCGTCAAAAGAACATACAAACATACATTCTGTAAGGCCGATAAGTCATGGCCACTCTGAGCTTCGTGCAAATAGCTGCGCAATGAACCTTTTCAGGAACCGAATAGCGGGATGAGGCGACATGCACGGGGCTGTGGTCTAGGCTAGAGATGCACCTCATTTCCGCCATTCGGAACCTAAAAAAGTTAATTGCGCAGCCATTTGCATGAAGTACAGAGTGGCCACGACTTATCGGCCGTACTGTACATACAGCTTAAAAACATATCCTGCGGGAGCTGTGAGAACCAGCATAGATAATTCAGGAAATGAGTAGGCAGCATTTTCCTGTGTAGGTATCAACATCTACTGTGATCACCAAGCCAAAAGCATGGTAATGGCAAACCCCCTGTGGGAGGGAGGGCCATGTTCAACTGTGGATATCTTCAAGCTGATGATGAGACTTGACAAGACAACAATGAAGATTAAGATGATGACGTTAACCTTTTACACTGGTTAGCACATTGTTTACGCTTTTCATGAAATCACTCCCATAGATTGCAGAAAAGCGAGCGGAAAGATATTACACATCAAAAAACAATCGATTTTCAGTTTATAAAGCAGCAATAGGGCTCCGCTTTGTTTGACCCTTTGTGTACGGATTCCTACAAACGAAAAAAGAACACGGACCAAAGTGAAGTAGGTACGCCTTTTATGAATTTATTTAAGTTCAAGGATTTTTATACCCGGATCATGTTACCAGACTGCTTTACATTGTTTTGCGTAGAGATGTTGTGACTTGGAGGCGGTGCTTCTACTTACATTTGTACCAAATTGAGCAGATGTGTTTCGTCTACGAGAAGGCTGAGATCTGTTACTTCGAGATATATTTTGTCTTTCTGGGAATGTGCACTTGGTAAACCTGAAATAAAACAAAAATATGTTTGAGATAGTCATAAATACTGTAATTTTTAGCCTACTTTTCTCCTCCACAGTCGTTCTTCATTAGCCTAATTTATAGTTTAGGTACCTTGGTAGGAAATTTTTATATGGATCTACTATTACCGATTAGAATGTGGAGGTACAGTTTTTCAGTCTAATTTATAAATTTATCATTAGTTTGACTAACTGCTCTTTATCTATTCGTTAGTTAAGCTCCGCAGTTAGTTAAACTAATGATGAATAGATAATTTAGACGGTTGATGTAACTCATATCCTCTATATTAACTAACCCCTATTAAAATTCAACTTGCTATATATTTTACTTCCCTACTTAAGATCAAGGTCTAATAACTACTACCTGGCTCGCGAGCGCTAAAGTACCACGCGCACTACCGCGCGCATACTGCGCGTGCGCACGCGTTGCTAGTGACATATGAAATTGAAAAAAAAAAACATAATTCTTCTACGTATTATCTGATTCTCTTTGTGCATCCACATAAGTTATTTACCAGTCGAGAGCTGGCGTGCCCGCTCACAATAACGACAATTCGACGCGTCAACCAGGCCCTTAGGATGCCTCGTGAAAATGAGTCGTATTGATATCAGACGTATGTGGTGGATAATTATACTCGTAGTAGTTATAGTTTCTTTATTTATTTTACACTGGCTTTGCCCGCGTGTTAATTTTTATTAGGATCCTATGAGTTATTCCAGAACCAAAAGTTCCAATATACAAAATTGTATTAGACTTCGTTCTGACATCAAACCAGTGCCATCAACAAAATAGGATGCGGACAGCGGCTAACTAAATATAGTTACACAGGCTACCTAGACTTTCTACTCCGTTTATTTATTAATAGCTGCGCCCTCGGCTTTGCCCGACTGGTTATTTCTGTGGGTTAAAAGTAACCTATGCGTTAATCCAGGACCAAAGGTACCATTATCATTAATCTTCGTTCAAACGTGTTTTTTTATCGATCGTTCGACTGCTACTCATCGGATTGAAACACCAAGTGGGTACACAAATTTTTAAGTCAAACCCTAAGCTGTCGTCTAACATTGAAAACCGCGATCAGTCCAGTAGCTTTTACGTGACGCGCGAACAAATATACAAACACAAAGAGACACGATTTAACAAAAAAAAATTGTAGCTAATTTTAAGTACCTTACACCATGTTTCTTTAATTATCTTCGTTGTACAGGCCTATTGCTACTTACTGCTTTATTATAAGTATTGATTAGTTTCATTTACAAAGGGGTTAGTTAGAATTGGGGTTATTACTTGCAAATTACATCACCTGTATTTTTATCTATGTACTTATACGATGTTTGTCGGAAGTAAGTTACATATTATCTTTTTGATTCATTTGAATATGGATTTCCGCATAGTTATGACTGAAGCTATCACCTACTTCCCCGCTTCCAGCCAGAGGTACGCTCGTTTAAATTAATGCAGATTTTTACGACTTTTAATTTCTTTAATTAACCGTTACGTTTGACAAAATGGATATTATATAAATCTATTGAAGGCTAGTTCTCATGCAGATATAAATACCGACCTCGACTGGTTCACCTTGTGTTGAGGTGAATAACTTTTTGTCTTGTACCCAATAGATTAAATGTTAAATAACATTTTTATATTACGTAAATGTTTATCTTAATGTTTTGTTTATAATAATAAATTGATAGATTGCGTTTATTAACACTAAATGACGCATCCATGAATATGTAGAAACGTGTTCATGTACCGATAGAGACTAGGCCGCGTTAAATAAAAATAGATTGACCGACTTTTTGTAAGTCAACAAGGTTGGGCCCTTAGGCACTGACCTCCTACAACTTGTACCTAATAGGTACAAGTCATGGACGTAGTATTATGTACTATGTACTAACATTACGTCTACGTTCATGGTACAAGTACGCTGGACTGTCTGGGAGGTCTTTGTTAATTTGAAGCGCTGTCTACGAGAGTTACTGGCAAGTGGCAACTAATTGACGCAATAACCAATACGACCGACAAAATAACTAGCTTAAAAGATAAAATAACACGCCTGTCCTGCCAAAAATGAACTTATGCCAATAAATTATATACTGTTGGCATGTGCTTATCAAGGCCTTCAATTTGATACTCATATTGTAAAATTCGAAGAAAAAAATGATTTTCGCATTTGAAATTGGAGCCTATAATTGGGGATGTAAGGATTCTAACGATAAACGATAACTACGTTTATATCTGTTCAGGCATTTAAAATTTATGGTAGAATAAAGAAACTCACACATACATACATGAATCCTAAAAACATTACACTCCTTTTTTTGGGCAGTCGTGTAATAATCGTCGAACTGCCAGTAATTTTAGTTTCAACTAACTGCGCCCGCTGCTTTGCCCGCAAGCAGACTGCCATGCCATAAGGATGGAATTTAAATAATAACTTCCTTAGGATACACCTCTGGGATACTCAAGGAATATCTCCTCGAAATTTCAAGCCTCTAGGTCCACCTGTTTAGGTTGTGCGTTGTCTGTCAGTCAGTCACGGTACTGTATTATAGTACGTTGGTACTACACATATTGCTTGGCTGTAGCTAAGTAGAGATATAATACAAATACTACGCTAAGTACAGACTAAAGCACCGAGGCGATAAACAATTATACCCAAAGATTATTATAATCAGTCGACCAGTCCATGTTATTTGTATTACCTATATACTTATACCTAACTCGTATATAACAAATACGATGTTAGAGAACATCATCTCTGCCAAGAAGGTTTAAAAAAAGACGGTGTCTGCACCGCCAAATCGAAAATGAAGCATCCAAGATACGCAACGCTCTTATTTTATGCCGATCGGCCGCCACATTGCAGCAACTTCTCGAACTTATTAGTAGTGATGATTCTGTCAAAATCATAAGCAATGCTGTCTTTTAAGATGTAATTATGTGAAATTATGTATTACCACAAAACACCACAAATTATCCACTCACACATACACAGCCCCAATTTGCTATGCTTCACTCGTTTATTTGGCTGTGCAGACTCCGTATTTTTTAAACCAATTTGATCTCTGCCTCTAAGTGCAAGGAATTTATCCGAACCACGAACTTCGAGGGCAACGACTTGTGAACCACTTTGCAAGCCAATGGCATTCTCAAAAAGTAATTGTCAATGTAGGTACGTATAGGCGCCCCCACAACGGGCTAAGTATAGATGCAAAATGTTTAATGGTTGTTATAAAGTTCTTTCGATGGTTACAGAGTTATTTAGAACAACGTGAGTTTAACTTGAGATTCCGGCATGCCTGCCAAATACTGTTCCGAACTACCGTCAGACGAAGTTTTCTTTTCGATAAACTAATATTACCTCTGGGAACTAAGGTTTTCGTCTAAAATGGGCTTTCATAGTCACAAAAATAGTGTCTTACTTAGCACATAAATAGTAGGTACACAATATATTTGATGACAACATATTTTTACTATGTAAGTGTAAGTTTAAAAAAAAAAAATATATATAGGCCGACTTTTTTTTTTCTTAGCCAAAACCAGGGCCAGGCCTCTCTCACTGATGTACTTGCGCGTGCTAATTTCTGTAACGCCCGCGTTACCCTATCCGTGGCTTGCCGCGAGATAGACTGAGATAGACTTACGCGTTAGAAAGAGAGACGCATATAAAGTGATACGCATCAAAGTCGTGAGAGCTTAATTGCACTTTATTGAATGGCAGTAAGAGTCGCTTTTTATTTAATTGTCTTAACGGAGTGAGCCTTCTGTACGATAGTACTAATATTTATTCTGTGCCAGGGCTCTTCTTCGCTATGCCACACGAAATTCTTTACATTCCTACAATCCATGAAACCGTTTACCGCGCCAAAGAAACATACAACCAAAACACATAACCCAGCACAGTCGGATAAAACACCTTCACTTATAGAAATGACACAAATTAGCGAGCAAGACACTTTCATAGAGATCAAGGTGTGCTCAACTATATTCAACTGTGCTGTGCTATCGGAACTGTCAAACGTGCAAAGCCACGTCATTAAACGTTTGGACGTTGACTTTTAGGACATTATGTACAAGTTAAGGATGTTTTTTCAAGTACAAAAGGTTACTATGGGAATCCCGCTAAATTCTTTTTCCTTCCAAATATAAGCAATGAATAAATGATGTAACAGACCATAACATAAATCTATATAGTTTACCATAAAATATCCTCTAAGAAAACCTTATATGGTTCAGGGGCAATTGATGATTTTGTTGTTATAACAAACAGATGGAATTCCACGTAAGTTTCCTTAAGCAACATAATGTTTAAGTCAAATTTTTACATAATTATATTATTTAAATAATCATTTCCGTTGACGTAACAAATGTTGTAGTCTGAAATACCCATATATTTTAGACTTATGGTAAATTAAATACATTATTAATAAATATGGTATGGTATATACATGTATACTTATAATAAAGCAGTACCAAAAAAACTGTACCATAAAGATAATTTAAAAAAATTGTCTTTGGTATTAAAAATAAGCTACGGGATAAGGTTTTTTTAAATCTTGTCTTTGTGTTTGTTTGTTCGCGCATCACATAAAACTACTGGACCGATTGCGATGCGGATTTAGCTGCTGGATAGCTTAGGTGTACTTGGTATCTCAGTCCAGTGAGTAGAAGCCAAGCTCGTTAAAAAACGACTTGACGAACTTTGAAGAAATGTAGTATAATGTACTCTATAGGCACTTTTGGTCCTGGAATAGGTTACTTTTAATCCAGAGTAATGACCACGCGGGCAAAGCCGCGGGCACAGCTACTAAGATAATGTAAGAAAAGTACCTATTAAATATAAAAAAAAACCTTACACAAAGGAATAACTTCAGCTGATCAACATTGAAAAACATATTCCTAAACAAATAGGGATAGAAAATGTATAAATAAGATACACGTTGACATTAAACCTACAGTTTTTAGTTTAAGTATTTAATAATAAAACTTACCTAATAACATTAATGCAACAATACATATGCTTATGCTATGACTAGATGCGCACGCGACTCCGCGCGGCGACAATACTGCTTCGACACGCGCCATCTTTCTTCTATGTAGTATTTATCTGTGGACAATGAAATAAAATTGTCAGGAATCTGTTATGTAAAGAAAACAAGATAACAGCAAGACCAGCGTCCTTTTTATTTTAGTCTTGGCTTGTTTGTGGGCAGATTTATTCTCCCCTTAGAAGGGTTATTTTGTGTTAAAATTTCATCAATGAGAAGTTTATTTAGTTCAGTCAATATTCATTGCATTACAATGAAACCCTTTAATAAGTTTAGTTGGGGACTAATGTATACCTAAAAAACATGTATTTATACCTAACAGCTAGTTTCTTTCCACGGCGTAATGTACCTAAACACGATATTCTAGCTGTAAAACGTGCGTTGATTATTTATGTAATGCCCAGTCCAGTATTGTAAAAAAACTCTGTGTTCAAGAGACCATAACGGAATTGTTTTAATGCAAGCATGTCTGTAAAAAATAATAGCATAGAACATGGAATGAAGGCACAAGTTAGCAGTCACGAAGATAAAATTAATCCTAGATCTCACAGTTACGATATGATTCAATATCATAACTGTTCAGCTTGAATTAATTTAGCGTTAAACTGGTCAGAAAAAAGTCTGAATATAGGTATGTTCGTTTTATATGCGATATCAAGCACACATTGGCCAAAACAAAATTGAAGGGTCTATAAAAACGGCAACGTTGTTTTGTCCAATGTCCCATGTCTTGCTGCGGGCGTTGGGTCGACCATTGACTTACTTATCAGCATGTTGTAGCTACTCGTATCTAGCCCTGCCGAAGCCTATAATGATAATAAGTTAGCAAACGATTCATTACCAGTTTTATTACTTTGAGTGACAAGACGGGATGGTCGCTCGCCTGATGGTTAGCGTCACGCCTTCCCATAACAGTTGCAGTACTACACTGAACTTTGGTTGCAAAATCTTTCGCGTCACTGCACTGCCCTGAGACATTGGTTGTTAAGTCTCATTGCCCAGTAATTACGCTGGATAACTGGATTACTGTTGTTAAACGTTGGAATCTTCAAGGCTAGCTGGTTGTTCAAATATACACCTGTACAAGTAGTATTGATCGTGTGCTTATAACATGCTAGGGCCATTAGATGATTAACTCGACATATACCTTATAAAAACTGATTAACAAATGGCTGAAAGATGATGTCATTCAGATCCTGTCGGCATATGAATGAACATGGTTTGAATATGAAACTTCAATACATTGATTCAGGCGTATTAAAACAGAAATGTAGCACAGCGACATAATAATCGACTCGGCCGTAAAAATATGTACTTGCAACAATATTAGATACTAAAACAATTTTATATAACAATAGCTGTGCCCGCGGCTTCGCACGCGTGGTCATTTATCTAGGTTAAAAGTACTCCGGGATCTAAAATACCAACATTTGATCAAAATTCATTCAGCCATCAAAAAGTTTTTTTTTTATAAGTATAGATAGATAGATTTGGATTAATAATTTTATCTATTTTACATTATTTGTATAAAATCTATAAATCATAAACTTTGTGAATTCATTTTATTTTTTTCAATTTTATTGTTTTTTTTTATTTGCATTTTTTATCAACATATCGTTTTGTTTTAATGACTCGCATGATTATTATTTTAATAGGTATTAAAATAATAATCATGCGTATACTTATCCTGTGTACCTGTGTATACTTATATATAGAAATATATTTATTCATTAGACACAGGAATTAATACATATTAACCAAAAATTATTATACAATAAGTAGTTGACATAGACAACGATAAACTTAAAAAAAAAGAGTAAAAACCAACTTCCAAATGAATTTAATAATCTTGTGTGGGAAATAGTTAAGGAGGTCTGTGCCTTTGATTTGGTTAGGTTTAAGAAAATTGCCCACCGACTTCCTTAACTGCCACATGCGATTACAGCAATCGCAAGGGACTTACTGTTATCCATTGAGGATCCTTGTATCTCCGAAGGTCTTCATCAGATCTTCACCAAATTATATATATGGAACCATATCTAAAGCATATCCTAATCTATAAAAAAAAAACTTCAAAATCGTCCCACATTTGACGGAGATATCGCGTCATAAAGTGTGTGAAAGTTAATAAAATAAAGTCATCCCCTAATTTTCCACCCTTAGAGGTGATCAAAAAATATTTTTTGATATCGGTCCACAATTGCCGGAGATATCGCGTAACATACATACAAAACAAACATACGGGTCGAATAGAGAACCTCCTCTTGAAGTCGGTTGAAAAGCATAAGCAGCGGGCCCCAAACTTGGCCAGGCCTTTATCTTGGGACCCTTAAAAACATACAAGGTACGGTCTGTCTATTATTATTTTTTTTTAAAACCAGTAAGTACATAGGTATTTCAAATTGTCACTGTAGTACGGTAAAAACAAGAACACGTGCAATGCTGCAATACATACGTCAGTTTACATAAACAGAAAATAATTCCAAATCCATGTAGTGTACCTACATTTCACAGCAATAAAGTCTGCAACAACTATAAAACGATTGAATTGAATATAGCATACATTGCAATCAGATGTTTTTATAGCTTAGAATGTAATATACCGTGCCCTTGCCAAGTTAAAATTATTAACTGTCGTTTTGAATGCATGAATAATTTATTTAGTACTTTAAACTGCAAAAACAAATTGATTTGGAGATTGACCTACCCTCCGTACTCTAGTTTGCACTGTATGACTTGGTATGAATTTGCCCAAAAGCAAACTTAATTCTTCCCTTTCTCAAATTTAAACAAAGTAAGAATTTATCTAAACAAATATTGGAAAGCAACAACATCTTTTCAACTATACGACCACATATTGATACTGTTACTTGACCTTACTGCAAGTTGTCATCGCCAATGTTATGTTAAGTGCATGAGAATATACCTAATAATAGAAAGTAGGCTATTCAGTCAATAATATTTTTTAGTTTGTTCAAATATTTTGGGTCATTCAGTTTTACGACTATTTTGGTGATTTTACTGTTGTTCTTATTTAAGACTCTCTTGTAAGTGGACTGATTAACAGCGTTTCGTATATTCAATGTTGTGACTTCCTTAAACAACATGACATGTCTTCCCCTTTAACTAGCCTGCAAATTACATTCTAGATAAGCACTAGGTAAGCTTCTTCTTATCTTCCCTTCTATTTTGGTTTTTATGAAGTTGTCATGTCTTAAAAGGTGGCCAACATCTTTCCTCTTCTCATTTCTATTGCCACTAGTTTGTTCCGTTTTTCTTGGACGAGGATGAGTACTTCCTTGTTCGTTATTCTCTTAGTCCAAGTTTTAAGACAACAAGCGTTCATAATTTTATATAGTGTTATCATCTTTTGTTACGCCACAGGCACCTAATGTATGCATTTCTTAGTATAAACATTGTCAAGGGCAATTAACGGTACTTTTATAAAGAGAATTAATGTCAAAATCGTAATCTGTTTGTGACGTTTGTCTTCAAGCTTATGATGGATGATCTTGATTAGATTATCTAAATGTTAAGAATATTTAATATAAACGTGTGTTTTTTATGATGCTTTAACTAAGTGATACGATAAGACCTCACTGTAGGTACGAATTTTAAAGTGATGCCTCGTTTCTTATTTTTTTTGGTGTTTATTTATTTATCCATCATTGTAGTAAAGATAACAACAATCAAACAATTAAAAGCTGTTTGTTTGCTAAGTTAGAACATTTGTGTTTCTAATTATTTGCATTTTTCTGAATCTTCTTTGCATGTTTGAATATAACATATTAAAGTGCAAGATATCAAGCAAAATTGCAAAAATCTTTAATAGAAATGCGCTAGAATGCAGTTCACGAGAAGAAATGTAGTAACTAAGTACCACTTTTAACATAAATGGTACGAGTAAGCTGGACTGAGATAGTTTCCTAGCTAATAGACATTTTGCTTTTCCACTATAAATGTGAAGAAGAAAACGGTATGAAAGAAGCAGAACTATAATGTAATAGTTTGATCAAGCATACATCATTGGCATATCAGGATTTCAAAAGTATTATATTGCAATATTCTTCAAAAGAGGACATGTTGTGTTTAAGATAGTTAAACTTAGATCACAAATAAGTTTAAATATATTCAAATGATACATGAACATGACACATCTAACTTAATAACCCATTTCGAAGTAATAACAGGTACATTGAGAGAAGTTAAGGAAAACAATAAGAAAAGGAAATAAAAATAAAAACTTACATCCACGAGAGCGTGACAACAAGGAAAGGAAAAACTGAAAATTCTTAGAACTTGGGAGACCTGAAAGCATTAGTTGGCTATTAAAATTCAAACACTCGTAAGGAAAAAGTTGAAAGCGGTGTTACGGAATTTTAGCCTTGAATATATCGTCAAGTTTCCCAAAAGCAGTCCATCCTTTTTGAATACGCCGACTGATTTCTGCAATCTGAGAGTCCTGTCCAATAGATAAACGGTGTTCAAAATAGATGTACCTACTCGACTACAGCGTCTGGTTGCTACCTACGAGCACATGAGATGTTGGCACTAAAAGTTTGGTCTTGGACACGTTCATCCTGAGGCCGATCCTCACAAATGTACCTTGAAGTCGTTTAAGCATACACGTCAAATCGTCGACGTTTTCAGCCAGGAGTATAAGGTCGTCAGCGAATATCGGGCGGGACACGTTGCACGGCGGAACGACGGAAGGTTAACCAAAGCAGTCACCGAATGGTGGCCACGGGAAAGTAAAAGAGGCAGACAACCAGCCCGGTGGAGTGATGATTAGCCAGAGTTGCTGGAAAACAGTTTCTGAGGACAGCACAAGATTATCATGGGTGGCGTCAAGCAGAAGAGGCATAAACCTAACAGTAGGATGATAAAGGTGCAGCCTTTATATTGCCCAAATGAACCCCAAATGGAACAAATTTTGTTATTTTTTTATGGCTTACCATTTTATCTAAGAATTATCCCAATTTTGATTCCCAAGCAAATGGAGAAATGGTAGATTTTAGAAAATATAAATCACTAGGAGTAATTTTGCGACCTTTGAGATTAAATGTCATGAGACTTAAGTTGGAAAGTCATTACACATTATAGTTAACAATAACGCACGCGATTCAAGCGAGTCTGTGTAGAAACCAGCTGCAAGCACAAGGTTTGTAGCACAGGGCACAAAAACTAGTCATCCGTATCTTGGAGATGTTCAGAATGCAGAATGTTGAACGGTATATCAGAAACTGGTATTGCTATTTTTTGCGATTGATTAATACATAATACGTTCACGTACTAATTTGAAGATCAAATGAATTGTGAAGTCGAAAACAGCCATCGTAAAGTCTTTAACATCTTCCATGATTGATATCAATTCTTCACCTTTTCTATCGATCGAATCCCAAGATGAGAATGATAGTAATTGTTCTAATTTTTACTTCGAGACAAAACATACATGTTTCGTAAGTAACTGGGTCGAAAAACTTTTTCTAAACAGATCGTCAAAGGTCAGTGTACGGACAATGCAAGATACGAGGTCACTGACTATTATGCAATAAGCGTACAAAATGTCCCTCTGGAATTTAAACGAACAGTTAATGTTCTCACGGGGACATCAGAACTACAACAACATTAATGTTAACTCGTCCGCTACTGGACTATTGATTTCTCTATACAGAACTGGGACAGTGGAAGTGGAGAAATCAATAAATAGACTACTGCTGACTACTTCATTAATAATGGTAATTATCTTACATGTTCTTTGCTCATGTAGTACGGTGTGGTTGTTTGTCTTTATTTATTTATTCTTTAGTATACAAATACAATGTACAAGGAGGACTTAATGCTAAGTAGCATTTTCTAAAGAATAAAAAAAAAACTATAGCAATAGAATACATGAGTGGTTTGTAGTACGGTGTGGTTGTTTGTCTTTATTTATTTATTCTTTAGTATACAAATACAATGTACAAGGAGGACTTAATGCTAAGTAGCATTTTCTAAAGAATAAAAAAAAAACTATAGCAATAGAATACATGAGTGGTTAGAGCTACGCTACCTAGTTACGAAATCAAACGGTCGCGGGTTCGAATCCTGCAAGGTGCAATCATTTGTGGGATGAGCAGAAATGTTCGTTTCCGAGTCTTGGATGTAATATTGGTATCTATGTATGTTTATCCGTAATCTAGTGCCCACAGTATAGGGTATCCTATTTTGGGGCTAGGTAATTGGTGTGAATTGTTCCGAATAAAAAACAAAAGAAAGAGTAATCCATACCAATATATAAAAGTGAAACGTTGTCTGTTTGTTTGTTTATTTGTTTGTTTGTTTGGGGAGCTTTCACGCGATAACGGCTGGACGGATTTTGATGTAACTTGGAATGGAGATAGCTTATACCCTGGAATAAAACATAGGATACTTGTTATCCCGGAAAATTGTAAGTTTCCACGGGAAAACAGAAATACCTGGACAAATGTTGATTACTCGCTGTAAGAAACGGTTGCCATGGAAATGAAATAACAGGTATGTCAAAAACAACAAGAGTGGTGCCACAGAATACCAAATAATTCTACGTAGTGGTGCTATACGTACTTTTGCATTGGTTTTTAATATCCTAGAGAAACATAGGATGCTTTTTTTCGATAAACAGTAGTCCGGGCGGACGAAGTCGCGGGCGGGAAAACTAGTGCACTATAAAATAAATATGGTAATAATATTATCATTATCAAGTACGATTGAGGTGAAAAAATAATTAAAAAAATAAAGTTTATTAATGAATCCAAACTACATCTAGAACCAAAATATTAAGAAAAGGTTGAAATTATGATTGGGAACCTTTATGGCATAAAAGTCGCGAAATTGCCGCTTGAACATAATTACTGTTGCCGTTTTTACGTCTACCGGCAGCGCATTCAACAGTCTTACCGCCACAACGGATTCTTTAGAGCTTACACTGAACCTTACTTTAAAAGTATGATTCAGTGTAAGCTAAATACAATGTGTGTACCTGTGCCTGTATGGAAAGTAATCGCGACTTACCCGTGGAACTACCGTTGGTATTACTAGTAGTACTACTACTACAGTAGTCACACGTGGTACTACTAGACTACAGTAGTCACACGTGGTACTACTAGACTACTGTAGTCACACGTGGTACTACTAGACTACTGTAGTCACACATGGTACTACTAGTAGTACAAAGTATCACTACTGTAGTAGTGGTAGTACCATAGGTAATTTTCTGTGCCCGTGGTACTACCAACTTGTCTGGTAGTACCACCTTAAATTATTGTTTCCCTTAGTACTACTACCACTTATTATGCATAAGTAAATATTATATAAAATAAGTGGTATACAACTATTCACCGCAACAGTGCTTAAAAGAAAATCGAATTCCGGCCAATTACCTACTTTTTAATTTTTTGCTTTCGTGTGACTTATTGACGAACAGGTGCGCGGTCAGTTATAAAAAAACTGCTAAATTGCAAGAGCAACGCTACAGGAATCAAATTTGAAATGCCTTTGGAAAAAGACACATCCCGTGAACCGAGAACTAATGCGCCTGCAACTTCCTTGAAACTCGATCATATACTCGTACGTACGTACTGAATTGGACTGAATAATTCGGCTACTCAATTAAAATCGAACATGACCTTCATTCTAGTCGGATAATAAGAAGCAATTATGGGCGCAAAAATGAATACTATTTGCTCTGGATGTTATGTAATCAATTAGTTAATAAAGTAATTGTTTATATAAGGAAGTTATGAATGCATTTTGCATTATATTTTCCTATTAAATGTTTTCTGTGACTTACTGTAAAATGGGGATACTCTTTATCTATCGTGGTATTCCTCTTAAATTAAGTTTTCTTTTGTGAATGAATAAGAATAATCGTTTTAAAAATGACGCAACTAGTAGTTATTCATGAAGGGTAGGTAATTAAAACTTTGGTTTAAGGATATGTGGTATTTGTTGAGTCACTACCTACTTTGTTATATTCATTCATAAGAAAATATATTAAAAAAATAAGCAACTTACATTCTTTCATATACAATGTGTCTGGACACAAGACTATAAGAAGGAAAATAAACAATGTGTCTGGACACAAGACTCGAAGAAGGAAATTAAACAATGTGTCTGGACACAAGACTCGAAGAAGGAAATTAAACAATTTGTCTGGACACAAGACTCGAAGGAGGAAAATAAACAAAATAACACATTAACTTATTAAAAATGTATTTAGTAATAAAAAACTGCTTAATCAATTTTGATAGAATGTATGAGACTGTACTGACACAAGACTCGAAGAAGGAAAATAAACAAAATAACACATTAACTTACTAAAAATGTATTAAGTAATAAAAAACTGCTTAATCAATTTTGATAGAATGTATGAGACTGTACTGAATATCTATACATTTGAATAAAATAATATATTCTTTTAATTATATAATACTGGAGATATGAGGTAACATGCACACACAAACATTAAAAAAAGACACAGACGTCTTGAAACCCTACTCCTTTTGTCATTTAAAAATAAATCCTAAACTAATATTTTGAAAACATTAAATAGAGTATTGTTAGGTAGAACCGACCATAATCTATTATTTTAGCATAGAATAATTAAGTGTAAACAGTTTAGTAAATAGAACAGAAAATCTAAATAAGAAACAAGTTTTTTTATCCACATATTCATATTACACATGTTTTTGCAATGATGTGTAAATATTTTTAATATAATGTTAGTATTATCTTAAGATGTATTATTATTCTCTCTTAAAAATGACTATTTTTATGTCTGGGAAGCCTCTACTGTGGTAGTTTTTAATTATTAAATAAAATGAAATATATTTTGAAAAAAAATATGCATTATTAGGGTGTTGGATCGCACTCTCTCTTTTATTTTTTTCATCGATATAATTTAGTGTTTATTACATAGTTAAAGTCTTGTGTCTAAACACATTGTATAACAATAGGCATAGTCTGAGCCCCAGGGCAACGGCATACGGAAGCGGAACTCCATGTGTTACTACTAAAATATAGTCATTTCCGAGACCAAGAAGAATATAGACAGGATAGTACTAAACGCTACACTGTATTTCAAATAAACCGGTAAGCGATACTCATGAATATGTCAAAATGCACTGTCGTGACTTAATTTTGCAAATAGACTACGCAGTTGCATTCGATAAAGGGGAGAATTTACAAATCAATTCAAGCACCTATTGCCAACTGCTGCATTGTTGAATTAGGTATCAATTCTGAACAAACTATTCCTAATACTTCTTCCATTAATATTTTAAATTACCACTTTCATATTGTGAGTATTGACAAATTTATTCAGTCTTGAAATTAGGTGTGAAGGTTATTTTTAGCTTTAGGACTATGTATTGCTTAGACAATTTAATACAAATACGTACCAACTGATTAAATACATGAAACTTTTCACAATTAACGACACTGCACAGAATTTTACAATGTTGACATTGAATCTATCCATCGCATACTGTGCCGATAACGAAATCATATCCGTATTATTATATATCTTCACGTGCACATAGATAACAACGTTTTGATTGAGATTTTATCGGTAGCTACGTCTTTGCAGACTTTTCTCGTCAGTAGTTTATTTTAAACTAGTGACTCGCCCCGGCTTCGCACGGGTAGTGCTCACGCCGCGGCATTTTTCTTAGGTTCTAATTTTTTTTTGATACCTTGGGTTACATTATTGCAATTTTCGTAAGAATCTTTTTTTTTAAGGAGTATTTTCCATGTTACTCGCTGATAATGTAGCTTTCTATAGTCTATAGGTTAAATAATTTTAAACATCGGTTCAGTATTTTTTGAATTTATCCATTACAAACATACAAATAATCAAATCTTTCCTCATTATAACATTAGTGTAGATACAGGTTTTTTTTCAACCTTAATTAATTTGGTATAGAGTACTTGTGTAAATCGAGGCTTTAAAACAGAAAACTATAGAGAAAAGCCTCAACATGATCTGTGTGTATAACTAACTTGAAGGAAGGCGATGAAAAGGAACAATTAGTAGGTAGTGAAGTTAATACAAGTAACATCGAACTAGATTAAAACAAGCCTACAACGCCTGCACTACACATTACAGATAAAATAACCTAGATAGATAATCTAAGTAATTAAATAAACTACACTAATAAATGGCTAATGCAATTTACAGTATATTTTTTTAAAGTAACGTTCCGTATTTGCGTTATAAAATGAGTACCTTATTTTTAAGCGATGGTAGCCCAGGAGATATATAACTATATTTAGGACAATTCACACCAATTACCTTAGCGCCAAACTAGAATACCCTGTACATGGGTACAAGAAAACGGATAAACATACATAAATACGAATATATGTATACATCCATGACTTGGAAACAAACATTTGTACTTATCACACAAACTGATTGCACCTTGCGGGATTCGAACCCACGACCGTTGACTTCGTAGTCAGAGTAACTAGCCAGTCGGCCAACCGGTCGTCATTAAAAACAGATGCACATTCTTATCAAAAACTTATCAGATACCAATAACACTGATTGATCATCGTTAAAAGTAAATACGGAACATGAAATACTCATTAATTAATAATTAATTCATAAGAAATAGATTCGATTTTTTTAAAGTACCTATTCCATTTCATGACACATTAAACAATCATGACGACTGAGTAAATACTTTATATACCCTATCTATATGAATATTAGAAAATACATAAAAAGTACGTACCTACTTTGTTTGTTTATCGAATATATATTATGCAACTTAAAATTATTGATAGTATAGGTAATCAAAGATGACCTTGTGTAGCTGTTAATTTTTTTTATTTAACTTTATCTATCTATACTTATAATAAAGCAATAGGAACGAAAAAAGTCTGTATAAAGAATATAATTTAAAAAGAAATGGTCTAGACTAGAGTACATAAAATAAGCTACTGAACAAGAATATAACATTTTAAAAATTCGTGTTTGTATGTTTGTTCGCGCATCACGTAAAAACTACTGGACCGATTGCGATGCGGTTTTCACTGTTTGATAGCTTATGTTTTGAATTAAAAACTGGGGTACTTTATATCTCAATCCGATGAGTAGAAGCCGAGCAATCGATAAAAATATTTTTGATGGCTGAAGGCATTTTGATCAAATGTTGGTATATTGGTATTATAGAGTAAGAGTACTTTTAAGCTACAGGAACGACTATGCGTGCGAAGCCGCGGGCATCAGCCAGTCACCAATAAACGAATTAATCAATAAATAGTATAAAACAAAGTCGCTTTCCGCGTCTGTCTGTGTCTGTCTCTCTGTCTATTTAACTCTGTTTGGCCGCTAACTCCTCCTAAACCACGCAACGGATTTTGATGTGGTTTTCACCATCAGTTAGATATTTTTTCACGGAAGGTTTATATACTTAATACGAGCATACGAGACCTGAACGTAGCTAAGGGGGAGGCCGCCGACCACACAAGCGGAGTGAAGTGAACATTTGACTGAGTGAGTAGAGTGGGACATTTTTCACGTTTTTTTTTTCTAAATTGCACACGAAGTCGCTGGTCGCTAGTGGTACTATAAAGTCCATAATTATAGAAGATTGCAGATCGCAGTAGATCGCAGTCAAACTATAATGTAGGTATATGTCTACACTTATAATATTAAAGCAGTAAGTAATAAAAAGTACAAAGATAATAATTTACAAAAAAAGGTGGTAATATTTTTTAATCGTGAAGTGTGATTATCACCGTTGGATAGCTTAGGATTTGACTTAAATCTGATGAACATAGAATCTCGATGCTATTAGTAGAAGCCGAGCAATTGTTAATGAACTATTTGTCACCTGGTATTTTGTACTTTTTATTGTCCTTTTGTCCCAGGAAAATGAACAACAAAATATGAAAAAGCCATGGGTTTTTTCCTGGGACACAGCAGAGCTAGGAATACTATATATTTCTTACTCTATTATATTTGTAGCAATTCTAACACGTAAAATTAGAAAGTCTTGCCGTTCATTGCACTTTTCTAAATAGTTTTCTCGCAATGTGTGTTTAGTGAACAACAAACAGAGCACGTCTGCAAATACACGTATTTGTGGTTTATAAGACGTAATTGATACGAGACTGTGGAAATAGGAGACAGCTATATGATAATATTTACGCATTTCACCGGAAGGGCTACAAGATGAAACGTCGTCAGTCAGTAATATTAGTTTACAATAATATTTTCTAGTCATCGTTTGTCATGTTATGATTATGATAGATTTGTATAGAAAGATCAACATTAATCTTTTAAAGGTATAAAGGAGGAAGGGCAGAAATGTTAGGGGTCTGGGACTGCTTTATCAATTACAATATTTGATGTGTCAAAAAATAGGCAATCTTATGTAGAATGTTATTTCGTTGCATGTTCGGAGTTATACTGTCATGAATATACACGTGGCTAATCGACAATAATAAAAGTAATTGTAGGTTGTATGTTTGTATATCAGCTTCATTGTGTAAATAAATAAATAATAAATGAATAAATGGTTACTATAGGGTCTAACAGTTGAAGAAACACATGTGCAATAAAAAAAAACATATGTAATATTTTTGCTATTACGCCCGTAACTCAATCTGGCATGTTCATGACAGTATCACAGCGAACATACAACGAATCGAGATACCGTGTCAAGCACAGATTACCCCCTAATCTATCTACCCTAAGTAATCTGTGGTGTCAAGGCAACTATTGGTTTACATAAATTGCCTATTTTCGACGTATAAATTATAGCAATTGGTAAGGTGGTCCCAAAGTGCCAATGATTCTTTAAAAGGTTATCCTTTTACTTGTAATTTTCCATAAATCACATCACAACACAACCCGTTAGACAACTCAAAACCTGTTACTTCCTAATCAGTTTGTTTTTTGCCACTTAGCTCCGGAACAGCTGAATGGGTTTTGATGAAACTTGGTTCATAGACACTTAGGTCCTGGCGAAGACCCATATATATTTTTCCGGGAAAATGACCACGCTGTCCAAGCTGCGCAGCTAGTAAAGTATTATAAACAATGTCTAGTATGCTTGCATAAACAGAAACATGATAGCACTTTGTATTGTGATATTTGATATTTCTTATGTTACAAAAATGTGCTGGACTGGAAATAACAAGAAACCGCTCGCTATGTCTGTCTAAGGAGAGGGGGGGGTTTGGGGGGGGGGGTATATTCAGTTTTGTCTTGTGCTATTATTTATTCGATACGATGGGTATTGTTGCCTAGTGCGGAACAACTCCAACAATACCAGGTTCAGTCCTGGGCTGGCCAATGACTTTTATAACTTATATGTGCCGTTTTCCTTCGCTCCGTGCTTCGGAGGTCACGTTAAACTCTCGGTCCCGGCTGTTATTGATTAATACAGAGGCCCTCGGGCGGCCTTACAAACTCTGACCACCAGAGGCCAGCACTATGAAGGTCTTCCATTTGTTGATGATGATCATCATGATATCTCTCTAACAAACCAATGACACGGACATCTCGAAGGAAAGCAGAGTAAGACTTTAGCGAAATTTATACGCTCAGTAGAGAGATTAGATATAACATTACACTGGAAGTGGATACTATAACCTGAGTAATATAAAAAGTAGTACAAATCCGCCTTTCCTGATCTCGGTGATATAGGTTGCCGTAATATTTTAACTAGCAATCAGATTAAGAACATAAGGGCACCCACGCGGCTTCTACAGGTTTTGCCCTACATTTTCCGTGAAATTTGTGTTTTGGGAGAAAACGTTTCTACCGTACTAAACCAAGACCAAATCCAATAATTCTGGTCTTTTTTATTAATCACAGAATAAACTACGTCTATATACGACACGATTACACGATACGTTTTTTTTTTTTTATCATAATTCTTAAAGAATTGATTAATGAGCGTTTATATCATTTACTTACCTACGATTTAGTGATAATGGTTTCCAAATCAAGATCAAGAATTTCATCAAAAGTTGAATCAAATCGCCTTCACGTGGATTTATTACAAAAGCGACTAAATCAAATTAGATAAAATTTATAGGGAAATAAACTAGAGGCCTACGCTTACAAATCAAAAAATAATTCTCGAAATCGGTCCAGTAATCCCGGACAACAGATGAGTTTGAGCTATCTTTTTGGTAGGTAGGTAAGTACTTATCATTTTATATAATTAAAGTTTCAAGAATATTTGTAGCAAGAACTTATTCAATGTGGTAAGATATAATAATTATTCCTTTACTAGCTGTGCCCTCGGCATTTCCCAAGTGGTCATTTTTCGGGGAAAAGTATCCTGTGTTATTTCCAGGACCAAAATAACCTACAATATAAAGTGCAATATATAAAATTTCGCACAACCGTCAATTTTTTTAGAATTGTTTTCTCGGCTTTGTCTCATCGCATTAAGATACATAGTACACCAGTTTGTAAGTCAAATCCTAAGCTATCCAACAGTGAAAGCCGCATTTCAACCGGCCCAATAGGTTTTACGTGATATAGGAACAAACAGACAGTCAGACAGACAGAAAAAATATATACTTGTTACCAAGAAGGTCTTGTTCTTGTTGACCATTTTATTAAATAATCTTCTTTACACAGTTTTTTATTGCTTATTGCTTTATTTTTAGTATGTAAAACCTGTAGCATAATTACCTATTAAGTACAGTGGTGGGGTATTTCACACGGCATGGCGAACAACCCTAGTTTTACGACTTTTGAGATTTTAAAGTTTTTCATTCATGAATTTACTTAAAAATATGCCTAAAAGAACATTGCACTTAAACCCTAGTAGCACAGATTAAATAATAGTACTACCTATGTAGTCAGCTGAAAAAAATCGAATAAAAACCTTGACTTTGGTCTATTTGTCAAGTCTGATTAAACGTCAAAATGAAAAGGAGTAAAAATGAGTACGTCTTATTATCTTTTAAAAGGTAAAATATTATGTTTTCAAGTGTAATATTGCAATCTCCTTTCCTAAGGCTTCGGTGTTATTTTTTTCGATGGTTGGTGTTATTATGTCCTTATAAATAGGCTGGCTAGTCTGGCAAACTTCAAACTTTTTCGCTGGTGAACCGTCTCCACTCAACCGGGTCTTTCCACCAACACCTGGCGAGAAGAGACAAGAGGCCTTGCAACCTGAACCCGCACATGGAGCAGTATGCAGGAGCCAGTATACCTTATTTTTGGTCGACGTGATAGGAAAGGAAACAAACATTTAGGTTTGTCGCAAATTTCGAACATATTACTTACTTTTGTATGGGAATTTTAAATACTTCACATCTTTGCTCGAAATAAACCTGCTGCGTACCTACGAGTATAAGACTATTTAGTTACTCCCTGTATACATTTTAAGATATGAATACTGCAAACTAATTAGTTTGCCGATGAATGTAAAGTAGGTGACAACAAGGTGTCCCCCCTCTTCATAATGCAGTAGGTGACGACAAGGTGTCCCTTCTTTTCATAAACATAAAAGTCATTATTCCATAATAACAATGGCAATTCATATCTAGTTATTGACACACGTGGTATATGCCTTCATTGTAGTTCCCTATAAAAAATGAATTGTAATATATGCACCATAATGAAATTATACGTAGAAGAATACAATTAAAAAACAAGTTGCGTCAATGTTATTCTGATCATAAACATTTGTTTTGAACTGTTTTACATTTGTCGAAGATAATAAAACATTTATACAAATATTTCACTCATATTGTCCAAGAATCAAGCGTTCTAACCTACGCAATAGCATTCTATACTGGTCTACATTTCCTATAGGTACATTACCGTGCCACTCGACATCATTGGTGCCACTCAAAGTTCGTCACCTTTCGATCAAGTGATGTAGCAAATGAAAAATATTCATATATGGAAATTTGATGCTAATCTATGTGAATAAAATAAATGTAAAACGCCGTACGATCAGGTTTACCTCTAGGATAATAGAAGTAGCACATTTTTTTCCACTCGCTTTCTGTAGGCACAAGATTGACGATAATGCAAAATGAGGAACATGGGAGTGCGGCCAATAAAAGCAAATATAAACTCGAGTCAGTAGGTCAGTACGAAGCAAAGCTTCGTGTTGTCAGTACGTCACCTGTCACGGCATATTAAAACAAGCAGCAAATGTAGATTAAAAAACTAATCTAAAAACCACTTTATTTTTAGAATGAATTGTCATCGTTTTTTGAGCTACCCTGAAAGTTTCAGCCGGAAGTGCTCGCCATTTGAGTTGCATGATTCCACCCGGAACAACAGACAGATAAACAAGAAAGTGACTTATTGACAACGTGGTAAAATAGACACATTTCGACGCTTTACTTTTTGAACAGACAGCGTTGCGATATTATTAAGGCGCCGCGAGTAGCTATTAAAGCCCTATATTTGCAATAGCAAATATTTTTATATGTCAGGCTTTTAACTAGATTTTCACCGGAGGAAAAACACGATTAAGTACACTATTTTATCGATCTACATATTATTTGAAACTGCTCTTTTTCTGTCTTAAAGCGAAATATCTTAAAAACTATTATGATTATCAAGCCGGAATTTTGCCTAGCGATTTTTCGATAGATCTCGTATGTCGTTCAAAATCAATGAATTTATCTAAATTCTGCAACACCTCTCCCGCTCAACCTGGACTTGGACGAGCACGACAAAAGTTTGAGAGCGCACGGTTCCGCTTGGACACTTTAGGTACACAACCCTAAAAACTAGTCAGATTTTAACTTAACTTTGTAAGTAAATTGAGTTACCTATATCAATATTCAATCAAACAAAATTTGTTTCGAAACAATCAATCAAACTAAATGTAGCTCTATTTTTTAATATTCGATTCTATCTGAATCCAGTTTTGTTAATTAGAGCTTAAAGACTTGCCGTAAGAAACTCACTTAAACCAATTTATTCTGTGCTTAAGCGAAGCATGCGATTTGCAAGTCAATGTTTTATGCACATAGACAAACTGATGTCAACAAGGTGCATAATCCTTTGATGATCCATAACACTTACAATGCGAAAACAACGGACAATTTATTGGTCACTAAAATTAATGCTAATTTCAAAAGCTTGTCATTCCGTGATGCCGATTTTTGGAAATTAAGACTGTCCGCTCATTACGGATCATTACGGCAACAAGACATAAGTTCAAAAACTAAAACCCGACTACGGTTGGGTAAAACATTGCACTTTTGATTGACACTTTTGCGACGAAGACGAATCGATTAATACCTCGCTTGTCAAAATCTGTTTTTTTTTTAGTTTGAACACATAACCCTTCATTTTCATCTTAGTAGTCGGGTAAAAAAATTGCCTGTGACACTCTATACCTGAAGACGAATCGATCGATCGCGCTTGTTAAAATTGGACCAATAGGGACAACACTATGGTGGAACATCCACATTCCACATATGTATATACAAACATGACTGTTAAAATCATTAACCTTCTCCTGCTCCGCCGTAGTCCAGTATAAAAACCGCTATATTTTGCTGTAATAATACAAAACTGCTTCCAATTTCAAAATCAAAGTCAAAATAAGTGACCTAAAAAAGAAACGTCGCGCGCCTGTACTCTACATTTATTAACAAACCGATGTAGGTAGGTACGTAATTAAAAATGTGAATATTTACCACGTGTTAACACGTAGAAAAGTGACCGGCCATTTGAATTGTTGGTAAACTTTTCACGAGGCACGTGAGCCGTTATTCGTGGCCAGAGCAGGTATTCATGAACGAAAGTGAAAAGCACTAAATGTATAATTACCTGCGTTGGACATTATGTAGACGAGTATACACGTCAGAACGGGGCAGCTTTCGCAGGAGTTCCAAGCAAATTGGTGTAGTCTGACAAGTACATAATACCGCCCCTGTCCTCAATAAAGTTCCTTTCCAGATATGGTAGTCTTTCTGCAGTACGGATTTCGTAATTTTGTGGACAAAATCATAAATAATATATTTTTTGAACCTATTCACTTGAGAAGCGGCATCGTTGTAACCATTAAGATATCTTCCGATTTTCAATATGATTTATCATTTCAATTGTCTAGACCGCAATATAAAAACACCGGCCAAGTACGAGTAGGACGAGCGCTCCGAGGTTTCCGTAAAAACTAGTAAAAAAATATTATTGTTTTGTATATACTAATTTGCGTTTTTCTGATTTTCCCTTTACTTATGCTATAAGACATTGCTTCTTTCATGATGCTTTTATCATTATTTTTTTTCTCAATTTTCATGATTCTAGGTCAACGGGAAGAACCCTATAGGTTTTGATTCCCTTGCGAGTGTCAAAATATGTATACTTCACTTCTTGTTTTATGGCATTTGTGGAGTTGCCATTCCACAATTCCGCCAATGTCACGTAAGTCGTATTCCGAAAAATAAGTGAGAATACCAATATAAACGGCCGTATCTTTTGATTGTGCTGACTTATAAGTTTAATTTTTTCACGACTCTAAAGGACACCTGTGCATACCTGTGTTTTTGACATTAAATTTCAACTTTATACCCCTCCACGCGTAAGTGATCCTATAAGAGTTCCTTTTTTCCTATTGATGAACGGAACTCTAAAAATGAAGTCCCAAATTCGCAGTCGATTCTCGATGTTTCTCGATGCAATAGACACGTGCTACAATTCTCCTGGACTAAAATGAACAATGCGATTCAACTGACTGGGAACAATAAATAAATTCACTTTAATTGTATATTTTTTAAGTTAAATTATGTTACAACCATCGAGCATCTTTCCAGGCTACAGTCTATAACGTACTACTGCCCGCAGTTTTACCCACATGAACGATGTATAACGATGATGCAAAGTATCCTGTGTTATACTAAAAACTACTGTACTGTACTTACTGTGAATACTTAGACTATTTAGTATATATACCAAATTTCATCGAAATCCGTGCAGCCATTTCAGTGTAAAGAAGTAACAATACACACCAACCTTTCGCATTTATAACATTAGCGTGATTACAGCTCCAAACAAATTAATATAAAAACCAATTTTCCAAAAAAAATATTGGTAACATAGTTTTGGAGAAAGTTTCTGTAAGTTATTCCACGGCCTCAGCAGTTAGACTTGAACATCAACATCATAATCAGCACTTAATTATTAAAATAAATATATAAATAAACTAGCTGTGCCCGCGGCTTTGCCCGCATAGTAATATTACTGGGATATATGGATTCTGTGCTATTCCAGAAACAAAAGTACCAATATATCATCAAACTTCGTTCTGACGTCAAATGGGTTTTATCGATAGCGACTTCTATTCATCTGATTGAGATACGAAGTACACCAGTTGTAAATCAAACCCTAAGCTATCCAACAGTGAAAATTGCATCATAATCGGTGCAGCAGTATTTACGTGGTGCGCGAACAAACAAAAAGACAGACACCGTTATAAAAAATGAAATATTCTTGTTTAATAGCTTATTTTAAGTCCTCTAGACCATTTAATATTGTTTTAATTATCTTTATTTTACAGACTTTTTGTCACTAACTGCTTTATTATAAAAGTATAGATAAATATATTCGTAACACTTCACATCAATTACCTAGCCCCAAACTAGGATACCCTGTACTATGGGCACTAGATAACGGATAAACATACATAGATACCAATATTACATCCATGACTCGGAAACAAACATTTCTGCTCATCACACAAATGATTGCACCTTGCGGGATTCGAACCCGCGACCGTTGGTTGACTTTGCAGTCAGGGTCACTAAACCACTGGGCCATCACAGGTAATAACGCGAAAGCACAAAATAAATAATGGTAATAACTCTGTCTTTCTGTCTGTTTTTTACCTTTTTACAAATAACGGCAGAACCGATTTTAATGAAATTTTGACAAGTAATAGTGTGCATCACGAAGGATATCCACACTAATATATAAAAGTGAAACGTTGTCTGTTTGGGGAGCTTTCACACCAAAACGGCTGATCCAATTTTGATGAAACGTTGTAAATAAGTTCTGTGCAATATAGAGACCAACATAGGAACTTTTTATCCTGGAAAATGGTAAGTTGCTACGGGAAAACCGGAAAATGTCGATTAATCGCTGTAAGGAACGGAATGACGTTGCCGTGGAAACAAAATAATAACAAGTCTGTCAAAAAGCATCAAGAGCGTTGGTGCTATACTTTTGCATTGTTTTTTTTATATCCTACATGAACATAAAATGCTTTTTTTCGCGATAAACTGTAGCACGCGCGTGTAGCAAGCTAATATTTGCTCCCAAAAAATGTGGACAAAGGCGCGGAGCGCTTCTAGTACGAAGTAAAGTTTACATATTATTTATTGTCTTCGATACGAATTGTGTAGAAAGTATGCATTCAACGACAGAGGTGGTAAAAGTGAAAACACATTGCTAAAACAGAATTATTGACTTTCACACGTGTTGTAAATATTTTTATGGGGATCCATAGTCAAACCAGAAACCCTCATGTATGTATGTCCATCCGTCTGTCTGTACGTCAATGCTATTTTTTGCAGACTTTACTAACACTACATAGTTGAAATTTGGTATGTACCTATGTAGCGGTTATAAAAATCTATATATATATATATATATATATAACCGCTACGTTAAAAGAAGACTGTTTTTTTTAATGCCATGCAGGAAATAATATCAAGAAGCTCATTTTTTGGTCTCGTCGAAGGGTTTAAAATCATAATGAGATTTCAACGAATGTACTTTTTTCTATTTGATTCCGTTTACGAAATATTAGGTTCTAAACTCATATTTTTTCCTTGAGTTTCATTTTCTTTTTTTTCATAATGTACAAAAATAAAAGAAGTCCAATGCTAGTGCATAATACGAATTTACTAACAAAATGATCACGGCTGTCTAGGGTTTACTAGTTTACGAGATATAGCCGACCAAGATAACGCAATTTATGCCCGCGTCAACTCTTCATAAAACTTATAATGAGAGACATAATCCAACCATAAAAACAACTTTGTTGTCGTATCCTATCACGTAAAACTACTGGACAGATTGCAATGCAGTTTTCAAAGTTGGGTAGCTCAGGATCCTGGCTACGGAACCCTAAGTCTATCCGTATCCGACACGCACTTGGCCATTTTTTTTTTTTAAATAACTGCCTGCACTTAGAAATGCATAGGTACATGGCCTTGTACGTCTGAAGCTGACGATTTGAAACACGCTTTGTTGATGTTAAACATACCAACACAAGAGCGACAAGCTCGACCACACCTTGTGGAGATGCGAACTGCAGTCAAAATTGCAGAAGATGCATCAGCGAAGTCAAAGTATTTATTGTAAATAGGCAAAATAATAGAATATTTACAAGTCAAAAGTTCATCTCATGAACAAAGAAAAAAACATAATTATTATAAATAGATCAAATCAATAAAATTAGGTAAACTAAGTATTAGTGTTGCCGCGAATAGTTGTTATAGCGAATAGTCGAATACCGATTAATCGCCATTCACTTTGGCGAATATTCGAATACCCAGCGTTTACTATTGTAGGGGATTTCCCGCTCAATCAATACGCTTGTGTTTAGGGTAGGCGGCACGCATTTATAATTTGATTTTCGACATCGGTTGACGTTTTTTATTTTTTCTTTCTATACTTATTTGAAAATTGCTATTGAATTAAAGACTTGAATACTTAATTAGTTAAAGTGTTACTTAAAAAGAAGAACAATCATGCCAAACCCAGGAAAAAAATCTCATGTTTGGCTACATTTTGAAGAGGAAGAAAACAGTGCAAAATGTAATTTATGTGGTGTAAAAATAAGTAGAGCAGCAAAAAATGCAGGAACGACGGCTTTGCAGAATCATTTGAAATTCAAACACCCAGATGAGTATGGTAAAATTTGTGGAAGCTCAAGTAGTCATGCTCAACATAATGCTCCCGCAGAATCATCTCCAAGTACTTCCTCATCCACCCAGTTGCCCATTCAGCCTTTGGTGCAACCGTCACTGCAACATCAACGATAGCCGAGCAAAAAAATACCGCTACTTGATTGGTGAAATTATCGCTATTGACAACGAGCCACTTTCCATCGTCGATCATCATGTGGGCTTTAAACGTTTTATTAATAATGCTTTGCCGCAATACACTATTCCTGGCAGGACATATTTCACCGAGAAAATAATTCCAGACATGTATGAGAGAGTGGTTAGCAAACTAAAAAACGAGTTAGAAAGGGCTGAAGCTATAGCATTCACTACCGATCTTTGGACTTCTTCTGTAAATAATGCTGCATTTCTGAGTTTTACAGGACACTGGATATCAAAAAACTTTAAACTGAATCATGCCGTTCTAAACATGGCTCATTTTCCTGAATCACACACATCAGAAAATTTCAAAAGAGAACTGTTACAGTGTGTAACGAAATGGGACATACCCATCTCTAAAATTCAAGCGATTGTTCACGATAATGGGGCGAATATGGTTAAAGGAGTTAAGGAAACTCTACTTCCTTCAGAGCGTTGCTTCATACATACTCTCCAGCTGGTGATAAATAATGCATTAGATAACAGTTTTCCAATAAAATAAATTCTTACTAGTGCCCGCCGCATAGTGACACATTTTAATCATTCAGGATATACAAAACTTGAAAGTATTCAATCTGAGCTCGGACTTCCTAAGCATAAACTGATTCAAGATATTCAAACTCGCTGGAACTCAACATATTACCTACTGGAGCGTCTATTTGAGCAAAAAAGAGCAATTTCGGTGTATGTTAGGTAAATATCAAACTTTTGAGTTTGAAAATGAAATTTCCCTTTCAAGTGCCGACTATGAGCTGAGTTGAATCTCGCACAGGAAAAGGAAATACATACCCTTCTGACTCTACCGGTGCTTCGGAAATACGCCCGTTAGAGAAGAGAGCACCAAGAAACTCTACGGTTATATAATTTTTTCCTTAGTTCTCAATTCTTTAATTATATATTTTTAAAAATATTCGTTATTTCGTAAATACACACCAATATATAAAAGTAAAAAAGGTTGTTTGTTTGGGGAGTAACGCTATAACGGCTGGACGTATTTTGATGAAATTTGGAATAGATAGCTTATACCCTGGAATAAAACATAGGATATATTTTATCCCGGAAAATGGCAAGTTTCCACGGGAAAACTGGAAAATGTTAATTACCCGCTGTAAGGAACGGTTGCCATGGAAACGAAATAAAAAGTCTGTCCAAAAACATCAAGAGCGTTGGTGTTATACCTACTTTTGCATTGGTTTTTAATATCCTAGTAGAATAAAGGATGTTTTTTTTGCAATAAACTGTATTCCGCGCGGACTAAGTCGCGGACGAAAGCTAGTAAGCAAATAAGAAAGATAAAAGTGCCAATGAGACGTCCCACATGCTACAAAATAACAAAAATACAAATGACTAATAAGAAAGCAGGCACGGCCAGTCACCACAAGCAGCACCCGTTCACGAGTATGACTTGCGTACCAGCCAACACCCACTCAGCCATTCAGCGCCACTGTTATGCCGTTTAGCTCTTTTGTGCGCAAGAAGATTAAACCAGGCTTCGTCGTTTAGATATTGACCTTCTTTGATGGGGGTCATCCACTGTTCCTCTCCTCTGCGAGCTTCACCCATTTCATCCGCGCTTTAATTTCAATTGTTTCAACAGTGGCAGAGATTTTCAGAGAAAAAAAACCGAAATCTGTGTAAGGTAATCGCACGGTAGGAACGTTAGTTATATCCGGCATAAAAGGACTGTTGCACTGCCATGTTTGTAAAAAAACGTAATTACTCGCGTTTCCTTTAAAACTATGTTTTCAAATACCGACGTAACGCCATTCTACCGGCGTTTTCCAAACAACCTTCTCGGCTATTATGACGTTACTGCTTTGAAAACAGATTCACTGTATTTTGGGTTATACTGCGTAGAACATAGAAGATACATTAGAAGCATGGTCATGAAATATGAGTTATGGGACGATTGGTGGTAAAATGTAACAATGCCCGTCGTACGCACATGATTGTTATAGTAATAATTACTCATTAGATGTATACTCAGTTAGTGTACTACAAGGTTATACGGTTTATTTTCTCTACGTCTATTCACTGGCAATATTTATATTTAAAATAAATTGGATCACATATACATATATGGGCATTTGACATGATGTTCGTCTTGCCCATGTTAATTTTAAGACCCACCTGTTGAGAAACAATATTGAGGTCACTGAGCATTGTTCTTAGGCCTTCCAGGGTTTCTGCCGTGATGACTATATCATCAGCAAATCGAAGGTGAGTGATGCATTCGCCATTGATGTTAATACCATATCCGTTCCAGTTCAGAAGCTTGAATATATCTTCCAGTGCAGAGGTAAACAGTTTCGGAGAAATAACGTCTCCCTGTCTCACCCCTTTTTCAAGCTGGTTAGAATTCTTGCTCCGATCCTGAAGACGGACAGTCATGGTGGCCTTGCTGTACAAACACTTCAACACTTCGATGTACCGGTAATCAATCTGGCACCGCTGTAATGACTGTAGCACTGCCCAGGTCTCGACTGAATCGAAGGCTTTCTCGTAGTCCACAAACGCTAGACATAGTGGCCGATTATACTCTTCGATCTTCTTTATAATCTGCCGGAGCGTATGGATGTGGTCTACGGTGCTACGGTGCTATGATGATGATGATGATGATATATTATAATTTTGCTGCCTTTTGGTGACGAATTTGAACATACCTATGTATACATGAAATTATATTATTATGTAGTAGTTATATTATACACATAGATATATTATGTAGGTATAGTAATAGTATTGATATTATTGTTAGGAATCTATTAGTTTTTCCAAATAAAATAGGCACTATTCCGCATTAAAAACATCACTATACACCGAGGTTAACTGGAAGATAATGCTTGATAGCATTAAGTTCGCCTATGTACCTACCTATCTTATGTGTGTAATAAATAAATTTCTATCTATATACCTCAAAAATATGGAATATAGTACCTAGAATCTATGATATACCTACATACGTTTGTAAAATTACAATCTTCTATTAGAGCTAAAGAAAGAGATCCGATACTCATTTATTTTTGGTTGACTAACAAATAAATCTCTATTTAAGTATTACGTACCTACGTCCGAATGAAAAAAAATAAGATCACTCGTGTGTCTGTCCGTCTGTCACAGCCAGTTTGTCCGAAACTACTGGACCGCTTAAGTTGAAATTTGTTACTCATAAAAATTTCTGTGACCCAAACACGGCCATCGTAAATAAATGAGTTTTGTCACTTCTAAGGAATAAATTAGAAAATTTAAATAATTGTATAGTAAACTGTACGTGACATATCAAATGAGAGATCTTGTTGTGAGGGTCTCAACTATTTATTTATAAAGTTAGTTAATAATTTTAGCTTTAGTTATTTATGAAAATTTATGAAAAATCTCCCCCGCACTTATATCCGTAACTACTAAAGCCTAAAATTTTCAAAATATATACATGTCCTTTACTTATATATTACAGGTATACGTATAAGAAGTCTATGGCCTTAAAATAACATGACAAATCTCTCAATATTGTGAGATAATATATTCATCTCCACGCGAGTTCAACTCACACCTGCCAGTTTTTTTTTAATACGAACATGACAATCGTTTGACCACGCTTCCATAAGGTGAGGTCACCTTATGGAAAGCGCTGATGTGGTCGATGGGAAGCACGCTTACTCTTGACTTGAACACACCTGGGTTATAATTTACCGGAACACTGGCAAAGGCAGAGCATTCCACTCCTTTCCAGTTCTTATAATAAATGAAGAAGAGTAACGCATTTTTTTTTCTATCAGATATAACATAGGCTAGAGTAACATAGGGATTTGAAACATAAGACAAGAAAATGTATGCACATAGAAAAAACCCGACAGAGAATGGTTGCTAACTTAAAATCTTTATAGATCCTAAATGGTCGTCAGGAATGAAAAAATGATATGAGAAACCTAAAGATGATTTTCAAATAACTATTAAATGATAACCCACTTACATAGTTCGTCGACTTTCATTTTTTTCTTTTTCACAATATTGCGTCTGTTTGTCGCCATATTGAATTTTGATTTATGCCATGTCTTTAGAAGCACTCGCAAGATTAAGACAAATCGATTAACGTAAAGATCATCAAAATCGGCCGATAAACCCAATACCCCCTCCGCTTAGTCAGGTAAAATGCAATCATCATTTTTTTGTCCACTGCTGGACGTAGGCCTCTCCTAATTTACTCCACTGAGCTCGGTCTTCAGCTCTCCTCATCTATTTTCTCCCAGCCGCTTTTCGCAGGTCGTCACTCCATCTGGCCACAGGGCGTCCTACACTACGCTTACCTAAACGTGGTCTCAACTCGAGAACTGGTCTACCCCAACGGTTATCGGTTCTTCGGGAAATGTGACCAGCCCAGTGCCACTTTAGCTTGCTTATCCTTAGAGCTATGTCGGCCACCTTGGTTCTCCGTCGGATATCATCATTACGAATTTTGCCCTTCAGAGAAACTCCAAGCATAGTTCGCTCATATAATTGTAATTCCTACATACAATATAGTTTATAAACTCATTGCATATTTTGAAGCTCATAGCCTAGACACAAATATATCTAAGTATATTTTACTCGGAGACATTCAAAATTAGACACATCCATTACGTTATAAATAACTTTTTCTGATGCAACAAAGCTGGTAGTTAAAACACTGGAGTTGCGGACACTATAATTATGAAGACAACATTATTTTACTGACGGGCTACAAGACACGTTATATAGTTTTGATGACAGATTATTTATGTCGAAATTGTCATAGTACGCTCACAATCTCACAATTTATAATATAAAGCACAAGCACTCGCCGCGGAAAAAGAATTATTATTTCTTCATATTATCTATACTCATAATAAATCAGCTAGTAAAAAAAATGGATGTACAATGAATAAATGTAATTTAAAAAAATGCTCGATGGGACTTAAAATAAGCTAATGAACAACAACATAACATTTTTTTAAATGGTGTCTGACTGTTTGTCATTTGTTCGCGCAGCACGTTAAAACTATTGGACCGATTGAGATGTGGTTTTCATTGTTGGATAGCTTAGCTTTTCATTTAAAAACTGGTGTAGGTACTTGGTATCTCAATCCGATGAGTATATAAGCCGAGCAATCGATAAGAAACTATTTGACGGCTGAACGAAGTTTGATGAAATGTAGTCTATTGTACTTGATAGGTATTTTTGGTCCTGGAATAACACAAGTTACTTTTAAGCCAGAGAAAAGACCACGCGGGCAAAGCCGCGGGCACACATAGTCTCAACTTATAATAATATTATAAGCCTAGTGATATAATAATATGACAAGTAGCCCTGACGAACCTACTGATGTTTGAAACACAAAAGACATTAGGTATACTTACTTATAATTCATGTTTTAATAACATACACTATAGTCAAATAGTTTCCATGCACGGTTGTCTGGAAGAGATCGCTCTGAGCGATAAGACCGCCCATTGTAACACTTTATTATTAATTTTGTTTTTTTAGTTGTAAGATTTTTATTTGTGTTTCAATAAAGAGTTATCTATCTATCTATAAATTGTTTTAATCCGCAATCTCTATAGTATATTATAGTACTAGCTGTTCCCGCGGCTTCGCACGCGTTTTCATTTATCTAGGTTAGACGTACTCTATGTACTATTCCTAAAGCTAAAATACCAATATACCAACATTTGATCGAAATTCCTTCAGCCGTCAAAAAGTTTTTATCGATTGATTGTTTTTATTGAGATACCACGTACCCCAGTTTTTAAGTCAAACCCTAAGCTATCCAACATTGAAACCCGCATCACAATCGGTCCAGCAGTTCTTACGTGATGCGCGAACAAAAATACAGACAAACAGACAGACACGATTTAAAGAACGGTTGTATTCTTGTTCATTATCTTATTTTATGTACCCTTGATCATTATTATTTTAATAACTTCTTTGTACAGACTTTTTCGTTCGTATTGATTTATTATAATTAAACGACACTATCTATATAGTTTGATCGAAATAAATGATAAAATATTATTTATTTATGAACGCCCTCGGTTTTTCCCACGTGGTAATTTCTCTGGTATTAAAGTAGTACATAAAGTAGGTACCTAAAAGGTACAATATACCAAATTTAGTTCAGCATTTATTCAGCCGTCAAAGTTTTTTTTATCAATAGCTCGGCTTCTATTCATTGGATGGAGATACCAAGTGCACCAGTTTTTAAGTAAAACAATAAGCTATCCAACAGTGAAAACCGCATCGCAATCGGTCTAGTAGTTTTTTCGTTATGCGCGAACAGCCAGACAGAACAGATAAATAAAAACTTGTTCCTAGACCAATTTTATTTTAATTATCTTTATTATTTTTAGTTCTTACTTCTTTATCTTCACTCAATAATCTTAATAATAGAGGAAAGATTTATTTTTTGTATGTTTCTTTGTAATGGATAAACTTAAAAAATGCAGTACCGTTATTTAAAATATTTCACCCACAGAAAGCTACCTAAACAGCGAGTAACAGGTGCAGTTTTTATTTTATCCCTATGACAATTATGTAACTAAAGGTATCAAAAATACAGAAAGGAATGACGTTGCCATGGAAACGAAATAATATCAAGTCTGTCAAGTACCTACGTGAGTAATAATGCAGTAATAATGCAGCATGTCTATGGTAAAAAAGCACCTAGATCGTTGCTGCCAAAGATTTTGAATTACGCTTACTGGCGTTTTTAATTTAGAACTTACGACGCGTATATAAATGCTAAAAGTAAGGAAAATGCTGCGGTGTGAGCGCTACCCGTGCGAAGCCGGGGCGATTCACTATTTATTTATTTATTTATAAGTATAGATACAATTAATCAGGATTATGGTTCTAGTCATTGTCATCGTTCGATTTTTCGTACTGCATTCAAAAAATGTATGAAAATCAACATAACAGTTCAAGAATAATAAATAATAGTACTAATTACACAGTGCAGTTGTGCAGTTTGCGGTCAGGGCTATACATATCTACGAGTATACTTGTTTAACGACTTATCTTATGAGCAATATTATGAATCGGCTTTCTCATGAACCCGTATTATCTTACTTCCAAAACAATGTTAATTAAATTACGAAGGGGTTACTACAAAAAGGTTCTGTTTTTAAGGTAATGACACTTAACGAAACTTACGTCAATACAAAGACTGGTTTCAAAATTATGCCCTTCTTGTTCCGTTTAGGTATACTGAGAATTCCTCTCATTGAATGTTGAATGCAATTTGGCAAATATAAAGCATCATCATCATTACCATGTTTTTTAAATAAAGGACGTTTTTGTATGGATTCACTAAAAACTGCAATGACACAAAAACCTTTTAAATAAAAAAGGAATCCTTTCCATCTTACTAATAAGATAAACGCGAAAGTTTGTGTGTATGTATGTCTGGTCTTTACGCTGAAACGGCTCAACAGATTTTGATGAAAATTTATATGTAGATACCGGTCACACATGGTCCGGATAACACATAGGATACTTGTTATCATCATCACCATCCACACGGATAAAACCGCGGGGCATTAGTATATGAATCCCGGAGTTTTATGTGAACATAAAACAAAAACAGATGAATTTTGTTTCTTTTAAGTCTGTACAAAGAATACAATTTAATAAAAATGGTCTAGGGTAGGTAGGTACGTTAAATAAGCTACAGAACAAAACTATTAAAAAAGGTATATTTGTCTGCCTGTCTGTCTTTCTGTCTGTAAGCAATTCACTTAAATACTACATCACCGCTTCCGTTGCGGTTTTTACTGTTGGATAGCTTAGGGTTTGTCTTAAAATCTGCTGTACTTTGTATCTCAATCCGATGAGTAGAAGCCGAGCAATCGTTAAAAACTATTTGACGGCTAAACTAAATTCGGTAGGTATATTGTACGGAATAAACCATAGGATAGGTACTTTTCCCCAGAAAAATGACCACGCGGGCACACTAGTCAAATGATATATTTAAGAAGTCAGTTGTGTTGGTCAACACAACTGACTGTTCAATTATTCAGATCAAAAAGAAATACTATCGAATTTTATGGTTGCTAAAGACTAAAATGGAAATCTATTTCAATCTATTGGTGATTCATAGTCAGCCTGCATATTACTTCAGTCCAATACGCAACATTAATTAACATCAAGGAAAATTAACAAAATGTAAACAACACAGCAAAGGCACCGTATCCGAAACTATACCGCGAGTACCAACACAAGAGTGCATTGAACGTACATAAACACAATAAAGGAAGTTCATGCTAAAGTAACCAACAATCAATTGACAAAGGCGATCTCCCAGTGGTAATCATCTAATCTATGACAGTCTCAAGAAGATTCTCACTGCCATTTTACTAATCTGTGCCAGAGTCCCAATTCTTTAGCCATTCAGCGACTATCAATAAACTTTTCAATAGCTTTAAGGGTTAGCAAGCTAAGGAGGCAATGGGCTGATCACATTTCCCGAAGAACCGATAACCGTTGGGGTAGACGAGTTCTCGAGTGAACACGTTTCCGCAAACGTAGGAAGGACGCCCTGTGGCCAGGTAGAGCGACACCAGCGAAAAGCGGCTGGCAGAAACTGGATGCGGAGCACTAAAGACCGAGCTCAGTGGCGTGTATTAGGAGAGACCTACGTCCAGGTGGACAAGTAGGCTGATGATGATGATGACGACTATCAATCAATTGATATTTTCCTGAGCAGTTAGCCATCCCAATAGCAACACTGCCGCAATTTTAACGCGTACGCCTACAGGAATTGGGCAACAGCACACTATCTAGATCACCTTGAGACGTGTTTATATTCAAATCTATGTCTATTTATATGATTTAACTTCTCGTTAGCGTGTTTAACTGTGTGAGAAGAGTGTGCGAATGTGGGAAAAGCTAGATAGCATATTTCCGGAATTTAAGACTAATTTTGTATGAACTTTATTAAACTTTTCACATTCAACAGGCTAACACTGTGCTGGTTATATTTTACAATACTTTCTAAATTTTTGATGAGTAAACATCTAATGGCTGGTACGGGGGTAACGACGACGACTCTTGGCGCGGCGACGCGTCACCACGGCGGCGTAGCGACTCGCCGCTCATGGCTCGTCGTCTCTTTCCTCAGCTCGGCCATATTCACGTCATAACCATCACATAATTTTTTTAATGTGCAATATGTAAACACTCCAGTTGGGAATTGAACTCCGGTTCTACAGACAGGCGGACGACGGTCTCCCGTTGCGCCAACCAGACTATCGTATTAGGTCAAAAATTAGGTATAGATCAGATGAAGAGTTGATGATTCACAGTTGACCAATGAGAGCGCGCAGTGCAAAACGTTGCTCATTGTTAAAGTTATTTACTTTTATTACGTTTTTTTTGCAACGACTCTTTTTTTTTAAATAGCTTTGCTTTTTATTTTCTACTAAAAATGTATGTTCTAAGTACAGTTATTGTCTTCGTCTTCTTGGATGCCCATGGAATTCCCCTAATTAAAGACTTATGAACTTCGATGATAATTTGCTTAAAAGGCAGGCCTAGTCCTGTGATACCACAAGAATAATGTTACTAAACTAAGTACAAATGAGGAATGATGATATTCCACTAAGGCTCGAAGTTTTTTTTTCCTATTTTATCAGTCAGCCTGTTACCAAATGCTCTACCACACCAACACTCGACTAGATAAGATCAAGCAAGGATTAATCTTTTAATAATATGCATAAGAAATTATTTATGTATTTTTAATTTTGTTGCATTCGTGTTACTTTACTTATGGCATGTTTGGAAACTACTGCGTGTTGTAGATTGAGTAAAAATCCTGTAGTAAAAAAAACTAATGTCAGATTTGATAACAGAGGAAATTCTGCCGGTATTACATGTTACATGAATCAGGCGTTGATATAAATAATTATTGGAAAGTTAATTGGTATATTTTTTCTATAAATAATTAATTATTCTCTTGATAATAGAAGATTGCTTTTATTCTTACAAAAAAATAAAGAAAACCCGAATTTGTTTATTTGTAATAAGTAAACTCGGAAACTACACGGACCGATTACAAAATTGATATAAGCTGTTTTGTTTTCTAAGTTTAGGGCTAAGTGAACCTAACTGAACAATAAAAAACAAGTATTGCAGGACTTTGCAGAGACGCGGAAATTCACCTTTTCATACAAACATAGGGCCGTCGCCGTCGCACATAATTATTAGGGCACAATACCAACTCGACTCAAAGTGAAGTATTGAAATATGAGCTTTAATAGTGCTACTTACTACATCGACATTTCCAGCTGCAAGTTGAAATCTAAAATTAACGTAGGGTACCTAAATTATCCAGTTTTTATAAATGAATGTTTAGAGGCGTTCTGAAAAAGGTAATCATCTTCCATTGAATAAGATCTAAAATACCTTAATCCGGAAATTTTGAACTGTAGTTTTTTGTTTTTTATTGTTCATGGACTTTTTTTTTATTTGAATATTGTTCATGGACTTGTTAATTTGTTAGAATATTTTTAATGTGTCGTACATCATTTAACACTAGCTTTCCCGCCCGCGACTGAGTCCGCGCGGACTAATGTTTATCGCGAAAAAAGCATCCTATGTTCTTCTAGGATATTAAAAAACCAATGCAAAAGTATAGCAACCGTTTCTTACGGCAAGTAATCAACATTTTTCCAGTTTTCCCATGGAAACTTACAATCTTCCTGGATAAAAAGTATTCTATGTTTCATTCCAGGGTTTAAGCTATGTCCATTTTAAATTTCATCAAAATCCCTCCATTCTATAGAGTATTGGCATAATGGATAACTGCTATTCACTTAGATTAATCCATACCAATAAATAAAAGTGAAACGTTGTCTGTTTGGGGAGCTTTCACGCGATAGCAGCTGGACGGATTTTGATGAAATTTGGAATAGAGATAGCTTATACCCTAGAATAAAACATAGGATACTTTTTATTCCGGAAAATTGTAAGTTTCACGGGAAAACAGGAAAATTTTGATTACTCGCTGTAAGGAACGGTTGCTATGGAAATGAAATAACAAGTCTGTCAAAAAATTTCAAGAGCATTGGTTCTATAAGTAAATATGGTATATGGTTATATACCTACATTTGCATTGGTTTTTAATATCCTAGAAGATCATAGGATGCTTTTTTTCGCGATAAACAGTAGTCCGCGCAGACGTAGTGGCGGGCGGGAAAGCTAGTGAACAATTATATTTCTGTCTTTAATTTCTGAACAGATTTTATCGTTTGTTATTTGAAAAGTATTTTTTTACGTTTCACAAAAATTGGTTCAGTAGTTAATTTTTAGGAACTACATTTGAAAATGTGTTTAGTCCAAATTATAACGATTAGTTCTGACTCTTCGTTTAATTGATTAGTCTATGCCAGGCCTGTCTCACTCGATGTACTTGCGCGCGCGAATTTCTGTAACGCCGGCGTTACTCTATCCGTGGCATGCCGCGAGATTGACTGAGTTAGACTTACGTTAGAAAGAGAGACGCATATAAAATGATACGCATCAAGGTCCTGTGAGCTGAATTGCACTTTATTGAGTGGCGGCAAGAGTCGCTTTTTATTTAATTGTCTTAGCGGAGTGAGCCTTCTGTACGTTAGTACTATTATTTCTTCTGTGTCTGTGCTCATAACATATCAAACATAGGTACCGTAGAACCTAATATTGACTTTCCTCTACAAAATATGATTAATAATTATTAGCTACTAGAATTGAAAGAATAACACGTGAAACCGATACGGGTGTTTCCTAATATTGTTTAGTTGTGTAACAGTATATCATCAACCCCGTTTTTATGTGGTTTCACATGCTGTGTGTTTGTTACAACCTGATTTATCGTGTTTAGTACTTCTTGACGTTACTAACATTATGAAATATTTTCATTAAGAGATCCAAAGACCAAAACGTCTTCGCCTTAATATAGACAGTAAGAAAAGTGCTATTGGACACATTCTTAGACATTTTCAAATAATTATTTTTCAGCCTAATTCAAGGCTAGATTGTAATATCAATAGAGTGCATCATTGTTATTTAAATACTCTAGGATAAGGCACTTGGCCCGTTTGTATGTTTTCCTGTTCTTAATCACACAAACCTCAGAATTTCATAGATTCCTAAAAATAAAAATAAATACTTACTATATATAACCTTTGTTTCTTTTTTACATTATGCTAGATATACTTTGATGGAACCACACACAAGCACAAGTCCGTAGACAACCACCGACGAGTCTTTCGCAGACAAGCAGACGGCCGTGCCGCCCGCCTGGCATAGTCGCAAGAAATAAGAACTGTCTATTCATCATTAATTATTATTTATAAGTATCTTAGATATTAATTACTTTGCTGATCAAGAAACATGCTCACAGCACGGTTATCATACCATGATTAATGTAAAAAGTTTATCACGGCTTCTATCATATGTTAACTGTTATTTAAACCAAGGATCTTTAGCGGTTGTATCACGTAACACTTACTTGTTTAATAAAATAATGTAAATAATAACTTATAATCTACTTCATTTGTGAATATTTTGAACCTTGTGCTAATTATATCATTGCAAACAGAAAAAGTATGGAATAATGATCAACGACACAGTTTATGCAAAACCAGTTGCAAACAAGGAAAATTTTGAAATCTCTGACATGTACTTAAATTGTTACCTTATGCGAGGGTTTAATTTTAAAATCCTTTTTAGCTACGTTATGCTTACTTGCACGTTTTTTTTTTAATTAATGTTTTTCTCTAAAAATGTAGTAATTGTTTAATTAATGTCGATAATAATGCATAAATATGGAGGAGAGTAAGTTTGTATATTTAAACATGAGATCTATCTGCCGCACTCAAAATTGACAATTAACGCTAATCAAGCATTAAGCTGTCGATATTACTAGATTAGCGTTATTTGACGATTATGCGTGCGGCAGTAAGTGTCCTAAACATAGATCTCATGTACTTACACTAGATACAGCAAAAATATTTGTCTTCAATTAATTAAGTAAAGTCAAATTTGTTTTTATAACACAGTGAGTTTTATAACTTACGTTTTTTTAGAAAACTTGTTTTTCAATTAATACTATACCACAACAAATAGAAAAAAAAAAAGTAAAAACTCGGGGTAAATTAGCACAAAAGTTACTTACCGACAGTAATAAGAAATTCAAACAATTAAAAAAAAAAAGGGAATTGAATTGGAATTGTCGATGTTAATTTATCTACTTATAAATGAAACAACAATAAGATCGTTGACTCATCATCATTATCATCATCATCATCATGTCAGCCTTTAGAAGTCCACTGCTGAACATAGGCCTCCCACAAATCATATTGCGTTGACTCAGACTAGAAGAAAATTGAACCTTTTTCTTCTAATCTGAGGTAAACAAGACATGCGACGAAGCGCGAAGGTAGAACTCATTGAAAAGCGAGCGACAAGAAATTAAACTACCCAACAGGCATATTCTAAAAACATTTAATTTAAACAAACGGTACTTACATATTCCAAATTCAAAGAAAATCAGCTGGCACTCCAAAAATACGCACTTCACAAACAAAATGCAAAAAGTCAACAATTAAAAAATAAACGGCTAACTATTTTAAAAATTGAACTTTATGTTTTTAAACGGCGGCACGCATGCGCCCGCGGTCGCGGCTGAACGTTGAATGATAACGACCGGTGTGCGCTGAACGTAAATACTAACTAGCTATTCAGTGTTGTGGTTTAGTTCAACTAGTAGTCATCCCGCTAATAGACCGAAGAATGAGTAATTGAACAGATTTTGCGCAGTCATTCAACCGAGCATTTTAAACGGTCTGGTACGAGTGCTAATACAATGATATTGATAACAGTGTTTGCAGTAGTTTTTAGGGTTCGGTAGTCAATCAAGGATCCCGTATAGTTTCATCATGTCCGTCCGTCCGTCTGTATGTCACATCTATTTTATTCAGATTACAGACACTAGTAACACTACAAGGTTGAATTTTTGCACGGGTATAGATATATTTATAACCGCTACATAATTGTACAGAAAATAGAACAAAATGTACCCACCCCATCGAGTGGGGTCTCATTGAATATGTATTTTCAATTTATAACGAAGTTTATTTGACTTCTGCATGTAACAACGAATTTAATAACAAAATAATCACGGCTCTCTAGAATTTACTAGTTTACAAGCTACGCACAAGCCTCACGCACACACTTACACCATGTTATGCCGATCGGCCACCACATCGGATCTTAACCTTGTTACTCGTGTTACGTATATTAAGTTTTCACGAATAATAAATAAAACAATGCAGTCTCTTGTGATGAAATTGTTTATTCTACCACAAAACACTACAAATTATCCACTCACGCACACACATACGAAGCCACCATTTGCTATGCTTCACTCGTTTGTTTGGCAGTGTGTGTTTTTTTTTTAAACCTTCTTGTTTACAAGATAGAGTTGAGGAAGGTACATATCTCGATACGAGTGGTAACTGTGGTTACCAAACCACGGAAAAAAACCTGATCTGCACGCGCGCTCGAGCCTCTAACTTTGTTGGAATACCACGTAAAAACTAAACGACCGATTGCAAAGCGGTTTTCGTAGTTGGGTAGTAGGATCCTGTCTACGGGACCCTGAGTCTATGCATGTCCAACACACACTTGCCGGTTTTTTGATATCTAATCAGTTGATACAAAGTAGTTGAATTCACGTGAGTCGATAGTGCTAAACCTAGTTTTTATTTTACCCGACTACAACAGGAGGGCATTGTGTTTAGGTAACATGGAAGTATTTATGTATGTACCTACATTGTAAATTTGTTTGTTACAAATGCAGCCTAAAAGGCAAGGCCGATTTTGATTTATGATTTAAGTACTAGTTTTCCCGCCCGCGACTTCGCCCGCGCGGACTACAGTTTATCGCGAAAAAAACATCCTTCTTCTTCTAGGTTATTAAAAACCGATGCAAAAGTAGAATGCTAACGGCTCTTGATGTTTTTTGACAGACTTGTTGTTTCGTTTCCATGGCAACCGTTCCTTACAGAGAGTAATCAATATTTTCCAGTTTTCCCGTGGAAACTTATCATTTTCCGTGATAAAAAGTATCCTATGTTTAATTCCAGGGTATAAGCTATCTCCATTCCAAATTTTTAAAAAACAGTCTTTATCTCGTTAAAACTCCCCAAACAAACAAACAGATCACTTTTATATATTGGTATGGATTGTTACATATTACTTATCTGAAGATCGAACTCAAGAAAATTAAATGAAATGATACATACTACGAATTCATAGTCCGGAGCGGACTTTATGTACTGTGGTATTACACAACTGTAACTGATCCATGCACATGAATATGTCCACCTGGAGGGGAGGGTTTCTAAACAAATTTCACAAGGGGGGTCAAATAACCATCATACCTAAAGTTTCACACTTATAACAAAGCAAATGGAAAGAAAAAGTCTGTACAAAAAAGATAATTTAAAAAAATGGCACAATGTACTTAAAATAAGCTACTGAACAAGAATATAACAATTTTAAAAATCGTGTCTGCTTTCTTTTATTTGTCTGTATGTTTGTTTACGCATCACCATATTATTTATTCTGTGGCATCACGTAAAAACTACTGGACCGATTGCGATGCGGTTTTCATTGTTGGATAGCTTGGGGTATGACTTAAAAACTGGGGTGCTTGGTATGTTAATCCGATGATAAGCTGTCGAGAAATCGATAAAAACTATTTGTCGGCTTAACAAATTTTGAAGAAATGTACTACGAGTATATTGTACTCTATAGGTACTTTTGGTCTTGAAATATCACAAAGGTTACTTTTAAACGGCTTTTAACCCAGAGAAATAACCAAGTAGGTATAGTCGCGGGCACAGCTGATTTGGTATATTGTATCTACTTTATGCAAACAGAACTTTTGGGCCAGTAATTTCACATTAGGTACTTTTTCCACAGAAATATATCCACACGGGGAAAGCCGAGGGCACAGCGAATAAAATTATAATAATAAACATTTAAAATATGTTTTTTCCAAATTATTGTCCCGTGTTTATATGGTGACCACTGGAACTAAGGACAAGCTTACTTATGTTTACAACTTTGCCACCCTGCGGTTTCCCAAAGGCAATATTCATTTTCCCACTCAAACTGTATTTTACCGGCAGTTCCGGATAAACACACACTGTTTGACGCCGCTGATACTCGCCTTATTGAAAGCTAGCTGCGCCCCGCGGTTTCAAACGCGTTGTAAACTTATAACATTACTGCCCAAAAAAAGTGTAATGTAAATAGGATTCATGTATGTATGTTTGTATGTTCACCAAACTTTTAAATGTCTGAACAGATTTAGACGTATGAGGTATCGTTAGAATCCTTACATCCCTCCGAGTAACAGAGGATACATTTTTTTGAAAAAAATAAATTAGCTCTGTATGGCTCCATTTTCAAAAGCGAAAATAAATATTCTTCCAATTTTACAGTATGGGTATCAAATTGAAGGCCTTGATAAGCACATTCCAACAGTATATAATTTTTTGCCATGAGTTCTTTTTTGGCAAGGCAGGCGTGTTTCTTAGCTTTTAGGCTAGTTATTTTATTTATATCAGTATTTAACGTAGCACATAAGGATAATGTAGCTTCCTATTAGTGAAAGAATTTTCAGAATCGGATCAGTGGTTTCAGAGAGTAGCGGTGACAAACAAACAACAAACTTAACCTTTTAATAATATTACTAGCATTCCAGAACCAAAAGTACCAATATACCAAATTTCATGACACTTCGTACAGACGTCAAATCATTTCTTATCGATTGCTCGGCTACTCGTCGGATCGAGACACAAATTACACCAAATTTTAAGTCAAACCCTTATCAACAGTGAAACCAACCGCATCGCAATCGGTCAAGTACTTTTTACGTGACCCACAGACAGACAAAATTTTGAAAACTGTAATACTCATATTGTTGTTCAGTAGCTTATTTTAAGTACCATTTTTTTTTCAATTCAAATAGAAAAAACACATCAAAATCGGTCCATTCGTTTGGGAGCTACGATGCCACAGACAGATAGACACACACACACACAGTGACACAGTGATACACACCCAAAACTTATAACACCCGATTCTTTATTCGGGGGTTAAAAGATACAGGGTCCCATTTAGACATTTACAGGAAACAGGAAAACACCATGACCAATGACCATGCACAGACATAATCATGCAAGCGGTCGCATGACGTCACCACCGCGCCCCATCAAACCGCAGATGCCATGTCATGACATGGCACTTTACAGTGCTTTACAGCAGTCGTTTCAGATAATTGTGCAATCAACAGATTACCTATTATACTGGAAAACCGGAACGTGTATGTGATAAAACTCTACAGATATATCCGAAAAGTAATAACCCTGTCAGGTCATAATCATAATAATTTACCACCATAACGCTAGAATATCTAAGTACTAGTGAAAAGTGGGTGGGGGAACGATAGATTTACTAAGAAAAGCATTAAACCAATTTTGATGAAATTTATATGGGACAATATCTGTCTGTAGGTCTACTATCCACACCAGTATATATAAGTGAAACGTTGTCTGTTTGTTTTTTTTGTTTGGGGAGCATTCACGCGATTAGGCTGGATGATTTTAATGAAATTTGGTATAGAGGTAGCTTAATTATACCCTGGATTAACATATAGGCTACGTTTTACACCGGAAAAAAGTTTCTGAGGGACGCGGGTGAAACCGCTGGGCGCAGGTAGTATTTATATAAATTTTATATTTCTTTTTTTACTTACATATTTTACTTTAATAGTTTCAATTGCAACATTGGACTATAGTATTTACATTAAAAACGATAATAAAAAAATGCGATTTTTATGTTTAAACTTATGATTTTACAAAAAACTGATTTCACAGAAGTATCTGAATGATAATTGGGATTACACACATTTTTTTTTTGTAAAAATATCTTCGATAGAAATTGAATGAAGTTGATTCATTGAATCGGCGGGAACTTCAAACGGGTGTTTTTTAGGGGACTACGTTTTTTTTTCTATTGAGTCAAATTTATTTAATCGTGTTTCGGTGACCACACCCAGATAAACTAATTTGATAACACATAAAAAAAGTCAATTAGCCGTTATCAAAGGTCTAGTTTTATATATTCGTGAGGAGGAATCGTCAAATTTGGAGCCCATTTCGCCTTAAAATACAATTATTACTGCTTACTTTTAGGAATTATATATTGTTGAAATGATATTTTAAAGACCTTCACTTTGATACCACACTCGATTGATTTTGGTCATTTTTTATTCCGTCGGATTTACAATATGGCAGCTGTAAGCGGCCATATTAGTTTTCTTGTCACTTCATATATTCTATAGCGCTCTCGTGATTAAGACGAATCCAATGGTACCTTGTTTATCAAAATCTGTTAAGCCGTTTAGGCTGTAAGATACGCCTAAGAAACGTACATACAAACAAACATACATACATACAACCCAAACACATAATCCTCCTCAGTCGGGTATAAAACGGTAGCCCCTATGTATGGACACCATTTTCTATTAGGTACCATGCTTTTAATACGACTTTTCTTTTTGGTCCAGTAAGTAAGTAAGTTTATCCTATAGCACTCTCGTGATCAAGACGAATTCAATTATACCTCATTTATCAAAATCCATCAAGCCGTTTAGGCTGTAGTACGCGCGTAAGAAGCGTATAAACAAACAATCTACCAAACAAACATACATACAACTCAAACACATAACCCTCCTCCAAAATTAGGACAATTCACACCAATTACCTAGACCCAAACTAGGATACCCTGTACTATGGGTACAAGTTAACGGATAAACATACTTAGATATGAATACATTAATGACTCGGAAACAAACATTTCTGCTCATCACACAAAATGTTTACACCTTGCGGTATTCGAACCCGCGGCCGTTGACTTCGCAGTCAGAATCACTAGCCACTTGGCCAACCGGTCGTCAAATACAGCAATTAAAACTAAATTCAACTAGACACAAGTATTGAAACAAAGACACCATGACTTTGCACGCTCATGATCATCCAAAGTGGAGATGACATCACATCATATCTCATACTCCATCAAGCTGTTCATGCCGTGATGTTGTGGTATTGTTTAGTAGCTATTTCACACGATTGACAATAGCTATAGACTTAATAGTTTTTTTTGTTGTAATTACGCAGCAAAGACAAATTGATACGAACAAAGAAGAGACAATTCAGGGTATACGCGATGGGTTTTACAATATTTAATTCAAAATACAATAGTATAATAGATAAGCCCTTTATCAATTACAAGTTTTCCCGCCCGCGACTTCGTCTGCGCGGACTTCTGTTTATCGCGAAAAAAAGCATCCTATGTTTAGGATATTAAAAACCAATGCGAAAGGTATGGCACCACTCTTAATGTTTTTTGACATACTTGTTATTTCGTTTCCATGGCAACCGTTTCTTACAGCGAGTAATGAACATTTTTCTAGTTTTTACAGTTTTCCCGTGGAAACTTACTATTTTCCGGGATAAAAATCCTATGTTTTATTCCATGGTATAAGCTATCTCCATTCCATGTTTCATCAAAATCCGTCCAGCCGTTATCGCGTGAAAGCTCCCCAAACAAACAAACAAACAGACAACGTTTCACTTTTATATATTGGTCTGGATTGGTAAATAAATAAGATTAGTATAACGGTAGGTACATAAGGTGATAGCATGCTAAAATATTTACGTCGCTGCGGATCAGTGAGCGCATGACGTTTTTTTTTAATTGCGCACATGCCGATGTAAAAAAACTATCGTCCATAAATATTGCATCACTCGAGTAATTGGATGTAATTCTCAATAATTACTAAGACAGTTAGGAGATACGAGGAGTCATTGGTCTGTAATAGATGGAAATTGGTTCATTCAGTGACTATGGCAGACTATGACCATTTGCAGATCAATTTACATGAATAACACTAGGCGCATCTTGCGGCGGGGCCTGAAATTTACATGTTTTCTCTAGATTTTATATTCTTTCAATAATAATATATTTCAATAATAGTACAAGCGATTTTAGGCTAAACCTCCAAAGATATAATGACAAACAAAGTACATCATTAAATTAAGAGAAAATACACGACAGCCCCCCTGCCAAAAATGAACTAAAACGTGTGTATACACATAAATTATATATTATTGAAATTTACTCATCAAGGCCTTCAATTTGATACCCATATTGTAAAATTCGAAGTTTTTTTTCGCAATCGAATATGGAGCCATACTGCTGCCATATTAGTTTTTTCAAAATTATTATAGCCTATGTTTCTCGGGGATCTAAGGATCTAACGATACCCCATACATTTTAATCTGTTCAGGCATTTAAAAGTTATGGTGAAATAAATAAACTCACATACATACATACATACATACATACATACATACATACATACATACATACATACATACAAACATACAAACATACGAGTACATGAACCCTGAAACATCACAGTCCTTTTTTTGGGCAGTCGTGCCAAAATGAGGAAGCAGATGTCTTCACCTGCTGTATTACTCAAATTCGACAAAGCACCCTCAACAGTTCAGCTGAAAGTTCTAATGATTGCAGATGATAACAGAACAAAACATGGTGACCATATAAAAAAACCTAGAGCGCACGGCTCATTGAAAGGATTGATAACCTAAACATTATCATAAATACATGGCCAAATTATCACTGCCCCTTTATGTCAAGATGTTATCAATAAAACTAACAAGACAGAATGATTCTCAACATTTCATGATAGGCATTGACTTTTGTGACACAAAACTAGTTATCACTCGGTATATATGTCGCAGGTATATTGTCAAAGCCTAGGTATAAGTATTATATTTTAACTAGTGAAATTATAATTGTACGGTATGTTGTCAATCGGCTCCATTTCTTACAATTTAATGGCTGTATACACTGTGCCGGCTAGTACCCCTCCCGAAGCCCGACTTGGCCGTGATAGGTTAGAAGGCGAGCGAAGCGTAGCGAGCTTTATTTCACAAAATAATAATTAAAATTATTGCTATTTGTCAATTGTACATAAAAATAATTAAATATCACTTATTTCTTTAGGGTTGTCATCTATCTTATTACTAGGTATTATTATTGATTTCGTCAATTAGTTTTTTTTTATTTTGGTCTCCAATATTTTCATTAATCACTGCCCATGTGGATTTACATTTATTTTTATTATTTTGTATATATTTCTTACTCTGTAACTGTCTAAATTCATATATGCACTTTTTAAATATTGTTACGCCGGTCGATTCTTAGAAAAACAGTAGGTACTAAAATGACGCAATACCTACATTTAAAGGAACATTCTGGAACACACTAGTAGAGCGTCAAGAAGGAGGAACATCGGGAAAGATCTACTGCCTTAAGAAAATAGTCCTTGCTCCCAGGTCTGAAACCATCGTGCCAGTGAGTCTGCCACGTGATCCTACGCAAAAACATCGATGCGTACTACTAGAAAAATCGGAAAATGATCAACCTTGGGTGGTGGCACGGACTTTGGTGAGGGCCACCAACATTTCAACAGTGCGCGTATTGAACTAATGTCATTAGCAAAGGGACGTGGATGGGTACCTGCGAGGAAGTAGATTGGATGCGACAGTACCAAGAATCATCCAGTGGCATTAAACATAATGGCGGATTTAATGTGTCAGAACTTTTCGAAGATTGCCAAAAGGATCTTTCCAAAGAGGAAGTTGCGAAGGCTTTGAAGATGTTACTTCGGTACACGGACATCTTCTCTTCAAATGATGCTGACATTGGGAAGACGGGATTAGTTTGGCACAAGATAAACACAGGGAACGAGTTACCGATCCGTCAAAGACCAAGGAGGCTGCCAGTTGCAAGATAAAAAGAGGTGGAAACCATGATTGATGGGATGGTGAAGGACGGCATAATAGAACCTTCATCCAGTCCGTGGTGCGCTCCTGTGGTGCTGGTCAAAAAGAAGGATGGCAGTTTATGTTTCTGTGTGGATTATCGTCGGCTCAACGATGTCACCGAAAAGGACAGTTATCCCCTACCAAGGATCGACGACACCCTGGATACGCTGACAGGGATGAAATGGTTTACAACGCTGGACCTGAAGAGTGGCTACTGGCAAGTGGAGATAGACCCAAAGGACAAAGAGAAAACAGCGTTTTCTACGGGGAAGAGTCTTTGGCAATTTAATGTAATGCCATTTGGATTGTGCAAGCCTCCTGCAACTTTTGAAAGGTTGATGGAGCTGGTACTCACTGGGTTAATTGGAGACGCATGTCTCGTTTATTTGGATGACATCATCATCGTGGGGCGCACGTTTGAAGACCACCTTCGAAACCTCGAACGTGTGATGGCAAAAATTCGGGCCGCTAATCTGAAGTTGAGTCCGAAAAAGTGCTCCTTTTTCAGAAGGCAAGTGAACTTTTTGGGACACGTGGTTTCACAAGAAGGGGTGCAAACTGACCCAGAGAAGATCATCGCGGTCAAGGAGTGGCCAGTTCCGAAAGACAAAACACAAGTCACAGCATTTTTGGGCTTGTGTTCTTATTACCGACGGTTTGTGAAGAACTTCGCTGATGTTGCTAAGCCTTTGCACAAACTCACTGAGGAGAAGCGGTCCTTCTGTTGGGATGAGAGCTGTGAAACCGCTTTCCAAGAATTAAAGAAACGTCTGTGCGATACACCAATTCTTGGCTATCCTGACACCGAGAATGGATTCATCGTAGATACAGATGCGAGTAATACTGGTATTGGCGGTGTATTATCTCAACGAAAAGGAGACCAGGAAGTTGTGATTGCTTACTTCAACAAATCTTTGTCCAAACCGGAACGTAACTACTGCGTCACAAGAAGGGAGTTACTCGCTGTGGTAAAAACACTGCAGCATTTTAGTAAATATCTGCTGGGACGCAAATTTCATCTGCGAACCGATCATGCTGCATTGAAATGGCTGCTCCAGTTCAAGAACCCTGAAGGACAAGTGGCAAGATGGATTGAACAGCTGCAAGAGTTTGACTTCGAGCATCGCAGTGGCAGATCTCACGGGAACGCGGACGCCTTGTCAAGGAGACCTTGCTCAGAGAATTGCAAGCATTGTGTGAGGCAAGAGGCCAAAGAAGCGGTACCTGTCAGAATGCTGAGAACGGACCTTAGCGATGAGTGGAAGAAAGCCTTGCAGCTTGCACAACAAGAGGATGCAGACATCAGGCCAATTCTTGAGTGGGTTAAAACCGGTGCACCTAAACCTAAATGGAGTGATGTTGCGAGAATGAGCACAGCAACAAAAGGTTACTGGGCACAGTGGGACAGTTTGGCTATCCACGATGGGGTACAGTGCCGCAAATGGGAAAATGCTAGAGGAGATCACAGTCATTTACAAATGGTTGTAAAAAAAGCCAAGGTACCTGATGTTCTGCAACTCTACCATGATGGATGTTCAGGAGGTCACATGGGCGTCAAAAGAACCCTGTTAAAGATACGTGAGCGATTCTACTGGATCCATTGTCGAGATGATGTGGAAAATTGGTGCCGCAAATGCACTAGTTGTGCAGCTGTAAAAGGACCCTACACACGCAGCAGAGGGGCATTAAAGCTGTATAACGTCGGGGCTCCATGGGAACGAATAGCGCTTGACATTGCGGGACCGTTCCCTGTGAGTGACAGCGGGAACAAATATTTCATGGTCGTCATGGATTACTTCACTAAGTGGCCGGAGGTATTCGCCATTCCAAACCAAGAAGCTACTACAGTGGCAGATAAATTGGTTCACGAAGTCTTCTGTCGTTTTGGAGTACCCCTTGAAATTCACAGCGATCAAGGGCGGAATTTTGAGTCACAAGAGTTCCAGGAGACCTGCTGAGTAATGGATGCACATAAAACCAGAACAACTTCCTATCACCCACAATCTGATGGAATGGTAGAACGATTCAACCAGACCTTGGAGAGATATCTAGCAAAAGTGGTGGAAACCAGGCAAAGGGATTAGGACAAGCACATCCAGCCGTTTCTTTTGTCATACCGAAGTGCAGTTCATGAGAGTACAACAGTCACTCCTGCCTTCGCGAATTTCGGAAGAGATTTGCGGTTGCCTGCTGACCTGATAACTGGCATTCCACCGGATTCTCCACGCAGCGTTACAGATTACGCAAATGACTTGCGCTGTAAGATGGATGAAGTTCATGAACAAGTCAGAGAATCGGGACAACAAATGTCTGAAAGGATGAAGACCCGATACGACCGGAAATTGAATAATCTGGGGTTTGGCGAAGATTCACTTGTTTGGTTACATAATCCAGTGCGCAGTAAACCCCAAAGTTGCAGGCGAAATGGGACGGACCATACCGCGTTGTGACCAAGATAAACGACGTCACTTCACGACGTACCGGATTCAAAAGGGGCAGAGAAGTGGCCCTAAAATTGTTCATGTTGATCGACTGGCCCAATATTACGGGACTAACACTGCTCGGGACGAGCATGTCTTAGGAGGGGGTAGTGTTACGCCGGTCGATTCTTAGAAAAACAGTAGGTACTAAAATTACGTAATACCTACATTTAAAGGAACATTCTGGAACACACTAGTAGAGCGTAGGTACCTACAAAAGTTTCCAGAGCGCGCGGTAGGTATATACCTACGGGCGCGGCGACATCAAAGGTGCCGCCGGCCTTAAGTATCTACAGGCGCGGCGCGGCGCGGCTACTCAAAGGCGCCGCCGACCTTGAAAGTTCGAATACCTACCGACTACTGTTAGTACATACGAGTAGTAACGAGTACCTTCTCGAAACGCCCGTCGCGGTATAAATAGAGCGCGCATCGACTGCCTGGAACATTACTGATTTGGCTGACGAAACGAAACGATCAAAGTGATTCGAAGCGAGTATTCAGTGATTATTGATAAGAGTGTACAGTCAAGTTAAAGAGTGTTTGAGCGTTATTTATTGGATTAATTTATTTTTGTGGTCTTTCGAATAAAGGTGTTAATTTTTGGTGTAATTAGCGTACAATTATTTTATCCGAACCCCAGCTCATAACAATATGTAACTGTATGATTATTCTTTATTTTATTTGTCTTCTTGTGTTGCTTAAGGTGAAGATATATTTTCCTAACACAAAATCTTTTTATACCTTTCCATTCTCGGTTGACCTGTTCTTAGCTAATATCGGGAAACAAAGATCAAAAAATAGTGCGAACAAATCGAGAAATTCTTTAAATGCTTCTTGCAATTTGTCTTTCTCGTATATGTTTGAAAATGTAAGAGATGCACATTACCTCCCATGATAAGCTAAAAGTAGGGCCACCAGTTCCCGACAGTCCTGCTATTCCTGGCCACGGCGGCAGTCATGGTCGCGGCAGGGCAGAGGGTGCTAAGAATCCCCGGGCTACGGAAGGCCGCCAAAACCGACTGACTCTGGCTACGTACAACGGACGCACGTTACGGCTCGACGGACATCTGACACAACTGGAAGAGGAGCTGGGGCACATGAGATGGCAAATTCTGGGGTTATGTGAAGTCCAAAGAGAATATACCGTAACCTTAGAGTCGGGCCATCTTATGTATTTCAGAGAAAGAGACCAGCAATCCCAAGGCGGTGTCCTTGTCAATAAGGTCCTCTCTGACAATATTGTCGAAATCTCCAGTGTTTCGAATAGGGTTGCGTACCTCGTAATGAAATTAACCGAGAGGTATGGCCTCAAGGTTATTCAGGTATACGCACCGACTTCTAAACACTCGGATGATGAAGTAGAGGTTATGTACAAAGGCATACCTAAAGCCTTGCACAACACCTCCAAGGCTCACTTCAACGTTGTCATGCTCCCATGACAACGTTGAAGTGAGCCTTCACGGCTTAAGTGGTAGTACAGAGATGTAGCAAGTCGGTAGTAGGACAACACGGATTTAGCAGCAGAAATCACAAGGGGGCAAATGCTAGTCAAATTCCTGGAGAAAGAAGGGCTGTTTTTAATGAACTCATTCTTTAAAAAGTAGTCCCAACGGAAGTGGACGTGGCAAAGCCCCGATGGTGTGACGAAAAATAAGATCGACTTCATCATAGCGGATTCACAATAAGCGCATATTTAGATATGTCTCTGTGATCACAAGGTGGAACCGGGAGTGATCACAGACTTGCCCGCGGCCCACGCTCCGACCTAACCTGCTCCAAACCGTTGTTGGATTCGAAACCTTCCAGTTGAAACTGGAGAACCGATTCGCTGCCTTAGAAAGCACAACTGACGTTGACATCGACAAGGACCTTGACCAAGTGGTGGGAATCCTGAGGGAACAGGGAACGAAGTTCTGCGAGATGCAGCGTACAGGCAGGAAATCAAAACTTTCGGTGGAGTCTCTGCAGCTCATTGAGAAACGACGCGAAGATCCAGCAGTCACTTAGTCAGTACAGCGGGCTTTGAATAATCAAATATCAAAGCTTGTAAGGCGAGACCTCCGACGCTCCAATACAAGCGCTATAGAAGAAGCGATAGAGCGAAATAGGGGTCAAAGTCTTCGTGCAAAAGCTTGGTCGAAGCCATCTGACGAAGTTGACCACATCAAGCGGAAAGTGGTCGTTTCTAAGCCGGAGATTCTCGCGGAATTTAAAGATTTCTATGGCCGACTGTACGTGTCACACGCGTCGCAACCCGAACCCGATATCGAGGATTCCAGGGCCACTCTGACACGCCACTATACCGAAGAGCTGCCAGAAGTCAGCCTTCACGAAATCGAGATAGCTCTGAAACAGCTCAAAAATGGAAAAGCCCCGGGTGAGGACGGAATTACTACAGAGCTCCTGAAAGCAGGAGGTACTCCCAGACTTAAAAAGCTTCAGCGCTTGTTTAATTCTGTCCGCTTTTCAGGGAGAACTTCAAAGGCATGGAACAAGAGTGTGGTCATCCTGTTTTTCAAAGAGGGTGGCAAGACCCTTTTGAAAAACTATCGGTCCATTTTCCTCCTGAGCCATGTCTATAAGCTGTTTTTGAGAGTCGTCACGAATCGTCTTGCGCGGAGATTCAACGCCAACAGAGCAGGCCGGGTTTCGGGGAGGATACGCAGCCCCCTCTTTCTCACTGGGCACTCTGGGCACTTGCCCAGGGCCCCGCGATCGAGGCCCCTTAGTTCCTGCCAGATAACCAAATGATAACCGATATTTGTTACCGAAAAACATTACTGCCCAAACATGAGTGTAATGTTTTAAAGGTGCATGTATTTCTGTGAGTTCCTTTATTCCACCATAACTTTCAAATGCAACTGATATTGATATTTATGGGGTATCGTTAGAATACTTACATCCCCATCTATGAGAGAAATAGGCAATTTGTTTCTAAATACAATACCTACTTGCTTATTAGATTTTGCATGCGCGAAGCTACTCTACTCTCGCCCGAAGATCAGGATTTCCGGTATCAGCATGTTAAGATAAATTTAAATATCCACACCAATATATAAAAGTGAAACAAACCTCCTGTTTGTTTGTTTGTCTGGGAAGCTTTAACGCGATAACGGCTGTACGGATTTTGATGAAATTTGGAATGGAGATATCTTATACCCTAGAATAAAACATAGAAACATTTTATCCCGGAAAATTTAAATTTTACACGGGAAAACTGAAAAATGTTGATTACTCGCTGTAAGGAACGGTTGTCATAGAAACGAAATAACAAGTCTGTCAAAAAACTTCAAGAGCATTGGTACTATACCTACTTTTGCATTGGTTTTTAATATCCTAGAAGAAAATATAATGGTTTTTATCACGATAAACAGAAGTCCGTGCGGTTGAAGTCGCGGGCGGGAAAACTAGTATAAAAATACAATTTAATCTATACTTATAATAAAACTGTAACGGGTCCAATTCTGTACATTGCAGATAATTTGAAAATATTTTTTGTATGTTGCTCTGTATTTGATACTGAAGCCAAACTGTTTTATTTTTTATTTTTGTCTGTCTGTCTGAATCTTGGCAGGCATCACGCCGAAACTACTGAATGAATTTAAATGAAACTTGGTATGATTTGAATTCATACTACGAGGTAGGACATAGGATACTTTTCATCCCGAAAAAATTAAGGGTTCCCGCAGGATAGAGGTTGAAAGTTACTTACAAGAACACTTACCACGCTGAAACTACAGGACTGATCTTGATGCAACTTGGCCAGTCATACTTTATATGATGGGTTAAAATTGAGGATACTTTTTATCTTGACACCGTATCGTGCCAAAACTACTAAATGAATTCAAATGAAAATTGCTATGATTTGAGTTCATACTACGAGGTAGAACATTGAATACTTTTCATCCCGAAAAAATTAAGGGTTCCCGCAGGATAGAGGTTGAAAGTTACTTACAAGAACACTTACCACGCTGAAACTACAGGACTGATCTTGATGCAACTTGGCCAGTCATACTTTATATGATGGGTTAAAATTGAGGATACTTTTTATCTTGACACCGTATCGTGCCAAAACTACTAAATGAATTCAAATGAAAATTGCTATGATTTGAGTTCATACTACGAGGTAGAACATTGAATACTTTTCATCCCGAAAAAATTAAGGGTTCCCGCAGGATAGAGGTTGAAAGTTACTTACAAGAACACTTACCACGCTGAAACTACAGGACTGATCTTGATGCAACTTGGCCAGTCATACTTTATATGATGGGTTAAAATTGAGGATACTTTTTATCTTGACACCGTATCGTGCCAAAACTACTAAATGAATTCAAATGAAAATTGCTATGATTTGAGTTCATACTACGAGGTAGAATATTGAATACTTTTCATACCGAAAAATTAAAGTGTTTCCGCAAGATAAGGTTTGAAAGTTATTAAAAAGAACACGTACCATACTGAAATTTGTGGACGGATTTTTTGACGCAAATTGACAGTCATATATCTATACTTATGATAAAGCAATAGGTACGAAAAAGGCTTTTCAAAGAAAACAAAAAATGGGCGTACTTAAAAAAGCTACTGAACAAAAATATATCATTTTTTGAACCGTGTCTTTCTGTCTGTTTGTCTGTATGTTTGTTTGTTCACGCATCACGTTAAAACTACTGGACCGATTGCAATGCGGTTTTCATTATTAGATAGCTTAGGGTTTGATTTAAAAACTGGTGTAATTAGTATCTCAATCAGGTGAGTTAGAAGCCGAGCAACTCATTTCATAAACATATTTTTGAGGGCTGAAGAAATTTTGATCAGTTGGTGTATTGGTCCTGGAATAGCACATTATGGTACTTTGAAACTAAAGAATAGACCACGCATGTGAAGCCGTGGGTACAGGTAGTGGTATACAAAGAACACTGTTTTAAAGAAACTCAGAAAGAGACAAATTGAAAAGAATAAAAAATGAATTAAGAAGTACAATGCTTCAAGAGAGATCAACCTGTTTGTCGCTGATGTCCATAGAATGTTATATGCTCAAAAACATAGATTTTGAAGGAGTGATTAACTATTTTGTCGATCTCAAATCTAGAAGGGTAGGTACCTCTTCAATCAACTTATATTTTTGAGCACTAACCTGTGAATGCTAAGTTAATTTTGTGGATTATGTTATATTACTAGCTTTTGCCTACCTACTCCTTGTGGACTACAGTTCATCGCGAAAAAAGCATCCTATGTTTATCTAGGATAATAAAAATCAATGCAAAAGTATAGCACCAATGTTCTTGAATATTTCTGACAGACTTGTTATTATTTCGTTTCCACAACAACATATAATTTCGTTCCTTAAAGGTAATTATTGACGTTTCCCAGTTTTCCCGTGACAACTTACCACTTTCCGTGATAAAAAGTATCATTTGTTGGTCTCTATATTGTACAGTACCTATTTACAAAGTTTCATCAAAATCGGATGAGCCCTATTAGCATGAAAGCTTCCCAGACAAACAAACAGACAACGTTTTACTTTTATATATTGGTGAGTATCTATTAATTTAATGTGACTAAAGAAATAACAAGTAAAAAATATAATAAAAAAAACAAAAACCCGACATAACTATTGAATATTTTTTTCGTAAGAAGCTTGAAAGATAATTGCTACTGTTAAGGTAATATATATATTTGAAATGGTCTTTTAAAGACCTTCATTTTGGTACCTCACTCGATAGGTTTTGGCAATTTTTCGTTTCGTCGGCAGCTGTAAGCCGCCACATATTAGTTTTCTTGACATTTCATATATCCTATAGCAGTACTATCACTCTCAGTCAACGAGTGCTATATAGCACTCTCGTGACTAAGACGAATCCAATGACCATAATCCATCAAGCCAAGAAGCTTGTAAGACAATTGCTACTGTCAAGGTAAGGTATATATATATATATATATATATATATATATATTATATATATATATATATTATATATATATATATATATTATATATATATATATTTATATATTTTATATATATTTGAAATGTAGGGGCGTGTAAATATAGGGGCGTGGGCCTGGACGGCAGAGAAAACACCAGAACGTTCCGTGAAAACTTTATAATTAACACCGCAAAAGGCCAAACATAAACATTTGTTAAAAAACTAATAACACGTTACAATCAAAATGACGCGCGTGCGGCTAGCTCTGTACGTGGCAATCGACCCCGTACATGGACTCGCTCATCATAAAGTTGTTCAAGAAGCAAAATCGTCCTATAATTGTTAAGCACATCAACAGCAGCGTACGAAGACAAAGGTGAACCGCCTTCAAATCGGAGCTTGTACGATTGTCTATTATTTTCGCTTAATTTCCAGTAAGCTTCCCCGAAATGTATTGTCAAATTTTAAGGAAACAGACAGCCGGCACCCACTATTCGAATACCGGCCACCACCTGCTCGTTTCAAGAGCCGCAGAGGCTTTATTAAACACACCGCTTTCTTAAAAATATGTGTAGCGGAAGTAAAATGCGAGTTGTGGAAGACTAAACACCCCCCACTAGAAGACTTTATTACCCCTGCAGAACATCTGCCTCCTGGACATGAGCTGCAGACAAAGAAATATACATACAACCAAAACACATAACCCTCCTCAGTCGTGTAAAAATAAATCTAGAATTTTGTTTATCTACTTTCTTTGTATATTGTAACAAAATAGTGCTCGGTCAAGATCATAGGGGCCCCATTATCCTAATGTGCCCAGGGCCTCCAATAGGTTAAAGTGCATTGGATGATATGACTCTGGACTGGAAATAATGTGGCATTAACATTAACGGAGAGTAAATCTCACACTTGAGATTCGCGGTTGACATCGTCATTGTGGCAGAAAAGTTGCAGGACTTGCAACAGATGTTGGACAGCCTAGCTGATTCGTCTCAACGCATTGGTCTCCGGATGAACTTGGACAAAACCAAGGCTATGTTCTACGAAAATGTTATTCGGGAACCAAATGCTGTTAACGGTACTGCTCTTGAAGTTTTTCAGGAGTATATCGTGGACACTCACGGTACGACTAATCCATCAATTTAAGGTCGCTCAGCGGGGTATGGAAAGGACTATGCTTAGAGTTTCTCTGAAAGATCGTATCCAGAATGAGGTGATCCGTCAGAGAACCAAAGTTTTCAACATATGTCTTAGGATCAGTAAGCTGAAGTGGCATTGGTCTGGTCATATCTGTCGAAGGACTGATAACCGTTGGGGTAGACGTGTTCTTGAGTGGAGACCGCGACTTGGTAAACGTAGTGTAGGGCGCCCTCTAGCTAGGTGGAGCGACGCAAAGTGGCTGGCAGCATTTGGAAAAGAAGAGCCGAAGATCGGGCTCAATGGCGTGCTTTGGGAGAGGCCTATGTCCAGCAGTGGCAGTCCACTGTCAGTACACAGGCTGATGATGGTGATGATGATGATGATGATTTGTATACAGACTATTAAATTGTAAGAAAAGGAGCCGAATGACAAAATACCGTGCGATTATAATTTTACTAGTTACATTATAATATCACGGCTTTCAAAACATAACTACGACATATATATATATATATATATATATATATATATATATATATATATATATATATATATATAATTATTCAAATTAAATTCTTGCTTAGTCATGTTGATGACAATTGACTAAAACGAGGCAAAATTTTAGAGTCAAATGTTAATTAGGGTCAAAGTAATCGTAAGTTTTGAGCACGACACTCTAAGTTTCGTTCTGCTCAAGTGATTGAAATGAATGATAGTTTATCTACAAACGTAATTTAGGTCAATGGCGATTGTTTGATTGACAGGGGACTATCTTTAGGCATATTTTTATCGGTGCTTGCTTGCTTGTCGTGTAAGGTGTACTGGCCTCTGGTGTCGGAGTTTGTCAGGCGGCCGAGGGCCTCTGACATGGCTCGTCAGCAGTCGTTAACTGCTATCAATTAATAACAGCCGGGATCGACAGTAGACGGGAAGAACGGAGCGGTGGATAACCGCACATAACTCAGAAAAGTCATTGGTGCGGAGCCCAGGACCGAACTCGTTATCGTTGGATTCTCACTCGCACTAGTGAAACGCTACCATCGCATTATCTAACGATAAAGTGGAAGGATTATTACATACGTTGTCATTTGTCTATGTTAAAAGTACTCTATGTGCTATTCCAGGACCTAAAATACCAATATACCAACATTTGGTCAAAATTCCTTCAGCCGTCAGAAATATTTTTATCGATTGCTCGTCTTCTACTCATCGGATTGAGATACCAAGTACACCAGTTTTTAAGTCAAACCCAAAGCTATCCAACAGTGAAATCCGGATCACAATCGGTCCAGTAGTTTTTACGTGATGCGCGAACATATATACAGACAAACAGACAGACACGAATTTTAAAAATGTTATATTCTTGTTCTGTAGCTTATTTTAGGTACAAAAGTCCTTTTTTTTTAAATATCTTCTTTGTACATACTTTTTCGTTCTAATTGCTTCATTATATGTATAAATATTGACGACCGGCTGGTCTAGTGGCTAAGTAATCGAAAAGAAAGATAGCTATCTCCTTACTCTACTCACAGTAGTTTTAATAAATGTTGCTAGATGGCGATACTTGGCTCGCTAGAACTAAAATTTACCTGAAATCGACGAAATATCGCATGTTACTGTTCTGGTTTATCATATTTATTTATTTTGAGGATAAAATACAAAAATTTCATAACATTAGTAACGAAATTTTCAAATTCATAAGCAGGTATTTTTAACAGTTGATTTATTGAACCAATATCACGATTTAGCTGAAGGAGCATGCAAAAAAAACGGAAGATGAGACACAGACATGACAGATGATGACATTTGAGTGTTAAGATTTTCGCGCGTTTGTCATTATTTGTGTCATAGGCGTCAAGCGTTTTATGTACATACAGTAGTTTAGTATCAAACATACAGATAGACAAACTTCCATATATTTTAGAGATAAAAGAATGCCTATCAACTTCACTCAATGAAAGATGGTCCCTAATAAAGCCGACCTACCTACCTATTAAGTACCTGCTTTGGAACGCTTTATAAATACCTAGGGAGTTATAGTACCTACCGACAGTTTATTAAAGTTCAAGCTTTGGAGTGAAGTTATTTATGCTTTAGTTACATAGTTACCTATCAAAAAGAAATTGTAAACAATCCCATCCCTGTATATCCACACCAATATATAAAAGTGAAACGTTGTCTGTTTGTTTGTTTGGGGAGATTTAACGCCAAAATGGCTGATCTGATTTTCATAAAAATTTGCAAATACTCGTAGGTACTGTACATAAGATATTTTTATCCCGGAAATGGTACGTTTCCACGGGAAAACTGGAAAATGACGATTACTGGCTGTAAGGAACGGTTGCCATGGAAACGAAATAATAACAAGTCTGTCAAAAAGCATGAAGAGCATCCCAACGCTCAGGAACATAGGATGTTTTTTTTTCGGGATATACTGCACGAAATCGCCGGCGAAAGCTAGTACTATTATAAATGCGAAAGTGAAACCTCACTTTCGCATTTATAATAGTTTGTTTGTTTCGCTTTCACGCTCAAACGCTCAACGGATTTTTATGAAAAATGGAATGGAGATAGCTTATACCTTGGAATAACGCATAGGATACTTTCATCATCATCATCATCACTCACGTGGATGGAACGGGTTTTGATGACATTTGAAATGAAGATTGCTAATACCCTGGAATAACACATAGGATACTTTCATCAACATCATCATCCATCATCACTCACGTGAATGGAATGGATTATGATAAACTTTGGAATGGAGATAGCTTATATCATGGAATAACGCATAGGATACTTTCATCATCATCATCATCACTCACGCGGATGCAACATATTTTGATGAAATTTGGAATAGAAATTGCTACTACCCTGGAATTGTTAATAATTTAATCAAAATCCGTTCCACCTGCGTGAGTGATGATGATGATGATGATGATGAAATGTATCCTTTGCGTTGTTGCATGGTATAAGCTATCTCCATTCCAAATTTAATAAATACCGTTCCACCCGCGTGAGTGATGATGATGTGTTGATGATGATGATGAAGATAAAAAGTATCCTATGTGTTATTCCACGGTATAACCATTCCAAAGTTTTTAAAAATCCGTTCCACCCGCGTGAGTGATGATGAAAAGTATACTTTTTGATATTCTAGGGTATAAGCTAACACACCCGCGTGAGGAATGATGACGATGAAAGTATCTTACATGTAATTCCAGGGTATAAGCTATCTCCATTCTAAATTTCATCAAAATCCGAATCGCGTGAGTGATGATACATTTCATCATCATCATCATCACTTTGTCTGGAGCTAATCCTTGGAAATGAACCAACATGTTAAAATTCTACTCAGTAGGATAAGAGGAAGTGGTTTTAATTCAGCTTGCAAGATTTGACCTACATACATACATACATACAAACATTGCAAGTTAAATAAAAGCTTTTAAACACAGTTTTGGCTCCAGTATCGAATATAGAGTAGAGGGTTCCTGCGGGATAGGGGCCCAAATTATTGTTAATTTAAAGTAATTAATGTCTAAGTATATTTACTCGTTTAATAAAGCAACAAGTATGAAAAAGTCTGTACAAAGAAGATAATAATAAAAATCTAGGTAAATGATCTAGAGTACTTAAAATAAGCAATTGAGCAAGTTTTTTTTATATCTTGTCTATATGTTTGTTTGTTCTTATATCACGTAAAAACTACTGGACTGATTGTGATGCAGTTTCTACTGTTAGATAGCTTAGGATTTAATTAAATCTGGTATAATTGGTATCTCAATCCAATGAGTGGAAGCCGAGCAATAGATAAAAATATTTCTGACGGCTGAAGAAATTTTGATCAAATGTTGCAATATGGTATTTTCCCTTCGGAATCATTCGAAACCAGTTTCAAGAAAAGTTAGGTCTTGGAATAGCACATAGAGTACTTTTAACCTGAAGAAATTACCACGCGTGCGAAGCCGCGGGCACAGCTAGTCTATTATTTAGTGCACCGCACCACAGAATAAATAATAGACCGCACGCGCGCGCTGCTAAGAACATACAGAATAGAAAACTTAAATAAAATGACGTACAGGTAGTACAGATTAACTAATAGTTACTTCGTAAGAGGTAGTTCAGCCGGCAGATGTGCCGAGAAGTCTGGCAACCTCGCGCACAGGTCGAGGCGCGGTCCACGTGCCATGCCGCGGGTATGCAACGTCGCTATCTCATGCGCATACTAATTCTTGATCATATTTTACGAGCAAAATACGTTCGTGAACAGTTGCGTTTTAGTAGGCGCAAATAGTTTTTACGTTAAAATCCTTGTTTAATTATATATTTGAAAAAATAGGACCTACAGACAAAACTTACGAACTATAAGAATAACTAGGCCGACTTTACGTACTATAAGAATAACTAGGCCGAGTTTGGTACTTAACGAATTTGACACACCGATAAAAAATGACTTCTAAGATTTTAAGATCTTGGTACTTCAAAATATTTCTGACTGTTAACTATAACTAATAGCAAGTAGGTATCTGAAACCTACAGACATAACTTCAAGATATGTGTAATACGATATCTTAATTTCAAAGCTCCACATGCTAATTTTCGCCAGAAAATGGCACGAAAAACGCCTCGTTTTTGTGTTTTCTCCTTACCATTCACCTTAATTTATCAATTTTACTTAGGCAAATTCTAGTTATCTAGAATATTCTAAAAAACCCAAAAAGTGTTAACAGAATCGAACCTAGGGTAGATGTCCTAATCACTGAGCCGTGGCGTCAATGGATAAAAACAGTGATATTTTGATTCACTCGCTAGTCGACTTACGCTCCTTCACACCCACTCATATGTTACGCTATAAATACCTTTACACACACTTACAACAAAGTTTTAGTTTCCAATTGTTCGATAGATGGCACTAGGTGTATCACACTTCAGCTAGTATAGTAACGCCATCTAATATATTAAGGCAAACTACTAGGTACCGGCGACGATAATAAGTTTTACGTGAGCTTTGTACTCATGTATGACGTTAGCTATCTTTCCTTTCGATTATCTTTGACCCTAGGTATGAAATCAAACAGTAGAGGTCAGCTATAGACCAACAGCACATACCCTTTCTAAAAAAAAAAAACAGTCGCGGGTTCGAATCCTGCAAGGTGCAATCATTTGTGTGGTGAGAAATGTTTGTTTCCAAGTCATGGATATAATATTCATATCTATATATGTTTATCCGTTATCTAGTGCCCATAGTACAGGGTATCCTAATTTGGGGCTAGGTCATTGGTGTGGAATTGTCCCGAATATATATTAATTACAGTTTTTTTAATATCAATTATTTGCTCATGTGTAGGTAGTTAGTTTTTTCACTTGCTAGAAAGTAACCAAAACGACGAAGAGGAATATACAATGGCCTACCTTAGTCATAAGGGTGTCATTGGTATGTCTTGGCTTCTGCCGCAACGCCTTCAATCTGCAACAAATAGCCAAGTTTCATAAACAAAACAAGTACAGTCCTGCACGGTTCAAGAAACACAGTAACTGCAGTTTCTATCATAATTTATACAAGTCAAATGAATCGAGTTTCATCTCCGAGACATCTTAATCGAGTAAGAGCATGAATTAAGTTTTTGTTCGATGTTGTTAGCGTTAATCGTAATTATAAAGACTCGAAATAATAATACAGCTTGACAACGCAGTGTTGTGTGTTGTTTAGTGGTTCATGTTTATTGTAAAAGCCGGGTTACAACCATTCAGACGCGGTAGATTATCTGTTGTACAATACAATAACTCTGTATTGAATACATCACAAAATAGGAAACCAAATAATAGTACTATATATATAATATATATAATAGTAAACAATGTCGTTCAATAGGTACTGTTTTACCTTATTTTTAAAACATTTTATATTCTGCATAAATATATTTGTTAGGCCTCTTTTGTAAGTCCGTCTTTATTACCATCACCTTAGCTCGTAGACGGAGAAACCCTCAGACCAAATATTATAGAAGAAACCTGTCTACGCTTTAGCCAGATTTTCAACCGTCAAAGTAGTGTCACTGCACAGGAAGTGTGTAAACATCTTATACTATTATTTATCTTGTATTAAGTATTATTTATTCTGTGACATTACAGGCTTCCGTACTTGTACTATTATTTATTCTGTGCTTCCGGTTAGAACGGAATATGAGATTTAGTTAGGCGCGGAATGCAGTGCGCGAGATGTTGTATTGAAAAAATCTGGACGACACTGCACAACCCTCGTCATATTGACAATTGGTTGGCTGATTCTGATAGGAATTGACTAATACATATCGATCCTGCATAATGGGATGAGGGCTGATGCAGAATTACAAATCAAGTAAACATGGACGGAATGGGTACATTCAAATCACAAGAATTATTGAATGATTCAACGAATCGCATAAATCTAATTCTCTTCAGTTCCTTTCAACCGAACATAATAAATTCAAAGATCATAGCCCCAATAAATAAGTGCAGTTACATAACAGACTCTTGTCAAAGGAGGCAATTTGCGAATGTTATCTCGTCGTCCGAGAGATTAGAGAGTTCTCTTCAATTGGACAATTGCCGGTCGTTACAACTAGTCACTATTCGACACCGCATCGCCGCGTCGTGTCAAACTGACACAATTTACAAGGGAGATCCCCGCTGGTCTTTTTAGGGTTAAATTATGGTGCACAATCAAAATCCTCCGGGTAATACAAAAAGTGAGAACGCAGAGAGCTCGGACTTCTCACTTTGGGAAGGTTATGCAACAAGACATAAGTCCAAAAACTAAAACCCGACTACGGTCAGGTAAAAAATAGCATAAGATAGCATAGCGATGAAGACGAATCGATTGATACCTCGCTTTTCTAAATCGGACCAAGTTTTTAGTTTGAACACCCTTCCTTTGCATTGACGCAGTCGGGTAAAAAAATGCCTATGACACCCTATACCTGAAGAAGAATCGATTGACACCTCGCTTGTCAAAATTAAACCAATAGGGCCGACGCTATGGTGGAACATTCGCATACCCACATACATAGATACATACATAGACTGCTAAACTCATTACCCTTCCCTTGCTTTGCTGTAGTCGGGGTTCTACACCAGTTTTCTGAAAGTATAGTACGAAACGAAGACATCCAGTAGAGACAACGTCAAGAAATTTTAAGCTCAGGAAAACCAGGATGGGGATTAGCGAGTCTAATATGACTCTTAACTAAAATAACATGTGTTGCGGACTCTCGGAGTACCTACCTAGGTGCGGATGCAGGGTTATTTGTTCGTTCACTAGAAGAGCTCTTGAGGGATGATTCAGTACTGCTTGTTGTTCCTGCTTATTGTTCCTTGCTTGTTGTTCATATTACTGGTGACTGGATACTGAATTATTTTCGGACATATCCACCCATATTTACCTTGCCTATTGGTGGCACTTGATTTTAGGTCTTTGGGACCAGACATTCTTTGTATTTAATGACTTTTCTAAGTTACGTGCGGATTTCCTGGCTAACACAAAAGGCCAGCATTACCTCATACGACAAGCAAGCAACTTGCACTTAATTACATTTACATTACTGTTTGTTATCATGGAACACAGAGAAAGTATTCATGAGAAAAATATCAAATAACCTAATACATAATTGCTTTGCCACAGAAGATGAACATAACAGTAAATCATATTGTCTCTCTTCACTAACTATGCCATACAGGCAATTCGTTGATATTTATTGCAGAATCTCAAAAAATACTAGGCTTCTAAATGAAGCAATCAACCTTAACCTTTTCAAATGTTTTCTTTCCACCATATCGGAAAACGTGTACGAAACTCAATAAAGTACACATGCGATAGCATTCAAATACGTAGCGTCGTCGATTCGTTTTATGTCGAAACTGTTTCTTGGGTCACGTGTAAATAAGTGAATTCTGATATAGAACGAGTGCATAATAGAGTACCTACTCTATCATGCACTTAAACCATATCAGTACTTACTATTATTTATTCCGTGATAACAGGCCTTTTTAATTCGTTTTAGGCTACGGTTTGACCACTATCTTACCTGGAGTCAAACTGATGATGGTAATCATGATCAACTTGTAACAGTTGTGCATGGACAGTTTGTGCATGCGCACAAACTGTCCGACCTTATTTCGATTAGGAGGCTTGCGGCAAGGAGACACTCTCTCGCCGAAGCTATTTACCACTGTTTCGGAAGACGTAATGAAGACTTAAAGCTGGGGCGAGAGAGGCTTCACTGTAAACGACCGTCACATGTCGCACCTGCGGTTCGATGGCGACCTCATCCTGGTTGCTGAGACCGCTGATGATCTCCAACTCATGCTGACTGAGTTGCACGATGCGTCTGCGAGCGTCTTTTTAAGGATGAACATGTCCAAGACCAAGGTTAGGTAGGTCGAGTCTTCCGTCAAGAAGACCTAATGTAATCGTCAATAGCTAATGTAAACGAGTACATTTATCTTGGTCATTGTTTGTCTTTTAACCGGGGCTCGGAGCACATATATACAATAAGAGCTATGGAGCGCGCCAGGCGGATGCCTAGCCGCCTGGTAGATCGCATACCAAACGTAAAAATTCGACGTCGTTCTAAAGTTGAAGATGTAGGTACGCGAATTGCCAGGCTAAAGTGGAAATGGGCAGGACATTTGGCATGAAGAGATGAAAATAGGTGGACCAAGGCAGTCACCGAATGGTATCCAAGAGAAGGGCTAAAACTTCGAGGCAGACCAAAGCCCGTTAGTCAGATGACATTGTGAGGTACGCTGGAGGCGATGGATTAGATTAGCACAGGACCGGAAAGACTGGCGTGAAAGAGACGAAGTCTAAACTCAGCAGTGGATGGATACGGGCTGATTAGATAGATAGATAGATAATACTTAGGGCCTCTTTCACGAACTACAAGTAAAGCGTTGATCATTTACTTGCTAAATAACGTTGCTCGGCAAATAAAACTAACGAGACTCAGGGGGTAAAATTCATACGTACAGTTATTGGTGAGTTTAACTGGCGATCAGCCTACTTGAAACATTATTTGAAGGTCGTGGAATAGGCCTGAGGAAATATCCTTTTCAAATTCAAAGTATGGTTGACCTAATTTATTGAGTTGGTCTATTTACAAATTTTTTTTCCTTGTTTAGGAGACATTTAAGTCCGGGTGTCAGTGAATTTGTCCCTCTCATCCGTGATCAAGTAGAGCAGGAAAGATGATACATTTCGGGAGTAAAATTTAAGGTTTTTATTTATTTGTAGGAAAACTAAAGCTTTGAATTAAAAAGTAATAATCTCTTTCTCTGGTATATTCTGATAAAATTTAGTGACGGGGTCTCTTTCCAATCAATGTTCTAAGCATAAAGTAGTGTTACCTTTGATTTTATTTTCTATCGAGTGAATTCATACTAATCGTGTTTCTATACTTACAAAGTACGAGATAATATGTCAAATTTTGATGTGATACCAATTTGATAGCTCTGTGTTAAGTAAAAAATAAGAAACAGACGTTTAAAAATGATCGAAAATTGCTAAAAGTGCTAGAACCGGGCCTTAAGATTTTGACTTGTAAAAGAACGAAGTCTATTTACAATAAAAAATGTGTTTTGAGTTCCCCAAAGAAGTTTAGCAACTGAATTTCTCAATAGGATAGTTAGACAGGTGAACGATAGTTGCCTGATACTGGGGTACTTCCCAACATACAAGTATCTCGAGATCAGAATTTGACATTAACTGATTGTCATTAACTGATTTCACTCGGCGTGAAGGGTATGGTTGTATGTGGGTAGGTGTGGTTATTTTTTTTATTCGCAGTACCTTAAAGGCTTACCGAAACAATGAATTCATTTTAAGATAAAATTGATTTTAATAGTTTCGTGAAATACTCTCAATCCTGAGAGTAACATGGAACATTAAGTGCCAAAAAATCAAATATAGCGGAAGCTAAAATATATTTCCAAATGATTAATGATTCCAAGAAAACAAGCAATTTTCCACGATTTTCCCTGTTTCTTTAAAGGTACGTATAACCTATGTTTGGTTAACAATCGCAGAGGGGTTTACATGACATTCAAAGTTTGTTCTATATATTACTTTTCCTGGATGACGTTCTGGGCTTACCCGTAGGCCAAAGTACAATATTATAACTCATTGATTACTCTACTTCCCGTACCTTCTTGTGTCGTAAGTAGACGTAAAATACATGCTTTATTTGGGTACTAGCTTTGGCCTCGATTTTGCCTTATTTGTCTGAGTTAAAAGTACCTTATATGTGTTATTCCAGAACCTAAAATACCAATATACCAAACTCCTTCTATAGTATTTTAACGATTGCTGCGCTTGGGCGTTTCCTCGTGGTCTAACTAGGTTGCCTAACTGATTAGGCTACGAGGAACGCTTCTACGGGTTCTTTCGGGTTTAGATATTATGAAGTACACCAAAATTAAAGTCACAACCTAAGCTTCCAAAATTGAAAACAGTTAGTCCAGTAGTTTTGTGAGCGTCAGGACTGCGGGTGTAGCTACCACTTTTTACCTACATTCTGATAAAAAAATACTCTCCAAAATCTAAAGAAATCAGTCTCCTGCAAATTTAAGAACTTATTTAATTTGTTAATAAGTGACATCAGGCCGTTTAAATAATAATATCCTTTCTTTTGATCATCAACATGGTCATTTATAGCAGCTTTCATGTAGGTCGTGTAGTCTGACCCTAGTTTGGGTAATTGGTGATTTATAACAGATATACTATGGGTACGATAATGGATAAACATATATTCAGATACAAATATTATATCCATGACTCGTAAACAAAAATTTCTACTCATCACACATATAGTTGAACCTTGCGTGATTCGAACCCGTGACCGATGGTTAACTTCGCAGTCAGGGTCACTACTCCTCGACCAACAGCTCGTCAAATTTCAAATTATAAAATAAGACATATAATCAAAAACAAAACCCGACTACGGTCGGGTACAAAATAGCCTATGACAATCTTGTTATGAAGACAAATAGATTGGTACCTCGTTTGTCAAAATCGGACCATGGTTTTAGTTTGAACACGTCAACAAGTTCGTTGACGTGTTCAATAGCGTTTTTTGCATTGCCACTTTCTTTATAGTTATTTTCTTTTGTTTAATGATACAAACTTATCTGGTAAATTTGCACTCGAGCCCTAAGATACAAGCCTCGCGCTTAGTTTGGGATTCGCCGACAATCATGTTTGATGTTTCACCGTTTGTTTTTTTCGTATTTGTTTTCACTTTTATTAATCACCTTTTGGCAATAAAAAAACATTTATCATTTATTTAACACACAACCCTTCCTCTGCTTCGCAGTAGTCGGGTAAAGTAAGTAAGTAAGTTGCTTATGACACTTTATAAATGAAGACGAATCGATTGACATCTCGCTTGACAAAATCAGACCAAGTTTTTAGTTTGAACACATAACTCTTCATTTTCTTCCCTGTAGTCAGGTAAAAATATTGCGAAGGATACTCTAATAATGAAGACAAAGACACCTTGTTTGTCAAAATCTAACCTGTTTTTACCCTCCATTTGCTCCGCCGTAGTCGGATAAAAAACCTAAATATTCTAGGTCTTAATTAGAAGATCTTGTCCTAATCGAGTGGGTTTATGTAATGATCAAAATGTTTGAATGCAAGAAATAATTACGATGCTGCAATTTAATTATTTAAATTTATGAATGTATGTGTGAAAAATATGTGTGGACAGTAGTACACTATGAAATGAGATCGAATTGTTTAAGAAAGTAGATGACTTCATCAAATCGGTGATGGCTCTTCCGGTGTTTTTTGTATATATTTATCAGTGTGAAAATTTTAGGATGATATAGTTTCCAAACAATAAAGGTTCATTTTAAAAAAAAGTGTTTATTAAAAAAATGGATGATAACATCAATGTAGTAATATCTACGAATAAATAATAAGTCAGGAACTCTAATTCAGAACAAATGCCACATTAAAAGTGCCCCTACTTCAAACCAAAACGACGTAAGATTCAAAGTACGAATCTCTTCCGAGGTTACAAATAGACATGCTTGGTGATTGGTTTAAATTCAGAACGAAAGCAGGGATTGGTTCACGCGCTTGCTGCAATGTCTGCTATGACAGCCAAGTCATAGCGGCGTGGACGATGTTATGCAATAAGTGGACCGGACCAAGTCAGTAATAAAACAATATTATTGTACAATGTTTTTTTTGGCTCACTTTCAATTCATTAAATTCTTTGTCCCACGAAATATGATTAATTTATTAAGTTTTTGTCCAGAAGACATTAAAAAATAATCTTTCTTCGCAATGTAGTGAAGACGGATTCTGAAAAATTTAAAACGGAATGTCCTCCAATGGTATGCGGTTGCCTGTGAATTTAGAGCTGAGGTCAAGTTCAGTAAATAATTTTTATATATTTCAATAAACTGTCAGGCGTTTGGGTTATTGTTGCATCGGCCGTGGTTGCGGATCACTCTAAAAACAACTCAATATGATCTTGGCTTAATATGGTTAAATAAATTTCTATATTTGTAACTCTACTAGCCGTGCAAAAAGTAATTTAAAACTTGAAATACATATGAGGAGTCCTGGAAGTTCAGTTTTGGACTGAGTTTTGGTCACTGGTTTCAAGGAGTTAGTATATACTGTTACTCTTTGTCCATTACTGTTCGAGTTTTTTTTGACTGCACATTGATTGATGAAAATATATTAAAGGTCTCCTTTAATATATTTTTCGCTTTGATCCAAAACGTCATGTAGTTTTTCTTTTTCTACCACTGAAAAAGGGTGTTTAAACCCGTATCGGTCGGTCTTGAATTTAGTATGTCGAAAAGGTTGTTAAACGTTTCTAAAAGCTAACAGTTGCATCTGTTGCTTGAAAATCAGGCATGTTTAACTGTTGCGAACCAAACTTAATCGCATCAGCTACACTTTGACTTAAGGTTTGAATCGCTAGTTTCACGTTCATGATATTATTTCAGAAGTATAGATGCCGATTTGACAATTTATTCCCAAAATGCAATCCAACGATATCTTGAACATTTTTCAGTTTCTGCAAATGTGCCCACTCAATTTTTTTTCTTGTTTTTATCTACCAGTGTCTTTTTCCTCTAATGTGTTACGCACAAGTTTCACCATATGAAATGGATCTAATATTACAACTACTGGGTCTCCGGTAGATGGGTGGTCAATAAACGATTTTGAATTGTTTGTGTCTTCAAAATTGCAACCCAACATCTTAGCCGTAGCGATGTTAGATGCACAGCCATCAAAGATCTTCAAAGTAACTTTTGACTTTTTCCTTTTAAGGGCTAAAACTATATCGTCCGAAAAATCATTCAATGCAGTATTTTCTGTAGTATCGCCAAATCCATTTTCTTTCTGATCTGTGATAGTCGTTATACTGCCAAAATAGTTTTTTTCTTAGTTTTTGCTCTAAAATGTGTGTTTTAGGAGTATTCAGAGCAGATTCAATATCTGACGATGGCATATTTATCGGCGTAACGCATGATCCTCTGTCTTCAAAACTAAAGACTTCAGTTGATATAAGATTATTTTTTAATTTTGTTTTTCTTGGTTCTTCTTCAACACCGTCATTACATTCAGTGTTGATATTATACTCCTGAAAATAACCTTATTGAAGATCAGTTTCAAATCTATGAAAGACTGTCTCTAATTGAAATAAATACACATATACAGCTAAAATAAAAATTCCTATCGAACCTAAATATTAAGTGCAAAAAATAATAGTGAAATCTTACAAGTTTTTGTCCCTTATGCGCTTGAGGGTTTGCATTATTTGTTTTTTTGAGCAACTCAGGTAAATCAAACACTTCAAAATTTCCAGAAGGTGAATTTTCATTAGCCTGAAAAATTAAACGTGCTTTAATTCGATCAAACTATGAACTGTTTTTTTAATGCTATTGTTATTCCCATGAGTCGAAAAGCCGAACCTATATTACATACCAACTGTAATCGTTCATTATTGTTTATTTTCTCATTTCGTTTAGTATTCTCCTAAATATGTTAACATTTCTTCGGTATGAGTCTGCATGAAAAAATAACAACTTAATTTCAAAATTTCATCGAGTAGGAAAAAATCTTTAGTGCAAAAATTGACTGACTTCATTTTGCATAGTATTGACCATCGCGGTTTGATAATGTATTTGAACGTCTTTGAATATAATTATAATTTTGCAACTACTACTAGTGAAAAGTGATCCCTGGACATTTTAATCTTGTATGGCTCCTGCACCTCTTCACAACACATGCTGGCATGATGATTCACAGCTGTAGTTCACAATGATAAAAACTAAAACGTACGCGAAGATATGACGTGTGCTCGCTTGCATGAAAAATGTACGACTGATGACGCGCTGGACACGACTTTTAAGCCCCACCTACTTGGGCACGACTTTTGTTGGGTCATTTTATTAACGCTGTTACGTTTCCTGACTTATTACTTATTCGTAGAGTAAGATAATAAAACTGAAATAGGTATTTCCTACCTTAACCCAACCTTCATAGAAACTTGTCCGAGCTCCTTTGTTTTTTTAATGTTAACCAAATGTGGCTAACTCCTTTAATTCTGAGGGCAAAAGTGTATTTTTGCAAGTTTAAGTTGTTAAAACCTGTTTCTAAACAAATTTTATTATAGTTGCCTAGCTGCACCCCGTTGCTTTGCCCGCGTAAAATAGCGTTTCAACCCACAGTCCTTCGACTCATGCAATTTCCATATTTACTACCGGCAAAGGAAGTAAAAAAGTATGCGAACCTTGAATGCGAGACATGATTTGGTCTAATTTTGATTTACGGATGTATTTAAGGCGACAGATTCGTGGTCACACTGATTTAATTTTTGAAAGTGGATTAGGTCAAAATGATACACTGCTATTTAACTGCAATTTCGATGGTGGTGCTTGGATCAGAACCACGGCGAGCATCTACTGCTTTTATACAAAGTGCCTATTTAATTTTATTATGACATTGGTCTACTTAATTGCTAATAAAATTGTGGCAGGCGTTAGAGTTATTTTTTAAATTGCTTTTTAAAAGCTAATCCTTGCATATTTTTATGTTTGTAATCTATAATTTTTAGGTACATTCTAGGCACTAACTTGTGGTAGGTATTTGGTAAACATGCATTTAGCTATACGTTCCAAATAAATGGTACACCCGCGGTCCTGACGTCAGGTTGGCGGGTGTACCTTTCATTTAATAATAACTCCGAATTTATAGAGGTACATAGAAAATCATTGCAGGTACCATGAGGTACATTGCAGGTACAGTACACACATATTCGAACTGCTACATTTCGACACAAAAGTGGTAGGTACACCCGCAGTCCTGACGCTCACGTAGTTTTTACGTGATGCGCGTACAAACATCCAGACAGAATAGACATGTAGCCATACAGACATTGTTTAAAACGGTATATTCTTGTTCTGTATCTCAATTTTAAGTCCTCAAGACCATTTAAAAAAAACTTTTTACAGGCTTTTTGTTAGTTAGGTACTACTGCTTTATTATAAGTACAGATATAGATAGATATGTAGATCTTTATCTTCGTCGTTCCCTCTGTTGAAGATCGTGACTACGTATACATCGTCTCCACTTCTCGTAGCCTTCCGCCATAGCAATAATAGCCTGTAGAGTATCCCGTTACCTCTTAGTCTCACCAGTAGGTCATAGCAGTGGGCCACAAGGAAACCCCCCTTTTATGATATTAGAACATCGCACCGGTATTCGAGCCCTAGGCCCCTGCATTTGCCCCACATTCAGCAGTTTCTCCAAGTCATGCCTCGGGACCGCATTATATGCCTGAAGAACTTAGCTGTAATTTTTAGCGAGAAACTATAGTATGTATGCAGGCAAAAGCTAGTTTTTCTGAACTGGACTGGTTTTTGTTTTTTTATTAATGTCTACTCATTCAGCTATATTTAAGGACTAGCTGTGTCCGCGGCTTCGTACGCGTGGACATTTATCTACGTTAAAAGTACTCTATTTGCTATTCCAAGACCTAAAATACCAATATACCAACATTTGATCAAAATTCCTTCAGCCGTCAAACAGTTTTTTATTGATTGCTCGGCTTCTACTTGAGATCTAATTGAGATACTAACAACACCAGTTCTTAAGTCAAAGCCTAAGCTATCCAACAGCGAGAACCGCATCGCAATCGGTTCAGTAGTTTTTAGGTGATGCGCGAAAATACATACAAACAGAGAAACACCCAGACACGATTTTAAATAATGTTACAACGTATTTTTTTAATGTTTTCTTTGTACTGAACGCTAAACGGATATTGATAAAATTTTGAATGGATATAGCTTATACCCAGGCAGGAATAACACAGGATACTTTCCATCATCATCATACTTCACTCTAAAACAGCTGAACGGCTTTGATGAAATTTGGAATGGAGATAGCTTATACTTACCCTGGAAGCCTGGAATAACAAATCATAGTACACTTTTGTCATCATCATCATCATCCCTCACGCGGGTAAAGCCGCGGGGCGTAGCTAGTACTCATAATAAAGCAGTAAATAATAAAAAAGACAGTACAAAGAAATAATTTTAAAAAAACGGTACCATCATTATGATCAGCACGTATTTATCCACTGCTGGATGTAGGCCTATCCTTGCGAACGCCACAGAACCCGATCTTCGGCTCTCAAAACAAATCGCAAAGTTTAATCTAATCTATTTGTTTGCTACTTCCTAAAGATAGATTGAGTCACTCTAGTGACATCTCATGCCTGACATACGCGGCGCTTGCAACAAATAGATCCTTTGATTTGATGGATAGAAACAGTTACAATAATATGCCAACTCAAACAAATTATACCTTGTCGCAATAACAGTGCTCAGGACTTTGTCGAGTCTTGAAGTCGTCCACAACGCGCCTAAGCCAAACTGCGACAAGGTATTAACGTATATTGTTACGCCGGTCAATTCTTAGAAAAACAGTAGGTACTAAAATGACGCAATACCTACATTTAAAGGAACATTCTGGAACACACTAGTAGAGCGTAGGTACCTACAGAAGTTTCCAGAGCGCGCGGTAGGTATATACCTACGGGCGCGGCGACATCAAAGGTGCCGTCGGCCTTATGTACCTACAGGCGCGGCGCGGCGCGGCAACTCAAAGGCGCCACCGACCTTTAAAGTTCAAAGACCTACCGACTACCACTAGTACATACGAGTAGTTATGAGTACATTCTGGAAACTTACGTCGCGGTATAAATAGGGCGCACATCGACTGCCTGGGACAGTACTGATTTGGCTGACGAAACGAAACGATCAAAGTGATTCGAAGCGAGTATTCAGTGATAATTGATAAGAGTGTACAGTCAAGTTAAAGAGTGTTTGCGCATTATTTTTTGGATTAATTTCTTTTTGTGGTTTTTCGAATAAAGGTGTTAATTTTTTTGGTGTAATTAGTAGAGTTGCCGCGAATAGTTGTTATAGCGAATAGTCGAATACCGATTAATCGCCATTCACTTTAGCGAATAGTCGAATAACTCGACATTACTATTCGACATAAATAAGGCACATTAAAAATATTTCTAATTTCTTCTAAGGTTGTTAGAAAAGAAAACAATAAAGTTAAAGAAATCTGTTTCATGTTATACATATCTACATACTTATGTAGTATTTTAATTTTTAAATGCTGGCAACCCTTTTCTTGTACATATTTTACGGGGAATACCCCGTTTTGTATTACCCAGCGTTTACTATTGTATGGGATTTCCCGCTCAATCAATACGCTTGTGTTTAGGGTAGGCGGCACGCATTTATAATTTGATTTTCGACATCGGTTGACGTTTTTTATTTTTTCTTTCTATACATATTTGAAAATTGCTATTGAATTAAAGACTTGAATACTTAATTAGTTAAAGTGTTAATTAAAAAGAAGAACAATCATGCCAAACCCAGGAAAAAAAACTCATGTTTGGCTACATTTTGAAGAGGAAGAAAACAGTGCAAAATGTAATTTATGTGGTGTAAAAATAAGTAGAGCAGCAAAAAAAGCAGACGACTGCTTTGCAGAATCATTTGAAATAAAAACACCCAGATGAGTATGGTAAAATTTGTGGAAGCTCAAGTAGTCATGCTCAACATAATGCTCCCGCAGAATCATCTCCAAGTACTTCCTCATCCACCCAGTTGCCCATTCAGCCTTTGGTGCAACCGTCACTGCAACAACTACTTGAAAAAAAAAAGCTCTGGGACATCAACGATAGCCCAGCAAAAAAATATCACTACTTGATTGGTGAAATGATCGCTATTGACAACGAGCCACTTTCCATCGTCGATCATCATGTGGGCTTTAAACGTCTTATTAATAATGCTTTGCCGCAATACACTATTCCTGGCAGGACATATTTCACCGAGAAAATAATTCCAGACATGTATGAGAGAGTGGTTGGCAAACTAAAAAACGAGTTAGAAAGAGCTGAAGCTATAGCATTCACTACCGATCTTTGGACTTCTTCTGTAAATAATGCTGCATTTCTGAGTTTAACAGGACACTGGATATCAGAAAACTTTAAACGGAATCATGCCGTTCTAAGCATGGTTCATTTTCCTGAATCACACACATCAGAAAATATCAAATGAGAACTGTTACAGTGTGTAACGAAATGGGACATACCCATCTCTAAAATTCAAGAGATTGTTCACGATAATGGGGCGAATATGGTTAAAGGAGTTAAGGAAACTCTACTTCCTTCAGAGCGTTGCTTCATACATACTCTCCAGCTGGTGATAAATAATGCATTAGATAACAGTTTTCCAATAAAATAAATTCTTACTAGTGCCCGCCGCATAGTGACACATTTTAATCATTCAGGATATACAAAACTTGAAAGTATTCAATCTGAGCTCGGACTTCCTAAGCATAAACTGATTCAAGATATTCAAACTCGCTGGAACTCAACATATTACCTACTGGAGCGTCTATTTGAGCAAAAAAGAGCAATTTCGGTGTATATTTCAGAATCAAAGAGAGTGAATTTTGAAAATTTGACCAGTGATCAGTGGGAGGTTATAGAACATCTATTAAAGCTCTTAAAACCTTTCGAAGAGATAACAAAAATCACGAGTTCCACATATGCACCTATATCAGATGTGATACCTAGCACTGTTTCATTAACCAGATACCTAATGAAAGATGCGCTGATTCAACAAACTGCACACGTTGATGATTTTAGAAAGGCGTTAATAGAAAATATGCAAGCCCGTTTTAACTTGGACGATCTATGCTTCGGGAAGACATATTACTTGTCGACATTTTGAGACCCCCGCTACAAGGACTTTTACTTTGACGCTACCCAAGCTGAACGGATCCGTAGAGCTGCGCTCAGAGAAGGTCTTAGGCTTTCTTTAGATGACGAAAATGATGATTCGGATCCAGAAACGGCATCCAAAAGGTCTCGTTTAGACAATGAAAATGAGCATGTCGATTCAGAAACTAATAAACTATTTTGTTTTGAAGAATCATCTATAGAGCAGCCTACTGAAGAGCAACCCAAGAATGCCACTGCTGAAGAAATCACCCACTATATCGCATTAGCAAAGGCTGACAGAAAAATAAACCCATATGAATGGTGGGCTTTGAGTAATAAGCAAAAAAATAAGTAAAATAAGTAAGTAAGTAAAAAAATAAGTAAGTAAGTAGTGTGATTAAGTATTGTTTAGCAAGCTTACTTAAAAGTAAGCTTGCTAAACAATACTTAATCACACCAGCAAGCTCTGTTTATTCAGAAAGACTATTTTCCGAGGCAGGTTTAGTTTATGAGGAAAAGGGAAACCGACTTGCTCCCGAACGTGCAGAAAAAATAGTTTTTTTGCACCACAATCTGCCTCTGTTGGATTTTAAATATTAATTAAAAAGCCTAACTAATTTAATTTCATTAATATGATAGGCACAGGCACATATTATTACAGATAATAATTAATACTGGTTATTGTTTTATTAAGGAAAATAATAAAAATTGATTATTTTTAACTCATTCGTTTTTTTTGTTCGTTAAAAGTTTATTTTAGACTATTCGCCGAATGCCGAATAATACTAGCTATTATTCGGTATTCGACGAATATCAAAAAAATCACGAGTAATGCCTAATACCGAATAATAGCGAGTATTCGCGGCAACTCTAGGCCTAATTAGCGTACAATTATTTTATCCGAACCCCAGCTCGTAACAATATGTTTACACATTTGCTATTATTTGTAACTAGATATTGCATTCATGGCATGTGAATGTGACTAAGCTATGATAACGGTTTGTTACGTCATATTATTGGCATCTGCTGTTTTATTTACTAAGACTAAAACATCTAAAAGAATAACTAAAAAAAAACTCTGAAATATTTTGATGAAATTTGAAAGGTATTTTAATTCTACCCTTTAAAATAATATAGCAGAATATCGGTATTATACCATCCGTTTTAGACATTCCATCGATTCCTTTCTAATACTCTATAGTACCACGTTTATTTATTATCCCCCGAACAAAGAGACGGGTGTTATAAGTTTAGGGTGTGTATCACTGAGTGTGTGTGTTTGTGTGTGGGTGTGTTTGTGTGCATATGTGTTTGCGCGTGTGTGTGTGTCTGTTTGTGGCATCGTAGCTCCTAAACGAATGGACCGATTTGATGCGGTTTTTTCTGTTCGAAAACTGATGTGATTGAGATGGTTCTTAGATAAATGGGGAGGGGGCGGGGGGGAGTGGGGAGGTGAGAAATGGGGGGGGTGAATATCGTAGCTTTCGAACAAATGGACCGATTTAGCTGCTGTTTTTTATATTTGAAAGCTGAGGTTAACGAGATGGTTCTTAGCTATAATGGGGGGAGGGTGGAAGAGGGGGGGATGGGAGTAATGATCGTAGCTCCCAAAAGAATGGACCGATTTGGATGCGGTTTTTTCTGTTTGAAAGCTGATGTGATCGAGATGGTTCTTATAAATATGGGGAGGGGGGAAAATGAAAAAGGGGGAGAAATGAGGGGGTAAAAATCGTCGCTTTCGAACAAATGTACCGATTTAGCTGCGGTTTTTTATATTTTTAAGCTGAGGTAAACGAGATGGATCTTAGCTAAAATGGGGGGGGAATGGGGGTGACGACCGTAGCTCTCAAATTGATCGATTTTTATGATTCAAAATTGATGTGATAGAGATGCTTCCTAGCTATAATGGGGGGTTGGAAGTCGAGGGTTATATATTTTTTTAATTTGTGCTTGTCTTTTCTCCTCTTCTTCTTAAGCCGTTTTGGGACATAGGCCTCCCTCACCCATTTTTGCTTAAAAATTACACAGGATCCTTTGCCTTGGCTATCCAGTTATGTCCTACGTGTCCTTGTATATCGTCTTAACAAAGTTGTAACGTCTCACTTCATCTCACGTTGTTTTTATTCCGTTTAGTCGAGTTTTCACTTAGTATCAATAAAATAAGTCCCCTTTCACAATAAAATAAACAGTTGATAATAAACAAAGAAATACGTAACCTTAAAATGTCTGGTGTTGTCAAGATTTTAAGTATTTCTTGTCTTTGAATTAGTATGATCATTCTACACGTTATGTAATCTACAATCCTCCTCCTGTAGAGAGGTTTTGGCTAATTGGCTTTGCAAAGAAGTTTTGACAAAAGGACAAGGAGATCCTACAAGGGTCCCTTGCTTGTCAAAATGCTTTGTAACACTATTACCCAAACGTTAACCACTAACTAAAGAATAAAATTATAAATATTTTCTTATGTACACAACTCAAATATTGCATTTTAAATTGTAAATGTTTACTTTTTGTACAAAAGAAATACCTCCCACAACACAGGTTGGACCCTACCATTCTTCAACGCCTAGGGTTGGACGTAGAATCATATTCAAAATGTCGTTATTTTTTCAGTTGATCAATTATTATTTTCTTTACTTTTTTGTTTTTTTTTTAACTACCAGAATCGTTTTAACATTGACGATCAACAAATTTCAATACAAATCTTTTGATCTTTTGTTTTGTACTGTATGGTCAATACAGATCAATGGCATGGACATCTTTAGACCGATTGTAACCCATTGATAAACTAGTGGCTCTGTGAGTAGTAGACCTCGCCGCACACTATTTTTTTTGCAAACAATCTACCGGTGCACAGTAGCGCCATCTAGTTACCTTATTGTAAAACTAACATTAAAAGCCAAGGTGCTCCATCAAGATCAACCTAGTATGTAAAGGGCTGATTCAACAGGAAAAAACCTAAAAGTGAGCAATTTACTGCATTCTGAGGAGCTATTTTGCTCATCATACTGAAAATTCTCATCAGATCTACACCAAATTTTTATGAGACCACCATAAAGTTACTACCATTCAAATAAAAAAAAAACTTTCAAAAACTGGTCTAATAAGGCGAAGACATTCAGTAGCCCCCTTTTTGCCTTCAATAGTTTTTCAGTTAGTATGAGCACTAGGCGACAAATGTCCCAGAACACGAGCCGCTAGATAGGTATGTGGTGCGACGCATACACAGACATCCCGTGACATCGCATCAGTCAACATGTCTAGCGACATGTGTCGCGGGACATTTGTCGTCTAGTAGACTTCTAGATGACAAACAGCTTTAACTTAAAAACATGTAACATACTTTTACCGAAACTTTGGTACCTACCTGTTCTAGTCATCATCAAATCCATTGCACCACTTCATCATGGACCTGTGGCCTGAGCTCCTGAAAGAACAGAAATTGATTTTAAGTGGAATTTATAAAAGAAATCCACAGTATTCTCAAAAGTAAAAGGATTTTAATGCAGTTTTCACCATGTACATTGTTTTATTGATTTTAGGAATACAAATGAAATTTTTCTAAAAGTATATATTTATTTGGATTCCTATAAACAAATGCTCAATTTTAGGGTATCTTGCGAACTTACTTTGTATAGAAATTGTTTTGTTCTCAAAGTTTTTATATCACCTATCCTACGCAAATAACCTATGTCGCAGCTTGACATCGTATAACTCTAGGCTTGCTCATTTTTACTTGACTACACTTGAATGCCGAAGAAATGTTGCTGATATTGTGTTTTTGCACAAAATTGTCATTGGGAAAATTGACTGTCTTGATTTGCTGAGGAAAGTCAAACTCGCTGTGCCACGTTAATGCAGCCGTGTCCATAACAGAAAAACATTCAGCCTTCCATTGTGTCGCACTACTTATGCCCATTGTCATGATCTGGATATTTTTGGCGATTCCATAGATTTCATAAAAAAAAAGAGTTTTCAAAATTGTAAGTAAATGAGTATTTTTGTTATGTGTTTAGATTATAAATATTATATTTTAGTCTGTTTATTTAAAAAAGTGTTAAGTATTATTTTATGCATGTTGTGTTCACCTCAAGAAGGTCGTGCACTTATTGTATGTATAATCTAAGTTTGTATGTTGTGGTGAAACTAAAGTGCATCGTCCAGTTTGGTGGACCTTTAAAAAAAAAAAATTGATGGTAGGTGTTTATAGTAGGTACTAGATACCTATACTACTTAGGTAACTACACCTTACAAAACAAATTCGTCCGATGTGCAGTAGATGGCCCTGGTATCGGAGGAACATCAACTTGCACAGCGAACTCGAGCTTCCCTCGATAGTTCAATATATGAAATATGCCTCTCGCCGCTACTTTATCACCATAACCCCCTAGTAGTTCAGGCCTCTGACTACACGACAGACGCGACAACATACGCACAACCTCTCCATAGACGCCCTAGAGACATCTTGAGCGATCCGGACGATGAAATCGCTGCCGCAGTGCAGGCAGCGATAGATTCGCCCAATCCGTCATCTTCACCATCTTTCAACACAATTAGACACAGACACCGACCTCGCCGGCGAGGTCGAAGGTCCCGTAATTAATGTCGATTTTATTCGCCTTCGAGTTTCTTGCGTTTTCTTCTCGAAGGTGTATTCCGAATTGGTTGTCAGTTATGCAATTAACTCATAGGGCTCCAGCCATTTCATCAGGGTCCCCTCAATCATAACCTAACAGTAGAGATCCAGGGGGTGTTTAGTTCGATACGCCCCAAGTAATCAATGGCAACTGTCCAAGCCGAGGTTCGTACCCCCTGGGTGCCCTTGAGCAAGTGGCGTGCGCCTTCTGCGTCACGCATTGCGGCGGAGCGCTTTTGCGCCCGCCCCACCGTCCGGTGACGCTGTAGAGGTCAGCTATAGACCAACAGAACAAATCATTTCTAAAATACTACACTGTAAACAACATAGTACAGTACTTACAGGTTAATTTATTAGTCTCTACAAGATACGACCTGTGGATTAATTATTTTTTTGTTTTCAAACAGATAATTTAATGCAATCACTTGACTTTGCTGCTTAGTTATTTTTATGTTTTACTCTTTCACATGTTGTAAAATTTGTATGATTTTACGTGAAAAAACAAATCATTCAAATAAACTATTATGGTATGTTGGTTTTATGATTTCAGTAGTAATAATGTATGTAAGCCTAGATAGATAACCATATTTCACTGTAACCTAAAGATAATCATAGGTTGATTCGATATATGCATGTTTGAGTGAGTAGGTATATTTTGGATCATGTTATCAATGTTGTAATATGTCTTAAGTACATGATCATCGGGTGGCGCAATAGCTAACATTGCGCAGTACTGAGCGCATACATGCGCGTGCGCGCGTGGCAAGCAACTGGTTAATATATTGCAGAATAGGCCTATCACTATCTAAACTAAAGGTTTTAATGTTGATAACAGTTTACAAGTAAAACATTATAAAAAAAAAAAATTTTTTTTTCATTTCAATGACTTATTTTAATTAGTCACTTTTGTGAAGTACCTAATACATTACATATTTTTTTTTAATTCCTCAAAGAGTATGGACAAAACAAAACCATTATTCCATTATTAGGACAAAATATTTAAAATTTGTCATTTATCAAATATTTAATTTTTCATTTATTTGTCCAAATGTCTGTTCCAGTCACAGTCCTGGCCAAGACCGGATTTGATTCTCTTTATCCATTAGGACTCAACTGGGAATAAAAGGCGAGTCTAACTTATCTGTACCCTTGTCAGGTTTTCCTAATACACCCCCAAAAAACACGGACACTATTAGAGTAAACTTTCAGTGCAGGGGATAGGTAATTGATACACTGCACAGCAATATTAAAAGTAGCACAGGTGTTGCACAAGTCATTAACATCAAACATAGCTAAGAACTATCCTGATCAATCCTGTAATACTCAGCAATTAACTTTTTGTTCATATTTATGAATGTAAAGTTCCAACGTGACTAGTGGGGACTTGTTGGCTTGTATGAGATAGCGCTGGTGTCAGTTTGTGAGGCTGCCTGAGAGCCGAGGACCCAACCCGGTGTAGTTGGAATCTAAAGCAAACCAGCATACCGCTCAGCGACCATCGCTCTTGAGGAGACAACCAGATTTCAAATTTAATTTTTCGTTCTTCTAGTTTTTAATGTTCAATGCCACATACGCACACACAGGCAATCAAGGACTTCAAACTTGGTACACCCCTCGTTGTGCGTCTGGAGCTACAGGGCGGATCTCTAATTATTTTCGTCGCCTTTGACAATATTCAGAACTAAAGTGATATGGGGAATCAATTTAAAATAATTTAATCTGAGATTAGCTTGAGATATGTAACCATAGGAAAGGCATATCCGTGTAAAAGCGCAATTTTAACCGGAAAAGATTATCGCAGCGAAAGGTACGTGATTGAAGTACCTATCTATTTTTCCAAAAGGCTAGAAGTTGAACGCAATTATTTTATTGACATACCTTACACTGATCTGCTAATGTTTTTCTCAACTACATTGTTACTGTTACTAAATTTCAATAATTTGATTTGTTTTGTTTTCAAGATTTTCGTTTCATTTGCTTGCTGTAAAAGTGGAAATATTAGTTTGACAATGACATTGACAACAGACATTAACAATTCGTTTTGTAGTAAATGGCGAAAATAAAGTAAAGTAACTAAAATAATTTAGAGTATGTATGTAGCACGTAGGTATTAATTTAAAAATTATTATAATTATTGTACGTCCATTCCGGATAAAACTGTTGCGACTCATATTTTATCTTAACCGCTCGATTGATTCTATGAGCTGTGTTCACCTACACGCTCGAATCATCCGTGCGATTATCGCTCGATCATCCGGAGATCGTGAACGACTTTGGACGTCCACATACAACTGACAACTGTCAAGTGTCAGTTTCATACTATTCCTCCCCTCCACTACTATTTTTCGGATGACCCAGGCGAACGCCCGGACGATGCCGTGAACGATTTCGAGTGTTCGCGCGGGTGATCCGTGCGTCCTCGAACGTTTATGTGAACAGCAGCCCGATTCCATAACTTGGCTACAATCGGATTATCACTTATTTTAAAGCAAATTCGACTCTATCGCAAGGCATTAGTGGTTGCGATATTGAGAATTCGATTGCAGCCAAGTTATGTAATTGGGCCACAGGCCCATGCGCTACAGTCACTTTTTTTGTTTTCATTGATCATCGCAACTAACGCTACAGTCACATTTTTTGTTTTCATTGATCATCGGACCACTCGATAGCGACGTAAATTTTGCCACTCGATTTTGAACATTATTGACCTCAATAATCATTCAAATCTAAGCGTGTTTATATAATTATTTTGCTTCGAAACCCACAACATAAACACTTGAAATATGTGCCGTACCTATTTAGCTCCATAAATCACCAGTTTGTTTATCTAAGCGCTCAATGAAGTGGTCATAAAAACTGTTTGTTTACGCAAAGTCGGCGCGGCCAGATGTGTCGCGTAGACCTTCTTTTTTTTGTGGGTTGACAATCAGATACCTGTGATCTCGGCACGTACCCAATAAATCCCCAGTTTGCGGCCAGATGTGTCGCGTCGACGTTCTTTTTTTTGTGGGTTGACCATCAAGTACCTGCAGTGCGATTACGTAATGTTGATCATGACAGTTTCAAGCAGTCAATTTCAATAATGCTTTGCGATAGAGTCGATTTTGCTATGAAAAAAGTGACAATCCGTTTGTAGCCAAGTTCTGTAATTGGGCCACTGTAGTCTCAACGCATAAGACCTTACAGTTTATACAATAAAAAAATATATTTCTTTTGTATTCTATTCTAAAAAAACGTGCAATCGAAATTATGCAGTAGCGTTTTGGGCTGTTTCGATTGCCATTTTTGACACTAATGATCCTTTCCAAACCGAATGAAAAAAATCCTACCTATTCTTAAAAAATAAAATCGCTTTTCCGATGTCAAACTTAACTGTCATGTTCAAAGCGAACGCTGATCGAAACATATGTAGCATTTTTAGCTGTTATTTTCGATCATTTTGCATCAAAACGAACGGTTCCAAATATGATCATATTTCATATTCATATTTGGATATTTATGGCCGAAATTAGAGTTCTGCAGCCCGATTCCATAACTTGGCTTCAATCGAATTCTCAGTATCGCAGCCACTAATGCCTTGCGATAGAGTCGAATTTGCTATGAAAAAAGTGATAATCCGATTGTAGCCAAGTTATGGAGTTGGGCCACTGAATTCTCGATCACCGTTCGTTTTGCATATCTATATGACATGTTGACATAGGAAAATCGACATTATTTTAATACTATGGTCATTTATCATTATCATTGATTTAGAATAGATCGGTAGTGTCAAAAGTTGCAAAAAGGGCAAAAGTGTTGAAAATGTACAAAGAAAACGGCTTGCAAAAAATGTATATTTAGGTGCTCGAACCTTCGCTTGAACCACTATTGAGATAAGCTTTCTAATATTCGTCCTCAACATCTGCTTTCCCGTTCCCTCATTACGCGTATCAGCAGTGCTAGAACTATACCCGTCCTTATCTCGCCCAATATAGGCAGCGCGCGGAAGCCATCTCCTTCTCACAAAATAAATTCGTTCACTGTGCAGTAGATGCCCCTCGGTATCAAACGAACATCAACCTGCACAGTGATCTCGAGCTTCCCTCAATTGTTCAATATATGAAAAATGCCTCTCGCCGCTACTTTGACGCGGCACCCCATCACCCTAACCCTGTAATAGTTCAGGCTTTTGAATACTCGACAGACGCGACAACAGACGCACGACCCCTCCGTAGACGCCCTAGAGACGACTTGAGCGATCCGGACGATGAAATCGCTGCCGCAGTGCAGGCAGCGATAGATTCGTCCAATCGGTCTTCACCATCTTTCAACACAATTAGACACAGACACCGACCTAACCGGCGAGGTCGAAGGTCCCGTAATTAGAGTCGATTTTATTCGCCTTCGAGTTTCTTGCTGATTCTTCTCGAAGGTGTATTCCGAATCGGTGGTCAGTTATGTAATTAATTCAAAGGGCTCCAGCCATTTCATCAGGGCCCCCTCAATCAATACCTAACAGTAAAGATCCAGGGGTGTTTACTTCGATACCCCTCGTAATCAATGGCAACTGTCCAAGCCAAGGTTTGTACCCCCTGGGTGCCCTTGAGCAAGTGGCAAAAAGTTAACTTTGGCGTGCGCCTTCTGCGTTACGCATTGCGGCGGAGTGCTTTTGCACCAGCCCCATCGTCCTGTAGAGGTCAATTACAGACCAACAGAAAATAATTATCAATAAAAAAAATTAAAAAAAAAGTTTCCTTCAGTACGCTGAGTACGCTTTTAATATTCATCTTGATTGACAACACGTGTACTAGGACAATATAGGAAAATTAGATTATATTTTTGTTTAAAAAAGTATTGTTTATGTTATTTAAAACCTTCCGCTTGACGTTTTCAAGCTTAGCGATGATAATTTACCGCTCGGCACATATGGGCCCAGCGACGAGTCGAAACAACATTTTATTTCGACACGCTGAAATCAGTCGCCATTATCGTTTCAATTCAAGTCGACGTCTCGTGTTAAATGAAAATGAAAAATGAAATGATACATCTAGCATTACTGCAAAAATGATACATTTAGCATTGCACACTATGCAATAGGTACAATCACAGTTTAGAAACATACTTCGGTATACATATTTTGCAGACATCTTTTCTTAAATACTAAATATCTGTCGACTTCCTAACTAGGCAAAGCCTGTATCTAGGAAGCCTGATTCCTTATAATGTTTAACATTTAGAAACTCAGCGGATAGAAAAAGTTTACGTAGTTTTTACGACCCTATTATAAACATGTACTCTAATAAAATCACCAAAATGATGCGCGAACCTAGTGTTTGCAGATGGAGTGGTCAGTCGGTAAACTCGACGAATCTTCAATGATTCATAGTCACATGAGGATAAAACTGATTTATGCATTGAAATAGATGTTTTGAGAATGAAGAGTTGACACACACTGAGCACTCCAGCGCTTTGATATAGGGTAGTGGTAGGGAACCTGTAAAGCTTACGGAGCATAACCTTTAGAACAGAGCGTTGTGCTCTCTCAGCCTGGATAATAAATGTCAGCACTGCCCCAACATGTTATACAGTAGACTATCAGGGATTGACATAGTGCGTAGTATACGGATTTAAAGGTTTCAATGGATGCTACATTTCTTAGATTTCGCATTACATGAATTACCTTTCTTATTCTAGCTGAAAGAGCCTCAATTTGCAATCGAAATGTAAGGTTCTCATCGATGTGGATTCCGAGATATTTCGTAACTTTTGTACGCTTTAACGATTCACAAGACATAATAAAGCATTATTATTGCACAATTCGCTGTGAATTTTAACCTTTGTCTATGCTAGGAGCAGAGGCACAAGTCTTATGAAAACACAAATACATAGTCTTCTTAGTGTTTAGGGTAAGAAGATTTTGATGCAGCCATTTAAAAATTAGAACCATACCTTGTTCGGCTGAGGAACATACTACAGGCCATGAAAGTCCATGAAAAACTAATGCAGTGTCATCAGCATAGCACAATATATCAGCGTTTTTAATTGGGAGATCGTGAATATCTTTGATATAGAGAAGGAATAGTGTGGGTCCAAGGATACTACCTTGTGGTACTCCAAATCTAATAGATTGCAAGCTACTAATAGTCTGGCCAATTCCAACACACTGTCTCCGTTCCGTTAAGTTACTTTTAAACCAGTCTAGGGCAATCCCTCGTATTCCCATGCCTTCCAATTTATTCAAAAGTATAGGGACGGAGACAGTATCGAAGCCTTCGCCAGATCTAAAAATATGCCAATACAGCATTGCTTACTATCTAGATACGATGACATTTTATTTGTTAGTAACTTAACTGCATCTTCTGTGAATTTTCCCTTTCGGAAACCAAATTGATTTGAGGAAATCAAATTATGTAATTCAAGGAAACTAACGAGGCGTTTATTAACCAGCTTTTCAAGCAGCTTAGAGAAAGTTGATAACAGGGAGATTGGACGATAATTAACAACAGAATTTCTTAATCCACTTTTATAGATTGGGGAAACCAAAGCAATTTTCCAATCATGAGGGAAAATCCCATTTGATAGACTAAGATTAAATATGTACGTTAGTGGTATAACAATTTCGTCTTTAACATGTTTTATGAGAGAGTTTCCTAAACCGTCAATTCCTGGTGCTTTATCATTTTGTAAGTTCACTATCAATTTCTCAACTTCTTCATAATCTGTAGGACTCATGAAAAATGAATTTGTTGGAGCATTACTGACTCTAAAAGTTTTCGCAAGATCTATTTCACTCCTGTTAATTTTAGCGAGTATTTGGTTTGATAATTTTTGACCAACTGTTGAAAAGTGGTTATTAATCACATCAATGGATTGCTGTATGTTTCGGCCACCTGCAAACGTCAGTATTCTGAAGGTTCTTTATTATGACTTGTTAGGGAGCAAATACTCTTAATTGAACGTCAAAGCTTTCTTGGGGGTTATTTTTATTGGCTTTTAGTTCCCTGTCTTCGTATTCTGTCTTCAACTTCCACAACAAGTCTGTGAAAAAGGTTTATGTCAATTTAATTATTTTATTATCTGGTTCATTTCTAACCCGTAAATGTAAACGGTCACGGTGTCGCATACATCGCATAAGTCCTAGTGTTATCCAGGGTTTTAAGTTATATTTAGATCGACTTATCTTGACTTCATGTGAATGTTTAGCAACAATATCAGATAAAAGTCTTATGAAAATCCCGTTGGCTCTATTTACGTCCTCAGTACTGTTAACCATAGACCAGTCGACATTCGTCAGATCGTTTTTAATAGAAGTATAGTCTCTTTGGTAATAAAGCGGCTTGGGCGGACATGTTTTGGCTTAGATACACTCATTCCTATCATGATTGGGCAGTGATCTGTTATATCAATTTGACAAACAATCCCAACAACTGAGTGATAACTGCCCATATTTTTCACATAAAAATGATCCAAGCACGATAGTCCCCTAGTGGGTTTCGTGATAGCTGGAAAAAGTCCGTGCTCATCCATGAAGCATTGGTATTCTAAAGTTTGTGGATTTCCTAAGGTGTCCAATATGTTCACATTTATATCACCGGCAATTACAAAGGGTAGTCCATTTGTTTTACCAACGTAAGTTTCTAAGGAAGAAAGGAATTTTTGTAAGTGCCTAACTGATGGTGAACGATATATTCCCAAGATATGTATTACATTAGGAATAAAAATAGTTAAACAATCAGCATCATCAATGGAAGGTTCCTCAACAGTGGGGCTCCAGATGTCCTTTACATACACAACAACTCCGCTATTTTGATTAATATGTTGATCTGTATTATACGAGTTATATCCAGGTATTTGCGGAATGGTCGGCGAATCGTAAAGCCAGCACTCAGTTAAAACCAAAACATCGATCGGCACATCCAATCGTGTTAGTGCTACCAAAATAATATCCGATTTTTTCTGTATGCTCCTAATATTGATTGAAAAGATTTTGAAATTTTGATCCGGTGTGAATATTACTTTACAGTTTAAGCGAGGCAATGGCGACGTCGTCGTACCAACAGGCGAGACGTTGCATCAATGAAACGTCGTCTTGACTCAATCCACGTGTCGTATCAGTTAACATTACATCACTCGAACATTCGAGATGCCGATTTAAAATATTGATCATTAGTGTAATCACAGGAATGCCAGAGTCGACGACGTTAGGAGATCTCGCATCCGAGACATGCCCGGAAGAAAAAATAGTGGCATTTGGAGCGATTGTCGCTTTGGTTGAGCTTCACTTCCCAAATGGGTGGCGTGATTGACAAGTCTACGATTACTCTTTTCAAAAACTATTTGTAAGCAATCAAGTTTCCTCGGCAGTGGAAATTAAGTTGAGGTTCGCTATTCCCATAATAGATATGGCTCCCTTCTTCGTCCCTTCAACGACACATCTGTGGGAGAATAGCTACAGATCGATTAGAGCCATTATTATAAATTGGTCTTTGGGAAGCACTCCTCTATAACCCCATAGCCTGATGGAAAAAAAAACGCACCATCCTACAATTTATTTATAGCTGCAGTAGTTAATATAAAGCACATGTTTTTGAAGCGTAGTGAGGCTTCTTACAAACTAAGGGTTGGCAAAGATACAAGAGGTTAGAAAAGATCCAATGAGGTAGATTTCTACCGACCAAAACGTATAGCTCAGGATCCACAATCGAACATCGAGTCTACGCTTAAATACCTAGTGCCAGTTCAGGGAAGTAATGTAATGGATTTTTGGTGAGAATAAATACAAGTTATCCATTTTCAGAGGCTATTACTTAATTAGCATGCAATAAAGAAAAATTATATCTGAACACAGCATTGTTTTACTTCTGTAGACATATATAGACAGCTAATAACACAACAGTTGCTAAGTAACCATTGTTGATTATACTCTCTCTCACTTGACAGAGGAGGTCCTATATTACATCATCACCACTTAATCCACATTTTTTTAAGCAGAATAAATGCTTTTGCCTAGCAACTCCCTTTGTTAACATATCTGCAGGCATAAGGGTTGTTTCATAATAATCAATACAGATAACCCTTTGCTCTGCCAACTATTGAACAAAATTATACTTAATATTTATATGCTTTGACCGTTTCCCTATTGCAGGAGTATACACTAGCTTACTAGCGCTTTGACTGCCACTAAATATAGTAATAGTGTCAGTCTGGTCAGTCAGTTCAGCATATAAACCATTAAACTACTAAAACTACTTCTTTAGCAACCTCACAAATAGCGATGTATTCGGCTTCAGCAGTACTCAGTGCTATACATCGCTGTTTCCTAGATTGCCAACTTATCGCAGCACCACCGAAAATCAGGATATAACCAGAGAAAGATTTCCCATCAGGCCCATTTCCCCAATCAGCGTCGGCATAAGCAACCAAAGGTTTGTTACATTTTTTATAACACAGCGATAGTTCCAATGTCCCCTTCAGATACCTAATCACGCGTTTCAACGCCGCCATGTGAGTCGAATCATTGCAGTTGTTGAATTGACTCAAAATCGTAACCGCAAATGATATGTCTGGCCTAGTACAACACGCCAGGTAACATGGGTGATCCTATAATCTCTTGATACCGCGTATCGTCATTCTTTGGTCCAGGCTTCAGACGCAGATTTGTCTCGATCGGTGTGCTAACTGGCTTACAGTCTTGCATCCTGAACTTTTCAATGATCTTGTTTATGTATGTCTTCTGGGACAGACATATCTCTTGCTTGTCCTTATTCCGCTCAATCCGCATTACAAGAGAGTGCTTGCTACTCCAAGATCCTTTATTTTGAAAGAACTTTCAATCTGCTCTTTAACTGCTTTAGCTGCAGCTTCATTATTGGTAAATATATAAAAATCATCAACATAAAGTGCAATAGCAACGAACAGTTCATCTTTTATCTTGGTGTAAGCGCATTGATCATAATTGGATCGCGTAAAGCCCATTTTCAAAATGTGGGTATGAATTTATTCGTTCCAACATCAAGCCGCTTGTTTCAAGCCATATAGAGACTTCTTTGGCTTGCAAACCTTGCGATCTTTCCCTTTTTGGACGAAAAATTTAGGTTGTTCCATGTAAATTTCCTCCTGTATATCTCCATTTAGGAAAGCGGTAGTCACATCTAAGTGATGTATGCTTAGGTCATTTTCGGCAGCCAGGGCAAGTAGAAAACGAATCGACAAAATTTTGACAACTGGAGCAAACGTTTCGAAAAAATCTATGCCTGGTTATTGCGAATAGTCCTTAGCGACCAGCCTGGCCTTATGGCGCTGCACGCTACCATCCGCTCCAACCTTGAGTTTAAAAACCTATTTCGACTTTACAACGTTTGCGTCCATAGGTCGATCAACTAGCTCCCAGGTATTATTGGCTTTCAGGGAGATAAACTCGTCGTTCATCGCTTGCAACCACAGTTTTTTGTCTGAACGCGCCATGGCATCTTGAACCGATACAGGATCAGGGATATCAGCTAAGAGAAAATTATAGACCATGTCCATATCTGTCTTGGGACGTCTATCTCGAACTGGGTCGTTCAGTAGGAGCAACCATATCATTTACAGGATCAGCAATATTTATGTTCACTGGATCTCTCAAATTTTCTGCCACATGATTCTCTGAATCGACAGAGTCGAAGAAGTTCTCTCCAGAGTCTGATTCGTATGTTGAAGTAGACGTGCTTTCTTGAACATCTACATGGACAATCGGACTCAGCGGTCTAGAGTCTTTTTGAATTTGTTCATTTAGGACATTCGGCGTAGTCACTGGTACCCCCACTGCAACAGGTTCAGCTAACCTTGGTACCTCTGGTTCAGTGGTAGTCCCGGGAATGTCATTTTGTAGATATATATCCACACATTTTTTTCTTTAAAACGGTATCTTGTTTCTCCTTTATCATGGGCACATTCTCAAAAAACGGTGCATCTCGAGCAATAATTATTTTTGTTGGGTTTTTATCCAAACTGATAAATCGGTACGCCTTTTGGTTATTGAAATACCCAGTCATTATCATAGGACTCGTTTTTGGATCAAACTTCTTCCTGCTATGATCCTTTATCAGAACCTGAGCCTTGGACCTGAATACTCTCAGATTCGACAAGTCAACTCGTTCATTCGTAAAGACCTCTTCTGGAAGTTAATCCGTCAGGGCCATGTTCGGACATCTATGTTTTAGATAAACCGCACATCCAATGGCTTCTCCCCATAATTTCTTGCTTAGACCAGCATCGTGTAGCATCTCGCCTTTTCAGTAATAGTCCGTATAGTCCGCTCTGCCACCCCATTTTGCTGTGGTGTATACGGTACAGACGTCTGATGCTGGATACCGTGTTTCTTGAGAAAATCTCCAAATTGACAATTCACGTACTCAGAGGCATTGTCCGTACGTAACTTTTTGATTTTCTTGCCCGTCTGATTTTCTACTAGTGCTTTGAAATCCATGAATTTCGCGAATACTTCAGTTTTCGATTTAAGCAGATATAAAAGTATTTATTCCCACCATAGGACTCTTCCTCCATTGGACCTGCCAAATCCAAATGCACTATAATTCGAGCAATTCTTTTGCTCTTTCATTTTCGAAAAATTCTTGACGCACTCTTTCCCCTTGCAGCAACCTTCACACGGTGCCATGCTCACCGCTCCAAATGACAGCCCGTCTGCTAAACCTTTTAATTTTTTCATCAAAGGCCTACTCAAATGACCCAACCTTCTGTGCCATAAGTGAAAAGCACTAGAAGTAGTATCTGGAGGAGACGTTAGAACCATCGCTGCCTCTTTATCTAAAACATATTAACCTTGTTTCAGGGGTGCTGTTAACAAAGCGTTACAACCTATAGTGACGCCATCTTTTCTAAAAACTTTACAACAAGTTTTATCAAAAACAACAACACAATTTTTACCACACATCTTACTTACTGATAGTAAATTAGTCATCAAACCTGGTACATTTAGCACATCTTCAAACCTTATAGAACGTCCCATGGCAAACACATTCCCTTTTAAATTGGATACAATTTTATCATTGTTCGCAGTTGTCACCACCTTTGAAACAACGTGTTCCTTGTTCTCCAAAAGTGTCTGTCTGACGTCATATCTGATGTAGCACCGGAATCTATGACCCATTCGCCTTTGCTGACTGTCGCTGACATAGCAGTTATCAGCCCGAGAGTCTCTTTACTATCCCTTTTATCATATTATGTTGTATTAAACTTCTTGTCATTAGGTTTTCTGTCTTTGCACTGCCATTTATAGTGCCCTTTCTTCTTGCACAGATGACATATTACCACTTTCTTGGTTTTGTCACTCTTTGACATAAGTGCTGAGTCGTCTTCTGCTGTGTTCTTAATCATACTTTCTTTAACAACGCTGCCACGACAGTTTCTGTCGATATTTTAATGCTTGAATGCTCTAACGTCATCACTAAGGAATTGAAGACATCTGTCAAACCTGCCAGCATTATAATCCCGACGAACTCATCATCTAGACCAGCTTTTATGCTTATTAACGCCTGACTCGTAGTCTGAATGTCATTCAAGTACACTTCCATAGTGTTGAACATCGTTAGTTTGACGTTGAATAGCTTCCGCAACAGATATAACCGCCGCAGTAGTCCTCCGTCAGCATAAGCTCGCTTCAGCGCCAGCCAAGTATCTCTCGATGTATTGACATGCATTATATATATCCGTGCACATGAGGCAAATTTTGCTTCTAGCTTTGGCATCTCTTTTCTTTGCCTCCGCTGAATCTAGCTTAAAATCTTCACTAGTACACTCCCACAAATCCACGTCCGTCAGAAACATTTCCATGGCAAAGGCCCATGTGCCATAGTTGGCCTGGCCAGAAAGTTTCTCAAAACTACTAACATTGGTAGCACCTTGCATTTTTGCAATTCGAGATCAGATACTTCAAATCACCACCTGAAAAGGAACCAGAAAGGTTGGGCCCTTAACCTAATGGATTTTTGGTGATTATAAATACAGGTTATCCATTTTCAGAGGCTATTATTTAATTAGCATGCAATAAAGAAAAATTATATCTGAACACAACATTGTTTTACTTCTGTAGACATATATAGACAGCTAATAACAAAACAGTTGCTAAGTAACAATTGTCGATGATACTTTCTCTCACTTGACAGAGGAGGTCCTATATTACATCATAATGAACATCTTTTGGCTACTGTTTTGAGTAAACATATCGTCCCCGTAGAGTGAAAATTAACTAACTAACAAATAGTGACTTTCGTAATAATGTAACTTCAAAGTTTTCAAAAAAAGAAAAATCATAACTTATAAATTTGGCGTTTTATTAAAAACTTTTTAATGATTTTGGATGTGAATTACCTGTCTTTTTTGCGTAGTGAAATCAGATTTTAGCAAAACCTTTTTACTTAGGACTAATTTATTCAAATACAAGTTAGTTAGTTTTCGCTCACTTGAAATGTTATGATTTAGAATTTGTAGCTAATATAAGTTCTTTTTGTGAAATATCACTTAAAATTTGCGTAACTATGATGGTGATCCAGGCATGTTAATGACATTTCGCTTGTTTTGTTTGTGTTAAAATATAATTTATATGTTGAGTTATCAGCTAATTGAATAATAAATTAAAATTTAAACTTAGAATTTCACCTGTTTCAATTAATAGATAAAATATAAATTATGTAAGTAGGCAATAAATAAGACAAAGAAAATAAAATCATGCATCATCTTTATTAAAAAGCAGCTTCATCAAAACATTCTCCGTTGTTCTGAAACGGGGGGCTGGTCCGCCTATTTTATCGACTGCAGTTTTGCTAGTAGGTAGGGAATAGTACCACGGATGCTGCTTATGAGTAGTAATTACTCTAGTACAAAGACTTATCGGGTCATTCTTTTTGGCCTCCGAAATAGGAAGAGCACTAAGGTAAGCCTTCCGAATAATGAACTGTTTTAAGTTCGACATAATGATGTCTCTGTTTCTGTTACGTACTTCCGTATTATTGACTCCTTGAGAGGTTTTTTCTTGTAGTACGCACATGTAATTCCACTGTCTTCGAGACATCCAGTTCAAGGTAAGGCCCTTCAAGAGGATAACGGATTTGTATTATCCCGGAACGTTTTCTTTCGAATCTTAGACATTTAATTTTTAGCTACTTTAGATTAATTTAGTTTCGTTGTGTTTTTGACAAATACTTCATTTATAGCTCTCACATCAAGCATTATCATTTTAGACAAATTCATGAACTGTATACGGGGTTTCAGAGTTCCTGTGTCTTTTAGACTTTGTTAGCATCATAATAGACTTCCAGACAATCGTAGAATAGATTGGTGAATGTCGTTGTTCTTTCTCAATGACATTGTGCATGAATTCCACCACTATGATGTGTGCCCGCTTTCTAGATATTTCTGCTCAAAAACCTCCAAATCATTATCTGACCGCTGAATCGAATGAACTAGGAAGGCTGCTATAAATTGGTATCACTATACATAGTGATTTCTTTGAGTTTTAGGAATTTGTGTAATCCCCACTGCGATGGCGTCATCTGGGTAGCTAAAGATACGAGTATCACAAGTAATCTGTCGTGGATATCGTGTAGTTCGTGGTTTGAACTACAAGGGAGTTGGGGTGATGGGGCGTCTCATCAAAGTAGAGGCGAGAGGCATATTTCATGAATTGACAGATCGAGAGAAGCTTGATATCGCAGTGAAGGTCGGCTTTCCTCTGATACCAGGGGACACCTACTGCATTTCGAATGAATTTATTTTGTATTATCTGGAGCAGTTCCAGAATAGACGGGGGGAAGGGGGGAGGCGAGGGGGGCATGTGTGAATGCAACGGACGCGTAAGTCAGGACGGGACGGATACAGACTTTGTAAAGTGTCACCTTATTTCTAAGGGATATTTTAATAAGCTTGCCTATGAGATGGTATAGGTGACCTTGGAAGATGGCCACCCTGTCCCAGATGATTTTGACGTGTTTGTTAAATCTGAGTCGATAATCAACAAGGGTTACTCCTAAGTACTTGGTTGACTTGGGCCACGGGATGTGTTGGTCAAACATCGTAATGTGACTGGACGGAAAGAAACGTTTGGCACCCACAGTAAGGTGTATTGCTACACTTTTCTCAGGGTTTACCAAAATGTGCCATCTTCAGAACCATTTTCCAAGAGCGATAATCAATCGTTAGGTGCGGCTCCGAAATTGGGTTGGTTTTAATCCGGTGGAATAGATCGCGGTATCGTCGGCAAAGAGAGAGATTTCTACGTTGCGAGGACGCAGAAAGTCGCTGGTGTATAATGAGCACAACAAAAGCGGGGAGAGTGCGAAGCCCTGAGGGACTCCGGCTCTGATGGGGTGCAGGTTAGATCTGATTCCCTCGACATGATAGTGAAAGCTGCGGCTCTTGAGGTAGTCCTATACTACGAGCACAAAGCAGTCCGGCACCCCAAGATGATACAATTTGTATATCAGCCCAGCATGCCAGACTTTGTCAAAAGCCTTAGCTACGTCTAGGAAGACCGCTTTCGTGGTTTGGGGTTTGGGGTTTGGGATACTTGTTGAAGTTATCGAGAATATGCTTCGTGATGCGGTGCACTTGATGGATTGCATCAACCCATCAAGTGCACCACATCACGAAGTACATTCTGAGTGTATGGCTCTAAAGCCAAACTGCTAGTCGGGAATGAGATTTATTGGACTTTGCAATAGACCAGAGGCGACTCAGAATGAGTCACTCGTAAATCTTCCCCAGAGGCTGAGGAGACTGATAGGGCGGTAGCTAGAGAGCTTGGTGTTTTTTTTCCTGGTTTGTTAATGCCGATGACGTCGGCACTCTTCCAGGCATCAGGGAACGAGGAATTGCTCATAGCGGCATTGAAGATGCTATCTAAGAGATAAACTAATAGGACAGTCCGCACCGTGGCGAGTTCCAAGAAAGCAATAACTACCCAAATCGCGGTAGTTAGCAATTTTCTGCGAAATTGCTTCTAGTCATGTAAATGAAAAATAAGTAAAAGATTTTAGTCATGCTCAAATAAATATATTTTACATATTGGAATGAGTGTAAACTCACTAAAAGATAATAATTATTTGTTACTACTGGAAGTTTTGTCAAATTCAACAGAAGCATATTCGTTTATTCACTAAAACGACTTAGTTAGTTTTCGCTCTACTTAATTTGTTCTAAGCCTGTAATGTTATGTCACAACAATCATTTAGTGAATTTTCTCTCCGATTCCAATGGCAATTTTAATCACATATTTCAGTGGAAAACTAACTAAGTACGCTTGGGTTTTTTAGATATCATCTGTTATTAAAGTAATAATCGCTAAAATGATTTAATTATTTTATCCTCACATATGTGGAGAATAATCATGCAATTAGTGAGTTTTGACATTTCCTATCTCAGTCATGAGAAGAGCTATCTATGGTGGTAAGATAGAAAAATAAAGAAAAATAAGCAAGCGTGACATTCAAAACTCATTTTCGATAAAAGTGTCATGTAGTTAATTTTCGCTCTACGGGGACGATATGTCACTTTTCCATAAAATGATTAATTTAAAAATAGAGCAAAATTACAATATTAAATCGCTGCTACAACAGAAACATAACCAACCACCAAAACCACCAAAACCACCAAACCAACCACCACGAAATAACCAACCAAGAACCACCCAATATCGATACGGGTGTAGAAGAGGATGTGGACAGATCCTTTGAATCCCTTCCGGAAGGCACTGATTGCGACAACAGACAAACACTCAAAAGATACTAGTTGCGAACTAAAATTTCTGATGCTCATAGATAACTGACTGACTAAGACTGTGGAATGCGTTGCCAATAGACATAAAAAAGGCAACTTCAAAGCGTATGTTCAAGCGCCAAGTTCGCAACTTTTATGTCGAAAAAGTTCATCATTCATAATTTATCTCATTTTTTTTATTATTTTTTTATTTGTTCCTAGATATAGTATGGATTCTTTATAAACTGTTTTTTTTTTATTATCTTCTATTTTTTTTCTCCTGTCGTACTTAATGATAAATGATAATAATATTATTATATTTTTTTTATATTAGTGTATTACTTATAATATTCTTTTGTATTCTTTTATTTATTCTTAAGAATTTAGTTTATAGCTAGGTACCTATTTCTATTCACTTTCGTTATTTATTTTTTACTGCACCGCTACCATTTTTCTTGCACTTCCAGGTTGACTGATAGAAAATGCTACTTAGCACTAAGTCCTCCTTGTACATTGTATTTGTGTGCTAAAGAATAAATAAATAAATAATAACTATGATGAATGATGAGAATTGCAGGATGCTGATGACTCGGAAAACGAAACGATGTTTGATTTTGCACCAGCTAATTTAATACAGGAGTCAAAAATAGCTAAAGCTGAATCGGAGCTTTAAAATATGGAATTAAATATCAAAAATTTCGAGTTATTGAATGGTGTAACATTAAGAACGCCGAAAATTAAAAACAATTTCAGGCTACTCCGGCTTTCAGTGCCCTGAAAGCAAATAATCTTTTAGCCGGTATCACTCCAGGGTGGAAGTCTAACGTCATTCTAGAATTTGATCTCAGCTTAGGGGCTATAACAAACGGATTGGTATCGGAAGGGATAGTTTTTCAGAATCTGCTAGATAGTCTACCGAAGGAAATTAAGAAAAAAGTTGGGAATGATTTTGTCACAACAAATTCCAAATTTAAGAAAACGTCCGACTCAATACTGCAATACGTGTGCGGACATCGAGCAGAGGTCCTAAAACATCGAAGGGAAATTTATAAGCCACACCGTAGAGCTCTCAAAAGCATTTTTCATGACATTCCACCTTCTGAGACTCACCTCTTTGAGGAGAAAGCTTTTATAGAACTAGTAAAATAACAAGGGGGCATAAATAAGATTTTTCCTGATATTTTTTTTCATGTTCTTACGAAATCTTTCACATATGCGACGAAAGCTAAGCCCAAATTTCGGTGCCGGACTCGTGTCTCCCCTTATTTCCCCCCTTGGGGAGACATCAGGATTTTTTAAATCCTGTTGTCTCCCCCAGGCCCCCCGGCCAAATTGAAATTTTTAAAGTAAGTTCTGATATCTCCCCAGATATCAGAACTTACTTTAAAAATTTCAGAGGCAGACTCGTAATGGCGAGTCAAGAAATGCAAAACGAACCAACTTCCACAATGCCAGAGAAAATGAGGCAAGGGCACGATCTTATAGTCAGAAGTTCTCCAACTTTAACTCCCAGTCAGGGAAAAAATGGGGGGTGGGACGTTAGTGACGGTTTCGAAGCGGGTTGCCTCGTACATCACACAGCTCAATGGAAGAAGTCACCCGAAAGCATTTTAAAAATCATAAGCTGATACAGAATCCCATTCAAAAAATTACCGCCGCTGATAATGTTTTCAAAGGAAAACACCAGGAGATTCCAAAGAAGATACTCTCCCGAAACGACCATAGAAATAAAGAAGCTTTTAGAGTTCAAGGCCATACAAGAGAGCATTCATCAGAGTGGCTTTCTCTCAAGCCTTTTCTTAAGGAACAAATCAAATGGAGAATATTGTCTTATATTCAACCTTATGTTTTCACTCCAGGGGCCTGATTCCGTAGAGTTAAAGTGTGGTTCAGTTAATGCCACTTGGACCATTCATTGCCACTGATCACTTGTTTCGAATTCACTAAGCTCAGTGAGCATGTGAAATGATGTCATCAAGGCGATGAGCACTCAACCGCACGGAAACTGTAATTTTACTAGGAAATACAAAACCGGTAATTCAAAATCAGAATTCACAAGGAATTCAACCGTCCGGAGTTTTCGGCAACCGAAGAGCATCCGGTGCGTTCATTGCATTTACTATCTATTAGTGTATGGTTAGTGAAGATAATGCATAGTTACTATGGAACTTATAGTTCTCACACCTACCTAGGTAAACTTTGTTTCATGTTTTATCGTGCCATGAAATTGTGTTGTTTTTGTGAAAGGTAGGTTTAATGACATGTATGTATGTATGTGGTATTTTATAGACCCTACCTATTTCATAGCAAGAGTAGGATTTTATCCCTAAAATTGAAAAATACCTTCCTACTGGTTTTAAAATCTAGTAGTTTTCTTACAAAGCCTAATTATGTAGTATAGTGTATACTAGTTGTCAATGTTCTTCAATGTCGGTGACTAATAATAAATAACTGATGAATTATTTGGATTACCTACTAAAATTTAAATTATTTATTAATACTGTAATATTACGAGTGTACTCTTCACCTTGAACAATACTTGCAGTGGTCCGCATTGCAAAAGCAAACGGAGTAGTGTTAAGTTACACCGTTTTCCAAAGACTGGGAAAGGAATCAAATGGGCGGAAAATACCTGAAACTTGTGCTAAATTGAAGGAGCTCAGGTCAGAGGAGCTACAAAAGTTGTTTTTGTATTAAATACTCAAATACTCATTTATTGATAAATATTATTACACGTCAACAAAGCTATTTATTCAGAATATAGTAAAAAAAAAAGTATTAATCACTATTATAGTACAATAAGTTGGTATACAGTGTGTATACATCCAGAATACAACAAATATTCATCAAGCAACAATGTCAACTTTTTTTTTAAATAGAAACAAAAAGTAACATACAAAATTATGTCATAAAATTATGTCAGACAAATACAACATAAATCAAAATAAAATCAATACAAACATAAAGTATGAATGTCAAAATTAAACACAGAACATAATACAAAATACATAATAATGTCATACTAACATAAATTCCTCAAAACTATAGAACGTTTGCTCAATAAGCCAGCGTTTCAGTCTGGATTTAAAACAGTCCACACTAGGAGCAGCAATAATATCCGCAGGAAGTCGGTTATAGACCGCTGGACCTACAAGTACAAGGATATTACAAGTTCTTATTTTATTCTATCATATTGGCTGGCCATTTGAATCATATTATCATTCATGTTAACCTAACGAACCTTCCTAGGTAGGTAGGTACTACTTTTTGTGCGCGCAATTCCATAGAACATGATTTTACGTCTTTTATTTTATGAATTAATTAAATTTGCTTACATATAAAATGTTTGTTTTAATTCTTATAAATTTAAATAAAAGGGCTAACTTATGTAATTTGTAGCTTACGAAAGCAATATCGTGTTGTTTGAATACTCAGCTGTAGGAAGAATGTAGGAATTTATTTTATAGTTTCGACTCGACCTTCAGCAGGACTTATTCATTATTCGGATTCGGAATTTTATATAGCTAGGCTTACAAACTTTTCTGTTTTTCAGAATGCATGGCAAAAACGAATTGCGTAAGCGAATTGTATGTTTGTCGTAAAAATAATTTCCCTTACATTTCGTTTTGAGTTGGTACATAAGCATTTTGAAGAAAAAAGCAGTCGGGGAAAGTAGACAATTACTATCCAAATCAGAATAGTACATAAATATGGTGAAAATTTGCTTCAATTACAAATGTTTTTGTTGGAGTAACGTTTGTTTGGGCAATTCATTATCGGGCCAATATCGGGCTTATAAGGTGTGATAAAAACAAAGAGGTTTTATTACGCTTACTTTAGGCGTAATAAAACCTCTATGGTTAAAAACTAAACCAAGCATAAATAATACTAGACTGCAAAGAAGATTCAAAAAAATATGTCCGCCTCTAAACTACCGCCATAGATTATATAATAATTCTGTCGGAAGTACTCGGTATCGGTTGTTCGGAGATTCTCGTCTGATCCCCGTATCTTCTTTGTAGTTTGTGTGTGACGTTTATGTTGAGCTTAGCAATTTAAATACTCTTTGGAGCTTAGAGTTCGCAAATAACAACACAATAGTTAATATGTCTAAAGTTCCAACAGTAGTACATTGGTTTCGTTTAGATTTGAGAATTCATGATAATCTCGCCCTAAGAAACGCTATAAACGAAGTAGGTACCTACCACCTTATACATAACTAAACTTCTAAGTGCAATAACAGCCACACTTTATATAATTATGACCGTATCTTTCTCTTTCAGGCAGAAAACAGAAAACATCTATTCCGACCTGTCTACTTCCTTGACCCTGACATCAAAGCAAAAGTCGGAGCCAATAGATTAAGATTTTTGGTCCAAAGCCTTCATGATTTGGACTCCAACTTACGAAAGCTAAACTCACGCCTCTATGTCATAAAAGGAAAAGCTGTGGAAGTGCTGCCGGAGCTATTTGATAAGTGGCAAGTGAAGTATTTGACTGCACAAGTTGATATTGACCCAGAGTATGTGCAACAAGATGAAGTAATTGAAGAAGTCGCCAATAAAAAGAATATTTTCATAAATCGACGTGTGCAACACACAGTTTATGATGTCCACAGTGTGTTGAAGAAGAACAATGGTTCTGTTCCTCTCACTTACCAGAAGTTTCTATCACTGGTTAATGATGTCCAAGTAAAAGAATCAATTGAAATAACAAAGCAGATTTCAGACCAATGCAAGCCAAAGGATGAAGCATCGGAAGACTATGATGTTCCTACATTTGATGAATTAGGATTCAATGAATCCAACATGGGGCCTTCAAATTATCCAGGTGGTGAAACTGAAGGGCTAAAAAGACTTTACCTGTACATGGGCAAAAAGCAATGGGTTTGCAAGTTTGAAAAGCCCAACTCCTCACCAAACAGTATACAACCCAGCACAACAGTATTAAGCCCATACTTGAGTCACGGTTGTTTGTCAGCCAAGCTTTTCTACCACAAGTTAAAAGAGGTTGAAAGTGGTTTGCCACATACAAAGCCACCTGTCTCTCTTATGGGACAACTTATGTGGAGAGAGTTCTACTACACAGCTGGTGCTGGTACTGCAAACTTCGATAAGATGGTAGGAAATCCAGTATGCACTCAAATTCCTTGGGGTAAAAATGATGAACATCTACAAGCATGGGCTGAAGGCAGAACTGGCTATCCGTTTGTCGATGCTATCATGAGACAGTTGAAACAAGAAGGCTGGATTCACCATCTTGCCCGACACATGGTTGCTTGCTTCCTCACCAGAGGAGATTTGTGGATATCCTGGGAGGAAGGAGCTAAGGTATTTGAAGACTATCTCCTTGACTATGACTGGTCTTTAAATGCTGGTAACTGGATGTGGCTCTCTGCTTCTGCATTCTTTTATAAGTATTTTAGAGTTTACAGTCCTGTTGCTTTCGGTAAGAAAACTGATAAAGAAGGTCAATATATTAAAAAATATGTACCCGAGTTGAACAAATATCCAAGTCAATATATTTATGAGCCGTGGGATGCTCCTAAGTCTGTCCAGGCTGCAGCAGGGTGTATTATTGGTGTGGGATATCCTAAAAGGATTGTGGAACACCAAACAATTTATAAAGAGAACTTACAAAAGATGTCAGCAGCTTATAAAAAAAATAAAGAGAAGAAGTCGTTGAAGAGACCTAGATCATGAATGTGATGCAGAGGTGTTTTATTTGTTCCTGAGTGGGGATTAAGAAACCTTTATTTTCAAACCTTTTTTTTGTAAACTCTGAATCTTTTTGTTATAATAATTAGAATCTACCTCAAAACTCAATATTTTACAAAAATATGTGTTGAAACTCTTCAATTGTATAAAAACCTGTAGTAGGATTAAATAAGTACTACCTCAATGATGTAAAAATACTGTTAAAATTAAACATTTTTAATTTTATAAAAAGATGTTCCATATTAAAAGTTTTTATCTAGTTGTTGATCGGGTGGCGATATATTGCCAACACGCCTCGTTGCGCGATACTGTGCGTGGGCATGCGGCAAGGTAGTAGAAACATAAATAATGTTTTTAACCTTATTCCTCACTATCTGCGCCCGCGGCTTCACCCACGTGAGGGATGATAATGGTGATGATGATGAAAAGTATCATATGTGTTATTCTATGGTATAGTATAAGCTATGTTATTCCAGGGTATAAACTATCTCCATTCTAAATTTCATTAAAATCCGTGCAGCCGTTTGAGAGTGAAGGTTGTTGATGAAAATGTTATACACTCTTAACCCCAACCCACCGGCCACCACCCACTGCTTTGTTACGCAAGGGCGGAGGGGCAGCACTTCCAGCAGCACCCGCGCTGGAGCAACCACGATTCATAATCTGTGGTAAAGTACTGGAACGTGCAAAAGCGGCTTTGGCTATGATATTTCTACATTTTAGTCTGTGATGCATACGTATTATTGGCTGTACATTATCGCCCATGCATTAGGTGTCTGACCCGTATTGCACAGCCAATAATACGTGCACATAATTTGGCTTCCCTTTCCTGGTTGCATATTATTACCTGTACAAAATCAGCTCGGGTTGATATTACTCGCCAATAATACGCGACCACATATTGTACATCCTGATAATAAGAAACCAATGAACGTAATTTTGGCCGCGTATTATTGGCTGTACATTCTTCTTCTTCTTTTTTTTTTTGGATGGCTTCTGCGGAGGCACTGGCCTACTAGCAATTTCGCCAATGTCAAGTGTATTATATTTTATAGTAATGTCACGTCACAGTCAATTATTGTCAAAGTCACGAATCAGTAAAATGGTGGACATTTACTGAAACTTCCGAGGGAGATTTGGAAAAATCACAAAATGCCATTTATTTCTGCGTTTGATTCTTTTGTCCGCACTCGTGCACGTTAACGAACACCTAATGGTTAATATTCCACCAATATTACACATTAACACTCGAAGATACACAAGATTGAGAATAAAATCTAACTCTACATCACAACATTTTGAATTTTTTCAAAAAACCACACTCTGGCTGTACATTATTTGCTTGCGTATTATTATTGACCGTGTAATCTATGGACTCTTTTCACCAGTCAATGTCTAGTAAAATGGTGGACGTTTTACTGAAACTTCCTGGAGAGTTGTGTTTATATACTCTTTGGTGAAAACATCATCAGCCCCCCGATTCAGAACCTTTCGATAACTCTGTTGTCGATCGATAAGGTATTATTTATTGTGTGGATTCGGTTTGAAATCGTTCAATTCAATACATTTTTCATTCACAATATCGAATCGATTCGGTTCGTTATCGAAAGGTTCTGAGTCGAGGGGCAGCAGGAGCATTGAGATATCAAAGTGAAGCTAAATTATCCCTTCGCGACACGTCGCCACGTGCTCGATCGCCACGCCAAGACCCCCCGGCGTCGGGCGTTACCCCCGTACCGCGCCATTATATGTTAACACATCAAAATTGACAACAAGAGAGCTAAAAAAAAAACAACTTTCTTTCAAAAAACTCGATTGTAACTATTCATTTGTGGTCTACAAATTATTAGGGTCACAAGCAGATTTATCGCCCCGGCAACGCCTCGCTTACGGCTGGTTGACGGTTAGGCGTCCACCCTAGCCGTCAACCAGCGACGTCAGACTAAATGAAGGCAGTAAATGTCAAATTTAATTAAATCTGATAAATGTCAATAAGGGTCAAAATCGTGTGACAGTAATTTTTGTTATGTACATAGCTCCAAAATCATTTAGAAGGTATCAGACGATTTTTGATCTTATTGACATGAACTAAGTACCTTGATATTAGATACATTTTGGTTAAATGAAAACCGTAAAAAAATAACTTTGCATAATATTGCCCCCTATGTAATAGCACAGAATATCTAATAATACGTAATAGGTAAAAGAGTACATAGATAGTAAAAAGTATGAACTGTACTGATTTTATTCCAACTGAAGAATGTTATAAGATTAAATGCTTACAATGAAAATAATATTCAAAACTGAAAAACTTATAAGAGGACAAAATTTTGCCTAAACTGGTTTTGATGATTTTAAATTAAAAATAATAAAGCGTACAATATTTTTTTACAACAACTATTCTCTACATTGCACACACACCCTCACCCTTGCCTCACTTTATCTATTTTTTTTCAGGCATGAGTATCACCTCTGTTAAAGCAATGGAGTTTACTGAAAACCAGCCCTGCAATAATGATTGCCAAACATGCACTTTCCATTTAAATAGATATCTATTATGCGAGTTGGTTTTGTTTAATTTAAGTGGTTTTTGGCAATAAATTATTGATATTCATCTTATCCTTTTCATTTTTTGTGTACCTTTTTTCCCAAAACTGGGCGTGGGTATGCAGGCCGCGAGGAGCAAGTGGCGCCCGCCAGCCGTAGCCGCGGCGACCGCAAGACGTAAGCGCGGTGACGGCGGATTGACCACGCGCCTTAAACACAGAATACTAAATAGTTACTACGTAACACTGCCGAGGCGCGGCATTGCCGAGCCGGTGTCGGGGCGATAAGTGTGCGGTGACCTTTATTCGTAGTTAGTGGTTGTGGTAGTAATAAAGGGGCCCATCGTTTTGTAACAATTGGCGAAAATAACTGTTAGAAACGCTAAATATGATTACAATTGGCGTTCCCTCTGGCCATTTGTGGGCGAAATTAGCGTTCTAAAGTTCTGAACGTTTTCGATCACCGTTCGTTCTGCAAGTTTCGATGACATGTTGACATAGGAAAATCGACCTTATTCCGTCAGCGATAGGGTCGTTTTTCAGTCAGTTTGGAAAGGTTCGGTAGTGTCAATAGTTGCAAAAATGACAAGTGTTGAAAATGTTCAAAGAAAACGGCTTGTTATGTATGTACATTTCGAAACTACCCACAACGCCATCTCATCATCTCGAACGCAGTATATATACTCTGTAATTGTGGTATTCAGGGGTGCGTTCACTTACTACGTTCGAGGACGCACGGATCGCGCGATCTCTCGAAATCGTTCACGGCGTCGTCGGGCGTTCGCCTGGGTCATCCGCAAACTAGTAAGGGAGTGGAGGAATAGTATGAAACTGACACTTCACAGTTGTCAGTTCTATGTGGACGTCCAAAGCCGTTCACTAACTCCGCATGATCGAGCGATATTCGCCCGGGTGATCGGCAGCCCGATTCCATAACTTGGCTTCAATCGAATTCTCAGTATCGCAGCCACTAATGCCTTGCGATAGAGTCGAATTTGCTATGAAAAAAGTGATAATCCGATTGAAGCCAAGTTATGGAATCGGGCTGCCGTGCGTCCGCGAACGTAGTAAGTGAACACGCCCCCGGAGTTAGTGAACGACTTTGGACGTCCACATAGAACTGACAACTGTCAAGTGTCAGTTTCATGCTATTCCTCCCCTCCCCTACTATTTTTCGGATGACCCAGGCGAACGCCCCATGACGCCGTGAACGATTTCGAGTGATCGAGCGGATGATCCGTGCGTCCTCGAACGTAGTAAGTGAACACGCCCTGCACTTATCTCGTTACCATGGTAATGCTATTCCTGTTTTCTGATTGGCTTAATAACATTTTTCTCCAACTATTATTACTCTTTATTGGCTAAACTTAATAATTATTTGACCTTTCATGTTTTTGTCCAATAGCTTTGCAGTGCCTTTCTGTCAGACAATACAAAATTCATAGCAAAATGTAAACATTGCCTGTGTAGTAGGCACACACAATGAATTATGTGAAATTCTTTGAAATAAACTTTGAATTTTATTCATTTATCATGTTTTGTCTTAAAAATAGACTACCGCTAAGTATTTCTATGCTGTAATTTCATCAATATGCCAAAAATCATAGAGTTAACAGTTGAAATAGAAATTGAAAGGGTTAGTTTAATCTTCTAATTTTGAAGAACCGAATCTGAAATGTATCACACATTCACTCACAAATGACGTACTACTATTGTATTCTCTTAGTACTATACTAGTAGGAGGACCTCAATTTATTTATACTAATAAACCACTTCTATTTTTTTATCTGTGATGTTAGCTCGGGGTGTGATTCCAGCTTGTGATCAAATTTCCCGTCTTCTTTCAGGTGACCTGCCCAGGAGTATGGCTCTGCCAAGATGGGCGAGTGTCCCTCTCCGTCTTCGCACTCGGCACAAACTACCAGACCTGCCTACTACCTCCAATGTTCCCTCTAATGTTCAAAGACGTATTCTACTTTCGTAAGAGATTTCAAGAATCATGTGGGCTCAGTAATATGTGTTGTTTGTTGAGTAAGTATGAGTATATATAGTTATTTTCTGGTATATAATCGGAACACACGAAAATTACCCCCTGTTCGGATCCAGTGTTCAGATTATAGTATGGAGAAATCAATAAGGATCTTTTTGAAATAATATAAACTTTTTCAAAATTGGTATTGGATCAATTAAAAACGCCTTATCTTGCTTAAACTTTTTAAAGAAACCTTATAATTTAGCTTGTCGCATATCTGAGAAATATTTCATGTTTTCTTTGATGTTGATGTCATGACATAAAATCCACAAAATGGATGGGGTGTAAAAAGTAACAACACATATATGTGTGACATTATTCTTGTGTGGCAGGCAACTGGAGACAGCAGGGTGCAGTAATGGCTAGGGTTTCAACAACAAAGTTTGTTTTTTTTCTTTTTGTTAGATCAACAACAAAGTTTGGTTTATCGAGGCTCTGCTGTACTTAATTCAAGTTTTCACCTCTCCTTGCTTGGGTGTTCATATAAGAGGAACCGGGCCATCCTAACATAATTTAAAAAACATCCAAACAAACTTTTGGGATCTGTTGGAATGTGGTGTTTTAGGGTAGGGGACCACCGCAGCCAACTAGGCAGATTAGATGGGTCATTGACCGCCTTGATCTAACTTACTTGATATGCGGGCTATTTTCCGCAATTAGGCCGTATGTCGGCCCTTTTTGCGTGATGGGTGGTGCTGCTTGTCAGTGCAGCCACCCGATGTCCTCCAGGAAAGCCAGCAGCTCCTGTATTCTGGTGCAGGCCTCCTGTAGGGTTCCCGGTGCTCCCAGGAAATGCGCTCTCTGATTCGCCACGCTATTGCACTCTAAGAGCACATGCATGGCCGTTTCTTCAGCCTCCATGCATCCTCTGCACAGGGGGCTGTCTGTAATGCCTATAGTAAATAGGTTATTATTAAGGGCACAATGACCGGTGATTATTCCGATGACTTGTCGGAGCTTATCCCTATTAAGGTTTAGGAGTTTACGGGAGAACCTTGGATTTAACTCCGGGAATGCCTCCCTCGACTGCCTGCAGTCCTTTATACTTGCCTAGTAGTTTTGGTGCAGGTTGTTTGTTCTCTGTCGGATCCTTGCTCGGATTTGGCTGAAAGGCAAAGAAATCATCGGTTCTGGACCTACCGCCTATCTTCTTCTGTCCTTCGCCTCGCCTCGCCAGTGCCGTCCGCATTGATCTAAACATTTACCTTGATTTGATGGTCACTGACCTTGACTCACATCCACTGATCTCAAGACCATTGGCTTTGACCTCGAGTTAACACGTTCGCGTGCGGTAATTTTGCTTAAAAGTTTTTAATAAAGCACTTAAAATTTCATACAAACTCTGACCGCGGTTGCAACCATACTGTATACTGAAAAACAAAATATTTGTCAATTGCAATACTACAGAAAAGTGTAAATGTTTTCTTTGTATCTTGGATACATTTATCTTTTACTATCAGTTACAGTCGTGCTGATTCATTTAGTTTTCATTCGATGGAGGAGGAGACTTTGGGGCCGAATTCTAGTGGTAGAAGTGATATAAGTGTAGAAGATATGGAGGGAAGTATTATTACTAGTGAAAAACAAGTGTATGAGCGGGAAGAGCTGCTGGAGATTATCGGAGGCGAGTTACAACCGAGCACCGTCGGCGATGATTTACGACCTATGAAGAGATCACGAGACGAAAACGACGGACAAGCTAATGATGAAGGCGAAGACGGGTTTACCCTAGTGCAGAAAAACGCGAAACGCTTTGCAAGAAGCAATTCTAATAACAGTCAATCGAGATTGAAAAAAATGCGTCAGAGAAAGATATTACAAACATTTTTGAGGTATGTGTGACATCCAATCAATTGCTACCAAAACAGATTGGTTTTGCGAAGCTGTTAAAAGCTGAAAATATAGAAAACATAACACACATGAAATACAAGAGTCCCTATGACTCATGAAATTTGAGAAAAAAGAAGATGCAGAGAAGTTAGTTTGTTGTGAAAAATTTGCAGAAATGGGATACAGATGTCACCTGACTAATGAAGTTGGCCTGTCGTATGGTGTTGTAAAATATCTAGAGTTAGAAGTAGAAGAGAAAGAGTTGATTGCGTCCATCAATTGCGACTATAAAATAGTATCAATTAAACGATTGAAACGATTATCAGAGGGAGGTAATTGGATCGACAGTGAAACAGTACGCTTCTGTTTTAAGAGCTCAGTGGTACCTAGATATGTATATGGATATAGTTGCAGATTTAAAGTGGATCCCTACACTTTCCCTGTAACGCAGTGCTCTTCCTGTTGGAAGTATGGTCATTTAGCACGAGCCTGCCCTACTAAAAAAATATTGTGCCCAAAATGTGGTGAACGTCACGCTAATTGTGAAACAGAGATATACAAATGCATCAACTGCAGAGAGTAAACACATGGCTTTTGACTTTTGACAAGAAGTGCCCAGTATTCTTGAAAGAAAAACAGATACGTTTGATTATGAGCCAAAACAACTACACATACAAAACTGCACTATCCAAATATTATGAAAATATAAAAAGCACAGGAATTACTATTTACCAAGAAACAGAAAAAGTGGTTGGAGGGCATCTTACACTGGGTGCAGAGCCTCGCATGCTAGGTGCACACAGAAAACCAGAACAGGACTTAGAACGACGTCAGGAAAAATCATATAAGGATGCATTAGTATCAGAGGCAATAACGCATGAGGAAAACTCGATGGAATCAGAGTGTGAGATTGAAGAAAGCCAGCAAGAAAGTGAAGAGGAAACCAGAGATATTCCAGAAGACAATAACTATGATTATGTCGCGCCAAGTACAAACCGCGAACTTCGGCTGTTCGCGGTTTGTACTTGCTAAGGGGAAGAAGAAGAAGAAGGGGAAAACAAAACTCCGTGATGAAACATCAGAACAAATAATACCTAGCTATGCAAAATCCCACGAGCAGACCTTACCTACACCACGGGTAGATGAAAACGTTGAGAGGCAGCAACATCTTAGAGACTTTTTGCGAAAATCTAAGAATATAGTATGTAGTTCAGAAAAAAATTTGGAAGAAAAAATTACACAAGTGTTGCAATTATGTATTGAAGAAGTTATGTCTTTAATAATTAAGTCTGTAAGTAATGGGGGGTTAATTAAAAACATCATTAAACTTTTTCATAATGGTTAGTACACCCTTAATGAAAACCGCTTTAAATATTATGCAGTGGAACTCACAAAGCTTGATGCCGAAGCGTCAAGAATTTGAACTTCTACTACACCAGGAAAAAATAAGTATTTGTTTAATTAGTGAAACATGGTTGGAACCTAGCATAATTTATAGAATAAGTAATTATAATGTTTTTAGAAATGATAGGACAGACTCATTTGGTGGTGTTGCACTAATAATTCATAAATCTATTAGAACACAAGTACACCCTTTGAATTTAAACAATACAGGAATTGAACTTGTTTGTATAAAAATATTAAATTGTAAGAACTTAGAATATATTGTATCTGTATATTGCCCACCTGCTGTAGCCACCTCACAAAGTGACTGGGACTGTTTATTTTCCAAATTTACAACGTAAGTCTATAGTTGCAGGTGACTTTAACGGACACCACACGAATTGGTCTACTAAAACAAACGCTAGGGGCTTACAGATACTAGATGCGTCTTTAGATAGCAACTGTGTTTACTTGAATAGTGGCGAACACACAAGAATTAAATTAGTCAATGGCAATCTACAAAAATCCTCACCGGACGTGACCTTTGTTACTTCAGATATTGCAGTATATTTTAAGTGGTGGGTAACAAATGAAAGTTTAGGTAGCGATCACTTGGCTGTCAAATTTTCGCTTGAGTTTGAGGAAATGTATAAATGTATGCGACGCCGTAACTTCAAACAAGCTGACTGGCCACTATACCGTGACACGTTAAGATCTGATTTCAGAGACATTGTTAATAATGATGATATTCAAACAATGTACAGTAATTTAGTTAAAAATATATATAATGCTGCGGACACGAGTATACCCTATACAAAAATATGCACTAAACCCACTTCATCTTTCGAACCAAAACCCTATTGGAGTTCATCGTTATCAGAAATCATAGCTAAACGTCGTCTGGCGCTTAAAAACTTTAGACGCAATCCTATACCTGATAATTTAAATAAACTTAATATTAAAATCAATGAAGCAAAACGTGCTATAGCTAAAGCCCGGACAAAGAGTTGGCACACTCGTTGTAATGAAGTGAACGAAACAACCAATACGGCAGATATGTGGCGCAAAATGCGCTGGATGAAAGGGTTAAGAGGAGGGTCCGCTCTAGCCCCTGAGGATACTAAAAAGGAACTTTTATCTTCTTTGGCTCCAGATTTTGTAGAATCTGCCGTACCTGTATTTACTTCATTAAATCCATTGATAGAAGGTGAGTTTACTTTACAAGAATTAATCAACTGCTTGAAAAAGAAAGACACTGCGCCAGGGGACGATGGTATATCATATTCTATGATATATCATTTACCCAGTAACTATAAGTCATTATTGGTTAAAATCTACAACCTAATTTACAGACATGCATGTGTACCTGAACAATGGCGTTGTATCAAAATTGTACCTATACCTAAGCCAAATACTGATCCTAACTCTACACCTAAATTTAGACCTATCTCGTTGATGTCTTGTTTGTGCAAGATTTTTCACGTAATGCTCGCCAAGAGACTGGAATGGTGTTGAGCAAAAGGGCATGCTTGCGCCGACAGTTTCGGGTTTCCGTAGAAGTCAATCATGTTTAGATTTTGTAGCCAGACTAACGTCAAAGATACAAATCGGGTTCTCGAAGAACATCCCTACTTTAGCCTGTTTCCTGGATATAGAGAGTGCTTATAATAATGTGGTAGTAGATCAGCTAGCTTTGACACTAGATAAGCTAAATGTAGGCACTCAATTTTGCAAATATATATGGTCATTTCTATCTATGCGATACTTGAAAATACAGGATATCAATGATGATAACACCCTTGAAAGATGGACAAACAGAGGTTTGGCTCAAGGAGACCCGATCTCTTCACTCCTTTTTAATATTGCGACATCCAAGATCTGCACTACATTTAACAACATTGATATTTTGCAATATGCGGATGATTTTGTTCTTTACACTCAAAGTGAAAATCTGACAGTTGGTACTAAAATCTTGCAGAATACTATAGACTTAGTCGTAGAAATCCTAAAACAAATTGGCTTGGAAATTTCACCAGAAAAGACACAGTTCTGTATTTTCAGTAGGGGGAGAAAGAGAGATCAAATCACATTGAGGGTTAATGGTAACAATGTTACGCCTGTCAATTGCATTAGATATTTAGGAATTTGGTTGGACAAGTCCCTATTGTGGAATAGGCATATTAATGAGACTCGCATAAAAACTATGAAGATGATAAATTTACTTAAAGTTTCAGCAGGCTCCAATTGGGGTTTACACCCCAAACATCTCCGGAGTTTATACATCTCACTAATTCGAAGTAGAATTGACTTTGGAAGCTTTTTGTACAACAATGCAGCAAAAACACATGTGATAAAATTTGATAGGATCCAGAATATAGCATTAAGAATTATAGGAGGATTCATAAAAACCACACCCATTCATGTGATGGAGTGCGAATTGTGCATCCCTCCTCTTGAGTTAAGACGACAATATTTGGCAACAAAATATTGTCTGAAAGCTATATCGTGGTCTAATAATTTGACGGTTAATTTACTGAAACAACTAGCAAACCTTTGTAATCGGAATTATTGGCAACATAAAAACATACCTCTTTTGGTATCTGTGTATGCAGATGTTCAGTTGGAATGTATTCAATCTAGTAATCCACTTAAGATGTTTACCTTACCCACATGGGTATCTAACATAAATACCAATTTTATCGAAACTGAGGTAGACCAGATAATTCATGCTAAAAGCCACTATGACACAAGAGTACTAAAATGTAATACATTACACATGATACACAATAAATATGCAAGATGCCTTAAAGTATACACAGATGGATCTAAAGGCTGTGACGGTATTGGTGCAGCCTACTAAAATCCCAGTCACAATGTGAAGGAATGTTACAAAATCATTTCTGAAGTAAATTGTATTATGATGATTGAACTGTTTGCAATCTCAGAAGCAGTGTCGTATATTGAAACAATTGGTTATAAGAATGTAGTCATTCTGACTGACAGCAAAAGTGCTTTGCAGCATATAGCTCGGTGCGCCTCTGGAATCAGAAGTGCTTCGATAGCTTATGCGATTTTAGAGAAAATTCTAAAATTCAATGCTAAGGACATGTTTCTGAGATTGCAATGGATCCCTTCTCATGTGGGTATCCACGGTAATGAGGTGGTTGACAAGTTGGCCAGAGATGCAATTACCATGGGATCAGATACATATGTAGTTCCAGAATATACAGAAGTACTGACAAAGCATAAGATTCAAATATATAACAAATGGAAAAATAATTTTGAAAGAGTTTCACTAGACAAAGGGATCTGGTACAGGACCATACAACATGAACCCCCTCATTTACCGTGGTTCCTTATGACAAAATTAAAAAGACAGATGATTGTAATAGCGTGTAGGCTTCGCTCCGGGCATATTCCACTCAATCGCTTTAAACATCTAATGAGGAGTGCTGATTCACCAAATTGTGAAGTTTGCGGCACTGTAGAAGATACTCAACACTTTTTGATGGAATGTGCCCGTAGTGAATCAATTAGATGTAAGTTAAAAGATTTGGGCCTAAATTATGAAGATGTAGGTATATTGCAGAGTGTCTTAGCAGAGCCAACATCTGGCATTGCTAAAACATTCTACAATTTGTGTCATAAAGTCCTTAACTCAAGTGATGTATAGTTAGTGAATTTACCAATGGGACTGGCATAGCTGCGAATAATGCGGCTAAAAGTCCTTTATAATAGAAAAGATAAAAAAAAAAAAAACATTGTAATGTAATGCTAGTACTGTCATAGTCGTGCTACGGCTGCAACCGTTCTGTCACATTCATATATATATTAATTAATTATATACCACACTACGGTTTTGTCCGTTTACGGTAGTGCCCGTTCTGTCATATTATGTGTTATATTATTTATTGCAATAGAACACTACGGTGAAAGCAGTAGAAAAGTAAGTGGTAATGAAATCATTTTATTTTGTACATGTTCAGGTGTTATAATCAAATATGATGTGAAATCTGTTTAAATAGTACACGTACGAATTTAAAATTAAAATAAAATAACTTTTTTTATTAACTGTTTTCTGATAAAAATCAGATAATTCATGTTATTCTTTAACCTAAACGGTCAGTCAAAGGAACATTTTTAATCAGTGTGCACTTAAAATCTATACTATAATAAAACTGTAACTGGGCTAAATCTGTACATTAAATATTTTTTGAAAATTTTAATTGAGATGAACTTCAAAATCGATATGGAGTGCAAAAAGGTTTTTTTTTATTTTTTGTCTGTCTGTCTGTCTGTCTCTTTGAACACGCATCACGCAGAAACTACCCGACGGATTTTGATGCAATTTGGCACAATCATAGCTTATGTTATGGATTAACATTTAGAACACTTTTTATCCCGAAAAAAACAATGGTTCCCGCAGGATAGGGGATGAAAGTTATTTAAAAAAAATACATATCACGCTGAAACTACCGTACGGATTTTCAAGTAACTTGGCACAGTCAAAGTTTATAGTATGTGTTAAAATGAATGATACTTTTAATCGAGATTCCTGCGGGATATGAGTCTAAAGTTATGTCAATTTGAAAGGAATAATAATTGCACTAATTACACTACAAAATACTTTCAAGTGCTTTCTGTAGAAACAGATTAAAGCCTTGAAAGTAGAAAATACTTGCATAGGAAATTGATTTTTGCCGTCATATAAATAAGGAGAACAATCGTGTTTGCAAAATAAAAGTACTTGGAAGCCTTGAAAGTAGAAAATACTTGCATAGCAAATTGATCTTTGTCTCTATATATATATAAAAGGAGCACTATCGCGTGTGTGAAAAAGTACTCTGAAGCCTTGAAATTGTTTGTTTGTTTGTCGTTTGAGGTAGTGCTGGCTTCTGATGTCAGAGTTTGTCAGGCCGCCCGAGGGCCTCTGAAATGGCTTAACGACTGCTATTAACCAATAACAGCAGGGACCGACAGCTTAACGTGCCCTCCGAAGCACGGAGCGATGGATAACCGCACGTAACTTCGAAAAGTCATTGGTGCGGGAGCCTAGGTTTTGAACCCGGTATCGTTGGATTCTAAATTGTACTATAGAACCATTAGGCCACCATCGCTCTTTTGAAATGAAAGTAAAAAAATACTTGCATAGGAAATTGATCCGTGGGTATGCATAAATAAAGACCACAATTGCTTTTGCGTAAAAAATACTTCGAAGCGTTGCAAGTTTTCTGAGTATGTATATACATTATATGTACTACGTTTTTTTATTATGTTTCTTCCATTGAGATATTATAATGTACTACCTACGTACCTACATAATTATATAATTATATTGGAGGTTTCTTCATAATGTCTTACTGGCAAAATGGTTAGTTGTCGGTATTGAAATGTGTACATACAGAGGTAGGTACACAGGTACACTTCACAGAGAAAGTATAGAAAACTTTTATTTTTTCAAGTCAATCCTCATATCGTGTTGAAAAAGCTCAAAAAGTAGGTAGGTAGGGTAGGTAATTATTAAGAGCCAGTTAAAGTGCCAGTAAGTAGGTACGTCGTTCTGTGAAACATCATAAAAAATAATTTGTACTAAGAACACAATGTTTCGATGCATTAACATTTGTTCGTATGGACCTCACAATAATGACCTACCCTTGATGCCCCATACAATTTACCTCACCACCTTAATTACTCTCTAATCTGTGCCACCTTACTTTCGGAGATAATTTTCTCTACTCAATAACAAGACGGTCATGATAACAAGTTACTTCATTTAAACTAGATGGCGTTGTCTACCCTTAAAACACGCAAGCGGTTTGTTACGAAGTGGTTTGAACGTTGAATGAACTCGAGCAACACGTTTTCTTCTTTTTTTACTTTATGGTCCTTAGAGGCTCTTAAAACGTATTGAGATGTTTTTTGTGTTTTTGATAGAATAAGTCGACTTCAGTTGTAAAACGCGCAGCGAAATTAAGCTAATTATTTATAGTAAAATAGTAATTTATTAATAAAAAAAAAAAACTGTTATAACGCATATTCTGTGAAGTACGAAGTGCCGTACTTCACAGAATATGCGTTATAAAAAGGCAAGGCAGTGCCTTATTCCGATGATTAGATGCCGAGCAATCGATAAAAAACTATTTGACGGCTGAACGAATTTTGAAGAAATGTAGTATAATATTGTACTTTGTAGGTTTGGTCCTGGTCCTCCTGGTCCTCTGGACCTGGACCAAACCTACAACTGGTCTGGTGGTGGTTTGGCTTTTGTACCTGGAATAAAACGTGTGGGCTACTTTTAAATGAAATGACCACGCGGGCAAAGCCGCGGGCACAGCTAGTTATAAATAAATCAACAACATTTTCAGACATTTTTATGACTGAATTCACACAAGGTATGCCACTCTTTGAAACAACCTGGGCAAAAGGGAGTTTTTTTTAAGCATCCTTTACACCTGAATCGGGTATCTCTGAGTTTCTTTTTTTTGGTGCAGAGATTGCAGTTCAAGTATTTGAACTCTCTCTTTGCATTTCTTGAGCTGATATCTTCCAGCCAGTGACCCTTTAATTCCTCTTTTGAGGATTCTTAAGAATCTGTACCCTTTGCAGCTCTGTTGGAGTAAATAGTTCCTTTCCTTATTAGATCTCTGCCTGTCAATGTATGGTCTAGTTTGATCATTTCTTTGATAAGCTTTTCGCGAAAATTCTAAGTCAGTGCCTCAATAAAATCATTTATATTCCGTTCTCCTTTTGTGTTACTGTCGGCCACGTATAAACACCGTAAAATCTGATCAAATCTTCGGCCAGACATAACATGCGTAAATATTGGGCGAAAGTTTAAAGGGTCTGTACATGAAGAGAGTTTTCGTCTAAGCGGAACGTTTATTCGACCGTGTAGTAAACACAATCCCAAAAAAGCGATCATTTCGTCTTTAGTAATCTCACGAAAGTTTTGTTTACGGCTATGCCTTGTATGAGGTCTTTCCGTGTTTGCCAGTTGCTTGCCATAATCATTAGTCCTGGAAATCAGAAAATCTAGCAGTTTATCCTAAAAAGATAGTTTGAATAAGTCTATTGGACTAGAGTTGTCATCCATTGTTACGCGCATACCCTCATATACAAAATCAAAATCTAAGACTGGGATTGGTTCTGTGGTATCTGTCCATTCCTCACCATCTGTGGTTATTTCTAAAGTTTGAACGTCGACATCAGGGAGTATAACAGAAAGCTTATCAGTGCATTGTATTGATGTAGATGGCACGTTATCATCAGGTGCCTCTGGAAGCTCTAAACCATTGTCATATGTACGTGAAACAGAACGATCATCTTGATGTACTACTTGATAGTCGTTTTCAGAAGTTTGTACAGATGCCTGACAAATAATTTGTTGGTTTACTGACCTGTTGTTTGCATTAGATGAGTTGAGAACTTATTGATCTTCTTCCGACTCTGCATAGGTTTCATCGGAGCTTGAATTATAATTTTCTGGCACAAAATCCTTATCCGAGCCAAATTCACCATCATCATCACTATATGGGTCTCGCCCTGATGTTGATTCTGGCGTGGAAACTTCTCCTAGAAGTCTTTGTATATGGCTTTCTTTAGTGTCGTTCCTTGAACTTTTTATCTAAAACAATAACTTTATTGTGTTTATAAATATCACAACACTAGACGATTTCAGTGTAATTATATTGGTATTCACAGGGTAATAGTTATATCATGCACTCAGTTTTCCTACAAACATAATGTAATAGGGTTTTGTACTTACTTTGACATAAACATCGATATATTTGCCACACAATTTAGCGTGCATGCGCGTCTTTTACAAATAGCGTCCACCGTGGCACTGCTTTGAGCGCTGAACAAACGCCCATAGACACAATACGGTTATAGGTAGCAGCAGTTTCTTTGTGTGCACACCTGCGTGTATGTTGGACTTCCTCACATATACAACGTCGTCACTGCGTTATATTTTGCCAGAAAGACCTAAGGAAGCCCTTCTAGAATGACAGTGGACACTTATTTATAATATATTTCTCTGAAATTCATCTGCTAACACCGTACTGTATCCTATAACTGATCAAAAAATAACTGTCCTATCCGTACTGCCATTATAGAATTTACAATAGTACGGGTTAAGCCGTCACCGCCCCCGAACGTGTTAAAGTTCAAAGGTCAGTAACCTCAATGTCAATTTCAGTGACCTTGCAGTTTAAGATCATTAACCTCGAGGTCATGGTCAGTGTCTTCTAGTTCAATTTCGGAGCTTCTAAGTAAATGACCTCAAAGTCAAGTTCATTGGCCTTCAGGTAACTAACTCGAGTTATGTGACCCTGAACCAATCTGGACATGATTTTTAGGTTAAGTCAAGGTCAATGACACATCCCAGAATGCTTGTGGTGGTTCCCCACCCTTGGCTAGTTTAATTTTACCCCAATTTCTCCACTCCAACCGGAATGGCACTTATGTTATACTTCCTTACGTAGAAAATCTGTCGCCGAGTTACAGGATGTAACAATACTTGAGAGAGCGTCCAGTTCAATTCTAGGCTGAATGCGATGATGATGTGGCCGAAGGTGTAGCATACTTACCTAGTAGATACATATTGAGTATCCACTCGAACACACCTAGATTATAATTTACCAGAAACACTGATGAGGGCAGAGCATTCCACTCCATTGCAGTTCTTATCTATTATAATAAATCAGTAAGTAACAAAAAGTCTGAATAAAGAAGATAATTAAAAAAAATGGTCTAGGAGGTTTAAAATAAGCGACTGGATAAGAATATAACATTTTTAAATGCTGTCTGTATGTTTGTTTGTTTGTTCAGGCATTACTTAGAAACTACTAGACCAACAGCAAAGCAGTTTTCATTGTTAGATAGCTTAGGGTTTGACTTAAAAACTGGTGTATATCTCAATCTGATGAGAAGTCGAGCAATCGATAAAAACCATTTGACGTTGGAACGAAGTTTGATGATTTTGGTACCTTCTTTTTATAAGTTAAATTGTATGTAGTTAAATGTATGTACATACATTTTGTAACTTACTGAGTTATTACAGATAGATGGTTTTTCATTACAGAAGGTGAAACAATATACTGCGAACTGGTCCAATGGTGTGAAGACTGTGATACAGGGGAATGTACAATACTGGCACAGTACCTTGGAGCCCTGAACGATGTACATTTTGTAACTTACCGAGTTATTACAGATAGATGGTTTTTCATTACAGAAGGTGAAACAATATACTGCGAACTGGTCCAATGGTGTGAAGACTGTGATACAGGGGAATGTACAATACTGGCACAGTACCTTGGAGCCCTGAACGATGTGCTTTTCCCTTCTGACGTTTGTTCCAATGATGGAGTGGACTTGCTCATGAGGAGATCTAAAGAATTCCCTGTAATGCTCTTCATTGTATTAAGTATTTATTTATGTTTGCTTTATTAGATCTTGGAATGATAGATCTTTGTTTCCTTATAAATATTAACTAGCTTTTCCCCTGGTCATTTCTCTCGGTTATAAATATTAACTAGCTTTTCCCCTGGTCATTTCTCTCGGTTATAAATATTAACTAGATTTTCCCCTGGTCATTTCTCTCGGTTATAAATATTAACTAGCTTTTCCCCTGGTCATTTCTCTCGGTTATAAATATTAACTAGATTTTCCCCTGGTCATTTCTCTCGGTTAAAAGTAACCTATTTGTTATTAGATCTTGGAATGATAGATCTTTGTTTCCTTATAAATATTAACTAGCTTTTCCCCTGGTCATTTCTCTCGGTTATAAATATTAACTAGCTTTTCCCCTGGTCATTTCTCTCGGTTATAAATATTAACTAGCTTTTCCCCTGGTCATTTCTCTCGGTTAAAAGTAACCTATTTGTTATTAGATCTTGGAATGATAGATCTTTGTTTCCTTATAAATATTAACTAGCTTTTCCCCTGGTCATTTCTCTCGGTTATAAATATTAACTAGCTTTTCCCCTGGTCATTTCTCTCGGTTAAAAGTAAGCTATTTGTTATTAGATCTTGGAATGATAGATCTTTGTTTCCTTATAAATATTAACTAGCTTTTCCCCTGGTCATTTCTCTCGGTTAAAAATAACCTATTTGTTATTCCAGGACCAAAAGTACCTACCTATAAAGTACAATAAAAAACATTTCATCAAAATTTGTTCATTCGTCAAAAAGTCGCGATTGCTCGGCTTTTACTCGTCGGATTGAAATACAAAGTACCTACTCCAGATTTAAAGTAAAACATAGGCTATTTGACAGTGAAAAACCGCATTTAAATCGGTCCAGTAGTATTTATGTGATGCGCGAACATACGGACAAACAAACGCACAGACATAACAAAAATTTTTAAAAGCTAAAAATACACGCCTGCCCTGCCAAAAAATTTAACTTATGCGAATAAATTATATACTGTTGGAATGTGCTTATCAAGGCCTTCAATTTGATACCCATATTGTAAAACTGCAAGTTTTTTTTCGCCTTCTTATGTGGAGCCATAATGACGCCATATTGGATTTTTTCAAAAAATAATATATTTATGTTACTTGGGGGGATGTAAGGATTCTAATGATACCCCGTACGTCTAAATCTGTTCAGGCCATTTTATGTTATGGTAGAATAAAGAAACTCACATACATACAAACATACTCGTACATGAATGCTAAAAACATAACACTCCTTTTTTGGGCAGTCGTGTAAAAAGAATGTACCTATTCTTGATCAGTAACTTATTTTAGGCTATACCATTTAATTTTTATTGTCTTTTTATTAACTTTTTGTTAATGCTTTATTTTAAGTACTAGCTGTGCCCGCGCCTTTCCCCGCGTGGTTATTTCATTTAAAAGTAGCCCATACGTGTTATTCCAGAACCTAAAACTACATTTCTTTAAAATTCGTTCAGCCGTGAATTCGGTTTTATTCGGTTTTATTGCTCGGCATCTAATCATCGGATTAAGATACCAAGTACCCCAGTTTTTAAGTCAAACCCTAAGCTATCTAACAATGGAAACCGCTTTACAATCAGTCCAGTAGTTTTTACGTGATGCGTGAACAAATATACAGACACAATAATAATAAAAAAAAATATATTCTTGTTTGCTTATTTAGCTTATTTTAAGTAAACTAGACATATTTTTTTTTTAATTCTTTGTACGGACTTTTTCGTGCTTATTGCTTTATTATAAGTAACAAACAGACATAAATACTTTCGCGTTTATAATATTAGTAGGTATGGATATTCTTATCTAGCAGTACCATCTGAATAAAATCGGAACACTTTTTAACAATAACTTACCTACCAATCTAAAAAATTCAACACAAGCACTATTATTTATTCTGTGACAATAGGTAACAGCGTTGACAAAAACCATAAAACTAACGTACTTATTTAATGATTTGATGTCCTCCAAATATCATCATCATCGTTACTGAAGAACCGTTAATCCAAAGAAGCATATACGGCTTTCAGAAATTAGAGATACTTACTACTTATTAGTATCTCTAATTTCTGAAGGCCTACACTGAAAAGAAATGAAATACTTTTATTTTATAACCTTAAAATACATGTGAAATTAAGAACTAACTATAAAATATTCAAAAATATAAGGCTATAAAAAAAGACGCAAATTGTGTTGTTCGCAAGCAAACAACACGCTGATTTTCAGTTACGACCTTTACTGACCGTAGGTACTTCTAATTGAAATGCAAAAAACCAGAGATATTTACTACTTATTAGTATCTCTAATTACTGAAGGCCTACAGTGACCGTACTTCTAATCGGAATGCAAAAAAAATGCTACGTTTACCGTCTATTAAACTGTCTACTATTTCAGGGCATCCTGTCACCTAAGATCGAGATAGCCACAAAGGTGCGCATCGACGAAGTGTGGAGCGATGGAGCCATGAGTCGTAACTCCCAAGTGAGGCGTACAGTCTGCCAGTGCCAAGAGGATGACATGGATGGAACTAGGCAGAAGCAAGTGTGTCACACACCAGAGTATCATAGGTAGCTAAGTACCTACCCTCTAGGAGATAGATACTAGATAGATTTTAATAATAAACTAGCTTTCGCCCGCGACCTCGTCCGCGCGGACTACAGTTTATCGCGAAAAAAACTTCCTATGCTCTTCTAGGATATTAAAAACCAATGCAAAAGTAGGTATAGCACCAACGCTCTTGATGCTTTTTGACAGACTTGTTATTTCGTTTCCATGGCCACTGTTCATTACAGCGAGTAATCAACATTTTCCATCTTTTCCCTGGAAACTTTCCTTTTTCTGGGATAAAAAGTATCCTATGTTTTATTCCAGGATATGAGCTATCTCCATTCCAAATTTCATCAAAATCTGTCCAGCCGTTATCGCTATAAAACTCTTCAAACAAACGAACGTTTTCACTTTTATTATATTGGTGTGGATACTCATAGATTTAGTTAAAGGGAGGAAGATACGGCACGCTTTAATATCATATAGACAAAAACTGCACACTCCATCGCTTTTTGAGCTGCTTTGCATTGATCTTGTGAGAGGGCATGTCTACTGTACCTATATAATACGTAGTACATACTATTATTTATTCTGTGCTATAAGTGAGGACAGGCTAAATGTAAGAATTCAACAATCAACATGATAATACTACCCACATATCCTTTCAGGAACAAATGCACCAAGGCAAATCTTGGTTGCACCAAGCGTCCGCGGTCGGGGTCACGCTCCGCATCCCACTCTCAGTGCAGCCTGCCTAGAAAGCCAGACAGACATGAAGCGTGCAAGTATCCCAAGTAAGTATTTACAGCCGAGTAAGTAGGTACTTACGCTCGTGCAAGTATCCTAAGTATTTACACCCGATTAAGTACGTGTAAGAAATTGTGAGATGTTCGGTTATAGGATCAGAAGGTTGATAATTCTAGTAGGTGTTCACTAGTGGGGATGCTCATTGACATATGCTTGGGGTTCTGCTATAATACTTTTATTAGGTTTTAACTCTATAATATTTAACCGACAAGTTACATGCGCGGGAGTTGGGAGACGACTGTCGGTGCTAGGGAAGGGCGGCGGCGATGCCGTATGCGAACTCTGATTAACCCTGACAATCGCCTACAATATTCCCTACTACAAAAAAAGAGGTCTTGTGACAAAAAACACTATATAAAAAGTAAGTACATTTCTGGGTGTTGACATAATTTCAAACAGTTGACAATTTATCGGAACTCACATTTCGCTGTAATTCAGCGAACCTCAACAATTTACAATAGGTAGAACATAAAACATTTCACAATAGGTAGACAATTTTGTTATTGTTCAAACTTCCTTCGGTGTCATGTTTTGAGTGTTTTGTTACGTTATGTATTTTGCAATCACGATTGCTCTATTTCTAAGCAAGAATGTATTAAAAACTTTACATATTCTAATTATCAAACACAGGAGAAAATTATGCTGTCTTACATTCCAAACTTTTAAGGTTGAACAAATATATCTAGGGTCCCGTTATCACATACAAAAGACATACAAAAGTCCTCTTGTATAAAAGTCCATTTGTTTCATAGAAGGAGGATATTGTAGGCGATTGTCGGGGATGCTAGTTAAGCAGATGTCGCGGCATCGGCACCGCCCCTAGCACCGACAGTCGTCCAACTCCCGCGCATGTAACTTGTCGGTTAAATATTGTAATTGTGGTTACCTAATAAAAGGTATTATAGCATAACCTTAAGCGTATATAATAATAATAAATTTATTTTTATTGCAACAAAAAATTATGTCTATATATAGTTATGCTTTGAAAATTCAATTAAATATTTCATAATTATACATTTAAATTGATTCCCTAGCTACCACGGTAGGATTCCCTGAGTTTGCGGTAACTAGTACTCTTCTAAGGTTCTATGATCTAATGCACATCAATTTAATTTAGAAAATAGAATTAAGATTATTCAATACAAATTAAGGTCAAGAGTGTAAACGTGTGTAAGTAGAAACAATTATTCAAGCAACTACAAAATATAAATTCTGGTATGAACGTACGAATGTAAGTAGTGTTATGGAATTACGAATTTGTAAACGTGCTAATGTGTGAGAGCAATGTTCCTGCTTAGACATTTAAATATTATATTTATATTTGCTACGTAGGTAATAGGGTTGCAGTCTTAGGATCAGGTTCATGCTTTAATAATTAATAATAATTTATCTTGGAACACGTAGCAATTCTTCCGTGCCATTATAGTTAAGCTTAGATAAATATTGTAATATTTTATTTATGCACTTATATTTTGTGTCATTCTGAAGTTTTAAAGATTTATTAAGTTTTCTATATAAGTAGCATCCCAAAAAGCTATAACACTTTTTCCCCAATCGCGTATTTGTTTTACGTGCTTGCCAGGTAAGATTTCTTCTGGACCTTGTTTCCTCATTAATAGTACCTGTATGTAGCGCTGACCTGTGGAAACGGAGTGCAGTTGACATAATAAAGATTTGCCTAACTCTAAGATGCTCAGTATCCTGGTATAAAGAGTCTGTAGGATATCTGTATGGTTTACTATACGCCACCTTGAGGACGGCACGCTGCGCGTGTGAAATTTATAAACATATGTATAATAATTATACGTACTGTAAGGTTATGAAAACCTAAGTTTTGTAATGTTAGCCTTCAGTTGGTTAGGTTTGTCGAGTAGGAGATAAAACTTATCTGCACCAACTATAGTACCTAGTAACTACAGCTACAGAATAAATAACTTAAAGAGTATTTTAATGAAAACAAGGAAATGGGTTTGCAATTCTTTATATTGTTTACTTATTTGAACATCGGATTCAGAATACACCACTTTTCAAGAAAACCGGCAAGACACTACGTGGTGAACACGTTTTGTAATATTGTTAAACCAATAACTATTTAGGTACATAGTTATTAATTATTTAAATGTGATAATTGGTCACAGACAAACATTTATATTTGCCTTAGTTACACTAGGCATATTAACTTCTCAAACAGTATTTAAACACAATCAAATTGATGATACTCCCGTTAACTATAATTTTATAGATCACTTCATCACCCCACAATGACGTGATACACAGTAAGAAATACACAGTATAATTACATAGATATAAACAAGCAGCATAACAGAGTAAAAGAAAAGCACTTAACTTGCCAAGGTCCTCTCGGTGCGGCGGCCACAAGAACATTAAACATTGCAATTTTTTTTATTTTTTTAGGAATGACTAAATGCTGTTGGCCTTATCGGCCTCTACAGCTTGAACCGGGCTTGGAGGCGGGCGCTAACAAGCACTCCGCCGCAATGCGTGACGTAGAAGGCGCACGCCAAAGTTAAATTTGGACGACCCGCACGACCCCCAGGGGGTACGGCCCTCGGCTTGGACGGCCGTCTGATTACGGGGGTATCGAACTAAACACCCCTGGGTCGCTACCGTTAGGTAGTGATCGAGGGGGCCCTGAACAATGGCTAAGTGCCTTTTGATTGACTTTTATAACTGACCGCCGATTCGTAATACACCTTCGAGAAGAATCGGCAAGAAACTCGAAAGCGAATAAAACAATCGGTCACAAGAACACTAAACATTGCCAAGTCGAGAGAGCCTTTATATAACATTTTCGAACATCCGACGCTGTCAGAAGTCATCCGAGACGAAGACTACCGATATAGTCCGAGCTATTTGAGTCGTTTGAAAACAGATCAACGAATATCTACCATTTACTTTATTAATTACATTATTCAGGTCTGATAGTGGTATTGGAATACATTATAATAATTATGGCATAATAATACAGATGTTTCATAGTGATGGATGACATACATCGTAAGTTTACACGTGGTACTTTACTTTTCTTTAAAGTAGTCAATACTTCGTTTCAGAACGAAGTATTCGTTCTGAAAGGTGACTGCTGCAAGTAATTCAGCAAGGATTGGCAAAGTGAAACGTATACCATGGAGATTACTTTTTGTTGGCAACAGTTTTTAACCTTTTGAAGACGAATAATAATTTCCTAAGGCGACCACTGAGGATTTGGATTTGTTTGATCCAGTTAAGTAGTTCATCAATGTATATACCAAGGTACTTAAACTCCTGTTCCTGTACCAAATTTTGGTAATGTACATTGCAAAGGGTCATCGATAATACAAGCGTGGAGTTTTATGCATAAATGTATTTTTGGGGCACTACGATTCGAAACTCTGAAAGCAATTATTTTTGTTTTGCTTGCGTTTAGTGTAAGAAGATTGGACCGGAGCCATTTCACAACCTGACGCAGTCTATCATTTGTACACTGGCTTGCATCTTCCCAGCCACGACCATCAAAAATTAAAGCAGTGACATCAGCGAAAGCAAATAACTTGGCATGGCTTAGATTAATGTTACGTAGGTCGTTAAGGTAGACTAAGAACAATATTAGACCGAGTACACTTCCTTGGGGAACGCCAAATGTTCCTTCTTGTAGGTTACTAACGTAATTATTTACTTTGACTTTTTGTTTGCGGTTTGAAAGATAGGATTTAAACCATTCCAAAGCTAACCCTCGTACACCTATACACTCAAGGTTTTTTAATAGTATCATCCTTGAAACAGTATCAAAAGCCTTGGCAAGGTCCAGGAAAACTCCGATACACCTCTGCCCAGAGTGCAGTTTATTGGCTACATGGTCTACTAAAGCTGTAACGGCATCCTCCGTCCAGACCTGAACCCGAATTGGTTTTGTGAGAGAATGTTTTTATTTTCTAGAAAGGATGTCATTTGTGAATGAAAGAAAGGATGGCTTTTATTGACTACTTTCTCTAGTATTTTAGCGATAAAACTTAGGAGGGATGTTGGTCTGTAGTTAGATACCTATTTGAATACAGGACATATATTTGCTTGTTTAAGTTCCTCAGGTACAATACCAATTTCTACACTTAGGTTACAGATGAAGGCTATAGGAGCAGCTAGAATATGTTTACCTAGTTTCAGTAAGTGGTTGCTGATGTTATCTTCTCCTGGCGTAGAGTGAGATTTGAGATTGCACATGATTTTATTTTATTTATGTATATCAATGAGCACCGCCTAGTGGCGGTGCTCACTAGTGTGAACACCTCTACTAGAACTATAGACCTTCTGATATAGGCAATCCATACTGTGCCTAAAGTAGTACAACGGCATACCTTACAAGTGGTGATCTATCGACGTGTTTTAAAACTGGGGTGTATGTGCTCAAATTGTGTAATAAAAAGTGAACTACAGATGATAGAAAATAAATGTACAATCGAGTCTCACAGTCTTGACCGACGTCGCAGTTCGGTGAGAGTAGATTTATTTGGCGACGGCAAACGCTGTCCGTGGCATACTCCGTTGATTTGTAGACCAAGGCCTTATTTGGGATACTTGCACGAGAGTAAGTCCTACTTACTCTTGTAAATACTAACTTGGGATACCTACTTGCAGGAGAGAAAGTACCTATGTAGGTGATTGTCGGGAATGCGTATGTCAATGAGCATCCCCACTAGTGAACACCTACTAGAATTATCAACCTTCTGATCCTATAACCAAACATCTCACAAGTTCTTACAAGTGGTGGACTTGACAAATTGTTTAGTAAAAAGGGAACTACAGAAAGTGCCATGAGAGGAGACTCCCCGTTGTAACAAGGCGGGTTTAAAGACTTTGTTGGAGGAGCCCGTGCATGCATTCTGCAATCTCTAAAACATCGGTGGAGACCTCAACGCCCACCAGTGATACGACAGCACGAGTTGCAGAGTTGCAGAGTTCGTCGTCGAGGTTCAAGACCAGAAGAAAAACCTACGCAATCAGTACGTCTACCAGGCGGGTGAGAAATGCATAGGAAGTGCATATATACCGCGGTAATGAGTACCTACGTGTTATTTATTGATGTCAATCGTGCGCCATTTGCCAGCAGCAGTTAGATTTTAGAAGGACGCCTATGGAGTCATTCGAGGATATATACCCCTGTCATCTGAGTTAGTCTGGCGCCGGAGGTTAATTAGTTGAAGACTTTATTACTTATTTTGATGCCGAGGACTGGCGGTCAGAGAAAAATAACTATATGCTGGGAACGGTTTGCGGGACTGAAAAGAAATGCAGAACAGGTATGGTTAGGACTATCTACACATTCGGATGGACGAATACCAGACTATGAAGATCGCGTTAGAAAGTCAGAAGGAACACGAGATGGAGACGGAGTCGCCTCCCATGGCACTTTCTGTAGTTCATTTTTTATTACACAACTTGTCAAGTCCACCACTTATAAGAACTTGTGAGATGTTCGGTTATAGGATCAGAAGGTTGATAATTCTAGTAGGTATTCACTAGTGGGGATGCTCATTGATATACGCATTCCCGACCATCGTCTACATAGGTACTTCCTCTCGTGCAAGTAGGTACCTATATTCCAAGTAAGTATTTACGAGAGTAAGTAAGACTTACTCTTGTGCAAGTATCCCAAGTAAGGCCTTGGTCTACAAATCAACGGTGTAGGCCACGGACAGCGTTTGCCGTCGCCAAATAAATCTACTCTCGCCGAACTGCGACGTCGGTCAACACTGTGAGACTCCATTGTACATTTATTGTTTATTAACCTTTGCCCGCGACTTAGTAAGTGTGGACTCAAGATTATCGCGGTAAAATGTATCCTATTTTCTTGACCAGGGTTCTAACTATCTCCATACCAAATTTTATCCAGATTGGTTCAGTAGTTTAGTCGTGGAAAGGTAACAGAGAGTCAACGATATTGGGTTCGGTCCTAGGCTCCGCACTAATGACTTTTCTAAGTTATGTGCGGATTTCCATCGCTCCGTGCTTCGGAGGGCACGTTAAGCTGTCGGTCCCGGCTGTAATTGATTAATAGTAGCCGTTAAGCTATTTCAGAGGCCCTCGGGCGGCCTGACAATCTGACACCAGAGGCCAGCACTACCTCATACGACAAGCAAGCAAGCCTTGTAAGTCAAAATAAAGCTGCTTAAGTGGGCCTAAATATATGGGTGGTTGCAGTGAGGAAGGCCCAACGCCCGGCGACGTTCTGTGGCGGCCGCCGGCTTGCCTCTCCGTCCGCCAGTACGTTGCGGGGTGTCCCCGCACTGCGCGCCGTATCCCTGCGTACCCCATGTAAATGACCTCACTTCTCTCAATGACATTTTTAATCCATGAGCATATATGTACCTATAATAACTGTGGCTATGTGAGCTGTAGACCTCGCTGTAGAGCACAATCTTTTTTGCAAACAATCTAGCGGTGCACGGTAGCGCCACCTAGTTACCTTATTGTAAAACTAACATTAATAACCAAGGTGCTCCATCAATCTCTACCTAGTGGGTAAAGGGCTGATTCCACTGGTAGAAACCTAAAAGAGAAATTTACTGCATTTTGAGGAGGTATTCTGCTCATCACGCCAAAGATCCTCATCAGATCTTCACCAAATTTTTATCAGATTAACATGAAAATTACTACCTTTCAAATAATAAAAGAACCATCGCAATCGGATCTAATAAGGCGGTGATATTCAGTAGCCCCCTTTTTGCCCCTTTGGTAGTACCCCTCCAATCAAAAATCCCCGACGACAAAAAAATCCTGAAAAATCGTTACACCTGTACAACAAGTTTCGTCTAGTTCGGTTGAGAAATGCGACCTGTAGAAGAGAACAGCCGGAGATCAGCGCGCGGACTGACATAAGAAAACATTTTTGCCCAAACTGAAACGGACACGCTTTGCTCGCGCTTCGCGCTCGCTCGGTCAATAATTGTTACAAGACCGGATGCTCCCCGCCTCTGTATATTATATTCAACCTAAGCACAAGTCAGGCCGCACAAGTTTCTAAGGCAAAGGCCTTCTAACCGACTGAAGCATAGGAAATGGCGGCTACGTATGTGTGCGTGAGGAGATAATTTGTAGTTGATACACAATTTCATCACAAAATACTGCATTGTTTTTTATTTTTCCGTGAGAACTTGACAGAAACACGACTAATAAGGTCGAGATCTTGCTGCGATGTGGCGGCGGATCGGCATAACATGGTGTAAGTTTATGCGTGAGGCTTGTGCGTACGAGCGGATATCTTGGGTGGATGCTCCACCTTCCATTTGGCGGTGTGGAATCCGTCTTTTTTTAAACATTCTTGCAGAGAGATATAAATTATAATAAATACACACTATTTATAAAAATTAGTGCAAAGTTTCACACGTATAAACTTTTCTGTGTGACAGTAAAAGACAGCACTCATCTAAAAATGGGCCTGTCTCGCTCTGGCTTTCTTAGGCATTGTTCGGGTTTACTCGCAGTAACAACTCCTGTCGTTTTTTTAATGAAATGGGGCCCATACTGCTTTACAGAAAACAAACATTGAATTGAGACACGTCTATATAACACAACATTACATTCGAATGTATAATTTTTTTTATTGCATTCCATAATGTAAAAATAAGATAGTAATAAACGATAACATATCATTATGGACCCTGTCGGGCACATCAACTAGAAGAGAGCAGGAGTTATAATACCTACATTAATTAGACAACTGTTTTATTAAAGTTTAAATAAGCCACGGTCTGTAATGAATGCGTTGCTGGCAGATCGAGCTTTGCTTAGCTAAGTTCTCTTCAAGCTGGCCAGCAGGGCAGTCATTGCGGACCAAGGCTTTTATAGTGCTTCACTCAAACAATGCGAGTAATTTAAATAAAAGTAGGCCACAAATTAAAAATGAAAGTAAAACCCCCGAGCAACAACAAAATAAAAACAACAAAAAAAAAACAAGAACTAGAACAACAAAACAAAAAACAACATCAACAACAAAAACAACAAGATCATCAAAAATAACAAGGACAACACAAAAAACAAAAATAATAAATAAAAAAAACAACAACTACAAAAGAACAACAATAAAAACTAAAATAATAAAAGGACAACAAAAACAACAACTACAAAAAAACAAAACCTACAACAACAACAACAAAAATTAGCTCAGAACCATCTCAATCACATCAGCTTACAAAAAGAAAAGAAAAACATCATAATCGGTCCATTCGTTTGGGAGCTACGACGCCTCTCTTTTCGTGTTAGGTGGTTACAAAACCACAGAATAAATAATAATACTACGACAAAACACGACAATAATGAAATTCCATACAACTTTGCTGGCGCTTATTCAAGAAGCGCGGCAAGGATGACTTTGCCCAAAGAAGGTTGTTGAAATAATGACCAACACAAGCTTGTTTGAGTAAATACATTTTCCCACGCTAGCTCCGCCTCCACACCCGCATCAAGCACTGAAGTGCCTGCGTAACAAGGTTGAATATTGCGAGCGCTGTTTGAACACACAATTTAGCTCGGAACTAAATGACGTAAGTCTCAAAAGCTATTTATTTTATTGGCAGGCTAATAATTTAGTTGGGTCAATTATGTCTTGACAGTGGTTAATAAACAATATTTTCTTGCTGTGCGATTTATTTTAGAGATAAAACTTAAGCCGTTGAGTAGAAAAATGATAATAATACTGAAAATACCGTAATTTTTGATAAGAAAATGTATCGAAAGAAATTCTGTTAATCACGTTTTTGTCTTGATCAAAGTGAGATAAAGATCTCAAAAACATATATGTTAAGTTTCATATGTATCAGGTTTGTGAGCCTGGTCACAATAAATAATAGTACCTGTTATTAATATAGTTTGTTATCTTTGAATAAATCGTGCAAAGAAAAATATTTTTTTTAATCAGAAAATGTTTTAATTTAGTGACAAATACATTTCCATTGAGCGTTTCCTTTCCTTTTAACCTTCACCCGTCCACACCTACTTTTGCGCCCCCAGACCTCCCTCCGTGGCTTGTGATCGGCGCCCCCGCAGCGCCACGCGCCCCCGCCGCACAGCTGTCTACAACGTGAACACGAGAGACGGCGCCTGGACTAAGAACAGCAACGATATAGACGATGAAAAGTGGGGATACGTTTATTTTATTTTGTTTTGAACTTCAACAATAATGTTGAAGGGATTTAATGAAATATTAGGCAATCTGGAAGGCTCGAAGCACATCGTCATTTTTGGGTTAGTGATCATGCCAACCGTTTATTTCTGACTAGCACCAGCCCGCGTGGTTATTATCCCGGAGTATACAATAAAATGAAATGTCCCATATCCTTCCTCACGATGCACATAATTAGTTTAGCCGTACGGGCGTGAAAAGTTAACAGGAAGACTTTCGCTTTTATAGATTAGTGTGATGTGATAGTTTGAAGTATGCTGTAATATTTGATAAGGACCATTTTGTAAAAAAAAATGAGTAGGTATAGAAAATAACAAAAAATAGCGTACCACGCGAGGTAAAAAGAGGTCCTCCATCATCCCCATTTTAAATACACGAGTCACCCTTTATTACTTACTTTATTGACCGTTAGGAACAGTCTCAATTAAATCTTACGCAGAGTTGAACCCTCTTGTCTGAAGATTACGATCTCCATATATGTATGGCTGCTATACCCCTTCCCTCTCCCCTCAGAACCCCCTCTCCCGACCCCCGTGGCTCCCCTCGTCGGCGCCCTTCCCCCGTGCATAACGTGCGGTGCGGGGCTCGGTGGCGCTCCCATCCCTACTACAATGTTTACAACGTGTGTGCGGGAAATGCCGCCTGGCCCGGGAACCACTTGGACGGGGAAGTCGAGTCTGATACTGAAACGAGGACTGATGCTGAGATGAGGTTATTAATCATTATCCTTTACAGGATTTTTCGTGATCTACCTTAGTATTGTTGAGACAAGTCTCAGAGTCTTCTAATCTAATGCCACCTTAGCTTAGTGTAAAACAGAGAATAAAAATTATTTAAGGCCTCATTGTGTCGCGTTCGCGCTGCACTTGCACCGCATTTGCTGTGGGTGATTCAATGCGATGTAATTTGAGATTTATTTATGTCTTAGGGCAATCATGTAATATAAATATACCTAACATAGAGTGCGGGGGTGGTTCCCATTTGTCCCGTGGAACATGACGTCATCGAACAAAAAGAGTCTATTTTTACTGATTTGTTCTTTAGAACTATATAAACTAGCATTTCCTCCGACTTCACTACTCAGTGACGTCATGGAACTAACTAGATAGTTTATCCCAAATTGTTCCACGTGATTAAACTCTTGCATTTTATGAACAATCTTCCTGTCATATTTGGCGTGAGTACATTGAGTAAATTAAAAAAAGAAAACTGAGTTTGGAAGTGTTTAGGAAGTAGAAAAAGGAGTGACTTTGTGATATCACTAACCAGAAATGTTTTAATACTTTTAATGTTTGTTCTATAAAACAGTTTAGGAAAAAACGTTTCCATTGTTCTATGGAACAGATAAGTAAGAAATAGACTCATTTTGTCCGATGACGTCAAGTTCCATGGAACAAATGGGAAGCACTCGAGTCCGGCGCGGCCCCGGCTTTGTCCAAATGCTTCCTACTTGTCATAATGTAGGGTACCTCCCAACCTATAATACTTCTAGAAGTCACCCTACGTATGTATGCGTACCTAATCATGCAATCTCGTGCAAGAACGCTGTTACGTGTATACTTGTATAGCCGGCATATCCGAATACTATTTGAAGGAAAATTAAAAGCTGGCGTGTTCCGAAAATCTCAACTACGATGAATAGACCTTATCAAACGTAGCCTACTAGATCTTGACCTAATTGTCAAAAGATAACGATTTTGAGCCCAATTTTCTTTACCTTAAATAAATTAAAAGTGGATTAACAAAGTCTTTTAAAATTAAATATTTTTCAGGTTATCAGACACCGACAAAATGTCCACACCGACCGAAGAGCGACTGCAAAAGATCCTCCTAGAAAGCAGGTACATCGAAGAAGAAAACAACTACAGGAAGAGGTCCCAGGAGTTCAGGAAGCCCTGCACACCCAAGTTCACTCCGTGCGTCTGCGAAATTTGCAAGAGGTACCACGAGCTGTTCCATACCGACCTGTACTCTGTGAAGGATGCAAAGGTTTAACTAGTAAAATCTGGTCAAACTTGAAAAAATCCCCGAAAGTGAATGACGAAAGTAAACTCTGGTCAAAATAGAAAAACCCTCGAAAGTGAACGTTGAAAGTAAATTCTGGTCATATTTGAAAATCCTCCAAGAGATGAAAAGGTTTAAAAGTAAATTCTGGTCAAAAAAGAAAAACACACAAAAACCACACAAAGTGCATATGTCTTTTAATGTTCAAAACTCCATTCAGACCCTCATGTACGCGGGTACAAATAATGCCATCAAAATTGAACATTTGAGTACAAACTCAAGTTTCTAGCTGAAGTAGTGCCCAATACCCAAAGAGTAATTAGAGCTGGGAACGGCTGCACCGGTTTCCTCCAAACAAAACTATGAACCATCTCACCAAATTTACCTTTAAAATGTAAAAAACCGCATTTAAAAACACATAGACCGATAAAGGCACTCAAATAGAAAGAGGCTAAATATGGCGAAAGATTATAAATATAGGGTTACAAACTTAAATGTGCTAGATAAATAGATTACTTTTGGAATTTTAAAATTTAATGAATGTATTGAATTATTGTGTATTAGAAAGGTCGATGTTCTTGAACATTTCTTTTTATAGTTATAACTAGGTACTTATAATAATAATAACTGATAATGCAATACGTAGGTATTCCCTCTGTTGAAATAGAATATACAACATAAACACAAATATAACATTAAGAGATATTTCTGGATGCAAAAATTATAATATATTTATTACATTTTTTATATATTTTTTTGTTTTAGTATTGTGTAGCTGTATTTAGCAAGACAATTATAGTTAAGTAGTTTCGCTAGATACCTAACTAAAGCTTTAATTATGACAACCTCATTAAAGTGGCTCTTCCTAAATATTATGTTCAATGTAATCAATGTAAAACTTAAATAGGCATGTGACTTTGCAGACCTTTTCGTTGACATAAGAAGTTACACAATTTGATGAAACACAATGAGGAATATATTTACTATTGAGTGTTAAGATTTTTTTTATTTTAGATCAACTTATTATCCTCGAAATCTGTTGAAAATATTTGGTGCATAATTTATTTTTAAAGTGCGCAGCAAATATTAACCCTTCGTAACTCATACCAGAAGTAGTAGTCGCAGCGGAAGTATACGAGTATGTGTCTCGGAAGTTATCTGCTAGTCGCTGCGCAAACTGCTATTTTTCAGGCGCAATCCCGGTGTTGAAGGTGAAGACAGCATTGTATAACGTTTACGTTTTTCGCATATTCTATCTCGCTCTTATTTTATGCTGTTTTATCCCCACAGCAGTACCTGCGCAATCTTTCACAGAGCCTAACTTCACAAAAATAGATTGGCTGCGACTACTGTACTATGGGTTACAATAGCGTGCGCCTTTTGTTGCATGATATTTATTTAATACAGAGAAATATTGAGAACTGTCTATTTGTTTATGTGTATATAAGTACAGTGTGCTTGTATAGTAGAGTATAGACCAGAGTGCAATGTGTTTGATATTTATACTTAAAAACTGTTTTATATTAATTTATTATGTATTAAATGTTGCAATCATGAAATAAATAAAACAAGCTAAACACATTAAAATTATTTTATTTTCATTGCTATTATAATATTCCGTAAGCTAGGGTAACTTACAATTAACTATAGTTAAGTGATATGGCTCCACTTTAATACTTAACTAAATGTTTTTTAAATAAAATATGTTTTAGTTTGACATAAGCATTAAATCAACTTTTGACCAATTTGAACAGATATGAGCATACAAGCGGCAGTATTCAATTCATAAACAGCTCTTATATTTATTTACAAAATAAAATGCCTAACTTTAAACATAATTTAGTTGGTAAAATAAGTGGACGATTTGTTAATTGTAATAATCATCATATTAAATTCAGTTGGGAATATATAATTTAAACTTAATGTTTTGAAAATCAAGTACTCCACAAGGCAACATAATCTTATATCATAACGATAATTCAATACTAAAGACAGGAGAGACTTCTCTAAATTTCAAATGTCGAGGTCCTCGGTTTAAGGTTATCGCAGACTGATCGCCCAGCAGGCAGACGCCTAGCTGTCAACCAGCGTCGTCTAGCCGTCAACCAGCGTCGTCTAGCCGTAAGCGCGGCCTCGCGCCGCCCCGCCGTAGTCGAGGCGAAGCGGTGCCGTAGATTTAGATCATAATAGATATTACAAATGATTTTGGAATTACGTTTGTATGGACAATTCATCCTCCGCCGTGACGCCGAAATTTACCTTTACATACAAACATAGTTGCGTCGGAAGGATGGAGGAGGATTGAGAGGGTACAAGAGCGTATCTGGGTCGACACCGAGTGCGCCAGACCTATGTGTATCGGGGCCAAGGTACCGCTGGGAAGACCTTCAGAGATAACCGACGGTTCGCGGGAGAGAAAAGTGACTCACTCTTGTATCATTGAGAAAACTGTAGCTTCGAATTAAACAAACGGGAGCTAGATGCAGTTTCGTGTAGCAACCCGCGAACAAAGTAGACAATATAATATAAATTTACTATTATTTTAGCTATTAAGTACCTAAATATAGCATGTATTTTTTTTATTATGGACGGAAGACGATTCGTCAGCCTTGATAATTGCCTAATCTAAACTATTAAAATAAACTAGATAATTTACCTAATTATTATGACCATTTTGTACATTCTTAATATTTTTATAAATTTTTTCAACCGTTATAATATTTGCACGTTTTCTGTTTAGTGTATATTGAGCACCAGTTCCTATTCCATGTTTTTATACTTTTCACAGAACAAGCTACAAATATGTATTATATGATGTATACGCCCCACAATCATTCCTTGAACAGATTATTGTTTTCATTCTTTGGATGACGTTTTTACAACTTGAGCGAAATCGTGATTACATTTTGTAAGCTTATATTAATGCAAAAACACGTGATACTTGAAAGCCTCGGCACGCCTTCGCTTCGCTTCGTATTTATCCATTTAAACATGTTCCCTCATACTGAAATATTCAGTAAAATCAAATACCTTCGTACAGTTCTACGAAACTCACTATGCGGTTCGGCTCTTCGTATTTCCGAACAAAGTCCTGTGTTTTGATATTAGACCTTATTGCAATGTATTACGGCTCTATATTTGAATAAAACATTGAAGAAACTCAAAGATTTTCGAAGCGAAATCTGAGTTTCATAGTTCTAAAAGACCATTTCCAAAAACTTCAGTACCCTGTTATCAAACCAGTTAGTGGTCACTCAAGGGGTACTAGCGGTGACCTTATGTCCTTTGACCGCCTTTCGCTCCTTCCTCTTCACATACTTGGTACAGTCCGCTACGAAGGCCACAAAGGCTACTAGAGCGCAGACTCCGTAGAAGATCGCTAGCGCTATTAGGAAGGTTTCCTCAGTCCATTGCCAGATATGTCCCGAGTCGAGATAGTCGAAGTTCGAGAGGACTTGAGTGCCGTTCGGCGGTGGGCACGGGGACTGGACTATAATGTCTTGGTAGGGTCTCTGTGGACAAATGTTATAGGGTCAATCATAATGACGGTCGTTTTATAATTCACTGCTGGGTAAAGCCAGGTTGTTGGATTCATTAGACCATCTATCTAACTAATATTCGGCATCAGTATTGTACAAATATTTTTGTACTAGCGTTTACCCGCTGCTTCGCCCGCGCGTACTATTTATCGCGATAAAAAGTATCCTATATCCTTTCCCAGGGTACAAACTATGTGCATACCAAATTTCATCACGATCAGTTCAGCCGTTTTGTGGTAACAAACATACAGACAGAGTTACTTTCGATTTTATTAATTTAGCATGGATTCTATTCTTCAGGGCCGTAGTAGGTAAAAAGATTTCGAAACGGATTAATTCGAAAGATCAAAGGACCTTAGAGTAGACATATATTACTAAAGAGACCATGCGTGAGCAGGCATGGATTAAGTATGTCTGCAAATTACCCAACGAAAGTGTAAGGGCGCTTTTGTTCATGATTTTTATTTGATTAGGTTGATATTATCCAATATAAAATAATAATTGGTTTAGTACTTTTTTATTACTGAATCCATTTTTAGCAATTTCATTCGTTCTTTTGTTTATGTTCTTCTATATCTCCAGGATATCTGTACAGATTTAGATGTATTTTATTTCATTTGAAAGGGTATAATCTCCTGTAGCCACATCAATTTCATCAAAATTGGTTCAGGAGTTTTTTAGTAGATCCATTTTTTTTCACTTCATAAAAGTACCTCTTTACAATACAAAATGAAAAAAAGCTTTTCTTCTGTCGTAACCAGTAAACAAAACAAGCTGTATTTAAAAACTAGCTGATGCCTGCGGCTTAGCACGCGTGGTCATTTCTCTAGTTTAAAAGTACTCATGTGCTATTCCAGGACCTAAAATACCAATATACCAACTTAAGTTAAGCTTAACTTAAGTTTTAAGTCAAACCCTAAGCTATCCAACAGTGAAAACCGCATCGCAATCATTCCATTAGTTGTTATGTGATGTGAAGTGATGAACATTAGTTGTTATGTGATGTGAAGTGATGAAGTGAGTGAACAAACATGCAGACAAATAAACTAACAAACAAACAGAAAGACACGATTAAAAAATAATACTATTCTTGTTCAGTAGCCTAGATTAAGCACACTAGACCTTTTTAATTATCTGCTTTGTACAGACTTTTTCGTTCTTATTGCTTTATTATAAGTATTATAAGTAAATAGATAGATAAATCCTCACCTGTTTATTCGTACACCGAACATCTTTACTGATGCTGCTCCTCAGTGCCACTTCGCTCAGCTCCCGCTTCAGGAGCTCCGGCAGCACCCACCTCGACGGCGAGACGTACTCCAACCAGCGCACGTACTGCGGCAGGTCGCGCTGGTGCAGTAGCACGCCGTTCACCAGCGTGCCCAGCAGCAGGCACAGGCCAGACAGTACGGCGGAGGTTTTCTCCAGAGGGACCAGAAAGATGGTCGCTCGACAGAGCATCTGGATTGATATTAGGTAGAGGAGCATGTACCCTGGAAGATAAAACGTTGGAATGTATAGTTTTCTTGCGCATCGAGGCTTTACGCGCGTGGACATATTTCCGAGGTAAAAAGTTAATAAGTAACAAGCACAAACTAAAAATATATATAACCCCCGACCCCACACCCCCCATTATAGCTAAGAAGCATGTCGATCACATCAGTTTTCAAACATAAAAACCACATTAAAATCGGTCCATTCGTTTGGGAGCAACGATTCTCGACCCCCCCCCCCTTCCCCCTTCCCCCATTATAGCTAAGTCTCACCCCTCTTTTCCCACCTACCCTGTCTTCTCCCCATCCCCCGTACATCTAAGGGCCGTATTAATAAACCGACCTCAACTCTGAGAGCGCTATTGAGAGCGATCTCAAGATGCTATAATTAATAAACGTATCTTAAGCTGTTGATTGAGATGCCGTAATCAGCTCAGTTAGTGTTTAATAATAAATCAATCTCGACTCTCAAGAGCGCACTTGCGATGTGCTTTGAGATGCAGAATGTTGAGTGCGGTCGTGACTTGAGAGCGTGATTGCCAGTTGCTAGAATCAAGGATTTCGAAAATATTATGTCAGAATTTGATAATTAATATTAATTAATATTCTTATAATGATGGTTAACATAATTAATATTAACCATCATTATAAGAATATTTTTTTATAAAACAAATAAACAAATTTATTGGCATGATTTCGAAAAGATCCGAAGATTTGGTAGAGATAAAAAGATCCGAAATCGTAACCAAAGGATACGCGCTGGAAATACTGCATGGCTAATCAACAATTTCTTATTTTCATAAATTCTAGTTATTTGTTGATGAATTGCGTTAAGTTCTTTAATAGATAGTGTAACTTTGAAATCATAGACAAAAATTATGGCTTACATTCTTTCTACAAAAAAAACTAAAGTAATTAGGTAGAAAATAAACATTACGTTTAATATAATCGCATTTAATTTAATTCAACTACATCGAAGTAATAAATTTTAACCTTATATCTTATTTGAGCAAAAACCGAACTTTCAATAAAGAAAATAAATCGTTCATTCGTAGTTCATTCAATCTTGCTCTCAAGTTCTGGTTCGTGACGTAGCATCTTGAGATAGAAAGCGACATGATCTGAGATGCTCTTGAAATGTCTTTATTAATCAGCGACGATCCTAAGATGCTGATCACAACTTGAGAGCGTATCAGTTGATATCGCACTTGAGAGCTCAACCAAGAGCGATTTATTAATACGGGCTTAAGATCCATCTCGATCACATCAGCTTTCAAACAGAAAAAAACGCATCAAGATAGGTCCATTCGTTTGGAAGCTACGATGCCACAGACTGACACACACACACACACACAGTGATACAAACTTATAACACCCGTCTCTTTGTTCGGGGGTTAAAAATAAATTACAATTAAAAAAATACTGCGAACAAAAGAGAGCAAACTTTTCTCCTTTGACGGGTTTAGCTAGGACCTGACGATAGATAGATAGATAGATAACTCTTTATTGTACACCACATAGAACAAAAAATACAATAATAACTAAAACATTTATACAAAATAAATGGGACAATGGGCGGTCTTATCGCTAAAAAGCGATCTCTTCCAGACAACCTTTGGATGGTTGACCTCACTCGATTGGTTTTGGTCAGTTTTTGTTCAGTCGGAATGACAATATGGCAGCTGTAAGCCGGCATATATGTTTTCTTGATACTTCATATTTCCTAAGTCACTCCTGTTATCAAGACGAATCCAATGATACCTCATTTATAAAAATCCATCAAGTTGTAGGACACTCCAAAGGTTTTACATACATTTGGCCCAAAAATATACCTAATCCTCCCCAGTCGACTAAAAATAGACAAGTTGGAAGTGATATTATAATTGTCGATAGCAAAAAACGAACACGCAGTAGAAAAGCATCCACCTGCTTTTACTTCAGTTTACTTTAGTTTTTTTCCGTGATCATGGCGCTTGCTAAAGGCCGAAATATGGGAAGTGCAAATAAAGGAAATACATGGTAAAATATCCCGTAACATTAACTTTAGAATTAGTGATCGTGTCAGTTATAGAAGTCACATAAGTCAGTAAAAACTTCTATAACACTATGTAAGAAACGACACTGAATAAGTTATCAGTGTAATCACCTAATACTTACCCAAATATAAGTAGAACCCGTCCAGAGATGCAGCCGATTGCGCGTATAGACCCGACATGGCGTAGCTAGGCACCAAGTAAGCCAGCCAGGTTAGCGCCGCCGACCACAGCTCTAAGAATTGCTGAAAGTTAAACACATAAATAGAAAACAAATCCAAAATAAGGCGAACATTTCGGCTAACTACATAACCAAATTCCCCCCCCCCCCCTCTACCTTTCATCATCGGACGGAGAAGCGTTTTAGCATAATAATATGTAATTAAGATTTGTCCAGAGAGCCTCTAAATTTCACCCACGCACATTTCATAGTTGAAGTATTAAATTTGTAAACAAATAAGAAACATGCATAGATATGCCGAAGTTTATTTAGTCCTATGTAACTTTTAGCGGTCTATTTATTTCTCTTTTTTTTCTAAAAGCGGACTTATTTGAAAATAACAAAATTATCAATTTCTGCAAATGTATAAAACAAAACATAATACCAAATCTTATTAAAATTTGAGCTAAATCAAACAATTTTCAGAAAATTAAACATAATATTTACCTCAATATATTTTATGTTTTAACGCGAATAACTTTTCGTATCGCCACAAAATAAATAGTATGGTATCGCATAAGTTTCAGTATCTAACAACTTACATCGAACAATTAAAAAGACAGCCCCGATAAAAAAAGAAAAAGAAAGAGAAGAGTCCGAAGAAGTAGAGGCCGATGGAGATGTCCCGCTCGACGTGTCGGCGCGCGGCGGCCGCCTCTCGCGCGCCGAGCCACAGCAGCAGCGGCCACACCGTCAGGCACGACACGGCGTAATGGAAACCGACGCGGTCGTTCTGTGTTAACTTACATCGAACAATATAAAGATAGTCCTAGAGTAGAGGCCGACGGAGATGTCCCTTTCGACGTGTCGGCGCGCGGAGGCCGCCTCGCGCGCTCCGAGCCACAAAAGCAGCGGCCACACCGTCAGGCACGACAAGGCGTAATGGAAACCCACGCGGTCGTTTTGTGTTAACTGGAAACAAACACGTACTAAATAAATTCAAAATGTTTAATTTACCGTGGGCCACTTTTTACTACTTTATTATACTTCTGGCCATTTTTTTCGCATATTCTTAAAATAATGGACTGGATGAGACTTGCACAGGAATGGAACAAATGGCGATAAAACAAGCACAAATAAAGAAAACTATCCCCCCCCCCCCCCTTCCCATTATAGCTCGGAAGCATCTCGATTAAAACAGTTTCCAAAGATTAAAAAACCGCATTAAAATAGGTCTCCATTCGTTTGGGAGCTACGATCCCGATCTGCTCCCCACCCCCTCCCCATTATTATAGCTAAGAATTGACTCGATCACATCAGCTTTCAAACAGAAAAAACCGCATCAAAATCGGTCCATTCGTTTGGGAGCTACGATGCCACAGACAGACACACGTATACTTAAAGTGATACATACATTCAATGATACACATTCTAAACTTATATCACCCCTCGCTTTTTGATTTCGGGCATTAAAAATACACAGAATATTAGAAAACCCTTGGTATTTCTTTAAAAAACCCCTTCAAATCACCTTAGCGTCAGTGGCAGGCAGGTCCCAGAATATAGTCCCGGTGACTAGAGACATGATACCGGCGATGAGCACGCGCGTGATCACGTTGGCTAGCGTCGTCATTTGCGTGAACAGCAGGCACTTTCTGGAACAAATTCATGGGGTTAAAGACTGATCATTAATTTACGTGGCAATAACTACCTATCTACAAGCTTAATGACCACAAAATGACCACAATAATAACTAATCTATCTTCTATTTCTGTAAAACAGTACCGTGACATACTAAGTGACTGACGGACAATGCACAGCCTAAGGCTGGCCGCATACGTATGTTTTCCGTATTCGATTTCCGAATACATTTTCCGTATTCGGAGACCCGAATGCATCAAATCGATATAAAACGGTGTTTTAGTAAATTTCTGAGAATAAAGGTAATAAAAAATAAATTGGGGCGAGTCAGACCAAGAGTGGGGTGAGTCGGGATTCTTACCCCATTCGGTCGCTTTGAACGCGAGGACGCTATACCTTTCTTCGGAATCACTCGAAACTAAAAATACTCGTTACTATTTTAAAATTAATAAAATTACCTGGATAAACTTAGACCGGAACGAGCTTCAAGAACTATTGGATCAAGACCGTTCGTAAGTAAACAACGTACGATAATCTATTCTATGTACCCGATCGTCTGCTTTCGTTGGTATTCACCAAATACGAACGATAATACTGTTTCAATCAACTATGTGCGACTTCAATGTCGTCATCTGATACATTCTAATATGTTAGTATATTGAACAATATGCAATTATAATTCTAGTTTTACTATTATAAAGATGCGTTTCTATTAGTTGTTTATGTGTTGTCTTGTTTATTCCTACTTTTACTTGTCGAATTGTTGTTTTGTATTGCTAGTTATAGGTTTATTGTTTTTTTATTTAAGTAGCGTTTTGTCAACGCTACAACACACTGACTGCCGCACACGTTCGTTTTTTTTCCGTACGGAACACATTCCGTACGTACGTTTCGAATGCCAGCCCGTGCGTTCGGAAAAACTATTCGGATAAAACCTAATGACGTTATGCGGAATGCAGCACTGGCATACATTTGTTATGTACCGCCGCACACGCCCGGAAATTTTCATTCAGAACCGTGCCACGCGCTGTGCCGTGTGGAAGTGTTGTGCGTATTTTACGTCTCATCACGAGTGCATCCCGACAATGTGTGAAGCAGAATTTTATCCGAATAGTTTTTCCGAATGCCAGCTCGTGTGTTCCGTACGGAAAAAACTAACGTGTGCGGCAGTCAGTGTATTTTATATCGATTTGATGCATTCGGGTTTCCGAATACAGAAAACGTATTTGGAAATCGAATACGGAAAACGTACATATGCGGCCAGCCTAAATCTGAGTAAGTCATCTACCTACTCAAATTTAGGCCAGGCCGCATATGTACCAGTGAATGAACACTTAAGCACCATTATTAGATCCGATTGGTCTAGTAGGGATAAAATTTAATTATTATGTTGCATCTACAATCATACCGATAAAATGGACGAATAGAATAAAAAAAACAGTTTCGTTATAACATTTTTGTATTAATTATTATAAACCGCAAAATATGATGGAATTATGCAGGTTCGAGTCACGTCCGTGATCCAAAGTTTTTCTATATAAAATTATTAGACATAATTACTTGCTTACTCAAATATTCAGAACAAAATGAATCTTCAAATTGGGATAGTTCACTGGGAACACCATTAATTTTTAAATACCCTAGGAACCCTATGACACTATATGATTTAACTTACTCAACCAACGCAAACGCCTGCAAGAAGACATTGGGCCTGGTGACTGGTGCGGGCAGCGGCACCGGCGGCGGCGGCTCCGGCGGGGACTGCGCCCCCGCGAACACGCCCGCCAGCGATTCGATGCGGCCCGACGACTCCTGCATGGCCGCGGGAGAGAGGTCGTCCAGCGTCACCAGGTCCACTGGGAGATGAAACGTTTTTGTGTATACTGAGCGATGTGCTGCGATGGAAGCCTAACGGTTCATTAGTGCAACTTAGAATCCAACGATGCCGGGGTAGGTCCTAGGCTCCGCACCAATGACTTCTAAGTTATGTGTGGTTTTCCATCGCTCCGTGCTTCGGAGGGCACGTTAAGCTGTCAGTCCCGATTGATTAATAGCAATCGGTAAGCCATGTCGGAGCCCCTAGGGCGGACTGACAAACTCTGAAACCAGAGGCCAGCACAAACTACAGCTCATACGACAAACCAACAAACAGCGACGTGCTGACGTTAAGCCGTGTGGTGCACGGTATTATAATAGTACCAACCCATAATAATTGCAGTGCCATTCGTAACTTCGCAATTGCAAAATCTAGCTCAGCATCACCCGAAGCGATTAAGTAAGTTAAGATAATAGTTTACTTAACTTTGCCCAACGGCAAAACGAAAACTATTGTCCATATAACGATATAGGTGACGGTCAGTAAAAAAGTATATTTTTTAGGGTTTTTCTACAAATTTACGGTTTTCGGATTTTCCCATGATTTTCCCCTTTACTTGTGCTGGGAGACAAAAATTTTTTCTCCCCACTACACAGTAATATCACCATTGTTCACCTAAAACGTAAGTAAGTAGATAGATAGATAGATAGATAATACTTTATTGTACACCAGTTTTCAAAAAAAAAATACAGCAAATAGAAACAATCTTATAACTAAAGTACAAAGGGCGGACTTATCGCTAAAAGCGATCTCTTCCAGAAAAAAAGAGAAAGACAAAGTAAGTACCTCATTCTTGCTCAATAATAACAGTGCAGAAAAGTAAGTATGGAAATCTATTACTGCACAGTTTTACAGTGCGGAAAGTAAGTATGGAAATCCATTACTGCACAGTTTTACAGTGCAGGAAAGTAAGTATGGAAATCCATTACTGCACAGTTTTACAGTGCGGAAAGTAAGTATTGAAATCCATTACTGCACTGTTTTATTTAGTTACATGATTCATCACTCTGATATTATACAGGCGAAAGTTTGTATATGTGTGTGAGTGTGTGTGTATGTGTATGTCTGTTACTCTTTCACTCTCAAATGGCTGAACACATTTTGATGAAATTTGGAATGGAGATATCTTATAGCCTGGAATAACACAAACGATACTTTTCATCATCATCATCAGCATAATTTTACTTCACTCTTGAACGGCTGAACGGATTTTGATGAAATTTAGAATGGAGATAGCTTATACCCTGGAATAACACATAAGATATTTTTCATAATCATCATCAACATAATTTTACTTCACTCATGAACGGCTGAACGGATTTTGATTAAATTTGGAATGGATATAGCTTATAGCCTGGGATAACACATAGTATACTTTTCATCATCATCACCATCATCATCTAATACGCGGGTGAAACCACGGGGCGCAGCTATTATTGAAGCAATGCATTCGTCCAATAGAGATTTAAGAATAGAATGTACTAATTTTAAAACTAACAATCAACTAATTTTGAAACTTGAGCGCGACGGAATTGGCGCGAGTTTAAAAGACAATGTGACTGAAAATGTACTACTTACATTTAGGTGATCAATTGTGATATTATTTATTAGTGGAAAGAAAAGCAGATTACTGACACTCGCTCAAGTGGCTCCTTGCTGCACTCGTGTTTTTAGAGTCCTCGCTAAAGCTCGGGCTCCAATCTAACAATGAGGTGCAGCAATGAGTCACTTTCCGCTCGATGCAGTAATCTACTATTTGTTTTGCATTCTGCCAAACTTCATGATTCTAGGTCAACGAGAAGTACCCTATAGTATTTAATTAATTTGCGAGTGTCAAAATATAAATGTAAACGTAATATAAAGTCCGTATCTTTTGATTACGTTGACTTAGAAGTTTGTTTTTTTTCTCAGCTCCAAGGGTTTGCAGACAGCAGACCTGAGAATTTGATTTTAATTTCAACTTTACCTTGTTCTAAAATCTTCGATATTTTATGTAAACAAAGGGGATAACAGTGCAAAAAAACTATTCATAATTGGATATAAAAAATTAGTTTTACTTATTTTGAAAGAATAATATGATATTCTTGAATTCTTTAACTGTTTTTAAAGTTTTACTTTTGCATGATAGTCATTTTAGAGAGACTGAGCCAATGTTTTTTTCGTGTAATTAATTTTCTTAGACTGGGAACACTGCAGGGATTAAAAACATTTCGTGCAATCGCTACCATTTTTATTTTATTTGTTTTTCTATGTTTGTGAATTTGATACATTACTCTCCGTCACTTGGCTACTGTCACTGCCCTCACTGACACAGTTGTACTCGTACAAATCTTGAGCTTAATTAAACGTGATCTATGTTTTGAACACAGGTATTTTCTTTAATTTTTTTACCAATAAAAGCCTCGTATAATTTTGTTGAGCCTTAAATGTAATAAATTTACTAAATAAATTTTATTCCTGGACTACTTGACCACAGGGCTGAAGCTCCAACAGGTAAGGGCAGACGACTTATAATAAGCCATATAGGCAGCGAAGAATATTTTGTTGAAGGTGGTCTGTTTGTGTTCCAGTCCAAAACAAAAAGTGCAGATTATCACCAAGAAATGAATTCGGAGTACTTTGAAGAATGGTTACAGGAGATTCTGCCAAAGATGAAGCAAGATTCTGTTTTGGCGATGGATAACGCCCCGTGCCACAGCCGAAAAGTGGAGCGGGTCCCTACTACCGCCTGAAAAAAGGCATAGAATAATAGAACAAGATAGACCAGAATAATTAACATGACTCTCCTAAAAATAGTTTTATTTTTTAAAGTTCATGAGGTATGTCTGTATCTATGTGGGAGAATTGGTTTATTCCACCATAACTTCTAAACCCCTCAAACCAATATGTACGGTATTGCTAGAATCTTTATATCGGTTGACATAGGCTATCTATTCTATAGAAATGGCATAGACAATTCATTTCATTACGGCACGGCAGTCATATTTGATTTAATAAACAGTTTTATTTAACTTTTTATAATTGTGCCGCGCGAGAGTAAAGCTAATAGAAACAAAAAAAAACACAAGTGAAAAATGTTTTGGGCAACTGGCATGTCACTGTGTCAGTGACTGTTCGTGACATATCTTTGTTTACATAAAATATCTAAGATTTTGGAACAGGATAGGATACACCACGCGTTCCTGAGAAAAAGGGTCTTGACAGGCAGACAGACAGACATACGGACAATGAAGTGATCCTATAAGGGTTCCTTTTTCACTTTTGAGGTACGGAACCCTAAAAAACAACCAAATCGACTCAGAAATCTCCGATATAATGAAAGAACATACACACGAAAATCATAAAAAAGACACGAGAAACTCCGCTTTTTAAATAGTCGACTTCAGAAATAAAATAAAAATGTTGTTATATTACCTCAATATTGAAAATTAACAGGATGGCTTAAACCTTTGAGTTGAAAGCTCGAAGGCACAAACAAATATGTTAATACTTACTGGATGAAATGTTACCTGATGGTGCAAAAGTAGACTCTACCCCAAGGTAAAATGTTCCGAACGTATAATTTTAATTTGGTATTTGTGAGCAAAATACAGAGGGTTATTTACTTACAATAATAATCTGAAGGATTCTTGAAGGCCGGGCAGGGATAATCGATAGAAGCAAAATATGGCAACATATCCCTCCGGTAACCGCTGAACATCGTCCTGCCCGCTGATATTAGCACCACCTGCAAGCAATAACATTCAACAAATATAACGACAATAACATTTGGTTAGCATTTAAAAACCTCCCAACAAACATACCTATATAGGTACGTAACCATATTGGGATGAATCATAATTTCAAAGTTTCTTTCAAAGGGGTTAGGAACGAATTGAAGTATCCCGACTCCAACGTGGTACAACTATGCCCTACCCCGGGGTGCAATTCCAAAACGCGGAGCCGCAAGGGCTTCCTGAGCGAAACGAGCGTTCGAGTGTGCGAGTGGAGCAAAGGAATGACGAAGAGAGTTCTGTGAGAGCCTATTTACTATTTGCAGGCTAAATTTCGATCAGACGCGTCGAAAAAGTGTATAGTTACGCCTGCTTTTTCCTTAGATAGCTACTAATAAACATAACCGATTTAATTAAATAAAATTGCCGCGTCTGGGCATTTAGGGGTGACCATATAACGAATTTGATTCCCTAATTAAACCCGATCTCAGACATCGGCGTTTCTAATAGGTATATTTTGGATATACGCCCCAGGAACAATTGACCTCACGAGTCTAGGTACTTCTGATATGGAACATCTAAAAGCATCACACACACGACTCACCTTGGTCAACATAGCAAAGATCTCATAGGTCGGCGGATGCAGCGACATTATCACCACCCGCCCCGTACTGGCCCAGTTCCTGAGGTACTCCACCAGGAAAAACGTGTCGAATATATCCATCTCTTTCGTTGGCTGGTCGAGGATCAGCACAGCCATATCCAGCAGGAGTTGGCAGCCGACGTTGAGCCGCCGGACCTCGGAGCGAGTGAGACGGGACACATTAGTGTCGCGCACTTGTTCAAGACCTAGTTCCTCTATTAGCAGGTTTATCTGAAAGAAAAGCTGTTGGATGAATTTCTAATTGGGAAAGAGCATCACATTATGTTAAGAAAGAATTGAAAATAAATATAAAGAAACATTCACTTCCTAGGTGTCTAGGTCAGTTATGTGAAATAATATTTACTAACTAGCTGTGCCCGCGGCTTTGCCCGCGTTAAAATTTATCTGTGTGCTATGTGTTATTCCAGGACAACACACCACCTATAAAGTACAATATACTACATTTCTTTAAAGTTCGTACAGACGTCAAATAGTTTTTTGTTTTGAGTAGAAGCTGAGCAGGCTTCTTCTTTTTCAGGCTCCCTTCGTGAAGGAATTTGAAAATTTACCTACTCAAGTAATATTTCCTCCAAATTTCATATCTTTAGGTCCACCGATTTAGGCTGTGCGTTGTCTGTCAATCAGTCAGTATCTTACGGTACTGTTTCATATAAATAAATAAATAAATATATTCGGGACAATTCACACCAATTATGTAGCCCCAAACTAGTAGTATAGTATAGTCATATATTTATCGATAACTATTAATTACAAAACATATTAACATACATGGGTACGAATACTAATGGATGTAGTATTCGTACCCATGTATGTTAATATGTTTTCGACTCGGAAACAAATATTTCTGTTCATCACACAAATGATTGCACCCGCGGATTCGAACCCGCGCCCGTTGGTTGACTTCGCAGTCAGGGTCACCCACCACCACCACCCAGACGTCAAATACCTACTATAAAATAAAAGATAAACATACAAATAAGTCTCACAGCTATTCGTCATAAAAAAACTGCAAAGATTAAACTTACACGATCTCTATCATCCATCTTGACCTGCTTGTGATTGTCCCTCGGCCTTCTCAGCGCCGCGTGGAACCTCAGCGTGTGCTCCACCGTCATGGAGGGACAGAGATTGGTGTCGTTCCTGACGTAGGCCGCCACCTTCCGGAGAGTGCCAGACGCAACCGGCTGGCCGTTGAGAACTATGTCGCCTGTCAATTTCTGAAATGGAACGTAGGTATATTGTTTCCTTCACCTAGAGGGCAGGGTGATTTTGGACGTAAATTATTGAATCCAGAGCGTAACGATTGATTCCACAATATGATCCAGAGCCTAACGCACGATTCTACAACTACAATATATACAGAGCGTACTTACCTAACGAAGGATTTCACAATAGAATCCAGTGCGTATCGTAGGATTCCACAATAGACTCCAGAAAGTAAGGATAGATTTCACAATAGTATCCAGAGCGTATCGTAGGATTCCACAATAGACTCCAGAACGTAAAGATAGATTTTACAATAGAATCCAGAATGTAAGAATAGATTCCACAATATGATCCAGAGCCTAACGCACGATTCTACAACTACAATATATACAGAGCGTACCTACCTAACGAAGGATTTCACAATAGAATCCAGTGCGTATCGTAGGATTCCACAATAGACTCCAGAAAGTAAGGATAGATTTCACAATAGTATCCAGAGCGTATCGTAGGATTCCACAACAGACTCCAGAATGTAAGGATAGATTTCACAATAGAATCCAGAGCGTATCGTAGGATTCCACAATAGACTCCAGAATGTAAGGATAGATTTTCCAATAGACTCCAGAATGTAAGGATAGATTTCACAATATAATCCAGAGCGTATCATAGGATTCCACAATAGACTCTAGAATGTAGGTAATGATAGATTTTACAATAGAATCCAGACGAGAGCGAAACGAAGGGTTCCACATTAGAATCCAGAGAGTAACAAAGCATTCTACAACAGAATCCCGATCGTAGCGAGGTATTCTAAAGTAGAATCCTGAGCGCAGAAAGTAATTTACGTGCGAGGAAATCTTCACAATCTATCTTTAATAATCATTCTTTCAGCAATTTGCAGACAGTGAAATTTTGTATAACTCAGACCAAATATTACTAAAGTATCCTCCTAGTTGTATACATATTTCTTTTACTCTCCAACAGTTGTCAGTAGTGTTGTGTATTGTTGTTTCTTGTTGTTGTTGTTGTTATTGTTCGCTTCGCTTACCTTCCTGACCCCGGCCAAGACGTCTAAGAGTCCCGTGGCCTCATGCTGCGAGGTTGCCAGCACCGCTAATATTTCCCCCGACTTCACCTCGAAACTCAGACCCGACACCAGCAGAGTCATCTTGTTCTCCGGAGATGTTATTTCTAAGCTATTTACCTGCAAATGGAAATTTTGTAGATTATTATTTACCAAATGCGTAAACAAACGAATGTTCTGACAGTTACGTGACTCTAGGTACTTACGTACTCTTCACTTAATAATGCTTGAATAAAAAAAACTACTTCAAATGGAACTACGTAAAGAAAAACTGGACAAATTTTGATGAAATTCATATGCAAATGGTTGACTTCATATAAATTTTAGCAAACTTGGTTCAGTAGGTTTTTGTGTTTTTTTTTGGTTCGATGAAATACCCACTCGTAGTATCTTATCTTCATAAACTACAAAGGTATAAATTTTACCACCTACTCATAATCTTTTTGTCAACATCAGGACAAGTTTATTAACAACACCATAGAAATGATTACCGTTCTGACATAAAAAAACCGCAAAAATGTTGAATGTCCACAATGGCGTCAGTCTAATGACACTCATATTATTAAACCTTGTTGATATAATTTTCAGTGCAAACATTTTCAGTCTGTATTCCTGAGAAGGATTAAATAAGACTTAGCATGATCTCCTTGTTCTACAATTTTTGTGCAGAAGTATAAAATAGGGATTTTCGGCGGGAAAACATAGTCTAGACGTAGTTTTGCTTTGAATTATTTTCTAAAACTTGTGTTTCTTCGAGTGTTAATGCTGGGCATAGTCATAAGGTTACTCACATAATAGTTAGGATATATGTAGGCAGAGTGCGTGTATCCGTCCAAATGGTCTCCCGGCCGCAACGTGGAGTGTTTCCTAGAGTGTGCCAGCGACATGTGGCTGCCGGTCTTCGACATCCGGCCGCCTAGGTGAGAAGGAGACATCAGGTAGCTGGAACAATAATACTCTGTATAGAGACATCAGCAACGGGATTAGCGAGACATCAAAGTGATTCATCATTGACATCAGAAGTGGGATTAGCAATTGCATAACTCAAGGTACCTAGGGAAAAGTTATGTTCTGTCGTTAAATTGTGATTAATGTAACCTCGTGTAGATGCTGAGTTCGCCTCGCTGACCCACTCATATTTGGAGTTGGTTCACAAGGCTTGACGTAAAGTTTTGACATAAGAAATAAGTTTAAAACCTACCTTTGGTGTTCATCAGGGACGTAGTCTGCGACGCTATTTCTCCTGTTGTTGTACTGGGACCGTTGTGGCCTCGCATCGATACCGAGGAGGTTGGCCTCGCTGACTGACTTGTTTCTAGCGTTGTTCCAGTGAGGTTCGCCTCGGATGCCTGCCTGCTGCATGGCTACCAATGGCACTCCTGTAGGCTGGAGAAATCAAAATTCATAATTGGATTTGGGTAAATTAGGTAACCGTGATAACATACATGCTAAATTGTTCCAGGCGACTCAACATTAATTGAAACGTATATTCAATATCGATACAGTACTTAAATTCTATTTAGACGCGCCTCACTCTTAGCAGAACCGCTCGCACTGTGCAGAATCACACTGTGGTTGCAGAAATTAGCTATGGTTGCGTACCTACACACACTAACATAACACTCATGGTGAGACGACTGTACACATGTACACTTATCAGATTTTAACTTTGCTTCTGTGAACTTAGCAACAAACAGGGCCCCAATTCTACTAAAACAATTGTAATGACAATTGTCAACAATTTTCGCAAAATTTTCGCTTTTACCTCTTAAAAGTGGTAAAAAAGTTGAAAAAATTTCAAAATAAAATATTTCCAAAAAAGAATAACTCAAAATTAAAAAACATTCACAAATATTTCCCTTCTACTACTTTTAAGAGGTAAAAGCAAAAAATTGTTGATAATTGTCATTACAATTGTTTTAGTAGAATTGGGGCCCAGAAAGCGTGCTACGAAATATGCTCACTGTCAGTACAAAATTCATCTGTTACGGCATACTATACTGCCTTCTAATGCTTATTCCCAGTACTTATTGCCGTGCTGTTACCGTGCCGTGCTACGGTAAATTATAAAAGTGACCTGTGGCTTATTTGTTAGGTTAGGTTTTTCTTTTCTATAATAATGTTCGTATAAATTGACCAATTGTATACTTTGTAATCGTAGGTAATTGTTTACACTTCACCAGGGCCTTCAACGGCTACAACCAGCGCTTTTGTTTACTATTAGTATAACCTAAGTCCCACTATTGAAAAGTACCAGACCTGATAAGACGTGTGCATATTCTGCATCCTGAAATCCGGATCGGATCTGTACTTCCGACTGTACTTGTTGTAGTTGGTCGTTGTTTCGTTGTCGGAGCTGTCGTACCCTGATGATGTCTCGCGAACACCTCTGCTTTGTCTGTTTATTCTGCGAAAAAAGTATAAAGAATCTTTAAAGAGTACACAGTTCCATAGATTTGGGTCCAGTTTTGTTAGTTTCTTCATAATTAATAATTTGTAATCAGATGCTTACTATGATAAGCTACCAACCAATATTTTTAAATCGGTTCATCGCATCGTCAGCATCATCTACCTATATTCGTCTAATGCTGGACATAGGCCTCTCCTAGTGAACGCCACTACTGAGACAGATCTTCGGCTCTCCAGCCAGCCGTTTTTCACAAATCATTATTCCATCTGGCCGATGGGCATCCTAAACAACGTTTGCCTAAATGCGGTCTCCACTCTAAAACTCGTTTACCCCAACGGTTGTCTGTTCTTCGACAGATGTGACCAGTCCATTGCCATTTCAGCTTGCTATTTGTATGAGCTTCTTTTTAAATCAGTTGTTGCTGTTCACAATATTTCCTACCTCGGCGCTGGTTTAATTCCGCTTCCAATAGATGTCTTCGGTTTAGGTGTGCCTGACCTCTGGGAGCCGTTGTGGTTCGGCGGAAACACACGAGGCAGGCCGAACTTGAGGTACGTGTACATATTGGAACCGAGTGCTGACCTGCAAAATAAAAAACAGGTGTAAGAAAAAGTGTTGAAGGCTCTATGCATCTATTGAAGGTTACTCTAGATGCAATCAGCGACAGAGAAAACGCACTCTTTTCATATGTATATATTATGTATTCCCGTATATTGTATATGATCCCATTCTTCAAAGTTAACTGTCAATCCTTTTACATGAACAGCCTATGGGTAAGCCACACTCGCCGGGCTGCCAATTCTCTACGTCCGGTATAAAATGTTTTCGGTGTTGCAGTGCTTCAGGGATGTTTGTTGAGACACGTCCGGATGGCTTTTACGCGATTCGCAAGAAAGTCGCTTCCCTGTCCAGAGTCAGCGAGCGCAAATCAGGTCCAAGTAGAGGCTTTCTGCGGATGATTGTTGCGCGAGCGGAATGCCCAACAAAAACACGTGCTTGCATACTAATGATCAATTCGATTTAAAATTTGATATTTAAATTGAAATAATACATTATTTGAAATAATAAATTATTCCAATTCCATGTTTTGTAAACATCGACGGTTAATTTCAGATTTTATATTCGACAAATTATTGTATCCATATTATTAAATCTTTAGTTTTTCATAATGTCAAACACTCTATTCAATAAACAGTCTAAAAGTCTGTAAAAGATCTCCAAGAACGTACTTAGGCCCATATCTCGGGTGGGACAAGATAGACTGCACGGTGGTGTCTCGAAGCTGGAAGTTTCCATAAGGTAGGGGACTCTTATCTGTGCTTCCTAATGCGCTGTCTGTGAAGTCCGAATTCAGGTTCTGCCTGCAAATGATACAATGGGCTGATTAAAATTGAGGTTTCTAGTATTCAAGCGTACCTATACCTCTATCTAACTAAAGGTGATTAAGTACTCAGGAATAAGATGCTATTTACATAATTATATTAAACAACTCGATAACTTATTCATTTTTATTTTATTTAAATGTAATGGAAAACTTATCAAATATTGGCTTAGGTATAAGTGGAAATTTTTTCTCTAAAATGAGGGCTCCAAACCTGTTGTGATACCTGGTTGTAGAGATGTAGGCGATAAGTTAATCGCAACAAGTATGACACAAGACAAAGAACGAAATAGCAACATTGAGAAAAGTGTCGTGATGTTTAAGTAGTTTAAGTAAGTAATATAATATCAGTATATAATTATAAGTTTCTTGTTGAATATTGATTCCGATTGATGTGACAAGGTACTTTTTTATACCACCAATAATTTGGAATACTCCTTGATGTCTTTACCCTGTGTGTGTCTATATAGACAAACATTTTCAACAGTGTTCATACCGCAAGTTCTCATGAATAGCTATTCAATTGCTTCTACATCACTAAAACGAATAAAGTTTTATCATGAATGATTACCTGTATATAGACCAAGCGTGCAGATCCTCAGAATGCATGCCTCGAGGGTCGTGCATCAGTGGATGAGATGGCACGGAGTATCGCCGTTCCCCGCCCAGTCCCAGCGCTGATTGAGACATGCTGGTCTCGCCAACGTCATCCGAGGACAGTAAGGTGTATTTTCTTAAGTCTGCTCATCGTCGCTTAAAGTAGCTTTAATGCCATCTGTAACAAAGAAAATAGGAGTTTAGTAAAATGATTCAAATCAATCAGGCATGATGTATAATGAATGTTTAAATTATAATCTGCCAAATTATTCAATTAAAAAATACCCGAACTACTACCATTTAGACTCACCGTCACCTCTAATCTTCTAAACATCATATAAGGTTCATAATTGAATAAAGTAAACTTCTAAGACCTAATACTGAACCCTGTGTAACACCTTTTCAAAACAAAACATTACCATCTATTGACGGTTAATCTAATATCAAAAATCCAGATTCGCCTCTAAAAAGTGACATTGGCCATATCCTATCCAAAATCCATGTCCCAGTATACATAAAAGCAATTGCATCAGCACCGGACGCCGAGGCGACACCGCGCCCAATCTCACCTCCATCGCATTGTTGAGTGACGCAAAACGAACGTGGCGCTGACATGTTAGTTTAAATGAGTTATGAGCTCCATCATCTGATATGGTTCGGGTTTGGAAGTATCAAATTTATTCATGAGTAACTGTAATTTTTTTCAAGCGCCGCCGTATGAATCTGTCTCATTTTTAAATTAGACGTCTGAAAGACTTTTTTGTCCGCTTCTTAGTGTATACTAGTGTAACTGTATTCATGTTTGGAACAGATGATTAATTTATAACTATGTCCCGTTATTTATGAGATGATATACGATTGAGAGGCGAACATCTTATTATTAATATTATAGGCAAAATCAGCTGTTGACCCTTGTTTTAGAGGAGTGGAGCGTTTGAGAACAAGTATATTGAAATGAAAGCGACAGTTAACAAACTCTTAATTCCCAAGAGGCGTAAAAAAGTTAGATCCACGCTGCACTGAGGCAATAGAATTTCCTAGTTATTCCAAATATCATAATAATTTATGTCATTAAATATTAATATTATTCATGACAATCTAGCAAGTAATCTGAACTTATCACTAACCATTTCTACCTTGAACTAGACATCTACCGAGAAGCATGTTAAAAGAGCTATCAATGCTCGTGGGATCCGAATGCCGTGCATTGTTACCCCAGAAACTTGTTAGTGTTAGTAGCGAGAAAATAAGTTTTTAGTTTTCGTCTTGGCAATGTTTCTGGTTTCATACAATATCAAATAGCAATGTGATGTGTGTAAAACAAATTACCAAGATTTGAGTAATAATTACTGTGACTGATGAGGGAATTTGTCGTAGGCAGTCTTTTGTTTTTCTTGTGTGGCGACATTAAGATTCTTTATCTCCATTTCAATAGATAATACCTATTCACGACAGTTAGAGCATAGAATAAAATATAATAGTAGGTACTACGGTTATAGGTCACATCGAAGATCAATCTCAAACCTAGCCTACGGGTATCGGCATGAATGGTAACTACCGATACCCGCAGGCTAGTTTTGCTCACATAAAAGTGATCTCTTTATTTAAGTTAATGTATCCGCAAACATTTTTAGCTAAAAAAATGTGAAGAAAATCTCAGATTCATCAACAATTTCCAAGCATAATTACTTACTACTCAGTATGTAATCCTAGTCCTCACTTAAATAAAACCCAAGAAATAATTACTTTCCAGGTTCTGTTTATACAGTTTTAAAACATACAGCCCCTCTTCAACCGATGTATAAACATTTTCAATTACTTATTGATTGTATGTAAAACCTACTTACCTTGTCATCATTTACATTCGGTATTACATGTTATTACCGCTTTCTTAAATATGCGCATAACATAAGTACACATCTTGCCAATAGGTCATAAAGCAGTCAAACTGGTAGCTGCTGTCCTCAATAATGTTGCTGTCATTGTCTATCAGCTAGGTATTTCGGAAGCTCGAAGACCCTCACCTAAATTGATAGCGTAATCTTTTAAACCTGCCTAACATGATCTCTGGGCCTGTCGTTCTTAACCTTTTCCTACTAAGTATTAGAGGCAACAATTAAATCGGGTTTGTTTGATAATAAACCTTGGTAAAATTCTCTAAGGTCCCAGTAGGACCTGATGCCTGAGAGCCAGTCCATTCTACGGTGTTTTCAATCTTCGAACACATCGTCTCTTGACACTAGGTGAGATAGTAGTCAAACGCTATCCTATCTATCTATACTTACAACTAGCTGTACCCGCGGCTTCGCACGCGTGTTAATTGCTCTTTGTTAAAAGTACTTTATGTGCTATTCGAAGACCTAAAATACCAATACAATCAAATCAATTTGATCAAAATTCCTTCAGCCGTCAAATAGATTACAGCGATTGTTCGGCTTTTGCTCTTCGGATTGAGATACCATGTACCCCAGTTTTGAGTTAAAGACTAAGCTATCCAACAGTTAAAACCGCACCGCAATCGGTCCAGCAGTTGTTACCAACATGATGCACGAACAAAGATACAGACAAACAGACAGACACGATTTTTAAAAACGTTATATTCTCGTTCAATTTCTTATTTTAAGTACGATATACTTTTTTTTAAATTATGTCTTCTTTGTACAGACTTTCTCGTATTTATTGCTTTATTATATAGTATAGTATAGTAGGTACAGATAAAGTACCATAAAATCTGTACAATGAAGATAATTTAAAAAATGTCCAGGGTACTTAAAATTGGCTACTGAACAAGAGTATAACATTTTTAGAATTCCGTGTCTGTTTGTTCGCGCATCACATAAAAACTACTGGACCGATTGCGATACGGTTTTCACTGTTGGATAGCTTAGGGTTTGACTTAAAAACTCAGGTACTTGGTATCTTAATCCGATGATAAGATGCCGAGCAATAGATAAAAACTATTTGACGGCTGAACAAATTTTGAAGAATTAATATCTATTTTACTTTATAGGTACTTTTAGTCCTGGAATAACACGTATGGGCCACTTTTAAATGAAATGACCACACGGGCAAAGCCGCGGGCACAGCTAATCTATACTTATAATAAAGCAGTAAGTACCAAAAAAACTGTACAAATAAATAAATAAAAAAAAGTGTAGGGTACTTAATATTGGTTACTGAACAAGAATATAAAATATTTTGAATTCGCGTCTGTCTATTTGTCTGTATGTATGTTCGCGCGTCAGGTAAAAACTACTGGAGCGATTGCGATGCGGATTTCACTTTTGGATAGCTTAGCTTTTGAATTAAAAACTATTTGACGGCTGAACTAATTTTGAAGAAATGTATTTTATTGCACTTTATAGGTACTTTTAGTCCTGTGATAACACTATGGGCTAATTACTAATTTAAAAGTATGGGCTACTTTAAAATTAAATGACCACGCGGGCAAAGCCGCGGGCACAACTAGTAAGAAATAAAGTAGGAATATATGTCTAATTATTAGTTGATTAGTTACTACTCAATAATTTAGCATGCGCTTCAACAGGAGTCGCATCTCAAAACTCAGTATGAGTGAGTACAGTAACGTTGTATGCATGTTGTTATTCCGATCCCCGTAATCTAGTTGACCGCTCAAGCCGAGTATTCCCAGTCCGGTGAAGCTGTAGAGGACGGTCGGTCGCAATATCCTTCCCAAAAAAATAAGAAAAAAAGAAGGCATGTACTTATCTTACTTATCTTATCATAATTGCAAAGCAGTTTTACCACATGAGTCGCATAGGTGTTGACTCGCTAAAATGTGCGTGACTTAATAAACACGTTAGCATTATTAATACTTATTATTAGTTATGCTTTGACCACGTGGTTACGGTACATTACCGTGACGTGGTCCGACTAAATTGTCTTTAGGACGCTCATTAATCTGTTGCGTGTTAGGTAGGTATTTGTAAACTAAATGATCTTGTTTAGAAAACAAGTAAGTACCTACATTCATTAATGAGCAACAAGCAAGCTTTGTTTTCCGATGACAATGATGAGTTTTGAAGTCAAGAGGTATCTTCTAAACAAGCGTGTCCCATTCAAGAACCGCATCATACGAGATAACAGAAAACTAAGGCAACAAAAAAAATGTGTTAAAAAGACGTGTATGAGGAATGTTCCTCTTCGCATATCAGGCGCGTCCTTCTTCGAGCGTAAATATTAATTCACTTTGTTCGCTCTTCCATGTAGGTATTCACGTGTTGCTTGATCTTGGTCACATATCTCTTACATTGAAAACATGAAAAGGTTCTCAGGCACAATGATTCTATATTTACATTAGGGGTATAGGGAACTGGAAACTTGGAAAGCGTCCGAGGCATCAAATATCCAACTTTGTAACCTATAACTTTACCGGTATTGCCATGTACCCTCTGTTTATTACTCAGTTGTCGATTTACTAAGGATACCTACTAGATGGATTGGATTGTAGAACTCATGTTTCTTTAAATTCTCCATAGCTCATCAAAAAAGCTGGGTGTCGTGTAATTCTTTTTTTTTAAATGTTCTTCACCATACCAAAACTAACGTGGCTCATCTTATCCGTCAAAGATTATCTTCTCCTCTCCTACAATACAAAGATTATGTAAATTTACATTTGAGGATATAGAAAGTTTCCATTCAGTGTGCGCTGGATTCCAAAAGTCCGAGCTAATCTCGAATGCAAGTCTTGTAACTGCTACTGACTCACCACAAAACCACTTTACTTCTATTCCGGGACCAAATCGTTATATAGAATACAAACATAAAGAAGAAAGATAAATACAAAACTTGTTAAAAAGTATAAAACTTACTCATTTCGTACCTTGTCCCATGAAAGTTTTAATTTGAGATTTGAAGAATATGTTAACATTTTACAGTCACAAAGTGCTAAACATTGTGTATTTCGACTTTGAATTGTGCCTGATGATTAAACCAAACTTCGATAAGGTGGGCCTATAAAATCCTTTGTATGATAATTGCATAATTAGTATTACCCACACGTAAGGCTTTGAATCATGCCGAAGGATTCTTTAGGAAATATATTTCGTGGGCGGCATTGATAAATGGTCTGCGATGCGCAGCTGTTGATAAGTGATAACCTTCTCTTGTTGTGGGAAAATAATAAACATGCACTCATGGTTATTATTTTCCGACGAGTTTGGTTTCAATCTTCAAACCAAAAGGAAGAGTTGGCATTTGGAGAAAACTTCTAGCGAAATCAAATCATATCTAGAGGTAAAAAAATAGATGCATGATTGCATATCCTATATCTACCTTCTAGAATCTTACTCTATCAATAACAGTAACTCGTAAAGCTATATTTACCCAATAACAACTCATATAGCTTTGTTTCGAATGCCGTTTTTAAGATTATCTAGGTACAATCGAAAAAGAGTAGATGGCGATGCCAAAAGAATGGCCTCCTGCGCACTGGCTGCAGTTCTTTTTAATATTTATACGAATTGGTCAACAACAAGCTATCAATGAAGAAATATATCGTTAAAAACCTTGGAGCGGAACTAGTTTCTGCCTGGTTACTTTATTAGGTCCTCAAGCAGAAAATCTGTCGCTGAGCCTCTTTCGTGGTGTTCTGGCAGCAGAATTTAAGAGCCAACCCTATTCTAGGCATAGGTTGTGGTAGAATAGAAGGCAAGAGGTAAATGTACTAACCACATGCTACCACTTCACCACTTCATAAGATTGTAATCAAACGCTAGCCTATTCAGAAATAATTGAAATTGTGCTACACTCCTTAACAGCTTGTATGTGAGTAAAGATATAATGTTTATTTATTAAAGTATATAATTTTATTGCGCAAGTGCACCCATGTTATGTAACACGTCCTTCAAACTGAAATTAGTACGTGCTGTTTGTGTAACGAATTAGAACCTAGTTTGGCAGTCTATTGTCGAATTTAGTATGGTCTAGGATTGATGTGATGTGTGACATAAAATATCAACTTAGTTTTAGTCATATTTCAGTGTGCATCAGTGATTCAGTACCAAATTTAGATAAGTACTTACATTTTATTTTTTATGGCGTACAAGCAAAAATTTGTACTAAGTAGTAGGTACCTACATCTACACGCTTGGAAAACTTATTAACAAGGATAGGTTGTAGGGGTATACGCAACAGTTCATCTACAAGCATGCATAGGCTAAAAATTATGGACTAAAACCATAAAGTAAAACTCACAAAAACTTTTTAGAGCTTGTGTATATTTGTTGCAAGCACAGAGACCCTGAAGCTGAGGACAATGGTTGAAAGTAGAGATATAAGTGATTGTTTATGTTAATTTTCTGCAAAATTATCTATATACTTTACAAGTCTAAACTACCAATAAATCTGATCTAAGATTTTTCTAACATCGTGACTGTCATGTTATTACTTTCGGAACGCGGAATCCTTACTGCAATACTTTCAATGTTGCTCGTTTCCTCATTAGCAGAAGAAACAGTGCCTGTAGAGAATAGTGATGCATGCGTGAGAAGGGTGACCAATCGGCTGCATTTCATCCATTAGATATGCTATACTTTCCATTTCTAACGCAGCAGTTGAGGTTTAATCATCGGATTAAACTTTATGGTAATGAGTTGCGTTGGAATGTAGTTAGATAGAAAGATAATATGTGCGATAGGACCTCTCTGCTTTCTTTTACATAGCCTAAGTTTTACAAGTGGCATTTTGTAACATATTTTGTCGTTGGTGTGATCGCAAATTTGAGGTTCAAGATATACTTACGAGTAGCAAACGTCGCAGGTGGGAGGAGGGGGCAGGAGTGCTCAAAGTGCCTTTTCTTTCTATTATGGACACTCTAACAGTGTCTCTTCGATATCAGTGATCTCAAAGAATATGTACCTAACTGAACTGCACAAAAAGGGCGAATGATAACAATCATAGAATCATTCCTTTTTGTACAAAACACTACAGCCTGTACACTTCGTTCCTAATTCTACTTGGTCAGTTTTTTTTTTAATTGCTACTCTCGTTGCACAATCAGGTACGGGGGCAGATCGCAACAGTGAGGGAACAAGCAATAAAAAATATATTTTGAGATGACCTCTCAGATAGGTATTCAACAGAAACGAGCTCGCGGTGACGATTCTGTCGTTTTTTTAGGGTTCAGTACGTTAAAAGGAAAATAGGAAACCTTATAGGATCACTTCGTTGTCCGTCTGTCTGTCTGTCAAGATCTCTTTTCTCAGGAACGCATGAAGGTATCAAGTTGATATTAATATCAAACACTCAAGTGTGCAATCCCTTGGAGCTATGAAAAACTGAAACTTCTAAGCCCACGCAATGAAAAAAGATACTGCCGTTTCTGGCGTATATTTTGATGCTCGCATGGGAATCAAAACCTATAGCGTACTTCCCGTTGACAAAAGTATAGTGAAAAAACCGAAAACCGTAGAGTAGTTACATGTATTTGTAGTTTTGTACGGAACCCTCGTTGCTCGAGTCTGACTCGCACTTGGCCGGTTTTTAAATGGTGGGTCACCACCTCCGCCCTGCCATTGCGTTGGTTTTGTTAAGGGCCGTGTCGAAGCAGGCATGTGCGCTATTTATACTCGGCATGCGGCGCCTCGGTCGCCGACCGGTCGACGGCCCAGACAGAAACGTGGAATTATCCCGTCTGGCTGCAATAGAGGTCCTTTGTTCACTGAAAATGCCGGTTACTAAACAATCTACATCTTGCTACGTGTCAATGCTCCTATGTCCAATTTTGCCTATCATTTTACGGGCACTATTATTGGAGGAACTTATGTTTTTTATTTCTCTTTGGTTGTTTCTTACCATGTATCCGTACCATAAAGCATAATTATGAAATATACAAATACATAATTATGCTAGTGTGCATATGCCTTGACAATTAGCTTTGCTAATGGTAAAAAAAACAAAGCTAGATTATACATTACAATCACAGCAAACACTTAAATAGATTGCGTGGAAATACCTACCACGCAGTAACCACTTAATCATAGCACTGCTTGACCTATATAAAAGGAGTACTTAAGCCTGCAATCTGCACATTCTCCAGTTCCGCATAGCTGGCCATGCAAGCAAAATGTCAACGAAACCTTGGTTTATCGGCGAAAATTGCATGTTGTGTCATTGCATATTTTCCGAGCCAGTCATGCAGGATAAGTACAGTGCAGTAATCGGTGACTGAAGTTTTGCACAGTTACAAGTGGATATGGAAAGGTCTGTCCACATAGAAATGTTTAATTATTTTATTGAAATTCTAGGCTTGCAAGAAGTTACAAAAACTTTCACAACAGTTCAACAAAGCCAAGTATGTATTTAATAGTTATTCTGGGACAAGGCTACCTACAGTAAAATGGTAAGCGTAGGTAAATGTTGTAAAACTATACGAAAAAACAGGGACTGAGATTTCCTTGGGCGATAGCAAGTATAATTAGTTACCTACTCACAAACACGAACTTGTTTTTTTATTACGTTCAGTGTAGGATAAGAAACACTTTCACAATGCCTGGCACCAGTATTCCTGTCATACAAGCATGATAAGCGATGACGAAATGGCGAGAAAGCCAGTGCAAAAGCATTGTATATACAGTTGCTCTTGTAATCAAATCCCGTTTTAATATCCGACGCACAATCACGCTCGGCCTCTTATTACAATGACCTCTACTTCGAAATCTGTATGTAGTTAAGTTCCCATATAATGCTCTGAGCTAGGAGGATACATTAGTAATATTTGGTCTGAGGCTCTGAGGCATTTGGCTCCGAATCTGTTCCCTTATAACAAGGTAGTTGGAATTTGATGCTACAACCTCTGCCACTAATTTTACTTGAGGAGAAAAGAGTGGGTACTATTTTCCCATGCTTAAGCCTATCTTGAATTTTACATTACTTATCTTTACAATACTACACTGATGGAAACTCACTCACACTGAAGTAAGTAGTTCCTTTCCGTAGAAGTTGAGCTTTGCACTTATCATCATGATCATCAATCTCTTTAATCACCGTCTGGATGGTGTAGCCGCAGTTTGGTTCTGCTTGGGATTCTGCTATTTCCCTTGGTATCTTTCACCCACTCGCAATCAAGATCCCGCAGTCCTTTTCAAGTCATGGGTTAGTTTTGGCTATTCCTATAATAAACATTCAGAAACCTTTTCTGAATAAATTTATATTACTACCAGTGCCATTTCCTGACGACGTGAACATTTCCCCGACTCCTTGGACCGTGGCGTGGCCTCACGTAACTCGCGTGCTAAGGTTGTGAGAACCGTTACGATGTTTTCATTCTTATCGTTTAGAAATTACGTCTGGACGCCTTTTTTACTATGGCTTACTAGCTGTCTCTAGGCAAGTGCAGTCTATCTCTGTATCTTTGTTAATGGCGTCAATTAAGCAAAAGAGATTATCCAGGGGATTTAGAGTTTGGGCTCTTTTACGCAACTAGGCCGATCATCGGCCCCTTTTGTGGGATTCGGGCGGTGACCACTAATTCAGCCACCCGATGTCACTCAGGAATGCCAGCAGCTCACGTATCCCGGCGCAGGCTTCCCTCAGGATTGAAGTTATTCCCAGTAACTGTTCCCTTTGCAGCACCGCGCTTTCACGCTCCAGGAGCACATGCGTGGCTGTTTCTTCTGCCCCCATGCACCTTCTGCACAAGGGAATATCTGTGACACCTAATCTATATACTTAGGTCTTTGCTAAAAGAGTAATGCCCAGTGACAATTCCTACCACCTGTTGGAGACTGTTCCTTTTAAAGTTAAAAAGTTTACGTTTAAGTTTTTTAAGTTTGAGTAGCTCGGGTTTAACTCCGGGAAAGCCCATAGTTCCTGATGTAATTTGTTAGTTCTTTGACGGATCCAGGCTCGAATTTGACTGAAAGGCAATGGAATCATTGGCTCTGCTCCTGCAGGGCACATACCCGAATCTCTCCTTGCAGTTCACTGCGTCGTTCCTTCTGGATCCGCTGTGCTGTGTACCTTTATCCATTGGAGGGTAAGATAATTATGTATACAGACCTCCTCCAGAAGATAGTTAGCACACTGGATAGTTAGCAACAAGGAGAGTTCATACCTTTGAAGTTAGTACTTTTAGGACTGCGGCGCTGTCCGAGAGTTATCTGATTATATAGTCAGTTACCTAGTTACGCAGTAACGCTGTTGCTGCCTGGATTATACCTACACATCCCTCTTGGTAAATAGAGTTGGTTTAGGGGACTTAAAATAATAAGACGATGAATAATACATTTTTTAAATTGTGTCTGGATGCTTGTTCACGCATCACTTAGAATCTACTGGACCAATTGAAATGCGGTTTTCACTGTTGAATATCTTAGGATTTTACTTTTTGATGAACTTAGTATCTGAATGAGAGAAAGCCGAGCAATCAATAAAAACTATTTGACAGCTGAATGAATTTTGGTAAATTAGGAAAAATGCATTACACAGGTAGTTTTTAGGACAGCCAGTTTAGCAATAACTCCTTTGGTTTTGCTGTTGATTCGGTCAACATAGCACCCGTCCACCACATCTTACCTAATCTTTACTAAATAAACTACTGAACCAATACCAATACCTATTATTTATTCTGTGCCAATACTGGTGGTCTAAAATTTGAAATAACAAGTTATAAAATAAAAACATGTAGGTGATACATGATATGAGGTTATCCAAGTTTCCAACCACCTTCTGACATCAATACAAAACTTATGATACATACGAGTAGAGTAACAGACATTTCTTACTGTCGTTGTTCTGATAGCACATAATAAATAATACCTAGTAGGTACTACAGTTAGAAGTAAATTTTCAACTATTTAAGAAAATAGATAACAAGCACAAATTTAAAAATGTATATAACCCCCGACCCCCCATTATAGCCATCTCGATCACATCAGCTTTTAAACAGAATAAAAAAACGCATAAAAATAGGTCCAATTCGTTTAGGAGCTACGATGCCACAGACAGGCACAGGGATACATATAATGATACATACATACAAATATACACATCCCAAACATAACCCATCTCACTTATCGAGTTCGGGGGTTAACCTGTCGGCTATCGGTATCCCGTACGGGATATTTGAGGTTATTTTTGCAAATTTTGCAAAAAATTATAAATGTAAAAATAAGTTTAAAAAAAAAAAAACTCTTTTTGCGTTCATTTACCTTCCTCAAATACAGATTTTGTGTATGGCAAATCTTTTAATCATTCTCTATTAAAAAAATAGCCCAAAAACTCCAAAAACGCACTCGTCCACAGGTTAAAAAATAACTACTTATCCAAGTCTGTTCAGAAATCCCGATGATCTAAGTATAGAACATACCTACACACAATCTAATTGAGAACCTCCAGTCGAATAAAAAGTACACAGTAGTGACTTTCCTAAATACAGAAAAAAAAGTATTACTGAGCCTATAAAAAAAACAATACACCAAAGTATGTAATTTTAGATAGCTTAGCAGTTAGACAGAAATTCACGGAATGATATCTCATTGTCGGCGGTTCTCACGGTAGAAAGGTGTATACTTTAAAAGTGATATTTGTCCCCTGTTTCCGTAAGTTGAGAAATTGTAGAGAAACCGTATTCCGATTGTATTTATTTGACCCTAAGTTTATTTTTGGGCTTCTTTAACAATATTAGATTAGTTAAAGTATGTAGCTACTAGCTGTGCCCGCGTGTGTTTTCTCTGGGTCAAAAGAAACCTATAGGTATGTTATCCAAAAGTACTCGTATATACCAAATTTCGTTCAGCCGTCACATAGTTTGTATCGATTTCTCGGCTTTTACTCATCGGATTGACATATCAAGTACACCAGTTCTTATGTCAAACCTTAGGCTATGAAAACAGCATCACATTCGATCCAGTAGTTTTTACGTGATGCGCGAACATACAAACGGACAGATACGTTTTAAAACATGTTATATTCTTGTTCAGTAGCTTATTTTACATCCTAGACCATATTTTGTTAATTATTTTCTTTGTACAGTTTTTGGTACATACTGCTTTATTATAAGTATAGATAGATAGATAAAAGTATAGATAGATTATCTTGAATTTCTTATGTAGGTATACCACCTATCCTTAACTTTTCCTAATACTTGTGCCTACCTAGTTTTCACTGTTTATCTGTAATTTTAAGTTCGGCGATTCCATTTGCAAAACTCTGTTTTACTGGAGACAAGTAGCGATAAAATCAAATGTTTTCGGCGCATATTCGTGCAACGCTCGAAACATTGTTCCGTCATGTCGAAATCTTTTTCAGTGTACGTAACTGTTTTAGTACATTTTCTATTAAATACATTAATAGCTCTCTAACTGTACATAATTTGTCGTCATCCTTACGTAGTCAGCAATTGCTTTTCCTCTTAACTTGCTTGTCACCCTTTTGTGGTCGGCAAGTGTAAGCAAAAGTAACTCTATAGGCCCCAAGACACTGCCTCGCGAAAGTCCCACGGGAGCAGCAAGTGAAACCCGAGCTATTTATGGGCCATCAAATGTCATTGGCCTATTACGCCTTTGCTGTATCTATGTTGGAGTTAGGGTAATAAAGGAGAAGAAATTGTGAATGCCAAAATTAGGTATCTACTCTACACAGGACACAAGGTGAATAATTATTTCCCACTGTGGAATATTCCTACTTTTATCCTATTATCCCCCACGGTCCCCAGTGATGTAAAAGCAAGACCTCGCGAATTAACAATTTGAAGGGCTCCAAAACATTTTGGGTTAAATTTATTTGACCCTTTCTCTCAAAGTGTGCGTGTGCACTCACGTCAGAAGCAATGAAATGTAAACGTTGTAAATGTTCAGATGTAAATTTTAACTCCTTACTCTGCAAAAGCACTTATCTAAAGGTAGGTAGGCCGTAAGTTATGATTATGAGTCAACAAGTATACAAATGTCGAGGTCCTCGAGTTCCTCGACTAATTACTTACTACAACCTTCGCAACATCAGCAACATGCAACATTACATCATAAATAACTAAATACTTAATAACTAGCAGACTTTAATTAGCGGAAACTGCTTCCCTATGATTTATGAATGGTGATTGGTGGAAGTCAAAATTTAAGATACTACTAAAATGATAAGGTAGTCAGCGTTAGATGGATTGTTAGACACTTTATTGCACACCAAAGAAAATAAACACAAGAATTAAGAATGAATAATTTGCATCTCAAAGTTTTAAAACCATAGACATATAGGCGATATTCCTGGTCAGTTCAAGGGCCTAGAGAACTAAAAGCTTTAATTGTGCCAAACTGTAAGGCGCCCCATAGAGCCCGATCTTCGGCTCTTCTCTTCTAATGACTGCCCAGCTACATTGCGCAGATCGTCGCTCCATCTAGCCGGAGGGCGTCCTACACTACATTTGCCGATTCACGGTCTCCACTCTAGAACTCGTTTACCCCCACGGTTATCGCACAGACTACAGAGAGTTATCGGTTCTACGACAAATGTGACCAGTCCATTGCCGCTATGTCGGTTACCTTAGTTCTTTGCCGAATCACTTCTTTTCGGTTTCGATCTCTCAGAGAAACTCCGAGCATAGCTCGTTCCATCGCCCAGCTGAATCTTCCTATTGGCTTCCTGCAAAATCGTTCCTACCCAGTTTAACAATTTTTCCCAGGTAAATATACTCCTGTACAATTTCGAGAGGCATGAAATTGACTACTATTGGTTCCGGTATAATATTGTAATTGAGCATGATTTTTGTTTTATCTATGTTCATGCGGAGACCAATTTGTCGTGACGCGTTAGCTATGCTAGTCAGCATATGTCGCAGCTCTTGTAGCGACTCCGCCATAAGGAAGATATCATCTGCAAATCACAAGTGTGAGATGTACACGCCGTTAATGTCGATTCCTACCCCTTTCCAGTCCAGCTTCCTAAACATTTCCTCCATTGCGGTCATAAACAGTTTCGGGGATATGACATCCCCCTGTCTGACACCTCTAAGCAATGGGATAGGCTCAGTACTCCGATCATGTACTTGGAATGTCATCTTAGCAGCATCATATAGACATCTCAGCACTTCGATATATCGCCAATCCACTTGGCATCGCTGCAAGGAGTCCAGAACAGACCAGTCCTCGATCGAGTCAAATGCCTTCTCGTAGCTCACAAACGCTAAGCACAGTAGCCAATTATACTCTTCGGCCTTCTGTATAATCTGGCGCACTGTGTGGATGTGATCTATGGTGCTATATCCTCCTCGAAACCCAGCCTGCTCGAGAGGCTGAAACTTGTCAAGTCTTTGCGCGAGACGGTTTGTGATGACCCTCAAGAACAATTTATAGACATAGATCAGAAGTGAGATAGCGGTCTATAATTTTTAAGTATTGTTTTATCATCTTTCTTGGAAAACAGTTGCCACCACACTCCTGTGTCAAGCCTCGGGAGTTCTCCCACAGTTGATAACGGAGTTAAATAAGACCTGAAGCTCCTTGAGGACAGGTTCACCTCCCGCCTATGGGAGCTCCAATTTAACTCCATCTTCACCGGAGGCTTTTCCATTTTTCAACTATCGCAGGGCCATCTCCATCTCTTCCAAGCTGACGTCTGGCAGCTCATTCGTATAATGTGGCAGGTCAACGTGGCTCTTGAATCCTCCCAAACAGTTTGTGGTCGAGCAGCATGCGGAGCGTATAGTTGTCAGTAAAAATCTTCGATCTCGCCAATAATCTCCGGTTTTGACACGATGGTTCTGCCATCAGATCTTTTCAGCTTTCTCAGGTGACTCCTACCAAGTTGCTGAACGAAAACTTTAGACCCTCGGTTCAGCTCTATTGCCTTTTGTATAAGGCGTGAATTGGAGGACCGAAGGTCACGTCACGTCAGCTTCTTAATCTTTTTGTTAATAAGTTTATAATTGTCATAAATTAATGTGTTGCCTAAATAAGAAGGTAACCTGGCTTACGCGCTCACACATCGTATAAGATGTACACTACAGCTATCTTTAAGCTTACTCATAATATGACTGTATAGTCCTTCTGACTCAAACCCACAAACTTTTCCTAAAAACTGCTTACGATTAAGAAACAAATTAATAACGATGAAAGAATGCCGTTCTAACCGCAAGCGGACGTGAGTCGAAAGGAAACTTGTCGCTGAACATAGCCAACATATACCTAACTTAGATTTGCCGAAATAGTAATAACCACTTCCTTTGAAAATATGCTGGTAATTTACTTCAAATTATAAGGTGAGACTTGATTATATTGTATCTTGCGATGTGACCTTAATGTTAGTTTAATAAATGGGCGTAGTTTGGGCACAATTTTGCCCTTTGTGATTGTCTTTCCAATGCTCAATTGTGCGTTACGGATTTACTGAGTCAGTATATTTTACCAGCTATACGATAACCGTTATAGATATAAACTTTTTATTCATAAATATCCATCTAATCGATTAAATGTAATAGGTTAATTTAAAAAACATTTAAAAGAAAAAGCTTTTATGCAGTAGCCATTTCATGGTGAAACTTAGAACTAATAGAACTTAGGGTTATCATAACTAAATACGTATACAACATTTCCTGTCTGTGCTGTTAACCGTTGAGGAGTTCCCAAGTCAGGAGCCAACCCTGAGTGCAGCAACCATGTCATGTCACAACTTAAAACTGACTATCATAAAAAAATGCGTATAGAAAATTTGATGTGTTTGATGTTCTGATGATGTGAATCTGGAGATAATCCTGGTTTTCGATTCAGGTATGCTTACCATAAAAATGCATTGTCATGTAACATGTAAAAATTCAACTCCGTAGGATAAGAGGAAGTGGTTTTTATTCAGCTTGCAAGATTTGACCTTAACAAACATAGGTACATACAAAAAGTTGCAAGTTAAAACCCGACTTTACAAATGAAAGTCGCAGTGTTTCATCTATGACTGCCCTGAAGGCTGTCCGCTAAACTTTCTCACACCCACCTACTAGTAAACACGGGTTGTTATGTACAAGTCCAGCTATTGTACAACACTAAAATTATAATATATGAACATAGAAATGTTGATTTTCATAAAGTTGTGGTAACTTTACATAGAAAAATGTGTCCATACAACTTGTGTTCGTTCTAAGCAGCAGTTCCGCTTTCGCCTATTATTGTGCGAAAAATAATAGGTACCCCTTTTATTGATTTTAAACAAAAAAATAAGGGTAAGTGTATTCGGGTCCAACAACTATGCTCCGCGGGTCCACGAAATTGTTATTGCTTTATTTAAAGTAAACACTTTTTACCCGACTGTTTTTAGACTGTATACGAGTATATGTTTGTATGTTCCTTTGGCGCGTCCTGCAGACTAAATGTCTTGATGGATTTTGATAAATGAGGTATCATTAATTGAATTCGTCTTAATCACGAGAAAACTTATATGGCGTCAATCTTACAGCTGCCATATTGTATTTCCTATGGATCTAAAAATGACCAAAACCTATTGAGTGAGGTATCAAAACGAAGGTCTTCGAAAGACCATTGCAACAGTAAAAAGTTTAAATTAAAAATATATTATTATAAAAAAGAACGACTGTAAACAAAACTAATGAATTCGCTTAAAAAGAAACAAACAAGCTTTAGATTCTTGATTTTGAAATATAAGATGCGGTCGGAGGCATGAGGAGTAGCTCTCCAGGTTCTAGCTGATCCTGTCAATGGAGAAATGAAATGCATGATGCCTCCGACTGCATCTTATATTTCCAAATAATTAAAGGTTGTTTGCTACTTTTAAGTTTTGTTCGAAGCCGTTATTTTTTGGTCCATGACTGTTATACTAAGTACCGCCAACATTAGGAACCAAATCTTTAAAAAAAACACTTCGAAACTATTGTTATCCAAAAAACTCATCAATTGTGAAATTTCTAAAATGAGGCTCACAATTCTGATTGGCGATTATGCAACTCATATTTTATTAGTTTCGTGCACAAATTAAATTGTTAAAATAATGTCGCCATATAAATGTATGTGCAACATATAGTTTTATCTGCTGGTTAGGCAATGCTTTTCACACAACCCAAATTTTTTATAAGAATTCACAATTTTATTACTACTCGTCTGTAGGTAGATAGTAGAAGTTTATGTGTTTGGAAAGCATTGAGACATGTCATATAGTTCGAATTCTCGTAGCATTATAGATTGATAGCTTGTGATTGGATCTTGCTAAAGGTGATCTGTGTATCTACTTAGGGGAAAGGTGTACGAGATGATCACCCTAAGTGAGAATGCTTTACGAGGCAAATAAATGCCCAACAAAATAAAAAATACGGTTTTGAACATTCAGTTTATTTATCTTACATTTTCTTATTACGCGATTTTAAAGATCGCGAACTTCCTCGGCTCGACGTTGGTAACACACGTGAAGCTTGCTCACACTGTATTGCGATGTCGTCGGCAGAGGAAGCTTTGTATTATTTAGGAATTATATCATATTACAATTAATTTATTTGATCATTCAGAAATTAAAACTGATTGTAGTACTATAATTTTGATATGTATACCTGGTCAGTTCCTGAACCTGTTCTCATTCAATTTCGCACTTTTTTATTCTCTTTATGGTACCCACCCCTTCACGTTTTAACTTTATCAGTAGTTGCATTTCTTTCTTACGAATAATTTCTCATATTATTAGACTAATATTGTACGCTTCAAAATTTATATTTTTGTTTTAAATAAATTCTGTTAGCAGTTCATGCGAATAAGTTCGAAAATTCAGAACTTTCTGAACTAAAAAAAATTACACAACTATTTATAACCCAAAAACGGCAGATTTTTATGATCTTTGTTTTTTTTTTTGTATTTGTATCCTTCCCAAATAGGATAATAACTATTGAAACATCGGAATAATTCAAATTTTAAATATATTTTTTCTCTTACATTTTGTATGGAACAGCTTTCTCACACATATTGTATTATTGAACGGCTTTTTCCATAATTTTAAATATCACTACCGGCTATGACTCCCTTGTATATAGTCGAAAACATCGACCTAGGTTTCGAGCGTATCCGACGCTCTTCTTCAGGCGTTCACGCCGCGAGATTCCGACGCGCACTGCGGGCTGCAGCCCGCTGCGAGCGGCGCGTGAGATGCGGCGGCGACTGGGAACGGGGACGCCCGGTGCTCGTTCTGCTCTGCACCGCCGTCAACGGAGATTGAACTCCTGCAGGTGGTAGCGATGGAACTCCATCGCTATCCATTGCATCATCGCCAAACGTGCTGCCACACACAATGCTGACCGTGTCACACTCCAGACTACCTACCACTTGCTGCGTCGAGGAAAAATTAAGCAAGGTTTTCCATGTTTATTTAATGCTCAGGTTATTTTTTGAGGCATTTGAAACATTTGAAGCTTTTGAAACATTTGAAGCTTTTGAAACATTTGAAGCTTTTGAAACATTTGAAGCTTTTAAAGCCTTTGAAGCTTTTGAAGATTTTTAATCAGATTTGACCATTATAGACAGGGGTAGGGGAGGGAGGGGCAAAATTTGTACGTGTGCAAAGCCATGGGGCGCAGCTTATATACAGGATTATTGGTAATTCGACGTATTCCTGTTAGGAGGTGATATGGGTGACTATTTGCGATAATTTTAATCCGCGATATGCATTATGCAAAAGTGAAACATTTTACCTATCATGTTTTTTAGCTTTTTTCAAAATAAGTCAAAAATGCAACTAAAATTACACTGGTTAAACACTGGTTATTCATGAATATTAAAACAAAACAATGTGACATGAAAAACGATCATTAACATTAAACGATATTATTTCAGTATTTTTTTTGAGTTTTTTTCCACTAAAAAGCCTTCAAAACAATAAATACGTAATGAAACTTGGCTTGCAGATTATTTTAAAAACATAACCGTTTTCTTAGCTCTCCAACAATGCCACCTGATCATAACACGCGCCAAAGCAACGTAACTTGTACTGGAATACCGGTTATAACTGCTTTTTAACACTCAAGTGGATAACAACTAGGAACTTATTTCAAAGAAACTGAAAAAAAAGAAGATCACAAAGGCCTCCTAACGGGAATCCGTCGAATTACCAATTATCCTGTATACAGACGTTCCATCCTACGCTCAACGTTTGGTTATTTTGTTGTAATTACGCGGCACTATATTGTAAACAAAACATATAGTTAAAAATATTGAATTACCTCAGGTAAATGGAATCATCTTGGACGCAAACAGAAGTTCACCCCAAACCCAACTTTTGTTTTTCAAGTTCCATAAACTAAATTCTATGTTTGAGTTGTTTCCGCACCAAGTTAAAATCAAAATTGAGCATTTTGTAAGCCATAAAACAATCTCTGGTTGAAACTAACATGGTCACAAGCACTAGAAGTATAAACAATAGAAACGGAATATTTACCATGGATACTATTTGTCTAATACAAATATTCCCGATATTTTGGCACTATAAAACAAATAATATCCATGGTTAAAATCCGGTTTCTAATCTTTATCTATATCTATACTTATAATAAAACAATAGGAACGAAAAAAACTGTACAAAGAAGATAATTGAAAAAAATATGTTTAGGGTACTTAAAATAAGCTACTGAACAAGAATACAACATTTTTAAAATTCATGTCTGTGTGTTTGTTGGTCTGTTTGTCTGTTTATCTGTATGTTTGTTCGCGCATCACGTAAAAACTACTGGATCATTTGCGATGCGGTTTTCACTGTTGGATAGCTTGGGTTTTGACTTAAAAACTGGTGTACTTGGTATCTCAAACCGACGCGACGAGTAGAAGCCGAGCGATCGATAAAAACTTTTTGACGGCTGAGGGAATTTTGATCAAATGTTAGTATATTGGTATTTTAGGCCTTGGAATAGTACATATGTATAGACCCTTTAACCTAGAGAAATTACCACGCGTGTGAAGCCGTGGGTACAGCTAGTACTTCATAAACAATAATTAAATAAAAACAAATGCCAATAATCTAAAAGTCAACGAAATAGCAATAATAGTATTATCACAACGGCAAAGCAACATCATATTACCCTAGGGATCACCTCGTCCACATGTCCCCCACTACCCGTATGATTATAATTTTTAATTTGAGAGTTTAAAATAATTTATGTAATTATAAGTTTGTACATACTCGGAAAATTATGTTTGTTATCTAACACGCTCGCTACATACATACGTCTACGCTTCTACGGCAAAATCCTCGCTGACTGGTCTTACGTAGTATTTGTTTTATCTTTGGATCACACATTGGAGAGTTCACTCTCCCACACCAACAGGCATTAATTTAAAAAAAATACATAAAAAATACATGCAAAAAAATTGCAAAATTTATTGCATCTGTGCTTTAATTAAGTTTAATTGATTATTAGTTTAATTATTTATCAGCTAATCACGATCCACTGAGTTATTTTTCCGTTGAAAGTGGGCCGATACGGAATTATATTCAAAGTCAGGCAGACTGACACTGTTTATCGTAGCACGCTTTCAACAAACTTGTGATACAGTTGTGGACTCGTTAAGTCAGTTGAAATAATATTTACTGTAGTTCGAGTAAAAGAAATGAGTGAAAAATCCGGAGGATTGTTATTAAGTAATAGTACCTTTTACACAAATTCACTCCTATATATAATAATACCTATGACTACATTACGTAAGATTTGTATGTATTTCTATGCCACATTTGCCTACTTAACATGACTGAATCGTTGAGTTCACCATGTCCACCAAAACCAGTGCCAAAACCTACATAAGGCACACGCAATTTTATTTTATAGTAGATGTGCCCGCGTAGTCATTTATCTGGGTGAAAAGAAACCTTTTGTCATTCCAGGATCCAAAGTACCTAATCTAATGTACCTATTAAGTAGGTACATTAGACTATATATCATCAAAGTTCGTTCAACCGTCAAATAGATTTTTATGGATTGTTCGCCTCCATTTTTTATGTCAAAAGCTAAGCTATCCAACAGTGACAACCGCATAGCAATCGGCCCAGTTAATTTTAGATACGTCATGTGCGAACAGACAAACAGACAGACAGAAAATAGACACATTTAAAAAAAAAGAAGTTCAATAGCTTGTTTTTAGTATCCCAGACCATTTTTTTTAATTATCTTCATTGTACAGACTTTTTGTAACTTACTGCTTTTTATAAGTATAAAGATAGATTTTACGATAAAACCCTTTACACACAGAAAATCCAATATATACTTTACCTTTTATTCGCTTCAATTTTGTAGCGCAGCAGTTCCAGAGGTTTGTTCCCACTGCTCTGTACCACCGATGGTACTAATGGGAAATCGCATTCGCACTAGTACCCCTTTTAATTAAATAGTTTGAATCGTGGCACAAGTGAGATTTATAAAGATGTAGCTAGCTTTTACCCTCATGAACAATGATAAAAGGTATATTATGCCCTACAAATATACTAATACTAATAGATAACATTAGAAATGCAAAAATCTATTTGGAAGTATGTTTGCTGCTACTCATCTCCGTTAAACGTTTATTAACGAAACCTTGTATAATGTAGATACATATTGAAGGTCTTGGAGTGACATATAGGTATAGGATACTTTTACCATTGTACACGCGGGCAAAGCCACGGAGCGCAGCCTGCAATATCTATATAAATCTCACTTGTGCCACCATTCAAGTAAAATTATTATATACTCCGTAGTACTTATCGGTGGTACTGAAAACATATTCCCACTAGTACCACCATTGAAATTACTTGGATATAGGGGTAATAGTGAGATTGCAATTTCCCATTAGTACCATCGGTGGTAATGGGAAATCTGAGCAGTGGTACTACTGAGAATTAACTGTTTCCCACTAGTACCACCTTTGAAATAAATTGCTTATAAGGGTACTACTGAGAATGCATTTTCCCATTAGTACCATCGGTGGTACTTAGCAGTTGTACTACTTGGAACGAACCGTTCCAAAGACGTGCGACTACCTATCGCGCCAAAAAAAACACCTCATCTGACACTTTTACTTAATCTATATCTATGTAGATATCTAGATATCTATGTATCTATAATCTTTGTATCTATAACATAGATTATGAGATCTATGTTACAATCAATCATGAACAAGAATCCAGAAACAAGAGCTATTTGAGACTATGTAGGTAAGTATCTATACGTGTTACGACTGTTATGGCGGGGAACGCTCTTAATTGCTTGTCCTGCTCTTCCAGGTGCAGTGTGAGCGGGAGAGGTGATGCAGCTCGGGAGTCGATTTTAGATAATTTTTGTGCTTTTCTATCGATATCTCAATATATAAAACTCAATTAAAAAAGTGTTCGGTTATTTGTTTAGTTCAATAGGGTAGCTAAATAATTATTAAAAGAAAATGTTGCTTTTCATGTAGGTCGTGATATTTTTAAAAGGATACTAAGCCATTTCTGAAAATTCGTTTCAATTATTTCCTTAGGTAGTATACTTTTCTATCCACAGTATTTTTTCGTTCGCATAAAGTTGTTTCATTACGTCGTTCTCGACGTTTTGCTATTCTTCTTTTTGCTGATTTCGGTACTGACCCTGCCTTAACCCTCACTTTCGATCAAAAGGCTAGGCAGTATAATAAACAATAAAAAGCAGTATAAGCTAAAAATATATTCGGTGAAACAGTGGTGCCAAATCGAGCACCATTCAGAGATTTTTGCCGCGATTTTCCTTTTGAGGCAATGCGGTCGGCAGTAGGTCAGCCGCAGTTTTTGCTGACTTTGACAAATGGCGGGTATGAAACGGATATTTTTTTACTCAATCACAAATGGCACCTATGTTAATGGCAAAACTTTGCGATAACTTATTAACCAAGCGAGCGCGCAGCGTCTCCGTTTCAGTTTGGGCAAAAATGCTTTCGTATGTCCGGACCTCTGTCCGGATCTCCGGATGTTCTCGTCTGCAGGTCGCATTTCTCAACCGATCTAGACGAAACTTGGTGAAACGTGGTTCTTTTCTTTACGTTGGTCTCATACAAATTTGGTGAAGATCTGATGAGGATCTTCAGCGTGATGAGCAGAATAGCCCCTCAAAATGCATTAAATTTCTCACTTTTAGGTTTCTTCCAGTGGAATAAGCCCACTAGGTAGGGATTGATGAAGCACCTTGATTATTAATGTTAGTTTTAAAATAAGTTAACTAGATGGTGCTACTGTGCACCGCTAGAAAGTTAGAAAAAGTTCGTGCTAGCGAGGTCTACAGCTCACAGAGCCAGAGTAATATTTGTGTAGTCTTAAAAGTAAGGATCATGAAATATAGTGTTAGGTACTTTGTTTTAGCTAGGTATCCTCTTTTTACCACATTTTTATTCCAGTCACTTTCTTGTTTGTCTATCTGTCTGTCGTTCCGGATGGAATCTTGCAACACAAATTTTGAGCACTTCCCGATTAGATATCTGGCTGAAACTTTCAGGGTAGCTCACAACTCGATGACAATGCATTCTAAAAAAACGTGGTTTTGGATTTGTTTTCTAATCTTAATTTGCTCCTTATTGATTATTTTTCTTCGAATAATAATTCTATCAGTATGCAGCAGGTATACCTATCTGAGTCTAACCATATTTTTTTTAATAAATATTTTTTACACAACAGTATCACGTATAGCAGGTAACACTGGCTTGAGGAAGTTACCCCACAATTCTGCAATCGCCCGATATTATGCATGCATTGTTATGATCAAATTATTCGCCTTCCTACCGGTTCGTTCAATTGCGAAACGTAACACTATTAATCTTATCGATGTCGATACTCGATTCTTAGTAACTTCCTCAAACTCAACGATACGCGCCACCGAACGAAAATCTTTTCGAGAGCCTTTCGAGTTTAAAGTTGGTGTAAAAACTTATGTTTGGGAATAAATTTAGCTTCTTTGAATTATTGCAACGATGCTATATCATTAAATTGATAGCTAACTGAGCCCTGCGGGTGTGCTCGAATATTGCAACGATGCTATATCATTAAATTGATAGCTAACTGAGCCCTGCGGGTGTGCTCGAATATTTTATGATTTTCTTGCGTTTTTTCCCCGAGACCGAATTATCATAATATCGGTTGCTGCATACGCACACACACTAACTCTGTACAAATAAAAAAAAGGCGTAAACGCACAGAATAAAAGGTAGTACAATGTAAAAGCCACCATCCAGAAAACCAGCTGTATGTACACGAGTATACGACTCGCGGATCGCCGAAAGGCTACATCCCGTGTAAAACTTAGGGAAACTTTTTCCTTTCCACACAAAATGTTCCTTTTGTGTAAATTTTAAATAATTTGAATTATAGCCTATTTGTGTAAGTTTCTGTTGAAGTAAGTACAGTCAGGTTAAAAAATAAATAAGACAACAGAGATTATAAAACTAAAACAGATCACTGTTCAGATTTCAGTTAAATTATTTTATTGTACACTAGCTTTCCCGACCGCGACTTCGTACGCGCGGACTACTGCTTATTGCCTATGTTCTTCTAGCATATTAAAAACCAAAGCAAAAGTAGGTATAGCACCAATGCTCTTGAAGTTTTATGACAGACTTGTTATTTAGTCTCCATGGTAACCTTTCCTTACAGCGAGTAATCAACATTTTTCAGTTTTCCCGTGGAAACTTTCCAAGAATAAAACATAAGATACTTCTATGTTTTATTCTAGGGTATAAGCTATCTCCATTCCAAATTTTATCAAAATCCATCCAGCCGTTATTGCGTGTAAGCTCCCCAAACAAACAAACAGACGTTTCACTTTTATATACTGGTATGGATAGGCAAAATGATAGCACTTTTACAAGTCAAAATTTGCATCTTATGAACAAGGAGAAATACATAAAATATTATAAATAGATCAAATCAATAATATTAGGTAAACTAAGTATGCTTTGAGTTTAAATAGTTATTTGTTATGCAAGGCTGCAAAGTGATTTTCAGTCGCAAGTACTTCGCAAGTACTGTGTTTAAATATTCAGAAATACAATCATAATTTTTCGTCATTTTTTTTTTTTATAATTTACTAGCCACTGTAAACTGTTTTTAACTCAACTGGTAATTTATTGAACAGTTAAACAGTCTGATAGCGGATACTATGTTCAGCTATACGTAAACAAGGATTAAAATCATCCTTAATATCCTTTCTCCGTGTGTTTTCTCTAGTCAATCGATCTTCTTCTGTTTCTCTGCAATTCAGGTATTTCATAAAATATGTCAAGGTAACTAATATATGTATTAGTACTAAGTACTACAGTCAAGCCAAGTCTCAAAAAATGCTCCTTGCAAGACTCAGTTTGCCGTATGCGTACCATCGTGCGTATAGCTAGCTCTTTTTTGCATGATGAAGGCTGCTTCTGTATTGTATTTATAACTGTTGCCCCAAAGCATTATACTGTAACGCAGTTTTGATTCCACTACAACAAAGTAGACAGATTTCAACTGTTTTACAGTAACCTCATCACGCATACTCCAAAGCAGGCCAAACTTATGGAATTTCCTATTGACTTAATCTCAGCTTTCCAATTGAGATGAACATCAATGTGGACACCTAAAAACCTAACTGTATCTACACAATCCACACTATTTTTACCAAGCTTAACATGCATAGTTTATTTATTTCTTGCCGTTGTTATAAAGAGCATTACGTTTGTTTTATCGGTATTAACAACCAAATTGTTTGCATCAAACCAAATCTGAAAGCTCTCAAGTGCCATGTTCATGCTTTCCTGTAATGTGGTCAAAGACTCTGCCGATAAAATTGCGTTAGTATCGTCAGCAAAAAGTACCAAAGAAGAATTAGGGCTATTATTGGTCTCCATGTAATCAATTAGGTCTTTAGTAAAAATTATAAAGAAAATTGGGTCCAAAATGGAACCCTGCGGAACACCGCACAACATTGAGTTGTGTCAAGTCCGATCGATAATTCACTTGAACAATATTGTCAATTGATGAAAATTCAACAAACTGTTGACGACCACTTAAATAAGACTTCAACAATCCCAGCCAGTGCAGACCCCCTTACACCGTAATGCTCTAATTTGTGCAGTAAAATGTGGTGATTTACGGTATCAAACGCTTGTCATTCCGTCTATTGATCACATCTTCTACCAGAGTTTTCATTGCATCTCCAGTTCCTAAAATCTTTTGATAGCCAAACTGCCTTCTACTTAAGATGTTATTTTGGTAAAGATGCCTGAATAATCTAAATTTTATTAATTTCTCTTTTATTTTTTTGATAACACAGGCAATAGAAATATTGCCCTGTATTTCTAGGATCTAATTTTGAACCTTTTTTAAAGATGGATAGTACTCTGGCTATTTTTAGTTGATCAGGAAAACTTGGGAAAGGAAGAAGGACAGAGGAACATTTGTTAAAGGAACAGGCAAGATTTTTTATAATCTGTTTTGGAATTTCGTCATACCCATATGATGATTTATTTTCTATTGCCTTTACTATTTTACTAATTTCTATTTGTGTAACATCTTCTAAAGTTATACTTGTTAATTCTATTTGTGTAACCTCTTCTAAAGTTATAATTCTGTCAACATTCTGTTTAAGTATCTGTATAGCTTTTTGGCAGTGTGAATCAATAAAAACTGTAGATTGATTTTTATTAAATACACAAGAAAAGGAATTCACCACATGTTGTGGTTTATCAATAATTTTACCATCAATTTTAAGTATCAAAACATTTTTTGCAACTTTTCTGTGAGTATTAACTATTTTCCATAGAGTTTTCGAGCAGTTTTTAGCATTACTTACTTCTTTTTGAATACTTATCTTTTTAGCCCCCTTGACTACTTTTCTATATAGTTTTAAATACCTTTTTTTATCCCATCTAAATTTGTATTTCCTGTTACATTACGAGAGAGAAATCTTTTCATTTTACTAGACACTTTAATTCCTTTTAAGCTACTTGTCTTCCTCAAATTCACCTTCATTTGTTTTTTTGAAACTAGTATTGAAGATATTATTAAACTTTTTAAGAAACGTGTTAATACCTAGCTCCATCCAGTTGACGGCCAGAAACTGATTGCAAAACAAAACTGTATTCTTTTTATTGAACATTCTACGCTCTATAAGTATAATTTCTTCTTTATTTTTATTATTTGTACTCTCTACTTCTAGGGTACAATGTAAACCTGCATGTCCATCAGCTAATCCGTTATGATCCACAAGAATTCGTGAAATACTTTCCTCATGCACATTGGTCTAAATGTGACCTAAGCAGGATTCTGAATCATTGCGAATAAAAGTGGTTGTGTATATTAAAGGTCCAAAATGGTAGCAACTTAGTAGGTTCAAAAATTCAGTTTTCTTATTATTATCCATTAACAGATTAATATTAAAGTCCCCAAGAAGCACTCATTTTTTACAGAAGAAATGCTCAATTTTTTTTCTAAATTAGTCATAAAAGTGTCAAAATTACTATCTATGGGATTACGGTAACAGCAGCAAATGCAAACATTTGTGTCAACATCTCTAGCTCCACAGACTTCAAAGCATTCTGTCCTATAAAGCTTTTTACAAAACTGTATCTCTTCACATGTCACATGGTTATATGCTAATACACAAGTGCCTCCCCTCTTTTTATTTGTGCGACAATTATACGAAATCATATTAGGAAATGTTCACTTACACAAATATATTGTAAAGTGTAATCTAATGATTTTAAATATATTTCAATCTCAACTCGTTTGCTGCTAGCACCACAAAGATTTTGATAAAAAAATATAATTTTAAAGAGACTTCCGTCTGGAGGACCTAGCTTGCAACACACGAAAAAATGTTTTTGAGTGCTCATTTCCGATGATTGTGAAGTTTCACTGGTTTCTAGGGCCCAAATCAAGATATCACTGCCCAAATTCTCTCCTAGTAACTGCGTGCTAGGTATTAGAGATGAGTGTGTGCAGTCAGCCTCAACATCTATCTATCTATATCTATCTATCTATCTATACTATAATAAAACTGTAACTGGGCTAAATCTGTACATTAAATATTTAAAAAAAAAAATAATTGAGATGAACTTCAAATTCGATATGGAGTGCAAAAAGGATATGTTTTTGTTTTTTGTCTGTCTGTCTGTCTCTTTGAACACGCATCACGCAGAAACTGCCCGACGGATTTTGATGCAACTTGGCACAATCATAGCTTATGTTATGGATTAACTTTTTATCCCGAAAAAAACAATAGTTCCCGCAGGATAGGGGTTGAAAGTTATTTAAAAAAAAACACATCACGATGATAATACCTGACATATTTTGGTGTAACTTGGCACAGTCAAAGTTTATATTATGTGTTAATATCAATAATACTTTGAATCAAAAAAAAATACGGGATTCCTGCGGGATATGAGTCTAAAGTTATGTTAATTAGAAAGGAATAATAATAGCACATCCGTTTGTAAAACGGTACCGTAAATTCGATGCTCATACCATAAGTCAGAGTGGCATAACGGAAGCGGTATCTGGCCTGCAACCCAGAGGCACATGGAACGAATCCACGCGCTGAATAAATGTTTTGCCTCAATATTTATAAGCATTTACATATTATGCGTTTTTTTAATATTTTCTTTGTTTTTTTAAGGCTTCTGTAATTTTCTGAAGTAAACCGTCAAGTTTTGTTTGAAAACAATATATATAATGGGATATATCCAAACGAATGGTCCGACTTAGGTGCGGTTTTTTACGTTTGAAAGCTGAGGTAATTGAGATGGTATAGTACGAGCATAGATATTACAATGGAGTATCCTACTTCCTTAACACCCTCTGGTAGGACCTCTGCACTTGAGAGCGTAGTATCTGTACATGTAATAATAAGAACAAAAAAGACACTACATAATTTACCACCACAACAACTCAAGCGAATAAACCAAAGGCATCAAAGTTCTCCCTCCGATTTAACTAGATGGCGCTGATTGGCATTTCATTCAGTGCAACCAAGGGTCCCGCTAAATTTAAATTCAAATTTATAAGATGTTTCGGGTTCGGCTCACACTAGCACTAGCATGACCTCCAGGGGCCTAATTCTCTAATTTTAAGACGCCAATTCCTCGCTGCCTGCGTGGAATCACGAACAAATTCCACGCAGGTGGCGTGGAATTCGCGTGGAATTGGCGTGAGTGGTGATGATTGGTCATACAGATTACAGGCCCTGCTCTCAAGCCCTTGCGACTGATTTAAAAACTGGGGTACCTGGTATCTTAGGCCTTGCACGCACTGCCTTGCGGTGGAACGCGGTGCGTTTATTCTAGCGTTTATTTCATATTGTATTATATGCGTTTATTTTATATTTTATTATATGCGTTTATTTCATTGCAATACGTGCACTTCTATGACACTTCTTGAAGTGCACGTATTGCAATGAAATAAACGTGCAAGTGTGTTATAACGCATATTCTGTGATGTACGGAGTGCCGTACTTCACAGAATATGCGTTATAAAAAGGTGTGTGATTATGGCAGTGATTATGATATTTCGCCTTATTCCGATGATTAGATGCCAAGCAATCGATAAAAAACTATTTGACGGCTGAACGAATTTTGAAGAAATGTAGTATAATATTGTACTTTGGTAAACCACCACCAGACCAGATAGGTTTGGTCCAGGTCCAGAGGACCAGGACCAAACCCATCTGGTCTGGTGGTGGTTTGGCTTTTGGTCCTGGAATAAAACGTGTGGGTTACTTTTAACCACGCGGGCACAGCTAGTCTTTAATAAACACATAAGATTTTCTGTCTGTGTTTCAACACTCACATATATTTTTTGAATGCTTGTTCTGTTACTAAGCAACTCGGAAGCCATGAAATTTTGAAATTTAAATTTATAGGTAATTTTTTAAATTTGCTTCATCAATCTACACGTAATCGACTCTATTCGACTCTATTCGTCTCAATTTGACTCTATTTGATTATATTCGATACGATTCTATATACATTGTTATATATTATGTTTACACATCTGCCAGGCGACCCGCAACGGCACATTTTTTTTTATTATTCTTGCACCTTGCATTTTCCTCGCTGTAGTGAGGTGAAAAGTTGTATGTTTCGCACGGCTGCAACGTTTAAACCCTCGCTACGCTCTGGATTCTATATTTGAGGCCACGTTAGGAAATAACAAAAGAAATCATCAAACATCAAATTAAACATTTAAAATCATAGAAAATTAGAGTTCGTCTTTCAGCAAGTCCTCAACCGTCTCATTTGCACCTTTTGTTTAATAAGTCTAGGCAGCAATGATCGGTATCAAAACCACACCTTTTGTTATCCGACAACTTTTGAGCAGAGTAGCGGTACTGTAATCGGCACCCTTTAATAAAACCACTTTTGCCATTTCTTACACATAAAGATTACGCTGTCTTGATGAAATGTTTTTAATACAATCATCTATACTTATAATAAAGCAGTAGGTACGAAAACGTCTATACATGAAAGATAATTTTAAAAAAATGGTCTAGTGTACTTGAAAATAAGCTACTGGACAGATTGCCATTCGGCTTTCACTGTTGGATAGCTTAAAACTATTTGACGGCTGAACGAATTTTGAAGAAATTTAGTATATTGTACTTTATAGGTTCTGGAATAACACGTATGGGGAGTTTTAATGACATGACCACGAAGGCAAAGCTGCGGGCAAAGCCAGTTTTTTTAATATTTTTTTTTACTATTTTGGCAGCAAATCGACCGAAGGTAGTTTGAAGAAAAAGTAGGTAGGTATAGAAATTGCGCCGAGCAGTGACTAAAAGGATCATCATAGGAAATAGCATTTCTCGTGGGCTCTGGTCCATTGCTCTTTCTAATGGTATACGATGGTTTATAAAAGTGTCGGTTATATTTTATCGTTTTCATGGTTCGATACTTTGCAAATTGGTCTCTTGAGGTTTTACTTTCCTTTGCTATAATTACAGAATTAACTTAGTATAATGACGTAACGTGTCTAAGTATCTACCTAAATAAATGCTATGCTATGCTTAAAAACTAAATTTACTTAAATCCTTGCAGGGCCAATAGTCCGTCGTTGGTCCCTTTCTATTGACTGTCTGTGCCCTACATACATAGAGAGATAATCTAGTATATATTTTAATTGAGAACAATAAATTTACCGTATCGAATTACCTCGATGACCGTTGCCAATCCGAATCGATTAAAGATCTGAAACACAAAAAAAACTAAATCAGTATCCGCCAAAAGAAAGTCACCACAGCTGAGCATCCGAGTTGAAAATGCGTCCATTTGTACATAGCAATTCTACGCATATCTCATGATAAATTAGCTGTAGACAAGATAAATACTATAGAATTAAGAATTAGCTGTTCACAAAACTGAACTAAACCTAAGTAGGTATAGTTCAGTTTTGCAGCTTATTAGACAAAGGTTTGGTTTGCAAACTGTCGCAGAACATTTGTTGTTTGTTTGTCACGTAAGGTAGTGCAGGCCTCTGATGTCAGAGTTTGTCAGGCCGCTCGAGGGCCTCTGACATGGCTTAACGACTGCTATTAATCAATAACAGCCGGGACCGACAGCTTAACGTGACCTCCGAAGCACGGAGCGATAGAAAACCACACATAACTGAGATAAGTCATTGATGCGGAGCCTAGGTTTTGAACCCGGTATCGTTGGATTCTAAATGGCACTATAGAACCGTTAGGCCACCATCGCTATAACATTAGATAGGTGAAATAACAGAAGTCGTACTGTTACGGCCATATTCTCACGGTCGGTAGTCTTCTTCTTCTTATTCTTCCTCTTTCTCTTCTCTATATCCAAATTAAAACGGGGTCAGCTTTAACAATCATGCAGCGCGGCGCCACTTCTGACGATCTTTGACTTCTGCTTTTACGACCTATACTTATATTAAAACAGAAGTAACAAAAGTTCAGAAACAGAAGTTCAGTAGCTTATTATAAGTAAGCTACTGAACAATCCATGCATCACTTTTTAAATCGTGTCTGTCTTTTTGTCTGTGTTTTTATGTTCGTGCATCACGTAAGAACACGTACCTACCGATTGCGATGCGGTTTTCATTGTTGGATAGCTTAGGGTTTAACTTAAAAAATTTGCTGAACGAAATTTGGTATTTTGTACTTTATTGGTACTTTTGAATAACACATAGGTTACTCCAGAGAAATGACCACGCGGACAAAGGCGCAGGCATATCTATTACTGCCATAAGTGTAGGTAAGTTTAGTAACTATGGTAAAATAACAATCCCAACTAGAAGTTACTTGATTTGATCAAGGCAATAAACCTTGATTTTATGTTTCCTGAGATACTCTACACGTTATTTATACGATAATGGAAATATTACAATGCCAAGAAGGTAACGATTTTCATGACATAGGTATTATAACTAAATAACCTGGCTGTTAGTACATTCACAAATAGCTCGATTACGCTAAAATAGTACATAGGTATGAAGGTTATTTCTCGCCATACTTAATATTCGATTTTCCAAGGAATGTAGAGATCCATTTTCAAACTCGGAGGAAAAGATGATAATTTTTTGGTTTTGACAATATTGTAGGTGAGGTTATGCTATCAACTATGGTATGGCTTTGACCGCTAGTTTCAAAATTTATTGATACCTTCGAAAAAGTAGCAGCTCTAATTATTTGGCCCGTAGTCTCAGAGCTTGAGGCAAAAATCAATCTGACATTTATCGATAACGTATTGAGCTCACTGCTCTACTTTATAAGCTGCTTAGACACAGCAAGTTAAATCGTTACCAACTTAATTTGATCATCATCGATACTAAGCCGACCTGACCGAATCGATTTTTCAGGCCCTAATTAATTAATTAAGTTCGCTTTTTCTTATATCGGAAGGTATGAATGCTTATTGGCATAACAAACGCAATATTAAGATTCCAACCTCCATGAAAATAAAGGTAGGTAATAAAAGGGAAACGAGACAAAAACGATAAAAACGAGAAATATTTAAAAAAAACATATACTTGTTTCTAAATATATATGTATTGTAACGACACAATACAATGATCAATCAAAAAACAATAAGAATCATTCACTCTTATTTGCAACTCTGCAAAAATAAAACAATTGTTGATTTGCCAATATTTCACAATTAGGACCAGTCAGTAGTACACATATTATAATTTAGGTATATGTGTACTGGTTAGTCATGTCAGATGATAAATGATAAGTCAGTGCAAACATTCACCGAATAAACCTACATCAAGTTTAGCAACTATCAGATGTGCACAATTGTTGCTCAATTTATGTTTCAAAAGAGAATTAATGTAAGAGTGAATGCGGTGTTGGGTTGTGCTAATCAGGTTGGTGAGATATTGGTGTTTGGCTCACGGATCGAGAATTCGAGATTACCCGCAGGCACAAACTTACTGTCGCGCTAAGGAACTATCTACTCGTATGGCCGAACGAGAAATAGCTAGGTACATGGAGAAAAAGAAGAAAAAAATTACACATCAAAGTCAAATAATTTATTCTAGGCATAGTGATTTTTGCATAAATAAACTCTTCGTTAAAACTTACCGTAAACACAAATTAGGTAGATACTTAAGAAATATTGTGAGAAAAACAAAAGCATGTTAAAAAATACGTGCGTAATTGAGACATTAATTATTGAACGATTTTCAGAGCGTTAAATTGCTATACACGTTCACGACAAACCGGATCATTTACTGCATTATGTGATTATATTCTCTTTGTACAGCATGAACAATGTGAACAAATTGGTGGCAATTAGGTATGCGATACTCTGGCAGTATACACCAGACACAATTTTCCAGTAAAAGATGCGCTTCGATTCGATGAAAAAAGTTAAGTTCAGAATTTGAATTTGGTTTAGTTTTTCATTATTTATTGTCAACCAATGATTCATTGTTTAGTTTTCACTATTTTTGACACAAAAAATAGATGGCGGTGTTTATTATTATTTTATTTTACTGGCAAGGACAGCAGTCATTTGACAAGTTAACTAAATATCAACCGAAAATGTTAAGGTGAAATGACGAAACATAGCTCCAAATAAAGCTATTTACTCAGTCAAAATGTACATTTATCGGTACGCAAAGCGTTAATTTTCACGTAGAATTAATAATTAAAATAATACAACCGTTAATTTGGGTCAAGATTAAAATGATAGCGCGTTTGTGCAACCGTCTTACCGCAAATAGGTACGAACGAACGAATATTTATTTAGTGAATAATGTTTTCATTTTAGATGTTTTGAATGTTAACCTTAGTGTGTATTTTTTATTAGAGTTCCGTCCATGCCCAAAAAGTTCAATGGAAGCATTTTTTATGTGACAGCACTATCCGTTTATCACGGGCTTGAAACTCGTCTAGTTAGGACAGAAACTTGAAATTTAAACTAAAACATAGGGCCCAAAAAGGGAAATCATAAATATTTAATTTCATCACTGAAGTTAATATATAGAACCCAATATTTTTTGTTTACCTATGTTAAACAAAGAACATTTATTTTAAAGATTTTAATATGTATGTTTACCTCAAAAATGGTTCATCATAAATTCATAACTCCTAGTCATAACAAAGCATACTTTATTTACGTGAACGAACATTAATGGTTAATATTCCACCAATATTACACATTAACACTCGATAAACACAAGTTTGAGAGAAAAAAAACAAAGCAAAACAAACGTCTCCAATTTGTTTGCCACTGAAAGACCAAAAAATGAAACGAAAATGAGTCGTTATGTCTATTATCACATTCTGTTGGAGCATAGAGGTACAAGTAATAAGATCCATACAATATGGTGTTCTAAGCTAGGAACCGCACGAGGCACTCTTGTCTTAATATTGAAATTGGCGCCACTTCGTATAAATGCACGACTTCCAATTTTGAATTGTTTTTTATTTTAAATTGGTTTAACAGAAAAGAAAGATAAAGTAAGCACCTCTACTTAATATAACTTAACACGAACCTTTATTGTAATACTTGTAAAATGAGGAATAATATTAAAATCCGACCTCAGCGTCAAGAACAAAAGGTAACATTGCATATAAGTACAATTACTGTGAACATTTTCATGGCGTCAGCAGCAGAAAGTTATTATTCATCAAGCCAGGCACTAGTTCTCTTTAACGTGCCAGTACTAACCACAGATTACAAAGAAATAATGTAACGGATTTGTACATACGAGTATAGCAAATTACCTGTACAAATATGGCGGTAGTGGATGTATGGACGATGCTCATTATCATTAGGATAATGCATGTGTTTTTACTGCAAGAAATTGATTGATCAAATAGAGCGCCGACTTAGACATGAACCCTAAAAACATTACACTCCTTAATTAGGCAGTCGTGTAATAATTTGTAATTGAAATATTATTCCCCATGTTATGATATTACTGGCTGTGCCCGCGTCTTTGCGCGCGTGGTAATTTTTCTTGGATAAAAGTATCATAAATATTAATTATTCCAGGACCAAAAGTACATAATACGGTACAATACTTATACCAAATTTCATTCAGCCATCAAATAGTTTTTATTGATTAATCGGCTTCTACTCATTGGAATGAGATGCCAAGTATCTATACCAGTTTTTAAGTCAAACCCTAAGCTATCGGTCCAGTAGTTTTTCCTGATGAACGAACATACAAACAGACATACCTATTGTTAAAATGCTCGATGTAGAATATTACGTAAATTCCAAAAAAACAGCAAAAGAAGCCCATCTTAACGAGTTCGTTACACAAAATCAGATAGTTAGCCGTCAGATTAGAATGTAATACTTACACTTGACACGAAACGTGTGAACGAGATCTGAATCTCCATTCTTCAGCGATTGTGCGCTCTCTGGAGTTCTCAGGAGGTCACGAACGGTCAAGGTAAATGTGTCACTAGCTCGATGCTAATTAGTTTATTGATGTTTATTTGTTTATTAGTTCATGATATTATCGGTGTATTTTGAATCTATTTCCAAAATTTCGTCTCAATTCGTCATTCATTCTCAATACGTCTGTTTTTTGTGTTACTTCTTAAATACAGGATTTCGAATTAAAATGAAACTTTTTTATTTAAAAGTGTTGATTTCCACTTTAGTTCCATATACATTTCATCAAAATAGGTTATTTAGCTTTGATAGTAAATTTATTTGAAGTCGTTTTTATTTATTTAAATAAGGTATAATTAAAGAAGATTTAGCCCGATTTTAGGGAAAACTAGATTGTTTTATTCTGGTAGGACGCACTGATTGAGGAATTGACTTGACGAAGCTTGCCAAATGCTGCCCACCCCAGCTGAATTCTTCTAGCTTCCTGCTCAAAGTTGTTCTTACCTAGTACAATATTTGCACAAGTTAAATATATTATTGGACACCTTCTAGAGGTACACCATTAACTGCAATCGTTTCCGGGTCAACAAGATCGTTAAACATGATCTTGGTCTTATCTATGTTCATTCCGAGACCAATGCGTCGAGAAGCATCATTTAGGTTGGTCAGCATACTTTGCAAGTCTTGCAGCGACTCCGCCGTTAGGACGATATCATCGGCATATCGTAAGTGTGAGATGTTCTCACCATTGTTTTTTTTTGTCAACCTTATGTGCCCCACTGCTTTGTAAATGTGTCCCCCATTTCTTTCCACACATCTCTAACTTCAGCTACTTGAGGCCAATAAGATAGAAATGCGAATAGATCATCACGCCACCTCTTTCGCGGCCGGCCACGACGTCGCCGACCGCCTGCAGGCTCCCATTATGTGATGATATTCGCCTATTGATATTAATGCCCGTTATTTTATTAAATACTTAATTTATTATTGTATTTTGTTAAAAAAAACGTTAATGCAATTGATGATGATGATTGATGAGACCGATAAAACAAACTAGCTTTACTAATGAAACTGTTTCGAGAGCGCGACAATTTGAAGAAAACTCTTAATGTATTTTTAAGCTCAAATTGACTCGCTCGATACTACTTGATAGTTGTTTTAATCCTTGCGTTGTACCTACCTTCTATTTATTATTAACTGGTTTTCCCGCCCGTGACTTCGTACGCACGGAATACTGTTTATCGCGAAAAAAGCATCCTATTTTCTTCTAGGATATTAAAAACCAATGCAAAAGTGTACACATGTATATTACCAATGCTCTTGATGTTTTTTGACAGACTTGTTATTTCGTTTCCATGACAACCACAGACCGTTCTGTGATGACAATCGTTCATTACAGTGATTAATCAACATTTTTCCAGTTTTCCCGTAGAAACCTACAATTTTCCGGGATAAAAGTATTCTATGTTTTATTCCAGGGTTTAAGCTATCTCCATTCTAAACTTTATCAAAATCCGTCCAGCCGTTATCGCGTGAAGGCTCCCCAAACAAACAAACAAACAGACTCACTTTACACAAACAGTTTCACTTTTTTATATTGGTATGGATAAGTCTTGAATAGTTATTACAAATAAACTCGTAAGTATATAAAAAATAATGTATAAGCAGTGAAAGTAAGTAGTATATTTATCTATTCTCAATTTTCATCTTGATTGATCATTCGATACGCCTACAATATGTAGAAAATCTATGATATGTAGATAATCTCAAGTTTTTTACGACATATTTAAGCGGTTTCTATTTTATTTAGCTCTGAGGAGAAATCAAATGGTCTTCCATTTAAGTACTTAATTTAACTTCATTCCAATACATCGTACTCAATTCTTGGAAAGCACATCAATAACGTTTTATGAATAATGAATAATTTTACGTAAACAATGTGTTTTAATGGCGTTTAACGTAAAAAGAAATTTAAGTTTTGCAAATGAATCTTTTAATTCGTTTTATAATTTACTGATTGAAAAGTCGTTAAATTATTTTATAATCATTACATCCGGTTGGACCACAGAATAAAAAACATGGAGAAGGCAGTTTGATTGAAGTACACATACCAAATTGGCCATGTTGCCAATTTGAGCATATTCGAGAATGACAAGAACAGTTCGCATTCGACCTCGTGGGATTATTGCATAAATCCAATTTGTTATTGTGATAGCGTGATAATTACAGTTAGTGCCATACCGATGGGAAATGAATGCCTTTTAGGAAACGTTTTGTAATAATAATTCTTACGGAAACTGATTTTATAACCATTCTGTCGATTGCGTGCTGCTAGAATTGCCTATTTGCGTATGGCAACACGCAGGTTACTTCAGATCGGACCTATTTGCGTGTATCAGCCTTTTATCTGATGTTTTTAAGATGTCTTTCACTATTTATAATGTGGTGTAAAATAGAGGTGCGCAAAGTATATCTTTAAAAAGAAAAGATATATTTACATCTTTTCAAACAAAAGATATATATCTCTCTTATATATCTTTATATCCCTAATAACTCCGTGAATCTTGGTGATTAAAGACGAGGGAGTGATTCGAAATGTATCCTAATTCCTATTTCCTAATTTAATGTGTACATTGAGAGATGTGAAATGCACATCAATTCAATTGTGAATGCGATTAAAATAATTGATATGATTTTCCTTCATACACTTGACAGGCAACTAATTAACAGAAATTAACTAAGACAGGTTACAGAATAAATAATAGTACAAGGACAGGTTAACTTTTCATTTTATTTATTATTACTTAAATGATATAAATACTAAAGCAATTAAGTTATTATGACTGAGTTGGCGTATTTAAAAATCAGTGTTTATGTACATTGATTTTAATATACATAAATTTACATATTTACAATTAGATACTAGGTATTTACATATTTTACATTAGACGTTAGTGACCAAACGAAACAAGACTTTCTACCGAAACCAAAACCGAATCTTCGGTATCTGTTTCAGTTTCAGCCGAAACCGAAACTTTTTCAGACATGCTAAAAATATATTGTTAACTGAACTGAAATTTGTCTTACTTTATACACTTATACAGCCAGTTAAAACGTGTTAAATGAAATAAAACAATACTTAATTGAAGAATGTGAAAAAAAATAATCTTTCTTTTGATATTACTGCTATAAAATAAACAAAAATTGACAAACATGCTAACACTTTTTGAAACAAAAATTTGACAATAATCAACACTTACGTTATAAAAAAATAACCTCATTATATGAGTATTGCGATTGCGTTTATGATCACAACATTCTTATGACTAAATTTAAAATTCATTGAGATCTTTTAATTGCAGCTAGTAATGTATGATTACGTAATCAATCAGTTATTAATTTGAGATTGATAAGTTGAGATTGATAATTAAAACTAGTATTTAATTATCAGTCTCAACAAAGAAAGAAAAGGAAGGCAAATACCGTTCTTATGATAAATTAATCAGTCACAAGAAGGATTAGTTTGTACGACAATTAAATTCTAAATTTAACAATCAGTTCTCAAATAAAAAATAATTATATTATTATTAGACTATTAATTAACATTAGTACTTATTCGTAATTAAATAGTCTTATGTTGTGAATAACTCAACGGAAAGAACATCAATGCTTAATAAATTGTGACTGTCTCTCTTTCAAATACATACAATCTTAGATGTTTGTATCTCATTTCCTCTATATCCGGAAAGTGAAGCTCTCTCTTTTTAATGCATTAAATCCTATATGGTTACACCTCTATTACTCTCTATCCTCTGCGAAGGGCAGGTTTTCATTCCAAAATGAGTCTTATTTGAAAAGATATAAAGATACAGTTACAAAAGAAAAGATATAGAGATATAGATATACATCTAGGGAGAAGTAACTCTTTTGAGTTAATCACTCCTGAGTTACACACCTCTAGTGTAAAACGTGATGTGATAGTGTGTAATACATAATTGTTATCATTGAGTTATAAACCATATTGATGTATGTAAGTTTTTTGGTCAAATAAACTTTTTATTATTATTATTAACCTAATTTTAGGAAGGTGGGCACTTTCGCTCTTACCTACCTACTTGCTTACTTACGATTTCTACCGATAACTTTAACGGAAGTTATTTTTCACGCAAACTTTCGATAACGTTTTTTGACATGACTCACTCATAACTTTTCCTTGTGTTCTTCTGTTATTAATCAGTTTTCATAAAGTATGTTTCTCAACTAAAATGATTGATCCCAAAGCCTTTGTGTCTAATCGTTCGTGTAAACAACCTTAACGGTCGACGGCGTGAGGGTCAGGTGACTGATGCTCTTTTGTCTGAATCTAATGTAACCTGAACGTAGGCCTGCCGATCACTCACTGGTGTGACTCGGTCTAGCTATCGAGTTTGCTGGAATGGATTTACTATTCATATTTTTCTCAGAGTTGGTTTAGGTATATTCAAAATAGGAGAGAAAATAAGTATTATATATTTCCTTTAGAAAATTATTAGATATGTTCTCGCTAAGCAGATGTGAATGCTAAAATCATAAAAAAAGACAATCTAGTAGACGTTATCTTTACGACGCGAAGTTAATTGTAATATAAACCGTGTTCGGCTGGTCAGCATAGCAAAACTACCAATAGATGGCGTTATCGTCCCCGGATTTAGAAACAAAGAAAAATTTAGACGATGATAAACTAGTCACGGTAGCCGAATTGGTTGAAGGCATGTGCCGCGCAGAGGCATAGATGATGTGGGTTCGAATCCCGTCCGTTATTCAAATATTTTAGTTTTTTTTAGATATAGTATAATATGATTCAACTGTGGAGAGAGAAGTATTGTCATGAACTATGAAGCTCTTGATAGTTATGGACTTTGTATATCTGCCTGCGATTTGGCCGCCTATTGTCAGCCAAATAGTTTTCTATCGATTGCTTGGCCTCTACTCATCGGATTAATCACCAGTTTTTAAGTCAAACCCTAAGCTATCCAACAGCAAAAACCGCATCGCTTCAGTCCATTAGTGTTTACGTGATGCGCAAACAGACAAAGCAACAAAGATACAATATTAAAAAAACTTATTCACTAGGTAATTTTTAAGTACCCTATGCTATTTTTTGTTATCTTTAATGTACAGTTTTTTTGTTACTTACTGCTTTATTAAGAGTATAGATAGAAATGACAATATCGAATCACCATTTCCATTTAAATATGTGTTTTTATCATTTCCCTGCAACTTATACATCGGGAACTCTGCCTAGCAGAAAACAGGTACCTACTTTCATATAATAGTAGCATCAACTCGAGCGTCAATTCCAATTCAACAACCCTCAATTTTCCAAGCACACGGCGTGCGACAGTAAGTGGCTACCTAACAGCCACTCACAGAGGTTTAACAGTGTATTTTAACTGTTACTCGGACACCGTTCTTCTGATGTTGCGCAATGCGAAGGTACTAATGGTAGAATGGAATATTATAGAGGTTCGTTAAGTTCCGATATGTAACGGTATTATCAGTAACTTGCCGCCCGCTGCGCCAGCGTGATTTTGGAAGATGGCTCTTGATTATCACTACAAGACGTGGTCGGACGCTTCGTCTAATTTAGTTTGAAAGGTTGTCTGAAAGAGATCGCACTTTAAGCGAAAAGACCGAAGTTTTTCCTGTTTACACGACTGCCCAAAAAAGGAGTGTTAAGTTTTTAGCATTCATGAATGTTTGTATGTATGTGAGTTTCTATTTATTCCATCATAGCTTTTAAATGCCTGAACAGATTTAGACGTATGGGGTATAGTTAGAATCCTTGAATCCCCTTGAGTAACATAGGCTATATTATGTTTTGAAACATTCAGTATGGCACCATTTTCAAACTCGAAAAAAAGCGTTTTTCTTCGAAATTGTCATATTGTAATATGGGTATCAAAATGAAGGTCTTGATAAGCACATTCCAACAGTATATAATTAATTGGCGAAAGCTTTTTTTTGGCAGGGCAGGCGTGTTTTTTTAGCTTTTAAGCTAGTTAACAGTTATTCAATGTTTCTAACATTTGTATCATTGTGCGAGTCATATTATTTTGTGGTGTGCAATAGCTAATAACCTAAATTTTGTGGTGTACAATAAATACTTGATTGAATTAATGTAAAATATAGAAAGATTTTCATTTATTCTGTGAGGAATGGTGTCGACGAAAGCAGCTGCTTACAATACAATATTGATTCAATAGTATCGACCACCGAAAAATAAACCATTTGAGTTTGTTTTTCTTATGATTTTGTACAATTATGACTATTTTTTTATAGCTTCTGAATGCATTGAGAAAAAAGGACTCAAGCACCTTTATTTTTCTTGTAAAATTGCCAAAACTGCTGTGAGATTTGTTCAATTTAGGTACCTACATTATATTTGTGAGGAAATCGAAATTTCTTCGTAGGACTTTATACCATACTTTATGCCCAGCCCAAAGACAAACCAGTTTGCCTAAGAGTGTACAATCTCTGTGTAGCTTTCGTAAATAAATTTGTTTACTTTCTCCGGTTCATTTACGTAAGCTGAGACATTAACATTATCCTAATTCAGTATTTAATAGACGCGATAGAATATGTACCTGTTCTATACTTATAATAAAGCAATATGTACGAAAAAGTCTGTATAAAAAAGATAATTTTAAAAAATTGGTCTATTCTTAAAATATGATACTGAACTAGAATCATCATCATCATCATCATCAGCCCGTGTCAGTTCACTGCTGGACTTAGGCCTCTCCCAAAGCACGCCACGGAGCCCAATCTTCGGCTCTTCTCTTCCAACTGCTGCCAGCTACTTCTTCGCGTATATTTGCGTATATATTCGCTCCGCCTAGCTGGAGGGCGCCCTACACTACGTTTACGGTACGGTGATACGGTGGTTGCGGTTCCAGCCAACAGAGCTGGCCGGGTTTCGGGCAGGATATATAGCAGATTATACAGAAGACAGAAGAGTGTAATCAGCCCCTGTGTCTAACGTTTGTGGACTATGAGAAAGCAAAGGCTTTCTCATAGTCCACAAACGCTAGACACTCTATCGAAACTTGGTCTGTTTTGGAGTCCCTGCAACGATGTAAAGTCGACTGGCGGTATATCCAAGTGTTGAGATGTCTGTATGACGCTGCAACAATGACCATCCAGAACCAGCAGTACAGAACCAGCAGACTAAGCCTATCCCCCTGCATCGAGGTGTGAGACAAGGGTACGTTATTTTCTTAAATTGTTCTCAAATTCATTGGAGGATATGTTTACGACTTTGGACTGGAAAGGATGTGGCATTAACTTTAATGGTGAGTACATCTCACACTTCAGATTCGCGAATGACATCGTCATTGTGGCAGAAACGTTGCAGGATTTGAAACAGATGTTGGACAGCCTAGCTGATTCTTTTCAAAGCATTGGTCTCCGGATGAACTTGGACAAATCCAAGGTTATGTTCAACGAACATGTTATTCTGGAACCAACTGCTGTTAACGGAACTGCTGAACAAGAATATTACATATAAAAAAATCGTGTCTGTCTGTTTGTTTGTATGTTTGTTTGTGCATCATGTAAAAACAACTACACCGATTGCAATGCGATTTTCACTGTTGGATAGCGAAGGGTTTGCCTTAAAAACTGGTGTAATTGGTATCTCAAGCCGATCAGTAGAAGCCGAGCCGTGCGAAGCCGCAGCAGGTGATTAATAACTTAGTTTTTATTTCTTAGGCGCCGTTCACTGACAATTTCACAAACCTTTAAAGATACGTGGACAATTTAGTACAGGGTTGTTTAATGTATGTATACTACGCACCTAGTATATCCTGTAAACCTACCTACATCAGTGACAGTTGAAGCACAACTAGCACAACATTAACTTAGGGTACCCACAAGAGAGCGTGGAATTTGCGTACTTGTGCTTCTAAAAATTCAGTTATTTAATTCGCGGTTAATGAATGATCAAAATGTGTAAAGCCAAAAATAAAAGGTTTTTTCTCCTAATCATGCCGGATGTCGCGCATTCGAAATTGCGCGCGGCGCTTCATCAAGCACACGAGGCACAGACGCAAGCTCATTCAACCAGCGAGCGGGTGAGAGCATAACCTTGATACGGCCGAAGAAAGCGCGATCGAAGAGACGCCAATTAAACGGCATACGAATAATACAAGCAAAGGTGAAATCACAACCTCATTGCATCGCTCGATGAGACAAATGCGTTTCTGATAATAGATTATATAGTGTAGTGTTAGGTATTATAGGTAGTTGAACTGTTTTTTTTTTCCCTGTTGCGTCGCGCACTCGGTGCATTCTGCCAGTGTAATGTTTTTGTTTCTTCGTTGCTTTTTTTCATTACTCAGTTGGTGTTGTGGTTGGATTGGAGCGTGGCATGGAGCACATGGTAACATCTTTCAAAAAACCTTGGTGTTATTAGGGAACAGAGAGGAGAAGGGAGGGAGAGGTGAGAAAAGGGGGATGAGAATCGTATGTTTCAAACGAATGGACCAATTTAACTGCGGTTTTTTTTCTTTCAAAGCTGTGGTAAACGAGATCGATCTTAGCTATAATGGGGGTCGGGGGTTATAAAACATGTCTAATTGTGCTTGTTTATGTCTTGGTTTTATTTCTGCAACCATTACAACCTTCATCATTGTCGGTTCATCACTCTTAGATCGAAGGATCAAGGAAGTTACCGAACACGATTAAAATTTAAGTAATTAATAAGCTATTCACAGAACAATTGTTAGGTAGCTATCTTATTATCTAACGCTATCTTATTTGGTAACGCGAACATGACCTAACTCAATTTCAAGAGAATCAAATATCTTAATACAGAATAGTACTTATGTTACAATGACAAAACGAAATGAAGCAATTGAATATGCAGTCGGTGTACACAGCTACCATTTTAGTAAGCAGCTAAGGTTTTACAGTAGGTCAAATACGCATACCTATCAAAAATACTGCCATTGATAATGTTTCCTTATACTCCAGTCAATATAACCCTCAAACATCGCTAACGCGTATGTTTCTACGTTTTTTATATGTTGTTAAGACCCCTGAGAGTAGTTCTGTTGATACCCAAGTTTGCAAACTGAAAGCTCTGTGCTACTCCCGAGGTGCTCGAAATCTGGCACTTGTTTCAAGTTTTTCGAAAAAAAACTATACCTGGAAGCGTTTTTAGGGTATCTTTACTGCATACTTTTGTAAAGTAAACTAAATTTTCTACAATTTGAGCTCAACCCAAGCTTTCTAGGTCGATTGGTTGCGGAGATACAGCTAGTCAAAGATGGCCAAGTTTTTCCAAAATGAGAAAAATAATCAGTAGGGCCATTTCCAAGACACGTCCTGGCTAAACTAATAATCCTAAAGAAAAGACATCGAACAATAATTTCTAGAAAATTGAATTAGCTTCAAGTTTAGCCTCAGTTTTCTAAAAAACATCGGATTTTGGGAAAATGACGGGTCTCATCCAGTCTGGATCAGAGAGGCGCTCCTCAAATCCGGTTAGAATGGTGGCCAAGTTTTGGGTTATACACTTGCAGAAAGGCAGATCTCAAGCCCCCCTGTTCCAGACTGCTCATCCAGTCCCCCGTCATTTTCATAATTTTCCCAAAACCTGAGGTTTTACTATTCGTTTATATTTCATTTTTAAAAAACTATGAGGTCTAGAGGCACCAAGTTGGAATCAAATTGAAGCTTATTTAGTTTTCTATAAATTCTTCTGTCATGACTTTTCTCTTTTCGGATCATTAGTTTAGCCAGGACGTGTCTTGGAAATGACCATGTCCATAAAATTTCTTATTGTAAAAAAATGACCATCTTTGACTGGCTGTATCTCCGCAACCATTGTTCTTGAGTTGAGCTAAAATTGTAGCAAATTTAGTTTGCTTCACAAAAGTATTGAATTAATTAAATAAATTAATTACCATTTAACCAAATTTTGTCTTACTGTACAAATTGTCGGCCACATACATATTTAAAAGCACTGACGATAACTGAAGTGGGCATACTGCGATCAAAATACTTTAACAGTAAACATTGTGATCTGTTTGCAATTATAGGCATGGTGCGACCTAATGTATGGTGGTTTTAAAATGTGCTACAGTTTATTTACTTGAACATATTTAAAAGTCAACTAAGGGGATAGTACGCATCGTTCCATTTGTAATGAACTAAGTTGAAGCGTTTCTCGTTATGCTTATGATTTAGAATCCATACACGATAATAAGTAAGTTATTGTAGGTAGAGCAATTTCCTTAGCAAACAATCTCGCAACTAGATCAGTACTAAGTGAAGTAACGGTTCCCCTGCGTTCCTTATAGCGGATACGCCAGCCTTGGCTATAAGATTGCACATTTTAAGTTAACATTAAAAAGGCTCCTCCCACACGAGACTCTCGTGTCTACAGAATCACTAGCTACTTTCGTGATGAGACGGCTAAATGATTCTGTAGTTTGGTAAATTACCTAGTTAATATCGAAATGCAATCAAGCTTGCTTGAAATAATTTCACATGAAAGCACAGAATAAATAATAGTACACGAAAGTCAAGTGTAAGTCTAATGTAATGTTGTAAGCACAATTTCATTTTTAGTGCCACTTGATTTTGACTGTCGTAGATAAAGGTTGGACTATAAGTATTAGGTAGTACCTAATATACTTAGTATTTCATCTTTATTGATACCTAAGTACATATTAAAATACTTGATTTCGTATGAAACAGGGACGAGATATGTAAATCTATGCGTAAACATTCGCTCTTAAATTCACTATAAATAGATACCAGTGAGAACGAACTTAATAGGAAAACGAGTGAGGAAGAGCAAGTTCCTGTATACCTCAGGGATTGCAAAGTAGCTGAATCAACGTAGACAACGTTTACCTAGATATTTTGATTCCCAGTATCATTATGTTAATTTCATGCTGGCAAAAACTAATCCAACCAGAATTAGCTCTAGTCCCAAACACTGGCACTAATTGCGGACCATCTCATTGGTAAGTTGAATGTTACCGTTCAAATGTACAGTTACCCGCATTTTTTGTGAAACGCTGGGTAGCGTGAGATAAATTGTGACAAAGTAGGTTTCGTTTTGGTTATGATACTCCTAATTATAATTTTACTGTTTGGTAAGTTTGCACTAACTGAATGAAAACCTTATGGTACGTTTATTGTTCAAAATCATACTCTTTTTCACTTTGATAATTTGATAGCTGCATTTGGCCTATAGAATGTTGATGTGTCCAAACCAAGTCCAAACTCACTGCTTTGACCTGCTTTTCCTTCGCTTTTTTCGTAATTTTTCTTAACAGTTTGTTTTGATTTGTTTGTCGTATGGGGTAGTGCTGGCCTTTGGTATCAGAAACTGCTATCAATTAATAACGCAGTAGGTAAGTAGTATATATGTACCTACCACTTTACAAAATATCAATTGGAGATACTTGCACTTTGGAGTTCGTTAAGTAGGTACATTCGGAGCTTTGTGCATAAAATACAAAAGGGCGCTCGGGGTCATTTATGCCTGATTCATGTATGCCTATCCCTTGCAAATCACAAGTTTTGACGAAATATACTCACATCGAAGTAGGTAATACCTTAGTTATTTTTGCCTAAAGTGAGGTCTGATGAGTATGCACTCTTATAGTAAAATTACCTCAAAACCCATGTAAAAGCGAAAGCCGTCCAAATCGGCTAGCATACTCCAGCTTCGACACTAATCCACATTCGATCGTACAGATAAACATGTAGAACAATAGCGCTCGTTCCGTCCGGGCGGCACTCTTGCGCAGCCCGCCAGCGAGTAACCTGTGTTGCAAAACTGGTGATAAATTATATTAATTGTGCTCATTGTACCTATTTTAGAATATGTGATATGGATCGCCTATGACCTTGTTAGTTTCAGTATGTTTAATACCGAAGTCAGATGGATGGATCGTAGATGCACAGGTTGTAGAATTGCAGATGCACATTGCATATTAGGTTGCAGAATTGCATTGTAGTATGGGCAGTTTAAGCTATCATCGCAAAGAAGCTGGGTATTTTGTTTAAGGTTAGGCGATGGTAAGGCGATACTTCACACTGGGACAGCTTTTGACTCTTTATCAAGCACAAGTCCAATCTTGTATGGAGTACTGCAGCTACCTTTGTAACGGTTCTGCCAAGTGTCAGCTCGAGGCTTTGGATTCAATTGAGAGACGTGCTATGAGGCTCATTGAGAATGACACTCTGGTAAAAAAAAAAAAGTGTGTGTGTGTGTGTGTGTGTGTGTGTGTGTGTGTGTGTGTGTGTGTGTGTGTGTGTGGTCTTCAAAGTCTGGTGCATCGACGCAATTTGATTCCTGCATCCCATCGTGCTCTAAAAACATCAGTACCATCACGCAACAAGATCATCCTCATCAGCTCATTACGTTGCCACTTTTGAGACTACTCTCAAAGAAAGTAAACCATACCTAATCCATCACGTTGCGCTAAGTTGTAGGTGGAATTGAAAACCAACTTCAATGTTTCATAGTCAAAGGCTAACTAGTTTGATATAAAAGCAGCTTTTGGACAGTCGATTGGTGTCGATCGTTCTAACTTTTTTATCAGAATAGGGCCGTAACCGCTCGGTTGTCCACGCGCTGAAGACCGCAGGACCAAACTGATAACCCAAAAAAAAATGGCCGACGCGACACATCTAACCTCAAACTGGTAATTGATTGTATATGCGTTGAGACTGTACTTGATGGTCAACCCACAAAAAAAAGAAGGTCGACGCGACACATCTGGCTGCAAACTGGGGATTTATTGGGTACGTGCCGAGATCACAGGTATCTGATTGTCAACCCACAAAAAAAAGAAGGTCTACGCGACACATCTGGCCGCGCCGACTTTGCGTAAACAAACAGTTTTTATGACCACTTCATTGAGCGCTTAGATAAACAAACTGGTGATTTATGGAGCTAATTAGGTACGGCACATATTTCAAGTGTTTATGTTGTGGGTTTCGAAGCAAAATAATTATATAAACACGCTTAGATTTGAATGATTATTGAGGTCAATAATGTTCAAAATCGAGTGGCAAAATTTACGTCGCTATCGAGTGGTCCGATGATCGATGAAAACAAAAAAATGTGACTGTAGCGTTAGTTGCGATGATCAATGAAAACAAAAAAGTGACTGTAGCGCATAGAATCAATCGAGCGGTTAGGCGGCACGACGCTTAGGTATGTACGTAACGTACTAGCACGTTTACGTACATACCTAAGCGTCGTGCCGCCTCGCGATCTCACATAAATAAAAGATTAAATAATCTGCAGCAACAACATCCCAATGCTAATGCTAATGAATCGAATAACCTTGTTCTAGGATTCAAAAATGGTAATTATCAGGAGAATACGAGTTCACATGACATGCATGGTCGACACAGTAATTTATAATAGGTATGGGAAAATAGTAACAAAACAATAATATATCGATCAGTTGTCCAATACATATGCCATACAAACTAGTACATAACAGTACCCAAACAGTTATTAAACGATAGAATTACCCCATCTATTGTTCTACAGACGGTTACAAATGACGTGAGAAACATCCGAATAGACGTAGACAGGTATTCGGCGATGGACCTTGCAAATTGTGGGAACTTCTCGTTATTGGGCGTATTTTCCCGCTATGGATCCCGTTTGAATGACGAATTTTAAGTGTGAGTAAAAACTTCTCTAGTCTTGTATGAAAATCCGATGGATTTGTTTACGCAAAGTCGCTGCCAGCAGATGGGCGCCCGGGTTCTCAAATATAGCGCTGCACTTGGCAACGGGAACCGCTGCAGCTCAGAGTAGGGAAAACTTGAATACAATAATACCTTGATTTATGAAAAACGTGAATTATCAACAAAATCTTTTGCTTGTGTTGTTTTGCCTCAAACATGATTGTTCACAGCCACCACGCCTGCTCACGTGGTAGCTGTGATTGAATGGTGGATTGAAATTGTAATTGAGGTGAGACGTTTCGTGATATCGAAATCACCGATGGCTAAAAGATCACCGGATTCACTGGTAACTTTGAAATCTGCTTTTCGCATATGTGGTATTTTTGAATGTCATACTCTGTGTGCCAACATGCAAAATATATTTCTCAGCTTTGATCATAGACAAGCGTATAATTGCGTTGCTTTACATATTACCAAGGAATTTATTTACAATAGTATCTATCTATATTCCTTACATATTACTTAGTTAAATATTTTTGTCAAATATCTCTAATCTGTGGTATTTTTTTGCGAAAATTGTTTGTAGAAGCCTCCGTATACAATAGGCTATTTAACTTATTCTATTAGAAAATCAATTGATTAGTTAGTACAAGTACTTAACACACACATCCTATTTTGATTTTCTCGTAAACTGCCGTATTTTCAGTAAAAATAAATCATAATGATTGATTAAAAAATTACTTCCGCCCTAACACTATTTCTGTCGTGGCGGTGGTCATGACGTCACATGCCAGTAAACAACAAGGGGTTGCTATGGGTTACTACAGTAAAATAGATTCTGTATTCAGGAAGTGACGCAAAAATTACGTCACAAGGCCTACTGTCAATCATAAAGCGTTTGCGATCACGTGACCATGTAATCAAAACTAAAGATTTTTAAAGTAACTTTTTATTAAAATGAATAAATATTTTTACTCAAAATAATAATAAACTGATATTATATTACACATACTTTTAGGATGACAGCAATCCGGGATATATTTTCACTACCGTCAAATAGCCTATTGTATACAATATCATATTAGGTATTCTGTGACAATATTACTCTATGCATTGCAGTGAATAATAAGATCTTTGAAGCATATCAAAGAGCATTCGTAACTCGTACATTATGTTCTAAGATGATCATTCATTTGTAATGAACTTTCTAGCGAATGTTACATGACAGGTAAAAGCTCACATGCAAGAAACAGTAGCGTTCTAATGAACATTCTAGTTCATCAAATATTTGGTTATTGTTTGTTGACATTTGATCAAAATTCCTTGTGCCGTCAAAGTTATTTTTATCGATTGCTCGGCTTCTACTCATCGGATTGAGATACCAATTACTCCAGTTTTTAAGTCAAACCCTAAGCTATCCAACAGTGAAAATCATCGCAATTGGTCCAGTAGTTTTTACGTGATGCGCTAACAAACAAACAGACAGGACACGAATTTTAAAAATGTTATATTCTTGTTCAGTAGCTTATTTTAAGTAGTCTCTCTCTTTTAAGTGCCTTTTTTTAAAAATTATATTCTTTGTACAGACTATTTCATTCTTAATGCTTTAATAATATTAATAAATATATTTAATAAATATATTTGGGACATTTCCACACCAATTATCTAGCCCCAAACTAGGATACCCTGTGCTATGGGCACTAGATAACGGATAAACATCCATAGATAAGAATATATTATTTATTATGAGTATAGATATATATATCATTAAGAGACTTCAGAAAAGGAGACGGTTATATGTTCGACTGTATGTATGTTTTTTATGTATGTCGGTTGATATCTCCGTCAATTGCGGACCGATTATGTTTTTTTTTTTTTTTTTTTTTTTTCAGACCCGGCGTAATAATAGGTCAACCCTCCCACGAGTACTGTGTGAACCAGCAAAGACAATTCAAAAAAGTTTATCTAAACAAATAAAATGTAAAAATTGTAGATTGTATTACTAGGGAGCGAAATAATATTTTGCCGGCGAGGGTGAAATTTTGAATCCAGAGCGGAGTGAAGGATTCTGAGTAGAATCCCGAGCGAAGCAAGGGATTTTTTTGTAGGATTTTTATGTAGCGAGGGAAAATAATTTTGCGTCCGAGTGATACCCTCTACTTTTCATCCCCTATAAGAAAAATAAATAAAAGGCGCTTGTATACTTACAGAAAGGCGCTTGTACTTTACAGCCCATATATTTACAAACACAAATTTAAAATGTCCCCACTCCCTAAAATAGCTACGAACCATCTCGTTTACCTCAGCTTTCAAACAAAAAATTTTCGTTTGGAAGCTACGATTCGCACGCGCTCACATTGGTCAACCCTTCATTTATTTCGTGATAGGTATATACTAACTTTTCTGCTTAATAATATATGTCAGAATAGCTTCGGCGGGACATAGGCCGGCTTCGATGCGTAGCTCCCGAACGAATGGACCGACTTTGTTGGGGTTTTTTGTTTGAAAACTGATGTGATCGAGATGGTTCTTAACTATCATGGAGGGGGGGGAGGAATGGGGAAGAGAATGGGGGGAATGGGGGGGAGAGAATGGGGGGAATGGGGGGGGAGAGAATGGGGGGAATGGGGGGAGAGAATGGGGGGAATGGGGGGAGAGAAGGGGGGAATGGGGGGGTGAGAAGGGGGGGTGACGACCGTAGCACTCAGACGGATGGAGCTATTTTTATGTTTGAAAACTGATGTGATCGAGATGCTTTTTAGCTATAATAGGGGGGTGGGAAGTCAAGGGTTACATTTTTTTTTTATTTGTGCTTGTTTACACTCATAAACCCGGACTCTTATACCCGGATAATGAACTCAAAAATGGTGGCATAATGATACATTACACGCGGCACGTCTCTAATAAGAAAAAAACATTATAACACTGTTTTTGAACTGAACGATGTTATAATGTTTTTTTCCATAATAGCATCGGTTGGCTCCGCATCTACGAGGGTTTTCATCATTTATTGTGCTTGGTCGTAGGCGCGCGAATTCGCTGTGGACTGGATTTTGCCGCCATAATTTACTTTACATTATTACCTAACCAATTTAATATGATATTTTTATTAATCAAATGTTAGGTACTAACTACTAATGTAAAGTAAATTATGGCGCCAAAATCTAGTCTACAGCGAATTCGCGCATACGGTGTAACACGAGCCGCCATAGATACTAAATGGCGGATGTACATTTAGTATCTATGGCGATATACCCTCGTAGAGGAGCCAAACCGGAGCTTTAATCAGAAAAAAATAATATTTTAACATTTTTTAGTTCAAAAAACAGTGTTATAATGTATTTTTTTCTTATTAGAGACGTGTGAGTGTAGATAAAAGCTTTTAATAAAATTGACAGTGCATTTTCCTGTGTAAGTATCATGTCATGTACATCTACTGCGATCACCAAGCCGCCTGCCAAGCGTGCCGATTGTGGCTAAATCTCCCCTAATATGGGGGGAGCCATGTTCAGCAGTGAACTTCAGCGGGCTAATAATGATGTGTTCAATTTATCAAGTGTCTTCTTAACGACGTGTTATCTGAAGGCGATAGTTAAGTTAGTTTTTTCTTTTTTTTGACTGGGTTTATCGTTTGACCACGATCTCACCTGATGGAAACCGATGATGTGGTCGAAGGTGTAGCACACTTGCTTAATAGATACTTAATCACTCTTGACTTGAACACACCTGGGTTATCATCATCATCATCATCATCATCATCAGCCCGTGCTCGCCCACTGCTGGACATAGGCCTCTCCCAATGAACGCCACAGAGCCCGATCTTCGGCTCCTCTCATCCAGTTTCTGCCGGCCGCATTTCGCAGGTCGTCACTCCACCTGGCCGGTGGGCGTCCTACACTACGTTTGCCAAGATGTGGTCTCCACTCGAGGACACGTCTACCCCAGTGGTTGTCCATCCTTCGAAAAATGTTACCAGCCCATTGCCACTTCAGCTTGCTTATCCTTTAAGCTATGTCGATGACTTTGATTCTCTGGCGGATTACCTCGTTTCTGATTTTATCCTTCAGAGAAACCCCGAGCATAGCTCTCTCCGTAGCTCGCTGAGCGACTTTAAATTTGTGGACAAGCCCAACTGTTAGTGTCCATGTCTCGGCTCCGTATGTCTTAAATGGTAGGACGCACGCATTAAAGACTTTCGTCTTCAGGCACTGTGGAATGGACGACGAGAAGACCTGACGAAGTTTCCCGAATGCCGCCCAGCCCAACTGAATTCTTCTGCAAACTCTGCAGTTGGGTAGACACAACTTCGATAGGGATATCGAAGTTGTGTCTACCCAACTGCAGAGTTTGCCCGAGATAAACGTAATCATTAACAACTTCGAGAGGTTCACCATTGATGACTACAGGTTTCGAGGTAATAAGATCGTTAAACATGATCTTCATCTTGTCTAAGTTCATCCTGAGACCGATTTGTCGAGAAGCATGAGCCAGGCCGTTCAACATTCGCTCAAGTTCCTCCAGCAATTCCGCCTTAAGGACTATATCATCGACAAATCTTAAGTGTGAGATGTACTCGCCGTTTATATTTATGCCCTTCCCTTTCCAGTCCAGTGTCTTAAACATATCTTCCAAGGCGTTCGTGAACAGTTTCGGGGATATGACATCCCCCCGTCTCACTCCTCTGCGCAACTGGATATGTTTAGACCGCTGGTTCTGTACTTGAACACTCATAGTCGCGGCGTTATACAGACATCTCAGCACTTCGATATACCGCCAGTCCACTTGGCATCGCTGCAGTGACCCCAAAACAGCCCAGGTCTCTACGGAATCAAAGGCCTTTTCATAGTCCACAAAAGCAAGACACAGGGACTGATTATACTCTTCGGACTTCTGTATAATCTGCCTGACTGTGTGTATGTGGTCTATGGTACCAAATCCTTTACGAAACCCGGCCTGCTCCAGAGACTGAAACTCGTCAAGTCTTCTTGTGAGACGATTTGTGATGACCCTCGAAAACAGCATATAGACGTGGCTCAAGAGTGAGATGGGGCGGTAGTTTTTCAGGAGGGTTTTATCACCCTTTTTGTGAAATAAAATTACTATACTCCTGTTCCACGCCTCTGGAGTTCTCCCAGTATTCAGAGCAGAGTTAAACAACTTCTGAAGCTCCCGAAGTACAGGTTTACCTCCTGCCTTCAAGAGCTCCGAAGTGACTCCGTCCTCACCTGGGGCTTTTCCATTTTTAAGCTGTCCGAGCGCCATCCCAATTCCATCTAGGTAGATTTCTGGCAGGTCTTCCGTGTAGTGGCGAGTAAGAGTGGCTCGGGTATCTTCTGCAATAGGGCCGGGTTGTGAAGCATGCGACTCATACAAACGGCCATAGAAGTTTTCTATCTCAGCTAAGATCCCCGACTTTGAAGTTACTGTTTGGCCACTTGAATTCCTAAGCTTTGCCAGATGCGAGCGCTTCAACTGCTGGGCGAACACTTTTGACCCTCGATTTTGCTCAATCGCCTTTTCGATTTGGCGTGTGTTGGAGCATCGGAGGTCACGTCGCACCAGTTTACTAATTTTACAATTGAGCGCTCGCTTTTCTGGGTTACATTTTACCGAAAGTACCGAAACACTGGCTTAGGCAGGGCTTAGGGCAAGGCATTCCACTTCTTTGCAGTTCTTATCCACACCAATATATAAAAGTGAAACGCTGTTTGTTTGTTTGTTTATTTGGAGAGCTTACACGCGATAACAGCTGAACGGATTTTGATGAAATTTGGAATGGAGATAGCTAATACCCTGAAATAAAACGTAGAATACTTTTTATCCCGGAAAATGGTAAGTTCCATGGAAAAACTGGAAAATTTTGATTACACGCTGTAAGGAACTGTTGTCATGGAAATGAATTAATAACAAGTCTATCAAAAAACGTCACGAGCGTTGGTGTTATACTTTTTCATTGATTTTTAATAACTTATGCGATGCTTTTTTCGCGTTAAACTGTAGTTCGCCCGGACGAAGTCGCTTGCAAAAGCTAGAAGGTAATAAATGAAAAAGCGTAACGGTTCGTTCTTGTGCGAGGTATTTCAACCATAAAAGGGCGGCGCTTTGCCGATCAACTAGTCGTACGGTGATTTGATTATATGAAATTAATAACCCATCCATGTCATGTGTGAGATACCACTTGGCTAGAAAAATGGGGAGATAATGTGTTTAGGTATGTGACATTCCTTAATTATGTGACCAGGAATTTTTGGTTAAAACGGTTAGCAGCCGCTCTACAAGTCATGATTTTGATTCAATAGATAGCTACATTTAAATACTGCTGTGAGTTTCACCAGTAATCATATTAAAATTATTCTATAGTTCTGTACGTATTTATAATTGCCAGATCAAGCGTGAAACTCGTTCCGTAGTAACAATATGACCGCTGTTACAAATCGCTAATGTAATTCCGTATGGGCGGATGTTTCGAGTCCCCTTTCCGTTTCTAAAGAACACTAGCTTTCGCCCGCGACTTCGTCCGCGCGGACTAACAACAGTTTATCGCGAAAAAGAGAATCCTATGTTCATCTAGTTAGGTCTGGGATATTAAAAACCTATGCAAAAGTTTAGCACCAACGATCTTTATGCTTTTTGTCAGACTTGTTATTATTTCGTTTCCATAGCAACGTGTTATTCCGTTTCTTACAGCGAGTAATCGACATTTTCCAGTTGTCCCGTGGCTTAAACTTAAACTTAACATTTTCCGGGATTAAAAGTATGCGATTTTGGACTGTATATTGTACAGTACCTATATACAAAGTTTCATCAAAATCGGATCAGCCGTTTTGGCGTGAAAGCTCCCCAAACAAACAGACAACGTTTTACTTTTATATATTGGTGTGGATCAGTATGAAATTGCCATCAAATAGTTTTTCTTCGTATAAGGTCGTTCGCTGTTCGTTTAAATTGATAAACCTATTCTTTTATATATTTATAATCTAACAGGACAACCTTTGGTTTCTTTCAATCAAGTCAAGCAAGTGTTTAGGTACCTACATAAATGAAAACATTTTTAAATTATATTATCAGGTACCTATGCTTTGCAAACTCGGTATCTACATTAAATAAACAGTAGGTGAATCCAGTATGTGTCAAACGCTGATTTATTTGTTCTATTCATCACAAGATTTACAAGAATAATAATTATTCTGCCACTATATTGTCTTCGTGGCATGACGCCATAATGCGATCATCCCACGACTTCGGATGCCAAGTTCATTGCTCACGATGGCTTATGCTATATAGACCTGCGCTTTTTATGGTCATTTTTATGCTTGAAAATTGCAGACGTTTAATATTAGGTACCTACAAATCTACTCAAATAAATATGCTTATGAATAAGAACAAGTGGCCTACTAAAAGAAATACATGTTTGTTTTTGAAAAAATGCGAACACAAAAGAAAACAACAAAAAAACCTACACATGTAGTTTACTTTTTTTCATTTAGGTAGGTCAAGTACTTTGGACCTCTAATAAACGCGAACTCCTTCAATATAGGTACCTACATGCCATAAAAGGTATTAAACTTTGTCACCACATAATAACTAATAGTACTTATAGTTTTATAGTGACAAGGTGTCACTATAAAAGGCTGGTCAATGTAAAGGCGCGATTCCATTATGCAAGTTGCAAATTGCATGCAACTTGAACAATCCTGCTTACAAGCTACAAGTTGTATGTAGGTAATAATAAAATAATAATATATTCGGGACAATTCCACACCAATTACCTAGCCCCAAACTAGGATACCCTGTACTATGGGTACTAGATAACGGATAAACATACATAGATACAAATATTATAACATCCATGACTCGGAAACAAACATTTCTGTTCATCACACAAATGATTGCACCTTGCAGGATTCGAACCCGTAGTATACCCGTAGGTAGTTTGAACTTTACATTATTATTCAAGTGACGCGCAAATTGAACGCGCAAACGCTAGTTGCACGTTTCTAATTGTGAACGAGTGACGTATACGCGCATGGTGTCTCTCACTGTACAAGTTAGCGAAACATAATAACTGAGAGGAGGCAAAAAAACTCACTGAACAGGCCGGCGACGATGCTTCTTTTTTTTAAATCAATAGGTAATATATTATCATCTCAGAAATAACTTGGCAAGCAACACCGACCACAGCAGCACGTCTTCCTCCCTTGAGCAACCTACAACTGCAACTGTCAACCTACTCAATTGTGAACATCTCCACATCTATGCAAGTAAAGTCAAGTCATCATGCAAATTGCATGATGAAATCGCGCCTTTACCTATGTTTTCAATTTCAAGTCTTAGAAAAAGTGTTATGATTTGATCCTCCATCTACGTTTCAAGTTATAATAATTGAAATGGTGACCTCCAAGTCCAACTTTGCCATGGGAAGACGGGTGATTAATTCCTTTTTTCTTACCTCATGTTAGGAATAATTAACTCCCGAAAGAGAAAAGAGAGGGGTGTTATAAGTTTACGGGGTGTGTGTGTGTGTGTCTGTCTGTGGCAACTGGCATCGTAGCTATCAAACGAATAGACCGATATTGATGCGGGTTTTTTTCTGTTTGAAAGCTGATGTGATCGAGATGGTATAATGGAGAGGAGGGGGTCGGGGGTTATATAATTTATTAACTTGTTTTTTTATCTACTTATCTTCACACGTTTAAATAGTTAATAAGTACCTGTTATAATTTGTAATGCAATAACAGGATCGATTGTAGAATGTCCTCTTATGCAACAAAATAATCTGAATCTGTTATCATATTAGGTATGCTATCAGAGCAGGCATCACAGCTTCCTCGTAAAGCATTATTCTCGTCCCATCAGCGACAAGGAAACCTTGCCACTTGTACCCGGCTAATTGTCAATACGCGTGAAGGTGGCCAATGGGCCATCACAATATGCAGGTTGTGCAACGTATTGTTCGAGGAGTTTATTATATTTAGTGCTGGAGGCCGGCTGATGTCTCATGGTCGTGACGAGTGTTATGTGGAATCGAAGGCTTTTGGTGAAGCTGGAACGGGTATCAAAGACGAAAATTGTATTCTGCTAAAAAAGGATATGGACCTAGTGTCTGTAGTGTTTCGCGGGCCGTGCCAATAGCGCCCGGAAAAAAAAAAAAAAAAATTTAAAAAGACGAAAATTTAATTTTTAATTTGATAGTCGTACTCATACTATCATACTTTAATTTGATAGTCATACCTACATTGATAACTGTTAATTACACACAAAACATTATTATCAAAATAATACTAATTAAGTTAACATATTTATAAAATAACGTACGTGGAATCATTACCAATTTTTGGCCATAAACCTACGTGGCCATCTTCAGAAGACCCTACTAAGGTTTCATCACAATCTGATCAATGGTTTAGGAACGCATAAAGAAAAGACGCGAGAAAGCTGTTCCATACTAAATACTTATATGACAAAATGAATTTTATTTTATTTTACACTTATGGAAAACAAACAGCCTTTATCAACAGAGTTAAAATTAGATAATAATAAATCCAATAGGCTTTTTTCAGTTTTCGCTTATATATAAATACTAGAATAGTGTCCTCAGACCAAATAATAATAGGGTACGCCTAGAAGCGACAATTATATCTAAATTATAGTAAACGCAAACAAGGACTATTTCCATTTAGCCTCAAATTCAAATAATACAAAAAAATACGTATATTTTTTCTGATGTCTTAATAGTTATTCTGCTATTTGGGGCGGAGACAAATCTAACAAATCAATCCAGACCTTAAAAATCGGTCCAGACTTTCTTGAGTTATAAATGGTGTAACTAACTCGGCTTTGTTTTATATGTTTAGATTGAATCACGACATATACTAAACTTTCTTGAGTTATAAATGGTGTAACTAACTCGACTATGTTTTATATATTTAGATTGAATCACGACATATACTAAACTTTCTTGAGTTATAAATGGTGTAACTAACTCGACTTTGTTTTATATATTTAGATTGAATCACGACATATACTAAACTGATAATATTAACTGATTATGTCGCAATTGTTTTGACTTTTAGCTCCATTAACTCTTGATAATATCAGTAAAAAAACCTTCTTGATCAGACAGTTTTTAAATTTTAATTTGAAAGTTAATTTTAAATTGTTCCCGTTCTTGTAAAATAAAGTGTTATCTATCTACCTATCCATCGCTACTTGTTATTTTTATTTTATTGTTTTATTATTATCATTATTATTCGTTTTTGCGAGTCCCGTACGGTAATTCTATTATCCATACCAATATATAAAAGTGAAACGTTGTCTGTTTGTTTGGTTGTTTGGGGAGCTTTCACGCGATAACGGCTGTACGGATTGTGATGAAATTTAGAATGGAGACAGCTTATACCCTGGAATAATACATAGGATACTTTTATTTCAGAAAATTGTAAGTTTCCATTTTCGTAAAGAAAACAACCTTATATTCTGCTAAATATAAACGTTTGAAAATGAATTTCTAAGAACAAATCTTCCTATCTGTTAACTGTTATCATAGCTTCCATAGAGATCCCTGTTAAAAAACTAACCCTGGATAGTAAAACGACAAAAAAAAAAAAAAGATGTTGCCTATCGAAAGGGCCAATAAAAATAAGTGTAAAATATATATACCTATATACATATGCAAGAATTAACAGATGAACGTCCGTTAAGCTGTTAATTTTACTCATTTAACTAAGTAGTTAATGGTAACGAGACCGTGGCTGACCAAACTTGGTTTGCGATTGTCGTTGAAAATCGTGCCTACAATCAATGCAGATTAAATTATGCGAACTTCGTGACCAGAGCATCGTGGCGATCGTGTAATGAAGTTTTAACAGTTCTTTGAAATAGGTAAAATGAGGCAGTCTGTTCTACACGAATAATTTTGCGGGGGAACTTTGGAGCGTACAGATCACCAAAAGCTTTATTTTGTAAAAGCTTTTATTATTAACTTCACTTGTACGTATGTCCGGGATAAACGTACTTGTACGTTTATCGAACGAACTAAGGAACGGTTGCCATGGAAACGAAATAACAAGTCTGCCAAATAACATCAAGAGCGTTGGTGCTATACCTACTTTTGCCTTGGTTTTTAATAACCATAATATTTTTTATATTTTTAGGATGCTTTTTACACTGTAGTCCGCGCGGCTGAAGTCGCGGGCGGGTAAGCTAGTAAAAAATAAAGTTAAAGAGCACATTTTTTTTTAATTGTTCTTATTGCCTTTCTTCCGTGTTGATGCATAATTTATAGTATTATTAAGTAATCTGTGGTAATGTCGAATCGAATGGAATATGCATGAGTCAAAGATCTTAGAGCAATCGCCGCTTGGTTGCGCGCGCTTTTGCATCTACCTATTTAAATGCAATGTACTTTAAGTGGAAAACTAATGTAATAAACGAATGACTCATACATAATTCATTATCATTACTACAGATTTAGCCTCTTTGAAGGATGTCATTGACCTGATGCGGTGGTATTTCGAATGATTACCTTCTGCTACTGCTATTAAAGCCACTCAATCTTGTGTAAGTCGCGAATATTATACCCACTTGTTCACCTTTAAAACTCCTTACATGTCTTGCATTTTGAACTGCCTTGAAGGACATATTCAATCTTGAAGTTGGCATTCCTCTCTACAAAAGCGCTTAATCACGCGGGATAATATTTCTCGTGAAAGACCGTGCTCAAGCCTAGCTGACCCGGTTAGCTGCACGTATGACATTGTGTAGAAGTGCCATATCATATCTCTATGATAAACACGCACGACCGCATCTTTGTATTTCGTTGCTGTGTCTGACCCTAATACCTACTTCGCCTGATTCCGAGCTCTAGACTAAGCGTAATGGTATGTCCGTTCTTAAAATGTATGACTAATATGTCCCAGCTAAATAATAATAATAATAATAGAGTTTTCAGACATGAGTTTTCAGACAATCACAATTGTGTGTAAATGTTATTTTTGGGACATTTCAGAGCTCTTGTATTTCCCAGGTAGATTATCGCAAAACCACTACACTGCAGAATCTGGATGTTGAGGGGATATAGGAACAGCGGGTAGTACCATACAGCAGTGTTTAATAGGAAGGAAGCGAGATATTAGTATACGTTTCCACTATCATACAACTTCATCTGTATTACTCATATAAAACTTAACTAAATGTAGGGAGTCTGGGTACATAATACTTGGCTTAGTACTGAACAAAATTACATTTAAAGTTTAGTTTACGGCATTACCCTCTGCTCCCCTTATAGTTCCCGTTTCCCTATAGATAAACACAACACAAGGAATGCTTATTCTTGACAGAAATATGTGGTCGTGATGCGGTTTTTATTCGTTAACCAGCTGCGCCCCGCGGCTTTGCACGCTCACAAATTTCACCCACACCCCTAAAACCCACCAACAACCCCCGAGTCCCCCACAAACCCCCGTCCATCTCACTTTCACATCTGTCACTTTGACACTTGTCACTCTGACACTTGTCACTTTGACACTTGTCACTTTGACACTTGTCACTTTGACACTTGTCACTTTGACACTTGTCACTTTGACACTTGTCACTTTGACACTTGTCACTTTGACACTTGTCACTTTGACACTTGTCACTTTGACACTTGTCACTTTGACACTTGTCACTTTGACACTTGTCACTCTGACACTTGTCACTTTGACACTTGTCACTCTGACACTTGTCACTTTGGCACTTGTCACTTTGACACTTGTCACTTTGACACTTATCACTTTGACACTTGTCACTTTGACAGTTGTCACTTTGACACATGACTCTTTGGCACCTGTGACTTATACATCGATTTTGCAAAAAAAAAGAAGTAATTTCAATGACAAAGAATTTTCATAAAATTAAGAATTTATTTTTTTCCCTTTTTTTCTTGATGATTTTTTTGGCCATACCCCTTCGTGGGCTTCCTCAGAAGACTCTACCAAAGTTTCATCACAATCTGATCAATGGTTTAGGAACGCATAGAGGACAAACAAATACAAAAAAAAAATATAGACAAATAGATTTTCGTTTACCTGTTACTTAAGAACACAAATTGTCGATATTCTCGAATTTCACAAACAAATCGCACATGATGTGCCAAGAGAACGTTGCGAAGTGGCCTAACAAATCTCAAAACTCGGTGTATCGATGTTTGACGTCACGTAATAACGTAGAGACATCGCAGAGACGGTTAGGTTAGGGTCTTCACGAAAAGCCAAATTTTTTAACCAATTTTCTCCCATCGTGACGAATTCAACTATAACACTTATAATTGTTTGTAAGTTTTGTAAGTCAAAACTTTACATTTCATGAACAAGGAGAAAAATAGAAAATACTATAAATAGATCAAACCTATAAAATTAGGTAAACTAAATATCCTTCGAGTTTGAAAAGGAAATTTCCCTTTCATGTGCTTACTCTGAATTGAATCTTGCACAGGAAAAGGAAATACCCTTCTGACCCTAACGGTGCTTCGGAAATACGCCCGTTAAAGAAGAGAGCACCCTAAGAAACTCTACAGGGATGTAATTTTTCCATTTTTTTTAAAATGCTTTTATTATGTGAATGTAAAAGATAAAACTGCCAATGAGATGTCCCGCAATCATGAAACTGGTTTAAAAATAATAAAAATACAAATGACTAATAAGAAACCAGGCTGGACCAGTCCCAAGCTGCACCCGTTCACGAGTATGATATGTGTACCAGCCATCACCTCCTCAACCATTTTAGAGGAAAGAGAGTGACCCGGATTCGTTATTCGTAGTAGGGTAAACGTGCTCGGCCAATTTGTTAAATAATATTAGATATTATTATTGGACCGGGAGATTTATGATTCAAATCCAAATATCAGACTTCTACTATGTACTTAAATTCTTAAATTTTTAATATCGAATCTTAGAACAGACTTCAAAACGCCTTCATCTTATTTATTAATATTTTTGGTAGTTCTCCAACTAAAACAATTTTTTAATAAATAGAATATAATAAGATCATGTGGACAATCACGGTCAAACTAGTCCACAAATTTAAGGTCGCTCAGCGAGCTATGGAGAGAGCTATGCTTGGAGTTACTCTGAAGGACAAGATTCGTAATGAAGATATCCGACGGAGAACCAAGGTAACCGACATAGCTCTAAGGATAAGCAAGCCAAAGTGGCAGTCTGGTCACATTTCCCGAAGGACCGATAACCGTTGGGGTAGACGAGTTTTCGAGTGGAGACCACGTTTAGGCAAACGTAGTGTGGCCAGGTGGAGTGACGACCTGCAAAAAACGTCTGGATAAGAAAATTGATGAGGAGACCTGAAGACCGAGTTCAGAGGCGTGCATTAGGAGAGGCCAACAGTGGACGGATATAGGCTGAAAAGAAAAAGAGCATATTAGGCAACCCTATTCCAAGGTATAGCTCAGCATGGCTCGGTAAAGTTCTTTAATGATGGAGCTGCGTGTAGCGGGACCGAAGAAAATTGCAGCGGCGAGCGGTGTCATTATGTACGAGTATTCAAAGTGCATTGGTATACATATACGATGAGTGGCAGAAACTATCACATAATCTCATGATATTATATATGTAGGTACTTAGGTATATCTAACCTAAGTTATAAAGTCGTCTTTAAGAGATGACTGGCGGAGGATGAATTGTCCATATAAACGTAATTCCAAAATCATTTGTAATTAAAGAATATTTTCACCATACTAGTTTTACCGCCCGCGACTTCGTCCGCGTGGACTACTGTTTATCGCGGAAAAAGCATCCTTTGTTCTTCTAGGATATTAAAAATCAATGCAACAGTAGGTATGGCACCAATGCTCTTAAGTTTTTTGACAGACTTGTTATTTCGTTTCCATGGCAACGGTTCCTTAAAGCGAGTAATCAACATTTTCAAGTTTTCCCGTGAAAACTTAAAATTTTCCGGGATAAAAATTATCCTATGTTTTATTCTAGAGTATAAACTATCTCCATTCCAAATTTATTCAAAATCCGTCCAGCCGATATCGCGTGAAAGCTCCCCAAACAAACAAACGGACAACGTTTCGCTTTTATATACTGGTATGGACTATACGGATTCGGATAAGTAGTATTTATCTAGGTTCCCAACTGTTTTTTTGAAAATACATGAAACGAAATGTAAGCGAATTGATGTAAGCCGTGAAAAAATTAATAAAGCAATATTGGTTTACATTTCGTTTTAGGTAAGAATTTAGAAAATAAAAAACGGACAAATGTAAGTTGGACTCGCGCACCGAGGGTAATGCGTCCATCACGGGAAAACGAATCACGAAGTTCTTTTTTGTTGTGACCACTTTACGGCTTTCGGATTTTTCCCATTACTTGTGCTTTACATTGCTTCTTGCGATGATTAATTTGATTGATCTCAACGAGAAGTATAATACCCTACAGGTTTTGATTCCCTTGCGAGTGTCAAAATATGCGGCTTAGGCGGCTGTATCTTTTGATTGCGTTGACTTAGAAGTTTGATTTTTCACAGCTCGAAGGGATTGCAGACCTGAATATCCATACCGATATATAAAAGTGAAACGTTGTCTGTTTGTTTGTTTGTTTTGGGAGCTTTCACGCGATAACCGCTGGACGGATTTTGATGAAATTTGGAATGGAGATAGCTTATACCCTAGAATAAAACATAGGATACTTTTTATCCCGGAAAATTCCACAAATTGCGTGGAACGGTTGCCATCGAAATAACAAGTCTGTCAAAAATCATCAAGAGCGTTGGTGCCACAGAGTAAGTAGTTGATGCTATACCAACAACAAGCCACAGAGGCCATTACCAAGAAGTCTAAGTCTACTTTTGCATTGGTTTTTAATATCCTAAAAGAACGTAGGATGCTTTTTCGCGATAAACTGAAGTCCGTGTGGACGAAGTCACGGGCTAAGGTAAGCTAGTTTGATATATATTTTAGACGGACAACGAAGTGATCCTATAAGCTTCCTTTTGATGTATGGAACCCTAAAAAAGTTGAGAACAGTTGAGAACATAAATAAACACAATCCGAATAATATCATAATATGGAGGAAATATACTTCAATAACAAATGATTTTGGAATTACATTTGGACGGACAATCCATCCTCCACCGGTCACTTAAGCCTTTAAGTGACCGGTGGAGGATGGATTGTCCGTCCGGCGGAGGATGAATTTTAATGACTTCAATAACAATGACCCTTAAGTGAAGGGTCAATGATATTGAAGTCATTAAAATTCAATTACATATCGAATCTGGACTGCGACATAGTGATTATGGTTTATGGTCACGAATAAATAATATTACAGTAGCTTAATTGACTGAGAGCATATCCTGCGAAGAGGCATGGATGGCGCCGCTGCACCGTTTCGAATCCCGTCATTATTTTAAAAAAGAGTTTCACCGAGGGCGTCACTGTTAAATTCATGATAGTAAGTAGTATTTCTTTGTTTCATATTAAAATATAATACCTACAAGACACAAATATTTACATTATTTAAAATCTTCGCGTATTAACACTACATAAACTGCAAGAGGTGCTAAGTAACCCGTCACGCTTTGCTTACGGGCCGGTTACATTTAACTAGGTTTTACGAAGTTACAATATGGTGTAAAAATACTAAAAGCTAGTACAATGTAATCTACATTTGCTTTCCAGGCCAAATGGAACATTCTTAGTTTCTGTGTGACGTGATTCCCAAAAGAGATTGTTTTTTCATATATTTTTTATGTTTTCTGTTTTTTTACCCGACTGTTTTGTTTGTACGTTTCTTAGGCGCACCCTACAGCCTAAATGGCTTGATATATTTTGATAAATGAGGTATCATTGGAATCGTCTTGATAACAAGAGTGCTATAGGATATATGAAGTGTCAAGAAAACTAATATGGCGGCTCACAGCTGCCATGTATTTCCGACGGATCAAAAATTAACAAAACCAATTGAGTGAAGTATCGTAATGAAGGTCTTTAGAATACCATTTCAAAAATGTATAATTCATATAACTAAACAGTAGCAATTGTCTTTTACAGCTTCTTACAAGTTTTTCCATTTTAGATTATTCAAGTTAATGTAACAACTAGATATAGTCTAATGTTGCAATTGCAACTATTAAACTAAAGTAAAATAAAGAAATCTAAAATAATAAAGAACATTAAATGTATACTACTACTATACTACTATGTATACTTACTATGTAAATACTAGCTGCGCCCCGCTGTTTCACCCGCTTCCCTCCGGAACCATGAACGAAGTTTGATGACTTTGGTACTTTTGGTTTTGGAATATCACTGGATCACTGGCACAGCTAGTATACAATAAGGCCCTAAAATAAAATTGAATGTACATTATTTAATAACCACAAATTATATGAAATTGTTGGTAGTATTCGCATTGATGAGTTATTTATTGTTTATATTATTGTTCTACTGAATTATTTACTAAACACAAAATCTCAACTAAGTTGTATTGTAATCAACCATCACAAAACGAACCACAGCTATAAAATTTTATCACAAAAACTGCATCTAAATATGAATGATTATTACCAATAATTGCAACCACCCGAGTCCACCCGACATCAAAATTGATGGCTGAAATTTCTCCATTGAAAGGTCGTTCCTCCAGAGGAATTCATATACATAGGTACCTAAGTACGTATTCATATGACGATGCCGTATAAGATAGACGTGTTTATCTACATTGTTTGTAGTCAGTACATTTGAACGCGTTTTACGCGGAATAACAAGTTCTTCGACACGGCTCGGGTTCTTACTTTAACAGAATGGATTTCATAAATGATTCAAGATGCTATGAGAAAAGCTAAGGAGCGAACGAAGCTGTGAGAGCAATCAAATACATATGATAAGCTCGCTCGTTTTCATGCCTGTTTTATAAAAGCTTCTAACCAGCACTCGTGGCACGTGTGAAGTTGAGTATTCTGAAATTACCTAGTGGTAATTACCTAGCTGGTTCCTCATTTGCAATCGAATGCGTGCTATGGGTTATGTGAACCTACTTAATACATTTTTAAATTCTTCCTTATCCCCACTAGGGTGGCGATGGTGGTGGAGCTTTCCTGAATGACCTAAAAGGTTTATTCCTGTATTTCCCAGTCTCACGATCGTATACATGGTGTTCCTGAAATCCCCAGTGGGGTGGTGAATGGTGATGTTGTGGGGGATTTCCGTTATGACCAGGGTACAATCACCCCAGAGCATTACGTAGCCGAAGGCAAGCATCAAGGCATTGACTCACGTCCAGAACCCGGGTTCATTAACCAATGGCCATTGTTTTAGTCTTTTTGTATAGTTAAGCAAATTGCTGAGGTAATTAAATTGGAAACAAAAAATGAGCACTAAGTTTACATTTTTGAAGTCATGGCTGAATTTAAGCCGGCTACAGTAAGCCACAGTTATTCTTCACAAATCACACGTCAAAGTCTTTCCCAGTCTTTCAATCAGTCTTTGCGCACGAATTCACGAAGGTATTTCTTCGGCACGCAGTAATGACAAAAAAAAACACTTTGGTATTCGCATTTAGCACGTTGTTAAGCAGAAAAACCAAAACATGGCATGATAACTGATGATCCGTTATTCTTCACCCGTATAGCTAATTCCCGTGTAACCTCATTCGAGGATACAAATCTTCTTAGTTACATACCTCATCCATGAATATGCTCGCCTAGTACCTACCTACATACTATGATTTTAGTGAGGTCTCAATTTGAGACGAACCAGGTCGTTTCCTCACGCTCCTCAGTACAGAACTAAATGGAACTGAGCTCTCTATCTATTTCCAGCAAGGAGTAGTAGATCAGTTTTTTCCAAGTAGTTCTACTGGTAGAAAATTATATGGAAGGTCAATAAAAATGTTCGAATACAATATGTGATAGGTACTGATACAATATGTCATACTGATCAGTATAACTAATTGAACTTTTTCTCTGCGATACCTATCGGTCCTAGGCTTTTCTATGACTTTACCAATGATTTTTCTATGTTATGTGCGGTGCTTTAAACCATGTCAGAGGCCCCTCGGGTGGCCTGACAAACTCTGACACCAGGGGCCAGCACTACCTTATACGACAAACAAATAAACATTGTAGGTACTTTTTTGTCTATTTTGTTCTGTGATAGAACAAACAGTAGAACTATTTGGACTAATCCACCACGCTGGCCTGTTGCGGGGTCGTAGATGTCAATATCCTTGACTTTGAGGTTAATCGACATGATCATTCACGATGTTTTTCTTCACAATTTTTTGACGATGGCATCGAAAACCGCACATAACTTGATTTAACTGGATTAAAAGTAACCTGTATTCCAGCGCCAAAAGTGCTATAACTCTTCCAATGCCTATCACTCCATATGGAGTATCTATGGTTACATTGTTGTTCTATTGTTATAAAAAATGCCCGGTAGTAAAGTACAAAATACCAAATTTTATTCAGCCGTCAGATAGTTTTTTGTCGAATGCTCGGCTTTTATACATCGGATTAAGATAGATGATAACTCCTTATTGCATACCACTTAAAGGTAAAACGTACATTGTAAGAAAAAAAAACTAGTGCATTTTTTTATTGTCTTCATTGTACACATTTTTTGTTGCTTACTACTTTATTATAAGTATAGATAGATGAGATACTCGGCACTTTGCAAGGTAGATAGGCAATTTCTATAATTAACGTGCTTAGTGAGTACATATAATTCAATGCTTAGTGCACATTATTTCGTGCGGGAACGTAGCAAAGAATAAATTATAGTACTACGTACCTAGGAGGTTTTTCGAAAGGGCTTTGAGAAAATGGACAAAGTTGAAAGTTGGATATGCTTGTGAATGTATAGTTTTATCACTTTATTAGCAGTCTGAGAGATGCATATGATGATTCATCGACAAACATAACGCAGTCATTGCACTCATTTGCAAATTTAGTAAATGTTGTCATTTATAAAATGTGAATATTTATCGTCAATTCAGAAATACCTAAATAATGTTGGTATTTTATGTTAGAGAATCTCCTTAATTTTAAACTTAGAGGAAAGCTGTATTTTACGGAAAGGAAAAATATAGATACCTATGTAAGTACCAAAGAATTAGAATCATTATTGGCTGTGCTCTGCACATGTAGGTATATTGTGGGGCCTTTGGCTTTGACCTTAGCCAATGTTCCCTTACGAAACCTGTGGTTCATTTCTAGGTCTTTTTGTTTACTGTTTGTTGTACTTCTTCACCTTGAGTCTTTAGCATTGAGTTAATGGTAGGTAAATTAATCAACGAAGAACTTAATTGGTTAATTTGCCAAAGCCAACCTTGTATTCAATATATCCTCACACTTTCCATTTACACAGTAGCTGTCAACATTTTTGTTATCATTGACATCCTACCTAGAAGTAAATGACAGTAGATATAAATTATTGAGGGTAGTTTTAAATAAATCCATAATTCCATTGATATCCACTGTAATCCATATTATGTATATTATTTTGATTGTTTTATGAATCAAGACTGATGTTCTCAATTTTTTGTCCGTTTTCATTTTATAACTGTAATTTGATAACTTGTTAACGGTGAATTTGTGAACGCATTGCTTGTTTCAATTAAAGCGCACGTACCTACTTACTGAGGTACCTACTTTTGTACGTAGACTAAAAAGTCAATGTCATGCTAACATTTAGGGAAAGTAAAAAGCACGTACAATAATAAAAAAACACAAGTTTTATAGCATTGCAGTGCCAACATCCACCTACCTCGTAAACACCGGCCAACGGGACCCCGAACGTTACTGCAGAACTATCAAAATCACAACTTCCGAACACACCACACTAAAAACATACACTAAATACACAGAAATCGAACAGTTTCCGTTTTATTTTCGACTATTTTTCGTTCGATAACAAGTTTCGATGGAAATTCAGTTGTTATTCTTTCGAGTTCGGAACTCCTGCTTTACGACCGCGCAAAGTCGTACTGAGTCAGTGACACTGCGCATGTATGCCCCTCTCTTTCTAATCGTATTTAATTATGTTGGATAGAGAGAGATGGATTATCATTGGAATGCATAGACATAATTCAGGTAGTGTATGAGTGTAGGCGTCTCATTTTCATATCAGGTTTAATGCGAGTTGGAAAGGGATGGAAGCAACTGCTAGCCTTTTTGAGGTTCACGGTGATAGTGTGTGAGTGTGTGTGTGTGTGGAACTGGCAACTATGCGTAGAAAATATGTGGAAAAGAGGCTTTCCTCATTAAGGCAAGGCACTCAACTTGCTATTTTTAGTCGCTGACAATAAGATATTGATCTTTACAAACAATCTTGCATTATCATCATCATCATCAGCCCGTATACGTCCACAGATGGACGTAGGCTTCTCCTTGTGAACGCCACTGAGCCCCAATCAATCAACAATGTTGCATACGAATTCCAAATTAAAACTTAATTTTAAAAACTACAAGTTTTCCCGCCCGCGACTTCGTCCGCGCGTACTACTGTATATCGCAAAAAAACCATCCTATGTTCTTCTCGGGTATTAAAAACTAATGCAAAAGTAGGTACGTATACCACTCTTGATGTTTTTTGACATACTTGTTATTTCGTTTCCATGGCAACCGTTTCTTACAGCGAGCAATCAACATTTTTCCGGTTTTCCCGTGGAAACTTTCAATTTTCCGGGATAAAAAGTATCCTCTGTTTTATTCCCGAATATAAGCTATCTCCATCCCAAGTTTCATCAAAATCCGACCAGCCGTTACCGCGTGAAAGCTCCCCAAACAAACAAACAGACAACGTTTCACTTTTATATATTGGCAGGGATATGTAAGTACTAACTATTGGTCTTGCTATAATGCAAGCCACATCGTAGAATTTATCACAATGGAAAAATTCAAGAAATTAAAAGGCAATAACATTAAATAAATCTTGAACTGATATGTCTATTATATTTTAATAAAAGTTACTTACCTACAGTTGTTTCAGTTGTTACTTCAAGCACCAGCCAGTTGGTACTTATATTGCTTATTATAAGTACATAGTTGACATAAGTAGTTAAGTAAAATCACGGATTAAGTACAGATGAGTACACACCCTGCAGTACACTTTAAGTATTTTAATTAAATAATTAAATAAATACCTTTTCTTAGAAATAAATTAGAAGGAACAGGTAGGTATGTATGAAAATGTATAAATAATCACTATTGTTTCCAAAGTAAACTTACATTCATAACAAAGAATTATGATTATGAACCATGCTAAAAAAATATTAACATAACATGCAAACAATTAAAACATTTTGTTATATAAAGCAATTAAGTCCGTGGGCGTTGGTCTCCTCCACACTAGGATAACCTGTGCCGTGGCCCGTGGAGATCAAATCCTTTGGTGTTCACACTAGGATACCCTGTACCGTGGAGATCAAATTCTTTGGTCTTCACACTAGGGTACAAAAAACAAAAATGTGAGTCATAATTATACAGTAAAACTTAATAAATAGAAGAAAATAAAAATTGAAGCAAATGTTACTCGAGTTAATGTTACTCAAACTATATATTAGCTAGACAACAAATATCACCATTGTCTCACTACCAACCACAAATACATATAGGTGCTTCAATATGTACAAAAATACCTAATGAAAACTCCCCCTTACCAGTTTCTATGCGAGACAAGAATATTTCATAGCGATATGCATCACCTTAATAGATATAAAAGTATCGCTTGAAACAATGATCCCTAATGCTGACACAATAGAGCTTAAAATTATTATTCCTAATCTAGTTTAAAAAACAACTACATTGATTCAACTGAAGTTAGATCCAAGTAAAGCTGGCAACGTCGCAAGTGTGACGTAACGGTTGAAGTTGTCTACGAGTTGTGCAGTTTGCGACGTTGCCTTAACGGAGAGGCTGTGTATCTTGGCAATGCATTATTATTAATTTTTTGAAGATTTATTTACGTGAAAACATTGAAAAAGTTTCGATTTAAAATGATGGGAGGCGGATATTCGCCTCCTACGCTGGAGTTGGGCGATGTGAAACATGCCGGACAAGTAAGTAATTATTTTGTAAAGCATACCAATGCTGGTTTACAGTTAGTGCAATAGTTTAGCAAACTTTTGATATGCAATTTTACGTACACAGAAAACGCCCGCGCGCGGTCTCATTTTCATAATAAAATTGTAGTTGATAAGTAGCTTTAATTGAAGGAACAACTATTTGTCTCTGTCAAATCAAAGTAGCGTCACAGAATAAATAATCAAGTTAGTAATCATACATATACAAACATACATGCCTATTATTACTTCCCTCTTAAATTAGGAGTGAATTATCCAAGCCTCACTCGTTTAGTTCTTTTGTAGGACCAACTCAATCTTGAGATCCCTTCCTTTAGGAACGCGTTGAAGTCTTTTGTAAGGCAAAGTGTTTCCGATAGCTTTTTGTATTTTTATGTTTTACTCAGGGGGAAAGGTGTACAAGATGATGCCTCGTGCTCAGCGTATGATGATTCTTTGGCATTGTGATAAAACTACTAATGCTATTTAGATGAGTTTTGGATTAAGTGTAGTCCCCGGTCCCCCCAGACGCTGATATGATAAACCATCATATCGGCGCAGCGTGAGCGACGAATGTTGTGTTATATGCAAAAATAAATTGTTTATGGTGCTTATCTAAGTTAAGACTAACTTTGAGGCTAGGCAACCTTTTTGTATTTAGTTTTATGTAATAACTGTAGTATTTGCGGCTTACAGAGATTATAAATTTTCATATTAATAAGTAGCGGAAGCAGCACAAAACTTAGAAGTTAATTTTTTGAACTTCAAATATGTAAATAAATAATTGTTTTTTGTACAAAGCGTTAGGTAGGTATATTGAACATCTGCGTCCCACCCTCCCCGCGCTCTGTTCCATGACACCTGAAAGAACAGCAACCACAGAAATATTTTTGTAGCGGTAGTAGGTACAAAAACATAGTTTTATTTAACTTAATTAAGGTGTTGAAGAGAGAATGATCTACATCAGTTGAGTAAGATATCATTGAGGTTTTTTTAAGTATAATATTTTAAAAAACATTATGTTTTTCTCGACTCAAAAAGATTAACACTGAATAATCGCCCCAGCTCGCTTTATCTTTAGTATGCCAACTCAATGTTCAGATATCCTTTCCTTGAGGCGCGCGTTGAAGTCCTTATGGCAAAGCGTTTCCAATTTTTGTATTTTTATGTTTTTATGTTGGTTTATTGGCGGAGCGAGCGTGAAGCGTCTCCGTTTCAGCTTGGGCAAAAATGTTTTCGTATGTCCGGCCAGCGTCGGCGGATGTCCGGCTTTTCTCCTCTACTACAGCATTTCTCAACTGATTCTTGTGAAATTTTGTGAGCAGGTTCGATAAAGGTATGTTTTTTTGTCAATTACAAAATGGCGGAGATACGGAGGTTGTAAACGTAAAAAAACATATTAAAAAAAAAAACGTTTTTTTTTTCAAAAATGACTCAATTTCTTTTTGTCTTTTTAAAGCTCATAAACTTCAAGGGCTGTGAGGAAATGGAAAATAAAGAAAAAAAAAAGTGCGTGGTAAAATTTATTCAGTTTTAAGCTATGCAAAGACAGACTCGCGAGACGTTTTAGACGTGGAAAGATCGTGACGTGATGAAAATACTAGTGGGTAAGCTGGTTTTAGAAAGTTTACGAATTTCTATTTCGATTTAATTGTAATGTGCAGTTCACATGCAAATCGGATAGCTTTGTTAGATTAAAACAAATTGCTTATCAGAAAAGTTAAACACATCACAACGGCAATGAAGTAAATACAGACAAGTTACCCGGTTCTGGGTTGCCCGAGTTTCATAGGCAAGGTACTAAGTATAAGGGGGTTCATACAACAAAGCCTACCGCTGAGCTACTCAAACTGATTTGCAGCGTAGCGCACAGTTCTTCGTTGATCCGGATCTAGAATCTGTTGCAGTATTTAAAACCAGATACGTAGACCTAACATAAAGATAATATAGATTTATAGTTGTCTTATTTCTTGCAGGTTTGTTTGTTTGTTTGTCGTATGAGGTAGTGCTGGATTCTGGTGTTAGAGTTTGTCAGACCACCCAAGGGCCTCTGGCATGACTGCTATTGATCAATAACAGTCGGGCCGACAGATTAACGCGCCCTCCGATGCACGGAGAGATAGAAAACCGCTCATAACTTAGAAAAGTCATTAGTGCGGAGCCTAGGACCGAGCCCGGTATCGTTGGATTCTAAGTTGCACTATTGAACGTTAGGCTACCATCGCTTTCCTTTCTTGCAGGTTGAACCAGGGAGCTTCTTCCAAAGAATAACTGGCGGCGTGAAGACTGGGATTATCCTAAAGGATGTCTCTTTTTCCACGAACAGCGGTGAGGTCACCGCTATCTTGGGATCTAAAGGTAAATCTATCTACCTCGTTCCCTACTGCTTTCTCTGTATATAGGGAACTAGCTGCGCCCTGTGGTTTCACCAGAGTGTAATGATGCTAATGAAAAGTATATCTATGTGTATATTTCTCCATACAAGCCACTTTGTCTCTTCTACACCTGTCACTTTGACACATTATTTTGACAATTCCTTCAAAAGATTCAAAATCCTTATAAACCTTTAGGATTGTTGGTCAAATTTATATATAAATCTTTTGAATATAGGTATAATTATAAACCAATTATAATATTCATTTTTTTTTTAAATGATTACCGAAAATCCTAAGGTACTAAAGGTAAGGTCACTATTACTTTGACACCTGTCACTTTGACATATGTCACTTTGACGCCGGTCACTTTGACACCTGTCACTTTGACGCCTATAATTAAGACACCTGTCACTTTGACACCTATAATTAAGACACCTGTCACATTGAAATACGAAAATAATTAAAACCCATACAAAAGAAAGATATTTATTTTCTCTAAGTCGGGATCAAAAGTAACCTATATGTTAATCAAGGATATAAGTTATCCTCATACCAAATTTCATCCAAATTCGTTCGCCGTTTGAGCGTGAAGGAGTAACGAACATTATACACACACATACATGCACACATACAAATTTTCGCCTATATAATATTATTGCCTAGAGAATTTATAATATTAGTGTGACTAAAAACCGCCTTTTTTATGTCTCCAACGTAAGTAAGGTCACTTTTTAATAATTTGGCTACAACGATACAAAGGGCTCGTTTTGTTCAGGTAGCGGCAAGCGCGCCCTCCTCGACGTGATCGCGCGCCGGGTGCCTTCGCAAGGCCACATCCTGCTAGAAGGAGTTCCACTCCAGGAGGACCAGTTTAACAGCACCTGCGCATTAGTGCGGCACTCCACTCGCCTGCTGCCGGGCCTTTCTGTTCAGCAGACATTGGCTTTGTCACTAACAAAGGTCAGTCTAGTCACATTTTTTTTTAACGTATTATTTATGTATGTATGTAATATGTATGTATTTATGTGGATATTCCACCATAGCGTTGCCCCTATTAGTCCGATTTTGACTAGCGTCTCCATTTATAGTGTCATTCATAGGCTTTTTTTTTAAACGACTATGGCGTAGCACAGGAAAGGTTGTGTGTTCAAACTAAAAACTTAGTCCGTTTTTGGCAAGCGAGGTATCAGTCGATTCGTCTTCATTGCAAGAGTGCCATACTTTATTTTTTACCCGACCGTAGACGTTTTCGAACGTATGTCTTGTCTAACGAAATGTTCGCCCATAGCAGTCTTCTGGAATTTGCACTTCATCTTCAATGTAATTAAAAATTTCAACAGCACCTCTTATTTAGAGCGGCACTCGGCTCGCTTGTTACCCTGGGCTCAAGGGATTAAGGGATTTAAAGCTTATAGTGAGCTCGGTTTTTAGCCGCTGGACCTCATGATATATGTGTTTAACTATTTTAGGACTACTGCGAACAAAACTAACAATGAGGCAAAAAAATGTTTAGATTATCGATTTTGAAATCGAAGAATAAAGAAGAATAAAGAAGAATAAGATGCAATCGAAGGCATCATGCATTTCATTTCTCCTTTGATGGATCAGTTTAAGCTTTCGATCCTCATGAGGCTCGTCAGGTTCAGGTCCGGAGGCATGCCTCCGACTGCATCCTATATATCAAAATCGAGAATCTTAAGCTTGTTTGCCTCGTTTTTAGTTTTTACGCAGTCGTTTTTTTTTCTATTATTGTTTTTATGAATTCTGTTAACAAAGATCACATATCATGTTCCAGATTTCGGGATACCTGAAGCAGTCGAAAGTTAAACAGGTCATGGCTGACTTAGCTCTTTCCCAGGTAGGTAAACTTTCAGAACACTTTGTACCTACATTCATGGGTCACAAGTAGAACATAACAGGTCTCTTCAAAATTAATCTGGTCATCGCTCACATTGAACATCAATTAATGTCCCACAGCCAAACTTCTCTTGTTTAGCTCTGGGACATTCTGTAAATGTATTAATTTTACATTTTCGTATTTTAGGTTGCTCACAAATGCATTACAAACTTATCGAAAAGCGAATACAGAAGATTAATCATAGGAGTGCAGCTGATTCGGGATCCAAGTAAGATGGACAGTTTTATATAATACTAGCTGTGCCCACGGCCTTGCTTATTTATTGCTCGGCTTCTGCTCATCGGATTGAGATACAAAGTATACCAGATTTTAAGTCAAAAACTTCAACTACACAACAGTGAAGACCGCATTTCAATAGGTCCAGTAGTTTAAACGTGATGTACGAACAACATCATCATCATCACGTCAGCCTTTAGAAGTCCACCGCTGAACATAGGCCTCCCCCAAAGAGCGCCATGACGAGCGATCTTGTGCCACCTTCATCCAACGACTTCCTGCGATGGCTACAATGTCGTCGGTCCATCGTGTGGGGGGTCTCCCTAAACACTTCGCTTGCTTGTTCGTGGTCGCCTTCGAGAACATTTATTCCCCATCGGCAATGGGCAAACCCCATTGCCACTTCAACTTGCAAACTCTGAGAGCTATGTCGGTAACCTTGGTTCTTCTACGGTTTTTTCCGTTTCGGATTCAGATTGTTGCAGTGATAGAATACCGAGGACTCTCTCCATTGCACGCTGTGCGACTTTGAGCTTGTGTATAGTACCAATACCAGACCAGTAGACCAATAGTTAGCGACCACGTCTCAGTGCCGTATGTCACTGTATTATAAACTTTTATCTTGAGGCTCTGCGGTATCTGCGACGAGAAGATATCGCGCAATTTCCCGAACACTGCCCATCCGAGTTGGATTCGTCGGTTGACCTCTTTGTCGAGGTTGTATCAACAGCTTCGATTATATCGTTTCCAACATAAACCGGCATGGATGCGATATGGGCATTTGACATGATGTTCGTCTTACCCATGTTCATTTTAAGACCCACCTGTTGGGAAACAATATTGAGGTCACTGAGCATAGAGTGCTTGTAACACCATGTCCGTTCCAGTTCAGAGGCTTGAATATATCTTCAGGTGCACAGGTGAACAGTTTCGGAGAAATAACGTCTCTCTGTCTCACCCCTTTTTGTAATTTGATAGAATTCGTGCTCCGATCTTGGAAACGGACAGTCATGGTGGCCTTGCTGTACAAACACTTCAACACTTCGATGTAGCGGTAGTCAATCTGGCTCCGCTGTAATGACTGTAACACTGCCCAGGTCTCGACTGAATCGAAGGCTTTCTCGTAGTCCACAAACGCTAGACATAGTGGCCGATTATACTCTTCGATCTTCTGTATAATCTGCCGAAGCGTATGGATGTGGTCTACGGTGCTAAAGCCTTTCCGGAATCCAGCTTGTTCGGGAGGCTGAAAGTCGTCAAACCTACGAGCGAGACGGTTTGTAACTACTCTCGAAAACAGCTTATAAACGTGGCTCAGCACCGAAATGGGCCTATAATTCTTCAAGAGGGTGTTATCACCTTTCTTAAAGAACAACACCACTACGCTCCTGTGCCACGCCTCTGGCGTAGTACCCTCGAGGATGACGGAGTTAAACAGCTTCTGAAGGACTTTAAGTACCGGTGTTCCACCCACTTTCAGTAGCTCTGTCGTTATTCCGTCTTCCCCTGGTAGGCACCAGGGGAAGATTTAAGCTGTTGCTCTTAAGCTGTTTGAGAGCCATTCTGATCTCGTATAGGGTGACGTCCGGGATATCTTCGGTATAATGTCGGGTCAAACGGGCTCTTGCATCGCTAGTCATGCTAGGAGGACTTCACGATGAGATGTATAAATGTCCATACAACTTCTCGAGCTCACTCAAAATGTCTGGCTTCGACGAAACGATGCTGCCACTATCGGTCTTCAGCTTCGTCAACAGGCTTTGCCCAATAGACAGATCTCTCGCGAATACTTTGGAGCCCTTGTTCCGCTCTATTGCGTTCTTAATACAATTAGTATTATAGGAACGCAAATCGTGTCGCATCGACTTGGAGATCTGCTTATTGTACGAACATACTGACAGACAGACATGTTCCTTAAATTTTGTATTCTTGTTCAGTAGCTTATTTTATATCCCCTAATCATTACTTTTAGTTACCTATCTTTGTTTTATAGACTTTTTGTTTCTTACTGCTTAACCAATTTTTCACACCTTTAATCCAAAATGGAGCCTTGCGCCATCAGGTGAGATCGCGGTCAAATGCTTGTCTATCAGAAATCAGAGAAAAGGGGGGATGGTCTATTTTTAATCTATGTTCTTAAATAACTTTAAAACTATTTATTTTAAAATTATAAAGATTAATTCGAGACCCTCACAACAAGCCCTTTCAATAATTGATATTTCACTCGGTACAGGACGCAAAACTTTTTTATTTTAATTTCTAATTTGCCCCAAAAGTGACCCTCATATTCAAAATTAGCTTATTTACTGTACAACTACTGTGTGTGCTTATTTGCTACACGTCCGTGTTTGGGTTACAGAAATTCATATGTGACCCAAATTCAAATTTCAACTAAATCGGACCAAAGATTCGGAGCAAATTGGCTGTGACAGGACTGACTGACAGAAACACGAGTGATCCTTTATGGGTTCTGTTTTTTTTCATTCGGACGTACGGTACCATAAAAATAAAATTAAAAACTTTTCAGTAATACTGTTATTGGACGAGCCAACATGGGATTTGGACCCTCTGAACACGTACCTCGTGATATCGATCCTGTCCAACGCTGCCAAGACCTACGGAACCTCCATCATACTCACCATGGAGAAACCTAGATCGGGTAAGTCTTTGTAAGTAATACTTTTATTGGACGAGCCAACATGGGATTTGGACCCTCTGATCACTTACCTCGTGATATCCATCCTGTCCAACGCTGCCAAGACCTACGGAACCTCCATCATACTCACCATGGAGAATCCTAGATTGGGTAAGTCTTTGTAAGTAATACTGTTATTGGACGAGCCAACATGGGATTTGGACCCTCTGATCACGTACCTCGTGATATTCATCCTGTCCAACGCTGCCAAGACCTATGGAACCTCCATCATATTCATCATGGAGAAACCTAGATCGGGTAAGTCTTTGTAAGTAATACTGTTATTGGACGAGCCAAAATGGGATTTGGACCCTCTGAACACGTACCTCGTGATATCCATCCTGTCCAACGCTGCCAATACTTACGGAACCTCCATCATACTCACCATGGAGAAACCTAGATCGGGTAAGTCTTTATAAGATTACTCATTTTTCTGAGGACTGTACAATTAACGTCGTGTGGTCTGTTTTCCGAGTCAACTGATTCAAAAACCCAGGTACCTTCTTCGTGGTCCCAGTCACCTGTCTTCCACAAATTTATTAGTCTTATTACCTAACTAGCTATACCCGCGGCTTTTTCGTGGTGGTCATTTCATTTAAAAGTAGCCCATACGTGTTATTCCAGGACCAATAAAGTACAATATACCACATTTCTTCAGAATTCGTTCAGCCGTCCAATAGTTTTTTTATCGACTATAATCATCGGCACATAATCATCGGATTAAGATACCAATTACTCTAGTTCTTAAGTCAAACTCTAAGCTATCTAACAGTGAAAACTGCATCGCAATCGGTCCAGTAGTTTTTACGTGATGCGCGAACAAACATACAGACACGATTTAAAAAAATGTTATATTCTGGTTCAGTAGCTTATTTTAAATGCTCTACGCCATTTCTTTTTATTATCTTCTTTGTACAGACTTTTTCGTTCTTATTGCTTTATTACATACTAGCTGCACCCGCGATTTCGCACACGTGGTCATTTCTCTAGGTTAAAATTACTATATATGTACTATACCAAGGCCTAAAATACCAATATAAGTACTAACATTTGATCAAAATTCCCTCAGCCGTCAAAAAGTTTTTATCGATTGCTCGGCTTTTTGGATTGGATTAGTCGCAATCGGTCCAGTAGTTTTTACGTGATGCGCGAACAAACATACAGACAAACAAACAGACGGACACGAATTTTAAAAATCTTCTATACTTGTTCAGTAGCTTATTTTAAGTACCCTAGACCATTTTTTTTTTCTTAATTATCTTCAAAGTTCAGACTTTTTCGTTCTTATTGCTTTATTATAAGTATAGATAGATAGGTACGAGTAGTATCTACTCGTAAATAAGACTAATAATTCTTCTTTACGGAATTTATGCACAAAACCCAATCATTTCAACTACATATACGTTTCCTTTGATATTTATCTTACTACTCGATAATAAACAAAATTTTCTTGCCTACTGTGAATCCTTACTATCTACACAACACTCAAGCATTTTTTAAGAAAATTGAAATTATATCTCATGCAAAAATTTATAATTAAATCTATTTAAAAAAAACTATCATACAAAAATCTTCCGTAATAAGCAACTATAACGAATTATTTTGCTACCTTGGTCAAATACATCGTTAACTTTGTTCACAATAACATGCATTTAAAGTACCTACAAACTTTAACAAAAAGGGACAGTAGTAGGTACAGCTGAATCTTCGAACCTAAAGAATTTACTTGGGAAAGTGTTTTGAAATATGAACTAGATTAATAACGAAAACCAAATAGAAAGGCGAACGTTTCTTGTAACCCAATTTGTCATTGTAAAACAATTCCAGCACGATTTGCTTTCCAAAATTGATATTTTTTGTTTAAACAGATGAGTTTAATTTCCATTCCAGTGTTTATTAATTGTCAATAAGTAGGTCAGTGAACCGTAACGACACTCATTAACATTTATTAATTAAAAACATGCATCCAGCTAAGTAAGCGGTATGACACTACTTTTGTGGTAAACAGAACTACTTATCTATATATCTGTGGCACCATACAATTTTAATCAACTTCTAAAAGGAGAGGTTCTCAGTCTCAATTCAACCGGGTTCTTTATTTATCTTCATCATCATCATCAGTCCATAGAACTCCTCTGCAAAAGATGGGCCTCGCTACAATAGATCTTGTAAATGTTGAATACTTACACAGGAAAAGATGTCCATTTCCTAAATTCCATTTGCTGATTCTCTCAACACCAGCGGAACAGAAGAGGCGGATCCCTTATTATTGAGCCGAGCCACCGCCTTTATGTATGATCATCATAATCATAAATGAAATAAAAACTTCGTCTCCGGGATTTTACATATTATTATTGAGCCGGGCCCGTACGGCGTTTGTGTATGATCATCATAATCATAAATGAAAAAAAAACTTCGTCTCCGGGATTTTACATATTATTATTGAGCCGGGCCCGTACGGCGTTTGTGTATGATCATCATAATCATAAATGAAAAAAAAACTTCGTCTCCGGGATTTTACATATTATTATTGAGCCGGGCCCGTACGGCGTTTGTGTATGATCATCATAATAATTAATAAAAAATAAAAAACTTCGTCTCCGGGAATTTACATATTACTATTACTATTGAGCCGGACCTACACGACGTTTGTGTGTATGATCATAATAATAATAATAAATAAATAAACTTCCGTCTCCAGGAATTTAGATATTATTATTGAGCGTTTGTGTGTATGATCATCATAATAATAATTTTAAAAAAACTTCAACTTCGTCTCCGGTATTTTTGAAAAGATTTGGATGACTAATTTCTATTTGAAGAGCCTACGTGTTAGGTACCGTATACATATTTCATCAAAATTAGTTCAGTTTTTTTATATATTTCAAAATAATTTTGTACTAAAATAATGTAGCATTTGAATTTTTCCTTGTTCCTAGATGTGTTCCCGTTCCTGGACCGAGTAGTATATCTCTGCCTGGGAGACGTGGTGTACGCTGGCCCCACTAGGAACCTACTGGACTACTTCGGAAGCATCGGCTTCCCTTGTCCCCAGTTGGAAAACCCGCTCATGTATTATTGTAAGTACATATTCAAAGAGCTCTTCATGATTGTTTAAATCAACTGATAGTTTTTTCAGTGATTTCCACAATGTCCCACGATACTTGTCGCTAGAGGTGCCAGGCGAAGTCAGGCGAACGTCCGCGTCTGGCGATGTCGACGGGCGTGTATTATTTATTCTGTGCTGACGTCACCAGACATCTTGCCTCGTAATCTTTTTTAGACGGAAAAGGCTGACACAGCCCGACATATCGCTAGCGACCCCCACGTAGTGAATACGAGGCTTCTGAAATGTATTTATTCGGACGTCTAGATATCTACACATACACAAACCCGCTGAGACACGAGTAGGTTAGAAGGCGGGAAAGAAGCTCTCTTCTTTCTATGGCTGATTTTATAGCCCTCAAACCTGCAGTTTTAGCAATAAAATGTTACTACCTTTGTTACGTAACACATCCACTCTGCGGACATTGCCAGCATGGGCATCATGCGGGAGGCCCGTACACGCTTATTCCACCCTCCCTCGCTCTTTTTCCTGATTTGGCCCTGTTACTTCTAAAATATAGCATTATTAAAACATTATACCTAGTCTTTTTTTCGTGAAAATACTAGTTTTTCCGTAACAATGCTGCTTTTTAGCAATAGTGTCCCACGAAACCCCTCGCTTTTACGTAAAAATACGGCTTATGCGTGTGCTCAGTGCATCAATACCGTGGAGACGAGAGCAGTGCAGTGTCGCGCAACGCGCATGACTACAATTTAAAGTCCAGGCACTGTTACTATCACACAGTTGTATAAAATGACAGTTTTCTTGCAGTATGTCTATCAACTGTGGACCGGAGGTCCCGCGAGCGGTTCATTGAGTCCAACCAGCAGATCGAAGCTCTGGTGGACAAGTTCAAGGTTGAAGGTCACGCCATCATGCAGGGCAACCCTCACGAGGGAAGCAGGATCATGAACCCAAATAAGATGCAGATGAACTATGGAAAACCGAGCGGCTGTAATGTTATCTGGATGTTGTACGCGTATGTACCTACACAATGTATTTTTTTTAATGATATGCCTACCTGCTGGTAAACTTCATGATACGTATGAGCTCAGTGGCGAACAATAGGGGAGGCCTACGGCCAGAAGTGGACAAATATAGTATAGGCTGAGTATGATGACGTTTCATGACGTATGATTAGTGAAGATTGTCTCGGCGCAGTGAGGATGGATGTGGAGTAGTGTTGCCAACCAAAAAAGTGAAGCAAACACCGGCCGAAATTTCACATATGTGTGGGAGAGCCGCAAGATGAACCGATCGGTATCATCGATGATATTATCGGAAGATATAAGCAGAAAAGCCATGTGACCATTAAAAAAACACTTTTTAGAATCCTATCCTGCGAAGGAGCCATTTTTTTTTTCTTTACTTTGTTATAAATTTAAATAAACTCACACTCTATGGAATATTCTCTTATCTTTTCTCATTCGAATTCCGCCAATATCTCAAAACCTTATTTCCAGACGAATGCTGGCATCCATCTTCAATCTGAAGAAGAACGGCATAAAGCAGATGTTCATGAGGCTATTCACTCTTCCATTGTACTTTCTCATACTCTGGGTATTCTACAACGAAGCGCAGGTAAATAATGACTCATCTATAGGTAGTTTAAGCAGAACAAATGTTGATCATATTAAAAGGCAAAAACGTGAGTTACTCACGTAGGTACGAGCATATTAGTTGAATTATTCCAACTATACTATGCGCGAGGATGGACCGCTGGACACTATCGCGAGCTTTTCGCACTCACCTTGAGAAAGAACACCAGATGTGGTCGAAACTATAGTTGGAATAATTCAAGTAATATACGTGAGTAACAAAAGGTTTTATCTTTTAAAATGTATAGAAATCACGTAAGTTTTCATAGTAAAAGTTGTACATTTAAATTGAACTAGTTATGAGATCCAGGCTGTGTCTTCAAAAGTGATAAATTCTGTTTATTTTTCAGGATTATCAAAGAGCATTTATTACTAAAAGCGGGCTGATTTTCAATGCGATGGTTGGGACTTACTTTATCAGTATTATGAACACTATCTGTTTGTGTAAGTTCTTTTGAATTAATACTTAAACGACTTTTATTCACAGTTAAGTACCTACTTACTTACTCTAATTAGCTTATCTACTAGTGGTTCGCCCGAAGTGGGGCCTCACGATGTACTGAGTTTTTCATATTTTAGCTTATAACTAAAAACTTAAAAATATATTTTTTACCCCCAATTCGGACTTTTAAACCTCGATGTTACCATAAAGATCGATTTGGATTATTATGACGTAAGTGCGCTGGAAAATTAACGGGTTAAGTAAAAAAGTATTTATTATTACAAAGTTCCCCCTGTTGTTCTTGTTTTTTTTTATGTTGCCTCTACTAATGCGCGCCAAGGAACCCGATCTTCGGTCCTTCTCATGTATTTACTTTGCGTATAGATAGTAGATAGTCCGTTGGATATCTATAAAATAACGATGCTTCTGGGTAATGGGTATGGATATAAGCGAGTAAAAAAAAAAACAATTGAAGAAAGTGTCCAAAAATAGAATATTAGAAAGTAACAAAATAACGAGAATCGAATTTATTAAAGTGTCTGTTACCTAGTTCACGGGTCCTTCCTTATTTATGTTGTAGATGGCCCATACAGAACGCGCTATTACCAGGAGTCTCAAGAAGGGCTATACAGCGGCGCCAGCTTGCTGCTGTCCTGGAATTTAGTCTCCTTGCCGTTTTCCATCATCACGTGCTTCGGTTCTGCTGCCATTGTTTATCCGTGAGTCTTCATCTTTTTCGTTTCGATCTTTCAACTATTGTGCGACGAGTTGGGCTGTTTATGTACACTTAGCTGTGTGGTGCTTAGCATTATCATAGACCACACCTTATCCCGCGGGTGCTATGAGAATTAGCTAAGCATATTCAGTATACATGCAATAGCATTTAACCGAGAATGTTGGTTACGGATTTTAGAGAGAGACCTCTTCGTCAAAAGTCCGAAGGGCAATGTTGCCAGCTATATTACTGGACATGTTTCCTTGTCGTATGAGGTAGTTCTGGCCTCTGGTGCCCGAGTTTGTCATGGCATCAATAACCACCTAGATAGACAGCTTAACGTGCCCTCCGAAGCACGGAGCTTAGAATTTGCTTAGTAAAAGGCAAATAGGGCGATGAGTGCAGTGCAGAATCTTGGTCGCAAAATCTTGCGCATCAAAAATTCTACACACGATCACTACTATTTATTATTTGGTGGCACTGCAATTGTTATGGGCGCTCGTGACGATTACTAACAGGTGGAACGATCTACTCATCTCGTCATTCAATTTAGTTAAAAAAAACTGTCTCCTTACTAAGTTGTAGTGCGTTTTTACAGGATTCTCTCCGACATAACCGAAACGATAGACTACGTATACTTCTCTTTGGTTCTGTGGTCCTGCTACATCTACGCGGAGCAGCAGTCTCTAGCCATCATGATGTTCGTCAAGAACGGCCTCATCGCTGCCATGGTCAACATTTACATCACCTGCGTGTATGTCATGCTCGCGAGTGGGGTGCTGAGGTACATAGCTTTGAGTGTAATGTAATACAACAGGTTTTGAATGAAATGCTGAGGAATACAACAGCATTTTTAATTGAATGCTCCGGTTTTGCCAACAGGGTTTTTATTTGGGTGGAGTCTTAAGAGTGCTGAGGTAATACATAGCTGTGAGTGGAGTGTAATACAACAGGTTTTGAATGGAATGCTCTGGTTTTGTCAACATGGTTTTTATTTGAGTGGAGTGTTATGGGTGCTGAGGTGACTCAAAGCTACGCATTTGAGTTAAGTTTTAAGTTAATACAACAGGTTTTTAATGGAATGCTGAAGAATACAACAGCGTTTTGAGAGGAATGCTGAGGTTTTGTCATGAGGGTTTTGATTTGAGAGGAGTGTTAAGGTAACGTAATAGGCTTATGAGTAAGGCTGAGGTATTAATAACAATAAACACTTTATTGACACCAGAATTAAAGGACAAATACACGTTTTTTTGGGTATTTTAATTTGTTTATTTATAATATAGCGTTTTGAGCGAAATCCCAAAGCAATACAAAAGCTTTTTGAGTGGGGCGCAGAGATAAAGTTACTTCGTTTAAAGTGGGGAGCTGAGGTAATTTACTGTCATTGATTAGTGGGAATGGGAAGCGATCCGAATAATTGAAATGGCCAACGATTACACTTAACAAACCTCAAAATAAAGATGACAACAGATGATGATGTAACTTAACTTATTTGTCCCTCAGGTCATACAAAGGCTTTGAAGAATGGCTGTACTACATCACCTACATCACCCACACGCGCTACGCATCCATCTACCTCCACCGCAGCGTCTTCAAACAGCCCACCTTCAACATCCTCCCGTACAACGATCACGAGAACTGCACATCCATCACCAACCTCATACAAACCTCCTCCAGCCTCAACACAAACTCCAATTCCAACTGTAGGTACGCCAGCGGCAAAGCTTTTCTTTCTGAACGGTTTGCGCCAAAGAGTTTCAGTGGAGATTTGTACCAGTCCGGGGAGTTTAACATGGAATTTAATTTGGGAATTTCGTTTGCGTTTTCGGCGGGGATGATGGTGCTAAATAAGTTTTTGTATTTGATACCGCTGCCTGGGTATATTACTGATAAGTTTATAGAGTGATGTGATGAGCAAAAATCATGTGATGTGACATCCCTAATCCATACATCACTATAACCACAGAATAAATAGTAGTATAATTCTAACTAGTGATTATGGATTAGGGATGTCATTGACGTGCAATTTCGGATACAGAAAATATTGAAAAAAGAAAAGGTTTTTTATCGGATATCAGGATCACCCGACACTGTAGCTCAACCTGCTGAGCTTAGTGTGCCAGGTTCGAATCCTGGCCGGGCAAACATTTGTGTGGTGAGGATAAATTTTTGTTCTCGGGTCTTAGATATGTATCCATGCTACCCGCGACCCATAACAGAGTATCCTAGTGCGGGATATGAGTGTGTAAATGTTATTTATCCGGATAATTTTGGATATTGATTTGTTTTTTGGTGAACATTTTTATAGAAATTTATCAACTAATGATTAAATTAAAACAAAACTGTTTCTGCATTTTATGTTATCTATCCTACAATATATAACGACCAATACTGCAGGTATTTAAATTTGGAAGTATCAAGTTATCAGTATTAGTATCTGGTACTGTTTATTTCGAATATGGATAATATTTTAGTTAGAACTTAACAAATAAAATAAATAAACATAACCATAAGGGCGCGTACCGACGAACGCGTACGTCTGTACGCGTACGTCGGTAGTCGGTACGCGCCCTAACGTTCCAGTATGGATACATTTTTTAGGCTAATTTATTACAATACTTGTTGTGACCGTGGCTTTGCCCGTGATAATTTTTCTGAGAAAGAAGTATCGTATAATGTTCCAGGACTAAAAGTACCTACGAGTATATACTATATACATACAATATACCAAATTTCATTCCGCAGTCAAATAGTTTTTTACCGATTGCTCGGTTTCTATCGATCGAATTGAGACACAGATTACACCAGATTTTAAGTCAAAATCTAAGCTATCCATCAGCAATCGGTCCAGTAGTTTTACGTGATGATCGAAAAACACACAAACAGACAGACAACATTTCAAAAAAGTTACATTCTTGTTCAGGAGCTGCTTTATTACCTTCATTGTACAGACTTATCGTTACTTACTGCTTTATTAGAACTATAGATATAAATATGGATATGTTTTTATTTCGGACTAGCTGTACCCGCGGCTTTGCACGCGTGGCTATTTCTCTAGGTTAAAATAACTCTATTACTATTCCAAGACCTAAAATACCAATATACCAACATTTACACAAAATTCCTTCAGCCGTCACAATTTTTTTATCGATTGCTCTGCTTCTACTCGTCAGATTGAGATAATAAGTACCTACACCAGTTTTTAAGTGAAACCCTAAGCTATCCAACAGTGAAAATGGCATCGCAATCAGACCAGTAATTTTTACGTAATGCGTGGATAGACTAACAGACAGACACGAATTTTAAAAATGTTTTATACGTTTTCAGTAGCTCATTTTTAGTACCTTAGACCATTTTTTTTTAATATTTTCCTTTAACAGATTTTTTAATACTTACTGCTTTATTATAAGTATAGATATAAGAATATTAAACATATGTGTTTTATTAAATTATTTGAATTATGTCTATAAAACAGTTCCGTGACACACCTACTGACTGACTGACTGACAGACAACGCCCAGCCTAAACCGGTGGACCTAGGTATTTGAAATTTGGAGGAATATTCTTTGAATATCCTAGAGGTGAACTACGGAAGTAACTATAAACCGTAAAACATGAATACCAACTCCAAATAAAATAGCCCTATCCTGCGGGGACCCTTTAATTAAAAGTATAAAAAGTATGAAAAGTATCCAATGTCCTACCTCGTAGTATGAACTCAAATCATGCCAAGTTTCATTTGAATTAATGCAGTAGTTTCAGCGTGATAAGAGACCAAGATTCAGATATACAGACAAAAATGAAAAAGAAAACAGTTTTGGCTTCAGTACAAACATTAGGACAGCCTACAAAAAGTATTACTAAATATCTTCAATATACAGAATTTGGACCCATATCCCGCAGGAAACCTTTATTTTTTTAGGTATAAAAAGTATTCTCAATTCACACTCATCATAGAAACTATGACTGGGCCAAGTTGCATCAAAATCCGTGCAGTAGTTTCAGCGTGATAAGGATTGAAAGTTCTTTTAAATAACTTTCAATCCTTATCCCGCGGGAACCCTATAATTGTATCCAATGTCCTACTTCGTAGTATGAACTCATATCATGCCCAGTTTTTTATTTGAATTAATTCAGTAGTTTCGGCGTGATGCGCGGCCAGGATACAGACAGACAGACAAAGATATAATATTAAAAAGAAGTTTTGGCTTCAGTATTGAATATATGACAGCCTCCAAAAATATTTACAAAATATCTTCAATGTACAGAATTTGGACTCCTAACCTGCAGGAACCCTTTATTTTTTCGGGGTAAAAAGTATCCTCAACTTTCTTCCGTCATAAAAACTATGACTGCGCCAAGTTGCATCAAAATCCGTCCAGTAGTTTTAGCGTGCGATAAGTATCCGTTCAAATAACTTTCAACCCCTATCCTGCGGGAACCCTTAATTTTTTCGGGATGAAAAGTATCCTATGTCCTACCACGTAATTTGAACTCAAACCATGCCAAGTTTCAAGAATTTATTCAGTAGTTTCGGCGTGATGCGCTGCCAGGATACAGACAGAAAGAAAGAAAAAAAACTGTTTTGACTTCAGTATTGAATATATAAAAGCTCCAAAAAAATACAAAGCATCTTCAATATACAGAATTTGGACCCTATACAGCAGGAACCCTTTATTTTTTCGAGATGAAAAGTATCATTAATTTTCATACATCATATAAAATATGACTAATTGCATCAAAATCCGTCCAGTAGTTCCAGCGTGATAAGTATTCGTTGAAATAACTTTCAACCCCTATCATCATCAAGTTTCATTTGAATTCATTCAGTAGTTTCGTCGTGATGCGCGATCAGATGCAGAGATGCGATACAGTCAGACAGACAGAAAGATAAGAATTAAAAAAACAGTTTTGGCTTCATACAGAACAGCCTCCAAAAAATTTTTACAAAATATCTTCAATGTACAGAATTGGACCTGTTACAGTTTTATTATAAGTATAGATATAAGGTAGTTTCGGATACGGATTAGATATCCGTAAAGTTCACAGTGCGGATACTTTTATACGCTTTATATTAGCTTCACTTGTATGTTTGTAACCGACTCCTTTGGACGCTGTTTTGACCCACTTTAAACGGTCAGATTTCATTAAAATTTTGCACACCTGTCAAAGACCGATGACAATGCAATAATTCGGAAAAAAGTAATATAGTTTTAAGTTTATAGTTTTAGTTATAGTTTATAATAGTTTTAAAAAACTAAAAAACACGCTTTATATAGAAAACCAAACTAAAAAATAGAAAATAAATTTTGATAGTGTAAATAAGAAAAAAAGTTTTATTTAAAAAAAAGCGTCGGGTGCTTCTCATATCTGTCAATGAAATATTTATAACTATTGACCCATGCACCCCACGATTTTTTTGATATAAAACATTTTTATCTTATTTACACTATCAAAATTTATTTACTATTATTTAGTTTGGTTTCCTATATAAAGCGTGTGTTTTAGTTTTTTAAAACTATTATTTTTTTGGCTAAAATCTAACACAATATTTCTGTCTAGCTAGAAAGTTGTTTACATATAAGAGTAAATATCATGTGAGTTAAACAAAATTTGACTAAGGTTCTTCCCGATACTTTTTTTTGTAAGTGCGTAACGTAAGTTAAGTTACGTAAGTGCGTAACGTAAGTTAAGTTACGTAAGTGCGTAACGTAAGTTAAGTTACGTAAGTGCGTAACGTAAGTTAAGTTACGCACTTACAAAAAGTACTTACTTAACTCAAAATTAAACATTAGTTTATTTTTAAGCAAGTTTTCCGTCCTGATAAAATAAATTAAACATGTTTTAAAATATATATACAGTTTATTTAGATGTTTCCTTTCATCACTTATGAGGAAAGGGCCCACGCGGCTTCTACAGGTTTTGCCTTACATGTTACGTGAAATTTTTGTTTCGGGAGAAAACGTTTCTACCATACTAAACCATAACCAAATCTAATTATTCCGGTTATTTTTAATAATCACAGAATATACTACGTTTATAGCTTTTTATTTTTATTATAATTTGTATAGAATTTGAAGTAATGAGTGTTTATATACCGATAATTTCTCGTATCATATCTTTCAAGTGCGTACACTGTTTAAATGTAAAATAATAATAAAATATGAAAAAATAAAAAGCTATGAACGTAGCTATGATTAATAAAAAATATCAGAATTATTGGATTTTGTCATGGTTTAGTACGGTAGAAACGTTTTCTCCCAAAACACAAATTTCACGGAAGATGTAAGGCAAAACCTGTAGAAGCCGCGTGGGTGCCCTATTCTCTTAAAAATACCTTACTTAAAAACTAAAAACATAATTTTGTATTTCTAAGATTTTAGTCACACGTAACATACATGAAAATAAAGCTAATTTAAAAGTTCAATAAGTTCAGAAACATAATTGTCAAAGAAACTGGTTTCCAAAGACATTTCATATAATAATCAAAGTGTATTTAATTTTACATATAGGTACTTCATGGAATATCTATTACCGAATAAGAAAAGACAAGTGCCAAGTTAAATAATTAAACTATTACAAAAATTATTGCGGGATATAACTAACTTAACTATTCAACAATAACTACATAAAACAGGCAAACTGTGAGCCGTTATAGTCCAAGTGTTAGCCCTCTACTGTACTTTTTCGCATATTGTATTGTAACAGTATTAAAAAAAGAGCAAGTAACCTCATTGGCGTATCTAAAATCCCGCCATTAAATTTCGAATTCGAAAAACGATTTCTTGGCCATAAATTAAACTAGTCTTAATCGATAAGAAAAAATAGAAGAAACAAAAAGTGTTCTATAAAAAAATTGCCTACATGATGAACCCAAATATATGAGAAAGTATAACACAAGGTGTGACAATCACTAAGGTGTTTTTTATTAGATTCTTATGTTTTTATGATTTTAGAATTAACGCCTGCTTATCGACAACACAAACTTTACCTTTTATTAAATTACTTGTTTGTTTTTACTCATTTGGTTTTATTATCTATCTATCTAATCAGCCCGTATCCACCTACTGCTGAGTATATGACTCCTCTCGATCACGCAAGTTTTTCCGGTCCTGTGCTATTCCTCCTCCTGTGCGGTCCTCATCTATTATTGGTCTCCATTTTTTATTATTTTCACTATCAATTGACACTAGTTTAATTAATGGCCAAGAAATCGAGTTTTTTTTTTCAAAATGGCGGCTCTCTACGTATTGGCATACGTAGAGAGCCGCCATTTTGAAAAAAACATACAAAAAAGTTAGATGTTCTTTATATATCATGCCCGTATTTTTGTAAATAACCTATAATTTCTCATTTGTCTTATGTTATGTATAACTATCGTATTTACAACAATTTTCATAAAGTCAAACACCCAATTATTGCAATGCGCAGGCCTGACTCGATAAACCGAATAAGGAGTTGTATTTATATGACGCGTCGCAACGACTAAGGACTATGATTATTTACTGATAAATTGCATAAATTCCAGTCATTTTTAAGGTCATTGTAATCAAAGTTATTTTTTTGAATTTCATTTCAAAATCTGTATGCTGAAACATAGTTCGGCAGCAGATACTTTTAAGATTTGAACGTATCATTAACTAGCCATAATTTTTAATGACAAATATGTAAATTTAAGTACATACCTACATTTTTCTTTGTATAAATAAAACAAACATATACAAATTTATAGATGTTAAAAAAGCACTTACCTTTCTTATATAAATTTATTATTCTTTTAATATTTTATTGCGTTTTAATGTATATTTACTAACTAAAATACAAGTGTGGTATTGATATCAAATAATTTTATTTACTCTACTTTATGACAAAAATACTTTGACAAAGTTGGGTAACTTACATTTCTATTTAGAATTCCGTAGTAAGTTTGAATTGGAGCGCAAAAAATAAGTAAACTTTCAGAGAACTTGGGCTGGCCATTATTACACGACTGCCCAAAAACAGGAGTGTAATGTTTTTAGGATTCATGTATGTATGTATGTATGTATGTATGTATGTATGTATGTATGTATGTATGTATGTGTTTCTTAATTCCACCATAACTTTTAAAAGCCTGAACAGGTTTTGATGTATGGGATTAACGTTAGAATCCTTAAATCATCCCGAGTAACATAGGCTATTTTATTTTTTTAATTCAATTTGGCGGCTCTATGGCTCCATTTTGAAAGGAGAACAAAATAATTTTTCTTCGATTTTTACAATATGGGTATGAAATTGAAGGCCTTGATGGAGCACATTACAACACTATAATATACACTATATATATATATATATATATATATATATATATATATATATATATAATTTAGTGGCATAACTCAAAACTTGTCACTAAAATGTATGAAATAAAAAAAGGGAAAAAAAAACCTCGCCTGCCCTGCCAAAAACGAACTAATTCTGCAGTCGGGGAACCTCTTAGATTAAACGTATTCTACAGATGGGTTCCCAACTGCAATGTCAATTTTATTTATCTCTTGATTTTGACTTTTTAGTTTATTATTGGCAGGCAGTCATGTTTTTTAATTATTTATTTTTATATAATATTTGGTTATGGGTCTACTTTGTATTTCAAGATATTTTCTTCATTTAGTTTTATACCTAGTTACTGTTATCATCTGTCAATTAAGTAAAGTTTTACCACCTGCTGATAAGACTTATCAGAAGATGGTAAAACAAGAAGTGAATAGAGTTTGTTTTACGTAATCGTGTAGGCTTCCATAACTTTGGGATATGTGTAGATGACGGCAGAGTCTGATTGTGGGTCACCATCATTCTCAGCCGAGACACATCTTGTGCCATCCTCTGCAAACAAAGCAAAATAATGGTTTGTATTCTACCTTAGGTCGGGTATAACTAACTGCATACTTGCAGTCTGTACTTGCAGTGAATCTGCATACTTGCGGCGAAGCTGCATACTTGCAGATGCAGTGAAAGTACATAAATGCAATAAAGCTGCATATTTGCAGTGAAGCCGCATACACTTAGTACAAGTTTTGCAATAGTAATAGAAATAGTTTATATTTAATTTATGTTGTATAAAGTGTTGTTCATTCATAGAGTTGTCCAAGAACAAAAATAAAAGTACAAAATATACACTTACCATTGTAGATGAGAATAGTCTTGTTCAATTTGTTGATAGTGACCTGAAATTAAGATATTAATATATATAAAAAGGCTTAAATTGATATATAAAAAAAGTTATAAGAAACATGTTTATTGTAACGATAGAGCTATGGTAGCCGAGCGGTATACTAGTGCGACTTAGAACCCAATGATGCAGGGTTCAGTCCTAGGCTCCACACCAATGAGTTTTCTAAGTTATGAGCAGTTTTCCATCGTTCCATGCTTCGGAGGGCACGTTAAGCTTTCGATACCAGCTGTTATTGATTAATAGCAGTTGTTAAGACATGTCAGAGGCCCTCGGGCGGCCTGACAAAGTGACAGCAGAGGCTAACACTTCCTCATACGACAAGTACACATGAAACATCAAATAGCACTTTTATAAGGAGTCAAATATCTTATGTCTCCTAAACAAGGAGAAATAAAATAAACGATATGGCATGCAATCGCTGTTTCCTCACAAGCAGCTTTAAAAATAACTATAATCGTTATAGAATAAAATAAATTAATCTGCTAATGTAATAAGCATTTTTTTTTAACTTACATCACAAATCCTTATCATTATTTAACAATAATTAGAATGTTGGCGACTCAGCGCCACAAAAGAAATACCGCGGCGTCAAGAGGAACTAACGTTTATTCATAAATAATGCAACGAATTTTAAGTAGATAACGTTGAGCGCTCATTAGTTGAATTATAACACAATGATTTTTAACTGTAGCTTCGCGGCGTGATGTGTTTCGTGAATTTAACGAACTGTGCAAGACGCGAAATTATGTTATTGGTTCGTTGAATTATTTAATGTTATGTTCTGCTACATCAGCTGTTCTGCTCTATGAAGCTAGAATGTTATACGGTGTAGCCATAGCTATTAGCTTTTTGGACGGATCAAGGATATTTCACATTTAAAAAGTTTTCATTGCAAATAAACATGCTTTCGGTACGGACTATGGAAAGTGGGTGAAGTTTGAAGGATGAAAATATTCTATAGCTTTTATTTTATTTGCTCTCTCTTGACCTTATTGTGTAAATCTATGATGTTATATTAAATCATTGGTGTAAAAATAGACTTTGTTAGTAGGGTAGTTTTATTGTGAGTGAATAAAAAATGTCTGCAAGAAATAGTAATGCATTAGTATCTATTTGTTAAATACAATCTGCTACAGTTTCTAAAAATGGATAGAAACTGCCAGCTTCTTATGGAGTAATGTAGATTGCGCGCGTTGTTTGATATTCCGTGCCAAACTCGCCGTTAATTGATTTGTGTCTTCGTTTTAAGTTTACGTTATAACCATAGCTTTTAAAATAGCTGGCTATATAAGTGTAGACTACATAGCTCGTTAAATAAAACTAGCTGTTATTCACATCTCTAATCACTACAATAGTTCAGCGGCCATTGCCCCCATTCCGCACTGGTGTGAATATTTGTAATGTTATTATTAGTTATTTAGCTTGTGAAACAGCAATAAACGTAAAGTATGTACAATATCAAGTGCTTCATTTTACACTATACTTTATGAAAATAATTTGAAATATTTGCGAGTTAAATTGCTTGTACAGTATGCTGAAATGTCTTGGTCATTCATAAAGAGATACAACTTAATTGGAACTTGCAACAAAATAGTAATTAAAAGTAATATCTACCTTTAATACTTACAGGTGATAGGACTATTTCTCTATATTTCTTAAGATACACCTTCATTGGGTCTACATAATTGTCAAAGCCAAGTGCATTCATTGCGAACAGAATGTCTTCACCATTTATTGTTTTCCGTTTCTCTATTTGGCACCGATCGCTTGCTTCGCTTGTGATGAAAGATATGAATTCTGATATGCACTCTTGGACACACTCTCTGGCATCTTTTGCTATCTGTAAGTTATAAGAGCCAAAGTTATAAGAAATATTAAAAACTAGCAACACCCCGTGATTTTACCAGTGTGGTTTTCTGGCCTCTATTTTATGTTATTCCAGGACCTATTGTATCTTTATAAAGTACAATAATACTAAAGAATACGCCATATTAGAGTGCAAGAAGCAAACTGATTTATTTCATAGAACCAAAACATAACTACCCACATTTGTTGATATAAAAATTAATGAATCTAAATCACGCATATTACATACATAACATACCTTCCACTAATAATTCAGGAAGAACATTTATTCAATTAATTGACCATAACAAAACTCAAAGAACTTTAAAGGATTTTGATATAAACAAATACATGAAAATTTAAGCAAACATTAAACTAAAATATTCTACAACAATCACTAAATTTTAAATAATACATTCAAGAATCAGGTATGCCAATGATATCTGGCCATAACTCAGGGTCTGGTATTTCAATCGGCACTTCCTCAGAACGCCTTTGGATATTCAAATCATCTGAGCGCCGTTGATGAATCACTGCCTCAGAGCGTGCAGTGCGTGCCAAAATCTGGTCGGCGTGTCGGCGGTGTAGGTCTCCACCTTCCGTCCTCACCCTATATGTACTTGGTCCCTCTATAGCATCCACAGTGGCCCTCTGCCACCTCTCTCCGGGCCCATACATATGTATCAGTATGGGCTGACCAATATGGAATGATCTGGTTGGTGGATTTTGTGACATTGCTTCTAACTTTGTATCTGCCCTCGACGGTATATTCTCAGGAAGCAGTCTAGATATGGCAGTTCTGTACTTCCTTCCGTTAAGCATCTCTGCTGCGGTTTTATTTGTGGTACTGTTAGGTACCGTCCTAAGGTAAAACAGAACTTTTGCCATTTTCTCACTCCATGGCATCTGAGAACTTTCTAATTTTTTCAGTTTGTTTTTGAATGTCTGAACGGCCCTTTCAACTTGTCCGTTTGTGGCAGGGTGGTATGGAGGAGAATACAGGTGCCTTATGCCATTTTTCTTCAGAAAGGGATCAAACTCCGATGAGCGGAAGGCCGTACCATTGTCAGACACCAAAACTTCCGGCAATCCTTGAGATGAAAATATCTTCCTTAATATGGTAATAACAGCCACACTGCTCATTGAGGTGACAATTTCGGCTTCAATCCATTTACTATGGCTGTCAATTACCACCAAGAATGTCTTTCCTTGAAAAGGGCCAGCAAAATCCACATGTAAACGACTCCAAGGCTTTTCATTTGCAAACCAGGTCTGCGGATCTCTTGGTGGATTATTCCTTACTCACTGGCATTGTTCACACTCAGCCACAAGTTTCAATTTGTCTGTCCATGTCTGCCCACCAAACATAACCTCTAGCATACACCTTAGTTTGGACAATCCCCGCATGTGGGGTATGTAATAATTGTAGTACTTCACGTTGGAGGGACGCTGGTACAATGACCCTGTTGCACCACAGTTAACAATCTTTACTATGTGAAAGGGCCTCTCTACGAGTCCAATACGGTTGTAACCTTGGGTCACTATTACGGGGTGGCCAACCGTGCAGTACATGGAACATGACTTTCCGTAGCACTGAATCCCTCTTTGTTTCCGCTGCTATTCTAGTTGCATCTAAATCCCAGCCCTCCGGGCGTTCTTCCAGCAACAAAACATCCTTTAGGGACTCCTCGGTCGATCTCAACGCTGTAGGTGCAGTCCATCTACTGAGAGCATCAGCATTACCGATTGCCTTTCCAGACCTGTGTTTAATGGTGTAATCGTAACAGCCTAACTTCAAGGACCATCGTAGCATCTTTGGAGAAATTTGGTCTGGGATTGGTTTCATAGGATTGAACAATCCTACCAGTGGTTTATGGTCAGTGATTATACTGAATTTACGGCCTGCTAAGAAATCATGGAACTTGGTGAGCCCAAACATAATGGCTAGAGCTTCTTTATCAATTTGTCCATATCGTTTTCATGTTGTTGCATTGTCCGAGATGCCATCATCACTGGCCGTTCTACACCGTCATCCATGACATGGGCAATTATCGCTCCTAATCCATACTCTGATGAGTCACATATTAGCAACAGTTCTCTATCCAACTCATACCCCACCAAGGTGAGATCTGATGAAATCAAATCTTTGGCCTTCTCAAATGATATTTGCTCAGTGTCACTCCAACTCCACTGCCTCTTAGATTCCAACAGCCGGTATAAAGGATCCAGCAATGTTGCTTTGTCTGGTAGGAATTTCTCATAGAAATTATAGTCCTAGAAAGGCACGCAAAGTCTCTTTGTTAGTGGGAGCTGGTTTCTCTTTAATCTCTTTCACCTTTGCTGGAGATGGATGTAATCCTTCAGCATCAATCATATGTCCAAGAAAAGTGATACTATCAGATGCAAAGATACATTTATTCACATTTAGGGTGAAACCCATTTCATTTAGCTTGGACAAAACTTTACGCAGTCTCTGGTTATGTTCCTCCATATTATTGCCCATAATGACCACATCATCGAGCAGGCAAGCTACTCCCTCCATATTCTCTAGAGCCGAGGACATTAGACGCTGAAAAATTCCTGGTGCTGCACTGACACCAAAGGCAAGACGGTTCATTTTCATTAGTCCAAGGGGAGTATTGAGAGTCAGCAGCTCTGCTGTGTCACTGTCAATCTTCACTTGTGTATACGCTTGCTTCAAGTCTAACTTACTGAATATGCGGCCTCCACTAAACTTCACAAATGCCTCCACTGATGTACCTAGGAAGTGGATAAGTATCAACATCAATGGCCGCATTAACCGTGGCACGATAATCCCCACAAATACGGAGTGAATTATCCCCCTTCACAACCCTTATTGATGAAGCCCACTTTGAGTAGTTGACTGGAGTCAAAACACCGTCTTCAATCATCCGTTGCAACTCTTCATTCACTTGTTGCTTCTGTGGAAACGGCACTGGTTGAGCTTTCAAATATCTAGGCACTGCATCAGCTCAAACATGTAATGAAACTTTAGGGCCTTTATACTTCCCAAGCTCTTCCTTAAACAGATCTCGAAAATCTTGCATCCATGGAGTAATGTCGTCTTCAGACCAACACAGTCCAGACAAAGAAATGCTGAGAGGCTTAAACCAATTCCTGCCCAACAGGTTTGGTGTATTTCCTGACACCACCAAAAGTTCACAAAGAGCTTCCTTATCACCAAGCACCACATTCACATGCATCAATCCTAGAACATTTAATGCTTCCCGAGTCACAGTTACTAGTTTCACATTAGTTGAGTGTAGCGGTGGATGTACAGGCCACAGTTTCTGATATGTCGATTCCGATATAATGGATCTTGCTGCCCCAGAGTCAATTTCCATCGACAACTTCACCCCACCAATGTTCACTACAGCTGTTATCGAAGGTTGATAATTTCCCACACAGCACATATAGAGGCCCATCTGTTCCTCCTCTCCTATGTCAGGGTTAGTGCTGCTCTCTGCAGTTTCCTTAACTTGATGAGTCTGCGAAGCCTTTTTCCAACATGCAGCTGCAATGTGCCCCGTCTTTTTGCAATAATAGCATTTTGTCTATGCAAACCAACAGCGTTCGCCAGTTTTGTGTTGTCTAGCACAATGTGCACATGCCACTGATTTAATCTTCCCAATCTCCATGGGTGCAGCGTGAGTTTGCACAACAACACTACACTTGTGTTTCACAGTAAACACAATATTCGCGATGTTAGACTCCATTTCAGCACAATTACAAATTATTTTCCGTAGTCGCCAATAAAGAATATGCCATATTAGAGTGCAAGAAGCAAACTGATTTATTTCATAGAACCAAAACATAACCTCCATTTGTTGATATAAAAATTATTGAATCTAAATCACGCATATTACATACATAACAAATACTAAATTTTATTCAGCTATCAAATATTTTTTATTGATTGATCAGCTATCCTATCAAATTCAGATTCAGAAGCCTTAGCTATCCAACAGTGAAAAAGCAGTTTTTCAATCGGTCTAGCAGTTTATATGCGCCACAGTTCATATATCCAAACATACAAAGAACAATAATTCCTACATCCCAGACTTTGGTTCTTCGTCAGATCCCAACATTACTGACTTGATCTTATAGTTGAATGCCGAGCATAGACCTCTCCATGGCTCTCCGTGCTACTTCGATCTTGTGCACAGCCTCATCTTGAAGGTCCATGTCTCGGCACTGTATGTCTTGTGGGGTAAGCAGGACACATCCATATTAAGTCGAAACATATGTAAACTTCAGTTTTTATAATACTGTCTATAGTTTCTATACCTTTCCATTCTCCGGGATTGCTCTTTTCATAATTTTAGCAATATTTGCAATGGGCAGGAATCTATCTTGTTCCCGAAGGGGTGCATTCTTGCCACCTCCATCTGAGTTGTTTTCTTCATCTACAAATTAACATTTTGTTAAATAAGTATTGAATATAATTATTATTACTGTGTTGAGTATTTAGTTATTCTGACCTTAACTGCCTGTATTTTCTAAAAGAAAGGATGTGGAAAGAAACAATAAAGCCACAAATAGCACTATTGTAGAAAGATTTTGTAATCGCTGTAGAAGTAATTATGGCAGTGGTCTTGGGCATCCATATAGTAAAATGGACCTAGATAAATAGCTTACCTAGTATGTCATCAGAGTTTACAACGTACGTCTCCTCATCAACCAATGTGAAACCATTGTCAATTCTCACTAAATCATTACCTAGCTCGTCGCTTTCCATGGTTTGTAAAAACGTAGCAGGAAAAACACACAGCTTCAAGTTTCAACTTTCAATGCAAACTTGTAGTCGACTAATAATAAATAATTTCACAAATACTTTGAATAGCTGCTGTTAAAAGACTTTGATAAAACTCCTTAAGAGTTCTGATATGATGTTGGTGGAATACGAAGAAAACAACAAGAAAATTTCGAAAATAAGCCTGAACGAACTACGGCCACTTCTTCCACAACAAGCAAGACAGCAACAGACAGCAAGACAGTTTCACAGACTACTTAGAGATACTGTATGACAGTTTGACTTTGATTGAGTTGAGTGAGGTGAGATTAAAATATTGAGATGAGTGAGGCGGCCGTTCGTTTTGTAGCAAATGGCGAAAATAACTGTTAAAAACGCTAAATATGATTGCATTCGGCTTTGTCTGTGGACATTTGTGTTGTGGGCGGAATTCTGTACGTTTCGATCACCGTTCGTTTTGATGACGTGTTGACATAAGAAAATCGACTTTATTCCGTCAATGTTAAGGTCGTTTTTCATTCGGTTTGGAAAGGATCGTAAGTATCAAAAGTTGCAAAAATGGCCAAAGTGTTGAAAAAGTTCAAAGAAAACGGCTTGTTAAAAATGTACATTTCGAAATTGCCCACAACGCCAATCTCATTATCTCGAATGCTGGGGAGAGGGACGGTTTGGATTTGGAATGGAAAGAGAGAAATTAGACATTTTGTATCTGTGGTCTCTGGCATTGTTGTCACAAGTGTCAACTGTCACGTCAATAACAAAACAACACAGACAGTAAAACATGACCAAGGAAGTTCTATGTACTTATGTTCAAGGAAGTTATATTATGTACTTACGTACAACGTAAGTTAAGTATAACTTCCTTGATTAGGACTTAATACAGTACATACTCCCGTGTACGCAGCTATAGGTATATTATAGTTTGTACAACATAGCTTGATCCGCAGCTATCTTGCGGATCAAGCTAGGGTTATTATTATATTATATTTCTAGGGTTGCAGTAGTGTATAAAAAAAGATTATCGAACGATGTTGCAAAATAAAACCATCATATTATATGTTGCCCACTTATGTCTATATTATTGTAACTTTTCTATTACATACATTATCCACACCAATATATAAAAGTGAAACGTTGTATGTTTGGAGAGCTTTCACGCCAAAATGGCTGATCCGGTTTTGATAAAACTTTGTAAATAAGTACTGTACAGTATAGATACCAACATGGGATACTTTTTATCCTGGAAAATGATAAGTAGCCACAGGAAAACTGAAAAAGGCATTGACTTATATTCTACCGATAGACAAGAACATTCATGAAAACTATTTGTTCAAATGCTGCTGAGTTAGAACTAAAGTTCGCTGCAGTGCTGCATTATTTATGTAGTCTAACCAAACTATTAAAACACGCAACGCTAGATCGCAAAAAGTGTTACAAACTGTCGACCCTATACATTTTACACCACAGAAGTGAAACAGCTTTTAGACCTACAAAACTTCACTAGGATTCATACTCCATTTCAAAATATATTAATAGTTAAATAAATGAAAAAATTGTAAAGTAGAAAAGTAAAAGAAAATGAATAGTTATGCTTTTATTAAAGCTTAACGTTAACAATAGTTTGAAATCAAATTATATAAATTGGTATTGGTATACATGTAAGTACATACTTTTATAGAATTAGGAGTGTGCTTTAGCATCCATGAGTTCTACTTCAGTAAAAGTCAAATAATTAATGAATATCTCATTTTCCTTCAAATAGGATTAATTTTGACAGTTTCTGTCTTTTTGTTGAATAATTAATCTTGGGATCTGTTTTGGCCTCGTGGTGTAATCTTATTTTGGCGTATTTTTCTACCACTGCTCTGATTAGATATGTTCTGTAATTTAGTGTACATAGCATGGCTGCTGTAATAAGTGAATATAGTGAGTCGAATAACTCTATTAATAAATGTTTTTAATGTATTTGATACAATTGTATCTATATTACTAAACATCCTGAGTAAATTTTTACCGTGTCCTTTGTAATTTATCAAATGACGTACCAGTGTTTCTGTTTTCAAACAAATTTTGTTTACGTTTTCTGTTGAATAGAACAGCCCTTCCATATCTTTTAGCTAAATCTATTTGTGATGCCCGTAGGTGATACCACATTCGAACTGACTAACCAAGCTAGAAATGCACTCTTCACATTTAAGTTCTTTATTCAATTTTCTTGCTAAGTAGCCCGATTTACTACAAATTTGATTTACCCACAATTAAATTTGTAGCAATTGTTAAATTTTCTGCATTTAAACGATCAGCAAGAATTGTACAATTTGTTTCCAATTACTCGTATTTCATTACAATTACTTAAACAAATTAAAACACTTTCTAAAAACACCACGTAAAGTCCGTGTTCAGTCACACATTTTTACATACAACCAGTTTTGTAATGGAACATCTGCATTTTGTAGTCTATGATTTGAGATGACGTGGCATTTTAATAAACATATTTTCTATTTTCTATTGTGTTATTACGATATTATTATATATTTATTCATTTGAACAACAAATAATTTTAGTTACTTGACTACCGAATTGTTATTTATGTCCCAGGTTCACACTTTGATTTGAATTCTCGCATTATTAGCACCGCTCCGTACGCGACCACACTGCGTGAATGTCGAAGCAACACTAAAGTAACACTAAGGCCCGTATTAATAAATCGCACTTGGTTGAGCTCTCAAGTGCGATATCAACTGATACGCTCTCAAGTTGTGATCAGCATCTTAAGATCGTTGCTAATTAATAAATACATTTCAAGAGCATCTCAGATCATGTCGCTTTCAAGAGCCGCATCTCAAGATGCTACGGCCCGTATTAATAAATCGCTCTTGGTTGAGCTCTCAAGTGCGATATCAACTGATACACTCTCAAGTTGTGTCAGCATCTTAAGATCGTCGCTGATTAATAAAGACATTTCAAGAGCATCTCAGATCATGTTGCTTTCAAGAGCCGCATCTCAAGATGCTACGTCACGAACCAGAACTTGAGAGCAAGATTGAATGAACTACGAATGACCGATTTATTTTCTTTATTGAAAGTTTGGTTTTTGCTCAAATAAGATATAGCGTGAGGTTAAAATTTATTATTTCGATGTAGTTGAATTAAATTAAATGCGATTATATTAAACGTAATGTTTATTTTCTACATAATTATCATAACCTTGTTTTAGTTTTTTTGTAGAAAGGATGTAAGCTATGATATTTGTAAATATTATCAAAGTTACACTATCTAATAAAGAACTTAACGCAATTCATCAATGAATGACTATAATTTATGAAAATAAAAGTTCGTTTATTGGCCATGCAGTATTTCCAGTGCGTATCCTTTGGTTACGATTTCGGTTCTTTTTAGACTTCAGCGAATCCTCGCCAGGTTTTGATATCTATCAAATCTTCGGATCTTTTCGCAACCATGCCAAATAACATTGTTTATTCCCATAGGAATATAAAAATATTCTTATAATGATGGTTAATATAATTATAATTATCAACTTCTGACCTAATATTTTCGAAATCCTTGATTCTAGCAACTGGCAATCACGCTCTTAGGTCACTGATCGACTGCACTCAACATTCTGCATCTCAAAGCGTATCTCAAGTGCGCCCTTGAGAGTAGAGATTGATTTATTATTAAACACTAACACAGCTGATTACGGCATCTCAATCAACAGCTTAAGATGTGTTTATTAATTAGATTTGCATCTTGAGATCGCTCTAAAGAGCGCTCTTGGAGTTGAGATCGGTTTATTAATACGGCCCTTAATAACTAAAGTTAGGTGTACTCACTGTACGGATTGCAGTTCAGTTCAGTCGAATAGAGTGGATGTCCTGATCGTCAAATCTAGTAGTAGTGCGTAGTACATATATATCGATGGGAAAAGGTTGATTGCTTGCTGTAAGGAACGGAATGACACGTTGTCGTTGAAACAAAATAATAACAAGTCTGTCAAAAAGCAGAGCGTTGGTGCTATACTTTTGCATTGGTTTTGAATATCTTAGATGAACATAGGATGCTATTTTCACGATAAGCTGTAGTCCGCGTGGAAGAAGTGACGAGCGAAAGCTAGTAATGAAATAAAACACATAGAATACAATATGTGAGGCAACGGTTTTTATTTAATAGTCATCATCATTTTATAAAGTGGTGAACAACCCAAGTTATCGTTTATGATAAATAGATGTCCGTGATCATTATTGAAGATAATGGAAACCACTATAATATAAATATGTTAGAGATTATAATTAATACAAATATACGGCCGATCTTACTGCATAGCATCGCCAGTCTTGGCTTGTATAGGGCCTTCGTGAGCATGTCTGCGATTTAGAGTACAGGAAATTAAAAAAGAGGTTCACATAAAAATAATAAACTTATTGAAATGCGATTTTTACTGTTGGATAGCCTAGGTTTTGACTTAAAACTGGTGTACTTGTATTTTAATCCGATGAGTAGAACACGAACAATCGATGAAAAAAAATTGAAGGCCAAACGAAATTTTGTACATTATATTGTACTTTGTAGGTACTACTTATGGTCTTAGAATACCTGCATTACTTTTATCCCAGAAAAATGACCAAATGGGCAAACCCGTGGAGCGCACTTAGTAAAGAATGTATGAATGTTTGGCATAAAAATATCGAAAATTTCATAACGCTGAATGCCTATGAACTCAGCGTTAATTTGCTTCGTTTGCTTCGATACTACTCAGGTATCGATACTTTTTGAGGATCCCTATCCCTATCCTCGTACCCAAAGAGTATATAAACACTACGTTATACTCCTACCTAGGTACATCACTAAAATTTCTCCGTTCCGCGATGTAGGTTGTTGGGATAATTAATTTTAACAAAAAATAGTAATTTCGCTGTATTTTCTATTCCAATCATCAATAAAATACTTATACATCCAGCGGTAAACTTTCCTTGATGTTTTGCGCCGGTTATATGTTGTAAACATAGGTTATTCGATTGGGGGTCATTGAACAAGCAAGTTGGCAGGATTTTTGCAAATAAGCAAATCAATCTATCAACATGGGTGTTCCAAAATTCTTCAGGTACACGAGCGAGAGGTACCCTTGCCTAAATGAGCTGGTGAAGCAGTATCAGGTACGTAATACTTTAAAATGAACCTGTTCAATCCTGTGTGTTTGGCACCATTCTGTATGTCAACAAATTGATACACAATATGAATCACATTGCTTTCTGTAATATTATTATGTATACTATTGGCAATATAGATGCTTTTTGCAATTATGTACTTTGAGTTAACTGGAAGCATGCCTGGTACCTACTTGCTGCTGTCAATATTAACCTTTTGAAACTAAATGTATAGAAGCAAAAAAAGCCCTCCACACCAAGCTACGAAATCTACGAATTGGGAAATAGACAAACAAACGCAGAAGTATTACAGAGGTATGCTTGTTTGGTGTCTTTCAGAGTGGTGGTGCTAGGCGAATGTTGTTGCAGGTGTGGAGCTAGGCGAATGTTGTTGCAGGTGTGGAGAGCACTTGTTTGCTAACGATGGTGAATGTCTGTGGCATTCAACTGTTAACCATTTTCCTAATACCTAAATATTTTTAATAAATTAAACAACAATACCATTATTCAACAACTTACCTAAATCACTGACAAAATATGATAAACAGTTATGAATATTTTAGTAAAATAGTAGTACATAAAAAAAAACAGTTTTAAGCGACCAAACAGCCGTAACTGTTATTAAAAATCAGCAGCAAAATCACCAAACACTTGTAAGTTAACTTTGGTGCAATGTGTAGTCATGTTCAAACCTAACCTACCCTAGTCTTTGGGGCCATACATAAAATCTACAATTTACTTTCTGGCGAAAGCAGAGGAAAAAACACATTCTAACTAATTAATAATTTTATTTACAGTGACCAAACAGCTGATTTTTAATAAACTTAAAACTGAAATATCTCTTAAACTAAGCATCTCCGTGGGAAGGGAGGGATACTAAGCGGTAGCCCTTCACCACCCTCACCCCCCCACCACCACACTCCCCCCAACTCCTACCCCACGATTCTAAGTCAATCCTATCTCAAAAACTTAGCGTTTCCTGGAAATGGGGAGGGGATCGTGGGGGACTTCCCCCTTCCCCTTCCATTCCTCCCCACTCCCCTCCCCCAACGCCGGTACCGGATGTCTAGCCAACCCGCCACCTCATCACAAAAGTCACGCCCGTGTGTCACAGTAGTCTACTTTAACACAAGTGCACATACTTTCAACCATGGTAGAACATTGTCAGTTAATAGCACATCATTAATTCATTTTTAGGGTACCATACTCCAAATGGAAAAAAGGAACCCTTATAGAATCACTGTTGTCTGTATGTCTGTCTGTCTGTCAAGACCCTTATTCTCAGGAACATGTGGAGGTATCAAGTTGAAATTAATATCTAATACTCAGGTCTACAATTCCTTCAAGCTGTGAGAAAAACAAACTTCTATCAAAAGATATGGCCATTTAGGTATATTGACACTCATAAGAGAATCAAAACCTAAAGGGTACTTGCCCTTGACCTAGAATCACGAAATTCGGCCAGAAGCAATGTCTTAGAGCACAAAAGACAAAAATACGAAAACTGTAAAATTATAGTTACTTGACAAAAATATATTTGCAGTTTGTAATGACGGTGAAATAAGTTGATGTATGGGAGACAACAGTTTGCTAAAGGCAAAGTTAAGTTTGCATGGTTCCATCGGTGCGCGAGTCTGACTCGCACTTGGCCGTTTATTTGTTGCCTATCCTCTGTGTTTCTATATAAGTGTCAGGGACAAAATTATGCAACTGATTAGTGTTGTAGTTGCAGCATATAAAGCACTTTGGCATATTTCCCTGGCAATAAATAGATACTACTGTAGTAGACTATCAGTCTGTGTAATAAAAATTAAGTATGGAAAAAAAATATAGTTGAAAAAAAGTCTGGAATGATATTATGATAAGTATTACCGGAAACTGTGAAAACCCTCAGCAAACTGTTTCAAAAATAGACTGGATACTCGTCAAATAAAGTGCATTGAAACAATATATTATACACATCAGCACAAATAATAATAATGATTTACATATTTTATTCATATTATTATTTAGATTTTTAACTTTACTTATGACTGAATCACCTAGAACTAGAGACAGCACTTGTCCATTGTTTGTTTGTATGAGTTAGTGCTGGCCTCTTGTGTCAGAGTTTGTCAGGCCGCCCGAGGGCCTTTGACATTGACCTGGAGGAACACCTCATGACAAGAAGACTTACATTTGAAAACCTTTCTAGAGGTTCAGGTTGAAAGTTTTCATCTTGTTTTTTCTAACTAGACCTTGTAAAAAAGGGGCATATGCACCTCTGGTATTTAATCTAAGAACAAAGTAGGTAATAGGTATCTTCTAGGCAAGCAAAAGCACACTTCACCAGCTATAAAATCATCAATAACCATGAGATATATCGGATGAGGCAGTGCGAGCCTCTGGTGTCAGAGTTTGTCATCAGGTCACATAAGAGCCCCTGCTTGAGCTCTGGCTTAAGGATGGCTGATAATTGTTAGCAGCAAACGGCTTTACATGGCCGCTGTAGAATGGGGCTATGGAAAATCTGGGCACTTTCTGGTCGCTTTACAATACTAGGTCTGCACAAGACCGAGGAGCAGACCCAGTTTTGTTAGATTGCAAAATTGCTTGAGCACCATCACATTTAGTTGCTTCCTATCCTATATTTTCTTATGGCCATATACTGTTATATAAGAAACACAACATAAGATGTCATAAAAAAGCTAAAGTGCAAGTGGTCAGGCCATACAATCAGAGGAAATGAAAAGTGTGCAAAATTAGTAATGAATTGGTTCACAAGTGACAAGATGAGAAAAGGAGGCAGACCATTTAGGCGGTGGGTTGATGACATTAAAGCCATAGCAGGTGGCACATGGACTAGAATAGCTGAAGATAGAGGGAAGAGGGAAATGCGACAGATGGAGGAGGCCTTTGCCAACTAGTGGCACACTGACAGGGTTGTCAATGTAAAATAAAACTAAACATGAATGAGTCATTGTTGTAAAAAGTGTTACTTGAATTAATTATAAACTAGCTGCGCCCCGCGGCTTCACACGCGTGAGGGATGATGATGATGATATAAAGTATCCTATGTGTTATTCAGGGTATACGCTATCACCATTCCAAATTTCATCAGAAATCGTTCAGCCGTTTGAGAGTGAAGAATGGTGATGATGATTATGACAAGTATCCTGAGTTATTCCAGGGTATAAGCTATCTACATTCCAAATTTCATCAAATTCCGTTCAGCCAGTTGAAAGCGAAGAATGATGATAATGATGATGAAAAGTATCCTATATATTATTCCAGAATATAAGCTATCTCTATTCTAAATTTCATCAAAATCTGTTCAGCCGTTTGAGAGTGTGATGATGATGATGATGAAAAGTATTATATGTGTTATTCCAGTGTATAAGCTACAAAGCTGATGCCCACGGCTTCGCACGCGTGGTCATTTTAATATATAGCCTATGACACTCACAAATAACATGGCTTTCTATTGGTAAAATAATTTTCAAAATCGGTTCAGTAGATCCAGAGATTACCCCCCTACAACCTCACAAACTCACAAACTTTAAATTTCATCAAAATCCATTAAACCGTTTAAAAGTGAAGTATGATGATGACGATGATGATTATGATGATGAAAAGTATCCTATGTTTTATTCCATGGTGTAAGCTATCTCCATTCCAAATTTCATCAACATCCGTCCAGCCATTATCGATTTGAAACTCCCCAAACAAACAGACATTTCACTTTTATGTATTGGTATGGATAACCATACAATGTAACTTTGAATACTGTTTGAATAAAGGCTATTATTACGGCCCTAAAATAAAATATAATAATTTTCCTATTTCAGATACCAGATTTTGACAACATGTACCTCGACATGAACGGCATCATTCACAACTGCTCGCACCCCGACGACTCCAACCCCCACTTTCGGATCACAGAAGAGAAGATTTTCGAAGACATCTTCCACTACCTCAGCATACTGTTTCAAATCATCAAGCCCAAGAAACTGTTCTTTATGGCTATTGACGGTGTTGCCCCGAGGGCTAAGATGAACCAGCAAAGAGGGAGAAGGTATGATTTAATCCCTCACCAGTCGGGAACTAGATTGTGGTCACATTTACGAACTACCTGTACCCGCGGTTTTGCCCGCGTGGTCATTTTTCTGGGATATATATCCAAAAGTACCAATATTCCAAATTTCTTAACACTTCCTTCAGATCTCAAATAGTTTTATCAATTGCTTGGCTTCTACTCATTGGATTGAGAAACCAAGTACACTAGTTTTTAAGTCAAAACTTAAGCTATCTAACAGTGAAAACCGCATCGCAATTGGTCAAGTAGTTTTTACATGATGCGCGAACAGACAGGCAGAGTTTTTTAGAAGGGGGTGACGTATGCGCTAGGCGCAGGGCGCTGTAACATTAATTGTAGGTAATTGTATCGCGAGCACAATGGTGACGGCTTGAACTTCGACACACTTCATACGTCAAGACTGGTCCAGATGCCATATTTTTGTTTATCGCAAAAAAAGCATCCTTTGTTCATTTAGGATATTAAAAACAATGCAAAAGTTCAGCACCAACGCTCTTGATGCTTTTTGACATACTTTTTATTATTTCTTTTCCAAGGCAACCATCCCTTACAGCGAGTAATAGACATTTTCCAGTTTTCCCGTGGCAACTTACCATTTTCCGAGAAAAAAGTCTCCTATGTTGATCTCTATATTGTACAGTACTTATTTACAAAGTTTCATCAAAATGGGATCAGCCCTTTTGGCCCCAAACAAACAAACAGACAACATTTCACTTTTATAATATTGGTGTAGATAAATTGATCAATACTAATCCTGATTTAATCACACAGTATCACATCATCGAAAAAGTCCACAGCTGAACATATGCCTCCTCCATAATAGGGGGGATTTTACAAAAATCACATGTTGGTGATCACAGTACATTTGATAGTTACACAGAGAAATGCTGTTGCTAATTTCCTGAATGCGCTTTGCCCATTCTCACAGCACCTGTAGGGTGAGATGGGCAAAAATGCTTTCTTATGTGTTTCCGGATGACCGGCTTGTTCTCCTCTACAGGTCGCATTCTACATTTCTAAACCGATTTAGACGAAACTTGGTGTACTAGTCGTGAATTTTTGAATGCGGGGGGGGGGGGGTTTACTTCCTCCAAAAAGGGGTAAAAGGGGCTACTGAATATCTCCGTCTTATTAGATTCGATTTCGATGGTTCTTTTTTTATTTGATAGTAACTTTAAGTTGACTCATAAAAAATTGGTGAATATCTGATGAGGATCTTCGGCGTGATAAGCAGAATAGCTTTTCAAAATGCAGTAAATTGCTCACTTTTAGGTTTCTTCCAGTAGAATCAGCCCTTTACCTACTTGGTAGGGATTGATGGAGCTCCTTGGTTATTATGTTAGTTTTACAATAAAGTAACTAGATGGCGCTACTGCGCACCGCTAGATAGTATGCAAAAAAGTTTGTACTCGCGAGGTCTACAGCTCACATAGCCACTAGTAGGCCAATCATTGGGGGAAAATATGAAGCTTTGCCCAACAAATGGTGGTGTAGAAGATGTTAAGATTTATATTGCTTGGTAATGAGGTCTTTACGAAATATCCAAGTTTTCGACCTCGTGTGTTGGGAGCGTTAGCCGCCATCTTGAATTGAAGTGCACCTTACCATACTGCCATACTTACCATACTGTGCACCGCTAGATTGTTTCCAAAAACGTTTGTGCTCGCGAGCTTACAGAGCCACTAGTTTAATTAGTGTCAAAGAGCATATTACCTTATTAGCAAACCTTCCGCCATTTACAAAGATCTCGATTTCTTGTCCGTAAATGAAACTAGTCTCAATCAATATTAAAAGTATGCGAAAACAAAAAGTGGTCTATAAAAACTAGCGAGCCTTACAGTAGACGCATATGTTGTGTAACATCTGACATCTCACCTTGGTAGCAGCATACTGTAGCAATGCGCGCGCTCATTGGTCAACTGTGAATCAGCTACTACTTCATCTGATCTGTCTAATCTTAGTTTTCCTTAGAGCGTACGTCTTGCTAGTTTATCCGGGAACCGTTCGGCTGATATTCTGAAGTACCCGAGTTCTATTCCCGACTAAAGTTGTTTATTTTGCACATTAAAACAAGCGCAAATTAAAAAGTTATATCACCTCTGACTTCCCACCCCCCATTATACCTAAGAAACATCTCGATCACATCAGTTTTCAAACATAAAAATATTTCCATCCGTTTGAGAGCTACGGTCGTCACCCCTATCCCCCCCCCATTATTGGGAGCTACGATCCTCACCCCCATTCCCCTAAGAACAATCTTGTTTATCTCAGCATTGCAACATAAAAACTGCAGCTAAATTGGTCCATTCGTTCGAAAGCTACGATTCGCCGCCCCCTTTTCTCACCTCCCCCCTCCCCCCACCCCCTCTCCATATATCTAAGAACCATCTTGATCACATTAGCTTGCGAACAGAAAAAACCGCATCAAAATCGGTCCATTCGTTTGGAAGCTACGATTTTCACCCCCCCCCCCCTTTTCTCACCTTCCCCTCCCCCTCTTTACTCACCTTCCCCTCCCCCCTTTTCTCACCTTCCCCTCCCTCCCTTTTCTCACCTTCCCCTCCCCCCTTTTCTCACCTTCCCCTCCCCCCCTTTTGTCACCTTCCCTCCCCCTAGTTCTAAGAACCATCTCGATCACATCAGCTTTCGAACAGAAAAAACCGCATCAAAATAGGTCCATTAGTTTAGGAGCTACCAAGCCACAGACAGACACACGCATCCACACACACACGCACACACGCACACACACAGTGATACACACCCTAAACTTATAACACCCGTCTCTTTATTCGGGGGTTAAAAATTATGAGACGGTTTCTAGCGTGCGTTGCGCGCTCATTGGTCAAATCAAATAGCGCGCGCTTCTCCGGTTTCATAGTACACTTCCGTTTACACGTTGTCTAACACATTTCACCAAATCACTCCCAAAGATTTCTGGAAAGCGAGCGGTAAGATATTACACATAAAAAAAAACCGAAACGATATAATTACAGTTTTTTTTTTTTTTTTGTAATTTACACTTGTTGATATACACATGCTACTTGCTATCTTATTTTTCTGTCTGTTGGTTCAGGGAACCACCCATAATCTAACTGTCTGATGAAAGTAATGTTGTAGAAACCTATTCTAAACTGGGCCATCCCATAGTTTCACTACAAGTTAAACTCATACATCGTGAAGTTCGACCAAAAATAATAATTTTAAAACCCAAATATCTTAGTAAGTATATCACTTGGCGATTTTTTATGAATAATTTTTATTTCATATAATTATCCGTATCGATACACACTAGTTTCATTTATGGCCAAAAAATCGTTAATTAATAAATTTTCCTGGTCAATTCTAAAATGTTAGAAAAGATGCCTGCTGATAGCTCAACCAAATAAAACTATTTTAAAACATGAAATGTGTGTGTAAATATTTAGCGAAAATGATAGTTTAATAATCCATATAATTATATCCTTACAGATTTAAATCTGCCAGAGAGGCTGAGAAAGTGGAAGAAGAAGCTAGAGCTAAAGGTAACTAAAATGAAACGCTGCTTTACAAAAACAGTAGTGATATATTTTTACTTACTTGCAAAATTCTTACTAGATTTATTTTGACTGAAGTCACAAGTTTATATTTTAATGTTTGTTTTATTTTCACCTAACCCAAAGAGTATACAAATACTACGTACCTTACTGTGCTCTTTGTAAAATGTGTGGATACAACTTTTTTTTTTCAATCTATGCAGAATATTCCATTAGGCATTCAGTTGATAAGCAGAAAACTACATGGATTTTGAATAAAACTTCATAATTTTTATGGGTATCATAGATGTGTGGATACAACTTTTTTTTTTCAATCTATGCAGAATATTCCATTAGGCATTCAGTTGATAAGCAGAAAACTACATGGATTTTGAATAAAACTTCATAATTTTTATGGGTATCATAGATATTGGCAGCAATTCGGACATAATACTCTTTAAACTAAACTAGATTTCATATCTTCAAATGTAATTTAAACCTTATCGACATCGTAACAAGGTCTTTTTTCTCCTGGCATCTATACTAAACTTACGTAAATTTAAGCTGAACTGCTTTAAATAACGTGATTAAAACAGGTTATTAACACGTTCTCTCACAGCGTATGGACAAATGGGACTCGTTCTGTGATAGCGTTTGGACAAATCGGGACTCTCGCCGCGTGGAAACAAAGTTGATTTTACGCTGACAGGCTTTAGTGACAGTTTAGTGGGTCGAAGAATAGATGCCAGGGCAAAAAGACCTTGTTACGAAGGTTTAAATTAAATTAAGAGTAGTTTAGTTTACGGAGTGTTTTGTTCGAGTTGCTGACAATGTATCCCTAAAAAATACTCCTGTATATACATACTTGTAGCCTAAACATTATAAAATTATGAATAGATTATTCAGTGTTTGATTTTGTAGCCGAGTGGTATACTAGTGTGAGTTAGAATCCATCGATACCGGGTTCGGTTCTCGGCTTGACCAATGACCTTTCTAAGTTATGCGCGTACTTCCATCGCTGTGTGCTTCAGACCCCGGCTGTAATTGATTGATAGCAGTCTATAAACCATGTCAGATGCCTTCGAGCGGCCTGAAAATCTGACACCAGAGGACAGCACTACCTCATACAAGTTTGAATCGAAAGGACCATAAAGACGGTCAATTTAAAATAAGTATAATTAAAAAAAACTTTTACGACATGTTGTTTTAAATGAATGTCTTTTTTTCTGTTATTTTCTAATAAAACAAAGTTTTTGTTTTTTAAATTTATTTTTCGCTTTCGTTTTTAAGTGTTTTCTTCTCTCGTATTTTTTTTTGCATTTTCACTATTAACGTAGTTTTTTCTTTTTTTATTTCTTTGTCATCGATTTGTGAGCTACCCTAAAAGTCTCAGTCAGATAGCTTAATCGAGATACATACATAGATACAAGTGAAGTTAAATAAAAGCTTTTAATTAAAATAATAATATATAAAGATATTGTTATATCTGTCAGGTGAAACCCTTCCCTCCGAGAAGCGTTTCGACAGCAACTGCATCACGCCCGGTACAGTGTTCATGGCGCGCCTGCACGAGCAGCTGCGGTTCTTTGTCAAGGAGAAGATGACCACCGACCCGCTGTGGGCCAAGGTCAAGGTCGTACTGTCTGGCCATGAGGTAACACTAGGGACTACTACTTAATGTATATCTCTAAAGTACTATGTAGTCCACTATACGCTTCGGCACTCCTCGTTTATCTTTTATTATCCGACCTTTGTGGCTCGGAAGTTGTCTGCAAGTCTGCGCAAACTGCTGTTTTTCAGGCGCAATCCTAATGTTGAAGGTGAAGAGAGCATTGTATAACTGCCTCGCTCACTCCCTAACGTTTTTCGCATATTCTATCTCGCTCTTACTTTATGCTGTGAGTGCGCAGGTATTGCACCTGCGCAATCATTCACAGAGCCTAACTTCACAAACACAAAGATCCGCTGCGACTACTGTATGTGTATAGATTTTCCACTATAGCGTCGCACCTATTGGTCCGATAATGACAAGTGAGGTATTAATCGATTCGTCTTAATTTATAGAGTTACCGACTATGGCGAAGCAAATGAAGGGTTATGTGGACAAACTAAAAACTTGGTCGGATTTTGACAAGCGAGGTATCAATCGATTCGTCTTCATCACAATAGTGTCATAGGCAATTTTTTACCCGACCGTAGTGGGTTTAATTTTTGAACTTGTCTTGTTTCTAAGATAAGGCCATGGTAAATGACAATAAGGTCTAAAATCAAAGCGCAACATTTTGTACGGTCGGAAATTCGAAGATGCTAAAGCGGTTAGTGAGTATCGACTTTCGTAGTGCTTTATGAAAGTTAGTGAGTATCGACTTTCGTAGTGCTGTACGAAAGTTAAAGAGTATCGACTTTGTACGAAAGTTAGTGAGTATCGACTTTCTTAGTACTGTACGAAAGTTAGGGAGTATCGACTTTCGTAGTGCTGTACGATAGTTCCAATACTTCAATAATTAATCGTATCATGAGAATGGTGTCAATTCTGGTGTAACTAACTATTCTTAATTTGATTTTCGTGTATCAAACTCCTCTGCACCGATTATTTTTCTAAGCTATTTGAGGATTTCCATTGCTCCGTGGTTCAGAGGGCACGTTAAGCTGTCAGTCCCGGATGTTATTGATTAATAGCAGTCGTTAAGTCACGTCAGAGGCCTTAGGGAGACCTGACAAGCTGACACGAGGGTCGGTTTAACACCAGCGCTACTTCATAAGACAAGCAAAACCAAGTCTTAGATATCTTAGATTTATGTTTATATCACTTTGACATCATTTTTTTGTAATATATTTCTTAATTATTTTATACCTGCCGCACTTATAATCGTCAATTAACGCAAATGAAACATTAAATCGCTTGTTTTTTATGGATTTTGCTTGATTAGTGATTATGAGTTCGGCAGTACAATATTAGGATTTCCATTGTTCTCAGACGCCTGGTGAAGGCGAGCATAAGATAATGGACTACATTAGATGGGCGCGTTCGCAGCCCGACTACGATCCAAACACGAGACATTGTCTTTACGGACTAGACGCGGATCTCATCATGTTGGGAATGTGCACACATGAACCACACTTCGCACTCTTGAGAGAAGAGGTAAGAAACTAGAATTACAGTAGACAGAACTAAAATTGACCTGGAAGCGAACACAGGCTCTCCGAAAATTCGCATATGTTCTGTCAGAAGAAAAAACAACTCTGCTTTGTAAGCAAAAATATTTATTTCGTGCGACTCCTCTTGCATTAACTTCCGGGCTGAGTTTCGTTCGAGTTGTATTGACTTCTTGGCTTATGCTTCTGCTTCTTGTTTTCACAATTCTGTCAATTGCCTTTTCATGCTAGTTTACTATGGTTGTACTATTGACATAAAATGCCGTAGGTGTAGGCGGTCTTCTTTTTATTTTTGTAATGTTTATCAAGCAAGATAGCGGTGGTTGCTTAACGGTTCAATAATGCAACTTAGGATTCCACGATACCAGGTTCGGTCCTAGGCTCGGCACTAATGACTTTTCTAAGTTATGTGCGGTTTTGCATTGCTCCGTGCTTCGGAGGGCACGTTAAGCTGTTCGGCCCGGTTCATTAATAGCAGTCGTTAAGCCATGTCAGAGGTCCTCGGGTAATCTGATCAAACAAAAAACAAACAATCAAGCAAGATATCTGTCAAAATTATAAAATACAGGCTTTTTAAATAATAGTAATTCACACAACACAACATACAGGAACAATATTTTGCAGGTAAAATTCGGCCGAACAGCTCAGCGAGCCACGAGCCCCGAAGAGACCAACTTCTACCTTCTCCACCTCTCACTTCTCCGGGAGTACCTCGAACAGGAGTTCATAGCCATAAAGGAGAAGCTATCATTCCCCTTTGACATCGAGAAGGTGGTTGACGACTGGGTGCTAATGGGATTCCTTGTCGGCAATGACTTTATACCGCATCTGCCTAATATGCACATAAGTAACGATGCAGTGCCGATTTTATATAAAACTTATATGCAGGTGCTGCCTACTTTGAGTGGTAAGAAAACTTTAGAGTAATGTAAAAAAAAGATTTTGTTAAAGCTTTTGAGTGGAAATACAACAAACTTTTTATCAATCCAATCTTAACATTGACATAGATCATGTCGGCATCATATTATTGTTGTTACATATTATTAAATTGGATAAAAGCGATAATAGGTATAAATTTAATTTGTATTTTCGATGCGCGTAGCACAATTTTATGTGCTGGCGTATCACAAGGCGCTCGTCTCGGTCCATTACATTGTTTTTTGTATATGTTGTAAATTCAAATTATAGTGCAATTAAGTCATTAATATTTATAGAAAATTCGAACTTACAGGATATATTAATGAGTCTGGCGAGTTAAACTTAGAGAGATTCGAAATATTCATGCAAGAGCTAGCAAAGCTAGACAAGGAAAAATTTCAGGACACGTACGCTGATCTGAAATATTTCGAGGCCAAGACCGGCAGGAGGCCTAATGCTCAAGAGAGAAAAGAGGTATTCTAGGTTTCTTTTGTTTTCTATTTCTTGTGATCATTTAAATTTAAAAAAAAATGCATTATTAACTAAAACATTTTACTTGAATCAACTTTGTATTGTTTTCAAAGTTATTAATGCATCCTGTATAAAAAATATCTAAATAAAAACACAATTTGTACACCAATATTTATAGAGTTGTATGACATGAAAAAAAAATCATCTGTGAACTTTATCTTTGCAGTACAAACCTAACGACAACGATACTTTTGATGTAAATGTTGAAGAAATAAAGGCAGGACCAGACGCCGATCTACAAGCTCTCATCAATGCCACTGATGAAATGGTAAGACGTTAAAAATGTATGAGAAGTCATGGGGTTGACATTGTCGATTTGTGAGTAACAATTATTGCAACTTTAAAAATTTTGCGATTCGGACACAAAAAAAACGGGAGTTAATCGCACTAAAAATGGTATGTTTATTTATCGGCCTTTTGATCAAGTTGCAGTTCATTAACCACGAGATAACTGTAGAAATAATGATAAAAATAACGTCGAAGTAAATAAAAGTAACATTTTCAACGTGATGTAGTCCCGATTAAATGATTAACTTTTTGAGTAACATTTGTATTATTTCTTTACAGTTCATAGATGACGACGATTATGAAGAAACCAGCGATGGTAAGAAACTTGTTTTTGTAATGAATATTGAAATTATAAAACAGATAATGGAAAATAATTATGTTGTTTTTGTTCACAGAGGAAGCAAATATAGAAATGGAGTTCAAACTTCATAAGAGGGACTACTACATGACCAAATTAGATTACTCCAGTGTCACTGAGTAAGTTACAGAGGTATCCTTATAATTGAAATTAATTTCAATTCATAAAGACAATTCAGATTGTTTAATTACGTCGTAACAAGCCAATAAGGCTTGATGTTGACTTTTTAAGATATAGATGACTGCAAAAGCTAAGCACACGGGGGCAGAGTATCCTGCTTCGCTCGCTGCTACTCAAAATTTACTTTGTGATATTGTATAATATCATATTTTCTTCCACAGTGAGGTCATATTGCTACATAGGGTCTTTCCTTCCACAGTGAGGTCATGTTGCACCATAGGGTCTTTCCTTCCACAGTGAGGTCATGTCGAGTGTGAGTCGCGTACAAAAAGCCTTTCCGATTTTCCACTGATGCACTATATGAAGAATCAAAAGTCTTAAGAGTAAGACAAATTTTTATACTTGCTACTATATTACGATTTCACAGAATCGCAAATAAATTTGCTTTTGGTCAGGGAACCCGTAGACTGAGATGGAAAACCAAACGAACACGCACACACTTTGCACACAGATTCCATTCATATCTGGGTCCATACTTGTACAATAAAATAAATAAAAAAATAAACATAATTAATCTTTCCAGATATGAATGCAAGAATAAACTCTGTAACTGGTTACAAAATAAAAATTATAGGGAGACAGAGCAACTTCTCCTCTGTTTTATATAAAGGTCTACATAAATGATAAACCTCACTCTCACACAACATACACACAACATGCACCCTCAAATACATAATAAATATATACACGCACACTCACACACGCACACAAATATAATTAAATAAATTAAAATTAAACTAAAAAACTAACTACTTCAATTAATTAAGATTATTTTTATTTTATTCTTGGAACTTTTGGAAGAGAAATAGACCCCCCGAGACAGGGAATCCTAGTGGAGAGTCTATTGATCAAATGTATTTTTGTAATCTTTTTTATACTGTCAATAAAATATTATTATTATTATGTTGCATCATTGCGTCTTTCCTTCCATAGTGAGGTTATTTTGCGTTATAGTGTCTTTCCTTCCACAGTTAGGTCATGTTGCACCATAGCGTATTTCCTTCCATAGTGAGGTTATTTTCGTTACAGCGTCTTTCCTTCCACAGTGAGGTTATGTTGCACCATAGGGTCTTCCTTCCACAGTGAGGTCATGTTGCATTATAGCGTCTTTCCTTCCACAGTGAGGTCATGTTGCACCAGAGGGTATTTCCTTCCACAGTGAGGTCATGTTGCACCAGAGGGTCTTTCCTTCCACAGTGAGGTCATTTTGCATCATTGCGTCTTTCCTTCCACAGTGATGTCATGTTGCATCATAGCGTCTTTCCTTCCACAGTGAGGTATGTTGCATCATAGCGTATTTCCTTCCGCAGTGAGGTTATGTTGCATTATAGCGTCTTTCCTTCCATAGTGAATTCACGTTTACATCACAGCGTATTTTTTGCCAGTAAGGTTATGATGCAATATAGCGTCTTTCCTTCCACAGTGAAATCACGTTGCATGATAGCGTATTGCCTGCTACTCGTAGTGATGTCATGATGCAATATAGCGTCTTTCCTGCCACGGTGAGGTTACGTTGCATCTCAGCGTCTTTCCTAGATAATTTTTTTATTGCACACACCACAAACAAAATCAACAAAAAATAAAGGAACAATAGCAGAAGACGTGTCACATGGGCGGCCTAATAATGTAATGCAGGTAATGTTGCATCTGAGCGTCTTTCCTTTCACAGTGAGGTTATGTTGCATCATAGCGTCTTTCCATACATAGTGAGGTCATGTTGCATCTTAGCGTCTTTCCGGCCATAGTGTGGTCATGTTACACCATAGCGTCTGTCCTTCCGCAGGGAGGTGTTAGCGTCCCAAGCGGAGGGCTACGTGCGCGCCATCCAGTGGAACCTGCACTACTACTACCGAGGCTGTCCCTCGTGGTGCTGGTACTACCCGCACCACTACGCGCCCTACATGTCCGATATCAAAGGCTTCAAGGATCTCAAGATTGAGTTCGAACTCGGAGAACCGTTCAAGCCTTTTGAACAGGTAAGAGACTTGTATCTGTGTGTAGGGTGTCTGTACGTGAATCTTTATCTGTGTGAAATTGTGTCTGTGTGTAGATGTAAACCTGTGTTTGTCTACGTGTATGCTACCGGCTGTGAGAACCGTTCAAACTCTTTGAAATAATAAGAAAGTATACAACAACTGCACGAGCACATAGAACGCAAAATCTTGAAAATATCATCGACCGCAATTCAAGTGAGATATTTGTGTAACGTAAAACCCATTATATAAAAAAAAAACTAATAAATATTAACTGTTTTTTTAACTTAATTCCGCTGTGTTACCATGGTACCTACGTGGAGGCTTAGGCCCACTTGCACGATATATTACCGTCGGCCCCCACGAACGGCCACCACGTGGGGGCAGACGGTAATACTTATGGCTATCGGCCACCACGTATAACAAATGGTGGCCGACGGTAATACACTTATGGCTATCTGCCCCCACGTATGAGAAACAGTGGCAGACGGTAATACACTTATGGCTATCGGCCCCCACGTGTGAAAAGTGGGGGCCGACGGTAATACACTTAGGGCTATCGGCCACTCCCATTATTATTTTAAATTAAAAGTGAAATGAAATAATAATTTAGTAGACAGTGTTTCCAAAATAAAACAATAAAAAATACAGAATAATACTTTTTCCAAAGCATTTAAATTAAAGTGATAAGTCAAGAAAATTAACGACATAGTAAATTATGATTTACAGTCAAACTAAACGGTAATACACTTATTATGCCCCCATCAGCCATTACTCTCAGTATTTATTGTATTAAAAATTAAATGAAACAGTAATTCAGTCAATAGTTTATTAATGGTTTTCCAAAGCAATATCTGATGAAAAGCGCGTAATAAAAATAAAACTAAAAAATCAAGCATAAAACAGTAATACTTTTATGGCTATCGGCCCCACTCCCAATATTTTGTAAATTATAAGTTAAATGAAATAATAATAATAATAATATTCGGGACAATTCCACACCAATTACCTAGCCCCAAACTAGAATACCCTGTGCTATGGGCACTAGATACCGGATAAACATACATAAATACGAATATCAACATCCATGACTCGGAAACAAACATTTCTGCTCATCACACAAATGATTGCACCTTGCAGGATTCGAACCCGCGACCGTTTGATTTCGTTCCTAGGGTTACTAGCCACTAGACCAACCGGCTGTCAACCAATAAAAAATACAAAATAACGTAAATATGCTGCCCCTCGCCACTGCCGGTGCTTAGATTAGCGTTAATATTCTTGTTTTTTTTAAATTAAAATCCATACCAATATATAAAAGTGAAACGTTGTTTGTTTGCTTGTTTGGGGAGCTTTCACGCGATAACGGCTAGACGGATTTTGATGAAATTTGGAATGGAGATAGCTTATACCCTGGAATAAAACATAGGATACTTTTTACCGCGCAAAATTTCATGCTAGTGGTCTGTGATTGCCATGGAATCGAAATAACAAGTCTGTCAAAAAACCTCAATAGTGGTGCTCTACCTACTTTTGCATTAGTTTTTAATATGCTGGGAGAAAATAGGATGCCTTTTTTTCGCAATAAACAGTAGTCCGTGCGTACGAAGTCGCGGGCGGGAAAACTAGTTTATTATTAAGCAAGAACATTGCTTTGGAAAATCATTAATATGATATCATTCTGTATTTTTATTTTGGTAAACACTATCTACTAAAAAACTATATATATTTTTATATATTGTAGCGTTAATAATCCTGTTTTTTTAATTTAATTTGAATATTAAGCAAGAACATTTCTTTGGAAAATCATTAATATCATATTATTCTGCATTTTTATTATGGTTTTATTTTGGTTAACACTATCTACTAAATGACTATATCATATAATTTTAAAAAAAACATTGGGAATTTCGTTTCAGTTGCTTTGGAAAACCATTTATAAATAATTATTCTGTAATTTTATTGTTTTATTTTGGTAAACACTGTAGATAGTGTCATATTAGCGTTAATATGCTTGATTTTTTAGTTTTATTTTTATTAAGCTAGATATTGCTTTGGAAAACCATTAATAAACTATTGACTGAATTACTGTATCATTTAATTTTTAATACAATAAATACTGAGAGTAAGGGCTGATAGGGGGCATAATAAGTGTATTACCGTTTTAGTTTGACTGTAAATCTTAATTTACTATGTCGTTAATTTTCTTGACTTATCACTTTAATTTTATGTTAAATACTTTGGAAAAAGTATTATTCTGTATTTTTTATTGTTTTATTTTGGTAAACACTGTACTACATTATTATTTCATTTCACTTTTAATTTAAAATAATAATGGGAGTGGGGGCCGATAGCCCTAAGTGTATTACCGTCTGCCACTGTTTCTCATACGTGGGGGCAGATAGCCATAAGTGTATTACCGTCGGCCACCATTTATTATACGTGGTGGCCGATAGCCATAAGTATTACCATCTGCCCCCACGTGGTGCTAAAAATTTAAGGCAAGTAGGATAGAGAGACATACGCAGACAGTAGTGCGAAAGAGATAACAATATTTTTTGGAATAACTAGCTAGATACTTTGTTTTGTTTTCGTGCAAGTGGGCCTTAATGTTGTAGCGAACAAAGAATTATTCATACAAACGTAATTTCAAAATCATTTTTCACAATCACATTTTATCACTTTTTTTTCATAAACTGTCCTAATATTTCTGTCATACTGCGTAGCGTATGTGAATTCTACAGTATAGTTTTTCTAGGCTATGGAATTATAAAATTATGTATAAGCAATGCCAAACAAAATGCGAAACAGCGAAAAGAGTGCGCTTCTTGTGCAGTATATGTCGGGATAAACCGTCCATAGATCGAGCGGGTGATCGTCACGAACGGAAGAAAAAAGTAAAGTGGAAAGGAGGACCCGTATCATTTGCGTTTCATTGTATGAAAGTCAATGAAGATTGCAAGAAAGTATTTTAATTTGTCAGTCCTCGCTAACCGCAAGTACCCTAACCCAAATCGTTAAATACCCCCGTTTGTCCCAGTTACTTGGAGTTCTACCAGCAGCCAGCAAGCACCTTCTGCCAGCACCATTCCATGACCTGATGACGGATGAAGACTCTCCGATAGTCCACTACTACCCGGTGGACTTTGAGACTGACCTCAACGGGAAGATCAACGACTGGGAAGCTGTAGTGCTGATTCCTTTTATTAATGAGGTATGTCAACATACAGGAGTATGTATTTGTATGCAACATCATTTTAAATCACTTTAATGAAGCCAGAACTTAAGGCAAGTAGCATAACCCTGAACTATTCTGATCTTTAAAGTTTCGTCGGTCCAGGATGGGTTGCCACTCAATTTTGAACTTTGATTCTTTGGAATTTAGAATCCCATTTTGGTCGAAAAATGTTTAATAAAAAAAAAAAAAAGAGAGTCAATAACTACCTTATATGCTCCTAATGTAATAATTGTATATCGTAGGCAATTCATGAGCGTCCATTGAAGTATCATAAGATATCACAAAAAAAGTTCTAAACAAGTAGCAAATGTAGATTAAAAAACTAATCTAAAAAAATGATATTTTTTTTAATGCTTTGTCATCGAATTGTGAGCTGCCCGAAAAGTTTCGAGCACTTCCCTATTAGCTATCCGGCTGAAACTTTCAAGGTAGCTCACAAACCGATGACAAAGCAATAAAAAAAATGTAATAAAAAAAGGGAAAAAGAGCGACATTAAAAAAAACTCGCGAATGCTTATTTTTTATTTTATTTTTTAAATTATATTTCTTTTAGACTAATCTGCTGTCGGCAATGTCGCCGTGCTACCAAAGACTCACAGAGGAGGAATTGAACCGAAACACTCACGGACCAATGCTAGTGTATAATTGGACCGGTCAAAACCTGGGTAAGACACAACTGCATATATTTTTTCTTCTACTTCAGATTACATCATACATGCTCGGATTTTTCAAACTGGGTGGAAATATCACGTAAAAAGCTGCCAGCCTTATTATTGTAATCATTAATATTTTTAGAGATAATATGAGCATAAATCTCGCATTTTTTTAAGAAATATATAATTATATTATAAGTATAATATAATTATTAACCCCCGAACAAAGAGACGGGTATTATAAGTTTAGGGTGTGTACCACTGTGGGTGTGTGAGGGTATGTTTGTTAGTGTGTGTGAGACTGTGTGTGTGTGCTGTGTGTGTCTGTCTGTAGCATCGTAGCTTCCAAAGGAATGGACCGATTCAGCTGCGATTTTTTATGTTTGAAAGCAGGGGTAAATGAGATGGGTCGTAGCTATAAAGGGGCGAAGGAGGGAAGGGGACAGGGGGGATGAGAAACGTAGCTCCCAAACGAATGGACCGATTTTGATGTTTTTTTTTCTGTTTGAAAGCTGATGTGATCGAGATGGTTCTTAGATATATAGGGGATGGGGGAGGTGAGAAAAAGGGACTGAGAATCGTAGCTTCCAAACGAATGGACCGATCTAGCTGCGTTTTTTTTATATTTGAAAGCTGGGGTAAACAAGATGGTTCTTAGCTATAATGGGGGGAAGTAGTGAAGGGGAGGGATGAGAATCGTAGCTTCCAAACGAATGGGCCGATTTTGATGTGTTTTTAAGAAAAAATATATTTATTGATTGATTTAAGAAAAGGGGGGTGAGAAAACGAATAGAGCGATTTAGCTGCGGTTATTAATGTTTCAAAATGAGGTAAACGACATGGTTCTTAGTTATAACGGGGGGGAGGGGGAATGTGGGTGAGGGTCATAGCTCCCAAACTAGTGCACCTATTTTGATGCGGTTTTTATGTTAAAAAGCTGATGTGATCGAGATGCTTCTTAGCTATAATGGGGGAGGGGGGTGGGGGCCGGGGGTTATTTTTATTTTGAGCTTGTTTACAACTGAGCCCCACGCGCGTCTTCGGGTTAAGCTGTGAACTGAAAAACGTAAAATAAAACAAGTGACGGCTATTATCTATCTATAATTATAAAAAAGAAGTAACAAAAACTCTGTTACAACGAAGTTAGTTTAAAAAAAATGGTCTAAGGGACTTCAAATAAGCTACTGAAAATGAGATTACTCATCTCATATTTCAGTAGCTTATTTCAGCAGCCGAGTAATCGATAAATAAACTATACGCCTCCTGTTTGGCCAGGCCGAAGATAAAATACGTGAGCGGATTTCTACGGAAAAATGCAATCAAGACGTAGTTTTGCTTTGAATATGAGTGTATGTGTAATATTGGATGAATATTAACCATTAGGTGTTCGTTAACGTGGAAGAGTGTAGGCCTATACAATCGCAAAATTGAGCCATTTTGTGTTCTCTCCGAAACTCCGAAGGAAGTTCAGTAAACCTCCACCACTTTACTAATTCGTGACTTTCACTGTGACTTTACTAGACTTTTGACTGGGACACAGAATAAATAATAGCAGAAGTTGCACTTCGCGCGACCATTAATATAAATAGCGACTCTTGCTACTAAGCACCAAAGTGCAATTCAGCTCGCATAAGCGCTCTGTGCCTAACGCGATATTCACCTAAACGTTGTCGCTCTCTTCTAACGCGTAACTCAGTCGCAGTCTGGCACGGAGTGACGCGCTAGCTGTGACGCTAGGGTTGTCGGCTTGCCGCTGCTACCATGATATTCATCGTCTGTCTACCTACTTGACCACGTAATCTATCTTATGTTTGATGCGTATGATGACACGGTCAATTATGTAGATAGAAAATGAATATTAAAGTCCGTCTTTTGTAATTAACAAATGAAAAGAAACCTTCAATTTTTAGGCTACCTAGATCTAAGGAACTCTAATTCAGAACAAATGCCACATTAAAAGTGCCCCTTCTTCAAACCAAAACGACGTAAGATTCAAAGTACGAATCACTTCCGAGGTTACAAATAGACATGCTTGGTGATTGGTTTAAAATCAGAACGAAAGCAGAGATTGGTTCACGCGCGTGCTGCAATGTCTGCTATGACAGCTGAGTCATAGTGGCGTGGACGATGTTATGCAATAAGTGGACCGGACCAAGTCAGTAATAAAACAATATTATTGTACAATGTTTTTTTTTGGCTCACTTTTTAAAATTCATTGAATTCTTTCTCCCGCGAAATATAATTAATTTATTAAGTTTTTGTCTAGAAGACATTAAAAGAGAATCTTTCTTCGCAATGTAGTGAAGACGGATTCTGAGAAATTTAAAACGGAATGTCCTCCAATGGTATGCTGTTGCCTGTGAATTTACAGCTGAGGTTTAAGTTCTGTAAATTATTTTTATATATTTCCATAAACTGTCAGGCGTATGGGTTATTGTTGCAACGGCCGTGGTTGCTGATCACTCCAAAAACAACTCAATATGATCTTGGCTTAATATGGTTAAATAAATTTCTATATTTGTACCTCTACTAGCCGTGCAAAAAGTAATTTAATACTTGAAATACATATGAGGTGTCCTAGAAGTCCAGTTTTGGACTGAGTTTTGGTCACTGGTTTCAAGGAGTTAGTATATACTGTTACTCTTTGTCCATTTACTGTTCGAGTTTTTTTTGACTGCACATTGATTTAGAGACTTTTAATATATTTTTCGCTTTGATCCAAAACGTCATGTAGATTTTCTTTTTCTACCACTGAAAAAGGGTGTTTAAACCCGTGTTCAGAAAGTGGTCTTGAATTTAGTATGTCGAAAAGGTTGTTAAACGTTTCTAAAAACCTAACAGTTGCATCTGTTTCTTGAAAAACATGCATGTTTAACTGTTGCGAACCAAACTTAATCGCATCAGCTACACTTTGACTTAAGGTTTAAATCGCTAGTTTCACGTTCACGATATTATTTCGGAAGTCTATATGCCGATTTGACAACTTATTCCCCAAATGCAATCCAATGATATCTTGAACATTTCTCAGTTTCTGCAAATGTGCCCACTCAATTTTTTTTCTTGTTTTTATCTACCAGTGTCTTATTCGCCTCTAATGTGTTACGCACAAGTTTCACCATATGAAATGGATCTAATATTACAACTACTGGGTCTCCGGTAGATGGGTGGTCAAAAAACGATTTTAAATGGTTTGTGTCTTCAAAATTGCAACCCAACATCTTAGCCGTAGCGATGTTAGATGCACAGCCATCAAAGATCAAAGTAACTTTTGACTTTTTCCTTTTAAGGGCTAAAACTATATCATCCGAAAAATCATTCAATGCAGTATTTTCTGTAGTATCGCCAAATCCATTTTTCTTCAATTGGGATAAAATATTTTTAAGTGAAATATTCTTCATAGTTAATCTTTTATTTGGGCTTTGTAGATTTCTGATCTGTTATAGTCGTTATACTGCCAAAATAGTTATTTTCTTAATTTTTGCTTTAAAATGTGTGTTTTAGGAGTATTCAGAGTAGATTCAATATCTGATGATGGCATATTTATCAGAGTAACGCATGATCCTCTTTCTTCAAAACTATAGTTCAATAAATATAATTTTTAACTTTGTTTTTATTGTTCTTACATTCAGTGTTGATATTATTCTCCTGAAAATAACCTTATTGAAGATCAGTTTCAAATATATGAAAGACTTTCTCTAATTGAAATAGATACGCATATACAGCTAAAATAAAAATTCCTATCGAACCTAAATATTAAGTGCAAAAAATAATAGTGAAATCTTACAAGATTTTTGTGCCTTATGTGCATGGGTTTGCATTATTTGTTTTTTTGAGCAACTCAGGTAAATCAAACACTTCTAAATTTCCAGAAGGTGAATTTTCATTAGCCTGAAAAATTAAACGTGCTTTAATTCGACCAAACTATGAACTGTTTTTTAATGCTATTGTTATTCCCATGAGTCGAAAAAGCCGAACCTATATTACATACCAACTGTAATCGTTCATTATTGTTTATTTTCTCATTTTGTTTAGTATCTCCTAAATATGTTGACGTTTCTTCGGTATGAATCTGCGTGAAAAATAACAGCTTAATTTCAAAATTTCATCGAGAAGAAAAAAAACTTTTGTGCAAAAATTGACTGACTTCATGTTGCATAGTATTGACCATCTCGGTTTGATAATGTATTTGAACGTCTTTGAATATAATATTAATTTTGCAACTATTTCTAGTGAAAAGTGATCCCTGGACATTTTAATCTTGTATGGCTCCTGCACCACTTCACAACACATGCTGGCATGATGATTCACAGCTGTAGTTCACAATGATAAAACTAAAACGTACGCGAAGATATGACGTGTGCTCGCTTGCATGAAAAATGACCGACTGATGACGCGCTGGACACGACTTTTAAGCCCCACCTACTTGGGCACGACTTTTGTTGGGTCATTTTATTAACGCTGTTACGTTTCCTGACTTACTTATTCGTAGACCTAGATATATCTTTGTTTAACTTTCCTCGTTAACATTCCTCATTTCAACTTACAACAATAATATTTTCACAATTTGCACTAATTAAAAAGTTCGTAGAACAAAAACATTAAAAAACTGGTTATTTACATTTTCACTATACTAATTCTTAATTATCTCCTTAACACGTGGACCTATTTACACGATTCAAACGGATAAAATGGTTTTAGACCTAGACCTTTCATTTGACACCAAAATCGTTAAGATATCACAATAAACAAAATATCACATTTTCAAGTCGTAATTAACATGTATGAAACGCGTAACAATTCTTTTAAAAACTATATTATCAAACGTTAAATTTATTTTAAACTGGGTTTAATTCAATAAAAAAGGAATCAAATTTTATTTGTGAACAACATGATAATCTAAAATACTTAAGTAGGTAGGTAGTTCTAAAATACAACGCAAAAATGTGTGTGACATGACTCATTGAAATAAAAATAAGTTTTTAAGTACCTAAATACTGTTTTTTTTTATTTGATTCACAAGTTTTGATTAATGTCTGCGATTAGAAGCACTCGCAATTGCAGCAAATTATCTTTCGGGTAGTACAGTTAGCAAAAAAATATGCATGTAAGTATTTTTTTGTTAGCATGCACATAAACTGTTGAAAATATAAATCGTTTATATGGAACAAGCCCCACCACTTCATATTTACATTCTAGTCAAACGCCAAACAAAAAAATACAATTTAGGTACCTATCTAGGTAGGTACGAACTAACGGACTCCGCTTGCAAAGTCGCGGGCAAAACATAGCACACCTATAAATATGTACTTACCATAGTATTTTTTTTATCCGTTCAGTCATTCAGTAGACAGATCTGTGATAATAAAGACACAAAAACATTTTGAGTCTTTTTGCCTACTAAGGTATCCCTTCACACTACAATTGTTATTATTGGTACGTTTCGCCATTACTAGCGAAAGTTCAAACAAGCGACACGGTAAGCGTCTGAATGCAAGCGCGCGGCGGCCGGCCTCGCCTGATTTCGTAGCGGGGCTCAGCAATCTGTAGGTTATTAGCTCGCGTAAGTAGGTTGAGTGACGGATGCCTGACTGGGACTCGACATTTTGACTAAATTCAAAGTATTTATAGTAAATAGGTAAAATAATAGCACTTTTACAAGTCAAAACTTACATTTCATGAACAATGTTAAAAACATTAACTATTATGAATAGATCAATTCAATAAAATTAGGTAAACTTCGTATGCTTTGAGTTTGAAAAGGAAATTTCCCTTTCATGTGCCGACTCTGAGTTGAATCTCGCACAGGGAAAAGAAATACCCTTCTGACTCTACCGGTGCTTCGGAAATACGCCCGTTAGAGAAGATAGCACCAAGAAACTCCACGAGGATGTCATTTTTTACTATTTAGTAATATTTCTTTACGCAACGCTGGCTAAATGTCGTACTAGTCGTGCGGAGCCAAACAAAATAATAAAAAGAATGAGCCGTCGCGGAATGCCTAGCAGATGTGTTAACATAAAAAATATACTAAAACAACGAACAACCGTATTGCATCGCTCGCTCTCATTGGTCAACTGTGAATTGGTCGACTTTCGGTTTTTAGTACTGGAGTTCAATCCCCAATTGAGTGTTTTTACATTTTGCACAAAAAAAAAGTGATGGCTTATAGCTTGGGTATGGCCGAGCTGAGGAGGAAAGAGCCGACGAGCCACGAGCGCACGCGTCGCGGAACCGCTCGATCGCCACGCCAACAGTCTGCGTTACCCCCGTACCGCGCCATTAGATGTTTACCCATTAAAAAAAAACGTGAGCTCAATTAAATATGTTGTAGGTGCGGTGTACGCTCCCGAATACTTCCCGCCGATTCTGGAATGCCACGCCACAGAGCAGCGCGTCTGGCGACAGGAACTGGAAGTGCGGTTTCAACAGCTGAAGCGAGGCATGCTGCCCAACGCGAGGCGAGACATGCTGTTCCCGGGATTCCCCACCATGCGCCACCTGAAGTATAAGGTACGTATTGTCAAGTACTAAAATGAAAACATTAGTAATGCCGATAATAAAACGAATACATCAAGGAAGTTAGATTCATAGGCTCAACTATACTGTCCTTAAGAATGCCACGGGGATGTGCAGAATTTTTGTTTTTTTTTTAATTCCATAAATACGATTCGTAAACCAAACTGGGTATAGATAGATTAAGCTATGCCATATCCAGATTTGAAACAAAAAAGAACGGTTTTATTTATTCGTAGTAATAAATCCTGTTGTGGCAAGTCCCGTCTTTCTGGACTTAATACTACTAAAATACTAGTGGCTCTGTGAGCTGTAGACTTCTCGCGTACAAACTTATTTGCAAACAATCTAGCGGTGCCCAAGGTGCTCCATCAATCCCTACCTAGTGGGTAAAGGGCTGATTCCACTGGTAGAAACCTAAAAGTGGGAAATCTACTGCATTTTGAGGAGCTATTCTGCTCATCATGCCGATGATCCTCATCAGTTCTTCACCAAATTTTTATATTTATAATACCTTTCAAACAAAAAAAGGACCATCGAAATCGGATCTAATAGGGCGGAGATATTCAGTATCCCCCTTTTTGCCCCTTTTTGGGCCCCAATCAAAAATCCCCGACGACTAAAAAAATCTAGAAATTCGTTTAACCTGTATACCAAGTTTCGTCTAGATCGGTTGAGAAATGCGACATGTAGAGCAGAACAGAAATCCAACCGGACAGACATCCGGACATACGAAAGTATTAATGCCCAAGCTGAAACAGAGACGATTCGCTCGCGCTTTGCGCTCGCTCGGTCAATTACGTTTAAAACCCTCGCTCTAGGATTTCCTGTTTCGCGGGAGGCATGGACACCCAATAACACACCACAAACATCCGAGACCCGAGAACAAACTATTGCCAGGATCGAACCTCTAAGACTGGACTGGGACTCTAAGCTTAGCCAGCAGGGAGATTAACAACTGTACAGTGTCGTGCAAATATTACAGTGTTAGGATTGCTTCGTCCTAGCTAGGACTTAGCGAAATCCTAACTTTATAGATTCAAATCAATACCTATATAGAACAGTACCATGACATACTGACTAACACACAATGCACTGCCTAAACCGGTGGACATAAAGATTTGAAATTTAGAGAGTATATTCCTTGAGTACCCTAGGGGATTACTAAGGTCCCTAAGTGCGGGGGGGCTTATGAAAAAGATCTTGCTATTATTTATTCCTTTGGCAGGCGGACAAAAAAGCACTAGATTTTCACCAATTATTTTCTCCCCAGACCGCGATGAAGATGGCAAAAGTGCGAGTGTTCGATCAGCCGTCCCGGAATGAGAACATGATCGTAGACATTATACATGACGAAGACCAAGAAACTGAGCTGACGAAGGTCGCTGATGAACTGCTCGGGAAGGTCATATGGGCAGGGTGGCCGCACCTTACCAGGGCTAAGTGAGTGTTACATTATACACGAGGAGACTGAGCTAATAAGGGTTGCTGAGAAACTGCTCGGGAAGGTCTTATGGGCAGGGTGGCGGCACCTTACTAGGGCTTAGAGAGTTTTACATTATACACTATGGAGGCGGACCTGACAAGGGTTGCTGACGAACTGCTCAGGAAGGTCATACGGTCGGGAAGGTCATACAGGCAAGGTGGCCGCACCTTACTAGGGCTAAGTGAGTGTTACATTATAAATGAGGAGACTGAGCTGACAAACTGCTCGGGAAGGTCATACGGGCAGGGTGGCCGCACCTTACAAGGGCTTATTGAGTTTTACATTATACATGAGGAGACGGAGCTGACAAGGGTTGCTGACGAACTGCTCGGGAAGGTTATATGGGCAGGGTGGCCGCACCTTTCTAGGGCTAAGTGAGTGTTACATTATACATGAGGAGACAGAGCTGATAAGGGTTGCTGACGAACTGCTCGAGAAGGTCAAATGGGCAGGGTAGCCGCACCTTACTAGGGCTAAGTGAGTTTGCATTATAGCTTGCGAACATTCTTAATAAGTACAATGAAAAAAATAAAAACACTGTAGCCATGCATGAGTTCATTATAGTGTTTAGCTCATCAAACCTTTTCATTTGATACCCATATCATAGGGGTTACTTTGGAAATAATAATTCGTCATTTTGTGACGTCCGCCATATTAGATTATAATGACTTCACTTGTTATGTTTCGCTCATGAAGCCCTATCATTTGATACCCATATCATAGGGGTTACTTTGGAAATTATAATTCGCCATTTTGTGACGTCCGCCATATTGGATTTAGAATGACGTCATTTTACTTAAATTGTATTATGCTTATTATGCCCTTTCATTTGATACCTATATCATAGGGGTTACTATGAAAATTATAAATTGCCATTTTGTGACGTCCGGCCTATTGGATTTTGTTTTTTGACGTCACTTTGCTTATTCTGTTTCGCTCATCAAGCCCTCTCATTTGATACCTATATCATATATTATAAATCACCATTTTGGGACGTCCGCCATATTGGATTATAATGACGTCACTTGTTATATCTCGCTCATCAAGCCCTTTCATTTGATACTTACTTGATTACTTTGGAATTTATAATTCGCCATTTAGTGACGTCCGCCATATTGTATTTAGGATGACGTCATTTTACTTAAATTGTATTTTGCTTATCAAGCCCTTTCATTTGATACCCATACCATAGAAATGGAAATTATAGATTACCATTTTGTGACATCTGGCCTATTGGATTTTGAATGACGTCACTTTATATTCTGTTTCGCTCATCAAGCCCTCTCATTTGAGACCCATATTATAGGGGTTACTATGGATATTATAAATCACCATTTTGTGACGTCCGCCATATTGGATTATAATGAGGTCACTTGTTGTGTTTCGCTCATCAAGCCCTTTCATTTGATACCCATATCACAAGGGTTACTATGGAAATTATAAATTGCGATTTGGTGACGTCCGCCCTATTGGATTTAGAATGCCGTCACTTTACTTATTGTGTTTTGCTCTTCAAGCCCTCTTATTTAATACTCATATCATAGGGGTTACTATAGAAATGATAAATCGCCATTTTGTAATGCCCGCCATATTGGATTAAAATGGCGGCATTGAAGTAATCGTGGATTGTCACGAGAACCAAACATGTGTGCCTAATTTCAGCCCGATAGCTTCAGTGGAAGTGGGTAAAATATTGATTGCAAAATTCCAGGAATACATAGAACTATTGAACTTGAACTAGAACTTGTACATACATACATACAAGTGAAGTTAGATAAAAGCTTTTAAAAATGAGTGAAATATATATATATATATATATATATATATTTCTAGACATTTATGTTTCAAGCCACGAGCTTTACTAGGCAAGCGGGAACCACACCACGATCACCGACTGATTTCTGCGATTAGTTTTTTTAATGGTGAGACTTGCCCACAACTATCCATCTATATCCATACTATCTATACTAATATTATAAAAGCGAAAGTTACTCTGTCTCTCCGTTTGTTACATTTTCTCGACTAAACGGCTGAACAAATCTTGATGAAATTTAGTATGGAGATCGTTTTAACCCAGGGAAAGGAGACAGGATACTTTTCATAGCGATAAACCGTAGTCCACGAAATCAAGTACTATGATAATCCATCATCTGTTTCAGAGTTGTATCCGTGTCAAACGAGAAGCTGAGGCTTCACTACGTGGACAAGCAAAACAACAACATAAACGGCGCGCCGAGCTACACGAGGGAACCCAACGAGGGCAACCTGCACAAGCAGTGGATCTCTGAGCGAAGTACTATCATTGAACAGTGAGTGAAACTTCAATCAACTACTCTCTATCTTTGTAGTTAAAGTTTAATCAACTACCTTTGTTGTTAAACTTTAATCATCTACACTGTGTGTACATTTGTTGTTAAACTTTAATAAACCACACTCACCTTTGTTGTTTAAATTTAGTCATCTACACACTAACTTTGTTGTTAAAATTTAACCAACCTACACTCTATGTTGTTAAACTTTAACCAACCTACACTCTATGTTGTTAAACTTTAACCAACCCACACTCTATGTTGTTAAACTTTAATCAACCACACTACCTATGTTGTTAAACTTTAATCAACCACACTCTACCTATGTTTTACTACACTATCCCAATTTTCATCTAGAAATTCCCAATTTCATAATGAAATTGCTGTGTGTATAATAGTTATTCTATGGTACAATGACAGATGACTGTTTATAGTATTAAATGAAACATTTATAAGAATTACGTGAATTTCAAAACTAACTGTGCAATAGTCGGTTATAACCCTAGGCAGCGATCGCTTGCAGCAAACTAAAGGCGTCACAGACGACGAAGATACGATAATATTTCATCTTAAGATAAAATATCGCTCGCCATACAATTTATATGAACCATCACAAACGGCGAAGATAATATATATTATCTTCGCCGTGTGTAATTGTATATGAAAATATATATTATCTTCGCCGTTTGTGATGGTACAAACCAGTATCTTAAGATATCATAACGATACAAAATATATATTAATATACTAACTTAAGATACAAAATATGTCGTAATATGCTTTAAAGGGCGCTCTGTTTTGTATCCGTAACGGTTTTTTTTTTATATTGGCTGTGCCCGTGGGTTTTCTCTAGGTTAAAAGTTACCTATGGATATACTTTTGGTCTTGTTTTACATCAAACCTACAGACAGAAACAATTTAAAACTTGTTCAGTAGCTTATTTTAAGAAGTTTTTTTTTTGTAGATTTACCTGCGTAAAGATTAAATTCACCGCGGCTTTTTCTAAATTTAATGTGATTTTCTTTCCAAATAGTTCGCTTTTTACAGTACGCTAATGCAATTTGCATATCAAATTCGAAATCAGAATTATCGAATAAATGTATTAGTGAAACAGTATTACTCATATATATATATATATATATATATATATATATATATAGAATGCAACGAAGAAATATGTGTGGCACCTAGGACGGCCTTCGAAAGAATGAATAATTTCAATATATTATGTTATCTTAACCGTGTGTAAGAACCCTTGTGTGACCCTAAGATGCTATAATATTTTATATGCAGACATCTTAACATGAAATATTATAGTATCTTAGTTGTCTGTGATGCCCTTTAGTATAGGCAGGATTATAACAACGTTAATAGTTATTTATAATGATTTTACAAATGTATTATTTTTTCCAGCCACAACAATCGTCTCGGTATTAATTTGGGGAGTGTTAAAATAATAGTTCACGCTGTTAATCACAAAGGTATGTATTTATTTCAATAATAATTTTGGATTATTCTTTAGTTTCTGGTTTTGACAACCCTACTAATTCGTGTTGCAGGAAGAGTTCAACATAGAGGATAATTATTATTAATACATTCTAGGCTATATCGCATGACCAAGATCTCACCTGATGGAAAGCGAAAATGTGGTCGAAAGTGTAGCACGCTTGCTTAGTAAATAGTGTAGATACTTATTCACTCTAGACTTGAACAAACCTGGATTGTCCGTCTGTGTGTCTGGATATTTATTTGCGAATCACTTAAAAACTGCGACCGATTTGATAGCTGAACGAATTTTGATGACATGAAGTATATTGTACCTTACATTAACTTTTGGTCTTAGATACTTTTAAATCAGAAAAATGGCCTCGCGGGTGTACCCGCTGCACTGTCATTTAAGTATTACTTATATTGATTTAGTAGCAAATTAATAAATCATTTTAAATTCCAGGCTACAAATACATAATCCAAGACAACGTGAGAATGGTGGAGGAGCCAGAATGGTGCACCGTCCCTTGCGGCTACGCATACCACGCCATCGTGAAAGACGTAAAGGCGTACATTGTACAGGAAGCTGGGCGTTTCAGCACGCCTCAGGAAGCGTACCCTCCTGGAGACCACGTGTTCCTGCTCACTCAGGGACCGTACTATGCCTGTGAGGCAACTGTGAGTATAATATGAGAGTATACAATACAGGCTGAAGTTAAAAGGCAGCAGGTGGAGGGAAGTATCTTCAATATTCATCATCATCAGACCGTGTCAGTCCACTGCTGGACGTAAGCCTCTCCCGAAGCACACCACCGAGCCCGATCTTCGGCTCTTGTTTTCCAACTGCTGCCAGCCATTTTGCGTATATCGTCGCTCCACCTAGCCGGAGAACGGCCTACACTACGTTTGCCGAGTCGCGGTCTCCACTCAAGAACACTTCTACCCCAACGGTTATCAGTCCTTCTACAAATATGACCAGCCTACTGCTCCTTCAGCTTTCTAATCCTAAGGGCTATGTTAATAACCTTGGTTCTCTGTCGGATTACCTCGTTTCGGATACGGTACTTCAGAGAAACTCCGAGGATAGCTCTTTCCATAGCCCGCTGAGCGACTTTAAATTGGTGGACTAGTTGTACCGTGAGTGGCTACGTCTCGTCTCCGTAAGTCATAACAGGTAGGATGCACTGGTTGAAGACTTTTGTCTTCAAACTTTGCGGTATTGGCGCCGAGAAATTTTGACGAAGTTTCCCAAATGCTGCCCAGCCCAGCTGTATTCTTCTGCGGGTCTCTCTCTCGAAGTTGTTTTTACCTAGTTGCAAAGTTTGCCCCAAGATTAGCAATCTTCAATATTGATGTAGCTAATTTAACTCAAATGAAAAATTCCTTTATATTTCAAATTAATTCTATTAGCTTTTAAATATTTTTGAATACTTGTTTGTTTCAATTGGGAATTGAACTGTCAAAAATGCTGAAGACTATATCCCGTAATTTCATGCCATCACTCGACAAGGTCAATCGATGGCATGTTGTTTTTATAATATTAGTATGGATATCATGTTTGAACCGCCTCTTGCACAGGTGGTAGACTCGGAGGCGATCCGGAGTGGTCGAATCAAGGTGCAAGTAGCGGAGCGCGCTGAGCCGACGCCCTCCATGCACGCCATCGCCAGCCCCTACCACAACGCTAACCACGCTGCCGCCGCCTGTGGTACGTACCTTTTCATGATTTCAGACAAATGGAGAACACAATCATCAGCCTATATTTGTCCACCGCTGGACGTAGGCGTCTCCTAATGCACGCCACTGAACTCAGCCGTCAGCTCTTCTCATCCATTTTCTTTCAGGCGCTTTTCGCAGGGCGTCCCACACTACTTTTGCCTAAACATGGTCTCCACTCGAGAACTCGTCTACCCCAACGGTTATCGTTTCTTCGGAAATGTGACCAGCCCGCTGCCACTTTAAGTTGCTTATCCTTAGAGCTACGTTGGTTACCTTGGTTCTCTGTCGGATATCTTCGTTACGAATCTTGTCCTCCAGAGAAACTCCAAGCATAGCTCAGAGAAATTGAGAATGGAGAAAAAATAACTCATATCATTTTGAAATGTTGCTACATTTTTCAATTTAATTTTGGTATGTATGAGTTTTGCTTTACGATTTCTGCTATTTACTGCCCACTAAACAGTATTTTCGAGTAAAATTATTTAGCTTGAAGAATGTGAAACGGCTACGGCTAATAGTCGGTACCTAAAACTCAGTCCCTATTTCATTAAAGTGGTTAAACTTCGTACGGAATTCATGGTCATGAGTAATTTTTGTGATGAATTTTCTGTACCCCTGGATTTTTATTATTTCATAGTCAATAGTTATTTATTCATAAAAAATATTTACATGTCAACAAGAAAAATATAAATTATTAAAATATGTGTGTATAACACGTATACAATAATGTCAAATTAAAATAATATAGAAAAATAATCTTGATAAAATAATGAATAAAAAAATAACAAATAAGAATATACAAAAAGTCAAAACAATTGAAAGTACAGTTGTTATATTTTATAATTCATGAATTCTTCCACACTATAGAACGCCCGCTCAGCAAGCCAGCGCGTCAGTTTAACTTTAAACGATTCTAAGCTGGGAGCGGCGGTGATGTCACCTGGCAGTCTGTTGTAGACGGCTGGTCCCATCACGTGGGTAAGTTTGCTCGACTTCGCGAGTGTGCGGGGGACCGCCACGAGCTTGTCTGCGTTGCGGGTATGGTAGGCATGCACCTCGCTGTGCTTCTTGTAATTACTCGGGTTTTTCCTCACAAACATTGCTACCCGCAAGATGACGATAGCAGGTAGCGTAAGGATACCGAGCTCCTTGAAGTAAGGTCTTGCGGAGGTATCTTGCGACACACGTACTATGGCTCTAACGGCACGCTTCTGCATACGAAATGTTCTTTCCCATTCAGAAGCTCGGCCCCACAGCTCTGCACCGTACTGTAGTACAGAGTGGACTGTTCCAAAATAGCACGCGCGTGCTACCTCCACGGACTCCACCCGAGACACCCTCCGTAATGCGAAGCAAGCACTGCCTACCTTACCGCAAAGCATGTCAATGTGCCTTTCCCACGTTAGACTTCTATCAATTTCGAAGCCGAGGAAAGTAGTGGTTTGCACCCCCTCTACTCTGACGTCATCCACTAGAACCACCAAAGGTCTCGCCGGACGAAAGGTCTGATAGGTTAAAGTGGATGAAGTGTGTCTTGCTTATATTTAACACTAGGCCGTTGATACTAAACCACCTGGCAAGAAGAGACGCGGTCTCGTTCAATTTATTTTCCAGCTGGTCCACAGTGGGCGCAGTGACTATGGCAACCTACACCGTCAGCATACATCAGAATGTCTGCGACTGTCACTGCCGGAAATTCATTCATAGCAGCGAAAACAAAATGTTTGAAACGGACGAGCCTTGAGCAACTCCCATGGTCGATGGTAAGGGGTCGGATTTGTTGTTACTGTCCCCTGCATCCACCACTTGGTGTCTTTCCCTCATCAGGTCCGTCAGAATATCGAACGACACGCTGTCTATACCATAGTGCTTCAGTTTGGCGGCTAGCACGGCGTGGTCGGCAACATTGAATGCCTTGGACAGATCGCAGCACAGGACGGCAACTTGCTGTTTACGCTTCCGGGCAGCCACCATAAGACTGATCACTTCACGTGTTAATGACGTAGTGGACCGCCCTTCGCGTTACGCGTATTGACGGTCCGATAACGCTTCGATCGATGATAGAAAGGTTACAAGTCTGGAACTCAATCCATTTTCAAACACCTTAGCGATCGCGGGTATGATGGATATCACGCCACCACGCCACCACGCTGGTAGAGAGACGCGGAAGCTTGCCCTGGCGTTAGATCTCTCTCAGCTTGTGCAGAAACCGACTCGGATACCTGACCGTGACGGTGACACTGCCAACTGTCTCGACCTGTTGATGACGACTGAACCAGACCGATACTCCGTATCAGTATCCCCACCTCTTGGTAGCTCTGATCACTGCCTGGTTAAGTCCGCCTCAGTGTATTCCCCACCTGATCCTAGCCTTAAGGGAAATAGGCGCGTGTGGAGATACAACTCAGCAGATTGGGACGAGATGCGGCAATTCCTTGCATCGTACCCTTGGCGGCAAACATGTTTCATCTCCCAGGACCCGTCGACTTGCGCGTCTGCTGTTACAGAGGTAATATGTCAGGCAATGGAATATTTCATTCCATTCAGTGACAAGACTCTTTCCAGCAAAGCTCAGCCTTGGTTTGGATCCAGCTGTGGTCATGCTGTGGCTCTAAAGCGTGCGGCATATCTAGACTGGGCTGATGCTCGAAAGCGCAAGTCTTCTGATATTCGGGCTAAGAAGAGAAAATTTAACGTTGCCGCTAAGACCTGCAAGAAGATACTTATATAGTACTAGTAATATTTTTTTTCCCATTTTGATCACGTTAGTCGAATTGGGGCCAAACTGGCTTCATACCCCGCGGGTAGCAAAGCTTTTTGGTCCCTGGCCAAGTCGGTCGAAGTAAACTTCTGCCGCCCCTCACTGCCACCATTGCTGAAACCTGATGGATCACTAGCTCACACTGCTGGAGACAAAGCGAATTTATTTGCTTCTCTTTTTGCAGAAGCCTCGCATATAGATGCTTCTGGCAAGACACCTTCCTGCCTTCCTCATTGCCGGGTTTTTATGCCCGAAATTCGCATTCGCCAGAAGGAGGTTCTCAGAACGCTTCGCGGTCTAGATGTGAACAAGGCCAGTGGTCCTGATGGTATTCCAGCGATTTTGTTGAAAAACTGTGCGCCCGAATTGTCTCCCATCTTAACGCGTTTGTACCGCCTCTCTCTTCACTCAGGTAAAGTTCCGAAGAGCTGGAAGCTTGCCAATGTATAACCAGTACCAAAGAAGGGTAGGGTATATATATATATATATATATATATATATATATATATATAAAATACATGCAAAAACAAAGGTCAGTTCAATTAATTGATTATTGTTAATTAAGTATCAGGGATTAAATATAATTTCACATTATAAGTTTAATAATATTGTTTCGAATTCAATAATTATTATCAGATTTAAGAATTATTATAATATTAATTTTAACACAAATAATTCAATAACTATAAAACAATCCACATTAAAGTTCAATAAAATTATTACGAATACAAATAAATGCAGTCTTCATACCATGAGGCTACCCTTTGCTTTGAGATTTGAGCTTGGGCTATTGCGTGTGTGTTAATGTATGTAATAAGGTGAGGTGAGGTGTACGAATATGAGTTCATGCATAGTTATACCTAAATAAGGACCCGAGATCTAGTGCTGGGTTCTTGAAATCGTAAGGAGCGAGCACACTAGGTAAACCGAAAAGTTATAATTATCATTATTATAATCAAAAGTTAAAATTATCATTATTATAACCAATCTACTCATTTATTTATTTATCTACAGGTGCAGCCTAGATGCTGAATATGTATGTATCTATGTTTTGATGGTATACAATAAGCCCTTGGAATGGACGAGGCGATGATGCATACGAGTTTGTCAGCTCACTGGCGTTGCTCCGAGGTGACTGTTCTGCTCGCTCGGCCGACTTCGTCGTTGTATTATTATTTCTTCTGTGCTTCGGCTGCGGTCGTGCCCCGCACACGGGGCGATGGGCGAAAATACGTCCACTCAGATATCTTAACGCCGAGTGGCCACGCTGTCGCCGTGTAAACCAGCTCGTAAGCACTCAGCGGAAATCCAATAATAAATGCAGCATGCCTGTTCGTGTTGATATTGCGTTTTTCTACTATGTAGTCATCATATTTATATATTTTATTGACATGGTTCAGGATACTCTGTTCCGTGGTGTCAGTTCTGAAGGACCATGCCTGCACCGTTTGGAGATTATCGTCTGTAGTCCCAGAGCCGGTCAATATAGCCCGTTGTTTGTAAGAGAACCGTTTACGTTTTACGACTTGCCAGTCAGCTTTTTCTGCAGCAGCACATATTGTTACTGAAGCATCATCGTCATTTTGTTTCGCTATCAATGTGGCCACACCCTCACGCGACGACATTTTGCAAGTCTTGGCAGTAGGTACGGTTGAAGGAATGCAAGGCGATGTCATGTTAGATTGGCTCACCTCGCGGATATCTCAGCCGTGGCGTTTGCCGAAGCTTGCGATTTTGTCTTCTTCGCACCTGCTGTAGCCGCCGCCGTTGCTCTCACTTGTCGAATTGGTCGCTGCGTCACGGGCGGTGCCGCGACCGCCACCGGTACGTTCGGAGCCGACAACGATTTGCGTGCTCTGGCGCCGATTGGCGAAGTACCCTCCAGTTCAAATCTCAACTGCGAAATTTCTTCTGTCTGCTTCATAATTATTGCATTTTGCTGTTCCATTCTGCATTCCATTGCTGCGACTTTATCACTAAGGTTTGTTACAACCTTAACGAGATCGCGGACAGCAGATTCAAGGCCTTTTTGCGCCATTATCTATTTTTAAGGCGAGTTATTGGAACGCGACGCAAGTTTTTAGGAGGTGAGGTGTGTGGTGCCGCTCGCGCGTCACTCTCCGCGCGCTTTTCGTTTCTCGTGACTTTAGCGTTACGCCACAGTATAAAATATTTCAGTAGAAAACTATGACCAACTTTTATTACTTATGTAATGTATAAAATGTTTGTTATCAGGTTATAAATATAAAAAATAAGAATGTAGCGTAAGTATTTATTTATTACTTGTGTTGTGGACGCCGAGCCTGCCCGCGACAGCATGAACGCAGACAACATGCAAAATAGGCCACGCCCCTTTAAACTGCGCCGTGTGTACCGCATTAGTTTTAAGACCGTATAACTGTATATATAGCGATAAGTTTTTTGAAATAAACATTGGATCCGACCATTCAATCAACGGAACTTGAAGAAGCAACAGTGTTTAATTGAACTACAGTCCACATCGAACCAGGAACCTGAACTACTAGGAGCTACGAACCGAAGTCTCCAGTACATCGTGTAGACCTTGCGATCCATCGCCTACATCTTGGTCCATCGGAGCCGGATAGAACCAGAAGAACTTAAGCGACCAACAGCTTATCCAGTGAACGTCTGCCGCCCATCGAACATGGTGGTCACGAGGAGCCAAAGCGACCTGGCAGAGCTGGAAGAGCGGAAGCGGTTGGACGAAGAGCGCCTTCGAAGGCTATCCCTAGAGCCGCCGGCATCACCATCTGTGCCGGCCGCTGGCACGGCTGCTGGCACGACCGCTGGCCCGTCCGGCAACATCGAACGAAGCAAGTCACCGGCGCACTCGCAACGAACTGCGAACTCCACCCTAAGGCTGCGGCTGGCGGAGTTAGAGGCGGCCGAGAAACTTGCTGAATTGAAGAGAAAGGAGTTGGAAATGGAAGCGGACCTAGTGAAGAAGCGATTGGCGGCTCAGATCGCGAATATTGAAGAAGATCAGAGCCTTCACGACGAGCCAACCGTGCGGAACAACGACAACCACCAGAAGGTGGATGATTGGTTGCAACGCACAAACCCCTCCACCCTACGGGGGGAGAGCGGGGATGTGCCGCGCCTCAACACCGAGAGGCAACAAGAAGAACCACGACGAGCACGCTTTGAGCGTTCTACAAGATCACCCACCCCGGGTCGATCTGACCGCAGATCCGGGATCGAACAACTCGCCGAGGCTATTGAACGAATGACCAGACCTGCCCGTCTTCACTGGGGCACCAAACGAATGGTTGCCCTTCAAGGCTGCAATGCGGGATTCCACCGCCCTGTACCACATCTCAGCAGCCGAGAACCTACAGCGGCTGAGAAGTTGCCTGAAGGGTGATGCACGTGACGCCGTGGCTGCATTATTGCACACAGCCACCGATCCTGATGTCATCATCAAGACATTAGAGCAGAGCTTCGGGAGACCAGAGCTCATCATTGACCGAGCTCTGGAGGAGCTTAGAAGATTTCCGAAGCCAGGAACGACAGCGACTGATCTCAATAGCTTCGCTGTCAAGATTCAGAACGTTGTCTGCGTGCTTCAGAGCATTGACCGGCGTGGGTACCTTTATAACCCAATGTTGGCACGAGAGGTGCTGGAAAAGCTGAGCCCGCACATCAAGACGCAATGGTGTTACTACGCCGACGAACACCAGTCATCAGTGGAACCCGAGATCGTCTTGCTATCTCGCTTCCTCATGCGAGAGGCGGATATGGCACTGCGCTACACTTATACGCCCGCAGTGACCTCCGCCGCCCGTGAAACGAGACAGGCAGCGACAACTAAGAAGAGAAATGCCATGTACACTACCGACGAGGGCACGGAACAAGAAACAAAGACTGACCGATGCCAGAGCTGCAACCAAGCCCATGCGCTACATCAGTGCCCAACCTACCGGGCACTGACCGTCGATAAGCGCTGGGAGCTGGTCAAAGAGAAAGGCGTATGCTTCCGATGCGCCGACAAGAAACATCGTCGGTACCAATGCAAGGCGAAGCTGTGCGGCATTAACCAATGCCACCGCCCGCACCACTCAACACTACACGAAGAAGCGCGACCTAACGCACGATCAGCTGCGCAACCCGAACATTCGTCGAGCCACAATGCAGCGGTCTTGTCGGTAGCACCCACAAATGCTGCCGGCCTGAAGACCGTGATGCTGAAGATCTGCCCCGTGGTTGTCACTGGTCCACGGGGGGAGGTCGACACCTACGCGCTGCTCGACGAAGGCGCCACTATCACACTCATCGACCATGAGTTGGCGAAACGGATCGGCGCAGAAGGCCCTACGCAGCCCCTACACCTGAATGGCGTTAACATGTCGCAGCGAGAGGAAGATAGCCAAACCGTCTCACTCTCACTGAGGGGAGCAAAGGAAACAGCGCTATACAAAGTCAAAGCGCGCACTGTACGCGACCTAAAGCTACATCGGCAGACCGTCCCGAGCTCGCTTCTACAACACCGACACCTACGGGACTTGATGGAGGCAGAGGTGTGCTACGACCTGGCACACCCCCTCATCTTAGTTGGCGCCGACCACTGGGAGCTCATTGTATCCCGTGAGCTTCGTCTTGGCGGGCCAAATGAACCGGCCGCGTCGAGGACCCGACTTGGCTGGGTGATGCATGGAACCGCACCCCGCAGCCTGATCTACGAAAACGAGAGCGTGCTGCACGTATACGCGCCCGACCAGCGTTCGAACGAGCACGACCAGCGCCTACACGAGCTTGTGGAGGCGCACTTCCGCATCGACGCGCTCGGCGTCGCTATCCATTCGAGAGTGAGCGACGCAGATCTACGAGCTACGAAGATCTTCGAAGAAACAATAAAGAAAACAGACAGCGGCTACGAAGTGGGCTTGCCTTGGCGGCGAGATGACGTCACCATGCCGTCGAACTACGGCGCGGCTCTACGGCGTCTACAAAGCATCGAACGAAAGATGGACGCCTACCCAGACTTCGCGGACCAATACGCCGCGCAAATAGAAAATCTGTTGGCTAAGAATTATGCGGTGCCATGCGACGGGACTGAACGACGGAGCCCCATCTGCTGGTACCTCCCGCACTTCGCAGTACAGAACCCGAACAAGCCTGGTAAACAACGGCTTGTTTTTGACGCAGCTCACCAATGTCACGGCGTGAGCTTGAACGACCAGCTGCTGGAGGGCCCGGACCTTCTACTATCACTACAAGGAATCGTCTTCAGATTCAGAGAACGGCCGATCGCCGTCACCGCCGACATACAAGAGATGTTTCTACGAGTGAAGATCCGACCTGAAGACCAGCCCGCACAGCAGTTCTTATGGCGAGGCCGGGACCGAACTAACCCGCCTCGCCACTACAAGATGGCGAGCATGATTTTCGGCGCCGCTAGCTCACCGTTTATGGCGCACAGCGTGCGCAACCACAATGCGCGCGCACATGCACAGACTCACCCACGCGCTCTAGTGGCCATCACGAACAGCCACTATATGGATGATCTAGTAGACAGCTACGCCAATGAAGAGGAGGCCCGTAGCACCATACAAGAGCTACGCGAGGTGCACGCGGCCGCTGGCTTCACTCTGCGCAGTTGGAGTGCTAGCAACACGAACGTGCTACGAGACGTACCGCCAGAGCTACGAGCGACTACGCCCACTCAGTTGGGAGCAGGGAGCCCTGAGAGCAAGATACTCGGGCTCTGCTGGGACTCCAACAGAGACGAACTGGGGTTCAACACCGCAATGCACCGCGTACCGGCTGAGGTGCGCGCGCAGAGCCGCGCACCCACGAAGAGAGAGGCCCTCAGCGCGGTCATGTCCATTTATGACCCGCTTGGTCTCCTCAGTCAGTACACCATTCGAGCGAAGATCATCCTGCAGAGCCTGTGGCGTCTTCACATGCCATGGGACGAGCCGATACCTGCAGAAGAAGCCGAACATTTCGCGGAATGGCTACGCCAGCTGAGCGAGATAACTCGCTTGCGCCTACGCCGTAGCTACGCGCTAGAGGGACACAATCGCGTAGACCTGCACATACTATGCGATGCGAGCGAGCAGGCATTCTCTACGGTGGCCTTTTGGAGGGCCATCCACCACGACGGCAGCGTGACCATTGCCTTGGTGGCTGCTAAAGCCAAGGTAGCGCCGCGACGCGCGCGGAGCATACCGCGCCTAGAACTTCAGGCAGCGGTCATCGGCGCGAGGCTCGCGGACGTTATAAAAAAGGAGCATCGCGTGCAAGTAACAAAAACCACCTACTGGACCGACTCTGCGACCGTAGTCCATTGGGTGCACAACGACGCGAAGCGCTACACGCCCTTTGTAGCGCACCGGCTGGGCGAGTTAGCGGAGTTAACTCACCGACGTGAGTGGAGATGGCTGCCTACCGAACATAACGTAGCCGACGACGCGACGAGACTGAGCCGCACGCCCATAGCCGCTAGCGATCGCTGGTTCCAGGGGCCCAGCTTCCTTCGCGAACCCGAAGAAGAATGGCCCACACACCAAGCGTTCACTGACCAACAAGAGGTCCTGCACACGAGCGAGCAGGACGAACATTTAGAGATCCCGCACACGAACGAGCGGGATGAATATAGTGACCGATGGCTGCCTGAACCCACTCGTTTCTCTAAATACGAGACGCTCGTGCGGGCAGCCGCGCGTGTGCTGGCATTCATCGACATATGCCGGCGCCGTACGACGCGCATGGAAGCAGATCACATTGAACGCGCTGAGAAAGCGCTCATACGACGCGCCCAAGAAGACAACTTCGGGACCGAACTGAGGAGGATCGAGTCTGCTTGCCCCGTCCCTAGAGCAAGCAGACTATTCAAGCTAGACCCGGTGCTCGAAGATGGACTTTTGCGGGTGCGGGGGCGCATCGACGCATCCAGCGCGCCCCTGGAAACCAAGCGACCGGTTATCCTTGACGGCCGTCACCACGTGACAAAGCTCATCGTGCTAAGGGAGCACTGCGCCGCCGGTCACGCTAACAGAGAGCGCGTGACGAACGACCTACGGCAGCGGTACTGGGTCATTCACCTGCGACCTACCGTACGCGCCGTAGAAAGTAAATGTGCCCTCTGCCGAGTACGACGAGCAAGACCGCGGCCGCCCGCCACGGGGGACCTGCCACGCGCCCGCCTTGACCCATTTCACCGTCCGTTCACTAACTGCGGGGTGGACTACTTCGGGCCAATGCAGGTCAAGGTGGGGCGCCGCCGAGAAAAGAGATGGGGTGCCCTATTCACCTGTCTCACGACGCGCGCCGTGCACCTAGAGCTCGTAGCTTCGTTGTCCACTGACTCAGCTCTGATGGCGCTGCGACGGATGGCTGCACGTCGAGGCTGGCCACGTCTTATGGTCTCGGACAACGGAACGGCCTTCCGGGGCTCCGACGTGGCACTGAAGAAGGCATACGCAGAATGGGCACCCGCCCTAAGTGACGAAGGGCTATTACACCGGATGAAGTGGCATTTCATCCCACCAGGTGCGCCCAACCAGGGTGGAGCGTGGGAGCGCTTAGTACGCTCCGTGAAGACCGCTCTGCATACGACACTAAGAGAAAAGGCACCTTCCGAAGAGGTTCTGCAGACCCTCCTGATTGAAGCCGAGCACTCTATCAATGCTCGCCCCCTCACCTACGTCAGCGTGAGTGCACTCGACCCAGAAGCGCTCACACCGAACCATTTCCTGCTGGGGTCATCGATCGGCCTACCTACCACAGGCCCCTGCGATGAAGCTGACCGACGAACTTGGCGAGCAAGCCAAGCGCTCGCTGACCATTTCTGGAAGCGTTGGCTGCGGGAATACCTCCCCACGCTTGTACCACGAGGGGAGCCAGCTAACCGCCAACGACAACTGCAAGCCGGCGACATCGTAGTTGTGGTCGACCACACGCTGCCCCGGAACGTCTGGCCAATCGGGATTGTTGAGCGCACCTATCCCGGTCCAGATGGCTGCGTTCGAGTCGCCGACGTAAGAACTAAGAGCGGTACCTTCCGACGCCCTACCAGCAAACTCGCCGTCCTGCTAAGGGAAGAAGAGGCTACGCGAGCTGCGCCGGGGGGAGAGATGTTGTGGACGCCGAGCCTGCCCGCGACAGCATGAACGCAGACAACATGCAAAATAGGCCACGCCCCTTTAAACTGCGCCGTGTGTACCGCATTAGTTTTAAGACCGTATAACTGTATATATAGCGATAAGTTTTTTGAAATAAACATTGGATCCGACCATTCAATCAACGGAACTTGAACAAGCAACAGTGTTTAATTGAACTACAGTCCACATCGAACCAGGAACCTGAACTACTAGGAGCTACGAACCGAAGTCTCCAGTACATCGTGTAGACCTTGCGATCCATCGCCTACAACTTGATTATCTTAGATAAGTATTTACATAATTATGTAAGTAGTTTGGTATTATATATAAACTTAAAACTAAAATCTATATACATCATCATCATCATCATCAGCCTGTGTTCGTCCACTGCTGGACTTAGGCTTCTCTCGATAAACGCCACATACAGAGCCTGATCCTCGGCTCTTCTCATCCAGTTTCTACCGGCCGCCTTTCGCAAGTCGTCACTTTACTTCGCCGGTGGGCGTCCTAAACTACGTTTGCCAAGACGTGGTCTCCACTCGAGGACACGTCCAAAAAATAAACATTAAAATAATAATAATGATGTATATAAATTAAAGTCCGAAAACGTGTTAGTTACACTATTATATACGTAACTAACACTAACATTATATAACTCAAGAACGACTGGACAGATTTTTATGATCTTTGTTTTTTTTTTTCATTTGTATCCATCCCGAATAGGATAATAAATATAAAAAATCGAAATAATTTAAGTATTTTTTTCTCTTACATTTATATCGAACGGTTTTTTGATGATATGTCGAGAACAAATTGAAGATTTTGAGGCATTTTAATCAAATTTGACTAGTTTTAAATACATTTATCAATATTCTTTCAAATCTAAATATCTAGGTTGCATTCTGCATCATATTCTTCATGCTGTATGGTGTACTCGGCTTCTATGGGTGTAGTTTTCGGCAAAATGATGGAAACATTTTCATTTATGTCTTCTAATGTATAAAACATAAATCTCTTAGGGTCATGCCACAAATTTGACATGAATCAATCATTTCTGGTAATAAGCGTTTCAAGTAAAAGTTCACAATTTTTTTCTCCATTTTTGTTTTCCATAATTCATCATCTTTATAAATATGCTCAATCACGACTGGTTCATTTTCTCCATGTCCAAATTCCAAATATACACTTTCGTTTCAGACTTTTATTTTAGCCTGTTTTCAAGATTTTATTTGATCGAGTAAAGTACATCCTATCGTGTAACAAATTAGCACATTCTTAAGACAATATCCTTAGGTGTATCGTGTATTTTTTGTAACACCATTATTTAAAAGAAAATAGCTGTAACATGTGATCTAGCAAACCAGTTTTTCTCCGCTTTGCTTCAGGTGACTCGCCTTAAACTCGTAAATCACGGGACCGCACTGTACTCGCGGTGACTACCGCCGGTATTCCCGGTATTACTCGAAATATAAATTTTTGTACGTGTTTTGTAAAAATAGACATTTGCCATTGGTTTTCTGAGTATGTTTACGACCGTGGGGTTAAACGTGTAGTAGAAGGCCATGATAATATTGTCCTGATAACCACTTGCCTCTTCTTCCAGGAATATCAACACAGATGCTGTCGCGCATCACTGGCTGCGTATTTGTGGTGGCGGGAGAACGACATGATATGCCCACCGAACAAGTGAGCAAGGTCAACATTGGACTCAACCTCAAGTTCAACAAAAAGGTAAAGGATATTGTTATGCTAGGTAATATGTAAATATAATTTGACGACCGGTTGCCCTAGTGGTTAGTGACCCTGACTGCGCATTCAACCAAAGCGAATCCCGCTAGGTGCAATTATTTGTGTGATGAGCAGAAATGTTTATTACCGAGTCAGGGATGTAATGTTCGTATCTGTGTATGTTTATCCGTTATCTAGTGCCCATAGTAAAGGGTATCCTAGTTTGGGTGTAGGTAATTGGTGTGAATTGTCCTAAATTTATTTATTTATTTAAAATGTGTAATCTATAATAGTTTCCAAACATTGAAAAAAAATACAAAAATGAAAAAATTACGTCCCCGTAGTGTTTCTTGGTGCTCTATTCTCTAACGTGTGTATTTCCCGGTTCCTATTCCTATGCGTAATTCAACTCTGTGTCGGCACATGAAAGGAAATAAATTTCCTTTTTAAACTCAAACTATAAAGTTTATTTAATTTACTAGCTGTGCCCGCGGCTCTGCCCGCGTGGTCATTGCATTTAAAAGTAGCCCATACTTGTTATTCCAGGACCATAATTACCCATTAAGTACAATATACTACGAGTACATTTCAATCAAAAATTGTTCAGCCGTCAAATAGTTTTTAATCGACTATAATCATCGGCATCTAATCATAGGATTAAGATACCAAGTAACCCAGTCTTTATGTCAAACCCTAAGCTATCCAACAGTGAAAACCGCTTCGCAATCGGTTTAGTAGATTAGACGTGATGCGCGAACAAACATACAGAAAAACAAACAAACAGATAAACAGACAGACACGATTTTTTAAGATGTTCAATAGCTTATTTTAAGTACTCTAGTAATTTTTATAGATTATCTTCTATGTACTGACGTTTTCGTTCTTATTGCTTTATTACAAGTATAGATTATAAAGAATTAAGAAGAATTGATAGATAGATTTATTTGGTCTATTTATCTACCCTAATACTATAAAGAGAAAAGATTTGATATTTTGTATGTTTGTTTGTAATGGATAAACTGAAAAAATACATAATCGATTTAAAAAAAAAAACACAATAGAAAGCTACACTATTCCAGATGAACACAGGCTACTTTTTCACATGTTACATTATTAAGTTTTTTTTAATTCTTTTTAGTGGGATAACCTACTATCCTACTCCCTCCCCCTTAGGGCACAGCAACTAGTAATATTTTTTCTCCTTTTTTAGAAGACATTGTGTTTGACTTGTAAAAGTGCTGTATTATGTTGCTTATTAACAATAAACGTTTTTGAGTTTTGAGGCGTGCACTTTTGGTCGCGGACGGACTAAACAATCAGTTTGCAGCGGACCGTTTGCCTTGAATTAGCGCTCAATATAATTTTGAATAAAGCGTTCACACAACGCGTACAGAGCACATTTTGCGGCGTTTCGCTTGTCTTCTGATTCACTCAACGGCTGGTTTTCAATTAAATAAGTGATCCATTCGGACGCTCAATCGATGTTTCACTACACATGTACCTTGTGTTTACCCCCGATGCACCTCAGAATCGGCTATCTGCGCCCCAATTCTGAAGAATTATTTAAAATAAGTTAATCAAATCGAGATTGAATTAAGAATTTAATAAAAATTGGTATTCTGAATCAATTTATGGTTGCCCCAGACTATCGTCCAACCCACCAACTTCAAACGTTCGATCAATCATCGAATCGATAGGTGCAGCCACGCGTCATCTGATCATCGCCTAAAGTAATTATAAAGAAAACGAAAAAAAATAAAAAACATGGGTAAACTAATATGGTGGATGCCAACAATACACCGTAAATATGGCATACATTTTGAATGAGACGCGACAAAATTTCACACGACTGTCCAACTGATCGTCCAATCTTCGATGTGTAGAAAGCTGGTTTGAGGGAGTTGGAGATTTTTTTCTGCGTTGAAAATGTTCCTTTGCTGTCGATTTACGCATACGCGATCTCAGGTTAACTTGACTAAGCTATGTCAAACATGCACCCACACATATCGAGGGATGGAGGACCAGTTAGAGTGGAAGATTGGAAGATAGTCTGGAGCCAGCATAAGCTCAACTATCGGTGAAATTACGATAATATTCGCATTTCAAGCAACGTTTGACTTTGTTTTTCATGAGATTGATGGTTGATCGGGACTGGAATTTGAATATATTTTATTAGAGAACTAGATCCGGTAATTTCTCTGGGATAAAAGTATCCTATATGTTATTCCAGTGTTACCTGGCAGTTTAGTTATAGAATGATTAAGAAGCCTACCTACCTAGCAGTGGCGGTAGGTGTAGGAAAAAAAAGATACAGTTAAAATAAAAAACTACCAGTGTAATCAGGTGATAGAAAAAATACTCAGGGAGTGAGTTACAGGAGGTGGCGTAGGTTTGATATTGTCCTTCGGCTTGGGACTTAGCTTAGAGGCACGCGTGCGAAGACGTTCCGCTGAGAGATGGTGCAGAAGTTGTGTAGCAGCCAGTAGTAACGCCGTAGTGCGCAAAGCAGCTCCCGGGAGACAGGTGTCCAAAGACCCGTGGCAGCGTGCTGGTCGGCGATCGTACCTCTAGGTACCAGGAAGAAGGAAGAAAAAAATACCCCAATATTGGGGTTTATTCACTAGTTAAGCAGGTAATTAAAGACAAAGGTTTGTCCACAATTATTTGCAAAATAAATTAGAAATACTTTCTAGCCAGCATAAAATGACGAGCTAAAAAAGAACCATTCGTCACCACAGGATAGTTATCATCGCTTCTATCGGTGCGTTCTGTAATGGTCGCGTTCGTAATTTTAGCGTAGCAACCACCCATTCTGTTTCAATCAGAACCTGTATTACGGTCATTCAATACTGTGCGTTGGAGTAGATATTGCGGTGAAAATTTGTTTGCAACAAGTCGTATTGGCTTAGGTAAACTTTTGTTTACGATTGTAGATTACATAACGTGTAGAATGGTCATATTAATTCAAAGACAAGAAATACTTAAAATCTTGACAACACATAGTAATTTTAAGGTAGGTAGGGTTTTTATTCGTATTTCGTTGTTTATTATCAACTGTTTATTTTATTGTGAGAGTGGACTTATTTTGTTGATACTTCGTGAAAATTCGACTAAACGGAATTATAACAACGTGAGATGAAGTGAGACGTTACACCAGGACCAAAAGTACCTATAAGGTACAAATTTCAAATTTAGTTCAGCCTTCAAATTGTTTTTAATGAATTGTTCGGGTTACACTCAATGGATTGAGATACCAAGTACACCACTTTTTAAATCAAACCCTAGGCTATCCAACAGTGAAAACTGCTTCGCAATCGGTCCAGTTGTTTTCACGCGATGCGCAAACAAACAGAAACGATTTAAAAAAAATTGTTCAGTAGCTTATTTTAAGTACCCTAGACCATTTTTTTTTATTATCTTTGTACAGACTTTTTGGTACATACTGCTTTGTTATAAGTCTAAATTAGACTTCTGACAGCCGAAAACGGTTCGCTTGTTGCGTCCGTGCCCTAAAACTACTCAAAACTACATATTTCACAATCCATCCTCAGAATCAAGAAGTGTCCGGGTACACGCGGCGCTGCAAGGTGACCAACGCGTGGCTGTACTCCTGGCGCTGCATAGAGCTCGTCAAGAGCTACGCGCGCACGTACCCGAATGTGTTCGATAAGCTGGCGCGCACTATAAACAGCGACGTGTTCTTCGAGAGCGACTTGTGGCGCGACGAGCTCGGGTGAGTCATAGTAATTTACTCTGGCAAAAATGGGACAAGAGGCAAGTCTCGTGTCATATGAGCCCCATCTATATCTAAAATGTGCCTCACATGCAAACATTTACCCGGGGCACAAATTAAACTCTCTCAAAGTCTTCAAAGAGCAACCGCGGTCACGTTTTTGTACTATAAACAAGTCCCTACGACTTTACGCGCTCGCTTCGCGCGTGCAATTATGTTTGTAATATTTATGCTCGCTTCGCTCACGGAAAACTACTAAAATTTTGAGGGAAAAAAAACCGTTGGCCATGTCGAGCCATTTCTACAAATTAAATATGAATTGATTCTATTGAATTCTGTTTTCTAGTTCAAACCTTAAAAATTGTGCTATAAAAGTAACAATAATTTTAGTAGATTTTCGATCCCAACAAAGTGTAAAAAGTTCGTTGAAGTTAATAGTCCACAAGGGTTAAGCCGAGAGTTAGAGCTAGTAGTTATATTCAATTATATTTCCCAGCCAAAAGAAACAGCAAGAAGTGCAAGCGTGGATCAAAACTCAACCTCACATGAAAGCCCTCCGCCGCGAGTGCGGTTCGGACGCACTCGAACCAGAAGAAATGAAACCCCTAGCGGATGATATCGATGCGCAGCTCGAACGACTCAAGGATAAGGAGAAGAAAGTCACGCTGCAAGTGAAATGGAACCTTCTGTACAAGGTAATAAAATACGGAACGAATTCGTTTTTTTAGTATTGCAAACAGTAAAAATGAATGAAGCATCTAGCGGATGATATCGACGCGCAGCTCGAACTTCTCAGGGATAAAGGGAAGAAAATTTCCCTGAAAGTAAATGGAAGCTTCTGTACAAGGTAGTAAATTCTCCTTTGGAACGAATCCATTTTCTTAAACCTTGGTCAAACAGAAAGCGTTCTTCATTACGCGTAAAAGCGTAATAGCGTCGCATACTAGCGCCGCGCTTTAGTGCAGCGTTGTGTTGTACCATTCAATTTTATTCCTGTCAAACAGCGCACTTAGTACGCGACGTGTCCTGACACCGTGACGTCTTAATTTAGTACAAAATTTGACACTGTACAGTGTCAAAAATTCACGCAGGGCGTATATGATTATAATGATATGCCCTATTATGATTATTTATGACTGAAAAATGCTAAAATGTGTTAGAAAACATAATAGAGAATTAAAACACGAGAGTGTTTTTAATAGTATCACTCGAGTGTTTTAATACCTAATTATGTGCCGTTTCATACACTACTTTATCTACACTCATGCAATAGGAACTTACCTTTAATGAAAAAAAAACGTAATATTTTCTTGATTTTGCTGGTAAAAGCTCGTTCGTCATGTTCGTTGCTGTTTCCGTGGTGGAGACAAATTCTCCTCACAAACTCTGTTTTCACATGTTTAACACATCTTTGTCACATTTATAGTCAGGATAAAACATTTGATCAACATAATAAATCACAAATTAGCAAAGTAAATTATGGCGCCAAAATCCAGTCCACAGCGCATACTGTCTAACACGCGCCGCCATAGATAATAAATGACGAAAACCCTCGTAGGTGCCTAGCCTACCGGTGCTTTAATGGTAAAAAATATACATTATAACATCGTTTAGTTCAAATATTCAAATATTTATATCATTATGCCACCATTTTTGAGTTCATAATACGGATTTTATGATATGAGTGTAGATAAAGTATATAAAAAACTGTTTTCATATGATGAAAGCCTCTGACACACGATGATATTCTCAAAAATCTTTCCTCTTCTTATTTATACTATGCATCGATTACTCGTTTTCCGCGCGAACGTGAAAACGCGTAGATGCGTTCTCCTACTTCTGAATCACTTGATATCGGCCAAAGACTCCTGCTGAAAGTACGCGTGTCATGCTGCTTCGTTATTGAGGCCTTACGCGCGCTAGGTACGCCTCCTGTTTGACAAGGCCTTGTTGCGACGCTATCAAACCACACTCGACTGTGTAGGGTTATGTTTTTAGGCTGTATGGCGCGTCCTACAGCCTAAACGGCTTGATGAACTTTGGTAAATGAGGTATCATTGGATTCGTCTAGAATCATGAGAGTGACATGGGATATATAAAGTATCAAGAAAACTAATATGGCGGCTTACAGCTTCCATAAAGTATTTGCGATGCAGCAAAATTTACTAAAACCTATCGCACTCTATAGGTTGGTCATTAAAATAAAGATATATATGATTCTATAAGCTGCCTTGGCCGTAATAGTTTTGGGAAAATAAAAAGTTTAACATAAAAATAAATTATCATAAAAAACGACTGCTAACCAAACTAAAAAGAGCCAAACAAGTTTCAGATTCTTGATTTTGATGCAGTCGTTATTTATTATATATTTTATTTATTTATTTATATAACTTCATGTTTGCAGCCGGAACTCCACTGCGGCAACATCCAACCGGACCCTAAAGCCGACTACAAGATGTACGACCGCGTGGTGTGCGTGTCCCGCACCATCACCGTCCCGTTCGGCGCTAAGGGGACCGTCACCGCCGTATACCCCGCGCCCAACTCCAACACCGTGCGACTCTCGGACAAGTTGAACGCCGAGGCGACCTACCAAGTGATGTTCGACGAGCCGTTCCCGGGAGCCATGGCGGAAGACCTGTTCGAACATGCCAGGTTCTACAGGTGAGTTCGTAATACGTATTATGTTTCTGCTCGCTTCTTCTTTTATTCAAAACGTTACAATTTCAGTCCCAAATTAAACTTCACCAAAATCGTTTTAGTACTTTATAAGTAATATAATAGTAGTATTCATTAATTTCATTTTATTATGATTTTATCATTAAAGCCTGCTTAGCGAGAACATATTAATATCTAATAATGAATGAAGTTAATTGCATTATTAGGCATGTTCGGTTGTTCAGTTTAGAAAACTACCAATAGATGGCGATATCATACCTGTAAGACGGATATAGAAACTGAGGGAAAAATTTGGATGATGATGGTAGAGGTTACGGTAGCAAAATTGGTTAAAGGCATGTGCCGCACAGAGACATGGATGCTGCGGGTTCGAATCCCGTCCGTGATCCAAATTTTACCTTGTATTCTTTTATTACATATATAAATTTATTTTGACGCAGGATGCAACCGACACATATGCTGAACATCTCGTTCGGACGCAAGCTCCGCGACGCTGTGACCGCGGCGCGCGGCGCCAACCACGACGAGTACGGGTTCACGTATCCCTCCAATGTTCTGCGCAAGGAGGATGGACATCACTCTGCGTTTGCTAGCTATAGGTAACAAAAATGAGCCGTCGCGGGACGCCTGGCAGATGTGTAAACATAATAGAATAAAATTCATTCAGCTTATATTACTAAGAAAAATGAAACTAAAACAACGAGCAACGTTTTGCACCGCATGCTATCATTGGTCAACTATGAAAAGGCAACTCTTCATCTGATCTATACATACTTATCGTCATAATACCGTAAGTCTGGTTGGCTTAGCGGGAGACTGCTCGAACGCCAGTATGAAATACAGGAGTTCAATTCCCACTAAAGTGTTTACATTTTGCAGTTTAAAAATATCGAAAAAAAATAAAAGTAAATTTGGAAAACATTGTGATGAGAAGTGTGGTGGCTAGCATACTAATAAAGACCGCCCCTTCCCCCCTCCCCGTCCCGCCCCACGCCGCGAGGCCGCTCGATCGCCACGCTTACAGATCGCTTTTACCCCCGTACCGCGCTATTAGATGTTTACACATCAAAAACTTCTAAAGTTATTCCATAGCAATAAGATATTTCATGAACTGCAAAATTTAGTTTTCTGTTAGTAATAAAAGAAAATGGTAAAATAGCACATACAAAGTTAAGCTTCGGATTAAACATAGTGTCAGTGGTGGCGTCTGAGAATCTGCTTCTTACGTGCGAGAGCCTGCTGAAGAAAATAATCTCTCCGAATCCACACTCTTTGCCACTATTATTACAACAATGCAATGCTTTTGAATGAAGGTATTTTGCTCTTGATCCGGGAATCACTTTCCCTAGTTATAGGCAGGCGTGACGCTTGCCATCGGGCGAGCGACATGCTCGACTCGTCAATTAATTGAATAAAAAAAGAGATGATAATTTAAATAATAATTTATTCCAGCCCCCCTATAGAATCGAACCTGTCGCCGGTGGAACACCGCAACAACAACGCTGTGCCCACCTTCAGCAACGGCCCGCCCGTGGCGCCTGTGAGTACAAACACTTGTAGACACTAGCTATTGCCCGCGACTTCGCCCGCGCGGACTAAAGTTTATCGCGATAAACACTCATCTCTTTCCCCAGGATTCAATCAAACTATCTCCATGCCAAATTTCATCAAGATTGGATCAGCCGTTTAGTCGTGAAAAGGTAACAAACAAACCGATAGTGACAGAGTTACTTTCGCTTATAGTACATGCTAGCGACCTGCCCCGGCCACGGGTAGATATATAGAAAGATAAAATTTGTAGGTACTTTATCTGGACAAATAGATCAAGGACAATTTCTGACACAAAATGTTTATGTTTATAGGTTTTAAACTCACGTACCATTTCGTCTATAGTATTATCATATGTGTAATATGGTATTATTCTGTTTAACGCAAGGAGGTTGAATTACGATTACTATTTCATGTATAGAGCATTTCCTACGTCAATTATTATTAGATGTTCTGTGATTTCGTTTCCATGGCAACGTTCCATATACAAAGACCTCCTCGTATCTCCTTCTTAGTTTGTGATCTTACGTAGTATTTACATACTCTTTGGTTTGTGATACAAAGTAATCGAGTTTTTTTGCAAAATTTAATACCTCGGGTTTCATTATTGCAATTTTGGAAGGGCTCTCTAATTTTTTGAAAAATAAAATCCTGCTAGTGTTACTTGCTGATAATTTAGCTTTCTTTATGTGAAAGAATTTTTAAAATCGGGTCTGTATTTTTTGAGTTTATCCATTACAAACAAACAAACAATCAAATCTTTCCTCTTTATAATATTAGTAACATACGGGGCTGACATAGCCAATAGGTGACTAAAGCCCCGTAAAAAATAGATTTATGTATGCTTTTATGTATGTTATATGCTTTTATGTACGGTTCCGTAGTTTGACCGTTATCCCACGGATATCTTGCATTTTCCCGGGGAAAAGTAGCCATGTCCATATGGAATAGTTTAGCTTCATATTAGTGCAAGAATTATCATAATCGGGTCAGTAGTTTCAGAGATTTGCCGTAACAATGGAACTTTACCTCTTCATAATATATACTTATAATTAAGCAGTAAGTCACCAACAGCCTTATTATGGTTGAAGGTTTAAACCTCGGTTCACGAAGTTCGGGACTAAGGAAAGTTTTGGTTTTGACCAGGTTTAGACCGGACTTGATTCCGTTGGTATTATGGTCGCGGGACTACCTAAAGATTGGATGATCCCGAGACGATCCCAAGAAAACTCTAGACCAACCACAGGAAGAATGAAGATGTAACCTTCATTCATTGAACAAAACGGTTCATTCAAAACGTTCCAATCTACTCAATAATACAAAAAAAGAAGTAAGCTAATGTACCTACTTTACGTGATAAAGAAAATCTGATTGCAACAAGATACGTAACTGCCCCGCAGTTTTGTTACCATTTCACGACTGAACGGCTGATCTTGATGAAATTTGGTATGGAGACTGGGGAAGGACATGGCATGGGATTCTTTTTACAGTGATAAACTGTAGTCCGCGCAGGCGAAATCGCAAGCAAAAGCTAGTAATACATATAATCGAATATTTATATATAAAAGTCTGAGTAATATGATTGAATACCTTATATTATCCTAAATTGATTATATTGGCTACTAGCTTTTGGCCGTGACTTTGTCTGGGCGTCCTTCCCTAGGGCTAAAACTATCCTGCCGTTCCCAGTAGTCTTACTAGCAAGACTACCTATTGGGAATTTTCTTCACAATAGTTTTACTAGTGAGACTGTTCAGAATTTTCTTCCTTAAAGACTTACAGGTAAGATCCCTAGGAATTATGTTTCATACCACCCTAAAATATAAAAATATGATACCGTGGAAGACGAATTTTCATATCTGCTCAGTAATCCATTTCCACCGGGACGACGCGAGCGCAAGTTATTTAAAAATAATGCAAAATTGCTATATATAATTGCTAACTCGTACTCGTACAACTAATTTGAGGAAAATGTTTGCTACTTACCCGCCTTCATTATATGCAGTCAGTTACTCTTCGAACTCACTAATGTATCTAGAATCTACTCGTAGTAGTACTCAAGTAGATAATAATAATAAAATTGTTTTTCAAAAATCTAATTAATAAATTGCAAGCAGAAGTCTGTTTTTTTTTATAAACTTTAACTATAGTGCTAAGAGAATTTCTTTAACTAGTAGTCTTTTCCCATTGGATTTTTAATTTCGTACCTAGAAGGCCTTACCGTAAACTATGCGATAAGAGCAAAAATATGGCTTATGCCTTTTCAGTCTAGATATTTGGAAGATCATTTTCAATGGTCTTACCAGTAAGTCTACATACATTGCAAGTTGTATCATCATAATTGTCCGCGAAGGCAAAACCGCGGGGTGCAGCTAGTAATTAAGAAACAATAAAATAAATTAAGTTTTAATTTAATTTCAAGAAACACCTTAAAGCATCATCATAATGTTGAGAATTACTGTTGTTGGCTTATAAGTTATCGGGTATATCAAACAGTACAGGCAAAACTACCCCACGATCCTGAACCTTTCGATAGCGAACCGAATCGAATATTCGATTCGGTATTGTGAATGAAAAATGTATTGAATGGAAAGATTTCAAACCAAATCTACAGAATAAATAATACCATATCAATCGACAACTGAGTTATCAAAGGGTTCTGAATCGGGGGGCTGGTTATATAATTTCAAAAATATTTTCTAGAAACGGTCTTCTTCTGAAATTTCCTCAAACAGTTTTGGGTGTATGATGGTACACACCTCTCCCTGCTCCTGGATCAGTACAATCTTCTAGTTCAGCCACAAGTGTGCTCTGCGAAGCCCTAGGGCTCCGCAAAGCGCCGCGAAAATACTGGTCACAATGAAAAAATAAAATAATAAAGGGGTACTTTTTTTACTTTTTGATACAGAGTAAAATAAAATCTTTATAAATATTCCAAAAATGTTTCAAAAAATAAAAAAACAGCCTACCATTAGATGCAAATGCTAATTTTAAGTAAGTAATATAATTATTTTTGATTTGAGTTTTTGATTATTTTAGGGCTCAGTCAAATATTAAATTTTCATTCCATCACCAAAAAAGTTTTTTTAGAGCCGCTGCTCTAGGTAGTTGAATGTTTCTTTCATGTTGATGGCAATATCATGTACTTAGTATTATAATTAGGTACAAATATAGTTTTTTACTGTTTCTACACTCCCAAATATTCCTCTTAACAAGAAACATCCGTTGATGGTATTTGAGGTGAAAATGTGTGCAGAATTATGTCACTCCTCTTGTGGAGTTTTCAGGTTGAGGATACTTGTAAACAAATACTTAATGGGTGCAGGGATACCTGCAGTTCCCAGCAGTACCTACACCACACTGTTGAAAGCTCCAGCATCAAACATCAAACGGAACAGCCTGAAAGACAAAAAAGCATAATATTAGTAAAACGGACACAATGATTTAATAAAAAATGCATGAGGCATGAACTAACATGTATTATACTAGTACACGGTAAAATACATGTCAGTGGGTTGTGGTCATTGCAGATATCATCTAAATATGGATTACATGAACAATTTTATTTTGGTTATTTTTTACTTGATTAAAGAATATCCATCTCTGTATTAAGTAATCTATCTAGTTATCTTGGGAAACTCATTCAAAACAAAAACACTAAACCTCTATAGCTAAATAAACAACTATAAATCCACTCAGGATAAATTAACATAATGAAACGAGCTCAATTCCTACTCCTACTTCTTGACGAGCTCAATTGCTGTAGTGCGTTATTTGCAACCAGGATTTGGGTGAAGTTGTTGTTCCTCGATCAGTAGATCGTCTTTCATCACATGCACAATCAATGTAGTTCTTGAGGGTTTGTGAAACGATTATTTTCCGTATCAAGACAGTTTAAATTGCAGTAAAATATAAAACAAACAATCATAACCTCAAACAATTGCAACGTCAAAATAAACCAACCATAAACTAGGCCATTGCTAGGTTTAGAGATGTTACCATAGAAAAACCAAAAACCTCTAACGCTAATACCCTTTCTTCTTGATTCGGGTCTAAACCTGGGTCCAATTTAAAAACCTACCTTAGGCCATCAACCATAATAAGGCTGCAAAAGTCTCTACACAGAACATAATTTAACAAAAACTAGGGGACTTAATATAAGTTTCAGAAAAATATAAAAATGTGTCTGTCTGTTTGTTTGTTCGCGCATCACGTAAAAACTACTGGACTGATTGGGATGCGGTTATCACTGTTATAGCTTAGGGTTTGACTTAAAAACTGGTACTTGGTATCTTAATCCGACGAGTAGAAGTCGAGCAATCGATAAAAACTATTTGACGTCTGATCGTAATTTGATAATGTTGGTACGTTTGGTTCTGGAATAAAATCCTTGTATCAACACAACTAGTATTTATATATTAGTACAGAAATGCCAGTTCAAGATAACTGAAAGTTGACGCGAAAGTTTCGGATGATGACGAACTTTGATTTTTTTAAACCACGTTGTCTGTGTTTAACACACACAGAACAAACCATAAAAACCATACTTTGTTGCATTCGTCAGTTCAGAACATGGACACTCACGGTCAAAGTAGTCCACAAATTTAAGGTCGCTCAGCGAGCTATGGAGAGAGCTATGCTTGGAGTTTCTCTGAAGGACAGGATTCGTAATGAAGATATCCGTCGGAGAACCAAGGTGATCATAGCTCTAAGGATAAGCAAGCTAAAGTGGCAGTGGGCTGATCACATGATGAGGATTCGACAGTCCAGAACTATGGCTAGAATCATGTAACTATGTAATGGAATCTAAGGAACTTAAACAAACCCGCTTCTAGTGGTCGTATGCATTTGAAATTTTGCAAATTTATGTATTTCCGTTTTTTTTGTTTTTCGTATGAGGTAGTGCGGGCCTCTGGTGTCAGATTGTCAGGCATGACATGGCTTAACGACTGCTATTAATCAATAGCAGCCGGAACCGACGTCTTAGCGTGCCCTCCGAAGCACGGAGCGATGGGAAACCGCACATAAGTTAGAAAAGTCATTGGTGCGGAGCCTAGCACCGAACCCGATATCGTTGGATTCTAAGTTTCACTATTTTGAACCGTTAGACTACCATCGCTCTTTATTATAGTAAATCCGATGACAATACAATAATGCGATACCATCGAGCTGGTCTGATGATGGAGCTGGAAGGTGGGAAACGGAACCCTTGTACAAGTGAAACCTTTGAGTTTGGGCTCATTAGATTTGTCTCAAAGAGTTCAACTCATTTCTCCATGAAGATCGTGTTATAGTTTTTGTAATCTATATTTTAATTTGTTACAGGACAATGCCACGTTCTTGCTCAAAAGTTTGTTGAAAATATGCGAAAACGACAGTGACAAGAAGATTAAGGTAATTGATGAAGTTTGTATTTAACTTGTATGTACTACTTGCTACGCTCCGCGGCTTTGCCCGCGTTCAAACTTTGCCAACCCTGTTCACCCCCTTTGGGATGGAATTTTTAAATATCCCCTTTAGTGCTTCCCTAGTAACCCAAGGAATATCCCCTTTAGTGCACCTCTAGGTTACCCAAGGCATATTCCCTCTTTTGTGCACCCCTAGGTTTCCCAAACAATATGCCCTCTTTAGTACACTTCTAGGTTACCCAAGGAATATTCCCTCTAGGTTAGCTGTCAGTCAGTATGTTGCAGTACTGCTTTTAAATGTTAAACATAATAATAAACATAAAATATGGAACAATTTGAAATGAATGGGGGTATTTGTCTATTTTTCCCGCAAAGGTACGGGAAGGCAAATGACTTAAAATTCATTTGTATAGTACAAGTACTGCGCTACTTTCGATTTTCCAAATAGAAACCCATTGTTACGGCTTTGTTCATCTTGCATTCATTCATTATTTTTGATTAGAACCTTTGAACCTTTTCCATTCTTCAGACTTAAGGTGGATGGGCCATGACATGAGTTTCACTAGATGGCGCTAATGACAATATTAGCTTAATTTATTTCTTTGGGCCTTATATTGCAGTCAAGCTAGATTTAAAACTTTATTCGCGGTTAAAACTCTATACGGTGTTAATGTTTGATCTGTAGTTTTCATTGTCCAACTGAGTTATGGCAGACTAGCGGTTTACTAGTACGACTTAGAATCCAACGATACCGGGTTCGGTCCTAGGCTCCGCACCAATGACTTTTCTTAAGTTATGTGCGGTTTTCCATCGCTCCGTGCTTCGGAGGGCACGTTAAGCTGTCGGTCCCGGCTGTTATTGATTAATAGCAGTCGTTAAGCCATGTAAGAGGCCCACGGGCGGCTTGAAAAACTCTGACACCAGAGGCCAGCACTACCTTTTACGACAAGCAAGCATTGTCAAACTTATATTTTAAACGTATTCGTTCCCTAAAAATTTGGGTCAATACATGACTCAAGATCTAAACCCAAATTTTTAAGGAACGAATATGGTTAAAATATTAGATTTGTAATTTAAACTTAAGATTAAATATAATCATTACACGGTAATATTGCCGCCAAAAAAGTTTTAAATCGGATCCGATTGCATTTAAAAGCCAAAAAATAATAATTATGCACATATTGACATGTAGCGCCATCTAGTGAAACTCATATCGTGGCTCCTCCACCGTAAGATGGCCTGCCGTTCAGTACAATGGTCTGAGGACCATTTCGCTTACTTCGATGTAGTTTATCGATAGGTAGGCAGTATCATTACTTTCATGTCATTTTTATTAATTTAAGACTTAGGCAGATTTATCCCAGGAACAGCGTAGTCTGTAGACGACAAAAACTAAATTATTGGGCATCTAAGAATCTACTGATATCCATAGAGATAAATTGTAGGTACCTACTATAGAAATAAATAGCTGATTATCTCAGGGGTTCAAGTAATTAGGGCTCTTTACTTTTCTTGTAATGTTTTGAGCGAGTGGCGCTATGTGATGGCAGTATAAGTAATTGTTTTATAAACATAATAACGACCCGCCCCGGCTTCGCACGGGTAGATATATAGAAAGATTATAATAGGATTATTCTGGTTAACGCCAGAAGGTTTTATTACGATTACTCCAGTAAGCGTAATTCAACCTCCTTTGGTTTAAACACCCGGATGGGGCTGTGTCGGGGCGCACGGCCGTTGTTTGTTGTGAAACGTCTACGTCACGTACAAATAGCGAATTATACCGATTTAAAGATTACAGACACATCAATTTGGCTGATTTTGCTCTGTGCGTCCTGTTTCTACAAACATACAAAAATCAAGTAATTTCTCTTTATAATAGTTAAGGTTTAACTGGTTTAACGCCAATATGAGTTATTTAACCTCCTTTGGTTTAAAGAAATGGGTGGGGCTGTGTCGGGGTGCACGGCCGTTAGTTTGTCGCTAATCGTCAATGCCACGTCTAGATTTTTTTAAATTGGTTAAGTATTTTTTGAGTTTATCGGTAGCGCTCACAGCGGCAATTTTCTTACTATTAGCAATTTTATTTCCGTCGTAACTTGTAAAAAAAACGCCAGTACGTGTAATTCAAAATCTTTGGCAGCAGTGCTATTTGAACATAGACAACTGCATTATTACTCACGTGCTTGACAGACTTGTTATTATTTCGTTTCTATGGCAACGTTCCGTATTCAAAGTAATCGTCATTTTTGCAAATGTTTGATACCTCGTGTTACGTTATGGCAATTTTAACAAAGAACTAATTTTTTGAAAAATAAAATACGGCCCATGTTGCTCGTTTATAATGTAGCTTTCTATAAATGAAAGTTTTTTTTTTAAATCGGTTCAGTATTTTTTTAGTTTATTCATTACAAACAATCAAATCTTTCCTCTTTATAATAAGCTGTTGAGACGTAATCGCAATCATGCAAAACTTTTCTATTGATCAATTAGTAGCAATGAAAAAAGGGAAGATAGGCAGATCAGACTGGTAGAAGTACTTACCTACATAAATAAGATAGGCAGATCAGACTGGTAGAAGTACCTACCTACATAAATAAGGTAGGCAGATCAGACTGGTAGAAGTACTTACCTACATAAATAAGATAGGCAGATCAGACTGGTGGAAGTACTTACCTACATAAATAAGGCAGATCAGACTGGTGGAAGTACCTACCTACATAAATAAGGTAGGCAGATCAGACTGGTAGAAGTACTTACCTACATAAATAAGATAGGCAGATCAGACTGGTGGAAGTACCTACCTGCATAAATAAGGTAGGCAGATCAGACTGGTAGAAGTACCTACCTACCTACATAAATAAGATAGGCAGATCAGACTGGTGGAAGTACCTACCTACATAAATAAGATAGGCAGATCAGACTGGTAAGAACTACTGAACTGAACTGGCTTACAAGAACATGGATTTAAACAGTTTTGATAGTTATTATTTTTAATTATTCTTGTGATAACAAAATAATACATGTATTATTGTTTTTACAGACCCAAGAACAAAATCAGAATTGGCGCGTGAAAAACGATAACACTCCAAAAGGGTCTCCATCTCAACCACAGAATCAAACAAGGTAATCGTCATATTATTATTATTAAGTATTTAATCAAGAATGTTTAAAAAAAACGGATTCACGTTCGGTTTTCGCTGCTCTCGTGATTATAATTATCTATAAAATTTATCCTATAAAATATTATTATGCATGAGCATAACATTTGGAATAAAATTTGGAATGGAGATAGATGTAATAAAACATAGGATACTTTTTATCCCGGAAAATGGTAAGTTTCCACGGTAAAACTGAAAGATGTTGATAACTCGCTGTAAGGAACGGTTGCCATGGAAACGAAATAATAACAAGTCTATCAAGAAGCATCAAGAGCGTTGGTGCTATACTTTTGCATTGGTTTTTAATATCCTAGGAGAACATAGGATGCTATTTTTCGCGATATACTGTAGTCCGCGCAGACGAAGTCGCGGGTGAAAGCTTGTATATGATAAAACAGAGCTTGAACCGAGCGATGACAAAACAGAACTTGAACAGCGATGATAAAACAGAGCTTGAATCAGTTGTTTCACATCATAGGCGACTACTGTACCTAGCACACACCTTACAGTATACTGGCAAGTCTCTGGCGCAAGTTTAGACTTGCGCAAGTATACAGTAATGTGTGTTGGAAAATAATTGCGCAAGTTTAGGTAAATGATCAAGTTTCTAGACTTGTCCAATTTTCGATTCCGAACTTGCTTGGATTTTGCTAATTTCCTTTTGCGCAAGATTACTTAAGCATCTGTGGCATTTTTGCGTTCAACTTCAGTAGTTTCTCAGCCGGCTGATTGTGTGCGCGTCCTGCGATCGGTTTTGCGCCAAAATGTCAAGTGACGAGAGACGTGTATTTCGAGAGAATTAGGATTAGGATTTATAGAAATGAACCACGTATTTGGCAAATAAAGACTATCACGATAGGAAGAAAAAAAGAGCTGCTTATAATAAATGAAACGAACAATTTAAAAAAAAATTACCTAGCGCCAACTGAAATGATCGTTAAAAAAATTATGGCCTACTTACGAATTACCGAAAAGAAAATAAAAAGATAGAGTCTAATCGATCTGGATCAATTCGTTTAATAAAATAATTCGTTTGATGTGCAAACAATGCTCTCTTTGCATTAACCAGTAGTTACTCCACATAGTTCGGTTTTTACGTCTTTTATGGGTTTTTTTGTAACAAATATCAAGCCAACTATTGTCAAAGCGTCATCCAAGGATGCCATAACCGCGCAACACAACACACCTGTGCTGGTGACTATAACAGAAATGATATCGTTCAAGCGTAATTGAGCGTCAGTGGTCGGTCTCTTGACTTCCGAAATTTCATATATTTGTGCATGTTTAACCTATTGCGCCAGAAAATTGTTCGTGTGTGGCCGGCATAAGCAATTGCCATACAACGTGGCAATACTGCCAGCATTTTGGGAATGTTGTCCACTCGTAGCGCGTTGTTAGATTAGGTTTAGTATTAATTAGCTGGCGTTTTGTTTTTTGGATTTCTCTCTAATTATATTGAATCTGTGTATGAAAAGTACCCTATAATGTTAATCGAGACAGAATATATCTATTATTTAAAAAGAAAAAAAATACAATTCCTAATGTGTGTATGTTTTACAAGCAGCAAATATCCTACGTGGATGTTGTTCAACGGGTAAGATTTGGTGTAGTGTTGAACGCACCGTCATTTTATTATTTACTAGCTACGAGCTATCAACAAGTTTTTTTTTATATAACATTGAGTGATGAGACAGGCAGGTCGCTTGCAGAATCTTGCGCGTCACTGCACTGCGCTCGTCACCCTGACACATTGGTTTTTAAGTCTAATTGCCAAACAGAAATACAGAAATGTTTACTGCTTGGCGGTTGAATATTTGGTAAAGATGTGGTACTTCCCCAGGAGGACCTTGCATAAGAGGCCTACCAGTACTAACTTCTTGGCGCTATCTTATAATATATCGGTATTTCAAGAAAGGTATTTACTTTGCCTGTGCGAGAAACAACTCTTAACCAGCATTATGAAAAGGAAATTCCCTTTTCAAACATAAAGTATAGAGTTAGTATACGTAATTAATTGATTTGGTTTTGATTTCTTTTCTCCTTGTTAGATGTTAAGTTTCTTACTTTTTTGTTCTATATCATGTTGCCTATTTACAATAAAACCCTTTTGAGTTTGAGTTTCATTATATTGGTGCAGCAGTCGATTCAAAGAATGATTATCATTGTTAATTCAGGATGCCACACCAACAACCTCAGAACTGGCGCAAGGAGAGTGTCCAGAACAACGTCAGACAGCAACCACCAGCTTCTAGCGAGTGTACCAACAGCAGCTATAAGGCAAGTTACTGTACACATATCAGTAGAGTTGTACTATGCTTGGAAACCACATATATTGAGGGAATAGATACCGTAAGTTAACGCGCCGAAATTGGAGCTAAGTAGCTATTTTAATTTATTTCTGTGTTCATAGTAAATCTATTAATAATAAAACTCATTGTACCATAATTAACAGTGAAGATTCCACAAAGTTGGTTACTAAACTATTAATTACTTTGGTCAAAATTTAAAAACCCCCGACCGATTTTTTTTAACCGTCTTTTAAAACTCCGTTTCAAGGTTTGTTGATGATACAGATTCCCTCGATCTTCATAATGCTACTGATCATCACGATCGTACCCTCAAATGTGCAAACTCGAAGTTTCTAGCTGCAATAGTGTCCGAGATCCCTTCACAAAGAGTGTTCAGGGCCCAAAGTCTGTTAGGTATTGAACCGCAATAACGCAAGACGATTGCATGAAAATAGACGATTTAGACAGTTTCTATTGGCTCGCTATTTAGGCTCGATCGCGGGCCGATAGCTGCTATCGATATATTTTAACTAGAAAACCACAATAACCTCGTCCTGTGTAATGTCATTTTAAAATGATTTAATGGCAGCAATTTGGTCATTTTACTCTTTAAACTAAACTAGACTACATTTCTTCAAATGTAATTTAATATTTGTCAAACTTGTAACAAGGTCTTTTTGCCCCTGGCATCTATTCTAAACTTACGTCAATTTAAGCTGCACCGCTTAAAATAACGTAATTAAAACAGGTTTTTAACACGCTGTCTAACAGCGTTTGGGTAAATTAGGACACGTTCTGAGACAGCGTTTGGACAAATCGGGACTCTCGCCGCGTGGAAACAAAGTTAATTTTACGCTGACAGGCTTTAATGATAAATTAGTGAGTGAGGATTAGATGCCAGGGGGAAAAATACCTTGTTACGAAGCCAACAAGGTTTAAATTACATTTGAAGAAATTAAGTTTAGTTCAGGGGATGTCCGAATCGCTACCATTATTCACTGTCTGACGCTGATGCTTGATTGATAGCATCAATTTTATGTCAGTGGCAACACTCAAGGGATTTTCGGAAGCCATAGCACATCCGTGTTATTGCGTTGCTTTTGCTTTAAAACTGCGATTGTGTACTTGATTTAGGAGACTACCAAATTTGACACTATAGACACTCAATAGCTAACAGACTTGGGGCCTAGAGCTGAGAACAGCTTAAACACACACAGATGCACAGATTTCTTTCAAAGAAAGCTTTCCATCTTGCCAACTCCAACTAACAAATTAAAAAACGCATAGACTACACACACACACACACACACACACACACACACACACGCGCGCACACACACACACACACACACACACACAAAGACAAACAAAGGCTTTCAACTTATAACATCACTCTTTGTGTCGGGGATTAAATGGGCACGCTGAGTTTTATATGATTTTACGGCATCTGTTCCATCTATATCTGTGCCTTATACCTATTACTTCATAAAAGTTTTTGTTGAAGGGTGTCCGCTGACGACGTTGATAAACTTACAGATATTGAGTTTCTTTAGATACGTCGGACGGCGTATAACCAGATATTTATCAAATAATTCATCCTAGGTCAGGTACAAAAATAATATTTTGTATTATAATTTCTCTCATTCGCGGCGCTTTTGCATTAAATTTCATAACATACTGGCTGTGTCCAGCACGTAGACATTCAGGGGTTTTAAGTTAAAAAATAGCCTATGCGCTTGCTCGTTAATTTCCATTGAAATCGGTTCAGCCTTTAGTTGTTGAAAGTTTATAATTTATTATACTTTCTAATTTATAATATTATTGTGATCGTCAGCTGAAGTATAACTATATCACTTCAATCAATATTGCATGGAGTTTTATTCTACTTGTAATAAACATCGGGACAGACAAAACCATAACCCCATAAATATTTTTAGGAGCATTTAAATTTTAATGACGTTCAATAGGGCAACTTAGAATCCAATGACACCGGGTTCGATCCTAGGCCCGGCTCCGATGATTTCTCTAAGTTACTGGGTTAATATCACGCTTGGCGTGTTTTGCCGCACTTGCGCGGCGTTGCGCTTTCAAAAACACAATGCATGTATTTTCAGCAGTGAAAGAGTTAAAGGAAAAAAAACTGAATGAGTTAATCTAACAAAGAACCAAAGTAACCGACATAGCTCATAGAATTAGCAGGCTGAAGTGGCAATGGGCTGGTCACATCTCTCGAAGAATCGATAACCAGTGAGGTAAAAGAGTTCTAGATTGGAAACACATTTAGGCAAACGTAGCGTAGGACGCCCGCAGGCCAGTTAATATACTTCCTGGTTCTGGCTCCTATAGTACGGGTTTCGAGCCTAGTGTGCGAACCAGGTGCTCCGCTAATATGTATGTTCTAAGCCTTTTTCAAATAAATATTTCTTTATTTCTTAGTTGCGATAAACGGCTGATAGGGGAAGCCTACGTCCAGCAGTGTACGAATATAGGCTCATGATGATGTAATCTTGTGGCAAAAAAATATTAAAAAGCAAGTTTGTTTTCTTTTTAGGATATAAGTATAAATCTTTTATCGTCAACACCTTTTTCAGTTTCATTTGTATTTATGTACATTAATAGTTAAATCGAATATACTTACAATGTAAATACTATTTTTAAATAGAACGATCGCGTTCATGTGGAAGGTATTATTTTCTCTAATTTACGGGCTGTTCGGACGTAGCCACTTTGCGGCGTACGCTGATAGTAGCGATATGGGCTTTATTTCGATGGTGTTTCATATATTATCATCAGTACTTATACATATAAATAAAGAAAGTGAATGGTCTAACAGAACCAGCCGGCCGTCCCTCCATTTCCGTCATTCGGCCAGTCTCAGCCGCACCACGGCCCCGTCGCCAACCAGATGCCATTCCCGCAGTTTCCGACTCCGCAGTTCCATCGGAACAACAATATGGCCTTCCGCAACCAGGAGGCGAGGCATACCCAGGGGCACAGTTTCCCCCAACACTTGCCCAACACCAGCGTCACGCTCGGACCCAGCTGGATGTCTGGACAGGTATTATATCAAGCCAATTACGGTTAGATGCTGTTATTTCCTAGTTTGCGACTCTGAAGGTCTGCTGGAACAACATCATTGCCTCCTGCAACAAGGTGGCGAGGCATACCCATGAGTACAACTTCCCCTAACACCAGCGTCACGCTCGGACCCAGCTGGATGTCTGAACAGGTACATCTTAGTAAATAAAGACGCTCAGAATCGATAAAAAAAGAACTACTTCAGAATGCATTCACTTATTCATTCATTTCATTGTGTTGTTCACTCCCAACACTTGCGTAACACTCGGACCCACGGACGCATACTATAGCCATTATTTTCAAAAAAGTGTACTTTTATAGATATGACATAAGTGTGCTATATTTAAAAGCGCTAGATCAAATAGAAGGGGTTGCGTAACACACTAAAGTTGTAAACATTAAAGTTATTAAAACGCCTATGTAAATTTTACCTCTTCACGGCTGTCGGTTAAATATCGTTCCGGGGTAAACAGTTCACGCTACCGCGCGCTGCGGCGGGGTTTTCTCAGAAGCGGTAAAAGCGTAAAATAAAATGATTACTACGGTACGCCTGTTAAAATGTTAACACATCAAGGCCCGCAATTTAACAAAGGTTTCTAAGAATGATTTCCTACAGCGATTGAATCAATCTTACTTAATAATGATTCAATTTCAGAATCAAACGACAAACCCGACGGCTGCGGGCGCGCCGGCTTCCGCGCCTTCCGTCAGCCGACAGAACTCTCAGAGCAACGCGGACAAGCTCAGCAACCCGTTCGTACCGCTGCAAGTTCAAACTAGGTAAGTCTCTAGAGAGGTAGTTCGTCTTCAGTTTTAGACTGGAGGGTGCCAGTGTGTTTACGCTCACATGCAAAGTAGGTGAATAGAAGCAATACACACAAATTGGTACATACAATGCCACCCTCACAACAAGCCATTTAATTTGATATGTAACCCGGTACAGTTTCGAAAACTTTTTGCTTTTTAATTTTCTAATTTGCCACCTAAAAGTGACCTCGCTATTCAAAATTCATTTATTTAAAACACACGCCCGTGTTTGGGTGACAGAAATTAATGTGTAACTACCAAATCTCAACTTAATCGGTCCAGTAGATTCGAAGCAAATTGGCTGCGACAGACGGTCGGACAGACAGATACACGAGTGATCCTATAAGGTTTTCGTTTTGATGTTTAATATCTTTCCGCTCGCTTTCCTGCAATCAATGGTAGTGATTTCGTGAAAAGTGTTAAACAATGTACCTAACACTCACAAACGGCTGAACAAATTTCATTTGATGAAATTTAGAATGGATATAGCTTATATTCTGGAATAATATATAGGATACTTTTCATCATCATCATATTTCAGTGAACGGATATTGATGAAATTTAGAATGGAGATAGCTTATATTCTGGAATAATATATAGGATACTTTTCATCATCATCATATTTCAGTGAACGGATATTGATGAAATTTAGAATGGAGATAGCTTATATTCTGGAATAATATATAGGATACTTTTCATCATCATCATATTTCAGTGAACGGATATTGATGAAATTTAGAATGGAGATAGCTTATATTCTGGAATAATATATAGGATACTTTTCATCATCATATTTCAGTGAACGGATATTGATGAAATTTAGAATGGAGATAGCTTATATTCTGGAATAATATATAGGATACTTTTCATCATCATATTTCAGTGAACGGATATTGATGAAATTTAGAATGGAGATAGCTTATATTCTGGAATAATATATAGGATACTTTTCATCATCATCATATTTCAGTGAACGGATATTGATGAAATTTAGAATGGAGATAGCTTATATTCTGGAATAATATATAGGATACTTTTCATCATCATCATATTTCAGTGAACGGATATTGATGAAATTTAGAATGGAGATAGCTTATATTCTGGAATAATATATAGGATACTTTTCATCATCATCATATTTCAGTGAACGGATATTGATGAAATTTAGAATGGAGATAGCTTATATTCTGGAATAATATATAGGATACTTTTCATCATCATATTTCAGTGAACGGATATTGATGAAATTTAGAATGGAGATAGCTTATATTCTGGAATAATATATAGGATACTTTTCATCATCATATTTCAGTGAACGGATATTGATGAAATTTAGAATGGAGATAGCTTATATTCTGGAATAATATATAGGATACTTTTCATCATCATCATATTTCAGTGAACGGATATTGATGAAATTTAGAATGGAGATAGCTTATATTCTGGAATAATATATAGGATACTTTTCATCATCATCATATTTCAGTGAACGGATATTGATGAAATTTAGAATGGAGATAGCTTATATTCTGGAATAATATATAGGATACTTTTCATCATCATCATATTTCAGTGAACGGATATTGATGAAATTTAGAATGGAGATAGCTTATATTCTGGAATAATATATAGGATACTTTTCATCATCATCATATTTCAGTGAACGGATATTGATGAAATTTAGAATGGAGATAGCTTATATTCTGGAATAATATATAGGATACTTTTCATCATCATATTTCAGTGAACGGATATTGATGAAATTTAGAATGGAGATAGCTTATATTCTGGAATAATATATAGGATACTTTTCATCATCATATTTCAGTGAACGGATATTGATGAAATTTAGAATGGAGATAGCTTATATTCTGGAATAATATATAGGATACTTTTCATCATCATCTTATTTCAGTGAACGGATATTGATGAAATTTAGAATGGAGATAGCTTATATTCTGGAATAATATATAGGATACTTTTCATCATCATCTTATTTCAGTGAACGGATATTGATGAAATTTAGAATGGAGATAGCTTATATTCTGGAATAATATATAGGATACTTTTCATCATCATCTTATTTCAGTGAACGGATATTGATGAAATTTAGAATGGAGATAGCTTATATTCTGGAATAATATATAGGATACTTTTCATCATCATCTTATTTCAGTGAACGGATATTGATGAAATTTAGAATGGATATAGCTTATATTCTGGAATAATATATAGGATACTTTTCATCATCATCTTATTTCAGTGAACGGATATTGATGAAATTTAGAATGGATATAGCTTATATTCTGGAATAATATATAGGATACTTTTCATCATCATCTTATTTCAGTGAACGGATATTGATGAAATTTAGAATGGAGATAGCTTATATTCTGGAATAATATATAGGATACTTTTCATCATCATCTTATTTCAGTGAACGGATATTGATGAAATTTAGAATGGATATAGCTTATATTCTGGAATAATATATAGGATACTTTTCATCATCATCTTATTTCAGTGAACGGATATTGATGAAATTTAGAATGGATATAGCTTATATTCTGGAATAATATATAGGATACTTTTCATCATCATCTTATTTCAGTGAACGGATATTGATGAAATTTAGAATGGAGATAGCTTATATTCTGGAATAATATATAGGATACTTTTCATCATCATCTTATTTCAGTGAACGGATATTGATGAAATTTAGAATGGATATAGCTTATATTCTGGAATAATATATAGGATACTTTTCATCATCATCTTATTTCAGTGAACGGATATTGATGAAATTTAGAATGGATATAGCTTATATTCTGGAATAATATATAGGATACTTTTCATCATCATCTTATTTCAGTGAACGGATATTGATGAAATTTAGAATGGATATAGCTTATATTCTGGAATAATATATAGGATACTTTTCATCATCATCTTATTTCAGTGAACGGATATTGATGAAATTTAGAATGGATATAGCTTATATTCTGGAATAATATATAGGATACTTTTCATCATCATCTTATTTCAGTGAACGGATATTGATGAAATTTAGAATGGATATAGCTTATATTCTGGAATAATATATAGGATACTTTTCATCATCATCTTATTTCAGTGAACGGATATTGATGAAATTTAGAATGGATATAGCTTATATTCTGGAATAATATATAGGATACTTTTCATCATCATCTTATTTCAGTGAACGGATATTGATGAAATTTAGAATGGAGATAGCTTATATTCTGGAATAATATATAGGATACTTTTCATCATCATCATCTTACTTCACTCTCAAACGGCTGAACGGATTTTGATGAATTTGGAATGGAGATAGCTGATACCCTGGAATAACACATAGGATACTTTTCATCATCACGCATCATCCCTCAGATGTCAGATATTACAAATCATATGCGACAATTATAAGGCTCGCTCGTTTCTTTTTATTTTCCAGTCGTTGGTAAGGAAAACCTAAAAAGTCCCTGGCCTTTCCAATGTTCAGCCGTATCTCCGAGATTTCTGACACTATTAGGATGAGTCTTTTTTTATATTATATCTTATTTTCAGACGGATTCAAAACTCTGGTGGGCCCTCATCAAGGAGAGACTCTGCAGATATAGTGACACCTAAAAGCATACTGCCGAGACCTCAACCCAATAATGTTCAGGTAAGCTACAATTATACGCAATATCAATAATTACCGTTTGTTCCCCACTGTTCAGTAGGAGAGTTATGTTTATCGGGTGTATGTATTTGGAACTATGCTTGGAGTTTCTCTAAAGGACAAGATTCGTAATGAAGATATCCGACAGAGAACCAAGGTAACCGGTGTAGCTCTAAGGATAAGCAAGCTAAAGTGGCAGGGGTCTGGCTGGTCACATTTTCGAAGGGCCGATAACCGTTGGGGTAGACGAGTTTTCGAGTGGAGACCACGTTTAGGCAAACGTTAGCTTAGGACGCCCTGTGGCCAGGAGGAGTGATGACCTGCGAAATGCGGCTGGAAGAAAATTAGGAGAGCTGACGACCGAGCTCAGTGGCGTGCATTAGGAGGGGCCTACGTCCAGCAGTGGACAAATATAGACTAAAAGTTCTGCGATTTCAAAGTCAAGTGTTTTAATCCGTGTTACCTGTAACATATTGAACAGAAATATCTGATGCTTCCATTATTTTCATTGGCGGATCTGTGTACCGGGTCACTCCCTCCCTGACCTCTAAAATAGTTGAGGTGGTGATTGCTGGTACACAAGTCATTCAGGCCTGTCTCACTCGATGTACGAATTCGCGCGTGAATTTCTGTAACGCCCGCGTTTCTCTATCCGTGGCCTGCCGAGATAGACTGAGATAGACTTACGCGTTAGAAAGAGCGACGCATATAAAATGGTACGCATCAAGGTCGTGCGAGCTGAATTGCACTTTATTGAGTGGTAGCAAGAGTCGCTTTTTATTTAATTGTCTTAGCGGTGTGAACTTCTGTACGATTGTACCAAAGAGTATATAAATACTACGTAAGAAGAGACGGGACTGACGTATATTGGAACGGATGTTGTGAATTTTTAAAACGTGCGCTGAGAATAAGTGCAACATAATAAAAGTAATGACCATAGGTAATAACACTCTATATCGAGCATGTTAGCCAACATGACAAACAGAAAAGGATGTCTGCAAACATAGCACATTTTATCGATATCAGTATTTTGAAGAAAAAAAAACGTATTAGGACTATTTTAATTTATATGGGGTTTATAACAATAATATGTTTTTTCTAAGCATGTGGTTTTTATTACATACAAAAAAAAACACATTATATAGTACACAACACAATTTGTGTCTTTTTCCCTTAAAATAATGTCTAATCTTCCTTACTCCTTACTTAATATTACAAACTAGCAGTGGTCCGTGATTAATAGCAGTTAAGGAGTAGCAATTTTTTTTTAATTGGGTTGTTTCTTTTTGTAGTCAGTGTTTCGAAAATGTTTGCCACAGAAATATTTAATTCATGCAGCTTTTCGATCGGTATTTATGTCAAGTCCTCTTTATCGGTCACCTGTATCTAGTTTTTGCACCTGAAAATAAGTTTTTTAATGAAAATTAGAAGATTAAGCGGTTTTAGGCTACGCGACATTAGGTATTCTAAATGTATACTTTTACTACGTTTACTATTATATAGCGTGGAATGCAGAACGACTTAGAATAAGATTAGGAACCAAATGTCGAATAACGGGTTAGAAAAAATATCGATAACACCGGCACCGCACTAGTGCTAGAAAGGCTATGTTATTTTGTTGAATATTATGAAAGAAAAATCATTATTTTCTTGTGCTTATTAGATTACCGAATAGATTTACCACTTACCTATCTTTATTCAGTGGAAATTAAGCCATAAATGTTCGTTTTTCACCCATCGCTCTAACAGATCGCAAACCACAAATTTCGCAAGTTTTATAGCTCATTGCATAGAAAACTTTCAAATTTCAAACTCAATCACACTATTATTTATTTCATGTAGAAACAAACACCTTCAAAGCATTAAATACATCAACAGGCGGTAATTATAACAAAAGCAACTTGCGTATTAGTTTTGTAAACAAAGTTAAACCACACAACAGATATTCATAGCGAAGGCGTGCAAGAAGGTCATGCATATAGTGAAGTAAAAAAGATAGCCGCCATAGAAATTAGCTCACGTTTGATACAACAGTTTTTTATTAAGCTGTTTCGCCTGACTGGATTGTACTATTACTTCTTCTGTGGTCATACTCGTGAACGGGCGCTGCTTGTGGGGCTGCTCCATCCTAGTTTGTTAATAGTCATTTGTGTTTTGTTATTTTTTATCAGTTTGATGATTGTGGGCACTTTTATCTTTTGTATTTGACATTTACATGTGTTTTGTTATATTTCCTTACACGTAAACATACGTATATGTACGTGTAATCCGCCATTCAATTAAAAGGCCTTCTAACTAACGGAGCCGTTCTTAGCTTTGACTTTGTCATAGCTTTACTTTTTGTTTTACTTTAGAGATAGATATATAATGTATGTTTTAATTTTCTAGGTACCCCAGCAACCTCAATCGCAGAAATCCAAACCGATTAAAAAGAAAAAGCCGAGAATAGCCGCAAACCTACCCTTCCAAATGGACTAAATCCGACAAGTAATTGTTGCTGCCATCCTGAAAAAATAAAAGTGTTGCCAATAAAAATGACTAAAATTGCTAAAAATTATGATTAAAGTGACAATATCACTTACAAAGATTCTAAATTGACTATCTCAAGATTATAGATTTAAAAACTTGTATATTTTGTAAATATTATAAAGTGAAATGAATCTATGTCGATGAGCGCGATCAATTTTTGTTCATTGTTATAATATGTGAGTTGAGGTCTCAATCGATAGTTCCTCGGTATATTTTTAGAATTATTTTTATGACAAATAATTACTATAAGTTTATTCGAATTCTGTTCATATCACGGAAGAGATCACGAGACAGATCAATTTTGGTTCCATCCATACTGACTATTATATTTTATGAATGCATGGTAACAATATTTTGAGAGAGGTATATAATAAATGTACCTAAAAGTCCAGCCCGAAGTGTTAAATCCCTTTATTTTTAATATTCAATTTGTTCCTATTTTATCTAAACTGAATAGACATTTATACCTGATTTATTTGGACAGATAGCACTTTGCAATAACTTACGATGAGCTTCTAGGCTTATAGATATATTGTAGGTACCTTTGTAAGTACAAACGTTTTATTAGTACATAGATCTACTATTTTTTCTCTGTTGACTCTTAAATAGGTACAGTACAATTAAATGTGTGTTCAATGAGGTTAATGTAACACAACATGATTTAACGTAATCCTTAGATCAATTAATACACAAAAATCGGCTCCCGGTATCAGACCAAAACAAAAAATATTCTGGCATACATTTCTTTGAAATATTGTTTTGCAAAAACCTCTTGTGAGTAAATTCAACACAAGATTAGGTCTTGAGCGTAGTTAGTTGATCTAAACTTGATATTTAAATCAATCAATTTTGTAGCACTTGCTAAAAATACTCGTATTATTTTTAAACTTGTTTTAAATACATTGGATGGCGTTTATGAGACCAATATCAAAACATGTAAGTCCATCAAAGCCTTAAAATAAATTGTTATTGTAATAATTCGCTTAATTATTTTGTGCAAAAAAAGAGGCATCCGTAATGTACTAGTATCTAGAACCACAAAGGAATAAATTTGATTTTTATTTAATAGCGATGCACCGACATTCAGTACTACCGAAGTGCGGCAGCTTTTTCCACTGTTGCCGAAACTCGGATTCGCCCCAATTTAATGCTGCTGAGCTGATAGGATGAATTAACTGTATTGAGTTTCCTTATTGCCTAGATACAAGATCGGGCTCTCAAGTAACTTAGATTCTTTGAAGTTAAGAGCTAAATTACTCTAGAATCTAGATTCAGAGAAAGTCAAGATTTAACCACTCATTGAAATTTGTTTTAAATGAATTCCGTTATGTGGTAAGTTCTATAAAATGAAGTTGTTAAATAAAACAAACAAAACACTGTGTGTTGCAGAGATGACCGATTATAATCCTTTGCGTCAGCGGGGTTAGCGGGCAGTAGATGCACTTGTGAAATGGCAAGCAATAAGCAAACTTCAATTAGGACACGGCTGAAGGACAAGTCAAGTTTTTTTAGGGCTTTGGATGCCTTACAAAATTTCATGACTTGTCACTTTCATAATAGCGCGCGAAATTTCTTCGGCCTTATCAAACATTCGGCCAAGTTCGGAAGAATCGGATTAGGTGCATCACTATTCAAAAATAATGAAGGATGTGAGTTAAATGGTGACTTAAAAAAACAAAATGTGTTTACATAAATTCCAACAAACATCCAAAATATGAACTACATACTAACTTACTGCAATCATCGGTTTGGTATAATTGACATTTCCAATAGTTTGTCTAGATTTAGAAAGAATAATGGTAAATTATGATGAAAATGTTGAAAAAGTCTCATGTTTGTAAACTAAATAATGTGAAATAAAATTGACCACTTAGGAATAGGCTTTTAATTTATCCTATGAAAATGGCTATTATTTTAAATGTGACCCAAAAGAATAACGTCACAGTATACATTGTCTGTATGGACAGTAGAGTACAGTAGTGGCAGCCAATCTATATGTTTATGATGTTAGGCTCTGTGAACTATTACGCAGGTAATGCTGTGGGGATAAAACAGCATATAGTAAGAGCGAGATAGACTATGCAAAAAACGTACGCGAGTGAGCGAGGCAGTTATACAATGCTGTCTTCATCTTCAACATTGGGATTGCGCCTGAAAAATAGCAGTTTGCGCATTTTTTTTTTTGTTGTTTGTTTATCTGCTATCAGTCTCTAGACTATGAGCAGGTATGGTGTAAGCAGTATATGGCATGTAGGAGGAGTACTCCATTGAGTGTCTCTCCTTTCTTGTGTAACTATCATAGCTCTATTATGTGTTGCCTTTTTAATCTCTTAGGGTAATTGATAGTGGTCAACTGTGTTGCCAGGTGGTTGGGATGTGTACTAAGGACAAGTTTGCGCATTGACTAGCAAATAACTTCCGAGACACATACTTCCGCTGCGACTACTGTAACAAGGATTAAACGGCCTAATTGATGCACATGGTTTATCCTATGTAATGTCTGTTATTTTAAATGTGACCCAATAGAATAACATCACAGTACACATATTGTCCGTACGGACAGTAGAGTAACAAGGAACATCAGCTGAATTGACGCACATGCTTTATCCTATGTAATGTCTGTTATTTTAAATGTGACCCAATAGAATAACGTCACAGTACACATATTGTCCATATGGACAGTAGAGTAACGAAGAGAATCGGCCGTATTGATGCACATGATCCAACTCTCGATTCACTGCTGCTCTGGATTCCCACTTTGGCATTAAAGTCCCCCATGACAATGTTGTAGTGCGAAACTTTCAGCGAAGACTTGCACGAGAAACCCTGTCATCTTGGGATTGTTGGTCACCCTCCAAGTAATACATATGGTGGCCCGATTCTAGTTTTGGTATCCTCTCATGGAACTTCACACTACCCCATGATATGCCATCTTATCCTTTCCAGTTTCGTTTTGAGTTGTGTCATGTGGTCGTCAAGCCTAAGCAGTTGTATGTTGCGTGTGGTGGCCTTGTGGATTATTAGCACCTCCACTACCACCACTGCTACCATGTTCTACATTCTCTGTTACCATGACCGCCACCTTGGTCAGGATAGCAGGGTCGCCAGGAACTAGGGGCTGTGTTTTTGTTGTTGTATTTATTTTTCATAGTCGCCACACTGGGCATGCTGGTTGGCGGCTGCAGGGCGTAGCTTCTAGCACCAGTGACGCTGTTGCCCGTCACTGTTCTGTGGAATTTAGCTACACTATTATTGAGATAGTTATACCACTATCAGTTGGTCGTCAGAGCCTTGTTAGTTGATCAGCACTATTCACCGCTCGTGGATGCCATTTTCTTAAATATTAATATTTCCCAAACTAACGGGTTTTTACCTTAACCACACTATAGATATGCATTGAAGGAACACTATACTGCAATGCTGTGGCCATTAAATTCAAACTGACATACGGTGTATCTTAGAGAACTACCGGTAAAAGCTTACCTAGAAAAATGGCCATGCAGGCAAAGCCACAGGTGCAGCTAGGTTATAATAAAGTTATTGTTACTTGACAACCCACATCATCATGTACATGATCATCAGGTGGCGCAATAGCTAACATTGCGCAGTACTGAGCACATACATGCGCGTGCGCGCGTGGCAAGCAACTGGTTATCATACATATAGTTTTCAGTCACCTTTTTGCTGTCCCAGCTATTAGAAAGCTGAATTAAAGAATAGACAAAGAAACACAGATATATCAATGAAATATATTTATTATTCATTTAAATTTAGAAGTCTAATGCAGATACTTACGAACTACTTACTTACTCTACTTTGTTACTTGTTGTTAACAGAATGTCTGGGGTGTTAAAAGGTATTGTATGATTCTCGGACTTCAGGCTTCATACTTAGTATAGTAATAACAATCTTCATTGAATTTTAAGGTATTATTGTTTTCAGACTTGCTTTTATGTCTGCCATTAGTGAACATGCATAGATGCCTTAGGATGGCTAGGCTAGGCGCCTAGCCAATACTTATGGAACACTGCAAGCAAAGTGCTTCAATCGTCAGCATTAAAATAATATAGACGCAATAAAACACAAATGTTCTCAATTTCTAAGGGGCCGTTCATTTTGTAGCAAATGGTGAAAATAACTGTTAAAAACGCTAAATAATAAATAATGTGGGTGAAATTAGTGTTTGAATGTTTTTGATCTCCGTTCGTTTTGATAACATTTTGACATAGGAAAATCGACTTTATTCCGTCTGACATTGGGTAGTATTTCATTCAGTTTGGAAAGGTTCAGTAGTGTCAAAAATTGCAAAAAAAGGCAAAGGTGTTGAAAATGTTCAAAGCAAAGGCTTGTTAACAATGTACATTTTGAAACTGCCCACAACATCATCTCATCATCTTGAACACAGGGTAAGTAAGGCAATGGAAAGGAACCTGTAGAAGACATGGAAAGTATAGGATCTCCGTTATAACCATAACATAATTTTCAACAGAAAGTAATAGTCTCACTCAAAACTTAGTTTTTAGCCAACTCACTTGATAGTAGTATCTTATCAATTAATGGTGCTGTTTAAAAGTCCATAGCACCCTCTAGGAAGCACAAACAGTCAACCTTATTCACTACAATGTCAAAATCCTTCTTAGCTATAGTTTTCCTTTTGTTTGAGGATGTGTAGGCAAAAGTCTCCTTAGCTATTGTTTCCAAAAATAGTTCCTGTAAAAAGCAGATAATGCAGTAATTAATTGATAGTACAACTTTTCAGACTTGTTAACTTTTTTATTCCAGTTTTTATGAGATGGCAGGACGCTCACCTGCTAGTAAGGGTCACACCTGCCCATAACAGATGCAGTGCCACCCAGAACGTTGGTTGCAATATCTTACGCATCATTACACTACGCTTGTCACCTTGAGACATTGGTCTCCGTGCCCAGTAGTTTCACTGGAAACATTGCACTTCAAACCAAAACAGAAGTGTTGTACTTCCCCAGGAGGACGATACTTGTAATAATAAAAACTTACAGTGGCTTTTGTGACCAGAAACACAGCTTCACCAGATATTACATTTACATCTGGATCCATCTTCATAATGTTCTTTATCCTCGCTATTGGAAGCCTGGTCGACCTTACAACCTCTGGTTTTTGCACCTGTGGCCTCCTTTCTTCAGTTACTTGTTCTTCCGTAAGTAGAATTTCAGAGTTATGTATGATGTGTGTTTGTATGAGGCTTTCAGTGTCGGTAACCTCAGTGTGAAGCGGTTCGCTGTCCAAGTAATGTTCCGAGTCGTCTATTATGTCCGATATATCTACGTCTTCGTAATGTTCTTCTTCTGCCATGTTGTAGCTATTTATAATCAGTTCAGTTGTCGTTTGTTTAAGATTACTTAAGTGCAAAGAGTAAATAAACTATGTGGTTGTAAAGTTTTGGCGCAAATTTAACAATTATTAAATACAAAAACAAAATCAAAGAGAATATAAATACGGGGGGAAACGAAATGTCAATAAATGACAGCTCGTTGGTAGTTGCTATTATTACTAAGAGGCCGTTCATGTTGATGCAAAATGATCAAAAATAACAGTTAAAAACACTAAATATGTTTCGATCAGCTTTCGCTTTGGAGATGACAGTTAAATTTGACATCGGAAAGGCGACTCTAAGATATATGTTTTTGGTTTGCAAAGAGTAAATAAACTATTGGTTGTAAAGTTTTGGCGGAAATATAACAAGAAACAAATACAAAAATGAAATGACATCCATGACACTTGCTTCTTTCGTAAATGCTGTAAAGTAAAATTGTATTTTAATTTTATCTTCATTTACATCTAAAAGCAATCAATTACCTATTAACCACACTTCAAGCTTTAACCGTATTCCGTGATAGTTTGTTATTCGTATAAAAACAAAATAACTTTTGTGATACGGTATTCTAAATAATTAGGTTGAAATCTCGTATATACCAACATGAGAATATTTTATGATATCCCAACACTAGCTTACTCGTGCTCTTGTTAGACAGGGATAACTATTGTACTTAACGTAATGAGTGAAAGAGACTTTTCAAAAAGACATCTACGCGTGCTTATTTTTCCATGACGCTCATGACCTGTGGAACCAGTATAAACTGAAATCCGCTTGGCTCGTAGTATATCAGAAATAAACTAATTTACTTACCGGTGAAACGTTATGCCAACTCTTTGATAATTTGACGTTTTGGCTGACTTTTCACACCATTTTACTGCACAGCAAGCCATTAAAAATGTTGTTTTTCGATTAAATTCGCAATAAACTAGCACTCTCGCACGGGTCGAGAGTTTGATCGAGACTGAAGTCGTGTCTCAAAGCAAGCCTGTTTATACTAGATAAAGCAAGTATGTGTTGTGTGCGTCTGATGCCTTGTAAGCGGTATCTAAAGGGGGTAATCTGTGAATATTGCCGAAGTGATAAGCGTTTGAAGTTTACGTAGGTTTTTTAAATCTCGTTAGTGTTCGCCAGTAGCGCGTGACGTCATCGCCCCCATACGGCACGGCGGGCGCGGGCGCCCGCTTCATACGTCCGTAGTACATTTCGCTGGTAAGGTGTTTGCTCTCGTGCGCTCTGCAGCCCGATTCCATAACTTGGCTTCAATCGAATTCTCAGTTTCGCAGCCACTAATGCCTTGCGATAGAGTCGAATTTGCTATGAAAAAAGTGATAATCCGATTGTAGCGAAGTTATGGAATTGGGCCACTGTGCTCCGACCACAGGACTTGGTTTCAATCGGATTGTCAATATCGCTATCACTAATGCCTTGCGATAGAGTCGAAATTGCTATGAAAAAAGTGACAGTCTGATTGATACCAAGTTCTGTAATACGGCCACCGGTATTTTTATTGATGTTTCCGATAGCAACGCTAGACATGCCAAAATCAAGCCCGAGAAAAGCGTTGGACTAGTACAACCCTATTTTTTTTTAAACTATCGTTACCTACGTGTATAAGTGAGCATTTGCAAGATAGTAGTTGAATTCTACAATACCAGTTTTTTGGAAGACCTAAAAGTAACTGAGGCTCTCGGGATCGCCCAGAAGAGCCGCTTTTTGCATGTATATCTTAAAAGAAACTTTTTCAAATTCGGATTCTGATTCTGTGTCATCTGCGCTTTCCAAATTACAACTTTCTTTTGAAAATAAAGAGTTTTCTTCAAAACCTGCAGAACTTATTACTTTACATTGAAGTGGTTTCTGTTTATTACCTAGTATTTATCCTTGGTTTCAGTACTTTTATGCGAAACTTTCTTTTTTAGGTTTACTTGTTTTTTTATTTGTTTTGTGTAGTGGGAGTATCAGGGTTGCTATTTATATGTTCTTCTGGTAATGGATCAATATCAAAGTTATCAGCTAGAGTAGAGACATGATCGACAAATATGCAACTGTTGTGACTACTTCTTTAGATTCAATTTCTTGTGAACTTGAACATTATATATACTTATAAAAAAGATGTTTTGCCTCACAAGTTTGCTTGTCAAAACCGGCGTAAAGAAAACCAGAAAGATCTTTATCATCAAAACTGAATGCAAAATCTAAGTCAGAAACCGTTGCATATGCTATTGCGACTAAAAGCATGTAATGGTACAAGATGGTGGATCTAGCATGAGACGAGGAGCCCGTTTGTTACAAATTAACGATATTGACTGCACCTTACATAAATTGCAATGGTGTATACGAACGGCTTTGACGAGTAATAATTATGTATCGACACTTATGGTTAAATGTAAGCAGATTGCGGCTCACTTTAATCACTCCGTAACTGCCCAAAAAGAATTAAGTGACTTCCAAGAACGCCTGGGCTTGCGTCAGCTCTCAGTCATCCAAGATTGCCCCACTCGGTGGAACAGCAAATTTCATATGATAGAGCATCTTATTGAAATAAAGGATGCAATCATACTTTACACAACTCAGCACCCAAATTTGCCGCAACTTACACCAAATGACTGGCTACAACTTGAGAGCTACGCAAAGATTTTGAAGCCTTTTGAAGAAGTCACAAAGTCTATGAGCAGTACTGAAGCATGTATCTCATCCGTGATCCCACTGATCTATGTCTTAACATGTACCATGCAGAATTTTTTGAGAGAAGATAATCCTAATGACCAAGCTTTCAAAAATGTCATCCAAAAACTGATTGAAGAAATTAACTACCACTTTATAGAGCTTCATAATAATAATCTCTATGCAATTAGTACATATTTGGAACCAAAATATAAAACAAAAATTTTCAACGAAATCACGAAAAAGCGTGTTGAATCAGAACTGATCAACTATTTACATTTACAAAACCAAAGACCAATTGATGATGTCGTCATTGATGATGAACTGGAAGCTAGCAATCAACCATCCACAAGTTCTAGCGTATTGGAACTATCGGAAGCTACATCGAGGGCCACCACGGTGGCTGTAGGCTCCACAGCCAGCACTGGAAAGATTGTTGATTCAACGTTAGCCGAAATGCTAGCTTCAGAACTTAACAGTGATGATGACGATGAAAGTGTACCAGCAGCCCGATTCCATAACTTGGCTTCAATCGAATTCTCAGTATCGCAGCCACTAATGCCTTGCGATAGAGTCGAATTTGCTATGAAAAAAGTGATAATCCGATTGCAGCCAAGTTATGGAATCGGGCTGCTGTAGTAGATAGATTCGTAGTACTGAATTCGCTGTTAAATAATTATATTAAGGAGAAAAGAATAAATATTCAAGACGATAGCCTTATGTGGTGGAAAAATAACCCGAAATATTATGAACTTTACGGAGCTGTACAGCAATATCTATCTTCCCCTCCGTCAAGTGTACCCAGCAAACATCTTTTTAGTAATGCTGGATTGGTGTATAACGACTTAAGAAATCGCTTATCAGGGGAAACAGCGTCAAAATTAATTTTCGTTAAAATTAATCCCCCAATTGTTAATTTTGATTATTAAAAAAAAGAGCTTTATTTACATGAATAATCAATACTGTATATTTTGTTTAATTTAAATTTCCAACTAAAATTATTCATATCATTTTCACTCTCTTTCTCATTCTTCCTCTTCCACATCCACTTCCTCTTCTCAGAGATATATCCTCATCCTCATCCGCATCCTTTAACTTTGTGCTTGACACTTCCTCTTCCGCTTCCTCTTCCTCATAAGAACTTCCTCATAAACTCTAAGTCTGCACCACAGAACACTATACTCCTAGCGCAGAAGAATAAAGGGGTCATACAAAAAACACAAACGGAACTCGCTGGCGCCATCTTGGTTTGCCCCACTAGGACCGTACTAACTTCTAGGGGGCGGAAAGGGGTAATGGAGGGCAAATTCAAATGCATATATATCAGAGTTCCCATGAAAATTTTGTGGCACTTTCACTTGTAAGAAAACTTGCAAGTTATTTCATTGAGTTTTCTTAAAAGTAAAAGTGCCAACTCTTATATATACAAAATTATTGTAGGAACTGTCTGACACAATGCATAAATAACTCTGCTTATTTTATGTCTGTGATTATATTCAAGTGGCATCTTATCTTAGAATAAGACAGTAATAAATAATATAACATTAATTATATTAATTCATACTTAAAGGTTTTTTTCGTGGAGCGTTCTCTAGTTATACTAAAATGAGAAAACGAAAAGTTGTGTTAGGTAATATTATTTTTCTCTGTTCCACCCACAGATTACCCCTACCCAAACATCCTAATATAGCGTTTTATACCTAACTACTATATTATAGACAGTCATTATTCACGATCACTGAATAGAGGAAACGATAAATTATAAAAAAAAAACTCTTTATGTAAGCCGCTTTGCTCATGCATGCCGCCATGTTGATATCAGTTGTTACGAACAGTGAGATTTCAAGGACATTGATACATTTACAAATCGGAACTCTGCCGCTGCTTGCCACGCGCGCACGCGCATGTATGCGCTCAGTACTGCGCAATGTTAGAAATAGCGCCACCCGATAATCATGTACTTAAGGTATACTCGTAGTACAATTACTAATATATGTATTATTATTAGTTAATTAATTGTATTATTGTGTAATTTTAATATTTTATGTTATTTAGACAGTTTATCTATCTAATCACTACAAAAAAATGCGATTACCGTAAACAGTTTTCCGATTCTTGGATGTACCTGCTAGTTTCTTTGAAAATGCATGACATGAGCGAGCACATAATAAAAAAGTGAGCCGTCGCGGGACTCCTGGCAGATGTGTAAACATCGAATATGGCTGAGCTGAGGCGGAAAGAGCCAACGAGCAACGAGCGCGCCAAGAGTCAGCGTAACCCTCGCGTTACACATCACTATGGAGCAGGAAGAGGTACATGCATGAGCTAAATTAAATACAGGATTTTGTTTATATCGAAATAATAGACGCAATAAGAGAAAATAGTTAAGTATAATTTTATTTATCAGTTCATGTTGAGTATCAAAACAACATTATAATAATAAGCATACATTTATATACATCTAATTTAACAATCGTAACATTTTTCATATTCTGTACAAATTAAGCTAAGTTGTTATTATATAAATATAAGTATTACTTAGTCAAAATGAATTTAACTCTGTCAATAACGTTTCCTAGCATGGTTCGTTCAAATCTAATTTTATTAAATTTCATGATATTTCATGTTTTCAAGGCCAGTTAAATATAATTAAAGTTCACTTTAAAAGTTTTTAATATGTAGGTAATACTTATATTACGTAGGTTGCTACAAATTTACTGAAAAGACACACGAGTTTAACCAGGCCGTTCATTAAATTTTAAAAATTACTTTTCGTAGCGTATTGAAAGCAAGACTTTGATATAAGTACTTATTAACAAGTTTATTGTGCAGTGGCACACAACCACAGAAATCCTAATTATTACACAGAATAAATAGTACAAGTACAGAAGGATATCTGAGAGAAGTAATTTAAATACATAGCCACTCTCGGTAAGTTCAATTTAACTCGCACAGCGCTGCGAGCTTTCAATTATATTTACCTACAAGGCGCTCGCCCATCGCGTGCAGGCTAGAATGTATCGTATCAGTAAGCGCGAGAGCTTCCATTGCTCTAACCGTTTGATTATTATTTGATTTCTGTGGGCATAAGTAAACTGTTATATATTAGATGGTATTCGAGAAGGTAGGCGCTGGCTAAGGCACTAGAATTTATTGCAAGAGAGTTGGTAATTCCAACCATAGATACTGTGAGACTTGAGAATCTGTTGCTCTCGCTGTAACCACATCATTAAAAAAACACGTTTAAATTACTCTTTTTTTTAATTCCTTTGAGTGACGAATCAAACAGGTCGCTCGCCTGATGGTAAGCGTAACGCCTGCCCATAGAATTTGCAGTGCCACCCAGAACTTCGTATCGCAAAATCTTGCGCGTCATTGCACTGCGCTCGTCACCCTGAGACATTAATTGTTTTTAAGTCTCATTGCCCAGTAGTTTCGCTGGGAACACTGCCCTTCAATCCGGAACACATAAATGTTTGCACACTACTGCTTGGCGGTTAAATATCTGGCAAAGGTGTGATACTTCCCCAGACGCACTCTTGCAGAAGTGGCATTCCCACATCTGTGGGCTTTCCACTACAAATAAGTGTTCAAGTGAACCAAGTATTTTTATTCGTTCGTAATTTTGGCCTTTACTTATGCATATTTTAACTAAACAAAGCAGAATAAATAATGTTTGCTTAAACATATTTCGCAGACGCAGAGACATTGATATAAATAAAAGTATTGTGACTACAGATTGGAGAACGGTGGTTCGAAAATTGACAACATTTACAAATAAAATCGCGTTTTTTCCTATCTACATTACAACTTTTAAGCAACTAAACTGTACAACAACAATTCAAAAATACACGTTCAGAAAATACTCTCTTTGATTTGACTCCGACATAATTTGTCTACATGGAATTACTAAACATACGAGTACCTAGCTATAATAAGTAGTGCATTATATTTCAATGCATAACAACGACTTTTTACATTATTATAACTTTAGGGCTGCCCCTATTTGTCATTATTTGCTGATCAATCGTTTTAGGTTTGCTGAACACAAATTGCTGCCCCATTCGATAAATTTTCGGATGTAGTACCTACCTACATAATAAGTTACTCAAAATGTTTTAAACAAGACGGATTCAACTCCGCCAATTCGTGAGTGAAGTACCGATCAGCATATCGGTACTTCACTCCGATCAGCTCGTACGCACAAGCCACAAGTAAATGTGTGCATGGATGCTGCACACATTTACACCATGTTATGACGATCGTTCGCCACATCGCAGAAAATCTCGAACTTATCGGTCGTGCTAATTTTGAAAAGTTCTCACGAAAAAACAAAAACAATGCAGTCTTTTGTGACGAAATTGTGTATATCCACCCACACGTACTCAGCCGCAATTTGCTTGCTGCCACTAGTTTGTTTAACGGTGTGGAATCCGGACTTTTTTAAACATTCTTGTAAGTACTTATATTATTTTAGAGCTTATCGAAACGTATTATTAGGTGTTCTGTGCCGAAACAGCAATTTTATGCTGACAGTTTAAATGATTGTCGTGATCATAATATATATACGAAAATTGTTTAGGTAAGTAGGTGTGAAGGTGTCTTTGATAGGTAAGTTACCTACCTACGTCGAGTTTTCTTGTCAGTTGTACCATTAGGTACCTACATTGTACCTACTTACTACTGATTTTTGTTAAGGCATAGGTAAGTATATACCGTGTTGTTCAATAGCTGTCTATACCTGAGTCAAATCTATCATTGTCCTAAATATCTTAATATAAACAAAACAGTTTTTTCCAAAAAGGTCGTTTGACCAGTTTCACAGGCAGTCCAGCCAAGATGGCGGCGTCAAAGGCATCCTTCAGCTGTTTTCTCGTTTTTGAGGAAGTTTCTATGTATACCGCGTTGATTTTAGCTGCCAGCGCCTTCGCGTCAGCTTCCGTTACCACGTGCTCCCCACGAGTCTGCAAACAATAAAATGGTAAATTTTAAATACCTACAGGGTAGATATATACTTTTGTTTGGTTTTCGCTGTAAGTTGTTTAGGAATATGTTCTATTTCTAATCTTCAGATTATGCAATAGGGTAGGATAGGAATTTTCTTGATAGGAAAGCCGACTAAATTCAGCTGGGATGGGCATTTGGTAAATTACATCAGGTCTTTTCGTCGTCCATACCTCAGTGCCCAGGAACGCGTACGTTCTACCATTTGTGACCTACGGAACCGATACATGGACACTCACAGTGAGGCTGGTCCATAAAATAAGTCACTCAGCGAGCTATGAGAGAGCTCGGTGTTTCTCTAAATGACAGAATCCGAAATGAGGGGGTCCGCTAGAGAACTAAGATAACAGACAGCTCAAAAATTAGCAAGCTGAAGCGTAGTTATTTATTCTGTGGCTGAAGTGGCACATTTGATTAACTCCTAGCTTAACTCGAATGAACGCCCGCCTGCGTCTTTCAGTTTCCGTGTATAATAGAAGGCAGTATCCGTTCACACTAATTTCCTATCCCAAACTCGTGTTCAATTCAAGGCACGCGTCCTATAGAATAGGACGCGTGCCTTGAATTGAACACGAGTTTGGAAGAACAGTTTGCGTTGCAAACCCATGTGCGATCGGAGGACGCGTGCCTTGGATTGAACACGAGTTTGGAAGAACAGTTTGCGTTGCAAACCCAAGCGCGATCGGAGGACACGTGCCTTGAATTGAACACGATTTTGGATAATAAGTAAACGTAACAAACCCGTGCGTGTTTCAAGACGATACTGCCTCCTACTGAACACGGAAACGGAAACACGCCGCCCGCCCACCAGGTGAAGACTTGAGGGCGAGTCGGCTGGAAGCGACTGGATGAAGAGATCCGAAGATCGAGCTCAGTGGCATTCACAAGGAGAGGCCTAAGTCCAGCAGTGGACGAATACGGGCTGATGATGATGATGATGAAAATGTTAAGCATCTTTCAGGAAGTAAAAGTTAAAGCTTGCACACAATCACCTCTTTTTCATCGACTTCAGAAAAGGAGACGGTTATATGTTTGGCTGTATGTACTTTGTTTTTTTTATTTTATATATTGCTTGCATCGTTGTTAGCACAATATGTACTGTTTGGCGGTACCTACAACATGTGGCAGTAGATCTACATTTCACATTCACGTACATTTTTAGCATTAAATAAAATACTCACTCTCAAAGTGTGCAGAACCCTCGCATCCTGCGCGAGGTCGCTCTGAGTGCCCACAAGGATTAATGGCGCGTTCACATTGGCGACAGCGCGCGTCCACCTCTCTGCGACGGATCGGAATGTCTCCGGGCGCACCACGGAGAAGCACAGCATCAGTACGTCGGTCCCTGGGTACGCCAGCTGCCGGAGCTCTGACATCGAGTCCTGGAATTGAGAAATAGGGGGTTGGTTATGGAAAGTTCAAAGCCATGTGACGTCCAATCATCCAACCCGCACTGGGCTCTTTATTGTGTATTGTATTTGTGACCCGTATAATATATACATCTGTGAGAGATAACCAGCATCTAGATAGCAGCCACATAGGCATAGGTACTGCGTAAATACTAACTAACGAGAGAGCAGTGGCAATCTCTGGGCGACCCATACTAACTAAAGTTGTGAGGTAAATGTCTGCTGTTTTAATTAATTTCAACGCGCTCGTGTCGTGTACGTATGTGGCTTGGCATATACTTACCTACACTACACATCTTACAACTACGACTTTTCAAAAATATCCTACCAGGACCTAAAATACCAATACATACTCAAAATTCCTTCAGCCGTAAAATAGTTTTTTTAATGATTTCTCGGCATCTATACTCATCGGATTGAGATACCAAGTACACCAGTTTTTAAGTCTAAACCTAAGCTATCTAACAGTAAAAACCTCATCACAATTGGTTCAGCAGTTTTTACGTGATGCGCAAATAGACAAAGACACAGACAGACCTGATTTTGAATAACGTTACATTATTCTTGTTCTGAAGCTTATCTTGTCCCCTAGTTTATTTTTATTATTTTCTTTGTACAGACTTTTTGGTACTTATTATAAGTATAGATTTTAAACTGTCATGGTCACTAACACTTGAATTTAGAAACGAGATATTCGCCATTTTTTATGTTTAGATTGGTACTCGACTACTCGTGAATCACGAGGCGTGATCTACTCATCGGATGGCTCAAATAAATAAAATACATGGTAAATTTCGTTTCTAATGATAATTCTTACGTAACAAAATGTTTGATAATAACATTAATAACAGAAGTAAGCCTACCTAGACCTACCTACACAGAACTAACACAACGTTTACAATGGCCAGTTGGACATCGGGCACTGTGAGTGAAAGTCATTGTAACCAACAATTGAAGCTCCGACAACCATACTTGTTGCTTCACAACCAATCGGTTGCGCAACTATGGTCCGTGTGATCAGACCTTTTATGGCACGGGAATGTAACATGCCTGACTGAATATTGAGATGGCATTACGATTAGATTGTTGCTTGTAGCAAAGATTGAATTCACTATAGAATTACTGCATTACTACTTAGCTTGTTGTAGAGAACAATTCCGACCGTCGACGACAATCGATCGGTTGGCCGTGTGGTTAGTGACCCTGACTGAGATGTCAACCAACGGTCGCAAGTTCAAATCCGGCAAGGTGCAATCATTAGTGTGATGACACAAATAATTGCACCTTACCGGATTTGAATCTGCACATCAGCAGAAATGTTTGTTTACCCGTTCCCGTAGTATAGGGTATCCTAGTTTAGGGCAAGGTATTTGGTGCGTTTTTTCCCGAATATATTTATATATAGTATATATAGTTCCTTCGGGTAATGGTAAGCGCAACGGGCATAGTACTCTCAAGTATACAATACATTATAATTTAATCGTAGTCATACGATACGTTCCGACACTGCACAAGTTTAGATAATTAATTATCTATTTGCACGATGTCATGTTCTTTAAAATGAAGGCTAAATAGGTAGGTACCTACAGCCTAGGTATTACAACAATAATTGGACTTTCTTTAGTAATAGAGACCACTCTTTTATGAAGTAAATTAAGCTTAAATTTTAATTAGATTCCGATGCCAATGAACGCGTTAAGTTGAGTAACCGTTTCACATCTGAAGGTTAATTTTATTACAGCAATTACAGAAGCAACATGATATAACATCCTCGTAAATTAGCACCTTTGTACAATTTTACTTTTAGTTACCTGCAGTCGTTTATTACAAAGCGAGTCATCCATATTCATTTTATTATTTCATTGCCTTATGAGACATTTCTACTGTACCTTAGAGGCGTTTCTCTAATTCCTTATTGCAATGCGAATAAGTTTACGAAGCACGTCTGACGATTGCCACTTTCATATTAATATCTAATATCACGGTTGAATGTAATACGCCACATACGAGGGCTGTTTGATAAGTCCTTTTCAAAACTATTTATAAAGCCTTTTTTTCTGGTAAATGGCATTTACACTGGCAGGCACAATCTTTCAAATAAAGACTGTCTAAAATTCAGCAAAAAAAAACAAGTTTTTGTCAGTTTAACCATTGTTTAACTGAGATCACTCGTGAATTTTCAACAACTCTGGAAAAATCTGAATTTCGTGCCGTTTTAAATATTTTTTTATGAAGGGTTGCAGTGCTGCCACAATAAAAACTGAACTTGATTCTGTTCATGGCACTAACGCACCAACGTTGCAGACTGTTTATAACTGGATAAATGATTTTAAACGTGGTCGGTCAAGCACATCTGATGCTCCACGCTCTGGTCGCCCAATCGACGTCACTACTGAGGATGTTGTTGAAGAAGTCCATAATATTGTACTCGACGACCGCCGAGTGAAGGTGCGTGAAATAGCTGAGAACACAGGCATCTCCACTGCGCGAGTACATAAAATCCTGCATGAAGATTTGGGTATGACAAAGCTGTCTGCACGATGGGTGCCACGTTTGTTAACAATCAAGACAATGCCCCAGTTCACACGTCAGCTATTGCAATGGCCAAAATCCACGAGTTGGGCTTCGAGCTGGTTCCGCATGCTCCATATTCGCCGGACCTAGCTCCGTGCGATTATTACCTATTCCCAAATCTGAAAAGATGGCTTGGATGGCAAAATTTTTTGACAAATGAGGACTGCATCGCAGGTGTAAACGGCTATTTTGAAGACCTTGACAAAACGTATTTTTTTGGAGGGGATAAAAAAATTGGAAACTCGCTGGAACAAGTGTTTGGCCCTCAAAGGAGACGGATGTTGAGAAATTAATGTAAATTAAAAAAAATAAAAAAAATTGTTACTTTTTAAAACGACTTGTCAAACAGCCCTCGTATGTGACGTGACGTATATACTTCTCCATTATTCTTGTTATGTTTTTCTGAAAATATTACTTAATTACCAGGAACTTAGGAATTCCTGTAGAAATATATCTTCTATAAATACCTATATATCAGTGACATACCTAATCAATCACTTACTCACTCACTGACTGACTGACTGACTGACAGACAACGCACAACCACCGGTGGACCTAGAGAATTGAAATTTTGAGGAAATATTTCTTGTGTAGGTAGTAAGGGTGCACTATGGAGGGATTTTTTAAACTTTCATCAATATGAGTGTGAACCGGGGGAGGCAAAGTTTCCACGCGGGCAAAGCTGCGGGGCGCAGCTAGTATGTTATAAGACTTCACTAAAAATATTTTACATTTGCTTACAATGTTTCTACTTATATATATAGATTTTTACTTCGGAGTTTTAAGCTCATAATGTCAAAATATGATTTTCAGACCAACTGCCATAAAAGAGGGGATCTGAAATGATCCCAACTTTCCACTTTCGGGATAAATGTCAAAATATGATTTCCAGACCAACTGCCATAAAGGAGGGGATCTGAAATGATCCCAACTTTCCACTTTCGGGATAACTTACACAGTCATTCTACAGTATACATGTTTACTGTAGCTACACCTCTTGTACTAAAGGCATATTTTTTACTCTCATGTTACACCATGACATCACCAAGTGGTTTTCCACGGCGGCCGATGGCGAGTCTAAGTGACAAAAATCAACCTAGTCTATTTGCTTTTCCTCTTAGCAGATAAAAATGAGTGTTATTAAGATTACAGAGAGTAGTTACGTAGTTTAGTTTTCCTATATAGGTGATGACGGTGCGATCAGTTCAATCGAATGCCTATTTTGTCATTGCCTCCAATCCAATGAACATCGGAATAAGTTAAATTTTTATTAGGGTCGTAAACAATTTCAGCCGCTGTATGTGCTGCAGGCGCAATAGCATTTATTTCAGGGTTTCGTTTATGGAAGCTGTTACAAAAACAGCTCAAACTCGTACTTGATGAGCAGCACCTGCGGCGCTGACCGCAGTGTTCTCGTTATCTAGAAAGTTACATTTTCCGGGATACAAACGACTCAATGATGAAAAAGCTACGGTCATCTCATTACCTCCGCCAAAATTCCTTGAAACTCTCAATGCAATTGGGCAAAAGTTATCGTCTATAAACGAACCATTCATTTAATTTATAGGTAGGCTTAAGTAAACTGTAGTAACATTTCTTATAATGTGTTATCTTCCCACGAGCAGAATCCCACCTGCACAAACCGATTTCTCCCCGGCATACACAATAACATCAACATCGATTCGATTTTATAATCACTATAAAAAAGGGCACGTGCAATCACTGAATGGAATCACGCAAGGTTCCAATTTTTGTCCAGCATTGTAGATTTCTGAGTACACTCTATGAAGCTTGCCAACAATGAGTTCCATGTTTTTTTTTGTGCGACAATGGCGCCGCGTTCCCATAGTTTCTCTACCTGTATTTATATACATAGGTACCTAAAACTTTTTATAGAGGTGATAGGGGTCCACGTGTCGACGGACATGTGCTTCGAATGGTTGGATTGTTATTAACTAACGATTTGTAAGGAACTTGATTCCACCACTTGCACCAGGACGCCTGATGGTTCAATAGTGCATCTTAGAATCCAACGATACCGGGTGCGATACCTAGGCTCCGTCACGGTAATATAGATAAAATTACTGTGGCTCCGTACCAATGACTTTTCTAAGTTATGCTGTACTATTATTTATTCTGTGGTTATGCTCGGTTTTCAATCGCTCCATGCTTCGGAGGGCACGTTAAGCTGTCGGTCCCGGCTGTTGGGCCATGTCAGAGGCCCTCGGGCGGCCTGAATACGAGTAACTATGACACCAGAGGCCAGCACTACCTCATACGATAAACAAAGAAACAAACCGGAGCGCCTTCGGTTTACAGACTTTAGAGGTAATTAAACTATAATGCCTTGAATAATTGGGCAGGTATTATAAGTTCCAAAAACTACATTTTTAGGGAGGAAGACGTGCCAGAATTTAAATTGTGACCAGAAATGTTTATTATTTCATTGATGCCTCAATTTTTTTCATCATTATCTGATTTGAGATATCCGGCCAAAGACCCAGAAATAATCAGACTACCGACCCATTTATGATATTGAGTAAAATAATATTCCTTGTGCTCTACATACTTAGTTTATCATTACTACTTGTCCACTACTGGACTCCTATGTAGGCTTCTTCTAATGGTAATGAAAGACACTGACTGGTGACTGAGCTCTCATATAAGGTAGGTACTTATTTACACTTATGGTCAAATTTAGAGGAACGTAAAAAACTGGTTTAATTTCTCCTGTTGTAATTATCCTGCCACAAATATTAGTAAACAAGAAAAAAAAAGTTTTATTTTTAATTTCATGTCCGTGCCTTAGCTTACGTAGTACGAGTATTTTAGGTATTCTGTGCTTACGTGGTTGGTTCCAGTTCTCCACTAATTAAATCGTCTACTCTGCCTCTATACCTACATGTATGCTTACGTGGTTGGTTCCAGTTCTCCACTAATTAAATCATCTACTCTGCCTCTATACCTACATGTATGCTTACGTGGTTGGTTCCAGTTCTCCACTAATTAAATCGTCTACTCTGCCTCTATACCTACATGTATGCTTACGTGGTTGGTTCCAGTTCTCCACTAATTAAATCATCTACTCTGCCTCTATACCTACATGTATGCTTACGTGGTTGGTTCCAGTTCTCCACTAATTAAATCGTCTACTCTGCCTCTATACCTACATGTATGCTTACGTGTTTGGTTCCAGTTCTCCACTAATTAAATCGTCTACTCTGCCTCTATACCTACAAGTACGCTTACGTGGTTGGTTCCAGTTCTCCACTAATTAAATCGTCTACTCTGCCTCTATACCTACATGTACGCTTACGTGGTTGGTTCCAGTTCTCCACTAATTAAATCGTCTACTCTGCCTCTATACCTACATGTATGCTTACGTGGTTGGTTCCAGTTCTCCACTAATTAAATCGTCTACTCTGCCTCTATACCTACATGTATGCTTACGTGGTTGGTTCCAGTTCTCCACTAATTAAATCGTCTACTCTGCCTCTATAGCTACATGTATTTTTTGTATGTTTATTTATCTTCGGAATTTGTGAACCGATTTGAAGGATTCTTTTTTTATTTGTAATGGTACTACATCTTCATCTTCAGAGTGGTCCTAGGTACATTTCATCAAAGTATTTTCAGGAAATCTATGTGTTATTCTAAGAATATATAAAAAAAAACATTGTGATGTCACTCTGTCCTCACCTGTCCAGCAGTATCACAGATCTCCACGCAGACCGGTCTGTCGTCCACGTCTACCACAACTGGAACAAGACAAAACGTAACATTAATAAAATAGAAATTTTCAAATCAACTCGTGAGTCCTCGCAAAAAAGTTCAGTTTGCGTACATGTTTCCGAGAAAAATGTACGCAAACTGAAGCCGAGTTCATTATTTCAAGAGTTAATTATTTTCTCTTGTTCTAAGTTCTAAGATTCTGTACTCTGAGGTTCTTGTACTTTGGGACTGGGGAATAACTTCATTAAAGAAAAGCACAAATAAAAAAAAAAAAAAAACATAAAAACCGCATCAATATCGGTCCATTCGTTTGGGAGATATGTGATCCTCCCTCCCATTCCCATCATTATAGCTAAGAACCATCTCGTTTACCCCAGCTTTCAAACATAAAAAATCGCAGCTAAATCGGTCAATTCATTTGGAAGCTCGCGCGAGGTCGCGACTGTGTCTAGTGTGTCGATTCCATCTGGGGCGCGGGCGGGTTGCCAGAGAAGGTAGGATTGGGTGAGGCCGCTGCCAGTACTTTGGCTGCGATGGCGTCGTCCGGGTCGTCCAGGACATCGCGAGGGCGTCTACGGAGAGCTGTCGTGTCTGTCGTGTAGTTCGCGGCTTCGACTACAAAGGGGTTGGGGTGATGGGGCGCCGCATCAAAGCGGCGAGAGGCATCTTTCATGAATTGACGGATCCAGGGAAGCTCGAGATCGCGGTGCAGGTCGGCAATCCTCTGATACCAGGGGGCACCTACTGCATTTCGAAGGAATTTATTCTGTATAATCTGGAGCTGTTCCAGAGTTGACGGGGAGGGTAAACATAATCCTTAGTACCTACTACTCGTATTTATCGCTAAAGAGTTTGTTTTAATACAATTTCTTTTAAGACCGAAAATAAAACCGCAAATTGTATTGAAAATTCAACACGCCCTCCATTTTCCTGTTTCCACGGCAAGCGGCGGTAAGTCACGTCACTCGACACTGCCTGCCTTGGGCCGGATGCGCGGCGAGCGGCGCCCGCGCACGAGACCGCACATCCTGCCTTTTGTGCGAGTAGGTTATACCTACCTATCTAGGTTTTATCACTTTTATTTGAGCCTTAGTGCTGTCAGTGATAATATTTGGGTTGGTTTTGAAAGTAAGCGTGTATTTTTTTTAAAAGCTTTTATTGAGCTTCACTTGTATGTCCTGAAATTTTGCAATCAATATTTCACCCACTTCCACTGAAGCTATCGGGCTGAAATTTGGCACACACGTTTGGTTCTCGTGACAATGAACGATTACTTAAATGTCGCCATTTTTAACCCAATATGGCGGACGTCACAAAATGGCGATTTATAATTCCCCTAGTAACCCCTATGATATAGAATCAAATGAAAGGGCTTGATAAGCGAAACACAATAAGTAAATTGACGTCATTCTAAATCCAATATGGCTACTGCATGAGCCTTTTTTTTTTAAATTATATGTTTTGTAACGTACAACAAAGTTCTCCAAACGATTGAAGCAACATCTGCGATTCCTAGCTGATCATTTAGGTTTAACAGTTTATACTTCACCCCTGTGTTAACCCCCTGGTTAAAAAAACACGAAAGCAAGGGGAAGCTAAGTAAATATGGAAATTAAACTCACTGATAAACATGGAACATTTCACAGATAAATATACTTAGGTACTCTTAGAGGGACTATAATTTTATTATAGACAGTCAAAAGAGTAAACGTTTGACTTTCGTCTTATTATGGTCACATTTCCCGAAGAACCGCTAGCCGTTGGGGTAGACGAGTTCTCGAGTGGGGACCACGTTTTTGGCGAGGTGGAGTGACGACCTGCGGAAAGCGGCTGTAAGAAAGTAGATGAGGACAGCTGAAGACCGAGATCAGTGGCATGCATTAGGAGAGGCAAAGGTATAGGCTGATGATGATGGCTGACGAACTTTAAAGAATTCGCCATAGTGTTGACTATCTCTTAAAATATAGTTACCCATGGTAGCTAGGTAGGTACTGTAACAATAATGGTTCAGGATACTTTTTTCTCAGACGGAAACTAAAATGAATCGAGATTATGTAATCTGTAATCACAATAGAATTATTTCTACGCCGGAGGACACGGAATGCGAAGCGCTTTTATCACTCACGCACGAGTCACGAACAGTCACGGGCCACGGTAGACCATGGCCACAGGTTACCTACTAGTTATGTGTGTCCATGACATTTGGTCCATGACCGCAAGCGCTCTCGCTGCATGTTATGCCGAGTACAACAGCGAAAGCGAGCGAGCGTGCGGTACTAATCGACGAATCCGTTTGAATCTCGTTCGTTCGGTCTGTACCCGGCATAGCTAAACCATAGAACAAATAATAGTACATGGCTAATCCAGCGCCTAGAAGGGTTACTTTACTACCATACGAGGCTCAAAACTTTTCAGCCGCGCCCCTCGTACGTCTTCGTTTGTATACATACGTACCATAGCTAACATGGTTATGTGAGAAAAATATATTTATCTACACTAATATCGTAAAATCCGGATTATGAACTCAAAAATGGTGTTTTTTTTAACTAAACAGTGTTATAATTATATATTTTTTCCCAAATTCCCATTAAAGCAGTGTTTTCGCTATTTATTATCTATGGCGCGTGTTACACCGTAAGCGCGCCAATTCGCAATGAACTGGATTTTGGCGGCATAATTTACTTTACATTAGTACCTAACTAATTTAATGTGTTTTACTTGATAAAAAGTTTTAGCATGATTAAAAATGTGTGACAGCAGTGTTAGTGAGGATAATTTGACTCCACCTGCAATCACGGAAACAGCAACGAACATGACGAACGAGCTTTTAACAGAAAAATCAAGAAAATGTTAAAACATATTTTTTCTTTATTAAATGCAAGTTCCTATTGCATGAGTGTGGATAAAGTAGTATGTGAAACGGCATATAACTAGTTATAAAACACTTGAGTGATACTATTAAAAAACTCGCCTAAAGCCGGCCTTACATTAGCTCTTTAAAAGTCATCCTGCACCACCTTGCTAAGCAGTGATGTGGTACTACTGCAATGTAGGAGTGAGGAATATTTATAGAAACAGTCCAAAATAACAGTTATGGAGGTATTGTAAAAGGACACGTTGGAACTGTTACGGAAAAAAACAACTGAACAATTATTTTGTAGAACTGGTTAAAATATTTTTCCCGCTGTTCTTTTTTGTAACGATATCTGAAAGTGATATCACTGTTTCAATTTTGAACAGAACTCTATTTTGCTCTAGGTAAGTAGGTCCAATACTGCACCATGTGATTTCTTATTTTATTTAAGTAGGTACTGTTTCTAAGCTCACATTGAGCGACTGAGTGTGAAAGACGGAGATCCAAAGAAAAACCAAGGTGGAAGACATAAGTACATAAACCTCAAGTGGCGATGAGAAGGACTCTTGGCATCTTACATTGATGGCAGGTGAAGTATGTCACTGATAGATTGGTGGCCCCGCATGGAAAATCGCAGCCGTAGAAGACCAGTGCAACAACGAGGGGTCGAGCTAAATTTGATATGACCTTGGCAAAGATTGTCTGAAAGCAGAGATGATAGTGTCAGAGGGAGAAGGTTTGTGCCCTGCATTGGGAGGATGAAGCTGACATTGATGATGATGATGATGATGATGATGATGATGATAGTAATTATTATAGCAACATCATCTAAGTAATATAACTACAACAAATTCAGTTTAATTTCATCATTGTCATAATCATCCTGGGGCATGCTCACCATCCTGTTCACCTATAGGGCTGTTGCTTGTCTCACTCACTCAATTATTTCTTTCCATCGAAATGTTGACTGGAAGAGATCGCTTTTAGCGATAAGTCCGCCCGTTGTACTTTAGTTATAAGATTGTTCCTATTTGTAGTATTTTTTTGGAAACTGGTGTACAATAAAGTATTATCTATCTATCTATCTTGTACGACACAAAGTCCATAATAACATGTTGTTAGATAAAATAACTAATATTATACAATAATAAGGTAGTGTACAAGTATCTTTAGACACTAAGTGGCAGTGGCAATGTGAAAAAAACATGGTCTGACTTGATTCGACCTTGATGATGCCACAGGGCTCTTTCAGACGAATGGCACAATGCCGTCGACAGAGTAGCTGCGAGTTGATGGGCAAACCACGAACTCTTCGCGTATCTGGTTTTTTTTTAAAACTAGCGACCCGACCGCGACGTCGTCTGCATGGGATACAATTTATCGCGAAAAAAGCATCCTGTGTTCATGTAGGATATTGAAAAACAATGGAAAAGAAAACCACCTACGTATTGTATTCTCTTTGCCACCAACGCTGTTTATGCTTTTTGACAGACTTTTTATTTGTTTCCATGGCAACCGTTCCTTACAGCAAGTAATCGAAATTTTCCAGTTTTCCGGTAGAAACTTACTATTTTTCGGCATAAGTAGTAGTATCATATGTGTTATTCCAGGGTATAAAGCTATCTCCATTCCAAATTTCACCAATATCCATAGCGTTAAAACTCGCCAAATAAACAAACAAACACCTTCACTTTTTCACTTTTATATATATATATATATATATATATATGTGTGTGTGTGTGTGTGTGTGTGTGTGTGTGCGGATAGCGAACGACACCGTAGTGACTAGCGACCCGCTACAGCTCCTGTAAGTCTAGGCTTTTTCTAAATATTTATATGAATAAAAAGTATGTGCACCGCTCGTATCTCACCAACACTCCAGCGTCGTTGCACTATGACACCATATGAATAGCGAGAACGCCGTAGCGACTAGCGACCCGCTACAGCCTCTTTATGACTAGGCTTTTCTAAATATTTCCCTGAAACTTTGTATCTTTGTTTGTTTGGTTTTTTGTTTGGGGATTTTTAACGCTAAAGCAGCCGATCCGACTAATCGGATCGGCTGCTTTAATGAATAAAAAATGCTTTAATAAATTCTGTACAATATAGAGACCAACATAGAATATTTTTTATCCCAGAAAATGATAAGTTTCCGGGGGAAACTGGAAAATTTAGATTACTCGCTGTAAAAAACGATTGCCATAGAAACGCAAAAATGACAGGCCTGTCAAAAAAAAAACCGTTCGTTGGTGCTACACTTTTGCATTGGTTTTTAACATCCTATATGAACATAGGATGCTTTTTTCACGATAAACCGTAGTCCGCGTTGACAAAGTTACGGGGAAAAGCTAGTAAATTATATTATTAGCAACCAGCAGTACAAGCATGGATCTTATCGATCGATAAATTTACCGACTTTTTTTAATTAAGTTTCACGTTAATATTCGATAATACGAGTTCAGTAGCACGGAACGTACTTATCAACTACGACATAAATTCGATAAATCATTTTTAGTACATAGATTTATATCAACAAAAGGAAGCATGAATCTTATTTTTGACAATTGTTGTCGATATAATAATAATATTACCGAATTTATCGAATTTTATCGGCTTTCCAAAGTTACACGACATATATTTTTTTTGTAAATTCCTTTTCGGATTATAAGCCAAAACGTGGAAGAGTCAGAACATCGTGAGGCAAGTTTCAGGGATACCAATGATCCTTTCGTTCTGGAACACCATTTTAAGATTATTTTTAGAATTTATAAGGAAATTTCCCTCGCCCTCATTCAAGATGTTGAGGGCGTTTGAGAAGGTGTCGATCTAATGGACTGCCTGCGCATGTTGTAGTATACTTGGCGTGCGCCTTCTGCGTCACGCATTGCGGCGGAGCGCTTTTGCGCCCCACCCACCCCCGTCCGGTGACGCTGTAGAGGTCAGTTATAGACCAACAGCACATATCCTTTCTAAAAAAAAAAAAAAAAAAAAACTAATGCTCTAATTATTATGGTACCTAGTAGGTACTCAGTCTAAAAAACTACCTGTATAATCATTGTTGTAGTCTCTATCAGCTAAATATTTTTTAGACTATTAGTCGTCTATCTGATATATTGTATAGTCCACGAGTTGCCATTTTTTAAATCGATAAACTCACGACGTGTTATCCAATCAATAAAATTTACCGAGAGGCTAGATCCATGCTACCGCATTTTAATAAAATTGATAAAAAAAAAACTGTTTGCCGGTCGATAAATTTATCGAATTTTATCGATCGATAAGATCCATGCCCGCAGGGCTGATGCCGGTTTATTAAAAAGTAAACACGATCACACACAATTTTATACTAGTGGATCTGTGGGCTGTACACCTCGCGTGCACAATATTTTTTTCAATCAATCTAAGGGTGCACAGTAGCACCATCTAGTTACCTTATTGTAAAATTAACATTATAACCAAGGTGCTCCATCAATCCCTACCTAGTAGGTAGGCTGATTCTACTAGTAGAAACCTAAAAGTGAGTAATTTACTTCATTTTTAGGAGCTCTTCTGCTACTCACGCCGAAGATCCTTATCAAATCTTCACCAATTTTTTATGAGACTAACATTAAAGTTCTATCATTCAAATAAAAAATAACCACCGAAATCGGATCATATAAGAAGAAGATATTCATTAGCTCCTTTTTTGCTCTTTTTTGGGGGAAGTAATCTAAAATGCTAAATATTTTAAATAATTCTAAAATCTCATCAAACCTGTATTCTAAGTTTCATCTAGATCGATTGAGAAATGCGACCTGTTGAGGAGAACAGAGATCTGGACAGACATAAGAAGGCATACCCAAGCTGAAACGATGTTTCGCTCGCACTTTGCGCTCGCTCAGTCAATTATACTTCACCAAAAAAAATTATTACACATGAAATACTTTTAGAAATTAAATAAGGGGAATTTAAGGAATGCAATTGAGAGATAATTGAACACCTTTGGCTGCCGACGGAATAGTGGCATTTCACTCCCGCCATCTTTTCATGCCATCTCACCACCAGCTGCTAGGTTCCGCCTCTTAGCGTGATATTCCTTGCAATATATTATATCAAATTTCATTTAAATCCGTACTCTACTTTCAACAAATACCTAATGTTTCTTCATATAAACTTTGCCTTCCCCGTTCACCGCTTTAAAGATGAATTTTCAAATATTATTAAACAAGTGTTTTTATAATCGACTTCACAAAAAGAGACCGTGTATGTTTATTTTTATGTATGTACACCCATTTATTTGCATATCAAAAAAAAAACATTGTTTGAAACCTTTGTTTTTATACTCTCCAAGTGATTTCATATAAATGTTATCAAAATTGGTTCAGTAGTTGTTCGACAATATATTGTGTTTTTTTTAGTAAATCCATTTGATTTTGTGTTTATATTGCCTCTTTAAGATTTCTAAACCGATTTGGATTTTTGATTTTGTTGTTGTTATATTCAAAAGAGTAAACTTTCAGTGTAGTCCCATATGAACTTTATCAAAATTGGTTCAGTTCTTTTAATTAGAAAATCTATTTGTTTTATAGTTTATGTTCTCTTATATATAAGGATTTCTGAACCGAATTAGATGATGGTTTTTACTTGAGAAACAAGACTTCCAGTATAGTAATGTTTAAATTGAATCAAAATTAGATTAGTAATTTTAGTTATTAGTTAATCCAATTGAAGTCGATTTTTGTACCATAGTTTTTTGTGCAGCACTTGTTTAAGACTATATTTACAAAGTGTCATCATCATAATTTAATAATATAAAAGCGGTTGGTGCTTTTTTTAGGTGCATGGCCATTTGTTTGTCGTGAAACGTATACGCCACGTACAAATCGTGAGTTATACCGAATTAAAGATCACAAAAACATATGTTTTTCTGATTATCCTCTGTGCGTCCTGCCACGTTAAACTCCGTCTTTTGACAAACAATATATATTCGGTACATCATAGAGCTGAGCTGAATACACCTCTTGGATACTCAGAGAATTTATCCTCCAAATTTCAAATCCCTAGATCCACCGGTTTAGACTCTGCGTTGTCTGTCAATCAGTAAGTCAGTCATCAGGTACATCACGGTTCTGTTTTATAGGTTTACTAGTGACTCGCCCCGGCTTTACACGGTAAGCGCTCACACCGCGGAATTTTCTCACTTTTAGCATTTATATGTCGTAATTTCTAAAAAACCCAGCAATGAGTGTAATTCAAAATCATTTGCAGTAGTGAGTTTAAACGAAAGACTATTGCCTACTCACGTACTTGACAGACTTGTTATTATTTATTTTCCACGGCAACATGTCATTACGTTCCTTATACAGCAAGTAATCATCATTTTTGCATAGTTTTGATACCTTGAGTTACATTATTGTAATTTTCGTAGGGATCTCTAATTTTTTGAATGATGAAATATTGCCCATGTTACTCGCTGGTAATGAAGCATTTTATAAATGCAAGCATTTTTAATATCAGTTTAGGATATTTATAGTTTATACATTAAAACCAACAAACAAACATTCAAGCAATCAAATTTTTCCTCTTTAAAATATATGTGTTGAAGTTGATTAGTGTAGAAGAATATGTAGCTTATTATTGTTTATCTTTACATAAGTTAACATTCTATTGCCGTCACCCCAACTGATGCTGGTTGCAATTGACATCAATAAGTGCCGTTCGTCTGCAAGGTTTTGTAGGTTTTCTTAGCAAAATATTTAAAAATAACCATTTATTTGTGCTATTTGAAAATTGTGATTTAATGTAATAAGTTATTTTTTTGAAAGACAAATGACGGTATTTTATTTGAGAAAGTGGATGCGAATATTTTCGAAAATTTGATTTCACCTAATTTGGTATGAAATGATCGATAATAAACTGTATAACCATAGCATATGATTTATTTTTCCATGTGTTCTTTTTATGTGTCGATGACGTTGAATCAATTATACCAAATAAGACCGCCCATAAGGTTTCATTTGGTATGATTGGCACAAAACTATAAGAAAGGCGGAGCGTCACGGCCAGTAAGCGTAATTCAAAATATTTGAAGGTGGAGCTTGATGACATAAAATGGGCGTTTACTTACTTATGTCAAAGTATTGACGTAGGTAAGTTTTCCACATTTTCCATTGCTCGATTTATTAAATGTCTTTCATAAGCTACTTGTATTAATAGCGCAATGAAACAGTAGATTATAAAATATCGGTGTCAATTTGAATGATGTAACCATTACTCCCCTCGTGCTAATAATTTCTTGAGCGGATTTGAGAAAAGAGTCGATGTACATCTGACAATCGGTTAACTGCAACCTAGCTTTTGGCAATTTTGTGCTATTAAAAGATATGCTTTGATAATATACTGATAAGATCTATTTTCTAATGAGAAATATCAATAAGTGCGGCTAAGAAAATCGATCTAAAATTTCACAATTTGGGTTTTACTTTTTGTGGTGTTAAACAATTGAGAATAAACTGTGTTACCATAGTATAGGATTTATTTTTCTTTCTGATTTTTAAACGTCAAACCTAGGAAGGAACTTAGCAAATACCTGCAGTTTCAAGGCTTTCTTTTTATATTGACTCACATAAAATAGGTCTAGATATCGCGTGATGTATATGATACATGTTGTTGAAACTTACGCTATTTTCAATAAACTAACCTAAACATTGCGCGCCTGTGCTGATAATTTTATGAACGGATTAAACAAAACGAACAATGCATGCCGAAGAAATTGCTAAATTCGACTTAAAAATTACTGCTTTTGTGCTATTTTTAAAATATGCTTTGCTAATATACTAATAAAATCTATTTTCTAATGGGAAATATCAGTAAGTGCGGCTTACAAAATCGATCTAAAATTTTGCAAATTGGATTTTACTTTTTGTGGTGTTAAGCAATTGAGAATAAACTGTATTACCATAGTATAGGATTTATTTTTCTTTCTGATTTTTAAACGTCAAACCTAGGAAGGAACTTAGCAAATACCTGCAGTTTCAAGGCTTTCTTTTTATAATGACTCACATAAAATAGGTCTAGATATCGCGTGATGTATATGATACATGTTGTTGAAACTTACGCTATTTTCAATAAACTAACGTAAACATTGCGCGCCTCGTGCTGATAATTTTATGAACGGATTAAACAAAAAGAACAATGCATGCCGAAGAAATTGCTAAATTCGACCTAAAAATTACTGCTTTTGTGCTATTTTTAAAATATGCTTTGCTAATATACTAATAAGATCTATTTGTTAATGGGAAATATCAGTAAGTGCGGCTTAGAAAATCGATCTAAAAATTTTCAAATTTTCTCAGATTTTATTTCACTAAATGAGTTATCAAATAATTGACAATGAACTGTATTACCACGAGATAAAAATTATTTTTCTATTTATCAAAAATATGTAGAAACTTAGTGCAAAACAAGCCAATTAAGTCAGATGGAATATTATACCATATTGCAACGTATTAAAATTTATTTTCAATCCGCATACCTCGCGATTGCTAAGAGGTATTTACATGAGTTTTTAAATTAAAAACGTGTTCTTGCATCTGCTTTTCACCTATTAATTAGGTTCAGATGTACCACATCACTAGCGAATGTCAAGGAGTAAGCGAGCTGATTTTTCTTAGGTGTGAAGAGGCCTTTAGTCTTGATTTTTAAACTCACTCTCGTATTTTAATGTAGTTATTATACAAACGTTTCACAAACTACTATTTTATTACCACCCATCTCTCTCCACAGAAGAACCGATACAACTAACTACGAATATAAGATGAAACAGTTCGACAATGCCGTTAGTGTATATATTCTGTGACAATGCATTATGCTTATCTTATGCCATTACAGATGCATTAGGTAAAGGTTGCCCTAGTGTTTAGTCCACGCTAGTTGGTAATAGATATAACTAAAGGGTTGTTCCAATGTATTTAGGAATAAATAAAATTTAAATAAAACTTAGTTTGTATCTCTTACTGGCTACGCCCCGCAGCTATGCCTGCGTACAAACTTTGCCACCCCCATCCACTCCCTAAGGCTCAATACGCGCGGTACCTGCGGTTACCAAAACTCGGTACAAAAACCGGTTTATGCGCAGGCGCATGTACTGAGCCTTTAGGGATGGATATAAAAATACCTTCCATATGATAATCAAGAAATAAAAAAAACCCTCAAGGACTTTAAAGACTCCAAATTTCAAATCTCTAGGTCCATCGGTTTATCGCATATATGTGGTTTAATTAAGCTACGCGTTGTCTGTTAGTCAGTCAGTCAGTTACAAGGAAGGTATATGTACTTGTTAAGTACATATAACTTCCTTGGTCAGTTAGTATGTCACGGTACTTTTATAGGTAAAGTATATACATTTCTTTCTTTGTCTCATCATTGGAAACATTTATCTTGTAGCCTACAACTATTTTTGTTTTTGGAAGTATTATACCTACTTACTTGTATGTTGTAATGTAATTACTTTCAGCCCATGAAAGAAATCTATCATAACATAATAGTATACGTGACGGCATGCAACCTTGCAGAAACTGTAATAATACTATTGTTAAGTCCCTAAACATAACACAATAGTTGAAATTGTATTGTGAAATATAAATTGTTGAAATCTTATTTGAGGCGAAGCCTTTCTACGCTGAACGAAAATTGTTTAGCTTGTATAGAAATGAAATGAATATGAAAAGCAGAAGTGAATGACCTCACATAATAGTACCAAGTACGAAGAGGAGACCTATTGTAGAGTTAATAATTACCAAGGTAAGTATATTTATATGGAGAAATGTAGAAAACTAAATGTAAATGGTTTTAAATCCCTAACACATAAAGTATGAAAGTAAAACGTTGATCATGTTATGAAAAATGTTACATTTATACAGCTTCTTGTTCGTAAAAAGCAGCACATTTTTTAAACATAAACGTTTTTATTTATCTTCACTATTTATTTCTGTCCTGGAATCTTGCAATTCTAATTTCGAGCACTTCCCGATTAACTCTCCGGCTGAAACTTTGGGTACCTCACTTTGGCCAGCTCACAAATAGATAACAAAGCATTCAAAATAAAAGTGACAATGAATAAAAAAAAAACCCTCATAAAAGCTTCTTTTTTAATTGAATTTTTAAATTATGCTTATTATTTTAGTTTTTGAAAATATTTTTATGCTTTTTATTTTATTTTAGGCAGTAGAACCGATTTTTCAAAAATAAAATGTAATACTTTAGCTAGCTTGTGATGAATGTGCGTGTGCAGATCTATTTTTCATTAGAAACGGGTTTTTTCAACTTTTTGTGGGTTATCGGAATTACCCCGCATTCTGTATCTCAGGAATTTGATAAGTAATCTTACTAATTGTAATATTTAACGACAGATAATTGGTTTTGGTGCTTTAATTTGTGGGTTAGGATGCGCTACCAATTGTTTATAAGTTTCTTTCGGAAATACCCCAGAGGGTTTTTCGAATAAAAACTGCTTTTCCATAGTAGTTTCCAGAGGTTTACTTACTACTGAATGTCATGTGAGGTAATTCCAAAAACCAAAGTGATCAAATATGTTTTCTGGCTATACTATAAAAGATATCAGATTGTTTTTTATAGAGGGGTAAAGTAGAATGAAAAGGAATTTTAAACTTTATGTACAAACCTAAACAGATGGATTTACAGTTTCGTTCGGAATTACCCTCGTGGTATTTCGAAATCACACCTGAACAAAAGAAAAAAAAAACAAGCTTTAAAATGACTGTATTTACGGAACGCAATTACATAGATCTATATAGTTTATCGCAAGAGTTAGAATATAAATTTCAACAAATAAAAATAACATATAGTAGTTAGTAGTAAACTAACAAAGATTATTAATAAAAAAAAACAATATTTAAACACCATATCAAGTAATAAAAAAATATTTCGGTATTACCCAAAAGGACCTTAGTTCAATAGAACAACTTAATAAAGTGCTATTATTTATTCTGTAGTTCTGTCATCGTAGAGATCGAATCCGCAACCGCAGAGATATAGGACTGAAGTCGAGGAACGTCGACCTTACTACAGAAAGCTGCCTTCACAATGACCCGATGATCGCCAGATAACGTGAGTGAGGCACATAATCTGTTTAATTACACCAGAACTAATTACCGACTACGCGGGCTGCAGAAAACGAAAGCGCACTTTTGTCTTGCCGACATCACGGAATAAATTAATAGCCGACATTATACAGATGGTATCTATTTTGCAGAACTGTTTTATTTACTGATGTCTAAATCTGCGTGCGAACACTGCGAAATTGTAGCGTTACTTTCACTGTCTAAAGTAGTACTCGTATAAACGGTACAAACTGGTATTTATCAATATAATAAGAATACGCAAATAACAAAAACAAAATATAATATCCGAAACTATCGAATATATGACAGAAACTATAGAAATACGAAATACTTAACAGTTCCGCATAATTTGTTTCGGGATTCAAATTCAAATATCTACAACTATGTGAGCTGTAGACCTCGAGAACACAAACTTTTTTGCAAACAATCTAGTGGTGCATAATCGCGCCATCTAATTTCCTTATTGTAAAACTAAAGGCCTCCTCACACCTAAGAAAAATCAGCTCGCTTACTCCTTGACATTCGCTAGTGATGTGGTACATCTGAACCTAATTAATAGGTGAAAAGCAGATGCAAGAACACGTTTTTAATTTAAAAACTCATGTAAATACCTCTTAGCAATCGCTAGGTATGCGGATTGAAAATAAATTTTAATACGTTGCAATATGGTATAATATTCCATCTGACTTATTTGGCTTGTTTTGCACTATGTTTCTACATATTTTTGATAAATAGAAAAATAAATTTTATCTCGTGGTGATACAGTTCATTGTCAATTATTTGATAATAATAATAAACACTTTATTACACCATATAAGGATCAAATACAATAACTTATTTTTTAAATACGGCACAATGGGCGGTCATAAGTGAATTAAAATCTGAGAAAATTTTCAAAGCTCTTTGCTGTCTTATGAGATTTTCCATTAAAAAAAAGATCTTATAACAGTACTTCAAAGCATATTTTTTAATAGCACAAAAACATTATTATTCAGGACAGAAGTTAGCAATTTCTTTGATATACATTGATTTATTTGTGTTATTCGTTCAATAAATTAAAAGCACGAGGCCCGTAATGTTTATGTTAGTTTAAACAAAATGTATCATATACATCACGCGAAATCTAGAACTATTTAATTATAGAAATGAAGTACTATCTAGTTACTTTATTGTAAAACTAACATTAATAACCAAGGTGCTCCATCAATCTCTACCTAGTAGGTAAAGGGCTGATTCCACTGTTAGAAACCTAAAACTTAGCACTTTATTGCATTTTGAGGAGCTATTCTGCTCATCACGCCGAAGATCCTCATCAGATCTTCACCAAGTTTTTATGAGACCAACTTAAAGTTACTACCTTTCAAATAAAATAAATAATAGTTTAAAAAAACTAAAAAACACGCTTTATATAGAAAACCAAACTAAAAAATAGAAAATAAATTTTAATAGTGTAACAAAGAAAAAAAAAATCAAAAAAATCGTGGGGTGCATGAGTCAATAGTTATAAATATTTCATTGACAGATATGAGAAGAAGGATTATCATTTCGATAATATCTTAAAAAGCACCCCACGCTTTTTTTTAAATAAAACATTTTTTTCTTATTTACACTATTAAAATTTATTTTCTATTTTTTAGTTGGTTTTCTATATAAAGCATGTTTTTTAGTTTTTTTCAACTATTATTTATTTTCTACCTTTTTTTCTTCGAATTATTGCATTGTCATCGGTTTTTGACAGGTGTGCAAAATTTGAATGAAATCTGACCGTTTAAAGTGGGTCAAAATAGCGTCCAAGGAGTCGGTTACAAACATACAAATATACAAGTGAAGCTAATATAAAGCGTATAAAAAGAAACATCGAAATCGGATCTAATAAGGCGGAGATATTTAGTAGCCCCCTTTTTGCACCTTTTTTGGGGAAGTATCCCCAATCAAAAATCCCCGACGACTAAAAAATTCTTAAAATTTGTTTAGTCTGTATACCAGGATTCGTCTAGATCGGTTGGGAAATGCGACCTGTAGAGGAGAACAGCCGGACAGACATCCGAACAAAAGCAAGAATGTTTGCCCAAGCTGAAACGGTGACGCTTCGTGCTCGCTCGGTCAATAATTGGTCGGTATTTAGTACATACGAGTATAGCTTATGATAAGAAGAGAATCAGTAATTGTTTTTTGTATCGGTTTTTTATTTCCAGTCCCCCGTACCACAGGATAAATAATAGCCCGTACAGGGATGCCATGCCAGGTATCCTGTCTTTTGACTAAAGCATGTTATAGATACTACGAAAAAGAGATACATACTATTACTGCAGGAACCTATATTAAGTTAGGTATAGGTACATTTTTAATGTAAAATACCTAACTAAATATAGGTTCCTGCAGTTCATTAAAAATGTACCTACATGAACAGCAGGAACCACCTAACTCGACTCGTAAGCGTTAGTATCCGCAGCTCGTTGAGTGTAGCGAGTGCTGTATCAACTCATTAGCTGACCATCTTCCCCAGAGAGAGATGTGATAACCACTTTAATACAATAATACCTATAGATTCGTTCACGTACTTTGGTAATAGATTCGAACATTTTTAATCCCAGAACGCGAAAAGAGAAGGGTATTATAAGTTTAAGGTGTGTATGCGTGTGTCTATCTGTGTCATAGTAGCTCTTTATCTTTTTACAAATATATATATTGGTTTTACAATTATTTAATATTTTAGAGCTTTTCCTATAGAACTTATTTTATTACATTTTTTTTCAGAAGGTGCTCACTCAATGCACACGCACACGCTCCCAAACAAACGTTTTTTGTGTTTGAAACCTGATGTCATTGAGATGGTTTTTAGCTTTAATGGGAGGGTCGGGGGCTAATTTTATTTTTATTTGTTTTTGTTGTAACGAGTAACTAAAACAAAATGTGAAATTCCCTAAAATGAACAGACTTAAATTGGGCCCCGGAGGGGTTGCAAGGGCAAGGGGTGCACTTTCACCCCCTGGCTTTCATAATTGAAATCTGGTTTAATTTACACGAATAGAAATAGTTAAAATACTTACAGATGTTACATTCTATCATTTGGAATCGTTTTTCACTTTTGCACCGATATAAATATCTGAAAGTCGATATGATCAGGTATATTACAACCTATTTCACATCTATATAAGATAGACTTACATTTGAACAAATCAAAAACTACTCAGCCTAGCCTAATTGAATCGTAAACGAAAGGTGAAAAGTGAAGTCCCGATCCCGACCGATCTGGCATTCAGGGTTAGCCTCCCCGCAGCCCGTTGACCCGTCTACGCGGCGCCGCGCGCCGCGCCGCTGCGACCTTCCACTCCCGACTCCCGAGGGAGATGCGATTAACCTGACCTGTTTACTGAGGACTTGTGGAAAATTCAACGAATAACTTGGTAACTCAATCCCTAATTGGATACCTAGATACATTAAAAAAGACTTGGCTAAAGGTCGTGCATCCAAGCCTTAAAAAAACGGGTACCAGCTATGTAAATTACGACATTACGGCTTCAGATACCTAACTGCCACCATTTTGCAAAGAAAACCTTTAGTATCTGAGACTTCTGATTAAAAGCTATTGGAAACAGATTTAAATTGAAGAGAATTCGTTTTATTATTTGAATTCTTTAATCTGCTAAATTAAAATGGTTTCATTTTACGAGTGTTCGTGGTCACTTCCGACGCTTTACGACCGAATTCTATGGTTGATGAATATATTGGGTATTAGCAGTTTTTAATGGCGTTCTGGCAACACCTGGCATTAGGGGAAATTAACTTGGGTAGGTACCTAACCTACCCAAGTTGGCGTTGTCAGTCTGAGACGCATTGTTTGCTAAAGACCAAAGATGTGCATAATGTGCATTAGTAAGTATGTGTTTATTACCTACCTACCTAATATGCATTGATCTAAGGAAAGGGTATGTATTCCAAATGATTGTGGGTGCTTTCCTTAACTTTTCTCTCTTCTTTCTTCACTACTCTATCTCATCAACAACCTATACTAGTCCACTGCTGGCCATAGGCCTCGCCCGCGGCTCTTCTCTTCCAATAACTGCCAGCTACATTGCGCAGATCGTCGCTCCATCTAGCTGGAGAGCGTCCTACTCTACTTTGCCGATTCGCGGCCTCCACTCTAGAATGCGTCTACCCCAACGGTTATCGGTTCTTCGACAAATGTGATCAGCCAAATTGCCACTTCAGCTTGCTTATTCTCTGAGCTATGTCAGTTACCTTAGTTCTCTGCCGAATAACCTCATTTCGGATTCAATCTCTTAGAGAAACTCCGAGCATAGCTCGTTGTATAGCTCGCTGAGCGATCTTGAGCGTCAGTGTCCACGTTTCGGCTCCATATGTAATTACGGGTAGGACGCACTAGTTGAAGACTTTTGTCTTCAGGCATTGTGGAATGGAAGACGAGAAGACTTGACGAAGTATTCCAAAAGCTGCCCAGCGCCGCCTAGCTGAATCCTTCTACTGGCTTCCTTCTCAAAATTGTTTCCACCTAATTTAACAATTTGTACGAGGTAAATATACTCCTGTACAATTTCGAGAGGTATGCCACTGACTACTATTGGTACATTGATCATGATTACTCTGCTACTCTAACAACTTTCTTGCTTCTTACCTTATGGAGTTAACGCACTTACAAATAAAATTAAATAAAAATATTTTATTACGCCCGTAATTTAAAAAAAATACCCTGTCTTAAACTCGTAATCATCCCAATGAATGAACACTTGAAAGTCAGATTTAATTGGTGCTCATATTTTTACGAGTATAAAAAACTCAGAGAGCTGTAGCTCTCTGAGTTTTCAGTCATAAACAATAATTAAATAAGTTCACCTACATCATGTTAGTACAGTTAACATGATGTAGGTGAACTTATTTAATTATTGTTTATCTCGTCTCTCTCTTATCTCGTCAAAAGGATAACTGGTTATACTGCCCGTAGGTACAAATAATTAAGGGTTGGGAAGGGAGCAATCTTGCTTGGGAGCATGTGAGTGAAAATAGAGACCTTTTATTGGAAAGCGATCGTCGATTGTGTAAACAAATGATATTTTCTTAATCATTGCATCATTACGTACGATTCAAGAAGCATCGCAACTAGCTTATCAAAAAGGTAAGTACGTATGAAAAGAAAAACATATTGCATCACAAAATTATATTCACGGCACATCAGCTGATCAAAAACTGAACTACGGAGGAAACAGTTCCTTGTGTAAATAAGTATTAGTTGACCGAGCGAGCGCGAAGCACGAGTGAAGCGTCTCCGTTTCGGCTTGGGCAAAAATGCTTTCTATGTCCGGATATCAGTCCGGCCGGATGTCAGTCCGGATCTCTGTTCTCCTCTACAGGTCGCATTTCTCAACCGATCTAGTCGATTAAGAGAATTTTAAGAATTTTTTAGTAGTCGGGGATTTTTGATTGGGAGGGTACTTCCCCCAAAAAGGGGCAAAAAAGGGCTACTGAATATCTCCGCCTTATTAGATCCTATTTCAATGGTTCGTTTTTTATTTGACAGGTAGTAGTGAAGATCTGACGAGGATCTTCGGCGTGATGAGCAGAATAACTCCTTAAAATGCAGTAAATTTCTCACTTTTAGGTTTCTACCAGTGGAATCATCCCTTTACCCTCTAGGTAGGGATTGATGGAGCACCTTGGTTGTTAGTTTTACAATAAGTTAACTAGATGGCGCTACTTTGCAGTGCTAGATTGTATGCAATAAAGTTTGTACGCGCGAGGTCTACTTACAGCTCACAGAGCCACTAGTACTATGTGCTGCATATATCCCCTAATATGCAGCATGACCCATTTTTATTTATACCTAAAGGTGAAAACGTGGAGGAAATATTAAAGTCCGAATGGAAATATCGCACTGAATGCTAATACTTTATATAATATAGGTCTGTGATATAGGGCGTACCCAAAGAGAACAATTTATTAAAATCACTACGTTTTAGGCGTCGTACCGTAGTACTACTAATTAGTCTCTGGTCGTACATAATAGGGAAGGAAATGGAAATAACAGGGTGGCAGATAAGTGACCGAACGAGCGCGAAGCTTCTTCGTTTCAGCTTGGGCAAAAATGCCTTTGTATGTCCGGCGGATATCCGGCTGTTCTCCTCTACGGGTCGCATTTCTCAACAGATTCTCGTGAAATTTTATGAGCAGCTGCAGTCTCAACATCGACAGCGATTGCTTACCAAACGTAATCAGTCGCAAAGTCCGATTATAACGATATTTGGTAGTATCTGCCAAATATCGATGTCAATCGTGATCAATGTCAGTACGATACCGATGACAGTCGATAGCTTCTGACTATAACTGTCAAAGCTAACTATTGTCATACCGATTTCGGTTGAAAAGCAATCACATTGTATTCTCTTACATGATTGATTTTATATATATTCTATATGTCGATTCTGTATTTCCAAATTTATCAAAATGGCGGACATATGGGGCCTATATTAAAAAAAAACTGTCACCTTTTTGTTTTCAAGTACGCGGTGAACATTTATTCAGTTTTAAGCTATGCAGACTCGCGAGGTCTAGGTACAGCTCACAGAGACACTAGTTTAAGGAATGCAAAGAAGAAAAACACGAAAAGTTTGTAGAACAGGGTTTCTCCAAAGAGAATGAATTTCGCTTACTCTTTTGGTTTCCAGAGGGTATCTCTGAAAATATATAATAGGCAAGTCCGTTCCCAAAATGGTTGGTATATAAGCTTAGTGGCGTAAAATTCTTCCTCATAAAAGAGTCCCTACCAAAGAAGCCGTTGAATTACGCTTACTGTTGTTTCTCTGTCCCTACCACTGAGTTTATCAGATATATGGTCTATACCTTCCTTCTTCTTACAGATTTTTCGTCTGGCCAGCAACTATGAGGTCTTAGATTAGGAGATCAAAACCACCCCAGAATGGATCATAGGCATTAAAAAGGCATATGTACATTAAAAAGCCTAAAAAACTTACGAGTGTTACGAATAATAAACTTTAAAATCTTGTGAATGAATGCGCCCGCGCCTCGTATGCATCAATTTCAGATCAAACACAGAATGGTTTATCTCGACACCAAAGTGAAGTAGGCTCTAAGATTGTACCACAACCATAAAATAACTTTTTATTAATTATTATTATGCCCAAGCCAAAGAAAATATTGCTATACTACGCACGCACCACAGCCAATGGCGACCGATCCATATAACAATACCTAACACTAACATTCCTGTAATCATCGTCACTACGGCTCTATTGTTTACGAAACATGTGTCCGTTCCCACTCATGCAATTTCTTGTAAATCCTACAATCTTTAGGGCTGTAATCTATCTTCATTTATCAGCGTAGGTTGTAGGAAGGACGTACGTGGGTTGTGGGAGATATTCAATGCAAAAATAAATTTTCCACCGATAAAGATCAGTGAAAAGATTTTCCGACGTGCACATTTACAAGAACCATAGCAATATCAAGCAAGAACACTATAAAAAAGCAAATAAATATTGTTTGCTGTTGCGAGTGTACCAAGTGGCCGTGCTCCTATTAAATGGCTAGTGCTAGATGCTGGCTTTCAGACAAACCGCGCTGGTGATGTTTATGGACGCCCCAACAGTTTCTTTTTGCAGAGAGATGCAATCGATTTTAGATCCATGTCTATATAGGTGTCTGTCTATGAGTATTCTATAAAAACAAAGGAACTAGCGAATCGAGCGCGTTTATTTTAGTCGTTTATATTTGTGTAATCACCTATCTACTTACTTAAAAACGAAAGATCTCCATAATCGTGAAGCGCGAACGCAACAAGCGCATTTTTTTTTTAGATGAATCAGTTTAAAAATGATACATGATTCCAAATCATATGAAAATAACGACTGCTAATAAATACAAACGAGCAAAGCGAGCGCGAACATTTTTGGCTACATCTGTTTGAGTATTAAACCAAATTAAAATCAAAAAAGAGACGGCGAAACATTATAAACCGCGAGCGGAGCGAGCGCGGCATTTTTGATACATTTCCACCAGTGGAATTTTACTTGGATATTTAGTTAATAGGACCATCCTTGAAAGCTGCAGACGATGAGTCGTCATCATCATCATGTCAGCCTTTAGAAGTCCACTGCTGAACATAGGCCTCCCCCAAAGAGCGCCATGACGAGCGATCTTGTGCCATCTCCATCCACCGACTTCCTGTTATGGTTACAATGTCGTCGGTCCATCGTGTGGGGGGTCTCCCCACACTTCACTTGCTTGTTCGTGGTCGCCATTCGAGAACCTTTATTCCCCAGCGGTTGTCGGTTCTGCGAACTATATGGCCTGCCCATTGCCACTTCAACTTGCAAACTTTGAGAGCTAAGTCAGTAACCTTAATTCTTCTACGGATTACCTCATTTCAGATTCTATCATGTAGTGAAACACCGAGCATAGCTCTCTCCATTGCACGCTGCGCAACTCTGAGCTTGTGTATGAGACCAATAGTTAGCGACCACGTCTCAGCTCCGTATGTCATCACTGGCAACACGCAAGATAAACTGATTATAAACTTTCATCTTGAGGCTCTGCGGTATCTGCGACGAGAAGATATGTAAGACGATGAGTAAGTCTCGTAAAAGGAAAAGATAAAAAACCGGCCAAGTGCGTGTCAAACACGTTAAGAGTTTACTTAGGGTTCCGTAGCCACAATCTTAAGCTACCCAACTTTGAAAACCGCATTGCAATCGGTATAATAGTTTTTACGTGATACGCCAACACAGTTCTTTTTACGATTGGATTAAGTCTCACTATGGAATTTGTTCAGAGTTGACTCTAAGTACTATTATTTATTCTGTGACCATATGTGTTATGTGATTTGTGTTTTTTTTTACTATTAATCCCCCAGGGGATCCACGTGGACAAAAAATCCAAATGAATCCCCAGGGGATCCATGTTAGGGGAGCCAAGTGGACGGAGCTTATTTATTATTTATTCTGTGACTCGGGCATAAAATGCGCAACCTTGGTTGGCTGGTAAACTAATAAACCCTAGATAGCCATGATAATTTTGTTAGTAATTTCGTATTATGAGCTAACCCGTTTTTTTTTCAAATTTTGTTCATCATCGTCGTCGTCCACGCAGGATAAAGTCGCGGGGTGCAGCTAGTTGAACATAGCAGTCACTCGTCTGTTCAGTAAATCTTATTTAAAAAAACAATCGATAGATTCAAGACGACCGGCCGCGGCAAGGGAGGTAAAGGTCTGGGCAAAGGTGGCGCCAAACGCCACAGGAAAGTGCTCCGCGATAACATCCAGGGCATCACGAAGCCGGCCATCCGCCGTCGCAAGGGCGGCGTCAAGCGTATCTCCGGTCTGATCTACGAGGAGACTAGAGGCGTGCTGAAGGTGTTCCTAGAGAACGTGATCAGAGACGCTGTCACCTACACCGAGCACGCCATGAGGAAGACCGTCACCGCGATGGATGTCGTCTACGCTCTGAAGCGTCAAGGCCGCACGCTCTACGGTTTCGGAGGCTAAGCGCGCGCAACATAGTGCAGTCGAAAAGAAACAGTGCTAAAAATACATGATGGCACAAAACTAAAACGAAGCATAAGTTGAAGTGAGTATGGATGCTACCCAACTTTAAATCGTTATAGATCCTAAATAGTAGTGTCTTTTCTTTATGACTTAGAGAGGGGAGACATATAACTTAAGCAAAACTGTCACTTTAGAGCCAAAAACTTTGAACTGTTAACAGTTTTGAATAAAATGGCTGTGACATACAGACAGACAGGACGAAGCTATAAGGGTTCCTTGTTTGACTACGGAATCCTAAAAAAAAACAGGGCCATTCGGTTTTCTATGGTCTGGAATTCGACCTAGTATACTAATAGGTAGCAGGAGCTGTAACACTTTGCATTTAATCATCTCAAGGCATTTTGCTATTTCTAAAGATGGTATCTGCCCTCCGATTCAGCTAATAAACCGCAACATCGCTGCGCGATCGTTGCGGGCATACTAAGAAAAATAAAAAACTGGGGAAGTGTAGGGGGATGAAGGTTCGGGGAAGTGAGGGAAGGTGAGGGAAAGAGAAGGGATGGCGGGGGGGAAGTGGACAAATGGTGGGGGAAAGTGAGGGAAGGGTCCACATTTCACCAGTTTTTTTTCTGAGTATAGCCACACTAAAATGTAACGATCACGTTGCAGTGCAGGTTAAGTTTGTTAGCTGAATCGCACTTCTGCTCTATCTTGGCATTCTTGGCTAACCAAATAGAGTAAAACAAGGTAACGGTAAAGTATTAGCTGAAAAAACTCCGAGGTAATCTACTGTGGATAAAATTTATGGAGTTCGGCTAGAAATACTGGTTAGTTAGATCATAAAACAACATTTCGTATTAACGTAGTATAAAATTTACAAAAAGTCATGGAATGTTTTAAGAAAGAAGTCTAATTGAAAGTATTTATTATTTTTAAAAGTGTACTTTCAAGGGCAGTAAACATGTCTTGTAGGTTCATTTTACCGCCCTAGTGCGGTAAGTGTAAAGATAAAGCACTAGTGAGATAACTTTACAGTTTTTTACATACTTAAATAAGTACACTAGCAAGGAGTATTATAAAATGTGCACTGAGACATCATACGAAGAAATTTGATAAAAAAATTATTAAAATTATTATAAACTGTATAATTAATTACCACAGGTTTTTAGGGTATAAAATAATATTTAAAAAAAAGAAGTTATTAATGCTGTTCGTTCGACATTCCCTTCCGCAAATTTCCATCAAATAATAATTTATTGTATTCGTAGTTATTTGTTCCTCTGTGGTAGTTACCAGATCGAAATGTGAAATTTGTGTTATTAAAGTTTGTTATAACCTATTTACGACCGTAGTATCACAATGTAAGTACTATTTTAATTTGCTCCATAGATTATGTTTTTAAGTCAAATGGAGAAAACAAAATGACAATTTGCAAGGCGTGGTACTGGTAGGGAGTTGATATAGCAAGCGCCCCGGGCGCACGCCCGGACGCTCGCTCATAGTAACTATTTAGTAATCTGTGTCAAGACGCCATACATTTTAGGCCGGCCGCGCGCCCGTGGCGCTTGCTGTATCAACTCCCGTAGGGTTAACTTATTTTATTCGATGATTACGTAATTGAATACCTAATTTATGGGTACTTTTATTTATTCTGTGTTTACGGTCTCAGTTCGGGCACAGATTAAATAGTAGTTGCCCAAAGCGTTAGGGTTGTACTATTATTGATTCTTAGCCAATAGTTACTGTGATAGCCCTAGTTATCCACACTCGTCATTGTCTCGTAACCACGGATTTGCTTACATAAACTGCGGTAAACAAACTCTATCTCAGAAATCGTTTAAATCCTACTGCTGCGGGTTTATTTGGAAATTTGGCAGATACATGAGGAAATCTTGGAAACTATTGTTTATTTTATTGTTTAACTGCTGACCTATTTTTACACGTGACGTGTTAAAAAAAACTTACCAAGTTCTCGTAACATGTATTGAATATAAGTTACGTAGGTATATAAGTAACCTACCCACATAATTTATTGATTGGAAAACCGTGCTTTAATAAATAATATAATATTTCGACAAAGAGGTCAACCGACGAATCCAACTCGGATGGGCAGCGTTCGGGAAATTACGCCATATCTTCTCGTCGCAGATACCGCAGAGCCTCAAGACGAAAGTTTATAATCAGTGCGTGTTGCCAGTGATGACATACGGCACTGAGACGTGGTCGCTAACTATTAGTCTCATACGAAAACTCAGAGTTGCGCAGCGTGCAATGGAGAGAGCTATGATCGGTGTTTCACTACGTGATAGAATCAGAAATGAGGAAATCCGTAGAAGAACGAAGGTTACCGACATAGCTCCCAGAGTTTGCAAGTTGAAGTGGCAATGGGCAGGCCATATAGTTCGCAGAACCGACAACCGGTGGGGAATAAAGGTTCTCGAATGGCGACCACGAACAAGCAAGCGAAGTGTGGGGAGACCCCCCACACGATGGACTGACGACATTATAGCCATCGCAGGAAGTCGGTGGATGGAGGTGGCACCAGATCGCTCGACATGGCGCTCTTTGGGGGAGGCATATGTTCAGCAGTGGACTTCTAAAGACTGACATGATGATGATGAATAAATAATATTGGTACATTTAAAGGCTACGATTTACATAGTCAAGTTTTAATTTATTATTTTACTAGCTGATGCCCGCGGCTTCATGCGTTGTCATTTCTATGGGTTAAAAGTATTCTATGTACTATTCCAAGACCTAAAATACCAACATTTCATCAAAATTCCTTCAGCCGTAAAAAATACTTTTATCGTTTTCTCGGCTTGCACTCATCGGATTGAGATACCAAGTACACCAATTTTTAAGTCAAACCCTAAGCTATCCAACAATGAAAAACGCAAACGCATCGCAATCGGACCAGTAGTTTTTACGTTTTGCGCGAATATACATACAGACAAACAAACATACAGACATGATTTAAAAAAAAACTATTCTTGTTCAGTAGCTTATTTTAAGTACCCCAGACTATATATTTTTTAATTATCTTCGTTGTACAGACTATTTCGTTCCTATTGCTTTATTATGTATAGAAAATGATTTATTATTTTAAAATGATACTTAATCAGCGACTTTATATTATCGTAGGCTCAACATTTCTTCTGGCTGTACCGCATTAACTACACTAATTGTATTGCGAACGAGTTTATTTCTCACATTACTCTTGTAGTTAATTCTTTATCCAGCATGTTTATTATAACATGAGTCACGGTAGAGGTACAATCAGACTGGATCGCTCAGCCACCGCGCTGGTCTGTCTGTATGTACCTTTACACAAAGCTGTTAAGAGTGTAGATGTAAACGTATATCCGCTTCACAGACATCTTTATTGTACCATTAATTTCATTAACTATGTTAAACCACTTTACACCAATATTTCAAGTTTTTAATGTCAATACATTGCGACAACACGCAAACCGTTTATTTAAACCTCAATAATTTCTTCAGGAAACGTTGGATCTGATTTCCGGTTTATTAACTTAATAAGCCATTAAGTAGGCATCTACATCATTAAATCGCATAATTGGTAATAGTTAATAAATAAATAAAGCAGATACATGTAAAATCGACAGTTAACTTAAAAGTAAGAAGTTGTTCATTTCCGATAGGCCACTTAAACGTGTTAAGTTAAACACGTTCTAAGTTTACTGACAAACTGTTCGTCACTAAACGAGTAAACTTGAATTCTTAGAAGTAGAGTTATTTATACAATTATTTTTGTGGTTACACTATCCTCTTACAAAAACCGCAAGATGTTGTTTTTGAGAAAAGGCAAGCAGTTATTCAGTCTGTGTTTATAAGTTTATAAAGGTTTATAAATCCAAAAGAAAAATGCTTAAAAATCAATACAGCACTGCGAACCCATAAAGTCAATGATATTATATGTAATTGACTAAAGTCACGGAGGTAGATTATCTAGATAGGTACCTATAAAACCGTACGTGACATACTGACTGACAGACAACGCACTGTCTAAACCGGTAAATTTAGAGATTTGAAATTTGGAGGAAATATTCCTTTAGTACATTAGTTGTGCAAAGAGGAGGAATTTTTTAAAATGCCTTCCCGAAGGGGCACGCGTGTTAATCTGCGGGCGCAGCTTTTTGTTATCACGATGAGATGATTTTGTATCTTTCGACGAGTGATGGATCCACAGCATACACTATTCTGTGTTAGCACACATCATAAACCTTGAGTGGAGTGAAATTGATTTACCAGGTGCATAGGCACCTGTGGGATTTGCAATTGGCGACATTTAGTGTTCGGATCAGGAACTAAACCACCAGGAACTAAAACTTCTAAAGAAGGGCCTGTTGCTGTACACCGCCGCACAAAATTACTGATCTAGCAGTTTTTTATACATTTTTATCTACACTCATATCGTAAAATCCGGATTACGAACTCAAAAATGGTGGCATAATGATATACATTACACACGGCACGTCTCTAATAAGAAAAAATATTAAATTATAACACTGTTTTTTGAACTAAACGATGTTTTAATATATATTTTTTACATAAAAGCACCATTAAGGCTACGCACTTTAGAGGGTTTTCGTCATTTATTATCTATGTCGGCGCGTGTTAGACCATACTATGCGCGCGAATTCGCTGTGGACTGGACTATGGCACCAAAATTTAATGTGATTAAAAATAAAAATTTGTTAATTAAAAATGTGACAAAGATGTGTTAAACATGTGAAAACAGTGTTCGTGAGGAAAATTTGACTCCACCTGACATCACGGAACAGCAACGAACATGACGAACGAGCAAAATCAAGAAAATATTACGACATAAATTTTTTCATTAAAGTAAGTTCCTATTGCATGAGTGTAGATAAAGTAGTGTATGAAACGGCACATCACTAGGTATTAAAACACTCGAGTGATACTATTAAAAAACTCGCCTAAGTCTCGTTGTTGAAACTCACTCTCGTGTTTTAATTCCCCTCATTATGCAACCGTTTCATAAACTACTATTAAAGTGCGATTGATTGTGTTTTTTTACGTATGTTTATTGAAATGTAACGCTGCGCCGTAAAGGGTTAATAAGTAGAGTCAACACATTTGGCGTGTCGGCATTACAAAGCCTGTGTCATTCATTGATTCTTCTGGCTTTTTAGGTTCTGACGCAATCATTCATTTTGTTGAAGTTTCCAACAACAGACTAATGAGTCATTTCAGATTTTTCTACAATAAAAACTAAATACTAACATTGACTGATCCGATTTTGATGAAATTTTGCACAGTGTAAACCACAGAAACCAACAGAGACTTCTTTTATTTTGGGAATAAGACAGGGAAGCGAGAAAAATACGACGCAGCAATACGCTATACGATACGATAATCGTTTACGATGTAGGTAAAATATACTGCAATGGGCGCAGCTAGTTTCAGTAAATTATAACAAGACTTATACACTTGCTATAATTTACCTCTCTAGCCGTCATATCGTTTTAGTATTTTGTGTCATAGCATTATAATTTATTATGTGGTCATAGTCCACTGGTGCATTGATTCTGTTCACTTACAAATCTCACGATGTGATAAAAATAGCCTCACAATCACAATAAAGGAGTTGCTAAAATGAGTGGACCACGCCACGTGGTGATTCATTCGTGCATCAGATTAGTTGCGGCGTACACTGCTGCACAAGTTTGGTACAGTCAGCAATATCAGCATCAATATGAACAGACTGTTAATTTATCCCATCATCATCATTATCTTCAGCCTACACTTGTCCACTGCTGGACGTAGGCCTCTCCTAAGACACGCCACTGAGCTCGGTCTACAGCCCTCTGCATCTGCATTTATCTCTAAAGCCTTAATTTTTTATAAACTTTTTTAATTTTGATAACAAATTTATTTTATTTAATAAAGCAAGTAGGTAACTACTTCAAACCTACACAAATAACAGCACTAAGATCCTTTTTCCATCGGAAAACAAATGACTCACCCCTTCACAATGCAATCGTAAAAGCAGACCAAAAGTATAAACCACTTAACCTGAAAGAGTACTCAAGTCAGAATAATGAAATAGTAACAACACAGGATCAAAAACTTCAGAACTGGTTGCGGAAGTCACTTCATGGTAGGCATTGGCGTGATTTGACCAACCCAAACGTTGACAAGATATCATCAAACACTTGGCTCAAGCGCGGTGAATTGTTCCCAGAGACAGAAGAATTCATGCTTGATATTCAGGACCAGATAATAGATACAAGAAATTACAGGAATCATATTATAAAAGACAGCACTACTGATATATGCAGGCACTGCCACAGCGCCTCGGATACTATACAACACATTACAGGTGCATGTAGGTCAATAACACAATCAGACTATAAACATCGACATGATCAAGTCGCAGCCATTATACATCAATATCTTGCTTACAAATATAAACTCATCACAGATAAAACCGCGTTTTACAAATATTCACCCGAAGTAATATTAGAATCAGAGGTTTTCAAAATATATAGGGACAGGACAATTATCCTTACAGACCTTTCATGATAAAAAGGAAAAAACAGTTTTCCTTATTGATATCGCCATCCCTAATACCCATAACTTAGCGTCCACACATACTGACAAACTAACCAAATATACAGATCTGGGGATAGAATTGAAAACACAATGGAGAGTGCAGATAGTTAAAACTGTTCCAATTATTTTGTCATCCACCGGCGTAATTCCGCACACACTCCACACAAGTCTACAAACTCTAGGAATACACCAATTAACGTTCATTCTTTTACAGAAAGCTGTTATTTTAAATACGTGCAGGATTGTACGAAAGTTCCTGTCTTTAGATGACTAACTTTTGATCCTGATTCTCGTTTGGCCAAAAGCCCGCGATTATTGGTTTTTACCTCGGTAACGAGAGAATTCTTAAAGAAACACATAAATAATAATAATAATAAACACTTTATTACACCAGAATTCAGGAACAAATATACAAGAATTGAATTTATTCATGTTATAATAGTGTACATAAGGATATGTTAATTATGAAATAAATAATTAATAATAACAATACACATCCTTTGATATTTTTTTCTATTATTGAGGAAAAATCAAACTCACGAAATAATAAGTATGCAATGATGGCTAAAATGTATTTGGATGAAAGGCCTTCTAACCTTTGCGGCCTAGCTACAAGTGAATAAACCGAAAAGTAGCAGCTACTTATAATATTTTTTTTATATCAATCCGTTAGAGGAGGAACTTCAATACCAACAAAACATTTGCTGGCATTGAATCTTCTATTGATTTATTAAGGTTTGGTCAGAGGCCGCGACTTTTCATTTTTTCACTTATAGCGCTATACCTCTAACGTAGTATTTATATACTCTTTGGCTATACCAGGGCCTGCAGTCTCGACATCGACAGCTATTGCTTTACAATCGGGATCGGTTGCAAAGTCCAATAATAACGATATTTGGTAGTCTCAGCCAAATATCGATGTCAATCATGAATCATGATCAATGTCAATACAGTCACAGAATATATAATTGACCGAGAGAGCGCGAAGCGCGAGCGAAGCGTCTCCGTTTAAGATTGGACAAAAATGCTTTCGTATGTCCGAATGTCTGTCCGGATTTCCGGCTGTTCTCCTCTACAGGTCGCATTTCTCAACCGATCTAGACGAAACTTGGTATACAGGTTAAGCGTATTTTTAGTCGTCGTACTTCCCCCAAAAAAGAGGTAAAAAAGGGGCTACTGAATATCTCCGCCATATTAAATCCGATTTTGATGGTTCTTTTTTTTATTTATAGGTAGTAAACTTTAAGTTAGTCTCATAAAAATTTGGTGAAGATCTGATGAGGATCTTTCGGCGTGATGAGAGCAAAATAGCTCCTTAAAATGCAGTAAATTTCTCACTTTTAGGTTTCTATCAGTGGAATCAGCCCTTTACCTACTAGGTAAGGATTGATGGAGCACCTTGGTTATTAATGTTAGTGTTACAATAAGGTAACTAGATGGCGCTACTGTGCACCGCTAGATTGTTTGCAAAAAAGTTTGTACGCGCGAGGTATACAGCTCACAGAGCCAATAGTAGTACTACGGTACAGATGCCGATGACAATCGATAGCTTTTGACAATAACTGTCAAAGCTAACGATTGACATCGGTATGTACCGATTTCGGTTGTAAAGAAATCACTATCTGTTTTTCGAGACCGCATGCTCTATCTCCAGAGTAAAATCTATGGACCCATCCCCTCTGAAGACAGTCTGGTGACACCTTTTTTATAATTGAGATTTAAAAGAAAAACACCAACTCAATTAAAAATTGTTTTTTTTATGTTGGCCTGCTTGCTTTTGGCCTCTACCGGCCTCTACAGCGTACCACGCAAAGGCGCTCCGCCGCAATGCGTTTACTTACTGGGTGTTAAACTTGTTTTCTTGCATACAAATAATTATGAATATTTTTTTTCATACGTAGGTTTATCCTTACCGTGATGATGGATCACTGTATCATCGTGCACAATGGTACAGTGACACTGACTGACTGTTCACGATGTTACACGTGACAATTTCAGTAGATATACGCCCGCGCCGCCTACGCAAGTCCCTTGTTCGGAGCACACAGCTATAGTTGTTGTTGTGCACAGTATCAAAGACTAAATAATAGTACAAGCAGTGTGGTGCAAATAGTTAAGGTTGACTTACTTAAATAGAACTTGATTTTTCTCAATGTTACCTGGGCCTGCAGTCTCGACATCGATAGAGATTGCTTTAGAGATGTTCTTTTTGTATGGGAGCCTGGGCTAACTGCTGTACGCCATGTCATTAAACAGCAAAAATATAACGATATTCGAAGTAGATACTCAATTTAACTAGTAATGAGTGTATAAAAAGCAAAACATTTTTTAACTTTGTTAATTATTGCAACACACCGCCATGTTATAACGTAAACTGACAGAAAGAAAGTCAGTGTCAAGATCAGCAATTGACAGCATGACCCCACCAGCTTCACCCACTAGTGGGTGCACGGGTAATTTGTCTTTACCCCTCCACCCACTGCACTAGAGTTAGAAACTAAAAAAATAAAAAATATATAAAAATAATCGACATTTATGAAGAAACAACATGTATTATAATGAAGTAGTAAGGCATTTTAAAGTGAAAGATGACAAAGTGACAGGTGTCAAAATGAAGTTGAGGGGAGGGTGGGGTAAGATGAGAAAAGGTGACGGGAGGGAGGGATTACGTGATGATAGGGAGGAGGAAGTTTGAGGGAGGGTGGGAAGATGTGATGGGTGGGAGAGGGAAGGTAAGGGGATGTGAGGGGAGGGTATGGGCCGTTGAGGAAAGTGAAGTGGAGGGTGGAAGAATTGTTGACGGTAATTTTTGTAAGGTACATAGCTCGAAACTCATTTTAAAGGTGTCAGACGATTTTCAACCTTATTGACATGAGCTAAGTATCCCTTTTTTACGTATTTTGACTAAACAAACATAGTAAAAGCCGAATCTGTCTAAATCAGATTAATATCTAAAGGGTCAAAAACGTGTAACGCTAATTTTTGTAATGTACATAGCTCCAAAATCATTTAAAAGGTGTTCGACGATTTTGACCCTTATTACATTAATCAGATTTAGTAAGATTCGGCATTTACTATGTTCATTTAGTCAAAATACGTTAAAAACAAGATACTCATGTCAATAAGGTCGAAAATTATCTGACACCTTTTAAATGATTTTAGAGCAATGTACATAACAAAAACTAGTTTCACTCATTGCCCTAACCTTTCCTCAACTTCCCCTATCCTCCTCTTACGTACCCAACCCTCCCCTACCTTTCCCCATCTTCCTTTTGGATCCTCCCACCCTCCCCTAAACTTATTCCTCCCTCCCATCACTTAATCCCACCCTCCCCTAACTTTTTGACAAGTTCCCCTACCCTGTTTTTATATCCCCCCAACCTCCTTCAAACTCCCCTCAACTTCCCCGACCCTCCGCTTACATCTCCCACCCTCCAAAACTTCTCCTACCCATCCCTCACGTCCCCCATCCTCCCCCAACTTACCCCACCCTACCTCGACTTCACTTTGACACCTGTCACTTTGACGCCTGTCACTTTGACGCCTGCCACTTTGACGCCAGTCACTTTGACGCCTGTCACTTTGACGCCTGTCACTTTGACGCCTGTCACTTTGACGCCTGTCACTTTGACGCCTGTCACTTTGACGCCTGTCACTTTGACGCCTGTCACTTTGACAGCTGTCACTTTGACGCCTGTCACTTTGACAGCTGTCACTTTGACACCTGTCACTTTGCCACCTGTCACCTGTCACTTTGCCACCTGTCACTTTGCCACCTGTCACTTTGCCACCTGTCATTTTGACGCCTGTCACTTTGACACCTGCCACTTTGACACCTGTCACTTTGACACCTGTCACTTTGACACCTGCCACTTTGACACCTGTTACTTTGACACCTTTCACTTTAAAATATCTTACTACCTAATTATAAAACATGTTGATTTCTTCATAAATAACTTAAAAAAATATATTACTTTCCAACTATAGTGCAGTGGGTGGAGGGGTTAATGCGAATTACCCGTGCACTCACTAGTAGGTGAAGCCGGTGGGTGGACGGGGCACGACCCGGGATATATGGGGGATAGAGGTTTGGGGAAGTGGGAGAAGGTGAGCGAAATTGAAAGGAGGGTAGTGAGAAGTGGACGAATGGTGGGGGATGTCGGGGAAGGGTGTGGGAAGTTGGGCAGGAGGTGCAGTGGGGGAAGACTGAAAGGAAGGGTGGGAGCAGAGTGGAGATAGGGTGAAAGATGGGGGGAAAGTGAAATTGACGTCCTTCCTCAACCTTTCTCCTACTTCCCCTCACCATTCCCACTTTCTTCCTACCCTTCCCTTATTTCCCTGCGACCTTCCTCCACATTTTTTCACTTTCCCCCCTTCTTCCACTCTACTCCCACCCTTCCTTTCAGTCTTGCCCCACTTCGCACCACCTGCCTCACCTCACGCACCTTTACTTGACATCCAATTCATTATCTCCATAATTCGTCCACTTCCCCTTGCCCTCCCCTCACTTTCACTTACACTCACGTCTCCCTACATTTCTCCAGTTTCTTATTTTTTCTCAGTAAATCGCAAGGTAACGATCACGTTGCAGTGAAGGTTAGGTTTGTTAGCTGAATTGCCCTGCTGATGCAAAAACGGCCGTCAGTAGTGTCATAGACAAATCAATCCTTCTATGATTTATCTAAGGTAGTGTCAATAAACATCGTTGTTTTTGGTAACAGTCATGGCGCTATGGTGCCAGGGTTGCAGTACATTTCCGAAAATAAAAAATGTTTTGCTTTTTTCCAGCGCCACTGAGATTTTTTTGAGTATTTTTCAATAAATCTTCATATTTTTTTCTATCACCTTCGAAGTTGTATAGCCCAGTTTGTAAACAACTCTTTTGGTAGTCTACCAAATATCGATGTCAATCATGATCAATGTCAGTACAGACACCGATGACAGTCGATAGGTTTTGACAATAATTGTCCAAGCTAATGATTGTCATCGGTATATTATTATGTACTGTTGAGAATAAACACTAAATAAACTACGCAAGAATAAGTAAAAATGAATAGTTTTTTTACAGCTAACAACATCTGGTAGTTCATTGTGAAATAAAATATACTTACTTCCTTCCTCAATTACAACTATTAATTCCATCGACGACTAAGGTACACACACCTTCAGATTACAGTACAACACTAGTTGTACATGCAAATTCCTTTTCCTTTAATTCCAACCAAGAATATTATTAACATTCTTGATTCCAATCCAACTCAAATTAATCTTCTTTTTTTATTTTAATGGCTTCGGCACTGGCCTACTAGCAATTTCGCCAATGTCAAGTTTAGTTTAATGTAAGTATTGTCAAGTCACAGTCAATAATTGTCAAAGTCACGAATCAGTAAAATGGTGTACGTTTTACTGAAACTTCCTGGAGAGTTTTGAAAACATCACAAATAGTAACTTTTTTGTTTTTTTATCCTTTGCCCAGACTCGTGCATGTTATTTAACAAACACCTAATGACTAATATTACACCAATATTACTCATTAACAACATGACAGCTTGAATACTTTCAAAAAACTCCCAAATTAATCTTTTATTTCGCATCGGCCAACTATTTGACAGCTCAAAAAGCGCGGCAAAACCCAAATGTTTGTCATAGAGTATGAAGTTCGTATTAAAGATCCATTATTAAAAAGGTTAAACGCCCACTACACTACTCGCAAAGTTGATCGAAGATAAGTGAACACGAGAGTGTAGACGGGCACATCGGTTCGCTTCGTGCAACCTTGGCTCGCCTCGGGCGACTTCCGATTGTTGTCGGTTTTTGCGCCCGAGTCAAAGGACTCGAAGCGTCCCGAAGTTCTATAACGAAGCGTCACACTACACTACTCGGCTAACTTCATATGATAGTGATAAACATTATTAAAGGTAATGTTAAAATGTATTGTGCCTTGTTTATTCTAATAACATAGTTATCTTCCGGTGCATTGCAATCATCCACCATATTTAAATATTTTTTTCCTGTGGTTTATACGCACTTAGATATAATACGCGAGGAAAAATCATTGCAAAAGCAGCTTCCATTCGAACATTATCCATGATGCATAGCGTGCGGGCGCCGCCGTGCGACTGAGCTCCTTGCGAAGTCGCACGAGTGTGTAGTCACGTACTTCGAACTTCGGTCAGCTTCGAACCGTACTTTGTCGAAGCAACTTCGCGAGTAGTGTAGTGCAGGTTTTAAGTTGCTAACCAAAGACTACTCCTATTCCTTGCACCAAACAACAGAATAACCAATAGTTCAAAACAAGACCACACTGAGGTTTCCGAAGGGCAAATCCGCCGGCTGTTATTTGCGGCCATATCTGGACCACACATCCTAACAGCAAATTACATGCTAGGCCGGTCTATACCTAAACGATGTGTGCCAAATATGGCCGGTCTGTTGAACGATTTGTTGCACAATTACCCATACCTATCTTTGTTATTTCTTATTAACTGTTTGAATCATTCAATAAATACCACTTGATTAATAATGTGACGTTTATTACCGCAGAGTCGAGTCTCGCTGTGTCGACTTTATTGCCCTACCTCGCGGCCGATAAAAGTACTGTTAGAGAGAAAAGAGTGAGTTTTAGTATAGGTACTTATATTAGACGCATACTATTATCGAACTTCATGTATTTATGTTTGCCTGGTAGACCTGGGCCGTGGATCACGACTGCTTCATTTTGTTAGTTTTTTATAATAATAATAATAATAATAATAAAATGTATTTATTGCAAACAAACAAACAAAAAACAATCAACACAATAAAAAAAATAGATATTCCACGATAACATGACTCGCGACAATTAGTAACATTAAATTTACCGTGCCGCGCGTCATGTTAGCATGCACATCTGATGTTTTTTTTTACAATAATGAGCTTGTTTGACAATTGGGGTATACTCAGCACTGTACTGCGCAGACTAAGAGTCTACGCAGGGCTGGTTTTCAGCATACCCCGTTGCTTGAACTCTGGTGTTAGTCAAGCGCAAATAAAGTGTTAAGCGAGCAGTAATCAAAAAATAATAAATATCCATTTATTATAATCCATCAAAAAATAATAAATATCCATTTATTATTTTGTACACAAAAAAAAACAACTGCAAAACAGCACTCATGATGGACTTTACAAAATTAATTTACTAAAGGCCGTAAGCTCTGTGATTCAAAAAAAGTTTCACCATTGACTACAATATGCGGGAGATGAGTGTAAGGGGATGGGGGTCGGTGTGTATGTGTATAAGTGTGTAATTTGAAGGAAAGAGGGTGTGTGCGTGTGTGTTTTGTTATTTTGTTTTAAAGGCTGCTTCAAACTGCTTTTTGGAACGGTTCAAAAGAAGACCCTTGCATTTACATTTAAATAGAGCTGAACTTATTTTTTTTCTCATAGGAGGTGGTATATTGTTCCAAATTTTAGATGCGCTATATTTGAAGCAGCCTTTAAATCCAGTGGTCTTGTGCTTGGGTATAGACAGAACATTCAGGGATTTTGACCGAGTGTTTAGTGAGTGAATATCCTTAATCCATGTAAGCTTTTCAAAAAGGTATTCTGGCTTTTTGCTCCACATTACCTTTTGTGTTGTGCAGACTAGGCGAAGGTCTCTCCTAGCTTTCATATTCAAAATGTTGTTTCTGACGAGGTAAGGTGTAACATGCTCTCGTCTTGGTATGCAAAAACAGAATCTTGCACATGCATTCTGTACTCTTTGTATTGCATTTTCTGTTTTAGCATACAACCTCGGTCCATAAACTGCACTGCAGTAGTTAAAAGGTGATAATATCAGAAGGTCGCATAGCAGAATTCTTACATCTTCCGAAATATGCTTTCTTATACTATAAAGAATCTTTAGCTTGTAAAACGCTGTTCTAATTTTGTCATTGACGTGTTTAACAAATCTCATCTCACTATCAATAATAAGACCCAGATTCCTTGCTTCTGACTCGATAGGTATAACTATACCGTTGACAGACAATTCTGGGTTGTAACATCGGACATTAGCAATTTGAGCCGCCGTGCCTAAAATTTGCATTTTAGATTTGGAAGGGTTTATTACTAGTGAGTTTCTTCCAGACCATTCATAGATCTCTTTTAAATCACTGTTTATTACAGCCATTGCTTTTTGTGTATCGTCAGCCTTAAAAGAGTAATAAATTTTTAATTTTAAGGACTGCCTTCTTCCTTTTATGATCATTGAATAAAGGCACCTAGTCAGACTAGGTTTTACTAGGTACGTAAGACTGTCTAATGTAGTAATTGTATACTCTTTGGTACCTAGTAGTTTTACAATCGTTCTTAGTTAATCATATTTCTTCCAAGTTTGAAGTGTAGCTATTTTTGAATTTGAAAACCATCGCCAGTTTTCTGTTCAAGGGTCTTTCATAGTATTTATCAGTTACATAATTATGTATCAGCTATGTACCCAGATTATATTTTTGATTCTCTTTTTTTTACAGACAGTACAGAAGTACGTCCGAATGAAAAAACGGAGCCCTTATAGGATCACTCGTCTGTCTGTCCGTCTGTCACAGCCAATTTGCTCCGAATCTACTGAACCGATTATGTTGAAATTTGGTACACATATGAATTTGTGACCCAAACACGGACGTGTAACGTAAATAAATGAATTTTGGATTTGGGGGTCTTGGGACAAACAAGAAAATGAAAAAAGTTTTTCAGTCTGTACCGTGTGAAGAATCAAATTAAAGGACTTGTTGTGCGGGTATAATATATTTAGTTATTTAAGAAACTAGATGAAAATTCACAATACCCCCCCAAGACGAAAGAAATACAGAAAAAGGTTATTTAGTTATACATATTATAGGAAAACGTATCAGAAGATTTTTATATCATATAATATTAAGACCATAAAAATGTTTTTTTAAAGACTAGTCGAGCAGGTCGCTCGCCTGATGGTAAGCGTCACACCTGCCCATAACAGTTGCAGTGCCACCCAGAACTTTGGTTACAAATTCTTGCGCGTCTCTTGAGACATTGGTTGTTAAGTTTCGCTGGAAACATAGCCCTTCAAACCGAAACACAGAAATGTTTACACACTACTGCTTGCCGGTTGAATATCTGACAAAGGTATGGTACTACCCCTGGCGGCCTCTTGCGTAAGAGACCTACCTCTACAGAACCACGGATAAATCACTCAAAATTGTGAGATAACATATTCATCGTACAGAATCCTCCACGCAAGTACAACTCGCACTTGTCCGGTTTTTTAAACTATTATAGCTTAAATGGAAGAGGAATAAACAAACCCAACACACTTTCGCATCCATCCATACCAATATTCATCGTACAGAATCCTCCACGCAAGTACAACTCGCACTTGTCCGGTTTTTAAAATTATTATAGCTTAAATGGAAGAGGAATAAACAAACCCAACACACTTTCGCATCCATCCATACCAATATATAAAAGTGAAACGTTGTCGGTCTGTCTGTTTGTTTGTTTGGGGAACTTTCACGCGATAACGGCTGGACGGATTTCGATGAAATTTGGAATGGAGATAGTTTATACCCTGGAATAAAACATAGGATACTTTATATCCCAGAAAATTGTAAGTTTCCCGGGAAAACTGGGAAATGTTACCTACTCACTGTAAGGAACGGTTTCCATGGAAACGAAATAACAAGTCTGTCAATAAACATCAAGAGCGTTGGTGCTATATCTACTTTTGCATTGGTTTTTAATATCCTAGAAGAAAATAGGATGCTTTTTTCGCGATAAACTGTTGTCCGCGCGGACGAAGTCGCGGGCGGGATAATTTGCTGTGATCAACCGGTCAAGTGCGAGTCTCGTCGTATTCAAGCCTATTCGCAATTTAATGATTTTCGGATAACGTAGAACCTACCTAAGGTATTCTAGAACCAGAGTTCAAATATTGTTTTAATTTAATTAGCAGATATTCTACTAGTTTACAATTTACTTTTATTATAACCTCTTCTAAATTTCTCAATTCTTTCCACAATAAAATTTGAATGAGACTTGACACAAGACTCTATACTTACTATACTTTTTAAGTTTTCTCGAAAATTAGCCAAGGCCACAGAATGCCAGCCTCATACAAGTCATACATCGACCTTTAGTCACGCTTGTCGTTCTTTACATTATGAACCCACATTTGCATTCTGCGTGTCTGCGGCGACGTTTCAAGTTCATGCTGAACGTGATTGTTTATCTTAATTCTAAAAACTACTTAGTACAGTTTTAATGAAAATATGGAACACTTCCATAGATATACACTATCTATACTTATAATAAAGCAATATGAACGAAATAAACTGTACAAAGAAGATAATTAAAAATAAAAGGTCTGGGGTACTTTAAATAAGCTACTGAACATGAATATAACATTTTTAAAATTAGCGGCTGTCTGTTTGTTTGTCTGTATGTTTGTTCGCGCATCACGTAAAATCTACTGGACCGATTGCGATGCAGTTTTCATTGTTGGATAGCTTAGGGTTTGACTTAAAAAAAATGTATCTCAGCCCAGAGTAGAAGCCGAGCTATCGATTAAAACTTTTTGAGGGATGAAGGAATTTCAATCAAACGTTGGTATATAGGTATTTTAGGTCTTGGGATAGTAGGTACATAGAGAGCTTTTAACCTAGAGAAATGACCACGCGTGCGAAGTAAGTAGTATAATTACCTATATAGGGAATAGATACGCCACTTTAAATTCATTTTGAGCCATGTTGAAGTTCCTCCACCGCTAGATGGCGATGCGTGAGATAAGTTTTAGACGAGTGCGAAAAGTTTTTAATGTGCAACGTTTCGCTTGTGGCGCAAAATTCTATTTTTTTTTTGGTGTTTTTTGTCGTCACAGCTCTTCAACAATTCTTCAAATAGCGCAAGCTGATTTTGCGCAAACTAGGAGATCTAAAAAGCATGTTTTAATAGATAGTTCCACAAAATATCATTAATGTAGCTACGAATACCCGGTATCTAAATAAAAAAACACTGTAAAAAAAAAACATTGACGCATATTCGTAGTTATGTTTATGTGATACTGTCATGACATGTACTGTCATGTACTAACATGACTTCGTGTTAGGTCTCCTAGTTTGCGCAAAATCAGCTTGCGCTATCTAATGAAGTGTTGAAGAACTGTGACGGCAAAATTATACCAAAAAATTTTGAATTTCGCGCCTCGAGCGAATCTTTTTACCCTAAGGCTACTCGGATGCGAATTGCGAATCTGGGATTGATGGCACGTGAGTTGGGTACTGACACCACTGGGTCACGAGGGATCTTAGATGCTGGCCGAAAATTGAGTGTCCGCTTCTGTCTTATAATGTTGTTCCTCCGCCACTTTCTGTATATAAATATTATTGTCCACGACTGTTCGTCAGTTTCACCACCATGACTACCTTGGCAGCTAAAAATGATGTGAGGACGTGACTGGTCTCTTACAAACATCTTCTAAATGATGACTGTCAAAATATTTTTCACCTCAGAAGCTCGGAAAGATTCTGTTTGTCATGCGAAATCTGAGTATATAGTGCATTTTACCCGCTAGCGTGGAAAGAGATTTTAAAATTCGAACCTTTCTATTCAATAATTTTCTATACCGCCAATCCACTGTAAATACTCTACTTGAATCTATTCGTCTCTATTCGCCTCTTTTTGACTCTACTCGACACTACTCGACTCTACTCGACTCTAATCGGCTCTACTCGACTCTACTTGACTTTACTCCACTCTACTCGACTCTATTCGTCTCTTTTCATTTATAATCTACTCTGTTCTACTCTGATCTACTCTGTTCTACTCTGTTCTACTCTGTTCTACTCTGTTCTACTCTGTTCTACTCTGTTCTACTCTGTTATACTCTGTTCTACTCTGTTCTACTCTGTTCTACTCTGTTCTACTCTGTTCTACTCTGTTCTACTCTGTTCTACTCTGTTCTACTCTGTTCTACTCTGTTCTACTCTGTTCTACTCTGTTCTACTCTGTTCTACCCTGTTCTTTTCTGGACTCTAATCGCCACATTTCGTTTCAATTTGACTCTTTTCAATCCTGTTCGACTCTGTTCGATTCTATTCTATTATGTTTAGACATCTGCCAGGCATCCCGCGGGGTCCCATTTTGTATTATTATTATAATTTATATTATACACTATTAGTGTTTATACACTAATTTAATATATTATTTTAGCTGTTTTTCTTGCACCTAGCATTTCCTCGCTGTAGTGAGGTGAAAAGTTTTGTGTTGCGCACGGCTGCAAAGTTATTTAGCGTCTCGTACTTTTGAAACCCTCGCACGCTCAGGATTCTATATTTTCGCTCGTGGTTCAATCCTAGAATCCTTCGCTTGCTCTGGTGTCAGTACAAGTACTCTAGCAAAAAATCACTTTGCAGCCTTGCTTAACAAATAACTATTATCGAATATCTAACACTTTTGACGATTACCCACAAATTTTGCCCTCAAACAAAATAGTTTCTGTTCTATTTGGTTCAGGCGACTAAATAGTTTCTACTTAGTAGGTATTCTACAAATGTTGTATCCTACGAGGTAATTATAGCTAGTAATACAAGGTGTTCTGGCGCCTAGCCTCCTATAAATTACCTCCTAACCAACCTGAGTATCGATAAATGGCGGGCGACTCTGATTCCGTTGTAATAATGGCAATGTCATGATCATAACTGCCTCTTGTAATGGAGATAGACCAGCTTTATAAGTACCTACATCGTGCTTTGGTATTTGCACAATTAGAATTACATATACAATTGTTTATTACTGTAGATTGGATTTGGTGACAATTACCAGAGACAGGAGGTAGATATTGGTCGACGGTGGATCAGTCTCTCTTGCTTCGATTTATGTTAAGTTATATTATTATGTAGATACTCCATTCCTGAGTTTATTTTGTGCAATAAAGTGTAAGTTAACTATTAATCTATTTCTTATTTATCTATTTCCGAGTTGTAGAGACCCCAACTCGGATTCCGCTCTTATTACACTTGATAAATGGAGCATTAAGAACAGGATTTAAACGATCATAGGTGATCTCCGTTGATAGACCAAGTGTCTTTTTCCGAGAGGGCACAGTATTTGATTAGCTTCGACACGCAACGTGTTCGTGTGCTATGTTTTTTAAAACTGAATGCAGTCCATTACTTTTATTTAGTTAGATATATCTTTTGTATAAATTAAAATAATAGTTCATATTATTATCTATATCTAATCTAGCTATACTTTTATTTAAAGCAATAAGAACGAAAAAGTATGTACAAAGACGACAATTTGAAAAAAAAATGGTCTAAAGTAGGTACTTAAAATAAGCTACTAAACATGAATATGAAAATAAACATTTTAAAAATTCGTGTCTCTCTGTTTGTTTGTTTGTTTCTTTGACTTTATGTTTGTTCACACATCAATTAAAAACTAATGTATCGATTGCGATGCGGTTTTCACTGTAGGTTTGACTTAAAAACTGGGGGTACTTGGTATTTCAATCCGATAAGCAGAAAGAGTCCTTAAATTACACGGCCAATATTACGCGACCAAATAATGTACATATAATACGCGACCAATATTACGTGGATTGGCGTCGTAATATCAGGGTGTACATTATTTGGTTGCGTATCATTGGCCGTGTAATATCACCCCGTGCTGATTTTGTACAGTTGATAATACGCATCCAGGATTACGACGCCAAAATATGTACATGTAATAACAGGGTGTGCATTATTGGCTGTGTAATACGGGCCGGACACTTTTTGTACGGGCGATAATGTACAGCCAATATTACGTGTACATCACAGATTAAAATATAGAAATGTCATAGTCAAAGCCTCGTTTGCACGTTCCAGTATCCTTTTACCACAGATTATGAATCGCGATTGCTCCGGCGCTGCGGGAACCCTTGCATAACAAAGCACAGGTACCAATGCTCGCGTCCGCAGCAAGTCCGCACTTTGTCACAACGGACGGGGGCTGCACTCCCTACGCGCCTCCGGCTTTTTAAAAACACTCTAGTGTAGGGAAGAAAGACCACGTGGAGTCGGGGTTGGCAGATTCGGTTCTGTGACAGTTTTTTTCTTCTTGACACTCGCCTACACAAACGAGGCAACAAGGAGTGCTTTGGTTGGCTTCGTATTATTGGCCGTGTAATATTGGTAATACAAAATCAGCACGGGCTGATATTACGTATCCAGTTGTACACGTAATATTGGTCGCGTAATACTGGCCGTGCATTATCAACCCGGACTGATTTTGTATGGGCAATAATACACGGCCAGTATTAGCCGTCCAAATATTAGGGATCCATGTACACGTAATATCAGGCCGTGTAATATTGGCTGTACAATACTGGTCGTACATTATTTTGGTCGTGTATTATCGTCTCCCAGCAGAAGCCGAGCAATCAATAAAAATCTTTTTGACGGCTGAAGGAATTTTGATCAAATGTTGGTATACCGGTATTTTAAGTCCTGGAATAGCACATAGAGTACTTTTAATCAAGATAAATTACCACGCATACGAAACCGCGGGAACAGCTAATACTTATAATAAAGCAATAAGAACGAAAAAGTCTGTCTAAAGAAGATAATTTAAAAAAAATGGTCTAGAGTACTTACAATAAGCAACTGAACAAGAATTTATCATTTTTTTAAATCGTGTTTTTCTGTTTGTTTGTCTGTATGTTTGTTCGCGCATCACGTAAAAACCACTAGACCGGTGGCGATAGTGTTTTCACTGTTGAATATATAGCTTAGGATTTGACTTAAAAACTGGGGAACTTGATATCTTAATCCGATAATTGGATGCCGAGCAATCGATAAAAACTATTTGACGGCTAAACAAATTTCGAAGAAATGTGGTAGATATATTGAACTTTATAGGTACTTTTGGTCGTGGAATAACACGTATGAGCTACTTTTAAATGATATGACAGCTAGTAACTTATAAGTGAACTCTTGGAAGTAGTAATGAAGAGAAGAAAAATGATAAAATTAGAGATAGGGACAGAACAGAAAGTAATATCTCCTAACGTTTTAGAAAAACAAGCGATACTCTGTTATTGGATCTGTCATTCCATTTAACCATTGTTTGTTTTTATAATACGGTAAAATACAACAAGTAGGTTCTATTTGAGTATCCAATAATTTATTTAATGTCCTCCCCTCGGCAGACCATAAGTATGAAATGTAATTTTGAAAATGGAGCCAATCTTAATATTTTTTTTGCTTTTGCTACTTTTTTGACCTCTTCCAACTTGGTAGAGTTTCCAACGGAATGTCTCATCAAAGTTATACTTTAAGAAGAGGAGAAATGGTGATAGAAAAAAGGGCGACCTAAAGTACTGACATAAATGCGTGTTGGTTTTATCAAAATAAAAATTAATTAAAAAAACTGCTTTCCCACTGTAGCTTTAAAAATCACGTTATGAAACATTTAAGAAACCCTAGTTATTTTAATTTCCTATATTTAGTATTATTAGTACTAACTACTCGTAATCTTATAAGATCAGGCTCACGAATGTATAGATAGACCTTGCCGATTCATTTTCAGTTTTATTTCTTCTCTAGTTTATTTAGTTTTCCGTACAGAGTTTTCGTTAGTCTATTCTATTACTCCGTCAGTCCATTTTCCCCGGTTTATTTTTGTACCACTGAGCGGAAAACAGCTCGTTACTACATGCGCTATACAAAGCCAACCTTGGCGATAAGATATCAGTCTTGTGATACCTATGATACACTTTAGAACTGGGTGCGTACTGCCGACGCATTGATATTAACTGGTATCACTTAGTATTTGTATACTCTTTGCTGGTATCATACAAGATTTTTAAAAAGACGGCCAATCCGAAAGTAAAGATATGCCGATCCGCTCGTACGCACAAACCTCACGCAAACTTGCATTAGTCGTGTTAATTCTGTCAAGTTCTCACTGAAAACACAATGCAGTATTTTGTGATGAAATTGTGTATCTTAAGAACCACAAAACACAGCAGATTATCCACTCACGCGCACAGTCGCAGTCTCCATTTGTTATGCTTCACTCGTTTATTTTGGCGTTTCGAAACCTTCTCGGTATCATAGCGATGAAAATAAATGTCTATTATATCATAGGTATAATAAAAAAATATTTTTTCACGAATTGCTTGTTTAAACGGCAAGCGAGGTAAAAAATTATTATCATTTTAATCCTGCGTTACTATTTTTTAGTATTAGTAGTTTACGTAATAGATAGTTTATATGCTGCTACTTGTAAAACTAGTGGCTCTGTGAGCTGTGTACACCTCACGCGCACAAACTTTTTTGCAAACAATCTAGCGGTGCCCTTTAGCACCATCTTAATGTAAAACTAACATTAATAACCAAGGTGCTCCATCAAACCTAGTGGGCAAGGGACTGGTAGAAACCTACAAGTGAGAAATCTACTGCATTTTGAGGAGCTATTGTGCTTATCACACCAAAGATCCTCATCAGAACTTCACCAATTTTTTAAGAGACCAATTTAAGTTACTAACTTTCAAATAAAAAAAGAACCATCGAAATCCGATCTAATAAGGCGGAGATATTTAGTAGCCCCCTTTTTGCCCCTTTTTGGGAGACCTGTAGAGGAGAACAGAGATCCAACCGGACAGACAGAAATCTGGACAGACGGACAACCGGACATACGAAAGCATTTTTGCCCAAGCTGAAACGAAGGTTCGCTCGCGCTTCGCGCTCGCTCGGTTACTGAATGTCACCAGTATCACTAGCCAGTATCCCTTTACCCACCAGGTAGGGATTGATGGAGCACCTTGGTTATTAATGTTAGTTGTACAATAAGGAAACTAGATGGCGCTACTGTGCACCGAAAGATTGTTTGCAAAAAAGTTTGTACGCGCGAGATCTACAGCTCACAGAACCACTAGTATTTATTCTGTGCTTCAGGTTATAAAGCTGATACGAGTACGGACTGGGCGTAGCCTAAAAATATATTGTTTCTAAAGAAATGACTTTATTTCCAAAGAGTTCAGTTGTATTATTCAACTGAAACCGGTATAGTATCAACACCCGGTAGACAACTGTATAAGACGGGTTTTTTAATTATGGTAAAGGTTCAGAACAAAGATGTTGAATGACTTTTACAAGGTTCAGTATAAATAATATTAGTTTAATGAAGGTACAGTATAAGTGATAGTCTTAATTAGCTAGGATAGATTCAAGAAAAGGTCGTTACTGTGAGTACTTATTAAAAATTCAAGTGTTTGTCGAATCGGTCATGGAGGCAGTTCCGGCACAGAATAAATAATTTCCGATAACATTGTCGAAAATAGACGAATGTCTATCATAGAGATTATGTCGTCCAAGGGAAAATGGCTCCCATCTCATTACAACTAAGTTAAGTTTGTTTGACATCATAGTTGAATTGGGTTAGTTTAGTTATCACTGACTTCATATCTATCTATACTTATAATCTATCTATAATCTATATACTTATAATAAAGCAATAGTAACAAAATAGTCTGTACAAAGAAGATAATTAAAAAAAATGGGCTAGGGTAGGTACTTAAAATAAGCTACTGAACAAGTATTTTTTTTTAAATTCGTGTCTGTCTGTTTGTCTGTCTGTATGTTTGTTCGCGCATCACGTAAAAACTACTGGACCGATTGCGATGTGGTTTTCACTGTTAGATAGCTTAGGGTTTGACTTAAAAACTTAAGACTGGTGTACTTGGTATCTGAATCCGATGAGTAGAAGCCGAGCAATCGATAAAAACTTTTTAAAGGCTGAAGGAATTTTGATCAAATGTTGGTATATTGGTATTTTTGGTCCTGGAATAGTACATAGAGTACTTATATTCTAGAGCAATGACCACGCGTGCGAAGCCGCGGGTACAACTAGTAGGTAATAAAAATATATACTCACGACAAATCAAACATTATGTAGCAAATTATGTAGGTAGCAAACAAGTACCCGAGGAGTGACAGTAATCACTGTGCTGACTGCTGACTCTCCACAGCCGGAAGCACATTGTATAGAGACCTTCGTCTTGTCATTATCTGTTAATTAATTACGCATACAGGCGCAGAATAAATATTCTTCTCACGCTCTGTCCGCCGGACAATCAAAAATATGGATGATTTACAAATGGATATGGACTGGTGGAGTGCGGTTATAAGTCAAGGGATGCATACTAAATAGATGGGGATATAAGCATTGTTGACAGGGAAAACGATATGTCGTAACGTTTTCCCTGTCAACAATATAAGACAGTACTTAACACGAATCTGTTGTTCGTTACTTTTGAATTGTATGGTATAGAGACATGGACGCTCACCATGAGGCTGTGCACAGAATCAGAGTAGAACTGAGAGATCCATGTACGGCATCAAACTCCAAGATAAAGTCCCTAATGTCGAAATCCGGCGAAAAACAAAAGACGTCGGACTTACTATTAAGAGACTTAAATGGAACTAGGCAGGACACATGGCCAGACGAAGTGACGATAGGTGGAGTAAGGTAGAGACTGAGTGGTGCCCGAGACAGGGGAAGCGAAGCGTTTGTCGTCCGTCAGCGAGATGGACCGATAATATTGTAAAGATTGCGTGTCGAACCTAGATTCAATGGGCACAGGACCGAGCGAATGGCATGGTGTAAGAGACGCCTATACCCAGCAGTGGGAACATAAAACCTGTAGATTAATGAATGCATGACATTATAGTAGAGGTGTCAAATATTGTGAAGGAAGTGATATGTGACACTGACTAGTTTATATGACTCTACGGCCTGTTTGGACTATGGATAATAACAGAAAAGGATCTATATTCTGATCTACCTAGTGCACGTCACTGATATAACCAAAATCCGTGGCTATATCCTTGCAGGAGGCGGGTACTAAGCGCAAGACTAGCTCAAAGGGCTCCCACTAAAAAACGATCTATTCCTTAAAGTATTTAGGCATGGACCACCCCCAGCTTAAATTTTCTAATCAGAGGAATCACCCATCAAATAAACAGTCATGGGTTCCTCAAGGCATCAGACATGGTCATCATTACCCCAGATGTACTTAGGTACCAGTACCTACAACCAATACCCAAATACGTTGTGACTCAAGTCAAGTCTGGTAACCCTAGATCCAGGACCCATCAAGATAGTTTGGGCCTTGGGGAAGGACATAAAATATAGGATAGGATGTTTTATCGTGATCGTGATACAGGGTGGGTGAAGTCGCGGGAAACAACTAGTAAGAAATAACTAGCTTAAAATCTAAAAAAAACACGCCTGCCCTGCCAAATAAGAGATTTTGCCAAAAAAAAAAATTGTTGGAATGGGCTTATCAAGACCTTCAATTTGATACCCATATTGTAAATTTCGAAGTGTTTTTTTCGATTTTGCGAATGGTGCCATACTGCCGCCATATTGAATGTTTTCAAAAAATATATAGCCTATGTTACTCGGGGGGATGTAAGGATTATAACGATACCCCATACATCTAAATCTGTTCAGGCATTTAAAAGTTATGGTGGAATAAACGGAAACCTCAATGCCCAGCTTTAAAATTTCTTTTACACAGCAGTTACCCAAGACAACACTAGCCTTTGGGCTTAAACTTTCATTTTCCAATGCTCTCATAATTTCTCTTATGTATGACCGTACCGCTTGTTTGTTCCCGCATCCTGCAATATATTGAACCGGTAATAACCGGTTTCGCAGAAAGTAAAGACCACTGGTATTTTGCACTCAATTTATACATTCATCACGTTTGTGCTAATTGACTTTAATAATTAATAAGAACCTTTTCTCGGTGTTAAACAAGTTTCATAAGTCAAAATATGAAATAATTGATAGATTAGGTATTAATAATACCTAATGTATAAATTAGGTATTGTTAATTACTATTTTGTTTGTACTATTACTTATTGTGTAGTTTTGTGGAGTTGAGGCATAGAATAAATAATAGTACTACGGTTGAGTGCTTATGACACTTTCTTTTCCTTGGAGGTTTCAATAACCTGAAGTTACTTGTATGAAAAAAAAAATGGCATGATCGACTTGACGATCAATCAAGTCAAATTTGCCATAGCGGAAAAAACAGATTAACTATGATTTTATCGCTATTTTCAGTAAGTAAATCCGTATGTATTTACTGAAGTAATAAAAAAACTTAACATTTTAATTACATACTTTATCTCTAAAAATCGATTAAGAATTTACTTACATAAAATTAAATTTAAAAAAATTGTAGATTTGTACTTAAGTACCATTTTTGTATTTTGATTAAAATCGGCTATAAACTAAAAAAGTAGGTATTCGTTTTACGCTGAACATCTAAAGTATCTAAACGTGCTTATTTTTTTTTTTTTTTTTGATAATTATGAAATTAGGTGTAAAGACAAGTAAAATCAATATTAGAAATGGCGTTATGATAGAATTCTACTTCATTTGAGACTTTTCTTTCGAGAATGCATGATAGTTGAAGAAATAAGCTAAGTTGTCGTTAACTTGATGATTTTCCGCTAAACTTTTTCATAAATTTCTCTTATCGTTATTAAACAATCGACGATATTAACAGTTATCATCGCGCGATCGGCCCGAGTGTTTATCGCGACGCGACATTATAACACCAGCGAGCGCCCGTCGATACTCGATAAGCTAAGCGCCTTTGGTAAACATTGGAAAAAGCGTTTCTAGAAAACGATATCGCGAATTTATTACAATGCAATTCTGTCAGTGCCAGAAACACAGGGCTGTCGGATATTAGTTAAGATTAAAATAAAAACTCAAATCTATTTATTGAATAAGAAAAGTTCGTTATTTATGATGTTTTGTTGTGCCTTGTTTTAGCAAACTTGTACCCTAATTGAATCGTCCAGATTAGCGAACCAATAAGACTCACACAAATAACTATCTAATACTAGACTACATTAATATGATATCCCATTCATTCCTCCAACCACACTGGGCCACGATGGAGTGTCATGGCTTATGGCCCAGTCATCCTCTCTAAATTAATTCGAAGAAATAGGGGGAGGGTCTACCTCCAGCGAAATTACTGGTCAATGAAACTTAAAAACCAATATCTAAGAGTGGACGAGCTCAGGAAGTGACGCACAAGATTTTGCAGCCAAAGTTCTAGCACAGGGTCTGGGTGGCACTGCAACTATTATGAGCAGGCGTGACCACCAGGCGACCAGCGGCATGTTCGCCTCGTCGCTCAACGAAATAAAAAAAACAAATAATTCTGGTAAGAAAATATAGACGATTGTGAGTGAACATTAGGCCAACCTACCTAGTTTTACAATAATATTATAAATGGATAAGTAGATCTACCTAAAAATAAAACAAACCACAGTAAAACTTTTATTATTCATTTAGGTATCTCAAGTTTTGTGGAGGCAACCCTGAACGGAAGGAAATCATAAATCTAAAAACTATTTCCACGGACACGGGCTATAGTTTATCGCGATAAAACGGATCTAACTATGCCCTTCTCAAGGGCACATAATAAATAAAGGGTTGAATTCAAACTACCTCCATACCAAATTTCATTCAGGTGTTTTGTCGTGAAAAGTTAACAAATAGACAGACAGAGTTACGTTCGCTTATAGAGACAAAGAGTTAACCGAGGAAAAGAGTAGGTATCTGTATATTTATATAAATGTAGGTAGGTACCGCGGTGTTGCCTTACTCACCGTTTGTCGGCAAAAAACGACAACAACGAACAACTAGGTGATGGGGTCATCGGATGACAAGCCTGTTGTTGGATTTAATTGAATAATGGGCATGTAATTCAGTTCCTAGAATAGACCTTATGTAAGCAAGCTCGATTATTTACAAATTGTTAACAAAACATATTTTATAGTTAAGTTTTTTCATAAAAACAATACCTAATCTACTATTCTAGCCTCAGGTAATGATCAGGTGAATAAAGATGAAACAAAACTTGAGCGCAGTTCTAGAATACGAGCCATGCAAGGCCACATGATCGCATTTAAAAAAAACTGAGTAAAAAAGCAATAAAATGATGAGAATAATGAGTAAAAGCAATGTACTAGATAAGGCGTCCTACACGTCACATAAGTGATCTCAAATTCAAATCTCGACTTGAGTGAGGTTTAAGAATAAGGCACGAGACAGGTAAGCTATGATCATCGAATCTTGAATCAAGTTTGGTTCTAAAATAAAATCTACATTTAAACCTAGTTTTAAATCGAGATTCATGACTGAGCGTTGTTCTAGAATACCTGGCAACTCTGCACATCACAGGTATAAAAGCTCATAATATGGAATAACGTTGTTCAGTCAGTTCGTCGAATGAAAAAACGGCGACTGCTCAAAGTTTTGATACGAGTTTTGTTCAGGTTTATCAGCACCTATAGTTTCCAGAATCTACGTTAGGTCACCAATGGTTGAAAGGGGTAATGTCTGGTACACAAGTCATACTCATGAACGGGAGCTGCTTGTGGAGACTGGTCCAGCTTGGTTTCATATTAGTCATTTGCTTTTAGGGTTCCGTACCTCAAAAGAAAAAAATGGAACCCTCATAGGATCACTTCGTTTCGTTGTCTAGTTATCTGACTGTCTGTCAAGACCCTTTTTATCAGGAACGTGGAAGGTATCAAGTTGAAATTAATATCAATTACTCAGGTCTGCAATCCCTTGGAGCTGTAAAAAAACAAACTTCTAAGTCAACGCAATCAAAAGATTCGGCCGTTTATGCCGCATGTTTTGACACTCGCAAGGGAATCAAAAACTATAGGGTACTTCTCGTTGACCTAGCATCATGAAATTTGGCAAGAAGCGATGTAGTATCATATTTACACATATGGTAGTGTCTTAGGGAGTTGATATAGCAAGCGCACCGGGTGCGCGGCCGGGCTAAAATGAATGGCACAGATGACTAAAGAGTTACTTAGGGCGAGCGCCCGGGCGTGCGCCTGGAGCGCTTGCTATATCAATTCCCATATAGCACAAGGGAAAACCCCGAAAGCAAGGAATCACCTGAGTTCAAGGACAACAACAGCATTATTTCTTTATTTTTTATTCGAACTTTAGTATAGATTTCTTGCGTGGAGACCGCGAGTTCGCAGTTTTGACCATTCGCAGAAACGACCCTTCGAGGATGTATCAAGCTGCGCCCCGCGGCTTAGCACGCTTGGTCATTTTTCCGGGTAAAAAGCTATGTACGTACTTCATCATGAATTCACGATGGACAATACCTACTTATCAAATTAAATTTCATCTAAGTAGAGATCGGTTCAGCCGTTTTGTCATGAAAAGAAAACAAACAGAGAGCCAGAGTTATTTTCGCATATAAAATATTAGTGATTAGTGTGGAGTGTGATTTATTTATTTAAATAGTAATTTAGCACAAATACAGTGTACAGAGAAGGACCACCATTTTCAGCCGTCAGTCATCCTGGTCGTGCAAGAAAGATGTTTAAAATAAATCATACATCTAATAGATGTAAAATATACTTATATAAAAAAACATATAAATATTGTTTAAGTAAACAGCTTGTGGCAAAAACGAAAACAAGGTGATAGCTACTTTTCGGAAAACTTTAAATTTAAAAAGTAATGTCAGTGATTTGAACAATAGGACGCTAACTCTAGTTAAAGTGCAGGATGTTATTTATAATGGTGTCGCATTACTCACTTTAGTGATACTTTGCCGTCCTCGGCTAAATGTAGATGGCGCCAGGAAGCTTTTTGTAAATTTATTTTTATTCCCAAAACGGTATTGGTTTGAGTTGACTGTAAATGACTAATGAGGCAGACAAATAAAGATGAAACGCGCGTCTCATTTGCGGTTAATAATATCTTTACGTAAACATGATTTATTTTATTAGGTTCCTACCTGCTATTTGCGTTATTATTTTTCACTAGGAATAAAATTAGTATTAGGTATTTGCAAGGTTGCATATTAATTGTCAGTTCACATGCAAATTGCAAAGATCTACGATTAGAAATTTGGATTACTGACGGGACGAAAATCCTTGCCTCTGCCATACGAATAAAGTGATATTACTAAACTTACTATTATGCCCCTGCGAGGAACAGTCATGCTGTTTGCGCCTAGGGTAGCCAGGCGTCCGGCTTTTTACAGCCGTGTCTGGCTAAATATTCACATGTCCGGGCGGGCGGCGGCAGTCCGGTATTTTCCATTTTTGGGCCTAGCAACCTTAGTTGCGCCTCCGCCGCGCGCCGTACCGTACTTGTACTATTATTTATTCTGTGCCGTAACCAACCACACAGTACATCATTGCATCCGTCCGTATTCCTCCTTTATCCGTTTTGGGGGCAATTGTTTTTTTTTATTTGGATTCCATCCAATTATACATTAATTTACACCGTAGAAGTAACTTACTAACCTAGGTTTTGTGGGGAAATATAATTATGCCTACTTACCTCACCTACAGCTTATCGGTGCATTCGGTGCAAATTCTGCGGAAATAATTTTGTGACAGTTATGAATTACCTAAATCAGTAGAAAATCGATATTTTATCGATTCATGTGGGCGTCATGTTATTGGTTTCAGCTCACCTAGTATGATAATAATAAGCCAATAACATAGGTAGGTACTTATTAAACTTGTTAGAGGTAGTTCCTTCCTCCTTATCACCGGCTTTCTAATCCCTCCAACTTCCTATAATCTATAGTTTTACGATTATTTATTGTGTTTTAAAAGCTTATCTGCCAGGTGATGCTATTTAATATTAAAATGTCGTGCAACGTTTCCGCGTAAGCATATAACCGGCTGCGTGTTAAATAAATCAAGTAAGAAAGCGGCTCAATCGGCCAATGCGTTTGCTTGCATATATCCTACATACCTAAAACAAACACAATAGACGATACAACAAATCTTTTAAGCTATTTGGAGTTTTATTTCTTTGTGAACTAAGGAGTATTCTTGGTTGCAGCTTTAGTTGCTGACTGGAACACAGGAATGCACAGAGCGCATGCGCAGAGTCCATAATGAAAATGAGTGCGGTACCCGTCACGCCAGCCCATGCGCAACCGTTACTCAAACACAAATTTATTCCCCCATCAAATTCAAAGAAAAACACTCTTTTATCGAACGTAATAAGAAATAAAACCAACGCGCGTATAACTTTGGGTGCTCCGGAACCGGGTAAACCTCTTTTACAGCGCTCTTCAATAAGAAACTCAGATTTATTGATTGATTTTTCTCGATTGTTTTTATATGTGATCGATGGACAATAAAATGTAAATCGATTTATTTTATGGAGGGGACGTGTGGAGCTCGTTGTATTTTATGTGATTACTAGCTATGCACGCGGCTTTGCTCGCTTGGTAATTTTTCGGCGTTAAAAGTAACCTACTTACGTGTTATTCCAGGGCCACAAGAAGTAGGTAGGTATAAATATACCTACTACATTACTTTAAAATTCGTTCAGCTGTCAAATATTCAAAAAGATTACGCGAACATACAGACACTATTTTTTAATTAAGTCCTTTATCTAGACTTTTTAATATTATTTTTCCTTGTAAGTACAAACTTTTTGTTATTTACTGCTATTATAAGTATAGATCATTATAGAGTTAATTGATAGGTATATGCTGTATTAATAAGAAAGTCTTCCCTTCCAGTCATGACCACGACAATATCGATTTTTTATTTGACAAAATTCAGACAAAATTGGTTCCATTGCCAATTTGGAAATACACATAAAAACCAATGTCTTAGAAAAAAATAAGTACCTACTTACTTAGGTATTAGGAGTGTAAAAACAATGTTCTTAATTGAGTATAAGGTACTTTATGAGATAACTAACGAAATTAGAGGTAACGGAATGGGTTTTACTTGTAGCCAGCCGAAAGCAAAGTAACTGCAAAGAGTGGACACAAACTAAGTACGTAGATCTACTATCATTTATTTTATTATTTATTTGTTTTTGTTAGCTCTAAGCAGCTTCTTCGTAAGCTTTCTTTAAGCACACATAACCGTGGCACAACTGCGCGCCACAACCATCTACTAACTTTTTCTATAACTTTAAAGTAAACCCTAACTAGTAGGAGTACACGAGACCAACCAGTACCTCTGCCTTGCCAGTTGCCACCTGCTGATCGAATATTTTATTCATACGCAGTCCCATCGACGTGTTAAATCTCATGTAACTTCCATGACTGCTTTTTTATCGGAGCTTCTTCAAAAACAGGTGTTCCATCATCATTTTCAATGATATAAACTTGTTTGAGATAAACGGAATATCTGCCTACCTATATACCTTTAAGTTATTAGTGAAACCAAATACGAGTTTGTACCGAATTATTACTAAAATATATTAGAAGATCAAAGTGCTGCGATGGTTTGAAAAACATCTTACCCTTGAATATTTTTTTGCTTCCATGCAATTTGCCCTTGCTATTGCTAGCCGCAGACTGAGTATAGATCTTGTAGTTTATTCAGAACAGCTGATCATTATCGGAGTAATTTCTTATTCTTTAGATGCTGCGGTTTTATAATGGAGCAGTCATTGCAGTCATTAGCGTGAACCTCGCTGCAGTGCAGTCATTAGCGTGAACCTCGCTGCAGTGATGGTCATCTAGGTGCAGTCAGTAATTCCGTGATATTGCCTTTATAAATGCTTTAACAGAGGTTATTATTAACTGTTGATCAGGTCTTGTTTCCATATTGTGTTGTGTATAAATAGCGTTAGCGACACTATCTTTTAGTGTAACATGCTTCCTGCTTCGTCTAAGGATGATGTAAGTACCTACATTTTTGTTTTCCTTTTCATTTTGCCTATTTCCTACTAAACTTACAAGTGGACTAATAAATTTTAAAAGCTTTTATTTAACTTCACTTGTATCTATCTATGTATGTATTTTGTCTGTCCTGGAATCTTGCAATTCAAATTTCGAGGACTTCCCGATTAGCTATCTGGCTGAAACTTTAAGGGTAGCTCACAAACCGACGACAATGTAAAAAAAATAATCGTTAAAAGTGAAAATCCAAAAAGAAAAAAGAAAAATAAATGAAAAGAAAAAAGCGTAAAAGTTACAAAGCAAAAATATATCAAGCTTATTTTTTAAATTAAGAAGCTCTTAGCGCCTCTTACTATCGAAGCAACAAGAAAGTATGGCCCTGTCCAAGAGCCTGTCGATATGGAGTTAGAAATATATCCCAGTAGGAGTACCTACTGTGGTAGGTAATTACGTGGCAAACTGAAAAAACAAGATTTTGCAAACTGTACCGTGTGGTATAATCGGCCACTATGTCTAGCGTTTGTGGACTACGAGAAAGCCTTTGATTCAGTCGAGACCTGGGCAGTCATTACAGCGGTGCCAGATTGATTACTGGTACATCGAAGTGTTGAAGTGTTTGTACAGCAAGGCCACCATGACAGTTCGTCTTCAGGATCAGAGCACGAATTCTATCCAGCTGCAAAAAGGGGTGAGACAGGGAGACGTTATTTCTCCGAAACTCTTCACCTCTGCATTGGAAGATATATTCAAGCTTCTGAACTGGAACGGATTTGGTGTTAACATCAATGGCGAATACATCACTCACCTTCGATTTGCTGATGACATAGTCATCATGGCCCTGGAAGACCTAAGCACAATGCTCAGTGACCTCAATATTGTTTCCCAACAGGTGGGTCTTAAAATGAACATGGGCAAGACGAACATCATGTCAAATGCCCATGTCGTACCCATGCCGGTTTATGTTGGGAACGATATTATCGAAGCTGTTGATCACTGTGTCTACTTGGTTCAGACGATCCAACTGGGTAGATCCAACTTCGACAAAGAGGTCAACCGACGAATCCAACTCGGATGGACAGCGTTCGGGAAATTACGCCATATCTTCTCGTCGCAGATACCGCAGAGCCTCAAGACGAAAGTTTATAATCAGTGCGTGTTGCCAGTGATGACATACGGCACTGAGACGTGGTCGCTAACTATTGGTCTCATACAAAAGCTCAGAGTTGCGCAGCGTGCAGTGGAGAGAGCTATGCTCGGTGTTTCACTACGTGATAGAATCAGAAATGAGGAAATCCGTAGAAGAACGAAAGTTACCGACATAGCTCTCAAAGTTTGCAAGTTGAAGTGGCAATGGGCAGGCCATATAGTTCGCAGAACCGACAACCGCTGGGGAATAAAGGTTCTCGAATGGCGACCACGAACAAGCAAGCGAAGTGTGGGGAGACCCCCCACACGATGGACCGACGACATTGTAGCCATCGCAGGAAGTCGGTGGATGGAGGTGGCACAGGATCGCTCGTCATGGCGCTCTTTGGGGGAGACCTATGTTCAGAAGTGGACTTCTAAAGGCTGACATGATGATGATGAGGACCGTGTGGTATATCAAATGAAAGGGCTATTTTACCATCCCCCCCTTTATCTCTTCTGATACTACTGAGCCTACAATTTTGAAAAAAAAGCAGAAAATAGTTTTTACTTATATTTAGATTAAAGGAAAAACTATAAGAAGTCTATGGTCTTAAAATAACATGGTAAATGTATGTCTCAATATTGTGATATAATATTATATTAATCGTACGGAACCCGAAAGTTCAACTCGGACTTATCCGGTTTCTCTCTATACTTATTTGTCATATTTGCACACTTTAAGTATTATTTATGACAATGAATTTTATTTTTTATTGTAATGTAATGATAGATAGTTTTGAATAATATTTTGTGTTGTTAATAAAATTTAACTAATGAAAAATTTATCTAGTGGATAATTTGCACGCTTGATTGCAGACTGAATACAATAACATACAAGTATGAATTTAATTAGAACTGAGTAGTATATGTGTTGCAAATAAATTATTGATTTGATTTGAGATGATGAGAATTTACTTTTCGATGATTGACCTTTATTACACAACTACCCACAAAAAGGAGTGTTATGTTTTTAGCATTCATGTATGTGTGTATGCTTGTAGGTTTGTATATGAGTTTATTTATTCCACCATAACTTTGAAATGCCTGAACAGATATAGACGTATGGGGTATCGTTAGAATCCTTACATCCCCCCCCAGTAATATAGGTGTTTTTTTTAAAAAATATTTAATATGTCTGCAGTCTGGCTTCATCTTCAAATGCAAAAAACTTCGAATTTTACAATATGGGTATCAAATTAAAGGCCTTGATAAGCGCATTCCAATAGTATATAATTTATTGGCATAAGTTCATTTTTGGCAGGGCAGCCGTGTTTTTTTTAGCTTTTAGGCTAGTTTGACCTATTATCAGCCCTAAGTTCTCTGGTCGTCTCAGACAGAAGGCTTCCACCACACAACTCACATCCACCACATGGGAAAGACTAAGACAAAATGAAAAAGCCATGAGTTTCATGGTTCTTAAACTGAACTCTCGGGACTCTGCCTGTGTGGTCACTTATTTAAAGCAATCAAAGGGCTCCTAGCCATTTTCTCAGGGCCTCCTGGATCACTACTAACACTAGCAATCCAGGGGAGTTTAGTCCGTCCCCCGTAATCAAGAGGACCATCCAAGCCGAGGTTCGTACCCCCTGGGTGCCCCTGTGCCGGTCGTCAAAGATTAACTTTGGTGCACGCATTACGGCGGAGTGCTCTAGCACCCGCCGACCCCCGCCCGGTGAAGCTGTAGAGGCCGGTAGAGGCCAAAATCACCTATCACTACTAAAAAAAGGCTCTGCCTGTCATGTTGATTGCCTGAAATATTTTCTTGATAATATTTTATTCGAGAATTTGGTATTTTAAGAATTAGTAATTTGTAGAATTAGCCGTTTTGTAATGGATCATTCTGTGACTAAACCATTTACCGACGTATCATCAATACATACATAGTATAAAACAAAGTCGCTTTCCGCCGTGTGTCTGTAACGCTTAATCTTTTAAACTACGCAACCATAAAACAAAGTCGCTTTCCGCCGTCTGCCTGAAACGCTTAATCATTACTATGCAACCATTGAATAATTATGTCAATATACGCAACGCATTTTAATGCGGTTTTCACCATCAGTTAGATTATTTTTCACGGAAGTTTTATACCTATATGCTGTGCCCGCGTAGTCAAAATTCATGTTTTTTTTTTGCGCGGAACCCTAATTCTTTTCTTTAATAAAAGTAGTCCGCCGCGCCGTCCCCCGAAGCGGACTCGAAGCGAAGATCGAGTGTGCGAGAACTAAATTTTTCACCTCTTTTTTATTTTAATTTACATCTGTGCGAAGCCTTGGAGGGTCGCTATTATTATTATATACTTTTTTATTATTAAAACCGTTGTATGTCCTCGTAAACTCGTCCAAGTGTTGTGTCACACATAAGATTTGTGGAAACGAACAAGTTTTGTATCGGGTATCAAATTACTTAATTGAATTGAATTTTGGGATGCCACCACTTTGCATACAATGCAGCCAATTGTTCGGCGCTCTTTGATACGTAATGTATTCCGTAACAAAGGGAGGATTATTGTACATGTGCAAATGTAAGACGTACAAGGTTACAATTTTATTAATTTGTTACCAAGAAGGTTTTAAAAAAGACGGAGTCTACATAAGCTAACAAACGAGTGAAGCATAGCAAATGCCGGCTTGGTATGTGTGCGTGAGTGGATAATTTGTGATTTTTAATGGTTGATACACAATTTCATCACAAAATACTGTATTGTTTTTGTTTTTCCGTGACACTTTAACACGTTTAGGAAGGTCGAGATCTTGCTGCGATGTGGCGGCCGATCGGCATAACATGCTGTAAGTTGTGTGTGAGGCTAGTGCGTTCAAGCGGATTGGTATATCTAGGGTGCTTCACTTTGTATTTGGCGGTGTGGAATCCGTTTTTTTAACATTCTTCATTGGTACTTACACATTTTGCAGAACTGAATTTAAAGAGAGTTTTTGAAATGGGATAGCTAATAATAACAGCATAATTAAAACATGACTACTTAACCTTAACTACTCAATAAAATATACAAATGAAGTACATAAATTCAGTATACAATATACATTTTGGTACTCACATTCAAAACATATACCGATAAAGATATTATCATATTCCTTAAGATGATATCGTTGCTATGTAAATAGGTCTCCTAAAATAACGACAAATTAAAAAATACTTATTACCCAGACTCAAAAAAATAATTTAATTAAAGTCCTTATTTTACTTCCATATCGTTTGGTTTTGGCTTCTACTATTATTTATTCTGTGGTTTTGGTCAGGTTTTTCATTGATTAGAATGACACAAGATTAATATATAAAGATATGAGGGTAATGGTTATGCACCAATATACCTACATATCTAAATATATAAATATTATCACAGAATAAATAATATATATTATTAAGAATAGGTACTTTCTGCATAATATCTCCCCACTCCTATCACGTCTATATTTGTCACACTAATTGGTCCCAATCTAGCAGATTCCCAGTTATTAGATAACGTGAACCCAAGACCTCTACATTTAGCAACTTAACCTATTAATTAGGGTCTCTTCATTGAGACAATAAACTATACGAAAGCATTTGAGCACCTTGTCGTATTATATTAGTAACGTTTCCAAATTGACTGTCGAGTGAAATATCAGAACATTTTCTACGACAGGGTATTATAAAATTACATGTTCTGAATGTGCCGCACCGCAATACAAAGCTTGTCACGACGACAAAGATTTATTAGATTCGAAAGACAATAAATATTTCAAGTAACAAATGTACTAGTGAAAGTGTTTTGATAGGTAAGAGGCGTTAATGAAAGTGACAATAAAAACAATGACATCATAGATTATAACTATTAGTGTTGAAACATGCTTATAAAGATAATGAATCAAAATCATTAGCTCTTACAAACGTACGTTTCACAATCAAATTGCGTAGGTTCTTCGATGTGTTTGTGACACTGTTCTCTTAGGTTTTGACCAACCTAAGTAAATACTCAAATGGCAACCTGTAATAATCCTTGATTATCGCAGAATTGAAGCAATGTCTGACGCATGCTTTTGTCTTCCCACTAATTGAAATAACAATTAGATATTTATTGTTCCCAGAGAATGCAATTGTTCGACAGAAATATCCATAAAAAGGCTATTTTTAAAGAACGTGTAAACAGATAACTGACCGTTCTGCTGTATAGAAATAAAAACTCAACGTAAATTCTACATAGATCAATACATAATTGATTAAGGTTTATTTTTACCAGCCTGCGCAACGTAAAGGCCGGATAATGTGTTTACCAGCCTATGTATATGTGTTCTTTGTGGCACTATATAGACCAAACGCGTGGACTTATATTAATGATTCTTAAGTCAATCGATTTGTCTTAATCTTACGAGTGCTACTAAAGATATGATAGTAATCAAAATTCAATATGGCGACAACAAGACGCCCTGTTGTGAAAGAGAAAAATGCAACTCGGTGAACTGTGTTAACTGGGGTATCATAGCATAATAATAATAATGTATTTGAAAATCATCTGTTTGATAATTTTCAACCTTATCGATACTGAAATCCAGATGCTGTAGGGTAACTGCCTACAAAGGATCTGCTGATATATCTTTAAGTTACATACATCATCTCATGTAAAATAAAACCTACCTTGTACATACATCTCTATGGATCATAGAGATATATGGTATGTAGTACATATGTAATTCAATGCCTTTATCTTGTTTTAGTTTAAATTGATTAGAACGGAAAAAAGGGATAAAAACCAGTGCTAGATAAGCGTCCCCCAAAACCTTCCCAAAACACATAAAAGTTAAAAAAAAAACACAGGCCAAGTGCGAGTCGGACTCGCGCAGGGTTTTGTACAATTTTTTTTTATTTGGTGATGTTACTACAAATTTACGGTTTTCAAATTTTTCCCTTTACTTGTTAGAAGTTGCTTCTTGCATCAAAGCAAATTTCAGGATTCTAGGTCAACGGACAAGTACTCTATAGGTTTTGATTCCCTTGCAAGTGTCAAAATATGCGGATAAACGGCCGTATCTTTTGATTGCGCATTGACTTAGAAGTTCAAATTTTTTACAGCTCTAAGGGATTGCAGACCTGAACATTAGATATTAATATCAACTTGAACCCTTCTTGAGGAAAAGGGTCTTGACAGACTGACAGACAGACAGACAACAAAGAATTCCTATAAGGGTTCCTTTTTTCCTTTTGAGATACGGAACCGTAAAAATAGAATTATTAGTGTTCCGAATATTTCAGTTGCTTTAGCAGTATACCGGTTCTTTAAAACCATGAGCAGTAAATTCCATGGTCACAGGCTCACAGGTCACGTCACAGGTTGGAATCTTTTTCACCTTTCCTTGAGAATTATTTAGTTATCGATTTGAAAAAGGTCACAGAATAAATAATAGTACTCAAAAGCTTTTCCTTGATAGCTTGTCCGCTCTGCCATATTGAAAGATCACACAGATCTTCAGTTTCTAAGAAGTTTGAACTATTATCGCATAGCAGCAATAACGTCCTAGTCACGATCTGACTCGGACACGTGTTGCAGAACAGGTTTGGAGAACGTTTCGAGGCTGAGATGGCTTTCCTTTCGACATAAAGTTGAACCTTTACATTTAGTTTTTACATTTACATGTTTGGTACTACCTTATTCTATTGCAGTTGTATTAATTGAACTTCCAGTGTGATTGATTGTCAATAATCATGCTATAGAACTAGGTTATTTGTTATTAGATACGTAAAAAAACTGTAATTTATTGTACAAACTGTACTGACGACGTGCTCTACGAAAATCTAATTTTATGAATTTCAGATCCATTCTAAATTGCAGCGAGTTGAATTTACAAGATCAGGGTTGTTTATTATCGTCTTACCTACTTACACGATCAAATGTGTCTCAGTTCTAGCATTAGATCGCCTAAGACGGAATTAGATCAATATTATGTCGCAATAACAGTGACTGGATTGATAACCTATACTTATAATAAAGCAATAAACTAAGTACGAAAAAGTCTGTACAAAAAAAGATAATTAAAAAAAAAATGGTCTATGGTGCTTAAAATAAGCTACTGAACAAAAAAAGAAGTGTGTCTATTTGTATCTTTGTTCGCGCATCACGTAAAAAGTACTGGACCGACTGCGGATAGCTTAGGGTTTGACTTAAAAACTGGTGTAATTGGTATCTCAATCTGATGAGAAGAAGCCGAGCAACCGATAAAAATATTTATGACGTCTGAAGATATTTTGATCAAATGTTGGTATAATTGGAATTTTAGGTCCTGGAATAGCACATATAGTATAAATGACCACGCGTGCAAACCGCGGGTACAGCTAGTGTGAAATAATTAACTCTACTTCTAATAATATAGGTACCAAGTACTTATGCTAGGACCCTTTGCAACGCTGTCCAAAAATGCCACATAAAAGAGCTTATAATTGTTACAATCCAAAGTTATAAATTACAAAATCCAAAGTTAGATAAATTCTTCTGTAAACTTTCACAACATGATTAGCAAACAGCTCGAGATCCTTATCAAAGATGAAGTCATATCCGTAAGAAATACGCGGCCAAGATAACTGTCAGCCAGACGGACTGGCGTTGGAACTTGCGCAATAGGGCCTGGCAACAATAGGCACAGAACGATAGATTCGACCGTTCAACCGGGAAGGTCGTGGGAAGCTCCCGGCGATGCTTTGTACGCAATTAGCATTCTTTGTATCTTCCTCTGGGAATTCGCTGAAGCAACCAGAATAATCTGAGGTGATGTTGAAAAGATGAGGAGGTTTTTCCTGAATTAAGAACAAATTAAAAAAAAAACATTCGTTTGGGAGCTACGATCCTCACTCCTCATCGCCCCCTATTATAGCTAAAAACCAACTCGATCAGCTTTCAAACAGAAAAAAACGCATCAAAATAGGTCTATTCGTTTGGGAGCTATGATGCCACAGACACACACGGATATATACAGTGATACATACATACAATGATACATACATACAATGATACACACCATAAACTTGTAACCACCTCTCTTTAAGAGTTCTGGGGTTAATAAACTTACCTGCCATAATAATACAATTATCACCAGTGAATGAAGGTTGGTTGTATGTGTAGCAAAAGCAAATCAATTAATTCGCACGACATTAGAAATCAGAAGGACACTGCGACAGTATAAACTTATAGAAGACGAAATGCAAATGGGTAGAGACGGGAAAATTCTCCCGATACCTAGACGAAGCCATCGAGACTTTCCACTGACAGCGAACGTTCGAATCGAACGAAATTTAAAGTAACACCTGATGACCGAGATTTCTTTAACTAAAATTGTATCTGTTAATGATTTACCACAATTCGATGCATCAGAATTAAATCGCCCACAGAAGCGAGTCGCTTTCTCCGATTGAAAATAAATGCTTAGTAATTGCATACCTACCGGGATGTGAGAAAGTAGGCGATTTGCCGTGTTTGTTGTGCTGGTAATTACAGGTGGCGATGGTGAGGCAGTAGTGTCTACAATGCTTCAAGTTACGTGTTTGTTTTTGTATTGGCTTGTGTGGAGAGTAAGTTCATAGTTAACCGACTTTGTCATCTAGTGTAGTCATATTATTTATTCTGTGGTGTAGTGACAGGTGTAAACGCCCTGTGGCCAGGCGGAGTGACGACCTGCGAAAAGCGGCTGGCAGAAAATGGATGAGCAGAGCTGAAGACCGAGATCAGTAGCGTGCATTAGGAAAGGCCTACGTCCAGCAGTGGACAAGTATAGACTTATGATGATGATGTAGTGACAGGTGCATTTGCGTACAAAAACACCAGTCATGTGTGCTATTTTGATTTAGGTACTTATCTACATGTTCTTTTCTTGTCTTTTTATGCATGTTGGTAAAGTGCAAAATAAAATTATTAATTTGCTCCTTCTTCTACTAAGACATAAGGGTTTTCTTTATTGAAAGTTTAACCCTTTTATTTGGTGGCTCTTGTAGGTAATGTACCTTACATGACTTTGGTAAAATTAGCTTACTCTGTCGTCTATTCCAGTCACAGATTACCATTCTAGTGCATTGGAATCCTATAATAATATGTTTAATATTTATAAGTAAATATAAGTACTAATAGTACGGCAGAGGTTTATGGATTTTTGCCAACAATTTCAACCATTGATAAAATTCTAAAAATAAACTTAAGCAACTTTTGAGAAGCGATATAATTTTTGTAACACCAACTCATGGTTTATTTTCTCAGAAACTATGGTAGGCTGCAGTTATGTACCTAAAGAAATAGGTACCTACTTACCTTGATTTATTTTCCCTATGTTCATTTATATTTAATGGAAGTATGACTAACGTTTTCCTGTTACTTAACTTATTTTTAACTCATACAAATTTCGAGTCATTGAACTGTCTTATTCATAGCTCAGTTTAAAAATCTGTCCATATATTTTTGCTTGTTTATTATCGCAGCTGCATTTAACGGCACTTTAACAACGATGTCTGACTGATGGATGGTTCGAAATTAATCCCTTCGGAATCCTTCCTAAGCGCTAGGATTTGCCACTTGTTTTTAGTTTTATACGTGTTTTTAAAACTGCTTACGAGTACGAAGATCCGAGTTCCAATCTAAATATAGCGCGTGTCACTATTTTTCTGAGCTCATTTCCGGAGATTTCTTTCGCCTGCAGCTAGATATTCCTGCTGCAACGGTAGGTAACGATCGCGATTTGCCGTCATCGTTGTTTTTTAATTGACCCGACATAATGGTTGAAGAATCATCGGATACAACAATTATGTTACCTACCTAGATTATACAATATTTTCTCTATACGGTGATTTCTAAGTTGCAATTCTGAACTCTTGGCTGCACCGGCATAAAATGCATTGGTCTAATAGGTATTATTTCGATCAAAGCCTCGACGTGTGGAAAATCTTTCTTGCATCACTTTACAACATTCCGTTCCGTCATATATCAAGCAACGGTGAGGGTCTGAATCCGCCGGCTTGGAAATTGATGCAAATGGATAGAAATTCTATCCATTTGCATCAATGTCCATCATTCTATCATAGAATACACGGAGAAAGATCAGACCAAATAAGATTGGCTTGGGACCGGAGTTACAAACAAAAGAGGATACTTGAACAGTTGTCCCAAGAAGAAAAGATATTTCTTCGCTGCTTCCTTAAATAATAACATCTATACTAAACTTTAGCCCTTTTAAAAGTTATCTGGATATTGGTGATGGTGATACTGACAGTTAATCTATAATTTTAGAATGTTTCTTTAACGAATCAAATTACAAAAAGGTCGCTTGTCGGTGTTATAAAGTCAAACATGGAATAATTATTCAGAGTTAGGTATTGTTTGTCGCATTACTTCATATTATTATTCTAGTGGATTTCAACCATTTATCTTTAGAAATCCGTTCAGGTATTAATTAAATTAGAAAAATGCCTGTTTCCCATATTTATGATGCTTTCCGGCAGCTATAGTAGCTGTAACATGGTTTATGACTCCATTAATCTGCCAACTATGAATAACAGCGACTTCGTTAATTTCATAATGGTTTCATAGTGGCCCATTAATTATCAATTAATTTTTGTCAGGTGATAATTTATGACAATTAACATGTTTGCAATACAATAATATTGAGTTTTATCCCAAAAGTTCTGCCTTGCCAAAGGATAAACGAAAATTTACGAGACCACAACTACGAAGAATTTACTGACGATCTCTGTTTAATAATTCATAAATATAGAGAAAGATGATATCTTTATTTGGTCACTCACTCCCTTGGAAGTCTTGGATCTAGGTTTATCCAAGGCCAGCGGTCGGGATTAGGAATGTTAACTGTGGGTTGTGTGTGTGTGTGTGTTAACCTTCCATTGACTGGCCTTGAATAAACATAGATTCCCAAGGGATTATACTATATATTATATGGGATTATATAGGATTTATAACTATCATTTTACGTCGCTATCAAATAGCCGCCGTCGGTGATGACCCTGACATAATATAACCCAAGTCTCGTTCCACGAAAAGTACAAGTTTTGTACAAATTACTAAACACGACAGATGGAGTTGTGGATGTAACTCATTGATTTACAATCGATGATATCTTTGCTGGTTTTAAATAACGTGTATAGGATGCGTGCTTCTAATTTAAAATTCCTAATCTTTTTACAATTTCTAATGCCTCTCAGAGTGTCAGAGAATATCACCGCCACATGGTGGGGCGTGTTCTCATTATACCTATTTAATGTCTAGATCAGTCTATTAGAAGGAAGGTATGCACAAATGTAATTCGGGGGCCTGCTTGCACTGGGTCACATGCGTGTCGCTACACCTCTTATAATGTATATGGTGTTCTGTGCTTTCAATAGTTCACGTTCTCACCTTGCAATCTTCTGAAAACCGTACAAGCAATAGGTACAAGCAAAATGCAATCATGTCGACGACTAGAGATAAGTATTGCATTTCAGCATCTTCCCATCGAAACCTGATTTAAAATCTTCGATTACAGAACAAAAATTAACACATTTTTCTGTAATCTGAGATAGAAATTAACAACAAAAATTACAAGTCTTGTTACGTCTAAAAATTGCTTTGAAAAACGAGCCTCAGTCGAGACATCAACAAAAAACAAACCGAGAGGTCCCGAAGGCCCCGGCGAGCCTTTTCTAAAAGGTAATCGCTTGGAGGCTGTATTTTTTATTCCCTTTCGGGTAAGCTCACAAAGAGTTGAGGCAGCTGGCGGTACAGCTGTATCTTAATATTGTACCATTAGTAATTATTCTTATTCTGTCTCCTTCACCTGGTCGTGAAATATTTGAAGAATGCGATTACATACCTGGTGGTGTTTACTTTGCTGTTATCAATGTTATTTTGATATCGCAATCAGCTGACTGTGGCGCCGAAGTTTGATAAGACACTAGTTGGAATTAAACGGAGTAATAAAATGAAGCGCTTATATTTCTGACTGCAGGTTTAGTAGGAACCAATCTTTATGGCGGCTGTGAAGCGCGCTGCGAGTGCGACTTCGCGCTGGTACAGTAAGGTTCGCAATTATTAGAGTTTTTTTTACTACCTACTTGTAGAACATGCTAGTAATAAGAAACACTTTATTACACCAGAATTATGGAACAAATATACAAGAATAAAAAGCGATCTCTTCCAGACAACCTTTGGATGGACAGAAATTACGAATTAAAAAAGGTCAGTGGTGCAAAACAATACAATAAATCATGCAAAATAAAAATGAATATACCTACATACATATTTAATAAACTACATAAACCATACTTACTTACATGTCACATGCAAATAATGTAATGATTGAAAATATATATGTGTTTGTACCATACAAATATTACAAACGTAATACCAATATCATTTAGAATTAGAGCATATTTCCACAGTGTAATGATATTATTCGGTTAGGTTCCCAACTGTATTTAGTTTTCAAAATACTTACCTGAAACTAAATATAAGCGAATATTCCATTTTGCATATTTCACGAGAAACATACAATTTGCTTACATTTCGGTTCAGGTATCTAAGTATTTCTAAAACTAAATACAGTTGGGAATCTAGATAAACACTATCAGAATCCGAATAATATCATAACACCGTGGAAATATGCTCCAATTACAAATGATATTGGTATTACGTTTGTATGGAAAATTCATCCTCCGCCGTACTGTAAAAGGTATTTTGTTGCAGATTTGACAAGATTAGGATCACTTTAAATTAGGTAAATTCTCTTTCATTCACAAAAATCCAGATAACCCTTTTTTGACAAAACAGCAAGCGCATTGAAAACCAGTACAAGATGCAAAAGTTATTATTTGCTAGTGCAGCCCTCACCAGTTAAGTAGGTCAAGGCGAGTGCATCGATCGGTAACAACATGCCCTAGATACCAGGAAATTGCACTTGAGTGATTAATAATAATAATAATAATGCAAGGCTTATAGGCACATCTATATCTACTTATAATAAAACTGTAACGGATTTAATTCTGTACATTGAAGATATTTAGAACATTTTTTTTGGACCTTACTCTAGATTCGATACTGAAGCCAAAACTGTATTTTTTTTTAATTTTTGTCTGGCTTTCTGTCTGTCTGTCTGTATCTTGGCTAGGCATCACGCCGAAACTACTGAATAAATTTAAATGAAACTTTGGTATGATTTGAGTTCATACTACGAGGTAGGACATAGGCTACTTTTCATCCCGAAAAATCAAAGGGTTCCCGCAGAATTGGGGTTGAAAGTTATTTCAAAAAACACTTACCACTCTGAAACTACTGGAAAGATTTTGATGCAACTTAGCACAATCATAGTTTATATAATAGGTTAAAATTAAGGATACTTTTATCCCGAAAAAATAAAGAGATCCTGCTGCGGGATAATGTCCCAAATTCTGTAAATTAAAGATATTTTGTAATTTTTTTTGGGGGCCTCTCGTAATACCAATATACGTGTATAATAGAACTTCCTTGAGACAACCACATAAACATTTAAGTATGAAATAAAAAACTGTTATTATAATGCCAAGAGAAACATAATGTAAGTACGGATGGCACGAATCTGATAAACCATATATTCGTCATCGAAACTTATTTTATCGTATTTTAATTATTTTCATAGAAAGGTTACGAAGGAGTAGAATCAGTCACCGATAGAAACTGATCGCATTTCTGGCAGAGGCGTATTTACCCTAGGGCCATAAGGGCCATGGCCCGGGGCGGCAAGCTGCAATGGGCGGCGGAAGCCGCCCCTCCTGTGCCCTCGCGCTCATCTTTAGGCACCTTTCACTATCTTAATTCGTAACCTATCTTGAATTTTATTGCGTTTTGACTTGAAATTTACCAAAATAAATAGCAAAATAAATACCGCGCTCGTTTCGCTCGCGCTTATTTACTTAGGATCATATTATAGGTATATTAGTATGATTCGAAATCATATTAAATGTCTACAATAATGTAAATACTTCAACATTTTCGCTTTTGCTACGCTCGCGCTTTATGATAAATCTAACCATTTCACATCATTTTGAATGATGTTCTAGTTTAATATTAGTAGAATAGTTGAAAAAAAAACATCTAATACTTTTTATTGATTGCTTGTGCTCGGCTACATACTAATTGGATTGAGATACAAAGTACACACACCAGATTTTAAGTCAAAGTCTAAGCTATCCAACAGTAAAAATCGCATTTCAATCGGTCCAGTAGTTTTTACGTGATGCGCGGACAAACAGACACCATTTCAAAAAATGCTAAATTTTTGTTTATTAACTTATTTTAAACCTTTCTTGTTTTTTTTTCATTGTACATACTTTTTGTTACTAACTTACTGCTTTATTATAATTATAAGTATTTGGATACCAACAAACAATACACTAGATTTTAGTGTTTTTATTTATTGCAATGCACACTATTTACCATGTTTCTCTACATGATGTTACCTACATACATAGATATATGTACACGTAGTACATATAACTCAATGTAAACTTGGCTAGACGTACTACATATTGACTAAGTAGACCTATCTACTCATAAACACTTCAAACATGTTTTTAAGAATGCCGACCAATATCTATATCCACAGAGTACATTATTCATTATTCTGATTCATCCGTACTGTGACTAATCGACTATCGGTAAGCATAGGTAGGTACTATGCACACATCACATAATATAAGTATCGGCGATGTCGCGAGGTATTTCTAGGAGTGTCCTTTTCGACTCTTTAATTACACTCCTTTTCTCCGTTCCCGTAATACAGGCTGTTTTACGATGCACCAAACATCGTACTATAATCCACACGCTTAGAATAGGTAGTTATTCTAAGTCTACGCGACCAATTAAAAAAATACTTCTTTTTTTTATGTTCTTGTATATACCTACGTATTTCCATGTTCATGCAAATATATATTTTTTTCGAAAATTCACTCTGCCAAGTGGAACACACGTGCAAAATTTCAAATGTTTTTCAAATTTCGTTATGATACAGACAGTGAGTTGAATGGTTTTATTATATTAGTACTTACCTACTTTAAACTTATTTACAGAGGTGAAATGTGTCAATTTAACCGTAACGAGAAACTAGATCAACGTATACATTATCACGAGACAGTTTATTAGTAGCATAATCGTTGGGGGTTACATTTCTGTTCACAAAAGCCTGATGATACTTGTGCTAAAACAGTGCGAGGATATAAAGTTCGTTAATCAACCAATCGCATTGGTTCATTTCCTATCATATCACGGCATTTTGAAAACATGCTATTGGTGGATAAATTACGTATTTCAAGTTGCTTCATATCTCCGCTCTGGTGGACAGCTAAAGTCAGTACTAATGTCAGCTGACATTGTCCTGATATCAGTTATTGTCTTGTAGGAAAGCCTTGCCAATGATTGGCTCAAGATAGGGATGATTAGCGATAACAGAAAAAGGATAGAGCTGACAATAATGATGACGATCATATTATTGTCCTCAAATATTTTTAAATTAAAGTCAAAAAGAGCATAGGTACCTACCTAATAGCACAGAATAAATAATAGTACAACTAATAGTTACTTAAAACAACGTTAAATTTTGTTGTAATAATAAAGACGATAAAGATTGAATGTAACGATAAAACAAAACAACATGATCACATAATCTTCCAACTACCACAGAAAATACAGATAAAAGACAAGATATAGCATCCCATACCCTCGACCAAGTTCATTTTATTTTTCTGGGTCTGTGATTTCCCAATGTTTTTGAAGCGTCATAAACATAAGTGCACTTATCCAGAATTGCCATCAAACAGAACTGGATCAACAGAACAAGTGCTTCCTAATGGTTCCTCGTTCTAAATATGTACCTAGTTTTCTTTTCCTTTTCTTAAAGTGGAGCACAGATACCTACTGTAAATTTGTGACCCAAATTGATTGCAACACGCTGTTACAGCTCTGGGCGAGTCTGAGTAGGTAAGAAAGTTTATCGCCGGAATATAGGACGAGCCGTCCGATGTAATACTTGTACTTACTGTATCGTAATAATTTGTTATTTTTATTGCCAGCCATAGACATAACAATGAATTTTCACCACGGGGCGGGGGGCTCCCGAGTTTTACCCGACTGCCGCAGGAGGGATATGTATATGATTATTACACGTATCTATGTAGGTACTTAATGTAAGTGTGTGTGTACTCGTACACCTTTGTGAATGGAATCTTTGTCAAATCTTCTTCTTCTTCTTCTTGTTTAAGAGAAGCTCTTGTCGGTGGAGTAATTTCCAGCGTTCCCTTTCTTCGGCCAAAGCTTCCATGTACGACATGACATTTCTCTTTTCCTTTACCTAATCTGTAAATGTCCTTCTAGGTCTGCCTCTACCTGTCTTCCCTTCTATGATGGTTCCTTTCCAGCCTAAACACATTTATGTATGTTCTAGTATGATGGTACTATTAAGTTGTCATGTCGTATAAGGGGGCAAACATCTTTCCTCTTCTCCTTTCTATGGTCATATGGTCTTTCTATGGTCGTGAGACTTCTTCATCCTAAGGCCTGCCCTATTTGAGGATTCTTCTCTTTTGTGATAGCGCAGTTACTGATGCGCAGTCCAATGCATCTATGCCGGATCTGATACTCAAAACTAAGCGTCTGTTTGAAGAAAGATGATATTTTTCTATTCAAATCTTCTATACTAGGAATATATATGTTTCGCATACGGATAGGATATCCTTATTTGGACGACGGTGATGGACGACGAGCATTAACTTACTTTTCCTATGAATTTGCTTCATTCATATTAGTTTTGTTTTGTTCTATTCTACAAATTAAACACTATATAACTGGACGACATATTGGTAATAATCATTTTTCAATCTCTTCAGCGTAGGCAGGTACTCTATAACAACGTTGTTTTAAGAATAAAATGTTCTTAAAGCTTTATTTAGCAACATGATGAGTACCCACTTTGAAGCTGCTGTTGATAAGAACCATTCACCTAAATTAACTAAGGATATAAACTAATGATCATACCTTTTTCGAGTTGCTAACAATTTTGTAACAGTAAGCATTTCGCAATTTTACTAACCAGCTGTTGCGCACGTCCAATGGTACTTACATTATTTGGATTTCTTCATAATGTTTAAAAGCATAACTATAAGATAAATTCTACAATTTCTACACCCTTTTCTCAGTTTTAAAAATAGGTTTACTAACTATACCTTTTCTTTCAACGAATGATTGAACTAAGGCATCTAATTACTTAGTTTAATTGTTGATAAAGACACGGTTAAGTTATTCTCTTGTCTTAGACTAATCTCCAGTGAGCGTTTCCTTGAATCCTTTATATTGCTGTGCTTTCGCTAAGTACAATATAGCATTAAGTTCTGTCGAGAGTTAAGCTTAAGCCCTTTTGTTTGCAGCAAAGGAAGCATTAAGTCGATGAGTATTCGTATGCAAAGTCAGGCGAAAGCATTGTCCCGACTTTCATATTAGCATGCAGACATAATAAGTAGTTTCCAGGAAACCACTTATGTAACCAAGCTATAACTTAAGTCATACATGCAATGTTTTTATGATAGGTAAGGTACTTACTATTATTGTTGCTAACGCGGATACCAACAGCTTTTTCTTCATTGTTTATGTTTATGCATTACTAGTTGAATCGCGCGCAGCGTTGTCTACATGTTAGATCTATAAGATTACATTTTTTACGGAATATATCCGGCTTTCCATGTTCTAACTTGAAATACTTACCCATTTCGAAATTCACTTTCATCAATTCATCTCTCCCTCGATATGCATTGTTTATAATAAGACCTGCCTTTTGTTTATACCTAATTAAAAGTCCATTACTTAGGTCCATATACTGTGGAGCAAGTCATCTTTAATAGGTAATTGTTTAGATCCATTAATAATTTCATTGATTAGATGATCTTCTCTACTCCTATTGGCCTAAATCTCAAGCTTTGTCTGTCTTTTATATTCGTCCTCATTACCGCACAATCATCCATACCTATTTTCACACCTTTAAAGAGCTTTATACGTTGCATATCTAAAAAATACTGTCTTAGTGACCACCTAGAATGAGCTTTAGAAACTTGACATTTTCACAAACTTTCTAAGGCACTTTTGCCTTCACTTTAAACCGCAGTAGAGTTATTTCGTGAACAAACCAATAAACAAATAAACATAACTTTGTCTTGAAACACTCAAGGTAAGCCTTAATCATAAGCGTGTACTTTCACTGGCAACACACAGTGAGGCTTCTCGTCGTAAAGACAATTTAAAGGGATTTGTTAATTTGTGGGTTTCTTCCAACAAAGAAAACCGTCCTTTTTCACAATAATTAACAACAGAAAGCGGTAATAACATTTTAAATGCCACTGTTTTGTCACAGCAATTAGTTAATGTAGGTACTTAATGTCAAAACGGTAATTGTTTCCCAAAAATAAAGGTTTCGTAATTTGTAACATTCGTTTGCGTAATTTGCGCTCTAGTTTTAAGCTGTTTTAAGTTTGAGAATATTCTTCCTGATATTTTATAAATACTATGAAGTACTTAGAATTTAGAACAGCATTTCCGGTGTTGTGCTTCCGTATATGGAAAGTAAATAAGTATAGCGGAAGGAAGTCGCTTTAGGTGACAATGAACTTGTACTTACGTATAAATAGTTATTCTATACTTACGTATGCCTATTCATAGTTATTAACATATCTATCCTTACCTGAATGTTGGTTATTACTGGGTTTTTACTATTATGAAACATTAAGAAATTCTACGCTAAAATTTTCGAAATGTAGGCATAATTATATCTCTATGACTCAAACCACCGCATACTTAGGCGTACTAAAGGGCCTTTTTAAAATTTAAATCATTTTTTCTACAGAATCTACAAACATTCCATGAGACAAGTAAAGTAAATGCATCGTTTATATTAAGTTTCATATTAATGCGAGGGACCGAGCCATTCCAGAGGTTCTCATTCCTTTTTACTCTATTTATATTCCCTGCTGATTAATTAATATAAATTCTAAAGAATATCTTTGTCTAGTTTGTATTCAAATCTCAAAAGCAGTGTAACATTAATTGGTCTCGGGTACACTAACAACATATTAAACAGGGTCTTTGACCCTACCATACGTGGAGGAATGGTGAGAATCTTATATTTTTTGGTTTTTGGATACTTAATATTATTCTATTGTGCTATCCTGAGGCATGATCAGAATTTTTATGGAGAGATATTGTCAATGTCAATCATTAGTTGGTGTTGATGTGTTATAGTGAAGTCATTGATGGTTGCATTCGTAGAAATTTTAATGAGTTTGTGGTTAGTATATTAATTAGAATCATTTTCCTTCTAGTTTATTATCTCTAGCTCTGAGGTTTTTCGTCTATTGCTCATCATTTGATTCATTGACTGAAATATGTAAATATTTTGTATTTGTGATTATGTCAATTTAAACTGTTTTAATGGGTATACAGTAGGTAGTTACTTAGTGTAGGTACCTATTCTGTAGTAGGTTGCTCATATTTGAACGAGCGAGCGCGAAGCGCGAGCGAAGCTTCTCCGTTTTAGCTTGGGCAAAAATGTTTTCGTACGAGTATGTCCGGCTGTCCGCCGTCCGTCTGTCCGACCAGATCTCTTTTCTCCTCTACAGTTCGCGTTTCTCAACCGATCTAGACGAAACTTGATATACAGGTTAAACAAATTTTAGATTTTTTTAGTCATCGGAGATTTTTGATTGGGTTACTTTTTAGTTTTCGATTACTTACCCCAAAAAGGGGCAAAAAGGGGGCTAATTTCTCCGCTTTATTAGATCCCATTTCGATGTTTTTTTTATTATTTTAAAGTTAGTAAACTTTAAGTTGGTCTCATAAAAAGATCTGATGAGGATCTTTGACGTGATGATCAGAATAGCTCCTCAACATGCAGTAAATTGCTTACTTTTAGATTTTTACCAGTGGAATCAGCCCTTTACCTACTATGTAAGGATTGATGGAGCACCTTGGTTATTAATGTTAGTTTTACAAGAAAGTAACTAGATGGCGCTACTGCGCACCGCTAGATTGTATGCAAAAAAAATTGTACTCGCGAGGTCTACAGCTCACAGAGCCACTAGTAGGCCAATCATTGGGGGAAAATATGAAGCTTTGCTCAAAAAATGGTGGTGTAGAAGATGTTTAGATTTATATTGCTTGGTAATGAGGTCTTTACGAAATATCCAAGTTTTCGACCTTTTGTGTTGGGAGCGTTAGCCGCCATCTTGAATTTATGGGGTCAAAATTATATTTTTTCTAAATAGTTCTTAAACAGTTAGCTTTATGGCAAAAATGTCTATGAAAAGTATAAAGAAGACTATATTAGGGAACATTTTTTGCATTCACAGTTGTTCTTATGTCTCATAGGTAAAAAGTCACAAGAAGTGAAAAGAACACCTTTACTAAAAATGCTCCAATGCCGGAACAACGTATATTCTTGAATGTAGCTATTTTATATTTGGAGACTGTGTTTATTAAGAGTTAATGACGTACGTAGAGTTAGAAACGATCAATTAATGGGGCTTTTATCGGGCTCCAATCTAACACTCGGTGCAGCAATAAGTCACTTTCCGTTCGATGCAGTCTACTATTATTCCTCAGGCTTCTGTCTGAAGTCAGCTTTGCCACAGACAGTGACCCACATTTATATGTACTGTGGTCTTGCCGACGTGAATTCATGGCAAAAAATTATGCGTGCTTACACAGCACGCACATGAAGAAATATCGGCCTAATAAAATACGTCTAAATGAAATTAAAACGAACGATACGAACGAATTTTAGCAATGGCAATGTGCAATGTTTGGCATCATTGGACCAATATCAACATTTGTTGCTTTTTTTTATGAAACGTGTGTTCACAAAATGATAAGCTTCTTAGGTGATAAGCTATCGCAAAGTGACGTGAGCGTGACTATAACAACACTACATCTTGTCGGCGTGCATCGTCTGACGAATGGAAAACTATAAAATATCTACATTATGGGTGTTTATTTTACGTTCTTATCGTAGAGAGCGATAAAATCAAAGAAGTCGAGGAAAATGGCAACATCAGGATTTCCGGGAGAGTCATCTATGAATCAGAAATTTTAGCTGTTATCCTTACTATTGGCAGATTCGTAGTTATATTACCAACTAGACTTGATATATATTAGATATTAGCTGTTGATAGATTTTGGATTTTTTGAATCCATATGATAAACTTTAAGCGGGAAATGGAAACGTAAAGGTAGTGAACGCATGTAAAATTATGATTCAGTATATTTGTATAGATGTTCTTAAGTTTAGAAACATTGACGACGCGTGAGTACGGAGTACTATTATTTATTCTGTGGCGTGAGACTGATTTCTTTATACAAAGAAAATGTTGCATAAACATTGAAGTGAAGTGGTCGCCATAAATATGATTATAGGCAGCAATGATATAATTTATCATGATGAAAAGTTCTATCTACGTTATAAATCGAAAATGAGAAAGCGTAACAAGAATTTAAATAAGAAGCCAAGAACCACTACTACGTAAGAGAACGAGTTTCTTTTGATAAGGCCACAGAAATGTCTGGGACGTGTCGTTGACTCCTTGATTTTATTTATGTTTTTTATTATAATTATATCATAATAGTAAAAAATATAAAATTGATATGAAAGAGCCCGCAGATAAACCGGACTTCCATATTTGGTTTATCTGGCTTGTTATGTATTTCGATTTGTTTGGAGTAAAAAGGGTCCTTAATTTTCAAAGGTTTATTTTATCTCGATTAACGTGTTAAAAAACCATTTCTGTAGGTTAGTATTGTTATTTTGAGTGCAACTCTTTAAACTCTTACGACAATAACTAGCTTAAAAGCTAAAAAAACACGCCTGCCCTGCCAAAAATGAACTTATGCCAATTAATTATATACTGTTGGAATGTGCTTACCAAGGCATTCAATTTGACACCGATATTGTAAAATTCGAAGTTATTTTGTTTGCATTTGAATATGGAGCCATACAGCCGCAACATTGAATTTTTTCAAAAAAAGTAGCCTGTGTTACTCGGGGGATTAAAAGGCATTAAAAAGTTATGATGGAATAAAGAAACTCACATACAAACATACATGAATCCTAAAAACATTACACTCCTTTTTTTGGGCAGTCGTGTAAAAAACAACGTCATAAGATTTATCAGCGAGGTCGGCGTCGTAAATATTATTTACTTGAGGCAAACAATGGCTATGCAAGTAGGTACGTCAGTTTTTTTTGTTTGCCTTGCCTACCTGGTTATCTCAAAAGTATTGTTATGTGGCGCCAGTTATGAAAAAAGTCATTCCACTGTCTCGTCGTATCGCAGTTTTAATCGTTCCAAAACGATAAATTGGTGTGCTAATCAATCACGATAATTATTATTATCTTACAGATCAGGGACACTCGCGATAACTCACGTAAGTGGGTGATACCTCCAATGTACCTACCAGCCGGTCTTTGTCTTCATCGTGCTACTTTTACAGACTTTATATTGTATCTCAGACTAAATATTACGAGTAGGTAATTGATTAAGCGAGCGAAGCGAGCTCAAGTCTCTGCTTCAAGTACCTACAAACAATTTGCTTTCGTGTGTCAGTTTGCTGGTACTTCTCTACAAGTCGTATTTTACAACCGATCTGGACGAAACTTGGTATAAGTGCAAGTTAAACGAATTTTTTGTTATTTTTTTAGTCGTCAGGGATTTTTGAAAGGGAGGGTAATTCCTCCAAAAAGGGGCAAATAGGGGGGCTATTGAATATCTCCGCCTTATTATGTCCGATTTCGATGATTTTATTTGAAAGGTAAGTAGTACATATTGGTCTCATACAATTTGATGAAGCTCTGAGGATTTTCGGCGTGATGAGCAGAGTAGTAGGTACCTCAAATTGCTCACCTTTAGGTTTCTACCAGTGGAAACAGTCCTTTACATACTAGGTAGGGATTTATGGAGCACCTTGGCTATTAATGTTAGTTTTACGGCGCTGTGCACCGCTAGATTGTTTGCAAAAAAGTTTGAGCTCGCGAGGCATCATTGCTCGAAGCAGTCTGACTATACCTATGCTATGTGGTAGTTTCCTGCCTCTTTGGCAGGATTCTAGGTCCGAAATCGAACGGTCGCGGGTTCGAATCCTGCAAGGTGCAATCATTTGTGTGATGAGTAGAAATGTTTGTTTCCGAGTCATGGATGTTAATAATATTCTTATCTATGTATGTTTATCCGTTATCTAGTGCCCATAGCACAGGGTATCCTAATTTGGGGCTAGATAATTGGTGTGGAAATGTCCCGAATATATTTATTTATTTATTGGCCTGTTATTTTATCCTCTGGCATGTTTGGTTAACGTACCTATCTATTATAAAATTTGGCAGTTTTTAGCAGTATTGCAAAGTAGCAAATAAATTTCAGATATCCTTAGCGGCATCTCAATATTTTATGTCGAAAATAGCAACCATAAAAGCAGATCGTAGGTGAGTCCCTGTACTTCTCGTGTTATGTTTGTATTTCATTCACTTATGAACATTATTATAATTAGTTATAAAGAAGATAACCATACAACGAGTAATAGTTAAACGTGAGTTTATGGTTGATATTTCAATCAGTCATAGACGTAGATACTTTGGTTTAGGACTTGTACTATTATTAATTCTGTGGTTTAGGTTCTGTTTCACAGCGATCGGTAGTTTTTGCGGTGATATTTGTTATTGGTAGGTAGCTGGAAGATGAAACGCAGAAATGAAAAAGCGTATAGAGCAGAGAGGGAAAATATCCATTACTTTCGTCGTGGATTTCCAAGGCTAAAAATGATCCGGACGTTAAATCATATAAATAAAGCCATGTATAAAGAAATAGAATAATTAAAATTTGACTTAATTAATAATAAAAATATAATAATATGTCAAACAAGTGTATACTTTTTCTGCTACAACGCTAAACAAAGTTGGCAATATTTTGGCATTTTTTACTCGAGTCTTTGGCAAGTTTTGTTTTGGCAGCTTTCAAACCAAACTATAGATAGATAGAACATTCTATATTGCACACATAAGATAGGTACTTACATAGGCGAACTTAATGCTAGCAAGCATTATCTTCCAGTTAACCTCGGTGTATTGTGATGTTTTTAATGCGGAATAGTGCCTATTTTAAATGGCAGGATCGATAATTTAAGATGGTCCCACAGGCTCGAAGTCGCGAGGTCTACTGTTCGCAGAACTACTAGTATTTAGTCTGAGTGTGTATTGTACCTATCATTTCAAAAGATTTCAATGAGTAACTTAGAACTTCTAACGTAGACATTTCAATGTTACCAACAAGAAGGTATAAGTTTCCAATTAGGTAAATGCTCACCATTGAATGTGTCGTGCGCCGTCGGCTGGTACTCTTCCCGGAAGGTGTCCTGCGCGTACGCAGCTATCAGCGAGCTCTTGCCCACAGCACCGTCACCCACCAATACACACTTAATTTTCTCCTTCTTTCCACCTTTCACCTTCCTCCTATCCTTAATCTGAAACATCCGATTCAAAGTCCGCCTGGTCTTCTTGTCGCGCGTCGCCCATTCGTTCACTTTATCACAGCAGTTCGTGTCTCCGGAGACATTGTCCCCTATCACAGTGCGACCGTTCTCTTCGGCCACTTCGGAGTAGTCGTAGTCATCGTCGTCCCTTCTCGCAAGCGGGAACTGGCTTGGACTGTGCACCCCGAATACGAAAGGGCCGTCCTTTTCTGGCTGGCGGGTGGCGCGCCCGTTCGCAGGAGTAGGGGGCTTCGCATACTGCACGGCTGGCGAACGGTAATGACTCGTCAGATACTCCGCAGAAGCGCTGTTATCGAATCTGAAAACCAGCTCGGCCTCTGTCCGATCCAGGCTCAGCTCCGGAGTCACTTTGTCTTGAAAGTATCCGATTTTCTCACGCGCGCGCGTCTCCTGCAGTCGTTTCTCGAGTTCGACGTTCGAAGGCTTCCAGTAATCCGGTCGGTAGGAATAGTCCGGGAGGTTCCTCGGCGCGGGCAGCGGGCGGTGCGGGCCCGTGTCGCGCGGTGGGCCCGTGTCGCGGGGCGGCACACGCGGCATCACGAGAGGCTTCTGCGGCTCGGCCAGCAGCGGCCGCCGCGCGGACAGGTTACCGTTCCTGTTAAACATGATCCCTTCGAGGCTGGGAGACATTTGCGCCGTCACGAACGGTCGCCGACGGAGGGATTCTCGGAGCGTGCGTTCGCGCACATTACTCGCGCGATTTGCCGGAGCGAGCGTCGCGGATGCGATAGGCGCCGGGAGCTCGGGCGTGCGATGACCGCGGAGAGCGGAGCGCAACTGGCGCGACGCGACGGCGGCGCGGAGCACCCCCGGCGGAGAAATGACCTGTTGCTTCTGTTACCTGTTCAGGTAGACGGCTTGCGTTTCGCGTCGCAGCTGCTGCTCGCGAACAAAGCGAGTCATGTGGCGTCGCCGGCCGCGCGGCCCCTGTGCCCGGGCTCCAGGCCGTACCTTACTTGTCTCAAGGAAGCTCATTCACATTATCCTACGATGAATGGGTGACGCTGACGACGTGTTTTGTTTGGCAAACTGTTTGTGTTTGCCTATTTTGATTTGAATAATGGTACTAGACGTAGGTATACCTACTTAGTTTGATTTACATTATACCTGCCGTTCCATTCATTATTTATATAGAGCGCTGCATTCGCTGGACCAGCCAAGGGAAAATGTAGGCTGTAGTGTAGATCTATGAAATATAGGTTATATACTAACTTATTTGTTATTACCTACGTACCTACATAGGTACCTACTTCCTTCGTCGGAACCTACAAAATGAGAAAAAAATACATAATTTGTATTATTGTACCATGACCTAGGTATTCTAATCCTTCATTGGAATCAAGCATAAACAACTGCACATTACTAGTACGTACGTAGAGAGAGTATAGTATAGTACGTAGTACTCTCAAGTCAAAAACAAATGAGTCCATGGCATCGATCATAGATACCGAATCATCAAACACTTGGATGTTGTGGTGGTTGTAGCTGCTTCTTTCTTTGTAACAAGATTTATGCCGTAGCGGGAATTTAACACGCAACCACTACACCATGGAAGCATCCATAGAAAGTTCACTTCACCACCGTGGTACTGCTACCCTCAGTGCTTCTATCCACAAACAAAAGAGGATTTAAATACTACGTAAGACGTAAGACCACAAACTAACTAGGAGATACGGGAATCTTCAATGTGAACGATTGCAAGCGGCGCGGCGACGCGCCGCCACGCCGCTCGCGTCTTCTCTTACCGCCTTAGCTCGGCCATATTTAAGATATGAGCCATCACATAATATTTTTTGGTGCAAAATGTAAACACTCCAGTTGGGGATTGGAGCCACAACCACCTATGGTATGAGGCCAACAAGTTAGTAGGTATAGACCAGATGAAGATTCATAGTTGACCAATGAGTGCGCGCAGTGCTACCGTTGCACGTTGTTTTAGTTATTTTCTTTTTTTATGTTTACACATTTGCCAGGCGCCCTGCGATGTTTCATTATTTTTTGTATTAGGTACCTACCTACTTTGTTTGTGCTCTGTTTCACCAGGAAAAGGAAGTTATATATAACTACCTCATAAACGCACATATAACTTCCTTGGTTTACCGTAGTTGGTTGGTACCGTGGTTGGCCAACAATACGCGACTAAATAATGTACAGCCACTCATACGTGGCCAATATTCCGTGGACTGGCCTCGTATTATCAGGGTGTACAATACTGGTTGTGCATTATCAAGATGAGCTGATTTTGTACAGGCGATAATACGCAGCCAAGATTACGAAGTCAAATTATGTACACGTATTACTGGCTGTACATTATTTGCCGTGTATGTGTGGCCGTGGGCGATAATGTACATGCAATAATACATGTACATCACAGACTAATATATAGAAATGTCATAGTCAAAGCCTCGTTTGCACGCTCCAGTATCCTTTTACAACAGATTAAGAATCGCGATTGCTCCGGCGCTGCGGGATGTGCTGCCCGTCCGGCCTTGTGTAACAAAGCACAGGTACCAACGCTCGCCTCCGCAGCTTTGGCTTTTTGGTAGCCTTCGGCGACCAGCCTCCGCCACTCCAGCTCACCCTGGTAACTGACCTGCACTTTGTTACAGCGGGCGGGGGCTGCACTCCCTCCGCGCCTCCGGCTTTTTAAAAACACTCTAGTGTAGGGCAGACAAGACCATGTGGAGTCGGGGTTGGCCAATTCGGTTGTGTGACAGATTTTCTCTTCTTGACAGTCGCCTACCCGTTAGCGTGTGGCGCGCTTCGCCGGTAGCGAGTTTAAGCAATCGTACCTAGTAACCGCTTTAAAGCGGTTACAAACACGCCACCAGCTACACAAACGAGCCAACACAGAGTGCTTCTATCTTTGTCTGTGGTTGGCCTCGTATTATTGGCCGTGCATTATTAGTCGTACAAAATCATCATGGGCTGATATTTCGCATCCAATAATTGGGAGCCTGTACATTAGTTATCGGATGTACAATATTAGCCCTGAATTATCAACTCCTACTTACCGATTTTTTACCGTTTAATGCACGGCCAGTTTAAGCCTGCCAAATATTTCGAATCCATGTACACGTATTATCAGGCCTTACAATACTGGTCGTACATTATTTAGGTCGTACATTATTGTCTCTCTACCATTGACGTAGGAAATGTCTATACGCATCAATGAATAGGTAATGCCCGTTTTCACGAACCATGAACAAGGCGACGCAGACGCCTATCTAAGGAACTCCTAATCTAAGCAATGTCCCGTTTCGCTCAGCGCGCCAAATTCAAATTTTCTTGCTTTTTTGTCAATTACAGCTCTATTAGTGATCATGGGTTCATGAAAACTTATTTTGCGGCAATAAATAGGTTGTATCAAGAAATCACGGTTAAAATTATTATCTAGATAATATTGGTTTAGCTACAATTGTCAATAAGCTGATATTCATCTTGATTTTTGGATTATTGACAAATGTACTAATACTAGCTTTCACCTTGAGTTTTCACTTGGTTTAATTTCTTGATACAACCTATTTATTGCCGCAAAATAAGAAATGAAACAAAATTAGAATGATGGCCTATTATTGACCATGATGCAAGCTTCCGAACTCGCAGCTGCACAAATTAAGGTCTTCATCGGCAGCCAACTGCGCAAGGATTAAGGTCTTCAAACCGGCAGTACAAAACATCCCCAGGCCTGGATGTTCCCAGCATTCACCTGTCTGGTACCCAGCATTTCAACATATATATATATATATAACATTCTACAAGATCAAACGACCCACCGCCGATCATTAAGATATGGAAAGAACTGCCCAGATGAACCTCATTCTCACCATGAAGGAAATCCATCTGACATTCCCCAAGACAAGTTATAAGAAATTTAGACTATACGTAAAGTTATGCTATAACACTTAGCTGCAATCCAGAAGAAAGGGATCGCCTTCACACGATAGATGGCTGCTGTTTTTCGTATTAACTTATCTCTAAAACTAAATCTCAAAAACTATTATCATCTTGAAGAAGAAAAATAAAAGTGGTTCAAAAGTCGGAAGTACTAACTCACCAAGAATTATGTCATATACTTCAGGTTGGTATTAATGAATGCTCATTTCCAGTGTTGCCATGCATCGTTAACTTTCGCGAGAACGTCGCGACACTCCCGCCGACGAAAAAATTAATGTAAAGTAGTTACTAAATTGTGAGTCCATTCCCTAATCTTGTCTAGGGCTCAGACTGCAGCATTGCGCTTTGGTCTAATGTCTTCGGACTGTCCATCTTTCTCAACATTAGTACCAACATCTGGATGATCATCATTTAAAGTCACAGAATCTTGGAACTCGTCAGTTTGATTAGTATCAACCGCAGAATCATTACTAACTGTAACAACTTGGTCCGTTGAACTCATGCTCTCATCCTTTTTATCTGACTCATGATTAATTATTTCAAGATTATCGCTTATATTTGGATACTCCATTTCAATGTTGTCGTCAATAACTTTTGTATTCTCTCGAGTACCTAGTATTAGTATTATTAGAACCTAGTATGTCATTCGACCTTTGAGTGATTTGAAGACGTCTGTCAGGTATTTTAGATTTCTCAATTATCGACGAATTTCCCATTATAAGTGTGCAATAGAGCGAGTAAAAATTGTGTTTCCCACTTTAACTTTGCTACTCTGCACAGACCATCAGCTCCCCTCAAAAGAGAAACAATCTTACCGACTTTCCAACCTTCACAATTTCTATTGTCGTTGATTTGAACAATTCGACCTTCTGTAGGAATCTCTTTCATTGTCACTCGTGGTTCTTTATGTGAATTTCCGTATCTTTCTCGTAAGCTGGGCAAATAGCGATTACAAAATATTTCTTTAAATTCCTCTATTATTACGCGCCCACGTTTCCAACATTTGACCAAATCTATCTTCGTCAGCGTGCCTTGTAAGTAAGTTTCCTCACACGATGTATCCATAGTGATATAATTCCCCAAGTTCAAGAAATCTGCTGGTTTAAGAATATGCTCCAGTTCAGAATCTACACAAGTAATTGGTCTTGTGTTTAATATCGCTTCTATCTCTTTTATCATCGTAGCTAATTGACTATCCTTTAACAAGTGTTTATGAAGTGTTCTCTTCATGCAATGTTTTACTAATGCCACTAATCGTTCATAAAAACCCCCAAACCATGGTGCTAATTCTGGTTTAAATCTCCATCGAATTTCATTTTTCACACAATAGGATTTTGGCAACACTTCTGCTAATAGTTTGAAATATCATGCATTATCTGACGTTATAAGCGTTGGTAAACCCCTAGTAGATATCATTCTTCGCAGAGCGAGTAAAGCTTCTTCTGCTGTTAGATCTTGAACTACTTCCAAGTGTATTGCTCTAACAGCAAGGCAGGTAAAAAGACAAATCCAACGTTTGGATGTCCCCTTTTCAGAATTAACTAAGACTGGTCCTAAGTAATCTATACCAGTGTAAAAAATGGTGAGCTGAAATTAGCTCTCTCATGAGGTAATGCAGGCGTAGGAGGTAGTTTGAACGGTCCCACTCCATGCTTCGTACAACTTGGACACTTTCTAAGTATTTTCATAACTTGACTTTTACCTTGTGGTATCCAATACGATTGACGAACGATACTCAAGGTATGATTAACACCCACATGGTAATTTTTCTCGTGTATATCTTTAATAATTTTGTTGGTGAATTCACAATCTCTCGGTATGAGCACCGGATACCTTTTATCGAATGACCATTCAGCATTTTTAAATCTTCCTTTACAGCGAAGAATACCATCAATGTCCTTAAATAATCCTAAGTTTCTACTCAGGCTTGTTTCTTTTCCTTTAACTTCTTCTCTGTAATATTCTAATTGTATCCTCTTAATTTCTTGTAACGTACTTTCTTGCGATACATTACTTTTTCCTATTTCCGCCTTATTCGAGTTATTGATTTGTATGTCGATATATCCTTCTTCTAATTCTTCATAACTTTCCTATGTATCAAATTCTCCATCTAAAGTTTCTAAAACTTGTGTTTGCAATTTAGCATTCGACAGACCCACCCGGGCCAAAAGCGAAATCTGTCTATGTCTATGTTATATCCTTTAATAAAAATTCTGGTCCTGATAGCCACCTCATTTTTTCTTCCTTTGTGTTTGTAGGTCTAGTGGCTTTGTCCGCTACATTCAATTTAGATGGAATGTATCTCAAAGTTAATTGTTTGTTTCCTTTTATCTCCTCAATTCTTCTTGATACAAAGGGTGTCAACAATTTATCGGAGTTATACCAATCAATCACAATTTTATTATTTCCGTTATAAAAATAATTCCCATATTTGTGAGTAGTTCTCGATAGCATGACAACATTAACGATAGCAAAAATTGAGTTGTAGTAAGTTATTCATATTTAACTGGGTTTTTTTAGGATATAAAGGTAAAAGTGTGTAAACGATCTTGATGTACCATACATACACACCGGTGAACAATAAAGATAATTTGCTATCATTCTTTATCGGATTTTGGTTCAAACGAACAAATACCAAGTTTTTACTTTTAAATAATATCAAACGAATTGTGTGTAGTCATAACTGACTATAGTAAAGAGTTCCATCGAACTACATTTTGTATCCCAACGGATTATAATTATTATTCTGACACATTATGCACAGCATTTTATGAACCATACAATCCCGATGGATTATGCACAGTGTTCCATCAACTATAAAATATAAGTTCCACCGAACCATAGGGAATTATGCACGGTGTCGAAACGAACGATATAGGGAGTTCCACCAAACGTTGATAAATTTATTATATAAAAATAAAAAGAAGAAATTCCCAGTAAAAATTATCACACAATTCGAAAATAATTCCATAAGGATATCGTATAAAATCATTTATTCATTCATTGAGTGCATATTAAATGAGACAGTTGGCGTTATTTTGACAATAAAAATATTATTGTCTCTCAGATAAGTTTTTAAAGGTAGGTACATATTAAGGTAAAATAATTTCATTTATCGATGATTATTTCAACATATACACACGCACCACCAATTGGCTTTATTTCCCTAGCCAGGTAGAAAATCCTGAGACTGTATCAAATCCTTTGGTACAGATGGTGATCTAGAATAGAAGTAAAGAAAACTCCATAAATAAATAAATTATGAATTTCGTAAGTTTCCCTTTTAGAAAATAAATATTTAGAAAACAGCAGCCATCCTATCTATTTAGAAAATATTGTACAATGGACAATCCTCAAAAAAAAAAATAGCACATGAATGAAAAATGATTCAGATTACTTACCAAATTCGTATATTCATAATATTATATTAATTTCATTTAAGATTCCATTCTGAAAAAATCTATTTTGACATGGAACGAGAAAATATTTGAAATAAAATTCTATCCTCAAAGCAAGGAAACAAAAAAGGTCTAAATAGTTTTAATGCAGGAGTATGTATCTCATGCTCAAGATTTTGAATTATGCTTACATGTTTTACTTCCCCATCAAATGCCTACTCCTTGAATTTTTACTCTATGATATCAAACCCGTAATTGTCTATTAACTAAAGAGAAATATAGACATAAATTTCTATGCGATAGAACGTCAATTTTGTCAATGGACAATTTCAAATCTGTGGAGGACTAATCACAGTTTAATTGTCTCACAATAGATGTTGCTACATGTATTGAATTTTATTGTTGAAAATCAAAATTTTGCAATTTTTATCTGCAATTTATAGTTGAACATTTCACCACTCCGCTGAATATGCTGCGCTCCATAAATCTTATCCCAGCATCTCCACCAATTTGTCGTGGCAACTGTTACGACCACAAACAGCTTTTATGAACTTGATCTAGACTCCAGGGAATCATATGATTGATGTGTAGGTACGAGTAAATCGAAACATGTAATCAATGGTTATTTAGGTCATAACAGTCCCAGAGCAGTTCAGTACTATAGTGCAATGCTCACCAGAAAAGTTGCAGTATTATCACGGTAGAAAGTTCGAAGTTAGATGATGCTTCGCGCTCGTTCCCGAACAGAAGTGGACGAATGATGGCTCCACCTGTATAAAACATTTATGCCCCATGATTTCACCTGAAGTGAAACCATAAGGCCCACATGCTAAGTGTATAAGACACTTTACGTAAAAAGGATTAAGTTTTTAACAATAGATCACACCAAGGACAAGGACTAAGCTCGTCAGCCAGTCCTTCTATATGATAGCAGGTATACGGACCCGCGGCTGCACAAGGATTAAGGCCTAAAAGCCGGCAGCCTAGACCCGGCGGATTAGAATGATGGCCTATCAATTACCATGATGCAAGCTTCCGAACTCGCAACTGCACAAATTAAGGTCTCAACCGGCAGCCAAACTGCACAAGGATTAAGGTCTTCAAACCGGCAGTACAAAACATCCCCAAGCCAGGAGGTTCCCAGCATTCACCTGTCTGGGACCCAGCAACTAAACATATATATATATATATATATATATATATACTAGCTGCGCACCGCGGTTTCACCCGCGGAGGGGATGTTGATGATGATGATGATGATGATAAAAAGTATCTTATATGTTATTCAAGGGTATAAGCTATCTCCGTTCCTATTTTCATCAAAATCCGTTCAGCCGTTTGAGACTGAAGTATTTGACACCTGTCATTGACACCTGTTACTTTAATCTCCTGGTACTTAGCAATACTTTTTTTTAAATATAATCACACTATTAAATATTCATGGGGACGTACTCATACTCACTTTTAATAACTTTATTTGTCAATGTCATATCTCCAACTTCTGAGGTGTTGCTGCTGTCCTGGTACTTAGTTTTTTTTTTAACTAATCACACTATTTAATGTTCATGGGGAGGTATACTCACTTTTAATAACTTTATTTTTCAATGTCATATCTTCAACTTCTTATGTGTTTCTGCTCTCCTGGTACTTAGAAATATTTTTTGCTTCTTTTTCCTTTTTTTTTCAAGTCCTTAAGAAAACGATATTGATTTATTTTCCCTATTTCTTGATCAAAAGTAGCCTATGTGTTAATCCAGGACATAAGCTACCTACATACCAAATTTCAGCCAAATCAGTTCAGCCGTTCTTGAGTTATAAATAGTGTAACTAACACGACTTTATTTTATATATATATAGATATAGTAGGATATAACATTCTACAAGATCAACCCACCGCCGTTATAAGAAAGTTATAAGAAATTTAAACTATACATAAAGTTATCCTATAACACTTAACTGCAATCCAGAAGAAAGGGATCGCCTTCACACGATAGATGGCTGCTGCTTTTCGTATTAACTTATTTAAAATTAAATCTCAAAAACTATTATCATCTTGAAGAAGAAAAACAAAAGTGGTTCAAAAGTCGGAAGTACTAACTCACCAAGAATTATGTCATATACTTCATTATTAATGAATGGTATTAATTAATGCTCATTTCCGGTGTTGCCATGCATCGTTAACTTTCGCGAGAACGTCGCGACAGGGGCATTGTCTTGATTGTCAACAAACGTGGCACCCATCGTGCAGACAGCTTTGTCATTCCCAAATCTTCATGCAGGATTTTATGTACTCGCTCAGTGGAGATGCCTGTGTTCTCAGCTATTTCACGCACCTTCACTCGGTGGTCGTCGAGTACAATATTAAGGACTTCTTCAACAACATCCTCAGTAGTGACTTCGACAAGTACCCCTACTACAAGTTTTTATAGTTTTTGAAAACGAAATGTAGTTTCGCCTAATTCCATACATTTACTGTCAGCGCCTCTTGCGGAAACTTGTAGGAACTTAAATTGGTAGGACGGGTTTTATCAAATGGTAGTATTCGAAATCGAAATAAAGTTTTCGAGTATTGTTTGCATTTTAGCAGTACGACTTGCCACTTTGACAAGTTAGTCGTAGTAAACTTTGACGAATTCGATCATTTTCGAAGTATTGTTACTCGTTAGATAAATTTTCGTGAGTGCTTCATGAGATCTTGCGATTTTTTATTTTATTAGGATAACGAGACGGTATCTTGCGTAGAGGTTAACCTCGGAGGCTGTAGGAGCTGACCGTCGTAAAGGGGAGCGACAGGAGATGACGTAGGCGGAGATTAATTACACCCAGTCTGTTACACTAACTTTGTGCAACGGTATCGGCTCACGGGCTCACTAAAGAAGGTTTTGTCTATCTCATAATACTCTGCGGAAAATACAAATCTCAGGAACTCTCAAAGAATCTCTCTAGAGACCATCTAGAGACCACGGTAAGTTAATAGTTAGGAACTTATGTACCTACTCATATCTAGCCGACCAAAATACTTTATTTTATTTTGTACTTGTATTTTGTATTTTGGTAGCACCTAGGTACCAACAATAATACTTCCAAAAAAAATACATGAATTTTAGTGCGAAATACTACCTATCTAACTACTTTACAATTTCAATGTCGTGATGACGTCACGTCGTGATGTCGTCATTTCTATTTCGCCAAATATGACTCAATTGATGAAACAAACACCTAGTTCAGGATTCCCAACTAGTAATTATCAAAAATCAAGTATTACATCGCATAAAATCAATATAAAATAACTAGGTTGTATTGGATTACTTTGGTCCGTAACTTCGTTAATACTGAACAAAATTAAAGACCAAAGGTACCGGAAGAATCAGAAAAATACGTTCTTTCCATTTATCACATCAATTAAACGTAAATCGATTATCATTTATTTCGCAATAAAACCACAGATAAAAACGATATACGAAAAACAAAACGTCAAACACCAATACGGTGGACTGTATATTTTATCTCTTTTTTTGCTTGCGGGGAAGAGAGATAGAAATATGTAGTGTGAAGTTCGTTCAATCGAGCTATTCGAAAATTTTTATCGTGTGAACTTCATTTGAAAACGAACTCGTCCTACCGATTACACCCAAAACTGTTAGTTTAGCGAGCTCACGAAACTTTTTTCCGTTTTCTTAATGTGCAAACCCGTACTAGGCGTACAGAGCGTGGAGCATCAGATGTGCTTGTCCGACCACGTTTAAAATCATTTATCCAGTTATAGACAGTCTGCAACGTTGGTGCGTAAGTGCCATGAACAGAATCAAGTTCAGTTTTTATTGTAGCTGCACTGCAACCCTTCATAAAAAAATGTTTTAAAACGGCACGAATTTCAGATTTTTCCATAGTTGTTGAAAATTTACGAGTGATCACAGTTAAACAATGGTTAAACTTACAAAAACTTGTTTTTTTTTGTGCTGAAGTTTAGACAGTCTTCATTCAAAAAGAAAGTCAAAGAAAGATTGTGCCTGCCAGTGTTAATGCCATTTACCAGAAAAAAGGTTTAATAAATAGTTTTTAAAAGGACTTATCAAACAGCCCTCGTAGTACCTAGAGTAGGAACCAATCTTTATGGCGGCTGAGAAGTTAGGCGCAAGGCGCTGCGCAATTGCAAATTTTAGGTGTAAGGGGGTTTGGAGAGGTGAGAGACCGGCAGTGCTATTACGCAGTGTTGATCATATCGGCTTCAAGCCGTCAAATTCAATAGTGCCTTGCGATAGAGTCGAAATTGCTATGAAAAAAGTGACAATCTGATTGAAGCCAAGTTCTGTGGTCGGGCCCCTGTTCACACCCTCCCGCTAGGCCACCGCATCCCGCGCGCGCCACTCGCATTTGTGCTTGTGTGCACGCTACATCCGTACGCTGCACACATGCATGCGTTTCTGTTCAAGTACAGTCTAGTTAATTATATTTAAGTTGTTTGTTACCAACTAATACAATCCACCAACACGATATCAGCATATATTCCGATATTAATATTATTGTTTTGACGTACGTTCTTATATATATAATTATCTATAATCTATTATATATAATTTCTTTTTATCATTCCATTATTTGTATGTATTCCTTAAAAGAATATAACGATATGCGTCTGACGGAATCTTCATTCTTGTACGATTCAGAGAAAAAACTTATTCAGAAGTCATATTTTTTTATTTTTTTTATTATATAACTAATTGTAAAGTGATTTCATTTGATGTGAAAATTGACTTGCCTAGTGTGACACTATCTGTTATAAGGGCAATCAAATATTGTATTCTATTCTATTCTGTACTTAACACATAATATTTTTTCAATCATAACATTATTTGCATGTGACATGTAAGTAAGTATGGTTTATGTACTTTATTAAATATGTATGTAGGTATATTAATTTTTATTTTGCATTATTTATTGTATTGTTTTGCACCACCGTCCTTTTTTCATTCGTAATATCTGTCCATACAAAGTTTGTCTGGAAGAGATCGATTTTAGCTAAAAGACCACCCGTTTTACCTATTTTTAAATTAGATTCTTGTATATTTGTTCCATAATTCTGGTGTAATAAAGTGTTTCTTATTATTAGCATGTTCTACAAGTAGGTAGTAAAATATTACTCTAATAATTGCGAACCTTACTATACCAGCGCGAAGTCACACTAGCAGCGCGCTTCACATCCGCCATAAAGATTGGTTCCTACTATACCTATTTATTTTTTGTTTTGGCTTAGGTGGCGATGGCAAATTTGTTTAGCACCGTTCAAGGAATTTATATACTTAATATACTATTTGTTATATACTAACGTAACTGGAAGGATCACTGGTACAAGAAACGCGATCCAAAAGAGACTAAATACTAAGATGCTGTGTCTCGTTCTAAAAAGGCGACCGTAATTTATTAACTAAACAGGTCAATTTTCGGAATAGGCGATTGGTTGTTTTTTAAACTAGTAGTTCTTTACAGAAGCATCATGTATACATATATATATATGTAGATCTCATAGATATCTTCGTTTTGGATGACAGATTGTGACGAGGTCCAAACCTCTTTCATAATAATACTCATTTGATCTCTTAATTCTTTCATAATCCATTTATTTTCATTTTTGATAGTTGGTCATCATTGATTCATTCTAAATACAAATAACCTGTCATTCGAATATTGATTTTTGGAAAAACCGAAATAATATTATAAAATTCATAAATAAGTTTCTAACAACTTGAATTACTCTTTTAAATATATATATATGATAATACCTACATAAGAGATTATTTTCATCCGTATTGTATCAACACGAAATTGTCCAAGTGCATCCTATTGTTCCTGTTCCTGTAATTCTGTGTCACTGAGGTTTGGGTCCTGGGCTAGTGGGACAAACCCAAACCCTGGGACCGCCTCGTGACAAGCTGTCAAACTTAAAAGGGCACTCTGAAACTATAGATCCTAGGGCGCGTTCACTTACTACGTTCAAGGACGCACGGATCACCCGCGCGATCACTCGAAATCGTTCACGGCGTCGTCGGGCGTTCACCTGGGTCATCCGAAAAATAGTAGGGGAGGGGAGGAATAGTATGAAACTGACACTTGACAGTTGTCAGTTCTATGTGGACGTCCAAAGTCATTCACTAACTCTGGATGATCGAGCGATAATCGCACGGATGATTCGAGCGTAGTGAGTGAACGCAGCCCTGGGGCCCGACCACATAACTTAGCTTCAATCGGATTGTCAGTATCGATATCACTAATGCCTTGCGATAGAGTCGAAATTGCTATGAAAAAAGTGATAATCCGATTGTAACCAAGTTCTGTAATCGGGCTGCTGGACTAGTAGTTTCTTTACAGAAGTGATAGATCTCATTGATATCTTCGTTTTGGATGACAGCAGTCAAACTTAATAAGGATATAACTCAGAAACTATTGATCCTAGACTAGTAGTTTATTTACAGAAGTGATAGATCTCATCGATATCTTCATTTTGGATGACAGCTGTCAAACTTAAAAGGGATATAACTCAGAAACTATTGATCCTAGACTAGAAGTTACTTTACAGAAGTAACAGTAGTCTTTGTTTTGTGGATGACAGTTGTCAAACTTAAAAGGGCTATAGCTCGGAAACTATTGATCCTAGACTCGTAGTTTCCTAAAGAAATGATAGATCTCATCAATAACTTCGTTTTGCATGACAGCAGTCAAACTTCAAAGACCTATAGCTCAAAAACGATTGATCCACCAAGGCGTTTCAGTTTTATAATGGTTAAATTATTTTTTACAATAAAAGGATGAGTTATCCTTCTGGTTACGTTCGTATATAAATTTCCCCATATGTATTACTATACTCATTGATAAATTCCTTGGCACCGTTAGCACCACAGAGTACTTTGATACGGTTAGCACTTATTGTACAATGGTTATTAGTACGTGCTCTTTACATTGACAGTGGTTTTTGACATGAGTTAACAAATAAATGTTCCAAATCGAAAGCACTCCATAAGTCTTATAAATTAATATATTGAATAGCAACTTCAGTGCGAAAGAAAAAGGGATTACTGATATTGTAAGAGAGAATGAGAACAAACATATTCTCACATGCGATGCAGTTTCAAAATGTACTTATTTAACAAGCCGTTCTCTTTGAACATTTTCAACACTTTTGCCTTTTTTTTCAACTTTTGACACTACCGATCCTTTCCAACCCGAATAAAACACGACCCTACGCTAAAAGGAATAAAGTCGATTTTCCTATGTCAACATGTCATCTAAACATGCAAAAGGAACGGTCATCAATAACAGTTCAGAACGCTAATTTCGCTCACAAATGTCCAAAGGGAACGGCAATGTGATCATATTTAGCGTTTCAAACAGTTAATTTCGCCATCTGCTACAAAACGAACGACCCCTTTGTTTCAGTTTGTCTTTTCGGCCGTCAACGTCAAGCCCTCATGTCGATCGATGCCAAAAGTGTCAAAACCTCAAAACATCGTTCGTTCTTTTAAGGTTATTTTGTGGTGTGTTTGTTGTAATTTGTAATGTAAAAGCAGAATTATTTTTAATTATAGAATATTGTATGCTTTTCTAGATAATAACTGTATAATATAAGTGATCTCACAGTTTCGCTATGGCTAAGTTTAAATTGAGTAAGTATTTCGTATTCTGGCTAAGTTAAACATGCTGGTTCCCCTGATATATATTTAAGTTTTTCATGTTTCCTGATGTTTGTTGGAGCTTTAGTTTAGGCTCAACTGTACAAGCTTGGCCCACGATTTTAGGGGTGTGAAGGGGGGAGCGGGTAGAGGGGAGGGAGTAGAACTCCCCCTGAGAGTGGGGGGCCTAGATCTCCCCCCTCCTTTGAGATATGTTTTTTTTAATATATATATTTTGCAATTTTTTCTTTTCCTTTGAGTTTTGGGCTGTTTTTTTTTTATAGAAAGCTTAAATTATAAGAAGTCTGCCTTTTTTGACTGTAGAATATAAAAGGCATCCGAGATGTGTTTTTTTTTAAAAAGTGGCAGTTCGCTCTCGACTCAGTGGTGATCCGACTTGGTCATGATAGGTTAGATGTTAAGGCGGGGGCGAAGCGTAACGAGCTTACGAAATAGCACCTTTTTTAATTTTTAGAATGTGTCTTATTCCGCTGCTTTCGCCAGAAAGATTATGATTATGGTTATGTATGGCCGCAAAAACTAGGGTAGGTTAGGTTTGAACATGACTACAAATCGCGAGCATGCCACGGTGGCGGCCGGCAAGCGCCAAAGTTAACTTAAGGGTGTAAAGCTGATTTTTAATAACTGTAAAGACTGTTTGGTCACCTAAAACTGAATTTTTTATGTACTACTATTTTAATAAAAAATTTATAACTTAAAAACTATACATTTCCTGGACTGGATGGGTGGTAGAGGGGGACTTCCCCCCTCCCCTTCTCTTTTATCACCCCCCGCCACATCAACGCTGGTTCCGGATGGCTATAGTTTTACCAGATTATCCTCCCCCCCACTTATGATTAATATTTTTGCCAGTTTTTTGGTACAATTGGACATAGTCAGTGCCCTTGCCATTGTCCTTGCAATAATTGCCCTAAAGAAATGCTTTTAAATGTGGGGCGGTAATATAAAACTTAGCCCATTGCTCTGCTCTTACTGTTAGATAAAGTATTCATTCAAATAATTGCCCTAAAGAAATGCCTAGTGGCAGGGCTTGTTTACGTTACCAAAGCCCACTAAAAGTAGCGTTAATTACCGCTACTTTCATTTAGATACCTATTTAACGCTAGGACGAATTATCGTTACCTGGTTACTGTAACTATAAAAAACGTTATTAATTAGTGGTAATTACCAATATAATAACATTATCAGGTAAAAAGTATCGTTAATAATATAACGATACCTCATCCAACGCGTGCAATGTGACATTGCCGCTCTTCTAAACGTGCAGCGGCGCGTAGCGCCCAGCTCGATTTACTGATAAAAACTTAAGTGATATGGTTGCACTATGATTAGTAAATAAAATGTTGGAATATCAGAATTTAAGTAAAAAGAGTGATAATAAAACCACTAGACTATATTAAATACTTTGTTTTTTTTCTGTTAAAAACTTAAGTGATGTGGTGGCTTGACAAATTAATAAAAAATTAGTAAATCATTTTCACTGTTTTTTTATGACTTCCAAAATGTCTTCCCAGAAGGGCCCCATCTTATCTTCAGGGATAGTATTTTACGAACTCTGAAAGCTACTGCTTTGATGTTGTGAGGACAGTCACAGTTGCACACACCCGCCTTTTCTCCTCCTAGAGTTATATCCTATTTTAGTTGTGTTTTTTTTTTCCTGAAAACATTTTATATATTCAAATATATAATTAAAAAAAAACCTGCCAGGATTCTTTATAATACAAATTAAAAGTAAGAAAATTTTCTTACGGACCCCTGATGGTAGACCTATATACTTTGATATGAACTTGCTGACACGGTCAGCACAGCCAGATAAAACACGGCCTTATTAAAAATCATAGCTTCATATTATAAGGCTGTACAACAATATCAGACCGTGTATTATCTGGTTGTGCAATATCAACACGTGACGAGCTTTCACGGCCTATTATTACAAGACACAACCTTTTTTTTTTTTTTGTTGGTAGGATACATGCTATTGGTCTATAACTGACCTCTACAGTATCACCGGTGGGGCGGGCACGAAAGTGTTCCGCCGCGTGACGCAAAGGGCGCACGCCAATGTTAAAGTTTTGGCGACTTGCTCAAGGGCACCCAGGGGGTACCAACCTCGGCTTAGACAGTTGTCATTGATAACGAGGGTCTGATTAAACACACCTGGATCGCTAGTTTCAGTAGCGATCGAGGGGGCCCTTAAGAAGTGGCTGGAGCCCTTTGAATTATTTGGATAACTGACCGCCGATTCGGAATACACCTTCGAGAAGAATCGGCAAGAAACTCGAAGGCGACTAAAATCGAATTAATTACGGGATAATAATCTTTGGGTGTCTGTGTCTAAGTGTGTTGACAGATGGTGACGAAGAGTTGTACGAATCTATCGATGCCTGCTCTGCTGCAGCGATTTCATCGTCCGGCTGTGCGTCTGTCGCGTCTGTAGATTAGTCAGATGCCTGGACTACAAGAGGGTTGGGGTGATGGGGTGCCGCGTCGAAGTAGCAGCGAGAAGCATCCTTCATGTATTGAAGGATCGAGGGAAGCTCGAGATCACAATGCAGATCGATGTTCCTCTGATACCAGAGGGCATCTAATACATTGCGTATCAATCTATTTTGTAAAATCTTAAATTTCTCTAGGGAGAGGCGGGAGGCGTGAGCGAATACTACAAACGAGTATGTCATTGTCGGTCGGACGCAAGTGTTGAAAATGTCATCTTATTTCTAAGGGACATTTTACTACTGCCTAGGAGTAACGCGAGGCGGGCTTGGAAGAAGGCCGCCCATTTGTGGACGGTACTGATATGCTCGAATAGTCGATAGTCAAGGGTGACTCCTAAGTATTTAGTTAACCTTTTCCACGGTATGGGTCGGTCGTTAATCGTGAAGTTGTCGGGTAGAATGATAGCGGCGAACCCCGTGAGTGAAACGTATTGCTACGTTCTTCTCGGGATTCATCGTAATTCACCACTTTCAGAACCATCCCCCGAGCGCTCTGAGACATATTGATGCTTAGTTGAAGTTAGTTTGGTTTCCATCCGGTGGAATATATTGCGGTGTTATCCGCAAAGAGAGTGCTCTCAACTTTGGTGTGCGTGGGAAGTCGCTTGTGTAAAGCGAGAACAGGAGTGGAGACAGCGTGGAGCCCTGAGGGACTCCGGCTCTGATGGGAAGGGGGTGGATCGGTTGCCCTCGATTGATTAGTGGAAGCTCCGGCTCCTGAGGTAGTCTTGTACTATGAGCACAAGACAATCGGGCACTGCGAGCTGGTACAGCTTGTAAATCAGCCTGGCATACCACACCTCGTTAAAAGCCTTCGCCACGTCTAGGAAGACGGCTATCGTGGTTTGGGGGAGTGGTTTCCTATGAGACCCGCAAGAATGTGCTTCGTTATGCTGTGCACTTGCTGAGGGCAAGAGTGTCTTGCTCTAAAGCCGAACTGCTTATCAGGAATCAGCATTTTGGATTTCACGGTGGACCAGAGTCTATTCAAAAGAAGTCACTCGTAGATCTTCCAGAGACCTGAAGAGACTGATGGGGCGGTAGCTAGAGGACTCAGATGCTCTTTTTCCTGGTTTGTGAATGCCGATGACGTAGACACTCTTCCAGACGACGGGAAAGGAGAAATTTCTCATAGCTGCATTGATGATGCTAACTAAGAGATAAACTAGCGGGACATTAAGGTGCTTGAGAACCCTGTTGCTGACGCCCTCAGCGTCAGGGGCCTTTCACATTTTGAGTGCCTTGATGATCGACTCAACCTTCTGCGGCTTTTACGGGCTCGAGGAGAGACATATTATGTCGTCGGGGATACGATCGAGATCGAGTGAACTGATAGTTTTTAAGGTTTCCTCCAAACCCTTCCATACCACTACCGTCTTGGTCGGTGGAAGGGAGGACGAGTCTGTCGGGTCGGGGCCTAGGCGCATAATAACAGGACGGTGGTCGGAATCTAACTCTTTGAACACTTCGATTGAGCGGAAATTAAGTTTTATTTTCTTTAGGAGCGGAATGTCTAGTATTTCAGGTTTGTGGTTGGGACAACGCCTCTAAGGGTAGAATTACATCGAAAACAAGAATTTTGCTAAGGTCGAAAAGTTTAGTACCGTTGAGGGTGGTTTTGCGGAACCCCCATATGATGTTTTTGCTATTGAAGTCACCAGCCAGAATGACTGCGCTTCCCATGGAGAGGTTACACGACTCATGATTACATAGCATTTTATTACAAATCCAATGGGTGTTTTTCCACTCGCCGGCACAGCACCGGCCCGGCAGCCGGGGAAGCAAAAATGTATGAAATATATGGCATGTTTTCCACTTACGGCGCCGGCACCGTGCCGGCGAGTGGGAAAATGCCCAATGGCTTCTTATATTTCGTATTATTAGGTCGTGCAATTTCGGGTCGTTAAAGTTCAAGGTCATGCTATGCATGTAGTAAAGACTTAACAAAAAAAAAACTACCCATCACATTGAAATACATAGGTATTTTAACAACAATATCTACTGACGTTAGAATGCACAGCGCCCATTTTCAAAACAGTAAGTAGATACAAAGTTGGTCAATGGAGGTGGCACAAGATCGTCATGGCGCTCTTTGGGGAAGGCCTATGTTCAACAGTGGACTTCTAAAGAAAGGCTGACATGATGATGATGATGATGATGATGAAGTAGGTTAGTGAGGTAGGTATGATACTGGTAGGTATGTTAAAGTAGAAGGTATATTGATACCTTGAATGCTTCATTATTTCTTAGTAGGTAGGTACTTATATAAGGTACCTTAGCAAATCAAAAGTGTAGATAACTTACCTGTGCCTAAGTCATCTTCATTATTTCAATTTAATTTAAGTTTTGGTGCCAATTGTTTAATTGGTTTAATTAATTGATTGGGAAGTCTCGGATCCATAGCTTTTCTTAATATTTTACGTTTTGGTACCAAAATCGATTGTGATAAGTCGGAATGATCGGACTCCATGTCGTTTTCTGTCTCTAACATTAGAGTCATCAACCAAATTACAAAAAGAAGCACAAATTAAAAATGTATATAACCCCCGACTCCCCACCCCCCATTATAGTTAAGAAGCATCTCGATCACATTAGTTTTCAAACAAAAAAACGTACAATCCGTTTGGGAGCTACGATCGTTACTTCCATTCCCCCTCTCCTCCCATTATAGCTAAGAACCATCTCGTTTACCTCTGCTATAAAACATAAAAACTTATCAAAATCGGTTCATTCGTTCGAAAGCTACGATTCGCACTCCTTAATCCCCCCCCCCCCCCCTATTGTAGGAATGAACAATCTCTTTTACTCCAGCTTTTAAACATAAAAAAACATACCTAAGTCGGTCCATTCGTTTGGGAGCTAGGATGCCACAGACAGACACACACACACAGACACACATTGATACACACCCTAAACTTATAACACCTGTATCTTTGTTCGGGGGTTAAAGAATACCTAATGTATAAAAATCTACAAATAAACAGCACACAATACGCACCTGTCGTCTCCGCTTGTTCAGACGCGCAAGCAGAAAAAAATACAGACTGCCGAATAACGTTAACAGCTAAAGTTAAATTTATTGATAAAATTGTTTAACGTTACTTAGATTTACCGTTAAAACGTCAATTTATTAACGTTATAAGTACGCATAACGTTACCTTTGTTTTTCGGGGGTATCGTTACCACCATTTTACCGGTATTTCAAGCCCTACCTAGTGGTACCTTGGCAGCTTATCATTAACCATATTTATTTATACCGTTCATAGCACTATAGATATATTTCAATGGTTGTTCCTGTATGTCTTTGTGTGCTTACAGAAAAACCATCAAAGAGGCAACCAGCCCGACTCCGTTACAAAATAGAGAAGAAAGTCAAAGATCACAATCGCAAACTAAAAAAGGAAGCTAAAAAGAATCCCAAGTCAAAAAAACCTAAGCCTGTCCAGATTCCCAATGTTTGTCCGTTCAAAGAAGATATACTAAAAGAAGTAGAAGCAGTCAAGAAGCACAAAGAAGAAGAAAAAGAGAAGAGGAAAGAGCAGGCAAAGTTGGAGAAACAGAAGAAGTTAGAAGAAAAGAGAAATGGCAATAATGTCAGCTTGGGTTCTCTTGTGAGTTTAATTATTTCTTGAACCAAATAACCTTTCTAATTGAGCTTGCACTCTATGTCAATTTTTGCAATTATGAAATGTTCTATTTTTTCCTGATAAGCTTCATTGTCTCTGGTATTCAAGTAAAATAGCAGGTTATTCATGAATACCCAGACACCCAGGGGAGGGCCTATTACTGTATAGGGCTTTCTTAAATTATGATTCTGAACACACTATTGCACAAATTGTAAGAAACCTGCATCTAATCTGCTGTACGAAAACATTGTACAATATTACTGAATAATGGAAAGTGTGGAAGATAATAGGAGATACCTTTGTCAGCAGTGGTATATTGGTATACAATAGATTCAAATAAATGAAAGATTCTGAGTACAACCCATAGACAACTGCACATTACTCCTTACTCTAGACAGGCTGTTGACGAATGTCGCAATGAGCGCATTTGACTATCGCCATTTTGGTGCTGATAGCAGTAGTTTGGCACTAGTGACCGTCCATAGAACTAATGTAGTTGTACTATTATTTATTCTGTGACTATCGTCAGGACATGAAACAATTTTGGATCCATGGACGCTCAGACGTCAGCACAAACAAAAGTATGGTAGAGCCTATCCATAGAGATCAGTGGTACAACCAATGTTTTGAATAATTTTTAGGTTAGATAATGATTGTGCAATGTTTCTACAGCAACATCCAAAATGAGGAAGTTCTCAATTTGTATGTTTTTTTGTTTATATGTTCACTACCAGGTGTGTATGTTCACTATGTTCATCTATGGGATTTCTGAACTGATTATTGTTTTTTTTATTTGAAATGTATTCCTTCAGTGTAGAATTTTTAATCAATTTTAGTTCAGTAGTTGTAGCGATGGTGTCAGATGGCCATGTCAGCCCTGTGGCCCTGAGGCAGCCTGGCAAACTCTGACACCATTGACCAGCACTAGCTCATACAACAAGCAATCAAGTAATTTTTGCAGCACGCAAATTCAATTCAAGTAAGTTTTTGTTTTAAAGAATCATAACTGAAACTTTCAATATATTCCAGGCGGCAAACGCAGAAGCAAGGGGAAAAGTCCACAACGCTTTCAAACCCAATGACACTGGAACAGATGACGTTGAATTTGGCAAAGACAGGAAACAAGAGAACTCACTTAAAACTTACTACAGGGAGTTCAAGAAGGTTATATCGGAAGCTGAGGTTATACTAGAGGTTGTTGACGCTAGGGATCCGTTAGGTGAGCTTGTAGTTGTTAGACTCCACTCTGTTGCAGTTGATACTGCCTTTCAAGCTTAGTGTCCTAGGTTTGAATCCTGGGCAGGGCAAATATTTCTGTGGTGAGCATAAATGCTTGTTCTCGGGTCTTAGATGTTTGTGGTGTTTTAATGTGTGTATCTACGCCTCCTACAACACGAAATTCTATGAGAGTGTAAACTTTGTTTATTTAGTCACTGTGACCATAAATACTGCCAACTTAAGTTTAAAAGCAACCTCTAAGCCCAGTCATAAATTGTGAGAAAAAAACATCCTCACCTGGAGGTAATCTGCGTAAATTTTGTACTAGATCCTGCAGATATCAGAATTTCGCAGGATCAATTGTCCGCTTCTGAGGTTCTGATGGTCACCAGATTAAAGCCTGCCGGTATGTTACAAATAGTTGGATCATTATTTCGTAAGGCAATAATATTTTTTGTATTGTATCAGAAATTTGCTTCAATATCAAGCAGATATAAAAATATTCTTGTATATTATATCACATTTGATGCCAGAGAGAAATTTCTGATAGTGCATCCAGCACACGTCTGATAATATGCGGACTTAAGCTCTTTTAAGGTGCCATGTGAATATTTTCTTGTGAATGAGATGAGAAACTATTTACTACTGCATGGACAGTTCTCAGCAGTAAGACCAGATGGTGGCCCTTTTTGCATGATGACGGGTGAAGCTCCCTCACTCGAATCAATTATTGACCGAACTAGGAACAAAAAAATCTCATAAGCCCATAAATAACCATACCGGCCATAATTTTTGTAGGTACCCGCTGTGAGCAAGTAGAAGAAGCAGTGCGCGAATCCGGCAAGCGTCTGGTCCTCATCCTCAACAAAGCGGACTTGGTGCCCCGGGAAAACCTCACTGCGTGGCTGACCTACCTGCGCAGGACGGCACCCGCTGTGCCGTTCAAGGCATCCACGCAGGACCAGCAGCATAACCTGGGCAGGAAGAAGATGAAGCATATTGTTAAGGAGAAGGAGATGAAAGGTATTTCATCATCATCAGCCAGTGCTTGATCTGTTCCTATGAGGATCTGGACAAGGCTAGCGATTCCGCAATATGGGTGGCGGAATTCTGGTCGGGTAAAATTTAACAGATTTGCCATTGACTCGCAAAGTAAGTAAGAGTCAGTCTTCTGTTTCTGCTGGACATAGGCTCTCCTAAAGCACACCACTGAGCCCGATCTTAGATTCTTCTTTTCTAACTGCTGCCAGCTATTTCGCGAATATCGTCGCTCCACATAGAGGGCGACAATATTTTTCGCTACAGAAAACATAATAAGGAAAATCGCTGCGATTTTAGCTAGCAGATTAGATTGTCTAGATTAGAATTTTGTCCCGCAAACAACGCGCAAAAATTAAATGTTTTTATTATTATACATTTGAGATTGATAGAATATTGATACATAGTACCAAGTTTCTAACTGGGGATAAGCTTGCGTGTTCATCTCGCTGCATTTTCTGTTATTTGATTAAAAAAAACTATATAGGACGAACCATTGATTATTCTCTCTAAATTGCGCCGGCGTGCAACGAAAATACGAGTACACACAAAGACCCTCATTTATAATGGGTGTCCCAAAATACACGCAAGATAAAACAGGTAAAATTTAATTTACCTTGTTTTAATTAATTATTATAATTTTATATTTTTTTCTCTTGTTTAATTTTAAAAATAGGTTTTTTAATTGAAAATTGAATAATAAGTATTAAATTGAAATGAAATACTTTTATTTTATAACTTAATTATATATGTAAAATAATGAACTATATCTAAAAACAATGCAACTCAGCATAATTGTAAACAACACACAACACACACATTAGCAAGCAAACAACACACTGATTTTTGGTTACAACCCTTTCCGCAGCGAGTAGTTGCAGCAGTATTAAATAAGTAATATACAATTGTAGATAAAAATAAATAGGTAAACAATCCAAAACAATTAATACAATACAAAATTACTATTGTATGTACCTTTGAATATTACTCAAAGGTACATACATTATTTGTTGTTATATTTGTTACTGTATTTACCAATAACAAATATAAATAAATAGAAAATGTCACAAACTAATGTCTGGGGGAATTGATTCAATAAGTATACAGTATAGGGTTGTTTGTGGAATAACATATTGGCTAAATAGCCTCCACGGTGTTGCTACACACTCTTGTTCAAATTTTCCATGTTATTTTTTGCATAAATTTGGTGGAATTATGTTGACATAATATTCCAGTATTTTGAGCATAAATTGCAAGAAGACGGACGACATGTGTTTTCAACAAGACGGTGCCGCATGCCATAATACTCGAGAATAAATTTACTCACTGCATGACATTTCTGGTCCTGTTTTATGTTTAGGTGCCCAGATTATGCGTTTGACGTTATTGGACATTTTTATTTGGAGTTTTTTGAAGTCTATGGTTCATGCCAACTCTGTGACTGCCCAAGCCTAGAAGTAAGAAAATGAGCACTGTATAAACTAAATTCAGACGCATTTATGTAAAACAGTCATGGAAAATTTCAACAAAAGAATGCATATTATGTGTTAGGAAAGACGTGGGGGCTGTTTACTCAATATGCTATTCCATACACAACCCTATACCTAATTTATCTATCTATACTTATAAAATAAATAAATAAATATAAAGCAGCAAGTACCAAAAATCTATACAATAAAGATAATTTTAAATAAGTATAATTTAAAAAAATACATTAAAAAATCCTTTTACGGTTTTTTTTAATGAATGTCACTTTTTTATATTGCTTTGTCATTGGTTTGTGAGCTACCCTAAAAGTTTTAGCCGGATAGCTAATCGGCAAGTGCTCGAAATTTGAATTGCAAGATCCTAGGACAGACAGTAATACAAGATACATACAGACAAGTGAAATTAAATAAAAGCTTTAAAAAATAGTTGTGTTACTTAAAATAGGAGACTGAACTAGAATATATCATTTTTTCTGTTTGTATGTTTGTTCGCGCATCATGTAAAAACTACTGGACCGATTGCGATGTGGTTTTCACTGTTAGATAGCTTATGGTTTGACTTAAAAACTGGGGTACTTGGTATCTTAATCCGATGATTAGACGCCGAGCAATCGATAAAAAACTACTTGATGCCTGAACGAATTTTGAAGAAATTTAGTATATTTTACTTTTAATTGTAAAACCTTAAATTACACGTATGGAATAATTTTAAATTAGATGACCACGCGGGCAAAGCCGCGGGCTCAGCTAAATCAATAAAAATATAATTATAAACATAAGTTTTCTAGCAAAATTACTTTTTGGGACACCTCTATTTGTTTCATTGTATTTAGCTCTCATAACACCAAAACACCGTACGTTCAGGTTCGGCATGCGTCGGCGCAGAGTTGCTGATGAGCCTGCTGGGCAACTACTGCCGGAACCGCGGCATCAAGACTTCCATCACCGTGGGCGTGGTCGGCCTGCCCAACGTTGGGAAGAGTTCCATCATAAACAGCCTCAACAGGTCCAAGGCATGCAATGTAGGCAGCACTCCGGGGGTTACTAAGTAAGTTTTATTATATAAACAGTAACATTTATTTATACCAACTAATATATAAGGCCGCCGATTGTTCTATGTTAAAACTTGATTATTGTATCATCAATTTCATTTCTTGTGCATTAAAGACTATTATCTATCTATCTATAATTACAGGTTGTATTTTTGAGGCGGGACAGTAAGGGCAGTTATCTTAACCGTTATAGTTACAGGAAAACGTTCCTAGGAGACCATCCATAACATTTTGAGATATTCTGAACTAATCTGAACTACATCCACAGATTTTGGAAAAAATGTACTGTTAGTAATGAATGGTCACTTTACACAAAAACTTTTTTGATGCCAATCGAGCCTGTTTCTTATAAGGATTAAAAGTCTATATGGTACCGACTGAGGCTTGAGTACTAGAAATGTCAGAAACTGCGCAAAACTTTTTCCATACATTCGTAGGATTATGACGAAATGGGCTACAAATTTGAAAATTCGTCCTCACGAATATTTAAAACTAGACCTTTAAAAACGGTTAATTGACTTTATTATTTAAGTGTATTAAATGTTCACAAAATACTTTATCCGGATGTGGTCACCGAAACACGATAAAATAAATTTGTTTCTACAGAAAAAAAAACAAAGTATCCTAAAAACACCCGCTTTGACGTTCCCGTTGATGGAATGAATCTACTTCATTCAGTATCTATCGAAGATATTCAGTACCTATCGAAGATAACTTTACAAAAAAAAAGTGTGTAATCCCAATAAACATTCAAATACTCCTGTAAAATCAGTTTTTGAAAAATCATAAGATTATTAAAAAAAGTAAAATTACATTGAAAATATTAACTAAAATCGGCTCCGGAGATGCATAGCGCCTTAACCGTATTAGCTAAAGAAAAACGTTCTTAGGAGGCTGTCCTCAACTTTTGGAGATATTTTGACCCGCTTTCACAGATTTTTTAAAAAATGTTCAGTCATCGAGAAAATAGGCTATTTACACAAACATTTTTTTTGATGCCTATCGTTCCTGTTTCTTATGAAAATCAAAAGTTTCTACAGGATCAAATGAGGTTAGAATACTAGAAAAGTCAGAAATTAACTTATTTTTTATGATTTGCCCTTTTACTTTAATTTTCAGTCATGTAAAAGTAACAAACATCTATTCGGCAAAGGGTTTGTACCAACCGATCGCGCGAGCCGTTACAAGACTGTTTTGTTTCAAAATCTGTGAATGTAGTTTCTAACTATCTCCAAAGTCTCCTACGAACATTTCCTGTAGCTACAACGGTTAAGGTAATTTTGTACAAAATGTATGGGAAAAGTTTTTCACAATTTCTGACATTCTAGTACTCAAACCTCAGTCGGTCCGGTAGAGACTTTGATCCTTATAAGAAACAGAATCGATTGGCATCAAAAAAAGTTTTTGTGTAAAATTACCACGTGTTGTACGAAGATCTGCTAGTCTCGCAGCAAGTTTGGCGCTTCTAAAGAGGCGTCTACTGGCTACGGGCTCGTGCATGTGTTACAGATTTATATCTGTGCCATTATATGCTCTAATAAAATGTAATCCATAAACCATTTCCTTGCTGATTGTACATTTTATCCAAAATCTGTGAATGCATTTCAGAATATCTCAAAAAGTTATGTATGGTTTCCTGTAACTGTAACGGTTAAGGTACCTGCCCTTACAGTCCCGTCTCAAAAATCCACCTTGTATACCATTTAATAATAATAAAATATAATAAATATATAAAACACAGTCGGGTTAGTTAAACCATTTATAACTCAAGAACGCCTGGACCTATTTTTATGATCTTTGATTGGTTGAATAGCAGAATAACTATGAAAACACCTGAAAAAACACAAAAAATATATGTGAAGAATATTAACTTTCTAGTAATATTTTTTTTCTTAATTACATACCAATATATAATCGTGAAACATTGTTTTTTGTTTGTTTGGGGAGTTTTCACGCTAAAACGACTGAACCGATTTTGATGAAACTTTATAAATAGGTACCGTACAATATAGAGACCAACATAGGATACTTGTTATCCCGGAAAATGGTTGTTCTTGTTATGTATTGATTTTGATTTATTGTTGAATTTGTGGGTAGTTAATAAAAAGTAGTTTGTGAAATGAACTCATATGGCGTGTTTCTTTTAGTTGCCACAGGAACACTGGAAAATGTCAACTCGTTGTAAGGAACGGAATAACGTGGCGCTGCCGTGGAAACAAAATAATGACAAGTCTGTCAAAAAGCATCAAGAGCGTTGGTGCTTTACGTTTGCATTGGTTTTTAATATCCTAGATGAACGTAGGATGTTTTTTTTCGCGATAAACAGTAGTCCGCGCGGACGAAGTCGCGAGCGAAAGCTAGTTCAAACATAAAACTGGTTTGATGAGCGTTAATTCACGTCTCTGAATGAATAGTTAGTATTTAAGTTACGCTTAAATTACATTATTTATTGTCCTTTTTTCTCCTTTCCACAGACAAATGCAGACCGTCCAACTCGACTCCAAAATTAAGATCTTGGACAGTCCAGGAATAGTGTTCTCTTCAGGGTCAGAGAGTGACTCCTCAGTGGCCCTGAAGAATGCCATCCGAGTGGGCAGCCTTAAGGACCCTGTGACTCCGGCCACGGCCATCCTGCAGCGCGCTAACAAGAACACACTTGTGGAGCTTTATAGCATACCCGAGTTTAGCAAACCTGAGGTAAGCTTGATATCTATTAGTTCTATATTCTTCCATGCTGGGACAGAGTCCTCAGTGGCCCTAAATAATGCCATCCGAGTGGGCAGCTTTAAGGACCCTGTGACTCCGGTCACGGCCATCCTGCAGCGCGCTAACAAGAACACACTTGTGGAGCTTTATAGCATACCCGAGTTTAGCAAACCTCAGGTAAGCTTGATATCTATTAGTTCTATATTCTTCCATGCTGGGACAGAGTCCTCAGTGGCCCTAAATAATGCCATCCGAGTGGTTAGCTTTAAGGACCCTGTGACTCCGGCCACGGCCACCCTGCAGAGTGCTAACAAGAACACGCTTGTGGAACTTTATAGCATACCCGTGTTTAGTATGCTCCAGGTAACCACACTTATCATATGTCATTTTGTCATATCCCTCATGGTAATTTTTCTGGGATAATAGTTTTTGTTCCTGGAATAACAGGATATTATTCCAAATATCTCTATAAAATCAAATCAATAAAAATTTGGTAGACTAATACGCTTTGAGTTTGAAAAGGAAATTACCCTTTCATGTGTTGACTCAAAGTTGAATCTCGCTCAGGAAACCCCTTCAACCCCTTCCCTTTCCTTCTTAGAATAACCCTTCTGACTCGACAAGAAATTCAAAGTCCAGTTGTGATGCTGAAGAGATGATTTCTGTTTTCCAGGAGTTCTTCGCGCACTTAGCGTCTCGCATGGGCAGGTTCAAGAAAGGAGGCGTGCCGGACCAGGAGGCGGCTTCTAGGATCCTACTCAACGACTGGAATACTGGCAAAGTACGTACACATTGTGTTGCAGCATCGGGGTAACCCGCAGGTTCAAAGGGTTTGAGTTGAGGTTATGTGACATCTATTAAAGTAAACCGGGCCAGCAAGGTACCTAATGCGCCTGTTTCGCCATCGAGAAGTCGCTGCCACTGATCAAACCTTCATAAACCGTTAGAGGACTTCAATGCAAACAAAAAATGTTATTACACTCATCGGTGTCGCGTTTCTGACATATTGGAGCTCAAAGAAAACATTATGACTAGAACGCTATTTGAACTCCAATATCGCAGAAACGCGACACTTTACAATACAAGTGTTCTACCACTTTTTGTTTGTATGAAGCCCTCTGTTGATTTATTAAGTTTTGTTCAGTGGCTGCGCCTTTTCGGGTTTGTCACCTGTAGCTACTTATACCAGTGTTCGTAGTAAAATGTAAGGTTTTCGTGAAAATTGAACTCCGTATCACAAGAATCCAAACGCTGTTTCTGTCCATTTGCCATGGACTTATAGAGCCTATACTTGAAATTTACACATAATCACTTAATAATTTATGTAGTCTGTGGGCCATATTTGTGATATTGTTAAACAAAGATGTGAACGCCAGTTGCTAAGGTAAGCCTTATTAGACGAGTGTTTGAGGGATGTAACTCAAAAATGATTGATTTAGAAACAACAAACTCATTTTCAGAACTAATCATACTTTATTATAGCAAGTAACAAAAATAACGTATCTAATAGTAGTTATATAAAGTAGTAGTAGTTATATAGATTTTTAAATAGTTGTGTTACCAATTAATAACAATTTGCGGTTACTTAAATGTGTCTTATGACTAAAGAAATATGTTCTACCCGACTATGTTGAAGCAAGGGAATGAAATTGTATGTATGTATGTGGATCATATGTAGATTACTAAACTCACTATGTACCTTAATGGTCCGATTTTGAGAAGCCAGGTATCAATCGATTCGATTGAAACCACATTAGTCAAATCCCTTTTTCGTCAAGCTGTTCGTCAAGGCCGCCGCAATTATTATTACTGCTTCACTGTACTATTATAGTATAGTATAACAGTAATATTATTTCATGAAGTTATATCATAACAATTTTTTTTTAGACATTTTTCTGCCGAAATATTGTCTGTTTGCAAATCATCTACATTTTTTTTTATTTTTGGTTCTATAATAACGTAAATAGATGCTCACTTTTTTGTTTTTATCGCTACAACTTGATCATGTCTGTAAATTTTTAAACATCTCATGGCTTCTGTTATCAAAAAAAATACATTATAAAAAACCTTTTTCTCCGGCAGTATAATACCAAAGAGATTCCATATCGTATTAAATCGTATTAACATGTAACACCTATTTTTTAAGGATATATAATTAAAATCATTAAAAAATGAAATAAAAAAATTTAATATAAAAATAAAATAAACATTATGAATTATAACTTTTACTATATCAATAGATTATAATAAAAAAACTTGCCTTGGTTTCCTAAAATCAGTACCTACCTATTATTTTGTTTAAATTATATAATCACCATAGAAAATATTTAAATAAAACCCCTGGTTGTATTTGGCCTTGACGAACAACAAATTTGACAAAATACTGTACCTATATGAAAAAGGGACACGACGAAACACGAACTTGACGAAAAGGGGATTTGACGAATGTCGTTTCAACCATCGATTCGTATTCATCGCAAGAGTATGGCTATTTTTTACCTTAGTTTTCGAACTTATGTCTTGTTTGTTTTTAATTTTCAGGTCCGCTACTACACAGAACCTCCAGAAACGCTCGCGTCAGATGTTCACGTAGACGCGCAGATTGTGACGTCACTTGCTAAGGAATTCGACATTAACTCGTTTGAGGCGATGGAGACTGAAACTATGAACGAGTTGGACGCTCACAACGTGGGAACGGAAGGCGTCAAGGTATTGTAACACTTATTTACTAGGCGCTAAAATTTATATTGTTATCAGTAGCGTAAATAGCTAAGAAATTCGACATCAACTCGTTCAAGGCGTGTAGACTGAAGCTATAACGAGCTGGACTCACAATGCGGGAACGGAAGGCGTCAAGGTATCGTAACAATACAATACAATACAATACAATACAATAACTCTTTATTGAACACATTACAATAAAAAACAACATAACAGTAACGATACATAAAATCTAATCTTGTACAATAGGCGGCCTTATCGCTATTTGCAATTTCTTACAGGCAACCTTTGGATGGACAGGAATATAAAATAAATATTGCGGTCAGTGATGGAAACTTACTTTGGAACAAAAAAGTTAATAGATAAATAAAAACAACTATATAACTTAATATTTGTACACATACTTACATATGTGTTATCATAAATTTTGTTAAACACATAAATATTTATACTATAATTAAATAATATAACATATATATTGGCAAATTTATAATATAATATACATAAATAAATGGCATGTTCACAAAGGAATAGTGTATAAATTATGTATGAATAACATAGTATCCAGCTTTATGACAGGTAGTGCTTCTTCACCATGTCTTTGAAGACAGCTATCGACTTAGCTTTTCTAATGTTGATGGGCAAAGCATTCCACAGTCTTACAGCCCGTTTAGTAAAAGAGTTGTGATAACACATCGTAGATTGGTCAGGCACTTTCAACTGCAGAGTATTGGTGGAACGAAGAATACGGGAATGGGAAAGATGAAGGAACTCAAATCGCTCTTTGAGATAGGGAGGGGTCGATGGATTAAATAGAACACTGTACAGAAGAGAGAGGGCATGAGTATCCCGGCGACGTCTGATTGGTAACCATTTGAGCTTTGTGCGAAAATCAGATACATGCTCATACTTGCGTAAGCCAAAAACAAACCGAATGCAAAAGTTTTGTAAGCGCTCTAGCTTATTTAGCTGTTCTTCGGTTAAGTCCAAATAACAGGCGTCGGCGTAGTCGTGTAAAGGCCGCAGAAGAGACTGTGCTAGAGCAAGGTTATAACATTAACATAATTAACATAAGTTCGTAACATTTATTTACTAGGTGCTGAAGTTGATATTGTTATAAGTTGCGTAAGTAGCTAAGAAATTCGACATCAACTCGTTAAGGCGTGGAGACTGAAGCTATGAAACAGCTGGACACACACAACGCGGGAACGGAAGGCATCAAGGTATTGTAACACTTATTTACTAACTAGGTGCTAAAGTTGATATTGTTATCAGTGGCGCAAATAGCTAAGAAATTCGACATCAACTCGTTCAAGGCGATGGAGACTGAAGCTATGAGCGGGACCCTCACGACGCGGGAACGGAAGGCGTCAAGGTATTGTAATACTTATTTACTTGGTAGCAAAGTTGATATTGTTATCCTTGGCGCAAATAGCTAAGTAATTCGACATCAACACATTGAGGGCGATAGAGACTGAAGCTATGAACGAGCTGGACCCTCACAATTTGGGAACGGAAGGCGTCAAGGTATTGTAACACTTATTTACTAACTAGGTGCTAAAGTTGATATTGTTATCCGTGGCGCAAATAGCTAAGAAATTCGACATCAACTCATTCAAGGCGATGGAGACTGAAGCTATAAACGAGCTGGACCCTCACAACGCGGGATCGGAAGGCGTCAAGGTATTGGTAACACTTATTTACTTAGTGCTAATGTTGATATTGTTATCCGCGGCGAAAATAGCTAAGAAATTCGACATCAACTCGATCAAGGCGATGGAGACTGAAACTATGAACTACCTGGACTCTCACAATGCGGGAACGGAAGGCGTCAAGGTATCGTAACATTTATTTACTAGGTGCTGAAGTTGATATTGTTATACTTTGCGTAAGTAGCTAAGAAATTTGACATCAACTCGTTAAGGCTTGGAGACTGAAGCTATGAAACAGCTGGACACACACAACGCGGGAACGGAAGGCATCAAGGTATTGTAACACTTATTTACTAACTAGGTGCTAAAGTTGATATTGTTATCCGTAGCGCAAATAGTTAATAAAATCGACATCAACTCGTTCAAGGCGATGGAGACTGAAGCTATGAACGAGCTGGACCCTCACAACGCGGGAACGGAAGGCGTCAAGATATTGTAACACTTATTTACTTGGTGGTAAAGTTGACATTGTTATCCTTGGCGCAAATAGCTAAGAAATCCGACATCAACTCATTCAAGGCGATAGAGACTGAAGCTAGAACTAGCTGGACTCTCACAACGCGGGAAACGAAGGCGTTAAGGTATTGTAACACTTATTTACTTATTGCCAAAGTTGATATTGTTATCCGTGGCGCAAATAGCTAAGAAAATCGACATTAACTCGTTCAAGGCGATGGAGACTGAAGCTATGAACTAGGTGAACTGTCACAACGCGGGAACGAAAGGCCTCAAGGTATTGTAACACTTATTTACTTGGTGCTAAAGTAGATTTTGTTGTTCATGGCGTAACTAGCTAAGGATAGTTAGAACAATCGGCACGGATCTTGAGCGCTGACTTATTTCTGCGCAGATGTAAATTTTTGGGTCTAATTAGTGGTATGAGGTGAGGCGCGAGTTCGGGTCATGCCATTACGATTACGCGATTAGAGTGCGTTCTTGAAGTCAGTCGGGATTGGTTCACCGCAGCACTTCACGCAGCAACGACACGGAAAACACTTCCGTGCAATTTTATTAGCATCACTTATTTGGGAATAGTTCAAGATCTGTGCCGAAAGTTTTAAGTTATAACATAGTTATTTTGATACCTTTCAGTTAGCTGAATCAGTCACACTACGATTAAAGTTGGAATATAATGTGCTATAGTGTAGCTAGGATACATATTGTTTGAGTCGACAATTTTGTCGTCAAATTGCTTTCGTTTCTTTGTTGGGAATGGAAGCCGCCTATGTACCTTGTGTTTGTCATCTATACTCCAGCCATTTTGGTTTTGAAGTGATTGTAAACAAACCTTCATGCAATTTGTTATTAGTATTACAAAGATATTTTAGTTTTAAATGGATTAATATCAATTTATACACAAGTTAGTTACAATTAATCGATACCGAATTCAAATTACGTCCAAAAACATAAACTGCCCTAATCTAATCTTAAGCGAGTACCATATAGATAGAGTATACGGTATAGGGGGCCGTACAGAGGGACGGACGCCTATGACAGCTTTCGACTTTGATGATGATCAGGCCCGTGTTTTAAGATTCGGCGCCCCTGGCCTATAAGGTTTGCCGGCCTATAACATTATTGAAAAAACAGACAAGTTCGAGTAAATTACTTGGAGAGACGTGTTTGGGTCACTGTTTGTTTGTCATATGAGGTAGTGCTGGCCTCTGATGTCAGAGTTTGTCAAGCCACCCGAGGGCCTCTGACATGGCTTAACGACTGCTATTAATCAATAACAGCCGGGACCGACAGCTTAACGTGCCCTCCGAAGCACGGAGCGATGGAAAACCGCACATAACTTAGAAAAGTTATTGGTGCGGAGCTTTGAACCCGGTATCGTTGGATTCTAAATTGCACTATAGAACCGTTAGGCCACCATGGCTCTAATAATTTCTGAAATCGGTCCAGTATATCGGAGCAAATTGGCTTTGACAGATGGACAGACAGACATACACACGAGTGATCCTATAAGAAGTTCCATCACAGAACGTAAGAAACTCTAAAAAGTGAAATACTTTAATAATAGCCTATACAAAAGTTTTTTAAAACTATTTCTAGAAGTGTAAAACTAAACAAATATTCAAAATAATGTAAAAAAGGATAGATTTGTTATAAAGCGCGAGCATAGCGATTTCGAAAATGTTGAGGTATTTGTATTAGTGTAAACATTTAACATGATTTCGAATTATATGAATGTAATGACTGAATGTGATGAGCGAGCGAAGCGAGCGCGAAATTGTATATTTATTATTAGATATTTATATTTAATATAATTTATTTTAGTAAATTTCTGTCATGTTAAGTCAAAATGCAATAGAATTAAAGATAGTCTAGGAATTATGATTATGAAAAGCGCCTAAAAATGAGCGCGAGGGTCGGCTTCTGCCGCCCCTTGCAGCCTGCCGCTCCTTGCAGCCTGCCGCCCCTTGCAGCCTGCCGCTCCTTGCAGCCTGCCTCTCCGGGCTATGGCCATTTTGGCCCTAGGTTAAATACGCCTCAGATGATGATGATGATGAGTATTTTTTTACTTTATGGGTGGTACGTTTACAAAATACGAAAACACGTGAATTTTTAGAGTAGGAATTAGTACCTACTAAACTCAAGGTTGTACTGTTATTCATTCTGCGCTCAATGATTGATTAATAAGATTGATAGTGAATTCAAAACATTATTTGTGCAGTTTGCTTTCCTCGTTATCTCTACAACATTATCTTATCAATCGTAGGTATGTGACCGCAATAAATGTTTGTCGTCAGTTTTAATAACATCTTTATGATTCCTCAGCCGGTTTGGCTTAAATCCTTATCAAAGTTAATCAACAATGATTCATTATACTTATTCCTTTATTCAACTGAGTAATTAGAGCAGGTTTACCACCTATGGTAAGCGGCACTTACAATTATTATACAAGTCGCTGTCTCCTCGACTTTGGTCATTTTCCTGGGGGAAAAGTACCCTATATTTTGTTCCAGGCCCAAAAGTACAATATACCAAACGGTCAACCGTCAACTAGTTATTTATGAACCGGATCGAGATGCAAAGTATACCAGATGTTAAGTGCGGTCCTAAGCTATCCATCAGTGAAAACTGCATTTCAATAGGTCCAGTAGTTTTTACGTGATGCGAGAAACAGACAACGACACACAGGCACCAGTTTTTACTTGATTACAGCAAAGCAAGGAAGGATAATGAGTTTAACAGTGTGTGTGTATGCATCTATGTATGTGGATGTTCCACCATAGATTCGCCCCAATTGGTTCGATTTTGACAAGCGAGGTGTTAATCGATTCGTCTTCAAGTATAGAGTGTCATAAGCTATTTTTTACCCGTTTACTGCAAGGCAAAGGAACGGTTATGTGTTCAAACTAAAAACTTGGATCGATTTTCACAAGCGAGATATCAATCGATTTGTCTTCATCGCAAGAGCGTCTGGGCTATTTTTTTACCCGACTGTAGTCGGGTTTTAGTTTTTGAACTTATGTCTTGTTTAAATGTTATATTCACCGAAGTGGCAAAGGATCGAAAAGCTGCGAACCAAATTTTGTATCAAACCCAGTGTAGAGTGTCGCCTGTTGCATACTCGAACGATAGTCTTAGTTTACGCACACATTGCACAAATATATAATTCGCCTATTCGTCACGTTTATTACCATTTTAAAAGCTATAAACGCCCATTGGTAACTCTTAGGAATATACATTATTATAAGCTATAAACGCCCATTGGTAACTCTTAAGAATATACATTATTAAAAGCTATAAACGCCCATTGGTAACTTTTAGGAATATACATTATTAAAAGCTATAAACGCCCATTAGTAACTCTTAGTAATATACATTATTAAAAGCTATAAACGCCCATTGGTAACTCTTAGGAATATACATTATTAAAAGCTATAAACGCCCATTGGTAACTTTTAGGAATATACATTATTAAAAGCTATAAACGCCCATTGGTAACTCTTAGTAATATACATTATTAAAAGCTATAAACGCCCATTGGTAACTCTTAGGAATATACATTATTAAAAGCTATAAACGCCCATTGGTAACTCTTAGGAATATACATTATTAAAAGCTATAAACGCCCATTGGTAACTCTTAGTAATATACATTATTAAAAGCTATAAACGCCCACTGGTAACTTTTAGGAATATACATTATTAAAAGCTATAAACGCCCATTGGTAACTCTTAGGAATATACATTATTAAAAGCTATAAACGCCCATTGGTAACTCTTAGTAATATACATTATTAAAAGCTATAAACGCCCACTGGTAACTTTTAGGAATATACATTATTAAAAGCTATAAACGCCCATTGGTAACTCTTAGGAATATACATTATTAAAAGCTATAAACGCCCATTGGTAACTCTTAGGAATATACATTATTAAAAGCTATAAACGCCCATTGGTAACTCTTAGGAATATACATTATTAAAAGCTGTAAACGCCCATTGGTAATTCTTACGAATATACCTTATTTTGGGATATACAGATTATTTCGCTACGCGTCATAACGAGCGTTCGCTTGTCACTTCGCATGAAATGAAAAATGAATATGTACATTGAGAGATATAATCGCGGCGCGCCCGTTAGGCATAAAAGGCATTAAATAAAAAAAAACTTCTCTATGGTTACATTCTTCTCCAGTAGCTTATTTTAAGTCCCCTAAACTATTTTTAACCCACGAATTCCAAAGGTGTTATAAGTTTAGGATGTGTATATCACTATGTACGAGTATGTATCACTGTATCCGTACGAAACGAATGGACCGATTTTGATGCGTTTTTTTTGTTTGACAGCTTGTGTAATCGAGATGCTTCTTATCTATAATATGTTATATAACTTATTTATTTGTTATTGTTTTATTTATCTACATTGAACATTATTATATGTATTTATTATATTATTTTCCAGATTTCAAGCACGGGCCCGGTCAAAGCACTACACGACGAAATGCAAGTCGACGAAGACGAATCGAGCTTACTCCCTAAAACCTTAAGCATAAGGTCCAAATTAGACAAAACCAAGAAGGCCGAGCGGACCAAGTCCGACCCGGAAATGCAAATAGAGGGCAACACTAAGCAGAACAAACTAAGGAAAATGCAGTTTAAAAAGGACAAGAAAAAGAAGGCAAGAGATGAAAAGCAAGCTGTGAACCTAGCAGGCGTTCTGGAGAACGTGACGCTTACTACTTACAAAAAAGATGACTACGATTTTAAAGATGATTTCTCGCTTTAAAAATTACATTTTTCAAGAAATTCATGTGCCGTGAACGATAATGTTTCGAAAACTCTTTTTCCTTCTCCTTACCTTATGGTAGCTAATATATAACACGCGGGCGAGTTTTCTTTGTGGACAATAACAAACAGTTATCCTAAACTACTTTGTCCCTTATCAACTTAAGGCTGGAATTCACCAACATTTGCATTGTAGTTAAATTACAGTTAAGGCGTTCAATAAATACTAAAAAGATCTCGAAAATTTTAAAGTTTTGCCTGTGTTCTCGAAGTCACCAACTAGAAAAAAATGTACTCTTTTTAAAACTCAGAATACAATTCGAAATACTTTACTCGTTAGAAACAATAATCTAAGATCCCTCTTTTTACAATACATATCCTATTTTAGATTTACTTCTTGTACGTTTAATTTTATGGAACATTTACTAGCACTTAATCGAGCTAATCATAAACATTTCATAAAGCATTTTTATGCAATTATTAAACGGCATAATAACGTGGTAAACGTAAACGTAGTGTAGGACGCCCACCGGCCAGGTGGAGTGACGACCTGCGAAAGGCGGCCGGCAGAAACTGGATGAGAAGAGCCGAAGACCGGGCTCTGTGGCGTTCATTGGGAGAGGCCTATGTCCAGCAGTGGACAGAAACAGGCTGTTGATGATGATGATAATAACGTGCGCTTGCCTTCGTTAGTCCGGACGCAGATAATATCGACGTAGGACGTGTGTCGGATGTCCCGTCATCGAAAAAGCGCGCGCGATACGATTACCTACATCAAAAATTACACCCTCATGTAAAATTTTCATGGGGCTATCGCGTAACTGGAAAAAATGTAAACAATTACCTACATATCCTTTACCAATGAACAATTCCAACTTAACTGTGACTTAACCAACGTTTGTAAACTCTGGCCTCGAGTTATCTATTTTACAAAACTGCTGGTTAGTTTAAATTAAAAAGAAAATGATAAACATGTAGTATTTTCTAAAAAAGAAGCGAAAGATAACTGCTGCCCTAATCGGGAAATGTATTGAATACGCGAACTGAATTTTACTTCTCATGGCAACACTTATCAAATCAATATTTTACACAAATATAAACTCTTTTGCCTTCGGAATAAAGTCTACATTTTGTAGGCAAACGTCAACAGTCGACAGTTTTTGTTGAAATAAAAGTGTATATTGGAAGTATTTTCGTTTAATTTCCCCATGAATATGCGAACTGATAGTAATGGATGAATGCAATTGGTTGGAGAGATAAGATAACGTGGCTTTTAAATATTATAGTACCTATAGGTATGTAGCTACTCCATACCTATAGTTATAGGATGTGGTGGTTGGCCTCTTACGCAAGAGTCTGCCTGGGGAAGTACCACACATTTGCCAGACATTCAACCGCCAAGCATTAATGTGTGAACATTTCTGTGCAAGGGCAATGTTTCCAGCGAAATTACTGGGCAATGTGACGAGCGCAGTGCAGTGGCGCGCAAGATTTTCCAACCAAAGTTCCGGGTGGTACTGCACCTGTTATGGGTAGGCGTGACGCTTACCAACAGGCGAGCAACCAGCCCGTCTCGACCCAAAAAAATGAAAATAAATATAGAAAAGTTTTTACATATGGTATATAGGCATCATTTAATGCAAAATGTAAAGTTAGATTGTAATTAGAATCCAAGTGTTATTATTTCTTGGATAAATTTTCTGATGCCGATTAGTAATAATAATAATAGTAATAATCTTGAAACTAGATAGGTAGTACTATATAGTTCTACTAGCTGTGCCCGCGGCTTTGTCCGCGTGGTCATTTCATTTAAAAGTAGCCCATACGTGTCATATCAGAACCAAGGGGGGCTTGTCGTTTGACTGATTATTTTCCACTTTCATTCCAGTCCAAGTGCCATCCGCGCTGCCTATTGTTAAACCCTTTTCAAGCCTATACGCGCGCCTAAAACGTGTGTGACGGGTTAGCGGTAACCTGCAGTTATCCGGGTTGAACCGGGTTCCCACGCTATATTTTCGAATCTTCCTGCTGAATGCTTACGGTTATAATGTTTTGAGTTTCTGTTCTGGAAAGCCATTGAAATTATTAATAAGGACAAATGAAACTAATATCACATAAATAAAAAATGTGTCATTTTTGGAATCTCGATATTTTCAATTTTGATTATTTAACCTCGGTTTTTCTGTAACATTTCCTCTCTAAAATAAGTAAAAAATACTAAGCATTTTTTTTTTACTTGTTTCTTATATCAGCATGATCAGCAAATCAGCACCCAAAGATATTGGCGGAAAGTCGCCGAACTAAACTTATTTTTTGTGAATCACGAACTAACTAACGAACGAAATCATCTTCCCGCCAAAACAGCTCCGCACTTATTTACAAGTTTTAATCTTCAAGTGCTCTAATTGGGAATTTTGAATTATTTTACAGTTAAAATTAGCTCGTCTTTTAGCACTTTTTAATTTCTGTGTAGGTATACGAGAAGTAGCTCAACATGCTCGCATCATGCATTATGTTTCGTTTTTGTAAATAAAAAAAATACTTTTGAAGTATATTTTTCGCGCTCTCTGCGCTCGCGCTTTTTTTACTCCTTTCAGTGCACATATAATTTTTGGAATCGGAACTATATTTTAGATAAAATATTGATAGAAATAACTCAAATTTCGCGCTCGCTCCGCTCTTTCGCGCTTTTAGTGCTTGTCTATAGATTGAATTTTTTGATTCTGATTAAATATTAACAATTTATTCCAGCATTGATAGAAATAACTCAAAAATTTCGCGCTCGCTTCGCTCGCGTTTGTTTTGGTTTTTCAATATGATTCAATATAATATTTCATTTTCCACACTAAGAGAAATAGCTCAACATTTTTGCGATCACTCTGATAGCGTATTAATCATTTCGATGTATAAATAGATTTGGAATTAAAGAAACTAGGGGATGGCAAATTCCGGTTCAGCTCCGGGTAGCAGAATCTCACGCTACGCCACTGGTAAAGCTTCATGTGTTCTTGACTGTGTACCTACAATTCATACTTTTCCCGTCCTTCATATAATATCAACTTGCCCCCCCCTAGGCCATCGGCTGGCGACGCCCTTGATCAGAACCAAAAGTTCCTATAAAGTACAATAATATACTACATTTCTTCAAGATTTGTTCAGTTGTCAAATAGTTTTTATCGATTGCTCGGTATCTAAACATCGGATTAAGATACCAAGTACATCATTTTTTAAGCCACACACTATGCGATTCAACAGTGAAGTGAGTGAACCGCATCGCAATCGGTCTATTAGTTTTTATGTGCTGCGCGAACAGACACACGATTTAAAAAAAATGTTCTATTCTTGTTCAGTAGCTTATTTTAAGTACACTAGACCATTTTTTTTAATTATCTTTTTCCAGACTTTTGCGTTCTTATTGCTTTACTAGCTGTACCCGCGGCTTCGCACGCGTGGCCTTTTCTTTAGGTTCAAAGTACCATTCAAAGTGCTATTCCAGGACCAATATACCAACATTTGAACAACATTTCTTCAGCCGTCAAAAATACTTTATCAATTGCTCGGCTTCTAACTCATCGGATTGAGATACCAATTACACCAGATTTAAATCAAACCCAAAGCTATCTAACAATGAAAACCGCATTGCAATCGGTCCAGTAGTTTTTACGTGATGAGTGAACAAACAAACATACAGACAAACAGAAAGAAAGACACGATTAACAAAAAAAAAATTGTTCAATACCTTTTTTAAGCACCCAGGAGCATTTTTTCATTTGAATTCATTTAGTAGTTTGGTTGCGATGCGCGGTCAAGATACGGAAAAACAGACATCCAAAATTAAAAAGCAAAACATTTTGGCTTCAGTATCGAATATAGAGAACCACCAAAAAAAAATTTTTTATTACTTAAATATTAACATAACTTTGCACCCATATCCCGCTGAAACCCTTTACTTATTCGGGATAAAACGTGTCCTCAATTTTAACCCATCGTATAAATTAAGACAGTGCCAAGTTGCATCAAAACCCGTCCATTACTTTCAGCGTCGTTAGTGTTCTTTTAAATAAGTTTCAACCACTAAATAATAACCCATAAATTTTTCGACATGTAAAATATCCTATGTCTTACCTAGTAGTACGAACTCAAATCATACCAAGTTTATTTTGCATTATCCAGTAGTTCCAGCGGCGTGATGCGCTGCTAAGATACAGACTGATAGACAAACAGACAAAAATAAAAAACATACAGTTTAGGCTTCATAATCGAATATAGAGTAACTTCAAAAAAAAAAACACTATATCTTTAATGTACACAATTTGGACCCATATTCCACAGGTACCCTTTATTTTTTCGGGGCAAAATATATCCATAATTTTCACCTATCTTATAAACTATGTCTGTGCCAAGTTGAATCGACATCCGTCCAATAGTTTCAGCGAGCTAAGTGTTCTTTTAAATAATTTTCAACCCCTATCCTGCAGGAACACTTAATTTTTTAGGGATGAAAAGTATCCAATGTCCTACCTCGAAGTGTGAACTCAAATCATACCAAATTTAATTTGAATTCATTAAATATTTTCCGCATGGTGCGCTGCCAAGGTACAGACAGACAGACGGACAGACAGACAGACAGACCGACAAATATTAAAAAAAAACTGTGTTGGCAAACATAGAACGTCCTCCAAAAAAAAATTACATAATATCTTCAATTTACAGAATTTTGGACATTATCCCGAAGGAACACTTTATTTTTTGGGATAAAAAGTATCTTCAATTTTTACCCATTATATAAACTATGATTGTGCCAAGTTTCAACAAAACCCGTCAAGTAGTTTCAGTGTGATACGTGTTCTTTAATAGGCGTTGAAATAACTTTCAACGCCTATCCTGCAGGAACCCTTAAACTTATCGGGATGAAAAGTATGCTATGTCCTACCTCAAAGTATGAACTCAAATCATACCAAATTTCATTTGAATTCATTGAGTAGTTTCGGGGTGATGCACTTCCAAGGTGCAGACAGACAGACGGAAAGACAGACAGAGACAAAAATAAAAAAAAACAGTTTTGGCTTCAGTATTGAATATAGAACAGCCCCCAAAAAAAAAAAAAAATTTGGGACATTATCCCGCAGGAACTCTTTATTTTTTCGAGATAAAAAGTATCCTCAATTTTAACCCATCATATAAACTATGTCTATGCCAAGTTGCATCAAAATCCGTCCAGTAGTTTCAGAGTGGTAAGTGATTTTTGAAATAACTTTCAACCCGAATCCTGCGGGAACCCTTTCATTTTTCGGGATGAAAAGTAGCCTATGTCCTACCTCGTAGTATGAACTCAAATCATACCAAGTTTCATTTAAATTCATTCAGTAGTTTCGGCGTGATGCCTAGCCAAGATACAGACAGACAGACAATAATGAAAAAAAATATTTTGGCTTCTAGAGTAAGGTCCAAAAAAAAAAACTAAATATCTTCAATGTACAGAATTGGACCCGTTACAGTTTTAATAGAAGTAATATAGAATATAGATTATAAGTATAAATACTTAGTCGAATGTTTTGTTGTGGTGGGGAAGGAAAATGGTAATTATTTTATTTCGACCAAGTATTCCTGTAATCCCTACTCCCCACATAGTGGAGATTTCGGGGATAATCCTATACCTACTTAAGAGTGATAGAGAGAGGTTAATACCTTATACATGTTTTAGTCGCTCGTTTCACTTGAATCCCTCATTTTGATCCCCCAGGGGATCGAAAAACACTCGCTATTCCACCACGATTCCCATTCGAACAAACGCGGCGTAAGATTTGCAAAACTGAAGCAAGTACATAATTGCTACGTTAGAGACCAAGAAAGCAAGCAGGTGGGCAAAAATCTGTCTTTCCAAAAGGCAAGAACCCAATCACATGGAAGCAATATGGATGTTAGATAGGCGTCTTGCCCGTGATATTTACAGCTAAAAGTACCAGGCAAACATAAGTCCTTAGGATGTTTCCTACTTCTGCATTTTGCATGGTAACATCCTATGGACTTATGTTTGCCTGTACACCAGTGCATGCGGAAAACCACCTTTTCAGCAAGAAAAAGTGGGAGGAATTTGAAGACCATACCTATGTCCAATAATTGGACGGATAAATGCGATTATGAGGGAATCCCCACACTTACCTAGTGTCGCGAACTGCGATTTTAGAACGTATTGTTGAATCGATTCTGCAGTGTGATTTCGTACCTTGGTTTCAATCAGATTGTCACTTCTTCATAGTAATTTCGAGTCTAACGCAACGCATAATATTTGACGGATTGAAACCGATATGATCAATATTGCGTAATAGCAGTGCTGGAATCAGTTTCTGTGCTGACAACATTGTATATTTCCGAACGAAAAATGGAAGGTACCCACAAAATTAACATGATGTGATATGCGGAAAAAATATCGTTGCGGTAGACAGACTAGAAAGCGCGAAATAGGAAAAAGTAAGGTTTTAAGCGGCGCTGATTGCCGGGAGTCATGACCGGGAATGTAGAATGTACACTTATAAGGGTATAAGGTGTAAGCTAGTGAAATATGGCGGGGTAAGTGCCGTCATGGAATGTGAAGGAACCAACGAAGGTGCCAATGAGAAATACCTTAGGCGCCACATAAGACTTACGGAAGAGAAGGCTGGTCCGAGATCCCTACCGAGTGTGCGATGATCGAGGAAGAAACCGGCGGTGAATTTGGTGAGTCTGTTCCATACTATTAAACTGATAGTGAATGCCAACCAACATTATTGGAGGCACGGGTGGCTGTATGGAAGTATTGCCACTGGGTAGAAACCCCTCAAACAACTGTAATACACCTACGTCTAGAATGAATAGGGAAATCAGGGAATAAGGTATATAAAATGAATAACTTGGAATGAAATGGCACAGAGTGTAATCTGAATGAAACGTGCTTGAAATGACAGGCTCGTGGTGGAAATTGGTAGGACTAAAGGGGAATGTGGAGGTCCTTAAGGACTTTAAGTAGGTACCTTTAGGAACCTAAGCAAATGAATATAATGGGCGACACCTAACTACTTCGTTTTTTGTTTTGTCGCATGTTTTAGTGCTGGCCTCTGGTGTCAGATTGTCAGGCTGTCCGAGGACCTCCGACATGCTATTAATCAATAACAGCCGGGACCGACAACGTGCCTAACGTGCCTAACGTACGTGTGTTAACGTGCCTCCGAAGCACATAGCGACGGAAAAACGCACATAACTTGAAAAGTCATCAGTACGGAGCCTTAGGACCGAACCCGGTATCGTTGGATTCTAAGTTGCACTATTGAACCTATAGATTACCATCGCTCATACTTAGTTACAGTACTACCTCTTCTTTAGCCTTCTTCAACCAAGTGATTGACATCCTTCAAACATCTCAATTTTTCTCGATTTTGGGCAGTGAGAGTCCAATTACTGCCCGCCACTTTCTTGATATCGTCCTTCCACCTCATATCTGTGGTCTTCCCAATGTCCATTTATGGCCATATGGTCACCACTCCAGCAACAGTTTGCACCATGAATTTTGTTTCCGGGCTACGTACCTGCCCACTCCCACTTAGTCTTGCGATTCATGTACTTATATCAGACACTGCTTTTTCGCCTTAGCCACCACTCATTTGTTTTTCTGTTCCTTAACTACCCACCAATTTCTCTGGCATTACTCTTTGGGCATTTTGTGAATTACGGCTTTCGTGGTTCAGTACCATTTGATAGGTAGAATACACTGGTCAAATATTATGCGGCTTTTGAGTGGTAAGGTAAGTACTTAGACTCAGCTGAAGTGCAAAATTAAGCTTTGTAAATTTCAGTACTAAATATCTAGTACTTAGGTAGGTATACTTATAATTATTTCTTTTGGTTTTTCCATTTGGAAATCTTGATTGTTGAGTTCAAGCCTACAGATGAAACAGAGAGGTCAAGGTCTAGTTGTTGTTTTTATCTGATGCATGCTCCTTTTCTGTAGTGTTTTATTTACAAGTAAACCAACCTCCTATCAGTTTTTAGGCTATCGTAGTCAAACAAGGAACCCTATAGTGTCATTTTCGTCTGTCCGTCGGCTGTCCGTCCAATTGTTCGACTGTAATATATATGTCACAGTCATTTTATTCAGAAACTAATAACACTACATACCTACTTATGTCGTAAAGTTATTCTATGCAACCTGTGGAAGAATGCTTATGTGGCGATTTGGGCTTTTTTGGAATTTAGATAAAAGCTTGCCACAGACGAAATCTGCCCGGACGGTAAATGAATCGACGGGACAAAAAGTATTTTTTGCTACATTCGCAAAAAAACGAGAAAACTGTAAACTGTTGGAACTTGGCACATGTATAGGTAGATATTTATAACCACGCACACATAATTAGTTGGCTTTAAAAAAAACAAGGTATGAGAACAAACCAAGACAGCCAAAAAGAAACATTTAAAAAAGAACTTGTCACTTGGGATGATGTAAGGATACTAACGATACCCATGCATCCAAACCTGTTCAGGCATTTAAAAGTTATAGTTGAATAAAGAAACACACATACATATCTACATGAACCCTGAAAACATTACACTCCTTTTTTGGGCAGTCGTGTTAAAAAAAAACAAGTTGGGTATCTCCCATAGGTAGGTACCTAAGGTACCTAAATAAAAAGTCGAGAAGACGAATAACGCACTTGGCCGGTTGTTCTTTCTGTAAATAGGTTCGCTGATAGCTTTTAGTGTACTTACGTTAAAAGGATGCTATGCCTAAACTTCTCTTTGCATACATTGCATAAGTACACAGAAATTTACCTAAAAGAAGTGTCTCAAACTTGTCTTAAAATAAGTTACTTTTTTAAAAGCAGGTTTTTGGTGATTTCTTCCTTTGTATTTAAATATCCATGACGTATATCAAATGCAGTTCTGTTCATAACTCTAGAAGTTAAATGATGCTGTGACAGACTGGGATGGACAGTACGATCTTGATAATGGTTCTACCACTATTATTTATTCTGTGGTTTCACTTTAAGAACCAAAAAAAGGAAAACCAGTACGTTTCATACCTAGCTATTGTAGGTATACCAAGTGATAGTATCTATATCTATGAATCCATTTTACCTCAACTGTATCACAAATATTTCAAATGTGTAATGTAAATAATCTAAATTCTCTGTGCACAAATAAGTAATTTTCACAGCGCCTCGACTGCTTATTACTGAAAGAGGTGATTTTAAATCCATCGGTTATCAAGATGACTCAATAATTAATATATTCTATGAAAACAAGTACCATATCAAATTAATAAATTCATTAGTAAATTCCGTAGGTAAATTATTCAGTCTCATTGTTTTACCAGCTAATGTGAAAAGTCCACGACTACGTTAGCCAACATTAGCCTACGTTATTACAAGTAGTTGCATCGCTTTTACACTTATTATTATCACTGTCGGCATCTCACTTTAATGGCATGTGCACTCGCCATTGGTTAACTGGGATAAGCAGTAAAGAATGATGTTGTCATGATCATTTTATTTATTATTTTTCTCCTAAATGTTAGATTCAAAACTTACGAATTTGTATTTAAAATGATTAGTGTATCAATATCATTACAACTGTGTTTTAATAATTGAATAAAATCCCGTGAACTATTGTAGGTAAACGTATTTGTACAAAATCAATAATTTTTATTCGTATTTTCGCGCGTTCTGTTTCGTCACAATCTGCAGTGTGTTCAATTCCTATTCGTCGACGCCGACCAATAATAGCTTTCCATCTGTCTGTCGTAATTTTACGTTGTAGTTTAATTTTTTATCTCACTCGCACTAATGAGTTTGAACACGAAACGAAAATATTGCCCTTTCAGTTACGCAATTGCAAATTCGATTACGTGTTTCTTTCTGTCGCATTCACTCCACACATAATCCTATAGGCGCAACTGAAATAGCAGATACCCGAAGCGTAAAAACCGGTCGAACTAATAATAGCGAATACGCCAAAATTCAAAGTTATTCGTGGCCAGTCCTTTGCAAGTGGAGGTTGTGATTGTGAATCAAAAAAATGAAGGGTTTTGTGCTGGCAGTTGTCAGTTTACTGGCAGTTTCAACAATAAATTGTGATGTGTTCTTCGAGGAGAAGTTCCCCAATGGTAAGTTACCGTTTGTTATTTAGAAAATTAGTACTTTTTGGGTAGCGCCGGTATGCCGCGTGTAAGAGCGCGATCGATATCTAGGCGTCTCGGAAGCCGGTTATTTTGGACTAATTGGGCTTTGTATCCATTCCAGATGCATGGGAATCAGAATGGATCTACAGTGAGCACCCCGGCAAGGAGTTCGGCAAATTCAAGTTGACTTCTGGAAAGTTCTACAACGACCCAGAGGAAGATAAAGGTAAGCGCCGGCCGACACCTTTCTAATTTGCCAACGCTACTATTCCCACACGAATTATTCGTCATAACTTCAATGTAAACATCTTTCCCATGCATTTATTATTCAATAAGGTAACGCCCCATTCATTTCTTTCATTTTACGTACATTCGTATGCCACTCGTACTATCACTGGAGCAACCTAAACGCACATCCTTACTACACCAACCTCTTGTACTCACATGCTTCCTTGGTACTTCAGGTCTCCAAACGTCCGAAGACGCGAGGTTCTACGCTCTTTCCCGCAAGTTCAAGCCCTTCAGCAATGAGGGTAAGAACCTGGTCGTGCAGTTCACCGTGAAGCATGAGCAGGACATCGACTGCGGAGGTGGTTACCTGAAGATCTTCGACTGCAAGCTGGAGCAGAAGGACATGCACGGAGAATCTCCCTACGAGATCATGTTTGGCCCTGATATCTGCGGTCCTGGTACCAAGAAGGTGAGAAATATTTGAATAAGTATTTTTTTTCCAGTATTTTTTTATGTATTGAAACATGTGTTCATAAAAAATATTTATTTAAAAAAATTGAATGAGAATTGAAGGAAAGGAAAATAAAAACTGATAAACATGTTTCCAGTAAGATTGCCTACAATAGAACAAAAAAAACATTCAAATTCAACATCATTTTTTTTGGGTAAATAGGAATAGGTAGGTCAATACTTGGTTTCTCTGTCTACGGTCAATACCTACATAATTATACCACAGTCGTTACAATTATTATTGTCAGTTTTTTATCACAGAATTAGTGCCATTGTCTTGATTTCCATAAATAAACGGTAACAAACATCATGAGTCATTGTTCCTTTCTTGCACAAAATATCAGATAGTGGCATAAATAATCAATTAAAAGATCTACACTAAAGATAAAATAAAGAAAAAAAACTCGTAAACATTTTTGTTTTTTTGTTATTTTTGCATTTTTTGGTTTATTTCACTTCACACAATTATAATTCCCTTTATTGTGTCCTACCTTTGTACTTTAGGTACCTACTTTACTTTCTATTCAGATGAAACATGCTCCTCCATTCAAAAAACCAACAACTGCCTACTTTTGTATACACATAGTAGGTAGCATGTCATGCCACTAAATAGTGACCTCGTATTGTATTCTCCTATAAATTGAAAGCTGTAGTGTGCAATATGTCATAGAATTGAAGCTAGATCGATATCGTGCGGGAAACCATTACATGTACCAACAATATTGATAGGTACAAACCTTATCTATCACACAATTTCACATTTTTATACAGGCGTGAGTCGAGTTGTGAAACTACCCGCCAGAGATTAATTTTACTAATAGTACAAGCTGATGAAACACCCCAAAAACCGCATCAAAATCTGTCTTGTAGATTTTGGGCTAACCCAAAATCTACAAGACGGATTTTGACAAGAAACACAAAAGTACTGCAGGCCATTTTTACATAGATATGAAGCAATTAAAATAAACGAATAAAATAAAAATAAATGTAGTTATTAATTTAATATGCAATTTTTTCACGTCGTAAGTCATAAGTCCAACAATTCCTTGCATAGAACGGAATGACTATTCAATAACATACGATTTTACATGTATTACGTAGGCAAATAAAATTATATAATTTAACCTAAAGTACTTTTCTTAGTTACCATATTATTGTTTCTTTCATGACTTCAAGGTCGTACATAAATTATAAAAGTTGACTTGAATGACCCCTACCATTGCCATTTTATAAAAAAAAAATGCGTGAATAAAACTGAATAAACAATAATTAATTAAATACATAAAAAAAAAAAAAATGTTTATCATCCCGATAGAAATATTAATACCTAACTAAACGAAACTTCAATAACTTTGGATAACAATAGTACAAGAAATGTTTTGTAATCATGGAAGCCTTATAAAATTTATGGTAGTGAAAAACAAGGCAAGGTAGTGGAGTTATTTAAATGTCATTTAATATAAAATGAGTCATATTATGAGTAATTTAATATGACTACTACATTTATAGAACCTGTAAGAAAATGGAGAAAATAAACTAATAGTATTACAGGCAAATAAAATTATATTATTTAACCTATAGATAGGTATTTTTCTTAGTTACCATATTATTGTTTCTCTCATGACTTCAAGGTCGTACATAAATTATAAAAGTTGACTTGAATGACCTCTACCATTGTCATTTTATAAAAACATGTGCGTAAATAAAACTGAATAAACAATAATTAAATAAATACATAAATAAACAACAGCTGTCCTGCCAATTGACAATAAATGGTATTTTGCAATATTTATTTTCATTATTTATTGTTCAATAAATATTTGTTTATTATCTCGATAGAAATATTAATACATAACAAACGAAACTTCAATAACTTTGGATAACAATAGTTTTTTTTTGTATTCATGGATGCATTATAAAATTTATGGTAGTGAAAAACAAGGCAAGGTAGTAGTCATTTGAATGTCATTTAATATGAAATGAGTCTAGTAATGAATCTAGTCTAGTAGTCTAGTATATGAAATGACTGTTTATGACAGTGACTCTATCACTGTCATAAACAGTCATTTAATATGACTACTACATTTATAAGAACAACCATTTTATAGAACCTGCAAGAAAATTGAGAAAATAAACATGAAAAATTTTCTTTCATTCCAAATACATCATATTATGTAAAGTCACTTATTATTGTCAAGTTCAAACTAAGTAGGTAAGTCGCCAGTTTCATTTAGGTATATCTGTCTGATAACAAAATTACATTTAAATTAGCTTTCAACTTCATTTAAAGTCATTTACAAATGTTTAATTGCACCAAATTGACCAAACTATAATCAGTTTGTAATAAAAGTCGCTGATGACGTTCAATTAAGTATGTACCTAGTTTTTAGAAAGCCTTTAGTATTATCAATAACCGACAAGTAGTACCTGACAAAATAAAACCGCGAAGTCGACCAGCAACAATTATGCAACATCCTAGTGCGGTCGAACTTCGGCTATTGCAAAACAACCGGTTTTCAAGAATAGATTAGTCTTCATTAATCGAATACAAAACGCAGAGGTAATACATTCTTATTTTTTTGTGTGTGGTATGATCAATTGTTCATTCATATTAATTACATCTTGATTAAAGGGAAAACCTTGGGCTAAAAACTTTATAATATTTCGTCCCAGATCATTTTTACCTTTGATAAAAAACTATGTTTTTGTAAATAAATTTGAAGCAATGAATTTTAATCAGCTTTGTTAATTTTGTAAAACACCGCGTGATGTGACATTATATTAAAGAACTGGTTTAACAGAACAAAACCTGATTTAAACAACATAATTATGTTTTTTTAACATCATCATAAAGCCGTGTGGCAATAAAATAATGTGTCTGGCTGAACAGAAGAAAAACCCGATTGAATTTACACAATTTTTGTTTTAAATTTATTTTATTATTTTATCCTGTTTCTTCGAAAACGCGAGTTACGCTTGTACTATTATTGATTCTGTGGTCACGATAGCACAGACTCAATAATAGTACGAGTAAAGCTAGCCACCGGTAGCTTAGCTATAGGATGGCTATAGGAATGAGTACCTATAATATGTGATGTGAGCCCATTGAAACGTGTCGTGTCAGGGATCTCACTCGCTGTGATGTCTGTTTGCTGTTTGTGGCATAAGAAAAAAGGGAATGTAATGTTTCAACTTTTACCTTTCTGAAACTAAACATGGAAAGGAAATTTTATTACCTACTTCTTCTAAAATAAAGAATAATATATATTAATTATCAAATAATAAAAAAAAACTCAGATAACTTGTGCTGAACTACATAGACTTGGAAGTTGGGTTCCATTTCCATAGCCATAGCAACAACAAAGACCAGCAATGAAAACCACATTGCAATCGGTCCAGTAATATTTACGTAATACTCAAACTAAGTTGGTTTTACGGTTGGATTATCTCTCACTACGGAATTTGTTTAAAACTACGCTACTTGGTCTCGTAATCTAGTAAATCCTTTTATTTAACTTGCAATGTTTGTATGTATGTATGTTTAGGTCAAATCTTGCAAGCTGAAAATTAGAACGAGTCGCTCTTATCCTACGGAGTTGCATTTTTACTTGTCGGTTCAGTTCCTATGACAATACTTTTGTTGTTATCATGACCTCAATCGACATCCAGGATTAGCTCCAGATAAAGAAACTCTTCAACGGTTAACAGTACAGACACGAAATGTTATATACGCATTTAATTGTTATAACCCGTTTTAAGTTTCATTATGATTTGGCTAATTGGTATAAAGCGCTAGTGACATAATTGTAGCACAAACCCTGACCAGCCCCCATTTCCCAGGTGCACGTGATCTTCAGCTACAAGGGCAAGAACTTCCTGATCAAGAAGGACATCCGCTGCAAAGACGATGTATACACACACGTGTACACGCTCGTCGTGAAGCCCGACAACACGTATGAGGTGCTCATCGACAACGAGAGGGTGGAGGGAGGAGAGCTGGAAGCCGATTGGGACTTCCTGCCGCCTAAGAAGATCAAGGTAAGCTTTATTAGCAGCTCGAGGACTTGATCGTTAAAACTTGTATCTTGCATCCCTCCCCTCCTCCCCACCCCGTCCCCTCTAAAACCCCTACCAACAACCGACAAACCTCCTCTTTTTTTATATAGGTATATATTTAACTTTCACACCTGTCAGTATTATAACTGTCCCTTTGATAACCAATTTGCAAAAAAATAATTGAATTTAGACTTCTTAATTTTTTGTTTTCTAAATCGGAATGATTTTTTGGCCATATACCATCGTGGGATTCCTCAGAAGATCCTACCAAAGTCTATATATAGATATTCTAAGGAGGAGGGGAGATGCAACGTCTTATAAACTTCTTTGTGTAAACGCGTGGTAACAAACGAGCCTTAATTGTGTCGTTAAATGATGCCCAAATGTCTTTGTCCTCTAAACTCAAGTTTCCTATTCTAAAGATTTTCTTGGGAAATTTCTTTTAGGATTCTCTGTACATAGAAACGGCACAAAGTGCAATAATAAACAATATGGCTCCTTATTGCACGACTGCCCAAAAATGGAGTGTAAAGTGTGGTTGTGTTTTTTTCGATCATAACTTTTAAATGCCTGAACAGATTTGGATGTATGGAGTATTGTTAGAATCCTTACATCATCCCGAGTAACATAGGCTATAAAAAAATATGAAAAGTTCGTTTTTTTGCAAGGGTAGTCTTGTTTTTTCTCTTACTTTGATGATGTACTTGTTTGCCAATATTCTTCTATCATCGTATCTATTTTGAGTCCATAAACATTTTACAAGATTGTAGATACCAAAGATAAATTACCGCGATTAAAAAAACCTGTTCCTAAGCTTGGTGCTGTGTGGTTTGACTCATCAAAGCAATGCAGCCCATACTCGGCAATTTTTATATGTACTTCCAAAAGACTTGCACTAGTGAAGTATTCTTGCGTGGAATGACTGCACAATATCGCCTCCTAACGATTTAATAAAGACTACATAAATAATAAAAATCAGATAAAGTATGCAGTTGAGTATGTCTGGCAGAAGAAATCACCAACTGTTCTGCTGTAATCAATGAAAAGGCATAATTTAACCGTATAATGCGCGGGGGCATACTAGGGGAGTCTGAAAGACTAATCTCTCATCCTCCCATTCCCCAGGATCCTGAAGCCAAGAAGCCGGAAGACTGGGACGACCGCCCCACCATCGCCGACCCAGAAGACGAGAAGCCCGCCGACTGGGAGAAGCCCGAGCACATTCCCGACCCTGACGCTTCCAAGCCCGAGGACTGGGACGATGAGATGGACGGCGAGTGGGAGCCCCCCATGATCGACAACCCTGACTACAAGGGAGTCTGGGCGCCAAAGCAGGTAAATACAAGTGCAAAGTACATGGTAGTAGAAGTAGACTTCAAATGCAGGTAGTAACAAAAAATAAAAGTACTGTTCCAATTTTGATACAATTTATAGTAATGTGGGACCACCTCGAGAGTATTAAATCCTTACAAAATATAAAACGATACGTACGCTATTGATGCAGAAATCGGTGAAACGAAAGAACCTTCACTTTTGTGAAGCCGATTAATACATTTTATTACTGTACTAACCAGTTAGTACAGTAATAAAATGTATTAATGCTGAGAATAGCAGCTGCTGCATATTCCTGACCCTAACGTATCCAAGCCCGACTGGGACGGGCGAGATGGACGTTTAGTGAACCCCCAATGATCGACAACGCTGACTTTGGGGAGGGAGGGTAGTGAGGACCCTCAATGATCGACAACGCTTAAGGCTCTGTGGCGTTTATTGGGAGAGGCCTATGTCCTGCAGTGAAGTAGAAAACCTCCAAACAAGCAGTATTATGTGTTATTACCTGTTATTTCCTCCGCTCTGACGTCACACTCGCTAACAAGCCTGCCTCGTCCTCAGAGTATTGACCCCTTACTATATAATTGCATACCGTTATAGGAATGTTAGAATACGTCGTCGTCTAGAGTAATAGACTGGGCCGAAAAAAAAGCGGGTCGGTAATAAGAAACAGAGACAGATGCAGACCTAGAAGGAAAATTACAGATCAAATAAAGGAGAAGATAAATGTCATGTCGTATAGGGAAGTCAAAGCTTTGGCCGAAGATAAGGAAGGCTGGAAATTACTGATTTATTACAATCACCAAAATGAAACAAAAAGGTTTACTTCTTTCTGTATTTGTAATGAAATAAACTTTATTGTAGTTTTTATTTTAAAAAGATTGCTCAAGTATTTTAAAAGTTATCGCATTTTTTATAACCGACCCGCTTTCCTTGCGGCCCAGTGTATGATAATATTTTTACGGATTGTTTGTAGCATTTTTAGGGTTCCGTAGTGTATATGGAGCTTATTTTAACATTGTCCTATCCGTCCATGTGTCCGACTAACCGTAGTTAAAAATACTTATGTCAATCTCTATTATAAAAAAATACTTATTTACTTTTTAGTGGTACCTCGTATGGTTACATGTATTATTATGGTACCACATGTATTATTATGGTACCACATGTATTATTATGGTACCACATGCATTATCGCCCTTACAAGTAGCCTTGCTAGCGGAACATGTTGAAAACTCGCAATGTAAATTGTTTCGGTATCCTGCGATGAAAAATCAAATCTACGGCGTTTTTTAAAAGTAATCCGCAGAACAGAGAAAAAGTAACCAAAGTAGTCTAGCTGTACATTTTAAAATTTTTGGCGGCAGCTGTCGGAAAACCTGCTATCTATTCTTTGAATTTGATTTGACCCTATCTTCAGAACAATTATTAAGTAGTGACTAAAACCTCTCAAGTTTTCACGAGAATGAATTTCATTCTTCCTATAGTTTTGAATTGTTTCACACATGCCTGCAGCAAACATGTTTCCGATAACAAAACTGGATGTGTTATCGAAAGCAGATAACGGCCGGTGATAACGGCTTGAAAGTGTTAATTTGTTCCATACATTTAAATTGTGGGCAGTCACCTTTCGCAAACGAACAACTCGAAATAAGTACATACTTCACTGTGTGTACACTCGTACATAGTAGAATTCAGGTAGGCACCTACTGTCAGTCTGCGATCGATTTAATTTAAATCAATAATAGTTGATTTAATTAGTTTCATTTTTGCACTTCGGTGCCGCATATGCCCTAGCTATGTAATGTAGATGCGCTCTAAAACGTATTCTTCATTGCAACTATAACACTTCAAATCCATACATACATATTGTAAAAGCGAAAGTAACTCGTCTGTCTGTGTTACCTTTTCTCGAGTAAACGGCTGTTCTGAGCTTGATGAAATTTCCTATGGAGATAGTTTGAACCCTGGGGAAGGAATTGGGATACATTTAACAAACGAAGTCGCGGGCAGTAGGTAGTTAAACCATGTTAGGATTTAAATCACTCTGATTAAAAAGAAAGAGCGATTCGTCGCAGTTATAGTGCGCAGGCGCCTTCCCATTCAATATGTGTCGTTAACAAGATGGACGACACTTCCAATGACGTGACGTACCGCTAAAGTATCTTTGTCGAAGACGGTTCACTAGTGTCTACTGCTGGACGTAGGCTTCTACTAATTTACGTCATAGAGCTCGTTCATCAACTCTCCTCATCCAGTTTCTGCCACTTTTTGCGGGTTGTCACTTCACTGACCACAGGGCGTCCTACCCTACATCACTCTAGCCTATACATGGTGCCCCAATGGATACATCCTACATTTTATTGAAGCATAAGTTTACTAACTTGTACATTTCTCCCTAGATCGACAACCCAGCGTACAAGGGCCCCTGGGTGCACCCCGAGATCGACAACCCCGAGTACTCGCCCGACACGTCCCTGTACAAGCGCGACGAGATCTGCGCCGTCGGTCTGGACCTCTGGCAAGTCAAGTCTGGCACCATCTTCGACAACATCCTCTTCACAGATGACATTGAAGTCGCTAAGGTAAGGTTTCAACATAGACTCCGGTTTTTTTAATCCTAGTTAGTAGGGTATTTTATCAACTGCGTTGTAATTGTATCATTGTTCATCTAAATAGCGCAAAGCGGAACTGCTCTAGCTAGAATGTCTATACGCAGAATAAATAATAGTGGGGCTAGCTAGAGCAATAAAGAACTTCATGTTTTTTATTGTGTATTTGTTACAATAAGTTACTATGTAACTGTAGGCATTCGTCCAAAGAGTTTGGGAACAAAGCAAACGGGTTGAATAGAAAGTAATACAAATAAAATAAAAAATTGGTGTAAAGCAAACTGGCGGTCATATAATGTTAGTTTTTTCATTTCCGAGTAGTTTCCGTGTGGTTTCAAATTTTTATTAACATTTAGAAAATACATACCTAATTTGGAATAGTAGGAATACAAAATAAATAACAATGTGTAAACATAATAATGCAGAAAATTCGCAATAAGTTTTTCTTCTTGCGAATTTTCTGCATTATGTTAAAAATAAGCACGGGGAAAAAACTAGGAAAACTTATGGTTTGAAATCTAGCGATTACTTTGTATCACCATTAAACACACAAACAATCTACTCGAGCGCTGAATGAATTGGTGCTCAAGATTCTAAAATAATAATAAAAAATATTTTTCATTTAAAATGTTATTTATTTATGTCACCGGATGAAGTTCGTAACAGTTTTCCATTTCCGTTGACAGGAGCGCGCCGACGCGATCAAGAAGACGCTAGAAGGTGAGAAGAAGATGAAGAACGAACAGGATGAAGCAGAGAGGGAGAAGGAGAAGGCGGACAAACCTGATGATGAGGACGACGAGGATCTGGATGATGAGGCGGGAGACGCCGCGCCCGCGGACATTGTACGTACTCTAACACATATACACTTTATGCACACCCACAAACAAGAATCTATACTTATAATAAAGCACTAAATACCAAAAATTCTGTACAATGAAGATAATTAACTAGATTAAAAGCTAAAAAAACACGCCTGCCCTGCCAAAAAATAACTTATGCCAGTAAATGTATTAGAGTGAAAAGGGCGAACTCGTTAAATTCCTAATTCAGCAAAAGGTCTGTCGAATCCTTTTTCACGTCTTAAATTCAGAAACGATCTTGATGGAATTTGGTAAGAAGATAGTTTGAACTCTGAGGAAGGACCTGTTTTCGCGATAAACTTTATTCCGGGCGAACTTAGTCGCAGGCAAAAGCTAGTTCTAGTACAGACAGACAGCACCATTTTTTAGGATTCCGTAACTCATAAGGAAAAAAAGGAACCGTTATTGGATCACTTCGTTGTCTGTCTGTCTTTTTCTCAGGAGCGCGTGGAGGTATCAAGTTGAAATTAATATCAAATGCCCAGGTCTGAAATCCCTTGGAGCTGTGATAAAAATCAAACTTCTAAGTGAACGCAATTAAAAGATACGTCCGTTCATGCCGCATATCTTGACACTCGCAAGGGAATGAAAACCTATAGGGTGCTTCCCGTTGACCTAGCGTCATGAAATTTGCCAAGAAGCAATTTCTTATCGAACAAGTAAAGGAAAAAATCGGAAAACAGTAAATTTGTTCATTTACACCGAGGGTCCGTACAAAAATCTACAAGTTTGTACCCTTCGGTACCAAAGGGCCGTTTTATGAAAAAAAAAACTTGTTCGGTTGTTTATTTTAAGTCCCCTCAACCAATCTTGTTTTATTTATCTTCATTGTACAGACTTTCTGTTACTAACTGCTTATTAAAGGAGTAGTTCTATAATTTATGTACATGACATATCCAGTTATTTACATAAATATATTTTGCCTTGTCCTTGTCGGAAGCGACGCCAAAGCATCTGCGACTTCTTTATTACAAAGTCTAATTACGAATATCTCTTTGTTCGCAGGAGGAGCACGACGAATTGTAAACTAAATGCGTGTGACAGAGACAATAGTACGTAATGTACGTGAATATGTGCGTGTATGAAAGAGATGCCACGACCTTGTAAATGTAGGGAACATCAAAAGCGAATTTGGTTCGTCTCTAGCCATTACCTCTACACGTACGTCGACGCTTATGGTTTCGACGTCGAGCAATCCGTCAAGTGTGTTATTTACTTGAATGTTATTGTTTTCCATTCATCACTTGACACCAGAGGGTGATTCGTTTACCCAAATCGATTGTATTAATGCGCATAACTAACGTATTGGATTCAACATTGCCACAGAGTGCCAGAAATTACGCGAATTGAATGGTTCTCTACCCGGCCGTATCTTCATCTACCTGTACGGAGGTGCCTACGTCCTATAACGTCCTCTACGACAATACCGAACTTACACCAGACAAGATCCAGTGGCAGACCCACATGTACTTCAACTGCTCGAGCTACGTGCGTGTGCTGTGAATGTGCCAACAATCTGCACAACCCGCTGCATTACTCGCTTACTCTCCACACACCCCACATTAAGATCTGACTTCGATTCGATATCGAGCATCCTAACCAGTAGATCATCGGGTGGCGATATATTACTAACATTGCGCACTACAGCGCGCATATTGCGCGTGCGTTTCGCGGTAAGCGACGTCAATTGAATTACGAGCATTGTTAACCCGTGGAGTTTACGCATATCTTTTGTCTTTCAATTGAAAATGTTTACGCGACAGGCCAGGGTCTACGCCATGACGGGGCCTGTAAGTGAGTCTTGCGCGTGTGAACGTTGAAACGTCGAGCATGTCTGTACGTGCAGAGGTACCATTACTGTGAAAGTGTATGAATTTTGAGTCTTAGGCAATAGTGTGTTCAGTCCAGTTTTATTTGCACGTGTGTCGCTCGAAATATTCCAAGTTCCGACGTTAAGAGTGCAATTTAATAATTTAATTTATTACATACGTCGGCGACTGATTTTTGTGTGTATTATGTATGGGTAGCCGAGTAAGTACTGCCACGGAAAAGTACAATAAAAATGTATTTTTCCGTTGCGGTGCTTTTTTGATTGTTGTTTTCACCCCCGCACTGTGTGTTGGGGGTGATTTTAGGGTTCATTGTACAGTGTTAGTTGCCTTAGCTAGTTTTTGTAAGAAATTCGACTAATGTTGTATAATGAATCTGGGTGATTCTCATTTACGTTGAAATGAGTCTGATTAAATTAAAATATAAAATTATTTTGTGTTTTATTTGTAGGAGTCATGATTAGTAGTAATTTGCAATCAATCCAGTTTGATTGGCATAGCAGTCAGGATTAGGAATAATTTGCAAATAAACCAGTTTTTTTGGCATATCAATCAGGATTAGGAATAATTTGCAATAAAACCAATTTGATTGGCATAGCAGTCAGGATTAACAATTTACAATACAACAATATTGACTGGCACAACAGTCAGGATTAGGAATAATTTGCAACAAAACCAAATAGATTGACATAGCAGCCAGGATTAGGAATAATTTACAATAAAATCAGTTAGGTATAGAAAACAAATTATATTTTGTACAAAACGCATATACACCTACTTACACCGATAACGCATGCTAGGTACTCCAGAAATAACTAACATATACAACCAATATCGATGTATATGAAGGTGCTGCTCAAAGAGTCAATACAAATATGGTGCTGCTCACCAAATTGTTAACTTTTCACATTAAACTCGAGATTCAATAATATTGTCAGGTTACAATTGGTAAATAAATATCTTTATACGACATTGCGATCAATAGGGAGAAATAATAATTAAGAGAGTTATAATTTATTATATGTATGGTATGTCAGGACAATACATTCGAGCTTTTATCTAATATTTCAAGAAATTGGGTTGGGAATTACCTAAATCTTGAAAGGAATTGGCGTTTCCCATGTTCTGGTCGGATCGCTTTATCTGTATATCAATATGAATCGATTTCTTTTGATCCCCTGAGACATCTTTGTACCTATCTGAATCCTGAGTTGGTGGTGAGGCAGGTTTTCTTATACCACAAAAAAACTAATACATACTTTTAAGTAATAAATATCACAATATTTGATATTTCAACGATATATGTATACTTAACTTACCTACTTATATCAAGTTTATAGAAAAGCCGAGATTTTTATTATGTAGGTAGGTACAAAAGCGTACTTATGAAGTATTCAATAAAAAAAAAGCGTTTTTGATTGTCTTGACAGTTCGGTTTCAATTAAAGCTAGTTTTCGAAAGAATAATTGTATACCGACGTTATGAACTGCACGTAACTGTTCCAGACATCGCCAATGTTACCGAATCCTTTCGCTTCTTCTATCTTTTTCTTTTCTGCTTCTTCTTTCTTTTTCTTTTCTGCTTCTTCTTTCTTTTTCTTTTCTGTTTCTTCTTTCTTCTTCTTTTCGGCATCCTTGTCCATATCAACTGTGAAAACAAATGTTTTGGTCAAAGTTTTTGAATTACGCTTATTGGCGGTTTTGGTAAGTGCTATTTATAAAAAGTTTTTTTTTAAAATAGCATAGACCATGGTCTAAGTGAAATTTTATTTAGATTTATAATATTAAAAATGTATTTAGGTGAGTACTTACAAAATTCCTCCAGTACTGTAAAATAAAACAAAAAAAATATTAATAGTTTAATTAAACCTTTGAACCAAAACTAACTTCAAGTGGATTTACAGTGCGGCCAACTTATCTGTGAAGTGGCAAAAAAAGGAACTACAGCCGCCAAGAATGAGGTTCACATTTTCTGTATTTTTCTGTTTTTTGATTGGTCTACTTATCGATGACTGGAACACACTCACGCCAACGTTCAGTTCACAGATAAGTTTGTGGGACTGTACTAAAATGTTACTGTACTACCATTTTACATTTACTCTAATGTAAGGTGCCACCGTACCTTTTCAAATAAAAAATCTTTCAAATCGGATAGGAAATCTCGGAGGTAAAAAAAAAACCAAACTGCGAACCTCGTTCTTTTGAAGTTATGTTTATATTAGGTACCTAAGTAATTAGATGATAAATTTTTCATGAGGGTAAAGAAAATTTGCTGAAAAAATATTTTTTCTCATCCGAAAATAACTGAAAGTAGTGAAAGTGCTTACGTACTACCACATCTATACTTATAATAAAACTGTAACAAGTCCAATTCTTTACATTGAAGATATTTTGTAATATATTTTTGGAGGCTGATCTATATTCGATACAGAAGAAAAAACTGGTCTTTTTTTCATTTTTGTCGGTCTGTTTGTTCTTCTCTTGGCCGCGCAACGCGCCGAAACTACTGAGTGAATTCAAATGAAACTTGGCTTGATTTGAGTTCATACTACGAGGTAGGAAATAGAATACTTTCATCCCGAAAAATTAAAGGGTTCCCGCAGGATAGGGGTTGAAAGATAACAGTGTGTATCTTGGGTTGAAATTTATTTGAACGAACACGTATTAACCTGTAACTACTGGATGGATTTTGATGCAACTTGGCACAGTCATAGTTTATGTGATGGAGGAAAATTAAGGATAAGATTTGATACTGAAGCCAAAACTGTATTTTTTTTCATTTTTGTCTGTCTGTCTATCTGTATCTTGACCGTGCATTACGCTGAAACTACTGAATGAGTTCAACTGAATCTTGGTATGATTTGAGTTCATACCACAAGGTAGGATATTGGACACTTTACATACTGAAAAATTAAAGCGTTCCTGTAGGATATTGGTTGAAAGTTATTTAAAAAAAACACGTGTATCATGCTGCTACTGGACGGATTTTGATGCATCTTGATATAGTCATAGTTTGTGTACATTTTATCCCGAAAAAATAAAGGGTTCTTGCTGGATAGGGGTCCAAAGTTATGTTAATTTTGAAGTAATAAATATATTTACTTATAATAAAGCAATAAGTACGAAAAAGTCTGTACAAAGAAGATACAAAATAATGTGGCCTAAGGTACTTAAAATAAGCTGCTAAACTAGAATACAAAATTTATTTAAAACGTGTCTGTCTGTATGTTTGTTTGTTCGCACATCACGTAAAAAATACTGAACAGATCGCGATGCGGTTTTCACTGTTGGATAGCTTAGAGTTTAACTTAAAAACTGGTATAATTGGTATCTCAATCCAATGATAAGAAACCAAGTACATAATAGATAAAAATCATTATGACGGCTGAAGAAATTTTGATCAAATTTATTGGTATTTTAGGTCTTAGAATAGCACATAGAATACTTTTAACCTGGAGAAATGACCACGCGTGCGAAGCCGCGGGCACAGCTAGTAATAATTAATACTAAGAATGTACTACGTGTACTTAAGGAGGGACCGATGCCGCGCCGTGTGAAAAAAAAACCACCAACTAGGCAAAAAATAACACGACCTTTAAGGTCATATTATTATGATGAAAGCCTAGCGGTATATTAGTGCAAGTTAGCATCCAACGATACTGAGTTCAGTCCTCGGCTCAAACCAATGACTTTTCTAAGTTACGTGCGGTTTTCCACCGCGTCGGTCCCAGCTGTTATTTATTAGAAGAACTCGTTGAGCTATGTTCGAGGCCCTCGCCCTAAACCTGTCAAACTGACACCAGAGGCCAGCACTAGATCATGAGACAAGCAAGACCTTGAAGCAATAGACACTGTTATAAAACTGGTGGTAGGGCATTTTAACTACCAACAGTAGCTATGTTCAAACAGTAAATCTGTGGCCATGTGTTTCAACAGCAGTAGGTACTTCAGTCTCTTCTTGGCTTACCTACTCGTAGCGTGTTTATAACTTTTCGATCTCATTGTCATTTAACGCCAGGCGAGTAACTGGTCAAACGCTTATTTGTTTTCCAATCCTGTACCTCTTCTGTCAACTCGTCAGGGAATATCAAGGTCCCGTAACTAATCAGTTATTATTCGCCGTTTCTTGCCGATTTTTTTCGAAGGTGGTCAGTTATTAAATCAATCAAAGGGCCCCTAGCCATTTTGTCAGGCCCCCCTGGATCACTACCAACTCTAGCAATCCAAGGGTGTTTAGTTCGATCCCTGTCATCTAGGTGACTGTCCAAGCCGAGGTTCGTACCCCTGGGTGCCCTTGTAATAGTCACCAAAAAAATATTTTGGCGTGCACCTTCTTCGTAACGCATTGCGGAGGAGTGCTCTATAGATGATGTTTTGGGAAAGGCAAGATGACACTCTGGTAAAGAGAAGGCTCAAAGTCTGGCGCGTTGACATGAGGTCTCAAGCCTGTCAGTGTTCTACTTATTGCACTAAGGAGAGTCTGCACAATCTGATTCCCGCATTACCTATAAGAGTCGTTACGACTTCATCACCGTAACGACTAGACGATCGGCTAAGCTGCACCCTTTTATGGTAGAAATACCACGCGCAAGAACGAAGCGTAACGCTTCTTCATTTCTTAATTGCAAAGGAGTGGAATGCTCTGCCCTCATCAGTGTTTCCGGTAAATTATAGTGTGTTCACGTCTAGAGTGAATAGGTATCTACTAGGCAAGCGTGCTACAACTTCAACTACAGGTGAAATCGTGGTTAGACGATTGCCTGGTCAGAAAATTAAAAAATAACTATTTCGAATAAAACTAAAAAGAGTCAAACAAGCTTTACATTCTTGATTTTGAAATATAAGATGCAGTCGAGGGCATCTGCATTTCATTTCTTTTAATAGCTAGAAAATGGAGAGAGCTAATCCTCTTGCCTCCGACTGCATCTTATATGCATCATCTAGATTGCCTCTTTTTTTGTTTTGTTCGCAGTCGGTATTTTTTTTATATTTTTTTATAATTTAAAACTGTTCTTTATATTTAGAAGAATTCTATATTTTAGGAATGGCCTTTTAAAGACCTTCATTTTGATACCACTCTTGAGAGGTAGGTAATCTGGTTGTCGCCATATTTAGATTTGATTACTGTCATGTCTTTAGCGACACTCGCAAGATTAAGATAAATCGATTGACGTAAGAATCATCAAAATTGGCTAACGCGTTTGGTCTGTAGAGCGCCACAAAGGGACAAACATAAATGCATAGGCTGATAAACATATTACCCTCCTTTACGTCGCGCAGTTGGTTAAAAAGGCAACATTTCGCGTGGTATTTTGTCTATAGAACCAGAGAAAGTATACTAACGTTTCCAAAACGTCTTGAGCTTCTCCTTCCGCTGATCCTTGGCCTTGTCTACCGATGGCACAGCGGTGGAGGTGGTCGGTTCACGGCGGCTGCTCCCGTGCCGGTGGCGGTACATGCAGATGTCGGGCGCTGGGATCGGGGCTGGCGCCGGGGCTGCGTTTACTGGAACCAAAAATATTATAGAAGTCAAATCGGGGGATTTTAAGACATATCGTTTTTGTGATATATATACTTATTATTATTATTATTATTTTTCCTTGAAATTCATTTCTTCTCACTTATTAGTTGTATAATATTGGCCCGCATCTCCATAGAAACGAATGCTCCGCTTCAAAATACGAGTAAATATACACCGCTTACGAGAGACGGTTTGTAAGATTTTGGCGCGTGAGGTGTGACTGCAATTTTGAAGTCACCGAGTACCTAGTACTCGTATCTACACAGGTTTAGACGTCTTTGTAATACAGTATGAAAATTCACGAAAGAACTTGCAGTAGGTAAATAAGAACATAACAAAAACAAAACTTTTTAAAAAAATATTTAGCTAATTTTTTAATATAGTTGAATTATCATTAATAATCTTACCTTCATTTTCTGTTCCCAAAATAATGACCTGAAAAGAAGACGGGAGCATTAGGCGAGGGAAAAAAACGATAGATGAGGAACGAAACCAGAGCATTATTAAATATGGACTCTCAGAAACACGAGGAGTCCTCATGATTCCAGGAACTTTTGAGGTTTATCCTCAAACAAGCACAAATTAAAAAAATATAAAACTCCCGACCACAGAAAAAATAATAGCCCCGACCCCCAACCCACCATTACAGCTATTAAGAAGCATCTCGATCACATCAGTTTACAAACACAAAAACCGCATCAAAATCTGTCCATTCCTTTGGGTGCTACAATCCTCACCCACATTCCTCCCCCATTATAGCTAAGAACCATCTCGTTTGCCTTAGCTTTGAAACATTAAAAACCGCAGCTAAATCGGTCCATTCGTTTTATCTCAACTCCCCCCCCCACATATAGCTAAGAACCATCTCGATCACATCAGTTTTTAACATAAAAGACACATCAAAATCGGTCCATTCGTTTGGAAGCTACGACTCTCACCCCCCCCCCCACCCTTCCCTCCTTCCCCCCATTATAGCTATGAACCATCTCGTTTACCCCAGCTTTCAAACATAAAAAAACCACCATCTCGATCACAACAACTTTCAAACCGCAAAACCGCATCAAAATAGGTCCATTCGTTTTGGAGCTACGATGCCACAGACATACACACACACACAGTGATACACACTCTAAACTTATAACACCCGTCTCTTTGTTCGAGGGTCAAAAAACCTCCTTATGTGAGGAGCTTGACGCGTCGAATCAAACGCTAAAACCTTATTTCACCTTTCGACAGTTCGAAATAACTGTCTCCAGTCTCCTGCGATTCGCTTGAATTAGTGCAACGCACACACATTTAAAGCATAACTGGGTACTTCTCATTGAAGCTCAAACTTGATGGTCACGCTGGTCACACATTTATATTTCGTAAACGGTATAAGATAGAATCAGAATTAGTGGATTGGAGGATAAAACATCTATTACGCTACAAAAGAAATTAAGTCATAATAGAAGCAAAAATAATACCAAAAATTAACACGAATGGTCGAAACAGACGTACCGACAGACGAACGGACAGATGGATGGACGGACAGAAGATGGGGACGGACGGACGAATAAACGGGTGTGTTTGCCTGTAATTGTATCGACTTAGTCCAGGTTTTATTTACGTGATATCAAAGCGTGCCATATCTTCCCCCCCTTAACTAGACTTAAACTAAATATTTTGCGAGCAGGCAAGAAATAGACCTCTTTGCTAGTGTCTTTGTTTCGCGGCAACTATAATGTCTTTAAGCCTAGAGCATTCACTCCAGACTTGAAGTCTCTTCGTCCTTATGGTATGCTTTACGCAAGCGAGCCCGAAATTGCTCTGCATCGTCGCTTACCATCAGATGAGATCGCGGTCAATTACTTGCCTAATATATATTAAAAATAGCCCATTTTTTTCTAGATATTTTTGACACTTAATTCTCACCAAAATCACAAACAGTCCGAAACAAATTGCACTGGCACCCATCTTCAGAAACACTTGGAGACACAAATGAGGCGGGCCCACACGGACTAAGGTTAAATATTATGACAATACAATGCCTCAGTCACGGGTGTTTCACGGCTATTTTATTGAATTAGATTGGGTATTATCTGCCTGTTAATATGTGTTCACTATTTTCTTATAGGTCCCTAATACGTTCTTTAGAAACCCGATAGTATACTTTAAGTCAGTATTGAATGAGCAACAAGCAAGAGCAGTGACTGAGATAATGTATTGAACCTACTTACAATTGTATTATTTGTAGGTACAATGTTAGTTGAAAGGCTGTCACGAGTGTTATTCATATTTAATTACGATCAATGTTGATGTCATAATTTGAGAGAGTTTGAGCATAGAAGCCGCGAGAGCGCCGACCTTAGTTCAACTATTAAGTTCTACCAGTTGAACTAATTAGACATTTTCATTGTGACATTGTGTTCGGAACTTTGGTATTCGTTTGTTTGCGTTCCGGGTTCTATATTATTATAATCATTGGCATGTTCTTCTCGCCTCGTATAAGAACTCAGTTTTTTTTTTAAGTTGTTGCACTGATTAAATATTAGTTATTAACTACGCCTGTAGTATGAGGAGACTGAGCACCGGAAGGTTATTTATTTCATCTTGATTCCCGCGCGATTCTGACCCGCTACTACACTGATGAACTTCCTGACGTCAGCCTAGACGAGATTGAGATTGCGCTCAAAAAACTTCAGAATGGAAAGGCCCCTGGAGAGGACAGAATAACTCTGGAGTTCTTGAAAGCAGGGGGAAATCTCGTACTTTGAGAGCTTCAAGGGTTATTTAGTACCGTTCTTAACAGTAGTAGAACTCCAGAAACGTTGAGCAGGAGTTTGGTAGTACTTCTTTTTTTTTCTTCTTTTCTACGCTGTCCCACCGCAAGGCAAAAGCCTCGCCCATCTCCTTCCAAGCATCCCTATCCATGGCGTCGTCAGACCAATCCCCCAAAAAGGAATCCAAGTCATCACGCCATCCTTTTCTTGGTCTACCCCGTCGTCTTCGGGTGACAACTTAGGCCTACGTGTCTGGGTGCATTCGGCTCACGTGACTCACCAAAGCCCAATTCAGCCTGGCTGTCTTTTCGCCATCATCAACAATACCTGTTTTAGAGCGCAGCGTAGTGTTTGAAACTCTGTCAGTTCTTTTTACTCCTAGCATACGCTCCATTGTTCGTTGACAAACCTTGAGTTTGGACGTCTGATACTCGGTCAGTGACCAAGTCTGAGCCCCGTAAGTTAGGATAGGCAGGATACACGTATCGATGAGTTTGCGCTTTAGAGACAGAGGAAGGTTGCCCTTCAGTATCGCCTTCACGGACCAGCAACTCTTCCAGGTATTGTCGATGCGACGATCGATCTCTTTTTCTTGCCTGTTGTCGAAGGACACTAACTGGCCCTAGTAGACATACTCATCGACATAGTGTATTTCCTGCCCATCAAACTCGACCCTACGTCTCGTGCTGTCGGTCGTAAGTTGGGTCTTGGACCGGTTCATCATTAGTCCAACCTCAAGGCTCGCAGTTCAGACGCTCAGTTCTTCAAGCATTTTCTGCAATTCAGATGCTGATGTGGCGAAAAGAATGATGTCATCGGCGAAGCGAAGGTTTGTAAGCCTTTTGCTGCCGACGACTAAAGCTCTCGTTTCCCAAAAGGGTGCCACTTTCTTGAATATCTCTTCGAGAATGCTGGTGAACAATTTGGGAGAGAGCGGGTCACCCTGCTTAACGCCATTTTCTATTTTAAAAGATGGACCAGATGACTGCGGTTTGATGGCGGCTGAACTATTGTTGTAAATATGTTTGATGAGATTGATGTAATTGCTATTGAGTTGTTGATTTTCTAGAGCCGGGTATATTGCACAATGTTGTATGCTGTCGAATGCCTTCGTGTAGTCCACGAAGGCAAGGTACAATGGTTTGTGGAATTCCGTATATTTTTCTAGAATTTGATTGAGCGTCTGGAGGCGGTCGAATGTAGAAAAACTGGGGCGGAATCCCGCTTGTTCTGGTGGCTGGTGCATATCTAATTGTCCATCTATCCTGTTATGAATTACTATTATAAAAGCCTTATACGAGTACAGATATGAAACTAAACTGATTGGTCTATAGTTGCTTAGGTCACTTTTATCTCCTTTCTTATGTAGAAGAATAATATTGGAGTGACACATCTTTTCAGGCACATTACCGTATTCTAGTATGCTATTAAAAAGGTTTGTTATATGAGGGGGCAACGCAGGGGCTTCAATTTTGAGTGCTTCGGTTGTAACGCCATCCTCTCCTGGACTCTTTTCATAGCGCATACTCACGAGAGCTTTATTTACTTCAAAGCCTGATATGGGAGAAATAGTGTCACAATGCGTGTATTTAGTTTGACTGAATTCGGATTTTGAAGGGTCTGAATATAAAGTTTTATAAAATTTGGTACAAATATCCATATCTTTGTGTCTATTGCCGTGCTCTTTTCCATTGCCATCTTGCAAGCTATTGATCCATGTCTTACTTTTGGATATGCCTTACTCGACACTTTTATGGAGGTGTGTTTTTTGAGCTATTTTTACCATGTGGGTGTTAAGTTTTCTCAGGTCTTGTCTTATTCTTCGTTTTACAATTTTGTCTATTTTTATATATTTATCTGTTCCAATTTCTAATTCTGTTCTTTCCTTTATGAGTTCAAGAGTGTGTTTCGTTAATTTGTTGCCGTTTTTCTGGTCACTTTTTATCTTTTTACTGCTGCGTATGCCTGCGACTATTTGGTTATATTGATCTTTTATGTTATCTTGTTCTAATGTGAGATTTTTAAAATGATTTGTCAGTTCCACATTAAATATATCCGAATTGTTAATTAAGGTGTGTTTACTTAGTTTTTTAATTTGGTTGGCAAATTGCTTAGCGCGATGAATTTTTAAATTAAATTTGATTTTTGTGCGCAGTGGTCTGTGGTCAGAATTGTACTTGATTCTGTTTATTACACTGACATCTTTAATTATTTGTCTATCAGAAGTGAGAACAAAGACAATCTCATTTTTTGTGCCTCCATCGGGTGACACCCAAGTCCATCGTCTATGAGTTTTTTTTGCACATATTTTGACCAAAAGCAAATTGGATGAGACGAGTACCTCGCTGTTTGCGGATTCCCAGGCTATTCTATAAAATAGGGGATAAAACCATTTTAAAGAACTACCGACCTTTTTCACTCTTGAGCCACGTCTATAAGTTGTTTTCTATAATCTCTCTCGCAAGAAAACTTGACGAAATCCACCCTCCTGAACAGGCCGGGTTTTGCGGAGGATTTAGCACCATAGACCACACACACACACACACACACACACAGTGAGGCAGGTTTTACAGAAATCTGAAGAGTATAACCAGCCCCTGTGTCTTGCTTTTGTGGAAGTCATTTGACTCTGTTGAAACCTGGGTGGTTCTGGAGTCTTTGCTGCGGTGTCAAGTTGACTGGCGATAAATCGAAATGCTGAGCTTTCTGTATGCCGCTGCGACTATGAGTATCCAAGTACAAAACCAGCAGTCTGAACATATCCAACTGGGCAAGGGAGTGCCTTGCCTTGGATATGTTTAGACATGGGGTTGTGTTATATCCCTGAAACTGTCCACTAATGCCCTGGAAGATATGTTTAAGACGCTGGATTGGAATGGAATGGTTATTAATATCAATGGCGAGAAAATCTCTCAATTACGATTTGCCGATGATAAGTGGAGTAATGGTGGAGTTGCTGCAAGACTTGTAAGGTATGCTGACCAACCTAGTTAACGCGTCTCAACGCATCGTTCTCGGAATGAACATACGAGTAGATAAGACCAAGATCATGTTTAACGATCTTATTGGCCCCGAACCGATTGCAGGCAATGGTGTACCTCTTGAAGTTGTCCAAAAATATGTTCATCTTGGGCATAATATTGCAATTAGGAAAGAACAACTTTGAGAAGAAAGCCAACAAAAGAATTCAGCTGGGTTGGGCAACGTTCGGTAAGCTTCGTCAAGTCTTCTCATCGTCCATATCAAAGTGCCTGAAGACAAAAGGCTTCAATCAGTGCGAAACATTTTTGGTGATACCATAAAGCACACACACACACACACACACACACACACACACACACACACACACACACACGCACGCACGCACGCACGCACGCACGCACGCACGCACACACACACACAGTGAGCCTTCGGAGCCGAAATGTGGACACTTACGGTCAAACTAGTCCACAAATCTCAACGAGCTATGGAGAGAGCTATGCTTAGAGTTTCTCTGAAGGACAAGATTCGTAATGAAGATATACGACGGAGAACCAAGGTAAAGCTCAAAGGATAAGCAAGCTAAAGTACTACTACTTTAGCTTGCTGGGCTTGGGCTGGTCATATTTCCTGAAGAACCGATAACCTTTGGGGTAGAGGAGTTATCGAGTGAAGTCCACGTTTAGGCAAACATAGTGTAGGATCGCCAGGTCCCTGTCCCCTGTCGCCAGGTGGAGTGACGACCTGCTAAAAGCGGCTGGAAGAAAATGGATGAGGAGAGCTGAAGACCGAGCTTAGTGGCGTGTATTAGGATAGACCTATGTCCAGCAGTGGACAGATATAGGCTGATCATGAGGGACACGGTTATTTAGGAGATAATCGTGTACCTCATGCACGCTACGCGTACGCCCATTCTGTAGGTATAGCACGCGATATTGTGTTGAGATCCGCTTGACCGTGAACCGCGCACAGCGCGACGCGAACGGCCGACGACGCGACGCTCGTGTGAGATCTGCATTCAGACAAGCTTCACTCTGGCAGTCCATTATATTATAAGATGTTCTCATGAAACGGTTTGTTTAACTGTGGTACTAACAAAAATGTTAAAAAAAAAGACAGACTCCTGGCCACCAAATCGATAGTGTAGCATCCAAGATATGCCAATCCACTCGTTCGCACAAGCCTCACTCAGACAGTAATAACATGTTTATGCCGATCGGCCGCCACATAGCAGCAAGATCGACCTTGATAATCATGTTAATTCTCTCAAGTTCTTACCGAAAATCAAAAACAACCATGAGACTGCGTTGTTTTTTTTGCAACTACATTATCTTCCAATTATCCACTCACGCACACATACGTTGGCGGTGTAGACTTTAAACCTTCTTGTTTCAATTATAGAGTGTTGGGTTTTCTTGCTTGACACTAAACTACTTGTGCTCACAAACCACTGATGGATCTCCATGAATCTGAAAGCGGTCAGACAAAATGCGCCGCGCGGTGCGCGCGGCCCGCGCAACACCCGCGCCTCTCGGTCTCGGTCACCCATTATTTTCGGGTACTTCCCAACGGATCACATAATCTGATCACGCTTGGCTTTCGACATCGTCGATCTATTGGTCACAGTCATCTTCGCTCGTCTTCATGCAGCTCTGCTTTAGTGGATTGTCGTCAGAAACTACACTGGCCTTCAAAACCTAGTAAGGTCAACCGGGACAATTGCGTCACCGTTTTACACTCACAATTTTAACACCTCATTTCACATCACCTATGTAATTATTAGAAAATTCCTAAACACAAATGTATTTGAAAACTATTTGTGTGCAAGATTCATTTATTGGTTTCTTCCACAAGTATACGAAAAGGGATATTGTTTTTTTAAAAGAAGGATTTTTTAACGTATTTTCCTGTAGTGGGGCAAATGCGACTTTATTGATTAAATTTTAATATGTTTAGCTTTCAGGACTGAAATTAGCATATTTTGGTTTAAATCAAATTAATAATTAATTAGCAAATTTTTTCGTTTAGTTTATCTGAATAATCCTGTAGAAAATTTTATTTGTGAGTGTAAAGTTAGTAAAATAACCATTCATTTTCACAAAAATCTATGGCACTATGGCCCAAGGATAATATAAAAATAAAGCAATTAGTTTCAAAGTTGAATCAAAAATTAAATCATCATTTTAGCAATAAATAATAATAACACCAACATTTTATATTTAGAAGAAGAAGAAGAAAGAAGAAAATACATTTATTCAACACACACAAAAATAAACGATACAAATAATTAGAAAAATTAAGTAGGAACAATAGAAAAGGAAAACAAAGAAAAGGTAAAAGTAGATAATTAAAGTGGTGATGAATGGGCCTTAACTCGGCATTAGGCTGTTTGCCGAAGGCACGCAGCGCTGGTTTTCAGCTAAAGCCCAGAGGGAGCGGAAAAAATAAACATAAATTAATTAATATACATTAAATAAACATAGATAAATAAAAAAATAAACAAGTATATTTAAAATATAGCAACGACAAAGGAATCAAATAATGTAGTCTCTGAATGGTGCCAAATAACTGACGAAGAAAGTGTCGTCAAAATTGCGTAAGAGTACCGCTGACTAATAATAATACCACGCATGTGGGTAGCAGCGAAATAACCTCTACTATTACGTGCAACTAATAAGTGAGAAGAAATGAATTTCAAGGAAAAATAATAATAATAATAATAAGTATATATATCACAAAAACGATATGTCTATATTAATATTGCCATGCTGCCTCTGCTCATCAATTAAATATTGCCTGAATTTACGCCTAAAAGAGTATAAATTTCTTAGCCCCCGGATTGGTGGCGGCAGATTATTCCAACACTTGGTCGCAGCATAGCGGAAGCAACCTTTGAAAGACGTAGTAGTATTGTGTTTGTAGTATTTAGATATATAAATAATAAATATATTCGGGACACTTCCACACCAATTATCTAGCCCCAAACTAGGGCCCGTATTAATAAATCACTCTTGGTTGAGCTCTCAAGTGCGATATCAACCGATACGCTCTCAAATTGTGATCAGCATCTTAAGATCGTCGCTGATTAATAAAGACATTTCAAGATCATCTCAGATCATGTCGCTTTCAAGAGCCGCATCTCAAGATGCTACGTCACGAACCAGAACTTGAGAGCAAGATTGAATGAACTACGAATGAACCATTTATTTTCTTTAGTGAAAGTTCGGTTTTTGCTCAAATAAGATATAGCGTAAGGTTAAAATTTATTACTTCGATGTAGCTGAATTAAATTAAATTCGATTATATTAAAGGTAATGTTTATTTCTACATAATTATCATAACCTTACTTTAGTTTTTTTGTAGAAAGGATGTAAGCCATAATATTTCTCTATATTTTCAAAGTTACACTATCTATTAAAGAACTTAACGCAATTCATCAACAAATAAGTATAATCTATGAAAATAAAAATTCGTTGATCAGCCATGCAGTATTTCCAGCGCGTATCCTTTGGTTACGATTTCGGATCTTTTTAGACTTCAGTGAGTCCTCGCCAGGTTCTGATATCTACCAAATCTTCGGATCTTTTCGCAATCATGCCAAATAAATTTGTTTATTTCCAGAGGAATAAAAAAAAATCTTATAATGATGGTTAATATAATAATAATTATCAACTTCTGACATAATATTTTCGAAATCCTTGATTCTAGCAACTGGCAATCACGTTCTCAAGTCACGGATCGACTGCACTCAACATTCTGCATCTCAAAGCACATCGCAAGTGCGCTCTTGAGAGTCGAGATTGATTTATTATTAAACACTAACTCAGCTGATTACGGCATCTCAATCAACAGCTTGAGATATGTTTATTAATTAGATTAGCATCTTGAGATTGCTCTCAATAGCGCTCTCAGGCCCGTATTAATAAATCGCTCTTGGTTGAGCTCTCAAGTGCGATATCAACTGATACGCTCTCAAGTTGTGATCAGCATCTTAAGATCGTCACTGATTAATAAAAACATTTCAAGAGCATCTCAGATCATGTCGCTTTCAAGTGCCGTATCTTAAGATGCTACGTCACGAATCAGAACTTGAGAGCAAGATTGAATGAACTACGAATGAACGATTTATTTTCTTTATTGAAAGTTCGGTTTTTGCTCAAATAAGATATAGCGTAAGGTTAAAATTTATTACTTCGATGTAGTTGAATTAAATTAAATGCGATTATATTAAACGTAATTTTTATTTTCTACATAATTATCATAAACTTACTTTAGTATTTTTTGTAGAAAGGATGTAAACCATAATATTTGTCTATATTTTCAAAGTTACACTATCTATTAAAGAACTTAACTCAATTCATCAATGAATGACTATAATTTATGAAAATAAAAGTTCGTTTATTGGCCATGCAGTATTTCCAGCGCGTATCCTTTGGTTACGATTTCGGATCTTTTTTTGACTTCAGCGAGTCCTCGCCAGGTTCTGATATCTACCAAATCTTCGGATCTTTTCGCAATCATGCCAAATAAATTTGTTTATTCCCAGAGGAATATCAAAATATTATTATAATGATAGTTAATATAATTACAATTATCAACTTCTGACATAATATTTTCGAAATCCTTGATTCTAGCAACTGGCAATCACGCTCTCAAGTCACGGATCGACTGCACTCAACATTCTGCATCTCAAAGCGCAATTCAAGTGCGCCCTTGAGAGTCGAGATTGATTTATTATTAAACACTAACTCAGCTGATTACCGCATCTCAATCAACAGCTTAAGATGTGTTTATTAATTAGATTCACATCTTGAGATCGCTCTAAAAAGCGCTCTTGGAGTTGAGATCGGTTTATTAATACGGCCCTCAGAGTTGAGGTCGGTTTATTAATACGGCCCTTATTAGATACCCTGTGCTATGGGCACTAGATAACGGATAAACATACATAGATAAGAATATTAAATCCTTGACTCGGAAACAAACATTTTAACACACAAATGATTGCACCTTGCAGGATTCGAACCCGTGACCGTTCGATTTCGTACCTAGGATCTCTAGCCACGAGACCAACCGGTCCTCAAATAAATAAAAAAAAAAACAAATATTAAAGTAAATATATTATTATATATATATATTTAATACTTTATAAAGATAAATTGTTAAATTATTATCCTTCCAATCTTTTTTTTTTGTTTTTATTATTTTTTACGAGATATTTTTACCCTAGAAGAATATTAAAAAATATGTAACTTAGCATCACCGATGTGATTGTTATTATTTTGTATTCTACTCTGAAAAAATACCGAACTTAACTTATACTTTACGACATCAGAAAACAATCATAAAAAATTATGGTATCTTTATATTTTTATTTTAGTGTATAAAAAATAATTTGATAGGTAATGAAAGTTAATCACGGAACGTGTTCTGCTGAGAAATGCTTACCTATACACAAAAATAGTTTAAAAATAAATTATAAACCATACATCAATAGAGGTTGCTGATCACTATTATTTAGGGGAAATGCGCCATAAAGACGCAATATCCCCGAAACAGTAGACACATTTACCTCATAAATCATAACCGAACTTCGAAATTATCAATTATATCTTCTCTATAAGTAAAACGGTTTCAATAAAAATAACTATTTATATCGACAAGATAATTCAATGCGGATTCAACGTGATTATGATCACTTACCTCACGTAGCACCACTTGAAGGAAAGCACGTGATTTTCAATATGGCTGACATTTCGATTGGATGACGTACGTCACCCTCTAGCATGTAACTAATGTAGTAAAAATGATTATGGGCAGATGACAAAAGTTGTTATATTTTAAATAATTTTTGAGTTATTTCAAAAAACGTAATAGCCCCATAGACACCAATACCCTTACACCTTACCACACTTTTAAAATTAATTGAGTTTTTATTAAATTGCTTGGCTTCTACTCATCGGATTGAGACATCAAGTACATCAGTTATAAGTCAAAATCTAAGCTATCCAACAGTGAAAATAGCAACGCAATCGGTCCAGTAGTTTTAATCAAAACTTAGTACTACACTTTTAAAATTATTAGTCATTTTATCAAATTGCTAGGGTCCTACATACTCCTTTGATTGATATACCAAGTACACTAGTTTTAAGTCAAAAACTAAGCTATCCAGCAGTGAAAATCGCATCGTAATCGGTCCAGTAGTTTTATTCAAAACTAAGTACCACACTTTTATAATTAATAGTTTTTATTCAATTGCTTGGCTCGTACTCATTGGATTGAGATACCAAGTAGGTACACCAGTTTTTAAGTCAAAACCTAAGCTATCCACCATTGAAAATCGCATCACATTCGGTGTAGTAGTTTTAACATTTTACGCCAACAGACAGACATGAAAAGTGTAGTACTAAGTTTTGAAGGCCAGTGTACTTAGTTCATTTCATGCAAGCAATTGACATTTTGTGTTCCGCGTTCACGCAGCGCGTAAATCGTAAAACATTCACTTTATTTTTTAACGTATTTACCTACAACTACAATTATTTTAGTGTATTTTGTATTTATATGGTAGTGAAATAGTTTATTGCAAATCAGAGATGACTATAAACAGATTTCCGGTTCGTAACATGTTCCTACCATTAACATTTAAATTCAGAACCACGCGGTGGCCAAATCTGAAATGAAAAGGTCTACAAAGCGATTAGAAGGGTTGGTATTTGAATTATTGTCGAGTATATGGATAATTTGTAATAAAACAACTATGTATGTTGCAGAAAACAATTTATATTTCGTACAAAACGCATAATCCTAAACGAAAATAAGTAATAGTAATATTAGTAATACTCAACACACAAAACTAATGTACTAGGTAAATAAAATACAAAGTAAAATTAAGCAACATTTGTTTACAGGCACTAGACAAACACGCAATGGCAATAGTGTGTATTGTCTGTTATTTATTCTGTGGTATTGTGCTTGGAGCTTCGATTTATGTTAAGTACATTATTATTGTTTTTAAGTACCTACTATCTTTTGCCCGCGTATCAATTGTCCTTCCTCAGGGTTCACACTTCACACTTATCAAATTGTCTATATACCAAATTTCATCAAGTTCGGTTCAGACAGACACACACACAGAGACATAGTTACTTTCGCTTTTATAATATTAGTATGAAAGTATGGATATTGTCTTCGATTCTTCAGAATTAAAGCTGTTATAGTTGCGCGGAGCCTCAGCGCAGTAATCTCCATCCATAACATACCTATTTATTTCACATCACTAAATGAATGATGTGATTGCAACATAAATCTAATTGAAAGGTTTACCAGCCAGATAAGGTACCAGCTCCTCGGGTGTCTCTCCATCTTTGTTGTTGATGCACATGAAGCACGACGGTGGGAGTGTAGCTGTATGGGTACGTCTGCCTGTAGTTGTGCTGTAGTCCAGTTTTTGTTTTCCTATGCGTGCCGTATCTTCCCCCCATTAATTAACACACACACACATACACGCTCACACACACACACACACACACACACACACACACACACACACACACACACACACACACACACACACACACACTCGCACACACAAAGCACATTCATGCATGAGTCATGAATAATTTGTGTGCTTTTAGTTTAAATATCTGAGACGTTGGACGGTTTGACATATTGAATGTATCTACGAATGTTTGAGAGTCTTGGAAATTCTTAATTTAATTAAAGTAGTTGTTGAAATAATTAAAGGTCAATGATAGAAACTGTGTGTAGCCGTTCCAAAACTCGCCCAAAGAGCCAAAACCCTTCGGTTCTTCTTCCTTCTTTTCGCCTTCATTCTTTTTCTCCTCGTCCTTCTTTTTCTCTTCGGCTTTCTTCTTATCGGCTTCCTTTTGAGTTTCCACTGTAAATAAAACAAAAATTATGTACTTAGGTGCATGCACGCCACGCACAGCTCTAGCACATAATACCAAACGCTAATCTGATCTACAAACGTAGTGATTATATTCTCTTTTTGATCTACCTTTAAATTATTAGTTACTACTGTGGTTACTACAATAAAGCAAGCAGTTATTGGTGTCGATTCTCTTGTTACCAACTAGATTAAACTGTCTAAATTTCGCTTTCCATTTAAATTTAAGTATGTAAGTTTAATCCTGTCAGACCAATTCTCTGCTTATAAACTAGACAACATTTAAGACTAAACTTTATTTAAGTTCGGAGCTGTGGTTTACTTTCCCCTCCGCCGGTCGTACACAACACAACACCCCTCCCCCAAGTACTTTAGTCCCGTCGCAATGATGTTTTCTGTTTATTTATTTGAAATGATCAAATAGCTTTTATGGATCTCTAAGCTAAGAGACAATATCAATTTTCCTAGGGCAGGTGGCGCAATAGGGTAGTTGACAATAAGAATAATCCTGATAGGTTTAGTATTTTATAGTTGGTCAAGGTCTAAATACCGAAAATAATTTTATTTATTAAAATAATTGAGATTATTGAATATTTTTGAGAAATAAATACGTAAAAAGGAAGCCATTGGTCACGTAACTTTGAACACCAATCAGAGCGCATGACGTCACGCTGTGCAAAACATCAGTTACTTACTATTGTCGTTATTTTATGTTGTAAATAAATGTTTGTTATTGATTTTTGATGTGATTGTACAATTTTCTTCGTTATTACAACAAGTATTTACAATGGACGCATGATTTACAAAAGCATGCACCAGCAAGTTACCCTTTGATACGAGTATGGTTATGCTGGGAATGTTTTTTGCATTCAACAGTGATTTCTGCAGATCATGTAAAAAGGATAGATCATAGTAAAGCGCGAGCGCAGCGAGAGCGATACTTTTTAGTTATTTCTATAAGTGTAAAACTAAAACATAATTCAAAATAATGTAAAATACTTTGATTTATCATAAAGCACGAGTAAAAATGTAGCGATCGTGAAAATGTTGAGGTACTTATTTGTATTAGTGTAAACATTTATCATGATTTGGAATTATATGAATATAATGACTACAAATAAATAAGCGAGCGCGATTATTATTAGTTTTTTTTTTTAGTAAATTCCTGGCTGTTCATGTCAAAAAGCAGTAAAATTAATAATATTTTATGAATTACGATTATGAAAGGTGCCTAAATATAAGCTTCCGCAACCCCTAGCAGTCTGCAAGCCGCCCCGGGCCATGGCCCTTTTGGCCCTAGGGTAAATACGTCTCTGCCAACAGTACGCCGCGCCGCCGGTATGCTGGTCACGGTAGCCGAATTGGTTAGACGCATGTACCGCACGGAGGCACGGACGCGAGTTTGAATCCTGCCCCGTTACAAATTTTACAAATTATAAGATGTTTTAGTTTAGTGTAGGTAGTGAGTTGTACAAGAGAACTGACACCATTGTAACATTTTTTAATCAATGTCATGTAAAACAGCTGTTTGACGCCTGAAGCGAATTTGGATGACATTTGGTATAAGAAGTTACTTTGGTCGTGGAACAACACATCTTACATTACACATCGGATGCTTTCATCTCAATAAATAACGAACAGAATTCATAACGATAATTTATTATTTGAGTAGGTAGATACTTGAAATACTTACATAGTTCCTCCAGAACTGTAAACAAAAACAAATATTATTTACAAATTTATTTACATATATTAGAGTTTACAAAAAATGCCTAATAATTTAAGTAGTAGATAAGTACTTATAGTTGCCTATTTTAATTGAAAGTAGAAAACAATAAGAAAAGAAAACTATTTTGTTCTTTTTATACGCTTTCTTTTAGTTGCATTGACACTTTTTAAGTTTCTTAATTATTATTATTTTTGAAATGCATTGTCATATTTAAGTTTTTTTTATATATAATATATATATAATATATATATATATAATATATAATATATAATATATATATATATATATCTGTCTTTCTGTCTGTCCTGGAATCATGAAACACGAATTTCAAGCTATCTGGCTGAAACTTTCAGAGTAGCTCACAACACGACTAAAATGAATTTAAAAAAAAACTTAAATATGACAATGCATTTCAAAAATAATAATAATTAAGAAACTTAAAAAGTGTCAATGCAACTAAAAGAAAGCGTATAAAAAGAACAAAATAGTTTTCTTTTCTTATTGTTTTCTACTTTCAATTAAAATAGGCAACTATAAGTACTTATCTACTACTTAAATTATTAGGCATTTTATGTATGTATCTATATATAATATATATATATAGATACATACATACAAGTGAAGTTAAATAAAAGCTTTTAAAAATAAGACACAAAAGTCATAGTTCATTAAATACTTGACATAATTTGTACTTAAAGCATCAAGCATGATGAATCAGTTGGTGACCTAGCATAAAGCATAACATTCCCTACGGAAATATCATAGCAAATGCTCTGAAAACCTTTGTACTATTTTTTTTACTCTCCTGTTGAACACAATGAGACATAAAAAAACAATGTCTTCGGTGACGCAGTTCAGAAAGATTTTGCAATCCAGTCTTGGCACTTGCCGTCAGCAGGTCAAAGACCTGTCACTCAGTTGTATAAAAAAATGTGTACTACAAATTCACTGACGACGTAACATTTATGACGTCAATTTTCGACTATTCATGAATGATACATCTGTCGTATCCTTTACAAATAGATTGAAAGCATGGTTCGTCGTGAAAACGCTTTATTCGTTTGAAGAATTGCCCAAGCATAAATAATGTACCTAATGAATAATTAACAACGTCTTGAGCAGCCACACCAGAGTTCTGGGAAAATGCCACTGTTACTATAATCCACAGAAAGGAGACATGGCGAAACTCGGTAACTACCGACCTCTCCTTTCACAAATTTAGAAACTGTTCGCTAAGGTCATTTGCAATCGACTTACACGCCTACTTGACAAATGCCAGCCTATCGAACAAGCCGGCTTCCGGAGTGGATTATCCACTATAAACCACATTTACACGGTAAAACAGCTGATGGATAAGAGTCAAGAGTATAACCGGCCTCTGTGTACTCGTACTGCCTTTGTCGATTATGAGAAGGCATTCGACAGTGTCGAGCACTGGGCCGTGTTAACTCTCATCATCGCTGTTCTATCGACGCGAAGCTCGATACGTCGATGTGCTCAGAGAGCTCTATATTTCGGCCACGATGCAAGTGAAACAGCACGACTTAATCAACCCTATTGCCATCAAGGTGAGGCGAGGGACACCATTTCACCCAAGCTTTTTTACCGCTATCTTGGAAGATTTTGTAAAAATGCTTGCATGCGACACGTATGGAATAAATATCAATTATTATTGTTTGCCGAAAACCTGGATGGTATCCAACTACTACAAGATGGCTACAAGACCTGTCAGATGCTTCATTGAGGGTATCCCTAAAGATAAATATGACTAAGACCAAGGTTATGTCGAACATATCAGGAATCTCGAATCCAATAATGTTTGGTGATGAGAGCCTAGAGATGGTTGACTACAACGTGTATCTTGATCATATTTTGTCTTTTGGCAAAGAATATCAGAACAGAGAGATCTCTAGGCGAATACAGCTATTGGGTCGGCGGCTTCTGGAAAGTTGGACGACATCCTCAAATCACGCCAGATTCCACATTATCTGAAAACTCGCCTGTTCAATCAATGTGTTTTTCCAACCATGACCTATGGTGCCGAGACATGGACGATTACACATGAGGCTGTGCACAGAATCAGAGTAACACAGAGAGCCATGGAGAAATCCAACCTTGGCAAAAAACTCCAAGATAAAGTCCGTGATGTTGAAATCCGGCGAAGAATTAAAGTTCGGGACGTCGGAAGAGAGAGAGAGAGAAATGGAGCTAGGCAAGACACATGACCACTAGGCAGGACACATGACTTCTGGTCATGTGTCCTGCCTAGCTGCCTAGTGACGATAGGTAGAGTAAGGCAGTGACTGAGTGATGGCCGGGACAGGGGAAGCGAAGCGTCGGTCGACCTGCAGCGAGATGGGCTGACGATATTGTAAAGATCGCGTTCCGAACCTGGATCCGATTGGCACAAAACCGAGGCGAATGGCGTGGTAAAAGAGAGGCATTTACTCAGCAGTGGGAACATAAGGGCTGTGGATGATGCTGATTATGATGATGAATCAATAATTTGTGTCAAAATTCTATTTGATTCTTTGTACTGCATTCTATTATTATTGTTTATGTTGTTGTTTTGGTGACGGTTATTATTATTAATGAATGTATTTTTTAGGTATTTGTCATTGTATTATGATTATTATGTATGATTATTGTGTATGTATCTTAAATTTTTATCGTGTATGCGCGTGGTCACGCGCGTGGTAGCTTTGGCGCCCGCAAGCAAGATAGTAGTTATGAATAAAATGCACTATAAACTAAGAAAATCCAAACTCTCCTATTACACAACTTAAGTTTACTTGCGACAAAAAGTCGATAATATAAAAATATCTATCATAGAAATAATGTCGAGAGTTAAAAAATAAATAAATTGAGAGCCCCTAAATCCGGAGTAGGTATAACAATACTAACATTTCTGCAACTCAAAGACCTCCTTCCGGTCGTCCTTGGGAGGGTCCGCAGCAGCGGGCGCGGCTGCGGGCGCGGCTGCGGTCGTGTGCTGGTGGTGACTGTGCCCGTGGCCGCGCATGTAGTAGCAGATGTCGGGGACGGGCATCGGGGCTGCGTTTACTAGAGACAATACACATTTCATTACTAAATTAACTTCTTCAACATTATGGTGAAATGCTATAATTAGTTAAGCAAAAAACAATCTATAAAACTCGACAATATTTTGTAGCAGTTAGTTGGATTAGTAGCATAGATATCGACTGAACAGCTGAACCGACCTTGATATTTGTCAACGAAACAGACGTCATAAGGCCAATATTTTACATTTTACCCTAGAAAAAATCAATATTTATGTCATAATTATTTGAACCAAATGAATTTACTTTTTTTAAAAGCTTTTATTTAACTTCACTTGTATGTATCTATTTTGTCTGTCCTGGAATCTTGTAATTCAAATTTCGAGCACTTCCCGATTAGCTAACAGGCTGAAACTTTCAGGGTAGCTCACAAACCGAAGACAACGCAATAAAAAAATATACCTAAGAACAAAAAGACAAAAAACTTTTTATTTATTTTAGATACGTAAAAAGTTTAAAAAAATGCAATAAAAAAGAAAAATGGGGACAAAAAAAAACGTAACAGCTTTTTTATTTATTTAAACTTTTTAATTATACTTATACTCATTTAACTTCACTTGTATGTATGTGCTCGAATGTATGTACCGATGTATCTATGTATTTTGTCCTGGAATCTTGCAATTCAAATTTCTAGCACTTTCCGTGTAGCTATCTGGCTGAAACTTTCAGGGTAGCTCACAAATAGATGGCAAAGAAAAAATGTATTACAAAGAGTAAATGTAAAAAAAGATGTGGCATTTATTAATTAACTTGTAATTATTATAGTAAATTCGGTTTTAAGTACTACCGACCAGATCATTTTTAAGAAATTAATCTGAACGTCTATTACAAATAAAAAAAGAAAATTAAATCTGTTCTGAAATTCTGGTGATACAGTGCCACCAACTTATCTGTGAACTGAATGGTGGCATGAGTGTTCCAGTGAATCGATAAGTAGACCAATCAAAAAACATAAAAATACAGAAAATGTTAACCTCATTCATGGCGGCTGTAGTTCCTTTATTCGCCATTTCACAGATAAGTTGGTCGATCTGTAATAAATAAGTTATCCATGAAAAAAAATACCGCGGATCGGGACATCCTTTTTGAAGTCAATTGATAAAACTTACCTTCATTTCCTGATCTCACAATAGCGACCTGAAAATTAAGAATGACATTTTTAACGAAACCAACATATACTATTACGTATGTACCTACATTCAACAAATCGATGACGACATCGATTATTTTTAAAAGCTTTATCTATGTATTTCTGTCTGTCCAAGAATCTTGCAATTCATATTTCAAGCACTTTCCGATTAGATATCCGATTGAAACTTTCAGGATAACTTACAAACCGATGACAAATCAATAAAATAATAATTAAAAAACAAACATAATAAGTGACGTAAGTGAGCTTAATTATTTTTTTAAATTTATTTTTCTAAATTATACTTATTATGAATATAGACGCATCAGGAACAGGCACAGCTAGAAAATCTTGCTAGTTAATCTTCGTTTGGTGCCCGTTGTCCAACCGCGTGGTTCTACTAGTAGGACCACGGGTCATTTTTTCTTCGGTGGTCCTATTGATAGGACTACACCTAGCGTGCTACACCTTCGACCACATCATCGCTTTCCATCAGGTGAGATCGTGGTCAAACGATTGCCTAGTCCGTAATAAAAAATAAAAATAAAAATAAAACTACGGTCAATTTGTATTTCTGATAGTCCAACTAGTTTCTAGCATGTAAGTCATTGTAAAGAGGGCTATTAAGATACTGCCCTACAATTCTCATATTTGTTTGGCATAACATTTAACGACGGAACAAAAAAATACATGCAGCTTCCTTCAGTATTATTCCGTCATAAAAATATATTACATGACTGACTTGACTACTTGATTATGGCGTCTGTGGCTTGTTTTTCACAATTCTGCCAATATCCGTGATGTTAGTTTCATAAACTAAGGAGATGGTGAATTCTATTCTAAGAATATGGTATATATCAGGCGATGATTTGCCTTAGAAGTTAAGTAGGGCCTCAAGACTCTCAACTACTTACGATATTGAACCGCTACAACGCAAGTCGATTACATGAAAATCTCTGATCAAAAAAAAAACACGGGCCGATAGCTGCTTTCGATAGATTTTGACTAGAAAAGCTGATGCTTGTTTAATAGCTATTATCAATTTTAATTCAGTGGCAGCACTCAAGGGATTTTTGGAATCCGTAGACCATACGTGCTACTGTGTGTTACTTTTGCTGTAAAACTGCAATAGTGTAGTTGATTTAACAGACTACCAAAGTGACACTATAGACAGTCCAATCGCAGATGTATCGCAGTAGCAAAGCTTTATGTCAATAGCTAGCAGAATTCGAGCCGACTTCAGACTTCTCTTGTTTCAGCGTCCGTTTCAACGAGTTGTTTCTATCTCACCCTATCATAAAGCAGGATTTCGTGACCAAGCCAAAACAAAAAAAAAACTCTGATGGTTCTCAGAGTTGCCACATCAAAAATAATATGATTTCTATTCCCAACTCGGACACATTTTATTGTGTTTGACACATTTTCTAGCTTTAAACTTATTTCACGTGAAACAATTAAATGACACCGAATAGTTCTTTAAACATGTCTAATCAAATTTCCTTTCTGAGACAACACAACACAACGCAATATTTGATTAAAAAAAGTCACTAATATTTTTTTCAATCATATTATGTATGTTTTCACTTAATTCTCACCACAAACAGTCCAAAACAGACCGCAACACCACCCATCTTCACAAACACTTTGGCAGACAAATGAGCCGGCGCACATGGCTTTAGGTTAAATATTCTTACAGTACAATGCCTTGTCACGGAGATTTTCATATGATGAAACAATTAGATCGGGTATTCTCTGCCGTTTGCTGCGTCTGCCATTGTATCATAGCAGAGCTCCTCAGTGCGACCTTAAGCACTAACTAGCCATGGCTATTAACAACAAATTTGCAATTTGCGACAGTGCGGGTTACGCTATTGGTAACATTCCACAAAAAAATGGAGTCGACGCTACAATTGTGCATCTTACGTAATGCAGGCTGTCCCAAGAAATATGGTACTACAAATGAAAATGGGAGGTAGGCGACCCTAGAGCCTAGGGCCTACCGGAATCAGTTCTGCGATTATTTATATTTTTGCAGTTAATCTGTTGTTTTTTTTACAAATCACCAGTTTTCTTCACAATCTTAATATTTTGACCAAATTAACACCAGTAAAGTATTAATTTCTAAGACATATAAAAGAATAACTTAAAATTTTGTTCGTAAAAAAAATTACTCTCCATAAAAAAAGAGGAAAAAAGTAAAAAAAAAAGCATTTTTTAATCATTAATTAATTATCTTCCTATGCCAAGCTACTAGTTTCTTCTTTGTTTTTGAGAGCAACAGCTGTGACAGACTAGACGGATAGATGGACAGACGAACACGATATAGACAGGAAATGTCTATATCGTGTTCGTCTGTCCATTGTTCGTACAATGCGAACACGTGAGCAAAGTGACGTGAGTGATTTTATAATAGCTAGGTGGGTACGTTTATTCCATTTGAGGGAACCCCAAAAATGAGTTACCTAAAAAAACGAAGTAAAAATATTTAGGTTACTTGCGCTAAACTGTTAGTCTGAAAAATGATAAAAGGAAAAATATTATGATATAAAATAAATGAAAAACCCACGCTAACCAACTCTTACCCAAATTGAACTAACGTAAAATAAAAAGATAAGGCATTATCTTCCTATGTTACTTTCTACCCAGAATCATATAAATTAGAAAAATAAAAGTCACTTTTGCTACGTATTTTCATCGGAAACGCGTCACAAGTCACAGGCGGCGATAGTGTGAGCGCAGTGATTCACAACGGCTCAAGTGCGTAGACTATATAAGAAGGCTAGCCAGCATTGTTTAGTCACTTTTATCCGACCCTCGTAATCTAGGCGACGGCCAAAGTCGAGGTTCGTATCCGCTAGGAGCCCTTGAGGTAGAAGCCATTTTTTTTTTACTTTGGTGTTTGCTTTCTGCGTCACTCATTGCAGCAGAGCGCTAACACACCCGCCGCCCCCCAGTCTGTTGACTCTGTAGAGGACAGTTAAAAACCAAAATCATAAATCCTCCCTAAAAAAATCACTCTCAGTCCAACACTCGACGAGTCAACATCTCCTAAGAATGCCTCGTGCAGAGGCGAAATACGTGTCGTATTGCTGTCAAACTGTGGTATATGGAAACTTGGATGGAGACATGCTTTTTATTGTTGTGTTTTATTGTATCTGTCGTGGCCATATCGTAGAATTGATCATTTCATGAAATGGTTGGCCACATCATAAAAAAGTTATATTTCATGACATTATCGGTGACATCATGAAATGGTTAGGCCAGATGAATATTCATTCAATCAGCGTTTGACGATATGAACAGCCAAACGCACGGCTACTTCATGATATGGTCAAACATTAGTGATCATATCGTAAAATAAAAGGCGAGGGCTGAAGCCTGACTTGGCCGTGATAGGTTAGAAGGTGAAGTCGGGATCTCTCTACGCTTCGCTCCCGCCTTCGTCTTCGTGTTTTTCTTTAGCCTTGAAAACCTATATGATTGAACACCTTTGGTACCATGAAAACCCTACATTAATGATATTTAATGATATGGCCAAAGGTGGATTGAAATATCATTAAAAGTTGCTGTTTCAACAATATGGTCAGTTTTAGGTTTTCATGAAATAGATCCATTTGATTAAATTATCGTCCACATCATGAAATTATCAATTCTATGATATGGCTACGACACATAATATATTGAGTAGTTGTTTTTTTCTCTTTTTTTATATTAATTGTAGGACGTTAATTTTACGTTACTTCAATTTGGATAAGGGTTGGTTAGCGTGGGGTTTTTACATATTTTTATTTCCATTTATAATTTCTCTGACTTACAGTCTGGCGGAAGTAAGCTACATTTTATTCTTCCCACTTCACAGTAATATCACCATTGTTCAACTAAAACGTAAGCAGAAAGTACCTCATTACTGCTCATCATAACAACAGTCTTAATACTTACAGCAGCGTTGTAGTAAGTAAGTATTGAAATCCAATTACTGCACAGTTTTACAGTGCGGTAATTAAGTATGGAAATCCATTACTGCACCGTTTTTTTAGTATCAACGCACTAACATTCGTTGTTATTTGTTTAGTTTAGCCTTTAATGTTTATTTTGTCTAAGACTGCCCTATTTTTTTTAAAGTTTATTTGTACATTTTTTTTATATAGGTAAAGCAATGTAACGCATTGGATGACTCTGTAATGTTACATTTTTGTGTAAATAAATAAATAAATAAAGGTGAAAGTTTGTATGTTTGACTCCTTCACGCTCAAACAGCTGAACAGATTTTAATGAAATTTGGAATGGAGATAGCTTATACCCTGGCATAACAGGATACCTACTTATTATCATCATCATCATCATTATTTTACTTCTCTCTCAAACGGCTGAACCGATTTTGATGAAATCGGAATGGAGATAGCTTATACCCTGGAATAACACATCGGATACTTTTCATCATCATCATCATCATCATCATCATTTTACTTCACTCTCAAACTCCTGAACGGTTTTTGATGAAATTTGGAATGAAGATAGCTTATACAGGATACTTTTCATCATCATCATCACCATCATTTTACTTCACTCTCAACCGGCTGAACCAATTTTGATGAAATTTGGAATGGAGATAGCTTATACCCTAGAATATCATATAGAATACTTTTCATAATCATCATCATTTTACTTCAATCTCAAACGGCTGAACGGATTTTGATGAAATTTCGAATGGAGATAGTTTATACCCTGGAATAACACATAGGATACTTATCATCATCATTTTACTTCGCTCTCAAAGGGCTGGACGGATTTTGATAAAATTTGGAATGGAGACAGCTTATACCCTGGAATAACACTTATGATACTTTTGATCATCATCATAATCATCACCATCCATCACGCGGGTAAAATAAGGGGCGCAGCTAGTATTGAATGAAAGCATTCGTCCAATAGAGATTTAAAAATAGAAACAACTATTTTTTAAATATGAGCGCGACGGAATGCGCGTGTATTTAAAAGTCAATGTGACTGAATATTGTACTGCTACTGCTTACATTTACAGACCGTCAATCAACAAAGTAGGTAACTTAGTTATATGTACCACAAACCCACCGTTGTTTACCGAAGTCCATTTGCGACATATTTAATCATACAAGTAGGTACTTCCTTTGATTGTGAAAGTACCAATTAAGCACTTTTTGTACTTATGTTGTTTTTCTATGAATAATGCGCAGTAGAGGTACTCTACATGTTGATTTGATTTAATTGCGCATAGCTGAATAAGCATTTATGTACTTAGATGTTCTTCTCGTTAAAGTATGAGAAATATAACTACTTAGTTGTTATTGCAAATGAAGAATATACTAAAAATCGTCTACGCATTTATAAAAGTTATATAAGGAAGTTACTAAGTACAAATTTACATTATTTTATCTTCGCTTGAATTGTACGGTCAAAAGTAAGACCAATCAAATTAACTTCAAATTTAATTTGTTGTTTATTTTATTAAAATCTCGGCTCCGTCCAATTTGTCTGGCGCAGCCGGTTGTATTTTTTTTAAAGTCGTGTATATTTAATTTGTCCGGCGCTTACTTTAAAAATTGTGAAATATAATTTGTCTGGCGCAACCTACATATTTGGTGGAGCTGTCCTAACTTCAGTGTGTTCCTGACAAATCCACGGAAAAAATACTCGAACCAAACAAATACGACTGTATTGGAAAAAGGAGTTGAGAAACAATTCAGCGAGTGGAATAATCACCGAGGCATGGGATCGAGCGGTTTTAAGTGAGTCAAAAATCATTCACTTTCCGTATTCTTGCCCTGCTATTCGACCCTTAGTGTTTTTGGACAAACATTGCCAATACACTTGTTATTTTTGATTTATTGTATGCGAATTTATGATTTTAATGTGAATTTATTGATCTTATGTGTCTTTATTGATTTTATTGTGAATGTATTGACGTTTTATGCGTTTTTATTGAATTGTATGTGAATTTATCGATTTTTTATGCGTTTTTATTGAATTTTGTGTGAATTTATTGATTTTTATGTCTTTATTGAATGTTTATGTGAATTTATTGAGTTTCATGTGAATTTATTGAGTTTTATGTGCTTTTATTGGTTTTTGAAGTGTTTTTATTGAACTTTTATGTGCTTTTCTTTAATTATATTTTGAATTTTTGTGTGTTTTATGTGTTATATTGTGCAAACGCATACTCAATTTTGATAATTTGAATTTATTTTAAATAATAATTTAAAATGGAACCTATGAGAATTATAACAAATGAAATTGTGAAATTGATTCCTAAATTTGATGGGAAATAAAAATATTAAATTTATTTTTTCAATATGTGAATAGGTACGTAGCTTAAGTGGAAGCGACGATACAGCAGCACAATGATTATATTTATTTCGTGTAATTTTAAGTAGAAATGTAGGCTGAGCAGCCTCACTACTAAATTAATGTAGCGATGTTACGACATGGCTACAATTGTTTTTATGTTTAAATAAATTAAATAAAAATATTAAATTTATTTTTTTATGTTCATATTAATAATATAATTGAAAAATGGAAACAGACGTAAATTAAATGATATAATATCTGAAAATCTACTTAAACTGTGATTAAATCATACGAATAAAGAAAAAAAATAGATATGCAATTTTTAATTTAAGCAATCAAATATGGTGAATTAATTAATCAAATTAAAACTAAACAAGATGCTATTTCAAAGAAAGTTACTTTGGTTGCAGAAATGGTTGATGGTTTTGTAAATTTTACTAATACTTCTTATTATAATTTTATACAATTTGAGAATAATTTAATTGATATAGAGAAAGCATTGAATATAAGTAAAATAAATGATTTTGAAAATAAAGTATCTCATGCTTATAGTTCGATAACTCATAATTTTCAAATAATTCTTTCTAAGTTAGCTGAGATTGATACAGCAATCGCATTAAGTAAAAATAAGATATTACATAGATCAATAATTGATACTAATGAATTATTTGAATTGTTAAAAAATATTGAGAGAACAGATAAGTTAATTATGAAAATTTAGTTAATATAAAGCAAAATATAGAGATAAAAGCTTATATTAAGGGTAGGCAAATTACATTTGTACTGGCAATTCCAATTGTACGCAAAAACACTTACAAATATTACCAGTTATTCTCCTTACCTATCCTTGATACTTTTAATAATATTACATCCTTGATATTTCCTAAATATCCTTTTATCCTCGTGAAGGACTTGAACTATATCACATTGCTCTCCAAGCCATGCGACGAGATTGATGAAAAAATATTTCTTTGTAAAGAAAGTTGTGCAGTCGTATTGGAACAAGATAAATGTATCACTGATTTAATGAAATTGACTCTGAATATTACGTCGTGTTCTCCAATTTTAATCGAAACTTCAGAGATAAAGGTTCAACAAATTGAAATGAACATATGGATAAGTTTTGCAAGTTACCAAACGTACTTGACAAAAACCTGTGAAAATGAGATTACTCGAGAGAAAATCCTTGGTACTTATATTTTAACCTTGGATGAAAATTGTAAAATACAAGTTGAAGATATTACTCTACGGAAGAAATTGTTAAAAGGAATGAACTCACATATTCCTAAACTGCCATTGATAAATTTACCAAGTGTTCCAGTTACAAATAATTTCAAAAGAAAACCTGTTAACTTAGATGGAGTAAACATGGAAAATCTACAAATGCTGAATTATATTTTGAAGAAAAGTGAAAACAGTGAATATAGTGAAATGAGTGAAATGGTCAATAAAGTGCAAATAAAAAGTGTTAGTTTATGGACATTAATACTTTATATTATAATGATTTTTACTATTGTATACTTTATTATAAAATATAAAAATATGATTTTGAAATTATGTAAAATTGAAAATAATCTGACTTCAGAAAATGAACTTTCAGATAATTTTCAATCTCAGGGTGGAGAAGTTATATGTACCACAAACCCACCGTTGTTTACCGAAGTCCAATTGCGACATATTTAATCATTCAAGTAGGTACTTCCTTTGATTGTGAAAGTACCAATTAAGCACTTTTTGTACTTATGTTGTTTTTCTATGAATAATGCGCAGTAGAGGTACTCTACATGTTGATTTGATTTAATTGCGCGTAGCTGAATAAGCATTTATGTACTTAGATGTTTTTCTCGTTAAAGTATGAGAAATGTAACTACTTAGTTGTTATTGCAAATGAAGAATGTACTAGAAATCGCCTACGCATTTATAAAAGTTATATAAGGAAGTTACTAAGTACAAATTTTCATTATTTTATCTTCGCTTCAATTGTACGGTCAAAAGTAAGACCAATAAAATTAACTTCAAATTTAATTTGTTGTTTATTTTATTAAAATCTCGGCTCCGTCCAATTTGTCTACTTTGTAAATATTTTTGATTCAGGCACGATATCAGACATCATAGCATTATTCAATTTTCGCCAATATCAAATCGTTAGCTAAATAAGTAATACCCAAATACGTTTTTTTTTTGTGTTGGTTTATTTTACTTATCTTACGATTTATCGTTAAGACTAAACACGCACTTGGCTGTGGAAACAAATGTGGCATATAAATCTCATCCTCCTGATGGTATAAAACCCTCAGATACCGCTAGTTTATTTTAACCGAGGGACTTAAGGCCTATCCATACCACAGCTTTGTTTTCTCAGCCACCCCTAAAATAAACACCAATATATATATCACTCTAACAGCAAATTTTAGACTTTATAGTTCAGGATATAAGGTCTAGAAGAATCGTACTATTTTTTGGTACTTATATTTGAAAGGGGGCGATAAAGAAAAGTGTCAACATTACTATACATTCCACCCTGATTTGCCTGAGATATCCGGTGTCAAAAGACGTCGGTGACTACAGGGGATGTGGGGTGAAATTGAGAGCAAGGGAAGATTGATGCTTCTATTTTTTGCACCCTTGTTCGGATGATTGGAACTAATTTTGTTGATGATGAAGATGATTTAATTTCCGGCTGTTCTAGAATAAGCAATTCGATTCAGCCGCTGGCTGCAACAGATAAATATAGGACGCTTGCGAACGCTAAACCGTTTTTTTACTCGAATACGGCGAAGCAAGGAAGCGTAATGAGTTTAACAGTATATGTATGTACGTGTATATGTGGATGTTCCACCATAGCACAGTACATAGTACTGGGGATTCGCGGGTTCTGGCTCACTTATTTAAACCTCTACTCTAACTCAATACAAATAAGGTTGAAACTATGTTTGTCCTCAGTGAGCCAGAACCCGTGAAGGCCCAATATTTTTGCATAGCTCTAGCACAGGGGTGTCCAACACAATTTTGTAGAGGGCCAGAATTAATATTTATGTAACCGTAGCGGGCCAAAACAAATGCCCAATATAACTTTAAATGTAAATACTTTCATAAGTAAAATAAAATATAACGGTATTTTTCATATTGCAAATCATTTATAAAAAAATACCTAAAGTTTCAGTTTTGCTAATTATTTCACTTATCAGGTATAACGCTTACACTTTTTTTTTCTTACTTTGAATCTCGAGACGAGCAGATCGCTCGTCTGGTGTTAAGCGTCACGCCTGTCCATAGCAGTTGCAGTACCACCCAGAACTTTGGTTGCAAAATCTTGCGCGTCACTGAACTGCGCCCGTCACCCTGAGACATTGGTTGTTCAAACCGAAACACAGAAATGTTTACAGACTACTGCTTGAAGGTTGAATATCTGACAAAGGTGTGGAACCTCCTCAGGCAGACTCTTGCGTAAGAGGCCTATCACTACTAATGATTAAAACCTAATGAGATCTCTGACATCTTTTTTGCATCTTTTTTGCTTGCACAGTGCATCTATGTCAGCAAATATTTTAGAAGTGGCTATACGCAGAATGCCTGTAAGATGACTGTCTGATAAAGATGATCTCGTTTTGGATTTATTATGTTTCATGCGTGAAAAAAGGCTGTTCGCAAGTACTTATATGTACTGCCCAATAAGGATTTTTCTTGTAAACTTCAAATCAGTTCGTTCGGAAGGCAAACATTGTATGCCGGTTTTAGAAGAGAGTTGCTTTGTATTTCAATTAATTATAATTGTAGCTTTAATCCGGCGCTTTCAATTTCAACGTCAAACGGATTTTGGATGCTAGAGTCTAGCCCATAGCTCTAGCCCGTTTAGAAGGGAACGCGGACTAAAAAAAAAAAAAGTTTGGTGTCTTTTTATAGGTTTTCGGACACGCCTGATCGATCTGTGCCATCCCCGTTTTGATATCTCTTACGGATCACGAGATAGGATTCACGATTCTGCATCTCCAGTACACTTCAGATAAGGTAGAGATAAGCGGGGACAATATATTGTCCCTGTGACGTTTTTCGTCGGTGCTGTCGGTTACTCATCGGCCAGCTCACAGATAAACTAGAATAGATAGGTAATTATGTAGGTACTGTGTCGACTACTGTTTTTTTACCGGTGTTGTTTTAGGTGCAATTCTTTAAACAGTTTTCATGTTTAACCTAACCAACCTACCTAGTTTTTTGAGGTACAATTCTATCAAATATAGTAGTTTGCATACAGACTCGCGGTTTGTGTAGACAGGTTCAGTAATAACACTTTGTTATTTGATTTATATAATTTATTAATCAACAAAACAGGATTTAAGCATATTATAAAGTAATATATCATTGTATATTTGTATGGTCATTGAATTTGTGGTTTAAAAACAATAGACAATATTCGCCGCATACTGATGTGAAATCATTTTGTATCTTATGAATATTAAAACTCCATCGTCTAGAATTTATTTTTAAAAATGGTTGGTGGAAACGTGTGGGGGTCGACCATAGGAATCAAAATATTGTGCAAGACCGCCATAGTCAATGTGTATGGCTATCCAGTGAGATCCCAGTTTTGTATCTGCATCTAAATTGCTTATTATGTATGCTGGAGTCTGAACGTATATTGGCAATTAATAATATAATAATATATTCGGGACAATTCCACACCAATTACCTAGCCCCAAACTAGGATATCCTGTACTATGGGCACTAGACAACGGATACACATAAATAGATAACAATATTACATCCATGACTCGGAAACAAACATTTCTGCTCGTCACACAAATGATTGCACCTTGCAGGATTCAAACCCGCGACTGTTTGATTTCGTACCTAGGGTTTCTAGCCACTAGACCAACCGGTCGTTAAATTGGTTTTCCGTAAACACATTAAATTGTAAACTTGGATGAATTTTATATAAATGTTTCTGTATCTCTATTGTGTTCATAATGCACACAGAATGCTCTTATCTATTCAACTGATCAGATGCAAGTGTGAAATTGTGTGGAATTGAATTGAATTAGATATACCGTTACCTTCGTTAAGAAAATGGATACCCGTTCCAGAGAATAATGTATGATACGAGTAGGCTGAAGTGAAAATATTATGCCCGAATGATGGCTGTAAAGCTTTGGAAGGTATTTGTTGACCATCAATATATAAACAAAATGTATTAATATCGTAATTTTCAAAATTAAATAGATTTTTAGTGACTTTACCATTAAATGCTGCGTTATTACTTATCGACAAGTACCTAAAAGATGCATTAAACGAATCCAATTATGCATCTTTTAGGTACTTGTCCCAGAAAAATATTAGAAAGAGCTTCAACTTCATCATCTAGACCACCCCACACTGATACTGATAAGGAAAATTGTAGTACATGTCAGCTTTTAATTAGTAGGCGGTATTTCACAAGTCATTTAAAAAGTAACATACATAAAAATAATGTTTTAAAATTACACAACTCTGTAACAAATGTTTCAGTTGTTGAATCTTCTTTTGTTCTTTTTTTCTTTTCTTTTTTCTTTTTCTTTTTTTTTTCTTTTTATATGTTTTAGAATCATAACATATAAAATTAAGAGTAAAAATGACATCTCATCGGAGCTAGTATTTGAATCACCAGAGTTATTTTTAAATAATAAAAAAAAATACATATTACTTTTGATTGAAGAATCTATTCAAAAACATTTTGTTTTTAAAGTAAATTTAATTTTGAATGCCGTTTTTATACAACAAACTAAAAATAATTCAAATTCGTTTGATTTTCAAATCTGTAATTACATAATTTTTCGAGAAGATGACTTAAATATATTCTTTTCATCTTTATGTGACACTTTAACAAATAAAGTAAGTTCTTTCGAGAAAAAAGACAGTGGATGGAGTCTTAAACAAATCAAATGTATTGGCATGAATGTAATCCTCTACGTGGAACATCATAATATATTGATTTACCCCAAGATATTAGAGTCAAAAAAGCCATAATCAATATTAAAAATGCGGATAATTTTTGTTTCAAATGGGCATTACTCTCGGCGTTATACCCTGTCGCTAAAAACTCAGATCACATGTCATCTTACAGTATGCATTCTGATAAACTAAAATTCATCGGTGTATCTTTCCCGGTTAAGTTGAATAATATACCTAAAGTTGAAAAATTAAACGACATTAGCATAAATGTTTTTGGTTTAGAATTAAACAAAGAAACAAAAACTAAACAAAAAAGCATAGTGTAGTAGGACCACTGTTTTTAACCAAATCTCATAAAAGTCGTTATATAAAGCTATTGTACATACAAAATGGTACAAATAACCACTATTGCTACATCAAAAACTTATCACGATTAGTCAGCAAACAGATTTCAAATGATAAGGATGCAATTCATATCTGTGATGGATGTTTACTACACTTTCCTACTGAAGAAAGATTGACTAACCATCAACAACATGATTGCTCTCACATTTCCACAGAAACAGAACTACCAAGTAATCAAAAAACATCGAAAAACTGGTTTGGACAGCCGGTTTCTAACGATAAACTAAAGTTTGATAAAATCCAAAAAAAGTTAAAAATACCATTTGTTGTATACGCTGATTTCGAAGCATTGTTAAACCCAATAAAATCATGTCCCAACAATCCGTCTAAGTCGTTTACTAACAATACTCAAAAACATGAAGTTTATAGTTTCGGTTATTATATAAAATGTAGCTATGACGATAGCTTGTCAAAATATGAAACATACAGTGGACCAAACTGTGCCCAAGTATTTATGACACGTTTAAATGAAGATTTAAAAACCATTTGTAAAATAAAAAAAAACCAAAGCCACTGTCAACTGAAGATGAAAATAAAATTACTAATTTGAAATATTTTCACATATGTGAGACTGATTTAAAAGGTGAAAACGTTTTAGATATTCATTGGCATACAGTTAATTTCAGAGGCGTCGCTCACGAAATATGTGTAACAAAGTTTCGAACCCCACGACACATTCCAGTATTCCTTCATAATCTCAGTCACTACGATGCACATTTCATTGTTCATGCATTAAATTTTGTAGAAGGAGAAGTAGAAGTCATCCCCCAAAACAAAGAAAGATACATATCATTTACAAAGATACTAACTATAAATAACCAAAAAGTCAATTTATGATATGTAGATTCTTTAAAATTTCTACCTTGCAGTCTTGATCAATTAGCGAAAAATCTTAAATATGATCAATTCCACACTCTTTAAAGATATTTCCCTAGGGATGAAGACTTTAATCGTCTTCGAAAAAAGGGTATATACCCTTACAAATTTATGACATCGTATGACTGTTTGAAATTAACATCTCTCCCCTGTCAAGATCAGTTTTACAGTTCGCAGCCCGATTCAAACGTTTCTGATGATGATTATGACCGTGCTCAGGATGTATGGCAACACTTTAAATGTTGCAATATGTTACATTACTCTAACTTATATTTAAAAACTGATGTTTTGCTTCCGACTGATGTGTTTGAAAATTTTAGAAATATTTGTATTGCAACTTACGATTTAGATCCAGCCCACTACTATACAGCGCCGGGATTGAGTTGGGATGCTATGTTAAAATACACTGAAATTGAACTAGAATTATTCACAGACTTCGATAAAGTAGCTTTTATTAAAGCGGAGATAAGAGGAGGTGTATCTCAATGTAGCAATCGGTATGCAAAAGCAAATAATGATTTCATGGACGATTTTGATAAGAACAAACCCAAATCATTTCTTACATATTTTGACGCGAACAGTCTTTATGGATGCCCATCTAAAATGGATGTCTCAATTTTTTCCTGAAGGTAGTTTTGAATGGATAAGTATGGATACAAATTTTGAGGTATCTGATACATCTGTATACGGTTTCATTTTAGAGGTCGATCTAGAGTATCCCCTGAAACTTCACGATTTACATTCGGATTTACCACTGTGTCCAGAAAATATATGACATGTACAGATGATTCTACAGAAAAAAAAACTAATTCCAAATCTAAACAATAAAAACAACTATAAAATTCATTACAGAAATCTTAAACAATGTCTTCAAATGGGGAAGAACTTGACTAAAATTCAAAGGATTTTAAATTTTCGTCAAAGTCCTTGGTTAGAAACGTACATAGATCTAAACACTAAATTAAGAACAAAAGCAACTTCAGATTTGAGAAAGATTTCTATAAATTAATGAACAACTCCGTATTCGGTAAAACAATGGAGAACATTGAAAAACGAGTTAATGTAAAATTATTGACACTATGGGAAAATCGGGGTAAATCACAATTGTAATCGGGGTGCACAAGACTTAATTGCTAAACCAGAATTTCACAGTTTATCAATTTTTGCTGATAATTTAGTTGCAGTACAGTTACGATAAGTAAAATTGCTATATAACAAACCTATCTACTTAGAATTTTGTATATTAGATATTTCAAAAACTCTGATGTATGATTATCATTACAACTACATGTTAAATAAATTCAACAATAAATCAAAATTATTATACACTGATACAGACAGTTTCATATATCAAATTTTTACGAAGATATTAAACCTGATCTTAACACACGATTTGATACATCTGATTGTCCTTTTGACAATATTTTTGATTACCCAAATATAAATAAAAAGAAGATAGGTTTCTTTAAAGATGAAAATAATGGAAAAATAATGAATGAATTCGTAGGACTTCGATCTAAATTGTATGCGTTTGAAGTTGAAAATAACGTAACGGCAAAAGCAAAGGTTGTAAATAAAAGTGTCACAAAAAAAATTAATATTGAAAATTATAAGTCGTGTCTTTTCAAACAACAAAAACTATTTTGTAGTATGTACAGATTGAAATCAACTAAACACATAATCTTTACTCAACAAATTAACAAAATCTGTGTATCCTATAATGATACAAAATGACATATTTTACCAAATCTGGTTAACACTTTAGCGTGGGGTCATTATAAGTTAAGTTAATGTATGTACTTTTCAGTTTTTGATATAGAATTACTTTAGTTTATTGTATAAATTTGTAAATTATTTTATTATAACTTGTTAAAAAGGTAAAGTTGCGAACAATGGATTTCTTTAGTTAGGTACTGCATAAAATTATCATGTTTGAATATTATAATTTCTAAATATTTTTCAAAATTGCTAGTTGTAAAAAAAAAAATGAATAAAAAACTGTACTAATTTTAATTCTTGTGTTAAATTTAAGATTTTGAATATTGTGTTAATAATTCCATGTAAATAAATACAATTTCTGTATGATTATTACTTTTCATCTTATTGTGTTAAGTGTATTTTATGTAATTAAATATTAATGTGCTTTTCTAACAAAACATGTGTTATTCATTTCAAAACCCTCTAAGCATCTACACGTGTATTTAAAATGTTTCAATTTATTCATCCATTTACTGCCATAGTTGCAGGTCTAAGTGGTTGTGGAAAATCTATATTCGTTACAAACTTTATTAAACACATTGAAAAGATAAGTAGTAGTCAGTTTAGTCAAATTACTTGGTGCTTCGATGAAATGCAACCTTTATACAATTTACCAAACGTAAACTACAATCAAGGTATACCAGATCTAAGTATGTTTGATGGGAAGGATGCAAACCTTTTAATTATCGATGATCTTATAAGAGAATCTGATGGAAGAATTGTAGATATTTTCACTAAAGTAAAATCATAGAAAATTAAGTGTATTCTACATTACACAAAATTTATTCCATCGAGGTAAAGGTCAAAGAGACATTTCTTTGAATTCAAGCTATATTATTTATTTCAAAAACCCTCGTGATAAAACACAAATTCGATACTTAGCACGTCAAGTATCACCAGAAAATTCGAAATTCATTGAAGATGCCTACAGAAATGCTACTAAAGAAGCACATGAATATTTAATGGTTGATCTTAAGCAAGACACTATTGATGCATGTAGAATTAAAATGAAAATATTTCCCTCCAATGGACATTGTACAGTATATGTCCCTACAAAAGAGTTTAAATATGCTAAGAACCAACAAATTCCCATCATTTACAAATGGTGTCTCTGAGCATCAAGTTCAAGACGCACAAAAATTTACTAAGGGCACTAAATACTCAACGAGCCCTACTAAAAGCGTGTAATAAACAATAAATAAATTGCATTTGTGAATGTATTTATAACGTTCTCCAGGGCAAAGTACCACTTAAAGATACAGACAAGAAAAATCTTGAAAAATTTTTACTTCGAAAGTTGGTACGTAAAGGAACAAATAAAATAAGAAAGAAATAATGGTTCAAAAAGGTGGTGCATTAAGTTCTGTTTTGAGTATATTAGTTAGTTCACTTATTTTAAATGGAGCATGGCAAAAAAATGTTACTCATTGAACCAAGTTTATTAGAGAAATTAAATAAAAACAACAATAAACACAACATTGAAAACCCTACCTCAAGGTTAGATACTGATACGCAAAAGATTTTGAATAGTAGTATGGATGACAGAAAAAATGGATTTTATATCTACAAATTTTACAAAGATATCTGTATTTCTCCGAAGAAGATCACCAACCATATTAGAATTACCAATAATTACTTCCAATATTGAAACTGTCGGAGCCACTGCAAAAAGTCATGTTTCTAATATAAGTAACATCTTTACCATCAGTATGGTAAGGATTTAATTGTTAGTCAAACATCGAAAGACGAAGAGAAACAACAAGAAACACATATATCTAAGATAAACCCTCTCTACACAACTAGTCAAATACTACGTTTAATACCAAAAACATATGTCAAAAAGGGTGAGCTATTACTTAATTCGTTATCATTGGGTAAAAACAAAATTCATTGGAATGACAACGGTACAGTCATTATAGATAACGAAAAAGTTCCTGGCAGTAATATTATAGATTTGGTCAATGACTCACTTAGACCATTAAAAAAAAGTGACCCAATAGGCTGGAAAAAGTTTGCTAAAGCATTGAAAGATATTAGAATACCACTAACATACATATTGGGAATCCAAACAGAAGTGAGTACATAAATAAACTCCGATCGAAAGATCTTGGAGAATACTCCACAGACGAAGATATCTATGCTACACCAACTAGTGTTGATAAGTATCATAAGAAACTGAAGAAAAATATTGACTGGGAAAAATGGACTCCTTATTAGAAATTAATAAAATATATTATGATGTATCACATCCTGCTGGATATGGTAGTATAGATAAGCTAGCAAAAGCTATGAAAGGTAAAATGACCAGAGGTGATATCAAAAAATGACATGTACTACAATTTACCTTATCTTTATCAGTGTGGGGTGGTCTAGATGATGAAGTTGAAGCTCCTTCTTCGATTCTTGACCTCTTTGTAACCATTATTTCTGTTTCTTCTTGAGTAGTCCGAGTTCTTTTGCGACCATCTCCTATCTGTTGTGTTGATTGACTGTAATAAGAATAAAACATGTTTAAAATACAAAATCTCACATCTAGATTATTTTATAAATAGTAAATTCAATTTCATGCAACTTACTTCATGGTTTTTTTCAACGACAGCACAGATGTTGTAATGCTCCTCATCGTAAAATGAATTATTCAAGTCACATTTTTCTGCCTTTTCACAAAGCTCATATAAATCCACATCATCATTATGTGCTGAATTGAAGAAAGCACTGATGTAAACTTCACAATTTTGTTCCGTTTGTTTGAAGAAGGTAAACAATATTATTGTTTATTTTTATGACTGTAGAACTAAGCGAACAATGTATCTCAATTTAACTAATTATTGTTAAAGAGATAGTTTTTGCAATTGACTGTTTTTGATATTTCTTTTGATATTTCATATATTACATTTTTAGTATCAAGAAAGTTACTATTTTTGTTATTTGTATAGTACTTTACTCTGACATCAGCATATTTCCAATGTTGTTGTTGTGGAATTTTTGATAACTTTTTCAGGTCATATATTTCAATTTTTATCAGATGACTTGAATTTATGCCATCTTCAGCGTTTTTTGATAAATAAGCTATTCCTCCCTCCTCATTAGCTCTTGACACTGTAGACGATAGCTTTTTCTTCTTTATTTGTGGGGGAATTTCAAAAAGTTCATCTAAACTATCGTTCGATGTGTGGTTTCGCTTTCTTTTTATTTGTGTTTTATGCGAATGTTCAATGGTTAAAGTTTCATCACAAGTTGTATCATCCAATAGTGGGTAATAATATTGTTTGTACTTATTTTCTTCGTTAATATTGAACGAGTTCTGTAACAATACATATAAAATTGTAAGAAACAAAGTAATAAATTGATTGAAATACTACATAAATAAAAATTATGATAACTTACATACCTCCATTGTGTAGTAGGTAATGCCGAAGATAGGGAGGGAGGAATAACTTTGAATGGGATAACTTTCACAAGACTAAGCACGGTTGCGTTCACTGATGGATGTCTACTGTGATATTCAAGTTATAAATTTGAGCTTTTATACACCCCTCTAACCATTCTTATCGTAAGTTTTTGTGTTTAACTGATAGAAGTTTGAAAAAAAAGTTTAAAGGACGGAAGTTGAAAGATAAAGACATATCTCAACTTGACAAGCCTTTATCAATGTTGTTAGATTGTTCTATAGAATTTATTAAAATACCACCATTAGCAATATTGCTTACCTACCAAATAGATAGTTAGCCTTTATCAATGTCGTTGGAAATACGCATTGTCCTATAGAATGTATTTAGATACCACCATTAGCAATATTGCTTATCTACCAAATAGATAGTTAAAAGCATTCCAGAGAAACAGTAGATTTATTGTATGCATCATACAAAACACAGTACAACTTGTTCAACTAAACGCTTGCCTTTTCCCCCATATGAAATCGCTGACAATAACTTCTTATTATATACTACTTACAGGTGTAACATTTCAACAGTAGTATTACAGACGTCACCCAGAAATCATCATCCTTTCAGAAATCTAAAGTTTCACTTTTCGTGATTGATTGTTCGTGAATGAATGAAACTCTTAAAAGAACACACCGACATTGAAGCTGCCTGCCTCAGATTTCCAAAGATACATTTATGATTGTTGATTGCAAGTCTTGAAGATAGCATGAATCCAGAGTACATGATAGTAGATTTACATGGATTTAAAGATTCTAACAATGTTTTTATTATAAAGGAGTATGCTTTAGCTACGGAAGATTACACTCAAGTGTTCTTAATAAAACCGCCATATCCGAATTACCATTTGTCAGATAAAGGAAAAAAATATGTTTCTTTCATAGAGAGACGATATGGTATTTATTGAAATTCCGGTTTCATTGACTATTGGGAGTTATAACACCCATTTTAACAAATTAAAAAAAAAAAGTTAAAGTAGGGGAAAAAATTATATGGTTAGAACGTATAACTTATAATAAATAAAGTATAAAGTGTCATAGACGTTGGTGAACATGATTGTCCTAATTTATTAAGATTAAATGAACTACATAATAAGACAAAAGTACCCAAAATTGTTTTTATCATAAAAAGCACTGTGCATTAAGGAATGTTATTTTAGTAAAGAAATGGTACATTGAAAATAATATGCAAGTATTCAAAATGTTTAAAACTGACGAGGATAACAATTGCAAATCACAACAAAAAATAATTTAAAGGATGGTGTTGAATCAAGTTCATCCGATTATCCTAATTGTGAAAGAGGATATAAAAGAATAGAAAGCTATGATTGGGTTGAGAATTGTTGTGCTTTATAACTGTATTTGTTTATGCCGAGTTCGATAATGTTATTGAAATTGATAAAAACCTTAATTTATTCGTAGACTATAGTAGATAAGTATCATTGTAATAGTTTTAAGTGCTTATATAATTTGAATAAAACATAATTTTCAGCATTTATTACCTTGTATTATTTTCACGATCCCATCAGGCTTCAAATATGTAGTTATTACCTTAAATTTCACACTTGCATCTGATCAGTTGAATAGATAAGAGCTAGCAGCGATTCTGTGTGCATTATGAACAGACTCCAGCAAACATAATAAGCAATTTAGATGCAGATACAAAACCGGGATCTCACTGGGTAGCCATTGACGATGGCGGTCTTGCACAAAATTTTGATTCCTATGGTCGACCCCCCACACGTTTCCATTTCCACCAAGCATTTTAAAAAAGAAATTCTAGACGATGGAGTTTTAATATTCATAAGATACAAAATGATTTCACATCAGTATGCGGCGCATATTGTCTATTGTTTATAAACCACAAATTCATTGGCCATACAATGTCTGATTTTATAAGAATATTCGATACCAATACAATATACAATTATATATTACTTTATAATATGTTTAAATCCTTTTTTGTTGATTAATAAATTATATAAATCAAATAACAAAGTTTTATTACTGAACCTGTCTAAACAAACCGCGAGTCTGTATGCAAACTACTATATTTGATAGAATTGTACCTCAAAAAACTAGGTAGGTTGGTTAGGTTAAACATGAAAACTGTTTAAAGAATTACACCTAAAACAACACCGGTAAAAAACAGTAGTCGACACAGTACCTACATAATTAATTACCTATCTACTCTAGTTTATCTGTGAGCTGGCCGATGAGTAACCGACAGCACCGACGAAAAACGTCACAGGGACAATAGAGCCCGCTTATCTCTACCTTATCTGAAGTGTACTGGAGATGCAGAATCGTGAATCCTATCTCGAGATCCGTAAGAGATATCAAAACGGGGATGGCACAGATCGTAGAGAGAGTATAGATCGATCGGGCGTGTCCGAAAACCTACAAAATGACACCAAACTTTTTTTTTTAGTCCGCGTTCCCTTTGAAACGGGCTAGAGCTATGGAAAAGTTCAAAAATATTGGGCCTTCACGGGTTCTGGCTCACTGAGGCCAAGAGACTAATGTAATAATATATTATGTACTGTGACCATAGCGGCTCGCCTCTATTGGACCGATTTTGACAAGTGCGGTACAGATCCATTCGTCTTCAGCATAGACAACTGCATTATTACTGTATTCAGGTTTATAGTGTCATAGGCAAATTTTTTTACCCGACTACAGCGAAGCAAAGGCAGGGGGTTATGTGCTCAAACTAAAAACTTGGTCCGATTTTGACAAGCGAGGTACCTATCGCTTCTTCTTTATCGCAAGAGTGTCATAAACTATGTTTTACCGACCGTAGTCGGGTTTAATTATTGAACTTATGTCTTGTTCTCAAAACAAAGCGAGTGTGAGCTTTGTTTAATATCATTTTCTAACTGTGTACTATGTATGTGCCTTCGGATTAGAAGATAAAGACAGATGTCACGCGCGGAACCCGAAAGTGAAGCCAAAAAGAAAATAATTCATAAAAAAACTCTTCGGTATCATTAAGTACAAACGAAGGGTACAGGAGCAAAACAAGGAAAGTCACAAAAAAACTAAAAATGAATTAAATACGGCAACATATAGATTTCCCGCCTATTTCTATACCACATTGAGTAAAAAGTGTTAAAACAATCAAAGTCCGATATATTACTAATTCTTTATACCCTTACAAGCACAAAACTAGGAAGGTCCATGGTGTAACTGTAAAGGAACGTAACTAGGAATGTCCTAACTGTCATTGTCAATTTGTCAAAGACATTGAGGTGTTTTTCTTTGATAAGGGGCGCGTTCACTTACAACGTTCGAGGACGCACGGATCACCCGCGCGATCACTCGAAATCGTATCATTAGTAAGCATTAAATATATATTTTAAAAGTTATTAACTTGCAAATTATAAAAACCTATTTACTCAAGATTTTGTTTTTGTGACATTCCTTGTTTTGCTCCTATACCAAATACCAAATTGAACAAATAACAAGTCTTGGAAGTTGGATTGACAAAACAACTTCCAAGACAACTTATCATGTAGATAACTATACGATAAGTTGTCTTTGAAGGCTAGTCGCAAGTCTCTTGAGTCCCGTCAATGCTCGACGCAGCTCGTGACAGAGCGGCACAGTTAGCCGCCTTCAGAAGAAGTTTCCGTTATGCTGACTTGGAGTGTTGGAATAATATCCCTCCGCCAATAAGGAACCTGCAAAGTATACATGGTTTTAAATTTAAGTTGAAAAAAATTGTTTCACACGTCTAAAAAGTAAAGAACTTTTAAAAACTGACACCAGTGTTATATAATCATTACTTACCCACTTGTATTTTTTAGTTAAACATTGTTAAGTTTATTTATTCAAAATCCCTTAAACCCCAAATTTCAGTTTTTTGCGTTTGAAATTCACCTGATATAGTTAAGATTGAAAACAAAGAAAATTTAACGGAGTTAGATGCTTTGTTGAAGAGATGGTTTGCCTCATTTGTGTTGTTTTAGGATAGTGTTGCCAGCATATAATTATTGATTTCCGATCACTGATTTGTATAAGTCGTCTCATAATGTGTGTGCATAGTAGTACAACTTTTTGTTGTATTTCCGTGCGTGACTTCACCTGCCGTTCCCAACGGAAGACCAGCGCTGGTTGTCTTGCAGCCAGCACTATGCTGAGTTGGAGCCAGCTTGTGGAAAAAAAAACTATAATGTAGGTAATACCTTTTTTTTTAGACTTATTTATCATTTGATTAACCTGTTTGTTTATTGTTTTTGTCACAATAAAAATATGTCTATGTCTATGTCTAGAACCATTACAAGTCATTCCGAAGCAAATTGTTGTTTTCAGTACGTACCTGTGATTTAGTTGTTGTTTTTAAAATATGCCGTGACAGATTACGTACTTAAAACACGACGTAAGGGATCAATGTGCTAATAAGATTTTTCTTTGGAGTCTGGCATAGTGGTCTGTCGGTAATCTGTAAAAAAACAAACTAGTTTAAGGAACAACATTAAACCTGTATAGATAAAGATATACAAAAAAAAAGTATATTTAAATATCCGTGTCAGTTTACTTACAGGGATAATTAGAGGTAAAAATAGCTAATATGAACACAACTTACACAAAAATACACCTTCAATATTACAAAAAAAAAGTTTTTTCTTCCTACTACATAGTAATATCACCATTGATCACCTAAAACGTAAGCAGAAAGTACCTCATTACTGCTCATCATAAAAACAGTGTGGTATAGCTAGCGGCACGTGAGTCTAGCGGTGAACGAAACGTGGCGTGGATCTTGGCACAGTCAGTTTTCGGGATAAAAAGTATTCAACATTTTAACACATTATAAAAACTTTGACTGTGCCAACATCTCCGCCACGTTTCGTTCACCGCTAGACTTACGTGCTGCTAGGTATATAGTAGTCGCAGCCAATCCATATGTTTGTGAAGTTAGGCTCTGTGAACATCTAACCACTCGGTGCAGCAATGATAGCCTAGCCCAGAAAGTAGATAAAAATTCAACTTGCCAAAGGTGGTGTAGTAATGATGTTCACGTATGTTGTTGAGATCTAGACTGAAAAATCCAAGTTTTTGACATGGGGGGGGGGGGGGGGGGGAATATAAGTACCTAAATACCTAGTATAGGGGTTTTTTTCGACGCTGTATATAAATAGTAAACTATACTCCAGGAATATTTTAAAATGTTTTTTCGTTGAGTTCATAGTTATCTTTACCTCTACCTCTGTAACTTGACACTTTATAGCATTATACCGCAGATATAATGCTATAAAGAATATATTAGACTATACTCCTGAATATTTTTTGTTTGTTTAAGTGTCCTATATCGATATATACTGGTTTAATTGTGCGCCGCATTCTTATTATTCGTATGTGTCCTCTATCAATATAGGTACAGGTTTCGTTGTGTAGTGACCATTACAGTTGAAAACTGGAAAAAAATTTGTGGCGGACTGACCACTATGCCAAAATCTTCAAAGCCAGTAGCAGCTTTTCTATTTTGTATTTGTTTTTTTTTGGCCTCACTTTCGTGTTTTGCACGTCACACCTGCCTTTTTGTTCTAATCTGAGACTCTGCCTATACAGGGGGATACTGGTAATTTGACGTATTCCTGGCAGGACGTGGATGGGGTGCTTATATACCAAGTTTAAGCATCATCAATGTATGGCCGAAAGTTAATAGTTATTGAGGTATTTTAAAGATAGCAATTTAAAAAGTGAAACATTGTCTGTTTGTTTATTTGGGGCGCTTTCACGTGATAACGGCTGGACGGGCTTTGACGAAATTTGGAATGGAGATAGCTTATACCCAGGAATAAAATAAAGGGTACTTTTATCCCGGAAAATTGCAAGATTCCACGAAAAAATTGGAAAAATGTTGATTAATCGCTGTAATAAACGGTTGCCATGGGAACGAAATAACAAGTATGTCAAAAAACATCAAGAGCATTGGTGCTATACCTACTTTTGCATTGGTTTTTAATGTCCTAGAAGAAACAGGAGGTTTTTTGCGATAAACAGTAGTCCGCGCGGAATTGCCGGGAAATTCGCGGGCGGGAAAGCTAGTAAAATGTCAAAAAACATTTAAAATGTTACCAGTATCCTTAAAAAAACGTTTTTTTTTATTTACTTTACTTGGAAAATACATCACTTAGTTTAAAAAACCTGTACCTCTTGAAGTTGTCCAACAATATGTTAACCTTTGACAAATATTGCAATTAGGTAAGAACCACTTTGAGAAGGAAGCTATATAACAGAAGAATTCAGCTGGGTTGGGCAGCATTCGGCAAGCTTCGTCAAGTCTTCTCATCGTCCATACCACAGTGCCTGAAAACAAAGGTCTTCAATCAGTGCGTCCTACCAGATATGACTTACGGTGCCGAAACGTGGACAGACACGGTTAAACTAGTCCTCAAATTAAAGGTTGCTCAGCGAGCTATGGAGACAGCTATGCTTGGAGTTTCTCTGAAGCACAAGATTCTTAATGAAGATATCCAACGGAGAACCACGGTGACCGACATAGCTCTAGAATAAGCAAGCTAAAGTTGCAGTGGGCTGGTAACATTTGCAGAAGAACCGATAACTGTTGGGGTAGATGAGTTCTCGAATGGAGACCACGTTAGGCAAACATAGTCTAGGACGCCCTGTGGCCAGGTGGATTGATGACCTGCGAAAAGTAGCTGGAAGAAAGTGAATGAGGAGAGCTGAAGATCGAGCTCAGTGGCGTACAAATATAGGCTGATGATGATGAGGATTATTATGAACACATGGAAATACCATATTCATAGCCTTTATTTAAAAATTAATCGTTTCGTAAATGCTCTAAAAAAAAGCTAAAAAAACTGTACATCAAGGAAAACTGCATTGATGGTGTATCATGTCATAGTCATGTCCCTGGTTCGATATAGTATAATCTTATGGGTAAATTCGAGTGACACATGAAGAATTTTCTTAGCTAAAAAAATGCATATGTGTGATTTTTGGCATGAAATCGACGGAATCTTGTAAACCTCTAACCGTTCCGTTTACGGTGGCTAAATTTATTAAAAATATTTGATAAAACAAATAACACGAACAAACGTCTAGTGACGCAGTTGGCCATAAGAACTCGAACTTTATGGGAATAACTGTGTTATGCTTCACCTCATAAAAACAATTCATTTCCAAAAAAAAAGATGTCAAACAAAAGGTTTTGTGTTGAATTGGAGAAATGGTTAATTGAAGAAAGCATTTATTCAATTATTGATTATTACAAAAAAGTTCGTGTCACTTTGTTTCCTACAAGGGTGCCTTTTAACTCCCATAATTTGCATTTGTTATATTGTTTTTATTTAAACACTAGCTGTACCCGCGGCTTTCCCGCGTGGTCATTTCGTTTAAAAGTAACTCATACGTGTTATTCCAGGACCAAAAGTACCTACAAAGTACAATATACTACATCTGTTCAAAATTTGTTCAGCCGTCAAATAGATTTGTATCGATTGCTCGGCATCTAATCATCAGATTAAGATACCAAGTATCCCAGTTTTTATTCAAACCCTTAGCTATGCAATAGTCAAAATTGCATCGCAATCGATTTAGTTGTATTTTCTTGATGCACGAACAAACTTACATACATACCTTCTGAAGCGACCCGACATGACATGGCCGTGATAGGTTAGAAGATGAACGCAGGAGCGAAGCGTACCGAGCTCCCGCCTTCGTCTTCTAACCAATAACGGCCATGTCAACAGCCTTCAGTGGCGACCGCCACTGAAGGCTGTTCACAGAAATCTATCTGTGTTGCAATAGCGTTATGTGGAGGTATATTTAAAAAAAACGCCGCGCAAAATCTTAAATTCGAAACTACCTATACCCGATCTCAGCTCGGCCAGTGACGTCATAAATGTTCGAATGTATACCTTTACGGTATACTTTCGAAGAATACATTTTCGCTTAATGGATTTTAAAACATGCTCGATGCCAACACGGTCTCTGACTTCAAGAGCGTTGTGTATATATATCTTCAAAATAAGCAACGACGTCGGCCCTCACTTTAATTAGTGCATCACGGAAGAACCCGTGGTTGCGCAGACGACCGCACAGTTGTGACAGTTCTGTTAGTACAACATGTAAAATAGTAAGCAGTTTGGTAACCAATACAAACAGTCGTAAGAGGGTACTTTTTATAAGGGATTGCAAATAAAACATGCACTTTCAGTAAAACTAACAAATTTACAAAGTCAAAAATATAACAAAGTAAATTGACACAATTGTTTTCTGTTTTTGAGCTTTTTTTCTAAATAATTCGAAGTGGAATTATTGTGACTGTGATGATTTAAATATTAGCATGGTCAAGCATTTGGTATTTCGCTACTTTCGCGCATAATGGCTTAATGAGAATTTGGCATTAATCGTACAATTCTACGTCTTTGAGATTTTAAGTTTTTGAATTATCAATATCCCATGATAAAACAATCGTATCGTATCGTATCATCTGTATATGTTTATCTGCTTGTTTTCAAACAAAACTTTACGGTTTACTTCAGGAAATTACTGAAGCCATAATAATATCAAAGAAAATGTAAAAATAACGCATAAAATATGTGAATGCTTATAAATATTGAGGACAAACATTTGTAGAAGAGCGTGAATTCGGCCTCTGGGTTACAGGCCGGACACGCTTCCGCTGCACCACTCTGCTTTGTGGCATGAACGCCGAATTTATAACGCGGCGGCGGTTTTTATAAACGTATATACTATTTTTATTACTTTCAAATGAACATAACTTTAGACTCTTCTCCCGCAGGAATCCCTTATTTTTTCATGATAAAAGGTATCCTTGATTTTAACACATAATATAAACTTTGACTGTGCCAAGTTACATCCAAATCCGTCCGGAAGTTTCAGCATGATATGTGTTCTTTTAAATAACTTTCAAACCCTATCCTGTGGGAACCATTGTTTTTTTCGGGATATAATGTATTATTAATTGATGAAAAAGATATTAATTTTCGTAATAATGTTTGATTTAAACCTCCAAAAGCTCCAATAATAATATATATATACTTATAATAAAACTGTTATGGGTCCAATTCTGTACTTCGAAGATATTTTGAAATTTTTTTTTGGACCTTACTCTGTATTCGGTACTGAAGCCAAAACCTCGATTTTATTTCATTTTTGTCTGTCTGTCTGCCTGTATCTTGGCTAGGCATCACGCCGAAACTACTGAATGAATTTATATGAAACTTGGTATGATTTGAGTTCATACTACGAGGTAGGACATAGGCCTTTTCATCCCGAAAAATTAAAGAGTTCCCGCAGGATTGAGGTTTAAAGTTATTTCAAAAAACACTTACCACTCTGAAACTAGTGGACGGATTTTGATGCAATTTGGTACAGTTTATATTTTATATGATGGGTTAAAATTCAGGATACTTTTTATCCTGAAAAATAAAGAGTTCCTATGGGATAATGTCCCAAATTACAGTTTTTTTTTGGTGCCGTTCTATTTTCAATACTTAATCGAAAACTGTATTTTTTTAAGTTTTGGTCTTCTGTCTGTCTGTCCGTCTGTCAGTTTGTACCTTGGAAGTGCATCACGCCGAAAATAATCAATGAATTCAAATGAAATTTGGTGTGATTTGAGTTCATACTTCGTGGTAGGACATTGGATACCTTTCATCCCGAATAATTAAAGTGTTCCTGCAGGATAGGCGTTGAAAGTTATTTAAAATAACACGTATCACGCTGAAACTACTAGATGTTTTTTTTTGAAACTTGGCACATTCATAGTTTATATCATGGGTAAAAATTGAGGATACTTTTTATCCCGAAAAATAAAGTGTTCCTGCGGGATAATGTCCAAAATTCTGTGAATTTTTTTTGGAGGCCGTTCTATATTCAATACTAAAGCCAACACTGTATTTTTTTATTTTTGTCTGTCTGTCTGTCTGTCTGTCTGTCTATCTATACCTTGGCAGCGCACCACGCTGAAAATACTCAATGAATTCAAATGAAATTTGGTATGATTTGAGTTCATACTTCGAGGAGGACATTGGATACTTTTCATCCCGAAAAAAATAAGTGTTCCTGCAGGATAGGGGTGGAAAATTATTTAAAATAACACGTAGTACGCTGAAACTATTGGACGGATGTTGATGCAACTTGGCACAGACATAATTTATAAGGTGGGTGAAAATTATGGATACATTTTGTTCCGAAAAAATAAAGGGTTCCTGTGGGATATGGGTCCAAATTCTGTTAAAGATATAGTGTTTTTTTTTGGAAGTTACTCTATTTTCGATAATGAAGCCTAAACTGTATGATTTTCATTTTTGTCTGTATATCTGCGCATCACGCCGCCAGAACTACTGGATGAATTCAAATAAAACTTGGTATGATTTGAATTGATACTACGAGGTAGGACATGTGATACTTTACATCTCGAAAAATGTATGGGTTCTAGTAGGATAGGGGTTGAAACTTATTTAAAAGAACACATACCATGCTGAAACTCATGGACGGGTTTTGATGCAACTTGGCACTGTCTTAAGTTTTATGATGGGTTAAAATTGACGACACGTTTTATTCCGAAAAAGTCCCCGGGTCCGGGTGGCAACCCACAAGCCCGGGGCCCGGGGCGGGATAGTGGTAGATGGGATACTATCGAAAAATAATGAAATATACAAATTATTAATTTTATCAACGATATATATTATTCAGTAAATATTGTTCCAATACTTATAATATAACAAATCTGAAGCTAGCCAATCAATTATTTTTTAAAAGGGATGTAGTTTCAGCTAAGCTGTCAATAACTTCATTGTAAAAGCTCCTATTCTCGTCATCCTTGATAAGATCCGATTCTGTGTTTAATATAATCGACGAATCCAACAGTTCTTGCCCCAATAGAGAGTGAAATCTCGTTTGAATGCACTTCAGTGCTGAAAAACATATCTCACAAGTCACTTTCGTGAACGAAATTGTTTAAATTACACAATATGCATCATCTAAAGTGGTGTACGTGCTGATGTGCATGTTACATTGTGATAAAAGTTTACATGCACGTGGTATGCAACTTTCGCAGAGGTCCGAACCAATTCGGAAAAAACACTTGGTGTTCTTTGCAGTTCGATCTAAGACAAGGGTCTTCAAACTGTTTAGCCTAAGGGCCAGACTGATTGCTTCACAAAGCCCCAAGGGCCAAGATATAGCTAGCTCATATTAGGTACAGTTTTGTAACTTGAAGTAAATAAATTTTGAATTGAATTTCACGCATATTTCCATTTCGGGACAAGTCGGCGAGTGAGGTATGTATTTAGTATGCCCTTGTAGCAATCTGTGGCATGGTGCGGACCCTGCAAAAAATATGAAACTTACAATAGGTCCGTTAAGTACTTAAATTGCTTACAGGGCTTTAGATATCTGGGCGCCCCGAGTGAGAAATTTTTTAGTGCCAGAAATGGCTTTTAATATCTATCGCGAACCCTTACGCATCCTTGAACTTTACCGTATTTGTAGGTAGTGTATACATGTGATTTATAATACAAATTTTGAAAATGTTGAGGTGCTCATTTTATCAGGGTAATTAAAGACAATGTGCAATATTGTGGAAAAAATATAAGCGGTTATAATCGATCATCTGTGAGTGAAAAAACATTAATATTAATAAAGCGTGAGCGAAGCGAGCGCGAAATTTTTGAGCTATTTCTGGTACATTATGAGAGTGAGGAAACAATAATAACTAATAAACCTAATAATACTTTTTATTGAAGGCCAGTGTAACAAGTGCGAAAATTTTAGAAAAAAATCTCTGAGTTGCATAATGGTCACAGAAAAAAAAAAACATTAATGGAGTTTCTCAGCATGCGAACATATATAATAATACAAAGGCACTAGAAGAGAGCGCGAAATTATCGAAATATTAATTTACTAGGGGCGTAGTGGCTCTGTGAGCTGTAGACCTCGCGCGTATAAACTTTTTTTGCAATCTAGCAGTGCACAGTAGTGCCATCTAGTGACTTTATTGTAAAACTAACATTAACAACCAAGGGATTGATGAAGATCAATCCTTACCTAGTGAGGAAAGGGCTGATTCCACTGGTAGAAACCTAAAAGTGAGAAATTTACTGCATTTTGAGGAGCTATTCTGCTTATCACTCTGAAGATCCTCATCAACTGTTCCCCAAATTTTTATGAGACTAGTTTAAAGTTACTACCTTTCAAATAAAATAAAGAACCATCGATATTGGATCTAATAAGGCGGAGATATTCAGTAGGCCTCTTTTTGCCCATTTTTGGGGGAAGTACCCCCCCATCTAAAATCCCCGAAGACTAAAAAATTCTAAACATTCGCTTAACCTGTATACCAAGTTTCGTCTAGATCGGTTAAGCTACCTGTAGTGGATAACAGAGATCCGGACAGACATCCGGACATACGAAAGCATTTTTGCCCAAGATGAAACGGACTCGCACACGCTCGATAATTATTGTGGATCTCTTCAGTAGCAATATGAAAGCTGCCAATATTACCAACAAGGCGCGAGGGTAGCGAGCACAATTATTTAAAGTTACTTCTAGGGAAAACAAAGGATCTTTTGAGTGTTCAATAGATTCGCCATATTCCGTGTTAAAAAAGTCAGAAATATAATAAAGGCGCGAGCGCAGGAGCGCGATTTTTTTAGCTTAATCCACCACGAGTATAAGAAAAAAAAAACGGGCCCTAGCCTACTCGGGCCGTACGTACCACCTCGCTGCCCGCAAGCCAGGCCCGTGGAGGGCCCGCACAGGCTAGGGCCCGGCTGGCAAACGCCACCTCGACTATATGGCCAGTCCGACGCTGGTCACTAACACTAAAGTCAACATTAGAAACGGGATAACTATTTACCATACGCATAGACAAAAGCCAGTATAGATCAGTGACCTATATCTTTTGTACTGATTTTCCGATGTACAGCACTGTTGCAAGCTCACGCATAAACATTTTAAAAGTTAAATAGATATACATGGTAAAATAATAATCTCGTTTCTAATATTGTTGACATTCATAATAATTAATAGCTGTTTTGTATTATGTTTTAGGTCTGTTTTAGTTTAGTCAAAGATACTCGTAGTTCATAGTAGCAGTTATTTTGTTTTCTACTAAATTAATATCCAATGCGTCACTGCAACAAACAAGAGTTATAGCTAGCGGCACGTAAGTCTAGTGGTGAACGAAACGTGGCGGGGATCTTGGCACAGACAGTTTTGCCACGTTTCATTCACCCCTAGACTTACGTGCCGCTAGGTATAACGAGTATACCCTACTAAACTTGACGTTTTTACTGCAAAGTACGACCGGCCGGGCGCACCACGTACATCACGTAAATAGCGTAAACGTAAGCCTTGGTACCGGAGGGGTTGGGGCAAGTTCTTATGACGTTTTTATAAGGGCAAGGGAGCTCTAAATCGATGGCAACTCGATTAGGGCGCGGACATTCATAATGCGAGGGTTAGAACGATCCAGTGCTCGCATCCATTCCATGGAACGAGGACGATTGAAATGAGTTGTTTTTTCAAGTTCGCATAACGAACATAGATACACACAATATTATATAAGTAAAAACCATTTAAAAATTATGAAGTGTAGTGGAATTCATCAAATTAGCTTAGTAGGTAATACTTAGTAGGATTTACTGCGCTATCAGCATTAAGGCCATCTTTAGCGAGCAACCTAAGGTGGTTTTACCTTATTAAATAATAACTTACTAAGCAATTTACTACTGTTACTTCTTGTTAAAGTTATTTAATAATTCACATGAGCACAACAAGGCTTTGGCTAGGTTTCGGGCATTGCTACGGGGACCACCATATCCGATAGTAAGTCATAAGCGGCACATCTAAAGCCTCAAGAACGTCAGATAGTCATCCTCAAATGACTCTTTCTTTAAGCATATGCTTTGTTTGCTGAGCAAAATGGGACATCAAATCACGAGCTCACTAGTTCTGTAACTAAACACATGACTCATTTTAATCTAGTGATCCAGTAACCGATCCAGCAAAAGGACTGATTCAAGCACGTCACTGCGTTAGCAATATCTTGGGAATCGATTTGAAAATCCCATTTATCATGTCTTCATGGAGAATTGAGGGTCTCGATCACAGGAAAGTCAATGTATTGGAGAAAAGCGATATTGCTTATTGTTATTTGATTACTATAGGGGCAGTGAAGGGCAGTGCAGATCCCTCATGACATGGCATTCAGCACTGTTATGTTACATTTTGGTAGTTGTTGTTATAGCTAAGTATTTTAATATAGCAAGATGGTGGCTGAACCCTGAACTAGTTACTCTCTAACCGAACGGTAAATTGTGTCATCCGATGGCACCCGGTTCGAATCTCGGCTATACGCCGCGGCGGCTTATTTCAAAAGGTGCCGATTTTTTCTTCGTTCGAAATAGTGATGGAGAAAATTGTAAGGAATCTGACATAGGGGATGTCCTCAGAAACTGAAGGCTCAGTGACCGATCTGCACTGGGCGTGGATAGTGGATTATCGCCCATACTCTCTGTTACTGTTTCTCTCTGAAAGAAAGCCCGTTTCACCGCTGCTTATGACCGCTCTGTATGATCGCTGGAAATCATGCTGAAATTATGTTCGTCCTTAGTACCTAACATATAGACCCTTTCCGATTACTTTACATCAAAATAACTTCATTCAAGATCTGCTTCATTGATGAATATTTCCTTTCCCTTTAATGTATACATAGACACCTTGTTCATTCACACCAAAACAATCCGATTTGTCAACGATAATCAAGAAGTCATTTGAGAATTTTTCACAGAGCATCCTTATTAAAGCGCAACCTTGCTGTACTAGCGTCTAATATTCTGTGGCTGTATTGAGCAACAGTCCTAGGACGTTTTTTCCAAAATACTTTTATGTATGATGTATATCATTGAACGAGTCATGTTTGTAGAGGACCTATCGCAGAGGCGAAGCGAAGGAATTGGTCTCGCGTTATCCACGGCTGACAACGACCAAGGTCACGGCTGTGAAACTGTACCTACCTAGAGCACAGAATAAATGATAGTACTAAGCCTAGAGCTTGTCATTAAGTAAATGATTGCTATGCTGTGCGGACTAACTACAGCCTTAACTGTGTTCTAACTAACACCTATGCTGTGACTAGCATCTATTGTGAGAAGTGACTATTAGCTCAACTGTGAAAAATAACCGTCGCGTATTAGAATATTATCAGGCGCTGCCAAAGAGAATACAAATAGTACATAAGAGGCGCTACATTGTTCAGGCGCTCGGGGAAGTGAACTAAGGTATCAAGGTATCCTCGAGCGTGGAAAATGAAAGCTGATACGTAGAAAAACGTTAAAAAATAGTTGAATCACTTTTAAACTACAAAATAAACCATCTCTTAAATTCTGTATGTGTTCTTGATTCCCTTTTTGACCGCCTCCAAACGCAGCCGTCGGTTGATCGCTCCGAAAACAAGTGCTGTAAAAAAAACGACTTCCAATGGATTAACTAAAAAACTAAAAAATAACTACTGATCCAATTTTGATAAAATTTATATGGGAGCAAAATTTGATCGGGTTATCAAACAAAAAATAATTTACAAAATAGGCCCGCAATTGACGGAGAAATCAGTGAAAATACACAAAAAAACATTAATAAATTCGAAGAAAAAGAAAGAACCTCTTCATATAATGAAGTCGATTATAAAGATGAGCGACGCGCGAGTTGCCAGCTCTAAATATTCAAATGTACCACATAACTTCATACTTTAAAACAATTATGAAAAAAACATAAATGAAATAATATATACTTACGCATATAAATCTAAACATGTGTATATCGAAATATTTACTCTGGTTGACATTAATGTAGCAAGGTTTCAGAAGGGCGTACATAAAAAGGTTTTCTTTGTAGTCGCTTTGCGATAAGTTTTGCCGGAGGGCAGGTGTTGTAACCTAATTTTCTTATCAACCAACTTAAAAAAATTAAGAGATTCTCAAGTTGATGTGTATGTATGTAATATTTTGTAGAGAATGCGTAATATTCATAATATTAGTCTTTATGGTTGTCTAAGCATATACCAAATTTCGTGTTTGTATGTATGTATGTATGTATGTGATATTGTCCAAAATTCTTAATATCCATATCTGTTAGTATATATGAGTATCTCAACAAATATATCAACTTCCATAGAATATTATGCCAGCAACTGAACAATTTTTTACACGTTTAATATTATTAAGATTCAACAGCTAGTACAGTAAGGAACGTAATTACAAAATATTGGGACATTAGGATACTTGTATCAGCTTTAATCTAAAATCCTACACGACAATTTTTATCAACTACACTTGAAACATAACCAACATTTCCTTCTATATTACAGCCGTAAAACAGCTACGATCTCCGCTAGGACAAGCCTGTGTCGCCTTCTTTGCGAGACATCAATGCCGCAAATTAAACAGTGTATCTGTTGCACAGTTTCGTTAGAGCGATGGTGGCCTAACGGTTCTATAGTGCAATTTAGATTCCAACGATACCGGGTTCAAAACCTAGACTCCGCACCAATGACTTTTCTAAGTTATGTGCGGTTTTCCACCGCTCCGTGCTTCGGAGGGCACGTTAAGCTGTCGGTCCCGGCTGTTATTGATTAATAGCAGTCGTTAAGCCATGTCAGAGGCCCTCGGGCGGCCTGACAAACTCTGAAATCAGAGGCAAGCACTACCTCATACGACAAACAAACAGTTTCGATAGAAAACTGTTTTGATGGAAAAGTTCTGAGTCACTGTTCGTGCGAAGGTACTCGTAGTTTGGTAAGTTTCGGTGTCCATAATATGCGAGCCGAGCTCAGCGAATGTTGAAGAGTTGTTGAAGTCCAAGTTAAGCAAAAAAACAGAAATAGTCACACGAAATAGTATCCTGTATTAATAAAAAACCTGTGTGACTAAATATCCACAATGCCGTAAACAAAGCGAATGAAAATATCTATACTTAAAATACAGCAATAGGAACGAAAAAGTCTGTACATAGAAGATTATTTAAAAAACAACAACAAACAATACAATATAACATTTTTAAAATTCGTGTCTGTCTGTTTGTTTGTTCGGGCAGCACGTAAAAACTACTGAACCGATTGCGATGTGGTTTTCACTGTTAGATAGCTTAGGGTTTGACTTAAAAACTGGTGTACTTGGTATCTGAATCCCATGGGTAGAAGTCGAGCAATCAATAAAGAATTTTGATCAAATGTTGGTAGGTATATTGGTATTTTAGGTCTTGGAATAGTATTTATTGTACTTTTAACCTAGAGAAATGACCAAGCGTTCGAAGCAAGCTGATTTATTCCAGTTTCCTGTGATAAATTGAACATGTTGTAAAACACTATTATAGTAAACTTTTTATTAATTCGTATTTACAGTTCGAAATGACGAAGAAAGGGATATAAAAAATAAATTTAAATTATGATAAAATAATCTACAGAGGAAAGCATATTCCGGCCAGACATACTCCTTTCACGAATGTATGTATGTCTCTTTGTTCACGTATTTCTCGGAAACTACAAGTCTGGTTGAAATAGTTCAATTTGTAATAGTTTCAGTATTTTTCAACACAGGAAATAGTTTGATAAAAAGTTATGGACTGTTAACTGTTTCCAGTATGTTTTTTTCTTAGAAAACTGAATAAATACTTAATAATACAAATAATACTTAGGCCTACTTTAACGAAACTAAAAAGTAAATAAATACAAAATAGGTGTACAATAGGTGGTCTTATCGCTAAAAAGTGTTATCTTACAGACAACCTAACCTAACCATTTGCTGCAATCAGCACGCTTGAAAGGCGGCTTTGGTGATCGCAGTAGATGTTACACAGGTGCATGCTGCTGCCCCTGTCCTGAATACACTGAGCTGGTAGCACCCATGGGATGAGAAGGGAAAAATATAGAAAGAAATAAAGAAAAACCATTTATTCTACACTAGCTGTACCCGCGGCTTCGCACGCGTATTCTTTTCTTTAGGTTCAAAGTACCATAATGTGCTATTCCAGGACCAATATACCAACATTTTAACAAAATTTCTTCAGCCGTCAAAAATACTTTATCAATTGCTCGGCTTCTAACTTACCGGATTGAGATACCAATTACACCAGATTTAAATCAAACCCTAAGCTATCTAACAATGAAAACCGCATTGCAATCGGTCCAGTAGTTTTTACGTGATACGTGAACAAACAAACTTACAGACAAACTGAAAGAAAGAAACGATTAACAAAAAAATAATTGTTTAACCTTTTTAAGCATCCAAGAGCATTTTTTTCATTTGAATTGATTTAGTAGTTTGGGTGCAATGCGCGGTCAAGATACGGACAAACAGACAGACAAAATTAAAAAGTAAAACAGTTTGGCTTCATTATCGAATATAAAGAACCATCCAAAAAATATTTTTTATTACTTAAATATTATCATAACTTTGGACCCATATCCTGCAGAAACCCTTTACTTTTTCGGGATAAACCGTGTCCGCAATTTTAACCCATCATACAACTTAAGACAGTGCCAAGTTGCATCAAAACCCGTCCATTACTTTCAGCGTGGTACGTGTTCTTTTAAATAAGTTTTAACCCCTAAATAAAAACCCATAAATTTTTCGATATGTAAAGTATCCTATGTCCTACCTCGTAGTACGAACTCAAATCATACCAAGTTTCTTTTGAATTCATCCAGTAGTTCCGGCGGCGTGATGCGCGGCTAAGATACAGACTGACAGACATATAGACAAAAATGAAAAAACATACAGTTTAGGCTTCTCGAATATAGAGTAACTTCCAAAAAAAAAACTATATCTTTAATGTACAGAATTTGGACCCATATCCCCCAGGAACCCTTTATTTTTTCTGGACAAAAAGTCAAAAATCTTATAAACTATGTCTGTGCCAAGTTGCATCAACATCCGTCCAATAGTTTCAGCGTGCTAAGTGTTTATTTAAATAATTTTCCACCCCTATCCTGCAGGAACCCTTTAATTTTTCGGGATGAAAAGTATCCTATGTCCTACCTCGAGGTATGAACTCAAATCATTCCAAATTTCATTTGAATTCATTGAGTATTTTCGGCGTAATGCACTTCCAAGGTACAGACAGACAGACAGACGGTCAGACAGACAAAAATTAAAAAAATACAGCTTTGGCTTTAGTATTTCATTTAGAACGGCCCCCAAAAACAATTACAAAATATCTTTAATTTACAGAATTTGGGACATTATCCCGCAGGAACTCTTTATTTTTTCGGGATAAAAGGTATCCTTAATTTTAGCCCATCATATAAACTATGACTGTGCTATCCAACATGAAAATTCGCATTTCAATCGATTCCAGTATATTTACGTGATGCGCGAACGAACATCCAGCTATCCAACATGAAAAACCGCATTTCAATCGAGTCCAATAGTTTTTACGTGATGCGCGAACAAACATCCAGCTATCCAACATGAAAAACCGCATTTTAATCGAGTCCAATCGTTTTTACGTGATGCGCGAACAAACATCCAGCTATCCAAAATGAAAAACCGCATTTCAATCGAGTCCAATCGTTAGTACGCGATGCGCGAATAAATATCCAGCTATCCAAAATGAAAAACCGCATTTCAATCGAGTCCAATCGTTTTTACGTGATGCGTGAACAAACATCCAGCTATCCAACATGAAAAACCGCATTTCAATCGAGTCCAATCGTTTTTACATGATGCGTGAACAAACATCCAGCGATCCAACATGAAAAACCGCGTTTCAATCGAGTCCAATAGTTTTTACGTGATGCGCGAACAAACATCCAGCTATCCAACATGAAAAACCGCATTTCAATCGAGTCCAATCGTTATTACTTGATGCGCGAACAAACATCCAGCTATCCAAAATGAAAAACCACATTTCAATCGACTCCAATCGTTTTTACGTATGCGTGAACAAACATCCAGCTATCCAACATGAAAAACCGCGTTTCAATCGAGTCCAATAGTTTTTACGTGATGCGCAAACAAACATACAGCTATCCAAAATGAAAAACCGCATTTCAATCGAGTCCAATCGTTTTTACGTGATGCGTGAACAAACATCCAGCTATCCAACATGAAAAACCGCGTTTCAATCGAGTCCAATAGTTTTTACGTGATACGCGAACAAACATCCAGCTATCCAAAATGAAAAACCGCATTTCAATCGAGTCCAATCGTTTTTAAGTGATGCGTGAACTAACATCCAGCTATCCAACATGAAAAACCGCGTTTCAATCGAGTCAAATAGTTTTTACGATATGCGTGAACAAACATCCAGCTATCCAAAATGAAAAACCGCAATTCAATCGAGTCCAATCGTTTTTACGTGATGCGTGAACAAACATCTAGCTATCCAACATGAAAAACCGCGTTTCAATCGAGTCCAATAGTTTTTACGTGATGCGCGAACAAACATCCAGCTATCTAACATGAAATACCACATTTCAATCGAGTCCAATAGTTTTTAGGTACGTGATGCGCAAAAAAACATCCAGCTATCCAACATGAAAAACCGCATTTCAATCGAGTCCAATAGTTTTTACGTGATGCGCGAACAAACATCCAGCTATCTAACATTAAATACCGCATTTCAATCAAGTCCAATAGTTTTTAGGTACGTGATGCACGAACAAACATCCAGCTATCCAACATGAAAAACCGCATTTCAATCGAGTCCAATAGTTTTTACGTGATGCGCGAACAAACATTCAGCTATCCAACATGAAAGCCCCCTTTTCAATCGAGTCCAATAGTTTTTACGTGATGCGCGAACAAACATCCAGCTATCCAACATGAAAAACCGCATTTCAATCGAGTCCAATAGTTTTTACGTGATACGCGAACAAACATCCACAGACAGACACACAACTTTGAAAAACGTTATGTTTTTGTTCATTTTAAGTACTCGAGGGCTTTTTTTTTTAATCTTCTTTGTTTAGTCTTTTTGTAACCAACTTGCTTTAGATTTCGACGTGCTCTTCAAATTTTCACTTTGTCGCCAGTTTTCATAACTCCCGGAAACTTTTCAGGTAACCCCCTTGTTGAGCACCAAATGATTGGACTTTGCATAAATTACATGGAACGGAAAAAGGCGAGGCTGTTTAAATTCGAATAATTAATTAATGCAGACATCTTGTTACATAATACCATAATGTTCGATATCTGGTTTAATAGCTTATGATTAAAGAGATATGTCTGTGAAAACAAAACTGGAGATGGTCAGTTGTGGGCATGGTCGTAAAAAACGAAAGTATAATACTTTCACAAAAATCAGGAATTAATGTATGTTGATGAACAATATAGCTACATAATATTGGTAGTAAATAAACAAACTTAACTAAAATACTTCAGTATTTTATTAACCCGCTTTCTTGTCTGTTGTTGTTTGTTCAATACAAATATAATAAGTTTTAAACTAACTTCCCGATGAATAACAATGACCAAACATCTTTTTAAAACTTAGAATACGTAGACATAGAAAAATATATGTAAAATCTTGTTATTTAAATTCTTCCAAAGGCGTGCTTTCTTGTCATTTAAGGTAGTACTGGCCTCTGGTGTCTGAGTTTGTCAGGCCGCCCGAGGGCCTCTGACATGGCTTAACGATTAATCAATAACAGCCAGAATCGATAGCTTAACTTTCCCTCCGAAGCAAGGAGCGATAGAAAACTGCACATAACTAAGAAAAGTCACTGGTCCGAACCCGGTATCGTTGGATTCTAAGTCGCAATAGTAAACCGCTAGCCTTTCATAGCTCTCCTTTTTTTTATTTACTATTCCATCGTTTGACCACAATCTCACCTGATGGAAAGCGATCATGTGGTCGAAGGTGTAGCATGCTTGCCTAGTAGATACCTATTCACTCTTGACTTGAACACACTTGGGCCATTATTCTCTATGAACAGTCACACGCGTAACGCGTCTCGCTGTGGAATCGTTCGGAAAAGTACGGCAATTCTCGAACATGCACAAACAATTCCACGCAGATATCTTAACGCGGCGCGTTACGAGGCCGAGTCGTAATAGAGAATAAGGGCCTGGGGTGACATTTTACCGGAAACACTGACGAGGGCAGAGCATTCCACTCCTTTACAGTTCTTATAATTTTACAAATAATCCAGTGTTATGAACTTGAGATAAAAATGTTCTCAAGTTTCTGCTTTCGTTATCGTCGGGATCTCAGATTACATCGATGGTTAGTTGCTCGTTTATCGCGCCAAATAGACAAAATGAATTTTTGATGTGTAACATCTCTCCGCACGCTTTCCTGTAATCTTTGAGAGTGATTTCGTGAAAAGTGTAACCAATGTGTGACCGGAAGTGTGTGACCGGAAGTATAACAGGAAGCCAGGGAAGCGCGCGCTATTTGATTTGACCAATGAGCGCGCGCGGTGCTATCAACCTAGAAACCATCACATAGAATGTTTAAAGTGCAAAATGTAAACACCTCAGTCGGGCATAAAAATCTGGTACTTCAGATTAGTAGCCAAGTGTTTGCAAGCTGAGCTATCCAGACATACGGTTTTTTTTCGAAAATTAAGATCAGATGAATTACATACGAGTTGCTGAGTCACAGTTGACCAATGAGCGCGCGCGGTGCTAGAGTATTTTAATGTTGCATATTACCAAGGTGAGATGTCAGATGTCACACAGCATAATGCGACACTACTGTAAGGGTCGCTCGTTTTTTTAAACAGATCTCTATGGCAGCTGACAAAACTGTTAAAAATAGGAAGATGTGTTCATACAAATCTATCTAGAAGTTTTCAAACGTATTAAAACAGCAATTAAGGATTTTTGAAAAATCGATTTCATTCTTCATCATCATCATCACTATCAGTCCGCTGCTGGACATAGGCCTCTCCCAAAGCACGCCACTGAGCCCGATCTTCCGCTCTTCCTTCCTTACCGCCAGCAGCCACCTTGCATAATTATGTCGTCGCTTCACCTAGCCTGAGGACGTCCAACATTACGTTTGCCGAGTCGCGGTCTCCACTCAAGAATACGTCTACCCCCAATGGTTATATCGGTCCTTCGGCAAATATGACCAGCCCACTGCCACTTCAGCCTGTTAATCCTATATCGATAACTTTGGTTCTCTGTCGGATCACTTCGTTCCGGATTCGATCTCTCAGAGAAACTCCGAGCATACCGACTTTACATTGGTGAACTAGTCGTACCGTGAGTCCAACTTTCAGCTCCGTAAGTCGTAGCACGCACCGGTTGAAGACATTAGGATCTGGACTCTACTAGAAGTCTCGAAGTCATGAAATTAACATCTTTTTTTTCTATAGTCATCTCTTTCCTAATGCAATGTATGAAAATTTAGAAGTATGATTTTTCATTAGTTAAAGCAACAGAAAGCTATAGAAAAACATGACACAACTTTTGTTTGTTATAAGCAGAAGAAGCCAATTCCACGTTTCACTATCACATTATATCGGATTGAGATAAAAAAATACTTTAAAATGTGGGTACATACTCGCGTCTACGTTTAAAATATATAACTTAATTGCTGTTTTAAGTTTAATAACCTCTCGGTAGATGGATTTCTAGAAACATCCATATTAATATATAAAAGTTAAACGTTTGTTTGTTCCTTTGTTTGTTTGGGGAGCTTTCACGCGATAACGGCTGGACGGATTTTGATGAAATTTAGAATGGAGATAGCTTATACCCTGGAATAAAACATGGGATACTTTTTATCCCGGAAAATTGTAAGTTTTCACGGGAAAACAGGAAAATGTTGATTACTCACTGTAAGGAACGGTTGTCATCACAGAATGGTCTGTGGTTGTCATGGAAGCGATATAACAAGTCTGTCAAAAAACATCAAGAGCATTGGAGTACCTACTTTTGCATTGGTTTTTAATATCCTAGAAGAAAATAGCATGCTTTTTTTCGCGATAAACAGTAAGTCCACGCGTAAGATGTCGCGGGCGGGAAAACTAGTAGGTATCTTAATATCTTTAACGGTTATCATAGCTGCCATATGGATCATATTAAAAAAACACACCTGTTTATATACGTTAGTGTGTTGGTTTGTTCCTAATTCACGCATCGTGTTTTTTTTTGCATAAAGTATTTCAAGTACCGGAGCGGACAGTGTTATAGTTTCATCATTGTCATAGTAAAGCGTGAAACACATTTTTTTGCAGTAACGTCTTTAGCATTTCATTTTATATTCCTTTTCGTTATCAACTTAGAATTTGAGTGGAATATTGAAAAAGACCGTGCAATCCACTAGAACATCCAGACAACTGCGCAAATAGCGTTATCTACGTCGTAAAAACATCCAAAGGCTCCTTGTTCGCCCGCCCGCGACCGCGCCCGCGCCCGTGCTCGCGTGTTTACGAAACGGATTGCACTGCGCAGGAGTTGATAAGATCGTTGTTATAGTTGCTACTTTGATGTAACTTTCAAGAATCATGAAAATTGGCGTAATTCAGGCAATTGTGTATGGTGTAGCTGTTTTTCTTTATTAACCCCCGAACGCGAAAAGAAAGGGTTCTTATAAGTTTATGTGCATGTGTATCTGCTGTAGCATCGTAGCTCCTCAACGAATGGATCCATTATGATGTTATTTTTTCTGTTTGTAAGCTGATGTGATCGAGAAGGTTATTAGTATAATGGCGGGGTCGGGATCATAGCTCCCAAACGAATGGACCGATTTTAATGCGCTTTTTTCTGTTTGAAAGCTGATGTGATAGAGATGGTTCTTAGCTATAATGGGAGAGGAAGGTCAGGGGTTATATTAACTGGTGCTTGTGTGTGCGTCTTTCTCGAGTTGAGTCATATAAATTCAAAGGTCTCTTCACTTTTTAATCTGGTAAGTAGACTTGGTATAGAGTCACAGTGAGTCACTCAGGTATCTTTCGTGAGCCTTCCCCTGACTTTGAAATAAACGCATTATTTGAATGTATATCTTGGTCATTTTGTGCCAAATTAAATACATGGGCATTTTAGTATTTTCACAAATACACAAAAAATATGACTCACGCAATTATGCAGGTGCAATTCAGCTGCTCTGCAGTATGTACACTGTGGTTAGCTGAGGCAAGAAGGTTTAAACTAAAGACGGAGACCGCACCGCTAAACAAATGAGTGCATAGCAAATGGTGGCTGCGTATGCGTGAGTAGATAATTTGTGGTTGATACACAATATCATCACAAAACAAAACATTGTTTTTGATTTCCGTGAGAATTTGACAGAATTGACATGACTTATAAGGTCAAGAACTTTGCTGCGACGTACTGGCCGATCGACATAACATGGTGAAAATGTGTGCATTACAGGCTTGTGCAAACGATCGGCATATCGTGGGTGCTTCACTTTCGATTTGGCGGTGTGGTCTCCATCTTTTATAAACCTTTTTAGGCTGAGCTGTAATAATAAAGCATGTTTGCGCCTTGCAACCCCACTATACCAGGAAAAACCAAATAAGAGCCGGAATCTACCACCATCGTGAGTTGTGCGGCTGTTGGCCATCACTCGCATTTCCTTGAATAGTTAGGACGTGTTACCGGTTATCCAACACCACTGACGTAATTTGCGAGAGCCTTTATATCTAGCAGTGGCTTAACACAGGCTGATAATGACAATGATGATGATTATGATAAGACCGATATCGTTAGGTAACCGGTGGACGCGGATCTCGGATCTCGGTGCATCGCAGATCGCGGCCGGTTCCAGCCGACTCCAAACCGTGTCGCCGACCTCCGAGCAGTTTAGGCACTATGCAGTAGGAAAACTCTTACCTCGGCTCTAAACTATGGCAAAAATATTGGTACCAATGTTGGTTGGTAATTATGCCACACATATTGGGTTCCACACGTCGGAGATCGTGCTAGTTTGAAGTTGAACCAAAGCTAAGAAATCTGAACAATGTCATTTTCAGTTTATCCACACCAATATATAAAAGTGAAATGTTTTGTGTTTGTTTGTTTGTTTGGGGAGCTTTCACGCGATAACGGCTGGACGCCGGTTTCTTATTAAGTTTTTAAAATCTCGACAAACTTGAGAAAAATAGAAACCAATATGATTGGTAGATAAACCACGTCTGTCATTGGTTAGCCTATAGGAGAGCCGGTCTTTTTTGTGCCAAAAAGGTATAAAAAGCGGAAAAACCTTCAAAAAATTGAGCAGTATCCAGTTCGCAGTAGCAGTCGAAACAACAAGAAAACCACCCCAAGCAGTTCTCCTAACTAGTGACCATATAATTAGTGCCATAGTGCAATCATTTTCCAGGGCTCCGATAGCCAACATTCTATAACCGGGCTAACGTAAAGTAAAATAAGTTTATAAAATAAGCAGAATAAATAGTTTTATTTTGATCAATGCAAGTCACAGTGTTTTTAATCTTAACTCAACCACCTTCGCTAAATTGGAACCCCGCACCGCGAGAGTCCGCAACAAGTACGTTTACCAAGCACGTCCAGGGCCCTGTTTCATAAAACTTACAATTATAGTTTACCATTGCAATTTAGTGTACATTGATGCATATGTTAGAGTGTTACGTGTAAATATGAACTTTGCTAGAAGATAAACTTCATTGTACACTAAATTGTAATAGTAAACTACAATTGTAAGTTTTATGAAACAGGGCCCTGGATAAGGTGAGTCTAAGAATGCTTACTTACGAATGTAGTCTGGGTGTATTGCTATCGCTGGGGCATATTTCGTTTGATAAAAACGACATGCGCCCGCTTGCTTACGCTTACCTACTCTATTGCAGGAAACTCTATTTTGTCGATCAACATGCTGGATGTATTATTTTACTGGGGCCAACCAACGTAGCGGCCATGGCCACAGCCATGGCGTTGTGGAGTCAACATTACTTAGAGCATTGAATTGGCCTGTTTTCTTTTAGCTTGAGTCAATCCTGCCTGGCCTAGGCGAGTGGCGTAAAACCTGTCCTCTGGGCCCCGATTCTGTAAGCTATTGAAGCGCGATAACGCAAGTCGATCGCTTGAATTTTTTTGAGAAATTTTCTTATTTACCACTTAAAAGTGCTGGAAGCGAAAATTTTGCTAAAATTTTCCCTTTTTGTTTTTTTTTGTTTTTTTTTTATTTTTCAGTTTTTTTTATTTTTTGAATATTTCCAAAAAAAAAACACTTCTAGCACTTTTAAGTGGTAAATAAGAAAATTTCTCAAAAAAATTCAAGCGGTCAGAATCGGGGCCCTGGTATAGTGGCACGGTGTAGGTACTTCTCTCAGGGATTCTCAACTCACCAGGTTCTTAACATACCTACCAGACTTAACATTAAAATAGGTTGCGTTTGAAATTCAATACTTGAAACATTAATAAAAGCAAGTGAGCATGCCGTCACCGTTGGTACCACATACTTTGTTCTCTTTTTACAGCCCCATTTTACTCCGTAGATAGGTATACAGATAAACTACCTCATCAAAATCAGGCAAGGTTGACTGTTTCAAATGGAGTAAATAATAGAGTCGGTATATGTATCATTTATGGCATGCAAATTGTTTTTATATTACATTACTAGCTGCACCCCACAACTTCACCCGCGTGCAAAAGTTGCCACGCCCGTCATTAGGGTTGCCCTCTGTCACCTTGAAACCTGACACTTTGACAACTGTCACTTTGACACCTGTCACTCACATTGAATTGGCATTATAAAATGTACCTACACATCATCATCATCATCATTTCAGCCTTTAGCAATCCACTGCTGAACATAGGCCTCCCCCAGAGAGACGAATGTTCTTGTGCCTCCTCCATCCACTCCCTGCGATGGCTACATGTCGTCCGTCCATCGTGCCTCCCTACACTTCATTTGCTTGTTTGTGGTCGCCATTCGATAACCTTTATTCCCCAGCGGTTGCCGGCTCTGCGAACTATATGGCCTGCCCATTGCCATTTCAACTTGCTAATTCTGAGAGCTATGCCTATATGCTATAGCCTTGGTTCTTCTAAGGATTTCCTCGTTACGGATCTTATCACATAGTGAAACTCCAAGCATAGATCTTTCCATTGCTTGCTGTGTGACTTTGAGTTTATGTATGAGACCAATAGTTAGCGACCACGTCTCAGTGCCGTATGTCATCACTGGCAACACGCACTGATTATAAACTTTCGTCTTGAGGCACTGCGGTATCTGTGACGTAAATATGTGGCGTAATTTCCCGAACGCTGCCCATCCGAGTTGGATTCGTCGGTTGACCTCTTTGTCAAAGTTGGATCTACCCAGTTGGATCGTCTGACCCAAGTAGACATAGTGATCAACAGCTTCGATAATATCGTTCCCAACATAGACCGGCAATGGGAGCAAGATTAGCAGTTGACATGATGTTCGTCTTACCCATGTTCATTTTAAGATCTACCAGTACCTATACATAGTGTATTGAATTATATTTACTTATACCCTAATGTCCTTTTCTGTACCCCTGACAACTTGTGTGCAAAATTTCATGATTATCGGTACCGGGCATATTTATAACAATAGAATATACTTATAACAATAAACACTACGCGAAATATAGGTGAGATAGATATGTGCTACTTTTTCTACTCACGGTATTCCTCTGTGTCGCTGCTGCAGCCACCGTCACACTGAAACAGAGTTAACTGTTCCTAAAACACCGCACAGATCACTGTACATTGCTGCTTTGAGTCGTAAGACACTTATCACTTAGGACTATGCAGGATAACTCATGTGGGTGTATTAATTTTAAACTGAAAAAGAAACAATAAAAAAATAAAATATAACAGAAATATGAAGGATGACAGTAAACGATTTCTAAAATTTTAGGGAAAATTGATAAAAATCTTTGCAAAACAAAGACCAATTTTATCTCGTCAACAAAGTATACACTTGTTCCTAATAGATTACAATTTAAAACTGCAGTCATTTAAACATCTACTACCAATTTAAGAGCAAGTAATTAAATTACTGCAGTATACAAAAAGACCAGATTCAATCTTTTGATAGGCACTTAATCGAAAAAAAAACAGAGCCAAGTTAACCATAAAACTAGCAATGCACGCGTAACTCGTGTAAACATCGCCGGAGTGACTCACCCTAGTACGGAGGCGCGAGCCCCTCTTCCCTCAGCCGAGAGGGCGCGCCAGTCCTCACTCGACCTCCTCGCAGAGAGAGCGCGCCGCGAGACCTAAACCAGTGCCGACAAATAACAGTTCCAAACCTCACACAAAAACCGTGCTGTGTACCACATTTCACAATAAGACATTGGATTTTTGTCACTGTAAGTACTGGCAACACTAAACTTTTTTGTTATTGACAAGGTGAAAACTGCTTAGTAGAGATTGGATTTTGAAAGGTGAATGAATCCGCACGCTTGGCTCCCGGTCTATATTGTTACTATTTGAAAGGGACTATAGAACTGAATGAACGATACTTGCGATGGAAATAGAAACAAAAGGGTTTTCAGAAATTAATATTAGAAATATGTAATACAGCGGGTTAAATAATCGCTGAATTTAATTTAGTTCCTCGTTTTTATATTGCTTGTGTTTTCCACTTTTTTTTTCCACTCATACATTTTCACGACGTAAAAAGAGCTGTGTTTAAGTTTAAATTATTCGAGTCTGTGGCATTGTTAATTTATGTATAGCTCCCAAAGATAGCTCCCAACCAGATTGATGACCGATTCCAATACGTTGTTTTACTTGAAAGCTGAATTAGCGTCATGGTTCTTAACTTTGTTTCGAAGATCGTTGCAGCCGTTCTCAAGATATTTGGCACACATCACTTTTGTGAAGGAAACTCGGGCACTATTGCATTTCAGTTTGTGCTAAAAAGTGCCATTTTAATTACATTCTTCTAACCTGCAGTAGTTAGTATTATCTCATGATGAGTAGCATATGAAGACCTGAATCGAGGGGATCAAGGAACTTCGAAATGTAGTTTTAAACATTATAAGACTGCTATAAACTATGTTTGGACAGAAGTTTGAAACAATAAACAAATTATATATTAGGTTCTTACATGATTGTCATTTATGTAAGGGAAAGGTGTACTCATCTCATATGGGAGAATGCTCATATAGCAAAGAATAAACAATATAATTTAAATGTTAAAGTGGTTTTAAAAAGTCAAATCAAGTCAAGTAAGTTTAAATTTATCTTAGCATTGGCATACATACTTACATTATCCAATTTATTAATGGTTCTTTATTGTTTGTCAAGGTCTGACAAACTCTGACACCGACGCTAGCATAACCACATACGACAAACATTAATAAGTGATTTTCTAATATTTTACTAAAGGATCGTATAGTACACCAGGGTTTCCAAGATAGTCCTGGAGGTATGGCCAAAGATCCCCAGAGGATTTCCTATGATAATTCAGTTAAAATCATGATCATCATAATCAACCATTCAATAAATATAACAAACAAGACATACTTAAGTTCAAAAACTAAAATTCGACTACGACACTCTTTCGATAAAGACGAATCGCTTGATAACATGCTTGTTGAAAGCGGACCAAGTTTTGGTTTGTACACATAACCCTTCCTTCTATAGACTACTATACTATAGTTGGTTTAAAAAAGTAGTCTACGATCTATGGACACTCTATTCATGAAGACGAATGATTGACATAGTGCTTGTCAAAATCAGACCAAGTTTTTGGTTTGAACTCATAACCCTTCCTTTGCTTCGCCGTAGTTGGATACGAATATATAGCCGAATTGGTTATTTTGTTGTAATTACGCGGCACTGTTTCGTAAACAAATAAAACTAGTAGCTCTGTGAGCTGGATACCTCGCGAGTCTGTCTTGGCACTAGTACATACAACTTCCTTGGTTTTTGCATAGCTTAAAACTGAATAAATGTTCACAAGAATCCGTTGATAAATGCGACCTGTAGATGTGATCAGCCAGACAGGCGGACAACCGGACATTCGGACATTCGCCGGACATACGAAAGCATTTTTGCCCAAGCTGAAAAGGAAACGCTTCGCTCGCGCTTCGCGCTCGCTCAGTCAATAAGTTGAGTTAACTGAGGTAATTTAAGGGGTCATCTTGAACGCAAGCAAAAGGATTGTCTCACTCCAAACAAACCCAACTTTTGTAAGTTCCATAAATTAATATCTAAGTTTTTTATTGCTTCAGCACCATGTTATATATCAAAATTGAGCATTTTTGTATGCAGCAACAAAAATAATAATAGTTACATAAAACCAACCACTAGTACTAAATAAGTTGCGTAGACTCAAAGTCAGTCTTATCTTAGATCAGCACTTCAATATATATTTTTACAGTCATAACACTGCACTCGTCTTTCACGGCCTGCCATGAAAGTTGGTGATGATGATGGTTAACCTGGCTAGGCTGGGGAGCCGGGGACTAATACTTAATCCAAAAGTCAACGAAATACCGTTAGTAGTTTCATCACATTGGCAAAGAATAATTTTACCCTGAGGGATCATCTCGTACACCTTTCCCTTACTCACAGATTTTACCACGTTTCTATTAAGGCACTTTCTTGTTTGTCGTTCCGGGTGTAATCTTGCACCTCAAATTTCGAGCACTTTCCGATTAGCTATCCGGCTGAAACTTCCAGGGTAGCTCACAACACGATGACGATGCATTTAAAAAAAATGATTTAGATTAGATTTTAATCTACATTTGCTGTTTGTTTGTCTATTTATTTAGAAGGGTATCAATAACGATAGTCTCAAATCGGTTTGACCGAACCAAAGAGAATATAATCACTACGTTCTGACCAAACAACTTCCTTCAAACATGGATATCCCCAATGTGGTCGCGGTAAAAGTGTAAACTGTCGTATTTTATCGCACTATAATATGATTACCTAACGGAAAAAAGCATTCAACGGAGCGCTCTCCTCATGAATGTTTAAATAATGTTATGGATCCCATTCTCACAACATTACGTAATCGAGCTTGAATAGCATCTACTTTTAAATAACTTAACATTTGGAACAGCTGACAGGCGATTTTTCAAATTAATTTATTAGCTTGTTCTTGAGATAAACCTAGTCTTGGCGATGTCGTATAATTGATTATTTAATGAAATAGTTGGCCACATCATGATAAATTTCTATTTCATGAAATTATCGATGAAATCATGAATTGGCTTGGCCAGATCAATAAATGATTAGCGTTTGACGATATGAACACCTAAACGCACATTAGTGATCATATCGTAAAATAATTACATAATCCATAGGTTAGAAGACGAAGGCGCGAGCGAAGCGTAGCGAAGCGTAGCGAGCTGTTTTTTTTATCCTTGACTCTGACTCATTTGGTACCATGAAAACCCTACATTAATGATACTTAATTATATATACTGTTATTTATTCTGTGGTATAACTATAAGGCCGTAAGTAGCGTTACAGTCGAAAATAGCATTGTACTTCCGCCGTGTGTTATGTGTCTAAGATAAAATATATAACAGGAGCATTTAAGCAAGTTTAATTCTCAAGTCGCATATTGTATCGTTAATTTATATGATTGTGGACCAGTTTGTATATTTTTGATTTCTTTTTCGCAAATACCGTGATCGAGTAAAATGAAAAAAGAGAGCAAAAGGAATGAGAATCTTTTGTAACGTTGTCCGTCTAAAGTTTTATTTCAAACTCGACAACTACAGATGACTCGACATATTGGAGATAGCTAAAATCTGTACGTTTTTTTCTTCTAAAGTTGCTACAACTTCATGAAAATCTATTATTTTATTTTTAGGATATAGATAATCAATATGTTGTTTTTTATGAAGTTGTAGCAATTAGAAAAACGTGTCTGCAAACTTTTGTTCGCAATTCTATTAATTAAATTAAATTAATAATGTACTTTTCCAAAAATTGGATTAGTCAAATCAAAAAGTTTTGGATACAAAAATAATTGTAAGAACACATGTTTCTAAAGTTGAAACAACTTCATGAAATACAACATTATGTTTTTCTCATTACTCACTTGATTTTCTTAAAGCTGTAGCAACTTACAAAAAAAAATATGCATTAATTGTTTTGTTCGTTACAAGCAGCAAAATCCAAATTTGCGTAATTATTTTTCACATTTTATCAATTTTAGGTAGAAAATATAGATTTTTTCAAAAACTCTCAATCAATGGCAGGCACGATAACCGTTAAAATAGGAGTAAAATAAAAAACCATCTAGAGGTTTCCAAACGTTTTATAACTCATTTAAGTATTTTTGAATAGTATATTCCAAAATGTATCAAAACATTAAAACATTAATCAGTCACAAGAAAAATTCTTCAGACAGATTCTCAACTCCACTGAGTTTACTCCATTAATCTTAATTAACGTCATTCCACGTCCCCATGAATTTATTTCATTAATTTTGGCTTAGCATAATGGACTGCGCAGCTGTGTCCATCGGGGCTGTAGGCAGGGGGGTTGTTTGGGGGTACAGTTCAAACCACCTTAGGAAAACATAAGACGTATGGAACTGCTTTACGTGTATTAATATTTTAATCTGTTGAAAAGTCTATCTCATTTTATAATTCACCACGTTTTATTAAGTCACTTTCTTGTTTGTCTGTCTGTCTATCTTTCCGGGTGGAATCTTGAAGCTTTAAACTTCGAGCACTTCCCGATATATCCGGCAGAAACTTTCAGGGTAACTCACAACTCTAAGACAAAAAGGCAATTAAAAGAAATTGATTGGATTATTTAATCTACATTTGCTGCTTGTTTCTGTTATTAAATAACATTTGATGTATTGTTTATTATACGTCTATTTCTACTTTAATCAATCACTAGCTTTCCCGCCCGCAACTTCTTTCGCGCGTACTACAGTTAATCGCGAAAAAAGCCATCCTTGTTCTTCTAGGATATTAAAAACCATTGCATAAGTAGAACACTAACACCTCTTGATGTTTTTTGACAGACTTGTTATTTCGTTTCCATGGCAACAGTTCCTTACAGCGATTAATCTGCATTTTCCAGTCATCCTATATAAACTTACCCATTTTCTGGGATAAAATGTATTATATGTTTTATTCCAGGGTATAAGCTATCTCCATTCCAAATTTTATCAAAATTCGTCCAGCCGTTATCGTGTTAAAACTCTCCAAACAAACATTATTCAATGGCATGTTATTCAATTGCAACATTATTCAACATCTTCAATCTTTACCAATTTACTCTTTAACATTTGGAAGAAGAAAAAAACTTTTTCGAATTTATGCACCGATTTCATTGAACATACTTACTGTTGTAGCCTAGGTTTTTAAAGACCCCCAAGCTTTGATTCTAGCTACGGACCTCCCTGCTTGCAGGGGTGGATTTAGAACCCTCATCAAGGTTTGTTATGAGGATCGTATGCAAGCAATTTGGAGAGATTGCTTGGCTTGAGTGCGCCATTTATTCCCAGCTGCTAATGATGCTCCATTCTTGAGCTAGATGTAGTGAAGCTGTGTGTATTTTGCTGAGGGTTTGTGTTTTTTTTTACCCGACAATTTTTTTATATGCGCGTAGGATAATTATCAGCCTATGTATGTATGTTTGTTCCTCTGAGGCACTATATAGACCAAACGCGTGGACCGATTTTGATGATTCTTACTTCAATCGATTTGTCTTAATCTTGCGAGTGATACTAAGGACAAGACATTACTCAAAATTCAATATGGCGACATAAAATTAAGTCGAAGAACTATGATAAGAGGGTTATCCTTGAATAGGTATTTGAAAATCATCAATTCTTTTGTGATTTTTCATCATCATCATCATCATCATCATCATCATCAGCCCGTGTCAGTCCACTGCTGGACAAAAGCCTCTCCCAAAGCACGCCACTGAGCCCTATCTTCGGCTTCCGATAGATTTTTCATGTCGAATGACTATTTAGGATCCATAAAGATTTAAAGTTGGTCGCTTACCGCGACGCGCACGCGCAGTATGCGCACTGCATTGCGCAATGATAGATATATCGCCACCCGATGATCTACTGGTTAGCAGTCATTCTCTTTATTTTTTTTGCCTCGTTTTAGTTTAAATCGCAGTCCGGTTTTAAAGCACTTTCGATTATGTCTTATGTTAATGAAAATATACTAAACCATCGTGAGAGTGATGGTATCATATGTTTGGGGCCAGTGAGAATTGGTGTGCCACCATGTTCTTGAATGTTGAGGTTTTCGTTCTTGCCGGTTTCCCAAGAGGCGTTTTTCTTCACCATTTTGATGGAAGGCAAATGACTTAAAATTCTTTTGTATAGTATAGAAACTGCACCACTTTCAATTTTCCAAATAGAAACCCATTGTTACGGCTTTGTTCAGCTTGCATTCATTCATTATTTTTGATTAGAACCTTTTCTATTGTTCAGACGTTAGATGGTCTTCCGTTCAGTGCATCTCCTCAGACCATTTCGTTTATTTCAAGATAGTTTATCAACAATGTGTGTTACCAAAAAGTAACTACGTAGATAGCAGTCATGTGATGTGGTTTCATTACTTTTTTTTCAATTTAAGACTTAGGCAGATTTATCCTAGGGATAGCGAAGATTATAAACGACAAAAACTTAATTATTGGGCATCTAAGATTCAACTGATAGCCATAGAAATATTATGTACCTAGCTAATATAGAAATAAACTTACATACTTTTCTTGAAATGTTTTGGGCGAGTGGCGCTATGTGACGACAGTAAAAGTTATTGTTAAATTGTTATATATGCTGTTGAGATGCAATCTCAATACGTCATGCAACCAGGTCAACTGATCATTTATTCGCATTAAAAATTAATCAGACAGGTAGAAGTACCTACCTATATAAATAAGGCTTTCAAGAACATCGATTTCAAATCACCATAGAACATCAATGTGAATGCGTTATCTCACAAGTCGTGATATCCAAAGATGCACCGGCGTCGTGATCATGTCACGCCGTTCTTTGTTTGCCAATTAGTTCATTGACACGAGCTTGACACCACACTAACTGGTGGACGGTAAGCAGGACCTGGCCAGAATATCAAGCGGTCGGAAGTACGAACGTACGTCATCCGAGCTCGCCTTTGACTAATGAAGAGGCCTTTAAGTTGTTCATGTCTGTTGTGAGCACTTGTGATTTGATGATAATATAGTCTTTCTTTTTGGATTATTTTTGATCATAGTGCTGTAGGTACTGAATGCCCTGAACCTCATCTCCGATTAGGTTAATTAGTGCACTGCCGGACATTGTCCTCTGTCTATAAATGCCACAGAACCCGGTCATCGGCTCTTCTCAGGTTCTGCTGGTCGCCTTTCGTAGGTTCACTCCGCCTGGTCGGAAATCGACTTAAACAACATTTGCCAAGTTGCGGTCTTCACTCAAGCAATCTTCTACGTTCTATCCCAGTAGTTGTACATCCTTCGACTGTGACCTATCCACTGCCACTTCTGCTTGCTAATCACATTGCCGCGTTGGTGACTTGGTTCTCTGTCGGATCACCTCGTTTCGGATCTTATCCTTGAGAATAATTTCGAGCATATATCTTCTGAGCGACGAGATACTGCCTACTGTAATAAAATAACAAAAAAGTAAAAATGGAGGGAGTTACACTAGTAGTTTGGGTTTGTTAATGTAATAGCTGCAGTACGTGAACTTGCAAAGGCAATTATTTCGTCTGTTTGTGCTCCTACTGAAACTTTTCCTTTAGCTGAGTTTCACAGTTCTTCAATGTGCCTATATTCTATTCTTAGACTTGTTACTGTACTTTGCTATCTGACGTCATACAAACATACAATAAAAATAGAAATAACAAACCTACTTATTGCCAAACCAGACTAAACTTCCTTTTAAGATTTCTAGATCACGTCTGCAATTTATCAGACTGCTGAACAAACAATTCTGTGTTTTCAGGACATGTGTTATTAACATGAACTATTATGTTGATTAGAAAAAAATTGGCTAATTTGCGTCCGGTGTAGCTTATGTTTATTGAAGACTAGGTCTTTGAAGATTCTTAAATAGCTACATACATAGTACACATTATAAAGGTAATAATGAACAGCTGATGTCATTATAGGAAAATATGCTGCGCAGATCATGCAAATCCTGACAGACAAAGTTGGTTTGGTAAGTTGGGTACCTACTCGTACATTATGAATCGATGCAAGAACTATTTACTAACATTCCATTTCAAAATGCAACCCAACCTAAGTCAGTAAGACCAAGACAGTAGCTTATGTTTATTATAACTTACCTACTTGTTAAAAGGTCATATTCATAAAAAATACGTTTTTTTACAACAGTACAACGTTACTACTTTAATCAAATCAATAGCAGTTCATATAAATTTTAACATAGGTTGATATAGGGTTGGGTTATATCTCTCCACAGACATAAAATTACAGTGACCCATACCAACTCAGAGTAGATTGTTTTTTCATTGCTACCGTCCCTGTCTTTTGCATTTTCGTTTGTACAAGTGCAGAGCCACACACGATGACGCTGCAGCACGCCGTCATCGGACAACAAGACAAAGAACTAAATTAATGGATTCACCGTGCTGATATTTGTTATGGAGATAAGCTTAAATATTGCGGAGAACACGACGTGGAAAAATAAAAGATACAAGGCAAAAGTGATAAAACGCAATTTCTTTAGGAAACTTTAATTGCTATCATAAAATAATAAATACCTCTCTTTTTTAAGAATTTGCACCTAAATCTGAAACAAAGCTATGCGCGGAATTACCAATTCTCAAAACATTCAAGGAAATCCAAGAAACAAGAAAAGTCAAGAGCGTGGGACACGCACCGCTGGGCCAGTGTGGTGCATTCATTGATTAAGTCAGATACTTAGCAATTTGACCCATACTCTTCTTTCAAGTCCTGCTGTGGCAACGTAACGGGCGAATGGGATGACGAAAATTATTTAAGTCAAGCTGCACTCCACCTCGCATCTTTGCCACCCCTGTCACCCCCTTAGAGATGGAATTACAAACAATCATTCCTGTTCACCTCTAGGATACTCAAGGAACACAACATCCTCCAAATTTAAAATCTCTAGGTCCACTGGCTTAGGCTGTGCCTTGTCTGTCAGAAGGGGGAGACAACGGGAATAATTTAGTAGCTTTGTCCCCACTTTTTTCCCGTTGTCCCCCAGTGGTGGACAAAAAGTGGGGGATAACGGGAATAGATGAATATGTCACGGTACTGTTTTATAAGTACACATGGGTTACATTGTCAAAAAAAAAACTGTGTTCAGACGTTATTGAGCCTATACTCATGGAGTTTGCATGTCCTTAGGGGGTTTGAGCCCTTTTGTTGTTTCGTAGAGAACAATGTTGAATTTATAGGTACCTACTTTTGCTTCTCTAACAATGTATCAAACTTAGGAAGCCAGCGCTAAAGCACTTATACTGGGTCTAGACTAGACGCACGTACAGACATAAACCGGATTATTTATATTTATGGCTGGTAGACCTTATATCTAAATCTGGACTCTTTATCTGCCTACTCTACCGCCTACGAGGTTGCACTTTCCTTATAAAATATCCAATGGCCAGGCAGATATAGCGGATTGCTCTTTTTCCTAACTACTTGTTTCTTAATTTTGTTTTTATCATTGAACGAATTTGAAATAAATAATACTTATTGTAATTAGTTTGATTGTAGATATTTTTAGCTATAATTTAATAGTTCCATTCAGAATTGTCTCAAACTGTTCACAAATTATATTTTGCAAGACGAAGTGACTTCAAAATGTGACCAAATTTATTTAATAGATTTGACTGAATGTAAAAAAGAATGACAAACAAATATATTTTTACAACACTCAAGTTTGTGAATCCTGTTTTGATTTTGGTTGCACTTTACTCAAGAAGGTATATTGTTTTGTTTCTTTTACCAAATTAGCCGCAATGTGTTCACTGCACGGTTAAAAGGACCACATCAAGATAAAAATAAAAAGCGTGGGTACTGCGATTGCACATGTTATTAAGTAATGCAATCTCAATACGGCCGTGAGCTCTTTCATTCTCTTGAATATTCATGCAGTAACAATAATCTGAAGTAACCGAGTAAGAATTAAACTTGAAAACGGTCTCAAAATCAAAGCAAACAAAATTGCAAGCAATCTTAACGCTGTCGTAATGTTATCTATAGCTTTTAAACTTGTCGTGGAACCGGTCTTCGTAGCAAGTTAGCTCAACGTGCCGGTTTGTGTTCAGTCATTGTTTTCAAACTGTAAGGCGGAGGAGGCGAGTCAAGTAAGTAAATCTAGTGAGTTGCACGGCGGTGACTCAACGGTCATTCTATAGATAGAAGACATAGCAACCCCGACGCATGAGTCAGCTGCTTGTGAATCAGGACTGAGTCCTGGAAATGTGAGCCTGTTTTTCCTATTTGTAAATAGTTGGTCTAGTCTATTTAAGCGCAAAACGTAATTACAGACAGCTTTGAAACATTGGAAAAGATCGTAAGTAGAAAATATTAACACTTCATCAACATATGCAAAGGACTAAAAATAAATACCATTCTTATTTTATTCTATTTATGTAATTATACATTTACGAAAATATGCTGCCGTCAAAAGCAAGGGTATAAAGAGAGTACTTATTCGTATTAATTATCAATTTTAAACAATAATTAAAATTCCACGCCCATCTGTCAGAAGGTTTACCGTCCCCCTAATGACCCAAAAATAGTGACATATTATAGAAACCCGCGTGCGTGCTGTAGATTATATAATTACGCAGTTGATAAGGGATGAACCGATGGGGGAGTTAATGAAACACATTGATCACGCGACTCATTTTCCTACCCAGTTTATTTGTGCTCCATTATTTATTTTTAAAAGGTTCGTGTTTGATATTTTTTGTATTCTGTTCGCAAGGCTGTTACAAATTATCCAGAAGGACTTATTAAATTGTTTTTTTACCAGCCTAATGCGGGTATTGTATTTAACAGTGGGAGGTTGTGTGGTTCTACGGTTTGAGCGTGCAAACAATTTGGTTTTAAAGATGAACGTTGTAATAAATGAAATAAAGGATTTTAGTTTGTCTCTACTACGGGTTCTTCGCTCTCACCTCCTTAGCTGACAAGGTTCGTTGTTGGCAGATACATCAAGGTCATCTACTCGTATCTATCTACACTAATATTATAAAAAGGAAGGATTTGATTATTTGTTTGTTTGTTTGTAATGGATAAACTCAAAAAATACTGACCCGTTTTAAAAAAATATTTCACCTATAGAAAGCTAAATTATGAAAAGTAACACAAGCAGGACTTTATTTTACAAGAAAATTGAGTTCCTTTCTAAAATGGCAATAATATAAACCGAGGTAATATTTTTTTTCAAAAATCTCGATTACTTTGTGTATGGAACGTTGTCATGGAAACGAAATCACAGAACAGATACACGACATAATAACCTGTTTCAAAAATTCTAGACGTGGCGTAGACATCTGGTTTTTAAACCCAAGAAGGTTGAATTACGGTTACTTCCCACCCGGTTTTTTAAATCAAAGGAGGTTGAATTATGCTTTTTGTAGTTGAACCTTTTAACCTCCTTGCGTAAAAAAGAATAATACTATAGACAGAATGGTACGTCATTAGAAAACCTCTAAACAAATCATTATACCTAGCAAAGAGAATACAATGCAATAAAGTTAATGGTTGTTCTATGGAGGAAACACAAACTAAATAGGAGATACGGGCCCCGTTATTCAATATGTCTCGGTAGAGACACAGTACATATATAGTCTTTATATAATAATAAATAATATGTACTGTGGTAGAGAGTAACTATATTCTTTGTTGAATATACTGTCTGGATACGGGTTAAGACGTAGAGGATGTAGTGATTATATTATCTTTGAGTAGAGGGACTATCAAGAAATTGTTGTAATGTTCTATTTGTCCAAATAAAGTACCTACTAATTTTATCTTTCTATATATCTACCCGTGCGAAGCCGGGCGGGTCACTAGTACTAATAATAAAGCAGTAAGTAACAAAAATGCTATACAAAGAAGATAATAAAAAAAAGGTTTAAAATAAGCTACTGGACAATAATATAAAATATTTTATTTAAATCATGTCATTATTTTTGTTTGTTCGCGCATCACACAAAACTTCTAGACTGATAGGGACGCGGTTTTCACTTTTGGATAGCTTAGGGTTTGACTTAAAAACTGGGTAATTAGTATTTTAATGATTAGAAGCCAAGCAAACAATAGTAACTATCTGACATCTGAATGAAATTTGGTGTTTTGTACTTTATAGGTACTTTTGGTCCTGGAATAATACATAGTTTAATTTTAACCCAAAGAAATGACCACGCGGGCAAAGCTGCGCGCACAGTTAGTCTTTAATAAAATGAGTACAGCATTGTTTATGATTCTCAAATATTATAATACGCATGTGGTGGAACATCCAAATATATATATATATATATATATATATATATATATATACATACATACATACATACACTATTATCTTCATTACCCTTCCCTTGATTTGCCGTAGTTCAGTAAAACCGACATAGTCCATCGCACACGAAACGTAATTATTTTGATTGTTGTGATATTTTTGTTAGTCTCCTATATTATCTGTTTATGTCACGCATATTATTATACCTTGCCCTTAATATCACTAACAGTAGGTACCTACACAATAATTACTTTAGTGAACCAAGGGGACTACTAGATTGACAGCTACGGGTGCCAACCCTCTACACCTGACCCATTTTTCAAGTTTACACACATAGGAGAATTGCCACAGACATACTTAGCATGGAAGTTTTATGGAAGAGGCTCTATTATTGAAATTGTTTTGAAATTAAGTGTGTGTGATAATAAGCAAAGTTTGTAATAAAGACAATATATCTAATAAGCTAATATACGAGAATATCGAGGGTTTACTGCGAAAACATGATAAGCGCAGTGAAGTTAGTTTCGAGAAAGTCCATTTAAACTGCTATCACGTCAGTAGCTTCTTAATTATGTATAGCTCATATATAGCATTACTTATTTAAGATTATGTTTTGTTTACTCTCAGGAAATATTATATGCCAGAAATCTCGATATTAGGAAAGTTATGATTAAGGTCGTACAGCTAGCTCCTTTTACTTGTTACTAACTTTTGACATGAATAGAAAATACTAACTAGGGTCGTTTAGTCGGTTTTGCATGTAATATAGACGGAATTCACAATAAAGTATAGGGTATACGTATCCCCTATACTTTTATTAGGTTTTTCATGCATATATGTAGGAACTAATTTTATTTTAAGGATCTAAAGGAATGAAAGGGTATGAATGTTTGAACCTTTTTTCCAGTTAGCATTACAAGAGACTAATCTATAGTAACGGTAGTCTTATTTTATTAATGCAGTATTAATCATTTCGCTTCATTTGTTTGGTTTTACCATGCAACAACTTCTGTGCTATATATCGTAGCGTTAAGCCGGTTTTACCACGCGACGGAGCACAAAAAAATATGTTTTGTCATGCGATTAACTATTTTTTAATAAAACTGTCGCTTAGCCGGTTTTCGTAGTAAACCCTCGATAAATCTATTATATAGTAAAATTTGCTTATTCTAATTTATTTTGCTTAATTGAAAAGTTTACTGTGTATATTTATCGTCTTCGACATTTTGTCATTTAATACAATTTTAACGTACTCGTAAGTAATACTGATTTTTAAATGTAAAAAAATATATAGGCAATTATTCTTGAAGTACCTACTTACTACATATTCTTTTAAGTAGCCCAGTTATTAGACTACTTTATTTGTGATTTTGGTGATTAAATCTAGACATATGTGTTTTAATTTAAGTGCCTATCTATTTGTTACGAACTGTAGTTACACGATGCTAAATTATTATTGAAATAAAAATATACGATAAACTTTGTTGTTAAAGATGTAATAACACTCGTACAGGGTGAACTCACAAAGCTAAAAGTATTTTATTGTAAATAGGCTAGTAGCACTTCTACAAATCAAAACTTAACATCTCATGAACAAGGAGAGTAACATAAAATACATAAATAGATCAAACCAATAAAATTAGTCAAACTATTATTTGATATATTGCGTTGAGTGTGAAAAGGAAATTTCCCTTCTATATTTCCATACTTTTCAAAACGTGTTTTTTTTTTCAATTACAGAATTTGTAATACTTATTACAAATGTAAATAGCAAATACAAAAGATAAAAGTGCCAATGAGATGTCCCACAAACATCAAACTGGGATAAAAATAAAAATACAAATGACTAATGAGAAACCAGGCTTGACCAGTCCCCACAAGCAACACCCGTTCACGAGTATGACTTGTGAATCAGCCATCATCCCCCACAAAATTTTAGAGTGACCCGGTACACAGAGTATGTGAACATAACATAATAATGATTTTAATCATTAAAATACGTATTCTGTATCATTTAATACTTACATGTTTAATTAAATTACATAATTACAGGAAGAGTAAGCTCATTAATACTGCAATCAAATAAGTCGTTTAAATTGTTTTCAGTAACATAAAATGTATTCAAAACATTGCCGAGACAAAGGACTTGTTTTTAAGTTAACTACGTATTTCTATAAAAAAAAAAAGTAAATTTACATTAAAGTACTTAGTATGGAATAGAAATCATTGTCTTGGTTAGGATTTCGATAAAAACTTAATGAAATCTGTTTAATTCAAATTAACAGGGAAGTAACGTACCTGCAATAACTTTAAATTAGGTACCCAAAAAACTGAGTTCCTCTTATATTGTCATTGTTACTTCGCAAGAGCTGTATGAAAAAGTGTCGAGACACCAATTCAGTACACCGAAACTGTAAAGCATAACCAATCTATCTTGTGCTTTTTATAAGTAAAATAAGTATTTGCCAGTAACGTAATATTGTTATCTAAGTAATATTAAATTAGGGTATACATACTCATACATATTATTATACCTAGTGTTAGAGGTGTAGTAACAATAATAATATGGGTTCAATAAATGATGGTTTTGTAGTATACATTTTGACTTGCATTCCCTCTCCCATAAGGTGAACCGTGCTGAATTTCGGGATATAAAGTATTGACCTCGTAGTATAAAAGCCAAGATCATAAGATCTGTTGTGGCATAATATGGGTTGTCCATCTGCTCGTGCTAAGATTCATTTGAATTCATTCAGTAGTTTCGGCTTGATGCGCGGCCAAGATAGGAAGACAAAAAATAAAAAAAAAACAGTTTTGGCTTCAGAATCGAATATAGTAGAGGGGCATCAAAAAAAAACTTTATATCTTCAATGTACAGAATTGGGCCTGTTACAGTTTTATTATATGTACCTATACATATGGAATAGTAGTTTTTTAATCTATTCGCCTACTTTTGTGGCTCATGGATTTAGTATTGCTATCTTTTCAACAAGGAAATTCCACCAGCATGTTGGGTACGCTGATAACTAGTAGTGGGCTACCCTATAAGCCTGTTGTGGCATAATATGGGTTGTCCATCTGTTCGTTAGAATAAAGGCACTTGTTTGATCATAATAAAAATATAAAACTAACTTCAAAGTTGGATGATATCGAATGCCACTTCCAGTGCTGAGGCTATATTTCCGCAACATTACCTGTGAGCACAGAATAAATAATAGTAGTACATGTGAGGTCGCAAATTGATGGCACGTGGTTCACTGGGTCCAATCGGACTATGACGTAGTCTGTATCTCAGGGTCGGTAGATGGAGTTTTGGCACGCGCCCGACCGTGAGCGAATGCCCTACATTGTATAATAAATAGCCTTCATTCATTATATTATGTACTACGTGAGTGTAAAGGATGTGACGAGTTTTTTTTTTAGTGTAACTGGAAATGTTTGTTTTATCGAGAGAAGAGATACCATACACTAAGAGATGAGCCTAGTGGAGTCAAATGAATTTCAGTGATGCGCAACATGAAATTGCAGTTTTGAATAAAACTGCAATTTTAAAGTGTTATTATAGCGTTGAATTACGGTACATTTTTCAAAAATATTATTATCTAGATTTCCCGCCCGCGACTTCGTACGCGCGTACTACAGTTTACCGCGAAAAAAGCATCTTATGTTCTTCTAGGATATTAAAAACCAATGCAAAAGTAGGTATAGACCAAAGCTCTTGATGTTTTTTGACAGACTTGTTATTTCGTTTCCATGGCAACCGTTCCTTACAGCGAGTAATCAACATTTTCCAGTTTTACCGTGGAAACTTACAATTTTCCGGGATAAAAAGGATCCTATGTTTTATTCCAGGGCATAAGCTATCTCTATTCCAAATTTCATCAAAATCCGTCCAGCCGTTATCGTGTGAAAGCTCCCCAAACAAACAACAAACAGACAACGTTTCAATTTTATATATTGGTATGGATAAATAACCTGCAGATGCGGATACACCATAGTGTCGCCCCTATTGGTCCGATTTTGACAAGCAATTTTTCAATCGATTCTTCTTCAGGTATGGAGTGTCATAGACAATTTTTTTTATCCGACTACAGCGAAGCAAAGGAGGGTTATGTTTTTAAACTAAAAACTCGGTCCGATTTTGACAAGCGAGGTTTCATTCGATTCGTCTTCATCGCAAGGCTATTTTTACCCGACCGTAGTCGGGTTTTAGTTTTTGATCTTATGTCTGTTAGCCACTGATTTATTTACCTGAGAGGTAGACCAAGTATTCACAGTAACTTTTTACTGAAGCAAGTGAGTAAAAATAAACAAATATACAATGTAATCAAAACTGCGCATCGGGTAACCCCACACGTATCTCCTATTTCAGTTATTTGCTCTTGATACGGGGAGTTGGGTTACTGGCAATTCTCGCAGTTTCGTTTTCTAATCACTTGTTTACTTTGATTCTAGGAAAATTAATAGCTGGACTATTTTGTTGACCTAGTTATAACAAATTAGTACATAGTTTAGTTATTATTGAAGTTGAAGATGATGCAATTACGCTGTTAGTACAATGACTGCAACAAATATAAGTACTCGTACTTAACTACTTACAAAGAATTTGTCAAGAATCTCTTTTATACTGATTTGAATGTACGTTTCAATAAATAAGCATTACAATATTAAAGCTGTTAATAACCTTTGAATTATCTATAGTTTTAGCACGAGAGTTCCTTCCAAGGCCTCTAAATTTCTAAACAATAGAAAAACAATAGCACTGCGGGAAATAATTTTGTCCCAGCCGTGTGTCCAGCAGTCTAAGTTTACACGTCATATTAAATACACTGACGGACACATAAACTGCATCAAAGTACAAGACGACTTTGAAATAAATATTTTAACCAAGTATGCAAACTTTTCATAAAAAAATAAATTGAATACTATAGATTGGTTCGTTAACTTTGAAACAGCGTAGTATCCGTAGTACCATATCCTTAAGTTTAAGTTTGTTTACTGGAAATTCCTTCTTTTTTTTAATAATAACTATAAATAGAACAAAAATTGAAAAGGCTCAGTTTCCCGCGGCTGCTGCGGCAGCCAAAACTCAGTACAACAAAAACCGGTTTACGCACGCGCAAGGGGCACCTATAGGGGTTTTGAAAAGAAGATTTTAACAATTGTAAAAAGTTTCTCTTCATTTTTCTTTTAATAAGGTGTGTGCCGAGTTATTACTGATTCAAATCGATTCCGAATAGACATTATTAGGGTTATTAAACGGTCTTGCAAGAATATTGTCCCATTCTTGTGAAATTGCTATTCTTGTGCTGCCAATGTTATGGGCACAGGATTTCTCGCATCGGATCGGATTAAGGTCCGGGCTGCGTGCTGGCCAATTCATGGTTCATGGTCATAGCCCCCCCCCCCCTCCCCTCCCCCCCCCCCTTTCTTTAGCCTCCTTCTTATATAAATCGGTCATCACTACTCGGTTACTCGGTACTACTATCGGTTACTCGGTACTAGTATCGGTTACTCGGTACTACTATCGGTTACTCGAGTTCTGCCGGTACTACGTCTCCTTTTGTAAGAACGTCCCTACAAACCTTCTGTACACTCTAGAATCCGTAGACTGGTTTAAATTTAAATTTCTATCAATCTTTCTTTGATCCAAGCCTTGCCGCACCAATGCCACAATTTGTGCTGCTTGTTCGGAAGAAGTAGCCACATTATTGTACCGAAACTCTTGTTGAGTTGAAAAGACTACACATTACTATTAACTACAATTCTATTGGTAACAATAATTCAATTAGCTAATGAATAAAACCCTTTAAAAATCAATTTTGAAACTTTACCCTAATAACACGCAAATCTGAGAACACGCGTATAATGGAACTGACAATAGTTATTTGTTATGCAAGGCTGCAAAGTGTTTTTTTGGCGAGAGTACTTGTATTGAAAACTGAGAAAGCGAAGGATTCTAGGTTCGCTCGTGGTTTCAAATATAGAATCCTGAGCGTAGTGAGGGTTTCAAAAGTACGAGACGCCAAATAACTTTGCTGCCGTGCGCAACACAAAACTTTTCACCTCACTACAGCGAGGAAAATGCTAGGTACAAGAAAAACAGCTAAAATAATATATTAAATTAGTGTTTATAATAATAATAATAAATGCGCAGTCGCGGGATGCCTGGCAGATGTGTAAACATAATAGAATAGAGTCGAACAGAATCAAATAGAATAGATTCGAAATGAGTCGAATAGGGTTGAAAACATAATAGAATAGAATCGAACAGAATCAAATAGAATAGATTCGAAATGAGTCGAATAGGGTTGAAAACATAATAGAATAGAGTCGAACAGAATCAAATAGAATAGATTCGAAATGAGTCGAATAGGGTTGAAAAGAGTCAAATAGAGTCAAATTGAAACGATAAGAGTCGAGTAGAGAAGAGTAGAGTTGAGTAAAGTTAATTAGAGTAAAGTAGAGTCGAGTAGAGTAGAATATAGTAGAATAGAGTAGAAAAGAGTAGATCATAGTATAATACAGTAGAACAGAGTAGATCAGAGTAGAATACAGTGGAACAGAGTAGAACAGAGTAGAACAGAGTAGGTCAGAGTAGGACAGAGTAGGACAGAGTAGGACAGAGTAGGACAGAGTAGGACAGAGTAGGACAGAGTAGGACAGAGTAGGACAGAGTAGGACAGAGTAGGACAGAGTAGGACAGAGTAGGACAGAGTAGGACAGAGTAGGACAGAGTAGGACAGAGTAGGACAGAGTAGGACAGAGTAGGACAGAGTAGGACAGAGTAGGACAGAGTAGGACAGAGTAGGACAGAGTAGGACAGAGTAGGACAGAGTAGGACAGAGTAGGACAGAGTAGGACAGAGTAGGACAGAGTAGGACAGAGTAGGACAGAGTAGGACAGAGTAGGACAGAGTAGGACAGAGTAGGACAGAGTAGGACAGAGTAGGACAGAGTAGGACAGAGTAGGACAGAGTAGGACAGAGTAGGACAGAGTAGGACAGAGTAGGACAGAGTAGGACAGAGTAGGACAGAGTAGGACAGAGTAGGACAGAGTAGGACAGAGTAGGACAGAGTAGGACAGAGTAGGACAGAGTAGGACAGAGTAGAACAGAGTAGAATAGAATTGAAAATGAATAGAGTCGAGTAGAGTGGAATTAGAGTCAAGTAGAGTCGCGTAGAGACAAGTGTCGAATAGAGTCGATTAGAGTTAAGTAGAGTCGAGTAGAGTTGATTAGAGTCGAGTAGAGTCGAGTAGTGTCGAGTAGAGTCGAATAGAGTCAAGTAGAGTCGAATCGATAATAATATAATATAAATTAGTAATAAAGTATTTTCAGTGAATTGTCGGTATAGAAAATTATTGAATAGAAAGGTTCGAATATTAAAAACTCTTTCCACGCTAGCGGGTAAAATGCAATTTTGCACTCATATTTCGAATGACAAACAGAATCTTTCCGAGCTTGTGAGGTGAAAACAAATTTGTTTTGGTTTATGGCCAGTCTTAACTTTTTCATTTATGTAAATCTAAAAAGTTTGCGTAAGTACTTATAAAAAATATTCATTTGAAAGTAATCCTGAACTTTGATGCAGTTTGTGTCTGTCAGTTTAGGTACTTAACATTCGATTGAAAGTACCTTCTCTAAAACACAGTGGGAAATTAATTCAATTTGATATAGAGATACATTATCTTAATCTAGAATAGAAAGCTGGGACACGCCTAGATCCAGCACAATAGGAGGCACTGATATATCCTTAGAAAGTTCAAAATCTAACATGTAATATAGATGTTTTGTAGTAGCTACAGATTATAAAGTTCCAATCTATTAAAATAAAATGATATTCCAGATAACGTGTGTTAAAAAAAACAAATAACAGCAATCTAGAGGAGTAGACCTAACAAACGGTTAAGAAACGGCTTTTGAAAAATCTGTCTGTATATTTCACTACGAAATCATCTCTACTAAAGAAGGTACCTAAGTACCTACAGATTTACAAAAAGAAGCTAGTTTTTATAGCAATCTTGTTTGAGATTAGTGATTTGGGCACCGAGCCGTATCGTCTCGTCGGGCAATAACAACGGTTTGCCTTAAATTCTTCAAATTGGATGTTTTTTTCAGCTGCAGTACCTACCTATTTATTTAAATAAATATAAATAGAAAACTAGCAGCGTTCCGCATCGTGGCTGCACCCGATTTTTGTTGTCCTGCTGATTTTTCTGGGATAAAAGTACCTAGGTTCTGTTCACTGCCAAATATAAACATATTAGATTCCGTTCCGTTTCCTTGCTAGGATAAGATAACATATCTGTACAAGTAATAAGAAGAAGAAGAAAAATGAAGATGTTTGATGTAAGATAATTCAAGTAATTTTTCATATTGAGGCGTTCTAAATCGTTTTTGTTGAGAGCGTCCCAACGATTTCAAAATCAACAAAATCAAGTTCGATTCCAAAATCATATGCATAATGCCCGTAGGACACAAAGCCAGTTTGCAAGTCAGGTCAGTGAGTCAGTTCAGTCAGTCAGTTCAGTCACTCCAGTTATTGGGCTTTCACTGGCCTCGTGTACGAATACATGTGAAGACAGTTTACTGAGTAAGTGTGGCCTCGTGTCTAGCGGGTATAAGGACTCCGGCTCATTCCTGACAGTAATTTGAAGTACGTACCTACATATTATAAATCATTGTTAGTCAGATAATGCCTTACATTTAATTGATGTCGAACCTACACAACTTTATTTGTCACTAGCTTTCGCCCGCGACTTTCTTCTAGGATAATAAAAAACTAATGCAAAAGTGTAGCCCCAACGCTATTGATACTTTTCGACAGACTTTTTATTATTTCGTTACCATGTAACCGTTCCTTACAACGAATAATCAACATTTTCAATTTTCCCGTGGAAACTTAACATTTTCCGGGATAAAAAGTATTCTATGTTTTATTCCAGGGTATAATCTATCTCCATTCCAAATTTCATCAAAATCCGTCCAGCCGTTATCGCGTGAAATCTCCCCAAAAACAAACAGAGAATGTTTCACTGTTATATGTATATTAGTGTGGATTTTGGTTGTTCTTATTGGGAACGGACCTTAGGAATATGCAATTGGCAACCTCTCTCTCTCTCGTAGAATCAACCCACAATATCCTGATATGGGTGAACAACACACATTTTTATCCCGTACAGGAAATTACTCTCTTACGCGATATGGAAATTAATTCCTTCGATCGCAACATTAAAGGTGTCCTCGCTTTTTACCTGCATGTTCCTATTTACACCTAGCTAGAAGGTCAAAATATAGTATTTCATTGACATATGTAGTAATCCATTGCGTCGTAAACCTACTATCACTGATAAATCAGCCAATAAAATAGAAAATTACCTTGAATTCTTAACAACACTAGAATTTCCTTCACCTCTTTATAATATCGGAAAATGGCTTCTTAATACAATTTCGTTATCAAAACAGGCGTTCACCTCGACGAGCTCGCCGAGAACCGGTTGCGAAAACAATAGTACTGGCAACACTGGCTGGCAAGGTTGTAATCTTTTCGCATGTAATAGATATTATATTATGTGAAACCGCGCCGAAATGTGGTGAAAAATTTAAATTGAAACATACAATTTCAACTATTTTTGGGTAATTGTCTTTAACAAGTTCCTAATGAGCAGTTTTACTTTTGGTTTTTGTTACGGTGTCAATGATTTCTTTTTTACCCGACTACGGCGAAGGAAGGGAAGGGTAATGAGTTCAACAGTCTATGTTTGTATTTATATATGTATGTGGGTATGTGGATGTTCCACCATTGCGTCGCCTCTATTATTCCGATTTTGACAAGCGAGGTGTCAATCGATTCGTCTTCATGACAAGAGTGTCATAAGCTATATATTTTGCCGGACCGTATTTGGGTTGTAGTTTTTGAACTTATGTATTTTTTACGGATCGGGATTTGTTATGCGACACTAGATTTATGGTAGGGACTAGCTGTGCCCGCGGCTTTGCTCGCGTGGTTATTTCTCTGGGGATTTAACCCATAGAAGTAACCACAAAAAGAGAAGTAACCTATGTGTTACTTAAAAGTAACCTATGTGTTATTTCAGAACCAAAAAGTACTACATTTAATCAAAATTCGTCAGCCGTCAAACAGATTTTTATCGATTGCTCGGCAGCTACTCATCGTATTGAGATACCAATTACACCAGTTTTTAAGTCAATACCTAAGCTATTTAACTGTACACCGCATCGCAATAGGTCTAGTAGTTTTTACGTGATGCGCGAACAAACAAATAGACAAACACGTTTTTTTAAATGTTATATTCTTATTAAGTAGCTTTTTTAAGTACCTTAAATATTTTTTCTTAATTATATTCTTTGTACAGTGTTATTCTTACATAATGCTTTATTATAGTTATAGATAAATAGGTAAAGATTATGTGAGTATCACATCTATCCCAATATAATATCTACCACGAAAGTTGATGGAACCGTGAGGTTCAGAAGCTTTCGAAATTCCACGAAAAACATGTATGTGGAAAGAGCAGGGCTCAAGTCTTCAAATCAATTGTCAGAATGGTGTTATAATAACTTTGGAAACGATCTATATCTAAATAAACGTGTAAATGTGTATATAAGTGTAATTGTTTCGAGAAGGCAACTAACTCGGCAATCTAACTAGAATTTGTAAAAAGTGAATGCTATCTAATAATTTTCTAAACATCATCATCCAAATTTTTCTCTCAGTTTCTAAATCCGTCTTACGGAGTCAGCAACACCATCTATTGGTAGTGTTCTGAACTGACTAACCGAACACGGCTAATATTACAATTAACTTCGTGTCGTAAAGATAACTAATCTAAATATATATATATATATATCATAATAATCTAAATAAATAACATCAATATTATCGTAAATTATTAGATGTCTATGTTCACGCTAAGCAGGAATTAATGCTAAAATCACGGAAAAGAAAAAAACAAATGGAAGTGGTACACTACACCACGTAGGTACATTGGAACCGCTGTCGCCAAACTAAAACAAAACAATAAAAGTCCTATGCTGCACTACTAGACGATTTAAGATTAAAATCTAATTTGAAAATAAGCGTAAACGACTGCTTCATAGAATTCATTTTAATTTTCCTACGAAATTTTTGTACACAAGTTATTTAAGCACACGTTGCATTTCCACTTGTTTTTTATACTCCATGGCTATAAAACTTTAAAAATTTGAAAATAAGCGTAAACGACTGCTTCATAGAATTCATTTTAATTTTCCTACGAAATTTTTGTACACAAGTTATTTAAGCACACGTTGCATTTCCACTTGTTTTTTATACTCCATGGCTATAAAACTTTAAAAAAAATAAGTAAAAACCGCCTTAAAATGAATAAAATAATCTTATGTAATGTTATGTTATGTAAACAGTTGAGGAAGTCTGTGCCGTTGATTTGGTTAGATTTAAGAAAATTGGGCACCGACTTCCTTAACTGTTTCCCACATAAGATTATTTTATTCATTTTTAAGTCTTTTTTTTTAAAGTTTATTTAATTTCTCTATTTTGAGTGGCGTGAACCTATATACATATACATATATACATATATATACCATGGGACCATACTTATAGCATAACCTGTTCTATAAAAAAAATACGACCCACATTTGACGGAGATATCGCGTCATAAAGTGGGTGAAAGTTAATAAAATTAAGTCATCCCCTAATTTTCCACCCTTAGAGGTGGAATATTTTCATGAAATTTAAATGGGACTACCCCTAAGTCATACTCTATCCGATAAATTAATATTTTTTGAAATCGATCCACAATTGCTTGAGATATCGCGTAACATACAAACAAAAAAACATACGGGTAGAGTTGAGAACCTCCTCTTGAAGTCGGTTGGTAAAAACAAAAGTGAATGCTGTTATTTGTTTGCATTTGTTCATATATTTATATTAGCATAGAGCTCAATATAATTTGACTCAATATAATTTGAGACTAATTCAGTTTACATCACCGCTAGCGCCATTCAAGGCGTTATATTATCACGACCGGTTTTCCTTGGTGGTCGTGCCAAAGTTCATCTAAGCACGATTCTAGCTCCACCTTTCGTACAATGTGACTAGAGTAGGTATCTGTTGAATATCTTACCAAACTTTAATTATAAAATAAGTCAAAGTCGAAGTATTTATTCATAAAAATATCTATCAGTATACCATTTATATATCTATACGTAAAAAGGAGACTAAATAAAAAAAACGCTTATTTTACCTATTTTGTGTAATTAGTTTAATAAGACTTTCATTTACAATAAGACAAAAAAAACATAGATTCTCGTAGATAACTCTTTATTGCATACCACTTAAAGGTAAATCGTAAATTGTACATAATATAACCTAAGATATAGAAATAGCGTTAACACATATCGGCGGTATTATCGCTTACAGCAATCTCTTATAGACAACCTTTGGAGGAACTAAAAAAGATTGAAAATGATTGATTGAATATAATACTTTACAAAATAATAATCAAATGACTATTAAAAACAATAAGTACCTACCTACAATGTCAACAGTAATGTAACAAATTAGTCTAATGGTAATAGATACGTATTATAACCATAGATATTACATATTTACTAATTAGTAAGATCTACTACGAGTATTATACTAATTTTCGTTTGTCTAGCATTAGTGGTAAGTTCTGGTGTTGGGCCACAGATTAATAATAGTACTTAGTAATTGGGCTACCTATAATTATGTAGTACAGTAGTACTGTTTCATTCTGTGATTTAAGCTTAGGCGACTAACGGTTTAATGTATGTAGGTGGGAGTTAGTTGTATTCACTAGCAGGCAGTTAATACCGGATAATAGCTAGGTATTTGTTCTTATGGTATTTGTGCAAGTGATGAAGTAGGTCCCTATAACACACCTCTCTTTTGGAGTTCGGGGTTAATAATAGAATACCTTAGATAAAAGATTTGTTTCCTGATGACGGAAAAATCGTTGTATGATTAGTTTATTAGTTTAAAAAAGATAATTATAACAAACGCTTTAACTTTAATTAAAGTACATTTACTTATTAAAATTATTATGGCATTTTATATTATTAGGTACACATTACATTTTCATAAGAATAAGTTAATTTAAAAACGTTTCAAAAAGCTTTTATGCAGTAACCTTGTCACGATGAAACTTAGAATGGGCTATCACAATTAAATGCGTATATAACATTTCGCGTCTGTGCTGTTAACCGTTGAGGAGTCTAGTCAGGACCCAACTCTAAGTGCAGCAACCATGTCATCGTAAAACTTAAAACCGGCTATCATAATAAAATGCTTACACAACATTTCGTGTCGGTGCTGTTGTACCGTTGAAGAATTCCTTTATCTGGAGCTAATTCTGGATATCGATTCATGTCATGCTTACCGTAGAAATGCATTGTCATCGGAACTGTGTCTACTTGTAAAAATTCAATTCCGTAGGATAAGATAAATTGGTTCTAATTCAACTTACAAGATTTGACCTAAACAAACAAACATACTCGTACATACATACATACATACATACAAACATTGCAAGTTAAATAAAAGCTTTTAAAAAGGCACCGGCTCGACGCTATATTAGGGGCTCTAGGCCCGTGTCGTGGAAGCCTGGAAGTACGTATGATTTCCATTATATAAAGAGGCATCCTTGCACTATGTAAATGAATAAATGTGTTGTAAATTGTAGATAATTATTATAAACTTTGACATATTTGATACAAATGTGAGGGGAGGGGTGGGGGTTGTGTATGTAAGGGTGTAACGAGGTCAAACCTCTGTCGTAATAATACTCATTTGTTCTCTTAATTCTTTCATAATCCATTTCATTCCATTTGATAGTTTGTCATTATTAATTCTAAATTCAAATAACCTGACATTCTTAAATTGTCATTGATTCGCTCAAGTCTGTGTTTTTTCACCTAACTTTTAAAAAACAGAATACACACGTAATATATATTTACCTACCTAAATATATTTCATTTCAAAACCTAAGTTTGCTGAATATAGCTGAAGGAAACGTATGTAAATAGAATTAGTAGACAGAATATACGCCTTGTAGCTGCGCAGGTGTACGTATGAAGACTTGCAGCTACGAAGCCTCCTTGCAGCTACGAAGCCTCCGCTGCCCGTTGAAAAACGAAGGTTCGCCCCTTGGAGTTTCTTCTACACCTGTTATAAATTATTGTGAGCAAGGAGTCCCTTTGAGCTGGTAGACACTCTCGGGGAGGCTCCGGCCACAAGGGTGTGTGTGAGGTTGAATGTATATTTACTTACGTTTTATGGAACTTACAAACGGATAAGTTATGAATAAAATCCAATATTTTAACTTAATAGCAAAGTGCTACTAGCAGAAATATTTTGTGTAGCAAGAAAAGCTAAAGATATATGCATAAAAACATAATAAGCTGGCGCATGTGGCCACGTCTTGCGAAATGGTTACACTTCGGCGAATCATTTCGTGGCTTACTTTCATTGTTTACATACTTGCATACTTTTGGTATGCACGTATTTACAGGTAGGTTTAAATGTAAATACGCGTTAAAATTGATTTCTATTGTATTATATATTGAGGCTTGTACTGGTTACATTGAAAATTAAGGTTATTAAAGGCAATGTCATACTTGCCATCAACAAAATACCTAAAATAAAAATAAAATGGTAATCATCATCGTCTTTATTGTTAGCTGGATGATTAGTACCTACACTAAATTATACATACAACTGTTTTTTTCTCAATATAATTAAGTTTATGTACCTATATTTTCTATTCAGTGTGAAATACAATAGGTAGTACAAGTTCAATATGTTGCTAAATATTGTTTATTTCTTTTGTCTAATCGATTTCATTCGTGAATCACGTACAATTTAGTAAATATAGTTTGTTACGTGTCACTTAAAATATCTAGACCATTTTGCTATATTTATCTACACTATTATTAAGTCAGTTACACAAAGCACAACCTTTATAATGACGTAATCTTTATTCTAGATTTGTTTTCTGTTTTTCTAAATATGTTCATGATATTGAAAACAATAGGTAGGTATACCTTAGAGCCTTAGACAATAATGGCACAAAAAGGTGACTGCACCACCCACAGTTTGACATCAAAACATGATTTACAATAAATAATCATGAAAAATGAATTCTGCATTTAGTTTAAGTAAATCTCTGTAGCATAATTTATTTTTTATTTACCGACTGATCAAGAAGTTTCCCTTCGTGACCCAAGTTGCATCAATGACAAAACGTTGTTTCTCTAATCATTTACCCATCCATTCTCTTCCACTTTCTAAACCCGTCCCGTCAGCCCCCAGGAAACAATGTAAATTACTTATGTAAGCCATTACGTCTTAGGGATCAGGTGAACTAGCGGACTAACAAATAACAATGAACTTTCGATCAACCACACCAATGTGAACTTTAAGACAGCGGCCCAAGCAACGAACCCTGACGAACTCCTATTCAAGAAAGTGGTGTTTACCAGATCTGTTTACAAATTCTTGTTAAGTTTGGAATTAATTTAGACCTTATATTGTTTGGGTGAAGGATGAAAAAGTTTGAAGTAAATCAGTGTGAGGCCAAAGGAAAAAGTAGGGCGTCGCGGTCACGAGCTTTAGTCTAAGCGAGCGTTTTATTTTGTCAACGTCGTGACAGTGGGGCGAAGGTAGAGTAAGTAATTCAGTAGATACAACTACTAGGTTTAAGATAAACCTTTGAATGAGAACATCTGTGACTAACTAGGTATACTCCAGTGGTTTTCGCTAAGAAAACAGTAATTTAATCAATAAAGATAAATCAAAACTAGTCCATGAATAAAACAATCTAGATAAACTAGGCAGGTAAGTTTTCGAATTGCCTGATCTCGTATAAAACGTGAATCAGTCGCCAGCTGAGTCAAGAGAAGATAAGGTTACACCTTTATTAGATCAGTTTCGAGATATTTATAAGGAAAACGGCTTTAATATTGAATCAGTAGAAGGTAATAAATAAAAACTGATTAATGATCATTACTTCAACCATTATATGTCTACGTCTGGACATATGACTTCTATTCCGATGATTAAAACCAATTTAGCACTTAAACTAGGCTTCAGTGTGGCGACGGATTCAAAAACAATAGATTTCGATAATTATCACAATTTTAACATGCCAGCCGTTGATCGCAAAACATTTGCTAATAGCCCTATAATTGCACATATCACACGGTGGGTTGTATTTACAAGATTATTTCTTGTTTTACAAATAGTTTAGTAAATTCCATGTTATTTGCGCCGAGGGCTATACTTTCCCGGAGAACGTTTAAACGTTTGATTGGAAAATTATGGGGCGGAATCAATAATGATAATGAGATATAAGTTACTGGGTGAGAACTTTAGTCGGGAGTAGGGACGAGGTAATAAGTAGTCACATAAAAAACATTATAAGGCCGTTGCGCAATGAAATGTAAAATAGGTCAATTTAAAACCAGGTAAAGTAACAATGAAATAAATAAAGTCGCTAGTTTAGTACCGTAGTGTCGAGTATCAAATGAAAGGGCTTGTTACGAGGGTTCCCATTTTTTTTAATTAATTTTATTATGAATAGGTTTAAAGTTATTGAACAATTCCTTCTCCCTCCTCCCTTAACTCCCTAACTATATGTACAGGAAAACCAATAAGAAGTATATGGCCTTAAAATAAAAAGGTAAATCTCACAATATTGTGATATAATATATTCATCGTACGGAACCCTCTCCACACGAGTTCAACTCGCACTTGTCCGGTTTTTCAGCGATGTCATCGAAATCTGCACATAACATTAACTAACTATACTTATAGATTTTGCCTGCGACTTCGTCCGCGCGATCTATAGTTTATCGCCATAAAAAGTATCCTATTTCCTTCCCCAGGGTTAAAACTATGTCCATACCAAATTTAATCAAGATTTAGCCGTTTAGTCAGAAGTTACTTTACCCTTTGTCCAGGTGGAGTTGCGACCTGTGAAAAGTGGATAGCAGAAAATGGATGAGGAGAGCTGAAGACCGAGCTCAGTGGCATGCATTAGCTGGTCGGTGATCGGGTGATCCTACGTCCAGCACAAATGTAGGCTGATGATGATGATGATGATGAGAGTTACTTTCGCTTTTATGCGAGTTAGTATTAGTTCCTTGGATTATAAAGCGCACACCAGCTCTGCTGGATTATTCTTACGAAAATTACTTATTATCATGTCCTAGTATGAAAATAATAATAACTTTACGTAGAGCTTAGCTTGTTTGACCTACCCCATACCAAGTGCCGTCCATTTCTATTCGAGAGGCATCTCGAAGACAAAGCGTTCGTTATGAATAGAAGCCTCTTCCGGTGTCTGTGGCTCGTTTGAATCGCCCATAATCCAGACTATTGTGTTGTGTCGTGGCCTTGCCTTGCCTTTCACTGCTTCGCTTGAGAAATTACGAATATAAGACCAACTAGGGATGCATGTTCTAAAATATCGATATTTGCGATGCAGTTCTGCTAGAGTCTTTTCATGAGGTGATTACACTTTCTTAGATCTTACGTATTTTAACCTAAAAATTTATCAATTTTCGAATGAATTTCTTAAAACTAAATTCTTTGAAGTATCTTTCGAGTACCAATATTTCTGAGAATGCTGAAATGTAAATTAAATACTTAAAATATACTTAATTTAACTGAAGTATATTTCGAGTAGATTATTATGATTATTATTATATTTAAAATATACTTAATATAACTGAAGTATATTTCGAGTAGATTATTATGATTATTATTATATACTTAATTTATACTTAATTAAAATATACTTAATTTAACTGAAGTATATTTCGAGTAGATTATTATGATTATTATTATATTTTCTGAGAATAAACTTTTGATTGAAATAGATATCCATACCAATATATAAAAGTGAAACGTCTGTTTGTATGTTTGTTTATTTGGTTGTTTGTTGGATTTTGATGAAACTTGGAATGGAGATAACACCTGGAATAAAACATAGGATCCTTTTATCCCGGAAAATTGTAAGTTTCCACGGGAAAACTAGAGAAATTGGAAAAGAGTTGATTACTCGCTGTAATAAACGGTTGCCATGGAAACGAAATAACAAGTATGTCAAAAAAACATCAAGAGTGGTGCTATACCAACTTTTGCATTGGTTTTTAATATCCTAGAAGAACAGAGGATGCTTCTTTTCGCGATAAACAGTAGTCCGAGCGGACGAAATCGCGGGCGGGAAAACTAGTTGAATATAGGAGTATAAAATTGAAATTCCCTAGAGTGTCTTTCGAGTAGATGTGTAAAAACTTTTGTCGTCTAGGACTAGGGAATAAAAAAAATATCTATGTAACATAATACAGATAGAATGCAATGTCGATGTTAGATGGCGATGTTACCTATCGACCTTGCATCGCATCCCTATTATAAAACAAATCAACATTTAGGTACACACATACACAAACATGATGCATACACATACAGTCATAATTCACTTGTTGTCTATGTATTTAGATATGTATGTATCGATACTTATAATAAAGCAGTAAGTACCAAAAAGTCTGTACAATGAAATTAATTAAAATAAAAAATGTCTAGGGTACATACACATACTTAAAATAAGCTACTCAACAAGAAAACCTATAACATTTTTTATATCGTGTCTGTCTGTTCGTCTGTTCGCGGATCACGTAAAAACTACCGAACCGATTACGATACAGTTTTCACTATAAGATAGCTTAGAAACTATTAACTTAAAAACTTGTGTACCTGGTATCGTAATCCGATTATTAAAAACCGAGCAATCGATAACAAACTATCCGACGTCTGAACAAAATTTGGTATTTTGTACTTTATAGGTTTTCGTCTATCGTTCGTTAGGTCTTTTAGTCATAACACATAGGCTACTTTTAATCCAAAGAAATGGCCACGCGGGCAAAGGCGGGGGCACAGCTAGTTGTACAAATAAAACTGATGAAGCGGTTACATAAAAACTGCTCACGCTGCGTTATGCTAACTGAGATATTAGGTGTATTAATGACTATGGTTGATGGTTTACGGAAGTAGAGTCTGTCTTAGTTTAATTATATAACATTCAAAAACAAGTTTTATCATCATCTACTTATCTGTTTTCAATATTTATAGATAATTTTTAATTTAAGTACAATTTTCAGCATAATTTAGACATAGACATAGACATAGACATAGCTAGTTGTACAAATAATAATTTAAGTAGATATATTTTTCAGAAAATGCAAATAGGTAATATCATGGATGATTGATATTGATTATGTAGGTATTGTCGTCAAATATTTGATGTTCATAACTATTCACAAACTCACTGAAAGCTTTTATACTTATTTCTTGATAAAACTTTATTTTAAAATAAAAGTTACTCGTATACACTTATGTTGGAAACCTAACGAAAATCAGCAGGGTCATTTTGTGGTTGGTTTTTATAGGTTCAATAGCATAGCGTAGGTAGTTAATGCTATATTCAGACAAATAAAGCTTTTTCTGTGTATTTATTGTGATTCTTGTTTTGCAGGTCCATGTTTTTGCACGGCCACATCGGATTCGACTTGTGATACCAACGCGAACGACTGTTCTTTCTTCTTCCTTGGTATGTATAACTTTAATTTAGACATTGATCTAGTCACAGCGGGGAAGATACGGCAACTTTACTATCATGTAAACAAAAACCGGACTACATACAACTACAGGCAAACACACCTACATATCTAAATTTCCACTGTCGTGCTTTATAATAATTTGGATCAATAAAAACAGAGACATACTCAGATTGTAGCGCGAATAAGATAACAATACTCGAACGCCACACCGATAGTGACTAAGGCAAACTATGTGCGTTGCACCTAATTTATGCGTGCAACGCACATAGTCCACGCCCGAGGAGCTAGTACTGAATCTTCCCACTTTTAATGAGATCTATGCATTGTGATTGTTCCCCTTCGTCGTTCCATCACTGATGAGGATCGAGACCACGGTTCATCGTCTCTACTTCTCTCGGTCCACCAAAGTAATGGGAGGCTGTAGAGTTCCCCCTTTTGCCGTATTGGACCATCGCACGGGTATGCAGCCTCTGCCAAGATTGTAACTACTATATAACATAACCATACTACTACTACACTACTACCACTATACTATACTTACCATTATAAGTTACGCTTTCAGGCTTTAAATACTTCAACGATCATCGTGAAATTATGCACACATTTTGTCAAGGGTACAGAAAAGGACCTAGAGGTACAATAAAGAGTTTTTTTTTTTAATTTTAATTCCTGTGGGGGTAACGGATATGGTAAAGTTTTCACGAGTGCGAAGCTGCCGGGCGCAGCTAGAATACTGATAAAACGTGTTTAAACCTAGGTGGTTAGTGACATACTAGTGTCCACCTGTCTAACTACCACCCTCAAACAGAAAGTGTGTTTCACCAAGCACTTTTGGGGCGTGATGCGGCAGTAACACCTTTGACCACATTGCCATTTAATACCGTTTGAGGTAGTAGTCAAATGTTATTCAATAGGCACAAATTAGTTAGTATGTTCTTATCATTTACAGTTAGTTTGTCATATTTTCTATCCGCTATAGGTATTAGGCGACATAGTAAAATACAATACAATAAGTAGGTACGAACCAGTAGTTGATGTATAATGATCTGAGTTAGCAAAAAACAATATAAGTAAGATAACCAGAAATTTAGTGTCGTAGACCCTACAGTCGCGGTCGCCGACCGTCGAGACATACGTCTTATTCATAGCGTTTAATTCATTTTTAGGGTTCTGTACCTCAAAAAAGATAAAAGGAACCCTTATAGGATCACTTCGTTGTCCGCCTGTCTGTCTGTCTATCTATCAAGACCCTTTTTCTCAACAACGCGTGGAGGTATCACGTTGAAATTAATATAAAATACTCAGGTCAGGATTCCCTTGGAGCTGAGAAAAATCAAACTTCTATAGCCGTTTATAGCACATATTTTATCACTCGCAAAGGAATCATAACCTATAGGGTACTTCTCGTTGAAATTTGGCAAGAAGAAATGCTTTATAAAAGCATAAGCAAAGGGAAAAATCCGAAAACCGTACATATGTAGTTACAAAACGAACGTAAATATGTACTAAACCCTCGGTGCTCGAATCCGACTTGCACTTGGCTGGTTTTTTGCGTTCACTTGACGCGCGAGTTCTAAAACTTCGCAATAATTTTATTGAGAAGACCCAGAAGCACAAGTATATGACCTATAATAACACTATATGAATACAACACTACATTACTGTGCAGCAGTTTAACAATAACATGTTAAGGAAGTTAATAAATAAGCGTGAGGATAAAAAACCCCTGAGCCTCACGAAACACGAAGTGCTTTATACAAATTTTCGCGATAGTCAAGAGATAAATGTCGGATTGATAGCCGTTAAGATTGGCTCATTAAAGCTTAAAATGAATTTAAGCGAACAATAGCCGTAACAATAGCTTTATGCCTTCGGCGTGTAACTTTATGTGGTAAATGGACAATGGTTTCAATATTTTATGAGACAATCATTTTGTTATGACGACGCGACGACGCGGTGACGTGGAAATCAAATCTTTTATTTCATTTCTTCTGGTTGCAAATGACATGGTTAATGATCACGAAGTTAATATAATCTTTTGTTGTATAGATAAACCAAGATAAAATGACACGTAGCTCTAAAAAATAAATTATTATAATCATCAGCTTATATTCGTCCACTATTCGACGTAGGCCTCTCCTAGTGAACGCCGCTGAGCCCGATCTTCGGCTTTTCTCATTCAGTTCCTGCCAGCCGTTTTTCGCAAGTTTGGGAAAGCGAGCAGTAAGTGGACCAATTTGCGGTGGCCATACAAAATCAGACCTGTGCTTGATAAAGATTCAAAAGCTGTCCCTGGGTGAAGTACCGTCTAACCTTAGACAAAATACCAAGCTTCTTTGCAGTTACCTTGGCTTTGGATTCAATATAAGACCCAAAATTCAGGTTTGATGTGAGTTCGACACTCAAAGCTCCAGATGGTCGCCTATTGGTATTGTTAAACTACGGAAAGACGGAGATCGGCATCGCCCCAATCGGATACGGCTTCTAAGGCTAAATTCAAACTGCATACCAGAGCTTTATTTATTTATATATCTTTTATTTAGTTTATGTTATGAATCATTCAGAAAGACCTATCTGAAAATAGTGGTTCTAGAAGTTTCAGAAGATCAATTGATAAATTAAGATCTAATTAAGGCTAGGTTATGTCAGACATGTCCAGTCGCCCAACTGGTTTCCAACCAGGTGCACGCCCGTCAAATCAAGCGGTTGTGATTGAGACAGTTGCTGGAAACAAGTGCTGGTCAGCTGTTGCAGTCTACCTCTCTGACTCCTCTACGTTGCTGTTTAACTAGGTTGGCAAAGCAAGTCAAAACATTTTTTATAGTAATGTATCGCAATTCGCAAGCAATCAGTGAACATTACAACCGAGTGCTAATGTAAACATATCGAAAATTGGTGAAATCGAAAAGTCGAAACTAATGTACAATGTAAAGGTAACTACTGTCTAATAATTATGGAATATTTATTGTAAATACCAAAATGAATAGATGGGTACATAATTCACATTACTATTTAAAGCCGTCCCGTACCGCGTCTGACGATCGTCAGCGGTTACATTGTTATTCTATTATTGTATAAATGCCCGGTATTGGACATATTTTACCTAAGTATATTTCGACCTAAAACATTATGAAGTGAAGTACGACTGGCACGCACTTTATGTGCAACTATGCATTGAGCACCAAAGATAATATTCCTCTATTAGCACCACTTGTTACATATTACCTAAAAATTGGTTTCAAGTTAACCTAGAAAATACTTCCAGCGCAATACCATACCACACACAACACAATTTACTAAAAAGTCACTTATTAAGTATTAATTTACCGGACCAGTCCGAATCACATCCAAAAATAATGACTGATTTTGCACCACTTCTCAATATCCCGTTTCGTTATGACGAGAATTAATTAGAAATTTAAAACCTGAATTGAAGTATATTGTAGTTTGATATTTTAATGCAGTTTTAAGTTTTAACGTACAGTCACAAGTAATTTAGAATTAATATCTATCGCTAGAATAACAATTAAAAGATTTACCGTTAAAATAATTAGATATAGGCTCATTTACGAGTCCTACGGTATGACTTTTCTAACGGTACTGTTTTATTAAATTAAAATCAATTATGATCTTGTTTCTTTACGAGCAAACTATTGGCGTAACTTATTTACGAGACGAGATTTAATTAATTTTGGAGAACCCTTTTAAAACAAAATGTTACGAGTTTTCTGATAACTTTGTAACAATTTACTTGTGAGTAGAAATTTTACAAATTTTGATGACAAGTAATAGTTACCAAAAGTATTAGCACTTATTTATGCTATCTGTGGTAAAGAAATCTCAAGAAAAAATACTGGAAAATATAATATGAAAACAGCATTAACCTATTTAATGCAAGTGCTTAATAATTGCTGTAAAGGCTGACCTATAAGATCCTTCTTAGAAACAAATAGGTAGGTACCTACTCAGCGTGATTTATAATAAAATAAAAACATTGGCTATAATTTTATTACATCCCATTACCTATTGTCCAGATTCTGAGTCCGGAGCCAAGTTGCAGCGACCTTCAACCATGCAAGGTGAATGTCTGCCACGATTACATTACAAACCGCTAACTGCTTATTTGTCTTATTCCACCGACAAGCAGTAGTGTGCAAACTTTACTGTGTTCCGGTTTGAAGGACAATATATTTCCAGTGAAACTACTGGGCACAATGAGACTTGTAAGTAAACCAATGTCTCAGGGTAAAGAGAGCAGAGCAGTGTCGGACAAGATTTAATAACCAAAATTTTGGCACTCAATTGTTATGGGAAGCCGCGACGTTTAGGCACCATCAGCCGATCACCAATTCATTCAAAGATAAGTAATAAATAAACCCTCGAGTTAAGGTACAGCAACCAAGTGGCGGGTTCAGTGCTAACGAAACACCAATTGCTCGGCCAACAGTAATGTTTTTTGATAACGAAACAACTCTTGGTCGGCCACCAGTAATGTTTTTAAACATTAATGTTTTTATCCTATGTTCCTAAAGAATTACATGATTTTTATGAGAGCCCTAGTTTTATTATGTGACAGATATTTAACAAAGTAGCTTTTTAAACGTTCTTCGGTTTCCGGATAAGCATTATTATCATCTATCTATCTATACTTATAACAAAGCAATAAGCTACGAAAAAGTCTGTACTAATGAATATAATTAAATAAACGTCTAAGATACTTAAAATAAGAAGAAGAATATAACATTTAAAAAAACGTGTCTGTTTGTTTGTCTGTCTGTTTTCTGTATGTTTGTTTGTTGTTTGACCGATTGCGATGCGGTTTTCATTGTTGGATAGCTTAGGGTTTGTCTTAAAACTGGTGTAATTGGTATTTCAATCTGATGAGATGAGCCAAGCAATCGAGAAACATGAACTATAAAACAAATAGATTTTCTAATAAAAACTACTGTATTAATTTTGATGAAGTTTATATGGGATTGCACTGGAATTCTACCCCTTTGAATAAAATAACAACCATCCAAATCGGTTTAGAAATCTTAGAGATTTACTAAAAAACTATTTATTCTCGAAAAACCACAGAACCAATTTTGATACAATTTAGAGTTTTCAAAATCGACCCGCTATAGATGGAGAAATCACGGTAGGTACATACATAAAAAAAAATACATTCATACAGTCCAACATATAACCGTCTTCTTTTGTGAAGTCGATTAAAATGCTGCTGCCCTTTTCCTGAATTCACTGTGCCGGTTCTCACAGCACCCGCTGAATTTAATGCGGTGGACCGATTGTTAAGCTCCTTTATCATGGCCGTTACTAATAAGAATAGCAACGCTTTGCTGTTAGTATAAAAGTTGCTGAATGAAATTATCGATACCAAACACACACAATTCAAAATTAATGTAGTTCCAGTAAGTAGGTATTACTTTGTCCTGTCTCAGAAAGCGTCTATTGTCCACCAACCTTCAGCTGTCCACAAGGTGAATATCTCCGAGACTGTGTAGCTGGACCTCAAACAAAATATTACTAAATGGACTCAGTCTCAGTCTCAATGCCATTTCATCTCACTACACTCCACCGGGCAGAGACAATAGTTCACACTTATATAAATGGACCAAGGATTCTGAATTATGCATTAATTAGCTAAGGTCTTCAACCTTAGCTAATTAATGCATAATTTCTTGCCATGATGGCCACTAGAAGACCAAAATCATGATTTCAGTTCGCGAAAGCTCGAAAAAGTGCGACCGAATTCATACTCTGAAGTCACAAGTCAATTTCGATGATCAGCAAATAAAATAAAGCATTATGTAAAAAACATTCTTGATAACAGACTATCCTTTCCTAAATGTTGTGCTCTAGATAGATAGGTAAGTAAATCCAATGGCATCTCTCCATTATAAAAACTTACCTCAAATAAATAGAAAGGCCAATAATATTATTTTAACCTGACATTACAAAGCTAATTCTACATTATTACAGTAATGTCCCTGACAGCCAAACTGTCCCCGTCATTATGTGAGACCCAAAACCAGTGTCATCTATAATCGTGCATCGGGTACATATTTGGTACAGTTTAGAAGGTTGTTTGGTTGTTAGGCAGAAAACCCACGCTTACAAGCCTGGATGCTCTTTAAAAGCAAAACGATTTAATTAGTTTGGTTTTATTGGCTTCTTTATTATTTACTGCGAACCTCCTTTTTGTTGCATTGTTCAACAATATCGTTCAAACTTTGAAACTATAGGTAATTACTCGTCAAAAAATGTAATACCTATCTAATGTAAAAGGAGAAAAAATAGATTTTTAATTATACGTATGTTATATTGGAAAAATTGATTTTAATAATTGATTTTGTTATAATATTCAAATTGTTAAGGGTATTATGCTAATACAGTTTTGCAGAAAAAGCTCTAAAAATCGAGGCATTTGTTTTTTGTTACTTTCTGCGACATGTTTTTTGGTATAATAATTAGGTACATAGGTACGAGTAGATAATGGTGTCGTGAGCATGTCGTAGAACTTTGGCAATCCGGACGTATAGGTACTTTAATTCCTTTCAAGTTATCTAAAAGATAAGGCTCATTATCAGAAAAACATTTCTTCTAATCTGAGCTTATATTAGGTATCTAATTATCGTTTATAAACATTATACTTTAAAGAAAAAAAGAAGGTTATACATTTTATACAATAGCAAATATAAACAGTTACATCTAGAGTACATCTAAAATAGTGGCTTTATATCAGTGAAAGTTTTTTTTTCAAATCGGTTAATTATTTTTTGAGTTTATCCATTACAAAGAAACAAAAATACATAAATCAAATCTTTCATCTTTTTAATATTAGTAGATATAGATTATTTTGAAAAATTTCAAATGAATGATATAAACAAAAATGTAATAATATAAAATTGAGTTTAACCCAATTTTATATCATTACTTTTTTGTTTTGTTAGAACATTAATTTAAAATTGTCATACCGCGGGTTCATGATCTCTTGGTTTAGGTTACGTAGTAAGTACTATAATTTATTCAGTTTTAGGTCCTGTTATGGTCAATCATAGAATTGTGGTCGCAACAGATAGAGAAAGTAGACTTAGAAGATCATTATCATTACTTTGGTACCACTTGGTAATGGCAAGTACCTATCTATCATGAAAACCGCAACAAGTAGAAAAGCGCAAGTGGCAGTGAAAAGAAAACTGGCCAACACAAGCAAAAGTGGAAAAAGCTCGATGAACTCTTATATATTCTCTGGTCCTTGTAAATAGAGTATACTATCTATTATTTATTCTGTGCACATAGTTAGAAAACTTGTCAATCACTTATTTCAACATGCTCTTAACTTTCTGTTATTGATATTACATTACATACTTATGTTTGCTTTCATTAGTCAAGGTGGAAACGCTTCTTAATACCTACTAATAAAAATCTTATTAATTTAGTGGTAGTATAACTTACAAAAAATATTTACACAAAAAACGAAAGGTCTTAAAAAGGAGTCTTTTTAAGACAATCATTCGATAGACATTATCACTATAAATCAGTAGAACTATTTTATGTGATGGATGTCCTCATCCAAATAATTAATTTTACATATTATAAAAAAACGCATTAAAAAGAGAACCTTTTTTTTGGTGTAGATGAGTGTGACTGACAGATACGCATATCGTGGCTATTACGCAGGCAAATGGGATAAATCTAATTCTGAGGATTAAACTGTTAGTTCGAATGCCACGGCCGAAGCACTGAATTAGATTGAGGAAGCCCAGAGGAAGGTCAGAGTCACTGCCTTGGCCTATCAGAGAAAACAAAGACAATATCGTTACCCTGGTATATTCTTGTTCGTGGTAAAGATGAACAAGACATATAACTCTATGATTTTGAACACTAACGCGAGTTTTATTCATATTAAATGTTAAAACCGACTAAAAAACTCACGAATAAGAAGACATACTCCGATCTGGTTTCAGATTATATTTTACCACGTTTTTATTAAGTCACTTTCTTGTTTGTCTGTCGCTCCGGGTGAAATCTTGCAACTCAAATTTCGAGCACTTCCCGATCTGGCTGAAACTCTCAGGGTAGCTCACATATCGATGACAACGAATTCTAAAAGTGTTTATTCGTGAGTTTTTTAGTCGTTTACTTAGCGTTAGGTAGGTAGGTAGGTTTCCGAGAAATATTAAGGTATTTTTAAGATAGACAAAAAAAAGAGCCGAAAAATGCCGAAAATATCAAAATTACAAAACTCTCCATTAATTATTAACAAACATCATTTTCCTATATGAAAAATATCTGCTCCTCGCACTCCATTCCTGTTTCGTTTTTTATTTGCTTCAAGATTCAAGACATGGGCAAAAAATCTTTATGGCAGTTTTTTATGTAAATTATGGTAACCACCTGGGTCTGCCCATTTGTTGATTCGGCTAATGACCGTTTTTACATCATTAGCAACTTTGAGTAGACAGATGTCTGGCGGCGAGGTAATGGCTTTATTTCATTTATTTATAGATATTTATAGATGGATGAACGAAAAGTTGGCGAGTTTGCAGACTGTTAGGTATATTTCAGTATTTGTGTAGCTGATCCCATTGCTACCATAGATCTATTTTTTAATGACATCTATGGCTACGGTAAAACTATCCTTCAAGGAAAAATCTATCTATACATATAATAAAGCAATGTGTACGAAAAAGTCTATACAAAGAAGATAATTAAAAACAAAATAGTCTGGGGTACTTAAAATAAACTACTGAACAAGAATATAACATTATAAAAAAAATACGTAAAACTACTGGACCGTTTGCGATACGGTTTTCACTATTGTCTGTAATAACAATTATTTATTCGGGCTATACTGATCTTTGGAAGGGTATGCAGACACCTAGGACACAAGAATTTTATTATTGTAGGTTCTGCACGTCATTGTTATCCGTACCTTACAAGCCATTAAATGCTTACTATATAGTAATTTTAAAATGTTCAATTTATTGTAACTTTTCACTCAACCTGTAGGTACTTCTTTATTATTTATTTCTTTTTTATTTATGCCTTGTATATTTTTTTGAGAAATATATTTTATTTGATTTGGATAGCTTAGAGTTTGACTTAAAAACTGGGGTACTTGGTATCTCAATCCGATGAGTAGAAGCCGAGCAATCGATAAAAATATTTTTGACGACTGAAGGAATTTTAATCAAATGTTGGTATATTGGTATTTTAGGTTTTAGTGTTAGACTATTTTTAACCTAGAGGAATGTCCACGCGTGCGAAGCCATGGGTACAGCTAGTATATAAATAAAAACAAAAATATATGTATTTTATTGCAAAATAATAGCAGTTTTACAAGTTTAAGCTTCATATTATGAACATAATGTATTTTACTCGTAACTAGACCAAATCAATAAAATTTGGTAAACCAAGTATGCTTTGAATTTGAAAACGAAATTTCCCTTTCATGTGCCGACTCACAGTTGAATCTCGCACAGGAAAAGGAAATATCCTTCTGCCTCTTCCGGTGCTTCGGAAATACACCCGATAGAGAAGAGAGCACCAAGAAACTGTCCCGTACAGTGTCATTATTTCCATTTCTGTGAGATTCATATCTACTGTAACCTAGTTCCGAGTAAAGCAGAGAAGAGCAAGGAGAGAAGAGAAAGAGAGAAGGTGATGAAACCGTTCTGTTCTAAACTAAAAACTATACTAAAACTAAAGTCAGACACATTTACTTTAAATTAGGAAATCTGTCCAAAGATAGCAACATCTATTGAAATGTAATCCAGCAACTTGATCCAAGCGTCAGCAGATCCGATAACATTTTCCGCCTATCGTTGCTAACCCAAACTCAACTTTACCTTCTTTAGTTAAGATTCAAATAAGAGCCTCGTCCTAAAAGGCCCAGTCAGAAAGCGTCATGAGTAAGTAGTTATTGAATAAAATAAAAGGATGGCAACGACTTCGCTTTCTGTTTTGTTAGGAAACCCATTGCATTCGGTTTGAGTTGAGTTTAGCAACTGCGGTCTTCCTTTGTAAAAGTGCTCTCAGCTTGTTGCAATTGTCTCAAGACTTTGTAAAAGGTCAATGATTTCGGTTTAGTCGACGTCTGACAAAGCATGAGAATGAATTGTTATACTCGGACAGCCACCGAAGTGGGAATGTGATCGAAAGGCCCGGACCCAGTTCTTGTACGAAACCTAGTGTCGCCTGTCGCACATTGGAACGATTAGTATATCATAGTTGACCCACAAATTGCACAAAAAAACTTCTGGTCATCACACATTACTATTACTTCCTTACGCGTTTTGACATGAATCATATTTATAATGAGACATGATTGAGCCGTATAGTAGCGGCGCGCACGCTTTCATAGCATCTAAAAACACTTGCACTTCACTATAAACAAACAAAACTTATCTATCCGTCAGTCTCTGTTGCCCCTTATGTCCGGCTAAACAAGATCTTAACTTAGCCACTGATCTAGTGGTAGAGGTTGGCTGGTCTAAAACCACATAGTAGCCTAATTTTTCAGCTATTGACACAAGCATAAAAAGAAGAAGCTCTCACATCCGTGCTAGTCAAAATGATAATTATTTCATAATAATCTGTACTTGATTCTTTGTTCTTGAGCCGTCTTTGTAAACAGGAAAACCGTTCCATGACCAAAAGAGTAAAAAATATTTTCATGTGTGATGTTTGTCCAGGTTGACTGGTAGAAAATGTTACTTAGCATTAAGTACTCCTTGTACATTGTATTTGTGTGATAAAGAATAAATAAATAATGTTTTCCATTGCACTTTTTGGACAGGAATCAAAATTTACTTATTATAGATGACTTTTATTTGTCTGTACTTATGTTAAATAAGAAAAAACAAAAAAAACGGCACAATTAAGATAGTAAAAAAATGGTCTAGGACTTAAAATAAGCTACTGAACAAGAATATTACATTTGGTTATATACTGTCGGTCTGTCTGCTGGTCTGTTTCCGCATCACGTAAAAACAACTGGACCGATTGATATGTTATTTTTACTGATGGATAGCTTAGGTTTTGACATAAAATTTGGCGTACTTTGTCTCTCAATCCGATTAGTAGGTAGATGCCAAGCAATAGATAAAAATTATTTGAAAGCGGAACAAATTTTGATATATTGTACTTTGTAGGTACAATAATACTACATTTTGGTCCTGGAATAACACATAGGTTACTTTTAACCTAGAGAATTGACCTCATGGGCAAAGCCGTGGGTGCCGTCATTATTATTATGTACTAGCTATGCAGCTAGTACTTAATAATAATGACGGCAGTGAAAACACCTCTTTATTTATTGTGGACGCTCAAACGTTTTGTGCACTTTCACTGATAAATCAACGTTTTTCTTAGAATAGATAACTGCTTTAATCGACGACAGGTCTAGATTATAGATAATGTGATTTATTTGTCTACTTTTGCGCTCCTGAACTGAGTTTTCAAAGTGCTTCTGATGAAGCTTTTTAAACTTTCGTGAATTGAATTGAGTTAAGAAGTAAAAACGGGTAGTAAATACCAAATGATATAATTTTATATTTAAAGCCTTTTTTTGTTTTACCTACATAATAATAATATCTCAAGTTTTTTAAGTAGGTACCTATCATCTCTATATTTTGCAAAAGTCACAAATTTTCAAAAAAATAATTAGGTACAATTAATAAAAAAACAGTAAATATATTTGGGGATCCAACATTCCATATACCTAAATCAAAACACTAAACAGGTGTCTTGTGTCTGTTAGAGTTATGCCATTTGCCTATAGGTATTAAAACACAAAAGAGTGTAAAGCTTGGTCAAACTATGAAAATATCAATGAAATTAATAGCAGTACTACTTTCAGATACTAATACGTTGTAGTAATCACCTGTGGTAGTTTATTGCGAAACATACTGCCTGTTTACATCTATTGTATTGTGTTGTGTTCCCAATTGCTGTGCATTGCAGAAGCCCAGATTTCAATTAACTGTTTCTACTTTCAACTAACCGTACCTTCTGCCTACGCTGGACTTAGCAAAAACATTAACTAACCGCCAACACATAATTCGCCAATCATGCTATTGTGGACCTTAATGGTTCGACTTAAGTCCTAAGTGGAAAAACGCTTTTTGCTGTTGTGATTTGTGATATGTCAGCAAAGTCAGCATTATTGAGTTAGGAAGTGATTTGCCGAAGTGTTTGAGGTCGCATCCGGAGATTGTATATGATTGATTGAGTGCTAGTGAATCTTGACTTACCTACCTTTTTGTTTACTAGTCAAGAGGCTATTTTAAACTCTATTCCAAGGAGCCAAAACTCAGATTTTAGTTAAAGTTTGTTAAAGGTATTTTTTGTAAAGATTGGTTGGTTACGTTACGTAATTCCCATTTGAGATGCATCGTATAAAGCTTTGAGTATCATTTGTTTTTAATTAATGGGCTTCCTGGTTGATCTAATTGTTGATAGTTGACGCAAATAACCAATAATTGAACGATACTATTGTACACAGAAAGCACGGTTCAGCGTTGAACGGTAGTACGACAAAATTATTACCTAGCTGATACAATTTTTTACTGATGCACGTATCGCCGAGGATATGCTCCAATGAATAAATTGTTGGCCGATAGGTACTACTACGATTTGCCGATACCGTGGTTTGTCGAAACATGCCTCAACGAAATAATGCCCTTTACCGATAGAGAAGGCCTTGTCCCCAAATGCCAATAGTAACATAAGGGCTGTTTCCATCGCATTTTTTTTATTCTTTTATTTTATATGAGTGTTTTGTCAACGTTATGACGATGTCACTTCCGTAGATTGGCACTATCACATTAATTTATGCTGTAAAAATATATAGTATCATTTATTACATATCTACCTTTAAAAATAATTTGAGTAGTATCTTAGCTTCTTTCAATGCAGCGTTGAAGTTGAATTGAAGGGAGCTGAAGACCGAGCTGAGAAGAACTGAAGACTGAGCTTAGGGGAGCTGAAGACTGAGCTCAGTGGTGTGTATTAAGAGAGGCCTAAGTCCATTAGTGGACAGATATAGGATGATGATGATGATGATAATATAATAATATGACATGATATTTCACTCTCTATCACGGTAGATAACATCGCCAAGTAATTAGATTGAACTCAATCTACCTAGTTTTTACCCAACTACGGCGAAGCAAGGGATGGGTGATGAGTTTAAAAGTCTATGTATATATTTATGTATGTATATGGATGTTCCATCACAGCGTCACCCCTATTAGTCAGATTTTGACAAGCGGGGTATCAATCGATTCGTTTTTATGTATGTATGTCATAGGTTATATTTTTACCCAGCTACGGCGAAAAAAAGGAAGGGTTATGTGTTCAAAATGAAAACTTGGTCCGATTTTGACAAGCGAGGTCTCAATGTATCCGTCTTCATCGCAAGAATGTCATGGGCTACCGGACCGTGGTCGGGGTTTAGTTTTTGAAGTTATGTCTTGTTTTTCGCCTGATGGTAACCGGTGACGCGGTCTAGGAAGTGACAGCTTGCCTAGAAGACCTATTCACTCTCTTTTGAGGATTTAAAATAAATGCGGGTAGAGCGTTTCACTCATTGGTCGTTCGAACGGGTCGGTAACTATTTAGTAAACTCGGCCCCTATACCTACAGGCCTTAAGTGTAGCTGCCAGTAGTATAGTTGTATCTTGGAGTCTCAGCCCGCGGGCCGAGTAAGTATGCGAGCCGAGTTTACTCCCGACCTGTTCGAATGATGAATGTGGAAACAACGCGCTTTGTTCGTTTAGGATGGAATGTCAACCATATAGAGATGCTACTGCGCCGTAAGTCTGTTTGTCTGATGATGAAATGATATAATTTATGTACACATGTATTTAATCGTACCTACATCATTAATATTATCAACAGGTAGAGTCAAGCTATTATTAATTTAGCAGTACCTAACGCCTGCTTAGCGAGAACCGATATAATTATTGTAAAGGAAAAATTTGGACCTGGGCCTGCAGTCTCGACATAGATAGCAATTGCTTTATTACCGAAATGTGTCGCAAAGTCCTAATAATCTGATTATTTGCTATTCTCTACAGTACAGATACCGATGACAATTGTTAGTTTTGACAGTTTCTGTGTCAGAAACGAATGATTGTTAGCGTTGAGAGTTACTGTCAGAAGAGCTATCGATTTTCGTATCTGTAGTGTAGAGACTAGCAAATATCTCAAATATCGGATTTTGCGACTGATTTCGGATGTAAAGCAATCGCTATCAATGTCAAGACTGCAGGTCCATCCCTAATCCAAATTGTTCCGTTAGAAAAAAATAAAAGATAATGTAGAGACTAGAGACACTTCGAACTCAATTTCAACTCGATGTAGATGAAGTTAGATATTGTTATTTCAGATGTACTCTACCTTGTCTTTTAATAACTACCTGACTAAAAACCCGCGCTAATTGTGAGATATTTGCACGTGTGTGTGTATTACGTTATGGATGATATCATCCTATCATCACGATATCATGATCCATAGATGAGCTTAGCCTAGAAATAAATAATTGTTATCGATTTAAAAGCAGGAAATGGATTATCTAATAGCTTTAGATAATTTAGGGATTATAATAAGCCAAGATAAATAAATTAGAATTAGATAGATATGTTTCATTACTGTTTAAACACAGCTATAGCTAGCGGCACGTGAGTCTAGAGGTGAACGAAAAGTGGCGGGGATCTTGGCACAGTCAGTTTTCGGGATAAAAAGTATTCAACATTTTAACACATTAAATAAACTTTGACTGTGCCAAGATCCCCGCCACGTTTCGTTCACCGCTAGACTTAAGTGCCGCTAGGTATATAGGCTTTGTTAAAAGGATTTTCTTGAAATTTCTTGTAATTTAAATGTCAATTAAAACGGGAATAAGGTGGATGCGCGCGCGTTGATGTCTTTTTAAGGGCGAAACAGTGTAGATGGTAATAACTTAACTTTTATATAAATGATAATAATTTAACTATTATATAAATGATAATAAATGAAGTATTATGTAAATGATAATAAATGAAGTATTATGTAAATGATAATAAATGAAGTATTATGTAGATGATAATATTTTTTTATACATCTGTGTGAGGAAACAAGTAAGCACGTCTCTCGTCTGGTAGTAAACGCAATGTTTTCTTATAATGACTGCAGTGCAGAAGTTTGGAATGCATAGTCTAGCGCTGGATCCTTATTCTCTATGACCATTCACACACGTAACGCATCGCGTTGTCGAATCGTGCGGCAAATTACAAAAACTCACGAACATACACGAACAATTTCACACAGATATCTAGACGCAGCGCGTTAAGTGGCCGAATGGTCAGAGCCCTGACATACGTAAGATTTTGGATTCCAAAGTTCTGCACTGCAGTTATTATGAGAAAACATCCGGGCGGGCTCTCGCAGAAGAGGCCTACCACTACCGTAGATGGAGGATCAAATAGATTGGCTCTTTCACAGCGGTCTCAGCGACAAAGAGAGGCATAATCCTTACCATAAAAAAAGACCCGAGGCGATAAGGACGTTAATTATCCTTATCGCCTCGGGTTTTTTTGCAATATTAATTTTCGCTATCGCATAGCATCTAGCGCTGCGTTTGAGAGACTTCCAGTAGAGATTGTTTGTCGTAAGAGGTAGTGCTGGCATCAGTTTTTTAGGCCCGACTGTTATTAATCAGTAACAGCCGGGACTGACAGCCCGAAGTGCGCGCGACGGAAAACCGCACATAACTTAGGAAAGTCATTGGTGCGAAGCCTAGGACCGAACCCAGTATCGTTGGATTCTAAGTAGAACCGTTAGGCTACCATTGCTCTAGAGAGTGATACACATAGATACATGTTTTTCTATGTATGTTATGTAATGCGAGTTTTCCCGTTATATTCTTGCCAAAAATTATTTTAGATTATTTTCCTAACTGACTTATTTTACACACATTTCATGTATGTAGGTACAGGTTTTGCGGTGCAGGCTTTGGTAGAATTTGCTTAGAATATTTGTTATTTAGGAAAACATACCACATACTTGTATCTCATACTGCATTACTTGCATTGTACCATATAGGTACAACAACCCTTCACACATAACCCACATTAATTAATATCCATATGCTTTAAAAAAGTGCTTGTATAATCATCGTATTATTGGATTAGAGGGAAACACGCCTCTGGGCCACGGCCCAGCCAGACCACTTTGAACTCATTAGGAGTTAGCTGGGCCGAATGTATAGGCCAGTTTCCCACTCAGAAATAGTAACGTGGTAAACTCGACACAAGCTAGTTTTCAATTTATTGTCTATGAAAATAAAGAAGAATATGTATCATATTATGTTAGGTACTATCCGTGGCTGTCGTTTTCGTAAGAAATAAAAATACTATTACATACTGATTGTTCCTAAATCGCCTTGGAATTTGTTGAGCTCTAGAACTAAATGGATATGTTGAATGTACCACTCCCGAACACTTCCCACACAGCGTTAAAAAACCCAGGGGCAAGTAAAACACATTATAGCATTTATAGCCCGTCTTGTTTACTCGACCAGAGAGATGCAAGGATGAGATACGAGCTTCGTGCTTCGAATGTACGATGGGATGCGACCACTGAAACGTAGTCAGGCGGAAATAAGCGAGACTGGTGACCTCTACCAGCTTGTATGCGGAGGGAAAGAAAGATGATTTGAATTTGTTCAAGGCTTCTTTATTCCAAGGAGGTTAAGTCACAAAGTACTTATCGCTTTAAAAGCAACAAGGGTTTCTCGCGTACAAGCGGGACAAGTCATGTTGACCAATTGTGGTGATATTTATAACGGACTACAGTGGAGATCTTCCCTTACAAATAAAAAAAGAATTAATTGAGTAAATTGGTTCTAAATAAATTTGAAATTACTAAATATTATGTTTATTAAGTACTAGATTTTCCACCCGCGACTTCGTCCGCGCGGACTTCAGTTTATCGCGAAAAAAAAGCATCCTATGTTCCTCTAGGATATTAAAAACCAATGCAAAAGTAGGTATAGCACCACAGACTTTATATCAAGATATAGCAATAATGCTCTTGATGTTTTTTGACATATTTGTTATTTCGTTTCCATGGCAACCGTTTCTTACAGCGAGTAATCAATATTTTTCCAGATTTCCCGTGGAAACATACAATTTTCCGGGATAAAAAGTATTCCATGTTTTATTACAGGGTATAAGCTATCTCCATTCCAAATTTCATCAAAATCCGTCCAGCCGTTATCGCGTGAAAGCTCCCCAAACAAACAAACAGACAACGTTTCACTTTTATTTGTTGGTATGGATTATATGTCGGTAGTTATTAATACATATTTTATTGCTTATCAACTCTAGATTCTTAAAATTGTTTACTAGGCATATAACTATTATCTCATCTAGCAACATGGGCAGAATTTGGAGTGCTCTTGTGCTATTAGGTATTCTGTGGCAGAGATGTTTTCTCGCGATATGTGGGCTTCCCACTCAAATTATTTCGTTTACTGCACACCTTGTTACGTGTGATACGACCATTTGTAGGAATAGTTTGGAGTATTTTTCTGTTGATGTGACAAATAAATATAAGTTTCAAATGGATATGACCGCTACTTAGAAGTAGATAAAATTTTGTTTCTTAGATTCCATTACTTATTTCGATGTCGTGGCGATACCGTAAAATTGATCATCTCATGAAATGTTTGGCCACATCATGATACATTTTTATTTCATTAAACTATCGTTGACATCATGAAATGGTTTGGCCAGATCAATGAATGAATAGCGTTTAACGATATGGACAGTTAAACGCACGGTTACTTCATGATATGGTCAAACATTAGTGATCATAACGTAAAATAATTCCATTTTCCTCCGCTAGAAGCGCTAGGCGGAAGCCCGACTTGGCCGTAATAGGTTAGAAGACGCCTTTGTCTTCGTTTTTTTTAGCCTTGAAAACCTATTTTACACCTTTGGTACCATGAAAACCCTACATTGATGTTATTTAATGATATGGCCAAACGTGGATGGAAATATCTTTAAACGTTGATGTTTCGACGATTTGGTCAGTTTTAGCTGGCCATTTCATTAAATAGATCCATTTCATTTCATCAATTCTACGATATCATCACGACATCGACGTAATAAAAACATGTTAATAATACCTATCTATTTAATGTAGCTCGAGCTAATTTAACTTCACAAGGCGAACCAACTAAAAACAACATTAATTAATCATATCGTTACATTTATCATGACGTACCACCAAACTTTATTCCATTGAAAAATTAACCGGAGCCAATAGTGTCTGTGGCTGGCGCGGATATTTTGTAAGCTACGAATCTGATACCTAACTAGGTCATAGCTTCAGAGGATGCCTGTAAGGTTAATCGTTTATTATCATAGCTTTTGGTGTGATGGCCAAGGTAGTGCTTTATCTGTCTGAAGATCAGTGCAGTAGCAAATCTTCATCTATCTTCCCTCTAAATTTACCTATAAAACAGCACCATGACGTAACTATTAACTGACTGACTGACTGACAGACAACGAACTGCCTAAGCTTGGTGGGCCTAGAGATTTGAAATTTAGAGGGAATATTCCTTGTTCCTTGTTTTCTTGTCCATGGGTGCACTAAGGAAGGATTTTTTTAAAATTTCTTCTCTAAGGGTTAACAGGGGCATAGATAATATGGGTGACAAAGTTCTAAATCTTCGTATCGATAACATAAAATATTACCTATTGTCCTATGTTACTGGATTTTTCTGGTCGCCGTTATGTAATCTACAACTACCTATCAGGAATCGGAGCGTTGAATCGTGAGTTTAACTGTCCGTTCACAATCTGTGAACAGGTTATAATCACACTAGGTTTATAGTAGCCAAGGAGTAAGTGCACTTGTAAGTCCAAGGATAGCGGATTCAGCCACGTCCGCGATCGCTCTGAGCCTCTGATCTATTTAGGCATTGTACAGGGAATCTTTCTGAAGGGGTCGCGCCACGCTTTCGTAATAGTTATCTTTTGGATTCCGTGGTTGCAGCGGCCAAGTCATGCCTTGTGAGTTTCTTAATTCATATAACATTTTCTCAGAGCTCAGCCACACTTTCTATTGTAAATGATGGATTGAACAACAACACTACGTGCTAATGTTTGTTTACATGCCAGTATGTAGTTCAACATCATTTGTAACTAGATGATGAAGAAATCCATCATTTATCACCATGTCATGACCCAGTGAACTAACAACCAGAATTCTGGTTCACGCAGCCAAGGCAAATTGTATGTTTAATGGTCTAGTCATAATTAATATTGTTCTTTAAAATATTTTAAATTACGTTATACTGTTGAACTTTGTAAGAAGGGAGTTGCTTGTAAAATCAGTTAAATTATCACGTGTTGATTTCCAGTCTAATAATAGTAAGTGTTAGTTTGAAGGGTAGGTAATTCACAAATAGATTTTTGATCCCTTCCCCGTCCTCGTCACAATTTGTAGGTGTGTGACCCCTTTTTCCCTGCTGTTAAGTCACAAAATATGAAATTTGAAAGTAAATAGACTTATGTTTGGTCAAGTAAGACCACATGTAGGTTAATTAACAGTTACGAACTCTGAAATGTTAACATTCTTATTTTTAAAAGTATGTTAATCTATGTACCTATTTTACAAAACTGTGTTCAGAGGAAGCTTGTACTAATATTTATTCTGTGGAGGAAGTGAAATATTTTCTTATCAACAGCACTCAAAGCATAGTGCACAGTATACAGTTTATATTTGGAATAATAACTTTATTTTGAACAGAACTTCGTCCACTTATTTTTGCAAAATTATTATCTTAATATTCAAATCTTCAATAATTTTACCACTCAAAACTGAAATGGAACGGGTTTTCATGAATTTCGGTAACTCTATGTGTCCACATGTGGCCAAGTGGAATGACGATTTAAGTAAAGTGGCTGTCAGAAAACTGATGCAGATTGCTGAAGACTTCAGTGGCGTGTATTAGCAGAGGTCTACGTCCAGCAGTGGACAAGTATAGGCTGATGATGATGATAAGAAAATCTATAGTTTACATTTCAGATGTCGTGACAGTAACCTACAACTGCACATGTGTGGTGAGACGTCATTTTTTTTGTTGTACCTCCCAAGTCCCATCTCTTCTCACCCACCCACCTCTTTAACGTGTGACGTCATTTGTGGATGACCCATTCCATTGACTGTTTATCACACTTAGTAACACAAGTACTCCTGGCTTACCTCTAAAACCTACTTTTAATTCTCACGTAAACGTACCATCACATCATTGGCACATAATTACCACTAATTAAGCTCTGACGCAGACTTGGCTTATCAGATCTCATTTCATATTTATTCGGTGGTGTAGCAACACTCAAGGTGATAAGAACTGTTCAAAACTACAAAATTAGTTTCTGATGCTAATGCAGTGTGCGCTTCCCGTAGCCATTGTAGAGCTTAGTTTTGAATAATTAAAAATAGTATTGTGTTAGCTTTTAGGTTATTAAGTTTTATTTACTTTGCTCATTGATGCTGCTTTGTAATTAATTTAGTAATTAGGGGTTTGTTGGAATTAATTCGGTGGTTGCTGTGATCGTTAAACACAGGGTTCTCATCAAAATATAAAGGTATTGTGAAAATGACAGTTGGTACATAATTTTCAGTATTTGATTAACTTAAGGCACAGAATAAAGGTGTGTGCTTGTGTAGAATCGCAGGTTATTCAAACTAACTAATACCTGCGTACCATCTCAATGGTTTTCCTGCTTACATCTTCAGAAAAATAAAATACAAGTAGATTAATTTTACGATCTACAAATACATTTAAAAGGCAAAAACAGAAGTTACTCACGTATATTAAGTTGAATTATTCCAATTATAGTTTCAACCACGTCTGGTGGTCTTTTTCTAGGTGAGTGCGGAACGCTCGCGAACGTGTCCAGCCTCGCACATACCTCACCTCAAACAAAACCGGTGACAAACCAGACCACCTCTGGTGGTCTTTCTCACCTTGAAAAGGACCACCGGATGTAGTCGAAACTATAATTGGAATAATTCAACTAATACGCGAGTAACTCCCGTTTTTTCATTTAAAACGTATAAAAAACACGTTAGTTTTTATAATGATATACAAATACTTATTATTTAGCTAGCCTATCAGCCTATTATGTTCCCACTGCTGGGCGAGAGAGATAGATAGAGAGAGAAGGGGGATGGACCATAACCCACAACGGTGCTGACCAGTAAAGATTGATGTGACATCTTCATTTCTTGAATTTTGAATTTATTGGATAGCGGTTCTCCCACGCACGACGATTTTAACCCCCGAACTCGAAAACAGCGATGTGTTTTAAGTTTAGGGTGTGTATGTATCACTGTGTATTTCTGTCTGTGGCATCGTAGCTCCCAAACGAATGGACCGGTTTTGATGTTTATTTTAAGTTTCAAAACTGATGTGATCGAGATGTTTCATTATAGCTCTATGAAACATCTCGATGGTCGGGATCGTAGCTCCCAAATGAATGGATAGATTTTGATGAGGTTTTTTATGTTTGGAAGCTGATGTGATCGAGATGCTTCGTAGCTATAATAGGGGGTGGGGGGGGGGGGGTATATATTTTGCTTGCTTAGCTTTCGCTTAGCTTTACCTATATAATGTCATCTGAGCAGGGGCCTAGGTTTTGAACCAGGTGCAGTTGAAATGTGAAGCCATCAGTGAAAAACAAAAACCAAAAGTTAAGTTCCTACTGAATCGATGGAAATCTCATGACGCTAAGATAGCATTGTGACAATCTGACAATGATCGCGACCAACCTTGAGCTGCGCTTGCGCAAGCGGTTAAGTAACTCGTTATTATCCAACGTCTGGAGCCGCGCCGTGGGAACCGAACCCGCACTCGGATCTATCGCGTTAACCTCGTAAGTTATTGTGTCGTGACACCGAAATGAACTGTACGAGGAAGATAAACACAAAAGCTGTAAGAGAGCCTTCTCTTGAGCGAAAATACTGCGAAGTTCACGGGAAAACAAATGTTCTTCTAAGGAAAATGAGCCACGTTTCCTCTTGTGTTTTTCCTTTCCGACATGTAAAAGATAGGCAAGTCCAAAATAGGTTTGTGGTTTTGTTCGCAGTTTGTCAGCCTAATATTTCAGTTTTTTTTTAATCATACAGTTTTGCGTAAAGTTGATTTTACTAATTCCCGACGCTATAGTTAAGTGGTTCTGGTAGTGGTAGGCCTCTTCTGCAGGAGTCCAAGAGTCCGCCTGGGGAAGTTCCACGCCTGATATTCTATCGCCAAGCAGTAGTGTGCAAAAATAACTGTGTTTCGGTTTGAAGGGCAATGTTTCCAGTGAAATTACTGGGCATGACACTTAAAAACAAATATCTGGAGGTGTATCGCAAAATGAGCGCAGTGCAGTGACGCACAACATGTTGCGATACAAAGTTCTAGATGGCACTGGAATGGTTATGGGCAGGCGTGACGCTTACCATCAGACGAGCGACATGCTCGACTCGTCATTCAATTGAATAAAAACAATAAAAAAAAGTTTGTCTGTGGCATCGTAGCTCTCAAACTGATGGACCGATGTCAATGCAGTTACTTTTTATTTGAATGCTGGAGCTGTTGAGATGGTTTTGTTTGGAAAAAGTCGGTGCAGCATCTTTCAAGATATTAAGCTCTGATCTTATCACTCTTTTTAAAGGGATCTCGAGCACTAATACTGCTAGAAACTTAACTTGTAGGTTCAATATTTTGAGAGATAGTTTAAGTAAATCTAACTTGGGTCGAAATGCTCCTCTTAATCGACTAATTAGATAGTTCAACGGTTTTGCTAAAGCCAAAGACTTAGACTTGTTTGCCGACAAAATTCGCAAGTTTAAAAAGACCTTACTGTGATGTATTGGATTTTAATTATTAATTAAGCAAGCAACTTTAATTTTACACGTTGACATTTAAATTTACCCTTCTCGTTTTATTTGTAAACTAGCTGCGCCCGCGGCTTTGCCCGCGTGCTCATTTCATTTAAAAGTAGCCTATTCGTGTTATTCCAGGATCAAAAGTACCAATAAAATACAATATACTACATTTCTTCAAAATTAGTTCAGCCGTCAAATAGTTTTTTATCGATTGCTCGGCATCTACTCATCGAATTAAGATACCAAGTACCCCAGTTTTTAAGTCAAACCCTAAGCTGCCCTACAGTGAAAACCGCATCGCAATCGATTCAGTAGTTTTTACATTATGCGCGAACAAACATACAAAAAGACCCAATTTTTAAAAATGTTATATTTGTGTTCAATAGCTTATTTTAAATACACTAGACCATTTTTTCTTTATTATCTTCTATGTACAGACTATTTCGCTCTTATTGCTTTATTATAAGTATAGATAGATAGATAAGTATAGATTATTATTGTTATATAAATATTCGATGTATATATGTTGTGAAATTTAATTTATGGAATGTTTAAACATTCTAATAAATGTTTAGTTAGTTATTGTTACTTTTGAATGCTGTCGTCATATTTAATTGTAATGGCATTAGGCGAGTGTTATTTATTCATAGATTTCTCTACGATGTTTTAATGAGTAATATGTTGATAGTCAAATAAATAAATAGAAACTGCAACTGCCTTGTGCTCAAAGTTTCAGACTGGTGACGTTTGCATGAGACTAAATTAACGATCAACAAAATCGACGATTCGATACAACCATTTTAAATATAAACTGAATATTGTATATTTTTACTGCAAAACTATACTTTAATAAATTGGAATAAAGATTTTATGTAGTTTTTTAAATCTGTATGTACAAAAATATGAATAGTGAAATGGGTTCCCAGATGGGATTGAATGTATGAATGATTAAATTGTTTCCGGAATGTCACATCTGACTAGATATTTCATAAGGTTCTCCAAATGTGTTATTTCCTTTGTGGAATGTAGCCCTAAAACCATAATTCTGAAAACCTCAAAAGATGTTGTGAGTGTTAGTAGGAACAACTGGTACAACATGTTCCTACTTTCCTACAAACCTCAATTGTTAGCATGTCAATTAGCACGGTGCTCGCATCTGATGAAATAGCTTAATTATGGACGCGGTATCTGATATCCATTACGAGAACAAAACGGAGGATAAAAGGCATAAACGCGCGCACGCAACATCCTGTGCCACATACGCGTCATAGAATGCCATTCGCTGCGTGCAGCCACATCTGGACTTGAAAACTTTACTTCAATGTACAGAATGTAATACCTACATACTTTGAATACCTAAACTGGAGGCACCCATCGACGTTAAAATCAGAGTTGATAAACAATTGGTTATTCAGAAGCATTATCAGGATAATTATTATTATTTATAAGAATTGTCTGAATAATAAAACCGAATTGAAATGGGATTAAAAATAAAAACTGCTGAACCAATTTTGATGATATTCAAATTAATTACACTGAGATAAACCATTTAAAAAAAAAACATAAACTTCGATTAATAAATCCTGGAGAAATTAGTGAATCCTACTAATATTACACATGCGAAAGTTTGTTTGATTTTCACGCGGAAACGGCTCAACAGATTTTGATGAAAATATGGTACGTAGATAACCTTAGATCCTGGAATAGCACACTTTTCATCATCATCATCATCATCATCATCCTCGCGGGTGACCGCAGGGCGCAGCTATCATTAATAAGTACAATTAAAAACATTTAAAAAAAAAACTTTTCATCGGTTTGTGAGCTACCCTGAAAGGTTCAGTAAGATAGCTAACCGGAAAGTGCTCGAAATTTGTATTGTAAGATTCCATGACAGACAGAAATATAAGTGAAGTTAAATACAAGCTTTTAAAAAAATACATAAATCAGGAACAAAGTAATGAACCATAAACATCTGAATGAACGGAAACTATGGTACTATGAAATTTTGAAGTTTTTAACATTAGAAGACTGCTCAAAACTATGTTTACGTAGCTATTGGATTAGAATTACAAGAGCACCTCTCGATGCAATGTCAAATATGTACACAAAAGCACAGAAAACAAAAGTATTTTTCACAATTTTCCACGTACGGCGGCGCGCGCGCGGCACGTCGCCGACATGCGCAAGCGCATGCATGCGACAATTAGGGCGCGACGAGACGCCTCTCGTGCGAATTAATTGGGCGCGTATAGTAAATAGCTGCACAAGTGAATTTCTCATGTCTGCTGCTGCCGACTTGTTAATTAAGTGATGTTAGATGAGAGAGTATGTATTTTTCCGGGAAAAAAGGGTTAAATTGGTTGTCCCTGTATTGTGAACAATTTGCCCATGTTTGATCATAGTACTTAGGTATTTACTTCTGACATTTTGACTAGTAATTTTTTGTTTATTTATTTAGGTACTTTGAGCATTCAATCAACTCCGTTCTTAAAGGGAAATTGGCTTTTTGCTCATAGTTAATTTACCTACATAGTTATAGCGGTTTAAAAGCAACTAAGTACACTTATAATAGGCAGTTATTAACAAAAAGTTTAAGTGAAAAAATTTACAATAACACATTTTAGGCACATATACACTATTATTGAGATCTAAGAGTATGTGGACTTTAAATCTTAAATTTAGCTAACTGAACAAGAAATATCACATTAAAAACATTGTCTGTTTGTTTTCGCTTCACGTACAAACTACAGGACTGACTGAAATGGGGTTTCACTGTTGGATTCGTGGTTAGATGACCTATAAAAATGAAACATGTCGTTTTTCCAACGTCTCGTTACTTTTTGACGTTTATTGTGTGGCATTTATCTCAAAAGCTAACGGACAGTAAGCGAAAACGGTTCCTTTTAGATATAGGAACCAGCCCTTAGATGACTTACGGATTGACTGTTTGTTTGACGTATGAGTTAGAGCTGGTCTCGTGTCAGAGTTTGTCAGCCGCCCAAGGGCCTCTGACATGACTTAACGACTGCTATTAAACAATAACAGCCGGGATTAGACAGCTTAACGTGCCCTCCGAAGTACGGAGTGATGGAAAACCGCAAAACGAACCCGGTATAGTTGGATTCTAAGTAGCACTATTCAAAGTACGGTTTGACTTAAAAACGTACTTTGCGTCTCACTGCTGCCAGAAATCGAACAATCGATAAAAACCTATTTGCGACTGAACTGGTTTTGATATGAATTAGTAAAGGCACAGGTCCTGAAATATGATAGGTACTTTTGTCGCGGAAAAATATCCACGCAACAAAGCCGCGGGGCTCAGCCATACGCTCTACAGTATGCCCCATCATTTAAATTCATAACAAAAATACAAAGGTTATTCCAAGTTCCAAGCAATAAAAGAAAGACGCACAATAGAACCGCGTTGTATTAGTTTCGTCAGCGTCGTCCCGCTTGCGTCAAAGTACGGCCATTATGTCCAAAGCAACATCAAACAGTCTGGAGAAACAAGATATCCATTGTAAATGTTCCACTTGTACAAACACACACACGACATACACAATATGGATCGGTGAAAACCCACAAGGTTGTAAAAGAATACTTTCATGCACGCTGCACCGTTTTCTCATACGAAAACGAGTGTAATAAATACTAATTAAGTTTTATTGATTTTATTTGAAAGCATTGTAATTTGTGTATAGCAAAAACATAATTGTAAAGATTTTATAATCATGTTACGAGTATATTGGTAACAAGAGGATCTTACTTTATTCTCCTTTTGTATTTGTACATTTTCATCTTCATCATCAGCCTATACTGGACGTAGGACTCTCCTAATGCACGCCACTGAGCTTGGTCTTCAGCTCTCTGCATCCAGTTTCTGCCACTGGTTTTCGCAGGTCTTCACTCCACCTGGACACAGGGCGCCCTGCACTACGTTTTCCTAAACGTCTCCACTCGAGAACTCGTCTACCCAAACATGAAAATGTGGGAACCTACATACTTAAACACTGCCATAAAAAAAAAACTAATATTTTCTAAGTAAATTGTTTCAGTATAGTACTTTTAATAGTATTTAAGTTAATCCATGTGAGGTAAAAAAAAGAAGTTTAATATATTACAATCCATCTAGGCATCTATTTTCTATACGCTGCATCTTTCGAGGCAATACACAACAATTCACACTTAGATTTAGGTTTATTATTCGTAGAGTATTAATAAAAATTACTACAGAATTTTTGAACAAATTTGGTTGATTCTATTTTTAATTGAAATTGTATAATAAAAAAAAGCCTCTATAATATAGTGGGAGACCAAAAAAAGAAACACTTCATAACCGGAATCTACCTCCTTTTAGAAATCAATTAAAAAGTAGGTTTTTGATCGTTTATAAATCTTCTTTTATAAGCCTTTTATAAATATTTCTAATCGCAAAGGAGTTATTTTCACAAATTATAGCAGAGCCACAGAATAAATAATAGTGAGCAGCAAACAGGTATAGGTAGACATTTTGAACGTCAGACAATCGTGCGTCATCGTTTACTGCACTTTCTTCTAAAATAATAGTTTTGCTGGCTTTGTGATCATACAAAACCATACCCATTGATGAAACTAAGCCATGCGCTCAAAAACCCGATACACTTGACATATCTAGACCTAGGCTACTGTGTTTTGAGGACACGTCAAATGTTAGTTTTCTTTTAAATTGCTACAACAGAAACTGTCGCAACGTGCTCTAAGATTTACCTAACAAATAGCTGTTCTGTCTTAGCGCTCGGTTACAATAAACTGCAAGACTTGAGCAATTATTAACAATTTCAATTCTTTTGAATTGGAAATTAAGATCAATTTTCAGTGTATTGCTGTCCCTTTCAAGATGAACAGGGTTACCTTTGTTGATTTTTGACTTTGCCTGTCTATGACCCAGGAGTTCCGCTTCGGCAAGAAGTGTAGTATGTTTCCCGCAAATATGTTGAAATATGTATGAATACTGGGTTTCCCGATAGTTGTCTGTGTATGTTATGTGATATGACCCGACCGATAGTTTGCTTCCACAGACCCAGGTCTGTGTGGGTCTGTGGTACATCATGTACATCATCAACACTTTAGCATCAGGTAAAAAGTATAACCACAGAATAAATAATATGGTATAACATGAGACACACGCAAATCTATTGAACAGAAAATAAAACATCATCATTAACATAATTTTTGCTTACTAAAAAAGCAACGCGCAAAGTGGTTGTCTTTTTAGCCCTTATTGCAACCATATAAATATGTTTTTTTTGTTATAAAATACAAATTCCGGCGCTTTTTTGAGACTAGTTTGGAGTCGGTACAAATTCATGTCTCTGCTAGAAAGTATGAAACCCTAAGCCGCCTTACGATATGGACAAATATCTCCCGATTAGACAATTAGATACCTCGGTATTTGCTGAATAAAAACCACAATTTTTCTCAAAATTATATTTTTATTCTACTCTATAGTAGAAAACAAAGCGTGAACAGTTGTAAATTATTTACAAAATATAGGTACAAGGTACCTAGGCTAGTAGACTCTGTTCTTGGACTAGCACCCTTTTCTTAGTTACCTATTCCTTGACTCTCCGCCAGTCTTAGCCACAGTTTAACCCAAAGTGCTCAAAGAACGAAAATCAATGTTCCAAATCTATGAGTAGTAAATCAAACAAAAAAATAAAAATGAACACGAACGAACGTACAACACGTCGATCATTAGATCTACGTTGGTCCAGACATTTTATTTTGATAAATGCCCGAAAAGTTTTTTTAATGGTGCAGGCAGCAAAGCAAACCAGCAGAGCCCGCCTGATGAAAGGCGGTTACCCTGTCATCTATGATTCATAGCATCTATGGATACCTGTAACACTATAATGGTTATCAACTTATCACTGACGCATTGCCTGCCTTTGAAAACTCTAATAACATATTTTTTGAAAGCCTCCAGCATAGATGACTTTTCTATACTAAAATTAATTCAGAGAAACGTTGAATTCTTGATCAATATAGTACATAATTTTGTTTCGTTTCAAATCGTTCTAATTTGTACCTTTAGTTTTCTGCCAAAAATCGGTTCGTTTCCCCTTGTTAAAACAAAAACGAACCAATTTCGTCAGCTCTTCTAACCGAATCTTCCAATAAACGAGCACTGCTCCAATTGCTTCGAGAAGCAATAACGCGGCGTAACATAACAACTGTGTCACTGGTTCTGTTTGTACCGCCACAGAACAATAGCTGTTACTACTGCTATGCCACAGATTAGGGCATAGTTACTATGTCACACTTAATTTAAAGTTAGTAGTGGAAGAACTACGTTGTTGCATAGAATAGGTACCAGTTGTTTATAGTAAATTGCATAGTAGTATAGTACAAGTTTTTATAGTTTTTGTTAACGAAATGTACTTTCGTTTAGTTATTATACATTTACTGGCAGCGCCTCTAGCGGGAACTAGCAGGAACTAAAATCGGTAGGACGTACTTTATTCAAATGAAAATCTATTTTAAAATTTGAATTCGATAAAAGTTTTCGAGTAATCCTTGTATTTTAGCAGTTCGATTTGCCACTTTGACAAGTTAGTAGTAGTAAACTTTGACGAATTTGATCACTTTCAAAGTATTGTTTGTTACCCGTTAGATAAATTTTCGTAAGAGCTTCTTGAGATCTTGCGTTTTTTTTTTATTATTATGACAACGCGACGGTATCTTGCGTGGAGGTTAGCTTCAGAGGCTGTAGAAGTTGACCGTCGTGAAGAGGAGAGGCAGGAGCTTACGTAGGCGGAGATTCTTTACGCCCAGACACACATTTATTGCAAAGGAATCGGCTCTATAAAAACGGGTTTGTGTTTCTCTGGAATACTCTGCGGGAAAATACAACTCAACTTCTCTCTGGAACGATCAAAGAATCTCTCTAGAGACCAAGGTAATTTAAATAGTAAAGAATATAGGTACTTAGGTACCTACTTTGTATTTTTGTAGCACGTACCTACCTACAACAATACTTTAAAAAAAACATGAATTGTAGTGCGAAACATAGATAGCAATCTACCTACTTTACAATTTTAATGTCGTGATGACGTCACATCGATTTATATATCGCCAAATGCAACTCAATTGATAAAACAAACACTTATCCAGGATTTCCGGCTAGTAATTATCGAATTCAAGCATTATATCGAAGCTAGATTACAAAATACTTGATATATAAAATCGATTTAAAATACCCAGGTGTTGGATTACTTTGGTCCGTAACTTCGTTGGTACGGTACTGAAGAAAAATACTTTCTTTCCACTTATCACCTCAACTAAACGTAAGTCGATTATATTTTTTTCCCAATAAAACCACAGATAAAAACGACATACGAAAAATGAAACGTCAAACACGGTGGACTTATTGTCTCTTTTTTTGCATGTGGAGAAGAGAGTTAGAAATATGTAGTGTGAAGTGCGTTTAATCGAGCTTCTCGAAGATTTATATCGTGCAAACTTTATTTGAACATATGATCTCATCCTACTGATTACTACCAAAACTGATAGTTTACCGAGCTCACGAAAACTTTTTCCGTTTTCTTAATGTGTAAAGTCGTACTAGGCGTACTGATTAGTTGAGTGAGGTCTACACAGATTAGTTAACAATGACATTTTGTACCATAGATTAACGCAGAGTTAGTGAGTACCGCACAGAATATTGAAGAGTTGCAGATGTTTTGTAGGCCATTGTGGAGATTAATGACTGATTGTCAGCCTGTTGTACTATTCTTTATTCTGTACCTGTGTTGTCAGCTAGGTCATCGTCGCGCCGCTTTGAGAGCAGATGGGAACCTCAGCTACGTCTTTGGTGAAATGGTTATCTTAGTATAGGTAGGTACTTAAGTACTTAAACGTCACTCATAATCGACATCAATAAAACCCTTACTTTGGTTATAATACTGCTACGGTGCTAACTAACTTCATTAAAAATAAAATAAGTACAAAGGAGTACTGAGGGACTCAGCTTGATTTTGAGTAATAATGCACATAGTAGGGCAGAAGTTAATCAGCATTTGTAATAAATTTATAGTACCTAAGTAACCAACTAAGTAGATATTTGTTCTGTGCGAGATCTGTGGTGCGAGTGTAAGTCTGTCCACGAGACTTCCGACAGCCGTAAGCCTACATCACAAAACACCTAATAATACTACGCCTACATACAAATGCAGAGAACGTCATATTGTTACGAACAAATTGATATCGTTATCAATCAATGGACAAACAAAACATAAATCAGTAAATAATTGATGTTCCTTCGATAAAAATTATGGAGAAAAAAGGTTTTAATGTACCCCAAATTAAGACCTATTCACATACATACAACACATACATACATACATCACCGCCAAGTCAAATCATCAACAAAAAAGAACAAAAACTAGAAAGTGACGTCACCGAATTAACATGGGCGCTGAGTAGATACGTATTGTAGGTAAAGTGCAGTGACCCCGCCAATGTTAATGTCAGCTGTTCTTGTCACTTGCAATGGTGGGTATTGAAGATACGCCTACAGTATTTTAAAGATATTAATGCGTATCTTTAAACATACTTTTTCAATTCTCATGCTCTTAAAATTCTTGTTTGTGCTTGGTCTGCATTTTATGTAGAGCATATGCAGCATATGCGTAGTCTTATTTACTCTATGGCTCTAATGCATAAAAGTGTTTTACTTTTCTAATTATCTACGTTCTCCGACCCTAATATTTCAAGAAAATAGTTTTTAAAAAAGTGGCGGCATAGAAGCCCTCGTCTTTCCTTATCAGTACCAATTTAAATTTTTGGTTATTTAAAATATAATTGTTTAATTTCCTCGCAATCGAAGTGAAAAACAGAGTATATAACCCGATTATAAAACAAGGCATTTTGTCCTCGACTTCAATATCTGCCCTCGCCTACGGCTCGGGTGGATACATGTCTGGGATAAAATGCCTTGTTTTTGGACGTGTTGTACAAACTACACGTACATGATACGAAGAAGGCTATGTAATATGGTACATACTTTCTTATATTATGTACCATTTTTTGGCAACTGGTAGTAAAGTACTTCGGGATAACATCTTATGAAAATAAAAATATATTTGCAGTTTAATATTAAATATTTCTCAAAGCGAGGGTGGGCTAGAAAAAATATGGAGAATAAAAACTCAAGCATAATACTCTAGAATATTGAATATATTTTAGTACCTAGATTATTGAAAATTGCAGTAATTAAATAAGTTTAGTCCTACCTATCAACATAATTTAAAAATTGACAGTACGATTAAAAATACTCGTACAATCATTGACCGCCCGAAACGTAAGCCGGCTTTTTCGTATTCGTTTCACTACGATAACACTTTACTTCTTCGTATCGTTTAACTTAATCGGACCATTACGATACGCTTCCACGGGTTTATGTGTGCCCCAGCACTACTAAGAACTATCGAAGGCGGGAGATTTATGATAGGATGTAAACTCGAGCTAAGTTTATACTACTGTAAGCTTCGAGAAATTACTCTGTCTACGACTGTAAGTGCGGTGTAGAAAGAATTGATTACTGTATGTATGGGGCTATGTTCGTACTATCTACCATACGCACTTACTATTTTATTTACACTGTGTCCTATTTTTACCTGACTACAGCAAAGCAAGGGAAGGGTAATGAGTTTAACAGTCTATGTATGTATGTGGATGTTCCCCCATAGCGTCGCCCCTGTTGATTCGATTTTGACAATCGATTCGTCTTCAGGTATAGTGTCTGACGCTTTTTTACCCGACTACGGCGAAGCAAACGAAGGGTTATGTGTTCAAACTAAAAACTTGGTCTGATTTTCACAAGCGAAGTATCATTCGATTCGTCTTGATGTATCGAGAGTCATAGGTTTTTTTACCCGTTTACGACAAGGCAAAGGAAGGATTATGTGTTCAAACTTAAAACTTAGTCTGATTTTGACAAGCGAGATATCAATCGATTCATCTTCATCGCAAGAGTGAGATAGGCTATTTTTTACCCGACCGGGTTTTAGTTTTGAACTTATCTCTTGTTTGTAGTTGAGGCTTTCATTTGTTGTTCTGTAAAATCATGAATCATGTAAATGATACGAAGCGAAAATATTATTATAATTTGAGCTTTGCCATTTTGTTTTTGCACCGAATCGGGCAGATGTGGAGGGATTTTGACAAAATGAGAGGTGTACTTTTTGTATATATGGGATTGTTGTTTAAAACTGGGATAGGAGTTTATAGTTATTCTATGCTTTGGATTTACAAGACATTCTGAACTTTGAACTTTCGCTATCCCTTTTCTGATAAAATTTATTCTCAAACTAAGAAATAACCTAACTGTAAATGGGCTGTAACGGCTCCATATTTTAAATCGACAATCAAATTTGATTGTTGACTATAAAAACCTAATTTCCGTAAAAATAACTTGTAAGTACAAGTATATATCCCATTCTTAACAGAGATGAATTAAGTTAAAAATCTATACTTATAATAAAGCAATAGGAACGAAAAAATCTGTACAAAGAAGATAATTAAAAAAGAAATGGTCTAGGGTACGTAAAATAAGCTACCGAACAAGAATATAACATTTTAAAAATTCGTGTCTGTCTGTTTGTCTGTTTGCCTGTCTGTATGTTTGTTCGCGCATCGCGTAAAAACTACGGGACCGATTGCGATTCGGTTTTCACTGTTGATAGCTTTGGGTTTGACTTAAAAACTGGGGTACTTTAATAGGGGTACTTTTTTGGGGTACTTTAGGTATCTCAATCCGATGAGTAGAAACCGAGCATTTGGTGAAAATAACTTTGACGGCTAAAGGAATTTTGATCAAATGTTTTGTTTAGGTCCTGGAATAGCACATAGTATAGTACTTTTAACCTAGAGAAATGACCACGCGTGCGAAGCCGCGGGCATCAGCTAGTACATAATAATTACTATTACTAAATGTTAGCTTATACATACGTATAAACTATATTGAGATGATTTGCATCGCCTCCAAGTTTATGGCATCGTCTTACCTTGAACTTGCCGTGTCTGTAACTTACGAGTACTAGTTTTACGACAGCCGGCTCTTCTTGATGCAAGATCGGCAAATACGACAACGAAATCACACTAACTGTCATGTAAGCTGTGGTGTTGCTCATAAATACTATTTACTAACTGTTGCCTAAGCTGTTATAAATGTCATCTGTAATATATTAGCTGCGCCCCGCGGTTTCACCTACGTCAGGGATGATGATGAAAAGTATCCTATGTGTTATTCCAGGGTAAGCTATCTCCATTCCAAATTTCATCAAAATCCGTCCAGACGTTATCGCGCGAAAGCTCCCCAAACAAACAAACAAACAAACAAACAGACAACGTTTCACTTTTATGTATTAGTGTGGATATATAGATACTACTTATCAGTAACTGCTTCCTAAGCTGTGTAGTAGCTAATATAATAACTTGACTAAACTTGATGGAGCAGTGACCTTTCGAATATAAATCGTTGATTCGATAATTTTAGTGTTTGGGATCTTTATGTGAAATTAAATAAATTACCTACTTAATTTCCAAGTGGACTCCTGATTGAAATTCGAAGAAATAGGCCATAGATCTAGATAAAGGGGAGGAGATACGGCACGCTTTAACCTATATTACATGACTGCCCAAAAAAAGGACTGTAATGTTTTTAGGATTCATGTATGTTTGTTTGTTTGTATTTATGTATGTATGTGAGTTTCCTTATTCCACCATAACTTTTAAATGCCTGGAAAGATTTAGAAGTATGGGGTATCGTTAGGATTCTTACATCCCCCGAGTATAATAAGTATTTATTTAAATACAATGTTTCGGCAGTATTAAATACAATGTAGTGGCACCATTTCGAAAAGCAAAAAAAAACTTTGATTTTTACAATATGGGTATCAAACATTCCAACAGTATAATATAATTTATTGGTATTTATGTTTTTTTTTTGTCAGGGCAGGCGTTTTTTTTTAGCTTTTAAGTTAGTTATACCTAACTAGCGACCCACTCAAGCTTCGCACGGGTTTCTATGAGTTTCTCTAAACATTAAAATTTATTTTTAATAAAACCATTGATATATTAAAAGGAATATATCAATGACTAAAACGTTACATTGATCACAGACGCCGCCCGCAACCGCCTCTGCTCTATTACTTCACAGAAAATACTAATAGTAGGAGCGAAGAACGGCTTTCATTGTAATCCGCACAACAAAAACATTGTCACATTACTTTCAAACTACTACTCAAAAAAGTGTGGTGTATATGGCAACATTGATCTGTAGATCAATTTTGATAATGTATGAAATGAGAAAAATTACTGTGATATGTTTAATCGACTTCACAAAAGGTTCGACTGTATGAATGTTTTTTTTTATAAATGTATACCTATTTCTCCGTCAATTGCCGACCGACTATGAAAATTATTTTTTGTTTGAAAGTGTATACTCTCCAGGTGGTCCCATATAAATTTTTTTTTTTTTTTTTTTGGAGTGATTCCATTTTATTTTGTGTTTATATTGCCTCAAATATCGAAGATTTCTAACCCAATCTGGATGGTTGTTGTTTTATTCAAAAGTGTAGACTTTCAGTGTAGTCCCATATAAACTTAATCAAAATTGGTTCAGGTGCTTTTATTTTAGTTTTTGTCTGTTATTCCACTTGAAGTCGTTTTTTTGTACCATAGTATTTTATATAGCACTTGTATTTGATAAGTTACAGTCATGCTCTTGAAAGTTGAGTAAAAAAATGATGATATTTTGTTACTGTTTTTTTTATTTTGAGTTTTCTGTTATAGTTACACAAATGGTGTCATGTTTTTTTTTGTAGAACTTTTTAAGTAAAACTATTACTTCATATAATACTTTTATATAGCACTTATGGTATACGCAGCGTACGCAAAATAACACGGATGGCTGTTTTCTTCTCTGAACTCTTTGAGAAAATTCGTCCTAAGTACATCGGATAAACATGTATAAAATACTTATGAGTTATCTATACTTTAAAACCTTCCTCATAAATCAACCTACTTCTATGTGAAAACTAGCAAAAATCGGTTAAGTATTATAGTAGTAAGTATTAAGACATATACCCCCTTACTTATAAAAAGTTATGCAATGGTTATGCAATGATTAATAATTCCGCGCAGTACAATTTTGTACTGCGCGGAATTTCTAATCATTGCTTAATCATTGCATAACTTTTTATAAGTAAGGGGGTAAGTCTAGTGCACTTAAATAAACAAAATTAAAACATTAAAACAAATGGCGTCTATCTGTATTTTCGCACATCACGTAAAATCTACTGGACCGATTGAAATGCGGTAATCAGTATTGATTTTGACTTAAAATCTGGTGTACTTTGTATCTCAATCTGAGAGTAGAAGCCGAGCAATCAATAAAAAATATTCGACGGCTAAACAAATTTTGAAAAATGTAGTGTCTTTTTGGTCCTGGAATAACATACTTTTAACCCAGAGAATGACCACACGAGTACTGAGTGCACCTACACATAAACAAAAACAACCCACACAGCTATATTCCCATCGTCGTGTTCATGTAATGAGAGTTACTGCTAACACGTGCTACACAAACGACACTCCGGTTATGATTAAGATCGAGAAGAGGCCAAATGTGTTCGTTGTACCCTGTGGTTGCATCTAATTTATGCGGTCCACGTCCTAGGAGCTGGTACCTAATCTTCACACTTTTAATTTAATATATGAAATAGGCTAGACCAAGGTTTCCCAAAGTTTGCGCCGCGGCGCCATAGTGCGCCATCGAGGCGCCCCTCTTTACTCCACATTACTTAACTTAGCAATACGCGGCTACAAAATAAAAAAAAACAAGAATGTATATCTAACTTTAAGAGCAAAAGCTCTAAGAATTCTCATTCCCTTTGCAACATCTTATTTATCTGAAGCCGGCTGAATATCCGGCTGTAGCTGTAATTAATTAATAACCTCTCAAAGATCAATGTGGAGCAATAAATGAGAGTAGCGGTGTCAAGCCTTATCCCACGCTTTGTAAAAATATGTAGAGATCACCAATCTCACACGTCACACTCGTGTTCAGTAGCTTATTTAAGTAATAACATCACGTCACATTGATTAAGTTGCCATTGTATTTTATTTCGTATTTTCTTAAATAATAAATGTATTATTGAGTATAAATGTAAAAATAAAAACTCAGCTTCATATTGTGGATGTTTTAATTTTTGTGCCTATATACTAGGTCCTAGTTTCATTGTACCCTATTTCGACTAGCTAATATTTTAATGAAAGTACTGTATCTGTATTTAAAACGGGCGCGAGGATTCATTAGTTTTTAACAAAAATCCCCATTTTATTTATACCTATACTTCGATTTTGTTTTCTTTCTCAAGACGTTGCTAATGTTAAAGTCAAAGCGTAAGTTATAGGACCTAAAGGCCTAGAGGGTAATGTATACGAACCTAATGTTTCTGGGGTAAGCCCTAGCCACGCCATGTCATAAGACTTAGATAGGTAAGTGCCTAAATCTTAAACCGGTTTAATTAATCTGCTTAAAAACAAGACATGACAAGACAAAACCCGGCTACGGTCGGGTAAAAAATAGCCTATGACACTCTTGCGATGAAGCTCGAATCGATTGACAAAGTTTTTAGTTTGAACATATAACCCTTCCTTTCATCCAACGTAGTCGGGTAAAAAAATAGCCTATGACACTATCAGTACCGTAGACAGAGAAAACAAATCAGTACATACATGAGGCCTCGCTTGTCAAAATCGGACCAATAGGGGCGACGCTATGGTATGGTACGTAGTATTATTAGGTATTCTGTGGCTATGATGGCATATCACACATACATACAAACTTACATATACACATACATACCTACATAGACTGTTCAATTCATTGTCATTCCCTTGCTTCGCCGTAGTCGAGTTAAAATACACCAGAAATTAACGCGGAAGCATTTGTCGGAAACAAAAACAATCTCCTAGACATCCAAAATAAGCTTACATATCTTTTAAATGGAACATATAAAATCGCGCATAAACTTCCCCTTCTAAAAGCTTTGTTCACAAATAGCCTGAGTTATGTAGGTGCATCATGCATTGTCTATGGGGAGAATATGTTACACGCCATACATTGTTCAGCTTAAGTCTGCATGAGATGAGTGTCCTCTCTGCCAGAAACAAAGAGGAATAACAATCGAGTTGTCATGTAATTTAATATAAGATTACGGTTTACAAAACAATATTCAGCTGGTGAGCCTTACGTTTGGTACCTTGTAACTCTAATGATCAAATTATACTATAAATAGTACCTACACTAACAAATCCAGCCAAAGCATTAGTTTTTAAAAGGCCTTTGTATTATAGACCGGTATTTGTCCACACACCAACACAATATATCAAGCAGAGCAATAAATCGTCGCTTGTCCGCGACGAAATACCTACGGACTTACTTTCTTCACTTTCGAAGCTGATTGAGCCAAAACTAGACTGCTTTTTGTGCTCGAGCGCGAATCGCTGTTGTCATCTAGGTTTAGAATAATCGTCGAAAGTTCCCAAGAAGAAATGCAGTTTGTCTTGTCGTTTCGCATTTCAGTAGCTGTTAATTGTACTTTTACACGTTGCTTAAAACTTTTGTTTACTTACTCCAACAGCCTGTAATTATCTTCCTTTTTTTTGGCCTTGACTTTAAGCCTACAATAATGAAAATAGGTTATACTTCCTTCGACGACTGAATGGTAAAGTTACAGTCGTTTAGATTCAGCTCTACATATAATTTAATGAGCAACTTAAAGATTTTTTATAAATATTTACTCACATGTTTGTTACTTCAAGCGTTACCAACACGTTTCGAGCAACCATACATTATATCCAGCCGTGGTTTATAGCCGTAAAAGAAGGGAAGTTGTTATAGCAGTCACTGACAGCGCGTTACAGTTACGGCACAGACGCTGTTCTCTAACGCCATTGTACTTCACTCGCTGTTAACAAATCGACATTCTCTCGGAGCATAGATAACAAGACATGTCCCGACGCTATCGAACCTTTTTTTTGTAAGTCACTCTCCGCAAGTCTCTAGAAAGGAACAAGTGGCATTGTTCTCAAATGCGGGATTCGCACGAGTTTCCAATAATCTCGAGTAAACGACGGCCGGCAACACAATTGACACGCTTAACGTATCATTAGAAAATAAATACTTCTAATAGATCCCAATCCAACGCCAATTTCTTGTTGCTAGTAAAAAGTCGCTCAATTTCTCCGTTTTCGATTTCAGATCTCACAATGAGGTGTCAGTGATCTCACCCGACGAGCAGCGCCCGTCCACCATGACTTCGGAGCGCGCCATCCCCCACCTCCGCGACATCTTCGGCCTCAACCAGCAGTACGAAACGAAGTCCATCGACGACAACGACGCTAAAAGCAACAAGAACAAAAAGAAAAAGGATGACTTCCGCTCGTACGGGAACGGCGATGTTAAGACTCTCGAGAGACATCTCAGTATGAAGAAGACTATTAGGAAAAAGATAATGCGGGACCTGCAACAGGCGTTCGTGGAAGACCCTAACGAGTTTAAGGTCGAGAACACGAGCCCCGAGAAGCTGAAGTCGGAGTTGAGCGCTGAAGCTGTGAAAATCGAGAAGAACGTGAAGAAAAGCGACCCTTCGTTCCTGGACATGCTGCGGGGGGAGACGCGGGGCGAGGAGGCGCGGGAGGAGCAGCCGCCGGCTGAGAAGGCCAGCTTCTGGCGGCGGCTTACCATGAAGAACAAGAACAAGAGATAAGACCTGCAGCGACGCCGTCACACCTCGCTCCGCTCTCATCGACTTGAGGGGAATTTGTGTCAATTAGGGATGTTCGCAAACGAATCACTAACGAACACCACGTTTCATTTGTATTTTATTTGTCACAGACACGCCAGTAAGCGTAGTTCGACCTCCTTGCTGTCAACGATCTTGGAAGTCAGTCATGCAAAGAAAAGAATTTTCGACATTTTCCCCATACAGAAAAAGCGAACTTTATAATCAAAGTTTATGACTTTCACTCTTAGTTCTTCCCTCCAGTTGAATTGAATGTTATAGGAAATCTGCTACTGATTTATCTGGATAAGGAGACGTTTATTTATGCTCTTGCCTTTATGTTTTTTGAGTGGTTCGTTTGTAAATGCCTTATAACTTTATTTATTATCAAGTGCACTATTTGCCAGAGCTGTACCGTTTTTTTTTATTAACTTTTATTAGCAGAGTTTACATATACCTATTGCTGATGCAAAATATACTGGATACTGCAATGTCTTAAGCCTACTTTTGAGGGTGATTTTATATAAAATGTTTGCATAATATATTCTATATCATAATAATATACATACCGATATATTGAACTGATAATATAATACTAATAAATTCTTAACATACATATTATGTACTTAGAAAAAAGTTGTACAATAGAGATATAATTTTAATCTAGGTATTATAATACATACTTTTTCGAGTTTCCTCTTGATATAAATTATACCTATTTGTAAATAAGGGTGGAATTTTGTAAGTAAGTAAGGCATTATTTTTAGTGCGATCTTAGGGACGGTGCGGTTGAGTAGGCAAATCCTATTCCTATAATGTATAAGATGATGTCTGGTTATTATTGTGGTTCAATACACAACCGTGGTTGTCTATTAATATTCTAGTTGGAACTCAAATAACGATTTCGAAAATATCTCAATATTAAAAAAAACGAATGAATAAATTACAGAGCTCAACTTAAGCAACGTTCGGATTGGCATCGTTCTCATGACATTGGGCAGTTTCGAGATGTAGGTACATTTAGGTAGGTAGCCGTTTGAAAATTTTCAACACTTACAGTTTAGCCATTTTTGCCACTAACAGTCCTTCCCTAGCCGAAAGACGAACGACTATTTCAAGTATAGAGAAGCATTTCCAATGTCATTTTTAACTGTCAATGTAAATTTTATGCATTACTAAAATGATTGATCGATAACATGTCAGAACGCTAATTTCGCACACAACATTTCAAACCGGTCGCCAAAGGTTCAAAGATGTAAAATCATATTTAGCGTTTTTAACTGTTATTTTTGCCATTTCCATCAAAACGAACGCACTACATAATAATGTTTCTCTAAAAGATTAGCTTTTGAATGTGAAAATGATCTCAAAATTATTAAAGTTCATCTTAAGATCGCACTACTCAATGCTGCTGAGAGACGGTGAGAACGGAGCAAGGTGGAAAATATATTTCGGCCATTGTTACTTATATTATAACATTAAAAATATCTCGTTCTACATGTGATGTAACGTTAAGTCGACTAAGTAGGTAACTAAGTTATGAGTAAGTGAATAGAGTATAAGTGTGTAGTTTTCTTTCATAAGCGGTATAATTGTGTAGGTAGCTCGTGGCAATTTCTTGTTGTGACAATTTTATTATAATACATTAAATAATTTTACACATTTAATTGTTATTTATATGTTTATTGCATTTATTGTCTTTCTCAGACATGAATTCCCTTCTATGTAGATTGAAATACTAGACAAGAAGTTTTTTTAACACATCTTGTTTAAACGCATTTTGACGTGACAACAACTTTGTGAATTGGCCTAGCAAAATGAATTAATTACTCCAAGAAGATTTAATTTGTATTTTTTGAAACCTATGCTCGTTTTGTCTATCTTGCCTGAAGGCAGTTTGTAGGAAATGCCAAGAGCGCTATTAAAAAACAAGGTAAGTATCTCGAATCTGATTAAACAAAAATCCCGGAAATAAGAGATCGTAGATCCCATCCGCATATCTGCCCGAACGCATCGGCCCATTATTTAAGTGAAACGTTGTCTGTTTGTTTGGGGAGCTTTCACGCGATAACGGCTGGACGGATTTTGATGACATTTGGAATGGAGATAGCTTATACCTTGGAATAAAACATAGGATACTTTTTATCCCGGAAAATTGTAAGTTTCCACGGGAAAACTAGGAAATGTTGATTACTCCCTGTAAAGAACGGTTTCCATGGAAACGAAATAACAAGTCTGTCAATAAACATCAAGAGCGTTGGTGCTATACCTACTTTTGCATTGATTTTTAATATCCTAGAAGAACAGGATGCTTTTTTCGCGATAAACTATAGTCCGCGCGGACGTAGTCGCGGGCGGGAAAGCTAGTCTACAAATAATTCGATACCGACTGAACAATTATGTAACAGTAGCTCCGCTCCATCTTTCGAAGAGTTATAGTACTGCATGCAATTTGTATTATTCGGGTCGAGACCACAGATGTCGTGGACAAACGTCCAGTAGGAGTAGGTGGTATGCCTAATTTGAAGGTAGTTAGATTTTCTGTGGTCATGCCGCGTTTAGCTCATTCTCTGGTTTCCTATAACTACATTAGATGTCGCTCCGATCATGTTCTGCCCTGACCGTTGCGGAAAGAGAGGCCTATCCCTGCCTATGTCACAATATAAATAATAGCCTACGTCTAGCCAATTAATGCAGTTAATTAGCTATGCTGTGCAGTGGATCGATACCGGCTGAAGTGACGATGAAACTTAGTAGCGCCATCTCTCTAAGAGTTAATTAACTGCATACCTACAGAGTTTGTATTTAGGTAGGTATTTAATTGTAGTATTATTAGGTGTTCTATGTTTTAATGTCAAGCGTGACCCAATACACTTGTGTCTATGGTAAAAAAGGAACATACGAGGGCTGTTTGATGTCCTTTTAAAAAATATTTATAAAACCTTTTTTCTGGTAAATGGCATTAACACTGGCAGGCACAATCTTTCAAATGAAGACTGTCTAAAATTCAACAAAAAAAACAAGTTTTTGTCAGTTTAACCATTGTTTAACTGTGATCACTCGTAAATTTTCAACAACTATGGAAAAATCTGAATTTCGTGCCGTTATAAAACATTTTTTTATGAAGGGTTGCAGTGCTGCCGCATTAAAAACTGAACTTGATTCTGTTCATGGCACTAACGCACCAACGTTGCAGACTGTTTATAACTGGATAAATGATTTTAAACGTGATCGGTCAAGCACATCAGATGCTCCTCGCTCTGGCCGCCCAATCGAAGTCACTACTGAGAATGTTGTTGAAGAAGTCCATAATATTGTACTCGACGACCGCCGAGTGAAGGTGCGTGAAATAGCTGAGAACACAGGCATCTCCACTGAGCGAGTAGGTACATAAAATCCTGCATGAAGATTTGGGTACGACAAAGCTGTCTGCACGATGGGTGCCACGTTTGTTGACAATCAAGACAATAGTGCACACGTCAGCTATTGCAATGGCCAAAATCCACGAATTGGGCTTCGAGCTGGTTCCGCATGCTCCGTATTCGCCGGAACTAGCTCCGTGCGATTATTACCTATTCCCAAATCTGTTAAGATGTCTTGGAGGGCAAATGAGGACTGCATCGCAGGTGTAAACGGATATTTTGAAGACCTCGACAAAACGTATTTTTTGGAAGGGATAAAACAAAATGGAATCTCGCTGGAACAAGTGTTTGGCCCTCAAAGGAGACTATGTATGTTGAGAAATAAATATATTTAAAAAAAAAAAAAGATTTTTGTTTACTTTTTAAAACGACTTATCAATCAGCCCTCGTAATTATGTGTACCACGCCACAGACGTCCATAAGTAGGTATCTTTCATATAGCTAGTAATGAATACGATATACGATAATTAATACGATTTAAATGGTACTTACTTGAATGCCCTCGACGTCACCAACTTATCTGAAGAGTTCACAAAAAAGGAAGTCCATGCGTATGAGCTACGTATCGTAGGTCGTAGGGAATGTGGGAATCTATCTATACTTATCATAAAGCAGTAAGTACCAAAAACTCTGTACTATGAAGTTAATAAAAAATAATTGATCTAGGGTACATACTTAAATAAGCTGAACAACAATATAACATTTATTTCAATGGTGTATGTCTGTCTGTTTGTCTGTTTGTTCGCACGTCAAAAGTACTAGACCGATTGCGATGCGGTTTTCACTGTTAGATAGCTTAGGGTTTGACTAAAAACTGGTGTTCTTGGCATGTCAATCCAATGAGTATAAGTCAAGCAATCATTAAAAAAACATTTGACATAACGAATTTTGAAGATATTGGTACTTTTGGTTCTGGAATAAAATATAGGATCCTTATTATCCCAGAAAAAAATACCAAGCGGTGGCAAAGCTGCGGGCACAGCTAGTGCGTAAATAACTTCGCTGTCTACTGACAGACTAAAAATATAAAATATTTACTATAAGGACGGTGGCGCCTCACTCGAATCTACAGATAGGCTTAACATAAAGTTGGTGGCAATAGCAAGATTTCTATGGTCGAGAGACGTGATTATTACCTTAGCTCTGTCTCCGGTTTTTCATAACTACACTAGATGTCGCTGTAGACAATTTGAAAATGTAGAGTTCACTGTTGACTCTACCTACATGACTGTACTCTACCACAGAATAAATAATAGTACTCTACAACAAAAATAGCATCAAAACAGGACCGCAGACATTGAATTTCAAATATTTCTCTCCAGAAATAAGGCGATTCTTTGTGCATTGAATTAGGTATATTCGAACCAATATGAATCCAACAAAACATAAATAAATACTTTATTATCCACAAAACTATAATTTCTACCTGTGTTTTCAATGCACAAAATATGTCCTAAATTCTAGCGTAAATATTTGAAATATGAATCTTTTTCCAAAAAATACTTACGTCAAGCAAGCGGAGATAGGGTCTTAGATAATATAAGATTTCTTAAAAATGAACTTTCCAAAAAATCTCCCTAGAATAGAATAATTGCTAACGGAATTATTATTAATCTTGTTATATTTATTATTACTGATTATTACCATTATTAAAAGGTTCTTCGGGAAATGTGAACAGCCCACTGCCACTTCAACTTGCTTATTTCTATGCCGAAGAACCGATAACCGTTGTGGTAGACGAGTTCTCGAGTGGAGAACACGTTTAGGCAAAAGTAGTGTAGGACGCCCTGTAGTGCCCTGGTCACAGACTTGGTGGAGTGACGACCTGCGGAAAGCGGCTGGCAGAAAATGGATGAGGAGAGCTGAAGACCGATGTCACAGGCCTACGTCCAGCAGTGGACAGATATAGGCTGAAGATGATGATGATGACCATTATTAATGTACCTCCCTAACTAGAGGTTTTAGCAAGAACCTTCCTAATTACTTACATTTATTGTGTTACATTTTGTGCACATTTGAGTCTGAACACAATCTAGTTAATTCAATAAAATGAAAATACAAAAATATTTGTTAGCAAACCAAACTCAAATGTGCAAAAATTTAGAGGGATAGGAAAGGTAATCAAACAACAGATAGAGTTAAATTAATTTATTTATCATTTTACATTTCTAAATAAATTTAACCAACAGCGTAATACTATGATTATCGTTTTTATTTGTAGTGTTTTAATATCATTTAAATGTTGATTGATTTGGTAGACAATGGGGCTTAGTCAATTTAGTAATTTTTAAAACTAATTGTTCTCTTTTAGGATTTTTATAACTTTATATCTATAAAATAAGAATAGTATATTAGTGAAAATATTTAAATAAGCACCAATTATAACATAAAATATAAACAGAACTAGGTACTTAATATTGATGCAATTGTTGTATGTAGGTAGTGAACTTTAAAAGACCGTAATTAATAAATATAATTTTCTTTATTTAAAAGTAGATGTAGGTAAATATTTCTCATGATGTTTCAATATTTGAAGTCATTAAAAATATGGTTTAATTTATGAATAATAATTGTTTTACATCGTTTTTTTTTTTCAAATTTAAGATTTGACCGAGTGATTCTACCGCCGATTCGGAACCTACAAACTACTGAGAAGAAACGGCAAGAAACTCAGCAGGTGCATCGTGGAACATTAGAAATGGTCATACTACCAACACCAGACTAAGTTATACATGTTTAATTAATTCCCGCAATATTATCATTGAATTACAACAATGTCAATGGATATTATGAATTTTATTTTACATGAGGTAATAAATAATAAACTTTACGTCATCATAAATTAACTTGTTTTTACTGTGATTTTATATTTATTCGTTGTAAAGTTTTAAAGCTTTTATTTCTTTCTTTTTTTAACTTATTTTTTGGTGTTTAGGTACTCAATTTGTTTGTCTTTTAATTTTCTTTATGTTTTATTGTTGTTTTTATTTTATACTTGTTATCTTAGTTAGTTACTTAGGTACTTATGTTATTTATTTGATTCCTTGAAATAAATAATTACTTGTTGCATGTAAGTGATATAACGCATTGGAAATGTTTCCATTACGTCACATTTTAACTAATAAGTATTTAAATTGAACTTAGCAGTTATTAAAAAATTATAAACATAAAAGTGCTTTATAATTAATATGATCTTAACATTATTTAGCCCCATCTGTCTACATAGTAGTTTCTATTAGTGGTATCAATATTTTTAAATCTTGACTTTGATTTGCGATTCTGAATATATGTATAACATAGTTTTATTGCTTATTTTATTACTTTCTTGTTATTTTTCTGGTGCTGGCCGCTTCTTTGTATATATATATATATATATATACATACATATATATATATATATATATATATATGTATGTATAGATAAACCTTATACAACATTTAAATATCCTTACGTCCCCCAGATAATACCCATTCATTTCAGTTCCCACTAACCTTGCCTACCTATTAAAAACCATATATTATAAAGCTATCATATATTTAGAAAATCTGTTCCAATAAGGATGTACATACCGACAAATTTTCTTAAAATATATAAGTGTCTTTATTATATTGATAATGAGGCTTCCTATACGGTACATAAAAATAAAACAAATTAATATGAAATAAAATGTATATCCTTTGTAAGTGTAAAAAATACAAATGCACTACAAGTACAAGTACAAATTACGTAAGAAATGAAGTTAAGTTAAATAAAAAATATATGTGCAATATAATTTTATATTATTGAGGTTAGTTGAAAAAATTAACCACAAAAAAATTTTTGTTAATTAAATATATACCTACCTTGTTTAATATTACACTAAAAAAGAGTTTACTTTGTGTTAGCGTACCGAGCAGTGACTAGCTATACAATATTATTAGTTTAAATAGTTATTTTCTTAAAAAGAAATTCTACGTGAACTAAATTATATAATGTGTGTAATTTATTATAATAATTTATTATGCCATGTAATATGTGTAATTTTAATAGGGTTAGTGTTTTATTAGATAGGCAATATTAATTATTGAAGCAAAATTCATATTATAAAATCTGACATAATGGTATTAGTTCTATTTGGTGTATTAAGAGAAACATTATAAACTTTATAATTTAGATTAATTCCCTTGTTGTTAATTATACAATAACTTCATTCATATTGAGATTAAAAATACGCACTGTTTTAAATAGTACAAGTTTTTTTTTTGTTGATAATGTTCTAAAAAATATATAACAGGTATAGTTTTTCTCATTGGTTAAAGGGGACAGATTTATTTTTACAAAATTTCATTATTATTGAATAATAATTAGGTAATTTAAGTTATCTTCGTACAAATTTAATTATTATTTGTTGTAAAGCATAACAGCGAGATATTTAGTAAACCAGGGATTTTAGAGAAATAGTAATTACTTTTTAATACTTCTCTCCTCTATCAGGAAAAAAATTAAAACCTACAGCTATGATTTCTCGCCACCTCAACATTCAGATCGGAGAAGTCTACTTAACAACTTTTTCCTATAAATAATATACCACAATATACTCATAATCATTACTATACGAAATTATAAATATTAATTTGGTGATCTGTCTGAGACTCGATAAAATAAATTTTAAAAAAATTAAAGAACATCAACTGATAAGTTGATAAGGAAGTTTTTTTTAAGTCATGTACAAGTTTTTTTTATGTCATGTGTAAACTAAGCTTAAGTATTATTTTAACATTATACCTACTCTACTTTGAAGCTTACCCTGTTCGTTATAGAGCTACATCTAAAGCCTGCCAGTAAATTAGGCTTCTTCCAGATTCTTTAACTATGGAGCCTAAAACAAGACATCCTGAATCTACGGCTTGTGCCGCTCTAAACACCAGAGGCTATTTATTACATTTTAATTAGTTTAATGCCACAATCTAAACGAGTCAATCCAGTCTCTAATTGCTAAAGTTTCTTTATTAATTCTAAAAATATTATTTTTTATGCCTGTTACTATTAATATTTATGTACTTATTATTTATTATGTTATAATATTTTTTATGCTGCCTAATTAATATCTAAAATTATAGCTCTAGCCTAATTTGTCTAACTTATTAATAAAAAATTATACACTGAATGTGATAAATATAATGAAGTAGTAATATTATTCCAAAGTCATCGCCCGGTTTTTATGTTTTAAAAGACATAATTATTGTTATCTCGTTTACCTATTAATGGTACTCTACTATACGAACTAATCAGCCATTAAGATTAAGTAGTTTATAGTACGAAGAGTCTCAAATTAAAGAAAACAAGGCACATATATTTGTTGATATTTGACAAAGATAAGAAACAAACCAAAACTTATCATAATTTAATACATTATGTTAATAAATATATTTCTGTTCCCCTTAAAAAGGAAACGCATTTTATTGGACTAATCATATTCTACATAATAACATATCAATCATAATAATAAATACAACCAAACAAAAAATACATGCTAACGTGTGTTGACAGATTCATAGATAATTTAACAACTAGGCAGAAGGAACTAACATAATAATATAACACCTATATAGGTATAACGCCAAGATTTAACTGTATACCTAACTTTAGCCTCCCTGAACGTGTGGTAATAAATCCTGCCTCGACACGAGAGATTCGAGAACTAACAGCGCATACTATTTCCGATGGTAAATAGCCTGCCTGCCTGTCAGCCTGCCTGCCTCATGACGCCAACTTTACAACTTAACATCTGAAAATTAATTAATTATCGCAATTACTATATCTCTACACCGAGGGATTGTTATGGTACACACACATAATATAATGAAAACAAAATTAAAATAAAAGAGAATATTTTAAGTGAAAGCTATAAGAAAATAATTTGTTTCGTTATCATTAAAATAATTAAGATAATAGTAATTTTAACAAAATTACAGTGGGTGAGAAATCATTTTTAAACGCTTTTAGAAAATAATTTTATTCATTATCATTAAAATAATTATTTATGATAACAGTGACTTTTACTCTTATTTCGAAAAGTAGGGAATAAATGGTCTCATTGGTCATGGGAACCGGAAGCTGTCGATTGTTATCATCAAATATTCAGCAAGGAAAGCTTAATTCAATGTTTGACTATATTTATTATAATTTAAGCTTCATTGATTTCTAACGCGACAAGACTATACATTTTTGATTAATTGCATAACTAAAAAAGTAATTGAATGTTTTATTTCAAATAATACCTTGCTCGATGAATATTGTAATTCAATTTTACGACGGCGTTTTGAAGCGATTCTGAAGATGTTACTGACGTTACTGACGCCTGTTACTGACGCCTGCTACTTATTTTATCCTTATTGTAACCATTTTGAGGGTTTTGCTTTGAGATTTGGAGTTGTGACCGGCCATGGTGCGTGACGACGAAACCTTAAAGTCTGCAGGACAAGCGATAGCATTATTAGACAGCAAAATATCATTAGCTCCTGAAATCTGATGATAGACAACAAATATAATAAACAACATTATAATATTTCATCAGCTAAATGTACAAAGAGTAGGAAAATATCAAGCAAACATGTTACATTAAGTAAAGGCAAAACAACAACAAAATTAAATTCTGGAATGAATTTGTTTTCAATATAACTATTACGCATTTAGCAAGTCAGAGATCGAGATAAAATCAAAAATAATAAGTAAAATACATGTTTGAATACACCAAGAACCATGTAAGTAGATATATTTAATTAATTATGAGTATTTGACTGGGGAACTACAAAATTTACATCTGACAAAATTGTAGACAGCATGTAAAATAACAATAAATGAATGTTGGGAGAAATTCATAATTAGTTTGTTAAACTAAACTTTGTGTTTTCACACAAGGTTTTTTGCTTTTCTAATAGTTATTATAGTGATTATATTGTATTTGGTGGAAGGATAATTTAGTGATTTACAAATAACACTGTTGGTGTCAAATAATATAACTATTGTCTATTCATACGTTGTATACCTTGTTGTTTTCAATATAACTATTACGCATTTAGCAAGTCAGAGATCGAGATAAAATCAAAAATAATAAGTAAAATACATGTTTGAATACACCAAGAACCATGTAAGTAGATATATTTAATTAATTATGAGTATTTGACTGGGGAACTACAAAATTTACATCTGACAAAATTGTAGACAGCATGTAAAATAACAATAAATGAATGTTGGGAGAAATTCATAATTAGTTTGTTAAACTAAACTTTGTGTTTTCACACAAGGTTTTTTGCTTTTCTAATAGTTATTATAGTGATTATATTGTATTTGGTGGAAGGATAATTTAGTGATTTACAAATAACACTGTTGGTGTCAAATAATATAACTATTGTCTATTCATACGTTGTATACCTTGTTCTTATACTATTTAAAAAAAACAATGGATTATTACTATAGAGTTTTGTTGTAAAGTTTGTTAAAAATATAAATAAATAACGTACACAATTTGTATAAGTTATCATTATTAATATCTTGCGATATAGTTTATACATCGCTCCTGCTGTATTTTTAACATTATTATTATTATGTAAACTTTAAATCACTACGTGTGTATTTTTAAGACCTACTAAACTTTGACAGATTTTCCACCGCTTAACATACTTTTTTTTTGCATTTCATTTGTTCCGTGTTAAAATAAAATGAGACACCAAAACATCGATGATATCGTTTTATTAGTAATGTTCCTATTTCAAATAAATGTTTGGAAAACACTATACCGAACTTGTATACTGAACACTTTACACTCTTATAAGATAAGACTTTTTTAAACTCTAACATATTTTTTTTCATATTTTTCAATTTTTTTTTTTATTTTATCATATCAATGCATTAATTATTATTTGCGAATAAAATTATATGTTCTTAGAAAATACACAATTTGACACTAATATATTATTCACAAATTCTGTATAACCACTATATCTCGTTTACTATTTTAATTTTCCTTACTTCAGAACTATTTTTATTGGTCACTCACACTTACTAAAAATGACCATTGACAAATAAGTAACACGACACAACACTAACACCTACCTAAACCATTTGGCACTTGTTTGCGTATTTACCGTTTATTTAATGTTTTTTCAAATACTTAATTTTTTCTTTTGTTTTTTAATACTTTATTATTTTTATTTAAATTTTTACTTATTTTACTTTTTGAGTACACTCTCCAGTTTTTTAATTACTGTAAAACAGTTTTTTTCAATCTGTTCCATTTACTTTTTTTTTAATTACTACAGGATTGTTATGTCGCGATCTTTGAATATACATTAATATGTATGATTTGAGTAGGTATATTATTAATACTATACTAGTATTCGTTACCACGGTTACTTGGATACTTTTGGTTTCCTGATTACGACATAAAAACCAATTGAAAAACTTATGAACTAAGAAACATGGTTTATGTTGCTACCATTACAATTTTTTATTGTTTTGCATTTTCCTAATAAATTAAATTACTACTACTTATATAGGTAAATTACTTTTTTACTTATTTTTATTTGTTTTATACCTTTAATAATAAATGCACCTTTTTTATTTGGAAACTTAAGTATCACACGTTGTATACTTGTATTAATGCTAAGTAGAATACATCTATCATGTTAAACGTTTTATCGTATTCTTTATTATTCCTTTTCCAATAATTTACACTTTTCTTAAAGGTCTTCTCTTAAATAACTATTTAATTAGAAACTAAATAAAATATTTAGCTTCGATTATACTATATGCCTTTTCATATCGTTTGTATTAACTAACATTATTCAGGTATTTATTGTTTGTTGTATAACTACTTAGTAATTAACAGGGTAGCCTAATGCTATGCTGTTCACTTGTCTATAGTTCGCAATTTTCTTCATATTATTTGTTTCTCATAATATTTGTGATTGGAATATCAACTATTTAATTAGAAACTAAATAAAATATTTAGCTTCGATTATACTGTATGCCTTTTCATATCGTTTGTATTAACTAACATTATTCAGGTATTTATTATTTGTTGTATAACTACTTAGTAATTAACAGGGTAGCCTAATGCTATGCTGTTCACTTGTCTATAGTTCGCAATTTTCTTCATATTATTTGTTTCTCATAATATTTGTGATTGTTCCTAAGGTTAATTCGGTGAATGATGATTTTGGTAAATTTAAACCTAATCTAAATAATATGAGTTCCTCGTTCTCAGAACTTTGGGCATTTTCTCCCATCAACATCAATATCCGATACACCAAGTATTTTGAATTTTACAAGGAGGTACATCTACAGAAAAAAAACTTAAACAAAATAAGATGAACTCAACACTCCTTTAAATATCTCAAATATAAATTTACTGAACACTCTTCTTTCCTTAGCTAGCCTTAAGATGCCAATAGTATTGTATCCTATTTATGTGCTCTAATTTTAGTCAATTAGAGGCGATTATTGGATTATTCTAATAAGTAAAAACATCTCCACCAGTTGCGTTTCAAGCACCTCTTTCTATTCTTTCTCTTAGATTATGAATGATAGGAGTTCCTTGCTTATGCTTACCCAAATGATTAAATGATCTGCGTCACTCAAATAAATACATTAAATTAATAGGGTTGGGGTGGCGTGTAAACTCTTAATTTTATTCGACTTTTTTGTGTTACACTTCATATTTATCCGTGTCCTTAGTTATGATTATCTTTAATTGGTTTATGTACCTACCTCCATTCAGTTGAGACTAAAATATACATTTTGCTCTTTATCTGAGTTTGAAACATTCCTAATCATCTTCTGAACTTACTTTTTATGAGGGCGATTAGTCAAAAGAAAGGTTTGATTTTTATTTATTTAATTCCTAACTTTGTGCTGCTTTGTTATGTTGTAGTTTAATGCAACCTACCTAATAATTATTATAAATAGTTAAATGTAATAATAGCTGTAATACATAATTTCTTTGTTAATTTTAGATATACCTATTCACAAATTAATTGATGTGATTATTATAATATACCTTGAATATGAATATAGCAATCAATCTACCTACCTAACAATTAATAATTTAATCTGATAATAGTCGTATTATTTATTAATGCTCTATGATATTTAGGATTAAATTCTAAGGATGAACTTGTTATGACGTTAGTTTGAAGCAACCTGTCTAATTATTATTATTTCTCCATCTAATAAGAGCCGTTACAAGTATGTTGTAGTTTGAAGCAATTTACCTAACAATTATTATTTAATATAATTATAGCAGTAACACATAATATCTTATGGTAATTTCAATTAAGATATAGTTTGAAGCAATCGAACTAATAATATAATAGTTATATCTGATAATAGCAGTATAATACAAAATTCATTAATTAATTTTAGATTTATTTATTATTCCTAAATTAAGTGCTGCTTTATTAAGATATAGTTTGAAGCAATCAGCCGAGTTACCTACCTAATAATAATAATATAATTTTATAATAGCCGTAATATTTATTAATGTTCTATGGTACTCGTATATAGGACATCTGAAGGGATTAACTAGCTAAGACGTAGTTTGAGGCACCCTACCTAATATGTATTATTATTCAGTATTTTAAGAGCCGTTAGATTTATTACTATTCTATGGTAATTTTAAATTTAGTCCCTGGTGTTGTGCTGCATTGTAAAGGTGTAGTTTGAAGCATACTATCTAGTATTTATTATTATTCAGTCTTTTAAGAGCCGTTACATTTATTTCTATTCTATGGTAATTTTAAATTTAGTCCCTGGTGTTGTGCTGCTCTGTACAGTTGTAGTTTGAAGCATCCTACCTAATATTTATCATTATTCAGTCTTTTACGAGCCGTTACATTTATTATTATTCTATGGTAATTTTAAATTTAGTACCTGGTGTTGTGCTGCTTTGTAAAGGTGTAGTTTGAAGCATCCTACCTAATATTTATTATTATTCAGTCTTTTAAGAGCCGTTACATTTATTACTATTCTATGGTAATTTTTAATTTAGTCCCTGGTGTTATGTTGCTCTGTAAAGGTGTAGTTTGAAGCATCCTATCTAATATTTATTATTATTCAGTCTTTCAAGAGCCGTTAGATTTATTACTATTCTATGGTAATTTTAAATTTAGTCCCTGGTGTTGTGCTGCATTGTAAAGGTGTAGTTTGAAGCATACTATCTAATATTTATTATTATTCAGTCTTTTAAGAGCCGTTACATTTATTTCTATTCTATGGTAATTTTAAATTTAGTCCCTGGTGTTGTGCTGCTCTGTACAGTTGTAGTTTGAAGCATCCTACCTAATATTTATTATTATTCAGTATTTTACGAGCCGTTACATTTATTATTATTCTATGGTAATTTGAAATTTAGTACCTGGTGTTTTGCTGCTTTGTAAAGGTGTAGTTTGAAGCATCCTACCTAATATTTATTATTATTCAGTTTTTTAAGAGCCGTTACATTTATTACTATTCTATGGTAATTTTAAATTTAGTCCCTGGTGTTGTGCTGCTTTGTAAAGGTGTAGTTTGAAGCATACTATCTAATATTTATTATTATTCAGTCTCTTAAGAGCCGTTACATTTATTTCTATTCTATGGTAATTTAAAATTTAGTCCCTGGTGTTGTGCTGCTCTGTACAGTTGTAGTTTGAAGCATCCTACCTAATATTTATTATTATTCAGTCTTTTACGAGCCGTTACATTTATTATTATTCTATGGTAATTTGAAATTTAGTACCTGGTGTTTTGCTGCTTTGTAAAGGTGTAGTTTGAAGCATCCTACCTAATATTTATTATTATTCAGTTTTTTAAGTGCCGTTACATTTATTACTATTCTATGGTAATTTTAAATTTAGTCCCTGGTGTTGTGCTGCTTTGTAAAGGTGTAGTTTGAAGCATCCTACCTAATATTTATTATTATTCAGTCTTTTAAGAGCCGTTACATTTATTACTATTCTATGGTAATTTTTAATTTAGTACCTGGTGTTGTGTTGCTCTGTAAAGGAGTAGTTTGAAGCATCCTATCTAATATTTATTATTATTCAGTCTTTCAAGAGCCGTTACATTTATTACTATTCTATGGTAATTTTTAATTAAGTCCCTGGTGTTGTGCTGCTTTGTAAAGGTGTAGTTTGAAGCATCCTACTAATATTTATTATTATTCAGTCTTTTAAGAGCCGTTACATTTATTTCTATTCTATGGTAATTTTAAATTTAGTCCCTGGTGTTGTGCTGCTTTGTAAAGGTGTAGTTTGAAGCATCCTACCTAATATTTATTATTATTCAGTCTTTTAAGAGCCGTTACATTTATTACTCTTCTATGGTAATTTTAAATTTAGTCCCTGGTGTTGTGCTGCTCTGTAAAGTTGTAGTTTGAAGCATCCTACCTAATATTTATTATTATTCAGTCTTTTAAGAGCCGTTAGATTTATTAATATCGTATGGTAATTTTAAATTTAGTCCCTGGTGTTGTGCTGCTTTGTAAAGGTGTAGTTTAAAGCATACTACCTATTATCTATACTTATAATGAAACTGTAACAGGTCCAATTTACATTCTTTGCATTAATGTATTTATTAATTAAGATATTTAGTAAAAAAAAATTGGGGTCTGTTCTATATTTGATACTGAACTGTATTTTTTTTTTCATTTTTGGCTGTCTGTCTGTCTGCATGTCTGTCTGTATCTTGGCTAGGCATCACGCCGAAACTACTGAATGAATTCAAATGAAACTTGGCATAATTTGACTTCATACTATGAGGTAGGACATAGGATACTTTTCATCCCGAAAAGTTAAAGGGTTCCCCCAGGAAAGGGGTTGAAATATTTTTATTAGAACACGTATCACACTGAAACTACTAGACGGATTTTGTTGCAACTTAGCACAGTTATAGTTTATATGATGATTGAAAATTAAAGATACATTTTAATCCGAAAAATGGGGTTCCTTCAGGATATGGGTTCAAATTCTGTACAAAGAAGACATTTTTTATATTTTTTTATTTTTCTCTGTATTCTATATTGAAGCCAAAACTGTTTCCTTTTTCATTTTTGTCTTTCTGTCTGTCTGTATCTTGGCCGTGCATCACGACGAAACTACTAAATGAATTCAAATGAAACTTGGTATGATATGAGTTTATATACTACGAGATAGGACATAGGAAACTTTTCATCCCGAAAAATTAAAGTGGTCCCGCAGGATAGGGGTTGAAAGTTATTTGAAAGAACACGTATCACGCTGTAACTACTGGACGGATTTTGATGCAACTTGGCACAGTCATCTATCTATACTTATAATGAAGCAATAGGTACGAATAAGGCTGTACAAAGAAATCAAATTAAAAAAATGGTCTAGGGTACTCTAAAATAAGCTACAGAACAATTTTTTTGTTTTAATTCGTGTCTTTCTGTGTGTTTGTCTGTATTTTTGTGCATCACGTAAAAACTACTGGACCGATTGCTATGCGGTTTTCAATGTAGGATAGCTTAGGGTTTGTCTTAAAAACTGCTGTAATTGGTATCTCAATTTGGTGATTAGAAGCCAAGCAATTGATAAAAATATTTTTGACTTCTGAAGAAATTTTGATCAAATGTTGGTATATTGGTATTTTAGGTCGTAGAATAGCACATTATGGTACTTTTAATTTAAGAAATGACCACACGTGCGAAGCAGCGGGTACAGCTAGTTAATAATACCTAAATCTACGAATAATCGTGATATATAATTTTGTTATATGGTAATTTGAGATTAACCAACTCCCATATTATACTGCTTTATGAAGATTTAGTTTGAAGTATCCTACCTAATAATACTAATATTTCAATCTATAATAATCTTGATATTTTATATTCTACGGTGACTTTAAATTTAAACGCAAATGTATTGCCATATTTTTAAGATGTTGTACTCGTAGTTTAGAGCAACCAACCAGCCTGATAAAAAATATTGTTCCTATAAATAACAACAAATACAATAGGAGTTGTAATACAAATTTAATAGTAATATAAGAATTTCTGCTCCTTTTCTATAGATGTATTTTGAAGGATGTATTTTAATTGTACATAAATAGAAACTTTTTACGATCCTAAATAAGTAATTCAAAATTAATAATCCTCCTGATCTTTTTCTGAACCTATTTTTGGGTTGCTTAGTTATGTTGTAGTTCGAAACAACCTACCAAAAAATTATTGCCTTATTACATCATTACTATTATCCTATTTACATAATAGTAACTAATTTTTTGCTGGTTTGTTAGGATGCAGTTTGAATTGAAGCATCCTAGCTATGTTTACGAGAAGTAATATTAGATTTATTTAACCTCTATATTTTAATATGTAGTTTGAACCAATTTGCATAATAATATCTAATTTTGTGCTGTTTTGTTAGGATGCAGTTTGAGTTGAAGCAACCTAGCTATGTTTACGAGGAGTAATATTAGATTTATTTAACCCTTATATTTTAATATGTAGTTTGAACCAATTTGCATAATAATAGCTAATTTTGTGCTGTTTTGTTAGGATGCAGTTTGAGTTGAAGCAACCTAGCTATGTTTACGAGGAGTAATATTAGATTTATTTAACCCCTATATATTAATATGTAGTTTGAACCAATTTGCATAATAATATCTAATTTTGTGCTGCTTTGTTAGTATGTAGTTTGAATTGAAGCAACCTAGCTAAGTTTACGAGGAGTAATATTAGATTTAACCCCTATGTTTTAAGACGTAGTTTGATCGTATGGCTAGCTACTCGTCCCACAACAAACTAAATTTAAAAAATATTATTTTTTCGGTTCTGTAACTCGTCCTATTTATTTTATCCCCCATGTTTTTCAACAAAATCTATACTAAGTAATGTCAGCAACAAAAATGTTTGAAGTTTATTTATTAAAAGTTTATTAGTTAGGTTTCGTTTATTTGATTTCACTAGGAACATGACTTATTTAATGGAAATAGAATATTATTACAAAAAGAAAGTGACAACACTACTTTTCCTCACACTTTTCGACAAAAGATTTAAGGACAAGCTAGTTAGAGCTATACGATAAAGATCTCATTGTATTGCAGGTAGAGTAGTATGTAGTCGTTGTTATCTGTATACTTGAGCAAAAATCTGTGCTTCCGTTTAACCAACAGTGCAGCGTTGTAAGATTTAATTATTATAACATTACAAGTAATTATAGCACCTATGTGTTGATCTTATTTCTAACAAATGCTCGTATACATCAACTTGAGATTGTAAAGGTAAGCCAAAAAAGGTTTTGGTGTTTAAAATATTCACTTAAAAATAAAACACAATAAAATAATTAAAGACTCATTACAATGCCACTATGAACTATATTTAAACTAGTCATATTACATAAATGGTATGTTAATTAATTGTAGAAGTTATTTCATTTCCATACCATGTTCATTCACAGATATTACATATTTGTTTTGTCTTGCTAGGAGAAATGAGTTGGTTTAAACTATATAAAATTTTAGTTGTCTACATCTAAACTAATATTATAAAGAGGAAAAGTTTGTTATAAATTTGTTTGTTAAAGCTAATCTCTAAAACTGCTGATCCGAATCTGAAAATTCTTTCTGTGATAGAAATCTATACTACTCCTGATGGACATAGACTACTTTTTTCATCGCAATGTTTCCATAGGATAACAGAAACACTACGGGCAGAGACGAAAGGCACGGCAACTAGTATTTCATAAATTGGAATAAATTACTTAATAGGTGGAGAAATATCACAACCAGAACCCTTGGCTTCACATAAACAAGATGAATTAAATTAGATTGCATCACAAAGAAGCAGGTCTCTTCTTCTTTGCAGAGGCTGACCAGTATGACGAAAAAATAAAAACCAAAAGACGATTAAACAGTTTGGCAACAATTATTGTTGTTATCCTTTATTTATTCTTGATTTAAAACTGAATTTAAAATAATTGCATTATAATGTTGATTTTGTGATCATATATGCAATTAGTGTGTAAAATAAATTATATATGATTTTGTTTTTAATAAGTACACATATGTTATACAAAACTTTATTCAGACTTTTATTAATCCTGCGCTCAGCGGTTTCACTCAAATATGTGTTTTTCCAGGAACTAAGGTATCAAATTCCATCCAAATCCGTTAATGTTTCGTCATAAAAGAACCACCCCCCATACTCCATTCAACCCTGAGATTCATTTTCGTCGTAACTTTAAAAAATGTAACATAATAAACTTTACTACCCTTAAACCTTTAAATTACTCAATATTTCCTCTCAATTTCAAATCTGTAGGTTAATTAGCTTAGGCTGTCTGTTATATGTTAGTCAGACAGTCAGTATGTCACTGTTTTGTATCTAGGCATAGAAGATTAATCATTTATAGATTATGTTGTCTACTGTACTAAATCCATTCAGTTTTTTAGAATAAAATCAATGGGACTACTTACTGAACCGTTTTTTTTTTTAATTCAGTATCTCGTCCTATTGTGATGAGTGTCTTGTGGGACGAGTCTCTAAACTAGCCGAACCAATTTGCATAATAATAACTAATTTTGTGCTGTTTGTTAGCATGCAGTTTGAAATGAAGCAAGCTAGCTATGTTTACGAGGAGTTATATTAGATTTAACCCCTTTTGTTTTAAGATGTAGTTTGAACCAATTTACATGATAATTATGATATTTGAAATGCTTTGTTGTGATTCAGTTTAACGCTACTACCTAACCTAAAACCTCATTACGAAAATTCTATTTAATAATAGCCGTTTTATTAACTATATTAAATAGCTTAGTGATAAATATCTTCATACAAACTTAACTAAATAAAGGTACATATTAAGTTTCAAATAAGTATTTGCCCGCTTAAATTTTATAAAAGCCATAACAGATTTCAGATAAATTCCTTATTTTTTAATTTTACTCTTAATTGTAAAGCATGTGTTTCAGTCCATACCAATATATAAAAGTGAAAGTTGTCTGTTTGTTTGTTTGGGAAGTTTTCACGCGATAACGGCTGAATAGAGATATCTTATACCCTGAAATAAAACATAGGATACTTTTTATCCCGGAAAATTGCAAGTTTCTACGGGAAAACTGGGAAAATGCTGATTACTCGCTGTAAGAAATGGTAGCCATGGAAACAAAATAACAAGTATGTCAAAATACATCAAGAGCATTGGTGCTATACTTACTTTTGCATTGCTTTTTAATATCCTAGAAGAACATAGGATGTTTGTTTTCGCGATAAACAGTAGTCCGCGCGGACAAAGTTGCGGGTGGGAAAGCTAGTTATTTATAATAATAACTAAGTAGGTAGTAGGTATTAGTAGGTACCTACCTATTCTTTGATTTTTATTTTGTCTTATTTACTGAGATCCAATAGATAGATAATCTTTCATGTATTCTGCTTTCATGTATGTAATTTATGTATTCTTGCCTAATAAAATATAAGTACATTTATCATTGCACCTATGTTGTTGGTATAATAGTAGTATAAAACTACTATTTACTATCACTAAAAGGACACATCACATCACTTGTGCATATCTCAATTATTACAAGTTTACCTTTTCTAATTCAGGAGTTAGAAAATAATTAAGTTAAAGTGATTGTGTATTATACATTAAAGTAATAGGTACATTTTAAAAAAACTTGCTTATTAGTCGAAATATGCCACTAAATTAACTTGGTAATCTTTTAAACTTAATTTAGTAGGTCATTCATAACTATCGAAACCTACTATTTACCATTTTTGTATTTAGGAAATGAAAACAATATACAAACATTAGTATATTATAGCCTTCCATGTCTCGTTATTCAGTTAAAATAAGTGTATGTTTTCTTGTCAGTACCGACCCCTCCTAACCGATAATATAATGCTAGAGGTAATTAGGGTTCCGTAAGTCCGGACGGAACCCTTCTGGGATTACTCATGTACTTGTCTGTCCGTCTGTCACTGCCAATTAGCTCCAAATGTACTGGACCGATATTGGTACACAATTGGAATTGGTAAATTTTGGTGAATATCTGAGACCTACAAACGGACGTGTAACGTAAATAAATGATATTAATATCATTTATTTTTGGCCTATAGAGGGCACTTTTGGAGGCCAATTCAGAAATTAAAAAAGAAGTTTTTCTAACTCTACTTTGTGTCTGATATATCTTGTTGTGAGGATCTCAATTTTATAAATAATTTTAAAATAAATAATTTTAACTTTGTTTAAGAAAATCAATGAAAATTTACCATCCCTATTATAATATTTAAGTCACAATAATAGTTTTTTGTTCAAATTAGTCAATCAAAAAAACGGGTAGATTCGTATACAAATAAAGATAATCATCTTAAAATTCTTAGCTACCCGTGCGAAGCCGGGGTGAGTCACTAGTTACTTATATTGTTGTTTGTGCTTTTCATGGTTGTTGTACATATTTTTTACACACAGTGGTTTATTTTGCAATGATAATAGTATGTATGTATATTATGTGTGTGATAAAGATAACGCCTGTATTATTTACATTTACTTTGTAAATCATCTTTAAATTCTTTACATTTTGTTTTCCACTTCCTTTCACTCTGAATGTTTTGTATATTTGTTTTATTTAATTAAGTATTGTTTGTATTCCACAATAAGGCTATTCTTAATTTTTTAACCTGCATGTTAATATTTTATGGCATTATTTTCAGCTTCAACTTTTCATCCTTATTCAATGTTCTTTAGTCAGATCCTACGATTATCCTCAACAATTAAAAAGTTGAGATTGTTCTATTTCAGAATTTTCGAGTCCTGTGATCCAACAACGATCCTATTTTCATTCTCATCCAGGCAAAAATTAATAATGAGAACTTAATGAGACATATATTTTATTCTCTATCATTTTTGAACATTTTTACTTTGTGGGTACGTCTTAAGTACTTTCCATTTTATATGAATCCTCTGTCTGACCCTAATGACATCCATATCAATCCAATCTAAAAAAAAATAGGATAATTTGATCTACATTTAATTTCAGGGTAATACAACAGCCAGATTTATTTTACTGTTATTTTTGTGTAACAGTTCTCTGTTCAATTAATATTCTCATCATCCCAAATAAATAGTACACTAAGTTAATATAGTTTGTTATTTTTGCACTTTTGCAGTTTGTTTTTTTTTTATTTCCTATGATCGTACTCAACTAGCCTAGTATCAAGCTAAATATTAGCGAGTGAGTTTTGTTCTATCTCCATTTAGATAATATTATTTTCATCAAGAATTCAAATCGTCATGATAGTTTTTTCTTTGCACTGAGAAGTATTTTTTTGTTTTATACTATTCTTCTAATCCTATTATCATCCTCATCAAACTTTATTGTCGGAATTACCCATTGTCTCCTTATTACAGTTTAATCATCTTATCTTCTAATCGTTCAGATTAATAGGTTGTATTCCACCATAACTCATAAACAGTTTTACCAGTACGAGTATATAATCCGCTTTAAACTTCCTGGTTTTCACGAATTCTCTGATCTTATCTTTATCCTGATCAACGCAAATCATTGAGATAGTTTGTTTACTTCTGTTTTTCTCACAATCTTATGATAGTATTCGTCTAATAGCTTTAACAAACAGAAAAATTAATGGTACAGTTTTGTTGTATTTACTTTTAAATAGTTTTAGCCGTAGATTCGCTGCAAATACTTTCAAGTTGTTACAAATTCTCTGATCCTATCCTCAGTAATCAAAATTATTGAGATGACTCTTTTTTCATTTTTTTCCATGTACTATGATCGTATCGACAGTATTCTATGCACGCTTTTTACCCTATAACGTAATATCTGTTTTATAAGGATAATTTGACCGTTTATTCATTCTCTTCAACCCAAATAATTGGGATAATTTGATCTGTTTCTACTTATTCCGAGTTCGAGTACTACCATCCTACGATCAATGGTATCTAGACAAATAATTCATCAAGATAAAATAATGGGACCGAGTTGTTTTCTGTGAAACAGTTTTACTCATAGTTACTGACTGGGTCTAAAATACTTTTATTCATCTTTTTATACATTTGATTTCAAACATTTTGATTCCGTAGGTAATACATGTACATTGTACATTCTGTGTTTTAATAATTGTCTGATTATATATTTATGATCCTAATCGTCTCATCAATTTTTCTAAATTGTTGTGATTATTTGTAAATTTTCTGCTTTTAAGCATTCTACGATCTCATGATCTTACTGGTCTAGGCATAGGCAAGTGGTTTATCAAGCCACATTAACGGGTCAGTAATGTTCTACTGTATCTTTTAAACAAATATAATATCCATAGGTATTTACGCTTTACTGTCTGGTCGTTAAAATTATCTGATCCTATGATCATCCTCGTCAGTCCAAATCGATAATTCTTATTCTGTTTTTTTTTCAGTCCTGCGTTCCTAAGGTCATTCTCATCTAGACAACTAGGTAGTTAATCTGACCTTGATAAGTTTTTTTTTCATGAATCCTGTGTTCATATGAAAGAGTATCCTCATCAATCCAAATGGTTGGGATAGTTTGCTCTATTTGTGCTATCTCGGAGTCCTTCGATCCTATTATCATTCTCCTATTGCCTAGTAGTTTGAACTATAATGCAACTGTTTTTTTCTGTCATGACTTTTAAACAGTTTTACTCGTGTGCTCACTAGGTCTTAAATATTTGCAGTAATTAATAATATTTTTATCCTATATTCATCCTCATCAATTCAAATCGTTCAATTCCTCTATTTTTATGAGTCTTATTATTCTATGATCATTCACATCTAAATAAATGGGACAGTTTTGTTCTATAATCAAATTCAAATATTGTTACTCCACAGATGTTACCACTTGACCACCTGAGTTTTGATAATCTCATTTCTGAGTTTTAAATTTTAATAATCTTCTGATACTATGTATTGTCCTGAACAACTCAAATCATTGAGATGGTTTGTATATTTTCTACTTATATTAGAGTTCTGTGATATAATTTATCTATCCAAGTGATTCAGCCAAAATAATGGGATAGTTTTTACTTTATACAGTTTTACTAAAAGCACAGAATAAATAATAGTACAAGCTAAAAGGTACTACTAATGACTGCGATTTAAATATTCTCATGTGTGTTATACTATAGTATGTGTTTTAATGGGTTTTAATAATTTCCTGATCTTATTGTCTATCTAATCAATCCAAGTCACTGAGGCAGTTTGTTCGGATTTCGTTTTCTGTTTTTTCGAGTACTAAGAACCTAAGACAATATAACAATTTTATATACAAGTAGTTTATAATGGTAATTAAATAATAATTTATTTAACAGTTTTGTTTTATCACTAGTTTAACATTTTTACTTGGTAAGTATTTCGTCTTAAATACTTTTTTCCTAGTTTTGTATACGAACTTAATGATCATCTTTGTCTTTTTTCCGAATCCTGCGATCACATGATTATTTTCATCTACCGAAATAACTGGTTTTCTAAAACAATACTTTGTGACACACACAACAACACACTTATATACCGACAATAAATCAATTATTAAAGCTTAACTCTCCTGAAAACTCATTTCAAGGTCCCTTGTAGTTAAATTTATTTTCGTATGACTTTCTATGATCCTATCTTTTGCCATCCAGCTATTCTACCAAGCTAGGTAACTATTTTAATTAAATCCAATGCTTCAATTCAGAACATTTTGATGTATTTTCTTAAACTGTCATAAATTTGATGATCATCAATTTAGATAGCAAGTCTGTTAAATCACCGAAATAAACATTATTTTCTTGACATTTTGCAATCATTGCCCGCAAGTGCCTACTCATAACGTACAATGCCACTACACTAAGTCACTAGTAGTACATTACTCTAATAATCATTTCATGTAGTTGTGCAACTGTTTACTGAAACTTCCATCTCTAGGATTTTATTTGATTTATCTATCGTTTGTTACAATTCATATTTCTACAAGAATATTTTTCGTCAATGTATTTAATGCATTAAAATCTGTTGTTTCGTGAGATTGCACAACTATTCACTACTTACTAAAGCAGCTATCTCGAAGACCTTATTAATTTTTCATTCCTTATTGTGACTCCTATTTCATCGAAAGTAAACATCAGCTTAATGTTATTCACCTGCAGAGGTATTTCAATTTTCATTAGATTGTGCAACTATTCACTAAGGCATCTACCTAGAAGACTTTAATTGATTTCTCTTTTCGTAAGCTTTTATTTCTATAAAAATAAACTTTTATTCAATTTTCATATACCTGCCGAAGAGTTTTAATTTGTTTCGTGAGATTGTGTACCTATCTCAATCCTCGAAGACCTTTACTGATTTTTCTTTTCTTATGAAATGACTCTTCACCTTTGAAAACATAATATATCAGTTTAATATTAATATATCTAAATTTTAATATGTTTCGTGAGATTGTGTAGCTATTCACTAAGGCTTCTATCATAAAAACTCTTTTCTATTTGATTTTTCATTTCTTAATAAGACTGAAACTTCTTTTATATATTTTTTGGCTTAAAGTTAATTTACCTACTCAGATATTTCAATTTGTTTTTTCCTAACGACTCTTATTCCTTTAAAAATAAACATCAGTTTAATGGTAATATATCTTCAGAAGTATTTCAATTTGTTTCATCAGATTGTGCAACTATTTCTTAACGCATCTATCTCGAAGACTTTATTTGGTTTTTCTCTATGGTCTTATTCCTTTACCAATGTCATCTAGGCACTATCGACTGAAGTGTATTATGCACTTGGACCACGCGCATGAGTCATAGGCCTTTGAAGAGTTAATATATGTAATACATTTATTTTATTGCAACATAAAAATATGGCTAGATACATAGTTATGCTTTGCAAGATAAAAATAGACATCACTTTAGTTAATTTTAATTTACCTAGCGAAGTATTTAATTTTTTATCATGAGAATAAACATGGGCAACTATTACACTAAAGCATCTACGTCGAGGACCTTCTTTGATTTTAGATTTTTCACACCTGTTATTCCTTGAAAATTAAACATACATTTAAAGTAAATATACCCATGCATGCATTTCAAATTGTTTCGTAAGATTGTGCTTTTATTCACTGAGGCATCTCGACGACCTTCTTTGATTTTTAATTTCTTTTTCTTTTGTAAACAAACATCAATTTAATAATATTCATGTACCTACCGCGATATCTATTTCAACAATTAAAATAGTTTGTTTCTTGAGATTGTGTAACTCATTATTCAGGCTCTTAATTTCCATCACAAGGACACTACCGATTTCCGTTTCTGTTTGTAAAATTCCGTTCCATAATGCATAATTTTCATATTCACTTAAATGAAAAAATATTTTTTGATTCTACATTGATGAATTTGTTAATATATGTAGTAGGTATATGTATTTCTAAATAAATTATTTGTCACTGGTGTTGTTTTATTTTTCGGAAACACCTATTTTACCCACCTATTTTATTTTATAAGGTACATTTATTTTCATGAAATTCCTTGTATTTTCTCAATTACCTACCTACCAAACCACGTATTTGCATTCTATAAATTTACATCAAAACAAATTAGTTATATCACATATCATAAGCGAATATAATTAGAATAATTGTTTTAGTTTCTACAGTGATAAATTTGTGAAAACATCTACGTATAGTTATGTATGTCTCATGTATTTCTAAATAAATTATTTGTCAATGTTGTTGTATTTTTTTCTCGAAAACGCAAAATAATAAGGTACATTTATTTTTATGTAATTCCTTGTATATTTTTCAATTACCTACCAAACCACTTATTTGCATTCTATAAATTTACATCAAAACAAATTAATTATTTCACATAACATAAGCAAATAAAATTAGAATAATTGTTTTAGCCCATATTAGTCACCATTCTTGTTTATTCCCTTAAAAAACAGTACGTATAACATAATAAAAACATAAAAAGTAAAACAAAGAAGCATAACACAATATTTTGATCCCAAAACTATTGATCAAGCTTATAAAAAAGTAAGTATTGTAGAAAACATGTAGATTTTGTGTTATGGTTAGTACCGTCAACATATTAACAAATATTAATAACATAATCAATTAATATTAGTGCATAGTATTTATTTTTAGCATTATATAACATGCAAATCATAAAAAAAGTACGCTCGAAGCCTTATGGCTGCCAGCGTACTTTTTTTATGATATCATATACCGCACCTTATGTCACTTTCAAAGTAGGTAGTTTATGGAAGTAAATTAAAAAAACACATTGCCTCAAAGAACAAATTGAAATATTTGTGTAGATGCATATTTGTTTTTAGTTTCAACATAAGTATAAAGTTTTTGTTGTTGCTATTGTTATCTATTTAACAATTGTGTATTTTTGTTTAAATAATTATATATTATTATTATCTCCGCGAATTCCGTGAGGTCTTTAGAGTTCTCCAACATACGAGTAGTTGTATGACAAATGACATTATAAATTAAGCAAGTTGTGTATATGTAGATTATTTGAATAATGTTCCTTTTTTGTTTGTTTTATATAATTTTCTATTCGAACATTGATAGTGCTACATTTATTTGCAATGTAATATTATTTGGCATAATAATTACATTGTATGTGAAAATATCCTCTTTGGTATTATGATGATAATAAATAATAGATTGCTAAGTCTCTGCTAACAAGTGACCGTTTCACAAGAGAACAATTCTTATTATTAAAACAAAACATTGTAATGAATTCATATTCATCTGTCAATCGTATTGCTAAGCATTGAATATAGTACTGTACGAAAGTAGGTACCTGCGTATAAAATATTAGATAGATAAATATTAGATACATATTTTAAAAATAAATTAAAAAACAAACAGTATTAAATTATTAACTGTAGTAATCAATAGTTTACACAGAATATTAACTTTATCTGGGCCAAGTAATGACGATACCGTAATCCGTGTCATTTGACTAGACTAAGCAGCCTCAACCTAGCTATTATAAAACTCAGACCTATTTCAAAGATTAACCTAAGTTAAAGTTTCAGCCTTAGAAAGAAACACACCACATTATTTGTACTTGAGCTATGTGCACATTTTACCAAAATGAGTAAAAAAACAGGAAAAAGAAACGATTTAAAAATAATCATTTATAGCTTATCTTTGTTAAAAAATAATTGAAAAATATTTTTTATACCACTTTTACTACCTACTAAGTGATTTTTCTCGGTAAGATTTTAATATTGTCATCGCCAAACGGGTTATTATAATACAAAAAACGAAATCCTGACCCCTTTTATTGGTTAAAACCAATTAATTGATATCAATATGACTTAGTAGGTACCTAATTTTACTAGTTTCATCTATGTAATTCCATCGCAATATTTTTCGTATTTGATATAAAAACCTATTTTTTTGTACTTGTTTATACCGTTATAGAATATAACCTATTTTTAATTGACTTCTATCAGAAGAAGTTTATCAAGTCGTCTGTTTTTTTTTGTTTGTTTGTAATAATGTACTATGCATATTTTAACTAACAGCGATTTCCTTACACATCGATTTTTGATATCTTCATGGAAACTTCAGGAAAGTCATGAAAACGAGACATGTTAAGTAAGTTACATATTATACCGAGGCACAGGTTTTACAATCCAATTGTAATACTGATACCATAGGTTACTTAACTACTAACTTTTATTTATATTTTTCACATTTACTTAACTAGTAAATACTTTTATTAAGTTAGATTGATAACTATTTTTGGTATTTAAATATTTATATGTACGGTAAGTACTTAAGTACCTATATTTCTACAATTATTACAGCTTAAGAGTAAAAAAAGTATTGCATTTAAGTAGGTAAGGTATACCTTACTTATAAGGGATTGGTTTGCTAGTTCGATCAAAAGTAAATTTATATATTTAAATAATATTAAGTAGGTACTTATAATAAATATGAAATAGGTATTAAAATTATTCACGTTACTCATCCATCATTATCGTTGGATATGCATCAAACAAAATAAAACAGAGTACCTAGTACGTTAGCAAGAAAACAAACACAGAAATGAAATAACCAAAGCCAATGTCAGATCTGACGTGATGACACAAGTAGAGAAGGTACCTACGTGGGTATTTAGGCGGAAAAATCCAATATCTAGACATCATATAAACTAGTTTAGAAGTAACTGCCCTTGTAAGGCTTTAAAAAATAAGAATCGATAAACAAAGATGAATATTAGCTATTAAATCCATTATTACAATTTTTTGTTTAAAAAACTGTTCTCAAAATATAGTAGTACCTACCTTTATTTTTCTACCTATTGGTATTTTACTCGCAGTAAGTGACCTATTTTTACGTTGTACATAGAGATATCGAATTGTATGCTTTTAAACAACAAACCTACATGAGATGGCTTCCGCTACACTACAGTACTTACACATAACAAAACAGCACAAAACCTACAATCCTAACCCAATTCATTTTCACGAGATAGATGCTCAAAAACTGTACATACCTTACATGATTAATCCAAACGTCCCTTCAAATCTTTAAAATTGATTTTTATGTATCTACGTCGTATTTAACCGGGTGATGAATCCGCCATTTTATTTAATAACGGGACTCTCCTCGTTTTTTCCGCGCCTTTCATAATACATATTTGAATTAGATATTATTCCCATAAATCCTACATTTTGAAAACAAAAAACTGTAGTAAACTTGGTACAATTCTAGTCTACATGTTATAAACCGAACCTTATCACTAGACGTGAACAACGAATCTCAGATAAACCGGCTCTGAATAGTGTATTTATAGCTTCGCCCTATTTGCGCATTATCCCGTTATATTTTAATCCGACCAAATTTAGATGCCATGCATCTGTTTTTCTTTCAATACAACACTTTGTTCTAGAATATAGTCGCAGTACTCGCAGTGGAGATTCTAGAATATTCTATTACAGCATAAGCGAGATGGAGCAATGTGCAAGACAAAGACGAACTAGAAGAAGAATACGTATTCTAGAAACACCGGTGTGGTCAAAGATCTTGGTGTACCCAAGAGCGAAAGAGAAAGTAATAAAAATTCATGAAACAGCAATATCATAATGGAACATTCTAGAAGCTATAAATTAAGAAAAATAATACCAGAATAACGTTTAAAACTCCCTACTATTATTTGGACAATTTTATTTTATTTTGAGCTATTTAAATTAAACAACAGGTACATTAATAAGTAACTTTTTAACAATTTAGGCTCTTGTTAGATTACCTCTTATTTATATTTTTAATTATACAAATATTATATTACAGACTCATAAAAAGTGTGGATAGATTGTGTGAGAGATGACACATATAAAAAGGGAGTGAATACTGAGATGACGGTTGATAGAGAGTAAGGGAAGAAAAGTACATGTGGTACCGACCCCACATAATAGTGATAAGAATAGGAATATGACGATTTCATGATATTTAAGACATCGTTCCGGTAAAGAGGTAAAGAGCATCAGAAAATTGAAATATGTTTTAAATGTAACTAGATAATCTTAGAAGTAACCAACCTAAATTGAAAAACAAATAATGAGTGTAACAACTTATTATTCAATATAAATAATAACTTCAAATGTTTGCAAAAAATATGTTTAATAGACATAAGTAGTTAGCTATGTTATTATGACCAAATATTTTATAATTATAGTAAATAAATAGTTTCACTAGTTATCGCGGTAGGATTCCCTTAGTATTATGAATATACAAAAGTATGGGAAATTTTGATCATTAAAAAAATGTAATCATTTCGGATAACTTATCGAATAACATTAAAAAAATCATGTATTGATTAATTTCATATTTTGTTAAAATATTTCACAACAAACGCAAAAACAATAGCTTAACAACAATTAATTTGTACATAGAAGGTAATTGTATCAGTTTGTCCGTGACCAAGACAATAATGTATATTTTATCATTATTATTGTATACCTATACTTGTGATCATAACGCCTAGAAGTTAGAATGTTGCCGAAATTTAGTGCACTCTAAACAAATGTAACATAGTAGATAAAATAACTCTAGGTAAATTAAATGTCCTGCTTCCAATCCAATGATAACACCAACGCAATAAAGTCCGTCTGGATTCCACAAAACAAGGGTAATTTTCTGCTATGGTATATTGTTGTTTTGCGTACTCTATCTAATACGTATCTTTTTGTCTTTGTCATGCATGACCTTTCTCTCCTATTGGCTGACTAGTTTAATTTTTCTAGACGTTCCACCCCAGAACGATTGTCATTGGTCGTTGCGAGAGGGTTCCAGATTGTTCTTAATGTCTATTGGCCAGGACTTGAGGGGTATATAAAGGCACGCGGAGCGCGGCAAAGCATTCAGTATTTGAATACACACAGCAAGTGATACTGTGAAAATACCAAGCGCACTTACAAGAGTTATCATTAAGTGTACCTACTTACTATACAAGAATTAATTATTGTGAAGAGCATTATTACCAATCTGGTAAAGAATAATTCAGAAAAAATGCCAGCTATAGGAATTGATCTCGGAACCACATATTCCTGCGTCGGAGTATGGCAACATGGAAACGTGGAAATCATCGCTAACGACCAAGGCAACCGAACAACACCTTCATACGTCGCATTCACGGATACGGAACGATTGATTGGAGATGCAGCGAAAAATCAGGTTGCTCTTAACCCTACCAATACCGTCTTCGATGCCAAACGACTCATTGGCCGCAAGTTTGACGACCCGAAGATTCAACAAGATATGCAGCACTGGCCCTTTAAAGTTGTTAATGACGGTGGCAAACCCAAGATTCAAGTCGAATTCAAAGGTGAGAGCAAAAGATTTGCGCCAGAAGAAGTCAGCAGCATGGTTTTGACGAAGATGAAGGAAACCGCAGAATCCTACTTGGGAACCACTGTTAGGGACGCAGTAATCACAGTGCCAGCCTACTTCAACGATTCACAACGCCAAGCTACGAAAGATGCCGGAGCTATCGCTGGACTCAATGTGCTACGCATCATCAATGAACCCACAGCAGCGGCTCTCGCCTATGGTCTTGACAAAAATTTGAAAGGCGAGCGAAACGTTTTAATTTTCGATCTCGGTGGTGGAACTTTTGATGTTTCCATTTTAACAATCGACGAAGGATCTCTGTTTGAAGTGAAGGCCACAGCCGGCGACACACATCTGGGTGGTGAAGATTTCGACAACAGACTGGTCAACCTTCTTGCTGATGAATTCAAACGTAAAAACAGGAAGGATATCCGCGGCAATGCGCGTGCACTTAGAAGACTGCGTACAGCTGCAGAAAGGGCTAAACGCACTCTATCTTCGAGCACTGAAGCAAGTATTGAAATTGATGCGCTACACGATGGTGTTGACTTTTACACTCGAGTCTCACGCGCTCGCTTTGAAGAACTGAACTCTGATCTCTTCCGCGGAACCCTAGACCCCGTCGAGAAGGCGCTGAAAGATGCTAAACTGGATAAGAGCTCCATTCATGACGTAGTTCTAGTAGGAGGATCTACACGCATTCCGAAAATACAGAATATGCTACAAAACTTCTTCTGTGGTAAAAAGCTGAATCTGTCTATTAACCCAGATGAAGCAGTCGCATATGGCGCTGCTGTACAAGCGGCAATCCTGAGCGGCGAACAACACAGCAAGATTCAAGATGTCCTCCTAGTGGATGTAGCACCTTTGTCACTTGGTATCGAAACAGCCGGAGGAGTTATGACAAAAATTGTGGAGAGGAATGCCAAAATACCTTGTAAGCAATCCCAAACATTCACCACGTACTCAGACAATCAGCCTGCCGTCACCATTCAAGTACACGAAGGCGAGCGGGCGATGACCAAAGATAACAACTTGCTCGGTCGCTTCGATTTGACCGGGATTCCACCGGCTCCACGCGGTGTTCCTAAGATCGACGTCACCTTCGACTTGGACGCCAACGGTATTCTGAACGTGTCTGCTAAAGAAAACAGCACCGGGCGCAGTAAGAACATCGTCATCAAGAACGACAGGGGTCGGCTGTCGCAGGCTGAGATCGACAGAATGGTCGCAGAAGCAGAAAGGTATAAGGAAGAGGACGAGCGCCAGCGAGAGCGAGTGTCTGCGCGCAATCAGCTCGAAACGTACGCGTTCGGCGTGAAACAAGCTCTGGACGAAGCTGGCGACAAGCTGAGCGACCAGGACAAAGAAACCGCACGCCGAGAATGTGTTGATGCATTGAAATGGATCGACAACAACACACTGGCTGAGAAGGATGAGTACGAGCATAAACTGAAAGACCTGCAAAAGATTTGTTCGCCTCTGATGAGCAAAATGCACGGTGCGGGGGCAGGCGCGAACCCAGGCTTCCAGCAGCACGCACCGCCCACTTACACTGGACCCACGATTGAGGAAGTTGACTAAACTTCACCCAGAATTAAGAAGTTTGTTATACCTATGATCTCTAGTCCCACCTCATCCTAACTTCTATGTAGGAAGTATAGGACCTGTTTACTTGCCTACTTGTATTTACGTATAAGTAATTTATAAGTTTTTTAGTGTAGATAAGTTGTAATATACATTAAGAATTTATTTCCGATTCCGACATTGTGATCATATGCTGCTTATAAATTAAAATAAACCTATATTTTAGAAAATATGTTTCATTTCCTCCTTTACATAAGAAATAGGTCAATAAAAATAAATATAAATACCCACTTACTAACTAGGTAGGTAATATGTACCGGAGAAGAGATAGGTACTACTAGATTAGGTACGTATATAGATAATAATTACTAGCTGTACCCGTGGCTTTCCTCGCGTGGCCATTTACTATTCCAAGAACTAAAATACCAGTATACCAACATTTACACAAAAAAGTCAAACCCTAAGCTATCCAACAGTGAAAACCACATCGCAATCAGTCTAGTAGTTTGCGTAAACAGACTAAAAGACAAACACGGATTTAAAAAAAAAACTTGTTCAGTACCTTATTATTAGTACCATTTATATCTTATATCTATCTGCTTTATTATAAGTATAGATGCCCTTCAGTTTTAGGCAGAATAATCAAGAACCTTTTATTTTTTCGGGATAAAAAGTATAACTCATATAAACTATGACTGTGCCAAGTTGCATCAAAATCCGTCCATTAGTTTCAGCAGCGTGTATTATTCGTTGAAATAACTTTCAACCCCTATACTGCGGGAACTCTATTTTTCGGGATGAAAAGTATCCTATGTCCTACTTCGTACATGAACTCAAATCATGCCAAGTTTCATTTGAATTCATTCCGTAGTTTCGGCATGATGCGTGTCTAAGATAGAGACAGAAGACAGAAAACAGATAAAAACAAAAAACTGTTTTGGCTTCAGTACGAAAACAGAAAAACCTCCAAAAAAAATTACGAAATATATTCAATGTACAGAATTTGGACCCCTATCCCACAGGAACTCTTTATTTTTACGGGGTAAAAATTATCCTCAATTTTCACCCATCTCGTATAAACTATGACTGTGCCAAGGTGCATCAAAATCTGTCCAGTAGTTTCAGAGTGGTAAGTGTTTTTGTAAATAGCTTTCAACCCCTATCCTGCGAGAACCGTTTAATTTTTCGGGACAAAAAGTATCCTATGTCCTACCTCGTAGTATGCACTCAAATCATAACAAGTTTCATTTAAATTCATTCAGTAGTTTCGGAGTGATGCCTAATGATGAGTAAGTACCCCAGTACCCCAGTTTTTAAGACAACCCCTAAGCTATCCAATAGTGAAAACCGCATCGCAATCGGTTGAATAGTTTTTACGTGATGCACGAGCAAACATACAGACAAACAAGATTTTTAAAATGTTATGTTCAGTAGCTTATTTGATCATTTTTTATATTATCTTCTTTGAACAGACTTTTTCGTAGATACTTATTGCTTTATTATAAGTAATTATATATTATATCTACCTTAGAAAAAGATTTGTTCTTAGAAATACGTATTAAAACTGCATTTGGGCGGCATATTGGACCCTGACCCGAGCCAAGCGAGGGACTTCTGTTGTGCAGAAAGCACCTCCTTTTATTACAATTTGTTATTTTTCAACCGACTTCAAGAGGAGGTTCTCAATTCGACCCGTATGTTGTTTTTTGTATGTAGGTATGTTACGCGATATCTCCGGCAATTGTGATCGTTTTCAAAGAATATTTTTTTTAATGGATAGGGTATGCCACAAGGGTAGTCACGTTCAAATTTCATGAAAATATTCTACCTCTAAGGGTGGAAAATTAGGGGATGACTTAATTTTATTTATTAACTTTATGACGCGATATCTTCGTCAAATGTGGGTAGAATTTGAAGTATTTTTTTTATTGAACAGATTCTATAAAAAAAACAATTTAATATTCAACTTTAATATATATAATTTGGTGAAGATCTGATAAAAACCTTCAGATATACAAGGAACTCCTCATTGGATAGCAGCAAGTCACTTGCGATTGCTGTAATCGCATGTTCATGTATTGTTCACGGCACTCAAACTAAGGAAATAGTTAAAAAAAAGTAAAAGCCGATTTCAAAACGAATAAAATAATCTTATGTGGGAAACAGTTTTTTAGGAAATCGGTGCACAACTTTCTTAAATCTAACCAAATCAACGCCAAAGACTGTTTCCCACATAAGATTATTTTATTCATTTGAAGTCGGTTAAACCTGCAGTTTTTCTTTATTATAATATTTAAATAGCCTACTAATCATTTCAGTAGTTATCATGTCGTGTCCGACTCCTGAGTGAAGAGAGGGTTCTAGTACCCGCCCGTGACGTCAGACAGGCTTGATCCTCGAGATAACTTTTCATACCTGAGTCAATAAAAACAATAAATGCTCCATAGTGCATTGTTGTTGTTGTTGTTGTTTGTCGTATGAGGTAGTGCTGACCTCTGATGTCAGAGTTTATCAAGCCGCCCGAGGGCCTCTGACATGGCTTAACGACTGCTATTAATCAATAACAGCCGGGACCGACAGCTTAACGTGCCCTCCGAAGCACGGAGCGATGGAAAACCGCACATAACATAGAAAAGTCATTGGTGCGTAGCCTAGGTTTTGAACCCGGTATTGTTGGATTCTAAATTGCACTATAGAACCGTTAGGCCACCATAGTGCATTTAACAAGACAGTTACATTAGCCGCTCGGTTGTCCACGTGCTGAAGACAGCAGGACCAAACTGATAACCCAAAAAAAAATAGCCGACGCGACACATCTAACCTCAAACTGGTAATTGATTGTATATGCGTTGAGACTACAGGTACTTGATGGTCAACCCACAAAAAAAAGAAGGTCGATGCGACACATCTGGCCCCAAACTGGGGATTTATTGGGTACGTGCCGAGATCACAGGTACCTGATTGTCAACCCACAAAAAAAAGAAGGTCTACGCGACACATCTGGCCGCGCCGACTTTGCGTAAACAAACAGTTTTTATGACCACTTCATTGAGCGCTTAGATAAACAAACTGGTGATTTATAGAGCTAAATAGGTACGGCACATATTTCAAGTGTTTATGTTGTGGGTTTAGAAGCAAAATAATTATATAAACACGCTTTGAGAGACATCTAGATTTTCGTCAAGGGTGACCCTTCGAGAGAAAATCGAGATGGCTCTCAAAGCTCTAGCAGCACTTCGGTATAATGGCGGGTCAGAGTGGCTCTGGAATCCTCGATATCGGGTTCAATTCAATTCAAATCACTTTATTACTTACTAGCTGTACCCCGCGGCTTCACCCGCTTGAGGGATGATGATGATGATGATGATGAAAAGTATCATATGTGTTATTCCATGGTATAAGCTATCTCCATTACAAATTTTATCTAAATCCGTTCAGCCGTTTGAGAGGTGTGAACTATGATGATGATGATGGTGATGATGAAAGTATCCTATGTGTCATTCCAGGTTTTAGGCGATCTAAATTCCAATTTTTATCAAAATCCGTTCAGATGTTTTATAGTGAAGTACGATGATGACGATGATGATGATGATGGTGATGAAGAAAATTTTATATAATCCCTGATCCCCTACTTCCCCATTTTAGCTTAGAAGCTTCTCGACCACATCAACTTTCAAACCGAAAAAACCGCATTAAAATAGGTCACAGTGACACAGTGATACACACCCTAATCTTATAACACCCGTCTCTTTGTTCGGCGATTCATAAAAAACAACAGTAGGTAAGCGTAATTGAAAATCATTGGCAGCAGTGTTTCTTGACCATAGAAAACTGCATACTCACCTACTTGACAGACTTTTTATTATTTCGTTTCCATGGCAACGTAATTTCCGTTATTTATTTTTGGTAACTTGGGTTAGGTACATTATTACAATTTATGTAGGGATCTCTAATATTTTGAAAAATAAAATACTGCCCATGTTACACACTGATGGGGAATGCAATACCGGAATACCGGGTCCCGCATACATTTTGCGGGGCTAATCTCGGTCGAAATTTTTGCGGGATCCCGCTGGACTGGCGGGATTACAGAGAAGCGCGTACTTACTCGTACTAACCTGGATGCTGAGCGAGCTTTTTCAGCCGCTGGCTACCTTGCATGCAATTTAAGGAGCCGTTTAGTAGACGCCACATTTCCAACGAAGCTATTTCCAAAAATATGATAAATTTTCTTAAGATGTTTACGAGAATTAAAGGTAAGTGCCAACTGTCTTTACGTGTTTTTGGTGTGTACATGATTATTTCAATAACCAAAATGTTCATTAGAACATATAACCAAAGCCCCTTACATCGCACGTGGCAACTATATCACGCGCCTATTAAATAGTCTTTACCCTTGTTAGTTTGTTTTGTCAGTATGTAGCTGTTTATCATTTTAATTTGGATGAATAAAACAATTTTTGTACACGTTCGTTTCATTTCGTAGGGTCGATGTTTATGCGTTACGTGTTTTTTTCTGGCCTCCAGAGCCCTATTTCATAAAACTATAGTACACTGACAAATGTCAATTAAACCGACAATTGTCAGTCAAACTATAGAAATGTCGTACATGTTTGTTATATGAAACGCAGGTTTTGCGTATTCGACTGACATTTGTAGGTTTATTATGATTTGTCTCTCTATGAAATAGCGCCCGATCGCTTTGTGTTTGTACCATCAGGAAGAAAAAAAAATCATAGATTTTAGAATTGATTTTATTCACTTAAAAATTGTAGGTATATTTTATTTTAATCTATCTAACTTTTGGTATTTGCCCGTTGTAATTACCTAGAAGCGTCAACATAATAGATACTTTCTAACATGTTCCTGATATTTCTTCACATGTTTATTTTGTCTACTCTACACCCATTGATACGTTAATTGTTATTATTAGGTTTCATAAAGACGAACTGTGGAAACATAAGTGGCTACAAGTTGTCAGAAGACAGCGGGAAGAGCACTGAGGCCCGACCACAGAACTTGGCTTCAATCAGATTGTCACTTTTTTCATATCAAAATCGACTCTATCGCAAAGCATTATTGAATTTGACGGCTTGAAACCGTCATGATTACGTAATCGCACTGCAGCACTGCAATTACACGATTAGCACGGCATGGGTGTGACATGGGCATTTGAACTGATGTTCAACTTACCCATGTTCATTTTACTCGTAAGACCCACCTGTTGGGAAACAATATTGAGGTAACTGAGCATTGTGCTTAGGTCTTCCAGGTTTTCTGCCATGATGACTATATCATAAGCAAATCGAAGGTGAGTGATGCATTCGCCATTGAAGTTAACACCATATCTGTTCTAGTTCAGAAGCTTGAATACGTCTTCCAGAGCAGAGGTGAACAGTTCGGAGAAATAACGTCTCCCTGTCTCACCCCTTTTTGCAATTCGATAGAATTCGTGCTCCAATTTTGGCAACGGACAGTCAGTTTTTTATTATTACTAGTACCAAATGTTACTTTGATTATTAATACTCGTAGTACATATACCAAAAGTTACTTGATTGATCTCTTGGTAAAGCTAAAACATAATAACACGAAAGTAACACATATTTTAATTACATTTCAGCCTTTTCTTTACTTGCACACACTAATAATAGTTCTTTCAAGGCCTAAATAAAGAAAAACTCGAAAAACCCGTAAAACTCGAAAAAAAACGGTTTTTAAAATTGAAAACTCGTAAAACCCCGGTTTTTTAAACTACCCGAGTTTTGCATGCCCTAATATGCAGTTGTCTATGGGGAAGAGCCAGATTGGCTACCCAACAATAACAGTTGATTATATTCAATACGCTTCAAATCAGAACATATGTATACAACTCACAAAGAATATAGGAAGATATTAAAAAGCGCAGGTCCATATTTTTGGGTAGGTGATATGTACTTACCTATATTAAAGAGCATATTATCTTATTGGCATACCTAGACAGAAGCGAATTTGAAAAAAAAACGATTTCTTGGTCATTAATGAGTTCGTGTCAATCGACAGGAAAAAATGTAATAATCATAAAGTGTATTAATAAACTGCCCAAGTGATATATTTTCTGAGATATTTGGGTATAAAAATATTTTTTCGTCTTTTACATGCGTTAGGAACATAAAGTTGCAATATTGATTTTCAGTCTTGGTCAGGAGGTGATGAGGGATGAGGGGGTCTGATGAAATTAATGTCACAAACAACTAATCTAACATGCGTCATCCCATAATTGCACGACATATTAATATTGTCGTGAAGTTGGACGAAAAATAAACCCAAATATGTGTTAAACTATATCACGATTTTTTCATAGAACACTTTTTGTTTCTTATAATTTTCCCTATCGATTGACACAAGTTTCATTTATGGCCAAGCAATCGAGTTTTTCTTTTTCAAATGTTCATCATAGTCTTATCAGTGGTTTGAGCTTGATTGAGTAACATACTCTTATAAACAAACTTTCGTATTGGACGATAAAATGTTCAAATGTTGTTACTCAAGTCCACACTAACAGCGAATATGTATTAGTTACCTACTACAAAAAATACGAAACTTATTAAATACCTAGTCATTTTATTACATTGGTGATCAAAACCGCGGTAGAAGCTAATATTATTTTATTGTTTTTTTTTGCTAACGGTTCCATAAGTTACTTTTTGTTTACTAAGACGAACTTACCCGATACCCGAATCGTATTTGGTTCGAGAATTAATGTTGTAATCTCTTTTGCGCTACTGTTTGTGTTAATAACAAAACTACCCATTAAAAGAAGGGTATTTTTATTATATTTTTTTCATTTTTGCTCGGCTGTCGTGTTTTTAATATATTTTTATTATACTTTTATTTAGTGACAAGTTTAAAAATAAAGGTCAAGGCCTTCAATTTGATAATGTCTCGCTATCTCTGTTGTTGGTGCATCAAGTGTACGACAGTGCAAATTTAGCTGTGTGGGTGTGTTTTCCTGTAGTTGTATCTAGTCCGGGTGTAGTTTACATGAAGTTCTAGGTTGCCCCGTCCTCCTTTGTTTAATAGGGTCGATGAATTATAGTATATATAGTATAGATCATCGAGCTGACTATTTATTAAGCATTGTAAGCTAAAAAATTGCCCCCAAAATTAGATATCTGGTGCTTAAAGTTAGAGATATAATAGCGAGACGATACCTTTTCGTTACGGTCGCTCTTTTAGTAAGGGTACCCGGTACCTGTGTGTATTAATCGGGTATCCGGTTTGCATACCCATGCAAACCCGATTAACCGAAAAACCCAAATAATTGACTGAAATGAAACTCGGATTTTTAAGATTGAAAACCCAGGTTTTTCGATTTGTTTCATTCATGATGGTTTATGTAAAATACTACCACCAAAACATTAATAAAGATTTCAACTCCTCAAAAACTTACTGTTTCGCTATTTATACTCAATTGAGCGAATAAGTTAGACAGGCTGACCACAATCTATAATAATTATTTGGTATCAGGGAGTAATATATAGATACTTGTTAGGCATTGGTCTGAAGTTGAATGAGTGAGGCACTGCGAGCACTACGAGACTACGGGAGTCATCTGGCAACGGCGGATTTTGTTGATAATTTTTTAACCCTAGTAAGTTTTTTTTTACTATCAAAGTAAGAAATTGACTAGGGTCACAAAATGTTCAATAAAATAGCAGAAATAGTGCAGATTTATTATTACGGTGCCTTTACAACTTGACAGAGGACCTTAATAATAAATTTGCACCTTTTCTACTTTGATTTGATTAGGAATTGTCTTAGTTTAATTAATTTTTTAAAGATTGTCCTTTATAATTTTATTTTTATTTTAAGTTATATTTATTTATTTATTTTATTGGAAGACCAACAACATTTAAATACAGACTAGAAAAGAAGAAATAAGACTTATTTTATGTGATTTACGATACGATACGAAACACTTTATTGTAATTACCAGTTAGAAAACACATACATAATTATTTGAAAGTATTTTATTTTGTTGTTTTTTCTTTAAAATGCTACTTAATAGTTAATTATAGATAAAGTGTTGCTTAGATTATCTCGTGTGTGTGTGTGTGTGTGTGTGTGTGTGTGTGTGTGTGTGTGTGTGTGTATGTGTGTTTGTGTGTTTGTGTGGGGGGGGGTGTTTGTTTGTTTGTTTGTGTATTTAATGCACCTTCTCTTTATCTAATTGTGTTAGAAAACAAAATTGTTTTTTTTTATCATCATCATTATCATGTCAGCTTTTAGAAGTCCACTGTTGAACATATACCTCCCCCAAAGAGCGCAATGACGAGCAATCTTGTGCCACCTCCATCCACCGACTTCCTGCGATGGCTACAATGGCGACGGTCCATCGTGAAGGAGGTCTCCCCACACTTTGCTTGCTTGTTCGTGGTCGCCATTCGACAACCTTTATACCCCAGTGGTTGTCGGTTCTGCGACCTATATGGCCTGCCCATTGCCACTTAAACTTGCAAACTCTGAGAGCTATGTCGGTAACCTTGGTTCTTCTACGGATTTCCTCATTTCGGATTCTGTCACGTAGTGAAACAGCAAGCATAGCTCTCTACATTGCACGCTGTGTGACTTTGAGCTTGTGTATGAGACCAATAGTTAGCGACCACCTCTCAGTACCGTATGTCATCACTGGCAACACGCACTGATTGTAAACTTTCGTCTTGAGGCTCTGCGGTATCTGCGACGAAAAGATATGGTGCCATTTCCCGAACGCTGCCCATCCGAGTTTGATTCGTCGGATGACCACTTTGTCGAAGTTGGATCTACCCAGTCGTATAGTCTGTCCTAAGTAGACATAGTGATCAACAGCTTCGATAATATCACTCCCAACATAAACCTGGGTATGTCGCACCCATGCATTTGAAATGATATTCGTCTTACCCATGTTCATTTGAATACCCACCTGTTGGGAAACAATATTGAGGTCACTGAGCATTGTGCTTAGGTCTTCTAGGGCTTCTGTCATGATGACTATATCATCAGCAAATCGAAGGTGAGTGATGCATTCGCCATTGATGTTAACTCCATATCCGTTCCAGTTCAGAAGCTTGAATATATCATCCAGTTCAGAGGTGAACAGTTTCGAAGATATAACGTCTCTCTCTCTCTCTCTCTCACCCCTTTTTGCAATTCGACAGAATTCGTGCTTCAATTTTGGAGACGGACAGTCATGGTGGCCTTGCTGTACAAACACTTCAACACTTCGATGTATCGCTATTCAATCTGGCACCGCTATAATGACTGTAGCATTGCCCAGGTCTCGGTTGAATCAAAGGCTTTCTCTTAGTCCACAAACGCTAGACATAGTAGCCGATTATACCTCTTCGGTCTTCTGTATAATCTGCCGGAGCGTATGGATGTGGTCTACTGTGCTAAAGCCTTTCCAGAATCCAGCTTGTTCGAGAGGCTGAAAGTCGTCAAATCTACGAGCGAGACGGTTTGTAATTTGTAACTACTCTCAAAAACAGCATATAGACGTAAATCAGCAGCTAAATGGGCCTATAATTCTTCAAGAGGGTGTTATCACCTTTCTTAGATAATAACACCACTACGCTCATGTGCCACGCCTCTGGCGTAGTACCCTCGAGGATGACGGAGTTAAACAGCTTCTGAAGGAGTTTAAGTTCTGGTGAACCACTCGTTTTCAGTAGATCTGTCGTTATTCCATCCTCCCTGGTGCCTTGTTGCTCCTAAGCTGTTTGAGAGCCATTCTGATCTCGTATAGGCTGACGTCTGGGATATCTTCGGTTTAATGTCGGGTCAAACGGGCTCTTGCATCGCTAGCTGTGCTAGGTAGCCATCGCGATGAATGATCAACAGCTTCGATAATACCGTTCCCAAAATATACCGACATGGGTGCGACATGGGCATTTGAACTGATGTTCAACTTACTTTAACAAAATATTTATCGTTACACGTTTCAGCACTTTAAGTAACAATCAAGCGTCGTTTGCAATTTTAGCTGTCAAAACGTTCACAAAACTGTCAAATTAGTTGTTTTCAAGCACGGGCTGATTGTAACCAAATTACGTGATCGCACTGCTGTGTCAGTCATAGACATTTCTTACTAACGTTGGTCCAAGACATTTCCTTCGCCATTGCGTTGGAGAGAAATCAGAGAAATTATAACGTCAGACCCAGTCCGGCGCAACCACAAAGAAATTCTCAAATTTGTCTCAAATGTATGGAATTTGGCAGAACAGTGAAGTTCATTTGTTTTTCAGGGGCCCGCAGCCCGATTCCATAACTTGGCTTCAATCGAATTCTCAGTATCGCAACCACTAATGCCTTGCGATAGAGTCGAATTTGCTATGAAAAAAGTGATAATCCGATTGTAGCCAAGTAATGGAATTGGGCCACTGACCACATAACTTAGCTTCAATCGGATTGTCAGTATCGATATCACTAATGCCTTGCGATAGAGTCGAAATTGCTATGAAAAAAGTGATAATCCGATTGTAACCAAGTTCTGTAATCGAGCTGCCGATCCCAATGAACGGACCAAAAAGAACGAACTATAGAGTCCAAACATGATAAAATTACTATACTCTATGGTCCATTGAAATTTATATACGTAGTCTCTACCTAGTCTGTGAAATTTATCAAGAAAAATCCAAAGTTGTACTGCGAATTTTAAATTTTATTCATATTATTGTTAATAACGTACTGTTTTGTGTTTTCTTTGAAGAATCATCAGTGTATAGTGTTAAACCAGTTTAAATGATAAATTTAAAATGCCACCAACTTTAGAAAGCTACAGCAGATGTGTTTTATGTGGAGTTCGCGCCAATCGCGAAAACCAGAACAAAAAGGAAATTTATGGCATGATTTCCTATTGATCAGCCCCGGGGCCCGACCACAGAACTTGGCTTCAATCAGATTGTCACTTTTTTCATAGCAAAATCGACTCTATTGCAAGGCACTAATGAATTTGACGGCTCGAAACCGATATGATCAACATTACGTAATCGCACTGCCGGTAAGCTTTAATATGATATTGCTTAGTGCCACCTCCCATCAACGTGACCATAAATGATAATTTACATGATTTTCATTTTGTATTTTCATATTGTTTTAACACTAGGGATGCACAAGGTCAAATAACTATTAACCATCGATAAAGCTATCGTAGTCTAGGTCAGGCTGCTATAACTTATTTCCATAACATTAATCAACATGTTTATTTCCAGATGCAGAAAATGAGGATCTAGCATACATTCCTATAGATACCAGTCGTAACATACACTTATGAGTGTGAGTGCGTGAGATAAAGGTAGTGTAGGTACATCGCAAGATCTCAATTCAGAGTGAAGCACTAGTAGGTAAGCTTACCTATGCTTGCAAAATTAATTTTCGTATTTACTTTGTAAAAAAGTATTCTAAATAAAATGTTCCGTTGTTTAAAAGTGTTTTATTTCTAAATTTTTATTACATGGCTCCACAGTTACCTGTTGCAATGGGTATCCAATAAGCCCAACGTTGTTGCATTGTGAGAAAACAACGTTGTGCTTATTGGAACCGTCTTTCATTAATATGAAACCTTGACGAGGGCATGCAATTTTTATCGATATTGATAAAACCAAGAGTATGCGCAAGCAAGCACTACTCTATCTGTTAGGTTGGTAGCATTGTCAAGATAGGCTAATGTCTGAGCTTTAGTGTTAGTATTGTTGGATGCATTGTAGCCAATAAATTTCTGCCAAATTGCTTTCATTGGCTAGTAGGGAAGTCCCGCCTCATAAAACATAGTGATTATATTCTCTTTGGTCAGACCCAACGACAGTAAGAAATGTCATTATTTTATATAGTGAGTCTCACATATTATTGTATTCTCTTTGATATTGAGTTAGTGAGGAGGTATCCGGGCGAGCGAGTGTAGTAGCAGTCTCGAGAAAGCCAGAATAAATAATAAATGTATGAAATTCTTAACTCTCTATTGTCAACATTGCAAAATTGCATGAACTACCGTATCCGGCAGTAACCGAGACCAACATCACAGTATGAAAATATGGCCACCTGAAATTAATTTTCAAGTATGGTAGAAACATGTCTAAGTTTCTTAATTAAATTCGAAATGAGATGTTTATATCTTATTACTATTTTAACCTAGCAAGTTTTTAGTTTTACTATATTTTGATTACACAATATTTGGAAGTATCATATAATCGATAGATAGGTACATTTAAAAAAAACTATTTATGTATGTAGAATTAATTTTGATTTTTATATGGCAGCACCACAAACATCATGTCTCTTGTTTGTTTGGATGTTTTTTTTGTTTTGTGGATTTGTGATTTTGTCCTAATGTTTTTGGAATTTCACGTGCCATAAGAATTCATGTGATTCAACTGAATTGAAAATTTAATTTTTCTATTTTGTTCGGAGATAATGGACTCTCTTAATGTTGTTTTGAGGCAGGACTCGTAGTGTATTATTTGAACTAATTTGAAGTGTTATTATTCTACCGAGATAGTGAAATATTGTCGAGACAGTGACTCTTAACTAGTGATTTTATTGTGATTCACACAACAACATGGGTAAAGGCCATTGCACTTGTGAAGTTTGTGGTATAAAGGAGAGACATACTCCTGGCAACAAATCCTTGTTTTTTTCCAAGTTTCCACTGGATCCAAACCTGTGAGTACGACGATTTGATTGTATGTTTTTTATCACGATATTGGTCTATGTCGGACTCATTACAGCTTAGTCCTTCTCATGCTGAGCTCCAATGTATCACCCACCAGCATATTACTATGGGATAGGAGAGAATTGAAATATTTCCGTAGATATTTAATTCTCTGCTCCCAACGGAATCACCTTTATTGGCAACTTTGTGAACTTGCGTTATTAAGAAAGATATTATGTTACCTTATCCACATTATGTTCCTTTAATTCCAGCTGTCGAGTGTGGCTTAAAGCAGTTGGTAATGAAGAACTGGCACACTTACCGATTGAAAAACTACACGAGCAGCGTAATATATGCGGAAATGATTTCAACGTGAAAGGAAATCGGCTCAAGAAGCATGCAATTCCAACTTTGAGCTTGATGGCATTACCTCTCACTGAGAGTCAGTTGGCAGAATTCCCACAACATGTGTGGACAGACAGAAACGATAATAAATAATTACAAAGCTTTTATGTATGCAAAGTGCAATCTCACATTGAGCCTAATGATTTTATTTATTAAAAATGTACAACATTAATTATGTTATGCATATTATATTTAAATCAAATCAAAGTTGTTTAAAGTCAGATTCTACCACCGGATAGTCAACTACTTACTTTCTTTTTAACCCTCGAACAAAGAGACGGGTGTTATTTGATTAGGGTGTGTATCACTGTGTGTGTGTCTATCTCTCTGTGGCATCGTAGCTCCCATACGAATGGACCGATTTTGATGCGGTTTTTTTCTGTTTGAAAGCTGATGTAATTGTGATGGTTCTTAGATATATAGGGGATGGAAGGGAGGGAGGTGAGAAAAAGGGGGTTGAGAATCGAAGCTTCCAAACAAATCGACCGATTTTAATTTGGTTTTTATGTTTAAAAACTGATGTGATCGAGATGTTTCTTAGCTATAATGGGGGGTTGGGGGTAATATTTTTTTTAATTTGTGCTTTTTATTAGTTCTAGCGTCTGAACCATCAACTATTGAAGAGAAAGAAAATATTCCGGACATGCAATCTCAAACTGGTAAAAACAAAATTACTTTAAACATCATCTCAATAAGGGTTGAACAATTAAAAAAATATTTAAAAAATCAGGTTGTCTGCCTGTGTCCGTGCCATCAAATATACAGGAAACAAATACACTGGTGGAGCTGTCTCAAAACAGTGAGTATTTTATACAGTTTTACACAACATTACTTTCATCTTTTTCAGGCTTCCGTAGTCCAAGGACAAAGAACACTAATACTCGTAGTTTCGCCTTGTCCGTCTTCCATTTGTACATCAAAGACATTGTATTCAGATACTATTAATACTAGATACAAGGTTGAAATTTAGCACATGTATAGATATTTATAACTGCAACATAGTCATTTAATAAAACAATAAAAAAAAAGATGCTTCCTGTTTAGCTTCTTTGATTTCGTAATATTAAAAAAAAAAAAAAACGTAAATAATAAATTTTGTTAATTATAATATTAATGTACTTCGCTTCCCCTCTATACAACCTCCCAGGCATTGGGCAGAATCCGGGGAGTGTATGCTACCGGGGACTAGGAAACAAAAATGTGTCATTTGCCTGGTGAACAAATCACCGAGGCCTTTTTTTCCATCTGGGGGATGGGACTAATCCCTGCATACTTGGGACAGAAGCTATTCTTATTATAACTTTTGACTGATTTCTATTTATTTTTCAGAACAAACTCCACCAAAGTCTCGTAAGAGGTCTACAGGTGAACCTATCGAAAATAAAGAAAAAATAAGGAAAACAAGAAACGAGAAATTAAGTGAGTAAATGTATTGATACATTATTTTTTGAGCTGTAGCCCAATGTTGGTCCATTTGCATATTGATTCTATGATGACATCATGTCTACCCTGTAGATTATTATTTATTACTCTAAATAAATAAATAATGTTAATATATTATAATATAAATTTCAGTTGCTATACTAGTTCCATTTCTTCGGTATAAGAGAGTGACGTAAAAACCATTCTGAGTTGTGTGTGGACTTCATCTTGAGTTTTTTTTTCAGATCTATCACCGAGTAAGAAGAAATTAATGGAGCAGTTGAAAAAACCAAACGTAGCTTGGCATCGCTAAAAAAAGCGCCAATTTAATAGAAAAAATCAAGTCATCGGTCTTGAAAGAAATTGTCACCTCGGCAATCAAAAATATAAAAAGGAAGCCAAAGGGTCGACGTTCGAAAAGCGGCCTGAAGAAAGTGGATGAAGAGAGCTGAGAGCTCAGCTCAGGGGCGTGCATTAGGAGAGGTCTACATCCAGCAGTGGACAGAAATAGGCTGATGATTATGATGAATTTGAATTATGTTAATTTATATATTTATATAGAACTGTTAATTTTACTAAAACTGCAGTTTTTTTGTGTTTTAATTTAACGAAATCTATTATGTTACAACTAAGTAAATGCGCAATAAAACATTATATTTTTAACTATAGTTTTATTTTTCGTAAATCTCAAAAAAACGAATACCTTGTACTATTACTTATTCTGTGTACTACTACATTACAATATCTATTTCATCGATATCGATGACTTATACTAAATATCGATAAGATGTAGCACATCCCTATCGTTGACAGGCTGTGTGACAGTTCATATTTGTAGATTGGTATCTTTGTTTTTTTTTTGTGCGTTTGGTACTACAAGGTTAAAAACCTCGTAAAAAACTTATGCATGTAGTTCCGTCTCTTCCCCCCGTATTTATATTCTCTTTGTGTAGTAGATTGAAGCGTTTACGATATATCGTCTGGGTTCTATGCATCGTTTCTATACATCCAATAAATCGATGTTTCCAATAAATCGATGTTTATCGTGATATCGTCCATCCCTGTGGCAGCACTCTCCCCGCCCGTCCCCGCCGCTGCCCGCCCCGCACCGATTATTCTGCCAATTTTCTGTCATTCTTTGTCTTTGCCGATTATCAGTAGTGTGCTGTGGCTATTGCTCGCAGTCGATTTGCGCGTATTAAATTAAATTTTACGGCAATGAAGTTAGTGGTGTAGGAAGTGCTTGGTGTCTGTTATTTGGGTGTCCGGTCACGCTGATGTTTCTACGTTAAATGTGTTATTAATTTAGAAAGAAATGGCGCCAAGTCTTAGCAAATTAACAGAACGGACAGATGTTAGAATAGGACTCGCTGCTACTGCGGCTGTAAGTGCCTGGGTATTACGGAATTTCCTGAATTCAAGGTGAGAGTGAAAAATATTCCATTCGTTTTGTGAAGTATGTTAGTATCTCTCATACCCGTCAATTTTTATGATACATCATTTAAATAATGATTGAGGTTGTGCAGTGACGAATCTAACAAAGTTCAAGTGGTCAACCTTCACACATTAGAATACCATGAACCTTGCTGTGTGCTAACATTTATGAATCGATGAACAAACGGATTTGTGTTTACTTTCATTCCAAACATAAAATAAAATGCTTATTAATATTAATTTTCCTTTGTTTTACTCATTGAATTGGTATGTGTAATTTGGACTGGTTAAAAATTAAGTATTGTACCTATGTCTGAACTGAAATTAAAGTTTAAATTATCATGATCAAGCTGCATGATTTAATCTTTCTTATTCTAAACCATTGTATTTGTGTTTCACTCATTTTGCAAAAAAAACTCAATATTATAAAACTATTAGGTAGGTATTATGAATACAGTCACTAGTATGTGGATAGTATGTGGTAACAAGTACCTGTATTCAGGGTCATAAATTCTTATAAACAATTTAAATAAATTTTATTTTATAAGTTGCTATTTACTTCATCTGATAGTAACATCATACTCCACTAATATCACTTCTAACATTACATGTGCTCACGTTTTTTTTATTGCAGCAAAAACAGCAATAAAAATGTAGTCAAAAAACCTGGACGGCTGTCCCCAGAGGAACAAATACAATACATGATCAAAGAGCGAGACAAGAAGGGACCCAAAGCACAAGTTGATGCCAGATTTATATCTGAGTTCAAAGTACTATGGAAGATTATGATCCCAGGAGCTTGGACCAAAGAGAGTGGATTCCTTATGTTGATTGCACTGTCTCTCATATCAAGATCAATGTGCGATCTATGGCTTATACAGCATACAACTTTAATTGAAGGGTAAGTTGACATCTATACTTATAATAAAGCAATAAGAACGATAAAATCTGTACAAAGAAGGTATTAAAAAAATATGCTCTAGGTTATGTACTTACAATAAGTAACTGAACAAATTTTTATTTATTTTGTGTTTTTCTGTATGTTTGTTTACGCATCACGTTAAAACTACTGGAGAAATTGCGATGCGGTTTTCACTGTTGGATAGTTTAGATTTCATTTGATTTAAAAACTGGGGTACTTAATATCTTAATCCGATGGTTAGATGCCGAGCAATCGATAAAAAATAATTTAAATGCTGAACAAATTTTGAGAAATGTAGTATATTGTACTTAATAGGTACTTTTGGTCCTGGAATAAAATGTATGAACTACTTTTGAACCATTCAAAAACAGCAGGCACAGCTAGTAATAATATACATAAAACTTTTTTTTTAGTCTTAAGGTTTTTTTTCTTCCAACATGGACGAGACACTTTTAGATGATAATGTAGTGTTTATCATGCTCTAAATAAAACAATAACAAATTGATGAACATTTTGATAAGAGCCTTCAGTTAACTTTTTCAAAAATATACTGGCCAATCATATAAAAAAAGCAACTGAAAATAATAATAATTATTGTAAAATACTACAAAAAAAACATTTTGCCTATGTAACAGTATAAACTGTATTGTGTGCAAATTATGTGCAGTGGAGCTGCTCTGGTTTTGAATAAATGAAAATAATGAACAAAATTTCTACTAAACTTCGGAGCATGGATGCATTTTTATCAAACTAATGGCATGCCAACAAAAATAGACTAGAGTATTGTGTATAGTTCAGGTTCAGGCACCTCTAAATTGTTGATTCACTCCATGAATAAACATCTGAACTGATTTTAATTAGCATCACGGTGACTAAAAAGTTAGAATAGCAGAGTCAAACTCAAGGTATTTTAATGTGAATGGGCAAACTAATAGCACTTTTACAAGTAAAAATTATCATCTCATGAACAAGAAGAAAAACTAAATATTATAAATAGATCAGATCAATAAAATTAGATAAACTAAGTATGCTTTTAGTTTTAAAAGCAAACCTCCCTTTCATGTGCCGACTCAGAGTTGAATGTCGCTCAGGAAAAGGAAATACCCTTCTGACTCTACTGGTGCTTCGGAAATACGCCCCTTAGAAAAGAGAGTACCAAAAAACCCAATGAGGATGTAATTTTTTCAATTCATTATATTTCATAAATTATAGTAGTAATGTAAATGACAAATATTGTTCCTGAGCGCCACCGTTCGGTCAGCCACCGGTCGATATAGTGGACTGTAGCGGAGGCGAATGTTGGAGTGACCAACCGTGGTAGATGGCGCTCGACTGGTTGATGTAACGGGCACTGGGTTGATAAAGAAAGGTCGATGTGTTTCAATGTTCCGACCCCGGGCTGTTCTTGGCTGGAGAGGTCTTGAGAGCGAGTTGTATCATGTATGGGACACAAACCTGCATTATCCATGCCTTTGCGTGTAATGAATGAATGAATGAATTTTATTTGTTAGATAACTCATTTTTTTTAATTAATTGTAATGACAAAAAATAACAATAACAAAATAATAAAATTGATAAAATTGAACAGTCATATATATGTCACTTACTTTAAATTATATTACAATAAAAAAAAAAACAAAGTCACAAGATTATCTAATGAACCCAAAAATCACAGTTTGGCTTTACATTTAAAAAAATCGTCAAGTGTATAGAAGGGGAATTGCAATAGTCAGCTATGAAGTTTGGTTTAAAAATGCTATAACCAATTTGGCTACAGCGACCACTACATCATCCAATTTTTCCCTAAGTTTCTTCAGTTTCATAATACTAGCAATAGATAGTGTTACCGTCCCTGTAAAATGGATTTATAAACTGAGGGAAAAATTTGGATAATGATGCACTTACTGGTCACGGTAGCCAAATTGGCTAAAGACTGGCAAAACACTCATTGCCCAATTGTTGCTTAATTTTGTAAAATATGATTTATGTAACACTATTAAAGCTGAATTTCGGTCAAACTTTGAGTTGAGTTGGTGTAGGGTTGCTGACAGACAACATGCAATCTGACCAAAACAACCACAGATATGTAATAACCACCAACTGAGTTAACATTGCTCTAAAACATTTAAGTTTTCTGTTTCTCCATACTTTGAAAGGCACTTACAATTAAAGTCTCAGTTATTAATTAAATAGCATTCGTTAAGCCCTATCAGAGGCCCTCAGGCGGCCCGACAAACTGATACCAGAGAGTTGCACTACCTCGCTAGACAAGCAAGCAAGTTACAAACATAAACTTAAGATTTCAAAGCCTTATTTTAATTAATTATATATATGCTATTAACATTTATATTTCTTATAGGTCAATTATAACAATGAACAATTCAGAGTTCAAACGACTTCTACTGCAATTCTTCACTGCCATGCCATTGGTCAGTATTATTTATATGATTATGTATTTAGTCATTATGATATTTCTTACATAAACTATTAACAATCAAAATGCTCTGTCTAATAATATACATTTTTGATATAAATATGTTATATTTAATATTTATTCATATTTATCATTAAAATGCAAATAATACAACAGTGTAACAGTGGATGATTCTAAAATATAAACAACAAACTAAAAATAACGGAAATTTAATTTGCCAAGTGCGGGCCTTATTCAATGGTTCTAATAATCATACAGGTTGGGTGAGATTTACTAATTTTAGAAAATAAATTATAACATATTTTTGTTTGTTAAAATATAAGAAAAAACGATTTTAAGAAAGTCCTTATACGTGTTTGTAAACTTGTTGTTAGAAATTTAAAAGGATTTCTAAGAACAAATCTTTCTATCTTTAATGGTTTAGTCGCTCGACACCACTATAGTAGCACAATGCGAGCGCTAAACCGGGGTTTTACCGTTACCACAGAATAAATAATAGTACCAATTAAAAGGTTTAATGGTTATGTCGTAGCTGCCATAGAGATTCCTGTTAAAAGCACTTTTCTATATTTTTAAAATCTCATCATCAGCCTGTAAACGACTACTGCTGAACATCCTGCTTAAAACATCACAACGAGTATTTGAAATACTCACTGAATGCTCACAGAATATTTGAAATACTTGAATGGCCCCATCTCAGGACTCATATTATAAGGCCAGTTTTTTTTTTAGTTTTTCATCTACGTTTGTAACCCTATTACAGAATGAAATCGTAAACATTGGCATCCTTTCAAACTATTTACTTTTCTACTTTTGGCACTTATTACAGTAGTGTACAGCAGGTAATAAACTTATAGAAAAGGGGTCGTCGACCGCCGCGTAGGCAATGGAGGCCAGTGACCTAGTTCACCGTGAACGTTTGCGATCCCTCGTTTCAGCTGCTGAATTAAAATTGTTCTTATACCATCCAAGTATTTATGGCGCTATGCGCTCCAAAATTTTTGTCCTGCTCGTCAAAGTGCAGGTTATGCAGGAAAGGTAAACATCTGGGGCTCGGGAGCCGACTTTAGTTACTTAATATTTTTATTTTACTTTTTTTTAATAAATCAAAATATCAAAAAACTGATATCACAGAAGAATTTGATTTTGTTTTTGGAATGTTTTTTTTTTTAATATCTTCGATAGAAACTAAATTGAGTTTGATTCATTCCATCCACGGAAACGTCAAAACGGGTGTTTTTTAGGAAACTTTTACTTGTTTTCTATCTAGCCAAACTTATTTAATCGTGTATCAGTGAACACATCCGGATAAAGTATTTTGTGGACATATATAATACATAAAAAAAAATAAGTCAATTTACCGTTTTCAAAGGTCTAGTTTAGTATTTATTCGTGAGGACAAATCGTCAAATTTGATGCACATTTCGCCTTAAATTCACAAAATATGTTTTGTATTTTTTTATTTCATGACATTACCAATCTCAAATGTTTATTTTGAAGGTATAGTTTATCATTTTGTATCTTTAGTAATGTAATTAGTGTCATTATGTAAAGCCTAGTTTGAATGGATGCTGATTTTTTCGTTTCACCCAGTATTATAGAACGAAATTTAAATAATGAAAATGTCGCTCATTTTTTGTACATTATTTTTATTTTGTTGTTAGGTATAAAATTATATTTTATTTACAGATCTCTTTAGTAAACAATGTCCTGAAATGGAGCATAGGCGAGCTGAAGCTAAGGATCCGAACCAACCTGTCGCTCCATCTTTACAGTCACTATCTCAAGTAAGTACTGAACATGTAAGCTTAGAATACCGACGTAGCTCTAAGAATTAGAAAACTGAACTTGCAATGGGTCGGTCACATAAGTCGAAGAACCGATAACCGGTGGGGTAGGAAAGGTCTTGAGTGGAGAAAACGGAAAGGCAAACATAGTGTATTTGGGTTAAAGAAAATCATATTTGTACCAAATTTCAACTTAATCCGTCCAGTAGATTCGGAGCAAATTGGCTGTTACAGACGGACAGATAGACAGACAGACGCGCGAGTGATCCTATAAGGGTTCCTTTTTTCATTAGGATGTACGGAACCTTAAAAATATTCCAATTGGTAATTAATATTGTATATTTTTTAAAAGTATAAGTACTGTGCGGCAAAAAAATAAGAAATTGAACATATTTTCAAGTTTTAATCCAAGTAATGTTACATTTTAACTATAACTTTCTAAGATTCCTGTTGAATAAAATAACAATCAAAGGTATCTAACACGAATTAGATTAGGACGTCATTAAAAGCTTTAAACAGAAAATCATGGATAGAGGGAAGGGAGGCCTTTGCCCAGTAATGGGACAATTTAGGCCGATATAATAATATTGTACTAATGCAATTGCAATATCCTTTTCTTTTCACACTAAAAAAAAACTTTAATTTCAAATCGTGTAAATAAGTTTTCATGTTGCTTTCATTTTGCATAACACTTCCAGAGTCGTCAATGTTTCATCACATTTGAAAAGTGATTCCCTAGTACGAGTTTTTATAGTTTTCGAAAACGAAATGTAGTTATGTTTAGTTCCATACATTTAACTGGCAGCTCCTCTAGCGGAAACTTGCAGGAACTAAAAGAAACTACATTTCGTTTTCGAAAACTATAAAAACTCGTACTAGGCTAGGAGTACTGAACTCTTCATATCCTCATGGCTTCTATAGCACTTTACGACACACGACGGATTTGCGAAAATAAACAAAGCGAAATAGTATTTTATGAAACGGTTGCATAACCGGGGTTAATAAAACACACAACAAATAATAAATTAATAATGTAAATTATGCCTCCGAAAGCTCTCTACTTTGCAATCTACAGCGATCTCCAGCACGCGTTCCATGGATATTAAATGGCCAAAAGCCTCGTTGGTCGGGGCCATAACTGTACTTTAATGGAAAAAACTATATTATAGCATTGTTTGGTTCTAAATATAATATTTTTCTTATTAGAGGCCTGCCGTGCGTATTATGACACTGTTGGATAGCTTAGGTTCTGACTGAAAATCTGGTGTACCTTTTATCTCAATCCTATTGGTAGAAGCATGAGCAATCGATAACTCAACGAATTGACGGTTAAACGAATTTTGATGAAAAGTTGTACTTGTACTATTATTTATTCTGTGACTATAGTAACTATTAGTCCTGGAATAACACGTAGGTTAATTTTAACACAGAAGTAATAACGCGGGCACAGCAAGTCAAGATATAAGAAAATTATAATAATTATTATCAAAGGAATTGATGAAAAGTTTTGTATTTGTTTTAAGGTCGTAAATGCACAGTTGCAGTAACATTCACTTGACACAGTAAATATTGTTGCATTAAGTTTACCGTGCTCATGGCCATTACAAAAAAAGTGGCGCGAAAGAAGCCCTCGTCTTTTATTAGTAGTATTTAAATGGTTGGTCATTTAAAATATCATTTTTTTATTTCCTCGCAATCGAAGGGAAAGGTAGAGTGTATAACTAGTTTATAAAACAAGACATTTTATCCTCGACTTCAATATCTACCCTCGCCTACGGCTCGGGGGATAAATGTCTCGGGTATAGTGGCTTGGTGTATGCACTCTGTAGGGCGCCCAGCTAGTTGGAGCAACGATATACGCAAAGGGTCTGGCAGCAGTTGGAAGAGAAGAGCCGAAGATCGGGCTCAGTGGCATTCTTTGGGAGAGGCCTATGTCCAGCAGTGGACTGACACGGGCTGATGATGATGCACTTGTTGTATAATCTACTATTGCCCTTCTTCCTGAAAAGGCACAGTTGCACAATATTTTCTTGTCAAGGTCAGTTCAGTCGTTTAGTCGCGAAAAGGTAACAAACGTTTTTTTATTAATTTCTTTAAAACTATTAAGTACAATATAAAATGGAAAAAGGTAACAAATTAAAAATGAATTAAATCTTAGTAAGTAGTAAGGAACTAAGTTTTTTTTTAAAGAAGTTTTTAGAAATTTTATTATGTACTAAAAACTAGTTTATTACAATGTTGCCATACTTACGGTTAAGTACTGAAATATGTTAAAAGAACAATTTACAATTTATTTTCAAGATGTCGGCCAAATTGGTGGACATGCGAACCGGAAAACTTATTATTAAACTCATACTGGACCCCTATTCATAAACATAAAATAAAATCCTGCCCAAAATTCAAGGTTGACCACTTTTGTACAACGAATTGACCCCCACTATACCGCTACTATGAAAATGTCGACCTGTCCACCTTCGAAGCTATTTTATGCTGTGTTACCATAAGTTTAGGCCAATTAAGTGTATTGGTGTTTTATTGCCAGTGAATTGAAGAAGTTTTTAAGAAAAGAACAAAAAAATAAATACTTACCCTATTATTTTTATGTTATGGATCTCCAAACTATGAAGATATATTATGCTTTGAACAAAATTTGTAGTTATTATTTTAAGTTTTTATTATATGGGTCATTACTGGACTACCATCATCTCCCTACCCTTATCCCACTATTATAGGATCAGTACAACATGTACTTTTCTTCCATTTCTCGCTATCAGCCGTCATCTCAGTATTCACTCCCTTCTAACACATGTCATCTCTCACACAATCGATCCACAGTATTTCTGGTCTTCCTTTACGCTTCTCACCATTCACGTTCATTTTTAACACTAGCCTTGTTACATTACATTCCTCTCTCCTCATTGCCCACACCAAAATAACCTATTACTGCTCAACTTTTCAATCAATGGGCACATAATAAATAATAGTACAAGCTATTGGTTCGATTTTGACAAGCGAGGTATCAATCGATTCGTCTTCAGGTATATAATGTTATAGGCTAGTTTTTTACGACTACTGTACTACGGCGAAGCAAACGAAGGGCCATGTGTTCTTGGTCCGATTTTGACAAGCGAGGTATTAAACGATTCGTCTTCATTTATAGTGTCTAATAGGACGTTTTCTTTGAAGCAAATGGCGAAAATAACTGTTAAAAATATGACCACATTTGCCGTTCGCTTTGGACATTTGTGGTCAATATTAGCGTTCTGAAATGTTTTCGATCACCGTTCGTTTTTTAAATTTGTCATAGGAAAGGCGACTTTATTCCGTTCGTCGTCGTTTTTCATTCAGTTTGGGAAGGATCATAGGTGCAAAAATCGGCAAAAGTGTTGAAAATGTTCAAAGAGGCTTGTTAATAATGTACATTTCGATACTGCTTACAACGCCATCTCGAACGCAGGGATAGGCTATTTTTTTAGCCGACTACAGCGAAGCAAAGGAAGGGTTATGTGTTAAAACTAAAAACTTGGTCCAATTTTGACATGCGAGGTATAAATCGATTCGTCTTCATTGCAAGAGTGTCAAAGGCTATTATTTACCCGACCTTAGTTGGGTTTTAGTTTTCTGAACTTATTAAACGATCTAATTAGAAAGAGGGTCTCAATTAGATCCGCAAATGTATCTATTTCCCATATTTTACTTCCGCGGTTGATATAAAACATAAATACACTAACTCAAATGAATTGCTACACTTTGTACTTTTACCACAGAATAAATAATATTAGGTACTACGTACTTTTAAAACATACAGCCCAAAAACGTTCGCGCTAAAGTGAGTTCAAGTTTACTTGGATGGCCTCGCTTCACGCTTTCAATCATGTGATACATGTTTTCATAAAACTTATATGTACTCTGTACATTACAAAAAAAAATTTCATGCAATTTTGAGTATTTATTCTTTATTTGTGATTTCACTTGATGGCATTTATTAGATGGATTTTACTAATAAACAAAACTGCTTTTTGAATTCAAGTGCAATGATTTCCTTGTGTGGATAAGCGATAAAATACGTTGGAAATATCGATATAAAACTTTATCCTCGGAAAGATGCCATAATCTGTAATATTATCATAAACGTATCCTCGACCCGTGATAAGAAATACGAGTTAATTTATGTAATTTTCAAAATCTACAACTCTTATAAATAAAACTGGCGACCCGCCCGGCTTCGCATGGGTAGATATATATAGAAAGATAAAATTAGTAGGTACTTTATATGGGCAAATAGAACAACAACAATTTCTTACACAAAATGTTTATGTTTATAAGTACTATACTCACGTACCATTTCGTCTATAGTATTATTCTGTTTAACGCAAGGAGGTTGAATTACGATTACTATTTCGTGTATTATTAGCATAGAGCATTTCCTACGTCAATGATTATTAGATGTTCTATGTTATTTCGTTTCCATGTTGTTTGTGATCTTCCGTAGTATTTATATACTCTTTGGTTTGTGATACAAAGTAATCGAGTTTTTTTGCAAAATTTTATACCTCGGGTTTCATTATTGCAATTTTCGAAGGGAGCTCTAATTTTTTGAAAAATAAAATCCTGCTAGTGTTACTCGCTGATAATTTAGCTTTCTGTAAGTGAAAGATTTTTTAAAATCGGGTCTGTATTTTTTGAGTTTATCCATTACAAACAAACAATCAAATCTTTCCTCTTTATAATATTAGTGTAGACTAGCTTTCCCGCCCGCGACTTCGTTCCTATGTTCGTCTAGGATATTAAAAAACAATGCAAAAGTCGAACGCTCTTGATGTCTTTTGACATTCTTGTTATTTCGTTTCCATGGCAACCGTTCCTTGCAGCGAATAATCATCATTTTCCAGTTTTCCCGAGGAAATTTACCATTTTCCAGGATAAAAAGTATCCTATGTTTTATTCCAGGGTATAAGCTGTCTCCATTCCAAATTTCAACAAAATCCATCCAGCCGCTATCGCGTTAAAACTCCCCAAACAAACAAACAGACAACATTTCACTTTTATACAATTGGTATGGATAGTGCAAAATATTTTCATATCCTACCTAAATCCACATTTGGAAAGAATTAATATTCTGCAGTCTCACTCTTTAGCTAGACAATCTTCACTGTTTATTTTTGTGTGTGGGAAATTATGTATATTAATTTGTTATGATCCAACCAAGAGCTTAATGGTTAGGTACCTAAAATTCCCGGGAGGTTTACTCGTACTTGCGCGCTTCTAAATGAAGAGTTTTTTATTATTATTATTATCTATCTATACATCAGCCTGTGCTTTAGCTTAGGGTTTTGTTAAAAACTGGTGTAATTGGTATCTTAATCCGACGAGAGAAGCCGAGGAATCGATAAAAAAATATTCGAAATTTGGTATATTGTACTACATAGGTACTTTTGGTCTAGGAATAACATAAAGCATACTTATAACCACGCGGGCAAAGCCGCTGCTAGCTAGTAAGTAAATAAATGTAAAAATTAGAAGTCAATATTTTGCTCGCGTTTTGCTTCGAGCAGGTCTTTAGAATTGTATGAACTCCCGGTGGGCGGGCGGGGGCGACATAGCTAAATTGTTAAACATAATGTTAGGTAACATTGAGAAAAAGAACAACATAAATAAAATAGGTACCTACAATAAATTGATTAAAGTTCGGTAATCTTGGATATTGCGATAATTATAATCAGATAAGCAATGTCCTTGGGCTAGTGCTTACCCTGGTTTCTGTGACTAATATAAATATAAGATGTTATTGTAACCGCGTTGGAAATTGCGATAAAAATGTTTCATTAGCGTTACGTTAGAGGACTTGCAACATAATAATTATGAAAATGAATGGATAAAGGTGGACCTCCGCCATAGGATATCATAACAGTTTTTACACGACTGCCCAAAAAAAGTTTCTTTATTCCACCATAACTTTTAAATGCCAGAACAGATTTAGACGTATGGGGTATCGTTAGAATCCTTACATCCCCCCAAGTAACATAGCTATATTTTTTTTTTAAACTTTCTATGTGGCGGCATTATGGCTCAATTTTCAAATTAGAAAAAAATATTTTTTCTTCGATTTTTACAAAAGCTCTTTTTTGGCAGGGCTAGTTATTGAAAATGTAGGTGTATGTTTTTTCTATGAGAATTTTCGAATTTAAATGATTCCCTTTCGAATAATGGGAAACCCGTACAGAGCGTGACTAATTAAATATGGAATGGTGGTGCTGATTTTCCTCGTGAGAATTTGTTAAAAAACAGTTGTAGAGCAAAAATTGATCAATGATCAGTTTCGATAATTTATCAATACCTAATAGGCTCCTTAATTAGTACTTAATTACACGACTGCCCAAAAAAAGGAGTGTAATGTTTTGAGAATTCATGTATGTTTGTATGTATGTATGTGAGTTACTTTATTCCCCCATAACTTTGAAATGCCTGAACAGATTTAGACGTATGGGGTATCGTTATAATTCTTACATCCCCCCGGAGTAACACAGGCTAAATTAAAAAAAAACAATATGGCTCCAATTTCAAAACTTTTTTAAATAGAATTTTCTTGTTGGGTATCAAATTAAAGGCCTAGATAAGCACATTCCGACAGTATATAATTTATTGGCATAAGTTATTTTTTAGCAGGGCAGGCGTGTATTTTTAACTTCTCTAAGCTAGTTTCAGAGGTTGGTATTAGTTTTTGGTTGGATAAATATTGTCAAAGATTTTTGCCACCGCACAAATGCATGAAGAACAGGGCCAATATTTTTTTAATGCAGTTTAAGCAAAAAAAGTCGCGTTTAGTTTGCAAAGATTTCTGGTACTTAAGGACCTCTAAAATGTAATCAAAAAGTATGTATTGTAGTCTATCTGTATCTAAGGTCATCAGAAAACTTACCCCTCGTTTACCACCCAAGCTGTGTGCCTCTAGGGCACTTCCAGTCGCCAGTCATACCTGCTCAAACAATTGATTGCTGTAAAACTCAAGATAAAAACTTTACGTACCCAGCGTTTTGGATTGATTGAATGTTTCAGATCACGCATTATCAGAAACACTTGTTAAGCAAAATGAAGATGTAACTCATACGATTGCGTCTATTATCTTATCAAAACGCACGTTGTACGCTTTCGTTGCCAATAGTTGGCGATGTTCATATCTTGGACTTGGGACGGTGGACTTTGTACCGGCAAACTGACCTCCAGCACACAACCCAATTTAAATATAATAAAGCAATAAGAACGAAAAAGTCTGTCTGAAGATAATTAAAAAATAAATGGTCTAGGGTACTTAAAATAAGCTACTGAACGAGAATAGAACATTTTTTTAAATCTTGTCTGTATGTTTGTTCGCGCATCGAGTAAAAACTACTGAACCGATTGCGATGTGGTTTTCACTGTTGAATAACTTAGGGTTAGACTTAAAAACTGGCGTACTTGGTATCTCAATCCGAGGTGTAGAAACCGAGCAATCGATAAAAATATTGATGACGGCTGAATAAATGTTGATCAAATATTGGTATTTTAGGTCCTGGAATTATCCATTCATTGGTCCATAGAGTTCTTTTAACCTAGAGAAATGACCACGCGTACGAAGTCGCGGGCATCAGCTAGTAACTTAATATAGCTGTATAGTGATAACATTATATTATGCTATAAATATCTGTTGTGAATTACTTTGGTACGAAGGGCCAATGCTGTGTACACTTCTTTTCTCTTAGATGGTGTTACTTTCAAATCTTCTGAAAATGCCAGTAGAGTGCCAGTCAAAAGTTTTAGTTTGTGCAAACAGAAGAACAATTTACCAATAAAATTTTCACTACTTGTATTTTAGTGGTCACTAGCTGTTCCCGCGGCTTTGCCCGCGTATTCATTAATAAAAGGTATCCTATAATGTTACTCCAATATGTTTTGATATGTTAGAGAGTAGAGCTACAACCAAACTACCAAATAAAAACTTAATTTTACTTACCGTTTTCCGGGATGAATGTATTTTATGTTCATCTCTTTATTGTACGGTACAATGTTTAAAATTTCATCAGATTTATGATTTTCCCGCGGGAATTTTTATATTTTTTGGAATTGTCTTCACTTACCTTTTTCCGTGATGAATGTATTTACGTTTATCTCTATATTACCTATCAATGGTTCCTATATGTAGTAAGTTTTTAATCAACATGTCGAGCCGTTTACAATTTTGACGCGGGGTTTTTCTTTTTACCCGACTACAGCAAAGCAAGGGAAGGGTAATGAGTACCTACAACAGTATGTATGTATCTATGTATGTGGTTATGTGGATGTTCCACCATAGCGTCGTCGTATTGGTCCGATAAGGTACAGAGAGTCATAGGCTGTATTTTTTTTACTCGACTACGGTGAAGCAAAGGAAGGGTTATGTATTCAAACTAAAAACTTGGTCCTATTTCGACAAACGAGGTGTCGATTTGTCTTCATTTATAGAGTATGATAGGCAATATTTTTTTTACCCGTCTACGCGGAAGCAAATAAAGGGTTATGTGTTCAAAATAATTATTTGGTCCGATTTGACAAGCGAGGTATCAATCGATTCGTATTCATTGCAAGAGTGTCATAGGGCTTTAGTTTTTAAACTTATATCCTTAAAATATGTATAAATATTCTTACTATTCGGTTTCGATGTGAAAGCGAGTAAAACATATCTTCCAAAAAAAGACGTTATAAATGTATCTTATGTTGTCTTAGTTTCCACGGGAAAACTGGAAAAATGTTTATTACTCGCTGTAAGAAACGGTTGCCATGGAAACGAAATAACAAGTATGTCAAAAAACATCAAGAGTAGTGCTATACCTACTTTTGCATTGGTTTTTAATATCGAAGATCATAGGATGCGATAAACAGTAGTCCACTGGGAAAACTAGTACTCCAAAAAACTATGTAGCGTGTCAAATTATCAATGGTTCTCCCGATGTACCCTGAAATGAGTTGTTTTGCTTGTAACATCGCACGAAAGCGGTTTATATTGCGGTTATACTGAGTGTCTTAATAAAAATTTGCACCATTAGCTCTTACTGTATATCTGTAGGCGTCCATCATGGCCTTGAAAGCGCTCTAAGCAAGATTTTCGCTTGTGCCTATTATGTTGTTAATCGACTAGTAATCCATTCACGGCAAATAACATCCGATGTCGAGAAACCGGATTATAGACCGCCGAGACACTACGAGAAGATAACATAATAAATAAGCGGCAGTGATCAAAGTTCAATCGGGGACCTTTGTACATTGACTTAATCGTCACCTTTAAAAATGTATATGATCGCAGTACCATTGCAAAATGAACATAAACATTATGTATCTTCGAGTAATGTTAACTTTAGGCAAAGATTAACTGTAATACTCCTTCTTTAATTTGCATCTTGGATTTAGTTGCAAATATGTAATTTTGTTTATAATTTTCATGCATGCTGTGTTTGCATCTAGTAGGCTGTGCACTAGTATAATATAATTTTATATAAGATACTGTAAGCTATATTTAAGTGATAATGCCAGTTATGTAAATACATAAAAAAAAATTTTTTATACACAGGTTGTATATCTTCACGTTTGCTGGTTTAGTAAAAAAGGCAAGCTCTTTCATTAATTAAATACTTCAGAATACAAACTAACTTCTAAAAAATATAACTACATGAGTTGGATAACCCACGTGGCATTAAGGCCTCATCATATTGGCGGACGCGTCCGGCAGCCGCGGCTTACAGGACACAGGACGTGGACGCCATTCAGGCAATTTCTGACGCTTGGACGTGTCCGAACCATGGAGGCCCAAGGTCACGTCCGAGACTTACGTCCGTTAGCATTTTCAGTTTAGTATAAAATGTACTGCCAGTTCAGCGTCCGGCTGAACTGACAAACCATCGGATACGTCCGCTAGCCGCGGCGGCTGCCGGACGTATCCGATGGTTTGTTGAGGCCTTTACAGGCTTATAGTTAGTCCAAGAGTTGTATCTAACCCACTACCCTGTTGAATTGCAATGCTAATTATAGACTCTTAAATATGTTGGTCACTCGCATTGATCAGGCGCTCAGATACATTTTTAAATTATGATGATCTAGTTAGTAAGGTCTTTTTATTTTACTTTTATTTAGTCTAGATTATAGATCTTCAGAGATCTAGCACAGTACATATATTGACCTTAATATATTAGGTACTGTGGCTCTAGGTCCTTGAGCTCTGAAATTGTGCCCTCAGTTGCATTAATTATCTATGCTTATAATTAAGCAATAAGTAACAAAGTGGGGGGAGGGGGAGGGGAATTGTGTAAGGGAGCACAATCACCATCTTAGTGCTCCAAGCCAACCTCATATGTCTCAATATCCATTCACAAATCTGCGCAGCTAAATGGCACCGACCGGTGACGGGCAGCAGCGTCACCGGTGCGAAGAGATGCGCCTGCGATCGCGCCCGCCTGCCCATAGTGGCGATTACGGGCATTTCCTCCAAATGACATATACCACAATAACGGCCCAGCAGCTCTGCTATTCCTGACCAAGGTGGTGATCATGGTAACGGCAAAACGGGGGGTGCTAAGAATCCCCGGATTACGGCAGTCCACCAAGAACGACTAAACTTGGCTACGTTTAATGAACGCACTCTACAGCTGGACGAACACATGGCACAGCTGGAAGTAAAACTGGAGAATATCAGGGCCCTATTTTATAAAACAATAGTAGACTGACATATGTCAATCGACAAATGTCAGTCAAACTACCGAAATGTGTTTCATAAAAACCCGACAATTCATTCAATGAATTGTCAAAATATTAGTAAATGTGTTTCATAAAACAATTGTAGTGACCGGCAGTCAACCGACAATTGTCTATCAAATGTCATGAGAAAATCTTTCTATGAAACGACGGTTGCTTACAAATTACCACGGTTTGTAGAATTGTCGTGACAATTGTGACAGCCGAAGCTTTACCCATCACCATATTACTATACACTACTCTTTGCTCGTCCCGTCACTGTTCAGTCAATCTAAATACTGAAATTAGATTAGTGAAGGTTTTTAATAATTGCTTAATAAAGACACTGATCATCTATATTTGAGATACCTAATTAATTATTATTGATCATGGACGAAGATGGCCTTTTAACAACAAGTAGTGGCAGCAGTAGTGAAGATGAGGCACCAAGAAGATCTAGAGTATTTAGAGAGAGAGTGAACTTTGCAGACATCCAACTCTTAAATGATGGTACGTTCTTAGAAAAATTCCGCGTGGATCCCAGTGTAGTGGAGTACCTGGAAACCCGGCTTGCAATAGACCTGCAACATAAAACCAACCGAAACCATGCCCTAAGCATTAAACAACAGATATTAACAGTGCTCCATTGGATGGGCAGTGGTTCACAATACCATTTAAATGCTGATGCACTTGGGCTATCAAAAAGCACTGTCTATCGCTGCATTCAAGCCGTGACAAGTTCAATTTTACAAAACCTATTTGCTGAAGAAGTGCGTTGGCCTTCAGACAATATTTCTGCAGTTCCGCAACGGTTTATGCATATAAAAAATATACCAAGGATAGCTGGTATTGTGGATGGCACTTTAGTGCCATTAGATGCCCCACATGAAAATGAAGTGGCATATGTAGACCGAAATGGAGACCACTCTCTCAATGTGATGCTGGTGTGTGGCCCAAACATGGAGTTTTTCTATGCAAGTGCTCGTTGGCCTGGCTCTGTGCATGACAGTAGAGTAATGCGATGTTCCTCTTTATTTTCGGAATGGGAAAATGGATGGAGGCCTTTCCCGAACGCTGTGATATTGGGAGACAGTGCTTATGGCCTTCGACAATGGCTCATAACACCAAATATTCCAGCACAAATAGTAATGACGGATGGAGTCCCATCGTTTTTGAGAGCATTCAAATCAACTCGAAGAATAGTAGAAAATGCAATTGGCATACTTAAAGAAAAGTTTCCATGTTTGAATCACATGCGAATTCAGCCATTGCCAGCAAGCAATGTGATTGTATCTTGTGTGACATTACACAACCTACAGAAACGAATGGGATCTGCTACTTACACACCATATTATGATTTTATCTTGTGTGACATTACACAACCTACAGAAACGAATGGGATCTGCTACTTACACACCATATTATGATTTTATCTTGTGTGACATTACACAACCTACAGAAACGAATGGGATCTGCTACTTACACACCATATTATGATTTTATCTTGTGTGACATTACACAACCTACAGAAACGAATGGGATCTGCTACTTACACACCATATTATGATTTTATCTTGTGTGACATTACACAACCTACAGAAACGAATGGGATCTGCTACTTACACACCATATTATGATTTTATCTTGTGTGACATTACACAACCTACAGAAACGAATGGGATCTGCTACTTACACACCATATTATGAAGATGAGTCTCGTCTTGATGACATCAATGAAAATGCAGCATTTGGAGATGACCAAACCCCTTCTATACAAGGTGTAGATACATTGAGGCAATTAATATCGTATTTTGAACAGTGAGGAGGTGATAACCTTACTGGGCAAACACAGACACAGGGCAAAGTTGCCACTATGCTATTTTACAGTCCCATATTTAGGTTTAATTAGTTAGGTATAGGTAATAGATTAAAAAGGCACTCAAAATATCATTCAGTACTTTTATTTATATTTGTGAAATTGTAATTTAAGTTTGATATCACGCAGCTGATAATAATTGTACATTGGTTTGTAATAATCTGTTGTGTACTTATTTTAAATACATATATACTTACTTAAATAAAATCTATGTTTTCTTTCCATCTTTATTTTTTATGAACATTCATTCTATGTTAATTTAGGTATTTGGTACTTATGTTTCATACCTAACATAATTCATACTTATAATAAAGCAATATGAACGAAAAAGTCTGTACAATGAAGATAATTAAGAAAAAAATGGTCTAGGGTACTTATTAAATATATACTTATTAATATTTAAATTGTGGCTGTCTGTTTGTTTGTATGTCCGTTTGTTCGCACATGACGTAAAAACTACTAGACCGATTGCGATGCGGTTTTCACTGTTAGATAGCTGAGGGTTTGAAATAAAAACTGGGATACTTGGTAGCTCAATCTGATAAGTAGAAGCCGAGCTATTGATACAAATATTTTTGATGACTGAAGGAATTTTGATCAAATGTTGGTAAGTATATTGGTATTTTAGATCCTGGAATAGCACACAGAGTACTTTTAACCTAGAGAAATGACCACGCGTGCGAAGCCGCGGGCATCAGCTAGTCATACATATAATTATATTATTTGTACTCGCAACTATTAACATTATTAGAACTATACCTAATACCCCATTCCTATAAAAATGAAATGAGTCGTTTTTCCAACGTCTCGTTTTTGTATGGCGTTTATGTCATAAGCCTACGGACAGTAAGCGAAAACGGTTCGTTTTAAGATATAGGAACCGGCCATAAGTAAATACATCAATTATTATGTCTTAGACAGAACATGGTAATTAAGTTTTCTGCTTAGCAGGAACATAGCACTTTGGGTTCCTTAAACTAATTAATATAATTAAATCAGTCATCGTCTAACAAAATCTTGACATAAATGTAACAATAAACAATACCTATAATATTTCTATGAAGTAGGAAAGTACAAAAATCACTCAATACTTATTGTAATTATAGTTTTCTGCATAAAACTTTGGGTTCCTAAAAATAATTAGTATAATTAAAGCAGTCTGTTTTCATTAACAGTATTAGAACTATCTATACTTTAAATAAAGCAATAAGAACGAAAAAGTTTGTACAATTAAGTTAATTAAGAAAAAATTGTCTAGAGTATTTAAAAAAAAAACATACATACAGCCGAGCATATAATCGTTTCCTTTCCTGAAGTCGATAATTAAGCTACTGAACAAGAATAGAACATTTTTAAAATTCGTGTGTCTGTTTGTTTGTTAGTTTGTCTGTATGTTTGTTCACACATCACGAAAAAAACTACAGGACCGATTGCGATGCAGTTTTCACAATTGGATAGCTTAGAGTTAGACTTAAAAACTGGTGTACTTGATATCTCAATCTGATTAGTAGAATCCGAGAAATCTGAAGGAATTTTGATTAAATTTGGTATATTCGTATTTTAGGTCCAGGAATAGCACAAAGAGTTCTTTAAACCTAGAGAAATGACCACGCGTGCGAAGCCGCGGGCATGACGTAGTACCTATTAAGTGTATACATCAATTATTATGTCTTAGACTAAACACGGTAATCAAGTTTTCTTCTTAGCGTGAACATAGCACTTAAGGTTCCTTAAACTAATTAATGTAATTAAATCAGTCATTGTCTAGCAAAATCTTAACAAAAATACAACAATCAACAATATATATAATATTTCTATGAATTAGGGAAGTACAAAAGTAGCTCAACATTTATTGTAATTCTAGTTTTCTGCTTAACACTATAACAACCTTGGGTTCCTAAAAATAATTAGTATAATTAAAGCAGTCTAACAAAAAATAAACTTTAAGAAAAATCTAACAATACAAAACAAAAAAAAAATACAAGGTAAAAATAAGTTCAATTTGGATAGGATTTGGTTAGTTTGGAGTTTTTATATATTATATTTTTATTTTCATTTATCGTTTGTCAGACTTATAGTTTAGCGGAAGTAAGATATACATTTTTACCTTGTTCATTTTAAATATGGATTACCGCAAAGTAAAGCCTGAATCTATCAACTATTTCAAAATATCTTTAATATTACTCTGAAGTATGAAATTCAACATTCAATCAATATTTATTGCAAGAATGCAGGGCTCCAATTCTACTAAAAAAATGTTTCAATATGACAGTGGTAGCAGAATAATCAATTAAGACTAAACTCGTGTAAAAAAGTCATAACTAGTTAATTGCCCGAACTGAGGCTTCGCAGTGTACCAATTACTTTTGCATTTTGGCATATAATTTAAAAACATTAGTTCAAAATTATCATTCTGCCTACTGTCATAGGCATTTTGAAGCAATTGGTTTAGTAGCATTGGGGCCTTGTTGTATCTCATTTATGTATGTGTCATCTATAATATGTTTTTCAAAGTTCACAGCACATTAAAGTATGGCCGTTATAACTTGGCCGCAGTGAAGTTATCCGTTTAGCTGCACAATAAACAAGTTAGTTCCTAAAAAAACAATTGCGCAGTCAAACAGCTAACTTTACTGCTGCCAAGTTATAACAGCCGTACTGTACCTACCTATGGTTCATTGTAATGTGTCCTAAAAAATTAAACATTGTCAGTGATGTTACTATTTTCAACTAATTCTGCTAGCACATCTCTTTCTGGTACAGTTACCTCTATCATATTCTCATTATTGCAGAGCCATAGTAATTCTTTTGATTTTTCTGAAAGAGGCATTCCAAATTGCTGTTCCAAGTGGAGAACTTCCAAATTCATTTTTCTAATTTCACTTCTTTTACACTCAGCCATCAAATCCAATAAAATGTTCTGCTTTTGTAATTTTAGTTTTTTTAAGATTGTCATATCATTTTCACTTTTCTCCATATTTACTTTTTTTATTGTTTTTAACTTGGGGTTTGGAGTTGGCTTCGGACTTTTTGGTGATGGGATATTTTCAGTATCAGGTAAATTTACACTTGCAGCATTGGTGCCGGATGACTCCACTGTCGGTAAGCCATCAAGGTTTGGTGAATCTATCCCAATTATTTCAAAGATTAATTTGTCAGCATCATCAAATATGCATGTTGTGCTTCCACCCGAACCAGTCCTTCTTCTGTTGTCCCTTTTTTCCTAGAAAAATGAAAGTGTAAATAAATTGAGTAGGTAAACATTACTGAGATCAGTTAGAGCTACCACTGTAAGTGTTTGCACAAATACAGCTGTCAAACTCTTTTCAACCTACAGATGCTAGCTCCTCATTACTATGAACCTCACTGCCAGCATTTGCCACTATCAAAGCCGTGAACTTCTCTGCCGGGTGTGTGGATACACCGTTAAATTCTTGGTTAATTCAGCTGAGTACACAATTGCATGATATAACTTACCATTGTCCTCTTTTTCCAATTCTGCCATGTTACGTCTCTCAGTGATTTCCAGTCCTTGGAATAGATCCCAAGAGCTTTGGCTTTATCTGCGACCTCCTTCCAAGCATCTATTTTATTTTCATTTGTTATTGTACAAGAAAATCTTCCAAACAAAATTTCTTTTTGCTCCCTTACGAGTGAAAGTATGTTTAGTTTTTTATCCATTACAAATTTATCATTAATCACTTAAATAGAGCACGATTTTTCTGTTTACCAAACCAGAGAATATGTACCTAAGTGAGTACTAAAAATATTCAAGATATTTAATTGGCAGTATTGGCACTGACAAAGGCATTGACATTGATAAATATCTACGTACTGTCAAATTTTGCGTTGGGATTATTGAAGGAACACGGAAATAAAATGCCAGGTTTAAAATATCTTCAATTTAATCACGTGGCAATACTTTTTACTATGACTGTGGCATGACTGGCATTGTGAAATGCAATATGACTGACAATCATCAGTCCCGTCGTGATTGTTTGATTTATGAAACGCAGGTTTTGCGTATTCGACTGACATTTGTAGGTTTATTAAGATTTGTCGCTTTATGAAATAGGGCCCAGATGCCACATTTTAGGATTGTGTGAAATCAGGAGAGCGGTGGAGGATACCATTACACTCTGAAATCGGGCCATATGATGTACTTCAGTGAAGGAGACCACCAATCTCAAGGCGGCATTGGGTTCCTCGTTCATAAAGTCCTCGCTAACAACGCTGGAGAAGTCTGTAATGTGTTAACTAGGTTAGCTAAAAATTATATATTTTCATTATTAAACTCAGCAAGAGTCTACGCACCGACTTCGTCGCACTCAGATAATGGGGATGGTTATGTACGATGACATATCCATGGCCTTTCATACCACCAGGCAGGAGGGCTCACTTCAAAGTTGTTATGGGGGACTTCAACGCTAAAGAGGGAGTACAAGACTGCAACGAATCGAGGATGGGACCACATGGGGTTGGCAGCAGAAACGCCACATGGCAAATGCTTGTTAACTTTCTGGAGAGGGAGGGGCTAAACTTAACGAATTCTTTCTTTAAGAAGTAGCGTCAGAGAAAGTGGACATGGCGAAGCCCGGATGGCGTTGTAACAAGGTCAGACCTCTTTAGTAATAATACTCATTTGATAGTTTGACGTTACTAATTCTAAATTCAAATAACCTGTGATTCCGATATTGATTTTGAACAAACCGACTTTCACAAATTAATATGTTATAAAATACCTAATTAAGTTCATTACAACTGGAGATTTTAAATATATATAATAATACCTTCGTAAGCCGCTGTTTATGATCATCTCCTCCTGTTCCTGTGCTCCTAATAGTTCCTGAATCCTGACCTTTTGTGTTGTCCACTGAGGCTTGGTCCCTGGGCTAGTGGAACAAGCCCAAACCCTGGACCGCCTCGTGACAGCGTTACTAAAAATGAGATCGACTTTATCATGACGGACAAAAAGCATATATTCAGATATATCTCTGTGATCAACAGGTTCAATACCAGAAGTGATCACCGAATGGTCTGAGGCACTCAGAGTATCGACTTTAAGCTTGAGCTCCGACCGAATCAGCCACAAACCATAGTTGGGTCCGAAAAATTCCAAGGAAATCTGGAAAAACGATTCGTTACTATGGAAACCACAAATGACGTTAACGAGGGACTTAGAAACACGGTGGGTGGTGAGAATTCTCATGGAAGAGGGCCGTAAATTCTGTAGTCTGCAGCGTAAGGGCCAGAAATCCAAGCTCTCAGAAGATACTTCGGTTAATGGCACAAAGACGGGAAAATGCGAAGGACTCTTTGGCAGAGCAGATGACTGTCAACAAGAAAATCACGAAACTGACGCGACGTGACCTTCGGTGCTCCAATACCCGCCTAATACAAAAGTCGATTGAGCTGAACCGAGGGCCAAGTCCAAGAGAGGAGTCATCTGACAAAGCTGAAAACCGATCGAGGATTTTTATAGCCGATTATAAGCGCCACATGCTCCTCGACCGGAAATCCCTAGTGAAGATTCAACAGCCACACTGACCCGCCATTACACTGATGAGCGGCCAGATATCAGCCTGGAAGAGGTGGAGATGGCCTTGAGAAGACTTAAAAACCGCCGGTGAGGATAGTATTACCTCTGAGCTCTTAAAGGCAGGGTACTCCTGTTCTCAGAGAGCTACAGGATTTATTTAATTTCGTTATCAACTGTGGGACAACTCCAGAGGCGTGAAACAGGTGTGTAGTGCTACTATTCTTCAAGAAAGGAGATAAATTAAGAATTATAGGCCCATATCACGTCTATAAGTTGATCTCAAGGGTCATCACTAATCGTCTCGCGCGTAGATTTGACGAATTCCAGCCTCCCGAAAAGGCTGGGGTTCGCGGAGGATATGGCACCGTAGACCACGTTCACACAATGCGCTAAATTATGCAGAAGTCAAAAAAGTATAATCGGCCGCTGTGTCAGGCTTCTGTGGACAACTAACACGCCTTTGTCCTTTGAAACCTTGTCTGTTCTGGACTGTTTGTAGCGATGCCAAGTGGACTGGCGATATATTCAGTGTTGAGATGCTTGTATGACGCTGCTACGATATCCGTCCGAATCCAGGACTGGCAAAGTGAACAAATCCAACTGCTTAGGAGAGTACGACAGGGGGATGTCATATCCTCGAAACTGTTTACCAACGCAATGGAGGATATTATGTTCAAGATGTTGGACTGGAATAGAATGGGCATCAACATAAACGGCGAGTACATCTCACACTTGAGTGAGATTCGCAGACGATATTGTTCTTATGGCGGAGTTGCTGCAAGAATTGCAATAAATGCTGGTCAGCATTAATTGCAACTGAACAGGAAATGCCTCAATAACAGATGCCTCCCGACGTACTGGCCTCCGCATGAACATCGACAAAACAAAACTGATGATAAATCAACACATTACAGCGGAACCAATAGTCGTTAGTGGCATGCCTCTCGAATTTGTTCAGGAGTATGTATACCTAGGACAAACTCTTATGTTGGGCAGAAACAACTTTGAGAAGGAATCCGATAGGCGGATTCGGCTGGGTTGGGCAGCATTTGGGAAACTTAATCAGGTCTTCTCATCGCCCATCCCACAGTGCCTAAAGACGAAAGTCTTTGACCAGTGCGTCCTATCCGTAAAGACATACGGAGCTGAAACGTGGACACTAACTGTGACACTGGTCCACAAATTTCAGGTCGCCCAGCGAGCTATGGAAAGGGCTATGCTCGGGTTTTCTCTAAAGGATCGCATCCGAAACAAGGTTTTTCGGCAGAGAACGAAAGTCACCGACATAGCTCAAAGAATTAGCAAACTGAAGTGACAATGGGCCGGCCACATTAGTCGAAGAACTGATAACCGGTGGGGTAGACGAGTTCTTGAGTGGAGACCACGAATAGGCAAACGTAGTGTAGGTCGCCCTCCGGCCAGATGGAGTGACTATTTTCGCAAAGTAGCTGGCAGCAATACATGAGAAGAGCTGATGAACGGGGTCAGTGGCGCGCATTAGGAGAAGCCTATGTCCAGCAGTGGACTAATGCAGGCTGTTGATGAACTAACAAAAGTTCGGTACAATGCATGAAGATAATAAAAAAACTAGGGGACTTAAAAATAAACTACTGAACAAACATTGAATATAAATAAAATAGTTTTTTAAATATTTTATTGAATATTGAAATAACATTATTTTTATGGTCTGTTTGCTTGCGCATCACGTAAAAACTACCGGACGGATTGCGATGCGGTTTTCACTGTTAGATAGCTCAGAGTTAGGGTTTGACTTAAAAACTGATGTACTTGGTATCTCAATCCGATGTGCAGAAGTCGAGCAATCGATAAAAAACAGCTTGACGTTTGAACGAAGTTTCATGATATTGGTACTTTAGATTCTGGTACGAGTATATATAACACAGGATCCTTATATCCCAGAAAAATGACCAGGCGGGCAAAGCCGCGGCCACAGCTAGTTGTACTATAATTTTAACCACGAGGTGTTCTGACAGCAAAAGACTGCGATAACGTTTTTGAGTTTACGAGAAAATAATTGACATCACTAATTGTAGTTTCATCGGTTATGGCTAGGGTTTGACCACAATCTTATCAGTAGCCTTATTACAGAAAAAGTTCCAATAAGATATTAATTATACAGCTCTAAGTAATAAACTCCAACCGCCGGTACCGCGCGTAACCGAAACTCAGTACAAAAACCGGTTTAAGCGCGCGCGCATGTACTGAGCCTTTTAATGCGCGGCATTTAAGTGCAATAAAACCACTTTTCCCACCTTGCTGGGATGGATTATGGATGTCTGGGTGGGATAAGTGGAATAGCCGCGAAAGAAATAAAAGAGTCCTCTAAACCGATATCCGTCTTTCCAAAGTGTAACAATACCAATTGGTGACCATCTGGAGCTTTTGGGTGTCGAACTCACATCAAACCTGAATTTTGGGTCTTATAAATGCTACATATAATAAAAGCTGCAAAAAAAACTTGGTATTTTGTCTAATGTTAGGCGGTACTTCACACCGGGACAGCTTTTGAATCTTTATCAAGCACAGGTCCGATCTTGTATGGAGTACTGCTGCCACCTCGGGGACGTTTCTGCCAAGTATCAGCAAGTATCTTTGGATTCAATTGAGAGACGGGATCAGGCTCATTGGGGATGACACTGGTAAAGAGAAGCTACTAAGTCTGGCGCATCGACGTGAGGTAGCAAGCCTGTCGGTATTCTACAGATTGCACTATGGAGAGTGTGCACAGGAACTGCACAATCTGATTACCCCATCATCATTTATGGCACAGTAAAAAAACAAACAAAAGAAACGCTCATCATTCATTGCCTAGATAGTAAAAAAAACGCTATTTAGCATGCAAGCGATAATGAATATCTTATTGCAACGGTTGCATTAGAACTTATGATTTTAGCAGCGTAGGTATTTACGTTCGTCTGTTCCTTCATAGCGCCCTTAACTACTAGACCGATACAACTTAGAATGTATCGCTGAATTCGTCTTCTAGTTACTTATGCTAGATATCAACGAGTAAATCATCAAAATAAGCGATAAAAACACGACAACTTTGACAAATAACGAAGATTTCATTAAAAAATATAGCCTATGTCACTCGGGATGATGTAAGGATTCTAACGATACTCCATACATCCAAATCTGTTGAGGCATTTAAAGGTTATAGCTGAATAAAGAAACTCGCATACATAGGTACATACATACAATATACATGAACCCTGAAAACATTACACTCCTTTTTTGGGCAGTCGTGTAAAAATACAATATGGCGACCGTTGTACTCCAAAAAACCGAAGACAAAAATGAAAAGCACTGGATTTTATCAAAATGGGTATCGAATGAAACGGCTATAAAATAAAGTTTAAATCATGCAGTAACAAAATATGATGCAGAACAATGTTTTCAAAGAAGTGAAAAAATATAGCACCCCGAACGGCCTCTAATAATGTGCTGTAAACATTACGAGTGATTGAACAAGACATAAGTTCAAAAACTAAAACCCGACTACGATCGGGTAAAAAAATATAGCACCCCGAACGGCCTCTACTAATGTGCTGTAAACATTACGAGTGATTGAACAAGACAAGTTCAAAAACTAAAACCAGACTACGATCGGGTAAAAAAATATAGCACCCCGAACGGCCTCTACTAATGTGCTGTAAACATTACGAGTGATTGACAAGACAAGTTCAAAAACTAAAACCCGACTACGCTCGGGTAAAAAAATATAGCACCCCGAACGGCCTCTACTAATGTGCTGTAAACATTATGAGTGATTGAACAAGACTTAAGTTCAAAAACTAAAACCCGACTACGATCGGGTAAAAAAATATAGCACCCCGAACGGCCTCTACTAATGTGCTGTAAACATTATGAATGATTGAACAAGACTTAAGTTCAAAAACTAAAACCCTACTACGATCGGGTAAAAAAATATAGCACCCCGAACGGCCTCTACTAATGTGCTGTAAACATTATGAGTGATTGAACAAGACTTAAGTTCAAAAACTAAAACCCGACTACGATCTGGTAAAAAATAGCATATGACACTCTTGCGATGAAGACGATCGAATCAATTGATACCTCGCTTGTCAAAATCGGACCATGTTTTTAGTTTGAACACATAACCCTTCCTTTGCTTCGCCGTAGTCGGGTAAAAATTGCCAATGACACTAGCGAATGGATACGAATCGATTGATACCTCGCTTGTCAAAATCGGAACAATAGGGGTGACGATATCGTGGAACATCCACATACCCACATACATACATACTATTAAACTCTTTACCCTTCTCTTGCTTCGCCGTACTCGGGTAAAAAGTAGGCGTAGTCGGGTTTTAGCTTCCAAATTTGTATTCTATTGTTTGTTAACTGTCCGTACATGTAGTAACATAGTTTTAAGCAAATAAAGGCTAACTAGTTCGGCCTTCGATATAATTTACGCATATATTTGGTCTATTTATAAAGTGAACAGTTTAATAACAGATAATATACTTACTTGGTATTTTGTCTTCGTTCTTTTTCATCTAAATAATAACGTTAGAGCGGTGGTAGCTGAGCGGTATAGGTACTAGTGCGTGTTAGAATTCAACGATACCGGGTTCGGCCCTCGAGTTCGCACCAATGACTTTTTAAAGTTATATGCGATTTTCTATTGCTTTGTGGGGCACTGTCCCGGCTCTTATTGACTAACTAGCTGTAGCACGGCTCTGCCTATTTTGTCATTTACACGAGTTAATAGTATCTTATGTGTTATTCCAGGACCAAAATACCAAATTTCGGTAAGCCGTCATATAGTGTCGTGTCGTGTGGTTTTTATCGATGGTTTTGTTTCTACTCATCAGATTGTGATACCAAGTACACCAGTTTTAGTTTAAACCTAAACTATCCAACAATGACCCCATCGCAGTCGGTACAGTACTTTTTACGTACGCGCGAACAAACACAAGGCACCATTTAAAAAAGTGACATATCTAAAAGAGACATTTTTTTTCAATTATCTTCTTTGTTCAGACTTTTTCTCACTTACTGCTTTATTATAAGTATAGGTGATAAGATATAGCATAGCAGTTATTAAGCCATGTCAGAGGCCCGGACAAACTCTGCTACCAGAGACCAGCACTACACACAGCATATTTTTGTGTGTTACGTACGAGGCCTGGTGACGATTCATAAATATTGACACAAAAAACTTTGATGTAGTCTCTACGGACAGACTATTATCGCGGCGTAAGAGGAAACTATTAAGATTTTACAGACTTGGACGTCACAAAGCTGAAGTGGGGGTGGGCAGGGCATTTGGCGAGACGAACCCGTGGGCAGATGGACAAGGGCAGTGGCGGAATGGTGGCCCAGAGAAAAATGTAGATTAAGAGGCAGACCACCTGTACGATGGTCAGACGACGTCATCAAGGTGGCAGGAAGGCAGTGGATCCGCTTTGCGCAGGACCGGAAAGAATGGCGTGCACATGAGGGTTGATGATATATGAGGCTGCAGCGTCCTCAAATCCTACGACGACGGTTCTCTTTCCACAATTTGTGGCAACAATCTTATAGCATCACCAAGTCTAGTATATGTGCATTTATATTTTGGGGCCGTGTCTTATGTTAGTAGACATTTAAGATAATTACTAATAAGTAACTACGTTATTAAATTGTAACTACTACATTTTTGCGATTCGTACACGTAGTTAATTATATAAAGGAAATAAAATAATTTTATCTATCTCGACGTTTCGTTCAAATTGCTTTGATCGTGGCACAAAATAAATAATAGTGATACGTAATCGTGGTCACGAGAAGGCAAAAAGAGAGAATAATATAAAAAAATACATTCTTAGCGCGATTAAATCTCTTTTAGATAAGTATAATTAACTTAATATTTTTAAGTTTATAAAATACTAGTTTTCCCGCCCGCGACTTCGTACGCGCGGACTACTGTTTATCGCGAAAAAAAAACACCCTATTTTCTTCTAGGATATTAAAAACCAATGCAAAAGTAGGTATAGCACCACTTTTGATGTTTTTTGACATACTTGTTATTTCGTTTCATCGGTTGCCATCACAGAATGATCTGTGGTTGTCATAACCACAGATCATTCTGTGATGGCAACCGTTCCTTACGGTGAGTAATCAACACTTCAGTTTTCCCGTAGAAACTTTCAATTTTCCGGGATAAAAAGTATCCTATGTTTTATTCCAGGGTATAAGCTATCTCCATTCCAAATTTCATCAAAATCCGTCCAGCCGTTATCGCGTGCAAGCTCCCCAAACAAAACAACGTTTCACTTTTATATATTGGTCTGGATGATATGGATATAAAAACTATCGCCACAACTTAATTTAACTACGTAGTTACACTGTTATTTATTCTGTGATTTTACCATTTCCATTCTAATCGGTCATTCACTACTTCATGCTCATATATGTTTCGCCTCAACTCAATTGTTTATAAAAATGTCGCTACGATTTTGACTCTAGCCGTTCATTACAATACAAATAGTGACCCGCGCCGTGACCTAGCTAAACACATTTGCATAACGTCCAACTAACTTCACCGTTGATAATATCTATTAAGTTTTAAAAGTCATTGGTATTTTCTCTTGTTCAACTCACTATGCTAAACTAAAAATTAATTTACTTGATAGATTAGTACTCATTATTGTGCATCAAAACACTACTTATAGTACATTACTGCCGCGGTCTGTAATGACTGCGTTGCTGGCAGCGATGATGATGGTCGAGAGCGTGGCTAAGTTAAGTTCGAGGCCATCACAGCGCGGTCAGCATTGCAGCCCTTGATGGCCAAGCTTGAAGGCCGAGAACTTAATTAAGCAAAGCTCGAGGCCATCATAGCGTGGCCAGCAGGGCAGTCATTGCGGACCAAGGCTTGTATAGTGCTTTACTCAAACAATGCGAGGAATTTAAATAAAACCAGCTTAGTATAATAAGAATTTACTCAAACAATGCAACAACAACGAAAATAACAGAACAGAAACAGAAACAAAAACAGAAACAAAAACCAACAACAACAACAACAATCACGATCACATCAGCTTTCAAGCAGAAAAAAAACATCAAAATCGTTCCATTCGTCTGGGAGCTACAACGCCTCTCTTTTCGCGTTCGGGGTTAACGAACCCACGGAATAAATAATAGTGCTACGACAAAAGACGACAATAATGGATTTTCAAAGGAAATTGCTGGCCGCAAAACACGACAATAATGAAATTCCATACAACTTTGCTGGCGCCTATTCAAGCAGCGCGGCAAGGTCGACTTTGCCCAAAGAAGGTTGTCGAAATATTGACCACATTACTAGTATTGTTTGAGTAAAGTCTATATTCCAGAACGACGCTGAGAATGAATCTCGTCGTTATTAAATTTGAGTGGAGAATCTCCACTGCAGATTTCATCTTTAATTTCCACAGATTAAAGAAGAACGAACATTAAAAGAGGTTTTTTCTCAACAAGCGATGAAATTTCTGTATTTTAAAAGCTTTTATTTCAAATCACTTGCATCTATCTATGTATGTATTTCGTCTGTCCTGGAATCTTGCAATACAAAATTCGAGCACTTCCCGATTAGCTATCTGGCTGAAACTTTCAGGGTAGCTCACAAACAGAGACAATGCAATAAAAAAAACTTTAATACGTAAAAGGCAAAAAAAAAAATAACCCGTGAAAGCTTATTTTTTTAAATTTAAGTTGTACTTATTTATATGATCTCGCCTAGTGTTATGTGACCATGTGGTCGAAGTTGGTAATTATTCTAAGCCTAAAACGGACTTGGCTTTCGATGACTTCTGCCGTAACACGCTAAATACGTAAGGGCATAAGGTGCGTTCATGTCGAAACATCAATAGTCAAAGGTATTTTACTAGGCAAACGTGCTAAACTTTACATCAGGTGACATCGTGGTCAAGCGCTTGCCTAAGCTGTCAAAAGAAAGGCGACATTCTTTCTTTTAAGTTTGGCAGCTAGCCATGCGGTCTCTAGTATGCCCTACCGCAAAGGATTACAGGAATGGCCCATGGCCGCAATATTTATACCAGAGTGGGGAATGGCAAAGGGCTTGATGTGACACGGTCACCAAAAATCTATGGGACTGTTCAAACAAAAAGTACTTTTAAACATTTACTTATAAACTGCACAAATTGTATATTTGGCAGTTAAAATATTTATAATCTCTTTTGTTCCAGAGGGTTCACATACTACAAAGTAACGAACCTAGACAACCGGATAGCCAACGCCGACCAACTCCTAACAACCGACATAGACAAGTTCTGCGAGACCGTTGTGGATCTGTACGGAAACATCACCAAACCAATGTTAGACATCAGCATCTACCTCTACCGGCTTACCGTCAACTTGGGCGCTTCTGTAAGTACTTAACAAGTTGCAGAAAAGTTCTGCTATACCGCGGTAAACCTATACAGATCATCAGCAAACCGTTGTTAGACATCAGCATCTACCTCTACCGGCTTACCGTTAAATTAGGCGCTTTTGTAAGTACTTAACAAGTGGCAGAAAAGTTCGGCTATACCGCTGTAAACCTATACAGATCATCAGCAAACAGCTGTTAGATAATTAAATCTACCTCTACCGACTTACCGTCAACTTGGGCGCTTCTGTAAGTACTTAACAAGTTGCAGAAAAGTTCTGCTATAAAGCGGTAAACCTATACATATCATCAGCAAACAGCTGTTAGATAATTAAATCTACCTCTACCGACTTACCGTCAACTTGGGCGCTTCTGTAAGTACTTAACAAGTTGCAGAAAAGTTCTGCTATAAAGCGGTAAACCTATACATATCATCAGCAAACAGCTGTTAGATAATTAAATCTACCTCTACCGACTTACCGTCAACTTGGGCGCTTCTGTAAGTACTTAACAAGTGGCAGAAAAGTTCTGCTATAAAGCGGTAAACCTATACATATCATCAGCAAACAGCTGTTAGATAATTAAATCTACCTCTACCGACTTACCGTCAACTTGGGCGCTTCTGTAAGTACTTAAAAAGTTGCAGAAAAGTTCGGCTATACCGCTGTAAACCTATACAGATCATCAGCAAACAGCTGTTAGATAATTAAATCTACCTCTACCGACTTACCGTCAACTTGGGCGCTTCTGTAAGTACTTAACAAGTTGCAGAAAAGTTCTGCTATAAAGCGGTAAACCTATACATATCATCAGCAAACAGCTGTTAGATAATTAAATATACCTCTACCGACTTACCGTCAACTTGGGCGCTTCTGTAAGTACTTAACAAGTGGCAGAAAAGTTCTGCTATAAAGCGGTAAACCTATACATATCATCAGCAAACAGCTGTTAGATAATTAAATCTACCTCTACCGACTTACCGTCAACTTGGGCGCTTCTGTAAGTACTTAAAAAGTTGCAGAAAAGTTCGGCTATACCGCTGTAAACCTATACAGATCATCAGCAAACAGCTGTTAGATAATTAAATCTACCTCTACCGACTTACCGTCAACTTGGGCGCTTCTGTAAGTACTTAACAAGTTGCAGAAAAGTTCTGCTATAAAGCGGTAAACCTATACAGATCATCAGCAAACAGCTGTTAGATAATTAAATCTACCTCTACTGACTTACCGTCAACTTGGGCGCTTCTGTAAGTACTTAACAAGTAGCAGAAAAGTTCGGCTATACCGCTGTAAACCTATACAGATCATCAGCAAACAGCTGTTAGATAATTAAATCTACCTCTACCGACTTACCGTCAACTTGGGCGCTTCTGTAAGTACTTAACAAGTTGCAGAAAAGTTCTGCTATAAAGCGGTAAACCTATACATATCATCAGCAAACAGCTGTTAGATAATTAAATCTACCTCTACCGACTTACCGTCAACTTGGGCGCTTCTGTAAGTACTTAACAAGTTGCAGAAAAGTTCTGCTATAAAGCGGTAAACCTATACATATCATCAGCAAACAGCTGTTAGATAATTAAATCTACCTCTACCGACTTACCGTCAACTTGGGCGCTTCTGTAAGTACTTAACAAGTTGCAGAAAAGTTCTGCTATAAAGCGGTAAACCTATACATATCATCAGCAAACAGCTGTTAGATAATTAAATCTACCTCTACCGACTTACCGTCAACTTGGGCGCTTCTGTAAGTACTTAACAAGTTGCAGAAAAGTTCTGCTATAAAGCTGTAAACCTATACATATCATCAGCAAACAGCTGTTAGATAATTAAATCTACCTCTACCGACTTACCGTCAACTTGGGCGCTTCTGTAAGTACTTAACAAGTTGCAGAAAAGTTCTGCTATAAAGCGGTAAACCTATACATATCATCAGCAAACAGCTGTTAGATAATTAAATCTACCTCTACCGACTTACCGTCAACTTGGGCGCTTCTGTAAGTACTTAACAAGTTGCAGAAAAGTTCTGCTATAAAGCGGTAAACCTATACATATCATCAGCAAACAGCTGTTAGATAATTAAATCTACCTCTACCGACTTACCGTCAACTTGGGCGCTTCTGTAAGTACTTAACAAGTTGCAGAAAAGTTCTGCTATAAAGCGGTAAACCTATACATATCATCAGCAAACAGCTGTTAGATAATTAAATCTACCTCTACCGACTTACCGTCAACTTGGGCGCTTCTGTAAGTACTTAACAAGTGGCAGAAAAGTTCTGCTATAAAGCGGTAAACCTATACATATCATCAGCAAACAGCTGTTAGATAATTAAATCTACCTCTACCGACTTACCGTCAACTTGGGCGCTTCTGTAAGTACTTAAAAAGTTGCAGAAAAGTTCGGCTATACCGCTGTAAACCTATACAGATCATCAGCAAACAGCTGTTAGATAATTAAATCTACCTCTACCGGCTTACCGTCAACTTGGGCGCTTCTGTAAGTACTTAACAAGTTGCAGAAAAGTTCTGCTATAAAGCGGTAAACCTATACATATCATCAGCAAACAGCTGTTAGATAATTAAATCTACCTCTACCGACTTACCGTCAACTTGGGCGCTTCTGTAAGTACTTAAAAAGTTGCAGAAAAGTTCGGCTATACCGCTGTAAACCTATACAGATCATCAGCAAACAGCTGTTAGATAATTAAATCTACCTCTACCGGCTTACCGTCAACTTGGGCGCTTCTGTAAGTACTTAACAAGTTGCAGAAAAGTTCTGCTATACCGCTGTAAACCTATACAGATCATCAGCAAACCGTTGTTAGACATCAGCATCTACCTCTACCGGCTTACCGTTAAATTAGGCGCTTTTGTAAGTACTTAACAAGTGGCAGAAAAGTTCGGCTATACCGCTGTAAACCTATACAGATCATCAGCAAACAGCTGTTAGATAATTAAATCTACCTCTACCGACTTACCGTCAACTTGGGCGCTTCTGTAAGTATCTAATATCAACTTGGGCGCTTCTGTTAGTATCAAACGTCAGCTAGGGCGCTTTTGTAAGTATCTAATAACTAACAGACAAATTCTGTGAGACATTGGTATACATGTACAGAAACATCAGCAAACCGCTGCGACATTGGAATTTACATCTTACCGTCAACTTGAGAATTTCTGTGAACTTCAACTTTCAACGTCAACTTCAACGCTTCTCTAAGTATATTGTAGTCCCACTAGCGCGATAGGCCTCCCCCTCTCTTTCCAAACATAAACTGGCAGGCTATTAATTACGTTTATGTATTTATCTAAGCAGAGACAAACATTTTAAAATCCAGAAGTTATTATTCAGTTTTTCAGAACATAGTCCAACTGTCGCAAAGCGTGCCGAACATTATAGATCGATCCTGCTGGAACCTTCCAGAACCCCACTGCATTTCTAAGAATCGACCGCCCGCGCCAATTATTACTGTAATTCAAAGTTGGCGCACTTTCCGTGAGGGGGGGAACACCGGATCAACTCGCAAAAAATAGGAAACATTGATAATTAATCCCCACTTATAAATGTCATAATTATTTTAGCGTCATATTCTGGCTTAGTAGAACGTTTATTTGCTCTGAGAAAAAATATGCATAATATGTAAATCTGCCATCATATATACTTCTTTAGCATTTTGATCTTTAAAACCGCCACTTTTATCTAAGTTGACTTGGCTTAGCTTTTTTTTATTGTTAAAGTGTCATTCCTCGTATGCCAATATTTACGCTCCTGTGCTAATCGCACCCATTTGCAACCCTCGACTTTACTGATCTCATCGATCCATCTCGCTAATGAGTCCCTCATTCATGAGGTACCTCTTTGAGTTACTCGCATTGTAACCTTGAACCACCTCACTTGACTCACTTCACGTTAGAATAAAAGTGAGATGAACTTATGCGAGTTTGAACGAAAGCTAACTACATTATAGGTGGAAAAAAAAACTAAAGTTAACGATAAGAGACAACTCTCGTAGGCTGATCGATGGATAAGCCTCGTTTCTACTGAGGGGTCCCTAAATAGTACCTAATGAGGTAAAAGTTAACGTTCCTCGTTTATCTATCTTCTTATTATTAAGTTTTTTTAGTCTTTCCTTAGGGGAGTTGATATAGAAAGCGCTCAGACGCTCGCCCACTGTAACTTTTTAGTAATCTGAGTCTAGGTGCCATACATTTTAACCCGGCCGCGCGCCTGGGGTCTCGCTATATCATAATAGCCCTAAGGAGTGATCGGGGGTGGATCAATTTTCACGCGGGCAAAACTGTGGGGCGAACTTAGTAAGTAAACACGAGTTACCCGTTGCTACTGTTGTGGTGCTGAATGATCATAATTATTTTTTCCTGTTTTCGGTCACCATTTTGTTAAAGCCCTACTCCATCTGCCATTACCTTGGCTGGCCATGTATCATGATACTTTTTCCAATGTGTGTCACCTTGGTGGCTCTCGACATTTTGGATTAGTTTAGTTAATAGTGGGTAATTTAAAGTTGTTTATTTGAAAGGAAAGGGGGCAATCTCAAGTATTTATAAGTATTTTACCTATTTATACCTGCTATAATATATGTATTTATTTTGTTTTAGACGCCCGGTATAATGATGGCATACCTGTTTGTATCTGGATTGTTCCTGACCTATCTCAGAAGGCCAACGGGTGGGTAAATCTAAATATATGTAAAATTAAAATATAATAACATAAAAATATACAAAATAAATTTATTTTGCCTTACTTGAACTTATTTGATTATTTATACCATAATAATGGTGTATTATCTCGCCCAAGCTCATGCTTATTCTAATTTCATTAATACTTCCTTAGCATTAATGTGAATTCTCAAAAAATTACATACATAAAAACATAACCGATTAACATACAATTAATATACCACAAAACTAAAATAAAACCTTTTTTTTTTAATTTTATTCGCATATTAATATAATTAATTTACTTATTTCAGCTAAGATGACAGTGCAAGAGCAGAAGTTGGAAGGAGAATTCAGATATGTTAACTCTAGGCTTATAACCAACTCTGAAGAGATCGCCTTCTACCAAGTAAGTACACTTGTAGTACCTTTGATGAACAACCTCAGAATCAGCTGCGCTGGCCGAGCGGTTAAATGTCCGCTTTGCATTTCCACGGCACCAGGCTAAATCTCCGGCCATGAACCTAAGACTATAAAATTAGGAAAAAAAATATTTTTAAGGTACTAGTGGCCCGGCTTCGCACGGGTAGCGCTCACATCGCGGCATGTTTCTTATTTTTAGCATTAAAATGCTAAAAATAATTAATAATATATACCCGTAGTAACTTCTAAAAAGGAATATGCCTGTAAGCGTAATTCAAAATCTTTGGCAGCAACGATCGTGGTGTTTTTTGTAAGGTCCGACCGAACTAGCTTATTTTTTCTCGGCCGATCCTGAACCGAGAACGAGAATAAAATCCATTTTCGGGATTTTATTCTCGTTCTATCGGATCGGATCGAGAACGAGAGTTGGTAAATATGAAACATTGAATAAAAGTGGTCCAAACATCAATAACAGACAAAATTATAAGTTTTTTCAATTAAACAAAGATATACTGTAAACAGTGAAAACTGTTATCAACATTAAACCTTCTAATTGAATCTTAACTTCCTGCTATTGACTAGCTTAAGCTAAAACAACACATAAAATATCATATTATTGTTTTTTATTTAATCAATTATTATTGTGATTTTCTATTCTTTGACCTAGATGTCAAAGCAACGAACGACATGATCTTTTTTTTTACTGTTTGCGTAATAATTGATAACGCGGCCGATGAAGAATATCATAGTTGCCAAGTTCTTAAACTACCAATCCAGTGTCCGTAACTAAACTCTAAACTCTCTACGGACTCTAATTAAATAGTAGTTTGATGTAAATAGTAGTTAAGTGTTTTATTAGTTTAGGAGTAGTATATTTTGTTTTTATATAGTAGTCTGTCTCAGCAACAAAAACAAAATATTACCATCAGTAGTTAGTAGTGAAGTACAAATGCAAATCTTGTATTTATTTGGATTATTCGGACGTTAAATAGAATAAGTATGTTGTAAAGATTATAACGCGTTATGCAAACGTAGTATAGGGCGCCCGCCGGCCAGGTGGAGTCGTCACTCCACTTGCGAAAGGCGGCTGGTAGTGACTGTATGAGGAGAGCCGAAGATCGGGCTCAGTGACGTTCACAAGGAGAGGCCTACGTCCATCATTGGACGAATACGGGCTGATGATGATGATGAAAGAATATAATACTATAAAACACAGGCTTTGTATTATCTTATTAATACGCCTAACACTCCAACAAAGATTTCGCAAAGCTGAGAAAGACGAGCCCTAAAGCAAAACTTACAGGAATAAAGTGTACCTATGCTGTTTACACTATCAAAACCAACATACCTTAATCGCAACTTGTTATGAATTTGATGCTAACGAGTTTGTTTTTATTTACATTAGATCTTATGTACATAATTTTAAAAAGCAAGGGACTTACAAATGTCATTGGGACTAACCCATAAAAATAACTAAGCAGCAAAGTCAACTGATTACAGATGTTTATATGATTTTAGCATTAACGCCTGCTCAGCGAGAACATATCTAATAATTTTCTAAACGAAATTTATTTCGTTAAATTAGCAGTATGTACACTAAACAAACAGCTCAAAAACGAAGCCACGCATTGTCTCGGCATGGCCGAGATTCTCGGTGATTTTAGGCCGAGAATGAGACCGAGAATCTCGGCTGCTATTTTGCCAAGAATCTCGGCCGCCGAGACTGGGATCTCGGTCGGACCTTAATTTTTTACACCATAGAAAACTGCATTATTACTCACGTACTTGACAGACTTGTTATTATTTAGTTTCCATGACAAGTGGCAACATATCATTCCGTTCTGTATTTTTGATACTTTTGGTATCCTTGTATAGTGAGTGATAATGTAGGTTCAGTATTTATTGAGTTTATCTATTATGAACAAACATAAACAATGAAATCTTCCCTCTTTATAATATTAGTGTAGATGTACGGATTTGGCGTCGCTCATTCCATACAGAATAAATAATAGTATTCGAAGGGTCTCAGCTTATAGAAAGATTTTCTCAAAATATCATTGACACACGAAATGTTTTGCAAGTGTGGTGAGACGGTTTATATATGTTAAACTAATAGCTAATAGGCACTTATATTTCATAGGTTGATGATGGAATAAACGTCATAAGTTTTACCATTTTCGACCACATTGCTAACTAACACCAGGTGAGATTGATCCACCGTTAAGTTTTGACCACATCGCCATCTAACAACAGGGGAGATAGAGATCTACCATTAGTTTTCGACAACATCGCCAATTAACACCAGGGAAGATCATGGTCAACCGTTACTTTTTGACCACATCGCCAACTAACACCAGGGGAGATAGTGGTCAAACGTTACTTTTCGACCATATCGCCAACTAACACACAGGTGCTTTGTTGCTTGTTTTTGGTTAAGTTTCTGTTTATTTATGTGTTGCTGTGTACAGGATGTGAGGATAAATTGTTTCTTATCTTATCTAGGGGAGATAGTGGGCAACTGTTACTTTTCGACCATATCGCTAACTAACACCAGGGGAGATAGTGGTCAACCGTTACTTTTCGAACACAGCTCTAACTAACATCAGGGGAGATAGTGTTAAACTGTTACTTTTTCACTACATCGCCAACCAACTCCAGTTGAGATGTGATAAACCGCTATGGTTCGTATTCACTAGAGGACAAATATCCCACGTGACACGAGACATTTGTCCCCTAGTGAATACAAGGCTTTGACCACATAGCAAAATAAAACCAAGTGAGACAATGGTCAACCGTTAGTCTAAAAACAATATAAAAAAATACATGTTTCGTCGAGCTGCTGCCTTCTCATTAATTCCAATAATTAACTTTAATAGTTTAATTTAAATATAAATCAGAATTACAAGTATTATCGGTTACCGTACACCAACATTATTTTTTCAGATAGAAACGAATTAGCTAACAGATATGTTGGTCCCCGTTATTGAGTATACATTTCTTTATTTTTAGGGTTCCATACCCAAAGGGTCCAAATGGAGCCCTATTAGGCTATTATAATATTAGGCCTATGCCCGCCGTCCGTCTGTTTGTCCTTCATTAAGTAATATATTCGTGGATTTTCAATTCATAAGCAGATTCCTCTAAATAAGCCAACTACGGCTGCATCTTTTGAATCGTAATGATAGCCGGTTGAAATAATCAAATAATGTGAGTGAAAAAAAAAGTCTGTTTGTACTAGTACGGAAACCTCATTGTCCAACTCGCATTGCGGTTTTTTAATTTTAATAGCAGCGGTATATGGAAATAGTAAATTGTGTCGAGACGTGTAATTTTTCGTTCGCTTCGCTGCTATTATTAAATACAAAAACGCTAAGTTAACACAATTACCACTCCTGAATGTCTGAGTGAATAATAAGTTGGGCATTGAATGGTATTTCGACATAAATATATGTATATGTCGCAATCAGATAGCTTAGTCCGCTGTTTAAGTAACTGCCTAGGTTTTTGATTGAATGGTGATGGTGCCATTCAACTAACGGCCTAAATGAGATTCATGAATGACTGGTTGATAGCAATTGGGCGAATAAACAGACAGAAGTTAGTTAGCTACCTATATAACAATGAATTTCTGTCTGTTCGTCTTCTATGTGTGCGCGCATCGTTCGATTGAGTTGAAACTTTGAACTGTTGTTGTTGATACTTAGCGTGAAGGTTACTGACATAATAAACAGCTAACTGCATGTCGGACAAAAATTATCATCTACTAGCGACGCCCCGCGGTTTCACCCGCTGACACTTGTCATATTGCCATTTTCACCCTCGTGATGGTGATGAAAAGTATCCCATGTGCTATTTCAGGATATAATCTATCTCCATTCCAAATTTCATCAAAATCCGTTCATCCGTTTGAGCGTGAAGAAGTAACAAACATACATACAAAGTTTCGCCTGTATTATAATATTAGTGTGATGTTTTCGCGCATTGTTCATCCGATTGAGTTGAATTGAACAGTTATTGTATATTTTTTTATCTGAATATTTTTTCAGATAAAAACTTGAACAAGTGCGAGTTGAACACAGTCTCACAGTTTTGAGATATTTAACATGTTATTTTAAGACCATAGACATAATAGAGGTTTTCCTGTAATCTATAAGTAAAGAACTATTTTTTGTATATTTTCAAACTTTTAGGCTCACTAGTTTCGGTTTCGGGAGGTCAATTTTCATCTATTTCCTTAAATAACTATACACTATAAACTATTTATTTCAACATTATAAAAACATGAGACTCTCACAACAAGCCGTTTACTTTGATATGTCACACACGGTACACGGTACAGTTTGAAATCTTTATTTTTGCAACGCCGTCCATCTATAGTAAATATCCCGTTTCTAATGTTTAAACATTTAAAACTTTGAACAGTTGTGTTTGGGTACACTCGCGTAAAAGATTGTAAAAAATAAAAAAATGATACAGGAATTGCGACGCAATTAGCTATTAGTCTCTACAATAAATGACGATGTGGTCGAAGCTGGTAAACAAAACGAATATACATGCTGCTTAGCTTACTATTAGTAATGTACGTATTTTTAAAAGCTTTTATTTAACTTCAATTGTATGTATGTATTTCTGTCTGTCCTGGAATCTTTCAATTCATATTTCGAGCACTTCCCGATTAGCTATCCGCCTGAAACTTTCAGGGTAGCTCACAAACCGATGACAAGCATTTTTTATAGAAAAAGTGAAAATGCAATAAAAAAAATAACAAAAATGTTTTTTTTTTAATTATATTTATTGACTAATGAGGTCTGGCTGGCCTCTGTTGTCGGAGTTTTTCGAGCCGCCTGGGTTCTGGTGATGCGGCTTTACGACAGGTAGCAATTGTTATCAACCGGGACCGACGGCTTAACGTGCCCTCACGGAGGCGTTGGGTTTGCCATTATGACGCTTGGCAGGCGGCGTTTGATCGCAGTAGATGTTAAAAGCCACCTTCTATTTCTTTAATTCCCTTTGCTGGTTCTCACTGGGATGACAAGGGACCCACTATTAACCGGGCCCAGACTTGATCATACAGTTAGAGCCATGAAATGTGTCCAGAATCGTTTGTCCGGCGAAGGGTATTAATTTCTATGGCCGACTGTACCTACGACTCTCATGCTCTACGACCCAATCCTAGCAATGAGGATTCCCGAGCCACACTGATCCGCCACTACACCGATGATATGCCGGAAGTCAGCCTAGACGGATCGAGATAGCTCTCAAACAGCTTAAACATGGACAAGGGGCCTGTTGGCATGAAAACATTATCCAACTATGATTGATTTAAAATTATGGTATTTACTTTGATTGTATTTGTTTTACCAGTGTTTGTTAACACTAATAAATTTTATTATTTTCTCATGAATATAGTTTTTTAATGTAACATTTCGTTTCAGGGTAACCACAGAGAGCAGCTGACGATCCTGGCCAGCTTCTACAAGCTGACCAGGCACCTGAGGAACTTCCTCAACTTCCGCGTCGGCATGGGATTCATAGACAACATTATTGCTAAATGTAGGTGAACTATTTATCTATATCTATAAAAAAGTAGTCAGTAACAAATAGTCTATACAATGAAGATAATTTACAAAATGTCTAGGGGACTTAAAATAAAATACTGTCATCATTTTTTTTTGCTTGTTCGCGCATCACGTAACAACTACTAAACCGAATGCGACGCGGATTTTATGTTGAATAGCTTAGATTTTGACTTAAAAACTGGTGTACTTAGTATCTCAATACTAGGAGTCGAAGCCGAGCACTCGACATAAAACTATCTGGAAATTTGGTACATTGTACCTTATAGGTAGTTTTGGTCCTGGAATAACATATAGAATACTTGTATCCCAGTGATATGACAGCTGATGGTACCTTAGCGGTTTCCTAGTGCGACATAGAATCCAACGATACCGGGTTCGGTTCTGGGCTCCGCACCAATGACTTTCCATCGCTCCGTGTTTCGAAGGGCACGTTAAGCTGTCGGTCCCGGCTGTTATTGATAGCATTCGTTAAATCATGTCGGAGGCCTTCGGGCGGCCTGACAAACTGACACCAGAAGCCAGCAATACCTCATACGACAAACCACAAATGTAACTAATCAAGAGCAAATGAAACAGCCGGTACCGTTCTCGGTCAGCTTAACACTATCCGAGGCCATTGAAATTCGCATTATCCACAAAAGCGAAATTCAATAGAAGCGGTAACAAGCATTAAATGTAGATTAAAAACTTATCTTTCACTACCTTGCTACGCATGCGTGCAAAAAAAGCTACCACACGCACGCGCATAGCGCATACTGCGCGTGCGCACGTTTGGTAGCTTTTTCGCGCGCGAGCAAGGTAAAAACACATAAAAAAAACATGTTATCTACATAACATGTTTTTTTGTCAAGTGTCTGTCTAGTCATGGAGTTGTGAGCTACCATGAAAGTTTCAGCCGGATAGCTCGGGAAGTGCTCGACATTTGAGTTCCAAGTTTCCACCAGGAAAGACAAACAAGAAAGTGACTTAATAGAAACGTGGTAAAAAGTACCTATCTTCGGTATCTCTATGCACCGAAATTCGGTAGCCACATTAAAGTCAACATATCTACTATCAACTACCATGTAACTCTTTTGTTATGATTCTCTTATATTTGGCACTTTTACTACTCAAGCTGCATTTTTGTAAATATCCCATTCCATTTTATATGTTGGCTTAGGAATATATATAATGTTGCTAATGATAATCTCGTTTCAGATGTTGCCATCACGGTTGGGTTCTACGCGGTGTCGAGGCCGTTCTTTGCAGAGCATCACAATCTGCTCACAACCAGCACTGAAAACGATAGGTTTAAGGTAACTGAAAAAGATAGTCATGGTATCGTCACATAACACCTAATATTAAGACTGAGGGCTTACAGTAGATCAAGTGTTGACAGTAAAAGTGAATAATCCTACAATACCGCAATGGCTTTAAAGTTTTAATATTAGATGTTATGTGACGATGCCAATATTTGGGGGGTGCCAACGTTAGGAGTTCACCCTATTTAAAATGAAGAAAAACCTGGACATCAGGTCTAATATAAAGGGCTGCTAGCCTCTCCCAGTGACGTCTTAATAAATCCATCCCTATCTTTGTAGGAATCGATTTATTTATGAAGTTTACATTGGAAAGTGTGTTAGTAGTGTGTTTTATACAGCAACAGTATAATTTACAAAATTTATCGAGTAGTGGACCACGAGTAACGAAAAGATACAATACGTGAACAGAAGCGACTCTTAAGAAAAGAGTCTATTGCGACCCAGTCCATAAAAAAAAACAAGAAACAAGAAGATAAACAACAGAAAAAACAATTATCTACCCCTAAATATTATCCGATTTCAAATATTGCACGAAATTGTTTCATCACCTACGCTTATTCCTCTTTGTTTTTCTTAATTATTCAATTGATTCAAAGTTAAAGCTCCTTAACGGGCGGTTTTTTTGCAATGAGCATGTGAGAGGATCGTTCGGAGTGGCTCCAATAACGGACAAACTAAAGGAAAGCAGGCTTAGATGGTACGGCCACCTAATCAGACGAGATGATAGTGTCTCAGTAAAAACAGCCTTGAATATCCCTACGAAACGCATGGGAAGAGGAAGACCCCCCTCTTACATGGTGGTCCAGTATCGAGAGGGAGATGACAGCGCAAAACCTCCTATGACAACCCAGGATAGAGCGTCCTGGCGCCGCCGTACAAGAAGACCCGACCCCAGATATAACTGGGCTTAAGAAGAAGAACTGGCGGTTTTTTGCGCTGAAATATGACATATTGCAAATGCTCTTTTACAAAAACAAAAAGCTTTATTTAAAAAAATAAAAATATAAGCGTATATTATATTCTATTCAAGCGATTGGCACATTAACAAATGATTTGACCACAATTTTGGGGGTGGAAATTGCTTTGCCCAAAATACCAATTCTATCAAAAACTACTACAAAAACTCACAACCAGCATTTTTTTTGACGTTTGTCGTAAGTGCTAATGTCAAATGTGTGTTTAAAAAAATGGATCTTCGTTCTACTAATAAAATTATTATTATTGAATTATTAAGAAAGTATATATTACAATTTTACTATCATTATTTGGGACATATTCATTAAAACGTTATAATGAACTATTGTTATGTAATTTAAAATACATGGTAAATATCTCCTTTCTAATGATAATCCTAATGTTAATGACCATGATAGTATAAAATAACTGCACTTAAAAATGCGAAAAGAACTAATAAGACTATCAACGTTTTCACAGCACTACTACACATACGGGCGTATGTTAGTCAAAATGGCGGAAGGAATCGGGCGGCTTGTGTTGTCTGGAAGAGAACTTAGCAAGCTGGCTGGACTTACCGCTAGAATGACGCAGCTTAGGACAGTGCTGGATGACATCAACAAGGGGAACTACACCAGGACTATGGTCGATAGGCCCATGGCAAATGGGAACGGTCAGTGCTTGCTCATGTCAATCTATACTTGTAACTAGCTGCGCCCCGCGGTTACACCCGCGTGGATTATGATGATGGATGATGATGAAAAGTAGCCGTTTTGTTAATCCAGTATATAAGCTATCCTGGTTCAAAATTTCATCCAAATCCGTTCAGCCGTTTGAGCGTGAAGGAGTAACAAACATACACATACACTTCTGAAGGTAAAATATAGATGGCGCTAATCGGTTTTTGTGCATTTTATGAAATACGTTTTTCTGATTCGCATAGCCTTAGTTGTGGCCCTCAGTTACTGAACTATGAAAAACGCACTGCAATCGGTTGATTTCTTTGCATTTCTTTCCATTAATGTATTAGAAGTTTTTTCCGGCCTCTTTTCACATGACTGCCCAAAAAAGGAGTGTAATGTATTTCATGTGGTTCATGTATTATTTGTATGTATGTATGTGATATTATTTATTCCACCATAACTTTTAAATGCCCGAACAGATTTGGATGCAGATATCGTTAGAATCCTTATATCATCCCGAGTAATATAAGTTTATTTTTTAATTTCGTTTTTTGTGGCAGTGTATATATACTTCATTTTAAAATGCGATAATTAAAAACTTTGAATTATACAATATGATGGGTATCAAATTGAAGGCCTCGATGAGCTCATTTCAACAGTATATGATTTATTAAAATAACTCAAAACTTGTCACTAAAAAGTAAATAATTAAAAAAAAAACTTTGGCAGGGCAGTCGTGTCTTTGAATTTTTTAAATTATTTGTATATAATTATAGTACTTTATTTTTTCCAAACTTAACACTTTTATGCTCTAGAGTATAAAATTCAGTTTTTTTTGAGCAAAAGGAGTGAAAATTATATTTGTTTTGTCATTTATTAATTTGCAGGTCCCCAAATGGCATTGACACCTGGCGCGGGCCGCATCATCTACCAAGACAAGGTGATCAAATTTGACAAAGTGCCTCTGGTGACGCCGAACGGGGACGTGCTCATCAAGGAACTTAGCTTTGAAGTAAAGTAAGTAGACACCTTGTGTTTAACATAGAGTTACGTGGCGTATTTTATCCTTTTATAGCTTCGGATAAAATTTATTTATGCCAATTAAACCAAAAATTAACACTTCTTCACAAATACCACAAAAATAAATTGAACCAATGAATAACACTAAATCACTTTTGAACTCGACTGTACACACTAATCACTGAACTCAACTATGGCACTGTATATTCGCTTCGATCGTACTCGTATCTTAGCCAAAATTAGACTAGACTAGATATTAGATTAGAATTAGATTAGACACAGCCGATTCGTGTCATATTTATACCCCGACGCGCACGTCCCGTGCTTTCTGGAAAGTACTTGTAGTACTTGTCGCATTGCGTCATCCAGTAGTCAGTACCTACCTGAACATTCCAGATCGAACGGCGTAACCTCATACTGGTGGCGCCATCTGGTACGGAGTAACTACAAGTTCCCATGAAGAAGTTATGCGACTCGATGTACGATGGTGTTGTAGGGATCGACCGGCGCATAGATATATGATCTGTAAACCGACGTAACAATAGTGTTGAGCAAAGGTCGCTTGCCCTTTATTTTACCCTACTACGAAAACGGAGGTTTATGATTTTAGCAGCGTATGTATGTTGTATTTTCGTCTATTCGCTCACACCGCGTAAACTTAACCGATTTAAACCTATACTCACACTTGGCCGGTTTTTACTATTTGCTAATTTTTACGTTAGAGCGAAAAAACAAAAAGAAAGAAACACGTTTCTTGCATGGCATCCACCATAACTTTTAAATTCCTGAACAGATTTACCCTCCATTTCTATAAAAATGAAACGAGTCGTTTTTCCAACGTCGTTACTTTTTGACGCTTTTTGTATGGAGTTTATGTGTAAAGCTGACGGACAGTATGCGAAAACAGTTCGTTTTAAGATATAGGAACCGGCCATTAGACCTATGGGGTATCGTTAGAATCCTTAAATTCCCCCGAATAAGAGGTTTTCTTTTTGTTGAAAATATCTTTGTGGCGGCAGTAAGGCAACATTTTCAAAAGCAAAAAAATACTTCTAATTTTACAATATGAGTATCAGATTTAAGGCCTTGATGAGCACATAAGCACTTGATAAGCAATATCATTAATTGGCATAAGTTCTTTTGTGGCAGGGCGGGCGTGTTTTTTTAGCTTCTAAGCTAGTTCTTATTATTTGTTTTGATTTTCGCCATAATAACACATATTCTGTGAAAATGACAACCGGCAGCGTATTACGGTTCAAAAGATCAGCCGTTTAAAGGTGGGACAGACAGACAGACAGACAGACGGACTGCTTAGTAATAGCGTTCCGTTTAGACCCTTTGGGTGCGGAATTCTAAAAATGAATACCCCTCGTTCCTACAGGTCCGGTATAAACGTCCTGGTGTGTGGTCCCAACGGGTGCGGGAAGTCGTCGCTGTTCCGTCAGCTCGGCGAGCTGTGGCCCATCTTCGGTGGGACGCTCACCAAGCCGCCCAAGGGCAAGCTGTTCTACGTGCCGCAGCGCCCGTATATGACCCTCGGCACTCTCAGGGATCAGGTGAGACGTTTTATTAAAAGTACATTAACGAAGATAAATAATTCTTGTTGCTAAACGAGAATTTTACTTGTATTGTTTAGCACCACCGTCCTTATTTATGTCCTAATTACGTTACATCCAAAAGTTGTCTGGAAGAAGGCGCTTTTAGCGATAAGACTGCACATAATGCCCATTTAAAAAAACTCTTGTATATTTGTCTCTTAATTTGGTGTCAATAAAGTATTTGTATTGTATTTAAATTAAAAAAACGGATTGCTTAAAAATTATAATTATATAGAACACCACTAGAAGTCTGTTATTTCAAATAAAAAAGAATCATCTGAATCTGGACAGAAATCCCAGAGATATAAAGGTACGTACAAAAACAACATGAATTTTTAAAAGAAAGTACTGAAACAATTTTGATGAAATTTATTTAGAAATAGTCTTCAAAATAAAATTCTTCCAGAAGATATGAAGAAACTTAAACTGACAACAAAATATAGCACAATTCTAAATTATTAGAAATAGACCGAATCAATAAAATTAGGTAAACTAAGTGCACTTTGAGTTTGAAAAGGAAATTTCCCTTTAATATGTCGACTCACACACAGGAAATGAAAATATTAAATATAAATTCTGATTCTACCGGTGCTTCGGAAATACGCCCGCTAGAGAAGAAAGAACAAAGACTCTATTAAGAATTTGTAAAGCATTCGGAAACCTTTGGTAAGTCTTCTCGTCGACCATGCGTTAGAAGAAGCCTACGTCCAGCTGTGGACAAGTATAGGCTGATGATGACGATGATATTTTTTTTATATACATAAAAAAAGCACTTCACTTCCCAATTCTCGCCTATTCTTTGTTTAACACAACAATATTTGACTTCTTCTTCATTTCCAGGTGATATATCCCCAAACGCGCGAGGAGATGGTCCGGCGCGGGCGCACAGACGAGCAGCTGAGCCGGTTCCTGGAGATAGTGCAGCTGTCGTACCTCACGGGGCGGGACGGGGGCTGGGACGCCGTCGAGGACTGGATGGATGTGCTGTCTGGGGGGGAGAAGCAGAGGATCGCCGTGAGTTACCTTATTTTTAACTAGTTGCGTCCCGCGGGTTTTCTCGCGTAAGAATTTGTCTGGGAAAAAGTATCCTGTGTCCCAGGACCAAAAGTTAAAGTACTAAATAACAAACTTCGTTTAGCCGACAAATAGTTTTTTATCGATTGCTCGGCTTCTACTCATCGTATTAAGATACCAAGTACACTGATGGATTTTTAAGCTATCCATCAGTGAAACCGCATCACAATCGGCCTATTATTTTTTATGTGGTGCGAGAACAAACAGACAGACGCCATTTTTTAATTATTTATGTCCTTGTTCAGTAGCTTATTTTAAATCCCCTAGCCTAGACTAAGTCTTGTAATTATCTTCATTGTACAGACTTTTGATACTTACTGCTTACTTGCTTGTTTGTCGTAAGGGCTGGCCTCTGGTGTCAGAGTTAGTAAGGCCACCCGAGGGCCTCTGACATGGCTTAACGACTGCTATTAACAACAGCCGGTTCGGCCGGTTTATCAATAACAGCCGGGATAAACAGCTTGACTTGCCCTCCGAAGCACGGAGCGATGGAAAACCTAGAAAAGCAAGATAGCTTAGAAAAGTCATAAGCGTTCTAACTTGCGCTTGTATACCGCTAGGCCACCATTCTTTATTACAAGTATAGCATTCTATGATTTATCTATGGCATTAGTTAGAGATATCAGCTCAAACTAGTTTCGTTGTATTGTCAGATGGCGCGGCTGTTCTACCACGAGCCTCAGTTCGCCATCCTGGATGAATGCACCAGCGCCGTCTCCGTCGACGTGGAAGGACAGATGTACCAGTACTGCAGAGAGGTAAGATACTTTTGGCCATTTGGTGTTCTAATGGTGCGTCTAAACATGCTGAACTACTGAGAATATATTTTATCAACACTCATATCGTAAAATCCGGATTATGAACTCAAAAAACACGCAAACTTAACGCACGGCACGTCTATAGAAAAAAATATATAGCACGTTTTTTTTGAAGCAAACAATGCTATAATTTATTTATTTTTCATTATAGTTACCAATAAGAGTTTTTTCTTCTTCTTCTTCTTCTTCTATGGCCCCAACCAACGAGGGTTTTGGCTAACATTTTCCATAATAGTGCAGTTTGACAGGGATGTTGTAATATATATATAAAAAACGAGCCGTAGGCGAGTCCATTCATTTGGGAGCTACAATGCCACAGACTGACATACACACACCCTAAACTTTACAAATAACCCACTTTTTGCAATCGAGGGTTAATAAACATCAGTGAACAGTCAAAGTTATCTTCAGTAATTCGGTCATACGAAACTCGTCGCAGGGAGTCGGTGCAAATCTCTATGTGACCCCTCGTTTTTATAGGTTTGATTACAAATGGTTGCTGTGACGAATGACGGATCGTTGATTATAGGAACCGGTCATTACACGCTTCTATGTAACATTGAAACTGACTGACTGAGCGGAGGTTATTGTGTTTATCAGCCTATGTATGGTATTATGTACGTCTGTTCCTTTGTGGCACTATATAGACCAAACGCGTGAATCAATTTTGATGATTCTTACGTTAATCGATTTGTCTTAATCTTGCTACTAAAGACATGACAGAAATTAAAATTCAATATGGCGACAACCAGACACAAGATAAAAAAAGAAAAAAAAACGACGAACGTGGGGTATCATTGAACAGGTATTTGAAAATCATCTTTAGGTTTCTGTTATCATTTTCCATTTCGGATGACCATTTTGGATCCATTACAATTTAAAGTTGGTTAGCAACCATTGTCAGTCCGGTTTTTTCTATATGCGTACATGTACTTGTTGTTCCTACAGATGGGGATATCCCTGTTCACGGTGTCGCACCGCAAGTCGTTGTGGCAGCACCACGACCACTTCCTGCAGATGGACGGCCGCGGCGGGTTCGTGTTCGGAGAGATCGACAACGAAACGCAGGAGTTCGGCTCCTGATTTATACGGCACTAGAGTGTACATACAATAATCATACATTAGTAACTGACATTCCCCGTTCCCGCACTGAACGCACCGCGCTGACGCTACGCACCCCTGCGTCATGCCCCAACGACAAGTGTCTATTTAGATTGGGAATTTCTTTATTGAAAAAAAAAATGTCGTTTGACCGTCCTTTCAGAAGAGCACGCGGGGGACCCGTTGGGTTAAAATTAGGGATGCTATACCTAATGGTATTGTTGTCCGGATGCGAAAATTGACATTAGAAGAAGAAATAATCGGATATTAGGGTTCTGGAAAATTATCCAGAACCCTTTTGCTTTTATAGTACTCTAGCCTCGTACGAGTAATATGTGGTAAATGGGCGCGCGGCTGGGTAGTACAGGGTAAGTACAGGGACGGGAAAAGTCGGTTCTCTACGGAATATTTAATTATTCTGCAGTTGTAGTATAGTTAGCTATGTTAGTGCTGGAGCTATCTTTCAGACATTTTAAATGTTAATTATTATTCAAAGATATTTTATAAACGATCAATATCGATTTACATACAAGGAAAAAACCGGCACAAAATTCAAATTAAGTGTGTCTACACTTGTTACTTTTATATTAAGTACGGTACGTTTACAAAAAAATCACAACCAAAATGGCTTTAGTACAGTAAATTCCATGAAAATTTAAAAGGAAGGAATATAAGAGAAAGGTAATAAACTATTTCTTAGTAAGCGGCCTAGTTTCAAATGGTCTCTGGGTTAAACCGCTCCGAAATAAAGTTAATAAAGAAATAAAAGAAATCATTAGACAGCATTTTTTTTTAAAACATACAATGTTACCCATCAATGTTATTATTTCCTAAGAATTGTTGATTGTTGAGATAGTCTACATGCTAAATAAATTTTAAATAAATTTCAACTACGAACGAAGGACTGCACTTAAATAAAGCAAGGTATATTTTTATTTCTTATTCTGGCATTATTCAACACAGTTATTAAACACTTGTATGATGTTTTTTTTATATCGCAAAAGTTCGTGCTAGTGATTTTCTAAAGTATAATTTCTTCAAGTGTATTTATTAATAATTACGCAATTTGTATATATATACTTTGGAAAGTACGTTACTATACAGGTTTTTTTTTTTTTAAACTTTAAACCGATGTAGCTACAGGAAAACATTCTTATGAGGCTTTCTTTGACTATTAGATATATTTTAACCTGCATATACTGATTTGAAAAAAAACAGTCTGTAAGAAAATTTAACATATATATATTTTTTTAATTTTTTTTTTTATTTGTATGTCTCTAGCGGACCACTTGTGGTTAGAGTACTAGAAAAGTAACCAACCCGATCACGTCAGCTTTCAAAGAACCATCTCGATCACATCAGCTTTCAAACAGGAAAACCCGCATCAAAATCGGTTCATTTGTTTTGGAGCTACGATGCTACAGACAGAGACACACACACACACACACACACACACACACACACACACAGTGATACACATCCTAAACTTATAACACCCGTCTCTTTGTTCGTGGGTTAAAAATACTGGCCGCCACAAAAAAAAAAAAAAAAATTTTTTACATCTGCCCTTACTGCTCCGTCTCCTAAATCTACCCTCTGTTGGTAGCCCACTAGTTATAATAAATACTACGTTGGGGTGTATATTTTTTATAACAAAGTAGACAGTTGTTGCTAATTTATAAATGATCATAAACTTTTGTTTTAATAAATGTTTATTTATTTATTTTACCATTATGATTTTGTGATGTCTGATAAATAGTAAATTTTTGATTGTGGTAAAACCACATTCATTTGCTTCACCATCAGCCTTTAAGGCAGGGACAGACAAGTCTCACTCACACTACGCAAAGCGACTTAACCAAATGTCATCAACCGTCGCGTGCGAGAATGTCTGTATCTACCTTTACGTTCTAAAATCGGCGTTGGTATTCAATGCGACTAGTTGCAAACAATTTTTCAGTATCGCGTGCATGCTACATTGTTATTGCACTTAGATGCCGCGCACTCGAGTTTATATTACTTTGCGTTGGATAGTGAAATTATTATTGCAACTGGTTGCATTAGGACAAGGAAATATCCACTTATGTGGCATTTAGATGACGATTACGATGAAAATCTCATTGCAACTAGTCGCATGACATATATAATACGGCTGCAGGTCTTCTCTCTGAGAGTATAGGCTAATCCAAGCTGACTTTTTGCTAATTGGTTATTTTATAACAACTTAAGTTATTTATAGAACATTTTTATATAAATTTATGTTATAAGTTATACTTAAATACATATTTCAATAATTTCGATACTTGTGATGTCTTATGTGATAATTATTTAATACTAACCATGATGTACTACATCGACAATTTAAAAGACTTTTACAAGTTACCAATCACATTAAACATAGTAAAATAAAAAGTCACAAAACAAAATAAAAATATATAATTAATAATTTACTCGAAGTCCTATGTAATTATAGGTATAACTTGCGTCAATAAACAAACGCTTTGAATATGGCAATTATTGACATATTGTCTCGCTCATGTTGCATTAATCTGCAGCAGACAGCTTGTGAAAATATTCAAATAGTAGTTACAGTAGTCGCAGCGGAAGTATGTGTCTCGGAAGTTGTCTACTAGTCGCTGCGCAAACTGCTATTTTTCAGGCGCAATCCCGATGTTGAAGGTGAAGGTTGATTGTATAACTGCCTCGCTCACTCGCTTACGTTTTTCGCATATTCTATCTCGCTGTTACTTTATGCTGTTTTATCCCCACAGCAGTATCTGCGCAATCGTTCACAGAGTCTAACTTCACAAATATATAGATTGGCTGCGACTACTGTACTTATTGCCGATAGTTGTACTTATCTTAAGTTTGAATAAGAATGCATTTTTATAATTAAATATATAAAAGTAATTCGTTAAAAAATGAGGATAATTTAATTATCTTCAATTTTAACTAATTACTTAAATGGATAGTTTACTCACACCAACAGTTTTTTTTCTTCGAGTGTATGTAAAATCGAGTAGGTAGAATGGAAATCTAGTTTCTAATGACATAATGATATATTTTTCTAAAAGAAATAAATAAAAGTGTGTTGCGGCATTTGAGGTAAGTAGCCCGGCGATACACGTTACATACATAAGTACATAGTTAAACACTTGTGAATGGTTTGACGTCTTCATAATAATTAAAATTGTACCTACCTACTTATTTGTAAGTAATTTTTGTTTTGTAAATGTTAATAATTTAATAAAGTACTTGTTTCGGCGTGACAGATTCTGTGATAGATGTTAACTTGTGTTGTTGTTGCTAACGTCGGGTGCTGGGTAAATAAACAGGTTGAGGATAAATTGTTGTTGTTATTTAAAAAGCACAAATTTAAAATTTATATAATCCCCGACCCCCACCCCTCATTATAGCTAAGAAGCATCTAGATCACATCAGTTTTCAAACATAAAAAACCGCATCTAAATCGGTCCATTCGTTTGGGAGCTATGATCCTAACCCCCCCCCCCCCCCCCATATAGCTAAGAACCATCTCGATCACATCAGCTTACAAACAGAAAAAACCGCATCAAAATCGGTCCATTCGTTTGGAAGCTACGATGCCACAGCAGACACACACACAGTGACAAGTTGGTATGTAACCAACTTATAACACCCGTCTCTTTGTTCCGATAATAATTGTGTTTTCACATGACTATGAGTCTAGTAGTTTTTATTCTATAATCGTTTGCTGCTAGATGTAGGCCTCTCTTTGTGGACGCCACTGAGCCCAATATCTCGTGCAGTTTCTGCCGGCCGCCTTTCGCAGACTGTCTGTGAGTCCGACTGTGTAGATTGTGTAATTATTTAGAACCAGTAAGTACTTCCATAACTCATTCATCATCAGTCATTGACAATCTATGCCTTTTGAGCTTAAGTCTTATTCTGTGCTGTGTGCTAATCCTTATGAAAACGTAGTGACTATAATAAAACATTATATCTTCTAGCTAGGATTCATTTTTAGAAAATGTTGTTTTATTCGTGTTTTCAACAATGAACTTTATCGATAATCAACTTAAACATCAACTTATTTTTTATTTTTTTCTGTACTTACGTAATAGGTTGATAAAATGTAAAAAAATAATTATATATTTCTAATATAATATTAAACTAATTGCACGTGATTTTTTATTTAAATAATCAGTTCATATTTTTTTATTATTATGTCGGTAAGATCGAAAAATATTATTCATATTTCATCAGCATGTAATTCGTATTTAAATATAATTTCTTAAAAACCCAATTTACCAAAAAAAAACATCCAGGTACTTTGGATAAAATTAAGGAACTTCCTAGTATCTACCCAATGATATTATTATCAATTGGAAAAGATTTCTTTAAATTTTTCAGTGTAATACGATCAATATCAGTCTATATGATATTTGCAGGTAAATAGGTGCCATAAAATTGCACATGGAGCCACTAAAATTGTGTTGTGATATATTAGGTACTCTCTAATCTGTGGTTGTGATTGTTTTAAAATATTAGCTGAAGCACTGAATAAATAATATTAGCATGTTTAAGAGCTTCTTGTCTGAAAGGTACATGATTAAGGTGAGCAGGCTCAGTGAAGGTAATACAACTACAAAAAATAAATAAACAGAATACGAAGTAGACGCGGTTGTTGTGCTTTGATTTATTTTCTCAAACTTGTGTTTCTTCGAGTGTTAATGTTTAATATTACTGGAATATTAATCAATTATGCAATTATTATGTAGGCAAATTATTAAAAAACGCGGAAAAACGTGCCTTTTCGTCTTCTCTCCGGAACTCCCTAGGAAGTTTCAGTAAAGATCCACCACTTTACTGAACCGTGACCTTACTAGACTTTTGACTACCTACCTGAATGACTAGAAACTGGACATTATGACTATTCCTTGAATAAAACAGCTTCTTATTTAAACTGTACATGACACTGGCTAAATGCAATAGTCGTGCGGAGCCAAACAATAAAAAAATATAGAGGATCTTTCTTACATTCAACGTAGTTTTTTACAAAAGCTAAATCCGATTGTTTTTTTAAGTTGAAGTGTTTTAATTATGATAAGTGGTAGAGACAAGGAAGTTATAAGTACGTAAGTAGGTACATATAACTTCCTTGGGTAGAGATAACGAAAGTGATAAGTTCAAGTACGCTACATACACCTACTAAAAATTGTTAACAGATGTGAGGACAGAAAAAAATATTATTGCACCTTACGCATCCTACAATTTTTAAACTAGTTTTTAGAAAAATAAATAATTAACAAACATACATTTGACTTTTTTACTCTATATAATACTATTGTTTCTATAGTGTACATATTATTATTTTGTAGCTTATTAAAAAAAAAAATAAGCCAATAAAATATTGGCAGCCCTACGCACGGGTCGAAATGATTTCGCTTTGTGTAGGATGTTTTTGCCACTTGTTTAGAAAAATGCAATTATTTCCCATTTTGAAACTCCCACACAAACTTTAGGTGGGCGTCGTATGACGTCATATGACGTTATTAGCTAATTTGACGTAAGAGTTCCATTATGCGAAGAAAATAAACATATTAGTCTTATTCTAAACATCTTTATAGTAGAGAGTCTAATTTTATACTTCTTTCTTCCTTTTTTAAGAGGATCTTAATATTCGTGATGGTGAAAACGAGGAAATCGCTTATGAGGTGTATGTGAAACTTACGAAACTACCTAAAATTAACGATAAATGGAACGTAAACTACAGCGCTTCGCATCAGCTGTTGTGAAAAAGAATTAACGGGATATCGCAAATATAACTGGTCACACCGACGACGGCCACATCAAAAAACTGGGGGTCTGGCGTGACCCTGTTATTTCTATTCAGCAATAAAATAGCTGTGTAATCTAAGATAGCTCTTCTACAGTTCGATTAGTGTTCTCTATAGACATTATTGTGAATTGTATGTACAAACCATGGAACGCGCTACAGGGACCGAAGTGTACGGGTGTGGCTCGTCCCAAACCACGGACATAACGCTGAATATACAAACGACCACGGGTGGTAATTTCTCTATCAGTTTGAACGGCCAAAATACAGTGGAGCACCTCAAAAAGCTAGTTTCCAAGAAGTTAAAGGTGTCCAAAGATCGAATATGTCTGCTGCATCGCGAAAGGTGAATATAAAAGTTTTGGACGCCAAGCTTCTATTGTCAAACATATTACGGAAATATGTCGATACGATGACGCATCAGCGTTATTCGACTGGAGTATTTACGCTAGTTTTATCTTCGCAGACAACTAAGGGATGGCACTCTGGAAGATAACGGGTTGTTGGACGGCTCCCGAGTGATACTCCTGCCGAGCGTCGAGACAGGCCTGCTGGTAAGTGCTCCGATGTTGTTTCGACATCCATTCTTTATGATCTTGATAATCACGTGTTTCACAACAACGTGAAATTCAATGCCCATTTATCACAATGATGATGTTACTGGCTAATTAGGAGGTGTTTCACTAACATTAGGTACCATTACTGTTTCCAGAGTCAGAGACCCGAAAATTCGGTAATGCAGGCACTGGAGTCTCTCAATGATTCACAAGTCAATGATTTCTTGAGTGGTAAATCACCCCTCAATCTCACAATGCGATTAGGAGATCATATGATGTTAATCCAACTTCAACTATCCACCCTGAATGGATCATCAACTGGCCGATCCTTGCGCACATCCACACCTACAAAGACTACGTCAGTGCAGACGCAGAGTGATCCCGCAGATACGCCTAGCCCTCAGGAATCCCCACAGAAATCCACAGACAATGATGATTCAGTAGAAAAACCCGTTAGAGAACCCCGAGCTGCACAATTCCTGGCAAAAAAAGAATTAGAAATGATACAGAATGCTTTCGAATTGTATCGGTCATTTGCAGAGGAAAAATTTGGCAAAACATCTGAAGAAAACGAAGAGAAAGACGAGTCAGCCAACACAACAAACTGTACTATATCAGATTTATCAGATGCATCAGTCGAAAACGACCAGTCTCCAATCAAATCTCTTTCTAGCTTGGTATCCAATCCGATTGACGCCTCCGAAGGTGCCAGACAAGCGGCTCTGGTAAATGCAGTGAAAAATAATTTAATAGATTTCCTTTCCAATAATAAGTTAACCGACAATGCAACACCTTCTACAAGTGCCATGAGCGACAAGCCATGTACATCCATGTCTTCCCAAACTCCAGATAGCTCACTAAGTGATGACAGTGGAGATAACTTCACAGACCAAAGCTCATTCCTTGCTGAGAGCACCATAGATGAGTACCCCATGGAGAACCTGTTCAATAGCGCAGTAGACAAAGGTCTGTTTGAAGACCAAGATGAAACAATGATGGATCGGGAGATATCCAACTTGGCCACAACTAGTCACGGTTCCCAGGACTCAAATGCAACTCTACCCTCATTCCAAAGTATAAATGAGCCTCTGAAAAATAAACGTTTCCAGTACTTACTCCATAAAACGTCCAAGTTCAAACATCCAATAGGACAGAATAAGCAAAAAGCCTTCATGCAGTCCGTGGTGAATAAACATAAGAAAAGAATGCAAAACCGCCAGGACAACAACCTGACACAACCATCTACCTCAAGAACAGAGCCTTATATCACTAATTCCAGGAAGCTGATCTTGCAGCCCAGTAGTGGGCAAACCGATGACAATTCAACCCCATCTACTTCTAAACAATGTCCGTTCAGAGCTCCCGATGCACCCAAAAAGCCAGTGAGAGCATCGCCTCCACCCACAGTCGACACTAAAGCCCTTATAGAAGCTTCCAAAAATTTAACTCAGAAGTTGAAGAAATTGTCAAAGGAAGTTTTGACAAACAAAATAGACAGATCCCCTGAAGACACCGTGCGCTCGAAGATCGGTTCCAGAGCTGTGATAGAGTCCATGAAGCACCACGGCAAAGGCATATATTCAGGAACCTTTTCGGGCACATTGAATCCCTGCCTGCAAGACAGGTGAGTCCATGCTCAATGTAATTATGTGTTGTGTTAGGATCAACTGTGTAAACAATTCCTAGGAAGCGAACCGTGAAAATAAGAGATTTGAAACATTTACAGACTTGTTAATACCGCAACATTATCAATTCAGTGACTTGTCAATTCCAGAAAAATGCCTAATATCAAAGTGCTATTATTATTCTGTGCTAATATATCAATATTTGTGTATGATAGACCGAAGTACACTCACAAGCGCCATTTCTAACGATACTAACTATTTTCAGATATGGCCGTCCAAAGAGAGATATCTCCACCATTATTCACATTCTGAACGATCTGCTGTGCGCCACGCCTTCTATCGCCGCCTCAACGGTAATACTACTTTAAATAATTATCTATTTACAATCCCTTTCCTCACGATTGTGCACTAACACTCTTTTGTTTGTACATTTCAGAAGGATTCAAAGCACACATGCACTACAGATGCGTCGAGTAAGTGTTTGGGTTGCCAGGTTGCGTGCACGTATGGACAGTGCGACGGGCACGCGGCGTCTACATCGGGGGCTGTGAGGTGCAGCTGCGAGCGAGGGGCGGAGTGCCAGTGCCCGCGGCCGGAGCCCGACGCGTGTCCCTCTTGCGCCGCACAATCCAGCGCCGGCGAACTCTGCAAGAAGTGCGACACCGCCAAAACCCTAGCCCTCGAGAACTCCAAAACCAAGTGCAAACTCGAACAGCTCAGGCTAGTGATGCAGCAGAAGAAGCAGAGGCGTGAGGCTCGGAAACTGAAAACGCTGCCCTACCCCACCGCCCCGCCTAAAACGATATCCTCCCCGGAACAACCCCCCATCCAGGAGGAAATCGAGACGGTCGCTTAGTGCCGTCACGTAATTTATTAACGCTTTCGATTGCAACGGTTCTCCGCCATTTTGTCACGCTTCTGTATGGCAATTAATCACTATTTCAGCGGCCTCTGGTTTAAGAGCCGTCCGTGGTTCGATCGTGTCAAGTTAACCTCCCGTGGGACGCCCGCGAGGCGATGACTGCAAATTAACGAGTGATAACAGTTATAACGGTTCCTCTAGGCTACTTTTCTACCTAAAGCTTTCACAACTATGTACTGCATTTGAAAAATGGATATGTTTTCATGCAAAATGCGAATTTATGCAAATGTTTTATTGTCTAACAACTCGAAAACTCTTTATTTATTCTCTCCTTTGACAATGAACTAATTCTATGATATTTCACCAAGTTTTGGATTTGAAGCGAGCATATATGAAAAGCTTTGGGTATGATAAGTGTTTACACTGTAACAATGTATATTCTAAATTGACGTTTTGACTATGTTTGGATTGTAACTGTAATTTTTAAGTGCTATTATAAATACGCATGTACAAATGATACAAGATTGAAGTAGTGAAATCACCTAGGTTATGCATAGATACAATAAGGCCCGAACAGTTGTCTAGCGCGCCTTCAAATTGATTTTGTTGTTATTTTTTAGATAGTACTTTATTATATTGGGTTCAGTCGATTTTTAGACGCGTGTATCTGCATAGTATAATTATATCTGTTGAAATTCAAAGGGGATGATATGGGCTTAAAGTTAGGCATCGCCGCCGATGCATCTTGTGTGAATTATTGTTTCTTAAATTAGGACGAGTTACTTTATCCCATTTTTTTTAGTAAATAATTGGCACTGTTATTCTTCTAGTTATTTTTTCTGTTTTCTTTTTTCTCCTTACACAGATATGTTGTTGATGATAATAAAATGTTTCTGCATTAACTGATATTTTTGTTTAGTATCTTATATTGTTTTTATTTAAATGTTATTTTTGTACACAAGCACACACGAGTGAACACTTGAAATCTAAACTGCAATAAAGATAATTAAAGGGTAGGTTATCATTTAGAAGGATAGGAGGTACATAGAAATCCTAGACTTGAGATAATAGTAGCTTTGTATATAATGGTTATGCTACAAAATTGAATAGTGATGAACAGCTTTCTATCTATATTACGTCAGTTTTATATAAACAATTTAATTTCAATAAAAAAGTGTAATTCTGTGACTGCTGTAGTATAAAAAACAGTAGACAAACGAGAATATTATTAAATTGTATAAATTCAAGCCGAAAAATATATAATATTTTTAATAAAGTACGTATGAACGCCCAAATTTCAAAACTAGTGAGGATCAGCAAGACTTTCTTAAAATGTTATGAGCTTATATTTTTTAATTACTCAGTCTTTGAAATGGGTTTCGTGACTACGATCAGCCTGTTATTTTACATACAACTATGTTGATGGATAACTTACTGTACTCGAGACGCTTCCGAAATGAATAACTTAATTTCCAAACCGCAATTAACGTCGGTTACAACAAAGGTCTATAATTTAAGATTTTCTTAGAAAAAGTGCAAACTGTAATGACCTATTTTCGGAGCGTAATTATTGTTTCGCGCAATCGCATCGCCATCACTTTTTTAGCTTTGTAGCGCGTAAAGTGACGTGTCTTGCTTTTAAACGGTCGCGGTCACGCCTCAGTGCGTAACGCCAAGTGATCACGTTTTGCGTGTTTTTTTATTTGCAACTAGTGACCCGCCCTGGCTTCGCACGGAGAAGTTAATTTTTTATTCCTTTTACAATACATTTACTTGCACCGCTCGTGTCACGTCACGTCTTATTCCACATCGTCGCCCATAACAAAGTAGAACTATGCATGTACTTACCTAGTGGCAGGAACGAAGAACTCACGCCCGTTGCAATTCTATTAAAGTTTTTAATTGTCGTGTCGAAACTTCTAAACTACGATACTCTTCAAAACTGTGCTGTGTAAAAGAAAGAATTGATGTAAATTCATTGAGGAAAACTTCTATAAGATTTAACTTGTGAACAAAATGTTTGTTTGCAAAACTATGGACTATAAGTTTTGCGCGGATCTCTAAAAAAATTGGTGAAAACTGTACCGTAATCTGTTGCGGTTCTCAAGATTTGCGAGGTCTCACAGACAGACAGACACGCGCGCCGGCGACTTCCTTTTAATACAATATGAACATTGTGATATCAGTTATTTGAAATAGTTAATTCCTCGGTAACTTCCACCAAGTGCTTGGAATTGGGATGCCAGAACCAGCTCCATCAGATTTAAATAAGTTAAAAAAAAACTGACCTCTTCTAAATGTCTTTTACAGCTGTTCTTTAACCACCTCCAAGATTTAAGATACTTGCGTCCATAATTAACCTAAATATTATAATAGTGATAGTAAAGTGCGACGGTTTTGAAATTGGGCTCTTATTTATCAGTAAACCTCATAACAGTCTTCCGTTTGACCGGTACGTTGTGCAGATTTCCAAATCCTTAGTTGGTAAGGGACCAAATCAAACAAGCAGTCATTTGCATTGTAAAGCAATAAATATTATTCAGTTTCCCATAGTAGGGCCAGTTATTCTTTGGTAGGGCCAAGCTTTTTTGTGTCTCGGTTGGCAACATTAAATAAAAGATAAATATTTTTAGTATATTTATTTGAATTGTGCTGAATATATGTTGTAAACTGTGCCTTTATACTTTAATCAAATAGGCGTGTTGGTGTTTGATTTGTCTACATAGTTCTAAGTAGTCTTAACTAGATCAATGTATAAAAATATGAATTGTTTGCCAACCGTGATGAATTCATTCTAATAAACACCCGTGTATGTGCCTAAACATTAAGGTTCGTTTTTGTATTGTGCCGAAAGTACATTGGTATGGTTAGCTATTTCTGTTCAAAATTATTTGTACAATTACGTCTATTTGAAGTAAACCTCTAATGTAAAAACAGCCTTAGCTCCTTTGCTAAGTAAAGAAAGCATAAAATATCTAATAGATTAGATTATCTTCATTTGCAGTGGATATACAGCTTAGTGTTGTGCCATATATTTTTTACGATTATTTTGTTATGGCCTCAAATATTCAGTTATTTAGATCTCTTACCTTATCATATTCCTACGATCTCATTCCGAGTCCTGTCCATACATCTCTATATCATGTACCTACTTCCAAATGTTTCTTTCTCTAATATTTTGTACACAACATTTGTTACCAGTATTTAGTCGAAAATGGGTTTGTTGTTTTCAGGGAGAAATATCGTGAATTGTTTTTCTTTATATTTGCATGTCTACTTGTCTAGTGAGGAGAATAAAGTTACGTAACAACAATGTGATTGTTTTTATAAATCAGCCCTAAAATACAGCTAGGAATGAGCTACTCCAATGCAGGGCTGAATTGGAGTATATCCTAATATACTCCAATTCAGCCCTGCAAAGCATTTCACTGTCATTTGTGCAACAATTTTAGCAGATTTTGTTTGCAACTTAGGCACATTACGCTACGTACTTTTTTGATGTGTAACATCTTTCCTTTCGCTTTTCTGCAATGGGAGTGATTTCGTGAAAAGGGACGGAAGTGTGTAACAGGAAGCAGGGGAGGCGTGCGCTATGTGATTTGACCAATGAGCGCGCACGGTGCTAGAGTATGTCATCATCATCATGTCAGCCTTTAGAAGTCTACTGCTAAACATAGGCCTCCCCCAAAGAGCGCCATGACGAGCGATCTTGTGCCACCTCCATCCACCGACTTCCTGCGATGGCTACAATGTCGTCGGTCCATCGTGTGCGGGGTCTCCCCAGACTTCGCTTGCTTGTTCGTGGTCGCCATTAGATAACCTTTATTCCCCAGCGGTTGTCGGTTCTGCGAACTATATGGCCTGCCAATTGCCACTTCAACTTGCAAACTCTGAGAACTATGTCGGTAACCTTCGTTCTTCTACGGATTTCCTCATTTCTGATTCTATCACGTAGTGAAACACCGACCATGTCTTAGTGCCGTATGTCATCACTGGCAACACGCACTGATTATAGCCTTTCGTCTTAAGGCTCTGCGGTATCTGCGACGAGAAGATATGGCGTAATTTCCCGAACGCTGCCCATCCATCCGAGGTGTCCGTCACTACAGCCGGCTATTTGTTTGTACGCAGCCCAAAACTTCCCAAACTGTAGTGCTCAAATAGTTGGATTCGTCGGTTGACCTCTTTGTCGAAGTTGGATCTACCCAGTTGAATCGTCTGACCCAAGTAGACATAGTGATCAACAGCTTCGATAATATCGTTCCCTACATAAACCGGCATGGGTACGACATGGGCATTTGACATGATGTTCGTCTTGCCCATTTTCATTTTAAGACCCACCTGTTGGGAAACAATATTGAGGTCACTGAGCATTGCTGAGCTAGAGTATGTTAATGTTGCATATTACCAAGGTGAGATGTCAAATGTCACACATGGGACTACTGTAAGGTCGTTTTATTTAAACCCAAACACTTCTTGAATCGTACAAAAGCGGCGCCTACGCAGTTGTACTGTTAGCGTAACCAATATATGTGTAAATGACGCAAGTATGCAAATTATACGACTATGGCACGTGAACTGTAAAGCAGGTGCGGGTTAGTAAAGGCACAGAATAAATAATAGTACAAGTACAGAAGGCTAACTGAGTAAAGTCATTTAAATAAATAGCAACTCTCGCTACAACGCTTTAGAGTGCAATTTAACTCGCACGGCGCTGCGAGCTTTCAATTATATTTACCTAGAAGGCGCTCGCCCACCGCGTGCAGGCTAGAATGCACCGTATCACAACGCGCGAGAACTTCCATTGCTCTAACCGTTTCAGAATCGCTCTGTCCCTTTTTCGCTCGGTAGGGTTGTATTAAGATATGACTAGGTACTTGTACTACTAATTATTCTGTGATATGTTATGACTTAGATATTGTAACAGAATAAATAAGTAATAATGTATTATGTTATTACTTATTATTATAAATTAAAATAGTTCTATTACATACAATGACATTCTTATCAGAATAGACCTACTTCCTCATTTTTACTACCTACCTATCCCGTTTTCAGACCGCCGATAACTTTAGTGAGGTACCTACCTACGTGTCGTTGGTTGATTATGATTATATCCTATAGGTATTGCACTTTGATGAATAAAGGTGCCTGTCTGAATTCCATGCTTTTTAATGAGTGAAAAATAAATTGCTACCTACGTAATAAAAGGTATTAAAAGTAGGTAGGTATTATACGAGACATATATTATATAAATTCCTATTAGTTGTAGGCTATTTACTAAGTCAGCACAGTAATTCATTTTCCGATCAACAATACCTACTGTAATCAATTATAAAATTACGTTGATCGATTTAATAAACGACTTTATTTCTGCGCGGAAAAACCTTAAATATGCGTAGCTTCGGTATGGAACACAAATGAAATAACAAAACTATAGGAACTTACGTAATAAAAAAATATCAATATCTAACTACATAACTAGGACCTATTATAGGTATTACAATTTATTACCTTTCAATATCCTTTGGAAGCGTAAAGAATGACAATCCGTCATTTCTATCACTATTCAAACAGCTGAATGCTATGCAGTACTTTCTAGCTTTCTTCTTGGTACTCATAATTAAAATACGAATAAAGTTTGTCAATAACTTTACGTAAGTAGGTGCTCTATCGCTAAGTACAAGGCGCGCGACTCATCGAGCGCACGCTTGACACTCGACTGAACGGACCCGAATATTGGGTCCTCGAATTTATTTGTACTTGTTGCGGAGTGCGACCGCCCTGGTAAAGGTGAATAGTTTGAGGCCGTTGTCAAAATCAATAGAAACATGTTTTTTCTAAAATCTTTAATTTACCGATTCTGTCATGTAAGTGTAAAAACCTACGATCTATCACACTCATTCCGATCTCGCGGCACAAAATGTACGCGCGTCAACAATGTTCACAACACTAAATATTATAACTACTTTACAACAAACGATCAAACACTAACTTAAAAATGTACGTTATGTAAGAAGACTTAACTAAGCGGGACATGAATTAACAAACAAATACAATCCGAACAAGTGATAATGAAGATTTACAACGCGGGACTTAGGAAAAAAACACTGTACTTGTAAATTATTTTATTATAAAGAGTTCATTTTAATATAAATAGCACATAACCCACACACGCGTTTGCACGCACACTGACACCCACCCGAAGGATCCACTCGGCTATCTCGTAAGCGAGTAGATCTTTCGAGAGTAGAATTATGTATTTAAGATTTAGAACAGTAGTGTACTCATGCCACCCATTTCGGCTTGTTCTTTTACGAAGATTTCGAAGTACTGGTAGATGATGGTGACGGCTAGAAGTATACCGGTTCCTGAGCCGATGGCGCCGAGGAAATCGGCCAGGACTGATAGGGCTCCGATGCACAGGCCTCCGAAGGCGGCCGCCGTCGGGATGTATCGGTTAAGCTCGTGGATCATCGAGTTGTCTCGGTGACCGCGCATCACCATTTGTTGCTCTTTGAGTTGCTTGGCGACCTGTGGAAAGGACTCGGTTGAGATATTGATTTGTGAGACAGAAGCACAAGGGGTGATTACTATTGTCAGTAGTAGTGTAGTTTGGTAAAAAGGGACGACAAATTCTTGAGTCTAAAATGTAAAACGTGAAGTAATATAACCTAATCAATCATCCTTAAGGGCGTCACAGACGACTACGATACGATAATATTTTATCTTAAGATAAAATATGGCTCGCTATACAATTTATATGAACCATCACAAACGGCGAAGATAATATATATTTGCATCTTACAGTATCTTAAGATATCGAGCGATATGGAATTTATTAAAAGATGTCATCTTAAGATACGAAATATATCGTAAAAGATACAAAATATATATTAATATACTATCTTGAGATACAAAATATATCGTAATATGCTCTACAGGTTGCTCTGTTTAGTATTCGTGACGGTTTTTTTAACCCCTGAACAAAGAGATGGATGTTATAAGTTTAGGGCGTGTATCAGTGTGTGTGTGTGTGTGTGTGTCTGTGGCATCGTAGCTTCCAAACAAATGGACCTATTTAGCTGTATTTTTTATGTTTAAAAAGCTGGGGTAAACAAGATGATTCATAGCTATAATTTGAGGATGGAGGGGGGAGGGGGGGAGTAGTGCGAATCGTAGCTTTCGAACGAATGGACCGATTTAGCTGCGGTTTTTTATGTTTGAAAGCTGAGGTAAACGAGATGGTTCTCAGCATACTGCAAGTCGTTCTGTACAAATGCTCTCGCGCATGTTCGTATTTTATTTCACTAAATCTTCCTTAATCAAATTATGAATTTCGAGAAAAGTTTCCCTCGACTTATTTTTTTTTTTTTTTTTGTAGGATCATCTGCGTAAAGATTAAATTCACCGCGGCTTTTTCTAAATTTAATGTGATTTTCTATCCAAATTGATCACCTTTTACAGTGCGCTAATGCAATTTGCATATCAAATTCAAAATAAGAATCGTCGTCTGATGAGCTATCTAAATAGAAATAGAATAGAAAAAACTTTATTTGCGACAAACAACACAAAAGAAAATAATAATTTGCATGAGTAAGTCACAAATCGGCCCCAACTCAGCATAATGCTGGTTGTTAACCAACGCTGATCTTCCTTTGGAGCCGTTAGGTGATGTCACGGTCATACACACATGTACAGCTGCATAAAAAGATAGACAATAACTAAATTAAACAAACTGATATTAAAAATAATAATAAAATTACATTATACAAAACTAACAAGTAAGGAGCTAAAAATTAAAGCTTATAAGTTAAAAAGCAACATATATGACAATAATACACCAGTAACATATAACTACAGTACCACAAGATTACACGACGGTAACTTGTGACGACAAAGGAAGTAAAACAAAGAAGGGATAACAATCAATTTTAAGGTTTGGATTATTTATATTGCGCTCGTATCAAATTTAAGAGTTTGCTCTCGCTGCTGATGAGTGGTAAAAAATATTTGAGTTTAATTCTAAAACATTTTGCAAGTTCCTCACTGGCGGCGGGATGTTATTCCAGCATTTGGTAGCAGCGTAGCGAAAACTGCCTCTGAAAGCGGCTGAACTATGGCGTTGCGAGGAGAGCCGAGATGCTATCTAATAAATCTAATAGTGAAACCGTACTACTCATATTTTATCATCCTGAAATCCTATAGAAAGCGGTGAAGAAATACGTGTGGCACCTAGGACAGCCTGCGAGCGAATGAATAATTTCGCCTCCGTCCACTTGGCTCCCCTAATATGGATCCCCTGGGAGATTCATTTGGATTATTTGTCCACACGGATCCCCTGGGGGATTAAATATATTATCGTATCTTAGCCGTGTGTGATACCCTAAGATGCTATAATATTTTATATGCAGATATCGTAATATCAAATATTATAGTATCTTAATCGTCTGTGACGCTCTTTATAATTCTAATTATTTTGAGCCTAAAATGTGTCTTGTGAAGGAAAATCTAATCTACCACCCTTTTCAAAATGCACCATTTTAGTCTGAAGTAAAATCGAATCTATAACCCTTACAATGATACATTTGAGCCTAAAATATAGCCCGTGAAGTATCTATACTTATAATAAAGCAATAAGAACGAAAAAGTCTGTACAATGAATCTTCATTGTACAGACTTTTTCGGTACCAAGATACCAAGTGCTCCTGTTTAGTCAAACTCTAAGCTATACAACAGTGAAAACCGCATCGCAATCGGTCCAGTATTTTTTACGTGATGCGCGAACAAACATACAGACAAACTAACAAACAGACACAATTTAAAAAAATGTTATATTCTTGTTCAGTGGCTTATTTTAAGTACCCTAGAACATTTTTTTAAATATAGCACATAATGTACTTTTAACATAGAGAAATGACCACGCGTGCGAAGTCGCGGGCATCAGCTAGTACCTAATAAAGTACTTTTAACATAGAGAAATGACCACGCGTGCGAAGTCGCGGGCATCAGCTAGTACCTAATAAAACTCCCTTGCAATTCTAATACATAATTTATTCATAGCAAAGTATAACTCGTCGGAAGTGGAGGATATAAGATATTTGCGTGGGCGGTGTTACGAAACTTATAGCAATAATCGTTCAAGTTAACTTTCACCAAAATGTAGTTCAAAATCGAGAGCAATTTATTTGCATATTTCCAATTTCGCGGTCCAATGGAGCTCGCTCATAGACATGTCACATCATTATCTCTTCGGAAAACGAGCGAAGCTCGGTCTATTTGTTGGACATTATATTATTTGAATAAAAACAAAACGGCCTTGAAATGGATATAATAAAAAAAAACTACTAAAATTTTGATGACATTTATATGGGCGGAAGGTTTATCCTAAAAAAACTTTAGTATTGGTTGCTGAATCCCGGAGACCAACTAAAACAAAAACCATTGAATTTATGATGTTTTCCTGACTACGGCGAAACAAGAGAAGGGTAATGAGCTTAACAGTCTATGTATTAGTGATATAACGAATGTCATATTTTGGACATTCGCGAATGCGAATATCTGCTGCCAACATTCGCGAATATTCAGTTTTTGTTTAAATTTGGTGCCATTTGTTTAGGGCTTGGTGACTTTAGCGGCAGTCCCGTTCGAACGAAGTGCGTCCCGTTCGAACGAAGTGCGTCCCGTTCGAACGAAGTGCGTCTCGTCTGTTTTTCGTTCCGAGAATAGCCGAGTTAATACGAACGCATCCGATTGAAGTGTCATTCCGCTCGCGCCGGTGTTTTCGTAAACAAAACAAGTGAATTTTGAGGTTACAGTGTGAATAGTGATTATAAACATGAGTAAGTCAAATTATAGTGAGAATCTATTTTTTTGTTTAGAGTTAGACTATTTAATGGTCTATTGTATTATCTAAATATGAATATAAGAAGAATATAATTTTTGTTTGATTATCTAAATATTAAAAATATATACATGCATACATAGTATGTATGCATGTATATATTCACCGCAGGACTGTCATAGGCTATTTTTAACCCGAACGCAGTTGTTTTGAGTTTTAGAACTTATGTCTTGTTGAAGTAGGTTAAAAAGATATTACCAATCAACCAGTGCGCTAATGCAAGACCAGAAAGCCTGGAACTTATAAATCACCACAGTAGGACTTCTGAGGCCCTACTTTGGTTCAAAAGTACAAAGTTTAGGGATTAGTTTCGGATGGTCAAATATTACTCTAGTCATTCGTTTTTTTTTTCAAACCAAATTCGTAATTAGGCAGTATGATAGATAAATAAATATATTCGAGACAATTCACAATTACCTAGCCTCAAACTAGGATACCCTGTACTATGGGTACTAGACAACGGACAAACATACATAGATACGCATATTACATCCATGACTCGAAAACAAACATTTCTGCTCATCTCACAAATGACGGCACCTTGCGGGATTCGAACCCGCGACCGTTTGATTTCGAGTTAGGGTCACTAACCACTAGACCAACCGGTCGTCACATTATTATTAGAGTACAATACCAATTAGTTGATCGAACTAGGCGCAAAACATTGAAAAACAGAGAATAATATGTCTATACGCCCAGCTTAATAATAGGTTCAAGCCATCTCACCCACTGGTGCTGTAAGAACCAGTTAAGGGTATTCAGGAAATCCTTTTCCATTTATTTTTCCATTTTGCTTTCCTAATAAGCATTTTCTTATGTATGTAATAATCAACATCTATATATACTACGATTATCAAGTCGTCTGCCAATAAACCCTCCCTTTTATGTGAGAGGAGTCCACAAGCTTAAGACGTTATTCGGGCACATGATGTGATAAAACAATAATAAAAAAAAAAAGGTACTAATTGCGCCTCTGCCTTCATCCGTGTGGAAATGTAAAAAAAACTATTTTACCTATATATTTTTTCTTAATCCTCCCCAGTGAGGCTAACAAAATAAATCGGTCGAGCCATTTTCGAGACTAACGCACGGCAATTGATTGATTTATATATATATATATATATATATAGATATTATATATTTATATATATTGCTGTCTATGATTTATTATATATATATATATATATATATATTATACATAGTATACATGTACATAGTACTCTAGACAGGTTGTAGACATTTAATTATCGCCATTTTGACGCTGTTGGTGCTAATAGCAGTACTTTGGCAGTAGTGGGCGTCCTCGGAATCGGCATATACGAAAGTACGGCAGAGCCTATCCATAGAGATCAGCGATATCGATAGATATAAATATATATACACACACAAATAAATCGACGTTTCCATTGATCGACTCTAGAGTTCTATTGCTACTTCAATTGCATTGAAAAAAACACGAAAAGAACACGAGAATACGCAAATACCGTTATAAATATATTCTGTCTGTCTATACTCACGTCCTTCGCCGAAGATCCAGACACATCGATCCACGTCTTAGAGAAGAAAGCGCAGGAGCCCAGCATGAAGAACATGTAGAGTACAGCGTGCACAGGGTCTTGCGCGATGTGTGCGAGCGACTCCGGGGGGCTGAAGTAGTAGCACAGCCCGCCCACGGGATAGGCGCGCGCCGGCCCGCCGCCGCCCACGTCCGCCCACACGCCCAGCAGGTTTACTAGGAAGTTGCCGCTAAATTTCACTGCTAGCATCTGTGGGGGGGAATTGGGTAGTTGACAATAAATGAGTCACTGTATTAATAGATTAGACCTTATGGATTCCGAATATATGAACTTAATTCATAGAGAAAAATGCATAAAAAGGTTTTATTTTGCCATTTGACTTAATAATTTCGCAGTACGCGTGACGTCATTATTCCTAAATGCGCAGTTGATTTGTTCGTGTGACTTGCGTTTTTGTACATAGTGACGTTATACGGTCGCCATGACAGCAAAGATCGTTTTGTTAACTCTTGTAGAAATGTAAATAAAAGTAGTGTTTTTTTTAGCAGTGGCGGCTGCTTAGCCACACGCACACACACACACACATACACACCCAATCTTATAATTTTTCAATTGGAAAATGTTGGGTTTATATCAGGACTCGATTCGTCGCTTTGTATCCTTGTTTGTATTATTTTTGGTGTGGTGCACTTTCACTCTGGTGCCACAGTTTGCTAGAGGGCCTCTGACATGGCTTAACAACTGCTATTAAACAATAGCAGCCGGGACCGACAGCTTCACATGCCCTCCGAAGCACAGAGCAATAAAAAACTGCACATAACTTAGAAAAGTAATTGGTTTAGGACCGACCCCGATATAGTTGGATTCTAAGTTACACTATTGAACCGTTAGGCTACCATGGCTACACTTAAATCACATGAATAATTACAACTCCTGGACACTGACCTGTGAGATGACATACAAGTTGGAGACGAGTGCAGACTGCAGAATGATGGGTATGTTGGACGTGTAGAACAGTTTAATCGGGTACGAGGAGTACTGGCCGCGGTAGCGCGCCGACTTGATCGGGAGGTCTACACGGAAGCCCTGAGAAACAACAAAAATTTAAATAGGATATCTTTAAGATATTAGGATTGAACATATATTATTGTGATGAGTAGATATCCTTATCTCTTCATCAGCTTATATTCGTCCACTGCTGGACATAGGCCTCTTCTAGTGAAAGCTACTGAGCCCGATCTTCGGCTCTTCTCATCTAGTTCCTGTCAGCCGTTTTTCGCAAGTCGTCACTCCTGGCCGGTAGTGGCCCCAGGGCCCCAAAACAATTGTTCATAGATTTTTAATGAATTGTGGATTTTTTTTCGTTTTTTCTTCAAAGGTTTTTCATATGCAGATAATTTTTACAGTAAAATTGATTTAAAAGTGTCAAAAAAAATGTTGGCATATGAAAAACCATTGAAGTAGAAGGTAAAAGCTAAAATTTTGACACAATTACACACTAACAATCTGTAAACAATTATTATTGTTTTAGTAGACTTGGGGCCCTGACCTCTTACAATAAAACTCTGCCCGTCTTCCTTAAGCCTCCTGTATTATAAAATACACTGCAGTTGTTTTTTACAATTTTGCGCTTTACAAAAACAAACCTAAAAGGTAGCACTTTGTAGAAGCCTGTTAGGATTATACATACCTGGAAGTATATGACTATAGCAAAGACGAGCACAGTGGCGAGTAGATTCATCAGGTTGGGCAGGTTCTGTCGGTAGAACGCCTCGCGCAGTGCGCGCACCTTGTCCGGCCGCGTGGCCAGCAGGTGGAACAGGGCTATCACCGCGCCTTCGAACTCGGTGCCGCGACCTGTACACGAGATTATGTTTACTGAGGGGCCGTGTGGACGAAGTGGTCATGAAGGCAGTGTGATGTTGATAAGAGTCATTGTTGGGCGTCATTTTAGTGTCGATATTTTGAGATCTCTCAGCGTAAATTCCCATGGAAGCGCGTCAGATACGCTCTAAACATAGATCGACTTGTTCTGCGATGTCTAAACGTGAGTCCTAAGCCTGTTATTGCAGTTATTATGATCGTCCATGATAACGAAGGGAATTATGTTGACGAAGGGAATGTTTGATTTTTATTTTTGTCATTTTCCAGTCTGTTCACTACACATAGTATAAATAATACTAATACATAAACAATAGTCAGGTAAATAGCGATAATTTTATAAGTAATTCAGTATTTATTGCTTTTGAGTTTGTATGTACTCAAAAACTTTCTATGGTAAAACTGATAGGGACATAAGGTCACTTGAAATTTCTAGACTTCAATGATCATAATTTACGATTGTGAAATAATTACGTTTATTACATTTGACTGTCAAGTACTTACCAGTGTTGACGGTAGCAGGAGAGAATGCCTTCCATACGATAGTTTCACAGATGTTAGTGGCAATGAACAGGGAGATACCCGAGCCCAGACCATATCCTGAAATTAAACATTCAATAATTATTTTAGTCAATAAACCAACTTTTTCACATCTTATAGGTTGGTGCTACTACACTACTCTTGCTGTGGGTAGTCATCAGAATTTACACAAAATATTAATACTTTTCATTTCAAAGAGACATTTTTTATTGTCAGTCGCAAACAAGCTCACAAACAAGCTCACAAACAAGCTCACAAACCGTTTGATGATTAGTGGTTTCCACCATTAATTATATTCTTTGAGTCAAATTTCTACATTCGATGAAAATTTATTCAACAGGAAAATAAAATAGAAATACGATATTTCCTGAGCTCCACACAGTCATTACAGATTTGATGATATAAAATAAATTACAATATACTGCTATAATTTGAATAACTACAAGAACACACTACAAAAGGATTTGAGGTAGAAACAAATACTTGGTAAATTAAAAGAAAATTAGGGTAAAAAGCCAAATAATTACAGACCCATTATTAATTTAGTTTTGTGTTCTCTAATACACTTGGTTTTAGTGAACACAATACTTCATACAGTGTGAGTTTTTTAATAGAGATCTAGAGATCTCTATTAAAAAACTTCAAAGGCAAGTTACTTTAACTGATTATGTTGGGAAGATTTAAATTTGTTCTTAGAAATCCATATAGAGTTTTTCAGACATAACAAAACTGCATTATATTTGTTTAAAATCGCTTCAATAACTGCGAAAAATATACAACTGTTATGCTTCCACTTTATTGGGCCTAATTTGGTCAATGTTTGCAAAGTGAAAACAGGATGTACTCACCAGTCTAAATAACTGCATCCCTTTCTAAGTAAACAACGCCAATTAAACAAACCTTTTTGCAGAAGTTCGTCAAGCAGCAACACAATGAGACCAGCTACGAACAGCTGTATGATGATCAGCAGGCACACTCCAGCTCCGATCTCACTGGGCTCTCCGTACATTCCAGTCATCACATACACAATGGCTTGGCCCACTGTGATCACCATGCCGAATACTGGAATGGAGTGCTTGTGTTGTAATAATGAAGTGAACTTGGCAACATTTTTAAAAGGGTCCTTGGGCGCGTTCCCTTACTACGTTTGAGGACGCACGGATCATCCGCGCGATCACCCGAAATCGTTCACGGCGTCGTCGGGCGTTCGCCTGGGTCATCCGAAAAATAGTAGGGGATGGGAGGAATAGTATGAAACTGACACTTGACAGTTCTATGTGGATGTCCACAGTCATTCATTAACTCCGGACGATCGAGCGATAATCTCGTGGATGATTCCAGCGTAGTAAGTGAACACAGCCCTTACTTTTTAGTATGGAGCTTGGCTACACATGAAAAAACTAATAGAGGACTTTAAAAACTAATAGAGGTGAACTCCTCTGTTAGGTTTGCAAGTCCTCTATTAGTTTTTTAACTAACCAAAAAATTTACATACACTTGTTTGCTAAAGTTTTGCGTTTGTGTGATATTGGAACTCCAATATCACAGAAATGCGACACTTTAGGATACGATTGTTTTTTTTATCTCTCAATACAGGAAATTTACGTTCTATTAGTATTAATTATATTGTATCATCATCATCATCATCATCATGTCAGCCTTTAGAAGTCCACTGCTGAACATAGGCCTCCCCTTATTATATTATATAACCCTTTTATATGAGTTTTTTCTAAATTAATTTTGTGTAAGTTAACATTGACATCTTCATTGATTTGATTTTATTATTTTGCTTACTTTAAAGTGTTTATTAATTATTATTAACAGTTTATAGTAAATACTATTATTCACTTATAGTAGAGCTATTAAATAACTCTACATGGAGTAACACAATCAAATATTGTTCAGTGTATAGGTTGTTTCTTTTTGTATGTTTTATTAATAGCAAACTCAGTAGAATAGACATGGTAATTAAAATGACATAATGTCTACAATAAGTATATTCATGCCAACATTCTCCTGGGTTAATTGTCTTACTTTTTTTTTAATGGGTTGAGTGACAAAACTGTCAGGGTGCTCGCCTGATGGTAAGCGTCACCCCTGCCCATAACAGTTGCAGTGCCACCCAGAACTTTGGTTGCAAAATCTTGCGCCTCACTGCACTGCGCTCGTCACCCTGAGACGTTGGTCTTTAAGTCTCATTGCCCAGTAATTTTGCTATTTACATGATTCAAACTAGAAAGCTTTCTTTTTGGTATTAAATATAAACTGGCTACATGCCAATACAGTAACAAGTGCGAGAGAAATTGGCCCTATGCCTTGTTTATTCTTAGATAGTAATGTCTTATTATCTGTTTACCAATAACTATGTTTATCTGGACATTAGAATAAATATTTTTTTTGCATATTTTTTTTTCCTTTCTTCTAGTTGTGTTTTTCATACGTTGCATGATAGTAAGAAACTATTGAAAATATTTTTTATAAACATATGGGCTAAGATTTCTTATACCATAAGCCAAACCCTTACAAATAAAATAAGGACTTCTAAATCGACTCAGAAATCAGATTTAAGAGTGAACATGCACACATTAAAAACAGTTAAACTCACAACCTTATCGTATTGGAAATTGATTAGAATTAACAATATTATTTTTTGTTTTTGAAATCTTCAGATTATTCAAAAACCACCATGAACTTGATAGCACATACCAAAAAGTAAAGTAAACTTACATTTCTGAGCACCGTTGAACAAAGCCCTGTCTTTAGGAGTGTCACCGACTTCAATGATCTTTGCTCCGGCCAGCAGCTGCATGATAAGACCTGACGTGACGATGGGAGAGATGCCGAGTTCCATGAGGGTTCCTCTGTTGGAGGCAAGGATGACACGGATCCAGTAGAACGGATCCGCACTGTCCGATGACATGATACCGAAGAGGGGGATCTAAAAGACACATGGTAAATTTTGTACTGTTCTTAAATAAGAACATGTCAAGATCACAAGCATACACCCAAATATACACAAAATGGCATTACATATAACAAAAAATGTATGTGTGACACCAACAATGCGCAACTGTTGAGTGTGGGGCGCGCTAAGGGCTGGGGCATTCGAATTATAGAGGTGTTTGGATCAAAGGGGATTTGGTTTATTGACACTCTGCTGTAGACCCTGACCCCTATCGGCTATTGCACATTATAACAACTCAATATCAGCTCCACATCACTTAATTTTGTAAAATATGCCTTACGTAACACAATGAAAGCTTACTTTTCAATGTTTTATTTTAAGTCGTTAGTGTGCCTTAAAGTTCCCTTATCTAGTGAGGACAAGGACCATAGCCCCATAAACACTCAAGACCGGAGCAAATACCTCACATATATTTGCCTTGTGCAGGAATCAAACCCACAACACCATACTTCACAGTCAGCTCATCTCTACTATGCCATGGAGGCTTTCAAATTATTAGTGTTATTGAAAATCATTCCTGGGATACGAAGTAGCAGTAGAAGTAGTGCTAAGTAGGTCTATGAATCTCAGGTTAACTTTAAGCTAGGCATACTTGAAATTAATTCTGTAATTTAGTTAGACAGTAACAGAACTAATTTAATTCTTCTTTCATAAATCTAGGCAGTTTAGATTATCATATTAATTTGCAGGCTCAAGGTTGAAAGTAAAGTCCGAAAAACATCATTAAAATGATTCTATTAGAGTAACATTGGTATAAGAAAGTAAAATTATACAATAAAGTGTATATTACATACAGAAATCAGAAAAAACTTGATAAGACACATAATATCAATGTATTGATAAGAGGTGCCTACCTGTTTTGACACATCATCATTATAACTACATACAAAACATGTTTTTCATGATTCAGTAACAAACAAAACTGTTGTTATTAAAATATGTAACATATGCCAGAATCTGATAACTACGGGGTATGTGTTAATTTTGGCAGTAAATGACCCATATGTTAAAAAAAATATATCCCAGGAGTAACAAGTAGGTATGTAAATATTAATGAATACAGTGCTTCCTCATGATGAAACACTATTCCTTGTAAAATTTCATTGAAATCGGTTTAGCTGTTTAGTTATGGAAAGGTAACATAATTACTTTCACATTAAATTTATAATTTTAGTTTCATTGGATAGTAATTCATAAATATAGGTATAGGGAGTGCATTCTCTTCATGACATTCCTGATCATTCTCATGACCTAGATAAGTTTTTTGAATGGAAATACTAATATATTTACTCTCCTTACTTTGTCTGATGAGTAAGCATATGTATCACAAGGGAATAATACGCAAATGTTTAGGAAAATGGATGTATCAAGCTTCAAAACTAAACATATGGCTGCCTTCATTTTAGTTTCAATGTTTGACTCACCTGACAGCATACTAAGAAAATAAACAGAGTGATTGCTGTCCATAATACTTTCTCTCGGAATTGGATCTGAAATGCAATATGTTCAGTTAGAAATTGCACAGAATACATCATTCAAAGGAATATGTTTTACAGTTAGCCAGTCTACTTAATTTGGGGTTAAGTAAGTATAAAACTTTCACTTGTGATTTGTCGTGGAATTTTTACTTTTAACAATTATTATAACACAATAGACACTAATCACAAGCAAATGAAGGTATTCAGAAGAAGATATTGGGAATTACTGGGAAGATAGGCCAGATACAACCAAGACTCACCTTTCGTTCTGGTTTCGCTATCTCCGGCAATATACTGCAGAACGGCTTTATAACTTCAAGGAATTTGACTGTAAATACAACAAAATACTAGCTTTAGTTACAGATTTAACACACGAAAACCGAACAACGCGCAAAACTCAGAAGAAAAGAGCATCATACGTGTCGACAAAAAACACTAGTAGAACATTAAATATGATGAATACTCACTTCCCATTTTGATTTATTGCAATATAACTATCCTAACTATAATATTAACTGATTAATTCAGCCAAAATCATTCAACTTTTGTTCATCAGTAACACTCCAATAGAACTTTTCGCAAGAAAGAGCCTGCGCAGAGCCGCCAACGAGCTGTCTACAAATGACACGTCCACAACGTCATGTCACGTGACCTGTGATGTTGGCGTGCAGAATGCTGCTGCTAATCGTAAATTATTTCGATTATGGTAGAAATCTTTGACCAAAGTTTTTATAATTTTCTTATGAGTTTATTTTCAGTTTTTCCAAGTGTTAACTTGAAAAAAATGAAAATAAACTAGACTTTTAATTATTGTATGTAATTAAAACGTATTTTGAATGCACTTTTAACGCAAAGTATGACCATAAAAGCTTAATAAATTATCAAAATAAATATTGGTGGAAACCTTACTAATTTTAGCTGGCAATACTTTAATCGGATACAATACAAACATTTTCCTACGTTCGGATTGGAATTTGGGCGTTTTGTGTAGTTTCGAAATGAACGTTCTGAACAAGCCGTTCGGTTTGAACATTTGCACCACTTTTGCCATTTTTGTCACTAACGATCATTCCCAATCGGAACGAAAAACTACCCTACAATTTTGGTTAAATAGTATTTTTTTCAATGTCCAAAATTGTCATATCATACATTATGCAAAACGAACGGTGATCGAAAACATTTCAGAAGGCTATTTTCGCTTATAAATTTCCAAACCAAACGCCAAAGGTGATAAGCGTTTTGAAGAGAAACGTCTATAAAATCAGACCGAAACCAAAGAGTATACAAATACTACGTAAGAACCGAAACATACGGGTACCAGCTGGCCTATTAGTGTTCGGTGGCAATCACTCAACCTCACTCCTTAAGGAATCAGCCTGCTGGAGCTCACAAACCCTGCTTTCGAGATGATGCAGTGGCGTTTTGGGCTGTTTCGATTGCCATTTTTGCCATTATTACCGTCCAGCCTTCAAAATGTTGGTTGTGAAAAGGGCACTTTAGGCATATATTGTAGGACAACATTCCATGTCTCCACCTTTAGTAGGAACCAAGATCCTTAAGCATTAAGATCATAACCTGATCTTCCATATTGTTTGTAAAAAAGACATCCATAGGCATGTATTGGAGGCCAAAATCCCATGACTCTACCCTTTAGTAGGAACTGAGATCCATGGGCTCAAGACCGTCAGGCATCAGATCCTCACTCTCCTTATCACAAAACTTCCGGGGACATTAAAAAAACATATAAAAATGGTTCAGTAATTTTTGAACGAGAAACAAAAGACTGATTGCTCCCTAAGTTAATGCTAAAAATATTAACTTTACAGAACATGCAAAAATAATTTCATAATAACTCGTAAGTAGCAGTTTTTTAGTGTTGTTATTGTAACAATGTTTAACGTTTTCAGACAGATTCATGTAGTGTTAATTTGACTGTAAGCTGTCCAGCTGATTATAAACAGAAATTACGAAAATAAGAAAATACGATAACTTCTTATTTAATGGATTCTATGGACATGGTAAGGCAAGTTATTAAATAATACAATTTAATTACGAAATAAATTTAATAAATACTTATGACATTGACACTTGACAGGAGCACGCTATAATATCTACAATTAACTTCTTATTTTTTGGATTCTATGGACATGGTAAGTCAAGTTATTAAATAAAACAATTTAATTACGAAATAAATTTAATAAATACTTGTGACATTGACACTCGACAGGAGCACGCTATAATATCTACAATAAGTTACACTTGACTTTTGCTAGGCAAACCACATGGAATACTTACAATAATACGCAAGAGTAACTCTAAAGAGACTTGCACGATTTTTGCAGATGACAGACTAAAAAGGAGGCTAACAGCTTATCGGTTGTTATCGTATCGGTAGAGATATCTATTATTGTGGGGTTCGTGGCGACATACATATTATGATAGATGACCACCGATAACGCATTCCGTTAATTTGGATGTCGCAACTCGCAACAAAGGTTTTAGGATTTTAGATATATAGTTTTCTCGTATGGTGGTCGTGCACACTGAACGATTTGAAATCGGCATGGCGGCCGGCCCGGTTAATAGTGCGTTAAAAATAGTGGCTTTATTTACAATTCTACAATCTAAAGCAATCATTTGATGGAAAGCTGACTTCTGTTACTTCGAAGTAAAGTGGCAAAGTATCAGTCATATTGCATACACAGTGGCATATAACAATTTCTTAGTACCTAAGAAATTGTTGTAAAATAGGTACTGAAGTACCTATTTTACAACAGTTTCTTAAATAGGTACTTCAACCAACACTTGAAAAATATAAGAAAATGTTAAAACTTTCATTGCGCGCCTGGGAGTTGTAGGAAGATCTTCTGACTTCACTCCACACGCTTCTATCCTCTTACGTTTCCTAGGAGTCAAATTCAGGTTTTCATTTCTGTGTTCACACTCTTTTCTTTTTTTATCCACCGGTTGATAATATATCGGATATTCTTCAAAAATTATAGGTCCTGCATCTGTTTTAAGTTTTTTTATTGACAATCCAGACACAAAGCTGGATATATTAAAATGTTTCAAGCAAAGCCTGGAGTATTTAGTCGGCTCCCAATTTTCGCGCCTCACAGCTTTTATCAACTGATTTCTGATTTCCAGACATTTTGGGAACCTACAACAAAACTTTTTTTTTTTTTAAGTTAAATACTTATTATTAACTAGGTGTGTCGCCCGCATGCAAATTTTCCCACCACCATCACTCTTTCTTCAGGAATGAAATTTCAAATAAATCCCTCCTCATGGGTGCAATAAGGAGGGACTTTGTGGGGCCACTTTACTTGCTTGGCCCACGATTTAAGGAGGGAGCAGGGAGGAGGGTGAAGAACCCCCTGAGAGTAGGGGGCTAGATCTTCCCACCCTCTGAGATATGTTTTTTTTCTTGCTTGGCTTCACTCCCTCCTTCGCCTTCTAACCTAAAAAAACAGCACTTAACAGAAGCGTAAAACTTCGAAAAATATATGAAAATAAATATATTTAAAAAAACATATCTCAGAGAGGGGAGAGATCCCCCCCCCCTCCCACTCTCAGGGGAGGTACCACTTTCTACCCCCTACCTGTTGCCCCCACCCGCTTTCTTAAAATCGTGGGTCAACCTGGTACAGTTGTGCCCTATATACCCCAGTCAACAACCTTCCTGACAAAATATCATCCAAATCCATTCAGCGAAAGAAGAATAAACGGTCAATTGTTCACTTAATAATATTGATTAAGCAAGAATATGGATTTAGCAAACATCGACAAAGTCGTATTAGCGCTGTAGGAACATCACTAGTCTGGAGGCGAAAAACAATGCATTTAATTAACTTAGATTAAAGCTTTAAATGCTTAGTTAATCATCACCACGAGGTAATTATATGATGTTAATTAAATGTATCCTTAATGTAAAATACATGTTTGCTTTGAAACTTCGATAATTAAGATAATAATAGCCACTAAAGACATACCTGTGAAATGATAATTCCCGATCTTTTACTCCTTTTTTGTTGTTCTTGATGCACAAAACACACCACAACATGACATAGTTTTATTATTTAGCTAGAATGTCTAGTCTTAGCAAAGATATTTCACTAGGATTACACTTTATATGCACACAGGTTGCAATGTTATGGCCTCCTAGGAGGTCAACAATCTGTTGACTGGGGTATATTGGGCACAACTGTACAAGCTTGGCCCACGATTTTAGGATAGCGGGTAGGGGCAACAGGTAGGGGGAGAGAGTAGTACCGCCCTTGAGAGTGGGGGGGGGGGGAGGATTTCTCCCATCTCTGAGATATGTTTTCGAAGTTTTACGCTTCTGTTATGTGCTGTTTTTTAAAGTTAGAAGGCGAAGGAGGGACTGAAGCGAAGCAATAAAAAAAAAACATCTCAGAGGGTGGGAAGATCTAGCCCCCTACTCTCAGGGTGGTTCTACCCTCCCTTCTCCCCGCTCCCTCCTTAAATCGTGGGCCAAGCAAGTACAATGGTCCCTCAATGTTCCAGCTGTCAAACTGACAGGTGTCAACCTTATGGGTGCAATAAGGAAGGATTTATTTGAAATTTCATTCCTGAAGAAAGGGTGACGGTGTTGGGAAAATTTGCACGCGGGCGACGCAGCTACGTATTAATAAGCATTAAACTTAAAACAATAAAATGTTTTGTTGCAGGTTTCCAAAATGTCCGGAAATCAGAATTCGGTGGATAAAAGCAGTAAGGCGCGAAAATTGGGAGCCAACTAAATACTCCAGGCTTTGCTCGAAACATTTTAATATATCTAGCTTTGTGACTGGATTGCCAATAAAGAAACTTAAAACAGATGCAGTACCGATAATTTTTGAAGAATATCGGATATATTATCTACCGGTTGATAAAAAATGAATTTTTATCAAGTGTTGGTTGAAGTACCTAAGAAATTGTTATATGCCACTGTGTATGCAATATGACTGATACTTTGCCACTTTTCTAAGAAAGTAACAGAAGTAAGCTTTCCATTAAATGATTGCTTTAGATTGTAGAATTGTAAATAAAGGCACTATTTTTAACACACTATTAACCGGGCTGGCCACCATGCCGATTTCAAATCGTTTAGTGTGCACACAGCCGAGAAAACCCTATATCTAAAATCCTAAACCCTTTGTTGCGAGTTGCGAAATCCAAATTAACGGAATGCGTCATCGGTGATCATCTATCATAATATGTATGTCGCCACAAACCCCACAATAATAGGGATCTTTACCGATACGATAACAATCGATATGCTGTTAGCCTCTTTTTTAGTCTGTCGTCTGCGGAAATTGTGCAAGTCACTTTAGAGTTACTATTACGTATTATTGGAATACTTACAAATACTTACTTAATAATATTTATTATTATTATGTGGTTTGCCTAGCAAAAGTCAAGTGTAACTTATTGTAGACTAGCTGCGCCCCGCGGTTTCACCCGCGTCCCTCAGGAACCCTGTATATTTTTTCTTGATAAGAAGTAATCTATGTGTTAATCCAGGGTATAAGCTACATCCATACCAAATTTCATGCAAATCCGTTCAGTAGTTTTTGCGTGAAAGAGTAGCAAACATCATCCATCCATCCATCCATAGCTAGATATATATATATCCATCCATCTAGCTGCGCCCCGCATATTTTTTTTTCTTTTTACTTTGACACCTGTCACTTTGACTCTTATCATTTTGAAAATTCCTTCTAAGCTTCCGTTTTCTTCCTTATTTTGGTCCCATACTCCTCCCACTGGCCCCGTCCCCTTTAAAACCTCTACCAACAACCCTCAACTTCCAAACCAGCTATATCACTTTGAAAAAAAATTGCAAAAATATATTAATGATGATAAAACTTCTGTTTCTGCTCTCTTGGTACTTTGAAATATATTTTTTAAATATAATCACACTATTTAACGTTCATGGGGAGGTATCATCATCATCAACATCATTATCAGACCGTGTCAGTCCACTGCTCGACATAGGCCTCTCTCAAAGCACGCCACTGAGCCCGATCTTCGGCTACTACACTCTCGAGTACCACAACGACAGGTGTCAAAGTGACAGGTGTGTTGTGATACTCGATTGACACCTGTTACTTTAATCTCCTGGTACTTAGCAATACTTTTTTTTAAATCTAATCACACTATTCAATATTCATGGGGACGTATACTCACTTTTAATAACTTTATTTTTCAATGTCATATCTCAAACTTCTGAGGTGTTTCTGCTCTCCTGGTACATTTTTTTTTAAAATATTATCACACTATTTAATGTTCATGGGGAGGTATACTCAATTTTAATAACTTTATTTTTCAATGTCATATATCCAACTTCTAAAGTGTTTCTGCTGTCCTGGTACTTTAAAATGTTGTTTTTAAATATAATCACAATAATTAAATGTTCACGGGGAGGTATACTCACTTTTATTAACTTTATTTGACAATGTAATATCTCCAACTTCTTAAGTCTTTCTGCTCTCATGGTACTTTGTGGTCATGTGGTGTCATTATGGCATTGACAGTATTTGACAGTTGCCACTGTCAGTAGACCCTGCATTCAAAATGATGAAATGGCGTTTTGGGCTGTTTCGATTGCCATTTTTTTTTTTTTTTTTTTTTTTTTTTTTTTTTCAATTATTATATGCGTTCCATTTCTGTTTCAATCTGCTATCGTTTTAAGCATTTTTAGTTTCATACTTTCAAAAGATCTTTTGTTTTATCATCGCTCAATTATTATTGTTTTGTAGGTTGTTCAGTGTTTTTTCTGAGTACATTTTTCTTAGTTACTGCTGTTATTGTATTCCTTAGTTATTATAATTATTGTTTGTGTGTAGGTATAATAAAATTATATTAAGTTCATCTCTTACAGACACAACCGGCAGGTGAAGTAGGTATGGTAGAAAACTTTGTATTATTTTATATATTTTATTTAGTTATATTATTATTATTTACGTATATTCATATAAATATGATAGATATTTTTGATACAGATATTAGCAGCAGTGATAATGATTATCTTACTGCATCTTCCGATGCCTCTGCTAGTGACAATAGTTTCGCTAGTATTCCTTCGCTTTCAGAGTTATTGGCTTCTAATTTTTCCGATTTTTCTAAAAACTTTAACGTCATTCATATAAATGCGCAGAGCATTCCGGCTCATTATTCAGTCATGCTGGCGTCCCTTGACCAAAAAAATGTCCAGGCTATACTAGTCTCCGGATCTTGGCTTAAGCCTTGTCTTCCAACTACTTCCTATTCTCTTCCAGGTTTTATTCTTATCCGCAATGATCGCACAGGTGGTGGCGGTGGTGGTGTTGCAATTTACCTTCGTGCAAATATTCCCTACTCTGTAATTAGCAAATCACCGCAACCACCAGCTGCTAATGCCGGTGAGCATCTCATAATTGAAGTTCTTCTTTCCCATACTAAAATTCTTCTCGGAGTCTTTTAATAGCCCATCACTGCGTATTAACTATTTCTCTTCTCTTGAAAAGATCCTAGAGGATCTTACCCCCTCATACAATCACTCTATTATCATGGGCGATTTCAATACGATCATCGTTCTTCCTCATTGGAAACCATCGTAAGTTCTAGCAACATGATAATTCTTCCTCTCAGCGCTATTCACCATTTTCCAAATTGTACACCTTCACTTTTGGACCTCATGTTCGTGTCATCTCCACAACATATTGCTAAGCATGGCCAGTACTCGGCTGATTCTTTTTCATACCACGACTTGATTTTCCTTTCGTATAAAATTCGCCCTCCAAAACCTAAACCTCGAATCATGCTACAGCGCAGTTTTAGTGGTATGGATCGTGTGGCATTCGTTAATGATGTCAGAATGGTTGACTGGAGTACTGTCAATAATGCACCGTCAGTGGATGATCAGATTGCTATATTTAACTCTATCATCACGCAGTTATATGATGTCCATGCTCCTTTGCGTGCAATCAAACTGAAGCATCTCCCTGCTCCGTGGCTTACGGACGATATTAAATCATTGATGCACAAAAAGGCTATAGCTAAAACAAGATACAAGTTGCGACCCACTGAATACAATCAAGCTAAATACGTTCAGTCTCGAAATCGCTGCAATATGGTGTGTAGGAATGCATTACTTCGCCATGTCTATGCATCAGTTGAAGATGAGGATCCAGCCAGTGTGGAAGTTCCTCAGGTCTCTGGGAATTGGCAAATCACGACAGGACTCCTTTCCCAATAATTTAGATATTGATTCTCTTAATCATAATTTTTCATCTACCTCTGCCTTGCAAGCCTCGGTAAAGAATAGAACAATCAACTACCTTTCTGCCATTACAACTCCTGACCGTCCTCTTTTCATCTTTAGTCGATTCACTGAATGTGATGTTAAGAAGGCGGTACTGTCTATCTCCTCCAACTCTGTCAGTGGTGATAGTATTAGTCGAAACATGTTGGTGCCCATCCTTGATATTATCCTACCTTTCCTCTGTTTCCTTTTTAATAGTTCTATTTTCAGTGGTGTTTTTCCTGCCGTCTGGAAAGACGCACAGATTTTACCTTTACCCAAGAAATCCAACCCCAAGTCATTTTCTGAGTATCGTCCCATTTTCATCCTTCCATTTCTATCCAAGGTTCTTGAGCGTCTTGTTCACCGACAAGTTAGCCATTTCCTGTCCAGCCAAAATCTTCTCAATCCATTCCAGTCTGGTTTCCGTCCCGGGCACAGCACTATGACTAACCTTGTTAAGATTACTGATTACGTTCGTCTTGGTATGGATAACGGCCTGTTGACTGTGCTGACATTGCTAGATTTTAGTAATGCATTTAATGCTGTCAACTTTGATATTCTCCTTGCAATTCTTTGCTCACTTAACATATCTCCATCGGTGGTAGACTGGTTTCATAGTTATCTATACGGACGTCGGCAGCGGGTTCGCCTGGAAGAGACTTTCTCTGCCTGGTGCAACACGTCAGCCGGCGTACCACAAGGCGGCGTCCTATCTCCACTTTTATTTGCTATTTTCATTAACTCCATATCTCAAAATCTTACTTCTTCTTACCACCTATACGCAGACGATCTTCAAATCTATTCCCAGGCCTCAGTTAATGAGCTAGATAAAGCTGTTACAAGCACAAATTGTGATCTGCGTCGTATAAATGATTGGAGTAAATCCTACGGATTAACAGTAAATCCTAGTAAAACGCAGGTCATTATTTTAGGGAGCTCCCGTATGATCTCTAAGGTGAACTGGCTAACTCTTCCAAATATTATTTTTGATGGAATTACTATACCATACAGCGATTCAGTCAAGAAACTTGGACTTATAATGGACAGATCTCTCAGTTGGAGCCCTCAGGTAGCAGCTACTAGCTGCAAAATGTTTGCTGCGGCAGCCTCTTTGAGGCGCCTCCGAAATTTCTTACCTACTGCCACTAAGGTTGTTCTCGCGCAATCTCTTTTGCTTCCCATTCTCGATTACGCTGACGTCTGCTATCTCGATCTTACCGAAGAACAGCTGAATAAGCTTGAGCGTTTACAAAATGTTGCTATAAGGTTCATATTTGGCTTGCGCAAATTTGACCATGTTTCTCACTTTCGTGCAAAGCTCAAGTGGCTACACATTCGCCTTCGCCGGAATGTTCATATCCTTAACCTTCTTTATAATATCTTGTTTAATCCTTCTACCCCGAGCTATCTTAAAGAACGCTTTGATTTCCTCTACACATCCAACACCTTCCATCTTAGATCATCCGAAAATCTTACCCTCAAGCTACCTTTGCATTGCAGCACTTTTTACGGACGTTCTTTCACGGTAGAAGCTGTTCGTCTGTGGAATAAATTGCCTGTTTCTATACGGCGTGCGCCACCTTTGGAAGTTTTTAAGTGTCAAGTGAAGAGGTTTTACTTGGAAGTCTAGTTAATATTATGTTTATTATCACGTTTGTCATGTTGCTTGTATTACAGTTTTTTTTTGTTTTTTATCATCTCGTATTTATATTTGGGTATTTATGTATTTATATTATATATATTCATTTATATATGTATGTATATATTGGAAATTTATATTTGAATGTATATTGAAATAATATCTATTATTAATCATAAAATAGTTTTAGTATAATTAGAAATTTGATTTACTATTTCTCACTAAGTAGTATTTTTTTATATCATAATGCACCCCGTCCCTCACAACTATAACAAATCCTCTCCATCCAAATGTTGCCTGGAAGAGATCGCTTTTAGCGATAAGGCCGCCCATTGTACACTTCTTCTGCTATTGTTCCTTTATTTTTTGTTGATTTTGTTTGTGGTGTGTGCAATAAAGAATTTATCTATCTATCTATCTACTTTGTTGTTTATTTTAATATTTTAGTTTTTCTGCTCTCTTGGTACTTAGAAAAACATTATTTAAATATAATCACACTATCTAATGTTCATGGGGAGGTATACTTTACTTTTTATAACTTTATTTGTCAATTTTGTATCTCCAACTTCTTAAGTGTTTCTGCTCTCCTGGTACTTAGAAATATTTTTTGCTTCTTTTTTCCTTATTTTACTTGTCCTTAACCTGTGGACGAGTGCGTTTTTGGAGTTATTGGGCTATTTTTGAAATAAAGAATTATCAAAAGATTTGCCATACACAAAACCTGTAGTATTTGAGGAACGTAAATGAACTAAAAACTAGAAAAAAAACATTTTTTTTAAATTAATTTTACTTGTTTAATTTATTGCAAAATTTGCAAAAATAACCTCTAATATCCCGCACGGGATACCGATAGCTGACATGTTAAGAAAACGATATTTATTTATTTTCTCTATTTCTTGATCAAAAGTAGCCTATGTGTTAATCCAAGATATAAGCTACCTCCATACCAAATTTCAGCCAAATCAGTTTAGCCGTTCTTAAGTTATAAATAGTGTAACTAACACGACTTTCTTTTATATATATATAGATATTATAGCGTGCTCCTGTCGAGTGTCAATGTGATAAGTATTAATTAAATTTATTTCGTAATTAAACTATATTATTTAATAACTTGCCTTACCATGTCCATAGAATCCAAAAAATAAGAAGTCATCGTATTTTGTTATTTTTGTAATTTCTGCTTAGAATTAGCTTGATTTAATACAGTCAAACTTACACAACATGGATCTGGCTGAAAACTTAAATATTTTTAACATAAATATTATTTCCTATATTTTCATATTCTGCAGTTTTGTTTAGATATGTTTTTATCGATATGGCTGGCACTAGCGATCACTTCCCTACTCACGCACACTAATGCAGATATGGGAACTCACACCAACATAAAATGGACATACTACCCAAGCATAAGCTCCATCCATTCTGATACTCAATCTGTGGTTCACTTACACGCTCGAATCATCCGTGCGATTATCGCTCGATCATCCGGAGATAGTGAACGACTTTGGACGTCCACATACAACTGACAACTGTCAAGTGTCAGTTTCATACTATTCCTCCCCTCCACTACTATTTTTCGGATGACCCAGGCGAACGCCCGGACGACGCGCGCCGTGAACGATTTCGAGTGTACGCGCGGGTGATCCGTGCGTCCTCTTCTTCTTTTTATAGAGTGGCTTTTTATCGTTGATTGACAATATTCTGCCAATGTCAAAGTGTGACCAGTGTAAGATATATTTGGAGCTTGATCAGTTTACAGGAGTAACGTCGGTTTAGATACCTATAATAAAACGGGACATAAAAAAGTAAGTATAGGAAAGAAGAATTATAGGTAAAATATTTAACTACTTAAAATAAATAAGAAATCATAAACTTAATTTTATAAACTTTTTTTTTTTTATAAATTTACATAAAACATATATAAATGGGGAGAAAACGTATGAAAGAAGACATTTAAAGTTTATAAGTCGGGGCATATCAGGATCAAGAACATCATACAAAGAAAAAGACAGCTTAGGGCAGCAAAAGAAAATATGATCAAGAGTTCCGTCATCGAGACCACACTCACAAAGAGAATGGTCCCTGACCCTAATTTTGTTAAGAAAGACTGGTGAGCAAACATGCCCAAGACGAGAGCGAATTATAGTTGAGGTGACTAGTTTATCAGCCTTTTTAAATTTAAAAACCCATGGTCGTACTGGGATATCAGGTTGGATATCACCAAAATGTCTACCTTTAATGGTCTTTGTATGAGACCAAATATTTTGCCAATTGTCATTTAAATGTTTCTTGGCTAGATTACGTAAGTCTCGAGAAAAACCTTTGGTGTAAGTTTCTAGGCCTGTTTCTACAGCTTGTTTAGCGTAGTGATCCGCGGTTTCGTTACCTTCAATGCCGCAATGTCCTGGGATCCAGGCCAGGGCTACCTCAATACCAGAAATGTAGCATCTATATAATATTTCTCGAATTTTAAGATTTGAGTGAAGCATATCTTTAGCTCTAAATGGATATTTGTAAATGTCTTGTAAACAACTTAAAGAATCGGACAATATGATAGTTTTATTTAGCTTATGTGATTCAACATATTTACCTGCTTCTAAAAGAGCTACTGACTCACCTGTGTAAACAGATGAGCCAGCAGGGCACCTAAAATTTAATATTATTCTAAATTTAGGTGTCCATACAGCCGAACCAACCAATCCATTATTTGTTAATTTGGATGCATCTGTAAAAATAGTCAACCAATTGGGCCATTGAGAGTTCAGATTATCATAGAATATGATATTAGCACCAGGAGTGTCCTTATCAATGCCAAAGTGAAGGAGGATGTTAGGTCTAAAGACTAGACTTTCATACGGAACACTAAAAAGAGGGTGGATAGGAAATTGGAAGAGAGAGGAGGGCCAATTAGAAAGATTATTATAAGAATTTAAAAGACAAGGAGGATCTTTATGTCGCCAATAATTTAAATAATGAAATAGTGGCATCTGCTGTTGCGATAATATTATTAACAAATTCAGTATAAAGAAGTAGATAATTGTAATCATCAATAGGAGGTAAAGAACTGATTTTAGAATTAAGGGAAGTGGAAAAATTGTCCCAATCAGCATTAGCAAGTTTGTATTTTAAGAGTGGAGGAAGAGGTGAGGAATCGGAAGACTGAGTAGAAGTAGAAATAAGTATAGGAAAGTGATCACTTCCATATAAATTTGGAAGAACTGACCATAACAATTGGGTAGCCAGGGAGGGAGAAGATAGAGTTAGATCTACAGCACTAGGATTCTGTAAAGGAGAAGTTTGGCGAGTAGGAGATCCATCATTAAGAAGGCATAGATTAAAGTCATCCATAAGGTCAATAAGAGTAGAAGAAAAAAAGTTAGTAGAGAGTGAACCCCACATTGGATGATGGCAATTAAAATCCCCAAGAATAATAATAGGAGAGGGAAGGGCCGAAAAAATTGGTGACAGTTCAGCAATGATAGAAGCACTAGGGTGTGGGATATAAATAGAAAGAAATGAAATATTTAAAGTTCTCACAGCAAAAGCATTAAAGCTATTGCTGTGAGATGGAAGAGGTAAAAGAGAGTAAGAATTAGTCTTTTTAATGAGGAGGGCGCAACCTCCCCACCCGTCGTCGCGATCGTCCCGAAAACAGGCATAACCAGGGAGCCTAAAAGTGGCTCCAGGTCTAAGCCAAGTCTCCGAGAAGCCGCGACGACAGGCGTATACTTATTAATCAAAAAAAATAAGTCAGGAGTCCTGGATCGGACACTCCTCACATTCCATTGTAAGATTTGATCCATGTCGGTTATTTACAAGAGTCGATATTTTTTGCAGTATATGCAGGATGTTGTTCGGTAAAGCGTCATTGAATTTGGTTATCATGTTAAGTAACGTGTATGACATAAGTTCTAGAAGATTATCGTTGGGAGAACTGTTGAGGGCACACCCATTGGTCATACTTGAGGAGGGGGTGGCAACTATAGCATCATGAGCCTCTTTGTCATATGCTTTGTTTGGAGTTGGAATGGAGCGACGAGGAATAATTATTGTTTTTTGGTAAGAAGTAGGAGTTGATGGCCGGGTTGGCATATTTCCATGGATGGGAGGAGGAACTGTGTTATTTTTTACTATATCAGCATATAAACGGCGGTTGACTGCAGGAAATCGTTGAGATGCTTCGTTGTAGCTGATATTTTCTTCTGAGACGAGTGATTTTATTAATTTTTGTCTGCTGTGCTCAGGGCATTTCTTGTCGGTAGCAAAATGATTGCCAGAGCAGAATAGACATGATGCTTCTTTTTCTGGTATTGGGCATGTGGTGCCAGAGTGAGGTTGAGCACATTTAAAGCAACGGAGCTTGGATCTGCATAGTGTTTGGATGTGTCCAAACCTACAACAAGCTATGCATTGAATAGATGGTAGTTGGTATGTCTCTACAGGAATTGCGGCATTGAAGCAGAACACTTTTTTTGGCAAAAGCTTGCCCTTGATAGTAATTGTAGCTGTTTGGGTAGGAACCCACACAGGTTTATTTACTACAAAGGTTTTACGATTCAGTCTTCTTGCTTTGATTACACGACCACTTCCAGGTGGACATTCTAGTGCATTGACCAACTCTTCCATAGACCACTCAATTGGTATACCTTTTATTATACCCATACGGGTAAGGTGAAACACCGGAATTTTTGTTTCATAATTGTTGGAAGACAAAAATGTACTATCCAAGAAATTATTAGCATCCCTTGCAGTTCTGAATTCAATTGATGCCTTATTGCGACCAGTAGATTTAATTCCATCAGACGCAATTCCACACACTTTATTTGAGAATAGTAACTGGGCCAGTTTCAAAAGTCTCATAGTAGTGCCAGAAGCAGGGTCTGAAACTATTTTGTTGATATGAACAATATATGGACCTAAATCAGTTTCATCATATCGCAGATCTTTAGTCTGAGCATATTCAGGGACAACATAAACAAGTTGATCTTATGATGCCGGAGTTATTGAGGTCTTTTTAGGGATTGCATCCTCTCCATTCGTAGAACGCAAACGTTTTCGAGACTCCAATGGAAGTGGGGTATCTCCCACCACCATGGACCCATCCGGTGGGTCGGCGTGGTGGGAGGATCACTCATTTTTCCGTAGAAAAATGAGCGATCCTAACGAAATACTCACTCACCAGACGGCACAGGACAAACACAAATAATAATATATACAAAATAAAAGAATCTAAACCAAGTATGTTAAGAAAAAACAAAACAATTCGTAAATGCCGTGTAAATGCGTACACCAACCAACACACTTGACAGCAGAATATCCCGTGCGTCCTCGAACGTTTATGTGAACGGGCCCATGGAATTGATGGATTTCAAGTTAAGATAACCGTCAACGTCAATGTCAATTTAGGATTGAGGAATTGATTCGATTCAAATCGATTCGATTCCTCTCTCCGTAGTATCTCTACCTAGTCTGTGCCTCTCTCCTGATTTAGCCATGTGCTGAGAACAGTAAATATCAAAATTTTCTCAAGCTATATTATCAAAAATGCAACAAGCCCATCGTGCAGGAACCCTCAAACAGAGCAACAAGTCACATAAATGTCGTCATCGCTCGAAACGGGGAGTATCGGCTGCCGTCAAAGGTTAGACCACATCTAAGTAAAATGGGAAGAATATCCCACGGATTTTTATTCCGGTTTTCTATTTTTTTGTGTATATCATACATAATGAGTGCTACCATGTATTTAAGCGTTCGTATTAAAAATTACACAGTTTTTCGCATCTAAAGTACCAACTTTTTCATGCGCCCAATCAATTTTGGATTACCAGGTAAAGTGAACATAAAGGAGTTCGTCCGTCGCAACCGCCACATACTTAGGAAAGATGAGCGTCGTCACCAAGCTTTGCAGATCCGCAAGAACAAGCGTGAGGAAGTTTTGTCCAAGAAGCGAGCTCTTGGTGGGTTGAGAAATCCCCCATTCCTCGTTTGTGTGGTTCCTTTGAATGCTCAACTAGATGTGCGGTCAGCATTAGTGATATTGAAGAATTGTTCACAAGATGCGGTTATTACTGAATGTCAAAAAGGCATCTTGCATATTGGGTAAGTCATTTTACCTTGCATAAATACTATAACAATGTTTTCAATTATTATGAGCCTTCATAGATGATCTATAATCATAACATTCACCATTATAGTTTTGATGACTGTGTTGCAGTTAGTAGTGAATCTGCCAGTGCTTAGTGTCTCAGGTTTGAATCCCGGTGGGTGCAAATGTTTGTTTTTGGATGTTTGTGTGTACTGATGTATGTGTGTGTGTTTGTGTATTCATGCCTTGTGCGACTTGGATTCCTAAAGTGGGTATGAGTGTATAAAGGTGTTTCTCTGTAAACTGGGCAAGTTGTCCTAATAAAAAAGGTCTTCAGCCACTTCTTTGCTTATTTATATAAGAAAACTTATTAACCCCCCTATTAAAATGAAACTAGTCGTTTTTCCAAAGTAACGTTACTTTTTTTGTTTATGGTGTTTAAGTGAAAAGCTGACGGACATTAAGTGAAACAGTTTGTTTTAAGATAGGAACAATAGCAATCGTCATTGTTAAAATTTTCTTGATTCAACTCCTTTTTATTGTTTTAATTTTGTTTATTTTATATTTTATAACTACGAATTAAATAATTGTTATAGTATAAGTTATGTATGGGTATATATATATATATCTATATATATATATATATATATATATATATAGATATATATATATATTATATATAGATATATATATATATATTATATATATATATATATATATCTATATATATATGTATATCTATTATGTATTTTTATTATTATTAATTTTATTAACTACTACTCTATTTTTCATAATTGGTCCCTCTGGGCCGTGACTGAAAATCAGCATCAAGTGTAGAAGACGCTTGGCATTATGCTGAGGTATGACCCTTTCAACACTTAGATTTATATGTTAATTTACTACTTTTTTTATAAGTGTTGAATAAACAAATTTTCTTTCTTTTCTTTTAACCATTAAGGAATAATAATATGTAGAAATATAAATATATCTATTAATTTAGGAAATATTAAGCATTTTCTGAAAAAGTGAATCTGGAGACAGTTGCCTATTCGAGCCGCTATGCCAAGGGACTGTAAATAAATTTAATTTAAAATTTATAAGCAATTTTTTATACCAAAAATTCAACACTTTTAAATAATATTTGAATCATCCTTGTAGAATTTCACAATAGTCTGAGTCTGAGCTCATTCATCTGAAATTTTGTTTTTTATATCTCAGTCCATGTGTTTTTATTTTTCCCTTTTATAAGTTATCACCATTGTATCCTTCATTCGCTATAACTTATTATATATTTCAACGCACTTTCCTGATCCTATTTTGGCAGGTGGCTGTTGCCAGGGATCTGTTTAATTTGATTACAATGGAAGGTAACACAAAATAAAAAATGGACTGGTCTTCAATCAGTGCGTCCTACCAGTCATGATCTACAGCTAGTCATGAAACGAGGACACTCTTGGTCAAACTAGTCCACAAATTTATGGTTGCAAGCTATGGAGAGAGCTAATCTTGGAGTTTCTCTGAAAGACTAGATTCGTAATGAAGATATCTGATGGAGAACTAAGGTAACCAACATAGCTCTATTAAAATAATCAAATCATTTGACTGATTCCTTATGTTATTGTTTTGACATACCAGGGTACTGTTTTTTGAGCAATATAAATACGTTTTTGATTTAATAAAGTTATTTTAAATGGATACTGTATGCTAAGCATAGGTAGATTAGGTAATTATCTTTTAATGTTAACAACAAAATATATAATAAACAATATTATATATAATATTGGCCTGAGACAACAAATTGCCCAGTTTACAGAGAAACGCCCACAAACTATTAAATTTATAAACACTGAGGTAAGGCAAAACAAAAGATAGACAAGGGCTTAAATTGTATTTAAAATTGCTTTTTTCCAGCCTTCCAAACTTCAAGCAACGGTTCTCTTTCATTTGTCCAGAAGTAGACAATGAGTTTGCTCTTCTGGATGCCCTCAAAATTGCCGACACAGCTCTGTTCATCAGTTCTGCTTTAGAAGAGCCAGTAGATGAATGGGGTGAGAAAGTGCTTGCCCTATCCATGGCGCAGGGGATGCCTACTCCTGTAGTAGTCGCCATGGACATCGAAGGTGTCCACCCAAAGAAGCGCACTATGGAAAAACAAAACATACAGAAGTTAATATCCAAATGGCTGCCAGAAGAAAAAATAATGCAGTTAGAGAACACTTCCGATGGCATGAATCTGTTTCGTAGAATTTGTAACCAGAAACTTAACATAATTCATCATAGAGAAAAGAGGCCGTATATGTTGGCGGAGGAAGTACAATTCGAACCTGACACAGCAGGTGAAAATGGTACTTTGAAAGTCAGTGGCTATTTAAGAGGTATGCCATTGAACGTTAACAGTTTAGTTCATATAACTGGCTTGGGTGACTTTCAAATGTCTAGAATTGAAGCCTTAAATGATCCTCATCCGTTAGCTTTGGGTAAAGAGAACAGTCAGACAGATACGTTAGACACAGATATGAATGTAGCGTTGGTGGTGTATGTTGCCGATCCAGCTAAGCAGGAGAGCCTTGTGACTCAGAACGTACCCGACCCTATGGAAGCTGAACAGACGTGGCCCACAGAAGAGGAGATTGAGCAAGCTAATGCAGAGGTGAGACAGTTTATCAGATAATAGCAGCTTCACCCACAACAAACAAACATAAAATATAGTGGACAAAGATAAAATATAGAAACTGTTTCCATCAAAATCCATTTAGCCATTACAGAGCTGAGTGGCAACACTCAGACTTTTGCATTTATGATATTAGTCAGGTTTCTTAGAGAAGATAATTAAATATTAGATCACTTAATAACACACGTTTGTAAACATCAATGACCTAATGTGCCAACTGCATTTTCATTGCAAACAAAAATAAAACACAATATTTTTAACCGGCCGTTTGTTTACTCCCTTGCAGATTGATCATGTGGCAAACCCTTGATTATCCATATTCAACTAGAAACCTTCACAAAAGTGGCCCAGGACTTAAGTTAGGCTGGAAATAATGAATAGTCAAATGCGGACTAATGCTAATTGACTTCATCAAGAAAATAGTAGGTTACAAAATAATGATACTCCGGAACCTTAAGTTATTTTATTTGCAGACAAAAAAGAAAAAGGTAAAGAAAGTGCCCAAGGGCTGGTCGGACTACCAAGCCGCTTGGATTGTCGAATCTGATGCCGAAGTTGAAGACTCCAATGACGAGAGCCAGAGTGAAAATGATGACGAAAATTTCATGTCTTGTGAAGATGAAGACGAATCAGACCCAGAAGAGAATGAAGAACTCAATGACACAGATACGGTTACATCAGAAATACCAGTGAAAGACGAAAAATATGATAACGACTATGATGAGTTTAAAGAACACGAAGAGCTTAAGAAAATTGCTGCAGCAAGGGAGGACCAGCAGTTTCCTGACGAAGTGGACACTCCGCAAGACCTGCCAGCGAGGGAACGATTCATGCGGTACAGAGGACTGGAGTCCTTCAGAACTTCATCGTGGGATCCCAAGGAGAATCTGCCAGAAGATTACTCTCGTATATTCCAGTTTGAGAATTACGAAAGAACAAGGAAGCGAGTTTTTAATGAGCTTGAAGAAAGCATCGTTAACATGGCAAGTGTAAGTGCATTAGCTATTAAACCCTTTTTTATACATATGTCATTGAATGACGAGACGGGCAGGTCGCTCGCCTGGTGGTAAGCGTCACGCCTACCCATAACAGTTGCAATGCCACTTGGGTGCAAAATCTTGCGCGTCACTGCACTGCGCTCATCACCCGGAGACATTGGACAACCTTCACTCAGTTTAATGGCATGATCTTTGTACTAAAAGCTGGAAACACAGTGTGATATATCATTTTAGAATCTCAATGAAATAGACAATTTATTTATTAATTAGGCACTCGGGTGACCATATATTTTTTTACACCACGAGGGGTTAAACTTTCAAAAAAATATCGGAAAACATGAAACTTTGAGCTGTATTAATTATTTACAAAGAAACTAAAACCGTGGCACAAAAAAATCATATTACATTGGAAAGCACACTTATCTCAGACTAACTATCCAAAAAACAGATTGAGAAAATTCCTTTATTTTCAATTTTGCCACCGAAAAGAGTGGCGAAGGGTGCCATTTTCTTACTTTTTCAAAAAATGTCGATTAACTTGAAAACGGTGAGACTTTTACTAGGCACATTTTTTTATTTTCTTCACCATCATGGTATCCCCTAACTGTAGGTACAAGGTTATCCATTCCTTACGCCACATCCTGTATATGTATACTGTGGGAATAGGAACATAGCCTACTTTCTCCCGGAAAAACGCAAACTATGGGCGGACGGAGCCGTAAGTCAAAGCAATTAGCCTTTAAAATATTTTAATTATACTAAGTAGGTATTATAAACATTCGCATTTGTACTTTCCAGCATGGCTCCTACATCACAATGCACGTGAAAGATGTCCGGAAAGACCTGTGGCAGGCCTTTGTGTCCTCTAACCCTGATGCACCATTGTCTGTCTTTGGCCTCCTATCGCATGAACAAAAAATGTCATTGATGAATGTAGTACTGAAGAGGACAGGGGCGAGTGACGAGCCCATCAAGAGTAAAGAGAGGCTGATCTTCCAAGTTGGGTACAGAAGATTTGTTGCCAACCCTATATTCAGTCAGCACACTAATGGGAGTAAGCATAAGGTAAGCTTGTACAGTAGTCGCAGCGAAAGTTTGTGGCTCAGAAGTTGTCTACTAGTAACTGCAATGTTACAGGCGCAATCCCCTATATTGAAGGTGAAGACAGCATTGTATAACTGCTTCGCTCATTCGCTTACGTTTTTCGCATATTCTATCTCGCTCTTACTTTATGTTGTTTTATCCTCACAGCAGTACCTGCGCGCAATCGTTCAGAGCCTAACTTCACAACTACAAAGATCAGCTGCGGTTACTATAAATCTTGTAAAGTTACGTATCCAAATGGGGGTATTTTATGGGTTTTTTATAGCAGTTAACGCCTGCTTAGCGTAAATATATAATAATTTTCTAATGGAAAAATTTGGGTCACGGCCGAGATTCGAACTCGCATACTGTGTCTCAGCGCGGCACATGCCTTTACCAATCCGGCCACCGTTGGGGTAAGCGAGTTTTATTGTGGAGACCACGATTAGGCGAACATAGTGTGACCGTTGGCCAGGTGGAGCGACGAGTTGCGAATGGCGAGAAGTTCGAGCTCAGTGGCATTGACAAGGAGAGGCCTACGTCCAGCAGTGGATGAATACAGGCTGATGATGACAAATTAAAAAATAATAGTCAAATGTCTTTCATTATCATTTTTCGATTTGTTTATTATTCTCTTGAAGGTAAATAAAATAAATAAACTGTTTGGAAATGGCTCTACTTCCATGTGTTGTAGCTTTCTGCCCTAAAATAGGAACGCTTACTTTCCCTAAAGCTAAAAATGGAAATACGTACGTAGTCATAGAACACTAGACTAGGTCTGGGCAAAGAGAATATAATCACTACGTTTTAAGAGGCGGGACCTCCTTCCTAGCCAATGAAAGCATTTTGGCAGAAATTTATTGGCATCAATGCACGCAACATTACTAACATTAAAGGTCAGACCATAGACCTAGACGGATCAGACGTTAGCCTATATTGACAATGCTACCAACCTAACGGATAGAGCAGTGCTTGCTTGCACGTATTCTTGGTTTTATCGATATCGATAAAACATGCATGCCCTCGTCAAGGTTTCATAATAATGAAAGACGGTTCCAATAAGCCCAACGTTTGTTTTCTCACAATGCAACAACGTTGGGCTTATTGGATACCCATTGCAACAGGTAACTGTGGAGCCATGTAATAAAAAAGTTAGAAATAAACACTTTTGAACAACGGAACATTTTATTTATAATACTTTTTTACAATGTATATACGAAAATGAATTTTGCAGACATAGATAAGCTTACCTACTAGTGCTTCACTCTGAATTGAGACCTTGCGATGTACGTACTCTACCTTTATCTCACACACTCACACTCATAAGGGTATGTTACGACTGGTCTCTATAGGAATGTATGCTAGATCCTTATTTTCTGCATCTCGAAATAAACATGTTGATTAATGATAAGGAAATAAGTTATAAGCAGCCTGACCTAGCCTACGATACCTTTATCGATAGTTAATAGTTTCTTGACCTTACGCATCCCTAGTGTTAAAAGAATATGAAAATACAACATGAAAATCATGTAAATTATCATTTATGGTCACGTTGATGGGAGGTGGCACAAAGCAATATCACAATTGATGCTTACCGGGGCTGATCAATAGGAAATCATGCCATAAATTTCCTTTTTGTTCTGGTTTTCGCGATTGGCGCGATATCCACATAAAACACATCTGCTGTAGCTTTCTAAAGTTGGTGGCATTTTAAAATTATCATATAAACTGGTTTAACACTATAATTATATGATTCTTCGAAGAGAACACAAAAAGCACGTTATTAACAATAATATGAATAAGATTTTAAATTCGCAGAACAGTAACCTAAATTTTAGATTTTTCTTGACAAAGGACATGGCCAGTTTCTGCCTAGAATGTACTTTGACTGTAGGTAATTGTTAAAATTCACAAAAATAAAATAAAAGTTATGGCTTGTGTTATGTATCTCTAGAACTCCAGGCTTTAAAGGGCTGCTAATAAAAGTAATTAAATTGTTCTATCTGAAAATCAACGACATTTTGAATGTATTACGTTCCGTTACAAATTTTAATTGGGCTATGTACAGATTGTGTCTAATAGTTATTTTTCAATGATACACTCTATAGTTCAAAAGATTTTCTCAAAACAAATTCAAATGGAGTGCCTGATAGGTTTTTGTGACCAAAAGCGCCTGTATAGTTATTTAAAATGCGTTTCAGTTAGTAAAAAAGCACCTTGTCATCTTTAAAGCTAGAAGTTCTTGAGAGATATTGCTTATTTGCAACTAGTAATAGGGTAATCTTGAACACGAATAAGTTTAAATTATTGATGTACATTCTACGAATAAGTAATAAGTATTTATTCGTAGTGTACATTAACTTTTAATAACTAGGCAGAGAGCGCTAGCAAAACGGGCCGTGTCCTTTCAACAAAGAATATATCTTCAGAATCCACATGCGAGAAAGAGAAAGCATGCTGTGCTAGTGGGATGCCAGTACCACAAAGAGATTGGACTAAAGAGTATAGTAATATTATCATGATTGGACTCTATATTTCGTTCTTTTTGGTTCGTTCATTGGGATCTGAAAAACAAATGAACTTTACTGTTATGCCAAATTCCATACTTAAGAGCCAAATTTGAGAATTTCTTTGTGGTTGCGCCGGACTGGGTCTGGGATGGTAACAATATTTGTTCATTCATACCGATAGTACTCTGTGACAGTCAAAGAGGATGGTGACAGTGACTGACTTGACTTAATGGCAGTTGGCTACTCGCTTTTTATCACTTCATTGTTTACATTATTATTTACTTACATTTTTTTAATCGGCTGTCTGAAAATACCCTATTGGGTGTGTATTATTGAAAAGATTTAATCATGAAAATAATGCGTTAACGACTGCTTCATAGAGTTAATTTTATTTTGACCTATGAAATATTTGTATGCAAGTTAAGATTTCCTGTGCATAACTGTGGCTCATGTCACCCGCACACATTGCACTTCTACTTAACATTAGGCTCGGGTTGGAGACCATAGAGAATTAGTGAAGTAAAACACTTTTATGCACTAACTATAGCATACAATGCATTTTTATGTCGCCTACACCTTACACCCAGCATAAAGAAGAACTTAACTTAAGCTTAAGAAGTGAAAACTGTTTTTTTTTCAGCGGTTCCACTGGCTAGCTTAGTAAACTGTAATCTTTTTTCCTTTACAGTATGAAAGATTCTTCCAACCAGCGTCAACTTGCGTGGCAACATTCTTTGCTCCAATTCAATTCAGCCCGTCTTCAGTGCTGTGCTTCAAAGTGAGTATTACTGTCTTTTTATTTTATTTTTAACCCCCGACGCGAAAAGAGAGACGTGTTATAAGTTTAGGGTGAGTATCTTTGTGTCTGTCTGCTGTGTGTGGCATCGTAGCTCCCAAACGAAGGGACCGATTTTGATTCAGTGTTTTTCTGTTTGAAAGCTGATATGATCGAGATAATTCTTTTTTTAATTCTTTGCTAGAATGGGAGGGGGAGGGATATATTTTTTTTAATTTGTGTTTGTTATTATATAGGTACATTATATATTTGTTATTGTTAAGGCTCGCATTTACTAAGCGAAAAATGTCCCACGATACGTGCCGATGATCATGGCATCACTTTCTCCTTGTTGATATTTCTCAATCTGCTTCGACTTTCTACGACATGAATTTAAGACACTAGCGTTGAGTGTATTGCGGATTTGGTCAGAGTAACACATTGGGCTCCTACCTCTTAGTCTTTTCCATCCACGTTCTCGGTCACAATCAGCATTTCCAAGCTATTGCCTGAATTGCGTGCGGTGTGACGAAAGAATTCAAAAATTGATCGGAGGCAGACTATTTATATTGACCGCCATAAACTGGCTAGAAACATTATGGTGTATTCATTGTAAATCTCACTAAAATATTTACAAAAAAAATATTTGATCACTGACTGGACTTGAACCGGAACATCCAAATTTTTCCTTCAGTCTCTAAATCCGTCTTACGAGGATGGTAACGCCATCTATTGGTTGTCTGCTTAACTAACCAACCGAACACTGTTAATATTAACAATCTACTTCTATTACTACGTGTCGTAAAGACAACGCCTCCCATATCTAATGTTTTTATTATTTTTAGCATCCATAAAAAACCTTTAGAAAAGTAAGTGTTGTGCTAAAAATAATAAAAAAAAAAAAAAAAACACTTAAAACACATCATAACTAATTCATCGTATTCTTTTCAGGAGAAAAAAAATACAAAACTACAATTAGTGGCATCAGGAGTGTTACTGTCGTGCAATCCTGACAGACTGATCATTAAAAGGATCGTGCTCTCCGGGCACCCGTACAAGGTGCACAAGAGGTCGGCTGTCATCCGATTCCTGTTCTTCAACAGAGATGACGTTAGCTACTTCAAGCCGTGCAAGCTCAGGACGAAGTATGGACGCACCGGGCACATCAAGGAACCTTTAGGTAGGTTTTACTGTTTAACCTATTGATAACAAGAATGAAATGCGTGGCGTTTTCTTTTACGGCCTATCAATAAACGAAAATAACACGCTAACACAAAAAAACAGTGCTAAAAAACCCACTGTAATTTGTTGTTGTTGTAATCATATAGACAGTGAGTTTATCTAATATCTCGGCCATTAAACGTAGTCAATGGAGTGTTCATCATTAGGGGACTAGGTCACCCACTTCCAAATATTTCCGCCGTACTCTACTATGAAAAAGAGAAACAAGTTGTACTATGGGTTCCTATGGACTAAGATACTCCATCTTGCTTTTATTAAATGAAAAGTGTTAGTAGATAATTTTTTATACTTATAATAAAGCAGTAAATAACAAAAAGTCTGTACAAAGTTAATTAGAAAATAAATGCCTCGAGAATTTAAGATGAGCTACAAAACAAGAATATAACGTTTTTAAAAATCGTGTACATGTGTATGGATGTTTGTTCGTGCATCACATGAATACTTCTGGACCAATTGAAATTCGGTTGGCACAGTTGGCTTAGGTTTTGACATAAAATCTGGTGTATTTCATATCTCAATCCGATCCGAGTAGAAGCCGAGCAATTGTTAAAAATAGTTTTGACGGCTGAAGGAATTTTAGTCTTAATTTTGGTTTGATTAGTATTTTAGGTCCTGGAATAATACATATGGTACTTTTATGACCAGCAAAGCCGAGGGCACAGCTAGTATGACATAAAATTATTTTTATTTATGTAACAGATTAAAATTGAAAATGATTGTATATAAGCAAAGACCGGAAACTTTCGTTCAGGCCCAGTTGCTTCACAAGTTTACCAAAGAGTCTGTAATTATTCAATTTCCATCGCCTCAGGTACTCACGGGCACATGAAATGCGTGTTCGACGGCCAGCTGAAGTCTCAGGACACGGTGCTCCTCAACCTGTACAAACGGATGTTCCCCAAGTGGACTTACGAGAACTGCATCGTCACCAGCGCCGCAGATAATGACAATATGATGGATTGAATAAAAGTGTGTTAAATAACTGTGGTTTTATTTGCGCGTGTTGCTTCAGCTCGCGAAGCGGAAATACATTGCAGACCACGACTAAGTGCAAGATTTCTTTGAGCTATGATAACCCACTAAACGACCCACATAGACCTACGAAATACTACAAAACCCCTGTGTGCTTCGGCATCTTCGTATTTCCGAATAAAATCTATTGCCGAGATAAAACTTGACTTAAACTTGACTTGCTCGTCCAGGTGCAGTTAGAACGAGAGAGGAGATGCAGTTCAGAAGTCGATTTTAAATCAATTAAATGATTTTGTACGACATGGGTGGAAAGAAAAATTGCTAAGCAAGAATCTAGAACAAATATCTTAAAATGGAAAATTTCGGGTCGATATTCATAATAGTTTTTAAGATATTTCAATTAACAGACCAAAAAAAGAGCAGTATCTAATCATTTTTTTGATCGAGACAATATAATATGTAATCCTAGTGTAATCGTGTTTTCCTTATGTGAAAATCTAGTTAATGGCTCAATTCGGATTATTTCGCGCTGGTACCACGCGTGAGCAAAACAGTTCAAAAACCGGTTTATGACGCGTACTCATGTATCTACTGTGCGATTGCACCATAATCCCAGTTATGACGTTATATAGCAATTGCAACGGGAATAGACGGTAAGAGGACGGAAAAAGTAAAAGGATATAAAAAAAACCAGTTCGGAACTGTATATGACTGAAAAGTATCAAAATAGGAAAGAGTCCAATAAGCAATGTGCCGAATTCAAAAAAGTGTCGAAAAAGGGAAAGTAGCGAACGAACCAAAGTGTCGAATTAGGGAAATGTCGACCAGTTGCTGGACCCATTGACAGATGGTGCAATTTTTTTTTTGCCTAACCGGTACTTTAGTTCCAAAAATGGGGTTTTTGCTACTCACAGCGCCATAATTTCATGCATGACAAGAACATCATATATTCTAATAATATATTCGCACGTGGGGAAGGGCTTTACTGTTAAAGGATACACACAATGACCAAATCAAACAAAAGTTAATATTTCCACATCATTTATTGACACATGAAGCGCGAACTCTACGCAATGCAAACCTTAGGTCGTAGCGTCTGCCATTAGCCTAATAATCTCTGGTAAAGGCAGTGAAATAGTGCAGGACTTAAGAAATATAAAAAGGAAACTTATTGCATGGAAATCGACAGCAAATGACTGGAGTTTAAATTAGGAAATTGTCTCAAATGTTTTGAGTTAAAAAAACGCGGTTGGATCTTAACTCCTCGAATATTAGTAGGTACGTACCTCAACAGTAGTACGTACTGTACCAAGCTACATTCGTCGAGATAGATACCGCCTTCCGCTTGTGGTTATAGATTTCGTTATCCTACTGAACTAAAAACAGTAATTTAATTTTTTAACACGTTGGATCGCGTAACGAGACTACTGTTACGTGATAATACGAGTTTTCATGAAATCTTTACACTACAAATCGGTCAGTTATAGACTTATGAGGTATATATGTCAAAATTCTGCCACTGTCCTTAGATATAGGCTATGTTTCAGTAAAGATAGGTTACTGTAAAATATATGCGAACGAAACCGTATTATCAATTCGTCGGCGCTAGCATTATAAATTTGCTTGACGATGTCCATACAATGTGACATCATATTTTAACATGAAAAAATTGCAGACAACATAAATCAGAACACAAATCTTCTATAGTGTTTCATAAACAAAATACGATTATTCCCTGCACATGATAATTTCACACCTAATTCATATTATTTTAACAATAAGAATGCACACAAATATTGTACTTTTCGGTGAATAAGATATGAAAAATAACAATTAATGATATACTTAATCATTTTTTTTAATATACTCGTATATTCGAATGCTTGCAGATCCTGCTGCGTAAATATAATAAAATTATTTTATTAATATTTATTTTGTTAAAAGAAAGGAAACGCGCAAAGCATTTGAATAATATTTATGAAGCAGTTTCACTTTAAATACCGATCTAATTATTTGTGATTACAAATGAAGTCAACAACAATTTCGTCATGATTTAAAAATAAAAACAAAAATGATCATTGTCACCAATAACGCTTAAATTGTATGATATCCATCATCATCATTATACTTAAAAAGGAGGAAAAAAAAACAAAATGGTACAACTTATGTACCGTGAGCTCACCTCGGACGCTCCCACTTTTTGTCGCCTACTTTATAGCGGCAGATATATATTGAGAACTGTACACATCTCGTTATAGTTACATAAAAATGTTTTATTGGTGACATTGTTCAAGATCTCTTAACATTTATGTAACGCAAAACAATACACTGAAAACTCCAATATTTCAACTAAATCATTGGCTAAATTCAACACTTTCTGGGACATCTTGAACCCAAAAAAACAAAAACGTTTTAAATAAGATGGAATCCTCACTGCCAAATTCAAGAGTGAAGCAATCAATATATGACGATCCGCTCGTACGGACAAGCCTCACGCACACATTTACAACATGTTATGCCGATAGGCCGCCACATCGCAGCAAGACCTCGTGTGTGTTAGGTGTGTTGATTCAGTGTATTTAAAAACAATTTTACTTCTCGTAATAATTTGTTTCACAAACACACTCACACCGCGGCCATTGCTATGCTTCACTCTTGAGTTTGACACTGGGAAGTCTTATCTTTTTTTAAACGTTTTCGGCAGAAACTTATTCTCCAACCAAGACGGTTTAAAAAAAGACGGATTCCACACCGTCAAATCGAAAGTGAAGCACCCAAGATATGCCGATTCGTTCGTACGCACACAATTAGACCATGTTAAAAGATCGGCAGCCACTAAGGCTAGCCTTTTAATTGAAAGGCGCCGTTCAACTAACGGCCTTTATTCAGCCGTACAACATTTAATGAACTTGCTGGCTGGTTGCTTAGGCCAATCATACAATAGGGCGACCATGCGACAAAAAAGACGAAATTCTATCAAACGTAGCAGTTTGCAAACGTTTATAAACAGTTTTAATGTTCAACCTAAACAATACTAACTAACTAACCCACCTAGTTTTTAGGCGCATTTATATCAAACATATTGGTTTGTAATTTATAAATTTGATTGAATAGCCGAATATCATTCAGCACGCTAGTTGAACGGCGCCTATGTTTAGGCAAGTAGTTAAACGTTATCGATCCAAGACTTCTGCCTAGCTGTTTGATTGAATGGCTGAATATCATTCAGGCTGATAATTGAACGGCGGATTAAGCTAAATGCCTGCGACATGTCAACCACAAATTATCCATTCACGCACGCACACGCAGCCGCCATTTGCTATGCTTCACTCGTTTGTTTGGCGGTGTGGTCTCCGTAATTCTTTAAACCTTCTTGCCTCCTATATTATTATTTTCACGAACACAATTTCGTAAGTGAAAATCTCTTCTAAATATCACAAAAGTTAAACAAAAGACTCAAACTTAATGTTATTTATCTATTCAAAGTATTACCTTTTATTTATTTACTCAATTTAACCTAATAGGTACGTCAGCATTTTATCTAAATTCATTTGATTCCATCAGTTTTGCCCTAAATTGCCTCTTGTGGTTTAAGGTAACCGTTTATTTAACGCTTCTGTATTGCCTCAACTTGAAAGTAATCATTCATAATTAGACTTTAGCATAGATATAATAAAGGTGAAAATTCAAAGAATGGACATTCCCCGTCTCGCTTTTATCGCACCATGTCAAAAACCAGAGGCCCTACTCTGATTCAAAAATACGAAGTTTCGGGTTTAGTTTCCGACAGTCGATTCGTACTTCAATCATTTGAAAACTGTTATTTTTACCCGACTACGGCGAAGCAAGGGAGAGTATAACAGAAGTTTAAAAGTCTATGTATTTATGTGGATGTTCCACCATAGCGTCGTCCATATTGGTCCGATTTTGATAAGCTCGATTCGTCTTCATTTAAAGAGTGACATAGGCTATTATTTACCCCACCGTAGTTGGGTTTTAGTTTTTACTCAAACAATACTAGTAATGTGGTCATTATTTCGACAACCTTCTTTGGGCAAAGTCGACCTTGCCGCGCTGCTTGAATAGGCGCCAGCAAAGTTGTATGGAATTTCATTATTGTCGTGTTTTGCGGCCAGCAATTTCCTTTGAAAATCTATTATTGTCGTCTTTTGTCGTAGCACTATTATTTATTCCGTGGGTTCGTTAACCCCGAACGCGAAAAGAGAGGCGTTGTAGCTCCCAGACGAATGGACCCTATTATGATGTTTTTTTTTGTTTGAAAGCTGTTGTGATCGTGATTGTTGTTGTTGTTGTTTCTGTTTATGTTGTTTATTTTTATGTTTATGTTACTGTTTCTGTTGTTGTTGTCTTTGTCGTTCTCGTTGTTGTTTTCGTTGTTGTTGCATTGTTTGAGTAAATTCTTATTATACTAAGCTGGTTTTAATTCAATTCCTCGCATTGTTTGAGTAAAGCACTATACAAGCCTTGGTCCGCGGCAGTAATGTACTATTAAACGTATGTCTTGTTTGAACGCTGTCTAATTACGAATTCGTAATAAGATTTTCGTATTCGATTCTCCTTTTCTTTACCGATTAAACCTAATTTAATTCTGGTATTCTCCTTTCTTTTTTCATTATGGACTATGCAATCGTTTTGCCACGATCTCACATAATTTTTACACGACTGCCCAAAAAAATATATAATAGTGTATTGTTTTTAGCGTTCAGGTATGTATGTATGTATGTATGTGAGTTTATTTATTCCACCATAACTTTTAAATGCCTGAACAGATTTAAACGTATGGGGTATCGTTAAAATCCTTACATCCCAAGTAACATATGCTATATTTTTTTGAAAACATTCAATATGGCAGCAGTATGGTACCATTTTCAACAAAGAAAAAAATATTCTTCGATTTTTACAAAACGGGTATCAAATTGAAGGCCTTGATAAGCACATTCCAACATTATATAATTTATTGGCAAAAGCTCTTTTTTGGCAGGGCTGGCGTGTTTTTTAGCTTAGCTAGTCGGCCTTCTACTTACGTGACAATGGCAGAATTGTTGTATGGCAAGCCAACAAGCAAGCATACATGTTACATGTTTTATGGCATTTGTTTGTTTGTTTTTTGTGTATGTGTATCAATCGATAGTCCGAAACTAAACCCGATACTTCTTACTGTTGAATCTGAGTGGGGTCACCACCGCGAAAAAACTCGTCGAGACTCCTACAATGGCGATAATAGGATGATTTACAATAAAAAAAGTCAAAAGAAGCATTTTAATGTCAATGAGTTTCTTTTGAAGCTTTCATTGCATAATCTACCACATTTGTTTGGATCCCGTACCTCAAAAAGGAATCCTTATAGGCAGTCTCTTCGTTATCCGTCCGTCTGTTCTATCTGTCTGTCTAGACCCCTTTTCTCAGGAACGCATTGAGATATCAAGTTGAAATTAATATGAATTAGGTCTGCAATCCCTTGCGACATAAATCTGTTCTAAATGACTAATTTCAAATTGAGGTGTTAAGTGAGCGATGAACTTATTATTTAATTATGGTAAATAGTAATTTAGTTCTTTAGTTATAGACTATAGATTATTATGTCGGATATATTTCTATGTAAGTAATATTGCTATTTTGAAAAGGCATATTTCTCACAGAGAGTTGAAAGCCTGGCGTAGGATTCCTGAAGTTTACTTTTGTCCATACCCTGGCCTGGATACCTAATAAATCCAACTTTTTAAATCTTGTATGTAATTATGAAAGAAATAAAGATCGTCGAATAAAAAAAAACTACTTTAAATGGATTACATTTATTTGGGATCACTCACAGTGTAGGATTACATTTTTAAGTAAAATAAAAAACAGGCAAAGTGCGTATTGGACACGCACAGATTTTGGGTTCCGTAGCCAGGATCCGTTGGGTAACTCTAAAAACAGCATTGAAATAGTTTTATAATATGCCAACAAAGTTGTTCTAACTTGGTAAGCAGAATCTCGTAAACTAGTGAATTCTAAACAGCAGTGATAGTTTTGTTAGTAAATTCGTATTATGAGCTAGTCTGTACCCTTGTTTTTTTTAACTATGATTTTTATTTATAGGGGGGACATGCAACTCAAGCTAAAAGGTCACTTTGTAGCCGAACATTGAGTCAATGGAACCAGACAGTTTTTTTTGTCAAAGAAACCTCATTATATTTTTTAATATAGCTATACAACGAGACCCCACGCGATGGGGTACAAAAAATATTTTCATATTCACTTTTCAAGTAGGGCTAAAACAAAACCATAATTTTTGTACACCATTGAAGCTGTTATTAAAATCTATACTATACATGTGGCAAATTTCAATCTTGTATTAATAATATCTGAATAAAATTTCTGTGACATACAGACGAAAGAAACTATAGGGCTTCCTGGTTTGATTACGGAACTCTAAAAACGAGGTTCAACCAGTCGTCTGTACTTGTATGAACGAGGTCAGTGATCTCGATCGACTCTAGTTTGACAAAATGATAATATACCAGCCAGAGTGTATGTAATAAGTTTGATTAGAAACGTCGAGTTTTACTAAAAGCTTGTTCAACTTGAATCCACGCCAGGCAGCTATTGTGTGGCACTATGGGTGTGTGAGGCTCTCCTTACGGTTAGGCTTTAGTTTTCTTGTTGCGTCGCTTCTTGGCGTCCGAGGGCTCTGCGGGGGGTGAGGTAGCGGGGGACACGCCCGACTTGTTGTACAGGTTGTTGAGGAACTCTTCTAGGTTCGGGTCGTGACTGAAAGGAAAAATAAGCTGTAAAAAAACCATCAATTTTCCTCAACTATTTACTAGCCGAGTAGCGTTGGTTTATTTCTCTCAATAATTTTAGATTGTGATGATTAAATCCGCATATTTATATATTTTCTTCTCCTTGATTTTTGACTTGAAAAAGTGTTATTATGTTGCCTATTCACAATAAATTTAATGACTTTGGCTTTGTATCCAATCCCATTTTGTGATCAATTTTAGACAGTTTACGAGCCTTGCCTAACAGTCAACACTTCTCGTCACAATTTGATTTAAGATCGCTCGCGAGCATGTCAATTTAAGCCAACACTCCTTTCTATGTCACACTGTCACGCGCTGTTTTCCTTCTTTAACAATTTTAAATAGTTCACGCGCATAATTTTAGGATGTAACTTATACTGGTGTCCCATAAGTTATCGACCCCTTACCATTATAGCTAAGAAGCATCTCGAACACATCTGTTTTCAAACATAAAAAACCCGCATCAAAATTGGTCCATTAGTTTGGAAGCTACGATCCTCCCGGTGGTGAGGATCGTAGCTTCCAAACGATTAGAGTTCCTCCTATTATAGCTAAGAAGCGTCTCGACCCATCAACTTTCAAACTTAAACAACTGCATCAAAATCGGTTCATTCGTTTGGGAGCAAAGATCCTCACCCCCCCCCCCCTTTCCCCCACTATTTCAGTTATGAACCATCTCGATCATATCAAGTTTCAAACAGAAAATAACCGCATCAAAATCAGTCCATTCATTTGGGAGCTACGATGCCACAGACACATACACCCTAAATTAGAGATTTCTCTCTTTAGAGTTCGTGGTTTAAAAAAAAGATTTGGCGTAGGACAACTGCCCATAATTATAACCAATTACCTGATGAGAGTCGCAAGGTGCCAGCTACCGCTCGTTGTGGCGTTCTAAGGAGGAGTCCAGAAGTAAACGTCTCCCGGCTTTTGATAATGATGATGAATGGGGAGTGTATGGGAGCAAATGGGAGCGAAAACCGATCTCACTGCTCCAAGCCAACCTCACATGCACGCGGTCGTCCTGCTGGATAACGAACGAGGCTCTAGCGAACGACATATAGCGGTAAAACCATCCCAAAAACAAGCGTGGCCAAATGACACAGACAGGTGATGGGCAGCAGCGTCACCGGTGCGAGAAGCTACGCCCTGCGATCGACATCCCGCATGCCTAGCGTGGCGATTATGGGCAAAACCGCCTTATGAATGGCACAAATAAAAAACATAAGCCGTTGCGGCACACCTGGCAGATGTGTAAACAAAAAAAAATAAATACTAAAACAACGAGCAACGTTTCGCACCACGCGCTCTTGTTTTTCTTCTTCTTCATGTGATGGCTTACAATGCGATTTAAATCAGAATAGGACTGGATTCATGCCTAACTTCATACTGAAAACTAACTAACTACTAAACAACTAACTAACTAACTACTAAATAATAATAATACAATGTTGAAATAAAAAAAAAAATAGACGTCGCAGGACACTTGGCAGATGTGTAAACATCTAATATGGCCGAGCTGAGGCGGAAAGAGCCAACGCGCCACGAGTCAACGTTACCACCGTACCGCACCATTAGATGTTTACACATCAAAAGAAAATAAATTTATTTAAATACGTTCGTATAAACATTATTTTTAATGTTTGACACCACACCATTAACCGTTTCGGTAATCGGCCGTCAAGTAGATTCAGTAGCCATATTACAGAAGTTCATGCAACCAGTTACAATGAGATTTTCATACTAATATAGTGAAAGTCTCATTGTATCTAGTTGAATTAGGACTTCTGTGTAATTGTGCCACTGAGTTCACGCAATAGAGCGCCACAATCATCCTCATTAGTTTTGTTACCAACCTCCGTTGTGTATTTCATATATTTGAACATAAAAAGAAGACACGTTTGTTGTCATGTTGACAATTATGTCCCCGTATATGATCTGTCTGTATATGTAGCAGCCATGGTAACGGCGGAGCAGGGGGTGCTAAGAATCCCCGGCAGAGACCCAGCTACCATCCCCCACGATCTCTGGACTTGGCAACTTATAACGCACGCACCTTGAGGATCGATGAGAAGTTGATAGAGTTGGAAGAAGTAGTAAGTAAGTAAGTTGCGCTGGGGTATTATATAGGGTTATCAGAAGTCCGAAGAGAGGGAGGGATACGATGACCCTCAATTCCGGCAACTTACTCTATTACCGGGAGGGCGACCAGCAGTCCCAACACGGTATCGGGTTTCTCGTCCACAAGTCCCTCGTCAACAACATTGTGAGGATCGAAAGCGTTTCGAGCAGGGTGGCATACCTTATACGCAGAATTACCGAACGGTATTCGTTGAAGGTCATACAGGTGTACGCCCCACACTCGAAACGCCCGGACGATGAAGTGGAGGCTATGTATGACGACATTTCTAATGCCATACATGCCCCGAAAACACACTCCACAGTGGTGATAGGGGTAGGGGTGCTTCAACGCACGGCTCGACATGAGGAATGGCGATGAACTGAGAGTGGGGCAGTTTGGATTTGGACAGCGGAACCAAAGGGGTCAGCGATTGGCCGACTTCATGGAGAAGGAGGGACTCTTTATAATGAGCTCCTTTTTCAAGAAGTGCCCGTCCAGGAAATGGACGTGGCTGCACCCCGGCGGTCATAAGCACGAGATAGATTTCATTTTGACGACTAATAAGCATATATTCAATTATGTCTCTGTGATCAACAGGGTTAAGACCGGCAGTGATCACCGTATGGTAAGAGGCTCATTGAATATCAACGTAAAGCTGGAGAGGCCTCGTTTAATGAGATCTAATCATCGCCAAAGTCCTGCCCAAATCCAAAACCCCGAGAGCTTTCAGTTGGAGCTCCAAAAGCGCTTCCAAATCCTTACCGAATGCGATACAGTGGACGAACTAAACAACGGGCTGGTGGAAATTGTTCACGCGGTCGGGTTGGAGTTCTTTAGACCCCCCGCAAAAAAAGAACTCAGAAACTCTCTGAGCATACACTCAAACTTATGGCAGAACGAGGCGAGATGAGGCTGCAGTCTTCAGTGGATATGTCGAGTTACAGCTTGCTTAATAAACAGATCTCAAAGTCAATGCGACACGATTTGCGTTCCTATAATACTACTTGTATTAAGAACGCAATAGAGCGGAACAAGGGCTCCAAAGTGTTCGCAAGAGATCTGTCTATTGGGCAAAGCCTGTTGACGAAGCTGAAACCCGACAATGGCAGCATCGTTTCGTCGAAGCCAAAGATTTTGAGTGAGCTCGAGAAGTTCTATGGACAATTAAACACCTCATCGCGTAGTCCTCCTAGCACGACTAGCGATGCAAGGGCCCGTTTGACCCGACATTATACCGAAGATATCCCGGACGTCAGCCTATACGAGATCAGAATGGCTCTAAAACAGCTTAAGAGCAACAAGGCACCAGGGGAAGACGGAATAACGACAGAGCAGTAGCTCGGTGTTCCACCCGCTTTCAGTAGAAAGCGGGTGGAACACCGGTACTTAAAAGTCCTTCAGAAGCTGTTTAACTCCGTCATCCTCGAGGGTACTACGCCATAGGCGTGGCAAAGGTGCGTAGTGGTTTTGTTCTTTAAGAAAGATGATAAAACCATCTTGAAGAATTATAGGCCCATTTCGCTGCTGAGCCACGTGTAAAAGCTGTTTTCAAGAGTAGTTACAAACCGTCTCGCTCGTAGGTTTGACGACTTTCAGCCTCCCGTACAAGCTGGATTCCGGAAAGGTAAAGCCTTTCCGGCACCGTAGACCACATTCATACGCTCCAGCAGATTATACAGAAGACCGAAGAGTATAATCGGCCACTATGATAGCCTTTGATTTCGTCGAGACCTGGGCAGTGAGTGCTACAGTCATTACAGCGGTGCCAGATTGATTACCGGTACATCGAAGTGTTTAAGTGTTTGTACAGCAAGGCCACCATGACAGTCGACTTCAGGATCAGAGCACGAATTCTATCCACGTGCAAAAAGGGGTGAAACAGGGAGACGTTATTTCTCCGAAACTGTTCACCTCTGCACTGGAAGATATATTCAAGCTTCTGAACTGGAACGGATATGGTGTTAACATCAATGGCGAATACATCACTCACCTTCGATTTGCTGATGATATAGTCATCATGGCAGAAACCCAGGAAGAAGCACAATGCTCAGTGACCTCAATATTGTTTCCCAACAGGTGGGTCTTAAAATGAACATGGGGCAAGACGAACATCATGTCAGATGCCCATGTCGTACCCATGCCGGTTTATGTTGGGAACGATATTATCGAAGCTGTTGATCACTATGTTTACTTAGGTCAGACGATCCAACTGGGTAGATCCAACTTCGACAAAGAGGTCAACCGATGAATCCAACTCAGATGGGCAGCGTTCGGGAAATTACGCCATATCTTCTCGTCGCAGATACCGCAGAGCCTCAAGGCGAATGTTTATAATCAGTGCGTGTTGCCAGTGATGACATACGGCACTGACACGTGGTCGCTAACTATTGGTCTCATACACAAGCTCAGAGTTGCGCAGCGTGCAATGGAGAGTGCTATGCTCGGTGTTTCACTACGTGATAGAATCAGATATGAGGAAATCCGTAGAAGAACGAAAGTCACCTACATAGCTTTTAGAGCTTGCAATTTGAAGTGGCAATGGGCAGGCCATATAGTTCGCAGAACCGACAACCGCTGGGGAATAAAGGTTCTCGATTGGCAACCACGAACAAGCAAGCGAAGTGTGGGGAGACCCCCCACGATAGACCGACGACATTGTAGCCATCGCAGGAAGTCGGTGGATGGAGGTGGCACAAGATCGCTCATCATGGCGCTCTTTGGGGAGGCCTATGTTCAGCAGTGGACTTCTAAAGGCTGACATGATGATGATGATGATATGATCTGTGGTCATAGAGGGAATTGTTCTTCTTTTTTTATTAAATTAATAAACTGTTTATTAAGTAAATCCTATACCTCTAAGACAGTACCGTTACCCACCTATTGACTGACAGGCATCGCACAGCCTTAACTGGCCAGTGAACATATTACCCAGTCAAATAAGCAAAAAAAAGAGGGCCAACCTCGGAATGTGAGATAATAAGTTGGAAACTTGTATACACCTTTATTTTAGCATTCTAAAAGTTGTCTCAAAATTCTCATAAAATCTCGTGTCTGCGTCTTAAGTTATTCAAGGTAAAATATTGCAAAAATCGTATTTTTGCAATTATATCAAAAATTATAAATCGCTGCGGGATGGTGCTGAAACTACATATCCATCTGGAACCATCTATTTTCTTTGGTTTTTTTTTTGCTTCGACTTCCATCTTTTTTTATCTGATTCTGAATGAACCAAATTCCATGAACAATTTTAGTTGAAGCATTATTCCACTGAAATGTGTACATTAAGAAATTTAAAAAAAAAAAACGATTTTTCCTTGAATAACTTAAGACACGAGATCTTATGAGAGTTTTGAGACAACTTATATAATGCCAATCAATATAAAGGTTTATTTACAAGTTTCCAGCTTATTAGCTCACATTCCGAGGTGAAAACCTAATTTGACTAAGTTACTAGAGATTTTAATTTTGGAGGGAATATTCCTTGAGCAGCAGTGCACTGACCAGGGCTGATGATGATTCCTTGAGTAACTCGTGTTCTTTGAGTTACTAGAAGAATGAGGGATGTAACGAAGCGACCTCATATGGGTATTATGTGACGTAACATCCTAAAATGTGTTAATAAGCGATAGCGATGTTTCAGATTTATCGAAAAACATTATGTACATGGAGGTGTAACTGATTGTAGCTATATTAAAACACATCAGTTCCATTAGTTTATAAATCTACGAGAAGAAATCAGTTTGAGTGGAATTGAAAAATTCGATTGGATTCACTTACCCCCTACAACACTTACCTATTGTTTTTCCTATAAAAATGAAACGAGTCTTTTTTAAAACGTCTCGTTACTTTTTGATGTTTTTTGTGTGGCGTTTATGTCAAAAACTGACGGATAGTAAAAAAAAGGTTCGTTTTAAGATATAGGAAAAATATATGTTTGGGTCCTACATCCTTAACTTTTTTTTTGCACACTGTACTAAAAAACTGAAGTTGTTGACAATCGAGATTCAAGATGGCGCATTTTCAATCCTATTCTTATTTAAATCGCATTATAAAACTTGAATATGGCCGAGCTGAGGTGAAAAGAGCCGACGAGCCACGATCGCCACGCCAACAGTCGGCGTAGTACCGCGCCATTAGTGTTTACATATCAAAATGGCCCCAGTTCCCGGTCGCCCTGCTAGTTCTGACCAAGGTGGCGGTCACGGTAATGGCAGGGGAGTGCGAAGAATCCCCGAGCTACCGTAGGCCACCCAAAACATAAACAACTGACCCTGTCTACGTACAACGGACGAACGATTAGGCTTAACGATCGCATGGCTCAACTCAAGACAGAGCTTACTAAGATCAGGTGACATATTCTAGGGTTAAATGAAGTTCGAAGAGTCTGGTAGGACACAATAACACTGGAATCGGGCCATCTATTCTAATTCCGAGAAGGCGATCAGCAGTCTCAGGGTGGCGTGGGGTTCCTCATTGATAGTGTTGTAGAAATCTCCATTCTGTCGACCAGGGTGGCGTACTTAGTTCTTGAGCTGACCGAAAGGTATAGCCTTAAGGTCGTACAGGATTACGCACCAAACTCGGCACACTAGGATGATGCGGTAGAAGATATGTTTGATGACATATTTTTGGCCCTAAATAACAATAGAAGGGCCCACCACAACGTTATCGTGGGAGACTTTACCGCCAAAGTGGGAGTACAGACTTGCAGTGAATCTAAAATAGGTCCACGGGAATCACAGGGTGCAAATGCTAGTTAACTTTTAGGAAAAAGAGGGCTTCTTTTTGATGAATTCATTCTTCAAAATGCAGCCCCATAGGAAGTGGACTTGGCAAAGCCTCGACACTATGACTAAAAATTAGATTCTTCATCATTTCATTAAGATATACACATATTCAGGGATTTCAGTGATCAGCAGGTTCAATACCGGTAGTGATCACCGACTTGTCTGAGGCTCCTAGAATATCGACCACAAGCTTGAAAGATGCCGCCTGGTGAAGTCTACGCACCAAACTAACCTGCTCAAGCCGCTGTTGGATCAGAACAGTTCCAAAACAAGTTGGAAAATCGATACGCTGCCATGAAAACACCACTAATGACGTTGATGAGGAATTCCAAAAAGTTGTGGAAATCTTTAGGGAAGAAGGCACTAAGTTTTGTCAGCTGCAGCGTACGGGCACGAAGTCTAATCTCGGATGAGGCTCTTCGGCTTATCGTCAAACGATGGTAGCAACAGCAAGCCATACCGTCGGAAAAAAGGGATCTCAATAATAAAACCAGTAAACTGCTGCGCCGTGACCGCAATGGTGTGTTGTTCATATACTTGCCGAATAGAAAAGACAATGAGCAAAATCGGGGTTCAAAAGTCTTCGCCCGGCAATTGAGTATCTGACAAAGCTCAAGACCAATAATGGCACAACCCTCGTCTTTAAGCCGGAGATCCTTTCTGAGATCGAAGACTTCTATGGCCGATTGTACGACTAATATAAATTTTTAATTTGTGCTTGTTAGCTTGGTGTGCAATAAAGAGTAGCTGTAATGTATTTTACCCAGTGGAGGGTCGCTGGTTGACGTCGGAGGCCGCGGCCTTGTTCCCGAGCACGATGCGGTACTGCACCGCATGGCAGTCCGGCCTCAGTTGCTTCAGGTTCTTTTTCTGGAAAGTAGATAGATAAATCATTTATTTGTCTCTCCAAATCATACAAGTAGTATATAAAAAAATGCAAAAGACAAGCAGTAAAAAAAAGTACGTGTGTTTATTATTCATGTACTAAGGTGAGGAGAGCCGAAGATCGGGCTCACTGGCGTACACTGTGACGACTGTTAGGCCTACTTCTCTTTATTTTTTCTGTCCCGTTAGCTACTATTTCTTTTTTTGTTTGTTCTCAATCCGAACGTATTAATAGTAGGCGTGATTAATGATCTGTGACGTTGATTAATAAATCTGTGTGAATACTGGTATGGTTTTCCCAGTTTTTCTAACTGGTAACTCTATCCCATCTATGATTTAATTCTGGGGTGGCTTCCGAAACAATGTCCCGATTATTGAGGAAATTTGAGAGTGTCGGAACCAAAGCTCTGCATTTTTGCCCTAATTCACACCGGTCTGTCTGTGATTTTCATTTTGGATCAGTCTTTTTTCGAGGAAAAGAGTTCCAACCGCGAGGTGGATCATCCCTCTGCATCGAAAGCTTGAATACCCGGTAGATCTATTTGGAGCTGCGGGAGAGATGCCTTAGTGCTGAAAAGTGGTTTCCTGTGTGAGGCAGCTCTCTGTACAAATTGGGAAGCTTTTGGAGAAATTCTTATAATTGTTAGGTGGTTTTCCGGTAAAGTGGATTTTGGCTGATGGCCACCCCAAGACTTTTTATTTTGCTGTTCGGTGGTCTGTGGGCCTGGCGGACGAAATGTTGCTTCGTAATTGTTCTAATGCAGATTTTAATTAAAACTTGCGAGGTGAGTGCTGTTTTTGAGTGAAGTGAAATGGTGCTTTGTGTTCTGTTTTCAACTTCTTTTCCCTTGCATGCACTTTGTCAGAGGGTTTTCGCATCGAACAGTGGAGGCGTCCGCAACAGCCGGCCAATTTGTGAGGCTTGCCGTGGAAGACGCAATTCCATTTGGGCTTGACGTTTGGAGAAAGGATTCGATTGGATTTTGCCCATCGCCGGTGGCAATTTTTGGAGTAAAGGTATAGGCCCTACTTAACCCCGACAAGTATGTATTTTCACATTCTTTCACTTGGCGGCGGACTTGCGTCTTCTGTTTCCGACAAAGGGCTTTGCCTCTCATCCTTTCACATATTTTCAATTATGCCTGCCCACGTGGACGCGTGGTGTTCTACTGTTTGATGGACTCCATTAGTTTGCAATATTATTCAAGTTAAATGATTATGTACCTATGGAGGTATGTTCTGTGAGAGTCGCTCCCTGCGTTTGATTGTCTTCTGACGCATCTAGTGCTTGCCCTCTTCTAATCGCAACAATTTGGCACGTGGTTCCAGGGGTTTTATTGTTCGTGTCGAGAAACACGCGCAACCTAAGGTCGCTGCGGCTTGGGGAGCCGCGAGGCACCGCGTCACTTTTCCGGCCCGCAGACCCGGATTCACTTATCGTAAACCAAGCTTAAATTTAAATTTCCCGAAATTTCCTTCGGGTGGCGCTCGAACAAGGTTATATATTTTTAATACTATTTTGAAGTTCGTTCTTCCCTCAGCGACTCTGGACCCTAAAAAACGGTTGGCACATAGAAAATAATTTATAGAATAATGTATTAACAGAAATTATAAGTCTGATAGGCCCTCGGCCATAAGTATTGCTATTTATATGCCATATTAAACAAAATTAAGAGTAAATACAATTTGTTTGTATTCAAATTAGCTGTAAGCACCATTTAGGCAAAAACCTCTAGCCCGGAACTTCACTCCGGGTTTAGATTTATTAGGACCCCGGCTTCACTGGGATTTTGTACGTCACTACACAAGGAGAGGCCTACGCCCAGCATTGGATGAATATAGGTTGATGATAATGATTACTCAATTTCCAAAACGAGGCAGTTCTCAAATAGAAATAGGCAGTTCTCAATATATTAAATAAATTAATTCAGACAGCAAGGCCCAAGTGTTAGTATTCAGTAAACAAAGTTTCAGCATCAGGGCTACATGGCGGTTTCTCTATCGAGAGAAGACAAGTATCTTGGTACGGTCCAAAATACGCTCATATGTATCATTTGCACTGTCAACGCGTAAAGTCGGATTCAAGGCCGGAGCACGGTTACGTGCGCGTGACATGAGCTTGCACGCATCCGGTGTGCGCCGACCGGATGCGCATTTATTCTTCATGTCAGACTCATAATATCATGAGTCATGTCAGGTCATTTGGTGAGCAAACAGAGATTACCAAAAAAAGTTTTAATATTAGTGGTAGTAAAGCATATGCCGTAATGTCAAATTGAATTGACATCTGTCATTCTGTTTTTTTTTGTCATTATGTGATCACTTCCAAAGAAATATATAATTTATGTACAAAATTCTCAATAAGTCTCTTTATATTAATGTCAACATTTTAAAGTTATTGTGGACCTGTGGTCCAGATACTAATGAATAAATTATCACAGAACAGTTCCTGACAGCACTCGACGTACTAATGACAGCGCCGTCCATGCACGCGTAGTACATCACCAGCAGTCCCATCATAATAGACTCCGCCCAGACGTTGCCCTGACTAGGAACAAACGGTGCAAGAAGGAGCAACAAGTACCTGACAGCTGGCCCACTGCGTGATCTGGTAGACAGCGCCGTCCATGCAGGCGTAATACATCACCAGCAGTCCCATCATACTAGACTCCGCCCAGACGTTGCCCTGACTAGGAACGAACGGTACAAGTAGGAGCAACAAGTACCTGGTAGCTGGTCCACTGCGTGATCTGGTAGACAGCGCCGTCCATGCACGCGTAGTACATCACCAGCAGTCCCATCATACTAGACTCCGCCCAGACGTTGCCCTGACTAGGAACGAACGGTACAAGTAGGAGCAACAAGTACCTGGCAGCTGGCCCACTGCGTGATCTGGTAGACAGCGCCGTCCATGCACGCGTAGTACATCACCAGCAGTCCCATCATACTAGACTCCGCCCAGATGTCGCCCTGACGAATCAAAAATAATTTATGGCTTTTGTTCAATCGCTCAACAAATATTTAAATTTTTCCCCAAAATTTAAACACTTTACACATTTATTGAGAAATCTATGCTAACTGAAGAAAAATTAAAACTAAATAAATGGTCTTCCTGTCAAATTTTTTGAATTGATATTGAGTGAACCCAAGACTGAATCTATCACACGGACCAATCGGAGAGCCGTATTCGACGCAGTGCGTCCTCATATCTGTTTGTGAATTGAACGGCTTGCAATGATGAACGCATATTGAAATGGCTTACAATGCGATTTAAATAAGAATAGGACTGGATTCGTAACAAAGTTTATACTGAGAACTAAGTAAAAAGTAGCGTTAGCACAAATACCAAACAATAATAATGTTAAGTTAAAATGAAAAGAAAAGTGATTTATTGAAATATGTTCGTAATAACATTATTTAATGTTTGACACCATTAATCGATTCGGTAATCAATCATCACGTTGATTCAGTAGCCCTATTACAGAAGTCAATGCAACCAGTTACAATGAGATTTTGATATTAATATAATGAAAATCTCATTGCATCTGGTTGCATTAAGACTTCTGTAATCGCGATACTGAGTTCACGCAATAGATATTGTGTCATCCTAATTAGTGTTGTTACCAACCTCCGTTGTGTATTTAATATATTTGCACATTAAAGTAATATACGTTCGTTGTCATGCAAACAAATATGTCCCCGAATCTCTTCTAATATGATCAGTGGTTATAGAGGGAATTTTAATTATATTTAATACTAGCTGTACCCGCGGCTTTGCACGCGTGGTCATTTCTCTATGTGATAAGTTCCCTATGTGCTATTCCAAGACCTAAAAATATAAATATACCAACATTTGATCAAAACTCCTTCAGCCGTCAAAAAGATTATTATCGATTGTTCGGCTTCTACTCATCGGATTGCAATACCAAGTATCCCAGTTTATAAGTCAAACCCTAAGCTATCCAACAGTGACCGCATCACAATCAGTACAGTATTATACATGGTGCGCGAACAAACATACAGACAAACAGACAGACACGATTTTTAAGAATGTTATATTCTTGTTCAGTAGCTTATTTTAAGTAACCTAAATCATTTTTTTAAATTATTATCTTTGTACAGACTTCCTCGTACTTATTGCTTTATTATAAGTATAGATAAATAGATATTGATTACTTCAAACTTAACATATCTTTGTCCTGCAGAAACCCTTGATTTTTTCGAGGTAAATGTTATCCTCATTTTAACACATTATATGACTATGAATGTGCCGAGAAGCATCAAAATCCGTCCAGTAGCTTCAGCGTGATACTTGTTCTTTTTAATAACTTTCAACCCTTATCCTGCGGGAACCCTATAATTTTTCAGGATGAAAAGTATCCAATGTCATACCTCGTAGTATAGAACTCAAATCATACAAACTTTCATTTGAATTCATTCAGTAGTTTCGGCGTGATGCGCGGTCTAGATACAGACAGACAAGCAGACAGACAAAAATGAAAAAAAAAACAGTACAGTTTTGGCTTCAGTATCGAAAAAACAGAATCCTTCAAAAATATATTCAAAATATCTTCAATGTACAGAATTTGATTGGTTACAGTTTTATTATAAGTGTAGATTATTAGATTACTAAGTTGGTATTACGAGTAAGTTAAATCTTATACTTAGAAAACAGTACACCTACTTACTTACTGACTGACTGACTGGCAATGCTTAGCCTAAGACGGCCGGTGGACCGAGAGATTTTAAATTTGGAGAGAATATTCTTTGAGTATCGTTCCTTTACTTAACAAAATATGAGGGATGTAATGAAGCGATCTCATAATATGAGTATTGTGTGACGTAACATTCTGTGTTGTTGTTGCAAGTGCAGTTTTGAAAAAATAAGTTCCGTCCCGTCTTAATTGAAAAACTGTACATAAAGGTGTTAAAATGAGATCGCGATATGTTTCAGATCGCCTTATCGAAAAACATTATAATTGTATGAAGGTATAACTGCTTATAGCTATAATTAAATACTTCAGTTCTATTATTTTGTAAATCTACGATAAGAAGACATCAGATTGAGCGGAATTGAAAAAAAATATTCATGTAAACAGTTTTTTTTTGTTTCCTACATCCTTGTCATTTTTTTGCACACTGTACTAAAAAAACTGAAGTTATTGACAATCGAGGTTCAAGATGGCGCATTTTCAATCCTATTCTTATTTAAATCGCATTGTACTTTGCATACTGTTGCTGCTTTACATGCAAGTATTGTTTGAATAAGGGCAGTGGATATAATTAAAAAAATGATAGTTTTCAGAGGTGATGAGAGGTGTTTGGAATTTTTAATCAACGAGTCAAATTTACAATATCCTGGAGTATAATTTATTTTAATTTCAGTACCTTAAGGTATATTGTTTTTGAAAGTTGAGTTTAAGATGGCGTCTCTCACGTGTTTCTGCCCCTTAAAGTAGCATTTTTTTTTTGTGTATGTTCCTTTAAATCTTCGATGAAGAAACAAATAAGGATTAACTAAGTTCGCCCGATTCGTGTTCCATCAAAACTCCGCGCAAGGCCCGCTTATAGCGGAGACGGCTTCTTTATGCCTAGCACTAGACATTTTTGCTGAGCGCGGGCCCTTTTTGTACAGCCGCAGCTACAACATGTCACCTATTTTTTATTAAACTGATCTGTTTTTTGTTGTAATGTGATTAGTGCCAATAAATGTTTTTCTTTTCTTTCTTTCTTTATTTAATTGTCAAAAAGGGAACTAAACTTAATCATCATAGCCAGCACTAATTAAAAATGTATATTACCCCCGACCGCCCATTATAGATAAGAACCATCTCGATCACATCAGTTTTCAAACATAAAAAACCTCACTAAATTCGGTCCATTCGTTTGGGAGCTACGATCCTCACCCCAATGCCCCCCCCCCCCCCTTCTCCCAATTATAGCTAAGAAGCATCTCGATCACATCAGCTTTCAACCAGAAATAACCGCATCAAAATAGGTCCATTCGTTTGGGAGCTACGATGTCACAGACGGAAACAAACACACACACACACACACACACACTAGTGATAAACACCCGTCTCTTTGTTGGGGGTTAAAAATAATAATTGCAGATTACCTCTTTAGCCGAGTGGCGGATCTTGCACTGCGCACAGTACCGCGCCGCGTAGCACGGCCGGTCCGTCAGCACGCGCTTGTGGCGGCGGCCGCAGTTGGTGCATCTACGCAGAATATACACTCATTACTGATTAAGGCGCTATTGTTCCAGCGAACGTTTCTCTTTGGGGGTTGAAGTACGCGCGCTAGGCGCGGGGTGCCAGAACACAATAATAATAATTAAAGGCAATCGTAATGGTGATAGTGGAAAATTTGACATACGCTTCTTGAGTTCTCCTCGCGCCTCTTCTACAAACACTACGTGTCACCTGATGGTGTTGGCTGCGAACTCCATCTTGTCATGCAGCTGTGCCAGCAGCTCGCTGTGCTCGCCCCACGCCGCCTCCGCGTGCGCAGACTCTAACGTGCGCCGCTAGTACTCGCGCCTCTCCTACAAACACTTCGTGTCACCTGATGGTGTTGGCTGCGAACTCCATCTTGTCATGCAGCTGTGCCAGCAGCTCGCTGAGCTCGCCCCACGCCGCCTCCGCGTGCGCAGACTCTAACGTGCGCCGCAAGTACTCGCGCCTCTCCTACAAACACTACGGGTCACCTGATGGTGTTGGCTGCGAACTCCATCTTGTCATGCAGCTGTGCCAGCAGTTCGCTGAGCTCGCCCCACGCCGCCTCCGCGTGCGCAGACTCCAACGTGCGCCGCAAGTACTCGCGCCTCTCTTACAAACACTACGGGTCACCTGATGGTGTTGCCTGCGAACTCCCATCTTGTCATGCAGCTGTGCCAGCAGCTCGCTGAGCTCGCCCCACGCCGCCTCCGCGTGCGCAGACTCTAACGTGCGCCGCAAGTACTCGCGCCTCTCCTACAAACACTACGTGTCACCTGATGGTGTTGGCTGCGAACTCCATCTTGTCATGCAGCTGTGCCAGCAGCTCGCTGAGCTCGCCCCACGCCGCCTCCGCGTGCGCAGACTCCAACGTGCGCCGCGAGTACTCCTCGCGCCTCTCCTAAAAACGCAAATATTTTCATTTAAATCGATGTTCAGAAGGAGGTTCTAATTTGACACAACAAGTTGAGTTTTTAAATGAGACAACTGTTACTTAAAGGAAGATTTGTGCTGAGAAACCCAGAGGAGAGGTTTGTTAGAGTTTTTAAAACATACTAATAATGCATTTAATTATTTCAAAAATAGTTTTTTTCTTCCTTAAATCAGGCTGAAAATTCTAAAATAAAACCATGACGTTTTCTGACGAACTATTTTCATTTAGAAGCAAGTGTTTTATTATTTTCATAAAATAACGAAAAATAATGTTATCTGAATAATGAATCCTTTTTTATCCGTCATATATTGTTATTTGTTTTATTATCGGATTTATTTTAATATAACATCTATACTTATAATAAAACTGTAACGGGTTCAATTCTGTACACTGAAGATATTTTGAAATTTCCATTTGGAGGATACTCTATATTCGATACTGAAGCCAAAACTGTTTTTTTTTTCATTTTTGTCTGTCTGTCTGTCTGTATCTTGGCTAGGCATCACGCCGAAACTGCTGAATGAATTCAAATGAAACTTGGTATAATTTGAGTTCATACTACAAGGTAGGACATAGGATAGTTTTCATCCCGAAAAATTAAAGGGTTTCTGCAGAATAGGCGCTGAAAGTTATTTAAAAGAACACGTATCACGCTGAAACTACTAGACGGATTTTGTTGCAACTTGGCACAGTCATAGTTTATATAATGGGTAAAAATTGACAATAATTTTTATCCCGAAAAATAAAAGAGTTCATGCGGGATAATGTCCCAAATTCTGTAAATTGAAGATATTTTTAAATTTTTTTTGGAGGCCGTTCTATTTTCAATACTAAAGCCAAAACTGTATTTTAGTACTTTTTATTTGTCTGTCTGCCTGCCCGTCTGTCTGTCTGTATCTTGGCAGCGCATCAAGCCGACAATACTCACTGAATTCTAATGAAATTTTGTATGATTTGGGTTCATACTTCGAGGTAGGATACTGGATACTTTTCATCCCAAAAAATTAAAGAGTGCCTGCAGGATAGGCGTTGAAAGTTATTTAAAAGAACACATATCACGCTGAAACTACTGGACCGATTTTGTTGCAACTTGGCACAGTCATAGTTTATAAGATGGGTGAAAATTGATGGATACTTTTTGTCCCGAAAAAATAAAGGGTTCCTGCGGGATATGGGTCCAAATTCTGACCATTAAAGATATTGTGAAATTTTTGTTTGGAGGTTACTCTATATTTGATAATGATGCCTAAACTGTATGTTTTTTTCATTTTTGTCTGTATGTCTGTCTGTCTGAATCTTGGCCGCGCATTACGCCGCCGGAACTACTGGATGAATTCAAATGAAACTTTGTATGATTTGAGTTTATACTACGAGGTAGGACATAGGATACTTTACATCCCGACAAATTAATGGGTTCTCGCAGGATAGGGGATGAAAATTATTTAAAAGAACACGTACTACGCTGAAACTAATGGACGGGTTTTGATGCAACTTTGCACCGTCTTAAGTTATATAATGGGTTAAAAATTGAGGATACGTTTCGTCCCGAAAAATTAAAGGATTCCTGCAGGATATGGGGTGGAAAATTATTTAAATGAACACGTAGCATGCTGAAACTATTGGATGGATGTTGATGCAGCTTGGCACAGACATAGATTATAAGATGGGTGAAAATCATGGATTTGGACATTTTATCCCGAAAAAATAAAGGGTTCCTGCGGGATATGAGTCCAAATTCTGTACATTAAAGATAGAGTAAAAAAAAATTTTTGGAGTGTACTCTATGTTCTATAATGAAGCCTAAACTGTATGTGTTTTCATTTTTGTGTGTATGTCTGTCTGTCTGTATCTTGGAAGTGCATCACACCACCGGAACTACTGGATGAATTAAAATGAAACTTCGTATGCTTTGAATTCATACTACGAGGTAGGACATAGGATACTTTCCATCCCGAAAAATTAATGGGTTCTCGCAGGGTAGGGGTTGAAACTTATTTGAAAGAACACGTACCACGCCGAAACTAATGGACGGGTTTTGATGCAACTTGGCAGCGTCATAGTTTATATGATGGGTTAAATTTGAAGACACGTTTTATCCCAAAAAATTAAAGGTCTTTTGCGGGATATGGGTCCAAAGTTATGTTAATATTTAAGTATTAATAAAAAAAATGGATGTTTCTCTATATCTGCAACTGAAACCAAAATGGTTTTCTTTTTGTCTGTCTGTCCGTTTCTTGACCGCGCATTGCACAGAAACTACTGAATGAATTCAAATGAAACTTGGTATGATTTGAGTTCATACTACGAGGTAGGACATTGGATATTTTTCATCCTGAAAAATTAAAGGAAAAAAATTAATTTAAATAATTATTTATATGTTTCCGCAATATAGGGGTTGAAAGTTATTAAAAAGAACACGTATCACGCTGAAACTACTACACGGATTTTTTGATGCAAATTGACACAATTATATATCTATTCTTATAATAAAGCAATAGGTACGAAAAAGGCAATAGATAAAATATGAAGGGAAAGGAAAAAGATGATAAATAAAAAAATGCTCTTGGGTGCTTAAAAAGGGCATTGAACACGAATATATATATTATTTTTATCGTGTCGCTCTGTCAGTTTTTCTGTATGTTTGTTTGTTCACACATCACGTAAAAAGTATTGGACCGATCGCAATACGGTTTTCATTGTTAGATAGCTTAGATTTATTTAAAAACTGGTGTAATTGTTATCTTAATCTGCTGAGTTAGAAGACGAGTAATTGATAAAAGTATTTTTTACGGCTAAATAAATTTTGATCAAATGTTGGTATATTGGTCCTGGAATGGCACATTATGGTACATTGAACCTAAAGAAAAGGCCACGCGTGCGAAGCCGCGGGTACAGCTAGTCTAAAATAAAATTACAAATCACAGTCAATCAAGCTAAGCGTATTGTTCTCAAGTGGCTCTTGAATATGTCATATGATAATACTGAACAATTTCTAAGAATCATATCATAACAGATAATTGCAAATTTTATTTCATATAGTTAATATGCCTCCATCTAACATTGTACCTTCTAACCAACTTCTACGACTCACTTTATGTGCCTACTAACGTTCTATTTGTAAACATAATTTTAGTTTTGTTTTATTTTATTCCTCTTGTCATCGTTGTTAATTTCTATTCTGTTAACTTGGCTTTAAGGCCCCCACGAGCCAGGCTTGACCTAGTGTGGGGACCACCAGTAATTGTTTATGCTACTATGTTTACCTTATGAAATAAATAATCTAATCTAATCTAAAAAAAAAACTAAATGATAGACACCATCATAAGCGGGAAGCGTAAACTTTCTGATATTTTTATTTGTGTAAAAATGAAACATTATTATTTCAAATCACATAACAAATGATGTAATGATATATGTGAAAAATATGTAATTTTACCAAAAAAACGCGAGCGAAGCGAGCGCGAACATTTTGAGCTACTTACACTTTTATTAGTGTAGTTATGTGAAAAAAAAAACTTGTATGAGTGCGAAACAAGCAAAACTTTGAAAAAAAATCAGCTACTTTCATTAGAGTAATTATGTAAAAATATGAAAGTTTACGATCGATCTTCAATGTTTGCCAAACATATAACATTACCAAGAAAGAGCGGGCGAAGCGAGCGCGAACATTTTGAGCTACTTACACTTTTATTAGTGTAGTTATGTGAAAAAAATAACTTTTATGAGTGCGAAACAAGCAAACCGTTGAAAATTTTTGAGCTACTTTCATTAGAGTAATTATATAAAAAAATGAAAGTTTACGATCGATCTTCAATGTTTGCCAAACATATACGAGGGCTGTTTGATAAGTCGTTTAAAATGTAAAAAAATATAGATTTTTTAAACAATTTAAATTTATTTCTCAACATAAGTATCCTTTGAGGGCCAAACACTTGTTCCAGCGAGTTTCCAAATTTTTTTATCCCCTCCAAAAAATACGTTTTGTCGAGATCTTCAAAATAGCCGTTTACACCTGCGATGCAGTCAATAGGGAAATTGGTATAGGTAATAATCGCACGGAGCTAGGTCCGGCGAATACTGAGCATGCGGAACTAGCCCGAAGCCCAACTCGTGGATTTTGGACATTGCAATAGCTGACGTGTGCACTGGGGCATTGTCTTGATGAAAGAGGACTTTCTTGGGGGACAATTTTGGTCGTTTTTCCAACAATTCGGCATTAAAACGGTCCAATAACTCTGCGTAATAACGGCCAGTGATAGTCTTTCCCTTTTCCAAGTAATCAATCATAATGATTCCTTCGCCATCCTAGAAGACTGTCGCCATCATCTTCCCAGCCGACAAAACAGTTTTGGCCTTCTTTTGGGCACGTTCACCAGTCGCCATCCATTGTTTTGATTGCTTTTTTGATTCAGGTGTATAATGATGGACCCAAGTTTCGTATACAGTGACAAATCGACTCAAAAAAATCAGAGGATTACGCTTCATCATATACAAACACAGTTTTGAAATTCGCTTTCGTTCGCGTTTTTGTCGATCGTCAACAAACGTGGCACCCATCGTGCAGACAGCTTTGTCATATCTTCATGCAGGATTTTATGTACTCGCTCAGTGGAGATGCCTGTGTTCTCAGCTATTTCACGCACCTTCACTCGGCGGTCGTCGAGTACAATATTATGGACTTCTTCAACAACATCCTTAGTAGTGACTTCGATTGGGCGACCAGAGCGTGGAGCATCAGATGTGCTTGACCGACCACGTTAAAAATCATTTATCCAGTTATAAACAGTCTGCAACGTTGGTGCGTTAGTGCCCTGAACAGAATCAAGTTCAGTTTTTATTGTGGCAGCACTGCAACCCTTCATAAAAAAATGTTTTAAAACGGCACGTATTTCAGATTTTTCCATAGTTGTTGAAAATTTATGAGTGATCACAGTTAAACAATGGTTAAACTGACAAAAACTTGTTTTTTTGCTGAATTTTAGACAGTCTTCATTTGAAAGATTGTGCCTGCTAGCGTTAATGCCATTTACCAGAAAAAAGGATTTATAAATAGTTTTTAAATGGACTTATCAAACAGCCCTCGTAACATTACCAAAAAAGCGCGAGCGAAGGGAGCGTGAAAGTTTTGAGCTATTTCCGATACATGATACGAATGAGAAAACATAATATATGATTTAAAAAACGCGAGCAAAGCGAGCGCAAAAATGACGAACTATTTGTGGCCTTGTGTGACAAAAGAAGAAAAAATACTATGGATCTTGTTATCTTATCTTGGGACCATGTTATTTCTTGAAGTTTTTGTCAAAAACTAAAGGAAAACAAGATCCGCCTTATCCTTCATTCAACAGCAATAACAGAACAAGAGTGCGAGTATAGCGAGTGGGAAAATTTTGAGCTTTTTCTAGTAGTAAATAAATTAATGTTAATAATTGACCTTCTGTGTGTTCTTAAAAACATAATATTATTATAAAAGCGCGAGCTAAGCTAGCGCGGAAATTAAGAGATATTTCTTTCAGTGAAACAAATAATCATAGTCAAACTAGAACATGAAATATATCTGTCATTTTATAATCACTGGGCAAGCGTGGAGCAAACAGTGTAAACTCTTATTTTTCCCTGACTTTCCAGATGACCCCCTCGATTTCACTGATTTTCCCTGACCACCTTGAGCTTCCCTGACTTTCAAGAAAGTGGATACCCTGTTAAATCTACTAAATGTATAAAATATTCATTTACTAAAATTATTTTTAAAATATATTTTCTTATAATTAAAATAGTTTTTTTTTTATATAACGCGGACCGCGGGCTATCTCTATCTATTTCGCTAATGAACTCCATCATAAGAAATCTCTAGAAGGCTTTATCCACTCCCGGTTACTTGTTCTTATCCGGATGCACGAGGAATGTCTGGCGCTTGTTCTCTTCATGAGAGCAAGTCTTACTCACCGAGGATTTGCCAAAGTAATTTGAACTCACCGGCTCGCCAATAAGGTCGAAAGCGTGCTGCAGTATCTTGAAGGCCTCCTCCGCCCCCGGTTGTTGGTTCTTGTCCGGATGCACGAGGAATGCCTGACGCCTGTAGTAGCGCTTGATCTCTTCATCTGTGCAAGTAACGCTTACGCCGAGGATGCTGGAATTTTAATAGTTTTATTTTAAAACAAAATTTTTACAACATCAGATGAAGACGAAATTCTTATCGTGGAACTGAAGTGGTTGTTTTTTTTTTTTATACAAAAGTGACGAGGCGAGCTGGCCGTTCGCTTAAAAATTACAACACCATCTAGAATATTGGTTGCAAAATATGCCCGGCACTGCACTGTATGTCACCCACACTACTGCTTGACGGTTGAATATCTGGCAAAGGTTTGGTACTTCCCCAGGCAGACTGTTGGTAAATGAGGCATACAAAAATAAATAGGTATTGATCCTCAACCCTGTTGTTTCGATAAGATCGGGTTCTGAATGTAATTGTAATGTTTTTCTTACTACCGCACTCATAATCGACAATTAACGCTAATCAAGAATTTAGGCGGTTGTCTCTGACTGCAAACCAATACCTACATTCTTCATTCATACAAATGTTTTTAGCTTTTGATAACGCGATAGCACATTAGTAAAAGGCGATAGTACTAGCCCGAAACTGTGTACTGGTACGAATATTGATGTAATTAGGAATCACATTTAAATGCTTGCACTGCTGATTAAACCAAACGTTTCGAGCAGCTTTAACGATAGAGTTTGGTCAACTTGATGTAAAATTATGCGTGTTCGCTAAAATTTTACAAAATTCGTACTAAACAAGCTATTTAATACTTGATTAGCGTTAACTGACAAGTATGAGTACGGCATTTTGATATCATAGCTAAAAAACATTAAACCATACTTGTGTAGTTTAGAGGACATGCTACAGCCTATACTTGCACAATCAAATGTGCAAGTGTGCTTACTACGCGCTTATCTTTAATTTAATTTTGGATTTATCTCGAACATTTTCTATCAACCTGAACCAGTCAATTATCTATATTAGATTCTAAATTAAAAACTTTATAAATATACTTTGTTTAAGGTAGATGGTCCACAATATGAGTTTCACTAGATGTCGCTTAATGACAATATGTACAAAATTATTATTTATGGCTTATAATTGCAATCAGATCTGATTTAAATCTTTATTGGCGGCTATATTACCGTGTAATGATTATATTTAATCTTAACTTTCAATTCTAAATCTAATATTTTAACTGTATTTGTTCCTTTGGGTTCTGATCTTGAGTCAAGTCTTGAACCCAAATTTTTAGGGAACGTAAATGGTTAATAAAGTTAGTTTGACAATGAAAACTATAGATCAAACATTATCATTGTATATTGTTTTAACCGCGAATAAAGTTTTAAATCTAATCTGACTGCAATATAAGGACCAAATAAATAAATTGAGCATAATAATATTGTCATTAGCGCCATCTAGTGAAACTCATGTCATGGACCATCCACCTTAAACCTTAAAGTCTCGGTTAGAGTAGAGACCGACGACAATTTAATGTCAAGATACACTCATCCACAACAAATGTATATTAAGGTCTAAACTTAAAGCATTGTTCACTTTCTGCGGCATCGTACCAAACCGATGGACCAACTTCAATACAGTTTTTAGGGATCCATAGTCAAGACCCTTCTCCATGTCCGTCTGTCTGTCTGTCACATCAATTTTATTTGAAGCTAGATTTGATGAGATGTTTTTTAAGTTTGTTTGGAAGAAAGCCATTTCCAATATAGCTCTGATCACTCTTTTTGAAAGTGTATCGGGCATTTTGCAGCTAGACACTTTGTGTATATGCACAAAGTTTAGTTACGACGACATTGTTCGTACCCGCATATATGAGGGTCTGATGTTGGGGAGCATAAAGGAAGACCTGAAACGAGATGATATGTGGCGTCGAGAAATGGAGTTATGACTATTAAAAGACCGTTATAAATTATGTTTTATCAAGGGTTTTTAAATCTCGACCAAAAATACACTTTTCTTACCATTACAAGGTAATATCAATTGTTCACCTAAAACGTAAGCTGAAAGGACCTTGTTTATGCTCATAATAACAACAGTGCAGAAAGTATAGAAATCATTATACCATAGTTTTTTTTTAATTTGTTGTTTTCCTCCCAGTTCTTTCTGATACAGGTTGTCCACTGAAAATTCAAAAATAAATCCCTGACTTTCCCTGACCATTTTGCCAAATTTCCCTGACCAACCATGTTCATTTTAAAGCAAGTTTTTCATCATTTTCATAAAATAACGAAAAATAATGTTATCTAAATAATGAATCATTTCTTATCCTTCATATATTGTTTATTTTGTATGGTAAGTTAATTTTATGAATCATATATAGTTATGGTAATAAATCAGCAAGTAACAAAAAAATAAAACTAATTATTGTTATTTATTTTATTATCGGACTTATTTTAAAATAAAATCTTAAATAAAATTCTAAATTGATAGACACCATCGTAAGCAGGAAGCGAAAAATTTCTGATATTTTTATTTGTGTAAAAATGAAACATGGTTATTCCAAATCACATAACAAATGATCATCATCATCAGCCTATTTTTGTTCACAGGACTAACCTTAGCAATCAGCTTATATTAAAGGTATGAAACTTTAAGTTGGCAACACTTTTTTAACTGGCGGCCATTTTGTCAGCTGTCAAGTGATTTATGTTTAATTTTGTTTGGCATTTCAACATGAATAGACTGACGCCTGAACAACGCTTCCAAATAGTGCAAATTTATTTTGAAAGTCATGGTTCCGTTCGAAATACGTATCGCGCACTACGTCCATTTTACGGTCAACATAATCGTCCATCAGAGCAATTAATTCGATTAACTATGGAACCTTTCGGACCACGTTTACTCTAAATGATAATACGCATCCACAGAGACGTCGTACAGTGCGTTTACTCTAAATGATAATACGCATCCACAGAGACGTCGTACAGTGCGTACAGAAGAAGTCATTGCTGCTGCAGAGCGTAGCGTAGAGGAATACCCGTAATCAGTCTATCCGCCATCGTGCACAGGAGTTGGACATGTGTCCATCCACTTTATGGAAGATTTTGCGGAAAGACCTTGGTTTGCGTGCTTACAAAATCCAACTCGTGCGAGAATTGAAGCCACACGATCACCCAGCAAGGCGTAGATTCGGTGAATGGGCGCAAAACCAAATTGCCGTTGATCCCGATTTTCATAAGCGAATTTTGTTTAGCGATGAAGCTCACTTTTGGTTAAATGGATACGTCAATAAACAAAACTGCCGTATTTGGAGTGATGATAACCCTCAAGCTTATGTTGAGACACCGTTACACCGTTACACCGTGAACTGAAAAACTGATTGTTTGGTGTGCTTTATGGGCTGGTGGAATAATTGGTCCGTACTTCTTTAAAAACGATGCTGGCCAGAACTCACAGTCAATGGTGATCGCTATAGAGCCATGATTACTGACTTTTTCGTTCATCAATTGAACAATCATGATGTGCAGGAGCTGTGGTTTCAACAAGACGGGGTAAAATGTCATACAGCTCGTGCCACAATTGATTTATTGAAGGCAACATTTGGTAACCGCATAGTTTCACGTTTCGGACCCGTGAATTGGCTGCGATTTAACACCGCTTGACTATTTTCTGTGGGGATATGTGAAGTCGCTAGTCTACGCCGATAAGCCCGAAACGATTGACCACTTGGAGGACAACATTCGCCGCGTTATTGCCGATATACGGCCACAAATGTTGGAAAAGGTCATCGAAAATTGGACCTCCAGATTGGACTACGTCCGAGCCAGCCGTGGCGGTCATATGCCAGAAGTCATATTTAAATTATAATGCCAGAAGATTATCTTTCGAATACAGTAAATTTTATGTCAATTTAAAAAAATATCTTTGTTTTATTCCATTTCAAAGTTCTATACCTCTAAAAAAAACAGCCTTTATATACTTTTATTCTGTAGCTATGTGAACAATATGAATGTTTATGATCGATTTTCTATGTGCGCATAACATGTATTATTACCAAGAAGGCGTGATCGAAGCGAGCGCTAATATTTTCAGCTCCTTATATTTTTATTAGTGTAGTTATGTGAAAAAACGAACGTTTACGGTCGATCTTTTATGAGTTCAGAACAAGCAATATTATAAAGGTGCGAACGAAGCGAGCGCATTTTCGAGCTACTTATACTTTTATTAGAGTAATTATGTAAAAACAAGCACAAATTAAAAAAAAGTATAACCCCAGCTCCCATTATAAGTAAGAAGTATTTCGATCACATCAGTTTTAAAACATATAAAACCGCATCAAAATCGGTCCATTCGTTTGGGAACTACGATCCTCACCCCTATTATAGCTAAGAACCATCTCGTTTACCTCAGCTTTCAAACATAAAAAACCGCAGGTAAATCGGTCGTTTCGATTGGAAGCTACGATTCTCAACCCCCCGCCCCCTTTTCTCAACTCCCCCCGCACCTCTCCCATATAGCTAAGAACCATCTCTATCACATCAGCTTTCAAACATAAAAAACCGCTTCAAAATCGGTTCCTTCGTGTGGGGTTTGGGAGCTACGATTCTCACTAAATTCCCTCATTATAGCTAAGAACCATCTCGATAACCTAAATAAAAAATAAAACGCATCTATATCGGTTCATTCGTTTGGGAGCTACGAGTCTCACCCCCCCCCCCCCTTCCCCCATTATAGCTAAGACCTATATCCATCACATCAGCTTTCAAACAGAAAAAAGCGCATCAAAATCGGTCTATTTGTTTGGTAGCTACGATGCCAGAGCTATGCTAAATTTATAACACCCATCTATTTGTTCGGGGGGTTAAAAATGAACGTTTACGTAAATTACGTATTTTAAGAAAGCGCGAACGAAGGAGCACGAAAATTTTGAGCTATTTCCTATACATTATACGAATGAGGAATCATAATATATCATATAAAAGATGCGAGCGTAGTCAGCGCGAAAAAGTTTGGTAAAAATTAGACATGAATGGGATTCCTCAGCGAACGAAAATAGGTAATATACAAAAGCGCGAGCGTAGCTAGTTATTTCTTGCAGTGTTTGTTAAAAACTAAAGGAAAACAAGGTCCGCCTTATTCTTCATTCAACAGGCAAAAACAGAACAAGGGTGTGAGTGTAGCGAGCGCAAGAATGAGCTGTTTCTAATTTAATTGTGTGAATAAATTAATATTAATAATTGACCTAGTGTGTGTTTTGAAACACATAATATTATTATGAAGGCGCGAGCGAAGCGAGCGCGGAAAATTCGGGATATTTCTTTCAGTGAAACAAATAAACATAGTCAAACTAGAGCATGAAATATATCTTTCATTAAAATTTATTTTTTTCCCTGACTTTCCAGGTGACCCCCTCATTTTCCCTGACCACCTTGAGCTTCCCTGACTTTTACCTGACTTTCCAGAAAGTGGACACCCTGTGATAAATTAGCTTATTTTTTTGGAAAATAAATGATTTAACTTTTATTGTTGATTGACTAAAGTTTTTGCTGTAGTGGAAAGAAAATCAGATTATGAATTTATGACCCCCGCTCAAGTGACTTCTTGCTGCACTCGTGTTTCTAGATATTTTTTTAGTTTCAATTAAACACTCGTTGCAGTAAAAATTCACTTTCCGCTCGATGCAACAATATACTATTATCGTTGTTTATATGTAAATAAAATCTACGTTGCCGTCGGTTTGTGTTTTGACCCTAATCATCCATTGGTAGGAGTCAATGAACGATAAATGAACGTTTACAGTTGACGCGAGCCGAGCCAACGTTTTAGGTATTGTATAGTATTCCTTTTATAGAATAAGGAAAACTTTAAAATACCTATTTGTACAATAATTACTTCTTACTGTGCATTGAGGATACGATATCATATTATTATTTGAAAACAGATGTTTCATCATTCTCTGCCATCGCATCGGGGCGAAATATTATCATAAAAGAAAAACTTTAGATTCATGATTTTGAAATATAAGATGCGGTCGGAGGCATAAGGAGTAAGTAGCTCGTCAGGTTCTAGCCGTTCCCGTCAAAGGAGAATTGAAGTGCGTGATACCTCCGACTGATCTTATATTTCAGAATCAAGAATCTAAAGCTTGTTTATCTCTTTACGATTTTATGTTTTCTTTTTATAATAATATTTTTATTTTAAACATTTACTGCCTTATTTATAAAAAGTTAGCAATGATTAGTAATACTGCGCACTACAATATTGTACTGCGTTGTAGTCGTTTAGGCTGTAGGACGAACCAAAGAAACATATAAACAGCCCAAAAACATAACCCACCCTAGTCGGGTAAAAATATAAATATCAACGAATCAGTCATGAATTTTGAAAGAAAATGAAAATCTCGCGATAAAAATGACCTTTTACACACATCAGAGAACAAACGCTCTCACTTTCGAACTTTTACAGTCATGAGGGAACAAGTTCTGGCTCACTTTCGTGCTTTTGTCAACAGTAAGGAACAAAAGCTTTCGAGCTTTTGGAGACATCGGGAAATAATCGCTGGCTCGTTTTCAAGCTTTTGCACACATCAGGGTACAAATTATGCTCCTCTTTGGAGCTTTTGCATACGATAAAGAACAAATGGTGCTCTCCTTGGAGCTTTTGCACACATCAGGGTGCAACTGGAGTATCAGTTGCACATCAGGTTGCAACTGATACACTTTTTTGGAGTTTTTCGATACGATAAAAACTAATGATGCTCCTCTTTGGAGCTTTTGCACACATCAGGGTGCAAATGATACTCCTCTTTGGAGCTTTTGGATACCATAATGAGCATATGGTGCTCCTCTTTGGAGCTTTTGCACACATCAGGGTGCAAATGATGCTCCTCTTTGGAACTTTTGCACACATCAGGGTACAAATGGTGCTCCTCCTTGGAGCTTTTGCACACATCAGGGTGCACTGATACTCCTCTTTGGAACTTTTGGATACGATAAAGAACAGATGGTGCACCTCTTTGGAGCTTTTGCACACATCAGGGAGCAAACGCTGAATCTCTTTCTCGAGCTTTTATATATATTAGGGAACAAACGGCGGGTCCTCGTCTCGCATCTTAGAGCTGAAGTTGTATAATGACTTACCTATAAGGATCTTTTCCTTTACAAGCCAGCAGTCGCTTCATTGCCTCTTCGCCCGTCGCCGGCAGGGGTATGTTTGCATTCAACTTGTCGCCGTTGCCGCCGGAATCTGTATCGTCATCTGAGTTAGGAAATAAAAAAGTACAATTATAATAATTAATTTTTAGATGCGTTGTCATCGATTTGTGAGCTATCCTGAACGTTTCAGCTGGATATCTAATTGGGAAATGCTCGAAATTTGAATTACAAATTCCAGGACAAACACAAATACATACATACATACATACATACAAGTGAAGTAAAATAAAAGCTTTTAAAAAGCGGCCAAGTGCATGTCGGACGCGCAGAGACTTAGGGTTCCTCACCCAGTAACCTAAACTCCCCAACTATGAATACCGCATTGCAATCGGTGTAGGTAGTTTTACCTACCGAAAAAAGTACAGCTATATCTCGTAAACTAGTAATTTCTAGATAGTTTAAAACTAACATGGTCACAAACACTACAAGCACAAATATTTAAAACGGAATATTTACCATGGATACTATTTACACTGAGTTCCCGATATTTCGGCACTGTTGCAAGCGTCACGATCATAGAAAAAAGACAAGAAAATGTATCCATGATAAATATCCCGTTTGAAATGTATATACTTCTAATTTATAGATAGCTGTAATAAGATATAAGGTTAGGGTGCGATGCGTGTCTGGTACGCACTTGGCCGGTTTTAGTAAATTCATTTGTAGTAAATGTTCCGATAGAATTATTTGTTGCGCCCTCGGTCTCACCGGCGCGGATGATGATGATGATGAAAATTGTATACGATAATATGATATACGAAGACTTACAAGTTTTCAATATACGTGTAAAGACGACCTAGCCGCTATGACAGTAAGGTTCCTACGTGAAAACGTGGAAGTGAAAAGCAGACTTGTGGTGTTAACGATGGTTTATTATCGACTAATGGCCAGCTAATGTATGACGACATTTCTAATGTCATACATGTCCGAAAACACACTACACAGTGGTGATGGAGGACTTCAACGCACGGCTGGGTATGAAGAATGGTGAAGAACTGAGAGTGGGGTTGAATTTGGACAGCGGAACCATAGGGGTCAGCGATTGGTCGACTTTATGGAGAAGGAGTGACTCTTTATGATGAACTCCTTTTTCAAGAAGCGCCCGTTGAGGAAATGGACATGGCTGCACCCCGGCGGTCATAGGCACGAGGTAGATTTGATTATGACGACCAATAAGTAAATATTTAAAGATGTCTCTGTGATCAACAGGGTTAACACCGGCAGTGATCACCGCATAGTAAGAGGCTCTCTGAATATCAACGTAAAGCCGACGTACGTAACGTAGACTCTTCGCCCAAGTCCTACCCAAATCCAAAACCATGTCGAAAAAAAATATGTCGAGTTACAGCTTGCTTTATAAATAGATCTCCAAGTCAATGCGACACGATTTGCGTTCCTATAATACTACTTGTATTAACAACGCAATAGAGCGGAACAAGGGCTCCAAAGTGTTCGCAAGAGATCTGTCTATTGGACAAAGCCTGTTGACGAAGCTGAAAACCGACAATTGCAGCATCGGTTCGTCGAAGCCAAAGATTTTGAGTGAGCTCGAGAAGTTCTATAGACATTTATACACCTCATCGCGTAGTCCTCCTAGCACGACTAGCGATGCAAGAGCCCGTTTGACCCGACATTATACCGAAGATATCCCGGACGTCAGCCTATACGAGATCAGAATGGCTCTCAAACAGCTTAAGAGCAACAAGGCACCAGGGGGAGGACGGAATAACGACAGAGCTACTGAAAGCGGGTGGAACACCGGTACTTAAAATCCTTCAGAAGCTGTTTAACTCCGTCATTCTCGAGGGTACTACGCCAGAGGCGTGGCACAGGAACGTAGTGGTTTTGTTCTTTAAGAAAGGTAATAAAACCCTCTTCAAGAATTATAGGCCCATTTCGCTGCTGAGCCAAGTCTATAAGCTGTTTTCGAGAGTAGTTACAAACCGTCTCGCTCGTAGGTTTGACGACTTTCAGCCTCCCGAACAAGCTGGATTCCGGAAAGGCTTTAGCACCATAGACCACATCCATACGTTCCAGAATTACAGATTATACAGAAGACCGAAGAGTATAATTGGCCACTATGTCTAGCGTTTGTGGACTACGAGAAAGCCTTCGATTCAGTCGAGACCTGGGCAGTACTATAGTCATCGGTGCCAGATTGACAACCAGTACATAGAAGTGTTGAAGTGTTTGTACAGCAAGGCCACCATGACAGTCCGTCTTCAGGATCAGAGCACGAATTCTATCCAGTTGCAAAAAGGAGTGAGACAGGGAGACGTTATTTCTCCGAAACTGTTCACCTCTGCACTGGAAGATATATTCAAGCTTTTGAACTGGAACGGATATGGTGTTAACATCAATGGCGAATACATCACTCACCTTCGATTTGCTGATGATATAGTCATCATGGCAGAAACCCTGGAAGACCTAAGCACAATTGCTAAGTGACCTCAATATTGTTTCCCAACAGGTGGGTCTTAAAATAAACATGGGCAAGACGAACATCATGTCAAATGGCCATGTCATACCCATGCCGGTTAATGTTGGGAACGATATTATCGAATCTGTTGATCACTATGTCTATTTAGGTCAGACGATCAACTAGGTAGATCCAACTTCGACAAAGAGGTCAACCGACGAATCTATCTCGGATTGGCAGCGTTCGGAAAATTACGCCATATCTTCTCGTCGCAGATACCGCAGAGCCTCAAGACGAAAAATAAAATCAGTGCGTGTAGCCAGTGATGACATACGGCACTGAGACGTGGTCGCTAACTATTGGTCTCATACACAAGCTCAGAGTTGCGCAGCGTGCAATGGAGAGAGCTATGTTCGGTGTTTCACTACGTGTTAGAATCCGAAATTAGGAAATCCGTAGAAGAACGAAGGTTACCGACATAGCTCTCAGAGTTTGCAAGTTGAAGTGGCAATGGGCAGGCCATATAGTTCACAGAACCGACAACCGCTGGGGAATAAAGGTTCTCGAATGGCGACCACGAACAAGCAAGCGAAGTGTGGGGAGACCCCCACACGATGGACCGACGAAATTGTAGCCATCGCAGGAAGTCGGTGGATGGAGGTGGCACAAGATCGCTCGTCATGGCGCTCTTTGGGGGAGGCCTATGTTCAGCAGTGGATTTCTAAAGGCTGACATGATGAATGGCCGGTTCCTATATCTTAAAACGAACCGTTTTCGCTTACTGTCCGTCAGCTTTTGACATAAACGCCATACAAAAAAAAGTCAAAAAGTAAGAGACGTTGGAAAAACGACTTGTTTCATTTTTATAGGAATAAAGTATAGCTATGCAGTGGACTGTATTGTTTAACTTAGCTATATGTATATATGTACTATACATTACATTGAAGTAGGTTTCTATCTATACTTTCGGTATGTAGGCTGAATTTAGACCATCAAATATCTAACAGTACAGAACATCATAATCCATTAAGATGCAGCACTGCGTGGTTACAAATGTAGGTACATACACACAAACTTTCGTATCTATACTTATTATAAAGTAGGAAGTAACAAAAAGCCTGTACAACGAAAACAATTTAAAAAATATGCTTTAGGTTACTTAAAATAAGCTACTAAACAAATTAAGCAGAAGTCAAGCAATCGATAAACAATATTTTACAGCTGAACGTAATATGGTATATTGTACCATATAGGTTCTTTTGGTCCTGGAATAACAAATAAGATACTTTTATGCAAGATAAATTACCACGCGGGAAAAGCCGCTGGTACGTCTAGTCTATAATATTAAGTATTAGTTAATAGGATTATTTACTCGAGTCACAGAATAAATTATAGTACAACACAGAGGATAACTGAGTAAAGTAATATAAATACATATCAACTCTCGCTACAACGCAATAAAGTGCAATTTAACTCGCACAGCGCTGCGATCTTTCACTTATATTTACCTAGAAGGCTAGAATGTATCGTATCACTACGCGCGAGAGCTTCCATTACTCTAATCGTTTCAGAATCGCTCTGTCACTTTTTCGCTCAGTAGGGTTGTATAAAGATATGATTAGGTACTTGTACTAGTAGTTATTCTGTGATATGATATGACTTAGATATTGTAACAGAATAAACAATTATGTAATAATGTATTATTCTATTACATATTATTATAAATGTTGATAGTTCTATTAACTACATATAATTACATTCTTATCAGAATAGACTATAAATAATACCTCATTATTTGATTATATCAAAACAGGTATTGCATTTGGATGAATAAAAGGTGCCTGTCTGAATTCCATGCTTAATAATTAATGAAAAATAAATGGCTACCTATGTAATAAAATATCAGTATGTCGATATTTTACGAGACTTGGCAGACCGTATGCTATGCAGTACCTTCTAGGTTTCTTCTTGGTACTCATAATTAAGAAAAGAATAAAAAAAACAAAAACTGTACGTAAGTAGGTACTTTATCGTTAAGCACGCGGCGCGCGACTCATCGAGCGCACGCTTGACACCCTACTGATTCAACCACAATATTGCGGGCCTCGAAATGTAGGTATAATATTTGTAATTGTTGCGGAGTGCGACCGGCCTGCTCGCGTAACTTCCTATTCGTCCAAAATTAAAGATAACTTTCCTATTGTAGATACATCTGCGACCGGTTGGTTTAGTGGCTAGTGACCCTAACTACGAAATCAAACGGTCGCGGGTTCGAATCCCGCAAGGTGCACTCATTTGTGTGTTGAGCAGAAGTGTCTCTTTCCGAGTCATGGGTGTAATATTGGTATAATAATTGGTATTGGTATAATTGGTTTGTATCTAGATGAATGTTTATCCGTTATGGTATAGTACCCATAGTACATGGTATCCTAATTTCGGGCAAGGTAATTGGTGTGAATTGTCGCAAATAATTTATTTATTTAATCTACATTCAAGTGTTAGAAACAGGCAAAAACATAATTGTATTCATTGAGTTAGTACCAATGTAAATGTAACACATAATCATTATTTATTGATCCACATTTTGAATCAGTTCTATACTGTTTTTTCCCTCTTAGAACAAAATTAAAAGCGAATCACAAACGTAAATTCTGACTAACAACCATTAAATTAAAATAATATAAACATGCAAGTTAGGGTAAAATGTTACCCATAATGTTTATATTTAACCATAACTTGACAAATTGAATTGTCCTCATGATGTGAATAAAAACAGGATAAAAGCTAAAGAGGTCTACATTTAACAGTAGAGCTTGGCGTCTACAAGTGAAAATAAACTAAAAAACGTCCACAGGTTTAATACCTTAATAAATCGATAGAGGAACAATTTCGAGGCTAACAAAATATGTTAGAACACAAGTATGCGATTTTAATGTTTTATCACTTGTAAGTAAAGTAAAATAGATGTATCATGTATCTATATTTATAATAACGCAATAAGTACTAAAAAGTCTGTACAAAGAAGAAAATATAAAAAAAGGTCAACGGTACTTAAAATAAGCTACTGAAAAAGAATATAACATTTATTAAAATGGTGTCTGTCTGTCTGTTCGCGCTTCACGTAAAAAAACACTGGAACGATTGCGATATGGTTTTGACTGTTAGATAGCTTATGGTTTTAATAAAAAAAATTTTGCTTGGTACCTCAATATGTGTTAACGAGCGCAATAACACCCGAGCTATAGCTATAAGTAGTCATGTATAGAATCGTAGAGATTTAAGATTGTAAAAGAGCGCAACTGAAACCTACATATATAAAAGAATAGGTAGGTAGAAGGTAGAAAATAGCAACACAGAATAATAGGCTTAGGTGTTACAAACACTTTGCGCCATTCGGCATATGGGTAGGTTAACGCATAAGCGAGATATAAAACATGCCATCTCTTATGACGTCTATAGCATACGGGATGGCCGCGTACCTCTTTAGGTAAATAACTGGAATATGCAACCACAGAGAGACTGAAGCTCTCTGTGGTTGCATGGATGTTGGTACAGGTTGGCTCAGAAAAAGCCCCGCTTTGTAAAAATACAAGTTTACAACACGGGGCGAACCTGAGCTAAAGGTAATTTTTAAAGGTATTTTAGGTATTTTTAAGGGAAATTTAGGGCAGAGAGCAATGAGGCTAACGTATGGCATGAATAAAATATAACAAATCGCCCAATAGGAGAGCTTGACGTGTTTTGCGTTTACTATAAATACGCATACTTCGTAAAATCTGGGTGCATTTAGTCAAAAGTTCCCGGTCGCTGTAGCCGTCGAAACAAGAAGCTCTTCTATAAGTGACCAACAATAACTAGTAGCACCACGATGTTATATTAAGGCTCCGATAGCCAACCTTTGTAACCGGGATAACAAAAGCTATATTCCATTTCTATCCTTGTTTAGTAAATATGTGAAGAATATACAAGCTAAAGTGTCAACAAGTGCGTTTTCGTTTCATCCTCCTATCCTGAGGTCATCAAGTCTCATTTTCTCTGCAACTGGGACCCTGTACCTATGTGAGAGTCCGCAACAATCTGATGAGTAAAAGGCGAGCAATCAATAAAAATCTTTTTGGCGGCTGAAGGAATTTTGATCAAATGTTGGTATATTGGTATTCTAGGTCCTGGAATAGCACATAGAGTACTCTTAACCTAGAGAAAAAAGCACGCGAGCGAAGCCGCGGGCTCAGCTAGTTATAAAATAAAATAAGAAGCACACAGTAATGAGGCAAAACTATATTACTATTAATGTGCTGCGGTCACATTCTCATGTGCTGGTCGCTCTGTTTTCCAACAACCCCACTGCTCGGACTACGTTATTATCAACAACTAAAATATATTGTTATATCATAACAGTAATATAAAATAAAGCAACAATACAATTGAAGAGTGTCAGATCAAAAATCAATATTTCCATTATAATTAGTTTTACTTGCATTCTACACAAACATAAAAAAACTTATTACACTGATAGATAGATAGATAGATAGACAGATTAACTCTTTATTGACACCAAGAAAATAAAACGAAACAGACATAGGAAAACACTTAGATTATAGGTACAATGAGCGCTAAAAGCGATCTTTTATTGACAATCTTTGGATGGACAGAAATTATTGAATAACAAGGACCGTGGTGTAGCAATATAGAAATATATTGTGTGAAATTAAGATTTGAACTATAGATAGATAGATTATCTCTTTATTGGACACCACAAGTACAGCGAGAGATTATATCTAAAAATAAAGTATAACAATGAGTGTCACAAGGGGCGGTCATATCTCTCAGAGCGATCTATTCCAGATAACCGTGCACGGAGAGGAATAACGAGTAAGGGACGGTGGTTATCAGTAAATAAATGAAGAACATACCTACACCATAAAATATATAAATGTAAAGCAATATACAAAAAAAACCTAAAAAACTAAATAATACACTGCATTGAGATAACAAGCTCAATGTGACACTGCACATTATATCAGATGAAATTATTGGCTTTTTATTTGAATCCAATGAATTTCTTCTGATGGAATCAGCCCTTTACCTACTAGGTAGGGATTGATGGAGCACCTTTGTTATTAATTGACCGAGCGAGCGCGAAGTGTGAGCAAAGCGTCTTCGTTTCAACTTGGGAAAAAATGCTTTCGTATGTCCGGATCTCTGTTCTCTACAGGTCGTATTTCTCAATCGATCTAGACGAAACTTGGTATACAGGATAAACAAATTTTTTAAACGTCGAGGATTTTTGATTGGATTAGTACTTCCCCCAAAAAGGGGGGAAAAAGGGGCTACTGAATATCTCCGCCTTATCTAATTCGATTTCTAGTAACTTTATGTTAGTCTCATTAAAATTTGGTGAAGATCTGATGAGGATCTTCGGCGTGATGAGCAGAATAATTCAAAATGCAGTAAAGTGCTCACTTTTAGATTTTTACCAGTGGAATCATCCCTTTACCCACTAGGTAGGGATTGATGGAGCACCTTGGTTATCAATGTTAGATTTACACTAAGGTTACTAGATGGCGCTACTGTGCAGCGCTAGATTGTATGCAAAAAAGGTTGTACGCGTGAGGTCTCCAGCTCACAGAGCTGCTAGTGTTAGTTTTAGAATAAGGTAACTAGACGGCGCTACTGTACACTGCTTTGTACTCGCGAGGTCTACAGGTAACAGAGCCATTAATTACTAGGTACAATTATTGTAGTATATGGATATACTTTGGGTAAGTCACCGTTAGATTGTAAAACCTGATAGATTACAATATAACGGATCCTAATTTTTTAGATTATTCGTAAATGAAAAAACGTGAACGGACATGCTATTCGCTAGCTGATGGACCAATCACTGCGCAGATCTACAATTTTACAGATACTATCACCTGTTATATTGTAAACCTAGGTCTAGGTTTGTCACCATAGAGCTACAAATTAAATAGAAGCTCACGAAATGGAATCGGAGCAGCCCTACCCCCACATGGTCCGACCTTGCCCTACCCCAGGTGCAATTACAAAACGTGGAGCCAGAAGCTCGTAACGAGTTCCTGGGAAATGAGCGCACGAGGCCGGGCGGAGGTGGCGAGAAAAGCAAGCCGGCGACGTCCTCAGCGGAGTGAAGGTCGAGTGTGCGAGTGGAGCGAAGGCACGATGATGCGAGTTCTGGCGAGAGCCCGTTTACTAATTCACAATCAATTTTAGTCCTTGAGGTCATGAGGTTGCAGTGAATGACCTCGAGATCAGTTGCAATTAAGTGACTGTTGAATCAAGGGTTCACAATTTGACGGTGGCGATAGAATCGCAGAAATCGGATAAATTATACAACATTGATCTGATAGGTCGGTAATATTCAATAGTGCATGTTTGTTCACAATTGATTGTCTGTCTGTAATAAAACAAGATAGATTCCGTCAGATTGTAATCTATCGGTACTTACAATTAATCGGTAACAGATATACTAAACAGAGCTATGCCACAACAGTTAGAAGGCCATTGTACTATGGGCATAGAATAACTATGCATCTATGGGTTTCACTTTTACTACTAGTACTATTATTTATTCTGTGCTAGTAAAGAATAACTAATTGTTATTAATTGCATCATCAGAACTGCTGTCCATTTGCCTCCTTCATAGAACGCCATACGTTTGCTTTCTGATTGATACTTTAACTCACATAGGATACTTTTTATAAACGCCGAGGGGCGCAGCTAAAATGCAATCATGTTTAGGTGCATTGCAATTATTATGGGAATTATTATGAGCGATGGTAGCCTTACAGTTCAATAGTGCAACATAGAATAAACCGACACCGGGTTTGGTACTAGGCTCCACACCAATGACTTTTCTAAGTTATGTGCGGTTTTCCATCACTCGGATGGCACGTTTAGCTGTCGGTCTCGGCTGTTATTGATTAACAGCAGTAGTTAAGTTATGTTAGAGGCCCTCGGGCGGCCTGAAAAACTCTGACACCAGAAGCCAGCCCTCAACCTCATAACAGTTAGGTTCAGATTTGTTGGAATCCAATGGGATATGTCAACCCTAGTTGTACAGCTTCTAGGCTTCCCAAATTAAGACAAATAAAAAAAAATTATGCAGATAAAATATACATTGAATATTCTCACCTTTTCTAAACCACTTCAGTTTCCTCCAGAAGCCCAGTTTAGTGTGGCCAAGCTTTCTGTCAATGTACATCAAATATTTGTTGTCTCCAATCTTTTTGAACCAATCTTTGCTGCTTCGCCATACCGCTTGGGAGCTCACATATGTTTGGGTGAACACTGAGGTACAGCTGAAAAAGCCAACAGAAACTTTTAAGTTGGTACTGATTCACCTCTTCCAATGACTGGTGAATGCATATTGACTCTATTAGAGTATGTTGTTTGTGTTTTTTTTTATTACAGAATAAATAAAAAGAATAAAAAATGATGTAATGTCAAAGGTGTAGCACGCTTGCCGAGTAGATACCTCTTCACTCTAGACTTGAACAAGCCCGGGTTATAATTTACCAGAAACACTGATGACGGCAGAGTATTTACTAGTATTACTCCTTTGCAGTTCTTATAATACTTTTAGCAACCAGAAGTGGGTTTATTAAAAATATATACACAATCACACACACAAAGGTATTATTAAACTCAACAAAGTAAACTAAACACTGTTACAAAAATCAAATGGGAGGAATTTAAGGAACTCAAGAAATATTCAGGAGCGTCCAACTGCTTCGACTGCTGACTGGAAGTGGCGCTCCTCTCTCGCTGCCTCGCCGAGGAAAAGGTCTGCCTGGCTGGATCCAGTTTCAGCTAGTATTGCCGCAAACAGGCTCTCCGCCTACTACCTGTTATTCTCCTTATAATACATATATTCCCAGTAAACACTAGCTGAACCCGCTGCTTCTTCAATTATCTAGGTTAAAATTACTCTATGTACTATTCCAAGACCTTAAATACCCATATACCAACATTTGATCAAAATTGTTACAACTGTCTAAAAGTATTTATGAATTGCTCGACTTCTACTCATCGGGTTGAGATACCAAGTACACCGGTTTTTGAGTCAAACCCTAAGCTATCCAACAGTGAAAACCGAATTGCAATCGGTCCTGTAGTATATACGTAAAGAGCGAACAAACAAACATACATACAGACATGATGTTTTAAAATGTTATATTCTTGTTCAGTAGCTTATTTTAAGTACAGTAGACCATTTTTTTATTATCTTCTTTATACCAACTTTTTCGTATTTATTGCTTTATAAGTAGAGACGAACGAAGAAGCATAAAGTGTCGTTCTTCTGAAGTTTGTTGCACCATATTTTTATATTCTATTGAATAATAATTTATTATATTTCCAGGCAATAATAGATACATTAGATAATTAAAATTAATACTTATCGAGATAATACCAATTAAAACTATATCTTAAGTTTGCTACGGGCCCCAAACTAGACTATGCCTGTATCTTGGGTACCTATAGTAGGTTTTGTTTGACTACTACCTCTTGGTACGTGGTGTTCAGGCTATGTTCTGCTTACTAGGATGATCATTTGATCCTTTTGTTTGTGTGATTCGAGCGGCAACCACTAATTCAGCTAATGCGTATTCCGGCGCAGGCTTCCCTTGGACTACTTCCCCACCTGATCTTAAGCAAAGTAAAAAAAATAAATAAAAAATTGACTAAAATACAAATAAATATAAAACCTTTTACAAATATGCCAAGTCACATCATGATGAGACGTTGAGAATATGAGCACCTGAACCTATTTGAGAATAGGAAAAATCTAAAACTATTTTGTACATAATAAATCATCCATAGAAAGTTTTTTGCCTTTGCTGCAGTTATGCATGTAATTTTCAAGCTAGATTCACAACTTTACATCATTCGGCAATTTGAATAACAAGTTTGTAAGGCTGAGCCCTTTTAAATTAGGTAAGTGTTCAATACGAGCCGTAACTGTGGTTACCAAAACACTGTACAAAAATGGGTTAATGCATGTGAGCTCGCTTTGATCCTATAAATAAATAAAACCATAAACTTACTATTGGATAAAAACTGCATACTTTTTTACTTACAGATCAAAAGACAAATGCAGGCTCATGCCGCATATATCTGACAGCAGATAAAAGAACCACACAAGTGCTTTCCAAGATGCTCCACCCCAATGCTCCAGATAATTCTGAGCCATTCCCACATAGCCTGGCTTGTTCCGTCTCACTTTGGTCTGGTTTGTCTTCTTCTTATCTTGCACCGGTTTAGCAGCCTTGTGGTAACTACGTGCATCTTTCTTCTTTTTAGACTTTCCAGACTCACCTTGCCCTTCTTGATAGAACGATGAATTATTGTCTTCTTCGTCAAACTTAAAATCATCCTCCAAAAATGAATGCTTGTCGACACTTTTAGACTTATTGGTTTCGAATTTCTTCTCCTTTTTTGGCTTGTCATGATTTTCAATGAACACAAACTGGCTCTCGTTCTCTTGAGTGTAACTGTTATCTTCTTCATTAGTTATGTCGTCGAGCGAGGACCATTTACGGGACATGTTGTTACGTTTGTTCTTAGACTTCTTACCCGGCTTTTGGCGCTTTTCAATGTCATCTGTGTTAATGTCGCCAGACTCGCTACCGGATGAGATTGTGTTAGAGTTGTGTTTCTTGTCATTCTTAAGTTTATGTTCATCATATTTTGCATTAGTCGCAAGTTTTTCTGGTTTGGTGTGGAGTTTGTTATTAGTGGGCTTAGACTCAATGTTTTGAGGTTTTGCTTTACGAGACGCATCAGTCTGCTGAGTGTTCTTTGTATTTTTAGCTAATACATCAGAGTAGGATGGCCTCATTGGCTTCACCTCAGCCACAATGCGCTTTTTGTTGCTGGTGTCAGCAAGAGGGCTATTTTCATTCCTTTTTGGTGAGTTGTCTGTTTTCATAGACAGACTTTGAGCTTCCAAAACAGAATTATTTTGCAAGATATTTGCTAGATCTGGATGGTTCAGTGGGTAGTTTTGCCCAAAAGGTGAGTATGTACCAGTTGTGGTGGGCTCTAGGTTACCCAATAAATCATTGAGAAAATTAGATGAAGGTGGTCTCTGAGGCTGCCCATTCATGTTGTCTTGAAAACCACTGTTTTGGGGAACAGGTGTTGGAGGTATATGCACATTATTATTAGTAGAGAAGTCTTGGTTTAGTGTGAAGAGTCGCGATGGTTGGGTTGACTGCAGCGGGGAATCGAGCACTCCTTGATTAGGATTGAACAGTTCATACTGACCAGATATCGGGAAGACAAGATGTTGGCGGTTCTCGTCGATAAAGACTCTGACTAGTTGCCCGTTACCCAGCTTGAGGATAGCGTTCCCGTAGTTCTGATTTGGTCGGGGCACGTTGTTAAACGGAATCTTATCATCCATATTCACAGCGGCATCGCCCATCGGCACATTGTACGGATGCTTATTCAAATAAACATCATCGCCGAAGTTGGCGTTAGCGTACATGCTGTTGTCGGGCAATACACTCGAGCTAGACGTGATCGGTGGTTGATTTCTTTCATTCAAAGAACCAGGTGCACAGTTTTCTGCTGCTTCCGCGCAGTAATTCCATGTATTGTGTTTCATCTCATTGTATCTTGGGTCATCCTTTGGCGACCTTGCCATTTTTGGGTTAATTAGCAAAAAGCAGTCAACATTAAAACTAACTGAGAGCGTCTAAAACAGCAGTATCTAACTCAAGGATTTAGCATTTTATTATTTACAGAGATGTTACAGTTACAGAAGTAAAGAGGAACGTGTATCGTGGTAATTTCTATTGACAATTTGACGCTTTTATTCTGCGTTTGACTTTTGTTTGATTTTGATTCGCATCTAGAGCATAGACAAAAATTTGCTACACCAATCCATGTCAATCTGTCAAACTTCTTTTTTATAGTTTTGCTCTGCACGAGTAGTGCATTTGCCAGCGTCATGACATGTCGTCATGACATAGCGACCAGCGGATAGAGGTAAATTGCAGTTCAATTCAAAACAGCAACACTAAATAGGTGCTAACGAATTCCAGAACAATCCTATGTTAAAACTATACACATATGAGGCTTTCACCCCAACTTACAATGTCACTAGGATGGGCCTAGCCCCAGTGGAATGGTCTATAGACGAGTTTGTGGAGTCAGTATAAATCCCAATACATTGTACTCACATCCTTAAAGCTTGCCGATTGAACAGAAAAGCAAAAGTAGACGGAAATGTTAACCGGGAACAAACCCAAACAGTGGTACTCACTTTCAGAGGCTAATAATTACCAGACTAAATTTTTAGCTTCTATTCGTCATTGACTGTAGAGCCGTACCAGTTCTCCACCATCCAGGTCCTGTCCAGATCAAGACAGACAAAAAACAATTAAAATGTGCATGTTGCGAGATGGTGTTTCATTCCAGGAAGCATCAGCTCTTTGTCCCAAAATGAATAGACCATATAGTGAAGTTGTCAAGGAGACATCTGTTGATACTCGGCGCAATACCTCAACTCCTTCTTCCTCAGATCATCCTCTCCACATGCAGTCATACAAAAAAATTGAAGTCCGCAACCCTCAACCACGAGTCCCACTAGGAAACACATACGATAGAGCTGCTCATCAGGCTATAGTAGCCAATGAGCCGACAAGCTTTCCTAATGGTTACTGTTAACGAGCGCAATAACAATTGATCTATATATCTATAAGTATAGTTATAAATATGTATACGCGGGGTAGCCATGTATAGATTCTTAGAACTTAAGCTATTAAAAAGCAAAGAGTATATAAATACTACGTAAGATTAAAAAGATAAACGCAATAATCAGAAAATAAGAACACAGTTAGATACGCATAGGTATTACGAACACTTTGTGCTATTCAGAATGTAAGCGAGATAACACATAAGCGAAATAAATATTATTTTATATGGGCCTAGCAAATAGGAAGACATAGTGTATTAGGTAAATAGAATCTACGTGCCATCACGTATGACATCTAAAGCATACGGGATGGCCGCGTACCTCTTTAGGAATAGTTACAAACATGCAGCCACAGACAGACTGAAACTTTCTGTAGATGCAAGGTATTAGAGAGGTACAGGTTCGCTCAGGTATCCGAGCTTTGTAAAAGGTATTTATTTACACAAGCAAAGTACACCTGAGCCAGCCTAAGGTAAAATTAATAAGTTATCAGTTAAAAATATAAAATGTAGATGGTAAGAGCGAGAGAAAGGTCACGGGAGAAACGTTTCTAAATTCAGCAAAGTGTGTTGACTTTCGATGAGTATACATAGGAATGTTCAAAAACTGGACAAACTTTAGGAACATACCTAAAGTTTGGGTACCGTCCTCGTACGGGTGTGAGAGATTTATAAACATATGTATAATAGTTATACGTACTGTAAGATTATCAAAACCTATGTTTTGTAATGTAGGAGATAAAACTTATCTGCACCTAGTATTAAAATCAAGTTGCTATATCCTATAGTTGGTATCTATAGTACCTAGTAGCCACAGCTACAGAATAAATAACTTAAGGGGTATCTAATAAAAACAAGGAAATAGGTTTGCAATTCTTTATATTGTTTACTCATTTGAACACCGGTTTCAGAATACACCACTTTCGAGGAGACTACGTGGCGAATATGTTTTGTAATATTATTAAACCAATAACTATTTATATATATAGTAATTAATAATTTAAATGTGATAATTGGTCACAGACAATCATTTATATTTGCCTTAGTTAAACAAGGCATAATAACTTCGAAAACAGCATTTAAACACAACCAAATTGATGATAATCCCGTTAACTATAATCATATAGATTATTTGATCACCCCACAATGAAGTGATACACAGTAACAAATACACAGTAATAATTACACAGTTACAAATAAGCAGCATAACAGAGTAATATAAAAAACACTTAAGTTGCCAAGGTCCTCTCGGTGCGGCGGTCACAAGAACACTAAACATTGCTAAGTCGAGAGAGCCTTTATATAGCATTTTCGAACATCCGACGCTGTCAGAAGTCATCCGAGTCGAAGACTACCGACATCGTCCGAGCTATTTGAGTCGTTTTAAAACAGATCAACGAATATCTACCATTTACTTTGTTAAAGCGCCACCCTTTCATGGTTGAAATACCTCGCACAAGAACGAAGCGTTACGCTTCTTCATTTATTATAAGAACTGCAAAGGAGTGGAATGCCCTGCCCTCGTCAGTGTTTCTGGTAAATTATAACCCCGGTGTGTTCAAGTCAAGAGTGAATAGGTATCTACTAGGCAAGCGTGCTACACTTTCGACCACATCATCGCTTGCATCAGGTGAGATCGTGGTCAAACGATTGCCTAGTCCGTAATAAAAAATAAAATAAAAAAATTACATTAGTCACGTCTGATAGTTGTATTTAATTATTGGAATACATTTTAACATCATTCTAATAATTATGGCATAATAATACAGATGTTTCATAGTGATGGATGACATACATCGTAAGTTTACACATGGTACTTTACTTTTTTTTAAAGTAGCCAATACTTCGTTCTGAAAGCTGGATACATATCATTTACATGTACCAAGTATTATTTTTATACATTTTTATATATCCAATATGTAGTAATCTAACACAGCCATACTGACTATGCTTCGTCCTCGAAGTACGAATACTCTAACAACACTGAACGTCCTTAGTTGGACAAACTGTTGATACGAACAGTATTGTATTTAACAATGCTTAGTAACATAGTTTCTGTAATAAATACATTCAATCACAAAAATTTAATGCTTATAATGTTATTGTAATTTATCGTTTTGTACATACATCATACATGTAGTTGAATCGATATTAATAGTCATTTTATTTTCACACATACTGTTGATACAACTAACTTTTGTATCATCGTGTATCTACGTTAATATTAATACTACTTTATATTGAATTTAAAATTTGGTACAATAATCTATTGCTTCTTGTTTAGACGAGCTAGCAAGCCTCAACCGCCGCTTAGCACCAAACAAGCAACCAATCATCTCTATTGCTACTTGCATAGACATGTAAGTCCGTCAACCACTGCTATTGACTTAGAACTTACACCAAACAAGTAACCAACCAGCGGATAGAGGCATCTCTATTGCTACTTGCATAGACATGTTGGTCCGACTCAACCGCTGCTATTGACAAGACCAACACCAAACAAGTAACCGACCAGCGGATAGAGGTAACTATGAATCTTGTACTCTATTGCTACTTGCATAGACATGTTGGTCCGACTCAACCGCTGCTATTGTCAAGACCAACACCAACAAGTAACCGACCAGCGGATAGAGGTAACCATGATACTTGTACTCTGTTGCTACTTGCATAGACATGTTGGTCCGACTCAACCGCTGCTATTCACAAGACCAACACCAAACAAGTAACCGACCATCGGATATAGGTAACTATGAATCTTGTACTCTATTGCTACTTGCATAGACATGTTAGTCCGACTCAACCGCTGCTATTGACAAGACCAACACCAAACAAGTAACCGACCAGCGGCTAGAGATATCTATTGCTACTTGAATAGATATGTTGGTCCGACTCAACCGCTGCAATTGACAAGACCAACACCAAAAAAGAAACTGTCCAGCGGATAGATATTTATGTATCTTTTTCTTTTTCATTTTTCTTCTTTAATCAGCTTAATTATCTGGCAACTTTTTGTTCTCTTTGTTGTTTTTTCCTGTTTTATTCTTTATTTTTGATCTTCATAATTATCTAGCACAAATAATAATCTCTTATAATGCACATTTAAATGGTAAGGACAAGCAGAATCAGTTTAAATTAACAATATAATATCGATATATTATTTTATATCTAAAGGGTATCTTCGATTAGGTACACAACATAATTTTCGTCAACCCATTCTCCTGGCCAGTATTTTAATTTATCTTAAGCAATAACAATATTCTGTAAATTATTTATACATTTTAGAGTAAAGTGATCATTGGGAAGAATTAATGTAATTTGGGTTCCTTAAATAAAGGTTTTAATTTTTCATGGCACCTTTGTTCTTGATTGGCATATACTAAATCACCTACTGCATAAGTTTTAATGTTACGTCTAACTGAATCTAAACTTTCTTTAAATTTTTCTGCTACCTGTTGTTAACGTTGCTTTGCGAAATCTCTATCAGATTTTATGTCTACACTAAGTTCCAGGTTGTCATCGAGTTGAACCGAACCCCATTTCAACGATCCTGCACACACGGTATAATCATTTATGGGAGTTTGGTATCCAGGTCAAAATTAAGCCTCGTTACACAATTGCATGACAAAAAATATTTCAACCAAAATGTCTTAGACTAAACATAATTTCCTTTAACAATACAAAATCAAAACAACATCTTCATGTAGAGCACAGTAGGTATTTTAAAAATGCCTTTTTAAAGAGTCATCTATTGCTTATGGTGTATCCAAGAAAGAGTTTTATCAACATGTAAATAGGTTTCAAACAGTAGTTTCTATTTGCTTAACTGACTTTAACCCCTTGGCCAATCTGACATTTTCCTTAATTATAGTACTAGGTGTAATAATTATTGCAATATTTATTATATACTGTACCATCGAGTTTTTAACTACGGTAGTAAATTTACTGGGGAAATCTGATACATAGGATTCTCAACAAAATAAACAGTAGGTATCACTGTTTTTTTTTACAGAACAGATTAAATCTAACTGTTTCTCCATCACTAAAAATATATAATATCTTCAAACTTTTATGTGAAATTAAATACAAAAAAAAGGTAAGGTATATATTATGAAAAGATCCATCAATGGACTCATTTCAAGTCCTTTTTATTATTTACTCAGATTATTAAGATTAATTTCAATTTATTGGATTATGAACCATGTATAATTTAATAACAATATATAAAAATAAAAAATACCAAAAGAAAGAAAACAATATAATACTCTTACTAGTTCCTTAATCTTAACGAATTATTTATCTTCATCAACAACCTGTAGTACGTAGACCAAAACTAGTTTACGGACTTAGCTAAATTCTTTATTCTTAACAGAGACCGACAAATTGAGTAATCTAACGACTTAAATATTTTCTAGATACATTTTATAGCTATCAAAGTATATACAATATTAATTGCTTAATTGTTTCACATGATTTTGTTTTCACTGAAAGGATTTCGTCTATACCTTAATTTTCTCGATTACGTTCGTGACAAACAACTCAACTCGACAGATTCGTTTATGCCATTATTCAAACGAAGAACATTTTTCCGCTAGTTTATATGTACGTTAAGGAATTGTCTCTATGTGCAACAGCGCCAAGAGTACCTTACTAAACATACAAACGTAGTTAAACGAAATGTTATCCATAGGGACAAATTTAATGTTTATATACCGCAATGCAAACTAGTACTGTATACAAGAATTGTTTTTTTCTAAATGCCATTGTAAACAATAAATTTACCAATAATTTTCTAGATTTTCCTTTTCCTACATTCAAAATGACTATGCCATTTCGAATGGAAATATTGTAATGATTTAATTTAGTAATTGTGAACTATTGTTAAACTTTATTTTATTATTATAATGCTTGAATTTTACTTTTTGACATTAATTAGTAGTTAAAGGTAAATATTTTTTATCATTTTTTCGGTTCCTATTTATGTGAATTCTTACCATCATACTTTGTACTATCTACATATTAGTAATTTGAGTTTGTCTACTCAAGTCATTGTATGACCCGAACGAACAAATCTAAGAGCACTAATACCAAAACTATTATAGCAGCTTCAACAACATTAATTTATACGCACATTGCTGTATACGTAACAAATAATATTCTGATTCAGATACCAGGTAAGCTAAGTGCAAACATGATTTGCTCCAAGTATGTACGTACTTAACAGCTTTAATCTGAAGACTAAAGTGCTATTGTATTTACTGTAAAAAAAAATAGGGGCTAAAAGCCTGGAACCAACCATAACCGAAGTAAGGTTATTTAAATCCGATTATTTACAAAGTATAAATACTTTACGAAATGGTCATAAAAAAATATGGTAAAAGTGACGTTAGCTTTAGAATATTAAGCGAGTAAACCCCTTTTTTTTAAAGGAGTCTTATATCGCAGTTGTATCAGTGTATCATATTAGAAAGATTTTTATTAACCTACATAATTTTTGTTCACGAGTTATGTAATGTATCATTAATAACGTTTATCAGTAATAAGTAAACTATTTTGGAAATTCAGCCTAGGTTATTATAAGCATAATTATTTGGTACTTCCCTATCACCATGTTTAAAGTTTCATAACTTAGTTATCATATTTATAATACACCAGTGTGTCGATCTGGATGTACATGACAAAGCATAAGTTTAGTTATGACCTGTAATAAATATGTTTCAGCATAATCTAATACAGAAGTTTTCAACATGTAGACCCTTGCTTATTAAGCGATTTTAGTGTGAATAGAAATACACAGATTTTAAGTAAACAACACAATGCAGACCCTTCAAGGGTCTTACCTGCCAGTTTCACAGTCGTAACGCTGCTCCATCATCAATCATCCGTCGTGAGGATCTCGACGTTCGAGCACCAGGATTTAGAACCACTGCTGTTCGTAGCTGGTAGCATAGACATGTCAGCATTTTTCGCTGCGCTGCCACCGTGAAGCTTCGTGAATCATCTCTAGAAGTCCCAGAAGGCCGGTATATTGTTTCTGCAATTGATAACGGTGTCGTATTAGAACTTATTTTACGTGAATTCGATCCCGCTTCTGATGTGAGATTTATAAACAAATGTATAATAATTATACGTACTGTAAGATTATCAAAACCTAAGTTTTGTAATGTTAGCCTTCAGTTGGTCAGGTTTGTCGAGTAGGAGATAAAACCTATCTGCACCTAGTATTAAAATCAAGTTGCTATATCCTATAGTTGGTATCTATAGTACCTAGTAGCCACAGCTACAAGGGGTATCTAATAAAAAACAAGGAAATAGGTTTGCAATTCTTTATTTTGTTTACTCATTTGAACACCGGTTTCAGAATACACCACTTTAGAAGAAAATCGGCAAGACATTACTTGGCGAATTTGTTTTGTAATATTATTAAACCAATAACTATTTAGATACATAGTCTTAATAATTTAAATGTCATAATTGGTCACAGACAAACATTTATATTTGTCTTAGTTAAAACTAGGCATAATAACTTTGAAAACAGCATTTAAACACAACCAAATTGATGATAATCCCGTTAACTATAATCATATAGATTATTTTATCACCCCACAATGAAGTGATACACAGTAACAAATACACAGTAATAATTACTTGGTTACAAATAAGCAGCATAACAGAGTAAAATAAAAAACACTTAACTTGCCAAGGTTCTCTCGGTGCGGCGGTCACAAGAACACTAAAAATTGCTAAGTCGAGAGTGCCTTTATATAGCAGTTTTGGGCAAACTATATAAACCCATACTGCTAAGTTTTTTTTGTGCATTCGTCAAGTTCCCGTTCGCAGTAGCTGTTGAAGACAAGAAGTTCTCCTACAAGTAACAACCGGAGCTCCTGTCTACGTCCGCCCTCGATCTTTAGCGCCTGACAAATACATCGAAGCAAAGAAAGAGTTTGAGCGCCTAATAGAAATGGGCATCTGTCATCCATCAAACAGTTCATGGGCTAACCCAATACATGTGCACGGAGAATTACGCATCTGCGGAGACTATCAATGCCCTAACGCTATGACAGTTCCGGACAGATATCCGATTCCAAGAATACAAGATTTCACATTCAGACTACATGGCATGAAGATATACTCTAAAATCGACATCAAGAAGGCTTATTGTTGAATACCGATGGCAAGCAAAGAAGACTCAAAGAAAACAGCCGTAACTGCACCATTTGGCTTGTTCAGTTCTCATCGATGACGTTTGGGCTACGTAATGCCGCGCAGAGCTTCCAGCACTTCATGCACCAAGTGCTACGAGGTCTGAATGACTTCACCTTCAGTTAAGTAGATGAGCTGCTTATCTTTTCAGCACATGAAGACAGTCATAAGCGCCACCTTCATCAAGTCTTCAAGCGCCTAACAGAATATGGAATCACACTCAATATTGACAAATGTGAGTTCGGGAAAGAAAATCTCAACTTCCTGGGCTATCAAGTTTCCGCAGCCGGCATTCGACCACCGCAAGAGAAGACAGAAACCATATCGTCATTTTCTAAACCAAAGACGATCGAAGAACTGAGAATATTCATGGGGATGATAAACCCCACCAAGACGCACTACCCCACCACGTCGAAAAACAGCTAAAACTTAACAAGCTGTTACATAACGCACAGAAGAAGGACAATACACCAATTAACTGGACTCCAGAGGCAGAAGAAGCATTTGAACAATGTCGTGACAGCGTTAAACAAGCGGCTACATTGTCATACCCAATTCCTGGAGCAAAGGTGCACATCATGACTGATGCATCGGACAAGAGTCTCGGTGGAGTCCTCCAGCAGCTACAAGGCTCGACGTGGCATCCATTAGCATTTTACTCAAAACACTCAGCGAAACACAGAAGAAGTACAGCGTGTACGACCGTGAATTGTTAGCGATGTACACTGCAGTCGAGCACTTCCGAAGATACATAGAAGGTTAAGGTTCAGAGTGGATATTCACACAGACCACCGAACTCTCACATACGCCTTGTCAAAATCACCGAGCAACAACGATACACCCAGACGCGAAAGACAGCTACAATTTATTAGTCAGTTTTGCACAGATATCCGGTTTGTTAGTGGACATAAAAACCCAATCGCAAACGCAATATCAAGGCTAGAAGAGATCACATGCACCTCAACAATGAACTACCATCAACTCTCATCTGACCAAGAAACAGATGAAAAACTTAAACACCTACGGACAAAACAGAATTTGAAATTAGCTCACATCATGCTGCCAGGCGTGAGCAAACCAATTCATTGCGATATGTCTACAGCTAATCCTAGACCGTACCTACCTACTTTAATGCGAAAAGCAGCGTTCAAAGCACGTTACCCAGGAACCCGGAACACAAGAAAGCAGATGACCGAGCGATACTTCTGGCCCAGCATGAATGCAAACGTATAAAGATGGACGAGAACTTGCCTTGGTTGTCAGAAGAGCCAGATACAACGACATACTGTCTCACCTCTCGGGCAGTTTCAAGACGGTGGACGATTCGACCACATACACGTCGATATCGTTGGCCCGTTACCACCGTCCCAAGACTGCACCTACATAGTTACAATTAAAGATCGTCTCACCAAATGGATTGAAGCTGTTCCGACAAGAAACATCTTGGCTGAAACTGTAGCCAGAGCAGTCTATGAACACTGGATATGCAGATTTGGTTGTCCGCTAAGGGTCACGACAGACCAGGGTCGACAGTTCGAGTCAGCTTTATTCCATGCCCTTATGAAGAAGCTTGGCTGGTGAGGTAGTCTTGTACTATAAGCACAAGACGATCTGGCCACCCGAGCTGATACAGCTTGCATATCAGCCCGGTTGCCAGACCTTGTCAAAAGCCTTCGCCACGTCTAGGAAGACGGCCATCGTGGTTTGGGGTTTTGGTTTCCTATTGAAAAAGTGTCTCGCTTTAAAGCCGAACTGCTCATCCGGGATGAGTTTTTTATTTTCGCGACGGACCGGAGTCGATTCAGAAGGATTCGCTCGTAGATCTTCCCCAGAGAGCTGAGGAGACTGGTAGGACGGTAGCTAGAGTGCTCGGATGCCTTTTTTCCCGGTTTGTGAATGCCGATGACGTCGGCACTCTTCCAGGCGTCGGGGAAGGAACAATTGCTCAAGGCTGCATTGAAGATGCTGACTAAGAGATAAACTAACGGGACAGAAAAATGCTTGAGGACCCTGTTGCTGATGCCGTCAGCGCCATGGGCCTTTCGCACTTTGAGGTCCTTGATGATCGACTCAACCTCTGCGGCTTTAACGGGCTCGAGAGGGGTGTCGGTCGGAGTTAAGGCATTCCTACGTTCTAATTCGCGGTCCACCGCGGCGATGTGGACAGGATCAACGAGATCATTTGCAGGGGTGCACTGGGCTTCGAGGCTCTCCGCCAAGCATTCGGCCTTTTCCTCGTCTTCGAATGCTGGCGGGAGATCGATTCTATTGAGAGGGGGCATTACGGTGATGGTGTCGGATTTAAGCTTTCTCGCCAACCCCCAGTAGGCCTGGTGGGTCGGTGAGATTTCGGATAATAAATTGTCCCAACGCTGTTCGCGCAGCTCGCTATTGCGTGACGCGCATTGCACCTGCGTGCTAGTTTTATAGTGTGCGAATGCGACATGAGATGCGCGTCATCAAAACTAATGCTGCACTCTTACTCTCTCTCGCACTGACATTGCCATAGATTAAGTACTAGTGACGACTGTATATAATCCTTATGATAGTGTTTTGGATATGTACCTATTGAAATTTAGTATTTAAGTAGGATTATAATAAATGAAATTAAGCGAATTAGCGAATTAGTGAGTTAAGAGAATAAAAGGAATCAAAAGTAATCTAATCATACAACATGAAGAGTTTTACTTTACTACCAAAAGTAACCTTCTGATAGCTGCTCCGACAAGAGAAACACGTCCACGTTCAAATTCTGCGTACTAGCGTCTCACTATACTCAAATGAGGTTATTCCCTCCCAAAATCATTTTGAAGACGCTTAACCGCATTATTGCGGAGAAAGAGCACTTTTAAAATCATAAAAAATCATCGCTCTGAAATCATTTCTTGTTAATTTCGTTTTCACTACGGACGACAAACTTAAATTTTTGATAAAAAAACAATTGACAAACGATTTCGCGCTATTTTTTTTAAATACACTATCATGCGTTTGTTTTATAAAAAAATATAACATTTGAAATTCAAAAAGGTATGTACAGCCAGGAGTGCAAAACTTTCAGTATGACCCATGTAGTACATATCCATACCAATATATAAAAGTGAAACGTTGTCTGTTTGGTTGTTTGTTTGGGGAGCTTTCACTCGATAACGGCTGGACGGATTTTGATGAAATTTAGAATAAAACATAGGATACTTTTTATCACGGAAAATTGTAAGTTTCCACGGGAAAACTAGAAAATGTTGATTACTCACTGTAAGGAATGGTTGCCATCACAGAATGGTCTATTGTTGCCATAGAAACGAAATAACAAGTCTGTCAAAAAACATCAAGAGCATTGGTGCTATGCCTACTTTTGAATTGGTTTTAAATATCCTAGAAGAAAATAGGATGTTTTTTTCGCGATAAACAGTAACAGTCCGCGCGTACGAATTCGCGGGCGGGTGCTCGCTGCACTTCGCTACGCTTCGCTCCCGCCTTCGTCTTCTAACCTATCACGACCATGTCGGATCACCACTGAAGGTTGTTGACAGAAATCTGTGTTACGGTAGCGTTGTGTGGAGGTGTATTTCAAAAGAAAATTGGAATATGGGGGGGCCGAAATATCAAGGAAAATTCCGGACCCCCCACCCCCCACCATAGCTAAAAAGTATCTCGATCACATCAAAACCGCAGCTAAATCGGTCCATTCTTTTGGAAGCTACGATTCTCCCCTCCCCCCCCCTCCCGCCCCCATCCTTCCCCACATTATAGCTAAGAACCATCTCGTTTACCCCAGCTTTCAAACATAAAAACCGCAGCTAAATTGACAAATTAAGCTTTTGACTTCATTTGACCAACCAAGTATTTGACAAGTCTCTGCGAAACCGTTTAGAAGCTATGATTCTCACCCCCTTTCTCACTTCCCCCCCATACCGTATATATCTAAGAACCATCTCGAACACATCAGTTTTCAAACAGAAAAAACCGCATAAAAATTGGTCCATTCGATTGGGAGCTACGATTTTCACCCTCCCCCCCCCACTCCCCTAACTTTCTTCCCTCCTTCCTTCCCCCAATTATAGCAAAGAACCATCTCGTCGTTTGGAAGCTACGATTCTCACCCCTTTTTTTCACCTCCACCCCCCCCCCCCCCATATAGCTAAGAACCATCTCGATCACATCAGTTTTCAATCATAAAAAAACACAATAAAGTTGATCCATTCGTTTGGAAGCTACGATTCGCCCCCCCCCACCCCTTCGCTCCTTTCCCCTAATAAGCTAAGAACTATCTCGTTTACCCCAGCTTTCAAATATAAAAAAACCGCAGCTAAATCGGAATCTAGAAGATAATAAGGTACGTTTAACCTATTATTTATTCTGTGGTTTAACTGCAACTTACAATCAATTTAATTTATTAAATGCTCAAAATGTGTCCCTTCCATGTATACAAATTGTAACTCATTTAATAATTTCGCTTCCCGTTGATTTATTTACTTTTTCATGGTGAATGTTTAAAATAATATTTCTAAGTTCAGGTTGTAACTCCTGCACACTCTCATACAAGTATTTCTAAGTATCTTTCCGTGTTCAGATGCCCTTGGTCAAAATGTACTAAGAGAGCCCGGTTTCTCATAATCCCACTGAAAAACGCACTTGATCATTAGTCTCGTGGATTTTTCAGGGATTCTGTCTGGACCAAACACGATTATTACGCCGGTTTTACATACCGTTGTTACTGAAGTTTGACTCGTGACCAAATAATGTCATTCAGAAACTTTTGATCTGCTTGGATGAGCATCTCCATTTTGCGGCAGAAAATAAGTCTTCTTTCGGCATCACCCGGGCTTAATTTTTGAACTAAACGCCTTCAATATAACTCTTGAATTTGTGTTTTTTCAATACGCGGTGTATTTTGCTTTTTGAAAATTCAATGTCTTCTTCAGCTTCCCTCACTGAACTTTTAGGGTTACCATATTAAATGGTTAATTTCATGGTGTTGCTTTTATTTTAGATGCTATGTTATTTAGAAGAAATAAATGTGTATGATTGAGCCTTTCGATCGGTACAGTAAAATTACAGGTGGTTTTTTTTCAACATTTATCGGGTTCGATTCCCGGTTCAGTCAGGCGATTATTTAAAATACTTTGAATGCAGTTCGTCTTGTTATTTAAATGAAAATGAAGTCTTCATTCAATAAAAAATTCTATATACAGTATTTAAGGTACTTTCCCTCCATGTGGCAAATTCGTGGGATGCCCGGTATATTATGCAAGCCGCTATTTTCGATTTATTTCATTTTTCCGTCGGCTTATACTGAAGCTACTTACTTGTGACCTCTTGTGACCAAACTCTTCATAATTTCCTTCTATAGTAGGTATTATCAAGGTGGCAACTTGTAATTACATTGAATTGAATCTTATTATTTGCAACATGAGAATGACCATCTTGTAGGTACCTATGAGAAACCAATGAATGAAGCATGAATCTTAATCAAAGATTTCCATGTTGATTTATGCTAATATTGTAAATCAAAACAGCTTTCATTCCATTTTCTGGCCTGCATATGTCACCGATGTTAATTTCTTCTCAGCCGATGTTAAAGACCCTGGCCCTGAGACAAGGCAGGAGCAACATGACGCGTGGGCCTTATTAGCCAGAAATAATAAATAATAGTGGTACTAACATAACACCCAAATTAACCCATTGATTTAGATCGAACGGACATTAGGATGTGCATTGCCTGTCAGTCAGTAACCGTATTGTAATGAAAATAGAAGATACTATACGTACCAACTTACCGAATAAATAAAATTAAATAAAGTCTATGATTGCTGTTTAACTACGTATATTTTTGTTTGTTCAGTCAGACACAGCTTTTAAAAACTATGTCTGTGTGTGTGTGCTGCTGCTTTATCTAGGTACGACATCTAATAACAAAATCAAATTGCCATCTGTATAAACATAGCATATCTATACCTACTCGTATGTAGCATAATAAAAGCAGACACTATTGCAATTAAACCTTTGTTATTACGATTATTTATGTATATTATATTAATTATATTTTATAAAGAAAATATGTTTTTTTCATATTTTTCACATTACTTAGGCCACGAGGATTCAGTACAATGATATGGAAGAGTCCCCTCCCCACATTCTTAACGATTTTAGGAAATGAATAGCCGGTGGCATAAATAAATATGAATAAATGCTGATGGGTACGTAGCTATTTGTGCAACCGAAGTACTGGTTTTCTCCTTGCTTTCAAGAGTTCAGAAGTTATTCTGTCCTCATATTCTTAAGTTGTTTGAGGGCCAACTCAATCTTGTCCATGGGCTACGTTGGGCGGCTCGTCATTGTAGTATCGGGTCAATGTTGCGCGGGAGTCCTCTTTCCTGGATTCGGGTCTAGAAGCCGTAGGTTCGTAGTCGTAGGTATTAGCGGCCATGAAAGTCTTCGATCCCAGAGAGGATTCTACGGTTTTGAGACGAGACGGTGTGTAGTGCCATTATTGTCTCTAGCTTCGTCAGATGTGGTCTACTACATTGCTGGGCGGAGAATTTTGACCCACGATTTTGATCAATTAACCTACCTACTTATTTGAGAAACGGAGGGGACGTCGCACCTGCTTTCGATTTGATGTATGATTGCGCTGTCTCTTTTTCTGATGGTGTGGCTTGTTGTTGTTCTCGTCATTTGTCCTTTAACCGAGGAGCTTCTTTCAAGATTTGAAACGTCGCGTCGTGCCCATAAAAGAGATGAGAACACATATATAGTTCCTACCAAGGCCAGTTTGCAAGCCAGTTCAGTGAGTCAATTCAGTCACTGCCCTTTTACTGGTCTTGTGTACAATTAAATTTGAAGCCACTTACTGACTGAAATATCTTCAAAAGAATTCGTACACGAGGCCAGTAAAAGGCCAGTGTCTGAACTGACTCGCAAACTGGCCTAGTGTCCGGATTGCCTGGTAAATAGGTACAGGGCGTCCGATTCCTCGGACGTTTGATACATACAGTTACCAAAAATGTATAATACTTCCTGACTACCGGGGAAAACATTTGGTAGGTATTAACTGATATTTTTGTCCAAAAATCAATCTTATTAATGTAATATGGGGTTGAATCAAGTGACATATCTTAAAATTCTAGGCCGTGTGCACGTTATCGCTTTGTAATAACAAACTAAACGCCTAAGTCGTTCATCCGAAGAGTCAAAACGTTGTACAGTTGATGTTGTCAATTTCGTGAAATATTCTGCCAAAAAATAAAAATATTAAAGACACTTCTACTCCTGCCGGTCATAACTACCTAGTTACTAGTACTACTTAGTATTATATATTAGCTAGTTAATAATTGTACAATTTTAAAGAAGGAACCCTAACGACTGTTATTATTTGAGATTATAAAGAGAGAAATTACTCAAGAATATGATTTGATTCATAATAAGACACAGCGTGAGTTTAGTTTGTATAAGAAAATTATGTTATTGATACTCGTCGCTGTCCTTGCAGCGGCCTTCGCTGATCCAGCGTCAAACCAACTTAAAAATTTCAAAAATGTCACCGCTGTAAGTTTTTATCTAATTGCCACCTATTTATGTTTTCTGAATGTTACAACATAACCGAGTTTAATGTGCTGCTTCGCCTGTGCCTGTGCCTTATTATCCCGTATTAGCAAATAAATGAGTAAGTACTTACTTATTAAATGAAATAAGTCACGTCATTACTCTCATTTCACTGTTCTTTTTAATCGACTTCTAAAATGAGAAGGTTCTCAAGTCGTCTGTATATTTACCAGACTGCGCAATACAAAGGCCCGGTAATATGTTTATCAGCCTATATACCACATTTGACATAGTTCGCAGTTTTTTTTTCTTCGCAATATGGCGTCTTGTTGTCGCCATAATGAATTTTGATTAATGTTATGACTTTAATAGCACTTGCAAGACATAATGTCTGTTGCCACAAAGAGTGGCACTATATAGACCAAAACAAGACAACAAGACGCCATACACGTATTGCGAAAAAAAAAACGGCGAACTATGTCAAATGTGGTATCATTGAATAGGTATTTGAAAATCATCTTTAGGTTTCTCTTATCATTTTTCATTTTGTATGACTATTTAAAACCTATAACGATTTAAAGTTAGTTAGCAACCATTCTCACTAATTCTTATATATATATAAAATAAAATAAATTATTATAATAAACAAAACATTTGACTGCGAAAAATAACTAATAAGTGACTAATTATACATTTTTGATTTTGAAATATAAGATACATGCAGATCTTATATTTCAAAATCAAAAATTTAAATCCTGTTTGCCTCTTTTTATTAGTTTTTTTCGCAGTCGTGTTTTTTTGGTTATAATAATAATAAGTATATTTATATCTGTTTTTTTATCTCATATGTTTTTTTTACGTGAAAGTGCACCCGGATAAGGTACCATTATTTAAAAGAAAAATGGGTTCATTAGTTTTATTGAAGGTTTTTTTTTGCGAATACATTTGGTTTTGTGTTTATATTGGTGTCAGTTCTCTGGTTCCTAACTAGACTAAACGGCTTAGTGTAATCGGGTCCATAAATCTATTGTTCCCAATAAAAAAAAGTTTCATATATCATGCTCCGCTGGTGCATGAAGCAAAATTAAATAAATTAACTTTGTTAAATGAACTGTATTATTTATATGTCTATGACTATTACTATTCCAAGACCTAAAATACCAATATACCGACATTTAAACAAAATTCCATCAGCCGTCAAAAAGTTTTTATCGATTGGTCAGCTTCTATTTATTGGTTTGAGATAATAAGTACACCAGTTTTTAAGTCAAACCCTAAGCTATCCAACAATGAAAACTGCATCGCAATCGGTCCAGTAGTTTTTACGTGATGCGTGAATAGACTAACAGACAAACAGACAGACACGAATTTAAAAAATGATTTATTCCTTTTTAGTAGCGTATTTTGAGTACCCTATTTTTTTACATATCTTCTTTTGCAGATTGTTTGGTACTTACTGCTCTATCTATACTTATAATATGAAGTCGATTAAAAACTGTAACGGGTCCAATTCTGTACATAGAAGATATTTAGTTTTTTTTTTTTGAGGGGTCTCTATATTCGATACTGAAGCTAAAACTGTTATTTTTTATAATTTTTGTCTTTCTGTCCGTCTGTCTGTCTGTATCTTGGCTAGGCATCAAGCCGAAACTACTGAATGAATTTAAATGAAATTTGGTATGATTTGAGTTCATACTTTGAGGTAGGACATTGGATACTTTCATCCCGAAAAATTAAAGGGTTCCTGCAGGATAGGGTTGGAAAATTATTTAACAGAACACGTAGCACGCTGAAACTATTGAACGGATGTTGATGCAACTTGGCACAGACATAATTTATAAGATGGGTGAAAATTACGGATACTTTTTGTGCCGAAAAAAAAAAGGGTTCCTGCGGGATATGGGTCCAAATTCTGTACATTATAGATAATGTGAAATATTTTTTTGGAGTTTACTCTATATTCGATAATGAAGCCTAAACTGTATGTTTTTTCATTTCTGTCTGTATGTCTGTCTGTCTGTCTGTATCTTGGCATCACGCGGCCGGAACTACTGGATTAATTCAAATGAAACTTCGTATGATTTGAGTTCATACTACGAGGTAAGACATAGGATACTTTACATCCCGAAAAATTAATGGGTTCTCGCAGGAAAAGGAAAATTATTTAAAAGAACACGTAGCATGCTGAAACTATTGAACGGATGTTGGTGGAACTTGGCACAGACATAGGTTATAAAATAGGTAAAAATTATGGATATTTTTAATCCCGAAAAAATAAAGGGTTCCGGCGGGATATGGGTCAAAATTCTGTACATTAAAGATATTATGAAATATTGTTTTTGGAGGTTACTTTGTATTCCATAATGTAGCCTAAACTGTATGTTTTTTTTATTTTTGTCTGTCTGTCTGTATCTTGGCCGCGCATCACGCCACCGGAACTACTGGATGAATTCAAATGAAACTTGGTATGATTTGACTTCATACTACGAGGTAGGACATAAGGTACTTTACATCCCGAAAAATTAATGGGTTCTCACAGGATAGGGGTTGAAACTTATTTAAAAGAACACGTACTACGCTGAAACTAATGGACGGGTTTTGATGCAACTTGGCACCGTCTTAAGTTATATAATGGATTAAAATTGAGGATACTTTTTATCCCAAAAAAATAAAGAGTTCCTGCGGGATAATGTCTCAAATTCTTTAAATTGGAGATATTTTGTAATTTTTTTTGGAGGCCTTTCTATATTCAATACTAAAGCCAGAACTGTATTTTTTTATTTTTGTCTATCTGTCTGCCTGTTTGTCTATATCTTGACCACCCATCGCACCGAAATTACTAAATGAATTCAAATAAAACTTACTATGATTTGAGTTCTTACTACGAGGTAGGACACTGGACACTTTTCATCCCGAAAAATTAAAAGGTTTCCGCAAGATAGGGGTTGAAAGTTATTAAAAAGAACACGTATCACGCTGAAACTACTGGACGGATTTTTTGCTGCAAATTGACACAATCATATATCTATACTTATAATGAAGCAATAGGTACAAAAAAGGCTGTACAAAGATAAATAAAAAAAAAACATTTGAATGCTTAAAAAAGGTATTGAACAAGAACATAACAATAATTTTTCATCGTGTCATTCTGTCTGTTTGTCTGTATGTTTGTTTGTTCACGCATTACGTAAAAACTACTGGACCGATTGCAGTGCGATTTTCATTGTTAGATAGCTTAGGGTTTGATTTAAAAACTAGTGTAATTGGTATCTCAATCCGGTGAGTTAAAAGCCAAGCAATTGATAAAAGTATTTTTGACAGTTGAAATTTTTTTGATCTAATGTTGGTATATTGGTCCTGGAATAGCACAATCTAAAGAAAAAACTACGCGTGCGAAGCCGCGGGTACAGCTAGTTATAAATATAGATGACCTGCACTTTTGGGCAGAATATTAAAAATATGTGTTTTATTACATTATTTTTATCATGAGTATAACAGTACCGTGACATACCTACTGACTGACTGACTGACAGACGACACTCTGCCTAAACCGGTGAATCTAGGTATTTGAAATTTGAAGGAATATTCCTTGAGTATCCTAGAAGTGAACTACGGAAGTAACTATTAACAGTAAAACATGAATACCAACTACAAATAAAATACCCCTATCCTGCGGGGACTCTTAAATTTATCGGTATGAAAAAGAAAAAACAAACTGTTTTGGCTTAAGTAAGAATAATAGAACAGCCTCCAAAATTTTTTTTACTATCAAATTTTTATTACTTTTTATCTTCAATGTACAGAACTTGGACCCATATCCCGCAGGACCCCTTTATTTTTTCGGTATAAAAAGTATCTTCAATTTTCACTCTTTATATAAATTATGAGTTTGCCAAGTTGCATCAAATTCGTTTAGTCGTTTCAGTGTAATACGTGTTCTTTTAAATCGGTTCGTCTAAACAGTAATATGCAGTTGTCTATGGTCTCCGTACATTTACATGATTCTATTTTTAAATACAGACAGCGCGCCACGCGACCCTATGAACAAAATTCACGTTCCAAGTTCAAAACTCATTGCTGCCCTCTGTGAAAGTCTTGAACAGAAAAGACCTCCTTTGCTCCCACTTTTCTAGGAACCAATCTACAGTTTTCGAATAGATGGGATGAAATAGTAGATTGTATTACTAGGGAGCGAAATAATATTTTGCTATTTTGAATCCAGAGTGGAGTGAAGGTTAAGTAGAGTCGTGAACGTAGTGAGGGATTCACATCATGTGCTATGTAAATTAAATTATATTTGTAACTTGAATTAAATATTTGTTATGGTGTTCATTAATAACATGCATTTTGCGTGTTCAAATGTCATCCATACAATATTCTTAAACTAATTTTCATTATTTACTATTAATTACATATTACATATTTTTTCTTTAAAGTATTCGTTCTCAAGTGAAATTTCACCTCACTAAAAACTACCGTTTTCTATTCAATAATTATCTTATTATTAGGCATGCATTAAAATGTAAAAATAAATAAATTATGTGTGACAAGATCGATTCGCTATCGCTTATGATTTTGTACCAACAGGTGAAATCTCACCTCACTACAAACTACCGTTTTCTGTTCTTTAATTATCTAAATAGCAAAGGCATGCATTAAAATTCAAAAATAAATAAGTTATGTTATGATAAGAAAATATCGATTCGCTATACCTTATGATTTTGTACCGACAACATTCTTCTTGTTCTGTACCGATGCAAAACACCGGTTAGGTTGTTTGGTAATCTGTGGCAATAGGTTCATGTTTGTTTACTTGGCTTATTTTTGCGATCGAGCTTCGAAAATAGTTATATTTATTTGTTTTTCTAATTAAAAAACCTACTCCTGCCGTGTCGTGTGTCAATCCTTCGTATTATATTGCTATACCTACTTGTGCGTTCCTATTCTACCTACCTACATCGCTCCAGTATAGTTTTTTTTTTTTTTTTTTTTTTTTTGAGAAGCCAATTGGTGGGTTAGGTTCCTAGTTTCACGATTCATAGTCTTGAAACTGATTCTATGTAGTCTGAAGGTTTATTGTTGTTTTTGTTACATAACTTTTAAGTTTTTGGTTTGAAGGAATACCTACTTTATATAAATTTGTGTGATGTTTTATTTTTGTTTGTTTGTTTGTTTATTAGTTGTAATTAAATCTTAAATGTAACTATTACAATCAAAATTTGAACCTTGTTTATTATAATCCAGTAAGGAATCGTAGTAGCCGTAACACAGGGAATCCTAGCACGGCTACTGCTGAAACACCACTACTGCTGCTCGAGACATAAATGATGTAACATATAAACATGTGTGATTCTTTGAAAATAAATATCTTATTCAATATACGGAGGGAAAATAATTTTGCGCCCGAGTGATACACTCTAATTTTCATCCCCCCTCTATGAAAAAAATAAATAAATGGCGCTTGTAGATACTTTACAGCTCATATATTTATTTACAAGCACAAATTAATAATGTCTCAACTTCCTCCCCTCGACCCCCCACTGCCCATTATAGCTAAGAACCATATCGTTTACCTCAGCTTTCAAAAATAAAAAAACCGCAGCTAAATCGGTTTATTCGTTTGGAAGCTACGATTCACACCCTTTTTTCAATTCCGGCCCCTTCATATTACTAAGAAGTATCTCATTTACATCAGCTTTCAAACATAAAAAACCGCATCTCGATTACCTCAGCTTTGAAACATAAAAAAACGCATCTAAATCAGGCCATTCGTTTGGAAGCTACGACTCTCACCCCACCTCTTCCCTCCTTCCCTCCATTAAAGCTAAGAACCATTTAGTTTATCCCAGCTTTCAAACATTAAAAACCGCAGGTAAATCGGTCAATTCGTTTAGAAGCTACAATTGTCACCCCCTTTTCTCACCGCGCTAAGTAACCTAATTTGCACCACGCGCTCTCATTGGTCAACTGTGAATTAGCAACCCTTCATTTATTTCATTATATATATACTAAATTTTCGGCGTATTATAATATGTCAGGATAGCCTCGGCTAGACATAGGTTGACTTCGGATCTTTAGTACCGTTTAGTAGTTCAAATCCCAATTGGAGTGTTTACATTTTGCACATTAAAAATAAAATGTGGTGGCTTATAACTTGAATATGGCCAAGCTAAGGCGGAAAGAGCCGACGAGCCACGGAAATTCATTACTGAAATGAAGTCTTGAAAGTCTTGAACAGAAAATACCTACTTTGCTCCCACTTTTCCTGGAACCAATCAGTGTTTTTCGAATAGATGGGATGAAAAATATATTTGCCTACATTTTGGCGGTAATACCTGCTGAACAACTTTGCGTTTCTTTCCAGTAGAAGTAAGTAGGTATTTATCATGTTCACTTCATGACATATTTAACTTTCAGTTATAATGCAAGTTTACATAAACAAACGTTTAAATAATCCTATGACTCGCCACTTTTTTTAAACATTATACATGAAACATGAGGCTCAGGTAACCATTGAGAAGTAAACACTTTTATACACTAGAACATAAAATAGCTGTTTTAGTCCGCTTACACTTAGCATAAACAAGAACTTAAAGAGCATGAGAAGTGAAAATGTTACTTTTTCATTTTTAGGGTCCCATCGGAATTATGACAACCAGCTTCGGCGCTCCGATCGAAATCATGGATACAGTCACGTTAAACTCACCTCTGATTAATAATGTTTTTATGGAATCCATGTCACACTTTGTGCGAGAGAGAATTCCTGAGAGGATCGTTCATATCAAAGGAGCCGGAGCATTTGGTTACTTTGAAGTGACACATAACGTGACTGACATCTGCAAGGCTAAACTTTTCAGTCGAATTGGAAAGAAAACCCCTGTTGTTGTGAGGTTTTCTCCAAGTATTCAAGACAAAGGAAATGCTGATACGAACTTTGACTCCAGAGGATTTGCTGTCAAATTTTATACTGAAGAAGGCAATTTTGATCTTGTCACATTTAATACACCGATGTTTGGGATAAATGATCCAAATTTTTTTCTACAAATAACCAGAACTTCAAAACGAAACCCAGTGACTAATTTAAGAGACCAGAATATGCTTTGGGATATTTTATCTTTACGACCCGAAGCAGTATTCTTTTTCATGTTTTTATTTGCAGGTAACGGAGTTCCCGACGGTTTTAGGTATATGCCTGGCTTTAGTATTCACACTTACCAAATCTACAATAATTGTGGGGAATCATACTTCGTAAGGTTCCATATATTACCAGATTTAGGCATTCGAAATTTAGTTAATTCAGAAGAGCTCATTGAACTAGCTGGTACAGATCCAGATTACGCAGTTAGAGATCTTTACAACGCAATCGGGAGTGGTAATTTTCCAAGTTGGACCATAAGTATCCAAGTTTTAACCTCTGACGACGTAAAAAAAGCGAATTTTAACGTGTTTGACATGACAAAAATATTGCCTATTAGCAAATATCCGTTGAGGTCTTTAGGCAAACTTGTGTTAAACGAAAATCCTAAGAATTTCTTTGCTGATATAGAGCAGCTTGCTTTCTGTCCGGGTAATTTAGTGCCTGGTATGTTGGGAGCACCAGATAAGATATTTCAAGCTCGTCGATTTAATTATAGAGATGCTCAGATTTATCGCTTAGGAGTGAACTTTAACAAAATACGCGTGAATTGTCCTCTACAAAATGTTCTGTCATATGATCGTGATGGAGTGGCCCCAGTTGGTTATAATGGAGATGGCGCACCAAATGTTTTTCCAAATATTTACCACGGTCCAATTCCTTACATCGACAAAAGTAGGCCTGAACTTATTAACGTGACAAATGACGATGCGAATATTTTTGACCAAGCGACTGAGTTTTACACGAATGAAATGACAGAAGAAGCGCGGGTCGAATTTATAAAAAACATTGTATTGTCATTAAGTCCAATTTATGAACATGTACAGAAAAGAGCAATTGAATTGTTTTCTAGAGTTCATCCTGATTTAGGGTACAAGATAAAAGAAGGATTGGCTCAAAGTGCTACTTAGTAGGGTCAAGAATGGAAGTAGTAGGTACATTTATGGACAAATGTATGTAGAAATTATGAATTAAACATTCTGTAATTTATACTTGTTTAAATTATGTTTATAGGCACCTTTATAATTATCCGCCTTCTTAAAATTAAAATAATCAATATTAATAGAAAAGATGCATCATATGAAATTATTTATTTAAAAAAAATGACTTATTAAAAATGTTTTTCTCTCGAAACAAACACTAAAAGAATAATATAATTATAATTGACCGAGAACAATATCACTTTCTTAAAATTAATAATGTAATACCAATACAAAAATACAGCATAAGATAAGACAGAGTTTTTTGAAACCAAGCCCTAATTTTGAATATGCTTGAGCTTAGGAACTTGACGTGCTAGCGCAAATTAAAGTTTAATAAGTTATTAAAATCTTTATCTTAGTACAAAAACTCTTTCATTTGCTATAGATTACTGTATACGTTGTCGTACTTAATTGTTTTAATTGTCGAACTAGTGTCGTAATGATGATGAAATTTGGGTGGTACGAGTACAATGAACGAACGACACGATAAATGATGGAAAATAAATATAAGAAAAGGTTTGTCAAGAGTAGTCTCAGTTGGAGAACAATGGACCTTGTGACCAGGCCGTATTGCTGGTTGGACCTCAGAAGGCCTTTCCTGATGGAAGGATACCTACGTTTGCCTATAGCCAAGGAGAGTGGGAAAATGTTGCGAGAAAAACACAGTAAATATAGAACAACTTATAGGAATTTTAATAACAAAAAAAACTTGTCCTTCCGGCGACACAACTTACTACTTTAAACTATATCTAACACCTTTGAGAGTCTTTAAGGGAGAATCCAGGGAGCGAGTATATGCTACGTGCGTGGAGTAGAGAAGACGTGAGATTTTTCGCGCACTTGGTAGTTATTTTTAGGTACCTTTACATACGCATGTATTCCTGGATTGATCCTGGACAAACGACGACGGGTCCGCAAAACTACAGGAGGTCCCATCTCAACCGTAAGATCTCCTTCGATCCTTGACCAGGCGCGTTCTGCTTCCGCGCTCGTGGTGAATTCAAGGGCCGCTGGACAAGACCTACTTTCCGTTGCTCGTTGTCCGCAGTTAAAATTCTCCCTCGAAATGGCCGCTCTCGCGGCTGTCACTTTGACATTTTGATGACGTTTTCAAGGAACCGAGCTCCGTGGATACTGTATCCATGAATCTGTAATACTTCGTTATAGTAGAGGTTCGTGACTGTGTCAAGGTCCAAAGCGTTCTGTCTCGCTTCTTCAGGTGGAAATGTATTTAAAGCGGTTAGCGCGGGGGTTACCGAGGGATGGAGACAGCGCTGCCTTTTTGCCTCATCCCCTTCCCCTCATGCCCAGCTAAGGATAACCTAATTTACGTTACTAAATGACTAAAACCTAATACGGTTTTGCTTATAATACTAAACAGGAGATATTTTAAAAGATTTTATTTAACTTCACTTGTATCTATCTATGTATGTATTTTGTCTGTCCTGGAATCTTGCAACTCAAATTTCGAGCACTTCCCGATTAGCTATCTATAGATACAAGTGAAGTTAAATAAAATCTTTTAAAATATCCCCTGTTTAGTATTATAAGCAAAACCGTATTAGGTTTTAGTCATTTAGTAATGTAATAATTATTCATCATGGCTGAAACCCTGGAAGACCTAAGCACAATGCTCAGTGACCTCAATATTGTTTCCCAGCAGGTGGGTCTTAAAATGAACATGGGCAAGACGAACATCATGTCAAATGCCCATGTCATACCCATGCCGGTTTATGTTGGGAACGCTATTATCGAAGCTGTTGATCACTATGTCTACTTAGGTCAGACAATCCAACTAGGTAGATCCAACTTCGACAAAGAGGTCAACCGACAAATCCATCTCGGATGGGCAGCGTTCGGGACATTACGCCATATCTTCTCGTCGCAGATACCGCAGAGCCTCAAGACGAAAGTTTATAATCAGTGCGTGTTGTCAGTGATGACACACGGCACTGAGACGTGGTCGCTAACTATTGGTCTCATACAAAAGCTCAGTGTTGCGCAGTTGGGGGGTCCCACACGATGGACCAACGACATTGTAGCCATCGCAGGAAGTCGGTGGATGGAGGTGGCACAAGATCATGGCGTCATGGCGCTCTTTGGGGGAGGCCTATGTTCAGCAGTGGACTTCTTAAGGCTGACATGATGATGATGATGATGATGATGAAAGAGATAGGCGTCACGGGTCCATACATTTTGGTCCATCCAAAATAGTACAATTTTCTAGTGAATGGGGTTGTTTTGACCTCTGCTCAAATTATTTTTCGGTCCGTCTTGGACAAAACCAAAAGTTATTAACACCTATCAGTGGAAAGAAATAGACAACAACTCATAAAACAGGAGGTTATCACGACAACATGTCGATCGGCTTGTCGGAGTGTGAAATTCTACTGTCCGTTCGTGTGACTGCAAGTCTCTTTTTTTATTAGTTTACAACTCTAATGCAGTTGCTTCAAAGGTTTATCAATATCAATGTTTGAACAAAAAAAAATTGATGAAGAAGCCTAGAAGAAGTAGTTTTTTTTTGAGTGGCCTAAGCAAACATCGAAAGGTATATACGCCAGCTAAAATACTCTTCAAAGTCACAGTTCAAAGTCAAAGTTCAGTTATCAGGTTGCTTCCTGTCAAAGTTTTGCAAAAAAACATGGGATGTATGGGATCTCGCTGCTCCAAGCCAACCAGTTATCCTGTTGGATAACGAACGAAGCTCTGGTGACCAACATATGGCGGTATAACCATCCCAAAAACAAGCGTATCCAAAAGACCCAGGCTATTGACCGGCAGCAGTGTCACAGCGTTACCAGTGCGAGAAGCTATACGCCCTGTGGTTGCCAACCCTGCTGGACATGCCCAGCGTGGCGATTATTGGCATAGCCTCCTTATGAACGGCAAAAATCAAAAAATGCCCCATAGTTACCGGTCGTCCTGCTAGTCCTGACCAAGGTGGCGGTCACGGAAATGGTAAGGCAGGGGGTGTGAAGAATCTCCGGGCTACCGTAGGCTACCCAAAACATAAATAACTGACCCTGGCTACGTACATCGGACGAACGATTAGGCTTGACGAAAACAAACCGCAACTCGATACGGAGCTTACTAAGATCAGGCGTCATATTCTAGGGTAAGTAAAGTCCGAAGAGAAAGGGAGCACACAATAATCCTGGAATCAGGCCACCTCTTCTACTTCTGAGAGGGTGATCAGCAGTCTCAGGGTGGCGTGGGGTTCCTCGTCAATAAGGTCCTCATTGATAATGTTGTAGAAGTATCCAGGATCTCGGCCAGGGCAGCGTACATAGTTCTTAAGCTGACCAAAAGGTATAGCCCAAAGGTCATACAGGTTTAAGCATCACACTCGCATGATGAGGTAGAAAATATAATGACATAGCTTCGGCCCTAAATATCAGGGGCACTACCACAAAGGCACTAGTACGTTATCATGGGTGACTTTAACGTCAAAGTGGGAGTACAGACTTGCAGTGAATTGAACTTAGGTCCACACGGCTAAGGATACAGGAATCAAAGGGGGCAAATGCTATTTAACTTTTTGAAAAAATAGGAGTCCTTTTGATGAATTCATTCTTCTATATTCAACCCTAGAGGAAGTGGACTTGGCAAAGCCCCGACACAGTGACAAAAAATAAGATTGACTTCATCATGACGGACAATAAGTATATATTCAGGGATATCTCAGTGATCAGCAGGTTCAATACCGGTAGTGATCACCGACTTGTTCAAGGCTCCTGGAATATCGACCTCAAGCTTGAAAGCTGGTGAAGTGCCGTCTGGTGAAGTCTACGCTCTGACCCAAACTGCCCCAAGCCGCTTTTGGATCAGAACAGTTCTAAATTAAGTTAAAAAAATCGATTCGATGCCTTGGGAACTACAAATGATGTGGATGAGGAACTCCAAAAAGTTGTGAAAATCCTTAGGAAAGAAGGCACTAAGTTTTGGTATATGCAGCGTACGGGCACGAAGTCTGAAATCTTGGATCAGGATCTTCGGCTTATGGAAAAACGATGGAAACAACCACATCGTGAGAAAAAAAGGATCTCAATAAAAAAAACAGTAAGCTGGTGCATAGTGACCTCCGATGCTCAAATACTCGCTGGATTGAAAAGGCAATTGATCAAAATTGAGGGTCATAAGTAAAAAAGTAAGTAAAAGTTAAGTCTTCGCCCAGCATTTGAGTAGATCTCATCTGACGAAGCTCAAGACCAATAATGACAACCGTCGTCTCTAAGCCGGAGATCCTTTCTGAGATCGATGACTTCTATGACCGATTGTACGACTTTCATGCTTCTAGACCCAAACCCAGTACAGAGAATTCCCGCGCAATACTGACCCGCCACTACACTGACGAACTGCTTGACGTCAGCCTAGATGAGATTGAGATGGCGCTCAAACAACTTAAGATTGGAAAGGCCCCTGATGAGGATAGTATAACTTTGGAGCTATTGAAAGCAGGAGGGAAACCCGTATTTCAGGAGCTTAAGTTAAGGGGTGATTTAGCACCGTTTTTAATAGTCTGAGAACTCCATAGGCGTGACGTAGGAGTTTGGTAGTACAATTCTTTAAAAAAGGGTAAAAAAACCTTTTAAAGAACTACCGACCTATATCACTCTTGAGCCACGTCTATGAGTTGTTTTCGAGGGGTCACCTCAAATCATCTCACAAGAAGACTTGACGAATTCTAAAAAGCCTCCTGAAAGAAAGCCGTGGAGGGTTTCGTGGAGGTTTTAGCACCATAGACTTCTGTATAGCCTGCCTCACCCAGTGAGTCTGAAGAGTATAACCAGCCCCTGTGTCTTGCTTTTGTGGACTATGAGAAGGCCTTCATTTATTAATTTATTTAGGAGCAAATGCTTGTTGTGCTTACAGCAACGCCAAGGCGCACAACAAGACAATATTAAAATTACTTTAAACTAAAAAAACTATCACAAGAACTCAAAACATATCAAATTTCTTAGAGAAAATATCGATATCTGGCTTCTGAGCAATCAAGGCGTTGAATAAACTAACCGCTTGAGCCGTCAGAGCATGTTTGGAGGAACGCGTGCGCAACAGCGGAGCGAAGCAGCCGGAGGGTGCTTCCGATCAGGAGTAAACAGAGAGCAGTGCGACAGAGTGCACGGATTATCGATCTTGTTGTTGAAAAGTAGGTAGTAGTGGATCACGGTCGCACAATTACGCCTAAGCTCCTAGGTGTTTATACCCACCATGTCTGCCACGAATAGGGATGAATATAAGTATGGCTGTTTGTTTGTTTGTCGTATGAGGTAGTGCTGGCCTCTGGTGACAGAGTTTGTCAGGCCACCCACCTGACATGGCTTATCGACTGCTATTAATCAATAACAGCCGGGATCGACAGCGTAACGTACCCTCGATGGAAAACCGCACATAGCTTAGAAAATTCATTGGTGCGGAGCCTAGGATTGAACCTGCTATCGTTGAATTCTAAGTGGCACTATTGAACGGTTAGGCTACCACCGCTTTTAGGTTCTATCTATATTTATTTATTTATTTATTTTATTGGAAGACCAACAACATTTAAATACAGACTAGGCAATTACTAATAACAGGATGCCATTTACAGGCCTTCACGGATAGTGACACTATAGCTTATAAACTAACTTTAACAATATAAACTCACATATCAAATTACCAATAAATCAACTAATGGTAAAGAAAACGAAAATATTAGCCAAAAAATTATCTGCATTAGTATCGCATCGGCTAGACAGCGGTTGACGCTGTCTAGCCGATGCGATACTAGTACAGAATAGATCGATATCAAAGCGCTTACTCAATATGTTGAAGTTCTTACTCGCTCTCTTTAGATAGGAGTTCCGCCTATAGTTTGTATTCACTGATAATTTTTATAGAGATAGTGACCAAATTTATTCTGCACTTTTTCCTCCAAGTGTTTATAGTTTTCTTCATGGGGGTCCCAAATAATGGCATTTTACTCTAATTTGCTTCTTACAAATGCATAATACAGCGCAACGACTGTGCCTCTATCATGAAATCATGTGGCCTGCCTCATAACATAACCGAGAGATTTGTAGGCTCGGCCACACAACTCCATGACAAGAGCATTAAAAGTTAGCTCTGTATTCAGCATTAAACCCAAGTCCCGAATTTAACTCACACGTTCCAGAGGAACACCGAAAATGTCGTATGAGTATAATATAGGTAAACGGGAACGAGTAAATGTGATAGTTTTGCACTTAGAAGCGTTAATCTCCAGTTGATTTCGTTCACTCCAAAGTACGAGTACAACACTCTCGATGTCCCTCTGCAACGCCTCGTAGTCTTCAGAATTTTCTACGCTCAAGAATAGCTTCAAATTGTCGGCAAACCTGAGGCACTTAGCTGATCCCATGACATTCGGCAAATCATTTATCATTATCAAAAATGGTGTAGGGCCAAGCGAGCTACTTTGACTCACGCCAAAGCAGGTCTCATATACGGATTTGAGCGGTATCCTGCGAGGTGCAAATACTATATTCTATAATCTATTAGAGAAATAACATGAGACAAAAGTTAGTAATTTTGGAGTGACCTATTGCCGAAAATTTCCTAAGTCGTGATTGTGGACGTGGTCAAATGCTTTTTTAAAATCAAAATAAGCTGCGTCCCGTTCACATGTTTATGTTGATCCATTACAAAAACGGAGTAATTTATGAAGTTAATATGGTTAGTGGCAGTAGATCTGCCTGCCCTGAACCCGTGCTGAGCATCAGTAAATTGCGTATTGACCTGTCTGGTGATGTGGTGGGTCAGAATTGATTATATTACCAAAAGCCGACAGAACAGGGCGCTTATTCACTATGCCGCATGAAATTCCTTGCCGAAAACGTGTGACGTCAGTACGGCAATTGCCGTACGATTCCACGCAGATATCTTAACGCGGCGCGTAACGTGTCTTATTGGCAATAGAGAATAATGGCCCTGCTATAGGCTTATAGTTTTTTAGCTTTAATCTGGAACTTTCCTTGGGCAGTGGCTCTTGAGATTTTACACTCTGAGGGGTCTTTGCAGTGCTTAACGTACTCCCCAGCAGCAACACTTAGAATTCGTACTTCGCAATATTATTAGAAACTATTTAATAATAATAACTAGTGTACGTACGCTCCTTATAGTGTACGTGCTGAAAATATTATGATTTAATAGTATTTAATGCATTTAATTACATTGGGAAAAAAACAGGTAAGCAAAATCTTTTTTGACAGAATTTGTGTATACATAGATATAGATCAAATTAGATACCTAAAAGGAGCACTTAGAATTGCTTCCAAACAAGTCGTCAATATTGTCGACTTCGTTCAGTCGCTAAACGTCGCAATATTGTTTCTACACGCCAATAACGTTTGCCGCGAACATTGGTGCGTTTTCATTAGAAATAATATAAGTTTTTTTAAGTTAAACGGTTTTATTGTAAAAAAAAACATAAGAGTGATGCAGATAATAAACTACAAGTTAAAAAAAAATGAGCCATGGCAGGACGCCTGGAAGATGTGAACCGCGTCATAAGACGTTTCACATTTTAAAAAATAATTATGTAAGTACCAGTTACAGTCATCACACCACTCTCTTTATCAATCTAGAGCTGCGACCGACTAACCTCACACTCATGACCACGACCGACTAACCTCACACTCATGACCACGACCGACTAACCTTCACATTTATAGTACTCACATAACTTGAATACCTATAAGAATAATCTAAAATTGAAAATGTTGTAAGAAGCTTGAAAGACAATTGCAACTGTTTAACAGAATTATATATTTTTGTAATGGGCTTTTAAAGCCCTTCATGTTGATACCTCACTCGATAGGTTTTATTCATTTTTTGTTCGGTCGTAAATACAATATGGCAGCTGTAAGCCGCCATATTAGTTTTCTTGACACTTCATATATCCTGTAGCACTTTCGTGATTAAGACAAATCCAATGATACCTCATTTATCAAAATCCATTAAGCCGTTTGGGCTGTAGGACGTGCCTAAGAAACATACAAACAAACAAATATACATACAATCCAAATACATACCCCTCATCAGGCGAGTAGAAATAGTCAGTACGCCGAACTTAAAATCTGGATAAAGTAGACATCTAATTAAAATAGTTTACAAAAGTATGCTGATCAAAATCATAGTTTCTAAACACGAGATAAAGAAGAAGTTTTCAAGAAGACACATAATCGATAAAAATATTCAAACAATAATATGAAGTTACCTACGAGTACGCCATGAATAATTGAGAGTATAAAAAAATAATTAAGTAGCCGCCCACGTGCGTCGGTAAAAAAAAGGATCTCTCAAGTGTGTCAAGCCTCGATGGTTGCTAGTTTTGTTTTCCTCGAGTGTGTCGTGCATCGATCGATGCTTTTGCACCATATTTGTACATTTTATGATTTATTTGAACTGTATCGTATCAAGGGCCTTTAATTTAATCTACGGTACTAGTAATATCATGTAGCAACGCAATAAAATGCCATAATCTAAGAAACAGATTCACTCTACTTTAAAAATAAATATACTGTGAAGGACGACTCAGAAGAAAAAAAAAAATTACTTTGAAATATTTTGTAAATTCTGCAAATTTGCCGTAAGTTCATGGGATAACAAGTGCTATATATTAAAAATTATCGTTTTTTTAACCTCTATCGATTAAATCATTCGTATGAATAAAGCTTCTTTAGTTACAAAATAATTAAAGCCCGATTGCGTCATGCTTCTCTAGTTGCGAGTCGAACATGTTATCAATTTATTTAAAAGTTATCGAATTTAGGGCTCTTTATTTAATTTAAGTTACTAGTAATAACATGTAGCAACACAATATTAACTTTATATTTCACTTATAAGCTCTAGATTTTCCATAAATAATTTTTAAAAATCACGCATGACTTTTGCGCGATTTTATTTCAATTTTAGTCGATTATTAAAAAAAAAGCCTTGACTATTTCGTTTTTATTTTTTATCTGTATTTAGGACCGCTACAGATGTACCTTATCTGTAGCGGTCCTAAATACAGATAAAAAACCATAGGTCGTCGCTGAAAATTTCGTACAAAAAAATATTGAAAATATCAAATGCATACATTTCGATTTTTTTTCAACTTCCCGCGTGTTTTTATAAATATTTTGATTTGGCATCGACAAAAACAAATTCTAAGTCGTGTATAATATTAATCTGGTGTTAGGACACAGTCATTTGTTTATATTTTTTGGTTCTCAAGTGGCCATAAAAACTGTTTGTTTACGCAATGGTCACCGGGCCAGATGGGTGTCCGGTTACCGACGCACTTGAGCGGCCCTTTGTTTTTACACGCTTTATAATAGCTTCACTTGTATGTTTGTATGTTTGTAACCGACTCCTTTGGACGCTATTTTGACCCTCTTTAAACGGTCAGATTTCATTCAAATTTTGCACACCTGTCAAAGACCGATGACAATCCAATAATTCGATTAAAATATCCGATTATCCTGATTACATTCGCCAGGATTCATCAATTTCTTTCCAGATCCTTTGCATGAGAGTAAGAGAGATAGAGCTAGTGCACGAATCACGGAATTGATAGTAGATTAGATCAAAAAACAGTTTAAAAAAAAACGCTCTTATAAATAAACCAAACTAAAAAGTAGAAAATATATAATAGTTTAAAGTGGGGTTTAAAAAAACTAAAAAACACGCTTTATATAGAAAACCAAACTATAAAAGAGAAAATAAAATTTAATAATTTTCAATTAAGAATAGTGTAAAAAATTCTAATAAATATAAATGAATAATAGTGTAAATAAGAAAAAAAATATTTATTTAAAAAAAAGCGTGGGGTGCTTTTTAAGATATTATCGAAATGATAATCCTTCTTCTCATATCTGTCAATGAAATATTTATAACTATTGACCCATGCACCCCACGTTTTTTTTGAAATAATTCATTTTTTTTATTTACACTATTATTCATTTACATTTATTAGATTTTTTTACACTATTCTTAATTAAAAATTATTAAAATTTATTTTCTATTTTTTAGTTTGGTTTTCTATATAAAGCGTGTTTTTTAGTTTTTTTTAAACTATTATTCATTTACCGACACACTCGAGCGGAAGAAACATGTAACCATCGAGGCGCGACACACTTGAGCGGGTAGAGCAGCTTTCGTTATAAGATCAGAGTGAGAGGTATATACTATGCTAGAGCGAGAGGGTAGCCAAAAAATTTATAGAAAACACACGTCCGAACGCTTCGACTACTGAGCCACAAACTACAGATACGGCGCTGAGCGGACACAGAGAATATTTTTTGTTTTTTTTTTAGGAATGATAGGTGCTCTTGGCCTTTACTTGCCTCTACAGCTTCACGGACAGCACACAGCAAAGCAGCATACAGCTTACAGGAAGTCGGTGGATGGAGGTGGCACAAGATCGGTCGTCATGGCGCTCTTTGGGGGAGGCCTATGTTCAGCAGTGAACTTCTAAAGGCTGACATGATGATGATGATGACAGCTTCACCCTCGCTAAAGTTAAAATTATTGACGACCGGCACATGGTCACCCACGGGGTATGAACCTCGGCTTGGACGGTCGTCTTGGTTACGGGAATCGAACAAAATACCCTTGTATCGCTAGTGCTAGTAGTGACCGAAGGGGCCCTGAGAAAATGGCAAGGAGCCCTTTAATTGATTTAAATAACTGACCACCCATTCGTAATACACCTTCGAGAAGAATCGGTAAGAACTCGAAGGCGAATAATAACTGACTATGAGTTACGGGACCTTCGACATCGCCGACGAGGTCGGTGTCTGTGTCTAAGTGAGCTGATTCCCCCTGGCTGGTTGCCAGAGGAGGTAGGATTGGGCGAGGCCACCGCTGCAAGTACTTTAGCTGCAATGGCGTCGTCCGGGTCGTCCAAGACATCGCGAGGGCGTCTATGGAGGGCTGTCGTGTCTGTCGTGTAGTTCACAGCTTCGACTACAAGGGGGTTGAGGTGATGGGGCGCCGCATGAATGTAGCGTTGAGAGGCAGGAGGCACCTACTGCATTTTAAAGGTATTTATTCTGTACTAGCTGTGCCCGCGGCTTTGCCCGCGTGGTCATTTCATTTAAAAGTAGCGCACACGTGTTATTCCAGGACCAAAAACTACATATCTTTAAAATTCGTTAACCCGTCAAATAGTTTTTTACTGATTGCTCGGCGTCTAATCATCGGATTAAGATACAAAATACCCCAGTTTTAAGTCATATTATAATCTATCCAACAGTGAAAACCGCATTGCAACCGGTCCAGTAGTTTTACAGACAGAGAGACATGATTAAAAAGTTATATCCTTGTTCAGTAGGTTATTTTAATTACTCTAGACCATTTTTTTCAACCAAGTTGCATCGATACCGTCCAGTAGTTTCAGCATGATGCATGTTCCTATAAATATCTTTCACCCTTAGTTTTTCGGGATGAAAAGTATCCAATGTCCTCGTAGTATGAACTGAAATTATATCAAGTTTCAGTTTAATTCATTCAGTAATTTCGTCATGATGCGGTCAAGATACAGCCCCACAGATGGCGACGAACTCGTGGTCACACCGTTTTGTCACGTGTGACCAACAGATAAAAATGAAAAATAATACAGTTTTGGCTTCAGTATCGATTATAAAGAACCCTCAGAACAGAACATTTAAAATATCTTCAATGTACAGAATTGGATCTGTTACAGTTTTATTATAAGTATTTATATTATTTGTATTATAGGTATTTATCTAGGATCCTAACTATTACAGTATTGACATTAATCATTTTAAGCAATAGAAAGAATTAATTATTAATTTGTTACTCACCGATATTGACGAACATTGACGGTTGACATACTTGTACATAATACTTTATAATTTGTAGGTTGACAGGGAGTTTATAATTATGTAAGTGTAATTCACCTCTTTGGATTATAAACAAGTGATTTATAAAGGTATCATGGTTATGGGAGGGGGGAGAGGGGGATGGGGTGTAAGAAACAATGTGAAGAGGCTGAGGAATATATCAAAATCTAAGGTTCTTAGTTGCAGTCAAATTTAAAATAGCTATTACTCGGAAACTATTGATTGTTGACTAGTAGTTTATTTACAGAAGTGATAGATCTCATCGATATCTTCACTTCGCATGACAGCTGTCAAACTCAAAAGGGCTTTAACTCTGAAATTAACTATCCTAGATTAGAAGGGTTTTTTTACAGAAGTGATAGATCTTGTCAACATCTTCGTTTTGGATGATAGCTGTCAAACTTAAAGGGGCTATAACTCTGAAACTAAAGATCCTAGACTAGTAGTTTCTTTACAGAAGTGATAGATTTTATCAACATCTTCCTTTTGGATGAAGCTGTAAACTTAAAAGGACTCATCATCATCATCATCATCATCATCATCATGTCAGCGTTTAGAAGTCCACTGCTGAACATAGGCCTCCCCCAAAGAGCGCCATGACGAGCGATCTTGTGCCACCACCATCCACCGACTTCCTGCGATGGCTACAATGTCGTCGGTCCATCGTGTGGGGGGTCTCCCCACAATTCGCGTGCTTGTTTGTGGTGGCCATTCGAGAACCTTTATACCCCAGTGGTTGTCGGTTTTGCGAACTATATGGCCTGCCCATTGCCACTTCAACTTGCTAACTCTGAGAGCTATGTTGGTAACCTTCGTTCTTCTACGGATTTCCTCATTTCTGATTCTATCACGTAGTGAAACACCGAGCATAGCTCTCTCCATTGCACGCTGCACAACTCTGAGCTTTTGTATGAGACCAACAGTTAGCGACCACATCTCAGTACCGTATGTCTTCACTGGCAACACTCACTGATTATTAACTTTCATCTTGAGGCTCTGCGGTATCTGTGACGAGAAGATATGGCGTAATTTCCCGAACGCTGCCCATCCGAGTTGGATTCGTAGGTTGACCTCTTTTTCGAAGTTGGATCGTCTGACCCAAGTAGACATAGTGATCAACAGCTTCGTTAATATTGTTCTCAACATAAACCGGCATCGGTACGACATGGGCATTTGACATGATGTTCGTCTTGCCCATGTTCATTTTAAGACCCACCTGTTGGGAAACAATATTGAGGTCACTGAGCATTGTGTTTAGGTCTTCCAGGGTTTCAGCCATGATGACTATATCATCAGCAAATAGAAGGTGAGTGATGTATTCGCCATTGATGTTAACACCAAATCCGTTCCAGTTCAGAAGCTTGAATATATCTTCCAGTGCAGAGGTGAACAGTTTCGGAGAAATAACGTCTCCCTGTCTCACCCCTTTCTGCAGCTGGATAGAATTCGTGCTCTGATCCTGAAGACGAACTGTCATGGTGGCAATGCTGTACAAACACTTCAACACTTCGATGTACCGGTAATCTATCTGGCACCGCTGTAATGACTGTAGCACTGCCTGGGTCTCGACTGAATCAAAGGCTTTCTCGTAGTCCACAAACGGTAGACATAGTGGCCGATTATACTCTTCAGTCTTCTGTATAATCTGCCGGAGCGTATGGCTTGTTCGGGAGCCTGAAAGTCGTCAAACCTACTAGCGAGACGGTCTGTCTCTCGAAAACAGCGTATAGACGTAGCTCAGCAGCGAAATGGGCCTATAATTCTTCAAGAGGGTTTTATCACCTTTCTTAAAGAACAAAACCACTATGCTCCGGTGCCACGCCTCTGGCGTATTATCCTCGAGGATGACGGAGTTAAACAGCTTCTAAAGTACCGGTGTTCCACCCGCTTTCAGTAGCTCTGTCGTTATTCCGTCCTCTCCTGGTGCCTTGTTCGTTTTAAGCTGTTTGATAGCCATTATGATCTCGTATAGGCTAACCGTCCGGGATATCTTCAGTATAATGTCGGGTCAAACGGGCTCTTGCATCGGCTAGTCCTGCTAGGAGGACTACGCGATGAGGTGTATAATTCACACCTCATTCAACACCTCATCGCGTAGAATGAGGGAGCTCGAGAAGTTCTATGGACATTGTCCATAGAACTTCTCGAGCTCCCTCAAAATCTCTGACTTTGACGAAACGATGCTGCCACTGTCGGTTTTCAGCTTCGTCAACAGGCTTTGCCCAATAGAAAGATCTCTTGCGAACAGTTTGGAGCCCTTATTCCACTCTATTGCGTTCTTAATACAAGTAGTATTATAAATGCTATGACAACCAACTTGTCTTCTTTTTTGAATCGTGTTTGAATATACAAAATACTGCGAAGGTAGGTAAAAAATACTAAAAAAGTTAGTGTTTTCGCCACAAATAAGACGATAACATTTTCTATCATTTGAACTCAACCGTATCTCTGTAGGTCCAATAGAACCCGAGATGTAGTACTTCAAACATTGGCCATTTTCCCTAAAAAGTTAGAAACCGTAGTTTTAGCCGCCTTCCGAGCAGAATATCGGCTATAATACTCATTCTACGCGGGAATTCATAGGAAAAAAATGTTGCAGAACAGGTATTTAACTTTAATTGAAGAACAAATGGAACTCTTTAGACCAAATAATTTCCCTGTAATCTGGTCAAAACGAAAAATTAAAGAAGTTGGACTTTTCAGAAAACGTACATTGTTATTAATATTGCACAGTTTTCAGACAAGGGAAAACGAAAATGTTAGACTGCTTTTCAAAATAGCCAGATCTATTTGAAGCGGGTACCACGTTTTATAACGTTACTCACGAGGAGATAGCCTCTGCAGGCAACAAATATCTCTGTATGGTAGGGAAAAAGAGGACTTTCTCGGGCGTTACGGGATATTTGTCCGATCTGCTGCCAACGCAAAAATCACCTCACTCGTCTGCCCCCAACCGAAGAGGCCAACCCAACCCCCCTAAACCCAACTTTTTTTTTGGTTTACCAAATTACAGGGGAACTGTTGATCCTACAAAGTTTTGCTTGTTCTGAAGTTTAATCTAAATAACTGCTCTAAACCTTATTAACTGAAAATTTTCCTCATAGAATGAGTATTATAGCCAATATTCAGCTCGGATGGCGGAATTTCAAACAAAAGGAAAAAATAAAACTGAGTATTATTTATTATTCTGCTCGGAAGGCGGCTAAAACTGCAATTTCGAATTTTTTGGGGATAATGGCCAATGTTTGAAATGCTGTATCTCAGGTTCTATTGGCTGCAGTTGTGATCCAATTATGGAAAAAAAAACTTCCCTGTTGTCCCTGCTGGCTCCTTGTCTACCTCCAGTTGGTGGGCTCTTTCTCAACCCCCAACCACTTCTGCACCTGGTGGTAGGTTTTGTACTAATGTTGGGCAGCAGCCTCTTCGGTTGTGGGCAGACGACCGAGTCCACCTCAGCCTTTGGCATTGGCAGCAAATCAGACAAATATCTCGTAACGCACGGCATAGAGAGAGTCCTCTTTTCCCCCACTATACAGCGCCACTAGACATTTGTTGCCAGCAGGGGCTATCTCATGAGGAATGAGTGTTAGGCTGCAACATATTGTGGACAGAATGTTATAATGCAATTTAACTGTAAGTAAAGTTATTGTAAACTAGAACAATACATAGAAATTTGTAATCAATATGGTGGAATTTGAGATCTAGTGCTGAGTACTCTGGGCGAGGTGGTCGATACAGAGCCTGTGGTCCCCGCGGATGCATACCATCTGCCGCTAGTGGTGTGCGTACGTAAAGCGTGGCCGGCGCGGCGCGGCGCGTGTGCGAAAAGCGCTTCCGGTCCCGGGAGTGGAACGTAAGGCTGATTTCTAATTATTATAGACTACCATTGCCTCGATAGAATGGGATCTGATATATGTATCCTCTGAAGATGATGCAGCAGTTAGTATATTTTATGATTAATTAAGAGCTGACATTGATAGTTGCGTTCCTTTAAGCAAAATTATAACTTAAATTCGCGCTATCAGTACCCAACCTGGTAAATATCGGAGATTATTAGCAACATAAAGAACAATTTACTTTCGTTTGAAAAGGTTTAAAGAGCCGCAGAAGTAATTTAATAAGCAAATGTTTAAGTCTTATGAGCAACGAGTGAAGGAGCTCATAGATATAGCTCACAGGAACAAATAATTATAATTCATGCAAATAAAATTGACAACAAATGCCTATTTGACGACTTCTGCCAAAATAAAATAAACTAAAAATGTAGTTTTGTGGCCTGTGAGCGTTTTACAATAAACATATTACACTCATTAGATTCAGAAAAATCAATGAAAACTTTTGCTACCTACTAAAATCTTTAAATGTGCGAAATTACTATATATCCAAAAATACATAAAAATACGCAATAAACAAACAGAGTAAGGTAAGAAATACAGACAATAACACCTCATACACCGCTTTATACGAAATCTATCTCTGAACACAACCAACCAATTTCAGGTCTTATTCCTCACAGAAACTAATATAGCAGCTATAAGCAGATAATACGTTGTTCTATGAAAATACACAATACCTAGATTTGTAACATGTTAAAAAGTATGTGTGGAAGTAGTTATAAATAACTTCGATAATTCTTACTGAAATATCATACCATTTCTAGCTAAATCAAACATTACTAAAGATAGGTCAGATTACAATGTAATATATAAAGGCCTGTTATAGGACATTTTAACATGAATTATAAAGCATTATTCCTTAAATAACTATTTGTATTATCTCACAACCAAACTTATACTTCAAAATCATAATATTGTACTAACTTAAGCGATATTGTTTACAGAGGTGAAAAGGATAGAAGCAGACCATAATCGAGTCCAATAAAGCTCTATAAGTCATCGTCTACTCAAGAGGTGTAACTGGAAATCAAGAAGAGTTAATCAAAAGGTTTATTGGTAAAGTTATAGCTCCACCAAATAATTGTAAGTAATCAAGCATAAAAATAAATAATACAAACGCCAAGTTAAAGATGTTCTAACTTCACAACCTCACTCAACTTAAAAATCTTCGTCCAATTTATCTTTCAAGACCAATAATTCTTTTTTTTATTATAATTTAATAAGGGAAGCATCAATGGATAAGGCCCCGCCACCGCCTTTATCAGTGAATCTGCGTCTCCATACGGGCCGATCTCCTATGCTTTCTTATTGAGATTTTGTAAGATCAATTTACATTAATTAATCGTCCATTGTCACTAGATTAGTCTTAGATTTGTCGCAAATGCAAAGAGGGACAAGAGGGCATAATTTTTTATTAAAATGTAATTAATGTACGTAAGTCTGTCAACACATTCAAGGAAACTTTACTTTAAAATATAATTATAAAATCCAAATCCTCGCTGTTAAAAACAGATGCGACTCAATAAAACGCATTTTACCTGTTTGAACCACATACTTCATCGCCTATGTGTTTTCATTTCGGAATTTTCCCAAACCTCCCAGATTTAGGAAAATTCCTATTCCCCAAAACTATTGTAACCTATTTATTATACTACATTATATAATATGAACTAAATTCCTTATAGCCGGGCTGTGATCGTCAAGGATGCTTCATACGTTATCCATATAACCCTTTGGTCCTTTTAGAGGTACGTATCAAGATATAATAGTTTCTATATATAAATTTTCTAGTCATTTTTAAATTAGGTTAAGCTGAAATCAGTACAATTTCAAGATACTTTAACTGCCAAATAATTTAATCATGAAATACATCTAACACAGAGATGTATTGAGATCTATACCCAAGGTACTTGCAACATAAACCAATGTACAAGGTTACAAAATATTTAAATCGAAATTTTAATAAAATAATAATAAATAACTTTGAAATAGCACGTACTTGCTAGTACATAACTAGATCAGTGAATAAAATGAACCTACTAAAGTAGGTATAAATGTTGCACAGTGTACAAACAATGTATATAGTAAGGTACTCCTGACATGAAGTATACTGTAAATTGTACTAAGTACAATTAATAGAAATACCCAATAATAAATAGCTTTGAAATAGTTCGTACTTGCTAGTACAACTAAACCAATGAATAAAATGAACATACCAAAGTAGGTATAAATGTTGCACTGTCTACAAACAATGTATATAGTAAGGTACTCCTGACATGAAGTATACTGTAAATTGTACTAGGTACAAGTAATATAAATAACAGATTTTATTCAAAATCTATCGAATAATGAATCTACCAAAGTAAGTATAAATGTTCAACTGTGTACAAACAATGCTTTGATCCAAATTAAACCCATCCACAATATTTGATGGCGATATAATTACTCACAAGTAATAATTATAATTACTCATCAATGAAATTACTTGTTCAAGTATATTTATCCTTAAATAAGGAAAGTGAGTATTAGGTAAGTAAGTGTACATTTACACAGGCTACTATATTAGTAAACCTAGTTCATCCAACTTGGTTTTGTTGAATATTATAATATTTAGATAGGTAATGTTAATTGCAAGAACTGTCGACCTAACTCCCAATAGAATCCGACAAGGAAAGCTAAGCCAAAGATTGAATCAAAATTGAAACAACAGCAAAATTAGTCGTGCAATCTCAATAACCTACTCCGCAGGACCATAGACCAAACAGGGATCCAGCATTAAGAAGCATTCCCAATTTCCTCCCCACGAGACTGTAATTAGGTATCAAAAGCCTGTTCAGATGTTTGCAAAACGACACTGCCACATACCATAATAGGTATAAGTTTATAAACAAATATGAAAAGCTTTGCAAGAGCCAAGCTCACCAACATAGCAGCCAGGTCCTTTTTTCATACTTCAAAGGATAAGTTCAAAGTAGATATTAACTTCTTAAACTTGCACATAGGTCAAACAAGGTAACTTCACTGACTAATGAATAACTTGGGTTCAGTTATAAGAAATACCTATTTAATTTGAATCAAACCAACAACATCTATATTTGATTTCTAGGTATTCCGTTAAGTACTCAAAACATGTATCTACCAATCAGTTCAATAGTCGAGTTATATTAGATCCGAGATCACGGAATAAAACGCCTGTAGGTACAAACATTGTGTTAGAATTTCATTTTAAAACTTGTAGCGTTGACAAAACGCTACTTAAATAAAAAAACAATAAACCTATAAAAACAACAATTCGACAAGTAAAAGTAGGAATAAACAAGACAAGCCATGTTATGGTTTGTTGTTAGAATCAGATGACGACATTTAAGTCGCACATAGTTGATTGAAACAGTACTATCGTTCGTATTTGGTGAATACCAGCGAAAGCAGTTAATAAAGTTCAATTGATGAACACGGAGACAGGTGGTGACATCTACCGGAAATTTTACTTATCTTTGCATCGATTAGCTGGCAAAGCAAAAGGGCGCGTTCCGTTGTTGGGCACGGCCCCGCGATGTCAGCAAATAGAAATAAATTAAACAAAGCAATTAAATGCAACAAATGCTAAATTTAGGAACGTAGATTTTTGTCCAAAGCAAACCCTTACAATATCATAATTTAATAGTCACGATATATAGTTTTACGAGGATAGGACGGTGGCGGAGCAAAGAAACCGCGTTCCGTACCTTTCGTCTGAAACGGAACGCTTTTATAGAATATAGTCTAAAACAATTCTTGACGTTTGGCAGTTGTTTAGCTGTCAAAAGTAGTTGAAAAAAGGATAAATAAACAAATGTGATTTCTAGGGAGTTATATGTACCACAAACCCACCGTTGTTTACCGAAGTCCAATTGCGACATATTTAATCATACAAGTAGGTACTTCCTTAGATTGTGAAAGTACCAATTAAGCACTTTTTGTACTTATGTTGTTTTTCTATGAATAATGCGCAGTAGAGGTACTCTACATGTTGATTTGATTTAATTGCGCATAGCTGAATAAGCATTTATGTACTTAGATGTTTTTCTCGTTAAAGTATTGAGTTTTATGTGAATTTATTGAGTTTTATGTGCTTTTATTGATTTTTGAAGTGTTTTTATTGAACTTTTATGTTCCTTTCTTTAATTATATTTTGAATTTTTGTGTTATACGTGTTATATTATACAAACGCATACTCAATTTTAATATTTTGAATTGATTTTAAATAATAATTTAAAATGGAACCTATGAGGATTATAACGAATGAAATTGTGAAATTAATTCCTAAATTTGATGGGAATGAAAAATTATTAAATTTATTTATTTCAAAATGTGAATATGTGCGTAGCTTAAGTGGAACCGAAATTACTGCAGCACAAGAGTTATATTTATTTCATGTTATTTCAAGTAGACTTATAGGCAGAGCAGCCTCATTATTAAGTGAACGTAGCGATATTACAACATGGATACAATTGAAAAATTTTTTTACTCAACATTTTGGTGACCCAAGGTCAGAACAATGTATTGCTATTGAACTTGAAAGTCTTAAAATTAAAAATGACGAATCCTACATCGATTTCTGCCACCGTATTCAAAATGTGAGAAGTTCTTTGATTGCAAAAGTGAATTTAATTGAAGACTCGGGAGTTAGAGCAGCCAAGGCTATAATTTATAATAGCACTGCATTAAATGTATTTATGTACAATTTATCTGAAGATTTACTTCGATTTGTGCGTCTGAAAAGTTGCGTTACTTTAGAACAAGCTCTAAGTGTTGTGATGGAAAAGGTGAATTTCCAAACACAATATCAAATGAAAAATAAAAAAATAATTACTCAAAAACCATTTGAGAATAAACCAGCTTTTATTCCTCAACAAAATCAATTTAAATTTGGCATCCCACAAAGGCCAACATTTAATAATAATCCTCCAAATAAATTTATACAACCTCAAGGTTATAAGCCTTTTCTAAATAGGCCAAATAATCATTTTATGCCACAAAATAATTTTAAATTTGGTAATGCGAATAAACCGCAAGTAAATAATTACAAAGCTTCAGGGTTTTTCAAACGACAACCCTATCATAAATTTAATTTTGGTATTCCTCAAAATAAAACAACTGATTTGAATGATAAAGATGTAACAATGAGAACGGCACCACAAAAGCCAAACCATCTTCACGTAATAAACGAAGATAATCAAAATAAAAATAAAATGACTATTCCAAATAAGGATTTTTTTTTATATGAGGGCCTCAAAAGAGCATCCTCCGATATAGAAACTATAAATTTAAATTGTAACTCTTATTTAAAATTACCAAGTATAAATTTTAAAAATCCATCCAAATTTTTAATTGACACAGGGAGTAATCGTTCTTTTATTAATCCAGAATTAGCAGAAAAATATTTTAAAGATTTCAAATATCAAGAAACATTTCAAGTCGTAAGTACACATGGCACAAGTACTCATCATGAAGTAATTTTTATACCATTACCTGATGAATTTAAAAATGATAATTGGTACAAATTTTATATTTATAAAGTCGATGGAAGATACGACGGTTTAATAGGAACAGAATTATTATCTTTGTTAGGAGCTAGTATTGATATGAAAAATCAACTTCTTCTAACACCTGAAACTGCAATTCCTATTAATTATAATCCACCATATGAGATAAAACTTATTCCTAGATGTGAAATGAAAGTTAAAGTTCCAGTAAATCTTATATCAGACTCAGGAATTTTAAACTTTCATGAATTTTATCCTGGCGTTAGAATGCCATCAGCTATAGTAAATTGTAAAAATTCATTTGCTGAAACTATAATACAAAATACTACAAATACTCTACATACAATTATTTTTAATGAACCTCTTAATGTTGAAAAATTTAATTTTGATGAAATACAAGTAAATAATATAGTTGAAAAAATGGAAACAGATTGTGAATTAGACGAAATATTGTCAGAAAATCTAACAAAACTGAGATTAAATCATATGAATGAAGAAGAAAGAAATGCAATTTTTAATTTATGCAATCAATATAAAGATATATTCTATTGTGAAAAATTACCCCTTTCATTTACAAATGATGTTAAACATAAAATAAGAACTACTAATGAGGATCCAATATATATTCGACCTTATAGGCAACCTCAAACAATTAATGATGAAATAAACAACCAAGTTGAAAAGTTATTAAAAGATAACATAATTCAAGAATCATATTCACCGTGGAATTTTCCAGTTCATATAGTTCCAAAAAAAGATGACGCATCTGGTAAAAAGAAATATAGAATGGTAATTGATTATAGACGATTAAATGATATAACTACGGATGATAAATATCCTCTACCAAATATAACAGATTTATTTGATAAATTGGGAAAATCCACTTATTTTTCAACTTTAGATTTAGCAAGTGGATATCATCAAATCGAAATGGATAAAAATGATAGACAGAAAACAGCTTTTAGTACTAAGTCTGGACATTATGAATTTTTAAGAATGCCTTTTGGTTTAAAAACAGCCCCAGCTACATTCCAAAGAACAATGGATAATGTACTGCGTGGACTACAAGGTATTCATTGTCTTGTTTATTTAGACGACATAATTATATACTCATCCAGTTTACAAGAACATATAAATAAACTTAAAAAAATTTTTGAACAGTTGAGAAAAACAAATTTAAAAGTTCAACTTGATAAATCAGAATTTTTGCGAAAAGAAGTCTTATATCTTGGACATTCAATTACAAAAAATGGTTTGAAACCTAATAATGATAAAATAAAAGCAGTATTAAATTTTCCTTTGCCTAAAACGCAAACAGAAATTAAAAGCTTTTTAGGATTGGTTGGATATTACAGAAAATTTATAAAAGACTTTGCGAAGTTAACAAAGCCTCTTACTAAATGTTTAAAGAAAAATCAAAAAGTAATAATAAATGAAGAATATGTATCGTCATTTGAAAAATGTAAAGAATTATTAACCAATGCACCACTTTTACAATTTCCTGATTTTGAAAAACCTTTTATTTTAACTACGGATGCATCAAATTATGCAATCGGTGCAGTACTTTCTCAAGGAACTGTTGGTAGTGATAAACCTATTGCATATGCAAGTAGAACACTCAATAGTGCAGAAATACGTTATAGTACTATAGAAAAAGAACTCCTTGCCATTGTATGGGCAACAAAACATTTTAGACCTTATTTATATGGTAAAAAGTTTTATATTTATACAGACCATAGACCACTAGCATGGTTGAATTCAATAAATGAACCAAATAGTAAATTGACACGATGGAAATTACGATTAGCTGAATTTGATTTTGAAATAACATATAAAAGTGGGAAACAAAATAAAAATGCGGACGCTTTATCGAGATTAAAAGTAAATGCACTAGGAGATGATGATAATCTCTCAATGAAAGTTAATATTGATAAAAAAGAAAACAAATTAACAAATAAAATTTCCAAAAAAGGAAAACAAATAAGATCAACTTCTCCAATTACAATATCTTCTGATTCAGAAAAAACTTTAAGTATTTCTAGAAGGTAACCTTATTCAATACCTTCATTTGATAGTAGTACAATTACGGCATCTGATATTCCTGAAAATTCTAGTACTGAAACAGCACATTCTCATGAAAATATGGATATGGAAAGCATACCTATTTTACATGAAGCAATTGATACAAAACCAAATCAAATATTAATTTACTCGTGGAATTTAAATAAAATGTCTGTAAAAGATATTTCAAGAAATAAACAAAAAGTTTTAGAAGTACATATGCCAGTAAATAATACAAATTTAGTAAAAGAATTTTTAAAAGGTTACATAAGACCTAAAATTAAATATTTTATATATTTTGAAGAAGAAGCACACAGAAAAGATTTTGCATCAGTTGTCACTACTTTATTTAAAAAGGATTCAGTAAAATTATTTGAATGCACATTAAGAGTAGTATATGTTGAAGATGAAAACGAACAACGTGAAATAATTTTAAAATATCATGAAGGAAAAACAAGTCATAGAGGTATAAAAGAAACACTGGCACATTTAAAAAGAACATATTATTGGAATAATATGGATCAAACAGTTGCAAGCGTTATAAATTCTTGTCAATTATGTAAACGTATGAAATATGATCGTACACGAATTAAACCTGAATTGCAATTAACGCAAACCCAAATAAAACCCTTTAAAGAAATATTTATAGATACTTTTACTATTGAAAATAAATCATTTTTGACCATAATTGATGCATTCAGCAAGTTAGGTCAAGCAATTGAAATAAATACAAAGTCTACCCCTGAAATAATAAGAGCATTAATAAAATATTTTTCATATTATGGAATACCAAGTAAAATTAGTTCAGACCCAGGTTCTGAATTTAATAATACTTTACTGAAAGAAATGTTATCTTTTTATAAAATAGATTTACATATAGGAACGCCACATAATCCAAATTCAATGGGATTAATTGAAAGGTTTCATTCAACAATTATAGAAATTTATAGACTTGCTAAATATGAGCAAAAATCTACTGATGCCGCATCTATAATGACATATGCAGTATTGTCATATAATCAAACGATACATTCAACAACAAATCTAACACCATTTGAAGTAGTATTTGGACATACGGATTCAAGTAGCATGTTTGCTGTAAACTTTGATAAATATTTTACTCAGCAATTAGTTAAAGAGCACGCACAAAGAACAAAATATCTTTATAAATATCTAACGGAAAAGTTAGTTGAAAAGAAAGAAAGAATTAAAGAAAAACGAGGCGGAGAAAATAAATTTAATATAAAAGTAGGCGATAAAGTTTTTATAAAAGGAGTTAATACTAGGCGAAGTAAAGATAGTCCTAGATATCAAAAAGCACAAGTGACAGGAGAAATAGTACGTAATACTGTCCCTGTAAAAATAAATGGTCGTAAAACTAAGGTTCCAATAAAAGATATTAAACGTCCACAGATTCGTCATCCTGACACTGATGACCCAAGGACTAGCTATTCAGCTACAAAGGATTGAAAATAATCCTGGAGTAATGCCTGTTAAAAAAGGAAATGCAATTTTGGAATATGATAAATGGAAGTTAATTAAGGTATTAGACTTAAGCTTAATTAAAGATGATTTATATTTAAACATAAATAAGTTGAAAGATTTAAACATATATTTAAAAGATAAAGTTAATTATACGAATAATTTTAATGATGATAAAATACAAACTGAATTTATTAAAAACTTAACTTTAGAGAGGTATGAGCAATTAGTCCCAACTTTACGTGTTAAAAGAGGACTTATAAATCCTTTAGGATCAATAATTAAATTGATAACTGGAAATATGGATAATGATGACGCAATTAAATATGATGAATTAATTACTGATATTAAAACTAAGATGCTATTTCACTTATACTTCTAATTATAACTTTATAAAATTTGAGATAAATTTAATTGATATTGAGAAAGCATTAAATAAAAATAAAATAAATGATTTTGAAAATAAAGTTACTCATGTTTATAGTTTGTTAACTCATAATTTTCAAATAATTCTTTCTAAGTTAGATGAGATTGATACAGCAATCGCATTAAGTAAAAATAAGATATTACATAGATCAATAATTGATACTAATGAATTATTTGAATTGTTAAAAAATATTGAGAGAACAGATAAGTTAATTTTCCCTGTTAATTATGAAAATTTAGTAAACTTAGAGCAAAATATAGAGATAAAAGCTTATATTAAGGGTAGGCAAATTACATATGTACTGACAATTCCAATTGTACGCAAAAACACTTACAAATATTACCAGTTATTCCCCTTACCTATCCTTGATACTTTTAATAATATTACATCCTTGATACTTCCTAAATATCCTTTTATCCTCGTGAAGGATTTGAACTCTATTACATTGCTCTCCAAGCCATGCGACGAGATTGATGAGAAATTATTTCTTTGTAAAGAAAGTTGTGCAGTCGTATTGGAACAAGATAAATGTATAACTGATTTAATGAAATTTACGTTGAATATTACGTCGTGTTCTCCAATTTTAATCGAAACTTCAGAGATAAAAGTTCAACAAATTGAAATGAACATATGGATAATTTTTGCAAGTTACCAAACGTACTTGACAAAAACCTGTGAAAATGAGATTACTCGAGAGAAAATCCTTGGTACTTATATTTTAACCTTGGACGATAATTGTAAAATACAAGTTGAAGATATTACTCTACGGAAGAAATTGTTAAAAGGAATGAACTTACATATTACTAAACTACCATTGATAAATTTACCAAGTGTTCCAGTTACAAATAATTTCAAAAGAAAACCTGTTAACTTAGATGGAGTAAACCTGGAAAATTTACAAATGCTGAATTATATTTTGAAGAAAAGTGAAAACAGTGAATATAGTGAAATAAGTGAAATGGTCAATAAAGTGCATATAAAAAGTGTTAGTTTATGGACATTAATACTTTATATTATAATGATTTTTACTATTGTATACTTTATTGTAAAATATAAAAATGAGATTTTGAAATTATGTAAAATTGAAAATAATCTGACTTCAAGAAATGAACTTTCAGATAATTTTCAATCTCAGGGTGGAGAAGTTATATGTACCACAAACCCACCGTTGTTTACCGAAGTCCAATTGCGACATATTTAATCATACAAGTAGGTACTTCCTTAGATTGTGAAAGTACCAATTAAGCACTTTTTGTACTTATGTTGTTTTTCTATGAATAATGCGCAGTAGAGGTACTCTACATGTTGATTTGATTTAATTGCGCATAGCTGAATAAGCATTTATGTACTTAGATGTTTTTCTCGTTAAAGTATGAGAAATGTAACTACTTAGTTGTTTATTACAATGAAGAATGTACTAGAAATCGCCTACACATTTATAAAAGTTATATAAGGGAGTTACTAAGTACAAATTGTCATTATTTTATCTTCGCTTGAATTGTACGGTCAAAAGTAAGACCAATAAAATTAACTTCAAATTTAATTTGTTGTTTATTTTATTAAAATCTCGGCTCCGTCCAATTTGTCTAGGGTGAGAAATTTAAAAATAAAAATAAAACCCGATTATTTGTCCAAAGCCAATGTGTAAACGCCGATAGGCTTCCTGGTGAAACGAAATGTATCCCCGATAGATTTCGTAAGGAAAAAAACTAGATCCGGCGAGACAGAAAGACACCGGCAAGGGAGACGTGTCCTTCCCTTTCGGTGACGAAGATCCTAACAGGACTGACAGGATTCTGCCCTGCAAATTATAAAACCCGTAAAAAAAGTTGAGAGATTCTGTTGGAATTTTCGTGTCGTCGGCAATAAGGATCGCAATTGTGAAATCACTTTTATCCATTTTTCGAGACGCCATTTTAGCGAACCGAAAGCGTTGGCGTTTGCGGAATCTCGAATTCTAAAAAACGTTGTGTCTATCCATTCACAGCGGGTTTTCCCCCCCGGACTAGAGACACCCCACGAAGGAGGCTTCCCCGGATTTGAGTAAAAAAAGGCGCCACCGTGTTGCAATCCGTAACGCCACGCCGACATACCCAACGATTTCTGCCACATACTTGGGATGCGGTATCGTATTTAATCCATATATTTCGTTAACCGGAGTGTTGAACTTTGGTTCCCCACCGACCTGCTGGACACCTGCAACGCCTGAGGGGTCTAGCCTGGCTACCTCTCACGCGAACTGGACATTGCTGGAACGTCGAATGGAGAATTACCTTCACCAACATAACGGCTAAACCCTATAGAAAAAGGTAAATAAGTAGACTGTACTGCCGGCCGGCAAATTCATCAATTTTCTGTTAGAGTAAATACTTAATTTTGTCAATTCTATATCGACCCTAATTATAGCAGGGTAATCTTAGATCTTGGTATTTCTTGGCTGCTGAGTTGGATCTGCAGGCTAGGATTATTTGAACCTTAAGTAAATAGGCAAGATTAAACCAAGCATAATAAATATTGTATTGGAGAATTTAAATTGCATGTTTTGTCTTCAACTTTACATGCTAACTTGAGTAACCGTCTGACGTACCTACGACACGGTTCCTTAGATTTTAAGTAAGTAAGCAGAATTATAACCAAGGATAATAAATGTTGTATTGGTGAATTTAAATTGCATGTTTTGTCCTCCACTTTACATGCTAGCTTGGGTGTCCGTTTAACGTACTGACGGCACGGTTCCTTAGATTTTAAGTACATGAGCAAGATTAAACCAAAGGTAATAAAGATTATATTGGTGAATTTGAGTTGTATATTTTATCTTCCACTATGGTACCCACTAGCTAGTACATTACCGAACGGTCTTGATCCAATAGTTCTTGAAGCTCGTTCCGGTCTAAGTTTGTCCAGGTAATTTTATTAATTTCAGAATAGTAACGAGTATTTTTAGTTTCGAGTGATTCTGACGAAAGGTATAGCGTCCTCGCGTACAGAGCGACCGAATGGGGCAAGAATCCCGACTCACCCCACCTTTGGTCCGACTTGCCCCAATTTCTTTTTTGTTACCTTTACTTTCAGAAATCACCGTTACACCCTTTTATATCGTTACAACACCCTAATTATCGTTACAAACTCCTAATAATAAACCTAATTGCAATTCTATTTTGCATTACCTCTGTATTTCGCTAATAAATCGTCAACATACTTTTAGTTATGAAGATCAAAGGACCTAAGTAAATGTATGATACAACTTAGTTTCATTAACGCCTACATAAGTCATCTATGCAAAAATAGAACATTAGTTCACGCAATGGAAATGTTTATTTTAGGCATTTACGCATCTATCTCTATAACCTGAAGAATAGACTGTTATACCCAATGTTAAATATGTGTATCTATAATATTAAATAAATAATATTATATTATATTCGGGACAATTCCACACCCAGCCCCAAACCAGGACATCCTGTACCATGGGCACCGAATAACGGACAAACGCACACCAATACGAACACTACACCATGACCCGGAAACCAACACTTCCGCTTATCACACAAATAATTGATCCTTGCAGGATTCAAACCCGCGACCGTTCTATTTCCCGCCCAGGGTCTCCAGCCACTAGACCAGCCAACCCTCTACCGGTTGGCTTGTTTACGTAATAGACTGTTATTCCTAATGTTAAATAAGTGTATCTATAATATTAAATAAATACTATAATATTATATTCGGGACAATTTCACACCAATTACCTAGTCCAACCAGGACACCCTGCACTATGGGCACCAGACAACGGATAAACACATAAATACGAACATAGCCTCCATGACTCAACAACCACTTCCCATCACACAAAAGACTGCACCTTGCAGGATTCGAACCCGCGACACTATGATTTCGCGGGTTCGAATCCTGCAAGTAACTATAAACCGTAAAAACATGAATACCAACTCCAAATAAAATACCCCTATCCTGAGGGTACCCTTTAATTTACCGGTATGAAAAGTATCCAATGTATACTACCTCGTAGTACGAACTCAAGTCATGCCAAGTTTCATTTGAATTCATTCAGTAGTGTCGGCGTTATGCGCATCCAAGACATACAGATAGAAAACAGACAAAAATGAAAAAAAAACAACAGTTTTGACTTCAGTACGACTAACAAAAAAGCCTCCAAAAAATGTACTAAATATCTTCAATGTACAGAATTTGGACCTATATCCTTCAGGAACCCTTTATTTTTTTGGTATAAAAAGTTTTCTCAATATTCACTCATCATATAAACTATGACTGTGCCAAATTGCATAAAATCCGTGCGGTAGTTTCAGCGTGATACGTGTTCTTTTAAATAAATTTCAATCCCTATCCAGGTCAGTGTGCGTTCGGCTGCATCCGCGGCCGCACGTATCCACTACCCATTCCGTATTTTTCCGTAGCGTTCCAATACAACTAGTGATGTCTTAAGTGCATATTGATAACTTATGATGATATGGAAAAGTTCCTAAAAAAGTCGTCGTCCAACCCCAATGTGTCTGGTAAAAGACCCCGAGATGAAGCGCCTGCAGCAGTAGACCAGTGGAAGCAGCCGAAGAAGTTCGCATCTTCCAAAGATATTTCCAAAGTTAAGGACAACGAAACTTCAACAAAGAACCGCTTTAGTGACCTACCGGTGGATGATATAGCCACGGAGACTTTCATTAAGGCTACGAAGAAGAAGTGGTTTGGTCAAATCCCACCAATCCTTATTGAACTTCTTGGTGATTGGAGTCACCAAAACATCAAATTGGTCATAGAAAAATATGAAAAAGGATTCCACATGCAATACAGAGGACGTAACAGGGTAAAAGTCCAATGTTACTCATCTAAAGGCCACCAGCTCCTAAAAGAGGGCCTCCTTAAGGAAAACGTAGTCTTCCATACATTCTCACGAAAAGACGAGAAGTTCCCGAAAGCTGTCTTGAAAGGTTTGCCCAAATTTCTTCAAGCAGACGTACCCGCTGAACTTGCTTCAATTGGATTTGCTGGAGCAACTATCACAGAACTGAAGTCTATGTACCCTACAGAATGCCCTCCATTGCTCGTTCAACTGCCAAATGGCACGGACATGGGCAAATTCAAGCAGATAAGGTATCTCTCAAACTGTGTTGTTGAGATTCAAAGATACAAGTCAAACAACAAAACAGGTACACAGTGTTTTAGGTGTCAAGGTTTTGGGCATGCTTCAAGAAATTGTAACCGGCCTGCAAGGTGTGTCAAGTGTGCTCTAGACCACCCTACTTGGGAATGCCAGAAAAAATATAGGGAAGAACCTGCTAAATGTTGCAATTGTCAGGAGAATCACCCAGCCAATTTTGCCCAATGCACTGAAAGACTGAAATACCTTGAGCGCATCCAAACTAAGCGCAATTTTGTTCATAAAACAACCTTAACTAAGACTGAAACCACTCACATGCCAGCTCGTACACCGGATAATAATACCTGGGCCCAAATGGCAAGTACCAGCAATGGCCAACAGCAAGTTTCGCGGCCCAAAACAGGAGCTTACAGGAGCAGGAGGAGGACTGGATTCAAAATTACCTGAAAGGAAACCAGCAAAGCTTCCAAATCCCAAGTCAATACCCACCGATTCGCTTTCGAGCCCAGCAGAGGGAAACTTGATTCATGCTACATTCATCGATAAGATGCAAGCTCACGATCTAGCAACTGCTGAAATGTTGGAAATACTAAGTACCATCAAGTCAATCAAACAAGAATTTATCAAGTGCAAAACTTTTATGGATAAAGTAATATTAATATTAACTCACTTGGGTCATTATGTCTGATCACATCAATGAACTTCGTATACTTTATTGGAACGCTGACGGCGTTCGCAGTAAGCAGCAAGAACTTTCAGACCTAGTGGTAAGAGAATTTAATATTGACGTAATAGCATTATGCGAAACTAGATTAACTGAACGTTTGAATCTCGAAATCCCGGGATTTGCTTGTTACCGAGAGGACAAACGTTCGAATGGCACGGGTCAAGGTGTAGCTATGTTGGTTAGGTCGGACCTGGATCACAGCCGGGTTCCTTAAAAAGTAATTGCGATACACAAGCCTGGCAAACAGACGTCTAATCCTACTTCCTAACGCCCTATAAGTTTACTTCCATGTTTAGGCAAATTATTTGAAAAAATCATATATATTCGACTGAATAAAATTTCTGAAACTTTTATCTTGGACGAACAATTTGGGTTTCTCCAGGGCCACTCAACTGTTCAACAGTTGGCAAGAGTTGCTGAAGCCGTGTCGTACAATCTTAACCTTAAAGTATCAACTGGCATGTTTCTACTTGATATTGAAAAGGCCTTTGATACAGTTTGACACGATGCTCTTTTACATAAACTTATAAACCTGAATATGCCAATGTCGCTCGTCAAATTAATAAAATCATATTTATCCAACCGTTCCTTTCAAGTCCATATTAATAATTGTTCATCTTCTTCTAAACCAGTCCCAGCAGGGGTGCCTCAAGGATCAATCTTGGGGCCTCTCCTTTTCCTCATCTTCTTAAATGATATGCCCATACAGATACGAACAAGTTTGGCTTGTTTCGCAGACGATACTGCATCATTTACTTCATCAAAAGATATTGATTTAATCACTGATCGCTTGCAATTATCTATTGACCTTCTTCTGAGTTTTTTCTTAAAGTGGAAACTTAAAATCAATGCTTCCAAAACTGAAGCCATACTATTCACCAGGCAGCGCACGCTTCCCACACGTATGTTAAAGGTTGGCGGTTGCACGATTCCGTGGAGTCGCTCTGTTAAATATTTAGGTGTTGTCCTAGATAATAAGCTTAATTGGACGGATAACACTGCAAAATTATGCATCAAAGGGATTATGGCACTTAATGCACTAAGTACAGTATTAAACAGACGATCATGTCTCAGTAGCAAAACTAAGCTAAACATTTATCGCACCTTAGTTCGTCCTTGTATCACGTACGCATGTCCCGTCTGGAGCAGCACTTGCTCAACAAATGTGAAAAAACTTCAAGTTATTCAAAATAAAGCCATTAAGTATTCGTATAACACCCCCTTTCATACTAATCTCAGTAGACTACACTTAAAAATAGGCTTACCAAACATAAATACGTTTATTTATCAATTATCGAAAAGATTTTATGTATACAGTAACCCTAATAACAAGAACAAATTTATTAGAAAAATTTGTAAAACACGTAAACAAGATCTCACCTTTATCGATAAATATAATCGTTACAAACTACCATAAGTGGTGACACTTATTCCTTGCCTGCGATGAATAGGTACAGTCGCCCGTTAACGGTGTGCGCGCGCCACTCGTCGCTGCAGCGCGCCATACTCGCCCGTATTATCTAGTGATATGAAGAGTGGACATGGCGTGCGCGACACGTAGCAGCGCGCACGCTCCTTTCGAGATATAGTCAACATGCATAACAAAGTTCTTGCTGCTAACTGCCTATTGCTGTGCGCTTTGCGCTTGCACTTTATTTCTGTTTACCGCCCTAGGTTTATTATTTATTTTCAATTCAAGCCAATTAATGTATTGTTGTAACTAAAACGTGCATAAGTAATTAGTAAGATTGTAGCTTAATAGGTACATTACATTATATTTGATTTGGATAATTATAAGATATACATACCATGCATAAAGATGTATGAAAGCTATGTAGTAGCTTGTAAAATGAAATATTAACATTATTACTTGTCTTCTCTAGGAAATACTTACACTAGAAATGTACAATACTTTTTCTTCATGGTTAATAAAGATAATTTGAAATATAAAATATAAATCCCTATCCTGCGGGAACCCTTTCATTTATCGGAATGAAAGTATCAAATGTACTACCTCGTAATATGAATTCAAATCATGCCCAGTTTCTTTGGAATTTATTCAATACTTTCGGCGTGATGCGCGGCCAGGATATAGACAGACAGACAGAGAGACATCAATTAAAAAGAATACAGTTTTGGCTGCAGTATTGAATATCCAAAACATATACATAATATCTTCAATGTACAGAATTTGGACCGCTATCCTACAAGAACCCTTTATTTTTTCTGGATTAAAAGTATCCTTAATTTTTCCCATCATATAAACTACTAGCTTACTGGCCCGCGACTTCGTCCACGCGGACTACAGTTTATCGCGAAAAAAGCATCCTACATTCTTCTAGGATATTAAAGACCAATGCAAAAGTAGACTTAGACTTCTTGGTTATGGCCTCTGTGGCTTGTTGTTGGTGTAGCATCAATTGCTTAATCTGTGGCACCAACGCTCTTGATGATTTTTGACAGACTTGTTATTTCGATTCCATGGCAACAGTTCCTTACAGCGAGTATTCAACATGTTCCAGTTTTCCCTTGGAAACTTTCACGAAATTCGTGGAATTTTCCGGAATACAAAGTATTTCATGTTTTATTCTAGGGTATAAGCTATCTCCATTCCAAATTTCATCGTAATCCGTCTAGCGGTTAACGCTTGAAAGCTCCCCAAACAAACAAACAGACAACGTTTCACTTTTATATATTGGTATGGATGATTGTGCCAAGTTGCCTCAAAATCCGGGCAGTAGTTCCAGCGTGATACGTGTTCTTTTAAATAAATTTCAATCCCTATCCTGCGGGAACTTAACTGAATACTTTTCATTTATCGGAATGAGAAGTATCCAATGTACTTTTTTTATCACTGTAGGCAATCGTTTGACCACGATCTCACCTGATGGAAAGCGAAAATGTGGTCGAAGGTGTAGCAGGTTTGCCTAGTAGATACCTATTCACTCTTGACTTGAACACACCAGGGTTATATTTTACCGGAAACACTGACGAAGGCAGGGCAAGAAGTTCTTATATTAAATGAAGAAGCGTGACGCTTCGTTCTTGTGCGAGGTATTTCAACCATAAAAGGATGGCGCTTTGCCGATCGTCTAGTCGTACGGTAATGGAAAGGCGATGGGGGAATCAGATTGTACAGTTCTTGTGCACACTCTCCATAGTGCAATCTGTAGAATATCGTGAATATCCTCACGTCGATGCACCAGACTTTGAAGCTTACTCTTTACCAGAGTGTCATCTCCAATGAGCCTCATAGCACGTCTCTCAATTTAATCCAAAGCCTCGAGCTGATACCTGGCAGAACCGTCCCACAGGTGGCAGCAGTACTCCATACAAGATCGGACCTGTACTTGGTAAAGATTCAAAAGCTGTCCGGGTGTGAAGTACCGCCCAACCTTAGGCAAAATACCAAGTTTCTTTGCTACCTTGCCTTTGGATTCAATGTAAGACCCAAAATTCAGGTTCGATACGAGTTTGAAACCCAAAAGCTAGATGCCAGCGCACAATTTTTCCAGATGGTCGCCTAATGGTATTGTTACACTACGGAAAGACGGAGATCGGTTAAGAGGACTCTTTTTAGCAGAGAACAAACTCGCCTGCGTTTTAGTAGTATTAAACTTAACCAGGTTAGGAACGGCCCAATCGGACACGGCTTCTAAGGCTAAATTCAAACGGGCCACCATAGCCTCTCTTTGAAGTTGGACAGCGTCGCAGCTGGCTTGAGCACTGGAACTGTATCTCTCAACCACAGTACTGTCATCTGCATACGCAAAGGTACCGGGCTTCAAAAGGTCATTAATGTGCAGTAAAAAACAGTGTAGCCGAGAGAACCGATCCTTGAGGTACACCAGCATTGATGGCCATTTGATCAGACGAGCAGCTCTCTAGGACTACTCGAATAGATCGTTCCTTCAAAAATTAGCTATCCAAATGCAAAAGCCAACAGGTAATCCATATGAGAGAAGTTTGTTTAAAAGGCCATCGTGCCAGACCCGATCAAAAGCCTTAGATATATCAAGGGAGACGGCAAGCCATGCATGTCGATGGCTTCGCTCAATACGTGAGTGGCATACGCAAGAAGACCGGTTTTGGTGAAATCCGTATTGCAGGTCACTGAGGAGATCATTGTCCTCAAGGTATGCCAATAGCCTAACGTTTATGACACGCTCTATACACTTGCAGAGTAAGGAGGTTATCGAGATGGGGCGATAATTGGCCGGATCAGCACCACTACCCTTTTAAGGTACTGTTTGTACATTGGAAAGCTTCCAGCTCTTCGGAACTTTACCTGAGTGAAGAGGGAGGCGGTACAAACGCGTTAAGATGGGTGACAATTCGGGCGCACAGTTTTTCAACACAATCACTGGGATTCCATCAAGACCATTGGCCTTGTTCACATCTAGGGCTCGAAACGTTCTGAGAACCTCCTTCTGGCGACCGACCGACCGACTTGGCCAGGGACCAAAAAGCTTTGCTACCCGCAGGGTATGAAGCCAGTTTGGCCCCTATTCGACCTATGTGATCAAAATGAGTCTTCCTAAGAGTCTTCTTGCAGGTTTTAGCGGCAACATTGAATTTTTGTTTCATAACTCGAATATCAGAGGATTTGCGCTTTCGAGCATCCCCCCAGTCCAGATATGCCGTACGTTTTAGAACCACAGCACGACCATAGACGGATCCAAACTAAGGCTGAGCTTTGCTGAGAAGAGGCTTATCACTGAATGGAATGTAATATTCCATTACCATTTTCATAATACCTCTGTAAGAGCAGACGCGCAAGTCGACGGGTCCTGGGAAGTGAAACATGTTTTCCGCCAAGGGTACGATGCAAGAAATTGTCGCATCTCGTCCCAATCTGCTGAGTTGTATCTCCACACGCGTCTATTACCTTTACGGCTAGGATCAGGTGGGGAATACACAGAGACGGACTTAACCAGACAGTGATCAGAGCTACCAAGAGATGGAGTTACTGACACGGAGTATCGGTCTGGTTCAGTCGACATCAGCAGGTCACCATCACGGTCAGGTACCCGTGTCAGCTTATGCACCAGCTGAGCGAAATCTAACGCTAGAGCAAGTTTTCGCGTCTCTCTACCAGCGTGGTCGGTTTTCTGGTATGGGACAAGCCATTCTTTGTGGTGGGTGTTAAAATCCCCCAAAAACTGTGAAAACGGGTAAAGCTGTTGGGCCACACCAGCTGCTTCACAGAGAAAGTCTACCAATAAAGTCGTCCCCCGATCTCCGCTCCTACCTCGTAGTATGAACTAAAATCATGCCTAGTTTCATTTGAATTTATTCAATAGTTTCGGCTTGATGCGCAGCCAGGATGCAGACAGACAGACAGACAGACAGAAAGATATTATAATTATAATACAGTTTTAGCTTTAGTATTGAATATCCAAAAAAAAATACAAAATATCTTCAATGTACAGAATTTGGACCCCTATCCTACACGGACACTTTATTTTTTTTGGGTTAAAAAGTATCCTCAATTTTCACCCATCATATAAACTATGACTTTGCCAAGATGGATCAAAATCCGTCTATTAGTTTCAGAATGGTAAGTGTTCTTTTAAATAACTTTCAGCCCCTATCCTGCGGCAACCGTTTAATTTTTCGGGATGAAAAGTATCCTATGTCCTACCTCGTATTATGAACTCAAATCATACCAAATTTCATTTAAATTAATTTCCATCGTCACAAATATTATCATATATTACAGTTAGTACCTATACAATTTTGGCGACGTAGAAAATCTGATAATTATATCAATAAATCAATCTATTTATTTATTTACAGGATAAAAAACTATCGGGAATCAGACTCCGGTAAATAGTTTCACTCCTTAGCGGGCCGCATGATAAATGTGGAAGCGAATCGCTTTGTGCGTGTAAGTGAAATATTCACCATATAGCGGTGTCGTATCGCCGTTCGTTTGTTTGTCCGATCAACTAGTTATTCTGATGGAAATAAAATTTAGCAAACCACCAGTTCTCTAATCTCAGTTATCTACAAGGAACAAAGAATCATCCTTAATGCTGCCCAGGCTCAGCTAAGAAAGAATACAAAAAAAAGAAAGAATAAATTCAACACTTATCAAATAGAGTAGCAAATTAACAATTAAGCATTTGTGTGTGTACTTGCTACGCTATTTGATATTCAATGTTCGGTCTACTACTGTATATTAAAAGTCTGTGATGATTACTTAAATGCCGTCATTTTTAATCCAATATGGCGGACGTCACAAAATAGCTTTTTTATAATTTCCATTAAAGCCTTTGATATGGGTATCAAATGAAAGTGCTTGATGAGCACCATTACATGGCTAATGCATATATTTTTTATTGTACTTATTACTTACCTACCTATTAATAAAACAAAAGAAATGTAAACTTTTTTGTACCAAGTCGGTTAAGCAATCTTTTTTGTTGTGGACTAACAAATACCCGACGTCATCAGTCAGCCTACATAAGATTGAGCTGACCAAAAAAAAAAGAATAGAAGGGCTGCCAATAAGGATGGAATGAATTTTTGAAACTCTTGAAAGCAGGATGAAAACCTATACTTAGAGAGCTTTAGGGGTTTTTAGCGCTGTTATCAACGGTGGGAAAACTCGAGAGCATAAGTTTGGCAGTACTTATCTTTAAGAATCGAAAACCACGTAGTAAAATATCCTTATTTTACTATGTGGTTTTCGAGTGTCATCTCAAATTGTCTCGCAAGAATACTTTCCGAATTTCAGCCTCGTGTGCAAACCGGGTTTCACGGAGCATTAAGCATATTAGATCACATACAGTGAGGAAGGTTATCCAGAATTCCCACGATTATAACCTAGAGAGTATGATATCAGCTTTTAGAAGTCCACTGCCTCTCCCAAAGAGCGCCATGACGAGCGATCTTGTGCCACCTCCATCCACTTCCTGCGATGGCTACAATGTCGTCGGTCCATCGTGTGTGGGGTCTTCCTACACTTGTTTGTTCGTGGTCGCCATTCGAGAAATTTTAATCCCCAGCGGTTGTCGGTTCTGCGACGATATGGCCTGCCCATTGCCACTTCAACTTGCAAACTCTGAGAGCTATGTCGGTAACCTTCGTTCTTCTACGGATTTTCTCATTTCGGATTCTATAACGTAGTGAAACACCGAGCATAGCTCTCTCCATTGCACGCTGCGCAACTCTGAGCTTGTGTATGAAACCAATAGTTAGCGACCACGTCTCAGTACCGTATGTCATCCATGGTAACACGCACTGATTATAACCTTTCGTTTTGAGGCTCTGCGGTATCTGCGACGAGAAGAAATGGCGTAATTTCCCGAACACTGCCATCCCAGACTGTCAGTTTTATGTAGGTAGAAAAATCAATATTGGGCAAAAAAGTTACCGAAAAATAAATGATCATGGTTTACTTAGGCTAAACATTAGGAGATAATAATGTACAAAAGAATTGTGGTACTTCTAAAATCCTAAAGAAAGCTGCGCAATTGCATATCTCTATCTATTACGGTTCACTCACAGTAACCATTTCTTTCATTAAAACAAATTAAAATTTGCGTTACTTGCGGCCGTATTTTCTAGAGCTCTTTGTGCTAAACTGTATTAATCCTTAATCCTTATCAAATTCAATGTTAGAATAATCTTCTTCATTTCATGTAGATTTTGCGACGACATTTTGCATTTTACAGGATACTTTTTTGACGAGTAGTTTGCTACTTTACGAATGCGCTGCTTCAAGTGAACGCACAGTGTTCTAGTCAAAAACGACACTCATGTGTCGTTTATGAATATAATTGTAGGATTGTAGATTGTAGGCATAGTAACGTTTGTGAATACGGGTGTTAGTTATCTTTCTATATCATGTTTGTCATTATGTTATATAAAATATTTTTCCAAAAAAAAACACTACAAATTAAACATATTATTTTGTAAACAACCACTAAAAATAATTAAATAATTACAATTGAGCCAGTACAGTATCACTTTTTCGAAATAACCAACTTAATAATAATGCAAAAATACAACATAAGATAAGAAAGAGTTTTTTGAAGGCGGTGTCAAACCGAGACATGGTTATTAATAAACTTGAGCTTATTCAAAAAAATAATGTGATAATGATAATGATAGCTAATTTGGCTTGACTTGCTATATAAAATAATAAGTTTTAAAAGTTATTATCTACAAAAACTTTATTATTTACTAGATTGCTGTATTCGTGTCAATCGGTTTGTGAACGTGTGAAAGTCAAAATATGCTCGTGTGAGTCTTGTTTTGTCTCTTCTGCATTTCGTGTTTTGTATAAGGGTGCGTCATAGACAACTGCATATTACTTCGTACGTAGATAGCTATGTATTAATTTTGTAAAGATATTACCTTTAAATGATGACCGGTTTGGCACCGCCTTCAAAAAACTCTTATCTTATATTGTATTTTTGCATTATTATTACGTTGGTGATTTCGAAAAAGTGACACTGTTCTAGTTCAATAGTAATTATTTTATTCTTTTTAGTGGTTGTTTACAAAATAATAAAGGATGTTTTTTTTATACTTGGGTGCATATAGAGTATAGCTATAGACATCTAGACCAAATAAAACGTGACATTTTGTTAGAACAAAATTAGATAAGAGCGTGCCAGAATTGTGACAACAAGCCACAAAAGCTATGGCTTTTAAATGACTTATGACCAAGAAGTCAAGTTAGTTTAGAGCAGAATATATTTTACGCTAGTAAACTCAATTCAAAAACTTTGCATTTTACCACAACAATAAATTCAAATTAGTATGTGGAAACTGTTTTATGAATTTAATACGAAAAAACAAATAAAGATATTTCGATTTTCATAATCTATTATTATTATTTTATAGATGTCGCAATGAAAATTAAACATCCCTTTCCATCACACTAGTAAAGTACGACATTGTTTTGGGTATATTTTGACTGTAAAAAATATGAAACTTTATGCGCGTTATATCGATGACAGCCGTCATGGAGATCAAGCTATAAAAATCAAAGTATAGTAAATGATAAAGTTTTTGTCGATATTAATTTTAATAGCTTATTATTTTATATAGCACGTCAAGCCATGCATTATTACATATTATTAGACATTATCTTTTTGAATAAGCTCAACCATATCTATAATTATGGCTCGGTTTGGCACCGCCTTCAAAAAACTCTTTCTTATCTTATGTTGTATTTTCGGATTAGTATTACGTTGGTAATTTCGAAAAATTGATACTGTTCTGGCTCAACTTTATTCTATTTAGGGGTTGTTTATAAAATAACATTTTTATTATGCATGTTTTTTTTTTTGGAAAAATATTTTATAATATATATATACAAATCAATAATAAATAATATATATATATATATATATTATAATATAATTTTATAATATAATATATATATATATCTCTGTACAAAGCCTTCATCAAAGTCCTAGAAGGCAGAATATCCGGTCAACTGGATAAACACCAACCTCCCGAGCAAGCTGGTTTCCGGTGAGGCCTCTCTACCACTGACCATTTACATTCCATCAATCAAGTAATAGAAAAACACACAGAATTTAAATTACCCATATATTTGGCATTCGTAGATTACTCAAAGGCGTTTGATAGTATCACACACTCGTCCATATTTCAAGCACTCCATAACCAAGAAATTAACCAAACATACATACACTTACTACAAAATATATATCAAAATAGTTCGGCAGGCATCAATAAAACTATCCAATACAGGACCTACCTTCCGCATTAAAAAGGGAGTCAAGCAAGGTGACCCGCTATCTCCAAAATTGTTCACCGCTACTTTAGAAGACATCTTTCGGAAAATCGCACCTAGCTGGAAAGGGAAAGGCATTCTCGTCAGAGAAAAACGCTCAACAAACCTCCGATTTGCAGACGATATCGTGCTCTTCTCCTCCTCGGCGCACGAGTTTGGCTACGCATGCTACAAGACCTATGCAAGGCAAGCCTCGACGTCGGACTAAAGATGAATATGTGGAAGACCAAGCTGATGACTAACAGCACAAGAAGTAAGATCCACGTCGAGGATGTGAAGGTTGAATATGTTCATGAGTATTTATATTTGGGCCAATTAGTCTCTTTCCAGGCGAGACAGGATGCAGAAGTTGCACGTCGCACTGAGAACGCCTGAAGGAGCTATTGGTCCATGTAAGACCTTATGACGGGAAATCTGCCACTATCCCTTAAGCGCAGACTCATGGACGTGTGCATTCTCCCCATCCTCACATACGGTGCACAGACTTGGTCTTTGACTGATCATCAGAGGTCTGACCTCGAGGTATGCCAGCGTGCAATGGAACGCAGTATTCTAGGAGATAAACTAACTGATCGAATAAAGAACACCATACTGCGTTCCAAGACTCAGATTACAGACGTGATCCAAAAAGCTGCAAAACTAAAGTGGGACTGGGCTGGATATGTCTGCCGCATTTCGGATGATCTCTGGGCAAAAATTACGACGCAATAGGTACCCCAAGATTGCAAAAGTCATCGCGGCAGACCAAGAAAGAGATGACGGGATGAGCTTGACTCCCACACTATGAACTTGATAGAGAAGAATGGTAAAAGAGGAGGGAGGCCTTTGCCCTGCAATAGGACACTACAGGCTCGTAATAATAATATATTAACTAAGTATGAGTAATTGCATTTATTTAATTGCAATATTGTCAACTTACATGGATAAAAATGAAATATATGTTTAATCAGATGGAAATATATTCACAGCTGTTTTTAATCGATAGGATAAGGAGAACCGACGGTGGCGGCAATGTTACGATAATTTACCCATATCAATATATAAAAGTGAAACGTTGTCTGTCTGTTTATTTGTTTGTTTGTTTGGGGAGCTTTCATGCAATTTTGGCTGGATGGATTTTGATGAAATTTAGAATGAAGATAGCTTATACCCTGGAATAACACATATCATACTTTTTGTCCCGGAAAATTGTAAGTTTCCACGGGAAAACTGGAAAATGTTGATTACTCACTGTAAGGAATGGTTGACATCACAGAATAGTCTGTGGTTGCCATGGAAACGAAATAACAAGTCTGTCAAAAAACATCAAGGGGTAATATACTTACTTTTGCATTGGTTTTTAATATCTTAGAAGAAAATAAGATGCTTTTTTGCGATAAACAGTAGTCCGCGCGGACGAAGTCGCGTGCGGGAAAACTAGTAGATTTATAAAGAACCAAATGTTGATATTAGCGTTCGTAAGCAGAATGCAACCCAGATTTAGGTCAGGCTAGATTTGCAGGAATAACACTCTATGAGAAGCGAAGTGGAAATCTCTGGAGATCCGGAAGTCGAACATTAAAACTTATATCACATAGCCCTAGTCACAGAAAAAAAGGTTGGTGTCGATCTTGTTGAATTGGACTTAGACGAGGTCAGCAGTGTTAACTCGCCACGCCAAGCAAACCTAGATGATCAGGGCGGCATAGATCCACCGACAGAAGATGTTTCTGGATCACCTAGTACCCTGTACATAAACGAGCGCCTGACTAAAACAAATCACCTATGAAAGGGAAACAAGAGGCCATATTTTTTTAGTCAGGATCGATCGTCTCAGGAGCATAGATTTCGCTACTGCTTGGTACGGGATGGTGCCATCTACGTCCGTAGGATTGACAAAGCACCCGCAGTCCATATCAGAACCTTGGACGACCTTGGAGCCTATTGGATAAATGGCAACAAAGGCGTTGGATTAATAAAAACACACATAAAATTATTTTTCTCAATTACCTTAACTACAATATATTATCAGTAGGAACTGTCTAATAATACTTATATTCAATGCGTTAACTACTGTTGTTTTCTTCTAATATTTAAATTATTTTTTTCTTCAAAAAGCTCTTTCCAGGCTCTTTCTTCTTTTTTATGTTGTATTTTTGTATTAGTATTACATTTTTAATTTTAAGAAAGTGATGATTGAGTGCAGATAGTTTTGGATCAATTATAATTATTTTATTCTTATTAGTGTTTGTTTATAAAAACACATTTTGAAGGAGAAGTAGTTTTTATATTATTATATGATGCATATTCTGTATGTTCTAGTTACTCGATTTAATTTTTTTAAAGGCTGATGAGTATAGTGCCTGTTTCCCGTAGCCTTTCAGTGTCTTCTACACTAATGAATATAATTTAAACAAGTATAAATTAGAGATAATATTTAATCAGCTGTAGGTCTACATATATTTGTAAATAATGTACCTACAACTTCCATTATTGATCCTAGTACGCACCATTTTGAGCCAATCCTTTTCTTATCCTGTACCCGATATCAGGATGAACTCTGGAAAACATTTCAATGACTCTCTTCTGTACATGTCCATAAATTGTACTTAATGACAATACAATGTTATTTATAAATCCGATCCGCGCTTCTTCTGTCATTTCATTCATGTAAAACTCAGTCGCTTGCTCATAAATATTTGAATCGTCGTTTGTCACGTTAATTAGTTTAGGCATATTTTTATCGATGTAAGGAATCGGACCGTAGTGACTATTTGGAAAAACATTTGGCGCACCATCTCCATTATAACCAACAGGGGCCACTCCGTCACGGTCATACGACAGAACATTTCTGAGAGGACAATTCACGCGTATTTTGTTAAAGTTCACTCCTAAGCGATAAAGCTGAGCGTCTCTGTAAGAAAATCGACGAGATTCAAATATCTTATCTGGTGCTCCCAACATACCAGGCACTAAATTTCCTGGACAGAAAGCAAGCTGTTCTATATCAGCAAAAAAATTTTTAGGGTTTTGATTTAACACAAGTTTGCCTAAAGGCCTCAACGGATATTTTCTAAGAGGCAATATTTTTGTCATGTCAAACACGTTAAATTTCGCTTTTTTTACGTCCTCAGATGTTAAGACTTGCAAACTTATAGTCCAACTTGGAAAATTACCACTCTCGATTGCGTTGTAAAGATCTCTAATTGCGTAATCTGGATCTGTAGCAGCTAGTTTAATTATCTCTTCTGGATTAACTAAATTTCGTATGCCTAAATCAGGCATTATGTGGAACCTTACGAAGTACGATTCTCCTCGCTTATTGTAGATTTGGTAAGTGTGAATACTAAAGCCAGGCATATACCTAAAACCATCGGGGACTCCGTTACCTCCAAACAAGTACATGAAAATGAATACTGTTTCGGGTCGTAAAGATAAAATATCCCAAAGCATATTCAGGTCTCTTAAATTAGTCACTGGGTTCCGTTTTAAAGTTTTGCCTATAAGTGGAAAAAAAATAGGATCATTTATCGCAAACATCGGTGTATGAAATGTGACAAGATCAAAATTGCCTTCTTCGGTATAGAATTTGACAGCAAATCCTCTGGAGTCGAAGTTTGTATCAGCACCTCCTTTGTCTTGAACACTTGGAGAAAACCTCACAACAACAGGAGTTTTCTTTCCATTTCGATTGAAAAGTTTTGCCTTGCAGATGTCAGTTACGTTGTGTGTCACTTCAAAGAAACCAAATGCTCCAGCTCCTTTGATATGAACGATCCTCTCAGGAATTCTCTCCCGCACAAAGTGTGACATGGATTCCATAAAGACATTGTTAATCAGAGGTGAGTTTATCGAGACTGTATTCATGATTTCTATCGGAGCGCCGAAGCTGGTTGTCATAATTCCGATGGGACCCTGAAAACGAAAATAATAACATTTTCACTTCTCATGCTCGTAAAACTCTTGTTTTTGCAGGGTGTAAGCGGAATAAATTAGCATTTTATATTCTAGTGCATAATAGTAGATTATGCACCAAGAGAATAAAGCACTTTCTTACGTGATGGGCAGCATATTGGACCCTGAGCGTACCGATTTGCTGTAGAGTTAACTCCCGAGCGTAGCTAAAGTTCTGAGTGATGCGAGGGGTCCAATGTGCCACCCGTGACGTAAGACAGGCTTTATCCTCGAGGTGAATACCCTACTTTTCATACTATTTGCGACTAAATTAAAGCAATAAATGCACCATAGACTACTTGGCTTTCGAGTTGATGCTACGAGTTGAAAATAAACTAAAAGGACGGATTTGGATACAGCTATGACTTTTTGGTTGTTCTCCGTTGATTGAAATCCTTATAGGCTTTTTCGTATTTATGTTTTGATTTTTCCGGTAGTAGATTATTAATAATTTCAAAGCGTCTGATTTCATAAACTCCGAAATCAAATCACTATATAGGCCAGTCATCGGAGAAGACTTAGTATGGAGAACTCGGACATAATTATATACTGAACTTTTAAATGGTTATTGGTAACATTTGCTAACAAAAAAACAATATAAAATAAAATTAAACGAAAACTTTATCAGAAACATATAAAAAAAACAAGCTCCCGGAATGCTTTCAACTCATTATCGAAATACTAATGCGCTGATTTTTATTTCAACTATAGCTATTATTTAACTAGGTATCTAACTAACAAATATTTCATGGTGAATTTATCATTAAAAAATAATAATGTGTTATTATTTTCTAAGTATGTAAAAATATTTACTCCTTTATTTATTCCTTCCGTGTGCTTAGTCTCAGAAATAAAAATATTATCATTATTAAAATAGTTTATTAAGGAATTTAGCCATAGTAATTAAAATCGCAATCACCGTTCAACCATTATTACTTATGGATGATTCTTAGTTTAATTATACATAGCATAATGTAACGGAATTACATGTTTAAAAATTAAAACAATATAACGATGGGAGTTACCTAATTATTAATAACTAATTTTTTAGTGCAATAAAATATGTTTCCAAAAAAAAGACTTCATAATAAAAATGGTATTTTGTCAACAACCACTAAAATGAATAAAATAATTACAATTGAGCCAGAACAGTGTCACTTTTTCGAAATTACCAATGTAATAATAATGCTTAAATACAACATAAGATTGGAAAGAGTTTTTGAAGGCAGTGCCAAGCCGAGCCATAATTATTAATATGGTTGAAATTATTCAAAAAGACAATCACTTAATGTCAATGTAGATTGACGTGCTATATAAAATAATAACCTTTTAAAGTAATTATCTACAAAAACTTTATCATTTACTAGATTGCTGTATTCGTGTCAATCGGTTTGTGAAAGTGTGAAAGTCAAAATCTGCTCGTGTGAATCTGTTGTTTTGTCTCTTCTGCGTTTCGTGTTTTGTATGAGAGTGCGTCATAGACAACTGCATATTACTTCGTACGTAGATAGGTATGTATTAATTTTGTAAAGATATTAGATTTAAATTATGCCTGGGTGTGGCACCGCCTTCAAAAAACTCTTTCTTATCTTATGTTGTATTTAAGCACTATTATTACGTTGGTAATTTCGAAAAAGCGATACTGTCCTGGCTTAATTGTAATTATTTTATTCTTTTTAGTGGTTGTTTACAAAATAACATTTACATTATGAAGTCGTTTTTTTTGGAAAAATATTTTATTTTAGGATTTTTAGTGGCCTAAGCAAACATACTAAAAAGTAGACACTCATTTTAGACTCAAAGCTTTGGTAAATTAAATCCTTGGATGAATAAAACCTACATATATAACAACTGAATTAGTTTTGACCATTTTCCATCATTTTGTTGTTGCGTTCCTGTGACTACCTTCCGGCTCCATCATCAAACCCTGAAAACTACATAACACCAGAGAACTCATCAAGACAAACCAAATGAGCCCAAACTCGAAGGGGTTCCATCATTTTGTTGTTGAGTTCCTGTGACTACCTTCCAGCTCCATCATCCCTGGATACCACATAAAACCAGATAACTCACCAAGACAAACCAAATGAGCACAAACTCGAAAGGGTTCCATCATTTTGTTGTTGAGTTCCTGTGACTACCTTCCGGCTCCATCATCAGACACTGAATACCACATAAAACTAGAGAATTCATCAAGACAAACCAAATGAGCCTAAACTCGAAAGGCTTCCATCATTTTGGTTTTGAGTTCCTGTGGCTACCTTCCGGCTCCATCATCAGACCCTGAATACCACATAACACCAGAGAATTCATGAAGACAAACCAAATGAGAATGATTAATACTGGGAGGCTTATTGCTGCATATGGTCGTATGATCAAATTTAATATTCTAACCAATTTTTGACTTGAAATGTCTGTAAAATTGCTTACATACAGGGTGCCATGACTAAAAGTTGGTATGAGATGGAAATGACGTGCATGAGACGGAAATGACGTACTAGTAGGAAGTACTATTCAAAAAATCCAAAGGTTGAAAAAAAAAAGGTTGGCGGCCAAACTAAAGTTCAGGTTGGCATAGAAATCGTACTTCTGATAGGATTTTGAATACTACGGTTTTATATTGGTATATAGGTTCTTCTTGGTTATGGCCTCTGTGGCTTGTTGTTGGTATAGCATTGACTACTTAATCTGTGGCACCAACGCTCTTGATGATTTTTGATAGACTTGTTATTTCGTTTCCATGGCAACCGTTCCTTACAGCGAGTATTCAACATGTTCCAGTTTTCCCGTGGAAACTTCCACGGAATTCGTGGAATTTTCCGGGATAAAAAGTATCCCATGTTTTATTCTAGGGTATAGGCTATCTCCAAATTTCATCCAAATCCGTCCAGCGGTTATCGCGTGAAAGCTCCCCAAACAAACAAACAAACAAACAATGTTTCACTTTTATACACAGTGAATTTTTCAAGTGGGCGTGGTTGGTTAAATCAGAAACTATGAGGAATAAAATAAGGATTGAATTCTGGGAAGAATTCAATCCTTATTTTATTCCTCATAGTTATTAGCGACACTATCGAATGGTGTAATAATACAGCGGGTGCTTTTTTTTAAAAATCAACGTGTTCGATTCCTGCCTAGGAATCTAGTTTTTTTCAAAAATACATAGATGCAGTTTTAGTTTTCATAAAAATCGGGCCCGAGACTCCTTTGAGTACTTTTCGCTATTCCTCATAGTTTCTGATTTAGCCATCCACGCCCACTTGAAAAATTCAACCTGTGTATTGGTATGGTAAAGATGGAAAAGAAGAAAAAAATCGACATGTGACCTGGACCTGGATCTAGAATAGTTATTTGGAAGTACCACAATGAATCTCGAAAAGTATAAATTGCAGTGAGGTGGTTCTGGAACTAAATACGTTCAGGGTCAAGGACCCTAGACCTTCCAGAATCTAGTAAAAAAAAGATGGAGGCCAAGCAAAAAAAATACATTGTTAGTGGAAACTATCAATGTAATTTTTTTGCTCGGCGTCCATTTATTTTAAGTTCACATTTGTATAGAAAAACAAATAACAATAGTAAAACAAGTGAATGTCAGAAAACAAAAGAATATCAGAAAAACAATTGCGTGTTGGGAGAAGTGACAGATGTCAAAGTGACAGCTGGTGGGGAAAGGGTGGGGAAAGAGCGGAGAGAAAGTGAGGAAAGGTGAGGGTAAGCCCCCTTTCCCTCACATTTCCTCAGCGTTGAGCGTTGGTTAGGTGAGGAAAGGTGAGGTAAAGTGGCGGAAGGATGGGGTAAGGAGTGGGGGATGGATGAACGATGATGGGGGGAGGGTAGTGATGAGTGGGGGGAGGTGGGGTGAAGTGGGGTAAGGTGGAGAAGGAAGTGACCGGTTTCAAAGAGACAGTTGGGTGGGGAAGGCCGGGTAAGGGGGGGCGAGGGGCAGCAAGCTGGGGCGAGGGGCAGCAAGTTGGGGGAGGTGAAAAGAAGACTAGTAGTTTATTTACAGAAGTGATAGATATCATCGATGTCATCGATATATTCGTTTTGGATGACAGCAGTCAAACTTAATAAGCTATTAATCGGAATATATCGATCTTTGACTAGTAGTTTATTTACAGAAGTGATAGACCTCAACGATATCTTTGTTTTACATGACAGCTGTAAAACTTAAAACAGGTATTACTCGGAAACTATTGAACGTTGACTAGTAGTTTATTTACAGAAGTGATCGATCTTATTGATATCTCCGTTTTGGATGACAGCTGTCAAGCTTAAAATGGCAACAACTCTGAAACTATTATTATATTATATCCTAGAATGGGAGTTTCTTTACAGAAAAGATAGATCTCATCGATATCTTCATTTCGAATGACAACTGTCAAACTTAAAAGGTTATAACTCTGAAACTAATGAAGGATCATTATCCAAACTAGGAAGTTTGGGAGTTTTTTACAAAAGTAATTGATCTCATCAATATCTGTGTTTTAAATGAGAGTTGTCAAAATTAAAACAGGTATTACTCGAAAACTATTGAACATTGACTAGTAGTTTCTTGACAGAAGCGATCGATCTCATCAATATCTTCGTTTTGGATGACAGCTGGCGAGGGTGGCCTTGGATTCCTCGTCAATAAGGCCCTCGCTGACAATGTTGTAGAAATCTCCAGTGTTTCGACCAGGGTAGTGTGCCTAGTACTTAAACTTACCGAGAGATACAGTCTCAAGGTTGTACAGGTTTACGCACTGACCTCGAAACACTCGGACGATGAAGTGAAACATATGTATCAAGACATATCTTCAGCGCTCCATAATACCACTAAAGCGTGTACAACATTGTCATGGGGGACTTTAACGCCAAACTGGGAGTACAGGCTTGCGGTGAATTGAAGGTTACGGAAGTAGGAATCACAGGGGGCAAATGCTCGTCAATTTCTTGGAAAAGGAGGGACTGTACAATGAACTCTTTCTTTGAGAAACAGCCCCAAAGAAAGTGGACGTGGTAAAGTCCCGATGACGAGACAAAAAATGAGATTTATTTCATTATTACAGACAAAAAGCACATATTCAGAGATGTCTTAGTGATTAGCAGGTTTAATACCGGTAGCGATCACCGACTTGTCCGAGGCTCTCTGAATATCAACTACAAACTGGAAAGATGTCAAATGATGAAGTCTACGCTCCGTCCTAACCTGCTTCAAACCGTTGTGGGATCAGAGCAGTTTCAGCTCCACCTACAAAATCGATTCGCTGCTTTAGAAACCACAGAGGACGTAGACGAAGGTCTCCAACAAGTGGTGGGAGTCCTGAGGTAAGAGGGTGTGAAGTTTTGCCAGCTGCAACGTATGGGCCCGAAGTCCAAGCTCTCGGCTGAGACTCTCCGGCTTATGGAGAACAGACGGAACGTTACGCAAGCTACGCCGTCAGAAAAGCGAGCGCTCAATTGTAAAATTAGTAAACTGTTGCTACGTGACCTCCGATGCTCCAACACACGCCAAATTGAATAGGCGATTGAGCAAAATCGGGGGTCAAAAGTGTTCGCCCAGCAGTTGAAGCGCTCGCATCTGTCATGATTTTCAATTTTTATGTTTATAACGATGGGTTTAATATTTAATTGACTACTACTTATTCAGAAATATTTAAAAACATGGCTACCGGAAACGTGTTACCACGATTGTGGCGTCAATTTCTGGGATGAATTATTTGATTTGACTACTGCGGTAGAAATATTTAAAGGTAGCATTTCCATTGATAGTAGCCAAGAAGCTACAGGAAATGTAGTCTCAACAAGATGGCGCTGATTTATTGGTGGGGGGAAAAAGTTGTGAAGTAGGAGCTTGGCTACCGAGCACTCAGATCTTTTGGAGAATCGAAGCTGTGAAGACATTAAGTTTGTGCTAAAAGTATAAGGTGTTACCAAGAAATATAAGTGTATATTGGAAGAAAGTATTTTTCTTTTAAATCTCAGAAGAGGGGTGAACCAAAAAGGTATGTTAGTTTAATAATAAATATTATAAAAAAAAGAAAAAGTTTTTCGGCCACGATTATTTCAACAACGTAAATGTGTTTATTGAATCACTCAAACCTTTTTAAATTTAATTTCGTTATATTTGAGAGCATAAGTATCGAATATTCCATTATTTGACTCGCGCAGCATATTATGTCAGGGCAACTCTGTGTCAATGTGATGCGTAGGTCATAGGTGTATAAAGGTTTGTGCAAAGATTTGGCCGAGGCTACTCCTTGGTAGTATTACAGCACACATTTTTATCCGCTTAAAGAGCAGAGATCGTACCGGTGCCACAGAATAAATAATAGTACAGGTACAGAAGGCTAACTGAGTAAAGTCATTTAAATAAATAGCGACTCTCGCTACAACGCTATAAAGTGCAATTTAACTCGCATGGCGCTGCGAGCTTTCAATTATATTTACCTAGAAGGCGCTCGCCCACCGCGTGCAGGCTAGAATGCACCGTATCACAACGCGCGAGAACTGCCATTGCTCTAACCGTTTCAGAATCGCTCTGTCCCTTTTTCGCTCGGTAGGGTTGTATTAAGATATGACTAGGTACTTGTACTACTAATTATTCTGTGATATGTTATGACTTAGATATTGTAACAGAATAAATAAGTAATAATGTATTATGTTATTACTTATTATTATAAATTAAAATAGTTCTATTACATACAATGACATTCTTATCACAATAGACCTACTACCTCATTTTTACTACCTACCTATCCCATTTTCAGACCGCCGATAACTTTAGTGAGATAACTACCTACGTGTCGTTGGTTGATTATGATTATATCCTATAGGTATTGCCCTTTGATGAATAAAGGTGCCTGTCTGAATTCCATGCTTTTTAATGAGTGAAAAATAAATTGCTACCTACGTAATAAAAGGTATTAAAAGTAGGTAGGTATTATACGAGACATATATTATATAAATTCCTAATTAGTTGTAGGCTACTTACTAAGTCAGCACAGTAATTCATTTTCCGATCAACAATACCTACTGTAATCAATTATAAAATTACGTTGATCGATTTAATAAACGACTTTATTTCTGCGCGGAAAAACCTTAAATATGCGTAGCTTCGGTATGGAACACAAATGAAATAACATAAAACTATAGGAACCTACGTAATAAAAATATATCAATATCTAACTACATAACTAGGACCTATTATAGGTATTACAATTTATTACCTTTCAATATCCTTTGGAAGCGTAAAGAATGACAATTCGTCATTTCTATCACTATTCAAACAGCCGAATGCTATGCAGTACTTTCTAGCTTTCTTCTTGGTACTCATAATTAAAACACGAATAAAGTTTGTCAATAACTTTACCTAAGTAGGTGCTCTATCGCTAAGTACAAGGCGCGCGACTCATCGAGCGCACGCTTGACACTCGACTGAACGGACCCGAATATTGGGTCCGCGAATTTATTTTTACTTGTTGCGGAGAGCGACCGCCCGGCCGGTGCTTGATCAGGGCTACTCTTTGATAGCATCTAGCGGTCTAGCTTGTGCTAATTTCTGATGTATGGATATTTATGGCTCACTTCTTTTTAAATGATGGTTTCTCATAACATTGTTTTACGTTTTTTCTTTGTTTAAAGTATCGTGTGCATATTGCAAGGTACAACGATATTTGCGTAAGCGTTTGGTCAGGGCAACTCCCTGATATCGTTATGCGTAAATTGTTAGTGTGTATGTGTGATGTGCGTAAGTTCTTGGTCAAGGCTACTCTTTGGCAGTACTTATAGTACGTGTTCTCACATACTCATTGTTCGGTTGTGCTGTCCTGGATCAGTGCTACTCTCTGATAGCGCTGTACATCTGACTTGTACCTGTTTGTATGTACACATACTATGTATTGACACTTCTTCGTATTTTATTTGTCTGTTGCGAGTATGTTTTTAGCAATTTCATGTACTAATTGTAGGCATCTCAAAACTAGCCACATTTTAAACATAATTTGAAGTGTTACATGTATTCTTTGAAACAGAATGAAAGCGAAATGATTGTGCAGGTATCTTGTTTTTTTTTTCTTATCCTTTAAATGAATTCAAAGCTTACATGTTATCGGGAAATATTAAAAAGTGCGAGTAAGTCTTGCAGCGCAAATTTTTCATAAAATACACAAAACAAACTGACGTTTTAATTAGAATCGATGTTTTAATGTTACGCCTGAATAATTTAAAATACTAACACTTAAATATTTAAATGCTACCCCTGAATAGTCTGAATAGTTTTTAAAATGTATTTTGTTTATTCATTGGATGTTTGGCTTTCAAGGCTATGCGCAGATATGCCTTCCACTTGTGAGCCTGTAGGTATGAAGCTCACAGGGTTATTATTGAGCGGATACGGTTTTCGAAGGAAGGTGCGTGAGCTTAGTTGAGAAGATGGGTGCTGACAATCAAATGTCTTGGCTTGTGCTTATTTTTGATGATTATGGATATTCATAACTCCTTTTCAAAGAGTCTTATTACCGTGATATTAAATTTGCGTAAAGAATTAGGTCGGGGTATCTCCCTGATAGGGTTATGCGTAAATTATGTGCATTTATGGAATATTGTCTATGTGCTTGGCCTAGTCTACTCAATATAACGTGCGTTCCTTACACCTGGGTTGTGCCTATGTAATACATAATTTGTAGCGAGAAAAGTGAGATAATGTTTAAAAACACATTTAAAGAACAAAACTATAATTAGATATCTGCGTATTTTACTTTTCTAATAGGCACATATTTTTTTGTTGATCTTATGTTCAATGATGGTGTAGCCGAGCACTGTTAAAGGAAACTGTAACAAACGTAAATTTCAGGTTCTAATTAATAAAAAATGTATAAAAGGGATTTTGAGAATATTTCGTTGGAACTTACCCGATGAAATTTAAAGAACAAAACAACAAGAGGATACAATAATGCTTTATGTGTACAACTTTAACATAAAACAACTTCATAAAATATAAATTGTTAAAACAAAAAAAAAAAACAAAAAAAAAACATCTATTTCTATGTCATAATGTAATCGATGAAAATGTTACTATGATGGTCTTGTCCAATAAATCTTTTCCTGGTAATGGTCAACGTTCCTAGCTCAATCGTAACGTTGGTTGTGTTGAATGATTATGATTTATCTTTTTATTTAATGAACTATCTTGTACCATCATAACAAATATATGAATAAAATATGAATATATTAGAGCAATATTATCTTTACCACTAATACGATCAGAATTTAAGAGATTGTTGAAAATACAGCAGCATTATAATTTTGATACTAATACAGAAACAATTTTTTGGTTTCTGATAATGTTTACATGTTAGCCCTTGAATTAAAATCTTAAAATCTTCGTTAACAATTAATTACTTTGATATCTGATAATGTTTTAAAGTTTCCCGTTAATATTATTATCCAACTATTACTTTCAACGTTTATGCATATTTCCATGCTACTCTGGTTAATCGTTATTTAGTATCACTTTGATAACTTATTATTAGTAGACAATTGTTATTATTTGTTGTTAATTGTTGATACCTATATTGATACCTGATCACATATTTCATTGAATGTTATCCCTCGATAATGAATAATCTAATGATAATTAATTGCTAATGATATTTTATTATTATGGTAAATTATCATGATAAATGATAAAGATAAATGATATGTTAAATATAGATAAATTAAATTGATAATGAAAATTATAATGGCAAATAAATAATAATGTTGATATCGATAAAACAAAAAAATATGATAAGATTGATAATAATAATTATAAATGGTAAGGACAAATAAAGAGATAATAATTAATTAGAATGATAATAGTTCATAAAAAAGGGGTTTATTAATACAGTTTTAATGATAAATGATTGATATTTTAGATGACATAGTTTAGATGACAAAGTTTAGATGACATAGTTTAGATGACATAGTTTAGGTGGCCTACTTTACGTGGCATAGTTAGTATAGCTGCCACAGTATAGACGACACAGTGTAGATGACATGGTTCATCGTACCTTATTTTTCATTTTATTTGGTAAATTTAGATGCTTTTCAAATGATAATCATGGATAAGGATTGCTAGTTAAAAACTTTGCTAATTCATATAATGTTTCCATTTTTCAATGTTGGATTAGTGAACTGTGTTTGTTCATAGGTGTTAAGCTCACAGGATTGCTGTGCGGGCGGGATATGTTATCCTCAGGAAGTTGCGTGGGCTCGTGGCTCGCAGGATTATAATATATGATGTTGCGCGAGCTACTAGGTGTTAAGTTCATATGTGTTTTTGCGCGAGAATGTTATCCGCAGGTGGTTGCATGAGCTATTAGGTGCTAAGTTCATAGGAATATTGCGCGGATATGCTTTCCGCAGGTAGTTGTATGAACCCCAGTCATTGAATTATCAAGTAAGCCAAGTATGCTTACTAGGTTTCTATGTTAATCTTCATATTATTAAGACTTTGTACAATTGTACTAAGATAGTCTTTCGTAAGACATAATGAGGATAAATTAAAATTGGAACAAAAATGATAGCTTCAAAATTATTAAATATAAATAAAACGGCTAAAAACTCACGAAAAAGAAGATCAGAAATACTCCGACCAGTTAGTTTTTAGTTGTTTGCTTATTGGAATGACACTATGTTTTTTGCCTATTGGTTTTCTATGTTAACCTTGAAATTGTCTTTACTACATAAATTTTTACTAAGGACAGACGTTACTCTTAATATGCTGAATTATTATTAATAATATTATGTTTAATGGTCCGCTAGTCGTCGGGTTATTTGAGTAAAATATGTTTTCTAACCAAACTGAGCTGTCTATGCTAGCCTTCTGGATGATAGATAATGTGATAGTGTTTCTTTACAGTCCATTACTATTAAACGAATCATGACTTCACAATTTAACTGTTAACCATTACACAATTTATCAATAGATATTAATATGTAACAATATTATTTATAATATAATAAAAAAAAATGTAGTAGAGTAATATTGAAACGACAAGTTAGGATAATAATCCTTTTAATTGATTATGAATGGATTATGGCGCAGACAATGTATGTTTCAGTGAGGTGAAGCAATGCAGTCAGATTACAAAGCTGGTCTGCCGAATATAAATTCAAGGCGATGACGGCGGACCAAGAAATCAAGAAGAGGAAAGGTTCGTTGTCTGTCCAGATGCAATGATGCACTTCGGAAGAACCGTAAGATGACAGCCAGCTCGAGCCTTTCCACTACAAGTTGCCTTTCTTCAGTTCAGACAGAAGCATTTCTCTTGTAACCAAGTCAGCAGGATTCTTACTGGATTCAACGTAATAGGAATGTTTCTTATTCAGGACATTTATCTAGCTTACTTTGTTTTTCGTTCGTGCGTACTGCGTAGTGATAGTAGCTGCAAGCATTCATTTATGTTGTCAGTAATTATTTCATCAGGGCGCTTATTCACTATGCCGCACGAAATTCCTTGCCAAAAACGTGTGACGTCATTACGGCAATTGCCGTGCGATTCTACACAGATATCTTAACGCGGCGCGTTACGTGCGTGGATGGTCATAGCGAATAATGGCCCTGTATGTATTTTATCATACCTCGTTTTAAATTACGTGATGTGCATGCACTACATAAAGTTAATAATATACATAACATAATATTTATAATACATAAAGTAATATTTTAAGCTAATATCTTAAAATATTACTTTGCAATATTATTTGCAAAAAAGCTTATGTTATTAATGATCAAATTGTTGGAGTTGATGAAATATATAAATGTGAGTAAACAATATTGCAAAGTAATATTTTAAGATATTATCTTAAAATATTACTTTGCAGTATTGTTTACTCACATTTATAATATATTTAATAAGTTTTTTTCAAGTAATGTATACAATTAATAAGCAATATTGCAATATAAAATCTTAAAAGATAAATTAAGTAATGCATAATTACAAAGTAATATTGCAATATTAAGTTCGTAATGAAAATATCATAGTAATTGTAAAATATATGTTTTGTTTAAGGATTACGAAAATAATATCTAGTACTATAAATTGTGTCAATATTTAAGATAAATGATGAGGAATGTCATTAAAGTTCAGCACATTTTGGTAAAATAAGAAGAGAATAAAAAAAGAAAGAAAGAAATAAGATTTTCGTAAGATTTTATATAAAATACCTTATGTAATAAATTACCTATGTAATACGTGTGCATCGCCGCCCGCGCTCCGCGCCCGCTCCTTCCCCGCGCGTCCTCCCGCGCCCCTCGCTCGTTCTAGGAACGCCAGCAGTTCTCTCCCGCCACACCGGCGCGCGCGTTGTTATAATTTGTTATGTACCTACTTAACCTGTGTTTTGTGAACTAACTGTATTGTAGTGTGGAATAAAGTTCTTCTACATACCTACCTACTTGTATTGTGCCGCCCTATGGTAGATGACACACACCGCCGCCGCCGAGCAAATATAAATCTGTTTTACATTGCACCCAACTAGTGGCTAGAGTTAGACTCGCCCTAACTCGTGTACTGTATGCCCAAATGTATACTCATATACCTAATTGTAGACTAAATATATTATTAAGACAGTAATAAAGATACTTCCAAGCCATTCGGTCGTTTTACCATTTGATTCCCCTCAACGAATCTTACATGGCGACCCTGCCAATTTAGGCTTCATCGGGAGGACCGATCGTATTACGCTCCTTAAAAGATTAGTACGCGAATAGACAAAATGTAATTTGTACGGTGAATTATAACTGGACTAATATATACCGAAAATTAAAACATTATGTGAAAATGTGTCATTCATCAGTTGAAAAAGATGAATCATCACACAAGATGCGTCGGGAGGAACAAATTCAACGGAGTACCATCTTTCAAACATAAGCATGCTGATGTTTATTATATGTACCATGTTGGTAATTATGGGATTGTTTGGCTTATATCTGCTCTACAAAAGATATCACCATGACTGGATTAGAAGTGAATTCTTCGCACAGAGTTTGAGGCGATCTTTTCGGCGATCAACTCTGAGTTCGAATACAGCTGTAGAGGAGCCGCGTGTTGCGTACGCCTGCCGTGATCATCAGCCACTGTAGGAGAGTAACCTTCGAAAGTGCTAAAGTGAATAATAATAATAAAAAAACCTTGATAAAGTGTATTTTAAGTGCGGTCCTTGCACTAACAAAAATATTAAATGGAACTTTTTCGAGACATTTTGGGCGAGCTACGGTTTGGTTTGGTGAACATTACTAATATGAATAATTAATCATTTATTTCATTTTATTTAAAGTGGATACGGAAATACGATTTGGTAAAGTATGTTGTACTTAAGTAATTATAGAAATAAATAAATGGCAAATGAAATTAAAATCATACATGAACAATTTAAATATTTAAGAGATAATTTAGTTAAATTAAATTACAGTAAGAGAACAGAGATTGTTTTGCAACAAAAATTAAAGGAGGCGATCGAATTACGACGTCAGTTTGACGAGTGCATTATATTTGTATCAAAACAAATTGATAAAAAACAAATAGTAGGAGATGTGTTGCAAGATATCCAATCGTATAGCGATTCAATTAGAGATCTATACATAGAAATAGAGTTATTTTGTTCCAAAAATTACAGCTCAGGGAGTATTCAAGGTCAGGGTGTACAAAACCTAACCAGCACAATGGAGTCATTCGATTTTAGGACTGCGGTTTCGCTGCTGCCGGTGATGACGGGTAATGAAAATATCACCAAAAATATCATGGACGCCATAGAGTTCTTCGCTCACATCTGAAAGTAAGACTAAGCTAATAAGTTTTGTTTTGAAAACGAGATTGAATGAAAATGCGAAGTTGAGGTTGTCGACTTCATACACCACATGCGAAGCGCTACTAAGTGATATGCATAATTACTTAATTTATAAAAAATCAAGTACAGCTATACACAATGAGTTGATACAGATGCGACAAAATAGTATGAGTGTGGATGAATATGGAAGTAAAATTGAAAAGTTATTTGTGGATTTAACTATTTCTCAAGCGAACGGTGACCAAACGGCGTATAAAATGTTAAGTCCATTGAATGAGAAATTGGCGATCAGGTGCTTCACGGATGGTTTGCGGAATCGTCAACTTAGCACGATATTATCAGCGCGCAATTATTCTGCCCTTAAGGATACTATAAGAGCGGCGAAGGATGAAGAACCTTCGTGCAGTCGTCAAAACACAGAGTCATCCTTGTACTTTGGACAGCGAGGACGATCAAATAATCGGGGATTTGTAGGTAAGATTATAGTGGTAGATTTAATAAAAATAACTACCAAAGTAATTATGCGGGGCGAGCAGGTCACTCTGGTAATGTGCAATCTTCACAGGGGCGCTACCAGGGATACTCACAAAAACGTGGTCAAGTAAACGTACAACGGGGTTATTGGGGTAGTAACTCTCGAGGATTTTACCGAGGTAGGCAAGGTCATACTAATAATATGCATTATATGAATAATGATCAGAACAGCAATTCTGAACCGATTCAACAGACAAATCAGAACTCAGAAAAGGCCAATGACGAGCTTTTTCAGTTTTTTCGATAATAATGTTATATTGGCATGTGATTATAGTAGTTCAGTACAATTTTTTGTTCAAGGTTCCAAACATAGTTTTCTAATAGATTCCGGAGCATCGTTATCGGCGTTGAAATATGAAACTGTAAGGCGTTGGAATATTCCGATACATTCAGAGTACATTCACATAAATGGTATTGGAGGCAAAGTCCAAACAGTAGGTTATGTTTTCATAACACTGAACATACATGGTCAGGAATTTTTTCATAAGTTCTATGCGATCAAAAGTTTACCTTGTATGTAAGATGGAATTTTAGGACGAGATTTTATGAAAAAATATAAAGCAATTTTTGATTTTGAAAACAATAGGGTTTAGATTAGTAATGATAGTGGTAGTGTAACATTATCTATGAACAAAAGCTCATTAGACAAAAAAGTTATTTATGTATTCCACCAAGATGTGAAAAATTATTTAGTATAGACTGTAGAAGTGAGGAAGACTGTGTGGTTTTACCAGGTGAGTTGAGTTAGGGAGTTTTCATAGCAGGAAGTATTTGTAGGCCTAGTAATGGAAAGATTATTATACAAGTAATGAATACTCGTGAGTCTGAAGTGAATCTTAGTTATTTTAGACCGGAAATACACTGTTTATTGGATTATAATGTAGGCAGTTTTGAGGAAAATAGTAGTGTTAATGGAGAAAGAGTACGTACGATGTTTACTCATTTAGATTTGAATCATTTAAACAACGAAGAACGTACATCTATTGAAAATATTAGTGTGAAATTTTCAGACGTATTTCATTTACCGAATGATAAATTAACCACAGCCAACTTATACGACCAAACGATACAACTAAAACCTAATATAGATCCTGTATATATCAAACAATATAGGTTACCTTTTTCACAACGTAGTGAAGTTGAAAATCAAGTTCAAAAAATGCTTTCTAATGGTATTATAGAACCAGTCAAAAGTGAATGGTCAAGCCCTGTTTTACTGGTACCCAAAAAAAACAAATAATGAATCTTAGCAATGGAGACTGGTAATTGATTTTAGAAAATTAAATGACCGTATTATAGATGACAAATTTCCTCTTCCAAACATTACTGATATTTTAGATTCTTTATCAGGTGCTATGTATTTTTCACAATTAGATTTATCTCAGGCTTATTTTCAAAGTAATTTGAATCCAGAGTGTAGAAAGTATACTGCGTTCACAACCAACTCAGGTCAATACCAGATGACACGTCTCCCTATGGGACTAAAAATCAGCCCAAGTTCTTTTTCTCGATTAATGACAGTAGCCATGTCTGGCCTGACATATGAAAAACTATTTATTTATTTGGATAATATTATATGTTTTGGTAGAAATTTAGAATTACATAATAAAAACATGATAGACATTTTAACCAGATTACGAACAGTTAACTTAAAATTAAATCCAAGCAAGTGTGATTTTTTAAGAAAAGAAATGCAATTTTTAGGACACGTAATTACAACGGAAGGCATAAAACCAGATTCCGAAAAAAAACAAGTAGTTCAAAACTATCCGGTTCCGAAAAACGCAGATGAAACAAAAAGATTTGTGGCATTTACAAATTTTTATAGAAAATGTATACCAAACTTTGCAACGAAATTATTACCTTTGAATAGACTAGGTCGAAAAAACGTAAAGTTTGAGTGGACACAGGAATGCCAAGAATCAGTTACTTTGTTAATGAATGCACTGATTTCTCCACCAGTGTTACAGTATCCAAATTTTGACCCATCAAATACATTTATTTTACAAACTGATGCTTCTGGTTATGCCATAGGATCTGTATTATCGAATAGTAACAATATGCCAGTAGCTTATACCAGTCGAACTCTTAATAAAGCTGAAATACGATACCCAACGATAGAAAAAGAAATATTAGCAATTGTATGGTCCATTAAATATTTTAGACCGTACCTTTATGGATGAAAATTCATAATCAGAACCGACCACAAACCATTGATATACCTTTTTAACATGACGAATCCTTCTAGCCGTTTAACAAAATTTAGGCTGTTATTAGAGGAGTACGATTACGTGATAGAGTACGTGAAAGGTTCGGATAATGCTGCCGATGCTTTATCGCGCATTAGAATATCAAGTGACGAGTTGAAAGAGATGTGTGAACATACTATGTGTGTGTTGACTAGAGCTCAGAGAAAACGGAGAGACGAAAGGAAAGAAAATAATGAAAGTGACTATTGTAAATCTACGGATGATAGGGTTACCACTAGCGATTGGACTGATCACCCAAAAGTTGTGAGAACACTTAAAAAACCAAATGATTCTACAGAGTTAAAATTTTTGAATGAAAGAGAATGGAATATATTATTGAAAGGTAATTTACAAGAAAAGACAAATTTATTTGCCTATTGTAATAAAAAGTTAGTAATTTACATAAATCCATCATTTCGATCATATTGCGTACGAGATGCCTTTGTGAGAAAGCTGGAATGTATGTGTAAACAGTTGAATATAGATTGTTTGTATGTTATAAAAAATAAATACAATAAAGAAATAATAAAGGAGTTAACTCGAACTATAAATGACACACCAGATTGGTCCGGACCTCGATTATGTGTTTTAAATGATATTATAAGAATATAATGATGATGATACGAAACGTGTAATTTTAAACGATTACCATATGTTACCGACAAGTGATCATGCAGGCATAAGGCGTATGACAAATAACATTAAAAAACGTTTCTATTGGCCAGGTTTAGATAGAGATGTGACCGAATTTGTGGGGCGTTGTGCCAAGTGTTTACATCAAAAACACTTCACACCAATCAAGGAACCGATGGTAATCACTGATACGGGACAGTCGTCTTTTGATAGAGTATACTTAGATATAGTTGGGCCCTTAAGTAAGGATAGTGATAATTATTCTTATATACTCACACTACAGTGTGATCTTAGCAAATATGTAGAGGCTTATCCTCTTAGGTATAAGGATATTGTTTCGGTAGCAAGTGCCTTTGTAAATAACTTCATATTACGTTACGGAATACCAAAAAACGTCATATCTGACAGGGGAATGGAATTCGTTTCGAAAATCATGAAAGAAGTGTGTGAAATTCTAAAAATTAAGCAAATTACATCCACAGCATATCATCATCAATCCATAGGTAGTTTAGAAAACAGTCATAAAAATCTTATGTCATTTCTCCGCATACAAACGGAAAATACAAAACTGGAGTATGTGGTTACCCTACTGGTGTTTTGGTTATAATACAACGGTACACTCAGAGACAAAATACACACCCTATGAGCTAATCTTTGGTAAACTTTGTAATATACCCAGTAACCTGACTTGTAATATAGATCCGTTATATAACCATTATGATTATCCAAAACAACTCAAATATCGCTTGCAGAAATCGCAATATGTAATGCACGATAAAACTTGATTTTAAGCAAACACATACGAAGAAATAGGTATGATTGTTATACCAATCCAATTACTTATAAGGTTGAAGACATGATACTGCTTAGAAAAGAGCAAAGTGTAAACAAACTCGATCCTCTATACGTAGGACCGTTTCGTGTCATAGAAGATTGTGAACCAAATCTAAAAATAGAGTATAAAGGCAAAGAAATGTTATTACATAAGAATAGAACAATACCATATAAAAATGCTAGTTAAGTACATTTAAAAATTATATTGTGCTTATACACTATTTTGTTAATACGTATGTTTAACTATATAATCAATACCTAGATATAGCCATTTCTTAAAAATATGTAATACTTTATAAAACGAATAATCTTTTAGTAGTTTTAAACCTAACATACATGCAATTATATGTAAGAAAGTATACTTACCTATAAATTGTGTTGAATAAGTACATAAATAGAAAATATATATATATATATATATATATACATATATATATATATATATATATATATATATATATATATATATATATTTTGTTCCTTTTTACCAATGGGCGTGTACTGTATTCCCAAATGTATACTCATATACCTAATTGTAGACTAATATTATTAAGACAGTAATAAAGATACTTCCAAGCCATTCGGTCGTTTTACCATTTGACTCCCCTCAACGAACCTTACACTCGAATGGACTCGCCCTAGCTCCAGGAACTGTGTCTACGCGTGTTGTGTTGCGAATACGGTTTTTCCGTCACGCATCGAAAACGTGTGTGACGTGCTTAAACACAACATGCCGCCGAAGACCAAGAAAAGCGGTAGGAGAGACGACCAAATCACCGAGAGCAGCGACGACGACGAGTCGCTACGACGCGAAGAGGACGTTGACCCCGCGGACGCGCGCCCGACTCTCGCGCCAACTACGCTAACCGCCGCGTCTGGGGAAGCGCGCCGCGACATCATTGCCATCACCGAAGATCAACTCGCGAGGCTGATATCCAACGTGATGAGGAACGCCGCAGCCGCTACGCCCTCACTAAACAGACAGACCAACGCTGACCCCGTCGCGCAGTAGTACGTACCCGCCGGTGCCAACCGGGAATTTTTCCCGCTGCACCGCGCGCTTCGATGGTGTTTCCCGCTCAGCCGACGAGTTTGAGGTATTCGTCGATGCTATCACGGTATACAAGGAGTGCACCGCGATAAGCGACGGGCACGCTTTACGTGGTTTAGCGCTGCTTCTAACCGACCAGGCCGCCATGTTCTGGCGCGGCGTCAAGTCAACGGTGACGTCGTGGGAAGTTGCCATTCGCCGGCTCCGCGCCATGTACGGAGCGCCGCGCCCTGCACACAAAGTCTTCGGGGACATCTTCGTGCAAGAACAAAGTGCTGACGACCGTTCTGAGTCATTCATATCGCGAGTGCGTGCTAAATTCGCGCAGTTACCTTACGAAGTGCCAGTGATAATGCAAATAGATATGATATACGGACTGTTAAATAGGAAAATACGGAAAAGGTTGCCGCGAGATTCTGTTACGGATCCGGATATGCTTCTTGAACGAGCGAGGTACGTGGAGAAATCATTGAACGAGGTAAACCTTACCAATCTATCTAACGGGCCCGCGGTAGCGATGCATGCCAATAGTCATTCCAGTAATTTAAACAAAATAAATATAGGTAAAGTTAACTCCTCGAGTGCCGATATGCGCAATTTTACCCCCGCGCACTGTTAACGACCTTCAGTCGAATATTGCGAAGAAACTCGACCGACCACGTTACTTAACATGCCGCCGGTTCGTGGAGAGTTCATGGAGACGCGCCGCACAATAGTACTCGCTGACGGAACTCAACAGTTGAGAAGGGCATTAACCTGCGAGGCTATAGTCATCTTACAGGAACGCAGCATATGTACCACATTTTTAGTCTTACCAGGGGCCAACAACAGGACACTCCTCGGACACGACTTCATTGTACGCGCTGACGTCATGCTGGACCTGCCGGAGGGTACTTGGTGTTTCGCCGACGCACGTGACGTAAAGTATTCGTTCGTCGAATCTTATGAACTTCACCCACCAGCGTTACTGCCCGCTGCCGATGCAGAACTGCGCATCGACGTCGAGAACTTAAAGCTGAGGCAGGACGAAGGATATACGCTGACACCAGCTCAAAAGACCGAACTGAACGAGCTGATAGTAAGTAGAGCAGACCGCTTTACCCTAGAGGGACCTCCTACGACCTACGTTACTCACCGGATACGAGTCGATGATGCGCAGGAACCAATCGCCTCGCCGCCGTACCAGCTATCACAAAACAGGAAGGAGATCCTAGACCTGGAGTTGCAGAAGCTGCTACAAGCGGACATAATCGAAGAGGTTGAGTCACCCTGGGCTGCGAACGTTGTCCTCGTCCCGAAGAGAGATGGAGGCCTGATTATGCGTGGACTACCGGAAACTGAATGCAGTCACGGAACCAGACCGGTACCCGCTACCTATGATAGAAGACGTGCTCCATGCTGCCAAGACCACCAAATTCATATCAACTCTAGACCTTCAGTCAGGCTATTTTCAAGTGGCTGTAGCAGAAGAGGACCGGGACAAAACCGTCCTTCATAACGCCCTCTGGGAGTTTCGTTTTAAAAGAATGCCCATGGGACTTAGAAACTCAGGTGCAACATTTCAGAGACTCATGGACAGGCTGAACTCGAACTTATTCGTAGGGAAACAGGCAACAGGAATAGTTACCGAGACCGGAGCGCCACCTGACCTCCAGAGTGGTAGACCAGTCACCATCTTAGCATACCTTGATGACCTAGTCGTCCTATCGGAGACCTATGAACGCCACCTGGAAGACCTGAAAGCAGTTCTCGACAGACTAGCGATGTTTAACCTAAGGGTCAATCGTAAAAAGAGTTGGTTTGCCTGCGACGCCGTGAAATTCCTTGGCCACATCGTGGTCCCCGGTGGACTCCGAGTAAACTCGGAGAAGACCACTGCTTTTGCAGACATGGTACCTCCGAAAATTGACAGACAACTCAAGAGTTTTGTAGCGATGACAAGTTGGTTCCGACGATTCATTCCCAACTTCGCTTCCGTCGCGAGGCCCTTGACCAACCTTTTGAAGAAGAGTAGCATTTGGGAATGGCGTGACGAACAGCACTCTGCATTTGGAGATATCAAGAGGCTGCTCGTTGCCGCGCCAATACTTCGACAGGCTGACGAATCGATGCCCTTCACCCCCAGAACAGATAGCAGTGGCTACTGCCTCGGAGCTGTTCTGATGCAGGGGGAGGGACCTGACGAAAAACCAGTGGAATATGCAAGCCGATTATTAAAGCTAGCAGAGCGGAACTACACTACCACCGAACGCGAGGCCTTAGCGGTCGTCTGGGCAGTGACGAAGTTTCAAGGCTACATTGAGGGCTCAGAAGTAATTGTGAAGAGCGATCACCAACCGCTGAGATGGCTCATGAGCTTGAAGTCCCCCAGCAGCCGTCTAGCAAGGTAGGCGTTGACACTGCAAGCTCATAACCTGAAAATAGAATACACTCCTGGAAAGTCAAACGTCATAGCTGACGCGCTGAGCCGTCCAGCCTGCTGCGAGGAAGATTCCACTACGTGCGAAGTGTGCGAGGTCATAGTGGATATGCCGCATAGAAGCGCCGTGGATACCCGCGTTAACCAGCAAAAGGACCCTGAGCTTCGGAAGATAATCGATGATATATATGGAAGCAAATGACGCTGACTTTAGGGGGAGAGGCTGGTCGAACCGTGGCTATATCCTGTCTGATGGTATACTATACCGCTACGGACCTGAAACTGACGAAGACGACGCAAGCTGCCTAGTTGTCCCCCAACATGAGCGTCAGCAAGTGTTATCAGATTATCACAACGCTCCCACTGCAGGACATTTAGGTGTAGACCGTACTTACCAACGCTTGAGTACACGGTACTATTGGCCTGGTATGAAAGCAGCTGTGATCGAGCATGTAAAGAGTTGTGCAGATTGTCAGCGATATAAGGTCGACAATCGAAAACCTGCTGGATTACTCCAGACTCCAGCTCCTGCTCGCCGATTTGAGGTAGTCTCAGTGGACTTGTTTGGTCCGCTCCCAAAAACTGCCAACAACAACCGTTGGATTATGATTGTGGAGGATATATGCTCCCGTTGGGTTGAGCTCTTCGCACTCGAGGCCGCTACGAGCGCCGAGTGCGCCAAAGTACTCACTGAATAGCACTCACTCACACACTGATGTTACTGATGTTACTCTCCCACTGATGTTTTCCTGAGATACGGCGTCCCGCGCCGTATGATTAGCGACAAAGGAGTTTAGTTTGTGGGTGCAGTGATGCAGCAAGCGTGCCACGCACTCGGCATCAAGCAAAATCTAACGCCGCTCTATCACCCGGAAGCAAACCCCATTGAACGCAAGAACCGGGACTTAAAACCTCAACTAGCTATACTTGTGGATCAAGACCACACAGCATGGGATACGCATTTAGCAGCCGTCCGTTTTGCTATGAATTCAGCTGTGACAGGGAGCACTGGTTTCTCGCCAGCTTATTTAACATTCGGACGAGAACTTCGCGCCCCAGCTGACGTCGTTTCTGATATGAAGACTATAATGGACAGCGAGACAGTATACAGAAAAGGCGTCGTGGTCGGCCGCGCAAACTTACGTCCTAGTCCGAACGCGAGGTCGCTATGTTCGAACTAGAGTAACAGCGCGCATATATATATATAGAGGTAGACTCGGCCATCTGCCATTCACACTGCCATTCACACTGCCATTGACATTCGGCCATCTGGAAATGTGTTGCCTCCCAGCAACACATTTCCAGATGGCCGAATGTCATGATTTTCAATTTTTATGTTTATAACAATGGGTTTAGTATTTAATTGACTACTACTTATTCAGAAATATTTAAAAACATGGCTACCGGAAACTTGTTACCACGATTGTGGCGTCAAATTCTGGGATGAATTATTTGATTTGACTACTGCGGTAGAAATATTTAAAGATAGCATTTCCATTGGTAGTAGCCAAGAAGCTAACAGGAAATGTAGTCTCAACAAGATGGCGCTGATTTATAGGTGGGGGAAAAAGTTGTGAAGTAGGAGATCGGCTACCGAGCACTCAGATTTTTTGGAGAATCGAAGCTGTGAAGACATTAAGTTTGTGCTAAAAGTATAAGGTGTTACCAAGAAATATAAGTGTATATTGGAAGAAAGTATTTTTCTTTTAAACATCTGGCAAAGCTTAGGAATTCAAGTGGCCAAACCGTAACTTCAAAGCCGGATATCTTAGCTGAGATAGAAAACTTCTATGGCCGATTGTATGAGTCGCATGCTTCACAACCCGGCCCTATTGCAGAAGATACGCGAGCCACTCTTACCCGCCACGACATAGAAGACCTGCCAAAAATCTGCCTAGATGAAATTGGGATGGCGCTCGGACAGCTTAAAAATGGAAAAGCCACAGGTGAGGATGGAGTCACTTCGGAGCTCTTTAAATCAGGAGGTAAAACTGTACTTCGGGAGCTTCAGAAGTTGTTTAACTCTGCTCTGAATACTGGGAGAACTCCAAAGGCGTGGAACAGGAGTATAGTAGTTTTTATTTCTCAAAAAAGGGTGATAAAACCCTCCTGAAAAACTACCGCCCCATCTCACTCCTGAGCCACGTCTATAAGCTGTTTTCGAGGGTCATCACAAATCGTCTCTGCTTGACGAGTTTCAGCCTCCGGAGCAGGTTGGGTTTCGTAAATGATTTGGTACCATAGACCACATACACACAGTCAGGCAGATTATACAGAAGTCCGAAGAATATAATCAGCCCCTGTGTCTTGCTTTTGTGGACTATGAAAAGACCTTTGATTCCGTAGAGACCTGGGCTGTTTTGGAGTCACTGCAGCGATGCCAAGTGGACTGGCGGTATATCGAAGTGCTGAGATGTCTGTATGTCGTCGCGACTATGAGCAGTTCAAGTACAGAACCAGCAGTCTAAACATATCCAGTTGCGCAGGGGAGTGAAACAAGGGGATGTCATATCCCCGAAACTGTTAACGAACGCCTTGGAAGATATGTTTAAGACACTGGACTGGAAAAGGAAGGGCATAAATATAAACGGCGAGTATATATCACACTTAAGATTTGCCGATAATATAGTCCTTACGGCGGAATCGCTGGAGGAACTTGAGCGAATGGTGAACGGCCTGGCTCATGCTTCTCGACAAATCGATCTCGGGATAAACTTGGACAAGACAAAGATCATGCAGTTGGGTAGACACAACTTCGATAGCCAACCGAAGAATTCAGTTGGGCTGGGCGGCATTCGGAAAACTTCGTCAGGTCTTCTCGTCGTCCATTCCACAGTGCCTGAAGACGAAAGTCTTTAATGCGTGCGTCCTACTAGTTATGACATACGGAGCCGAGACATGGACACTAACAGTGGGGCTTGTCCACAAATTTAAAGTCGCTCAGCGAGCTATGGAGGGAGCTATGCTCGGGGTTTCTCTGAAGGATAAAATCAGAAATTAGGTAATCCGCCAGAGAACTAAAGTCACCGACATAGCAAAAAGAATTAGCAAGCTGAAGTGGTAATGGGCTGGTCACATTTCTCGAAAGATGGACAACCGCTGGGATAGATGTGTTCTCGAGTGGAGACCGCGTCTTGGCAAACGTAGTGTAGGACACCCACCGGCCAGGTGGAGTGACGACCTGCGAAAGGTGGCCGGCAGAAACTGGATCAGAGGAGCCGAAGATCGGGCTCTGTTATCTAGATATCTAGACTAGTTGTTTCTTTACAGAAGTGATAGATCTCATCGATATTTTCATTCCATATGACAGCTTTCAAATTGATAGGTTACAGCAGCTGTCAAGTGCCAAATTATCCAGTATTGACTGCTGATGACAAAAATGACAGGCAATGTCAAAAATTACATAGTACATTGATTTATCCGAAACAATTCGTAGTTTAGGCAGCTGTCATCTGACTTCACACTTTAATGGAAAAGGAAGATTCCATTTTCTATTATAGCAGGGCGGTCGCACTCCGCAACAAGTACAAATAAATTCAAGGACCCAATATTCGGGTCCGTTCAGTCGAGTGTCAAGCGTGCGCTCGATGAGTCGCGCGCCTTGTACTTAGCGATAGAGCACCTACTTACGTAAAGTTATTGACAAACTTTATTCGTGTTTTAATTATGAGTACCAAGAAGAAAGCTAGAAAGTACTGCATAGCATTCGGCTGTTTGAATAGTGATAGAAATGACGAATTGTCATTCTTTAAGCTTCCAAAGGATATTGAAAGGTAATAAATTGTAATACCTATAATAGGTCCTAGTTATGTAGTTATATATTGATATTTTTTTATTACGTAGGTTCCTATAGTTTTATGTTATTTCATTTGTGTTCCATACCAAAGCTACGCATATTTAAGGTTTTTCCGGGCAGAAATAAAGTCGTTTATTAAATCAATCAACGTAATTTTATAATTGATTAAAGTAGGTATTGTTGATCGGAAAATGAATTACTGTGCTGACTTAGTAAGTAGCCTACAACTAATTAGGAATTTATATAATATATATATGTCTCGTATAATACCTACCTACTTTTAATACCTTTTATTACGTAGGTAGCAATTTATTTTTCACTCATTAAAAAGCATGGAATTCAGACAGGCACCTTTATTCATCAAAGTGCAATACCTATAGGATATAATCATAATCAACCAACGACAGGTAGGTAGGTATCTCACTAAAGTTATCGGCGGTCTGAAAACGGGATAGGTAGGTAGTAAAAATGAGGTAGTAGGTCTATTCTGATAAGAATGTCATTGTATGTAATATAACTATTTTAATTTATAATAATAAGTAATAACATAATACATTATTACTTATTTATTCTGTTACAATATCTAAGTCATAACATATCACAGAATAATTAGTAGTACAAGTACCTAGTCATATCTTAATACAACCCTACCGAGCAAAAAAGGGGCAGAGCGATTCTGAAACGGTTAGAGCAATGAAAGTTCTCGCGCGTTGTGATACGGTGCATTCTAGCCTGCACGCGGTGGGCGAGCGCCTTCTAGGTAAATATAATTGAAAGCTCGCAGCGCCGTGCGAGTTAAATTGCACTTTATAGCGTTGTAGCGAGAGTCGCTATTTATTTAAATGACTTTACTCAGTTAGCCTTCTGTACTTGTACTATTATTTATTCTGTGATTATAGTAAGGATTTAGCAACAACCTTACAGGAAAATAATTAAAATGCCAAGAGTATATTTGATCTTTCATAGGATTCCGTGGTAAGTTTTTGACGTAAAATGTATTTAAAACCTCTATAAGTCTGTAACAACAAAAGTACATTCGAATTTTAAAGAAAATCTACACCAACAGTACAGCCAGAATAAAATTAGAAAAAGAGGGCAAGCTAATAAAAATAAATAGACGGGTACGTCAAGGAGACCCGAAATTGCCTAAATTATTCACAGCTGTATTAGAAAAAATCTTCCAAAAATTTAAATGGGACGAGTATGGAATAAACATAAACGGAGAACAACTTTTACACCTCCGATTCGCTGACGCCATCATATTATTCGCCACGATAAAAGAGCATCTACAAAGCATGCTCATAGACTTGGGTAAAAAATGTAGCAAGGTAGGCCTAACGATGAACACTTCCAAAACTACAGCCATGACAAACGAATTAGAAGACACTATAATTATAAATGATGAGCCAGTTGAGTTTATGAAAAAGTATACCTACCTAGGCCAACAAATATCAATCACTGATATAATGTCAAAGGAAATAGACACAAGAATCGGGAAAGCATGGACATGCTACTGGGGGGCTTAAGAAAGTAATGAAGAACAGATGACAGCAAAACCAAACTATTTAACACCTGCATACTCCCAGTCTTAACATATAGCTACCAGACTTGGGCATTCACTAAATCGCAATATAGGAAACATGTCAGATGGCAATGTAGAAAAGCATGCTGAATATAAGGAAGTCAGACAGAACAAAAAACAAAACTATCAGAAGACGCACGAAAATAGAAGACGTAACAATGAGAATAAGAAAACAGGTGGGAAGACAAAATAAAAATCACAGCAGGGAAAACATGGACTAAGAGAGCGCAAAATAGAACAAAATAGAAGAAAACGGAGGAGACCTTTGCCAAAGTTAGGCAAACAGACCGGTTTGTCGATGTCACCGACTCGCTAGAGTCGTTAGATTAAAATACAAAATATTGTACAATTCTATGTCTGAATAAAGGCTTACATTATGGATGTTGAGTTAGAACACCGCCAGGCCTATCGATTTAACCACATTGTATGTTCAGCGATTAGGAATGGTTTCCAAATCCAGATTTCATTAGAAATTTAGTAATTATGACTACTAGAACAAACTATTAGCACAAACGTTGTTTTTTTTGTGTAAGTAGTATAATAATGGGCCCTTTAAAATACAATAATACTACTGCATAATATTTTTAGATTCTTTGAAAAAGTCATAACAATTGAAATGTTTATCTCATACAAAAAATGTCTTCAATGTTTGCAGCGCTATAATTTTCAATATTAAGAAAACTTTGTTTTATTTAATATCATAATTCAATTACTATAAGTCACCAACACATTTAGTTGGCCTAAAGTTATGGCAACAGAGCAAGAAGTGAGTTCAAAAGTGGAAAAGTCATTTTTGTTTGAGTTAAAAATTTCAATTTTTAAGTTTTTTCACAAAATCTAAAAATTATAACGAAGAGGTATTTATTAATTTTAAAAGACTCATTATTATACTACCTACAAGAAAAAAAACACAACGTTAGTATTCTTAGTTTGGTCACAATTACTAAATTTCTAATGAAATCTGGAGTTGGGCTAAAAACTAAAATATCCCGTTACTCCGAAACTATTATAAATTGCTGAACATACGTAGGGGTTACATCAATAGACCTGAAGTAGCTCTAGCTTTCCCTCCTTTTTGATCCATAAGTGGTAAAACACCATCTAATAAAAATCCAAAAATATATTATTAGTTATTTATTGTCGTCTGTATATATTTATGTGCATGTTTTCAAATCCATCAATATATTATTACTACCTGCGCCCCGTGGTTTTACCTGCGTGTACAATAATGATTATGAAAAGTATCCTATATGCTATTCTAGGATCTAAAGTATCTTTATACAAAATTTCATCAAAATCCGTTCAGCCGATAACATTTAAACATTGGATTTTCAAATCATCTTTGGACTATCTTAATTCATCCCTGTCGAAACAACTTATTACGGTATTTATTTATTTTATATTGTTAACCTAAATACCAAATTTTTTCAAGTCTCTAACAGGAAAAACATAGAAGTTTCGTATTAACTTTCAATCGCCTTTAGACCACCTCAATCCATCCCTGCAAAAAAATACTTATCACGGTATTTATTCATTTACATAATCCATCCCAGCAAGCAAAACACCAAAAACCAAAAAAAAAACAAATTTCATGCCTCTTATGGCTTATGGCAAAAAAACATCTAATAAGATCTATTTTCTCATGGGAAAAATCAATAAGTGCGGCCAAGAAAATCGATCTAAAATGTAGCTATTTGGATTTTACTTTTTATGGTTTTAAACAATTGAGAATAAACAGTATTAACATAGTATAGGATTGAGTTTTCTGGAGTTTTCTTTGAAACGCCAAAGCTAGGTCGGTGATTAGCTAATATTTGACTTTTCATTGCTTCATTTTTATAATGACTCACATAAAATAGGTCCAGATGTCGTGTTATATATTGATACATGTTGTTGAAACTTACGCTATTTTCAATAAACTAACGTCAGCATTGCGCGCCTCGTGCTGATAATTTTATGAACGAACTAAACAAAAAGAACAATTCATGCCGAAGAAATAGTTTAATATGACCTAAATATTACTGCTTTTGTGCTATTTAAAAAATATGATTTGATGTACTGTAGTAAGATCAATTTTTTCATGGCATATCTCTGTAAGGGCGGCAAAGCAAAACGATCCAAGAAATTCTCAAATTGGATTTTACTTTTTGTGGTGTTAAACAATTGACACCACAAAAAGTAACTAGTTATGTAAACTTAGCATTGAATTTATTTTTCTTTGTGATTTTTAATTGTAAATCTTAAGTCCGTTTTTAGCATTTTATTCATGTTAAATTGCTTCATTTTTATAATCCATACCAATATATAAAAGTGAAACGTTGTCTGTTTGTTTGTTTGTTTGTTTGGGGAGCTTACACGCGATAACCGCTGGACGGATTTCGATGAAATTTGGAATGGAGATAGCTTATACCCTAAAATAAAAACATAAGATACTTTTTATCCCGGAAAATTCCACGAATTCTGTGGAAGTTTCCGCGGGAAAACTAGAACATGTTGAATAGTTGCTATAAGGTTACTCGGTAACTCGGGTACTCGGTAACGGTTGCCATGGAAACGAAATAACAAGTCCGTCAAAAATCATTAAGAGCGTTGGTGCCACAGATTAAGTCAACAAGCCACGGAGGCCATAACCAAGACGTCTAAGTCTACTTTTGCATTGATTTTTAATATCCTAGAAGAACAGAAGTATAAACTTTTTTCGCGATAAACTGTAGTCCGCGCGGACAAATTCATGGGCGGGTAAGCTAGTGTCTTAGATAAAACTAGCTGTGCCCGCGGCGTTGCTCTGTGCCCGCGGGATATTTTTGACAGAATTATTCTGGAAGGTTGTCGACAGAAATCTGTGTTACGGTAGCATCTCAGCTCGGCTATAAAAGTTAGGTTTTCACTTTTTTGAAAACATGCCCGACGCCAACACGGTCTCTATGTTATAATATATTATCAATATCCCAAGATATAATAAACGCGCAGTCGTCTGTATATATTTATGTGCATGTTTTCAAATAAAACTTGAAGGTTCACTTCAGAAAAATACAGGAGCCTTAAAAATATCAAGGAAAATGTATGTGGAGGGAATGACGAAATTCGGGATAAAAAGTATTCTAAATTTTAACACATAATATAAACTTTGACTGTGCCCAGTTACATCAAATTCCGTCTCGTAGTTTCAGCGTGATACGTGTTCTTAAATAACTTTCAACCTTTATCCTGCGGGAACCCTTTATTTTTTCGGGATAAAAAGTATTCGAAATGTCAATCCATAACATCAGCTGTGATTCTGCCAAGTTGCATCAAAATCCGTCTGGTAGTTTCAGCGTGATGCGTGTTCAAAGAGACAGACAGACAGACAGACAAAAATGAAAAGATAAACCTTCTTGCACTCCATGTCGATTTTGAAGTTCCTCTCAATTAAAATTTTCAAAAAATATTTAATGTACAGATTTAGCCCAGTTACAGTTATATTATGGTATAGATAGAAGACAGGTAGTTCTAGATGTCGCGTGATGTATATGATACATTTTTAAACTGACGTTATTTTTAATTAACTAACATAAACATTACGGAGCTCGTGCTATTAATTTAGTGAACGGATTACACACAAAAATCTATGCATACCAAAAAAATTGCTAACTACTCTCTTGAATAATACTGTTTTTATGCTAATGCTTTGATGTACTGTAATAAGATCTGTTTTTAATGGAAAATCTCAGAGGTCAGCAAAGAGAAGTGGCTTCGAAAATTTTCTCAGATTTTATTTCATTAAATGAGGTATCAAATAATTGACAATGAACTGTGTTACCACGAGAAAAAAAAATTTTTTCTATTGATCAAAAATATGTAGAAACTTAGTGCAAAACAAGCCAAATAATTCAAATGGAATATTATACCTTAATGCGACATATTAAAATTTATTTTCAATCCTCATACCTAGCGATTGCTAAGAGGTATTTACATAAGTTTTGTAAATTAAAAACGTGTTCTTGGATCTGCTTTTCATCTAATAATTAGGTTCAGATGTACCACAGCACTAGCGAATGTCAAGGAGTAAGCGAGCTGGTTTTTCTTAGGTGAGAGGAGCCCTTTAGGACTACTACGGCTTAGTAAGGCACAGGCAGAGGCACAGGCGAAGCAGCACATTAACATTAAACTCGGTCATGTTGTAGCATTCAGAAAACATAAACAGGTGGCAATTAAATAAACACTTACAGCGGTGTGATTTTTGAATTTTTTAAGTTGGTTTGACGCTGGATCAGCGAAGGCCGCTGCAAGGACAGCGACGAGTATCAATAACAACATTTCCTTTAATTATACCTACGCTGTGTCTTATTAATAATCAAGTAATTTTCTTTAGTAATTTCTCTCTTTATAATCTCAAGGAATAATAGTCGTTAGGGTTCCTTCTTTAAAATTGTATAATTAATGTCCAGCAGAAGAACAAAAAATGACCAAAACCTATCGAGTGAGGTATCATAATGAAGGTCTTAAGGGCGTCACAGACGATTAAGATACTATAATATTTGATGTTACGATATCTGCGTATAAAATATTATAGCATCTTAGGGTATCACACACGGCTAAGATACGATAATATATTGCTTTCAAACATAAAAAACCGCAGCTAAATCGGTCCATTCATTAGAAAGCTACGATTCGCACCACTCCCTCCCCCTCCCCCTCCATCCTCAAATTATAGCTATGAATCATCTTGTTTACCCCAGCTTTCAACCATAAAAAAAACCACAGTTAAATAGTTCCATTTGTTTTGAAGCTACGATTTTCACCCCCCTTTTCTTTCTGACCTCCCCCCTCCCTCTCCTCATATATCTAAGAACCATCTCGATCATATCAGCTTTCAAATAAAAAAAACCGCATCAAAATCGGTTCATTCGTTTGGGAGCTACAATGCCACAGACACACACGCACGCACGCGCGCGCACACACACACACACACACACACAAACACACACACACACACACACACACACAAACTGATACACACCCTAATCTTATAATACCCATCGCTTTGTTCAGGGGTTAAAAAAAACCGTCACGAATACAAAACAGAGCAACCTGTAGAGCATATTACGATATATTTTGTATCTTAAGATAGTATATTAATATATATATATTGTATCTTTTACGATATATTTCGTATCTTAAGATTGAAATCTTTTAATAAATTCCATATCGCTCGATATCTTAAGATACTGTAAGATACAAATATATATTATCTTCGCCGTTTGTGATGGTTCATATAAATTGTATAGCGAGCGATATTTTATCTTAAGATAAAATATTGTCGTATCTTAGTCGTCTGTGACGCGCTTTAAAAATACCATTTCAAAAATATATAGTTCTTATATCTAAACAGTAGCAAATGTCTTTCAAGCATCTTCCGAAATGTTCAATTTTAGATTATTCTAGTTAATGGTAATAATATTATAGCCTAATGTTGCAATTGCAACTATTAAAGTAATATATAATAAAATAACTTTAAATTTATATAAATATTAGCTGCACCCTTGGTTTTACCCGCGTCCATTATTTTAGTTTGATTGTTTTGGGCGGTCAGCTCGTATTCAATAATTTTGTTCGCAGTCGGGTTTTTTGTATTTTAATCGACTTCACAAAGGGAGATGGTTATATGTTCGACTGTAGTTTTTTGTTGTTAATCGTCTTCACAAAAGGAGACAGTATATGTTAGACTGTAGTTTTTTGTATTTTAATCGACTTCACAAAGGGAGATGGTTATATGTTCGACTGTAGTTTTTTGTTGTTAATCGTCTTTACAAAAGGAGACAGTATATGTTAGACTGTAGTTTTTTGTTGTTAATCGTCTTCACAAAAGGAGACAGTATATGTTAGACTGTAGTTTTTTGTATTTTAATCGACTTCACAAAGGGAGATGGTTATATGTTCGACTGTAGTTTTTTGTTGTTAATCGTCTTCACAAAAGGAGACATTATATGTTAGACTGTAGTTTTTTGTATTTTAATCGACTTCACAAAGGGAGATGGTTATATGTTCGACTGTAGTTTTTTGTTGTTAATCGTCTTCACAAAAGGAGACAGTATATGTTCGACTGTAGTTTTTTGTATTTTAATCGACTTCACAAAGGGAGATGGTTATATGTTCGACTGTAGTTTTTTATTGTTAATCGCCTTCACAAAAGGAGACAGTATATGTTAGTGTAGTTTTTTTTTCAATTATCTTCACAAAGGGAGACGGTTATATGTTCGATTGTAGTTTTTTTTGTTAAGAATAAATAGTTTTTTTTTGTAGTAAATCCATTTGAATTGTGTTTATATTGCATCAAATCTCTAAGATTTCGAAACCGATTTCGATTGTTGCTTTTGTGTTCAAAAGGGTAGACATTAAGTGTAACCATGAAAACTTCATCAAAATTGGTTCAGTAGTTTTTATTAGAAAATCTATTTGTATTTTAGTTTATGTTCTCTAATATCTTGAGATTTCTGCACCGAATTAGATTATTGTTTTTACTTGATAAAGAAGCCCTCCAGTGTAGTACTATATGGATTTTATCAAAATTGGTTTAGTAGCTTTAAACAAGCTTTTATTTAATTCACTGGGTTATTGTGCTTGGGACTAGTTTGCAAGCCAATTTTGAACCATTTAACGACGTCCAAAGATGCTGAAGTATTGCACATGGGTGTAGTTCTGATAACAATTTATGGTAGGTACTATTGAGCTGACCTGATGATGGAGCCGGTAGTCAAAGGAACAAGCAGATGATGGAATCCCTTCGAGATGGGCGCATTTGGTTTGTCTTGATGAGTTCACTGGTCTGATGATGGAGCCGGAAGGTAGTCTAAGGAACTTAACAATCAAATTAAGGAACCCTTTCGAGCTTTAGCTCATCTGGTTTGTCTTAATGAGATCTCTTGACTGCGGCAGTCTAAGTTGGGTGTTGCGTCTTCGGCGATAGATACCAACATACCAACGACTGCCGCCAAGTTGCAGTAAGAAGCTTGTGAAGAATTAAAGTAGTATTTATATAGCCGTAATAAAAACGCAATGAATGTATGGATTTTAATTTGTTCAAAAATTTTCCTTTGCCTATAAAATACTTTTAGAAAAACGTTTTTTTTGTACATACTTAGGTACTTACAAAACATAATAGGTATATATATTAATCTCATACATTGCATTGCAAATAATGTGTACAAATAATACTTCTCTGATTTAAAATATCAGTGTGATTAAACTTTAAATTAGCCAAGCTAGAAACAATAATGACACCTACAAGCCGTCGTCTCAAAGCCGGAGATTTCTATCTGGGATCGAAGACTTCCATGGCCGCTAATACTCTTACCTACGACTTCGACTCTACGGCTTCTAGACCCGAATTCAGGAAAGAGGACTCCCGCGCAGCATTGTCCCGATACTACACCGACGAACCGCCCGACGTAACCCAAGGTTGAGATAGCTCTCAAAAAACTTAAGAATGTAAAAGCCTCCAGTGACGATGGAATAACTTCTGAACTCTTGAAAGCAAGGAGAAAACCAGTGCTTCTGTTGCACAAATAGCTACATACTCATCAACTTTTATTCATATTTATTTATGCCACCGGCTATTCATTATGCAGATCTGGCGTGCCATTTGATAAAATCTTAAGAATGTGAGGAGGGGACTCTTCCATATCATTCTACTGAACCCTCATGGACTAAGTATTGTGGAAAATATGGAAAAACGCATATATTGTTTGTAAAATAAAATTAATATAATATACATAAGTAATTGTAATAACAATGGTTTCATTGCAATATTGCCTGCTTTTATTATGCTACATCGATATGCTTTATTTATACAGATGGCAATTTGATTTTGTTTTTGTTTTTGTTTTTTTCTTATCATCTTTGTGAATTTCAAGATGAAACTGCTCCGTTAACCTTCACTATTATTTAGAACTACTAACAGACTAATTCGACATTCACTTTTAAATCGTCAATAATTGATTCTAATTTACAAGCAACTAGGCAGTTTGGATCAGTCATCAATTTTCATACATTTCTGGCATTAGTACATTGACTGCAGGAAAACTTGCTTTTTACGGATATGACAGCTTTTAACGCCACATAATGAACTATCAATAAACTTTTATTTAGCTTTTCTGCGCTCGTTCACACCTAAGGTACGGAATTTCAAAATAAACTTCTTTAAGATCATCATCATCGTGTCAGCCCTTAGAAGTTCACTGCTGAACATAGGCCTCCCCCAAAGAGTGCCATGACGAGCGATCTTGTGCCACCTCCATGCACCGACTTCCTGCGATGGCTACAATGTCGTTGGTCCATCGTGTGGGGGGTCTCTCTACACTTCGCTTGCTTGTTCGTGGTCGCCATTCGTGAACCTTTATTCCCCAGCGGTTGTCGGTTCTGCGAACTATATGGCCTGCTCACTGCCACTTCAACTTGCAAACTCTGAGATCTATGTCGGTAACCTTGTTTCTTCTTCGGATTTCCTTATTTCGGATTCTATCAAGTAGTGAAACACGAGCGTAGCTCTCTTCATTGCACGCTGCGCAACTCTGAGCTTGTGTACCCATGCTGGTTTATGTTGGGAATGATATTATCGAAGCTGTTGATCACTATGTCTACCTAAGTAGACATAGTGATCATCAGCTTCGATAATAAGTTCTGACCTAAGTCAGACGATCCAACTGGGTAGACCCAACTTCGACAAAGAGGTCAACCGACGAATCCAACTCGGATGGGCAGCGTTCAGGAAATTACGCCATATCTTCTCGTCACAGATACCGCAGAGCCTCAAGACGAAAGTTTATAATCACTGCGTGTTGCCAGTGATGACATACGGCACTGAGACGTGATCGCTAACTATTGGTCTCATACACAAGCTCCTTAAGATACTCAAGGAATATTTCCTCCAAATCCCAAATCTCTAGGCCTACCGGTTTTGGCTATGCGTTGTCTGTCGGTCAGTCAACAGATATGTCATAGTACTGTTAACATATTTCTTCAAGTTTACACTTTGTTTTACATTAAGGCTGAGTTGCACCATATCCCAGTTAAAGTTACTGTTATTGTTTAAATTAACTATAACTTTAACCTTAACCATGAAGTTTAGGCAGCATGTGTTGCACCATCATATGTTTTGTTTTTATAGTTACAGTTAAAAGAGTATGCATCTGACAGCTATTAAACACTAGTGGCTCTGTGAGCTGTAGACCTCACGCGCACAAACTTTTTTTGGAAACAATCTAGCTGTGGACAGTAGCGCCATCTAGTTACCTTAATGTAAAACTAATATTAATAACCAAGGTGCTCCATCAATCTCTACCTAGTGGGCAAGGGCATGTATATGCTAAAAAAAACTATTAGTTTTTTTTTTAATAATTTTGAATCTGACTTTTTAGTCCATGTTTAGGTACCAGAAAAGTAAGACCGACGAGTAGAAGTAGTAGGCTCGATGCAGATGATCTACTGCGCGGCGCCTTTGCGCCCAGCGCTGTCTGTACGTAATCACATAACTCGGGAGTGGAACGTGATTTCTAATTATTATACGCTACCACTGCCTCCTTATAATGGGATGAGATATATGTATCCTCTGAAGATGATTCAGCAGTTAGTATATTTTATTAGAAATTAAGAGCGATATTTCGTTTTTTTTTTTTCGATTATTTTTTTATTGATAGTTGCGTTCCATTAAGCAACATTGTAACTTAAATTCGCGCTATCAGTACCCAAGCTGGTATATATCGGAGATAATTAGCAACTTAAAGAACAATTACTTTCGTTTGGAAAGGTTTAGAGAGCCGCAGAAGTAATTTAATAAGCAAATGTTTAAGTCTTATGGGCAACGAGTGAAGGAGCTCAGATATAGCTCACAGCGCTTACATAAAACAAACTGAAAATTATGTTAAATAAAAAACGCATCAATTTTGGAAATTCGTGAAAGATCAGAAAGGCACTAGATAGTCCTGTGATGAGTACGTATTTAGCGGAAATACCGTTGAAGGGACTGATGCAGCAAACGCCTTTTCTAAGTATTTCATATCTGTTTTTCTAGCTAACGACCATATTTTATCAGCGGCCCTATTAAGTCAAAAGGCTGCATCCCGGGTTACACGCTTAGTAACAATAGAGCTTACAATTATGTACTCGATGTGAGCAAGGTACTAACTTGATCCATAGTTCAATACATAGTTCCAATACCAAGATATTCTATGTGACATTTAACAGCAACCTGAAATTTCGCTCAAATGTTTTGGTAAAACGATGGAAGACGCTAGATCGCAGCGTTTTATCCTGATAGACGACGGGTCGTGTGGACGCGCACTCATATTTGACAATGTAATTAAAATTGTCACTGAATAACCCTACCACTTACAATATCGAAGAACGAAACTGATAATGTGGTTGAATCTATAAAACAACTTATTAAGCAAAAGCTTCGAATTTATGATTATGGAGTTATTTATTTATTTATAAACAAATGCTTGCTTTTATATATATGTTTAAAATGCTTAGTTATTCATTATTCTAAGTAAAATTACCAAGTCATTTGTGAAAAGTTGTGTATTTACTAATTAATGATGGCAGATTGTTATATATATTTTTTTATTTATATTCAGACAATGTCCATAAAATTGTTAGTATAGGTCATATTTATCTATGTTAGTCTAATACAATCCAGAAAAATCTACACAGTAAAATAAAAAGTGCTAGTTATGAAGATATTCATCCGAGTCCCGGCCAGACAGCCTGCAACGAGACTATCTGATCTGAACTCGAATGAACTCCTTCACAATCGCGGAATTGTATCTTCCACCAATGACTTTTAGGATGCTGTTAGTGCTTCCCCGCACTCTGCTTAGCAGGGAGGCGGTTCTATTGCGCATGATGGCATGAAAGCCATCAACCCGCGCCTCCGCAAACATACTCGAAGCACTACAGAAACGGGGCAGCCCCAAGAGCATCCTAAATCCATTGTTATACTGGACACGCAAGGCATTGAGCGATCTCTGAGTATAGCTGGCCCACAGACTACTCGTGTAGAAAGCTTGACAATATGACTTAAACAGTGTTATTTTGACTTCATCACTACAACGAGCAAACCTGCGTGCCAGCATACTACTTCTAATCGCCAATGCCCTGCGTTCCCTTTCTATATCAATTTGATCATCGAGCTTCAGTAACGTAGTGTCTGAGGTATTTAAACTGTTTCACCCTCTTAAGTTCTACACCGATCAGATTTAATGGTGGCACATTAGACGGATATTTACCGGAAGCCCCGAAGATCAAATACTCGCTCTTCGCACAATTATACACAAGGCCATGTTTATTAGCATAACTCTCACAAATAGCTAATAACCTTCTCATTCCACTAATAGAAGCGCTCAGCAGCACCATATCGTCTGCGTAGCTGATATTGTTCATACAAACATTATCAACCGAGCAGCCGACGCGCGTTGCTGAGCTCAACTATCGTTCACGTACAAGTTGAAGAGCTTGGGAGAACTCAACCCACCATGCCTTACCCCGCACTCCAACCTGTACGCGTCAGAGAGGTCGCCAGCCCACCTAACATTATTGGTCTGATTAGCGTACCAGTAGCGAAAGAGCCTCAACACCTGAGTATGTACGTCTGTTTTCAGTAGTTTTTCCCATAATGTGTCGTATGATACCAAGTCCACCTAACATTATTGGTCTGATTAGCGTACCAGTAGCGAAAGAACCTCAACACCTGAGTATGTACGTCTGTTTTCAGTAGTTTTCCCCACAATGCCTTTGATAAATACCAATTCCTTTGATAAATCGAGAAAGCAAGCATACACAGGCGTTCGTCTCGTCGTGTAAAACTGCACAGTGTGCTTGAGACTGTGAAGATGGCCACGGTAATGTTATCTATCAGTATTGTGACTCGACTCTGTCCTTGAAATAACTACCTACAGCCGCGTGGTAGGTACGTAAACACGCGACAGGGCTGCCCGCCTGCAGTATTTTAATTTCATCTACCTACTTGAATTTCTTTCTAGTTTTGTGATTGTATATTTTAATATATAAATAAATAATAGTTAAAAAAAACTAAAAAAACACGCTTTATATAGAAAACCAAACGCGCTTTTTTTTTAAATAAATCATTTTTTTCTTATTTACACTATTAAAATTTATTTTCTATTTTTGAGTTTGGTTTTCTATATAAAGCGTGTTTTTATATTTTTTTAAACTATTATTTATTTTCTATTTTTATTTGTTTTTTTTTTAATTATTGCATTGTCATCTGTCTTTGACAGGTGACAAATAGTAATAATAAAAAATAATATAAAAAAGTGGTTAATAGTATTAAAAATCCGCATTCGGATAAATAGTTTAAATAAAAATACTTTTGGGAAAAATTGACAAGGAGGATACCGTACTCGCAACGTATCACCCCAAAAGCAAAATACATACCTAATAAAAAAAAAAATTACGTACTAGGTTATAATTTAGTTTTATAGTTTTACCTTTCAGAGTTTGCAGGTAATTTAAAAAATGTTATCTCTGGATGCGTTATTGAAGAATTAAAACAACCAAAACCAGCACAATATAGTCTATTCGTGCTCTTTGCCATATTAAGTTAGTACTTGTACTTATTTCAGTAAAATATTCACAAATCGCACGCTTACTGCTTACAAAAAAAACACACCGTTCGTTCGTCACTGCGGCCACATTACCGAGCCACACCGAGCTGCGGCGCATTCGCGACTGGCCGTGTACCGAGTGGGTACCGACTTATGGCGCGTAGGTATAACTCACTTTCCGGCCGCTTGTATGAAGATAGAATACTGTATAGATAACATTACCGTGGTACCTATGGCGCTTTCAGTAGAGTCCGGCTCTAAAACCGAACTGTGCGTCATGAATATTAATATGCTTATCAAGCTCCGAGACAAGCACACTGTCCAGCACCTTCGCTATCACCCTCGCTAAAGATATTGGTCAATAGTTTCGTTTATCGGACAAATCACCTGTCTTATTTTTAACAACAATAGGCACAACTACGGTTTTCATGAGCTCAGCGGGCAAATGTGAGTGACTTAAGCACAAAGTAAACTCTGAAAAAGTAAGTATAATTCCATAAAAAATATGATTTAAAATTGTCTCACAATATTTAAAATACGATTATTATGGATATCCAAATGAAATTAGAAGTGAATTGTACATTTCCGTCACGCCAGCGCCATTGATGGTTCCTGATCGGTCAATCTGTTTGACGGATACCTGGTGGAAAATGTTGTGAGGTGGCATGATATTTTTCTGCTATTTTATGACTGTGGCTTAGCAATGTTCACTTTTTATGTGGTCGTCGCACCAACAGAACCCTGACAAGTTAAGTACTACTGATATTACTTTATTGTTCTGCTACTGTTTCCTTGTCTCATATTTACTGTTTGTAACTGAGTATTTTGCAAATAGGTACCAAAGAGTATATAAATACTACATAGGTACTGTCGGTTCAATGTGATGTTATTATAACCAGTATGGTCAATGTGATTGTGTTCGAAATGATTAGGTTAGGATCACTTTGTTTAACTGCTATTATTGTGCCAGGTGTATCTATGGTGATTGTAAAGTGATAACAAATATCACTATGACCAAGTATCACATATAGGTTGTTAGTATGATAACAATAATGTGTTGATTATAATTGTAAAAATGATGATAAAAATTATATTTGCAACATAGTTTCTTGCCGGTTCTTCTATGTAGTGTAATCTGAATCCGGTGGTAGAATCAATAAAAAATATAACAATTAAATTTCCTTGTTTCTATGATAATATTTTAGATAGGTACTTAACTGCTGAGTAAATTTCAAGCTGTTATGAGATAGCAACTTGCTTGTATATTGTTCGGCTCAGAATTAGTTTCACTTGCTATATTGTTAAAAGGTAAATAAATAACAACACAAAAAAACAATAAATAACACCATAGCGTTTTTATTTAATACTAGCTGTACCCGGGGCTCTTTTCTTTAGGTTCAAAGTACCATAATGTGCTATTCCAGGACCAATATACCAACATTTGAACAACATTTCTTCAGCCGTTAAAAATACTTTTATCAATTGCTCAGCTTCTAACTCACCGGATTGAGATACCAATTACACCAGATTTAAATCAAACCCTAAGCTATCTGACAATGAAAACCGCATTGCAATCGGTCGCGTAGTTTTTACGTGATGCGTGAACAAACAAACATACAGACAAACAGAAAGAAAGAAAAACCCGATTAACAAAACAATATTTGTTCAATACCTTTTTTAAGCACCCAAGAGCATTTTTTCATTTGAATTCATTTAGTAGTTTGGGTGCGATGCGCGGTCAAGATACGGACAAACAGACAGACAAAATGAAAAAGTAAAACAGTTTGGCTTCAGTATCGAATATAGATAATCATCCAAAAAATATTTTTTATTAATTAAAAATTAACATAACTATGGACCCATAACCCGCAGAAACTCTTTACTTATTCGGGATAAAACGTGTCCTCAATTTTAACTCATCATTTAACTTAAGACAGTGCCAAGTTGCATCAAAACCCGTCCATTACTTTTAGCGTGGTACGTGTTCTTTAAATAAGTTTCAACCCCTAAATAATAACCCATAAATTTTTCGATAAGTAAAGTATTCTATGTCCTACCTCGTAGTACGATCTCAAATCATACGAAGTTTCTTTTGAGTTCATCCAGTAGTTCTGGTGGCGTGATGCGCGGCGGTAGATACAGACTGACAGACATACAGACAAAAATGAAAAACATACAGTTTAGGCTTCATAATCGAATATAGAGTAATTTCCAAAAAAAAAAACTATATCTTTAATGTACAGAATTTGGACCCATATCCCACAGAAACCCTTTATTTTTTGGAGACATAATGTATCCATAATTTTCACCAATCTTATAAACTATGTCTGTGTCAAATTGCATCAACATCCATCCAATAGCGTCAATCCGTCAGCGTGCTAATTGTTCTTTTAAATAATTTTCCAACCCTATCCTGCAGGAACACTTAATTTTTTCTGGATGTAAAGTATCCAATGTCCTACCTCGAAGTGTGAACTCAAATCATACCAAATTTCATTTGAATTCATTAAGTGTTTTCGGCGTGGTGCGCTGCCAAGGTACAGACAGACAGACGGACAGACAGACAGACAGACAAAAACTAAAAAAATACAGTGTTAGCTTTAGTATTGAATATAGAACGGCCTCCAAAAAAAAAACATAATATCTTCAATTTACAGAATTTTGGACATTATCCTGAAGGAACACTTTATTTTTCGAGATTAAAAAGTATCCTCAATTTTTACCCATTATATAAACTATGAATGTACCAAGTTTCAACAAAATCCGTCAAGTAGTTTCAGCGTGATACGTGTAGCGTGCTATGCGTTGGGTAGGTTATCTCGTGTGGTATCTGCTGACATCGTACTCTCTTGCTACTTTGCGACTTTACACTCCCTTTTACAGTATGGAGCGGAGTAGTGGGGGCGCGCCGCCGACAGGGGACGCGCCTTCCGTATGCAGAAGCGTGCTGTGAGGGCGATTGTGAGTGTGTCGCGGGTGACGTCGGTGAAACCGTATTTTACATCATTACGGATTCTCACGCTGCCCTCGATAACAATCATGCAAGTTGCAATGTATGTGAGGCAAAACCTCACAACATATAGGACGCGCGGAGAGAACCAAACTCATGGCCACAACACACGTGGTGCGGGTAAGCTTGCGTTGGTCACTCATAGGCTGACTAAATCTAATAGACTCGCTCAGGTCCTAGGACCGTCTATTTACAATCGCCTGCCGGATCAGGTTAAAGATGCGCCTAGCTTGGCATCCTTTAAAAGCAAAATTAAAGCATGTCTGATTGAGAAGGCGTTCTACGATGTAACGGAATTTATACCGGTATATCGATAATTCAATGTTATTATTGTTATTATTATTGGTTTTTTTTTTTATTATAATTTGATATTTCTATTACTTTTTATGTTTATTTTTAATTTACAATATTGCCCTGTAATAATTATTACCAATAAATTGATTATTCTGATTATTCTTTTAAATAACTTTCAACGCCTATCCTGCAGGAACCCTTTAATTTTTCGGGATGGTAAGTATCCTATGTCCTACCTGAAAGTATGAACTCAATTCATACCAAATTTCATTTGAATTCATTGAGTATTTTCGGCGTGATGTACTTCCAAGGTACAGACAGACAGACGGACAGACATACAGAAAAACAAAAATTAAAAAAATACATTTTTGGCTTTAGTATTGAACATAGAACGGCCCCCAAAAAAAATACAAAATATCTTTAATTGACAAAATTTGGGACATTATGCCGCAGGAACTCTTTATTTTTTCGGGATAAAAAGTACCCTCAGTTTTAACCCATCATATAAACTATGACTGTGCCAAGTTGCATCAAAATCCGTCCAGTAGTTTCAGAGTGGCAAGTGTTTTTTAAAATAACTTTCAACCCCAATCCTGCGGGAACCCTTTCATTTTTCGGGATGAAAAGTAGGCTATGTCCTACCTCGTAGGACGAACTCAAATCATACCAAGTTTCATTTAAATTCATTCAGTAGTATTGGCGTGATGCCTAGCCAAGATACAGACAGACAGACAGACAGACAGACAAAAATGAAAAAAAAAATAGTTTTGGCTTCAGTATCGAATCTATAGTAAGGTCCAAAAAAAATTTTTCTAAATATCTTCAATGTACAGAATTGGACCCGTTACAGTTTTATTATAAGTATATAGAAGATAGATGCTCAAACCTATCCTAACCTAAGGATAACATAACCAAACCTAGGTTTGATTTATATAATACTGATCCCAAGATAACTTTATATATAAATAAACTTAAGTTCCTAAATCTATCACGCGCGTGTGGCCGGCCGCGTGAGCTCCCTTGTATTTTGGTATAACATTGCAAGCATAGTTGCTGCGTTTTGTCAAACAATCTAGCGCGTACTTATGTAGCTGATACATTTTATTGTTAATCTTGAGCTCTGAGGTAGTGCATGTGTTGTTTGTGATTATCAAATAATTATTGCAGTTAGAAGTGATTATCGAAGCCCAAATATGAACAACATATTAGGCATATGCAGTTTGGTACTTGGAAAGTATTCACAAATTACAAGATTGGCAAAACTACAGTTAGAAAATGCACCAAAAAAAACACTCTGAGGAAAAATGACACGCGATTAAAAACAAAACACTGTCAATAGGAAAAAAAAGGTCTAAAAATTATGATTGCCAAACTTCGGTTTAACATTCACTTTAATTTTTTAAATATATTTTTCACCTTGTATTGTACCGGCGTTATTTTTCTATCTATTCGAATGCGGTACAGTGGACGAACTAAACAACGGGCTGGTGGAAATTGTTCACACGGTCGGGTCGGAGTTTTTCAAGACCCACCGCAAAAATAGAACACACAAACTCACTGAGCATACACTCAAACTTGAACGAAACGAGATGAGGCTGCAGTCATCAGTGGATATGTCGAGTTACAGCTTGCTTAATAAACAGATCTCCAAGTCGATGTGACACGATTTGCATTCCTATAACACTACTTGTATTAAAAACGCAATAGAGCTGTCTTTTGGACAAAGCCTGTTGACGAAGCTGAAAACCGACAGTGGCACAATCGTTTCGTCGAAGCCAGAGATTTTCAGAGAGCTCGAGAAGTTCTATGGACAATTATACACTTCATCGCATAGTCCTCCTAGTACGACTAGCGATGCAAGAGCCCGTTTGACTCGACATTATACCGAAGATATCCCGGAAGTCAGCCTATACGACATTAGAATGGCTCTCAAAACAGCTTAAGTGCAACAAGGCACCAGGGGAGGACGGAAAAACGACAGAGCTACTGAAAGCGGGTGAAACACCGGTACTTAAAGTCCTTCAGAAGCTGTTTAACTCTGTCATTCTCTAGGGTACTACGCCAGAGGCGTGGCACAGGAGCGTAGTGGTTTTGTTCTTTAAGAAAGGTGATAAAACCCTCTTGAAGAATTATTGGCCCATTTCGCTGCTGAGCCACGTCTATGAGCTGTTTTCGAGAGTAGTTACAAACTGTCTCGCTCGTAGGTTTGACGACTTTCAGCCTCCCAAACAAGCTGGATTCCAGAAAGGCTTTAGCACCGTAGACCGCATCCATACGCTCTGGCAGGTTATACAGAAGACCGAAGAGTATAATCGGCCACAATGTCTAGCGTTTGTGGACTACGAGAAAACCTTTGATTCAGTCGAGACCTGAGTAGTGCTACAGTCATTACAGCGGTGCCAGATTGGCTACCGGTACATCGAAGTGTTTTAAAGTGTTTGTACAGCAAGGCCACCATGACAGTTCGTCTTAAAGATCAGAGCTCGAATTCTATCCAGTTGCAAAAAGGGGTGAGACAGGGTGACGTTATTTCTCCGATACTGTTCACCTCTGCAATGGAAGATATATTCAAGCTTCTGAACTGGAACGGGTGTGGTGTTAACCTCAATGGCGAATACATCACTACCTTCGATTTTCTGATAATATAGTCATCATGGCGGAAACCCTGGAAGACCTAAGCACAATGCTTAGGGACTTCAAAATTGTTTCCCAATAGGTCTTAAAATGAACATGGGTAAGACGAAAATCATGTCAAATGCCCATGTCGTACCCAGGCCGGTTCATGTTGGGAACGATACTATCGAAGCTGTTGATCACTATGTCTACTTAGGTCAGACGATCCAACTGGGTAGATCCAACTTCTACAGAAAGGTCAACCGACGAATACAACTCGGTAGCGTTCGGGAAAATACGCCATATCTTCTCGTCGCAGATACCGCAGAGCCTCAAGACAAAAGTTTATAATCAGTGCGTGTTGCCAGTGATGACATACGGCACTGAGATGTGGTCGCTAACTATTGGTCTCATACACAAGCTCAGAGTTGCGCAGCGTACAATGGAGAGAGCTATGCTCGGTCACTACGTGATAGAATCCGAAATGAGGAAATCCGTAGAAGAACCAAGGTTACCGACATAGCTCAGAGTTTGCAAGTTGAAGTGGCAATGGGCAGGCCGTATAGTACGCAAAACCGACAACCGCTGGGCAATAAAGGTCTTCGAATGGTGACCACGAACAAGCAATTGAAGTGAATTGAATTGAAGCATTGTAGCCATCGCAGGAAGTCGGTGGATGTAGGTGGCATAAGATTGCTTGTCATGGCGCTCTGTGGGGGAGGCCTATGTTCAGCAGTGGACTTCTAAAGGTTGATATGATGATGACGATGATGATGAATTAAATAAACTTCTTAATTTTTTTATACGACCCGCTTTAATAATCATGCCCCAGTGGTAGAAACAGGATGTAGATGACCAGTCGGTCATCCATCATCATGTCAGCCTTTAGAAGTCCACTGCTGAACATAGGCTTTGTTCAACAGTAGACTTCTAAAGGCTGACATGATGATGATGATGATGATGATGGTCTATCTATCTAATCAGCCCAAATCCACCCACTGCTGAGTATAGGCCTCCTCTCATTCACGCCAGTCTTTCCGGTCCTGTGCTAATCTAATCCATGTGACCCCAGCGTTCCTCACAATATCATCTGACCTTCGGGCGGGTGGTCTGCCTCCAGGTCTTAGCCCTTCTCTTGGATACCATTCGGTGAATGCCTTGGTCCACCTATTTTCGTCCCTTCTTGCCAAATGTCTTGCCCATTTCCACTTTAGCCTGGCAATTCGCATACCTACATCTTCAACTCTAGTACGTCGAATTTCGACGTTTGGTATGCAATCTACCAAGCGGATACCTAGCATGGCGCGCTCCATAGCTCGTTGGGCCACTCTTATTTTATATATGTGTGCTCCATCGTGAGCAGCCACGTTTCGGCACCGTATGTGAGTACGGACAGGACATATTGGTTAAACACCTTGCTTTCAGGTTTTGGGGGAGATTAGATTTGAAAACATCTTCCAGTTTTCCAAAGGCAACCCATCCGAGCTGAACTCGCCTAGCGATCTCCTTCAGCTGGAAGCCCCGGTTAAACGACAAACAATTTCCAAGATAAATGTACTCGTCAACTTCCTCTAAAGGGCAGCTATTGACGATAACATTAGGTCTTCGTGACGGAAGATTTGTCACAACCTTGGTCTTGGACATGTACGCCCTTAAACCTAAGCTCGCAGACGCTTCGTGCAACTCAGTCAGCATGAGTTGGAGATCAGCAGCGGTTTCAGCTACGAAAATGAGGTCGTCAGTGAACCACAGGTGTGACATGTGGCGGCCGTTTACAGTGACACCTCTCTCGCTCCAGCTTAATGTCTTCATTACGTCTTCTAAGACAGAGGTAAATAGCTTCAGCGAGAGAGTGTCTCCTTGCCGCATGCCTCTCCTAATCGGAATAAGGTCGGATAGTTTGTGCATGCGCACCTGCATTGTGGCTACTGTATAGCTGCCAGAGGATATTCACATAACGCTTGTCAATGCCGCAATGATGGAGAGAATGAAACACGGCCCAGTTCGATACTGTCGAAAGCCTTTTCATAATCGACAAAGGCGAAACACAAGGGCCGGTTATATTCTCTGCATCTCTCCACTAGTTGCTTGACAGCATGTATGTAGTCCATAGTTGAGTATCCACTCCCGAAGCTAGCTTGTTTCACAGGTTGGTATTCATCGAGTGAGCGAGACATTCTGACTTTGGTGAACAATTTATAGATTTGGGAGAGGAGGCTAGGCTAATAGGGCGGTAGTTTAGAAGTTTTGTTTTGTCTCCTTTCTTATGCAGAATAGAGACGGTGGCATTTTTCCACGCTTTAGGCGCAATTCCTTTAGATAGCACTCTGTTAAAAAGCTTAGCTAGCGTTTTCAGTACGAACAGACCCCCTTCCTGCAACATCTCTACGTAAACTCCATCTTTACCAAATGCTTTTCCGCGTTTCATGCAGCTCAGAGCAAACCCAATCTCGTCCTATGTAAGTAGTGGTAGGGTCTCATCCTCCAGACGCTCAACTGGGTTCGCTCTCGGATCCACAGCATCTGGTGATTCTGGTTCCACTGCTTTTGACTCATATAAATCCTAGTAGCTAATAATCCGGTCTCTATCCGTCACTATTTCACCTAAGTTATTAAAATGTTTATTAATTTCCGGGTTGTGTGTGTTTAATTCTTCTCTTCTGTTTTTCACCATGTATATGCTAAAAAAACTCGTCGATTTTTGAAAACTTTATGGATCTGACCTTTTAGTCCATGTTTAGGTACCAGAAAAGTAAGTACGACGAGTAGAAGTAGTAGGTTCGATGCAGATAATCAACTGGATGCGGCAGACAGGAACACAGGTAGGCCGGCCACAGGCCTCTCGATGACGTAGGCAGGAAATTGGGCAGAACGCAGGCAGGCCAACAGGAAAACAATGGCACGAACCAGGAGCTCTCAACAATTCAGCCTTCTAAAAAAATATATCAAGTGTTCGAAGGGTCAATTTGAGGGGTCACCAGTTTATGGGGAATTGATTAGGACTCCATCCTCTCAATATTTCTGCATCCTGCCTTCCTGGACGATTTCTAGACTGAATGAAAATAGCTATCCAGGAAACTTTATTTATTCCGACGTTGTATTAACTGTACGGAATAGAAATAATGTAACCCAGATCTAATTGAAGCAACAATTACATTTACTGAGAAATATTTTCTCTATCTGACTAAATATAACATAATGCTATGACAACCAACTTGCCTTCTTTTTTGAATCGTGTTTGAATATACAAAATACTGGAAGGTAGGTAAAAATACTAAAAAAGTTAGAGCGTTTTCGTCACAAATAAGACGATAACATTTTCTATCATTTGAACTCAACCGTATCTCTGTAGGTCCAATAGAACGCGAGATGTAGTACTTCAAACATTGGCCATTTTCCTTAAAAAGTTAGAAACCGTAGTTTTAGCCGCCTTCCGAGCAGAATATCGGCTATAATACTCATTCTACGCGGGAATTCATAGGCAAAAAAGTTGCAGAACAGGTATTTAACTTTAATTGAAGAACAAATGGAACTCTTTAGACCAAATAATTTCTCTGTAATCTGATCAAAACGAAAAATTAAAGAAATTGGACTTTTCAAAAAACGTAAATTGTTATTAATATTGCACAGTTTTCAAACAAGGGAAAACGAAAATGTTAGGCTGCTTTTCAAAATAGCCAGATCTACTTGAAGCGGGTACCACGTTTTATAACGTTACTCATGAGGAGTTAATTAAGCATGATTAAAATAATGGAATTAAACACATATTATTCAAAAGTGAAGGCCATCTATACTTAAAATTAAACTGTAAGTACCAAAAAGTCTGCAAATAGAAGATATAAAAAAATAGGGTACTAAAAATAAGCTACTGAATAAGAATAAAATATTTTTAAAGTTCGTGTCTATGTGTAAGTCTGTTCACGCATCACGTAAAAATTACTGAACCGATTGCGATGCGGTTGTTACTTTTAGATAGCTTTAGGGTTGATTTAAAAACTGGTGTACTTATTATCTCAATCCTATGGGTAGGAGCCGAGCAATCAATAAAAACTTTTTGACGGCTGAAGGATTTTTGTTTAAATGTTGGTATATTGGTATTTTCTTATCCCATGTATATGCCCACAATGCTATGAACAACCCCAATGCACTCAATTACGATTCTAATAACAAGAAAATGATGGTATCCTTTTTTTATTTAATAATAGCTGTACCTGCGGCTTCGCACACGTGGTATTTTCTTTAGGTTCAAAGTACCATAATGTGCTATTCCAGGACCAATATACCAACATTTGATCAAAATTTCTTCAGCCGTCCTAAATACTTTTGTCAATTGCTCGGCTTCTCACTCACCGGATTGAGATACCAATTACACCAGTTTTTAAATCAAACCCTAAGCTATCTAACAATGAAAATAGCATTGCAATCGGTCCAGTAGTTTTTACGTGATGCGTGAACAAACATACATACAAACCGACAGAAAGACACGATTAAAATGAATGTTAAATTTGAATGTTATATTCTCGTTCAATACCTTTTTTAAGCACCCAAGAACATTTTTTATTTATCTTCTTTTTACAGCCTTTTTCGTACCTATTGCTTTATTATAAGTATAGATATATGATTGTGTCAATTTGCATCAAAAAAACTGTCCAGTAGTTTCAGCGTGATACGTGTTCTTTTTAATAACTTTCAACCCCTACCTTGCGGAAACCCTTTAATTTTTGCTTCTTCCATATCCTTACCAATTATTAAATTATTATTAAATTATTAAAGTGAAACGTTGTCTGTTTAGTCTGTTTGTTTGGGGAGCTTCACGCGATAACGGCTAAACGGATTTTGATGAAAATTTAAATTGGAGAAAGCCTGGAATAAAACATAGGATTATTTCATTAGGACTAGGATTTACTTTTTAACCCGGAAAATTGTACGGTTCCACGGAAAAACTGGAAAAAGTTTTATTATGGATTACTCACTGTATGGAACGGTTGCCATGGAAACGAAATAACAAGTTTGTCAAAAAACATCACGAGCATTGGTGCGATATCTACTTTTACATTGGTTTTTAATATCCTAGAAGAAAATAGGATGCTTTTTTCGCGATAAACAGTAGTCCGCGCGGACGAAGTCGCGGGCGGGAAAACTAGTTTTTAAAGAAATAAACTTCTTATTTTTTTTATAGGATTGCTCAAATATTTTAAAAGTCATTGCATTTTTCATACGACCCGCTTTCTTAACGGCCGAGTATATATGATACACTCTAAAAGTTATTTAATAATCATGCCCCAGTGGTTGAATTAGGATGTAGATGACCAGTCGGTCAGCCACAGTTATTAATTAAGTTAACAAGTTCGTCTCTTGAATTGACTATTGACAAATTGACAAGATGGCGTCGTCGCAGCGTCGCCTTGAGTCGATGAAAAAGTTCATTTGGCGCGAACTAACAAAGCTGTTGATAAATTATATAGCCATCGTCAAGTGGTAGAACAATGGCGAACTCCTATTCATACTTTTATGTCAGTAAAATTCACGGCGTCTTTAGACAAAAAATATCGCTAGTAATTCAGCATCATTTCCTGAGATTGTTAGTCTAAGTTTTTTTTGGGGAGGCCAGGTATAATTAATAGTTAATAGGCTTCAAAGTTTTGTAGGTTATGTTACTGTTAATGACCTTTGAAACAAGTCTGAGAGATTTTAATTATTTTATCCGCTTAACTAGGTAGGCAAGTAAGTACTTATGCGAGATAAATATAATGTTTCAAGATATTGTAGGTACCTAACTATTCAATTACCTATCTAGTTTAACAGACTCGGCTTTTGAATAAGAATTATTTTCAATCTGTTACTGCTTGGCGAGATTACAAAACAATATGTTTAGATATGTTGCTGCTGTTTCACTGTGCAGGGAAACAGTTGTCCCATATTAGCACAAATATTTAGCAACAATTCCTTACACTAAATATTTTATTTACACAAACCTTTGTTTTTCGTATTTATTGTTCAATACTTTAACCAACACGCCCTATGTACTATTATTATTCCTTTACAACCTGGATGACTGGTAGATAATGCTGTTTAGCATTAAGTCCTTCCTTGTACCTACACTATTTTTGTGCAAAACAATTAAATAAATTAAGGCCGCAACAATGGTGAATCACGAAACATTCGCGATGTTCAGAGGAACCTTTAGATGAATCCTTTTGTTCATTTCCTATATGAAAAATATATAGTAACCTTAAGTTCACCATAAACAATTTGTATTGTTTAAAATTCGTATAAATATTTACGAACATTGTAGAAAAAATCTTAAAGCGTGTGCTATTTTTAAAATACATTAAAACTTTCCCATAGATCCGCTCGTCAAAGACATCATGTCATTTTTTTACACAAAGTATGTTATGACATTTTTAACAACTTTTATTGTTAAATTTGTATATTTTCTAAATAATAAATGGAAAATAAAATAAAAACCGTTAACGCAAAGTGTTTTCACTTGCTCCCCGCTAGAAGCACACCCCTGAGGCCTGCTGAAGTTCTACCGGCCGGCCCGGCGCCATGACAATCAGTCTACCACGGCAGTTTGAGACAGAAGAACCACGCTCACGTTACGGATGAAAATATTTTGATCATTTGAGTTATAACAATCTGCCATCATTAATGAGTAAATACATAACTTTTCACAAATGACTTGGTAATTTTATTTAGAATAATGAATAACTCTATAACTCGCATTTTATACATCATTGTATAACTCCATAATCATAAATTCGAAGCTTTTGCCTAATAAGTTGTTTTATAGATTCAACCACATTATCAGTTTCAATCACAACCAATTTTTTTTTATTACCACAGATTACAAATTTACCATAGATCTAAGAAAAGACATATTTACTAGGCGTGTGTAAATCAGATCTGAACCGGTTCAAATATTCAGATCACAGTGACCTGGGGCCTGATTCCGTAAAGTTAAAGTGCGGTTCGGTTAATGCCACTTGGACCATTCATTGCCACCGATCACTCGTTTCGAATTCACTAAGCTCAGTGTGCATGTCAAATGACGTTAGGTTTAATGACATGTATGTATGTGATGTATTCATAGAACCTACCTATCTATTTCATAGCTAGAGTAGGATTTCAACCCTAAAATAGAAAAATACCTACTGGGTTTAAAATCTAGTAGTTTTCTTACAAAAACTAATTATGTGAAGTTCTACTAGCGAGGGGTCAATGCAAATATAAGCAAAACAAATACAAGTGTAAGTATTAAATATCATGTAATAATGTTATAATTTTCACATAAATTGAGATTTACACTATCCTATGAGCTCGGAAAGCGGAGATCTATCCATGCCTGTATATAACCTGAAACAAATGTATCATATTATTAGTATAATTAAGTAGATTCAACATTTAATATAGTTAGGTACTTGTCTATCAAGTCCTATAATTATCAACTGTCGAGCTCCCATTTCTCTCCAAGACTTGAGATTTGTGAATCTACAACGATACATAAGACTTAGATAGATACAATACACTTCTATATAGGTACAAAGCAATAGATTTCATCTAGAAATACATTTCTAAATCGCAAATATATTTCTTTCTTCGTTTTTTGGCGTTTTAATTATTTATTGATTTAATTATTTTGCACAAAAGTAGTGTACAAGGAATGACATGTTTTCATTCACAGCATTTTTACTCGACGGCAAAGATTATTTTCAGTTGAAGTTTAACTTTACCTGAGAATCACTATAGTCACTATACCTATAGGAACATGGTATTTTTAAATAGGCAGTCGTAATAATTATTTGAAGTAGGTAAGTAGGTACATTATTGCTGCGAAATAATATCAATGTTTAGATTTTCTTTCAGAGACGTACAATCTACAAAAAGGTTATTGGCCTTTTATTAGATTACTACAAAACTTACGATGCTAATTAACTTTTAATTATACTTAGTATCTACACGGGAAAAAAAATTTTAGATAGATAAAAAGCGAGCGAGAAAAAACAGCAAATAAATTCAGACGATGATTGTTGGAGAGCGATTGCCGCCATTGGTTGGCTGGCGCGCCACCCACAGATAATCACTCGAACATAAAACCCGGCAAAATTTGAAAAGTCCTTTTCTGCTAGAAGTATTTGTAGGCTAGGTTTAGCTTAATTCTGCGGCATAGTTACCGGTTACCGGTGTTACCGGTTATTAGTGTTGATTGCGGGTGCTTGACGGGTGTGCGTTAACTGTTTAGTGAATTCCAAAACCTTCACTACCTTCAAGCGCACCCGCAATGGGTGTTCGGTGGCAATCACTCAACCTCACTTCTTATGGAATCAGCCTGTTGCCTGCCTGTTGTCAACAGACGGCTCACGGCTCGCGCTTGAGGCACTGGTATTGTAAGTCAATTTGAGCTGTTCATCTGTGGATAGTCTGATTCGTTTTGCTGTTCGCGGCTCGCGCGGCTCACAGGTATTGTATTGTAGTACTAAATTTGAGCTGTTTATCTGTGGTTAGTCTGATTCGTTTTGTTTGTTATGAGCTGGCGTAAAAAGTGCCGTATATGTATGTTTTATTTATGGAAGCGAAAATTTTAAAGCATTTATCTTACTAATACTTATTTCGTGACGCGAACCGTACTCTATTTTTTAAGTAGGATGGTACTCTTAACTTGGCTGGTTAAAATCTAATGAAAATAAATCTTTATACTTATATTTTAATTTTATTGTTATGGGTACATACCTAGGTACATTCCTACGTAACATTACATTGCATAAGAGATCATATTTTCCTAAACTATATTATTAAGAAAGTTACTTAAGGTACAACTCAAAAATATTTACAATGCCTGGGTAAATATTATTATGAATGAGAGATGAAAATGAGGTATGGCGGGAGAAAAAAATCTGTTTGAGCTGTACGGTACAGAGATCGCATGCTTTGAGTCGCTAAATACAAATTGATCTGTGGCCCAATTACATAACTTGGCTTCAATCAGATTGTCACTTTTTTCATAGCAAAATCGACTCTATCGCAAAGCATTATTGAATTTCACGGCTTGAAACCGTCATGATCAACATTACGTAATCGCAGTGCTGATCTGCGAGCCGGCTCGCAGCTCCGGCTCAAGTACTTGAACTGTGATCTGATCTGCAGCTCACGATTATTTCTTGAGTTACCCATGTCTAATATTTACAAATAGATTCAATCGGTTGTCACTTTTGGCTTGACAAGCAATATGTTATGATATCGTAAGTGGTAAGGTTATTCAGTGAAAATATTAATAACATTGTTATATATTAATTTATAATATAACACGCGCGTCCACACGACCCGTCGTTTATCAGGATAAAACGCTGCAATCTAGTGTCTTACATCGTTTTGCCAAAACATATGATCGAAATTTCAGGTTACTGTGAAATGTCAAATAGAATATCTTGAACTATTGAACTATGGATCAAGTTAGTACCTTGCTCACATCGAGTACATAATTTTAAGCTCTATTGTTACTAAGCGCTGTAACCCGGGCTGCAGCCGTTTGACTTAATAGGGCCGCTGATAAAATAGGGTCGTTAGCTAGAAATACAGATATGAAATACTTAGAAAAGGCGTTTGCTGCATCAGTCCTTTCAACGGTATTTCCGCCAAATACGTACTCATCGTAGGACTGTCTAGTGCCTTTCTGATCATTCACGATTTTCCAAAATTGATGCGATTTTTATTTAATATCATTTTCAGTTTCTTTTATGTAAGCGCTGTGAGCTATATCTATGAACTACTTCACTCACTGCCAATAAAACTTAAACATTTGTTTATTAAATTCCTTCTGCGGCTCTCTTAACCTTTTGAAACGAAAGTAATTGTTCTTTATGTTGCTAATTATCTCCGATATATACCAGGTTGGGTACTGATAGCGCGAATTTAAGTTACAATGTTGCTTAAAGGAACGCAACTATCAATGTCAGCTCTTAATTTTTATTAAAATATAACTGCTGCATCATCGTCAGAGGATACATATGAAAGAAAGAAAGAAAGAAAATACATTTATTTATGACAACACACAACATTACACAGAAAAACAAAGAACAATAATTACAAACAAAAATAAAAGGTACGAAATTAATGCTGTGTGTTGTCACAATCAGGTCCCAACTCAGCAAACGCTAAGGCCATAAAGCCTTGGCACTGATTTTCTGCCGGAACCTATTTGTGACAGACATCATATATCTCATATATCTCATCCCATTCTATGGAGGCAGTGGTAGTGTATAATAATTAGAAATAACGTTCCACTCCCGAGTGTGATCGCGGAACGTAAGCGCTGGGCGAAAAACGCGCCGCGCAGTAGATCATCTGCATCGAGCCGTAGTAGGCTCGATGCAGATGATCTACTGCGCGGCGCGTTCTACTTGTCAGTCTTACATTTCTGGTACCTAAACATGGAACTAAAAGGTCAGATTCAAAATTATTAAAAAAAAACGAATAGTTTTTTAGCATATACTTGCCTTTGCCCACTAGGTAGGGATAGATGGAGCACCTTGGTCATTAATATTAGTTTTACACCAAGGTAACTAGATGGCCCTACTGTCCAAAAGGTCAGATTCAAAATTATTAAAAAAAAACGAATAGTTTTTTTTAGCATATACATGCCTTTGCCCACTAGGTAGGGATAGATGGAGCACCTTGGTCATTAATATTAGTTTAACATCAAGGTAACTAGATGGCGCTACTGTCCACCGCTAGATTGTTTGCAAAAAAGTTTGTGCGCGCGTGGTCTACAGCTCACAGAGCCACTATTGGTAAATAGCTGTCAGATGCATACTCTGTTAGCTGTAACTATAAAAACAAAATATATGATGGTGCATCTCATGCTGGCTAAACTTCATTGTTAAGGTTAAAGTTAGAGTTAATTTAAACAATAACAGTAACTTTATGGGGATGGTGCAACCCAGCCTTAAATGTAAAACAAAGTGCAAACTTGAAGAAATATGTTAACAGTACCATGACATATCTGTTTAACGGACCAACAGACAACGCAAACTCGGTAGGCCTAGAGATTTGGGATTTGGAGAAAATATTCCTTGAGTACCTTAATGACATTTATTTTGAAATTCCATACCTTAGGTGTGAACTCTGTATTGATAGTTCATGATGTGGCGTTAAAAGCTGTCATAACCGTAAAAGGTTTAATGCAGTCAATGTAGTAATGCCAGAAATGTATGAAAATTGGTGACTCCGAACCAAACTGCCTCGTTGCTTGTAAATTAGAATCAATTATTGACGATTTAAAAGTGAATGTCGAATTAGTCTGTTAGTAGTTCTAGATAATTAACGGAGCAGTTTCATCTTGAAATTCACAAAGATGATAAGATAATAACAAAATCAATCTGTATAAATATAGCATATCGATGTAGCATAATAAAAGCAGGCACTATTGCAATGAAACCATTGTTATTACAATTACTTATGTATATTATATTAATTTTATTTAACAAACAATGTATGTTTTTTCTATATTTTCTACAATACTTAGTCAATGAGGGTTCAGTATAATGATATGGAAGAGTCCCCTCCTCACATTCTTAAGATTTTAGCAAATGGCACGCCCGATTTGATTAATGAATAGCCGGTGGCATAAATAAATATTAATAAAAGTTAATGGGTATGTAGCTATTTGTGCAACAGAAGTACTGGTTTTCTCCTTGCTTTCACGAGTTCAGAAGTTATTCCGTCATCTCTGGAGGCCTTTACATTCTTAAGTTGTTTGAGGGCCATATCAACCTCGTCCATGGGCTACCTCAGGCGGTTCGTCGATGTAGTATCTGGACAATGTTGCGCAGGAGTCCTCTTTCCTGAATTCGGGTCTAGAAGCCGTAGAGTCGAAGTCGTAGGTACGAGTATTAGCGGCCATGGAAGTCTTCGATCTCAGAGAGAAATCTCCGGCTTTGAAACGACGGCTTGTAGGTGTCATTATTGTTTCTAGCTTGGCTAATTTAAAGTTTAATCACACTGATATTTTAAATCAGAGAAGTATTATTTGTACACATTATTTGCAATGCAATGTATGAGATTAATATATATACCTATTATTTTGTTTTGTAAGTACGGAAGTACGTACAAAAAAAATGACGTTTGTTTTAAAGTACTTCAATTTATTAATTTGGAGTTGGTGCACATTTGTCATAGTGACCACTACCAAAGTGTTACATTTTCTTTCATCATCGTCATCATCATTAGCCTGTATACATCCACTGCTGGACATAGGCCTCTCCCAATGAACGTCACAGAGCCCGGTCTTCGGTTCTTCTTATCCAGTTTCTGCCGGCCGCCTTTCGCAGGTCGTCAATCCACCTGGCTGGTGAGCTTCCTACACTACGTTTGCCAAGCCATGATCACAATAGTAAGTAGGTAATTTTTTGTTGTCTTATAAAGTTCCATGTATTCACTATTTGATTTTTAGCACTGTTTAGCGAAAGCATAAATAGGAAAAGGAAAAATTTTGAACAAATTGAAATCCATACATGCATTGCGTTTTTGTTACAGCTATATACATACTACTTTAATTCTTCACAAGCTTCTTACTGCAACTTGGCCGCAGTCGTCGGTATGTTGGTATCTACCGCCGAAGACGCAACACCCAACTTCGACTGCCGCAGTCCATTTTTTGTTATCATCAACAATAGAGCAGATAACTCATTAAGGCAAACCAAATGAGCCCAAAGTCGAAGGGGTCCCATAATTTGATTGTTAAGTGCCTTAGATTACCTTCCGGCACCATCATCAGACTTTGGATACCACATAAGACCAGTGAACTCATCAAGACAAAACAAATGCGCCCAAACTCGAAGGGATTCCATCATCTGCTTGTTGGGTTCCTTTGACTACCTTCCGGCTCCATCATCAGGTCAGCTCAATAGTACCTACCATAAATTGTCATCATAACTACACCCATGTGCAAAACTTCAGCATCTTTGGACGTTGTTAAATGGTTCATAAATGGCTTGCAAACTAGTCCCAAGCATAATAACCCAGTGAATTAAATAAAACCTTGTTTAAAGCTACTAAACCAAATTTGATGAAATCCATATAGTACTACACTGGAAGGCTTCTTTATCAAGTAAAAACAATCATCTAATTCGGTTCAGAAATACCAAGATATCAGAGAACATAAAATAAAAAACAAATTGATTTTCTAATAAAAACTACTGTACCAATTTTGATTTAGTTTTCATTGGACTACGCTGAAAGTCTACCCCTTTGAACAAAATAGCAACCATCGAAATCGGTTAAGAAATCTTAGAGATTTGAGGCAATATAAACACAATTTAAATGGATTTACTAAACTATTAATTCTTAATAAAAAAAACTATAGTCGAACACATAACCGTCTCATTTTGTGAAGACGATTAACAAAAAAAAAACTACAGTTGAACATATAACCGTCTCCTTTTGTAAAGACGATTAACAAAAAAAACTACAATCGGACAGATAACCATCTCCTTTTGTGAAAACGATTAACAAAAAAAACTACAGTTGAACATATAACCGTCTCCTTTTGTAAAGACGATTAACAAAAAAAACTACAATCGGACAGATAACCATCTCCTTTTGTGAAAACGATTAACAAAAAAAACTACAGTCGAACATATAACCGTCTCCTTTTGTGAAGTCGATTAAAAATTAAAAAAAACCGGACTGCGAACAAAATTATTGAATACGAGCTAATATTACAATCAATCAAACTAATATTATAATGGCTAAAGTTTGTATGTATGTAAGGGTATGTATATAACTTCTTCACGCTTAAACTGCTGAACGGATTTGAATTAAATTTGATATTGAGGTAGATTATACCATGGATTAACACAAAGACTATCTTTTTATCCCGGAAAAATGCACGGTTCCATCTTTTATATAAATTTAAAGTTATTTTATTACATTTTACTTTAATAGTTGCAATTGACTATATTATTACCATTCACTAGAATAATCTAAAATTGAAAATTTCGGAAGAAGCTTGAATTATATATATTTGAAATGGTCTTTTTAAGACCTTCATTATCATACCTCACACGATAGGTTTTGGTCATTTTTTGTTCCGACGGAAATACAATATGGCAGCTGTAAGCCGCCATATTAGTTATCTTGAAATTTCATATAAGTATCCTATATCACATTTCATTTAAAATTATTTTCGTATTTACGCATACAATAGTATTTTTGCATACAATTCTATTTTTGCATACATTTTCGCATACAATAGCACATTTCACATAAAAGTAATTTCATATAATAAATCAATGGACATTTCATATAAGTATCCTATATCCCATGATCATGACGAATCCAATGGTACCTCATTTATCAAAATCCATTGAAACGTTTGGGCTGTAGGACGCGCAAACAAATAAACTAACAAACAAACAAACAAATATACAACCCAAACTCATAACCCTCCGTGCAATCGGGTAAAATAAAATTAATTGTACACAGTGCTACTCCTGCTGGACATTAATTATACAATTTTAAAGAAGGAACCCTAACGACTATTATTCCTTGAGATTATAAAGAGAGAAATTACTAAAGAAAATTACTTGATTATTAATAAGACACAGCGTAGGTATAATTGAAGAAAATGTTGTTATTGATACTCGTCGCTGTTCTTGCAGCGGCCTTCGCTGATCCAGCGTCAAATCAACTTAAAAACTTCAAAAATCACACCGCTGTAAGTTTGTATTTAATTGCCACCTCTAAATAGGTGGTAAAATTGTTTTCTGAATGTTACAACATGACCCAGCTTAATGTTAATGTGCTGCTTCGCCTGTGTCTCTGCCTGTGCCTTACTATGCTGTAGTAGTCTTAAAGCGCTCCTCGCACCTAAGAAAAATCAGTTCGCTTACTCCTTGACATTCGCTAGTGATGTGGTACATCTGAACCTAATTAATAGGTGAAAAGCAGATACAAGAACACGTTTTTCATTTAAAAACTTATGTAAATACCTCTTAGCAATCGGTAGGTATTGTAACAATATAAAACGGTGATTTGTGAATTTCTAAGAATAAAGGTAATAAAAAATAAATTGGGGCAAGTCAGACCAAAAGTGGGGTGAGTCGGGATTCTTACCCCATTCGGTCGCTCTGAACGCGAGGACGCTATACCTTTCTTCGGAATCACTCGAAACTAAAAATACTCGTTACTATTTTGAAATTAATAAAATTAACTGGATAAACTTAGACCGGAACGAGCTTCAAGAACTATTGGATCAAGACCGTTCGGTAATGTACTAGCTAGTGGGTACTATAGTGGAAGATAAAACATACAACTCAAATTCACCAATACAATATTTATTATCCTTGGTTTAATTTTGCTTACTTACTTAAAATCTAAGGAACCGTGCCGTAGGTACGTTGGACGGACATTCAAGCTAGCATGTAATAGTGGAAGACAAAACATGCAATTTAAATTCACCAATACAATATTTATTATCCTTGGTTTAATTTTGTTTACTTACTTAAAGTCTAAGGAACCTTGGCCTGCAGATCCAACTCAGCAGCCAAGAAATACCAAGACCTAAGATTACCCTGTTATAACTAGGGTCGATATAGAACTGACAAAATTAAGTATTTACTCTAACAAAACATTGACGAATTGCCGGCCGGCAGTGTAGTCTACTTATTTACCTTTTTCTATAGGATTTAGTTATGTTAGTGAAGGTAATTCTCCATCCGACGTTTCACAATGTCCAATTCGCGTGAGAGGTAGCCAGGCTAGACCCCTCAGGCGTTGCAGGTGTCCAGCAGGTCGGTGGGGAACCAAAGTTCAACACTCCGGTTAACGAAATATATGGATAAAATACGATACCGCATCCCAAGAACGTGGCAGGAATCGTTGGGTATAATGTCGGCGTGGCGTAACGTATCGCGACACGGCGCCTTTCTACTTAAATCCGGGGGAAGAAGCCTCCGTCGTGTGATAACTCAATCCGGGGGAAAATCTCCGTCATGGGGTCTCAGTCCAGGGGGGAAAACCCGCTGTGAATGAATAGACACAACGTTTTTTTAGAATTCGAGACTTCGAAAACGCCACCGCTCTCAGTTCGCTAAAATGGCGTCTCGAAAAATTGATAAAAGTGATTCCACAATCGCAATCATTACTGCAGAAAATGCAAAAATACCAACAAATACTCTCACCTTTTTTTACGGGTTTTATAATATGCAGGGAAAAACTTGTCAGTCCTGCTACTGGGCTCTCCAGCACGAAAAGAAAGGACACGTCACTCATCTTCATTGTCTGTTTCTTTCTGTCGCCGGATCTAGTTTTTTTTTATTTAGCAAAATCTATCCGAATAACATTTCGTTTCACCAGGAAACCGATCAGCGCTTACACATGGGCTTTGAAAATGATAATATGGTTTTATTTTAATTTTTAAGATTTCTCACCCTCAAAATCACATTTGTTTATTTATCGTTTCTTTAACTATTTTTGACAGCTAAACAACTGCCAAGTGACGTCTAAGAATTGTTATAAACTATAGTCCATAAAACGTTCCGTTCACTTCCAGACGAAAGGTACGGAACGCGGTTTCTTTGCTTCGGTACCTACTGTTATACTATCATAAAACTATATACTGTAACTATTAAATTATGATATTGTATGGGTTTGCTTTGGAAAAAATCTACGTTCCTAAATTTAACATTTGTTGCATTTAATTGGTTTGTTTAATTTTATTTTCTATTTGCTGACATTGCGGGACCGTGCCGAACAACGGAACACGCCCTTTTGCTTTGACAGCTAATCGATGCAAAGATAAGTAAAATTTCCGGTAGATGCCACCACCCGTCTCCGTGTCTATTATTTGTACTTTATTAATTATTTATTTATTATCTGATTCCCAGTTATTCCTTGTTCCCTTTTGTATTTATTTCAATCAATTGACCTAATGAGAGTTATAAAGTCGTGATCCGCAGTGCATGGACGTGTTATATTTATCGAGGTGTTTATAACCTAGACAAATTGGACGGAGCCGAGATTTTAATAAAATAAACAACAAATTAAATTTGAAGTTAATTTTATTGGTCTTACTTTTGACCGTACAATTCAAGCGAAGATAAAATAATGCCAATTTGTACTTAGTAACTTCCTTATATAACTTTTATAAATGCGTAGGCGATTTCTAGTACATTCTTCATTGTAATAAACAACTAAGTAGTTACATTTCTCATACTTTAGCGAGAAAAACATCTAAGTACATAAATGCTTATTCAGCTATGCGCAATTAAATCAAATCAACATGTAGAGTACCTCTACTGCGCATTATTCATAGAAAAACAACATAAGTACAAAAAGTGCTTAATTGGTACTTTCACAATCTAAGGAAGTACCTACTTGTATGATTAAATATGTCGCAATTGGACTTCGGTAAACAACGGTGGGTTTGTGGTACATATAACTTCTCCACCCTGAGATTGAAAATTATCTGAAAGTTCATTTTCTGAAGTCAGATTATTTTCAATTTTACATAATTTCAAAATCTCATTTTTATATTTTATAATAAAGTATACAATAATAAAAATCATTATAATATAAAGTATTAATGTCCATAAACTAACACTTTTTATTTGCACTTTATTGACCATTTCACTCATTTCACTATATTCACTGTTTTCACTTTTCTTCAAAATATAAGACAGCATTTGTAGATTTTCCATGTTTACTCCATCTAAGTTAACAGGTTTTCTTTTGAAATTATTTGTAACTGGAACACTTGGTAAATTTATCAATGGTAGTTTAGGAATATGTAAGTTCATTCCTTTTAACAACTTCTTCCGTAGAGTAATATCTTCAACTTGTATTTTACATTTATCGTCCAAGGTTAAAATATAAGTACCAAGGATTTTCTCTCGAGTAATCTCATTTTCACAGGTTTTTGTCAAGTACGTTTGGTAACTTGCAAAAATTATCCATATGTTCATTTCAATTTGTTGAACTTTTATCTCTGAAGTTTCGATTAAAATTGGAGAACACGACGTAATATTCAACGTAAATTTCATTAAATCAGTTATACATTTATCTTGTTCCAATACGACTGCACAACTTTCTTTACAAAGAAATAATTTCTCATCAATCTCGTCGCATGGCTTGGAGAGCAATGTAATAGAGTTCAAATCCTTCACGAGGATAAAAGGATATTTAGGAAGTATCAAGGATGTAATATTATTAAAAGTATCAAGGATAGGTAAGGGGAATAACTGGTAATATTTGTAAGTGTTTTTGCGTACAATTGGAATTGCCAGTACAAATGTAATTTGCCTACCCTTAATATAAACTTTTATCTCTATATTTTGCTCTATATTTACTAAATTTTCATAATTAACAGGGAAAATTAACTTATCTGTTCTCTCAATATTTTTTAACAATTCAAATAATTCATTAGTATCAATTATTGATCTATGTAATATCTTATTTTTACTTAATGCGATTGCTGTATCAATCTCATCTAACTTAGAAAGAATTATTTGAAAATTATGAGTTAACAAACTATAAGTATGAGATACTTTATTTTCAAAATCATTTATTTTACTTCTATTCAATGCTTTCTCTATATCAATTAAATTATTCTCAAATTGTATAAAATTATAATAAGAAATATTAGTAAAATTTACAAAACCATCAACCATTTCTGCAACCAAAGTAACTTTCTTTGAAATAGCATCTTGTTTAGTTTTAATTTGATTAATTAATTCATCATATTTGATAGCGTCATCATTATCCATATTTCCAGTTATCAATTTAATTATTGATCCTAAAGGATTTATAAGTCCTCTTTTAACACGTAAAGTTGGGACTAATTGCTCATACCTCTCTAAAGTTAAGTTTTTAATAAATTCAGTTTGTATTTTATCATCATTAAAATTAATCGTATAATTAACTTTATCTTTTAAATATATGTTTAAATCTTTCAACTTATTTATGTTTAAATATAACTCATCTTTAATTAAGCTTAAGTCTAATACCTTAATTAACTTCCATTTATCATATTCCAAAATTGCATTTCCTTTTTTAACAGGCATTACTCCAGGATTATTTTCAATCCTTTGTAGCTGAATAGCTAGTCCTTGGGTCATCAGTGTCAGGATGACGAATCTGTGGACGTTTAATATCTTTTATTGGAACCTTAGTTTTACGACCATTTATTTTTACAGGGACAGTATTACGTACTATTTCTCCTGTCACTTGTGCTTTTTGATATCTAGGACTATCTTTACTTCGCCTAGTATTAACTCCTTTTATAAAAACTTTATCGCCTACTTTTATATTAAATTTATTTTCTCCGCCTCGTTTTTCTTTAATTCTTTCTTTCTTTTCAACTAACTTTTCCGTTAGATATTTATAAAGATATTTTGTTCTTTGTGCGTGCTCTTTAACTAATTGCTGAGTAAAATATTTATCAAAGTTTACAGCAAACATGCTACTTGAATCCGTATGTCCAAATACTACTTCAAATAGTGTTAGATTTGTTGTCGAATGTATCGTTTGATTATATGACAATACTGCATATGTCATTATAAATGCGGCATCAGTAGATTTTTGCTCATATTTAGCAAGTCTATAAATTTCTATAATTGTTGAATGAAACCTTTCAATTAATCCCATTGAATTTGGATTATGTGGCGTTCCTATATGTAAATCTATTTTATAAAAAGATAACATTTCTTTCAGTAAAGTATTATTAAATTCAGAACCTGGGTCTGAACTAATTTTACTTGGTATTCCATAATATGAAAAATATTTTATTAATGCTCTTATTATTTCAGGGGTAGACTTTGTATTTATTTCAATTGCTTGACCTAACTTGCTGAATGCATCAATTATGGTCAAAAATGATTTATTTTCAATAGTAAAAGTATCTATAAGTATTTCTTGAAAGGGTTTTATTTGGGTTTGCGTTAATTGCAATTCAGGTTTAATTGGTTTACGATCATATTTCATACGTTTACATAATTGACAAGAATTTATAACGCTTGCAACTGTTTGATCCATATTATTCCAATAATATGTTCTTTTTAAATGTGCCAGTGTTTCTTTTATACCTCTATGACTTGTTTTTCCTTCATGATATTTTAAAATTATTTCACGTTGTTCGTTTTCATCTTCAACATATACTACTCTTAATGTGCATTCAAATAATTTTACTGAATCCTTTTTAAATAAAGTAGTGACAACTGATGCAAAATCTTTTCTGTGTGCTTCTTCTTCAAAATATATAAAATATTTAATTTTAGGTCTTATGTAACCTTTTAAAAATTCTTTTACTAAATTTGTATTATTTAATGGCATATGTACTTCTAAAACTTTTTGTTTATTTTTTGAAATATCTTTTACAGACATTTTATTTAAATTCCACGAGTAAATTAATATTTGATTTGGTTTTGTATCAATTGCTTCATGTAAAATAGGTATGCTTTCCATATCCATATTTTCATGAGAATGTGCTGTTTCAGTACTAGAATTTTCAGGAATATCAGATGCCGTAATTGTACTACTATCAAATGAAGGTATTGAATAAGGTGACCTTCTAGAAATACTTAAAGTTTTTTCTGAATCAGAAGATATTGTAATTGGAGAAGTTGATCTTATTTGTTTTCCTTTTTTGGAAATTTTATTTGTTAATTTGTTTTCTTTTTTATCAATATTAACTTTCATTGAGAGATTATCATCATCTCCTAGTGCATTTACTTTTAATCTCGATAAAGCGTCCGCATTTTTATTTTGTTTCCCACTTTTATATGTTATTTCAAAATCAAATTCAGCTAATCGTAATTTCCATCGTGTCAATTTACTATTTGGTTCATTTATTGAATTCAACCATACTAGTGGTCTATGGTCTGTATAAATATAAAACTTTTTACCATATAAATAAGGTCTAAAATGTTTTGTTGCCCATACAATGGCAAGGAGTTCTTTTTCTATAGTACTATAACGTATTTCTGCACTATTGAGTGTTCTACTTGCATATGCAATAGGTTTATCACTACCAACAGTTCCTTGAGAAAGTACTGCACCGATTGCATAATTTGATGCATCCGTAGTTAAAATAAAAGGTTTTTCAAAATCAGGAAATTGTAAAAGTGGTGCATTGGTTAATAATTCTTTACATTTTTCAAATGACGATACATATTCTTCATTTATTATTACTTTTTGATTTTTCTTTAAACATTTAGTAAGAGGCTTTGTTAACTTCGCAAAGTCTTTTATAAATTTTCTGTAATATCCAACCAATCCTAAAAAGCTTTTAATTTCTGTTTGCGTTTTAGGCAAAGGAAAATTTAATACTGCTTTTATTTTATCATTATTAGGTTTCAAACCATTTTTTGTAATTGAATGTCCAAGATATAAGACTTCTTTTCGCAAAAATTCTGATTTATCAAGTTGAACTTTTAAATTTGTTTTTCTCAACTGTTCAAAAATTTTTTTAAGTTTATTTATATGTTCTTGTAAACTGGATGAGTATATAATTATGTCGTCTAAATAAACAAGACAATGAATACCTTGTAGTCCACGCAGTACATTATCCATTGTTCTTTGGAATGTAGCTGGGGCTGTTTTTAAACCAAAAGGCATTCTTAAAAATTCATAATGTCCAGACTGAGTACTAAAAGCTGTTTTCTGTCTATCATTTTTATCCATTTCGATTTGATGATATCCACTTGCTAAATCTAAAGTTGAAAAATAAGTGGATTTTCCCAATTTATCAAATAAATCTGTTATATTTGGTAGAGGATATTTATCATCCGTAGTTATATCATTTAATCGTCTATAATCAATTACCATTCTATATTTCTTTTTACCAGATGCGTCATCTTTTTTTGGAACTATATGAACTGGAAAATTCCACGGTGAATATGATTCTTGAATTATGTTATCTTTTAATAACTTTTCAACTTGGTTGTTTATTTCATCATTAATTGTTTGAGGTTGCCTATAAGGTCGAATATATATTGGATCCTCATTAGTAGTTCTTATTTTATGTTTAACATCATTTGTAAATGAAAGGGGTAATTTTTCACAATAGAATATATCTTTATATTGATTGCATAAATTAAAAATTGCATTTCTTTCTTCTTCATTCATATGATTTAATCTCAGTTTTGTTAGATTTTCTGACAATATTTCGTCTAATTCACAATCTGTTTCCATTTTTTCAACTATATTATTTACTTGTATTTCATCAAAATTAAATTTTTCAACATTAAGAGGTTCATTAAAAATAATTGTATGTAGAGTATTTGTAGTATTTTGTATTATAGTTTCAGCAAATGAATTTTTACAATTTACTATAGCTGATGGCATTCTAACGCCAGGATAAAATTCATGAAAGTTTAAAATTCCTGAGTCTGATATAAGATTTACTGGAACTTTAACTTTCATTTCACATCTAGGAATAAGTTTTATCTCATATGGTGGATTATAATTAATAGGAATTGCAGTTTCAGGTGTTAGAAGAAGTTGATTTTTCATATCAATACTAGCTCCTAACAAAGATAATAATTCTGTTCCTATTAAACCGTCGTATCTTCCATCGACTTTATAAATATAAAATTTGTACCAATTATCATTTTTAAATTCATCAGGTAATGGTATAAAAATTACTTCATGATGAGTACTTGTGCCATGTGTACTTACGACTTGAAATGTTTCTTGATATTTGAAATCTTTAAAATATTTTTCTGCTAATTCTGGATTAATAAAAGAACGATTACTCCCTGTGTCAATTAAACATTTGGATGGATTTTTAAAATTTATACTTGGTAATTTTAAATAAGAGTTACAATTTAAATTTATAGTTTCTATATCGGAGGATGCTCTTTTGAGGCCCTCATATAAAAAAAAATCCTTATTTGGAATAGTCATTTTATTTTTATTTTGATTATCTTCGTTTATTACGTGAATATGGTTTGGCTTTTGTGGTGCCGTTCTCATTGTTACATCTTTATCATTCAAATCAGTTGTTTTATTTTGAGGAATACCAAAATTAAATTTATGATAGGGTTGTCGTTTGAAAAACCCTGAAGCTTTGTAATTATTTACTTGCGGTTTATTCGCATTACCAAATTTAAAATTATTTTGTGGCACAAAATGATTATTTGGCCTATTTAGAAAAGGCTTATAACCTTGAGGTTGTATAAATTTATTTGGAGGATTATTATTAAATGTTGGCCTTTGTGGGATGCCAAATTTAAATTGATTTTGTTGAGGAATAAAAGCTGGTTTATTCTCAAATGGTTTTTGAGTAATTATTTTTTTATTTTTCATTTGATATTGTGTTTGGAAATTCACCTCTTCCATCACAACACTTAGAGCTTGTTCTAAAGTAACGCAACTTTTCAGACGCAAAAACCAAGTAAATCTTCAGATAAATTGTACATAAATACATTTAATGCAGTGCTATTATAAATTATAGCCTTGGCTGCTCTAACTCCCGAATCTTCAATTAAATTCACTTTTGCAATCAAAGAACTTCTCACATTTTGAATACGGTGGCAGAAATCGATGTAGGATTCGTCATTTTTAATTTTAAGACTTTCAAGTTCAATAGCAATACATTGTTCTGACCTTGGGTCGCCAAAATGTTGAGTAAAAAGATTTTTCAATTGTATCCATGTTGTAATATCGCTACGTTCACTTAATAATGAGGCTGCTCTGCCTATAAGTCTACTTGAAATAACATGAAATAAATATAACTCTTGTGCTGCAGTAATTTCGGTTCCACTTAAGCTACGCACATATTCACATTTTGAAATAAATAAATTTAATAATTTTTCATTCCCATCAAATTTAGGAATCAATTTCACAATTTCATTCGTTATAATCCTCATAGGTTCCATTTTAAATTATTATTAAATTATTATTTAAAATCAATTCAAAATATTAAAATTGAGTATGCGTTTGTACAATATAACACGTATAACACAAAAATTCAAAATATAATTAAAGAAAGGAACATAAAAGTTCAATAAAAACACAAAAATCAATAAAGACACATTAAAATCAATAAATTCACATAAAAATCAATTATGACGCATAAAAATCAATAAATTCACATAAAAATCAATTATGACGCATAAGAATCAATAAATTCACATAAAATTCAAATAAAAACGCATAAAATGACAATACATTCACATAAAAATCAATAAAGACACATAAATTCACATAAAAATCAATAAAAACGCATAAAACGTCAAAAAAATTCACATAAAAATCAATAAAAACGCATAAAACGTCAAAAAATTCACATAAAAATCAATAAAAACACATAAAATCAATAAGTTCACATAAAAATCATAAATTCGCATACAATAAATCAAAAATAACAAGTGTATTGGCAATTTTTGTCCAAAAACACTAAGGGTCGAATAGCAGGGCAAGAATACGGAAAGTGAATGATTTTCGACTCACTTAAAACCGCTCGATCCCATGCCTCGGTGATTATTCCACTCGCTGAATTGTTTCTCAACTCCTTTTTCCAATACAGTCGTATTTGTTTGGTTCGAGTATTTTTTTACGTGGATTTGTCAGGAACACACGAAGTTATTCAGGACAACTGCACCAGATATGTAGGTTGCGCCAGACAAATTATATTTCACAATTGTTGAAGTAAGCGCCGGACAAATTAAATTTCCACGACTTTCAAAAAAAATACAACCGGCTGCGCCAGACAAATTGGACGGAGCCGAGATTTTAATAAAATAAACAACAAATTAAATTTGAAGTTAATTTTATTGGTCTTACTTTTGACCGTACAATTCAAGCGAAGATAAAATAATGACAATTTGTACTTAGTAACTTCCTTATATAACTTTTATAAATGCGTAGGCGATTTCTAGTACATTCTTCATTGTAATAAACAACTAAGTAGTTACATTTCTCATACTTTAGCGAGAAAAACATCTAAGTACATAAATGCTTATTCAGCTATGCGCAATTAAATCAAATCAACATGTAGAGTACCTCTACTGCGCATTATTCATAGAAAAACAACATAAGTACAAAAAGTGCTTAATTGGTACTTTCACAATCTAAGGAAGTACCTACTTGTATGATTAAATATGTCGCAATTGGACTTCGGTAAACAACGGTGGGTTTGTGGTACATATAACTACCTCTGTTTTTGTTATGAAAATAACCGGCGATTGTTTTCGTGTTGTGTTGTGTTGTGGTTATATCTCTATTGTTTATTTACACCAAAAACGAAGATACATTATATGTGAGTATATTGAACAATATGCAATTATAATTCTAGTTTTACTATTATAAAGATGCGTTTCTATTAGTTGTTTATGTGTTGCATTGTTTATTCCTACTTTTACTTGTCGATTTGTTGTTTTGTATTGCTAGTTATAGGTTTATTGTTTTTTTAAATTAAGTAGCGTTTCGTCAACGCTACAGTATGCAGATCGAAAATAAATTTTAATACGTCGCATTAAGGTATAATATTCCATTTGACTAATTTGGCTTGTTTTGCACTAAGTTTCTACATATTTTTTAAAAATAGAAAAATAAATTTTGTCTCGTGGTAATAACAAACAAAAAACAAAACATAAAAGTTATTAATGGCACATCAAATAAAATATACAAAAATATAATTAGTATGCGTGTTTTTTTCTTGTAGGTAGTATACCCATTAGGTCTTTTAAGATTATAAAATACCTCCTCGTTATAATTTTTAGGTTTTGTGAAAAAACTTAACCATTGAAATTTTTACCTCAAACAAAAATGACTTTTCCACTTTTGAAGTCACTTTTTGCTCTGTTACCATAAGTTTAGGCCAACTAAATGTGATGGTGACTTATAACAATTAAATTGTGATATTAATTAAAACAATATATTGTTAATATTGAAAATTCTAGCACTGCAAACAAAAACTGCGCTGAAGACAGTTTTTGTATGAGATTATTACATTTCAATTGTTACAATTTTTTCAAAGAATCTAAAAAATATTATGCAGTAGTATTATTGTATTTTAAAGGGCCCATTATTATACTACCTACACAAAAAAAACACTACGTTTGTGCTAATAGTTTGTTCTAGTAGTCATAATTACTAAATTTCTAATGAAATCTGGAGTTCGCCTAAAAAACTAAAATATCCCGTAACTCCTAAACTATTCCTAATCGCTGAACATACAAAGTGATTAAATCAATAAGCCTGGCGGTGTTCAAACTCACCACCCATTTTTTACATCAGTATTAAAATATCCTGCATACAAAATGTCCCAAAAACACAGGGTGGATACTTGGATGCTTTCCATACAGAAATCAGATTTGTGATTCCTACTACTACACACCAGCAAAAATATGTATGCACGCAGTTTGTATGTGCTACAGAGCGCTAGGGACGATGAACACAGTGTGGCACAGTCAATTAAATTATACATTCATTCATAGTGTTTGATATTTGCGTAAAACCCGATATCGCAAGATTGATAAAAAATATGAAAGAAATATTACATCCATTTTGAAATTCAAAATGGCGGACATGTTTTATTCTATTAATTTTGATATGGATGTTACTTTATTTTCAAGATTACCCGGATTTGGGTCATCAAATTAGCATTGCAGTTCAACGGGGCAATGCCACCAGCATGGTTGGGTATGCTGCCAACCGTTAGTAGGCAAAAAAAAAATAGACTTTCACAGCATGCGGGTGGTCCCACTGTTTCATGTTTAGTACTAGTACGTAGTACTATTATTTATTCTGTGGTACTAGTATTATTTTTTAGTAGATAATAAACAAATTACTTGTCTCATAGATTTATATTTTGTAATTTCATCTGATATATTTAAACTACCAAACTATAAAAAGTGCTAATGTTTTGCATAATCTCTAAGTCCAGTACATACCAGTCATCGCATCAAAAACTGCTAATAACCTGCTTTATAAATTGAAATGAGCTCTGTATTGAAATTAGGCCTCCGGATAAAAGTGTGTATCCAACCTCCTTGAGATAGGCGTTACCGCTGTCTTTAGAACGGAAACTTTTTGCGTAGTTGCTACGAAGTAAATATACATGTCTACGCTAGTTGCAGACGCTTTTTATATCAAAATATAATACAAATTTAGTTCAATTGAAACTAATCATTTGTGTTCAACCTACGCATGGTGTCCAGACAGGCGCATATAAATTGGCTATTGCTTCATGTGTAGACACAGCAGCTCGATTAAGATGGCTTGCGAGCAGCGCTACTGCCGCTGAACATATTATTGTATAACATATTATTGTATTTTAAAGGGCCCATTATTATACTACTTACACAAAAAAACACAACGTTTGTGCTAGTAGTCATAATTACTAAAATTCTAATGAAATCTGGAGTTCGGCTAAAAAAATTAAAATATCCCGTAACTCCTAAACTATTCCTAATCGCTGAACATACAAAGTGGTTAAATCGATAGGCCTGGCGGTGTTCTAACTCACCACCCATTTTGATCCATCAGTATTAAAACATCTTGCACATAAAATGTCCCAAAAACACAGGGTGGACACTTGGAGGCTTTCCATACAAAAATCAGATTTGTGATTCATACTACTACACACTAGCGAAAATATGTATGCACGCAGTTTGTATGTGCTACAGAGCGCTAAGGATGATGAATACAGTATGGTACAGTCAATTAAATTATACAGTCAGTCATAGTGAGGACACTACGAACTATATTTAAACTAGTCATGTTACATAAATGGTATGTTAATTGTAGGAGTTATTTTATTGTCATATCATGTTCATTCACATAACAGATATTACATATTTGTTTTGTCTTGCTGGGAGAAATGGGTTGGTTTAAACTATATAAAATTGTAATTGTCTACATCTAAACTAATATTATAAAGAGGTAAAGTTCGTTGTAAATTAGTTCGTTAAAGCTAATCTCTGAAACTGATGATCCGAATCTGAAAATTCTTTCACTGATAGAAATCTATACTATTCCTGATGGGCTACTACTAGACTACTTTCTTCATCGCAAAGTTTCCGTGGGATAACAAAAACACTACGGGCTGAGACGAAAGGCATGGCAACTAGTATTTAATAAATTGGAATGAATTACTTAATAGGTAGAGAAATGTCACAACCAGAACCCTTGGCTTCACATAAACAAGATGAATTAAATAAGATTGCATCACATTGCAGAGGCTACCAGTATAACGAAAAAATAAAAAGAAAAAAAAAAACAACAGTTTGGCAACAATTTTGTTGTTATCCTTTATTTAGTCTTATTTTAAGTCTGATTATAATTTAGTTGTATTATAATGTTTATTTTGTGATCATATATGCAATTAGTGTGAAAAATATACGATTTTGTTTTTATTAGGTACACATATGTTATACAAAAGTTTATTTGGACTTTTATTAATCCTATACCCCGCGGTTTCACTCAAGTGTTTTTCCAGGACATGTATCAAATTTCATCCAAATCCGTTAATTTTTCTTCACAAAAGAACCACCTTCCATACTCCATTCAATCCTGAGATTCATTTTCGCCGTACCTTTAAAAAATGTATCTTAATAAACTTTACTACCCTTAAACCTTTAAATTACTCAATATTTCCTCTCAATTTAAAATCTCTGGGTTAATTAGTTTAGGCTGTGTGTTATATGTTAGTCAGTCAGTCAGTGTGTCACGGTTCTGTTTATAGGCATAGAAGATTAATAATCTAAAGATTATGTTGTCGACTGTACTAATCCATTCAGATTTTTAGGATAAAATCAATGGGACGAGTTACTGAAACGAAAAATTAAAATTAATAAGTAGGTGCATTAAATTTTAAGTCAAAACCTAAGCTCACATGCAATAAACACGAGCGTGCTCACAGTGAAAGCTGCATTTGAATAGGTGCAGTAGTTTTTACGACATGTCAAACATAAAATGACGTACATAAATACATTTACTCATGCACACATTGGTATTCTGATAAAATCATTACGCTCCTATTTCGTAGCCGGGTAAAGACCCGCCAGTGGCAGCTCTCGTTTTTCAACTGACAGTATACATCAAACTCGAAAACAACGCTTCAATACTCTACTGTCCTTAAGGACTATTTATATGTACTGTGATTAGGGTCTTGGCCACGGAACCCTAAGATTATGTGTGTCCGACATGTACTTGGCCGGTTTCTTTTGCGTCTTGAGTACGTGAGTAATAAAGTTATCTATGGTCTTGCCCAAGGAGATTGAAATCATTATTATTTAAAATCTAAGTTAGACGAAATGCCCAGTCAAAATAACGGCACATCCACACTGAATACCAATCAAACCAGAAGTTTACGCTCTCAATTCAGGTTACCAAAGATAAATATTCAATCATTTTCAGGAAAGTATACGGAGTGGAAGAGCTTTAAAGATCTTTTCAGTTCACTTGTTCATGAAAGGCCTGATTTGGACGATGTCGAGAAGTTGGTCTATCTCAAAGGATATTTAACTGGTGAGGCAGAGCAATTACTGAGCAATATTCCAATAACTTATGACAACTACTCGTATGCTAGATGTTGGAAACTACTTAAGGGCCGGTACAACAACAAACGGTACATTTCGCATCACATACTAAAAACACACACACACACATCACATGCTAAGTCAGAGGAATCTTACTCATGAATCATTTGTTGGACACTACAGATGATAGTTAAGCAGCATTGTCAAATATTGGGGTTCAAACGTAAAATTGGGATATACTAATAATTCACATGATTGCACTTAAAATAGATCCAGAACCCAAAAGACAACGGGAATTCTATGCTACCGACAGCGATGTGTCAGATGAATTGCCCACATACAAACAATTTCAGGATTTTTTGACAAAGAGCTACAGAGCGCTGGAGTTTTTGGATTCTGGGTCACCACACAAAAATAAAAAATATGTAAATAAAATGAAATCAATGCACGTTGCAAAGATTCAATGTCCGTTTTGTATGGAAGGTCTCACATTAACTCAATGTAAAGGGTTTCAAAATGAAACTGTTGACGCTCGACGCAGGTTTGCCTATGACAAGAAAGCTTGTTTTAATTGCTTGGGAAGCAATCACCCTGCCAAAGACTGCCGCACTAATTTGAGATATCGAATTTGCAAGCGAAACCATCATTCGCGACTACATCCTAAGGGTATCTTTCATCTGTAGAATTTAAGAGGAGTGAGTGTGTTGCCACTTCTTCAGAAGGTGATACATCTACATCTTTTCACGCAGCACAAATACCCCTCATGGTCTCTTGTTGTGCCACTGGCAAGGTTCAACAACAAGTTGTTGAATAGAATGTTGTTTCCAAGGCGATGGTTACCATCGAAATTCATTCCCAGATTGATTCAAATGTGAAAATTCCAGTGAAAGCACATGTACTTAATTGTATAGCTTCTCTTCTTCCAACGAAAAGAGTTAAGGCAAGAGAATGGAAGGAACTCCGTGAATTGATGTTAGCTGATCCTGATTATCACACTCCCAATCGAATTGATCTTTTTTTGGAAGTAGAAATATACACCGATTATTTTACAAGACGTGTCTAGCCCAGGGGCTCCCAAACTTTTTCAGTTCGCGGCGCACTTACAGGCATTGTATTTTGTCTCGGCGCCCTAGCTAGTCGAAATAGGATACAATGAAACTAGGCATAAAATTAAAACATCCACAATATGAAGCTGAGTTTATATATATATATATTTACACTCAAGAATACATTTATTATTTAAGTAAATACGAAATAAAATACACTGGCAACTTAATCAATGTGACGTGATATTATTACTCAAATAAGCTACTGAACACGAATGTGACATGTGAGCTTAGTGAACTCCACATTTTTTTTAAAGCTTGAGGTAAGGCTTAACACCGCTACTCTCATTTCGTGCTCAACATTGATCTTTGAGCGATATTTTCTGTTATTTACAGCTACAACTGAAAATCCGGCTTCACATTAATAAGATGTTGCAAAGGGAACGACAATTCTTAGAGCATTTTCTATTAGTTTTATATAAAAAAATAAAAAAAATGTATCCGCGATTTTAGTAAAGTTGAGTAAAGAGGAGCGCCCGCCGCGGGGGGTCTTTACTCTCTATGGCGCACTATGGTGCCGCGGCGCATACTTTGGGAAACCCTGGTCTAGCATATTTCATAGATCTAATTAAAAGTGTGAATATTAGGTACCAGCTCCTCGTGCGTGGACCGCATAAATTAGGTTTAACGAACACATTTGTCTTTTTTTCGTTCTTAGTCATGATCCGTCCACTTGTCCACTTGTGTTATTTACTTCCTCTATTTGTCGCCTTTCACCTCTCGAGAGCTCCTCCGCTTCGCAAATCTGAACTGCTTTTGCCAATGTAAGCTCATCAGTACGCAGCAACCGATCTCTCACTACGTGATTAGATACTGTCAGTGTTGGTAGATGTATCCTCAGTGGATGTAGCCAGAACTGCCTATTTTGGTAACATTTATCCTCTTTTGACGTATGGCATCATATTTTGGGGAAATTCTGTGAATGTCAACAGTATTTTTGTTCTTTAGAAGCGAAGCCTTAGAATTATGTATAATATGAAAAACGATGAGTCCCTAAGAAATGTATTCAAAGAAAAAAAGTATCTCACCCTCACAGGAATCTACATAGTGGAGCTATGCATTTTTGTCAAAAGTGATGTCCACTTATTCATTAAGAAATCTGAGATGCGTGTAAGAAAAACTAATATGAGAAGACGCGATGACTTGTAACTGTCAATAGTTAAAACTGCGATATATGATAAAAGCGCTTTTGTTACAAGTATTCGTGTTTTCAATCATCTTCCAAAGCATATTCAGGAACTTCCTAAAAATAAATTTAAAATTATATTAAGAAAATGGCGGATAATTAATGTTTTTTATGAGCTCAAGGAATTTTTTGCAATGAAGACGTAACCACAAAATAAATAATAGTTGAAATAACCATAACAAAATAATTTAATGCCTATGATAATTATAATGACTAATAAATTGAAATTATTGTTGATGTTATAATACTGGTAATTTAATTTATTAATTTTGATGTATAAATACTAACACAATTTACTAACATTATTTGGCAACGCCCTTAATGGGTATAATGTACTTTACCTTGCATGACTTTTTTTTTACCGTGATCTGTCCTCGATGTACATTAAGCTTAATAAATAAATATAAAATATGAAATAAATATGAAATACTCCGCATACCAATCGATCGCGTACGAAACCATCAGCGAGATGTTCAAACTCGCAACTATGGCTCAATAGCTTCAACGGCGTGACGAACTGGCTTATCGATTCTCCGGCGTTCTGATTACGAGTGAAAAACTCGAATCGTAACATAGCCACATTACACTTTCTTTCAAAACGTTTTTCGTACTCATTTTTCAAACACTCCAAGTCATCGGCTGTTTCGTCTTTGCCGTACGTAAATGTTGAAAATATCTCGTAACCTTCCGCCCCAATGAGGTTCACCTACAAGCTAGCCTGAACATCTTTAGGCATTTTGTTCACCCCCGATGCCTTGAGAAAAACTTCAAACTGCTTCCACCATATTTTACCTTCAATTGCAGAACTTCAATTTGCAGTTTTGGTGGTGGTTGCGTGCCCTCCATACTTTTCTTCTTTTTTTTCTTTACTTTTATTTTTGTAGTACACGCCTAGCAATTATTAAGTCACAAAAACTAGCAATAACTCTGTAGTTTTGTATTATAATGAGACACCGCTGTCACCATGTAGTGAAACACAAGCTTGCTGGTATAACACTGATATATTAACCAAACGAGGGTGACTTACAAACAATCGAACAGTCGAACAATCGAATCTACCCGCAGTAATAATCAGTAGTAGTTACCCGCAGTAATCTCATTCGTGCTCTATTCGCGCTACAGTCTGCGTATGTCTCTCTATATTTGTTGTAGATGCATGAATACGAGATGGCAATGTAGCTGTGTGGGTTGTTTTTGTTTATGTGTAGCTGCACTCGGTACTTGTGTGGTAATTTATCTGGGTATGTAAGTATGTTATTCCAGGACCAAAATGATACTTACTACTTTTCTATCAAAATAGGTTTAGCCGTCAAATATTTTTTATCGAATTCTTGGCTTCTACTCTGAGATGGAGATACAAAGTACACCAGAATTTAAGTCAAAACTCAACACTGAAAACCGCATTTCAATCGGTCCAATAGTTTTTACGTGATGCGCGAACATACATACAGACAGATAATCAAACGCCATTATTAATGTAATATTTTTGTTATGTAGCTTATTTTATGCTCGCTAGGCTATATCTTTTTTAATTATCTTCGTTGTACAGACATTTTGCTACTTACTGCTATATCATCACTAAATATAAAAGAAAGTCACCGAACGCGTAAGTCTGTCTGTATACAAATATCTCAGAAAATACTTAACCGATTTTGTTCCAATTTTCATCTAGACGTAGCTTGATTTAAGAGAATGGTTTTAAAGTATAACTCATAAGTATTTTGTCTAAGTTTATCCAATGTAGGGTGAATTTTATCAACGAATTCAGAATAAAAACAGGCGTCTGTGTTGTGTTGCGTACGCTGCATATAACATAAGTGCTATATGAAAGTAATGTATGAAAGGAATGTTTTTCTTAAAAAAGTTCTACAAAAACGTCCATGACACCATATTCTATGTACCTACGTTATTTGAAGCTTCCTGTAAGCTTAACATAACGTTTTTCAGTAACAAAACATTATAATGTTTTGACTCAACTGTATAAAGCTCTTTGTGCATAACTGTAACTTATCAAATACAAAATACTATGGTACGAAAAATCGTCTTCAAATGGAATAGCAAATAATTACTAAAAAAAACGATTGAACCAATTTTGATGAAGTTTATATGGGACTACACTGAAAGTCTACCATTTTGAATAAAACAACAATTATCCAAATCGGTTTAGAAATTTTAGAGATTTGAGGCAATATATAAATAAAATCAAATGGACTTACTAAAAAAAAAAACTCTAGTAACTACTGAACCAATTTTGGTAAAACTAGCTTAAAAGCTGAAAAAACACGTCTGCTCTGCCAAAAAATAACTTATGCCAATAAATTATATACCGTTGGAATGTGCTTACCAAGCCTTCAATTTGGTACCCATATTGTAAAATCCGAAGTTTTCATTATTTCGCTTTTTAAAATGGTGCCATACTAACGAAATATAGAATTAAAATAATTAACTAGCTTAAACGCTAAAAAACACGTCCGCCCTGCTAAAAAATGAGCATTTGCCAATAAATTAGATACTGTTGGAATGTGCTTTTCAATTTGATACCCTTATTGTAAAATACGATATATTTTATTTCGAATTTGATAATGGAGCCACACTGCCGCCATATTGTATGTTTTCAAAAAAAAAGTTACTCAACCTTTGTTACAAGTAACATAGGTTGAGTAACTTAGGTAATCGCCAAGGGGCGATGTAAGGATTCTAACGATACCCCATACGTCTAAATCTGTTCAGGCATTTAAAAGTTATGGTGGAATAAAGAAACTCACATACATACAAACATACATGAACGCTAAAAACAGTACACTCCTTTTTTTTGGGCAGTCATATAAAAAGGCGCGATTGTGAAGAATGTGAATCAAAAGACGGTGTTTGGTGTTATTTTAACAGTTCAATATTTTATCATTTTCAAGTTGAAACAAAAATGACATCGCACTCGACGAAAAACCGTATAAATTTTTTTGTTTCAATTTTATTATAATTCTAGCCTACAACTTATTTTGAGAAAACAGCTTTTGTTAGATGACATGACTAAGTGTTCCATGTATTCCTATGGTTTATATAAATGCTTATGACTTATGACTTAAAACGAACACTAACACTATAGTGATTTGACTCTGGAGTTTATGAAATCAGACGTTTTGGGATTATTAATAATCTACTACCAGAAAAATCAAAAGATAAATACGAAAAAGCCTATAACGATTTCAATCAACGGAAAACAACAAAAGAAATCATGGCTGTATCCGAATCCGTCCTTTTAATTTATTTCCAACACGTAATTCGAAAACCAAGCAGCCTATGGTGCATTTATTGCTTTAATTTTGTCACAAAAGGTATGAAAAGTAGGGTATTCACCTCGAGGATAAAGCCTGTCTTACATCACAGGCGGCACCTTGGACCCCTCGCATCATTCAGGACTTTAGCTACGCTCGGGAGTTAACTCTACAGCAAATCGTGACGTAATACACTGTTTTATGCTCTTGGTGCATAATCTACTATTATGCACTAGAATATAAAATGCTAATTTATTCCGCTTACACCCAGCAAACTCAAGAGTTTTACGAGCATGAGAAGTGAACATGTTTTTTTCTTCGTTTTCAGGGTCCTATCGGAATTATGACAACCAGCTTCGGCGCTCCGAAAGAAATCATGGATACAGTCTCGATAAACTCACCTCTGATTAACAATGTCTTTATGGAATCCATGTCACACTTTGTGCGGGAGAGAATCCTTGAGAGGGTCGTCCATACCAAAGGAGCTGGAGCATTTGGTTTCTTTGAAGTAACACATAACGTGACTGACATCTGCAAGGCTAAACTTTTCAATCGAAATGGAAAGAAAACTCCTGTTGTTGTGAGGTTTTCTCCAAGTGTTCAAGACAAAGGAGGTGCTGATACAAATTTCAACCCCAGAGGATTTGCTGTCAAATTCTATACCGAAGAAGGCAATTTTGATCTTGTTGCAATTCATACACCGATGTTTGCGATAAATGATCCTAATTTTTTTCCACTTATAGGCAAAGCTTTAAAACGAAACCCAGTGACTAATTTAAGAGACCTGAATATGCTTTGGGATATTTTATCTTTACGACCCGAAACAGTATTCATTTTCATGTACTTGTTTGGAGGTAACGGAGTCCCCGATGGTTTTAGGTATATGCCTGGCTTTAGTATTCACACTTACCAAATCTACAATAAGCGAGGAGAATCGTACTTTGTAAGGTTCCACATTATGCCAGATTTAGGCATACGAAATTTAGTTAATCCAGAAGAGATAATTAAACTAGCTGGTACAGATCCAGATTACGCAATTAGAGATCTATACAACGCAATCGAGAGTGGTAATTTTCCAAGTTGGACTATAAGTTTGCAAGTCTTAACGTCTGAGGACGTAAAAAAAGCTAAATTTAACGTGTTTGACATGACAAAAATATTGCCACTTAGAAAATATCCACTGAGGCCTTTAGGCAAACTTGTGTTAAATGAAAACCCTAAAAGTTTTTTTGCTGATATAGAACAGCTTGCTTTCTGTCCGGGTAATTTAGTGCCTGGTATGTTGGGAGCACCAGATAAGATATTTCAAGCTCGTCGATTTAATTATAGAGATGCTCAGATTTTTCGCTTAGGAGTAAACTTTAACAAAATACGCGTGAATTGTCCTCTCAGAAATGTTCTATCATATGATCGTGATGGAGTGGCCCCTGTTGGTTATAATGGAGATGGTGCGCCAAATGTTTTTCCAAATAGTTACCACGGTCCGATTCCTTACATCGATAAAAATAGGCCTAAACTAATTAACGTGACAAACGACGATTCGAATATTTATGACCAAGCAACTGAGTTTTACATGAATGAAATGACAGAAGAAGCGCGGTTCGAATTTATAAATAACATTGTATTGTCATTAAGTACAATTTATGAACATTTACAGAAGAGAGTAATTGAAATGTTTTCCAGAGTTCATCCTGATATCGGGTACAGGATAAGAAAAGGATTGGCTCAAAATGGTGCTTACTAGGATCAATAATGGAAGTTGTAGGTACATTATTTACAAATCTATGTAGACCTACAGCTGATTAAATATTATGTGTAATTTATATTTGTTTAAATTATATTAATTAGTGTAGAAGACATGGAAAACAAGCACTATAATTATCAGCCTTTTTAAAAATTAAAATGAGTATGTAGTACAGGGCAATGACCCGTCCACCCAACGGCTTCACCCACTAGTGGGTGCACAGGTGATTGGCATTCACCTCTCCACCTACTGCACAAGAGTTGGAAACTAATAATAAAATAATCGACATATATGAAGAAAAAAAAACAACATGCATTATAATTATGCAGTAAGACATTTTAAAGAGACAGATGTCAAAGTGACAGGTGTCAAACATACAGATGATGCATCATACAAAAATATTTAAAAAAAACTACTTCTCCTTCAAATTGTTCTTTTTATAATCAAACACTAATAAGAATAAAATAATTGACCCACAACAATCTGCACTAAATCATCACTTTCTTAAAATTAAAAATGTTATACCATTTCAAAAATACAACATACGTTATCAAAGAGCTTTTAAAGAGAAAATTTAATTAAAATATTAGAAGAAAACAACAGTAGTTAACGCATTGAATATAAGTATTATTAGACAGTACCTACTGATAATATATTGTAGTAAAGGTAATTGAGACAAATAATGTTAGGTGTGTTTTTATTAATCCAACCCCTTTGTTGCCATTTGTCCTCCATGGTTCTGATATGGAATGCGGGTGCTTTGGACGTAGTACGATAACAATGTCGATTTTCTGTATTTATCTACTTTTCTGATGGTTTATATAGATTCTTTTGGATTTAGTTAAATAAAAGCACTTGTTTCTAAATGTAGTTTTTATTGATGTATCGGTCAGAGAGGAGAGTTTTTTTTACATTACGTTCCATAGATACTAAAATTATATTAAGGGATGCGTTCAGTGCACCCAGCACCACAGACAAAAAATATTTCCATAACATCCTCCCGGGCGAGGAAAACTAAGAAGGTGCAAATCAATTTATATTTTGTGATTTACATAAGATTCTCTTCTTATCACACAATGAAAATATTTTAACAAATTACACATTATGTAAGTTTTTAACATAATTTACTTAGTTACCAAACTCTATACTTGAGTTTATTTCAATAGAAGTATTTTAAATAGCTAGGTATTGACAGTAACAGTAAAACTTCTGAAACTGAATTATTTTTACTGTTCAGATTGTTACAAAAAAACATTTTACTATAACTGGGTATGTATGCAATTAATACAATTTATTATGATCACATTGTTACTTGCAATAGACGTACCACACAGCAATGCAGTCAAAATCAGTCAAAATGCAATAAACATTAAACTTGTGAGTTACTATAAAGTATGAGTTTGTATCATTAATCTAAAAACCTTCAAGGTAAAGGTAACCTTACCTCTCGTCCACATCTAGTAGTGGATGTTAAGAAGAGGTTTGCAAGCATTAAGGGCGTCACAGACGACTAAGATACGATAATATTTGATGTTACGATATCTGAATATAAAATATTATAGCATCTTAGTGTATCACACACGGTTAAGATACGATAATATATTGAAATAATTCATTCGCTCGCGGGCCGTCCTAGGTACCACACGTATTTCTTCACCGCTTTATATATACAGAATGATAAAATATGAGTAGTACGGTTTCACTATTAGATTTATTAGATAGCTCATCAGACGACGATTCTTATTTTGAATTTGATATGCAAATTGCATTAGCGCACTGTAAAAGGTGATCACTTTGGATAGTGAAAAGAAAATCACATAAATTTTTGAAAAAACCGCAGTTAATTTAATCTTTAAGCAGATGTCTCTACAAAAAAAAAAAAAAAACTTATTTTAATAAGTCGAAGTAAACTTTTCTCGAAATTTATAATTTGTTTAAGGAAGATATAGTGAAACAAAATACGAACCCTTGGGAGAGCATTTGTACAGAACAACGACTTGCTAAGAACTATCTCGATTACCTCAGCTTTTAAACGTAAAAAACTACAGCTAAATCGGTCCATTCGTTCAAAAGATACGATTCGCACCGCTCTCCCTCCCCCCCCCCCCTCCCCCCTCCATCCTTAAATTATAGCTATGAATCATCTTGTTTACTCCAGCTTTCAAACAAAAAAAAACACAGCTAAATAGGTCCATTTGTTTGCAAGCTACGAATTTCACCCCCTTTTCTTTCTCACCTCCCCCCTCCCCCGTCCCTTTCCCCATATACCTAAGAACCATCTCGATCATATCAGCTTTCAAACAGAAAAAACTATCCGTTTGGGAGCTACGATGCCACACACACACACACACACACACACACACACACACACGCAGTGATACACACCCTTAGCTAATAACAACCGTCTCATTGTTCAGGGGTTAAAAAAAACCGTCGCGAATACAAAACAGAGCAACCTGTAGAGCATTTACGATATATTTTGTATCTTAAGATAGTATATTAATATATATTTTCTATCTTTTACGATATATTTCACATCTTACGATGACATCTTTTAATAAATTCCATATCGCTCGATATCTTAAGATACTGTAAGATACAAATATATATTATCTTCGCCGTTTGTGATGGTTCATGTAAATTGTATAGCGAGCGATATTTTAACTTAAGATAAAATATTATCGTATCTTAGCCGTCTGTGACGCGTTATACTATTCAGAATGTATGGTATGACAAATGAGGAATGTTTGAATTGTGAAAAAAGAACATCACATATAACAAGAGGGCTGTCGTAGCAATGCCAGTCACAGGAAAATGTAAAAATAATTGTGTGTATTTTATAGTGCTCTTTATTCATTAAACTTGTGAAACAACTAGAAGGTACTCACAGGAACTCAACAGCAAAATGATGGAACCCCTTCGAGTTTGGGCTCATTTGGTTTGTCTTGATGAGTTCTCTGGTGGTATGTGGTTTTCAGGGTCTGATTATGGAGCCGGAAGGTAGTCACAGGAATGCAACAACAAAATGATGGAAAATGGTCATAACTAATTCAGAAAAGTACCAGAACGGATTCCAGAGACTTCGAGAGTGGAAAGCAGGCGTTGTTTTATATGCAAGGAAATAGGGCACTTGAAGTTGCATTGTCCAAAAAAGAAGTCTGGATCTGGATTGACTAAAGATGAAAAAGGAACTGGGGCTAATACGATGCTTACATCGGTTTTTGTAGTCTCTGCTGAAACTGACCTTGGAAACTGGTATGTGGACAATGGTGCAACGAGTCATGTAACGATGAGAGCAGATTTATTAGAGGACTTCAAAGAATTTGAGAAAAATCAGACCGTTGCTACAGCGGGTGGAAGCACTGTAAAGGCAGTTGGCATAGGAAGTATACAGTTTGAAACTGTTGTGAATGGAAACCCAGAGAAGTTTCACCTCAGAGATGTTTGGTACGTGCCTGGAATAAAGAGAAACTTATATTCTGTATTGGAAGCAAAAGACAGAAACCCGTCTAGTGTGTTTGAGTCACGGGTTGAATCATGTACCATCAAGATTGACGGTAAAGTCATAGTTACGGTATCTAGTCAGGCAGACGTTCGAAGCATGGAGGTTTGTACAGGATGATTTGTAAGGCCTTGAAACCAATGCCTCCAGTCAATGTGACAATGGTACAGAAGGAGGATTTACTGCAGTTATATCACGAGCGTTTCACATCAAAATAAAAGGCATGTCATTCGTGTTATTGAACGAGAACTGCTAATAAAGACAACAGACAGTAAGGAGTTGTGTGATGGTTGTGTTTTTGGGAAAACGCACAGGCTTAAGTTCGGTACGAGAGAGAAAGCCACGAAACCTGGAGAAAGGTTACACACGGATGTCTGCGGACCATTTCCAGAGTCGTACGCAAAATTTAGATTTTTTTGATCATTAAGGATGAATTTAGCCGTTTTAGATATCTTTATTTGTTAAAGGTGAAGTCTGAAGTTTATGAAAAGTTGAGACAGATGTTGGCTGAAGTAAAGACTTCTGGACATCATGTTCAGGAACTTTCAAGCGACGGTGGTTGTGAATTAAATAATGAGAAAGTTCGAAAAATATTGGTAGAAAATGGCGTAAGACAACGGTTGGTGATGCCGTACACACCAGAACAGAATGGTTTGAGAGAACGAAAAAACCGCACAGTTGTAGAGTGTGCGCGCTCAATAATGTATGCTCACGAGGAACTACCTCAGAAATTATGGGCGGAGTTAGTCGAAACAGCTGTTTACATTCTGAACAGGACTGCAAAGAGTATAATAATACAGGACTGGACCGACTACTGTTGAAGGTAAATCACCTTACGAACTTAACCACAGATTAAGCACTTAAGGATAATCGGAGCTCCGTGCTATGTTCATATTCCAAAACAAAAGCGGAAGAAACTTGACAAGAAGGCTGTCAAATGCCAGTTGGTTGGATATGATGGTGACGATGGTTATCGGCTTTTGATTAAAAGTTCGAGCAGGATATTGAGATCAAGAGACGTGACTTTTGCTGAAAGACCACTCGAAGGATAAAAAGAGAACAGATCTCTGGTGAGTGATCGAGATATTGGAGAGAAATACCTTATGAAGTTTGGAACCAACCTTCTACCTCTAAAGATCCTGTTTGTGGAGAATTGGCAGTAGATGGAGAACTAAGTCCTAACTCGATGGACATTCAAGCAAGAGAAGATTATATTGTCAATGACGGTGAAGTCAGAGAAGACAATGAGCTTCATGAGGATGATGGATGTCAATTTGTTGTACTGAACTCAGATGATGATGATGTTTTCAACGACGATGAAGCTGAAACATTTGATCTCATTGAAGAATCTATTGAACTTGAGGAGGAAAGAGTTGAAGTGGATGAACCGATGAATATAAACGAAATCCAAGAAATCGGCCTAATGATTTTGAGAGATCGCACCACTTTGAGACAACCAAGCAAATTCAAAGATTATATCATGAATATGGAACAAAGTCATACAGTACCAGAAACTTTTAAGGAGGCCGTAAGGTCACGTGACTACAAGGAGTGGCAGAAAGCCATGCAAAATGAAATGGATTCGTTGGTTGATAATAAAACTTGGGTACTTGTAGAACCAACAATGAATAGGAAAAGTATACCATGTATCGGATTAAGTACAACCCAGATGGTTCGGTGGATAAGTACAAGGCAAGGTTAGAGATAAAGGGCTACTCGCAAAAAAAAGGGATCGATTATGATCAAACCTTTAGCCCTGTTGCCAAGTTAGGAACGGTAAGAGCTGTACTTAGTGTCGCTGCAAGCGAGAAGATGATTTCTACAGCGTTTTTATATGGAAATCTTGATGAGAAAATTTTCATGAAGCAGCCGGAAGGATATAATGATGGCACTGTACTTGTCCTATTATATAGAGAGTTTGATACTTACATATAGAGTTTGTCTATTGAAAAAGAGTCTTTATGGCTTAAAACAGGCACCACGCTGTTGGAATAAGCGCATAATGGATTTTATTCAAAGAAATCGGATTTAAAGCCAGTGAAGCGGATCCTTGCTTACAGGGCCGTTATTCTCTATTGCCACTCCGCCACGTAACGCGCCACGTTAAGATATTTGCGTGAAATTATTCGTGCATGTTCGAGAATTGCCGTACTTTTCCGAACGATTCCACAGCAAGACGCGTTACTCGTGTGACTGTTCATAGAGAATAATGGCCCTGATCAGAAATTCTAAAGCTGAGAAACTGATTGTTGCACTTTATGTGAATGACGGGCTGGTTGCAGGCTCAAGTGAGAAGCTAGTGAATGAACAGTTGAAAAGAGGTTTTAAGTTAACAACAAAACCTGCGTCTTACTTTCTCGGTATAGAGATTGAAAGCAAAGAAGACGGTTTAAAAATACATCAGGCTTCTTATACAAGAAAGGTATTAAAGAGGTTCGGAATGGAACAATGCAAACCGGTATCAACACCTATAACTACAGATGTTCAGAAGCAGGCTGGAGAAGACAATGATACCAAGAAGAGGTACAGGCAAATTGTCGGTGCATTAGCCAACTTAATAGTTGGAACAAGACCATACATACGCAGTTAGTGTAGTGTCAAGAAGTCTTGAAAGTCCTACAGATGATGAATGTGTCAAAGTAAAACGCCTCATGAGATATTTGCAGTATACTTTAGATTTCGGGATCCATTACGGGAGAAATAGCATAGTACTGGAATGCTTTAGTGACGCAGATCATGGAGGAGATATACATACGAGGCGCTCAACGTCATGAGTGCTGTGCATGTACGCAGGGGGCGCTGTTACCGGGATGAGTCAAAGGCAACAAAGTGTAGCCATTTCAACGACTGAGGCTAAAATATTTGCTGCAAGTGAAGGTGCTAGGGAAGGCGTCTGGTTAGCTCGGCTCATGAGAGGTCTTATCGAATTTAAAGGATGTCCTAATTTGCAAGTGGACAACGAGGTGACGATAAAATTAGCGGGAAACCCTGAGTTTCACTGACGTACCAAGCATATCAGGCTACGCCATTTTTTTGTTAGATAGCTGGTAATTAATGGAGAAATAAAGGTGAAGAAGGTATCCAGTGAGGATAACTGGCTGATATCTTCACCAAAGCTTTACCACGACCAAGACTACGGAAAATTGCTGGGAAATTGGGTATTCATTGAGAGAAGATGTTGAGGTTGCATCAATAAAACTCAATGGTACAAAAAAAAGAAAAAGAAAGATTTTGATTTTCGAATTTTGAGAGCTGTCAATGTTCTGTAAAGTTTTCTGTGTCTTGCAAAATATATGTAAATAGAATGTGGATATAGTTACGTTTATCCATCTTAGTGGCTCTCTAGGACGCTGTAATTCACTCAACTTTAAGTGTGGAAATAGGTATGGTTCAATTACTTAAAAATGATTTTGGAATTACGTTTATATGGACCATTCAGCCGGCCCTAATGCTTCTGTTTAGTCCTGCTGGAGGTAGAAACCATAAAATTAAATTTGTATATACTTCCTACAGCTGGTTATTCCAACATCAGGATATTGCTTTTGTAAGCTACAAATTATATAAGTTAGCCCTTTTATTTAAATTTATAAGAATTATAACAAACATTTTATAAGTAAGCAAATTTAATTAATTCATATAATAAAAGACGTAAAATCATCTTCTATGGAATTGCGCGCACAAAAAGTAGTACCTACCTACCTAGGAAGGTTCGTTAGGTTAACAATGGGTTAACATGAATGATAATATGATTCAAATGGCCAATATGATAGAATAAAATAAGAACTTGTAATACAAAAACAACTTTAGTAGCTCCTCTGACCTGAGCTCCTTCAATTAAGTACAAGTTACAGGTATTTTCCACCCATTTGATTTCTTTCCCAGTCTTTGGAAAACGGTGTAACTTAACACTACTCCGTTTGCTTTTGCAATGCGGAACACTGCAAGTATTGTTCATGGTGAAGAGTACACTCGTAGTATTACAGTATTAATAAATAATTTAAAGTTTAGTAGGTAATCCAAATAATTAATCAGTTATTTATTATTAGTCACCGACATTGAAGAACATTGACAACTAGTGACAGAAAATTTATAGTAACCGTAATTCTCCTCTTTTGTATCACTGTTTATTCTTGCGCGAGTAGGTAAGCTTAATTCAATCTCCTTGGTCGCTACGGTCAGGGGGGTAAGAAACAAGGTGAAGAGGCTGAGTCATATGTCAAATTCAAATTACCGTTCAAATTCAAAATATTTTTCAAATTCAAAATTAGTAAGTTATCAGTGATAGAATAAGAGCAATTTTTTTTCGTAGAAGATTTTATGCCGTGGCCTCAGAGAGAAGAGTTTTTTTTACATTACGTTCCATAGATACTAAAACTATATTAAGGGATGCGTTCAGTGCACCCGGAACCACAGACAAAAAAGATTTCCATAACAGATTGCACCATCCCGTACCCATCAGTAGTGAAACCTAGGCTCCTGAGACGATCCTGACAAAAAAATATCGCCTATTGTTTCGCTTTCATAGGTGATTTGTTTTAGTCGGGCGCTCGTTTAAGTTCAATTCAACAAGATCGACACCAACCTTTTTTTCTGTGACTAGGGCTATGTGATATAAGTTCTAATGTTCGACTTCCGGATCTCCAGAGATTTCCACTTCGCTTCTCATAGAGTGTTGTTCCTGCGAATCTAGCCTGACCTAAATCTGGGTTGCATCCTCCTTACGAACGCCAATATCAACATTTGGTTCTTTATAATCTATAAATTATCGTAACATTGCCCCACCGTCGGTTCTCCTTATTGTATCAATTAAAAACAGCTGTGAATATATTTCCATCTGATTAAACATATATTTAATTTATATCCATGTAAGTTGATAATATTGCAATTAAACAAATTACTCATACTTAGTTAATATATTATACATTAAAATGAGTTTGTCCCATGCACAATACTTATCTACCAATATTAATATCTACTTAATCTTCGAGGGTTCAAATTAATTTTATAACATAACACAGTATGGAAAATGACCTTAAAAACGGACATCCCCTTTTTAATTATTCAATAGAAACTGTAAACTATTTGAAATGTATGAGTAAAACTCCCGAAGGTCAGATGTACATAGAATCAGATTTATGACGATTTTAGCTATTTCTTAAAAAAAACTTTATTGTTCGATATAATATGTTTAAATTCACTTTTTACTATATTTGTTATTGTCATTACATATTAGTTTATTTTTATAATTTATTAATCAAAACAATATCATTATTGCTCTAATAAAAAGAAAGATATTTTGAATTAATGCAATTTTGGTTTTTATTTTTTTAAACTTTTTTCTTGCAATATTTGGATTTTATATTTGCATATTCTGCAAAACTACCCTAATTTGTAAAAAAATAATCAAATCTGAATCTGATAGGATCTCGGAGTAATATGCTTCTAAAGTTTTTTCCGGATTTCTCTGGTTATAGGGGTGTCACATATATATTTTTTCAGTGATCAGTGTTGGTAGAATGATTTAGGGTCAATGATCTCAAACGTACATGCTAATATGGACATGCCTCCGTGATTCCGGCATTTTAAAATGATTCATACATTTTTTCTGGGATTTCAAAATTATTACGTGGAAGAGTAAGGTAGGGTATGTTTGTTTTTTCTTAACACTTTCAACGCCCTGGGAGCAGCATAGGTAACTAGCATTCTATAAAAATAACTGAGGTGTTCAAAGACTTCAAGTAAAAGCCGTACAAAGTATAAACGGGATCATATTAGTAATAGATACACTTAATAATAATAGGTACCTATAACTTGGCAAGAAGGGTCTTTTGTCACCTTATCTTATACCCTGTTTGCACAACGGTTACGACCAATCAGAATAGAGTATCCCGGATGACTCACATCATAGGTAGATCTCCTTCGCTTACTTCGGTTCGTAAAGTGCGTTTCTTTCATTGCTGTATTAACAATTTTTTTTTGGATTTTTACCTGTACTGTCAAGATAGACTTTCAAAAGGTTGTTTAACTGGTTATGAGCTTCTACTTTCGATTGGACTCTTTCTGTTATTACAGTTTTTTTTTGTGACAGTTTTACAATTCACAAGTAAACATTCATGTATTTACTTGTGGGAAACGTATTTTCCTGCTATAAAGTGCGTAGAAAATGTTATGAATTTACACAAAGCAACTCACCAAAGCTTTAATTTAATAGGATGAAGTTCATGAAAACGCATAGCGTGCAAACAAAAAACCAACATTCATTTTTTTATTTGATAGTTAAACAAAAATCAATTTAAAACGATTAACAATCACTTCCCTTAAATTTAAAATGTAGTAGTTACTAAATCACTACTTTAATACATAATATTAAATATTAATAATATTAAACTCAATCCCTTAAACATCGGAACTTTCCGGGAAAAAAGGCATGTCCATGTCTTGACATGATGTAATTAAGAAAAATAATTCTATCTATTCCTATCACTGAATAGAATAAACACAACTGTCCAAAAAATAAGTACGATACTCATAAGATTCATGTATGTATGTATGGATGGGAGTTTCTTTTGCCCACCTATACTGCCAAAATAGATGACAGATAAAAAAGTTTCTAAGATCCAGTTGTTTGTACAATGTTCTTAAAAACTAGTTGACTGATTTAATGTATTTCTTCACTATGACAATCTATTTTTTTCTGAAAAGGTTTTAGATAAGGTTAGAATATATAATAAATAACACATTAGTATTGGGTTTTCTTGTTATATAAATAATGGTAAAGGAAAGGCTGCCATAGGTTCGGCTTGAAAAAAATCACTTAGTCTCAGGGAAGTCAACATTTTCTGATATTATAACTTCATCATCATTGTACTCTATGAGACTAATATTTTCACAGTTAGCATTATTTAACTCTTCTTCATATGGTTTTATTAGCTCTAAAACCTGGACTGGGAGAGGCTTGATTTAAGCTTTTTTAGCACAGGGCCAAAATCTATATAAAATGTCCTCATTACAGATCCAAGAATTATCCTCCGAACCATTATAGAAAAATAAAAATACAATAAATATAAATTTATGTTTGCAATAAAATTAAATATGATGTTCTCGTACTACTAGTTTTTTTTTTTAATCTTTTATATATTGTACATCCATAACTAGGCATTCGTAAATCGACCAAAACATATAAATTTAATCGCCTATATTGATAAAATAATAAAAAACAATTTATTAGAGTTGGTGTCAACCCTAAGTCAGTTTTTTAAATCCTTAATAACTCTCGATTCCTACGTGATTAGTATTATATATTTTAATGGTATATTAGGAGGTATCTAATGATCATTTTATTTTAGAAATAAAATCCAAATATGTTAAGAAATACGAGTAAAAAAATAATTACGAAAATAAGGTAAAAGTTAGAGAAATCGTTTGTTATTAGAGCTAAAATTATAATAATTGGTCCATACTAAACTATTAGCTTATTAATAATATTATTATATTCCAAAAAGAAAAGCAAGAATTATTAAGTATAAGTACAGCTATTTCTATGTTTTTTCTGACTTCCATAGAAAATAAAATGAAATGGCCATATTTCTGGTTCTATGTACATTTGACATTCGGGAGTTTTACTCAAGCATTTTAATTTTTTTACAGTACCTTATAAATAAATAAAAAGGGGACGTCCGTTTTTGAGGTAATTTTTCATACTGTGCATAATGACAAACATGACATTGAAAGCTAACATAGTCAATTAGTCATGGTAAATATTACATAAATACCATTTATTTTTGAGTGGCCAGTATGTCAAAACTTGACATACATGATTACTATAAATATTATTTTAAAACTAGCTGTACCCGTGGCTTTGCACGCGTTGTCTTTTCTTTATGTTCAAAGTACCATAATCTGTTATTCCAGGACCAATATACCAACATTTGATCAAAATTTATTTAGCCATCAAAAATACATTTGTTAATTGCTCGGCTTCTAACTCACCAGATTGAGATACCAATTACACCAGTTTTTAAATCAAACCTTATGCTATCTAACAATGAAAACCGCATTGCAATCGGTCTAATAGTTTTTACGTGATGCGTGAACAAACAAACATACAAAAAACAGACCCAAGAGCATTTTTTTATTTATCTTCTTTTTACAGTCTTTTTCACACCTATTTCTTTATTATAAGTATAGATATATGACTGTGAAAAAGTCCGTCTAGTAGTTTCAGCGTGATATGTGTTCTTTTTAATAACTTATTTTTAAACCCCTATATTGCGGAAAACCTTCTTTTTTTCGGGATGAAAAGTATCCAATGTCCTACTTCGTAGTATGAACTCAAACCATACCAAGTTTCATTTGAATTCATCCAGTAGTTCCGGCAGCGTGATGCGCGGCCAAGATACAGATAGACAGACATACAGACAGAAATGAAAAAACATACAGTTTAGGCTTCATTATCGAATATAGAGTAACTTCCAAAAAACACAATATCTTTAATGTACAGAATTTGGACTCATATCCCGCAGGAACCCTTTATTTTTCGGGACAAAAAGTATCCATAATTTTCACCTATCTTATAAACTATGTCTGTGCCAAGTTGCATCAACATCCGTCCAATAGTTTCAGCATGCTACGTATTTTTTTAAATAATTTTCCACCCCTATCCAGCAGGAACTCTTAAATTTTTCGGGATGTAAAGTGTAAGTCCTACCTCGAAGTATGAAATCAAATCAAATCAAATTTCATTTGTATTTTTTGTGTATTTTCGGCGTGATGCGCTGCCAAGGTACAGACAGAGAGATGGACAGACAGACAGACATTTTTTTTTCTAATTTACAGTTTTGTCTTTAGTATTGAATATAGAACGGCCTCCAAAAAAATTACACAATATCTTCAATTTACAGAATTTGAGACATTATCCCGCAGGAACTCTTTATTTTTTCGGGATTAAAATTATTCTTCAATTTTTACCCATTATATAAACTATGACTGTGCCAAGTTGCAACAAAATCCGTCCAGTAGTTTCAGCGTGATACGTGTTATTATAAATAACTTTCAACGCCTATCCTGCAGGAACTCTTTAATTTTTTGGGATGAAAAGTATCCAGTGTCCTACCTCGAAGTATGAACTCAAATCACACCAAATTTCATTTGAATTCAGTGAGTATTTTAAGCGTGATGCGCTGCCAAGGTACAGACAGACAGACGGACAGACAGACAGACAGACAGACAAAAATTTCAAAAATACAGTTTTGGCTTTAGTATTCAATATAGAACGGCCTTACCATATATTTCTACATTGTTCTTTTATCATTTTTAAATACTCAGAAAATAAAGGTACTACCCCCAATGGAACTCCATCTACCATAGCCTGTTTCGCTAGAAGATCCACCTCATCATTTTCTTGTATTTGGCTATGTGATGGAATCCACTGCAGACATATATTTTCGTTATGTGACTGTAAACTTAAGATTGATTCTAAAATGCGATAGGCAATCGGTGCGCCTCGCACGTGTGAGGTACATCGAGCCAAATGTTGCAGAGAACTCTTGGAGTCAGTCAGAATGACAATTTTATCTACATTAACTGTATGGCTGTAAGATAGAGCTTCTGCGATGGCAACTAATTCAATGTGCATAATTGAATTGTCAAAATCAATCTTAAGTTTAATGTGACATCCCTGTACCGAATCCAATTTTTTTAATAAAAATCTAGATAATTTTGATTAATATTCCTAATACATATATTTTTTAGAGCCTGACTAGTCTTTTAGCACGATCAATTCCCGGAATCGAATGGAATATTACTTGCCCAAAATTAATAAATTAATTAAAATGATAAATTAATATTGCTTACCCAAGTTGGCAACGAAAACATCCCAAGTCGATTACTGTGGTGAATAGGTACTGAATTTAAATCTTTGTGTACCGAAACTAGTAACGGAAGTTTTTTACTAAACTAATAGCGAGACTGAATGTTATTAGAAAGTTCTTTTATAATATTAACCGATTTGTTCTCAGAAAAAGATTTAGATCTAAGAAAATATTTTGCTGCTAAATATCGTCTGCGATTACTAAGAGGCGGGAGATATAAATCGCTTTCCGTGACATGAATTGGTGTGCTTTTAATATAGCTGCCAATTAGATGTAGCGCCTGATTTTGTATTCTGTCTAATTTAAGTAAATTCGTTTTACAACTGTTATCGTACAGAAAACTGGCATAATCCAATCTACTGCGAATTATAGCTATGTATAAGCGTGCTTTTGATGTAGACCCCATCCAGGACCATATAAAACTTTTAATATGTTTATGTATTTAGATATTTTTTGTATAGTCTCATTAATGTGTTTGCCCCACCGAAGCGAACTATCAAACCACAAACCCAAGTATTTATAACAATTAACCATAGGTAAAGAAATTTCATTAATTTTGAGGTCTACAATAACCTCTAAAACCACCTTTCTTGAATACACAAAGTTTACTTTTTGTCGGTGAAATTATTAATCCCAAATAGTTTAACTGTGAATTTAACTCTCGACATGCCCGCTTTAATTCTCTAATAACATAAGCCATATTATTGTTTGATATGTACAAAACAAAATCATCGGCATATTGAGAAATACAAACATGTTGTATACTTTTACGTATATCTAAAGTAGCTATATTAAAAAGTAACGGAGATAAGGGGTCTCCTTGACTCAATCCACGACCAGTAGTTCTAACAATTTCACATCCATCGACAGTAATTTTAAGCTGTCTGTGAGTTAGATAAGACCACAAATACATACATATCTTTGAACCTACATTCAAATTATCTAATTTCCTCATCAAACAGGAAACATCCACATTATTGTACGCATTATCTATATCGATAAAACAAGCAACGGTAAACAAGTCCTTAGAAAAACCTATCGGTATCTGTGAAACTAAGCGTGTGAGGTTATCAAAACAAGATCGTGCCTTACGAAATCTGAGCATATTATCAGAGAACAAGGCTTGACTTTCAAAGTACCATTCTAATCGTTTGTTTATTATCGCGTGTAGAATTTTACAAAGACAAGAAATGAGGGACATAGGTCTAAACGAAGAGTGAGAATTCGAGTTTCTGCCTGGTTTGGGAATAGGTACAATCTTAACCTCACGCCATTGCAATGGAACAAAACCTGTCTGGAAAAATATATTATACAATGATAATAAAATAGTTTTACCAATCATTGGAAGATTATTAATCATAGAAAAAGCTATTTCATCACAGCCCGGGGAAGTATCGGTTTTTTTAATGGAGTTAATTAGTTCTTGTAAAGTTATTTCGGATTCTAAATGTGCATTATTTGACTGAAACTGTGGTTGAGGACGGGCAAGCCTACGCAAAGTAATTTAAGTAAGTAATTTAAAAGCCTTTCGGCCTTTTCCATGTCCACGCTGCAACTCCGAGACTTAGTTCAATGGCCTTTAATCCATTTCATTTTACGCCATAGATCTGATGAAGAAGCATTTTCATCTATGGATGAACAGAAACCTTGAAAAGATCGACATTTTCCCAGACGCATAATTCTTTGAGCCTCACTTATTTTAGATTTAAGGACCTCTAGATTACCGGGAGATGGACAATATCTAAATTTTGCCAATGCTAGACGACGTTTTGCTACCGCTTTTGATATATCTGAGTTCCAGTATGGCTTGGGAGTAAATTTATTAGCAAAATGTTGAGGTATTTTAATATATGGAACAAATTTGTTCGCAGTTATTTGTACAGTACGCTTAAACATGTTATAAAACTCTTGAGGTTCAACAGGGATAGTACAATTTAAAAACGAGTTTTCTAAAAAAATTGTATATAATTTCCAATTGCATTTTTTGTAGTTTCTTTTTTTAATGTGGTCCAGAATAAAACTCATACCTCCAGATATTTTAATAATCACATGATCACTATCAAGTGTTTCATTGGTTGTTTTCCAAGAAAAAAGTGTACCTGCAGAATGTACCTAGGTCGGAGGAAACAAATGACACATCAGGGGATGACTTCTGCAGAATGCCATTTACGAGCTTAATTCTAGTCGGTTCGCCGGTATTTAAGGAGATAATATTGTGATCTTACATACAATCTAAGATTTGAAAGCCCCTTTGATCAGTTTGGCACGACCAGTTTAAATGATGTGCGTTAAAATCGCCTAATATCACAGTCTTCCTATTGAAAAGAGAAAATCCCAGTCATTTTGTATTGCACGGACTGTTGAAGGACAATAAATGGAATTAACATTCTCAATATACCGACAATTAGTTATCTTAACATGTAAGAGTTCGATACCTGAATTCAAACTGCGTGACAAGCATAGGTGTGTTTTGACAGATTTATGAGTAACGATAGCTATCCACCGTACCCATCTGCCCTATCCAATCTATACGTGTCATAGCCACTTATATTGAAATAGGGATCAGGCTCAAACCAGGTTTCACTCAGAGCCGCTAAATGGTTTTTTTCTTGAAAAAGTATTGTTTGAAACGAAGTATGTTTGAGTCTTAGACTTTGGCAATTCCATTGTATAATGTTAACGTTAATATTAATGGTGTTGCTATCCATAGTCATTAATGACAACGTTCATTAACGTTGACATTAAAGTACTACCGGATATGTTATTCACAAATTTGGATATAATCCATTCAGTGGAAACTAAGACTGCCTGTCGAATTTTATCTGCTAATGATTCCGTACTAAACAAAATATTTTTTAATTTTAATAGTAGTCGCATGAAACTAAGATCTTCTGATCTCTGGGCACTTGTCCGCGCTCCAATCTGACCCCATAGGTGGTGGTGGCGGGGTAGGGGGAAGGCGCGGCATACGTTGCCTTTTCTGTTTTTACGGCTTTGAACTATTTTAAACGAATTGTCCTCCGTAGAAGTCTGAAATAGATCAGACATCAACTCTCCACTCCGTTCTCCACTGGTTCAGCAGTCACCGCACAAGAATCTGACAGCTCTGGAGCCTCCAAGCGCGAGAATACTGGTACTGTTGGGCTTAAGTCTCGTTCAAGGAATGGAGAAGGCGGGACATATATCAGTTGTGCCTTTCTATAAGTACAATTAAATTCTGCCATTAGTTCTCTCAACCTCCTTTCCTTTTTGAATAATAATGATAATGATGTACTCTTGCAATTTGCGTGGGCTTTCGATCATTTTGGGCAAACTACTTTCTTAGATGGACACATTCTTAAATTGTGACCAAATTTCCAGCATCTAGAATATTGCGTTACTGGAAATATGTACGGCTCGACTTTGACTCTTAACCGGTGTATGAAAACGTGTGTCGGAAGCATAGAACCTCTGAACCCGAGGCGCACGGATTCGGATTTTACCCAAGCGGAACTAGACGACTCGTCATTATTTCTTCTATCCAGCCTTTTAGCAGACATTATTTCGACATTGCTGTGCAGGTTTTTTATTATATCTGCATCCAAGAGATCCAGCTCGACGTCTTTAATGACGTTCCAACTTCCGATGTTTTTTGACATCTCCATCCAAGATCTGCAAATGCCCGGCATTTAACAAATTCATCAGCACATAAATCTTCATCAAATGTTATCAACATTTTAAACTGATGGATGTATTTCACGCGGCTTATACTACGTATATTATTCTCCTTCAGTAAACGCGCAAAAGCGAATTGTTTAGGCAGCGCTTCGTAACACATAACTTTGTTTTTTCTTCGACCTCAGCCTGGCTAGATCTCCTTACACTTTTGCGTCCCCTAGTTACCGTGTTCCAACCTTCCTCCGAAGAATTATCCTGTAAGTTATCATGTGTCCTCTTTCCAGCTCTGTTCCTCCGTCTCCATATTTTGTATTAAATCACTGCATTCCACAACTTTCCTAACTGCATCCGAACTATTGTTTACGTCAACATTGCTCTTATCGATCTGCACTGAGCCCTCTATAGAATACGGTTCATTCTCCATTGCGTTGAACGACACCCGGCTGAGACAGCCGAGTCCGCGCTTATCGCGATTATACTCTGTTAAAATTGTGCTCCGTGGCAAAGGTACGCACGACCTGTACCTACGAAGTCCAAACAACCAAAAATAAATAAAAAAGAATAGAGATTATAATGATAGAGGATACTATAATGATAAAGTTTAAATGATAAATCTTAAATGATAAAGCTTAAATAATAAATCTTAAATGATAAAGCTTCAATGATAAATCTTAAATGATAAAGCTTAAATGATAAATCAGAAATTATCAAGTTTAAATGATAAAGTTAAATTTAAATGATATAGATTTAATAATGAAATGATATAGTTTAAATGATAAAGGTTATATTATGATAGAGGTTATAATTATAGAGTTTACTATATGATAAAGCTTATATGATAAATTTTAAGTGATAAAGTTAAAATGATAATGTTGATATGATAATGTAAAAAAACATAAAGTTATGATAGTGTTAAAATGATTAAAGCTTACGTGATAAATCCTAAATGATCAAGTTTAAATAATAAAGTTAAAATGATAACGTTTCAATTATAAAGTTAAAATGATGCAATGACTAACATTATAATGATAAATTAAAAAAAATAAAATTATATCTAAATTATATCTATAGCTTAAATGATTTAAAAAAACACAAAAATAATACATCCGTGGCCTTACCGCTAAATGATAAAGTTTTTGATGGCATTAAAGTACTCTATCGATTTAATATGGTTTGATGGCCGCCACTATTTTCTCTTGTAACTATGCCCAAAATGATAAAAAGTCTTGTAAATAAAAAAAAATACAGTTTAAATGATATTTTAAATGAGAGTTTAAATTACAGAGTTTAAATGACAGAGTTTAAATGACAGAGTTTAAATGACAGAGTTTAAATGACAGAGTTTAAATGACAGAGTTTAAATGACAGAGTTTAAATGACAGAGTTTAAATGACAGAGTTTAAATGACAGAGTTTAAATGACAGAGTTTAAATGACAGAGTTTAAATGACAGAGTTTAAATGACAGCGTTTAAATGACAGAATTTAAATGACAGAGTTTAAATGACAGAGTTTAAATGACAGAGTTAAAATGACAGAGTTTAAATGTCAGAGTATAAATGACAGAGTTTAAATGACAGAGTTTAAGTGACAGGGTTTAAATGACAGAGTTTAAATGACAGAGTTTAAATGACAGAGTTAAAATGACAGAGTTTAAATGTCAGAGTATAAATGACAGCGTTTAAGTGACAGGGTTTAAATGACAGAGTTTAAATGACAGAGTTTAAAAGACAGAGTTTAAATGACAGAGTTTAAATGACAGTGTTTAAATTACAGAGTTTAAATGATAGAGTTTAAATGACAGAGTTTAAATGACAGAGTTTAAATAACAGAGTTTAAATGACAGAGTTTAAATAACAGAGTTTAAATGACAGAGTTTATATGACAGAGTTTAAATTGTATTGTAAGAGGTGATTGAGTTTGTTTATTAAATATTCTAAATAAAATTAAAAAAAAAAAAAAAAAATATATTATATATTTATTCAAATGGTCGAGTTTAATTATAGTCAAACTTTTTTGATAAATTTTAAATTATAGTGACCCAAATTTTTCCATTATAAAATTATTATATATATTTACGCTAAGAAGGCGTTAACTGCTATAAAAAATAATAATATATATATATATATATATATATATATGATGTTGTGCGAGCTACTAGGTGTTAAGCTCATAGGAATATTGAGCGGGAATGTTATCCGCAGGGTGTTGCATGAGCTGTTAGGTGATATGCTTTCCGCAGGTAGTTGCGTGAACCCCCATAAACGTGGTCCTCCTCAAGATTTCTGGGTGTACTAGGGGTTTTTATTTCTTATGTACCCTTAGTTTCCCTGGATGTATCAAAGGCATTTTTTATTTTCTGTGGTCCACCTCAAGATAACGGGGTATAACAAATTGTCCCCTAGAAAATAACATTTGTTCCCATTAGTAGAAGTTTTGTGACGGAAGTAGTAATACTTTTTTTCCCACTAGTTCCGTAGGGCAAAGGACACATTATATATAGAAAGTATTTTTTATTCCCGCTAGTTCCGTACAGAACCATGTGGAATTGTCCCCCACTACTAAATTATTATAATATTACTGTTTCATATCTATAGTGACAGTTGTCAAAGTGAAAGACGGATGTCAAAGTGACAGGTGATAGGGAAGTTGAGGGGAGGGGGGTAAGTCTTCATTTTGAAATGATTTTGAAGAATTTTATCATACGATTTCGTCATACGATTTTGACCCTTATTGACATTAATGAGATTTAATCAGATTCGGCATTTACTGTGTTAATTTAGTCAAAATACGTTAAAAATACACAGCTCATTTCAATAAGGTCGAAAATTGTTTGACACCTTTTAAATGATTTTGGAGCTACTCGTTTTACATTACAAAAATTATCGTCACACTTGTTACTTGTAACTTTTACTTTCTTTGACTGACAGACTTTACTTTTTCGTGATGATCTTGTCCATCATTAAAAAACGGAAAATAAATAGTTTGTTTGTATCCATTAAGGTGGACTACGGGAAGAAAAAAAATGCCCTTGTTATAGCCAGGTGACCTAAGGTGGACCATGGAAATAAATAAAAACCTCTGGTATACTCAGTTATCTTGAGGTGGACCACGGGAAGAAAAAACTGCCCATGGTACAGCCAGGTGAACTATGAAGGTGGACCATAGGCAAGGCGCGATTTACAAGCAGTGAAAAGTGAAATTAACATTAACAGTGAATTGTGGAAACAACCTATATTATAAAAATTGAAGGAATTCATTAGTTTCGCACAGAAACTAATGAATTCATTAAAAAAACTTACTAACTTACTTATTGTTTTAATTTTTATTTCAAAATAAAAAATTAAACAGTTTTGGCTTCAGTAGGTATCGAAATAGAAAACCATCCAAAAATATTATTTATTACTTAAATATTAATATAACTTTGGACCCATATCCCGCAGAAGCCCTTTTTACGGGATAAAAAGTATCCATAATTTTCACCCATCTTATAGACTATGTCTGTGCCAAATTGCATCAACATCCGTCCAATTGATTCAGCGTGCTACGTGTTCTTTGAAATAATTTAATTAATTAATTTAATTTAATAATTTTTCACCCCTATCCTGCAGGAACTCTTTAATTTTTCGGGATGAAAAGTATCCAATGCCCTACCTCGAAGTATGAACTCAAATCATACCAAATTTTATTTGAATTATGTGAGTGTTTTCAGCGTGATGCGCTGCCAAGGTACAGATACACAGACAGACAGACAGACAGACAGACAGACAGACAAAAATTCAAAAATACAGTTTTGGCTTTAGTATTGTATGCCTCCAAAAAAGTTACAAAATATCTTTATCAATTTACAGAATTTGGGACATTATCCAGCAGGAACTCTTAATTTTTTCGGGATAAAAATTGTCCTCAATTTTGTAAACTATGACTATGCCAAGTTGCAACAAAATCCTTCCAGTAGTTTCAGCGTGATACGTGTTTTTTTAAATAAATTTCAACGCCAATCCTGCGGAAACCCTTTAATTTTTCGGGATTAAATAGGTCCTACCTCGTAGTATGAACTCAAATCATACCAAGTTTAATTTAAATTCATTCAGTAGTTTCGGCGTGATGCCTAGCCAAGATACAGACAGACAGACAGATAGACAAAACTGGAAAAAAAAACAGTTTTGGCTTCAGAATCGAATATAGTACCCTCCAAAAGAAAATTTCAAAATATCTTCAATGTACAGAATTGGACCCGTTACAGTTTTATTATAAGTATATATAGATATGCGCAGAGTAATTTGATATCAACCGAACAGTAGGCAATTCAGCAGACAGACAACTTCCAGTCGCAAGGATTTGAAAGGTCGTGCTGAATGAAATGCTTGCGTGTTTTAAGGACAATCAGCGCCATCTAGTTAAATCAAAGGCAGAACTTTGATTCGTTTGATTTATGCGCTGGAGTTGTTGATGCTGGCAAAGATTTGATGCTGGCTTTTTAGTAATCTTTGATGCTGGTAAATTATGTAGTGTCTCTTTTGTTCTTATTGCTTTATTATAAGTACAGATACTACGCTCTCTGGTGTAGAGGTTGTACAATAAAAATACTTACGCCGTGTTAAGGAAGTAGGATACTCCATTGTGCTATACCTACTCGTTCCTTAATATCTAAGAACCATCTCGATTACCTCAGCTTTCAATCATAAAAAACCGCACCTAAATCAAATCATTCGTTTGGAAGCTACGATTCTCACCACTTTTTCTCACCTCCCCATATAGCTAAGAACCATCACAATCACATTAACTTTCAACAATAAAAAAAAAACGAAAAATCACACACACCCACACACTCAAACACATACAGTGATACACACCCTAAACTTATAACACCCGTCTCTTTGTTCGGGGGTTAAAAAATGTAAAAATAACGCATAAAATATGTAAACCCTATTAATTATGGAACAAAAAAAACTAAAAGCGCGTGGTTTCGATCCACGGACGTCTGGATTAGACTTCCGCCCATGTTAAGCGCTCGGCCACTCGTTACGTGACGTGGACAACGAAATTTGGTACCGTTCTTTAAACGGATGTTTTATTACTTTAATTTAACATAAACTTTGGACCCTTATCCCTTAAAAATCCTTTATTTTTTCTGGAGTAAAAGTATTCTAAATTTTAACAGATAATATAAACTTTGACTATACTAATATAAACTTAGAGTATATATTTTTCCACTGCTGTACGTAGGCCTCTCCACTCGACGGAAGGTCGCTCGGCGAGCTATGGAGAGAGCTATACTTGGAGTTTCTCTGAAGGACAAGATTCGTCATGAAGTTTTCCGACAGAGAACCAAGGTGAACGTCATAGCTCTAAGGATTAGAAAGCTAAAGTGGCAGTAGCCTAGTCACATTTACTGAAGAACCGATAACTTTTGGGGTAGAAGAGTTCTTGAGTGGAGACCACGTTTAGGCAAAGGTAGCGCAGGACGTCCTGTGGCCAGGCGGAGTGAAGACTTGCGAAAAGCGGCTGGTAGAAAATGGATAAAGAGAGCTGAAGTCCGAGCTCAGTGGCGTGCATTAGTAGAGGCTTACGTCCAGCACGTAGTCTAAACGTTACGTGACAATACATAGATACGAATATTACATCTATGACTCGGAAACAAACATTTGTACTCATCACACAAATGATTTCAACTAGCGGGATTCGAACCCGCGCCCTTTGATTGACTTCGCAGTCAGGGTGGGGCATGCCCCGTGCACCCACTGGCTTCACCCACTGGTGGGTGCACGGGTAATTCGCATTTACCTCTCCACCCACTGCACTAGAGTTGGAAACTAATGAGAAATAATCGACATATATGAAGAAAAAAAAAACAACATGTATTATAATTAGATAACAAGACATTTTAATGTGACAGATGTCAAAGTGACATTTATGTCAAAATAATCGTCATTTATGAAGAAAAAATACAACAGGTATTATAATTAGGTAGTAAGACACTTTAAAGTGACAGATGTCAGTGACATATCAAACTTCAAAGTAATACGTCAACACCTGATAAGATTTAATCGATATGGTATTATAACCACTCGGCCAACCGGTCGTCAAATAATATGTGTACTGTGTATCCAGTACTAATATGTGTAATGTATGGAAGAATTTATATTAATAGTTTACATAGGGACTTACCTACTTACAAAATAAATAAAGTCTATGAATTCTGTTAGACGTACATGTTTGTTTGTTCAGATACAGCTGAAACTGTACCTTTGTGTTGCTACTCCAATAACAATTTAAAAAAAACACTATTGACACCAAAATACCTACTTACATGCAACTAACATCACTAATCAAATCTGTTTAAACAAAGCATTTATGTGTGTAATAAAATAAAAGCGGACAATATTGCAAAACAACCATTGTAATTATTACAATTGCACTTACGTATTTTATACTTTTACAAAGAAAATTACTGTGTTTTTCATATTTTCCAGATTACTTATTCCCCGAGGGTTCAGTAGAATGACATGGAAGAGTCCCCATAGTTTTAACGATGTTAGCACAAAGGCACGCCCCACGCCCGATCTGCAAAAGGAAAAACCGGTGGCACAAATAAATAATGATAAAAGCTAAATTGTGAAGGTGAGTAAGTAAACCGTTTTTGAAGTACTGTTTTCCCTTATTTTTACTACGAGGCAGGACATTGAAAACCCTGGAGTGATACATAGGATACTTTCATCGTCATCATACTTCACTCTAAAACGGCTGAACGAATTTTGTTAAAATTTAGAATGGCATCTCCATTCTAAATTTAACCCTTATACCCTGGAATAACACATAGAATACTTTCATTATCATCATACTTAACTCTAAAACGACAGAACGGATTTTTTTGATGTATTTTTAGGCCTGTAAGCAATTCAACATCTTTGTTCGAATTGGACGATACTGAATGTATGATTAGCTGATTCCAAGATCCAAGATGTCGTAAATAACCCAATTGACCGCGACAGTTTGTACATGCCTTGTTGGTTTCATTCAACGACAGTAAGAAATGTGTAGTTTCATTGAATAGAGAGCGCGGGTGTCGTGCGTGATGACAGCTGCTGTCAGACAGCCATCAAATAAGATGAATATATTGGCGCGCTGGAACATTTAAAGGAGATGTTCTTTTTGTATGGGAGCCTGGGCTAACTGCTGTACACCATGTCATAAAATAGCAAAAATATAACAATATTCGAAGTAGATACACAATTTAAGTGATTAGAAAGCAAATCATTTTTTAACTCTGTTAATTATTGCAACACACCGACATTTTATACCAAAGCGTATATAAATACTACGTACGTAAACAGACAGAAATTCAGTGTCAAGATCAGCAATTGACAGCATGACAACACGCACGGCCCGATACAGCTAATTAACCGCAACGTGATCGCTGCGCGATCGTTACCTTTCTGTGTGGAAAAAATAAACAGGGGAAATGTAGGAGAAATTGAGGGAAGGGTAGTGGGAAGTAGAAGAATGGTGGGAGATGTCGGGGACGGGTGCGAGAAGTTGAGCACGCGGTGCTAAGTGGGGGGAAACTGAAAGGAAGGGTGGGGCAGAGTGGAAGAAAGAGAGAAAGGTTTTTTATTTTTATTACGGACTAGGCAATCGTTTGACCATGATCTTACATGATGAAAAGCGATGATGTGGTTGAAAGTGTAGCACGCTTGCCTAGTAGATACCTATTCACTCTTGACTTGAACACATCTGGGTTATAATTTACCGGAAACACTGACGAGTGAAGGTGGGGGGAAAGTGAAATTGACGTCCTTTCCCACCTTTCTCCCACTTCCCCTCACTATTCCCGCTTTCATTCTACCCTTCCCTTATTTCCTTCCTCAACTTTTTTCTCATTCCCACCACCCTTTTCTCCCTTTTCTGACCCTATTCCCACCTTTCTTTTCAGTATTGCCCACTTCACACCACCACTTTCACAGTATTGCCTTCCGAACCCTTCCTTGACATCCCCCGCCATTCGTCCACTTCCCCCTGCGCTCCCCTCACTTTCCCCACCTTCCCTCACTTCCCCAAACCTTCCCCCGCATCTTCCTACATTTCCCCAGTTTTTTTTTCTAAGTAAATTGGAAGGTAACGATCACGTTGCAGTGTGCAGGTTAGGTTTGTTAGCTGAATCGCACTGTTGATACAATAACGGCCGTCAGTAATGTCAATAAACATCGTTGTTTTTGGTAACAGTCATGGCGCTATTGTACCAGGGTCGCAGTATTTTACCGAAAATAAAAAATTATTTGCTTTTTTTCAACGCTATTTAGAATTTTTGGGTATTTTGTAACAAATCTTTTTATTTTTTTCTATTACCTTCGAAGTTGTACAAACTGCGCCTATAGCGCAGTTTGTGAACAACTCTCTTAGCATTTCTTATGCGAGTACGGCTAAGCAAGGGAAGGGTAAAGAACTTAACCATCTATATATGTATGTATATATGTGGATGTTCCACCACAGCGTCGCCACTATTGGTCCCATTTTGCCAAACGAGGTATCAATGGATCCGTCTTCAGGTAAAGAGGGTCATCTGCAATTTTTTACTGACCGTAGTTGGGATATTATTATTAGGTATTCTGTGGTTGGGTTTTAGTTTTCTAGAAGCAAAAAGTATTCGTACTCGGGAGGGACCTATTTGCAAATCAAAGAATAAAAATGAGGCTTGAGGTTTGGGCTGACACTCGTGCCAAAAGTAACTAGAGGGCCTATGGCCTCTAAGAATATAATGCCATACATATGATATCTGTTGCAATGTTGCAGCTATCAACCATTTATAAATTCAAATTTTTACTCGTTTCAGTTTGTTTACATATGAATTTTACGAATAATTCGTAAAAAATATAATCTCGATAACATAATAGTGATTTATTATTAATGTTTTTATTGCGGTTTATGCAATCGTTTGACCACGATCTCACCTGATAGAAAGCGATGATGTGGTCGAAGGTGTAGCACGCTTGCCTAGCAGATACCTATTCACTCTTGACTTGAACACACCTGGGTTATATTTTACCGGAAACACTGACTTTAGTAAACTATAGTAAATAGATTATGGTGAAGTGCGATATAAGAAGCTGTGACTTAAAGGGAAGAACGGCCTAAGTTATCATTTCACAGGCGAGTGACTGTTTTCATCTTTTTGTGAAACATACTTATTTATTGACTAGTGGCTCTGTGAGCTGTTGACCTCGCGCGCACAAACTTTTTTGCAAATAATCTAGTGGTGCACAGTAGCGCCTAGTTACCTTAATGTAAAACTAACATTAATAACCAAGGTGCTCCATCAATCCCTACATAATGGGCAAAGAAAGGGCTGATTCCACTAGTAGAAACCTAAAAGTGAGAAATTTACTGCATTTTGAGGAGATATTCTGCTCATCACGCCGAAGATCCTCATCAGATCTTTACCAAATTTTTATGAGACCAATTTAAAGTTACTGTCTATCAAATAAAAAAATAACTATCGAAATCGGATGTAATGTATGATGTAATAATGTATGTAATGTAATAATACCCCTCTTTGGGGAAAGTACCCCCCAATCAAAAATCCCCAACGACTGAAAAATTGTAAAAACTCGTTTAACCTGTATACCAAGTTTCCTTTAGATCGGTTGAGAAATGCGACCTGTAGAGGAGAACAGAAATCCGGACTGACATCCGGACAAAAAGCAATTTTGCCCAAGCTGAAACGGAGATGCTTCGGTCGCGCTTCGCGCTCGCTCGGTCAATTATTTGTCTGGGATTAAAGGTTGAAAATTGTAATTTTCTAACATATTTGTCTAGCATTCTATATATAGCATAGCATATCTATAAATACTTAACTGTATATACCTAAACTGTAACAGGTCTAATTCTGTACATAGAAGATATTTTGTAAAAAAATATTGGCTTTTCTGTATTCCGTACTGCAGCCGAAACTGTTTTTTTCATTTTTGCCTGTCTGTCTGTCTGTATCTTGGCTAGGCATCACGTCGAAACTACTGAATGAATTTAAATGATACTTGGTATGATTTGAAATCATGCTACGAGGTAGAACATAGGATACTTTTCATCCCGAAAAATTAAACGGATCTCGTAGGATAGGGGTTGAAAGTTATTTAAAAAAACACTTAAGTACCACTCTGAAACTCCTGGATGGATTTTGATGCACCTTGGCACAGTCATAGTGTTGCAGACTCTCACGTAGGTGCAGGGTACTAGTTGAGAGATAATGAGACTTCTTTGAGCACAAGACGTTCGTTCAGGAATCAGTTGAAGAGAAACGCAGTTTGTTTACACTTTATAGTTGTTTTTTTCTTCACATACTTCGTTAAACAAGGATAGTAAATAGAATTCAGCTTTTTGTTATCATGGTTACAGAGTGTGGCTATCGGAGCCCTGATATACTTTGGTGCGATGTTCTAAATGCCTACGTTATGTACACATTATAAGAGAGCGTCTTGTTTTCAACGGCTACAGTGAACAGGAACTTTTGACGAAATGCACACAGATTTTTGGAAGTATGGGTATTTATACTAAACGCAAAACATGCGAAGCTGTCCCATTGGGCGATATATTATATTTCATTCGTGCCATACCTTCGCCCCTTTGTTGTCTGCCCTAACTTTCCCACGCTCGAAAACAGGCATAAAAAATCGACCCAGAAGTTTGCTACGGTCGTACTTCGAATCTCCACTTCAAAGAAAGCCCAATTTTTATGGCTTGCTACGTGTGCGAGGAGAACTTCCGATCTTGCGATCTCCTTGCACCCGTACGGAGACGGTACCCAAACTTTAGGCATGTAGCTAAAAGTTTGTCCCATTTCAAGACATTCCTGTGTGTCACTCATCGCAAGTCAACACACTTGACTGATTTAGAGAAGCTTCTCCCATTGAGCCTCCTCTCGCTCTTACTATCTAAATTTTACATTACCTTTACCAATATCTTGTTCAAATTACCTTTTTAGACCGGCTCAGGATCGCCCCGCGTTGAAAACTTGTATCTTTTACAAAGCGCGGCTTTCCTGAGCTAACCTGTACCACTACGCATGCACCTACAAAGAGCTTCAGTTTCTCTGTGGCTGCATGTTCCCAGCTATTTCCTAAAGAGGTACGCAGCCATCCCGTATGCTATAGACGTAATACGTGATGGCACTTAGATTCTACACTACGTTTGCCTGTTTCCTAAACCATACAATACAATTAATATCTCGCTTATACGTTAGCCTACTTACATGCCGAATAGCGCAAAGTGTTCGATACACCTAAGCCTATTTTTCGGTGTTCCTATTTTTTACCTACCTACTCGCATGTACTTGTAATTTACTGTTGCGCTCGTCAACACATAGTTTATATGATGGATGAAAATTGGAGATACTTTTTATCCCGAAAAAATAATAGGTCCCTGCGGGATAGGGGTCCAAAGTCCAAACTCTGTACATTGAAGATAATTTGTAAATTTTTTTGGAGGCTGTTATTCCTACTGAAGCCAAAACAGTTTTTTTTTCTTTTTGTTGCCTGTCTGTCTGTCTGTTGTCTGTATCTTCAACGCGCATCATGCCAAAACTACTGAATTAATTCAAATGAAACTTGGCATGATTTGAGTTCATACTACGAGGTAGGACATGGGATAGTTTTCGAGCCGAAAAATTAAAGGGTTCTTGCAGGATACGGATTGAAAGTTATTTCAACGAATACTTAGCACGCTGAAACTACTGGACGGATTTTGACCCAACTTGTTGCCAAGTTATAGTCATAGATTATATAATGGGTGAAAATTGAGGTTACTTTTAATCCCGAAAATATTAAGGGTTCCTGCAGGATAGGGGTCCAAATTCTGTACATTGAAGATATTTAGTAAAAAAATTGCCGACTGTTGTATTCAATACTGAAGCCAAACTGTTTTTTTTTAATATTTGTCTTTCTGTCTGTCTGCCTGTATTTTGGCCGCGAATCACGCCGAAACTACTGAATAAATTCAAATAAAACTTGGCATGATTTGAGTTCATACTACGAGGCAGGACATTGAATACTTTTCATCACGATAAATTAAAGGGTTTCCGCAGGATACGGTTTGAAAGTTATTCAAAAGAACACGTATCACGCTGAAACTACAGCACGGATTTTGATATTACTTGGCACAGTCATAGTTTATATGATGAGTGAAAATTGAGGATACTTTTAATAACGAAAAAAAAATACTCCAAAGGTCCAAATTCTGTGCACTGAAGATATGAATTAACATTTTTTTTAGTGGCTGTTTTAATATTCGTACTGAAGCCTAATACTGTTTGTTTTTCATTTTTGTCTGTTGTCTGTCTGTCTGTATCTTGGCCGCTCATCACGCCGAAACTACTGAATGAATTCAAATGAAACTTGGCATGACTTGAGATCATACTACGAGGTAAGACATTAGATACTTTTCATACCGGTATATTAAAGGGTCCCCGCAGGATAGGGGTATTTTATTTGGAGTCAATAGTTTTACTATTGCTATCTCAGGATTAAACTTGGGCGCTCCCATATTTGGACAACTTCCCGGAATCTGGTACATTGGAGCATTGTTTACCTTGTCTCCTCTGGTAGCCCCTCTGCTAAAATATTTGACTAACTTAGAGCCAGATTGTTATTTATATCAGGGCCTTATTTTAGTTTTGATTTTAGTGGATCCCCAATGACTATATAATAGTATCTCAGGATCTATTTGCTTTTCCTCGTCTGTAACCTTAGGGTCTGGAGTAGATGCCTCTGTAGACAATACATATTGAATGAGCAATGGGCTGTCTGGAGCAGGTACCTCCGTAGACAATAAAGATTGAATGAACAATGGGCTGTCTGGAGCAGGCACCTCCGTAGACAATACAAATTGAATGAGCAATGGGCTATCTAGAGCAATTCTAACGACAGTATGAAATGTCTAGACTACAGGACATCAGATGTCAACCATCATATGACGCTTAGCATGAAATTTAAAATGACGGACCTCATAGTGATGTGACGTATAAACAACAATTATTGATCTGATCGAAAGATTTTATCTTTGTATCGATTTAATAATTTTCACATTTGATGCTATTCTGCTCATCGTGCCTAAGATTCTCATCAGATCTTCACCAATTTTTTACGAGATCAACTAAAAGTAGTTACCTTTCAAATATAAATAAAAACTTTGAAATCGCATATAAAAAAGGAGATATTCAGTAGCCCACTTTTGCCCTTTTTTGTGGGAAGTGGGGTGTTAGTGGAGTTCCCAATCGAAAATTCACCGCCGACTAAAAAATTCTAAAAATTCGTTAAACCTCTGTCTCAAATGCGATCTGTAGAGGAGAACAGGCGGACATTCAGACATACGAATGAATTTTTGCCCAAGCTGAAACGCAGACGCTTTCCTCGCACTTCGCGCTAACTCGGTCAGTTAGTTAACTACTATGTCTACTTGCTGCGACCCATGGCTTTTTTTTATTTGTTAGGTAATAACTTTAAGTTGGTATCGTAAAAATTTGGTGAATATCTGATGAGGATCTTAGGTGCAATGAGCAGAATAGCATCAAATGTGAAAATTAAGAAATCGATACGAAGACAAATCTTTCGATTGGTTGAATTGTTGTTTATACGTCACATCACTGTTGTCATCAAGGTTGTCTGGAAGGGATTGCTTTTAGCTATAAGACCGCCCAATGTGCCTGTTTTTTTCAAATAAATTATTGTATATATTTTTCCCTTAATTCTTGTACAATAAAGTGTTTATTATTATTATCACCATGATCTGGCATTTTAAATTTAATGATATGCGTCATAGGATGGTTGACATCTGGTGTCCTGTTGGATTATACGCAGAATGTCAAACACGCAGAAAGTCAAACACGCAAAATGTCAAAGGACTGTAAGTTTTTGCAAAATGTCAAATACGCACAATGTCAAACACGCAAAATGTCAAACTCTCAAAACGTCAAAAAAGAAATATGACAAACTCTCAAAACGTCAAATACGCAATATGTCATAAGTCGGGACTCGGGATAGATCTTCGACCAGAAATAATACAGGACAGGGCACTAAAATTGCCTGACATCAGTGATGTGGCCCATAAAAACCAGCCAACTGCGATTCGGACTTGCCGACAGCGAGGGTTCCGTTAGTAGTCCACATATATTATCAAAATAGTGTATTCCAATTTTACGAAATTTTGAGCGCTAGTTCGCATTTGACTGATTTGAGTATACACGGAAAGTTGTTTACACGTATCTAAGCGAACTCGTACATATACATACCTAGTGTCATTTTGTATTCATTTCAAAATATGTCGGACGATACGCTTGTAAAATATTAGTAGCCGCCATTTTCTTTCACTACTCGTACGATACGAGCTAGCTTGGAAAAGTACGAGTAGAACGCGGTCCAAGTCTACTCAGCAGTGCAAGCATGGATCTTATCGATCGATAAATTTACAGACTTTTTTAAATAAATTTTCACGTTAATATTCGATAATACGAGTTCAGTAGCACGGCAACCGTTCCTTACAGCGAGTAAGCGTCATTTTCTAGTTTTCCCGCGGAAAGTTTCAATTTTCAAGGATTAAAAGTATCTTATGTTGGTCTGTATATGGTAAAGTATCTATTTACAAAGATTCATTACAATCGGATCAACCGTTTTGGCGTGAAATCTCCCTAAACAAACAAACAGACAATGTTTCACTTTTATATATTGGTGTGGATTGACTTTCTGCGTATTTGACTTTCTGCGTGTTTGACTTTCTGCGTGTTTGACTTTCTGCGTGTTTGACTTTCTGCGTGTTTGACGTTCTGCGTGTTTGACTTTCTGCGTATTTGACTTTCTGCGTGTTTGACTTTCTGCGTGTTTGTCTTTCTGCGTGCTTGACTTTCTGCGTGTTTGTCTTTCTGCGTGTTTGACTTTCTGCGTGTTTGACTTTCTGCGTGTTTGACTTTCTGCGTGTTTGACATTCTGCGTATAATCCGTCCTGTCGTATAGACATTTCGTACTGTCGTTGATTTGACTACCCTCGTGCCTCTTTTCTGCTCCCAGTGGCAATCGCGATCTGTTATGAAAGCGTTGCTGTAATGAAAGATGCATTGTATGATACTTTGGTCATGCCTCACGGATATGCCCCAAGTATATATTTCGTGTGTTTATCACATAAACACCTCGAAAATAAAAATTCTAGTGCATAGATTTTATAAGTACAACAAGATACCTAGTAGGTGTTTCGTACATAATTCCACTTGAATGAGTAAAAAATTCCACTCAATGCTTGATCCTCCCGCCAGACGCCAATGAACATTTACTGGGAGAGTCGGTGCAATTTCATTTAGAAAAAAAAAACTGTTTATGCAGTGTAATCACAAAAAATATATTACAAATAAAGAAAAGTGCACCAAAAACACATTTCCTAAAAAAGTAGTCAACTTTCCCGTGCAAGTCTTGGCGAAAAGATAAAAAAACAAAAAATATTTTTTGTGCCGCCATTACTGCTGTTTCGGGTTTGCCAAGGTCATGAATGCTATTTAGTGCTCTTATACCCATGTTTTTAGCTACGCAAAAATGAGGGTTGATGAAAAGAGTTTCCCTAACTTAGATTTCTACAAAGTAACGTCTAATTCTATTGAATTTTATGAATATAATGTTGTACCCACACTAATATAAAAAAGGGAAACGTTGTCTGTTTGTTTGTTGGAGGAGCTTTCACGCGATTACGGCTTGGCCGAATTTAATGAGAATTTATGTGTAGATGATGTAAACCATAGATACCATAGGATGCCCTTTGTCCGCGAAAATTGTACTTGCGGGCAAAGCTGCGGGGCGCAGGTAGTGAAATATAAAAGCGAAATACTACGCACTGATTATACACAAAATCTTAAAAAAATTACTTAATCTATGGAACTGCAATTAGGCAGGTAGGTACAACGTAGGTAGTTAGTAAACGTCAATCAAGAAAGGATTTTGCGACAGGGACGAATTAAGGGAGTCTAATAGTGATTGAAAGATTATATGAATTATTATTTTTGCTGTATACGCATGAAATTTGGTATTTAGGTTAATAATGTAAAATAAATAAATACATTGATAAGTTTTTTCGACAGGGACGGATTAAGGTGGTCTAAAGATGATTTCAAAATACAATGTTTAAATGTTATCGGCTGAACAGATTTTGATAAAAAGTTTTACATACATACTTTGGATCCTAGAATAGCACATAGAATACTTTTTATCATTGTCCAAGCAGGTAAAACCGCGGGCCGCAGGTAGTAATATTATGTCATAGATAGCATCCTACCACTTATGGATCAAAATGGAGAGTAAGCTAGAGCACCTTCAGGCCTATCAATGTAATGTTACGTATGTTCAACTATTTGTAATAGTTTAGGAGTTACGAGTACAGGATATTATAGTTTTTTTAGCCCATTCTAAATTTCATTAGAAATTTAGTAATTGTGACCAAACTAAGAGCTCCAACCTTGTTTTTTTTTTCTTGTAGATAGTATAATAATGGGTATTTTAAAATAAATAAATACCTCCGTGTAATAATTTATAGTTTTTGTGAAAAAACCTGACCATTGAATTTTTTACCTTAAACAAAAATATATTTTCCACATTTGAAGTCACTTTTTGCTGTGTTGCCTTAAGTTTAGGCGAACTAAATGTACTGGTGACTTATAGGCATACAATTGGAGAAGTTTTTGAAATATTAACTAAAACAATATATTGTTACTATTTAAAATTATAGCCCTGTAAATATTGAAGACAGTTTTTGTATGAGATACAGATTTCAATTGTTATGTGTTTATTACAGAATTAAAAAAATATGATGCAGTAGTATTAATGTATTTTAAAGGACCCATTATTATACTACCTACACAAAAAAAACACACGTTTGTGCTAATAGTTTGGTCATAATTATTAAATTTCTAATGAAATCTAGAGTTGGGCTAAAAAACTAAAATATCCTGTAACTCCTAAACTATTCCAAATCACTGAACATACATACATGGGAGTTAAATCGATAGGCCTAGCGGTGTTCTAGCTCACACTCCATGTTGATCCATCAGTGTGAAAACATCCTATATACAGGATGTCCCAAAACCACAGGGTGGACACGCGGAGGCTTTCCCTAAAAAAAAAACAGATTCGTGATACCTACTACTACACGCTAGCGAAAATATTTATGCACAGTGTTTGTATATGCTATAGAGCGCTAGGGATGGTGAGCGCAGCCAGTCATAGTGTTTGATATTTGCGTAAAACCTAACCTGATACTGCACCCCGAGAAATCGAAATTGGCTCATCAAATTAGCATTGCAGTGCAACGGGGCAATGCCACCAGCATGGTTGGGTACGCTGCCAACCGGTAGTGGGCAAGACCAAGTGGACTTCTATGGAATGCGGGCTGTCCCACCGTTTCATGTTTCGTACCTATGCGCTATTACTTGTTAGAGTGCTATTATTTATTCTGTGGTACTAGTTGTATTTTTTAGTAGTTAAACAAATTACTTGTACCATAGACTTATATTTTGTAATTTCATCTTATATTTTTAAACTTCCAAACTATAAAAAGTGCTAATGTTTTGCATAATCTCTAAGTACTGGTATCATTCGCGTCAAAAAGTGCCAAGAACCTGCTTCATAAATTGAAAAGAGATCAGTATTGAAATTTGTTTTTGTACACAAAAACAAATTTCAATACTGATCTCTTTTCAATACTGGTCTGACACTGACGCAAGGAGGTTGGATACATCCAACCTCCTTGCGTCAGTGTATCACGTACACTACCCGCCAAGAAGTATTTACTTTTCTTGTTCAATGTTCACGGTAAACACTTTGTGCAATGCGCTCTGCAACCGGGCATTGGTCGTGGTCCACCTGCCACACGTTTTTTGGTCGCTTGGGCATTTTTATTTCCTATAACCGCTCGGTTGTCCACGCGCTGAAGACCGCAGGACCAAACTGATAACCCAAAAAAAAATGGCCGACGCGACACATCTAACCTCAAACTGGTAATTGATTGTAAATGCGTTGAGACTACAGGTACTTGATGGTCAACCCACAAAAAAGAGAAGGTCGACGCGACACATCTGGCCGCACCGACTTTGCGTAAACAAACAGTTTTTATGACACTTCATTGAGCGCTTAGATAAACAAACTGGTGATATATGGAGCTAAATAGTTACGGCACATATTTCAAGTGTTTATGTTGTGGGTTTCGAAGCAAAATAATTATATAAACACGCTTAGATTTGAATGATTATTGAGGTCAATAATGTTCAAAATCGAGTGGCAAAATTTACGTCGCTATCGAGTGGTCCGATGATCGATGAATACAAAAAATGTGACTGTAGCGTTAGTTGCGATGATCAATGAAAACAAAAAAAGTGACTGTAGCGCATAGAATCAATCGAGCGGATAAACACAATATCAAAATCATAAAATTACTACCAAGAAAAAAATATTTATCGTTGGCGCCCCGCAAAACAAAATAATGAGTTAATCTACATCTACGTCTACACTAATATTATAAAGAGGAAAGATTTCGTTGTTTGTTTGTTTGTTTGTAATGGATAAAACAAAAAAATACTGACCCGATTTAAAAAAATCTTTCAGCTATAGAAAGCTAAATTATCAGAAAGTAACACGAGCAGAATTTTATTTTTCATAAAATTAGAGGTCCTTTCGAAAATTGCAATTATGTAATCCAAAATATTAAAAAAAAAAAATTAATCTCGATTGCTTTGTGTATGGAACGTTGCCATGGAAACGAAATCACAGGAGGACAATTCACGATTTCGTTATATTTTATCGAATCCCGATATATATCCTGTCTAACATATCGACTAGAAATATCGCGAAAGTATCGATTTTCCTAAAAAACGCTATTCTCGCGACCGGTAGATATAAAATATCGAAGCCATAGACGATGTGTTTAGGGTTGAGATGAAAAACGTTCCGTTTTCTCGATTGTGTTTACTTGATGAAATATTTGAAGAAATTGCCCAAAATATTCTGCACGTAACGTATATTAAAAAAAAGTCCATGTCGTCATGACGTCATGAGCCATCTGTCATCAGTGGCCCTATTACAGAACTTGGCTTCAATCAGATTGTCACTTTTTTCATAGCAATTTTGACTCTATCGCAAGGCACTAATGAATGTTACGGCTTGAAACCGATATGATCAAGATTACGTAATCGCACTGCAGCTGTGTCAAGCTGTCAGCAAATAATGCAAAGATCTCAAGATATTAAAAAAATGAAATACCTAATATATCATCGCATTCCTCGACTCATTGAAGAAAACAAGGTCCATCCACAAGTTATTGAAGAACACAAGGCCCATCCACCGTGGCTCCAGCGCTGCAGAAACAGCTCTAAGGATTAATGTTGTGTATGGGGCAGCTACTGCTAACCGCTGAATCCCCTTTGGCGCTGTAGCAACCAATTCCCCCGTAGTGATAAAACAGTTTTAATTCACTTGAAACACATTGGAAAAACAAAAAGGCACGAAAAATGGGTACCGCATGATGTGTGATAACCTATACACCTAACTGCCCAGCATCCCAATTCCATAACTTGGCTACAATCGGATTATCACTTTTTTCATAGCAAATTCGACTCTATCGCAAGGCATTAGTGGCTGCGATACTGAGAATTCGATTGAAGCCAAGTTATGAAATCGGGCTGCTGAGTGTGATGTAGTGGAAGCTGTTCACTATGTGTTGACAGAATGTGTTCGGAATGAGGCCCAGCGACAGGACTTGAGTTATATTCGATAGTAAAATGAATGTTGGTATGAGTAACGGCATCTTGGCTTCCCCGCTATCGGATGAAGCCAAGATGTTGGTTAAACTTTATTTGTGTGTTATGAGAAACCTTAACAGTACTCACTAATTGTTATCTAGTCGTTAAGTTATAATAAGATGAATTTACTTATGTGGGTGACATGGTCACTGCGTGACAAAATTCCCATTTAAATAAAGATCATAAAAAAAACAATGCTACGTACATACTTTGATTGATTATAATTTCATAGTTTTTGGTTGTTTTATTATAGTCAATTTCATAATTATGTAAGGACTTTATAGATTGGCTCTCAGAGTTTAGCTTAATTATAATTTATTAGTTGAAACTCCTGCGGCTTAGCCCACTTGCTAACTTGGCCTTTCTGTTCAACATCTAGTGATGGAATTTCAAAAAATCCCTCCGTAGCACCCATAGAATACTCAAGGAATATTTAGTCCAAATTTCGAACCTCTAGTTCTATAACATTTCAGTTTAGGTTGTGCGTTGTCTGAAGTTAGATTATAAGTACAATACACTATACCTGAATACAAACAACCAGGACTCAGAAAAAGTTATTTTTTCAGTTAATTTTGTTTGTTTTATTTCCAACTACAGCAAAGCAAGGGAAGGGTAATGAGTTTAACAGTCTATGTATGATGTATGTATCCAAGACTACAGTATGTATCTATGTATGTCGATGTTCCACCATAGCGTTGCCTCTATTGGTTTGATTTAGACAAACAAGGTGTCAATCAATTTGTATTCAGGTATAGTGTATTGTTTTGCCCAACTACGGCAAGGCAAGGTAGGTAATGTGTTCAAACTAAAAACTTGGTTCAATTTCTAGAAGTGAGGTATCAATTGATTTGTTTTCTTTGCAAGAATGTCATAGCTATTTTTACCCGACCATAGTAGTTTTTTAGTCATTGAACTTATTTCTTGATTAGTACTATGGTTTATGTAGTAATTTTAGTTCTTGTGTGGGTTCCGGCAATTTATTCTGTGGTCTGGTGGTGTGTGGTTCATTTAGTAATGTACTGCACATTATCTAAAAACTAATGTTTTATTTTCAATAATTATTAAAATACCTACTTGTTATGTATGGCAGCTCCACGTAAAGTGCATTATACTTCCGCTGAACCAGTGACCTCAATGCAGACCACGAGGCGCTGATGCAACACGCGCTGCTCGGCGGCGCATCTCCCAATTCTGCCACTTCGGTACCTAGCATTGGGCCGGTAGTACACATTACTTTAGGTTAGGATGTAAAATGTAGTTTAAATGTATTAATAAACCTAGTTATAGCACATCTGGGTTTCTTTGCATCCTCCGGCTGAGGCCTCCGTAATTTACTTAAATACAATTTGAAAAAAAAGCAGAGGTGCATAGAAGGCGCGTGGTAGCAAAAGGCCTGTGGAAACTTCGACAACATATTTCAGAAAAGTTTTGACCAAAGATCTCACAGCCGAAGTGATGACATCGGTGGTTTTTATTTTTTGCATCAAAGTAGATCAAGGATCTACAGATGAAGGTGCATGGTGCATTCCAGTCAAATGTTACAAGGTGCATTGTGGAGGTAGTCAGTGCACTGAATCATTTGGATGTTTTTGGACAGTGGGTTCATTTCCCTGAAACATTCAATGAATTGAACAGAGTTTTGAGAAGAGTTAGTAAATTATACAATCTGCTTAATTTTCATGAACACAGTTAGATACTTAGCTTTCAACGCATCTAATAGTGCATTTACATTAGGTTGCCCGTACTCGTCTTTGATTGTCATATGAAATTCCAGCTAAATTTCACTGCAACAATCCTACCTCCCCCCTACCCTTTCCACCCTTCCCCATCCTCAAAATCGACGGTATAGCAACTACAGTTTAGCCATAATTTGCCTTGTGATAACCCTTCACGGTGCTGTGAGAACCAGGAAAGGAAAATATTAAATAGGCGGCACATTATCAACAATTGTGATTACCAAGACGCCTGCCATGCCCAGTATTTATGAAAAACCCCAAAATTTCTTATCGGGAAGCCCATGTTGAAATGCCAGTAGACATTTTGGGGCTCTTGATGATGTAATATGCAACATAACTAGGTATCTATAAAATATGTTTTACTATGTTTGGTAATAAATAGCTTGTGCATTGGTAGAGTGGGTTGCAGTTACTGTTGTACCCATTGATGTATAATAATATGTTACATGGTTGTACCTACCTATCAATATCCATCTAGGCATCCAATAATCATAGGCTCATTTAATTGAAATCATTGGGTACCCTCAGACGTACCATACGGTGGAGGTATACATAGTTGGTAAAGCATGCTTATTACAAAGTGCAAGTACGGACCATCATCTTTAGATCAAGACTACTTCGAGGCAATAAAAGGCTCCACAAATGTCATTATTTCAAGTGTGAGATTTTTGGCAGCCAAAACCTTTTCTGAAAGCTGTTGTCGGAGAGATCCAGCGGGGCTCTCGCGACCGAGTGCCTTCTTTGCACTTCTGCTTGCAATCGGGCCTCTCCGACGCCAATCATAAAACCTGTTATATTATTTCCTCCGCCGTCATCATAAGAATAATAATCTCAAAGTTACTTTAAGTAACTGTAATCTGTATTGTCTAAAATACAATACAAACAAACCTAACCCCAAACTAACGTGATTCCTACGTGTGTATATCCTACAAAAACTCACTTGATATGTCAGTGATAAACTAATGTCGACCGCTAGGGACCACTCGTTGCATGTCGATTGCTAGGACTCGATAAATATCTATGGTGATATTACGAGAATAGCAAAAGACGATGTCATTCAATATCCACAATTTTTTTCGACATTTATCTATTGTGATAATTATATCACTTGGTGAGAATTGCCTCCAGGGGCGCGTTCACTTACTACGTTCGAGGACGCACGGATCACCCGCGCGTACATTCAAAATCGTTCACGGCGTCGTCGGGCGTTCGCCTGGGTCATCCGAAAAATAGTAGGGGAGGGGAGGAATAGTATGAAACTGACACTTAACAGTTGTCAGTTGTATGTGGACGTCCAAAGTCGTTCACTAATTCCGGTAGCCAGATTCCATAACTTGGCTTCAATCGAATTCTCAGTATCGCAATAGATAGAGTCGAATTTGCTATGAAAAAAGTGATAATCCGATTGTAACCAAGTTATGTAATTGGGCCACGGATGATCGAGCGATAATCGCACGGATGATTCGAGCATTGTAAGTGAACACAGCCCATAACAGATAGACGAAATAATAACAAGTCGGTTGTCTATGGTCAAATCATTGGGAGCAGCCAATGTTTTAGAATTACGCTTACTGGCGCTTTTTAGAAGATACGACGGTTAAAAAAAATGCTTCAATCACGAAAAAGGACACCGAGTGAGCGCTACCGATAAACTCAATAAACTCAAATAAATCTTAACCTATTTCAAAAATTCTAGACGTGTCGTAGACATCTGGTTTTTAAACCCAAGAAGGTTTAATTACGCTTACTTTCCACCCGTTTTTTTTAATCAAAGGAGATTGAATTATGCTTACTGGCGCTAAATCTTCTAACAGTAATCGTAATTCAACCTCCTTGCGTTAAGCAGAGTAATACTATAGACAAAATGGTACATCAATATAACCGCTCGGTTGTCCACGCGCTGAATAATCCGCGCGCTGATGGCCTGATAATCCGTGTATATGGAATCGAAATACTCGGTCAGCTTTTCCTGGCCGCACATTATTGCCCGTACAAAATCGGTTCGTGTTAATAATACACGGCCAACACTGCACAGTCAATAAATGCATGTACAGGCATCTAATTATTGGATGCGAAATAATGCACGGCCGATAATCCGAACCAACCATAGACTGAGATAGAATGTCCTTACACAAACGAAGAATTAATTTGTATAACCGCTCGGTTGTCCACGCGCTGAAGACCGCAGGACCAAACTGATAACCCAAATAAAATATGGCCGACGCGACACATCTAACCTCAAACTGGCAATTGATTGTATATGCGTTGAGACTACAGGTACTTGATGGTCAACCCACAAAAAAAATAAGGTCGACGCGACACATCTGGCTGCAAAGTGGGGATTTATTGGGTACGAGCCGAGATCACAGGTATCTGATTGTCAACCCACAAAAAAAAGAAGGTCTACGCGACACATCTGGCCGCGCCGACTTTGCGTAAACAAACAGTTTTTATGACCACTTCATTGAGCGCTTAGATAAACAAACTGGTGATTTATGGAGCTAAATAGGTACGGCACATATTTCAAGTGTTTATGTTATGGGTTTCGAAGCAAAATAATTATATAAACACGCTTAGATTTGAATGATTATTGAGGTCAATAATGTTCAAAATCGAGTGGCAAAATTTACGTCGCTATCGAGTGGTCCGATGATCGATGAAAACAAAAAATGTCACTGTAGCGTTAGTTGCGATGATCAATGAAAACAAAAAAAGTGTCTGTAGCGCATAGAATCAATCGAGCGGATAAAACCTTTAAACAAAACATTATCCTAGCAAAGAGAATGCAATGCAATAAAGTTTATGGTTTTTTTATGGAGGAAACACAAACTGAATAAGAAATACGGGCCCCGTTATTCAATATATCTCGGTAGAGACTATTATTTATTCTGTGGTTGTTCAATATACTTTCTGGATACGGGATAGGAAAGCACAGAATGCTGCACCTAAGCACCTAATAATACTACGGTAGTAAGGAACTGTTGTTAGGTTATGTTTGTATAAATAAAGTTTTAAGTGTAAGAAATTGTTCTAAGTTACAATTTGTGCAAATAAACATTTTGTGTAAGAAATTGTTGTAATGTTCTATTTGTCCAAGTAAAGTACCTACTAATTTTATCTTTATATATAATATCTACACGTGCGGAGCTGGGGCGGGTCACTAGTACTTAATATGACACAGGAGCATAGAGTAGATATGGTCACAAACTAAAATTTATATTTTTTTGAGATTTTAATCTCTAAAAATTGCGTTTGGTGGCGAGAGAATGGAAAAAACTACAGCGTAAAGATTATATTATCGAGAACGAAGCACTGAGGTATAATGGAAATAAAGGGTGAACAGTCTGTTTTATTTGTAACTTGTTTTTTTCAATAATATTACAGACTCTATACATCAAAATATTACTGATAAATAATGTTGCTTTTCTTTTGTGCTGCCGTACATCACAACACCGCTGATATTTACAATCCCATTCTCTAAGTACGCGGGTTATTATAACGAAATCAAACTGGCCATATGTTTAAACATAGCAATTAGCATAATAATATCGGACGATATTGCAATAAATAACTGTCAATTTATTAGAATTACTCATAGTCCCTATTATTTATTTTTCAAAGAGAATGTGTTTTCTACATAAGTAGTAATAACTAAGGTACCTACCAAAATAAATATCTACTTAGTCCCCGTGGGTTCTTTAGAATGATACTGTAGTCTCCACAAAGGAATGCCCTACGTGTATATGGGATCTCTCCATAGCTCGAGTCTCCTTTTTGCAGATTAGTCTGACCGTGAGTGTCCACGTTTTGGCTCCGTAGGTAATGATTGAAGCACAGATTAAGACACTGTGGAATGGATGACGAGAAGACTTGACGAAGCTTTTCAAATGCTGCTTAACCTAGTTGAACAACTATTGGCTTCCCTCTCAAAGTTGTTCTTACCCAGTTGCAAGATTTGCCCTAGGCTAACATATTTTGCTTCAAAACCTCAAGAGTTACATTGACTACAATTAGTAATAGATTAATAAGATCGTTAAATATTATGATCATGGTCTTATCGATGTTGACGACCGGTTGGTCTCGTGGCTAGAGATTCTGGGTACAAAATCGTACGGTCGCGGGTTCAAATCCTGCAAGGTGCAATCATTTGTGTGATGAGCAGAAATGTTTGTTTCCGAGTCATGGATGTAATATTCTTATCTATGTATGTTTATCCATTATCTAGTGCCCATAGCACAGGGTATCCTAGTTTGGGGCTAGATAATTGGTATGGAAATGTCCCGAATATATTATATTATATTATATTATATTATATTATATTATATTATATTATATTATATTATATTATATTATATTATATTATATTATATTATATTATATTATATTATATTATATTATATTATATTATATTATATTATATTATATTATATTATATTATATTATATTATATTATATTATATTATATTATATTATATTATATTATATTATATTATATTATATTATATTATATTATATTATATTATATTATATTATATTATATTATATTATATTATATTATATTATATTATATTATATTATATTATATTATATTATATTATATTATATTATATTATATTATATTATATTATATTATATTATATTATATTATATTATGTTCCGCATGCCGTGACTAGCATCAGCTAGGCCAGTCAGCATCCTTTGCATTGCATATCTTGCAGCGACGTTAATTTTGCCTTTTTTCTCGTAATTTACTAGTGCCCATTCCTTTCCAATTAACTGAAACAAAATTATCTTCTTGGGAATTATAAAATTTTGGGAAATATTTAGACTGCTGGTTTTGAATCGCGGCGTTACACATACATTTTAATGGGAGTCAATAATGTACGATCCAAATAATGTACGGCCGATAATGCATATCCTGATAATCCGTGTACATGAAATCGAAATACTCGGCCAGCTTTTCCTGGCCGCGCATTATTGCCCGCACAAAATCTGTTCGTGTAAATAATACACGGCCAACATTGTACAGCCAGTAAATTCATCTACAGGCATCCAATTATTGGATGCAAAATAATACACGACCGATAATCCGAAACCAAGACAGAGATAAAATATGTCCTTAAACAAACGAAGTATTCGTTTGTGTAAGCGAGTGTCAGGAAGAGAAAAACTGTCACAGAATCGAATCGGCCAACCCCGACTCCACGAGGTCTTGTCTGTCCTACACTAGAGTATTTTTAAAGAGCCGGAGGCGCGTATTGAGTGCAGCCTCCGCCCGCTGTAACATAGCCCAGTTACCAGGGTGAGCTGGAGTGGCAGAGACTGGTCTAAAAAGCTGAAGCTTCAGAGGCAAGCGTTGGTACCAGTACTTCGTTACGCAAAGGTGCAGGGGCAGCATTCCCACATCGCCGGAGCAGTCACAATTCATAATATGTAATAAGGATACTGGAACTTGCAAACGAGGCTTTGACTATGACAGTTCTATGTACGGAAGCGCATGGAACGTTTCATTGTGTTTAGTCAAAATTATTTAATAAGTAAACAGCCGTCCGCTTTTAATTTTCCTATCTTGAAAGGTTTGATATTCAGGGGCGGAATACAAAAAACAAAAGGATCCAACAAAAATATATATTGAAAATATTATTTATTAATTTTTTCAACTTAACAGCTAAAATATCTATAGTGTAAAGTGAAACTGAAAATAAAAGTGTGCTAATATTAAACTTTGTAGTTACCTGTATCATACAGACAGGCGGACAGACGGACATGACGAAATTGGGCTCCTTGCTTGGCTATGGAAACTTAACATGAGGTGTTGAATTTTTTATATATGTACTGTGTATCTTAGTGTTTTATTCTCTAAACATCGTGTACAAAAAAATATTACATTTGAATTTATGTACATATTTTTCTATTATATAAAAGCTAATTACCATAATATATAAATATTTAGGGGACGTCAAAATTACCAATTCCCAAAGTAATAATATAACAATGACATTAATATACAAATGTATATAGTTTTTTTTCTACATATACGTAACAATTATATAATTTTAATGAATGAACCCTAAAGAATATTATCATGTGGAATTATAAAGAGAGAAATTACTGAATAAAAACACATTACATAGTAGGTATTCTGCGAAGCGATCAAGCGTATTCTCGAAATGTTGTTATTGATACTCCTCGCTGTCATTGCAGCGGCCGTCGCTGATCCAGCGTCTGATCAGCTCATAAATTTCAAAAATAGGACATCTGTAAGTATATTTTTAATTGTCACCTGTTTTACGAATAGACAACCTGGCCTTGATTTATGTTCCCGTTCCAACTTACAGCGCCAGCGCCTGTTTGTGGCCCGAGCACACTATCCTGGTGGCGTACATTGAAAGTATACAATAACAGTACGCACATGTCGGGACTGCTCGCGTATTGTTTCAAATTGTACAAGCATTATTTTTAGAAACTATACATGGTTATTACGCTTTGATCGCGTATATTTTCCAGTAACGTACACTAACATTTTGTGCGAAATATATACTACTCTAGTTACCATTGCGGACTAAATATGTTATATTTATTTAGAACATTATTTACCGCTAGAGCAGGAGCGGGGGCGGAAAGTCGCTAGGCTTCGCTCCCGACTTCGTCTTCTAACCTATCACGGCCAAGTCAGACTTCCGCCTAACGCCTCTGTTTCTAGCCTTGTATATTATATTAACTAATTCACTGAATCAGTATCAGAAAATATACGTGACCATTACGCAGAAATCACGTATATTTTATTAAACTATTTCTTTATACATTCTGAAACGATACTGTGTGAGAAAATTATGAATGCGTGTTGGCTTTGTGTATCTTCAATATACGCATCCTGGCACCCTGTCGCCCGCATGCAAAACTTTATTATCCCCGTTCATCCCTTGGGGGTGGAATTTGAAACTAGAACTTTCCTTAGTGTGCCTCTATTAGAGGTGACCTATCATATTATATGAAAACTAATTCCACGTATTCTGTGAATCACCCCTGATCGTCGAGTGTATCTTAAAAAATACATACAAGTATTATAAGTTCTAATATTTTAAGAAGCACATACTTAATTATACAGGACTTGGCCATCTACTGCAAAGATCTGAAGTAGGCATTAAGTCCGTGATACTGAATATAATCGTAAACGTAAGTAGTAATATGTTAACTAATTATAATTTCAAAAATATATAATTCGTATAACTAAACATTACCAATTTTCTTTTAAACTTCTTACAACATTTCCAATTTTAGATTATTCAAGTTAATGTACAATAGTAATATACAATAGTATAATCTTGCAACTGCAACTATTAAAGTAAATTAAAATAAGTTAGTAAAAAAGAAAGATTTTTGTTTACGTACTAGCTGTGCCCCGCGGTCTTGTGCATTTTTGTTTCATCAGAAACTTAGAGCAAGCATAATAACTATGACGTCTGACTGTAAGTCTGGTCCAGAAGCTCAAAGTTGCTCAGTATGTCATGGGTCCATCTACGCTCGAAGTTTCCGAAAAGAGGTGATACGGGAGAAAACTAAAGCAACCGTCATAGTTCAGAGAATAAGCGAGCTGAAATTACAATGGATGGGCTGGTCACATTTGTTGCAGGACCAATATCCATTAGGGTAAACGTGTAAGACGCGATGCCCTTCGGTTAGATAGAGTTGCGACCTGAGCAAGGTAACTTGCAGTCATTGGATGAGAAGAGCTGAAGATCGGGGTCAGTGGCGTGCCTTGGTAGAGGTTATGTCCAGCAGTGGACTAACAAAGTCGGTTGATCGTTATGTTAAACATTTTAGTCAAACAATGGTTTCACCATTTCCGTCTGTCAGTCAGTCTGTCTGTCCGTCTGTAAATCACAGCCATGTTATTCAACCACTATTAACACTACAAAGTTGAAATTTGGTAGTCGGTAGGTACATTATAAAGTAACTACAAAGGTGATTAAAAAAAACATGTTCATTAAATTGTTTTTGTTTTGTTCCGCTCCTTTTGACCTTTTTGCTTAGGTTGCATGTCCCAAACAAAATCATCATGGCTAACTAAAGTTTAGTAACTTTTGAGATATGGCTGACCAAATTAGGCCAACTTTGTTAGAATATCACGTAAAAATTACTTGACCAATGCTGTTTTCACAGTTATATGATACAGGATCCTGGCTTTGTCTATAGGTTTCGTCACGCACTTGGCCATTTTAAACGGCTTTATTAAGCTTGCCCTGTTTGTTTTTCGGGTCAAATTTACTGATTAAAATTGTACCCCTTTCCTGAAATTTGGTACACAGCCTTAGTTCTGACGACGATACAATTATGTATATTCAGTATTATTTTAAATTCAAGATGGCCCTCGCCACAAAATGGCGTTTTTATTTATTTTTATCCCCCCATTATGGGTAAGAAATTAAAGGGCTTAGCTACTAGAATACAGTACACCATAAAAAAAACAAATCCAAGAAAGCCGCCACCACAAAATGACGGATTACTATTTTTTTCCAAAACCTCGATATGGGTATCAAAATGCTTCCAAATGTAAGTAGAAAAGTAGAACACAGTACAATTTATAAAAATAAAACAATTTATAAAAACTAAATAAAAAATATCTAAATAATATCAGTAAAAAATGTTTTATTGTAAAGAAACAAAGCAACGAGCTGACCGCCCTCAAAAATAAACACACTAATAATTATTATAACGTGAAAGTTTGTATGTGTCCCTTACACATTATTTATTACACATTGTTTGTTAATTATGTGTATGTTTGTTACCTTTTCACGCTTAAACGGCTGAATTGATTTGGTTGAAATTCGGTACGGGGGTAGCTTATAGCCTGGATTAACACATAGGTTACATTTTATCCCGGAAAAAATATGTTTCCTGAGGGACGCGGATGAAATCGCGGGGCACAGCTAGTACTTAAACAAAAAACTTTAATAGTTGCAGTTGCAAGATTAGACTATTGTATATTATTATAATTAGTCCTAAACGACTTATTGAATTCGTCTTGTGCATTTCTTGTACATTCTTCTTTTTTGTAGGTAATATAAAAGGCATAATTATAATGATTACACTCATGCAGTAAACTTTAGACGCCGTCCATTGTGCACAGTTCACTTTTACAAAAATAACTTTTGAGGAAGCAGTGCCGGTAATGTAGCCAAGGGCCGCGATATTTTTTATTTCATAACTAGCTTTCGCCCGCGACTTCGTCCGCGTGGACTACTGTTTATCGCGAAAAAAAGCATCCTATGTTCTTCTTTATTGTTCTTCGGTGGATTGAGGTGGCAAAAGATCACCCTTCATGGCGTTCTTTGAGGAAGGCCTAAATTCAGCAGTGGACTTCTAAAGGCTGACATGATGATGATGATGATGATGATGATTCTTCTAGGATATTAAAAACCAATGCAAAAGTAGGTATAGTACCAATGCTCTTGATACTTGTTTCTCATACTTGTTATTTTGTTTCCATGGCAACCGTTTCTTACAGCGAGTAATCAACATTTTTCCAGTTTTCCAGTTTATTCCGTAGATACATCCAATTTTCCGGGATAAAAAGTGTTCCATATTTTTTCCAGGGTATAAGCCACCTTCATTCCAAATTTCATCAAAATCCATCCAGCCGTTATCGCATGAAAGGTCTCCAAACAAACAAACAAACAAATAAACAAACTTACAAACAGACAACGGTGCACTTTTATATATTGACACATATATATATATATATATATATATATATATATATATATAATGACGAATAAATGAACATAGTTATTAACACTAACGTTAACCCAGGTCAAGAAATAAGACACTTCTACTAACATCTACACTTACGCCAGGAACGCGTGCGAACATGAAGTGTTAATGGCTGGACGGAAATGTCAAGACAGTTGGCGCCACTAATCCACATTGTGAACGTAGAGCAAGCTTTAGAGTAATAAAAGTTATCATTTTCATTTTCAGGGTCCAATCGGGATTATGACAACCAGCTTCGGCGCTCCGATCGATATCACGGATACAGTCTCGTTAAACTCAAATCTGATTAACAATGTTTTTTTTATGGAATCCTTGTCACATTTTGTGCGGGAGAGAATCCTTGAGAGGGTTGTCCATACCAAAGGAGCTGGAGCATTTGGTTACTTTGAAGTGACACATAACGTGACTGACATCTGCAAGGCAAAACTTTTCAGTCGCATAGGCAAGAAAACTCCTGTTGTTGTGAGGTTTTCTCCAACCACACGAGATAAAGGAGAAGCTGATGCGACATTCGACTCCAGAGGTCTATCTGTTAAATTCTTTACTGAAGACGGCAATTTCGACCTTGTTGCTCTGCATACACCGATGTTTGCGATAAAGGATCCAATTTTTTTCCCACAATTAATCAGAGCTGCAAAACGAAACCCAGTGACTAACTTGAGAGACCTAAATATGCTTTGGGATTTTGCAACTTTACGGCCTGAAACCTTATTCTTTTTAATGCATTTGTTTGGAGATCATGGCATACCCGATGGTTTTAGACATTTGCCTGGCTTTAGTATTCACACTTACCAAATCTACAATAAGTGTGGGGAATCATACTTTGCTAGGTTCCATATATTACCAGACTTGGGCATTCGAAACTTAGTTAATCTAGAAGAGATTATTAGATTAGCTGGTGCAGATCCAGATTATGCAATAAGAGATCTTTACAACGCAATCGAGAGAGGTCAATTTCCAAGTTGGACCATAAGCTGGCAAGTCTTAAGCTCCGAAGACGTCAAAAAAGCAAGTTTTGACGTGTTTGACACTACAAAGATATTGCCTACTAGCAAATATCCGTTGGAGCCTATAGGCAAACTTGTGTTGAATCAAAATCCCTCAAATTTCTTTGCTGATATAGAGCAGCTTGCTTTCTGTCCGGGTAATTTAGTGCCTGGTTTTTTGGGAGGACCTGACAAAATGTTTGAAGCTCGTCGATTTTCTTACAGAGATGCTCAGCTCTATCGCTTAGGAGTGAACTTTAACAACATACTCATTAATACTCCTCTCACAAAAGTTCTATCATATGATCGCGACGGAGATCCCCCTGTTGGTTACAATGGAGATGGCGCACCAAATTTTTTCCCGAATAGTCACCATGGGCCGATTCCTTACATCGAAAAAAATAGGCCTGCTCTAATTAGCGTGACACACGATGGTTCATATAATTTTGACCAAGCAGCTGAAATGTACAATGAAATGACAAAAGAAAGACGGAACAGAATGATAGCAAATATTGTGTCTTCATTAGGTAAAACATATAAATATCTGCAGGAGAGAGCAATTAAAAGATTTTGCATAATTCATCCTGATTTAGGGCGTAGGATAAAAGAAGGATTGGCTCAAATTTCTGCTTAGTAGGGTTAAGCATGGTACTTACACCGTCGTAAATTAACAAATTTACGTAGAGTTGTGACGAAGTTGCCCTCCCTTCTCATCAGCTGTCATGATTTTTCATGATATTCATTACGATTCCTAATTTCAACAACTTTTCACTACATTGACGTTAAATTTTACTGTTTTGAGTTTAGATTATACCGCTGCACCATTCATTAACATTCTAAATTTCAAAAACTTTTTGCTGCATTGACATTAAATTTGACTGTTTCGAGATTATATTGTACCGCTGCACCATTCATTAACATTCTAGATTTTAAAAACTTTTCGCTGCATTGACGTTAAATTTTACTGTTTTGAGATTATATTATACTTTTGCACCATTCATTAACATTCTAAATTTCTAAAACTTTTTGCTGCATTGACGTTAAATTTTACTGTTTCGAGATTATATTATGCCGCTGATTAAATATTACTTACCTATAATCTATACTTGTTTCATTTATGTTATTTGTTTGGTAGAAGACATTGAAACAGACACTTTTATACTAATCAGGCTTTTAGATAGATAGATAGATAGATGAACTCTTTATTGAAATACCACAATAAGTATAGAAATATACAATTAATTAGTAGCTTTTTAATTAGTATGTATAAGTATAACACCTAGCAGATCTTATTTGCAAGGCAGGTACTAGGACTTACTGGACTGACCGACTTTTAACACCTAAATTTACCTGAACATTTTGACACATTTGAACATGTGCATTTCAACAGATTTCAAAAGTGATTATAGTATGTAATGAATGTCACGAATACATTGCGCGAGTAATTACGAAAAAAGTAAGAGGGTAGGACATGGAAGTGAACCATGGCTGTTACACAGTTACATTGAATTACCCATAGTACACCTGGGTGGACCACGTGTACAAAAAGGTACCCGTGGAACACCTAGGTGAACCATGTAGGTGGACCACAGTAAGAAACGTATAACATATGTCGTATGACGTTGTGCCCACCTCTAGAGTCGGAATATGTCTGGCTGCCAAAGGGCATCTGACATGGCTATAAATAGCATATTTTAGGTGGAGCGTCATTCTCGACAAAAGGCAGAATTTTTATTTAATTTTTATAAATTAATTTTCGTTTATTGTGTATTAATCGTGGTAATAACTTGGCCGGTTTAATAATTGTAGTTTTCCATCCTAGAAATTATTGGTCAGTGATTTTTATCTGGTAAGTTGGAGTAAGATGAATGAACCTCCAGATCCCGGGGGAGGTATGGATATAACTCGGCCGCCATCTCCGGTGGTAAATACTATGGTGATGACGTCTGAGCAGATTGATTCCTCGTGTGCTTGTAAGCGCAGAGCTGTAAATAGTGAATGCAGCAGAGCTGTAAATAGTGAATACAGCAGAGCTGTAAATAGGGAATACAGCAGAGCTGTAAATAGTGAATGCATTAGTCGTTCTAGTTCGGTATCGCAATCGACGTTGACTGGTGATGAAGATGATCTCCAAGCGGGACAGCAAACTCCTCCAACCTCCTTCTCTGCTGCCTCAGCTAATTTAATAGCTTCTTCTCCTCCCCTGCTTCATCAAGTCCTGGCTTCCTTGTCCTCTACTCCTGCAATAAAATCGCAAAATCTAGGTCAAGCTTTTCCTCCTGTGGGTCGTCACTTGTATATAAATTTACTATAATATAATTTATTATATATTATACTTACATATTGCAGGCCTTTTACGGTGTATATCTAAAGATCGCAAAGCTCTCCATCAGATGGCTCAACATTATACCTAGTCACCTTTAGCCGTTTTTTTTTTAGCCGATACAGGGAGTTTCAATGCATTATTGATGGTTCAATAAAAAGTATCGGTCGAAATTGAATATCCTTGGAATTGACGCCAACAAATCCATAGAATCTCCTACTATGCCTGCAAATAGTGATAATGCCCTAATTACTTCATACAATGTAACACGAATGGGATTAATACGAGGTATTCCAGCTGACATGTCCCCAGAGATGATAAAAGAAGATATGAAGGTCCCTCCCATTTGTGGCTCGATTATAAAAGTCCGTCGACTTAACTACGACTGTAAAGTTATAATATATGGATCTGTGGCTTGGAAGCCGACTCACAAATGGTGGTTCTAACATTCGATGGGCCAACTGATGACGAAGCCTTGTCATTATGTGGGAGTAAATGAGATGTGACCAGGTTTATGGCAGAGACATAAAAAGGTGCGAAAGAGCGTGCACAATTGTTAGTAGGGGTAAGAGTAAGATTTATACAAATTGTGATGGAACTATCATAGGAGATGTGAACTATCAGCGGTCTTTAGTACTCCATTGATGGCAAAACGCCTTTTTGGGTTACTAAAAATCGCTAGTCCTCACAAGTCTCTCAGTTTGATCATAGGAAAGAGATAGTAACCACCTTTTTATTTTGCTTTTTGCTGCTGCAAAAGTATCGTACTTCAGATCGAGCAATCTGCTAACAGCGGGAAAAATTCCCGATGACATGCTTAGATCCCGATGAACGACAAGGGTACAAGTAAAGCATCTTAAATTAAGAAAACTAAAAACTTACCACACTCCTAATAATACAAATCTTACACCTTAGTACAATCCAATAAAAAACATAACACACTCATAAAATAAAAATAAAAACCAACATCTTAATACGGGGCATGCCCCGTGTACCCACTGGCTTCTCCCACTAGTGGGTGCACGGAGAATTCGAATTTCCCCGTCCACCCACTGCACTAGAGTTGGAAACTAATGAAGAAATAATCGACATTTATGAAGAAAAAAACAACATGTTTTGTAATTAGGTAACAAGACATTTTAAAGTGACAGATGTCAAAGTGACAGATGCAAAATCTAGCAACATAATACACCCCCTTAACATTTATATTCACAATAAAATTAAAGTAAAAACAAACTGCAATAGTGACCTCAAACTTTAACTAAACCGAGGCCTAAACGGAACTTTTCAAATTTTATCCTACCTAAAGGTTTTGTTAACACATCACCAATTTGTTCATTCGTACATAAATATTCAACTATTACAACATTTTTCAAAACATTGTTCCGCACAAAATATATCTTTATATCAACATGTTTCAGCTTATGTGCTTATGACCAAACTGCGGATTTTTACACAGTTTGATCACAGACTGATTATCTTCATTTATCAACACAGAAACATCTCTATCTCTATTGTCTGTTAAGTTCAATATATTTCAACATATATCTGAGCCAGCAAGCTTCCGCAGCTACGAATAAATAATAAGTCAGGAACTCTAATTCAGAACAAATGTCACAATAAAAGTGCCCCTACTTCAAACCAAAACGACGTAAGATTCAAAGTACGAATCACTTCCGAGGTTACAAATAGACATGCTTGGTGATTGGTTTAAAATCAGAACGAAAGCAGGGATTGATTCACGCGCGTAATGCAATGTCTGCTATGACAGCTGAGTCATAGCGGCGTGGACGATGTTATGCAATAAGTGGACCGGACCAAGTCAGTAATAAAACAATATTACTGTACAATGTTTTTTTTTTGGCTCACTTTTTACAATTCATTAAATTCTTTGTCCCACGAAATATAATTAATTTATTAAGTTTTTGTCCAGAAGACATTAAAAGAGAATCTTTCTTCGCAATGTAGTGAAGACGGATTCTGAGAAATTTAAAACGGAATGTCCTCCTGTCAGCCAGTGAATTTAGAGCTGAGGTTCAAGTTCAGTAAATTATTTTTATATATTTCCATAAACTGTCAGGCGTTTGGGTTATTGTTGCAACGGCCGTGGTTGCGGATCACTCCAAAAACAACTCAATATGATCTTGGCTTAATATGGTTAAATAAATTTATATATTTGTAACTCTACTAGCCGTGCAAAAAGTAATTTAAAACTTGAAATACATATGAGGAGTCCTAGAAGTCCAGTTTTGGACTGAGTTTTGGTCACTGGTTTCAAAGAGTTAGTATATATTTACTGTTCGAGTTTTTTTTGACTGCACATTGATTTAAAGACCTTTAATATATTTTTCGCTTTGATCCAAAACGTCATGTAGTTTTTCTTTTTCTACCACTGAAAAAGGGTGTTTAAACCCGTATCGGTCGGTCTTGAATTTAGTATGTCGAAAAGGTTGTTAAACGTTTCTAAAAAGCTAACAGTTGCATCTGTTTCTTGAAAATCAGGCATGTTTAACTGTTGCGAACCAAACTTAATCGCATCAGCTACACTTTGACTTAAGGTTTGAATCGCTAGTTTCACGTTCATGATATTATTTCGGAAGTATAGATGCCGATTTGACAATTTATTCCCAAAATGCAATCCAACGATATCTTGAACATTTTTCAGTTTCTGCAAATGTGCCCACTCAATTTTTTTCTTGTTTTTATCTACGAGTGTATTTTTCCTCTAATTTGTTACGCACAAGTTTCACCATATGAAATGGATCTAATATTACAACTACTGGGTCTCCGGTAGATGGGTGGTCAAAAAACGATTTTGAATTGTTTGTGTCTTACAAAATTGCAACCCAACATCTTAGCCGTAGCGATGTTAGATGCACAGCCATCAAAGATCAAAGTAACTTTTGACTTTTTCCTTTTAAGGGCTAAAACTATATCGTCCGAAAAATCATTCAATGCAGTATTTTCTGTAGTATCGCCAAATCCATTTTTCTTCAATTGGGATAAAATATTTTAAGTGAAATATTCTTCATAGTTAATCTTTTATTTGGGCGTTGTAGATTTCTGATCTGTGATAGTCGTTATACTGCCAAAATAGTTTTTTTCTTAGTTTTTGCTTTAAAATGTGTGTTTTAGGAGTATTCAGAGCAGATTAAATATCTGAAGATGGTATATTTATCGGCGTAACGCATGATCCTCTTTCTTCAAAACTAAAGACTTCGGTTGAAATAAGATTATTTTTTAATTTTGTTTTTCTTGGTTCTTTTTCTTGGTTGGTAAGGTTATTTTCAGGAGAATAATATCAACACTGAATGTAATGACGGTGTTGTTTTCAGGTGAATAATATCAACACTGAATGTAATGACGGTGTTGTCTTCAACACCGTCATTACATTCAGTGTTGATATTATTCTCCTGAAAATAACCTTATTGAAGATCAGTTTCAAATCTATGAAAGACTGTCTCTAATTGAAATAGATACACATATACAGCTAAAATAAAAATTCCTATCGAACCTAAATATTAAGTGCAAAAAAAATAGTGAAATCTTACAAGTTTTTGTGCCTTATTCCTTGAGGGTTTGCATTATTTGTTTTTTTGAGCAACTCCGGTAAATCAAACACTTCAAAATTTCCAGAAGGTGAATTTTCATTAGCCTGAAAAATTAAACGTGCTTTAATTCGATCAAACTATGAACTGTTTTTTTAATGCTATTGTTATTCCCATGAGTCGAAAAAGCCGAACCTATATTACATACCAACTGTAATCGTTCATTATTGTTTATTTGCTCATTTTGTTTAGTATTCTCCTAAATATGTTGACGTTTCTTAGGTATGAATCATCTGCGTGAAAAAAATAACAGCTTAATTTCAAAATTTCATCGAGTAGAAATTAAACTTTAGTGCAAAAATTGACTGACTTCATTTTGCATAGTATTGACCATCGCGGTTTGATAATGTATTTGAACGTCTTTGAATATAATTATAATTTTGCAACTACTACTAGTGAAAAGTGAACCCTGGACATTTTAATCTTGTATGGCTCCTGCACCACTTCACAACACATGCTGGCATGATGATTCACAGCTGTAGTTCACAATGATAAAATTAAAACGTACGCGAAGATATGACGTGTGCTCGCTTGCATGAAAATCGTACGACTGATGACGCGCTGGACACGACTTTAAGCCCCACCTACTTGGGCACGACTTTTGTTGGGTCATTTTATTAACGCTGTTACGTTTCCTGACTTATTACTTATTCGTAGTTCCGCAGTTGCTATACTTAAAGCTGTAAATTCAGTGGTTGTCAAAGCAACAGTCGGCTGTTTCCGCGAGTTCCAGGAAACTGATCACCCATGTATTTTAAAAATGAAACCATTAGTCGACTTGCGATCAGCTTTGTCACTAAATGATGAGTCTGCATAGCCAATTATCTTATTATCTTCATTAGTAGTAACTGTAAAAATCAAACGTAAATGTACCTTGATACACGCTTCAGAGCACACCACAAATCTTCACTAGCACATGACTGATATCTGCTTAGTATGCTAATACTTAAGCATAAATCAGGTCTAGAACATAACATTGCATACATAAGTGATCTTATCACCATTCTACATCTACTTTATATTTCTTTATTTTCTGAACAAGTTCTCTTTAGTACATTATGATCAAAATTTTCTTCCATAGGTGTAGCCACGGCTTTAAAATCCTGCATGTTATATTTTGCTAATAAATTCTCAAGATAGTTTGTTAAACTAATTACAATCTCTTTTTTCAATTACATTTTGGACGATTGACATTCCCAAATAATGCCTAACTGCTCCCAAATCCTTGTTTTTTTTTATTTATGTACACTCGACTTTAGCACTTAGCCTATGATAGAATGTTTACATTAATTAATTTACTGAAAAACATCTTGCTAAATGTCTGGCCTCCTAAAACACTACCTACTTACTTTTTTTTTTTTTTTTCATTTAAATATCCACTTACAGTCTTCTCGTTTCTCTACAATTGTACAAATATTATTATCTAAAAGAGCATTAATCTCTGCTTGCATGACTTCTTTCTTTTTTTCATTTTGCTTACATGACATTGCCTCATTGTATGTTCCAGGGTCTTCCACCGTAACAGCCATCAATGTCATATCGTAATCTTGGTACCTTGCTGGAGCTGAGATCTCCCTCGTTGATCTTAAATTGTACGTATGTGTTAGTTGATCTTGTGTTTCACCATTAGATTCAATGACTGAATGCATACTCTCTACATCATCATCTTGGGTAAAATAGTCATTCTGGCTTTCATATGAGTGCCATTTTAACGTGCCAATCACAAACTTTCCAACTTTAGAAGTCAAATGACATTTTTCGAAATTATGTTTGGAACCTCCTTGTCACAGAACCAGAAGAAATTCACAATGGGTTCTTCTTGTTTGGAAAGTTTGGTTACGTTTTTAAAAAGTTTCCTTTTGTGAAAAGCACATTCTATACAATTTATTTTCACGTTTCGCTAACGCACATACTTCTCCTTTCTTCACAAATTGGCACTGTTGTTTGTTTGATATTAGCTGATATCCTTTAACTAGAACACAACCCACTGAAAACTAGTTGTACTTCAGCTCAGGCACATACAATACATTAGATAGCACTGTTTTTATATTTTCCCGACCATTCCAGGCATATAATATCACAGTTCCTGTTTCGTTAATAGCCAGTGCGCTGCCATTTCCTACTTGAACTTTTCGACTACTTTCAGCCTCGTTTAAATCTTCAAAGATGTTCTTATTTCCGCACATATGCTCCGAAGCTCCTGTGTTCATATACCAATAGTCTTAACTATTTTCATCGGTACTAAAACCCACAAATGCGTTAACTTTCTTGTCTTTATCGTTCTGGGTCCTTTTATTCTTTAAAGCATAACAATTCTCCATTATGTGGCCCTTTTTCTTACAATAGTTACAACTTCTTGTTTCTTTCCCTTTATTCATTTTACAAAACATTGCAATATGACCACTTTTTCCACAGTTGTAACATTTTCTTTCCCTCATTAGCATTGTTTTTATTACTCGTGCTCGCTAACGCTACTGCAACTTCATTTGAACTCAATCTTTCGTCTTCAATAAATAATCGACCCGTCAGCTTCTCTATGCTCTGCCTCTCAAACGGGACAGACTCCCAGGCAGAACGAAAATGTTTGAAACGCTCAGGTAATGCCATGAGTATTTTTGTCATAAACATTCTATCTGAGACTGGCTCTCCAGCTTGCTTCAGTCTATTTTTGACCTCTTCAAGGCTAGATATAAAATTTGAGATAGAACCATCTCCAAAAGTGGCACTAAAGAACTTCTGTTGTAGTAGATGAATGCTGACCTGTGACTCTCTCATAAACCGACTTTAGTTTTCCCCACATTTCGATTTCGATGAACTGCATGACAAAATGTGTGTCATTGGTCCTTGCTCCATCCTAGTTACTATAATTACCTGGGCTTTGGCATCGCATCTTAGCCATTCTTGCCTTGCATCTCCTCTCTCCAGCTCTGTTTTTCTCTCCATTTACAATATGAATTATTATTGTTACGTTATTGTTATTTTGTAGACAGTTATTATTGTTTTGTTGAGTCCTTTGTAACTGAAGCCTGACCAAGATGAGCAAGGATTATGGTTCTTGGTCTATAGTAGACCTGAAAAAATGAGCTTCGGAAGCGCAACGCAAAGCTTGGAGGAAAAAAGCAGTGCTCGTCCAGAGATAAATATTATGTAAATTATTTATCATGAAAATTCAGTCATTGTTATTTTTAAACTTATTACAGTGTACTTAACATGATCTGTAGAAATAACGTTATTTTTTATTGTTACTGACTTAAGGATTATGACAAGCTTTTTGGGCCACTCATAACTGACCCTGAACCTGTATATAAAATAACTGTACCAGCACCTGAACATTTCTGGGATGTCACAAGTAATTCAACAATACCAGCACTAAGTGGGGAGGTCATGTAGATGTTTTGCAGGCTCATAGAAAGGGATGATGTCACAAGATCTCGTAATATGTATGCAGAATACTTTTTAATGTCATGTCTTGTAGCCTTGGCATACAACGAGTATTATATCACTGGAATAGTTGCATCAGAAATGCGTAAAAACATCATATACAGTGTGACCATAAAATCTTAAGATCACATGATTTTAGAGGCACAATGTGAGTGCGCAGCCGGAATAGGACCATTTTCTCAATGTAAACATGTTTTAGTTTAAATTTTGGCCATTATAGACATGTCTGAACATAAAACAATAAAATTGAAATCCAGCATCACAAGCAATCTTCAAACATTTCATCAGCCTAACAAGCTACATACTGGAGATCCATTGAAGTCTGATGATCTTACATTCAAAAATAAAAAAAATCAAGAATAAAAAATACAAAGAACTAGCCACCTTTGATCCAAGGCCAATAGCCGAGTCTGCGGAAAATTACATCAATAAGTTTAAAAAGATAATTGCAAACTTCTGTGGCCAGAATAAAGGAATTGCAACAATACCTATAGACCAGTTAATAAAACCTGCCGATAAATCTAGCATTTACCGAGACCATGATTATTAAAGAAACATATAAAGAGGCATTTTTTGAAAACCGGAATCTTACAGAAGAAGGAAGGCGTTTACTGAAAAAAAAAGATCCAATAAAAAATTGTGGGAAAGGGAATTCCTCATGAGGATACAAAGCTCAACGTACGGCAGGATATGTAAAAGCAAGAATTATGGGGCAAATATCGCAAAAACTTTAGTCAAAATGGTAGACGTGTTAACTGCACTCATCAAGCATGGACACAAATATGAAGCTGAAGCTGTGCGGCAGTTTGAAGGGAAAACCCAGCTGACTACAACAAAGTGTGGTATTGTAGTAAGCAAAGAGTACCAATTCCTGGCCAGCACACCAGACCGATTAGTTGGGGATAGTTGTGTGCTGGAAGTGAAGTGACCATACACTGCAAGGGAACAAATAATTTCCCCAGAAAATGTGCCTTATTTGTACCCTTGTGAGAAATCTGGCTTAAATATGTTGAAGGAAGACTATGATTATTATAACCAAGTTCAAGGACAACTGATGTGCACTGGCAGAAAAACTGCATATTTTTGTGTTTATACTATTATTGATAATGTAATCATAATTATTAAAATAAACAATAGTTTTATAAAAAGAAGTGTGAAAAATTAAGACATTTTTATAATGAATGTTTTAAGGATGTATTAATTAGTAATTTTCTATATAATAAAAAATATAGAGCATACTTATTGCAATCAAAACCACAAACTTCTTTTTCTCAATGCCTATAGACTTTTTTTTTCTTATGGTCAACTAGAAATAGCCTAGCTACACAAATATAATAGGTAGCCTAATTTTATTCAATGCTATGTATCTTTATTTATAATACTTGAGCGAAAATTTACTAACATCGCACAAATAAATACAATATCGCTTGACAACACAGTTTCGGTCTGGTTCATAGGTTGAGTCAATTTAAAACTATTGATCCTTTCCAAACCGAATGAAAAACGACCCCAAAGCTTAGCTTGTAAAGTCGCTTTACCGATGTCAAATTTAACTGTCATATAAAAAAAAGATCCAATAAAAAATTTTGGAAAAGGGAATTCCTCATGAGGATACAATGGGATTCTATGGGATTGCTTTTACGCAACTATGCGGAAACGGTGCACATCCCTGGTGCGCCGGGTGCGGGGTGGCCCCGGCAGCATCCTTAAAGAATTTGCAGAGAGGTTCGACTGTCAGTACATGAACTACTGTTGCAGTGTTCATGTATTAACAAGGTATTTTTTTTTGTTAATTGTGTATTTTAATAAGTTGTGGATGACCCTAGATGGTCGAAATAAAGAATATATTATTATTATTATTATTATATCCAAAGGGAACGCTGATCGAAACATATTTAGCGTTTTTAACTAATATTTTCGATCATTTAGCATCAAATCGAACGGCATCATTTAGCATCAATATGAGAATAAGCAAGTTTTTTTTTAAATTATTGACCTTGCTTCGTGTAGTTTTGCAAAGCCTTCAGTCAGGTACCCATCCACGTCTCGTATCGCATTTTTATCAACTTTTTTTTAATTGCTTTTCTGAAAACCTCCCATTATGGGAGTATTCACATCAGCAACCACGAAGTTCCATTTTAGTTCTCGTCTGTATCCTAAGTTCAGTGATAATGATATTCTGCCATAGCTGTCTATATTAGCTGCAGTCAGCTGATAGGAGCTCGCTTGCAGTTTACCCTGTGTTTGTTTTTTAGGAAAACAACAAATATCTGAACCAGTATCTATATGAAATCGGCATTTAGTGACTAAATCAGTGCCAAACAATCGACGACTAGTAAACGGACGATAAGTAGTCGTCTCTACTGACCGCCTTTGTGGTTTAAGCGTAGGCTATCCCTATTACTAGTCCAATTGCAAGGTGTTTTGCAATGATGGGCTTTTTCACCGTGTCGGTCATGATACCAACATAGGCCAGTCGTTTTTGACTACTAACGAGAGCGGGATTGGGACCTACAGCGAGATCTACCTCTGTTAGGTGATATATTAGATGCAGTTAAAATTTTCACACTTTTACTGAGCTCTGCGACTTGTCGCTGAAGCTCAATAATTGTTGACGTGTCAGTACGGTTAGAGTGAATCAAATATTGTACCTGAATACTACCGGTGACCTCATGAAGGCGGTCTGCTAAATCTCCCAACTCTTCCATGCTGCTACTTTTTTGTGCAGTCAATTCTGACCGGCAGTCGGCTCATCCAAATGGTCTGCAACAGACGCTCCGGTACAATGCCAGCGGAAAGCGTCTGCAGGTGACGTAGGAAGGCAGCAGGTTTCCTGGCTCCGATGTCTTCTCGTTCGAAGACTTGTCGGAGTTTCTCTTCGTATGAAGCGGAGAACCTGTTAATTAAAGTTGTTTTTAATTTTGTGTATGGGTTGTTAGCGGATGGATTTACAATGATATCTTCAGCTTCACCGGCACTGTGGTTATCCAGATGGGATACAGCATGGTAGAAATTTGGTGAGCTCTTGGCTTATTCCCTGTAGATGAAATTGCGCTTCCAAGCTCGCGAACCACAAACTAGGGAACTCAGGCCAGAAGGGAGGTACTCCAACCGACACCTTACTTACCCCGTCTGACGTCACCGGTTCTACACAGAAACACCTCTGCAAGGTAAGAAATTAATATAATAAATTGTTACAAGAAACTTTGTCTTTAATAGAGGAAAGAATAGCAGCAAAACAAATAACAGTAAGAGATCAAAGAAAATTAGAAAATTTAAATAAAAACATAAATAAAAGCATAAAGCGAAAAGATAAGGATTTTAGGAAATACAATACAGAGCTAATACATAATACTATAAAACAATTTAGAGGTTCAAAAGTATTTAGAAGGAAGCAGAAAATAGGCACACCACAAATTATGAAACTCAAGGACGTGTGGAACCACAGTGACTGACCGAGACAAAATGTTGACTATTGTTAAAAAGTTCTTCAGGAATTGATACAAATCCGAAGCCTCAGTCGTCGGAAAATAATCCCAGATCTCCACTCATAGAACATTGCGATGGGGCAGAGCTTCCTGCTATATTACCGAGTGAAGTAGAAAAAGCTCTTTCACAAATGAAGAGTGAAAAATCTCCCGGTGATGATGGCATTACAATAGAACTGCTTAGAGCTGGCGGAGAACATGTAACAGCAGTACTCTTTGAGCTTTTCAACAAAATCATGTCGAATGCCAGAACCCCAACAGCTTGGAAGAATGCAGAATGAAGAGTGACTATTTTGAATTAAAAAAGTGACGCGTCCTTGTTGAGTAATTATCGTCCAATCAGTCTACTATCACAAATTTACAAGCTGTTTGCAAAAATCCTGTGTAAGCGACTTACCCGTCACCTGGATGAGTGTCAACCAGTCGAGCAGGCCGGCTTCCGAAGTGCCTTTTCCACATTCACGCTATCAAGCAGCTGATGGAAAAGAGTCATGAGTTCAACCGACCCATGTGTATGGCCTTCCTCAACTACGAGAAGGCCATCAACAGTGTCGAACACTGGGCTGTGTTTGACTCTCTCCATCACTGCAGCATTGATACTCGCTACGTGGATATACTTCGGGACCTATACCAGTCGGCAACTATGCAGGTTTGACTAACCCTATAAACATCAAAAGGGGGGTGCGAAAACGGGACACTATATCACCCAAACTCTTTAGTGCAGCTCTAGAAGACGTGATGAAGACGCTCGCATGGGATTCCAAAATAATTAACATTAATGGTGTCCATTTGTCGCATCTGAGATTAGCAGATGACCTCATCGTTTTTGCCGAGACCCTGGAAGATCTCCAAGACATGTTGTACGACCTTAGCAGTGCCTATTTAGCCGTAGGCCTGAGGATGAACATGTCCAAAACGAAAATCACGACCAATATCTCCACCGTCACGAATCCTGCCCTGATAGTAGGAATGGGGAGTTGGAGGTGGTGGATCATTACACGTACCTTGGACATAGTTTATCCTCTGGCAAACAGCACCAAAATAGGGAGAACTCCAAACGAATACAGCTGAGATGGGCGGCATTTGGTAAACTGGACGACGTCCTCAAATCAAAGACCATTTTACAATGCCTAAAGACCCGCCTCTATAATCAGTGTGTCTTACCCACCATGACGTATGGTGAAGAGACATGGACGCTCTCAAAGGAAGGTCTGTGTACAGACTAGGAGTTGCACAAAGGGACATGAATCTAGCCATTCTCGGCATCAAATTACAGGACCACATTCCTAATGTCGAAATCCGACGTCGAACGAAAGTTCAAGACATTAGGAAAAGTATCATCGATTTAAAATGGAATTGGGCGGGACACATGGCTAGGCGAGGTGATGGCAGGTGGAGCAAGTCTTTCACCGAGTGGCAACCATGAACTGGCAAGAGGAAAGTTGGACGTCCAGCGGCGCGATGGGTCGATGATCTCGTCAGGGTGGAGGGAAAGACATGGATGAGGTTATCATCTGATCGAAAGGCATGGCAACAGCGAAAGGAGGCCTATACCCAGCAGTGGGTAACGTAGTGGCTGTAAATGATGTTGATGATGATGATCACTAATGCCTCACTATTCACACTTATCCAATCTATACTTATAATAAAGCAATAACAACAAAAAAGTCTGTACAAAATAGATAATTAAAAAAAATGGTCCAGGGTCCTTACAATAAGCTACTGAACAAGTATATAACATTTTTAAAATTCGTGTATGTCTGTTTATTTGTTTATCTGTATGTTTGTTTGTGCATCACGTAAAAACTACTTATACTGATTGCGACGCAGTTTTCATTGTTCGATAGTTTAGGGTTTGACTTAAAAACTGGTGTACTTGGTATCTCAATCAAATAAGTAGAAGTCCAGCAATCGATAAAAAGTTTTTGACGGCTGAAGGAATTTTGATCAAACGTTGGTATTTGTATATTGGTATTTTAGGTCTTGGAATAGTTCAAAGAGTACTTTTAACCTAGAGAAATGACCAGAATAAGTGAGGGGAATCGTACTTCGTAAGGTTCCGTAAATTGCCAGACATCGGCATTAAAAACTTGGTTAATCTAGAAGAGATTTTTAGATCAGCTGGTGCAGATCCGGATTACGCAATAAGAGATCTTTACAATGCTATCGAAAGAGGTCAATTTCCAAGTTGGACCATAAGTATACAAGTCTTAAGCTTCGACGAAGTAAAAAAAAACAAATTTTGACGTATGTGACACTACAAAGATATTGCCTATCAAAGAGAATATAAATACTAGAACTAGTATCTCGGAATGGGCGGAGCGTCATTGTTGACAATAGGTGAAAAATTGTAACAATTTTGGTTTTTGATATTAATCGCGTAAATATCTAGACCTGTTTAATATTTTCTGTAGTTTTTCACCCAAGGAATTATTGGTTAGTGTATTTTATCTATTAAGTAGCTTTCTTTTCCAAGGAAAATATGAATGAGCCTCCTGACCTTGGGGGCGGTATGGATGTAACTAGGCCACCGTCTCCGGCTGCCTATACAATGGTGATGACTACTGAGCAGGTTGAGTCCTCATGTGCTCGAAAGCGCAGAGCGTTAAATAGAGAATGTATTAATCGTTCTCGTTCGGTATCACAATCTACGCTGACAGGTGATGAAGTTGATCTCCAAGCAGGGCAGCGTACTCCTCCAACCTCCTTCTCTGATGCCTCAACGAATATAACAGCTACTTCTCCTCCCCTGCTTTACCAAGTCCCGGCTTCCTTGTCCTCTACACCTGCAATAAAATCGCAAGATCTAGGTCAAGCTTTTACACCTGTAGGTCGCCACTTGTATATTCATACAGATCGCGGGCCTTTTACGGTTCATGTCCAAAGATCTCAAAGTTCTGCATCAGACGGTACAACATTACACCCAGTCACCTTCGGCCGTTTTTTGTTTAGCCGATACAGAGAGTTTCAAGGGATTATTGATGGTTCAATAAAAAGTATCGGGCGAAACAGAATATCCTTAGATTTTCATTCCGGAATCGACGCCATCAAATTCATAGAATCTCCGACTCTGTCTGCAAATAACTATAATGCCCTAATTCCTTCATACAATGTAACACGAATGGGATTAGTACGAGGTATCCCAGCTGACATGTCCCCAGAGATGATAAAAGAAGAAATGAAGGTCCCTCCCAATTGTGGCTCGATTATAAAAGTCCGTCGACTAAATTATAAAGTTATAATCGATGGATCCGTGGCTTGGAAGCCGTCCCAAACGGTGGTTCTAACATTTGAGGGCCAAATACTTCCAAACAGAGTGTTTCTTTGTTATAATTCGTTCCCAGTGGCATTGTATAACTTCCCAACTATTCAATGTTTCCAGTGCTGTCGGTATGGTCACACGAAAACTCAATGCCGTTCTAATCCAACATGCTATAAATGTGCGTCCACTCACCTTGGCGAGTCTTGCCGAGTAGAGGAGGACAATGCAATATGTATTTCATGTAAGGGTAACCATTTTGCCACGAATAACTCTTGCCCGGAGATGCAACGTCAAAAAAATATAAAAGTAGCTATGGCGCAAAAAGCAATTTCTTACTCGGAAGCTTCTAAATTGTTTTCTGTGTCAAAAGTGTCCTACGCCAACGCCACTTCTTCTCCGTCTCCTTCTCCCCCTTTTCCCTCCTTTCATATGATCAAAAATAATACTGTGGAACCTCAAAGAGTCGTATACAAAAAGAAGGTAATTCAGAAGCATCATGCCCCTACTTCGGCCGTCGCTAACGGTAACGGTTACGACAGAGTCGCTCATAATAATATTATTAGAGACGATTTATCAGAAGCAGCTCCTAATGGCTGCGCTCTTCAAGCTCAGGACAGAGTAAATATAGATAATCCCCCTCTTCAGTCACTCGTTGTTGATCTTCTTATGAAACTTATAAACTCTCTTCTTCCTTTATTAAACAGTGCTCCGTCTCTCTCTAACTTACCGTCCAACGTTGCCCCCACCTTAAGTTGCCTCTTATCTTTCTTACAAAATGGATCAAGTTTACAGGATTCTCCAATGGAACCCTAGAAGTATTATTAACAAAAAGTCCGATCTTATTTATCTAGTTAACCATCACAGTCCGGACATCTTGTCGGTCTCAGAAACTTGGCTTAGACCCGATTCCAAATTTAGGTTATCGGGTTTTGTTGATGTTAGAAGAGATCGTCAAGATGGTTTTGGTGGTGTTGCCCTTTTTATTAAAAATAATATTACCTACTCAATTATTTCTTTGCCTTATTATGGTGAAGGTTTCGAGGTGGTTGCTGTTCAGCTTAAGAATTCAACAGTTATCTCTCTATACATTCCTTTGCCTTCCAAATCTATAATTCGTAAACTTATTAATGTTTTAAATTCTCTTCCTAAGCCTCTTCTAGTTTTGGGTGATCTGAATTGTCATCACTCTGTATGGGGTTGTGGTTTGTCGGATTCACCTGGGATCTTTTTATTGGACTCCTTAGATCATCTTAATCTCTGTATTTTAAATGACGGTTCCCCGACTAGAAGATCTCGGCCAGATGAACACCCTAGTGCAGTGGACCTGTCCTTATGTTCTCCAGAACTTGCTTCACTTATGTCTTGGTGTGTCCTTCCTTCTACTTATGGCAGTGACCATTTTCCTATTCTTATAAATATTTCACAAAAATGTCCGCGTACTGCTTCTAGAAATCCTCCTCTTCTTAAATATGCCATAGACAATAATAGTTCAGGGTGGGCCAAATTTAATGAACTCACTGATATAAATTTTCCTAAATTACCTGTCATAAATTCTTACAATATAAGATCTTGTTCTGATGCGCTTGTGCACAGTTTGTTAGAGTGTGCTAATGGGTCTTTCCCTATTAAAAAACCTCATTCGAATAAAATTCCATCTCCTCCGTGGTGGGATAAAGACTGTACTGAAGCAATTAAATCTCGTAAGGTTGCTGAAGTCACCTTTTGTATGGCTATGACTAGTGAAAATTTCTCTGAATTAAATAAAGTAATCGCAAAATCTAAACGCCTCTTTCATAATAAGAAACGTGATAGCTGGAAAGTTTTTTGCACTAGCATTGGCCCCGACACTCCTACCTCTTTGATATGGAAGAAGATCCATAGGTATCGTCGTTCGTGGTGTCCTCCTTATCGAAGTTGTTGCCCATCCCAGGCTTGGGCTGACTCCTTCATGGACAAATTAGCCCCTCAATATTGCCCTCTTCCCTCAGAACTACCATCTCTTTCTAATCCTTCATCTATTGAAACTTTAGACCAACCGTTTTCTTTAAAAGAATTAGAAATAGTTTTGAAATCAGCCAGAGACTCAGCCCCCGGTATGGATGGCATTCCGTATTCTTTTCTTTCGAAAGCTAACGTCCGCCTTCATATCTATTATTTATCTCTTGTTAATATTATTTTTGATTCTGGATATGTTCCAGTTACTTGGAAATCTCAATTCATAATCCCTATTCTTAAACCTGATAAAGATCCGGTAGATCCTAATTCTTACCGCCCTATTGCTCTCTCTTCAGTTTTGGCTAAACTTGCTGAACACTTAATAAAGAACCGCCTTGAGTGGTTCCTGGAAAGTCATGAGCTTCTTGCAAAGTCTCAGTAAGGCTTTAGAAAGGGCAAAAGCACTATGGATAGCCTGAGTATATTTACTACCGATATAAGACTTGCCTTTACTCGCAATGAATCTGTTGTTGGTGCTTTCCTAGATATTTCTGCAGCCTATGATAATGTTCAGCTTCCCCTTCTCAAGAATAAGCTTAGTCGGTTGAAAATTCCAGTAAAGATAAGTAATTTTGTAATGAACCTTCTTTCAGAGAGATACATATTCCTCCACTGTAGTGACCCCTCGATTTCTTCAACTAGAACCATATGGCGGGGATTACCTCAAGGCTCTGTCCTCAGTCCTCTCCTTTATAACGTCTATACATATGATCTAGAATCCTCAATTGGTCTCTGCCGCATTCTTCAATATGCGGATGACATTCTTTTATATAGTACTCATCATAAAATTAATGATGCTAGTAACTGTATTTCCCTTTCCCTTAATTATTTAAATGTTTGGCTTCATAAAAATGGCTTGGATCTCTCGCCTTCTAAGAGTAATATCGTTATCTTTTCTCGTAAAAGAAATCTTCCTGATATAAACATTACTGTTAATGAGAGCAGAATTCCAGTTAAAGAGTCCGTAAAATTCCTCGGTCTCTTGTTGGACAATAAGTTGTCTGGACGTTTGCATTGTTAATATATTGCAAATAAGTGTGAGAGGAATCTGAACATTTTAAGGTGTCTGTCGGGAGTATGGTGGGGTGCTCATCCTTTTAATCTTAAACTTTTATATAACGCTATAATTCGTAGCGTTTTAGATTATGGTACTTTTCTGCTTGATCCTGCTTGCAGGGTTGGCTTAAGAAAACTTGATTTAATTCAGTCAAAGTCACTTCGGATTATCGAAGGTGCGATGAAGTCCTCTCCAATCAATGCACTCCAGGTGGAGTGTGTTGATCCTCCTCTCCATCTTCGCCGACAATTTCTTTCCAACAGATTCTTCTTTCGTTTTATTCAATTTTCTAATCATCCTCTTATACCCAAGCTTCAACTTTTCTATCAATACGTTTATACCTCCCGTTATTGGAGATGTAAACATCATCCTCTGTTGCTCAAAAGTTTCATAGTTTATAAATCCCTTAAAGACCCTACATACCGGTCTCCAAAACTCCCAATTTTTAATTTTGATTACGACATTGTTACCTTTCATCCGCAAATAATTTTAGAGTTTGATATCTGCAAAGGTGACCTTTATGCTGATGAGCATTTTCGAGAGATCTTGCACAGGGATTGGCTTGGTTGGCATACAATATTCACAGATGCCTCAAAATTATCGCCAGTTGGATGTGTTGGTTGTGGTGTTTTCCATTCTCAATTCGACATTGTCCAAAAAGTTAAGTGTCCTCCTGAGTCGTCAGTGTTCACCGGTGAATGTTTGGCTATACTTGAAGCGGTTAAATATGTCCTTCTCTTTAAACTTCGTCGTACTATTATCTTCTCAGATTCACGTAGTTCCCTCCAATCTTTGCTTTCTAATCCATTTTATTCTAAATTTTATCCAATCTTACTTCATATCAAAAAGTCTATTTCTGAATGTCTCCTTAAAGGCTTAGACATAGTTCTTGCCTGGGTGCCTGGGCATGTTGGCCTCTCTGGTAATGAGCGTGTCGATAGAGTGGCCAAGGAAGCAGTTTCTTGTGGCGATAAGATTCCTTTTATAAATTATAGCCAGGACCTTATTTGCCTACCAAAAAAATATTTATTAAATTCTTGGTGTATAAACTGGAGATCTTCTAGCAAATACAAAGGTTCTGGTTTTGCTAGAATTCAGCCTGACATCCCTAGTAAACCATGGTTTGCACGGTGGCACTTCAGCAAGCTTTTTACATCTTCAATCATTCGTATGAGGCTGGGTAACTGTCGTATCCCTACTCATTTGCAAAAGATTCATGTTAAAGATTCTTCAATATGTGAATGTGGTCTTGATGATGGAGATCTCAATCATATTTTCTTTTCATGTCCACTACTGAATCATTTCTCATTCTTTCAGTCTCTTATTTCACTAGAAGTTTCATTGCCAACTCATATAACAGAACTTTTATCATCCAATAGTCGTAATATTTATATGTCTTTAGTTCAATTCCTTTCATTAAATAATCTGAAACTTTAAGTATTTGTGTATATTGTAGTTTTATAAATTATAGTTCATATGTATATATATATATTTAATTCATTTATGTATGTAGTTCTCCTATGTTTGTAAAATTCATCATATTAATCTGGTCTTGTTAACGTTTCTAAATTTCCTGTACTAGTAAATTATTTACAAACTTTTTGACGCGAAGCTACATGACTCTGGCAGAAATGTCAAAAAGACAATTGCCACAAATAAAAAAAAATAAAAAAAAAAATATGTAAATACTACGTGCTTAATAGAAAATATCCGTTGAAGCCTGTAAGCAAACTTGTGTCGAATAAAAACCCCTCAAATTTCTTTATTGGTATAGAACAGCTTGCTTCCTTTCCGGGTAATTTATAGTGCCTGGTGTATTGGGATGACCTGATAAGATGTCTGAAGCTCGTCAATTTTCTAACAGAGATGCTCAGTTTTATCGATTAGGAGTGGACATAAGATAACTGATAGCTGGGGGATCTCTGTCGTGATCATATGATAAACCATATTTTTTTCCAAATAGTCACCATGGTCCAATTCCTTACACAAAAAAAAATAGGCCTGCACTAATTAGCGTTATGCAGGATGATTCTTATAACTTTGACTAAGCAGCTGAGTTGTACAATGAATTGATAAAAGAAATACGGAGCAGAATGATAGCAAATATTGTGTCTTCATTTGGTAAAACTTATAAATATCTGCAAGAAAAATATTTTGCAAAATTCATCCTGATTAAGGGCACCGGATAAGAGAAAGAATGGCTCTAATTGTTGCTTAGTATGATCAAGCATGGTACCTCGTAGTAAATTTACAAATATAATGTAGAGTTGTGACGAATTCGCATTTTTTCAGCTTTTATCATTTCTCCTGTCATTTTGATACCACTGGTCATAAACATTATAAATTTCAATAAAATTTTGCTCTATTTACTTTAAATACTTTTCCGGAATCAAATATTAAACCGCTAATCAAATATTAACTATAATTTATACTCATTTCATAGATGCTGTAGAAGACACTGAACAATATAACTTTATACTCTAATGTTATTTTTATTTTGAAGCTAGGTAATTGTACCCAAACATGGAAATCACTTCTAGCTCTCAGTGGAAAATAGCTCAGCTAAAAATTTCTTCTGTATATGTTATTTTTATTTTGAAGCTAGGTATTTGTACCCAAACATGGAAATCACTTCTAGCTCTCAGTGGAAAATAGCTCAGCTAAAAATTTCTTCTGTATATGTTAGTAGCTATATATTATTATGTAAAAATATGTATCGCTTGAGCCCTTTCCACACGAGTTTTTTTTGCAAAGAAAAGTTTAACAAATTTGCAAGTCCCTTGATCCGTACAAAAAGCCAATAGTATAACGTATAGCTTCATAGAGCAGAACAACTGATGTAGCAGAACATAACATTTAATAACTCAACGAACCAATAACGTAATTTCGCGTCTTGCACAGTTCGTTAAATTCACGAATCACATCGTTGTGAAGCTTCGGTTAAAATCATTGCGTTATAATTCAACCAATGAGCGCTCAACATGTGTTAAGGCTTAGCGTAGCTTTAACTCGAAGAGAAAGTGAATGAACTGGGATTAGCGCCATCTACTTAAAATTCGTTGTATTTTCTCCCAATCAAAAAAATCAATGACAAGACGGCGCGTGCTGGCGGACTAAAGCCATCTATGTTTTTTTAATGTACTAGCTTGTCACTTACGATTGACTTAGACAGACAGACAGACATAGACAGACTGATAGACAAAAATGAAAAAAATGCTTCAGTATCGAATATAGAGTACCCTCCAATAAAAAAAACTAAACATCTCCAATGTACAGAATTGGACCCGCTACAAAGTTATTATAAGTATAGATTGCTATAAGTTTTATGTAATAATTTATATGAAATTTAAACAAACGTAATAATCTCTAATAATTATTGTTATAAACAATATCAAGAAAACGTCCATAAATAATCTTCAGTGTTCAATAAATTATCTTAGTATTTTTTGGCATGAATTTTTAACCGGTGACCATTTAATCAATCATGCAAATCTTTAAATCGTACATTTTATGTAATTATTAGAACACGACCATTTGACAATAAAAACTAGAATAAATGGTGTTTACACAATCCACACCAATATATAAAAGTGTAACGTTATTTGTTTGTTTGTTAGTTTATAGTTTTGTTCTCATTCTTGTCTCAGTCGGGTTTTTGTTTTATAATAATTTATTTTTATTTTATAACTTTTTAGTTTATATTTATAAGAATTAGTGTGAATGGTTGCTAATTTAAATCGTATAAGATCCTAAACGGTAATTCAAAATGAAAAAAGATTGGAATAACCTAAAAATGTTTTTCAAATACCTATTCAATGATACTGATACCCCACTTGACAAAGTTTGTCGACCATAATTTCTTTCATATTCACAACTAGCTGTACCCGCGGCTTCGCACGTATGGTCATTTCTTTAAGTTCTAAGTACCATAATGTGCTATTCAAGGAATAATATACTCACAAATATTGGTCCTGAAATGAACAAAGTTTCTTCAGCCGTCAAAAATACTTTTATAAATTGCTCGGCTTCTAACTCACCGGATTGAGATACCAATTACACCAGATTTAAATCAAACCCTAAGCTATCTAACAATGAAAACCGCATTGCAATCGGTGCAGTACTTTTTACGTGATGCGTGAACAAACAAACATACAGACAAACAGAAAGAAAGACACGAAAACAAAACAAAAGTTGTTCAATACCTTTTTTAAGTACCCAAAAGCATTTTTTTTTCATTTGAATTCATTTAGTAGTTTGGGTGCGATGCGCGGTCAAAATACGAACAAACAGACAGACAAAATTAAAAAGTAAAACAGTTTGGCTTCAGTATCGAATATAGAAAATCATACAAACAATATTTTTTATTACTTATAGGTATATTAACATAGCTTTGGACCCGTATCTCATAGAAACCCTTTATTTTTTCGGGATAAAACGTGTCCTCAATTTTAACCCATCATATATCTTAAGACAAAATCAAGTTGCATCAAAACCCGTCCATTAGTTTCAGCATGGTACGTGTTCTTTTAAATAAGTTTCAACCCCTATCCTGCGAGAACCCATAAATTTTTCGAGATGTAAAGTGTCCTATGTCCTACCTCATAGTATGAACTCAAATCATACCAAGTTTAATATGAATTCATCCAGTAGTTCCGACGTCATGATGCGCGGCTAAGATACAGACTGACAAACAACAGACAAAAATGAAAAAAAAACATACAGTTTAGGATTCATTATAGAAAAAAAGAGTAACTTCCAAAAAAAAAAAACACTATATCTTTAATGTACAGAATTTGGACCCATATCCCACAGGAACCCTTTATTTTTTCGGGATATAGTGTATCCATAATTTTCACCCATGTTATAAATTATGTCTGTGCCAAGTTGCATCAACATCCGTCCAATAGTTTCAGCGTGCTACGTGTTCTTTTAAATAATTTTCCACTCCTATCCTGCAGGAACACTTTTTCTAAATATCTTCAATGTACAGAATTGGACCCGCTACAGTTTTATTCTAAGTTTACAATAAAACTGTTACATAGTTACAAATAAAAATATATAGAAACTGATCACAAATTAAACAAACATACCCAAGGAAATGATGAGCTTTTTCTGTATTTGTAGAAAATGCAGCATAAATCGACTTAAAATTAAAAAGTGAGTAAGTACTGAGCTAGTGTTGAAATAAGCGTTGCCAAAACTAGCACGAAAATTATGAGCTATAAGATTTTAAACATACCTTATTCGAAAATAAATGAAAACAATCCCCTAGAGAAGTTATTGTTATTGTTTGTTTCTAACTAAGGTAGCAGAATATGCGAATTTTAGTATATTGACACGATTTTCTGATCGTCCACGAAGATCCCATAACCCTGGAGAGCAGCCGAATATCTAAAGAATTTGGGGTGGCATGTAAAAGTGGCAAAATCATCCGTAATAGCTGCAACCAGGCTAGAATAACTGGGGACTGTCTGGAAATACAGAATACCAAGAGCTTGTCAGAAACCAAAGACTTTCAACTGATTGATTGCATACTGATTTATCGTCCTCTTTGTTTTTGGAAACTCCGTTTTCAAGTGAAAATAAGGTCAAGGACTCTCCGGCCAGTTGCCAAAAGTAGTAAGGCACATACGTGCCTTGAAACTGAAAAAAAGTTGTTCGCGTTGAAATCATACTTTTCAGAAAACTAAGCAGGTCTTTTATTTTCTAAGAGAGGACTTGTCTGACAGGGGGGTTTTCTGCAAACGCTCCTTTTATAACTTGTTTTTTTTTTAAGTACGTGAGCTAAGCTTGTTTGTCCGAAGGGCATTTGCAAAGTTTGCAACTACCAACTTGTGCAAAGCCACTGGTCTGGGTGCAAACTTTGCTTCTTTGCATAGGTAGCACAGGTACTTGGCGAGATTATGCGGGCTGCTGATAGGAAAGTTTTAGCCCCATCACACCACTTTGCCTGGACGGGCTTATAAGTTTTAAAAGTTGACTTCTTCCATGAAGATTCCAAATAATTTAATTTCTGCTTTTGGCCATCCTTCTACTTGTGTGGACCAGCCCGAACCATCCAAACCCCCTTTAGACTTTCCACGCGTGGAGGTGCTTAGTTAGTTCACAGATCGATCAAGATCACGTGGAGGTCCGGATTTCGCAGAGGAGGTTCTTCTGCTCGTCGACGTAAGTCCGGTTCTCAAAATGTTTTCTCCGAAATTGGGACAGTCGGAATGTAACGCCCCACCGAAGTTTGCAAGTGCCTTATTACCCTTGGTATTATAGCCGGAGGAGCATATCCAGGCTAGTTTGTATTGCCACCTCCTACTGAAGGCGTCGGTAAACTGGCTGCGCTTGTCCTTCACACTATCGCTTATATGGGCTGGTATAACTGCTGACCTCTCCGACGCTAACAGGTCTACTTCGGGTATCCCGAATCTTTGGAGCAGCATGAACATCATATTCTGGTAAGGTTTTCTCCCTCGACAAACCGTCTGCTATTCCGTTGTTTACACCGGGAATATGCCGAACAAGTGGAAATGACTGCGCCTCGCAGAACATAAGTATCTCTGTCGCAGCTTTCAGCAATTTCATCGACTTCGTGGCTACGCTCGTCTGGTTGTCTGATTGTAGCATTACAGTTTTGTGTCGTATATCTGAATCCAATCGCTGAAGAACTTTAGTACAGTCCAAAGATCCTTCATATTGTTGTGCCATTTCTTCTGAGCGGTTGACCATCGACCCCAGTAACGTTGACTGTTGGCTATGGCTCCTTAACCTAGATCTGCAGCGTCCGTAATTATGAAGATCGTGGGGTCGGCATAGTATATTGGGGTATTTTAGTGAACATTATCTACCCACCAACCTAATCACCATTATCTATTTCTTTCTGCACTGACCCGGGTATAGATCTGGTAATCTCCGATGAGGGGTTTTGAAAGGCAAACGCGTTGAGGCTTTCTGCAGCGTCCGACAATGGAGCCTGCCTGATGGCACCGCTAATGATGCGAAGTTCATTTTGCCTAAGATCACCTTCGCCTCCCGCCAACTCCATCGGTTGCTTTTCAGTAGAATACGAGCTTGTCCGGTTTTATACGATACAATGGCAAATCCAATGGGGTAGTTGTGAAGTCAACCCAGCTTAAATCTATCTCAAGTATTTATTTGATATATAAGCCATTCGCTCCTAATGGCTTTTATGTTTTTATCCGTAACACAATGGTGGTGAGTTTACTCGTATGTACTACTATTTACGTTATTACAGAATAAATAAACAACTATTATTCCTACTAACATGTTTCTTCACACACAGCTTTTGTAAACAGCCGTGACATTACATATAAAAAAAAAACAAATAGACATCTGTTTAAACGTAATAAAATATGTAGCATAATAAAATAGTGAAAGATAATGCAATTAATCAAGTAAAATTATTACCATTGCAATTTCTCATAGTTATATAATATGTAAAGGTACAATAGAAATGTGTTTTCTGCTTAAACAATACCAATATTAATACTTAGTCTATGTGGGTTCAGTAGAGTACAATCTGAATAATATAATATAAAAAGAATAGCTAGTGGCAATAAAATTATACTTACTTAATAGCATGAAATTGGGGTTTATAGTTTGCTCACGGCCGTAGGATTCAGCTCTTAATGTAAGTACTACACGTGACCCTCGTGGTGCCAAAACAGCAACCGAATTGCCTGGTGTAAGGCTTCAGCCGCCAATTTTTTCTTTTACCACCCCCTAGACATAAAGCATTGATGCCAAACGGTTTGCCGTGTTCCAACATTATGTTCAAGGACGCTGACCGGTTGAGTAATAGTAGACAATTGTGTTGGAAGGGCGGGCCTTGATCAGAATCATGGTCTTTATGCGTCGGAGCCTTGCTTCGGAGAGTAGCGGGATGCAAAGCACGGTTTTCTCTGCTGGACGACCGCAATCTGTAGGAGGCCCAAGTAGTAGATTAGCCAGCTATGAAAAGCTGCCCCACCGCTTTTGAAACATCTTGAAATAGACCATTGGCCGGCTGGCGACCAGGTACCGATGGATTATTTCAAGGAAGTTCGGGCATTTCCAAGTCTCTGCACAAGCTCCTCAACATCGTATTTTGACTTCTGTGGGTTAGCAATTCCGTTATCTCATTTAATATTACTCGTTTAACCTATTCAAAAACACAATCACGGCAAAAGTTAAAAGAAGGAATAAATTTAAATGGCAGATGCACGTCCTCACACTCAAAGTTGATCTTACGGATATTTGTGGAATGAACTTCAATCTCCAAGCTTTTCCATCATAAGGAGACCTCTGAACCCCACTTGTTCTTATTGTCGGAGACGCAGATAGAATGTTCAGCTGATATGGCATACTTGGATCACCCAGGCTATGTCTTGGAGCACCTTTTCGTCACAAACTCTGGTGTTTGTGTTTATGCCCGTGATTACATATGCTGTCTGCGTCTCCGAAATTTTGAGCACCCTTTTTTCTTGGTGATCTGGGTATTGGTAGCTACTGGTTTAGAAAAAAACTTTATGTCGGTGTGAAACGTTTTCACTTCGGAGATCTGGGGAAGCATTATTGGCGAACTATAGTTATATATAGGCAGTGTTACCCTTCTGTTCAATTGGTGTTTTTAGGGGATAAAATCTCTGCGCTTACCACAAAGAGTCGCTTGTTCTACACCTGAAAATCAATCACTATGGTAGAGACATGAAATATTGCTCTAGCGTTAGATCTCTCTCAGCTGGTTCAAGAGCTGACACTGGTACCCGACTATGACGGTGACACTGCCAACTATCTTGATCGGCAGATGACAACTTAACCAGACCAGACTTAACTTACTCTATGCCAGTGTCCTCTTGGTAGCTCTGATCACTGTCTGGTCAAGTCCGTTTCTTTAAACCTACTTCCCACCTGATCCTAGCCCTAAGGGTAATAGACGCATGTGGAGACACATCTCAGCAGATTGGGACGAGATGCGGCAATTCCTTGTATAATATCATTGTGTTTCACTTCTGAGGACCCATCGACTTGTGCGTCTGCTGTTACAGATAAAATATTAATGGAATATTATATTTCATTCTGTGACAAGCTTCTCTTCAGCTAAGCTCAGCCTTAATTTGGATCTAACTGTGGTTGTGCTGTGATGATCAAAAACGCAAATCCTCTGATATATGGACTATGAAAAGTAAATTCAACCTTGCCGCCAAGACCTACACGAAGGTTTTAAGGAAGGCTAACGTTGATCACGTAGGCCGAATAGGGGTTAAACTAGTTTCATACCCGTGGGCTGGAAAGCTTTTTGATCCCTGGCCAAGTCAGTCAATATGAACTTCTGCTATCCCTCACTGCCTCTGCTGCTGAAACTAGTTGGCTCACTGGCTCACACTGCTGAAGAGAAAGCGAATTTATTTGTTACTCTTTTTGCAGAAGCTTCGCATCTAGATACTGCCGGCGAGATAACTCCCTGGCTTCCTCAATGCGAGGTTTTTACGCCCGAAATAAGTGATACGAGCGATTTGGCGGAAAATCTTCGGGAACGAAGGAGCCAAAGCAACCCACGTTCAGTCACAGACCAACACGATTTAAAAAAACGTTATATTGTTGTTCAGTAGCTCATTTTAAGTTCTCTGGTAAATTTTTGATGTGTAACATATTTCCTCTCCCTTTTCTAAAATGTATGGGTGTGATTTCGTGAAAAGCGTAACATTGTGCCGCGTGCACTCATAGGTCAACTAGTTGACCAATGAGCGCGCGCGGTGCCAGTATATTTGCTAAGGCAGAGCTTCAACCAAGCGATGATAAAACAAAGCTTGAATCAGATGTTACACATAATATGCGACCACTGTCAAGCTCGTTAGTTTTTTTAATTATCTTCTTTTTACAGTTTTTTTGGCATTTACTGCTTTATTATAAGTACTTTATGATGTGTAGCGTTTGTGGACTTCGAGAAAGTCTTTGATTCAGTCGAGGCCTGGGCAGTACTACAGTCATTACAGCGGTAACAGATTGACTACTGGCAAGGCAACCCTGACCGTCCGTCTCCAAGATTGGAGTGCAAATTCTATCGATTTGCAAAAAGGGGTGAGACAGGGAGACGTTATTTCTCCGAAACTTTTTACCTCTGCACTGGAAGATATATTCAAGTTTCTGAACTGGAACAGATGTGGTATTTCTCCGAAACTATGCGAAACTATCAATGGTGAATGCAACACTCACCTTCAATTTGTTGATGATAAAGTCATCATGGCAGAAACTCTGGAAGACTTGCACAATGTTCATTGACCTCAATTTTGTTTCCCAACAAGTAGGTCTTAAAATGAACATGGGTAAGACGAATATCATGTTAAATGCCCATGTCGCACCTATGCTGGTTTATATTGGGAACGATATTATCGAAACTGTTGATCACTATGTCTACTTGGGTCAGACGATCCAACTGGGAAGATTCAACTTCGAAAAGAGGTCAACCGACGAATCCAACTTGGGTGGGCAGCGTCCGAGAAATTGCGCCATACCTACTCGTCGCAGATACCGCAGAGCCTCATGATGAAAGTTTATGATCAGTGCGTGTTGCCAGTGATGACATACGGCAATGAGACGTGATCGCTAACTATTGGTCTCATACATAAACTCAAAGTCGCGCAGCGTGCAATGGAGAGATCCAAGCTCGGAGTTTCACTACGTGATAAGATCCTATATAGCTATATAGCTTTCAGAGTTTGCAAGTTGAAGTGGCAATGGGCAGGCCATATAGTTCACAGAACCGACAACTGCTGAGGAATATAGGTTCTCGAATGGCAACCATGAATAAGCAAGCGAAGTGTAGGGAGACCCACACGATAGACCGACTACATTGTGGCCATTGTAGGTAGTGGATGGTTGGAGGTGGTACAAGATCGCTCGTCATGGCGCTCTTTAGGGGAGCCCTATGTTCAGCAGTGGACTTGTAAAGACTTACTTATTGAGTAAGTACTTATGTGCGGATATGTGATATATGTTTGTTAATAGTTTAAAACAATAGGTCACAATATCATATTTTAAGACAGTTTGTTTCTCTAAAGACCCTCGTTTAGATAATAATAATACATAGATAGATAGATAGATAACTCTTTATTGCTTTTGCTCTTTATTTTAAAAGTAAATAGTACATTGTACATCATAAATCACAAAAAAAAAACAGAAAATGTATGTGAATAATGTGTTTTTTCAATGAAAGAACCCTAATGACTACTATTGTGTGAGGTTATAAAGAGAGAGACATTACTAAAAAAATCACTGTAGTTCTTATTAATTTAATGATCAAGCGTATATTTAGTTTGAAAATGTTGATATTGATAGTCGTCACTGTCATTGCAGCGGCAGTCGCTGATCCAGCGTCTGATCAGCTCATTAGTTTCAAAAATAGGACTTCTGTAAGTTTATTTTTATATATTTTTTGTACATTTTATAAAAGTAATTTTAGTCGATAAATGTTACCGCATGAACATAGATGAGACCATCACCATTTATAGAAGTTATCTAACAATATCATGGCCAAATATTGCAATTGTGTAAGAACTACTTTGAGAAGGAAGCCAACAGATGAATTCAGCTGGGTTGGGCAGTAGGTATTCAGCAAGCTTTCTAAAATCTTCGCCTCGTTCATAGCACAGTACCTCTAGACAAAAGTTTTTAATCAGCTCATCCAACAAATCATGACCTACGGAGCCAAAACGTGAAAAATTTAAAGCTCACTCAGCGAGCTAAGACTAATGATTGGAGTTTTTCTGATGGACAAGATTCGAAGTGATTTCGAAGTAAAGAAGTGATCCGACAGAGAACCTAGGTAACCGACATAGCTCTACGGATAAGCAAGCTGAAGTGGCAGTGAGCTGGTCACATTTCTCGAAGAACTAATAACAATTGGTGTAGACGAATCCTTGAGTGTAAACTAAAAAAACTTGTGTGTTGAGTTTTATGCAAACGTAGCTCAGGACTCCATGTGGCCAGATGGAGTGACGACCTGTGAAAAGTGGCTAGCTGAGCCCTTCGTCGAGTACTGGACAAGTATAGACTGATGATGATAATGATGATGACAACAATGAATGCTAACGCTGGCTCTGAGCTTTTATTTACTTGTCGTCGATGGATCTAACTGTGGCGTTCAAAACGTTTGTTCTCACTTGGTCGGATTCGCTTATGGTCAGATTCTCATATTACTAGAATACAGAAATGAAGAAAAAAAAATTTTTTTGCTAGTAAGCACTTGATAGGAAAACTATTACTGAAAATTTTAATGAACTTCTCATATTATTTAAATTGGGTCCCAGATTTATCTAATAAAGTCAAACTATTTTTATTATGAAGGCAACATTTTATATCCCTTTAATAAGTCAAAAACTTATTCCCTTATAAACAAGCAGAGTGCAATACGAGTGAAAACTGTGGTTACCATTACATTGTACTAAAAACAAAGCATTAAAATCCATCCAGTATTTTTTGCGCTAATCTTGGTTCAACCTATTTTTTGGCGGAACGGAAAGTTTCTTGTCTAATAATATGTTTATGTTATTGTCTGTACTGAATCGAGCGAAATGGGAATCAGACCATTAGCAAATCTGACCAAGTGAGAACAAACGGTTCAAAAGGATAACAAACTTTTTTTTACTTATCTTTCGAAATTTGACAGTTGCTTTCTAAAATAGGTGAGGAAATATAACGGAACTAACTTTCTGATATTGACCCCAGCAATCTGGAAAGTCAAGTTCATTTAAACATAAGTAAGGAGGCTTTTGCCCTGCAGTGGGAATAATATGGCTGCAAAAAAAGTCAATAATATAAAATACTATACACAGCTACACACATTAAGCAACTACTGGATGCGGAGAGCTGATGATCAAGCTCAGCAACGTGTTTTATAAGAAGCTTACGTCTAGTAGTTATTGATAATGGCCATAATTTTGGTGTAATTTAAATATTTAAGACGCAGAGAGCTGAAGATACAGCTCAGCGACGTGTATTAGGACAAGCCTACGTCCAGCAATTGTGATAATGATAATTATTTTGGCTACAATAGAAAAACAGTTACAATATACATTTTCTTTGATAAACGCTCACACTGTTTGAAATATTTGATATTCAACATGGTGGTCACGCAGTATCTAATCGGAAATGAAACGGACTGTTGCGACCATTTTAGCTGCTTCTGATAGGTAGGACAATTGCCACCGTGAATGTATAGCAGGCTTTAAAAATTATAATTTTCGTTTTCAGGGGCCAATCGGGATCATGACAACCAGCTTCGGTGCTCCGATAGATATCAGAGATACAATCTCGTTAAACTCAAATCTGATTAACAATGTTTTTTTTATGGAATCTTTGTCACACTTTGTGCGGGAGAGAATCCTTGAGAGGGTCGTCCATACCAAAGGAGCTGGAGCATTTGGTTACTTTGAAGTGACACATAACGTGACTGACATCTGCAAGGCAAAACTTTTCAGTCACATTGGCAAGAAAACACCTATTGTTGTGAGGTTTTCACCAACCACACTAGACAAAGGAGAAGCTGATGCGACGTTCGACTCTAGAGGATTTGCTGTAAAATTCTTTACTGAAGAAGGCAATTTTGACCTTGTTGCCCTGCATACACCGATGTTTGCGATAAAGGATCCTAATTTATTTCCACAGATAATCAGAGCTGCAAAACGAAACCCAGTGACTAACTTGAGAGACCTGAATATGTTATGGGATTTTGCAACTTTACGACCTGAAACTGTATTCTTTCTCATGCATTTGTTTGCAGATAACGGAATCCCTGACGGTTTTAGGCATTTACCTGGCTATAGTATTCACACTTACCAAATCTACAATAAGCGAGGGGAATCGTACTTCGTAAGGTTCTTCATATTGCCAGACTTAGGCTTCCAAAACTTAGTTAATCCAGAAGAGATTATTAGATTAGCTGGTGCAGATCCAGATTATGCAATAAGAGATCTTTACAACGCAATCGAGAGAGGTCAATTTCCAAGTTGGACCATAAGCTGGCAAGTCTTAAGCTCCGAAGACGTCAAAAAAGCAAGTTTTGACGTGTTTGACACTACAAAGATATTGCCTACTAGCAAATATCCGTTGGAGCCTATAGGCAAACTTGTGTTGAATCAAAATCCCTCAAATTTCTTTGCTGATATAGAGCAGCTTGCTTTCTGTCCGGGTAATTTAGTGCCTGGATTTTTGGGAGCACCTGACAAGATGTTTGAAGCTCGTCGATTTTCTTACAGAGATGCTCAGCTTTATCGATTAGGAGTGAACTTTAACAACATACTCATTAATTCTCCTGTCAAAAAAGTTCTATCTTATGATCGCGACGGAAATCCCCCTGTTGGTTACAATGGAGATGGCGCACCAAATTTTTTCCCGAATAGTCACCACGGTCCGATTCCTTACGTCGAAGAAAATAGGCCTGAACTAATTAGCGTGACACAAGATGGTTCGTATAATTTCGACCAAGCAGCTGAGTTGTACAACAAATTGACAAAAGAAAGACAGAGCAGAATGATAGCAAATATTGTGTCTTCATTAAGTAAAACTTACAAATATCTGCAAGAGAGAGCGATTAAAATATTTTCCATAATTCATCCTGATTTAGGGCGCAGGATAAGAGAAGGATTGGCTCAAATTTCTGCTTAGTAGGGTCAAGCATGTACCACAGCATCGTAAATTAAAAAATATTTGTTGAGTTCTGACAAAGTCGCCCTTTTTCATCAGCTTTTATAATTTCTCATGACATTCTCAAACCTCTGGTCATTAACATTCAAAAATTTTACAGCACAGTGCAATTCAAATAATTTTCACAATTTGTCCTGTTATACATGTACAGGATAAGAGGAGGACTGGATCAAATTGTTGATTAGTAGGGTTAAAGAATAGAACTAGCATCATATTCACAAAAGTATCTAGATTTGTGTTGAAACCGTCCTTCTTTATCAGCTTTTCACCTTTTTCATGGCATTCTCAATTCTCATAGCATTGGTCATTTACACTTTTAATTGAAATAATGTTCGCAGCATTTGTTTATTTTGTGCTATTTTTCTCTTGAAAAGTTGTTCGATGGCTCAATTGGATATGTTTTTTTAAAACAATTATTTAATGGTATTTTATGGGTGTTGTTATTTTAAAGTATTGTGTTCGACATTCTAGGTGTATATAAATATGATTAAAGTGTATATTTAAGTTAAGTTTATACAACTTGATTATACGTCAATTATATAATGGTTTAGATGAAACACGTTTAAGACTTACTTGTTCACGTGACATTTTAGTCGTTTATTATTGACGACCAATAAGTTATCTACACAGTTATTGTTCGATATTCAAGTCATATAAATAAAAGTAATATAGTAATTACTTTGCATATTATACATCGTCAACACGATAAATAATATGCAATTATCATAAATTTATAATGGTTTTAGTCAAAACTTCTATTTAATATGTTATGTGACTTTTTATTCGTGTGAACACTTTGATTATGTAAGTCCTTCTAGATTCTGACGAAACTGGTAAACAACAATTGATTAGACTTACACTATTACTATGCAAAAATGTTTTAAGAGTTTAATTTATGATAAATATATAAATATAAATGCTGAAAAATACCTTCATGTAACTTTTATATAACCTATGATTTACTTGCATTAAAAAAAATGGCGAAATATTAATGTGTGACAGGTTATTTTAGGTTTTGTTCAAATTACTTTTAGGCAGATTAATTTGGTATAAAGGTCACAGTAACGTCAAGGGATTCATCATAGCAAGATACCAAAATACATTATTTATGAACTAGCTGTACCCGCGGCTTCGCACTAGTGGTCTTTTCAAAAGTACTATAATGTACTATTCCAAGGCCTAAAATGCCAATATAATAACATTTCATCAAAATTTCTTCATCCATCAAAAAGTTTTGATCGATTGCTCGGCTTCTACTCACCAGTTTTTAAGTCAAACCCCAAGCTATACAACAGGAACCACCACATAGCAAATGGTGCAGTAGTTTTTACGTTATGCGCAAACAAATATACAGAGAAACAGATAAACAGACAAACAAACAGGTATACGATAACGATTAACAATACACGATACGATTTTTAAAAATGATTTTTCTTGTTCAGTAGTTTATTTGTACTTACCTACATTTTTTTTTCAATTATCACTTTTGTACAGATTTTTTCGTTCCTATTGTTTTATTATAAGTATATAGATATTGCTGAATTTAAAGGGTGCATTTAAGATATTCCTAAATAAAACATTGTCGAAAAACGTCTATATGGATTTTGATAAAATAGGTTCTCCACAAGTATATATGTGGAAAAATTATATTATATATAGTATTAGTTTTTTTTTTATCATTTTAGATTAACGCCTGCTAAACTTAACTAAACATTTTCTAATAGAAAAATGTGGATCACCAAATTTGGTGCGGGTTCGAGTCCCGTCCGTGATCCATTTTTTCATTTAGAAAATAATTGTTTCTTTTGCCTAAATATTGCGTGATGCTCCGCAGCAGCGCCACCATAATCAATAGGGATCAGTCGTAGACGAAAGTAATGTTCGTTGAACGTATATTACGTAATTATGACAATAATTACTGTACGTACTACCAAATATACCAAAACCACCATGTATGTATACCAAAAAACGAAATAATTATAATTTTATGATGGCGCTGCCCATACTCATAAGCAGGGTCACTGAGAATTCCTACTCAGCAAGAATAAACCCTGGCAGACATATTATGTTTAAGACGCTGGATTGGAAAGGAATGGGCATTAATACGAGTATCAAAGGCTTCCTCACACCTAAGAAAAATCAGCTCGCTTACTACTTGACATTCGCTAGTGATGTGGTACATCTGATCCTAATTAATAGGTGAAAAGCAGATATAAGAACACGTTTTTTATTTAAAAACTCATGTACTTACCTCTTAGCAATCGCTAGGTATGCGGATTAAAAATATATTTTAATACGTTGCAATACGGTATAATATTCCATATGACTTATTTGGCTTGTTTTGCACTAAGTTTCTACATATTTTTGATAAATACAAAAATAATTTTTATCTCGTGGTAATACAGTTCATTGTCAATTATTTCATTTATTAAATAAGTTTAGTGAAATAAAATCTGTAAAAAATTTTGAAGCCACTTTCCTTTGCTGACCTATGAGATTTTCCATTTATAAACTTTCGTCTTGAGGCTCTGCGGTATCTGCAACGAGAAGATATGGCGTAATTTCCCGAACGCTGCCCATCCGAGTTGTTTGGGTACTTTCCCCAAAAATGGGCAAAAAGAGGCCTACTGAATAGATAGATAGTAGCAGATAGCTACTTTATTAGATCTGATTTCGATGGTTTTTTTATTTGAAAGGGTTTTTATTTGGGAATTAAGTTGGTCTCATCTTAATTTGGTGAAGATTTGATGAGGATCTTCGGCACGATGAGCAGAATAGCTCCTCAAAATGCAGGAAATTGCTCTCACTTTCAGATTTCTAACTGTGGAATCAGCCCTTTACCTACTAGGTAGGGATTGATGGAGCACCTTGGTTATTAATAATAGTTTAACAAGAAGGTAACTAGATGGCGCTACTGTGCACCACTAGATTGTTTGCAAAAAAGTTTGTTCTCGCGAGGTTTAAAGCTCACAGAGCCACTAGTAAATAAAAGTTTTGACTAAAACCATTATTGATTTGATAATTGCACATTAATCATTGCGAACACGATGTATATTATACAGTTTTAGAATTTTATTTCTCAAAATAATTACAAATTCACTTATAGAGAATATACAGGTAATTTTTGGTAAATGTTATGTGCCATTAAGCGTTTGTATATGCGTAAAATTAGTCGCAGTATCAAAACACAATTTCCAAATAAAAAAAAAATTGAATCAATCGGTAAAAGTGGGTAATCTTAAAAAAATAAAGAGCAAGTGAACACAAGCGGCGCACGGTCACAGTACATATATAGAGACTAATATGTACTGTAGCACGGAGCTCGGCCACAGAATAAGTAATAGGCACGGCGTACGGCGCTTGGCACCGAATTGTGGAGAAGAGCGAGTTTCTCGTGTTTACAAAACGTCATTAATAAGACAATAAATCCAAACTCTTAACATATCAGTCATGAACAAGTTTCTTTTTCACTAGGCAATCTAGATCAGTTCGGGAAGACAAGGTTGTGAGGCTTGCCAGCCTCAGATGGCAAATACTTGACCCTTCCAATCAAAAATCCTTTTCAGTCATATCGCTGGTATAGTCAAATAATTCCCCTACAATGCTAGAGTAGGCTTAATAGTTCTTATGAAACTCCTCCAACTAACTTCAATATCTAAGTTTGAAATTCTTCTCTTAATTATAATAACCTTGATCTATTTGGAGCATGTAAGTGTGGGGAAATTTGTCTTGACTGCATGTAAGTATGACTTTGCTATTGAGATATTATTATGACTATAAATGTCAATTAACCTAACACCTTAATCTCGTGATAATAACAAAGTCATTGTGATATAACTTCTCAGATCCAAATGTCAACAGCCTGATCTTGATCAAAACAGTGATAAATTAAAAATATATAAATGGGTTATGTGCATAGGTTTTGTTAGTGAATTGAACTGTTTATAACGCTTTTTCTTCGGCGTTTCCCGTATAAATATCCCTTAGTAACTGGTTATTTCAAATCGTGTCAGGCAATCATTTTATGAACTAAGTGCTAAATCAATTTATCACTGTTTTGATCAAGATCAGACTGTTGACATTTGGATCTGAGAAGTTATATCACAATGACTTTGTTATTATCACGAGATTAAGGTGTTAGGTTAATTGACATTTATAGTCATAATAATATCTCAATAGCAAAGTCATACTTACATGCAGTCAAGACAAATTTCCCCACACTTACATGCTCCAAATAGATCAAGGTTATTATAATTAAGAGAAGAATTTCAAACTTAGATATTGAAGTTAGTTGGAGGAGTTTCATAAGAACTATTAAGCCTACTCTAGCATTGTAGGGGAATTGTTTGACTATACCAGCGATATGACTGAAAAGGATTTTTGATTGGAAGGGTCAAGTATTTGCCATCTGAGGCTGGCAAGCCTCACAACCTTGTCTTCCCGAACTGATCTAGATTGCCTAGTGAAAAAGAAACTTGTTCATGACTGATATGTTAAGAGTTTGGAATTATTGTCTTATTAATGACGTTTTGTAAACACGAGAAACTCGCTCTTCTCCACAATTCGGTGCCAAGCGCCGTACGCCGTGCCTATTACTTATTCTGTGGCCGAGCTCCGTGCTACAGTACATATTAGTCTCTATATATGTACTGTGACCGTGCGCCGCTTGTGTTCACTTGCTCTTTATTTTTTTAAGATTACCCACTTTTACCGATTGATTCAATTTTTTTTTTATTTGGAAATTGTGTTTTGATACTGCGACTAATTTTACGCATATACTAACGCTTAATGGCACGTAACATTTACCAAAAATTACCTGTATATTCTCTATAAGTGAATTTGTAATTATTTTGAGAAATAAAATTCTAAAACTGTATAATATACATCGTGTTCGCAATGATTAATGTGCAATTATCAAATCAATAATGGTTTTAGTCAAAACTTTTATTTACTAGTGGCTCTGTGAGCTTTAAACCTCGCGAGAACAAACTTTTTTGCAAACAATCTAGTTGTGCACAGTAGCGCCATCTAGTTACCTTCTTGTTAAACTATTATTAATAACCAAGGTGCTCCATCAATCCCTACCTAGTAGGTAAAGGGCTGATTCCACAGTTAGAAATCTGAAAGTGAGAGCAATTTCCTGCATTTTGAGGAGCTATTCTGCTCATCGTGCCGAAGATCCTCATCAAATCTTCACCAAATTAAGATGAGACCAACTTAATTCCCAAATAAAAACCCTTTCAAATAAAAAAACCATCGAAATCAGATCTAATAAAGTAGCTATCTGCTACTATCTATCTATTCAGTAGGCCTCTTTTTGCCCATTTTTGGGGAAAGTACCCAAACAACTCGGATGGGCAGCGTTCGGGAAATTACGCCATATCTTCTCGTTGCAGATACCGCAGAGCCTCAAGACGAAAGTTTATAAATGGAAAATCTCATAGGTCAGCAAAGGAAAGTGGCTTCAAAAATTTTTACAGATTTTATTTCACTAAACTTATTTAATAAATGAAATAATTGACAATGAACTGTATTACCACGAGATAAAAATTATTTTTGTATTTATCAAAAATATGTAGAAACTTAGTGCAAAACAAGCCAAATAAGTCATATGGAATATTATACCGTATTGCAACGTATTAAAATATATTTTTAATCCGCATACCTAGCGATTGCTAAGAGGTAAGTACATGAGTTTTTAAATAAAAAACGTGTTCTTATATCTGCTTTTCACCTATTAATTAGGATCAGATGTACCACATCACTAGCGAATGTCAAGTAGTAAGCGAGCTGATTTTTCTTAGGTGTGAGGAAGCCTTTGATACTCGTATTAATGCCCATTCCTTTCCAATCCAGCGTCTTAAACATAATATGTCTGCCAGGGTTTATTCTTGCTGAGTAGGAATTCTCAGTGACCCTGCTTATGAGTATGGGCAGCGCCATCATAAAATTATAATTATTTCGTTTTTTGGTATACATACATGGTGGTTTTGGTATATTTGGTAGTACGTACAGTAATTATTGTCATAATTACGTAATATACGTTCAACGAACATTACTTTCGTCTACGACTGATCCCTATTGATTATGGTGGCGCTGCTGCGGAGCATCACGCAATATTTAGGCAAAAGAAACAATTATTTTCTAAATGAAAAAATGGATCACGGACGGGACTCGAACCCGCACCAAATTTGGTGATCCACATTTTTCTATTAGAAAATGTTTAGTTAAGTTTAGCAGGCGTTAATCTAAAATGATAAAAAAAAAACTAATACTATATATAATATAATTTTTCCACATATACATATAATATATACGTAAATAATACGCTTATAACTAACAAATCAATCATGCCATGCTCTGCCGTACTGAAACTCTCCTTTCAGCTATAAACAAAGTATGATCAATGTAATAAAAACAGTATTACATACCCAAGTACTGCATCGTAACTTACACTGACCCTCATAAATACATTCAATTTACATTGTGGAGTAAAGTACCTAGATGACTAAGCTTACGTCATCATCCTAGCTTGTGCCTTACGTTACGCTCCCATTTTAGCAATACTTTCCCCTTTGTACAATACCTACAATCAGAGCTAGCATGAATTCCGATCCCACTGCCCTACTCTAATTTTGCGCCCAACCACTTCTCACCAATTCCTCCCTTACTTTAACTGTATCTTACAATTGCCTAGCTTCAACTGCCCAGATCTGAAAACTACTGCTTCGCACAAATTCAGCGCTCGACCGTGTCAAACAAATTCCTAGCACAAAACTCCCTATAAAATAAATCCCTGCCCAGTCTGATGTACCAAAAATCAGTAATCAACCGCTTCCTACAAGTTCAAAAAGGAACTCACCCCGCTTCTCGAATCAGATTTACTTTTATTAAAATGCCCACGCGTCTGCTAAGATGCGCTGAAATTTTCCCCTCTCCCCGCAGTTCTACGTACCTGCTAACCCGACTACAATGCCCCGTTCATATTTTCGTTTGTGATAAGTTTTGCTAGTCATTAAATATAACGTTTTATTACCAACATGTCTTGCTTGAATTTTTAGAAACTTATTTACAAGTGACCCTTTGTTCAGATAGTTAAACGTTTAATGAATTCTATGACGATACAATTTGGCCATATTTTTAAATGATAAGTGTTGAACACTTTTATCTTGAATTAACATTTCTCAGTAAATCCTTCAAGGCGGAACTTTAAAATATTACTCTTAACTGACGAAATATTTATAACGTACTTTAATTTTCATTAGAATTAAATCAATACGTAACTTTACATACAATAAACGAATATTTTAATTGATATTAACATAATTCGTTCTGTCGGAAGTACTGGGTATTGGTTGTTAATCTATGGCGGTAGTATATAGGCTCACATATATTTTTTAATCTTTTTTCCAGTCTAGTATTATCTATGCTTGGTTTAGTTTTTAACCATAGAGGTTTTATTAGGCATAAATTAAGCGTAATAAAACCTCTTTGTTTTTATCCCACCTTACAAGCCCGTTCATTGCCCAAACAAACGTTACTCCAAACACATTTGTAATTGAAGCAAATTTTCACCATATTATGTACTATATTCGGATAGTAATTGTCTAGTTTCCACGACTGCTTTTTTCTTCGGGTTATCTACAAACCTCAATCAACAACAATTGGAAACTTATGAAGAAGAAATTAATTTTGACGTAAATGAACAATTAGTGACTAAATTAACCAGTCATTTTAATGAAAACATTGCTAAATATGTTTAAACTGATCCCATAACTAGACCTACTCTACCAAAAGTAAGGCAGTCGCAAAAACTAACTGAAGTGATTTACATATTCAATAAAGTAATTTTACCACATCACACACCACAACTAGAAAATGTAAAGCAAACACATTATCTTGTTTATTGTACTGCAATGATCATTACCGAACATTTTAAGCTCAATAGAAATAATAGAACACAAACTCAAGAACGTATAACAAATACAAGAGAACCCAAGTGGCAAATACGACTAGAAAAAGATATAGGAGAATTAAGGCAAGATATAGGTAGATTAACACAATACAAAAATGGAAATAGAGGGAAAAGATTAACAAATAATGTCAATAAAATCCTAGAAAAAAAACTAAGCAACACAGTACACATGATGACTTCAACAAAAAGATAGCTGATAATGTAGATACACTAAAGCAAAAACTAGCTGTAAAAACGCATAAGCTAGCTAGATATAAAAAGTCAATGGACAGAAAAGAAAATAACAAGATATTCCAAACTAATGAAAAACAGTTCTACAGAAAACTTAAAGGAACTACTGAAGTTAAAAAAAAAACTACAGAAACTACGTAAACTGATTTTTGGTCTAATATATGGGCACAGAACGAAAGCCAAAATAAAAATACTGAATGGATTGATGGAGAGGTCAGACGGATGGAATCAATAGAGCAAATGGTATTTGATGACATAAATGCAGATGGATTTACAAATATAGTTAACAGAACACACAATTCGAAGGCACCGGGATGTGACCGAATATAAAACTACTGGTTTAAAAACTCATATGTTTGCACAGTACATTAGCTCAACAAATAACAAATTTAATAAAAAATTATAATAATATGCCAGTTTTTTTTACGAAAGGCTTAACGTTTATGCTGCGGAAGAGTGAAAGAACCCATGATCCAAGTCAATACAGACCGATAACGTGTCTCCCAATACTTTACAAAATTATAACTTCATGCATATAAAATAGAATAAGTAAACATATAGAATCAAACAGCATTTTAGCAGAGGAGCAGAAAGGGTGTAGACGTCATGATATGTGATGTAAGAAACAATTAATAATAGACTCAGCAGTGCTTAATTACGTTAATAAAAATAACAGAGATCCTATTGTAACATACTCGTATATAGACTACCAAAAAGCCTTCGATAGCATACTACATAGCTGGTTATTACACGTATTAGATGTTTACAAAATTAACCCGAATATTATTAAATTCTTAAGAAAAACGATGCAATTTTGGAGAACTACATTGAACCTACGCTCAGAACTATCTAAAATAACTACACTCGAAATTCCTATTAAAAAAGGTATTTTTCAGAGTGTTTCTCTGAGTCCATTATGGTTCTGTTTGGCCTTAAATCCATTATCACAACTACTTATAAACAGCAATCTTGGTTTTGATATTAAAAATGGTAGGCAAAAATTAGCCCAAATAACTCATTTACTTTACATGGATGATTTTAAATTATACTCAAGTAATAATACAGACATGACTGAACTATTAAATATTACAACAAATTTTTCTAAAGATATTAAAATGGATTTCGGTCTTGACAAATGCCGCAAATTAAACATACAGAAAAGGAAAATAGTCGAAGGTAATCATAATATTTATGAACAACAACAAATAATAGCAATGATTGAACAGGATTTTCATAAATATTTAGGATACAATCAAGCCAAAACTCTAGAACATGCTACTGTTACACAAAAACTAAAAAATGAATATTTTAACCATCTAAACTCACTTTGCAGATCACAATTAATAAGTAAAAATTTGTTTAAATCTATTAACAAATACGCAATTCCGGTTTTAACTTACTCGTTTGGCATAATCAAACGGACTAAATCTGAACTAAAAATGTTAGAAACTAAAACTCGGACCACCCTGACTAAACATAGATACCATCATCCAAAATCTGCAAAAAAACGTGTTACTATCCCACGTAAAGAAGGTGGAAGGGGTTTGATTGACATATCGCTGTTACATAACAAACAAATACAGAAACTTAGGCACTTTTTTAACTATAAGAAAGCCTTCAGTTCAATTTATAGAGCTATAGTTGCTATAAATAAAAATTTGACACCGTTAAATCTCAATTCTGAAAGATAACGAAGCAATAGAAATAGACAAATATAACCAGGAAAAACTCAATAGCTGCCACAATAAGGAGCTTCATGGACGACATCCAAATGATTTAAAACAATCAGGAATTGATAAAACAGCATCCAATAAATGGCTTGACTCTAGTGGACTCTTTCCAGAGACTGAAGGCTTTCTTATGGCTATTCAAGATCAAGTTATAGCTACCGAAAACTAAAGAAAATGTATAATGAAGGATAGAACAGTAAATAATGATATCTGTAGAAAATGTCGTAGTAAACCCGAAACAATACAACATATAACAGGAGTATTTGTCACACTCACACAAAATGATTACACACATAGACATAACCAGTTAGTAAACATAATTCACCAAAAACTTTGCATCAAACATAATCCATCAAGCTCCTCTCCTATACCCTATTATAAATACACACATGCAACAGTTTTAGAGAACACTTCTCACAAAATTTATTACAACCGCACCATTCTCACAGATCATACTATATACAACAACAGACCAGACAACGATTAAAGATAAAACTAATAAACACGTTGATATAATAGATATTGCAGTCTCTAACACAAACAACCTTCAAAATACTGTAACCGAAAAAAATAAGAAATACACAGAACTACAACAAGAGATAAAACGATTATGGAAAATGAATACAGTAACCATAATACTTATAGTGATATCTACGACAGGAGTTATACCCAACCATTTGTTTTGGAGTTTGAATGTACTAGGACTGAACAAATTCTCGTTTATTCAATTACAAAAAGCTGCTGTACTGAATACATGTCGCATTGTCCGTAAGTTTTTGCAACTTGACATGGACAATGTGGACTCAACATCTCTCCAACCAGAACTAGAGTAGCACTTGGTACCCACCCGTGTTACTGTATTAAACCTGGTAAAAAAAATCCTGAGAAACATAATTTTTAACCCTAAATAAACACTTTATTGCACCAGAATTAAGGGAAAAAAAATACAAGAAATCATTCAATCTCAGAAGCAAACATGGTAAGCGCGTAGATTTACCTGATGAACTGCGCGAGTCAATACGCTCTTCTCCACATGACGGTAGTAGAAAGTATGAAAACAAAAGAGAGCGAAGAAACTGTAATAGTGGCAACCGCACACGTGTCGATGGAAAGCAGGAAAGTACTTCTTGTTATATCTCTGGAGGATATACAGGTGTAATAAAAATGCCCAAAAACAGCGACATTGGCTTTAATAAAATGAGTACAATGTTGACCTGTAGGAGGTTCGGTCACAAGTGTTAGTAATGACAGCGCAGATTGTATTAGATTAGAAACGCCTTCACAAAACACAATAATTAGAGAAAACGTGATTGCCTTTCCTGCATAGAAGAAATGACGCTTGAACATATTCCCGGCCGTTGAAAGACCACTTTCAACCCTGAAGCTCCTCAGCCGTAGGAAGTTTGCAGAGTCGTACTAGGGAACGTCACACGCAGCCCTTGTTAGTGAGGACGTCTGCAACTCTTGAATTCCATCTTGTCCGGCTATAAGACAAAGAACGCGGCCAAGCTTCCAAGCAAGAGGGGGCGCGTTATCTTTTGATAGGAGCACCATGTCTCCTATGCTGAATTTATTCGCTATTTGGGCCTTTGTTGCAACTCCGAAAGATATTCTTTCTGCCACCTTTTCCAGAACTGCTGCCGTAACTTTTCGATGCGTTCATAGCGTCGTAGCTGGCTTTCCTTGATATCTTCCAGGTTTGGCGTTGGAAGAGCGGTCAACTACCTCCCAATGATAAAGTTCCCTGGGGTAAAATGGAGGAGGTCGTTGGGACAGGATGAAAAGGGAGTCATGGGACGGCTATGCAGAATTGCCTCCACTTGTGTAAACAAAGTAGAAATTTCTTCAAAAGTGAGGTGACTGTTGCCAATGACCCGCTTAATGAAGTGTTTTGCTGATTTGACACCAGCCACCCAAATGCCACCGAAATGAGGAGTGTAAGCCGGAATGAACTTGAATTTAATTGATTGTAGACTTGCAAAGTCAGACAAATTCTCATGAGAGTCCTTTAAAAATGCTCCTATATCTTTCGAGGCAGCTACGAAGCCATCTCCATTATCGCTGAAAAGGTCTGCCTCTGCGTGAAGATTTAGATTCATTTTGAACGCATCCTTTGTCAGGTCACACTGACTAGGTGGATACATTTATAACGTAAGCAAACTAAAAGGCATAAATAACATTTAGTCAAACGGCTTCCACGATCTTTACGATTCACAATGTTCCAGCAAAGTCCAAACCAACAGATAGGAATGGATAGTTCATGGTTACACGTTGGGGTGGTAGATTTCGCATTTTGGATTGAAAGGTTACGCCTTGAAGACGCCTACATCGTACACAGTTATTAACTATGCGTCTCGCAAGATATCTACCATTTACACCCCATATTTGTTTAGACGCAGCTTATTATAACAGCTGTGATATTACTTGTAATAACAAAATTATATTGCAATTGCAATGAGATAAAGTAATAAATGTTTTTACAAAGAAAATGTGTTTTTCAACATCCATCAAGGTACCTACCGTTATTAATTGCGTAATCCTTGAGGGTTCAGTAGCGAGACTATATAATATGTACTGTGGTAGCGTGATACGATACTTTTTTCAACGATTTTCGCTCAAAGATACGCTCACATTCGATCTTCCTAAAAATGAGTAAATAGCCAAAGGCACAGAATCTATAACGAAAAAGTCTGTACTAAGAAGATAACTAAAAAAGAAATGGTCTAGTCTATACTTATAATAAAGCAATAGGAACGAAAAAGTCTGTACTAAGAAGATAATTAAAAAAGAAATAGTTTAAGGAGCTTAAAATAAGCTACTGAATAAGACAATAACATTTTAAATATTCGTGTCTGTCAGTTTATCTGAATGTTTGTTTACGCATCACGTAAAAAACTACTGGTACGATTGCAATGCGGTTTTTACTATTAGATAGCTTAGGGTTTGACTTAAAAACTGGTGTACTTGGTATTTCAATCCAATGACTAGAAAATACTTTTTGACGGCTAAAGTAATTTTGATCACATGTTTGTATATTGGTATATTTTGTATAGTAGTAGTGGTCTTGAAATAGTACGTATAGTACTTTGAACCTAGAGAAATGAACACGCGTGTGAAGCCGCGGGTACAGCTAGTATAATATATAACTACAGGGTAAATAGATGGTAGGTTTTTTCATACGAGCTTGTACTTAGGTGTTTAGTTGCTGTATCTGATAGCATCTAACAGGACAGATAGATAATTTTAATAAATTATAGTACGAGTATTTGCCTACACTCTGGCGCAGTTGGTAGTGCAGCGGCCTTCTAAATTTAGGTCCCAGGTACTTATCCAAGCCAGGGCAAACTTTTGTGTCATGAGCATAAATGTATGTTGCAGGGTACAGGGGGTTGGATGTTGTGTGTGGATGCCTCTGTCCACGACACAAGGTGTGTAAACGTTGGCAGACATGCAAACCTTATATAGGTTTTTGTCACGGAGCATGGTAGAACATTATAACGTCCTTTTTTCCAAACATCGATGTTATTGATTTGTATTTATGTACCTACTCATCTAATTATGTACCCAGTTAATAACGATATTTTTTTTAAATGGGCATGCGCCTTTTTTAGATATCAACGAGATTTTTCGAAATATAGATGTTTATAAAAATAATTGTTGTAGGTACATATTTTTAAAAACTTATCCAGACCCTAGGAACGAAATCAAACGGTCGCGGGTTCGAATCCTGCAACGTGCAATCATTTGGGTTTCCGAGTCATGGATGTGATATTCGTATCACATCCATGCCATATTACAGGGTATCTTAGTTTGGGGCTAGGTAATTGGTATGTTACTGTCCCAAATATATTTATTTTATTTATTTATTTATTAAACTAGGCAAGAATGTTTAACGAAATAAGGATTCCACACTGCCTAATCGAAAGTGAAGCTTCCAAGATATGCTGATCCACTCGTACGTACAAGCCTACGCTTACAGTGCCTTAAACCATGTTATGCCGATCCGGAAAATAAAAAACAATGCAGTCTTTCGTGATGAAATTGTGTATCAACCACAAATTATCCAATTATCACGCTCGCATACGCAACGCCATTTGCTTCACTCGTTTGGCGGTGTAGACTTTTTTAAACCTTCTTGAAATAAGGTATTTAAGGAATCTTCTCTGCATTTGAAGCGAGTAAAAAAACAATTTTTTGTTGTTACATAATATCCATGTATTTTTTTAAAGAAGGAACCCTTATGACCTTTATTGTGTGATAATATATATAAAGAAAAATATTTAAAATAATATCATTAGGAATTTTAAGATCAAGCGTTAAGGTTTTGCGAAAATGTTGGTTTTGATGCTCGTCGCTGTCATTGCAGCGGCCGTCGCTGATCCGGCGTCTGATCCGGCGTCTGATCAGCTAATAAATTTCAAGCATAACACTTCTGTAAGTTTTTTTTTATTGTCGCCTTTGTTTTCTGAATGTCCTGCCTACCCCTGTTTAATGCCCCTGCTTCACGTGCGCTGTAACGCACTAATTATCATACTAATCCAAACACTACATTATATTCTGAGTTTGTCATTTTACACGACTGCCCAAAAAGGAGTGTATTGTTTTTAGGATTCATGTATGTGAGTTTCTTTAATCCACCATAACTTTTTAAATGCCTCAACAAATTTAGAAGTATGGTATGGTATTATTAGAATCCCATCACCCCAAGAGTAAAATAGGCTAGTTTTTTTTTGAAAAAAATTAATATTTTGGTTCCATATTCAAATGCGAAAAACTTATTTTTTCTTCGAATTTTACAATATGGGTATCAAATTGAAGGCCTTGATAAGCACATTCTAACAGTATATAATTTCTTGAAAAAAGTTATTTTTTGGCAGGGCAGGCGTGTTTTTTATCTTTTAAGGTAGTTATTAGCACGTTAGTTTAGGTACTAAGGACATTGGTACATTGGGATTATGCAACTCCGCTCCACGAAATAATTTCATGATGTTATAAATTAACACAGGTGTGTTAATTTGTAACAACAAGTGGTTTTTGTAGACACATCACCATATAATACATTTTACTAAATAGATTCTGCATCAATAATTTCTAGAAGATTTAGATATTGTGATAATATTTATGCTAGAGAAAGAAGGGTTGTAATGGGGTTACTACCATTTTGATACTCCAAGTCAATCTCACCTGCCCGTGGTGCATCTTGCCGAATAACAAACGAGGCTATGACGACCGTCAGATAACCATCATGACAATTTCGTAGGTACCTAGTTAAATCCCACAGCCCGGTGACGGGGAGCAGCGTCACTGGGGCGACAAACTAAACTTTGCGGTTGCCATACTGCATTCCTAGCGTGGCAAGTATGGGCATAACCTTCAAGTATGACATAACACAAAAATGGCCCCTAGTTCCCTGCCACCCTGCTATTTCTGATCAAGGTGGCAGTCATGGTAACGGCAGGGCAGGCGAAGAAGGGCTACGGTAGGTCACCATCCTCATCTGACTTTGGCAACTTGTAACGGATGAACTCTCAGGCTTGAAGATTTGGAATAGCTCAAGACGGAAATGGCAAGGGTAAAGTGGAAATTTTCTGGATTATGCGAAATCCGAAGAGAGGGTGAGGAAACCCTAACTCTGGAACTAGCTCGCCTTATGTATAACCGGGAGGGTGACCTACAATCCCAAGCTTGCATAGGGTTCCTGGTACCGTAGAATGGGGTGTTTAGAGTTTGCGGGGTGATTAGAATCAAAATTATTAAACTTTTTTCAAACAGAATTTCTAGACCCTGGCATTGCAAAATTGATATATTCCCAACTGCCCCATTAACGTCCCCATCAATGTAGCCCCATTGATGGGGATGTTACTTTTGAAATACATTTGACATACTTTTGACATACTTTTGTAATTCTTTTCACATACTTTCGGCATACTTTTCAAATACTTTCGGCATACTTTTCACATACTTTCCGCATACTTTTCACATACTTTTGAAATACATTTGAAATATTTTTGAAATATTTTTGACATACATTTGCTTTAACATACTTTTTTAATTCTTTTCATATACTTTTGGCTTATTTTTGACATACTTTTCACATATTTTCGACATACTTTTGACGTCCTTTTGACATACTTTAGACATACATTGATATAGTTTTGTAATTCTTTTTACATACTTTCGGTATACTTTAACAATGCTTTGAAATACTTTTGACATACTTTTGACGTACATTTGACATACTTCTGTCAAACTGTGACATACATTTGATTTGACACACTTTCGACATACTTTTGACATACATTTGAAATACTTTCGACCTAATTTTGTCATATTTTTGACACATTTACGTACTTTAGACATATTTAGTTAATTCTGACTTTTTTCCCTTTTTGCATACATATGTGCAAAAAGGGAAAAAAGTCAGATCCCAACATTAGTGTTTTTTGTTGCATATATATATATATGCAACACATATTATATTATTTTAACTAAATATTATAATATCGAAACAATCACAGCATATTTTACAATTATTTATCTAACGAATAATATCTTAAGTACAACATGAAATAAAATATTATTTAACTAAGCATGTGCTTCATTAAATAGTATAAAACAATAGTATACCTTGTACCACCTTTAATTTTTATAAAGGGAATTATTGTACAAATTTGATGATCACTATGATATAAAAGCCTTTCATGTTGTACTCTAGGTATTATTCGTTAGAAAAATAATTGTAAAATATGCTGTGATTGTTGCGATATCATAATATTTAGTTTAACTTATTGTACCTTACTTTCTATCAAAATAATTATTGTGAAAATGTGATGATAATTGTGATAATAAATACCTCGATAATATATGTAACAAAAATAATTGTAAAATATGTCTGTGTTTAATGTTGTTTTATTGTAGTGCCTAAAGATAGGACAGTTTATAAATATTATTAATTTAAATACCTGCATAATGAATTTTTAATGAAAAGTGATATTGTTAATAAATCAGTATTTGATTTGCTCGAACTAGTTGGTCTTTTATTTGTTTTTGTTCCTAATAACACTCAATTTTAGTGTAAATACACATTCAGAATGTTTGGAATTTAAATATGCAACAAGAAACACTAATGCGACCCAATTATCAAAAAGAAAATGGAGCCGTTGGGAATTTTCACGCCAATGGGGCAGTTGGAAATATGTACGTAAAAAGTTTAAAAACTATATTAAAAAAATATGTCCAAAAAAACGTCAAATTTGTCAAAAAATATGTCAAAAGTATGTCAAAAGTATGTCAAAGGTATGTCAAAAGTATGTCAAAGATGTCAAAAGTATTACAAAAGTTATTTCAAAAGTATGTCAAAAGTATGTGAAAAGAATAACAAAAGTATGTTAAAACAAATGTATGTCAAAAATATTTCAAAAGTATGTCAAAAGTATGTCGAAAATATGTGAAAAAAATTGTTAAAAGTATGTGAAAAGAATTACAAAAGTATGTTAAAACAAATGTATGTCATAAATATTTAAAAAGTACGTCAAAAATATGTCGAATATATGTGAAAAGTATGTCAAAAGTATGTCAAATCAAATGTATGTCAAACGTTGTCAGAAGTATGTCAAATGTACGTCAAAAGTATGTCAAAAGTATTTCAAAGCATTGTTAAAGTATACCTAAAGTATGTAAAAAGAATTACAAAACTATATCAATGTTTGTCTAAGGTATGTCAAAAGGACGTCAAAAGTATGTCGAAAATATCTGAAAAGTATGTCAAAAATAAGCCAAAAGTATATGAAAAGAATTAAAAAAGTATGTTAAAGCAAATGGATGTCAAAAATATTTCAAAAGTATTTCAAATGTATTTTAAAAGTATGTCAGATGTATTTCAAAAGTATGTTAAATGTATGTCAAAAGTATGTCAAAGGTATGGTCAACAATATGTGAAAAGTGTGTCAAATGTATTTCAAAAGTAACATCCCTATCAATGGGGCCGATGGGAATTTTAATTTCCACCTGCCCCATTATCCAAGCCAATGAGGCAGGTGGGAATTTAAATTCCCATCGGCCCCATTGATGGGGACGTTAATGGGGCAGTTAGGAATATATCGCAAAATTTACCAAAATCCTAAGAAATTTACACATCAACTTTTTTTAATGGTTCAGCGATTTATAAACGAGTATTTGGTTTGGTATAAGTTCGTTATCTCTATATGAATATCATCTTACTTGTGAGTAGTTTGATATAAACCCGAAAAAATGATTAGGTGAAATTTGTTGAAATATAAATTAACTAGTTTTCCCGCCCGCGACTTCGTACGCGCGGACTACTGTTTATCGCGAAAAAAAAGCATCCTTTTTTCTTCTAAGATATAAAAAAACAATGCAAAAGTAGGTATAGCACCACTCTTGATGTTTTTTGACAGACTTGTTATTTCGTTTCCATGGCAACTACAGACCATTCTGTGATGACAACCGTTCCTTACAGCGAGTTATCAAAATTTACCAGCTTTCCCGTGGAAACTTACAATTGTCCGGGATAAAAAGTATCCTATAAGCTCCCCAAACAAACAAACAAACAATTTTATATATTGGTATGGATATCATATTCCTACTTGGCAAAAAATTATTGAATTAGTGACAGATCTATCTTTTTTTTTCTTTTAACCCCATATGTCGTTTCTATTGACCTTAAGTCCAAGTTGAATCTATATATACTTATGTACATTGAAGATATTTTGATATTGAGAATACTCTATATTTGATATGGAAGCCAAAATTTTTTTTTTATCATTTTTGTCTGTCTGTCTGTCTGTCTGTCTGTATCACGCCGAAAATACTGAATGAAATTCAATGAAACTTGGTATGAATTACTTACGTTCATACTACGAGGTAGAATATAGGATACTTTTCATCCCGAAAAATTAAAGGGTTCTCGCAGGATAGGGGTTGAAAGTTATTTAAGAAAACACTTAAAACTGGACGGATTTTGATGCTACTTGGCACAGACATGATGGGTTAAAATTGAGAATACTTTTTATCCCGAAAAAATAAAAGGTACTTGCAGGATATGGGTCCAAAGTTATAGTAAGCATAAGCTAATGTTTTTTTTCGGATTGTACTCTTTATTCGATTCTGAATCCAAAACATATTATTTTTGTCATTTTTGTCTGTCTGTCTGTCTGCATGTTTGTATCTTGACCGCGCATCACGCCAAAACTTCTGATTGAATTCACATAAAATTTGGTACGATTTGAGTTCATACTACGATGACATTGGATGCTTTTCATCCCAAAAATGAAAGGGTTCCCGCAGGATATTGATTAAAATATATTTAAAAGAACACGTATCACGCTGAAACTACTGAACAGATTAAGATGCAACTTGGCACAGTTATTGTATAAATTATGGGTTACAATTGAGAATACTTTTTCCCGAAAAAAATATTGAATTCCTGCGGGATAGGGGTCTAAAGATATTTTAAATTTGAAGTAATAAATACAATTTTTGGAGGGTACTCCAAATAATATTGCATACTGATACTCAGGCAAACACTTTTAATTTTCTTTTTTCTGTCTGTTTGTTTGTCTGTCTATCTGTATCTTGACCTCGTATTACGCCGAAACTACTGAATGAATTCAACTGAAACTTGGTGTGATTGAGTTCATACTATGAAGTAGGACATTGAATACTTTTCATCCCGAAATTTGAAGGTCCTCAGGATATTGGGTTAAAATTTATTTAAAAGAACACGTACTGGTCGGATTATAATGCAACTTGACACAGTCATATATACAATACAATACAATACAATACAATACAATACAATACAATACAATACAATACAATACAATACAATACAATACAATACAATACAATACAATACAATACAATACAATACAATACAATACAATACAATACAATAACTCCTTATTTAACACATTGCAATAAAAAAAAACAAGATAATAGTAATGATACATAAAATCTAATGTTGTACAATAGGCGGCCTTATCGCTATTTGCAATTCTTACAGGCAATCTTTGGATGGACAGTAATATAAAATAAACATTGCGGTCAGTGATGGAGACTTATTTTGGAACTACAAAGTTAATAGATAAATAAAAACAACTATATAACTTAAAATTTGTATACATACTTACATATGTGTTATCATAAATATTGTTAAACACATAAATATATACTTAAATTATATAAAATTACATAAACATTGGCAAATTTATAATATAATATATAAATATACATAAATAAATAGCATGATCACAAAGGAATATTGTATAAATTATGTATGAATAACATTGTTAACGATTGGTTGCCTGGAAGAGATCGCTGCTTAGTGATAAGGCCGCCAATTGTTCTATGTTAAAACTTGATTATTGTATCATCAGTTTATTTCTTGTGCAATAAACATTTATCTATCTATCTATATAAAGTGCGACAGGGAGACGTCATTTCTCCGAAACTGTTCACCTCTGCACTGGAAGATATATTCAAGCTTCTGAACTGGAACGGATTTGGTGTTAACATCAATGGCGAACATCACTCACCTTCGATTTGCTGATGATATAGTCATCATGGCTGAAACCCTGGAAGACCTAAGCACAATGCTCAGTGACCTCAATATTGTTTCCCAACAGGTGGGTCTTAAAATGAACATGGGCAAGACGAACATCATGTCAAATGCCCATGTCGTACCCATGCCGGTTTATGGGTTTATGTTGGGAACGATATTATCGAAGCTGTTGATCACTATGTCTACTTGGGTTAGACGATCCAACTGGGTAGATCCAACTTCGACAAAGAGGTCAACGACGAATCCAACTCGGATGGGCAGCGTTCGGGAAATTACGCCATATCTTCTCGTCGCAGATACCGCAGAGCCTCAAGACGAAAGTTTATAATCAGTGCGTGTTGCCAGTGATGACATACGGCACTGAGACGTGGTCGCTAACTATTGGTCTCATACAAAAGCTCAGAGTTGCGCAGCGTGCAATGGAGAGAGCTATGCTCGGTGTTTCACTGCGTGATAGAATCAGAAATGAGGAAATCCCTAGAAAAACGAAGGTTACCGACATAGCTCTCAGAGTTTGCAAGTTGAAGTGGCAATGGGCAGGCCATATAGTTCGCAGAACCGACAACCGCTGGGGAATAAAGGTTCTCGAATGGCGACCACGAACAGGCAAGCAAAGTGTGGGGAGACCCCCCACACGATGGACCGACGACATTGTAGCCATCGCAGGAACTCGGTGGATGGAGGTGGCACAGGATCGATCGTCATGGCGCTCTTTGGGGGAGGCCTATGTTCAGCAGTGGACTTCTAAAGGCTGACATGATGATGATGATGATGATGATCTATATAAAGTATCCAGCTTTATGACAGGTAGTGCTCCTTCACCATGTATTTGAAGACAGCTATCGACTTAGCTTTTCTAATGTTGATGGGCAAAACATTCCACATTCTTACAGCCCGTTTAGTAAAAGAGTTGTGATAACATATCGTAGATTGGTCAGGCACTTTCAACTACAGAGTATTGGTGGAACGAAGAATACGGGAATGGGAAAGATGAAGGAACTCAAATCGCTCTTAGAGATAGGGAGGGGTCGATGGGTAAATAGGACACTGTACAGAAGAGAGAGGGCATGAGTATCCCGGCGACGTAGAAATTTTTATCCCAAAAAAATAAAGGATTCCTGCGGGATAGGGGTCCAAAGTTATGTTAATTCTGAAGTAATAAATAATATTTTTTAGAGGGTACTACTCTATATTCGATACTGAAGCCAAACTGTTTTTCTTAAAAGCTTTTGTTTAATTTGCAATGTTGTATGTATGTATGCATGTTTGTTTAGGTCAAATCTTGCAAGCTGAATTAAAACCACTTCCTCTTATCCTACGGAGTTGAATTTTTACTATTTTGTTTATTTCCAATGACAATTCATTTTATGGTAAGCATGACCTGAATCGGAATCCAGGATTAGCTCAGACAAAGGAACTCTTTAGCGGTTAACAGCACAGACACGAAATTTTGTGTACTCATTTTATTATGAAAGTAGATTTTAAATTTTACCATGACATGGTCTCCAGAGAAAGGAACTATTCAACGGTCAATAGCATAGACACAAAATTTTGTGTATGCCTCTTATTATGATAGACGGTTTTAAGTTTTATCATGAAATGTTGATGCACTAAGGATTGGGACCTGACTAGGGAACTCCTCAATGGTTAATAACACAGACACGAAATGTTGTACATAAACGCATTTATTTGTGATAGCCAGTTTTAAGTTTCACCATGAGATGGTTACTGTATACAACCACTTTTTTTAAACATTTTTTAATATACTTATATTCATTTTTTCTGTCCGTCTATATGTCTGTATCTTGACCGTGCATCACGCCAAAACTACTGAATGAATTCAACTGAAACTTTGTATGATTTGAGTTTATACTACGAAGTAGGACATCGGACACTTTTTACCCCGAAAAATTAAAGGGTTCCCGCAGAATAGAGGATGAAAGTTATTCAAAAGAACGCATATCACGCTGAAACTATTAAACGGATTTTGATGCAATTTAACACAGTCATAGTTTATATGATGGATTAAAATTGAGAGTACTTTTTATACCGAAAAATCCAATTCCAACATGGGCTTCATAATAAAAATGTTATTTTGTAAACAACCACTAAAAAGAATAAAATAATTACAATTGAGCAAGAACAGTATAATTTTTTCGAAATTACCAACGTTATAATAATGCATAAATATAAATAACAAACAAACTACAAAAATACATAAAACAAACAAACCCAGGCATCTACTCAAGTCGGGACGGCCATAGGACGAGTTTTTAAAAATACAAAATTTAAAAAGTTAAGTGTCGTTTATTCGACGGATCGCTTAGGACTGACTTAATATACTAACAAAGAAACATTACCACTAACCAGACAGACCACCCCAGTCGTGTCCTTATCGTTCTTATTATTGACCGTTCCCCTTTTAAACAGTGTTATAACCGCTTCCGTAAATCCTGCTCTATGTTGTGGATCCTCAAAATATATAAAATATTTAATTTTGGTTCGGATATATCCTTTTAGAAAATCTCTAATTAAGTCAGGTTTATTGAGCGGCATATGGACTTCTAAAATTCTTTGTTTTTTTATTTGAAATATCTTTTATAGCAGTTTCGTCCCTAAAAATAAAAAAAAATATCTGGTTCAGATTTGTATCAACCGCCTCGTTTAAAATAGGTATTCCTGCGCAATTAGTCGTACGCGCCGAGTGTACGGTTTCAGATCCTATATTTGATTCTGTCTCTGATGCTGTTAAAGTGCCAATAGAATGTTCCGGCATTGAGAAAGGTGAACGCCGTTGTGTCCGGTTCGTTTAGGCTTGTAGTTAGTGTTTTTTCTGAATCTGAGGGAATAGTAAGCGTTTTATCGGAATCTTACCTAGCTCAACTATTTCATTCTGAATTTCTTCGCAATGTCTTTGTAATTCCAATTCTCTTTCATCGAAGTTAACTTGCATTGAACTACTGTCCTTTTTCTTATCGTCTTTTCCTATTGCGTTTACTTTTACTCTTGACAGTGCGTCGGCGTTGGTATTTTGACGTCCGTTTTTATATATTACGTCATAGTCGTATTCAGCGAGTCTTAGACGCCAGCAAGTAATTTTACTACTCGGTTCATCGAAAGAATGTAACCAGGATAACGGTCTATGGTCTGTGTAGATTTTAAACTTTTTACCATAAAGGTAAGGCCGAAAATGTTTTATTGCCCATATAATAGCCAGTGCTTCCTTTTCTATAGTGCTGTATCTACTCTCAGGATCGTTGAGTGTTCTTGATGCATATGCAACGGAACGATCGCAACCTACCGTGCCCTGTGACAAGATGGCACCTATTGCATAATCTGAGGCATCTGTTGGCAAGATAAAATGCTTATCGAAATCTGGGAATTGCAATAGAGGTGCATTTGTTAGCAACTCCTTGCATTTTTGGAAAGATTCCACAAACTCCTCATTGATCACTACTTTATGATTCTTTTTAAGGCATTTTGTTATTGGTCTTGTCAATTTTGCAAAGTACTTAATGAACTTCCTGTAATAACTCACAAACCCCAGGAAGCTTTTAATTTCCGCTTGTGACCTTGAAAGAGGGAATTTAAGAACTATGTCGATCTTGTCATTATTGGGCTTTAACCCATTTTTTGTTATAGAGTGCCCTAGGTAAAAAACTTCCTTACGAAGGAATTCCGCCTTGTCAAGCTGAATCTTTTAATTTGTTTGTCTGAGACGCTCGAAAATATTACGCTGTTTTTCTTGGAGGCTGGATGAGAAGATAATTATATCATCCAAATACATCAGGCAGTGTTTTCCCTGTAAGTTTCTCAAGATACTATCCATTGCTCGCTGGAAAGTGGCTGGAGCAGTTTTGAGGCCAAATGGCATGCGCAAAAATTCAAAGTGTCCCGCCTGGGAACTGAATGCGGTCTTTTGCCTGCCTGCTTTATCGATTTCAATCTGGTAGTATCCGCTAGCCAAATCTAAAGAGGTAAAATAATTAGATTTACCTAATTTGTCGAATAAGTCTGATATGTTCGGCAGCGGATATTTGCTGTCGGTCGTTGTGTCATTTAAACGGCGGTAATCGATTACCATCCTATATTTCTTTTCTCTCGAGGCATCCAATTTCTTCGGTACAAGATGAACTGGGAAATTCCAAGGCGAGAAGGACTCTTGGATGATATTATCTTTAAGTAATTTGTCAACTTGTCGGTTTACTTCGTTATGTACCGCTTGCGGTTGTTGATATGGTCGTATGTAGATAGGGTCTTCATTTCGGGTCATAATTTGGTGCTTAACTTTATTTGTAAAGGTCAAAGGCAGTTTGTCGCAATAAAATATGTCTCTGTACTCATAACATAAGGCACTAATTGCTTTGTTTTCTTCAATGTTCATGTGTTCAAGTCGTAGTTTCTCTAAGTTCTCAATCAAGTAGTCATCAATGTCCAGATCATTATCAGTTATAGTATTTATTTCACATACCTGAGTTCATACTGAGTGACACCGAAAAGTTTGTTTATTTTTAATGTCACCGGTATTTCTAATGTTTTTTGCACGACGGTATGTGTCTATCCATTCAAACAATAAACTAATGCGCAAGGCATTCTAACTCCATCTTCAAACTCCTGAAACTCTACTATGCCCGTGCCGTTGTGTAAGTCCGTTGGTAACATCACCCGGGTTTCAGAACGAGGGCCAAGTTGTATGTAAATTGGTGCATTATAAACAAACGGGATTTCCGCGTTTCGGGTTCTCAGAACGTGATTTTTCATATCAATATTTGCGTGAAGTTGTGACAGGAGGTCTGAACCAATTAATCCATCATAGTCTTTATCTACGTCATATATGTATAATATATGAGCATCCTCACTTCTGAACGTTTCTAGAAGAGGGATGTGAATCGCTTCACCGTGAGAACTTCTGCCATGAGTGCTAATTACTTCAAATGGAACAGAATATTTAAACTGTTTAAAGAACTCATTTGCTTTGTTAGGGCTTATGAATGACCGAGAGCTTCCTGTGTCAATCATGAACCTTGCTTTTATTTCGGGTAAGTAAATGTACGGTAGTTTAGCAAAATTTTTACAATTTATTTTTATCAATTCGGTGGATTCATGTCCGAGGCTAGTTGGTAAAAATTTTGATCGTTAATGGCATCATCGTTCTTCTTCTGTGCCGTGGACGTATGCAGGAGGAGGAGACTGTGGAGCATGTGCTTTTGCATTGTGCAGCCACGGAAGAGATAAGATAAAAAACTGGTCTTTTACAACAGGGTAAAGTGGATTCACAGGCCCAACGAAATTCAAACTCCAATAATAGTAAATTAACACCATCTACAGCGACATCACTGGAACAGCTGTGCCAGCGACCTAAAGCCGTGCTCCGGTATATAAAGGAGCTTGGGTGGCTTGGGTATAGAGGCTGGCAGGGGGAAATGCACAATACACCCCAAGCGGGACGTCAGTGCAGGCCTTATCGCCCCCATCTCGAATAAGAATAAGAATAAGAAGGCATCATCGTACATATTAATCGAATCGTGTGCGTTACCCTGTTCATCGCAGTAATCGTAGTCGTACGTCAGTTTGTTTCCGTAATCCTGATATTCTTGATTATTCTTTTTTATTATTTTCAGCTGAATAAACTTGTATTTCGTTGTGGTAATCCTGGTTGAGGCGAGCTGGTAACACTGTACGCATAGTTACGTCGGGATCTGAGAGACCGTGGGGTTTATTTTGGGTTGCTTGGGGAATACCATATTTAAACTGGTTTGTTGGTTGCTGGTTAAAAGCCTATCTAGGTGCTGATTGACCGAATGGGGGTCTGTAACCTTGTGGACCCTGTGGAGACCCGAATCTAAATCTCTGATTATTAGGAATGCCAAATTTAAAGTTTTGTTGCGTATACTGAGGTCTGAATTGATTTGTATGTGGTATTCCAAATATAAATTGCGGTCCTTGTTGATTTCCGAAATTTAAGTTCTGCGGAACATTTGGTCGAAATTGATTTGGAGGGCCAAATCGAAAACCTCTATGATTTTGTGGGCTGTTAGCAGTAAAGAATGGTTTTAGCCAAAACTTTTCAACGTAAGGGTTGTGTGAAGCTGGGAGTTGTGGTTTATTTGTCAATCCGGGCCGCAACATTTTATTTCGCGAATATACTGGAATTGGAAGTTAACTTCTTCCAGCACGATAATAAGCGCTACCTCTAGAGTATTACTACCCTTTAGTCTGAATGGCGAATGAATTCCTCCGGTAGATTATAGAGGAACACATTCATGGCCATATTGTCGTAAATTGTTATTTTACTCCGTACACGTGGTCATCCTGTATGAGATTGACCTTGGCTAGCAAAGTACTAATTACTTATTGGATGCCGTTGCAAAAATCTAGATACGATTCATTATGGTTAACTTTTAACGTTTCTAGCTGTATGGCAATGCATTCTTCGGAACGCGGGTCTCCGAAGTGTTGAGTCAAAACAGATTTTAATTGGGCCCAAGATTCAATGTCCGGCCTTTCACTTATAAGGTGAGCGGATTTTCCAATTAGTTTACTGGTAACTACATGAAAAACGTATAGATCTTGCGCCGGATTATTTTTTCTTCTGTAGCATTTAATGACATATTCGCATTTTTTTATGTACAAATATTGCCATTTTATCAGCCTATTGTGCCTAACATATAGGGATCCCTCCCTATATGTTTGACCTAGCAGTATTTTCTACCAAATGCCTTCCATAGTAAAGTCTTTCTAATGAAATTGAAGTGGTCTCAACTGACTGGATAGATTTTCTAATGACATTATTTGAGCATATAGTATGTAAGGATTTATACCTAGCCTTTACTTAGCAGTAGTTTCTTGATGAAATCATATCAGCCTAACATAAAGGGCTTTTTACTTACCTGTAGTTTATTTATACCATAAAAAGGAAACAAAAAATATGAGTACAAAATGTATTTATAAAAAACGAAAAGATACATTTATTTACAAAAAGTTGCTGTACAATAGGTTTCAAATTATTGATACATGAAGGAGACAAATTGATTTCACGGGTGACGTCTGGAAAAGTCACTAAGGAGATTCATCAGCCTGGAAGTTAGCGCTCGGCAGTGGCACGGCACCCGACGGCGACTGGTCGCGGCGGGTACTGACTCCGGGGGTCTTCACTGTGGGCACCACGCCGTCCACGTGGAGGGCACCCCCAGGGATGCGCTGTACGCGAATTGACGAAAAATGTCTGAAAAGAAGATAAGTCAAAGCTATTCATAAATACAATACATATTATTACCCTACTTTTAGGCTTGTCATGATAAAATTACAAAACACAACTCTTCTAGTCTATGAATGTATCAAGAAGTACTTACAAATCTGTCCTCTTCGGCGGTGGCAATGAAGCCGGTGAGCTGCCACGTTTTGCCGGCACTGGCACGGCACCCGACGGCGACTGGTCGCGGCGGGTACTGACTCCGGGGGTCTTCACTGTGGGCACCACGCCGTCCACGTGGAGGGCACCCACAGGGATGCGCTGTACGCGAATTGACGAAAAATAACTGAAAAGAAGAAAAGTCAAAGTTATTCATAAATACAATACATATTATTACCCTACTTTTAGGCTTGTAATGATAAAATTACAAAACACAACTCTTCTAGTCTATGAATGTATCAAGAAGTACTTACAAATCTGTCCTCTTCGGCGGTGGTAATGAAGCCGGCGGGCTGCCACGTTTTGCCGGCAGTGGCACGGCACGCGGCGGCGACTGGTTGCAAACGTTGCATACTGAAAATAATAAAATTGTAAAGATTACACTCTGCCTTTCAATAGTGGGGAAACAGCATGACACTCCTTTTTTGGGCAGTCGTATGAAATGGGAACAGGCACAGTTATTCATAACAGAACAGGGCATACGAGTATAACTGAACAGTGAAACAGAAAAATCCTACATTTCAATCTCTACGGTACATTTATCATGGATTACGTAGTCGGAAAAAAGGGAATATTTTCCCTCATGAAAATAAAGTAAGGGATAAAATTATACTGAGATTTATCTTCGAAAGATGATGCATGGGCGATAATAATTATAAGATAAGAATGGAACAAAAAATTCATAAAAAATAAACAGTACGAAAAAGGGTGACATTTCCCACACGCAAAAAAATGACCGGAAAAATCTAGGCTGATCTCTCTTTGAAAGCTTAAGTCTAGGCTATAATAATTATAAAATAAAGGACAAAAAAATCTGAAAAAAAAACATACGAAATAAATACCAAAAAAAAATTTTTGTTTTTTGATACGATATGATCTAACAAAAGCAACGAATCTAAGCAATAATCGCAATACTCGCGTCGACTGTACTTTACGGGATTTTGTATAAAATTTCGTATGAGTTATTTCAAATTACGATTTTTATAAAGTTACACACTAAAACACTAATTATTGGTGTAAAACATGTACCTGATATAATAATCTCCTCACTAAATCACATTTATTACGTGGAAACACAAATAAAACACATAATTTCTTTGCTGAAAAGTAGCCATGATTGAGTCAGAATAACGGCAAACACGACTCTAAAAGTTCGGACTCTTTTTCACTAATTTTCATCACTTGAATTTAAAAACTAATATGATAATAATAATCTTCACTGTTTTCCCAGTAAATTGATATATAACACTTATAATTTACTTCGCTGAGACATTTTCTATGAATAAATGTACATCGGAGCACAACACCTCAATCCACAGCGAACACAGAAAAATGGCGGCTCGCTCATGAATTTCCGGTTCGGCGAACTAAATTTGATATTTTCGTAATTTTGTGTTCGAGTTGAAACAAAATGCTTTCTACAAAACGTATCGGCACTGAACGGAACTATATGATGAAGTCTTTACTTTGGTGTTGAAATCGAACACAGCGCTAGACAACAACAAACAAAAAAACACCGCAACACTATGTTGCGGTACATTTCTAGCTGGCCCGGAGAGGGCCACGGGACAGTCGGGCGATTTCTTTTTTCTGGCCCGGAGAGGGGACATGGACAATTGACGGGTTTCCGTCAAATTTGGGTATAATAGACGATATTTCAGTAGGAATAGCAGTAACCTCATTCTGAGTCTGAGTCGTAATTTTTATACACACAATATACACTGGTATTATATAAAACAGAAAAACACACAGTTCTATAAAATAACGTATGAAATACTTAACATAAATTTTCACAATCGAAAAATAGTAATCTAGTCAATGCTTAATACACTAAAATAGTATAACTACCGATATTTGGTGTAATTATACTGAAAATCAGTTAACTAGTAATTAGACAAGGTAAAGTTTGGACCTCAAATAATTTTTAACAATTTAAAACTGGAATGGATGATAGAAACAAGGAATAGTGAATGGGACTACTCACAAGCCACCCATTATCCTCCTTTGGGCGAGTCCGTAGCAGATCCTTCATCCTTTCTTGCACTGCACTTCACGAGAGTTATTTGTTTAGTTCGTAACTACTATTTGTCGCACTTTTTCACCACAAATCCGATTTTGGGGGTCTGTTAAGGCGAAAGCACGGCAGTAGGACACCCTGGTATCCTACCGGCTGCGCCACTCAAGTCGGGGCTGCAGGACAAGTTTTTAAAAATACAAAATTTAAAAAGTTAAGTGTCGTTTATTCGACGGATCGCTTAGGAATGACTTAATATTCTAACAAAAAAACATTACCACTAACCAGACAGACCACCCGAGTTGTGTCCTTATCGTTCTTATTCCTAAGAAATGAGCTTATCTGCGCTGACTAAGCGCGAACGGTAAACGTTACAGGATGGGACTCAGGTCGCATGACTATCTAATATCTACTGTCACTGTAGACACAAACACGATGTTGTAGAAATACTGTTTATTTTTATCATATACTAGCGACCCGCCCCGGCTTCGCACGGGTAGACATGTAGAAAAATAAAATTAGTAAGTACTTTTTTTGGACAAATAGAACAGCAAAAAATTCTTACCCAAAATGTTTATTAGTTAAAGGGTACCCGCAGGATAGGGGTGGAAAAAAAAGAACACGTAGAATGCTGAAACTATTAGATGGATGTTGATGCAAATTGGCACAGACATAGTTTATAAGATGGGCGAAAATTACGGATACATTATGTCCCGAAAAAATAAAGGGTTCCTGCGGGATTTGGGTCCAAATTCTGTACATTAAAGATATTGTGTGTTTTATTTAGTTTACTCTATATTTGATGATGAAGCCTAAACTGTATGTTTTTTTATTTCTGTCTGTATGTCGGTCTGTCGTGGCGCGTGTATTGCCGTGGCGGTCTTGGCTTAGAATAAGACCCCTCCCAATCCTCCAGTGGGTGTCGTAAGAGGCGACTAAGGGAATACACACCGGAAGATGGGCAGCAGCGTCCTCCGAGCATATATTTGTAATACTACGGTCACCAATCCGCCTGCTAAGCGTGGTGACTATGGCAAACCCCCCCCCCCCCCCACCATATGATAGACACACAACAAAGACGGCCCCCAGTCCCTGTCGGCTCCGTTATTTCTGGCACTGGTAGCAGCGGAGCAGAGGGTGCTAAGAATCCCCGACAAAGACCCAGCTGCCAACCCACACGATCTCTGGACCTGACAACTTATAACGCACGCACCTTGAGGCCCGATGAGAAGTTGATAGAGCTGGAAGAAGTAGTAAGTAAGTTGCCCTGGGGTATTATAGGGTTATTCATATTCATATATTTATTCATAATATTCATTACATGTCAAGCAAAAAATAGTAATAATTGATTAATTAATCTGTGTAAAAACAAAGACGAAAATATACAGGTACTCATGTGTGAGTAAATTATCTTACATTAAATTAAATTTTATACTTTACTCATTTAAATATTAGACGTGGAACTATGCTGTTACTGTCTACATTCTTAAATTCATAAAATTCTTTGTAGGAGTAAAAAGTTTGCCTTATAAGCCAAGTATTGAGTCTTTTTTTGAAAGTGGCAAGGTTTGAAGCTTGCGTGATATTGTACGGCAACTTATTGTAGACATCCGGACCCATCACTCGAAGCGTTTTTGCTGTTTTTCTCAGTGTTCGAGGTATGCCAGCAAGCTTATTGGCATTTCGCGTATTATATTTATGGTTTTGCCTAAGTTTTGTATATGAGTTAATATTTTCACGCGTATATACAGCTACTTGATATATTAAAAGGCAGGGCTAAGTTAAAATATCTAACTCGGAGAAGTGAGGCCTTGCCGACTTGACATGTTTTATGCGAGCTATCACTCTCACAGCACGTTTCTGCAACCGGAAGGCACGCTCTGAATCAGAAGCGCGCCCCCATAGCTCGATCCCATACTGAAGGAGTGACTGCACGCTGGTGAAATAGCATGTCCGAACCGCTTACACTGGAAGGGTCGAAGCTACTCTACTTAGTGCGAAACAAGCTTGGCCAAGTTTTAAGCACAACTGTTCGATATGGGATTCCCATGTCAACGCGTGGTCTACTTGGAATCCAAGATTAAAGCAGTCTTTACTTGTTCTACTTGTTCTCCCTTTATGTCGACAACAATTTGACGCCTAAGGTGACCAAAAAGATTGAAAGTTTGTAACGATATAAAACGGTGTAACGTGAATTTCTAAGAGTAAAGGTAATAAAAAAATAAATTGGGGCAAGTCAGACCAAAAGTGGGGTGAGTCGGGATTCTTGCCCCATTCGTTCGCTCTGAACGCGAGGACGCTATAGCTTTCTTCGGAATCACTCGAAACTAAAAATACTCGTTACTATTTTGAAATTAATAAAATTACCTGGATAAACTTAGACCGGAACGAGCTTCAAGAACTATTGGATTAAGACTGTTCGGTAATGTACTAGCTAGTGGGTACAATAGTGGAAGATAAAACATACAACTCAAATTCACCAATACAATCTTTATTATCCTTGGTTTAATTTTGCTTACTTACTTAAAATGTAAGGAACCGTGCCGTAGGTACGTTGGATGGCCATTCAAGCTAGCATGTAATAGTGGAAGACAAAACATGCAATTTAAATTCACCAATACAATATTTATTATCCTTGGTTTAATTTTGTTTACTTACTTAAAGTCTAAGGAACCTTGGCCTGCAGATCCAACTCAGCAGCCAAGAAATACCAAGACCTAAGATTACCCTGTTATAACTAGGGTCGATATAGAACTGACAAAATTAAGTATTTACTCTAACAAAACATTGATGAAATTGCCGGCCGGCAGTGCAGTCTACTTATTTACCTTTTTCTATAGGATTTAGCCGTTATGTTAGTGAAGGTAATTCTCCATCCGACGTTTCAGCAATGTCCAATTCGCGTGAGAGGTAGCCAGGCTAGACCCCTCAGGCGTTGCAGGTGTCCAGCAGGTCGGTGGGGAACCAAAATTCAACACTCCGGTTAACGAAATATATGGATAAAATACGATACCGCATCCCAAGAACGTGGCAGGAATCGTTGGGTATAATGTCGGCGTGGCGTGACGTATCGCGACACGACGTCGCGACTTTTTCTACTTAAATCCGGGGGAAGAAGCCTCCTTCGTGGGGTGTTTCAGTCCGGGGGGAAAACTGCGTCGTGGGGTCTCAGTCCAGGGGGGAAAACCCGCTGTGAATGAATAGACACAACGTTTGTTTAGAATTCGAGACCTTGAGAACGCCACCGCTCTCATTTCGCTAAAATGGCGTCTCGAAAAAGGGATAAAAGTGATTTTACAATCGCAATCATTACTGCCGAAAATACAAAAATACCAACAAAATCTCTCACCTTTTTTTACGGGTTTTATAATATGCAGGGAAAAAACTTGTCAGTCCTGCTACTGGGCTCTCCAGCATGAAAAGAAAGGACACGTCACTCATCTTCATTGTCTCGGTTTCTTTCTGTCGCCGGATCTAGTTTTTTTTTATTTAGCAAAATCTATCCGGATAACATTTCGTTTCACCAGGAAACCGATCAGCGCTTACACATGGGCTTTGGAAATGATAATATGGTTTTATTTTTATTTTTAAGTTTTCTCACCCTAGAAATCACATTTGTTTATTTATCGTTTCTTTAACTATTTTTGACAGCTAAACAACTGCCAAGTGACGTCTAAGAATTGTTATAAACTATAGTCCATAAAACGTTCCGTACCAGACGAAAGGTACGGAACGCGGTTTTTTTGCTTCGCTACCGTTATATTATCATAAAACTATATACTGTAACTATTAAATTATGATATTGTATGGGTTTGCTTTGGAAAAAATCTACGTTCCTAAATTTAACATTTGTTGCATTTAATTGGTTTGTTTAATTTTATTTTCTATTTGCTGACATTGCGGGACCGTGCCGAACAACGGAACGCGCCCTTTTGCTTTGACAGCTAATCGATGCAAAGATAAGTAAAATTTCGGTAGAGGTCACTACTTGTCTCCTGTTTATCAATTGTACTTTATTTCTTTATTTCTTTGATTCCCAGTTATTCCTTGTTCCCTTTCGTATTTATTTCAATCAATTGACCTAATGAGAGTTATAAAGTCGTGAGCCGTAGTGCATTGACGTGTCATATTTATCGAGGTGTTTATAACCTCTGTTTTTGTTATGAAAATAACCGGCGATTGTTTTCGTGTTGTGTTGTGGTTATATCTCCATTGTTTATTTACTCCAAAAACGAAGATACATTCTAATATGTGAGTATATTGAACAATATGCAATTATAATTCTAGTTTTACTATTATAAAGATGCGTTTCTATTAGTTGTTTATGTGCTGTCTTGTTTATTCCTACTTTTACTTGTCGATTTGTTGTTTTGTATTGCTAGTTATAGGTTTATTGTATTTTTATTTAAGTAGCGTTTTGTCAACGCTACAAGTTGTAAACTGTGTCTTGGTTAAATTGAGCTTTAGACCATAGTTTTTAAACAACGTCAGGAGTTCGGACGCTTCTTTATTCAGTTGCTATTCTATCTTATCCACACTGTTGGCAGTTACGATGGCTGCTACATAATCAGCATACATATATATTTCTCCTGTACGTGTGGCCATGGGCAAGTCATTAAGAAGGATAGAGAAGGCTAGATTCAACAATGATGAGCCTTAAGGAACTCCTATTTCTGTCAACATTTCATCCGATTTCACACTTCCATGATCTCAAAAAACGTACTGGGTTCTTTCGCTCAAGATATCAACAACCAAGTCTAGAGCTTTCCCCGCTATCCCATAGTGACTCAATTTAGCCGCCAGGATTCCGTGGTCTGCAACGTCAAAGCTTTGGAGAGATCGCAGAAAAGTACTGCAACCTCTCGGTTTTGCTCTCTCGCTTGCAGCACACTGTTTATTACCTCTCTAGCGAGTATTGTAGTCGAACGTCCCTTGCGATATGCAAATTGTCGATCTGGCAGTGCCTGTGTAGAGCAAAGATATTTAGAAATCCTAGAAGTCAAACCATTTAAAAAAATGCTATTGCTGGAACGATAACTATCGGTCGGTGCGAATTAGTCTCATCTTTTTTACCTTTGCCTTTATATAATGGGCAAATCCTCACTTCTTTGAACGTTTTTGGGTATACCCCATCCCTTAGACATCTATTAAATAATACACACAGAGGGTTTGCAATCGAATGTGCTATAAGACGCATTAATACAATTGAGATATCATAGATATCTTTTGTAGGTTTGTTAGCAAATTTTTTTATTATAATACCATAAATTTTGTTAGGTGTGAAGGAACCTAATACCATAAATTTCGTTAGGTGTGAAGGAACCTAGTGTTATGGAGCAGTTACTAGGTTCAGAAACTACTTCAAGGTCACGAACAACCCTTTCAATGTTTGCCTTTGGGGCCCCACATTGCTGAGCGGCAGTTACAAATTGTTGGCTTAACAAGTTAACAATATCTTTTTTAGTTACTAACTTATTACTTTCTGCCTTTTGTATAAAATCGGTGTAGTCTGTTCTGGAACTTTTTTGTTTGCCTTTTTCAAGATTTACAATACTCGTACGCCACATTGTTTTTATGGTATTATTGCTTTCTGATATCATATTTGAGTAAAAATCAGTTCTTTCACGTCTCAATAAGTAATAGTAATGCATAATTAATTCGTCAATTTTTAAGTGTAATTCATCATTGTCAGGAAATTTGATTTTAAAATTAATTCAAATAATAAAGATTTTAAATTTAATACGTCATGCGTAACCCAAGAATCTTTTTTTGGGATGTTGCCTTGTGTTCCCTTTCGAGTAGGGAAACAAATATCAATTTTATTTCTTACTAGCTGTACCCGCGGCTTCGCACGCTTGTTCTTTTCTTTAGGTTCTATGTACCATAATGTGCTACTCCAGGACCAATATACCAACATTTGAACAAAATTTCTTCAGCCGTCAAAAATTCTTTATCAATTGCTCAGCTTCTAACTCACCGGATTGAGATACCATGTACACCCGATTTAAATCAAACCCTAAGCTATCTAACAACGAAAACCGCATTGCAATCGGTCCAGTAGTTTTTACGTGATGCAAACAAAACTACAGACAAAAAGAAAGAAAGACACGATTAACAAAAAATAATTGTTCAATACCTTTTTTAAGCACCCAAGAGCATTTTTTTCATTTGAATTCATTTAGTAGTTTGGGTGCGATGCGCGGTCAAGATACGGACAAACAGACAGACAAAATTAAAAAGTAAAACAGTTTGGCTTCAGTATTAATATAGAGAACCACCCAAAAAATATTTTTTATTACTTAAATATTAACATAACTTTGGACCCATATCCCGCAGAAACCCTTCACTTATTCGGGATAAAACGTATCTAAAATTTTAACCCATCATATAACTTAAGACAGTGCCAAGTTTCATCAAAACCCGTCCATTACTTTCAGCGTGGTACGTGTTCTTTTAAATAAGTTTCAACCTCTAAATAATAACCCATAATTGTTTCGATATGTAAAGTATCCTACGTCCTACCTCGTAGTACGAACTGAAATCATACCAAGTTTATTTTGAATTCATCCAGTAGTTCCGGCGGCGTGATGCGTGGCTAAGATACAGACTGACAGACATACAGACAAAAATGAAAAAACATACAGTTTAGGCTTCATAATCCAATATGGGGTAAATTAAAAAAAAACACTATATATTTAATGTACACAACTTGGACCCATATCTCACAGGAACCCTTTATTTTTTCAGGACAAAAAGTATTCATAATGTTCACCTATCTTATAAACTATGTCTGTGCCAAGTTGCATCAACATCCGTCCAATAGTTTCAGCGTGCTAAGTGTTCTTTTAATTAATTTTCCACCCCTATCCTGCAAAAACACTTAATTTTTTCGGGATGAAAAGTATCCAATGTCCTACCTCGAAGTGTGAACTCAAATCATACCAAATTTAATTTGAATTCATTAAGTATTTTTGACCTGGTGCACTGTCAAGGTACAGACAGACAGACAGATAGATAGACAGACAGACTGAGAACAATTAAAAAAATACAGTTTTGGCTTTAGTATTGAATATAGAACGGCCCCCAAATAAAATTACAAAATATGTTTAATTTACAGAATTTGGGACATTGTCCCGAAGGAAATGTTTATTTTTTAGGGATAAAAAGTATCCTCAATTTTAACCCATTATATAAACTATGATTGTGCCAAGTTTCAACAAAATCCGTCTAGTAGTTTCAGTGTGATACGTGTTCTTTTAAATAAATTTCAACGCCTATGCTGCAGGAACTCTTTAACTTTTTGGGATGAAAAGTATGCTATGTCCTACTTCAAAGTATGAACTCAAATCGTACCAAATTTCATTTGAATTTATTGACTATTTTCGGCGTGATGCACTTTCAAGGTGCAGACTCACAGACGGACAGACAGACAGAAAGACGAAAATTAAATAAATACAGTTTAGGCTTTAGTATTGAATATAGAACGGCCCCCAAAAAAAATTACAAAATATGTTTAATTTACAGAATTTGGGACATTGTCCAGCAGGTTTTTTTTTAGGGATAAAAAGTATCCTCAATTTTAACCTATCATATAAACTATGACTTTGCCAAGTTCCATCAAAATCCGTCCAGTAGTTTCAGAGTGGTAAGTGTTTTTGAAATAACTTTCAACCCCAATCCTGCGGGAACCCTTTCATTTTTCGGGATGAAAAGTATGTCCTACTTCGTAGTATGAACTCAAATCATACCAAGTTTCATTTAAATTCATTCAGTAGTTTTGGCGTGATGCCTAGCCAAGATACAGACAGACAGACAGACAGACAAAAATGAAAAAAAAATACAGTTTTCGCTTCATTATCAAATCTAGAGTAAAGTCCACAAAAAAAAATCAAAATATCTTCAATGTACAGAATTGGACCTGTTACAGTTTTATTATAAGTATAGATTACGTTTAGTATACATTTTGTATAGTAGTTTAGTATAGTATGCATTTCTAGATAAGTATAATTGGGCCCAGTCGACACTTTCTATAGCCAGGACGAACGCAGCACGTGCAGCAGCAGTATACCTACGGGCGGTTGGGCCAGGCTGGTCCAGTGCGGTGCACGCCAGCTCGCCACGCACTCCGTGATGGTCGCTGATGTTTGTGTGTACGGCAGATGTTACAACAAGGTTTGATGCCAAGTTGGAATACAAATGGTCTAGTGACGTTAAAGATGTTTTTGTCACGCGTGTGGGAAAGTTGACTTCATTTCTGAAACCATGTATGGCTACTATTAGTTATCAGAAGTCCGAAGAGAGGGAGAGAGAGATACGATGACCCTCAATTCCGGCAACTTATTCTTTACGGGAAGGGCGACCAGCAGTCCTAACACGGTATCGGGTTTTTCGTCCACAAGTCCCTTGTCAACAACATTGTGTAGATCGAAAGCGTTTCGAGCAGAGTGGCATACCTTATACTCAGAATTACCGAACGGTATTCGTTGAAGGTCATACAGGTGTACGCCTCACACTCGAAACGCCCGGATGATGAAGTGGAGGCTTTGTATGACGAAATTTCTAATGCCCCGTACATGCCCCATACATGCCCCGAAAACACACTTCACAGAGGCTATGGGGGACTTCAACGCACGGCTGAGCATGAGGAATGGCGATGAACTGAGAGTGGGGCAGTTTGGATTTGGACAGCGGAACTAAAGGGGTCAGCGAATGGCTGACTTCATGGAGAAGGAGGGACTCTTTATGGTGAACTCCTTTTTCAAGAAGCGCCCCTCCAGGAAATGGACGTGGCTGCATCCCGGCGGTCATAAGCACGAGATAGATTTCATTTTGACGACCATCCGGCATATATTCAATGATGTCTCTGTGGTCAACAGGGCTAAGACCGGCAGTGATCACCACATGGTAAGAGGCTCATTGAATATCAACGTGAAGCTGGAGAGGTCTCGTTTGATGAGAACTACTCTTTGCCCAAGTCCTGCCCAAATCCATAACCTCGAGAACTTTCAGTTGGAGCTCCAAAATCGCTTCCAAATCTTTACTGAATACGATGCAGTGGACTGGTGGAAATTGTCCACGCGGTCAGGTCGGAGTTTTTTAAGACCCCCCGCAAAAAAAACCACAGAAACTGTCTGAGCATACATTTAAACTTATGGCAGGAAGAGGCGAAATGAGACTGCAGTCTTCAGTGGATATATTGAGTTACAGCTTGCTTAATAAACAGATCTCCAAGTCAATGCGACAAGAATTGCGTTCTTATAATACTACTTGTATTAAAAACGCAATAGAGCGGAACAAGGGCTCCAAAGTGTTCGCAAAAGATCGGTCTATTGAGCAAAGCCTGTAGACGAAGCTGAAAATAGACAATGGCAGCATAGTTTCGTCGAAGCCAGAGATTTTGAGTGAGCTCGAAAAGTTCTATGGACAATTATACACCTCATCGCGTAGTCCTCCTAGCACGACTAGCGATGCAAGAACCCGTTTGACTCGACATTATACCGAAGATATCCCGGACGTCAGCCTATACGAGATTAGAATGACTCAAGAGCAACAAGGCACCAGGGGAGGAAGGAATAACGACAGAGTTACTGAAAGCGGGTGGAACACCGGTACTAAAAGTCCTTCAGAAGATGTTTAACTCCGTCATCCTCGAGGGTACTACGCCAGAGGCGTGGCACAGGAGCGTAGTGGCTTTGTTCTTTAAGAAAGGTGATAAAACCCGCTTGAAAAATTATAGGCCCATTTCGCTGCTGAGCCACGTCTATCAGCTGTTTTCGAGAGTAGTTACAAACCGTCTCGCTCGTAGGTTTGACGACTTTCAGCCTACCCAATAAGCTGGATTCTGGAAAGGCTTTAGCACCGTAGACCACATCCATACGCTCCGGCAGATGATACAAAAGACCGAAGAGTATAATAGACCACTATGTCTAGCGTTTGCGGATAACGAAAAAGCCTTTGATTCAGTCGAGAGCTGGGCAGTGCTACAGTCATTACAGCGGTGCCAGATTGATAACTGGTACATCGAAGTATTGAAGTGTTTGTATAGCAAGGCAACCATGACAGTCCGTCTTCAGGGTCAGTGCACGAATTCTATCCACGTGCAAAAACGGGTGAGACAGGGAGACGTTATTTTTCCGAAACTGTTCACCTCTACACTGGAAGATATATTCAATCTTCTGAACTGGAACAGATATGGTATTAACATCAATGGCGAATACATCACTCACCTTCGATTTGCTGATGATATAGTCATCATGGCAGAAACCCTGGAAGACCTAAGCACAATGCTCAGTAACTTCAATATTGTTTCCCAACAGGTGGGTCTTAAAATGAACACTGGCAAGACGAACATCATGTCAAATGCCCATGTCGTACCCATGCCGGTTTATGGGTTTATGTTGGGAACGATATTATCGAAGCTGTTGATCACTATGTCTACTTAGGTCAAACGATCCAACTGGGTAGATCCAACTTCGACAAAGTGGTCAACCGACGAATCCAACTCGTATGGTCAGCGTTCGGGAAATTTCGCCATATCTTCTCGTTGCAGATACCGCAGAGCCTCAAGACAAAAGTTTATAATCAGTCCGTGTTGCCAGTAATGACATACGGCACTGAGACGTGGTCGCTAACTATTGGTCTCATACACAAGCTCAGAGTTGCGCAGCGTGCAATGGAGAGAGCTATGCTCGGTGTTTCACTACGATTTGAATCAGAAATGAGGAAATCTGTAGAAGAACGAATGTACCGATATAATAATACATAGCTCTCAGAGTTTGCAAGTTGAAGTGGCAATGGGCAGGCCATATAGTTTGCAGAACCGACAACCGCTGGGGAATAAAGGTTCTCAAATGGCAGCCACGAACAAGCAAGCCAAGTGTGAGGAGACCCCCCACACGATGGACCGACGAAATTGTAGCTATCGCAGGAAGTCGGTGGATGGATGTGGCACAAGAGCGTTCGTCATGGCGCTCATTGGGGGAGGCCTATGTTCAGCAGTTGACTTCTACAGGCTGACATGATGATGATGATGATGATCATGATATTTGTCTGTCTGTTTCTTGGCCGCTGATCACGCCGCTGGAACTACTGGATTTATTTAAATGAAACTTGGTCTGATTTGATTTTATTTTACGAGGTAGAACATAGAATACTTTACATGCCGAAAAATTCATGGGTTCTCGCAGGATAGGGGTTGAAACTTATTTTAAAGGACAAGTACCACGCTGAAACTATTGGACTGGTTTTGATGTAACTTGGCACTCTATTAAGAAATATGATGGGTTAAAATTGAAGACATGCTTCATCCCAAATAATTAAAGGGTTCCAGCAGGATAGGGGTGGAAAATTATTTAAATGAACACGTAGAATGCTGAAACTATTGGACGGATGTTGATGCAACTTGGCACATACATAGATAAGATGAATGAAAATTATAGATAATTTTTATCTCGAAAAAATAAAGGGTCCCTGCGGGATATGGGTCCAAATTCTGTACATTAAAGATATTGTGTTTTTTTTGGAGTTTACTCTATATCACATAATGAAGCCTAAACTGTAAGTTTTTTCATTATTGTCTGTCTGTCTGTATCTTGGCCGCGCATCACGCCACCGGAACTACTAGATGAATTCAAATGAAACTTGGTATGATTTGAGTTCATACTACGAGGATACATAGGATACTTAACATCCCGAAAAATTCATGGGTTCTCGCAGGATAGGGGTTGAAACTTATTTAAAAGAACACGTACACGCTGAAACTAATGGACGGGTGTTGATGCAACTTGGCACCGTCTTAAGTTATATGATGGGTTAAATTAAGGACACCTTTATCCCGAAAAAGTAGAGGGTTTCTGTGGGATATGGGTCTAAAGTTATGTTAATATTGAAGTATTCAATAATATTTTTTGAATGATACTCTATATTCGATACTGAAGCCAAAACTGTTTAACATTTTATTGTTGTCTGTCTGTCTGCCTGTTTGTCCGTATCTTGACAGCACAATGCACCGAAATTACTGAATGAATTCAAATGAAATTTGGTATGATTTGAGTTCATACCACAAGGTAGGACACTGGATACTTTTCATCCCGAAAAATTAAAGGGTTTCCGCAAGATAGAGGTTGGAAATTATTAAAAAGAACACATATCACGCTGAAACTACTGGACGGTATTTTTTAATGCAAATTGACACAGTCATACATTTATACTTATAAATAAAATAAAAGAATAAAAAGCAACAGGTACGAAAAAGGCTGTACAAAGATAAATAAATAAAAAACTCTTAGGTGCTAAAAACAGGGTATTGAACATGAATATTATTATTTTTTAATCTTATCCTTCTGTCTGTTTGTCTGAATGTTTGTTTGTTCATGCATCACATAAAAACTACTGGACCTATTGCAATGCGGTTTTAATTGTAAGATAGCTTAGGGTTTAATTTAAAAACTGGTGTTATTGGTATCTCAATCAGGTGAGTTAGAAGCCGAGCATTTGATTAATGTATTTTTGGCGGCTGAAGAAATTTGGATCAAATGTTTGTATATTGGTCCTGGAATAACAAATAATGGTACTTTGAACTTAAATAACAGACCACGCGTGTGAAGCCGCGGGTACAGCTAGTCTATACATATAATAAAGCAATAGGAACGAAATAGTCTGTAAAAAATAACATATTTTTAAAAAAGGTCTAGGGTACTTAAAATTAGCTTCTGAACAAGTTTTTTTTTTAATCGTGTCTGTCTGTTTGTTAGTTTGTTAGTTTGTCTATATGTTTGTTCGTGCATCATAAAATTACTGGACCAATTGCGATGCGGTTTTCACTGTTGGATAGCTTAGGGTTTGACTTAAAAACAAGTGTACATGGTATCCCAATCCACTGAGTAGATGCCAAGCAATCGATAATAACTTTTTGACGGCTGAAGGAATTTTGATCAAATGGTGAGATAGCACTGACTCTTTTTTGACTCTGTCAAAACCTGGGCTGTGCTCGAGTCCCTGCAACCATATCAAATGGGCTGGCGATACATCGAGGTGATAAAATACTTGTAACATGACGCCACGATTCGTCGTTCACGATGTTCGTTCAAGTAAATAACCAGCAGACTAATCATATACAGCATCGCAGGGGAGTGATACAGGGAGATGTAACCGTAAATCACCGAAAGCGTTCATTATCGCCCGGGAAGATAATAAATATTTAAGACGCTGGACTGGAAAGGAACGGAAATAAACATATATGTCAAGTAAATCTCACCGGCCAGGTGGTGAGACGACTTGCGAATGACAGCTGGCAGTAACTGGATCAGGAGAGCCGAAGATTGGGCAAATTGGCGTTCATTAGAAGAGGCCTACCTACATCCAGCAGTGGACTAGTATAGGCTGATTATGATATGCTAGAGAATGTTTTTAAGAGTTTGTTACGAGGTGTGGTAAGACATAGGGGTATTCAAGTAAAAAGTTCGTTATGTGTTTTATATGCTATATAATGATTAACAATACTCATTACACTTAAAACCAAGTAAGTTTTTGTGCATTTAGTACAGGTCACTGACCAGTGCACAGTAACTGTTAACGCACTGATTTACATAAAAAAATAACTTTTGACAACTCAGGCTTTGCGCGTTATTTTGTTATGCTTTGATTAATAGCACATATGTACACAATCATTATAACACGAATGTTTATCAGGTGAAGCTGTATCATAATAAAAGTTATCATTTTAGGGTCCCATCGGGATTATGACAACCAGCTTTGGCGCATATGGACACAATAATTATAACACGCATGTTTACCAAGTGAAGCTGTAGCATAATAAAAGTTATCGTTTCAGGGTCCCATCGGGATTATGACAACCAGCTTTGGCGCTCCGATCGAAATCATGGATACAGTCACGTTAAACTCACCACTGATTAACAATGCTTTATTTATGGAATCCATGTCACATTTTGTGCGAGAAAGAATTCCTGAGATGGTTATTCATGCCAAAGGAGCTGGAGCATATGGTTACTTTGAAGTGACACATAATGTAACTGACATTTGCAAAGCTAAACTTTTTAGTCGCGTTGGGAAGAAAACTCCTGTAGTTGTGAGGTTTTCTCCAACCATTCTCGATAAAGGAGGAGCTGATGCGAGCTTCGACTCCAGAGGATTTGCTATCAAATTCTATACGGAAGAAGGCAATTTCGACCTTATTGCACTTAATACACCGATGTATCCGATAAAGGATCCTAATTTATTTCCACAGTTAATCAGATCTGCAAAACGAAACCCGGTGACTCACTTGAGAGACCCAAATATGCTTTGGGATTTTATAACTTTACAACCTGAAACCGTCTTTTTTTATATGCATTTATTTGGAGGGAGCGGAGTTCCTGACGGTTTTAGGCATTTGCCTGGTTATAGTATACACACTTACCAAATCTACAACAAGCGAGGAGAATCATACTTCGTAAGGTTTCACATATTACCAGATTTGGGAATACGAAACATAATCAATGCAGAAGAGATCATTAAATTAGCTGGTACAGATCCTGACTACGCAGTTAGAGATCTATACAACGCAATTTCGACGGGTAATTTTCCAAGTTACACCATAAGTATACAAGTGATAAGCTCAGACGACGTAAAAAAAGCAAGTTTTGACGTGTTTGACACTACAAAGATATTGCCTCTTAACAAATATCCATTGAAGAAATTAGGCAAAATTGTGTTGAATAAAAACCCTTTCAATTCCTTTGTTATTTGGCAAATTGCTTTCTGTCCAGGTAATTTAGTTCCTGGTATACTGGGAGGAGCAGACAATATGTTTGAAGCTCGTCGATTATCTTACAGAGATGCTCAGATTTATCGCCTAGGAGTGAATTTTAACAATATCCTCGTCAATTGTCCTGTCAGTAATGTTCTGTCATATGATCGTGACGGCGAGCCCCCTGTTGGTTATAATGGAGATGGCGCGCCAAATTTTTTCCCAAATAGTTTCCACGGTCCAATTCCTTACATTGACAAAAATAGACCTGAACTAATAAGCGTTACGCAAGACGATTCTTATAACTTTGACCAAGCAGCTGAGTTGTACAATCAAATGACAAAAGAAACGCGGAGCAGAATGATAGAAAATATTGTGCTTTCACTAAGTCAAACCTTTCAAGATATACAGGAGAGAGCTATTGACATATTTTGCAGAATTCATCCTGATTTAGGGTATAGGATAAAAGGAGGACTGGCATTTAATGCTGCTCTGGAGGGACAAGAATTGAAATAGTACTTATGTACATTTATTAATATATTATGTAAGCTGAGTAACCTACTGCTGATTATTGTTTGGAATTATGTAACTTTAATTTAACTTGTTTAATCTATGTTCATTGGTGAGGTAGATGAGACACTGAACCTTTTAAATTAAAATGAGCACATTAAATTATTATGCACCTGAAATTGACTTGTTTAATTTATTTTAATTGGTGGGGTAGACAAGACTCTGAAATAGCCTGGTACCTTTTTTATTAAAATGAGAACATAGAGAAGAAGCTACATGCATAAAGAAGTTAAATGCGTGCGCACGCGCTGCACGCAACTGGAGGTTTTCCTGAAGCTACAACGGTTAAAGTACCCCAGTAAGGGTTGACTGACCCATCTCAAAAAATATCCTTATCTATTTTGCGATAACCGGTAAAGTGGGACTGGCTTCCTGGGTTAATCATAAAACAAACGTATGCGGCTGGCTTCTGTGGAAGCCACCTGTTATAATAATGCAGCCAAGCCAGTGTTATAATAATGTATTAATGTAACGGTTGTTTCAACCTCTATCGATTAAAACATTCGTATGAATTAAGTGCCGATTGTTGCCAGACAAACATTTTGTCGACTTATTCAAATTTTATATAATTTAGGGCCCTTCGTTTAATCAAGGGTACTATTAATATCGTGTAGAAACACAATGTTATGTTATTTTTATTCTCTAGATTTTCCATAAATATTTTTTAAAGATAAGGAAAGAAGATTAAAAAAAAAATGTCTATTATGATTTTATTTTTTATCGGTTGGAAAGGCTCATTTGTATCGGTCCTAAATACACGAAACTATTATAACTGGACTGCGCAGTATTTCATATAAACGAGCCGAATGAGAGGCATCAAAATAGTATATTATCTTTTTCTAATAGGGTGTCCATGCAATCAATAACAAAATGCTAGGTTTTTTTTTCGTAAGAGAAGAATAAATGCCTATACTTGCCTATACTCAGCAAAATGTGCAGTTGCCAGCTGTTAATGATAATATGAGCCATTTTTTTATGATTGAGTTAGGTAATTAGGTACCAGAATATATTGTATTATGACAACCTAGAAGAGTTTATTTTCTAACACATGTGTAAGAAATAAAACTAGAAAGTGAATGTAGTAACATTTATTGTTACAATAACCTATTATATTAACAAAATGAAATAATAGATGCTATAGAAACATTTCAGTGCAACAAAGATAAAATTGTGTGGCGTACTTAAATAAATCCTGAGGAATTTAGTAATAAAGTCTTTTATTCAGAAACTAGACAGCAAATTTCATTGTTTTTCTTGACTGATTAATTTAGTCTTCATCTTTAAAATGTAGACTACATACTACTGATGACTTCTTGAGTTTCCCAGGTATTCTTCCACGTCTCAGCTATATTTTCATCCTTAGGAATCCTAGAAACATAAGTAAGTACAATCAGTTATGTTCGGTCAGTTTATATTCATTCACTTAAAAAAACTGGTTTTCTGGTATTATTGCAGAGAAAAATTATAGTTGACAGATGTTGAAATGATATGAAGATCTCGATGAGATCTATCCTTTATGTAAAGAAACTACTAGTCTAGGATCAATAGTTTCCGGGTAAAAGCCCTTTTAAATTTGACAGCTACCATCCAAAACGAAGATATCGATGAAATCTATCACTTCAGGAGTGCGTTCACTTACTACGCTTGAGGATGCACAGATCACCCGCGCGATCACACGAAATCGTTCACGGCGTCGTCGGGCGTACGCCTGGGTCACCAAAAAAATAGTAAGGGACGGGAGGAATAGTATGAAACTTACAGTTGATAGTTGTCAGTTCTATGCGGACGTCCAAAGCCGTTGACTAATTCTGGGTGATCAAGTGATATTTGCACGGGTGATCCGTGCGTCCTCGAGCGTAGTAAGTGAACGTACCCCAAAGTCAAAGTATTTTATTGTAAATAGGCAAATATAATATCACCTTTACAAGTAAAAATTATCATCTCATGAACAAGGAGAAATACATAAAATATTATAAAAAGATCAAATCAATAAAAAATTTGGTTAACTAAGTGTTCCTTGTGTTTGAAAAGGAAATTTCCCTTTCATGTGCCTACAGAGTTAAATCTCACATTGAAAAAGGAAATACCCTTCTGACTCTACGGGGATGTATTTTTATATTTTTTTCAAATGTTATAATTATAACAAAACATGTAAACAGAGAAACAGAGAAAAATGTAATAAAAAACAGGGGTGCCCCTGTCACTACTAGTCTAGGATATCAACTGTCAAATTTTATACTCAAATGTCAAACGTCAAACATCAAATGTCAAACGTCAAAAGTCGAACGTCAAATGTCAAACGTCAAATATCAAAATATAGGTAAATACCTGATGGGGATGATGATGAGTTGTTCATAAACATATTATGTTCAGCCAGTGTGGATTTGAATGGAAATAAATAAATACACAATGTTTTTTTAAGCAATAACTTCATAATTAAGTGGTAATTTTTATGGCTAACATATTACGTTTATATCCTCCATCGACCACATGCGTTGCTTTGATGTGAGAACATACATAAGCAAGTACAATCGATACAGACTTACAACGCAAGACATACTGGACACCCTACTCCATCGCTATTTAAAAAAAATTAGCGTAAAATTGCTCACCTGTGGAAAATTATGCTAAAACCACGATACCATTCCTTTTTGCAAGTATTTACGCAGCAAAAATACACCATTTTATAAAATTTTACTGATAGATACAGCTGGAAACACGAAAAGTATCATTCAGGACACAGGTCATTGTATATATACAACAAACGCCAAACAGCCATAATAATTGTATTGATTACTCAACAGTGTGTTAGACAGTGACATACTACCTATATATTTTTAATTTGGTATGTATTATTATGTATTTTATTATGTTGTTGTTTTTTTCGATATTAGTATATTTTCAAAGTAAAATATACAAACTACTTCAGTAAAATTAAATGTTTTCAAATGTAAGATTTGTCCCAAACACTACCAAAAGAATTTCATTAAGCTACGGCAACATGCTAGACAAGGACGTACTACTACTTTTGCGCTATCTCACCTCGGTTGATTTTCTACTTTGACATGAGAAAAAGAAAAATGTATTTTATGTTCTATGAATGATATATTGGAATTATGCAATCCAGTTTACGAAGTATTACAGATTCATGCCTAAATACAGTTTAAAAACCATAGGTCATAGGAATTTTGACAAAAAATATTGACATTATAAATTTCATACATTTTGATTTATCTTCAAGTGTTAGCGTGTTTTTATAAATATTTTAACTTGGGATGTACTAACATAACACTGCAAATCAAGTGTATATTATTTTAGCTACACATAATAGTAGTTTTTTTAATAAACAACCGTATGAAACGGTCATAAAAACGATTTGTTTAAGCAAGGTAGCTGTCTTCAGATGGGCTTCCGCGAAAATGTTGACAGCTCCGCACACGACCTTCTTGTCCTTGGAAACTGACGCACGGCACCGGTATATGATGAAATTTCCATTACAAGCTAATAATACGTTCCAGACAAGATATTGTTACTGCGTAATACAACGTTCACGGGCATTAATACAATATGTACCGTTTTTCACATTAGTTTGTTAGCATTATTTAAAATAATTATCAATTCTCACAGGTTTGTGTTATTTGATATCTATAAATTAAAAATATATTGTTGAAATAAAGTTATATAGGTCTGGCAACACAGCTGTCAATTTCACAGAACTTCAACTTCTTTGTTAATGGCTAGTGGGGTTTCCAAAATTTCGCCAATGTCGCGTGGATAGAGTGGAAAACAAACGCTGGAGATGGCCGTTTTTTTTTTATAAATATGTTTGTCTGAGTATATATATATATATATATCTGAAACAACCGGGACAACACAAGACAATTAGACATACATAGGACAACATAAATATAAATTACTTAATAGGTACACATATAATAAATGTAAAATATTTCTAGTATGGTATAATAATTATAGTTTAATTTGATTAATTTAGATAAATTTACATAGAATATGAATGGTAGGAGTAAAAGGTAAGGGACAGCAGGTAATTCAGATAAGTAGGATGGGGGGTTTCTGAAGGAAGCATGTCCAACAAAGATCAGTCTCGGACAACTGAAAAAAAATATGGTCCCTCATCAAGTCCACATTCACAGAGCGAATGATCACGAACTCTTATCTTAGCCAAAAATACTGGAGTACAAGAGTGACCCAGCCTAGGCGTGTGTAAATCAGGTCTGAACCGGTTCAAATATTCAGATCACAATGACCTGATCTGTTGAACTGCAGCTCAAATGCAAAACAGACGGCTCACGGCTCGCGCTTGAGGCACTGGTATTGTAAGTCAATTTGAGCTATTTATCTGTGGATAGTCTGATTCGTTTTGCTGTTCGCGGCTTGCGCGGCTCGCAGGTATTGTATTGTAGTACTAAATTTGAGCTGTTTATCTGTGGTTAGTCGGATTCGTTTTGTTATGAGCTGGTGTAAAAAGTGCCGTATAAGTATGTTTTATTTATGAAAGCAAAAATTTTAAAGCATTTATCTTACAAATACGTATTTCGTGGCGCAAACCGCACTCTATTTATATTAAGTTGGATGGTTAAAATCTAATCAAAATAAAACGTTATGCTAATATTTTAATTTTATTGTTATGGGTACATACCTAGGTACGTTCCTTCGTAACATTACATTGCATAAGAGATCATATTTTCCTAAACTATATTATTAAGAAAGTTACTTAAAGTACAACTCAAAAATATTTACAATGCCTGGGTAAATATTATTATGAATGAAAGAGATGAAAATGAGGTATGCGGGGGGGGGGGGGGGGGGGGAGAACCTGTTTGAGCTGTACGGTACAGAGATCGCGTGCTCAGAGTAGCTAAATATAAATTGATGTGATCTGCGAGCCGGCTCGCAGCTCCGGCTCAAGTACTTGAACTGTGATCTGATCTGCAGCTCACGATTATATCTTGAGTTACCCATGTCTAACCCAGCCTCAAGCGACAAATGGTTGACGTGGTTCTTTTGTCAATGTTTTTAAATTTAAAAAACCATGGTTTGGGAGGAATGACAGGTTGTAGTTCACCATAAATTTTTCCTTTAACAGTTCTAGACCTTTGCCAAAGAGAAGCCCAAGTGGAGCGCAGTTGAAGTTGACATGTGGAATAGAGATCGTGAACACAAATTTTATAATGATCTTTGTTACCATAAAGTGTAGCTTGTTTTGCACATGAACCTGCAGTTTCATTTCCTGGAATACCTACGTGGCCTGGGTTCCATGCTAGAACGACATTTAATCCTTGTTGATGGCTATCATACAGAGCTTCTTTTATTTTTAAAACAATAGGGAACCTTGACTTGCTTTTAAATTGGTTGAACATAACAGCTTGGAGGCAACTTTTAGAGTCGGTGAAAATTATAGATTTTTCTATCCTATGAGACCTGATAGAATATAGAATAGACTCTAAGATAGCAACCAGCAACCAGTGAATACTGAAGAAATTGGTGGGCATTTATTGCTTAGTATTATTTTAAACTTGGGTATCCACACAGCAGCGCCTACATCTTTATCTTTCCCTAGTTTGGATGTATCAGTGAATGTTGTAACCCAATCCCTCCATTCACTATTAATTCTTTCATTAAACAGCGTGGTGGGTGCAACGGTATTCTTGTCTATGCCAAAATCAAGAAAAATCGAGGGTTGAAATATCAGAGCATTATAACTTACAGAGAATAGGCGATTCATGGAGAACTGGAGAATTGGGCAGGCTAGTTCAGAGTATTTGATAAAGCTGCGAATAATACATGGGAGTTTTTCCTCGGATCTGTATCATTGGGATCGAATAAAACTGTATAGTTCTTCAATTTTCAACAAGAGTGGGTGATCTGAATTTTGTACTAGTTTGAAGAGAAACCTGTCATCAAGAAATTGTCTATGAAGGTGAAGTGGAGGTTCAACGCATTCAACCTGCATAGCATTAATTGGGGATGATTTCATTGCACCAAGAATAATACGGAGACATTTTGATTGTATTTTGGTCAATTTATCAAGAGCTGCTTTATTACCAGACTCTAGTAAGAATGTTCCATAATTCAAATGGCTGCGAATAATTGCATTGTATAATATTTTTTTGGCAGAATGGATGTGATCCCCACCATACCTCAGAAAGGGCACGAAGAATATTTATATTTTTTTCACATTTTGTTACAGCATAGTTAAAATGAAGTACACCAGTAAGTCTAATATCCAGCCAAATACCTAGAAATTTAACTGAGTTTTTTAATTTCGTTTTCATACATTATACTCAAATCAGGGACATGTCTTTTATTCGTGAAAACTGTGGTATTACTTTTAGTTGCTAATATGGATAAACCATGATCAATTAACCAGTTACCTAAATATCGTAATGCAGAATTCAATCCATCTTCAGCTTCTGAGATGGATTTAGCTGAGGGAAATAGAGCTAAGTCATCAGCATACTGTAGAATCTGTCAAAATGGATTTACTGTGTGCTCCAAGTCATGTGTGTATAGGCTGTAGAGGAGAGGGCTTAGTACTGAGCCTAGTGGGAGGCCTTTCCAAATAGTTCTGGGTGATAAATAAGAGTCTTGTGTTTTAATTAGGATGGCTCGCTGCATTAAAAAAACAGCAAATGAAACGTATTATCCTCTCAGGGATACTCAGCTGGGACAACTTGTCTCTGAAGAAGGACGTTATCATAAGCAGATTAAATTTCCAGGAAAACCCCTATGAGGTATTCCTTGTTTAACAAAGAGTGACGGATTTCAGTTGTTAGTATACTAAGGCTATCAAAAGTACTCATGCCTTTTCTAAATCCAAATTGCGACTTGGCAAGGAGGCCCTTACTTTCAGCTAACCACTCAAGCCTATTTTTAATAAGAATTTCCGAAATTTTCGCTAAGACACACGATAGTGCAATAGGGCGACGTGAATTGGGGTTAGAAGGGTTTTTTCCAGGTTTCAAAATAGGAATGATAACTTGAATTCACCAAGATTCTGGAATATTGCCTTGCTCATAAAATATATCTCGTAATTTCAATAAGAGACATTTAGTTTTTTCTGAAGATCTTGTAATAAATGAATATGGAATTCCATCCAGACCAGGGGAAGAATCAACTAAGCCATTTAAGGCTACGTTCGTAATATTAAAGGAAAGGGAAAGGTGGACAAATAGATGGAATATTAAATATAACATCCAATGACGCCTCTTCCTGGTTGGAAGCTTTCGTAAATAAGCTTGCTCCTCCATTTGTCCACCTTTCCCTTTCCTTTAATATTACGAACGCAACAAACTCTCATATTGGGAATATTGACTCTTTTTTTCATATGTAACCTCTGAACCTGCGAATTTGCTTCCAGACCAAAGAAGGAGGAGTGGTAGGAGAAAGGCTTTCACAGAATTTAATCCATCCATGCTTTATTTTAGATGAAATAACTTTTCTACATTTAGCTTCTGATCGTTGGTATTCTAAAAAGTTGTTTAGTGTCATAGTAGAATTGTATGAGAGTTCAGCTATATTGCGAGCCCGAACAATTTGTGAGCATTCATGATCCTACCACGGGGGAGAGGATCTGTTACACCTAGGTTTTTTTAAAGGAATATGTTCATTTGCGGATGTAATAATGGTATCTATAAATGTTGCATAACAGGAAAGAGGATCAGCAGAAGGACTAGGGATTAAGTCTATTTTACAGTCCAGACTGGAAGAGTTCGATTCCCAATCAGCTCCTGAGACTCTGTGTTTAAGGAGAGAACTAGGAGAACATTGTGATGGAGATCTCTGAGGGAGATTTATTAAGATGGGATAGTGATCACTTCCATAGGAAAGAGGGATAACTTCCCAAGAAATAGTAGAAGAGAGGGATGGAGAAGAAACTGTAAGGTCAACTGCACTTTTAGGGTTTTGTGTTGGTCGAACTCTACGAGTAGGAGACCCATTATTAATGACACATAAGTTTGTCTCATCAAACATTTCCAGCAACCAATATCCAAACACATCACAGTCAGCTGAACCCCATGAAGTGTGATGACCATTGAAGTCACCCATAACTATTACCGGAGAAGGGATGGAGGATATTATAAGAAGGATATCAGGAATTAAATAAGAGTGGAGATGAGGAATATACATTGATAAAAAAGTAATATTAAGAGCTCGAGCAGCAACAGTATTGATTTCTGAGCTGTGAGCAGGCAGGATACCTCGGAAAAGGTCAAACAACGCTTGATAAGTATGGCACATCCTGCATACCCATCCTGGTGGTCATCCCTAAGACAGGAGTAACCCGAAACTCGATACCGAGATCCGGGAACCATCCAAGTCTCCGAGATGGCCACCAGGATGGGGGAATATTTGCTAAAAAGATAATATAGAACGGAGACTTTGAACGTTCCATTGAAGAATTTTGGACTGATCCATAGTGGTTGGATAATGACGATAGTTGGGCAATCATTTGGGCAACGTTGGACGGTAAATTAATGGAGTTTTGTGAAATGATATTAATTATTATAGTTAAGAGCTGAACTAATAGTTGGTCTTGTGATTCTTCCCGGGGAAGAGCAGAAGAGGATTGTGACATTTGGAGGGCGTACTCATTAGGTAAAGAGGTTGGGACGTTGGCCATAATGGCTTGGTGAGCAGCTTTGTCATATGTTTTACCAAGTGGAGCCCTGGGGCGCAGATTGTTAGTTGTTGGTTTATATGTCTTCCTTGCATATGATTGAGTTGAAGAAGACGGTTGGTTCAAAATGAAGGTATTCTGATGAGGATGTGCGCTAGTTGGGACTTCTTTCACAACTTCGTTAAAAGCCCTGCACCTGTCTAGAGGACTTGGTTTGAAGCATCCTGGTAGGAAGATGCATCCCGGGACATAATTGTTTTTATTGTCTTTTGTCTTTCCTGTTCTGGGCAGGATCTGTTGGTAGAAAAATGGCGGGCCGGACAGAAAAGGCAAGAGAATTCACTCTCTTAAACATTGCACTCATCCCCATTATGAGGTTGAGCACATCTATAACACCTAGGGGGGGAACGGCATTGCGCTTTTATGTGGCCAAACCGGCAGCAACCCATGCATTGAATTGTTAGATATACGTAAGTTTCGACTAACAGAGATGAATAATATGAGTACACACGTTGGGGGAGGTCCTGGCCTCTGAAGGTCAGGACAACGGTCTGAGTGGGTTCCCATGTAACGTTAGCGTTATCTTTAACTTTCCTATTCAGGCGTCTTGCTTTTAAAATTTGAGTACACGATCCATCCAAGCATGACTCAACAAATTCATTCATGGACCAGTCAACAGGAACAGGAGCGAACTAGTCCCATCCTTGTAACTTTATATGTCGGTATCGAGGCTTCGTATTTGTGTAACTTGAGCATTGGGTTATTCAGGAATTTGTTAGCTCCAAATACAAACTTGAATTGTATTGATATTTTATTCCTCCCAACTTTTTTAACACCATCTTGACATATATATTCAATTTTATTTGAAAACAAAAATTGCCCAAAATTTATAGGTCTGACGGACGACCCTGGTTGGGTCAGGGTCAACTCGAGAGACATGAACAATGTACGGGCCAGAATCAGTTTCCTCATACGCTCTGGTGCCAAGTATAGACATGGATGGATGAGTATATACAGTCTGGATCGAAGCTGATGCTGTTTCTTTGTCAACAATTGTTTTTTTAGTGATATTGGGACCTACTTGATCCTCCATATGGCGCTTTTTGGCGGCATTAGTTTTTCTATTTCCCGTCGAACAATACACAAAACACTTACCACCACCAACAATTAGATATAATATATCTCAAGGAGATAAAAGAAAGATGGAACTGAGTTTATTTCACTAAAAAATAAAGACCAAATTCGCTACGCGTGTGTATCCTTTCACAGCACTTTGCGACCCCAATCAACAAAAAAAAATACCATTTTAAAGAAATCGAGTGAGCGCAGTGAAGCGGGTAGATGAAAACAATTTATAATTCTGTAAAATATGACTTTTAACTAGAGTGTAATAAAATAAGTGAATATTTTGTAAACCAGTGAGTATTATTTGCTACTATAAAGCACCTGCGTTTATATATCAGAAGTCAGCGTCAGCGCCAGGTTGCCCATACAGGACAGGTATGCTATACTTGCGCTACTTATACAATTTTCTGACATTGTTTTGTCGTTTGCTTTATCACTAAGAAATGGTTACTGATATCATTATTATCATCAACATAGGTTTTAGTGAATACTATGGAGATATCTCCTGCTAGGGATTCTGGCAACTAATAATCTACCCATCAAATTAAAAGCAAACGAGAACTATGTACGTAGGTACTACCATGTTGCAAAATCTAAAGGAAGTCATAATCAAGGAATTTATATACTAACTAGTTTTCCCGCCCGCGACTTCGTACGCGCGGAATACTGTTTATCGCGAAAATAAGCATCCTATGTTCTTCTAGGATATAAAAACCCATCCAGCCGTTATCGCGTGAAAGCTCCCCAAACAAACAAACAAATAAACAGACAACGTTTCACTTTTATATACTGGTATGGATTAGACCGGAAGGATCACTGGTACAAAAAACACGATTCGACAGAGTCCAACTACTGAAGATCTGTGTCTCGTTCTAAAAGGGTGACCATAATGTATGGACTAAACAAGACAACAGCTTTCATGCTTCAGGTTTTAGCCTTTAGTTAGAAAGTCTTCGTCTTTGAAATGTAAGCTGCATGCCACAGAGGAATTATTCCTGAAATCCCCACCAGACCGTATCGAATATATACAATACTAGCTGCGCCTCGCGGTTTCACCCGCGTGCCTCAGGAACCCTGCAGTTGTTTTTCGGGGTAAGAGGTAATATAGATCATCATAGATCTATGTGTTAATCCAGGGTATAAGCTACCTCATACCAAATTTCATGCAAATCCGTTCAGTAGTTTTTTGCGTGAAAAAGTAACAAACATCCATCCATATATCCATAGCTATATAACCATCCATCTTGCTGCGCCCCGCAGCTTCGCCCGCCACACCTACCACATTAGAAAACACATTTTAATAAAATCCCTCCTTTTTGCATCCCTAGGGTGTCACTTTGACACCTGCTACTGTGACACCTGTCACTTTGACACCTGTCACTTTGACACCTGTCACTTTGACACCTGTCACTTTGACACCTGTCACTTTGACACCTGTCACTTTGACACCTGTCACTTTGACACCTGCCACTTTGACATCTGTCACTTTGACACCTGTCACTTTGACACCTGTCACGTTGACCCCTGACACTTTGACACCTGTCACTTTGACACCTGCCACTTTGACACCTGTCACTTTGACACCTGTCACTGTGACACCTGTAACTTTGACACCTGTCACTTTGACACCTGTCACTTTGACACCTGTCACTTTGACACCTGTCACGTTGACACCTGTCACTTTGACACCTGTCACTTTGGCACCTGTCACTTTGGCACCTGTCAATTTGGCACCTGTCAATTTGACACCTGACAATTTGACACCTGTCAATCTGACACCTGTAAATTTGTCACCTGTCAATTTGACACCTGTCAATTTGGCACCTGTCACGTTGACACCTGTCACTTTGGCACCTGTCACTTCGACATCTGTCACTTTGACACCTATCACTTTGACAGCTGTCACTTTGACACCTATCACTTTGACAGCTGTCACTTTGACACCTGTCACTTTGACAGCTGTCACTTTGACAGCTGTCACTTTGGCACCTGTCACTTTGACATCTGTCACTTTGACACCTGTCACTTTGACACCTGTCAATTTGACACCTGCCACTTTGACACCTGTCACTTTGATACCTGTCACTTTGACATCTGTCACTTTGACACCTGTCACTTTGACACATCATTTTGAATATTTCTTCAAAGCTTCCGTTTTCTTCCTTACTTTGGTCCCATACTCCTCCCACTGGCCCCGTCCCTTTTAAAACCTCTACCAACAACCCTCAAAATCCACCCCTGCCATGTCACTCAAAAAATTTGCAAAAATATATTAATGATGATAAAACTTCTGTTTCTAAAATACATTTTACGTTAAATACTATTTAACGTTCATGGGGAGGTATCATCATCATCATCATCATCATCATCATCAGACCGTGTCAGTCCACTGCTCGACATAGGCCTCTCTCAAAGCACGCCACTGAGCCCGAACTTCGGCTACTACACTCTCGAATACCATTTACTTCTAATGACCTTATTTTTCAATTCTTCAATTTTTTATTTCTCTTCTCCTGGTACTTTAAAATGTTTTTTTTAAATATAATCACAATAATTTAATGATCACGGGGAGGTATACTCACTTCTAATATAACCTTTATTTGTCAATGTAATATCTCCAACTTCTAAAGTGTTTCTGCTCTCCTGGTACTTTAAAATGTTATTTTTTTTAATATAATCACAATAATTTAATGCTCACGGGGAGGTATACTTACTTCTAATAACCTTTATTTGTCAATGTAATATCTCTAACTTCTAAAGTGTACTGGAAAGAAGTGTTCTGTGTGTGTGTGTGTGTGTAATGTGTTCTGTGTGTGTTCTGCTCTCCTGGTACTTTAAAATGTTATTTTTTTTAATATAATCACAATAATTTAATGCTCACGGGGAGGTATACTTACTTCTAATAACTTTATTTGTCAATGTAATATCCCCAACTTCTTAAGTATTTCTGCTCTCATGGTATTTTTTTTTATTATTTTAATATATATTAGTTTTTCTGCTCTCTTGGTACTTAGAAAAACATTATTTAAATATAATCACACTATTTAATGTTCATGGGGAGGTTATATTCACTCTCAATAACTTTCTTTTTTTAAAAGAAAACGATATCTAATATTTTTCCCTATTTCTTGATCAAAAGTAGCCTATGTGTTAATCCAGGATATAAGCTATACTGGTACCAAATTTTATCCAAATCCGTCCAGCCGTTCGAGCGTGAAGGAGCAACAAACACACACATACACACACACACACAAACATACAAACTTTCGCATTTATAATATTAGTGTGATTAGTGTGATAGTGTGATATACCATAGAATCACACTATCACACTAATCACCTTTGGGGGCTCTATGGAGAAAATATTTTTTAACCATAAAAAACTAATTTTTTTATTAGTTTTTTTTTTAAAACTAGTACTCCTTTACAAAAGTGATAGATCTCATCAATATCTTCGTTTCGAATGACAGCTGTCAAACTTGAAAGGGCTATAACTCTGAAACTATTGATCCTAGACTAGTAATTTCTTTACAGAAGTGGTAGATCTCATCGATATCTTCGTATTGGATGACAGTCGTCAAACTTAAATTTACCATAACTCTGAAACTATTGATACCACTTAGGTAGTTTTGAATGACAGCTGTTAAACTTAAAAAGGGTATCCAAAATGGTGATATGAGATCTATCACTTCTGTAAAAAAACTACTAGTCTAGGATCAATAGAGGCTGTTCCATTATTCGTTTTGAAACCAAAACTGTTTTTTTTTTGTCTTTTGTCTTTCTGTCTGCCTTAGACGCGCATCACCCCAAAACTACTGAATGAATTCAAATGAATCTTTGCATGATTTGAGTTCATACTACGAGTTAGAACATTGGATACTTTTCATGCGGGTAAATTTAAGGGTCTCCGCAGGATAGGATTATATTTTTTATTTGTTGTTGGTATTAATGTTTTACGGGCTGTAGTTACTTCCGTAGTTCACCACTTGAATACTCAAGAAATATTTCTCCTAATTTCAAATACCTAGGTCCACCGGTTTGGCTTGGGCGTTGTCTGTCAGTCAGTCATTGAGCAACAAGGTAGCTCTACCGTCTCTGAAATGGGTTTATCGCATTAAGAAAAATCCTGACGGTTCTATAGATAAATGTAAAGCTCGCTTAGTTGCCAAGGGTTTCAAACATAAGAAAGGTACAAACTATGAAGAGACAAATAGTCCAGTAGCAAGAATGGCAACTATTAGATCTTTATTAAGTGTGGCTGCTACTAAAAAATTATACCTTACTCAGTTTGATGTAACCACAGCGTTCTTATACGGTAAACTGAATGAAGAGATCTACATGAAGCAGCCTGAAGGTTTCGAAGATGACTCTAAGAGAGTTTGCAAATGGTTGAGAAGCCTCTATGGTTTGAAACAGGCACGCAGATGCTGAAACTATCATTTCGACCAAGTTCTGAGTGAGCTTAACTTCCAGCGTAGTACAGCAGACCCATGTCTTTATACGAAACATATAGGAAATAAAAAGATTCTTATAACTCTGTATGTTGACGACGGATTATTAGCTGCCACAGATCAACTAATTGCTGAAGAGTTTCTAAGAAATCTAAAGAGATATTTAAAGATAACATCAAAGCCTGCCTCCTTTTATTTAGGAATCGAAATCGAACAACGCAAAAATGGAACCACTTTCATTCATTCTTAAAAACTAAAGTAGGTATAGCACAAATGCTCTGGATGTTTTTTGAGATACTTGTTTTTTCGTTCCCATGGCAACCGTTTCTTACAGCGAGCAATGTATATTTTCCCAGTTTTTCTAGTTTTTGCGTGACAACTTTAAATTTTCCGGGATAAAAAGTATTATATGTTTTATTCCAGGGTATAAGCTATCTCGATTCCAAATTTCATCAAAATCCGTCTGGCGATTATCGCGTAAAATCTCTCCAAAACAACAAACAAATAAACAAACAAACAGACAACGTTTCACTTTTGTATATTGGTATGGATGCCGCTTCGATGCAGTACTTAATGTCAGTGCTATTTGAATATACTGTTAAAAATGCAGTGATCACTAACGTCTAACCATTCCCTTATGTGTTGAGCTCTTTACATATTTATTAATCAAACAAATAGCTACAATGTGGTGATCACTGTAAGTAAGCGATGTAAGTGGAATATACCACTCCATTGTGGTGATCACAATTTATAATTATTATATCATAGATACACTAATTTAGAAGGATGTGATAAAAGTGTTGTGAAGATACATTATTATACAAATATTATAAATCTCTACATGAATGTATAAGCAAAGAACATATCAATGAGACTTAAATGACAAACCTATTTATTAGTTTGTTTATTAACTTTATATTACATTTCATTTTATTTAACAAAATCTAGCAAAAAATACTTGTACATTGTTTAGCTACAAGACATTGAAATCATATATATTTACGTGTTATGTTGCCCTGCCTTATGATAGTTAGGTAACTAAATATACATATTTTTGGTGTTTGGGATTTGGTGCATATTGGCCAAATAAGACGTCCCATCGAACCTTGAGTAAGTAGACTTCCTTCTGGGACTCAAGCCGGCTGGAATTGGACTCGGATTAGTCGTGATTTGTTGAATTGTGGATTTCAGGGTTGAAGTGCAGTCGTGTGGTGTTGGAAACTGCGCCATTGCAGTGAATGGTTTCTGGCGGATTCCAGTCATTCGCGAGGTGCGTCTCCTTGGGATTGTGGAATTTCTTGTGTTGCATCAGGTATGTAAGCTTTCCTGTATGCCTGATTGTAATAATCCGTCAATTATAGACTTGAAATCTTTAAACAAAATATTGATTGGTTCTTCTGATGGTTTCACTGACTATAGTATAAAAAAAATGATTGCTTTGTGAACCGGATATTACACGTAACTTAAGTTTCCCTTGTCAAGTTCTCCTAAATTGTTGTAGATACTTAAGACACTGCAGTGACCCAAGCTGATTTTAAATTGTGGGCTTTCATGGTTTGCCCTACATACAAAAATACACCACTATGAAATAGTTATAGGTTAACAGAGGTTGTAGGTTGTTGAATCCCGTCTGGTAATGTAAATATCCCTTCAAAGTTTACAGTATCATCTGGAATGCCTCCACAGCGAGGAGAGGGCCCACTGAGGCCATATTTTGTTGTTATATAGATTTTTGACCTAGATCAGGCCGGTCGCACTCCGCAACAAGTACAACTATTATACCTACACTTCGAGGGCGCAATATTGGGGTCAGTTCAGTAGTGTCAAGCGTGCGCTCGATGAGTCGTGCGCCGTGTGCTTAACGATAAAGTACCTACTTACGTAAAGTTATTGACAAATTTTATTCGTGTTTTAATTATGAGTACCAAGAAGAAACCTAGAAGTTACTGCATAGCATTCGGCTGTTTGAATAGTGATAGAAATGACGACTTGTCATTCTTTACGCTTCCAAAGGATATTGAAAGATAATACATTGTAAAACCTATAATAGGTCCTAGTTATGTAGTTAGTTATTGATATTTTTTTATTACGTAGGTTCCTATAGTTTTATGTTATTGCATTTGTGTTCCATACCGGAGCTAAGCATATTTAAGGTTTTTTCGCGCAGAAATAAAGTCATTTACATAGAAGAAGAACCCATAGAAGGTATGTTTCCAAACAACGCCTTCTCAAAACTTAAGCTACAAATTCTCTACGTGTGCTGTGTTTACTTGCCTCGTCACGCACACAGACGCAAACATAATGTGACAAGTTAAAATGTTTTCCCCTAAAATTTGGGTAATTGATTTAAACGTAAGGATATGGGCATATCCTTACTAACGCATTAATTTTATTACCGTATTAAACGCATATTTTAATCGTACCTATGTACTTACAAAGAACTAGCGATATTTATAAAATTTTACTCAAAAGTCGTTCACTGCTGTACCGACGGTGCGGATACGCTGTGAGATACAAGCAGGGAGCGTCCAGCATCATGGTTTCATCGTCATTAGATTACCTCTCAATTTAGCGTGCGGTCAGCTAACGAACAGTTTCGCGTATGATTTACGTCCCTGTGGCCCTAATATCACGTTTTTGACTCGCTGAGATGGTGCTTGTTGTTGGGTACCTCCTTACGCAGTAACATAAATAATCTATAGCTCTGTATGTTTAACACTATTTTCAAAGCCCTAAGCAATATTTGAGTAAGTTTGTTTATTTATAGAATTGTAGCATTTGTAGCTTCCAAAACTAGTTTAACCAGCTTTGTTCGGAGCTATGAATGTTTGTTCATAGATAAAAATGTAAGATTTCCTATTACTTTTACTTGTCTCGACAAGTGCACCTTTATAGGTGTAATCTACGTAGGCCACCCTTGGTTTTGTACATGATTTTTTCTTCGAAATGTTTAGAACATATTCTTGTGCTGTTTGTTGGATTCCAACATTCTTCTTTGCGACAAAGCCTTATGTTTTTTATCCAGTGACTAGCTTTAATAGAGTCGCAAGGAAATCTGTAAAAAACATTTTATGGAAGAAAGGGAGGGAGGCCTTTGCCCTGCAGTGGGCCACTACAGGCTCATAATAATAATAATAATTTTAACAAAGTTATAATAAAATCAAAAAACACGACTTCATTAAAAACTTATTCTAGTTGACTTGACAAAAGTTACTTATTCTAGTTTTGATTATTGTCCCCTTCTGCCGCAATAAATTTTCTAAATCTTTTTACCTCTTTTTTTCTGTCGGGTAATTGTTTTTATAGATATTATTTTGATTTTTACCTTGATCAATAATTCACTTATCTTATGTTTCCCGAGATAATGTAAGGATTCTAACGATACCACACATATCTAAATCGGTCGAGGCTTTTAGAAGTTACTGTCGATTAATGAAACTCACCCACATAAAAACATACATATTTTATAATATACATAAGTACTGAAAACATAATACTCGTTTTTTTGTGCAGTCATGTAGTAAAAAAAAACAATATCACACCATACCTAAGCAACGTATAAAACTGGGATAATTTCATACAAAGCTGGCAACACTCTGCCTGAACTAAGAGTGAGTAATTTGTTTTCACTGTTTTTGTTATTTTAGACGATTTACGCAAAAATATTAATGGCTTACCTGTGAAATGTCACACCAGAACTCTTATGCTGCTTTTCCGTTTTGTTGTGGCACAATTTAACAGCGCAAATTTACATTTTATATAAATAAAACGGGAGCTTATTACACTATCACCTGACTCGGAGCACTGACCGCGCGAGCGTCGTACGATGCCATATATGGCACCGTTTGAATGGCTTAAATTTCGCGAATGTTTCACTTGGCTTCTATGGGTTCTTCTTCTATGGTCATTTATTAAATCGATCAACGTAATTTTATAATTGATTATAGTAGGTATAGTTGATCGGGAAATGAATTACTGTGCTGACTTAGTAAGTAGCCTACAACTATTTAGGAACTTACCTATCATGAAATAAATCAAACGAGTGATATAATCTGAGAGCTGATGTAAGATTATTATGAATGCTATGAGTTATTCTTGTTTAGTACATAGATAACTACTACTTTTTTTTGCAGCAAACCTTAAGTTCATAAAAATGTCGAAGTAAATTCATGCTGTTGGTTCGTGGGCTAACTATATATGGACGCCAAAAAAGGTCGTTTTGTCCTCAATTACCGTTTTCAATGATGTTCGATAATTATTGTACAATTTGCGATTTCTTGTATATTTTCAGGCGCAGTTAGTATTACTTGATAGAAAATATTTATTAACCAAAGATAATTTGAAACCCCACAGTTATTAAGTATGCTCGGAACAAGATTCATCGTTTAAAAAGGGCCTTAAAACGGGTTCAGTTCCAATTAAAGTTAATGTTTCAACTGATCAATCGCAAGAAAGCTCATTTAACACAGACGCACAGACTAGCGCACAAACCAAATCTAAAAATTGAAATTATATCCAATGCACAACTTCAAAAAGCATATACTGACAGAATCTATTGAACAATAAGAAAAGCAAATACAGACATCTAAATTTTTGTCAGCTCCAACGCCTCGGAAACGTAGACGTTCAGAAGAATTACGGAATTCTCAACATAAATGCTGGCGTTGAGATCATGAAATAACAAAAAATACAAAAGTAATTAGAAGACAAGAATACAGCCATTATGAGTGAGCATCCTGATGACGAAATCAGTAAAAGATTCCATAAATTGATTGATTAGCAGAACAAATTAAAAAGCAGATTTAAAGGCAATCGATACGAATTAGAATACAAAGTTTTTGCTCTATACTTATTATATTATACAAGTACCTATACTTACAGATTATAACAAACACTTTTAAAACTACCGAATAAAGCTACGATTAATAGATTTAGAATTGATATTCCACCAAAAGAATGATGACCATTCCTGTGGATGACATGACCAGCAACATCAAATATTTATATATACTACGTTTATAAAACTTGAATTTATTGTGATAGTTTTGAATGCCAGCAAAGATGCGGATTATAATTGTAATCAAACATAATCGTAAAGCTTCTGGGTTTCAATGGTTTTTGTTTGGCGTTTTGTTTTTACTGCAACACCAGAGTAATCTTTTGCTCAGCATTCTGTTGCATACAGTAATTAAAATCCATACTTACACAAATACTTAACATGTAAAAGATATTTAAAATAATGGGACAGTCTATGAATAGTTTTAACATGACAAAACAAAGCTACACATTTATTATGCTTTATTCTTATCTAAGTTGTAAAAGTAAGCATATGACTTCTGATGACAATTTTTTCAATGATTTACTTCTTCTTTTTTACCAGCTTGTAATAACCACATAAAAGTAAATAAATAATTAAACAACAAGTGATAAGTAATTCTTGGAGCCTGGAACAATCATTGACTAGATAAAATGATAATTGCCTGACAAGAATAAATGAGCAAATACCTTCCGACAATATAGGTGCGGAAATAGTAGAAAGATTCGCTCTATTTTTAATTGTAAAATATTGTCTTTTCGCTTTTTTATTTAGAAAAAAAAGTAGTCAAATCGTTATCTAGAATTTCTAATGCTAGAAATGGGTTATGAATCGCTTCTGGACATTTCAATTCCTACGTGGGGCAAGCGTCCATACAAGTTGGTCATCGTCCTTTGATGATCGAGTAATCAAAAGTTTGGAAAATTAAATTAAATCTCTGCCTGATGCCGCGAAATACTGCACAATTTGTGTGGATGACATGACACTTAAAAGAAACTTGTATTACAATACAAAAACAAATGAAGTGATTGGTTTTCACAATATTAATGGAAAGATATCACCAGAAATTGCTAGTAATGCTTATACCATAATGCTTCAAGGTATCCACATAAAATGGAAACAACCGATTGCTTATGCTTTGCTAGCATCTGCAAAGCATTATGGAGAGCTTGATTTATGGTTGGAGGAAATAATTTCCAAACTTTTTGCAATAGGAATCAAAGTAAAAGCTATTACTTCTGACCAAGGATCGAACTTCGACAAATTCGCAAAAGATATAAAAAATGTAACAGTAGATAAACCTTTCTTCATGTATGATGATCAAAAGATCTTTTATATATTCGACGTCCCTCGTTTAATAAAGTGCATTCGCAATAATGTAATCACCAGTGACTTTCATTATGATGACAAAAAATATGCTGGAAATTCATAAAATAACTTTATAACCACTAAAATGACAGAAATTTAAGGCTTATCCCTAAAATAACTGGAGCTCACATAGATCCTAATAACTTCAAAAAATGCTAGTAAAATACGCAGTGCAAATATTTAGTCGCACGGTTTTTGCTGCTCTTCATACCTACATAGATTTGGGAATTATTTCCGAAGAGGCCAGGCTGACAGCCAATTTTGTGGAATCCATGAATAACTTATTTGAAGTTTTAAATTCTAGCAGAATAAATTGTAAAAACAAGTATACACAGATATCAATTCAATCCATAAAAACAGAAGGAATCAAATATATATTCACTCGAAGATTGAATCTAGACAGCTTGGAAAATGTATTTGGTTCAATTAGGCAGCAAAGCGGTTCCTGCACAAAGCCTACACCAATTCAATTTCAAAGAGCTTTTTCAAAGCTATTCGTATATAACATGCTGAAAAGTTCACCAAATGCTAACTGCGAGACGGATATTTATGACATTTTGCTCCAAGCCTAGGATGTTATGAAAATGTTTAATTTTTTACCCGTCCGTCAGCAGAAATATCAGTTGTGTGCTTAAATGGTGAAGCTGATCACCGTATGGATGTGCCTGAAGAAAATTCCCTAACTTATGTTTCAGGATACTTACTTTTCAAGTGTATGGGTAAACACAAATGCCATAACATTGATGAAGCATTGAACTCGATTCCAGATTTTGGAGAAATGAACTTGTTCACAAAATATAAAGTCTACAACAAAAAATCTGGATTCTATGGCTCGCTGAAAATGCCGCCTGAAGAATTTATCCAGTAGATACATCCAAAATTTGGAAGACGTCTTCACAAAAACATTTGAAAAGGTAATACAGGGGAAACCAGGCACAAAACTTTACGAGCTGCTGCAAGCTGTATTTCCAGAGAAACCGTGTGCCTGTTTTCCTATAAATTACCTTTTAAAATTGTTTATTCGGTTACGCATATACGCCACTCTAAGATTCAATAATCGGAAACTTTAAGACGGGAAAAAGGATATAAAAAAAAAAAGTATAAAAGTAAGTAAGTAGTATAAAAGTATAAATGTGTCTACAAAGTACAATATGCTTAAATTCATCAAAATGTGCAGTCGTCAAATAGTTTTTATCGATTGCTCGACTCCAACTCATCAAATTGATATACAAAGTACACCAGTTAAGTTATCTAATAGTGAAAACCGCATCACAATCAGTCCAGTAGAGTTTACGTGATGCGCGAACAGACAAAAGACAGGCACCGTATAAAAAAAGTTATATTTTTGTTAAATAGCATTTTAATTCCCCTAGACCATTATGTTATTATCTTTTTTTAAGTATAGAGAAATATAAAATAAAGTTCTGTAGTAATTGTTTACTTTATTTAAAAAAACGGCTTTATCTCAAAAAGTATTAGCCAACTTCAAACAAGACATAAGTTAAAAACTTAAATACCCGGTTGGGCAAAAAAATACCTATGACACTTGAGGTGAAGACGAATCGATTGATACCTCACTTGTCAAAATCGGACCAAGTATTTAGTTTGAACACATAACCATTATTTTGACTTGCCGTAGTCGAGTAAAAAAAGCATGACACTATACATGGAGAAAAATCGATTGATACCTCGCTTGTCAAAATCGGACCATGTTTTTAGTTTGTACACATAACTCTTCCTGTGCTTCGCTGAAGTCGGGTAATAAAAATAGCCTATGATACTCAATACCTAACGACAAATTGATTCAAACCTCGCTTGTCAAAATGGGACCAATAGGGTCAACGCTATGGTGGAAAAATCCACATACATCTGTACAATCATACATACATAGACTGTTAAACCCTGCTTCGCCATAGTCGGGTAAAAAGGAGGTTTTCACCCAAGAAGCACTTATTTGACTTAAAAAGTAGGTGTTACAGATCTAATAGAAACGAAATTATAATTTCGGGCTTTTGACTTGGCTAAATCTAACCATGTCTCTCAAGATATCCCTCAGATATACTTCAAGATAATGTTACGTAAAAGATAGGGTGGAAATATTTTTTAGCTAAATACTATTCTTAATAGAAACCAAGTATATATATTGTATAGACTTATAACATTTATTCGTTATTCAAATTGCTTCTTGGGTAAAAAATTAAGATAAGTGAAAGTTCGAAATGGACAAATATACCAAATTTCCTGAATGTTTATGATGATGGTATATTTGAAAAGCAAAAAATCTTTTTGTAATAGTTTTGGTATCTTTCAAGTTAGGCAACAGTTTAAGTTTCATCTAAATCTGTTCAGGAGTTTAAAATATATACACTGTTCTAAGTAGGGTTTTCTTCTTAGCTAACGGAATTTACTTAGATCTATTCGAACGTTACTGAAAAGTAAGAAATCCGTCGCTTCCCACAGACATAATTTTAATATTTGTTGTAAGTAGGCAACATAATATCTACATATTACATATAGGACTATGGACCCGTCTATTATGTAACTCTCGTATTATGTACTTCACTAATTAACGATTTCAGTCGATATCACTTAGTCAATTTGGGATAAATTTGGTAAGCAAGTCATAAACGCTCTGTGAAAGCGCATTCGGATGAGCTTTTGCAAAGCGTCGTTTTGACAGATTTAAAACGCTAAATCAATTGTCAAAACGGCGACCGTAATCGCTATTTTCAATATTTTCATACAAAAACTCTACTTCTTCCGGTTAGGTTCACGTCATCTGAGCGTCGATCGCAGCATGATCGCTCGTGAGCGTCAAATTTGATCCACCGTAATCGCAGAATGATGACTTTGACAGTAGTTCAGCGGCAGCAGTACTGCTCAAGAACCACCGTAATTGGCAGGCAGAGCAGCCAAGTGAACCAACAGCGACGTACGTTAATTTTTAACTGTTATCCAATAAACGGGAGAGAAAAACTGAAAAAAAAACTTTCATCACACAGAGTGCTGCAACACTGACCACATGTATGGTAATGATTTATCTAAGTGTTCTAATTCTTTCAATTTTTCAATATTTCTCAGTCTGAATGATTATTCTCCCGCACAGACCAAATTAATGTTTTGAGTTATCACAATATAAATGCAATGACTATTTATATTAGGCTAATAAAGCACTTTAAGTTTAATCACTCAGTGGCACGTCACTTTCATTTTAACGGGGCGTCGAATTGTTTCGTATTAAATTTCCTATAAAATCGATCGTTGCTTTTATCGATAAAAAAACTTCGGTTAATAGGGTGCCAACAGTTTAAACTAAAGACACACCATATGCACTTAAATATTTATGTTGATAGATTAGCTAAATTTACTAAATAAGATTTTAAAAGAAAGTTACGATATTTTTAAACCAAATTGATATTATTAAAAATATTTTATTAGAGTGTTTTTATGTAAAAACATATTGTATTTTTTTTACATTTTGTTGATGCATCTGTTAACTACATAAATGTAAAAAAACTATATTATGTTTATTTTAATTAATTTCATATCTTCTTTTTTTTACACGGACGGCGGGAAAATTTCCTTTGATCGCATTAAAATTGTTGTAGGAAATTATTGTTTTATCGCTTAGAGTTAATTTCCCGTCCATGGTCGATCAACACTCTCTTTTTTTTCTTTTTTTTTTACTGAAGTGTAAAAAAAAAAAGAAAAAAAAGAGACTGGCATACTGTAGATATCAATTTGTATCACGATTTTTCAAATTTTGAGAAATCTAACTAAAACAAGACGCAAGTTAGAAACAGGGTTTGAAACGATAATTATCAAATATAATTGTCATGATAATTATATTTGATAATTAACATGAGGGGCAGGGGGTTACTTTTATAATGGGTAAATTATAATTTTACAATACAGTGGTAATAATATACAAAAGTTATATCAATGTTATCTCATGTAGGTACCTTTCTTCTTGCTTTTTTTTTGCTTGGCTTGGAGATGCATCTTGACTTGGACAATTTACTTCAGATAGTAGGTCTATTACGTCTGCAAAAAACAACACAATAGATATTTTTCACCAGATATACATGAATAATTCTGCTGGTTGGCCTAAGAGAGACGCAAGTTTGTTCGTCGGTGACTTCGTAATATGCAGGTAAAACCAAAATAGTAGTGATTTTGGTAGTCTTACCAATGATGACATGAGTCCACAAAGCTGTCTTTTCGAAGCCAAAGTGCAGGAGGTAGCAGTATATGCGTCGAAGTCTGTAACATCCACACGAATAAATAAAATTCAAGTGTCTGTTTGTTATGTCAAAATAGCTTTTTACTAAATGCATATGAAAGTATATACGGTACTATAACAATAAACACTTTTTTATCATGATATTTGTCATGATAATTATAGGTTGATGATTAGCTTTGATAAATATAATCAAAAATATTTAATTTAAAACTCCTCAAATTGTCGTATAAAACGTCCGTGTGTATCGAAACGCTTGCGCTATTTCTCCTATATAGCGAGAGGTTTCATGTCCAAACGTTCATTCATATTTGGCCAACACAAAGTAGCGGAAGTTGTTATTTTTTTAGTGAGTCCTTGAAATACTTAGAACAAAATAAGGAAATAATTGATTTTGATTGAGTTTTTTCTTACATAAAGCCACGTTAAAGGGGCGTTATTTGGTTAAACTTTGACTACATTATAGGAGTTTAAAGGAGTTAATTTAAAGGAGTTTCGTTCCACTCAGGGTAACAGGGGGAACATGTTTGGGTAATTTATTTCTGGTTTATAAATCATTATCTCACCTTTTTTTACATTCTAACGTTATACATTTTATTCTGCGTATGATTCACAACAGTTCATTAATTTTCTTAGACGTCGATTGAGGGGCTCATAATGTTTAAGTAAAATGACCGCCTATTGTTACATACACTTATTTTTCTAAGCCAACTTTGTATTTTAATGTTATTTACCTACTGTGTTGTTTTAATAAATACTTTTATCTACCAATCCATCTTTTGTTTAATTGCAATTTATAGTGAGGTAATATTGTATACCTTTTGACAAGGTCACAATAAGGTTATTAGAACGAATTGGGAAAAATAAAATTACCAAAATACCTATAGCTGTACTGTGTGTGTGAATGTGTGTGTGTGTGTGTGAATGTGTGTGTGTATGTGCTGTGTGTGTAGGGGTACTATAGCATTAGTTCTTGTAAAGAGATCAAGTTACGCTTCAATTTTATATGCACGTGGAAGCCGCAAGAGTGCACTCTTTCGCCCCTATATTACTATACTCTTTGGGCCCCTGCCTTGTGACTGACTATGTTAATCACGAGAAGAAAACAAATAATACCAGCTGAGAAATATATGGTTTTTATAAAATTAAAATGAACTTAAATCTTTGTGTTTATTGCAATTAAATAGACTACCTTAATAACGGTGTTTATACAAGTTTTTATGCATGATTTATGATGAACTGATGTCAATATTGATGAATGGGAGAATATTTTTTTACGCTGGCAACATATGTGGCAACGGATCGCGATATCAGTTGATACAACTCACTGCGATCCGTTGACACTCTAAACGGATCGCGCGATCCGTTGGTACAAACCCTATAAATTAGCGGTGTTCATCGTGTCTATGTTGCGGTCGACGCGGAGCTTAACTCTACAAGAATTACCATCGTAATCGCTCTAGTTAGCGTTCCTGCTGCACCGCTCCACCAAAGCTAAGCGTCTGCAAAACTCCAAAGAGTCGGCATCGTAATCGGGCGGCAGAGAACTCTCCGTCCACGATCAAATTACAAACAAAATGTTTGCTATACGCCACCAACAGATTATGCCACGTTGAATTGGACCAATCAGCGTGCAGGATTTGCTTGACATCGTGCATAGTTTCTATATGGCGGATTCTGTGTGAGGCAAGACAGCTACAAATAAATAAATAAATGTTTTTTTAGTGATAATAATGAATCGGGCGAGTAGAAAATATTGTCAATAATAAATAAATATATTCGGGACAATTCCACGCCAATTAACTAGCCCCAAACTAGGATACCCTGTACTATGGGTACTAGATAACGGATAAACATACATATATACGAATATTATAACACCCATGACTAGGAAACAAACATTTCTGCTCATCACACAAATGATTGCACCTAGCAGGATTCGAACCCGCAACTGTTTGATTACGTACCTAGGATCACTAGCCACGAGACCAACCGGTCGTCATATTAATAATGCCGATTTGTGGACATTAACATTTTACATGACCCTAAACTATAAATCAAGATTTTTACTAATAATGTTAGACAAATTTTACTATACGTACACTGCTTTGCAAAATTATTGGATAATAGTTTAGGGTTTATGCCCAAAATAATCAAACTGAAACGTATTGTTGTGGAAATGCTGTTCAGTTCATCCGTCCGTCTTTCCGTCAGCCTTCCCGTCCGCCTTTCCGTCAGCCTTCCCGTCCGCCTTTCCGTCCGCCTGTCCATTCCGTCTGTTCTTCCGTATGTCCGTACGTCTGTCCGTCCGTCTGTCCGTCCGTCTGTCCGTCCGTCTGTCCGTCCATCTGTCCGTCTGTCTGTCCATACGTCGGTCCGTCCGTCTGCTGGAAACATTTCTTAATGAAATAAGATACTTAGGAGACAAAAAAAAGTGACAACTGAACCAAAAAACTGACTTTGGCCAAAATTGAAAATCGCAACGGATCTATTTAATACATTGGAAAACGAATAACATACTAAGTATTTTTTCGAGTACTATTACTTTGAACTTCCATTGCAAATATGTCGTTTAGCGTAAAAAAGCAAGCAAATTATTGATGTCATAATGTTGATTTTATGTCAACAACCAAAGAACAATGGCGAACTCCCATACTTATTTTTATGTGAGTCAAATTCACGGCGTCTTTAGACAAAAAATATCGCTAGTAATTCAGCATCATTTCCTGAGATTGTTAGTCTAAGATTTTTTTATGGGGAGGCCAGGAATAATTGTTATTAGGCTTCAAAATTTTGTAGGTTATGTTACTGTTAATGACCTTTGGAACAAGTCTTAGAGATTTTAATTGTTTTATCCGCTTAATTAGGTAGGCAAGTAAGTACTTATGCGTGATAAATATAATGTTTCAAGATATTGTAGGTATTGTATTGTACCTACCTATTCAATTACCTATCTAGTGTAACAGACTAGGCTTTTGAATAAGAATTATTTTCAATCTGTTACTGCCTGCCGAGATTACAAAACAATATATTTAGATATGTTGTTGCTGTTTCACTGTGCAGGGAAACTATTATCCCATATTAGCACAAATATTTTGGAATAATTCCTTACACTAAATATTTTGTTTACACAAACCTTTGTTTCTTATACTTTTACTAACACGACCTATGTACCATTATTTCTTTCACGACCTGGATGACTGGTAGATAATGCTGTTTAGCATCAAGTCCTTCCTTGTACCTACACTATTTTTATGCAAAACAATCAAATAAATTAACATAATAACAACAATTCTTTACACTTCTTCCATAAACTATAATGCATTGTATTCCCTTTGCTACGAGTATAATGTTTTGTATAGAGGTTTTATATTGACGTACCATTTTGTCTATAGCACAGTCTATATTATTATTCTGTTTGTCGCAATGAGGTTGAACTACGCTTACTGTTAAAAGATTTAACGCCAGTAAGCTTAATTCAACCTCCTTTGGTTTAAAAAAGCGGGTGGGAAGAAAGCGTAATTCAACCTCCTTTGGTTTAAAAAACTGGGTGGTAAATATACTGTGTTGACAATTTTTACGTCCGATGTTACGTAGCGATGGTGGCCTAACAGTTCTGTAGTGCAATTTAGAATCCAACGATACCGGGTTGTTAACCTAGGCTACGCACCAATGACTTTTCTAAGTTATGTGCGGTTTTCCATCGCTCCGTGCTTCGGAGGGCACGTTAAGCTGTCGATCCCGGCTGTTATTGATTAATAGCAGTCGTTAAGCCATGTCAGAGGCCTTCGGGGGGCTTGATAAACTCTGACATCAGAGGCCAGCACTACCTCATACGACAAACAAACAAACAACGTCCGAACCGGAAACGTCATTGTATTATATATATTTTTTCACCTGTTGGGCAGGCAAAAAGGCCGGTTAAACATTGTAGGAAGGATATTATGTTACAATTTCATGATTTTTTAAATTGATTTGTTAACCTGGGTTTTTCTAGCTTACATGCTATGTTGAAAAAACGTAGAAAAATAATTACTTAAGTTCTGTAGAAATGATATGTCAAGACACTGCAAGATTTATCGCATAACATTCCGCCTATGTTCTTTGAACGCATGTTTTAGTATTTTTATGTCAACAGAAATTTATTTTATTAATAAAACTGTTATTATTTGGTAGACTTCCATTATTTTTCGTAGTCAGTTCTGTTTTTTTTTTTTTATTACGGACTAGGCAATCGTTTGACCACAATCTCACCTGATAGAAAGCGATGATGTGGTCGAAGGTGTAGCACGCTTGCCTAGTAGATACATATTCACTCTTGACTTAAACACACCGGGGTTATAATTTACCGGAAACACTGACGAGGGCAGGGCATTCCACTCCTTTACAGTTCTTATAATAAATGAAGAAGCGTAACGCTTCCTTCTTGTGCGAGGTATTTCAACCATGAAAGAGTAGCGCTTTGCTGATCGTCTAGTCGTACGGTGATGGGAAGGTGATTGGGGAATCAGGTTGTGCAGTTCTTGCGCACACTCTCCATAGTGCAATCTGTAGAATACCGCCAGGCTTGCTACCTCACGTCAATGCGCCAGACTTTGAAGCTTACTCTTTACCAGAGTGCCATCCCCAATGAGCCTGATAGCACGTCTCTCAATTGAATCCAAAGACTCGATTTGATACTTGGCAGAACCGTCCCAGAGGTAGCAGCAGTACTCCATACAAGATCGGACCTGTGCTTGATAAAGATTCAAAAGTTGTCCCGGTGTGATGTAACCATAGACAAAATACCAAGTTTTTTTTGCAGCTACTTTGGCTTTGGATTCAATATAAGACCCAAAATTCAGGTTTGATGTGAGTTCGACACCCAAAAGCTCTTGGTTTAGAGGACTCTTTTTAGCAGAAAACAAACACGCCTGCGTTTTAGTTAGCATCGCCCCAATCGGACTCGGCTTCTAAGGCTAAATTTAAACGGTCTACCATAGCCATTTGATCAGACGAGCAGCCCTCTAAGACTACTCGAATAGATCGTTCCCTCAAGAAATCAACTATCCAATTGCATAAGCCAATAGGTAACCCATATGAGGGAAGCTTGTTTAAAAGGCCATCCTGCCAGACCAGATCAAATGCCTTCGATATATCAAGGGAGACGGCAAGCGCCTCACCATGCATCTCTATGGCTTCGCTCAGTAGTGAGTGGCATACGCGAGAAGAACCCCAGAATGACTTGAAACAACTTGAAATGACTTGAATGAATTGAATGACTTCAATGTTGAAGTTTGAAAGTATTTTTTGAGTTATTGTGAGATTTAAGGTTGAGAAACGTTTTTTGTCATTTCCCACAACTTTGCAAATTGGGGCATGATATAATTAAGGATTATAGCGATGAAGTTCCAAAACGAAATGCAGGGGATTTTAGATCAATCGAGGCGCATGAGGATGATATTTAACTCATTAATTTTCAATTTAATTAAATAGTACTTGTAGTTGGTTAAATTTATTCTACTTTGGTTTCCAAGTTATTATAGGATAAAATTATGAACAAAATGAAATAAAATAATAACTTCATGTTTCAAATGTGTATAGTTTATTCTTCTAACGTAAATTATATAGTCAAATAGTCAAAAACCCATACCTACAAAAGTATTGCTAAGTTTATATCTGAGTCAAACGACATAAATATTTTGATAATTTCATACCCTGGCTAGAAAATGTTTTAAGAAGAGTAAGGTTTTTTTTGTTGTAATCTACCAAAGTCACTTACAATAATTAGAGTAAAATATTAAATGCGTCGTTTCAGTGTAAAAATCTTTGGAAGGACTCATCTAACATATTATGTAGCTAGATAATGACTAATCATCATCATCATCATCATCATCATCATCATCATCATGTCAGCCTTTAGAAGTGCACTGCTGAACATAGGCCTCCCCCAAAGAGCGCCATGATGCCGATCCGAGTTGACTTCGTCGGTAGACCTCTTTGTCGTAGTTGGATCTACCCAGTTGGATCGTCTGATCTAAGTAGACATAGTGATCAACAGCTTCGAAAATATCCTTTCCAACATAAACCGGCATGGGTATGACATGGGCATTTGACATGATGTTCGTCTTGCCCATGTTCATTTTAAGACCCACCTATTGGGAAACAATATTGAGGTCACTGTGCATTGTGCTTAGGTCTTTCAGGGTTTCTGCCATGATGACTTTATCATCAGAAAATCGAAGGTGAGTGATGTATTCGCCATTGATGTTAACACCATATCCGTTCCAGTTCAGAAGCTTGAATATATCTTCCAGTGCAGAGGTGAACAGTTTCGGAGAAATAAAGTCTCCCTGTCTCACCCTTTTTTGCAACTGAATAAAATTCATGGTGGCCTTGCTATACAAACACTTCAACACTTCGATGTACCACTAGTCAATCTGGCACCACTGTAATGACTGTAGCACTGCTGTCGTGTAACGCAGGGTTTAAAGGAGGTATCTACGTATTACAACGTTGGGTGACGTAACGATTAGGTAGACAGGAGTTTTTATCTCTTTGCGTTATATTATGACGTAACGCTTGGAGGCAAAATCAAAGCTTATCTAGAGTGAGATAGGTCTTACCTCTTTGCTCTACGCTATGACGTAATGCTCAGAGGAGAGATCTACCATATAAGAACGTTGTGACATAACCCTCAAGGAAGAACTGGCTGGTGGTGATAAGGTAAGATTATGAATTACCTTACTTTCAGTTAAACTTACTTTAGTCTACGATTAATGGACCGCAGAGGTAAGGCATTATCTTACAGTTTGCAAGATTGTGAATTACGCTTACCTCTGCATTAAGGCCATTAGAGGGTATGAAGTCTTATCGTTCTATGTCAATTGCTTGCCACTCTAGAAGAATAGCCGTAAAATGATGGATGGGGATTTATGCTTTTAGGGCATAAAACCTCCTGAGCATGAGACATTAACCTGGCTATTGCATTCGTTACGACGAACAAAAATTCAAATTAAAGAATCAAGACTCTTTGATTTTAAATTTAATGACAAGACACGTCTATAATATATGTTGAAGATCTGTTTATGGTATTTAAAAAATGACAGAATTACTCCAAGATATCTTTATAGATTAACCAGAGGGAAAACGGGAGGTTTACCTCTAGGTACTCTAATAATCAGAGACTATCTTGAATAATCTATAGATAATTGAGGCAATCTATAGAATTACCCAAATCACCCAAATCAGTCAAAGGAAATATTTTTTTAAGACCAGACTCTTGAAGGTTAAAGAATTTTGGACTCTAAAGCCTTCCTATCAGATTTCCCTAAATTTATTAAGTTGAAGGCCTACCTATCCTATAAGGGGAGGCTTCCTATATTTAATTATGTTAAATAGGCAAATATTAATATGTTATTTTATTGAGGTAAATCTTCTATCTTAGTAACAGGAACTGTTCGGGAGGAAGGCGGCAACTCGGTGAGGAGGACAGCGACTCGAGGAGATCAGCAACCCGGAAAGGAGGGTAGCAACTCGTTCTCAACTGTCTCGGAGTGGGCTCTCAATCTGATGAGGAGTTTCGATCTCCAACTTCAATCTTCGGTGATGTGGTAGAACTGGTCCTAGAGCCGTCTTAATTCTCGAAGATCTGCGGGATGAAGCAGATGCCTTGAAGCATTTTAACTCCCATACCAGATCAGACGAGCTCCCTTCAAACTGAATCTGTCTGGATGTTCGGTAGACGTCCCTCCACCGAAGATCTTCGGGGTACGGTGATGTCACCTCCCTGGCGAAGCCGTTGTAGCTGGTGGAGTGTGGTTGATCCGCAGTCTGGTAATTCATTCAAAATCTATGCGTTTAGGGAGAATAGTTAATTAACTTTTAAGAAATGTTCACTTTAATAAACGCACTCTTTAAAATTTTGTCTCTGTTTATTTAATTAAAACACTTTATACATGAATTTTAGAAAAGGACAACAGATCTTAAATGGAATTTATTTTATATATTATATTTATAAATCTTCATTATTAGAAGTCTGTATCTACACTGACCCCCAATCTGCTTTCATTTAAAAGGAAGACTTTCAAAGGCTTGAAAAAAGAACTTTGTAATAAAAGTCATATTTATCAATGAACAGTAACTTGATACAGAATTAAATGAGGTCAGTTAAGATTTACATTCGAATTATAAAATTTAAGAGAACAAAGTTGAAAACAGATGCTTTTTTGACGACTTCTGTCAAAATGAAATAAACTAAAAATGCAATTTTGCCTGTGGCCGTCCTTCAAAAATAATACTAAACTCAGAAGAATAAGAAAAATCCGGACTATATTTATGATTAAAAATATCAAATTCAATCAAATTTTACCAAAATAACTTATATATCAGGATTTACGCAATAAACTAACAAGGTAAGATAAGAATTACAGACAATAACACATATATCAAGTTATCTAAACTCTGACTCTGAACGAAACCAATTTTGGAAATTATTTACCTACAGAAACTAATAGTATGAACAGATAATATTATGTTGTTCTATGAAAATACATCAGATAACTAATCCTATCATCTCACAATCAATTTTTTACTCTAAAATTATAATTTTGTGTTAACATAAACGATATATTTTACGGAGTTGAAGAAAAATGTAACATAAAACAATCATCGTATCAGATGCAGCTTTAAAACACTACCAACCACTCAAAAGGTATAATTGGAGGTCAAGAAAAGTTAGATAGAAGGATAATTGATAAGATAGTTCCACCAAAGAATCGTAAGTACTTAAGCATAAAAAGAAATACTACACTGCCCAGGTCTCGACTGAATCAAAGGCTTTCTCGTAGTCCACAAACGCTAGACATAGTGGCCCATTATACTCTTCGGTCTTCTGTATAAACTGCCGGATCGAATAGATGTGTTCTACGGTTCTATAGCCTTTCATGAATCTAGCTTGTTCCGGAGGCCAAAAGTCGTCAAACATACGAGTGAGACGGAAAACAGCTTATAGACGTAACTCAGCAGCAAAATGGGCCTATAATTCTTTAAGATGGTTTTATCACCTTTCTTAAAGAACAAGACAACTACGTTCCTGTGCCAGGCCTCTGGCGTAGTACCCTCGAGGATGACGGAGTTAAACAGCTTCTGAAGGACTTTAAGTACCAGTTTTCCACCCGCTTTCAGTAGCTCTGTCGTTATTCCGTCCTCTCCTGGTGCCTTATTAAGCTGTTTGAGAGGCATACTGATCTCGTATATCGTCCGGGATATCTTCGGTATAATGTCGGGTCAAACGGGCTCTTGCATCGCTAGTAGTGCTAGAAGGACTACGCGATGAGGTGTATAATTGTCCATAGAACTTCTAGAGCTCACTCAAAATCTCTGGCTTCGACGAAACGATGCTGCCACTGTCGGTTTTCAGCTTCGATAACAGGCTTTGTCCAATAGACAGATCTCTTGCAAACAGTTTGGTGCCTTTGTTCCGCTCTATTGCGTTCTTAATACAAGTAGTAAATCGTGTCGCATTGACTTAGAGATCTGTTTATTAAGCAAGCTGTAACTCGACAAGTCACCTAAAGACTGTAGCCATCTCGCCTCGTTCTGCCATAAGTTTGAGTGTGTGCTCTTCTATTTTTGCTTAGTTCGTCCACTGTATCGCATTTGGTAAGTATTTGGAAGCGATTTTGGAGCTCCAACTGAAAGCTCTCGGGGTTTTGGATTTAGGCAGGACTTGGGCAAAGAGTAGATCTTATCAAACGAGACCTCTGCAGCTTTACGTTGATATTCAATGAGCCTCTTACCATGCGGTGATCACAACCGGTCTTAACCCTATTGATCATAGAGACATCATTGAATATATGCTTATTGGTCGTAAAAATGAAATCTTTCTCGTGCTTATGACAGCCATCCATTTCCTGGACGGGCGCTTCTTGAAAAAGTAGTTCATCATAAAGAGTCCCTCCTTTTCCATGAAGTCGACCAAGCATTGACCCGTTTGGTTCCGCTGTCCAAATCCAAACTACCAAATCCAAACTCTCAGTTCATTGCCATTCTTCATGCCCAGCCATGCGTTGAATTCTCCCATCACCACTGTGATGTGTGTTTTCGGGGCATGTATGGCATTAGAAATGTCGTCATACATATCCTCCACTTCATCGTCCGGGCGTTTCGAGTGTTGGGCGTACACCTGTATGACCTTCAACGAATACCGTTCGGTAATTCTGAGTATGAGGTTTGCCACCCTGCTTGAAATGCTTTCGATATTCACAATGTTGTTGATGAGGGACTTTGTAGTATTTCTTTTTATGCTCAAGTACTTACTTATGATTCTTTGGTGGAGCTATAATCTTATCAATTATCTTCTATCTAAACTCTTCTTGATCTACAATTATACCTTTTGAGTGGATGGTAATGTTTAAAACTGTATAAGACACGATGATTGTTTTGTTTTGTATTTTTCTTCATCTCTATAAACAATATCATTTATGTTAACACAATATTATGATTATGGTGTAAAAAATTGATTGTGAGATGTTAGGAATATTTATCAAATGAATAATTATTTATAACTCGTGTTAAAATGTCCTATAACCGGCCTCAAGTTATATGCATTATAGTCTGGCCTGTCTTTAGTATTGTATGATGATGATGATGAACTAGAAATGGTATGAATGTTGAGTCAGAATTATGATTTTTAACGAGAAATGGTATGAATGTTGAATCAGAATTATCGAAGTTATATATAACTACCTCCAGACATACATTTTAAACGTGTTATGTATGTACATCGGTATTATGTATTTTCATAGAACAACATATTATCTGTTCATACTATTGGTTTCTGTATGTAATTGGTTATGTTCAGAGTTAGATTTTAGATAAAACGATGTATGAGGTATTATTGTCTGTAATTCTTATCTTACCTTGTTAGTTTATTGCGTAATTCTTGATATTTTGGATAAATTTGTAAAATTACTTAACTTTATATTTTTGATCATAATGATAGTCCGGATTTTTCCAAATCTATTGAGTATAATATTTTTGATGAAAAACGCCCACAGGCTGACAAAATTAAATTTTTAGTTTATTTAATTTTGACAAAAGTCGTCAATTAGGCATTTGTTGTCAACTTTATTCTCTTAAATTTTATAATTCGAATGTAAATCTTAACCGACCTCATTTAATTCTGTATCAAGTTACTGCTCATTGATAAATATGACTTTTATTACAAAGTTCCTTTTTCAAGCCTTTGAAACTCTTCCTTTTAAATGAAAACAGATTGGGGGTCAGTTATCATTTAGATTTCAATCAGTTATCATATAGATATGATTTAGTAAACAAGTAAATTTCTAGAAATAATTTCCTCCTAAGATCTTTTTAGATCTTTTAAAAATGTAAAAAATGTTAAAATAATGAAAAAGTGAATTCAAAATTATAAGTGTCCATTTATTGGTAAAAGTAGTAGGTATATCATACCTTGGAATTTGTTGAACTATTTTTTAAATAATCCCCCTTAAACTCATAGATAATTGAGGAAGATCTACAAGGCTGCATTACACCAATTTTTCACCAGCTACGACGGCTTCTCCAGGAAGGTGACGTCACCGGACCCCGAAGTTCCTCGGAGGAGAAACACCTGCCGAAAACCAAGACGGATTTAATTTGAAGGGAGCTCGTCCGTTGGGATCTGTTATGGAAGTCAAAGTGCCCCAAGGCACCTGATTTACCCACAGATCCCCGAGAATTAAGACGGCTCCAGGACTGGTTCCACCACATTGCCGAAGACTGAATTTAGAGACCGAAACTCTTCATCAGACCGAACACCTACTCCGAGGCAGTTGAGAACGAGTTGCTATCTTCCTCTCCAAGTTGCTGTCTTCCTCTCCGAGTTGCTGTCTTCCTCTCCGAGTTGCTATCTTCCTCTCCGAGTTGCTGTCTTCCTCTTCGAGTTTCTGTCTTCCTCTCGAACAGTTTCAGATACTACGCTCGTTCCAGACGAAGAACATTTTACCTCACTAACCTTACGTATTAATATTTGCTTTTTAAGACATAATTAAATTTAGGAATCCTCCCCTTATAGGATAGGTAGGTCCTCAATTTAATAAATTTAGGGAAATCTGAAAGGGAAAACTATACTATAGCCATGTTAGCGTGTCGTGCTCATGAGAATTTATGTCCAAAAACTATAAATCCCAAACCATTATTTTGCGGCTATTCTTCTAGATTGGCAAGCCATTGTCGTAGAACGATAAGACTTCATACCCTCTACTAGTGGCCTTAATGCAAAGGTAAGCGTAATTCATAATCTTGCAAACTGTAAAATAACGCCTTACCTCTATGGTCCATTAGTCATAGACTAAAGGTTTTTAACTGGAAGTAAGGTAATTCATAATCTTACCTTACCACTACCATCCAGTCCTTTCTTTTGGGTTATGTCATAACGTTCTTCTATGGCTATAGATCTTTCCTCTGAGCATTACGTCACAGCGTAGAGCAAAGAGGTGACACCTCCTATCTCACTCTAGATAATCTTTTATTTTACCTCCAAGCGTTACGTCATAATATAACGCAAAGAGGTAAAACCTCCTATCTACCTAATCGTTACGTCACACAACGGCGTAACACGTAGATACCTCCTCTTACTCCCATTTAAGGGAGATCCATGTCTCCCCCTTCCTTAACCCTTCCTTAATGCGTTAGGTGACAACTTGTGAACGAGAAAACCGATACCGTGTTGGGACTGCTGGTCGCCCTCCCGGTAATAGAGTAAGTTGCCGGAATTGAAGGTCATCGTATTCTCTCCCTCTCTTCGGACTTCTGATAACCCTATAATACCCCAGCGCAACTTATTTACTACATATTCCAGCTCTATCAACTCCTCATCGGTCCTCAAGGTGGGTGCGTTATAAGTCTCTATGTCCAGAAATCGTGGGGTTTGCCATAGTCACCACGCTTGGCAAGAAGATTGGTGACCGCAGTGTAACAAATTTTTGCTCGGAGAACGCTGCTGCCCATCTTCCGGTGTGTAATCCCTTAGTCACCTCTTACGACATCCACGGGAGGATTGGGAGGGGTCTTATTCTAAGCCGAGACCACCACGCCACGGCAATGACTTAACTTAACATGTTCAGTTAATTTGGCTTTCAATGCTTTTAATGAGAGTAATTTTTTTATATGTGAGGGTATTGTATGCTAAACTTTTGCTCCTTCGTATGTATATTATAACTGGGAAACTAGCTCGGCGAATTCTGCGTTTGCTAACATGTAAAAGTTACTTATGTATATACATTCTTGTCAAGGGTTTTACGGATAAACATTCAAGTGTTATAAATATATAATAGATTTATTATCATAATTTTTATCTTCTTATACATTTTATTTGTGTACGTAAGATAATAATAATTGAACAGCATTATGATAATTTTATTAAAAAATATCAAAGTATGAATAGTGGCTAGCTTCATTTTGGCAGCACAACCCCAGATCTCAATCAAATATTATAAAATATGTGGTTTGAGTAAAGGGCTGTAGATGGTTCTATGTTCAATAACTGTCCATCCCTAAACCAATATATTTTTCACAGGTCTTTTTTTCTAAGTGTACATTGTTTATTTACCGACGTGTGTGGTGGAATCGCGCTAAAACGCTAAACCAATTGTCAAAACGGCGACCGTTATCGCTATTTTCAATATTTTCATACAAAAACTCTACTTCCGGTTAGGTTCACGTCGAGAGCGTCGATCGCAGGATGATCGCTCGTGAGCGTCAAATTTGATCTATCGTAATCGCAGAATGATGACTTTGACAGGAGTTCAGCGGCAGCAGTCCTGCTCGAAAACCACCGTAATTGGGTGGCAGCTGGAGACAGCTGGTCTGATGATGCAGTGTCCCTAGATACTACAAATCATTGATGAATAATACAAAGACTGGCGTTTGACTGGGCTAAATACAGTCAGCTCGCAGTTCCGTTAAGTACTTACAAAATAAAAGATTTGTTTTTAACAAAAAAATATCTCTTTTAGTAGATATACCCCACTTTGATGATGTGTAAATAAAACTAAAACTACTGTGATAAAACTATCCTAACCCTTTCAGACCTGAATTATTTTGTTTGTCTGTATCATTGTGATAAAAATTGCATGGCTAGGATTTACTAAATTACATGTGAATAAAATATAAATAAAAATCTACTAGTTATGTATGTCGTAATTGCCTACGCACTTCCATTCCACCACGGAGGTGATGGAAGGGGGGTATGTGGGGCTCGCCCCACTAAAACCAACCCGTGAGCAGTCCTCCAATGAGGTGGGTGAGGTAGGTGGGGCAAGATGAGGTCGCGTTAGCATTCTACCATCTTGCCCCAGTGGCAGGCCCAATCGGGCCTTTCCGCCTGTGGAGGGGCAACCTTGCTCACCAAAATAACCCCTCAGACATGTGGAGCATGCAAGCCGATGAAGAGTCCTTCGACTCTCCACCAGTGATCCATAACGGAGGAGAGTGACGCTTCCTCCTCCCACGTTTTCGAGCCGATGCCAAGTGCCCAGGCCCAACCTCCACGTCACAATCCCAGCACCGAATCCATCAAGTCGAAATATGGTAGGTCTGGGAGTGGACTACCTCCAGCCGGTGCCAAGCACCCGGGCCCCACCTCCTAAAGCCGGTGCCAAGCACCCGAGCCCCACCTTCTTGAGCCTGCACCAAAGCGCCCGGGCTCCACGTCACTAGGAGGCCCTCCTTCCGCTTGGCATCTCCATCAAGCTCGTCTAGGGTTGACCAAGCACCACCGGAAAAACTGCTGGCGTCAATATTTTGAATTTTATTCTGAAAATAGAAGAAAAATGCAGCCGTAAACCAAATAATTTTATTTTTGTACTATTATTGTGTTTGTCATATAAAAATACAGCATTTTATTTGATCGTTACGATTATCAAATATTTCATGAAAAGTGTTATTACTGCCTGATGTCCACGTTTGAGGACAAAACTAAATATCAAGGTATATCGTAAAAAAATATCAAAGGAAACTATAAAAAATATGTTACGAAGTATCTCATTTCGACAATTAATCTTTATACATTTATTTCAGTACGTATCTATCGCTAAAATCTAGGATTTAAAAATAAAATAGATAACTTACCTGCACACTTTCAAACTTTGCCGACTACTGGTCGAAACATGATGAAAAAGTAATCAAAAACAGTAAGAGATGGCGTTTCTAGTAACGATTTAATTTATATAGAATGTGCATAAAAGATCGCAACCGCTCTCAAATACAAACGTGACATATTTCCTAGTTTTATTTTAAACTAGCTGTACTCGCGGCTTCACACGCGTGGCCATTTCTCTAGGTTAAAAGAACTCTAGTACTATTCCAAGACCTGAAATACCAATATACCAACATGTAAACAAAATTCCTTCAGCCGACAATAACTTTTTATCGATTGCTTGGCTTCTACTCTTCGGATTGAGATAATAAGTACACCAGTTTTTAAGTCAAACTATAAGCTATCCAACAGTGAAAACTGCATTGCAATCGGTCCAGTAGTTTTCACGTGATGCGTGAACAGACTAACAGACAAACAGACAGACACGTACACGACAGTTTTTATTCTTTTTCAGTAGCTTATTTTTAGTATCCTACATCTTTTTTTTATACCCTTTTACATCCTTTTACAGATTTTTGGTACTTACTGCTTTATTATAGGTGCCCTTCACTTTTGGGCAGAAAAATAAAAATATGTGTTATATTACAATATTTTAATCATGCCTATAAAACAGTACCGTGACATATCTACTGACTGACTGACTAACTGACAGACAACGCCTAAAGCGGTGGACCTAGGTATATGAAATTTGGAGGAATATTCCTTGAGTATCCTAGAGGTGAACTACGGAAGTAACTATAAACCGTAAAACATGAATACCAACTCCAAATAAAATACCCCTATCGTACGGGGACCTTTTAATTTACTGGTATGAAAAGTATCCAATGTCCTACCTCATATTATGAACTCAAATCATGCCAAGTTTCATTTGAATTCATTCAGTAGTTTCGTCGTGTTGCGCGGCCAGGATACAGACAGACAGAGAGAAAGACAAAAATTAAAAAAAATACAGTTTTGGCCTAAGTATTGAATAAATAAGAACCTCCAATTGGACCCCTATCCTGCAAGAACTCTTTATTTTTTCGGGATGAATAGTACCCTAAATTTTCATCCACCTATATGGTGTGCTGTGACTTTGCGAAGTTCCCTGCCAGTAGTTTCGGCGTGATAAGTATTCGTTGAAATAAGCTTTTTCAGCCTATATCGTGAGGGAACCATTCAATATTTCGGGCTGAAAAGTATTCTACCTATATCCTACCTCGTGAAATGAACTCAAATCATGTCAAGTTTAATTATAATTAATTTAGTAGTTTCGGCATGATGCGCGTCCAAGGTACAGACAGACAGAAATACAGACAGAAAGACAACAGAAAAAAGTAAAAAAAACGGCAATGGCTTCAGTACGAATATGATTGAACTTCACGAACAGGTAAGTTCGTTTAATCACTACTTTCGAGCTTCGTTCTTTGATATTAGGATTATCACACATGTCGCACACATGTAGATGTTGAGAGAGAACAGTCGTGAAAAATGTTCGTTTAAGTAAGTATAAATAAGAACTAAGAATAATTATGAAATAAACTTAATTTATTGCTGCTGAATCATTATTAATGTTATATAGGTATTTTTATAAATTTTCATTAAAACAATTTGTCAGTTTTAACCTAGAGTCGGAATGTAAATATATTAGGTATTTCATATATTTCTTGCAAAATTACAATCAATAGCTATATCGCCTGAAACTAATCTGTTATAATATTCAGCAAATATAGCAGAGTTAGAAGACCAGCCCGCAGTCTTTCTGATAACATCCAGACTAACACACGATATATACGCTTTTGAGGTATTTGCGTGTCTGGTGCTGTGTGCGGTAGACAGAGACGTGTCTATGCCGCTGCTTCCCAACGCAATCTTAACCTTACTCTTAACTTAAGTTTGTGAACTTACTTCTCGATGCGCTTTTCTAAATGAAATGAACAATGATAACTAATCACCGTGACGTAGGTGCATGGTCTTATTAAGATATGTACGTAGAGTATTTGCAGGGCATATTTGCGGCCTTTGTAAGAAAAAAATAGGGTACTAAAAATACCGGTTGCATTGAACCTACACGCGATGTTTTGATTAGATCAGGGATTTTAATTATTAGTCCCGATTCAGACGTACTGAAGTTATTAATATTTATTTTTGATACTGTCTGTATTCTGTGGGCTGTTACGAGTGTTAGCAGAGTAAATAATTTTATGATATGCTGTTCAAGATTTAAATCTTCATTGGGATACGAATCCACTAAAAAAATTAAAACTTGATCGGTGTCCCAAGTTAAGTTATCCTTAGGTAACGTAGGCCGCAAATGAAATACACCCTTAAAAAATCTTTGAATGGAATTATTGTTCATTACATGTTGACCGAGTAATAACGATAAAGCAGATTGACAACTGTTTAGTGTGCCATACTGAGCGCTGCTGTTATAAAAGTGCGTTAAAAACAGAGTACATTAGATGTTGAAGCACTGTAAGTATTGATGACGTTTTCTTGGCAGTATAAAACCATTTTTTGAGACACGTATCGTACTGTTTAACTGTGTTATTGGAGAGGGACGCTATCATTATAGCAATGGATGACTGTGGGATTCCTCTTCGGAGTAGAGAAGTCCGGACAACAGACCGGCAATCAGTGTAATCCGGTGCACCGGATTACACTTTTCTCATTCACTTTTCTCATTGTAGCGATCGCGCTACAATGAGAAATGATCAAATCACCATGTGAACGTAGAATTAGGGGTTTTGATATAAGAAGTTGCTTAAAAAGGGGGGACCATGGTTGCGTAGGCCACTGTGGTACCACAACAATTCCAGTCGCTTTATCGTTAATAATTTTACGTAAAGTTTTTAAAATAATAGGTATTGGTGGAAACGCATAAAAGAAAAAACTGGTTCATGATAAAATAAACGCATTAATGGCATAGGCATCAGGATCTTTCTGCCATGATACATAAGTTTCACATTTACGGTTAATTCTACTCGAATACGTCGATACTAGGGTTACCAAAGTAAGCTAAGACTTTATCATACGCGTTTGAAGAAATTTCCCACTCTTTATCTAGGTGTGACTTCCTTGATTCACCATCTGCGACAACGTTCTCGATAGAACGAATGTAATCGGCATGTACCATGATTTTACGTGCCTCGCACCATTGCCATAACTATTTTTTAACATCAGTTAAGTGAAGAAACTGTACTCCACCCATTCTATTTACATATAATAATGCGGTCGTATTATCTATACGTAATAGAATCTGTCAATTTTGAGAATTTTGTGCAAAAACTTTAAGACCCAGGAATGCTGCAAGTATTTCTAAGTAATTAATGTGCAAGGAACGCTGGTAAGCATCCCAGGTACCGCTGGCAGTATCATCACCACAAGCAGCCCCCCATCGCGTGATTGAGGTATCAGTAAATATCTCCAAGGAATATTCATCAATTTTTATTATACTAACTGATTCATCTATAGTATTTAACCCCAATCAAAAACAGGTGACAATGTATCTTGTATTGTCATAAACTTTTCATAGTTTTCGTCAACTTTTAGGTTTAGAAATTTAAATCTATCTATGGCCTGGCATGCAGACGTAAGTTGTTCTAAAAATCGAGAGATATCTCTGATTTTACAGCGTTTAAATTTCCGGTACTTAAAATTTCTTTTTTAATCTTTCTTCTCATTAGGTAACCTAACTTCTAATTTTTTTTAATCTAATATATTTACTAAAAACTTGCAAGAATTTGTGGGTATGAAAGAACTTTTTTCAGTATTAATTATAAATCCCAAAGCCTCAAATAAAAGTGTTGTATCATTCACATTACATAAACTTGACCACTCTGGAAAATATCATCTAAATAAAAATTAGATAAATATCCCATGGAATGCAGCAGTTTTGCGACTGGTTTACGTATTTTAGTAAACACATACGCGGCTGTGTTCAAACCAAACAGCATTATTTAAATTTGTAAAGGTTATTACACCATTTAAAGCGTAAATATATTCTTGAATTACGATGAATATTAATGAAAAAATAAGCGTCTTTTAGGTCAATTATAAACATAAAAATTTCTATATATCAATTTCAATGCTGATTTGCGTTGATTTAAACGAGCTTAAAATGTTGAGTGTTAATAAAGTTATTTAACTGTTTCAAATTTAATATTAAACGTTGTTTGCCGTTTGGTTTGGGAACAAGGAATACGCTAGAAATATATTGGTCATTGCATGGTTGACACAACGAAATAGCCCCAATGGATAAAAGGTCATCTATCGATTCCTTAAAAGATTCAAACTCACATCGTGAATATTTGGGCTCCGTAGGAATAAACGTTTGAACTACTGGGCAAGAAAAAATAATTTCATAACCAGATATCCAAGAAAGTATAACCGGGTTATTAATTATCATAGACCATTGCTCATAAAAATAGATAAGGCAGCCAGGTAGCTGTACGGAGTCTAACGCCTGTAGCGAGCTTGAGGTTGACGCGATGATGACCTCGTAGCATTGTGACACGTTGGCACCGTTGTCGTCGTCGGTTGCCTTAAAATTGGAGCCGGGTGCACCACCCGTGTGCCCCTCTTGCCCCCTGCCAGCGGTCTGCGTGTCGCAGGGGGAGCCTTGAAGTTTACAGGCCTGGCCTGTGGTCTTATTGGCCATTGGACTGCAGACTTCATAGTTGAAGCTGCCCTTATATTTGTTCCAGACTTGCTAATGGTTTTTGCTGCCTTTAGTGTTTCCGACAGGTTGCTACCAAAGAGCATTTCATCAATTTTTGTTTTTTTTAGCTGATCCTTAATCTGCGCGAGATTTAATCTGCATGTTGTGTGTCACCTAACTAGCTACATTGTATGCGCGCGAAAAAGCTACCAAGCGTACGACCACGCGCCTACAGTGCATGTGCACTCGTAACAAGGTAGTAGCTGTAGAAGTATACGAGCTGTATCCATCAAAAGTTTCATAAGTTCCGGGTTTTTATAATTCGATGAAAAGCGTGATCGCTGCACTACTAGATGTCAAACTGCATGAAGTCATTTCTTGTTTATATTCGATTCCTTTGTCACGTTTAGCTTGGGTTTCTACTATAGAAGTTTTGATTTCAGAGTTAAGGGTTGGCACTTTTATGAGTTTACAGTTATATATATATATATATATATTAACCGGAATCAGGTATTTTTATGCATATTGCAATATACATCTAATATGGGCGATGGACTCGTGGTTACACCACGACACGAGGCTAATATCGTGCTATTATAATATTTAAAATAGTATGCAGTTGTCTATGTATAGAGCCCTATTTGGTATAAAATATTTTTCACCTCACAAGCTCGGAAAGATTATGTTTGTCATTTGAAATCTGAGTGTAAAAATGCATTTTACCCGCTAGCGTGGAAAGAGTTTTTAAAATTCGAACTCTATTCAATAGTTTTCTATACTGCCAGCCCATTGAAAATACATGCATACGTATTTATATATCATATTATTATTTGATTCGATTCGACTCTACTCGACTCTATTCGACTCTATTCGGATCTGTTTGACTCCACTCGACTCTACTTGACTCTACTCGCACTCCTCGCTCTCTTTGATTCTAATTGACTATATTTCACTCTTCTTGACTCTATTTGTCTCTATTCGTCTCAATCCGTCTCTATTCGTCTCTATTCATCTCTATTCATCTCTATTTGTCTCTATTCGTCTCTATTCGTCTCTTTTCGTATCTATTCGTATCTATTCGACTCTACTCAACTCTATTTGACTCTAATCGACTCTACTCAACTCTATTTGACTCTAATCGACTTTATTCGACTCTATTTGACTCTGATCAACTGAATTCGAATCTTCTCGACTCTACTTGACTCTATTCGATTCTGCTCGAATCTGTTCAACTCTAATTGATTCTATTCAATTCATATGACTCTATTCGACTCTATTCAACTCTATTCGACTCTACTCGACTTTACTCGACTCTACTTGACTCTGCACGACTCTATTCGACTCTACTCGACTTTACTCGACTCTACTTGACTCTGCACTACTCTATTCGATCCTACTCGACTCTATTCAACTCTAATCGACTCTATTCGACTCTACTCGACTCTATTCGTCTCAATATGACATCATCAATATGACTTCATATGACATCAGACATCATACATATACAGTTATTTTGCGTCTCGTACTTATGAAACCCTCGCTACGCTTCAATAGAAGTACTCGTGACAAAAATCACTTTGCAGCAATAAATAAAATAGTCACGTGCAAAACAGTTATTTGTTATGCAGAACAAATAACTGTTCTGCACGTGACTATTTTTAAAAAAAAATCGACAATAATGGATTTTCATAGGACATTGCTGGTGATGCTCACCAGTAATGACATTCCATACAAATTTGGTGGTGCATACTTGAGTAACGCGGAATTAAGAAGGTTGTCAAAATAATGAACATATTACAATCATTTTTGAGTTGCCACTTTTCCATTAATGTGTTTCAATAACTAGCCTACATATGTGTTTAGACGCAGCTTATTAAAACAGCAGTGATATTATTTGTAATAACAAAATCATATTGCAATTGCAATGAGTTATAGTACATAATAAATGTATTTACAGAGCAAATATGTTTTCAACATCCAATAACAAGGTACCTGTCTTTATTCATTACATAGTGCCTAAGGGTTCAGCAGCGTGATATGTTACCATTTTCAACGATTTTTGCTCAAAAGCACGCCCATACTCGATGCATGCCAGTGGCACAGAATAAATCATAGTGTATTGCTGGGTAAATAGATCGTTGTTTTTTTTTAATACGAAACTTTACTTATGTGTTTAGTTGCTGCATCGCTTTCCATCAGGCAAGATCGTGGTCAAACGATTGCCTAGAAAGTAATAAAAAAAAAAACTTCCAAGGCAGGTAGTTAATTTCCATAAACTAGTGGGCTCTATGAGCTGTAGATACCGCGAGTCTGTATTTGCATAGCTTAAAACTGAATAGTTGTTCACCGCGCACCTTAAAACAAAAATCTGAGACATGAGCGCTTAGATTATTTGTCACTTTATTAACTACCTAATGCTTTAGGTTAAAATCATAGTTATATGCCGAAATTCTCTTCTGATTTGATGTAACACAGGAAATTTGCGTTTCATTTGTATTATTTTGACTATTATTACTGGTACGCTTTCCGAAACAGTTTTTCGATTTCAAGAGCCCACTGCTGTATGTTCTCATTATTGCGCTGAACCCGGTCTTTTAACTGAGCACGAAAGACGTGCTCTAAGTGTGCATCACCTAATCGAGATTCCAACGCTTCGAGTGGCTGTTCGTAACTGAAATTCTTTCCAAGGGCCTCCAGAATAGTTACGGCCTGGTCGCGAAGGCCCCGTTTGAAAGCAGTCATGGGCTGAAACCCTCAACTCCTTGAAGTTTATGCGTCATAATAAGTGTAACAAAAAAGCATTATGACTATTAAAAAAAAAACGAACTATTTTTATACGTCTTTAAAAGGTGGGTACTTTTTTGAAAAATTTCGAAATATTGAATCGACAAAAACGTATTTAATTATCGAACATAACAAAATTGCACAAGAAGTGGTCGAGAAATGCGATCTGTAGAGAAAAACAGCCGGAGAGATCAATATATCCGAATATTCGTCGGATATATTGATTAAGGGTCTAAAAAATGACTGTGCGGTTGGGTTTGATGGCATTTCATCTAAGATTATCAAGCAATCAGCACCATTTGTGTTTCTCGTCATTACACATATTTGTAATTTAAGTCTTTCTTCTGGTTCGTTTCCACGCATTTTTAAAACATTCATAATTACACCTCTCCATAAGAGTGGTAACAGAGAGTATGCCGAAAATTACAGGCCAATATCGATTCTACCATCCATTTCTAAAATCTTAGAAAAAGTAATTAAATGGCGACTTACGTCATACCTCATAAAGTATAAAATTCTTTCGCCCTCTCAATTTGGCTTCAGGGCTGGTCGGTCATCAGAGAACGCAGTGTCAGAGCTGAAAAATTTCATTGTCAGTGGATTGGACCGTAAAAATAAAGTAATAGGAATATTTTTGATCTCGCTAAAGCCTTCGACAGTGTCCATTCCTTTACTTGTGAAGAAACTCGAACTTGTTGGATTACAAAATAGCGCGTTACATCTAATGGCAGATTACTTAAATGGGCAGACTCAGAGGACCAAAGTTGGTGATTTTATAAGTGAAGAGGAATCAATAAGTTATGGTGTTCCTCAAGGTAGTGTGCTGGACCTGAGCCTATTTTTAATTTACGTGAACGATCTCTGTAACCTAAAGTTAAAGCAGTGTAAAATTATTTCATATGCAGACGACAACATCGCTCATTTTTGTCGGTAAAAGTTGGGAAGAGGCTCGTGCGCATGCCGAAGAAGGTCTGAGAACAGTAACTGTATGGTTGCGTGAAAATCAGCTTTCCCTTAACGTTGATAAAACAAAACTCATCACTTTCTCAAATTCAAGACGCCGCACACCTGTTATTGATATTAGAGTACACTTTAACTGTGCAGCTACAAGCTGCGACTGCCCAATATTACAATGTGTTCCACATATCTAGTACCTTAGTTTAATTATAGATAGAAGATTGACGACCGTCCCTATTACCTCCGTTATTCCTTTCCATGCACCGTTGTCTGGAAGAAATCGCTCTGAGCGAGAAGACCGCCCATTGTGACACTTTATTATTAATTTTGTTTTTTTATTTGTAAGATTATTTGTGTGGTTCAATAAAGAGTTATCTATCTATCTATCTATTGACCTAGACAACTCATATTGAAAATCTGAGCAAAAGAGTAAGGAAACAAATATATGTTTTTAAAAATTTGCGTGACGTGGCTGACCGGACATTGCTCATCAATGTGTATAATGCACTTTGTAGATCAATTCTAACTTATTGCAATACATTCTGGGGCGCAGCGTGTGGTACTTACATGCTAATGTTGGAACGTGCTTAGCGTGCAGTATTAAAAGTGTCAACTTTTTGGTCATTTAGATTTCCAACCGTAGAGCTTTATAAAGATTGTGGCATACTGACAGTTCATCAATTATATATAGAAAATCTAATAATATTTCAACATAGACAGATAAATACAAAAGAAGTAAAATCAAAATTAAAAAACATAAGAAGAAGGACAGAGTTTTTTACAGACCTAAATTTAATACGAAACTAGCCAAACGACATCAGTCTTTTCTCGGTCCTTATTTGTACAATAAGGCTTGTAAATCAATTGATAACTTAGCGTTCGTTAATAACAGAAAAGCGATTTAAGAATTAGTACTAAACAAGTGGCTGAAAAACCTTAGCCATGACGAAACCAAATCATTACTTAAGGTTTTAGTATGATCGTCAGGAATATAATATACTACACATACACACACAAATACACATACACACTCACACACACTCACCCCTCACCTTCCCACACAAACACAACTCACTCTCACAAACGATTAGAAGAACTTAAAGTATTAACTTACATTAACTAAATGATACTGGAAATGTACTCACCTTAATTTTTTGAATAGTACCGATTTAATTTCTGTAATAACAATTATTTATTCTGGCTGTAATGATCATTGGAAGGGTTTGCAGACACCTACGACACAAGAATTTTCTTAGTGCAGGTTCTGCACGTCATTGTTATCTGTATCTTACAAGCCATTAAAAGCTTAATAAAGTAATTTTGAAATGTTCAATATTCAATTTATTGTAAGTTTTCACTCAACCTGTACTTCTTTATTATTGCTTCGTTTTTGTATATGCCTTGTATATTTATTTTTTGAAAAAAATATATTTGATTTGATATGAGCATTTTTGCCCAAGCTGAAACGGAGGCGCTTCGCTCGTGCTTCGCGCTCGTTCGTTAATATTATTCAATAATATTGATATTATAATTATTGTAGCTGTGTTCCAAGACCTAAAATACCAATATACCAACATTTGATCAAAATTCCTTCAGCTGTCAAAAAGTTTTTATTGATTGCTCGGCTTCTACTCATCGGATTGAGATACCAAGTACACCAGTTTTTAAGTCAAATGCTAAGCTATCCAACAGTGAACCGCATCGCTATCAGTCCTGTTGTTTTTACATGATGCGCGAACATACAGACAAACAGACAGACACAAATTTTAAAAATATTATATTCTTGCGCTTTAGCTTATTTTAAGTACCCTAGACCATTTATTTTTAACCCCCGAACAAAGAGACGCGTAAATGTGTGTGAGTATGTGTGTGTGTGTGTGTGTGTGTGTGTGTGTGTGTGTGTGTGTGTGTGTGTGTGTGTGGGTGGGTGTATGTGTGTGTGAGAGTGTGTATGGGTGTGTGTCTGGCTGTGGCATCGTAGCTCCCAAACGAATGGACAGATTTTGATGCAGTTTTTTGTTTGCAAAGCTTTTGTGATCGAGATGGTTCTTAGATATATGGGGGGAGAATAATAATAGATATATGATCTTAGGAAGATGTGAGAAAAGGGGGAGAAAATCGTATCTCTCAAACGAATGGACCAATTTAGATGGTTGTTTTTTTATTCAAAAGGGTAAACTTTCCGTGTAGTCCCATATAAATTTCATCAAAATTGGTTTAGTAGTTTTAATAGAAAATCAATTTGTTTTATAGATAGATAGATAGATAACTCTTTATTGTACACCACATAGAACAAAAATACAATAATAACTAAAACATTCATACAAAATATATGGGACAATGGGCGGTCTTATCGCTAAAAAGCGATCTCTTCCAGACAACCTTTGGATGGAAAGGAATTAATATACGGCAAAGACGGTGGCGCATTATAATATAATAAATAATAAAAACTGAATACAATGAATAAACATATATACACATATATTCCAATATACCTACACATAAAAATGTAAATATATAGTACAGTATATATATATATATATATATATATATATATATATATATATACATAAATACATATCCATATACATAGTATATACATTATAATAAATTACATTTACTACATATACATTTACAAAATATATACAAACATAATAAAAATAATATACAGTGAAACCACAACAGAATAATAACAAAATAGCAAGAAGTGATATTAATTAGAGAGATAAAACTTCTTTACTTATCAGACAGGAAATTAAAACGTTCCTTAAGATATCGCGGGGAGGAGGGATTAAACAAAACTCTATAAAGAATAGAGAGTATATGAGTATTCCGGCGGAGGCGTATTGGAAGCCACTTGAGCTTAGTGCGAAATTCAGAGACATGATCATATTTGCGCAAACCTAATATAAATCGAATGCAGAAGTTTTGAAGACGCTCAAGTTTGTTTAGCTGGTCTTCAGTAAGATCTAGATAGCAGGCATCGGCATAGTCTAAGACTGGGAGCAGAAGTGACTGCGCAAGAGCAATTTTAGTGGCAGTGGGCAAAAAAATTCGGAGTCTTCTGAGGGAACCTGCAGAAGCAAATAGCTTTCGACTGACGGTTTCCATCTGAGGAATCCAAGTAAGGCTCTGGTCTATAATTAGACCTAAACTTTTGATACTCTGACTATATGGAATAGTGGACCCTCCAAACACAACTTTGGGTAGAACTGACCAATCAACTTTTGATATCATTCTGGAGCTGCCAAGAATTATTACCTGTGTTTTAATAGGATTTATTTTTAGCCCATAAGCTTTACTCCAGTCAGAAATATGGCGTAAATTGGAATTAGTAGTTTCTATGGCACAAGAGAGAGAGCTAAGTGGGGCTTGGCAATAGACTTGGAGATCATCAGCATACAAGTAATAAGGAGAGGTTATATGTTCTGATATAGAATTAATAAAAATTCCAAACAAGAGAGGAGAAAGAACGCCACCTTGCGGTACACCAGAAGTTGTATCACACCACGAAGAAAAATGTTCATCGAGGCGTACTCGCTGCCGGCGACCATGCAAATAACTGCGAAACCAATCAACCACTGCAGGAGATAAGTTAATAGAGCGTAGAATGGCGAGAAGAATATCGAAGTTGACAGTATTAAATGCATTGCTGAAATCTAATAATGTCAGCACAGTCAGATCGAAACGTATGTCATCTGTTATTTTAAGGAGTGCAGTTACCGTACTGTGACCAGCCCGGAAACCGGATTGCATAGGATTAAGTAAACTATTTCTATTTAGGAAACTACAAAGCTGATTAAGGATGAGGCGCTCAAGTACTTTGGATAGGAAAGGAAGTATAGAAATAGGACGATACTCAGAATAGGACTTAGGATTGGATTTCTTAGGTAACGGAATAACTTGGGCCTCCTTCCATTGAGTAGGATACACACTGTTTGATATACAAGTGTTTAAAATGTGGCAAAGTATAGGAATAACCGAATCCAGGATAGGTATCAACATGTTTCGGCTAATAGCATCACCTCCCACCGCATTGGATGTTATTGACAATACGCTCTTCTTAACATCACCCACAGAGAATTGATTAAAACTGAAAGGATCGTAATCAGGAGTTGGAATGGTTGAAAGACGCCGCAAAGTCATAATTTTGGTTGAATCGTGAATGTTAGAAGAAGAGGAGAAGTGAATATTAAGCGAGTGAATGTCCAGATTCTTGGGAATTGAAGCCTCCCTTGATTTGCCAACTCCTAAAGACCGTAGAAATTTCCAAACTTTAGCTGGATCTTCGTTTTCAACAGATTGATGGATATGGCGACGTTGAGCATCTCTAAACACTGTATTGCACCGATTTCGAACACGAGCATATTTAGTCTTATTAGCATCATTAGGACGACATTTAAATCTATTTTGTGCTACAGCTTTTTTATGCATAAGAGCTTTTAGTTCATCATTGAGCCACGGTGCAGGGAGATGTTTTATTTAAACAGCTCTCAAAGGAGCATGTACATCATAAAGCTTGGTGATAAGTGAGTTAAATATAGCAACCTGGTCATCTACCAACTCCACGTCAGTAATAGGTGACCAGTCTATGGCCTGCGCATCCTTGATAATTTTTTCCAGATTCATGCCACTAAAATTACGCTGAAGAATTATTTTAGGTTTAGGTTTAGGAGGACGGACTTTATATAGGACAGGAAAACCAAATCATGATAAGAAAATGCATCAGCGGGAAACTGACCATGCTTAGCAACATGCTGAGTAGATGACACGAAAATAAGGTCAAGCAGAGATGGAGTTGAATTTGGAAAGTGGTGAGTCGCGTTGACTGGAAGTATATGCATGTTGCTTGACGTAATGATAGATTCCAATGATGCAGACCGAGAATCTTTTTTAAGGAGGCATGTGTTAAAATCACCCATGATAATGGATTGATTGTAGAAAGGGATAAGATCTTCTAAGATCTTTTCAAATGAGGAGAAAAAGTTGATACGTAAAGAAGGGCTATAATAGACTCCGAGAAGAATTTTGTTATGAGAAAGAATAACTTCAATAAAAAGATGTTCACCAGCTTTCAGCGGCGGTGGCTGTGCTGACAAACTAATTATCGAGAAAGAAATATGAGCACGTAAGTAAATGGCCACACCGCCACCACCACCACCAGTTCGATCATTACGTATGAGACGAAAACCAGGCAAAGAATAAGTTATGGAAGGGAGACATGGTTTCAGCCAGGATTCAGAGACTAATATAGCATGAATGTTTTTATGGTTAAATGATGCCAGCGTATCGGGGAAATGTGCCGGAATACTTTGCGCATTGATATGAATAACATTCAAGTTTTTCGGTACATCAGAAAATTCATTTTCAAGCGTATCAGAGAGTGTGGGTAAACTAGAAAAGCTGTCTTCACTGCTGCAATCAGAAGAAGAAGAAAAAGAAACTTATCATCATCACTAGTGCTGCTATTAAAAATATTAAACATACTAAATAATATAAATATAATATAAAATGAATAGAATAATAAAATATATGTATTAATAAGACTGAATTCAACTCAAGATTTCAGAATTTCTTTCCACCCGCTGGATGTGTTAAACATAACTTAAGATTAACCAATAAATCACACACCTACCATTAGATTTTGCTCACACGTATATAAGAAAGTATTTAACAGAAGTATATATTCTAACAAGCTTGACTTTATTAAAATGAACACAATACTCAAATGCCGTTCTCTCAGACAATAAGGACGACGGAAGAAAATGTAAAATAAAAGAAAAACAAATGTCACGTTGTCAAGTCAAAGATACTGACTGACATATTGACAGTACATAATATAGCGTACCTAAAACATACAAATTATAATATATATAAAATTCTTGAAACACCGACCATTAGGTGTTTTTGGTTTTTGAAACTAGCATCACGAACATGACAACAAGCCGCATATGCCTTAAAAAAGAAGTCAAATTAACTAGCACTAAAATTGACATAACACTGGCTAATGCACTATTAGTGTGGAGCCAAATAATAATTAAAAAAGTAACATTCTCTATGATTTGTAAAAAAGGAATGAATCAACATCGAGTTTTTTCTTGAAACGTATCAAACTTGAAGGTGGAACGTAAACACTGACAAAAATAAAATCAAACCAAAGGATAAATCAACTTAAACAAATAACTCAGAAAAACTAACAAAACAAAATGTGAACAACTGATAATGCCAAAGGAACTATTCTTTACTAGCAGCAGCGGCTCTTTTGATTTTCTTTACGGCTTCCTTCGGGGCAGCCGGAGCTTGTTTGGAATTATTAATAGTGGCTTGCTCACCGATTTTATCAAAATCCGACAGGCAGGTCACTCTATGGCGCATTCCATCTATCCCCAACACAAAAACGGTGCCTTCCCTTGACCAGGTCTTTGTCAAACCGAACCGCTGACGCGCGGCCATGAAGACAGTGTGCCGCGCTTTAGTCAAGAACTCTGATAACGTTATACCCGAACCCTTGAGGCTGGCTTTGGCACTCTAAACTTTATTGCGCAATGCCAAGTCACGAATCTTCACTAGGACAGGCCTAGGCTTATCTGGGCTGGCCGCACGCCCCATTCTTTGACAGCGGCTGATGCTATCTGTAGCGAAGTCCGTCAGCTTCAACCTGTCAACAATCGTCTTCACCACTACAGCGGCAATATCTTCAGACTTCGACTCAGGAAGACCATGAAGGAGCAGAATTTTCCTCCGGCTCTGCATTTCCATGTTGTCCTGATTGCGAGCAACAAACTGCACTTGATCTTGGAGGGCCCGAAGTGAAGCAACAACAAAGGTCTTAAAAAATGAACAGTCAGCAGCCAAACTGGAGGTGGTGACAGGAATGGAGGTCTTTTGTAATTCATCCTGGAAATCTTCCATTCGCTGCATAAACACTTGCTGCATTTGAGACATGGACTCCTTGATTTCCTCCATCATACAGTGCAGTGCAGTGAGTGTCAAAAACCAATGAAGTGCTGATGTGATTAAGGAGATAACACAAACCGGCAGGTAGGGGGTCCTAAGCTTTAATTTAACATGTGTGTTTTATTTTAAATCAAAATTAAATCTTTGCAGTTTATGTTTTGTTAGTGTATGTTCTCTGATATCTTGGGATTTCTGAACCGAACTAGATGGTTGTTTTTACTTGAGTAAGAAGACCTCTAGTGTGGAACTGTATAAATTTCATCAAAATTGGTTTATTAGCTTTAAACAAGCTTTAATTTAATTCACTGTTATAATGTTAAAAACTCTTTCTTATCTTATGTTGTATTTATGCATTATTATTACGTTGGTAATTTCGAAAAAGTGACACTATTCTGCTTCAATTGTAGTTATTTTATTCTTTTTATATAAACATAAACATAACTAATAATATCCCTTACTTATACGCTCATAGCAATTCTATTGGTATAGACTTTCTACGGTTTTTACAATCCTAGAAGAAAATAGGATGCTTTTTTCGCGATAAACTGTAGTCCGCGGGGACGAAGTCGCGGGCGGGAAAACTAGTTACTCGATATATTTCGAACTATTTAAAAAACTTAAAATCACAAAAATAAACATATTATCTTAAGTTCTATTAGTGGTATTTTTTCATACTTCTATGTCAAGCCTTTTTAGATCTAAGGCTAATCACAAAATGTTAGCCCAGTAAAAACTTGAATAACTCAAAAACCGTAGGACACACAAATTTTGCTATTTGGGCACATTAACTAAGCAAGGAAAATTAACCTATTCATGTATTTGGTTCTGAGATAAAACGATATTGAAAAAAATATTTTGCTGGGGTAACGTTTCAAATATTACCGCAGCAAAATCTGTTTATCACGATTATTTCTGAAAGTACTTGACACATTTTGCTATTTGAGTACATTTACTCCTCACGACAATCTAATTTACTTACATACTCTCATCCTTCTAAACCCCAAGATTTTGCCCCTACAAAGTTTGTAAAATATAAAGAGGTAAAGTTTGTGAGTTTGTGTGTTTGTAGTACAAAGAAAGTTCGAAATATATCTAGTAACTAGTTTTCCCGCCCGCGACTTCGTCCCCGCGGACTACAGTTTATCGCGAAAAAAGCATCCTATTTTCTTCTAGGATTGTAAAAACCGTAGAAAGTCTATACCAATAGAATTGCTATGAGCGTATAAGTAAGGGATATTATTAGTTTATGACGTAGCGTAAAGAGTAAATAGGGGAGATATTTAACCCATATTTATGGGTAAAACAACCAACCATCACCAGCCTTAGTTTGATTACCAATGTGACCTGACATAGTAAAAACAAGTACAAACATCGCCATCCTTCACCTTAGTAATCAAAGTTAGCAATGTGCGTTTAAAAAAATATAATAATGCATCAGTCCGACACCATAGTTGGCTCCTCACTAGGCCATGCAAAATCGAATGGTTTTCGTTTCCGAAACTTGAGATCAGACTCCCGATTAGGTGTCCCGATACTGGACACCTAATTCTGGAACTATCAACTTCTTAATGGTTTTTGATTTCTAGGAAAAGAAAGATTTCTACGAATCAAACAAGTTGTGATCTATCAGGCTTTTATCAATATAAGAATGCCACGGACAATGTGTGAATTTTGTTCTTTTCATGAAACTTACCTACCGGATTAATCGAAAAAAAAAAAACTAATTCGACTTTATAAAAAAATGATATTTTGTAAACAACCACTAAAAATAATAATTTAATTACAATTGAGCCAGAACAGTATCACTTTTTCGAAATTACAAACGAAATATTAATGCATAAATACAACATAAGATAAGAAAGAGTTTTTTGACGGCTGTGCCAAGCCGAGCCATAATAATAAATATGGTTGAGCTTATTCAAAACGACAATGTCTTAAACGGCTTGACGTGCTATGTAAATTATAAAGCTTTTAAAGTAATTATCTACAAAACTTTATCATTTACTAGATTGCTGTATTCGTGTCAATCGGTTTGTGAGCGTGTAAAAGTCAAAATCTGCTCGTGTGAGTCTCTTGTTTTGTCTCTTCTGTGTTTCGTGTTTTTTTATGAGGGTGCGTCATAGACAACTGCATATTACTTCGTACGTAGATAGGTATGTATTAATTTTGTAAAGATATTAGATTTAAATTATGCCTGGGTTTGGCTCCGCCTTCAAAAAACTCTCTTATGTTGTATTTATGCATTATTATTTCGTTTGTAATTTCGAAAAAGTGATACTGTTCTGGCTCAATTGTAATTATTTTATTCTTTTTAGTGGTTGTTTACAAAATAACATTTTTAATATAAAGTAGTTTTTTTTTTTGAAAAAATATTTAATTTTTTGATTTGCACATCGGAAAGAATATATGCCAAAGAAAAAAGTAGACACTCACTCACTTTAGACTCAAAGCGTTGTTAAATTAAAACCAATGATGAATAAGACCTACATAATTATATAACAACTGAATTAGTTTAGACCATTTTCCATCATTTTGTTGTTGCGTTCCTGTGACTACCTTCTGGTTCCATCATCAGTGACGCGCACGATTGCAACCAAAATTCTGGGTGGCACTGCAACTGTTATGGGCCGACGTGATGTTTACCATCAGGCGAGCAACCTGCCCGTCTCGTCATACAAAGATATCAAAATATATACAATTTTTTTCAGACCCACTGGCCCTGAATAAGGGAGTTTATGATTTTGTTATTAAAATACTTATTTATGATAAGTTTAATTTTCATGATGTGATTATGAGATGTTGTTTGGACTATTAAAAGTGCCTACATAAAATAAATGCATTGGGCTTTAACTTTAAATACGTTTTATATTTCATCCCAAACACTTTTGTAATAGAAAAAAGTTAGATTCAAAAAGTTGATTATCAAATTCATGCGTATTCGTATGCACCTGTAAAATAATTGACAATGTGTTATATTCATATAGGTATCAATTGCCTAATATTCTGATTATATAAATCTGTTTGGGTATCTGAACGAAGTCATTTCATTAATAAACTATTTGTTACCTATAAGTATTTGAAATTGGTTCAATATGTTTTTAAACTATGTTTTCTTTATTCAATTCAATTCAATTCATTTATTCATCTTTTGACATATTACATGTACTTAGACAAGTCACTTACAGAACATTGTATCACAAAATATAAATTGGGTAAAAAATATTCAAATTTATTCTAAGATTCAAATAAAGTTTTCTGCAAAAGCAACGTCAACACAAAATATTGTAAGCAATTAAGATAAGTACACAACACAATAAAGTCACTATATATCAAAGATATTTCTATCAGCAAAAGCTTCGTCAAGTTTGTCGTGTAGCTCTTGGCTATTAAATGATTCTTAATACAAGTCAAAAATTCAATTTCATTTTTATTTCTTATTTCTAATGGAATTTTATTATATAATTTAACTGATATACATAAATAGCTTTTAGATATTTTTGCAAGTCTAGTTTTTGGCAATACAAAATTATTTTTATGTCTTGTATTGTGATGATGTATATCCTTAAGCAGGGTCATATTAGATACATTTTCTCTTACATATAAAAGGTTCTGGTATATAAATTCCCCTACCATCGTCATAATTTTTTTCTTTTTAACTTTGTTACATTAACTACTTATGTGTCTTATGATTTCGCCAATAAAACTATCGATAATATTATGCCAGACCAGAGTCATGACAACACTATTTCACGCAAACATTTACATCTGTTTTATTGTAATATCGTTCATCTGTCACTGTTGGTCTTGTAAATTCTAAGCCTATGTGCGAAACAGTTTTTTTTTTTCAAATTACATTTACACTGTTTTTTCGATTTTTGTATTTAATCGAATTGCCACACAATTAAACTAGTACCATAAACCAAAAAAAGAGCCTTAATACCACCCAAACTTGCAATAACTCGAAAAGTTTGCAAATTTAGGTCGTTAGGGTTTACCAAATTCGAGCTTTTTTTGATGGTTATGGTTTGATGGTTTGATGGTGAATGGGAGTGAAGATCGTAGCTCCCAAACGAATGGACCGAAATCGATGTGGTTTTTATGTTTGAAAACTGATGTGATCGAGACGCTTCTTAGCTATTAAAAGAGATGGGGAGCCTGGGGTTTTATATATTTTTTAATTTGTGCTTATCTACACTAATATTATAAAGAGGAAAGATTTGATTGTTTGTTTGTTTATAATGAATAAAATCAAAAACTACAGACCCGATTTTAAAAATTCTTTCACATTAAGAAAGCTAAATTATCAGCGAGTAACACAAGCAGTATTTTATTTTTCAAAAAATTGCAATAATGTAACCCAAGGTAGCAAATTTTGAAAATTGCAATAATGTAACCCAAGGTAGCAAATTTTGCAAAAAAACCTCGATTACTTTGTATCACAAAGTAAGAAGGAGATACGGGTCTTTGTATATGGATCGTTGCCATTGAAACGAAATTACAGAACATCTAATAATCATTGACGTAAGAAATGCTCTATGCTAATAATACACGAAATAATAACAAGTCTGTCAAGTACGTGAGTAATAATGCAGTTGTCTACGATCAAAAGTACTGCTGCCAATGATTTTGATACAAGGAGGTTGAATTACGCTTACTGCCGTTGAACCTTTTAACAGTAACCGTAAATCAACCTCCTTGCGTTAAACAGCATAATACTATAGACAAAATGGTACGTGAGTATAAAACCTTTAAACAAAAAATAAATTTATGTTGTTCTATTTGTCCAATAAAAAACTAAAAACTTGTAAAAACTTGTTTTTAGTTTTTTATTTAGTTAGTGTGTTTTACTTGGCAAGCCCTTTCATTTGATACCCATATTGAGGGGATCGAAAACTAAAAAAGGAATCCGCCATTTTTGTGGTGGTGGTCATTTTGAATTTGGTATTTTCATAGTGTGCCGTATTCTAACACAAAAAAGTCAATTAAGCGTTTTCAAAGGTCTAGTTTTAAATTTTCGTGAGAACAAATCGACAAATTTGAAGCCCATTTAAAAGGTGCTACCTTGTATACGGTGCATATAAAACAAAAAACCGCTCATATGCAAGAATTTAGTAATCACAGAAATATTGCACAAATTCGTGAAAGCTTTATCAGAGAGTGTCAAATGGCACTACTGGATCGTCAACTAACTATTGGGCACTTTTAAGAGAAGTTACGTATTAGGTATTATTTTATATTATTATATAACCCTATATCTGCCGTCTCATTAATATTGACACAACACAATAAGATAAAATTTATTACCTACCAATTAACTGTAATTTGATGAATATATTAATATTTTGCACCAGGATGACATCATTGATACTTACCTTAAAACATAACTTCCAGATAAGTTAAATATAATAATCTATATAAAAAAAGCTTACAAAGTAATGGTCATTTACAAGTGATTTAAGGATAATGAATTGATAATTTGAATGGAGTCGACTATGAATACCTAGGTGATTACATTCAGGGGTTATCAAAGGACACTAAAGAGTCGCCTATGATTACTCAGGTGATATCACCCAGGTGATATCACCCAGGTGATCATAGTGGTATAGACACTCCGTCCTATCTTCCCGATTGATGAGACCAGCTGCGCTACTGAACCAGCGTAGCTCCGAAGAAATAATGGCCCTGAGCGCAGCCGCCATATTCAGGTGTCTATCCAATTGAATTTAAGACAATACAATATTTAACCAATGCTAATTACCAGCTTATCCGAAAAACAATACAATTTTGTAACAAAGTAACAAAATATTGTGATTTACAAACCAACACACAAGTGGATTTTATTTTTATATAGATTAGAGTGAATATCTATCATAACCACACAAAAAAAAACAATAAAATGAATTAATTATTTTATGATTGACAAAATCTGTTTGACTTTTTCTACCAGGTCACCGAACAATGACACAAAACAGCCAAATTAACCACGCGCTTGCGCTCCTCATATCGTACAAATGGTTTGTACGATATGAGGATAACCATGGGTCCCAAGAGTGCCCGACGGTTGCTGGTCCCCTTCGATGCGTTTCATTTGGGGGGAAGAGCAGCAGTTGGGACGGTGCACCCAGAGATCGGTCAATAATTCTCCTCGGGGGATTATTGGCCGTAGCCGATATCTGGCAGAGGCTTCTCCGCGTGTCCCTCTGATGAGCAGAGGGCACAGTGGACGAAGGTAAAGGGGTCTGGGTAGTGTTACTACCTGGACGGCAGGACGAGAACCTCTGCAAAGAGCTTTTATCTTTGTAGAGGTTCTCGTCTTGCGGCGTGGAGGGCTTGGCAAGATGCCGAGCGGAGGAGGCTGTCCGCTCTGAGCACTACTGAATACCGACAGTGGTGCTCAGAGTGTGACGTGCTCCATGGTCTCTCGGGTCTGTCGTTGCTGCTCGGTGCTGCACGGGACAGAGGATGACTGTCAGTAACTGTGTGGTGCTTGGCGGGGACAATGGATGTGGGAGGCCATGGAGTGGAGGATGGTGTCCATTCTCTGCGCTACTGCTGGGTAGTCTGTCTCCACCCAGGTGCTCGGTAGTGGTGCGGAGAATGTGACATGGAGGGGGGGCCTGGGTTTTTTTGCCCGGGTCGAGAGGGGAGGTCCTCAACGGAGGGCTTCGTCCTCGCAGTGCACTGCAAGACACCGTGTCGTGTGCTGCAAGGAACTGGACTAGAGTGAAGTTGGAGAGACATTCTCTCTCTCTGACTCTACTCACCCTTTCCCTCACTCACTCCGCAATGTAATGTTTTTTCCGCATTGCATTGTGGAGGGTTTGAGGGAAGGTCCGTGGCGTCCGGGGCTTCCAGCCTGCTGTTTGGGCAGTAGTGCTGAAAGTGGGACGAAACTTCGCGGCCTCCTGCTTCCGATACAGCTGTATGGGCAGTTGTGACGGTTATGGGAGGAATCTTCTGACCCGTTGCATCCAGCACTGCTTCATACACGTTAACGGAGTATTTACACTTTAGCGGCGGTGTTGGGGGTGACGGGTCGGTGGTGGGTCCTCGGCAGAGGACTTCGTCCTTGCAGTGCACTGCAACTTGGGTAATTGTGGTGCATCGCAAGGTGGTGAAGGCATGTGACGTGGATTGAAAGAGTTCTCTCTTCTCTTTCGATCCACTCATCTTCTTCCCCCTTTCTTTCTGCGGTGTCATGTACGCTCCCCTTGTCACCGCGGTGAGCGAGGGGGGAAGCTTACGTCGCACTCTTGACACTGCTGTGGTAATTTCGCGGCAGTGTCAGGAGTGGGACTACGCCAGGAGTCGGAGAGGGAAGCAACATGCCCCTCCTTCTCCGGCTCCCACTGAGGCCTAGGTGGTAGACACGGGGGTGTCTGCCATCAGCATAAGGCCTCGAGGTGGAGCGCGCTGTGTTTCAGTGCGCCCCTCAATGGCGGCCATGGGTTGGAGACGTAAAAAAAATAAAAAAATGGTACGGGACCCAACCCTAAACGCAGTTCTGCCTCTATTCGTTCTGTCGGTGATATCACCGAGCGTTTCTGAAGATTTTAGTGTCTATAATGAGAAGCGATGGACATACCAATGTTTTCAGAGTGTTCGGCTTTGGGTGTCGGTTCCTATATGTACCTAACTGGCCAGCTAGACAATATACGGAAACTCAAACCCTCTCGCCGAAGCCGGACGTCCTGCAGTAGTCAGCTCCAAAATGTTCCTCGATAGGCACTCAATAGTCAATTATCACCGAATTTCAAGTCGCGGGGCAACGCACTGCCCTCCAAATCGCGCACAATACCGGTTTATATAAATATAATATATTTATATAAACCGGTATTGTGATCATATTATGATCACGTTGATTTGACCAACGCCGATGTTCGAATAAAGCAATTCACCGGCCCGAGCGCAAAATTGAGGTTATCTCGATGACAATTCCGGTCAGCGAACTAGTGAGACACACTTCACGTGACATCTGTCATTTCTTACTTATAATGACCCCGCACCATTGGCGGTTTCGGCCAGTTTCCGATTGAAACTGAACAATTTGAATGTAGGGTTCCTGTTACTACCTTCCGACTCCATCATCAGACTGAATACCACATTTGAAACGAGAACTTATTAAGAAAAACTAAATTATCCCAAATTCGAAGGAGTTTTATCACTTCATCATTTTATTTCATTATTCGCTTCGACTTAATGTTTTTCCGCGCAGTAGCGTCATACTTTGACAGGGAGGCAGGCAATTGGTATCCTTTGCTTTGTTAACTACAAAGCCAACTAAACACAAAGGTCATGGCCAGTTTTTGCCTAGAACGTACTTTGACTGCAGAAAATTATTAATATTCACAAAAAATATATAGAAATTACGGCATGTGTTATGTATGTCTAAAACTCCAGGCTTTAAAGGGCTGCTATTAAAAGTAATTAAATTGTTCTATCTGAAAATCAACGACATTTTGAATGTCTTACTTTCCGTTCAACGAAATGTATGTACGATGTTAAATAAACTTATAAATGAAAAATGAATCAATAATTAAAGTGAATGCACATAATGTTTATTAAAAATAATATTGTAAATTGCAACATTTTTTGACTTGATTATTTGTTTGTTATTTCATTCTAACAAATAATTCACTACGAATTTTGCTTTTCACATAGCAAAAACCGACTACGAGAAATATCAGACATCTGTCACATCACACAATGTCATGTCACTTGTGAATACTTTTTTACAGTTTGTAGTTATCAAAGACAATATAATCACTACTTTGATCACTACGTTTTAGTAGTTATCACAAGTAGTTATGCATTGACTCCGTTGCGCTTGCATTCGTGCGTATGGTACACCATATAATTCTGATCTTGTTAGTGCATTATAAAACCGACGACCTTCGCTTCTCTCCCGGACTGATTTCTTCTACAAATATATCTTTACCATCGTTCGTTACTACGGACTCATTTTTGTTCACGTTTTGGATAAATATTTATGCGACTGATTTGATTGAAGTGTATCTACTGCAGCATAGCCACATGATAGCCACGCAACGTGTGCGAAGGTATAATGTATCCTCACTATCAAAGCATTTACTTACGAAGCTCACACGATGGCTATTAATTGAGGTAAGTATGTAAAAATGAATTTTGAGTGCTTGTAAAGATTATATCTAAAAATAGTAATTATTCAATGAAACACTCTATAATTCAAAAGATTTTCTCAAAAAAATAAAACAAATGGAGTGCCTGAGAGCCTCTATAGCTATTTCTAAGCGTTTCAACTTACAAGCGTTCAAGATACAAAAAGTATCTTGTCATTATCTTTAAAACTAGAAGTTCTTGAGAGATGGTTTTTTATTTGCAATTAGTAATAGGGTAATCTTCAATACAACTAACATTAAATTATTGATGAACATGAACTTTTAATAACTAGGCAGAAAGCGCTAGCAAAACGGGCCGTGTCCTTTTGCTATTCGTTTAAGCTGTAAAATAGATTTAGTAGTTCATTAAAAAGTACATTATTGTTAAAGAGATTTGATTGGTTTTACTAAGGCCCGTTTCATAAGAAAATATATTTTTACAGCATACTTGCGTTGTCGTTTTCAGTAATTGTGATGCTTAGTTTTATTTTAATAGGCACAATTTTGGTATGCGAGTTATTGAGTGAGACGGAGTTGCTAACGTAGTAGTATTATTTACATTAGAAGAGCTAAATGCCGGGTTTAATGGCGCGCTATAAAAGATGCCTATGTGCAGCAGTGGTTTAATGCAGGCTTTTAATGAAGTATTTAAATTGATGTTAATGAAATATGTAATATTCTTATTGTCGTTACGAAAGTTGTAAGATATCTATTTCATTGCATATAACCTTTTCGACGAAGGCTGTTTTAGAAATTAAGAACCTTTCACTGTAAATAGTTTAAAACCAGAATGTCCAAATTTACAAAAGGTTTTAATACATTTCTGTAATAATTATCTCATATCAATCTAAGCCCTAAACATACAAAAGATTTAAAAAATGCGCTATGGGTAAACGAAATTATTTTTATATTGCAGTTATATTACCAAAAAAAACATATAACTTGAATATATCGCAAGTCTACTTAACTTGAATATATCACCAGTTTATAGTTTATTTGCTGCAAAGAGTCCAGAACAAACTGTCTCGATGGAATCAAAGGCCTTCTCGTAGTCCACAAAATCCAGACACAGCGGCCGAGTATACTCAGCCTATTTGAAGAGTACCTAGGTAGGTAGGAGTAGGTACTCTTCAAATAGGCAGCGGCCCTACACTAGGCTCTAAGCCCTTACCGTGGAAGCTTGTATGTCCTTTCCATGATAAAATGAATCCTTTTAAGACCTATATGTCGCGGAGGACAACTATCACGCTGAAATTATAAGAGCAAAAGTTTATAAGTGTGTTTTTTACTTCTTTACGCTCAAACGTCTAAGCGGATTTGTGTGAAATTGATTGGAATAAAGATACCTTATATCCTGGATTAACACACTTTTTATCATTATCAATTTTCATCATTGTTCACTCGGGTGCAACCGCGGGGCGCAACCAGTACATAATATGGTCAATATTGTTATTCAGAATAGTCAATAAAAGAAAATAAAGCAACATTTGCTGACATTTGCTGTCTGCGTCTCCGAAATCTTGAGCACCCTAACTTCTCAGTGATTTGGGTGCTGGTGGACACGGGCATAGAGAAAATTATGTATGCTTGTGTGTACCGCTCACACAGCGGAGATCGGGGGACGACTTTATTGGTAGACTATCTAGGTGAGGCGGCAAGTGTGGCCCAACAGCGTTACCCGTCTGCTCAATTGGTGTTTTTGGGGGATTTTAACGCCCACAACAAGGAGTAGCTTGTCCCATACCAAAAAACCGACGCTGGTAGAGAGACGCGGAAGCTTGCTCTGGCGTTAGATCTCTCTCAGCTTGTGCAGGAGCCGACACGGGTACCTGACCGTGACGGTGACACTGCCAACTGTCTCGACCTGTTGATGACGACTGAACCAGACCGATACTCCGTATCAGTATCCCCACCTCTTGGTAGCTCTGATCACTGCCTGGTTAAGTCCGTCTCAGTGTATTCCCCACCTGGTCCTACCCTTAAGGGAAATAGGCACGTGTGGAGATACAACTCAGCAGATTGGGACGAGATGCGGCAATTCCTTGCATCGTACCCTTGGCGGCAAACATGTTTCATCTCCCAGGACCCGTCGACTTGCGCGTCTGCTGTTACAGAGGTAATATGTCAGGCAATGGAATATTTCATTCCATTCAGTGACAAGAATCTTTCCAGCAAAGCTCAGCCTTGGTTTGATCCAGCTGTGGTCATGCTGTGGCTCTAAAGCGTGCGGCATATCTAGACTGGGCTGATGCTCGAATGCGAAAGTCTTCTGATATTCGGGCTAAGAAGAGAAAATTTAACGTTGCCGCTAAGAACTGCAAGAAGATACTTAGGAAGGCCCATTTTGATCACGTAAGTCGAATTGGGGCCAAACTGGCTTCATACCCCGTGGGTAGCAAAGCTTTTTCGTCCCTGGCCAAGTTGGTCAAAGTAAACTTCTGCCGCCCCTCACTGCCACCATTGCTGAAACCTGATGGATCACTAGCTCACACTGCTGAAGACAAAGCGAATTTATTTGCTTCTCTTTTTGCAGAAGCCTCGCATCTAGATGCTTCTGGCAAGACACCTTCCTGCCTTCATCATTGCGGGGTTTGCCCGAAATTCGCATTCGCCAGAAGGAGGTTCTCAGAACGCTTCGAGCTCTAGATGTGAACAAGGCCAGTGGTCCTGATATATTCCAGCGATTGTGTTGAAAAACTGTGTGCCCAAATTGTCTCCCATCTTAACGCGTTTGTACCGCCTCTCTCTTCACTCGGGTAAAGTTCCGAAGAGCTGGAAGCTTGCCAATGTATAACCAGTACCAAAGAAGGGTAGTCGTGCTGATCCGGCCAATTATCGTCCCATCTCGATTACCTCCTTACTCTGTAAGTGTATGGAGCGTGTCATAAACATTAGGCTCTTGGCATACCTTGAAGACAATGATCTTCTCAGTGACCGGCAATACGGATTTCGCCGAAACCGGTCTACTACGATCTTCTCGCGTATGCCACTCACGTACTGAGCGAAGCCATAGAGATGCATGGTGAGGCGCTTGCCGTCTCCCTTGACATATCGAAGCCATTTGATCGGGTCTGGCACGATGGCCTTTTAAACAAGCTTCCCTCATATGGTTTACCTGTTGGCTTATGCAATTGGATAGTTGATTTCTTGAGGGAACGATCTATTTGAATAGTCTTAGAGGGCTGCTCGTCTGATCAAATGGCTATCAATGCCGGTGTACCTCAGAGATCGGTTCTCTCGGCTACACTGTTTTTACTGCACATTAATGACCTTCTGAAGCTCGGTACCTTTAGGTATGCTGATGACAGTACTGTAGTTGAGAGATACACTTCCAATGACAATGCCAGCTGTGACGCTGTCCAGTTTCAGAGAGAGGCTATGGTAGACCGTTTAAATTTAGCCTTAGAAACCGTGTCCGATTGGGGCGATGCTAAGCTGGTTAAATTTAATGCTACTAAAACGCAAGCGTGTTTGTTTTCTGCTAAAAAGAGTATTCTACACCGATCTCCGTCTTTCCAAAGTGTAACAATACCAATAGGCGACCATTTGGAGCTTTTGGGTGTCGAACTCACATCAAACCTGAATTTTGGGTCTTATATTGAATCCAAAGCCAAGGTAGCTGCAAAAAAACTTGGTATTTTGTCTAAGGTTAGGCGGTACTTCACACCGGGACAGCTTTTGAATCTTTATCAAACACAGGTCTGATCTTGTATGGAGTACTGCTGCCACCTCTGGGACGGTTCTGCCAAGTATCAGCTCGAGTTTTTGGATTCAATTGAGAGACGTGCTATCAGGCTCATTGGAGATGACACTCTGGTAAAGAGTAAGCTTCAAAGTCTGGCGCATCGACGTGAGGTAGCAAGCCTGGCGGTATTCTACAGATTGCACTATGGAGAGTGTGCACAAGAACTGCACAACCTGATTCCCCCATCACCTTTCCATCACCGTACGACTAGACGATCAGCAAAGCGCCACCCTTTCATGGTTGAAATACCTCGCACAAGAACGAAGCGTTACGCTTCTTCATTTATTATAAGAACTGCAAAGGAGTGGAATGCCCTGCCCTCGTCAGTGTTACCGGTAAATTATAACCCCGGTGTGTTCAAGTCAAGAATGAATAGGTATCTACTAGGCAAGCATGCTACACCTTCGACCACATCATTTCTTTCCATCAGGTGAGATCGTGGTCTAACGATTGCCTAGTCCGTAAAAAATAAAAATAAAAGTTGACTTTTAATAGATAGGACCCATTGCCAGTTCACAGATGATGTTGTACTTTATCAGGTACTTTTGGTCCTGAAACACATAGTATTATTAATCCGAGGTAAAATTAACACTCGGGCAAAGCTGCGAGCACAGCTAGTTTTAATATAAAATCCATACACGTTTACGTCCATACGTTTGTAGGCATTTTATCTTCTAATATACCTAAAAAATGCCCAATATATACCTACTAACTGAATGACTTGCTATCAGTGACCGGCAATACGGATTTCGCCGAAACCGGTCTACTACGATCTTCTCGCGTATGCCACTCACGTACTGAGCGAAGCCATAGAGATGCATGGTGAGGCGCTTGCCGTCTCCCTTGACATATCGAAGCCATTTGATCGGGTCTGGCACGATGGCCTTTTAAACAAGCTTCCCTCATATGGTTTACCTGTTGGCTTATGCAATTGGATAGTTGATTTCTTGAGGGAACGATCTATTTGAATAGTCTTAGAGGGCTGCTCGTCTGATCAAATGGCTATCAATGCCGAACTGAATGACTGACTGACAACGCACAGCCAGTGGACCTAGAGATTATGCAATTTATCCATACCAATATATAAAAGAGAAATGTTGTCTGTTTGTTTATTTGTTTGTTTGGGGAGCTTTCACGCGATAACAGCTGGCCCGATTGTGTTGAAATTTGGAATGGAGATAGCTTATAGGTATCCTGGAATAAAACATAGGATACTTTTTATCCCGGAAAATTGCAAGTTTCCAGGGAAAAACTGTAAAAATGTTGATTACTCACTGTAAGAAACGTTTGCCATGGAAACGAAATAAGAAGTATGTCAAAAAACTTCAAGAGCATTAGTGCTATAGCTACTTTTGCATTGGTTTTTATTAATATTATCCTAGAAGAACAGGATGTTTTTTCGCGATAAACAGGAGTCCGTGCGGCACGCAGTCACGGGCGGGAAAGCTAGTAGGAAATATTCCTTGAGTAGGTAGGTATACCCTAGAAAGACAATAAGGATTTTTTGAAATTCTGTCCCTAAAGAGGTGAACGGTTGTTGCCAAGTCTGCATGCGGGCAAAGCTGCGGGGCGCAGCTAGTATAACAACAATAAAATAGGAATAATAAAAGAACGGAACAAGAATAAGAACAGTAATAATGAAGCTGATTCAATAATATAAATAATTATTACCAAAGTACTTAATACAACTTTTTACATGGGTAACAGTAGGTATTTTTACACTTTTAGAATTTAATAACTTTTTCAGAAATAAAGGTCACCGCCCATCTAACTTCTAGGCACCAGTTTGGCACCACCTTGGCTTATTGTAAACTCGTTTACGGACCGAATATCTGCTTTTCAAAATCTGGGACAAGAATGCACAGACATGTAGGAGATAAAAATAATTTAATAGAATACAAAAAACCCGACTGTGAACCCAACTAAAGATGGGCAAACAAGCTTTAGATTTTATATAAGATGCAGTTGAAAGCATCATTCATTTTATTTCTTCTTTGACAGGATCAGCTAGAACCTGGCGAGCTAACACTTCATGCCTTCGATTGCATCATATATTACAAAATTAAAAATCTAAAGCTTGTTTTCCTCTTTTTAGTTTTATTCGCAGTCGGGCTTTTTGTTTTTTATAATACATTATTTTAATTATAGCTTTTGAGTTAATATTCATAAAAAATAGTGAGGATGGTTGCTAACCAAACTTTAAACGTTAATGATCCTAAATGGTAATTTGAAATAAAACATATTAAGAGAAACCTAAAGATGATTTTAAATACCTATTCAATGACATAGTTCTTCGAATTTTATTTTCACAATGTATTATGGCGTTTGGTAGTCACCATATTGAATTTTGTTTAATATCATGTCTTAAGTATCACTCGCAAGATAAAAAGACAAGGATTGACGTAAGAATCATCAGAATAGGTCTATGGGTTTGGTCTATAAAGTGCCACAAAAGAACATACATTCATACGTTAATTATATGAGCTGTTAAACACATTACAGGGCCTTTAAATTAATAAGGTGATGAAGAATGGCCCAAAAATATATCAAAAAAGTTGATGCAGAGAAAACTAATTAAATCTAAAATACGAATGACAGTGCTTTGAGAATGCTTTGAAAAAAAGGTGAAAAGCTGATTAGAAGGACGCTTTCCTTTCAACATTGCAAGTTTACTACGATTCTTGACCCTATGAAGCAGCAATTCGAGCCAATCCTTCTCTTACCCTGTACCCAAAATCTGGATGAATTCTGAAAAATAATTTAACTGCTCTCTGTTGTAGATCTTGATGAGTTTGACCTACTGAATACACAATATTGTCTATAAATCTGTTCCGCCTTTCTATTGTCATTTCATTGTAAAATTCAGCTGCTTGGTCAAAATTATATGAATTGTCGTGTGTCACGCTAATAAGTTCAGGTCTATTTTTGTCGATGTAAGGAATCGGACTGTGGTGACTATTTGGAAAAATAATTGGCACACCATCTCCATTATAACCAACAGGAGGAACTCCATCACGATCATACGACAAAACTTTTTCCAGAGGACGATTAACGCGTATATTGTTAAAGTTCACTCCTAAGCGATAAATATGAGCATCTCTGTAAGAAAACTGACGAGCATTAAACAGTTTGTCTGGTGCTTCCAATATACCAGGCACTATATTTCCCGAACAGTAAGCAACCTGCTCTACTTCTGCAAATAAATTCAAGGGGTTTTTGTTCAATACTATTTTTCCTAAGGGCCTTAACGGATATTTGCTAAGAGGCAATATCTTTGTTAGGTCAAACACGTCAAAATCTGCTTTTTTTACATCGTCCGGGCTTAAAACTTGTATACTCATGCTCCAACTAGGAAAATTACCCCTCTCTATTTCGTTGTAAAGATCTCGACTCGCGTCTTCCGGATCTGTACCAGCTAATTTTATAATCTCTTCTCTATTAACTAAATTTCGAACGCCCGCGTCAGGCAATATGTGAAACTTTACGAAGTACGATTCTCCTCGCTTGTTGTAGATTTGATAAGTATGAATACCAAAGCTATTAAAATACCTAAAACCATTAGGTATTCCGTTATCTGCAAACAAAAACATAAACCAGAATGTGGATTCGGGTCTTATAGTTATAAAATCCCAGAGCATATTCGTGTCGTTCAAGTTAGTCACTGGGTTTCGATGTCCACATCTGACTAAAGGTTGAAAAAAAATAGGATCCTTTAAAGCGAACATTGGTGTATGCAACAAGGTCAAAATTGCCTTCTTCGGTATAGAATTTGATAGCGAATCCTCTGGAGTCAAAGTTTGTATCAGGTCCTCCTTTAAATGTAGTGCTTGGAGAAAACCTCGCAAAAAGAGGAGTTTTCTTTCCAATTCAACTGAAAAGTTTAGCCTTGCAGATGTCAGTCACATCATGTGTTATTTCTAAATAACCATATGCTCCAGCTCCTTTGACATGAACGACCCTCTCAGGAATTCTCTCCCGCACAAAGTGTGACATGGATTCCATAAAAAAGCATTGTCTATCAGAGGTGAGTTTAACGTGACTGTATCCATGATTTCAATAGGAGCGCCGAAGCTGGTTTACATAATCTCGATGGGACCCTGAAAACAATAACTGTTAATAAACTAAAGCTTCACTTGGGATAACGATAGTGTTAATGACTGCGTCCAATGTCCATAAGCGCCATTTTAATTTATGACATAGATATAACTAGCTTGTGAAAGCCTGTAGATGCGATAAAGGTACATCATCGTCATCATCAGCTGTTAGCCGTAAGCCTCTCTTAATGAACTCCAGTGAGCTTGGTTTTTAGATCTCTGCATCAATTTTCTTTCAGCCGCTTTTCGCAAGTCGTCACTCTACCTAACTACAAGGCGTACTACGCTACGTTTGCTTAAATGTGGTCTCCACTCAAGAACTCGTTGGCCCCAATGGTTACCGGTTCTTCGGGAATTGTAACCAGCCCAATGCCACTTAGTTTGCTTATCCTTAGAGCTATTATTTGCTTATTAAAGGTGCGGCTTTGTCAAAAGACATTTAACAGGGTCATGTTGTTCAGAAAACTAAGGTAACAATATAATAATATAAATTATAAATAGAAAAAATATATATTATACCCATATCATAAGGGTTATTACGGATATTACGTTCGCCATATTGGATTTAGAATGACATCATTTTACTTATTGTGTTTCGCTCATCAAGTTCTTTCATTTTAAACCCATATCAGAGGGGTTGCTGTTGTAATGATAAATCGATATTATGTAACGTCCGCCATATTGAACTAAAAATGGCGGCATTTTAATAATACGTGAGAACAAAACGTGTGTGCAAAATTTCAGCCCGATAGCTTCAGTGGAAGTGGGTAAAATATTGACTTAAAAAATCCAGGATATACATACATCATCATCATCATCATCATCATTTGCAGCTTATTCCGCCTACTGCATAAGCCTCCTCCCTCTTACGCCATTCATCTCTGGTTTGAGCCAATCTGGTCCAGTTCTTACCAGCGTGTTTCTCATGCCGACGACCCATCGTTTAAAAAAAAAAGTGAAGTTAAATAAAAGATTTAAAAAATTAAACTTACAGGTGTGATATTTCTAAAACTTATAAGTTGATCACGCGCCGGATCAGCGACTACCACTGCAATTACAGCGACTAGTATCCATAATAACATTTTCGAAGACATACTCTAGGTACCTGCGCTTGATAAAATAAATTAATATCAATAGTAATTCTTCTCTTATATAATATAATCGCAATAAATAATCAGTCATGTATATTATTAGAGTTCCTTCTTTAAAAACATTTTGATTTAATATTAAAAAAATATGTTTCTAGGCCTCGACTTAACATGTAGGCTTAACATGTTTTCATGATTGTGGCCACTACACTTTTAAACTTTTTTTAGCACCAACTCTGAACAAATGCTATAGTGAGAGACAGAACCCAACCATTGAAAAATAACTGGACTTGCAATGCGGTTTTAATAGTTGGGTAGCTTAGGATACTGGCTACGGAACCCTAAGTTTATCTGTTTTTTTAACTTACGATAGTCTACGTAGAAACTATCGATATATTATACTCATTGAGCGTGCCTTAAAATATTTAAAAATGGTTTTGACCACCTGACTCAATCATACCATGCTACTGAACACTCAGAGACTAACTCTGAAGTTAACATGTTTTCATGTGGCCACTTCACTTTTTTGTTTCATAACCTTGAACTCCTCTGGATATCTCTTGCTACTTTTTACACGTAAAATGGTAATACCTGTGATTTCATACATTATAGGATTACCTTCTTTGAAATGGACTGCATTCACAGAATACGTAGTAGATAACAAATATCGAGCCTATTCAAATCGAATTTCCACAGACTTAATAGAACTTAGCTTATATATTAGTAAAAAAAAAACACATAAAAATTGAAGCGTTCACGAACGCCACCTAAGTACTCATGTAATCATCCATATCCTCCTACTAATAATATAAATGCGAAAGTGAGTTTGTTTGTTTGTTTTATATGTTTGTTACGCTTTCACGCCATAACTACTCCACCAATAATCACGAAATTTTGCACACACTTTTCAGGGCTACAAAAAAGGACATATGCAGAGTTTCATCATGATTTAGAAAAAATATAGGAAAAAATCTAGGTTGTTAATTTTGTATGGGAATTGCCAGAGGATTTTTGATTTGAGGGATTTTATGAAATTTATTTCCTAATGTGGTGATGAGAGTGGCAAAGATTGCACGCAGGCGAATCTGCGGGCGCAGCTAGTCGTAAATAAAACGATATTTTCAGGCAACTCAAATACTTAGTACTTTATAAGTCGTAGAACTCACATAGGTTCGTTTTTTCGAACTTATTTTGTATTTTTGTACATCTGCCGTACACATATTATATTATTCAATAATATTCTCGCGTTATTCTAATACCATAAAAAGAGACAAAATTATCTTCAAACTTTAAATCAAAATCTTCAACAACATCGGAAGTGTAATTAATATATATAAGTAAAGTATAATAACTTTAAATGGCTCTCCTGTAATATTAGCTTTTATAATTAAGTTTCTTCATGTCCACCTGTCCGTCTCTATAACACAGCCATTTTATTCAGACACTACTTATTAGTACATACACGAACTACCAGCCGACCAAGATAAAGCGAGTTATGCTCTCGCCAACTCTGAACAAATTCTACAGTGAGAGACAGAATCCAACCATTGAAAAACAACTGGACTGGCAATGCGGTTTTAATAGTTGGGTAGCTTAGGATTCTGGCTACTAGCTAAGTTTATGTGTGTTTTTTTAACTTACGATAGTCTACGTAGAAACCATCGATATATTATGCTCATTGAGCGTGTCTGAAAGTCTTTAAAAATGGTTTTGACTACCTGACTAAATCGTATCATGCTACTGAACACTCGGAGACTAACTCTGAAGTTAACCGTAGGTATTATAGATTTTGAAAAACCCCTTGATATTAGATGTTAAAAAAACATTTTCTTTGTAAAATTAAATTTATTAATATGAGTCATTGCAATTGTTTAAATGTTAACTAGTATTGTGTTCCATAGGTTTAAATAATAGGTATGTTTAATTCTGATGGCAGTTTGATTTTTTATTACAGAAAATCTCATAACTGCTTATACTGGACTAAGTAAAAAGGGGGTTATGATTTTAGCAGTTTATGTTCGTAACACCTATGTTTGTATGTTCGTTTAATCTTTCACATTAATCGATTCAGAGAGATCGAAAAAACTTACTTTTATGTTGCATTCTTATCATCTAAGGGCTTGTCTTTCAGTGCTCAGTTAAAGTTCTTATTTTATTGTTAAAGAATTAGTTAAGGTTTATTTTACAGATTAAGAAATTAGAGTCTTTCAAGTAAAAGTTTCGAGTTAACGGGAGAATAAAATACGTATCCGAGGAATAAATTTAACAGACTGTTTCAAATCCAGTTAGGGCTATTATTCTGTTAGTGTCAAACTAGCCACATACGAGTGCGTGTTAAGTAGAAATAAATTAATGTAAAAAACATTTAAAAAAAGCTTTTATGCAGCCATGTCATGTTAAAACAGAACGGGCTGTCACAATTAAGTACGTATACACCATTTCGTGTCTTGTTTCCTAGTCAGGACCCAACCCTGAGTGCAGCAACCATGTCATGGTTAAACTTATAACTGACTATCACAATAAAAAATACACAAAATTAAGAGTTCCTTTGTCTGGAGCTAATCCTGGATATCGATTTAGGTCGTGCCTACCATAAAAATGCATAGTCCTCGAAACTGAACACACTTGTAAAAATTTCAACTCCAAGATAAAATAAAGTGGTTCTAATACAGCTCGCAAGATTTGACCTTAACAAATATACATACATACATAGATACAAATATTGCAAGTAATATAAAAGTTGAGTAGAAAGGTAGCCACAGGAACTCAACAACACAATGATAAAAACACTTCGAGTTTGGGATCATTACGTTTGCCTTGATGAGTTCTCTGGATTTATGTGGTATCCAGGGTCTAATAATGGAGACGGAAGGTAGTCACAGGAATTCAACAACAAATTGATAAAACCCTTTCTAGTTTGGGCTCATTTGGTTTGTCTTGATGAGTTATCTGGTGTTATGTGATATCCATGTTCCAATGATGGAGCTGGAAAGTGGTCACAGGAACTTGAAAACAAAATGATGGAACCCCTTCGAGTTTGGACTCATTTGGTTTTGACTCTCTGGTTTTATGTGATATCCAGGGTCTGATGATCGAACCGAAAGGTAGTCACAGGAACACAAAAACAAAATGATGGAACCCCTTCGAGTGTGAGCTCATTTGGTTTGTCAAGATGAGTTCTCTGGTTTTATGTTGTATCCAGGATATAATGATGGAGCCGGAAGGTAGTCACAGGAACTCTACAACTAAATGATGGAACTTTTTCGAGTTTGGGCTCATTTGGTTTGTCTTGATGAGTTCTCTGGTTTTTTGTGATATCCAGAGTCTGATTATGGAGCTGGAAGGTAATACTTAGTAGTACTTAGTAGTTATAGGAACTTCACAATCAGATGATGAAACACTTTCTAATTTGGGCTCGTTGGGTTTGTCTTGATAAGTTATCTGGCCAAATGTGGTATCGGAGGTCTAATAAAGGAGTTGGAGTCATCGGAACCCATGACCTAACAATATAATGATAAAACCTCTTTGACTTTAGGCTTATTTTATTGGTCTCGATGAGGTAAGTGGTACCAGTGGAGTTTCGTAAAAATATTGCTTTAAAAATGGATTTATATGTAGGTATATTTACAACTTATAAATCCATTTGTTTTGTGTTTATGTTTCCTCATATATACGAGATGTGTAACCATTATTTTAAAGACTTCCATATAACTTCAGTGAAATCATAGATAATTTTCGTCAAAACATATTCAGTTGTTTTATATGTAGGTTATTCATGCTTGGTCTTATTATAATGCAAAAATACAACATAAGATATGAGTGAGTTTTTTTTAAGGCAGTGCCAAACTTAGACATAATTTAAATCTAATATTTTAACAACAAAATTAATACACACCTATCTACGCACTCCACTGATCTCTATGGATTTTGTTGTGCCGTACTTTCATTTGTGCTGATTTAAAGCACCCCACAGAGCATCCATGGAACTAAAATTGATATTGTTTCATCTCCTGACGTCAGTCACAGAATAAATAATAGTACAAAAACCTTACTTCCGCGGACACACTACTGCTGTAGCGCAAAAAATGGCGATAATCAAATGCTCTCATAGCGACGTTCGTCAAGAGCCTGTTTAGAGTACGAAGTTATATGCAGTTGTCTATGACGCACCCTCTTAAAAAAACATGAAACGCAGAAGAGACAAAACAAGAGACAAAATCCGCTCGTGTCACAAGCGGATTTTGACGAGCGGACTTTGACTTTAACACGTTCACAAACCGATTAACACGAATACAGAAATTTAGTAAATGATAATGTTTAATGATAATTTTTAGTAAATGATAATTAGATAACTACATGAATAGCTTATTATGTATTTTATATAACATGTCAAGCCGTTTAAGACATCATCTCTTTGAATAAGCTCAACCATATTAATAATGATGGCTCAGTTTGGCACCGCCTTCAAATAACTCTTTCTTATCTTACGTTGTACTAGCTGATGCCCGCGGCTTCGCACGCGTGGTCATTTCTCTAGGTTAAAAGTATTATATTATGTGCTATTCCAGGACCTAAAATACTAATCACACTTTTATTATAAATGCGAAAGTTTGTATGTTTGTGTGTGTGTGTGTGTGTGTGTTTGTTGCTCCTTCACGCTCGAATAGCTGGACGCATTTAGATAAAATTTGGTACCAGGATAGCTTATATCCTGGATTAACACATGTTGAATAACTTAGGGTTTGACTTAATAACTGGGGTACTTAGTATCTCAATCCGATGAGTAGAAGCCGAGCTATCGATAAAAATAACATTGAAGGCAGAAGGAATTTTGATCAAATATTGGTATACTAGCTGCACCCCGCGGCTTTGCCCACGTGCAATCTTCTCCCCCATCCTATTTAAAAATACTAGTTAGCGTTCATGTCACATAATTTAAAAGAGTTTTGGTGGTATATATTCTTTATATTGAAGTTTTTTTTGATAAACAAATATTTTCCGTCTTGTGGGTAGTTACACGAATAGGTCTGACGGTTTCCCAACACGTGAGCACGGCACATAACAATTGACCATGTGAGGAGCATGTATTTTCTAAATTTAATCCTTAAACTTGTAGTGATTACCCCTGCGCCTTGTTTAGTAATTGCAAATGGGAGTCACTCCCATAAGGCTGGAATTTCAATAAAACCTTCCTAAGTAACCTTCTTGGATACTCAAGGAATCATTAATTTTGAATGAAAACACTTTTTTTAAGAGAAATAATAATATAATCTCATTTATCTACTTTGTTTATTTAAACACACAAAAGCTCTGCTGAATACAAATGCATTGCCAATTGCAAGACGTTATCAATTAAAGAAAAAGTCTTGATAAACTAATAGTGTGAAATACTTATTTTAAAATATAATCACACTATTTAACGTTCATTGGGAGGTATCATCATCATCATCATCATCATCATCATCATCAGCCCGTGCCAGTACACTGCTGGACATACGCATTTTCAAAAGCACGCTACTGAGCCAGAGTACTCAGAAATACTTTTGTTAAATATAATCACACCATTTAATGTTCATAGGGAGGTCACTTTTAATAACTTTATTTTTTACTGTTACATCTCCATCATCCTAAGTGATTCTGTTCTCCTGGTACTTAGCAATACTTTTTTAAATATAATCCACCATTTAATGTTCATATACTCACTTTTAATAACTTTATTTGTCATTTTTGTATATCCAACTTCTTAAGTGTTATGCTCTCCTGGTACTTAGAAATACATTTTTTGTTTTGTTTTTTTTTCAAATCTTAAAGAAAACGATACTACTTTTTTCCCCTATTTCGGGATCAAAAGTAGCCTATGTGTTAATCCAATATATTATAAGCTATCGTGGTACCACATTTCATCCAAATCCGTTCAGCTGTTTGAGCGTGAAGGAGCAGGCGTTTCTGCTCTCCTGGTACTTTGAAATACTTAAAAGAAATATAATTAATGTTCATGGGGAGGTATACTCACTTTTAATAGCTTTATTTGTCAATGTCATATATCCAACTTCAGGTGTTTCTGTTCTCCTGGTACTCAGAAATACTTATTTTAATATAATCACACCATTTAATGTTCATTGTGAGCTAAGTATACTCACTTTGAATAACTTTATTTGTCAATTTTATATCTCCAACTTCTTAAGTGCTTATGCTCTCCTGGTACTCAGAAATATTTTTTTTCATTATTTTTTTTCGTTTTTTTTTTCAATTTTTATAGAAAACGATAATATTTTTTTCTCCTATTTCGAGATAAAAAGTAGCCTATGTGTTAATCCAGGATATAAGCTATCCTGGTACCAAATTTTATCTAAATCCGTCCAGCCATTCGAGCGTGAAGGAGCAACAAACACACACACACACACACAAACATACAAACTTTCGCATTTATTATAATATTAGTGTGATTATAATGTTAAGTTTTTAGCACACTGTTAATATCTCCGAATCTCATGTCCCGAAACGTTGTATAGGTATGTACATACTAGGGCTTATTCCTGGAAATTCTCCAGCGGTGAATTCCCTGGAAATCGGTTGTTCTCGTTCCCGGGAAAGTTGAGGGCTATATTGCGCTTTATTGCAAATCTAGGTTTTGCCTTGCAGTAGCGGCATACTTTAACAGAGAGGCAGTCGATTTTATCCTTTGTTCCAACTAAACACAAGTTTAACAGAAAACTCGCTATTCATCTAAGCTGTAGAATAGATTTGGTAGTTCATAAAATACATTATTATTAGAGAGACTGATTGGTTTTTCTAAGGCCCGTTACATATGAAAATATATTATTGCAGCATATTTGTGTTGTAATTATCAGTATAATCGTGATGTTTAGTATTTAATAGGCAACATTTTGGTAGGAGAGTTCTTAAATGAGACCGAGTATAGGCAAACGTAAATTTTTACAATAGACCAATTTTGATTCTACTTTGAATTTGTTAAAGAATTAATACGAATTTCAATAAAAAATATTAACAATAATGTTTGTACATTTATGCACATTCTAAATTGAGTTTACTTTCTGAAGAATAAATTATTCATAATTACAAATGTTTACTTTTATTTACCCGCAACATTGATACCTATACCTAGGTAACAACTCTGGTATCTCTGAACATCTACAAAGTTGAATATGAAATCTAAAAGACGTAAGCAAGATAATTAGATGATCAAATGAACTTACCTAAAGTGAAGTTTGATCTTAATTATCTTGCCTTCGTCGAATAGATTTAGATCCGTCCCATCCCATATCTATTTTAAATTAATTACCCATTAAATCAATTAAATCAATGTTGCTTAGTTCCTGTTAGGCAGAAAAACTCTAAATTAATGAGATGGCAACAGAGCAGCGGTACTAGGATGATATAGGAAAGAGACGGCATATCTTTTTTCTATACTCTGAATGCTTGTGCAATGGGTTGTGAAGTGTAGTAGAACGACTATAAAGTTAAATATTATGAAATCTCTTAAACAAAGGCAATATAATTATAATTGAACTTCGCTTCAGATAAGTTCGTTTGATAATCTAAGTATACTCTTAGAAGTGCAATAAGGGTTTTTTGAAATTCCGGCCCTAAGGGGTGAACGGTTGTGGCATAATTGTTTTTTTTTTTTTTTTTTTAGAAATAATAGTCACCGCCTACGTAACGCTTCGTGTTGTCGCGAGGCGGTCCCCGGGTTTGGGTTGCTCCCACTATTCCAGGACACAAACCTCAGTGACACAGAATTACAGGAACTTCCTTCCGCTCGATTCTAGCACACGGCGGGAGCAGACTCGGCAGGCCAGAGTCTGATATCGTCCGGCTCTTGTCTAAAAGAGTTCCGCGCGAAGCCGTTCATCGAGTGCAACGCGATCGGGCGCTGCAACTCAACGATGTTCCTCAAACCAGAGCAGCAGACTTTCAGATTTTTTATATTAATGTTAGCGAAGGAAGGACGAAAGATATATTTTGCAAATTAAATCAATGAAAGCACTAAAGTGGAATATTTTTCTATTTTTCCCAAAAATCAATGTGTCAATGACAGGATATTTTTATAACATATTAATTTGTAAAATTGCAGTTCTGCTAAAAATCAATATCGGAAAGACAATTTAGAATGACAGGTTATTTGAATATAGAATGAATAATGAACTATCAAAATGAAAAGAAATGGATTATGAAAGAATTAAGATATCAAAAGAGTATTATTATGAAAGAGGTTTGGACCTCGTCACAGTGTCATACTCCACAGTAGCGCCACCATAATTTATAGGGACTGATCCCTGATTCTTAGCGGAACGTAATGTACGTTGAATGTACATCATGTACGTAAGTCGATAATTGCTGTGCATAGAACAGAAAACGAAATAACAAACATTTTATTGTGGCGCTGCTGGAGAGTATACTCCCCAGCAGCGCCACTCAGAATTCGTACCTAGCAATATTATTAGAAACTATTTAATATTGAATACTAGTGTACTACTCCTTTTAGTCTACGTGCTCATAATATTCTGATTTAGTAATATTTAATGCATTTAATTACATTGGGGAAAATTCAGGTAAGCAAAATTTTTCCTGACAGAATCTGTGTAGCCTTAGATATAGATCAATCTAGATACCTAATAGGTGCACCGTGAATTGCTTCCAAATTATTATCGACTTTTTCAATCCTCCCGCCACTCGCCAATGACGTTTGCCGCGATGTTATCAGGAATAGTTTATTTTTATTTACTGCTTATTCATCAATGTTACGGCGACGGACTCGTGGTCACACCGTTTTGTCCCCATGAGTTTTTTATATTTTTTTCCTTAAAATAGTCACTAATTATTAGGAGAGCAGAAACCCTTAAAGGTTGGAGGTTGGAGGTTGGAGGGGAGGGGAAGGGGGAGAATTGGGGAGGTTTATATAAAGTAACTATTGGGCAAAGCCTGTTGACAAAGCTGAAAACCGACAGTGGCAGCATCGTTTCGTTGAAGCCAGAGATTTTGAGTGAACTCGAGAAGTTCTATGGACATTTATACACCTCATCGCGTAGTCCTCCTAGCAAAACTAGCGATGCAAGAGCCCGTTTGACCCGACATTATTTATTTATTTATTTTATTGGAAGACCAACAACATTAAAATACAGACTAGTCAATTACTAATAACAGGATGCCATTTACAGGCCTTCACGGATAGTGACACTATAGCTTATAAACTAACTTTAACAATATAAACTCACATATCAAATTACCAATAAATCATTATACCGAAGATATCCCGGACGTCAGCCTATACGAGATCAGAATGGCTCTCAAACAGCTTAAGAGCACGAGGCACCCGGGGAGGACGGAATAACGACAGAGCTACTGAAAGTGGGTGGAACACCGAAAGCGAGTGGAACACCGGTACTTAAAGTCCTTCAGAAGCTATTTAACTCCGTCATCCTCGAGGGTACTACGCCAGAGGCGTGGCACAGGAGCGTAGTGGTTTTGTTCTTTAAGAAAGGTAATAAAACCCTCTTCAAGAATTATAGGCCCATTTCGCTGCTGAGCCACGTCTATAAGTTGTTTTCGAGAGTAGTTACAAACCGTCTCGCTCGTAGGTTTTACGACTTTCAGCCTCCCAAACAAACTGAATTCCGTAAAGGCTTTAGCACCGTAGACCACATCCATACGCTCCGGCAGATTATACAGAAGACCGAAGAGTATAATCGGCCACTATGTCTAGCGTTTGTGGAATACGAGAAAGCCTCTGCACTGGAAGATACTATATTCAAGCTTCGGAACTGGAACGAATTTCGTGTTAACATCAATGGAGAATACATCACTCACCTTCGATTTGCTGATGATATAGTCATCATGGCTGAAACCCTGGAAGACCTAAGCACAATGCTCAGTGACCTCAATATTGTTTCCCAACAGGTAGGTCTTAAAATGAATATGGGCAAGACGAACATCATGTCAAATGCCCATGTCGTACCGATGCCGGTTTATGTTGGGAACGATATTATCGAAGCTGTTGATCACTGTTGTTGTCTACTTGGGTCAGACGATCCAATTGGGTAGATCCAACTTCGACAAAGAGGTCGACTGACGAATCCAACTCGGATGGGCAGCGTTCGGGAAATTACGCCATATCTTCTCGTCGCAGATACCGCAGAGCCTCAAGACGAAAGTTTATAATCAGTGCGTGTTGCCAGTGATGACATACGCCACTGAGACGTGGTCGCTAACTGTTGGTTTCATACAAAAGCTCGGAGTTGCGCAGCGTGCAATGGAGAGAGCTATGCTAGGTGTTTCACTACGTGATAGAATCAGAAATGAGGAAATCCGTAGAAGAACGAAGGTTACCGACATAGCTCTCAGAGTTTGCAAGTTGAAGTAGCAACGGGCTGGCCATATAGTTTGCAGAACCGACAACCGCTGGGGGATAAAGATTCTCGAATGGCGACTTTGAACAAGCGAGTGAAGTGTAGGGAGACCCCCCACATGATGGACCAATGACATTGTAGCCATCGCAGGAAGTCGGTGGATGGAAGTGGCTCAAGATCGCTCGTCATGGCGCTCTTTAGGGGTGGCCTATGTTCAGCAGTGGACTTTTAGAGGCTGACATGATGATGATGATGATGATGATGACTTACCTAGAGCAATTTATTGCTTAAAGTAACTACGAATACTTTCGGATAAATACATGTACTATGTAATTTCTAACATTGTCTGTCATTGTTGTCATCAGCAGTCAATACTTTATGTTTTGACGTTTGACAGTTGTCACTTGTCAATATAGCAGCTGTAATATGAATCTTAGATATCGAGGAGATCTATCATTTCTGTTAAGAAACTAATAAACTAAGGAGTTAACGTCCTTTTAAGTTTGACGACTGTCATACATTACATTCTGAGATCTATGTCGGTAACCTTGGTTCTTCTACATATTTCCTCGATTCAGATTCTATCACGTAGTGAAACACCGAGCATAGCTCTCTCCATTGCACGCTGAGCGACTTTGAGCTTATGTATGAGACCAATAGTTAGGGACCATGTCTCAGTGCTGTATGTCATCACTAGCAACACGCACTGATTATAAACTTTTGTCTTGAGGCTCTGAGGTATCTGTGACGAGAAGACATGGCGTAATTTTCTGAACACTGCCCATCCGAGTTGGATTTGTTTGTTGACCTCTTTGTCGAAGTTAGATCTACCCAGTAGGATCGTCTGAATTAAGTACACATAGTGATCAACAGCTTAAATAATATCGTTCCCAACATAAACCGGCATAGGTAAGTAAGACTGTTTAATTTCTCGTTGTTTATATATCATCATTTATATCATCAGCAGTCATTATTAACATTGTCTGTAATTTTGACTTTGCCTATTATTTTTGAAATTGCTTGTCATTTCTCTCATGAGCTGTGAATACTGGATGTTTTGATATTTGATAGTTGTGACTTGTCAATTTGACAGCTGTCTTATGAAATGAAGATTTCAATGAAATCTATCACTTCTGTACAGAAAATACTAGTCTAGGATCATTAGTTGGCCCTTTTAAGTTTGACAGCTATCATCCAAAATGAAGATATCGATGAGATCTGTCACTTCTGTAGAAAAAAGATTAGTCTACGATAGTTAGTTTCAGAGTAATAGCCCTTTTAAGTTAGACAGCTCTTAACTAAAACGAAGAAATCGGTGAGATCTATCATTTCTGTAAAGAAACTACTAGTCAACAATCAATAGTTTCTGAGTAATAGCTGTTTTAAGTTTGATAGCTGTCATCCAAAACAAATATATCGATGAGATCTATCACTTTTGTAAAGAAACTACTAGTTAACGATCAATAGGTTCTGAGTAATAGCTGTTTTAAGTTTGACTACTCTCATCCAAAACAAATATATCGATGAGATCTATCACATCAATTGTTTCCGAGTTATTGTAGCAGTTTTAAGTTTGACAGCTGTCATCCTACTTCAGACTACTAAAGTGAGATATAAAGGAATCTAATGTACAAAGGAAAACGTTTTTTTTTTGTTCTTTCCCTAAATCGCCACCGAAGATCCTGGTGGGGATTTAGAGAAAACTATTTAGCTTTTTCCCAAAATCCCTACAGGCGGGGACGGTCTGATCATTTATTTTAATTTTAACTTATTTTGTCTAAATTAATACTTCCTTATTTACATGAGCTAAGTGTCTTGTTTCTATTCACGTATTTTGACATAATGAACATAGTAAATGCCGAATCTAAATAAATCTGATTGATGTCATTAAGGGTCAAAATCGTGTGACGCAAATTTTTGTAATGTACTTGGTTCCAAGATCATTTAAAAGGAATCACATAATTTTCATTACTTTAAAATGTAAAAAAAACTATTAGTACTCAATAGAACAAATTGTTTAATATTGTCTAATCTGTTCTATCGTAGAACAGCATGGACGGCCAATAAACAATTTGTTCGGATCCAATATGTCTACCGGACTAACCCCCAAGAGACAGGTCCAATTTTTTTAAGGTTTTTTTTTATATAGATAAAAATATCATTTATTTTTATAATATATAAATATTATTGTTTATGTTTACGCTAAGCAGGCGTTAACTGCTATAAAATATATATATAAAAAGAATATAAAATACCATAGTCCTGTACTTTATTGTATTGTGTGTTCAATTTTATCCAAAATGAACTTGGTAGTGTCGTTAATTGTAGACGACACTACTGGTAGTGCGGCTGATAGTGTCGTCGTGCGGGGCAACTCGCCGCTCGTGGCTCGTCGGCTTTTTCCGCCTCAGCTCGACGATATTCAATGTTTCACATAAGCGAGGCGTCTTGCCACAGCATTTTTTTTTAGGTTTTTGTTCATTACCTGCCTCGTTCTTATGTTTTTTTTTACAATAAAACCGTTTATCTTAAAATATTTACAACTTATTTTATTTCTAAATGAAAATGCACCAACTAGCACAGCAAACGTTATTGACGTGTAGCGGGTAGACGGAATGGAGTCGGCTATGTTGTCGAAGTTTGTTTGGAAGCAATTAACGGTGCACCTATTAGGTATCTAGTTTCATCTATATTTATGGCTACACAAATTCTGTCAGAAAATATTTTGCTTACCTGTTTTTTTTCCAATGTAATTAAATGCATTAATTACTACTAAATCATAATATTTTCAGCACGTACAATATAAGGAGCGTTCTTGCACTAGTTTTCATTATGAAATAGTTTCTAATAACTTAGTACGAATTCTCAGTGGCGCTGCTGGGGAGTATACTCTCCAGCAGCGCCACAATAAAATGTTGATTATTTCGTTTATCTGTTCTATGCACAGCAATTATCGACTTATGTACATGATATACGTTCAACGTACATTACTTTCCGCTATGACTGATCCCTATAAATTATGGTGGCGCTGCTGCGGAGCATGACACAACGCTTCGGCACCAATTTGCCACCGTCTCAGCTAGTTGTAAACTCGGATACGGCCCGAACGTCTGCTTTTCAAAATCTGGGGCACAGACAAGTAGGAGATAAAGGGGATGAAAAATTGCTCAAAAAAATAACAAACAAGACGATGAAACAAAAATTTATTTAAATATAGAATATAGGTAAATGATGAGTGCTTTGACAATGCCTTGAAAAAGTTGTTTAGATGGACGATTTCCTTTCAACTCTACTTATTTTGTAATTTCACTACAAGGGCATTCTTGACCATACGAAGCAGCAATTCGAGCCAATCCTTTTCTTACTCTGTACCCAAAATCAGGATGAATTTTGAAAAATAATTTAACTGCTCTCTGCTGTAGATCTTGATGAGTTTGACCTACTGAATACACAATATTGTCTATAAATCTGTTCCGCCTTTCTATTGTCATTTCATTATAAAACTCAGCTGCTTGGTCAAAATTATACGAATCGTCATGTATCACGCTAATCAGTTTAGGCCTATTTTTGTCGATGTAAGGAAACGGACCATGGTGACTATTTGGGAAAAAATTTGGTGCTCCATCTCCATTATAACCTACAGGGGCCACTCCATCACGATCATACGACAGAACACATCCGAGAGGACGATTAACGAGTATATTGTTAAAGTTAACTCCTAAGCGATAAATCTGAGCATCTCTGTAAGAAAAACGACGAGCTTGAAACAGCTTGTCTGGTGCTCCTACTATACCAGGCACTACATTTCCCGGACAGTAAGCAACCTGCTCTACTTCTGCAAATGAATTCGAGGGGTTTTTGTTCAACACAATTTTTCCTACGGGCCATAATGGATACTTCTTAAGAGGCAATATCTTTGTAAGGTCGAACACGTCAAAATCTGCTTTTTTTACATCGTCAGTGCTTAAGACTTGCATACTCATGGTCCAACTAGGGAAATAACCCCTCTCTATTTCGTTGTAAAGATCTCTACCCGCGTAATCAGGATCTGTACCAGCTAATTTTATAATCTCTTCTCTGTTAACTAAATTTCGAACGCCCGCGTCAGGCAATATGTGGAACCTTACGAAGAACGATTCTCCTCGCTTGTTGTAGATTTGATAAGTATGAATACCAAAGCTATCAAAATACCTAAAACCATCGGGTATTCCGTTATCTGCAAACAAAAACATAAACCAAAATGTGGATTCGGGTCTTAATGTTACAAAATCCCAAAGCATATTCGTGTCGTTCAAGTTAGTCACTGGGTTACGATGTACACATCTGACTAAAGGTTGAAAAAAATTGGGATCCTTTAACGCAAACATCGGTGTATTAAATGCAAGAAGGTCAAAATTGCCTTCTTCGGTATAGAATTTGATAGCAAATCCTCTGGAGTCCAAGGCCGTATCAGGTCCTCCTTTAAATATAGTGCTTGGAGAAAACCTTGCAAAAAGAGGAGTTTTCTTTCCAATTCGACTGAAAAGTTTAGCCTTGCAGATGTCAGTTACGTCATGTGTTATTTCTAAATAACCATATGCTCCAGTTCCTTTAACATGAACGACCCTCTCAGGGATTCTCTCCCGCACAAAGTGTGACATAGATTCCATAAAAAACGCATTGTCAATAAGAGGTGAGTTTAACGTGACTGTATCCATGATTTCAATCGGAGCGCCGAAGCTGGTTGACAGAATCCCGATGGGACCCTGAAAACAATAACTTTTATTAAACTTAAGCTTCACCAGGGTTACCGTTAGTGTTAAACACTGCGTTCAATGTTCATAAGCGGCATTTTAATTTATGGCATAAAAATACCTGGCTAAGCCTGTGGCTTTATTAAAGGTACATCATCATCAAGATCGGCCTATATTTGTCCACTGCTGGACGAAGGCCTCTCCTAATGCACTCCTCTGAACTCGGTCTTCAGCTCTCTTCATCGATTTGCTTCCAGCCACTTTTCACAAGTCGTCACTCCACCTGGCCATAGGGCATCCTACTCTACGTTTGCCTCAACGTAGTCTCCACTCGAGAACTCGTCTGCCTCAACAATTATCGGTCCTTCGGGAAATGTGACTAGCCCACTGCCACTTTAGCTTGCTTATCATTAGAGCTGCTATGCTTAATAAAGGTACGGCTTTGTTAAAAGTTATTTGACAGTATCATGTTGTTCTGCATTCAAAAAACTAAAGTGAAAATAAATAAAAACTTACATTAGTGTTATTTCTGAAATTTAAAAGCTGATCACTCGCCGGGTCAGCGACTACCGCTGCAGTGACAGCAACGAGTATCAATGCCAACATTTTCGCAAACACAATCTAGGTAACTGCACCTTATAAAATAAATGAATATCTATCTATATTAATTTCTCTCTTATATATAATCGCACACAATAAATAAACAGGTATTTACATTATTAGGGATCCTTCTTTAAAAAAAACATATTAATAAAAAATATAATATTATTCAAAAAATATTCCACTTGGCCTTGGCTCGGCCCCATGTGGAACCTTTTGGGATGACATTCTACCAACTGGCTGTGTAGGCTAATCATGTTTTTATACGCTTTATATTAGCTTCACTTGTATGTTTGTATGTTTGTAACCGACTCCTTTGGACGCTATTTGACCCACTATAAACGGTCAGATTTCATTCAAATTTTGCACACCTAAGAAAGACGATGCTAAATAACGCCTGAAGCTCTCGAAATACGGTCATGCCCACTGCTTTCAAGTCTTGCTCCAAATTCATTCAGTCCTCTCCAGGAGCCTTTACATTCTTAAGTTGTTTGCGCGCCATCTCAGTCTCGTCTAGGCTGACGTTATGCATTCCGTCAGTGTAACGGTAGGTCAGTGTTGCCACAGTTTTTGTATTGCGCGGATATCCTCTGTGTTGAGTTCGAGTCTAGAAGCGTGTAAGTCGTACAGTCGGCCATAGAAGTCCTTGATCTCAAAATGAATATCCGACTTAGATACGACGGTTGTGCCATTATTGGTCTTAAACTTCATCAAATGGGTTTATCTATTTGCTGGACGAAGACTTTTGACCTCCGATTTTGCTCATTGCCTTGCCTTTTCTATCCGGTATTTGAGATTTGGAGGTCATGACGCACTATTCATGACTTACACTATTATCTTACTGTTTTTTTATTGAGATCCATTTTTTCCGTCGGTGTGGCTTGCTGTTGCTCCCGTCGTTTGTCCATAAGTCAAAGAGTCTCATCCAAGATTTTAGACTTCGTGCCTTTATGCTGCAGCTGATAAAATTTTGGCCTTCTTCCCTAAGGATGCCCGCAACTATTTGGAGTTCCCCATCCTCGTCATTTGTTAAAGGCAGTGTTTTTTTTTTCCAACTGGAGGTGGAACTGTTATGATCCAACAGCGGCTTGGAGCAGGTTGGGTCGGAGCGTAGACTTCACTAAAGGCATCTTTCAAAATTGTGATCGACATTCAAGGAGCCTCGGAGAAGTTGGTGATCACTATCGGTACAACGTCTACGCCACATACAGATTGCGAGTTATACAGAATTAAAGATCACAAAAACATCCATTCTGCTGATTCTGCTGTCCCAGCATGAGAGGGGCCACCATTTAATGTTCTCTTTGGTACCTACAAGGAATATACTAGTTTAAATACTAACGTAGTATAAACATTTCTTGGGTACCTATTACTTCCAATATGCGTAATTCAACCTCTTTGATTGCTTCTCTGGTATATTATTTAAGCGTATACCATAAGTGAAAGTAACAACGGAACTATCTCATTCCATTGAAACTAACTAGCTGTACCCGCGGCCCTAATTTCCCTGGGTTAAAAGTAACCTATGTATTGTTTCAGGACCAAAAGTACATATAAGGTACAAAATATCAAATTTCACTCATCCATCAAATAGTTTTTGTCGATTGCTTGGCTTTTATTCACCGGATTGAGTGAATAAAAGCCAATTATACCGGTATCTCATACCAAGTAAGTTTCTAATTCAAAACCTAGGTTTACGTGATCTGCGAACAGATAACCAGTCAGAAATGAGTATATTATTTTTCAGTAGCTTATTTTTAGCCCACTTGTTTTTTATTTTTATTTTCTTTGTACAGACTTTTTGTTATTTACTGCTTTATTATTAGTATACATATAATAGCCGGTATCACCACAGAAGAAATAATATTACTAAGTATCACGTCTATTCCAAAAAAAACCTCTCGTTCGCTCTGTACTGGAGTTGAAGATTCAATCTACCTAACCTTTATTTTAGTATGGACTTTTCGGGCTCTGCAGCCTCTTTTGTTATTTTAACTTTTATTCTATCCCGATTTTTTAAATTTACTTTGTCTTTAGTAGTCTTTTTACCAGACTGAGCAACGCAAAGACCCGTTAATGTGTATAAGAGCCTATGTATGTATGTCTGTTCCTTTGTGGCATCAGACCAAACGCGTTGGCCGATTTTGATGATTCTAGACTTCAATCGATTAATCTTGGGAGTGCTACTAAAGACATGACATTAATTATAATTCAATATGCGACAACCAGACGCAATATTGCAAACATAAAAATATGAAAGTCGTCGAACATTGTCAAGTGGGGCATCATTGAATAGGTATTTGAATATCATATTTAGGTTTCTCTTATCATTTTTCATTTTGCATGACCATTTAGGATCTATAACGATTGAACGCATAACCCTTCCTATGCTTCACCGTAGTCGGGTAAAAAAAAGCCAGTGACACTCTATAAATGAAGACGAATCGATTGAAACCTTGCTTTTCAAAATCGGACCAAGCTTTTAGTTTGAACACATAACCCGTTCTTTGCCTTGCCATAGTCGGGTACATAAAATAGCCTATGACATAAAGACGAATCGATTGACACCTCGGTTTTTAAAATCAAACCAATAGGGGCGACGCTATGGTGGAACATCCACAGTTCAACATACCCACATATATAGATACATACATACATACATACATACATACATACATAGACTGTTAAACTCATTACCCTTCCCTGGATTTGCTGTAGTAGGGTAAAAAGACACACAAAATTATCTAAACATTTGAAATGAAATCTTCATAAACATCGAAAGTGTGAAAGATAATATTTTTAAATGGCTCTCGTGTAATGTTGGATTTTTATTCAGACACTATTAGAGACACTATACGAGCTACAGCCGACCAAGATAATGCGAGTTATGCTCGCGTAAACTCTGAATGAATTCTATACTGAGTGACAGAATCCAACCACAGAAAACAACTTGATTGGCATATTACTTAAAAACTACTGGACTTGCAATGCGGTTTTCACGGTTAGGATACTGGCTATGGAACCCTATGTCTATATGTGTCTGACACGCACTTGTTTATTTTAAACTTACGATGGTCTACGTAGAAACCATGGATATATTATGCTAATTGAGCATGCCTCAAAATCTTTGAAAATGGTTTTTACTACCTGAGTCAACCGTATACCATGCTATTGAACACTCAAGGACAAAGAAGTTAAACTAGGTCATGTTGAAAAACACCTTGATAGGCATATTTAAAAAAACACATTTTCTTTATAAAATTTAATTTATTACTATTAGTCATTGCGACTGTTTAATTGCAATTGTTATTGCAACTGTTCAACTGTTATGGTATTGTGCTACACAGGTATAAACTAGTGGCTCTGTGAGCTGTAGACCTCGCGCGTAGAAACATTTTTGCAAACAATCTAGCGGTGCACACTAGCATCATCTAGTTACCTTAATGTAAAACTAACATTAATAACCAAGGTGCTCCACAATCCCTACCTAGTGGGCAAAGGGCTGATTCCACTGGTGGAAACCTAAATGTGAGAAATTTACTGCATTTTGAGAAGCTATTCTGCTCATCACGCCGAAGATCCTCATCACATCTTCGCCAATTTTTTATGAGACCAATTTAAAGTTACTACCTTTCAAATAAAAAAATTACCATCGAAATCGGATCTAATAAGGCGGAGATATTCAGTAGTTTTTGCCCCTTTCAGAGGAAGTAAAAAGTCGCGGGCGGGAAAACTAGTATTTGATAATTATCAATTTATAGAAAAATATTAAGAACTAGCTTTACCCGCGGCTTTGCAAGCGTCGTCTTTTCTTTACGTTCAAAGTACCATAATGTGCTATTCCAGGACCAATATACCAACATTTGATCAAATTTTTTTCAGACTTAATTATTTTTATCAATTGTTCGGCTTTTATCTCACCGGATTGAGATAACAATTAAACCAGTTTTTAAATCAAACCCTAAGCTGTCCAGTAGTTTTAAGTGATAAGTGAACAAATAAACATACAGACAGACATACAGAAAGACACGATTCTAAAAAAATATATATATTTGTTTAGTAGCTTTTTAAAGTACTCAAGATTACTCATTATTTTTATTTAAATTATTTGTAGAGCCTTTTTCGTACATATTGCTTTATTATAAGTATTGATAGATGACTGCAAAAAAAACATCTAGTAATTTCAGAGTGACACGAGCTCGGTCAAGTTACAGACGAACAGACAGACAAAAATAACTGTTTTGTCTTCAGTATCGAATACAGAGAACTTTCCAAAAAATATTGTTTATTTTGACCCCCTGCAGAAACCCTTTACTCCTTCGGGATAAAAGGTGTCCTTAATTTTAACCCATCATATAAACTATGGCTTAGTTCCATCAAAACACGTCTATTAGTTTCAGCATGGTAAGTATTCTTTTAAATAAGTCTCAACCCCTATCCTGCGAGAACCCATTATTAATTCGGGATGTAAAGTATCCTATGTCCTACCTCGTAGTATGAAATCAAATTATACCAAGTTTCATTTGAATTCATCCAGTAGTTTCGGCGGCGTGATGCGCGGTTAAGATACAGATAGACAGACATACAGACAAAAATGAAAATCATACAGTTTAGGCTTCGTTATAGAATAAGGAGCAATCTCCAAAAAAAAATATTTCGCAATTTCTTTAATGTATAGAATTTGGACGCAGGAACCCTTTATTTCTTCAGGATAAAAAATATCCATAATTTTCACTTATCTTATAAACTATGTCTGTGCCAAGTTGCATTAACATTCGTCCAATAGTTTCAGCGTACAACGTGTTTTTTAAATAATTTTCCAGCCCTATCCTGCAGGAACCCTTTAATTTTTTGGGATGAAATGTATCCAATATCCTACCTCTCAGTATAAACTCAAATCATACCAAGTTTCATTTGAATTCATTCAGTATTTTCGACGTAATGCGCTGCCAAGATTCAGATAGACAGACGGACCGTTTTTTTTTAAATCCAGTTTTGGCATAAGTATTGAATATAGAACAGACTCCAAAAAAATTAGAAAATATCTTAAATTTACAGAATTTAGGACATTACCTTGCAGGAACTCTTTATTTTTTTCGGGATAAAAAGTATTCTCAATTTTTATCCATTATATAAACTATAACTTTGCCAAGTTGCAACAGAATCCGTCCAGAGTTTCAGCGTGATACGTGTTCTTTTAAATAACTTTCAACGCCTATCCTGCGGGAACCCTTTAATTTTTCGGGATGAAAAGTATCCTATGTCCAACCTCGTAGTATGAACTTCTAATCATACCAAGTTTCATTTAAATTCATTCAGTAGTTTCGGCGTGATGCCTAGCCAAGATACAGACAGACAGACAGACAGACAAAAATGAAAAAAAAACAGTTTTGGCTCCAGTATCGAATATAGAGTACCGTCCAATAAAAAAAAACAAAATTTCTTCAATGTACAGAATTGGACCCGTTACAGTTTTATTTTAAGTATAGATAGGCAAAATAATAGCACTTTTACAAGTCAAAATTAATATCTCATGAACAAGGAGAAATACATAAAATATTATAATAAGATCAATGCAATCAAATTTAGGTAAAGTATGCTTTGAGTTTGAAAAGGAAATTTCACTTTCATGTGCCAGCAGAGTTAAATCTCTCACAGGAAAAGGAAATACCCTTCTGAGTCTACCGGTGCTAACAGATAAAAGTGTCAATGAGATGTCCAACAATCATCAAACAATCAAAATGGGAAAAATAAAGTAAAAATTGTAACTAAGTATATTGTATAAAACAACGTGACATCATTCATGATCTCATGGAATGTTGTAGTCATGAGACATCTCACACATTACTTTGTACATTTTATTCACTGAACGTTAACATCGAAGTTCACTTATTATTATCATGAAGCTTGGAGACATCAGGCCATGCATTTCTGTCATTAATGTAATCATTTACATTGTAATATGCTTTCTTTATGAGATTTATATTAACAAAACTTTTAAACCTATGCATTGATAACTGATCAATGCCATCAGGTAACTTATTAAAAAAGCGTATACAGTTCCCCATATATGAACCACTAACTTTATTTAACTGAAATCCAGACACTTTCAGTTTATTTTTATTTCTTGTATTAAAATTATGAACATCGCTATTTTTAGCATTATATTTTCATATATATATATATATATATTGTTACAAGCCACTGTAAGAATATTTATCTCTTTAAAACGTTCCCTCAGATAATCACGGGATTTCATATTGTAAATGGAACGAATTGCTCAAGAGAGCAATTGCAGAAGACTGCAGCACAAATATTGATTGAATTTCCACGGCCTTACCCCACAGCAAAATACCATATGACATAATACTGTGAAAGTACCTAAAATATACTATTATATATAGCTATATCGGTAAACTGTCTAATTTTACGTACTGCATAGGCTGCAGAGCTCAATCTACCAGCTATCAACGATATGTGAGGACCCCACTGTAATTTTGAATCTTCAGTAATACCCAAAAACATGGTTGACTGCACAAGGTCTACAGGCTCACTATTTATTAGAATACTTGAATTCGTAGGAACCCCTCTGTATTGGGTAGTGAGTATTTAATACATTTAGTTTTCTTAGGATTTAACATCAAATTATTAGTTGTAAACCAATTAAGAACCGTAGCGTGATTGCCCTGTTAACATCGACAAAATTGTTCAAAGTTCTGTCAATCTTAAAAATTAGAGAAGTGTCATCTGCAAACAAGACAATATCACATAAGTTCTCTATGAAAAAGGAAAGATCGTTAATGTAAACCAAGAACAAGAATAGCCCCAGTATTGAACCCTGTGGGACTCCCATTGTAATGAGAGATCCAGGCAACCTCGCACCATTCACATCCACTTTTTGGATTATTTTGCTAAGATACGAGGATAAAAGATCGAGTCCTTTCCCATGTACTCCATAATGCTTTAATTTAAAAATTAATGTCTCGTGGCAAACGCAGTCAAATGCTTTGGATAAATCACAGAAGACGCCAATTGCATCCTGTGACTTCTCCCAAGCATCGAATATATGCTTTAAGAGCCTTGTGCCTGCGTCTGTAATTGAACGCCCTTTAGTGAAACCATATTGTTCATTATGAAACAGACCATTGAGATTGAAGTGTGTCAATAACTGGTTTAATATTACTTTCTCAAAAAAATTACTTAGAGCGTGAAGTATAGAAATGGGTCTTTTGTTAATAGGATCATTTTTACTGCCAGATTTGAATAAGGGAATAAGTTTACTATTTTTCATTATGTCGGGAAAAACTCCTTCATCAACACATTTATTAAAAATAATTACTAAATATGGAGCAATTATACCAATAAGAGAACTTAAAATTTTAGTAGTTATCTCCAGAGATCCTCTGTATTTTTTATGTTAAGCAATTTAAATGTCTTAACAATCGAATTAACATGAATGTATTTAAATTAAAATATAACATCACACTTTTCAACGTTGCTTGAAAGCATACAAGAAGCCTCAACTGAGGATTACTTTAAAGACTGGGTAGTTAAAATTGGTATTTTTGTAAAGAAATCTTCAAATGCATTGGCAACTTCTTGATAAAATTTCGGTCTCGAGGTTTAATATTTCCGGCTTATGTATTTATTATTTTCCATGTTGTTTTGATTTTATCTTCAGATTGTTTTATTTTCCGACTCGATTTAAATGTCTTAGAATATTGTTTCAAGTATTTAACAAATTTCGTGTCATTAGCATTCATATTTTTTTGAGAATATAAATCGTATAATTTGATTCTACTTTTGTAAATACCTGTTGTAGCCCAGTCATTAAATCCCACCCTTATGCCCCCTTTAGATTTTTAGATTTAAATATATTCGCTCATTTGCGACAAGGTTGTCATAACTCAAAACATTTCATTTTTGAGTTAATGATACAATAATGAATCGGCAACCATCATATTTATTTCTCTAAAAACGGAACATCTATAAGTTTTAAGGCTAGAGCAAGACAGAGTTATGACGTTGCATCACATTTTCTTTTATTATTGATATCTTACAACGAAAACGTCACACTGCCGCTACATTATAAGTGAACGTTCGACGTTGGTGTTCTCCTCGAGGTCGACACATTTCTAATTATAACGCCCTAGCTGTTAAGGTAAGTCGTTATTTTCTTTTCATCATTTCTAGAATAATGTACGATTGTAAAATGTGTCGAAATGATGTGGAGAAAAATTATATGTTTCATTGTGTATCCATTTTGATATATGTCAGTATTGCTGAAAAAAGTAATTTCCGTTGCAGTTATATTACGGATATAGACAATATTGATAGTAAACAAAATACTTTACATTGATTTATAATAAAATATATGTCTACTTATGCCTTTTTTGTTGAAATTAAAAAATATTATATGTAGTATATCCAACAATAACTTTCGTTAACACGTTTTAGAGAGAAAAAACTGTTCTTTAGTACTTTTTTTGATGTTATGATGATAATGGAGCATTTCCAGGAGAGTCAAGAGGCAGAAAAACATAAGCTTTAACACTTTGAATCACAGTATAGTAACACTTTTCAATATACACGCGCCTGTGAAATCAATTGTTATCAGAAATCACTCCAATCCATGAATCATGGACACGGACAAGCTTATGATGAATTTAAGTGAACATGCTCCAGTTGATTATTATAAAATCTTTAAGGAAGAAAGAATATTTAAAAGATCCAAAAATCTACAGTAAATGTCGCTCTTTTTCATCAAAAATCAGCATATATTAAGCAACATTCATTTATTTCAATATAGGTACAACACGGTACACTTATGAGCGTCAACAGTGAAAAAATAAAAAAAACTATTATAATCAATAAAAATATCTATAAATTAAAGAATTAAAGTAAATTTATGCTGTAAAAATTAGATTAGAGTTTAGTACTTATGGTACAGTCAAAATTCAGCTACGAAACCTTGTCACTTAAAAAATCCTTAACACTATAATATGCCTTTTGTATTAAAAAGTCCTTTACTTTAGTATTAGATACCCTGTTTGTACAAAAACTACAAAATATTTCGATCAACAGATCAAGTACTGAAATTAAACGGTTTATTTACAAGGAGGATAGAAGCCCAAAAGATTTCATTGAAAAAGTAGAGGAATTCGCAATTGCTCGAAAAATTTCACGTAGTGAACTTTACAATCACATATACGATATTCTTGAAGGAACTCCTTGCGATTGGTTTCGAGCTCGCAAACAAACAATCCCAGATTGGGAATCTTTCAAAATGACATTAGTAAGAATTTTAAATAACAGACTATGATTATAAACTGAAGAAAATCATAGATGCACGCAAACAAAAAACAAATGAGCGTGTGATTTGCTATTTCACTGAATTGGAATCATTATTTTTTAAATTCTTAGAGCCTATTTCAGAAAAAGTCAAGATTGACCAAACAATCTTGACTCGGTTGCAACATTATTTAAAACTTGCAAATGGTACGAAAGTTGCATTGAAATTTCCAACTCTGAAACTCCTTCTACATTACAAAACTTAGCGAAGCCTTCGACTTCTAATACTCAACACAAAGTCACTGCTACGCGTAATTTACCACATTATCCATACAATACCTTGCAACAACCACTTGTGCAAACACCCTTACCCTGTACATTCAATTGCTACAGATTCTAAGAAACCTGCACTACCTATATATATTTTACCCTCGCAGTCAAAACGATAGCAATGCTTTATGTTAATATCCCTACAGACATAAAATTTGTTTTCATTGCGGTAAAAATTACGTAATATTTACCAATTACCCTGTTTGTACAAAATCTTCAAAAAACTAATAAGAGAGGAACTAGAAGCACAAAATTGTAATACTAACAATAACTTTGATCAAACTGATTGGAACAATTGGCTTAAAACTATTTAAATATTTTTCAAAACATACAACGTTTCTACGCTCCTCTTTAATAATACATCAGACACTGAACGTCCATACCTTAGAGTAAATGTTGGAAATTTAACCCTAAAAGGCTTACTGGATAGTAGCAGTGCCATTACAGTTTTAGGTAATAACTCACATAAATTATTACCTGAACATGGTTTGGAACTACAACGTGACCAAATTATCAAAGATTCTGTTGCTAATGTTCAAACAATCAATTCAATTGGTACTATTAAGCTTCCACCTTTTTTAAAAAGAAGTTTGCTTAATTACTGCCCATGTAATACCCACTATTACTCAACCTTTCATATTGGGTATCGACTTTTGGAAAACTTTTAAGCTGGCTCCAGACATACTTAATACGGTCACTATGCACAAGAGTTCAGATACTCCCATGTTTATCATCAATACTAACGATACGTACTTACAGTCTTATGACAGACTTACAGACACGTAATTGATTCTTGCTAACGCAGTCGTAGAATAATTTCGTAATATTTCTACCGACGTACATCCTTTAGGAAGAACAAAACTTATTGAACACTGTATTGATACAGGTGACCACCCACAAATTCGTCAACAATGCTACGATTATCACCTGAAAAACAGAAAGCTCTTCGAGCAGAAGTAGATAAAATGCTAGAACTTTATATTATAGAGCCTTGTGAAATCCCATGGCTAAGTCCTGTAATTATTACACCTAAGAAAGATGGTACTTGGAGATACTGCGTCAACAGTTGTAAGCTTAACGACATAACTAGAAAAGATGCTTATAAATTACTTTTCATATCAGACATTATAGATAACCTTAAAGATTCTAAATACCAGAGTTCAATTGACATTGCTAAAGCTTTTTGCAAAGTGCCTCTACGTTTAGAAGACAGACCTAAGACTGCTTTTCACGTTCCAGGTCGTGGATCTTTTCAATTTAAGGTTATACCTTTTGGTCTTACTAACGCACCAGCTACGCAACAAAGATTTATTGATAATCTTCTTTCTGATGAGTTTAATAACGATTCTCTTGTTTATTATTTGGATGATATAATAATAGCTACAAAAACGTACGGGGAACACGTACGTTTACCTAACAAATTATACTCAAAACTTTCAAAAGCAGGTATAACAGTAAATTTTCCAAAATGTGCATTTTTCCGAAATGAACTTAAATACTTAGGCTACGTAATTGATGATCAAGGTCTCCATACAGACCCTGTTAAAGTCAAAGTAATCTTAGAAATGCCAGCTCCCAGGTCTGCTCGCGAAGAGAAGAAGTTTCTAGGTACAGATAGTTGGTATAGACGCATTGTACCCAATCTTAGCACATTAGTGGCTCCCCTTACTAAACTTACGTCTACAAGTAAGAAAGCTCCCACTTTCAAGTGGACTTCTGAAGCTGATAAAGCTTTTAATAAAATCAAACAAGCTTTAATATCAACTCCTATTTTAACTTGCCCTGACTTTTTCAAATCTTTTGCTGTTTATTGCGACGCATCCACTTTTGGACTTGGAGCAATGCTTACCCAAGACTTCGATGGAGTTGAAAAAACCATAGTTTACATGAGAAAATTACTTAAAGGTCCCCAAAGAAACTATTTTATCACTGAACGTGAATTTCTAAGCATTATAACAGCATTAGAGTATTGGCGTTGCTACCTAGACAATGGCCAAAAGTTTACTATCTATACCGATCATTCTGCACTTCAATGGTTCTCACACTTATATAATCCTACAGGTAGACTTGCCCTTTGGAGTATACGCTTATCAATGTTTAATTTTGACATTAAATATAAACGTGGCAAGGAACATTTGGTCCCAGATACATTGTCTCGTATTAAACCAATTAATGTGATTAATTATGATCCAACACATACTTCTGATTCGTGGTACACTTCTGTATACTCCAAGTGTAGCACAAATCCCACATCAACTCCTGATTATATGATACGACACAATAAACTCTATAGGTACCCCCGTTCTAATACCCTCATAAACTCAGAATTAAGTTGGAAAAACGTAATCCCATCTGAATTTCGTACAGCTATAATAAATGAAAACCATTCGTTACCAACAGCAGCTCATTTTGGTACTATCAAAACATATCATCGTATTAAAGAAAAATACGTCTGGCCAGGAATGTACAAAGACATTGCCAGCCTTATTTCCAAATATGAAACATGCCTTGCTTACAAGCATCAGAATCTAAATACCATTGGTCTGATGGGTAAACCCAAGAACTGTTCTCGTCCTTTCCAACATTAATAAATAATATAATATAATAATATTGATAATCTATTGATATTATTGGTCCACTTCCAATGACACGTAAACTTAATAGATTTATTTTTGTAGTCACATGTTGTTTTTACAAATATTGTCTTATATTCCCCATGAAGCGAGCTACCTCTTCTGTAATCAAACGAATACTTGAGAACTTAGTTTTCATGGTTTATAGCATTCCAGAGACCATAATCCTAGATAATGTCCCTCAACTCATGAACTCCAGGATTTATTTCAATATAACAACATACCAAAAATTAATTACACCCACCGTTACTACAGTTGCTTCTTTTGTTGATAATGACCATCGTACTTGGGATTCATATTTAAATCAAATCCAATTTGCCATAAATTCAGCTAATAATGAAAATACTAAATTCACACCAGCTTTCTTAGTATTTGGTCGCGAACTTGTAACATGTGGTTTGGTATATAATGCTTCGGGTCTAACTCAAGAATTGATTTTTGCTCCACGCGATTAATACGCTCACAACATAGGTCAGTTAAGCCCTTTATTTGCTGAAGTACAAGCACGTTTATTTTGCACTCATGAAACTAACGCTAAATATTATAATAAACATCATCAACACCTTGAATTTAACCAAGGCGACATTATATGAAAACGTAATTATCCAATAAGTTCAGCAGGCAAGTATTTTTCAGTTAAATTAGCTCCTAAATTTGTAAAATGCATCATAGCAGCTAAAATTTCACCACAAATTTACGACCTCAGTGATTTGTCTGGTAATCCCTTAGGCCGTTGGCATATCAAAGACATTAAATCTATACCACGTGCGTCTTAACCTTAACCGTCACTTGTCTACTTACTTACATTTATTTATTATAACTATTTACATAGTTACATAGCTTTCATATTCTTGTACCTTACCATACATTTAAATACCTACTTATGACCATTGTAGGTTCCCTACTTACAAATAACCTTGTATTTAAATTGTAAATAATGTAATTTTAAGATAATTTTCCTTTACGGAGTAATGTCCACATTTTTAGCTTATTTTTCTTTTATTCACTTCATTAACTTATCGGATTCATTATGAATATTGACTTCAAGTCTTTACGTATTGCTATTCAGTGCTATTGTACTTACTACTTACTTTAATTCTTTGGTACTAACAGTAGTTAATACCCTACTTGTTAGCTATGTATTTTTTTAAATTTTACATACATAATGTCCAGTATAAAGCGAAATGATACCGACTAGTTAATAGTTTTCGTTTCAAAGGATGTGAAGATTTATAAAAATTGGATCATTAACCAGTTGGTTTTTCAATAAAACTTTGTAAATTGTTACTGATTTTTTAGGCAGTTTGAGATAAAATGCATTGTTCTCCTGACTACTTTTGGCGTTTTGGTTCGTACCCCTTGATATATAATCTCATTGCTTTTTTATATCACTGATGCCCAATAGTTCTGAAATAATTACTTCCTTTCTTTTTCAGTGAAATTAGATCCGCAATTTTATCGACATTTGTTTCCGCAAGGTTTCCCTATTTTCCATTCTTCTTTAATTTTCTTACTGGTAGTTCAATAAGCCTGACTAGTATTTCTTAATGTTTTAGTAACGATTATGTTGCATTTTTCTTTATTAAACTTACGTTTCTTTTCTTTCTTTGCAATGGGAATTGAAGTAGAATTTGTATTTATTTCCTTACTCGAAGTTGATTGCATTAGAGAAAAGTTGCCTGCATTTTCAGCCACTTGAAGGAAAATTAAGAGTCTTGCTCTTATTGTTATTGAATAACGACAAATCGTTACCTTCATTAGCAGACAACTCATCAAGGTACTGTAGAGGAGGTGGTTCAGGTGGTTTATACAGCGGATTCTTTACAAAATCGTCGATATGTGATAAATAGTAAGTACTATTTAGCTCTAACCACAACTTGCAGCTACACGGTCAAACGAATATAAATAATTTACCTCGATATAATAAGATAATAATTTATGCTCACATAATGTATCCGAAGAGTTAGAAGAATCAAATGACAAGTTGGAAGACCAACATTGGTCACGTGGCATCTGGTAAAGACAATAAAATTTAAAATTTTAGTTATTAAATACTATACTATACTATATAGTTAATAAGATATTGAAAAAAAAGTTATTAAGTATACATAATGTTTTTATTCTTTGGGTTTTAAGTTTATGTCTTTGTTTGTGTGCCGGCAATTATAGTCAGGTTATGACTATAATTGCCTGCAACAAATAAATTAAAAGATTTTAATGTGTATTTGTCACGGTAAAATTCAAGTTCAACAATACCTAATTGAAAATAAATAAAAGATAATTAAGTTAAATAATACCTTTGTTCGACGTTAAGTCTTCGACTGGTGTCATTTTCCTCGTTTTTATCAATTAACCATATCGTTGACGTTATTGTCGATATAAGATCCCATCTGATAATTTGCAGGTTATTATTAAATGCTCCTACACATATATCCTTCTTATGTCTGCAAGATATAGAGTATGGCATACATTTGTCACATATAATGTTAAACTTACATGTCTTGTAGACAGTGACCAAATAATGATCCTACGTGTTCTAAATAGTTTTTTTTTTAGCATGCAAATCGGTACAAACAACATCGAACTCTCATAGTTTGACTTTTTCAGTGAAATGAGTAGGATCAGTGACCAACTGTGACAGATTAAGACATTTTAAAAAGTATATTTTTTTTGCTTTCTAATCATCACTACATCATAAATTAATGTTAAGATCACCTAATAAAATCAAATTATCATAATTGGGAATAGAACTAATAGAAAGAATAAGTCGACATCCATCTAAGGCAGATGGTATGCCGTGCCTATCGCTCGCTTATTTCCGTTAAGGGTCATAGTGGGCCACATCTGCTTAACTGATCTGTGCAATGTATCTACAATATGAGACCAGTTACGCACATTAAAATTTCGTTTTATGTTGAAGCCGATGTCGCCTCCACGTGAACGCACCTCTGGCGGCCGTGGAATGTGACGCAGTCGGTACGCAGAGGACAGCACAAGGGCACGGCCTTCTTCACCAACAATGAGCCATGTCTCATTTAAAGCTAACATATCGAAGTCATTTCGAATAACTGATGCTATAAAATTATCATGGTTTGTGGCGAGGGAACCTGCATTGTACAAACCAACTATTAAATGCTTGTTAATCGTTTTAATGGCCCTAAAACATAATAGAAAAGTTAGCGTAACACATATCATTACAATAAAGAGTATGATCAAAAAATATGCTAACTCTATCATAAATTATTATTATATTATGATAAAAAGTTAAGTAATCATTGTAACGACCTTAAAACATTATATAAAAGTTGGTTAAGTACACATAATTACATTAAAGAGAATGATAACGAAATATGCTAAGTCCATATTAAAATATTATGATACTATGATAAAAAAGTTAGATGATAAGTTGCGTAATATATTAAGTAATAAGCTAGGCATTGTAAACTATTTTCTTGACTGTACGTGTTGTTGTAAATTAGAACCAGTTTTATGGTTTTAGTATACCTCGCAAAAGTCTTCATACTATCAAATAATCCATATCAATATATAGAAGTGAAACGTTGTGTTTGTTTGTTTGGGGAGGATTCACGCAATAACGGCTGGACGGATTTTGATGAAATTTGGAATGGAGATAGCTTATACCCTGGAATAAAACGAAGGATACTTTTATCCCGGAAAATAGTAAATTTCAATAAATATAAAGTAATTACTTTATCTGTGTGTCAATAAACTGGAAAATGTTGATTACTAGCTGTAAGAAACGGTTGCCATCACAGAATGGTATGTGGTTGCCATGGAAACGAAATAACAAGTCTGTCATAAAACATCAATAGCATTGGTGCTATACCTAATTTTGCATTGGTTTTTAATATCCTGGAATAAAGAAGTATGCTTTTTTTGCGATGAACAGTAGTTCACGCGTATGAAGTCGTGGGCGGGAAAACTAGTATGTAATAAAAAAATTCCAAACTATAACAAGTATTATAATTGTTGTAGAAGTCCTAAAACAGTACCAAACCCAAAGACACGTTCAAAATCGGAGTCAGAGCGTATAGGGTACACCTGCTTCCCATCGCTTTGACGTGCGAAGATGCGACATCTCTTAGTCCACGAGTACCACCATTGCCACTTGCAACATTCCTTGTGGACTCGATGGAACAGCTGCCAATTAGATCTTGTCAGCGGCTCATTCACATAGATTTGTTGCGGCGGGCTAGCCAAACCAATGTCAGCCGTGGTGAAATAACGACGCACGCGCACGGCTCATAATAGCTCGACCTGCAGATGTCGACGCACTAGACGCACTACGACACGGCGCGCACGTCCCAACCCGCCCCACTCTCCGGTGCTAGTTGACTCGACCGCTCAGTGAACACGACGTCCCGGTCCTCAAGGGTGACTCCCAGCTTTGCAGCGAGGATGGTAACGATGGGATGGTACACGATATTTTCCTTCTTGTTTTCCGGAATATGCCCTATATCGAGGTCGGATAGCAGTGCCTCTTGATCTCGGTCGTTCAGTTCCAGCTTTAGCTGGACCACCGTCTGCTGCAGCGCTGCAATCTCATCCACTCCGGGTGCTACCTTCAACTTCTCAAGTGCTTCAAGTCTCTCCTCGAAACTCTACGCATCCGTTCCCCAATGCCAGCCATAGAAACACGGAGCTCCTTACGAAATTCACGTTGCTCAGCCATATATTCAGTGAGCTTACGGCGCATATCTCAAACATCCATGTTATCGACCGGCGATATAGTATACGACGGGGGCAAAGGCAATATTGCCTTAGCCTGTGCCGAGCTAGAGTGACAATCTCGCCGGCAATGGGCGGCGGATCGGAAACCCTGCAGATGCCTTTTACTGGGGTGCTGCTATTGTCCCCTTTACACTGCTTCCTCTTACACTCCGGAAAAGTTCAGTTTTTGGACACCATCGCAATGTCAGGAATTGTCACACTTTCTCTATGAAAAATGTATGGCCATGTAATGCATGTGACAGCACCTGTTGGTGACAGGAGCTTCCCACAAGCTGAACACTTCCCCATTGTTGGTTCGAATATTAGTGCCAAGTCAATTAAGATGCACTTAGTTCCGCCAGTTGTCGCAAGGTAGCGCAATAATAAATAATAATGCAGTCTCTGGTGAGATAAATGAGACTACCCACTTAAATAATTATGAACTATCCCGAGCACATCAGTTCTTGCAAACACTTAGGCGTAGTAGGAAACAATAACAACACTGTTACCGATAACTACACAGATGAAGTATTTTTATGTTAGAATATTTGCGAGAGAGTATACTGACGTAAAGCCGTCCGTGACGGTTCTATAACATTATCAATGAGGACCTTATTGACGAGGAACCCCACGCAACCCTAAGACTGCTGATCGCCTTCTCAGAAGTTGAACAGGTGGCCCGATACCAGGGTAATTGTTTCCTCCCTCTCTCTTTGGATTTCACTTAACCCTAGAATATCCCACCTGATCTTTGTGAGCTCCGTCTCGAGTTGCGCCATGTGTTTCTCAAGCCTAATTGTTCGTCCGTTGTACGAAGCCAGGGACGTTTGCTTTTGTATGGGGCGGCCTACGGTATCCCGTGGATTCTTCGCACCCCCTGCCCTTTTATAATAAGCAATAATTTATGTTTACATATTGCCAACATTAATTCATACATGGCATTTTATGTTCTTTGTAAGGTCTTTGTGTTTAAATCTACACTAGTCTAGGATCATTTTTTTATTTTGTCTAGTAGTCCCTACCCTACCTACTTTTTGTATATTATTTTTTATTTTCTATTTGTTTTGTTCATGAACCTAATGACTATTGAAACAATATGTGATGTAGCTCTGCCTGTGAACTTTCGTAGAATATGTATAGATTATAAGTAAAAGGAAAAGGAATCACGCAGTAAAAAATACATTTATTAGTTAGAATAAGTTCGTATACATGTAATTATTTTTGGACTTACAATTACTTCATTTTTAGTTCTTTCTTATCTTTCTTTATAAAATAAGTTTAACGTACTTACACTTGTTCACAATCTCCCATGCTTAAAATATTGTTTATCTTACTTCATTCTTCAATAAAGGAAGTCAATTTACAGCTAATACATTTTTCCTTTGGCAGTGTCAACCACCGATAAAGTAAGGAAAGTGATCAAGTCAAGACTGATCTTTCTTTCACATTGAAGTCATATTCCTGCAAACAGGTTCACTATCGTTCCTCGCACCCTGAATATTTAATTAAATGGGGCTTTTTTAAAGTTCAGTGACGGATAACTAAGGTTTAGTCCTCTTTATCTATGGCAGGAATATCTAGAGCCTTCAGCGCTGAAGCTACAAAGCATCTGCGAATTAGGTCACAATAAATTGACCATCAGTTAAAATGTTTAGAAATAAACTTAACAGTAGGTCCATCGTATAGTCGTAGTTACCCAACTTAGTAATAAATATCCGCGTTTTAATTCATAGCTTAACTGGCTTCTAAATTTAAAATTAATTTAAATAGGCATGCTAAGCCGTTAAACCTAATAAACCTCTATAAACTATGGAGAGTGTGCACAAGAACTGCACAACCTGATTTCCCTATCACCTTTCCTTCACCGTACGACTAGATGATCAGCAAAGCGCCACCCTTTTATGGTTGAAATACATCACACAAGAACGAAGCGTTACGCTTCTTCATTTATTATAAGAACTGCAAAGGAGTGGAATGCCCTGCCCTCGTCAGTGTTTCCGGTAAACGATAACCCAGATGTGTTCAAGTTAAGAGTGAATAGGTATCTACTAGGCAAGCGTGTACACCTTCAATCACATCATCGCTTTCTATCAGGTGAGAACGTGGTCAAACGATTGCCTAGTTCGTAATAAAAAATAACAAAATAAAAAACACTACCGTGACTTACGGCCGACTGACTGACAAACACGCACAAACCCGGTTGATAAATATAAAAACGCTGATTGGTTCGTCGATAAGTGCACCCAAAGCAGGTATTTTCTATTCAAGACTTTCAGAAAAGCAACATAGACAATTGCATAATTACTCCGTACCTACTCAGGGGGCAGTAATGGCTGGCTGTATAAAAATAAAATCATATGAAGCCAAATACGGAGAGGAAAAAAACATAAAAGCGAGCCAATTACGTTATCACCTCTAGATCGTCAAGGATTATTGTCATTGCAAAAAATAGTTTTATCAAGTTGTAGCGAAAGAATTTCAATAACACTTGAAAATATAAGAAACGCTGATTGGTTCGTCGATAAGTGCACCCAAAGCAGATATTTTCTATTCAAGAATTTCAAAAAAAAAAAAAAAAAAACAACAACAACAAGAAAAGCAACATAGTCAATTGCATTATTACTCCGTACCTACTCAGGGGGCAGTAATGGCTGGCTGTATAAAAATAAAATCATGTGAAGCCAAATACGGAGAGGAGAAAAACATAAAAGTGAGCCAATTACGTTATCACCTCTGCATCGTCAAGGATTATCGTCATTGCAAAAAAATATGTGATACAGAATCTAGTGCCTACTAAATCCCGTGAACAAGCTAAAATTAAAAATGTATATAAAAATGTAAATGTACGATTCCCCCCATTTTCTCTACTCCCCCCTTTCTCAACTCCCCCCCCCCCCCCCCCGCACCTATATATCTAAGAACCATCTCGATCACATCAGTTTTCATCATAAATATCCCTCATCAAATTTTGGTCTATTCGTTTCAGAGCTACGATTCTCACTCCCCCCCCCTTACCCTCATTATAGCTAAGAACTATCTCGTTTACCTCAGCTGTCAAACTTAAAAAAACCGCAACTAAATCGGTCCATTCGTTTGAAAGCTACGATTTCCCCCCCCCCCCCCCCCTCCCCCTCCATCTCCCCATCATAGCTATGTTTATAGCTAAGGATTATTACCATCTCGTTTACCCCGGCTTTCAAACATAACATAAAAAAACCCACAGATAATCGGTCCATTTGTTTGGAAGCTACGATTTTCACCCCCTTTTCTCACCTCCCCTTACCCCTCCTCATATATCTAAGAAACAACTCGATCACATAAGCATTTTAACAAAAAAAACCGCATCAAAATCGGTTGATTCATTTGGGAGCTACGATGCCACAGACAGACACACACACCCTGATACACACCCTAAACTTATAACACCCGTCTCTTTGTTCGGGGGTTAAAAATATTATAAAGCTTAAAACAATTTTAGTGAGTGAAAGTCAATTTCAGAAAATGTATTTTTGTCCTTTTTTTTTCAAGAATTAGCCAAATGTAACTTACGGCTACATATATACTGGAGTAATTGTTTATATCGATAGTCATACTAATAATGGCATTAAAATTGAGACCTACACAAAATTGAAATCATATCTGAAGAGATTGTCTGAAGTACATAAATAAAAGTGTTTTCAGAATTATACAACCCTTTCATATATAGACAAACTAATATTTTGACAAACTTATACTTATCGTTAGGCTATTTGTAACGTTACAAAGTATGATTTCCTAAAATAAGAAAAGATTTGTTTTTCCGTGCTTATTAAATGTAGATCGAATAAGTATGGAAACTAAAGCCATAGGTACCTTAAACCATCGGAGAATGCGTAATCTCCAAACAAAAATATGATAAAGAAACAGGTTTCAGGTCGTAAAGACAATAAGGGGAATAAGTTTCAAAATATATTTCAGACTTTCAAGTTAAAAAAGTTAAACTGGACAGCATCCTGAAATTAAATACTATTCGACAATGCCCGAAGACTGGCTCTAAGAGTTGTGTTCTACCCACCATGACAAATGGTGCCAAGGCATGGACGCTCAGAGGAAGCTGGGTACATACTAGTAGCATACTAGCATACAAGTTGCACAAAGGGCCATGGAGCGAGCCATGCTTGGCATCAAATTACAAGACCACATTCCTAATTTCGAAATTCGAAGTCAAAAGTAATTTCGAGGCATTAAGAAGAGTGTCATGGAACTTAAATAGAATTGGTCGGGACACATGGCTAGGCAGGCAGGCAATGGGCAGTGGGTAGCGTAGTCGCTGTAAATAATGATGAATTAGAGGTAGGTAGATAATACTTTACTGTACACCAGTTTACAAAAACATACAGCAAATAGGAATAATCTTATAACTAAAGTAAATTGGTTTGACTTATCACTAAAAGTGATCTCTTCCATAACAAACAGTATTTTTTTGTTTGTTTGTCTGTCTATCTGTAACATGACCATGCATCACGACGTAACTACTGATTTAATTTAACCGAAACTTGGTATGATTTGAGTTCATACTATGAGGTAGGATATTAGATACTTTTCATCCCGAAACATTAAAGGGTTCCCGCAGGATTTTGGTAGAAAATTATTTAAAAGAACACGTATCACGCATATACATATCAACCTCCAAAAAATTACACTTTTACAAAAACTACATTTTTATATATATATGTATATATGTATATATATATATATATATATATATATATATATATATATATATATATATATATACATATATATACAAACAAAGAAAGTGAACACAATAACTTAATTTATGCCATTTTGCGATAAGTAAAATATTTTTATTCGTTCCTTAAATACGTTTAATTATGGAGACTGACGTGTCAGGACTGGTAGATTGTTCCATAGTCTAACAGCTTGTACAGCAAGCCAAGTTTGTTTTGAATTCATTCAGTATTTTCGGTGTAATGCAAGCTAAGATATAGACAGACAAACAAACCGACAGAAAACAGACAAAAATATGAAGAAAAAAAAAAGTACAAAAAAAAGATCAACCTCCAAAAAAAAAACTTCAATGTTCAGAATTTGTTTTTTTTTTATTCCGCAGAAATCCTATATTTTTTCGGTAAAAAACGTATTCTAAATTTTCACTCATCATCTATATCTATACTTACAATAAAACTGTATCGGGTCTAATTCTGTACATTGAAGATATTTACAATTTTTTTTTGGACCTTACTCTAGATTCGATACTGAAGCCAAAACTATTTTTTTTTGTCTGTCTGTCTGTCTGACTGTCTGTCTGTCTGTATCTTGGCTAGGCATCACGCCGAAACTACTGAATGAATTTAAATGAAACTTGGTAAGATTTGAGTTCATATACTACGAGGTAGGACATTACTAGGTAGGCTACTTTTCATCCCGAAAAATGAAAGGGTTCACGCAGGATTGGGGTTGAAAGTTATTTAAAAAAACACTTACCACTCTGAAACCTCTTGACGGATTTTGATGCAACTTGGCACAGTCATAGTTTATATGATGGGTTAAAATTGAGGATACTTCTTATCCTGAAAAAATGAAGAGTTCCTGCGGGATAATGTCCCAAATTCTGTAAATAAGATATTTTGTATTTTTTTTTGAGAACAGCATCCAACATAAAATACTTAATATCTTCAATTTTTTTATTATTTTTATTACGGACTAGGCAATCGTTTGACCACGATCTCACCTGATGGAAAGCGATGATGTGGTGGAAGGTGTAGCACGCTTGCCTAGTAGATACTTATTCACTCTTGACTTGAACACACCGGAGTTATAATTTACCGGAAACACTGACGAGGGCAGGGCATTCCACCCCTTTGCAGTTCTTATAATAAATGAAGAACCTTAACGCTTCGTTCTTGTGCGAGGTATTTCAACTATGAACGGGTGGCGCTTTGCCGATCGTCTAGTCGTACGGTGATGGAAAGGTGATGGGGGAATCAGGTTGTGCAGTTCTTGTGCACACTCTCCATACTGAAATCTGTATAATACCGCCAGGCTTGCTACCTCACGTCGATGCGCCAGACTTTGAAGCTTACTCATTACTAGAGTGTATTGTACAGAATTAGACCTGTTACTATAAGTAGTTTTATTATAAGTATCGATTTGATTTGACTACTAGGTACTATCAAAAGTACCTATCAAATATTAAACGGGATGTGTTGGATACTCCTGTTTCTAGGTAGAATATAGCCACATTAACGCAGTGTTTTTAATAATTTTCATAAGATTACTAGGCCAATAATTAGCATTATTACTTAAAGAGTATTTAATCTAGCTTTCAAATTGCAGGGAACCATTGGCAATTAACGAATTACATTTGACAATATAATGGCTTTATTAAATAACGGGAACATATTTTCGACCCGGGTTGTTAATCTTTGACAGTGCAGAGATGCGCAAGATTTTATAACCAAAATTTAGGGTGTCACTGCAACTATTACGGGCAGGCATAAGGCTCAGGCATCAGGCAGTCAACGGAATAAAAAAATAGCTTTTAAGGAGAACGCTTACGGATACAATATAGGAAGGTATTGTAATATAGGGACGGAATAGGAACACGAATAAGAAATAAGAAAAATATAACCGATTCAACGATGAAAATTATACTGTAATGTATTTATTGCGTTTTTATAACTTTTGGGTAGATTTAGCCTATTAACATATTTTATGAGTTTACTCTTTTCAGTCATTGGTCTGATCATCTGTTCCTTTCAAAGGCTGGGAGAAGAAAGACCAATTAAAAAAACATCAGTAGGAAAACTCAAAAAAAGAAAAAAACAGAGCACCAACAATATTCTCTTAAGTGCACTTTTAATCCATATTTATACCCAAAACTTGTTAACACGACACGAGGCATAATTAATAGTGTAAGTGATATGAGATTACCATGAAAATAAGTGAAAAGCTGATAAAGAAGGCTGAAAACGACTCAACTCTACATGCATTTGTAAATTCATTGACCCTGTCAGTAAGCATCACTTTGAGACAATTCTTTCATTCTCTTTCTTATCCTATACCCTATATCAGGATGAACTTTGCTAAATATTTTAATCACTCTCTGCTGCATATCTTCGTAGGTTTGACGTAATAAAAACACAATGTATGCTATCATTCTGCTCCGCGTTCCTTCTGTCATTTCATTGTAAAACTCAGCTGCTTGGTCAAAATTATTCGAATCATCATGTGTCACGCTAATTAGTGCAGGCCTATTTTTGTCGATGTAAGGAATCGGACCATGGTGACTATTTGGGAAAAAATTTGGTGCATCACCTCCATTATAACCAACAGGGGCCACTCCGTCGCGATCATACGACATAATTTTTCTGAGAGGTAAATTCACGGCTATATTATTAAAGTTCACTCCTAAGCGATAAATCTGAGAATCTCTATAATTAAATCGACGAACTTGAAACATCTTGTCAGGTGCTCCCATTATACCACGCACTAAATTGCCAGGACAGAAAGCAAGCTGCTCTATATCAGCAAAGAAATTCTCAGTGTTTTTGTTCAACACAAGTTTGCCTAAAGGTTTCAACGGATACTTCCTAACAGGCAATATCTTTGTAGTGTCAAACACGTCAAAGTTTGCGTTTTTTACGTCGTCTGAGCTTAAGACTTGCAAACTTATGGTCCAACTTGGAAAATTACAACCACCGATTGCGTTGTAAAGATCTCTAGCTGCGTAATCCGGATCTGTACCAGCTAATTTAATGATATCTTCTGTATTAACTATGTTGCGAATTCCTAAATCAGGCAATATGTGGAACCTTACGAAGTACGATTCTCCTTGGTTATTGTAGATTTGGTAAGTGTGAATACTAAAACCAGGCATATACCTAAAACCGTCAGGGACTCCATTATCTCCGAACAAATGCATAAAAAAGAATACGGTTTCGGGTCGTAAGGTCATAAAATCCCAAAGCATAGTCATGTCGCTCAAGCTAGTCACTGGGTTTCGTTTTATAGATTTGATTAAGTGTGGAAAAAAATTAGCATCCTTTATGGCAAACATCGGTGTATGAAGTGCAACAAGATCAAAATTGCCATCTTCGGTATAGAATTTAACAGCGAATCCTCTCGAGTTAAAGGTCGTATCAGCTTCTCCTCTCTCTCGTGTGCTTGGAGAAAACCTAACAACAACAGGAGTTTTCTTCCCTATTCGACTGAAAAGTTTAGCCTTGCAAATGCCAGTCATGTTATGTGTCACTTCAAAGTAACCAAATGCTCCAGCTCCTTTGGTATGAACGACTCTCTCAGGAATTCGTTCCCGCACAAAGTGTGACATAGATTCCATAAAAAAGGCATTGTCCATAAGAGGTGAGTTTAACGTGACTGTATCCATGATTTCGATCGGAGCGCCGTTGCTGGTTGTCATAATACCGATGGGACCCTGAAATTATTAATATTATGTATTTTGCTAAAGCTTCATCTAGATTAAATGCATCTTAGTTCCATTATGGCATTACAACATATTGCTAAGTCTGTGTCTATAATCACAAGCACATAGATTAATAATCCATTATATAAACCGCCTAGCCTTTTTACTAAACGGGAACTTCAACTACCTGCCTGAAATGGATTTGCGCCTAAAAACTAGTACGTTACTTAGGTAGAACATTAAATTTGTTTATAAACATCTCTTTGTTGTCTGTTGTCTGTTTGCAAACTTCTATGTTTGATAGAACTCATGTTCAACCTAACTAATTTACCTAATTTTTTTAGGCGCAATTCTATTTCAGGCCGCTAGTTTGAACAGCTGTTAATTGAATGGCTAATTAGGCATTTGTCTGCAACTTCTACATTAAAGCGTACTTGCTTTGTCAAAGTTACTTTTATTTATTTATTTATTATTAATTGCACACCCATACAATAGCCTTATGTCTAAATATGTACCCTGTTAACTAGGGTGTAGCAAATAATAATTATGTATGTTTTGTAATAATTATGGTAAGCTTAATTACAATAATATTGAAAATATATTAGTATTATTAAAACTAATATTATATTAACTTTTAGGTACATAGTAAAAATAACTTGAAAAAAAAACTTAACACTTGATATGAGTGAAAAAAACTTAGCACTATCTGTTTAAAATAATTTCAATATATCTATGCAAATATTTACTATTTTTTTTTTGTATAGTGTATTATGTTATGTTTTCAAGTAGGTATGTTTCATGGAACTTTACGTTATATCGTCAAATAATTCGTATATAGAGTAATAACATTTTGCAATAATAAAAAAAAATCGGAAATTGTCTAAGTTTAGTTTGAAAGATTTTAATTCTGACTTCATCTTTTTATTTGTTTTTTTTTTTAATTAGTGTGTATTGTGACCCTCTTCTGTAGATTTCTAATTTGGGTTCCGGTAGTTTAAGATTGTTTGTCTGCGCGGGTTTGTATCAGTTTCATATAATGTTGGGTATTTTCTTACGAACAATGCTGCCTCTAAAATGTGGAGACATGATAGGGTTAGGATATTTTGTTGGATAAAATACGAGTACGGTCTACAGCTGATATGGTAGAGGATGTTAACCATTATGCGAAAGCATTTTTTCTGCTTTATAAATTATTGTTCTGCGTCGGTACTGTTTCCCCATAATATCACAGCGTATCATTGGCTATGATACGCTGTGATATTATGGGGAGATTATGGGGGCGTATGCGTAGGCATAATAAGCAGTCTTGGCTGTTTCTATATTACTATTGGCTTTAAGAATTGCTAATGCAAATAAATTGTGATAGTTTGGTCTTTGTTTTTTCAATATGTCCTTTCCAGTTCAAATGTGTATCAATTTTTATGCCTAAAAGGGTATAATCATTTACTTCCTGTATGTTGAGGGTTTTTCTTAGTATCGTTAGCTCTTGGGGGCTTTTTTTGGTGTGGTATGAATTAAATTATTTTGGTCTTGTTTGTATTGACTCTAGATTATCTATGTATTTCAACCCAGAATTTTATTTCAGAAAAAGTGTCTATAATATGATTAAGTGAGTTTTTATTGTTTGTACATTTAAATAGTAGTGAAACGTCATCAGCAAATAATACGCAATGGGAGTTTGTAACTTTTGGCAGGTTGTTTATTTATATAATTAAAATAACACATCCTAGTACACTTCCTTGTGGGATTGAGCAGTTTGTGGTTCTTAACTGAGACTGTATTGTTTATATGGTTTCTACATTTTGGTTGAAATAATCAATTTGTACGAACTGTTTTCTATCGGGTAGGTATGACTTGAGCCAATTAAGTGGTTTTCCTCGAATTCCAAAGTCAGGTAGTTTTGTTATAAGTATGTTGTGTGAGAATTTATCATAAGCCTTCGTCATATCAGCCCGATAGCGTAATATTTGTCGCGTATGTTATTTAATATTTCCTTAATATATTAATTGACTTTAATGCAGTTGATTGTTTACGAAAACCATATTGGTTTTCGCTCAAAAGTTTATATTTTCCTAAAAAGCTATACATGTTTGCGCCATCTGTAATATTTTTATAACACCAACAGAACTAAATTACAAATCATTCACACACTCATTCACAACATTCACTCATTCCCTATCCCGCTCCCGTTCCAATGTTCACTCTTCTCTCGCCGCCTAACCGTTGATGTTCGAGCGTCTGACATTGAGCTACACGCAATCAAAAATCCTCAAAATAACAAATAAATATAAATCACCGCGACGCGAGTGTGTGAAAGCTGAAAACTCAAAAATACAATTGACTTGTAGTGGAAACCTAATCAGTGCCTGAAGCCTGTGGATTGCTGCTCACCACCAAAGCTATCGAAGAACTCGCATCCAGACGGCAGGTACCTATGTTCCCTTATTTCCCCACAAGTTTTGGTCCTTCGAACCGGATGTTCCCTCTTATCTCTTATCCTCAACTCACACGCAAATTCACGCAACTCTTATCGTTACTACGCCATTTACCATTCGTTGTACTAAAACACGAAATTAATTTACCTACCCTACGCTATAAATATTAATTTCCAATTTTCTCACAAATATACGCATATTTCTCATTTACAACACACACAAACGTATTGTCTTATTAAATACTAAACATTTCATGTAATATTTTTATAATACATTAGATTTTGAGAATTTTCAATCATTTTTTACAAATCTACAATGCGTGGCCGCATCTAGGTCACGAAAGTACCTACCTACGCACTAACTCATTTTGTGTTTTTGTAATATTTGCTCGAATATCTAAATCATATTTACATTGATAACCACTCAGAATGCCTGATAAACGTAAAGCTGAGTCAGGACATTCTTCGAATAACGTAAAAATTTCCATTCTGGAAGCTAAAAAGGAACGATTGTTCGAAATAGTGCAACAACTTTACAATCAAAGCCTACAGATTTCTGATCCTATTGTAAAAACACAGTTTTTAGCTCGAGTACAATCGTTGGACAAAACTCGAACTGAGTTCACTGAGACACTAGATGCTTTGAATACCGCATACTTGGAAGAAGATCCATCGGACAAACCGAACTACTTGCCTTTAGACTCTTTCGACGAATTGTACTGTTACATCATATACGCCGCTAGTTCTCTCAAACAACAACAAAACAACGAAAGAACTAACTCTGAACTCATGAATCAAAAACTGCCTCCTCTACAGCTAGTGGGTTTCGACGGCACTCCTACTAAATGGCCAATTTTCTATGAAAACTTTAAAACTATAATTCTCGATAACTCAAGGTTATGTGACGCAGAAAAGGTTCAATACCTAATAGGAAAATTGAGCGATAAAGCTCTGACTGTGTGTTCAGGCATCCTACCTACAGGTAACAACTACGCAATTATCTGGAACTCACTCGTAGCCAAGTACCAGGACACTAGGGTACAAGCTTCTCGTTATCTTGATCAACTGATTAACTTCAAACCTAATCAAACGATTGATACAGTCATAGAACAACTTTGCTCGGCTGAGGCCGCTTTAAAACGCTTGAACTTGGAGAATCTATCTGATTTCATGTTAACGCATATTACACTCAGTAAACTTGACAAAGATTTTGTGAATTTATTTGAACAAACGCACAGGCATATTGAAATACCTACTTTTAGTGATGTCACTAAATTCTTAAATGAACAAAGTAAAATCCAATCGTTACGTTTATTCGATTCGTCACGAACATGCTTTAAAAATAATTCGCAAAATATGTATAAAAATAATCACGGAATTAAGTCAAAGTCAACTCATGCATATATTGCAAGCACCCACTCTGAGATTGAAAATAGTAGTCTGCGTGCGAATGCTTCGGAAGTGCATGATAACGCTTACCCACAAAGACAATATTCGTGCATTGTTTGTAATGCCCAGATTCATCCATTGTTTAAATGCCAACAGTTTTTACAACTTGAACCCCGCAAACGATATGATATTGTAAACAAACATAAATTTTGTAAAAATTGCTTAGGTTTTCATGACGTAAAATTTTGCAAATCCAAAAATAGGTGCTTTTTCTGTCGAAAAATTCATCATAGTCTCCTCCATAATAATGACTTCAAACGCTCGGTAATCGAACCTACCCAGCAACGCAACTCACTCGCTGAGCCATCGCCATCGCCGCCGCGGCCGATTGTAGCGGTTGCAATGACGGACGCACCGCAGCGCGCTCCGATGCCGGTTAAACCTTCTGACACCGCACCGCTCGCCGGGCGCCCCGCGCAACTCCCTCCGCTCTCCGCGTCTCCCGTTGCTAGCATTTCAAACGTAAATAATGATGCGCGCGGAAATTCAAACGGCTTGGCGTACACTGCAACGAATATTGCTTATGATAATCGAAAGGACAGTATTGTGTTACTGCCTACAGCTTCTGTTCATGTATACAATAGGAATAATACACGCTCAAAAGTTCGAGTATTTATTGATACGGGGTCAATGAGTCATTTTATTACAAAAGCTTGCTGCGAACGCTTGAATCTCGTTGTTACATCCGTCTTATCACCTGTTCAAGGTATAGGTAAAACAGAAAGTTCTTCTTTAGGTTTTACGACTTTAAAAATTCATTCACGTTTCGACAAAACATGTTTATATACTATCACCGCCAGGGTTATAGATACCATCTCTGACCGCTTACCGAACGCTTTTGTTGACACCGGGGAGTTATCGCACTTTGAAACCTTACCATTGGCCGATGATTACTTCCATACGCCCGGCGATATTGACTGTCTGCTCGGTAGCGAACTCTTCCCCGCCATTCTCGGCAATGATAAAGTCACGTCGCCGAACTCGTCCCTTGTCGCACTGGAGACCACACTCGGATACATTGTCATGGGCAGAGCGGACTGCACTCCTGTCCAATCTAATTTAACTCATTCACGAACGCAGAACGCTGACAAAAATTTCTGTTGTTCGGTAGAAAATACGCAAACGCTCACGGAATTGACAGAACGCTTCTGGGAACTTGAAAATTTCCCCAATAAAACTCATATAAGCCCTGATAATGAAGCATGCGAACAACTCTTTCTCTCCACTTACTCGCGCGATGATACCGGTAGGTACATGATACACCTTCCGTTCAAACATGAACCATCAGAGTTGGGTAACTCTTACGCTATTGCAAAACGACGCTTATTCCTCCTGGAAAAAAAAACTTGACGCTAACTCTGAATTACGCTCTAATTATAACGCGACCATACAAGATTATATTAACAAAAAATATCTCACTGAAGTGAAAGACTTAAAGCCTGACAGCGAATGCTACTACATTCCACACAGGGCTATTTATCGTCCTGAAAAATCCACTTCCAAGACACGCATAGTGGTGGACGCCAGTTGTAAAACAACTTCCGCAAAATCACTCAATGACCTTCTTTATAAAGGTTCTAACCTACAAAGTCATATCTTTGACCTACTTATAAACCTACGCATGTTCTCCATAGCGCTTACTGCAGATATCGAAAAAATGTATTTTCAAATACTGTTGACACCCAAACAACACTCCTTTCAACGAATTCTTTATAGATTCGACTCCGATTCAGAAATACGCATATTCGAATTTAATAGGGTCTCATTTGGCGTAACCAGCTCACCATATCTCGCTATGAGAGTCGTCCGCCAACTCGCCGCTGATACAAGTTCTGAGTGTCCACTTGCAGCTTTTGAAGCCGAGCATCATATGTATATGGATGACTAAGTAGGTTCTGTCGATGGTATTGAAAAAGCTGAGCAGATTTACCATGAAATGGTAAGTATGTTCAAGGCTGGTGGATTTAATATTGTAAAATGGATCTCTAATAGTTCAGAGCTAATGCAGAAAATATCCTTATCGCACAAGAACCCGCAAATAGTTAATTTTGACGATGACTCCTCCTTCCCTGCAAATACAAAAGTTGTAGGTATGCAATGGCAACCTACCACTGATTATTTCCAGTTTCAAATAAACGCAGGAAATTCTGATTGTACAAAACGCACGATTCTCTCTGTAACCGCGCGCCTATTTGATCCGTTAGGCCTAATCGGTCCTGTTATCGCGTTTATGAAGTTACTTGTTCAAGAATGTTGGTTGTCAAATCTTGGTTGGGACGATCCCGTACCGCAGCCCATCTATGACAAGTGGTTACAGTTCCATAACGAACTATCGAATCTCGAACTCATTAAAGTACCACGTCATGTAGGTATCACTTTAAATTCGCATATAACCCTGATCGGATTTGCAGATTCGAGCGAAAAATGCTACGGAGCGGCAGTTTATATCCGCGTCAGTTCCAATGAAAATTCTGTTGGCTCTGTCAATATTTTGGCTTCAAAGTCTAAAGTAGCTTCGCTAAAAAAGATGCACCTAGCTCGCTTGGAACTCTGTGCTGCCCTCTTGTTAGCAAATCTCATCGAATCCGTCTCTGAAATAATAATTCAGCGCAGTCACATAAGTGAAATCATCGCTTTCTCCGACTCAACTGTTACGCTAACTTGGATTCACTCTCCAGCATACAAATTCCATACATTTGTCGCGAATCGAATTACTGAAATAAATGCAAAGCTATCCGCCAGCCATTGGTTCCATGTCAAAAGTCAGGAAAATTCAGCAGATATTCTCTCGCGCCCTGTTACCCCCAACTCACTTATAAACTGCAAATTTTGGTTCCATGGCCCACATTGGCTCACTCTCCCTCGTGCTGAATGGCCAGTGAGCCCATTTCAAGTAAACCCTACAGTTAATGACCTCTCAGAATCCAAAACAGTCTCCCTTGTAACTGACATACCGCCCGCGCCTTCTGATCTAAATACGAATCTAATAAATGACATAGCAGACCGCGTGTCCAGCTGGACTAAATTACTACGTACGATAGTTTACGTTTTACGTTTCGCTAAGCTTATACATAAAAAAGGCCCGATAACTCTAACGGACTTAGACTTTGCCGAACAGTACGTCTTAAGCTATGTTCAAAACAATCATTTTGCTTCAGATCTTAATGCCATTAAAAATAATAAACTATGTAGCAAACGCATTATAAAGCTCAACCCCTTTATCGACGACAGTAACCTTATCAGAGTCGGCGATAGACTCGCTCACTCTCAGCTTGACTACGGTCAAAAGAATCCAATTCTACTCCCCTCGAAGGAACGCATAACCCAGCTGCTAGTTGACTACTACCACCTTATCAATCTGCACACTGGTCTCGCATTGTTAATCGCGCTTCTCAGACAAAAGTTTTGGATACTTTCTGCTCGTAACCTCGTTCGACAGAGAGTCCACGCATGCAACATATGCTTCAAACTCAATCCCAGATTTACTAATCCGCAAATGGGAGACCTCCCTAAGTTTAGAACTTCCCAAGCTAAAGCCTTCGTTTACACAGCTGTTGATTACGCCGGCCCCTTTTTTATAACGCACATTCGCCGTCGCGGGGTCAAAAGTCAAAAGGCGTATATCTGCCTTTTTGTCTGCCTTACTACGAAGGCATTACACCTGGAATTAGTTTCCGATTTGAGCACAGAGCTCTTTCTTTCAGCTTTTAAGCGCTTCATATGCCGCAGAGGGCCTGTAGCAATGATCTACAGCGACGGAGCTTCAACATTTCTAGGTGCAAAACGAAAGCTAGATGAAATTAATGATCTTATACAGTCCACTTCTGTTAATAATTACATGAGCGAACAGCTGTTGTCAGCGCACCGCATCGAATTCAAACGTAGCCCTCCATACGGTCCCCATTTCAATGGACTTTGCGAAATCAATGTACGCTGTGTGAAAACACATTTCGCTAAAATAGTAGGGGCTCATATTCTTACCTACGAAGAGTTCTCAACAGTGCTCGTGCAGATTGAAGGATTACTGAATAGCCGACCCCTAGTCGTCCTCAACTCTGATCCTTCAGATTTATCCCCTTTGACACCGAACCACCTGTTAAATGTAACGCCTCATAAATTCTTACCCGCCGAAGATTTGACAGATGTTCAAGATAATCGTCTCTCACGTTTCCAACTAGTTAGTAAACTCACGCATATATTCTGGCGCCGGTGGAGCCAGGAATATCTCACGTCTCTACAACAAAGAGAAAAGTGGAATACTCCTACGAACCCTGTAACGTTGGGTTCTATAGTGATCATCAAGGATTAGAACGCACACCCAATGTGTTGGCCAATGGGAGTGGTAGAATCGCTTTACCCTGGAAAGGATGGCATAATAAGAACTGTTAAAGTCCGCACCACCTCCGGTACATACATAAGGCCAGTGGTTCGGATTTGTCCGCTGCCTACTCAGTAAAATGTTAAATTAAACTGTCTCATCGCAACTCTAGTGTAAGTTTAGTTTAACGCCTCTTTTATTTTATCTCTTACTCTTTCTCATTAATAATTAGAGGAAACCTCTAGGCCGGCGGAGTTGTTTGCGCCATCTGTAATATTTTTATAACACCAACGGAACTAAATTACAAATCATTCACACACTCATTCACAACATTCACTCATTCCCTATCCCGCTCCCGTTCCAATGTTCACTCTTCTCTCGCCGCCTAACCGTTGATGTTCGAGCGTCTGACATTGAGCTACACGCAATCAAAAATCCTCAAAATAACAAATAAATATAAATCACCGCGACGCGAGTGTGTGAAAGCTGAAAACCCAAAAATACAATTGACTTGTAGTGGAAACCTAATCAGTGCCTGAAACCTGTGGATTGCTGCTCACCACCAAAGCTATCGAAGAACTCGCATCCAGACGGCAGGTACCTATCTTCCCTTATTTCCCCACAATACATACGGTTCGATATTGCGCGTTTGAATATTTCTGTTATCACAGGAAGTAAGGCAATTGGTTTGTAACAAACATTATTTATTGTAACTAACATTAGTCGACTTACCATCCTTTTCCAGTATAGATATTATTTTTGCTATTTTAAGTCGGTCAGGGTAATATTCTTCTTCAATTGATTGAATAAGTAATTTTTATTAGTTAGTCCGTTAACTATCCATAGATCAGTAGACTGTGCACTATGGATAATGAAGCGAGAAGCAGCTTATCTGTTTTGAATTTTTATATAAATGTTTTTTAGTTAACTTTAATTTAAAAAATATAAGATTTATATAACCCGATGAGGATGTGATACAAGAAATATTTGTCAAGGATGAGGAGGGTGACCCTGTATTTCATTTATATTTTTTCAAAATATTTTGTTATTTTTCTACTTAACATTGAAGGTATATAAATAACTTCACTTCATTTCAAATTAATTTATCTTTAACTAAACAATTAAAATTATAAACATCCAGTTAAATAAGACTAGGACTAGTCTAGCAAACCGCTTCCATTGGGCAACGTTCAAAAATGCTGACAACATTGCCACGTTGTATGCAATGTTTGGGCAAAGTAAAGGCCAGCATTTTGGTCACGTGTTGCTTCGACCAGACGCCCTGATAGATCCTCATATATTTTGTGTGCTGCTGTTCCCCATAGCCCCAGTGTTTCTACCCCAAAAGGCTCAAATATATATCCGCTCTCGAGGGTACTGTATTTGCGCCTTTTGATTAATAATTTTTTAGATCAATAAAAATTTTAGAACAATAGAATAACAATGTTAGGACTGACGATCGTCAGTCGTACGTGAAGTAATAATTATATTGATTTTATTAAAGGTTTAACAATAATCAAATTCTAGTTATTTTCTATCATTTTATACGTAAACTAGGTTTTTTTTTGCGTTTGGGACGGGTTCATATTTACCCTTTTCGACTTTTGCTCACGTGTAATACTCTCACGTCTTACTAGCTACAGTAGTAATGCGGGACAAGAAACTGTACACAAAACAAAATGAGCATGGTCAAATTGACCCCACCTCATTCTCACTGGGTTAATACATTTTGTGGTAAACATCATCGTACACTTAAAATAACATTATATCTATCATAATTAATAACATTAGGGAATAAACATAAATAAATAAAAATAAAATGATGTACTCTAGGATGCCTCATGCCCTCTCTCTCCCCTATCTATATTCTTGGCTGCTTGTTTGTAAGTACCCACAGTAAACACAGTAAACAGTCCATCCTACTTTGCAATCGAAAGAAAAGTATCGAGTAATTATTATATTGACTTCATAGATCTAGTTAAAGAGTGGAGGATACGGCACACTTTACTAGCACATAAACAAAAACTGGACAAGATAAAACTACACGCAAACACACCCATACAACTACCGTCATACCACGGAACCGACGCATACTGTACCCCGCCATATAGGGCAGTGCTCAAACTCTAAATGTGAATTGAGATAAAACTAAAGAGTGTATTTAATAAGATTAAGCATTATTCATTTCAATGTTGTTGATTTCAATGTTATATAAAGTGAAACAATAAGAAATGTATTCCTCTTATCATGTAAGTGTTCGTCATCTCGCCTGAAAAAAATATTTTAAAAATGCTTTATCAATTAAGTACGTACTTAATTAACAATGAATACGTGACAATAGCTAATTATGAGTATCTATAAATATATATTTAATATTCGAATATTAAATTCCTCTAGATTTATTAATCACTAGCGACCCGCCCCGGCTTTGCACGGGTAGATATATAGAAAGATAAAATTAGTAGGTACTTTATTTGGACAAATAGAACAAAAACAATTTCTTACACAAAATATTTATGTTTACCTATAGGTTTTATACTCACGTACCATTTCGTCTATAGTATTATTCTGTTTAACGCAAGGAGGTTGAATTACGGTTACTATTTCGTGTATTATTAGCATAGAGCATTTCCTACGTCAATGATTATTAGATGTTCTGTGATTTCGTTTCCATGGCAACGTTCCATATTCGAAGACCCGTATCTCCTTCTACCTTTGTGATCTTACGTAGTATTTATATACTCTTTGGTTTGTGATACAAAGTAATCGAGTTTTTTTGCAAAATTTAATATTTGGTTTCATTATTGCACTTTTCGAAGGGAACTCTAATATTTTGAGTAATACAATCCTGCTAGTGTTACTCGCTGATAATTTAGCTTTCTTTATGTGAAAGAATTTTTAAAATCAGGTCTGTATTTTTTGAGTTTATCCATTACAAACAAACAAACAAACAAACAATCAAATCTTTCCTCTTTATAATATTAGTGTAGATTTATGCAAAATTAGGCGCCTGTTAAAAACATAATTTACACCAATACATATATAGATAAGGTTTCTGTTTGTCGGTTTGTTTGGGGAACTTTCACGCCAAAACGGCTGATCTGATTTTGATGAAACTTTGTACTGTTCAATATTATAAAGACCAACATGAAATACTTTTTATCCCAAAAAATGATAAATTTCCAAGGGAAAACTGTAAAATTTCGATTACTGGATGTAAGGAACGGTAGCCATGGAAACGAAATAATTACAAATCTATCAAAAACCATCAAGGTGCTATACTTTTGCATTGGTTTTGAATATCCTAGAAGAACATAGGTTTTTTTTATTATACGCTTTATATTAGCTTCACTTGTATGTTTGTATGTTTGTAACAGACTTCTTTGGACGCTATTTTGACCCACTTTAAACGGTCAGATTTCATTCAAATTTTGCACACCTGTCAAAGACCGATGACAATGCAATAATTCGATTAAAATATCCGATTATCCTGATTAGATTCGCCAGGATTCATTAATTTCTTTCCGGATCATTTGCAGGAGAGTAAGAGAGATAGAACTAGTGCGCGAATCACGGAATTGATAGTAGATTAAATCAAATAACAGTTAAAAAATATATAAAAAAAACGCTCTTATAAATAAACCAAACTAAAAAGTAGAAAATATATAATAGTTTAAAAAAACTAAAAAACACGCTTTATATAGAAAACTTAGATAAATGAATAATAGTGTAAATAAGAAAAAAATTACTTATTTAAAAAAAAGCGTGGGGTGCTTTTTAAGATATTATCGAAATGATAATCCTTCTTCTCATATCTGTCAATGAAATATTAATAACTATTGACCAATGCACCCCACGTTTTTTTTTTTGAAATAAAACATTTTTTCTTATTTACACTATTATTCATTTATATTTACTCATTAGAATTTTTACATTATTCTTAATTCAAAATTATTACAATTTATTTTCTATTTTTTAGTTTGGTTTTCTATATAAAGCGTGTTTTTTAGTTTTTTTAAACTATTTTTGCAATAAACTCGTCCGCGCGGGCGAAGTATTAAAAGTAAATTTTGCTTCATTGGGTATATTATGTTACCAAACATACGCATTATATGAGTCAAAAGTAGCTTAGTACAATAACTGTAATAAAAATCAAAATATTAAATACCACCAGATTTATATATCATTTAAATGAAAAAATCAGGTGCCTGTTAACAACGTCATATATCAATGATATCTCTTAATTTGAAAACCCGTAACTTATTGGAACTTCGTTAAACGGTTTCCTATTCTTGAAATATTCTTGAATATGGTGTTATTAAAAGATTTACAATAATCATACGAGTTTTGAAAAAAAAAACAGGCTTTTCTTGTTATTCTAACACAGTCGCAAACAACTTGTAATATCACAAGCTGAAACAATGTGTCGTTAGTTTTTAATCGACTTAAAGGATGAGGTTCACAAGCCGTCTGTTTTTTTTTGTTTGTTTGTTACCTCATATCTCTAAAACTTTAGATATTATTTTTTTGTTTTAAAGGGTAGGATAGGACCATTGTCCCATTTTTTTTCTATCAAAATTGATTTATTAGTTTTTTAACTTAAACAATTTTAAGAAAATCCATTTAATTTTTTGTTTATATTGCCTCATATCTCTAAGATTTCTAAACTGATTTGGATATTTTTCGTTTTATTTAAAATTATTTGTTTGTACGTTTCTTAGGCGCGTCCTAACTCTACAGCTTAAGCGTATTGATGGATTTTGATAAATGTGGTATCATTAAATTTGTCTTGATTACGAGAGTGAGTGGATATATTAAATGCCAAAAAACTAATACGGCGGCTTACAGCTGCCATATTGAATTTCCTACGGAACAAAAAATTACCAAACCTATCGAGTAAGGTACCTTAATGAAGGACTTTAAAAGACCATTTCAAAAATATATTATTCTTGTAACGAAACAGTACCAATTGTCTGAAAATCTTCTTACATTTTTTTTTATTTTAGATTATTATAATGTTGCAATTGCAACTATTAAGGTAAAGTAAAAATGTAATAACATGTAAAATATGTATTAAAGTAAAGTAATATACATTAAATTTATATAAATACTTGCTGTGTCCCACGGTTTTATCTGCGTCCCACAAGGAACCGTGGCTTTTTCCGGGATAAATAACCTATGTGTTAATCCAGGTTATAAGCTACCTCCATACCAAATTTCATCCAAATCCGTTCAGCCGTTTAAGCGTTGTGACGACGTCATCTTCTTTCAAAAACATTATAAAACCTCATTTCATGTATTATATTCTAAAATTTAAATATTAACATGTCATTCTTACATTGACATTAAACTCATGCAACTATATTTTTACGAAATAATATATTATAAAATGTGGAACACATTTTATTTACCTACCTAAATAATTTTATTAAATTTGGAGTCCTTTAAATATATAATAGTTATTATATCGTTCGTGGTTGTTTTGATCCATATTGTTGAAGAAAGAAAAGTCTGTGATAAAAACAATACCAGAGCCGCCCCAGTGGTACACTCTGACAAAAAACAATTAATTGGGAGAATATTGACTAATCGATTGCAAGATCTTCAAGCTACTTCAACTGCGAGCCTAATGTCTTCAATGAAAAGTAATTCTACTATCCAAAGTCAAAAAGATGGCTCGCACTACAAAGTTTCCTCTGTACCTACTTCATATTATTGCTCGTTGAGAGTTGTTTTCTGAGGTAGTATACACCCTTGGGGACCACCTCGCGACAGCGTGAAGTAGTAACAAACACACACACACACACACACACACACACACACACACACACACACACACACACATACACACACCCCTTCAATACATACAAATTTTCGCCTAAATAATATAAGTGTGATAATTTTTGCGGGATTATATAAGTGTGATTATTTTTGTCTGCTCATCTATACTTATAATAAAACTGTAACGGGTCCAATTCTGTACATTGAAGATATTTAGAAATATTTTTTTGGACCTTACTCTAGATTCGATACTGAAACTATATTTTTTTTCATTTTTGTCTGTCTGCCTCTCTCTCTGTCTGTTTGACTGTCTGTCTGTCTGTATCTTGGCTAGGCATCACGCCGAAACTACTGAATGAATTTAAATGAAACTTGATAAGATTTGAGTTCATACTACGAGGTAGGACATAAGCTACTTTTCATCCCGAAAAATGAAAGGGTTCCCGCAGGATTGGGGTTGAAAGTTATTTCAAAAAACACTTCCCACTCTGAAACTACTCGACGGATTTTGATGCAACTTGGCACAGTCATAGTTTATATGATTGGTTAAAATTGAGGATACTTTTTATCCCGAAAAAATAAAGAGTTCCTGCGGGATATTGTCCCAAATTCTGTAAATAAAAGATATTTAATAAAAAAAATTGAGGGCCGTTCTATATTCAATAGTTAAGCCAAAACAGTATTTTTTTAATTTTTGTCTTTCTGTATGTCTGACCGTCTGTCTGTCAGTACCTTGGATACACACGCTTGGCATCACGCCGAAAACACTCAATGAATTCAAATGAAATTTGGTATGATTTGAGTTCATGCTTTCAGGTAGGACATAGGATACTTACCATCCCGAAAAATTAAAGGGTTCCTGCAGGATAGGCGTTGAAAGTTATTTAAAAGAACACGTATCACATTGAAACTACTTGATGAATTTTGTTGAAACTTGGCACAGTCATAGTTTATATAATGGGTAGAAATTGGGGATACTTTTTATCCCGAAAAATAAAGTGTTCCTTCAGGATAATGTCCAACATTCTGTAAATTGAAGATATTATGTAAATTTTTTTGGCGGCCGTTCTATATTCAATACTAAAGCTAACACTGTATTTTTTTAGTTTTTGTCTGTCTGTCTGTCTGTCCGTCTATCTGTCTGTACCTTGGCAGCACACCACGCCGAAAATACTTAATGAATTCAAATGAATTGAATTGTTTTTTTATGAATTTGGTATGATTTGAGTTCATACTTCGAGGAGGACATTGAATACTTTTCATCCGGAAAAAAATAAGTGTTCCTGCAGGATAGGGGTGGAAAATTATTTAAAAGAACACCTAGCACGCTGAAACTATTGGACGGATGTTGATGCAACTTGACACAGACATAGTTTATAAGATGAAAAACAACAACATAAGATAGGTGAAAATTATGGATACATTTTGTCCCCAAAAAATAAACGGTTCCTGTTGGATATGGGTCCAAATTCTGTACATTAAAGATATAGTGTTTTTTTTTTGGAAATTACTCTATATTCGATTATGAAGCCTAAACTGTAAGTTTTTTCATTTTTGTCTGTATGTCTGTCAGTCTGTATCTTAGCCGCGCATCACGCCACCGGAACTACTGGATGTATTCAAAAGAAACTTGGTATGACTTGAGTTCGTACTACGAGGTAGGACATAGGATACTTTACATATCGAAAAATTTATGGATTATTAGGGGTTGAAACTTATTTAAAAGAACACGTACCACGCTGAAAGTAATAGACAGATTTTAATGCAACTTGGCACTGTCTTAAGTTATATGATGGGTTAAAATTGAGGACACGTAAAGGGTAAAAAAAAAAAGGGTTTCTGCGGGATATGGGTCCAAAGTTATGTTAATAATTAAGTAATAAAAATATTTTTTGGGTGGTTCTCTACATTCGATACTGAAGCCAAACAGTTTTACTTTTTAATTTTGTCTGTCTGTTTGTCCGTATCTTGACCGCGCATCGCACCCAAACTACTAAATGAATTGAAATGAAAAAAATGCTCTTGGGTGCTTAAAAAAGGTATTTAATATTATTTTTTTGTTAATCTTTTCTTTCTTTCTGTTTGTCTGTATGTTTGTTTGTTCACGCATTACGTAAAAAATTCTGAACCGATTGCGATGCGGTTTTCATTGTTAGATAGCTTAGGATTTCATTTAAATCTGGTGTAATTGGTATCTCAATCCGGTGACTTAGAAGCCGAGCAATTGATAAAGTATTTTGACGGCTGAATAAATTTTGTTCAAATATTGGTCCTTGAATAGCACATTATGGTACTTTGAACCTAAAGAAAAGAACACGCGTGCGAAGCCGCGGATACAGCTAGTATTCAATCATTTTTATCGCAGTCGGGTATTTTGTATTTTTATAATAATTTTACTTGTTAATATTACTAATCTATAGTGTAGTAATGTGATATACATGTTAAAATGTTAGCCATGATGATGTAGTGCTTATGAAGTGCTTACGCTTCAAAGATAGGTGGAAACACACTTGCGTGTAGGGCGTGTCGTGACGCCCCAGAAGCATTCGGGTTCATAGATTGTTGGTATGGTCAGAGAGACATTTATGTGGAGTGTCTTTAATAGTGCGTAAAAATATTTAAAATGCAAGTGCAGCAGGGATATTTAACAGGGTCATGTTGTTCCATTCAGATAACAAAGGTAACAATAAAAAAAACTTACAGAAGTGTTATTTTTGAAAATTATAAGCTGATCAGATGCTGGATCAGCAACGGTCGCTGCAATGACAGCGACGAGTATCAATAACAACATTTTCTAAAAAAAAACTATTCGCTTCGTCGTTATATTAATAATAATATTAATAGTGAATACTCTCTCTTTATATATAATCTTTCACAATAGTTGACATTAGGGTTCTTTATAAAAAAACAAGATATATTTAAGTCTTTAAAAATTATGTTGTTTACTCAATTCAAAAAAACTATGGTTATCTACATAATTTAATTAATTAAATGTTGAAACCTTTATAATATAGAGTTTTTTTGTCATAATAATTTATGTCTACAGCATTAATTCATAACCACCGATATATAAAGAACTCGATGAAAAATTTTTACAGTACGTGCAAATATCTTTAAAAAATATGGAAATTAACAAAGTACTTAATCGGTTTTTAAGCAGATAGATAAATCCATGAATCTAAAAACCGATATTTAGAAAAAAATAATCTAGCCTAAATGTATCTATTACTGCTCTTCATAAAAAAAAATGAAATGGAAATTAACATTAAGGTAGAAATAAACAAACAAAACGTAAAGAAAATAAAAATATTTTTCCAAAAAAAAACGGTTCATATTTAAAAAAAGCCTTCTGTAAACAACCACTATAAATAATAAAATAATTATTGGGCCAGAACAATATCATTTTTTCGAAATTACCAATGTAATATTAAGGCAACAACAACAACATTATACAACATTAGATAAGAAAGAGTTTTTTGAAGGTGGTTTCAGCAAAAATGCTTTCGTATGTCCGCAGGATGTCTGGATGGACATACAGAATGTTCTGAATGTTTATTCAGTTTTAAGCTATGCAAAGACAGACTCGCGAGGTCTACAGTTCACAGAGCCATTAGTTTAACTGGTAGAACTTATAGTTGAACTAAGTGGAATTGTTCTACCGGCTACTGAACCCTCGGAGACTGAGTATTTAATAATGGTATTTAATATTATTATGTTGCAAAACACATTTTGTATGTAAATAATTATATTACTATAAGTTTTTGCAATTGTTCAATTGCAATAACTATCTTTACAAAACATGGCAGTACCGTTACCTACCTACTGACTTACTGACAACGCACGCTCAGTCTAAGCCAGTGGGCCTACAGTTTTGCAATTTGGATGAATTATTCCTTGAGTCTATGGATGCATTAGAGGGGGATTTTTGGAAATTATATCCCTAAGGGGGTGAACGGACGTGGCAAAGTTAGCACGCGGGTAAAGCTGTGGGGCGCAGCTTGTTGTCTACTATAATAATTATGCTACACGTACATACGTGTGTATTTAATTAGATTAAAATTGAGATATTTAATTAGATTAAAATTTGATTTTGTTATCACCATCAAAGCTGTGCAAAGCAGGTTGAAATTGAATTGAAACATAAATCATACATAGAAAAGATAACTTATTAATTCTATAAGTAGGTAAATATCTATGTACCTAATATTTATCTATGGATAGGCGAAGTGAAGCTGAAGGCAGAACAATTATTTCAAGAATAGCTGTGCCCGCGACTTTGCCTGCCTTGTCAATTCACTGGGTTAAAATTAACTTAAATGTTATTTATTCCACCATACTCGTATAAACAACAAAATATCAAATTTCGTTCAGCAGTCAGATGGTTTTTAATCAGTTTTATTTAGCTTGCATTTTTTGTTGTTGTTGATTTGGGTCAAATCTAATAATTGAAATTTTACCCCCTTCCTGTTGACCGATTGATCTGAAATTTGGTACTCGCGTTTAGTTCTGATGACACTACAATTATGTATCTATACTAATAATAAAACTCTAACAGGTCCAATTCTGTACATTGAAGATGCATAGTAATTTTTTTTAAGGCTGTTCTGTATTCCATACTGAAGCCAAAACTTTTATTTTTGTTTGTCTGTATGTCTGTATCTTGGCTAGACATCATGCCGAAACTACTGAATGAATTTAAATGAAACTTGGTATGATTTGAGTTCATACTACGAGTTAGGAAAAATATACTTTTCATCCCAAAAAATTAAATGGTTCCCGCAGGATAGGGGTTGAAAGTTATTTAAATAAACACTTCCAACTCTGAAACTAATAGACAGATTTTGATGCACCTAGTCATAGTTTATATGATGGTTGAAAAATGAAAATACTTTTAACCCCGATAAAATAACTGGTTCCTGCAGGATAGGGGTCCAAATTCTGTGCATTGAAGATATTATGTTTTTTTTTGTAGGCTGTTATATATTCAATACTGAGACCAAAACTGTTTTTTTTTCCTTTTTTTGTCTGTCTATATGTATCCTGACCGCGTATCACGCCGAATCAACTGAATAAATTCAAATGAAACTTGGCATGATTTGAGTTCATACTACGGGGTAGGATATTGGATACTTTTCATCCCGATAAATTAAAGGATTCTCGAAGGATAGGGATTGAAAGTTATTTAACAGAACACGTACCACGCTGAAACTACTGCAAGGATTTTGATACAACTTGGCTAAGTCATAGTTTATATGAAGAGTGAAAACTGAGGATCTTTTATACCGAAAAATACAGGGTTCCTGTGGGATATGGGTAAAGATTTTTAGAATTATTTTATTTGGAGGATGTTCTATTATTCTTACCCACCTGAGCATAACACGCGCCAAAGCAACGTAACCGTACCGGTTATAACCGTTTTTTAATACTCAAGTGGTTACTTAAGCCGAAACTGTCTTTTTGTCTGTTGTTTGTCTGTATCTTGGACGCGCATCACGCCGAAACTACTGAATAAATTCAAATGAAACTTGGCATGATTTGAGTTTGTACTACGAGACTTTTCATACCGGTAAATAAAAGGGTCCCGCAGGATAGGGGTATTTTATTTGGTGTTGGTATTAATGTTTTACGGTTTATAGTTACTTCCGTAGTTTACCTCTAGGATACTAAAGGAATATTCCTCCAAATTTCGAAAAACTAGGTGAACCGGTTTAGGTTGGGCGTTGTCTGTCAGTTAGTCAGTCAGTAAGTAGGTATGTCACGGTACTGTTTTATAGGCATCATTAAAATAATGTCATAAAACACATATTTTTATTATTCTGCCCAGAAGTGAATCTATACTTATAATAAAGCAGTAAGTACAAAAAAAAAACTGAAAAAGGGAGATATTAAAAAAAACATCTGTAGAATACTAAAAATAAGCTACTGAAAAAGAATAAAACATTTTTAAAATTTGTTTCTCTCTGTTTTTATGTTAGTCTGTTCACACGTCACGTAAAAACTACTGGACCGATTGAGGTTTTCATGGTTGGATAATTTAGGGTTTGACATAAAAACTGGTGTACTTACTATCTCAATCCGATGAGTAGAAGCCGAGCAAACGATAAGAACTTTTTGAGGGCTGTAGGAATTTGATTTAAATGTTGGTATGTTGGTCTTGGAAAAGTAATAGAGTTCTTTTAACCTAGAGGAATGTCCACGCATGCAAAACCGCGGGTACAACTAGTATTCAATAATATCATTGTGAATCCAAGATGGCTGCCACCACAAAATAGCGGAGTATGTATTTTTTTCAATCCCCTGAATATGGGTATGAAAAGAAAGGGCCTCAACTAATAAAATACATTACACTATGAAAATTCCAAATCCAAGATGACCGCCGACACAAAATGGCGGAATACTTTATTTTTTCAATTCTCTCAATATGGGTATTAAATGAAAGGGTAAGATAGAACACAGTACAATATGGAAAAAACTAAAAACTAAGTGAAACGGTTTTATTGTAGATAGTAAAAGCACTGATCTCTATGGATAGGCTGTGACGTACTTTCGACAATTGTAACGTTCGTCAACAGCCTGTCTAGAGTACAGTAATGTTCAGTTGTGTAAGACTAAAAGCTAACTATCAATATTTTTCCAAAACAAAAAAACGACTTCATATTAAAAATGTTATTTTGTAAACAATTACTTAAAAGAATAAAGTAATTACAATTGAGCCAGAACAATATCACTTATCGAAATTACCAACGTAATAATAATGCAAAAATACAACATAGGACAAGAATGTTTTTTTTTAAAGGCAATGTTAAAGAGGCGTTGCTAAATTAAAACTAAAGATGAATAACATTCTTGTAAAACTACTGAATTAGTTTTGACGAAAATTTTCTTTGATATCAAAGAAATACTGATGGACTGGAACTGGAACTGGAATGAAATCGAACTCTTTAAAAAAATGGTAACACATCTCGAAGATATGAAGAAAAAACACAAAACAAATGAATTTATAATTTGTGAATATATAAATGCTTTTTAAAGCAATCTTTTACGAGACACCACCAGTACCACTTAAGACCTGAGAACTCATTGAGAACAATCAAATAAGCCTAAACTCGAAGTGGTTTCATCATTTGATGGTTAGGTAATGGGTTTCTATGTAAACGTCTCCATCATCGGACCCTCGATACCACATAAGACCAGAGAACTTATCAAGACAAACCCAATGAACCCAAACTCAAAGGTATTCCATCATCTGATTGTTGAGTTCCTATGACTACCTTCCGGTTTCATCATAAGACGCAGGATACCACATTAAACCAGATAACTCATCAAGACAAACCAAATGAGATCAAACTCGAAAGGGTTTCATCATTTTGTAGTTGAGTTCTTGTGACTAACTTTCGGCTCCATCATCAGACCCTGAATAGTAGATTAAACCCGAGAACTCATCAAGACAAACCAATTGAGCCCAAACTCGAAGGGTTCCATTATTTTGTTGTTGAGTTCCTGTGACCACCTTCCAGCTCCTTAATCAGAAACTGGATACCAAATAACACCAGAAAATTTATCATGACAAACCAAATGAGCCCATACTCGAAGGTGTTCCATAATTTTGTTGTTGAGTTCCTGTGACTACCTTCCAGCTATATCCAGTCTCGATGCCATCATCAGAGACTGAATATCATATAAACCAGAGAACTCATCAAGACAATCCAAATCAAAAGAGTTCCATCATTTTGTTTTTGAGTTACTATTACTACCTACCGGCTCCATCACCAGACCATGGATACCACTTAACACCAGAGAACTCATCAAAACAAAGCAAAGGAGCCCAATCTCGAAAGGGTTCCATCATTTATTTTTGTTTAGTTCCTGTGACTTCTTTCCGGCTTCCGGACCCTGGATACCACATAAAAAAAACTCGAAGGGGTTCCATTTTCTGATTATTTAGTTTCTTTGACTGTCTTCCGCCTTCATCAACAGACCTTGGATACCACATTAAATCAGAGAATCCATGAAGACAAACCAAATGAGCCTAAAATCGAAGAGATTCCATCATCCAATTGTCGAGTTCCTTTGACTACCGGCTACCGCGGCCGTTCCGACTTCATCATCAGGTCAGCTCAATAGTACCTACCATATTTGTCATCAGAACTACACTCATGTGTGAAACTTCAGCATCTTTGGACGTCGTTATATGGTTTTCAAAATTGTCTTGCAAACTAGTCCCAACCATAATAACACAGTGAATTAAATACAAGCTTGTTTAAACCTACTAAACCCATTTTGATGAAATTTATACACTTTTACACACTAGAGGTCTGCTTTATCAAGTAAAAACAATCTTATTTGGTTGAGAAGCCCAAGATATTAGAGAACATAAACTATAAAACAAATAGTTTTTCTAATAAAACTACTGAACCAATTTTCATGTTTTTTTTTTATGGGACTGAACTAAAAGTCTACCCTTTTGAATAAAAAAACAATCATCTAAATATCCTCAAATCTTACAGATTTGAGGATATATAAACACAAAATTGAATGGATTTACTAAAAGAAAGAAAAAATTGTTAATTTTTTCTCGAATAACTGCAGGACCAATTTTGATACAATTTATATGGGACCACCTGGAGAGTATACACAGATTTGAGGATATATAAACACAAAATTGAATGGATTTACTAAAAGAAAGAAAAAATTGTTAATTTTTTCTCGAATAACTGCTGGACCAATTTTGATACAATTTATATGGGACCACCTGGAGAGTATACACAGATTTGAGGATATATAACACCAGTTTTAAAGTCAAACCCCAAGCTATCCTACGGTGAAAACCGCATCGCAATCGGTACAATATTTTTACGTGATGCACGAACAAACAGATAAACAGACAAACAAATAGACAGACACAAATTAAAAAAAAGTGATATTCTTGTTCAGTTGCTTAATTTTACCTTTTTTTATAATCTTTTTTGTACAGTTTTTTTCGTTCTTGCTTTACTAGCTGCCCGCGGCTTTGCACGCGTGGCCAATTCTCTAGGTTAAGAACTCTATTAATATTCCAAGACCTAAAATCCTAACATACGAACATTTCGCGACCGACTAACCTTCACACTGCTCTGTCACACTGGTGTGATGATTAGGAAGAAAATTTACTAACCGTAACACCGTTTCTTAGTATATTTAAAACAAAATCCTTCAGCCGTCAATAAGTTTTAATCGATTATTCGGTTTCTATTTATGGGATTGAGATAATAAATACACCAGTTTGTAAGTCAAACCCTAACTATCCAACAGTGAAAACGGCATTGCAATCGGTCCAGTAGCTTTTACGTGATGCGTGAACTAATAGACAAATAGACAGACACGAATTCACCGGATATTTTCACCCGGATAGCTAATCGGAAAGTGCTTGAAATTTTAATTTCAAGATGCCTGGCCAGACAGAAATAGCTTAAAAAATATATATTTGTAGCAATAACGCCTGCTTAGAACATATTATGTAATGATTTTCTAAACGAAAAATTTGAATCACGGATGGGGTTCAAACACGCATCATTCCGTGCCTCTGCACGGCACAGGCCTTTACCAAGTTCGGCTACTATGACAGGTACTCCATGCTTCAAATTTCTCGCTTTGTTTGTAAGCCCGTCTTACGGGGACGGTAACGCCATCTATTGGCAGTACTCTGAACTGACCAACTGATTACAGCTTATATTTCAATTAACTACGTGTCGTGAAGCCTTCCAAATCAAATGTTTACATGATTTTTATCAATCACGCCTGCTTAACGAGAACATGATACGTAATAATTTTCTTAACGAAAAATTTGAATCACTGATATAAAAAGTATCCTAAATTTTCGGTCATAATATTATAAGCTATGACTGTGCCAAGTTGCATCAAAATCCATGCAGTAGTTTCAGCGTGATACGTGTTCTTCTAAATAAATTTTTAATCCCTATCCTGTGGGAACCCTTTAATTTATCGGGATAAAAAGTAGCCAATGTCCACGAATTTTGATGCAACTTGGCACAGTCATAAATTATATGACGAGTGAAAATTGAGGATACTTTTTATACAAAAAAATAAAAGGTTCCTGCGGGGTATGGGTCCAAATTCTGTACACTGAAGATATTTAGTAAATATTTATTGGAGGCTTTTCTGTTATTCGTACTGAAGCCAAAACTGTGTTTTTTTCATTTTTGTCTGTTGTCTGTCTGTCTGTCTGTATCTTGGACGCGCATCACGCCAAAACTACTGAATGAATTTAATTGAAACTTGGTATGATTTGATTCATACTACTAGGTAAAAAATTAAATACTTTTCAACCCGAAAAATTAAAGGGTTCCCGCAGGATAGGGGATGAAAGTTATTTAAAAGAACACGTATCACGCTGAAACTACTAAACGGATTTTTATGCAACTCAACACAGTCATAGTTTATACTAGCTGTACCCGCGGCTTTGCACACGTGTTCTTTTCTTTAGGTTCAAAGTACCATATTGTGCTGATCCAGGACCAATATACCAACATTTGAACAAAATTTCTTCAGCCGTCAAACATACTTTATCAATTGCTCGGCTAGAAGCCGATTGAAATACCAATTACACAAGATTTAAATCAAACCCTAAGCTATCTAACAATGAAAACCGCATTGCAATCGGTCCAGAAGTTTTTACGTGATGCGTGTACAAACAAACATACACACAAACAGAAAGAAAGACACGATTACCAATAAAAATATTGTTCAATACCTTTTTTAAGCACCCAAGAGCATTTTTTTTTATATGAATTCATTTAGTAGTTTGGGTGCGATGCGCGGTCAAGATACGGACAAACAGACAGACAAAAATAAAATGTAAAACAGTTTGGCTTCAGTATCGAATACAAAGAACCATCCAAAAAATTGTTTTATTACTTAAAGGTTAACATAACTTTGGACCCATATCCCGCAGAAACCCTTTACTTTTTTGGGATAAAACGTGTGCTCAGTATCCTGCAGGAACACTTAATTTTTTCGGTAAGAAAAGTATCCAATGTCCTACCTTGAAGTATGAACTCAAATCATACCGAATTTTATTTGAATACATTAAGTATTTTCGGCGTGGTGCACTGCCAAGGTACAGACATACTAACGGACAGACAGATAGACAGACAAAAATTAAAAAAATACATTGGCTTTAGTATTGAATATAGAACGACCTCCAAAAAAATATACATAATATCTTCAAGTTACAGAATTTTCGACATTATCCCGAAGGAACACTTAATTTTTCGGGATAAAAAGTATTCTCAATTTTTACCCATTATATAAGCTATGACTGTGCCATGTTTCAACAAAATTCGTCAAGTAGTTTCAGCGTGATACGTGTTCTTTTAAATAACTTTCAACGCCTATCTTGCAGGAATCCTTTAATTTTTCGAGATGAAAGTATCCAATATCTTACCTCGAAGTATGAACTCAAATCATACCAAATTTCATTTGAATTCATTGTGTATTTTCAGCGTGATGCATTTCCAAGGTACAGACAGACAGAAGGACACACATACAGAAAGACAAAAATTAAAATAATACAGTTTTGGCTATAAAAAGTGTTGAATATAAAACAGCCCCCAATTTTTTTTACTAAATATCTTTAATTTACAGAATTTGGGATATTATCCCGCAGGAACCCTTTATTTTTTCGGGATAAAAAGTATTTTCAATTTTAACCCATAATATAAACTATGACTGTGCTTAGTTGCATCAAAATCCGTCTAGTAGTTTCAGGTTTAGGTAGTTTTTGGTAAGTGTTTTTTGAAATAACTTTCAACCCCAATTCTGCGGGAACCCTTTCATTTTTCGGGATGAAAAGTAGCCTATGTCCTACCTCTTAGTATGAACTCAAATCATACCAAGTTTTATTTAAATTCATTCAGTAGTTTCGGCGTGATGCCTAGCCAAGATACAGACAGACAGACAGACAGACAGACAGACAGACAGACAGATAGACAAAAATGAAAAAAAAAAAACAGTTTTGGCTTCAGTATCGAATCTAGAGTAAGGTCCAAAAAAATATCTTCAATGTACAGAATTGGACCAGTTAGTTTTATTATAGGTATAGATAGATGAGGGGTAAAATAGAGGATACTTTTATCCTGAAAAAATAAAGCGTTCCTGTGGGATAGGGGTCCTAAGTTATGTTAATTTGAACGTAAAAAATATCTAAACGTATAATAAAGCAATAAGAACGAAAATATCAAAGAAGATAAAAAAAAGTTTAGGGTACTTAAAATAAGCTACTGAACAAGAATATAACATTTAAAAAACATGTATGTCTGTCTGTTTGTTCACGCATCGCGTTAAACTACTGGACCGATTGCGATGCGGTTTTCTTTGTTGGATAGCTTAAAGTCTTACTTAAAAATGGGGTTACTTGGTATCTCAATCCGATGAGTAAAAGCGGAGCAATTGATAAAAATATTTTTGGAGGGACGGAAGGAATTTTGATCAAATGTTGGTATATTGGTATTTTAGGTCCTGGAATAGCACTTAGAATACTTTTAACCTAAATAAATGTCCACCCGTGCGAAGCTACGGGTACAGCTAGTGGTGTAATAAAGTGTTTAATATTATTATTATTATTATTATTAATGTTTATAGCCGTTTATACACGTCGCTGGCATCCAGACTAGAACCTAACACTGTGGATTCCAGGGCCACCCTGACCCACCACTTTACCGAAGAGCTGGCAAAATTCAACCTTGATGATGAAATCGTGATGGCTCTTAAACAGTTCAAATATGGGAAAACCCCTGGGGAGGACGGAATTACCACGGAACTCTTAAAAAGCAAGAGGCAACCCACGCTCAAAGAACTGAAGCATATATTTAATTCCGTTCTCTTCGGTTTGTAAAAATCCACAGGGATGGAATAGGAGTGTAGCCATCCTATTTTTCAAAAAGAGTATTAATACCCTTCTCAAACACTATCGGCCAATGGGCCAGCTTATGTACAGACTAAGCAAATCCTCCTGCATCGAGGAGTGAGACAAGGGGGCGTTATTTTCCCGAAATGGTTCATAAATGCATTGGAGGGTATGTTTTAGGCTTTGGGCTGGAAAGGTCGTGGCATAAACATAAATGTCGAGTACATCTCACCCTTTAGATTTGCGGATGACGTCGTCATAATGGCAGAATCGTTGCAGGACTTACATCAGATGCTGAACGGCCTAACTGATTCATCTCAAAGCATCAGTCACCTGACAAATTAGGATAAAATCAAGATTATGTACAATAAATATGTCTTTCCGGAACCAATTGATATTTACGGATATCCTCTTGAAGTTGTTCAAGAGTATGTTTACCTTGAACAAACGCTGAAGTTGGGTAAAACAACTTTTAGAGAGAGGCCCGCAAAAGAATACAGCTGGGCAGTAATTGGTAAACATCGTCGAGTCTTTTCATCACCAATTCCTTGCTGTATAAGTGAATCGGCGTTGTCATCTAAAACTCAAAATCCGTTCGTTTAGCTGAAGTCTCACGTTTTGTCTCTTCTGCGTTTCGTGTATTGTATGAAGATGCCTAGATAGGTGTGTACTCATTTTGTTGTAAAGATAATAGATAAAACTATAGCCAGGTATTAATATGATGGCACCGATTTAAAAAAAACTCTTTCTAATGTTGTATTTTTGTATTGGTGTTACAATTTCAATATTGAAAAAGTGATATTGTTCTTGAATAATTGTAATTATTTTATTCTATTTAGTGGTTGTTTACTGAAAAAAAAAATGAAGTCTTTTTTGGTTATATGTTTTTTTTCTTGAGTTTTAGTGGCCTAAGCAAACATAGGAAGGCATATACACAAATGAAAAAAGTTATACTCACTTATGGAAGACGTTGCAAAATTAAAACCATGAACGAATTACTTACACAACTACTGAATCAGATTTTATGAAAATATTGACTTCACTGGAACTCCTTTAAATAAAATAAGTTAGAAATTTAACGACGATACGATACGATTTACTAATATGTAAGAACTATAAAAAAACTTTTGTAAAGCAAGCTGTGAAAGATTAATAAGACCTAAGAATTGAACTTGAACATCATCACATGATTCTCGAGTTCCTGTGACTACCTTTCAGCTGCATTTTCAGACCTTGGATACCATATATGACCTGAGAACTCTTGAAGACAAACCAAATGATCTCAAATTTGAAGCTTTTCCATCATTTGATTGTTGAGTTCCTGTGACTACCTTCCGGCCTCATCATCAGACCTTGGATACCACATATGACAACTACCTTGGATACCGCTGACGCCTGCTATCTTGTCCTCACTGAGGACCAGCTAAATAAACCTGAGCGTCTCCAAAACTTCTGTATCAAGTTCATATTTGGTCTACGTAAATCTGACCATGTTTCCGAATATCGCGCTAAGCTCAAGTGGCTTCCCATTCGTCATCGCCGGAATGCTCATATATTGTCCCTCCTTTACAATATTCTGTTCAACCCCTCTTCCCCGCGCTACCATTAGGAACGTTTTGACTTCCTCCACACATCCAGCAATAGTAGACTAAGGTCATCAGAGAATCTTATCTTAAGGAAACAGAAACAGTTTTATATTCTATGATTGGTCCTTTTCAGTTGAAGCTTTTCGTTTGTGGAATGCCCTACCTGTAGATATTAGACGTACACCTTCACTCAACGTCTTTAAACATCATGTTAATTTTTTTTATTCATCGCATTAGCTGAGTTGCTACGTCTCAATTTCTGTTAATATTATTTGTATTGTTATTGTGTTTTGTATATATATGACGGCGGCGTCATCGTGCAGCTGAAAGCACCATGTGCGCGGGCAGTGATCGAGCGCAGTAATATTATCGGTGGCACCATTTATTTTTATACTAATGGCAACACTGGGAAACCGTCATCTTTCATCATTAGCTGACTTCACCCGAATGGCTATAAAAAGGAGCGATCGAAGTACAAGTGAGGCAGACTTACTTCGGACGCGGCCCGCTGCACATGTTGTTGCGTGCTTCTGGCGTACCTAATCATTGTGTTAAAATGTTATTAAAATTAGTTGTAAATTATGTCGGAATATAGATCAAAGTGATTCTTAAAAATGATTTTATTCAAAGCTATGTTCTACAAGGACCCTATATCAGAAGTGCCAGATCCATCTCCACTTCAGTCTATACAAAGGAAAATCCAGCTATAGCGGGAACACGTGGCTATGACAACTTTTTGAGAAATCCCTCAATCTAGCTGACCTGTTGACTGAACTCGCCATATCAGTCTTAGCCTTGTGCGATTACAAGATTTGTCGTGAATTGCACTCACTCAATTTAAAGGACAAGCATCAGGTCTCCCCTATCATTTGTGGCTTCACACTCAAGCGAAGAAATGAAGATCCAGTTGTTTCGGAGTCCGATTCAAAAAAACGATTTTGAAACTACCTGTCTTTCGCGGAACCTGTTACTGCGGAAGAAAGAGTCATCGCACCTTCGGGTGTCGTGACAAATAACGTGCCATTTACTATTTAATTTTTATCAGTAAAACCTGCTTGGCGAAATCATGACTTGATATTTAACAAAAATATTGTGTTTTGCAGGTTCGCGGTGTGGTTGGCACCTGCTTAGGTTATTGAGTGTTGGATGGGCCCAATAGTTTTTTGCCGAGGTTTAGCAATAACTAGGAAGTCCAGCAGAACCTATGCCTTTTTTTTGGGTGCCTAGGAACGTCCGAAGGTATTGAGTAAGTAAAAGACGTAGTAACGGTGAGAGAGTAGAATACAGAATGTATAGTAAGGATTGCTTGCCTATTTAAATACCAAACAGTGTCGGAGCTAGCCAATAGAATCATTTTAAAACTAATAATAAATGTGGAAAGCTCTCACATTCTTTAGCTTTATTATCCATTATTTTCTATTGGGTAACCGTAGGCAGCAGGTACTGTAAACTGGAGACGAGAAGGGTCGCGCTGTTCGATAACGGTAAACAGCACTTTCTCTTCGGTTTTTTTTTCTGCGTTCTCTCTCACGAGCTTGCACATGGCGTTCTTTTGGTTTGGTAAACGCGTCCTGCTGTGAAGGTATGTTGCGATATGTAATGTCACTACAAGTGAATTGCGAACGGATCTTGAACCCGCATCATCCGTGCCTCTACACGGAGAATGTTCTTTGCTAGTAAAGCTAAAGTAACCACTAAGTAGAACATTACAATTATAATATACGGACTTGTCATTTCAAAAAATCTGCCAGTTTCAGCTTACAATGAAGCCACCGTGACAATTTCCTACCAGTGATGTCATCTGCTACGTGTGCAACGTATACGAACCCGACTACGCGGTCTGCACTTGCTCCTGGCGCTGGACGAATAAAGACAACGTCGGGTATTAGCACCATCAAGCAAGCCAACGTGTGTTCTACAGCATCGCATGATGTGTTACAGATAAGTAGTATTAACTTTTCTTTTATATTTAATTGACAGAGTATTTGTAATTTATTACAAGGCGAACAGTTTCATGAACAAGTATCTTTGACGTGTGTTGGACTTAAGTAATAACATAACCTCATATTACAAGTCAAATGTCCCCAGTAAAAAAACTTCCTTTTTGATGTTACTTCTTATTTGTCTTAACAGATGATAACCTTAGTGAAGAGGTATTGCGCTTACTAGTCGAGATATTTTAAAGAATGGCATCTATGTTAAGGCCTCCACACACCTAAGAAAAATCAGCTCGCTTACTCCTTGACATTCGCTAGTGATGTGGTACATCTGAACCTAATTAATAGGTGAAAAGCAGATGCAAGAACACGTTTTTAATTTAAAAACTCATGTAAATACCTCTTAGCAATCGCGAGGTATGCGGATTGAAAATAAATTTTAATACGTTGCAATATGGTATAATATTCCATCTGACTTATTTGGCTTGTTTTGCACTAAATTTCTACATATTTTTGATAAATAGAAAAATAAATTTTATCTCGTGGTAATATAGTTCATTGTCAATTATTTGATAACTCATTTAGTGAAATAAAATCTGAGAAAATTTGAAAAATTTTAGATCGGTTTTCTAAGCCGCACTTACTGATATTTCCCATTAGAAAATAGATCTTATTAGTATATTAGCAAAGCATATTTTAAAAATAGCACAAAAGCAGTAATTTTTAGGTCGAATTTAGTAATTTCTTCGGCATTCATTGTTCTTTTTGTTTAATCCGTTCATAAAATTATCAGCACGAGGCGCGCAATGTTTACGTTAGTTTATTGAAAATAGCGTAAGTTTCAACAACATGTATCATATACATCAAGCGATATCTAAACTTATTTTATGTGAGTCATTATAAAAAGAAAGCCTTGAAACTGCACGTATTTGCTAACTTCCTTCCTAGGTTTGACGTCTAAAAATCAGAAAGAAAAATAAATCCTATACTATGGTAATACAGTTTATTCTCAATTGTTTAACAACACAAAAAGTAAAATCCAAATTGTGAAGTTTTAGATCTATTTTCTTAGCCGCACTTACTGATATTTCTCATTAGAAAATAGATCTTATCGAAGTATATTATCAAAGCATATCTTTTAATAGCACAAAATTGCCAAAAGCTAGGTTGCAGTTATCCAATTGTCAGATGTACATCGACTCTTTTCTTAAATCCGCTCAAGAAATTATTAGCACGAGGGGAGTAATGTTTAGGTTATATAATTCAAATTGACACCGATATTTTATAATCTACTGTTCCATTGCGCTATTAATACAAGGAGCTTGTGAAAGACATTTAATAAATCGAGCAATGGAAAATGTGGAAAACTTACCTACGTCAATACTTTGACATAAATAAGTAAACGCCCATTTTATGTCATCAAGCTCCGCCTTCAAATATTTTGAATTACGCTTACTGGCCGTGACGCTCCGCCTTTCTTATAGTTTTGAGCCAATCATACCAAATGAAACCTTATGGGCGGTCTTATTTGGTATAATTGGCTCAACGTCATCGACACATAAAAAGAACACATGGAAAAATAAATCATATACTATGGTTATACAGTTTATTATCGATCATTTCATACCCAATTAGGTAAAATCAAATTTTGGAAAATAATCGCATCCACTTTCACAAATAAAATACCGTCATTTGTCATTCAAAAAAATAACTTATCACATTACATTAAATCACAATTTTCAAATAGCACAAATAAATGGTTATTTTTAAATATTTTGCTAAGAAAACCTACAAAACCTTGCAGACGAACGGCACTTATTGATGTCAATTGCAACCAGCATCAGTTGGGGTGACGGCAATAGAATGTTAACTTATGTAAAGATAAACAATAATAAGCTACATATTCTTCTACACTAATCAACTTCAACACATATATTTTAAAGAAGAAAAATTTGATTGCTTGTATGTTTGTTTGTGGGTTTTAATGTATAAACTCTAAATATCCTAAACTGATTTTAAAAATTCTTGCATTTATAAAATGCTTCATTACCAGCGAGTAACATGGGCAATATTTCATTATTCAAAAAATTAGAGATCCTACGAAAATTGCAATAATGTAACTCAAGGTAAAAACTATGCAAAAATGATGATTACATGCTGTATAAGGAACGTAATAACATGTTGCCGTGGAAAATAAATAATAACAAGTCTGTCAAGTATGTGAGTAGGCAATAGTCTTTCGTTCAAACTCACTACTGCAAATGATTTTGAATTACACTCATTATATATATTTGGGACAATCCCACACCAATTACCTAGCCCCAAACTAGGATACCCTGTACTATGGGCAGTAGATAACGGATAAACATACATAGATACGAATATTACATTCATGACTCGGAAACAAACATTTCTGCTCATCACACAAATGATTGCACCTTGCAGGATTCGAACCCGCTACCGTTTGATTACGTACCTAGGATCACTAGCCACGAGACCAACCGGTTGCTGGGTTTTTTAGAAATAACGACATATAAATGCTAAAAGTGAGAAAATTCCGCGGTGTGAGCGCTTACCGTGTAAAACCGGGGCGAGTCACTAGTAAACCTATAAAACAGAACCGTGATGTACCTGATGACTGACTTACTGACTGACAGACAACGCAGAGTCTAAACCGATGGATCTAGAGATTTGAAATTTAGAGGATATATTCTCTGAGTATCCAAGAGGTGTATTCAGCTCAGCTCTATGATGACCGAATATATATTGTTTATCAAAAGACGGAGTTTAACGTTGCAGGAAGCAAAGAGGATAATCAAAATGTTTTTGTGATCTTTAATTCGGTATAACTCACGATTTGTACGTGGCGTATACGTTTCACGACAAACAAATGGCCATGCACCTAGACAAAGCACCAACCGCTTTTATATTATTAAATTATTATGATGACACTTTATAAATATAGTCTTAAACAAGTGCTGCACAAAAAACTATGGTACAAAAAAATCGACTTCAATTTGGATTAACTAATAACTAAAATTACTAATCTAATTTTGATTCAATTTAAACATTACTATACTGGAAGTCTTGTTTCTCAAGTAAAAACCATCATCAGATTCGGTTCAGAAATCCTTATATATAAGAAAACATAAACTATAAAACAAATAGATTTTCCAATTAAAAGAACTGAACCAATTTTGATGAAGTTCATATGGGACTACACTGAAACTTTTGAATATAAAAACAACAAAATCAAAAATCCAAACCAGTTTAGAAATCATAAAGAGGCAATATAAACACAAAATCAAATGGATTTATTAAAAAAAAACACAATTTATTGTCGAACAACTACTGAACCAATTTTGATAAAATTTATATGAAATCACTTGGAGAGTATAAAAACAAAGGTTTCAAACAATGGTTTTTTTTTGATATGCAAATAAATCGGTGTACATACATAAAAAAAAAACATATAAAGTCTCTTTTTGTGAAGTCGATTATAAAAATACTTGTTTAATAATATTTGAAAATTCATCTTTAAAGCGGTGAACGGGGATGGCAAAGTTTATATGAAGAAACATTAGGTATTTGTTGAAAGTAGAGTACGGATTTAAATTAAATTTGATATAATATATTGCAAGGAATATCACGCTAAGAGGCGGAACCTAGCAGCTGGTGGTGAGATGGCATGAAAAGATGGCGGGAGTGAAACGCCACTATTCCGTCGGCAGTCAAAGGTGTTCAATTATCTCTCAATTGCGTTCCTTAAATTCCCCTTATTTAATTTCTAAAAGTATTTCATGTGTAATAAATTTGTTTTGTGAAGTATAATTGACTGAGCGAGCGCAAAGTGCGAGCGAAACATCGTTTCAGCTTGGGTATAAATGTCTTCGTACTGCTGTCCGGATCTCTGTTCTCCTCAACAGGTCGCATTTCTCAATCGATCTAGGTGAAACTTAGAATACAGGTTTGATGAGATTTTAGAATTATTTAAAATTTTAGCATTTTTGATTTACTTCCCCCAAAAAAGAGCAAAAAAGGAGCTAATGAATATCTTCTTCTTATATGATCCGATTTCGATGGTTCTTTTTTATTTGAAAGATAGAACTTTAGAAGAGCTTCTCAAAGTAGAATCAGCCCTTTATCTACTAGATAGGGATTGATGGAGCACCTTGGTTATAATGTTAGTTTTACAATAAAGTAATTAGATGGTGCTACTGTGCACCCTTAGATTGATTGAAAAAAAGATTGTGCACGCGAGGTCTACAGCCCACAGATCCACTAGTATAAAATTGTGTGTGATCGTGTATACTTTTTAATAAACCCGCATCTGGTTGCTAATAATATAATGTACTAGCTTTTGCCCGTGACTTCGTCAACGCGGACTACAATTTATCGTGAAAAAAGCATCCTATGTTCATCTAGGATATTAAATATGTTCATCTAGGATCTAGGAGCGTTAATAAAATGACCCAACAAAAGTCGTGCCCAAGTAGGTGGGGCTTAAAAGTCGTGTCCAGCGCGTCATCAGTCGTACATTTTTCATGCAAGCGAGCACACGTCATATCTTCGCGTACGTTTTAATTTTATCATTGTGAACTACAGCTGTGAATCATCATGCCAGCATGTGTTGTGAAGTGGTGCAGGAGCCATACAAGATTAAAATGTCCAGGGATCACTTTTCACTAGTAGTAGTTGCAAAATTATAATTATATTCAAAGACGTTCAAATACATTATCAAACCGCGATGGTCAATACTATGCAAAATGAAGTCAGTCAATTTTTGCACTAAAGTTTAATTTCTACTCGATGAAATTTTGAAATTAAGCTGTTATTTTTTTCACGCAGATGATTCATACCTAAGAAACGTCTAATACGTAATATTTAGGAGAATACTAAACAAAATGAGCAAATAAACAATAATGAACGATTACAGTTGGTATGTAATATAGGTTCGGCTTTTTCGACTCATGGGAATAACAATAGTATTTAAAAAACAGTTCATAGTTTGATCGAATTAAAGCACGTTTAATTTTTCAGGCTACTGAAAATTCACCTTCTGGAAATTTTGAAGTGTTTGATTTACCTGAGTTGCTCAAAAAAACAAATAATGCAAACCCTCAAGGAATAAGGCACAAAAACTTGGAAGATTTCACTATTATTTTTTGCACTTAATATTTAGGTTTGATAGGAATTTTTATTTTAGCTGTATATGTGTATCTATTTCAATTAGATACAGTCTTTCATAGATTTGAAACTGATCTTCAATAATATTATTCTCCTGAAAATAGCCTTACCAACCAAGAAAAAGAACCAAGAAAAACAAAATTAAAAAATAATCTTATTTCAACCGAAGTCTTTAGTTTTGAAGAAAGAGGATCATGCGTTACGCCGATAAATATACCATCGTCAGATATTGAATCTGCTCTGAATACTCCTAAAACACACATTTTAAAGCAAAAACTAAGAAAAAAACTATTTTGGCAGTATAACGACTATCACAGATCAGAAATCTACAACGCCCAAAAAAAAGATTAACTATGAAGAATATTTCACTTAAAATATTTTATCCCAATTGAAGAAAAATGGATTTGGCGATACTACAGAAAATACTGCATTGAATGATTTTTCGGACGATATAGTTTTAGCCCTTAAAAGGAAAAAGTCAAGTCAAAAGTTACTTTGATCTTTGATGGCTGTGCATCTAACATCGCTACGGCTAAGATGTTGGGTTGCAATTTTGAAGACACAAACAATTCAAAGTCGTTTTTTGACCACCCATCTACCGGAGACCCAGTAGTTGTAATATTAGATCCATTTCATATGGTGAAACTTGTGCGTAACACATTAGAGGAAAAAGACACTGGTAGATAAAAACAAGAAAAAAAATTGAGTGGGCACATTTGCAGAAACTGAAAAATGTTCAAGATATCGTTGGATTGCATTTTGGGAATAAATTGTCAAATCGGCATCTATACTTCCGAAATAATATCATGAACGTGAAACTAGCGATTCAAACCTTAAGTCAAAGTGTAGCTGATGCGATTAAGTTTGGTTCGCAACAGTTAAACATGCCTGATTTTCAAGAAACAGATGCAACTGTTAGCTTTTTAGAAACGTTTAACAACCTTTTCGACATACTAAATTCAAGACCGACCGATACGGGTTTAAACACCCTTTTTCAGTGGTAGAAAAAGAAAAACTACATGACGTTTTGGATCAAAGCGAAAAATATATTAAAGGTCTTTAAATCAATGTGCAGTCAAAAAAAACTCGAACAGTAAATGGACAAAGAGTAACAGTATATACTAACTCTTTGAAACCAGTGACCAAAACTCAGTCCAAAACTGGACTTCTAGGACTCCTCATATGTATTTCAAGTTTTAAATTACTTTTTGCACGGCTAGTAGAGTTACAAATATATAAATTTATTTAACCATATTAAGCCAAGATCATATTGAGTTGTTTTTGGAGTGATCCGCAACCACGGCCGTTGCAACAATAACCCAAACGCCTGACAGTTTATGGAAATATATAAAAATAATTTACTGAACTTGAACCTCAGCTCTAAATTCACTGGCTGACAGGAGGACATTCCGTTTTAAATTTCTCAGAATCCGTCTTCACTACATTGCGAAGAAAGATTCTCTTTTAATGTCTTCTGGACAAAAACTTAATAAATTAATTATATTTCGTGGGACAAAGAATTTAATGAATTGTAAAAAGTGAGCCAAAAAAAAAACATTGTACAGTAATATTGTTTTATTACTGACTTGGTCCGGTCCACTTATTGCATAACATCGTCCACGCCGCTATGACTCAGCTGTCATAGCAGACATTGCATTACGCGCGTGAACCAATCCCTGCTTTCGTTCTGAATTTAAACCAATCACCAAGCATGTCTATTTGTAACCTCGGAAGTGATTCGTACTTTGAATCTTACGTCGTTTTGGTTTGAAGTAGGGGCACTTTTATTGTGACATTTGTTCTGAATTAGAGTTCCTGACTTATTATTTATTCGTAGTCTAGGATATTAAAAACCAATGCAAAAGTGTAGCACCAACGAACGCTCTTGTGTTTTTTTTTTGACAGACTTGTTATTTTTGCGTTTCCATGGCAATTGTTTTTTACAGCGAGTAATCCACATTTTCCAGTTTCCCCTGGAAACTTATCATTTTCTAGAATAAAAAATATTCTATGTTGGTCTATTTATTGTACAGAATTTATTTGCAAAGATTCATCTATTCGGATCGGCTGCTTTGGCATTAAAAATCCCCAAAGAAACAAACCAAACAAACAAAAATACAACGTTTCACATTTATATATTCACCCATTTTTTGTGGATATTTCACCCATTTTTTCAGTCCCAGTATTTTTTCTGATGGAGAGGTTGTCGCAGGAATCACAGGGGTAAATCTAGTTCACTTTTTGGAAAAAGAGGGGTTCTTTTTGATGAACTATTTCTTCAAAAAGCAACCACAGAGGAAGTGGACTTAGCAAAGTTCCGATGGTGTGACTAAAAATGAGATTGATTTCATCATGACGGACAATAAGCACATATTCAGGGATCACTTGTAACGAATTATATTAATATCAATTAAAATATTCGTTAATAGTATTGTGACGAGGTCAGAACCTCTTTCATAATAATACTCTTTTGATATCTTAATTCTTTCATAATCCATTTCTTTTCATTTTGATAGTTCATTATTCATTCTATATACAAAGAACCTGTCATTCGGACATTGATTGCATTAGCAAAACTGTAATTTTCGAAAGAATATTATAAAATACATAAATAAGTTAATTACAAATGGAGACTTGTAAATATATATAATAATTCCGTCGTTAGTGTTCGTTTTGTTTGAAGCCACTGTTTATGGAAATCACCAAATGCTCCAATAGTTCCTGACCTTTTATGTTGTCCACTGAGGCTTAGTCCCGGGGCTAGTGGAACAAACCCACACCCTGGGACTGCCTCGCGACAGTATGTAAAGTTACGTATTGATTTAATTCTAATGAAAATTAAAGTACGTTATAAAGCTGGAGCGATGTAACCTCGAATCCTCAAATACCGCCAAATAGAAAAGGCAATTGAGCAAAATCGGGGGAATTGATTACCCAGCAATTGAGTAGATCCCATCTGACGAAGCTCAAGACCAATAATGGCACAACAGTCGTCTCTAAGCCAGTGATCCTTTCTGAGATTGAAGACCAATATGACCGAATTTCCGCACAATACTGACCCGCCACTAAACTGACGAGCTGCCAGACGTCAGCCTAGACAAAATTAAGATGGCGCTCAAACAAGTTAAGAATAGAAAGGCCCATACCACAGTGCCTGAAGACAAAAGTTTTCAATCAGTCATGACCTACGGTGCTAATATGTGGACACTCACGGTCAAGCTAGTCCACAAATTTAAGGTCACTCAGCGAGCTATGAAGAGAGCTTTGCTTGGAGTTTCTCTGAAGGACAAGATTCTTAGTGAAAATATACGACGGATAACCAAGGTAACCGACATAGCTGAAAGGATAAGCAAACTGAAGTGGCAGTGGGCTGATCACATTTCCCGAAGAACCGATAACCGTCGGGGTAGACGAGTTCTCGAGTGGCGATCACGTTTAGGCAAACGTAGTGTAGGACGCACTGTGGCCAGGTGGAGTGACGACTTGCGTAAAGCGTCTGGAAGAAAATGTGGCTGGAAAAAATTGCATGAGGAGAGCTGAAGACCGACTCAGTGACTTGCATTAGGAGACGCCTACGTCCAGCAGTAAACAGATATAGGCTGATGATGAGTATAAATATAGGATAATTTAGGATAAGTTAAATGCTTGACTAGTAGATTGTAAGGGTGCATCTATATGCAACACACCTATATGCTACAATAATGTTGTAATCCCAGCGTAAAAAAAAACTTTGTTGGCGTATAATGTAAACACTACTCATGTAATAACTACAGAAACGATTGCAATGTTTTTACTAAAAGGTAGCTTAGGGTCTTGGCCAAGGAAGCCTAAGTCTATGCGTGTCCAACACGTACTTATCATAGCAACATCACTTTATTACCACATCGAGCTGCGGCTCCCTGGTCCTATGCCGTCAATTTTCCAGCAACTATAAGTTTCTCAAGGTTTTTTCAAGGTTATTCCTTGCAATAGTCCGAAATACTCGAGTAGTGATTTGAGGCAGATGGTTGACAGCCTTATTAAAATGTTGTAATGTTTGAATATATATGCTTTGGTCCGATGTGCTCTCTGAGGAAATTGCAACATCTTCGTACCTACTTTTAGTTATTCTATGGTATCATAGTGCAACAACGCTGGAGTGTTGGTGAGATACAGGCGGTGCACATACTTTTTATTCATATAAATATTTAGAAAAAAATCTAGACTTACACGAGCTTAGTAGCGGGTCGCTAGTCACTACGGTGTCGTTCGCTATCCACACACACATATATATATATATATTATAAATATATATAAAAGTGAAAACGTTTGTTTGTTTATTTGGCGAGTTTTAACGCGACGGATTTTGATGAAATTTGGAATGGAGATAGCTTTATACCCTGGAGTAACACATATAATACTTTTTATCCCGAAAAATAGTAAGTTTCTACGGGAAAACTGGAAAATTTCGATTACTTGCTGTAAGAAACGGTTGTCATGGAAACAAAATAATAAAAAAGTCTGTCAAAAAGCATAAAAAGCGTTGGTGGCAAAGAGAATACAATACGTAGGTGGTTTACTTTTCCATTGTTTTTCAATAACCTAGATGAACACAGGATGCTTTTTTCGTGATAAATTGTAGCCCACTCATACGACGTCGAGGGCGGGTCGCTAGTTTTAAAATATTTCCAAACACGCGAAATGTCCACGGTTTGCCTACCAACTCGCAGCTACTCTGTCGACGGCATTGTGCCGTTCGTCTGAAAGAGCCCTGTGGCATCACTAAAGTCGAATCAAATCGGACCATGTTTTATTCACATTGCCACTGCCACTTACTTGGTGTCTAAAGATACTTGTACACTATCTTATTATTGTGTAATATTAGTTATTTTATCTAACAACATGTTATTATGGACTTTGTGTCGGACAAGATAGATAGATAATACTTTATTGTACACCAGTTTCCAAAAAAATAATACAAATAGGAACAATCTTATAACTAAAGTAAAACGGGCGGACTTATTGCTAAAAGCAATAAACCTCTTCCAGTCAAACCTTGAAAGAAATAATTGAGTGAGTGAGACAAGCAACAGCCTCATAGGTGAACAGATGGTGAGCATGCCCCAGGATGATTATGACAATGATGAAATTAAACTGAATTTGTTGTAGTTATATTATTTAGATGATGTTGCTATGATTATTACTATCATCATCATCATCATCATCATCATCAATGTCAGCTTCAAATGCAGGGCATAAACCTTCTCCCTCTGACACTATCATCTCTGCCTTCAGCCAATCTTTGCTAAGGTCATATCAAATTTAGCTCGACCCCTCGTTGTTGCACTGGTCTTCTACGGCTGCGATTTTCCACGCGGGGCCACCAATCTATCAGTGACCTACTTCACCTGCCATCAATGCATCTTGCTATGAGTCCTTCTCATCGCCACTTGAGGTTTATGTACTAATGTCTTTCCCCTTGGTTCTTCTTTGGATCTCAGTCTTTCGCACTAAGTCGCTCAATGTGAGCTTAGAAACATATCTACTTAAATAAAATAAGGAATCACATGATGCAGTATTGGACCTGCTTACCTAGAGAAAAATAGAATTATGTTAAAAATTGAAACAAGTGATATCACTTTCAGATATCGTCACAAAAAAGAGCAGCTGGAAAAATGTTTTAACCAGTTCTATAAAATAATTGTTTAGTTGGTTTTACCGTAAGAGTTCCAATGTGTTCTTAACTATTATTTTGGACTGTTTCTATAAATATTCTTCAATCTTACATTGCAGTAGTACCACATCACTGCTTAGCAAGGTGGTGCGGGATGAATATTAAAGAGCTAATGTAAGGCCGGCTTTATGAATTAGCCTTTGCAAAAAAAAACTATATTCATAGTCGAAACGGGAACTTTTTGATCTTAACTAGATTTATACAGATGAATAACCGATAAATAACCGCATAACAGTATCCTCAAAATATATTCTGGTAATTTTATTCAAACATTTCATACCTATTATACTACAACCGGTGAGCCTAAAATTTACCTGATAGATCACACCAACACTATCCATAAGTCCTATCCATACTTGCCCTAACTGAATTAAAACTCGTAAATAAAAAAATGCAAAAACTGTTAGATGTCAACATTATAGGTAAAATTAAAATTTTCATCCAATGCAAGCCCAATTCGTTTAGTAAAAAATTAAAAACAAAATGGATTAAAAAATTAATTGAATTGATTTAATTTTAGTGAAAAATTAAATGGTAACACGCGCCCCGATAGATTATGGCCTCTAGATTCCACCAGATAATTATCCGTGATTATTTCCTTTTCATCCAAAGTTGTCTGGAAAATATCGCTTATCTATACTTAGAATAAAACTGTAACAGGTCCAATTCTGTGTAATTTTTGGACCTTACTCTAGATTCGATACTGAAGCCAAAAAATACTGTATTTTTTCATTTTTGTCTGTCTGTCTGTCTGTCTGTCTGTCTGTCTGTCTGTCTGTCTGTCTGTCTGTCTGTCTGTCTGTCTGTATCTTGGCTAGGTATCACGCCGAAACTACTGAATGAATTTAAATGAAACTTAGTATGATTTGAGTTCATACTACGAGGTAGGACATAGGCTACTTTTCATCCCGAAAAAAGAAAGGATTCCCGCAGGATAGGCGTTGAAAGTTATTTAAAAGAACACGTATCACGCTGAAACTACTTGACGGATTTTGTAGAAACTTAGCACAGTCATAATTTATATAATGGGTAAAAAATGAGGATACTTTTTATCACAAAAAATAAAGTGTTCCTTCGGGATAATGTCCAAAATTCTGTAAATTGAAGATATTATGTATTTTTTTGGAGGCCATTCTATATTCAATACTAAAGCCAACACGTTATTTTTGTCTGTCTGTCTATCCTTCTGTCTGTCTGTACCTTGGAAGTGCATCACGCCGAAAATACTCAATGAATTCAAATTAATTTTGGTATGATTTGAGTTCATACTTCGAGGTAAAACATTGGATACTTTCATCTCGAAAAATTAAAGGATTTCTGCAGGATAGGCTTTGAAAGTTATTTAAAAGAACACGTATCACGCTGAAACTACTTGACGAATTTTGTTGAAACTTGGCACAGTTAGCTTATATAATGGGTAAAAATTGAGAATACTTTTTGTCCCGAAAAATTAAGTGTTCCTTCGGGATAATGTAGAAAATTCTGTAACTTGAAGATATTATGTATATTTTTTTGGAGGTCGTTCTATATTCAATACTAAAGCCAACACTGTATTTTTTAAATTTTTGTTTGTCTATCTGTCTGTCCGTTAATATGTCTGTACCTTGGCAGTGCACCACGCCGAAAATACTTAATGAATTCAAATGAAATTTGGTATGATTTGAGTTCACACTTCAAGGTAGGGCATTGGATACTTTTCTTTCCGAAAAAAAATAGTGTTCCTGCAGGATAGGGTTGGAAAAATATTTAAAAGAACACTTAGTACGCTGAAACTATTAGACGGATGTTGATGTAACTTGGCACAGACATAGTTTATAAGATAGGTGAAAATTATGGACACATTAGGTCCCGAAAAAAACAAGGGTTCCGGTGGGATATGGGTCCAAATTCTGTACATTAAAGATATAGTGTTTTTTTGGAAGTTACTCTATATTCGATTGTGAAGCCTAAACTGTATGTTTTTTTCATTTTTGTCTGTATGTCTGTCAGACTGTATCTTAGCCGCAAATCACGCCGCTGGAACTACTGAATGAATTCAAAATAAACTTGGTATTATTTGAAATCGTACTACGAGGTAGGACATAGGATACTTTACATATCGAAAAATTTATGGGTCATTATTTAGGGGTTGAAACTTATTTAAAAGAACACGTACCACGTTAAAAGTAATGGACGGGTTTTGATGCAACTTGGCACTGTCTTAAGTTGTATGATGGGTTAAAATTGAGCACACGTTTTATCCCGAAAAAGTAAAGGGTTTCCGCGGGATATGGGTCCAAAGTTATGTTAATCTTTAAGTAATAAAAAATAATTTGGATGGTTCTTTGTATTCGATACTGAAACCAAACTGTTTTACATTTTAATTTTGTCTGTCTGTTTGTCCGTATCTTGACCGCGCATCGCACCCAAACTACTAAATGAATTCAAATGAAAAAATGCTCTTGGGTGCTTAAAAAAGGTATTAAACAATATTTTTATTGGTAATCGTGTCTTTCTTTCTGTTTGTCTGTTTGTTTGTTTGTTCACGCATTACGTAAAAACTACTCATTGTTAGATAGCTTAGGGTTTGATTTAAATCTGGTGTAATTGGTATCTCAATCTGGTGAATTAGAAGCCGAACAATTGATAATTTTTTTTTGACGGCTGAAGAAATTTTGTTTAAATGATGGTATATTGGTCCTGGAATAGCACATTATGGTATTTTTGACGGCTGAAGAAATTTTGTTCAAATGTTGGTATATTGGTCCTGGAATAGCACATTATGGTACCTTGAATCTAAACAAAAGAAACTCGCTTGCGAAGCCGCGGGTACATCTAGTTAGAAATAAAACCACCCAATGCACAAAATATTTTCAAAAGTTTAGTTATAGTTGATTTTTCTGTATATTTTGGTGTACAATAAAGAGTTTTCAATCTATCTATCCGTGATGACTCTGTAGCTAAAATATCAATGGGGTCAATCTGAGTACATGACTTTGCCATTTGGTCTCCGCAGGTTTTTCAAGGGCAATAAATTATTCTCTCAAACCTCTCAAGGATGATGAAAACCCTAGTTTTCATGGATGACTTTCATTCTGCGTCATAAACCATAGAGGATGCTTGTCCCGTCTCGATACATTGCTGCATAAACTATCTTAAGCCGGCTTTTATTTTTAAAACAAAAAATAAATGGCTCAATATGAAGAATAAAACCAAATAGGATACGTTGGGTTAGTCCGTTCTCATCCTATCACGTCTCATCCTATTGGTATAATATTCTTGATTCATCCTAACTTATATTCTGAACTCAACTGATTAAATTGTTTTTAATTATTTGTCCTAATTCAACCGAAATGTGTTTTTGGAAAAAATCAGTCCTAATCCCCGTGAGATTTAACACAAAAACATCCCTAAACTTACTCTCCTACCGTCGCAAGTAAGGCAATTCATAGAATTTAGCTACGTTCTTCCGGCAGTTCTTTTTACCCCCTGACATCCAGTAAGGAAGTAGGTACATAGGAGTAGGTATATCTCTGAACATGATAATTATAAATTATCTGTTGACAGAGCCTTGTTTGAAAATCTGTGACCCTTCAATATTTATTGAATTTCATACCGATGCGAGTAGTGATGAGTATGGAGACATTTTAGCCATAAAATAACTCGTTATTATTCTTATGAATTAGAAACATTGGCAATAATTAAATCCATAGCACATTTCAAGCAATATTTCTATGGGCGCAAATTCAAGGTATACTCCGATGTCTCGGTGGTTTTTTTATACGTGGCCCTTAAAGGATGCAATCCTACTACACAGGGGATAATGCTGCAGTCTCGTAATTCGCCACTGTCACTGTAACTTTTGAATATCAGACAAAGTTATCAGTTGTACCAAATTCCAACTACCAATATTGAAATTGATGAATAAATGAGATTTTTGTTTTTATTCAAAGCTATGTTTACAAAGTTATGTTTTGCTAGTTGCTGTGCAAAGTTATATTTAAAAACATACCCGACGTCAACACGTCTCCGACCTCATGAGCGTTTTGCAGATGTATATTTTCGAAATATGCAACTACGTCTGCCCCAATGGCGAAGGAAATGTCTAATAGGTCTGCCCTCACCTTTCTTTGACAGTTCTGATATTACAAAATGTAAGCAGTTTGGTTACCAATGCAAACAACTGCAACAGGGTGCTTTTTATAAGGGACTAGCTTTCCCGCCCGCTACATCGTCCGAGAGCGGACTACAGTTTATCGCGAAAAAAAATTGATGTATATGTTACTATTTTGTTAACCTCAATGTTCTAGGGTATTAAAAACCAATGCAAAAGTAGAACACTAACGCTCTTGATGTTTTTTGACAGAATTGACATTTCGTTTCGATGGCAACAGTTCCTTGCAGCGCGTAATCAACATTTTCCAGTTTTTCCTGGAAACTTACAATTTTCCGGGATAAAAGTATCCTGTTTATTCCAGGGTATAAGCTATCTCCATATCAAATTTCATCAAAGTACGTCCAGCCGTTATTGCGTTAAAACTCTTCAAACGAACAAACAAACAGAAAGCGTTTCACTTTTTAAGCGACTTCAGAAAAGGAGACGGTTATATGTTCGACTGTATGAATGTTTTTTTAAAATGTTTGTTGGTTGATATCTCCGTCAATTGCGGACCGATTTTGAAAATTATATTTTTTGTCTGAAGCGTATAATACTCTCCAAATAGTCCCATATAAATTGTATCAAAATTGGTTAAGCAATTTTTCAAGAATAAATAGTTTTTTGAGTAAATCCATTCGACTTTTTCTAAACCGATTTAAATGTTTGTTTTTTATTCAAACTTTCTGTGTATTACTTCATCAAAATTGGTTCAGTAATTTTATTAAAAAATTGTTTTATAGTTTATGTTATCTAGTATCTTGGGATTTCTGAACCATATTAGATGATTGTTTTTACTTGAGTAAGAAGACCTCTAGTTTGGTACTGTATAAATTTTATCAAAATTGGTTTAGTAGCTTTAAACAAGCTTTATTTTAATTCACTGTGTTATAATGTTTAGGACTCGATTGCATGTCAATTGTGAACAATTTAAGGACGTCCAAAGGTGCAGAAGTTTTGCACATGGGTGTAGTTCTGATGACAATTAAAAAACTACAGTAGTAGTCGTCGTCAAAAGAACTACACAACCGGATGATGGAATCCCTTCGAGTTTGGGCTCATTTGGTTTGTCTTGATGAGATCTCTGAGTTTATTCAGGGTCTGATGATGGAGCCGATACTGGATGTCACAGGAACTCAACAACAAATTGATGGAACCCTCTTTGATTTTGGCTCATTTAGTCTGTCTTGATGAAGTCTCTGGTGTTATGTTGTATCCAAAGTCTGATGAGGGAGCCGAAAGGTAGTCACAGGAACTCAACGACAAAATTATGGTACCTCTTCGAGTTTGGACTCATTTGGTTTGTGTTGATGAGTTCTCTGGTTTAATCTACTATTCAGGGTCTGATGATGGAGCCGAAAGGTAGTCACAAGAACCCAACTGCAAAATGATGGAACCCTTTCGAGTTTGATCTCATTTGGTTTGTCTTGATGAGTTCTCTGGTGTTATGTAGTATCCAGGGTCTGATGATGGAGCCAGAAGGTAGTCATAGGAACTCAATACCAAAATGATGAAACCCATTCGATTTTGGTTTTATTGGGTTTGTCTTCATAAGTTCGCTGGTCTAATGAGGTATCGAAGGTCTGATGATGGAGATGGAGTCATAGGAATCCATTACCCCACCATCAAATGATGAAACCCCTTTGAGTTTAGCCTTAATTGATTGGTCTCGATGAGTTCTCAGGTCTTAAGTGGTACTGGTGGTGTCTGCAAAAGATTGCTTTAAAAAAAGGACACTTAAATCATTACAGCATTTACAACTTATAAATCCATTTGTTTTGGGTTTATATTTCCTCACGTCTACGAGATGTGTAACCATTTTTAAGCGACTTCACAATAGGAGACGGTTATATATTCGATTGTATGTATGTTTTTTTTTCATTGTAATCGATTTCAGAAAAGGACATGGTAATATGTTCGGCTATATGTATGTTTTTAAAGAGTTCCATTTTATTCCAGTGAAATCATAGACAATTGTTATATAATTATGTAGGTTTATTCATCCTTGGCTTTAATTTACCAACGCTTTGAGTCTAAAGTGAGTGAGTGTCTACTATTTTCTTTGGCATATATTCTTTCCGATGTTTGCTTAGGCCACTGAAAATCAAAAAACTATATATTTTTCCAAAAAAAAGGCCTGCATAATAAAAATTAGATTTTGTAAACAACTACTAAAAATAATAAAGTAATAGCAATTGAGCCAGAACAGTATCACTTTTACAAAAATACCAACGTAATAATAATGCTAAAATACAACATAAGATAAGAAAGAGTTTTTTGAAGGCGGTGCCAAACCCAGGCATCATTTAAATCTAATATCTACGCACCCTCATACAAAACACGAAACGCAGAAGAGACAAAACAAGAGACTCACACGAGCAGATTTTGACTTTCACACGTTCACAAACCGATTGACACGAATACAGCAATCTAGTAAATGATAAAGTTTTTGTAGATAATTACTTTAAAAGCTTATTATTTTAAATGGCACGTCAAGCCGTTTAAGACATTGACTTTTTGAGTAAGCTCAACCATATTAATATTTATGGCTCGGTTTGGCACCGCCTTCAAAAAACTTACGTTGTATTTTTGCATTGTTATTACGTTGGTAATTTCGAAAAAGTGATACTGTTCTGGCTCAATTGTAATAATCATTTTCTTTTTAGTGGTTGTTTACAAAATGACAATTTCATTATGAAGACGTCTTTTTTTTTTTGGAAAAATATTTTGTTGTAACGATTTGGATGATTTTATAAAACGTTGGCATCTTCGAGCACGTATTATAAACTATCAATATCCCATGATAAAACACACTTAATAAATACGTCTGTATATGTTTATCTTCTTGTTTTCAAACTAAATTTGATTTTGTTTATGGCGTGTAAAATAAAGAATTTATCTATGGCTATTGATCCTGGACTAGTAGTTTCTTTACAGAAGTGATAGATCTCATCGATATCTTCTTTTTCGATAACAGCTGTCAAACTTAAAAGGGCTATAACTCTGAAACTATTGATCCTAGACTAGTAGTTTTTTTACAGGAGTGATTGATCTCTTATATATCTTTGTTTTGGATGTCAGTTATCAAACGTAAAGGGGCTTAATATTGAATATAGAAGAGGAGGATTTGCTTTAATTTTTTTAGCTGAATATTCATGAATTTTATTTATAACAATATTATTTGTTTTAATTTTTTTTTTTAGGCTCTGAAACTTTTGATCCTAGACTAGTAGTTTCTTACAGAAGTGATAGATCTCATCAACATCTTCGTTTTTGATGACAGCTATCAAACTGAAGGGCTATAACTCATAGTCCCAGATCTCATCAAACCAAAATTCTAGAATCTATGGATCTCATCGATATCTTTGTTTTGGATGACAGTTGTCAACAATTTTTCTCTGCATTAATACTAGAAGACTAGAAATACGGAAGAGCTAAAACGTAAGTCTGTAAGAGGATAGAATTTGTAGGGATAGATAGGGATAGGTGGGGTTGGGTGGGGGTATTTGGGGATTGATGGAAATGTGTAAGGATAGATGGGGCAATTCGGTATAACTCACGATTTGTACCTGGCGTAGACGTTTCAAAAGAACAAACGGCCGTGCGCCCCGATACAGCCCCACCTTTTTTTTTGTACCCAAAGAATGGCATGTTTTCTACGGTCGTGCAAGTCACATTCATAACGTAAGCAAAATATAGTAGAGTTCAAGCAATCACCAATTATCATCAATACATACATATACATCATCAATACATAGTATAGAACAAAGTCCCTTTCCGCGTCTGTCTTTCTGTTTGTCTGTTTGGCCACTAACTCCTCCTAAACCACGCAACGGATTTTGATGCGGTTTTCACCATCAGTTAGATATTTCTAGAGCTCTTTGTGCTAAACTATATTAATCCTTATCAAATTCAATGTCACAGTAATATTGTTCATTTCATGTAGATGCATTTTGTTCTTTACACCATACTTTATTGACGAGTAGTTTGAGTGTTAAGACGATGCATTTGATAAGCGAATTCTGCGCGACCAATTCTTCGTAGTAAGTACTATTAGTTTATTCTTTGGTATAATAGCGCGCGCAGAGGCGGTGGCGCACGCTAAGGTGCGGCGTCTTGAATAAATAAAAGGAGACCCTTAGCTACCGAGCAGAGCCGGGGCGGGAATATTAATTATTTACTAATTTCTATATTGTGCCCAGCGGCTATGCCCGTGAGGTCATTTTGTGTGAGATAATATTACCCTGAGTTATTGCAAGACCAAAAGTAGTAGTATCTCAGAGTGAGTATCACTAAAGTACAAGGCCCAAATTCTCTTATTTCTTACGAAAAACCATATGTTAACTAGGCTGGGCATTTAAGACATCGTAAGTCGCAATGATCTGAAACTTCCTGCTTTTTTGGGATGTTATTAGCATAGATGGTAATAGTGTGAAGCTTTTACAGTTCTAAAAACCTATTCTAACTGCGTGGTACTCGAAAAACATTTTCGATGGTAACATTACTACACCACCAAAAAGTATTCTAAGCAAGGCAACTTACTTAGAATACTTACTGACGTATTAGAGATTATCTATCTATACTTATAATAAAACTGTAACGGGTCCAATTCTGTACATTGAAGATATTTTGAACATTTTTTTGTAGGGTTCTCTGTATTCGATACTGAAGCCAAAACTGTTTTTTTTGTCTGTCTGTCTGTATCTTGGCTAGGCATCACGCAGAAACTACTGAATGAATTTAAATAAAAAAAATGGTATGATATGAGTTCATACTACGAGGTAGGACTTATGATACTTTTCATCCCGAAAAATTAAAGGGTTCCCGCAGGATAGGGGTTAAAAGTTATTTAAAAGATCACGTATCACGCTGAAACTACTGGACGAATTTTATTGCAACTTGGCACAGTCATAGTTTGCATAATAGATGAAAATTAAGAATACTTTTATCCCGAAAAAAAAAAATATCCTGCGGGATAATGTCCCAAATTTTGTAAATAGGAGATATTATAAAAAAAAATTTGGAGGCTGTTCCAAAAACTGTTTATTTTTTATTATTTTTTGTCTCTGTTTTTCTGTCGGTCCGCCTGTCTATCTGCTGATGATTCTGACAGACAGGTTGTATCTTGGCAGTGCATCAGCCGAAAATACACAATGAATTCAAATGAAACTTGTTAGGATTTGAGTTCATACTACGAAGTAGGACATGGGATACTTTACATCCCGAAAAACTAATGGGTTTTTGCAGGATAGGGTTTGAAACTTATTTAAAATAACAGCTACCACGCTGAAACTAATGGACGGGTTTTGATGCAACTTAGCACCGTCTTAAGTCATATGATGGGTTAAAATTAAGGACACGTTTTATCCCGAAAAAGTAAAGGGTTTCTACGGGATATGGGTCCAAAATTATGTAAATATTGAAGTAATATAATATATTTTTTGGAGGGTTCTCTATATTTGATACTGAGTTCTATTTTTTATTTTGTGTTTATATGTCTGTTTATTGACCGCGCATCGCACCGGATGTACTGAATGAAACTTGGTATGATTCGAGTTCATACTACGGTTCATGCCATTGGATACTTTTCATCCCGAAAAATTAAAGGGTTTCCGCAAGATAGGGGTTGAAAGTTATTAAAAAGAACACGTATCACGCTGAAACTACTGGATGGACTTTTTGTTGCAAATTGACACAGTCATATATATATAATTATAATAAAGCAATAGGTACGAAAAAAGCTGTACAAAGAATATAAATGAAAAATGCTCTTGGGTGCTTAAAAAAGCTATAGAATAAGAATATAAATATTTTTTGAATCGTGTCTTTCTGTCTGTTTGTCTGTATGTTTGTTTGTTCACGCATCACGCAAAAACTACTGGACCGATTGCGGTGCGGTTTCATTGTTAGATAGCTTAAGGTTTGATTTAAAAACTGGTGTAATTGGTATCTCAATACTTTTATCAACTGGAGCAATTGATAAAAGTATTTATGACGGCTGAAGAAATTTTGATAAATTATTGGTATATTGGTCCTGGAATAGCACATTATGGTACTTTGAACCTAAAGAAAAGACCACGCGTGCTACAGCTAGTAATTAATATGAATGTCAGTAGTGCGTTTGACCGAGGTTCATTCACTTGTTCTCGAGACAGCGCCTGCTCCGGGTGTGCCTGTTAGACATTTCCTTCGCTATTGGGGTACTGATTGGTAACAAAACAACATGGTGGACACCAACAACGAGCCCGTGGATTCTAATCTGTTAAATTCTACGACAATAATGTTCATTATTTATAGTGGTAGGCCTCTAACGCAAGAGGCCGCCTGGGGAAGTACCACACCTTTGTCAGATGTTCAACCGCCAAGCTGTGTGTTTCGGTTTGGAGGACAATATTTCCAGTGAAATTACTGGGCAATAAGACATAACAACCAATGTCTACGGGTGACGAGCGCAGTGAAGTGACGAGCAAGATTTTGCAACCAAAGTTCGGAGTGCCATTGCAGCTGTTATGGGCAGGTGTGACGCTTACCAACAGGCGAGTGACCTGCCCGTCTCGTCATTCAAAATAATTAAAAAAAAACATTTATTGAGAATATTGCAAATAACCTTTTGTTTTTAGATTATTAAACACAAATAAACCGAGCCCTATCAGAACACGCTGTCTTTTATTTAAACAAATAAAGCTACTTAAACAAGTACTTTGTGATAGAAAAATATATGTAGTACTTACGTACATTCATTAAAATAATTGTTGGGGTATACAAACAATGTTGTCAACATTATAGTGAAATAGCTTACTTAAATATAGATACCTACTCGTACTTATCTATTGTTTTAGCTTTCAGAAAAGAAAAAGAAAATAAATAAAAACCATCCAACTGCGTGTTGAACGAGTATAGACTTAGGTCTCCGTAGAATTCTAAGCTACCCAACTATGAAAACGACATTGCAATTGGTCCAGCAGTATTACGATTTGACACAGACAGAACTAGTTTGGTCAACTACGAGTATATTTCGTAAACCAGTGAATTGTAGATAGCTGTGACAACTTTGTTCGTAACTTAGTACCTGTGTTTTTTTTGTTTTTTCTGAGTGTATCTCAAGCATAAACGTCACTTCAAATTGATATTTCGAAAAAAAAGGATTTAATTTAGAAGCAAGTCAAAAAAAACAACATTTTAATAAACTTATTCAATGACTTCACTTTTATTTGGGTAGGAACAAAATGAAAATGTTTTTTTTTTCTAGTTTTACGTAACAAAATGGGAAATAATGTAATATTATGATAATGTGTATGTGGTATGGGAGCCAAACAAAGAATAATAATTTAACAAAAAAACACAGTAGCTGTTATAAATGCTAATATCAAATATCCTCGTGGGGTATACCACTATACACGATACCAACATATTTATATCTATCTACTATCTATACTTTTAATAAATCAGTATGTTACAAAAAGTCTGTACAGAGAACAAATAAAAAAGAAATATAGTGTAGGGGACTTAAAATAAGTGTATGTGTGAAGCTGGCCAAACGTATTAAAGAAACGGTCGATATAGTGACTATTATAGGTACTCATTCGTGCGGGTAACCGCAACACGCTACTGATCAAGAATATTATAGCTAGCTGCGCCCTGCAGAAAAAAAATGCATGCGTGTAAATTTCGGCCCCCTTCTTCTTCTTTCTTTTCTTCTCCCTCCTCCCTTCTCCTTCCCCCCTTCTTCTTACCCCTCCTTATCCCTTCCTGTCTAAAACCCCTATTAACAACCTCCGACCCCGCCCCACAAACCCCCTCCATTCGTTTTTGTATTTTTTTGTGATTTACTTACTTTTCAAATACGCGTGGAACCTTCTCGAGAGCGAGATGAACAAAAAAAAAGTTACGTTACACGTTAAATAAAACTCTTTTTTTGTTATCATACGCTGTCCCACTGCTGGGCAAAGGCTTTGTCCAACTCCTTCAAAGCATCCCTATCCATGGCCGCGTCAGACCAATCCCGAAGAAAGGAATCCAAGTCGTCACGCCATCGTTTTATTGGTCTACCCCGTCGTCTATGACCGTCTTCGGGTGTCCACTGGGTGACATCTTGGACCCACCTATCTGGGTGCATTCGGCTCTCGTGACATCCAATCCCATTTCAGCCTGGCTGTCCTTTCGCCGACATCAGCAATACCTGTTTTAGAGCGCAGCGTAGTGCTTGGAACTCTGTCAGTTCTCTTTACTCCTAGCACGTTACGACAAAACTTCTAAAATCGATAATTTTGGATTCTACTACTTTCGTATTATACACAAATAAAAATGATTATTATTCCATGTACAGATTCCACTTTGGTTACAGTTTTATTGTAAGTATGTATAGATTTTTTAAATCTATCTATCGGTCCGTTTGTCTGTTTGTTCGCGCATCACGTAAAATCTACTGAACTGATTGCGATGCGTATTTTGCTGTTGGATGGCTTAGGTTTTGTGGTGTACTTGGTATCTCAATCTTATTGTAAAGCCGAGCAAACAAAAAGAACCTATTTGATGGCTGAACGAAATTTGGTAGGTATATTGTACTTTAAGTCCTGGAATAACTTATAGGACACTTTTATCCCAGAAAAAGTACAACGCGGGCAAATCCGCGGGCATAGTTATTTTTAGATATAAAAGAGGGCATTTGTAATTGAACGCAAGTCCACAAAAAAGGCCCGCGAAAAAAACATTACCAACCGATTTGAAGGTTTAGTATTATCAAAGTGAATTAACCACATAATTAACTAACTTCTTAATGGTTTTTGGTAGTTAGTAATATGGTGCTTCAAGTTTAGGTTGTGTCCGTCAACATATTTTATTGTCCCGATTGTTAAATTATAATAATTTTATTTATATTCAATCACGTGAAGTTCCTGGTGTTACGAACAATATTGTAAATTTTTTGGTGGAAGTATCCTATCATGCTACTGAAAACATTAATTTATAATGTAGGTATTTAAAAAAACAAGATACTATATTATTATACAGAGATTATTTATATTAACCAAGGAACCCCACTCTTTTGAAGTAATTAGTTCAGTTTGTTTTTCAAGTCCGATATATAAAGGCAGCCACGACAGCTTGCTTAATGTAAGGGTATGTCGTGTTAGTGGACATACATTTAACTAAAAATGCTAATTTTGTTATTAGTATACGTTTTGTTCGCAATGGTATTCGCTGATCCAGCATTTGATCAGCTACCCAATTACAAAGAGAAGACCTCGGTAAGCTTGTTTTGTATTTTCTTCACTTAACCCTTATCTGTAGTAGTGGTGAAAAATAGTCGCACTTATATAAGTCGTGATTAAATATTAGGCATGGTTTATTTTAGATTTAAAATAAAATAAAGACTTATTTTCAATTTTACACTTTTTTTTATTATACTTTACATTGATTGCTTAACAATCGTAGTATTCAATAAAATCAACAATAGAAACTTTTTTTAAATATATATAATGGTACTTCTTTTAATTAGTCGTTATTTACTTAATAAACACATGATTTCGAAAAAAATACATGTAAAATTAAAAACATAATAATAGAACTAAATGTGCCTTTTTTCATAAACAAAAACTCATGCTATTTTAGAAGAATCAAATTATAAAACCACAAAAAATATATTTAATAAAATTAACAACAAAAACTGATGTCCAAACTGTAATGTTTTTGTTATAAAAAATTACAGGGTTGGGAGGCGCAGGAAGGGCAAACGCCGTGTTTTTTAGACGCGGTCAAAGATTGGACATAAACTGTAGTCGTGGGTCCGGGTTAAGGGTCCGGCGGAGGATGAACTGTCCGTACAAACGTATGCCGACAGCATATTTTCACCATATTATGATATTATTCATCGAATCCATCGGATAGTATTTGTCTATTTTTTCATGTGTATTTTTATCAAAATACTTACATGAAATGAATTGAAGCGAATTATATGTTTGTATGAAAATATGAAATATGCAATATTTCGTTTCATGTAAGCCTATTAAAAAAAACAGTTAAAAACCTAGATAAAAACTACCCCAATTCGAATAATATCATAATCGTGAAAATATGCTTAAATTACAAATGCTTTCAGTATTTATTACGTTTGTAAGGACAATTCATCCTTCGCCGGAAAACCCCTATTGAAAAATCTTAGTAGGATAAACTATTATTTATCCTGTGTTGGGACTTTGACTCATTGACATTTTTTTTATTATATTCAAGAAACAGATAAAATTAGAGGTATTATTAACTAGCTTTGGCATTGACAGAACTAGGACTTTGAAAATTTGAAACGTACAGTACTTCAAAATCTTTTATAAACCTACACGTTTCAAATAACTAGCTTGACTATTTTCAAAGTTAAATGCAAAAATTACAAATAATATACCTTCTTTCTTAGTTTTTTTTTATTTTACTAAACCAAAATAAAAAACTAAGAAAGCTATAGTTAAACTATATTATTCAGGATGTAGTATTGTAGGCTATGTTCAATTCTTTAGAGTTTCATTAGATAAATGATGGTAAAGAATTTCTATAAAATAGAAAAGCAATGCTAAGCAATAAACAAGCAAGCAAATTGTGGGGAGCCACACGATGTACCGACGACATTGTAGCCATCGCAGAAAGTCGGTGGGTGGAGGTGGCACAAGATCGCTCGTACAGCAGTGGACTTCTAAAGGCTGACATGATGATGATAAGCAATGATAATATTGTAACCTAGATATGTTGTTTTTTTACCTAGGTACTATCTGAAACAAACATGACATGGGAAAAAGGGCAGATCCAGACCATACAGTTTTTGGTTTTTCTTTTTGTTGTAATTTGTACTAGGCACTACGATATGAATAAGGTGTCTTATTAAATTAGCATATTTTCTATAAACTATTTGCAAGTTTTCAAATGCAAATCAATATACTTGCAATGACATATGTTTATTGAGAATTAATTTTATTTTCAGTGCTCACTAGAGATTTTGACAACCAGCAACGGTGCTCCAGTCGAATACAAAGACACTTTAGTGCTAAATTCACCATCTCTGATGTCGAATGAATTTTTCATGGACTTGGTGTCACATCAACTGCAAGAGAGAATCCCTGAAAGGGTTGTTCACGCCAAAGGAGCTGGAGCTTTTGGCTATTTTGAAGTAACACATAACGTAACGGACATATGCAAGGCCAAACTATTTAGTAAAGTTGGAAAGAAAACTCGTCTCGTAGTGAGATTCTCTCAAAGCAGTATGGATAAAGGAGAACCCGATACCATAATAGATTCCAGAGGATTCGCTGTAAAATTCTACACCGAAGAAGGAAATTTTGATATCGTCGGATTTCACACACCAATGTTCATGTTTAAGGACCCTTTACTGTTGCATTCAATAGGCAGAATTATCAAACGAAATCCTGTTACGAATCTGAGAGATCCAAATATGCTTTGGGACCTTATAACTTTGAGACCTGAACTCGTAAACTTCTTTTTGTTTATCTTTGGAGATAACGGGAATCCGTATGGATATAGGTACATGCCTGGCTTTAGCATCCACACTTATCAGGTATATAATAAATGCGGTGAATCATACTTTGTAAGGTTCCACATATTACCTGATTTGGGTGTACGCAACATTTTTGCAGAAGATGCAATTCAGATGGCTACTAAAGACCCTGATTTTGCAGTTAGAGATCTTTACAATGCGATTGAAATGGGTGAATGGCCGAGTTGGACTGTTAGCATGCAAGTACTAAGCTGCGAAGATGTGAAAAAAGCTAAGATTGATATTTTTGACTTGACAAAAAAACTGCCGGAAGACGAATATCCGTTGAGGCCTTTGGGAAAATTAGTTTTAGACAGAAACCCTACAAATTATTTTGCAGACGTGGAACAGGTTGCCTTTTGTCCGGGTAATGTAGTGCCAGGTGTATTGGGATCACCGGACAAGGTCTTCGAAGCTCGTCGTTTTGCTTATAAAGCTACTCAGCGTTATCGCTTAGGATCGAATTTTAACAAAATTCTTGTGAATTGTCCAATCAGAAAACTTCAGTTGTACGAACGCGATGGAGTAGCCCCTGTTGGTGATAACGGTAAAGACGCACCAAGTTACTACCCAAATAGTTTCCATGGTCCAGTTCCTTATAAGGATAAGAAAAGACCTAGTCTTATTCGCATAAAGCAATATGACGACTCCCTTAATTTTGAACAAGCAACAGAGATTTATACGGCATTGTCAAATGACGAACGTACTAGACTTGTAGCAAATATTGTGCATTTATTGAGCAAAGCAACTAAATGCTTGCAACAGAAATTTGTTGAATTAGTTACACTAGTGCATCATGATTTAGCGTTTAGAATAACAATAGGGTTATCTGCAGCTAAATAAAGTTATAGGTATTTATATAATTTAGTGGTATTTTCAAATAATAATAATATTAAAGTCTCTCAGACACGTTATTAGGAAGGTACCTATAATATTATATGGAAAATAATTTATTGTTAAAGACTTTGGTGTAGATTCGCTTGTTACAAACTAGACTAAACTACACTAAAATACTTCAATTCCTGTTCCCTAAGCAGAGGACAATGGACTAAACAAAATTTTAATTGACTCACTTTAATTATTTTAATTAATCAGAATTATAGTATAGTGGTATTTTTTTATTGTGTTGTGCATGTTTACGTCAATTAAAAACCATAGCCAAAATTGACATTCACACTCCTGTAAAAATTCCAAGAACATGTTCTTGGGCGTTTTCACAGAAGTGTGGAGGCACCATAATATTAGAAACGTCAAATTAAAATTATTGGCTATACATTATTTAGTCGCGATTTTTTGTCTGTAAAATATATGGACCCTTATTACATTGCTGCCAGAATCAATTTCTGATAAGAGACAACGGACTGGTTTTCCAAACAGGATTACAGTTTTTAAAAGTACTTGATGTGATTTTTTTAATCAAACTGAGCTAATTAAAATCTATGAGCTCTTGCAAATTTTCATTGCATGGGGAATAACAAAAAAAGTTTTACGGCGCTTATTTTGGGTTGTCCCTATTTTTGAATAATGATTTAGTAAGTACTTAGATAAGTTATGATATTAGGCTTTCTGTATATACAACTTTTGAATTTTATTTTGATTTTAATTTTGTAGTTTCATATTGATATGCTCGTGGTATGATTTACTATTCATTGTTTCATGTTAAAATTAAAGTTAAGTGTTGTTTTGAATGGTTACATAACTCGGAAGTAAACTGAAAGTTTCTATTCATTACTGATTTGTTAAATTATTAAAGGGTATTTACATTAAAATTAAACTGGAGATTGCATCATAGTTTTATTTATAGTTAAAAAGCGGTCACCAATTCACTGTACCCTATTTCCATATTTTTCAATTTTATTATGTTAATCTAGATCGTTATCGTGATCGTCTAGGAGGGCGTTGAGCGCAGTGAGGGTCCGCGGTATAGGTGAACTAGAACGGGCTGTGGTACGACACACTGGGACCTCAAACAATCTAAGTTTTCTACTCCGATGGTAATTATTGGGAACAAATACCTTCCCAATAATTAACAAATACCTTCCCTCAAAGAATGTTGAACATCAACGAAAATTGGTCACGAGATCTTATGATCTCCAACATAGGCTGATGATGATGAGCCAGACTGTTATTGGGCCAGTATACAGATTTTCTCAATATGAATAAAAGTTGAATTGTATAAGAATAATAATAAAGCAAAAAGTGTATGTGCTCCCAGTCCCACAATAGTAAACATTATGCAAACAATATTAAAAATTTATTAAAAGTAGATTGTATGACAAGGGAGCAAAATAATATTTTGACGGCGAGGGCGCTATTTTGAATCCAGAGCGGAGTGAAGGATTCTCAAGTAGAATCCTGAACGAGCGAGAGAAATAATAACTTTGCGTCCGAGTGATACACTCCTTTTCGTCCCCCTCTATGAGAAAAAGAAACAAAAGGCGCTCTTAGATACTTTCTAATTCATTTATTTATTTAATATGGTATAAAATACACTAAAAATGAAATAACTTAAAATAAACTAGGTACTTATGCTAAAAATGTATAATATTCACTTTGCACTTCTTTGATTTATGTCCTTCAGACAATCTCTTCAGATAGGTATTGTGTTATAAATTTTGTGTGCCTAGATCTCGATTTGAATGTCATTAGTGATACTGAAATCCAAAGTGTGAAGGTTGCTTACATTTGGGTAATTCTTGAAAATAGGGTATAGTTTCCGAAAAAGATTTCATTTATCATTTCATTTTGCATTTTCCCACTTGATAAAATTGTTAATCCTCCTCCCCGTACATTCAAATGCTTTCTTTTTTAAATACAGACAGTGAGCGCGCCACGCGACCCAATGAACAAAATTCAAGTTTCAAATTCAAAACTCATTCAACTCTGAAAGTCTTGAACAGAAAAGACTCTGATGAAAACTATATTTAATGTGTTCTTTGTCTCACTGAACTAGTGGAATTAAAAGTCTCACTAGTTCCGTCACGGAACTTCTCTCACGTAAATATTGGGAACAAAAGTAATTAACGACATTTATATTTTATCCGACTACAGCAAAGTAAGGGAAGGGTAATGAGTTTAACAGTCTATGTATGTATGTATGTATCTATGTATGTATGTGGTTATGTGGATGTTCCATCATAGCGTCGCCCCTATTGGTTTGATTTTGACAAGCGAGGTGTCATCAATTCTTCATTAGGTATAGAGTGTCGTAGGCATATTTTTTAACCTAATTTCGCCACCTGTTAGCTCAAACATCAGATCAGCTCATCATCAGCATATGTATTTTTTGTATTATTCGTATTTATGTACTTTATCCGTTATCTAGTCCTCATAGTACAGGGTACCCTAGTTTGGGGCTAGGTAATTGGTGTGAATGCCCGACTTGGATGTGATAGATTAGGGCGTGGTTTTTTTAAACCTTGAAAACCTATCTGTTTGACAAGCTATCTGGTTGTTGTTTGTTTGTTTGTTCTTTTGGTATTTTAAAAACCATATGTTTTTTTGTTGTATAACCATGGAAAATATTATATTTTTGTCGTCCGGTTGACCGAACTACTGTACTGGCAAAAAGTGATATTATAACTTCTTGATGTGGTCAATAATTTCATGAAATGGTTCTATTTCATGAAATGGCCAGCTAAAACTGACCATATTGTTGAAACATCAACGTTTAATGATATTTTGATCCACGTTTGACCATATCATTAAATATCATCAGTTCTGTGATATAGCTACGACATTATATATGTGACTAGCTGTATCCGCGGCTTTGCACGCGTGTTCTTTTCTTTCGGTTCAAAGTACCATAATGTGCTATTCCAGGACCAATACATTTGAACAAAATTTCTTCAGCCGTCAAAAATACTTTAACAATTGCTCGGTTTCTAACTCACCGGATTGATATAACAATTACACCAGATTTAAATCAAACCCTAAGCTATCTAACGATGAAAACCGCATTGCAATCGGTCCAGTAGTTTTTACGTGATGCTTGAACAAACAAACATACAGACAAACAGAAAGAAATACACGATTAACAAAAAAATAATTGTTCAATACCTTTTTTAAGCACCCAAGAGCATTTTTTCATTTCAATTAATTTAGTAGTTTGGGTGCGATGCGCGGTCAAGATAAGAACAAACAAACAGACAAAATTAATAAGTAAAACAGTTTGGCTTTAGTATCGAATATAGAGAACCATCCAAAAAACTTTTTATTACTTTTTATTACTTAATTATTTACATAACTTTGGACCCATGTCCCGCAGAAACCCTTTACTTTTTCGGAATAAAACGTGTCCTCAATTTTAACCAATTATATACCTTAAGACAGTGCTAAGGTGCATCAAAACCCGTCAATTACTTTCAGCGTGGCACGTGTTCTTTTAAATAAGTTTCTACTCCTAAATAATAACCCATAAATTTTTCGATATTTAAATTATCCTATGTCCTACCTCGTAGTACGAACTCAAATCATACCAAGTTTCATTTGAATTCATCCAATAGTTCTGGCGGCGTGATGCGCGGCTAAGATACAGACTGACAGACATACAGACAAAAATGAAAAAACATACAGTTTAGGCTTCATAACCGAATATAAATAATATAATGTACAGAATTTGGACCCATGTCCCACAGGAACTCTTTATTTTGTCGGGATAAAATGTATCCATAACTTTCAACTGTCTTATAAACTATGTATGTGTTAAGTTGCCTCAACATCCGTCCTATAGTTTCAGCGTACTAAGTGTTCTTTTAAATAATTTTCCACCCCTATCCTGCAGGAACACTTAATTTTTTCGGGATGAAAAGTATTCAATGTCCTACCTCGAAGTGTGAACTCAAATCAAACCAAATTTCAATTGAATTCATTAAGTATTTTCGGCGTGGTGTGCTGCCAAGGTACAGACAGACAGACGGACAGACAGACAGACAGAAAGACAAAAATAAAAAAAATAGAGGGTTGGCTTTAGTATTGAACATGGAACAGCCTCCAAAAAAATATACATAATATCTTCAATTTACAGAATTTGGACATTATCCCGAAGGAACACTTTATTTTTCGGGATAAAAAGTATTCTCAATTTTTACCAATTATATAAAGTATGGCTGTGCCAAGTTTCAACAAAATCCGTCAAGTAGTTTCAGCGTGATACGTGTTCTTTTAAATAACTTTCAACGCCTATCCTGCAGGAACCCTTTAATTTTTTGGGATGAAAAGTATCCTATGTCCTACCTCGAAGTATGAACTCAAATCATACCAAATTTCATTTGAATTCATTGAGTATTTTCGGCGTGATGCACTTCCAAGGTACAGACAAACAGACGGACAGACAGACAGAAAGACAAAAATTAAAAAAATACTCTTTTGGCTTTAGTATTGAACATAGAACGGCCCCCAAAAAAAATTTCCAAAATATCTTTAATTTACAGAATTTGGGACATTATTCCGCAGTATCTAATCTAGAGTAAGGTCCAAAAAAAATATTCTAAATATCTTCTATGTACAGAATTGGACCCGTTACAGTTTTATTATAAGTATAGATAGATAAGCCTTAGTAACAAATATACTAATATACCATTTGCTCTTGACTTGAACTTGGGTTATATTTTACCGGAAACACTGACGAGGGAAGAGCATTCTACTCCTATGCAGTTCTTATAATAAATTAAAAAACGTAACGCTTCGTTCTTGTGTGGGGTATTTCAAACATAAGAGGGAGGTTATTTGCCGATCGTCCAGTAGTACGGTGAAGGAAAGGTGATGAGGGAATCATATTGTGCAGTTTTTCTGTAAACTCTCTATAGTGCAATTGGAAAAATACCGACAGGCTTGCGACCTCATGTCGATGTGCCAGACTCGATGAATTCTAATCTCCTGAACAGGCTGATTTTTGCGGTGGATTTAGAACCATAGAAGGAAGGCAGGTTATACAGAAGTCCGAGGAGTATGACCAGCCACTATGTTTTGCTATTCTGGCAGCTGAAGGCCTTTGACTCCGTTGAAACCTAGGAGTCTTAGCAGCGTTGTCTAATGGACTGGCGATACATCGAAGTGCTGAGGTTTCTGTACGCTGCGACTATTAGTGTCCAAGTAAAAAACCAGCAGTCTAACCATATCCAACTGCGCTCCCCTGCGCAGTTGGATATGGTGAGACGGGGGGATATTATATCACCGAAACGGTTCACTAATGCCTGTGAAGATATGTTTAAGACGCTGGATTGGAAAGGAATGGGCATTTATATCAATGGCGAAAACATCTCACATTTACAATTTGCCGATGATATAGTCCTGATGGCGGAGTTGGTGCAAGATTTGCAAAGCAGGCTGAACAACGTAGATGATGCTTCACGACGCATCGCTCTCGGGATGAACATAGATAAGACCAAGATCATGTTTAACGATCTTGTTTACCCGGAACCAATTGCAGTCAGTATAACTCTTGAAGTTGTCCGAAAATATGTTAACCATGAGCAAATATTGTAAATAGATAAGAAAAACTTTGAGAAAGAAATCAACAGAATATTTCAGCTGGGTTGGATAGCATTAGGCATTCTTCTCGTCTTCCATACAACAGTGACTGAAGATAAAATTCTTAAATCAGTGCGTCCTACGGAGCCGAAACGTGAACACTCATGGTCAGACTAGTCCACAAATTTAAGAGAGCTCAGAGAGCTATGGAGAGAGCTATGCTTGGAGTTTCTCTGAAGGACAAGATTCGTAATTAAGATATCCGACAGAGAACCAAGCTCTAAGAATAAGCAAGCTAAAGTGACAGTGAGCTGGTGGTTTCCCGACCGTTTTCTATTGGGGTAGATGAGTTCTTGAATGGAGATATGTTTAGGCAAACGTAGTGTAGGACGCCCTGTGACCAGGTGGTGTGATGACCTGAAAAAAGTGTCTAGACGGAAATGGATGAGGAGAGCTGAAGACCGAGCTCAGTGGCGTACATTAGGACAGGCCTACGTCTAGCAGTGGACAAATAAAGGCTTATGATGATGAGGATGATGACTGTGGCTTTGGTTTCAATGTAAGAGCCAAAATTCTGGTTTTTGTGAGTTTGACACCCAAAATCTGCCAGCCAGCCTGGTCAGATGGTCGCCTATTGGATTGTAAATTGTTACACTACGGAAAGACGATGATCGTTTTAGAAGACTCTTTTTAGCAGAGAACAAACACGCCTTGGTTTTAGTAGCATTCAACTTAACTAAGTCAGCATCGCCCCAATTGAACATGGCTTCTGAGGCTTCATTCAAACGGTCTATCATAGCCTCTTTCTGAAGCTGGACAGCGTTGCATCTGGCATTAATCATTGGATCAGCATTGGAAATGTACCTTACAAAAAGTGCCAGGTTTCAGAATTAATGTCCAGTAAAAACATTGTAGCAGAGAGAACCGATCCCTGAGGTACACAGGCATTGATAGTTATTTGATAAGACGAGCGGCCCTCTAAAACTACTAGAATAGGTCGTCAAAAAATATCGGAGTATCAGCTATCCAATTGCATAAACCAATACGTAATCCATGTGACGGAAGCTTGTTTAAATGGCCATCGTGCCAGACCCGATCAAAAGCCTTAGATATGTCAAGGGAGACCGCAAGCGCCTTACCATGCATTTCAATGGCTTCGCTCAGTATGTAAGTGTCATACACGAGAAGATCCCTAATAGACTGGTTTGGCGAAATCCGTATTGCCGGTGACTGAGGAGATCACTGTCCTCAAAGTATGCCAAGAGCCTAATGTTGATGACACGCTCCGTATTCTTACAGAGTAAGGAGGTTATTGAGGTTATGGGGCGATAGCGAGAACTCGCGAACAGAACGAGTACTGGTTTTAGGTACTGGTTGTACATTGGCAAGTTTCTCCAGGTCTTCGGAACTTTACCTCAATGAAGAAAGAGCGTGAACGATACAAACGCATGAAGATGAAAGACAAATTAGGCGCACAGTTGTCAACACAATCGCTGGAAGGCCATCAAGACCACTAGCCTTGTTCACGTCTAGGGCTCTAAGCGTTTTGAAAAATCTTCCTTCTGGCAAATGCGTATTTTGGGCATAAAAACCCCGCAATGAGGAAGGCAGGAAGTTGCCGACTGCATCTAGATGAGAAGCTCCTGCAAAAAGAGAAGCAAATAAATTTGTTTTCTCTCTAGCAGTGTGTGCAAGTAATCCATCTGGTTTTAGCAATGGTAGCTGTGAGGGTGGCAGAAGTTCACTTCAACCGTCTTGGCCAGGGACTATATAGCTTTGTTAGCCGTGGGGTATGAAGCCAATTTGGTCCCTATCAAACTTACGTGATCACAATGATCCTTCCTAAGAATCTTCTTGCAGGTTTTAGCGGCAGCGTTTTATTTATAGCGCAATTTTATTTTCATAGCCCGAATATCAGAGGATTTGCACTCTCAACCATCAGCCCAATCCAGAAATGCTGCATGCATTAGACATACAGCACGACTACAGCTAGATCCAAACCAAGCATGTGCTTTGCTGAAACGAGGCTTATCACTTAATGGAATGTAATTTTCCATTGCCTGACATATTACCTCTGTAACAGCTGACGCGCAAGTCGACGGGTCCTGGGAAGTGAAACATGTTTGCCCCCAAGGATACGATGCAAGGATTTGCCGCATCTCGTCCCAATCTGCTGAGTTGTATCTCCACACGCGTCTATTACCATCAAAGCTAGGATCAGGTGGGAAATAACCAGACAGTGATCAGAGCTACAAAGAGGTGGGAATACTAAAACTAAGTATCAGTCTAGTTTAATCGTCATCAGCAGGTCACGCCAGTTGGAAGTGTCACCGTCATGGTGAGGTACCTGTGTCAACTTCTTTACCAGATGAGAAAATAGATTTTAGGCTAGAGCAAGCTTTCGCGTCTTACTACCATTTGGTTAGTTTTCTGATAGAGAACAACTCTTTGTGGTGGGCGTTAAAATTCCACAAAACAACAACTGAGCATACAGTTAACGCTGTTGAGCCACACCTACTACCTCACTGAGATAGTCCACAGAAAAGTCATCTTCTGATATTCGCTATGAGAGCGGTACACACTGGCATGAATAATTTTCTTTATGCCTTTGTCCGCTAGCATTAAAATCACCGAGAAGAAAGGGTCTTCAACATTTTGGAGACGCAGACAGCATATGCCATCACGGGTGTATACACAGACTGCATTTGGGATATAAAGGTGCTGCAAGACATAGCCTGGGTAATAGGTACATAGATAGTTTTTTTTTATTGTACACTCCACAAACAAAAATAACAAGAATCAAGCAAATTGTTACTTATTATGCTTATTATCTTCTATTGAGAAGAAGAAGTGTCACTGTCACGACATTCATGGCACCCATTGTAATGGGTGCCATGAATGTCGTATTAGCTGGACATCTTATCTGCTTCTTGGACAAGAAGAGCAAGTGGGGCTTAGAAGTCTCCAGACCAGCTTAGACTGGTTGGAGATTGGAGTTAATCCCACGAATATTAGCAAGATCCACTTTGAGTGTGAGGACGTGCATATCCCGTTTACATTTATTTTTACTTTGGACTTTTCAAATGATGTGTGAATAGGTTGGACGAGGAATGGCTAACCCACGGAAGTTAAAGCATAACTAAGACTTTGGAGTTGGACGCCGACATAATTCATCACTTCCTCTTTGTAGCTGGTTTAACTACTACTTGGGACCCCTACAATTTGCAGTCAGTCAGCAGAGAACACCGTGCTTCAGATCCCGCTCCCAAGTAAGGCCTCCGACGCAGAAACACCATGATTCTGATCAGTGTCCACCCTTCCAACACAACTGTATCCTATAACTCAACCGGAAGACTTCCTAGTACATGTTGTTTGGCATCAAGGCTTTGAGCAGGGGGTGGTAAATGAAAAAGCCGGTGGCTGAAAGCTACCATCAGGTGATTTGGTTGCTCTTTTGGCATCACCCGTGGGTCACGAGTAGGTCATTGAGAGCTAAAGCCTACGGACGTGAGTAAACAATAAGCCCCTAAAAACGTGGAGGTCTTACAAAGTTGGAGATAGCGTCTATTGCTTGTCTTTGCAATCCTTTAGTCATTGTTCATATTTTATTCAGTATTTATTTCTTGTACAGTAAATTATGTACATTGAAAAATTTTGTGTTTTTTTTGCAGGGTACTCTATATTTAATTCTGGAGCCAAATTTGTATTTTTTTATTTTTGTCATTCTGTCTGTCTGTCTGTCTGTAACTGGGCCATGCGTGATGAAACTACTGAATGAATTCAAATGAAACTGGATATTATTTGAGTTCATACTACGATGTAGAACATTGGATTCTTTTCATCCCAAAAAATTAAAGGGTTCCCGCAGGATAAGAGTTGAAAGTTAATTAAAGGAATAAGTATCACGCTGTAACTACTGGACGATGCAAATTGGTTTGCAATTTTGATGCAAATTGGTACAGTCATTGTTTTTGTTTTTATTGAGGATACGTTTTATCCCGAAAAAATATTTTTTTCCTGCGAGATAGCGGTCCAAAGTTATGTTAATTTTGAAGTAATAAATATTAAATAATAAAATGAAATAAAACTGCTATAGCAAAAAAATGCTGTTATATTATTTCCCGTCATAATATTATTGTCTGGGCCGACAGACGCGTGCGCGAAGGACTGCATGCCGCCTCAGAATAATTGTTTACAAACAAACATACAGCCCAAAAACATAACCCTCCACAGTCGGGTATAAAACCGCCGCTTAGGCTCGTCTATTCATTTTATAATGATCGATGACTGAATAATAATGCACTTGCATATGCTACAGGTACATCATATTTACCAGAGTTATTGCAAGGAGTTGGTTGCGTGCTCGAAGGTTATCGCCAAACAAAGGAAATCGACAAGGTCCGTACATTAGTGGGTCTAATCTTACAAGATTACCAGTACATAAGAGTAATACTAATAAATAGAGAAATAGGGTTTCTTAATTATAGTTATTTTAAAATCTACTGTTGGACAAGTGATAGATATCATCGATATCTTCGTTTTGGATGACAGTTCTCAAACCTCAAAACATTGACGACCGGTTGGTCTAGTGGCAGAGACCTAGGTACGAAATCAAACGGTCGCGGGTTCGAATCTTGCAAGGTGCAATCATTTGTGTCATGAGCAGAAATGTTTGTTTCCGAGTCATGGATGTAATATTGGTATCTATATATGTTTATCCGTTATCTAGTGCCCATAGTACAGGGTATACTAAGGCTAGGTAATTGTGGAATTGTACCATTAAAAAGAAAAAAGTTTTACAGTTATAGCCATTTTAAGTTTCAAAAACGAAGATTGATGAGATATATCACTTCTGTAAAGAAATAAATTATAGTCACCCTTTTATAACAAGACATAGCTCCTTAGTATTTAGTCGAACCGCGTTCCTTGTACCAGTGATCCTTCCGGTTAGGTGAGTATATAAATTCCTTGCATAGGATATATTAATAATAAATATATTTATATTTTACTAATAGACAACTGCATATGACAATAGTACTCTAGACAGGGTGTTGACGAACTTCGCAACTAGCGCATTTGAATATCGCCATTTTGACACTGTTGTCATTGATAGCAGTACTTTGGCAGTAGTGAGCGTCCACGGAACTAGCATATTTGTACTATTGGACCACTTATATGTATACTGTATTGGACGCTTGGAGTGCGCTTTGAATCGGCACAAACGAAAGTATGGCAGAGCCTATCCTTAGAGATCAGTGTTTTTACTAAATAATAGCGCCCGTCACACGTCTTATAGTAAGTTTTTTTTGCCTGTGGTTTTATAGGCTTACGTTTAACCACTATCTCATCTGATGATACTGATTATGCCGTCTTTGATGGTAGAGTCTAACCTAGAAGTTACTTATTCACTCGTAACTTTAAGACAGCCAGGTTATACTTATCGGGAAACTAAGACTCCGGTCAGGAGTTCCATTCCTTACAGTACGCACTGTACCTACCTGAATGTGGAACAAAAATTCTTATAGCCTACAGGAGAAATATGCGCCAAAAAATTTGGTACATCACAGTTCTTCTAGTTGTCTGATAATGAAATGGGCTTGGGTGAATTAAAGTATGTTATTAAATAAATTCCAAAAGTAATAAAAAGATTCATTATTAATTTGATAAATTTATATTGTTAATTTATTTTCAAATCATTTATACTAACCATATAGTAACACATATAAAAAAGTGATCCTCACAGCAAGCCAATTCAATTGATATGTCACATGGTCCAGTCAGCAAAACTTATTTTTTTCTAACTTGCTCCAAAATTGACCTGACCTCTATGTTCAAAATTTATATATTTATGTTACTTTTCCGTGTGTGGGTCACAAAAGTTATTTATTATTTATTGTTAATTATTGTACAATAACAATTTTCCTAGGGCAGGTGGCGCAATTCTTTTTTCGCGCGGCCTTCAATGTATAAGTTCAACATCCACAGAGATACCTACATAATTTGCTTCTAGTGTGCTAGTCATCTCTTTGTTGTTTTTAGGGATCTGTACGCTCCTATGAAAAAAAAAACGGAACTCTTATAGGATCCCTCGTGTGTCTGTCTGTTTGCCGGTCTGTCACAGACAATTTGCTCTGAATCTACTGGACCGATTAAGTTGAAAAGACCATGACAAAAATTGGCGCAATTTTTCGTTTTTTGTTTCCCTCTGCTCTCATTGAAACTTGGAATTATCAATTCTAGACAGTGTAGCAAACAAAATATATTATGACAAGTACCTAAACCTCTCAACTCGGTCCAAACCGAGATAAAGAGGATTGAAATTAAGATATTTCCATTCATTTTTACATGGCAGGTGGTGCATTTTTTTTTCGCGCAGCCCTCGATAAAACATAGAATTATCAATTCTAGACAGTGTAACAAACAAAACATACTATAACAAGTATACATCTAAACTCAGTTCGAACCGCGATAATAAAGTTCATATTGGTAGGGCAGGTAGCGCATTTTCTCGGTTTGGACTGAGTTTAGAGGTATACTTGTCAGAGTATGATTTGTTTGTTACACTTTCTAGAATTGATAATTCTATGTTTTATTGATCGCCATGAAAATAAAATTGCGTCACCTGCCCTACAGATACGTAAACCTCTTTATCTTGGTTTGTACTGAGTTTAGAGGTATACTTGTCTTAATAATTATGTTTTGTTTGTTATCTATACAAATATATAAAAGTGAAACGTTGTCTGTTTGTTTGTTTGGGGAGCTTTCACGCAATAACGGCTGGACGTATTTTGATGAAATTTGGGGTGGAGATAGCTTATGCCCTGGAATAAAACATAGGATACTTTTTATCCCGGAAAATTTTAAGATTCTACGGGAATACTGGAAAATGTTGATTAGTCGCCGTAAGGAACAAATGCTATGGAAATGAAATCACAAGTCTGTTAAAAACATGAAGAGCGTTGGTGCTATACCTACTTTGCATTGGTTTTTAATATCCTAAAAGAACATAGGATGCTTATAGATAAACTAAAGAAGTCGCGGGCGGGAAAGCTAGTACTTTATAATATGTGGATGCGGAACCCTTCAGTACCTAAGTACCTACATTGACTTAATGCATATAAATACCACAATACACATATAGTCCTACGACTATATATGTACTGTGTAAATACCTACCTGAGTCAATTTAGTACGTTATAAAAACAAGGCAACAGTCTACTTCAATGTTATCGGACTTTGCTGCATTAAGGATACACACTAATTAAAAATGATATTATTTTTATTTGCGAACGTTGTGTTTACAATGGCTGTCGCTGATCCTGCATCTGATCAGCTTCCCAATTACAAAAACAAGAGTTCGGTAAGTTTTTTCTAGCTTTTTATTCAAACGATAAATTTTTCCATTACTCCCACTCCTGCCTTTTCACCTTTCATTACCTATGGACTACGTACTAACGTACAATTGGAACGACTTCTTCAAATTAAAAGCAGGGTATCGATTATTTGATCATGAAAATGAATTAAAAAGATAAAGAGACAAATATCTATAAAAATTCAATATCTATATGATTTAATATAATTCCGATTATGATGATTTAATATAATTTAATATATGATTTAATATAATTCCGAATTAGAGCGATGGTGGCCTAACGGTTCTATAGTGCAATTTAGAGTACAACGATACCGGGTTCAAAACCTAGGCTCCGCACCAATGACTTTTCTGAGTTATGTGCGGTTTTCCATCGCTCCGTGCTTCGGAGGGCACGTTAAGCTGTCGGTCCCGGCTGTTATTGATTAATAGCAGTCGTTACGCCATGTCAGAGGCCCTCGGGCGGCTTGACAAACTCTGACACTAGAGGCCAGCACTACCTCATACGACAAACAAAGAATATAATTCCATCCATCGGGAATCCAATACTCTGGCATGAGTGGGAGAGTCGTATGTATATAAACTGACAATACGAGTATTATTTTTTGTTTAATTCCAAGTGTTACTGTGAAGAATTAAATCCATGAGTGTCACACTGGTGTAACTATGAGGAAAAAATGCTTTTTTTCCAAACTGTTCTGACGGTGAGTCTGCCCCCCAATTTTTTCTGATTTTGCTTTGTGCGTCCTGCCCCTCCCCCACTCTACCCCTATGTTTTTGTGAAAAATTAAATATTAGGTACATCGTTGAGCTAAAAAATGACACCAAAACTAGATCACTGGAGCTTATAGTTACAAAGTTAAGAGCGAGACGATATAACCCTATTCGTGACAGTCCCTTTTTTTTTGTCATGATACCCCGGATGGATGTATTGGAGTGATTTTAAAGACGTTTCACGTCATAAATATGATAATCAGCAAACCTTTGCTTAATCGCGTGCAGTCTTTCAACGAGGTTATAAGCGCACGCGACGTCACAGACCTATCGTAACTGGAAATTAGAACTTAATAAATAATGTTCATCTCTTTCTGACTACAGTTGTTTTCTTCACAGAACTGAATAATGTCTGATAAGATGAGTTAGTCATAGCTTGATGGTGTGTCATGTCTGCTCATAACAAGTGCAGAACAGGCCAAAACATAGCATACTACGTACTAATTTTAAATGTAAATTGAGAGGCCTAGAAGTTTTAGTCGTAAGTACTACTGTGCCATTTTTAAGTGCATTTAATAAGAGTCAATGCTACTGCCCAATTCATGAATTCCCTGCGCTGATTCTCACAGCTCCCTTAGTATAAAAATGGGTCATCCTATTACTTATACTACACAATGATCCTACAAGTATCGTAGAATGGGGTCCTAAATAGGTGACAAATGTGTAGAAATTGGAAACCATCGATACATTATTTTCTTTAGGAAGTTTTTATGTTGCATTATTTTCCTTCTCGTCGTAATGTGCGAGAGGCAGAACCAACATTTAAAAAATGTACTTTGATGGATTAGAACAGAGAACAATGAACTGAGCCTATACCTACTGTACTTCTAGTAAAGAAGTTTAATGACAAGCAAATTTTATTTTCAGGGTTTAACTGGGACTATGACAACCAGCAACGGTGCTCCAGTCGAAATCAAAGACACTATAACGTTAAATTCACCATCTCTGATGGGCAATGAATTCCTAATGGATCTGATGTCTCATCAAATGGAGGAAAGAATTCCCGAGAGAGTTGTCCACGCCAAAGGTGCTGGAGCTTTTGGCTACTTTGAAGTAACTCATAACGCAACGGATATCTGCAAGGCTAAGCTTTTTAGTGAAATTGGAAAGAAAACTCCTGTAGTCGTTAGATTCTCTCAAAGCAGTATGGATAAAGGAGAACCCGACTCTATAGTAGATTCCAGAGGATTTGCTGTCAAATTCTACACTGAAGAAGGAAATTTTGACATCGTTGGTTTTCATACCCCGATGTTTATGTATAAGGAACCATTTCTCTTTCATTCAATATTCAAAGTTGTTAGACGAAATCCTGTAACGAATTTGAGAGATCCAAATATGCTTTGGGACGTTATAACTTTAAGACCTGAAACCCTTAACTTCTTTTTGTTTCTCTTTGGAGATAATGGAAATCCGTATGGATATAGGTACATGCCTGGCTTTAGCATCCACACTTATCAAGTCTATAATAAGTTCGGTGCATCATACTTCGTAAGATTCCACATGCTGCCTGACTTAGGTATACGCAACATCTATGCTGAAGAGGCACTTCAGTTGGCTACTTCAGATCCTGATTATGCAGTTAGAGATCTTTATAATGCGATTGAAATGGGTGATTGGCCGAGTTGGACAATAAGCATGCAAGTATTAAGCTACGAAGATGTAAAGAAGTCAAAGATTGATATTTTTGATATAACAAAAAAACTGCCAGAAGACAAATATCCATTGAGACCTGTAGGCAAATTAGTTTTGGACCGGAACCCGTGTAATTATTTTGCTGACGTAGAACAGGTTGCCTTTTGTCCAGGTAATGTAGTGCCGGGTATATTGGGAGCACCGGACAAGGCATTCGAATCTCGTCGATTTGCTTACAAAGCTACTCAGCGTTATCGTTTAGGATCCAATTTTAACAAAATTCTTGTAAACTGTCCTATCAGAAAACTTCAGTCTTACGAACGCGATGGAGTGCCTCCTGTTGGACATAATGGTGGAGACGCACCGAATTACTATCCGAATAGTTTTCGAGGTCCAGTTCCATACGTAGATAAGAACAGACCTAATCTTATTAGCATTGTACAATATGACGACTCCCTAAATTTTGAACAACCAACTGAAATTTACAGTAAACTGACAAATGAAGAACGTCAAAGACTCGTAGTAAATATTGTTTTTGCTTTGGGTCAAGCAACTAAAAGGTTGAAACAAAAAGTTATTAGATTAACTAACATGGTACATCCTGATTTAGCATTTAGAATAACAATGGCGCTGGCTTCAGCTAAGTAAAATTATTTACACTAAAAAAATTGTCAGATTTAAATGTAGACTAAGCGAATCATAATATAATAAGTTCTATAAGAGAATATACACTTTCGAGCATATAATGCTGCTCAGCTAGAAACATCTAAAATTTTCAAAAGGAAAAATTTGTTATCACGGATGGGATTCGACCCCGCATACATACTTACATGCCTCTGGGTGGCACATTCCTATAACCAATTCGGCTATCATGACCACTGCATCATAATCCAAATTTGTCCCTTAGTTTGCTCAACCTGTCTCACGTGGACGGTAACGCCATCAGATCGATTAGATCCATCCTTTGGTAGTTTATGCTGAACTCTCCAATCGAACACGGCTAATGATGATTTACTTCGTGTTGGAAAGATAACGTTTCCTAAATCAATTGTTTTATGACTTTAGCAGTTAATGTCTGCTTAGCGTTTATATTTACAACATTTTTAAAGGTGTTATTTTAAATTTTTCTTTTTATGTTCAGTATACTACCAATAGGCGTTACCGTCCCCGTAAAATGAGTTGAGAAAACTGAGGAACAAATTTGGATTATAATGCATGTGCCGCGCAGAGGTATGGATGTATGCGGGTTCAAATCCCGACCGTGATCCATATCTTTTCCTATAGGTAATTATTTGATATATGTACTGTTAAGCAGGCGTTCACTGTTAAAATCAATGATAAAAGCTAGAAACACGTTTGAAGTAGCTAGATTAAAACATTTTTATTTTGTTCATAGGTGGATGAGTCATTTTGTCTGGGTACCTATTATTACCACTGCTTTTCTACTATATAAATAGATTTTATGAATATACAAAAATGCAGTTTTAGTTGGTATTTTATTCTATGTATTCGTTCGCCAAGCTAGTGTCCAAACAGTACTGTCACCTGTCACGGACTTTACAATCCAACGTTATGGAAGATACTACAATTGTTATGATGGTGCATGTATGAGAGGTCTAGATACCTACCTACAAAACTATTAGGTACTTGTTTGATTTACCTTGTACTTAACGTAAATTTTGTGGAAATCAATCGCTGTTTGAAGGCCAATCAACTGAAAATCAATCAATTGAAGCCATAAATTAAATTGCGGATGTCTTACCGTACCGGTAGAGTACTATTATTTCTTCTGTGCCGTTTGTGTAGTATTATTATTTATTCTGTTCCGGTAGGCACCAGGGGCTACAGACAGTCTCGACATAATATAGCAATAGCTTTACAGCCGAAATCTGTCGCAAAATACAGATACCCATGAAAATCGCTAGCTTCTGTCATTCACTGCGGAAAGCTAACGATTATATATACTGTATTGTTGTTATTCATATTGATTTAGCGATCGGTAGCTTGGGATGGCATAGCTACCTGTGTCGAGACTGCAGCTACTGTCAAAGATATCGATTGCTATATCTATTTCGGTATCACAACGAACTTTTTTGCAAACATTACGATTTCTATCCATGTTTGCGAATATTTTGCGTCCATTAATTACAACCCGCAAAGTTTTCGGTACACTGGTACTATGGATCGGTACGGTACACATTTATGATCTAATACTCAAAGAAATTCAATTACTCTTTAAAGTAATTCAACCTCCTTGTACTTTTACGCCAGTAAGCGTAATTCAATATATTTGACTAGTACGCGTCAGAAGATCTTTTCACCATTTTTTTTTCTTTTTTTTTAAATTTTGGTACCCATGAAGATATTCTCTTTGCTCAGAATCACCATGGACAGGTTTATTTTCAGGGGGTGTGCATGTAAACATTACAGTATATATTTCTGTCAAGGTAAAAGTTAAATATAATTCCAAATCAAAATAAACACTTTAATGAATACAACAAGTATACGCAATCAAAGCAGCGCAAATAGTTTAAGTTATTTCTTTCTATTATTTTAGAAAATTAAATGAGATACGAGGCTGAACGATCTGTGCATACTCAGTGTTCATAGGGAAAGAGATTGAAATAGCAATTGACAAGTAGGTCATCCATTTGAACAACAACCTAGACGCCACATCCAACCTAACCATTTTTTACATACATACACACATAGGTACATGATGTAACTATGTGTATCAAAAATAATAAAATTTTACATTACAGCTTCATACAATAATGCAATTGTGTAAAGTCAGGGGGCGCAACTGCATCCCTTTGCACCCCCCTCACACTCAATGTTCATTAATAGATAACAAACGATTTTACTCGGTACCTCGCTTGTAGAGACTTGCATTTTATGTATAAACAATTTTAGTCGTTATTATTTAACGATCGGTAGCCTCGTTATCTATATCAAGACTGTACTATGCTATGCTACTATCCTTCCTATTTCTATTTTACGCATAAATAAATACGTACGCCTTCTAACATTTGTGGCATAGTAAACGACACGGCCACTGATCAAACCTTAATGTTCGACCTTAATATATTTTTAAGTCTTATTAAGTACTAGCTGTGCCCGCGGCTTTGTACGCGTTTTTATTTCTTGAGGTTAAACTATATACGAGGCACTATATGTGCTATTCTAGGACCTAAAATATCGAAATATATAACATTTAATCTAAATTCCTTCAGCCGTTTTAACGATTGCTCGGCTTCTGCACATTATTTTTAGATACCACTACACCAGTTTTTAAGTCAAACCCTAAACTATCCATAAGTGAACCGCATCACAATCAATGTAGTAGTTTTTACGTGATGCGCGAACAAACACACAGACGCAGATAAAGAGACCTACATATAACAGTTGTTTTTTAAATCTTGTGTAGATTTAAAAAACAACTGTTATATATAGGTATGATACAAAAAAATATATCAAAATTATTAATTTGACATCATTTTAATAACATTACAATAGATTACTGTGCAATATTAATAACAATTTAAATCTCTTGAAAAATTCAATTTCATAATTTTTTTGTTTTGTCCAGATTACAGGGGAACTTTTGGTTATACAAAGTTTCATTTCTTCTTATATTAAAGTTAAATGACTGTTCTACAACTGTTTTCATGTTTTTCCTCGAGAATGAATATTATAGCCGATATTCTGCTCGGAAGGCGGTTAAAACTACAATTTCGAACTTTTTAGGAAAAATTGCCAATGTTTGAAGTATTGTTTATCACGATATTCAAAACATAACAGAGCTGCGGTTGTACTCAAATTATAGAAAATGTTGTTTTATTCATATGTGTTGTAGATAACTTTTCCGTGAAAAGCATTTTGTAGAAATAATAAGCGAAAATCTAAAAAAAAAAGTCCGAAAATTTCGATGTTTTCGAGCACCATGAAGTTAGCTGGGGTCTTTCGAAGCTGCAAATTTAGTTTTATGCTACTGGTATTTATCCTAACAACGTTCCAAAAGCCTATGAGAGAGGACTATGTTCAGCAGTGGACTGCTAAAGGTTGAAATGATGATGTTGATGATCATGAACCACAGAAAAAGCCTAACGCGAGTTTTGTGTCTACAAAATCATCATCATCATCATCAGCCTATATCAGTCCACTGTTGAACGTAGGCCTCCCAATGAGCCCAATCTTCGGATCTTCTCATCCATTCGCTGTCAACTGTCTTTCGCAAGACGTCTCTCCACCTGGCCGGTGGGCGTCTCACCCTAGGTTGTTTTTGTGACAGTGACCGGTAATCCTTTATGATACCTCTATCATAAAAACAAAGGCCAGCTTAAGCTTATTTATTTATGTTTTAATTTAATAATAATTTAAATATTTGCACGACTGAAAAGTCGAATATAGTGAATCCTATAACTTTATGCCAACCCAGTGTACCTATATTTAAGCCAAATGTTCAAACGTTCCTGTACATTTTGGGTTTTAAGTTATTTAGACATAATACTGAGGGTTGAGCTGTCTGTATTTTGCATTATTAACTACAAACCCGATAACATTGACATATTTACTTGACAATAATTAAAGTAGGTACCTCCTTTCTAACAAAAAGATAAAGAATAAAATCGGACTACGCGTTCATGAATTACAACTAAGTATACATTTTGACTTTCATCCCCCTTATCCCAAGTTTAATTTGAATTCATTCTGTAGTTTTGCCGTGATGCGCGGTTAAGATACAGACAGGCAGACAGACAGACAAAAATGAAAACAAAAATGTTTTAGTTTCAGAGTCGAATATAGAGTACCCTCCGAAAAAAAACTTCACGCTTAACATAACTTTGGCCCCGTATCTCGCAGGATTCCTTTATTTTTTCGAGATTAAAAGTATCCTCAATTTTAAACCATCATATTATATAAGCAATGACTCTGCCAAGTTGCATCAAAATCCGTCCAATAGTTTCAGAGTGGTAAGTGTTTTTTTAAATAACTTTCAACCCCTATCCTGCGAGAACCCCGCACTATCAACATTTGAAGAGTAAAGGTTAAAATAATAATAATGTTTTATAATCATGGAGATTGAATTAGTGTGCCAAATTTCGTTGGTACCTATAGGCTTATAACCACTAACTTTAGCTCACGACTTCGTCCGCACGGGCTACAGTTTATCGCGAAAAAAAACATTCTTTATTCTTCTAGGATATTAAAAACCAATGCAAAAAAATGCCCTACACTCTTGATGCTTGTTGACAGACTTGTTATTATTTCGTTACCATGGCAACCGTACCTTACGGCGAGTAATCGAAATTTTCCAGTTTACCCGTGGAAACATACCATTTTCCGGGGAAAAAAGTATCGCATGTTTTATGCTATGTCCATTCCAAATTTTATCAAATTCCGTCAAACCTTTATAGCGTGAAAGCTCCCTAAACAAACAAACATCGTTTCACTTTCCGGGGCCCCTAATGCACGTGTCAAAGAGAATATAAATACGGGGGGAAGAGACGGAACTACATGCATAAGTTTTTTATGAGGTTTTTAACCTTGTAGTACCAAACGCGCAAAAAAAAAACAATGATACCAATCTACAAATATGAACTGTCACACAGCCTGTCAACGATAGGGATGTGCTACATCTTATCGATATTTTGTATAACTCATCGATATCGATGAAATAGATACTGTAATGTAGTAGTACACAGAATAACTAATAGTATTAATCGTTTTTTCGAGATTTACGAAAAATAAAACTATAGTTAACAATATAATGTTTTATTGCGCATTTACTTAGTTGTAACATAATAGATTTCGTTAAATTAAAACACAAAAAACTGCAGTTTTAGTAAAATTAACAGTTCTATGTAAATTAACATAATTCAAATTCATCATAATCATCAGCCTATTTCTGTCCACTGCTGGATGTAGACCTCTCCTAATGCACGCCACTGAGCTGAGCTCTCAGCTCTCTTCATCCACTTTCTTCAGGCCGCTTTTCGCAGGTCGTCACTCCCTCTGGCCACAGGGCGCCCTACACTACGTTTCCCTAAACGTGGTCTCCACTCGAGAACTCGTCATCCCCAATAGTTATCGGTTCTTCAGGAAATGTGACCAGCCCACTGCCGCTTTAGCTTGCTTATCCTTTGAGCTATGTCGGTTACTTTGGTTCTCCGTTGGATATCTTCATTACGAATGTTGTCCTTCAGATAACCTCCAAGCATAGCTCTCTCCATAGCTCGCTGATCAACCTTAAATTTGTGGACTAGTTTAAACTGGTAGGACGCACTGATTGAAGACTTTTGTCTTCAGGCACTGTGGTATGGACGACAAGAAGACTTGATGAAGCTTGCCAATTGCTGCCCAACCCAGCTGAATTCTTCTGTTGACAAATATTGCAATTATGCAATATTTGCCCACGGTAAACATATTGTTAGACAACTTCAAGAGGTACACATTGACTGCAATTGGTTCCGTATTTATTGGTTCTAATTCAAATTAGGTTAGGTTAAAAGTGGCCACAACGCACATGCCGAACCTAATTTGAATTATACGTATTGGTCATTTAGCGTATATGTCATATCGTAATGGATGTTGGACATTTTGCGAATTGGACCTAATGCAAATAGGACATTTTGAGAAATGGATCATTTGATATTTAGACGTTATGGGATTTTGAGAACTGGCCAAAACGGACGGACGGATTAGATAAAGCATACTTTATCATAGATATTCTACAAATAAGAGTTTGTTCTGAAAAATAAATAGAAATCAGTCAAAAGTTATAATAAGAATAGCTTCTGCCCCAAGTATGCAGGGATTAGTCCCATCCCCCAGATGGAAAAAAAGGCCTCAGTGATTTGTTCACCAGGCAAATGACACTTTTTTGTTTCCTAGTCCCCGGTAGCATACACTCCCCGGATTCTGCCCAATGCCTGGGAGGTTGTATAGAGGGGAAGCGAAGTACATTAATATTATAATTAACAAAATTTATTATTTATTACGAAATCAAAGAAGCTAACAAGGAAGCATCTTTTTTTAAATGTTTTATTAAATAACTATGTTGCAGTTATAAATATCTATACATGTGCTAAATTTCAACCTTGTACCTAGTATTAATAGTGTCTGAATAAAATGTCTTTGATGTACAGATGGAAGACGGACAAGGCGAAACTATGAGTATTAGTGTTCTTTGTCCTTGGACTACGGAAGCCTAAAAAAGATGAAATAAAGTAATCAGTTGTGTAAAACTGTATAAAATACTCACTGTTTTGAAACAGCTCCACCAGGATATTTGTTTTCTACTGGCTTGTTGATGGCACGGACACAGGCAGACAACCTGAATTTTTAAAATTTTTTTTTTTAACTGTTCAAACCTTATTGAGATGATGTTTAAAGAAATTTTGTTTTTACCAGTTTGAGATTGCATGTCCGGAATATTTTCTTTCTCTTCAATAGTTGATGGTTCAGACACTAGAACTAATAAAAAGCACAAATTAAAAAATATATTACCCCCAACCCCCCATTATAGCTAAGAAACATCTCGATCACATCAGTTTTTAAACATAAAAACCAAATCGAAATCGGTCCATTCGTTTGGAAGCTTCGATTCTCAACCCCCCTTTCTCACCTCCCTCCCCCCCATCCCCTATATATCTAAGAACCATCACAATCACATCAGCTTTCAAACAGAAAAAACCGCATCAAAATCGGTCCATTCGTATGGGAGCTACGATGCCACAGAGAGATAGACACACACACAGTGATACACACCCTAATCAAATAGCACCCGTCTCTTTGTTCGGGGGTTAAAAAGCAAGTAAGTAGTTGACTATCCGGTGGTAGAATCAGACTTTAAACTACTTTGATTTGATTTAAATATAATATGCATAAAATAATTAATGTTGTACATTTTTAATAAATAAAATCATTAGGCTCAATGTGAGATTGCACTTTGCATACAAAAAAGCTTTGTAATTATTTATTACCATTTCTGTCTGTCCACACATGTTGTGGGAATTCTGCCAACTGACTCTCAGTGAGAGGTAATGCCATCAAGCTCAAAGTTGGAATTGCATGCTTCTTGAGCCGATTTCCTTTCATGTTGAAATCATTTCTTCGAAAATGGTTTCCGCATATATTACGCTGCTCGTGTAGTTTTTCAATCGGTAAGTGTGCCAGTTCTTCATTACCAACTGCTTTAAGCCACACTCGACAGATGGAATTAAAGGAACATAATGTGGATAAGGTGGTAATATCTTTCTTAATAACGCAAGTTCACAAAGTTGCCAATAAAGGTGATTATTCAACAGCTAGGATAATATTTCAATTCTCTCCTATCCCATAGTAATATGCTGGTGGGTGATACATTGGAGCTCAGCATGAGCAGGACTAAGCTGTAATGAGGCCGACATAGGCCAATATCATGATAGTTGAAGTAAATATTGGAAAAAAATACATACAATCAAATCGTCGTACTTACCGGTTTGGATCCAGTGGAAATTTGGAAAAAAACAAGGATCTGTTGCCAGGAGTATGTCTCTCCTTTATACCACAAACTTCACAAGTTCTATGGCCTTTACCCATGTTGTTGTATGAATCACAATAAAATCACTAGTTTAGAGTCACTGTCTCGTCAATACTTCACTATCTCGGTAGAATAATAACACTTCAAATTAGTTCAAATAATACACTACGAGTCCTGCCTCAAAACAACATTAAGAGAGTCCATTATCTCCGAACAAAATAGAAAAATTAAATGTTCAATTCAGTTGAATCACATGGATTCTTATGGCACGTGAAATTCCAAAAATATTAGAACAAAATCACAAATCCACAAAACAAACATTCAAAGCAAACAAGAGACCTGATGTTTGTGGTGCTGCCATATAAAAATCAAAATTAATTCTACATACATATATAGTTTTTTTAGTTTTAGTTACCTATCTATCGATTATACGGTACTTCCAAATATTGTGTAATCAAAATATAGTAAAACTAAAAACTTGCTAGGTTAAAATAGTAATAAGATAAAAACATCTCATTTCGAATTTAATTAAGAAACTTAGACATGTTTCTACCATACTTGAAAATTAATTTTAGGTGGCCATATTTTCATACTGTGATGTTGGTCACGGTTACTGCCGGATACGGTAGTTCATGCAATTTTGCAATGTTGACAATAGAGAGTTAAGAATTTCATACATTTTTTATTTATTCTGGCTTTCTCGAGACTGGCACGTGTGACGCCAAAATTTTAGTGGACACTTTAACAGTTTTGTCTAAATTAACTGTTACTAGTAAATTAATAAAAAGAGCTGGAGCAATTTTCCACTGTCAGATAGTGCCAAAAAAACATAATGATAATATGATAGAAAAGTCATCATCATCATCATCATGTCAGCCTTTAGGAGTCCACTGCTGAATATCGGCCTCCCCCAAAGAACGCCATGACGAGCGATCTTGTTCCATCTCCATCCATCGACTTCCTGCAGTGGCTACAATGTCATCGGTCCACCGTGTGGGGGGTCTCCCTACACTTCGTTTGCTTGTCTCTGGTCGCCATGTGACAACCTTTATTCCCCAGAAAAGTAAAATGTTATAAATAATTGTGCATCGCGATACATTTCAAGAAATTATAACATACAAAACAAAAACAGACGGAGTAGATTTCCGACGGACCAATTTGCCTGATGATATTTTATTATTACCTTCTTAAACTTGCAATGCACACAAATGCAGAATTAGCGGATTCAGGTACTATTATTGCTAGTGAAAGTTTGGATTGTACCTCGAATAATATTTGAATCAGCGTTAGGACTGCGGCAAATGCACAAGTTTTTTTGCGTAATGTTCAAGTATCCAGAAGAATAAAGTGAGTACTAACTTTCCAGATGAGCTCAAATATGAGATTCTCTATTTTAGATATATCACTCATTTTTACCGTTCTGCAATAAAGGGGCTATTATATATATCGGCGCAACACCACCTATATATTACTATTATATAAAATTAAATACCCACTGATTCATTTATTGATCGATTGACATCTTTGTTCTCCTAGAAGGAGTACCGGTAGGTCAAAATAATGTTCTACAAAGTTGAAGAAGAGAACAAGTCGAGTATGAGAAAAGTCTGATATCATCAAAAAATGGGGTCCAAGATAGAGTACCCCTAAGGATCTCAGAAACTACAAGAGATACAGGGTTGGTCCTGGAACTAAAATAGTTCAAGACCTTGAGCCATTTCAGGATTTTTAACAAACAAAATGGCCGCCGAGCAGCAAAAAAAAACTCTGTACAAAAATTTTGCTTTAGTACTGTTTGTATTGAATTTGAAACTTATCTTGCAATTTTAATAGGATTTTTGAGCATTTGTATACCTATGGGGTAGACTAGAAGGAAAACATTGTCTGATGCCCCAAATGTGGAATCTTCATCAGAGTTCTCCAACGGATCTCGGAAACGGTAAGTTTGCGAGGGTTAGTTCCTTGGACAGATATGATCAGAATATTAGAGCATTTTTGAAAAAGTTTTTTTTATAATTTTTTTGGCTTCTTTCTAATGTACTGAAATGTCCATTGACATGTTATTTCTCCCAGAAGGAGTGCGGGTAGGTCAAAATGATGATTAAAAGAAGTGATCATCAGTATGTGAAAAGTCTGACATCATCAAATAGTGGAATCCAAGATTGAGCACTCTTACGGATCTCAGAAACTACAAGAGATACAGGTCCTGGAACTAAAATAGTTCAAGACCCTGAGCCATTTCAGGATTTTGAAAAACAAAATGGCCGCCGATCAAAAAAAAAATTATCAGTACAAAGTTTTTGCTATAGTTCCGGTCGTATTGAATTTCTTTTACAAGTGTTTTGTGTAATACATTCTACATTACATAACGCATCGTATACTACGCATTTTACGTCATTTCCAGTTTTTTTTTAAGTCCCAAGACCCCTGCACTGTTTTATTTTGCCTAGAACCAGTATAAGAGCTCTAGGGGTCAAGTTAGCTGGTTTCACACTTTATATGCTAATATCTCAAAAACGGGGCGTCGTAGGTAATAATTTATTCAGAGCGACCATTACAATATTGACACAAAATAAGCATTTATTTTTTATGGTTTAAAGTTTTTTCGTACAAGTTATTTTCATCTTAAAAGGGCGATGGGTAAGTGTCAAATTGGAAACTCCGGGAAACGCAGAGACAGGAGCTCGCGAGGAGTACCTGAGCGAAACAACAACCATATATACCCATCACATGAATGTTTGCACTTTGCGGGATTTGAACCTGGGACTGTTGGCTGTGTTGGCCTATAAAAACGTGTAATCGCAGTTGTTTCAGACGATCAACGTATGTAATGTGTACAAACTTTTTATTGGTAGTTATTAAATTGATCTAATAAGTGAACTGTCGCGCATTTCAGAATTCCGATTCGTCGCTGATCTGTGGCTCTCGCCGCAACACTGCATTGTTGTAACAGTGAACTACGCAAATGGAAAACTATTTCACTTCATTATTTGTTTATTACTGAACTATTTACAATATTTAAAAGCTCATATTAAACTTAGTTGCGTTTGGGCTTGCTTGGTTTAGTCTTAATTATAATAGCTGTTTCTTTTATTTATCATATTCATCTGGCCAAACATTTTCATGATGTCACCGGTAATGTGGTTGTCTTTTTTTACCTGACTACAGCAAAGCAATAGAAAGGTAATGTGTTCAAAATAAAAACTTGGTCCAATTTTGACAAGCGAGGTGTTAATCCATTCGTCTTCAGTTACAGAGTGTCATAGGCAATTTTTTTTATCCGACTACGGCGAAGCGAAGGCAGGGTTATGTGTGAAAAACTAAAAACTTGGTCTGATTTTGACAAGCGAGGTGTCAATCGATTTATCTTCGTTTATGGAGTGTCATAGGCTATTTTTTTACCCAACTACAGCGAAGCAAAGGAACAGTTATGTGTTCAAACTAAAATCTTGGTCCGATGTTGACAAGCGAGGTCTTGAGGTCGAGGATTTGGTCAATCGATTCGTCTTCAACGTAAGAGTGTATGTTTTTATATTTTTTACCCTGCTTTAGTCGGGTTTTAGTGTTTGAACTTATATTGTGTAATGTAATAGACTAGCGACTCGCCCCGGCTTCGCTCGGGTAGCTAAGCTTTATTTGTACACGATTCTATCTGTATTTTCAAACACTTATAGCTATCACAGAAATGTTTCTTCTTTGCGGGATTTGAACCTGGGACTATTGGCTCTGTTGGCCTATGAAAAAGTGTAATCGTAGTTGTTTTAAACGATCAACGTATATATACATACACACTAACATGACACACACACTTTACACATACATATATGCGTATACATACTTTCTATTGGTAGTTATTAAATTGATCTAATAAGTTAATGGTTGTGTATTTCAGGATTCCGCCGTAGACCTCCCCCAAAGAGCGCCACGACGAACGGCCGCCTCCATCCACCATGATGTGATGATATGCAGATTGGTATCTATTAATAGTTTCTATGGTTTTTTTGTTTGTTGTATGGGGTAGTGCATTTGGTGTGAGAGTTTCACAGGCCACCTGAGGGCCTGACATGGCTTAATTACTGCTCTTAATCAATAATAGCCGGGACCGATGGCTTAATGTTCAGTTCGGTCTTCAGGTACGCACCGGTGACATTTCTGACTTATGCATATCGATTTCTTCCAGACAAAACGAATGGAGCGATTTTGATGCCGTTTATTCTGTTTGAAAACTGATGTGATTGAGATGTTTCTTAGCTGTAATAGATGGAGAGGTGAGGATCGTAGCTCCCAAACGAATGGTCATATTTTGATGCAGTCTTTTTCTGTTTGAAAGCTGATGTGATTGAGATGGTTTTTAGCTACAAGACAAAAGTTCATAAATTAAATCTCGATTATGGTCGGGTACAAAAATGGCTTTGACACTTTTGCGATGATGACGAATCGATTGATACCTCGTTTGTCAACGATACCAAAAGCTAAATTTTAAGTTATTCTTTTATTATACTTATTATTTATATTGAGCCGTGGCAGTCTCGGCTTAGAATAAGACCCCTCCCAGTCCTCCCGCATGCTACACTGCAGTCACCAATCCGCCTGCCAAGCGTGGTGACTATGGTTCGAGCAGGGTGGTATACCTTATACTCAGAATTACCAAACAGTATTAGTTGAAGGTCATACAGGTGTACGCCCCAAACTCGAAACGCCCGGACGATGAAGTGGAGGCTATGTATGATGACATTTCTAATGCCATACATGCCCCGAAAACACACTTCACAATGGTGATGGGGGACTTCAACGCACGGCTGGGCATGAGTAATGGCGATGAAGTGGGGCAGTTTGGATTTGGACAGCGGAACCAAAGGGGTCAGCGATTGACCAACTTCATGGAGGAGGGACTCATTATGATTAACTCGTTTTTCAAGAAACGTCCCTCCAGGAAATGGACGTGGCTGCACCCCGGCGGTCATAAGCACGAGAAAGATTTCATTTTGACGACCAATCGGCATATATTCAATGATGTTTCTGTGATCAACAGGGTTAAGACCGGCAGTGATCACCGCATGGTAAGAGGCTCATTGAATATCAACGTGAAGCTGGAGAGGTCTCGTTTGATGAGATCTACTCTTCGCCCAAGTCCTGCCCAAATCCAAAACCCCGAGAGCTTTCAGTTGGAGCTCCAAAATCGCTTCCAAATCCTTACCGAATGCGATACAGTAGACGAACTAAATAACGAGCTGGTGGAAATTGTCCACGCGGTCGGGTCGGAGTTCTTTAAGACCCCCCGCAAAAAAAGAACACAGAAACTCTCTGAGCATACACTCAAACTTATGGCAGAACGAGGCGAGATGAGGCTGCAGTCTTCATTGGATATGTCGAGTTACAGCTTGCTTAATAAACAGATCTCCAAGTCGATGCGACACGATTTGCGTTCCTATAATACTACTTGTATTAAGAACGCAATAGAGCAGAACAAGGGCTCCAGAGTGTTCGCAAGAGATCTGTCTATTGGGCAAAGCCTGTTGACGAAGCTGAAAACCGACAGTGGCAGCATCGTTTCGTCGAAGCCAGAGATTTTGAGTGAGCTCGAGAAGTTCTATGGACAATTATACACCTCATCGCGTAGTCCTCTTAGCAGGACTAGCGAAGCAAGAGCCCGTTTGACCCGACATTATACCGAAGATATCCCGGACGTCAGCCTATACGAGATCAGAATGGCTCTCAAACAGCTTAAGAGCAACAAGGCACCAGGGGAGGACGGAATAACGACAGAGCTACTGAAAACGGGTGGAACACCGGTACTTAAAGTCTTTCAGAAGCTGTTTGACTCCGTTATCCTCGAGGGTACTACGCCAGAGGCGTGGCACAGGAGCGTAGTGGTTTTGTTCTTTAAGAAAGGTGATAAAACCCTTTTGAAGAATTATAGGCCCATTTCGCTGCTGAGCCACGTCTAAAAGCTGTTTTCGAGAGTAGTTACAAACCGTCTCGCTCGTAGGTTTGACGACTTTCAGCCTCCCGAACAAGCTGGATTCCGGAAAGGCTTTAGCACCATACACCACATCCATACGCTCCGGCAGTTTATACAGAAGACCGAAGAGTATAATCGGCCACTATGTCTAGCGTTTGTGGACTACGAGAAAGCCTTTGATTCATTCGAGACCTGGGCAGTGCTACAGTCATTACAGCGGTGCCAGATTTATTACCGGTACATTGAAGTGTTGAAGTGTATGTACAGCAAGGCCACCATGACAGTTCGTCTTCAGGATCAAAGCACGAATTCTATCCAGCTGCAAAAAGGGATGAGACAGGGAGACGTTATTTCTCCGAAACTGTTCACCTCTGCACTGCAAGATATATTCAAGCTTCTGAACTGGAACGGATTTGGTGTTAACATCAATGGCGAATACATCACTCACCTTCGATTTGCTGATGATATAGTCATCATGGCTGAATCCCTGGAAGACCTAAGCACAATGTTCAGTGACCTTAATATTGTTTCCCAACAGGTAGGTCTTAAAATGATCATGGGCAAGACGAACATCATGTCAAATGCCCATGTCGTACCCATGCCGGTTATGTTGGGAACGATATTATCGAAGCTGTTGATCACTATGTCTACTTGGGTCAGACGATCCAACTGGGTAGATCCAACTACGACAAAGAGGTCAACCGACGAATTCAACTCGGATCGGCAGCGTTCGGGAAATTACGCCATATCATCTCGTCACAGATACCGCAGAGCCTCAAGACGAAAGTTTATAATCAGTGCGTTTTACCAGGGATGACATACGGCACTGAGACGTGGTCGCTAACTATTGGTCTCATATACAACCTCAGAGTTGCTTAGCGTGCAATGGAGAGGCTATGCTCAGTGTTTCACTACGTGATAGAATCCGAAATGAGGAAATCCGTAGAAGATCGAAGGTTACCGACATAGCTCGCAGAGTTTGCAAGTTGAAGTGGCAATGGGCATGCTATATAGTTTGTAGAACTGACAACCGCTGAGAAATAAAGGTTCTCGAATGGCGACCACGAACAAACATGCGAAGTGTGGGGACACCCCCCACACGATGGACCGCTGACATTGTAGCCATCGCAGGAAGTCGGTGGATGGAGGTGGCATAAGATCGCTCGTCATGGCGCTCTTTGGGGGAGGCCTATGTTCAGCAGTGGACTTCTAAAGGCTGACATGATGATGATGATGATTATTTATAATAATTAAAATATGATTTTGGTGTCTAATAAAAGATTCACTATTGGACTACCAAAGTGAATGCCTTTCAATTTCAATGTCTTTTTTAACCGACTTCAAAAAAGGAGGAGTTTTTGTATGTTTTATTTTATTTTTGTTACCTCAGAACTCCGTGATTTGTGAACCGATTTCGAAAATTATTTTTTGTTTGTATGGATACACTTTCAAATCAGTCCCATAGAAATTTTATCAAAATCGGTTCAGTAGTAATAATAATTTGGTTCGTGCGTTCGCGAAGTACGAGCGTTTGAAGTCGGTTGTTCACGTTTTTGTCCAAAAATAATTATTCAAATACAAGTAGATCTAATCTAAAGCATTTCTGAAATTAAGTCTTAAAAACAATTATATCGTTCAGGTAATTAAAGATTATTGTAATGATTATTAATTATTATTATTTTTTATTTTTCAGTTCTCCGAGAAGCGCTGAACAAATGTAGCTGTCGAGCTGGTTGATTATGGCGCGTTCTGCGCGGTGACAAGAGTTATTTATAATATCTTGAACATTGTGGATAAATTGAACACTGTTTATAATATTATGTTTTTCAAGATATTATGTTTCTTTTTTTAATTATTTGATTTGATATTTGTCATTGTTTCAATATATATTTTCAATTTGACTCAGCGTTGTTGAAAGCGCGAGGAGTCACTGAGCAAAAGGAGCATACGAGGCCTGAACGTAGCGAGGGGGTCGGTGGCGAGCGAAGCGAGCCGCCGACCTCCAAAGCGGAGTGAAGGTCGAGTGTGCGAGTGGAGCGAAGGGATGACGAAGCGAGAGTTCTGGTGAGAGCCAATTTACTCAAGTACTTCTGTAGACAGGTAGTCGGGTAGTCATTTTGTTGGACAGTGGGGTGATAGGGTAGGTGGGTCGATTGGGGTAGTGTGATTGAGTGATTTGGAGAGTTGGTGAGTTGTTTAGTGGGGGGGTCTGGCAAGGAGGGGTATGGGTGATAGAATAGGGCATAGGGGGTGGGGTTAACGGCTTGGGGGTTTTAGAGAAAGGCATAAGTATAGATATAACCAAGATAGGCTGGTAATACATATCGACCGGCTTCTACAGTTTCTAATAATTTTTAAACTGCAGCACAGAGCATAAATCCAAGCCTCTTTTTTAAAATTCGCTGGCGTAACAACCTCGCGGGCCGCTGGCGGCCCGCGGAAAGAGCGCCACCTTGTATATTTCTATATTGCTACACCACCGTCCTTGTTAATCAATCATTTCTATCCATCCAAAGGTTGTCTGGAAGAGATCGCTTTTAGCGATAAGGCCCATTGTACTTATAATCTAAGTGTTTTCCTGTCTGTATCTTTTTATTTTATTGGTGTCAATAAAGAGTTAATCTATCTATCTATCTACCACACTACCTGTTGTGGACGCCGAGCCTGCCCGCGACAGCATGAACGCAGACAACATGCAAAATAGGCCACGCCCCTTTTAACTGCGCCGTGTGTACCGCATTAGTTTTAAGACCGTATAACTGTATATATAGCGATAAGTTTTTTGAAATAAACATTGGATCCGACCATTCAGTCAACGGAACTTGAACAAGCAACAGTGTTTAATTGAACTACAGTCCACATCGAACCAGGAACCTGAACTACTAGGAGCTACGAACCGAAGTCTCCATCCAGTACATCGTGTAGACCTTGCGATCCATCGCCTACACTACCGCTACAGTTTGAATTCACAGATAATAATCACTTCTTGATAAAAACTTCATTTTGATTCTTAGCTAGCATTAATTGATCATACTAATACTCCCCAAGTTAGTTCGATACTCCCCAAGTTTAGTTCGATACTCTCCAAGTTTAGTTCGATACTCCCCAAGTAATCAATGGCAACTGTCCAAGCCGAGGTTCGTACCCCCTGGGTGCCCTTGAGCAAGTGGCCAAAAACTTAACTTTGGCGTGCGCCTTCTGCGTCACGCATTGCGGCGGAGCGCTTTTGCGCCGGCCCCACCGTCCAACTGACACTGTACTGGTGTGTCTGGTGACGCTGTAGAGGTCTGTTATAGACCAACAGCACATATCCTTTCCAAAAAAAAAAAAAAAAAAAACTGCAGAGCTCTATTGCGGCGAAGCGTTTTAGCACCCGCCCCCACGCCCGGTTCAAGCTGTAGAGGCCGGTAAAGGCCAACAGCATTAATCATAACTAAAAAAAAAAGCTGCAGAGCTCATTCGAGTTCGAGCCGTCGGGGCGCCTGGACCTCTCTACAACTGTGAAGACTGAAGATAGTGAAATATAAAGAATCAAGAAAATCAACTAGTGTTTATTCTCCTTCAAGCATATGTGACCAGCTGACGTCAAACTTTTAAAAAAATAACCTCTGGGCGGGCCCTTCTTCATATATAATAACATTGCAGAAAAGTCATACACATTAATATTGTAGGTATTTTAATGTAGGAACATAGACAACTGCATTATGTGGTAGGAACGGAACAGGAATAAACACAATGTAACCGATTCAATTATGATATTATATTATTATGAATTATTATTTATTGCACCTGTTACAAGTATTCGAGCACGTATTTTTAGCCTGAGCGTGATTTTTAAAAGCTGGGAGAAGAATGGCTCAAAATGGACTATCCAGTGAACATTTATTTTTAGAATGTGATTGACCAGTGCATTGGGAATGCTTTAAAAAACGGAAAAAGCCGATGAGAAAAATGACTTTCATCACAACTCTATAATTAACATTTGGAAATTTACTACTTTGAACCATTCTTACCCTAAACATTGGTTTGATTTGCTGCAATTCGAGATAATCCTTCTTTTACCTTGCGCGCAAACCCAGGATGAATTTGAAAAAATATTTTAAGTACTCTCTGTTGTATATCTTGATAAGTTTGACCTAATGACAACACAATATTTGCTATAAGTCTGCCCCGACTTTCTTCAGGCATTTCATTGTAAAACTCAGCCGCTTGGTCAAAATTATTCGAATCGTCGTGCGTCACACTAATTAGTGCAGGCCTATTTTTGTCAATGTAAGGACTTGGACCGTGGTGACTATTAGGGAAAAAAATTGGTGCACCATCTTCATTACAACCAACAGGGGCTACCCCATCACGATCATACGATAGAACATTTCTGAGAGGACTATTCACGAGTATTTTGTTAAAGTTCACTCCTAAGCGATAAATCTGAGCATCTCTGTAATTAAATCGACGAGCTTGAAATATTTTGTCTGGTGATCCCAATATACCAGGTACTAAATGACCTGGACAGAGAGCAAGCTGCTCTATATCAGCAAAGAAATTCCTAGGGTTTTTGTTTAACACAAGTTTGCCTACAGGCCTCAACGGATATTTTCTAATAGGCAATATCTTTGTAGTGTCAAACACGTCAAAATTTGCTTTTTTTACATCGTCAGAGCTTAACACTTGCATATTTACGGTCCAACTTGGAAATTGACCTCTCTCGATAGCGTTGTAAAGATCTCTAATTGCGTAATCTGGATCTGTACCAGATAGTTTAATTATCTCTTCTGGATTAATTAAGTTTCGAATGCCCAAGTCTGGCAATATGTGAAATCTTGCGAAATAAGATTCCCCTCGCTTATTGTAGATTTGATAAGTGTGTATACTAAAGCCAGGCATATATCTAAAACCGTCGGGGCATCCATCATCTCCAAACACACGCATGAAAGCAAATAACATTTCAGGATGAAAAGTAGTAAAATCCCAAAACATATTTGCGTCAACCAAGTTAGTCACTGGGTTTCTTTGTACACATCTGACTAACTGTGCAAATAAAGTAGGGTCCTTTAACGCAAAATTCAGTATATGAAATCCAACAATGTCAAAATTGCCTTCTTCGGTGTAGAATTTGATAGCAAATCCTCTGGAGTCGAAGGTCGTATCAGGTCCTCCTTTATCTATAAGACTTGGAGAAAACCTCACAACAAGGGGAGTTTTCTTTCCAATTCGACTGAAAAGTTTAGCTTTGCATATATCAGTCACGTTATGTGTCACTTCAAAGTAACCAAATGCTCCAGCTCCTTTGGCATGAACGCTTCTCTCAGGGATTCTCTCTCGCACAAAATGTGACATGGATTCCATAAAAAAAGTATTGTCAATCAGAGGAGAGTTTAACGTGACAATATCCATGATTTCTATCGGAGCGCCGAAGCTGGTTGTCATAACCCCGATGGGACCCTGAAAACGATAACTTATATAATGGTTTAGCCCAATGAGTTTATATTAAAAAGAGGAAGATGAGTTGTGATGCGCTTGAACACGGCAACAATAAATGTGTCTGTACAGCCACATTTGAGCTTAGTCTCTCGAAAGCTTTGATAGCAAACACTGCCCGTATTCATTAAATTAAAACGCCGTCCTGTGTTATCCGACGCTGTGGAAATTACACAAGCAAGACTTTGAAAAGCTGAGAGATTACATACCATGCGTAAGTTTACTATTTTTTTAAATCGGGAACTCAATACAACTAGTATCCATGGTAAATATCCCATTTTTTATGATTATACTTATAGTATACGTGACAAAGTCAGTATTAAAAAAAAACTTATTTAATTGATTTCTACCATATTTTCCAGAAAAAAAAACTAAATTATTTAAGCTCTGACCAAACCAAAAACTAAAGAGTGCGATATGAAATATCCCAGTCAACAAGTGCGATAGAGAGCAATATGTATCTTACGGCATAAAAAAATATGTAATGTACAACAGAAGTGACAATTTCAGGACAATACCTTTTACGCTCATGCTAATTAATGAAAAAAAATACGAGATACCACCTTGATTTATGTCTTCACAAGCTGTACCTGCGGCTTTTCACGCATGGTCATTTCTCTAGGTTAAAAGTACTCTATGTATTATTCCAAGACCTAAAATACCGATATACCAACATTTGATCAAAATTCCTTCCGTCGTCAAAAAGTTTTTATCGATTGCTCGGCGTATCAGTATCAGTATCAGTAGATCGTATTGAGATACCACGTACATTAGTTTTTAAATCAAACCCTAAGCTATCTAACAGTAAAAACTGCATCGCAATCAGACCAGTAGTTGTATCGTCATGCGTGAACAAACATACAAACAGACAAACTAACAAATAAACAGAAATACACGATTTTTAAAATGTTATATTCTTTTTCAGTAGCTTATTTTAAGTACTCTTGACCATTCTTTTTTACCATTTTTAAATTATCTTCATTGTATAGACTTTTTCGTTATTATTCCTTTATTATAAGTATAAATATTGTATAAGCTAAAAGTTTTGCGAGAGATGTAACCAGCTCTACACTAAAAGTTTTGCGAGAGATGTAACCAGCTCTACACTAAAAGTTTTGCGAGAGATGTAACCAGCTCTACACATAAAACCAACCAATACACATAAAGGTACAACTAATAATATACATTTTTGTAAATGTCTGTTTTATGAACATTATTCAATCATATTACTATAAAAACTCATTCATTTCCATAAATTCTTCTTCTATCTTATAAAATTAGTAGTAGGTTTTTTTCAAATGTATGTTCTGTGACATATTGAATTATATTATATAATATACGTCTATTACATCGCAACGAAGCATATATCTATCTTGCTTTCACTCACGCTAGTGGTCTTGCTATCTCGTCTACTCAACGTAGTCTTATTTTTCGTGTGCAACTAGGTACGTTCTATTACAAACATTGACGTGTGTGAGTAAGCTCAGACATAGGGCCCGTTCACATAAACGTTCGAGGACGCACGGATCACCCGCGCGTACACTCGAAATCGTTCACGGCGGCGTCCGGGCGTTCGCCTGGGTCATCCGAAAAATAGTAGTGGAGGGGAGGAATAGTATGAACCTGACACTTGACAGTTGTCAGTTGTATGTGGACGTCCAAAGTCGTTTACGATCTCCGGATGATCGAGCGATAATCGCACGGATGATTCGAGCGTGTAAGTGAACACAGCCATTATAAACTTAGCGTTAGTTATGACAAAACGCATATTTTAATAAACATCATTTGTACAGCCTCACACGGCCAGTGTCCTCCTAACTCAAAGCTATAGCGATATCGATACCAATGCTCTGTCCGTCCTTGTCATTGTGTTACGATATGACAAGGGCGGAGAGTTCATTGACGTCATTAACGATTACAATTCCATTACCTACGATCGCTCAACCGCGGTTGCCCTGCTGAATTAACGTTAGTGATAATGACCATTATCATGCGCCATTAAATATGGCTCCATCTGTTGCGAGTTTGGAAATCCTAACGTGTGGCATGCAACAGCTGTTGCGTTTTTACGAAATTTGTAAACTTTTCGATTAATTTCAAATTTTGGGTGGTATAAAAGCTCTTTATTTGGCTATTGGTACTGTTTAATAGTGTGGCAATCCAATTTAATGACAAAGTTCAACAAAAAGAGTTAAATTATTCCAAATTTTAATTAAATAAACTGTGACGCGCACGCTCGGGAGAAAAAACAGTTTACGTTGAAATATTTTGCAAATTCTGCAAATATGCCGTTAGTTAATGTGATTACAAGTGTTATATACTAAATTAATCGTTGTTTCAACCTCTATCAATTAAATCATTCATATGAATACAGCTTCTTTAGTTGCAAAATAATTAAAGCCCGAATGCATCATGCTTCTCTAGTTGCGAGCCGAACAATTTATTGATTTATTTAAAAGATATCGAATTTAGGGCTCTTTATTTAATCTAAGTGATTACTAATAAAATGTAGCAACACAATATTAACTTTATATTTCACCTTTATGCTCTAGATTTTTCATAAATATTTTTTAAAGATCACGCATGATTTTTGCGGGAATTTATTTAGATTTCAGTCGATTATTAAAAAAAACCCTTGGCTATGTCGTTTTTATTTTTTATCTGTTGAAAAGGTGCGTCTAAAGCGGTCAATAATAAATATTTAAAACCATAGGTCGCCGCTGAAGATTTCGAATAAAAAAATATTGAAAATATCAAATCCATACATTTTGACCTTTTATCAACTTCCTCGTTTCAATAAATATTTTAATTCGGAATCGAGTAAAATAAATTCAAATAAGTGTTTCTGATTTATATGTTCTCAGAACGCAGTAATTTGTTTGTATGAGAGGGTTCTCAAGTGTCAAGACACCATATCACCCAAACTCTTTAGTGCGGCTCTAGAAGACGTGATGAAGACGCTCGCATGGGATACCAAAGGAATTAACATCAATGGTGTCCACTTGTCGCATCTGAGATTTGCAGATGACCTCATCATATTTGCCGAGACCCTGGAAGATTTCCAAGACATGTTGTACGACCTTAGCAGTGCCTCTTTAGCTGTAGCCCTGAGGATGAACATGTCCAAAACGAAAGTCATGACCAACATCTCCACCGTCACGAATCCTGCCCTGATAGTAGGAACCGGGAGGTTGGAGGTATTGGATCATTACACGTACCTTGGACATAGTTTATCCTTTGGCAAAGAGCACCAAAATAGGGAGATCTCCAGACGGATACAGCTCGGATGGGCGGCATTTGGTAAACTGGACGATGTCCTCAAATCGAAGACCATTCCACAATGCCTGAAGACCCGTCTCTATAACCAGTGTGTCCTACCCACCATGACGTATGGTGCCGAGACATGGACGCTCTCAAAGGAAGCTGTGTACAGACTATGAGTTTCTCAAAGGGCCATGGAGCGAGCCATGCTCGGCATCAAATTACAGGACCGCATTCCTAATGTCGAAATCCGACGTCGAACGAAAGTTCGAGACATTAGGAAGAGTATCATGGAACTAAAATGGAATTGGGCGGGACACATGGCTAGGCGAGGTGATGGCAGGTGGAGCAAGTCTTTGACCGAGTGGCAACCAAAAACTGGCAAGAGGAAGGTTGAACGTCCAGCGGCGCGATGGGTTGATGATCTCGTCAGGGTGGAGGGAAAAACATGGATGAGGTTATCATCCGATCGAAAGGCGTGGCAACAGCGAAAGGAGGCCTATACCCAGCAGTGGGTAGCGTAGTGGCTGTAAATGATGATGATGATGATTCTGCTCACGCCGAAGATCCTAATCGGATCTTCGCCAAATTTTTATGAGACCAAGAAGTTACTACCTTTCATAATCTACTTTTTGCCCTATTTTGCGGGCCCCACAATCAAAAGTCCCCGACGACAAAAAAAAAGTAGAAATTCGTTTAACCTGTATACCAAGTTTCGTCTAGATTGGTTGAGAAATGCGACCTGTAGAGGAGAACAAAGATCCGGACTGACATCCGGACATATGAAAGCATTTTTGCCCAAACTGAAACGGAGAGGCTTCGCTCGCGCTTCGCGCTTGCTTGGTCAAAGAAATATTTAACTATTAAAGTTTTTTTTATATACTAAGGGCCACTTGCACAAACACAAAACAAAGTTAGACACGAGACCAGTTTGCGAGTCAGTTTAGTGAGTCAGTTAAGTCACTAAACTCTCACTGGCCTCGATTAAGAATAAATTTGAAGACAGTTCATTGAGTAAGTGCCTTCAAATTTAATGTAAAGTATCTAAACTGGCTCACTAAACTGACTCGCCAACTGGCCTCGTGTCCGGAGCGCATAATTACCACATTGGTTCTGCCAAATGGCCATGTGGGCTAAACATGGTTTCAAAAAGCCACTTTTTTTTTTGTTTTAACATTTTATTCTTTCTGGTCTCCTGCTATTTATATGTAGAAGAAACTTTTTAAATGGTAATACCTAATTAGCTTCTCTGTCCACGATTTTCATACATCGCCTTCAAATTTGGAATGGATAGAAGTGAGTAATATGCAGTTGTCTATGGCTGTAGATAGAAACGATACATCTTTGTTGTTACACAATGATTGTTGATGAAGATTTTTCCGGCGGGAAACGAAATAGAGGCGGTTGTTTCTGCTTTGTATTTTTTTCTCGCAAACTTGTGTTTCTTTGAGTGTTAATGTGTGTAATAATGGTGGAATATTAACAATTGTTTGTCTGTTTGTTTGTCGTATGAGGTAGTGCTGGCCTCTGGTGACAGAGTTTGTCAGGTCACCCGAAGGCCTCTGACACGGCTTAACGTCTGCTATTAATTAAAAACAGTAGGGACCGATAGCTTAACGTGTCATCCGAAGCACATAACTTAAAAAAGTTATAAGTGCGGAGCCTATAGGACCTAACCCAGTATCGTTGTATTCTAAGTTGCTCTATTGAACCGTTAGGCTACCATCGCTCGTAACCATTAGGCTTTTGTTAACGTACACGAGGTTGGACAAATGTAACAAATGCGGGAAAACGTGCCATTGGCGTGTTCTCTTCGGAACTCCCTAGGAAGTTTCAATCAAGCTTCACCACTTTACTGAATCGTGCCTTCCTTTGACAACCTGATGACTGACTGGTAATCGGCATTTTGCCTTATGTTGGAAAAAATACATACAACTTGTAATAACTTTTTATTTGATACTGGCTAAATGCACTAAACGTGCGGAGTCAAACAATAAAAAATAAGTTGTTTTTATGAATCGATTGATGGGGTAAAAATCCAAAACAAATAAAATTAAATTAAATGCCTCTGCAGTAAATTTGGCCTCTTATCTATATATATAATTATGCAAATCGGGTGGGGGTTTGTGAGTTTTTTTTAAATGGTTGTGACCACGTGACTCCATCGTATCATGCTACTGAACTCTCAAGGGCTCAGTAGTTAATAATGGTAGGTTCCTACCTTATTGATCGATGTTGAAAAAAAAAACACATTTTCTTTATAATAATTATACATTACCTACTATTATAAATCATAGCAATTGAAAAATATGCAATTGTTTAATTGCAATAATAGTGTCTACTATTATGATGCTACACCTGCCTACACCTCTTTTTAGGGTTAAGCTCGCCTTTGTACTCTTCTATTAAATTTATTTACTGTTTATAATAACAATAATAATAATAAACACTTTAATACACCATGTAAAAAACAAATACAAGAATTCATTTTAAAAATAGGCACAATGGGCGGTCTTATCGCTAAAAGCGATCTCTTCCAGACAACCTTTGGATGTTTATGTGATTTATGTGTACAATAAAAAACATTAGAATATAAGAACATCAACATATATACATAGTATAAATTGAAGTCGCTTTCCGCGTCTGTCTATCCGTCTCTCTGTCTCTTTGTCTGTTTGGCTTCTAAATCCTCTTTACCACGCAACAGATTTTGATGCGGTTTTCACCATAATTTATATATTTTTTCACGGATTTATATATATAATACGAGCATACGAGACCTGAACGTAGCGAGAGACAAGCGGAGTTTAGGTTTTCACTTCTTTTTTTCTAATTTACACCCGTGCGAAGCCGGGGCGGGTCGCTAGTTATGCATAAATAAATGATAATTATTATTTATTTATTTAATAGTTTATTGCACTGATAGGACAATGTTAATTTTTCAAAAGGAGGACTTAATCTTAAAACATTTTCTATCAGTCATCCCCATATAGATAGATAGATTAACTCTTTATTGAACACCACAAGTACAACAAGAAATTATATCTAAAAATACAGTTCAACAATGAGTGTCACAAGGGGTGGTCTTATCGCTCAGAGCGATCTCTTCCAGACAACCATGCAAGGAGAGGAATAACGAAAGGTAAGGGACGGTGGTTATCAATAATAAAAATACATACTAATATCAATAAATACATAAATATATGAATCTATACTTATAATAAAACAGTAACGGGTCCAATTCTGTACATCTACATTTTTAATATTATAAAGAGGAAACATTTGTTTGTTTGTAATGGATAAACTCAAAAAATATAGACCCGATTTTAAAAATTCTTTGACATAAAGAAAGCTAAATTATCAGCGAGTAACACTAGCAGTATTATATTTTCCAAAAAAATTGAGTTCCCTTTGGAGATTGCAATAATGTAACCCGAGGTATCAAATCCATCCATTACCAATATATAAAAGTGAAACTTTGTCTGTTTGTTCGTTTGTTTGGGGAGCTTTTACGCAATAACGGCTGAACGGATTTTGATGAAATTTGGAATGGAGATAGCCTATACCCTAGAATAAAACATAGAATACTTTTTATTCCCGAAAATTAAAAGTTTCCACGGGAAAACTGGAAAATGTTGATTACTCGCTGTAAGGAACGGTTGCCATGGAAACAATATAACAATTCTGGCAAAAAAACTTCAAGAGCAACCTGCTATACCTACTTTTGCATTGGTTTTTAATATCCTTAAAGAACTTAAGATGCGTTTTGTCGCGTTATAACTGCCGCGCGGTACCAATATATAAAAGTGAAACGTTGTCTATTTGCAAGCGAAAAACTAACTCACCGGTCCAAGCCAACCTCACTTACACGTGGTTCAATCCTGCTGGTTTACTAACAAGGATCTGGTGACAAGCATAATAGATGGCGGTATAACGATCTAAAAATGAGTGTAACAAAATGGCAGAGGCCGGTGACCCGTGCAGCGTGGTGCTTATGTACTAAACTTTGTCGGGCGTACACCCATTTATGTGTAGTGAAACGTCTACTCCACGTACAAGTTGTGAGTTAATTATTAAAGATTTAAATTAAAGTTAAATTAAAGATCACAATAACAATGGATGTTATTCTGAGAGCATAACATCCATTGTTCTTAGTGGGAGAGCATGAGAGTAGCCACCATTTATAATCACATTAATAATTCAATTAATCAATATCTACGCATCCCTGCCAATCACCACCCATTCCCACTTTTCCCTACCTTCCTCCAAATTTCCCCAAATTCACTCACCCTTCCTTAACTTTCCCCACCTTCTCCATCTTCCCCCATACCGCCCCACTCATCACCACGTTCTGACGTTTAGAAGTTACGACGTATAAAATGCTTTAGGTAGGAAAACTGCCGTGTTGTGTGTATCCAGCGTGTTGACCAGGGTAGCGTACCTGATTCTTAAATTGACCAAAAGATAAAAAGGCCTTAAAGTCGTACAGGTTTACGCACCGACCTTGGCACACTCAGACGATGAGATAGAAGATTTGTTTGATAACATTTCTTCAGCCCTACATAACACCACAAGGGCCCACTACAACGTTATCATGGGAGACTTTAACCCCAAAGTTGGAGGACAGACCTGCAGTAAATCGAAAATAGATCCACGGTTATGAAGACAGAATCACAGGGGGCAAAAGCTAGTTAATTTTTTGAAAAAGTAATGCTTTTCGTTTGATGAATTTATTCTTGAAAAGAAGTGGACTTGGCAAAGCCCCGACACCGTGACTAAAAATGAGATTTACTTCATTATGACGGACAATAAGCACATATTCAGGGATGTCTGATTGATCACAAGATCATTCAAGCAGGGGAGAAACCCGTACTTTGGGAGCTTCAGGAGTAGTACTTCGCAGGTTATTAACACCGTTTTTAACAGTGGGAGAACTCCAGAGGCGTGGAGCAGGAGTTTGGTAGTAATATTTTAAAAAAGGGGATACAACCCTTTTAAAGAACTACCGACCTATTGCACTCTTGAGCCACATCCATAAGTTGTTTTCGAGGGTCATCTCAAATCATCTCGCAAGAAGAATTGACGAATTCCAGCCTGAACATAGCTGAACTTTGCAGAGGATTTTGCACCATAACCCACAAACACACATTGAGGCAGGTTACACAGAAGTCTGAAGAGTATAACCAGCCCCAATCTTGTTTTGTGGACTATGAGAAGGCGTTTGACTAAGTTGAAACCAGGGTGGTCCTGGAGTCTTTGCATTGTTTTGAAGTTGACTGGTGCAACAATGAGTGTCCAAGTAGAAAACCAGCAGTCTTAACATATCCAACTATACAGAGGAGTGAGACAGGGGGACGTTATATCCCCGAAACTGTTCACTAATGCTATATGTTAAGACGCTGGATTGGAAACGAATGGGCATTAATATCAATGGCGAGAACATCTCACACTAACAATTTTCCGGTAATAAAGTCCTGACAGCGGAGTCGCTGCAAGACTTGCAAAGCATTCTGACTAACCTAAATGATGCTTCACGACGCATCGGTCTCAGAATGAACGTAGATAAGACCCAGATCATGTATTACGATCTTGTTAACCTGGAAATGATTGCAGTTAATAGTGTGCCTCTTGAATTTGTCCGAAAATATGTTTACCGTGGGCAAATATTGCAATTAGTTAGGAACAATTCTGAAAAGGAAGCCAAATCAATTCAGCTGAGTTGGGAAGCATTCGGAAAGCTTCGTCAAGTCTTCTCGTCGTCCATACCACAGTGCCTGAAGACAAAAGTCTTTAATCAGTACGTACTACCAGTCATGACCTACGGAGCTGAAACGTGGACACTAACGGTCAAACTAGTCCACAAATTTAAGGTCGCTCAGCGAGCTATGAAGAGAGCTATGCTTGGAGTTTCAATGAAGGACAGAATTCGTAATGAATATATCTGACAGAAAACCAAGGTTACCGACGTAGGCCTAAGGATAAACAAGCTGAAGTGGCAGTGGGCTGGTCATATTACCCGAAGAACCGATAACCATTGGGATATACGAGTTTTCGAGTGGAGACCACGTTTAGACAAACTTAGTGTATGACGCCCTGTGGCCAGGTGGAGTGACGACCTGCGAAAAGTGGCTGAAAGAAAATGGATGAGGAGAGTTGAAGACTGAGCTCAGTAGCGTGCATTGGGAGACGCCTATGACCAGCAGTGGACAGATATAGGCTGATGATGATGATGATGATGGTGATGAATTTAGGTTAGTTTTAAAACAAGTTACGGAAACCTGAGTTCGTTGTTTGCTGGGCATAGACCTCTCCCAATGAATGCGACAAAGCCCTATCTTCGGATCTTCTCATCCAGTTTTTGCCAGTCTCCTTCCACAGGTCCTCTCTACACCTGGTCGGTGGGCGTCCTGCACTATGATTGCCAATACAGTCTTATTAAGGTCGGTCACAGACGTAACAGATATCCTGACGTGACGTCAGTGGGGCGTATAACATTAATAATTAATCTTGTTAGATTAATTATTAATGTTCCGTTAGTTCTTCAAATTAATTTTTGACAGTATATGTCTCTTCTAAGTTAATCAAATTTTGTTTATTTACATGATATTTCAAATTATGAAAGTTACTAATTTCTTGCAGCAGCACCAATAATTCATCAGACTTTAGGACAGCCTTATTTTAAATTGACATCTTACTACGTGCTTAAGCTACTCTATATACTCTACGTCTATATCGCTAAGTTTCATAGAAATAGTCCTAAAATTAATAATTAGCGAGTTACACTAACAACATAGGATAAAATATAATACTTACTCTCTTCTTTGGACCTTTATTTTATCAATTGTTCTATTCTGGTTAAGCTATCATTTAACATTTTAGTAATAACATCAATTATTTTGGTAAAGTTTACGACATGGTCCAACATATCTGATATAATAGTTATTTTATTAGATATAGCTGGTTTGCGAGTTTTTAGATTAGTTATTATTTCATCAAAATGGACTGCGACTTCACGATCAAGATAACTTGTGATGACCTTGATTAATGAACCCAGTGGATCAATGAGACCGTCTTCAAACCTCTTTCTTGGTATTAATTGTTATAGTTTTTCTATTGCTTCATCTCTAATATATTTTGCTTGAACTCTGAACTTTTTTATTTTGTAAATATTAGAATACTAGCTGATGCCCGCGGCTTCGCACGCGTGGTCATTTCTGTAGGTTAAAAGTACTCTTTGTGCTATTCCAGAACCTAAAATACCAATATACTAACATTTGATCAAAATTCCTTCAGCCGTCAAAAATATTTTTATCGATTGCTCGGTCTCTACTCATCGGATTGAGATATAAAGTAAGCCAGTTTTTAAGTCAAAACATAAGCTATCTAACAGTGAAAACCACATCGAAATCGGTAATATAGACAGACATACAGACAGACACGATTTTTTAAAATGTTATATTCTTGTTCAGTAACTTATTATACATATGTGCCCTAGACCATTTATTTTTTAATCATCTTTTTCGTTCCTATTACTTTATTAAAAGTATAAATAGATTGATTATCAGACTGTAAATCAGATGCTATTCTTTCCAGCTCAATTGATTTTATAATTGACTATTCATTGCACTGTAAAAATGCTTGACCTAGTTTATCTGACAGAACACCTGGGTTCCTGTTAATTTTCTGCACTTGCGTTTGTAGGTCTTACTTTTGGAGATTTTGTGAATCAGTGGGTGATATTTAGTAATAGATTTCCCTTTACTATGGACGGATCTACCCGTGTAAAAGTTTTGCTGTCGTACATTATATAATTATTATGCACTAGCTGATGCCCGCGGCTACGGACGCGTGGTAGATATTCTCTAGATTAAAAGTTCTCATGTGCTATTCAAGGACCTAAACTACCAACATACCAACATTTGATCAAAGTTCCTTCGGCCGTCAAATAGTTTTTATCGATTGCTCGGCATCTAATCATCGGATTGTGATACCAAGTACCCCAGTTTTCAAGTCACACCCTAAGCTATCCCACAGTGAAAATTGCAATCGGTTCAGTAGTTTTTACGTGATGCGCGAACAAATATACAGACAAACAAACTAACGAACAGACAGCCACGATTTAAAAAATATGTATATTCTTGTTCAATAGCTTATTTAAAGTACCCTAGACCTTTTTATTATAAACTAGCTGTACCCGCGGCTTCGCACGCGTGTTCTTTTCTTTCGGTTCAAAGTACCATAATGTGCTATTCCAGGACCAATATACTAGTACCAACATTTGAACAAAATTTCTTCAACTGTCAAAAATACTTTATCAATTGCTCGGTTTCTAACTCACCGGATTGAGATACCAATAACACCAGATTTAAATCAAACCCTAAGCTATTGCAATTGCAATCGGTCCAGTAGTTTTTACGTGATGCGTGAACAAACAAACATACAGACAAACTGAAAGAAAGACAGGAAAACTAAAAAAAAAGTTGTTCAATACCTTTTTTAAGCACCCAAGAGCATTTTTTTCATTTGAATTAATTTAGTAGTTTGGGTGCGATGCGCGGTCAAGATACGGACAAACAGTGAGACAAAATTAAAAAGTAAAACAGTTTGGCTTCAGTATCGAATATAGAGAACCATCCAAAAAATATTTTTTATTACTTAAACGTTAACATAACTTTGGACCTATATCCCGCAGTAACCTTTTACTTATTCGGGATAAAACGTATCCTCAATTTTAACCCATCATATAACTTAATACAGTGCCAAGTTGCATCAAAACCCGTCCATTACTTTCAGCGTGGTACGTGTTCTTTTAAATAAGTTTCAACCCCAAATAATAACCCATAAATTTTTCGATATGTAAAGTATCCTATGTCCTACCTCGTAGTACGAACTCAAATCATACTAAGTTTCTTTTGAATTCATCCAGTAGTTCCAGCGGCGTGATGCGCGGCTAAGATACAGACTGACAGACATACAGACAAAAATAAAAAAACATACAGTTTAGGCTTCATAATCGAATATGGAACTTAAAAAAAAACACTTTATCTTTAATGTACAGAATTTGGACCCATATCCCACAGGAACCCTTTATTTTTTCGGGACAAAATATATCCATAATTTTCAACTATCTTATAAACTATGTATGTGCCAAGTTGCATCAACATCTGTCCAATAGTTTCAGCGTACTAAGTGTTCTTTTAAATAATTTTCCATCCCTATTCTGCAGGAACACTTACTTTTTTCGGGATGAAAAGTATCCAATGTCCTACCTCCGAGTGTGAACTCAAATCAAACCAAATTTGATTTGAATTCATTAAGTATTTTCGGCGTGGTGCGCTGCCAAGGTACAGACAGACAGACGGAAAGACAGCCAGACAGACAAAAATAAAAAAATACAGGATTGGCTTTATTGAACATAGAACGGTCTCCAAAAAAATTACATAATATTTTCAATTTACAAAATTTTGGACATTATCCCGAAAGAACACTTTATTTTTTGGGATAAAAAGTATCCCAAAAAATACCAAATTTCATTTGAATTCATTCAGTAGTTTCGGCGTGATGCCTAGTCAATATACAGACAGACAGACAGACAGACAAAAAAGAAAAAAAAAACAGTTTTGGCTTCAGTATCGAATCTAAAGTAAGGTCCAAAAAAATTATAAATATCTTTAATGTACAGAATTGGACCGTTACAGTTTTATTATAAGTATAGATAGATTATCTTCTTTTTAATTATTCGCTGCTTAGCGATAAGGCCGCCGATTGTACTGTATTTTTAAGTTTATTTTTATTTGTAAGTGTTTCATTTGGTGCAATAAAGTGTTACCTATCTATCTATCTATCTATCTATCTATCTATAAGTCCTAGCTGTGCCCGCGGATTTGCATATTGTGTGGTCTTTTTTCTAGGTTAAAAGTACTCTATGTGCTTTTCCAAGACCTAAATCACTAATATACCAACATTTGATCAAAATTCCTACAGCCGTCAAAAAGTTTTTATCGATTTCTTGGCTTCTACTGATCAGATTGTGATACCAAGTACACCAGTTTAATTCAAACCCTAAGCTATCCAACAGTGAAAACCGCATTGCAATCGGTTTAGTGGTTTTTACGTGATGTGCAAACAAACATACAGACAAAATTAACGAACTAACGAACTAACAAACAACCCAACAAATAGAGAACATGTTTTTTTTAAAAATCTTCTATGCTTATTCAGTAGCTTATTTTTAGCACCCTAAACCGCTTTTGCTTAATTATCTTCATTGTACAGACTTTTTCGTTCTTTTTACTTTATTTTAAGTATATATATAAGATAGATAGATGATATGAGTGCTCCTTTGTCACTCGATAAAGTCTGAACGCCAACATTTGCCTATTTTAGGATTTGATCAGTTTATAATTTGACCAATTAAGTTTTTGACTTGTATAAGATTTGACCAATCAAATATTTGACAAGGCTCTGTGAAACTGCCTTGATTAATCTTTCACGCTAGTGCCAGTAGCCATTGCAACGCAAAAAGTTACAAAGTTTCAACAAAATTGGATGAACGATGCTCGACAACTTATTTGTGAATGTCTGACGCGTACTTTGGCTGTTGTGTTATCTTAGAAATCTTCATGCAAGCCACTAAAAAAAGTTTCAACTTAATCAGATGAACGATGCGCAAACGCATATAAAACGATTAAGCTAACATATTTTTTTATTTAGATTTATCTAAATTTTCCTGGATTATACCACATTTTCATAAACTATTGAATATATTAAAGTAGATAATCAAAATTGTTTCTAACCATTTAGGGAATGATGAGAAATAATTTTGATTATCTAACAAGCAAGAAACAAAATAGGAAGAAAAAACAAAGGTCACAATTCATATTATTCTCAACGTTGTGCCGTTTGCGCGGTATGATGAAGTAAGCGTGGCGTGGTTCAGAACACAGCTCTCGTTTTGCATAGAGCTTCTACTATGCAAAACGATTTGCCTACCTAGGTAACTATTTATTTTATTTTAAAAGCCATACACGTTAATATTGTATGTAATGTACGTATTTAAGGGTATTGTAGGTTCCTGTTCTGTTCGTGCAGGAACGGAACAGGAATAAAAACAATGTAACTGATTCATTTTTGACATTTATTATTACAAATTATTTATTGCAACATTTTTACAATAAAATAAAAAAAAACAGAAATTAGCCTGAACAGCTGTTGTTTTCAAAATCTGGAAGAAATAATCAAAAAGGACTATCCGGCCAAAAATTATTTGTAAGAATGTGAATTATCAGTGCTTTGGAAATGCCTCTAAAAAGGTGAAAAGAAAAGAAGAATGACCTTCGTCACAACTTTATAACACCTATTAAAAACTTTAGTACTTTGAACCATTCTTACCCTAAACATTGGTTTGATTTGCTGCAATTTGGGCTAATCCTTCTTTAACCCTATACCCAAAATCTGGATGAATTCTAAAAAAATTTTTAAGTACTTTCTGCTGTATATCTTGATAAGTTTGACCCAATGACAACACAATATTTGCTATAAGTCTGCTCCGAATTTTTTCAGGCATTTCACCGTAAAACTCAGCTGCTTGGTCAAAATTATCCGAATCGTCGTGCGTCACGCTGATTAGTGCAGGTCTGTTTTTGTCAATGTAAGGAATAGGACCGTGGTGACTATTTGGAAAAAAATTTGGTGCGCCATCTTCATTTAACCCAACAGGGGCCACTCCGTCACGATCATACGACAGAACATTTTTGAGAGGGCTATTCACGAGAATTTTGTTAAAGTTCACTCCTAGCCGATAAATCTGAGCATCTCTGTAATTAAATCGACGAGCTTGAAATACCTTGTCTGGTGATCCCAATATACCAGGTACTACATGACCCGGACAGAGAGCAAGCTGCTCTATATCAGCAAAGAAATTCCTAGGGTTTTTATTTAACACAAGTTTGCCTACAGGCCTCAATGGATATTTTCTAATATGCAATATCTTTGTAGTGTCAAACACGTCAAAGTTTGCTTTTTTTACGTCGTCAGAGCTTAACACTTGCATACTTATGGTCCAACTTGGAAAATTACCACTCTCGATTGCGTTGTAAAGATCTCTATTTGCGTAATCCGGATCTGTACCAGCTAGTTTAATTATCTCTTCTGGATTAACTAACTTTCGAATGCCTAAGTCTGGCAATATGTGGAATCTTACGAAATAAGATTCCCTTTGCTTATTGTAGATTTGGTAAGTGTGTATACTAAAGCCAGGCATATATCTAAAACCGTCGGGGGCTCCATCAAATACATGCATGAGAGGGAATATGATATTAGGATGAAAAGTACTAAAATCCCAAAGCATATTAATGTTTTTCAAGTTAGTCACTGGATTTCGTTTAAAACATCTGACTAACTGTGGAAATAAAGTAGGATCCTTTAGGGCAAAATTAGGTATATCAAATGCAACAAGGTCAAAATTGCCTTCTTCAGTATAGAATTTGATACCGAATCCTCTGGGTTCGATATTCGTATCAGCTTCTCCTTTGTCTATAAGGCTTAGAGAAAACCTCACAACAACAGGAGTTTTCTTTCCAATCGAACTGAAAAGTTTAGCCTTGCAGATGTCAGTCACGTTATGTGTCACTTCAAAGTAACCAAACGCTCCAGCACCTTTGGGATGAACGCCCCTCTCAGGAATTCTTTCCCGCACAAAGTGTGACATGGATTCCATAAAAAAAACATTATCAATCAGAGGTGAGTTTAACGTGACTGAATCCATGATTTCGATTGGAGCGCCAAAGCTGGTTGTCATAATCCCGATGGGACCCTGAAAATGATAACTTTTATCATGCTACAGTTTCACATGTGTCAACATTCGCGATAATGATTTCGACCATTTAGATACTTACAGCAATCAATATGGCATTAAAATAACGTATTAAACATGTGGCTACCAACTGTTTGACAAAAGTGATTTTGATTTTGCGAGTTACAGCAATATTACAATGCTCACCGATCAGTGAATTACTCTGCACAATGCACAATGGAGTTAGAAGCGTTTTTTCTTGTCTACATTCGAATGAATGTTGTTAATCAATGCTGGGACCATACTAATGTACTAGTAATAATTAATAATTTAACGCTCTAACCCCATTTAATGTGTTGAAATGGGTTTAGAGCGTTATAAGGTTATGTACGGGGTTACTTTTTAATATCATAAAGTAATGTTGTTAGAAAGTACAAAATGTTAAACCACATCTATTGCATTAACGCGCTTATTAGTACATTACAAAGCAAATGGTACAAGGACACTTAGGTAATAAGATCATGTCAATATTATTCCACTCAGAAAACAAAAGTTACAAAGAAAATACTTACAGTAGTGCTATTTTTGAAATTTATAAGCTGGTCAGACACTGGATCAGCGCCGGCCACTGCAATCACAGCTACCATTATAAATATCAACATTTTCTACAACAAACTATACCTAGCTGCGCTTGTTAATCCAATAAATAACAATATTAATAGTAATTTCTCTCTTTTTATATAATCTCACACAATAATAGTCATAAGGGTTCCTTATTTGAAAAGATAATATTATCCAATATTTAACAAAATACCACTCTGCCGCAGTACCGTGGCGTGGAGGCGATATGGGAAAGTTATTTTTCATCCCATCTATTCGAAAAACACTGATTGGTTCCTGGAAAAGTGGGAGCAAAGTAGGACTTTTCTGTTCAAGACTTTCAGAGAGTAATGAATTTCCGTGGCTCGTCGGCTCTTTCCGCCTTACCTCGGCCATATTCAAGTTAAAAGCTATCACATTTTATTATCAATGTGCAAAATGTAAACAGTTCCAGTTGGGATTTGAACTCCGGTACTAAAGGTCTGAAGTCGAAGTATGCCTCGTAGAAGCTATCCAGACATATACTATTAAGCCGAAAAGTTAGTATTTATACCTATCACGAAATAAATGAAGGCTTGACCAATGAGAGCGCGCGGTTCAAATTGAGTCACGTAGTGCGGGCGCGGTGAGAATCGTAGCTTTCAAACGAATTGACCAATTTAGAAGTAGTTTTTTATGTTTGAAAGCTGGCGTAAACGAAATGGTTCTTAGCTATAATGGGGGAAGGAGGGAATGGGGGGTGAGAATCGTATCGTATCACTTTCTATTTGTATCGACCGATTTAGCTGCGGTTTGAAAACTGAGGCAAACGAGATGGTTCTTAGCTATAATGGGGGTGGGGGTGGGTTATGGAGGGGAAGGGGGTGGGGGGTGTGTTATGGAGGAGAGGGGGGAGGGGGGGTTATGGGGGGGGGGGGTCATTAACCTTTTTTTAATTTGTGCTTGTATTTAAATATGTGAGCTGTATCACTCGACGCAAAATTATTTTCCCTCTGGCGACGTACGTAGATACGTTCAGGATACTATCAGGAATCCTACACTCTGCTCTAGATTCAAAATAGCACTCTAACTGGCAAAATATTATTTCGCTCCCTAGTAATACAATTTACTATTTATATAAGCCATATGCGCTCCGGACACGAAACCTTTTTGCATGACAGTTAAGTCACTGGCCACAAATACGAATAAATACAAAGACAGTTCATTGAGTAAGTGTCAATTTAAAGTATTACAGTAACTGAACTGACTTCCAAACTGGCCTCGAGTCCCGTTCGCATCCCCCTTGGTTTTGGCCTAAACAGTGTTTCATGAGGCCACCCTTTTTTTCTTTTTTCTTTTTTTTATTCTGGTCTGCCGGTACTTTGTACTAGAAGAAACACATTAAATGGTTGTGATAATGGTGATATTTTCCTATATAAAAATAGACTGTAGATCAAACACCAAGACTGTTGAACTTATACATCGATCAATAGTATTCAAGTAACTCAGACATGATGAAAAATTTCGAAAAACTGAATTGATAAAAATAAACTTATATTTATCGAATCTGCTCACAAAATTTCAACAGAATCGGTTAAGAAATGCAACTTGTAGAGGAGAAAAAAATACCACCAGCCGGACATAAAAAAGCGTTTTTGGCCAAGCTGAAATAGAGACGCTTGAATGAAAACAAGAGAGATTCAGGTAACCAAAATTCGACATGAAAAAGTTGTAAACTTCGGATGTAAAAAAAAGTTGTAACCTATCCACGGTACAATATCGAAACAAAAATGTCCATAAGAGTATAAATTAAAAATGTACCCTAAAAAGACGCAAAATTATCTTTGGTAAAAAAAACAAGTCTTCTTTGTAACAAGGTCTTTTTGCCCCTGGCATATATTCTAAAATTACGTCAATTTAAGCTGCACCACTTAAAATAACGTAATTAAAACAGGTTTTTAACACGCTGTCTAACAGCGTTTGGATAAATTCGGACACGTTCCGAGACAGCGTTTGGACAAATCGGGACTCTCGAAGCGTGGAAATAAAGTTTATTTTACGCTGACAGGCTTTAGTGATAGTTTAGTGAGTGAGGATTAGATGCCAGGGGAAAAAAATACCTTGTTACAAAGCCAACAAGGTTTAAATTACATTTGAAGAAATTAAGTTTAGTTTAGGGGATGTCCAAATCGCTACCAATAATAAATTTGGCTTTTTGTACATACTATTGTAGTCTACCTAGGAACCATTTGTATAATTATATCGTGCGTTTGTGAGCATTTATTTGCAAATAGTTGTAACCTCCATCCTATCATACTACTGAACCCTCAGGGGCTAAGTAGTTAATAATTGTAGGTTCCTGCCTTATTGATGGATGTTGAAAAACACATTTTTTTGATAGGGTAGACCGAGGCGATTCAGATCCTTTTAGTTTATTATTACTTAGGATATTTAAGATTAGCTGCGACTGTCACTTACGGGTAATTTTTTAAAGGTGAAAAACTTTACCATTATATAAAGTAACGTTATTTATTACATTTAACAGTTGTAGCTACAGGAAAACATTTTTGGTGTTTAAGATCAGCCGATCTTTCAAAACGGACACGGAACATAAAATGGCCATGAAAATCATTGTGAAATTCAAATCAATTACTGTAGTGAGTTACAACAAATATATATCACATTCTGATGAAAACTCCATCTACTTATCTTAAATAGATAACCAAATCACACACACTTAAAACGAGCGGTGCACTGGAAATTGTCGCTCAAAAAGACAAACGAGTCAAACATGGTCAAGGATTGAAAAATATGTAGAACTTTCTTATGAGTGATTCGATTTCTTGGTGACTGATCGATGACTGATCCAATTCGCCTAGGTTTACCCTATACATCACGATTGTAAATCATAGCAATTGAATAAAATGCAATTGTTTAATTGCAATAGTGCCCTCTATTATGATGCTACCTACATAACATTTGTATAAATAAGTGATAAAGATGTTTAATTAGATGGCAATTTGAATTTGTTATTACAGAAAAATTCACAGCTGTTTTGACGTGAAACGTCTTTAAAATTGCTTGCATACGGGCACAGTACATACCGTAAGGACTATACGAGCACAGGTCCGATCTTGTATGGAGTACTGCTGCCACCTCTGGCACGGTTCTGCCAAGTATCAGCTCGAGTCTTTGGATTCAATTGAGAGACTGCTATCAAGCGCATTGGGGATGACACTCTGGTAAAGAGTAAGCTTCAAAGTCTGGCGCATCGACGTGAGGTAGAAGCCTGGCGGTATTCTACAGATTGCACTATGGAGAGTGTGCACAAGAACTGCACAACCTGATTCCCCTATCACCTTTCCATCACCGTACTAGACGATCAGCAAAGTGCCACCCTTTCATGGTTGAAATACCTCGCACAAGATCGAAGCGTTACGCTTCTTCATTTATTATAAGAACTGCAAAGGAGTGGAATGCCCTGCCCTCGTCAGTGTTTCCGGTAAATTATAACCCCGGTGTGTTCAAGTCAAGAGTGAATAGGTATCTACTAGGCAAGCGTGCTACACCTTCGACCACATCATCGCTTTCCATCAGGTGAGATCGTGGTAAAACGATTGCCTAGTCCATAATAAAAAAAAAACTAGTATATGTTCTGTGATATGGGGTACCATGACTAAAAGTGCAAATGAAACGGAAATTGTTGTGACAGTGCTACGGATATGACGTACCTACTATATACTTTCTTAGTAAAATTGAATAATTGAAAAAGATTTATAGCTGTCTGCCGAACAAAAGTTTAGGTTGGCATAAAAATCGTACTTCTGATAGTAAAACAAATGAATTTTAGAAAAAAATACATTTCAGAAAAACAATTGAATGTCGGCAGAAGTGACCGGGTGTCAAAGTGCCAGTTGGTGGGGGAAGGTGGGTAAAGTGGGGGGAAGCTGAGGAATGGTGAGGGGAACACATTTTATTTTGTTACGCATTTTATTATGAAAGCAGATTTTAAATTTTACGATGACATGGTCTTCAGAGAATGACACTCTTCAACGGTCAACAGTATAGACACGAAATGTTGCACTTCTACGCATTTAATTGTGATAGCCAGTTCTAAGTTTCGCCATGACATGGTTAGTTTATAAAACCATATTTTTTTAAATGTTTCTAATATTATATTTCGTTTAATTTTTGTCTGTCTGTCTATCTGTCTGTATCTTGTCCGTAAATCACGCACGAAACTACTGAATTAATTCAACTGAAACTTTCTATGATTTGAGTTCATACTACGAGGTAGGACATTGTGATTGGACAAACTTTTCATCCAGGAAAATCAAAGGGTTCTTGCATGAAAGGGATTGAAATTTATTTAAAATAACACGTATCACTCTGAAACTACTGCACGGATTTTGATGCAATTTGGTACAATCATAGTTTATATGATGAGAGAAAATTGAGAAAACTTTTCATCCCGGAAAATGTAAGGGTTCCCGCAGGATATGGATTGAAAGTTATTTAAAAGAACACTTACTACGCTGAAACCACTGGACGGATTTTGATGCAACTTGGCAAAGTCATAGTTTATATGATGGTTTAAAATTGAGAATATTTTTATCCCAAAAAATAAAGAGTTCTTGTGGGATACGGGTCCAAAGTTATGTTAAATTGAAAGTGAAAAATATCTATACGTATAATAAGGCAATGAGTATAAAAAAAGCCTATACAAAGAAGATAAGCCACGGGTACAGCTAGTGCTATAATAAAACTGTAACTGGGCTAAATCTGTACATAAAATATTTTTTGAAAATTTTAATTGAGATAAACTTTAAAATCAATATGGAGTGCAATAAGGTTATTATTTTATTTTTTGTCTGTCTGTCTGTCTGTCTGTCTGTCTCTTCGAACACGCATCACACTGAAACTACCAGACGGACTTTGATGTAACTTGGTACAGTCAAAGATTATGTTATGTGTTAAAATCAAGAATACTTTTTATAACGAAAAATAAATGGTTCCTGCGGGATAGGAGTCAAGTTATGTTAAAATGAAAGTAATAAAAATAGTACATCCGTTTATAAAACAGCACCGTTAATTCAACGTTCCTATCACGAGGCAGTGTGGCACAGCGGAAGCGTGTCGGCTTTGTAACCCAGAGGCATATGGATCGAATCCACACGCCTATAAATGTTTTGCCTCAATATTTATAAGCATTTACATATTTTGTGCGTTATTTTTAAATTTTCTTTGATATTTTTAAGGCTTCTATAATTTCCTGAAGTAAACCGTCAAGTTTTGTTTGAAAACAAGCAGATAACATAATAATATACAAACGATCGCGCGTTTGTCATAGCATGGTATATTGATAATTTATAACCCTTTCGACGCAATATACCAAAAATGTAAAATCCCAAAGACGTAGGATGGTACGATTAATGCCAAATTCTTATTATGCCATTAATCGCTAAAATCGCGAAATACCAAAGCTCAACGATGTCAATGTTTTAAATCATCACAGTCACAATAATTTCACTTCGGATTACTTAGAAAAAAGCTCAAAAACTGAAAACAATTCTGTCAATTTACTTTGTTATATTTTTTGCCTTTTTAAATTTGTTAGTTTTACTTAAAGTGCATGTTTATTTACAATCCCTCATAAAAAGCGCCCACTTGCGGATGTTTGTATTAGTAACCAAACTGCTTACTGTTTTACATGTTGTATTAGCAGAACTGTCACAGCTGTGCGGTCGTCCGTGATGCACTAGCTAAAGTAAGGGCCGACGTCGTTACGTCGGCTCTTACTTTAGTTAGTTAGTCTAATACGCAACGGCGTATTTTGAAAATATACATTACCTACACAACGCTCTTGCCGTCAGAGACCGTTTGGGCATCGGGTATGTTTTAAAATCCAGAAAGTGATATTGTACATGTATTCTTCGAGTGTCTACCTGTATTACATGTATTCTTCGAGTGTCTACCGTAAAGGTATACATTCGAACATTTATGACGTCACTGGCCGATCTGAGATCTGGCTGGCTGGCTGATCGGGTCTACCTATAGGTAGTTTCGAATTTAAGATTTTGCGCGGCGTATTTTGAAAATATACCTCCACACAACAATATTACAACATAGATAGATTTCTGTCAACAACCTTCAGTGGCGACCCGACATGGCCGTGATTGGTTAGAAGACGAAGGCGGGAGCGAAGCGTAGTGAAGCGTAGCGAGCTCCCGCCTTCATCTTCTTCTTGAACAAATTTTGAACAAATGTAGTATATAATATACTTTGTATGTACTTTTGGTCCTGGAATAACACGTATGAGTTACTTTTAAATGAAATGACCACGCGGGCAAAGCCGCGGGTACAGCTAGTGTATGAATAAATTATTATTATTATTTATCTATTTAATACTTTATTGCACTAATAAAGTATAAAAGGAGGACTTAGTGCTAAAGCATTTTCTACCAGGCGTCCCCAAATAGTACATGAGAATGGATGTTTGTTTAATTAAATGGCAATTCGATTTTGTTGTTAGAGAAAATGTATGTAACGGGATGTAACGAAGTGAAAAACCAACTCACCTCTCCAAGCCAACCTCACCTATACGTGGTATATTCTGCTGGTTTACTAACGTGGATCTGGCGACAGAATGCGACAGATGGCGGTATAACCATCCAAAAACGAGTAATATCAAAATGTATGTAACGAGATGTAACGAAGCGAAAAACCAACTCACCACTCCAAGCCAACCTCACCTACACGTGGTACATTATGCTGGTTACTAACGTAGATCTGGCGACAGATGGCGACAGATGGCGGTATAATCAACCAAAACCGAGAAATATCAAAATGGCACAGGCCGGTGACGGGCATCAGCGTCACCGGTGCGAGAAGCTACATTCTGCGATCGCTATCCCGCATGCCCAGGGTGTAGCGTAGCGATTCCATAATTGCTACGCTGCACGCTGGGCAAAACCTCAAAATGTACAACAGAAACAAATAAAAATAGATAAAAAAATATTAGACCGACTTCATATCGTATAAAACTGAAAAGAAATAAATAATTAATTTATAACACGCTCTTATTTTTTAGGTTTTGTATAATATTACTAGCTGATGCCCGCGGCTTCGCACGCGTGGTCATTTCTGTAGGTAAAAAGTACATTTGATCAAAATTCCTTCAGCCGTCAAAAATATTTTTATCGATTGCTCGGCTTCTATTCATTGGATTGAGATATAAAGTACCGCAGTTTTTAGGTCAAAACATAAGCTATTCAACAGTGAAAACCGCATCGCAATCGGTCCAGTAGTTTTTACGTGATGCGTGAACAAACATACATACAGACAGACAAACAGACAAACAGACACGAATTTTTTAAATGTTATATTCTTGTTCAGTAGCTTATTTTATGTACCCTAGACTATTTCTTTTTTAATTATCTTCTTTGTACAGACTTTTTCGTTCCTATTGCTTTATTTTAAGTATTCATACGAGTACATACAGAAACGAAATTTGGTACATTATGCTTAGACACCCATATAGACTAACATATAAGAATATTACGAGTTTTCAACAATATTACATAATATACACATCGGCTAAAAATGGCCCCTAGTTTCTGGTAACCCTCATTAGTCCGGACCAAGGTAGCGGTCGCGGAAATGACAGGGCAGGGGGTGTGAAGAAACCCCGGGCGATGGTAGTCAACCAAAAACAAAAAATAATTTGCTTGCGTGATACGAGTACCAGTGATTACATACGGAGCTGACACGTGGACGCTCACAATGGGAAATGTCCATAAATTTAAAGTCTCTCAGCGAGCTATGCTCGGGGTTTCTCTGAAGAATAAAATTTGAAACGAGGTTATCAGATTGAGAATCAAAGTCACCAACATTGCTCAAAGGATTAGAAAGTTGAAGTGGCAATGGGCTAGTCACATTTGTCGAAGGACGGACAACCGCTGGGGTAGACGCGTCCTCGAGTGAAGAATGTGTCTTGGCAAACGCAGAGTAGGAGCCCCAGCAGCCAGGTGGAGTGACAACCTGCGGAAGGTCATCATTAGCCTATATTTATCAACTGCTGAACGTAGGCCTCTCTTAATGCACGCCACTGAGCTCTGTCTTCAACTTTCCTCATCCATTTTCTTCCAGCCGCTTTTCGCAGGTCGTCACACCACCTGGCCACCAGACGTCATACTCTACTTTTGCGTAATCGTGGTCTCCACTCGAGAATTCGTCTAACGCAACGGATATCGGTTCTTCGGGAAATGTTACCAGCCCATTGTCATTTAGCTTGCTTATCCTCAGAGCTATGTCGATTACCTTTGTTCTCTGTCAAATATCTTTATTACGAATCTTGTCCTTCAGTTAAATTCCAAGCATACCTCGCTGAGCGATCTTAAATTTGTGAACTATTCTGCGGAAGGTGGCTGACAGAAACTGGATGAGAAGAGCCGAAGACCGGGCATTCATGCGGAGAGGCCTAGGTCCAGCAGTCGATGAACACAGGCTGATGATTATTATTTTAGCAGAGTTCGTATGTTTGTAAATTCATCTGTTCCTTCTTCATAATTAACCGATGTCAACCGAGTGACCGAAAATAAACATTTTTGATGCATTAAACTCAAAAATACAGGTGTGTTCTAAGTTTAGGGTGTGTATGTATCATTGTATTATGTTTATTTGTCAGTCTGTAGCATCGTAGCTCCCAAACGAATGGACCGATTTTGATGCGTTTTTTTTTGTTTGATAGCTTATGTGATCGAGATGGTTCTTAATTATATCTGAAGAAGGAGGGGGGGTCGTGGGTTATATACATTTTAAATTTGTGCTTGTAACTAGACTGCGCAACGCAATGGATGGATATTCTGGTTATCAGCCTATATTATGTACTAGCTTTACCCACGGCTTCGCACGCGTGGTCATTTCTCTAAGTTAAACGAACTATTTTACTATTCCAAGACCTAAAATACCAACATACCAACATTTAAACAAAATTCCTTCAGCCATCAAAAAGTTTTTATCGATTGCTCGGTTTCTACTCATTTTGAGATAATAAGTAAACCAGTTTTTAAGCCAAACCATAAGCTATATCCAACAGTTAAAAATTGCATCGCAATCGGTCGAGTAGTTTTTACGTGATGCGTGAACAGATTAACAGACAGAAAGACACGAATATATATATATATATTTTTTTATTGCTGACTAGGCAATCGTTTGACCACGATCTCACCTGATGGAAAGAGATGATGTGGTCGAAGGTGTAGCACGCTTGCCTAGTAGATACCTATTCAATTTACCGGAAACACTGACGAGGGCAGGGCATTCCACTCCTTTGCAGTTCTTATAATAAATGAAGAAGCGTAACGCTTCGATCTTGTGCGAGGTATTTCAACCATGAAAGGGTGGCGCTTTGCTGATCGTCTAGTCGTACGGTGATGGAAAGGTGATGGGGGAATCAGGTTGTGCAGTTCTTGTGCACACTCTCCATAGTGCAATCTGTAGAATACCGCCAGGCTTGCTACCTCACGTCGATGCGCCAGACTTTGAAGTTTACTCTTTACCAGAGTGTCATCCCCAATGAGCCTGATAGCACGTCTCTCAAATGAATCCAAAAACTCGAGCTGATTGGCAGAACCATCCCAGAGGTGGCAGCAGTACGCCATACAAGATCGGACCTGTGCTTGATAAAGATTCAAAAGCTGTCCCGGTGTGAAGTACCGCCTAACCTTAGACAAAATACCAAGTTTTTTGCAGCTACCTTGGCTTTAGATTCAATATAAGACCCAAAATTCAGGTTTGATGTGAGTTCGACACCCAAAAGCTCCAAATGGTTGCCTATTTACTTTGGTATTGTTACACTTTGGAAAGACGGAGATCGGTGTAGAGGACTCTTTTTAGCAGAAAACAAACAAGCTTGCGTTTTAGTAGCATTAAACTTAACCAGGTTAGCATCGCCCCATACACTTACAGAGTAAGGAGGTAATCGAGATGGGACGATAATTGGCCGGATCAGCACGACTACCCTTCTTTGGTACTGGTTGTACATTGGCAAGCTTCCAGCTCTTCGGAACTTTACCTGAGTGAAGATTCGTTTTCAGTAGCTTATTTTTAGTACCCTAGTTTTTTATATCTTCCTTTTACGGATTTTTTGGTACTGACTGCTTTATTATTAGTATAGATGCCCTTCACTTTTGGGCAGAATATTAAAAATTTGTGTTTTATCACATGATTTTAATCATGCCTATAAAACAGTACCGTGACACTGACTGATACTGACTGAATGACTGACAGACAACGCCCAGCTTAAACCGGTGGATTTAAGTATTTTTAATATGGTGGCTGCCATATTGTATTTCCGACAGAACAAAAAATAAGCAAAACCTATCGAGTGTGTTATCAGAATGTAGATCTTTTGCTAGTGTTGTGTGTAGTGATAATTCTGAATTTTTACAAAACTTAATGCGGGTAGTTTGGACAACACTCACCTTTCTCGACTCTGACACCCGCTACTTCAGTCTTCTCGTGACTACGAAGTACTGTTATTTATTCTGTGTCGTGACCGATCAATGCAACTTGATCAAAACTTCGAAGTAAATAAAACTAATGTTTTCAGTGCGATGAAGTCCCGTATATTTAGTATATGTAGTCGTATATCGAGTTAATCAAAAATGTTTTGCAATTACCAGGTGAGCAGAAACGCATAAGAGGTTCGATGTTTTTTAACATTGGAAATGGAGTTAACTTTCTCACCTTATAGTGAGTGAGAATGACTTTCCAAGCATGAGTATTTGTTCGAGATATTTTTTAAAGCTTTTATTTAACGTCACATTTATTACAGTACATATACAGGCTGGAATTTTTTAACCGCACCCGGAGGGATAGTACTCTAAATTCTGGAGATAGCAACTTTTACGCAAAGAAAACATTCTTTTATTTTTTAAAAGAAACAAATCTGCATTTAAAGATTTTCGAAAACTCATTTGCCACAGTCGGGAACCGAACCGGCTAAAACTGATAAAATAACATTCTGTACTCTTATATACCACAACATTCAGCACCTTTTTGAATGTTGTGGTATATTAATTCCTGACAATATTTTAATAATTTTATGTATTTACAAAATTCCAAAAGCTGACACAAAACTGTTTCTATAAAAAATAGATTCACTATTATTAAAATTAGCTAATAAGGCAAACAAAAAAAAACTGACAGGAGACTTTAATATTGACATTCTTAAACATAATACTTTGACCATTAATTTAAAAAATATATGTTACTCGTAATCATATAACTTGAACATTCATATAACGCAACTTAGTCGCAAAACATCTTGCATTGACCTAATTATTAACAACATCGCTTCGGCAAATGGCACTGTTTGGAAATTAGGTGTATCTAATAATGATACAGCTCAATTATTACAATTTAATATGATCCTGAAGAAAAGCCCGAAGCAGTGGTTTGAGACTAAAAGAGACTTTAATATAGAAAATTTAAATAAATGCAATGATTGTATGAAAGCACTATCCTTTAGCGATGTTTCAGAAACTGTAGAAACTGATAAGACCTTTGAAATATTTCATGAATGTGTGGTTTTCTTTTTTGGCTTCCCTATTAAACAATTTAAAATAGGCAGCAAAACCAACACAACAAAATGGATTTGTAAAGGTATCAAACGAAGTTGTGGTCTTAAAAAACGTCTGTAGTTTAAGTCCCAATACGTATCAAGTAAAAATAAAATAAAATTAATGTAAAAAAAATACTCTAAACTATTAAACAAATGCATTAGTGAATCGCAAAAGATAGGAAATCAGTACCTTATCCATACCAAAAACAGTCGTAAAGCAGTATGGAATATCGTACGTTCTATTTCTAGTGACAACTTGCGATATTCTTCCATCAATGAAATACACTATAAAAATAGGACATTAAAGAAACCTTGTGAAATCGCAAACTCCTTTAATGACTTCTTCATTGATACGACAAATCAATTACCAACCCATACAAACGCTGATAACCATCTGACCTCTCACCCTACGACTATATTTTTGAATCCAACAGATCCCTATGAGATACGAGTAAGTTATAAAATCTCTCTCAATCATCAGGATAGCTCACAAACCGATGACAAAGCAACAAAAAAAAAAGAAATAATATAAGTAAAAAGTTTATATGAATAAAAAAAAAATAAGTTGTAAACGTGTATTTTTTAAATTATACTTTTAATATCAACAGAAAATGTGTAATCAACTAATATAATTATTGTAATTTTTGAATTGTTGGTGGTCCTACATCACCATTAGTGATAAAAGGTACTAATGGCACGTCAATGTACCCTTAGTATAATTAATTAATACTTATCACTGTTACATTTCCAACAATAAATTACATTCATGATAAGGTAAAAATGTATAACGAAGAAACCCCATTAATTATTCTAATGTATGTTAATTTTTATGCAATATAAAAACACGATACCAACAGTTGAGTACTGTATAAGGCTTTGTGGCATAAGGTATATACACTGAATCAATAATGTTGATATTTTTATTTGTTATTTTTGTACTCCCAATGGTCATCGCTGATCCAGCATCGGATCAGCTTCCCAATTTCAGAAAGAATACTTCTGTAAGTTTTTTTATCTTACTGTCATACATAAAACTAACTTATCCATATACTTACTTTATACAAAACGTGACACTTCGTTGATCCTTCAGCAGCCAATTTTTATTCCTCATAATTTTCTGATGCGTCTGTTTTTTAACCCTTGAACTCGAAAAGACAGGGGTGTTCTAAGTTTGGGGTGTGTTTTTATGTATGTATTTGGATACGTCTGTGGCATCGAGCTCAAAAACGAATGGACAATCTAGGATCAAAATAGTTGATGCGGATTTTAATGTTTGAAAGCTGATATGATCGAGATGCTTCTTAGCTATAATGGGGGTCGGGTGTTATATTATTTTTTAATTTGTGCTTGTTACATTAGCGCTTAGTCAGAGTCTTAGGAAAAACATAATTATAGGTTATGATTATGGTTATGGTTATTATAATGATAATGGTATCTTTTGAACGAAACTTTAAGTAGTTATGCGGTATTATAACCTTTTAATCTTGGCTTAACTTATTCCTTCTGTTTAGGGTTCTGTACCAAATGGTCGGAACAGAACGGTGTTATGGTCGATCCGCTCGTTCAACCCACGAATACATAATTTCGGGTTTTACCTAAGTTGAAGCAGTGGAACCACGATTCACGGTTCACGATAGTGCACCTACAAATGTATACAATTTATTTTGCGCACTCGAATAATAGCTCTGTTTCAACTAGCAGCCTCTAACAAACTAGGACAAAATATGCAAGATCCTATATGAACATTATACTTACTGGCTACCTGGCAAACGATGGCAGTCTAACGGTTCAATAGAGCAACTAAGAATCCAACGATACTGGGTTCGATCCTTGGTTCCGCACCAATGACTTCTCTAATTTATGTGGGGTTTTCGATCGCTCCTTGCTTCGGAGTTCATGTTGAATTGTAGGTCCCGGCTGTTATTGGTTAATAGCAGTCATTATGACATCTCAGATGCCCTCGGGCGGCCTGACAAACTCTCACACCAGAGGCCAGCACTATCTTAAACGATAAATAAAAATGGCTAAATTGTATTGGGTTATTGCAAGGTAGCAAATTAATACGATTTACACTTTGATAAGTAGGTACTAAAAGCACGGCCGCGATAGACAGATAAATTCGTACAATGACCCCCTCAATACATATCTCTATCGCTCGCGCATAAATGTGTATTGCGGTCCCGCTTGCACAAAGCTCGCATATAATTATGTTAGCATTTCTGATACCCGCGGCGTGATGCGCGAACAAACATACAGACAAACAGACAAACATACTGACACCAATTTAAAAAATGTTATATTCTTGTTCAGTAGCTTATTTTAAGTACCTTAGACCATTTTTTTTTAATTATCTTCTTTGTACAGACTTTTTAGTTCCTATTACTTTCTTATACCTCTGCACTTTATTTATTTATTTATTTATTTTGCACCTATGGGACGGTTCTGCCAAGTATCAGCTCGAGTCTTTGAATTCAATTGAGAGACGTGCTATCAGGCTCATTGGGGATGACACTCTAGAAAAGAGTAGGCTTCAAAGTCTGGCGCATCGACGTGAGGTAGCAAGCCTGTCGGTATTCTACAGATTGCACTAAGGAGAGTGTGCACAAAAACTGCACAACCTGATTCCCCAATCACCTTTCCATCACCGTACGACTAGACGATCAGCAAAGCGCCACCCTTTTATGGTTGAAATACCTCGCACAAGAACGAAGCTTTACGCTTCTTCATTTATTCTAAGAACTGCAAAAGAGTGGAATGCCCCGCCCTCGTCAGTTTTTCCGGTAAATTATAACCCAGGTGTGTTCAAGTCAAGATTGAATAGGTATCTACTAGGCAAGCGTGCTACTTGTTCGACCACATCATCGCTTTCCATCAGGTGAGATCGTGGTCAAACGATTGCCTAGTCCGTAATAAAAAAAAAGTAAAAAATATACGGCGAGGGCTATATATTTTGAAGCTCTAGTGAAGGTAGTTCTAGTTCTTGAGTAGAACCCCAACCGCAGCGAAGGATTCTAAAGAGCGAAGTATTTAATGTACGTCACTCTAAGGAAATAATTTTACGTACCATTGATACTTTACATATTTATGAAACATTACATAGTCGAAAGTGTCAAAAACGAAATAAACTAGAAATGGTCGCTAATCAACCTTAAATCGTATTATATCCTAAATGGTCATTCGAAATGAAAAATGATGTGAGAAACCAAAAGATGATTTTTAAAATACCTATTCAATTATATAACCTAACCTAACATAGTTCGTTCGACTTTTTTTTCATACTATGGCGTCTGTTTGTCGTCATATTAAATTTTGATTACTGTCATGTCTTTATTAGCACTCGCAAGGTTAAGTCAAACGATTTACGTAAGAATCATCAAAATCGGTCCACTCGTTTGGTCTGTAAAGAGCCACAAAGAAACAGTCGTACATACATACATACATTGATTGATACCTTGCTTGTCAAAATAGGACCAATAGGGGCGACGCTATGGTGGAACATCCACATATATACATATCCCTTGCTTCACCGTACTCGGGCAAAAATACATATGAGGCGCTATAACGTCTCTACAAGGAATTTCGTATGGCTTAAAACACATTTTGTGTAAACAAGTGCTTATTTTTTGCGTTGCAAAAAATTAGAAGCTTCATATAACCTACTGCAATTTCTCTCACTAATCCAAAGAAACGATTTATATAAAACTGTATTCGCAGCTATAGCACAATACATAAATGTTTGATCTATAATCTATATTGAGTAACTGACATCAGAGGCCAGCACTACCTCACACGACAAAAAAAAACAAAAAAACAAACAAACATTGAGTAACTAATATTTTAGACGTATAATATGTTTTTTTAAATGATTCTAGTAGTTAACACTTACATATCAAATAATTTACTGTAGAAAAAAATAATTACAATACAATCAACCCATCTTACAGGGACGGCTACCGTCCCCGTAAGACGAGTTGAGAAAACTAAGGAACAAATTTGGATTATAATGCAGTGGTCAGGGTAGCCGAATTGGTTAGGGGCATGTGCCGCGCAGAGGCATGGATGTATGCGGGTTCAAATCCCGTTCGTGATACAAATTTTTCATTTAGAAAATTATTTCGTATTAATTATGTTACTTCAAAGTATTCATGACTAATTTTTTAACCTAAATTTATAAATGTACTAGCTTTCCCTCCCGTGACTTCGTCCGCGCGGACTACAGTTTATCAGGAAAAAAAGCATCCTATGTTCGTCTAAGACATTAAAAACCAATGCAAAAGTAGGTCTAATACCAACGTTTTTGATGTTTTTTAACAGACTTGTTATTTCGTTTCCATGGCAAGCGATTACAGCGATTAATCAACATTGTCCAGTTTTCCCGTAGAAACTTACAAATTTCCGGTATAAAAAGTATCCTATGTTTTATTCCAGGGTATAAGCTACCTCCATTCCAAGTTTCATCAAAGTCCTTCCAGTCTTTATCACGTGAAAGCTCCCCAAATAAACAAACAAACAAACAACGTTTCACTTTTATATATTGGTATGGATAAGGAGCAAATAATTTATTAATTATTGGTAAATAGCACATCATGTAACTAACAACACGTTTAATAAATTATTAGTTTTACAATTCAAACTTCGGATGAAAAATTCATATTCATATTAGAATTATAACTTTATTCATGGGTGTAATAACGCAGTGAATAAAGTTTTAAGTCTAATATTTGGATTACAATTAATCGCGAAATAAATATATATCGAAAATATTGACAACAGAGCCATTTCTAAACGTTAAACGTTGGCGTAAGCTAAAATAATAAAAGACATATAAAGAGTATACAAATAAAACATACCTATGTAAACTATTGATAATGTTGGCAATATTTAAATAACAGGAAAAATAAAAAAAGTTTAAAGAACTTGGGTGAGTATTGAATTGCTTCTCGCTGTCACTTGAGGAATTAGCAATATTTTTGCAATATTTGTTACTGGCACCTTGAAGGATATGACATGAACATGAACATTATGTACATTATGTTTAAATGATTAATAGTGATTCAATTTCATTTTCAGGGTCCAATCGGAATTATGACAACTAGCAACGGTGCTCCAGTCGAAATCAAGGACACTTTAGTGTTAAATTCACCATCCCTAATGTCCAATGAATTCTTTATGGACATGATGTCTCATCAAATGGAGGAGAGAATCCCAGAAAGGGTTGTTCACGCCAAAGGTGCTGGAGCTTTTGGCTATTTTGAAGTAACGCATAGCAGCAATGATATCTGCAAGGCTAAACTTTTTAGTGAAATCGGAAAGAAAACTCCTGTTGTTGTAAGATTCTCTCCAGGCACTCTAGATAAAGGAGAACCCGATACCATATCAGATTCCAGAGGATTTGCTGTAAAATTCTATACTGAAGAAGGGAATTTTGATATCGTCGGTTTTAATACTCCAATGTTCATATTTAAGGAACCTTTTCTCGTTCATCCCGGATTTAGAGTTGCAAAACGAAATCCTGTAACGAATTTAAAAGATCCAAATATGCTTTGGGACTTTATAACTTTAAGACCCGAAACCCTGAACTTCTTTTTGTATCTTCTTGGGGATAATGGAATTCCATATGGATATCGGTATATGCCTGGCTTTAGCATCCACACTTACCAAGTCTATAACAAGTTCGGTATGTCTTATTTCGTGAGGTTTCACATGCTACCTGACTTGGGTATTCGCAACTTCAACGCTGAAGAGGCACTTCAGATGGCTACTTTAGATCCTGATTTTTCGACTCGAGATCTTTACAATGCAATTGAAAAGGGGGATTGGCCTAGTTGGAGAGTAAGCATGCAAGTTTTAAGCTCCGAAGATGTAAAAAAAGCTAATATTGATGTTTTTGACTTGACCAAAACTCTGCCTGAGGATCAATATCCATTGAGGCCTTTGGGAAAATTAGTTTTAAATAGAAACCCTACTAATTATTTTGCTGACGTGGAACAGGTAGCCTTCTGTCCAGGTAATGTAGTGCCGGGTATATTGGGAGCACCGGACAAGGTCTTCGAAGCTCGTCGTTTTGCTTATAAAGCTACTCAGCGTCATCGATTAGGATCGAATTTTAACAAAATTCTTGTAAATTGTCCTATTAGACAACTTCTATCGTACGAACGCGATGGAGTGCCTCCTGTTGGGCACAATGGTGGAGATGCACCGAATTACTATCCGAATAGTTTCCAAGGTCCAGTTCCATACATAGATAAAAACAGACCTAGTCTTATTAACATTAAACAATATAACGACTTTTATAATTTCGAACAATCAACTGAGATTTACACTAAATTGACAAACAATGAACGTGATAGACTCGTAGTGAATATTATTTTTGCATTGGATACAGCAACCAAACGGATAAAACAAAAAGTTGTTGAATTAACTAAGATGGTACATCCCAATTTAGCATTCAGGATAACAATGGCACTCGCTGCTGCAGTTAAATAATGTTATTTTCTATTCTATTACATTACACTGCAAAGAAGAAAAAGGACGTAGTCGACAAGAAGTAGAGTGCAAATAATAGTGTGTTCAACCAATATTGCAAGGTGATAAACGCATTGCAGTGCCGCGTACCTACGTCTTTGCAATTCAAAATTCTTGGAGGCACTGCTATTGTAATGGTGGTATTTGCACTAGAAGCCTATGTACCTATAAAATAATCAAGCAGCTGTTCGATTTACAACTGGATAATTTTTCTTCGAAACCAATGACCGTTTGATGAAAAATCAATATCATCTGCAATTGCAACCAGAATCAAAATGAAGCCAAGAATGGAAATGCGTACATATTATGGAACTACTACGTGCATAATTGCTAGGTACCTACAATCTTTCTTGGATTAGATATGGTTATGTATTAATTTTCAATAAATAATGGTTGAATCTGATGTTTATTTTGTCTCTTTATCTGTTTAATAATGCGTTCGGCTTTCGACCGATAAAGTCCTCAAGTCAATCAAATAAATAATATTAACAATGTTTGAATAAATGCTTTTTCTGTGGCCATTCTATCACGTTTCGCAACACTAAAATTAGACGTCGTATTATCGCGGCGTAGAGTAAAATTTTAAACTCGTGTAGATAATTTTTATACTGGTGTAGGGTAGGAAACATTGCTAGGCACAGTGAAACAGGGCCCTTGTTCGCTATTACCATGTAGACGCTTCGCGTATTCCTAGCAAAAAACGTGTGACATTATTACAAAAGTTGCTAAATGATTCCACGAAGCGTTACGTGCGTAAATGGTCATAGCGAATTAAAGCCCTGGTGGAGTAGAGCGGCGACTGACCGAGTTCATGAAAATCAACGTTTTCTCTTATACATAACATAATGTATGAAAAATACAAAAGTTGGCTTTCATGAAGTTGAAGCAACTTTATAAAGTAAATAATAGTTTAAAAAAACTAAAAAACACGCTTTATATAGAAAACCAAACTAAAAAATAGAAAAAATATTTAATAGTGTAATTAAGAAAAAAAAAATATTTAAAAAAAGCGTGTGATGCTTCTCATATCTGTCAATGAAATATTTATAACTATTGACTCATGCACCCCACGATTTTTTTGAAATAAAACTTTTTTTCTTATTTACACTATTAAAATTTATTTTCTATTTTTTATTTTGGTTTTCTATATAAAGCGTGTTTTTTTAGGTTTTTTAAACTATTATTTATTTTCTACTTTTTTTTTCTTCGAATTATTGCATTGTCATCGGTCTTTGACAGGTGTTAAATTTGAATGAAATCTGACCGTTTAAAGTGGGTCAAAATAGCGTCCAAAGGAGTCGGTTACAAACATACAAACATACAAGTGAAGCGTATAATAAATCATCAAGGTACGGTCACAAACGAACTTTTCATGAATAATATAGCATAAGTTACTCGGGATGATGAAGAATCCTTATTCTAACGACACCCCCATATATCCAAATCTGTTCAGGCATTTATAATGGAATATAATAAGTAATAGTGGAATAAAGAAACTCACTCTTAAAATACATGAACCCTGAAAACATTATGCTCCTTTTTGGGAAGTCGTGTAAATGAAAAATAAATATTTGAACGTTAAAAAATATGGAGTTTTTCAATATCCTTAAATTCAGTTAGTCCAAATGGATTAGATTATAGATAACTAAGATAAGAACACATCTTGCTGTTATAGCACATCATCATCAGCCCGTATTCATCCACTGCTGGACGTAGGCCTCTCCTTGTGAATGCCACTGAGCCTGATCTTTGACTCTCCTCATCCAGTCCCTACCAGCCACCTTTCGAAAGATGTCACTCCACCTGACAGATGGGCGCCCTACACTACGTTTGCCTAAACGCGGTCTCCTTTTTGGAACTCGTTTATCTCAACAGTTGTCGGTTCTTCGAGTTATGTTACCGGCCCATTGCCACTTCAGCTTGCTAATTCTTTGAGCTATGTCGGTTACCTTTGTTCTCCGGCGGATATCCTCATTTCAGATTTTGTCATTTAGAGAAATTCTGAACATATCTCTCTCGATAGCTAACAGAGGAACTTTAAATTTGTCGACCAGCTTCACTGTTAGTGTCCACGTTTCGCTCCGTAGGTCAAAACTAGTAGAATGCACACTTTGAAGGCTTTGATCTTTAGGCACTGCTGTGGTATGGACGACGAGAAGACCTGACGTAGTTTAACAAATGCTGCCCACCGAGGTAAATGTATTCCTGAACAACTTTAAGAGGACACCGTCAACGACGATCGGTTGGTGTTATCCATGTTCATCCCGAGACCGATATGACAAGAGGCGTGAGCTAGGTTGGTCAGCATTTGCTCGAGATCCTGCAGTGACTTTGCCATAGGATCAATATCATCGGCAAAACGGAGGGTAGTCACCATTTATATTATTGCCCTTTCTGTCCAGTCCAGAGTCTTAAACATATCTTCCAGGGCGTTAGTGAACAGTTTCGTGAATATGACATCTCCCTGTCTCACTCCCCTGCGCAGCTGGATAGGTTTAGTCTGCCTGTTATGGACATGAACGGACATTGTCGTGGCATCATGCAAGCATCTCATCACCTCGATATATCGCCAGTCTACTTGGCATCACTGCAGGGAATCGAGAACAGCCCAGATTTTGACAGAATCATAGGCAAACACAGGGCAAGCTTCAGTATCTAGCTAGGTACCATCAATGATAATTCAACAGATAATAATTAGATTTTATCTCACTAGTCATCATCATCAGCCTATATTTGTCCACTGCTGGACGTAGGCTCTCCTAATGCTCGCCACTGAGGTCGGTCTTCAGCTCTCCGCATCTATTTTCATTAAAGTAATATCTCAAATAAAATTCTTCATGTCATACTTCCTGGCAGGGAGATGAATTTGTACAGACACAGGTACAGACTAAACTAGTCTCAAAAAAGCACCAGTTTTTTTACTTTTTTTGTCCTACTAAAAGCAAATTTTATAACCGTAAGGAATTCGAATAACCAACAGTTTTCTCTCTGTAAAAACCTATAGGCAGAAACAGTATAGTATTTTACGAAATTATGAATGAAAATGTTGATGTTTCTGAATGTTATTTGAGTTACAAAACTGGTCATATTTTGTACTCTCATAAAAACGAAAGGTTTTGCTAGATAGATGCGAGGGAAAAGTTAATTAACCATATTTAATTCCCCACAAATTCATTTATTCTTATATTTTGTTTGCTAGGCACATAACAAACCTGTTACCATATCCATAACAAAAAAAACCCATATCATCGCTACAAATAACAGAAAAATAATACTGTTTGTCTATCTGTCCTTCTGTTTGTCTGTGCAATAATTATCAGAAACATCCGAACCGACTTTGTTCCGGTTTTCATAAAAGCTAGTTTGATTGCTGATGACGTTTTAAAGTATCCTGACTAATAATGTATCTTTAAGTCAATATCGACCTCTGTCAAAACTAAGCGCAAACGACATAAGTGAATCGGATTGTCAAATCGACGCACTTTGCTAGGACAAAAAGTGCAAATATTTTTTTTGAGACTAGAGTTTGTTTGTTTGTTTGTTTTTACTTAGAGTTTGTATAAATTTAGGTTTCTGCTAGTGAGAAGTATTTCAGTACATGTGCAGTTCAAGTGAAATAAAAGCTTTTTTTAAGACAATGACCTTTAAAAACCTGGTGGTATCTAGTTTAAATTTCCTTATTTACTTTGTCTTAATTTTCTTTATTGTCTGAATGCGAAAACAATGGAAAGTTATCTACTGTAAGCTAGTTCATATATAATTAAGGTATAATATAATGTCTATTACTATATTGTATTAAGTACTCGGACAATTAATGTAATTAAGTACGTAAGTATATTTATTTTTCTTGTCACATGTTTGAGTTTGACATTATTTGTTTGGAGAAAAGACAAATCATGAGTAGGTAATATACCTAGGTGTTATTAGATTAGAGGGTTCAGTGAGTTACTTTTAAACCGACATCAAAAAAGAGGTTCTCAAGTTGGCCCATATATCTATCAATACTTATAGTAAAGAAACAAAGAAACAATCTGTAGAACGACAATAATTTCAAAAAAAATGGTCTAGGTTTTAAAAATAGTGTCTGTGTGTTTGTTTGTTTATTAGTTTGTTTGTCTGTATGTTTATTCGCACATCACGTAAAAACTATTAAACCTATTGCAATGCGGTTTTCAATGTTCGATAGCTTAGGGTTTTACTAAAAACTGGGCTACTTGGTAACTTAATCCGATGTTTAAATACCGAGTAATCAATAAAAAACTATTTAACGGTTGAACGAATTTTGGAGATATTATATAGTATATTTTACATTATAGGTACTTTTGGTCTTAGAATAACACAAATGGTCTACTTTTAAATGAAATGACCACGCGGGCAAAGCTGCAGGCATAGCTAGTATGTAATAAAAATGTGTCTTATTTAATATTTATACTTGGGACAATGAATAGGTATGTACGTACCTATATTTTAATTCAAAAATGGCACATTTGTGCACCCGCACAACCGCACTCGTTGACGGCACAGATATTTTCTATGGTTTTTAAAAGCTTTTATATAACTTGTAATGTTTGTATGTATGTTTTTTATACATACGTACATTGCAAGTTAGTTATGTAGGTATCAACACAAACATACGATTACATACATGTATTTGTTTAGGTAAAATCTTTAAACCTGAATGAGAACCACTTCCTCTTATCCTACGAAGTTACATTTTTACATGTTGGTTCAGTTCCAATGACAATGCATGTTTATGGTAAGCATGACCTGAATCGACATCCAGGATTAGTTCCAGATAAAGGAACTATTCAATGGTTAACAGCACGGACATAAAATGTTGTGTACACATTTTATTATGATAGCCGGTTTTAAATTTTACCATGGTCTCCAGATAAAAGAACTCCTCAACTGTAATTTTTTTGTACGCATTTTAATATGATAGTAGGCTTAGCAGGACATGGTTAAGTTTTACCAGGACATGGTTGCTTCACTCAGGATTAGGTCCTTAATAGGGAACTCCTCAACGGTTAACTACACAGACACGAAATGTTGTATACGCATTTATTTGTGATAGCCCGTTTTAAGGTTCACCATGATATGGCTACTGAATAAAATCTTTTTTTAAATATTTATTAACTTATAATATTCTAATATTCGCATTTGATAAGATAGCAATTGTTTACAAACACAATAGTAGGTTATTTAAAAGTGACAATATTTTGTGTTGACTTGATCAGCTAATTGCTTTCTGCCGCGTGGTAAGCTAACCATCCCCAGCGCTCACTTCCACCACATAATAAACAATAGCTTGTACTATTTATTTATTCAACCCTTTTCTTTTCCCACAAATTGAGATTAAGCTTACATTGGTGTAGCTACCCATTCCTAATTTTTCCTTTACTCCAACTCCCATTTTTCTCTTTTCAGATGTAATTAATTTTTAGCACGTATGTTGAATAATTTCGTTTTATTAGGTAACTCATATATTATAGCTACCATATAATTTGCAATGTACCTACGTATATTTTCACTGGAAAATTTTATCTTTAACTAGCTGTGCCCGCGGTTTCGCTCGCGTGGTCATTTCTTTAGGTTAAATTACTCTATGTGCTATTCCAAGACCTACAATAAACATTTGATCAAAATTCCTTCAGCCGTTTATAAGTTATTTTGTCGATTTATCGTAGTGTAGTTTTATCGATTGCTCGGCATCTAATTATTGGATTACGATACCAAGTACGCTAGGGCTAGGGCAAACCCTAAGCTATCCAACACTGAAAACTGCATCGCAATCGGTCTAATAGTTTCTACGTGATGCGCGAACAAACATACAGACAAACAAACAGACAGACACGAATTTTAAAAATGTTTTATTCATGATCAGTAGCTCAGACCAATTTTTTAAAATTATCTTCTTTGTACAGACTTTAACGTTATTATTGCCTATAGCTGTGCCCGCAGCGTTGCTCGCATGGTAGTTTTTCTGGGATATAATACTTACAACTTATACTTACTTTATAATACTTTTGGTACTGGAATAATTCATAGGATCATTAGATCCTATGAATTATTCCAGTACCAAAAGTACCAATATAGGTACCTACCTACCTGTGTTAACAACCTTCAGTGGCGATCCGACATGGTCGTGATAGGTTAGAAGACGAAGGCGGGAGCGAAGCGTAGCGAGCATAAAGCCCCATTATAGCTAAGAACCATCTTGTTTACCTCAGCTTTGAAACATAAAAAACAGCAGCTAAATTGGTCGATTCGTTTGAAAGGTACGACTCTCACCTCCTTTTTCTGGAAACTCCCCCTTATATAGCTATAGAAAATATAGAATATAGATAATAATAATATCTAATAACTACAAATAATATAAACAAACATAATTCAAAACAATCTACAGTTTTATTATAGTATAGAAGATAGATAGATCTCGCACTTTAAAGAATCAAATCAGAGAAGGAATGCTATACTATGTTCTGAATTTCCTAAATTTCTCCAAATTATTAATATTATTCCTCTATGAAGAAAAGTAATTTCTTTGAGTACAATCTAAAAATCTTACATTCCCAAATACCTAAATCAATTGTTCATCACATGCTAAGATTTGTATTTAGTCACTTTTAAAGATCAGAACGAGAACGAACGTCATGATATAGCCTGAACTCCTTAAAAAATATAACTAATTTATTTAAGTACCATCCTATACCTTCCCAAACAAAATTCAAAATCAAGTTGTTTGAAGTTGCCTTTGAAGTTGTTTTCTTTGTTGTTTTTTTGAAGTTTGTTGAAACTCGTCTTAGTTTTAGCACTTTGAAGGAACATAACAGAGAACAGTTAAATCATATCAAACAAAAATTATAGTGATTAGCGTAAAATATGTTTAATGATAACTCGATATTATTCCCAGGGTCCAATCGGGATTATGACAACCAGCAACGGTGCTCCAGTCGAAATCAAGGACACTTTGGTGTTAAATTCACCGTCTCTGATGTCCAACGAATTTTTTATGGACATGATGTCTCATCAAATGGAGGAGAGAATCCCTGAAAGGGTTGTCCATGCCAAAGGTGCTGGAGCTTTTGGCTACTTTGAAGTTACGCATAACGTCACGGACATCTGCAAGGCTAAACTTTTTAGTGACATCGGAAAGAAAACTCCTGTCGTTGTGAGATTCTCTCAAACGACTCGCGATAAAGGTGAACCTGATACCGTAATAGATTCCAGGGGATTCGCTGTTAAATTGTACTCTGAGGAAGGCAATTTTGATATCGTCGGTTTTCATACACCAATGTTCCCGTATAAGGAACCTTTACTCTTTCATCCCACATTCAGAGTTGCAAAACGAAATCCTGTTACGAATTTAAAAGATCAAAATATATTTTGGGACGTTATAACCTTAAGGCCTGAAACTCTGAACTTTTTTTTGTATTTTTTGGGAGATAATGGAATTCCATATGGATATCGGTACATGCCTGGCTATAGTATTCACACTTACCAAGTCTATAATAAGCGTGGTGTATCATTCTTTGCTAGATTTCACATGTTGCCTGACTTGGGTATACGCAACATCTATGCTGAAGAGGCAATACAGATGGCTACTTCAGATCCTGATTTCGCAGTTCGAGACCTTTACAATGCGATTGAAATGGGTGATTGGCCGAGTTGGACAGTAAGCATGCAAGTCTTAAGTTCTAAAGACGTGGAAAAAGCTAAGATTGATGTTTTTGACATAACAAAAAAGCTTCCAGAGGACAAATATCCACTGAGGCCTTTGGGAAAATTAGTATTAAATAGAAACCCCAAAAATTATTTTGCCGACGTGGAACAAGTTGCCTTCTGTCCAGGTAATGTAGTGCCAGGGATATTGGGAGCACCGGACAAGGCATTTGAATCTCGAAGATTTTCTTACAAAGCTGCTCAGCGTTATCGTTTAGGATCGAATTTTAACCACATTCGTGTGAATTGTCCTATGAGAAATCTTTATTCGTATGAACGAGATGGAGTGCCCCCTGTTGGCCATAACGGTGGAGACGCACCGAGTTACTATCCAAATAGTTTCCATGGTCCAGTTCCCTATGAAGATAAAAATAGGCCTTGTCTAATAAGTATTAAACAACCTGACGACTCCCTCAATTTCAAGCAAGCAACTGAGATTTATGTAGCATTGTCAAATGACGAACGCAATAGACTTGTTGCGAATATTGTGGCTTCATTGAGTAGAGCAACTAAGCGCTTGCAACAGAAAGTTATTGAATTAATTACCTTGGTCCATCGTGATTTAGCGTTTAGAACAACAATGGCTTTATCTGCAGCTAAATAAATCTAATGTTGGCATTGCAGACTCTCATCAAATTTAATATATATTATATATTATAAAAGCGTAAGCAGCGTAAGCGTAAGTGTGCTCAGTGACGTGCATCCAGTAGACCTATGTTCAGCAGTGGACTTCTAAAGGCTGAAATGAAGATGATGATGATAGGTTTTTACTTAATTTTTGAACATTTTTGCAACAATAATCTGAGGTTTGTTGCCATCGCAACGAAAAAATAAAGTAACTGTTAGATAAGCTAGTTGCCTGACTTTTCTTTATGCGCTTTGGAGACGAGGCCAGTTTGCGAGTCAGTTCAGTGAGTAGGTTTAGTCACTGGTTTTTCACTAGTCTTTGGCTAGTTTAATTAAGTAAGTGTCTTCAAATGTATTCGTACACTAGCTGTACCCGCAGCTTTGCCCGCGTGGTCATTTCATTTAAAAGTTAGGTACTCATACGTGTTATTCCAGGACCAAAAGTACCTATAATATACTACATTTGTTCAGCCGTCGAATAGTTTTTTATCGATTGCTCGGCATCTAATCATCAGATTAAGATACTTAGTAGCCCAGTTTTTAACTCAAACCTTAAGAGAGATTGCAATGAAAATTGCATTGCAATCGATCAAGTAGTTTTTACTTGATGCGCGAACAAACTTACATACAGACCTGCAGTAGTGACCCGACATGGCCGTGATAGGTTAGAAGACGAAAGCGGGAGCTCGCTAAGCTTCGCTAACCTTCGCTCTCGCCTTCGTCTTCTAACTATTCTCGGCCAAGTCAGGTTGCCACTGAAGGCTGTTGGCAGAAATCTATCTGTGTTGCAATAGCAAATAAATAATTAATAGGTTGGTCTAGTGGCTAGTGACCCTGGGAACGAAATCAAACGGTCGCGGGTTCGAATCCTGCAAGGTGCAATCATTTGTGTGATGAGCAAAAATGTTTGTTTCCCAGTCATGGATGTGATATTCGTATTTATGTACGTTATCTAGTGCCCATATTACAGGGTATCCTAGTTTGGGGCTAGGTAATTGGTATGGAATTGTCCCCAATATATTTATTATTATTTATTAATGTTTGTACAGCCACCAAGACACTTTGTGTAATAGAATAGAATAGCGTTATCTGGAGCGCTATTCGAATCTACCTATACCCGATCGCAGCTCGGCCAGTGACGTCATAAATGTTCGAAACCTTTAAGGTGTACTTTCGAAGAATACATTTTCGCTTTCTGGATTTTAAAACATACTCGATGCCAAACATGAACCTCTACAGATTCATGATGCCAACACGGTCTCTGACGTCAAGATCGTTGTGTACGTAATGTATATTTTCGAAATATTATGCAACGACGTCGGCTTTCCTTTAGTTAGTGCATCAGACAGTTCTGTTAGTACAACATGTAAAACATTAAGGATTCTGGCACAGAGTACTATGTATATACTATAAACGGAAATAGAGGCCTATCTTCGCGCCCAATAGGGGTAAAGCTCCAGTGGCGCCTCTGTATTTAGCTAATGGAACTATTGCTTCATGAAAAGTTTTTGTTGAGTGCAAAAGTTTTCGAGGCTACTCGGATACGAACCTGGGAATGACGGCACGTCAGTTGGGTACTGACACCACTGTACCACAAAGGATCTTAAACACTGGCCGAAAATTTAGTGTCCGCTTCTGTCTTTTCACTTTGTTTGTAAACATAAAAAGTGCGAAAAAGTCTTCCCGAAAATTTAGTGTCCGCTTCTGTCTTTTCACTTTGTTTGTAAACAATAAAAAGTGCGAAAAAGTCTTTAAGGCTACTCGGATTTGAACCTGGGTTTGACGGCACGTAAGTCGGGTTCTGACACCATTGCGCCACGAAGGATCTTAGACATAGGTTGAAAATTGGGTGTCCGCTTCTGTCTTTACACTTTGTTTGTAAACCATAATAATTAAAAAACTACCATCTGCAATTACAAAACTTGACAGTTTACTTCAGGAAATTACATAAGCCTTAAAAAAATCAAAGAAAATGTAAAAAAACGCACAAAATATGTAAATGCTTATAAATATTGAGGCAAAACATTCATAGCAGCGCGTGGATTCGATCCATGTGCCTCTGGATGGATGGAAGCGGTGTCTTGCAGGCCAGACACCGCTTCCACTATGCCACTCTGACTTGTGGCATAGGTGCCGAATTTACGGTACCATTTTATAAACGGATGTGCAATTATTATTCCTTTCAAATTAACATAACTTTAGACTCATATCCCGCAGGAATCCCGTATATTTTCGTGATTCAAAGTATTATTGATTTTAACACATAATATAAACTTTGACTGTGCCAAGTTACATCAAAATCCGTCAGGTATTTTCATTTTAATATGTGTTTTTTTTAAATAACTTTCAATCCCTATCCTGCCGGAATTATTGTTTTTTTCGGGATAAAAAGTATTCTAAATGTTCTTAAACATACATAATACGAATATCAACATCCATGACTCGGGAACAAACATTTCTGCTCATCACACAAATGATTGCACCTTGCAGAATTCGAACCCGCGACCGTTTGATTTCGTTCCCAAGGTTACTAGCCACTAGACCAAACGGCCGTCACCTAAAAACCTAAAAATACATTATTACACATAAAATAAATAAAAAACTTTAAAATAAGTACAATGGGCGGTCTTATCGCTAAGAGCGATCTTTTCCAGACAAGTAGATGTCGGGCAAAAGTTTAATATCAAGAGTCAAGTACGACTCTAATCTTTACCATGTATAAGGTAGCATGAGTTATGACTTAATCAATGAATATTAGATACCAGAGTCATAATTAAATATAAAGGACTGACCAGATTTTTAAAACGACCAAAAGGCGCATCGATTGAGCACAATGTCCATCCACTTCTCTGCTGCTGCCCTGAAGCTCCTTGTGCCAACCTCTGGTCTTGGTTTATGTGATAGCGGTGTGCGCCTTGACACGAAGTGCTGAGTGCACGCGACTGCATTTGAAACAGAAGTTTGATGCAGGTGGAACCGGACAGGAGCAGGCTGATAGTCATACATGCACGGACACAAATTAAATCTGCAAAGATACCAAACGCAGTAGCAACGCACGCAGTAGCAACACACGCAGTAGCTACGCACGCAGTAGCTATACACACGCATTAGCGTGACATAGCAAATCTTTGTTTTACTAAAAAGCTGGCAATTTGTAAACAATCACAAATTAAATATTTATATATTTATAAATTTTGACGGCTGAAGAAATTTTGATGGAATGTTGGTATATTGGGATATTAGGTCTCGGACAGCACATGGAGTACTTTTAACCTGGAGAAATAACAAAGCGTACGATACCACGGGCACAACTAGTAATAATAATAATAAATTTATTTCCAAAAAAATACAGATTTTTCCTTAACCATAATAAAATAATCACGGACGAGATTTGAACTCGCATACTATGCCTCTGCGCGGCACATGCTTCTACCAATTCGGCTACCGTTACCTATGCGTCACCATCCAAATTTTTCCATAAGCTTCTTGAAACTGTCTTATGGGAACGGTAACGCCATCTGTTGGTAGTATTTCAAACTAACCAACCAAACACGGCTATCATTGATTAACTTTCTGAAAGAATGATAACGCCTCCCAAATCTATTTTTCAATTTTATCCAATAGATGACTTTACCGTCCCCATAAGACGGGTTCAAGAAGCTAGTGTTCCGCACAGACGCACAATACGCGAGTTCGAATCACGTCCGTGATCCAAATTTATCCATTAGAAAATTAATATACATATATGCTTACGCTAAGCAGGCGTTAACTGCTAATATCATAAAAAATAGGACCCAATCTGGTGAGGTAGAAGCCGAGTAAACTGGTGTAATTAGTTACACCAGATTTTAAATCATACCCTAACTAAGCAATCTGACAATAAAAACCGCATTGCAATCGGTCCAATAGTTTTTACTCGATGCTTAGTTTTAAAATCTTATTTTAACAATACTGAAAAAAAAAAAACAAATTTAGGCAGGTGGGTAAGCATTTCTGACTCAATATTCTTCTACGCCGTTGTTTATGAGTTTTATTTCTTAGATCAATCATGTTAATAGTCTAAGCCTGTTAATGTATTTGCGTAAAATAAAACAGTTGCCTATTAGACATTCCTAAAGAAAACAAGTTGTAACTTGAAATTCACAAATGAACTATGCCCACTTACCAAGTCAATCGTCCAGGCACACCCTCAACTCTTCCGGAGGAATCTCTGCAGAATGCGTCTCCAAGATCCCTGGAGGCTGGAGCTCACTACCCACAATGCCGCCCGCATTGTGGGTAGTGAGCTCCAGCCTCCAGGGATGGTAAAAAACACGTAGCACTTCCAGAAAGATCAAAGTTTGACACAAACACCCACACCACGTTTATGAGACAAAGTTTTTAAGAATCATCAAGCTTTTCCAATATTTGCGTGTCCGAGGGCAATATTAGTTACCAGCCATGCCGTAATCCACGTAGGCAATGATAAGATGCCTTTGAAAGAAGCCTCTTGAGAATGAATCCTTTGCTCAGCTAATCACAAGCGAGCGCGACAGGATGAATTTTCCTAAGTCTCGACCGCTAACGCCATCTCTTAAGCCTAGGGTGAAGGCCGAAAAATATCAATGAGAGCGGGAGACTGCATGCATATACAAAGGTTTTCCATAGTTCAATTATATTTTATCTTTATGTTATGTGAATTATTATTAGGTATGATATTGACGCTTCACCACAATCAAATGGTTCGATGTGCACCCTCTAGCACTGTGTTCGAGGGTTTAATTCAAGTTACAAAGTAATGTCTTTAGAAAAATATCTGCTACTGAATTTTGACAATAAGATAGGTACCTAGACGGATATTATTCGGCAGGTGTCGTTCAGGGCTGTATTTACTTTATTTGCGTGGGCAGTTCGGTGCCATACTAGGCACGCAAACTCACCAGCTGAAAAACACAGCGCCAAACCTGTGGTTCAGAGGACGTGCTGTCTGCTCCCCATTTTGTGGATGTTAAGCGGTGGAGCAAGTTATTTCTGGAGACAACTTTCTGCATTGTACTGAGACAATAGGCCTTGTAGGTGAGTAACCTATAGCGTACCTTACCTGTACCTTTGCGTTTGCTGAGTCAGGACCTGTTTTTGACAACACACAGCATTATTTTTTTGTTTTTGATAATTTTTAATGTTGTGTTGTCAGAAATAAATGTATTTTCTTTCTTTTCTTTCTTTACCTATAGAGTACCTGTAACGGTTTGGAACAGTGTTCAATCATGAAACCTCGTCAAGAGATGTTAAGACTGCGGCAGCGTGGCGATTACAAAGGTGAAATGCGCATGATTGAGTGTTTGCCGGGTTGGGTCTGAGAGCACTCGCATCATAATACTTGCCTAACCTCTCAACCGACAATTTTCTTCAGCCTTTTCAAAGATAGATGTTTGCGCTGCCAAGGCTAGGCCATTCCCATATATGAAATGCTCTGTGGCCGGATAGTTGGGCTGGTCGTTAGTATATATATTGAAGAGCGCTGGTACCAGCACACCTCCCTGCGGAAGTCCATTTTTTTGGCAACGCCATCTCCTATCAGCTAGAAAATGAACTTGAAATCGCCGATTTCTGAGGAGTTCTGCAAGTATTTGTACGAAATCTGTATCATCGGTTAGACTGCTTAATTGATGTAGGAGCTTTTTAGTATCAACGGTGTTGTAGGCAGATGATAAGTCAATGAAAGCAACTCCAGTGACTTTGTTTGCTTCATAACAGTCCTCTATGTGCTGAGTGAGATTTTTTGTATAAACGGTTTTGTAGGCAGATGATAAGTCAATGAAAGCAACTCCAGTGACTTTGTTTGCTTCATAACAGTCCTCGATGTGCTGAGTGAGATTTAGGACTTGACTGGAACAAGACTTTTTCGGTCTGAACCCAGCTTGTTTCGGTATTAAATTTGGCTAAATAGTAGTAGTAAGACGGTCTAAGAGCAACCGTTCGAACAGTTTATGCTAAAATGAATTAGGTACTTACTAATGGTGAGACTTAACCGTTTGTGAAACATTGTACCTATCGCATATTGATTATGATCCCTTGAGCTCGATGCTGGCTTGATATCGAGCCCGTCAATTGTTCTAATCAAAGAAACTCGTAAACAATGGCGCGGAAAGAAAATCACGTTCATATGACGATTCATTGATGTCTTAAGCTGCCTCTAAACTACGACTCACAGCTCACGACATGAAATCCAACGAATAAGAAGCAGAAAAAATATACGAAATATATGCCGAGAAGTAATCCACACTCCCGTTAGTGGGTCGTTCGTGGGCAAAGTGTGGAGCGGGCTTCAGGCGCAACATATTGGCAAATCACATGATCTAATGCGAATATTCAATTTCATGTCGCGATTTGATTTAGCTTTGGTCCGTTTGGGCGGGATATGGGCCTCAGAGAAGTGGACTTGTTTGTTTGGAGTCGCAAAATGTGACAGAGGCTTCCTGCCTTGTCTCTTCCGTTACGTTAGAAAAGTTGCCTGGAAGTCTCGAGGAAGGCGAAGCGGACACTTAAGTTACTGTAAGCAACAACGCTTCGTAGATCAAGAGTGGACTCCAAAAAACATAGCGCCGGAGCCGGTGAGGGAATTGAAAGTGATCTACTGAAGAAAGAGTGTTGGTGATATTACGTATTTCTTGTTGGTTCATAAGTTCAGTGTGGATGAACTCGGGGATGAGAGTCTTTTGTCATTTTAAAATGTAAGGTAGAAGTTTTTTTCTTGACTTTCTACCTTTGCTAGGGCAGGTTTGCTGAGTTTGTAAGGGTGTTTTCTGTGGATAGGATGGTGCTTTCGGCGAAAAGATCTCGAATAAGTCCACACAGGTTTAATGTAACGGTTTTGATTTACGATAACTATAAAGTAGGTATGCAAGTGTCTAGATAGCAAGTGAAAGTGACACAATTTTGATTTTGTATTAATTTATTTTTGATGGAGCTGATTACAGAGGGATTCCTATTAGATTTGTATTTTTTTTTGTATTTATTGAATGGTAAGGCATTTTGCTTGAATTTTGTTGAGGAAGCGATTTTTGTTTTAACGCCCATACAATACAGCCACGCCGCCGGCGCCACGCCGCCGCCGCGTGATTTTCACCAGCGCGCCGCCGCCGTGAAATATAGGGTCGGCGCCCATGTCTAATTCGAAGTTAGATAAAGAAATAGCTAGCAGTATAACATACATTGGCGATTAAATATCCCGGTTAATATTTTTTATTTACCAGCACCACCTAATGCTATTATCAGTCCAACCATGAATGGGTTTAAGATTTTAGGTGCCACATTTCATCAGTCCAGTGAAAAATAATTTACTATACCCTTATAATTTCCTACACCCCTATAATATATCAAGAGCTCATGCTAATACCATTTCAAAAATGTATAAAATTAAACCAATATCAATTATTGAGAAAAACAAGTAAAAGTTATTGTAAAAATACAAAAGCCTGACTATTGAACACACACAGTATATTCACACGAATATACTGTGTGTGTCTATTGAATAACATTTTAAACAGCTCACGTGCTACGTCGGGTTTTTGCTTTTCAGACACGATAGCGGACGGACGCAATGCGATGCGAGCTGACCACCCGCAAAAGTAATAGTGAATTAATTTAATGTATCCTATTTACCTACATAATTTACTTAACTTTTATAGTTGCAATTGCAACATTGGACCATCTATGTACCTACAAGTTATGTACCTACAAGTTATGTACCTACTTACATAGCTTGCATTACCTAAAATTAAAATTTTTGTGGTAAGCTTGAAAGACAATTTCTACTATTTAGGTTAAAGAATTATATATTTTTGTAATGATATTTAGATGCCCTTCATTTTGATACCTACGCTAGGTTTTAGACATTTTTTGTTCGGTCGTAAATATAATATGGCAACTGTAAGCCTCCATATTAGTTTTCTTGACACTTAATTTATATCCTATATAACTCGCGTAATTAAGAAGAATCTAATGATACCTCATTTATCAAAATCCATCAAGCCGTTTAGGCTGTAGGACGCGCCTAATAAACGTACAAACAAACAAACATACAACCACAACACCTTACCCTCCTCAGTCAGTTAAAAACTATATATCCAGAGTAAAACTAATTTTCTGACTGCGCTAAGTATCATAAGCAAGTGAAAATACAGAAACCAGCTCAATTTAACAATGGAAATGCGGATTTATTGAATTACAAAATTAATACTTTTGTTATGACAGTTTTTTTAGATTATTTTGCACATTGCTACTACAGCTTGTTTATTCTCTAAGCAATGCAGGTCACAATAATATTTTGCCGGATCGCTTCGTTTCGGATTCGATCCCTTAGAGGAACTCCGAGCATAACTCGTTCCATAGGTCGATGCAGTTAGTGGACCAATCCCATTGTCCAATTCGGCTCCATATGTCATCACAGGTACCGTAGGATGCACTGGTTGTAGATGTTTCTCTTCAGGACGTTTCTCTATAGGTATCACCATTAGCGATAAGTAGACAGGTAAGGCACTACTTCATACCTTTCATATTGTTTTAAATATTACTGGAAAATAATTATTGAACCAAGGAACTTCATTAATAGTTACTTACTGTATGACGTCAATATGTACATTTGTAAGCGGTATAAAACATGTTTCTAAATGTATGAGCTCTGCTATCACGCTTTGTTGTATCATAGATACACACCGAAGAAAAATGATAATATTATTATCTGTTATCTTTGTGTTCACAACGGTCGTTGCTGATCCAGCATCGAATCAGCTTCCCAATTACGAAATGAAGACTTCTGTAAGTTTTTTTGTATGTTCTAACTCTGTACCTAAACTAACTTTTTTTTACATATTTAATCAAAGAATATCCATGTTTAAATATTTTTTACACTTTCCGTTTCTTCTTTTACCAAATAATATAGTTTATTTAGTGAATATTACGCTATCTTTAGGCTATAGAAATAAAAAAATTAGGTTACGGAACCCTGAATCTTCTAGGTGCACCAGAATTTAAATTCATTTCGTTTAATGTAATGTCACTACCGTTTTTTTACTCTATTACAATATCGGATGGTGTCGTATTCCCCCCCCCCCCCCCCCCCCCCCCCCCAATATTAGAACATTTAAAAAAAAGTTTAATTAAACTGTACCTAGAATCTGTGACCTCATCATCATATCATCATCATGTCAGCCTTTAGAAGTCCACTGCTGAACATAGGCCTCCTCCCAAAGAGCGCCATGACGAGCGATCCTGTGCCACATCCATCCACCGACTTCCTGCGATGGCTACAATGTCGTCGGTCCATCGTGTGGGGGGTCTCCCCACACTTCGCTTGCTTGTTCGTGGTCGCCATTCGATAACATTTATTCCCCAGCGGTTGTCTGTTCTGCGAACTATATGGCCTGCCCATTGCCACTTCAACTTGCAAACTCTGAGAGCTATGTCGGTAACCTTCGTTCTTCTGTGACCTACCTACGACAAACCCTATCACGTGCATGTCGGTCCGGGCACCCAGATGCACTGATATGTAAAATTTGTTTTTACCGCACATTTAGTAAAATTGGTTCAGTGGTACTGTTTATAGTGGGAACTGTGCTAGAAATACAGTATTTACATATTAAGGTTAAATTATTATTATATTTGTTTATTCATCCCGTTTCCTACAATTTGAACAACGCAACGCAACGAAGTGGTGGGTTTTTTCACTTTCTTGAGTGGAGGCAAACGTAGTGTAGGATGCCCTTCGGTCAGATGGGGTGACGATTCATACAAATTAGCTGGCAGCAATTATATGAGGCTAATGCAGGCTGAACATTAGGAGAGGCCTATGTCCAGCAGTGGACTAATGCAGGCTGTTCAAGATGATGATGTACTTTGAATTATCCTAACAGAGAAAAAATGCCATGCAAAAATCTGATCTACTGAAAATGAAACTGAGTATTCCCAGTGCCCTTCTATTCCCATAGAAATCATAAATCAAGTTGTTGCCATTGAAGTTCGCCTTTATTTTATTACTTCGAAGGAACGTAACATAGAACAGTAAAATCATATCAAATAAACATTAATGGTTGGTGTCAAATGTGTTTATTGATAACTTGATACTATTTTCAGGGTCCGATTGGAATTATGACAACAAGTAACGGTGCTCCAGTAGAAATCAAAGACACTTTAGTATTAAATTCACCATCCCTGATGTCCAATGAATTCTTTATGGACATGATGTCTCATCAAATGGAGGAGAGAATCCCTGAAAGGGTTGTCCACGCCAAAGGTGCTGGAGCTTTTGGCTATTTTGAAGTAACGCATAACGTCACGGATATCTGCAAGGCTAAACTTTTTAGTGACATCGGAAAGAAAACTCCTGTCGTTGTGAGATTTTCTCAAACGACTCGCGATAAAGGAGAACCTGATACCGCAATAGATTCTAGAGGATTTGCTGTCAAATTTTACACTGAAGAAGGCAATTTTGATTTCGTCGGTTTTCATACACCAATGTTCCCGTATAAGGAACCTTTACTCTTTCATCCCACATTCAGAGTTGCAAAACGAAATCCTGTAACGAATTTAAAAGATCAAAATATATTTTGGGACGTTATAACCTTAAGGCCTGAAACTCTAAACTTTTTCTTGTATTTTTTGGGAGATAATGGAATTCCATATGGATATCGGTACATGCCTGGCTTTAGCATCCACACTTACCAAATCTATAACAAGCGCGGTGTATCATTCTTCGCTAGATTTCACATGTTGCCTGACTTGGGTATACGCAACATCTATGCTGAAGAGGCAATACAGATGGCTACTTCAGATCCTGATTTCGCAGTTAGAGATCTTTACAATGCGATTGAAATGGGTAATTGGCCGAGTTGGACAGTAAGCATGCAAGTCCTAAGTTCTGAAGATGTTGAAAAAGCTAAGATTGATGTTTTTGACATAACAAAAAAGCTACCAGAGGACAAATATCCACTGAGGCCTTTGGGAAAATTAGTATTAAAAAGAAACCCAAAAAATTATTTTGCTGACGTGGAACAAGTTGCCTTCTGTCCGGGTAATGTAGTGCCAGGTATATTGGGATCACCAGACAAGGCATTTGAATCTCGACGATTTTCTTACAAAGCTGCTCAGCGTTATCGTTTAGGATCGAATTTTAACCACATTCTTGTGAATTGTCCTATGAGAAATCTTTATTCGTATGAACGCGATGGAGTGCCCCCCGTTGGTCATAACGGTGGAGACGCACCGAGTTACTATCCAAATAGTTTTAACGGTCCAGTTCCATACGAAGATAAGAACAGACCTAGTCTTATTAGCATTAAACAACCTGACGACTCGCTTAATTTCGAGCAAGCAACTGAGATTTATGTAGCATTGTCAAATGACGAACGTAATAGACTTGTTGCTAATATTGTGGCTTCATTGAGCCAAGCAACTAATCGCTTGCAACAGAAAGTTCTCGAATTAATTACCTTAGTACATCATGATTTAGCGTTTAGAACAACAATGGCGTTATCTGCAGCTAATTTGGAACTGTAACTAATGTTAGCATTGAATAATCTAATCATATATAAATAATATAATAGCGAAAGTTTTATGTGTATGTATTTATTTATTTATTTACAAGCTGTGCTTCGCGGCTTCGCCCGCGGCTTTGCCCGCTTGGTTATTTTTCTAGAATATAATTATTAAGGATCCGATGTGTTATTCCAGAACCTAAAGTAACAATATCATCAAACTTTGTTGAGACGCCAAATTGTTTTTTAATCAATTGCTTGACTTCTCTACTCATGACATTTCGATATCAAGTCCACCAGTTTATAAGCCAAGCCCTAAGCTATCCGACAGTCATAACTGAATCGCAATCAGTCTGACCAAGCTTTTTTTTGAAAAATTCTTAATCGGAGAATCTGAGAAATTTGACCAATTTGACCAGCCCACTGCTACTTTAGCTTGCTTATCTTTTGAGTCATGTCGGTAATCTTGGTTTCCCGTCGAATATCTTCATTACGAATCTTGTCTTTCAGAGAAACTCCAAGAATAGCTCTCTCCATAGCTAACTGAGCAACCTTAAATTTGTGGATTAGTTTGACCGTGAGTGCCTACGTTTCGGCTCCGTAGGTCATGACTGGAAAGACGCACTGATTGAAGATTTTTGTCTTCAGGTATTGTGGTATGGACGACGATAAGACTTGACGAAGCTTGCCAAAAGCTGCCCTACCCAGCTGAATTCTTCTGTTGGCTTCCTTCTCAAAGTTGTTCTTACTTAATTGCAATATTTGCCCAAGGTAAACATTTTTTTGGATAACTTCAAGAGTTATACATTGACTGCAATCGGTTTCGGGTCAACAAGATCGTTAAACATAATCTCGGTTTTATCTATCTTCATTCCGAGACCAATGTGTCGAGAAGCATCATCTAAGTTTGTCAGCATACTTTGCAAGCCTTCCGCTATTAGGACTATATAATTGGCAAATCGTAAGTGTGAGATGTTCTCACCATTGATATTAATGCCTATTCCTTTCCAATGCAGTGTCTTAAACATATCTTCCAAGGCATTAGTGAACAGTTTCAGGGACATAACCACCCCCTGTCTCACTCCCCTGCGTAGTTGGGTATTATGTTTAGACTGTTGGTTTTGTACTTGGACATTCATAGTCGCATCGTCATACATACGTCAGCCAGTCCACTTGACATCGCTGCAAAGACTCCTGAACCACCTTATCCTTTTCAACGGAGTCAAAGGCCTTCTCATAGTCCAAAAAAACAAGACACAGGGACTGTTTATAGTCTTCAGACTTCTGTATAACCTGCGTATAACCTGCGTCATGACTGGAAAGACGCACTGATTGAAGATTTTTGTCTTCAGGTATTGTGGTATGGACGACGATAAGACTTGACGAAGCTTGCCAAAAGCTGCCCTACCCAGCTGAATTCTTCTGTTGGCTTCCTTCTCAAAGTTGTTCTTACTTAATTGCAATATTTGCCCAAGGTAAACATTTTTTTGGATAACTTCAAGAGTTATACATTGACTGCAATCGGTTTCGGGTCAACAAGATCGTTAAACATAATCTCGGTTTTATCTATCTTCATTCCGAGACCAATGTGTCGAGAAGCATCATCTAAGTTTGTCAGCATACTTTGCAAGCCTTCCGCTATTAGGACTATATAATTGGCAAATCGTAAGTGTGAGATGTTCTCACCATTGATATTAATGCCTATTCCTTTCCAATGCAGTGTCTTAAACATATCTTCCAAGGCATTAGTGAACAGTTTCAGGGACATAACCACCCCCTGTCTCACTCCCCTGCGTAGTTGGGTATTATGTTTAGACTGTTGGTTTTGTACTTGGACATTCATAGTCGCATCGTCATACATACGTCAACCAGTCCACTTGACATCGCTGCAAAGACTCCTGAACCACCTTATCCTTTTCAACGGAGTCAAAGGCCTTCTCATAGTCCAAAAAAACAAGACACAGGGACTGTTTATAGTCTTCAGACTTCTGTATAACCTGCGTCATTGTATGTTTATGGTCTATGGTGCTAAATCCTCCTGAAACCCAGCCTGTTCAGTAGATTGGAATTCATCAAGTCTTCTTGCGAGACAATTTGAGACGACCTTCAAAAACAACTTACAAACGTGGCTAAAGAGTGAAATAGGTCTGTAGTTCTTTAAAAGGATTTTGACCCTTTTTTTAAAGAAGAGTACTAACATACTCCTGCGTCACGCCTCTGGGGTTCTCCCACTGTTCAGAACGGTGCTGAACCCCTGAAGCTCCCGAAGTACGGGTTTCCTCCATGCTTTCAAGAGCTCCGAAGTTATACCATCCTCACCAGGGGCCTTTGCATTCTTAAGTTGTTTGAGCGCCATCTCAATCTCATCTAGGCTGACGTCTAGGTAGAATTTTCTTAGGTTATTGTACTCAGTCCATGCAAAAGAATGTATCTATTGCAGTAAATATGAAAAACAAATAACTAATAAAAGATGAAACTAGGCATTATTAAATTAGTCAAAATTCAAACTTGTTATCCCTGCGACATAGCAGGAATTGGTGGAATAAAGAAACTCACACACATACAAACATACATGAATGCTAAAAACATAACACTCTTTTTTTTGGGCAGTCGTGTAAAAAAGAGCACTTGGGCGTTTTATACACGAATAGTAATCCGACTGCGATCCAAACCAAACCGTGGAGTGAAACGCCCCAGAACAGTTTGACTACATTTAATCATAGAACCAAAGCCAATATCACATCGCATAGACCCATACGCCTATAGGCATTCTCCTTTATCAATTTTTAAATTATAATTGTCTATCTTCACTATATCTATACATATAATAAAGCAGTAAGTTACAAAAAGTCTGTACATGAAGATAATAAAAAAATAAAGAGTCTGTCTGTTTGTCTGTTCGTATAAACTACTGGACGAATTGCGGGATTCACTGTTAGGTAGATTAGGTTTTGACTTAAAAACTGGTGTACCTGTTATCTCAATCCCATGAGTAGAAGGCGAGCAGTCGACAAAAAACTATTTTAACGCTTGACAGAATTATGATGAAATGTAGTTTAATGACTGGTCCACAAGCTCGGAACGAGCTATGTTCGGAGTTTCTCTGAGAGATCGAATCCAAAATGATGTGATTCGGAAGAGAATTAAGATAACTGACATAGCTTGGAGAATAAGCAAGCCGAAGTATCAATGGGCTGGTCACTTTTGTCGTAGAACCGATAACCTTTGCGGTAGACGAGTTCTAGAGTGGAGACCGCGAATCGGCAAACGTACGTAGTGTAAGACGCCCTTCAGCTAGCGAGATGAAGTGACGATCTGCGCAAGGTAGCTGGCAGTAATTGGAAGAGAAGAGCAGAAGATCGGACTCAGTGGCGTGCCTTGTGATAGGCCTATGTCCAACAGAGGACTAATATAGGTTGCTGATGATGATGTAGTATATTGTAATTTATATATATTTTTAGTTCTGAAATAAATTAGTTACTTTTGACCCATCGAAATAACGACGCGAGCAAGGCCGCGGGCAGAGCATGTTCATGTAATAAAAATTCAAAAACACTTCATATTATCTTGCACCAATTACTTGGCCCGATTCGTTTATTTCACAATTCATTGGACCATGACGTGATGTTAGAAAACTCTTGCACGCCATTCACTTCATTCCATTATGCTGTAAGGTTGCATAGTCCAGATGCAATTCAGATTTTATAAGGCCGAAACACATGTATTGCACGAGACAATTAGAACGAAATCACGAATCTATGATTTTTTAGCTACGTGGTCTTATCATGTCCCCCTTGAGGGAGACAAGGAGTTTTATTAGTGGTCTTTTTTAGTGGTCCTGGAAGGAAGACAAAATTATTGAAAACTTGGCTGACCCGGTGTTCCCCCTGGGGGAGACAAGAAGATTTTGCTTTTAGTCTTGGGTCCCCCGATCGGGTGAGATAAAGTTCCATACATTTTTCGTAATGTTTTTTTATGCTCTCCTGTAAAATCAATGGTTTGGTTTCGTTATGAAGATATCCGACGGAGAACCATGGTAACCGACATAATTCTAAGGATTAGTCACCTAAAGTGGGTTGGTCATATTTCCCGAAGAACTGATAACCATTGGGATAGAAAAAAACATCAACCGCATTTACTGCATCTGATATTATTAAAAAACACAGAATAAATAATAGTGCTTTTTATTATCTGATTGAACTCAACTTCTAGTCAATGGGCGCTTGTGATTTTATACCTATTTAGGTAATAGGTAGCTGTGCCAGCGGCACTGCCTGCGTGGTCATTTGTCTAAGTTTTAAGTATTCTATTTGGTATTCCAGGACCAAAAGTAGATACCTCTGGAGTACAATAGTATTTATTTCATCATAATTCGTTCAGCTGTTATGGATTGCTCGCCTATTACATAGCAAATGGTTTTACCAATTACACAAGATTTTAAGTTAAAATCTAAGCTATCCAAAAGTGATACACACGTCTCAATCGGTCCAGTAGTTTTTACGTGATGCTCAAACATATATACATACAAAAAGACAGACAGCCACCAATAAAAAAAGCTATATTTTTGTTTAGTTATTATTGCCTTATGGCTTTTTTTTAATTATCTTCGTTGATCAGTTATTTTTTTTATTTACCGACTACAGCAAAGCAAGGGAAGGGTAATGAGTTTAACAGTCTATTTACGAGTATGTATGTATACATCAATGTGGGTATGTGGATATTCCACCATAGCGTCGCCCCTATTGGTCCGATATTGAAAAGCGAGGTGTCAATCGATTTGTCTTCATTGATAGACTGTCAGCAGCTTCTTTTTTTTACCCGACTACGGCGAATTAAAAGAAGGGCTATGTTCAACTAATAAAAACTTGGTCTGATTTTGACAAGCGATGGATCAATCGATTCATCTTCATATTTAAAGTGTCATAGGTTTCTTTTACCCAACTACGGCGAATGTAAGGTTTATGTATTCAAACTAAAATAAAATATTTTCCCAAAAAAAATTAAATCGACTTCATAATAAAAAAAAAGGTTTGTAAACAACCACTAAAAAGAATGAAATAATTACAATTGAGCCAGAACAGAAATGAGATAGACCAGATTTCGAAAAGCTTTTTCGAAATTATCAACGTAATAATAAAGCAAAAATACAACATACGATAAGAAAGAGTTTTTTGAAGGCGGTACCAAACCCAGGGATCATTTAAATCTAATATCTTTTAGTGAATAAAACCTACATATATAACAACTGAATTAGTTTTGATCATTTTTCATCATTTTGTTGTTGCGTTCCTGTGACTACCTTCCGGCTCCATCACCAGACCCTAAAAACCACATAGCACCAGATAACTCATCAAGACAAACCAAATGAGCCCAAACTTGAAGGGATTCCATCATCCTATTGTATAGTTCTTTTAACTACTACTACTACTACTAACTACTACTACTTCTACTGCTACTACTATTACTACTGTAGTTTTTAATTGTCATCAGAACTACACCCATGTGCAAAACTTCAGCACCTTTGGACGTTCTTAAATTGTTCAAAATTGACTTTCAATCCAGTCCTAGACATTATGACAAAGTGAATTAAATTAAAGCTTGTTAGCTACTTAACCAATTTTGATGAAATTTATACAGTTCCATACTAGAGGTCTTCTTACTCAAGTAAAAACAATCATCTAATTCAGTTCAGAAATCCCAAGATATTAGAGAACATTAACTATAAAACAAATTGATTTAATAATAAAACCACAGAACCAATTTTGATGAAATTTGTATGGGACTACACATAAAGTTTACCCTTTTGAATAAAAAATTAACCATCTAAATCGGTTAAGAAATCTCAGAAATAAACACAAAATAAAGGCAATATAAACACAAAATCGAATGGATTTACTCAACAAAACTATTTATTCTCGAAAAACTGCTGAACCCATTTTGATACAATTTATATGGGACCATTTGGAAAGTATACTCTTTCAAACAAAAAAAGAATTTGTAAAATCGGTCCACAATTGACGGAGATATCGACCGACATAAGAAAAAAAAAAAAAAAAAAACATACATACAGCCGAACATATAACCGTCTCCTTTTGTGAAGTCGATTAAAAATGGTCCGATGTTGACAAGCTAGTATCAATCGGTTTGTCTTCATCGCAAGAGTGTCTTATGCTATATTTTACCCGACCGTAGTCGGGTTACAGTTTAAAAAAAAAAAAAAGATATCGGTCTAGGCAATCGTTTGACCACGATCTCACCTGATGGAAAGCGATGATGTGGTCGAAGGTGTAGCACGCTTGCCTAGTAGATACCTATTCACTCTTGACTTGAACACACCGGGGTTATAATTTACCGGAAACACTGACGAGGGCAGGGCATTCCACTCCTTTGCAGTTCTTATAATAAATGAAGAAGCGTAACGCTTCGTTCTTGTGCGCTGAAATGAAAGGGTGGCGCTTTGCTGATCGTCTAGTCGTACGGTGCTAGAAAGGTGATGGGGGAATCAGGTTATGCAGTTCTTGTGCAGACTCTCCATAGTGCAATCTGAAGATAACGCCAGGCTTGCTACCTCACGTCGATGCGCCAGACTTTGAAGCATAACATGAATGTCTTGTTGCTTTATTATAAGTATAAAGATAGATTAGACTATTCGAAGTCGAACATACACAGCAGTGCGTTCTTGGGACTAGTGTTGCGGTTAACCTAATTTTCTTAACAAATTTCGAGTTTTATATTCATCACGGACTAAGTAGTTAATTGGCAATGGACGAGCCAAGTAGGTTTTAGTGCCCTGCTGCACCGATGTTTTTTTTAAAGAATTGCAGATAACATCGCTACATATGCTTCGGAGGACGCACGCCAAAGTAAATTTTTTTGTTGACTTGCTCAATGGCACCCAGGACTTATTATGTAGTTGCAGTCGTTAAGCCATGTCAGAGGCCCTTGGGCGGTCTGACACTATAGAGGCCACAACCACTTAAATACTGACAAGCAGGCAAGGAACCAATGTGCAAATGCTTTTATGGCGTTTTTGAAGTATACAATGATTAAAAGGCTTGCCACACACACACACATCTGTAAATGAAAAGAAGGACAAAAACATATTTTTTCTATTTCCTTTGTATTGTTTATCGCGAAAAAAAGCATCCTATAAAAGAGTATATAAATACTACTAGGATATTAAAAACTAATGCAAAAGTAGGTATAGCACCAATGCTCTTGAAGTTTTTTGACAGACTTGTTATTTCCTTTCCAACCGTTTCTTAACAACAATAAGTAATACTTACAATTTCCCGAAACAAAAAGTATCCTATGTTTTATTCTAGGATATAAGCTATCTCCATTCCAAATTTCATCAAAATCCGTCAAGCTGTTATCGCGTGAAAGCTCCCCAAACAAACTAACAAACATAAAAACAAACAAACAAAAAAACAGACAACGTTTCATTTTTATATATTGGTATAGATTTACAAAGTATCGAAGTAAGTACAGCTTATATGTACTGTGGATAATATTAATATGATACGGACACGGATATGGATAATATGTATATCCATAACGTTCCTATTTAAAAGGACGTGGTCAAGTTAAAATGTAGGTTATCTACATTTATTTGCATATTTATTCGGTTTTACAAAGAACACGAGGTTAATTAAAGTCTGTACCTTATAAAGAAATATATTCAGAACAATTCACACTAATTACCTAGCCTCAAACTAGGATACCATGTACTATGGGCACTAAATATAGTTTTTTTTTTAAATTTTACATCCATGACACGGAAACAAAAATTTCTGATCATCAAACAAATGATTGCATCGAACCCGCGACGGTTCAATTTCGTAGTTAGGGTCACTAGCCACTAGACCAATTAGGTCTCCGCTAACCGTCTAGGTCTCTCTCTTCTTAGTCGTAATCTTCAATAATGAAGATCGTGTCTAGACGAAATATTCAGTATCACTCCTTGCACCAAACTTTTCCACGATGTCCTGTCCTCGGCTTTTTTACCCTTTAGGTACCGAACCATAAAAAGATGGGTTTGCAAGGTGGGTAATTGGTAGATCAAAATGACCAGGACTATCAAGTCGTACTGTTTAATCAGAATAAAATACAAGAGGACTACACATTCTACGCAACCTTATGTTAACGGAGTTCATTACCACTGAAATCTCCTACAAAGAAATCATCATTTAACATACATAATAAAAAAATAAATTAAAACGTAACTTTGTATGAATGGGTGGACTTTCGCTTCCTTACGCAACCTCCTATGCGTATACATACCTGTGCGTAATATGTGCACATGGAGTGCAACAGATTTAGCGGACGTGCATCAGAGGTGGACGGGGTGAGCGCAATACAGTGCCGCACATGGTTTTGCAATTGTTATAGGCTGGCGTGGCACTTTCCATCAGGTGGACAACCTGCATGACAGTTGCGAAAAAACGAGTCTTAGAGCTGCAGATCGTCAACTCTCAGAAGCATCAAATCCAAGAGCTCACAACTACATTGGCCTTCAAAACTTAATATCACATTTTAATGTCTGCCTGTTTGCGCATCACGTTAACACTACTGGACTGATTGCGATGCTATTTTCACTGTTGGATAGCTTCGGTTTTGACCTAAAATGTACTCTGTATCTGTCAATCCGATGAGTAGGAGCCAAGCAATTTAATAAATAAAACTAAATCTTTAATTTTAAAAGTGTGGTACTAAGTTTTAAATAAACCTGCTAGACCGTTGCGATGATTTCCATTGTTGGATAGCTTTAGTTTTTACTTAAAAACTGGTGTACTAGTATCTCAATCAGATGAGTAGGAGTCAAGCAATTTAATAAAAAAATAATTAATTTTAAAAGTGTGGTACTAAGTTTTAAATAAAACTGCTAGACCGTTGCAATGATTTCCGTTGTTGGATAGCGTTATTTTTGACTTAAAAACTGGTGTACTTGGTATCTTAATCCGATTAGTAGGAGCCAAGCAATTTAATAAAAAAAAAAATTTTAAAAGTGTGGTACTAAGTTTTAAACTAAGTGCTAAAGTGCTGAACTATGCGAGTTATTTCTGCGATTTATTTTATGTTCTTGTAAAATAGATCACTTTTTAACAGTTATGAAATTCGTCACGGACCATAAGTCTGTCGCGGCCGTTGCAAGGTCGAGAGAGCCAAGTATAAAGCAAGCTGACTGGGTGCAAGACGGTTTGTTTGGATCGATCTCTATTGGAGACTTGCTACCATAAGTGTTAATTGGAAACATCTGAGTAGACACATAAATCGTTGTTGGTAATGAAATGATTACAACCAATAATCAAATTCCTTGAATAATAATATAAACATAGAATATACTAAAGCACGTTAGCACGTTTTTCAAAGTGACAGAAACCAGTGAAGATGAAGACTTTAGTGGTGCTGCTGCTGGTGAGGATGACAATGAGTCATGTCCAAGAAAAGCCGGCTCCAGCCGCACAGCAGATTGTCAACTTCAAGGAGAAAACAAAGGTATAGAGATATTAAGATATGCCTTTGCCTTATTATTTCCAGGTTGCGCATTAAATCCAATTACATCATTGTTGCTGAAGCTGCGTGTTTTTCTTACTTTATCAGTTATCTACATACAAAGGTTGACTGGACTTATCCAGTTCTCAAAAATGATCGCATCGCTTTAAAAAAGATAACTCCATTTACTTTAGTTTTAATTTACACTAAACTTTGCATAATGTGGACTATAATGGTGTGAATAAAGAATTTGTAATCATGTTGTAAGATTTAAAATAGAGCAGATTGGAAAGCCATTATTGGCCATAACATAACTTGGTCAGTTTTAAGCAAGCAGATAGAATGCGGTTAACAAATAAATTAAATAATTGGCGGTATTTTCGCATAAAGTGATGTTTTCCAGACCTTACAATGAAGAGGAATAACATATTGATAAACGTGTATATACATCACACTAATCACTTCATACTAATTACACTAATATTAAATATCACAGAAGTGTAGCCACTGTTGTAACAGGCCAAAGAGTTTTAAAAATAAATACTTACTTAGCGAGCGGAAAACTTCGCATGCGCGATGCTGATCTCCATAACATTACAACTGACAGTCCATACAAAACGTCATAGAGTGCATAAAAACCGATTATCTCTATCTATCTTTTATCTTAAGTGTGTGTGTATGTTTGTTACTCCTTCACGCTCAAACGGCTGAACGGATTTAATGAAATTTGGTGCCAAAATGGCTTATATCTTGGATTAACACATAAGTTACTTCTCATCATCATCGTCACCCATCATCATAATGCAGTACTAACATAATTTTAATGCTGTGTCAAAAATGTATAGTATCATCTATAATGTGATGGGCATTGGGTATGAATTTAATAGCTTTGTCTCAGAGTGATAGGAGGTACGAATGACGCGGAAGATGTTGCAACCGAAGTTCTGGGTGGACTGTTACCATCAGGCTAGAATAACGAGACGAGAGTTAGTTCAAAGGAGTGAACTCGCTTCGTTACTGAAATTAAAAAAGTTCCGATGCTTATTTCACACTGGCCTCTCAATGGCGCTCCCAAGCTGCAGACGTTGCCTATACACAATAGGTACCTGTTAAACTACCTACTATGCAATTCATATATATTTTTACTAGCTTTTCTGCCCGAGACTTTGTCCACGCGGACTGCTGTTAATTGAGAAAAAAAGCATTCTATGTTCTTCTAGAATATTAAAAACCAATGTAAAAGTAGGTATAGCCCCAACGCTCTTGATGTTTATTGACAGACTTGTAATTTCGTTTCCATGGAAACCGTTCCTTACAGCGAGTAATCAACCATTCCCAGTTTTCCCGTGGAAACTTCCAATTTTCCGGGATAAAAAGTATCTTATTTTTTATTACAGGGTGTACGCTATCTCCATTCCAAATTTCATCAAAATCTGGCCAGCCGTTATAGCGTGAAAGCTCCCTAAACAAACAAATAAACAAACAAACAGACAACGTTTCACTTTTATATATTGGTATGGATAGTAATTTCCTACTTATAACTATAGTTTCTTGATTTAGTGATATTGGAAGAGAAGAAAGAAAATCTAAACCCGACTACGGTAGGGTAACTAATAGCCACACTCTTGCGATGAAGAATCGATTGACACCTCGCTTGTAAAAATCGGAAAAATTAAGGGTATGTGTTCAAAAAAAATATTTTTACATAACCCTTCATTTTCTTCGCCAAAGTCAGGTAAAAAAATTAGCCTATGACACTATACCTGCAGACGAATCAATTTTAATTAGCTTTTCATAATCGGACTAATAGGGGCGAGGCATACAATGTTAAACTCTCTACCCATTCCCTTGCTTAGCTGTAGTTGGGTAAAATGCGTGTAAGAGTTCACAAAAATATTAAGTGCAATTAAATTATGCAATTTTTAATATGTTGTCGTAGTAATAGCGATATCTATCTTATTATTATTTTTTACCTTTTGTGACATCTTTACTTATCTTTTGACATTGACATAATATTCAACGAACGGATTATTTTTATTTGACGTGTATATATTTGTAGCAGTTTGCACACCAGCAATGGTAAAATATGTTGAGACTTTACTGTACTTACCACATTTATCTTGTACACATATTTACAGTAAATAAATGACATTGATTCATTCATAATAATAAATCATTTTCCGCGTCTAGGTAATTTTTATTAGGATTAAGAAATATATATATGATTAGCTGATGCCCGCGGCTTCGCACGCGTGGTTATTTAACTAGGCTAAAAGTAATATTTGTGCTATTCCAGGACCTAAACCAATATACCAACATTTGACCAAAATTAATTCAGCCGTCAAAAATATTTTTATCGATTGCTCAGCTTCTATTCATTGGGTTGAGATACCAAATACACCAGTTTTTAAGTCAAAAGCTAAGCTATTCAACAGTGAAAAAAAAACTGCATCGCAATCGGTCCAGTATTTTTTTACGTGATGCGCGAACAAACATACAGCCAGACAAACAGACAGACACGAATTTTAAATATGTTATATTCTTCATTAATAGCTAATTTTGACTACCCTGACCATTTTTCTATAAATTATCTTCTTTGTACTGACTTTTTCGTTTCTATTGCTTTACTATAAGTAAAGAAATATGAATAGAGGATATAACGTGATCTTAATCACGTTATATTTTGTTTTGTGTACAGCTAATATGCTTATTATTATTAATTTGGTTTTACAGGGTCCTGTCGGAGTCATGACAACCAGCGCAGGTGCGCCAATCGAGTACAACGACGCAACGAATACACTCAATTCAAGGCTCATCTTCAACGAATATTTCATGGACACCATGACTCATCTCGTTCGAGAACGAATTCCTGAAAGACTAGTCCATGCAAAGGCTGGAGGAGCTTTCGGCTACTTTGAAGTAACTCATGATATAACCAGTATCTGTAAAGCAGACCTCTTCAGTAAAGTAGGTAAAAAGACTCCAGTAGCAGCACGATTCTCTCCGGTTGTAGTAGAAAGAGGTGGCGTTGACACTTCTAGAGACGCAAGAGGATATGCAATAAAGTTTTACACTGAAGAAGGAAACTTTGATATCGTTGGCTTCAACACACCCATGTATGTTTACAAGGACCCTTTGCTGTTCCCTACTTTTGTGAGAGCACAGAAGAGAAATCCAGCAACTAATTTGAGAGACGGAAACATGTTATGGGATTTCTTAACGTTACGTCCTGAAAGCTTGCATATGTTTTTGCTAGTATTTGGAGACCGAGGCGTCCCAGATGGCTACAGGCACATGCCCGGGTTTGGCATTCACACTTATGAAGTAGTCAACAAATATGGAGAAAAGCATTTTATAAGATTCCACTTTATGCCTGATGCAGGCATCAAAAATCTTCGTTCTGAACAAGCCTCCAAGATAGCTGCGGTAGATCCTGACTACGCAACAAGAGATTTATACAACGCTATTGGTAATGGAAACTTCCCTAGTTGGACGGTGAGCATCCAAGTTCTTACCTTTGAAGATGTAAAAACTGCTGGATTTGATGTCTTCGATGTGACTAAAGTACTGCCATTGGATAAGTATCCTTTAAGGCCATTGGGAAGATATGTCCTGAATAAGAATCCTATAAACTACCATGCCGAGATTGAGCAGCTAGCTTTCAGTCCTGCAAATCTGGTGCCTGGTATTCTTGGTGGGCCAGATAAAGTGTTTGAAGCTCGTCGACTTGCTTACAGAGATGCACAAAATTACCGTCTAGGGGTAAACTTTAATAAGATTCCAGTGAACTGTCCTCTACAGATCAAAGTATTAACTTACAACCGAGATGGTATACCTCCCGTGAAAGACAACGACAAGGACATTCCAAATTATTATCCTAACACTTTCAATGGACCAGTGCCGTATAAAGATCCTAAAAGAAGTGAGCTTATAGAAGTGTATCAGGATGATCCCGATAACTTTGATCAAGCAACAGAGGTTTATACAAATGAAATGACAAAAGAAGAACGAAGTAGATTAGTAGAAAATATTTTGTATAGCTTGGGAAGTGCAATCCAAGAGTTGCAAGATAGGGCTGTGAAGTTTTACACTTTAATACATCCTGACCTTGGAAACCGAATTTCACTAGGGCTACAAGTCAACAGAACGAAAGATTATTGGGAATACTAGTTCATGGACATAGCTCGTTCTCATTATCCTTCTCCATTGCGTTGATAACGATGTTTATTTTGTTTAATTTTTTTACAGGGTCAATGGTCAATGTAGATATTTTTTATTTATTTAATTAATTTTATTTAGAATTTTAGAGCTGTATCCAGCAGAGGTGTAATTAAGCGAACTGTATGTGAATTGACTAACAATGGTTTCGATATTTCGAAGGTTGAGATAGTTTTTAAGTTTCATTATGCCCAGTAATTTCACTGGAAACATTTCCCTGCAAACCGGAAGACAGAAATGTTTGCACACTACTGACTACTGCTTGGCGGTTGTATATCTGAGAAACGTGTGTTATATCCCCAGGTGGACTCCTGCAAAACAGGAATCACGCAATCCTATTGATACCCATATTGTAAAATTGGAAGAAAAAATATTTTTTTCGCATTCTTAGAGCCATACTGCCGCAACATCGGAAAAAATATAGCCCATGTTACTCGGGGGTGTAAGGATTCTAACGATACCCCATACGTCTAAATCTGTTCAGGCATTTAAAAGTTATGGTGGAATAAAGAAACTCACATATAAACATACAAACTTACAGACATACTAAATGCTAAAAACATATCACTCCTTTTTTTGGGCAGTCGTGTAAAAATAGATTAAAAAGATTATTAGATTATGTGAAGTTTATACGCATTGAGGAGTTCCAATTCCTTACTGTTTTAATTTTATTGCAAAGCTCTAGCCTCGTTCGCTCTCTCAAGAAATTCCTAAGATTATTGGCAACTCTTATTGCCTATTGTACTCGCAGCTTTGACATGTTTTGACGAAGTGAAACACGAAGACTTACGGCCAATGGGTGACCAACACCTGTAGCAAAGGGCACAGCCTAAAAAACTCCTTATACTTGCAGCTGCAAATATACCAGATGAACTATAGTAGTTGGTTAAGCATGTTAGGCTGTGGTTGTTCAAAGGTTAGTGAAGTGGTGTGTAAAGTTTCGAAACATCTTCTTGTAACCTGAGCTGGTAATAAAGCGCCCTTTCACGATTAGTGTATCGTGAGAAAGTATTCGTCAATGACTTAAGATACTTTGTACATGGCTTCTTATATGTATACAGCGCGGACTTTTGTAATACTTTACTAGGTTGTCTTTCATTTTATACTTCAAAAAAGAGGTTTTCATTTCACTCGTTTTTTTTTTGTGTGGTAATACTTGCACCCACATATCATTAGGATTTCTGGCATATTTGGGTTGGGTGAGCATAAAAAATACCAACTCAAAACTGACGTTTCGGTAACTTTATGATATTTCATACATTTAATCTTATTTGCGAACTCATTTCTCTATATTTATTTTTACACGATACAGTCAGGTTAAAAAAATAACTAAAAATAAACTAGCCATTAAAAGACACTAATTAAAGGAAAGGAAAATGATACCGAAACGCCACTTATACGTATGTATTTTTTAAGGTTAACAAAATGGAATGTTACCCAAATGGGATGTAGCCAGATTTCTAAACCAATTCTCTTTTTATTTGTAAGGATAACCTTCCAGTGTGATTCCATATAAATTTAATAAAAATTTGAATTTAAATTCACTTGAAGTCAGATGCAACGGGCATACTCGCTATACCTAAATTGTTAATTATCTTTGGACCACGGGATATTTTGTTTGTCAACATCAAGAACATTAAAAATAAAATGCGCTACCGTTTGGTTGTACTTACTGTACCTGTTTCATTTACAACTTAATCGCACCGTGAAATAACCGCTCCAGTCGCACCTGTGTATGATATTATTATCTTATGAGTAGGTGCATGCTCTCACATTAATCAGTATAGTTATATAATGAGAATAATTCATTTAATTATATTGTTAGTTACACCTTTCGTGTTGAACTTTTGGTTGAACACATAGATAACTACGTAATAAACATATTATAGAAAATGATTAGCAAGACTCGTTGGGGAGTTTGCTTTTTCAAATCAAGCAGGCTCTTTTTGAACAATAAAAGGTTCGATTCTCAATATTTAAATTACGAGTAACCAAATACTTATCTCACACTGAATAGAATAGTTAGCAGATTAGCAGATTAAGCATAACTTGTAAAAGAATTACCGTATTTACACCAGAATCTAAAAGAATCAGCAAGTCTTGTATCAGTTTGTAACATTGTTGTAATTTTATAAGGCCCTCCACTTCTACTTTTTTTAAAATACTTTTATTTAACTTCACTTGTATATTGTGTATATATCTATAGATAGATAACTCTTTATTGTACACCACATAGAACAAAACATTTATACAAAATATATGGGACAGTGGGCGGTCTTATCGCTAAAAAGCGATCTCCTCCAGACAACCTTTGGATGGAAAGGAATTAATATACGGCAAAGACGCTGGTGCATTATAATATAATAAATAAATAATAAAATCTGAATACAATGAATAAACATATATACATGTATATATCTATGTTTACATCTATGTATTTTGTCTGTCCTGGAATCTTGCAATTCAAATATCGAGCACTTCCCGATTAGCGATTTGACGATCAGTTGGTCTAGTGGCTCGAGACCCTAGGTACGAAATCAAACGGTCGCGGGTTAGAATCCTGCTAGGTGCAATCATTTGACTGATGAGCAAAAATATGTGTTTCCGAGTCGTGGATGTAATATTGGTATCTATGTATGTTTATCGGTTTCAACATCCGTGTAAACATCACATATTATTTCCAAAATGAAAAATGCACATTAATTGCTCATACAAACTTAGATACATCGAAAGATACTGGTGGGTGGTAGGTCAGTCAAAATATTAGATTGTATGAACGTTGAATGTTGTTCATGTGTATGTCTTACATATCTCACATGTCTCAGGAAGTGGACATGGATGGGCGTCGTTTCGAAACCCTGGTCAAGGTATAAGTCGTTTGAAATATTATGAACCATTGAAACGGAATAAATTGCTCGACTTTACTATGTTCTATGTTTGTACCTTCTTTCTGAAAGAAGATAAATAATAAAATGCTCTAGAGTACTTAAAATAAACTACTTTTTTAAATCATATCTGTTTATTTGTCTTTATGTTTGCGCATCACGTAAAAACTATTAAACCGATTGCGATACAGTTTTCACTGTTGGATAGCTTTGGGTTAGACTTAAAATTTGGGGTACTTGTTATTTCAATCCGTTCAGTAGAAGTCGAGCAATCGATAAAAAACTTTTTGACGGCTGAAGGAATTTTGATCTAATACTGGTCTACTCTGGTATTTATTGGAATTTAGGTCTTGATTGCGGACACTGCTATTTAGGTATATAGCAGTAAAAACAAAATATATACATGTTAAATATCTCGTTTATAATATTAATTTTAGTGTTAGTAACCATGTTAATCTAAAAACTTCTATTGTCCTGAATATAAATATTATTATATTAATATATTAAATTGAAACCAATCAAACGGAATAAAGAGAGCGACACATTTATAAATATATTACCCATGCATGACTGCGTCAGGTCATCAGGCTGGCTGTGATAGTCTGTGACAGCGGAAGGTGCTTATTTCCTTGAAATAAATTATGTGTTCATACATAAAACATTATTATTATTGCGACCCTTTCGACTCTGTTGATTAATGAAAGAGCGATTGTGGCAGAGTGGCACATTAGTGCGCTTTGGAATCTAACACTATCGGGTTTTCAGCTGCGGGCATCAATAAATATAAATAAATATATTTAGGACAATTCTCACCAATTATCTACCCCAAACTAGGATATTCTGTACCATAGGTACTAGATGATAGATAAACAACCATGACTCGTTAAAAAACATTTGCCCGACACAAATGTTTGCACTTTGTGGGATACGAACACGCGACTGTCGACTTCACAGTCAGAGTCACTAGCCACTCGCCAATAACCTTTCTAAGGTTCCTTGTGCGTGCGGATTTCCATCTCCCGAGCTTTGGAGGGCAGATAAACTGTCGGTTCCGGTTGTTATTTCATATCAGAGAACCAAGGGCGGTACTGGACTCAGTGTATACTAGTATACACTGAGTCCAGTACAGTACCGTACCGTATACTAGTATATCCTTGGTTTGAACAAATATGACAATAGTACTGACTGCTGCGGTGCTATTACGGATCTTGGTTTCAATCAAATTGTCACTTTCTTCATAGCAATTTCGATTCTATCGCAACGCATTAGTGATTGTGATAATGAAAATCTGATTGAAACCATGATTGATAATAGGACTACTGAAATTTCAAACGACGCTCGATTGTAGCTAAGTGCTGAAAAACATGTAGGTATCGATACAGGCACAAATTAAAAATGTATATAACTCCCTGACTTCCCACCCCCCATTATAGCAAAGCAGGATCTTGATCACATCAGTTTTCAAACATAAAAATCGTTCAACCCGTTTGAGAGCTACGGTCGTCACCCCCCTTCCCCCCGCCCCCATTATAGCTAAGAACCATCTCGTTTACCCCAGCTTTGTTGGTCCATTCGTTTGAAAGATACGATTCTCACCACCCCCCCCCCCTTTTCTCGACCCCCCCCCCCCCCCCTCCTCCCCCTCCCCCTTCCCATATATCTAAGAACCATCTTGACACTGCCAGCTTTCAAACAGAAAAAACCGATCAAACTCGGTCAATTCGTTTGGGAGTTACGATGCCACAGACAGACACACACGCTTAACTTGGAAGACGCTATAACTTTTGCAAATGGCAGCAAATGTCAATTTTGCTTTGACATTTGTGAAATAAACAGATGCAGAATACACGTCAATAAGCTATGGAACCTCAAGAACGCGGAATAAACGGAACGGAACAGAGAAACACGTTGTCTTTGGCGATTTGCACTAGCCGGCTAAATCAGTCGATTTTACCGCTCAGACTTTTTTGTGGGGTTATTTGAGTCCCGGGCTCATGCAATTAAGTCTCAGACTCTTGTAGTCTCACGGTACTTTTCTACTACTTTAATACTACCTACTTATGCTGAAAGGGGACTTGCAGACTAGCTTTCTGACGGCTAACTGGACTATTATTTACAAAGGCTAGGCAAGGCAGACGCCACGACCTGACAGCGAGACTTGATGATAATAGGCGTGGGTTTATGCCTCTGTTGATGTCTGTTAGCAAGGCTGTGACATACTGAAATAACTACCTAAGCTATCATTACAAGGGGCGGGGGATACTAAGAAGCAAATCGTGTATGGGTTATAATAAGGTATATTGCTTCATAATCCTAATACAAAAGAGAGCTACCACTGGGTGTAGGAACCCTACAGTCTTACTCAACGACGCCAAACCAGTACGGGCTCGTAATGGGGCTCCAACTGGACTTCAGCAGCTGGGCACGCGATGGGGCTCCAATCTTATCTATGTATGTTTATCCGTTATCTAGTGCCCATAGTACAGGGTATCCTAGTTTGGGGCTAGGTAATTGGTGTGGAAATGTCCCGAATATATTTATTTATTTAATATATTTAATTGGGCCTGAACAGCCGGGCTCTCGAGTATGCGGCGGCACGGGCGCTAAGCTCACGGGGCTCTCGGGCAGTGATTCAGAGGACTTTCAGATCCGGCCGCCAGGCTTCAAGGGTTTCAGGGCTCCAGGGACGTCATTGCTTCAAATGTGTTGCTCGTTCTCGAGCCAGAGCTCAACAGCCGGGAGAACTGGTGGCAACCCTTTCTGTCGGTCATGTGGGGACGCTCAATCACGATCACCCATGGGTTGCTGCGATCAGGTCCGCCAATACTCCAATCTCAATGTTCGTCCTTCCTCCCCTGTCATTGGCTGCCGTACCACATTTTTATCAGCATCAACAATACTGCCGACCCCGTGGCTCCAACGCGAACGCCTACCCCTACAGCCCGCCCAAACTGTGAGCGTTGTAGGTGGCGCCACTTGAGGTATATTTTCGCCGTGCCACCGGAACTGGGGTTCACACATCGCCGGGTTCATACGCGAAGACAGGCGATCCAATTGCAATTGATTGCAATTGCAACTCTTGACGAAGACCGGAACCATAGATAACAAAAACACAAACACAACGCTACATTAGCCCATAAAGAGAATATCCGACTGGAATGCGAACCCAAAGAGTATATAATATATACTACCTATCGCTGGAAATTCTGACACACGTGCGGCCACTTGACGATTTCATTATAATTATAAACATAAATCTTAAGAACCAAATTTTTTCATTCCTAAAATTAATTACACCAAAACAACATCGGGTGATTACTTTTGCGCCAACCTGTATCTATCTATATATATATATCTATCACTAATGTTAGGGACTAGCTGTGCCCCGCAGTTTTACCCGTATGGTAGCTGATAATGATGAAATGTATACTAACTATGTGTTATTCCAGGGTTTAGCTATCTCCATTCCAAATTTCATCAAAACACTTTCAGCCGTTTCACCGTGAATAAGTAACATACAGAACCTAGTGGTTCTTTTTCTGGGATATAAGGATCCTATGAGTTATTCACGAACTAAAAGTACTAACATACCCTATTGCATCAAGCTACGTGATTTGTCAAATCGTTTTTATCGATTGCTCGGCTCCTACTCATCGTATACCTTACCTTATCGTTTACTTACCTTTTATCTCCCGATAAAAAATGCAAATAATGCCTCTTTATATTATTAAAAATAATACATAATAATCATAAATATTATCTATTTGTGTAGATAGAAGACGCCTATCTGTTTTTATTTGGTCATGTCAGAGAGAGAAATTGGCTAAGCTGTGTTATGTGGGCTTTTCATCTTACGACACCAAGGTCGATCCTCGGTCCTATGATTTTTATAAGTTATGTGCGCAACTGACCGACAATCAATGCACAGCCTGAACCAGAGGTAATGGAGACGTGAAAATTTCAGGGTAGCTTCCTTTGGTAGTGAAGAGGAATTAACCTTAATCATCCGATTAATGAGCAAATTTTCAAATTGCCTAAATTCTGTAAATGCCAAGTTACGTGAGCTTGTGTTTCACACATTCAAACAAATCATTGAGTTCCTATACAAATAATCAAATGCTAACCATGCGGATATGTTTGTAGGTACTTACTTAACTCTACGTTTAAGCACGTACCTACTTATTTGCATACACCAGATTAGATCTAACTTTCGGCCATATAAGTATCTACCGTGTAATTTATCATTTCACAATTATGATTGGAAAGATACTTCAAATGTAATAACAATTGCGACATTTTCAATTATTATGACCCTATGTCTTGTTGTTTGTAAATAGTTTCAGATAGATATCTAATAGGAAGCTTTGTATAGGCATTCTGTGTCTTTTTATTTGCTCACTACATCTTAGGTATTGACTAATCAGACAATAGTCTGATATTTGCAATAGCAAGTAACGAGACATTGGCCTGTTTTTCTGCAAGATTATGTCAAACTAGCGACTGCGTCCTATAATTGACTTTCATAGTGATTTTTATTGTCAAAATAGTAGTTTACAGAGTAGTTTTTGCTAATTAATTATCAATAAAATAAGTATATTCTTATCTTAAACTGTTTTATTGTAAACAAGATAATGTACTTAAAGCTAAAAAATAAAATAAAATCCTGGAGCAAGTCGAATTTCTATTACTCAGGCCTACGCTGCTACGCTAGGCCATACAATTTTGTTTTATTTATTTACTTTTTGTACATTATCTTCTTTACAATAAAACCTTTTACCTTAAAATATTTTTATATCTATTTTATTTTTATGTTAATAGTTTTTTATTTAGTTAATTGTTCTACTTGTCAAGCTCTTTCATTTGATACCCATATTGAGGGGATTGAAAAATATATGTAATCCGTCATATTGTGCCGACAGCCATCTCGAATTTATAATGATACTGAATATAGATAATTGTAATGTCATCAGACCTAAAAAAGGTGTGTACCAAATTTTGTATTATTATCCAACTTTTTAATTTGTGTTATATTGCTTAACTTTAGAATCAATATTCGTTAAAGTTATTGCAATCTGTCTTAACTCGTTAAGTTAACGAACTGTTTGTTTTTGTTTGCGATGATTTACTTCATTCAAGTAGATACCTACATTCATAGGTCAGCTTATTTTGTAAGCCGAAATATTATCCTTATCTGAGTGTACATCAGTAGAACGTTAATATACGCTTGAATTATCGCAATTTGTGAAAACAAGTGCTATGTAAAATACCGTGGTACAAAAAACCGACTTCAAATGGATAAACTAAAAACTAAAAAGAACTACTGATCTAATTTAAATATAATTTATATGGGATATAAAAAAAAACTAATCGATATGCAATTGACGGAAAAATCGGTGGACAAACATTATAAAAGTCCATACAGTCGAACATAGAACCTCCTACATTTGTAAAGTTGACTAAAATAGCATGGTGTGTTATGCGCTTGATAAGAGAGGGTGTGTGTGTGTGTTTATCCGCTGCCAACTTTTTGATGCGTATTTTATGTTTGACGGATAATTTTCCAGGGAAGATTTATGACTAATTGAGGTTATGATGATGATCAGAAAGAAATAGAGGAATATGTATTATAGCATCACAAAAGTGAAACTTCTGTAACATACAGAAATTAGCAAATTGAAGTAAACCTCCATGTATCATTCAAAGTATTTCAAATACAAGTTTCACTAATTGCAGAAATTCGAATGTATCTAAGCGAAAACTTTAGGTTTTTAGCAATCCTAGGAAGATATTGTTTAAAACTAACAAGGTCACCAACACTAGCAATATAAATATTAGAAAAGTACAAGATCAAACGACAGCCATCGTATTTACCCTACGCAAAAGGAGTGACAGATAAGGTTGCTAACATTCTGAATAAGTTCTCCGTCAAAATCATTTTCACTCCTTTCAAGAAACTGTCTCAGTATTTACGCTCACCATAGGATAGTTTTCCCATGGAAAGTCCAGGAGGTTACAAAGTTGACTGCAGTTGTGGGAGCTCCTACATTGGCCAGACTAAACGGACTGTTTCATGCCGCATACAGGAGCACATTAGGGCAGTTAAAAACAATGACAAGCAGAAAACAGCCATCGCTCAACATCTTTTGGAGTCGGCGTCAAACCACTGGATCGAGTTAAATAATCCTTAGATTCTACCTACAGCACGCCACTACATACCAAGACTGGTTAGAGAAGCGATTGAAATTACCAAATTCAAAAACTTCAATCGTAAGGATGGGATTAAACTATTGAGTGTCTGGAATACACTGATACGTCTATGTGAAAACCGGTGAAATATCGTCCCTAATACGCAAGGTGACACTGTTGTGTGCCGCGATCGAGTTACTCTCGAAAGTGTGAACGTAATAAAAAGAGTGAGAAAGAGGGTAGGCCATTTAGGCTGCCCGTAAAAACTATTCCACCCGCAGTTACTTCAGTTATCCATGATCATGGCACTTGCAACAGTGCAACTAAACACAAATAGTAGCCATTGTAAATATACCGTTTCTAATGTTTATTATACTTCTAATCCTAGGAAGCTGAAATTTTGAATGATATGTGCTTAGGTGCCACAAAAACTAAGACAGGAGCCTACCTTATCCTTCTATCCTACAATGACCTACTCGGATCCGATCTTAAATAACAAAGTGCTTAATAAGACGTCTGTGATGAGATAACATACCGTTTGGCAATACAATAAGCGAGCAAATATAAACCAGTACAGAGCGCTCTCTGTATATAGTTCGATTCAGCATGTTGTATAATCTAATGAGCACAACGTAGATATTCCAGCTCAGACTATGGGCAGCATACAGTTTGTCATCTCGCATTCCTATCCATTCCGCCATTTCATAAACTACATTTAATCTCACTAATGTCACTATAATGATTTTATTGAATTTGAAGTAGTTTTTCTTTATTGATGCAGAATAAAGAAAAACTACTTCAAATTCTTTTTTCTTCTTTGGTCCAAAGGTATTGGCGTAAGTATAATGGATGTAGTCAAAGATCCAGTAATTCCCATTTTGTGCTTAATGACTACCGGTTGGTGTAGTGGCAATTGGCTCTGACTACGAAATCAAACGGTTGCAGGTTCGAAACCAGCAAGGTGCAATAATTTGTGTGATGAGCAGAAATGATTGTTTCCAAGTCATTGATGTAATATTTGTACTTGTTTATCCGTTATCTAGTGCCCATAGTACAGGTTATCCTGGTTTGGGCTAGGTAATTGGTGTGAATTGTTCTGATGTATAATTATTTATTTTAAAAAAAAGGACCCTTACTGTGACAAAAAAGACGACAAAAAATGATGGGTCAATAGGGATTAGTGGTCTAACCAATCAAAATGGTTAATGCCACTCCATCACTATGTTTTCTACAACAGGCTTGAAAAAAAATATCCAATTGAATAACAGTTTAGAAAAAAACAACACAATAAATAGTACCGGCTAACCCCAATTGAAAGGAAGTGCAAATGCGGTCAAATAGTTAAACGTGTATGTACTCGTACGTTAGCAATGTTAGTGTTATCGAGTTGATCTAAGAATGGATCCGAATAATTATTCATTGTCTGCTGGAGAAGGTTATTACGGACGTAATTACAGTCATTTTGGTAATTCGATTATGCGATTTGAGATGTACAAAGTTTTATTGCATTGATTTAGTAGCGGATATGGGTTACTTACCACAACATAACTTTGATCGGTCACATAGTTATGTATGTATCTAGGAAATTAATAAGAACATGGTGACACAAATCCCAAATCGGTACTGTTGAAACTAAATACTTTCTTACAAGCTTTTAGTTAACTTGAATTAGTAAGTTGAAGTGATAGTGGCCCGGCCATATTAAAGATTCTATTCACATTTTGGCTTGTAACACAAAAACTATGAAGCTTAAATATGTTTTTAAAGTGTAACTGCAAAGAGTGTCTCACTAAGAATTTTCAACAACCAACCGACAGATTCATGCATGTGGATTTGGAGAACTTGCTTCACTCGGTCAATATTATTTCCATCTATCAAATTAATACAATAATGGCCAAATCCTAGCAAATAATTTGTGGTTGTTTCTAAATGTTTATAACCAACCATCCCTGCTTCAAATACTTACTTTTTTTAGTACCTTCGTAAGTAGCAAGTTGATAATAATGTGCTAGATAAATTTTACTCTTACCTACTTCTTACCGACTGTGAATCGTGATCACCTCAAGCTAGGATAGCATTGCCATTCGATATGTCTGTAAAACTTTGAGAATAGGTCCATAAAGAAGATCACTGATCAACACTTATCTAACGCTGGTTTTGACTTGTTGGTGTAATCATCATCATCATCATCATCATCATTTCAGCCTTTCGAAGTTCACTGCTGAATATAAGCCTCCCCCAAAGAGCGCCAAAATGAGCGATCTTGTGCCACCTCCATCCAACGACTTCCTGCGATGGCTACAATGTCGTCGGTCCATCGTGTGGGAGGTCTCCCCAAACTTCGCTTGCTTGTTCGTGATCGCCATTCGAAAAACTTTATTCCCAAGCGGTTGTCGGTTCTGCGAACTATATGGCCTACCCATTGCCACTTCAACTTGCAAACTCTGAGAGCTATGTCGGTAACCTTGGTTCTTCTACCGGTTAACAGCACAGATACGAAATTTTGTGTACGTATTATATTATGATAGCTGGTTTGAAGTTTTACCATGACATGGCTGCATCACTCCGGGTTAGCTCCTGACTAAGGATCTCATCAATGGTTAACAGCATAGACACCAAATTTTATGTGTGCTTTATATGATGCTAGCCGGTTTGCAGTATTAACATGATATGGTTGCTGCTCTCCGGGCTGGTTCCTGATTAGGGAACTCCTCAACGGTTAACAGCATAGACACGAAATGTTATATACGCATTTAATTGTAATAGCCCGTTATAAGTTTCATCATGACATGGCTAAGCTTTTTTTAAATGTTTTTATATTAACACAATTATTTTTAATGGTTTTTTCACTGTTACCTGTTATGTTTTTTTTTGTGTTTATATTGCTTCAAATCTGTAGGACTTCTAAACAGATTTTGGCTGATTATTAAACTATTCGGAAGGGTTTGCTTTCAGTTCCCGTATAAACTTTATCAAAATTGATTTAGTAATTTTATTAGATTTTTTTTTTTTTTTTTAGTTTTTATGTTCTTTCGTATCCTCTGGTTTTTTTAACTGAATTAGATGATTATTTTTACATGAAAAAATAGATCTTCAGTGTGGCACTAAAATATTCACTTCACTCAGCACTTAAATATTTCATTAAAATTGGTATATTTGCTTTTTATGTTTTTTTTATTATGTTTGGAATAAGATTGCTAATCAATTTGGAACCATTTAACAACCAAGTTTGGCAAACGTGTGTAGTTCTCATGACAATACAATATTATGGTAATATTGAGCTGGTCTAGTGATGGAGCTGGAACGTAGTCACAGGAACCCAACAATCAAATGATTATACCTCTTCGAGTTTAGGCTCATTTGGTTTGTCTTGATGAGTTCTCTTATCTTATATGGTATCCAGGGTCTGATGATGGAGCCGGAAGGTAGTCACAGAAACTCAACAATCAAGTGATGAAACAGCTTCTAGTTTGGGTTCAAAAAACTAATTCTAATAGTGTTTTTTTGTATTAGTATCACATTTTTAATTTTGAAAAAGTAGTATTATTGTTTTTGTTCAATCGTAATTATTTTATTCTGTTTAGTGGTTGTTTACAAAAGAACATTTTTAATGTGAATTTGTTTTTTTTATCCAGCGTAAAGTTTGAAAAAAAGGCAAAGCGAAAAGAGCGCCTGAATGCTCGGTTGGAATTCGGTAACTTCCGCATTATAACAATACTAACAACAATGAACGAAAAATAGTGTGTGAAAATTTCATAAGACTTGTTCCAGGAAATACGTGTTGTTGAGTAATCCTTAACAGTTTGGGAAATAAATGTTTTTAATTTAGAATTTCCATTACATGTGCGAGATTTCTACCTAGATTGTTTTTTTACTCTTACAATTAATGAATACATTATGAACGCCCAAAATTCAGGTAAAATTCATACGAAAAAAATAGATTTATGGAGTCTTGTACTCAACTAGTTACTTCAAATTTGTATATATTGCTTTTGTGGAAACCTAGATACAGTGTTGTTGAGTAATTTAATTTTTTTTACAATTTTTTAAGCAAATTTCTCCCCGCGTTATCGACGTCGCTGGTGACAAGAGAGCTGGCTCATTTCTCGCACAGAGAATAGCTATTGCTATTCAACGCGGAAATGCAGCTAGCGTTCTTGGAACCATGCCACATGAACACCAATTATTTTTAGATTATTAGTTTAGTTTTATGGTTTAGGTGTAAGTTTAATTATTTATGTTGGTTGTGTTGGTTTAGGTTTTTACTTTTTTATATTTGAAATGTAAAATTATATGTGTATTAGATACAGTGCATAAGATACCTATTTGTTCAAAAATTTCAAAGAAAAATGTGTTACAAAGTACATGTGTGAACCTTCTCAGGTAGATGTTATATACACTGATTATAGTAAGTGTTTTGATAGGTTGGATCATGTTATACTATTACAAAAATTATAGCGTCAAATTCACGTCATTAATAACTGTTGTTTTGCATTTTAATTTATATTATATACGTCTCGTGGTTTCATCCGCATGGACAATAATCACAACTGCAACTACTATGAACTACTAATATTCCAGGAACTACTTACTAATAATAGGAACCGTATAATTTTCGGGGACAAAAAATAGCTTCTACACTGTGTTATCCTAGAATATAAAGTAAGCATCTAACATAAAATCTGTGCCACTGCGTTGAATGGTAAGAAACATAATAAAACACATACACACAGACACACACATACACTTTCATATTATAATAATATGTTTTTGTTTAGTAAGAGAACTCTTATTTTATTGTTTTGCATTTTTTATGCAATCTCACGTGGTAATATTTAATGATATTCATACAAAACACGCTGTATGTCAGTGCACGTGGCTACATATTAGTGAAACCTGGAAATGAAAGTGTTGGTGGTGAAGCTTTTGGTGACGATGGCGGCGATGGAACAACAGGAAGACTTGTCTCCGGCCACTCTGCAGATTGGCAGATTAACGTTTAAGAAAAAGACGGAGGTGAGTTTTTTTTCAAATGTATCTATTGTCTTGTACTTATTGTAAAGTCACCAGCTCTGAAATTTTAACTTGAAATTTTTTGATTCTATTGTTTGCGAAAACTTCTGCTAAAAGCTCTGATAAAAAAAGTATCAAATAACATGATGCGAAATGTCTATACACAGTTGGATAATACAGATAGTTGATGGACTCAGGCGTTACTTTATTTTATTATCATAGGAAAACTAACGGCTACGTAGGTACAATAAAAGTACAATATAAGCTTAAAGAAGGCCAATTACAAGTTTTCACTAATATTATAGAATAGATTGACATTGACGTACACGGCAGATAAATGGACGAGCACATAAATTATAAAATAGATATAATATAAACAAACTTAATTATAAACAGTAACATTAGGCAAAGTATTGTCGTTCATTAAACGCTTAAATTTAAATGCGGAAGTGTTAAATAGGTCTATATCAATGCTTTTAGTAAGTGTGTTATAAACCTCTGCATGCTTTTATCAAATAACTATTTTTCCTGTAACAACTGGTCACAGAAGAAAGGTTCGGATTTTTAAGTGAGGCAACTGGCGTGCGCAACCCTAGCCGTCCTAGTAACTCCGGACAGTCGATCGTTCCGTTAGCTACGTTGTGTAGGTATGCTATGTCCGCTACATGTCTTCTCTCGTGTAAAGGGAGTAAATGAAATGTCTTGCACCGTGAACGATAATTAGGCAGATATTTTTTAGTCCGGTATTGTAAGGTACGGAGAAAACGGTTTTTAATACCTTCAATACGTTAAATGTAGACGCCATAGCATAGGGTCCAAACTTGCGAGGCGTACTCAAGGTGGCTGCGTACGTGCGCACAATAAAGAATTTTAATAGTTTTGATTGAAATAAACTCAGAAGACATTCTTAACACAAATTCCAAAGCTTTCGAGGCCTTGTTTACAACGGTGTTAACGTGCTCATCAAACAATAATTTGGAATCAAAAGTGACCCCAAGGTTTTTAGTGGATGATACTCTTGTTAATAGATAATGATAAGTATTCATAATAGGATGTGGTTTACGTGTAAAAGAACAGACGAAGCACTTAGAAACATTCAAATCTAATTGATTAATTTGGCAGTAATTACCGTCCCCATAAGACGGGTTCAAAGAAGCTAGTGGAAAGATTTGGATAACGACGCATAGGTCTCGGTGGCCGAATTGGTAAAGGCATGTGCTGCGCTGAGGCACAGTGTGCGAGTTCGAATCTCGTCCGTGACCCAAATTTTTCCATTAGAAAATTATTATATTTACGCTAAAGCAGGCGTTAACTGCTATAAAAAACATAAAAGTAATTTTGAAACCTATTCAAATGCTCTTGGAGACGTGAGGCGCCTTCAGGAGCTCGAATAGGGCAAAGAATTTTCATATCTTCGGCGTAAAGTAATATTTTAGTATTTAGTAATATTTTATGAAAACAAGATGAGATATCAGACTCAAAAATAGTAAACAGGAGAGGATAGCAAGGATCCTTGAGGAACTTCTGAAGGAATACACATTGCTGCAGATGTAAAGCCTTTGAGCACTACAGTTTGACTCCTATTTTGGACGTATGATGAAAACCACCTGAAAAGATCCCTCCGAACCATTTGAATTAAATTTTTGAATAAAAGGCGAAGACCCATTTTAGATAGAGCGGCTTAATAAATAACAAAACACAATCAAAATCAATCACAAAATCCAGCTGCTTGTTTCAGCAAAGTTATAAATATAATAAATTATAAATGGTCTAACTGGCATTAAGCGAGCCACACTTTAAATCTGTTGATGCAGGCTCTCTATATCAAAATAGTCGAGTGAGAGCACTAACATTATGATTTCATATAAAATAATTATGATACCTATTAAACTGTCCGCCGTCTTTAATCTAAGAGGCTTTTTTTTATCCTTCCGGTAGATTTTTGGTTCCATTTAAATGCAATCCATGCATGATTTGGTTACCGAGATCAGGATGTATTTTAGTAAAAAGTTTCAGCGCCCTATTTTGTATCTCATAAGCTATTCCCTTCAAATAGGGCAAAATATTTTCCACTGTTCTGCTTCGCTCTTCTTTCGTCATCCCGTTTATGTATAGATCTCTTACTTGTTCAAAATTATTGGGTTCGTCCTGGTATATCTCTATAAGCTTAATTCTTTTTGGATCCCTATAAGGCTCTGGTCCATGAAATGAATTAGGATAATAATTGGGACTATCGTTTCCGTTATTTTCTAAAGGAGGCCTACCGTCTCTGTTGTATGTGAACACTTTGCTGTGTAGAGGGCAATTCACCGGGATCTTTTTGAAATTTGCACCAAGACGGTAATACTGAGCATCTCTATAAGCAAGCCGACGAGCTTCAAATACTTTATCAGGTGCGCCAAGAATACCAGGCACCAGGTTTGCAGGACTGAAAGCCAGCTGCTCAATCTCGGCATGGTAGTTCATAGGATTCTTATTCAACACAAATCGGCCTAGTTGCCTCAATGGATATTTATTCAGTGGCAGTATTTTAGTGACATCGAAGACATCAAATCCGGCAGTTTTAACATCTTCAAATGTAAGTACTTGGATCCAGACGGTCCAACCAGGAAAATTACCGTTCCCAATAGCATTGTAAAGATCTCTATTTGCGTAATCAGGATCTTCCCCAGCTATTTTTGAGGCTTGCTCCGACTGCAGATTTTTTATACCAGCTTCAGGCAGGAAATGGAACCTAATAAAATGTATGTCTCTATTCTCGTTGACTACTTCAAAAGTGTGGATGGCATATCCAGGCATATGTCGATAGCCATCAGGGATACCTCGATCTCCAAATACTATCAAAAGGATATAAAGGGAATCGGGATGCAAAGTAAAAAAGTCCCACATCATATTTCCATCTTTTAAGTTAGTTGCTGGATTTCGTTTCAGTGCTTTTATAAAAGCAAGGGTTGATAATGGGTCTTTATTGACAGCCACTGGGGTGTTGAAGCCTACAAGATCAAAATTTCCTTCATTAGTGTAAAATTTGATGGCAAACCCTCTCGAGCTTCTTGTAGTATCACTTGATCCTTTATCTTCTATCACTAAAGAAAATCGGACAGCTACTGGAGTCTTCTTTTTCACTACACTGAAGAGATCTGCTTTACAAATATCAGAAATATCATGGGTTACTTCGAAATAGCCGAACGCACCTCCTCCCTTTGCGTGGACGACTCTCTCAGGGATACGGTCGCGAACGGTATGAGTCAAACTATCCATGAAGTGCTCATTAAGTATGAGCCTTGTGTTGAGTGTATTTGTTGCGTCTTTGTACTCTACTGGTGCACCGGCACTAGTCGTTAGAATCCCGATTGGGCCCTGTGGAAAATATGCAATTTACAATTAAATAGTCATAATCTTTGAAATTTATACATATACTAGCTTTCCCGTCCGCGACTTCGTATGCGCGGACCACAATTTTCCGCAAAAAAAACCTCCTATGTTCTTCTAAGATATTAAAAACCAATGCAAAAGCAGGTATAGCACCAACACCCTTGTTTTTTTGACAGACTTGTTATTTCGTTTCCATGGCAACAGGAACGGCAAGCAAGTCTGTCTGTTCTGCGAGTAATTAAAATTTTCCAGTTTTCCCGTGGAAACTTGCAATTTTTTCGGGGTAAAATGTTTCCTATGTTTTATTCCAGGGTATAAGCTATCGTCATTCCAAATTTCATCAAAATCTGTCCAGCCGTTATCGCGTGAAAATTCCCCAAATAAACAAAACAAACAAACAGATAACGTCTCATTTTTATATATTGGTACGGATATACCTACTTTTTACAATTTATATAAATTTATATTTTTTTATTATGTTAGTTACCTTATATAACTCTGTTCTGATGCTACAGACAAACATAAATACACACATACATACCCGAATCTTATAACACCCCTCTCTTTTTGCGTTCGAGGGTTATAAATATAAAGTTAACATAGATCTGAAAATTTGGAACTTTTAAATTTCTAATCCTGCGATATTGATAATTGTAAATCAAATCATATAATATTGTTTCATTACTAAAACAATAAAGATATATATTTAATAACAATAAGTAGATAGCGAGAGAAACAAAAAATATACATATGTATTATTAATTTGTATTTATTGTATTATCTTCTCACCTTCGTCTTCTGCTTGAACGTTAATAGCTGCAGAGCGGCCGGAGTCAAGTCTTCCTGTTCCTCCAACGTCGCCATCCTCACCAGCAGCGTCACCACCAACACCAACACCTTCATAATGAATCTTTGGTTTATCAACGTGCACTGAGATACAACGTATTTTATACGAAAATCGTAAAAAATTACAACGTGAGATTTCGCATAAAAACAGAAAACAATAAAATTACGCATCAAACATTCTAGTCATATTTTACTGTGTTAGTAAGTATGTTTTTTATCATTGAAAAGGTGAATCAGATTCGTATGATAAAAGTTAGATACTTTTTGTCCTGGAATAAGTTGTGAGTAATAATACTTTTTGTCCCCGAAAACTTTACAGCTTCGGTTGGATACTTGAAGTTGAAAGATTACGGTCCTAACGGGTATAACCGGGGGATGCAGCTTCTACCTCATAGGTAGGTACATTTTTAATATGCAAAATAACAATGATGACGTCAAAACAACCTTTACTATTTATCATTTGAAGTTATTTTTTAAGAAAAATACAGCCAGGTTTTACAGATTATTGATGATAACAGTTTTTTTAAATTATCTTCATTGTACCACTGAATAGTGATTGTTTAAATTGTACATACTTTTATGTACCTACTTTCTGCTTTATTATAAGTATCGATAAGTTTCCTGGAACTTCAAACAGACATTCTAAAAACAAGAGCATGGTGTATATCGAGCCCTAAATGTGGGTTTAGACCAAACGAGCAAATGCTTGTTTTATCCCCACTCTATCAAATTAAGCTAAACTAAGCCCCTCCCGCGTACCCTGGAACCCCTCCACAAAACTTACTGAGCCTTCGCTTAGTTCTTGGCGTCACGGTACATATTTCTAGTTTAGCTTTAGCTTAAATTAGCTTAGCTTAGTTGACTTAGTTTAGCTTAGACATAGCATAGTTTTTGGTCCGCAACCTGCTGGCTACATTTCTACTAGAGCTGTGCGAGTGAGCCAATAAGCGGTGCGCGAGGAAAAATACCCACCACTTTATTTTCCTAGCCTCCTGAGCACAGCTCTGGTGGAAACGCAGCCAAAGAGTTTAGAGGAGCGAGGTATTTGTGCATACAAAACAAGCGAGTGATGGGTGCGCGGAGCGGATGCGGACGCGAGCGAGGGAGTAAGGTACGACTGTATTATTTAGACACCACCTTGCGAGTAAAAAGAGTCCGCCACGCGTCCTCACATCTCTCAGCTAACTTGTATAGCTCTGGTGGAAAGTCACAGCGTTTCACAACTATGCTACGCCTCCAGCACTGCTCTGGTAGCAGAGCATGTGCAGCAAGTCCGTCGTCAAGCGCTATTCGAAGCAGCGGTCCTTGGGAACCAGTCCCATTCTAATCTTAGCGTATTTACCACCTTCGACCGCATGGTCACTTAACACCAGGTGAGATAGTAGTAAAAATTAACCTATCCATGCCAATATATAAAAGTAAAACGTTGTTTGTTTGTTTGGGGAGCTTTCACGGGTTAACTGCTGGACAGATTTTGATGAAATTTGGAATGGAGATAGCTTACACCCTGGAATAAAACATAGGATACGTTTTATCCCGGAAAATTTTAAGTTTCCACGGGAGAACTGGGAAATGTTGATTACTCGCTGTAAAGAACGGTTTCCATGGAAACGAAATAACAAGTTTGTCAATAAACATCAAGAGCGTAGGTTCTATTCCTACTTTTGCATTGGTTTTTAATATCCTAGAAGAATATAAAATGCTTTTTTCACGATAAACTGTAGTCTGCGCGGACAAAGTCATGGGCGGGAAAGCTAGTTAGATAAATTGTTCATCTATATTCTATACTGTAGAAACAATACAGATCTAATAAAATAAAAAAAGGTCTGAAGAGCAACAAACAACACAAAAATAAAAAATAAATACTATGTGTCTGTCTGAATTGACTCTTTCTGTTCGCGCAACGTGAAAACTACTGGACCGAATGCAAGGCGGTTTACACTGATGGATAACTTCAGTTTTGACCTAAAATTTGGTGTACTTTGTAACTCAATCCGATGAGTAAAGCTCGAGCAATCGATAAAAACTATTTGACGGCTAAACAAAATTTCTTGAAATGCAGTTTACTGTACTTTTTGTTCCTGGAATAACATATTATAGGTTATTTTTAACCAGGGTTGGTAAGCGGTTTAGGTATACAGTTACGCTATCGGTATAAAATTATAGTAGCGCTTTGTTTTAAAGGTAGACCAAAGCGGCTAAATATTGGGGTTACGCTACCGTTATAAAATAAAGGAACTGGGTTTTTAAAATAAATACATTTATTCCTTTATTTAACCGTTACGTAACCTTTACATAACCGAAGTTATATCGGTGCCGAAAAAAAACGCGCAGCTACGCGACGTTGCCAGTTCGCTTAGTGACTTGAGGCGCTGCGTGTGGTTAGATATCTAGTTCATCATCATCATCATCAGCATAATATACTTGTCCACTGCTGAACATAGGCCTCCCTTAATGCACTCCACTGAGCTCGATCATCAGTTCTCCTCATCCATTTTCTGCTAGCTGCTTCCATTTCTACACTACGTTTGCCTAAACGTGGTTCTCCACTCGAGAACTTGTCTACCCCAACAGTTATCAGTTCTTCGGGAAATGTGACCAGTCCACTACCAGTTTAGTTTGCTTATCCTTAGAGCTATGTCGGTTACATGGATCCCTGTCGGATTACTTCATTTTGAATCTTATCCTTCAGAGAAACTCCAATCGTAGCTCTCTCCATAGCTCGCTGATTGCCCTTAAATTTGTGGACTAGTCTGACCCTGAGTGGTCACGTTTCGGCTCCTTAGGACATTACTGGTTAGACGCACTGATTGAAGAGTTTTGGTTTCAGGCACTGTGGTATGGATGACAAAAAGACTTGACGAACCTTGCAGAATGCTACCCAACGCAGCAGTTTTTTTTTTTTGGCTTCCTTCTCAATGTTGTTCTTACCTAACTGCAATATTTGCCCAAGGTTAACGTATTTTTGGACAACTTCCAGAGGTACACCATTGACTGCAATCGGTTCCAAGTCAATAAGATCGTTGAACATGATCTTAGTCTTATCTATGTTCATTCCGAGACCGATGCATCGAGATGAATCAACTAAGTTTGTCAGCATACCTTGCAAGTCTTACAGCAATTCTGCCATTAGGACAATAACATAGGCAAATCGTAAGTGTGAGATGTTGGAGTCATTATTAATATTAATGTCCATTTCTTTCCTATTCAGCGTCTTATGCATAAATAATAGACAAAATCAGAAAGGGGGCAAGCGCCGAACAGACCATATCTTCCTAGGCAGTAGTGAACAGTTTCGGGGATATAACATCCCCCTGTATCACTCCCATGCGCAGTTGGATTTGTCAAGACTGCTGGTTTTGTACTCGGATACTCATAGTGGCGGTGTCTTACAGAAACCTCAGCACTTCCATGTAGCCAGTCCACTTGGCAACGTTGTAATGACTCCAGAACCACCCAGGTTTCATCAGAGTCAAATGCCTTCTCATAGTCCACAAAAGCAAGACACAGAGGCTGTTTATACTCCTCAGACTTCTGGATAACTTGCCTCACTGTGTATGTGGTCTATGGTAATCCTCCGGCCCGGTAAAACCCGGCCTGTTTAGGAGGCTGGAATTCATCAAGTCTTCTTGCGAGACGATTTGACATGACCCACGAAAACAACTTATAGACGTGGTGGCGCAAGAGTGAAATAGGTCAATAGTTCTTTAAAAGGGTTTTGTCCCCTTTTTAAAGGAAACTATTACCAAACTCCTGCTCCACGCTTACGCTATATATTGCCTTTTCTATTCGGCGTGTATTTGAGCATCGGAAGTCACGTCCCACCAGCTTACTGATCTTCTGATTGAGCTCTCTTTTTTCCATGTGTGTCTTGCTTTTACTCCTGTTGTTTGTCCATAAGCGGAAGAGCCTCATCCGACATGTTAGACTTCGTGTCTTCGTGTACTTTCAAATTCGCGGTTGTATCGTTCCTGTGTGGCTGCGCATTTGTACACCTTTGAGCAATAATGCGTCATACGGTCGCTATGACAGCTACAATTTAACAAGTCCACTTCCTCAGGGGCTGTTCTTTGAAGAATAAACTCATCAAACATTATCCCTCTTATTACCAGACTATGGCGAAGCAAGGGTAGGGTAACTAGTTTAATAGTGTATGTATGTTTGTATGTGGTTGTTCTATCATAAGTCCCCCCCTATTGGTCCGATTTTGACAAGCGATGTATCAATCTAATTAGTGTTCAAGTATAGAGTGTTATTAGGCTTCTTTTTTTACCCTACTAGGGTAAAGCAAAGTAAGGGTTATGTGTTCAAACTAAAAACTTGGTCCAATTTTGACAAATGAGGCATCAATCGATTCGTCTTCATAGTAAAAGTGTCATAGTCTATTTTTTATCCGACCGTAGTCGGGTTTTCGTTAATTAGCATTTAGCCTCCTGTGTTTCCAAAACCGTATGGACCTATTTTCGATTTGCTGCAAGCCTGTACTATCTGTACGTTAGCGTTTAAGTCTCCCATGTTAACGTTGTAGTAGTCCTTTGTGGTGTTATGTAGGGCCGAAGATATGTCATCAAACGTATCTTTTACCTCATTATCCGAGTGTGCCGAGGTCGGTGCGTAGACCTGTACGACCTTAAAGCTTTACTTTTTGGTTAGCTTAAGAACCAGGTACGCTACCCTGGTCGACACCTGGATACTTCTACAACGTTATCAATGAGGATATATTTGACGAGGAACCCCACGCCACCCTTAAGGTCGCCCTCTTGGAAGTAGAATACGTGGCCCAACTCCAGGGTTATTGGGTTCTGTTCCTCTCTCTTCAGATTTCACTTAACCACAGAATATGCCACTATATGTGAGTTTCGTCTCGAATTGCGCTATGTTCATCTAATCGAGCCTAATCAATCGTCTGTTGTACGTGGCCAGGGTCAGTTGTTATTGTTTTGCGAAGCCTAAGGTAGCTCCTGAATTCTTCTCACTCCCTACTCTGCTATTTTCCTGACCACCACCATAGTCAGGACTAGCATGGCGACCGGGAACTGGGTGCCATTTTATTGTTGTGTCGTTCATATTGGGGGTTTAGCCCATAATCGCCACACTGGGCATGCGGATTGGCGAGCGCAGGGGGTAGCTTCTCGCACCGGTGACGCTGCTGCCAAAACGTAACTGGCCTGCATCATTTGGCCACGCTTGTTTTGTGATGGTTACACCGCTATCTGTCGGTCACCAGAGCTTTGTTCGTTATCCAGCAAGATGACCAGTGGCTCGATTACAGAACTTGGTTACAATCGGGTTTTTTTTTCGTAGCAATTTTGACTCTATCGCGAGGCGTTAGTGATATCGATACTGACAATCCGATTGAAGCTATGTTATGTGGTCGGGCCCCAGGTGCAGGTAAGGTTGGCATGGGGCAATATTATCATGTTTCGCTCCGTTATCTCCCCAATATCTAGGTATCAAGTTGAAACCTTTGTCATCATTATCAAACCTTCGTAATACAGATGACTGTGTTACTAATTACATTAACAAAACAAAATAGAAATATTTTGTGAGTGATTGTGGAGTTTTACCTAATAGGTAAAACTCCACAATCACTCACAAAATATTTCTTTTTTTGTTTTGTTAACATTGTGTGTTAACATTTCTTATAACTAATTGAAACAGGCCCATACTTGTATAAATACTTAATAAACATATTTACAGACCACGTTGCAAACTGTGGTGACACAAAATACACGTGCTACCGTGCGACTATCGACCCAGAATTCGAAATTCATGTCTTGCAATGAGCGAAGAGCGGCGTTGCCATATCAAAGAAAAACTTTATGATTCTGGTTTAGGTGGCGTAATAAAATAACTGTACCGTTATTTCTTCGGTAGCAAACAATTTGTGTATCGTTATTTACAGATATCGAAATAATGAGGTATGACGTCATATCGTTTACCGTTATAACCCATATTTTTCCGGTAATGCAAGCCCTGCTTTTAACTCACAGAAACTACCACGCGGGCAAAGCCGCAGTTACAGTTAGTAAGAAGTAATTGAACGAGCGCGCGCGAAGTTCGAGCGAAGCGTCTCCGTTTCAGCTTGGGCAAAAATGCTTTTGTATATCTGGCTGACCGGCTGTTCTTCTCTACATAACAGGTTGCATTTCTCAACCAATTCTCGTGAAATTTCGTGACCAGATGCGATAATTATGTTTTTTTTTTTGGTGCGCGTCTAACATTTATTCAGTTTTAAGCAATGCAAAGACAGACTCGAGAGGTCTACAGCTCACAGAGCCACTAGTAATGAAAATTATGTAACATAATAATTATTGTAATGAAACATGCTTTTTTACAAAGCGAGCTTCCAAAAGCATGTCTGGAGCGTAGGGCATCGTAAATAGCGCGGTACACGACTCATTAGACAAACAGTTTCAACTCATTTTTACAAAGCTAACTTCCAAAAGCATGCCTGGAGCGCAGGGCGTCGTAAATAGCCTGGGACACTATCCATTAGGCAGACAGTGTCAACGCATTTTTAGAAAGCGAGCTTCCAAAAGCATGTCTGGAGAGTAGGGCGTCGTAAATAGAGTGGGACACGACCCACTAGGCAGACAGTGTCAACTCATTTTTACAAAATGTGCTTCCAAAAGCATGTCTGGAGAGTAGGGTGTCGTAATTAGAGCGAGACATGGCCCACTTGGCAGACAGTGTCAACGCATTTTTACAAAGCGAGCTTCCAAAAGCATGTCTGGAGCGCAGGGCGTCGTAAATAGCACAAGACACGATCCACTTGGCAGGCAGTGTCAACACATTTTTGCAAAGCAAACTTCCAAAAGCATGTCTGGAGCGAAGGGTGTCGTAAATAGCGCGGGACACGACCCATGGCAAACAGTGTCAGCAATTCAGTCATTTTGCTCCTTAAACTAAACTAGACTAAATTTCTTCAGATGTAATTTAAACCTTGTTGACTTTGAACCAGCCCCTTTTGCCCCTGGCATCTTTTCTAAACTTACGTCAATTTAAGCTACACCGCTTAAAATAACGTATTTAAAACAGATTTTTAACACGCTGTCTAACAGCGTTTGAATAAATTCGGACACGTTCTGAGACAGCGTTTGGACAAATCGGGACTCTCGTCGCGTGGAAACAAAGTTGATTTTACGCTGACAGGCTTTAGTGATAGTTTAGTGAGTGAGGCATAGATGTCAGGGGAAAAAATACCTTGTTATGAAGCCAACAAGGTTTAAATTACATTTGACGAAATTAAGTTTAGTTTAGGGGATGTCCAAATCGCTACCAGTGTCAACGCATTTTTACAAAGCGAGCTTCCAAAAGCATGTCTGGAGAGTAGGGTGTCGTAATTAGAGCGGGACACGACCCACATAGGCAGAGAGTGTCAACGCATTTTAAAAAAATGAGCTTTCGAAATCATGTCTGGAGCGTAGGGTGTCGTAAGTAGCATGGGACTCACCCACTAGGCAGACAGTGACAACGCATTTTTTCGACGGGTCCGCGTTAGAAATGCGTTCATTGGGATGTGTTTATCAAGCTTGGGGTGTATAATAATAATTATATAAAATCTGTAATGTACAAGCATAGATCTAGTTAAATGGGGAAAGGTACGGCACGCTTTGATAGCACTTAAACAAAAACTGGATTAGATAAAACTACATGCAAATAGCTACATTCCCACCGTCGTCGGTATTGCTTCATGTGCTTCAAAAACATAGATAGAGAGAAATACGTAGACTGTAGCGCGAGATTGAGAGTCAATGCTAACACGTGCTACTTAAAAGGGCATTTGATGAATAAATAAATAAATAATAAATTTGTGTACATTACACCTAATTTATTCGGTCCACGCCCGAGGAGCTGGTACCTAATCTACCCACTTTTAATTAGATCTGTGTATAGTTAATCTAAACTTTTAGTAAAGCAGTAAGTACCAAAAAACTACAATGATAATAATTTAAACAGTATTGGTTTAGAGTACTTAAAATAGGCAAAACATTCTGAACAAGACTTTTTTTTTAAATCGTGTGTTTTGTTTGTCTGTATGTTTGTTTGCGGATTACGTTAAAGCCACTGGCCCGATCGTCATGCGGTTTTCACTGTTAGATAGCTTAGAGGGTTAGCCTAAAAACTAGAGTACATGGTATCTTAATGCAATTATTACATGCCAAGCAATAGATAAAAAAGTATTTGACTGCTGAATACTATTTTTTAAGAAATGTAGTAAATTGTACCTCATAGGAATAACACGTATAGGCTACTTTTAAAATTTAATGAAATGACCACGCGGGCAAAACCGCAGGCACAGCTAGCCTTTTTCAAGCAAACCGAGACCAACCGACGCGTACCCTCTGAATCACGGACCGATAGCAAATCTGCACATAAGTTACTAAAGGTCTTTCCTGGTGTTGTTGGATTGCAGAGTGCACATAATACACAACCTTAGTGCCGGCATTATACTGATTATAGATAGATAGATAGATAACACTATATTGTACGAAATGAAACACTTACAAACCAAAATAAACTTAAGAAAATAGAACAATCAGCGGTCTTATCGCTGAGCAGCGATCTCTCCAGGGCAACCGTAGGCTATATTGACACATGACAATACAATAGAGGCATCTGTTGGTGTGCAAAGTTTGAGTATTATACCCAAAAAAGAAAAGAAGATTACAAACAAATAAAATAAAAATGAATTTTAACAAAATATAAATAGCAAGATAATACTAATAAATATTTAAATAGCAAATACTACGAGTAGTAAGCGAAAGTTGGTATAGCAACACTCTTGATGATTTTTGACATACTTGTTATTTCGTTTACATGGCAACCTTTTCTTACAGCGAGTAATCGTTTTTTTTTTCAGTTTTTCCAGTTTTCCCGTTGGAACTTACCATTTTCTGGGATTTAAAGTATCCTATGTCTTATTCCAGGGTATAAGCTACCTCCGTTCTAAGTTTCATAAAAAAAAACTTCGTGAAAGCTCCCCAAACAAACAAACAAACAAACAAACAGACAACGTTTCACTTTTATATATTGGTATGAATTATAAAAAACTTATAAATATTTTATGGTAGGTACATAAATAATATACATGAGGTATATTAGTATGATAGTATCAGCCAAAAGTGAAAACAGTAAAAATTCTTAACCTGATGTTTCAAACTTTGCAACGATTGTGCTTTCCTTACAGGAACTGGTAAAGAGTTTCACAGTCGTACTGCTTGTACGGTAAAAGACTATAGTAGGAGCTTTTATGCAAAGGAAACTTTAGGAGATTTTCTGATGATGAAATTCAAATCGTTCCTGAAAATATCTTGGAGAAGAGGGATTAAACAGTATATTGTAGAGAAGAGAAAGGATATGAGTATTCCGGCGAAGGCGAATAGGGAGCCACTTGAACTTAACACGAAATTTAGACACAAGTTTCAAAAGTTTTGAAGTCGCTCAAGCTTGTTTAGTTGCTCCTCAGTGAGATTAAGATAGCCAGCTATCTTAGGCCCGTATTAATAAATCGCTCTTGGTTGAGCTCTCAAGTGCGATATCAACTGATAGCCTCTCAAGTTGTGATCAGCATCTTAAGATCGTCGCTGATTAATAAAGACATTTCAAGAGCATCTCAGATCATGTCACTTTCAAGAGCCGCATCTCAAGATGCTACGTCACGAACCAGAACTTGAGAGCAAGATTGAATGAACTACGAATGAACGATTTATTTTCTTTAGTGAAAGTTCGGTTTTTGCTCAAATATAACGTAAGGTTAAAATTTATTACTTCTATGTACTCGTAGTTGAATTAAATTGAATGCGATTATATTAAACGTAATGTTTATTTTCTACCTAATTATCATAACCTTACTTTAGTTTTTTTGTAGAAAGGATATGTAAGCCATAATTTTTGTCTATATTTTCAAAGTTACACTATCTATTAAAGAACTTAACGCAATTCATCAACAAATAACTACAATTTATGAAAATAAAAAAATCATTGATTTCGATTTCGGATCTTTTTAGACTTCAGCGAGTCCTCGCCAGGTTCTGAAATCTACCAAATCTTCGGATCTTTTCGCAATCATGCCAAATAAATTTGTTTATTTCCTCAGGAATATAAAAATATTCCTATAATGATGGTTAATATAATTATAATTATGAAATTATGACATTCTGATTCATTCATCATTCTGATTTCGAAATCCTTGATTCTAGCAACTGGCAATCACGCTCTCATGTCACAGATCGACCGCACTCAACATTCTGTATCACAAAGCACATCGCAAGTGCGCTCTTGAGAGTCGAGATTGATTTATTATTAAACACTAACTCAGCTGATTACGGCATCTCAATCAACAGCTTAAGATATGTTTATTAATTAGATTAGCATCTTGAGATCGCTCTCAATAGCGCTCTCAGAGTTGAGGTCGGTTTATTAATACGGCCCTTAATCTCACTGAGGATCTGCGTCAGCGTAATCTACTATGGGAAGAAGAACAGATTGTGCAAGAAGAAGTATGGGAAAAAGAAGAGATTGTGTGATTATACTACAGTATAGAGAGATCTCTAAACACCATATTGTAATATACTTGAGCTGTTAAAATAAATGGAGCAATACAGATACTAGGTACATTTGTATTTGGTGAAGTTAGTGAGATATTATACTAACCTAGTCCAAGTCTAGTCCTAGATTTAGTCGATTGGTCGGTTGGATGGTTGTTTTTGGTATGTTGTCGGTTGGTCCCGGTTTGCTTATAAAAGATTATCAATACATAAAGGTCTAATTAAGAGTGAGAGTATTATGTACTAGCTCCCCTGGCGAGGACCGCATAAATTAAGTCCAACGCACACAATTAGCCTTCCTTGGCCTTAGTATCATTCTTAAAGACTTGTTTTAGAATAGGATGATATCTCATTAACTTCACCACGTAGGTACATCTGTATTTCTCCATTTTATTTTAATTGTGTATGCAATTAATCTGCCAGAGCACGTTATACTGATTACGAGCAATCCTTCGAGTACCGGGCATGCTAGCCCACATTACGTTAATGTGCGATATTGAGTGAGCGGTGCTGTGTATGGCGGGCAAAAGAAAATTTATATTATAATTTAATTTTTTAATATTTCAAAAATTAAAACATTTTTTTTAGAACATTTTTCAATACTCTCGGTAATATACACTTGGTAGTTTCATAAATTACGAATGACCTGTGTGTGCGTCATGCACCGTGACAATGATGCTGAAATGTCTGCACAGAACAAACAATAGTACTACGAGGTAGAATAGGTTACAAGTGTTCATTAGAGCCCCTGCAGACTGATCCGACCGATTTAAATCACTGAGTGAATGCATTACCATTCTTGTCTTTAAAATAATTAAGTATTAAGCTACCGATCAAACTGTTGTCTGATCAAAATTTTTATATCCGCGAAGTTCTTTCTTTTTATTTAAAATATTTTTGTTCCATTTCTATGCAATCCTTGTAAAATTTGGTTTCCGAGATCTGGATGTATCATAGTAAAAAGTTTCAGCGCCCTATCTTGTATCTCATAGGCTATTCCCTTCAAATTGAGTACAATATTTTCCACTGTTCTGCTTCGCTCTTCTTTCGTCATCCCGTTTGTGTAAAGATCTCTTACTTGTTCAAAATTATTAGTATCATCCTGATAAATCTCTATAAGCTCAGTTCTTTTAAGATCCTTAAAAGGCTCTGGTCCGTGAAATGAATTCGGATAATAATTGGGACTATCGTTTTCGTTGTTGTCTACTGGAGGCCTACCGTCTCTGTTGTACGTGAACACTTTGCTGTGTAGAGGGCAATTTACAGGGATCTTTTTGAAATTTGCACCAAGACGATTATATTGAGCATTTCTGTAAGCTATCCGACGAGCTTCGAACACTTTATCAGGTGCGCCGAGAATACCAGGCACTAGATTTCCAGGACTGAAAGCCAGCTGTTCAATCTGGGCATGGTAGTTAGTAGGATTTTTATTTAACACAAATCTGCCTAGTTGTCTTAATGGATATTTATTCAGTGGCAGTATTTTTGTCACATCAAAAACATCGAATCCAGCAGTTTTAACGTCCTCGAAGGTCAAAACTTGAATCCAGATGGTCCAACGAGGAAAACGTCCGTTTTCAATAGCATTGTAAAGATCTCTATTTGCGTAATCAGGATCTTCCCCAGCTAGTTTAGAGGCTTGCTCCGACTGCAGATTTTTTATACCAGCTTCAGGCAGGAAATGGAATCTAATAAAATGTATATCTCCGTTCTTATTGACTACTTCAAAAGTGTGGATAGCAAATCCAGGCATATGTCGATAGCCATCAGGGATACCTTGATCTCCAAATATTAGCATAAGAATGTAAAAGGAATTGGGATGCAAAGTAAAAAAGTCCCACATCATATTTCCATCTTTCAAGTTGGTTGCTGGATTTCGTTTGAGTGCCTTTATAAACGTAAGGATTGATAACGGGTCTTTATTGTCAGAGACGGGGAAGTTGACGCTTAAAAGATCAAAGTTTCCTTCCGTTGTGTAAAATTTGACGGCAAACCCTCTGGCGCCTCTCAAAGTGTCGCGTCCTCCTCTCTCTTCCAAGGCAGGAGAAAATCGGACCGCTATTGGAGTCTGCTTTTTCACTACACTAAATAGATCTGCTTTACAAACATCAGATATATCATGTGTTACTTCAAAATAGCCGAAGGCACCTCCACCCTTTGCGTGGACGACTCTCTCAGGGATACGGTCTCGTACGATATGAGTCAAACTATCCATGAAGTGCTCGTTGACGATGAGTCTTTTGTTCAGTGTATTTGTTGCGTCTTTGTATTCTACTGGCGCACCGGCACTTGTCGTCAGAATCCCGATAGGTCTCTGTGGAAAATATGCAATTAACGGTTAAATGAAAACTTACATATCTATTTTATAATTTATGTAAAAACTAGCTGCACTTTTTCCGGGGTGGAATTTCTTGCAAAATTTAATGTATGTTATGTGTTGTGTTATTCCAGGACTTTAACGGGATTCACAATCCACAGCCCATATAACAATATAAATTCTGTTGTTATATGGGCTGTGGACTATAAACCGGTTATGTATCCATACCTACCAATTTTCATCGTAATCAGTTACGAACCTAAGTAGCAACAAACATACACACAGAATATGGGAATTCTAATATTAAGATTATAATAATTGTGCTTATATAAGTAGACGAACTTCTGTTCTATAAGTACAAAGTTATCATACAATTCTATATACATTTTGCATTTAGTTTTGATAATAAAAAACCATACTCTGTGGAAATATACAGAATCGAGGAGCCACCCGCGGAGACGCTTAGTTTATGAGATATTTCAGTTTTAAGTTATATTGGTATGGTTACCACCGTAACAGTTTATTCAAAACTAGCTTTCCCGTCCGCAACTTCGTCCGCGCGGACTACTGTTTTTCGCGAAAAGAAGCATTCTATGTTCTTGTAGGATATTGAAAACGAATGCAAAGGTAGGCATAGCACCAATGCTCTTGAAGTTTTTTGAAAGACTTTTTTTTTCGTTTCCATGGCAACCGTTCCTTACAGCGAGTTATTAACATTTTCCAGTTTCCCGTGAAAAATTACAATTTTCCGGGATAAAAGTATCCTATGTTTTATTCTAGGGTATAAGCTATTCCATGCCAAATTTCATCAAAATTTTATTATTTCTGGCGAAAGCAGCGGAAAAGAACACATTCTACTATTTTTTTATATAATTTACGGACCAAACACTCGATTTTTAATAAACTTAAAACTAAAATATCTCATAATTACCAGGTACCAGGGGGTAAACCCTACACTTCCCCTCCCCCCCCCCCACTCCTGCCCTTCGATTCTATAGCCAACCCATACTGTTTTGACACAATTTTGGCTATATAATTCTGAACGGAATATTTTTGCATACCTAATAGCTACCTAGATCTGTGATTTTACAATAAGTGCAAGATTGATAACTTATTTTAATATAAATATAATATAATTAGGCTTCAGAATTAAAAGAGTAATGTTATGTTGAGAGAATATTGAAATAGAGTTGAAACTATAAATGTATTATTGAGTCGTGGTTATTGTATTATTATCTCACTTTCGTCTTCTGCTTGAACGTCAATAGCTGCAGAGCGGCCGGAGTTAAGTCTTCCTGTTCCTCCATCGTCGCCATCCTCACCAGCAGCGTCACCACCAACACGAACACTTTCATTTCGAGACTTTGATTTATCAACGTGCACTGAGATACAACGTATTTTATACAAAAATCATAGAAAATTACAACGTGAGATTTAATATAAAAAACGCAAAACAATAAAATTATTTGTTCCCTCATCTAAAAAAACATCCTATTAAAAAACCCACACGCAGTTTGTGAGTTTTAGTATGTTTGTTATCACTCAACACTGAAAGAGTTGTACACATTTTTATGTTTGGTGTTTAGATACTTTATGCCCTGGAGTAACACATTTAATACTTGTTGTCTCTCTGTGAATATCACAATGCAAGGTGGTTGAATTATTCTCTCTCTCTCTTATATTCTCTTGTTTTTTCTATGGTTGAATGTGATCATTGCCCACGCGGGTAAAACCGAAGGCGCAAAGAGTACCTAAATATTTTATGTATTCAAATTATAATAAAAATTATTATTGACGTAATACAACCTGTTTACCTGCTTATCATAATGTATTTTTAATTATTATTTGAATAATATATTTGGTGAAAACATTAAATGCAATATTTAGTCCTCTTTGGCAATATCAAAGTTGTAATAGATTTTCATTTACAGTTTAATAACTAACTAGCTGAAACCCGCAGCTTTGCCTGCGTGGACATTTTCTCTGGGATAATCGTGTCATATGTGTTTTTCAGGACCTAAAGTACCTATGAGTATTATACCAAATTTCATCAAAATTTATTTATCTGTCAAATAGTTTTTATTGATTGACTAGCTGTGCCTGCAGCTTTGCCTGCATGGTCATTTCTCTGGGTAGACATTATATTCCAGGACCTAAAATTGTAGGTTTTTATGGATTGCTCATCATCATCATCAACAATCTATACTAGTCCACTGCTGGACATAGGCCTCTCCCAAGGCGCGCCACTGATCCCGATCTTCGGCTCTTCTCTTCCAATGATTGCCAGCTACATTGCGCAGATCGTTACTCCATCTAGCCGGAGGGCATCCTACACTACATTTGACGATTCGCGGTCTCCACTCTAGAAATCGTTTACCCAACGGTTATCGGCTCTACGACAAATGTGACCAGCCTATTGCCACTTCAGCTTGCTTATTCTTTGAGCTATGTCACTTACCTTAGTTCTCTGCCAAATCACCTCATTTCGGATTCGATCTTTCAGAGATACTCTGAGCATAGCTCGTTCCATAGCTCGCTGAGCGACCTTGAGCCTGTAGACCAGTCTCACCGTCAGTGTCCGCGTTTCGGCTTCGTATGTCATTACGGGTAGGTCACACTGGTTAAAGATTTATGTCTTCAGGCATTGTGGAAAGGGCGACGAGAAGACTTGACGTAGTTTTCCAAAAGCTGTCCAGCCCAGTTGAATCCTCCTGCTGGCTTTCTTCTCAGAACTGTTAACAATTTGTCCGAGGTAAATATACTCCTGTAGGTACAATTTCGAGACGCATGCCACTGACTACTATTGTTTCCGGTGTAATATTGTTATTGATCATGATTTTTGTTTTGTCTATGTTCATTCGGAATCCAATTCTTCGTAAGGCTTCAGCCAGACTAGCCAGCATCTGGCCCAGCTCTTGCAACGACTTCGCCATAAGGACAATATCATCTGCGAATCGCAAGTGTGAGATGTACTCGCCGTTAAGAGGATCTGATATTGAACACTGTTTCCAGTATGATTCCTTTGAGATTTGCAGCGTTAGATTATTAGGTACATTTTTGATAGAATTTACGTTCCGGGGCAAACCACTTTCCACCCCTTCAATTGTAGCATTTTTTTTGTTATTTGTGTCAACCGCTCGTATAGGATGTATTTTAGGCAAAAATACCTAAAATACATCCTATATATATCGTTTTATTATATTCAAAAAAAATTTGGATTCTGAAAAATAAGTCAATAGTTACAGAGCAAAAATATGGCTGATTCAGATTCTTGTAACATTACGGTGATTTAAGTAAATGGAAAAATAAGATGTATAAGCCTTGTAAATAATGTGGTAGATAGATAGATAGATAGATAACTCTTTATTGCACAAGAAATGAAATTGATGATACAATAATCCAGTGGTAATTACATGAAGAAAAAAAACACCGAAATCGGAACATATTAGGAAGTAGAAAAGAGGTTTGTCTTTTTATATGGAGTAGGAGGCGGTAAATATTCCTTTTAAAGTTAATGCCCACACCTTTCCAGTCCAGCGTCCTAAACATACTCGTATCCTCCATTGCGGTCGTAAACAGTATCGGTTATATAACATCCCCCTGTCATGTATTGCTCGGTTTCTACTAATTGGTTTGAGGTATCAATTATACCAGTTTTTAAGTCAAATTATAGGCTATCCAACAGTTAAAATTGCATCGCAATCGGTCTAGTAGTTTTTATGTGATGCGTGAAAAGACAACCACACGAAATTTAAATAATGTTATATTCTTGTTCAGTAGCTTATTTTAAGTCGCCCAGGCCATTTTTTTTAATTATTTTCTTTGTACAGACTTTTTGTTACATAATGATATATTATAAGTGTCTATACCTATAATAAAACAATGCTTAATGAAGTAGTAAGCCGTCATATTAGTTTTCTTGACACTAACAACTTCAACTTGATAACTTCACTTCACTTCTTAATCCTCATATCAGTTAGAAACAAACGTTCATTTATAGGAACAGTTTCAGCTTATAAATAGTACTATATATATGTATATATTCTGTGGTATGGTAGAAATCTTACAGTTACTAAAGCGAGTCGTTTCATAGATATAGAAACCGAGCGAGTTTGACCGTAGGAGACCCAGTATGTGTTATATAACAATTGAATACTGTAAACAGTTAATCTGGTGTATTAGGAAGTACTCTTGTATATGCTGTGGTGGTCAGTGGCAGCTGCCAAAAAGCAATTAACTCGGCAATTAAACCGACTTCCGTTTGATATCAAGTAGATCCTAAGTATTATATTGATCCTATTATTACGATAACTTAGATTTATTATAAGTATTGAGGTGCAGAAATTATTAAGAGAAGTTGATTGGGTGCGAAGTATCACACTTATAGAGCTAATATTAGAAATGCAAAAGCATAGACCTAATTAAAAGTGGGAAGATTAGGTACTAACACCTCGGACGTGGGACTGTATAAATTAGGTGCAACGCACACAATTGGCCTTTTATGGCCTTAGTCACAATAAGTCATTTGTATAGCAGTGTTAGCCGTGATTCTCATTGCGCTACAGTCTGCGTATGTCTCCCTATCTTTGTTGACATGAAGCACGACGGGTGTAGCTGTGTTTGTTTGCCTGTAATTGTGTCTAGTCCCGTTTTTTACATGATATTCAAGCATGCCGTATCTTCCCCCAATTATCTAAGTCTATGTGCGAATGTGTTTGTTTGTTGGTTATTTTGTTACGCTTTCACGCAGCAACTTAGCGATGGAATGACCAGGCCCATTATTCTCTATTGCCATTAAGACAGACGACAAGACGTTACGCGCCGCGTTAAGGTATCTGCGTGGAATCGTACGGTAATTGCCGTACTGACGTCACACGTTTTCGGCAACGAATTTCATGCGGCATAGTGAATGAGCGCCCTGATTGTATTGTATAGGTAAACAAAAAATTCAAGGACCGAAGAGATACATAGGCTCATCATAATCATGCACGCGGGTGAAACCGAGGGTGCAGCTAGTATTATTATAAATTTGAAAGTAACTGTCTGTTTATTTTTCTTGAATAAATGGCTGAACCTAGTTTGATTTAATTTTACAAGGAAATAGTGCGCATCATTAGAAAGGACACAGGCTATTATTAATTTATCCCAGATAAAATGGCCGCGGGCACAGCTAGTTTCAGACCATCATCTTCAGCCCATTCTTGGCCACTGCTGGGCTTAGCTCCTAATGCATGCCACTGAGCTCGATCGACAGATCTCTGCATCAAGTTTCTGCCAGGCGGTTTTTGCAGGTCGTCACTCCATCTGTAGCTAGATGGAGGGCACCCTTCACTACGTTTGCCTAAGAATGGTCTCCACTTGAAAACTCATCTACCCCAACTATTGTCGATTCTTCGGGAAATGTGATCAGCCCACTGCCACTTGAGCTCCCTATAGCTATGTCGGCGTCGGTTACTTTAGTTCTCTGTCAGATCACTTCATACTAGCTTCAGATACATACATTTAATGTTTTGACTGCTCAATCTGTACCAAGCATAAGTTCAACCATGTTTGGAGTACTGCTTTTAGGGACGGTTTATATTGCCAATATCAGCTTGCGGCGATGTACTATTATTTATTGTGTGCTGGAGGCTTGAAACTAATATTTATATTTTAGATTACAGTTTAGTACCTGATGATTGCTCATTTTTATACGAAGAAGTCGAAGAACTGGATTTCAAAGGTTGTTTGAATATGTGTTTCTTATTTAAATACTTAAACTGAAAATGTTTTTTGAGAAAACTAATCGTAATTTAAAACATTTATTAAAATCAAATTATAACAACAACTTATTTTAACTAAATAGGTACCTAAAGCATTAATTAATTATTAATTATGAAAACATATGCGGATGTTTTTGCCTAGTCAACTTATTTCTATCGACTTTACATAGGCTCTACAGGATCTCCTCTCATCATCATCATCATCATCATTATCAGCTCGTGTATGTCCACTGCTGGACATAGGCCTCTCCCAAAGCACGCCACTTGGCCTGATCTTCAGCTCTTCTCTTCCAACTGCTGCCAGCCACTTTGCGTATATCGTCGCTCCACCTAGCTGGAGGGCACCCTACACTACGTTTACCGAGTTGCGGTCTCCACTCAAGAACACGCCTACCCCAACGTTTATCAGTCTTTCGACTGATATGACCAGCCCACTGCCACTTCAGCATACTAATCCTTAAGGGCTATGTCGACAACTTAGATTTTCTGCCGGATATTCTCATTTCAGATACAATCTTTCAGAGAAACTCCAAACATAGCCCTTTCCATAGCCCGCTGAGCAACCTTAAATTGGTGGACTAGTCGTACCGTGAGTATCCACGTCTTGGCTCCGTGTGTCAGAGCAGGTAGGACACAATGGTTGAAGACTTTTGTCTTCAAACTTTGCGGTATTGGCGCCAAAAAACTCGACGAAGATTCGCAAATGCTGTCCAGCCCAGCTGTATTCTTCTGCGCATCTCTCTCTCAAATTTGTTTTTACCTAGGTACAAAGTTTGCCCCAGATAAACATGCTCCTGAACAACTTCGTGAGCAGTTCAGTTAATAGCAATTAATGGTTCCGGAATAACATGTTCGTTGAACATAAGCTTGGTTCTTCCTTAGATCTCCTCTACAAATAATCAAATAATTCTCCTCCAGCATGTAATCTCTCCACTGCCATCCGATTCTCACTTTCATTGAAACAAACGGTATTATTTCATTAGCAGACATTTGAATAGGGGGATAGTGTGATAATTTTCTATGTTCTAGGCTTACACATATCGGGTCTAGCTTTCTAGACTGTAGGGCGCGTACGACCGGTCATTTTAAGTAATGTGCAATACGTGTGAGTAGATATATTAAAGACTAGCTGTGCCCGCGGCTTTGCCCGCGTGGTCATTTTATTTAAAAGTAGCCCACACGTTTTTTTCCTGGACCAAAAGCCAAACCACAACCAGACCAGTTGTAGGTTTGGTCCAGGTCCAGAGGACCAGGAGGACCAGGACCAAACCTACAAAGTACAATATTATACTACGTTTCTTCAAAATTCGTTCAGCCGTCAAATAGTTTCTTATCGATTGCTCGGCATCTAATCATCGGAATAAGGCACTGCCTTGCCATTTTATAACGCATATTCTGTGAAGTACGGAGTGCCGTACTTCACAGAATATGCTATAACACACTTGCACTTCTATGATACTTCATAGAAGTGCACGTATTGCAATGAAATAAACGCATATAATAAAATATGAAATAAACGCATATAATACAATGTGAAATAAACGCTAGAATAAACGCACCTCGTTCCACTGCAAGGCAGTGCGTGCAAGGCCTAAGATACCAAGTACCCCAGTTTTTAAATCAGCGCAAGGGCTTGAGAGCAGGGCCTGGATTCTGTATAACCACTCACGCCAATTCCACGCCACCTGCGTGGAATTAGGGAAGGTGGGTATTTACGCGACCAGGTTTTTAAACCAGGTTTTGGCTTGTAAGTACGCCGCCCTGGTGCCCTGGTTTTTCGCCCTGGTGTTTGAAGATGGACGTACTTGAAAGCCCTGGTGCTGAATGTTGCGAGTATGACCCATGCCTACGTGAAAAGTTTTTTTTTTCGTTTATTTTTTATTGTTTTGTCATCGGTTTGTGAGCTACTCTGAATGTTTCAGCCGGATAGCTAATTGGAAGTGCTCGAAATTTGAATTGCAAGATTCCAAGACATACAAAACTTTTAGATACATACATGTGAAGTTAAATAAAATCTTCTAAGATAACCTGATTTATTTATGTACAGAACATCATATTATAACAGTTAGGGTTATATAACACAGAAAAATTATTATTGTAGGCCTTAATTCCCAAGTATCCCTTTGCGTAGTTCTTTTAACTTTGTATTAGTGTTATTGGACCTCATTTTACACTTTCCATCAGTTTGAATTAGTGTTGCCAGATAAAAAGCGAAGATAAGTCCAATTTAGGTCCTGCTTACGAGATTATACTTTTCGTAGAATGTGAACTTTTTTGGCCTTACATAATATTTCTATTAGCATTATTTTGTTCTTAGAGCTGTAAGCTTTACTGTATTATTATTATCATTCATATTTTTCAAATTGTAATATCTACTGGTCAGATTACTGGTATTGTACGTGATCCAGTTAATGGATCAACCCATTGGAACAACCAGGTAAAAGCTCTAAATAGCTTGTTTATTTATTCTTGATATTTGAACTTGTTTAAAGTTTGTCCAGATTCGGATAATGTAATTTTTGGCAACTTTTATTGTGGACAGGGAAGTGTTTGATCCTGGTGAAGACGTTTGTTACAAAGCTGCGGTCAAAACAGGCACCTATAGTTGGCGCAGTGAAAGTATGTGTCTCGGAAGTTGTCTGCTAGTCGCTTGCGCAAACTGCTAATTTTCAGGCGCAATCCGAATGTTGAAGGTGAAGACAGCATTGTATAACTGCCTCGCTCACTCGCTTACGTTTTTTTCATATTCCATCTCGCTCTTACTTTATGCTATTTTATCTCCACAGCAGTACCTGCGCAATCGTCACAAAGCCGAACTTCACAAACATATACATTGGCTGCGACTATAATGTAAAAGCTTATTAGTTAAAATGGCCAGTAGCTCTCCCTAGCGTATATAGTATATCTAGAGAAAACAGAGCGTTTGCGGTGCGTTGTGCAATGTCGGAAGGTAGATAGATATAAGATGCGTGCGGTAGTGGCAGCAAACGTATCTTTGACGACGTGAACAACGTAGGAAGGTCAGCAAAAGAGTGGAAACATAATAATTAAATCTCAGAATCTAAACGTAAAAATCATCAGAACCTAAAAATGATCAAAGAAAAAATATGTATCTTACTTCCGCAATTTTTTTATATGTACCTACTAAAAACTAAAAAATTAAATAAAATCGTTTGGCTAGTCGAATTTCTATTGCTCAGGGATACTACGCTCTATGATTTTCTTCTATTTTTTAGCTTTTAATATATATAGCGTTGGTTCTTCAACGGATTTCCTCATTTCGGATTCTATCACGTAGTGAAATATCGAGCATAGCTCTTTCCATTGCACGCTGCGCAACTCTGAGCTTGTGTATGAGACCAATAGTTAGCGACCACGTCTCAGTGCCGTATGTCATCACTGACAACACGCACTGATTATAAACTTTCGTCTTGAGGCTTGAGGAAGATATGGCGTAATTTCTCGAACGCTGCCCTTCCTAGTTGGATTCATCGGTTGACCTCTTTGTCGAAGTTGGATCTACGCAGTTGGATCGTCTGACCTAAGTAGACATAGAGATCAACAGCTTCGATAATATCGTTCCAAACATAAACCGGCTTGAGTACGATATGGGATTTGACATGATGTTCGTCTTACCCATTTTAATTTTAAGACCCACCTGTTGGGAAACAATATTGAGTTCACTGAGCATTGTGCTTAAGTCTTCCAGGGTTTCTGCATATATCTTCCAGTGCAGAGGTGAACAGTTTCGGAGAAATAACGTCTCCCTATCTCACCCCTTTTTGAAACTGGATAGAATTCGTGCTCCGATCTTGAAGACAGACAGTCATGGTGGCTTTGCTGTACAAACACTTCAACACTTCGATGTACCGGTAGTCAATCTGGCACCGCTGTAATAACTGTAGCACTGCCCAGGTCTCGAGTGAATCAAAGGTTTTCTCGTAGCGCTAGACATAGTGGCCGATTATATTCTTCGGTCTTCTGTATAATCTGCCAGAGTGTATGTCTATGGATGTGGTCTAAGGTGCTAAAGCCTTTCCGGAATCCAGCTTGTTTGGGAGGCTGATAGTTGTCAAACCAACGAACGAGGTGGTTTGTAACTACTCTCGAAAACAGTAACGTGAGTCAGCAGTGAAATGGGCCTAAAATTCTTCAAGAGAGTGTTATCACCTTTCTTAGCCGGTGTTCCACCCACTTTAAGTTGTTTGAGAGCCATTCTGATCACGTATAGGCTGACGTCCGGAATATCTTCGGTGTCAATCGGACTCTTGCTCCACTAGTCGAGCTAGGACTACGCGATTAGCTGTATAGTTGACCATAGAACTTCTCGAACTCACTCAAAATTTCTGGCTTCGACGAAACGATGCCGTCACTATCGGTCTTTAGCTTCGTCAGCAGGCTTTGACCAATAGATAGACCTCTTGCAAACACTTTTGAGTCCTTGTTCCGCTCAATTGCGTTCTTAACACAATTACTATTATAAGAATACAAATCATGTCATCAATGATCAAATCATGATTTGACCCAAACAAACAATTTAATAAACAAACAATTATAAATCAACAAACAGGTCAAGCTAAATTAAACCGTTTAGTGAAATTTCAATTACTTGCTTTATAAATTTGTTTGGTTGACCCAAACAAACAAATAAACAAATTTATAAACAAATAATTATAAATCAACAAACAGGTCAAGCTAAATAAAACCGTTTAGTGAAATTTCAATTACTTGCTTTATAAATTAGTTTGGTTGACCCAAACAAACAAATAAACAAATTTATAAACAAACAATTAAAAATCAACAAACAGGTCAAGCTAAATAAAACTGTCTAAAAACGATATGGCAAACAAGCTTTATCTATCTATTTTACTTCCTACCCACTATTAAATCCTGTACGAAAAATAAAAAGCATAGCCCTCCAAGTTTCCATTCACCACAAAGTCTGACAGCAGACTGATAAGGGTTGGTTAGCGTTGGGTTGGTATTTCTTTCTTCTGTCTATTATTGGTCTGACTTTCAGTTTGGCGGTAGTGATGTTAAGCTACTATCTTTTCTTTAATCATTTTTAATATGGATTTCCACAAAGTAACACCTGAGTCCATCAAGTTCAAAAAACCTATTTCACGTAAATTTATAAATCATTTCCATGACAATGCAGTTGCAGACCTAAAACTAACCTATGTACGTAGCTATGCAACAATAGTTTGCACAGGGTTAATTCTGATATACCAGAGAGCTTTCAAACCACAACTCCTATCATTTTAACTTGCAAATTTTGTCTACACTTTCAAAATAACATAAGTATACCTACAAAAAACAGACGTGTGCCTATAACTATTAATGAGTGTTAATTCCTAGAAAAAAGAATAGACTGAGAGGCGTGGGAGAGCTTTCTTCGACTAAAAATGAACCACTACAATCAAAACAACACATCAATTGATAAGACACGTTAGGTAGAACCTTATCGGCTCTCATATTTGTGGTCAATTAAAATTTCATGAAAGAACAAGAAAAAAACAAAAGAAAAAACTAAAATAAGTAGGTAGTACTCTAAATAAACAATGCATCTGTTGTGCACAAAATTAATGGAGCAAGTTCTGCATAAGCATACAAATAAATAATAATAAATAAAAAACAAAAACCCGAATGGTATCAAAACTAAAAAGGCAAACAACCTTTAGATTCTCGATTTTTAAATATTAGATGCAATCGTAAGCATGCGAGGCTCGTCAGGTTCTAGCTGAATCCGTCACAGGAGAAAAGAAATGCATGATGCCTTCGACTGCATCTTATATTTCAAAATCGATAATATTAAGCTTGTTTGCCTCTGTTTAGTTTTATTCGCAGTTGTTTTCTTTTTAATTTTTTACTTTCCCTATTATATTTTTGGAAAGCTATTTTAAAGACCTTCATGTTGATACCTCACTCGAAAGGTTTTGGTAATTTTTAAGGGGCGTGTATAAGCCTTATCCAAAGCAAACTACTAATGTTTTGTGAATTGTTCGTTAGTGTGTCAAAATTAATAAATGCTGCGAGGAAAATAGTATTGCAACGCTGCTTTTCAACTTTCATGAAAATGTACCACATTGAATTCTTTAAATTAATTATTACAATTTCCTAATTTCGAATCTTCATTTCTACGCAGGCATTTCTTTTTGCAACTTTTCTCACAGCATTATGACTTTTCATCGTCGATCGCTGCCGACGCTACTTCTGACCATTGTTCGGTTTGAGGACAAACACAAGTTATGAGAACACCCCACGCCCCTGGTTAGGTAAGAAGATGCCGAGATAGAAAACATATTGTTGTATGTTACATGCACGGCACCTAATTAAAGCACGCGGTAATTGTAAGGTGGACATTCACGGTTAGACTTTCTGAATTGCGACTTTTGCTGTATTGTAATGAATTACTTTTAACAGACATTACCATGTTTCTGTATGAAGTGCGCTGAATACAATGAGTTGTGCACTGCAACCAACTTATCTGTGAAGTGGCAAAAAAGGAACTAGAGCCGCTGTGAATGATCTTTCCATTCCTAGTCCAAGACCCAGAGGCAGACCTAAAACAAGTAGTGCTAAAGGACATGAAAGAGTGTCAGGTATCAGAAGGCGATTTTGAGGATAGAGCGAAGTGGAAGAGAAAGACCAGGAAGGCTGACCTCCTGGTGATACATAGCCATGTGGCTATACATCAATGTATATATCATATATATGTATATATCATATATATCTATATATCATCATACCATGTGGGATATATAGCCAGGAAGAGAGACAGGTTATTGTGGTAGACTTTTGAGCTTAAAAATGTGTCAGGAATGGCCAGCTTCAATCTCGAACATTCACAAAGGGGCGTCATCGGAGCGGTTGCCAACGACACGAATAAATCTCTGCACGAATAGACAAAGGAAGTGCATGTTCTTCGATATGATTAAAAACCGTACATACTTACTTTCATTGTAAACAGTTCAAAGGTTCTGCGGCGCTTTTAGATAGATAAAAACTCTTAAGTATAACTCCAAAAAAAAGCCGCTTTTAATGCCAAAGCCACGCGGGGGTCAACCCGGTTGCTGGCTTGTCGCTTGAGGCAGTGCTGGCCTCTGCAGTCAGTTTGTCAGGCGTCCCTAGGGCCTTTGGCATGCCTTATAACGGGTGTTTTTAAACAATAACAATCGGGACTTAGGAAAACAACACATACTTAGGCAGAAACTATTATTTACTCTGTGGTAGAAAGTCATTGGTTCAGGCTGAGGGCCAAGCCCATTATCGTTGGATTCTAATATACCCTTCCACTACCTCATACGATAAGCAACTCGTTAGTCTAGGTACACTCCAGTCCGGTCTAGAACTTGCACTTCTTGATGTGATATGCCTATCTTCCCATGTATGCAACAGCATAATATCGACATGTCAGACAATGGCATCTATTGCGACCTAAGTTGGAGTTCAAATTAAGGGGCACGACCACCTCACGGTCTTTGATATTCGACATTTGATCCTAATATAATTTAATAGCATTTCGTTATTTCAACTTCACTAAACGTGAGTTGAATCATTTAGTTATTTGTAAACATTACATTTAATTTTATGAAATTGTTGGTGTTTTTTATTTTAATACTAACTGATGGCCGCGGCTTTGCACGCGTGGTCATTTCTGTTAAAAGTACTTTTTGTGCTATTCCAGGACCTAAAACACCAATATACCAACATTTGATCAAAATTCTTTCAGACGTCAAAAATATTTTTATCGATTGCTCGGCTTCTACTCATTGGATTGTAATTTATAGTACCTACCCCAGTTTTTAATTCAAAACATAAACTATTTGATTACGGCGAAGCAAGGGAAGTGTATTGAAGTTAACAGACTATGTATGTATCTAAGTGCATGTTCCACCATAGCGTCGACTACCCTATTGGTCCGATTTCCACAAGCGAGGTGTCAATCGATTCGTCTTCAGGTATAGAGTGTCACATGCTATTTTTTAACAGACTGTAGTCGGGTTTTACTTTTTAAACTTATGTATTGTTGGTAAGGGCCCCACAGATTAACCGTTTGCCTGCAGTCTCTGGTCCCATCGGGCGGCCTGCCATCCCATGTCTGCAATAGCTGCACTTAAACGATGATTGCCTGCAGGTAATGATCGAATACCGGCTCTGGGTCTACACACTAGCAGGCCGTAGTCAGCAGTACACGCCTAAACGGCGCGCAGTCCAGCAGCGTTTGTCATCAGTCGGTTCACAAAGTACAGTGTAATTTTGGCAACAGGACAAAGTTACCTAAATGCACTTTTCAGATTGTTAATTTTCAGTTTACAGTTTCAATTGAGGCTGTAGGTACCTATTTTGGTTGGGAAATGTGTCCTTTACATCCTGTGTTTTTTAAGATATTAAAACCCAATGCAAAAGTTGGTATAGCACCACTCTTGATGTTTTTTGACATACTTCTTATGTCGTTTCCATGGCAACCGTTTCTTACAGCGAGTAATTTTCATTTTTCCAGTTTTCCAGTTTTCCCGTGGAATCTTACAATTTTCCGGGATAATAAGTATCCTATGTTTTATTCCAGGGTATAATCTATCTCCATTCTAAATTTCATCAAAATCCGTCAAGCCGTTATGGCGTGAAACCTCCCCAAACAAACAGACGACGTATCACTTTTATATATTGGTATGGATGTACTGTTATTTATTCTGTGCAATGTTATTATTTAAATTCTTAATGTGAACGAACTTTTTGACGATTTATTTGTCTGTTGCATTGCATTTCAATACTTATTAAATGTTTCATGTGTGATAAACTCACAAATACTCATTATAAATGCAAATTTGTGTTTATTGTTGTTTTGTTTTTGACGCAGCACCCAAGCAACGGATTGACGTGATATGCTTGTATACCTACTGCAAAGAACATAGGCTTAGAAACATCATCATCACTATCCACGCGGTTGACACCGCGGAGCGCAGCTTGAAAAAGAGAATGGGCATTTTCTAAAGGGCTCCGTCCCATGTCTTGTATCAATATGAGGCTGGTGAGGATGTGTTTTTCTAAACATTTATTAAGAGCCTTCGTTACGGCACTAAGTCAAGGCCAAGAATCTAATACAGGTTTGTAGGTACAATACAAACGGGAACTGGGCCGAGGATTGAAATAGGTGTCGTTGAATTGCAAAGAGCACAACGCTCAACCACTATCGACTCATACCAATCTTTAAGTGGAAGATTTGTAACATTAGCTCTATCACTAGTAGGTACAACTTTTTCTGCTTTAGCTAACCAAACCACAATCAGCCACAATTACCAAAGTTTCACAACATCCTCCGCAGAGCCGCTGATCCCACAGTCGCGTGAAGACAGACAGACCATTCAACAACAACGACTGGTGTAACCGGCTTTGATATTCGCACGATAGGCCTTAGCTTCCGAAGTCATTGTAACGTGATACAATCAAGTTTGGAAGCTAAGCCATACTACAGAGTAAGGTTGCCTATATCGTACCCCCTAAGGAAATAATACTGTAATATTTAGTGTAACTGGATCTTTATGTATTTAAATTTTAATTTCCGTACATGAAAATCGAAAAATCTTCTTATGATAAAGTTATTAAGCGTTTTTTAAAAAAGCACCTTCGGTACGACTAAGGTGCCTGTTCGCCTAACTCGTACAATCTGTAGCCTAGTCGTACTCAAGATAAACCCTACACAATAATACTTAATAACACGAGATCATATTAAAAAATAAAACTACAAAAAACTGGGTCTAAATCAACATACAATCTAATTATTTTTGGAGTCATCAGCCTCAAGTACACATGGAAAATAAAAACATATATTTTTAAGATACAAAGTATCTGGCAATTTAAACAATACGGGTTAGTGCGTACAACATCGATAGCGATATTTTGATGACGAACTGTGATACGGTACGTACGTACGTACGTACGTTGTGAACGGTTTTATACCGCGCGGTACGCATACTACAAATACTTAGTCGCGTGATCGCATTTCAATAACAGTAAGTATAAAGTGCGGTATCCTTATTTTTCTGATCGAAGGCCCACACTCATTAGCTAATGAGGAATTACAGTATTTTTGATTTAAGCATTTAAAGGAAGTAAGAGGTATGTCAATGTGAGGTTGCTTGCTTGCTTGTACCTCATATTAATCAAGACTCAAACAGTCTCTACCTTAGGACTTAAACCATCAGGTCTTATGGTAGAGATTGTTTGAGCCTAGATTAATGCTATAAAAAAGAAGTCTGGGATAGTGAAGTGATTTGTGTAGCAGATGCTTTTTTTAAAACTACTTCATTAAAGGAGATGGTTCAATGTTCGATTGTATGTTTTTTTAATGTAAGTTTACCGATTTCTTCGTCAATTGCAGACCGGTTTAGTATTTTTATTTATATTTGACGTGGTAAAACTCCAGTATGGTCCTTCCTATATAAATTTCATCAGAATGGGTACAGTAGTTTTTATAGTGAATATGTTTAGTAGTGATGTTTTGTACCATGCTTTTTTGTACAGCACTTGCTTAAGTTTGGTTTCGTACGATTTTTGCATTTATATCTACCCTGTCAAGCAACTAAAACATACTGTTCAATTTATGTTTCAAGTGCCTACGTAATTGTTTGGTGTTCTTGGCTGGCACTGCCACAGTGTTGGTGACTGCGGGGATATAAAAACAAGTGATGCAATGATTTTCCACTGGCCGGCTGCCACGTCGACGCATTTTCATAAAATTGACTGTCAGGCCACAGACTGTAATATATACTATATTACAGTCTCCGTAAGGACTATATAATGGACTGTGATCAGGCCGTCTAGGCGTTTCCGTGCCGGTACTTTTCCGGTGCGGATGAGATAAAGGAAAAACGCCCGTTTGTCGCTGCGGGCCCTATTTATAAGTTGTAGTAAAAATGATGGATACTTTACAGGAACAATACCATGGACTTTGCAGTAGGGCATAAAGTGAAACCGCAGTTTTCTTCTAGTTGCCTAAATTAAAAAAAAACTTATTTTCTAACGAAAAATTCATGGATACGTGAATCATAATCCTCTCTTTTCCATTCCACAGCCGGATAAGTTATCTTTGTAGTACCACATCTTGCACGTTGGTTACCCTAATTACAGCGCTGCTCATTTAATGACAAACAAAGCTTGGGCTATATAGGTGACGTTTTCCCCACGCTCTGCTAACTCCTCAAAAGATTCAGCCCATTGTAAAGCTCCGTTTGGAATCTTAAAATACAGAACTAAAACAATATATATAATATTTTTAAGACTTGATTCGTGTTGCCAACACAATCGATTGGTGCAATAATATTGAATAACTTTCAACTCTTAACCCTTTGTTTTTTTTTTCGGGACAAAAATTATCTTAATGTTATTTTTGTTTTGCTATATGTTTTTTTTCCAATATTTCATCCTGTTTACTTACACAATTGATTGGTGAAATAATATTCTTACATAACTTTCAACCCCTATCCCACTTTAAGGTTTTTGGAATAAAATTTATACGTGAATGTTAAGCCATAATAACTCACCAAGGCCACCATGTTGCATTAAAATCTGTCCAGTAGTTTAAGCGTGATGCGTGTTCAAACAGACAACCAGACAGAAAGAAAGAAAAAAAAACTGTTTTGGTCTATGTCGATGTACGAATTGGGCCTAGTTACAGTTTCACTATAGTACGAGTAAGTATTAGATGTGCCCGCATATTTACAAATGAGGTCTAGGTTATAAGAATCTTTTATATTATTCCAGGACCAAGAGTACCGATATCATCAAACTTTGTTCTAAAGTCAAATGTTTTTATATCGATTGATTATACCCTAAGTTATCCAAGAGTGAAAATTGCATCGAAATCAGTCCAGTAAGTTTTCGTGATGCGCGAACAACAGACAGAAAAACAGACACAATTTTAAAATAAAAAACTTGTTCAGTAGCTTATTTTAAGCTACTGACCATTTTTTTAGTATCTTCATTGTACAGACTTTTTGTTAATGCTTTATTATATGTGTAGATAAGTAATAAGTAACATTGGTATATATATTTTAAGGTTTATAGGTTTGTATCATTAAAAGTTAAACACTAGGCCACAATCGTCCATCATCCGAACCATCTCCTTTAACGATCCATATCCGTAGTGTTCGTGGACGATAGATAATATGCGCACACGCACCACGACTTCGTGCAGGTACAATTTGGACCACAGATTAATTACCGGATAGCATGTGTCTCTGACACAATAGCTGTTATGTCATTAAGTGCTTAGGTTAGGTGCGGGGTGTATTAAGAGAAAAAGAACTTAGATACCTTTTATTATACTTTACTTATATTAAAATCAATCAGTTTAAGTCACTTTAACTAATAATACTGTCCATTCAATCCAAACTATATGTATGATTTTATGTTCGTTTTTTCCACATCCACGCAGCAACTAGGCAAGGGATTGAAGTGGTTTTTTGCATAAGTACCTATACTTCAAAGACCTGAAAGTAACATAGGCTCATCATCATCATCATCATCCAGGGAATGAAATTGCAGGGCGCAGCTAGTAGTCTATAAATAACATTATCAATATGAACTGCTCTTTTTTTGCATCTAATTAGATAGATATTCGTCGACCCCGCTTTCAGAGATTGATGGTGTTTTATGCAGAGAAGGTGTTTTAGATGTTTCACATCGCTGTCTTTTATAACTTCACTTTTTTCTGCATTATTACTTGATATTATTCACCCTTGTAGATGTTAGTCTTCCCCCTAGACTAATCTGTGCCGTTGCCATAGTAACTATTTATATCAATGACTTTTTAACTTTATAATAGGTACATAGTTAATATTGAACCACTGGGTTTTAAAATACAGTAAGTGCAGGAGCCAATGGATTTCAATGGATTCATAACTGTAATGTGTCCTTTATGATTTTCAGTTAGTTCAGGAGCTTATGGATACATAACTAGACTGTGCCCTGAAGTATTTTATGTCAATAAATTATAAAGTATGTTTATTATCCAATATTTTGTTACTCGTATTAGTAAAAATAAAATATTTATTAACTGTATCCACCATAGCGTCACCCCTATTGGTCCGGTTTTCATAAGCGAGGTATACATCGATTCGTCTCCAGGTATAGAGTGTCATAGGATTTTAACCGACTACGGTGACGCAAAGGATGGGTTATGTGTCCAAACTAAAAACTTGGTTTATTGATTCGTCTTCATGTTGTCATAGGCTTTTTTTTACCCAACTGTAGTCGAGGTTTAGTTTCTCAAAAAAATATTAAAAAATACAAGATAAATCTTCGTCTTCAGCTGCTTCTACTTTCAGTCAATAGAATTGACAATAGAAACAAACTAAATTGTTTTTCGCCAATCAATTGAACATCAAACCTCAATGAATATAACCCATTTCAAAGATTCACCAAATGGATTTTAAACAGCGAACGATCATTGTTTATGGTTATCGAATAGATTTTAATCGTGTGAATGTGCCAATAGAATGTTAACGGTTGGTTAACGGTCACATTAACGATGATCAATGACTTTCGTTTATTTGGTGTTCATAATTTGAATAGCTCGATTCAAGTGAAAACTTTATGACTGCATTTTCAATGTGGATCTTTTCTTTCCATTTTTTAAAAGCTTTTATTTAACTTAAATTGTATGTATCTATGTATGTATATATGTATTTTGTCTGTCCTGGAATCTTGCAATTCAAATTTCGAGCACTTCCCGATTAGCTATCCGGCTGAAACTTTCTGGGTAGCTCCCAAACTGATGACAATGCAATAAAAAACGAAGAAAACAAGAATAAAGTAAGAAAAATACCCCTTAAAAAGGCAAAATATAAATTAAAAAAAAAAATTAAAGTTACAAAACAACTTCAAAAGGTAACTTGTTTTTTTGGTAAAAATAAATAAAGAGGCGTTCATCAAAAAAACCGTAAAAGCTTCTGATTTATTTTTTATTTTTAATATTTTACTTGTTTTTATGTTATTTATTTTGTTAACTTTAACTATTTAAGGTGTCTGTAATTGTATTACATCTTTGAACCATTTCTTAAGGTTAGATTGACCTGTATGTGTTGTCAAGGCGTGTGGCGTAGTCCTTTTTTAAAATGTATATATAAAGTAGATATGAGAACCTCTGCTCGTTATGGTCAGATTTTGACAACGATTTTTGTAACGGCAATATCTCTCACTTTTACTTAATCATAGGTATGATTAGGTTCGAAATATGTAGGACTTAAAACTATTATTATTACTGAAACCCTGTGCCATGTTCATATTTTTTAACATAATATATGTCAAAACATTTTCTATTACCAATCAAAAAAAAATTAAAAATTGGTTCATGAAATGAGTTTAAAAATTAGTGAGAAATAAAAATTGAGCAGACGCGGAACGCCTGGCAGATATGAAACATCGAATATCGTCGAGCTTAGGCGGAAAGAGCCGACGAGCCACGAGCGGCGCGTCGCCACGCCTAGAGTCTGCCTTACTCTCGTACCGCGCCATTAGATGTTTCACATCCAAAAAAAATAAGTCAATAGAAAAATGAGCGCTACTTGCAAGTTGGCTAGTTATTTCATGTCTCGCTGTCTCAGTCCGTCGCACACCTAACTTTCCATTATGAAATGACCTCACGATCTTTGACACTCCCTATCGCTTTTCTAGTCGAATGTCATCAATACACATCAGTGTTTGCTATGGCAGGCAATGCAACTATATTGCTATTGTTTCTATAACTATGGTGTGCGATATTTGATTGAGTGCGAGCGTGAGAAATCTAACATGTGTTATATTTTGTGACATAACATATGTTAAGGCTTTTGAATTACATTACTTACTATTCTGCTCTTGTTGAGGTTCCAAATGTACTCGTATTGTAAGTAAACAATATGTTTTAGCACTATTAATGAGAAAATAAAAATTAAATCATTTAAAAACACACGGCCAAAAACGATCTAAAAAGTCAAGAGCAAGAGATAATTAAAATTATCATTGCAATCGGGGAACCACTCCGTAGAATACTTTTAATCTAAAAGCCCACTGACTGTTAGGTCAATTTTATTTATGTCTTATTTTTGACTTTTTAGTTCGTTTTTGGCAGGGCAGTGGTGTTATTCTTCCTCAATTTTCTTGCTAATCTCTGTATACGGCTATTATGGGCTGGCGACATCTTCTCGGTTAAATCTATTTTCAAATCACAGAATTCCAAGTCACAAGTAAAAACGAATGTATGAAACAAAGACATTACCTTAAAATATTAAACAGTTTATTAAAATCCAACTTTTTCCTTAAGTTCTCCGTGTCATTAATTCCCAGAACTTGGTCCTTATTAGCTGTGGTATTACGGTTCGATTCCAGGCTAGGAAAAAAACCAATGATGTAGCTTGAATTTTCATCAAAATCGAGCCTGAGACTTCTTTGAGTATTTTTCGCTATTCGTCATAGTTTTGGATTTAGCCATCCATGCCCACTTAAAAAGTTCTGCCGTATTTGTTTATTATGAATGCCTTCCTGCCATATACGGTAACTTTCCTTATAGTTTTACTTACGGTAAAAGTTCTAACGTACTGCTCCTTGACCGTTAACTCACCTCTGCCAAACGCCCCAATTGTACAGTGACATAACAATCTGTCAGATCAGATCGTATCAGATCCGATTAGGTTTCATTCACACTTCCTCCGTCTGTGATGCAAGCGTTCCCATACGCTTACGAATGCCTTGTTATTTATATCAGTGTGAGCCCCTCTTTATAGCCTTTTGTTCTTTACGGGCTTTTTTAAAAAAAACTGGCATGGCTATCCTAGCTACAGTGGATACATTACTCTTCTAGCTTGAAGCAGTTTCCAGTGATATTACTGTGTGTTGAGATGAGACTTACAAACCAATCGGGGTGACGTGAGCATTAGACAGTATCTTGTCTCTCATTACTCGTATTTGGTAATCCTAAAGGGCATTTCAATTACTATGCGCAGGTTTGGTGCCTATGAACAGGCTAACAATCTACATATCACTAAATAGTTAAATAATTAAACGGGACTTAATCGCGCTGAAAACTTAATATTTATTTACCTCGACGTTTCGATCAAGTTGCATTGATCGTGGTCACGAGAAGACAAAAAAAAACGTCGAGGTAAATAAATATTAAGTTTTCTGCGCGATTAAGTCCCGTTTAAATATTTAACTATGTGTTCGAATCGCGAAAGTTTAAAAGTTACAATATCACTATATGTCAAAAATAACTATAATTTTTACATCATACTAATGGCGCGTCATGACTGTTTTTGTTCGCTTTTTCGTTTTGTTGGTTTTCTCATTTAATTTAGCTTTTTTTACCCGACTACAGCAAAACAAGGGAAGGGTAATGAGTTTAACATTCTATGTATGTATCTATGTATGTGGTTATATGGATGTTCTTTTTTTTAGGTAGTGTATATGCTATTGGTCTATAACTGACCTCTACAGCATTACCGGATGGTGGGGAGGGCGCAAAAGCGCTCCGCCGCAATGCGTGACGCAGAAGGCGCACGCTAAAGTTAAGTTTTGGCCACTTGCTCAAGGTCACCCAAGGGGTACGAACCTCGGTTTGGACAGTTGCCATTGATTACGGGGGTCCGACTTAGCATCCCTGGATCGCTACATTTGGTAATGATTGAGGGGGCCCTGAGAAATGGCTGGAGCCCTTTGAATTATTTGCATAACTGACCACCGATTCGGAATACACCTTCGAGAAGAATCGGCAAGAAACTCGAAGGCGAGTAAAATCGACTTTAATTACGGAACCTTCGACCTTGCCGGCGAGGTTGGTGTCTATGTCTAAGTGTGTTGCCAGGCGGTGAAGACGGGTTGGACGACTCTTTTGCTGCCTTCACTGCGGCCGCGATTTTGTCGTCCGGATCGCTTAAGATGTCTCTAGGGCGTCTACGGAGGGGCTGCATCAATTGATTTGTCTTCAGATACAGAGTGTCATGGGCAATTTTTTGATCCGACTACGGCGAAGCAAAGGAAGGTTCTGTGTTCAAACTAAAAACTCGGTTCGATTTTGACAAGCAAGGTGTCAATCGATTCGTCTTCTTCGCAAGAGTGTCATAGGCAGTTTTTTACCCAACCGTAGTCGGGTTTTAGTTTTTGAACTTATTATATCTTGTTTTGCGCAATTCTCATTGTGGCCTTTAAATGTATACGTCTGTTTTCACAGTAAAATCATTATTAATGGTAGTTGTTTTGCGCACCCTGAAACAACGCTTTACCCTCATCAGTGTTTCCGGTAGAATACAAACTAGGTGTAAAAGAGTCAAGAGTGTATCAACTAGACAAGCAAGCTGCACCTCCAGCATATAATCGCTTCCCACCAGGTGAGATCGTGACAAACGCTTGCCTCTCATAAAATGGACGGATGTTAAAGACCAATTTCGTCTTTGCGAGCATTTTGCTAGTCACTTTTAGTTGCGCTCGCTTCCAAGTAAGTGGCAAGATTTCGTCGTCGGACACGTGGTGGTGGGTAGTGGAAAAACCAAATCATCATTAGTTTTTATGTAAAAACAAACTGTTCCCAAATACTCTGTGCTAATGCAACGAAGACAGGTACCTACTGTAAATTATTCAGTAAAAGCACATCGTTTTCTTAAGTTCCTCATTATTGTGTCTTTAATTGTTATAAGATTAGAGTGAGACTAATTGCTGTTGTTTTTTATTTCCTGGCGAAGTTGATCGTAAACTTACAATATCAAAACTCTTACAATACAATTACAAATTCGTTTGCAGGTTTTTCGTTGTAGGAAACCAATGAGCGAAGCAACGCGGGCGGAGTCATCGCCTATATCTGGTGATAATGTTATTTTGTCAGGCGCTGTTTAAATTAAGTCTTATCTACGTACTGCATTTATTTCCTTTTAAATTATCATCTTTAGATACCATTATCATCTAAGTTTTGTGGTATTTTGGCCTGATTTTCTTTAGCACTCCACTTTTTTATTTATTTTAGACGCTCCCTATTTCTTCTACAAAGCCTTTCTTAGGAGAGAGCTCAAGCCGTGAACAATTTCACTCCATTGAAAATCGCAGGTTTGCCCACGTAGCTACATTTATCGACCAAATCGATTTTTTAGGCCAAATTATTTACTTCATAATTAATTTGGCCTAATTCTGGCATCTGTTTTGCAGCCGCTTGCCAAATTTGGCAGATTAAAGCAATAGGTATTTGCTTGAATATTTAGATTCAATTTCAACCCGTGAAATTGAGTTGGTGCGGTATAACACACGTATAGTTATTGACCTGATTTTCAGACGTAGGCGAAATGGAGACCTACGTTTACCCTATACGATACGATACGATACAGAATAGTTTATTGTATACCAAAGAACAAATAATATAAAAAACATAAATAAGGTCATACAATGGGCGATCTTATTGCTTAAAGCATTCTACATAGTGTAATCCTTTTATAAAAACATTGTATGACTACAACAAAACCAGTCTTTCAATTTCATACAGGACTGTAGACCTCGCCGTCCTTTAAGTTTATGTTGCCATAACTTCTCCTAAATTACCCAGTCTAAGCTAGGTCTCATTTATATAAGTTATTGCTAAGATAATGTGCGTAAACCTGGCAATGTAGGTAATCTTCAGGTTATCTGCAATTATCAGAGAAAATACCGGTGCCGGAGCGTTAGGTGTACGCAGAACTTTAATAGGCTCTCAAATGTTTGTCCTGCTCGTCCAGGTGCAGTGTAAGCGGGAGGGAAATTTATCTAAAATCCAGTCGATTTTAGATAAATTTTGTTCGTTTCTATCGATATCTCATTAAATAAACCTCCAGTATTATTTTTTATCGGTTTTCAGTTTTGTTTAATATGGTAGCTATGTAATTATCTATACTTATAATAAAACTGTAATGGGTCCAATTCTGTACATTGAAGATATATTAAATTTATGTTTTGGAGGTTACTCTATATTCGATACTGAAGCCAAAACTGTTATATTTTTAATTTTTGTCTGTCTGTCTGTATCTTGGCTAGGCATCACGCCGAAACTATGGAATGAATTTAGATGAAATTTAAATTCATTTTATGATTTGAGTTCATACTACGAGGTAGGACATAGGATACTTTATATCCCGAAAAGTTAGAGGGTTCCCGCAGGATAGAGGTTGAAAGTTGTTTAAAAAAACACTTACCACGCTGAAACTATTGGACTGATTTTGATGCAACTTGGCACAGTCATAGTTTGCACGTTACATAGTTTTTAAATTGAGGATACTTTTCATCCCGAGAAAATAAGGGATACGGGTCCAAATTTATGTCAAGTATGAAGTAAATATTTTTTTCGTGGGGTACTCGATATTCTTTTCTGAAGGCTAAACTGTATTTTTTTCATATTTGTCTGTCTCTCTGTCTGTCTGCCTGTCTGTATCTTGACCACGCATCACGCCGAAACTTCTAAATAATTCAAATAAAACTTGGTATGATATCAGTTCATACTACGAGGAAGGACATTGGATACATTTTATCTCAATATTTAGCAAGGAAAACTTTTTTTTTCTTTTTTGTCTGTCTATCTGTCTTTATCTAGGCCGCGCATCACACCGAAAGTACTGAATTAATTCAAATTAAACTTGGTACGATTTGAGTTCATACTACTAGGTTGGACATAGGATAATTTTCATCCCGAAAAATTAAAGGGTTGCCGCAGGATAGAAGTTGAAAAATATTTAAAAGAACACGTATCACACTGAAACTACTGAACGGATTTTGTTGCAACTTGGCATAGTTATAGTTTATATAATAGGTGAAAATTGAGGATACTTTTTATCCCGTAAAAATAAATAGATCCTGCGGGATATGGGTCCAAACTTATGTCAAGTATGAGGTAATACTTTTTTTCATAGGGTACTCTATATTTGTTTCTGAAGGCTAAACTGTTTTTTTTTTCATATTTGTCTGTCTCTCTGTCTGTCTGCCTGTCTGTATCTTGACCACGCATCACGCCGAAACTTCTACATGAATTCAAATAAAACTTGGTATGATATGAGTTCATACTACGAGGAAGGACATTGGATACATTTTATCTCAATATTTAGCAAGGAAAACAGTTTTTTTTTCTTTTTGACTGTCTATCTGTCTTTATCTAGGCCGCGCATCACACTGAAAGTACTGAATTAATTTAAATTAAACTTGGTACGATTTGAGTTCATAATACTAGGTTGGACATAGAATAATTTTCACACAACGTCTTGTCCTGCACTGATACGAGTATAGGGGTTGCCCATGCGATTTGCGAGTATAGATTACTTTTTTTTAAATAATTTGTAAGTTTGTTTGCAAAAATAAGCCGAAGGTTTCCTCGGCCTTGTATTATTTATTATGCTAAAGTAAATAAAAAATCTTGTGATCTTGATATTGTGTTTTTAATTTAGAAAAAAATTGGCAATAACAACGAAAACAGACGGTACTTCTGTTTTTTTTTTTTTTTTTAGGATGTATTGGATTTGCTTTATATGATATAAATCAACATACCATAATAATACATGTTTTTTGAAGTTTGTTCATTAAAGATTACGGAGGGAAAAAAAGGTTTTATTATACCCTAAAGTTCAATTCACGTATAGATATTTTTGGTCCTGGAATAACACCAAGGTTATTTTTAAACCAGAGAAATTGCCACGCAAGCAAAGTCGCGAGCACAGCTAGTAGTGTAATATATAACTAGAAACATTATTTTCAATGAATCTAGATAACTCTCATTCACTCACTCTCATTCAATAGTCTAACGTCATAGGCAGTATTAAATTTAACGATCCAACCGTGCATCGTTCAGTTACAAAACTGACATAACCTAACGATAAAATTTATGATGATCACACAAAACTTTCTCTCAATACACTAACTGAATCTAAAATGTAATTATAATCAATATTCTATCGTTAATTATAATTTATTTAACGTAGAAGCATTATGTCGTAGCAATAACAATTTGGTTCAGTTATTAAACTCTTTGTATATATAAACTTTTTCGTGACTGACAGACTGACAATCAATGCCCATTGTAAACCATAGAAATACGAAACTTGGAGGAAGTATCGAATTTTGTTAGACTTCCAAAAAAAGAGGTTCTCTATATTATAAACGGTACTCTTATTTACCATGTACCTAGGTATTGTAGGTATATCTTTTAAAATAAATAAAAATAATATATCTATCTATATATATATATATATATATATCTTTTGTTCTGTGTATCCGATATTTTAACAATGTTGCAATTGCAACACGGAGTAATTGAAGTAAATGCGGGTGGGTCTTATTTTTTTTTATCTTAAACTCAAAACAGAAGGTGAAACTTCATTGTAATTATCCCGTTAATTAAAAATGACTTCTAGGAAAGGTTCTCGCCACGTTTTAAAAAACCATTTTTTTTTAAATTATATTTTATTTAAAGAAAATTGTTTCCAAAACAAGGCTTTCATTCCATTGTTTGTTTTCTTTTTGTGTATATATTAAACGGTTTTATTGTAAAGAGAAACTTAAGGATGATGCAGATAATGTACCAAAAAAAAAAGAAGAGAATGAAATCGTGGAGCGAGTTGAATTTATATTACTCAGGTTACGCTGCGCCCCATGACTATATCTTATGTATTAGCTTTTTGTACATTATCTTCATAATTCCTAAGTTTCTTACAATAAAACCGTTAACTTAAAATATTTTTATTTAGTTATTTCCATAAAGTACTGTGTGACACTTGTCAAGCCCTTTCATTTCATACCCTTATTGTGGGGGAAAATTAAGTATTCCTCCATTTGTTGTGGCTTCCATCTTGGATTTGGAATTATCTTGATGTAGAAGATACTGTATTCTACTATTTAAGCTCTTTCATAAGATATCCATAATATTGAGGAATGTTGAAAAAAATGTATGTAATCCGCCATTTTGTGGCGGCGGTCATCTTAGATTTACTATTCAGTATCATTGTGAATCCAAGATGGCATACATAATTTGTATTGTCATCAGAACTAAAGTTGTGTACCAAATTTCAGATCAACCGGTCAAGAGGAAAGGAGGGAAAATGGTTGACCCAAAAAACAACAACAGACATGGCAAGCTACATAAAACCATAAACCATAAAGCCGAAGACCGCGCGGGCAACACGGTTGGCAACAGCTAGTAAACCATAAATTATGTTTAAATACCAGTGTTGAGCACATCAAATAATCTTTAGGAATAAAGATGGTAATAAACAAGTTGTTAAATAAATTGGAAAACGAAAGTGAAACGTGAATCACGTACGATCATCGATTGAACCATTAGGTATGTACTGCTTCTACAGGTTAAACGATGAAATACTCTAAGGAAATGCGTTTCTTGTGAATAGTTAAATTGTTGTTTGTCAAGGCTAATTTGCGAAAAGCGGCTAGAAGAAAATGGATGAGGAAAACTGAAGACCGAGCTCACTAGCGTGCATTAGGAGAGGCCTACGTCCAGCAGTTGACAGATATAGGCTGACCATGATGATGAAGACTAATTTTAGTTTGGTACTGACAAGTAAAAATTGCCGTAGTTTTGTAAATAAATCACCATGATTTGTTAACAGCCTGCCTAATCCACTGCTAGACATAGGCCTCTACTAATGCACTACTGATTTTGGAGTCGTCTCATGCAATCCTATAGTGGTAGATATCTAACTTTCAAGGGCGCAAGAGGCCACCTGGGGAAGTACCACACTTTTGTCAGATATTCAATCGGCAAGTAAGTAGTACTTAGTTGGTAATTTTTTCTGTGTTTCGGTTTGCAGGGCAATGTTTCCAGTGAAATTACTGGGTAATGAGAAAACCAATGTCTAAGGGTGACGAGAACATTGCAGTGATGCGCAAGCTTTTGTAACCTAAGTTCTAGGTAGCACTGCAACCGTTATGGGCAGGCTTGACGCTTTCCATCCATTTCCTTTCAAACGAATAATAAAATGCAGCTCCGCGCGGGTCGTCGCTCCATCTGGCCAGAGTATGTCATATACTACGTCGTTTATCCCCCGTGACACTGGCCGTACTTGCCACTAGCCGTAGCGCCATAGTTTGCCTACAAGTAACACGTGTTCTTTGGAAGTTGTACTTGCTCTTGTGACCAGACCATCACCACTTGCTACTTCAGCTTCTTGATTGTTTACGCTAAATCTGCAAACTTTCGTTCTCTGTCGGATCACCTCGTTTCTGAAACCCTGTAGCTGATACGTGGACCAGCTCCGTATGTCAGTATGAGTAAGACGCACTGGTAAAAGATTTGGTACAGACTGACAAAGTTCTTTAAAAATGTATTTACAGTCATAATAAAAACACTATTTATAACAAAACAGCATATATTTTTAAACTACGTGTATTTTTAAGTATACACTTACTACGTATGTATGGAACTTTGCCGGTATGGACCACTCTTTACAAACAGTTTTGCAATATTCATTCCATATTTATTAAATAAAATAAAGCCATTACAAAATAATAACAAACATGTCTACCAGTAACTATGTAGTTACGTTACATACGTTAACTAGATGTTTCGGCAGTAGGTATGTTATTACGACCACGTTCAGTAATTTAGCAGATTGTGCTCTTCAATCAGAAAAGTTTCATTCTCAGGTTGGTTATAGTGGTGTAAAGGTTCCGTATAATTCTAAAATTCAAATATTAACGACATTGTGGATACATAGATGTTAAGGTAAGGCCAAACTAAATAAGCCAGTCGATATCGACAAAAAATGGCAAGCATCGCAAATGCGCACGTATCTACAAAAAAATAGTTACTTGCGCGTTTTACATGTTGTAAGGACACCTGAGATTAGTTTATACCCAAGGGAGTAGGAAAGAGTTTTCAGGGTTGGGCCCGTTGGAGCCCGTGGGGCTGGAAATTCTGTCACCTATTGTTTCAGTTTTATGAAAAATCTACCTTAAGGTACATAAGAAATAATAGTACTAGAGTACAGAAGGCTCACTCCGCTAAGATAAATAAAAAGCGACTCTTGCTGCCACTCAGTGAAGTGCAATTCAGCTCGCACGACCTTGATGCGTATCATTTTATATGCGTCTCTCTTTCTAACGCGTAAGTCTATCCCAGTCTATCTCGCGGCAAGCCACGGATAGAATAACGCGGGCGTTACAGAAATTAGGGCGCGCAAGTACATCGAGTGAAACAGGCCTGCTTAAGGAAAGGTTTTTCTGGTATCTTCATGACTTTTCTCTAGGATACGTGTCTTGGAAAATGACCCAACCGATATTTTTCACTTTTTCAGCCGCTTTGACTGGCTGTATCTCCACAAACAATGAACCTAAAGAGCTTGAGTGAGCTCAAATTTAATTTTCTTCACAAAAAAATTAGATAAAACAGTAAGAAAGAAAAAACCCCGTAAAGGAAGCTTTTTCTAAAAAAAAAACAAGTGCATGTTTTTTTGAGCATCACAGGAGAACCACATTATTTTCAGAGTTGCAAACGTTCGTTGCAAACTTGCATTTGCGGTAACGTGCAAATATATGTGCCCAATCGATGGACTATTATTTATTCTGTGGCACTACTTATGTGATGCCAATCATTGCATCCTGTTTGTTATTGGTCGCATGATCAAAAGTTTCTATAACGTATTTTATAATGAATATCTGTCATTAATTCGTTTTTTGTTGTGTGTGTGCCGTGCTCTTTGCCATCTCCGGGATAGATGAAATGTAGTTTTTTATTGAAAGGGCTAATCTCCAGTATTTTTCATAGCATACATTTCATCAAAATTAGAGCGATGGTAGCCTAACGGTTCAATAATGCAACTTAGAATCCTACGATATCGGGTTCGGTTCTAGGCTCCGCACCAATGACTTTTCTAAGTTATATGCGGTTTTCCTTCGCTCCGTGCTTCGGAGGGCATGTTGAGCAGTCGGTTATGGCTGTTATTGATTAATAGCAGTCGTTAAGCCATGTCAGAGGCCCTGGGGCGGCCTGACAATCTCTGACATCAGAGGCCAGCACTACCTCAAACGACAAACTTGACATAGTTATGGAGTCGAAAGAAGCCAAGCTAACCAGTAAACTACATTTAATATAAGTATAGGTACCGTAAGTGTATACATATTTTCTTTAGCCGTCAGAAATAGTAGTGACCGGCAAATCCAGATATTCACACCAAAAACCGCAAACGCCTTCTTACGGTTGTGTAGTTGGATAACGTGATCACATTTAGAGTTCCGTAGAATACTTCCTCATGCCGATCGCCAAAACCTAGCTGACCGGCAGTCAAGTGTCCAATTTCTAACTATTACTGAACTATTATCGAATTATATTCCTCGACATAATAGTGGTCAGAAAAAGCTATGGGTATAGATTAGGTTATTAATGTCGAGGGGCCAAAACGTTTTAGGTACTTAATTAATTTCAAATTATTTTTAAAAACCTGCATCTGGCTTATATCATCTAGTGGAAAGAGATGATGCGGTCTGGAACACTTTGATGGATGTTTAAGGTTTTCGGATGCTATATGTCAAGCTTTTTTTAGACAAATTAGAATTTTTAGGTTTGGACTACAGAGATTTGCAAAACAATCATTTTTAAAGGTACCTTCAGCTGAAAAACAAGGAAGCTATTGAAGCTTAATATTGTTTTCATTCCATCTATTCGAAAAACACTGATTGGTTCCTGGAAAAGTGGGAGCAAAGTAGGTCTTTTCTGTTCAAGACTTTCAGAGAGGGCAGTAATAAATTTCCGTGGCTCGTTGGCTCTTTCCACCTTAGCTCGGCCATATTCAAGTTATAAGCCATCACATTTTATTTTTAATCTGCAAAATGTAAACAATCTACTTGGGACTTGAACTTCGGTACTAAAGATCCAAAGTCAAAATATGTCCCGTGTAAGCTATCCATACATACATTACTAGGCCGAAAAGTTAGTATATACGTATCACGACATAAATGAAGGCTTGACCAATGAAAGCGCGGGGTAAAAATTGGGTCACGTAGTGCGGGCACAGAATATATACACTAACGCAAAAAGAAACAACGGGGGTGAATCGTAGCTTCCAAACGTATGGACTGATTTAGCTGCGCTTTTTTAAAAGCTGAGGTAAACGAGATGGTTCTTAGCTATAATGGGGACGGGGGGTGGGGTGGGGTGGGTATTGGGGGGCCGGGGGCTTATGTACATTTTTAATTTGTGCTTGTAAATATATGAGCTGTAAAGTATCTATAAGCGCCTTTTAATATTTTTCTCATAAAGGGGGATGAAAAGTAGAGTGTATCACTCGGGCGCAAAATTATTTTCCCTCGGGCGACGTATATTGAATCCCTCGCTACGTTCAGGATTCTACTTAAGAGTCCCTACTTTTCTCGGGATTCTACTCTAGAATCCTTCACTCCGCTTTGGATTCAAAATAGCGCTCTTGCCAGCAAAATATTATTTCGCTCCCTAGTAATACAATCTACTATTAATCCGTTTCTACGCATAATGCCAAAAACGCAAAATTGCAAAATCAATAGATTTGGCAATTTGTATTGGATGGAAAAGCGGTGTTAATTATTTTGAGTTTACTTATATGTCTAGGCAATCTGTTATTGCCTAGACTGGATTCAAAATAGCGCTCTTGCCAGCAAAATATTATTTCGCTCCCTAGTAATACAATCTACTATTAATCCGTTTCTACGCATAATGCCAAAAACGCAAAATTGCAAAATCAATAGATTTGGCAATTTGTATTGGATGGAAAAGCGGTGTTAATTATTTTGAGTTTACTTATATGTCTAGGCAATAACAGAACCTCGCAATGAAACTACCCTTCTCTTGCATTTATTAATAACCAATCTATGACCAAATGTTCGACAGGTTGACTTTGCGATTGATTTCTTGTTCAGAGACAAGCTTCGATTGTTCATTGAGTTACTGGCGGCGAAAGTATGAACATATTACTTTAACGATGTACCGGATCTAAAGACGACTCAAGTTTTTATGTAGTGGCCAGTGAAATGGACGTATTGAGTAAATCTTTAGAAATAGACTGATGCGGAGCTTGCAGAGCAACGTTCTGATGGAGTTTGGTGATCATGAGAATGGGTGCCGAATGTAACATAAGGCGGTTGCTCACATACAGGTTAGGTTAGGCCCCAAACCAATATTCTCTGTATCTAGTTCACCATTATACCTCCCTACAGGAATCAGTTTAAAGTATTACTTATATATAGCAGTTATTTTTCCTGTTGTTTAAATTGATTGCACCAGTTGCTTGCTTGTCGTATGAGGTAGTGTTGGCTTCTGGTGTCAGGGTTTTTCAGGCCGCCCTAAGGCTTCTGACATGGCTTAACGGCTGCTATTAATGATAACAGCCGGGACCCCACAGCTAAACTCTGAAGCACGGAGCGATGGAAATCACCACATAACTTAGTCGCACTAGTATACCGCTATGCTACCATCGTTCTTGCACCAGTGACCGTTGTCTATAGTGAGTGACCTCCTCAATGACAATGTCACAGAAGCTGAGAAAGTACAAAAATTAACGTGTAGATACAATATTTCACTAAGTATCTATACTTAAGCCGTCTATTGTAAATGTTCAATTGTCCACACGCTAACAGCTATTATGATTATCTATGGTGGTGAAACTGAGTCCAATCGGAAATAATAATTTTCTATGGAGAAGAACGGCCGTGGGCCAGATCTGTGTGTTTCAAATTCTCAAGGTTCTTAAAAGATTCGTGGACAATGTTTATGGTCAGTTTTTGTGTTAATGAGAAGTATTGAGTTTGTTGATGAAGTACTCAAACAAACATCTGAACATGCATTGCGGTTACAGCTTAGTACAATCTCCATTTTAGTTTATCTATTATTTCACTGCCAAAATACTGCCAAACAATAGAGTTATCGTTTAGTTATTCCAGTTTGAAAGATACTCGAGAACTCGTGTTCGTTATATATCAGTAAATTCGGTCAAACTGCACACAATGTCGAAGAACCGATAACCGATGGGGTGGGCGAGTTCTTGAGTGGAGACCTTCTGTAGGCAAACAAATCGTGTAGGACTCTCTCCGGCCATACGGGTGACTACCAGCGCAAATTTACTGTCAGGAATAACCATGAGAAGAGCCGAAGATCGGGCTCAGTGGTGCATAGTTGAGGCCTATGTCCAAAAGTGAATTCACAGACCTTAGTGGAGAGTGGATTACTCTTTCTTTAAAATCTTATACGTGGAATTTAACGTGACGTCACAGTACGTGTCAACTGTCAAATTTCCCCGAACGTCAGGTGACAGTCAAAAACTCAACCGGGTGTAGATAATCTGGCGTTCGTTTTAGGGCGTTTTTAGGGGTTAATTCCGTAAATATCTTCTTTTTTTAAAGCTTTACTTGACAGTTTAAATTAGGCTGTTTTGAGGTCAAATTAAGAAGATTGGACTTAAATCATGCAGGTATCATCTTCATCAACCGGAAGCGGGCCACTGCCGTACATAGGCCTATTGCTCGCTGTTTGTAAATTTATACATATAACATACTACCAAGTAAAGTTCAACTTTTTACTCTTATAATATCTTTTATCCTTTCGGAACGATTCTTACGAATAATTGTCAAGCACCTATCTAAAAAAAACTTTTAGTACGGACTTAACTAGCGCTGTTGTCATGCACTTTTGTGTTTTTTTTTACTTTTTTCTACCCCGTTCTTTTTTAAGTCTGGAGTAGACTTTTGTAAACTGTTTCATATTGAATATATTTTTTATCGAGATCGTTACAACAACCCCCAAATCAATGCTCTACCTACTGTATCTAAATCGCGAGTTATACGCAGTTAAAGATCAACAAAAACATATATTTTGTTGATAAAATATATGTTTAATTATAAAATATATGTAAAATTTACGTCGGGTCTTTTAACGAAAATTTTACATAACATCATCGAGCTATCTAGACATCTAGATCTAGACAAATAAATAGAATTGAATTGTCTGTTTGTAATGTCAAAATAACAGCTTTTTACTAAATGCATATGAAAGAATATAAGGTACTAATAACAAAAACACGTTTTTTAATGTTTTTGTCTGTCTGTCTGTCTGTTGGTTCCCGCTAATCTCCGAAACGGCTGGACCGAACTTGACGGGACTTTTCCTGAATGATAGCTGATATTAGAAGGAGTAACATAGGCTACTTTTATTTTAGAAAAATAAGTGGGGATCCGTGCAAAAAAATAAAACCCATAAGTTTTGACCACGCAGGCAAAGCCACGGGCACAGATAGTATAAGCTAAAAAATGACACCAAAATTAGATCTCTGGAGCTTTTACAGAGTTATAAAGGTGAAACTATAAGTTATTTACCTCTTCGTTACAGTTCTTCCTAATTTTTGTGTCCTAGTACCCGAATGTTTGGGTGTGATTATAGAGACGTTTCACGTCAAATATTGGTCATTTGCTCGATTTATGCTTTAGTCATTTACAGCACTCATACTCTAAAAAAACTGATGCCTTTCTTACTGGAAAAAGGTTACTACTCTGTCAAGGAATAAAAAGATGATAGATGACATTGTTTTTTTACTGAATCGATTTGATAGTGTCATTTTTAGTGATATTTTGTAGACATTTAATATAATGTTTTTGACATTTTAATTTAATTTTTATTGTATTATGTTTTATATTTTAGGTGTTAATGTTTTTTTTAATTTTTTTTTAGTATTCTTGTTTTTAGTTTTTGTTTTGTACAGTGTTTCTTAATTTAATTTTTATTGCATGTTTAATTTCCCATACAATTAATTGTTTTTTGGAATAAATGAAATGGAGTCATTTTGTCTACAGGTTGACACACAATAATTGTCGGTAATTTTTATGAAATAGGGCACTGAGGTGCACTTCACTGTGACGAGCTAAATACACTCTCCAATTACCTCATATTGATATATGCCTGCCCAAAATATTCAACTTTTTAATAATATGCACTGTACAGAGTTTTACAAACATCATGAAAAACTAAACATATTAAAAAAGATGTACAGGTATGTAAGTTATTTTGCCCATTGAATATTGAATTTCAGATTGCAACTATAACAACAAAGATATTTTATTTCTAATCAACTTACTTAGCGACTGTACTTCGTGTGTATAGATATGTATATGTCCATCCGTAGGAGTTTGCGCAGCGAGGGCACGACGCGAACTGCGGAGTGCCGCGTGTGTCGCCCGTTGCGTCAGCGGCGCTGGCGGTGCAGGTTCTGCAGGCGGAGAGAGCCCCAGCCCAGATGTAAACACACTCGCGCATGCACCATCATCACTGCTGGTGCACACAAAGAGAGCAAGGAAAGAAGAAGACAGAAGAAGTGAGTGCATGAATCCAGCTAATGGAACGATTGTATATTTATCTACCGATTGTTAAAGGAGTAACGGATAAAATCGGATACCTTCTGAAACGGAGATATGGCTATATAACTGCGTTCCGTGCACAAAGTCAACTTCGACAGATGCTGCGGTCTCCCAAGGATCGGGAACCCCTGAACGTACCTGGTGTATACAAAATTCCTTGTGACTGTGGACGGTGTTATATTGGGGAGACACGGCGAAACATTGCGACGGGGCTAACGCAACATATTAGCTGAGCTGCTATCCACGTGCAAAAAAAGGTGAGACAGGGAGACGTTATTACTCCGAAACTGTTCACCTCTGCACTGGAAGATATATTCAAGCTTCTGAACTGGAACGGATATGGTGTTAACATCAATGGCCAATACATTACACTCCTTCGCTTTGCTGATGATTTAGTCATCATGACAGAAACCCTGGAGGTCCTACCACGGATTATATTAGAAGCATATGGAATTTAGACATTGACAAGTCTGCGGTTGCTGAGCACGCCCTGATTGAAGAGACTAAGCATTTCTTAAATAAATAAATATATATAAATATATTCGGGACATTTCCACACCAATTACCTAGCCCCAAACTAGGATATCCTGTGCTATGGGCGCTAGATAACGGATAAACATACATAGATAAGAATATTACATCTATGACTCGGAAACGAACATTTCTGCTCATCACACAAATGATTACACCTTGCAGGATTCGAACCTGAAACAAAGAATAACAAGATTTTCGCGCCGCAGAAAGTACGGGAAGCCATTGAAATTAGTCGGCACCCAAACTTCAACAGGGACTGCGGCTGGTTAATACCATCCACATGGAAACCGGTGCTAAATATAGCTTCCACCGAAAGTGAGCCGTTTCTGGTGGACACTGTTGACAAGTGGTGTAAGGACCCTGCACTCATTGTGTACGCCAGCGACAACAGTGATGATGGTGAGTGCGCGAATGTGGGGGAACTAAAGTGTTTACATTTTGCACTATAAAAAAATATATGTGGTGGCTTGTGACTTTCAGCACCGCGCGCGCTCTTTGATCAAAACAAATAGCTCGCGCTTCCCCGGCTTCCTATTACACTTACGTTTATACATTGTTCATACATTTCTCGCGATTTCGCGAAATCACTCTCATAGATTGCAGAAAAGCGAGCGGAAAGATATTCATATCAAAAAACTAAAATGTCTATGCACAAGTTATGTTTGGAATAATGTTCAATTATTTTTTATAGTTCACGGACACAAAATCATTGTCATTTATCTCCAAACACGGCACATTTACATAACAGAAACTATCCATTTTGCACAATACTCACAATACTAACTAGTTAGCTTGTAATTGAATATCTCATTGCATTGAGAGCTAATTATAATTATTGCACCAATCAATGCAGGCTGAGCATAGATAAATCTATTTACTTACGTTATCGTTACGTAATATGTGAAAAATTGATTTGATTGGATGTCTGTCGGTGCATAATGAGTCAGGGCAAGGGTCTGATTGGATCAATTCGTATAAGTCTAGTTACGAGACTCAGTTGCTATGTGGTCGAATGCGAAACTATCAGTTACCAAAATCGCGAACTTTCGTACTTCCGTCAACCACAATAATTTATACTAAGCGAAAATGACTTTCCAATATTTTGCTAAATAAAGTATTCACTCTGAGCTTGTTTTTGGATATTATTTGTTTAGGTAGGTTTTTAGGCTGTCCCAAAAACCTTGCCATGCTGATCTTAGAGACAAAACTTAAAATAGATAGCTGCATTTATTAGTTCACCATTGATGTGGGTTTTTAAATGATCTAAGAATCCAAATTTGAACCACTTCTATTGGCCGTGCCTTCTACTTTCTTTGCAAATGTATGTAATTCTGATGACATGATGTTTGTTTGTTTGTCGAATTAGGTAGTGCTGGCCTCTGGTGTCAGAGTTTATCAAGCCCCTGGCACATGGCTTAACGACTGCTATTTGTCAATAAAAGACGGGAGTTCCCTCCGAAGCACGGAGCGATGGAAAACCGCACATAACTTAGAAAAGTCATTGGTGCGGAGCTTAGGATCGAACCCGTTTAACTATAGTTATCATGATAATGGAGCTGGAAGGTGGGTAACGAAACACTTGAATGGGTACAATAAACCCATCTGAGTTGGGATCATTACATTTGTTTTAACGAGTCCTAGCTTCACTGCGTGTTTTTTAGTTTTAAAACTATGTTTATTATTTTGCATATACGTGCGAATGCACCTTATTTTCAGCAATATTTAATTTAATTGTTTTTCCGCTTGAGTAGATTATTATCGTCAAGTAACATGTTCCTGAAATCTTGATCTTCATTCAATTATTTACCGAGAAATAGGAAAATTTATATATTTTCAGTAATTCTTCGATATTCGTCAAAGTGCCAAAGCCCCGTTTATTGGCAAAAAGCTCGCAAAATATATTATATATTTTACTGACGCAATCTTGAGCCAAATGTTTGTTCTACGTATGACAATACAAAATATGCATTACTCTTACAATACAATACAACAACTCTTATCTATTATCCATAACGTAACGTCCATACACAAAAGTAAAACTACTAAAGTACCTACACGATTTATCAATTAGGATTATTATTTCGAAAGTTATTAAAACACAGTATGCAAACCAGTTTTTAAACTTAACATATCTATTGAGGTCCACCTACATTGATTAAAGTGTTTTTACCTACTTACCTACCTACTACTTGATTATTGCAAAAACTAAAATTATCTCAGTGGGCCGTAGGAATTGAACGTGTACATTTTAAGGCGCGGTGTAACTTCACGCTTAAGCAATGGACAATTTGTTATTAATTGAAAACTATTCATTATCTTACTATGATTTTGATTTTAATTTTCAACAATTAATAATCTAAGAAATTAAAAAAAAACCGGTTAATAATCAAAGGATTAAGCAACCTCTTCGTGTTTTAGCAGATTTAAAGCAATCTCTTTACAAGAAACTCTTGAAGATAATTATTTATGGGCTTTACAAATTAATTATTGAAATAGGCTGGGAAAATTAGACTTGGCGAATGTAATTAAATCTGAACTTAATAAGGTTCGGTATTGTTGCTAATAAACTCGAAGCTAATAAGTTAAGTATAAACTTTAACAATGGACAGTTATGAAACTTTGAGATCAACTCTCTATTTCACTATATTTTATATTTAAACCTAAGGGGAAATAATAATTAAAAGCATATTTTTTTCGGGGATTAACCTGTAAGAGACTTGAGTAATTATATTTATGGTTTTTAGATATCTCTTAACCAAGAGATATTTAAAAACACCCACCCGCACCCGCTACGAGCGTTTAACCTGGCAAAAGATATAATCAAAATTTATCATGCGTGGACCTTTAACTGAATAAAATCATTTCACATTTCACCCACCTACATAATATATCTATCCATCTAACCTACATAAATATTTAGACACATATAAATAATAGCCATTTATCAAGCACCTGTCATTATGAAGCTTTCTATGATAAGGTCCAATAAAATGATTGTGCCACACCGAATGACATTTGCCAATTTTAAGATTATGCATTGATTGATCGTTAGCATTGTAATTTTGAATAATACATAAGTATTGTTATCATAATGTTTATCATGTCACACATAAATTTCATTTTTGTAATACACTCATTTGAATGTGATCATTTTTCTACTCATCGGCTTAAGTTCTATCTCTAAAATAAATCTCACAGCAAGAAAATATAGTTTAATAACTAATGCTTAGACAAAATTTACCAAACTAAATTATTAGCCTGCCAATAAAATAAATAACTTTTGAGACATACTTCATTTAGTTCCGAGCTAAATTGTGTGTTCAAACAGGGCTCATTATATTCAACCTTGTTACGCAAGCACTTCAGTGCTTATTGCAGGTAGCGGGTGGCAGAGTATAATAGGGGAGGTGGCAGGGGAGTGGGGAATGGAAAATGTAACCTTGGAGCCTGGCCTTAACCCCCGAACAAAGAGATGGGTGTTATAAGTTTAGGTTGTGTGTCACTGTGTCACTGTGTCACTATGTGTGAGGGTGTGTGTGTGTGTGTGTGTGTGTGTGTGTGTGTGTGTGTGTGTGTGTGTGGCATTTTAGCTCCCAAACGAATGGATCAATTTAGATGCGGTTTTTTTTGTTTGAAGCTAATTTGATCGAGATGGTTCTTAGCTATATGGGGAGGGGAAGGGGGGAGGTGAGATATGGGGGTGAGAATCGTAGCTTCCAAACGAATGGACCGATTTAGCTGCGGTTTTTTAATGTTTGAAAGCTGAGGTAAACGATATGGTTCTTATCTATATGGGGGGGGAGGTCAAGAAAAGGGGGGGAGGTCAAGAAAAGGGGGGTGATAATCGTATTTTCCAAACGAATGGACCAATTTAGCTGCGGTTTTTTATGTTTCAATGCTGAGGTAAACAAGATTGTTCTTGGCTATAATGCAGGGGGGGGGGGGAATGGGGGTGAGGATCGTAGCTCCCAATCAAATGGACCGATTTTGATGCGGTGTTTATGTTTGAAAACTGATGTGATCGAAATGGTTCTTAGCTATAAGGGGGGGTGGGGGGGTCGGGGGTTATATCATTTTTTAATTTGTGCTTGTTTTCTTTTGAGGTACGGAACCCTAAAAAGCACCATATTATCTAGCGTTTCTTTTTTGCAGTGAGTTTTTTTTATGTTCCTTCTAGGAACAAGGTTACATAAAAACTTTCAAGTCAAAAGTTTTACATCATGATGAATACTGTCAATTATTTAGTAAAATACGAAATATGAACAAATCTGAAAAAGACAAAAGTCTTCAATCAGTACATCCTACCAATCATGACCTATAGATCCAAAACGTGGACACTCACGGCTAATCTAGTACACAAATTTTAAGGTCGCTCAGCGAGCTATGGAGTGAGCTATGCTTGGAGTTTATCTGAAGGACAAGATTTGTAATGAAGATATCCGACGGAGAACCATGAAACCGAGCTAAAGTGGCATTGTGCTAGTCACATTTCTGAAAGAAGTTGGGTGGACGAGTTCTCGAGTGGACACCACGTTTATGCAAACGTAGTGTAGGACGCCCTGTGGCCAGGCGGAGTGACGACCTGCAAAAAGCAGCTGGCAGAAAATGGATGAGGAGAGCTGAAGACCGAACTCAGTGGCGTGCATTAGCAGAGGCCTACGTGCAGAAATGATCCACTTACGCACACACATGCAGCCGCCATTTGCTATGGTTCACTAGTTTATTTTATTTTTTAAGCTTTTATTTAAATTCACTTGTATCTAAGTGTGTATAATATATATCTACGTATTTTCTGTCCTGGAATCTTGGAATTCAAATTTCGAGCACTTTTAGATTAGCTATCCGGCGGAAACTTTCAAGGTAGCTCAAAAACCGATGACAAAGCAATAAAACAAGGAAAAAAGAAAAAAAAGGAAAAAAAAACGAATGTGCAAAAAGTGAATATGAAAAAATATATATGAAAAAAAAACGTTCATGATTAAAAAAGGTCGTAAAAGTTTTTTTTTTTTTAAATATTATACTTATTAAAACATTCTTGTAAGAGATTTGGGGCCTTCAATATTTCAGTTTCATTGAATTCACGAACAGCCGCATGACTATTGACGTGAAAAAGTGCCTAATTCATTCGTCCGGATAGATAGTACCTAGCCTCGGCAAGTAGTAAATAGATACTAGGTACTAATCGACTGCGGAAAATACATCCTCACGACTTACTTATCAGTTTCACGTGACACAGATTCCTCCACCTTACAAAACACAAGGACGTTGCAAAAACACTCAATTTAAACGAACACGCAGATGCATCCATCATAAAACAAAATCATAATTAATGAGCCTGCAATGCATGCAAAGCGACATAACATAATGCTATCAGACATTGCTTCAAAATTATTTGGAAATAAGCGATTGAAAACGACTACATCCGCCGCCGCTCTGATTCAGTTAAATAATAGTTAAATAATACAAGCCACTTGTATCAATTGAATTTGTAAGCTTTAATAGGTAATAATGAGTTTCTGTTACACCGAATTGTATCGTCTACTAGGTTTAGTTTGTAACGTCACTTTCCGTATTCGAGGCTAATCTGTTTTTTTTTCTTAATAAAATAACTCTTTGTGTCGGCCAATCCATACCAATATATAGAAGTGAAACGTTGTCTGTTTGTTTGTTTGTTTGGAGAGCTTTCACGCGATAACGGCAAAATGGATTTTGATAAAAATTGGAATGGAGATAGCTTATACCCTGGAATAAAACTTGGGATACTTTTTATTTCAGAAAATTGCAAATTTCCACGGGAAAACTAGAAAAATGTTGATTACTCGCTGTAAGAAACGGTTGCCATGGAAACAAAATAACAAGTAGGTATGTCAAAAAACACCAATGGCATTGGTGGTATACCTACTTTTGCATTAGTATTTAATTTCCTAGAAGAAAATAGCATGTATTTTTCGATAAATAGTAGTCCGCGCGGACGAAGTCGCGGGCGGGAAATCTAGTATAGCATAAAATTGAGGATAATTATGTTTAAAATCTGATGAGATAAGCAAACTTTTCTAAATCATTCACGTATTATAAGCTTGCGGTGAAAATAAAAGTAAGAAAAGAAGGAAGAACCTTTACCAAAGACAATATACCTCCATCCGTTGCTAAGCTAACTAAACTGGTGGAATTTCAGCGCTTAAATTTAAAAAAATGGTCCATTTTTCCATGTGTACAGTTTAGCTTTGAACTGTTCCAAAGACTATACTAGAAGATGTTTTCCTCGATTAATTTTCAAGTTATCATTACAATACGGTGTGTACAAAAAGCAAAGATAATGTTTAATTAGCATAAATTATATGAATGACTCGAGATACTGCAGACCACCCATCAATCAGTTGTTACTTAAGAGATCATTCGGCTCGTATCGAACTGGGTTACAATTCTTACAATACTCGTACTATGTTATGACAAATAGAGAGAGTAAGTAATGTTGATTGTATCTAGTTCTACATACTCACGTTTAATCAGAAAAATGGATCTTATCGACTCGATTGAAAGTTCCTTGCCAAATAGCTTAAGAAAGAGGGAGGCCTGCTGAAACCAGAAGTCTATTAGCATTATTATTTATTCTAAAGCACTACCTCATATGACAAACAAGGGGCGCTTATTCACGAAATTCGTTGCCGAAAACGTGTGATGTCATTACGGCAATAGCCGAATGATTCCACGAAGATATCTTAACGCGACGCGTTACGTGCATTTATGGTCATAGCGAAGGGCCAAGCGTAAGGTATTTTTCAATCTTTTCTTATTTACTCAGTACCCATATTACTATGAAGGTTTTATGAAACAACAATAAATTGACGGTAAGTATTTTATAATAATATCACAACATAATCAAATATCAATAGGTCAATTATGTGAAACAAAACAAAAAAATAATTTAAATTTACCGGGTTGTAAATAAAATGTATTGGCACAAAGTAGTAAATTTTCGGCGCTTTCAAGCCCCAAAACCGCGTAGGAGGTTATAGGTACGTAAAATGGATCTTACATATTGTTTACGCAATAAATACACGGGAAATAAAAAGTCACACGATACAGTTTAACTTTGAAAGTGTAAAAACGTTCCTATATTCGAGTGTTTGCATATCTGTGTCAGGTCATTTTAAGAGTGCTTGAATTAAATTTCCGTATAAAGGTTGGGCATAACCCAAAAATTGTATATTAATGACCCCAAAAATGTTACGTAAAGTCGCTCAGCAAGCTATAGAGAGGGCTATGATTGGAGTTTCTCTTAAGGACAAGATTCGTTATCAATTTGATCCGCAGATAACCAAAGTAATCGAAATAATCTGTAGGGATAAGTAAGTGGTAACGTTAATCGATAACTGATGGGGTAGACGAGTTCTCAAGTGGTGATCACGTTTAGACAAACCTAATGAATTACGCTTTGTGGCGGGGTAAAATGAAGACCTGCGAAAAGCGGCTGGCAAAAACTAAACCAATAAAAATAATTAACTGGATGCATGGAGCTGTAGACCGAGCTCAGTGACGACATGTCCAGCAGTGGATAAGTATAGGGTGATACGAAGAAGTTGACAAACTATATACTTTCTTTTTAATTGAAATACGCTACCAAAGAGTATACAAATTCTACGCTATAGACTACTGCGGTTGACCCAAGGGGTCAATAGCAGTAATCATCGTTAGTAGTTGTGTATTATTTTACTTGATGGTTGCTAAACATTTACCTACAATTAAAGATACAATTCCTGCAGGAACAGTAACTATCCCAATAATCCTATTATTATATATTATTATCGAGGATTCCAGGGTCTCTCTGACCCTTCACTATATTGAAGAGCTGCTAGAAGTCATCCTTGACGAAATTGAGATGGCTCTGAAACAGCTCACAAATGGAAAAACCCCGGGTGAGGACGGAATTACTACGAAGCTCCTGAAGGCAGGAGGTACTCCTACGCTTAATGAGCTTCAGCGCATGTAACATTCTGTCCTCTTCTCTGGGAGAACTCCAAAGGAATTGAACAAGAGTTTGATCGCCCTGTTTTTCTAAAAGGGTGACTTGACCCTTTTGAAAAACTATCGGCCCATTTCCCTCCTGAGCCATGTCTACAAACTGTTTTCGAGAGTCATCACGAATCGTCATCAAGGTTCGACGAATTCCAGCCAACAGAGCAGGCCGAGTTTCGAGGAGGATATAGCACCAAATACCACATCCATACAGTACGGCAGATTATACAGAAGACAGAAGAGTATAATCAGCCCCTGTGCTTAGCGTTTGTGGACTATGAGAAAGCCTTTGATTCTACCGAGACTTGGTCTGTTTTGGAGTCCCTGCAACGATGCCATATCGACTGGCGGTATATCCAAGTGTTGAGATGTCTGTATGACGCTGCAACAATGACCGTCCAAGTATAGAACCAGCAGACTAAGCATATCCCCCTGCATCGAGGTGTGGACAAGGGGACGTTATTTCTCCGAAATAATTCTCATATGCATCGGAGGATATGTTTAAGACTCTGTACTGGAAAGGATGTGGCATTAACATTAACTGTGAGTACATTTCACACTTGAGATTTGCGGACGACATCGTTATTGTGGCAGAAACGTTGCAGGACTTGCAACAGATGTTGGACAGCCTAGCTGATTCGTCTCAACGAATTGGTCTCCGAATGAACTTGGACAAAACCAAGGTTATGTTCAACGAACATGTTATTCCGGAACCAATTGCTGTTAACGGAACTGTTCTCGAAGTTGTCCAGGAGTATGTTTATCTGGGGCAAACTTTGCAACTAGGTAAAAACATCTTCGAAAGAGAGGCCCGAAGAAGAATACAGCTGGGCTGGGCAGCATTTGCGAAACTTCGTCGAGTTTTCATGTCGCCAATACCGCAAAGTTTGAAGACAAAAGTCTTCAACCAGTGTGTCCTACCTATGACATACGGAGCCGAGTCGTGGACACTCATAGTACGACTTGTCCACCAATGGTCGCTCAGTGGGCTATGAAAAGGGCTATACTTGGACCTTGTTTGAAAGATCGTATCCGGAATGAGGTGATCCGGCAGAGAACCAAAGTTGTCGACATAGCCCTTAGTATTAGTAAGCTGAAGTGGCAGTGGGCTGGTCATATCTGTCGAAGGACTAAAAACCGTTGGGGTAGACGTGTTCTTGAGTGGAGACCGCGACTCAGCAAACGTAATGTAGGGCTCTGGCTAGGTGGAGCAACTATATACACAAAGTATCTGGCAGTGGTTGGAAGAGAGGAGCCGAAGATCAGGCTCAGTGGCGTGCTTTGGGAGAGGCCTATGTCCAGCAGTGGACTGAAACAGGCTGATGATGATGATAAGCCGGTTGTGTTCCACTGTTAGGCAAAGAATTCTGTTTCTTCTTGCCGCTTTACTTTTCAACAATACTTATTCTAAAATTTGGTAGTCCCCAGTACTGTGTAATTAGCAATCATGACATGACAGCATCATATAACATGACCCACGCAAATAAACCTCCCGTAGAAAAACCGGAAAGCTGCGCTTAGCCTGAAGGTGCAGCTAATGACAGGTAATAAAATAAAAGCATTATAAAAGCTACGTATACAATCAAATCGCCAATTAAATAGTTATGAATGTGGCCACCCAGCAATTTACCAAGTTATACCGCATAATAACAGGTCAGTAAACGAACATAGTCGGTTCTTCTGACGAAAAATTTCTCATGATTAAGAGGTTCCTTCCCTTACGCTTCGGGCGATAGATAACTTACTCGTACTAAGAAGAGAGCAATAGATGGTCTGTCTTCGTGTCTTTTAATTGGTGTAGACACGGTGATATAACTTCATTTGGTTTGTGATGAATGTTGGTGTGTTTGTTAATGTCTTGTCTACAATAAATTTGTTAAAAGATTTATACATCTCACTTGTATATTTAGTTCTTAGCTTTAAATCTTGCGACAGATTTAATTACTTCTAACTAAACTATGACAGGTAACTTTTTACTAAACCTATTTTCATGAAACAGCGCACGCATTCAGTCACTATGACTACACAACATTATGATACTTTACTGTTAGTAACCATTTGAGTTTAAAAACTTAGATGATTTTATCAAAATATCAGTTTCCTATTCTCCAATCCTAAAGCTGCAGGAATACCTACTAAAAACTGTGAGATTTAAGAATCTGCTAATTTTGAGACACTTAAGAACTCTGGATTTCAGCTTCTTAACCCTAAAAAGTAATGTTTGTTTAAAACCGATTAACTTCCTTGTTTTTTCACAAATAGATATCTAAGTTTGACCACCAACTTAATTATTTGTATCCAACGGGTGGACAAGATCTAAAAAATACGCAGGATATAGTCAAAGATCTAGTTAAAGGAGGAAAGATACGTCACGCTTAATATCACATAAACAAACACTGGGTTAGATACAACTACAAGCCTATGCCCCACACAGCTACATTCCCACCGTTGCGTCATCTTCATGAGCATCAATAACAAACAAGCAGCAAACGAAGATTAAAAAGCTAATCTTTAAATTGCTACCCACGTTTTTTTATAATGTATTGTCATTCGAATTGTGAGCTACCCTAAAAGTTTCAGCCGGATAGCTAATCGGGAAATGCTCGAAATGAGTTGCAAGATTCCACCCGGAACGACACTCTGACAGACAGACGGACAAACAAGAAAGTGACTTAAAAAACATGGTGAAATAGAAAGACATACGCAGTCAGTAGCGCGAATAAGAGTCACTGCTAACACATGCAACTGCTATCATATAGTTTATGCTAAATAGCCACTCTGAAGGGCAATACACTATACGAAGGCCAAATATTGTTTGCTGCAATTAATTTATGCGGTCCACACCTCAGGAGCGATATATAGTAGATTATGTACGTGCTATATTATCAAGGTTTAAATGCGAGACAAATACGGCTTCTAGTATTCAGCCACTCTGCTATTTCTACCCAATGGACACATTAGATTTTAATTGAACTAAAATTATTGGTATAGCCCTGAGTTCCTTAGAATTAGCAAGTTAAAGTGGATGTAGGTAGGCCACATATACAATAGGGGACGGAAGGTTCTTGAGTGGTAACCACAGATAAAAGACGAAAGATATCCGTCTCACGAGGAGAAGGAGTAGCGGACAACCGTTTATTGTATAACTCCACCACCGGACAACGATCATTTTCAAATGATACCAAACCGACGGATAGGAGTTATTCGATTCCTTATTTGCTCTGTTTTCAAGTCATAAAAGAAATCGAAAGCTCTACATTTTAAACACACTAGTCTTTAAGTCCATTTAAGTTCACTGGCCACATTAGCGTGCAAACCCATTACTCTTATGCCAAAATATTTGCCGAGCCGTCCCACCCAATGACATAATGCCAAATAGCCTGGCATTATTATGATAAATTATCATATATTTATGACCATACGACTAACTAATGCCACTCATTATTTCAGCTAGAGCAAACTTTATTTTGCGGTTGTAAAACTAGCTTAGGCTGAAACAGATTCTATTTTGATGGTATTTGGCTAGGTCACAGACTACCAATGGGTTTACAAAAAGTTAATAGTGACGGTGTAAAGACGTAGTTAAAAATATAAAATGGGTACGATTGTGTAACAGCGCCGGAAGACTTCAAAAGAAACTTAATAATCGTGTTTTGATTAATTACAGACATCCTTATTCATATTTGTGTCTTACTTTAAATGATACTTACTAATCAATACTTATAATAAAGCAGTAAGTAACAAAAAATCTGTAAAAAGAACATTATTTCAAAATTATTGATCTCGAGACTTATATAATATAATTTTGTAATACAACAATTTGAAATGTTTAATTACATATACCTATCTATATAATATACTTATAATAAAGCAGTAAGTAACAAAAAGTATGTATAATGAAGATATATAAAAAGTAAGGTCTAGGGCATAAGCTACTGAACAAGAATATAATGCATATATATATAAAAAACAATTGCCGTGCGTTAGTCTCGCAAAAACTCACTTTTGGATGACAATACAATAATAATATTTATAGTACAATCGACCTGACCTGATATTGTAGCATGAAGGAGCCCTTCAATAGCCAATAATAATCTATTCTATTCTATCTATTTGGCCTAATTTAATTTGTTTTGATCCACAGACCATCTGTGGAGGATCATATATATTACACCGAGTAAAGAGTGTCTAAAGATGGAGCTGGAAAGTCTTGTGAACTTCCTAAGCGTGCATTTTTTTAAATCTAAGTGGGTACAATAATTTTTAAAATGAGACGGATTCTACACCGCCAAATTGAAAGTGAAGCACGCAAGATATAAGCCGATCCACTCGTACGCACAAGCCTCATGCACACCCTTACATCATATTATGCTGATCGGCCGCCACATTGCAGCAAGATCTCGACCTTGTTAGTCGTATTAATTCTGTGAACTTCCCACGGAAAATAAAAGACAAAATGCATAAATATTGCATTTTGTGATAAAATTGTGTATCAACCACAAAACACTACAAATCATACTCTCTCTCTCTACTCGCGTACTTATACGCAGCCGCCATTTGCGTTCAATCGTTTATTTGGCGGTGTAGACCCGACTCTTTTAAAACCTTTTGAAACCTTCTTGAGTAGGTACAATTTATTTTTTCATACATCCGCCTTTAACACCCTCTCCATGGAGTAGAACCTAGCAGAATTTGTTCTAACTATGCCGGCTTAAGGTCCACAGAAAATGGGAGAACTATTTTGGCAATTGTATAGCCAATGCAATAGAGAAAGCATAGTGCACCTCAGCGTTGTTGCTCTATGTTGCCTTTTAGCTAGGGCAATTATTTACCCCGTTTCTGAGAGGCCTCTTTATTTACACTTGGTCTCTGAAGAGCTCCCGACCTCACAGTTATTCTAGCGATCGAACTCTTGTCTCTAACGAGTGAAATGAGGAAGCCTCGCGTTTCTTGTATTGTAACATGTTGGGATGATTGTAGACTTGGAGAAAAATTAATTTTTAATTTAGTTTTTAGTAAACGTTTGAAAAATCTTTTAGAACTTACTTTTCATTCATCAACATTTCAACAGTGGGTTAATTTCTCTTTTGTGACTTTTTAGTCCACTAAGACCGTAGTCAGGTTTTAGTTCTTTCATTTAAATTATTTTGTGGTTATAATTTTGGGGTAGGTTTGGAGAGAAAATATGTTTGGCTCACATCTGAAGCATGATTTTAGAAATCACTCCCAATTATCGGGAGCATGCAAGCAAAGCCGCGAGAAAAAGATAACAATACATTATTTTTTTAAATGTGCTATGGGTACCTTTCAATTGATGCCCAACACGGCATAATATTTATTTTCTTTCATTACTCATGTTTATGTCCTATAAAGGGTATTTCAATTTATTCAATTTAATGTGAGGTCACATATACATATACATATATATATATATATATATATATATATATATATATATATATACATATATATAACGTAGTACTATTATTTACTAGGTTTCGCCTGCGACTTCGTACGCGCGGACTACAGTTTATCGCGAAAAAAAGCATCCCATGTTCTTCTACCAATATTATACCAACGCTCTTATACTTTTTGACAGACTTTTTATTATTTCGTTCCATGGCAACCGTTCCTTATAGCGAGTAATCGACATTTTCCATTTTTCCCTTGGCACCTTATCATTTTCCGGGATAAAAAGTATTCTATGTTGGTTTCTTTATTGTACAATACCTATTTACAAAGTTTCATCAAAATCCGATCAGATGTTTTGGCGTTAAAACTCCTCAAGAAAACATACAGACAACGTTTCACTTTTATATATTGGTGTGGATTCTGTGCTATAACCAGCGGACGATCAAGACGCTTCCAACGATAGGGACCTCATTTGTCAAAGAATGTTAAGTAGTTTAGAAGTTATGAGGGAACAGATGAACATACATACATACCGGTTAAAATCTCCTCCTTTTTGTTTCGCAATAGTCGGGTTTGGTTGGTTGCACGAAGGAAGTAGGTACAACGCTATGCACAAAGCTGTTTTTTGAAGGGCGTTGTAGTAAATTTGCATATATATATCTATCTTCTATCTACACATATAATAAATCAGTAAGTAACAAAAAGTATGAAAATAATAAAAAAAAAACTAAAGCACTTCAAATAAGCTACTGAACAAGAACCGGACCGATTGCGATGCGGTTATCAGATAGCTTAGGTTTTGACAAATAAACTGTACTGAGATAATATGGAGGTATCACAATCCGATTAGGTGAAGCCAAGCAATCGATACAAAACTATTAGACGTCATAACGAAATTAGGTATATTGTAATCTATAGGTAGTTTTGGCCCTGGAACAACATATAGGAAGTATCCTCTCTCTAAGAAAACAGTCCACGTGGGCTAAGTCGCAAGCACAGCTAGAGTAGTAATTAAAATTGGTATATTTAGAGGGTTAAAATTCTAAAATATCACTACCGGCTATGACTCACGTGTATATAGTCGAAAACATCGACCTAGGTTTCGAGAGTATCCGACGCTCTTCTTCAGGAGTTCAGGGTCTCGCCGCGAGATCCCGACGCGCATTGCGGGCTGCGGCCCGCTGTGAGCGGCGCGTGAGATGTGGCGGCGACTGGGAACGGGGATGCTCGGTGCTCGTGCTGCTCTGCACCGCCGTCGACGGCAAACTTGAACTCCATCGCTATCCATTGCATCATCGCCAAACGTGCTGCCACATACACTGCTAACCGTGTCACACTCTAGACTGCCTACCACTTGCTGCGTCGAGGAAAAATTAAGCACGGTTTTCCAAGCTGGAGGCAGAGTCCACCCACGGTCCCAGTTGAAATTAGGCAAACGAGAGATCTCTATCGCCTCACGCACTTTTCGAGCTACAAAGAACTTCTCTCGAGCTAGTACCGAGGCTTTGTCGAACCTTATATAATGATTCGAACCGGAAAGACACGCATGCTCTGCAATGGCCGACCCAGCTGTGTCCAGATTCTTAATGCTCCTTATGTGCTCGGAAAGTCTAGTTGTGATGTTGCGTCGAGTTTCACCAATATAACTCTTGCCACAATCGCAATGTATTTTATATACATTTGTTATAAATGAATAAAATTTTTGATATTTGGATATTTGTCTACAATTTCAAAAGTCTGTCTGGCTACTACACTTGCCTTGCTTTTAACTGGTTTAATCCGGTCTCGCAGTTTATTATTGGTGCACTAGAAAAAAAGTTAATTTCAGGAAAACTCGAAGTTATTGTTTCAATATGACCTCTTTTGAAAGGGATAATGGCATCGAGTCTTCCAATAAAGCCATCGTGCGCTGCACGAAGGTAGATTATTGTGGGATTCGGTCCCATTCCTGATGAAGAGCTACTTTCATCCTATCCACACTTTCAAGATTTTCACCTACAAGCGCTGGAGCTCTCACACAATGGTTGCATTTGATTTTCCAGCCAAATGTAAGGCAATCATTAGCAAACATTTATTGTTTGCAATCTTGCGTTCTTGCAAATTTTGCAGCGCTCTCATTAATAGTTTAAAAGTTGCAGCTGTGTGAAATTGGTAAGCAACACTTCGAGTAACAGACCCTGTAAGCTTGATAAACACGTCTACTATATGGTAGCCATAATAATAATGGCTACCATATAGTAGTCTACTTATCAAGTGACAAAAGTTAGTCTAGCAGACTTATAGATTTATTGAATGCAGTTTTATAACAAGCCCACAAAGAATCATTCCTATTCATTTCTTAATCGACCGCAAAATGAATGTGAACGATTCTTTCAATTTAAACATCGTAATTTAGTTCTCCCAAAGCATTCATTTCCAACAAACAATGAAACATAACCACAAAATAGGTAATAACAAAGCTCGAGCTGAGATTTTAGCTGTCATAACTAATATAGTGAAATAACTTAAAATCTAATATGTTTACCCACTGTCATTCACACATGGAATATGAATGGAATACAGGTTTAACGTGTTCGGATGAACCGTTTGTTAACTTAAACCTTCGGTTAAGGAAACTAGTTCTGGGCTTGTGGAAAGGTACTCGTAAGTAAGCCGTTGTAAAATTTTACGTATTGGTACGAACTTATAATTTGGAAACGTATTAGATACAGATGTGGCTTTATTTTAATTTATTTGAAAGGATTGCCATTTCGATAGATTACAGAGAGTCAGTAAATAGCCTGTCGCCGATATCTCTGTCGGATCTGTGGAGGTCATAGACGATTATTATTGTTTCATCAGCGATACTAAGTATCTTACCTTATCAATACCAATATATGAAAGTGAAACGTTGTCTGTTTGTTTGTTTGTTTGTTTGGGGAGCTTTCACGCGATAACGGTTACACGGATTTTGATGAAATTTGGAATGGAGATAGCTTATAATTTTTTGTAAGTTTTCAAGGGAAAACAAATGTTGATTACTCTCTGTAAGGAACGGTTGCCATGGAAACGAAATAACAAGTCTGTCAAAAAACTTCAAGATCATTGGTGCTATACCTACATTTGCTTTGGTTTTTAATTACCTAGAATAACATAAGATGCTTTTTCCGCGATAAACAGTAGTCTGCGCGGACGAAGTCGCGGGCGTGAAAGCTAGTATCCCTATAATTTTTTGAATTACTTATTAAAAACAATAGTAATAAATTTCGGATTATAGCAAATTACTTATGTTTTTAGCAGCGAAACCATAGTGTTTTGTAATGTTATTTTTTCTAATCGACAAATTTGAATCAGGAATGGGCACCGAACCCGCACCATTCGTGCCTCGCGGTATAATGCTCTTGTAACCACTCAATAATAATAATTTATTTTGTGGTATACTACTTCGTACCTTGCACTCTAAATTCTACGTTCAAATTCGTATTCATAATGTTTTTATTTTTGCGCGAAGTCCTGGATGCCGTGATTTCAAATCACGTCCATAATTAGAAAAACAAATTATTAGTGTTATTAGAACACTATACAAAAATACATTCTAAGATGTTTCAAAAGCAAATTAAACTCTTTGAATGGGTAAAACATTTGCGATTCTTACGTCGTCTCTTGACACCGTCGGATGGTTAGCAATTTTCCACCGGTCGCCACCATCTAATAAGTCCCTACCCATCAATTAAACAGGCAATTAACTGCCATCTATTTTTGCACTTCCACCGAAGGCATCGAAAGTAACTGTAGTGAGTGTCAGATAGACACACTTAAGGGCAGGTTGGTAGCCCGACCCACTAAACCTGTCGCGCTGCGTTGTGGGGTGACCACGACGCTTGGTTTTGAAACATTGACCAAAGAATAAATATTATATTTTTATCCTTGACAAAGATAGATATAAGTAAGAATAAGACTTATTTGACTCAATCGTAGAAAGATTCGTCACCGAGAATGTCCTCACTCTATTCAGCCTTTGAGAAAACATTCTCTAAAGTGGACGTTGTCCTCAAGTCAAAGACTATTTCATAATGTTTGAAGATCTGCCTCTGCTATATGAATAAGTTAGTGTTACTTCATTGGATAATGTTATACAATTTGGTATAGGTGTAAAATAAGAAGGTTGATAACTTCTATGCTCTACCACGGTTAACTTCTACTCACGATCAAATATTGCTGCGCTAAATTCTTCAATTAGTACTAGTAGGCTTCTGTTTTGCAAAGTTTAGTGTTGGATATGTTGCCAAGTACTGCTTTTATTTATTCTGGAACTAATACCAGAGTTACAATAAAACATGACTGTGTACTATGTGTAAGAAAAGTAGCAGCAAAATTTTATCTAGGCGAAATCGTATATCAAATGTGTGTGATTGATAAGGTAAAAAAATATCAATTTCAAATAGGTGGATGGGATTGGAGTATGAAGTTAATATCTCATAGGCTACGAAAAACCGAAATATAACAGAAACGTGTATAATCCAGATAAAAGCTATCTAAAGACATTCAAAATAATAATAGTTACTGTGTTTTATGTCTTAGGTACTTAGCTAACAGCACTTGCTCCTTTAGCCCGGCTGCACATTATAAGAAAATATCTGACAAACAAGTTTTAAGGCGCCGGAAGGCACCTTACGCTTACATTTTGTACTAGACCCCTTCCCCCGCCCCCCCCCCCCCAAACATCATAATTGCCGGACCGATCACACGAACTGGATATTAGAACATAACACTTATACTCTGCTAGTAAAGGCTAATTTGGTAGTTACGCAAAATGTTTTCTGACAGAAACTTTCTTATAATATTTTAAAGACACAATCAAGAATGTTTAAAAAAATACGGTTTACACACCCCAAAAACTACCCAAGATATGCCAATCTGCTCATACGCACAATTCTCACGCACACACTTAAACCATGTTATGCTGATCGGCCACCACATAGAAGAAAGATCTCGTACTTGTTGTCGTGTTCTTTCTGTCAAGTTCTCACGGAAAATCAAAAACTGAGATGAAATTGTGTATCAACCACAAAACAACACAAATTATCCAGTCACGCACAAATACGCATATATGCCATTAAATATGCTTCACTCGTTTGTATGGCGATGTAGACTCCGTAAATGTTCTTGGTCAAAATATCCTACTTCCACTCACAAGCATGGTGTTCTCAGTACCTGCGTGCGCGAGCGCAGCGGTTCGCCTTGCCCGGACGTTTCACTGCAAAACAAGCGCACTCACACTAACGCTGGTTTCTCTCCATAACCGATATTGCTCTAATTTATATCGTTGCGGCTTTAGTCGGAGTATTTATTATAATCTAGGTATTTCATTGCAATTTTTCTGATATAAAAGTATCCTATGGCCTATTATAGGACCCAAGTACAATAATACCAAACTTCATTCAGCTGTGAAATAGTTTTTATAACCATTACACGGCTTCTTCTCAGGGCATCGAGATTCCAAGATCAATAGATTTTAAGTAAAATCCTAAGCTATCCAAGAGTGAGAACTGCATTTCAATCGGTCCAGTATTTATTACGCATTCCGCAAACTACCATCCAAATAGGCAGAGAGACAGGATTTCAAAAAATATATACGAATAATTAAAAAAACTTACATTGTGTATAAAATGACTGTACAAAGAAGATAATATAAAAAATGGTCTAGATGACTTATATGAGCAAGAATAATATTATTGTAAGGAACACGCAAACAAAATGCTGGTCTTTATTTAGCGCATTGCGCATTGCCATACAAATGTGACAATGCTGCCTGCTGGTTACGGCTTATTAAAGTAGGTTTATTATTAGATAAGACTTTTTTTTTTTATTATTTAATTGTTTTTTCTGAATAAAGACAGATTAACCCGCCATTTGTGACATATATGTCTGTAAGACAGGCAGGATCGAAAAGAAATAGGGTTCCACGCAAAAATAAAACTAAGGTATTTTGGCTACGCGGTCATAGCCGCGGGCACAGAAACTTCTATGAAAAATAATGATGGTGAAAACCGCATAAAAATCCGTTACATAGTTAAAAGATTAAGCGTTACAGACAGAGGACGTGACTTTGTTTTATACGATGTAAAATTAGAAAATTTGGGTAATTTCTGGTGTTCTAAGTACATACAACTGTAAAGATTAATAAACGAAATGTGATTTATGATATGTCTTTGGGCAGCAGCCTCTACGGTTGGGGGCAGACGAGCGAGGTGATCTTTGGCATTGGCTGTAGCTCGGATAAAATATCCCGTAACGCATGGCGTGGTCATTTCCTCCACCATACAGCTCCACGAGACATTTGTCGCCAACAGAGACTATCTCCTCATGAGTGCGTTAGTGTTGAGAAGCGTGGTACCTGCATCAAGAACGTTTGGCTGTTTTGAAAAGTCACCCAACATCGTCTCTTTCCCTTACCAGAATTCTGAGCAAAATTAATAACAATTTACATTTCTTGAAAAACCCGATTTCCATTTTTTTTTTGTTTTGTCCAGATAACAGAGGAACTATTTGTTCTACAAAGTTCTGCTTGTGCTTAAATTAAAGCTAAATAACATTTCTGCAATATTTTATGCCATGACTTTCTTCGTAGAATGAGTATTATAGCCAATACACTGATCGGAAGGTGCATAAAACTACATTGTTTAGGAAAAATGCGTACAGTTTGCAGTAGCATCCCGGGTTCTATTGGGAATACAGAGCTGCGGTTGGGCTCAAATTAAAGCAAATTAAATTTTGTCTTGTTTGTAAGTGTTATAGATAACTTTTCTGTGGAAAACACCTTTTAGAATTTAAAAGGTGTTGTTGTTAATAAATCTGAAAAAAGTCCGAAAATTTCGATGTTTTTCGAGCACCACAAAGGTAGCACAGGTCTTTCGAAGCAGCAAATTTAGTTTTTTACTATTGGTATATATCCTACCAACATCCCAAAAAAGCAGGATTTTACAAATTATTGCGACCTAACGCGACTTTTGTGTCTACGGTGACCGGCCTATTAGTTTTATTGTAAAATATTTTGTTTTACACGGCTGCGCGACACAAAGGAGGGTAATGAGTTTAACAGCCTATGGATATATGTATGTATGTATGTTTATTCCTTTGTGGACCACTTTAGAGACCAACCATTTGGGCAAATTGTAGTTATTCTTACGTCAATGGAATTATCTTAATCTTGCGAGTGACACCTAAGAAATTACATTAATTGAAAGAAGATGTTCAGAAGTGGTACTTTATTCCGAGGAAATTCCAGCAGCTATGATATATGCTTATTTTAAAAGCTTATTTACTGGGCTACATAAATATGTGTAATTTATATTTTAATGAGACTCAATTTTATAAACATAAGAGAAAATATTTTCGTAGATATAAAGTTGAACTTTTTTTTTAAATATTTTCCATTCTAATGAGTTAGTGCGTTTTTAGTGCACTGGGAATAAAATAAAATCTAGTGTAGCAAGATTTTTATTTCTACCAAACGAAAAAAAACACAAATTAAAAATAAATTGCGGCATTTTTTTTTGTTTTCATTTGCTAGTCATTATCTGAATAATAGGGACTATTAAATATCTTATATCTTGTTTAGAATTTCAAATTATTTTAGTAGTAAAAATAAAAAATAAAGTCGATGAACTATGTTAAATGGGGTATCACTGAATAGGTATTTGAAAATCATCTTTATCTTTCTCTTATCATTTTCATTTAAAATTGGTTAGGTTAGGTTATTACCCGACTGATGACCAAAACCTAAACTAAAAATACTGATGGCTTTTAAAAGACCATCCCAAAAATATATAATTCTTGTAAATATGAACTAAAATGTTAAAAAGTTTACTAAAAAGACTACATATTAGATTTCAAAATCAAGAATGTAAAGATTGTTTGCCTCTTTTTTGTTTTGTTCGCAGTCAGGTTTTTTTTTATATTTGGCCAAGGACCACCCGCCACCAAAAATATTTAGTCAAATTCTTGCACAAAAGTGGTGGGTTAAGTACATTCTACATTGCGAAGATCCAATAACAAACACATATGTTAGTTGTCATTATTAAATAATCAGAATATACATATTACATATCATTAGGTATTTCAGCGCAGGAAAAACACCCTTCGCAACCCGACTACGTAGACCAAACGGAAGCCCTTCCTTCGGGATACGACTTGACTTGCCTTGCCGTTATGGAAATCCATGTCGTCTTCGTTCCGGTTCCCAACGCTGCGAACATATGTGTCAATGGGGCATCATAATAGACAGTACCAAGCTCTGTTACTGCGGTCAGGCCGGTCGCACTCCGCAACAAGTACAAATATTATACCTACACTTCGAGGGCGCAATATTCGGGTCAGTTCAGTAGAGTGTCAAGTAGGCGCCGTGTGTTTAGCGATAAAGTACCTACTTACGTAAAGTTATTGACAAATTTTATTCGTTTTTTAATTATGAGTACCAAGAAGTAACCTAGAAGGTACTGCATAGCATTCGGCTGTTTGAATAGTGATAAAAATGACGACTCTCACTCATTATAAAGCAAGGAATTCAGACGCCTTTATTCATCAAAGTGCAATACCTATAGGATATAATCATAATCAACCAACGACACTTATACGTAGGTAGGTATCTCACTAAACTTATCGGCGTTTTGAAAACGGGATAGGTAGGTAGTAAAAATGAGGTAGTAGGTCTATTCTGATAAGAATGTCATTGTATGTAATAGAACTATTATACAATACAATACAAATACACTTTATTGCACTCCAAAAAATAATACAAATAAAGATACAACTTATAAATTAAAGAGTACAATTGGTAGTCTTATCGCTAAAAAGCGATTTCTTCCAGACAACCTTATGGAGATGGAGAGAATCAGAGATTAAATACCTTTCAGTCGGTGGCACAATAATATAGTTAATTATCATACATACTTATTACAATATAATAATACATATTTTTATTAAATAATACATTACTTATATTTAAAAAATACACAAATACAACTATATATAATATAAATATATATATATTTAAAGAAACAATTTAACACAATGTGCAACTAATATAGTACTTAGGTACTTACGTTTGACTATTAGACACAGAAAGATATAACATTTTTACTTGACTTTTAAAGGTATTGAGTGATTGAGCTCGTCTTATGGAGACTGGCAATGTATTCCATAGACGGGCTGCTTGAACTGTGAAAGCATTGTCATAGAAACTAGTAGTATGAACAGGCGTACTTAACAGCAGGTTATCTGATGACCTAAGAGAACGGGAATGTGTTCTATGAAGAAATTGAAATTGATCTTTAAGGTAGCGCGGACAAAGAGGGTTAAAAATAATATTATAAAAAAGCGAAAGAATGTGTGTATTATAATTTAGTAATAAGTAATAACCTAATACATTTACTTATTTATTCTGTTACAACATCTAAGTCATAACAGAATAATTAGTAGTACAAGTACCTAGTCATATCTTAATACAACCCTACCGAGCGAAAAAGGGACAGAGCGATTCTGAAAAATATCTACATAATCGTCTTTAGTTATATGCTCCGCATTGATTCTACCTCGACTCTGCAAATCTCGGATTGAGGTGTTTCGAAATGTGAATTGGAATGGAGATTGTAAATGCTAACAAATAAATTACCTACTTACGTTAGTTTAATCGTATATAGGTATCTTTCATTTCTCGGATTTCGATTCTCAGTGTTTGTCTGAAATGTCTTTAACTGTCCAGCAAAATTGACTAATAAACTAAACTAATTGCTTTTCTTAGATTACTCTAATCTAGTCTACCAGTAAAACAAACATAGATAGATAGATAGATAGATAGATAAACTCTTTATTGGACATACAAGTACAAGTAACAACAAAAACAGTATAATAATTACAGTAATTTTAACGTACGCAGTAAAATCAAACCTTTTCAATATGTCATTAAAATTAGTTAATCAAGGGACATTACCATTTCACTTTTCATAGCGAAACCTTGCTGTGAATCAAATTATGTCATTAAACATGTTTTAAAGCAGTAATTATTGATAGGTAGCTGAAACCTTTAGATAAGGGGCAAACTGCTGTTAAGTAAGCTGCCATATTTAACTCTCTCACACTTAATCAATACTATACATTTTAGTGCAGTATGTAGTGTTCATACAATCAGCCAGATTTCACTTACGCACACAACTGTGCTGACCAGGTATGCATGTACCAGAAAGGCAAAAAAAATGTTAATCACACACACATAAGATCATCAGCCTGAAGAAGTCCACTGCATGGAAGCTGAACATGGGCCTCCCTAGAGGGCAGACGGGCTTGGTGATCGCACAGAAAAATGCTGCGTCCCAATTCCTGAATTACGTTTACTGGTTCTTACAGCGCCCGCCGTATGAGAAAGAGTGGACGTATTAAACCAGGCCCCGAGCCCACACGAAAAAGTTAATAGTTGACGTGAATACCATTCAGTAAATAGTTCTAATGCAGATCATTTTGAGTAAGTAGGTAGTTGATGCAGCTTGTCTTTTAAACACCCGTTTGAAGAGTTATTTTTAAGACAGTTTTGTTTTTAAAATAACGTGCTCGTATGTAACATTACCTATTATAGTGAATTATATTGTGGACGATGTTCATTAAAACGCTTTGTATAAGTATTAGTGCGTAAGCGTCAGCTGCACGTACATACCTGCCTTACTGCACCATTCCTTTACTGTCACGTTCAAATCATTGAACTTGACGAAACGAACTTAATGGCAGCTTTCTGTCATAACTTTCTAATCAAAAATCTAACGACTCAATCCGACTTCATTTTCCGGGAAATGAAAATTAAACGAACTCGAGTAAATAAAACGGAGAAAGCTCTATCATTTCTAACACAAGTTTACAACGCCAAATAAGCTTCTTTACCATTATAAGGTAAAAGGCAATCTCATCATATTCATTACTTTGTTTTAATTTCACTTTTTTTAACTATTTTAACACTCTATGAGAGTAATAAATACTTTCTTTAATCCGAATATCAGAGCAACGTTTCCTTTAGAAAACTATTTCTATGCCAGATGACGTTAAAGGAAACCCCTATTATTAATTGGAAAAATTCATTTCTCACTACTTTCGGACGCGATCAACGACCCAAAATGGGATAAATTTAGCACATGAGTCACCTTTCTGGAATGAGTCGCAAAAACCAACTTCAGTACTTCGGATCCAGTTTCGTGAGTCACATCTCACAGCGCGAATACTAAAAAGAATACACCTAACTTATTTTAGAATGCATTGAGAATGAGTGCAACGGGTGAATCCGAGATTTCAAAATTAGATGCAGTCTAAATTTTAAGAATAATTTCGTATTGAGCGGAACGTGTGTTGATTTTTATAAAAGGTTTACCGATGTTAATAATTACAGCACATTTGTGTTAAAAATAGTAGCTTTTGATGTGAGTGGACAATATTTTATTTTTGGAAAGGGATTGGTAATAATAATCTTGAAACAAGTTACAGCGTACCTATTAATTTTTCATTAGAATTTCATAGATTTTTAGTCATTTAAATATAGTTTAACATAAGAAAAAACACATAAAATTAATTTTCTCGATCTTTATTCGAGTAATGTATAATCAAAAGAAAAAAATAACCCTTTTATTATCGATTATTAACGTGTCCGTCTGTCACAGCAGCAGTTTTTCTCAAAAACTTCGAAATGTAGAAACTTGGAACTTGGCATAGTGATAGAGCATGTTGACCCTCGTTTGACTATCGTTTGGGCGAGTGGCTAGTGACACTGACTGCGAAGTCAACCAACGTTCGCGGGTTCGAATCCCGCAAGGTGCAATCATGAGCATAAATGTTTGTTTCCCAGTCATAATATTTGTATCTATGTATGTTTATCTGTTGTCTAGTACCCAAACTACAGGGTACAGTTTGGGGCAAGGTGATTTATGTTTATTGTCCCGTATATATATTATAATAATTATATTATTCGTTTTTTTTAAATATATATAAAATAAGAGTGGGGGGAGGGGGGACTTAACTTGCTTGAAAATATTGTAGCATATCATTTAGAATACATTTTGAAATATAGATAGATAGAAAAATATTTATTGCACACTAAAGATCGGTATATAGGTGAACTTATAGGTTAACTGGAAGATAATACTTGCTAGCATTATCTTTCAGTTAACCTCAGTGTATTGTGATGCTTTTAATGCGGAATAGTGCCAATTTTAATTTGGAAAGTCTAATAGAATACTAACAATAATGTCTTTACCATTACTATACTTACATATATAATACAAATACAAAGGAAAAACGAATTTGAGAAATGTAATCCAGATTTAAATTATTTCGGGAATCTAGAAGCTAGTCCAGATAAAATACAAATCAAAATCAAACCAGCACTTTCCCTTTTATCCAATTACAAAACGGAGGTGGTCAATACAGCCTTAAAATAATGAGCTATCAGAGCTTACATAAACGGGCGTGTCTAACAGCACATAGTTAATTTGCCATCCGGCCCAGATACAAGCCAGTTGAGATCTAACAAGCATAATATCTGCTATGTCCCGCGGTTGACAAAGGTCAGGGCAGCCGATCACGACTTGAACCTAGCCGACAGAATCATGGGAACAGGACCTAAGCACCACTACCACTGGCTGAAGTTAAGATCGAGTGAAGTACTCGCAAGGTAAGTGCAAGTTACTATGACTCAAAGTCGTTGACTAATCTTAGTGGACTAGCGTAGTGGAGGCAGTTGATACGATGAGGCTGCAATGAACGGCCGATTTCTGAAATAAAACAATGTGTACTTTGTATAGCAAATGAGGTAGTTCCTATACAATACAATACAACAATACTTTATTGCACACCAAGAAGAAGGTAATATATAGGATAAACTCATGAAATTAAAGGTACAATGGGCGGCATTTTTGCTACATAGCAATCTCTTCCAGGCAACCTTTGGATGGAAAGGATTACTTATATATTATATTAAAGTCATCGGTCGGTGGTGCGTATTAAATAAAATAAAATACAAAACATTCATAAACTAGAAATATACCTACTAAAAAAAACAGTATACCTACACACAAGAAATATACTATTCCTATCTATGTTGTCAGAGTTTGTCAGGCTGTTAAAGGACCTCTGACTTGGCTAAACGCACAGATTTTTAATATATTTACTAAACTTGACGTTTCGATCAGGTAGCATTGCCCGTGATCACGAAAAGACTGGAGAATGCGGCTGTCAGCGTCATAAAAAGCGCGGCGAGCGTCTTTTCCAACTACCCCCGTTTGGTTTTGTAAATCGCAACTGCCCGATCGCAACACAATACTAACAATATCGGCAGACACCTGAAGATAGCTTACGACGCGATCATTGAATTCCACGAAGCAGATAACCTATATTATTAACCATCTTCCTTATTGAAATTCCGGTACTTCCTGATTTCACTCGCTGATTTTATGTATTCACTATATCAGAGGCCAACAATATATTACTATGAGATTCATAGAAAAATGTGTAACATTGATACGATATCATTTGGTTTTTATCAGACTGACCGATACCTATGCTGATAGGACCATAGTTTTATGATGATTGATAATACCGAAAAAAGAGGTGTTGTTATTTGGTATAGGTAATTCTATATCAAGAAACAGAAAGAAAGAAATAGATTTCTACAACATGAACACGTGAACTTGAATATTATATCTGCATAATAGGCAAGCATTTGATCGCCATTTCAAATGGTGGTGACTCATTGGCCGAGAATGGATCATACTTTTCTAGAAGTTACCTGCTCACTCTAAACTTTCAGACGCCCAGGGCACTTTTTACCCGACTATAGCAAAGCAAGGGAAGGATAATGAGTTTAACAGTCTATGTATGTATGTATGTATGTATGTATGTATGTATGTATGTATTTATGTATGTGGATGTTCCACTATAGGTCGCCCCTTTTCGTTCGATTTCGACAAGCGGGGTGTCAATCGATTTGTCTTGAAGTATAGAGTGTCAAACGCTATTTTTAGGTTATAGTTTTTGAACTTATGTCTCACTATGACCATTTTTGCTTCGTGGAATTGTTTGTAAACTGTCGTAGTGACGTCACACGTTTACTGCAAGCAAAGCACATAAGCGCCCTGGTTGTATATATCGGGAAATACTATATTATTCTGTTCTATTCCTTGGCTGTTTGCACACCGAATGTAAAATCTAAACTTGACCATTGTCCCTTCTAACTTTTCAACGTAGCCTGCTTTTTAATGAGGTCCTCAACGACCACATTTTCGCATGTTCACGGCGGCTAATATTATCTAGCATAATATAGGTATTAGATCTCTATCAATTTGCATAATATACAAGTATGCAATATTACGCATAACTGTTTAGGCATAATCGTGTTTACCATATCGACATATAACGATAAACAAGCATATTATTTAGTAGCATAAAAAATTCATTATTCACATTTAAAAAATGCAATTAACTTTTATCTAAATTATTGTACGACCTTGCCACACCTTTATACCACAGATTACATTTTATGCGACTCCTAGTAGTACAAAATAATATAGCCCAAAAGATCATTCAAATGCCAACCTCAACAGTATGCCAGATAATGTTTATGTAAAATTAATATTATGTCATTTAAAATTATTCCTAACTCATTATGTCAAAGTAAATTAGTATTAAATAAAGTTATGCAAAACAAATGGATACCATTATAGATCTAGTAGGCTAGCATATATACTTTACCTTCACTTGCTATTGAATAAAGAAAAAATGAAAAAAAAAACAGTACGAACAGTAGTAGTAACTACAGTTGCCATTCTAGCGATCCGCAGAAAGGCGCGGCGCCCTGGCGCTGCCACTCAAGATAGCCCTCTTACTAATGCACCCAGATTGTACCCAGAATTATGACGTGAACACACCATATTGTTTTCGCTGACACGAACGAAGCGAACGAAATGAGTGAAAGCTGGTGCTCTGGAGACAGTGGACAAGTCTGCGTGGATAACTTAACTCAGTAGACTGTGCCCTAGGTATCTGAGCATTATTTTAGGTTGGTAAGTAGATCTTTCCACGTTATGATATTAGTGTAGATTAATTAATAATCTTCCATAAATCAAGACAATTATTGCTTTAATTACTTTTGTACGGAGATATATTGATGAAATCATTTTAAGTTAATTTATCCAGAAAAAAAACAGGATACTTGTACGAGTATTACCTAAACTAAACTTTGGAATCCAATGTGTCACTTCCTGTAGTACCGGAAAACTTTCGTATTTAATACCTATAAGTCTAAAGTGAGAAATTTTATCTAAATCACATTGCAGAATACTTGTATCATGACGTAATTAATAAATTAAGCAAGTACAGAAGAAAAGGTACCTAAACGTAAAATAAATAAGATCAGAATCGTGAGGATATCATGCAAAGCGTTTCTCTACATAATAGAATATTTCGAATGACAAACGACAGACTTTGTGACTGTTTGCTCGCTTAAAACTCAAGAATTCCAAATCCAATTATAATAAAAAATAGATTCAAATGTAGCATAGATCTAATTATAACTGAGAAGATTAGGTATCTGCTCCCCGGGTGTGGACCGCATAAATTAGGTGCAAGGCACATAATTGGACTTTTTTGGCTTTAGTCACAGTCGGAGTGGCATTCGTGTGGCACGTGTTAGCAGTGACTCTAATTCGCGCTGCAGTCTGCGTATGTTTCTCAATCTTTGTTGTTGATGCACAGAAGAACGAGACGGTGGGAATATAGCCTTGTGGATGTGTTTGCCTGTACTTGTATCAAGTACCATTTTTGCTTACATATTATAGCGTGCCGAATCTCCCCCTATTACTAGATCTATGAAGTATAGGTAACTTTGGCTATGTTTTCACGTTAGGAAAAATGGGAGCTAAGCAGGATTAGTTTAGCAACATCAGGTACTCGCGGGCTTATCTAGTCGTAGAGGAGATTGAACGTAAGCCATCCCAAACAATTAGGGAACTATATATTTACGGCGGATAAACCTGGAGGAAATTAGTTTGTTCTACTGTTCACATAGATAGAAAACATGGCGAGCTTGGTGGGGTAGGAAACGACATTTCTTAACACATTCAACGCTCCGCAGCCTGGTAGGTCCAAATATTGCCATCATTACACGAAACAAATTATTTCAATGCTTTTTTTTATTTTTAACTAGTTTTCGCCCGCGCAGACAAACAGTTTATCGCAAAAAAAAATACATATGTTCTTCTAGGATATTAATAACCAATGCAAATGTTTAGCAAAAACGCTCTTGATATTTTTTGACTGACTTGTTGTTATTTCGTTTCCATGGCAATCGTTCCATCAGCGAGTAATCAACATTTTCCAGTGTTCCCGTGGAAACTTACCATTTTGCGTCGTAAAAAGTATTCTATGTTTTATTCCAGGGTATAAGCTATCTCCATTCCAAATTTCATCAAAATCCGTCTAGCCATTATTGCGTGTAAGCTCCCCAAACAAACAAACAGACAAAATTTCACTTTTATATATTGGTGTGGATTATAATCCAATTCTTATTTGTATCTCATATGACAAAAAAATAAAGTGAAATCGTGGTGCATTGACTCCCCTCAAAAGAAATCTTTAAACTATTCTTTTGAAGATTACCAGCCTGAAAGACCTCGTGTGGTAGATCATTTCAAATCTTGTAGGTATACCTTAAAGAACCAGGTGTACAATTTACCAAGATCATCGACCCATCGCGCTGTCAGACATTTGACCTACTTGCCAGTTTTTGTTGTCACTTGAACAAAGACCTCACCTAGCCCAATTCCATATATTTTACCAAACTTGAATAAAATTATTCTCAAGTGCGTTATTTACCCCAAGCATAATGATTATTCACACACACATCGTGGATAGTGAACACTTTGTTCTTGCTCGCCGCGCTTATTTCCTAACACGCCTGTCAAAGTTAGCAGCCGTGTGTCGCCATTTAATTAGCGTAACGAAAATTATGGCTTACTGAAATCGTATTGTCGTTCAGAAAACATTAGTTAACTATACTTGTATGCAAATAATGAAGTAAGCTGTAAATTGTATGCCTTGACGATGGAGGTAAGCGGTTACGTTTTAGGGATATTGACTTGTGATTGTAAGTTGTTGTATCCGTCACATAGCGGCTTCAGCCAATAAATATACATACTTTGACTCCACTAAGCTCCACAGAACTAAAATTAAAATAATATTTTTGGGCGAAATCGCTCCATGGCAATTTGAGTACAGTTAGCAACGTAATTGACAAATATAGAAAACGAAAAAATTATTTGAGAATCAGTGGATATAGTTATTTATTATTAATAATCACAGCATCAAATTATCTAATATACGATATACAAAAGAATACTAAATTTATACATAGTATGTAAAAATATCAAATAGACATCTTTAGATTAGAAAATCTTCCTTTTTTACGGTTTAAGTAAGAAGACTTTCTAATCTGAAGATGTCTAGCTCACAAACCGATGAATAAGCAATAAAAATATGTTTTTTTATTTAAAAATTACTTAAAAACGTAATAAGTGTAAATGCAATAAGAAATTTAAAAAATAAGAAAAATAAGTTAAATAATAACGTAGCAATGACAATGCAATAAAAAAAAAAGAAAAAAAGTGACATTCATTAAAAAATAGCCGGATAACTTTCTTTTTTATTCATTTTGAATTATTTATGTTCCTTTGCCCGAAACCTACGAAATTTTATAATCACATTTTTGTAGGTACCAATTTTGTTTAAGCTTTACTTGCAGACCTTATTGATTTTCTTGTGGAGTGAATTGGAACAAACGTACAGGCTTATATTTTTTAATTAATAATCAGAATAAATGCTCGTGAAGCGATGTCCAAGATTTCGTGTAGTGGAGTGGCTGACGCCCACATAGCCTATAACCAATGGAGTAACAATACACTTCCAACGATACCTCATTTGTCAAATTATAATAAGTCGTTTAGAAGTTATGTGGGAACAGATGAACATACATACATGCTAGTCAAAATCATAACCCTCCTTTTTACTTCTTCGTAATCGGGTAAAAATTACCTCATAGTGGTTTTCACAAGATTACAAACGACATCGCAACAAACCAAATAAGAGATGGCAAAACTGATTTATTTCATAACTAGCACGCTAGACCACAGAAGAAATAATAGTACTACGTAACTAGACATGGAAACGTGTAATGAGGGTAGGAAAGGCTTTGTTTTTACCTGACTGAGGAGGGTTATGTGTTTGGGTTGTATGTTTGTTTGTATGTTTGTGCGTTTCTTAGGCGCGTCCTACAGTCTAAACGGCTTGGTGGATTTTAATTAATAATAGTTTAAAAAAACTAAAAAACACGCTTTATATAGAAAACCAAACTAAAAAATAGAAAATAAATTTTAATAATTTTGAATTAATAATAGTGTAAAATGTTTTATTTCAAAAAAAAACGTGGGATGCATGGGTCAATAGTTATAAATATTTCATTGACAGATATGAGAAGAAGGATTATCATTTCGATAATATCTTAAAAAGCACCCCACGCTTTTTTTGAAATAAAACATTTTACACTATTCTTAATTCAAAATTATTAAAATTTATTTTCTATATTTTAGTTTGGTTTTCTATATAAAGCGTGTTTTTTAGTTTTTTAAACTATTATTTATATTCTATGAAAATTTGAATGAAATCTGACCGTTTAAAGTGGGTCAAAATAGCGTCCAAAGGAGTCGGTTACAAACAACCAAACATACAAGTGAAGCTAATATAAAGCGTATAATAAATGAGGTAGCATTGGATTCGTCTCGATGACGAGAGTGCAATAGGATAAATGAAGTGCCAAAAAAACTAATATGGCCACTGATAACTGTAATAGTGTATTTCCGATGAAACAAAAAGTGACCATAACCTATCGAATGAAGACAGGTCTTTAAAAGACGATTTTTAACATATATAATTCATATATCTTTCTTTTTTTTTATTACGGACCAGGCAATCCTTCGACCACGATCTCACCTGTTGGAAAGCGATGATGTTGTCGAAGGTGTAGCACGCTTGCTTAGTAGATACCTATTCATTCTTGACTTGAACACACCGGAGTTATAATTTACCGGAAACACTGACGAGGGCAGGGCATTCCACTCCTTTGCAGTTCTTATAATAAATGAAGAAGCGTAACGCTTCGTTTTTGTGCGAGGTATTTCAACAATAAAAGGGTGGCGCTTTGCTGATCGTCTAGTCGTACGGTGATGGGGTGACGGTGATTGGGGAATCAGGTTGTGCAGTTTTTGCGCACACTCTCCATAGTGCAATCTGTAGAATACCGACAGGCTTGCTACCTCACGTCGATGCGCCATACTTTGAAACTTATTCATTACTTTAAAAAAATACAAAATTAAAACTAAACAGTAGCAACTTTCATTTAAGCTCCTGAAAAATAACAATTTTAGGTTGTTCAATTTAATGTAAATACTTTAATCTAATGTTACATTTGCAACAATTAAACTAAAATAAAATATTTAAGTAAACAGGAAACAATAAATTTATGTAAATAATTACTGTGCCCGCGGTTTCACCCTCATCCCTCAGGAACCATGCATTTTTCCGGAATAATAATAATGTAGCCTTTATGTTAATCCAGGGTATAAGCTACCTCCATATCAAATTTCATCCAAATCTGTACAGCCACATAAGCGTAAAATAGTATCAAACATACACATACATACAAGCTTTCGCCTTTATAATACTAGTGAGATTATTTTTGCGGGCGGTCAGCTCGTAGCCAATAATTTTGTACGAATAGGGTTTATTGTATTTATATAATAATTTTACTCGTTGTCATGACTTATTTGTCCCTCTAATTAACATAAATCATATGCCACCGACCCAAAACGAGTCTTGGCATCCAACTTCGGTCTGTCCTGCGCCACCTCATGCCTCCTATCCACATAATGTAACCTTTAAGGCGGGGCCAGTCTCATAATCATCAATAAGACGAATAGCAAAATTTCGAGAACTATGAAATGGAATAACATTTATCTACACATATCGTAAAATCCGGATTATGAACTCAAAAATGGTGGCATAATGATATGATACATTACGCACGGCACGTCTCTAATAAGAAAATAATAATTGTAACACTGTTTTTTGAACTAAACGATGTTATAATATATTTTATCTTTTAAATCCGGATTATGGACTTAAAAATAGTGGCATAATGATGTACATTACGAAAAAATAATACTAAAAATAACAAAATAATAAGGTGAAAATAAAATAAAAATATAATACAATATAATAGCGCCAAAATTTACTTTACATTAGTACCTAACCAATTTTATGTGATTTATTATGTTGATTAAAAGTTTTATCCTGATAAAAAATGTGACAAAAATGTGATTTAAACGTGTGAAAACAGTGTTCGTGAGGAGAATTTGACTCCACATGGCATCATGAAACGACAAAGAACATGACGAACGAGATTTTACCAGCAAAATCACAAAAGTTTTTTTTTTTGTCATTAATATTAAGTTCCCATTGCATGAGTGTAAATAAAGTAGTGTATGAAACGGCACATAACTAGGTTTTAAAAAACTCGAGTGACACTATTAAAAAACTCACTCTCGTGTTTTAATTACCCTCATTATGCATCCGTTTCATAAACTACTATTTTTTACCATTAAAGCACCGGTAGGCTCCGCAGCTACGAGGATTTTCGTCATTTATTATCTGAATTTAAGCGCCATAATTTACCTAACCAATTTTATGTGATTTATTATGTTAATCAAATATTTTATCCTGATTAAAAATGTGACAAAGATGTTTTAAACATGTGACAACAGTGTTCGTGAGGATAATTTGACTCCACCTGAATAGCAGCATAAGAACAGCATCTTGGAATAGCAACGAACATGACGAACGAGTTTTACCAGCAAAATCAAGAAAAGATTACATTGTGTTTTTCCATTATTAGTAAGTTCCTATTTCAAGAGTGTAGATAAAGTAGTGTATGAAACAGCACATAACGAGGTATTTAAACACTCAAGTGATACTATTAAAAAACTCACCTACGGCTCGTTTTTTAAACTCGCTGTCTTGTTTTGATTCCCCTCATTATGCAACCGTTTTATATACTACAATATGCGAACCAAAAAATACTGTAGATAGAAAAGTATAAGTAAAACCTAAAAAACCGAACAGAACTTTCAGAAATGGCTTGGTATCCTTGGAAAAAAAACATGAATTACCGCATGAAAATAATTTGTTGCATCGCTGATTTCGTTATTTTTAGGAACAACAACTTTTTTTAAAATAATTAATTAGCTATCCTATTAAACTACACAAATAACTGAACTTTTTTTTATTGAGTTTTATATATTGAGATATCGATAGAAAATCACAAAATTAATCTAAAATCTGCTCCCAAGCTGCATCACCTCTCCCGCTCACACTTCACCTGGACGAGCAGGACAAACATTTGAGAGCGTACCCCGCCTTAATTGGAACTCGCGCAAGTCCTTCCTTACTTTTTCCTTCTAATATTTTTGATTACAAAACTTTTGAACCGGATCGATTTATTTATAGCCTAACCTTATTATTGCGGCTCAAATACCAGGTCAGGTTATCGAAGCTAACGTTAATCGTGGGCAGGGTCTGTACTGGCACAGGTTATTAACATTAAATAACAGTATAACAGGTATGTAATTAATCGTAGAGTTAATTTTATAGCAACGAAGTTTAATGTGCGTGGACAATTTTAATAGGTCACATTAAATTAAATGAAGCTTAATATTGTTAAAAATATCAAACAAGAAACATTATGTGCTGCTCCTTTGTGGCAGAAACGCTGATGAGCCAATTTTATTGAAAACTATCTTACAAGCGAAAAAACACGCCTACCCTGCCAAAAAAGAACTGACCAATTTTTTTTTTTTTTTTTTTTTTAATAATATTTATCCTGTATTACTCGGGGGGATGAAAGGATTCTAAAAATACTAAATCTAAATCTGTTCGGGCATTTAAAAGTTATGGTGGAATAATGAATCTCACATACATAGTAACATACATGAATCCTAAAAACATTACACTCCATTTTTGGGCAGTCGTGTAGCTAGTGATTCGTCCAGGCTTCGCACGGGTAGCACTCACACCGCGTAATTTTTCTTACTTTTAGCATTAATAACCGTCGTAACTTCTAATTACCATAGATTATTATTACTCACGAGCCTGACAGACTTGTTCTTATTTAGTTTCCTCGGCAACATATCACTCCTTATATTTTCAAATTTTTGATATTTTGGGTTACATATTGCAATTTTCGTAGGGATCTCTAGTTTTTTGGAAAATAAATACTGCCCTTGTTTCTATTAGTGTAGAAATGTAGATTCATAAATATGTTTTAATACCTTTACTTACTTATAAAGCGCAAAGTAAAGTAAGCTACATATTATTATTTCGTTCATTTTAAATATGGATTTCCGCAAAGTAACGCCTGAATCTATCAACCTTTACTTATGCTATAAAAAATCGACGTCAATCAGATTTACTAAAATCTTTGATAAAAATATGGGACTACTTACTACTACTTACTACCCTTTGAAATAAAAAGGAATCATCCAAATCAGTTCAGGAATCCGAGGAAACTGAGTTATCAAATAAAACTCAGTCGAATTGTAAAGTCGATTAAAAATACTGAATAATCACTTTTGCTCATTATTTCAGGAAAACAAGGCAACTACAAGTGGATCCACTAGCAATATAAACTTACTGCCTTAGTCATAATTGCTGATATATCCTATTAGAACTCCAATAATAGGCAGGTAATTATTATTTTTCAAACACCTTATCGTACAAACTGGTGTATCTTCTGGGAACTATTTGTACCTGATGCTCAAACAAAATAAAGAGAAAGCTAAAAAGCACGCGTGCCTTGCCAAAAAAGAGCTTTTGCCAATAAATTATGTACTGTTGGAATGTGCTTATCACCGCCTTCAATTTGATACCCATGTTGTAAAACTCGAAGAAAAAAATATGTTTTCGAATTTTCAGCCATACTAACGCCATATTTTTTTTTTTAAAATAGCTTAATGTTACTCGGGGGATGTAAGGATTCTAACGATACCCCATACGTATAAATAAACTAACATACACACAAACATACATATATGAAAGCTAAAAACGTTACACTCCATTTATTGGACAGTTGTGAAAAAATAAAATGACAATTTCTCCCAAATTAAGTAGATCATCATCAGCCTATTAAGTCTCCACTGCTGGGATCGTTCCTAAATAATTTTTAAAACAAAAAGGAACTGCCCACGAGCCAGCCCTATTTGAACAGAGAAGGGCGTGCGAATACTAGGACATTTCGTCACAGTGGTTTGCCGAATCGCCTCTATGAGTGAAGGGAGCGCTGATCTGCTTTCGTGCTCATTGTTCGAAATGCGTTTATGATAATTGTATGAAGTGAAGCTGCAAATATTTATTTAGTGATTTAGTGTTCGCGCATCACGTAAAAACTACTGGACCTGTTGCGATGTGGTTTTCACTGTTGAACAGCTTGGGGTTTGAGTTAAAAACTGGGGTACTCGGCATCTTAACTAGTCGGTGATCGGGTGGCAATATATCGCCAACACGCCTCATTGTGCGCATACTGCGCGTGCGCACGCGGCAAGGTAGTAGATGCGATGATTAGATGCCGAGCAATCCATAAAAAACTATTTGACGCCTGCATTGAATTTTGAAGAAATGTAGAGTATTGTACTTTTTAGGTACTTTCAACCAGTGTGTCCTATCTGTTATGACATACGGAGCTGAGTCGTGGACACTCACGGTACGACTAGTCCACCAATTTAAGGTCAGTCAGCGGGCTATGGAAATGGCTATGCTCGGAGTTTCTGTGAAAGATCGTATCCGGAATGAAGTGATCCGGCAGAGAACCAAAGTTGTCGACATAGCCTTAGTATTAGTAAGCTGCAGTGGCAGTGGGCTGGTCATATATGTCGAAGGACTGATAACCGTTGGGATAGACGTGTTTTTGAGTGGAGACCGCGACTTGGCAAACGTAGTGTAGGGCGCCCTGCGGCTACGTGGAGCGACGATAAACGCAAAGTGGCGGGTAGTGGTTTGAAGAGAGGAGCCGAATATTGGGCTCAGTGACGTGCTTTGGAAGAGACGACAAATAGACTACTTTTAAATGAAATGACCGAGTGGGCAAAGCCACGTTGGTTAAAGGTTACAGCGTTGTAGGTTCACATTTTTTGTTCTACTCATCCAGGTGCAGGTTAAGCGGGATAGTTGATGCAGCTCAGGATTAAATTTTAGATAAATCTAATGATTAAAAAATCAATTATATTTATTTCGAGCAACTGAGCTCATAATAATTAATTAGGCCACATGCCACATGCCGATCACTGCAGTGCCGTATATAGGGAAAGTCCATCCTATCTGCGATCATCCCTAGGACAACGTTGGTGCTGCCCCGCACCCTGCGCACCAGGGACTGAGTCCGCTTGCGCACGGTCGCATAAAAACAGTCGATGCGCGCCCATGCGAACATGCCCGAGGCACTGCAGTAGCGAGGCAGCCTCAACTGCGGTGTACGATGCACGCGTGTATCTCTCCCACAGGCTGCACGTGTAGAGAGACGTGCAGTATTCCCGGAAGAGCGTTATCTTCACCTCCTTCGGACAGCGTGCAAACCTGCGAGCGAGATGTTCGGCCGCATTGACAAGACCCTGCGTTCCGCTCTATGTTAGCATTATTCATAAGGTCGGTCGTAACTAAGTGCCCTAAGTTTTCAAATTGTTCCACCCTGTGATACCGTTCAACAATACGGGTGGAATTTTGAACCACATACAAAAATCACAAGGAAAAAACCTATATCAACATATAAAATATGTTACTAAGAAAATTCCGGGTGGATACTCATTTTAATTTTTAAGATATAATCATTTGAAGAGCGAAAAATAACAAAGTTTCGAAACTTTTTTTGATAGAGTCAAATAGTGTAACCCTGTTTTCCTTGTGTAATATTCTAGAGATATATATATTATCTATAAAAATATAAACGATCTGATTCCATTAGACGTAACATTTCTCATTCCAACAAGCACAAATAAAAAAAAATATAGCCCCCGACTTCTCACCCCCCATTATAGCTAAGAACGATGCCACAGACAGACACACACACCCACGCACACGCACACAGTGGTACACACCCTAAACTTATAGCACCCGTCTTTTTGTTCGGAGGTTAAAAATAGGGTTTTTGTACTCACTATAACAAAAATCAATGTAGTAAATAGATATTTCGCAATAATCCTTTATGAAGTCTGCGCGGCAGATATTTACCTTCACTACTGAGACCGGCGTATATTTTGTCAGTGGTCAGTAGTAATCTCGTGAATTATAACAATCTCTTTATTCTTGTTGCATTAACAGGTCCTGCCCACTTCGCTGGCATTAATCCTGTAAACTGTCGATAAATCAGCATTTACATGAGACCAGTAACCTGCTCACTATAGGAACGGCATAACACTAGCCAGGGGGCTACTCGCCTTGGTACTATATAATATCTGCAGACAATTTGTCTACTATCGACTTTATGTCGCAGGAAATGTTGTTGTATATTTTCGAACGGGTCGTATTTCAGATCGACGCTCAGTTTTGAATCTTGACTTGAGCACAGATTTCAGTGCAAATCTCCACATAAATCGACACTCATGTTGAAATACTAGGTGATCATCTTTATGTAGATTTTCATACGACGCCATTATGTCGTAAATAGATAAATATCTCCATAGAGATTATATCGTACAAGAGAGAATTGCACCCAGGTTTAGACAGTTAACTTTATAAATATGCACAACTTATATTGGTCGTGGGAGAGGTTCAGCATTTGGACATTATGAAGTTAACTTCATAGGAAATACATTTATTTCTGTAAAATTTCTGGGATATGAAGGTGTATTTTTTTTCATTTCTTACTCAACTTGCTATATATGATCCACTGCAATGAACGAACTGCAATTAACGGTTTAATGCCGACATGTATACGATAAAATTCATTGAAAAAAAAAACTTCTTCAAATGTACTAAAAATACTGTACAAATGTACTGAAACTGACTAAAAATAATGGACCAATTTTCGTTAAATTAATACAGTATTAGGTCTATCCTAAAAAACAAATCTTAAGTCCCGGAGATAAATGAATGATCAATAAATATCAAAAAAACGGTCGAAATAAGTTTATGTTGTAAAATCGCGTTAAAATTCAAAAACTTTAAACTTCTGCGATGTTGAAAGCTCGAAAGTTTTGCCTCGACCAATGCAAGTAAAAAAACAAAAGATTTTACCGGTAAATACCTCCACCGCCCGCGACACTGCTACTTATTCGTATTATGACAAATAACGGATACTCATACTAAGTAGGTTATGGTCACAAACTCATACAGATCTGAGGGACAGTTTCGAGTTCTTCTGGTGTATACTTGTTTTTTTTTTGTGTTTACGTAAAATGAAACAAATATTTTGCATAATTTGCTATGATAAAACTTTCTTTGCTGACACGAGGCTGTTAGCCTGACGGCAAATTATAATAAAATTGAAATTTAACGTAATTGCACTGCGTTGGTTTAGAAAATCGGTTCTAAGTGTCACATCACATCATCACCCGAAAACGTCTACTTCTGAACATAACTACCCTTAGGGAGACTTTTCCATAACAACCACTAACAACATTATCTTTCATTTCATTTATATATTACGATAATTCAATTTGGGGTTTGGTTAGCGGGGAAATAAAATTCCAGTTATATTGTAATTTTACCTTTTATCATTTGTCTGTCTTACAGTTCTGGCGGAAGTAAGCTACATACTCGTATTATTATATTGTGCACTAGCTAATGCCCGTGACTTAGCACGCGTGGTCATTTCTGTAGGTTAAAATTACTCTTTGTGCTATTCCAGGACCTATAATACCAATATACCAACATTTGATCAAAATTCCTACAGCCGTCAAAAACGTTTTTATCGATTGCTCGGCTTCTACTCATTGGATTGAGATATAAAGTACCCCAGTTTTTAAGTCAACTATTCAACAGTTAAAACCGCATCGCAGTCATTTCAGTAGTTTTTCGTGATGCGCGAACAAACATACAGACAGACAAACAGAAGACACGAATTTTTAAAATGTTACATTCTTGTTCAGTAGCTTATTTTATGTACCACCATTTCTTTTTTAATTATCTTCTTTGTACAGACTTTTTCGTTCCAATTGCATTATTATAAGTATAAATTAAACTATTCCCTAAGTTGAAAGATACCGAAACTATTACAAAAATAACTATTACAATCAGATTTAACATATATGAAAATTAAGAAATTTGGACGACACGCAATATACAAACAAACAAACATACATGAAATTTGGTACATATGCTTAGTTGTCTAAGACTAACATTTATGAAGATTACGCATTTTTAACAACATTACTTACTTACATACACATCAACGTGAGAACCACCTTGTTTTTAAGTCGGTTAAATATACCTATTCTATCTAGCCGTTAAGATGTCCAGTCTGTAGTTAAAGAAAATAAGGAAGATGGCAAGGCTAAGCGCTGCTTGGGCACGACAAATGCAGACCACTTTTTTTTTCTTTTTTTTAATTACTGACTAGGCAATCGTTTGACCACGATCTCACCTGATGGAAAGCGATGATGTGGACGAAGGTGTAGCACGCTTGCCTAGTAGATACCTATTCACTCTTGACTTGAACACACCGCGGTTATAATTTACCGGAAACACTGACGAGGGCAGGGCATTCCACTCCTTTGCAGTTCTTATAATAAATGAAGAAGCGTAACGCTTCGTTCTTGTGCGAGGTATTTCAACCATGAAAGGGTGGCGCTTTGCTGATCGTCTAGTCGTACGGTGATGGAAAGGCGATGGGGGAATCAGGTTGTGCAGTTCTTGTGCACACTCTTCATACTGCAATCTGTAGAATACCGCCAAGCTTGCTACTTCACGTCGATGCGCCAGACTTTGAAGCTTACTCTTTACCAGAGTGTCATCCCCAATGAGCCTGATAGCACGTCTCTCAATTGAATCCAAAGACTCGAGCTGATACTTGGCAGAACCGTCCCAGAGGTGGCAGCAGTACTCCATACAAGATCGGACCTGTGCTTGATAAACCATACAAGATCGGACCTGTGCTTGACCTGTGCTGTGTGACCTAAAACGCTTAGTGCAAATTGGCGCAATGACTGCGATGTACTGCTGGTATTTTACTGATCGAAGAACCTAATTTCTTGTTCTCCCTTCCATAACAGAACGATCTCTATTGGAAGGGAGAACAAGGAATTAGGTCGTGCTACTCTTGCATACGCTCCGAAATTTACCCTCCATAAAAGGTTGAAAATTGAGATACCCTGTTACAAAGAAGCTTCGAAGCGACCAATACAGTAGCCTAAAAATCTTAAAGCTTTAGTTCAATCTACAGATGCCGAGGCTTCAAGAGTGTACCTACTTGGCTGATTCGTCCTAAAGATGGCAGCAGTTCTAAACACACGAAACGTAAAAAAAGAAACAACAATCCGTAGGAGAAAGGACTAAACTGGACACACGCAAGCTTTAAGTTTATGTTACGTACATAAAACAATAACGACTTATAATAATGTCTGGTTTTATTGTGTTGCGAAAAGCTAATCTTTCCTTTAGCAACCGAACCATAAACATAATGGCTTACAGGAGACAAAACAGACCTAAAGGTACTCATAAAAGCAAATTACGTGGCTAGCAAATAGGGTTGGCTTATGTATCAGATGCACTCATGTTTAAACTTTTAAGTTTCTTTAGTCTTGAGATAATAATTAACTAACGTTCTAACAGTTCAACATTATAAGACAGTAACGCTATACGGCTTCGTCTGTTTTAATCGACTTCAGAAAAGGAGACGGTTATATGTTCGGCTATATGTATGTTGGCTATATGGTGGTGGTGGTGGTGGTGGTGGTGGTGGTGGTCAAAAGAACTACACAATCAGATGATGGAATCCCTTCGAGTTTGGGCTCATTTGGTTTGTCTTGATGAGATCTCTGGTTGTATATGGTAGCCAGGGTCTTATGATGGAGTGGGAAGGTAATCTTAGGAACTCAACAACAAGATGATGGAACCCCTTCAAGTTTGGGCTCATTTGGTTTGTCTTGGTGAGTTCTCTGGTTTTATGTGGTATCCAGGGTCTGGCGATAGAGCTGGAAGGAAGTCACAAGAAATCAACAACAAAATTATAGAACCCCCTTCGTGTTTGGGCTCATTTGGTTTGTCTTGATGAGTTCTTTGGTGTTATGTGGTATCCAGGGTCTGATGATGGAGCCGGAAGGTAGTCACAGGATTTCAACAACAAAATGATGGAACCCTTTCGAGTTTGTGCTCATTTGGTTTGTATTGGTGAGTTCTCTGGTTTTATGTGGTATCCAGGGATGATGGAGCTGGAAGTTACTCACAGGAACTTAACAACAAAATTATGGAACCCCTTCGAGTTTGAGCTCATTTGGTTTATTTTGATGAGTTTTCTGGTTTTATGTGGTTTTCAGGGTCTGATGATGGAGCTGGAAGGTAAACAACAAAATTATGGAAAATGGTCAAAACTAATTCAGTTGTAATATATATAGGTTTTACTTATCCTTGGTTTTAATTTACCAACGCTTTGAGTCTAAAGTGAGTGAGTGTCTACTATTTTCTTTGACATATATTCTTTCCGATGTCTGCTTAGGCCACTAAAAACCAAAAAATAAAATATATTTCCAAAAAAAAACACTCTAAAAAAAATATATTTTGTAAACAACCACTAAAAATAATAAAATAATAACAATTGAGCCAGAACCGTATCACTTTTTCGAAATTACTAACGTAATAATAATACATAAATACAACATGAGATAAGAAAGAGTTTTTTGAAGGCGGTGCCAAACCCAGGCATCATTTAAATCTAATATCTTTACAAAATTAATACATACCTATCTACGTACGAAGTAATATGCAGTTGTCTATGCCGCACCCTCATACAAAACACGAAACGCAGAAGAGACAAAACAAGAGACTCACAGTAGCATATTTTGACTTTCACACGTTTACAAACCAATTGACACGAATACAGCAATCTAGTAAATGATAAAGTTTTTGTAGATAATTACTGTAAAAGCATATTATTTTATATAGCACGTCAAGCCGTTTATGACATTATCTTTTTGAATAAGGTCAACCATATTAATAATTATGGCACGGCTTGGCACCGCCTTCAAAAAACTCTTTCTTATCTTATGTTGTATTTATGAATTATTATTAAGTTGGTAATTTCGAAAAGATGACACTGTTCTGGCTCAATTGTATTATTTTTTTGGTGGTCGTTTACAAAATATATTTTTTATTAGGAAATCGTTTTGTTTTTTAGCAAAATATTTTATTTGATCGAATTCACGCGGGTATATTTCATGGATAAAAGTTGCCGGTCATTATGTTGGCATCTGCACTACTATCCAAGATTAAAACAACAAATGAAAATAATCTTCTGGCCATTTCATTATAAGCCCTGCACAGAAAATCCACACGTGTTCATAAAATAACTATTAAAGTTCACAGCTGTCAGAGATGAACTTACGACAACCTATGGGATCGTGGGGACGATGCTCAGACGGTATGAACAAAAAGCCAATTTCATAAAACTATGCACCATGCACCCGACTGCGGGCCCATAACAATAAATGAGCCAACCTGATACCTTGTCCAGACGTACTTTTCACATGACCTAGCGTCAAACCATCAAAACATTCAACAACTCTTAACAGTTTTCCATGAAAGAAACTAAATGAAATTTAAATCCACGCAGCAATGTAAATGAAAAGCAAAGTTCCTTCGGATCGAAATAGTGTCGCAGTAGGAGAATCTGCAAGTGTCGCACACATGCAAACAATCACATAGCTACACGGAGGCTTCGTCTGCACACTGGTGGAAACTCCACCGCGTGTCAGTCTGCAGAGAGCCGCCGTCCGCGACGCTAGTGTCGCCCGCGCCGCGACGCCCAACGTCAGACATCGCGAAAAAAGTTTACACACGAAACTTTGCTATTCGACTTCCCTCGACCCTCGCCTAGTCAACAGGAAGAATTTGTGCGACCCCCGACCGCTCGGTGCTGTAGTGACCTTCCAAAACCGGAATTTGGTATCCTCAGAACGGGTTTAGTCGAACCCGACGCGACAGGACTTTCGTGAAGTGCTAACTTGATTTTCAGAGTGGTGTGTAGAGTGTTCTTGACTGGATTTTTTCACTTGTCTCATACGGATGGACTGGACGTTGTAGCGACAGTTGTAAGGTCTGCCACCGTGTTAAAGTGCTGTTAAACGTTCCCGTAAGTATCACAATGTAGATTTGAAATGTCAGACACAAAAAATTGATCAAGACAAACATATCTATAACTTTCAGATCTTTAAAGAAAGCGTTGGAAAATAGAGGGGCAAATACACATTTCATTATCTATAAACAGGTCTTACATCCAAGTTAGAAGAAAAACAAGTTGTGCTCGATGTTATTGAGTATAAAAAATATCCAAGACGTGGTCTGTCGATCGAAACAGTCCTTGCCCTTGCCTATACAAAAACTAAACAAATATTTTTGCGACCAAACGACTTAATTTGGCACAGAGACAAAAAATAACTCGGTTGCTAACTAAACAATAGCAATTTTACGTCTCTCGGCGTAATCGGCAAGATCAGTTTTCGACATAACTTAATTTAAGGCACAGAACACTACCTGAAGTTAACAATGAAGAAAAGTTGCGAAAGGTGTTCCCATTTCAGAATTATCGAATTAAAACTAATAGATTTATTTCATTACAATTTATTGTGCCATTCTCGAAAACGTAATGATTAAGATTTCAATTAATATTAGTGTGGCGGCTTTTTAGAGACAGACAAACATACGTAGTTAGTACATTTTCTAACAAATCGAGCAGATGTGCAAAAACTGTAGCAAAAAAGCTGAGAAGCTGAAAAAAGTTGCAGCTCTAACATTTTTTACTAGTGCCAAATTCGCTCTCGACGTCGCGCGTAAGTGGTCTTGCTCTATTTTATTTGTAGAGAAATTATTCTCCATTGATGTAAGTACGACAGTCGTGAACTTTGAACGCTTTTGGAGACCTTTCTTCCTTTTTATCGGTTTCTATTATTAAACTAACAGTCAGTCAGACTTGATGTTGTCACGACTTTATTCTTAAAATGCTTTGAGTAGCAAATGTTCAATATTCTTGTTGGATGTTTTAGACTATTCCTAGATTCTTGAACATTAATTGCCTGTGTCTAGAACGTGATTTTTAAGATTACTTTCTTAAGTTAAATAATCAAGTGGGATGGTTATTAATTCGTGTTTAACTTTTACGACTATAATATGTCTAAAGTCAGTAAATTTGCGCCTATTAAGTTTCGTAACCGCATCGCCAGCATTGTTAGGAAGTGAAGTAACGTTCTATCTAACCATTTTCATAGGTCTAATGCCAAGGCTTCGGGCTTAGGAAATATAGTTTTTGTCGTATTAATATTTTAATAATCCTTTTGCAATAGTCTTTATAAAAGTTTAGCCATCATAAAATAAATGAATGAAATTGTAATTTTATATATGTTATTAATCTATGATTAAAACGGATAGGCTGTAATTTGTCTTAAATTTAGAATAAAAATAGGTATTTTAATTTTCCACATCGCCTGAAGGTAATAGATGCATTTGTGTAAATCGATGATATGCGGCCAACAGTCCCATCAATTTCGATCTAACCAGATAGAACAAGAAATTCGCGCAATAAGTAGGTACACCCAGTTAGTGGAAACGGCACATAGATCCATACCAATATATAAAAGTGAAACGTTTTGTTTGTTTGTTTGTTTGGGGAGCTTGATTTTGATGAAATTTAGAATGGAGATAGCTTATACCCTACAATAAAACATAGGATACTTTTTAACCCGGAAAATTGTAACTTTCACTGAAAAACTGGAAAATGTTGATTACTCACTGTAAGGAACGGTTTCCATCACAAAATGGTCTGTGATTTCCATGGAAACGAAATAACAAGTCTGTGTCAAAAAACATCAAAAGAGATGGTGCTATACATAATTTTGATTTGATTTTTAATATCATACTTTTTTTCGCGATAAATAGTAGTCCGCGCATATGAAGTCGCGAGCGGGAAAGCTAGTATTATCATACTAATATTATAAATGCGAAAGTTTGTGAAGATGGATGGATGGATGGATTGAGGTTTGTTACTCTTTCACGCAAAAACTACTGAACGGATTTGGATGAAATTTGGTATGTAGGTAGCTTATACCCTGGATTAACACATAAGCTACTTTTTACCCCGGAAAAATGCACGGGTCCTGAGGGACGTGGGTGAAACCGTGGGGCGCAGCTAGTATGAATTAAATAACGATTAACCACTAACACAGTAACTGCGACAGTTTATGAAAGGAGTTCAATCTCTTGTACAGAAGCCAGCTAGTCACACAGATTAGTTTCTTTTATTTAAAAAGTGAGTAATTTCACAATTACTTATCTTTGTGTTCTACATACCTAATCCACATACGGTATAAATTCAACCTCAGTAGAGCGATCCAAAGGCTAATACGTGATGATAGAAGTAGACATTTGGAATTAGGAAACTTAATTAAGTAATCTGACGTGGTCTCAAGCAATACGCATGTTTTTCTCGTTTGTTACCTTGATATTGTATTTTAATGAAACAAACAATAAGAATACTATTATAGGTTGGTTAGATAATGAAATAGCCCTAGTTTAATTTGCTGCGGCAAGGTTATTTGTGTCTACGTTACATACAAAAGTTTTTACTTTTTCATAATCGAAAAACGTATCGAAACTAATAGATTGGTGCGTAGTTGCAAATGTAACTCTTTGATGCTTATTTTCCCAAAGAAACAGTATGCCTTTATTAGAACTTTAGTGATTGTTTGTTATGTTGCAAAACTTCAATTTATCTGTTTTTTATGTTTGTTTAAAAAAGCAGTATTCTGCCGAAGCAGTCGTGCGTCGCCTTCGCTTCAAAATTGATCAGATGATCGAATTACTGATACAAAAAAAATACGTCGGCAGCATTGTATCTACTTGTAGTTATTTTCATCAACAGATATCGGGTCAATACTTTGTACAGTCGTGATATATTTACTGAATACTGACCTGAAATGTTTGTGCATCAGTTTCTGTAAGTAAACTTTCTCTGCAAAAAGTAAGTCAGAAGTTGTATCAGTTCGTCGTTGGTAGCGAAATAGAAAAGGTGATTGGCAATTTTGAAGATTGGCACGATTGATCGATACTAGAAGAAGAAGAATCTTTTAATTGATTCTGAGAGAAGTCTACTAATTAACATATGTTAGTCTTACTTGACTTTACGATGAATTACGTAAAGTAGTAATAACATCCACATCTGAGACGTAAAGTATCACCAGAAGTTGGAAAATAAGAGCCAAAGATTAGGCTTCACTTAGTGACTGGATATACATTTTTTCTGGAATACGAGATTGTATTCATTGATATTCGTATTCAATACTAGCTGTACCCGCAGCTTCGCACGCGTGGTCTTTTCTTTAGGTTCAAAGTACCATAATGTGCTATTCCAGGACCAATTTAATACCAAAGAAATTTTGATCAAATGTTGGCATAACATTTGATCAAAATTTCTTTAGCCGTCAAAAATACTTTTATCAATTGCTCGGCTTCTAACTCACCAGATTGAGATACCAATTACACCAGTTTTTAAATCAAACCTTCAGCTATCTAACAATGAAAACCACATTGCAATCGGTCCAATAGTTTTTAAATGATGCGTGAACAAACAAACATACATACAAACAGACAGAGGGATACAATTAAAAAAAACATGTTCAATACCCTTTTTAAGCACCCAATCGCATTTTTTATCTTCTTTTTCGTACTTATTGCTTTATTATAAGTATAGATATATGACTGTGTCAATTTGCATCCAAAAATCCGTCCAGTAGTTTCAGCGTGATACGTATTCTTTTTAATAACTTTCAACACTTATATTGCGGAAACAACCTATATTACAAAAATTGAAGTAATTCATTAGTTTCGCACAGAAACTACCGAATTCATTAAAAAAACTTACTAACTTACTTACATATTGTTTTACTTTTTATTTCAAAATAAAAAATGAAACAGTTTTGGCTTCAGTAGGTATCGAAATAGAGAACCATCCAAAAATTATTATTTATTACTTAAATATTAATATAACTTTGGACCCATATCCCGCAGAAGCCCTTTTTTACGGGATAAAAAGTATCCATAATTTTCACCCATCTTAAGAGCAATGGCTCTTAATGGACGGCTCTTTCTTCTTCTTGATGGATCTTAAGCCTAATGGTTCTATAGTGCAATTTAGAATCCAACGATACCGGGTTCAAAACCTAGGCTCCCGCACCAATGACTTTTCTCAGTTATGTGCGGTTTTCCATCGCTCGGCTGTTATTGGTTAATAGCAGTCGTTAAGCCATTTCAGAGGCCCTCGGGCGGCCTGACAAACTCTGACATCAGAGGCCAGCACTACCTCATACGACAAACAAACAACAAAAAACCCATCTTATAGACTATGTCTGTGCCAAGTTGCATCAACATCCGTCCAATAGTTTCAGCGTGCTACGTGTTCTTTGAAATAATTTAATTTAATAATTTTTCACCCCTATCCTGCAGGAACTCTTTAATTTTTCGGGATGAAAAGTATCCAATGCCCTACCTCGAAGTATGAACTCAAATCATACCAAATTTTATTTGAATTATGTAAGTATTTTCAGCGTGATGCGCTGCCAAGGTACAGATACATAGACGGACAGACAGACAGACAAAAATTTAAAAAAAAAAACAGTTTTGGCTTCAGATTCGAATATAGTACCCTCCAAAAGAAAATTTCAAAATATCTTCAATGTACAGAATTGGACCCGTTACCGTTTTATTATAAGTATAGATATGCGCAGAGTAATTTGATATCAACCGGACAGTAGGCAATTCAGCAGATAGACAACTTCCAGTCGCAAGGATTTGAGAGGTCGTGCTGAGGCAAACTGCAAAGCGCTAAAGCTGGTGTGAGCCAAATTCGAAAAGTTACAGATTTGAATTTAACGGAACGCAGTGAATGAAATGCTTGCGTGTTTTAAGGACAATCAGCGCCATCTAGTTAAATCGGAGGCAGAACTTTGATTCGTTTGATTTATGCACTGGAGTTGTTGATGCTGGCAAAGATTTGATGCTGGCTTTCTAATAATCTTTGATGCTGGTAAATTATGTGGTGTCTTTATTGTTCTTATTGCTTTATTATAAGTACAGATACTCTCTTGTGTACAGGTTGTACAATAAAAATACTTACGCCGTGTTAAGGAAGTAGGATACTCCATTGTACTATACCTACTCGTTCCTTAATATCTAAGAACCATCTCGATTACCTCAGCTTTCAATCATAAAAAACCGCACCTAAATCAAACCATTCGTTTGGAAGCTACGATTCTCACCACTTTTTCTCACTTCCCCATATAGCTAAGAACCATCACAATCACATTAGCTTTCAACAAAAAAAAAAACGAAAAAACACACACCCACACACTTACACACATACAGTGATACACACCCTAAACTTATAACACCCGTCTTGTTCGGGGGTTAAAAAATGTAAAAATAACGCATAAAATAAGTAAACGCTATTAATTATGGAACAAAAAAAACTAAAAGCGCGTGGTTTCGATCTACGGACGTCTGGATTAGACTTCCGCCCATGTTAACCGCTCGGCCACTCGTTACGTGACGCGGACAACGAAATTTGGTACCGTTCTTTAAACGGATGTTTTATTACTTTAATTTAACATAAAACTTTGGACTCTTATCCCATAATAATCCTTTATTTTTTCGGGAGTAAAAGTATTCTAAATTTTAACAAATAATATAAACTTTGACTATGCCCAGTTACATCAAAATCCGTCCAGTAGTTTGAGCGTGATACGTATTCTTTTAAATAACTTACAACCCTTATCCTGCAGGAACCCTTTATTTTTTCGGGATAAAAAGTATTCTAAATGTCAATCCATAACATAAGCTATGATTGTGCCAAGTTGCATCAAAATCCGTTTGGTAGTTTCAGCGTGATGCGTGTTCAAAGAGACAGACAGACAGACAGACAGACAGACAGACAAAAATTAAAAAAATATCCTTTTTGCACTCCATATCGATTTTGAAGTTTATCTCAATTATAATTTTCAAAAAATATTTAATGTACAGATTTAGCCCAGTTACAGTTTTATTATAGTATAGATATATTTAGAGCTACCAGATTTACAAATACCTATACTTGACTTTACATTCGATTTTTAGGAGACACCAATTTCTCAAAAATCTGTTATACCTACCTAAAGTGTCGTTCTTGGCATACACTTGCTCGCATGGCTATTATTTGTCTATAGGATCATCATAATTAATACAGTCACCCTATTCTATCCCACGTTCCCCTCTTATTTCCTCTGTGAGAGTCCTTAGCTGCATCGATTTTCTTAATTTACTCGCTACTACCTGCTGTATATATCCGTGACTTTCAGTGTTTTGTATGGGACTACATCAGCTTTGACAGCCTTTCGTCCACTGCTGGCGTCTATTCACTTATTGTTACTTAGTTACTATACATGCGAACCTGTGTTAATCACAACCGTATTATGAGACTTTAAGAATTTTATCAATACATATCTATTTTCTTTCTATTATCTATACTTATAATAAAACAATACGATCGAAAAATTCTGTACAAAGAAGATAATAAAAAAATGCTCTAGGTACTTAAAATATGCTACTGAACAAGAATATAACATTTTCAAAAATGGTGTATGTCTGTTTGTTTGTTTGTCTGTATGTTTGTTCACACATCACTTAAAAACTACTGGACCGATTGCGATGTGGTTGTCACTGTTGGATAGCTTAGAGTTTGTCTTAAAAACTGGAGTACTTGATATCTTAATCCGATGCCTAGAAATCGATAAAAATTTAACTGACTGCTGAACAAACTTTGAAGATATGTAGTATAAATTATTATTGTACTTTAGAGGTACTTTGATCCTGGAATAACACGTATGGCTTACTTTTTAATGTAATGGCGACGCGGGCAAAGCCACAGGTACAGCTTGTTTATAATAAAGCATTAAGTAAGAAAAAGTCTGAAAAGTATATAATAAAAAAAAGGTCTAGTGTTCTTAAAATTAGCTAAGGAACAAGTTATTTAATGATATCTGTTCGCGCATCACGTACTACTGGACCGATTGCGATGCGATTTTCGTTGTGAGATTGCTTAGGCTTTGACTTAAAAACTGAGGTACTTTGTATCTTAATTCTATGATTAAGCCGAGCACTCGATAAAAAAACTGACGGCTGAAAGAAATATGGTATTTGGTACTTTATAGGTATTTTGATCCTGTTATAACACATAGGTTACTTTTAACCCAAAGAAATGACCACGCGAGCAAATCTGCGGGCATAGCTAGTCTATTATATAGCAAAACTACTAGTATGTATACATCATTTTCCTCGTCAGAATTGATCTCGTTATATTGGTCGTCATTTGCCTAGATATATTGGGGTCAGTACAGTATTATGGAAATATATTGGTGTAAGGTGCCTAGCAGGGACATGAATTTGTACCGACTCCAGTAAGTATAGAACAAAATATCGATAGGAAATAAAATTTGAACAAAATATAAGTTCTTAATGACATCATTGAAATGTTTGCCTGTTCCACGTGAAAAATAGTTTGAGCTGACGACGTCCAAATTGTATATTTAAACTTCCTAGCAACCTAATATAGTGGTACTACTCGCAAACAAATGTTTATATAAGTAATGAGCCATATTTACATTAATATTTACACAAGTCAGTAATAACACACGAAGGTCGTTTGTATGTGCGAAGTATGACTGTTTATTTCCATATACCATCAAATTGTTATTGGCAGATCGCTAACACTTGTTTATTCATATCAGACCTATGTTTTTATTTAATGCTCTCTAAGTAATATAGTTTTAATTCGTTAACTGTCTTTTCATCTCTGTATATACGTATTGCTTTAGTATTGGATTAACATTATACAGATCAACGTCCATATAGAACACCATTGAGCTCAACGATCACATTACTATATATTAACATTAACACTTCTCTAATTTTTCATCTGGAAACTAGAAATAACTTTCCTTATTTTAAACGGGAACCATGGGTAAATTTTCCCTAAATTTACGAGTATTGACACTGCGATTCAATTCTTAAACTCAAGTAATTTCAGAACATAAAGTAATTCCATATTATTATTAGTTAGCCAATTAATTTAAATATCTTCAATCAAAACTATAAATAGAATAAGCATTGACTTAGGCTGTATTACATTTACCTATATGGCGCCTGGCAATTCTGGCGACACTCTAGCTAGATGATAAGATCTTTGAAATTTCCTGAGGTGTTGTTATTGAGCTAAAACCTCCAGCTATAAACGGCAATTTAAACTCCAATAGTAGAATTATCAAAACAATCAGCCCATTACGAAACATAATAGCCAGCATATATGTGTAAATTTTCTATGGAGTTAATTTAGTCACGTCATAGTATAATGACATTATCGGAAGATTATGCATTTCATAACGGTAATCCGGCCCACATTATGGGGTCAAACGAAACCGCAGATGAAACGAGATAAATAAACGTGCGACTTTAAATTGATTTTGTACCTACCATGTGCATGAAAGCGGAATTAACAATGTTAGTCGCACACACCGAGGTATCAACTTTTTTTCTTACCAGTAGTCTCGATTCCGTGCGATAATGTAACTATTTATGACACTTTGACGAGATTATCGGCGTGATGTAACGATTGTTCCTCACGAATGTCGAGATCTAACGATAAATATGAATTCGTTAGATAAACGCAAAATTCAACAGCTAACAGTGATTTGTAAATTCATCTGCGTAAACGGTGAAGTTGCGTACAAATTGAAAATTAGCATAGCATAGGGTCATGGATATGGGAAAACAATGACTACTCGAAGATACTACTATACCTATATTTAAAAAAACAGTTATGTTCTTAGCTGTAACATCGCTTTTAAGCGTTGCGAAACATTTGTCGAAACTGACAAATCATTTTTCAGCTTTGCATTAATAAATCATTTTAATTTATGGACAAATAATACTGGATCAAATATTAATCGACCTTGTGCCTATAATGTACTTGTCTGGAGTCCGGTCTTATTCGCGTGTTGTGAAACGTATGTCAACTTTATAACTACATATTACATCGTCACTGAGATCATGCTCGTCAAATTGTCCACAACGCCTTGACACATAGGTAAGTGTCAACCTTCAGAACTTGTGTTTGGATTTTTGTTGTTACACCTTGATTTACTGCGAGAACATCAAGTTTGAAATCTTAATTTACTAGTAATTATAATGTTGTACTCAATATAACAACTAATGCATAATATGTCTGTCTATCATTTACTTTACCTTTACCTTATCTCTAGTTCGAGTTTTTACAATCATCTGAAGTACTTTCAACTAAATATTTGATACCAAATAAATAGATTATTAGCTGCACGTTCTAATTGATGTTTGATTTTAGAGGCTTCGTTAACCAGTTTGGTGTGGGTCATGTATTCATTAACAAAAGACCATAAGCATTAGTCTGCATTCAAGATGTGGCCTTCATGCAACAGTCGTGTTCTCTTTGAATAGCTAGTAAATATTGACCGACGGATGGACAACATCTGTTTACAGACTATTGAAGTGCTTGACTATGAATGAATGTGTTACCTTTATAATTTTGAAGAATTATGTCGAGGTCTTCTTTTATGTAATTGACTGAATCCCAAAAATATCTTCAAACAGTTCACATTTTTGATAATTTTCCACCTAATTGGAGAAAGCGTTAAATTAATAAATCATTTAGACTTCTCTCTAATACTTACCATTACTGCTCTTTATGTTACTTTTCAATCATTAGTAGTAATTGGGATAATGATTTCGGTTCCGCCCATTTCATTTCTCCCATAGTGTTCATTATTTACGTTAATGATCTAAATTTGTTCATTCAAGGCACTGCGTTGAATATTCATCAGTTTCTAAGATAAATAGAGCCAATGATGTAAAACAAACCTATTAACCTTTCGCCTGTTATCGGCTAACGAATCGCACCTATTCATTCAATTTAGATCAGGGTAAGATAATGATTTGGCTTCAATTAAGGCCCGTGCAGTTGTTAATTGTGAATGCACTTGTATAGCATTGTTCTCGCGGTTTCCCTCTGTTCAATTATATTTGGTTTTCCGTAATTCGATTAACACCTCCCTGACCGAGATACCTGTGAATAAGGTCGTGGAAGGGCAGTTATAATACGAACAGTAAACATTTTTGTGATTCCATTTTAGGTCAGCCAACGCTATAAAACTATTGGTAGAAATAAAACTATTCGAATATTTTGAACATAAATAGAAAGAAAGGAATGCCTCTAAGTAGTTTATAAAATTTTTTAACGTAGGTAAGCCATAAATATTCAGATAATGTTCTAAACAAACTAGTCTACTGTACCAATTTCAGAAATGTCACAAGCCATATATAAAGTTCCTTTAAAGTTCCTTTAAAGTTCCAAATAGAGATGAGTATCCAATTAATTTAGCTCGAAATGGAGTAAGACTTTTAAATGAGATGGTCTGCAGTAACTTTAGCGCCAAAAGAGCCGGCATAATGTCTGTAAACGGACCAGGGTCATACAATGATTACTTTTAAGTTAATTATTAAAATGATTGACCCAGAATCGGCATTGGTACGCAATACGGGGGTTAAAAATTAAATATCGATTCGTGGCGTAATAATGTCGAAAATTGACCTAATGACGTTGCTGACCCGTTTATGTGTGCAAGCCAGAGAGTCAATGAGCTAACAAGGTCATCTAGGTTTAAAAAACTTGAAAGCCGATGGAATAACAATGGTTATTGTTTTCACTCGAATTTCAAGTATCTACAACAATGGCAGTGATCTCGAGCCGGCAATAGACAATGCCAATGATAGATTATTGCCATTTATACGACTTATCTCGAGTTACGATGGCTTGCGACATATTGTTATCACATTATTTGTAAGCAGTACCATTTACTATAAATATAATTGTATTGTATGCATGCCTATATTGTAACTGCTACAAATCTTGTACTAACATCAAAGTAAGAGAAAAACACGACTGCCTTGTCAAAAAACTAACTTTTCTATGCCTTTGTTATTTGGGATGATGTAACGATTCTAACGATATCCCATACATCCAACATTCAGGCAACACTCAGTTCAAGCATGCAAGTTATGGTGGAACAAAGAAACTCACATGGATACATACATACATACATGAATCTTGAAAACATTACACTCCTTTTTTGGGCAGTCAGGCAAAAACTAACTGATATAGAAGATTTTGAAAATATTATTTACTATTCGAATCCACCTTGTGATCTTATGATCGCTGAAGCAAATAATAACATTCTGTTAGATCCTTTTGAGTTAAATTCCTCAAGTTAATATTGAAGTCTAATACTGGAAAGGAAAATGGTCAGTTAGAATAAGTTAAGTCATCATAGACGTAACCGTTAAAAGAGAAAAGAAATCTGTTTCACTTTCATTTTTGGCTTGTCGCGTTTTCAATATCAAGGTCGCTTCATGGTTAATATTTACACTTGCTTTATATTCAAAACTGACCGGTACATCAACTTCATTATTGATCTATGCATGCTTACTTGATACACTCTCGTTGCTTTTAGTCTTGCCAGCTGTCAATCTCATTGATTCAGTAGCATCTCTCAACACGGTAGTTACCTTAACTACGTATGTTCTTATTGCACCTTTTGTTTAAACTTGAGTTACTTCTTCTTCTATTTTTAATGTACCAGTGCTATTATCAGTTGTAATAATCTAATTCACATGTCCATTGTTTGATTTAATGATGTTTGCTTTCTCCTAAAAGTCTCTAGTGCTATATTCAAGTGTGAAATTTTACTTGCAAATTAATGTTGGTTACTTTTATTTGAGATGACTTTATAAAAAAGGACTGATGTTTTATTTTAATACTAGCTTTCGTTATAGGTTACTAGATTTCCCGCCCGTGACTTCGTCCGCGCGGACTAAGTTTATCGCGAAAATAACTAGCCTAAAAGCTAAAAAAAACACGCCTGCCCTGCCAAAAATGAACTTATGCCAATAAATTATATACTATTGGAATGTGCTTATCAAGGCTTTTAATTTGATACCCATATTGTAAAATTCGAAGTTTTTTTTGCAGTTGCATGTGAAGCCATACTGGTGAAAAACTGAATTTAAAAATAATAATATAGCCTATGTTACTTGGGGGATGTAAGGATTCTAACGATACCCCATACGTCTACATCTGTTCAGGCATTACAATGTTATGGTGGAATAAAAAAACTCACATACAAACATACATGAATGCTAAAAACATAACACTCCTTTTGTGGGCAGTCGTGTAAAAAGCATCCTATGTTCTTCTAAAATATTAAAAACTAATCCAAAGGTATAGCATAGCACCAACGCTCTTGATGTCTTTTGACATAATTTATTATTATTTCGTTTCCATGGCAACCATTCCTTACAGCAAGTAATCGTCATTTTCCAGTTTTCCCATGGAAACATACAATTTTCCGGGAAAAAGGTATTCTATTTTGATTTCTATATTGTTCAGTACCTTTTTACAAAGTTTCATCAAATCCGTCCAGCCATTATCGCGTCAAAATTCTCATACAAAAAGACAACATTTCACTCTTATATACTGGTGTGAATATTACTCAATTTATTTCAATCGTGATCGTATTTAAAAATGTATTTTAAGAGAAAACTAATAAAAAACGTCTTTTTCAACAATGCTATTTTATTTAGTTATATCGGTAGTATAATTTCAGTGCAACGCAACATCCTAAAACAATATCTTTGTCGCATCGACAGTACCTAATACGTTATGTTCTGATTAGATCGCACAGAAACCAGTAACGATGCATTGTATCGAAATATCGCCATCAGTTCCGCTCGGATTTGCTTTAAGCACCTCTCTACTAATGCCCTTTCCCTTTCTCTGAGCGCAACTTCATTTGTAGTATCCATTGCTTCATGAACATCAGCTTTATCAATTCCTTTAGCATTATAGCAGTGATTGACATCGAATTTTGTGATAGTCTCATGTTTATGTTTAGTAGTGATTAGGTATTAGCATTATTAGGAATGAGGAGTACGTGTGATATTAATTAGGAGCCGTTACAATGCTGAGCTGTGTTTATTGCTAATTTTATGTTGTTGATAGGTTTTGTTTTGTCGAATAGCAGTTACACTGTGAATGTCTCTGTGTGATATTTATATTTGTTTTGTTTCTTTCTATAAGTAAATAGGTCAAACGGGAGAGTGAAATTATTTTTATAGCCCATTGTTGTGACATCACTTAATATATAGTTCAAGCAGTCGTGTAGTACCAACTGTTTACTGTTATTTTCTTGTAATTTATTCAGTTCTGCCTTAGTGGATTGATAAGATTTTTTATCATCCAATGAGATCTAGTTTTAACGTTAATCTTCAAGAGACTGTAGATCTGATACCTGTACATTTTAACAATTTATAGGCAGCTCCAATAGTAACTCTTTCAAAAGAATCAAAAGAGCCAAATAAAGAAAAAAGACCAAGCTTAAAGCTAGCAAATGAACTAAGCTTAATTTAGCTCATGCTTTTGTGAGAATTATTATTTCCCGTTCTTTTGTTCCTACCATTTTAATTACAAAAGCTCCGGAGGGTAAGTCTTGATTTGAATACAGACGGACGGAAGGTATTAAACCATCGGTTTAGAATCTTGATGCAATAGAATTGTGTGAATTGAATATGTTATTTCAGAAGATACAGTTAGTTAGGTATGCAATTGGATTGTTAAAAGCTTTATGATTTTTAATGGAATTTACAGAGTACAGTTTCATTTTCAATACATTATTTGTTTAAATTCTAAGTATTTGTGTGTTTTTTTACTATTACGCATTCAGATTAAACGTTAATTTCATGTTTTGTAAAGATGAGCATTATCAGCCTGCGTGAATCCAATGCTGTATATTGTTAAATAACTAACTTAAAAGTTAAAAAAATACGCCTGCCCTGCCAAAAAAGAACTTTTGCCAATAAAATAAATACTGTTAAAATTTGTTTATCAAGACCTTCAATTTGATACCCGTATTGTCAATATTGATGTTTTTTCGCTTATGGATATAGTGCCCCACACTGCCGATATATTGAAAATGTTTAAAAAAATATTTCCTATGTTACTCGAGGGATGTAAAGATTCTAACGATACCACATACGTCTAAATCTGTTCAGGCATTTAAAGTTATGGTTTTTAAAGGAACTCACGTACATACATACAAACATACATGAATCCTATAAGCATTACTCCTTTTATTGGGCAGTCGTGTAAAAAACTAAGAATGATGAATATTTTAGAATGTATGATTAATATCACTAATATTATTGATTTAATTTTAATTAGCGACGAACCATTGGCTTTAAACATAATATGTTGATTACTTAATTTGGCATCAGAAACAACTATGATTATCGACGGCTGCTTTGAAGGAATCAAACTCATTTCCGGAAGCATCATTATCTACATAAATCCGTTTATCTCTTACGTGACTGAGGTTTACATTGAATGTCTTTACACTTGTTATTTGTAACCACCGCGAATGCATGAAAGTCGTGATCAAATTCCGATTGAATTTGCAACATTGTAACTCGGCTTAGATAACAATTTAGCGGAAACCGGTCACAAGATTATATACAGTCAGACAAACAAACACCTAAAGAATCTCTACTGCAACGTAATAGGACACGAAAGGGTTCTAATTTTATGTGTGGTCTCAACCTATTTACTACAAGCAAAGCAGTTTGTGTCTGATACCTACCAAAGTACGAGTAGGTATGTTGAACTAGAATTATTATTATTGGATTTAATATTGAAAGCTAAGTTATTAAAAGTGCCGCAAGCATGTTGGGTACGCTGCCAACTTGTTCCTACTTGTACGTTAGTACTACACAATTTCTGTGATAATGGGCTAGATAGAACACTTGGGCTAGGTATTGGATATAAGCTTTTATGGTATAACCCTGTAATGGCATAATGTAAGTAATGAGTTGTCCGGCAGGTTCATGAAGTAGCGCTAGTTGTATCTAAATAGTAGTTAGTTAATTGCACATGCCTGTATTTTGTAAAATAGTAGCCAGCGACCTCATGTACAGTTTAGGGACTGGAATACAATAAATCCTAATCCTAATCTGGAATAATACAAGAAAGTTTAATAGTTATATTAACTCTATTTTTTTAAAATAATGATTGGTTTGTTTCGTGTAATTTCCTTTTTCTTTTGTTAGGGTTTTTGAATCAAAGATTATTCTTCGAAGCAAAAACTAAAGGACAAATAAAGGAGGTCGAATAACTGAAAGAATATTACAAAGACGCCGTCCAAACTTCCAGACAAGCCCCACAACGCTTAGTGAGCCACAGGCTTGATGAAGATGGTATGAAAAAAAACGTTCACCCCACAATAAATGTTCCTTGCTCACATGCACATGTTCCTTTTGTAGATTATTCTTCTTTGCAAATACGCTTCCAGTATAAAACGTAAATGTATACTACCTAGAAACCGGCCTGCGCTTTCGCTCCTTCTGCCGTGAGATGGTTGTCGTTTGTTTCCTAGATTGCAGTGGCTGCCTAATTGACGAGACTGCATTGATTGAATATGTAAGTGGCTTGCTGGAACCAATAATTTGAATATCATTGAAGTGTACCTAAAATGTTTGTAGTGCTATTTTATTTACCCATACCATATGATACCAATCTGACACATTAATTTTTAACCTCCGACCGCAGAGAGGGGTGTTTTAAGTTTAACGTTTGTATCTATATATAATCTATCTATCTGTATCTGTATATTTATCTATCTGTGTGTCTGTCTGTGGCAGACAGATTTGATGCGTTTTTGTCCGTTTTCAAGATAATGTGATCGAGATAAGCACCATCTCGAGCTATAATTTATGTGATTGGGGTTATTTAAATGTTTGATATCGCATTTATCAAACACTAGTTTTCCCGCCCGCGACTTCGTCCGCGCGAACTAAAGTTTATCGCGAAAAAAGGCATCCTTTATTCTTCTAGAAAATTAAAAACCAATGCAAAAGTAGGTCTATCACCAACCCTCTTGATGTTTATTGACAGACTTGTTATTGCATTTCCATGGAAACCGTTTCTTACAGCGAATAATCAACATTTCCCAGTTTTTCCGTGGAAACAACAACTTACAATTTTCCAGGATTTAAAATATCCTATGTTTTATTACAGGGTATAAGCTATCTCCATTCTAAATTTCATTAAAATCTGTTCAGCCGTTATTGCGTGAAAGCTCCCGAAACAAACAAACAAACAGACAACGTTTCACTTTTATATATTGGTATGAATTTAACCAACACCCACCCCCTCCTCTTCCTCCCCTTGCTCCTCGCCCCCCTCTCCCTCCCCTCGCCCCTCTCCCTCTCCCTCTCCTCGCCTCTCCGCCCTCTCCCTCCCCTCGCCCCTCCCCCTACCCCTAATTACCTCCCTTCCCCTTCCCCTAACTACTAAACCCCTATCCCCCCCTAACTACTCCCCTAAATATATCATGCCTAAAACTCAATGAATGCCTAATGCAAAAGTTCTATATTATAAGCGTCTATATTATGATATCCATCTTATGTGTCTTCCTTCTCACAAAGGTTGGCACTCAGACTTCCACATCATGACGAAAGATATGATTCTCAATTAAATTTAACAACAGAAATACCCAGAACTCTAGCAATTTATATTTTACTACTCGAATAGTAAGTTTTAGTGTGTGTAAATATTGTTTTACTCAAGTTTGCTAGTCGATATGACATTTAGTTCGCGTTCACACGCAGTAGTGACAAATGTTGAGTAACTACTCGACCGCCACTAGTTGTTGCAACTTGACAAACATTGGCCAATGACAATTTACACATTGGCATCGCAATTGTATTAATTACAATTGGATATTTTATTATACCTGTCTATTTATCCAAGTGTATACACTGGGAGGTGCTGGTTTGTTTTTATTACTAGAAAGGTTACAATTTTACGCTAAGTTCAAATTGTAAAATCTTATTTATACATTTTATTCACATCATTCGCCGTCAATAGGGTAAGGGAGGCTTTGCCCCCACATCATTAAAAATTAGTGAATGACCGCTGTGCTTATTGATCGACTTCCAAATGGAGGACAGTTTTTTTTTACATGACTGCACAAAAAAGGAGTGTATTTTGTTTAGCATTTTTGTTTGTATGTATGTGAGTTTCTTTATTTTACCATAACTTTTAAATGCCTGAACAGATTTAGACGTATGGTATCGTTAGAATCCTTACATCCTTACAAGTAACATAGGCTATTCTTTTTTTGAAAAAAATCAATTTGGTGGCAGTATGGCACAACTATGAAAGACGAAAAAAAAAATTTACTAAATGGGTATCTTTTTTGGTTAGGCAGGCGTGTATTTTTAGATTTTAAGCTAGTTATTTAGGTAACGTTCTCTCACACATTTTAATTCGTAGCTCATAACTCTGGGATTAAAGTACATTGGTACTATTATCCCAGAGGTATGATGAAAAATGAAAATTTTATAATAAATATGCTTTTTTTTAATTTATTTAATGAATTGTATTTCAAATCAGCTTATAAACTTGTCAAAAATGGAAAACTTTAAGACCAAAACACATTTATCAGTTTTTTTTTTATTATAATACCTGGCTTGTACCTTACAATTACCTTTATTTACGATATCTGATAAAGTTTTTTTTTTTTTTTTATTAGACAAAAAGATCTTTACCATCATTTGTCATTTCAAGTAAGTAAATATTGTATCCCGCATCTCTCTGTCTTGCTAGTACTGTAATAAGATCAGCTGTGCCAATAAGCTCAGGGGCGTGACGATCACAAGGCAACTCTACATTAAAAACAATATAATATGCTATTTTCCTGGTGGCCGTGGCTACTGTTTATGTTGCAGTTTTTGTTGTAGGTTACAGTTTCTGCCATAGGAATGTTACAGTTTTTGTTGTATGTAACAGATTTTTAGCATATGTTACAGTTTTTGAGGTGGTAATATAACATTACGTTACGTTATTAAATGTTATGGTAAATTTACTGAAACTACTGAAAGGTATGTAATGAAATGTTGAATACTAATACCTAATCGTTATGCTGATTCTCTTATACCTACTTATAGCAAGATAATTGTAATATTTTCAAACTTTAGGTTTCACTACCTCAGGGTAGGAAGGTATAGGTATATCTTTTGTAAGATAAATCGAAACGTAAAATAAATAGCTTAAAAGCTAAAAAAAAACACGCCTGCCCTGCCAAAAAAGAACTTATCCCAATAAATTATTTACTGTTGGAATGTGCTTATCAAGGCCTCCAATTTGAATATCAACGGTTTTTTTTTGGTAAAAAAAAACGTATGGGTAATATTGTAAATATCAACGTTTTTTTTTACCTTTGAAAATGGAGCCATACAGACGCCACATTGAATTTTTTAAAGAAAAATATAGCCTTTGTTACTCAGGGGATGTAAGGATTCTAACGATACCCCACAAAATCTGTTCTGAAATTTAAAAGTCTCGGTGGAATAAAGAAACTTACATACATACATACATACATGAATACTAAAAACAATACACTCCTTTTTTGGCAGTCGTTAATTAGTAGATATTTTAAATAAGTCAACAATTCCACCATAATTCCTTAACTCTCTATATTCAGCGCTAAGAATAAGATCTTAGATGCTAGCATGGAATAAATACTTCCTATGCTAGTTTATTTTGAAATCTATAAGGAAACTACTTATTAAATAATTTGCATTTTAGTTATAGTCCATACTGGACCAGTCTCAAAGCCCGAGGCATCGCTGATGTGCTGTCCTCTTGCTTTCTCCACGATTTTGCTCAGCAAGTACCTACAACGTATCAGTCAAACCCTATCCTATTAGAATAATGCTGCAAGGGACGGCAATCTTGCAAGATACAATCAATAAGTTTATAGATAATCTAGCTGTGCCTGCGGTTTTGCCCACGTGGTCATTTTTCTGGAATATAAGGATCCTACGTATTATTCCAGAACCAAAAGTAACAATATCATCAAACTTTGTTCAGACGTCAAATGTTTTTTTATCAATTGCTGTTTTTAGTCTAAACCTAAGCTATTCAACAGTGAAAACTGCATCGCAATCGATCCAGTAGTATTAACGTGATGCGTTAACAAACAGACATTCAGACACAATTTAATATATTGTTATATATTTTTGTTTAGTAGCTTATATTACGTCCTCTAGAGTATTTTTTATGATCTTCATTGTACAGACTTTTTGTTACTTACTGTTTTATTATAATTTAATCAAATTGTTTATCATCATCAAATTATCCTGATTAATATTTAACAATGTGTTCGAATCGCGAAAGTTTAAAGGTTACAACATCATCATCATCAGCACATAGCTTTACCAATTTTGGGGCACAATTTGGTTCATATGTCCCGAATTTGGAGGTTCAATTATGCTGTTTTCATCTCGATCTGTTTCCTCCATGGTTTTTCAGGGATAGCGTCGAAATTAGCACGTAACTTAATATATTAGTAATTGATGCAGGCCTGAGGTTTTGAACCGGCAGCTGTTTGATTTTAAATGCATATGATCTTCTTTGTTTGGTTTCGCAGGGACTTGTGAAATAGATAGATAGATAAATAAATGATTTATTTGTTTCTATGAAACACACACGTAGTACATTAAATGCAACAAGCAAGCAGATCCTTAATAAATAAGGTATAATAAGTACATATCTCTAACCATGATTCATATTTCGTACACGTCACTTGCATCAGACATATGCACAAAATACCTGAGATACTATACAAAACTAAAGTACATGTGTGTTGTAGTAAAACAAATGGGTCATAGCTCAGCGAATAATATTGCTCAAGGAGCAAACACTGATTTTCAGCTATTACCATCGAGATGACGCAATATGTACAACAATCAGTGCAAGTACCTACCCATAATATTGAATATTCGTTTTTTTTAAATAAAAAGTGGATGTATAAAAAGTAAAATATAAATTGTAAGTGTCGTACCCCCACTGATAGCACCAGTCTTTTAAGAGTCTGGGTACCAGAAGAGTAACAAGCACATTAGAAGGTGTTCGTATGGTCCCATCAGTCCCACGACTTGCAATGTTTTTTTCTCTTTCTTTCAATCTTATTTAACTAAATAAAATTACTGAAGGGATGTGCAAGTGCGTGTGAGTGAGAAGATATGTACAGTGGAGTGAAATGGAGTGAGTTTAGTATTGGGCAAATGTATGTGGACGAGTTGCGGTGAGCGTGTGGCCTGGTCTCTTCTGGTAAAACCAATTTTAAGTCTGTCAAATACTTGGTTGGTCAAATGCTACATAAGTATTAATTTGTCAATTTCACGATTCTTCGAAACAGTTATTCGTAAAAACCCTTAATTCGTCAGATCCTACTAGTTGCGCTCCGCGGTATCACACGCGTGGATACTGATGTTGATGAAAAGTACCCTTTATGTTGGCCCAGCTATCTCCATTCCAAATTTCATCAAAATCCGTTGAGCCGTTTCAGCGTGAAGACCGGACAAACATACACACACTCACAAACTTGCGCATTGATAATATTAGTGTGATGCGATTTGATGCAATCAGACAACCTTAATTGATAGACTATTAAAATGGCTTAGGTAATTTACATATACGTCCGACAGATAAATAAAAGCAGGAACGGGTTCTCCCGCATAAGGCGCATTGATTTTTGTGTAGCAGCATGTTTGTTAAACTTACCTACTTTGGCTAAGTTGAGTAGTTGTCAAGAGAACTTGTAAAGAACTTAGTTTATATTTGAATATTAACTTACTACTTACCTACAACTCTCTGTTATGATTTACAATGATTAGCTTTTAAAAAGTAACAGATATAAGTAACTTTCAACTTTTCAACTTGTTAGGTACTTCAATACAAGTAAGTAAAACTTGACTAAGTATAAAGCAAGAAGGTTTAAAAAATACGGAGTCTGCACCGCCAAACAAACGAGTGAAGCATAGTAAATGGCGGCTGCTTATGTGGTTGATACACAATGTAACACAATTTAATTACAAAAGATTGCATACCTACCTACTTGTTTTCATAAGAACTTCACAGAATTAGCACGACTAACAAAGTCGAGATCTTGCTGCGATGTGGTGGCTGATCGGCATAACATGTTGTAAGTGTGTGCGTGAGGTTTGTGCGAACGAGCAAATCGGCATATTTTGAGTGCTTAACTCTCGATTTAGCGGTGTAGATTCCGTGTTTTATTTCACATACAATTTTATTTAATATCGCATAGCAAATATCTACATATTGTTTAATAGCTGCACCCCGCGGTTTTCCCCCGCGTGGATAATGATTATGGTGATGGTGAAAAGTATCCTTTGTGTTATTCCAGGACCTAAAGTATCTACATACTAAATTTCATCAAAATCTGTTGAGCTATTTCAGCTGAAGACTAGACACACATACAAACTTTCGCATTTACTACATTAGTGGGATTCAAACTCGTATGAAATTAAAGACATAATAACTAATTGAAAACTAAAGGCCTGGACACACAGGAGGCGTACTTGACGCGCTTCAGAGCGTAATAGATTATAGTAGTCATAACGGATCTTTGTGGCAGTGATGTTATACACTCTGTGAACAATCAATATGTACAATTGTGAGGATAAAACAGCATAAAGTTAGGGATAAAAAAGCATAGAATAAGCGATATAGATGATGCTAAAAATGTAAACGAGTGAAAGACGCACTTATACAATGCTCAGTAGTGAGAATAAAGCAGCATACTGACATTAAAGACGGATAAAATAAGAGAGATAGATGATGAGAAAAGTGTAAGCGAGTGAGCGAGGCAGTTATACAATGCTGTCTTCACCTTCAACATTGGGATTGTGCCTGAAAAATAGCAGCTTGCGCAGTAACTAGCAGACAACTTCCGCGACACTTTGATGCGCGCTAGGTATGTCTACTGTCTGGACAGGCATTAAACCTTGATAAAAATGTCAAAATATATTATCAAAATAAACGTTCCACCGGTTGCTATTAGTTTCAATCTGACGGCCAAAACAATTATGTCGTCGACGTTTTGATAACCATCTGCTACTACAAACGGCTGCAAAAACCTGTCATTCCAAGAAACGGTGCTGTCAACCGTCGAGGTGACATTGACATCTTGAGAATGTCTCACGGAAGAATATTTTATAAGGGCTAGTGTACATAGTTAAATACAAAGGAATAGTTGATAAAGACTTAAAAGTCTTACGTACATTCAATAAAGACTTTAAAGTCATTGACGAAATGAGCTTTGTATTTTTGTTATATCATTGATACTATTTGTTAAATGTCAAGGTTACTGAAAATAATTGTAATGTTAGTGAATATGACAATTATAAAAATTACTGAAAAGTAAGTGAAACCATTATTTTATGGCAGTCTAGACCCCAGAATAAATAAAAGAGTTCACACAATCAGAGAACCACAATCTCATCTGACGGAAAGCGAAGATGGGGTCGAAGGTGCAACTCGCTTGCCTAGTATCTAGATAGATAGATAGATAATACTTTATTGTACACAAGTTTACAAAAATTTACAACAAATAGAAACAATCTTATAACTAAAGTACAACGGGCGGACTTATCGCTAAAAGCGATCTACTAGATACTTATTCATTCGAGACTGAACACAACCGAGTCAATTTTACCGGAAACACTGACAAGGTCAGAATCTTTCCACTCATTTGCAGTTCTTATAATGAATACACAAGCGAAAAGAAGCTACGCTACCTTGACACATTTAATTACATTACTTTTTTCATTTGCAACTGAATGACTCGTTCGTCGGTGGCATTTCGAGCCAGTATGATGTTTTAATCACTTCTATAAATCTCGCTTCAGTAAGCAATAAAATACCCAGATTACGCAAGAAATATGCAGAAATATCGAACAAAAAGTTTAAAAGCAGTCTTTTAATGAACTTGACATTATTCAGTTCGTAACTCACCCTCCAAAATCGATTTGCATGTATTAAAGCGGTACCTTTTCTCCCTACCCTTATTTCCTTATTTTACGCACACCGCGCGCACGTGTTCTATCTTTTGTTTAGGTCCAAAGATGAACAGTGGACTACCAAATCTTTAATGGCTTGGATAATGTTTGCTCTCCTAATAGAAGAGTGAACGTCCATAGGGAACTACTATAAACGTATGCAGTTAACTAATGAAGAAAATCAGCAGATTTTCTTTGCTATAATATTATTCATAATACATTCTTCCATCATTACGAGTACTCAATATTACAAAAGCGAAAGTAACTCTGTCACCTCTCTGTTACCATTTCACGACTAAACGGCTGAACTGATCTTGATGAAATATAGTATGGCGATAGTTTGAACCCTGGTGAAGGACATGTTAAATACTTTTAATCGCAATAGTAATATAATGTAGTCCGCGCGGAGGAAGTCCTTGGCAAAAGCTAGTTACACATATTTCTAATATAGATTGGCATTGATTGATTCCCATACATTAGTCAAGAACTATGCATTTAAAAGCATTCAATTATTAAATATATTTTTTTAATTAATTACTTGATAATCATAACATCAATCGAAATAATTAAGTAAATAATTGTGTACTTAATTACCTTTTAATTTACCAAAAAAACTACTTAGGCTGGATTCGACCAAGCGAGAGTAAATTTTATTGTTAGAATAGTAGCATAGATAAATGACGGTTATTCCGTCATTTCTATGCCACTATTCTAATATTAAATTTACTCTCATTTGGTCGAACCCAGCCTTAGCAGGATTAATTCCTGATTTGAATATATAAAAACAAAACATACTTACGCAAAGTATTTTTGTGATAAAACGATTAATCTCAGGAAATTCACGACTCAAGGCAAATCTGTACTAGCCCTAACAAGCGTCCGTATATTTGACACCGAGAAGGTTTGACAAGGCCGAATCGGTTAATGTCAATCTGTCATCAGGGATGTCACTTCACGCACTGTCAATCATAGATTATACACTATATATAACTGTCAAGCTTGGCAATTATTCTACCTTGGTCCAAGTTACTTTCACATAGTAATAAGTATATACGGGAATAGAGGCCTAACTTCGCGCCCAATAGCAGTAAAGCTTAGTGGCGCCTCTGTATTGAGCTAAAGACTTATTATTTCTGGCCATATTCAATACTCGCCAATTTTGTCGGATAGGGATTGCTGCCTACCACTTTGACATTTTGTTATAAGATTGTGATGCCAGGTTAATTTGAATAATATGCCATAAAGTGTCGCGCGTTTCATTCTTGCACACAAAACTTATTTACGCAATAATGTGTAGAAGTAACTCCTGACGCTCATTTTTCTTAATCGGATATAAAAGTAACTAATTGGTGAAAATTCTATTGCCTCAATCCTCAATTATGTCGCTCAAAGTACGTTCCTACTATTAGTTACTCTGCGATCAAAGTGCCGCAATAAAGTAATCCAGCACTTAAATTAATTTATTAGAAACTCTTGCTTATAAAACAAGTCTAGTAAAAGCGGCTGTAGCACATGTTATAAGTGTAATCCAGCTTTTTGTGGATTGTAATAAGCCAAGATAACTGTTCTTTAAATGTAAATTAAAACACACTGAAAGCCTTTCAAACAAAAACAAAGTTATACAAATCAGTTCAGAAAACAGGAGATACCAATGAACGTAAATATAGAAAAAATAATATACAAATGAATATTGAGATTCTCTTCTTGTGGAAGTTTAAACTGTTTATTTAACCATTAGTTTGTTGTAGAACTGGTCCAGACTGGTGGACTGGTTCTGGTGACTCCAGAATATAAAATTTTGCAGGAGTACAGAGCTAGGTAGGGTAAGGTAAGATCTATATTTGCCATACTAGGACCCAATACTTAACGCATTTCCGCATAAAATCATAAATAATATAGAAATTCGTTCATTGTATTAGTGTAAAAGCTTATTACTACGTTGTCGTCGCGTCGAGTGAAACACTTGGGCTACAGTCGTGACCTTGACAGCCACACTTTACGATCACCCCATGGCTTGGGATTATGAGCACCGCAAGAGATGTTTACAGCGTACGACCGTGATTTGTATTTTGATAACCTACAAGCCATTACTAATTTACTGGGAGCACAGAAGTAGGCATTCGGACGAAACAGCAATAACCCGCCCGAATATTCCAGCCCACTTTTGATTGTCAGAATGTTTTATGCAGTAGTTATTTGGTTTTATTTTATAGTAAAGTTAAGTGTGCTTTGTTGCAAAGGTGCTTGCTTGTTTTTTTAATGTCCCAGTGTGCTTGTGCAATTTATAATCATTATTTATTTGCAACAAGAAATCATGGCTTTACATAACTAATAAAATTTTAATGTAAGTATAGGTAGATACAACTATGTGTTTGTTTGTGTGTATGTAGTACATGGAAAACACTATACAATAATAATTGTTTGTAGCAAAAAACTATTTTTGAAGAATTTACTAGCAAATTAATGCTGCAATCTTGATGCAAAATTTGGAGGTTTTTAAATATTCATCCAACTAGGTTGAGAAATCCAGAAAATAGGAATAAAATATATACAAAAAAACCGGACAAGTGCGAGTTGAAATTGCGTGGGGGCGGGTTTCGTACGATGTTTATCTCACAATATTGACAGATTTACCAAGTTATTTTAAGACTTCTTTTACGTATATTAGGTAATATAAAAGTAAAGAGTTATCTTCTGTATTAGTTCCAATAATCCAATTCCTCACACGATAGGTATATTGCTGATGGACATTTTATCATCAAAGTACACATAATCTAGCAAATAATATGTTTACTGTGTCGTGCATCACTCTAAGGTATAGATAGCCAATCTCTAGAAGGAAAAGCTCAATATTTTGCGAATAAAATCAATTAAGATATTAGAACAGTCCTCAGTCCAAATTAATATTCCCTTTACGAGCATTGGCTTCATTCCAGCACAATAGTAAAGTAAATAAACCCCAGTTTATTATATTGCTGTTGCCTTGCATGCAAAGCTCCAGACGTGTCGTGGCCCTCATAATAAATTTGGAATGTAGCCTGAGTTATTCCAGAACCTTTAGCTAACCTAATCTTTCTCAATTGAATTCCTGAAATACGATGTTATTCAGACATCAGCCTTTAGAAACTGCTTGATATTTTCTCCCTATGGAAAAAAAAAACAAAATATACAGTTGGCGTTCCTGTTCGCATTGATTCAACTAAATCTAATCGTCGTTCAACGCTTTTCAAATTCGTGTTTCTGTATTTAGTGTTGATAATTTTGCGTTAACTTTGCAGTGCTCCTAATTTCAGTTCAGATACGTTTAAGCGCAGCACCGCGCAAGTACCCATAAAATAAAGCCTCTAACTCCGTAACTAAGTTGAATAAGCTCCTTGTTTTAAAGACCCGCACGGTCGCACTCTGTAAAGATCCCTAGAATAGACTGTTCTACGTAAGTTTAGAGCAAGTTCCTCGTAATTCAGACTATCTATTTTAACATCTGACTTTTTACACGACTGCCCAAAAAAAGGAGTGTCATGTTTATAGGATTCATGTATGTATGTTTGTATGTATGTGAGTTTCTTTATTCCACCATAACTTTTAAATGGCTGAACAGATTTAGACGAATGGATATATATTCCTCCGAGTAACGAAGGCTATGTTTTTTTGTTGTTGAAAAAAATCAATATTGCGGCAGTATGGCTCCAAAATCAAATGAGAAAAAAAAACACTTATTTTTACAATATGGTATTAAATTGAAGGGCTTGATGAGCAAATTCCAACAATAAATAATTTATTAGTATACATTATTTTTAGTCAGGGCAGGCGTGTTTTTTTTAGCTTTTAAGCTAGATATTGCATTGGGGTCCGTTGGAGTGTCGGACTACAATGCAATAGAGGTGCGAATGTTGAATTGAGATGGACTTTTGGAATTACTAGAAAGGATAAACTTAGAAACGAGGAGTCAGAGGAAGTGAACATTGATCCTATTCCCTTTTAACAGGATTAATGGAATTAAAGGTTATCTTGGATCATATTGTGTACAGAGGAACATCATGTAAGTAGGAAATAGTAGAGCAAATAGAATGAAGGTTAAAGGTAACAAACATAGAAGGAGACCACAAAAAGTGTGGAATGGATTGTGTGAAAGATAACATGTGTAAGAAGAGAGTGAATACTAAGATGGCCGCTGATAGGGACAAATGGAAGAAAAGTATATGCACATAGTGGAATAAGAGGGAAGGGAGATGGTGATGAAACATATTTAATTCAGACGCAGCCCATTCAACCAAAAGCTTACTAAGTTCTTCCGAATGATCGCACTTTATAAAGGCACGCCTGGCACAGTTGTGTGCGTGCAGACGACCCGGGATACGATCGATACAACCGTCTGCACGTCTGAGCGCACTGCGACGACCTTGCACCGCTCGTGTGGAGCGCGCTTTAGTTACTGTTGATTCTTGAGCTGATTGTAGAGGGAGGTTTTCTTTCTTTGCGCCAGTATTTAAAGTTAGCGTTAACTCTGTTTTAAATGTAGTTTCACGGATACCTAATAGGTAATTTGCTGAGAGACCAATAAAATGGAGGACAAAGTATGTACACCTGTCCAATGAGTTAGTGCCGACTTCTGGAGTCAGAATTTGTCAGGCGATCCAAGGGCCATCAACGAGAAAAATGAAATCTTCGTTCGGGTATTTTATTATAAAGTACTCTCTCTTTCTCTCTTTGAGAGAAGAGAAGAGGCCTGAAGCGATTCCCCGCAGTAATAGCTGGTGATAAAGTTAAACTCAGAACCAAGAAGGTTTTTTTAAACATTCTTGCTCGCAACATTTTAAAACAAATACGAGGATATTGTAAATACGCCACCCAAATTTATCCTCATCGTTAATTGAGTGTGTGCTTGAACTATAATAATACATTAAATAGCTACGAAGAAACATATTTTTATGTTAGTTTACTAAAACTTGAAGCTTTGTCAATTACCTACCTATCTCTCAGCCACATTATATTTTTGCCTTCTGTGTCCCACTGCTGGGCAGTGGCCTCCCCATCTCTCCTCGTAAGTATTTTTAATGTTTTGTTGTGGTGTTAGATTGGCTCAACTTTGAATTGACGGATCAGATGAACTCTATATGAAAACGCTATGTATCCAGAGGGGTGTCTATTATTTTATTAGAAGGATTTGCTGCTAATGACGATACATGAATCACATTACCTATCGAAAAAAAACAATGGTAGCATGAAACTAAGAATTTGTATAAGCTCTTACTTGAACAGTTATACCTTAGGTATCCACTACTCGTATATCTAAGTAATAAGTTAGCTAGCTAATAATATTAGTATTGGTTAAATAAAAAATAAGTCCTCCAATTACGCGTGCTTCCTCTCATTATTCCGCCTGTTCCACAGACCAATAAGGTCGCTAAATATAGGTAAATGGAGTAAAAAAATCACAATGACGCTGACTGAAACAATAGGCCGGTCGCGCGTCAACTGGGATGCGGCCTTGACAATCGACACTTCCGTCGTTGAGTGAGTCATGTCGTACTTGAATTTGTCGAAAGTTTGTAAACACCCTAACTCGTAGTCTTTCTCTACTTTCCGTACCTACCTATTCAGCATTTTGTGACTTTTAACAAATCTATTGATAACACTCGCGATAGTTACAAATATATTTACAAATTTATTATTTGTATATTATTATTATAATTAAGGATTTTGTAATTTTTAGGATTCCGTAGGTACAAAGGAAAAAATGAACCCATATAGGATCACTTCGTTGTCCATCCGTCTGACTGTCAAGACCCGTGGAACGTGTGGAGGTATCAAGTTGACATTAATATCAAATACAAAGATCTGCAATCCCTTAGAGCTATAAAACGATACAATCAAAAAAAATACGGCCGTTTATGGCGCACATTTTGACCATGGTAACGCAATCATAACCTGTAGGATACTTCCCGTTGTAAAGGGAAAAATCTGAAAACCATAAATTTGAAGCACATATATATATATATATATATATATATATATATATATATATATATATATATGTTCTTCTCTTTGTTCATGAGATGTTAAGTTTTGACTTGTAAGGTGTTTTTATTTTGCCTATTTGGGTAATTCTCATTTTAGAAAAAAGAAACTGTGACTATCAGTTTTCTGATAGCCACATTTAATAATACCCCACTTAGCATAGTTCGTCGACTTTCTGTTTTTTTCTGTTTCCCAATATGGCGACTGGCTGTCACCATATTGAATTTTTATTACTGTCATGTCTTTAGTAGCTCTTGCAAGATTAAGACAAATCGATTGGCGTAAGAATCATCAAAATCGGTCCACGCGTGTGATCTATATAGTGCCACAAGGGAACAGACATACATATATAGGCTGATAAACACGGGCCTTTGCGTTGCAGTCAGGTGAAAACTAAAACCCACCTATGACACTCTTGCGATGAAGACGAATCGATTGAAACCTCGCTTCTCAAAATCGGACCAAGTTTTAATTTGAACACATAACCTAATGCTTCGCCGTAGTCGGGTAAAAACATATTATGACGAAACAATGGGTTTTTAGCGTATATACAAGTGTACAATGAGGTTTACTGACCTGTGGGTTGTCAAGTTTGTTTAATGTACAATTAAGTTTTATGAGCTAAGATTTCTAGCACTCCCAGGTATCAACATACGTTAATTATTCATTACAGAAAATCTTGCGTAACCTGAAGTAAGTAATTGTTTAATTATTACGTGGACAATAGCTATTTATTAATTTATGTTTTGCTAATAATTGTCTGTAATTTCATAGGTAGGTATTACTAAAGTTCAAAGTATTTACGTATTGTAAATAGGCAACGTAATAAAGCACTAAACAAAAAAACTTTACATCTCACGACCAAGGAGTAAATTAAAGAAAATCTTAAAATATTATAATTAGACCAAGTAAATAAATTAGGTAAACTAATTTATACTTCAGTGGTGGCCATACACGCAACGGTATTATGAAAAGTTTACGTGAACGTATTACCGTATACAGGTAAACCGGAACGTGTATGTACTGAAATCTCTTCGAAGAAGTTTCGATATACAGTAGGCGCTCGGTAATCCGGCTCTCGCTAATCCAGCACGCTCAGTAGTCTGGTAAGTAGCGACTCAGGTGACCCGCTCTAAAATCCGGCAGTTTACACAGCCGGATAAGGATGCGAATGCGTTGTTTACGTGGTTTATTGAAGAACGAGGCCTTAACACGCCTCTCACATGGTATATTTTACAATAAAATTACCTACATTTATATAGTATTTTACTGTGAAAATCTATGGTACATATGTAGAATTTATTTCCCATATAATCCTTTTGTTTCCCATACAAATCCAATAATCCGGCACTTCCAGCAATCTGGCATAGGGGGAAAAAAACGAGTGCCGGATTACCGAGCATCTACTGTATCTGAAAATTCAACCTACTAAGTCATGTATACCATTCCGTGTATGGCCACCATCAGTATGAAAACGACTTTAACCTTTCATGTGCCGAATTAGAGTAGAATCATGCACGGAAAAAAAGAAATATCTTGATCTACGAGTGCTTCAGATATACGCCAGATTGAGAAAATAGCTCCAAGCATATTGTAATTAATTTTGTAACTCAGCAATCAATATGACTTTGTTACCTTAACATTTCACCATGTATAAAAAATTGCAGAACATACCAACAATTTTATACTGTGATATATTTTTGTGATATACTTTGAAGTGCAACACAGCTCTGCCAAAGAGTTGAAGTATATTATATTATTATCCAACCAATTTGTCTGGAAGAGAAAGCTATAAGCGATACGACCGGCCTCCGTAGGTATCTATAAATTATTAGATGACGTTAAAGTTTCCTTTGTATTGTATTCTATAAAGTGGTTTATATAATGAAGCAGAGAAGGCAGATTTATATAGTGCTCCCCTTTGTAGTCGTCAATAAACCCCAAGTTAATGATTTCAAAATCGCAGCAATTTAAATTTCAAATATGATTCATAAAGTTTATTAAAAATTGTGTTTACACATCATCCAATAAAATCCAGAAGAAGTCAGCAGGGTTGGGTAGCATTCGGCAAACTTCGTCAAGTCTTCTCGTCGTCCATACCGCAGTGCCAGAAAACAAAAGTCTTCAATCAGTGCGTCCTACCAGTCATGACCTGGTGGTGGTTTAAGGTCGCTCAGTGAGCTATGGAGAGCGCTATGCTTGGAGTTTCTCTGAAGGACAAGATTCGTAATGAAGATATCCGACGGAGAACCAAGGTAACCGACATAGCTCTAAGGATAAAAAAACTAAAGTGGCAGTGGGCTGGTCACATTTCTCGAAGAACCGGTAACCGTTGGGGTAGAAAAGTTCTCGAATGGATACCACGTCTAGGCAAAAGCAGCGTTGGTCACCCTGTGATCAGGTGGAGTAACAACTTGCGAAAAGCGGCTATCAGAAAATGGATGAGGAGAGCCGAAGACCGAGCTCAGTGGCGTGCATTAGGAGAGGCCTGCGTCCAGCAGTGGACAGGTATAGGCTGACGATGATGATGATGATGATCCAATTTAAAAATATCTTGCAATAAACTTCTCTATTGCGTTCAAAGTCTTGCTGACTCTATTATATTGTAGACTACCTTTTGTCCGCGACTTCAGTGTTTTTTGTTTGTCAAAATGTCGCTTTTAAACAAAGATTATAATATAGTGTTTATTTTTATGGTAACAAACAAACATAAATTCTGAAAACTCAAGTTCAGTTTCAAGTCCAGTAAACTTATAGTGATTCTAGTTAGTTTTGCAAAAATATCTGTAGTGTACAGACACAGATAAAGTTGTATAATAGTAATACAAGAAAAGATCCTAACATAGTCCAGGATATCTTTATTGAGTTAGTTTTATTGCGTTGGCATCAAATCTTCCGTCTAGCTAGATGATGCCAAATTGCTAACAAGGCTGTTAGAATCCTGACAGATGGCATCATAAGGAATGCTGGGAAGATATATGAAGGCAATAAGATTTAACAAATATATTTCTGTTACACAATGTGTTTTGTTTAGAACCTCTTCTAGAAAATTCTCATACTCTTTTCAATATTTTTTATAACTAAAAAATCGATCGTGTACAGAGAACTGCTGGTTTCCACAGTTGGGTTAGCTTAGGGTCCATGCGTGTCCGACACGCACTTGTCCGTGTTTTATAATATGACAGGGACTACCTAACCTGGCGGTGAAATTCAGATAAACACTTTAGGTACATAATAGTATAATTAACAATTAAGTAATACTTGTAATTGGAATATCGTTAATCTTATATTAATAGAAGTTAATCACAACATAATCATTATTAATGACAATTTATAGCATTAAATAATTCACCGTGATACCCAACTACTTGAAGCAGTACAATGATACATGACAATGTATTTCCACAAACTTAAATAACACCGAAGTACAGCCAAGTTGAAAAGTGAACGAACTCGTAAATTTCCTTTACCATAGAACAGGAAGCGTGGAATGACGAATAGTTGCAAACAAGAAGGTTTAAGAAAAGGCGGAGTGTACACCGCCACACAAACGAGTGAAGCATAACAAATGGTCTGCGTATGGTTGTGTGAGTGGATAATTTGTAGTATGATATGGTTAATTCGCAATTTCATGAAAAAATACTACATTGTTTTTGATTTTCCATGAGAACTTCAAAGACTTAAGGCGGGGTAGGCTCTCGAATATTTTTCCTGCTCGTCCAGGTGCAGTGTGAGTGGGAGAAGTAATGCAGCTCGGGAATAGATTTTAGATACTTTTTGTGTTTTTCTAACGATATCTATAAACCTCAATTAAATAAAGTTTTCGGTTATTTGTTTAGTTTAATAGGGAAGCTATATAATTATTAAACAATACATGGTGCCATCACTGAAAATAACGAGAATGGCGTTGCAACAAATAATTTTCACGTTTTTCGTGTTTTTTCCCCAAGGATACCAAGCCATTTCTGAAAATTCTGTTCTGTTATTTGTTTAGGTAGCTATACTTTTCTATCAACAGTATTTTTTGGTTCGGATAAAGTTGTTTCATTACGTCGTTCTTTACGTTTTGTTTTTCTTCTTTTGCCTGATGTTTGCTTTTGGCTTACCCCACCTTAACACGATTAACAAGGTCGAGAATTCGAGATCGTGCTGCGATGTGGCATAACATGGTGTGTGTACGAGCAGATCGGCATATATTGGGTGCTTCATTTTCGATTTAGCGGTGTGGATTCCGTCTTTTTACATTCTTGGTTGCAACATGAAAAGTTGGAAGCTCCAGGAGGAAGTTTTATTGAATTCCTTGAGTTTCATGTTGTCGGGAATTTCGGAATGCATTAATGCTATTTGTTGAAAAAAGTGGATTAGTTGAGTTTGATAGTATTGCGCCATGGAATAAATAATAGTACTCAAATTGTGCCATTTTGTTTAAATATTTTGTAAGTACCTAACAAAAAATACCTATATATTTGTCCATTTTAACATCCGTAATGTTTATGTTGCTATTATTATTATATTAATTTATAATCGACTTCACAAAAGGAGGAGGTCCTATGTTCGACTGTATGTTTTTTTTTGTGTATGTTTACCGATTTCTCGGTTAATGCAATTAACCCATACTATTTTTGATGAAATATTAGGCCTCCTTGTTATTCCCATATATATAATATCAAAATTGGATCAGTACTTTTTTATTGTTATTAGAGCGATAGTAGCCTAACGGTTCTATAGTGCAATTTAGAATCCAACGATACCGGGTTCAAAATCAAGGCTCCGCACCAATTACTTTTCTAAGCTATGTGCGGTTTTCCATCGCTCCGTGCTTCGGAGGGCACGTTAAGCTGTCGGTCCCAGCTGTTATTGATTAATAGCAGTCGTTAAGCCATGTCGGAGGCCCTCGGGCGGCTTAACAAACTCTGACATCAGAGGCAAGCACTACCTCATACGACAAACAAACAAACATTGTTATTATAATCAGTCAACTTACATTCGATTAACTATTTGAACTATAGTATTGTGTACAGAGCTTATTATGCATACATTGTTATAATTTGATGATGGTTATCGTGAATATGATGTGGATCAAATCAACAGTCCTACGAAAACCATGATATTCTACTCATATTAAAAGTCTTTGCAAAAATAATAGTAGGTTGTTTTATTTTTTATTTAACGTCTATAACTCTACAACAATTCTTTTCAACTGCTATAAAATGCAGAATAAATATTTCTCTTTTCTTTTAAATGATTTTAAACAAAATATCTTTCCACAGTTCGCATTCCTGACGAGTCCTCGCAGAAAACGACACACGTAAACAATTTTATTACTTTGCCCATTATCATATTGCAAATCTACCGTTGTTTTTACCGCTACCTAATTATTGTAAGACGTGTGTGATATCCGAAAACGACTCCGATTACGGAACGTTAAGTTACGAGGACTAGGTTAGTGGGACGAACCGACAGAAATCGGAATATAATAATTATTCCGATTTCTGTGGACGAACCATAACAACTGGTCCTGTGTCACCAGTATCTTCAACATTGGATTTGCTATTGTTGTTGATAATATTCAATGAAAACTTTGGAACCGTCTTGATCCAATCTTCAAGAAATTGTAGATACATAGATAGGTAATCAATATGATGGAATGATTAGAGATGTTTTTGAGATATTTATCAAGGTCCTAAAAGACCAAAAGGGGGCAGAAAAATGACAAAATGAGACAAACAAACAAGAATTTAAAAACTAGCTTTTGTTTAAATTTATTTTTAGATCTTGTATTTGTTCAGCTATATAAGTGCGATAGTCACCATGAAGTGTACCCGCAATAGAAAACACGAGAACTAAGAAAATATGTAAGTACTGTATTGAGGAAGACCGCACATTTTTCTATATCTATTTATGTAACTGCTAATAGGACATCCAACTTTTATGTGTAGCAAATTGTTAATTTGAATTCTATAGTATTAAGTAAAGGCCACAGAATAATTAAAAGTTACTAAACAAAACGAAAATATTGACATTCAGCAAGCCCGCTCGGATGTAGCGGTGCACGTCCGCCTTCGGAGCGAGGATTACTTCTATACCTTGTGGGGCTCAGAGTTAATCGTTTGCGGAACTCGATGATTAGGATTGATTTGCAGAATAGGTATACAAAGTGGTTTTGGCACCTTAACGTTAATTGTAACCAGGAACACAGAATAACTAATAGTCTCTACAAGTACACAAGTAATGAGCCCACCCAATTTGAAGTGACGAAACTACGTCGTACTGCACTGGCCTTCAAACTTAGTACCACACTTATGTATATACGTACGCGCATCATGTTAAAACTAATGGACCGATTTGGATGCGGTTCCTACAGTTGGATAGCTTAGATTTTGACTTCAAGCCAAGCAATTTAATAAAAAAACTAAATCTATTAATTTTAAAAGTGTAGAGCTAAGTTTTGAATACAAATACTAGACCGATTGCGATACGATTTTCACTGTTGGTTAACTTAGGTTTTGAGTTCATAACTGGTTTACTTGATATTTCAATCCGATGAGCAGGGCTAAGCAATTTATTAACTAGTGGCTCTGTGAGCTGTAGCCCTCGCGCGTACAAACTTTTTATAATCAATCTAGCGGTGCACAGTAGAGCCATCTAGTTACCTTATTGTACATTATTCAAAAATTCCCGACGACTAATAACTTCTAAAAATTCGCTTAACTTGTTTACGTTTCGTCTGAAATGCGACCTGTAGAGGAGAACACCCGGAAATCCGAACAGACATCCGGACATACGAAAGAATTTTTGCCGAAGCTGAAACAGAGACGCTTCGCGCTCGCTTGGTAAAAAAATTTATATCTTTTAATTTTAAAAAAGTGGTACTAAGTTTTGAATAAAACTACTGGACCGATGATTGTGATGCAATTTACACTATTAGATAGCTTAGATTTTGACTTAAAAACTGGTGTACTTGGTATAAGTTTAATAAAAAAAAAGGTGAGGTACTAAGTTTTAAAGGCCAGGGTAATACTTATTCTGTCAATCCGCAGGAAAGTTTGCCGTTCTTATAATGGAAATTGTTTTAAGTGACAAGGTGACGGCACTTGTACTATTATTTATTCTGTGATGACGGAGCCTCTCACCAGATCGTCAGTCCACCTCGTGGGGGCGGCACGAGGTGGACTGACGATCTGGTGAGAGTGGATTTCTATGAGGCTCATGTTGACTCAATGACTTCCGACTGATTATGATGATGATGATAAGCCTTTTAAATATAAAATCTAGCTCATTAGACTATGGACATATCTTTGTAATTCATCCGGATATGGCATAAGATTCAATATTATCTACACTTAGTTCATACATATACATAAAAAAACTGCAGTATGAACTGATTAGCATATATCATTTGATCTCGAAACCTTGAGGCTATACCTACTTCTGGATAAAATATTTATTTTTATCACTTCTAAATGGCTTTATCTGATACTATCAGTATTGACGCATTGAAAACTGAATGTAAAACTGCATTTTAAGGACAAGGCAATGTGAACCAAGGTTGTCTCAGATTAGGTTCTAAACTGCGCAATTTATAGGTACCTAAGTTAATAGGTGACAACTTAATTTCAGATTGTACCTACATTACCAATAGCAACTGCAACGAAAAATACCTTAAAATTGGTAGAGCTATTTATACCAAATCAATGCCCATGCATTGTTTTTTTGTGAAGAAAATAAATGCACATTGATGTCTCGGAACACAAATAACAGCTTGTGATAATGAGTCATCATTATTAAGTCATTATCTCATCATTTGATTTAACGACCGGTTGGTCTCGTGGCTAGTGATCCTAGGTACGTAATCAAACGGTCGCGGGTTCGAATCCTGCAAGGTGCAATCATGTGTGTGATGAGCAGAAATGTTTGTTTCCCAGTCATGGATGTTATAATATTTGTATCTATGTATGTTTATCCGTTATCTAGTAGTACAGTATATATATATATATATATAGTACAGGGTATCTTAGTTTGGGGCTAGGTAGTTGGTGTGGAATTGTCCCGAATATATTCTTATTATTATTATTATATTTGTAGCTTATTAGAACCATATTGCAGAGCTTAGGCTGTAACCCTCCAAATGTACTTGTTTTATGTCAAAAATATTTTACAGGAGTAAAGACAGGAACAAAATGCATAACGGATGAGCAATACGTTGGGTAATAATTTATAGAAACAGACGAATATTACGAGTATGTTCGTAGATTACGGGCTGCGGACACGGTAAATTGACGCGTTTTTTTTTTATGTATGCTACTCCCACTTGCTGGTTCATTCACTCTGCGAAGGAATGGTCTACTTTTAATGTGTGGTGGGTTTCCATTGAAAGGCGCATTACGATTTTGTGAACTAAGCTCGTCAATATAGATCAAAATAATCTGCTTTTTAGGAGAGCGTGTGTTTCATTTTTGGGGTAGGCGCTTAGCCCACGCTATACCTTATTCCGTTCACAATCCTAATCGTCAAAACTGTAAAGCATTTCATTGTAAACTTTTTTCTAAGCTGAAATTACTTAAACTTCGTTATATAAGGTCACTAGCTTTCCCGCCAGCGACCTCATCCGCGCGGACTTCAGTTTATCGCGGAAAAAAACAACCTATGTTCTTCTTTCTTTACTCATTTATTTATTTACAAAACTTACGCCTACCATTACAGGAACAAAAACCAATATATGTATTAAAAACCGATGCAAAAGTTAGTATAGCACCAACGCTCTTGATGTTTTTTTGACCGATTTGTTATTTCATTTCCATGGCAACCGTTCCTTACAGCAAATAATCAACATTTTCCAGTTTTCCCGTGGAAACTTACAATTTTCCGGGATAAAAATTATCCTATGTTTCATTCAAGGGTATATGCTATCTTCACTCCAAATTTCATCATAATCCATCCAGCCGTTATCGCGTTAAAACTCCCCAAACAAACAAACAGACAACGTTTCACTTTTATGTATTGGTATGGATATAAAGTAAAACCAGATTGAAATAGGGCCCAGCAGTGTTGAATAGAAATCAATCATTTTCCAAACATATTCCACCCCTATTAACGTAATTCCTTTTCATATACTCTAAAACCTGAAAGAGAGTGCTGTGCTGTGATTTGGACAACAGTTTTATTATAGTGGCACACATTGCATTTTTATTTTTCTGTATCGTGGTGTAATAATAATAGTGATTTGATCGATTTTGGCTGACCAGTATACTAGTGCGTGTTACAACCCAACGATACCGGATTCGATCTTCAGCTTCGTAACAATTACTTTTTAAAGTAATGTGCGGTTAAGAATCGTTCCGTGCTTCAGAGGGACCTGGACTCCTGGTTGTTAGGCTCAGGCAGCCTGATAAACTGAAACCAGATGCCAGAACTACCTCATACGACAAACAAGCTATAATAGAGTAAATTGCCGTATCACTGACAATGGAAACGTCTACAAATGTCGGTGTTCGAACGAGAGTGACATTCGCCCACAGTCCTAACTGATTTACAGCTTGTCTCGGATCTAGTTCAGTACTGAACCTTAATTTAATAACCAGTTCTAGTGATATACTCCGATTCAAATCCTTGTATGGCATCTGTGATAAAGCGTTTAGTTGGTACAGTTACAATTTTGATTGCGAGTTTATGATAGGTCCTTTTGCATGGGAACATTGTTCAGTCGAATCATGTCTGCATTTGTCACGAGTGTTACGATCTTTCAACCATTGTTCTCTTAGATGGATGAAACATCAGTGACAGGGTAATCTGCTGGACTGTGCGTTTTATAACTGCCTAAAGTGCGTTGTACATTGTTAGAAAAATAGGGATCGATTTATTAAAATGCCTTTGCAGAGGCTTCTGTGGTGCACCTGTGGTGGTGGTTTTCTCTGGAAAACTGTTATATTTCAATCCAGATTATATAGGCTATACGCAAAATGACATTCAAACTTTCCATATATATATTATGGTGAATGAAGTAATAAGAAAAATATATATAACCATTGCCATATTTTGTCATTATTTCGTAAATGTCTCCTTTACTTTCCTACCTTATTACATATTCTTGTATCGTATCACCTTCAAAATCTACCCTATGATCGATTGGCATCGAGCAGTCTCCTGCAGATGAAAGAGGCTCATAACGTATTAACTTCATTACATGAATTGTAAAATACAAAGAGAAAGTTATCATTAGACCAAAGCACATGAAGATTTACGATGGATACTCTAGCACGTGAACCATACACAATGAATAGACATCCACATATTTTATAGAATCGTAATATATGAGGCCTAAATTGAGTCATTAATGAAATATCACTAATGCATACAAATCTATGACAGGAGCAGTTCTAAAGTCATTGAAATCAGTGACCAATTGCCACCTGCGAACCCATTCCCGGTACACCATTGATGGAACTTCAAGAACGACATTATCGTCACACCCATTTTAAACCTCATGACACTTTTAAGCTTCATCAGTCCAATTTTGAGCTTCATTAGACCAACATTAAGCTGTTTTTTTTGTGTTAATCATATTAATTTGTTTTACAAATCAGCGTAGGTAAATCTTGTGAAGTTTGAGTTTCTCTAAAATCAATCCACAGCAGTAACATAATAAAAAATAATTTCGAATTATTTTTTATTATGTTACATCTATTTCTCCTCTATCACTGTGTTTTCAATGACGATAAGTTTATAGTTTAATACCTAACGATAAGTGTAGGTGGAAGCCTCAAGGCACTCTTCAAAAACACTTTTCCCGATTTGTTAGTGTTTCGCTATCATTAGCGTGTAGTGTGTAGATAATTATGCATAACGTCGATCGGAAGATAGTAATCTTAAGATTTCTCTGGGTCGTAAATTTTATGTGATACTTTCAAAGCAGGATGTAAAAGCACTGCAATTTAAAGCCCTGCTTAGTCCGTCTTTGGTGTGACTAGTGTGTACTGATAAAGAGCTCTTTTTTAGCGATTTTTAAAAGCTCTCGTTTTAAGTCATTCATGACATAAAATTGGTCCTCCGTGGTTCCTCAACCTTTGCCAAAAACAGCTAGTTTCATTTGATACCTATATTGAGGGGATTGGAAAAAAGTAAGTAATCCGCCATTTTGTGGTAGCGGCCATCTTACTGAATATACTGAATATACATAATTGTATTGTGGGCAGAAATAGAGGCGTGTACCAAATTTCAAATCAATTCGGCAACAGGAAGGGGGTATAATTACAATTACTAGATTTGACCCAAACAAAAAACAGGTCAAGCTAAATAAAACCGTTTAAAAAAAGCTTTTACTTTTATAATTAAGATGATTTTTGTTTATTTCTTGCAAATAAGTCAGGATTTAAACCAGAGTATGTGGTATGCAATAAAGTGTTAGAATTATGTTATCATCAGAAACGAGATAGTTACCATGCAATTTATTTGTTTTGAGTTCTTGATATTTCGGCTCCGTGGCAGATTACATGACCGTTTAAAATGTTATAATAAAGTGTTATTGTATTCAATGACTTCTGCTTTTCGTATTCGATAGTTCTGGTCTTTGGTTTCAGTTTTTAGACATGGCGACTTTAAAATCGTGGCCCAGCCTTACCGTGAGTGTTCACGTTTCAGTTCCATAGCCATAGGTCGTAACTGGTAGGACGCACGCATTGAAGACTTTCGCATTGGATTCAAATGCGCACTAGTTAACATCACTATAAACTAGTCATACGAGATAATTTATACCTACACGTATTCGTGTCTATGCTATTAACCGTAAAGAAATTCTCTAATCAGGAGCCAATCTAAAGTGCAGCAACCATGTTATGCTAAAAATTCAAACCGGCTAGTATAATATAAAGCGTACACAAAATTTCGTGTCTGTGCTGTTAATCATTGAGGAGTTCCCTAGTCCGGAGCTGATCTGGAGTACAGCAACCATGTCACGGTAAAACTTCAAACTGGCTAGCATAACATAACGCGTACAGAAAATTTCGTGTCTGTGCTCTTAACCGTTGAGGAGTTTCCTAGTCAGGAGCTATCTGGGTGCAGCAACCATGTCATGGTAAAACTTCAAACCGGCTAGCGTAATATAATGCGTACACAAAATTTCGTGTCTGTGCTGTCAACCGTTGAGGAGTTCCCTAGTCAGGAGCCAATCTGGAGTGCAGCAACCATGTCATGGTAAAACTTCAAACCGGCTAGCATAATATAATGCTGCATAATAAAAAAAGTAACTGTGCTGTTGACCGCACTTTGAAGTGTTTCTTTACCTGGAGCTTTTCCTGGATGTCGATTAAGGTCATGCTTACCATAAAAATGCATTGTCATCGAAACTGAAACAACATACAAAAATTCTCCTCCGTAAAATTAGACGAAGTGGTCCAGTGTCAGATTGCAAGTGCAGTGGTCAGCTTGCAAGATTTTACCTAAACAAACATACATACAGACATACATACATACAAACATTGCAACTTAATTATTAAACAAAAAATAATACTTAATATAAAAGCTTTGAAAAAATAAAACAAGAGATAGCGACTATGACCACAGCATAGATATGATGTAAAGCACAAACATCCGTACGTAACACTAGGCAGGTTACACAATACCTAAATTGGCGCTGATGCCGTTATAATAGCTCACAATAGGAGTCCAGTGTGGCACGGCCTTAATTCTCAAAATGGAGTGTATTCTTTATTTTAAAAACACGCGAACGGTAAAAGGAAATATGTGGGTAGTTATTACATGTTTATGTTGCTATTAACTTTTTTTGGTGATTTATGCCGAAGAAGGAAACCGGAAATGCCGTTGACTCATTCATGTTTCCGTTTTTTGGAACATCTGTTTGTTGTTTCACAATTTTTGTCAGACATATCGTCGCGCACATTTATATTTACGACTGCGTTCAGATGCTTTGAATCAGAGAGAACAGTAATTTTTTTGGTAAATTGTGATTTCTTTAAGAAAGATAAAGTCTACATTAAATCAGTCAGAAGGAACATGTTTGCAAGGATAGGCCCCCAATATAGTCCCATTACTATACAATAAAATTTCATCAAAATTGTGTAATTAGTTTTTAGTAAGTGCATTTAATGTCAATATTTTGGTTAGAATAATTATTCTAGTAGTAGATTCCTAGTATAACCTCAGCATACACAAATTTATGGAAGATCAGAATGCATCGTCTACGTTTCATTACAATGACAAAGTAATGCACCATTTCACATTTAAATTAAACCAGCATTCAATTATCTTCGAACGGAAGACGAATAATTACATAAAACAAACGTTTTCAGCTCAGAACTAACAGCTTTTAGCGGCGAGAACATTTCCATAGTCTACTACTCGTATACCTATGCAAAACCTTTACTTAAAAATTAAACCTTAGAATGTATACCCAAAGTTTACTTTCCATTGTAAGGAAACAGGGTAAAGGAATAACTCTTGTAGACGTGATAAGGTGTACAGTACAACAATGTCCTTACATTAGCTTATGTAAGTTCTCGTTGATTTACTTCGCCGGGAAGAGATACTGGGTAATATGTAAGATAATTTTGTTTATATATTTAAAGGTTATTCAGACCCATCAATGTTGCGGAAAACTGAACCTTCTACTTTAGGTATCCAGAATATTTACTTTGCTAATGAGTGGCATAAGTTTGTTTCATATACTGTTTAGCACTGATGTGCCTACTTGTTCATGTGAAATACATTTAGTTTAGAAGTAACAATAAAAAATATTATACAATAATACAGATTGCTTGCTTGTCATATAAGGTACCGCCCGAGAGCCTCTGTAGGTTTTGACTTTTACTCCTCCTAAACTAACTCTGTACGTTATTGCATTTCTTAATTTAATTTAATTTTGTAGCATATTATAAAAAAAAGAATAATACAACGTATTCGATATTCGAAGAAACTCAAGGCAATTCACCAGTTTTAATTTGATGAATTTTAAATATTGTACACGATGTTGGTATTCTTTGTTGGAAGAGCATCTGTCTGTCTAGCTATTACTCTTGTAAAAAATGTGTCTGTCACTAAGCCCCTTTGGATCTTCCTTAGCGTATTTATCATGATCAACTACATCACAGCGGCTAAGCCTAGAATTTAGCCAATAATAAAATACATATTTCTATCATGTATCTCAGTAAGATATCTTTAATTGCAATTTGCATGGATCGCTATCAGTGGCGCTGCACCTCTTGCTGTCTATTATCCAAATCTAGTCAACTTGATATAATGAAGTGTCTTTCTGTGATTCTTTTCACGAGAAGTTGTTTGCACGTGAAAATCACATCATTATCTGATGAGAATTAAAAACTTTAATTGAATAATATCGCTGCGAACATCTTGTTGTGGTTTTGCTTTTCTTTTTAATCTTGATTAAAATTTTATGACTAGAGCATATAATAATGATATGGCTAGAGTATAATTAATCTCTAGTTAACAATAGTACTTATATCTAGTCTATTTTAAGCTATTAACTTACTAACCTTAATTTTTCCTTTTTCTTTCAAACTCGATATTTGCCTGCGTTTAAAAAATCTGTTTATTAACGAAGGTAATTGTTCTAATGAAAACTTCTAACACATTTTTTTTAAATGAATATAATAAAAATATATGTAGTAAGCTACATATTTTTACTAACCGACTTCCGCCAAAACTGTAAGTCAGACAAATGATAAATGGTAAAATTAAAATATAACAAAAAAGTAAAACCCCAAATTATTTTGTTATAGTTTCAGTATCTTTCAACTTAGGGGATGATATAAGTTTCATCAAAATCCGTTTACTAGTATAAATATATGGACTTTTAACTGTTTCCATTATGGCTTTTTTCTTAGCGAACGGAATAACTACTTTATTTTAACGAAATTAAAAAGTAAGAAATAAAAACTAATAAAAATAAATTAAAGCCACTTTAAAACGTATAAAATGCTTTTTTGTTGTTGTTTAAATGAGGTCCTTGCTATGCCTAAACCGACATAAAATAAGTCAGTAGGCGCTTGTGGCACAAACATATTGTTTGTGCTAGTTAAGCGCCTACTCGTACTTACTATTTTATAAGCTTTGAAGTTTTTATTTATTCTTTTACCTTACTACTACAAAATGCAACTGTAATAGCTAATTACTTTATGAAACAGTTGGACAACCCATATGCTATCATTAGCTAATAGGTAGCCCAAGGGTAGCCTACACTAGTTGGCAGCGTAAACATCCTAAATTTCGCAATACTAAAGTCTTTGCGAGAAACCACATACGATACATCTTCTGCAGAAGCAATTAACGCACATCAAGTCATCACAAAACGCAAACCAGATACAATGACGTTTTGTTAACCACAAACGTAACGTATCTTGTAAACGATACCTATCGCCTTGTACTCAAACTGTCATGTCAAGGGTCTAGCCGTGGTGCCACTTATCTGGTATCGGCTGAAGATATCAGTGTTCGAAGGACTTTCGGAATATACCTTAGAAAATATTGCTGATATGGGAATTGGGTGTTAGAAGATATTTAAAAAGTTCACGAGGTTTGTGATTAAAAAAATACGGTGGAAATTCTGCGAATATATTTTTCTCCAATATGCACGAAGCGTTTTGCGCGTACCCTTTACTTCTTTACCTTTTTATGTGATTCCTGATGTTTATAACCTGGAAGTCATAAAGTCATCATGTGAATAGGTTAACTTTTCTGACTTATTTGCGGATTTACGTCGCTCCGTTCTTCGCAGGGCACGTAAGCCGTTGGCCTCGGCGGTTGTTGGTTAATAAGCCATGTCAGAGGTCCTGCCTGACAAACTGATGTCAGATGCGAGCACTACCTCATACTGTACAAACAAACAATATGTTACATTAAACAATTTATTGATTTAGTCTATTAATAATTTTAACAATACTCCTGGTTCAGGGGACATGTAAGATATATATGTACAATAAATTATTTGAGTTTGATACATCATCACCGACCATATCACCGCGTGAGATAAAAACGCAAGCATTTTTTTTAAAGTCTTCTACTGGTCAATAATTGCAAGAAAACATGAGTAAGTCCTAGGCGGGTGGGCAACGCTGCCAATTAATCCTGCAGCATTGCGTCACAATCTAATATTTACGCCTTCTCTTTCTAACATTATGATAATAAACTCTACTTTTCTCTTTCTTTCAGAGCATGCCGCCGCCCGCGTAGGCATGAGCGGGCGCGGGGCGGGCGGGCAACGCTGCCAGTTGATCCTGCAGCGTTGCCTCGCGATCCAACTGACCAAGCCGGGCAACGCGCCAGATGACTTTTGGATGTACGACTCTGGATACCTGCTGTTTCAGGTAAGCCTTTTAAATAAATTGTACTGCAGGCCTTGAAGATTGTTGGCAACTTGTATCATAGGCGGGGGTGGGATGTCAGCATGAGATAAGTGCTAGCAGGGCATATAGAGATGGTGGTCGAGCTTGAAAGGTTAAGGCCGAGCGGTAATATTGATCCAGCAACATCGGGATCGGTCCTCGGTCTCGTCAACTAATGACTCGATCCATGCATTGACGGCAGTTATAAAGTCAGGCTCAGACCCTTGGGCGGGAAGAAAAACACTGTCACCAGAAGTCGACATGTATCTCATTCGATATGCGTACGTACAGTGCACAAATGAAACATAATATTCATAGAACCAGTGAATAGAAAGATTTCAAGAGTCAGAAAAACTAAGAGTTTAGGTAATCGGCTATCGTCCTTACCAATCGCCTTAACCAAATCAAAACAACTTATCAGGACAATGTGGTTTTAGAATTTATCTGAACAGGCCAAGAATCGTCCTACTTTTCTTAATGGAAGAAACGAAACAAATCCTTTACGTGGACCACCTCACACGTCCTTCCGTTTACAATGTGCTGTTTATTTACCGTGCTGCCGGATCGACGCATTGCAGCTGCGACGGTCATAACTCACGGACGCACGAGTAAACACGGTCAAACTGAGCCGGTTTACACTTGTCCAGTATTTCTACCCAGTAGATACCTTCACCTTGACCTACACTTTCTTTAATCTGCCGATAAACATGAATAAAGAAAATGTATTACATGTGAGCGTAGAATACAGGAATCGCTGATGTGGGGAATAAGACTGCTAGGCTAAAATGTGAGTTGGTGAGACATGTGAGCCGAATGCAACCAGATCGCTGGGCAAGAGTCGTTACGCCATGGGTGCCTGATCAGGGGCGTCGTGGCCGAGGCAGACCCAGGAAACGATGGCGGGGAGACCTCGATGCCTTCCAAGAGGGATGGTCAGAGATTGCAGGGGACCGGGATGTCTGGAAGGAAAAGGGGGAGACTTTTGCCCATTGCTTTGGGATAAAATAGGTAAAAAAATATTTGTGAGCATAGGTACAGATCATTCATACCAATTGGTAAAAGTTTCGCAATAGTCTAAAACTACAGTTGTTTTCTCTAATCCTAATTCTTCTCTACTACTAGAAATATTTGTGTCACTACGTGTCTTATATTTTGGTAGCTTACTATTGTTCACACCAAAGAGTGTAACTACGACGAAAAACATCATCATCCTTCGTGGTCACTAGTGTGACAAATTGGTGTGTCCACGCGTCCGCACCCATTTTTACTTGTCACTTTAAAGTAAAAGGTAAGTTCACCTAAGATGGATCTGACAGATTTTAGGACCAGTTTATTATACTATTAAATCAGTTGTTTTCTGTGGTTATCCTAATGAAGCAAGAAGTTCAAGGTCGTATATACGTCTATGGTTTCGTTTCTCACTTATAGGGTGACGAAAATATTATTCACTACTTTTTTATTATCAAGTTACCACAAACGATCAAGATCATCAAGTTACTTCTGAATCCAGTGACTTGAAGCTCCACTGGAATGAAGTAATCACTCCTCTTGTTTAGTGCTGCACAGACGAGTTACAAACGGTGTTGGTCAATCGTTTGACGGGCTTTACCAGATGGGTTACTGGACGCATTTGGGAGATATTTTTAAGGGTGTGACTGATGGCCAGCCAACATTCGCTTGTCAGCGCATCTTGGTAAAGTGCTCCGTTTTATGATATGTCTATAAAGGGTTTCGGAATTACACCTTTGAATTAAACACTTTCAGGTACTGAAAGAGATATAAAATTGTGGCAATAAATGTTTGGGTTAATTGGTTGAAACTGAAAAGTGTTACCACAATCATTAAAGCTCACAGATATTTTATTATTATTTTAACTTAACACCTAAAATAGTATATTTTAGCTTTGTTCTGTGTTGTTGTATTTTATAAATAAATTGAATTAAAATAGAATTAAAAATGTATTTAAAAGGTTGTCTGAAAGAGAAGAACACATTTTTTAGGTGTCAATCTAGAGAGTTGTTTCGCATTACGTACAGAAGTGTAAGGTTCTAGTTTGTGATAATAGATCTAATGATTGTTGTTTGTTTGTTGTATGAGGTAGTGCTGGCCTCTGTTGTCAGAGTTTGTCAGGCCACCCGTGGGCCTCTGACATGGCTTAACGACTGCAATTAATCAATAACAGACGGGACCAAGAGCTAAACGTGCCTGCCGAAAAATACGCACATAACTTATAAAAGTCATTGGTGCGGAGCCTGGGATCGAACCCGGTATCGTTGGATTCTTAGTTACACTATTGAACCTTTAGGCTACCATCAATCTTCATGATTGTGATTAAATCTAATTAGCCCAATTGTGACGGTAAACGACATAATTACTTATTCAATTACAAATAAATCAAATAACTAATTATTATTGTGGCAGTTAAGAATTAATCTCTTAAACTCGACGATAAAATTAAAAAACTTCATCAATATTTTCATTCCTGTCTTCACATATTAACCACTGACCTGATTCCCAACCGGATACTGCGTCGGGAATGAAAACCACAAACCAGCGTTTACGACCATACAACACCATACAAAACGCGTCTTTGAGTGGCTATAAATTAATATTAATCACACACATCGACCAAAATATAAACACTAGTAGCTTCCTTATCGCTTTGGGAGATCAAACGGGGTAGGTGGGAATAGAAGTCCATACATGCACTGAAAATATGCTTTCAGATCTATACCAATAAAAAACTTTTAGCTGCGCTTCGGGGTTTTGCCCGCATTGCTATTTTTCTGAATTAAATTAACTTATGTGTTATTCTAGGACCAAAAGTGATAATGATAATGATGTTTATTTCTCAATTATTTAAGAAGTTTATCGAAAAATATATAGAATAATATAGAAGTACATTCGAGCACCGCGCAAGCTAGCGCGCATTACAATCAACCAAATTTCATAAAAAAACGTTCAGCTGTCAAATAGTCTTTATCGATTACTTGGCTTCTACTCATACAATCGAGATTCAAAGAACATTTGATTTTAAATCAAATCTCCAACAGTGAAAGCCGCATTTCAATCGATCCTGTACTTTTTACGTCATGCGCGAACAAACATCCAGACAGACAGACACGGTTATAAAAAAAACTTGTTCAGTTGATTTTTAGTCCTCGAGATAATTTATTTTAAACTATCTTCTATGTACTGACTTTTTGTTACTTACTGTTTTATTATAAGTAGTATAGAAAATTAGGTACGTACAGAGACTGAATAGCTAGATGCTAAGCTATCAAAAAATTTTTTTAATAGTTCCCGTCCCCCTCATTCTATAAAATGAAACAAGTAGTTTTTCCAACGTCTCCTTATTTTTTGACGTTTTTTTGTATGGCGTTTATGTCAAAAGCTCACAGGAAGCGAAAACGGTTCGTTTTAAAATATAGGAACCGGCCATTGTATATTTTACTATGCCACGGCTTGGCTCACTAGTGTACAAACAATTAAACTAAAATAACATAATACCTATCATGGATACTCTGAAATAGATACATAAAAATAGAACGAATCCATGCACGAACAGAATTAATCTGAAGAGCATTGAAAACATTATCTGTGTATCCATTAATTACATTCGAGTGGACTGGATAGCTAATTCAGATGTTGCAGACTAATGCAAAGATGTGGTGTAAGATGCAAGTTGAGAGAATAACAATTAGAGCTGAAGCCTTTTCTTTATATTCTTGAGTTTTTTGCTTGTTTTGAAATGTTTCCTTTGAGCTACTCATCTCAGCCTTTCAAGAACTCGTTCTGAATTTTCACCTCAGTTGCCACCTTATTGAATGAGCATATATTTTTTTTTGCTTCTCTTGTATATTTGTTTGCTTGCAACGGATTTTTCAATGCTAACATTAACCATGACATTTCGCACACGAATTCAATCCCATGCAAAAGAATGGAAAACAATCTGAAAATAAAGCATATTTTGGTTTTAAAAGTAGATTAACGGATTATTCAATGATACTATTTCAAGTTTACTTTACGTTAGAATGATTGAGTTTTAGCATTGAATATAATTATATTAGGTAAAGGCCGATAATTCAATCTAAGTATGTACTGATAAGTACCTATCTTTATTATGACATATTGTATGAAATATACGTAGTTCAGAAGTATTAGTTGTAGATAGGTACGTGCAGATGCTTGAAGCGCTCGTCGCGGTATCTAATCACGATCTCCCAGAAGGACATCAAAATTTTCAGTAACGTCGGTGCAATTTTCTGTCATTTATATCCGTTTTACATCTTTGAATATTTATGTCTAAACCTTGCGATAGTTTTCAAAATCATACAACTGAAGTTGGGAGGAAAAAAATATGGTTTTATACAGTAGCCACTTAATTTCGCTCATCAAGCCCTTTCATTTGATACCCACATACCATAAGTTACTATGGAAATTATAAATCGCCTTTTTGTAGCGTCCGCCATATTGGATTAAATGTCGGCATTTAAGTAATGTACTAAACACGTGTTCCAAATTTCAGCCCGATAGCCTCAGTGGAAGTGGGTGAAATATTGGTTGCAAAATTCCAGGACATATATACAAGTTAAGATAAATAAAAGCTTTTAAAAATCATTTTATAGATTTTTCCCACAAAACACCTTACGGTTCTCGCCCCCACTCTTCACTTACAATCCGAGTAATGCAATGCAGACAGTCGTAATTCAACTCCGACTGGTCAACTGCGACAAAGTTAACACATTCACAGTTACGAACACATTTAATTCACGAAATTACACCTTAATGCACGAGACATTAGACCTAAAATCTTAGAACAGACTCTGTAATATAATCTCATGAGTAACCCACATTTTGCGAGTCCACACTTGTATACCTACAGATATTGATACGGTTTTTATTTCACGACAAACTTCCTGGCGCCATGGTGATTGTTCCTCCAACACCATGCAAATGCAGGTCATCAGATTTTATGATCTAGGTAGTTACTTAGCATTAGCAAGAATATTATCTAGTGTTTAATATGCATAAAGTTGATGCAGGCATCGGAGGTAGTATGAATATTATAAAGTTGCCAAGAATCGTTGTAGTAGAAATTGTAAGTTACGTATTTTTATTGTTTATTACTTATTTTTATTATTTACTAGTGACTAGCTCCGGCTTCGCACGGGTAGCACTCACACCGCGGCAGTTTTCTTACTTTTAGCATTTTCATACCCGTCATAACTTCTAAAAAAAGCGTAATTAAAAATCTTTGGCAGCAACTATTGTGGTGTTTTTTGACCACAGGCAACTGTATTATTACACACGTACTTTACAGACTTGTTATTATTTCGTTTCCATGGTAACGTGTACATTCTTTATTTTTGATACCTTGGCTTACATTATTGCAAATTTCGACAAGAAATTGTATTTTTTGGTTAAATGATTTCTAATTTTTGAAAAATAAAATACTGCCCATATTATTCGCTGATAATTTAGCTTTCTATAAATGAAAAAAAAAACGGTTTTGTATTTTTTGAGTTTATCCATTACAAACAAACATATAAACAATCAAATCTTTCCTGTTTATAATATTATTGTAGATTATAGTCTAATCTGACCGCTAGGTACTTCATCTAAAGTTAAGTGACAATATTACCGAAGTTGTTTAGCCAGCCAGGAAAGGCAACTGTTGAAACACTCCAAACCATACTTAATTGGCGATAGAATTAATTGCTTGCGGCGTCACCTCGTCACTTATCATCAGGCTCGATGTGGTCAGTATCAGTACATGATAAAAAAAACGGCCAAGTGCGAGTCAGACTCGCGAACCAAGGGTTCCGTACAAACTTAACTTTGCCGTTGGAAACTGTTGTCCCCATACATCGACACCAATTTGATTTGCGTAATAATCAATGGTACGATAAGATGACTGACATTTCGCCGACTCACCAGGCGTATTGGAAGTTGGCGAAAAAATTCAAGTCTGATTACCCATTCAGTTATCCCCCTCTCGAAAGGTTCGACTTCCCTCCGGCGTTCGAAGACGACGAGAAGGCCGAGTGCTTGGCCGAGAGCCTCGAAGCCCAATGCACCCCCACCGATGATCACGTAGATTATGTCCACATCACCGCGGTGGAACGCGAAATCGAACATAGAAACGCCCAACCTCCGACTGACCCACCCCTTGAGCCCGTGAAAGCGGCCGAGGTCGAGTCGATAATCAAGGATTTCAAGGTGCGGGAGGCCCCTGGACGGTATCAGCTTCAGGGTGTTCAAGCAGCTCTCTGTCCCGTTAGTTTATCTCTTAGTTAGCATCTTCAATGCAGCTATGAGCAATCACTCGTTCCCCGACGCCTGGAAGTGTGCCGACGTCATCGGCATACACAAACCAGGCAAGAAATCTACCGAGCCCTCTAGCTACCATCCAATCAGTCTTCTCAGCCCTCTGGGGAGGATCTACGAGCGACTCATTCTGAATCGACTCAGGTCCATTGCAAATTCCATAAACCTAATTTCAGACGAAAGTTTGGCTTTAAAGCCAGACACTCTTGCCCCCAACAAGTGCACCGCATCACGGAGCACATTCTCCCTAGCTTTAACAGATATCCCAAACCCCAAACCATGATAGCCGTCTTCCTAGATGTAGCTAAGGCTTTTGACAAAGTTTGGCACGTCGGGCTGATATACAAGTTATATCAGCTCTGAGTGCCAGATCGTCTTGTGCTCATAGTATAGGACTACCTCAAGAGCCGCAGCTATTGCTATCGTGTCGGAGTCAAATCAAAAAAAGGGCTCCGCGCTTTCCCCGCTTTTGTTCTTACGTAGAGATCTCCCTCTTTGCCGACGATACCGCGATCTATACGACCGGATGGAAGCCAACCCAGCTTCGGAGACACATCCAACGGGCGCTTGTCGCTCTCGGAGAGTGGTTCCGAAGGTGGCGCATCTTGGTGAACCCTGAGAAAAGCGTAGCAATGCGCTTTACTAAGGACACCAAGCGTTGCCTTCCATCCGGTCACATTACGATGTTTGACCAACCCATCCCGTGGGTGAAGTCAACCAAGTACCTAGGAGTTACCCTTGATTATCGACTGAGATTCGACAAACACGTCAAAGTACTCCGCTACAGGGCGTCCTTCTTCCAAGGCCGCCTTTACCATCTCATAGGCAAGCGGAGTAAAATGTCCCTTAGAAATAAGGTGACACTTTACAACGCCTGCATCCGCCCCGTCATGACATACGCGTCTATAGTATTCACGCACGCTAACCCATCAGTCCAAGAACCGCTCCAGATTGTTCAAAATAAATGCAGTACGCGCTCCCTGGTATTAGAGGAACGCCGACCTGCACCTCGATATCGAGCTTCCCTCGATCAGTCAATTCATGAAAGATGCCTCATCCCGCTACTTTGGTGCGGCGCCCCAACACCCCAACCCTCTTGTAGTAAAAGCCTCCGACTACACGACAGACAGTATTGCCTTTCGTAGACGTCCCCGCGATGTCCTGGACGATTCGGACGACGCCATCGCAGTCAAAGTACTGGCAGCGATAGCCTCACCCAATCCGACCACCCCTGGCAACCCGCCAGGGGGTATCAACACACTTAGACACAGACACCGACCCCGCCGGCGAGGTGGAGGGTCCCGTAACACATAGCTATTATTCGCCTTCAAGTTTCTTGCCGATTCTTCTCGAAGGTGTATTACGAATCGGCGGTCAGTTATAAAATTCAATAAAAGGGTTCCTAGCCATTGCTCACCCCATCGATCACTACCTAACGGGGTGTTTAGTTTAGCGATCCAGGGGTGTTTAGTTCGATACCCTCATAATCATACGACCGTCCAAGCCGAGGTCCGTACCCCCTGGGTACCCTTGTGCGGATCGTCAAAATGTAACTTTGGCATGCGCCTTCTGCATCACGCATTGCGGCGTCGCACTTTAGCGCCCAACCCCAAGCCCGGTTGTTCAAGCTGTAAAGGCCAACAGCATCAATCATTACTAAAAAAAAACGACAGAGATCTCGGCCAGTTTACCAATTGAAAAAATAAAATAAAATTGTGGTTAATCTATGGTTTTCAGATTTTTACGTTTAATTGTGCTATAAAAAATTGCTTCTTGCCAATTTTCATGATTCTAGGTCAACGGGAAGTACCCTATGGGTTTTGATTCCCATGTGTTTATCAAAATATACGGCATAATCGGCCGTATCGTTTGATTGCGTTGATTTAGAAGGTTGTTTTATTCACAGCTCCATGGAATTGCATACTTGAGTATTTGATGTTAATTTCAACTTGATCCCTACAAGCGTAACTGAGAAAAATGGTCTTGACAGACCGAAAGACAGATTGACGGAATCCGAAGTGATCCTATAAGGGTTAATTTTTCCTTTTAAGGTACGGAACCCTAAAAACACAAACAACTCGAAACCATTTATTTGGGTCCAGCTATATCCGATTGGCAAGAAGCCACAATTTTCCACAACTAGAAATCCCTTAATTCTAACGTCCAGTATTAAATTGAATTTCATTGACCTAGTGTTAAGTTTTCAAGTCAAACAATTAAGCGAAAGCCTGACAAGGATGCGATTGGACGTCAGATTCATTCTAAATTAGTTGGTTTGTTATCTTGAAAACACGTCTAGAGACACTTGGAGAGCTAAAAAGTCTCTAAACTTTAACGTGTTATGTGTTAACAAGTCGTGCAAAGATAATTGAGTACATAGTTCACAGGTAAAAACCATGTTTTTTATAAGTAAGCTATCTCCAATCCAAATTTCATCAAAATCCGTACAGCCGTATGAGCGTGAAGAATGATGATGATGATAAAATGTATCCTGTTTTATTCAAGGGTATAAGCTATCTCCATTCCAAATTTCATCAAAATCTGTCGAGCCGTTATCGCGTGAAAGCTCCCCAAACAAACAAACAGACAACTTCACTTATATATATTGGTGTGGACTTTTTGGCTTCCGCAGTGGATTCACAGCTTCACTTTTAGACTTCAGTGCTAGTTTGCCGTGAGTTGAGTTTTATTTACCTAAACTCATTTTGTGAGATCTGCATACATTTTAAGTTGGTAACTAAGAATTATAATCGGAGTTATATCTATTTTAATAATGCTTAGTTACTTTTCTACCAAGAAACCATGATAATAGCCCTGCCGTAGGGCAGGGCCACATTTATTAAGCTGCAGGACTTTGCCTGCTTATTAAGCATTGTTAGAGGCCCTCGGGTGGCCTGACAAACTCTGACACCAGATACCAGCCTTATAACACCTCATGTTTCAACCGGGAGAATCATTTAAAGTTGGCTTCGCCGTGGAATTCTGTGATAATCAAGTGTTCGCGTCACGGTTTATGCCAGAAGAAATCTGCAGATGTCGTTAGTGTTGTGTAACGTAACAATTCAGATTTTTACAAAATTTTATGCAGGTAGTTGGAGACAACGCTTGCCCTTCTCGAAGCTGACTCCCGCTACTTCAGTCTTCTCGTGACAACTTGATCGAAACGTCGAAGTAAATAAATAAATTAACTATACTACCTCATACGACAAGCTGCCTAATGCTTTTACGGAAACACTAGCGCCAACCCAAGTACTTCCATACAACCTGGAACTAAATCTGCAGACCCAAATACCAATTAAAATAAGTAAACCGTCCGAGCTCACGTCCGCAGCCGCTACCGCGTAGAAAGCACTGCATTCAATGGGTCAGGGGTCGCTGCGGTCTCTTTGTGTAAATCATCCAGCTTGCGTCACGTACGAGATACGTACAGCTTGTATAGCTTGAGCCTAGTGCAGATTGTAGCGCTTACTACATCACTTAGGAATATTTACTCTTGGTTTTAGGTATCTATTTCGTATTATGGATGCGTGATTACACAGTAAATAGTCTTCCTCATTACATTGGGGGATGTACCTACTACACATTTCCCCATGATGTATTATCTTGAACCAATCCACTTGGTTTGGTCTATTACTTCGGTGATATACAAGACGTGACAAGTCTGCCTTATACGATCTTAAAATATGTACCTAGAATATTGTACTAATGATGCGGCCTTTAGTTTTTTGTTCTATCAACAATCACTTTTCAAATTATAACCGAAACCATTATTTTACTTATAAGCCATTTAAAAGCAAAAAGTAATCACCCAGAACTTTGAACCCGAAAGTCCTGCTAAATAATACTAAATAGTTGTTAAGTCTATGCCCAACATAATAAATATCACCGTTTCTAATACTTATTGTAAATACGTAAGTTTGTTAGTGAATGTGTATGTTGCTACTTCTTCACATTGAAACAGCTCCACGATTTTGAGTGAAATTTGGAATGGAGAAAGCTTATATCCTGAATTAACAGCAATTGATACTTTTCATCGTCGTCGTCCACCCAGGTGAAACCGCGGGGCGCATCTAGTAATTTCATACTGCAGACTGGAAATTGTAAAATCAAAGTCTACTGTTACAAACTAAGCTCCTTCGAAAATTGAAAATGTTCCAGCAAAGCAACGGCATCTATTTCCACAGCAATCCATTGAAACAATAGAAACGAATCCCAGACACTTGGTCTGTTTGTTTGTTTTGTAGGAACTACGATTCCATCCTCTCGCGGCGGCAATTTCCGCTCTAGACAGATTTGTAAATAAATAAATAATACCTCCGCCATGCAGGGCTTGACGAGTTGGATTTCATTTCAATTACCGGACACCTGTATAGTTAAGTACTTAGAGATGTCAATTAACGGTTTCCGAGCTTTGAATCGTTTTTCGTTTTATTTAGATTACGTAAGCAAGGCTTAAATAAAGTAGATAAAAGGAAAGAATAGCTGCCAGATGGGACTGAAAGACCTAGTTGAAGTTAGCGCAGTCCAGAGGCGAATGGCATATAAGAGAGGAGGCTTATACCCAGTAGTGGGTAAGGACACAAACAGACAAGCAGAGGCACATTCTTTGGAATGTATGATACAAGTTTAGATTATCTTGTAAGTTTCTTGATAAAATTTCTACTTAATTTATGTCATCAATGCGAAATCTTGGGTATTAAAGATGACTGAATGCCATTGGCGCCGTCTTTGTAATTTTTTATACATTCATGATTTCTAATAAAAAGTAAGTTTTCGTCCCCAATACAATATTATTATTTACGTAAGATTTAAATTATTAAAGAAATAGATAAATCCCAATATCACAGTTATTAATATATCTACTCTTGCTCTAAGGAAATATAAACATGTCAAACATTGAATTCTAACTGGTGATATTTCACCTCTATCTCAATTAGAGTCACATAAAAGTTAAATTAATATTTCAATCATCCGTGATGATTCACCTAAGGTCAGACGTTACGATACCTACCTTCAGATACATTAAATCACGAAATTGTGTTCGCTTTCCTAGTTACAAGGCCAGGGCACATTTCATTTCTAATTGTTTTTTGTAAATTTTAATATTGAATAATTTTACGTTAACGAGAACAAAGCCGTTACGGGTCGTGGGAAATTATTGCTCAAGCAGATATCGAGAGATAATTGAATTATCATTTTTTATTTCATAAGTATTTATTTGTTTTAATTTTCTTATCAGATGCAATGCGAACTTTGTAGGTGATAAATTTGATGATACTGGAAAAAGCAAGTATTTATAAAGATATAGATTAGTTGTATTATTTTAAAATACCAAAAGCTAGTCTGATTTGTAAATTTTAAACTGCTGTTGGATTCTAATAGAAAAAAGTATGCAAACGTTCTTAGAAACTAAGGAACGTTGGATTTATTGGTCATTTTATTCAATATCACTCAAGGAAGTTCATATTATAACAATCTTTAGAGATCTTAATAAAAAAACTGGATTATAGATATAAATCATTATTATTATATGAAAATTATAATGTGACGACTGTGAACACTGGCTAAAAATAAACTAAATTATAATGACTGTGAACACTGGCTAAAAATAAACTAAATTATAATGAGTGTGAACAATGGCTAAAAAAAACTAAATTTAAGAAGACAAAAGGTTAAATGAACACCAAACCAATTTACTGTAAGTTTAATTTGTCATAGCTTCACTGGATTCACCGCATCTAATAACGCATTATTCGATTGTCGATTCCATATCGATTAGTCGATCATCGATAGCACCGATAGCATTCGTATCGCTTTCCAATGTGGGAATTTTCCTTTGTATACGATTTAAAGATTTTGAAGTAAGCGTGGGATCTTTGAAGATAATCTGTTGCCTATTATATGGGAAACCAGCGTTTAGTTATTTTGTACTTCCGGAAAAAATGTGTGCTTATTTTAAAAAGATAAAGATCGAAACTGAAAATAAGACCCAGTGAATTGATTCTGATAAATTTAAACTATGCTTTGTTTCGCGTCCAACTATTTCAAAAACTCAGTCATTTCTCGAACGCAAAAAAAGTTTCAACAAACATTTCATCTCAGTAGACCTTTAATTGTAAAAAGCAAAGCTTCAAAAGCTTTGTTAGAATCAAAAACGATTTAGTTAATAACAAGATTTTTATATTATTTTGTATGTTTTACCAAAATATACCTGAGTACAATAATTATTACTAGTGCTGTTCATATTACTTGCTTTTATTATATAAACATACGTTACAATTATTATTATTTTTCTTACCAACGCATTTTGCTCTATATTATAGTACATTACTGCCGCGGTCTGTAATGACTGCGTTGCTGGCAGCGATGATGATGGTCGAGAGCGTAGCTAAGTTAAGTTCGAGGCCATCACAGCGCGGTCAGCATTGCAGCCCTTGATGGCCAAGCTGGAATGAAGGTCGAGACCGAAGGTCGAGGCCTTTATAGCGCGGACAGCAAGGGCTGCAATGATGGCCAAGCTTGAAGGCCGAGAACTTAACTAAGCAAAGCTCGAGGCCATCATAGCATGGCCAGCAGGGCAGTCATTGCGGACCAAGGCTTGTATAGTGCTTTACTCAAACAATGCGAGGAATTTAAATAAAACCAGCTTAGTATAAATAAGAATTTACTCGCAATGCAACAACAACGATAACAAGAACGACAACGACAACAACAACGTCCACAACAACAGAAACAGAAACAGTAACAGAAACAGAAACAGAAACAGAAACAGAAACAGAAACAGAAACAGAAACAGAAACAGAAACAGAAACAGAAACAGAAACAGAAACAGAAACAGAAACAGAAACAGAAACAGAAACAGAAACAGAAACAGAAACAGAAACAGAAACAGAAACAGAAACTGAAACTGAAACTGAAACTGAACAGAAACTGAAACTGAACAGAAACAGAAACAGAAACATCACATCAGCTTTCAAACAAAAAAAGCGGTCCATTCGTCTGGGAGCTACGCCTCTCTTTTCGCGTTCTGGGTTAACGAACCCACGGAATAAATAATAGTGCTACGACAAAAGACGACAATAATAGATTTTCAAAGGAAATTGCTGGCCGCAAAACACGACAATAATGAAATTCCATACAACTTTGCTGGCGCCTATTCAAGCAGCGCGGCAAGGTCGACTTTGCCCAAAGAAGGTTGTCGAAATACTACTATTACTAGTATTGTTTGAGTAAAGTTTACTATTATAAAGTAAATCCGTTATTAGATGTAAGATCTAGATCTACCAATAAGTTTTGTACTATTTGTATTTAAGATCTGTGGATTTTGTGAACTAAATAAAAAATACATTGTAATTATTATCAGAATCTCAAAAACCCACCCTGTCTCATATGATTTTGACCTACTTAACATACCATCTAACATTATTCTCAAACATAAATGAAAATACTCTTTAAGCATTACGTATTTCAAAAGGATGATATACCTACCTGCTAACCTAGCCAAAAGTAGGTACATACTCTAATTGCATATTAAGATTACACGTATTACTTCATTTTAATTGCAATAATTTTCAAATGACATAAATACACTTCAATTTTTTTTTTCATAATGGCCATGCAAGTTACGATTGCGCAATCGACAACATAAAAGTGTTATCGATTAAAACGAATCGATTATGCAGTCTCGCCTCAAGGGTTAGGATGTAAGGGCTAGTGATTGCTTGCAATAAAAATAATCGCGATTACGTTTATAGCCAGCATGCTTCTTCCGGAGGTACTTATTTGGTGCCATCAGACACGTTTGACAACTTTTATATTTCAGTTCAGATAACACCAAAATAACTAATTTCAACCTTGCGACTAAGAACTCAAAGATGTTGCGTTATATTTAAAGTGCGACGGATATACTTGTAGTTAAGTGTTAAGACAATGCCGGCATCAATCGATTCTCACTTACATAATTTTTATAATCGGTCAAGTGTAAAAGTGCACATGACTTGTGAGCTACAATAGCTTTATTGAATAAGTTATATAAAAAGCCCTTTCTAAACGTAATAGCCTAAAACCTGTCCCCTTAATAATAGTGTTAAAGTTTGGGAGAAATTGTAACGACTTTCTTAGGAGATCGTTTTAATCGCTTGTCAACTTTTACTTAACTTTTTAACTCGCTACGCATGTGTATTAATTTGATTTATGATCGTTACTAACGTAAGTAGTACCACGTACTGTGCTACCACAGTGGAAGGAATATACATAATTTTGCCACTGTTTTTGTCGATTTTCAGTCTAGCATAGACGTCCGTCCGTCTTCTCATATCTCTTTGGAATATTGTATATTGAACACGGTGATAAAGTCATTTACTTAGTTTCTAAAGGCAACCATAAGTTTTTTATGAATGAAAGTAAAGTAAAATTCAGGAACACCTACCATACAGCAGTAAGTACCATAAAGTATGTACAATGAAGATACTAATTAAATGGTCTGGAGACCAAAAATAAGCTTAATTTTGGTCCACAGATGTTATATTTTTGTTAGAATATTATTATTTTATAATTCGTGTTTTTCTTTTTGTCTGTCTGTTCGTAAATTACGTAAAAACTATTGGACCGATTGAAACGCGGGGTTCACTGGGTTGCTTAGGTTTTGACAGTTTGATATTGTTAATTATAGGATATATTCATGTTTTTTTCCGTCAACTTGAGCATAAAGTGGTGGGTAGGGTGTGATACTAAATCTATACTTATAATAAATCAATAAGAACGAAAACGTCTGCACAAAGAAGATAATTAAAAAAACATGTCTATGGTACTTAAAATAAGCTACTGTACAATAATATATCATTTTTTTAAATCGTATCTATCTGTTTGTTTGTCTGTATGTTTGTTCGCACAGCACGTAAAAACTACTGGATTAATTGCGATGCGGTTTCCACTGTTCGTTAGCTTAGGGTTAAACTTAAAAACTGGGGTAATTGGTATCTTAATCCGATGATAATATGAGAGACATGGATATAAAACTATATGACGGCTGAACGAAATGAGAAGAAATGTAGTATATTGTCTTTATAGGTACTTTTGGTCCTGGAATAACACGTGTGCCCACACGTGTACGTACTTTTAAATCTGATGAAGTAAAGCGCCAAAGCCGCGGGCACAGCTAGTGACTGTAATAAATTGAACTGTTGATTTTATTAGAACGAGTGGAACAAGGACTTCTAGACAAATTGGACGAATCAGCGTTTGTACGTATGTATAAATATAGGTAAATTTATTTTACGATAACTTTAGAAACGTTGATTCCGATTTATCTGAAATGTAACTAGCTATAATAATAAAATATTTTCAACATTTGTAGATATAGGTACCTATCTATATGAGCGGATTCCGTTTGGGGGTTGTTGAGATATCGGGGCCTAATTAAAGGCCCAAGGGCCAAATTTCAAAGTCAAACATCAGGATAAAAGCTCAGTGAACCACGCGCGCACATAAACCGGTTTTTGTACTGAGTTTCGGTTTCTGAGTTTGAGTATTATTTCTGGGCAGACCGATAGTTACAATAATTGATGTTATTTGGATAGTTACATAAAAATAACCATCGTAAATTACTTTATTTATCTAAAGATGGCTAACCTGACCAGTAAATACATCATCATTAACACTAACTGGTCAATAAAACTACAATCATTAACGACCGCGCAACGAATGCGCTGATGCCAAATATTCAGACCGCGGGCATCGGCATCGCTGACCGGAAGGCCGTCATTTAATCTCTTTTTATCTATCTTTGGACAATTATAGCCATGCGTGTATAGTATACGAGACAAACAGTGACTAATCTTCGTACAAGTCTCAAACTGAAAAGCGTATGCAGCAAAGATGTTTTAACAAGCAGCAAATGTAGATTAGAAACTTTTTTTTTAATTTATTATGCATTGTCATCGAGTTGTGAGCTACCCTGAAAGTTTCAGCCGGATAGCTAATCGGGAAGTACTCTAAATTTGAGTTGCAAGATTCCAACCGGAACGACAGACAGACAAACAAGAAATTCACTTAAATATTCAAATGAGGATCAGTTTCATAGTTACTACATATTAGTACGAAGATCCGGTATTAATAAACGTATGTTTACAATTTTCATAGAGAGGAAAGGAAGTTTTCAATTCTCTTGGTTTTGTTTGTGTGTGTTAAACATAAATCTTCATATCTTCGAAATTTATCGACCCGTTTGTATGTTTTCTTTTATTTGAAAGTGAAGACCAGGTTGCCCCAAATAAATGTAACCTTTTTTTAAGTAAACCCGTTTGAATTCCTACATTTGTTTGCAAACAAATATTATTTAGTATCTGTTAGTATATATTTATATTTCAGTTCAGATAACACCAAAATAACTAATTTCAACCTTGCGACTAAGAACTCAAAGATGTTGCGTTATATTTAAAGTGCGACGGATATACTTGTAGTTAAGTGTTAAGACAATGCCGGCATCAATCGATTCTCACTTACATAATTTTTATAATCGGTCAAGTGTAAAAGTGCACATGACTTGTGAGCTACAATAGCTTTATTGAATAAGTTATATAAAAAGCCCTTTCTAAACGTAATAGCCTAAAACCTGTCCCCTTAATAATAGTGTTAAAGTTTGGGAGAAATTGTAACGACTTTCTTAGGAGATCGTTTTAATCGCTTGTCAACTTTTACTTAACTTTTTAACTCGCTACGCATGTGTATTAATTTGATTTATGATCGTTACTAACGTAAGTAGTACCACGTACTGTGCTACCACAGTGGAAGGAATATACATAATTTTGCCACTGTTTTTGTCGATTTTCAGTCTAGCATAGACGTCCGTCCGTCTTCTCATATCTCTTTGGAATATTGTATATTGAACACGGTGATAAAGTCATTTACTTAGTTTCTAAAGGCAACCATAAGTTTTTTATGAATGAAAGTAAAGTAAAATTCAGGAACACCTACCATACAGCAGTAAGTACCATAAAGTATGTACAATGAAGATACTAATTAAATGGTCTGGAGACCAAAAATAAGCTTAATTTTGGTCCACAGATGTTATATTTTTGTTAGAATATTATTATTTTATAATTCGTGTTTTTCTTTTTGTCTGTCTGTTCGTAAATTACGTAAAAACTATTGGACCGATTGAAACGCGGGGTTCACTGGGTTGCTTAGGTTTTGACAGTTTGATATTGTTAATTATAGGATATATTCATGTTTTTTTCCGTCAACTTGAGCATAAAGTGGTGGGTAGGGTGTGATACTAAATCTATACTTATAATAAATCAATAAGAACGAAAACGTCTGCACAAAGAAGATAATTAAAAAAACATGTCTATGGTACTTAAAATAAGCTACTGTACAATAATATATCATTTTTTTAAATCGTATCTATCTGTTTGTTTGTCTGTATGTTTGTTCGCACAGCACGTAAAAACTACTGGATTAATTGCGATGCGGTTTCCACTGTTCGTTAGCTTAGGGTTAAACTTAAAAACTGGGGTAATTGGTATCTTAATCCGATGATAATATGAGAGACATGGATATAAAACTATATGACGGCTGAACGAAATGAGAAGAAATGTAGTATATTGTCTTTATAGGTACTTTTGGTCCTGGAATAACACGTGTGCCCACACGTGTACGTACTTTTAAATCTGATGAAGTAAAGCGCCAAAGCCGCGGGCACAGCTAGTGACTGTAATAAATTGAACTGTTGATTTTATTAGAACGAGTGGAACAAGGACTTCTAGACAAATTGGACGAATCAGCGTTTGTACGTATGTATAAATATAGGTAAATTTATTTTACGATAACTTTAGAAACGTTGATTCCGATTTATCTGAAATGTAACTAGCTATAATAATAAAATATTTTCAACATTTGTAGATATAGGTACCTATCTATATGAGCGGATTCCGTTTGGGGGTTGTTGAGATATCGGGGCCTAATTAAAGGCCCAAGGGCCAAATTTCAAAGTCAAACATCAGGATAAAAGCTCAGTGAACCACGCGCGCACATAAACCGGTTTTTGTACTGAGTTTCGGTTTCTGAGTTTGAGTATTATTTCTGGGCAGACCGATAGTTACAATAATTGATGTTATTTGGATAGTTACATAAAAATAACCATCGTAAATTACTTTATTTATCTAAAGATGGCTAACCTGACCAGTAAATACATCATCATTAACACTAACTGGTCAATAAAACTACAATCATTAACGACCGCGCAACGAATGCGCTGATGCCAAATATTCAGACCGCGGGCATCGGCATCGCTGACCGGAAGGCCGTCATTTAATCTCTTTTTATCTATCTTTGGACAATTATAGCCATGCGTGTATAGTATACGAGACAAACAGTGACTAATCTTCGTACAAGTCTCAAACTGAAAAGCGTATGCAGCAAAGATGTTTTAACAAGCAGCAAATGTAGATTAGAAACTTTTTTTTTAATTTATTATGCATTGTCATCGAGTTGTGAGCTACCCTGAAAGTTTCAGCCGGATAGCTAATCGGGAAGTACTCTAAATTTGAGTTGCAAGATTCCAACCGGAACGACAGACAGACAAACAAGAAATTCACTTAAATATTCAAATGAGGATCAGTTTCATAGTTACTACATATTAGTACGAAGATCCGGTATTAATAAACGTATGTTTACAATTTTCATAGAGAGGAAAGGAAGTTTTCAATTCTCTTGGTTTTGTTTGTGTGTGTTAAACATAAATCTTCATATCTTCGAAATTTATCGACCCGTTTGTATGTTTTCTTTTATTTGAAAGTGAAGACCAGGTTGCCCCAAATAAATGTAACCTTTTTTTAAGTAAACCCGTTTGAATTCCTACATTTGTTTGCAAACAAATATTATTTAGTATCTGTTATTTACTACAAGATCACAAATTAAAATTCCGATGGTAAAGTTATTCTATATAAAACTAGAATACCTACAAAGTATTCATAACATAATATTAACCTGATGGATGTATAGTATTATTTTTGCTTCTTGCCGATACAAGTGAACCACCTGCAGAAGCTAAGCTACTGCTTCTATTTCTACAAAAAAACAATTACAACCGTTTACAAGTGCAATTAAACATGTTAAGTAACAAACGCATAACTGAAATGGTCAATTACTAGATTAGTAGAAAGCACCCCGGTCACGACTGGACAGTGTTATGTGCTCGCCGTGATTTGGACGTTCAGTGCTTATTGAAATAGGAACGCGTGTATTTGAATACTTGGAACTGTGAAGCTTGGGCATTGTGTTAAGTTAGGTCCAGGTTGAACTCTACTGTTCGTGTATACAGAGGAAGGTGATGAGTTAAAAGAACCTTGATAATGAAGTAGCTACTTAAGGCTATTGAGTACAGATGAAGAACTTTTTCATACATTCTTAGTCCTATAACTGTCGTCAAAAACTGCTATTCAGATTGAAACCAATCTTTATAGATAGATTAGGCTAACATAAATATCTTCAATTTTTCACAAATACTCAATCGGTAAAGTTTACAGTGCTTACAGCAAACGGATAGACTAATTGCAATATGGGTTTTAATTGAAAGCTTGAGTTGAGGAGATGGTTCTTAGTTTCGTTTGAAACAAATCGGTGCAACTGTTCCTAAGGTATTCAGTTATAATTACTCTTCATGAAGTGGTCTCTCAATGGACCTAAATCTCAATATGCCTACCTCGCGTTTGGTTTAGGCACACTACGACTTAGGCACACTGCGTTTTATGTACGCTGAGAGCAAACGCAGCGAAGGACTGGTGATGAAGACCATATGAAGACCTGAATCAAGGGGATCTGTGTCATCAAAAAACTCTGAAATTAAGTTTTGGACATTACAAGATGGCGAAACTAAGTATGGCCCGTGCTTTTTAAATTTTAACAAAATTAATTGAAGAAGTCTTCTGATTTACTCTTCTTTTTTCATATCGATGATTCAATTAATTATTTTTGCCCAGAATGCCGCTACTGCAGCCCCGTAGCCACATAGAGGTCTGTGAGAGTGCAGGTGGCAGAATGAGGGCACAACAACAAATGCTGAATCGTTTATGCAGAGGCACCACAATCACATTGTGACCTGTCATGGTCAAAATATTCCCACCTACTCAGGTTGCTTCTGCAGCGGCCCTCTTGAGTCCGGAGTCGGTAAGTGACTTCCACTTAGATAACGGGAGGTCACAACCTTCAGGGAGATGCTTGGCAGGTGAAATATGGACAGGGTGACAGTGTATGTATCTTCTGCCACAATTTGAGACGAGGTCTGCCTTTATCATCACCTTTGACTTAGTAAAATACATAATTCTTCTTACCAGACATTGACGGGTGATTGGCTCGAGCCACCGGCTACTATTTGTAATATCCAATGGCAGTTAATCATAATCATTTAGGGGACCGCTCTCGCGGTCGCTTTCTTGGATCCGCTGGAGAAAGGTGTTACATAATATTAGTTTTGTTTGTGATCTTCTTTTTCAATTTGTTTGACGCACCTCTGTTGGTTGGTCCTAGATGTTTTGAGAATTGTGTGACATCGTGTTTTGGTTCAGAGTTTTTTTTTACTGCTTTGCGTTTTACCAAACCTCACTTGATGAGTGTGATGGTGAAGATTAAGTCGAAGATAGAACCCGCTCGTCATGATGATATATTGACTATATATTGACTATATTATTGCAGAAAACACCGTCGCCAAAAGTGAGTTCCATGACAATTAATGAAAGAGCAATAATATTTACATATTGAAAATAGTGTGTTTTTAATAGTTTCAGTATATTTTAACTTACGGAATGGTTCAAATTTCATCACAATTGGTTCAGTAGTTTTAAATATATGGGCTTTTAACAGTTTCCAGTAGGGCTTTCTTCTTAGCAAACGAAATTAAGTAGTTTATTATCTTATGCCTACTTTATCGTACCTATAAAGTTATAAAGTAAGAAATAAAAACTAAATTAACAAAAAAAAAATTTTTTTTCTTATAGTATTAAAAGTCGTTTTTTTTTATTAGCATGAACTGTAAAAAAGCTCAAATAATAATGATCAAAAGAATTGTTTCCATTACAGTCAACATGATGTAATATGGAGCATCTCTCTCTCTCTCTCTCTCTCTCTCTCTCTCTCTCTCTCTCTCTCTCTCTCTCTCTCTCTCTAAGTTATGTACGGTTTTCCCTCGAGCGGCTAAACTCTGACACCAGAGACCAGCCACTAACGACAAACAAACAGCAAGATCAACATTTTCACTTTGTTGATGTGCAAACAGAGTCGGATCTTTTTTTCAAACTAGCCAATTAAGTATGAAAGTATTTTGATGACTGAAACATTTTGCCTGTCTCTAAAATTATTGATTAGCCAATTTTAGGCTTCGTCAAGACGTCAATAAAACAATACCAAAATAGCAATTTGCAAAGTAACCTTTGCGCTTGACAACAAAATAATAACAATGGTGTGATTACAATAGAATCACCTCAGGCGAGCTGACAGACAAACACACAGATTATTGATAAATAACTTTTACAGAGAAGAAAGTTAACCCAAGCTAAAGATTTATCACTTTAATTATTTTTTATTTAAAATCCGAGTGACATGTGAAAGAGAAATGATTGAAAAGAGTTATTCTGCCCACCTGATATGTCTTCAATAACAATTGACTCAATCAAAGCCTCAGGAAAAGTTCAAATTTTGTAGCAAAGGTTAAAGGATGTGAAGAGAAAGGATTGCTTAAGGGTATTATTGCTACAGACGGATTATCAGACTACTTAATTGTACGAATATAGCGAAAAATAATTTGCAATACCTGTACCAAGAAGATTTAAAAATAGAAGAATCCAAACCGCCAAATCGAAAGTGAAGCTTAGAAAATGACAGCTGGCATGTGTTGTTGAGGGGGTTTTGTAGTTGATACACAATTTCATCACAATAGACTGCATTGTTTATGATTTTTCGTGAGAACTTGACAGAATGAACACGTCGTTTTCCTACATCCTACTTGAACAATTATATAAGTTTTCAGGAACATCACTAGGCATTTATATCAAAAAATGTAAATGAAAGGAAAAACGATTTGCAATTATCCTGTTACTTACCCTTTTTACTCAACTGCGGTTATGTGTTAGGGTTGTATGTATGTTTGTTTGTCATTTCTCCTTTGACGGCATCATCTAGAACGTTTAAAAAAATATGAATATATAGATACTCGTAATTAGCATCAGACACGAAATTTTGTGTACGCATTATATTATTACATGGCTGCTGCTCTCCAAGTTGGCTCCTGATTAGGGAACTCCTCAACGGTTAACAGCGCAGGCACGAAATGGTGTATAATCATTTAATTTTGATAGCCTGTTCTAAATTTCACCATGATGACATGGCTACTGCATAAAAGCTTTTTGTAGCGTTTTTAATTTACTTATATTAAACGTTCTTGGGCAGAGCCCAATATTTTTTTTTCTTTTCTGCAGCAGTGCTCTTTCTGGTCCTTATAGTTATGTTGTAATGAAAGTGGATCTTCATTAACCTGTTGTTATAACCTGTCGCCGCTAGGTTGATGTGACCCGGGAGCGATTTATATAATCAGATAGGTGTGAAACTCTAACGACTATTCTGTATAAGGCATTCATTAAGGTATTCAGTGAATTTAAAGGTTAATTTCTAAAAAGTTGACTTTGTAATTGATCATTAAGTCTTAATTAGGAGATGATGAGATGATGCAACTTATGTGTTAATTGCACTTAATCAGCTATACCTATGTCCAGCTACTAACTAGTTAAGAAATTTTACGGTTTGCAGATTTCACGCGTAGTATTAACTAGCTCTGTACGCGGATTTGCTCTCGTTTTATTATTTCTGGGATATATCTTGATATAAGGCTCTTAGGTGTTATTCTAAAACCAAATGTACCAAAATATAACGACTTTTATAAATTTTCGTTCATAGGACAAATAGTTTTTATAGATTGCTCGGCTTCTACTCGTCAGATTGAGATATAAAGTACACCAATTTTTAAGTAAAAACCTAACTATCCACCAGCGAAAACCGCATTGCAATCGGTCAAGTATTACAGACACCATTGCGAAGCGGTAACTGATCCCCTCTATCTAGATTTATGCGAAGGATAAACACTGGCATACCCGATGCAATCTAAGTTTTGCTTGTAAGCACTTCAAGTTTCGTGTGAAGTCGAGTGTGCAACTTAGTTGCGAACTTTCGCGTCCTTGGTTAGGAGTTGGAGGCAAATTTGAAGATTTTGGTTGTCCTGGAATTTTGCCATTCATATTTCAACCATTTCCACTGAAGCTATCGGGCTGAAATTTGGCACACACGTTTTGTTCTCGTGACAATGCACGATGACTTATACGCCGCAATTTTTTATCCAATATGGCGGACGTTCGAAAATGGCGAATAATTTTAATTTTTATTTTATTTTATTATCAAAGGAAAACTAACGGCTACATAGTTACAATACAGATAATATAAGTTAAAAGAAGGCCACAGGTAAACGGATGACCACATAAATAATAGGATAGATATAATATCAACAAACTTAATTATAAACTGTAAGATTAGGCAAAGTATTTATCGTTCATCAAAAGCTTAAGTTTAAAGCGGACGTGTTATCAATGTCCTTAGCGAGTGTGTTATAACTTCTACATGCCATTATCAAATAACAATTTTTCCTGTAACAACTGCGTACAGAATACATGTACCATTTGGTTCTACTTTCTTAGTGTGGCAGCTGGCGTGCGCAACCCCAGTAGTCCTAGTAACTCTGGACAGTCGATCGTTACGTTTGCTACGTTATGTAGGTATGCTATGTCCGATACATGTCTTCTCTCGTGTAAAGGGAAGTAAATGAAATGTTTTGCACCGTGATCGATAGTCAGTCGAATATTTCCTGACTTATAACAGCAACCCCAATTTTGGTTGTAGTACAATATATCTTTCTTCTATCCGATATAATAAAGAAGTAAGTAACAATAGTTTGTACAATGAACATAATAAAAAAACTTGGTGATGGGGACTTAAAATAAGCTACTGAACAAATGATGATATTTGTTGATAAATTGTATTTTATAAGATAGATATTTTTATCCCAAAAAAATATCCACGCGGAGCGCATATAGTTTCATAATTTGAATATTAAAATCTAAATCTAAATAAGAATAGAATTAGCGGGCTGGAGCTTGGCTACCGATAGGCTTGTAAGGGCATTGGGTTGGGTATCCATCTGTTATAAATAGCAAGTATCAGTTTTACAACCAGGCAAGCGTTTGAAGATGAGACGAAGCAATGACAGCCCACACACACACACATTGTATTCAACTTAAGCAAGTTATTTTTTATTGTTTTTGGTCCCAGGTTAAATTATGTTTTTTGCTCTTTTGTTCATATTGTTGGTACAGTTTAATTTGCCTCGCTTATGTTTATATTTGTTTCCTGCTTGAGTAACACCACAGTTTAAGCAATTGCTGAAAACCAGCCCTACGTAGACTAAATGTACCTATAGTCTGCGTAGTACAGTGCTGAGCTTACCCCATTTGCCAAACATGCAAGGTATACCGAGATACTCGTAACATGACACGTGGCATAACATGGATCACAGACACAGGAGCCTAATGAGCCATCATAGATTTATTGTTGCATGACATGTTTTCCATTTACATACCTTTGAGTTTTGTTTTGTTTAATTTAATTTAAGTTTTATTGGCAATTAATTATTTTTATTCTTCTTTATTATTTTTTGCAGTAAGTACATATTCACTCTCGACCTAAACACACCCAGGCTATATATTATTTTACCTGGAAAACCGATTATGGCAGAGCGTTCCATTTCTTTGCTGTTATAACACCTCTAAAGAAAACGTAAAGCTAAAACGTTAGGTGAGTATAGGTAGAACTACTAACATATAAGTTATTTAAAAAACATTTTAAAAAAGGATTTCTGCAGTAGCCATATCATGGAAAACTTAAAAACCGGCTATCATAATAAAATGCGTACTCATAATTTCGTACTGTGTAACCATTGATGAGTTCCTTTATCTTGAGTTAATCCTGGATGTCGATTCAGGTCATGCGTACCATAAAAATGCATGGTCATCGGAACTAAACCATCATGTAAAAATTCAACCCCGTATGATAAAAGGAAGTTATTCTTAATCAGCTTACGAGGTTTTACATAAACAAACATACATACATTCATTGTAAGTTAAATACAAGTTTATGATCGTAATAACTAGCTTAAAAGCTAAAAAACACGCCTGCAATGCCAAAAAAGAATCTATGCCAATAAATTATAAACTGTTGCAAAGTGCTTATCAAGGCCTTCAATTTGATACCCATATAGTAAAATTTGAAGAAAAAATATTTATTTCGCATTTGAAAATACTGTCGCGATAACGAATTTAAAAAAAAAACTGTCATACTCGAGGGGATGTAAGGATACTAACAATACCCCATACTTCTATATCTGTTTAGGTATTTCAAAGCTATGGGAGAATAAAGAAACTTACATACATACATACAAACATACATGAATCCGTATTTTATTGTATTTAGTACTAGCTTTCCCGCCCGCGACTTCGTCCGCGCGGACTACTGTTTATTTCGAAAAAAAACATCCTATGTTCTTTTAGGATATTAAAAACCAATGCATAAGTAGGTATAGCACCAATGCTTTTGATGTTTTTTGACATACTTGTTATTTCGTTTCCATGGCAACCGTTTCTTACAGCGAGTAAACAACATTTTTCCAATGTTTCTAGTGGAAACTTACAATTGTGGAGATAAAAATTACCCCTTGTTTTATTCCAGAGTATAAGTTATCTCCATTCCAAATTTCATCAAAACAAATAAAAAACTAACAAACAAACAGACAATGTTTCACTTTCATATGTTGGTGTGAGTACCATAAGGACATAAGGAGACATAAAGTACATAACATAAGTGACATAAGGATATAATATACCAGCTAAGGTCTTATTTTAGACTTCCTCTACAACAATTGTACATTAAATTTAGCTATTTTATTATTATCCGTTCGAGATAAAAGATACTGATCTCTGCTTCCGCGAGAGAGTATTTGACATTTTGACCTCAACAGTATTTTACAACGAAGTACAGTGTTTCTCAACATGAGGTCCGATGGTTGCTGGACTTCGAGCAACTACCAAAATCGAGCAACTAGTGTAGTTGTTCGATGCTGATGGATCACAGTTTTTACTGTCTTAATAACTACCTAGATTCACGTTAGGGTTAAAGTTATAGTAATTTTAGTTTTTTTTTGTCGCATTTACCTATCAAATTATCATTTAAGTATCAATTTTTGCATGCTATTTAATACGCTAAATGAGTCAGGAATACATTTGAATAAAATAAAATATATATTATTGGATTCTATTCATTTGTGCAAATTATGTTCTGAAATATACAATCATCTTATATCGCAATATACAATCATCGTTACTTTTTCACGAAATTTCAATAATGCAGTGGTAAAAAGATTATTCATGTGATCAGTTCAGTTCAGTGAACTGTAGGCAGTGCATTATCGGCCTTACAGTTTAGGTCATCATAGTGATTGGCAAAGGCAGTTGCAAGATTCCACCCGTAAAGACAATCAAGAAAGTGACTTAACAAAAACGTGGTAATATACATAAATAGTGATTGTACGTGCCAAAGCAAACTACAATAACATGATTCAGTCCTAGACCGACACTAAAAAGATTGAACATAGCTGGCATAGAAGCTATAAAATAATTAAGAAACGGCGCACACTACACAAATCGAAATTTAATTATCCAAAGACTAGTTATAAAGAAACGTTTTTGATTTTTTGATAAGTGTAATTTAAAGTTAATGCGTGCTCGATTGATTTCTGTGCTTCTTTACTAACAGGCTATGATTAGACAATTATACGCAAGGTTTGTTTAAAGGCCATCAATTAGACAGAATTAGACGAATTTAAATAAATATTAGCTCACTAATGCTGCTTAGGTATTTTCATAATTAAATTGTAGTTGTAATCTATGTAACTATTGGTTGGACTCCTCTACTGCAAGTGTCTGCCTGGGGAAGTACGCTTTGTCTGACCCTCTATAATCTCTTTATGGGTTAGTGTAATAGGGTCCAAAATCATGCTTCGCGGATCCACAACAATATTATTGCTTTTTAAAAACGAAACGTTTTCCTATAGGTTCCGTCACATTTTTTACCGCGTCGTTTTTTGCTACGTCGACGATTTCCTTGAGATTTCTAGGCTGAAGATCTTAAATATACATTTTTATTTGAGGAAAGAGGCTACAGTGAATTTCTCCAGACATGTATTGAAAACTGTTGTATGACATCGCTTAAATGAAATAATTGTAACTGTATGCAACAAAATTACTAAAACACAATTTATCAAGGGCGGCCAGCGCAGTGCAGTGTTAAATCCCTACCAAACCTCTAAATCCCTAATAATAATAAAAAAAACGGTGTGCAAGATTTATAACTTATTTTGTTGGCCTCCCTTTCTTTTCACTCTCTCTCTCTCTCTCTCCCTATTTTGTGCTGAGATGGATCAATCTTCAGAAAGGAGTCCAGCTTTTCCCACCATCTACATCTAGTACGGGCTTGATTTTAGTTTAAAAAACTATATTAAAATTTCTCTCTTCCTCTCTTTCTACTATACCCATACATTTTTAGCGACCAACAGAGCGAATACAGCATTAACATTGTGGAATGAAAATGTATAATTATAATAACATAATGTTTTAATTTTAAGAGCTAAAATAACATTATTAAAACAATTTTGTTCAAGGTTTTGTAATCTCGAAACCTTATTGCGTAATTCATTTTTTTCCTACATTAGTAATCTAATAAGTAGTCTTCTTTAAAAAGCCTTCATCCAAGCAACACATTCACGGCTCACGATTGACAAGGTCAGAAAAGAATAGGTGCATTAATTTGACTCCTGTAGACTCAAAAGTCTGACCAAATCTGACCAGTTTGAGGTCACCGAGCTGACTCATTCTCACGAGTATTGCCTTTAGAAGTAAACTCGTTGAAAAGACGTGAATAGAATTTTATGTCGGCTTTGTGACCGCAGCTGAACTTGACATGAGTGTTGCTAAATTACGTCATGTTCCTGGTGTAATATTTTATTCATGAGTTCTACGTTAAACTAAGGTTTTTCTGCTTCCATGTATTGAATACTAACATCTTAGATTTTATAATTATTTACTTATTTATGATCCCGTCGTCACAGTTTAAATAATAATCTATCGTGTCGTGTAAGGCAAGTGTGTCCCTTTTTTTCACTCTCTCTCTCTCTCTCTCTCTCTATTTTAGCTGTGATGGACCAATCTTTAGCAAGGAGTCCAGCTCGTCCCACCATCTACGTCTGAGCACTTATTATTATTGGTCTGGGCTTGATTTTATTCCGTCTCCTTTTGTGAAGTCGATTAACAACTAAATAAAAAAAAACTCTTCGTCGCTTTCTACTAATACCCATACTTTTTTTGCACCCAACGGACCAACAATGATACAGCATTAACATTGTAGAATGCAAATTAATAATTGTTATAAAATAATGTCATCATTTAAAGAGCTATAATAAAATTAGCTTATCGAAATATTTGTGTGTACTTATATCGAAGATAAAATATAATTTATTTGCAGAACAATATTCCTTTGTCTGCATTTATTTGTTTATTTGTTCCTAAATAAATAATTTATTAATTTTAATTTAAACAACCGACTAACATTGTAATCTCTTTTTTTATAGGTAAGCAACAAGCGGACACCAAGGATGATTTCAATATTATTATACAATCCAAATGCCTCGTGTTAATTGGTAAGTTTTATCGATGAATTTGAGTATCCGAGCCTCGGAGGGCACGTTAAGCTATCGGTCTCAGCTTTTATTGATTAATAGCAGTCGTAAAGTCATGTCAGAGACCCCAGGGAGGTCTGTCAAACACCAGAGGCCAACACTACCTCATACAACAAGCAAGTAACTACCTGTAGAGTCGAACGAGGCGTCATCGCCCCTATAGAATACTGAAAGTGACAGCAAAGGGATCATTTACGTTACGGCCTCAGTAATTCGTTTTTTTGAAATTTACTAATAAGTAAATTGGTGGCACTGTACCTAAACCCGATCTAATTGACCGAAATGTTGCATGAGTTTTACTCTATCTAATGAACGAAGTGTTTTTTAATTAAAATATATATTATAAATTGCACTGAACAAAACAAGCAACAATATATGAACTTACACTTATTGGTGGCATCCTGTACTAGATACTTTTTACTATTGGTAACTATAGCAAAATTAGCAATTACAGGATGACCTTTACAAATGACTGTACTGTTAGTTCGCTCTTCAATTACCACGTATTTCGTAACAAACAATAGTAGACGGTAGAATGAATAGTACGAGTGTATCTTTGAATATTGAATACAAAGTCAAATGTAGCTAGGTCACAGAATATGTAAAGTAAGATCTTCTTTTTGATAAGTATATAAGACAAAGGATAAAATCATTTGAGATAGGAACTTCTACGGCATCCTCTCAAAGAACTATAATATAGCAATAAACATACAGTATATTGCTGTGAGTAAACCCCAATGCTAGAAGCACTAGATAATACAGTAATAAATTATACAAAAAAAATAAGGTCCTTGTTTCCATATAATAATATGTCAATGCTTAAAATCTTTTGAGTTAGGAACGTCTACCGTATCCTCTCAAAGAACTATAATATTGTAGCGATATACAGTCAGTATATCACTGTGAGTAAAACACCGTGAAGCACTATCCGATACAGTAATTATAAACCTAAAAATAATTTACTAATAGTAGTTTATGAAACGGTTGCATAATGAGGCGCTATTAAAAGAGGAGAGTGAGTTTAATATATTTTTTATCAATCACCTAGTTATGTGCCGTTTCATACACTACTTTATATACACTCATGCAATAGAATGAAAAAAGAAAGTCGTAATATTTTCTTCATTTTGCTGGTAAAAGCTCGTTCGTGATGTTCGTTGCTTTTTCCGTGATGTCAGGTGGAGTCAAATTCTCCTCACTAACACTGTTGTCGGATATCTTTTAATCAGGATAAATCTATTTATCAACAAAAACACATTAAATTGGTTAGTTACCTACTAATTTAAAACAAATTATGGCGCCAAAATCCAGTCCACAGCGAATTCGCGCGCATGCGGTCTAGTTCTAATGGCGAAAACCTGACGACATCGGAGCCAAACCGGTGCATAGAGGGTAAAAACTATAATTATATTATAAACTAGTTAAAAACAGTGTTAACACTGTTTAGTTAAAAAAACAGTGTTAAGTATAATGTTATTTTTTCTTATTAGAAACGTTCCGTGCATAAAGTATGTCATTATGCCACCATTTTTGGGTTCATAATCCGGATTTTCCGATATGAGTGTAGATAATAGTATATTATGAAACGGTTGCATAGTGAGGGGAATTAAAACACGAGATTGAGTTTAAAAAACGAGCCGTAGGCAAGTTTTTTAATAGTATCACTCGAGTGTTTTAATACCTAGTTATGTGCCGTTTCATACACTACTTTATCTAAACACATGCAATATAAACTTACTTTTAATGAAAAAAATAAAGTCGTGATCTTTTCTTGATTTTGCTGGTAAAAGCTCGTTCATGTTCGTTGCTGTTCCGTGATGTCAGGTGGAGTCAAATTCTCCTCACAAACACTGTTTTCACATTTTTAATCAAGATAAAACATTTGGTAAACATAATAAATCACATAAAAATGGTTAAGTACTAATGTAAAGTAAATTATGGCGCCAATATCCAGTCCACAGCGAATTCACGCGCATACGGTCTAATACGCGCCGCCATAGATAATAAATGACGAAAACCTTCGTAGGTGCGGAGCCTACCAGTGCTTTAATGGTTAAAATTATAGGTATTATATAACATCGTTTAGTTAAAAAAACAGTATTATAATTATTATTATATTCTCTTATTAGAGACGTGCCGTGCGTAATGAATATCCTTATGCAACCATTTTTCAGTTCATAATCCGGATTTTACGATATGAGTGTAGATAAAAACTTTTATTAGCTGAGCAAAATGCCATAATTACCACGCTTGGGCTTGGCAGACATCTTTGTGATAGTTGATCCGGAAGAAGATGCTGTGGTCCATTTCCTGAACCCCTTAGCTGATCCCTTAGCTGCTGCTGAGAGCACCTGTGCGATGGAAAGGTTGGTCCTATTACAGCTCATTCTTCAGTTATCACTAAACATATTGATGAAATTTGACTCAAACAATGCATCCAAAAGAGGCAACTGAACGAACAAATTCCGAGTTATTTTTACACGACCTTTAAAACTAATCACAGACAGAAACAACAATTATATTATTATGCGGTAACAGCGGTAACATGTACTGTATGATCGCAATTATCTTAGTCAAGTAAGAGTCATAAGGCACTTCACACACGACTGTCTATAAAGGATTATGTTATTTGCAATTTGCAATTGCATGGACGTCAACGTACGTCAGCTACAATACAAAAGTGAGTCAGCAGCGATAACGATTCGCGTCAATAACAATACAATAGCGATAATCTGGAAGATCTGGAAGTAGGCCTGTCCTAATGCACGCCACTCAGGTCTTCAGCTATCCTCATCCATTTTATATTAAACAAACGCATTGTGCATTCGTTTGCGCATCGTGGCTTGTAAATCCATGTCTACAAATGCAATAATGCGTCTCAAAAATTGCGACAACCGTGCGGCAGAAAATCACTGTATGTAAAGAGTCTAACACACGAGTATTGTTGACTCAACTTAACGGTGTCTGGGCATCAGAGCCGGTTCGCGCAATTTTTTCTGATAATTATATGTACAGTTAGCAGGCTTCCTTTGAACTTTACACTCGTGATAAAAAAAACAGTAGGATCGTTTATTATGACTTGGAAAGATAAATGTTGCATTTTTATTTAAATATACGGAATATGATAAAGAGAAAAGTATTTTTTTGTTTGTGTGTAATATATTATTTACTCAAAAAATACCAACCCGATTTAAAAAAAACTTTCACCTATAAAAAAAAACATTATCCGCGAGTAACATAGGCTGTTTATTTTTCAAAATAGGCATAATATAAAAAAAGCTATTACGACCTTTTTTTAATGAATGTCACTTTTTATGTCAAATTTTTTGTTTTTTTATGTTTTTTATTATTGCATTGACACTTTTCACGTTTTTTTTTTAAATTGAATTGTATTTCCACATCGGTTTGTGAGCTATCCTGGAAGTGTCAGTCAGATAGCTAATCGGGAAGTGCTCGAAATTTGAATTGCAAGATTCCAGGACAGACAGAAATACATAGATACATACATACAAGTGAAGTTAAATATAAGCTTTTAAAAATTGAGTTCCTCCCAAAATTGCAATAATGTATTCCAAGGTATCAAAAATTTGCCAATAAAAAAGTCGATTACTCGCTGTCAGGAACGGAATGACATGATGCCGTGGAAGCGAAATAATAACAAGTCCGTCAAAAAGCACCACGAGCGTTGCTGCCAAAGAATTTGAACTACACTCTGAATTTGTTTTTCTAGAAATTGCGAAAAAGTAAGAATAATGCCGCAGTGTGATCGCTACCCGTGCGAAGCCAGGGCGAGTCACTAGTAGCTAAATAAACACAGCTGCTATTGAAAAAAATATTAATATTAGTTACATGTAATAATAGGTTAGTACCTTCAGAAACTTCAGAGAATACCTCCACATTACTGAATCTTCTGAAAGTATTTGAACAAGATCCCACTAAACTAGCACGAATTGTGATCAAATTTTAATTTTAATCAAATTAATTAGTTATTTTACTTGCTGACGCTACCTAACGCTTCTTTGTTTAGGTTTACGATTTAAAATACCTACTGCCTAATTTATGATATTTCTAAATAAGTTGTAATTTTTTTATGCAAATTACCGTTAACTTAATAAAAACCGCAGTTACTTACTGGTTACTAGGCATAAACTGTTAGCTACTTTTAGAGGTATTTCAAGCTCTGTTACTTCAGAAACAAACTAATTCCATGTTATGTCGCAGCTGCTACTTCTATATTTATAACGTAACAGAGCTATAACGTTATTCAAACGGTTACAATTTGCGTAACTGACGTCATATTTTGTTGTCGCTGCTTTTCCTGGTTTTCCAGGTACTTTCCTTACTAATAACCAGTAGCTGCTAATTTATAATAATTTATGCTCGCAACTTGCGGCCGCTGTATTAATTTTGTTGGCTGGTTAACTGGTTTTACAGTAAATTACTCGTGGAGGCAATATTTCGATATTAATCCGTAATAAGGTGCAAAATTTTATTATATTATAGATGAAAATCGATTGAATAAAATATATTGTTTAATTAAAATTAAGTTATTTGGCTCTCACTACGAGCTATAAATTACTTGGTTACTACATAGCGCCAATGGAGGGGCTACCACCTGGTCATGAACAGCCTTGGTCAGTGTGGAAAGCCTTAAATAGACTCCGTATCCAGGTTGAACGCTGCCGTAGCAGCCTGTGCAAGTGGGGCATGATTGACCAGTCAAGGACGCAGTGTGACTGCGGCGCACCCGTGCAAACCATGCCACACTTGCTGGAGATTCCTTCATGTCCTCACCACTGCAAGCAGGAAGAAACTTATCAGTGTACTGGTAAAGCCATAGAATTTGCAAGTTACTGATTTCAAACTAAAAAATTGTAACAAGTTGATTTAAATTTATAAATGTACCCACCCTATTGATACGAACAAGAAAAAGATTTAGTTGTTCGAATTAGCAAGGATCTTTAACTGTTTTATGTAATGTGCAGCTTGTTATCAGCTAACATGAGTATTTGAAAATTTGCATTTGAATAACATGACAATATGAAATCTTGTAACTTACGTGATTGAACGTTTAGCTTTGTAGTCCTTTTGTAACCGAACTTAAGTTCTTAGCACCTCTACATTTCCTGTTTCTTTTTGATCATCATACATTGATCACATACATTTTGTTGTCAAGTTTTAGTTTCCAGGCTCTCCATTTATACGTACTTAATGAAATTATTGTCAATAAAGATACATTAGTCTCTTGACTAACAAATAGACATTAATCGTCTAAATGCTGCGTCGTTCCCACTTAAATCAGTTCGATTTATACTCATTAACTGGATCTCACGTGATATTATAAGACTTGGAGTGAAATATAGGGCTGATTTTAAAGCTACGTTCACCTCATTTGTGACAATTCCCCGTGTAAAATTGAATAGATTTATTACATTTCTTGATATTTATTGTTGTTATTTAACTTCATTTTTTAATGTAATGGCAAAATTCTATTAATAATAACAAATTTAAATTCTGACTATAAAATTGTACCCAAAGAACCACAAAACTCCAAAATGTATTAAGTTACTGGTTATGAATATTGTAATCAATGATATTACAATTCGTTACTTCAAACTTTAAATGGGTACTGGTTTCATAATTTGCATTACCGTTAATAATAACTCCATAAAGGAAATTAGGTCTCACAACGCACAATAACGTGATAAAAATAAACTGATACAAAGGCTTCCTATTTTATTACTTATCGTAAGAATAGTAACTCAGTTTACGTAACTACGGTAACTATCTCGTGTGAACTTTCGGTTTAACTATTAAATAACGATAAGGAGTTTACTTCCATTACGTGAGTACAGTAACTATTATTTATCGTGTGCTTCCATGTGGTAGAACTTTCGGACAAATAATAACGGTTTGATCACGAATAGTTTTGTGGTTGAATGGATTTAGTTCAGAATATTACAATTATGAAATATGGTGCAGGTATTATGTAGATGTACGTTTGTACTTCTATTAGAATATGTAACTAAAATAAATGTTGACTTAATGATAAAGATTTTCTGAAATTTATTTTTATTAAGGGTTTTTGTTTATGCTTCCGTTCCAATTCTGATCAATTATTGAATTAAACTTAACTGAATCGGGATTGAATTTGTGATTTTGAATCAATTTATGTTGGTTATTTATTTATTCATACTTTATTGCGCAATTACTAGAGTACAAATGGCGGAATTAATACTAAAAGCATAAAAGATTATCTACCAGTCAACCAAACAATACGTGAGAATAAATGTGTTAATATAATTGCAAAGTATTCATAAAAATACAACATACAAAATATAATATATTTAATAAAATAAACAGGGTTGATGGGGGGGTGATTCTCGCGTGCACGTTATGGAACTCTATACGAGATGACGTCTTCTATACTTCTCTCAACTTTAAAACTTATCTCACGCGCCCTAGAATCATCTCCCTGCCTATCGTCCAATACAAACGTTCGGCCAAACATCGAATCGATAGGTGTGGTTGCGCTTGATTTGATCAGTGTCTAAAATAACTTATATGGTATAAAAAATATATGCGTAAACAAACATGGTCGATGCTAATAAAACATTGTCAAAGTGGCAGTCTAAGTGATTGTCCAACCTTGGACCACTGTGGTTCGAGCAAGATAGAGAACTTATTCTATCTCTTTTGATTTGTTGTTGATTTACCACCGCAAACATCTGGAGCCAATCGACATAACTATGTTAAACGTGCACGAATCCTGGAGTCTGGAGCCACCATAAGCTCATCTCTCGGTGACTTACGATAATATTCGCATTTCGAGCAAAGTTTGACGTTGTTTTGCATGAAATTTATGGTAGATCAGAACAGGACTTTGCGTACATTTTTATTAGAGAATTAGGCTTCTGGGTAATATCGAGTATCAACAAAATTTAAAGAGTTCTCTAATCGACTGTTTTGTTACTATTAAACTTTCACGATGTGTATACATAGTTAATTATTTAAACAGGTATTATTCGCGCTGAAAACGATATATTATTTACCGCGACGTTTCAATCAAGTTGCATCGATCGTGGTCACGAGATAGCTGAAGTAGCGGGTGTCAGCGTCGAGAAGGGTGAACGTTGTTTCCAACTACCCGCATTTGGTTTTGTAAAAACCAATTCGAATGTTTTTGTTTATTATCTCTCAGATGTCTTAACCGATTCAGATGCCTTTTTTTTTCTTGAAAATGGTTGAAAGGGTAGACCTTGCAGGTCGCATATAATTTTAATCCCAAAATGTTTTAGAATCCCAAATATTTTCACTGTGATAACCATCCATGTAGACTTTTTCGGCTCAGCTATCACCCTAAAAACTGCAACTACCTTCATTTCCACGTAACCTGGCCAGACCAGGTCCATCAATCAGACTTTCAGAATTTGCGTGCAAACTTCACACAACCCGACCACCGCAAATTGCAAGTATAAAAAAGGCCCATATTAATCATCGGTGCAATCAACTTCCACCCCATTTCCTAAAGTCGGAAGTGTCAAAATTGCACAAAGTATTATCCTTTCGTGACTTATGCTTGTATGTTGAGAATGGGAGTTTAAGTAAAAGTTATTGTGGATTTTTAAAACACTTTCATTGTTTGTTTGATCTGTATTTAACTAAAATGGGTTTGAGACTCACTAGAGACTGCAAAAACCACTCAAGGTAATCGAGTTATTATGTTGCAAGAGAGTGCGTCATGCGTCTTAAGTGTCATACATTCATAATATAAAAATAAACAAAAACAAAAACGCTACTTCAATATATAATTTTTAGTCTGTTGAAGCAATTTTTACGATGTTTTTTAGGTGTTCTGTGGCGACATGCTTGTTATTGTGCTGGTCCTAAAGATAATTATAATCACTTCGTTTTAAGGTGGGGATATACGCCGTTGACCTTGCTCGATTGGGCATTACCGATGAAACGCAGCCCCACGATGCCCCACGCAGGCCCCGCGCCCCCTGACAAAAGTTACGCCAGCCGCGCGCTCGCTACCATAGCTTTTCTAGATAGCATACTCTATCGAATAGTACCTACCTAATTATTATGTTTACGATATATAACGTTTTGTAGTATTTCTTTTACACGTATGAATCATGCTTTCATACATACCTATGCCTAAACACATACTCGTATAAAACACGCATTCTACACATTTACATTACTGGCATTGTAATTGACTCAATAAGTTTTTACTATATCTACTACTTTCCACTATTCCTGAGACTTATGGACTTGGATATAAATTATTTGAGTCAACTTGGAATCAGGGCTTGAAATGCCGCTATTTTTTAAACCGGTTCCACTGACTTTGGGACGGTACCGGTACTGTGTTGGTATTTTATCTAACATATAGATATTACTTAATAAAGTGGTATCTTATATAGGTCTAAAACCGGTTCCCGTAGTACCTACTTTTCATAATTGTGGCGAAAGAGTACAGTAGGCGAATGATGCCAGTAGAGAAGCGCACAACGCAAGTGTCTCGCCTCATGTAACACGCGAGCTTTTAAGTCCACGAAATTTTCTTTTTGCATTTCCAGTAAATATGAAAAATTAAATTTTCAATAAAGTTGCTTGAAATGTGTACTGTTAAGGCCTTGTGGTGTGAAACTTTATCTTACCTTGCTAGTGCGACTTATTTACAGTTTATAATAAGTAGTGAATTCAAAATTAACATCACCCGTCATTTTTAAACAGGCGCAAATCGTTTTGTTTTTCTCTCGCTATAGTACGATAATTTTAAATCGTGGAAGAAAGAAGACATTAAAAAACAAGTCGTTCTCGAAGAATATTTTGATGGCTCATTTCTGTGAATGCAGCAACAGTCCTCAATATTCTATCCCGATGCAATAATAAGTAAAATTATAAAACGGAGAAAAAAAATTTCAAAATTTCTAGACACAAATTGCTGAGTTTTTTTTGTAGCACATGATAGGCAATATCATTTCCAACAACAAAAATTCATATCAATACATCTCTCCAACTTATGGCTAGAAATTTTCTAAATACATTTACATATTATTGCATCGCAATACTGACCCACCACTACACTGAAAAACTGCCCAACGTCGGCCTAGACGAGATTGAGATGGCGCTCAAACAACTTAAGAATCGAAAGGCCCCCACGGTGAGGATGGTATAGGAGCTTTTAAAAGCACGGCGGAAGCCCGTACTTCGGGAGGTTTTGGGGTTATTTAGCACCGTTCTTAACACTGGGAGAACACCAGAGGTGTGGAGCAAGAGTTTGGTAGTACTATTCTTTAACACAGGGTATAAAACTCTTTTAAAGAAGTAATGACCTGCTTCACTCTTGAGAAGCAGAACACCGAATAGGCCGGGTTTTGCGGAGGATTTAGCACCATAGACCACATACACTCAGGGAGGCAGGTTATACAGAAGTCTGAAGAGTATAAGGAGTACAGCCCTTGTGTCTTGCTTTTGTGGCTTATGAGAAGGCCTTTGACTCCATTGAAACCTGGGCGGTTCTGGAGTCTTTGCAGCGGTGTCAAGTGGATTGACACCGTTGCAAAGATACATCGAAATGCTAAGGTTTCTGTATGACGCCGAAACTATGAGTGTCCAAGTGCAAAACCAGCAGTCTAAGCATATCCAACTGCAAGGGTGTGAGACAGGGGGATGTTACATCCCTAAAACTGTTCACTAATGCCCTGAAACTTACAATTTGCCGATGATATTGTCCTAATGGTGAAGTCACTGGAAGACTGGCAAAGTATGCTGTCCAACCCAGTAGACGCTTCTCGACACATTGGTCTTGGAATGAACACAGACAATACCAAGATCATGTTTATCCTATCTTGTTGACCCGGAACCGATTGCAGTCAATGGTGCACCATTGACTGCAATCGGTCATCTATTGACAATATGTTTACCAAGGTATGTTAACCAAGGTAATTGCAATAATTTCCCAAAAAAATAACTTTGAGAAGGAATCCAACAGAAAAACTCAGCCAGGTTGGGCAGCATGCGGCAAGCTCCGTCAAGTCTTCTCGACGTCCATACCACAGCGCCTGAAGACAAAATCCTTTAATCAGTGCGTCCTACCAGTCATAACCTACGGAGCCGAAACGTGGACACTCACGGTCAAACTAGTCCACAAATTCAGGGTCGATCAGCAAGCTATGGAGAAAGCTATGCTTGGAGATTCTCTGGACAAGATTCGTTATGAAGATATCCGATGGAGAACCAAGGTAACTGACATAGCTCTAAGGATAAGCAAGCTAAAGTGGCAGTGGGCTGTTCACATTTCTCAAAGAACCAATAACCTTTGGGGTAGACGAGTCCTCGAGTGGAGACGTTTAGGCAAACGTAGTGTAGGACGCCCTGTGGTCAGGTGGACTGACGAGCTGCGAAAAGTGTCTGGAAGAAAGTGGATGAGGAGAGCTGAAGACTGAGCTCAGTGGCGTGCATTAGAAGAGGCCCTAGCTATAGGCACAGATATAAGCTGATGATGATCATGATGATTATTGCATCGGGGTGAATAAAACATTAATAATTGTTGGTAAGCTGACTTGCCTTCGGTCAATGAGTTTGTAATAATCTGTTACGCACATGCATTATACGATAAAACATTAATAATCGTTGGTAAGCACAACCTGACTTGCCTTCGGTCAATGAGTTTGTAATAATCTGTTACGCACATGCATTATACGAAGTTTTTCAATACATGTGTGAGAAAACCGGAAAATATAAATAATATTTTTTTTTGAATCAAATCAATTTTTTGTATAAAATTATAATTATGTTTCCAATAAAAATACATGTCTCCGATTTACTCTATTAGTGCGGGTTTTTTAGTAAATAATGTTTCATCAAAATACAATAAATTACAATCTCTTATGTTTCAAAGTCTGGAGTTCGTGTGACAAGGAACCTAATTTAAAAAAAAAATGAATTATTATTATTATCCAACCGTGAAACACACCAAACATTGGAACACCTACCTACAATATTTGGGTTTTAAAACAATTTAGAATCTTAACTGATTTGAAAGCAAAATATCGACTAAATTTTAGATCTTAAGAATTATGACTCAAGTATTCAAAAAAACAGCACCTACCTAGTAGGTTAACTTTAAAATTTTAGCACTGATAATGAACAATGAGGTTTCAGATGAATAATACAAAGTCCCGCATCATACTCCCTAATCATTATCATACACATGATTTGTATTTTCGTCTCATCATTCAAAACAAAAAGTGCTTGTGGTGGTGATTGTCAAATCTGAGGCTGAAATCCCGTGAATCATGATGTATTATTAGTTTTATCACTGTAATAGAACACTGTGTAACTCAAATAGTTCGTGTGAAGGCACAACGTCGCAATCCGTACACATCCGCTGCGTTAGCACGAGTGTATGGTGGCATTTTAGCATTGTAGCATAAGAACCTGAATTATCTACCGGTACCTTGAGGGGAAAATACCGGTTCTTAGGTTTTGATATTCAAGTACCGAAATGGAAAATACCGGTATTTACCGCTATGATACTAGTATTGTTCGTACCGATATCAAGCCCTGATTGGGACAAAATAATTGTTACCATATCATACAGAACCCAAAAACTTGTTATTGAAAAAATATTATTAAAATAATATTATATATTATATAATATTATTGAAATAATAAGAATTAAATAGAATTAAATAATAATTACTATAATGTGAGTATAATTAACTATAATAGTAAAAATAATATATAAGGAACCAGTACTATTTATTTAGATAATTTATAAACATTATTTGATACTTCATTAAATAATAATTTCTATAATCTGACTGTAATTGACTATAATAATTACTATTATATTATCATCGTCATCATGACTATAATACGAATAGGTAAATTAATAACTATAATAAAAGACTATACTATTACGTACAGCCTTATTACAAAAAACTAAAAAATTATCATTATAATTATATTTACACACTCAAATAATCCCGCCTACAACTAAAAATCGACATAATATACGATTTCCAAATTGGTTATGCGCAAGACAAGCCACAGATTAATAATAGGTGCCTTTTGCGGAGAAAAGTGTCGCAGGTCCGTTCAGCACAACGTCTCGTCCCGCACTGATTTATTGGGCGAGGGGTTGCCCATGCGATTAGCGAGTATAGATTACGTAAAAAAATTGTTAAAAATAATTAGGAAAGATATTTGCAAAACTAATTCCAAGGTTCCCTCAGCGTTTCATTATTGAATATGCTAAATTAAAAAAATATGTGATTGTTAGTTTAGAAGAAAAACGGTAATAACTACAAAAAAGAGGGTACTTATTATTTATTATTGATATTTAAAATTGTATTTTCAATTTTTTAAGCTGAAGAGGAGATGTTCTGTATGATGTAAATTAACATATATTTTATTTGAAGTTTTTTCTATAAAGATTACGGAGAAAAAAGGTTTTAAGGTCCCCAAATTGAGCCCAATTCACATATATCTCGGCCTTAACTGCGCATTTTTGTTTATTTTTCTAGTTCGTGTTTTGTGTATGCACCCTGTGTTTAAGTTAATAATAATAAGTTTAAGTTAAAAATAATAAGTTTTTAAGTTTGTTTCTGCTCTTGGCACATTAAAAGACAGAATAGGCAGGACAGCACTCATCTGACTAAAAAGTACCTCATAACTTATAAAGCAAATTTTCTAACGCCAATTTCCACTTTCGTTCCCAAGCTAAATAAAAACGCTCGAAAAAATATAAATCTACCTGATTGTATAAGATAAGGATCTATACAAAAAATACAATAGAGAAGCAGTGGAAACTCACGGCTTACGGTACAGTTAACTCCAAAACACATTATCACTATACCAGACATTCACAGTTGCACGCCAATAAACAAGTAACTTGCACCATGTAGCTTAGTTCTAACTTAACAGCCGGCGCGGCGCCGCTCGGCGCCGAATTCTTCTGTATGCTCTGATATACCTATACTTATTGTTTGAGGGGTCGTAGAACTTGCTCATTTTTATAACGATAATAATAACGGTTAGTTATATAACTTTACATCGTTAATAATAACTTTAATATCATAATAATTTTACATGATAGTTATACTTTAATCAAGTTTGTTTGTCTGTCGTATGAGGTAGTGCAGGTATTTGGTGTCAGGTTTGTCAGGCTGCCCAAGGGCCTCTGACATGGTTTAACGACTGCTTTTAATCAATAACAGCGGGGACCGACAGCTTAACGTGCTCTCCGAATCACGGAGCGATGGGAAACCGGACATAACATAGAAAAGCTATTAGTGCGGAGCCTAGGACCGAACCAGGTATCGTTGGATTCTTAGCTGCACTATTGAACCGTTAGGCTACCATTGCTAACAATCATCACCAACATTATCAGCACACTTCGAAATACTCCGTGGCACTTCTTTTGTCCACTTCTGAGCGTAGGCCTCTCACAGTTAAAGCCACTAAGCACATTCTTCGACTCTTCTCATCCAGTTCCTGCATTTTTTGCTACACAACACTAGTTGTCATTCTATTTGGCCGGGCGGGTATCTTACTCTATTTTCTCCACTCCAGAATTCGTTCTTCGAGAGATGTGACCAGCTTATTGCCACTTCATCTTGCTAATAATTCTTTAAGTTATGTCGGTAACTTTCGTTCTCTGTCGGATCGCCTCATTGCGGATTTTGCCGTACTTAGACTCTCCATGGCTTGCATGGCTTTAAACTTATGTAACAGTCTCACTGTAAGTGTCTACGTATTCATAGTAAATACACCAAATAAAAATTACTTCTAAGTATAGCCACTTTAATTTAAAAATTAACGTATTCAGTTTTTTTTTTCACTAGTATCCATCATGTTTTCACATGCACTATCCTAACCCCGTGAGATCTATTGTTGGATCAACAACAGGTGTTGAAGACCTGACGATATAATGATATTTATAACCATTACATCACAATGCGCTGTTAGTTATAAAGTTAGTTATTTTATGTAATTATCATTCGTCAGAGTATTTAAGTACGATAATTAATTAAGTTCTTATCATTTGTTTGAATCATTTTATAACGTTGCGTTGCAGTGTAACACGTGAGGATTATATTATACTAGCTGCGCCCCGCAGCTTCACTCGCGTGCTAACTTTGCCTTATATTCCCAACGGGCCCATTAACGTCCCCATAAAATTCCCATCGGCCCCATTAGCGTGAATAATGGGGCCGATGAGAATTTAAATTATCATCAGCCCCATTGATGGGGACTTTACTTTTGAAATACTTTTGACGTACATTTAACGTACTTTTGACATACATTTGACACACATTTGGCATACTTTTGACATACTTTTGTAATGTTTGTTTGTTTTATTTTCATATACAAAGCACAAGAACGAAGCGTTACGCTTCTTCATTTATTATAAGAACTGCAAAGGAGTGGAATGCCCTGCCCGTCAGTCAGTGTTTCCGGTAAATTATAACCCCGGTGTGTTCAAGTCAAGAGTGAATAGGTATCTACTAGGCAAGCGTGCTACACCTTCAACCACATCATCGCTTTCCATCAGGTGAGTTCGTGGTCAAACGATTGCCTAGTCCGTAATACAAAAAATAAAATAAAATATAATTTCGGCATAATTTTGACATACTTTTCACATACTTTTGACGTACATTTGCTTTAACATACTTTTGTAATTCTTTTCACATACTTTTGGCGTACTTTTGACATACTTTTCAAATATTTTAGATATTATTTTAACGTACTTTTGACATACTTTTGACATACGTTTGACATACTTTAAACATATTTTTGACATACTTTTGACATAGTTATGATATATTTCTTTTGAAATGCTTTCGACATACTTTTGCTTAAACATAATTTTGTAATTCTTTTCACATACTTTCGGCATGCTTTTAAAATACTTTTGACATACTTTTGTTATTATTTTGACATACTTTCGGCATACTTTTGAAATACTTTTGACACACATTTGACGTACTTTTGACATACTATTGACATACCTTTGACATATTTTTGACATATTTCTTTTGACTTACCTTTGACATACTTATGACATACTATTGCTATATTTTCTACATACTTATGGCCAATTTTTGACAAATTTGACGTACTTTTGACATATTTTTTTATTTTTGACAACTTTTGTGACTTTTTACGTACATGTTCCCAACTGCCCTATTGGCGTGATAATTCCCAACGGCCCCATTTTCTTTTTGATATTTTTGTCGCTTTAGTGATTTTTGTTGCATATTTAAATTCCAAACTTTCTGACTGTGTATTTACACTAAAATTGAGTGTTAGTAAGATAAAAAAGAAATAAAAGGCCAACTTATTCTAGAAAATCAAATACTGGTTTATTGACAATAACTCTTTTGATTAAAAATTAACAATGCAGTTATTTAAATTAACAATATTTATAATTGGTCATATCTTTAGGTAGTAGAATAAAACAACATTAATCACAGCCATATTTTACAATTATTTTTTTTACAGGTATTTTTTATCATAGTAATCATCACATTTTTACAATAATTCTTTTGATAGAAACTAAGGTACAAGAAGTTAACTAAATATTATAATATAGCAACAATTACAGCATATTTGACAGTTATTTTTGTAACGAATAATATCTGAAGTACTATATAAAAGGCTTTTATATCACAGTAATCATCAAATTTGATCAAAGTCAAAGTCAAAGTCAATCCATTTATTGCATTATTACAGGTAATAAATATGGTGTTATAATAAAGATGAGCGCTGTAACATACCTTACAAATAAGGTGGGCAAAGTAAAAATAATATTAAAGTACGAGTATTTGCATGCATAACTCACAATAAGAATATCATGAACAAATATAATATTATTATTTATACAAATTAATGAAAAACATAAAAAAGTACACCAAAAATAATAATAAATGTCAAAAATAAAATTAAAAATGTACCATAAGTTTTACGAAATGTCAAAAATTATTCATAATTCACCTTCTCTCTCAAGTAGTCGTCAACAGTATAATAACATTTATTAATAAGAATTGTCTTTAACTTAATTTTAAATAAGGGTAATTTGACTTCCTTGAGTTCGTCAGGTAAATTATTGTATAATCTTGTTGCCATCACATAAATGCTATTATTAAAAAATGACATTTTAGATGGCTGATGAGGTTTCACCTGAACCTTGTTGCGAGTTTTCCTTGGTCGCTTATTTTCTACTAGATTATATTGATTTAAGTTCTCTTTGACGAATATACATGCTTCATAAATATATAATGATGGTAAAGTTAACAAATTCAATTTTTTAAAAAGGAGTCTGCAGCTATCTCTTTGAGAGACGCCAAACATTGTCCTGACACATTTTTTTTTGAGCTCTGAAAGCCGCCAAGCTATTCACCGAGTTACCCCATTGCAAAATGCCATAGCGCAGGTTCGATGAGACATACCCATGATACGCTGTAAGTGCAGTTGTCCGTGATACCTGTGTTAGTTTTTTAGGGCATATACAAAACGACTATTTTTTTTTACATAGATAAGCTATGTGAGCTTTCCAATTTGCGTGACAATCCAATTGGATACCCAAAAATCTTATTTCATCGACGAATTCTTTTTTTGTGTCATTAAATGTATCGTCGATTGAGAGCTGGCGTTGTTGTGGTAAATAGAACTGCATGCATTTTGTTTTGTCAAGATTAATCATTAAATTGTTATTTTTCATCCAATTTATAGCATTAATAAGAGCACAATTTATTTCACTTTCAAAACTTAATGGATTTGTACATTTTATTAGAATGGTTGAATCATCTGCAAACAAAGTCATTTTATGATCAGAACAGGATGTCATGCCGTTTATATATAAAATGAATAGAAGTGGTCCCAATATACTACCTTGTGGTACCCCATATTCGACCGTTTTTGTAGCAGATCTTGCCTTACTCTGGTTTCGATTAGTATCTACATATGTGATCTCCGTATATTGTTGTCGGTTGCATAAATAACTTTTAATTAAATCATGAGCAGGCCCCCTGACACCATACGAAAACAATTTTCCGAGGAGAGTTTTATGGCATACAAAGTCAAACGCCTTTGTCATATCCATAAAAATGGAAGCTATTGGTGTACTATTATTTAAGCACTCTGAAACTGTTTTCATAAGATCGTACATAGCAGTGTTAGTGGATTTATTTCTTCTAAAACCATGTTGCTCAATACGAAGTATGTTATTTTTTTCTAGAAAGATATACAATTTGTCATAAATTACTCTTTCGAAGATTTTTGAAATAACTGGAATTAACGCTATTGGACGATAATTTTCACAGAGATCTTTATCTCCTTTTTTAAATAGCGGCTTAACAATTGTTAATTTAAGTCTCTCAGGATAAGTACCTTTAAGTAGAGCTAAGTTTATTAAGTAACATAGCGGATTTGACAGTTGCTTAGAACATTTTTTAAGTATTGTGGTCGATATTTCATCATAACCGACACTAGACGTGTTTTTTAGATTATTAATTGTTTTACATACCTTATCGACTGAAATCGGAGATATGAATATTGAATTAAGTACTAAATTATGCAATGAATTATTTATATTAACTGGATTATCAGTTTTTTTTTATTATGAAATATGTTATCTTTTACCATATTAATATATGTATCATTAAATATATTTGCAATGTCAGTTGGATCTTTTACAACTTTATCATAATGTCTTATTTGCTTAATAGTATTTATACATGAATTATTTTTCCCTTCGTTAATTATGCGCCAAGTGGCTTTTGTTTTATTAGTGGCATTATTTATTCTTTTAGTGTTATCTAATCTTTGTGAAAGTTTAATAACTTTTTTTAAAGTATCAGCGTAAGTTTTATATTTAAAAACGTTGATTTCATTTATATTTTGTAGCTTTCTACGATAGAGGTGTCTCTTAGAAATACTAGATTTTTTTATACCTTTCGTCAGCCACGATGGTCGACGCTTTATGTTAATTTTAATTCTTCTTATAGGAAAACAGAGGTCATAATATACCATTATTGTATTAATGAATTTATCATAGGCCACATTTACATCAGACTCTGTGTATATTTCAGCAAAGCTTATACTTTCCAAACAATTCACAAACGTTTTTACGTTCTCGTCGCAATAGTCACGTTTCTCTATAAACCATGAATTTAGTGAATATATCTGCTTTATGGGATACTGCAACAGTTGAGCTGAGTGATCAGAAAGACTTAAATGTAATACTTTACTGCGACATCCCCTTCCACTATGGGCAATATTATCAAGACAGGTACCACTCTCTAATCTAGTAACTTCATTAAATTCTAATTTCATATTATGACCCATCAACAAGTTAATGAAATCATTGCAAATTTTACTTTCCTTAAGAATATCTATGTTGTAGTCTCCGCATATTATTACCTTTTTATTCTTTAAATAACATAACTTATCTAGCATTAATTCCAATTGTGTCATAAACATTTCAATATTATTTGGGCTAGGCGTTCTATATATACAAACAATAATAATTTTATGAGATACAATATCAATCGCACAACACTCAAAAGCTTTTAACACTGAAAGTTTTTTTATATTCAAAAGTTCTTGATACTCTATTCCTCTGCGAACAAGAATGCATGAACTTCCTCTCTTTTTTTCTTTCCGCGAGTAGAAACTATGATTACTGTGATATAAAACATATTTGGCCTTTTATTTCTTTCTATTCCTACTAACCCTGAATTTTAGTATAAATACAGTCAGATATTTTGAAATTTAAATGTGCAACAATAACCACTAATGCGATTCAATTATAAAAAGAAAATGATGCCGTTCGGAACTTTTACGACAATGGGGCAGTCGGGAATACGTATGTCAAAAGTAAGCCGAAAGTATGTGAAAAGAATTACAAAAGTATGTTAAAGCAAATGTATGTCAAAAGTATTTCAAAAGTATGCCGAAAGTATGTTAAAAGAATTACAAAATTATGTTAAAGCAAATGTATGCCGAAAGTATGTTAAAAGAATTACAAAAATATGTTAAAGCAAATGTATGTCAAAAGTATTATAAACAAATATATCATAAGTATGTCAAAGGTATGTTAAAAGTATGTCAAAAGTATGTCAAAAGTACGTCAAATGTATGTCAAAAGTATTTCAAAAGTATACCGAAAGTATTTAAAAAGAATAACAAAAGTATGTCAAAAGTACTCCAAAATAATATCTAAAATATGTGAAAAGTATCTTAAAAGTACGCCGAATATATGTGAAAAGAATTATAAAGGTATGTTAAAGCAAATGTACGTATATAGTATTTCAAAATTATGTGAAAAGTTTGTCATAAGTATGCCGAAATTATGTGAAAAGAAATACAATGTCAAAAGTACGTCAAATGTATGTCAAAAGTATTTCAAAAGTAACGTCCCCATCAATGGGGCCGATGGGAATTAAATTCTCACCGGCCCCATTGATGGGGACGTTAATAGTGCAGTTGGGAATATATCAACTTTGCCACCCCCGTTTTTATGCCCCTGGTTTTATGTGGTATCCAGGGTCTAATGATGGAGCTGGAAGGTTTCATTGCACCCCTAGGGTTGACACCTGTCACTTTTACACCTGTCACTTTGACACCTATCACTTTGACATTTGTTACTATGACACCTGTCACTCTGACACTTATCACTCTGATGCCTGTCACTCTGACACCCGCCACTCTGACACCTAACACTTTGAAACCGGTCATTTTGACGCCTGTCACTTCGAAGTGGAAAATCCCATTAAAAAAACGGTATCAAAGTAGCCTATGTGTTAATCCAGGTTATAAGCTATCCTGATACCAAATTTCATCTAAATCCGTTCAGCCGTTTTAGCATGAAGGACTAACAAACATACATACACACACAAACACACACATGAACACATACACACATGTATACAAACGTTCGCAGTTATAATATTAGTATGATTATTATACCTAACAGTAGTTAACACAGTTCACTAGATATCTGCATTCTCCTAAATTTTGAATTATATATATGGCTTCTCCTGAACAAAGTGATAAAGATAGTCTATGTATTGGATTAGAACATAAGTTAGTAAGAAAAAAAACAACAATTTTCATGACATTTATATGGTACTAGCGGTCGCCCCGGCTTCGCATGGGTAGCGCTCACACCGCGACATTTCTCTTACTTTTAGCATTTGTATAACAGTCGTAACTTCTAAAAAAAATACACCAGTAAGCTTGATTAATTATTCGTAATTCCTTTGGCAGCAACGCTACGCCAAGGAGGTTGAATTACGCTTTCTAAGAACAACGTTCGTGGTGCTTTATGAAAAAACTTTTTATTTTTCGTTTCCACGGCAACATGTCATTCCGTTCCGTTTTTATCTTAAAATTTTTGATACCTTGGGTTACATTATTGTAATTTCCGAAATGTTTTTTTTTTTTGAAAAATTCAATGTTACTCGCTGGATAATGTAGCTTTCTTTGGGTGAAAGAATCGGTTCAATATTTTTTGAGTTCATCCATTAAAAACAAACAAACAAACATACAATCAATCAAATCTTTCCTCTTTAAAATATTAGTGTAGATGTAGAACTACCCTCTGTATTTTAAAATTAAAAATAATCATCCCAATCGGTTAAGAAATCCAGGAGATATGAGGTAACATACACGAAAACAAAACAGTCTAATCTAAGATCTTAACGCAGCCAGTCTCCATAATTTATGCAAATACCATATATATATAGCTAGCGGCACGTAAGTCTAGCGATGAACGAAACGTGGCGGGGATCTTGGCACAGTCAGTTTTCGGGAAAAAAGTATTCAACATTTTAGCACATTATATAAACTTTGAATGTGCCAAGATCCCCGCCACGTTTCGTTCTCCGGTAGACTTACGTGCCGCTAGGTATATCTAATTTAACTTAAACCAAAACCAAACGTTTTCTGGGCTATTTAATGTTTAATTGCCGTTAAATGTTCGACATTATGCTTTACACATTATTAATCTAGATACTGCACGTTTTTATGATAATATCTGTAACCTTGTGTTAACTCAACGTCAAGTTTAAATTAACTTCATAAATATAATAATCGTGTATTTTTACCCGACGGAGGGTTATGTGTTTGGGTTGTATGTATGTTTGTTTATACGTTTATTAGGCGCGTCCTACAGCCTAAACGGCTTGATGGATTTTAATAAATGAGGTATCATTGGATTTCTTACCAAAACCTATCAAAATGAAGACCATTTCAAAAATATCGCTAACAACCATCTCGTTTACCCCAGCTTTCAAACATAAAAAATACCGCAGCTAAATCGGTCCGTTCGTTTTGAAGCTACGATTCTCACTCCCCTTTTCTCACCTCCCCCACAACCTCTACATATCTAAGAACCATCTCGATCACATCAGCTTTCAAACAGAAAAAAACGCATCAAAATCGGTCCATTCGTTTGGAAGCTACGATGCCACAGACACAAAAACACACACACACACACACACACACAGTGATACACATCCTAAACTTATAACACCCGTCTCTTTGTTCGGGGGTTAAAAAATAAGTTGTATACCTCTAAGTTGGCCTCTCTAAATAGGAATTTAATACTTCATGCAATAATATCCTAGAGGTAGCATAAATTCAACTGCACGCCTATTAAACTGTATTACCAACTCGCTTAGAATAAATATAAACAAACACCTAAAACAGCAATTAATTTGCTAAAAAACAATTAATCAAACGACAGATGTAGAGCTTTCTATCCGCCCCGGCCGGCCGGGTGATAGAGCAGTATTCACTTTATATGTTTTGCTTTACCGGCGGCGGCTGTTCGTCATATAAGCACGAGGTTTCCACTTAATTTTTATTTCGTATTCATACTGGATTAAACAACTAGTTTCAGGGTTTACATACGTTCAAATAATAAATTATAGAATAATAAACTAAAAAACACGCTTTAAACCGAACTAAAAAGTAAAAAATAAATTTCAATATAAGAATAAAGTGATTAACAATAAAATGTATGTCATTGTAAAAAAGAAGCGTGGGGTTCTAAATATTAATTGTGATTTATTTTTACCAAGATATGTTAATATTTATATTTCGAATTACAGAGTTATTGTAAGAATGTCGTACAAAGCACCCCACGTTCTTTTTTACAATGACATAAATTTTCTCGTTAATTACTTTATTCATATAATCAAATTTATTTTTTACTTTTTGGTTCGGTTTAATGGTACTAAAGCGTGTTTTTTTATTTAATCCTTTTTTTATTTACTTTTTATTATGTTTTTTATCGTGCCCTTTGAAGAGGTTATTCCCTTTCTCCCCACCAGCTTTGTCCCACTAGTGGGGAGAAAGGGAAAAATAATAAAAATATGGTCTTTCTCCCCACTGTGGAATATATTATTTAAAAGTGGGGAGAAAGGTAATAATCAAAAAGTATTCTCTTTGTCCCCACTATGGAATCAAATAACCAAATTTACTATTGTATAATGTCCCACTTGATATGAAGCAAACATTATTTTCAGTAAGGGTAATTATGGAGATATTAAGGATTGCGTATTGGGGAGAAAAATAATACATTTTCGATTATTACCTTTCTCCTCACTGTCAAATAATATATTCCATAGTCCCCACTATGGAATATATTATTTGACAGGGAAAAATAAAAATGTACATTTTTTATTTTTCCCTTTCTCCCCACTAGTGGGACAAACCTGGTGGTGAGAACGGGAATAGCCCCTTTTAAGTGTGCAAAATTTTGAATTAATCTGACCAAATGTGACCAATGTCTTAAATAAAGTGGGTAAAAATCGAGTTCAATGATTCCGTTACATACATACATACAGGTGAAGATAATAAAAGCGTGCTAAAAAAAGGAACCCTTGTGTAGGGTCACTCGTGTATATGTCTGTCCGTCCATCTGTCACAGTTGCTCCTAATCTATTGGACCCATTAAGTTGAAATTTTGAATATGAATTTATGTTATCCAAATACGGATGCGTAACGTAAATAAACGAGCTTTGAATATGGGGTCACATTTGAAGGCCGAAATAGAAAATAAAAGTAGGCTTTGCAATCTGTACCGTGTGACATATCAAATGAAAGTGCTTGTTGTGAGAGTCCCTAATATTTTATTTTTATTATTTTAAAATATGTAGATTAATTGTATAGATGAAAATTTACTAATTACAAATATTTTACTAAATAGACATTTAAAATCAGTTTCTCTACCGATAGGTACTGGGGAAACACCCTACGACTAAAAAATCAGAACTATCAGATGTCGCACTTTCTATCCGCTAGTTATTGATACCGTCTGGTTGCTTTATATTAATTACTATAATTCTTGACAGTGTTTTCTGGAACATTAGATATAGGTATTACACGAATAGAGTTAAGGTATCTTCAAGAGAAGTTTATCAAATTTTACTATTATTCGTACATGTGATGAGTTCAACACGATTCCATTCATAAATAAAAAACTAAAGGTTAATAATTAACATTAGCTACCAGGATCAGGACTGATCAGTTGGAACCAGTAATTCAATGACAAAGTTTCTGTTTGATGCACAAATCTAACTCAAAATCAGCAGATCCTCAAGTCTTATGGATTAACTACCCTACCCTACCCTTGCATCATCAGAATGTGAGGTTGGCAGGCTGAAATTATCAGAATACTAGCAACCCGCATCGGCTTCGCACTTGTAGGTAAGGGTTTCTCTAATATATTATTTGTACAAAACGTTTGATTGACCAGACACGCCCGCGGCCAGCCCGCAACCGCGTATGCACTGTAACACCACAGAAAAAACTAATAGTAGGTACGAAGAACGGGTAAAGTAGAATTAATTGAAGCCGCTCATCAAAAACATCGTTATAACTTTAAAAGAAAAAAAAAAGAGTTATGGGAACGTGTCCTGCCTCGCACTGACACGTTCGCGAGCGTTCCGCACTCACCTTGAGAAAGACTACCGCACGTGGTGGAAACTTTAGTTGGAATAATTCAACTAATATACGTAAGTAACTCCCGTTTTCGCCTTTTAAAATGTTTAAAAACCACGTTAGTTTTCATAATAAATATCGTTATGACTTTCAAACTACTTGTCAAAAAAGTATTTTAGTAATTTCGACAACCGGGTCTACTTTACTATACACATATTATAGAGTAACCCATAGCACCCTCTTGTTGTATTCTAGCATGTGACGTCACGAGCACTAGGTTCAAAACTGCACATTGACAGAAAAAGAGATTTTGCGAAAGTAATTATAACATAATTGAATTTTAATTGAAAATACGGCAGTTTACAAGAAAATAAGAATATATTATGTTTGTCAGTGTGTTATTTGTAATCATCATCAGCCCGTATTCGTCCACTGCTTGACGTAGGCCTCTTCTCGTGAACGTCACTGGGCCCGATCTTCGGCTCTCCTCATCCAGTCGCTACCAGCCGCCTATCTAAAGTCTTTACTCCACTTGGCCGGCGGGCGCCCTACACTACGTTTGCCTAAACGAGGTCTCCACTTTAGAACTCGTTTACCCCAACAGTTGTCGGTTCGTCGAGTTATGTGTCCTGCCCATTGCCACTTCAGCTTGCTAATTCTTTGACCTTTTTCGGTTATTTCTAATAAACAATTGAAGTCAAATGTCCTGCTTGTAGTGGTTACATCAATAATTAAAATCCTGAAAATCAACTACTTAATTAAACTATTACCAACTAATATCAGTTTCCGTCATATAATAATATCAATCCAATGAAGAAGAATAATATGTGTGTGTGTGTTGAGTGGCTCAATGTATAAAACGAGATTACTATGCAGCAACATTCTTCATACATACTCCTCCATATATGGACCATGAAACCCAGGTAACTTTTTTTCATAAATATTACTTCCTCGTGCGAATTCTTGGCGAACCGAGCATAATCGATTTAAGATCGAATATATAGTCGTATAGAGACGGGCGCGGTCGGTGACCGGCAAACTGGTCGCAAGGACGAATTGACGCAGCCTTTCTACATAATATTACAGTTAATATGTGTAGCAAGAGCAAGTATACTATAGACAAGATGGAAAATAGGCTTTAGCATCAGTAAGCGGGGTTTTCCATGTTTTGAAACTGGGGTTTTTGAGGGTTAACCGAATGACTTTTTCTAAGTTATGTGCGGTTTTCCATCGCTCTGTGCTTTGGAGAGCACGTTATGCTGTCAGTCCCGACTGTTTTTGATTAATAGCAGTCATTAAGCCATGTCAGAGGCCTTCGGATGGCCTGACAAACTCTGACACCAGAGGCCAGCGCCAACTCTTACGACAAGCAAGCAATCTACATACAAGTGAAATTAAATTAAAGCTTTTAAAATTGGTTTCCTGTCTGTCTTTTTGCTTGTCTGTCTGTTTTGAATGCAGTTCTGTGGGTGCGTTTGCCGTAGACTATTATCTATGCTGTGCCTGTAGTTGTATCTATCTAGTAAAGTTATTGTTTACTTGATATTAAAGCGTACCGTTACTAATTAGTAATTATTAAATCTCGTTAGACCGGACCAAGACCGTGCCACGGTCGGAGCACGGTTCGGAAATATCGGTGGGTAGGCCGGTTAAAAAGAAAAACTAAACCGCCGATTCGAGAGTGAAGCACCCAACAAATGCCGATCCACTCGTACGCACAAGTCTCACGCACACGTTTTTGAGGGTTAATATCTGTGAAATGTCAAACAGACAATATTCATAACTTTTATATACCGAATGCGATTTTTATGTACGTGTACTTACAACGCATGTTCGGTATATTATGTGCGGTTTTCTATAGCTCCGTGCTTCGGAGAGCACGTTAAGTCCAAGGTTTTATTGATCAATAGCAGTCATTAGGCCATGTCAGAGGCCCTCGAGCGGCCTGACCAACTCTGACACCAGAGGCCAGATCTACCTCAAACGACAAGCAAGCCGCAAGAAGGACATATTTTTTTAACCCAAACTAAGAACATACGAAATTGAAATTAGAAACAATTTTAAAAGCAAAAGAGCGCGTTTATGTCTTTTGTTTGAGAAATAAAAACAACAGAATAAAAACAACACAAAAATTAAGTTTATAATTGAAAAGCAAACGAATAAATCATACAGCCTAACAGAGAAAGAATACCAACTATCTTCATGTAAGCACTGGCCGCTAACATTTCACAACATAAAAGTAAAATAATACCTAACAATAAGCGTTCCATAACAGAGGACGGGCTGTGATAGAAAGCCCCAGGTAAGTCACGACGCGGGCGGGAAAAGCGCACTACGTAATAAATTGTACACAGTGAATAATTGCACAGAGAACACACATAATTGCACAGAGAACACATAATTGCACAGCGAAGCATAATTGCATACAATCGGATGAACTGTGACATCATTAGCTGTGGCCGCAGGGCCGTGGAAACTCTGTAATTGTTAGCTTTTCTGCAATTGAAACCTGTTTGCAACTGCAACTGCGAAGTTTTGGCCGTTGTGAAAGTTTGACGCCTTGGCCAGCGTTCCAAGTTTTGAAGTAAGTCCTTGACCCACAAATTTTAAGGACAGTAGGCCAAAACCCACAATTTTTGGTATATGTAATGGCCTGTTTTGATATTCTTCATTTTACACGACTACCCAAAAAATGGAGTGTAATGTTTTTAGGATTCAAGTATGTTTGTTTGTTTGTATGTATGTGAGTTTCTTTATTCCTCCATAACTTTTAAATGCCTGAACATATTTAGACTTATGGGGTATCGTTAGAATCCTTACATCCCTACGAGTAACATAGGCTATATTTATTTATTTTTAAAACATTATTGCGGCAGTATGGCTCCATTTTCAAAGGCAAAAAAATAACTTCGATTTTACAATATGGGTATCAAATTGAAAGCCTCGATAAGCACAGGCGTGTTTTTTTATCTTTTAAGCTAGTTATTGTGAGTTTAGCTTCTCAAAAAGTGTTAATCTTGACCACCTGCTCTATCTATACATACATGATGGTGATTCGAACTTGTGTTTCTATTTCAAAATAAAACTTATTCGTTTATTATCGCCTCTGTACGAACTTTCACCGTAACAACTCTAAGATAAGCTAGGGAAAATATTATTTAAGATGTATGTAGATTATGGCTATGACCCAACTTACGCCATTCTAGTAATAGTCAATTATGCGTGTAAAAGTAAAGCGTCGAGAGTGAGGTGTTCGCGTGTGATGTATCATTATGCCAGCGCCCTGGGCTGGGCCATGCATAAAGGTTAATCTCGAAAGTTAGTTCCATTCTATATGTGATAGTATATAATATATACAAAAAACACATTTAAGTAGGCCTCGACGGTACTAAAAAACACATTGAAAACTGGCACACAAATAAGCTCTTGTGGGTAAGATAAGAAGTCGCCTACTGTAACTGAAAGTAAATATGCAGTTCTCGAAAGAGAAATGACCAGTAGTTTTCGGCTGATTTCAGTTTATTAGAATTGTGTTTGCATTTCAATTAATTTTTTATATATTTATGGGACATTATTGAATAATTTAAAAACAATTGTATTCGATTTCTCTAATTCGAGGCATTAGGTAATCATTTTAAATTGAAAGTAGCCACTCCTTCCAGCTACAGTTAATTGTTTTAAAACGACTCGCATATCGTTTTAGAATCCCACGGGTGTTTTCCACGCTAAAACAACAAAACCCATTCGGGAATAGCGTAATAGTCTCAAAAACCATAACCGACGCTGCGAATGTGGCCACACTGAAATAAAACTAAATAGAGCCATCAGACTGTTTAATGGTGGCCATATATCTACGTAGTGGTCCCGCCCACCAGACTTGCCCGGGTGGCCAACTATTGTGTGTTGGGCGGTTATCGGTGCTCAAAACATTTATCAGTTCGTATTACCCTTTACCCTTCAATGTTTGTATCTTTGGGAAAGGGTTTTTCTTCTTCAAGTTTGATGCAATGTAGTAGTATTTTTATATGTGATACCCTTGTATTACCTGTTATTTTATTTCGTTTGTAACATTGATACCGGAAGAAAAAGATAACATCTTAGTTTTTTTCTTATATGTAGTAATATTGTGCTTTTTAGACAACAGTCTACAGTTTGTAGCCTGCAAAATTATGAAGGTACACCTACCAATATAAAATTTTGCAGGCTAAGAAGTAGGCAAAAGCCCATCACGAGTCTTATTTACTACGATCAATTGTTGTTTCATTCATGAACGATCAATTTACGCGCGAGCATTTAAACATACTTACATAATAAAAATGCTTTTGCTTGTCTAAGCATCCGCGTAAGTTATTATAACACGTGCATACATCACCTCATTGCCAAGGCCGCGTCCACTAATTGCGCTAAGTGCCGGTTAAGCAAACAGCGTTTAAAAACCGTCTAATTTAACGCCACCACCGACGAGAGAATCGCGTGCTAACTGCCGATAATTCATAACCACTAGTTATCAGAGATCTAAACGCGGCCTGTTTCCATAATTTTACATTTCGCCAAGCATTACAGCAATGCTTGATTGTGCACCTATTAAACTAACTAACTTTGCTATGATATATGTAGTTAGTAGAAGTTTGAAATGTTATCGATAAGTAAATAAGTATGATAAGTCAAACCTTATTGCAAGTTGATTGTGGGTAATAACTTAAAACAATCTAATAAATGAGATGTTTTTTTCGTATTCATGTACCTTGTAGGAAATAATCCCAAAAGTTGGCGAGAATCATATAATACTCTTCGAATACTTCCCTTGTTGGTAAATTCATTACTTAAATTAAAATATTAAGTTAAAATAATAACTTACATTTCATGTACTTACTTTGTTAACGTAGTACCTATAGTTTTTGTAATATGCTCGAAGGTAATACAGAAACCTACAACACAAGCTCAGCTTAGTGTAGGTTCTGTGTACACTAAAATGTGAATCTTAAACTTATATGTACTTTTTATTGTGAATCATTAAGTGTTTATCATGAAATAAATTAATTTGAATTTGATTACACAAAAATATTTAGGTTTTTTTAATGAGCAGGTGTCTATTGTTGACCGAGCGAGCGCAAAGCGCGAGCGAAGCGTCTCCGTTTCAAAAATATTTAGCTTTGTCAAAAATGTTTTCGTATGTCCGAATATCCGGCTGTCCGTGTGTATCTCTGTTCTCCTCTACAGGTCGCATTTCTCGAGCGATCTAGACGAAACTTGGTATGCAAATTAAACGATTTTTTTGAATTTTTTGTTCGTCGGGAATTTTTGATTGCAGGGTTACTTCCCCCAAAATAGGGTAAAAAGGGGAATATCTCCGCCTTATTAAATCCGATTTCAAAGCTCTTTTTTATTTGAAAGGTAGTAATTTTAAGTTAGTCTCACATATATTTGGTGAATATCTGATCACGTTTGGCGTAATGAGCAGAATAGCTCCTCAAAATGAAGTAAATTTCTCACTTTTAGGTTTCTACCAGTGGAATCAGCCATTTACCTACTAGGTAGGGATTGATGGATCACCTTGGTTATTAATGTTAGTTGTACAATAAGTAACTAGATGGCGCTATTGTGCTCCGCTATATTTTTTGCAAAAATGTTTATACGCGCGAGGTCTACATCTCACAGAGCTACTAGTTTATTTGTTTTAAGTATCACTTTGCTATATTCCACTTATTTAACTAGAAGGTACTCTTTAATTTGATAAGGTTATAGCGATAATTTTCACAACAAGAAACTTTCAACCTATCCCTACTCAAAGCTATCAACACATTGCAACAAAACGCGTTTTATAATTACAAAATCACGGTATTTAACTAGTTGTCAACTGTTCAAGCCTTGTCTAAACGCGTTCATAGCTGTTAAACTGTCAAGCAGTTACACTGGCCTCTTACCGTCACTGCATAGTAATTAAAGACGTCAGTCAAGAGAACTTCTACTTAACGCTCTATTGACGGTGGTTTAAGGAATAAGCGAATGGTGGAATAGGCCTTCATTCGCTTTTTTTATATTAGAACTATGATATTCTGATGAAAAGAGCTCTGCCTATTCTTCTATTATTACCGTGTCAAACTATTCTTTTTATTTTGTTGTATTCTTCTTCTTTCGTGTCGATGCCATAATATTTTTATGTCTATTCTATGTATAGTTTTTATACATGTTTTTACGTGGTTTTATAACCCGAAAGATTTATTGAATCAAATATAATATATCTAGTGAAAATTAAGTTACTTAAACTTAGAAGGGGACATGATAGCGTTATGAATTTAATAGCAAATAATAATCATTGTTTTAGCACACAAACTGTATACTCTGCCTAAGGTAAACCTTTTCTCCCCTGCACTCCACCACACTGCAAAACTTTCCAACCCCTTCATTCACCGTCAATCCCTTGCAGACTCATAATGCCTACCGACTCGACAGATTTTATAATAATTGCCGCTAAATCAATTTAAGGGCAATGCCCCTTATCGCATGGTTCAGATGGCAGGAACACTGGCGTTGGCAAATTTATAGAACCACCCTTCTGGAAAAGCGATAAAATTGCTACCTTAATTGCAGGTATTTTTTTAGGTTCACAATACAATGTACATACGATGCTTCGAAGTAAAAGAAAGAAACCAAGTAACTGACAGCGACTTTTAAAAGCTTAACATAAAAACTCTTGCTCTCTGCTTCCCGTTGTTACATTTATCCACTAAAGTATTAACTACATACTAAAAACATGTTAAAAAATTTGCATGGTTGGGCCACTGTGAATATGAAATTATCGTACATTTTTTGTAGTTAAAGAAGGTTTAACTAGACTTTAAATTATTGAACTCCACCGTTTTGTGTAGAAGGTCAATTAGTGTTATGCTGTAGCAGATCATAATATTATAGGCCTGAATTAATATGGTCACGAAAAAATATTCAAAGCATCAAATAGATACCTAACAAAAGTTACCTGCCTCAAAATCTTCTCAAAAATGTCTGCAATTTTAAAGATATTTTCAGGCTCTATTCATCCGTGCACTTGCACACGACGCGAGGCGACTCAATCCTATAAAATCCCATTTCAGATCCTCACTTCCAGCTTCCAATAGTGCTCTGGGGTTTCCACCTTTTGGTTCGAGAAAATGAGCCATTTTTAATGTCAACTTAGACATAGACAGGTCTTGTTGTAGCGGTGACAACTACGATGTCCTTTTTGTGGGTGTCAACATTGTAAACAATATTATTACTGAAGTAGACTAAATATGAAAAGAGGAATTTATTTTGATTGCTAGAGATCATGACAGTTTATTTTAACATTATTTGTACATCAAAATTCACAACTCTTATTTGCAGAAATGGTCTACAGCCAAGAAAGGATTTACTTCAATAGGCAGTCTTAAGTTTATCTACTTATTTTTTCGTAAAGTTACATGTGTAGAAAAGCGTATGGCGCGGGGTGATGGAGGGCAAGTATAGGAAGAAAGATTAGAAAGTGCTTAGAATCTTGAAAAATCGTATTATTCAGGTTATCTCTTCAAACTACCATCTCAGTTCCGTGGAAGTATTTCACGAACTATTAAATAGCAATATAGCAGTTTTTGTAAACAATAAGGTTTTGGATGTGTAAACATCTAATGGTTTCCATTGTACTTCCGGTAACCTCGTAAACCAGCTAGCTACAAAGCTCATATCAAGCAAGGTCCAATCTCATTGCGGCTCACCACAGCGGACGACCCGACATTGTTTCAGAGTTTCTAGCGCGTGCTTTCTACTCTAGTGTGCAACTGCAAGTTCATTGGGCACGCTTTCGACCACTTTATGACCCTTGGAGAAATAAACCTGCATCTCATTGTAGAGAACGAAGCAAGATCGCAATAACATAAAATTTCGTACGATAAGGTAGTGGTGTACAGGCTAGTAGTTAGCGATGTCGAGCAATGCAAATTTATCGGATCAGGGGCCAACTCTTAGAAGTTTCAGGCTTCACTTCGCACGATCGATTGGTTGGTAATCTATCTAAAAACCAATTTACCTATTTTAAGTTTAATGTGAGTTTTAATTTATTCTAATGAGCTATGGTAGCGGTAGGTATAGTAGTGCGAGTTAGAATCCAACGATACATGGTTCGGTCCCAGATTCCGCACCAATGACTTCTCTAAGTTATTTGGGGTTTTCCATTGCTCCGAGGGCACGTTAAGCTGTCGATCCCGGTTGTTATTGATTAATACTACTTGTTAAGCCAAGTGCCCCAATTTCCTCCAAATTTCAAATCTCTAATTCCGTTTTACCGCCGGTTCTTTTGTAATTAATTGCGTATCAACCAAAAACACCACTAGTTTGCAACACCATATGCTCCACTCTTTTGTTTGACGGTGAGTTTTTTTTTAAACCTTCTTGCGTGTAGTTTATACATAGGAAAAAAAAAACGGTTTGGAACAAGTCACAGAGCCTTCAATATTTTTTCCGACATGACATGCGAACCTGCGAGAAAAATCCAGCAGTAGCTGTGAGCTATAGATAAAATGCTTCTGTCACAACTCCTGTCAAATAAATGACACGTTTGAATTCCAACGTTCATAGCCTAGTCAAAACTCAAAACAAAAACGTCAATTAGCAACAAACATGTATAAAATGTAGACGTATTAGCTACCTACTTGTATTTGACCGTACGTTGTAATGGAATGCAAAGAAAGTTGCTCGGTGAATTTGCATATTGTACGTTTCCAGTTGTCAGTGCAGTGGCTGACATTGTACTTAATCTCTTGTTTGTACAGTGCAGGACAAATAAAATTATCATACTCGTACAATTTTTATCTTCAACCTTTGTATTGCAGGCAATGTAGTATTTAGTTCATTGGAAAAAAGTTCACTATACCCTACCCCATGGTCCTATTGGAATGCGATTAACTAAAACCAGAAAAATTGCAACAACAAAGCTCAGATACTTTCTTGAAATAAATGGATGTTGCAAAATAAATCAAATATTAAAGCAGCGCGGCTTCACGAATTTTTCATGTAATTTATGGCACTCACTTCACAAATATATGATTATTCAGTCATTGTTTTCTCTGCTAATGTATTTCACCTATTAATTTTAATAACATTTTTTAGAATTATTCTTCAAACTATGGTCCTATGCAGATCAACACACTCAAAATTGAGTTTATTTATACACTTCGCTCCATTAACTTGGTGTGCAATGTAAACGTGTGAACGTCACTCACATTTGGTAGCGATCACTGCTATATTTTGACATGTTCTGACATAGCCCCGACATCGGACGTGAGTGGCAGAAGCCGACAGTTTTCACCGAGCTAATTTATTCGTACAACTGTCAAAAGCACTTGACAGCTCTTTAGCTGCCTTATTACCAAGAAATAAGAGCCATTAAAAATCTAAAATTTTACGTTGTATGACGAAGAAAGTCCCTTTATGTTCTGGTGTGCAAAATTAATTACCATACTTTATACTTACCCGTGAAAGGCACTGTACAAAATATGCCTATTGTTGTTTCGATATGCATATTTCTGTTATTGTTCTAGAGGTTTTAATTACTTCATTGTATTTACTACCATTTGATAAGAACAATAGAGTTTTTGAAGAAAGTTTCCTCAAATGCATTTTTTATATATGTTTTACGAACATGTATAAGCTGTAAACTAGAGCAAAAAGTACTAGCTTTGTACTTAGAAGACAGAAACTGGACAAAGTCAGAGGGTTCAATACATTAGTCACTTAGAAACCCTTGCAATTGACAGATAGGGTGTTATCCCTTGAAGAAAGTAATTCTGACCAGATAATTTAGACCTTCGAACCCACCTTTATCAGTCGAGAATGTTCTTGACGTGAGTTTAGGAGTTGGGGAACTAGGGACAGTGAGAGATCTAGCTAAACTGGTAATGGTAATACCGTGCTTGAGTTTAGAGCAGACGTTGGAAATATTTGATGAGGCGTTTCTCTAAAACACTTTTGGGATCGATATTTACTTTAAATTCACGATTTTAAGTGTAGATTTTGGTGCTCACATTGTGGCGATGAATTATGATAATCTGTTGATATAAACAATTGTACAAATTTTGAAGGTGCGATATTACTATCAAAGGATTCACAGGGGACCATCATCGCCAGCGCTACTGCGTGCGAGCAGCGTGATCATGCCTTAAAAACTTTACTGATGTCACAAAGTATGTTTGGTACTAACGTACATAATGGCCTCTCCTCGCACCCCCCATCCGCAGCTCGAGGATCAATATCATGGGTTCATGACACAAGCTGCTTGTCAGTGAAACAAGTGTCAACGCAAAAATGACATACTTATCCAATGCTGCACACCCAAATCTGTTAAACAGCCGGTTTGTGGAAACCCTCATACTAGCAGTTTGTCATTGGTTTAGTTGTACCTTTTAACTAGATGGCAATCCAGGTTGAGGTTACTATCAAAACATTTTAATTAAATTTTGAATTATAGTTTGAATTGTAACAATTAAACAAGACATATGTTCAAAAACTGAAATCCGAGTACGGTCGGGTAAAAATAGCCTATGACACTCTTGCGATGAATAACACGCTTTTCAAAATTGGACCAAGTTTTTAGTTTGGACACATAACCCTTGCTTTGCTTCAGCGTAGTCGGTTTGCCTAAGAAATTCCATACATGAAGACAAATCGATTGATACCTCGCTTGTCAAAATCGGACCAAGAGGGGTGACGGTATATAGTGGAATATCCACATACATAATTGAATACATACATACGTACATAGTTAAATACATACATATTAGTTACATACAGTACATAGTGCTGAGCCACGTCTATAAGCTGTTTTCAAGAGTAGTTACAAACCGTCTCGCTCGTAGGTTTGACGACTTTCAGCCTCCCGAACAAGCTGGATTCCGGAAAGGCTTAAGCACCGTAGACCACATCCATATGCTCCAGCAGATTATACAGAAGACCTAAGAGTATAATCAGCCACTATGTCTAGCGTTTGTGTATTACGAAAAAGCTTTTGATTCAGTCGAGACCTGGGCAGGGCTACAGTCATTACAGCAGTGCCAGATTGATTACCGGTACATCGAAGTGTTTAAGTGTTTGTACAGCAAGGCTACCATATCTGTCTTCAGGATCAGAGCACGAATTCTTTCCAGTCGCAAAAAGGGGTGAGACAGGGAGACGTTATTTCTCTGAAACTGTTCACCTCTGCACTGGAAGATATATTCAAGATTCTGAACTGGAACGAATTTGGTGTTAACATCAATGGCGAATACATCACTCACCTTCGATTTACTGACTATATAGTCATCATGGTAGAAACCCTGGAAGACCTAAGCACAATGCTCCGTGACCTCAATATTGTTTCCCAACAGGGGGGTCTTAAAATGAACATGGGCAAGACGAACATCATGTCAAATGCCCATGTCGTACTCATGCCGGTTTATGTTGGGAACGATATTATCGAAGCTGCTCATCACTATGTCTACTTAGGTCAGACGATCCAACTGGGTAGATTTAACTTCGAAAAAGAGGACAACCGATGAATTCAACTCGGATGGGCAGCGTTCGGGAAATTACGCCTTATCTTCTCGTCGCAGATACCGCAGAGCCTCAAGACGAAAGTTTATAATCAGTGCGTGTTACCAGTGATGACATTCGGCACTGAGACGTGGTCGCTAACTATTGGTCTCATACACAAGCTCAGAGTTGCGTAGCGTGCAATGGAGAGAGCTATGCTCAGTGTTTCACTACGTGATAGAATCCGAAATGAGTAGAAATCCGTAGAAGAAGGAAGGTTACCGACATAGCTCTCAAAGTTTGCAAGTTGAAGTGGCAATAGGAAGGCCATATAGTTCACAGAACCGACAACCGCTGGTGGATAAAGGTTCTCGAATGGCGACCTCAAACAAGCAAGCGAAGTGTGGGGACCAACGACATTGTAGCCATCGCCGGAAGTCGGTGGATGAAGGTGGCACAAGATCGCTCGTCATGGCGCTCTTTGGGGGAGGCCTGTATTCATCAGTGAACTTCTAAAGGCTGACATGATGATGATGATGATGATGATGATGATGATGATGATGATGATGATGATGAATACATAGACTGTTAAACTCATTAACCTTCCCTTGCTTCGCCGTATTGGGGTAAAAAAGGTTCTAACTGCTAAAATAGGTAAGTATCCCGTGTTTTAAAAGCCATGTTTTTTATATTGGTACTACATATTTAACTTCCTACTGTAACTATTATTTTGCAAGCTATTTCTGTGCTTCATTTTATTACGCCAACAATATAACAACAACATAGAAATACATTGTCAATGTGCCATTTCTCCCGCAACTCCTACAAATTGCCCTTATTTAGGCAAACAAGGCATATCCACAGTACCATCCCACCCTCCGATAAGGGATGGTGGGCGGATAATAACATTAGGCGGCAGACAGTCCTGACGTGCATTATTAGGTTACTGTCTTCAATCAATGGATGCTAGTTTATCTTCTGTGTTGCAAAGTTTCGGTTTAGATAAAGATCAGTGGATGCTGATAAACTTAATAAAATAGAAAACACCGGGTCTGGCCAGTAGGTACTTACTAGCTCAAGACAAAATCAAGACATTGACAAGTATCATTGGCAAAAAAATGGGTACATATAAATGGCCTGCAGGGGTTGGAATAAACTGTCCAAGATTACGATAGTAGTTGATAGAATCAAGGGTTACTTTTCGGAAATTCATATTTTATTTTGTTTTCAATGTAATATTCTGAATAGGGTATAATAATCAAATAAAATAATATGCACTTATTTTACGAAATACCACATATTAGTAGGCCTCTTCTACAAGAATCTGCCTGGGGAAGTCTTTTGTCAGATATTTAGCCACCAAGCAGTAGTGTGTAAACATTTATGTGTTTCCGTTTGAAGGACAATGTTTCTAGTGAAATTACAGGTCATGAGACTTAAGTCTCACTAATGTCTCAGGGTGACAAGCGCAGTTCAGTGACGCGCAAGATTTTGCAACCAAAGTTCTGGGTGCCTGCATATGTTATACTCGTAGATACAAAGTACAATTCGTACAATTTCGTACAAAATATATGGAAAAAGTTTTGAGTGATTTCTAACTTTTCTATACTATAACCACAGTTGGTCGGGTAGAGACTTTTGAACCTCATAAAAAAAGGTATCGAATGGCATAAAAAACTCATTTTATTTGAAATCTATGAGTGCAAAGACAGTCTACCTTTTCCTGTAATTACAACGGTTAATGTACCTGCCCTTACTGTCCCACCTCAAAAACCTACCCTGTTTTAACTCCACAATAACTTGACTCCTAGTTCCAAATTAGAAATGCATCTATCAGACGTATTTTCAACCGACTTCAATTTGACCCGTATGTTGTGTTTGTATGTATGTGTCGCGATATCTCCGGCAATTGTGGATCGATTTCAAAAATAAAATTATTTTGTTTTTTCACCCTCTTTATGACGCGATATCTCCGTCACATCTGGGTCGATTTAGAAGTTTTTTTTTATTGAATAGGATATGCTGTAGGTATGGTCCCTTAAATATATAATTTGGTGAATATGTGATGAAAACCTTCGGAGATACAAAGGAACTCCTCAATGGATAACAGCAAGTCGCTTGAGATTGCTGTAATCTCATGTTCATGTTGTTCACGCCACTCAAAATATGGAAATTAAATAAACCTAAAAAAAAAGTAAAAATCGACTTCAAAATGAATAAAATAATCTTACGTGGGAAATACTTAAGGAAGTCGGTGCCCAATTTTCTTAAATCTAACCAAATTAATGGCACAGACTTAATTAACTGTTTCCCACATAAGATTATTTTATTCATTATGATGTCGGTTTTTACTTTTTATTAAAGTTTATTTTATTAGGACAATATTTTTACGCGCACTCAATTTGAAGGCATTTGTAGGCATCTGTTGTATCTGTTGTTCAGTCTGAAGCTGAACAACAGTCATAGATTTATCTTTATTCTCTGCTTCAATTCGGTTGTAGATAGTAATTTATTCTAGTTTATTTCTTCAATTACTCGTGTTTTTATCTAGCAAGGACCAGACGAAATAAATTGGTTAGCTTATTTATTTTGGTCCGTTTATGGAGATGAGCAATTAGTCAATTTAAAATCGATCACATCGTGTATAGTACAGGCCAGCATGGCTGATTTTTTGGTAAGTCTTGATTGATCTAGTTAGTGAATTTAGGATGTCCGTTACGTCAATAATTACATTTCAAAAATAGAATGAATTTGTTAGAATATTACTTTCCATTTGCCTCCAAACATTAGGTATGTACTTAGGTATGTACTTCAATAAGGACTTGCCTCTAAGCCAGCTGCTGCCACTGAGCCAAATTTACACACTTGCTAATTGAAATTATTTAAATTTAATATTTCCAACATCAATTTGTAAAGTTAATGCAACTTTAAGTACCAACTTAGCCAATTTAGGCATAAATAAGCGTAACTTTGCCGCTGCGACAAAGCTCTAAGGATAAGCAAGCTTAAGTGGCAGCGGGCTGGTCGCCTTTCCCGAAGAACTCATAACCATTGGTGTAGACGAGTTCTCGAGTGGAGACCACGCTTAGGCAAACGTAGTGTAGGGCGCCCTGTGGCCAGGTGGAGTGACGACCTGCGAAAAGTGGCTGGAAGAAAATGGATGAGGAGAACTGAAGACCGAGCTCAGTACAGTATGCACACCGCATTAGGAGAGCCTACGGCCAGCAGCGGACAAATATGGGCTGATGTTGAAGCATTGCATTTACCATTAGTGTTCAAATCAGAAGATATGTATAATAGGAAACAGAGCTTATAGCAGTCGCAAATATGACCTCTGAGCTGTAGACGTGAAAATCTGCACAGGACTGCAGTATCTCTCTAAAAGAATCAAGATTTCAAACTTTGAATTTAAAAGATTTCAAACTGTCTAGACTTTACTGCAAGAACAGCAGAAAATTAGGAAGCACCAAAACTTAAAAGCGATTATGGTCTCTATTTCAACTCTTTTAAGGCTCAAAGGTTTCTCCGTGTGGTTATAAACATTGATTGCTATTCTGTCGGCACTATCTATAGTAACACGCTATCGAAGCAATCGTCGGACTCATTCCGGATGGTCGGATGGATGGTACTATTGGTTGCCGACGAATGTTGTCAATTTGGGATGTCTGGTATTGTCTATGGCTGGTTTGGCGATGGGTAAGGGTAAAGTTTGAAGTTTTGTTGGGTATGGTACCTACCTAAAAGTTTTATGTCATAAAATTTACCGGTAGATATTTTTGTACCTGCTAAAGAATAGTGTCCATTATTACTAAGGTTGAGCTTGATTGAGAGGGTTAATATTTTCGTAAATTTTGATCATTTTTGAAACGAACTACTTTGAATTTTGAGGAATCTTTCACCCGCAAGAAGTCGGTTTTTACTAAATTATATACCTACTAGCTGCGCCCCGCAGCTTTACCCGCGTGAAAACTCTGCCAATTTTGAAAAATCCCTCTTTAGTGCACTCTAGTCTATGTCCACCGGTTCAGACTGTGCGGTGTCTGTCAATCAGTATGTCACGGTACTGTTTCTTGAGAAGCTTTATATGGAATTTCATTGGTGAACAATTTCTATGGTTATTTCAAAACGACTGCGATTTAAATAACCAAGTAAGAGTAAATTTTAGATGATTCCGACCGCTTAAATATCAAAGCCTCAATAGCTGAATATATAATAAACCAAAAAAAAAACTAATTGTTACAAAAAAATAACAATTAGGTATATCTACTAGGTATCTATAATCTTAAGATATTACTACTAGGAGTTGGCTATCGTTTCACCACTCCATGTAGACTTCATTCGCCCCGCTACCACGATAAATCTCTCGAACTCGTCCCATCGTCGAACTCACAACCAGTCTGAACATTTGCTCTGTTCGAATTGCCGTAGTAATTTATCGGCAATGAAGGAAGCAATCGCGTTTTTCACCCACGCCGAATGGGCCAGCATTGGTTGAATTGGATTATTTATTGGATCTTTTGTAAGGATGTTTTGTAAATGATAAATTTGTTGAAATTGTTAATCTTATTACGGTGAGTTATCTTACTTATTTGACCGAGCAAGCGTGAAGCGCAAGCGAAGCTTCCCAAAAATACTTTCGTATGTTCAACGGATGGTAAGTGTTTTTCCCATAAGTATTTAAAAAAAAACTATTATTTATTTCAGAAAAAAAAAGATCTAAGTTTTTTTACCATAGAGCGCCCTTTTTGGTTGCTTGCTTGTCGTATGTATAGGTAGTGCTGGCCTCTGGTTTCAGAGTTTATGAGGCCGCCGGAGGGCCTCTGACATGGCTTAACGACTGCTATTAACAATAACAGCCGGGACCGACAGCTTAACGTGCCCTCCGAAGCACGGAACGATGGAAATCCGCACATAGCTTAGAAAAGTCATTGGTGCGGAGCCTAGGACCTAACTTCTGTACATATAATAAAGCAGTAACAAAAAGTTTGGACAAAGAAGAAAATTAAAAAAAAACTAAGTTACTTAAAGTAAGCTACTATACATTTTTTTTAAATCGTGTGTTAAGCCTACTGTACCTATTGCGATGCTTTTGACACTGTTGGACAGCTTAGGTTTTGACTTAAAATCTAGTATCTCGGTATATTAATCCGATGAGTAGAAGCCGAGCAATCGATAAGAAACTATTTGAGAACTGAACATATTTTTATGAAATGTAGCATATTGTACTTTATAGGTAGTATTGGTTCCGGAATTAATGAATGAATGAACACGCGGGCAAAACCGGTAATAAAATTAAAATGTGTAAGCAGGAAAACTTTGATTACTACTGTTTAACTAATATTTCTAGTATTACATATTTTTTTAATTGTGACGCATCACGCATGCATCTGCAATTTTTATAATATAATGTTTTTGTTATATATTACATTCCAGAAACCATACCATTTGTTGGACTCAATCGAAACAAGTATCCATACAAAATGATCGAACCAGCAATCTGAATCGTAATACTCGTAGATCGGAGTCTATAGTAGTCTGAAAGAGATGCAGTCCACTATATTATTGATAAAATAGGTTACAGTACAATTGAAAAACGAAGACAAGAAGGCTAGCTGCTATTGATTAATTAAACAATCGCATAGCGTTTTCATATGTAAAATAATTCAAAAACCAATATTCAAATTGTGCTGATGTGCGTAGTAAGCACTAAACTTTAAAACTAATGAATAATGCTCCCCACCAAGCCACTAAAGTGAATTGGCGCAAAACTGAAATAATTGGGCAACATATGTAATTGACAGTATATAATTAATAATTTACATCTAGATATAAAATTTTGATGGTGGATTTCAAAATTAATTACATATATAAATTGGCAACAAAATAGTAACGACCAGTTTAGAGTGCATTCACACAATCAAACAATCTAGGCAATTGTGATTTACTCTCCGGTCAACTTGCCATATGATACAATGGTTAGCCTCTTCGCCTCTGATGATACCAATTTGATGCCCTAGTTCTTGGGACTCTATTGTGACAGTTGTTCATTCAATCTGAGCTTCAAATTGAAAGTGAAACTTATGTCATGTTAGATGTGCGGAGATTGCGTCATAGGATTCTGAAAGACATACCTACTTATCAGTGACAACGGTGTCGTGATGTAAATAACCCTAGACTCACAGTAAAGTCTATGTAAGGCGTCCATTTGACATGTCGCGTTGACTTATAAAGGGTCATTTTTTGTAGCACTGATCCCGCTAAAATATTACGTAAAGTTAGCAACAGCTGTGCAAATGTTCGTGCAGATATTTTGCAACAGGTTATAACGTCAAAAATATCCGTATATATTGCTGGCATTTTCAATAACCCATTCACTGGCGGATAATGGAATACATGCATTTTGAGCAGCGAAACTTTAAAGTTATCAGAAAAGGACACTTAGAACTTCGACACTATAGCTTGAAACAATGATATGGTGCTACTTATAAACCACGGGCGCAGATTTTGGGGCATTTTTTTTTAGGCATTTTTATAGGTTTTTCTCTTTCAGCCTACATACACTGTGACGAGGTCCAAACCTCTTTCATAATAATACTCTTTTGATATCTTAATTCTTTCATAATCCATTTCTTTTCATTTTGATAGTTAATTATTCATTCTATATTCAAATAACCTGTCATTCTAAATTGTCTTTCGTATATTGATTTTTAGCAGAACTGCAATTTTACAAAATAATATGTTATAAAAATATCTACATAAGTTTATTACAAATATATATGAGTCTTTTAAATATATATATATATACATCACAATACCTACGTAAGTGGTTTTAATCCGTATCGTCGAAGTACAAAAAGTCTGTGATCATCTCCTCCTGTTCCTGTGCTTCTAATAGTTTTGTTCCTGACCCTTTTATGTTGTCCACTGAGGCTTAGTCCCGGGGCTAGTGGAACAAACCCACACCCTGGGACCGCCTCGTGACAACACTTCTCTTTCCCCATATCTCAAAATTAAAACTATATTAACTGTACATTAGAGTAGAGTTCGCAATCAACTTCAACTTTTTTACTTCTGCAGGGTTGCCAAAATTCATAACCATAATGGCTTCTTACATTTGTCATACCTGAGTGTCGAAATTACAGTTGACGGCCATATTTTGACTGTTTTTATACAATCAAATGTATCCCACTAGAGCTGTTTTTTAGAATTTTGGTATCGCCAATATAATTAAGTCAGACATAAGTCAGTAGATATTGAACCCACAATTACCCAACGAATGTAGGTAGATATTGGTAGATATTGCAATTCTAACTTTGGTTTACATCTTGCTCTATCCGTAGGTGTTGATTTAAAGATAAATTGATCTATCCTACAATCCGCAATACCAATAAATCATTCAATTTACAAATAAATCGTTGAAATAAATGATCCAACGCTTAATACTTACTCTGTAACATACGATGAATAATTAGATCAAACTCAATTAATATTTAGGTACTCAGTTTAAACGTGTGACAATGCAGACAGAATTTTGTTAACGTTACACACTGGTAATGGTTTATTAGATTAGTTAAATATGAGCGGTGTGAAATAAAACACCATTAAATACTTATTATTTAATACTTTATGCACAAAAACAGTGAACAGAGGAGGACTTAATGCTATGATAGCATTTTCTTCCAGTCGTCCTGGTCGTGCAAGATAGATGTGTAAAGGCGTGCACTCGAGATACAAACAGTAAAATAGAAGTTATGAATAAATTTAGTGATAAAAATAAAATTTAATTTAATCATACATAGATACACATTTTTATAGGTTTTTCTCTTTCAGCCTACATACACTGTGACGAGGTCCAAACCTCTTTCATAATAATACTCTTTTGATATCTTAATTCTTTCATAATCCATTTCTTTTCATTTTGATAGTTAATTATTCATTCTATATTCAAATAACCTGTCATTCTAAATTGTCTTTCGTATATTGATTTTTAGCAGAACTGCAATTTTACAAAATAATATGTTATAAAAATATCTACATAAGTTTATTACAAATATATATGAGTCTTTTAAATATATATATATATACATCACAATACCTACGTAAGTGGTTTTAATCCGTATCGTCGAAGTACAAAAAGTCTGTGATCATCTCCTCCTGTTCCTGTGCTTCTAATAGTTTTGTTCCTGACCCTTTTATGTTGTCCACTGAGGCTTAGTCCCGGGGCTAGTGGAACAAACCCACACCCTGGGACCGCCTCGTGACAACACTTCTCTTTCCCCATATCTCAAAATTAAAACTATATTAACTGTACATTAGAGTAGAGTTCGCAATCAACTTCAACTTTTTTACTTCTGCAGGGTTGCCAAAATTCATAACCATAATGGCTTCTTACATTTGTCATACCTGAGTGTCGAAATTACAGTTGACGGCCATATTTTGACTGTTTTTATACAATCAAATGTATCCCACTAGAGCTGTTTTTTAGAATTTTGGTATCGCCAATATAATTAAGTCAGACATAAGTCAGTAGATATTGAACCCACAATTACCCAACGAATGTAGGTAGATATTGGTAGATATTGCAATTCTAACTTTGGTTTACATCTTGCTCTATCCGTAGGTGTTGATTTAAAGATAAATTGATCTATCCTACAATCCGCAATACCAATAAATCATTCAATTTACAAATAAATCGTTGAAATAAATGATCCAACGCTTAATACTTACTCTGTAACATACGATGAATAATTAGATCAAACTCAATTAATATTTAGGTACTCAGTTTAAACGTGTGACAATGCAGACAGAATTTTGTTAACGTTACACACTGGTAATGGTTTATTAGATTAGTTAAATATGAGCGGTGTGAAATAAAACACCATTAAATACTTATTATTTAATACTTTATGCACAAAAACAGTGAACAGAGGAGGACTTAATGCTATGATAGCATTTTCTTCCAGTCGTCCTGGTCGTGCAAGATAGATGTGTAAAGGCGTGCACTCGAGATACAAACAGTAAAATAGAAGTTATGAATAAATTTAGTGATAAAAATAAAATTTAATTTAATCATACATAGATACACGATACAAAAAATATATTAATATAATACAAAAAATATTATATAATTAAAAAGCTAATGGTGTTAACGAAAACAAGAATTTGTTTCCGGAAAATCATATTATTGGCTTTTTCAATGAACTCAGAAAATTACTTCGAAAATGTAATTAGTTAATAACAATTAAGGCCAGGCTCCAAGGCTACATTTTCCCACTCCCTACTCCCCTGCCACCTACCCTGCACTCTGCCACCCGCTACCCGCAATAAGCACTGAAGTGCCTGCGTAACAAGGTTGAATATCGCAAGCGCTGTTTGAACACACAATTTAGCTTGGAACTAAATGACGTATGTCTCAAAAAAAATATTATTTTATTGGCAGGCTAATAATTTATATAAGTCAAAAAAAAACATAATTGTTTTCTGTTTTTGAGTTTATTTCTAAATAATCCGAAGTGGAATTATTGTGACTGTGATGTTTTAAAACATTGGAATTGTCGAGCATTTGGTATTTCGCGATTTTCGCGTATAATAGCATAATGAGAATTTGGTATTAATCGTACTTTTCTACGTCTTTGGGATTTTACGTTTTTGGTATATTGCGTCGAAAGAGTTATAAATTATCAATATCCCATGATATAACAAACGCGCGATCTGCTTGTTTGACTGTAGACTGTTGACTGTTTACTTCAGGAAATAACAGAAGCTTAAAAATATCAAAGACAATGTAAAAAATAACGCATAAAATATGTAAATGCTTATAAATATTAAAGCAAAACATTTATAGAAGCGCGTGAATTCGACCCATGGGCCTCAGGTCTGGTCTGGGTTACAGGTCTGACTTGCTTCCGCTGCGCTACTTTTCTTCGTGGCAAGAACGCCGAATTTACGGTGCCCTTTTATAAACAGATGTACTACTTTTATTACTTTCAAATTAACATAATTTTAGACTCCTATCCCGCAGGAACCCTTTATTTTTTTGTGATAAAAAGTATGCTTGATTTTTAACTCATAATATAAATTTTAAATGTGCCAAGTTACATCAAAATTCGTCCAGAAGTTTTAGCGTGATATGTGTTCTTATAAAAACTTTCAACCCGTATCCTGCGGGAACCCTAGATGTTTTGGGGTAAAAAGTATTCTAAATGTTAATCCATAACATAAACTATGATTGTGCCAATTTGCATCAAAATCCGTGTGGTAGTTTCAGCATGATGCGTGTTCAAAGATACAGACAGACAGACAAAGAGAAAAAAATAAAAATAAAACCTTTTTGCACTCCATATCGATTTTGAAGTTTATCTCAATTATAATTTTCAAAAAATATTTAATTTTCAGATTTAGCCCAGTTAAAGTTTTATTACAGTATAGATAGATAGATGAACTCAACCTTCTTAAGCTTTTGCTTACTTTTCAATCAATTTGTCAACAAATTATCTCTCAATTTATATATTCTGATGTTGTCTGAAGGTGCGTTATGTAAGTCTAATATTGGATGAGGTGAACTATTATTGCAATTTTAAATTGAGTTACCTAATTCTGACATCTTTTTTAGTATTAACAGACATCTCAATAGATTTTAAATTGATATTATAATGTATTAGTAATTTAATACCTATAATGCCTATTTAAAGTGCGACAGTGCAATACCAGAGCATTGCATTATTTCCTACTCTCTCTACCTTATGCATTACTTAATTTATGGTATTATTAGATAATTACTTGTCACATAAAACGTTCAAAGCCAGTAGCAGTTATGAAATTAATAAATCAGACGTAAAATATCAGTTTATCTGCTATGTATGGAGAGAAAATGTAAGTATGCCTATTAATCGTTAGTTTCCGATTGACAGCCAATTCTTGGTAGATTTTAATGGAATGTTGGCAAGAGCTTTCTTATGGTCTGGTATTCGGTTTGGTCGGTTCATTCATATCTCACCATTGATATATTTTATTGAAGCGGCTTTCACTTATTGATAACAGTGGTGCAAACAAGCCAGAGTATTATCAGGTGATGTTGCAAGTAGCTTACTAAGTTATGGAGTCTTTGGGAATTAGAGCTAGTGAGGAAAATTGAACCTTTGAGTGATATACTTTAGGTAACAATTCAAGATTTTGACAAAGTCACACGACGAACCCGATTCAAACTATCATTTCATATTTAAGTAAAAGTTATCTATTATTGTCAGACTGCTGCCTTGTGATCCTATGAGTTGTGCTATAAGAAGTAAACTCAATGCAATGCTATATTTAGTTGTGTAATATTAACGCCTAACAAAGGAGCGGAACGTTATGAATTAAAATAGTATGTTCATATCTGCAAAAACGAAACACTACCTAACTGAAGTCTAGAACATCTTACAAAACCAGCTGTACAAATAGCAATGCATATTTAATTAATTCTATCGCATGGCTCAAATTGCTTCATTTCACTTTACAGCTGAATTTATTAGGGTCCTCCATGCAATGCACAGTGTTTGCTGTGATTGAAATTTACGATTTACAAGCACATTGCTCCAGCAATCTCTAGATTGATAGTGTCCGTTGAACTATTAGGAGCATGACATAGGGTTTAATAGAGATTATAGAGAATAATGAGAGTCCCGTACGGTTTATAGAATTACCCTTGAACGATACAATTGTAAACAGAAAGCACGGCTCACCGTTGAACTACCAGTACGAAAAATTATTAGCAGATGCCATTATAATGAGGATAGGCTTACAAAGAAACAAATACTTTTTTCAAAAATGTGAATGATAAAGTGACCTGCTATTGCATCCCTATTATTATTTTTCGTTTTACCGCGGAATCAATATGTTTTTGGGATGAGATAACACATGGTTGGTATCAGTAGTGTACTACATTATCCTTGAACAAAATTTTAACAAAATCGATTAAGCCTTTAGTCTGGTTTTAGTTAAATCTTTTTAACTCTTTAGTAGAAATCCCGCATGTAACCTTAAGTGACACTGGAGCCAATTAAGTTTTGGGGCTAAGTTTTTATGAAGAAAAAATGTTCTTCCTAAAGTGTCTTTACTTATAGAATGTTGTTATACAACTTCAAGATGTAGAAACAATTCATATAATCAAATTACACGCAGATGTGCGTCCTGAATAATGTTCCGGCTATTTAGGTGTCAAAACATTTGACCTCTCGCTGGTGAATTAAGATTCATTGTCGAGTAACAATGTTTGGACTTAATTTTATTGAGTAACCAAACGACATGCGTGTCAATTAATGGCATGGTGCAACAAGAAAGATATAAGAGAGAAACAGATATACCGATCACCTCGGGGTACAACAATAAAGAAGAATACATATTTATAACTGTCAAAACTTTAAATGATACAATTGTGATGAATTGATATCCAAAAACTCCAAGAAGCCTTGTTATCCATCAAACCTGGATGGACGTTATGTATAATCCATTGTCAAGGAGAGTTTAGACTCCATACCCACTATGTCAGCAGTCTTAATTCGAGTTTCTGATGTGGGAACGTGTAAATGAAATGAGGTGAAAAGAAAATAGAGCAGATGGGAAAATAATGTATTTTTTTAGATTTATACAATCTGCATTGATCTAAATTTGATTACAAACCCGCTTGATGGTAATGGATAATGTGGCTAAAGAGAATGAAGATACTCAATTAATCACTCATAGCCTTTAACATCTGCCGGTTTCAGTGTTCAGGAAACTACCACGGGTTCCATTCGTGAGCAGAACGCTACAGACATAACTCACAGTGCCACTTAGCTTAGTAATCAACTGCAGTTTAAATGCAAAAAAGAGGACTGAATTTTCACTTAAGTGTTGTAATAGAAACCACCAAAGCAAAAAGTATTGCATGTGGTGTTTGCAGTCGAAAGTGATTGTGAACATAAAATTAGACTGTAACAGGATATAGCTTTTTGCCAACACGTGAAAAGGTTTGAGAGGAGCTTTCTTCACACAGATTTTTTATTACTTACTGCTACATCTATACTAATATTACAATGAGGAAAAATTTGTAACTTTTAAACATTCGTGATTCGAATACATACATAACTTAATCAAACGGGACTTGATCGAAACGTCGAGATAAATAAAAATTAAGTTTTCAGCGCGATTAAGACCCGTTTAAATATATAGCTATGAGTTTTTTTTGTGTGTTCTTTTATTTTTGTTTCTAATGGATATACTCAAAAAATACTGAATCGTTTTTTTTTGTCGTCTATGGAAAGCTACATTATCAGCGAGTAACATGGAAAAAAAAATATTTTTAAAAAAATATTGGTCATTACGAGAATTGAAATAATGTGACCCAAAGTATCAAACAAGCAGCAAATGTATATTAAAAAACTAATCTAAAACAGACTTCTTTTTATTTCAATATTCTTTGTCATCAAGTTGTGAGCTACCCTGAAAGTTTCAGCCGAATAGCTAATCGGGAAGTGCACTAAATTTGAGTTTAAGATTCCACCCGTTGCAAAAATATAGATTTATCGCTGTAAGGGAACCGTGTTGCCATGGATACGAATTAATAACAAGTCTGACAAGTAAGTGAGTAATAATGCAGTTGTCTATGGTCAAAAAGTATCAAGAAAAGTGCCAAATATTTTGAATTACGCATATTGGAGTAATTTTTTTTTAGTTGCTACGACGCACGCGTATAAAATTGCTAAAAGTAAGAAAAATGCCGCGGTGTGAGCACCACCCATGGAAAGCCGGGGCAAGCCACTCTTAATTTGTATAGATACATAAAGGTCATCAGATTGACAAGAAAAGGATAGTCAGGGAGCCAGTATCATTCTAGTTTTAACGTTTTTACCACCTCCGATCACATTGTCACTTAACACCAGGTGACATAGTGTCACTATCATGATTATCAGCCTGTATGAGTCCACAGCTAGACATAGGCCTGTCCCAAAACGCCACTGAGCTCAATCTTTGGTTCTTCCTTTCCGACTGTTGCCAGCTGTAGATAATGCGTATAGCGTCACTCCACTTGATCTCCAATCAAGAATAAGTAAAGAGAAGAAGTGGAAGAAGAAAATGTTCCCACACATTATAATCAGCTCCATCCACATCAAAGAAACAGTTCAAAATCAAAACAAATAAATAAATTAAAACAGTTTCCACTGCACTACTAGCGTGAGAACGAACCTTTTCTTCGTGATTCCTTTAGAACAAATACAATGGTGTCACGGTTTGCTGGCTGTTCCCGTGTGAGTGCGGGTTCGAGTCCCGGCAAATGCATCGTTACGTGCTTATATGTAATGCGAGTAATAAAAACTGTTTATGTCAGTAACGAGTTTACTACTGCGGCTCGCCGAGTATGGTAATCGTGTTCTTGAAATAGAACAATGAAAACATTAAATACTATTTCAGATAGCTCATGCTGAAAAATAAGCTCAAATGGCTATTATTTACTCCAAAGTTCTGTAAGTATAATAAATACACCGCCTATATGATGTATCGTGTCGTGTGTCAATGTGCTGTAACCACAGCTTTTCGCGTGGTCATTTCATTTAAAAGTTCCCACACCTGTTATTCCAGGACCAAAAGTACCTATAAAGTACAATATTCTACATTTCTTTAAGATTCGTTCAGCCGTCAACTACGAGTAGTCCTTTATCGATTGCTCGGCATCTAACCATCGGATTTAGATACCAAGTACCCTAGTCCTTAAGTCAAACCCTAAGCTATCTAACAGTGAAAACCACAGCGCAATTGGTCTAGTAGTTTTGACGTTTTTTTTTTTTAGAAAGTATATGTGCTGTTGGTCTATAACTGACCTCTACAGCGTCACCGGACCGGACCGGTGGGGCGGGCGCAAAAGCGCTCCGCCGCAATGAACATGTGACGCAGAAGGCGCACGCCAAAGTCAAGTTTTTGGCCACTTGCTCAAGGGCACCCAGGGGGTACGAACCTCGGCTTGGACAGTTGCCATTGATTACTTGGGGAGTATCGAACTAAACACCCCTCGATCTCTACTGTTAGGTAGTGATCGAGGGGGCCCTCATGAAATGGCTGGAGCCCTTTAAATGAATTGCATAACTGACCACCGATTCGGAATACACCTTCGAGAAGAATCGGCAAGAAACTCGAAGGCGAATAATGTCGACATTAATTACGGGACCTTCGACCTCGCATCCGGCGAGGTCGGTGTCTGTGTCTAATTGTGTTGAAAGATGGTGAAGATGACGGAGTGGGCGAATCAATCGCTGCCTGTACTGCGGCAGCGATTTCATCGTCTGGATCGCTCAAGATGTCTCTAGGGCGTCTACGGAGGGGCCGTGCGTCTGTTGTCGCGTCTGTCGTGTAGTCAGAGGCCTGAACTACTAGAGGGTTGGGGTGATGGAGTGCCGCGTTAAAGTAGCGGCGAGAGGCATTTTTCATATATTGAACTATCGAAGGAAGCTCGAGATCACTGTGCAGGTCGATGTTCCTCTGATACCAGGGGGCATCTAATGCACCGCGAACGAATTTATTTTGTAAAATCTGAAGTTTCTCTAGGGAAATGCGGGAGGCGTGAGCAAATGCTACGGACGAGTATGTCATTGTCGGTCGGACGCAGGTTTTGTAGAGTGTCAACTTATTTCTAAGAGACATTTTACTGTGCCTGCCTAGGAGTAACGCGAGGCGGTATAGGTAGAACGCCGCCCTTTTGTGGACGGCGTGGAAGTGATCGTTGAAGTTGAGTCGATAAGATTGTTGAAGTTGAGTCGATAAGTTTTGACGTGATGCGCGAACAAACATACAAACAAACAGACAAACAGCCAAACAGACAGACACGAATCATAAAAATGTTATATTCTTGTTCAGTAGCCTATTTTAAGTACCCTAGACCATATTTTTTTTTATTATCTTTATTGTACAGATTTTTTGGTACTTACTGCTTTATTATAAGTAAGTATAAAAGATACGAGTATAGATACTTACATAATATGTCAGACTAGCGCCCCGCGGTTTCACCCGCGTCCCTCAGGAACTCTGCTTTTTTTTGGGGTAAGAAGTAACCTATGTTTTATCCAGGGTATAAGCTACCTCCATACCAAATTTCATGCAAATCCGTTAAGTAGTTTTTTAGTGAAAGAGTAATCCATCCATAGCTATATCCATATCTAGATATGGATATAGCTATGGATGGATTACTCTTTCACTAAAAAACTACTTAACGGATTTGCATGAAATTTGGTATGGAGGTAGCTTATACCCTGGATAAAACATAGGTTACTTCTTACCCCAAAAAAAAGCAGAGTTCCTGAGGGACGCGGGTGAAACCGCGGGGCGCTAGTCTGACATATTATGTAAGTATCTATACTCGTATCTTTTATACTTACTTATAAATAGCTGCGCCCAGCAGCTTCGCCCGCGGACAATCTTTGCCACACCCACCACATTAGAAAACACATTTAGTAAAATCCCTCCTTTTTGCATCCCTAGGGTGTCACTTTGACACCTGCTACTTTGACACCTGTCACTTTGACACCTGTAACTCTGACAGCTGTCACTTTAACACTTATCATTTTGAAAATTCCTTCAAAGCTTCCATTTTCTTCTTTATTTTGGTCCCGTGCTCCTCCCCCTGGCCGTCCCCTTTAAAACCTCTACCAACAACCCACCCCTACCAACCCAACTCTCTACCTCAACTTCCACCTCCGCCATGTCACTTTAACAAAGAATTTGCAAAAATATATTAATGATGATAAAACATCTGAAGTGTTTCTTCTCTCCTGGTACTTTGAAATACTTTTTTCTCAATATAATCACACAATTTAACGTTCGTGGGGAGGTATCATCATCATCATCATCATCATCAGCCCGTGTCAGTCTACTGCTGGACATAGGCCTCTTTCAAAGCACGCCACTGAGCCCGATCTTCGGCTACTACACTCTCGACGAGGTATTCTCACTTTTAATAACTTTATTTTTCAATGTCATATCTCCAACTTCTAAAGTGTTTCTGCTCTCCTGGTACTTAGAAATACTTTTTTTAATATAATCACCCGATTTAATGTTTATGGGGAGGTATACTCACTTTTAATAACTTTATTTGTCAATTTTGTATCTCCAACTTCTTAAGTGTTTCTGCTCTCCTGGTACTTATAAATTCTTTTTTCTTCTTTTTTCTTTTTTTTTCAAGTCCTTGATACTATATTTTTCCCCTATTTCTTGATCAAAAGTATCCTATGTGTTAATCCAGGATATAAGCTATCCTGGTACCAAATTTCGTCCAAATCCATCCAGCCGTTCGAGCGTGAAGGAGCAACAAACACAATCACATACACACACAAACATACAAACTTTCGCATTTATAATATTAGTGTGATAAAATATGTAAATAAGTTGGTATGTATTTTAAAAATACTGTTTTATTTTTTAAACCCACAACTCAAATAGAGAGGGGTGTTATAAGTTTAGGGTGTGTGTATATCAGTCTATGGTATCGTAGCTCCCAAACGAATGGACCTATTTTGATGCATTTGTTCTGTTTGAAAGCTGATGTGATCAATATGGTTCTTAGCTATAATGGGGGGCAGGAGATTTGGGGGTTATATACATTTTTAATTTGTCCTTGTATCACTTGTTATTAAATATGTATCTATTACTCTCCGACTCTTTCCAATCTTTGTTGATAGGGAGAGCTTGAATTCCAACGATGAGGACCTGATGATAATTTATTCGGTATCTTGACTTGGTATTGCTATTAATTTAATTAAAATTGAATTTAATAATCTAGTCAGTAGTTTTGTAGATTATTTTGATCCACCTTTAAGACAACACACTACCTCTATTTTGTAGTAGTAGTCTACAATCAACTAGGTTTAAACTATCAATCACAAACTTGTGCGACTATCCTTAAATCTCGATTCAATCACCTAGCATCCCTAAGCAATACTATGACATCATGCAAAGTTCAAGACCCTGGCGGATTGACGGATGACATCAACCTGTGGTTTACTTGTATTTTGGTTTGTGTGCTTGTACGGAATTAAAGTGCGATGTGGTTTGCCTTGATGGCATTTAGAATAGATTAATTTGTATTATTAATGCTCTAGGTTTTGCTGTTAGCGTCATTGCGTAAAGTCAAATGTCATCAACAAGACATATTAAATAACGGTTTAAGAAAAGCCTAGAAATAAATATGAGGACAAATAAACTAAATATTATGCGTGAAGTTAGGTTAGAAATGTGTGTAAATGCTTCGACTTCAGACAAGATCCCAAACTAACATATCAGGATGTTTTCTCAGCCCCATAGGTAGTATAATTTATGATCCAACCATCATCATCATCATCATCACCAAGAAAATAATAGACTGTACCTATTGTTTTCTTGGTACACTACATATTTTACTAGCTTGAATAGGAGCCTAGTGGTATACTAGTGCGACACAGAATCCACCAATTTGGTCCTGCGCCTACCTCATAGCACTTTACTGGTAATCCACACAGAAGTCCCGGCTGTTATTGATTAATAGCAGAAGACCAAATACCGACAAAATCTGTCACCAGAAGCATTACCTCATAGACAACCAAAGCATCTAGCTAGAACTTTGATGATCAAAGATTGAACTATTTTCAAACTTCCATCAAGCTTTATCTGAAACGATTGTTCATCATCAAACAAAAACTTTAAAGATCTATAAACGACAGTTCGTTGTTAATCAAGTGCTTCTTTGACCCGAGTGTAATTATAATTTAGTCCATGCCTGAGTCATCTTGAGTGTGAAGAATTGGTATTCTTAAGAGTCAATGACTTTTCATGTAATGAGGAGTTAAACTAGTAATAGGTAACCGTGGTCCGCGTCCGCTTCAGTTTTCGTTCTTCCTCGTAACGAGTCTTCAAACAACTCCATAATATAAGAAAAAAAGTTGTTATTTATATCTATTTACAAAACCACGCTGTTTTGTATATTTTTTCTCGTTTTTAAATTAATACTGTCTTCCCCTATAGCCCTATTTAATATGGGATCATTGGAATGCATCTGCTATCGCTGCAGCCCCCGCTCAACGCTTTCAAAATCTTTTTGGTATTACTTTGGTATTATACGTATAAATATGTTGTTATTACTAATCTACATAATTTTAAAGCTTACGATTCCTTATATGCCGTAACATTGGATATTTTACGTGGGAATTAAAGGCTTTTAACTTTTTGTGCTTTCTCTTTGTACATATTATTAGATGCTATTTTGCCTTAGGCTTTTCTGACGATGGACAAACTAGTGACTTAATGATTAGATGTTAGAATATTACTAAAAAGCAATTACAGATTGACCATTATAAATTGGCAGCTTGCCTTTTTAAATTTCAAACATTTTTGCTTAATCAAATTGATATTTTTGTAGCGGCGTGTTTCTTCATATACTGGATGTTTTTGAACCTGTTTAGACCCCCTTGTGTGCAAGTGAAAATACCTACAATTCAAAATGACGGACATCATTTGAACACTTTTTGCCACCTACAGCTTGCATTATAGACTAGATCTAGTAATTTATATCTAGGCTCTTATTTGCTCTTTATATCATTGACGAAGTTTCTCTTGCTTCTATCTGGCTAGATTTTAATTTAAGAGTATTTTGATATTGTTTGATTTGTATTGGTTAAAAGTAAATTAAAATTTGCACTTTCTTCTTTGACGATATGTCTGTTGACTTTTTAAGCTTAATGCTTGGAAATAGAACACATGTTTTTTATTGATCAAACTTTCCATCTTTATTCAAATCCTATTATTTTCTTTAGCTAACCTTCAACGAAGCAAAGTATTTTAATTTTAATTCTGAAAATTGATGTAGCATTATAAAGTATAAATCAAACATTACAATAAACAGAAGACCTCCTTCAACTCACGAAATTGATACATCTCGTATATCAAAAACTACATTAACGTCTCGACGTATCAAATTAAACGCATGTATTAAACATTAATATATACTTACTGCTTAATTTTCGATAACCTTAACTCCTTACTCTCGTTTCGCAAGTTAAAGAGCTCGTTGTGAAATGCGAAATGCCATATTGCAACGGTCAAGGACTATGGAGTACCGATACTTGTATGCGCTTAAGTACCTACCGTTGTAGTAAGTGCAGAATATGCTTAAGGGCGATAGACAATTTTAGCACAATATTTGGACTTAACGAACCGAAAAAGTCTCTCTCAATGAAGTATTGAATCAATAAAAGTGAACGAAATTGATATAAATGCGCAATGATGTTTTGTATTGTTAATTTTGTTTTGTAATTGGTATTCAACCGATGCGATCGTTAAATATGGAAGTCAGCAGATAGACGTTAGATAAGCGTTAGATATAGACTAACAAAACGAGTAATGACGTTTACTTTGCCATATTTAATAACAATGTATCAGTAGCATGATTATTTTATTTAAATTAAGTAGTTCGTCTTCGGTATGTTAGAAGACAAACTAGTAGGAATTGTTCTTAGTGCTAAGTTGGCCCATATTACGGTTGGCAATAGTTATATAATGCGAAGTCGAAGAGTATATTAATTATTAAATTCTAAGGCTTAGACTGTAAGAAATATAATTTTAAACCATTGAAACAGTTACTTTTACATGCAAAAGTCGATCCAAAATAACTCTTGAGGTATGTACTCCCGGATCATTATCAATTTCTAATTTGTATGCAGCTGTTGTAAGAACTTGGAGAGCACGTAAAATTATTATTATATGAAAACTTTTGAATAATAATAATTATCCTTTTTGATTTTTGGTTAGTTACCAAACAAAAAACAATAAGTAAAACCTTATAACATAAATAAAATAAAGAAATCTTGCACTCTATTAATTTCTATTGTAATATTATAAGTTTATCATATTTTTTACTGAAATATTCAACTATAATATTAAGTTTATTGTAATTTACTGAAATTTCTTATTTAATACCTAAAAAAAATACGGAAGACACTGTTGAAAAACAAAAAACACTCAGATTACTTTACATCTAGGTAAATCGATGACATCTTGAGATACAAAACTAAAGAGAGCCAATAATTGGACCTAGTGGGCTTGGGGAGTACCCAATGTCACTTATTATTACTTTACTATTTTTCTTATCTTAACAGGGAATTGTTATGAGGCTGATGATCGAAAGTATTTTTCTCTTCCACAGAGTTTCCTAGCCGCGAACGCAAAATGCTGGTGGGCGGGGGCGCTTGCAGCGGCCACGGCGGAGCTGCGGTACGCTGGCTACGTGTCACCGGGAGTGCTGCTAGTAGCTGGCGCTCCAAGGGCGCTAGAGACGGTGCGCTGCGCCTACTCGCGGTCAGTGCTGAAGCCGCCGCCGACGTATCTCATCTGCGGACTGGGTAAGCGTCCTTAACTTTTCAAGTTTACTTGAGATTTTCTCATTAAGTGGATTTTTCTAACTGATAAGGCACAAGCATTCTCTCTGTGAGAGAATCTGGACCAAAATCCTCATGCTGACCCAGAAAGGGTTGCTGATTTCACATGTACTTGAATGTGAATGACTTTCTCACACTGTTTTCTTTCACCGTTTTGCTGTGAAACTTATTAACATGTCGCGAATCCGTCTCCCAGACACCATTTCCTTCACTCATGGATCTTAATTTACGTGAGTTTTCTAGGATTAGGGTGTCATCTGAAGCATTGCTTTTGGTGTTTCTAGACCAGTTGGTTTTATTTCCGGAACTCTCTTTTCAGTTGTCATCGCATCATTCTAGAAAACTTAAATACCATCTATTTTTCATATTTTCACCGTAGACCAAACATCAATAGTCCATTCTGATTTCCATTGAATGATTCTATAAATTACAAACCTTTTGGGTCGGATGATGATACAGTGACATTGTCGAGCGCAAAAATCGAATAAAGGGCGTTTTGACTTCGTTTTCCGACAAACTTACATAGATAAGCTGAATCTCAAACTTGTAACCTTTGGGATGACGAGGCTGAGTTATGAATATTAGAACACCATTGAATGATAAGTACCGGCATAAATGTTTCATTTCCTTCTAAAGAAGAACACTCCGGTATTGTAAGAAGAATTATTAAACCAAGTTGATAATGAAATTCCTTATGCTGACGCATCTCCTAATATTATACTATTCAATTGCAGAATTCCTGTGGTGAAAATATTATTTGCGCCGCCATTTGCCAATTCTCATTTAAATTACGGAATTCATTACAGTCCATCTAAATTACCACTAAGAGGACATCCAGTGTCATTAATTTTAATTTAATAAAAATTTAAAGCTCCATTTCATCACAAAAGTATACTTTTTTGCTATGTCATCACTGCTAACCCACATATTAAATTGAAAATCTTTTACACAATTCTTTTGCAAGCTACATAAGCATTGCATTTGCAGAAGTATTTGTAAAAGCTTCAAGTGTTTATGTTTATTGGAAATGATATCAAGACTTGACATAAATTTCAAGAGAATTGTTATTTGGAGATAATTTAAGCTTGGCATTCAGCATAACAGATATTTACTTACTTATAGTCAGTACTCAACTCGGCATTTAGTTCAAGATTGTTTGTGTTGGCGTTGATATTATCACTTGGCTTTAAATAAAAGTTACTGTTCATATTGTGTAATGATTCAATATTAACAGTAGTTGGCTACGTAAGTATTTTGAGTTTTATCTTGAACTATATTGATGCTGTCGTTTTATCGTGTAAAGCTTTTCTTCGTGTAGCTACACGTGAGAGTTTTGTGAAAACTTACACTAGACTATGCGCTGGATCATGCCTTTTCGTGTAATTACGGCGTTACTTTCAGTTTCAGTCATGGGGTGAGGGCGGATGGGTTATCACTGACTTGGAACTGTCAGACTATTATACGGGTCCGTCACTCGAAGTATTACGTACCAACTCCATACTGATGCAGCATATTTTAAACTATTAAATACATCACTGCGAAATTAGGCAGAACGCAATATTGCTTAATTGTTTGCAGTTTGTCAAAAAAAGTTAAACGAAAATGTATCAAAAAATATGTTAAAAGTTGGTTAAACGGAATAACAAGGTAATATCATTTGGCTGGAAAATCAAAAGAAACCATTGCTTGAGAGATCCAGCGCTTGCAGGTAAACAATATGAAAGTGTGCATATGCTGTCAGTAGTGCTTTGTCAGGAATGGGACTGAATCCAAAGATGACCTACCTTTGTGCTGCGTGCGATTCCGTTGTCGGATGACTCAATGCCATTATCCATATCAAAGGATGTTATATTGAACAACACCTTTGGTTTTAAAATGAACAAAATAAAAATATGTAGCTTACTTCCGCCAAAACTGTAAGTCAGACAAATGATAAATGGTAAAATTAACACAAGTAAAACCCCACGCTAAACAAAACCCAACCCCAGAAAGAACTAATGAAAAAAAAAAAACACTTATATACAAATAATATATATAAATATATATACACAATAAAAAACCCCCAAGCTATACAAACCCTACCCAAATACAAGTATCGAAACACTTATATATTCATATACATATAATATAAAAAAACACAATAAAAAACATATACCTCGATCCAAATACCATCAATACACGTGTTTCGCCTCTGCGGTGATGTTGATGCTGGAATATAATAGTGTGACTTATAGTGTGTAGTGTGAAAAGAGTTCTAAAAACATGATATTCTAACCGGTTATTCCTAGTTAATCCGAAATTATTTTTAACATGACGTCAGACCTATATAGGTAGCAATAATACAGAATAAATTATAGTACTAAACCACAGAATTAACGCAATACTAGCTACGCAGCGGCTTTAACATTTTCCAGGAAAAAAGTATCCTGTATATCATTTCAGAACCAATTAACTATATAGCCTGAAATTTGTTTCATCAAAATTAACTCACGTGTGAGAGAGCGTGCTAAGCAAAAACTTCGAGATCACTACGACATACTCGTATATACATAGTTTACAAGTATTCTAGCTCCTCTAAAAGTAACAGATGAAAGATTTCGTAATCTTCCTTCAAACAGTAGCTTCGCTAAAAACTATTAATCATCAATGTCACGCTATTCACTGTCAAATCCAGTAGGCCGAATGTTTTTATCGTTGTTATTATGATACCAAAGCTTGTCATTCAGAACAAGAGGCTGCGCAGATTAATACCTACTTACGTAATATAATACGTCCTTGCAAGGCCGCAGGTGGGAGCCGCGCAGGCGCACGGTTAACGAGCTCAGTAGGGCTGTCATTTGTGAATATTTTTGATTACTACTAGGCAATTGTTTGATGACGATCTCACATAATGGAAAGCGATGATGTGATCGATAGTGTAGTACGTTTGCCTATAACTTTAGACTGGAACACACCTGGGTTATAATTTACCGGAAACACTGACGAGGGCAGAGCATTCCACTCTTTTGAAGTTCATATAATAAATGAAGAAGCGTAACGCTTCGTTCTTGTGCGTCATTTTTCTACCATAAAAATGTGACACATTGCCGACGCGTTATTCTTCCACTATTACTTGAATTAAAAGTTTTAACAGGTTGTTTATCTGGTTTTGCTGATTGTATATGTCCGTTAGGCATAGCACCGGCTAGTAAAAGGTTGATTCTAAAATAACTACTTTAAAATTATTATTTTATTTTGTTTTTTATGGTATAAAAACAGCTTTTAAATTGCACTTATTATTTATATAAACCTGAATAGGTAAGTTTTTGTCAATACTATATTTAATTATGATTTTTGCTTGAAATTCTGCAACATTGAATTAGTTTTTGAGAAGGATATGTGTACTTACATCAATGTAGAGTATTATGAATGTATATAGAATGACATAGAGTAGGTAGACATTTTCTATTAAGATTAAGCCAATGGGACGGTTCGCAATTCCATTTTACTTTATCATCTTCAATTACCTTAAACAAGACCACTAACAAACATTAACCTCTTCATGACATCGCCGTAGATAGCCCTACAATAGATGCAAAGAGCCGCTGCGTAGGCGCATCGCGATGCATACAGATTGCGCCTTTGTACGTGCGAGTCGTGGGAACAATGCCAGTAATGAGCATGTTTTATACAGGAACTGAAGTTTTTGCTAGATTAGATGATGGAAGGGTGAATAGGTAGTTATTTTCTTGAAATAAACCATCTAGGTAGCAAGTTTTTTTTTTAAATTTCAAGTGATTTTAAAACAAGTGCTAAAAAGTATTTCAATCTAAAACAATAGATAATTAGAATTTTAATTAACTTTATTCATTTTACATCTCGGGTCTACGCCCGGACCTTTAATAGGGTTTAGTGGAGCCATAGCTAACACTAAGAGGCCCTTTTAACTTAAATAATATACAAAATACGATTTGGGGATACAAGGTTATGAGGAACTATTGTTAAATTGCTAACATAAACTGGACTATGGGAGTGGTATTTTTTAATGGATTATAAAAACGGTCTAAGAGACTTCAGCAACTGCTAATTCCGTCTTATGTAAAAATATGAAGGCAGTTGGTGACTTGCCACCCACTAAACGGGTCCCCTATAAGGGCCGCCACGATTGGCGACGTAAGGGGCAACGTTGGTGTAGTGTAGATGGCTGAAGGGTGTCGAGAGGTGTGTTTCACTTAGCGCTACTCCCGGCGTTATGCCCTTTAACACTTCCTTCTTAGCTCTTGCGTCTCCACCCCCAAATGGCCAGTTAAGGCAAGCTGGGAATCAGGGATCTTATTTAGCCCCAGGGTCCGCAGTATCCCACGCAATGACTCGCTACAAAACCGTTTTAATATTAGGTATTAATATTATTATCTACCTTTAAAACCGTACAATTTCAGATCTGAATTAGCTAATTAAAAATTACCCAGATTGATTATTACTATTTACCCCCATCTTGTGAACAATAACCAAGTTTCGTCGATTTCGAGACCCACTATGTTTTTTCATTGTTTGAATAAACTGAATAAAGTTATATCTCAACTGCTAATAATAAATTAAAGTTTGTGTGCGGCTAAACGGATTTTGGTTAAATTAGGTGTATCATACAACACAAAGTTTACTTTTCATCATCATCATATTATCCAGAAAATGAAACCGTAGGATGTAGTTTCTACAAACATAGGTACATAACTAAAGAAAATTTAAAACTAGCAGGGGAACACAGAAGTTGCTTTAAATGTCATGCTTTATGGTCCATGCGATTGCTGCTTACATTTTATTTATTGTGTTTTAAACGCTTTTATGATGATTACTGGTATATTATTTGTGTAATCTTGTGAAATTGATCAATTACCTATTTGGTTATGCTAGTGATTACCTAATATTTATGAATTTAAATATCCTCTTCCTTGTTTTGTTTGATAATTTCAGAAAGTTCGGATAGATCAATGCTTTTGCGGTCGCAATCCATATTTTTGTTGTCAGACAAACAAACAAGATATCATCCTCAATGACAAGGAGATGCCAACAGTTTCATTTACGGAACCCATCATGCAAATCATCTTCATTCCAGCTCAAGTTACGTTAATTTGTTTGAGTATATGGTGTTCTATTGTTGTGATACGTGATTTGAGATAATAGACTTAGTTAAGGTCATGTGACATTGATACTACAATGTGATGTGATGATGCTAGTACGGTATTGTTAACGTCATGTGGACTTGATATTGTTAGAAGGAATCTATATAACAATCTGGCAGTTGAACTGCCTTGTTAATTTAATCCATCAGAAGATGTTAGATAATATAGAGCACTCCTCTAAAAGAAATATTTGTTATTAAAGAACAAACATAAGCATCAGCACCAAAGATAACTTTAAGCTAGCAACTCAAAAATATTTTGACAAAAATCTTTATCCTGATCATCCTCTTAAATCATCCACCTAGGGTAGTATGTGTGTTATTTTCATTAACTCATTTAATTCATATTATGGTAGATATGTATATTATTTTTAGTAAAGTATTTATGTATTTATGTGTGTACTGGTTTATGCATAATTATTTAATTTTTTATTTAAAATTACTTATTATTATTTTGTTTATTATTTACTTTGGTTCTATTGTATTTTTTGTTTAGTACCTAGACAAATTGGACGGAGCCGAGATTTTAATAAAATAAACAACAAATTAAATTTGAAGTTAATTTTATTGGTCTTACTTTTGACCGTACAATTCAAGCGAAGATAAAATAATAACAATTTGTACTTAGTAACTTCCTTATATAACTTTTATAAATGCGTAGGCGATTTCTAGTACATTCTTCATTGTAATAAACAACTAAGTAGTTACATTTCTCATAATTTAGCGAGAAAAACATCTAAGTACATAAATGCTTATTCAGCTATGCGCAATTACATCAAATCAACATGTAGAGTACCTCTACTGCGCATTATTCTTAGAAAAACAACATAAATACAAAAAGTGCTTAATTGGTACTTTCACAATCAAAGGAAGTACCTACTTGTATGATTAAATATGTCGCAATTGGACTTCGGTAAACAACGGTGGGTTTGTGGTACACATAACTTCTCCACCCTGAGATTGAAAATTATCTGAAAGTTCATTTCTTGAAGTCAGATTATTTTCAATTTTACATAATTTCAAAATCTTATTTTTATATTTTATAATTAAGTATACAATAGTAAAAATCATTATAATATAAAGTATTAATGTCCATAAACTAACACTTTTTATTTGCACTTTATTGACCATTTCACTCATTTCACTATATTCACTGTTTTCACTTTTCTTCAAAATATAATTCAGCATTTGTAGATTTTCCATATTTACTCCATCTAAGTTAACAGGTTTCCTTTTGAAATTATTTGTAACTGGAACACTTGGTAAATTTATCAATCGTAATTTAGGAATATGTAAGTTCATTCCTCTGAACAATTTCTTCCGTAGAGTAATATCTTCAACTTGTATTTTACAATTATCGTCCAAGGTTAAAATATAAATACCAAGGATTTTCTCTCGAGTAATCCCATTTTCACAGGTTTTTGTCAAGTACGTTTGGTAACTTGCAAAAATTATCCATATGTTCATTTCAATTTGTTGATATTTTATCTCTGAAGTTTCGATTAAAATTGGAGAACACGACGTAATATTCAGAGTAAATTTCATTAAATCAGTGATACATTTATCTTGTTCCAATACGACTGCACAATTTTCTTTACAATGAAATAATTTCTCATCAATCTCGTCGCATGGCTTGGAGAGCAATGTAATAGAGTTCAAATCCTTCACGAGGATAAAAGGATATTTAGGAAGTATCAAGGATGTAATATTATTAAAAGTATCAAGGATAGGTAAGGGGAATAACTGGTAATATTTGTAAGTGTTTTTGCGTACAATTGGAATTGCCAGTACATATGTAATTTGCCTACCCTTAATATAAGCTTTTATCTCTATATTTTGCTCTATGTTTACTAAATTTTCATAATTAACAGGGAAAATTAACTTATCTGTTCTCTCAATATTTTGTAACAATTCAAATAATTCATTAGTATCAATTATTGATCTATGTAATATCTTATTTTTACTTAATGCGATTGCTGTATCAATCTCATCTAACTTAGAAAGAATTATTTGAAAATTATGAGTTAACAAACTATAAGAATGAGTAACTTTATTTTCAAAATCATTTATTTTACTTCTATTCAATGCTTTCTCTATATCAATTAAATTATTCTCAAATTGTATAAAATTATAATAAGAAATATTAGTAAAATTTACAAAACCATCAACCATTTCTGCAACCAAAGTAACTTTCTTTGAAATAGCATCTTGTTTAGTTTTAATTTGATTAATTAATTCATCATATTTGATTGCGTCATCATTATCCATATTTCCAGTTATCAATTTAATTATTGATCCTAAAGGATTTATAAGTCCTCTTTTAACACGTAAAGTTGGGACTAATTGCTCATACCTCTCTAAAGTTAAGTTTTTAATAAATTCAGTTTGTATTTTATCATCATTAAAATTAATCGTATAATTAACTTTATCTTTTAAATATATGTTTAAATCTTTCAACTTATTTATGTTTAAATATAAATCATCTTTAATTAAGCTTAAGTCTAATACCTTAATTAACTTCCATTTATCATATTCCAAAATTGCATTTCCTTTTTTAACAGGCAATATTCCAGGATTATTTTCAATCCTTTGTAGCTGAATAGCTAGTCCTTGGGTCATCATTGTCAGGATGACGAATCTGTGGACGTTTAATATCTTTTATTGGAACCTTAGTTTTACGACCATTTATTTTTACAGGGACAGTATTACGTACTATTTCTCCTGTCACTTGTGCTTTTTGATATCTAGGACTATCTTTACTTCGCCTAGTATTAACTCCTTTTATAAAAACTTTATCGCCTACTTTTATATTAAATTTATTTTCTCCGCCTCGTTTTTCTTTAATTCTTTCTTTCTTTTCAACTAACTTTTCCGTTAGATATTTATAAAGATATTTTGTTCTTTGTGCGTGCTCTTTAACTAATTGCTGAGTAAAATATTTATCAAAGTTTACAGCAAACATACTACTTGAATCCGTATGTCCAAATACTACTTCAAATGGTGTTAGATTTGTTGTCGAATGTATCGTTTGATTATATGACAATACTGCATATGTCATTATAGATGCGGCATCAGTAGATTTTTGCTCATATTTAGCAAGTCTATAAATTTCTATAATTGTTGAATGAAACCTTTCAATTAATCCCATTGAATTTGGATTATGTGGCGTTCCTATATGTAAATCTATTTTATAAAAAGATAACATTTCTTTCAGTAAAGTATTATTAAATTCAGAACCTGGGTCTGAACTAATTTTACTTGGTATTCCATAATATGAAAAATATTTTATTAATGCTCTTATTATTTCAGGGGTAGACTTTGTATTTATTTCAATTGCTTGACCTAACTTGCTGAATGCATCAATTATGGTCAAAAATGATTTATTTTCAATAGTAAAAGTATCTATAAATATTTCTTGAAAGGGTTTTATTTGGGTTTGCGTTAATTGCAATTCAGGTTTAATTGGTTTACGATCATATTTCATACGTTTACATAATTGACAAGAATTTATAACGCTTGCAACTGTTTGATCCATATTATTCCAATAATATGTTCTTTTTAAATGTGCCAGTGTTTCTTTTATACCTCTATGACTTGTTTTTCCTTCATGATATTTTAAAATTATTTCACGTTGTTCGTTTTCATCTTCAACATATACTACTCTTAATGTGCATTCAAATAATTTTACTGAATCCTTTTTAAATAAAGTAGTGACAACTGATGCAAAATCTTTTCTGTGTGCTTCTTCTTCAAAATATATAAAATATTTAATTTTAGGTCTTATGTAACCTTTTAAAAATTCTTTTACTAAATTTGTATTATTTACTGGCATATGTACTTCTAAAACTTTTTGTTTATTACGTGAAGATGGTTTGGCTTTTGTGGTGCCGTTCTCATTGTTACATCTTTATCATTGAAATCAGTTGTTTTATTTTGAGGAATACCAAAATTAAATTTATGATAGGGTTGTCGTTTGAAAAACCCTGAAGCTTTGTAATTATTTACTTGCGGTTTATTCGCATTACCAAATTTAAAATTATTTTGTGGCATAAAATGATTATTTGGCCTATTTAGAAAAGGCTTATAACCTTGAGGTTGTATAAATTTATTTGGAGGATTATTATTAAATGTTGGCCTTTGTGGGATGCCAAATTTAAATTGATTTTGTTGAGGAATAAAAGCTGGTTTATTCTCAAATGGTTTTTGAGTAATTATTTTTTTATTTTTCATTTGATATTGTGTTTGGAAATTCACCTCTTCCATCACAACACTTAGAGCTTGTTCTAAAGTAACGCAACTTTTCAGACGCACAAATCGAAGTAAATCTTCAGATAAATTGTACATAAATACATTTAATGCAGTGCTATTATAAATTATAGCCTTGGCTGCTCTAACTCCCGAATCTTCAATTAAATTCACTTTTGCAATCAAAGAACTTCTCACATTTTGAATACGGTGGCAGAAATCGATGTAGGATTCGTCATTTTTAATTTTAAGACTTTCAAGTTCAATAGCAATACATTGTTCTGACCTTGGGTCGCCAAAATGTTGAGTAAAAAGATTTTTCAATTGTATCCATGTTGTAATATCGCTACGTTCACTTAATAATGAGGCTGCTCTGCCTATAAGTCTACTTGAAATAACATGAAATAAATATAACTCTTGTGCTGCAGTAATTTCGGTTCCACTTAAGCTACGCACATATTCACATTTTGAAATAAATAAATTTAATAATTTTTCATTCCCATCAAATTTAGGAATTAATTTCACAATTTCATTCGTTATAATCCTCATAGGTTCCATTTTAAATTATTATTTAAAATCAATTCAAAATATTAAAATTGAGTATGCGTTTGTATAATATAACACGTATAACACACAAAAATTCAAAATATAATTAAATATAAGCACATAAAAGTTCAATAAAAACACAAAAATCAATAAAGACACATTAAAATCAATAAATTCACATAAAAATCAATTATGACGCATAAAAATCAATAAATTCACATAAAAATCAATTATGACGCATAAAAGTCAATAAATTCACATAAAAATCAATTATGACGCATAAGAATCAATAAATTCACATAAAATTCAAATAAAAACGCATAAAATGACAATATATTCACATAAAAATCAATAAAGACACATAAATTCACATAAAAATCAATAAAAACGCATAAAACGTCAAAAAAATCACATAAAAATCAATAAAAACGCATAAAACGTCAAAAAATTCACATAAAAATCAATAAAAACGCATAAAACGTCAAAAAATTCACATAAAAATCAATAAAAACACATAAAATCAATAAGTTCACATAAAAATCATAAATTCGCATACAATAAATCAAAAATAACAAGTGTATTGGCAATTTTTGTCCAAAAACACTAAGGGTCGAATAGCAGGGCAAGAATACGGAAAGTGAATGATTTTCGACTCACTTAAAACCGCTCGATCCCATGCCTCGGTGATTATTCCACTCGCTGAATTGTTTCTCAACTCCTTTTTCCAATACAGTCGTATTTGTTTGGTTCGAGTATTTTTTTACGTGGATTTGTCAGGAACACACGAAGTTATTCAGGACAGCTGCACCAGATATGTAGGTTGCGCCAGACAAATTATATTTCACAATTTTTGAAGTAAGCGCCGGACAAATTAAATTTCCACGACTTTAAAAAAAATCCTACCGGCTGCGCCAGACAAATTGGACGGAGCCGAGATTTTAATAAAATAAACAACAAATTAAATTTGAAGTTAATTTTATTGGTCTTACTTTTGACCGTACAATTCAAGCGAAGATAAAATAATAACAATTTGTACTTAGTAACTTCCTTATATAACTTTTATAAATGCGTAGGCGATTTCTAGTACATTCTTCATTGTAATAAACAACTAAGTAGTTACATTTCTCATAATTTAGCGAGAAAAACATCTAAGTACATAAATGCTTATTCAGCTATGCGCAATTACATCAAATCAACATGTAGAGTACCTCTACTGCGCATTATTCTTAGAAAAACAACATAAATACAAAAAGTGCTTAATTGGTACTTTCACAATCAAAGGAAGTACCTACTTGTATGATTAAATATGTCGCAATTGGACTTCGGTAAACAACGGTGGGTTTGTGGTACACATAACTACCTACTTTGAGCCGCACGCCCTACTATTATTTCTTTTACGACCTGGATGACTGGTAGATAATGCTGTTTAGCATTAAGTCGTTCCTTGTACACAATTTTTTTTTGTGCAAAACAATTAAATTAATAAATAAACATATTTTGTAAAATATATATACTTATATTACCAAAACTCACAGTGCTTTACAAATATACTTATTAAAATTTTAATGTTCGAATCTGAGCGTAATTTTTCAATTATTTCTATGTAGTGTTGTTCGTAGACTGTTCAAGAAACTAAAAAATAAATCATTTAGGACATAAGCACAAAAATGCATATGTCCTTGTCTTTTCTCATTTCAAGAAAGAGATCACATGATTGATTGTAATGACATATTGTCACGATGACACGACTGTGATGACATGACAAAGACAAGTTGTGCTTTCTCTCAAAGCTTGTGTTTTTAACTGCTGGGTATTTCCGGTCAAAAATAAGCAATTAGTCAAAATCTCCGATGTCTCATAAGTTTCTTTCGCTTTGACATTGGAAAGAAACATTTGTCTGGATGTCTGCGAACATGCGGCAGTGTAGAGTCAGTAGAACATCGAAAGCCTACAAGAATTGTTTAGGAAATGCATATGACTTTTATAGGTAGCTGCGCCCGCGGCTTCGCCCGCTTGCGTACTTTACCACCCCCGCACCCTCTTAGGGATAGAATTAAAAAAAAACTGTCTTTAGTGCGTTACTCAGTGAGTATTTCCTCCAAATTTCAAATGTCTAGGTCCACCGGTTTAGGTTGTGCGTTGTCTGCCAGTCAGTCAGTATGTCACGATACTGTTTTATAAGTTTGTTTTATATTAAAGTTATAGGTACACCATTTCTGCCCACAGTATTAACTGTAATGTTATCTACAATTTTGAAATCTTTGTTTTTCTTAGTCTTAGAACAAACATGAAATGTAGTTCTGTGATTTAGACTTCCTTTTTTAATTTAGAGTAATAATTATTTACTAGTCAACGTAGATTCTATGATTACATACAATCAAAGCGTAGATTCTAGGTTTAACAAAATCAAAGCGTTGCAACTACATGCGATGGCAGTTTTTCTCGCATGGTTAGATAGATTAACTCATTATTGGACACCACAAGTACAACGAGAAATTATATCTAAAAATAAAGTATAACAATAAGTGTCACAAGGGGCTGTCTTATCGCTCAGAGGGATCTCTTCCAGACAACCGTGCACGGAGAGGAATAATGTAAGGGACGTTGGTAATCAGTAAATAAATGAATACCCAATTAAATATATAAATGTAATGCAATATACAAAAAATAATAAGCTTAATTACTAATATAAATAAATACATAATCATAATAATATTTTTTATATTTATAAATATATATATATATATATATATATATATATATATATATCCCAACGTCCCTTACATTATTCTCTTTAAGGTATAAATGTACCTAAATAAATAACAATAACAGAAATTGAGACGTAGCAGCTCAGCTAGTGCGATTAATAATACATTTCAACATGATGTTTAAAGACGTTGAATGAAGGTGAGCGTCTAATATATATACAGGTAGGGCATTCCACAATCGAACAGCTTCAACTGAACAGGACCAATCATAGAAATTAGTTCTGTGGATAGGTATCTGAAATAATATATAATGTGTATATAATCTGAACTGGCCTGATACAAGAGTGCGTCATCATAAAATTGTTTTTTATTGCTGAAATCCCATTTCGCCACGTAACAATAGTGACAATGACACTGCGCTGCGCAGCTTGTATCAGCTGTCGTATGTTCCCAATAGCGTCCTTCAAATAGAGCACCCTTTTGCTTGCGTAGACCAAGTATAAAAGTTTGTTTCCACCTTAAAAAGTTATACAGTGTTGGATGAACCGTCAAATAATTTTAACTTCCTAAATATAAATGTTTATGCTCACCGTACCACAGAAGGCCGTGACTTTGTAATTAATAGCCACTTTAAAGGAACGAAGTTTATTTCTGGTACTTACTCGTATTTGCATTTTTGTGCATAAAGCGCATGAGTATGCAATAAAGATGCGATCTTGCGCCTGATGATATAAATAAGTAATAACTTTAATACTCGTAAGTGCAAAGTATTTTGGTGAGATATATATCCCAGGTATAAACATTTTTGTTTTGTCTCACGATGTGGCGAACTCTACGCTGGGTTCTATTTATATGTTACCATTTTCAAACTTATCCGATTAGTTATTTATTTTTCAGCGTAAAAACTTTGAACGGTTCAAGTAATGAAAGAGTTCTATATTTATCAGGGTCCGTCACTCGAAGTACTTACAAACCTCACAATCCTGCAACATTAAAACTATTAATGACAGCGTGGCAAATTTTGGCAGAACCCAAGATTGTTTTCTAGCACAACTTTATGCAACCAGACAAAAAAAAACAAACTTATCACTAGGGATGTTAAACGTTGGTTAATAGCAATAGTGTGATTGCCTTGCTATTGGTTGGAAAATCAAAAGCAATCATTGTTTGAGTGCTTTAGCACTAGCAGATGAACAACATGGAAGTATGGATACGCTGAAAGCTTCAGCGCTTAATCGGGAATGGGACTGAATCCCACAATAACCTACCTACGTGCTGCGTGCGATGCCATTATCAAAGGAGGTCATATTCAACAATGACTTTGGTTTTCCCTGAAATGTACTTTATTTCTAACATTTTCAAATTTTGATAAATTATATGCGAATTGCTAAATAACAACATTTTCAATCAGTAATAATACTTCTAGTGACGTACTCTGTACTTTCAATATTAAAGTTGCGTAACAATAACTTGATTAAAATAGGCTTATTAAAGTTCATTCAAGCTCCAATCTCCAATGCTACATTAAATTAATATCAGTGTACCAAAAATTACTAAAATTATACATTCACCGCTTAAAATATATTTTGAATGTTATCTGAGTGCACGAACAATCATTAAATTACTTAAAAATTGCGTTTAAAAGCAACTTTTTTTTTAAAGCTGTCTTCGTTCTTTATCTTGTGTAAGGTCATTGAATCTTCTTCTTTTTTTTTTAAAGTGTGAACTTTACTCTCTTAAGAGTTTAAGGCGTCATTTTTACGGACTTGTGGCAAATTTTACTATAACATCCTTTTTGTAGGGCGTAGGTACTTGTTTCCTGCATTCAATTTCGATTAAACTATCACCTTATATCATATTACATTGCAATTGTGAAATCCAGTATTACGCATTTATTTTCTAATCCTTTTAATTAAATTATTTTATTTATTTATAGTTGTTGGTAAGCACCAACAACTATTACACTAATACATTCACAAAATATTATAGAATAAGGTTAAGTTTTAAAACTAAGCGCACAGTTCTTTATAGGCAAACACATCATGCATAATATAAACACATAAATACATAAAAGCGGACATAGTCCGTAAACAAAATGTATCGTTGAGAAGACGTACTTTTATTAATTATATTAAAATAGTCCGACGATTTGCTGCGAAACCCGCCCAGTGAGTCCATAAAAATGTCAGTTACACTACCACATTCATTCAAAAGCTTACCAAATCTTGGAACCACTGAGTTTTTACCCAGGGCAGTTCTCCGAAATGGCGTTACAAATAAATTAATGGTACTACGAGGGTATCTCCGAGGAACTTTGAAATTAAATCGATTCAGCAAATCTGGGCAGTCTAATTGATTCCTAAAGAGCTTATAGGAAAACATTACATCTAAAAAAAAACTTCGATTTGACAAAGAAGACATAATGAAATATTTTAGCCTACCATCATAAGACTTATTATTATTTTTTATACCAGCACTGTAGGACAAGTGCCAAAGTTAAGCTTAAGTTATAATGTTAAGCGTAAAAACTATAATTTCAGTTAGCGTTAGATTCGATATTCAGGACAATATTTTTTGAGCGGCACCAATCTTCACATGCGTCTATGGGTGCAGAGTCTGAACACTACATATAATACATAGATTTGTTGCTCTCTTTATTTTTACACTGAAAAAAAACTTGGATAATAAGGTTCAACATTTTTCACAGAATATGTTTTACTATTGCATATATTATAACAACTTAATAATAAAACACAGAGTACAAAAACATGGGGAACCTCCATACAAAAAAACGTGTTTTTATGAGGATTTATTTGATTTTGCTCTATCTTAAAAACCGCAATACATACAAGCGTCAAAGTTATTGTGATTATTATGTTATCTCAAGTAAAACAACAACTAATAAAAACCGGCCTATAAACCTTCTTCAGCGACATTTCTTTGAAATAAATCCGATTTGTTATTAAATACCTTTTATGTCAATCGTGCGTGAAGTCAGAGAAAGGTTACCTTTCTATATTTTACTTTCTTTCGATAACCGATGCCCTTTCGGTGCTGTGACCAAAACTCCGACGTGACTTGCATGAGAATGCGAATTTAATTAATAAAAATGTAGGACGAGAAGAGCAGGATTCTGTTGACTGCATGTCGGTGAAAAAACTAATTTATAAATTAAAAGTTTAAAGTCCCACGCGGGGCCGCGTGTTATTTTTTCTTAAATGGATAAAAATATCGTATAATAATATGTTATGCCGGGACCTAAAAGCACCAATATAATTAATTTCATTAAAATCAGATCAGTCCTAAATAGTGTTTTATCGATCACTCGGCGTCGTATTGATATGCAAAGTACTAACATCAGGTTACAACTCAATTCCCACAGTGAAAAGCACATTTAAATGAATCCCGTGGATTTACGTCATACGAGAATAACACAGGTACAGTATTTTTTATAGCTAATTTCATTTTTACTTGTCCTCTAGACTATTTTTTTTTCAATTATCTTGTATTTGAGGAAGGTGAATGAAACAAAAGAACTGTTTTTTATAGTTGATGAAGAACTTTATTTTTTCCAAAATTTGCGATACTAGTCTGATTTGGCCAGGCTACCGGTAGCCGACGAGTTAATGTACTAGTCTGCACTTTTGCTTTTTTGCTTTGTTATAAGTATAGTAAGTGTAAGTAGATTTGTGATTTATACAGTTCGGCAAAATTTTCCAAGTGCATTTCACTTTTATTTGAATGTACCTACTAATTACACTAAGTATATTTATTATGTAGGTGTAATGTGGTTGCTGGGTTGCCATGTAATGTGGTTAGTCGGTGCTTGCAGTGATGAAAGAGGGTGTTTAGGACGCGTCTTTGTTGCTAGGCGTCTACATGATGACTGACTTTACTAATAACTACTTAATGCTATGTCGGCGTATCTTAGAAGTGCTCACAACACCACATCACTCGATTTATTGGAAAAAAAAAAAATTTTTATTTTTTTTTGTTATACTACCACACAATATATAAATGATTGAACAGTACAAGGATAATATCCAAAAAAAAAACATGAACACAGCATAATTATTATAAGTTTACAAACATAATCAAATCTTATAATATTTCATAAATTGTTGCATACTTACGATATGAGCTTTTAATGATAAAAAAAAACTAAATTTTCATTTATTTTCTAAATATTTTAACAATTACCATACAATTACATACAGAGAATTAAATCGTTGAAAAAAAAACTATTTTTTTTTTGGTTTCCTAATTAACATATTATAATAATCACCTACTTAAAGAATATCAAAACAATATAAAACATTCAAAATTTCCATTACTTATTCCTAATCTTAACACCAATATTATATTAATTACACAGTATTACTATTTATTAAATATGCAATTTTAATATGTTTAAAAATTTGAATGATAGGTACGTAAAAAAATATAGTAAGTAAGTATTTACGACTACAATATTTCTATTTACCTAAGTGATACCCACTGATCGGCTGTCAAACTTTTTGTAAGATCTAATCAATGCTCTCTTTCTTGGCCAAATTAAAAATATCTTTCTCCTTTCTATATTGTCATGGCCTTGAAATCTTTCGGGATATTTTACCTGACTATTTGTCGGTATTAAACTACAAACTTTAAGAAATTTAATTCTCCTAACATTACATTTTAATTTATCATCATCATCATTTTTCATCAGTGTAATATTCTTTAACTCTTTCTTTAATTCATTCCTAGGACATGAATCATTTTCTATTTCCTCATTTACCTCTTTACTTTTTATGTTTACATCATCATCACAACATTACTTAACTTTCTTTTAAAATCTTTCATATCACTTTTTACACAACTTTTACGCTTATTATTTTCATCATTATAACGACTACTTTTAGAATCATCATTTTTCTTACTATCCTTCTGCACAAAAATACGTTTTAAGTCCTTACACTTTTCAACCTTCCTGTGTACCAAAGGGTGATCAAGCCTGGTGGTAACAGGTATCGACTTCGTCAAATCCAAGTAATCAGTCTCTAACCTATGCTTTTGAGCTTTACATAAAATCCTCCTTTCATTTTCGTAACACGTTAAATCTACCTTTTCCCTAATATTCAACTCATTTGGGATACTAATACTCATACATTTACCGTGACAACTTTCCTTAGGAATGCCAGTGGAATCAAATTTCATTACTTTACTTTTATAACTTGTTTCTAAAGTGCACTGAGCGTCACCTACTTGCTGTATCTGCTGATCGCGCAAAATATGAGCGCTGCTCGGTACAGTCAACTGATCTAAATAGTTCGAAGGCATGTTACACAATGATTTATTTTCACTAGTCCACACGTTTGTATAATTGTATTTTTTACGTGGGCCATAATTACATTTTCGGTTTGTAAATTGAATATAACTATATGATTTCTGAAAATTAATATTTTGGGATGTATTACTAATAGATGGCATATTAAATTCTTCATCTAATGCACACTGAATAGCTTCTTTCAAAGATTTAAATTGTCTACATGAAATAATTGTACAAAGTCCATTAGCAAATATTTTAATCGCCATTTTTTCATTAATGGGGTGTAAGATATTTATTTTTTCTCTTTCACCTTCTAACTGTGCAATTGTTAAATTCGTTAGTATGTTTTCAATGTCTAATCCATAACTTTTAACTGATCTGTCACCCTGTTTACAATTAACTAATTTTAATTGTAACGTTACCGGGCATTGTTTCGGTAGTAAAATATTTCTCATGTCTGCTAATAAAGTCTCTACATTATTATAATTCGATCTAAGATAAAATTTTGCATTTTGTGACAACCTGGTTTTCAAAACAAAATTAATCAATAATAACTTGGAATTTTCCGTTAACATACTACTGTAAAAATCTATCCTTTCAATTAATGCTTTTGTAACTTGTTCTTCTCTCGTCATTACAGGTAGAAAGGCAATGGCCGTTTCTAAATCAAAATTATCAATGTTTATCAACTGAATTTAAAACTTGTAAAAAATTCAAAATGTAATAATATGTATAAATTGTATAAACAGGCCGCTAAAATGAAATTCTAAAAAAAATTGACAATAAAATATCTCTCATTGCTAACTTCATTAATAAAAAAATGCTACATATAGTGCGCTAAAAAAACGTGTACATACAGTTTTATCTTTCGTTATATTAAATACTCACAAAAATAATACTCTCCTAAAATAAATTCGATGTGGAACAACGCGGATATGTTTCCTGACGTCAGCAGGGCTGGAGTCCAGATGCTGGTACTTGACGATGGTGCTCGCTGCTGTTTTCAAAATCCTCTTGCGTTTGGGCCGGGCTATACCCTGGTCACCGATCCTTGATCCCGTGCTCCATGAGGCCGAAAATCACCTTGTCTCCTTTATTTTTATATCACCTTCCAAAGTTCCGATGTAATTAACTTTACATTATATTCATTTTCTTCATTACTCTTCTTCTAATACATAGCGTGTTTCATAAAAAAAAACTTTCTTCATAATTATTCTTCTTAAAATTCATCTTCTTTCTTCCTTACTAAGTCTTCAATAAAATATTTAATTCTTCTGTCATCATATTATTTTATTTTCTTTCTTCATCACCAATTAATTCTTCATATTTTTACTCATATATTTATTCTTCATTATTTATTTATTTATTTTTCTTCTTAGACAAAAACAAATAAGCAGGGTCGAAGTGGCAAGGTCGCCATGTAATGTGGTTACTGTGTCCTGACGTATCCTGGCAGGGTCGCCATGTAATGTGGTTACTGTGTCCTAACGTATCCTGGCAGGGTCGCCATGTAATGTGGTTGCTGGTTGCCATGTAATGTGGTTAGTCGGTGTTTGCAGTGATGAATGAAAGAGGGTGTTTAGGACGCGTCTTTATTGCTAGGCGTCTACATGATGACTGACTTTACTAATAACTACTTAATGCTATGTCGGCGTATCTTAGAAGTGCTCACAACACCACATAGGTATTGTTTATTTTTAGTCTTAAAATTCCTAGCACCTTCCCTGTATTTGTTCCACATACCAAGCATAACAATCACCATACAGTATCACCATATTAAGCTGAAACCGGTGCAAAAATAACAGTATAGCCACATTAGGCACGATCGCCGCCCCAGTAGGCGGGCCTTGATCAATAGGTAGAAAAACGGTATTGCCTTTTACGAGCTATGGTCGGCAACCTTGTCACCTTGCATGCTAAGGATGCACTGATTTACTTTACAGTATTGATTGTCATTCCAATTAAATTAAATATGTAAGCTTACATTATTGCAATTTCTTCAATCGGCTAATGAGTTAATTTGTCAAAGTGAAGAAATAGTTATCACGATAACTTTATTAGTCAATAATGTGATGGTTGTATTGCATTCCAAATGTCAACACCCAATAACTAGCATAAAGCTAAAAAACACGCCTGCCCTGGCAAAAAAGAATTTATGCCAATAAATTATATACTGTTGGAATGTGTTTATCAAGGCCTTCAATTTGATACACATAAAGCAAAAAAAAACGCATTTGAAAATGGAGCCATATTGCCGCCAAATATAGTCTATATTATTCGGGGGGCAGTAAGGATTCTAACGATACCTCATACTTCTAAATCTGTTCAGGCATTTAAAAGTTATGATGAAATAGAGAAACTCACATATATACAAACATACATGAATCCTAAAAACATTGCACTCCTTTTTTTGGGCAGTCGTGTCAATAAACAGCTCGTGATCAAAAATTGTACTTTTCATATAGGTATAAGCGCACTGATTATATATAGCTTTTCCTGGATTTTTTATAACACAAATTTCAAAGCGTCTTGCTATGTTAAGAAAGTTGAAACAAAGTGAAGTTTAAAGTTCGCCGTGTCTACGAATACCTAAATGTCGACTTTCTAAACAAAACATCGCAAACATCGAGTACCGATGACAAGTAACAATATGTTGAAACTTGATGGGAGAGGCTGATAACCATGGTAATGATAATTTTATGCTATAAGCTGACATACATGATGTATTGATGATCGTTTGCAATATTGTTAACATGGTTTCAGCAGAGACATGGCAATTCAGATAATGAAACCAAATGTTTGTTTGAATTTACTAAAAGCGATTCGGGTTGTTCAGTTACTTAAAATCAACATTTCAACAGAAATGAATCGCATAATAGAATATTCATGGTTCTTTTTTAAATTATGTTGTTTGTCGTATGAGGTAGTGCTGGCCTCTGATGTCAGAGTTTGTCAGGCCGCCCGAGGGCCTCTGACATGGCTTAACGACTGCTATTAACCAATAACAGCCGGGACCGACAGTTTAACGTGCCTTCCGAAGCACGGAGCGATGGAAAACCGCACATAACTTCGAAAAGTAATTGGTGCGGGAGCCTAGGTTTTGAACCCGGTATCGTTGGATTCTAAATTGCACTATAGAACCATTAGGCCACCATCGCTCTTAAATTATGAAATGTATCTAGTTGTAAGTCTGTCTGTATATATTTTGTTGTTCTTTCACGACTTTATGGAACTTAACCGATTTGAATATAATTTCAATGAGCGATGGTAGTCGAAGTGGTAGTACGACTACTTGGTACTTGGTACTTGGTGGTCGGGCTTCTTTTCCGCAACTAGGCCGATCATCGGCCCCTTTTGCGTGAACCGGGCGGCGACAGCTAGTTCAGCCACCCGATGTCCCTCAGGAAGGCCAGCAGCTCACGAATTCCGGCGCAGGCCTCCCTCTGGGAGAAAGTTGTTCCCAGGACATGTTCCCTTTGTGGCGCCACGCTTTCGCACTCGAGGAGTACATGCGTGGCCGTTTCTTCAGCCCCCATGCATCCTCTGCACAAGGGACTGTCTGTGACACCTAATCTGTGAAGGTGTTTGTTAAGAGGACAATGACCAGTTACAATTCCCACCACTTGTCGGAGACTGTTTCGTTTAAGGTTCAGAAGTTTTCGGGAGTATCTCGGATTTAACTCCGGGATCGCCTCCCTAGACTGTCTAGTTCCTGATGTAGTTTATATGTCCTTTGACGGATCCAGGCTCGAATTTGACTGAAAGGCAATGGAATCATTGGCTCTGGCCCTACAGGGCGCATGCCCGAACCTCTCCTTGCCAGTTCATCAGCTGCATCGTTGCCTCTGGATCCGCTGTGTCCCTTTATCCATTGGAGAGTAAGGTAATTATCTTTACTGACCTCCTCCAGAAGATGGTGACACTGGATAGTTAGCCCCGAGGAATGTTCATACCTTTGAAATGCTTTAAGGGCTGCGGCACTATCAGAGAGTATTCTGATTTTAGAGTCAGTTACCTTTCTGCGCAGTATCGCTGTTGCTGCCTGGATTATACCCACACATTCCGCTTGGAAAATAGAGTTGTGAGTACCCAGTGCTGCTGCTATATGCATGTTCAAGTCGTCCGAGAACGTCCCCGCTCCCGTCGCAGCTTCCATTTTGGAACCATCTGTGTAGATTCTAACTTCGTCAGTGTTCGACCTATCACTGATTCCTCATGTAGTTGTATCTTATAGTGTTTATTAAAGAGGTGTTGTTTTGGTACCCTATTATAAATAGAGAGCATGTCCGGGTTACCCTCCGCATAATCCCGTATGATGTTAGTGTGGAATGTTCGACTATTTTGATCCCAGAGATTGAGAGCTTTGAGTCTGTAAGCAGACGCAGCAGCCTCCTGCTGGATGTGCAACTGCAACGGTGGCAAACCCAGTAGTGCCTCTAGTGCAGCAGTGGGTGCTGTTCTCATGGCGCCAGTCACTGCTACTCAGGCCAACCCCTGGAAGGACTGTAGTTTATTTATGGTAGATGCCTGTTTAGTCCTTGGCCACCAAACTAGTGAACCATATGTTAGAGAAGGCCTAATCACAGTATTATATAACCAAAGTGTTATTTTTGGACTTAGGCACCAAGTTTTACCTATCATCTTCCGACATTGCCAGAAAGAGATGGTTGCTTTCATAATTTTATTTTCCAGGTGTCTAGCCCAGTTTAATTTACTATCTAGGATGATAAAGGTGGGGTAGTGTGTATCGTCCTAAGTTTCTTTTGTTAGTAAACATAACCAATTGTGTTTTTGTTGGATTCACAGTTAATCCATAGTCTAAGCACCAGGTTTCTACGATCTTTGAGGCGTTATTCATGATATCACATGATACGCTAGCAAAGTGTCCTGATACAAGGATAGTCAGATCGTCCGCATAGCCAACTGTGAAAAAGCGTCTGTTGTTAAGCTTTGTAATTAGGTCATTTACCACCATATTCCATAGCAGGGGTGACAGTACTCCCCCTTGAGGGCACCCCCTGGACACCACCCCTCTAATGGTTCCACCTAGGTCGACTCTAACCGCCCTAAGCTTTAACATGTTAATGACCCAATCAACCAATGTCGACTCAACACCATGCTTTCTTAGCGCTGCGTTTATGCTTCTAAAGTTAGTTCTGTCAAAAGCACCTTCAATATCAATGAAGGCGCCCAGGCACAACGTTTTGTTTCTTAAATCTTGTTCTATTATGCTGATTACTTTGTGTAAAGCTGATTCTGTTGATTTACCCGAACTATATGCGTGTTGTTGTGGGTGTAATGGTGATATAGTTAGGATGCTATCTCTAAAGTACCGATCGCAAAGTCTTTCCAAGGTTTTAAGGAGGAAGGATGTAAGACTTATTGGTCTGTAAGATTTAGGGTCTGTGTAGTCACTCTTTCCAGGTTTGGGAATAAACAGTACTCTGACTCCAGCCTAAAGGTATGTACCGATAGGATAAACACGCCCTGAAGATTATTTCCAGTGTACCGATAATATGTCCCTCTGCCCATTGGAGGAGTCCCGGAAAGATACCGTCCAGCCCAGCTGTTTTGTAAGGTAAAAATGTATTTATAGCCCAACTGATTCTTTCCCTACTTACTACTGACTTTGCAACATCCCAATCCGCGTCAGCAGGTATAGCCGTCTCACTGTCAATCCATGTAATGGTGTCAGTGATTTGGCAACCTGGGAAATGTGTCTGTAAAAGTAGACCATTTGTTTCTGTTTCTGTTTTAGTGTAAGAGTTATCTACTTTTTTAAAAGAACCAATCTCACGCTTAGGATCAGCAGCCAAAATTTTCCTGACCCTATTTGCTTGAGTATTCGTTTCTATGTGTGTTTTATGTTGTGCTTTATTTTTTTCCATGACTTACGACCTTTGGAGCGAATTAGTTTTTTGTACGCCGCTCGCACCTTTCTGTATCGCTCCCATCCTCATTCGATTTCGAGTTGGTGCGGGTGGTACCCTGTTTAGCTCTATTTCAAATCCATCTGTGGTCTGAGCATGAAGGCTCCTCCGAAACTCTCCAATTCTTAATGGTGTTAAAATTATTGTTATTGTCCGAGAATAAAGTTATATCAACAATGGTGCGGCATCTGCGTGTGACAAAAGTTGGTTCCGCTCCTCTGTTCGCTAGTGAGAGAGTATTAGTGAAAAGAAAGTTTACCAAATCTTCACCTCTACTATTAGCTGTCGGCATCCCCCATAACGGATGATGTGCATTGCTGTCTGCCGCTATGGTTAATTTCAAATTGTTAAGCTCACAGTGTCTTACGAGGTCAGCGATTTCCTTTGGTGGGATGTCCTTGTCGGTGGGCATGTATGCCGACGCGACAATCACCGCCTCTTCTCCCCATCCGACACCAGAGGGTAACCTAACGGTTACCAAGTCCCTGGAACAGAACTCGGTGAGGGGCACTGCTGGAACACTACGCGGTATGAACAAACATGCGCGTGGGTTGTTACAAGTGTTATCTAGTATTAACTTACCATTCAGGTTACTGAGACCACATACACGCCCGCTCCTGATCCACGGTTCCTGGATCAGGGCGTTAGTCTCTTTGTTAGTTGCCTCCAGCACCCTGCGCAGGTTAGCCGTAGCAGTAATGCTGTGCTGGAGGTAAGCTTGGATGAAGTCAGTCTGAGAGGTCGGGGTCACCATCATCCAGGTTACCCTTATCCTCATCAGACTCTTCTTCAGTACTGGAGTCCCTCACTGTCACCACCTTTGGTGGCACAGTGTCCACACTCATCTCTTCTCCTCCCCTTGAAGTTGATGGTTTAGGAGAAGAGTGCGACGGCACGTCCGGAACTACGTCCTTCGCACCGCCAATAAGAGATGAGGATGGTTGGGACTCTTGTTCAATGCACACCTTTGGTCGAGGGCCCGTGTTCCCGATCGGTACCTCATCCAGAGTAGGTGGAGCATCTGTAAACGTTCCGTCCCTGGCATAAAAGTCCACGTAGACATTGCCCAAATTATGGACAAGTCTACGGTCACGTTCCAGGATGGTTGGGACAACATGTTCTGGGATACCCAGACACAAGAACAGTGTTCGTCCAACATCCTTGGATTTTGCTTCTTGCCAGGAGTGCGAGTACACCGTCCAGGTATTAACGAGTGCCCACTTATTCTGTCCATCCAGAACCATGTTTGTATCCTCTAGGGAATTATCACAGTCTGGGAGGATCAGGGCCGCTCGCACCTTTTTGGCGATTTCACTTTATTTTTTTATAACAAGTTTTGGGCATGTGTTTGCCGGTATGCTATCGATGGTTTTTACAAGCCACCTTAGCGAGTCTTCATCCTCACACCACAGCTTCAGAACTCCATCAGAAATGATGGGCCGACCTCTGAAGTTGGGGGAGAAATCATTAGCTGGGTCTTTGATACCCTCAAGTATCCTGTGCTGCAGGAACTTTTTCACTAAGGTAGTCTGTTCTTCGGTAAGTTGGATACTATCTGCCCTAGACACTGCTACGCAGAGCTTGTTCTGAACAATATCTGCATAGCTAGTCTGGGCCCGATGAGAAGTATCCAACCTTGCTTTCTTATGTTCACCTCTTGGCAAAACCGTATCGTCCAACCGCGTACGCTTGCTAGTCTCAGTGCGAGCTGGGGCTTGCGCCGACTTCGAGATCGCAATGGCTGCTCGCTTCTGACGGTTGAATCGGTTTCCGTGTTTAGATCCTCGCTTAGATCTCATTTCCTCTCCTCTACGGCCACCAGACCCAGCAGCCACCACGAACAAGTCCACGGTACTCGCTGGCGGGGCATTTGGTTTGGATCTGAGATCCTTGCTTTGTTGCTGGGCACCCTTAACCTTGTCTACACAACCAACGGACCCAGCATTCATCTCGGACGAATCCTTAGTAAAAGCTGGTGGGACATACGGCTTGGTTACGGGATCCCTGCTGTCCCTCGTTTGTTTACGTTGCTTAAAGTAAGCTCTTGGTCCCGGGCTTTTAGGTCTGGTATCTTCAGCCAGTGGCTTCACACCTCCCGAGCCCGATGCCAAACGCTCCTTTTTCAATTTTTGTTTAATTTTATATTTTTGTTTTTTAGTTAACCTTATTGGGGCGTTAGTCCCCTCAAGATTCGGAGCACTGGCAATTGAGGTTCCAGCCACCTGCTGTCCCCCACATTTCTTGCTCCTTTTTTACCCTTAGGTCTAATGACCGTCCAGGCTGCAGTTTGATCCGTGTCGGCAGCAAAAGCTGCCTCCAGGGTACTCACCGCCTCCCCACTAAAGGGGGTTTTTGGATTGTGTTTTTGTTGATCCATATTACATTTGTTTTTAAAATTCACCTCTCTAGCTCCCCACTCTCCACGGAGCCCGCACCGGGGATATTGGGTTGCAATACCAGGGCTACTAGAGAAGGTATAGAACGGATATCCCAGGAGCCCACGAGCTAAACGCTGCTACGTCCGACACTACGCCCAATCCAAAATTGCGCAGCCCAACGAACACCGCCAGCTGCAGACCCCATAGTCCTTCCGTTCTCGCCAGGCAGAGCTGAAGGCTGCCACTAGTGCTGGATAGATATGGATGGCTAGTCCACACCCCCCCGTTTTGGTTGAAATCCATACCAAAGAGGAGTGTTGCGGAAGAGAGGTACTATACCCTGACCAACTCCCCACTCAGCCACCAGGTTTGTTTCATTCTACCATACGGACCCCCCACGCACAGCACGAAGTTACGTGGGTGATCATCCCCCCACCTACTATCACACATTAGGGGTTAGTAAGTCCACAGTGACCTGACCACCTCGTCACTGCAGCGGATTGGAAAGGAGGTAAGCAGGGATATTAGGAGTAAAAGGAATTAGGTGGGCTTTTTGAAAGGAAAAGGAAGGGTTAGGTGGGACTGTGAAAGTCTAGAATTGCGTCTGTTGCCTTGGTTACGTTGTTCCTTAGGGGACCAGACCAAAAACAGGGCGGCACCACGTGAAGGTAGCAATCAGACTTGCTGCGAATGTCTACACGACCTGCGCTCCTTTCCGTAGCCATTGCCGAGCCTGCTCACCGGACAGGTGGCCAGGTTAGGGTTGACCCAGGCGTATAAAGCATATCAAACCCCCCCGGTAGTACGAGTAAGAATCCAACGATACGGTACGATTTTCAGCTCCACCAATAACCAATGAATTTTCTAAGTTTGTGGATTTCCATCGCTTCTAGCTTCGGACGGCACGCTATGCTGTCCGTCCCGGCTGTTATTGATTAATAGCAGTCGTAAAGTAATGTCAAAGGCTCTGAAACTAGAGTCCAGCACTACCTCATACGACTAGCTAGCAATATAATTAGGAAGCGACACAAATTTTAATTAATAAATCATGCTTCTAGCTTAAGATTAACGCGATTCCGTCTATTATTATTGTCACAGAGTTTTGTAAATGTACTTACATAAAAATGAAGGACGAATTCCCTTCTACAAGTGAGCGAAAATAATGACATTATTTTTGATATCGCTGTTGTATGGTAAAAATAAACTAAAAGTAACATAAACAAGTAAAATTATTATAAAATTACAAAAAATCCCGACAGCGAACAAAATTATTGAATACGAGCTGACCGCGCGCCCGCAAAATTAATCACACTAATATTATAAAGATGAAAGTTTGTATGTCATAAGGGTGTGTGTGTATGTGTGTGCGTTTGTGTGTATACTGGGGTAACTTATAACCTGGATTAACACATGAGCTACTTTTTATCCTAGAAAAATGTAAGGTTCCTGAGGGACGCGGGTGAAAACGCAGGGCTGCGCCCTATTTATATAACTTTACTGTTTATTTTTTCCTTAAATTTAATAGTTACAATTGCAACATTAGACTATAGTATTAACGTCAACTTGAATAATCTAAAATTAAAATGTTGTAAGAAGCTTAAAAGAAAATTGTTACTGTTTAGTTATAAGAATTATATATTTTTGAAATGGTCTTTTTAATACCTGTGTTTTGATACCTCACTCAACAGGTTTTGGTAATTTTTTGTTCCGTCGGAAATACTATATGGCAGCTGTAAACCGCCATATTAGTTTTATTGACACATCATATATCTTAGAGCACTCTCGTGATTATGATGGATCCAATGATACCTCATTTATCAAAATCTACCAAGCCGTTTAGGCTGTAGGACGCGCCTAAAAAACGTACAAACATACAAACAAACATACATGCAACCCAAACACATAACCCTCCTCAGTCGGGTAAAAAACAAAAACAGGTCTCAATTTCAAAAGATGCCTATCGTGGTAAAAAGTTGAACAGCAATGTGACCTATGCAAGTGGCAAGTGTTAACTTGCACCTCATTTTCAAGTCACTTAGGGATGTAGTTCGTCCGCTTTCAGAGAAACTTCTCTTATCTTTATTCTAACTCGATTTTGCATTATTCTGTGTCAGTGGTTCTAAAACTTCTCTAGTATAAGAGGGGGGGCTTATAAGTGTTTAGTGAAGTAAACTATTTATTCCTCTGAGGGTATAATCAGTAAGTTGATACAAGTAGGTGATTAACCCATATACCTACCTTCATTTTCTTCTCTGCCTCTTCTTTTGTTAATATCAAAGATAATTTAATTCTAGTAAAATATAACACCTGAGTATAATTATAATACAATTTTTAATAAAGTATTTTAAAACAGCACGAACTGGTTTCTCTGCAGCTATCTATGCCTACTTCATGTTTATTCTTGCTGTAATTATGGATATATTCCGTACCATACTAATTACAAGACTTATTGTTATTATTTTTAAGGGCAGGCCATATAGTTCGCAGAGCCGGCAACCACTGGGCAATAACGGTTCTGGAATGGCGACCACGAACAAGCAAGCGAAGTGTAGGAGACCCCTCACACGATGGACGGACGACATTGTAGCCATCGCAGGGAGTCAGTGGATGGAGGCGGCACAAGACCGTTCGTCGTGTCGCTCTTTGCCTATGTTGAGCAGTGGACTGCTAAAGGCTGAAATGATGATGATGATTATTGAGCAATGGTAGCAAAGCGGTATTCTAGTGTAACTTAGAATACAACGATATAGTACTCATACCTAGGCTCCTCACCAATGACTTTTATAAGTTATGTGCGGTTTTCCATAGCTCCGCGTTTGGGAGGGCACGTTAAGCCGTCAGTCCCGGTTGTCATTGATTAGCAGAAGTTAAGTCACGTCATAGTCTGGCTGGCCTGACAAACTCCGACACCAGAGGCCAGCACTTCCTCATACATCAAGTGAACATGAACCATTGCACTAATCCACATAAGCTTTATTCATCTAGACTCGAGAAAGTTCTGATGAAAACCTTACGGGGGCCTTGAATACAGTTTAAGAACAGCTGTTCTTGTAATTTCACAGAATAGCAGGCATGCGAGACCTTATCTCAGGTACTATAAACTAATCTGTCATGCAAACTCATTGCGACGTCTCAGCTCGTCTCTGTGCGGCCTGACTGAAGCTTTCAAGATGCCTATCAGTAATGCTGGGTTCTAGATGGCATGTACGATCTTAATGTTTCGGATTCCCACAGCTAGGACAATATGCAGAGATCGTGAATATGTTCTGATAGAATCATTTTCTTTTCTTTGTCTATTCTGCAGTAGCAACATTTATTACTGCTACGTTTTTTTTTAATCTGTTTTGTGGCGGAAATGTTGCGCTTTTACTACCTAATTACAGCTACATACATTTTTGAGAATAACATTAAATTACTAAGTAAACTAAAGAAGCAGAAAGTACTTAGTAGAAGTTAAAATCTAAGGCAACCACGGTTGAAAAATATTTATGATTACTACCTGATTTACGCAAATAGTTTCTAAAAGGTACTTTATAACGAAGCATGTCAATCAAATCAGGGCAATCATATCAATTGTGACAAAGATCATACAAAAGCATAACATCTAGTTGCAATCTACTGTACTTTAAATCTTTGCTAATGACCCAATATGAAAAATGTGACAAGAAAAGGAAGAACAGATAAAGTCCTACCGTCAATGCTTTCTTCATCCGACATCCGTGAAGCGAGCTCGGATAGGATGGTCCGTATACGAAGGTTTACCTAGCAAAAGATCGTGGTCAAACAGCCTTATACTTGGTTACTTAACTACAATAGCAGACTATCTAGATACACTCCAATAGTTCTTCAGGTAGTTTAAGTGACAGTCATAGCGTTCGTCGCGGCTTGCCGCCATGTAACACCCAGAGGAAGCACTTCAGAATAGTCCGAAACCTGGTCAAAGTATATCCGATCACTCTTTGATTACCTTACGCGTGAGTTATACCCGTTTAGCATATTTTTATGTAAAAAAATATAGCTTTCTTACGCACCCGACACAAACATCCTGCGGCATTTTTAATGGTAGTTTTGCATAAGGGTAATTGGTACGTAACGCACTCATAACTCCGCAAGGAAATATATATCCAGGTAGGCAATAATGGTATTATTGTGAATTACTTGTATTACCTGTATCCGTAGGTTAGTTGTGTCCGGACGAATAAATCAAATTGAAAAGGCAGTTACTTGTTTTCCTGGATCGAGAGTAAAAGCCTGTCTCGGTGAAGGACGGTCGAATGTTGACCAGGCACAGTACTATTATTTATTCTGTACCAGGCAGAGAGAAAATACTAAACAATTATGATTTACATTTACAACTAGCTGTGCCCGCCTGGTATTTTTTCTAGGATATAAGGAGGAACTTAGAACGAGCTATCACAATTACCTGCATAGGTATACAAAATTTCGTGTCTGTGATGTCAAACGTTGAAGAGTTCCTTTATCTGGAGTTGTTCCTGGATGTCAATTCAGGTCATGCCTACCATAAAAATGCATTGTCATCGGAACTGAACCAACATGTAAAAATTCAACTCCATAGGACACGAGGAAGTTTCTAATTCAACATTGCAAAAAAAATAAAAGCTTTTAAAAAGTAGTTTCCGTCTGTTTTGGCGGTAGAATATTTTGGAAAGCTATAGTATTTCCTCATACTGTTTTTTTGCAGAAAATTTCTACCTCTACTAGTTGTGAAACTGTGAGCTTGATAGCTTTATTTAACTATTCCATAGATGAAGCAATGACTATTAATTGGGATATTAACTATCGCCCTAACGAGCCCTTACAACGACACCGCTCGGTCACTTTTGATTTACACCTATTGGTAAAGGTGCCAGTTATATTGTTATGTCACAGATGAAGAATAGCACGTTATTAGTTGTGGCATTGTGACACGATACGTTATGATCTGATATAAATGATGTTATGTTGTGATATGAATGATGGCTTAGTCTGTTCTGATTCATAACGGTTTATTGCTTGGATGAACTTAATTTGCAAAGGTTTTATTGGTTGAATGAGCGGAAATATTCGTAGAGTTCGTTTTGAAATACTAATACAATATATTTTATCAAAGGCAGGAAACGCATCAGTGATAAACCTATTGTTATAGGTTTCCATAGGCAATGGTCACCGTTTTGCAACAGGAGGCTTGTCTGCATTGTGTTCCTACTAAGTTCTCGTTATTTATTTATATATATTTTTAGGAAGGATATATGCTGTTGGTCTATAACTAACTTCTACAATAAATTAGGACTTTATAAGCCCGAAAATCGAACAAACAAACGTAAGAATATAAATAAAAAGCAATTACTTGAAATTAAGTTAACATGGATACAGGCACAAACATAACTTGGTTATATGTCATCATTGTCATAAGTTATTTCAAAAGTTGTCCAGTAATTGAAGTTATTTGGTTACTGATACCATTGCAAAATATAACACTCCTATTCGACGACCTTACATGTACAGATGTTTTCATGTCTTTACCCTATCATGCTATAAATCATGCTTGCCCTTCACGCATCTTGCGTAACGTAACCAACCATAACACAAACTATGTATATGCAGAAACACTCAGCTACAATAAAAGTAAAAAAATAACAACAATTTTTGATGGAGTTAAAAAGGAGTATACTATACATAATAAGTGGCTGGCAGCAGTTGGAAGAGAAGAGCCGAAGATCGTGCTCAGTGGCGTGCTTTCGGAGAGGCCTCTGTCCAGCAGTGGACCAACATGGGCTGATAATGGTGATACACAGTACACAATATGCTCTTTATAACAATCTATGCCATTTCTAATAAAAAAAACATCATCCAAATTAATTCAGGAAACCCGAAGATAAAAGTGAAAATACAGCCTAAAACCCGGGTGGGGCTGCGTCGTGGCGCACGGCCGTTTGTTTGTCGTGAAACATCTACGCCACGTACAAATCACGAGTCATCTATACTCTATACTAATATTATAAAGAGGTAAGGTTTGTGAGTTTGTGAGGTTGAGGGGGTAATATCTGGATCTACGAACCGATTTTGAAAATTATTTTACCAAACGAAAGCCACGTTATTTGTGACTGTTATAGGCTATATGTTAAAATGATCACGCGTTCGAAGCCGCGAGCATCAGCTAGTACCGAAATAAGATAACAGAAACAACCATTTTGCTGATTTTTCTGTGTGCGTTCGCCTCTGAATTTTGACAAAAAATAAATATTACATCATTGAGCTGACATATGAGCTAAAAAATTACACAAAAATTACATCTCTGGAGCTTATAGTTACAGAGTTACAAAAGCGAGACGATATAGACCTTTTCGTTACAATTCACTTTTTAGTCCTGGTACTCTTATATATATCGGTGTAATTGTAAAGACATTTCACGTCTTAAAACAATTGGAAACATCCTTTTTTCAAAGTCGATTAAATGTTTTTTTGTTCACCACGATTAATAGATATATTTTTATAACGCTGTTTGGTAACAATATCTTGGTGCCAACTTCATACTTTTCACGAAAATACATACTGCGTTAATTACATAAAAAGTTTGGACGTTTGTTTTGAATATATTTATGACTATCAAAATATGTAACTACCTCTTTGTTGAATGAACATAGTTGACATATCTTTGCACGTTTGATCGCAAGCGTGATGTTACTTAATCGCATACTACTTGTATCTTGCGAAAAACGACATCCACACGACTACTGTGGTAAGAAATAATGGTCAATTTTGTATCAATTTGGCCTTGACTTGGCTGGGTTCTTTTTGAGAATAATAAAACACTTTGTCATTACGTCATAAGTTATTAAATATCGTCATGAGACAAAATTAAATGTTATACTTAGGTACTCCTTGTGCTTACCTCAATTTTATAAAGAATACGATACTTAAATAATGATTGTGTCTAAATAACATCAAGCTATATACAACAATATTTACTTACCTATCTGAATTTTATTTAAAGGGTCAGGACATTTAAATATTATAAAAAGCTTGTCATTATAGCCACGTACCGATCTAATTAAAATTTGTCTCACCGCACCTTTAAAAAGAACAAATCTTCGAAAGTGTAAATGTGGAAAACACGACACCTACTAGCAGATCGCCGACGACGATAGAAAGTTTATTCATATTTCCTCTCTATATCTTTATTTGCGTTATTGGATCATGGCAATATGCCTCGCCCACAACTATTTGTAAACATAGAATGGTGTATGTGCTGTCTGTTGATTAAAATAAAATTTTAAAAAGGAAAGGCATGATTTAATTGCTCAATTCAAAAATTGTTTTCATTTGCAGTCAAGGATGTCATTTGACATATTGGCTGAGCAATTACAGAAAATTGGGGCAGCGATAATGTCATTTTAACTTCTAGATAAGCAAAGTTATTTCTTTCAAAAACAGTAAACCCGAATGCAATGGTTATTTCGTCGTAAAACTTGTATGTCTTTTTTAACTTTTAGTCTATCTATCAAAATTGGTTGAGCCTTTTGCTTATCACGAAGGGATAACAGACATGATCAAATTCAATATAAATGCTTTTTTCGAAGTCGTGTGCTACAAATTCATTTCTTCAAAATCTTAATAAGTCATGACACATATGGACTACTCTATGCAACATTCATCTACCAATTTTTCATGACATTATGTTGTAATGACCAGGCTAAAAAGGACACATAATCTATCTAGAAACTAAGTTACATAACATAATGTAATTTACACGGCCACACGTCTGTTGACGTGAAATTAATTACCACAGTCCCATGACTTGACATATCATAATTGGTCACACCTATTAAATATAAGCCGTCAAAGCTCTTGAAAGCTCAAGGAATGGAGTCATAGCTCACCATATCAAGAACTATGGTGATGCCGTACAAAGGACTGGAAGACAAAATGTTACTTTCACTGTGTCCAGAAAAGGCACGTGGGCTCCATGTCAACAGACATGGGAAATTGGGCACGGAGCTTAAGAGTGAAAGTGACGAGTTCTGAATGAATGTGACGTTTTAGGTCCACCTGTAACAGAGTACGCAAATGGTATATTGCATCAAAACACTATGCTTGAAGATGTTGCATGAAGGTGCGATAAGTCACCTTTTCAAACAATAACAAAATGCACTTTATTTTTCAATAATTACAAGACAGATCAAAGACGTAGTTTTTTTTTCAATTAAATAATGCATAACGATGCTTAATACCAATTTTTGGTTAAAGATAATTATAAAGTTAGTAGATATTTTAAACTAAAACTTGCTCTAACTTTGTAAGTCGGTATAGGTATATTTAAAAGTTTCTTAATTAATATAAGTATGGTCATAGCCCTTTCTATCCACAAAATAAAAACGAAGCTACAGAAGTAGAGCCACATAAATATCAAAATGTTCGTGTTCCGTGAGAAATCTGAGATGATTGTATCATAAATTAATTGGTCTGCCGGGATGCTGCTAGAAAATCACCTCGTATTTTATAATTTTTCTCCAGAAAATGATAAATAGCTGTTCCTATTTTCCAAGCATCGATTTGTCTCACCTATGTTTAATATTTTTCGTTTTCATAAGTCAAACATTAATAGGTTTTACTACAACTAGTACCAAACTCTACTAGTTATAGTAAAACATAATGCTATTGATGACCAAACACTAGGTGTATGTAATTTCCCGCCCGTTCATGCTACCCGCTTTTGTTCTTAGGAAATATTGGGTCTATATTGAAGAAAAACATAACTGTAATTTTGGAATTTAAATAAAAATACTATATGCCTATACGATATATTTAGAGATTTTAAAGCAGTAAGTTACAAAAAGTCTTAAATTAATAATAGCCGGGTGTCTCGAAGACTTAAAGAGAGCTACAGAACAAGAATATAATATTTTTTTAATGGTACATGTCTGTCTCCTTGTTCGCGCATCACGTAAAAAACACTAGACCGATTGTATTGCACTTTTAAGTACTGCATAGCTTAGGGTTCGGCTTAAAATCTGGTGTACTTTGTACTCAATCCGTCTAAAAGAAGCCAAGAAATCGTTAAATAACTATTTGAAGGCTGAAACTTTGCAGGTACTGTTTCTGGAATAACTGCGCCCACAGCTTTGCCTGCATTTCTTTAACCTATGTGCTAAAATAATTTAATGTGTAAGAAATGATCATGCGGGCAAAGTAGTGTATTATTATTATACCTAATCAGTGCCCGTGATGTACCGGCTCTTAACTGTATAATTATTAATAGATATAGATTTTATTTCACGAAAAACGTGTCAAACCGTCAGCGGCGATTATGCTACTGACAAGAAGCACTTAACAAGCTGCATTATTCTTATTCAATAGGTATCAGTTACTTAAAATTGATTTACTAAAGCAAAATATGTACCAGAATTGTAATATATCCTATGCAAGATAATATAGTTAAATGCACAAAATGAAGTTGGACAAATAGTCGCAAAATGAAGTCTTAATAGTAAAGAAGTTTGGTTTACATTTCATTGAATTTAATTCTAACAATCTACTGGTCGTACATCACCTGTCGTCATTTGTATTGCAAACTCATTCATCAAAATCGAACAGTATGAAGCCGTACTGTCAAATAACCCGAGTTTGCTTTCTGCTTCTAATGAATTAAGGCTTATTTTCCAAATAACACATGCTATAACATCCGCAAATAGAATTTAGAAATTAAAAGCAGTAGATGATCACGCGTCAAATCTTACTTCAAAGATACCATCATATCGTGACTCCTGGACACAATCTACCGTTTCTTTGATCTCTGTACAGACTGAATGGCTATTCGAAATTACGGCGTGTATTGGAGTCATTAGAAAAAAATGTTAATTTGCCTCTTCAAAGCGAATCAGTTTATTGAACTTGGAAGCTCTTTTATGCCCAAAGAAGATGTTATTTTCTCATCAAACAGACATGATTAGATATTATTTCCTTTGTGTACGGATTTGGAGTCACGATTCTTTCACGCCTCCATTCCTCTTCTTCAATCAAGTGTCAGTCGATGTCAATGTTGGCGGACACTTTGCCGTTTCAAAATAACAATTTGCGGACAGGAAACAACGGCTGAACGGTTACAATTCGTGTGGACTTATTTCCGAATCGCAGATATTATATCAGGCGGTTACGATAAAAGAACAAGTAACGCACGTCACGAGAATAGCGAAAGTATTCTTAATGAGTTGCACCTCGGGCTATCAACGCCATACAACGACCTCAAACATCAAATTGGCTCTCATTTGACACACTCTTCCGACTAGAAGAAGCTCTGTTCGTGTAGCCATGCAATAATGAAACTTATTGCAACCCCTAGAGAAAGATATTTGTTTACCATTGATTCGAAACAGCAGTCACGATGGAGCCGATTCAGTTAATAAATCTGAAGCAAATTAGAATGTGATATCGAATGATAAGGCTCAAATTAGTTTGAGGCAATAAAAACTATTGACAACGCTAGATCAATGTTGATTATTTTATACTGACAAGCAAATTAGCCAATGCCTTTGTCTCGTTTGGACGTATTAGCCGTGATAGGTGATTGAAAGAGTCCAGATAAGACGACCAGACGCGGTGTTCAATTAAGCAGTTCATTTGATACTGTATGAATAGCATTATATAGCCGATATGACCGCCTGTTACCCAATATGAGTTAACTAGTGAAACTTTCTTAATCGAGCGTATATTGTGAGACACAATAACTTATTTACGGTCACTTTCACATAATCGGAAGGCATAAGACAAACAAAGGTCAGAAGTAGCCAATTATCAATCAAAATTAATTCGCTGTCTCATAGGCATTTACATACTGTTTTTTTTAATTATAATTACTTACTTGACGGTTAATTTTGAAATAAAAGTTGACAATCCTGCTTGATTTATTTTCATTTTGCATATCTGCATGTGTAGGGTCAAACTAAAGACAATTGATTAAACTTATCTACGATTTTTGTGTTATTAGGAAATTTGAACTTTGTTTCGAGTACCTAAGTCAACTTTTAGTTCATCTCTACCTAATTTTCATAAAAAAAAGCATCATAAACATGCTTTCCACAGAATTATGGCATACACTGTTAGTACAGTTATGAATTAACTGTACTGTAACAACGCGTATGCCCTTACACGTAGCCTGAATTCTGTTAACGTAAACAATAACCCGTGCTTGCAACCGATACTTAGTTCCATAAATGTGGAGGACTGTCACGACATGATCACACGTGACCCTGGCTCTTACTCGGCCATTGAAAGCAATCCCTGAACGCGAGAAAGTACAGTAATTGTATGGAATTCACTTACAACCATAAGATGAGAGGAATCCGATTATGCTGGGAAAATGTCACCGCAATAGACTTTAAATGAGCTTTAATCATCAATCTACCTGTACTCGACTATTAACTTTTCAAAAACTCCGTTTATTATGCATTCAATACGCCATGCCTTTGCAAGTTTACGGTACGCTTTCCCTTTAGCTTTTCCTGTCCCACAACTCGGTATTTAAATTTGATGCAAATACCGGGAACATGTTGTAGATTTTCACCAGTCAACGATTGTCACAGGGAGACGATGTTGTGACAGGACGGACATAAGTAAACACGTGAGACGACGTGCCTACTGACGCTCGTTAAATAAACAGAAGCAACAAATTGGACTGTATTGCTTTAGAATAGATTACATCTAACAACGTAGACACATATGTGACGGTAATAGCAGTAACGCATGACGCGTCTAATGATCTCGATAGCCATCAAGATGACGACGTGTAGATTGTGATCGATATTGACGAAAGTGAATGTGAAATTTGAGCAGACGCCAAAGAAATCAAAAGTGGTCCTATGATTATCATGCGTAGGTATCTGATGCTGTGAGACTTTAAGCAAATGTTATTTTATTTTAACATTTGTCCAGACTTTGCAAAATTGTTATATGTTACGTTGAAGTAATAGTATTCGCAAATGTGGTTGACGATGATATTAATCTACGACATTGTTTTATTGTGGTACGTGAATTGCGGCCTACGCATTATATGATGTTAAAAGCGATTTTCAAGAAAATCATTGTCAGTCTTGTTTTGAGATACGAGCCAGTTACATCAAAAAACCCCAGCTGCCTCTGGGTTGTGTGTGGAGCTAACCGTAAATGAATACTAACAAAATCTTTGTTTCAACGTAGCATTTGCAAATCTTACAACTATCAACACATGTTCGTATGTTCGTGTAAAAATAATGGCATTGGTAACTTCATAACCAGTCTTATTATTCCCGGATGTCATCATCTTGGTTTATGGTGTCTCGAAACGGGTTTGCTTGACATCCGGAGACCGTTAGCTGTAGTTGAATCGTTGACACGTGCCTTTCTTTGTGCTACTGATGCCTATGTGCGTATCCAATTAACGCTTTGCGTATCAATGGTTCTTGGACTAGGAAATTTTATTGCGAGAGCAATGTTCTACAGACTATTCACATTTAGGCAACAATTCCCTTTGTAACCCTGTAACTCTGTATACTTTTTCTCTTCTCCAGCAGATTAAAAAATTTGCAGTTCATCGAAAATTGAATCAATTTCGTACATTAAAATGATTATCAATATTTTTCAACATTTAAGGTAGGTAAGTATTCAAAGAAATCTTAAATAACGACGGAAGTTACCAGACTTAAAATTTAGCACTTGCATGCCTCTTCTCTAATTGCTGACAGTAACAACCATTCATCAGAGGATCGTTCAAGCTATATCACATTACATTAAACAGATTGTAGCATTCATGTTTCTTTGCTTTGGACATCAAATTAAATAAACAAGATTGGTGACGAGATGATGAAGGTGAATTAATAGCTGCTGTCAGTTACGTAGGCAAATTGGTAGTAGTTTTAGAACTAGTAGTTAGACTAACTAGTGACCTCGGCATATCTGACTTTCGTAATGAAATTAGTTGATATGAAAAGGGGAAGTTAGATTCTAAATGTTCAACACCGGTCTGATGAAACTCAACATGAAACCAGTTCAGTGAATGTATTATGGCAAAAATAGTGACAAGTAGATTTACGATCGAAAGTTTTTGAGACATTGTTTAAAATATGCATATTTTAAGAATATACCTATAATGCTAGTATTTCTAAGTTAAATAGTTCATTTTGAAAGGGTAGTAGATAATGCAACTGGTTGTGTCATGTACTTGTCGCAAGTTAACCAGTTTTCTTCTTTGTGAAGAATCAGATCTAGAGAAGTCTTCATCAGGAATAAAAACATCTTTCGAAATTGCCGCTATTAGAGCGCGATAGTCTCAATTTCCTCACTCGCATGATGTGAACTGACGGCCATTCTACCCACCCATCCAAGACCTGTCATTCCTTTGTTACCCATTCACAATCGTTTTCTAGGTTTCCATACCGTTCAGTACTACTGGTTACGTATAATGGTAACTGGCAGCAACGTTTTGCAAACCTTGGCCGTGACTTCGCCGCAGACACCTAGTTCCCAAATAATTTGTCTGTCACAGACCAGACACCGTTACAGTTTCCTTTCTATAATACGTTAGTAGAAGTAATTACTTTCATGGGATGTATTAGTCGCAGCTATTAGTCATTACATTTTAGATTCAAGCTCATTAACTAGATTTCTCTTTACGCAAAAAAAATACGGTCTCCATTTCCATGTAGGAAGCTAACACTAATTGAATCTGTAGTCATCTTTTCAGTTTTTTTTTTTAATGGAGACAAATGCGATATTATACCGTAACGACGAATGTGTTTTCATCATTGACGCTATGTTATTGCTAAAGAAAGTAAGAGCATTTCTGATAAAAAATAGGAAGTTTCTATTAAGGTAAGAGATGATAACGAACCTCTCTATTCACACAAAGATACCGAGCACCTCGCTCCAATTCTCACTGGCAGTGATAGTTTCTAATCCTAAACCATAATGAGCCTGCCATATTCACACACTCGACTTTACATTCATTAGTCGGGAAAAAACTCACGCTTCCGATTTCGAGCGCTATGAGAACGAACTTTCGTCTCTCGGGGAATCTCATTTTATAGACGAGCGCGTTTGTTTCGACGAGCTCTTTTGTTTCGGATATGTGCATGATACGGTCATCTTAGTTCATCTTTCTCCGGAAAACGGTGCGCTTTGTGCGAGACAGCTAGCTGACCTTGTTGGTGTCGGTGAAACGAAAGTAAAGCTATTGTGGATAGAGGTGACCTCGGGTCCAAGATCTGTCACAGGACAGCCATCTGTAAATTTAAATAAGGCCCGTTACGGCACGTCACGAAACGGAATCACGATAATAATTTCACGACGGTACCGTCACGTCGCGATATTCGGAGGCGATAGTGTCGCGGTGAATCGTATTCAAATCGACCCGTGAATTATTAAATTCCAAGTTTAGAGCTGCAGCGATGTAAAGGTTATCTGCAGGATCCATTGAATTGGGGATGTGCGATCACGACTGCTTGCGACCGCGGAACAGTTGCATAACTTTGAAGTTTCACTCTCGTTAACAATGATGGGCCTAATAATTAAGCGTCAAAGGTCGCCGAGGTGTCTAATGAGCGTCGTTAACAAGAATCTAAATCAATTTCTCTACCTAAGGCGACTGGCCATATTTTTCGGTCAGTTTGATATTTGTTCGGTCATCGACACTTTCTATTGGACCGTGTGAGTTCGTGTAAACAACTGGTAGTGAGTGAGAATGTATTGCGGTGTGAAATGTGTGATTACGGCCTGCGGTAATCTTATGAACGTGACTTTATGTGGCTGCGTGGAAGGTTTAAGAGTCACCCTTTGCTGGTTGATTGGCGATTGATAGCTGGTGCCGGGAGTAACGACACTATTAGTCTGGCTTATGAGTGCTTTGGTAACTTAACTGGTTACGTAACGGTGTGTAACTTTGTTTTGACTAGTTTTATAGTTGCAGTAGCCAATATAGCAGTATTTCACGCTATTCTTAAAACCAAAGACTCAAGCGCTGGCTAGGGAAAATAGTGAGTGTGAAATAGAATGAGTTGAATTGTCAACCACTTCAAATTGGGTACCATTTTGTGGACACTACTAGGTATTGCAGCGTTTTAGAATGAGTATCATAATATCAATATCTAACAATTTAGAGCTTAGCATAATAATGTAATTTTGTATTACTGAGAATAGTAATAAAAGAAGAAAGGCAACGACTTAGATAAAATAAAACACAACGACGAATTCCTTCTAACGTTAGCGGCATATTGATACATATAGTGGCATAGGAAAAATAAGCCATTTAAAATAAACGAAATTGAGGCCACTGATCAAACCATAATATATCGATGGTACAAACAAAATATACTAACACAAAGTTCAAATATAACGTAAATGGCCTACATCAACCTAGCTCTTTCCAAGTGATACTTTAGTACTTCAAATATTTTGCAGGTTTTAATTAATAATAAAACAGTGTAATGGAATAATTATATTAGGTGCTAGCTTTCGCCTGCGACTTCGTCTACGCGTACCACAGTTAATCGCGATAAAAGCATCCTATGTTCTTCTAGGATATTAAAAACCAATGCAAAGGTATAGCACCAATGCTCTTGAAGCCTATTGACAGACTTGTTATTATTTCGTTTCCATGTCAACCGCACGTTACAGCGAGTAATCGACATTTTACAGTTTTCCGGTCTAAACTTACCATTTTCTGAAGTAAAAAGTATCTTATATTGCTATCTATATTGTACAGTACCTATTTACAAAGTTTCCTGAGCATCCGTCCAGCCGTTATCGTATATATAAAACTCCCCCAAACAAACAAACAAACAGACAGCGTTTCACTTTTATATATTGGTGTGGATAAATCCGTGTGGTGCCTACTTAATATTTTGACTTGATGTTATACTGTAGTCCTCTGTCGAGATATTAAGGTTTGTTCAGGTTTAATATGCCAATAACGTTAGAAGGTTTATGTGTATTGTTAGTATTGGCCTAGCACTGCTTGCATATTTTCACCTAGTACCGTTTTGTATGGAAGAAAATTCTTCGTTTTGTTTTATTTCATGTAAGTCGTTGTCATTCCTCTTTTATTGCTGTTCTCAGTAATGCCAACTTACATATTATGCTAAGATCTGAATTGTTGGATATTGAAATTGTGATACTCGTTCTAAAACGCTGCAATAGTGACAACAAATACGAGTAGGTATTTTGAAATGGTTGAAAATTCGTTTTTACACGACTGCCCCAAAAAAAGGACTGTAATCTTTTTAGGATTCATGTATGTATGTTTGTATGTATGTTTGTATGTATATTTGTATGTATGTTTGTATGTATGTGTGTATGTATGTATTTCTTTATTCCACCATAACTTTTAAATGCCTGAACCGTTTTAGACGTATGGGATATCGTTATAATCCTTACATCCCCCCTAGTAACATAGACTATTATTTATTTTGAAAAAACACAGACTATTATTTATTTTGAAAAAATAAATATTAGTCAAAAGTATCAAAATAAAAAAAAAACTTCGGTATTTACAATACGGGTATCAAACTGAAGGCCTTGATAAGCACATTCCAACAGTATATAATTTATTGGCCTATGTATTTTTTTGGCAGGGCAGGCGTGTTTTTTGTTTCGTTTTTGGCTAGGCAGTTGCGTTTTTTATTTGTTTTATTATTTTCTTCTATTTGAACTCCAATATCTCAGAATAATGCGAAACTTTAGGATATCCTAACATTTTTTGTTTATATTGTAGTCCTCTATAGATTTATGAAGGTATTATCAGTGGCTGTGATTTCTCAACTTAGACAAAATGGCGGACTTTTACTATGCTAGGCTTCATAGTCAAATGTGGTAACCCCTTTTAACTATGCTTGATCTTCACAAAATAATAACCATTCAAATGTTTGCTGCTATTATCCGGCTGACTCCAGCTGACGCGACGGTAATGGCAATGATGCCCTTTTAATAGCAATAATCGTTGTTTTTCTAAGCTTGTCCTTTGCTTTGTATTGTTGTTAATTCGCTATATAACTACACCGTTTGTAAATTAACCATTGTATATTGTAAAATAGCAACTTATTATGTGACTCATCTACCTGTACTAACATTATTTTTTCTTTTTATTATAGGCCAGTGTTTGGCTACCTAGTGTTATGATTTTAAATGAATTCAAAAAATTCATACTAAGTGAAACGTTGTGTGTTTGTTTGTTTGTTTGGGGAGCTTTCACGCGATAACGGCTGGACGGATTTTGATAAAATTTGGAATGGAGACAGCTTATTCCCTAGAATAAACATATGATACTTATCCCGGAAAATTGAAAATTTTCACGGGAAAATGGAAAATGTTGATTACTCGCTGTAAGTAACGAAATAACAAGTCTGTCAAAAAACTTCAAGAGCATTGGTGCTATATCTACTATTGCATTGGTTTTTGTTGTTTTTAATATCCCAGAAGAACATAGCTTGCTTTTTTTTTGCGATAAACAGTAGTCCGTGCGGACAAAGTCGCACGGACGGGAAAGCTACTAGTTTATGAAGTTCACGCGTAGATAATTTACACATGTAATATTGTTGAAATTTCGTAAATTTAATTTAAGTTTCTCATTTAAACCAAATATATTTATAAGCGATTAATAACATAAAACTTAATTTTATTTTTATCTATAATTAGAGTTAGCACTTCTGAAATAATATCTGAAGGCGAAATGAGCTCCAAATTTGACCGTTCGTACTCATTAATATTTGAAACTAGACCATTGAAAACGGTTAATTGGCTTAATATTTTTATGTGTAATAAATGTTCATAAAATACTTTATCCGGATGTTGTCACTGTAACACGATTAAATAAATTTAAGTCTATAGAAAAAATACGAAAAGTTTCTTAAAAAACAGCCGTTTTGACGTTCAATGGAATGAATTATCTTCGAAGAAATTTTATAAAAAAATATGTAGGTATGTAATCCAAATAAACATTTAATTACTTCTGAGAAATCAGTTTTTTGAAAAATCGTAAGATTATTAAAAAAAAAAAAAATTACATTGAAAATATTTACTTAAATCGGCTCCTGAGATGCATCACCTGTCCTGCTTAACCTGCACCTTGAAGAGCAGGACAAAATATTTGGCTCCCATAGCGCTTGAATAGCAATTTTACACCATTTAACCGCTCAGGCTGTGTCTGAAGATAGTGGCCAACAAGGGTTCAGCCACTCCGCTCCACGGCTATTGTTTTCAAATGAATAAATGTACATACTTTGACTCCACTAAGCTCCAGAGAATTAAAATTAAAATAATGTTTTTGGTCGAAATCGCTCCATGGCAATTTGATTACAGGTTGAGCAATTTGAGCAACGTAATTGGCAAATAAATAAAACGATAAAATTACTTGAGAATTGAAGAAATAGCGAGGGATGGTAGCCACTTAGGTTAGGTTCTATAGTGCAACTTAGAATCCAATGATACCGGGATCGATCCTAGGCTCCGCACCAATGACTTTTCAAGTTATGTGCGGTTTTCCATGGATCCGTGCTTCGGAGGGCACGTTGAGCTGTCGGTCCCAGCTGTTATTGATTAATAGTAGTCGTTAACCCATGTCAGAGACCCTCGGGAGGCTTGATAAACTCTGACACCAGGGCCAGCACTACCTCACACGACAGACAAACAAACACTTTAGAATCAGTGAATATCATAATTTATTATTAAAAAATCACAGCATCAGATTATCTAATATAAGATGTACAAAAAATAATAAAGTTATACCTAGTATGTACTAATGATATTAGTACATAATGATATTAGTACATAATAGGTATAACTTTATTATTTTTACAAGTACAAATTAATTTATATAACCCCCGACGGCCCCGACTCCCCACCACCCATTACAGCTAAGAAGCATCTCGATCACACCAGTTTTCAATCATAAAAATCGTTCCATCCATTTGGGAGCTACGATCGTCTCCCTCATTCCTCCCCACATACCTCCTGCCCCCTCCCCCCCCCAATTATAGCTAAGAACAATCTTGTTTATCTCAGCTTTGAAACAACAAAAAATACCACAGCTAAATTGGTCCATTACTTTGAAAGATACGATTCTCACCCCCCTTTTCTCTACCTATCTCTCTTTTCTCCCCCCCCCCCCATATTGCTAAGAACCATTCAAACAAAAAACCTCATTAAAATCTCAGACTATTCGTTTGGGGCCTAAGAACCATCTTCAGACTTCAAACATAAAAAACTGCAGCTATATCGGTCCATTTGTTTGGAAGCTACGATTTTCACCCGCCTTTTCTCACCTCCCCCTCCCCCCTCCCCATATATCTAAGAACCATCTCGATCAAATCAGCTTTCGATAAAAAAAAACGGCATCAAAATCGGTCCAATCGTCGCTATGATGCCACAGACAGACACACACGCACATACACTCACAGTGATACACACACGCCAGATTAGAAAATCTTCTTATATATATATTTATGAGGGCTTAATCTGACGATGTATTTTGATATTTTTATATATCTACTATGTATAACTATATATACATTGTAGATATATTATAATTAATAATAACTAATCAATTATCTATGTCTATACTTATAATAAATCAATAGGAACGAAGTAGTCTGCACAAAGAAGATAATTAAAAAATATGGTCTGGGGTACTTAAAATAAGCTACTGAACATGAATAAATCATTTTTTTAAATCGTGTCTGTCTGTTTGTCCGGTTGTTTTGTTTCGGTGAGTAGAAGCCGAGCAGTCAATAAAAACATTGTTGACGGCTGATGGAATTATGATCAAATGTTGGTATATTGGTATTTTAGGTCCTGGAATAGCACATAGAGTACTTTTAACCTACAGATATGACCACGCGTGCGAAGCCGCGGGTACAGCTAGTTAATAATATATCTATAGTAAAAATAAAATCATAGATTTAAGTGTGGATGATGCCGCAATCAACAATTTAAAAATACCAATAAGGACATTTTAAATATTCACCACTTGTAGGTGAAGTGGTTTAACTCTTATAACTCTTATAGTGTTCAAAAAAAACACAGAAGAATTATTTAATCAAAAATGCAATTACGGTATAATCTTCTTCTTCTTCGTGTCGACAGTACATTTTTTTTTATTTAAATTTATATCCACTTGGACCAGTAAGCGGCGAAGTCTATGGCATTACCAGTGCACTGACAAAGTTCCTGCAGTGTGCAGCGGTAGGGACATGAAGGACACTCCAGCAAGTGTGGCATGGTTTGCACGGGTGCACCGCAGTCGCACTGCATTCTTGACTGGTCAATCATGCCCCACCTGCATAGGTTGCTCCAGCAGCGTCCACCCTGTGTACGGAGTCTGTTTAAGGTTTTCCACACTGACCAAGGTTGTTCATAACCAGGTGGTAACCCCTCCATTGGTGTTATGAAATCATCAGGTGGTTTATGCCTTGTGGTCCACAGGTTAAGTCGGGCATCTTTTAGTTCGCTTGGAGCAACAGGCGTTACTGCTCTCAGGAAACTGTGTCGACTTTTCTGGGTCTGTTGGGGGAAGGGTGAACATTATGTAATGGATGCCTGTTATCTGCTTCTTGTAAATATTTCTCAATGGCTGCAGTAGAATCTCTGCGGACACTGGGTGGAGCGATTCCTGATAGAGGGTACAGAAGTGTCAGGGGAGTTGGAAATACGCTATAATCAACAATTATACCTAATGTTAAGTCTAATTACTTAAAATTATTGCAAGAATTTTTGGATGATAATCAACTATTTAAAAAATGTCTAAAAGGAAAATATTAAATATCAATGCTTATAATCTTATTAATTGTAAAGGAATCACATGCTTCAATTTGGGTGATAATAAACTAATAAAAAAAACTTAACGTAAAAACTAATCGTAAGTCCTATCTTCGGCTCTTCTCGTACTGTTTCTGCCAGCCGCCTTCCGCAGTTCATCACTCTACCTGGCGGATGGGCGTCGGTATCAATGAATGCTATAACCTTATCCCTCCCTCAATGATATTACATTATTATAATAAAAATTACCTACTAATAACTTTAATAATGGAGCATCGCGGACTTCCTAGGAAAAGTCATCAGGAAGAAGACAAAATAAATACTTTACATAATTTGTTACATAATTTGTAATCATGTCAGCGCAACAATAGGTACTAGAAGCAATTATCTAGATTATTTTTACTCACCGTAGCTACGCGGCTTTGCCCTTGTGCAAACTTTGTCACCCCCGTTTACACCCTTAAAGATGGAATTTAAAGAAAAACCTTCCTTTGTGCACCTCTAGGATACTCGAGAAATATTTCCTCTAAATTTAAAATATCTAAGTTCACTGGTTTAGGCTGTGTGTTGTCTGTCAGTCAGTCAGTCACGGTACTATTTTATAGTATAGTTAGAAGATAGATGTACCTACCTAAGTGACATCACGAGTTCGAATGGTAGGGAATGAAAAACGAGATTGCGGTTGCTATTTGCTTGGTGGATTAATGATACGAAAAACTAGTTCCTCGCAAATTACAATAAAATTGCTTCTGGCATTTGTAAGTTCATTATCTATTCTACATTTTGAAAGGAAACTCACTTATAATAATTTCAGTTTTTCAGCTGAAATGTAGGGCTTTTGCCAATTGATGTACAATTATTGTAGCAGATATTTTGTTCAGTAATAAGAAAAGTTTATATGTTGTCTGACTTTTCCGACACAAAAATTACAAATTCAGCATGACTTAAAATTTAAAACAGTTTATAAAACAGGCGTAGTTTTTTTTTTACTGTCTTCGTACAGCCTTTTTTGTTACTTACTTCTTTATTATAAGTACTAGCTATCCCGCCCGCGACTTCGTCCGTGTGGACTACTGTTTATCGCGAAATAAAGCATCATAGGTTCTTCTAAGATGTTAAATACAAATGCAAAAGTAGGAATAGCACCTTGTTTTGACATACTTGTTATTTCGTTTCCGTGGCAATCGTTTCTTACAGCGAGTAATCAACATTTTTCCTGTTTTTTCAGTTTTCTCGTGGAAACTTACAATTTTCATATATAAATAAAAAGTATTCTATGTTTTATTCCATGAGATAAAGTATCTTCATTCCAAATTTCAGCAAAAGCCATCCAGCCGTTATCGCTTGAAAGCTCCCCAAACAAGCAAACAAACAAATAAGCAAACAAACAAACAGACAACGTTTCACTGTTATATTTGGTATGGATAAGTTGCATAAATCACTTACCTTATACATTTTCTTAAATTCGTGTAATAGATCAGAATCAATAATAGGCAATAGTAGAACTGTTGCGCTTGCCATTTGCAAACGCACTAAGCGTACCTTGGAGAATAGTGTACTCGTATATCAGCTTAGAAAAAAAAACGCGGTCCAGTTTGACCTACGATCTGTCTCCCTCAACTTTCCCTTGATTGTTCTAGTTGGTTTCTTTCCCTTTTCTACCTTTTCTTCCTTTTGAATTATTTATTCTCATCGAAATATTTTAACAAAAATATACACGTCTGAGAATTTCATATCAATCATAGGGTATGATTATTATTATAAATGTCTAAAAAACTACAACATTCTGAAACTCTCAGACGTGTAAATTTTAGTATGCAGTAAGTGAAAAGTTGTAAACGTTTTATAGGTAGGTACGAGGTAGGTGCTTTTATTATAATTATTGTTTATCACCTACCATAAAACATTCCTTGCCATAAAATAAATGAGGCTCAAAACCATAGACGACAGTTTTTTCTTTCTTGCTCAAAAGTCATTATATGCACTACTCATTCAAAAAGTGACGTGAAGACCTTCCAGTGAAGCCATTATCACTTCTCCGTCCCCACTATACCCATCCCCACTAATGTAATAAAAGTGAAACGTTGTCTGTTTGCTTGTTTGGGGCGCCTTCACGCGATAACGGCTGAATCGAATTTAATAAAATATTGAATGTAAATGCTGTATACCATAGAGACCAACATAAGATACTTTTTATCCTGAAAATTGTAAATGCGGGTAAAGCCGCGGGATGCAGCTAGTACTGACTAAATCCACACATATATATAAAAGTGAAACGTTGTCTGTTTGTATATTTGTTTGGGGACCTTTCACGCCATAACAGCTGATCTGATTATGATAAAACTTTGTAAATAGGTTCTGTACAATATAGAAACCAACATAGTATACTTTTTATCCCGGAAAATGGTAAGATTCCAAGGGAAAACTGGAAAATGTTGATTACTCACTGTATGGAACGATTGCCATGGAAGCGAAATAATTACAAGTCATAAAGCATCAAGAGCGTTAGTGATATGCTTTTGCATTGGTTTTTAATATCCTAGAAGAACATAGGATGCTTTTTTCGTGATAAAATGTAGTCCGCAAGCTAAACAAACCCTACCCAAATACAAGTATCGAAACACTTATATATTCATATACATATAATATAAAAACACAATAAAAAACATATACCTCGATCCAAATACCAAACGTCTGATATCAATACGACACGTGTTTCGGACCGATTGCCATGCGATTTTCACTGTTGGATAGCTTGGGGTTTGACTTAAAAACTGGTGTACTTGGTATCTCAATCCCATGAGTAGAAGCCGAGCAATCGATAAAAATATTTTTGAAGGCTGAAGGAATTTTGATCAAATGTTGGTGTATTTGTATTTTAGGTCCTGGAATAGCACAAAGAGTACTAATAACCTACAGATTGACCACGCGTGCGAAGCCGCGGGCATCAGCTAGTATATATATAAAATAAATATATTGATAAAAATATTCATCTCATTTGCTCTTAATACTGCAAATATCTAGAAAAAGTTAAAACAATCTCAGTCAAAGTCAAAACAACACTTATTTCGTGTAGCACCGGTGGTTGTTGAGCCTATTCCTCGAAACACGCGAGCTTTTCACTTCTTCTGACGCTAAATGCAAATGGATTAACAACTAAGTAACATGGTTTAATACGGTAAAGTTGAGAATGCCGACGAATTGGAAATTAGCAGCTTTTATAGTTTCAACTTAGCCGTTCGCGGCAACTTAACCGTTTGTGGTAACTTAGCCGTTTGCAGCAACTTTTCTTGGTCTTGCAACTTTACGAGCTTACGTGTGCGGCGATTGGCGGTGAACTAAAAGAGGCCATGTTTCTCTTTGATGGTAGAACTGCCATGTTCCTTTTATTTGTTTAATAGGGTCGATGTGCTATAAGATTTATATTGGTAGCTTTTATTTTACTAGTTTATAGGCCACCGCTATAGAGGTTGGTTTAAAAATTGATTGCAAACTTTTCCGATAATTGCAAAAAAAAACAGCGCGAATGGCCCTGCATGCATACACATGACATGAGATGGACGGGCCCAGATTAAATAGGAAGTGGTCCGGGCCACTGAGTGATTACTTCTGTGTTATTGGTACTTAAGAACATATTTGTATTTGAATCCGATTGTCTCATTATGTGATAATTTAACATAGAACATTATAGTCTCATAGATTTTCAAGCTGGTACTGGACACAGTTACAAGTAAAATGAGGAGATCGTGGAATCGTGTATACATATGATGAAGAGTAACACCTGACAGTAATTTTCTAAAATCCATGAAATATGAAAATCTTCAAGCAGAATTTCGTACAAGTGACATAGCTCAGTTTTGGAATGTTAATTTTTGGCTATAAAATGCATGTAGATTTTCCAAAAATCTGTTTTCTCACAACCAATCAGTAAATGCATCTCATAGCCTAAATAGATTCATGTACTTACCTATAAATGTTTACACTATATTAAACTACTAGCGACCCGCCCCGGCATCGTACGGGTAGATATATAGAAAGATAAAATTTGTAGGTACTTTATTTGGACAAATAGAACAACAACATTTTCTTACACAAAATGTTTATGTTTATAGGTTTTATACTCACGTAACATTTTGTCTGTAGTATTATTCTGTTTAACGCAAGCAGGTTGAATTACGGTTACTGTTAAAAGGTTTAACGCCAGTAAGCGTAATTCAACCTCCTTTGGTTTAAAAAACCGGGTGGGAATTAAGCGTAATTCAACCTCCTTGGGTTTAAAAAACTGAATGGAGCTGTGTCGAGGCTCACGGCCGTTTGTTTGTCGTGAAACGTCTACGCTACGTCTACAATTTTTAAAATCGGTTAGTATTTTTTAGTTTATCGGTAGCGCTCACCCCACGGCAATTTTATTTTTTTAGCATTATATACCCGTCGTATCTTCTAAAAAAAACGCCAGTAAGCGTAATTCAAAATCATTGGCAGCTGTACTTTTGGCCATAGACAACTGCATTATTATTTAAGTAGGCGCGTACTTGACAGACTTGTTATTATTTCGTGTATTATTAGCATAGAGCATTTCCTACGTCAATGATTATTAGATGTTCTGTGATTTTGTTTCCATAGCTTCGTTCCATATACAAAGACCCGTATCTCCTTCTTAGTTTGTGATACAAAGTAATCGAGTTTTTTTTGCAAAATTTGATGCCTCGGGTTACATAATTGCAAATTTCATTGGGAACTGTAATTTTTTGAAAAATAAAATTCTGCTATTGTTACTCGCTGATAATTTAGCTTTCTTTATGTGATAGAGTTTTTAAAATCGGGCTTGTTATTTTTGAGTTCATCCAATACAAACAAACAATCAAATCTTCTTTTATAATATTAGTGTAGATACGTACCCACCTTGGGTATTCCATCGAAATATAGATAACAATCCCAAACCTAACTAAGAAGTACATTATTCCAAGTCGTTTATTAGCAGAAGTCCTAATAATAAAGTCAGTAATTCTGTCTTCGGATCGTTAAACAGGCGTTAAGCGTTAGTTAGGCGTTTAACAGATGATAATGAGTTTTGACACATCATTGTCAGTTGTTGAGGTACTTCAACTCACTGGTGTTGTAGGACCAAATAAATGGTGGTAGGTTTTTCTTCAAAAAGAGTTACTAAAAAAACTTCTTAATGAATTTTGATAACATTTATTTAGGAATAGGACTCACTGGAGGACTGTCTTTAAATAAACTTCCAAATCCGTTCAGAAATCCCAGAGATTATGAGTGAACAAAACAAGAAAACAAAGACGAATTAAGTACCTCCTTCTTGTGTAAGTAGATTAAAAAACGTTACATATGTGAGTTAAATGGCCCTTTAAGTAAACTTTTTTAATTATATTTTATTCTAAACCTTATGCGTCCTGTGGCCAAGACCTAGTCATTTTTCTCGCCTTCCTTTGGGTTTCTTTTCTACTTTTATTTCTAGTTCACACACGGCGAAATTAGCGCGGATGCAATCCTCACTATTATTTAACTAAACAATAGTTTCAGTATTTTAAACTCATTGAAGGGGAGGGCCACTTTGTTTTTTTTTACTCACTTGATTTAGTAAGTAGGTACATATTTATAGATGTACTAGCTGTGAACACGGCTTTGCCCGCGTGGTAATTGTTCTGGAATAAAAGTATCCCAAATGTTATTCCAGGACCAAAACTACGTATTAGGTACAATTTACCAAATTTCGTTCAGCCGTCAAATAGTGTTTTATCGATTGCTCGGCATCTACTCATCTGATTAAGATACCAAGTACACCAGTTTTTAAGTCTAACCTTGAGGTATACATTGTTGAAAACTGCATCGCAATCGGTTCAGTAGTTTTTATGTGATGCGCCAACAAACGGATAAACAGATAGAGAGAGAGACACTATTTTTAAAAGTGTTAGGTATATTCTTGGTCAGTAGCTTATTTTAGACCATATTTTTAAATTATTTTTATTGTACAAACTTTTTGATACAAACTTTTTACTTCTTTAATATAAGTGTAGATATAGATAGATAGATTATTGTATCGTAGAGCTCTAAATGTAAGGTAATAATATCATACTATCATTATACAACTTATGCAAACAAATCAATTTTCATAAAGCTTCAATAAATAACGACCGCCACATATGGACTCGTTTAATAAATATTTATCTTCACACAAAATCGATTAATCCCGCACATTGATATAATCATTGCGTTAGTAATGATAATGATTTTGTTTTAAATAATCATGATTAATTGACGGCGTGTTATTAATTTCGCTGTATCATTAAAGATGGGCCTTGGCCTGTGGAGTGGACGCGGTTGGTCAATTTCGCATGTTGTTAATGTTTAAATCACTTGACGATTGTATTTATTAATATTATTTTACTATCCAAGATCCATGCTTCGAGGGCACGTTAAACTGTCGGTCCTAGCTGTTATTGATAATAGCAGTCGTTAAGCCATGTCAGAAGCCCTCGGGCGGCCTGACAAACTCTGATACCAGAGGCCAGCACTACCTGATACGACAAACAAACAATCCCAGATAGCTGCCAGGCGATTAGCTACGTCTGTCTGTTTGTATGTATGTTTGTTTGTTCGTGAATCACGTAAAAACTACTGGACCAATTTCGATGTGGTTTTCACTGTTGGATAGCTTATGGTTTGACTTTAAAACTGGCGTACTTGGTATCTCAATCCGATGAGTAGGAGCCGAGCAATGGCTAAAAACTTTTTGACGACTGAAGAAATGTTGATCAAATGTCGGTATATTGGTATTTTGGGTCTTGGAATAGTACATAGAGTACTTTTAATCTAGAGAAATGACCAAGACATACTCTGACACCAGAGGCCAGCACTACCTCATACGATAAACAAACAAACCACGCGTGCGAAACCGCGGGTACAGCTAGTTATAAATAAAGTTCTTATATAAATACCTATAAACAATCTTCACACACCACAACAATATCCCAAAATTATTATTGGTGTTACAAAAATTACAATTCATGCCACGAAAAATATACACGTAAAATAATTATGGAGTCGATCATAAAGTAGGAATTTACGATGCAACTGCCCAGTCCACACTGTTGATAACAAGATACAGCAGCAATTCGAAGAATGTAGTAAGGTGATATCGCACTAATTTTGTTTTAATTGTAATATCGCATTTGGAGAAAATATTAGGATCCGATTTGCATCTTTTAAAGAGGTTTAAAGTACCTATATATTAGGTTGCAGAAAAATAACAATCGTGAGTTACAATGATTTGGATACTGGAGCATCTTATCGGTGTACCATTACCTCAAATGGTTCATTAGAAGCTATTGAAGTTTTCTGAGTTTGAGCAATGTTAAATGTTGAATTTTTAAACATAAAATTGTTCGACTTATTGATCTATTAGGCTCTAAGCTCACTGTCGCATTATCTTATGCAATACTTAACTTAAGTAATTATAAGTTAGAAATGTACAGGTTGCCTGTTGTATTATATGGTACAATTTATTTGACGAGGAATAATTTCTTGTCATTGTTATGTGAATGCGATCAATATGGTTCAATAAATGGTTTCTTAAATTTAAGTTTAACTTTACAAGCCTATTTTAGTTCTAAAGGCAGAAGTCTATGGTTTAAGGTGAAATGGAATAAAATTTTAAAAAAAACCTTTTTTTTTCGAGTGTAAAAGTAAATTAAGTGTTATTAATATCATAAATTATTGTAAACCATACATTAAATGTATTGACAACTACTTAGTCAGTGCTTGGAAAATTTTAAAAGAAGGGACCTTTAATACATATTTCTTCTTAATCAGTTCAGCAATGCCAAAGATTGGCTGGATAATGTTGATTACTCGCTGTAAGGATCGGTTGCCATGGAAACGAAATAACAAGTCTATCAAAAAACATCAATAGCGTTGGTGCTATCTACTTTTGCATTGGTTTTTAATATCCCAGAAGCATATAGAATGCTTTTTTTTCGCAATAAACTGTTGTTCGCGCGGACGAAGTCGCAGGCGAAAGCTAATTTATTGATAACGTAAGTTTGTACAGGATGAACAAAAATTTATCACATTTCCATAAAACAAAATAAAAACAAAAGTGCACACCAGCCGTTAAACCCAAGCATTCCACAACCTTGGCCGATCCCACGTGCCCCGGCATGCAAGGCATTTCAGATGAGATGTACGGCATGCGACGCCCACAGCTTGCGGTCGAATGTTACGAAATTCGCAAGGTGCCATTAAATTTTCCCGCAAGTGTACACTTGACTTAGTAAACTTTACATGTCTGCGGGTTTTAGCTTTCAATTCAAAGTTGCGTTAATGACGTGCTTCTTAGTTCGTTAAGTACCGGTTAAGCCGCATACAAACAAATTAAAAATCACAAGCCGGATCAAAATACAATTATTTAGATAAAATGCGATAAAATGCATTCTAATTATAACGAAGTTTGAAATTATCTTCTCGTATTACTATTTCCTACGATTAATTAAACTGAGATAACATTATTTTACATGTAATAAAAAGTGCATATGAAAGCTTGTGAAAATTTGCCTCGGGTCGGGCGCCTCTTGACACGGTCCGGAGCTCGGTCCGTTCTCAGGTCCTCACACATACACTCGAGTGCAGTTAGCTTACCCTAGCACTGCCCTAGTGATGCTTACTATTTGAGAGGCTTTTGTTTCGAAACTTTCGAACAAGGTACTCGAAAAATTACAGATTTTTCCTTCAATGACTTCACTATGTTAATATAGCCGCATATTTTAAAGGGGGATTAATTTGAGGGGTATTCATAGGGTATAGGTTCCACCAATAGTAGACTGAGCGAGCGCGAAGCGCAAGCGAAGCGTCTCCGTTTCAACTTGGGCAAAAATGCTTTCGTATGTCCGACAGGCGGATGTCCGGCTGTTCTCCTCTACAGGTTGCATTTCTCAACCGATTCTCATGAAATTTTGTGAGCAGGTTCGATAGTTATATTTTTTTTTTGTGGAGTCAGTTTTTCGAAATTTTTCAAAATGGCGGAGTTTGGGTAATGAAAATGTAAAAAAAACATATATTAGCCATTTTGAAATGTTCAAAAATGTCACAAAACTTTTTTGTTACCCTTATTAGACGCATAAACTTCAAGGGATGTGAGGGGGTGAAAAATAATGAAAAGCTGGTTATTATGGTGACTTATGTTTAATCGTTTGAAGTATCGTTCACCCATCGACTATAAATTCACTTATTCTGGTTCCAATCACACTAATATTATTTATGTGAAAGTTTGTAAGTGTGTGTGTTTTTTCGGCCTTTACGATTAAACGGCGGAACTGATTTTGATATAATTTGGAATGGAGATAGCTTATACCTTGGAATAACACACAGGATACTTTTCACCATCATCAAATTCATTATCCACGCGGGTGAAAACGCGGGGCGCAGTTAGTTAATTTCAAAAAGGTAGCGCTATAACTGAACTAGATGGTAACAAACATACACAGAAATGACAAGATCAGAATACTAGCTCACAACTACACACATACATACATACATAGATACGAACTTCAACTTTGATAAAAGCAAACACGGTAACATACAAAAAATGGGCACGCACACTCTACCGTTAACTCTAGAGCTCTAGGGGACTTCCTCATTAGTCGTGTAAACTAAGTGCTAGATTTATATTCCACCCGTTAACATTCCTGCTTGCCTGGTACTTGACGGGACAATAGGAAGCAACGATAAACTAAGGTCACAGATTAAATAATTAGTTCTAAGTTAATATTTAGATTTGGATATTTAGAGCTCTTGGTGTGTTCTGAGTGCCTGGTATTTGATTAGTTGACAATATCAGATGTAAGGACAAAAAAAACTATAGGCAAGTTTTTGGTAAGTACTACGTTGTACTGTTATTTCTTCTGTGTAAACCAGTACTATTATTTGAACTCTGTGTAAATACTGAGTTTTTCGTATTTGACATTGTCATTTATATAGACCCCGATATATGAAGATCACTTCAAAGGTCCAAAAGTAATCGTCAATGATGGTGACGATGATGCACTGGCGTTTGGGTTTGTTTGTTTGTCGTGTGAAGGTAGTGCTGGCCTCTGGTGTTAGTTTATGGCGCCCGAGGGCTCTGACATGGCGTAATGACTGCTATTAATCAATTACCGTCGGGATCTACAGTAAGCCTTAGAGAATCAAAAGTTATGGTTAACAGAGTGGAGGCCTATAGGTTACTATTATGATACTAAATTGGACATGAAATTAAAAAAAAAACAGAACAAAAAATTGCCAAAGATATTTTACCGTATTTACAATTGAAATCTTTATAGTTATTTCTTTCTTTCGGTACCTAAATAGGGAACAATGATTTTAAGTCCAATCTACAATGGTTCAAGCAGATTTTCCATTCCAGTTTGACCTACTAACATACAGCTAACTATATTCTAGGTTTGTTCAGTGTAAATGGATTTCTGAGTATTGTTCCAACACCGCCTGCTTGGCGCTGATAAACTTCTCATACGTATTCCTATTGTTTAATAATTCGCCTGTTTCGCATTTTATTCAGTCAGTCTAAACCCGTGTGAGAATAACAGTAAACCAAAAATGTTTGATTATATTATGCAAAATATACGAGAGAAATGTTATTTACAGCATTACTAGCTAGCGTCCCACGGCTTCACTCGTCGAGATAATGATGATGATGATGATGATGATGATGATAAAAGTAGTGTTATTCAAGGATGTCCTACATATTAAAAGCCGAATCTTTGAAATCCGTTCAGCCGTTTCAGCGCTGAATGGTAACTAACATACATTACTAACACACAAACTTTCTGTCTGGATTTTTGTTCGCGAATCACGAATACTATTGGACCGGTTGAAATGCAGTTTACACTGTTTTGACTTAAAATCTAGTGTATTTCATATTTCAATCCTATGAGTTGCTAGAAATAGAGCAATCAATCAAAACTTTTTGACAGCTGAAAGATATTGGTATTTTGTACTCTACTTTGCTTTTTGTAGTTTTGGTCCTGGAATGTGATACTTTTTCGCAGAAAAATGACCACGCGGGCAATGCCGAGCGCACAGCTAGTTAATAATATGCGATGTATGTAGCAATGATGAACAACAGCATTGCTATAAGATTTTATGGAATCGAGATTTCATTTTTGTAGGCACATATTATTATTATTGTCATTCGAATTCAGCTATGATATAGCATAAAGCATGTTTCCAAAGACAGCAGCTTTACTAGTTAGGTACAGTACATATATATATAATAGCGAAGAAATTCTACCAAAAATAAGTGTCTGGATCGCAACATAAATAAGACCAATAAATTTAAATTAACCAAAATAAACCTTTCAATCGCGTCAATAATCGTTTAATCAGGCGCAGAAAGCCATAAATTGCCTTAATGTAACTTTTAAATTTAACGAAATAGTGGCATATATGCGACAGGAGCAGACAAATTAGAGGCATATCGTCGCCACTTCATAACGAACGCGACCATATTGCGGGTATTTTTACAGTGCATATCCGCATATGGCCCAAGGTATAAGCGAAAAGCGCCCGGAAGGTAAAACCTAACTGCCATACGAATAATGTAACAATTCTTGTGTAACTCATTTTGTATGCTATTGCTCGCAATTTGGGAAAACCCAAACCAACTATTATTTATTCTGTGCCCAAACTTAACGACGAATTTAACTATCTATTAAATGGATTTATTTCATTTTATAATAGTGAAAAATGTAATTTAAAATAAATTAAATAAAAACACACGAAAAGAAATGAAAAAAGACACATAAAACCATTTATGAATTTAAATTTTTAAATCTTAATTATGATTGCTAAGTTTGTCTAATGGTTTCATTTACACCTATTTTCTAGCTGAAATTGTTATTGTTATTCGACTTTCATAAAGTACAAATTCTCTGTACTCGCTGTTTATTTTTGTGCACTTCTTCTTCAACTTCATTCACTAATTCATACTAATTTCCCATTTTCACATTACAATTTTTGGCATTAGTGTGGATGGATATAGCGCTAAACATCGGGCGATCGGTCTGCTTAAATAGTTACTACCAACTTCAAAAAGGAGTAGTTTCTCAATTCGATAGTATTTTTTTAAAGAAAATAAATAAAATACCTACAATTATTCACGACATGACACATCATGACAAACAAAATAAATAAAGTAATGCCTAATGTTGTCAAAAACAGATCCCGACTAGCAAACGCGTTTAGTAGGTTACCTCATATCTTCATGATTTCTGATCCGCAGTGTGATATTTTTTATTGTTTGGGGCCTAGTACCTAAAGGTTAGAATTCCAGGATATTACCATAAAAAAATACAAACATTGGTTCAGTAATCAAAACGGATTTTAGTCAAAATAATTATTTAACGCTCGGTAGTATTACACATATTTGCGCTGTGACATCTTACAGACATCCTTCCCATAGTTTACGCCAACTTCGAGTATCTTGCACCAAGTCCACTTTTTGGATAGTGTCCAAACGATGCACACGTATCCCAGGGGACGCCACAGCAATTTATGAAAACGTGGCCTTTTTCCCGGGACTACAAGATTTGTGCTTAAATTGGAATGTTTACAAAGTCGCTTTTAAAAGATTTTTGCTGCGTTTTATTCCCAAAAATACGAGACTTATGTTTAGGTAATTGTACGGTCTACGTAAAGAAGACTTTCCTTATCTTTTTTACAGTTTTTCATTATTATTAAATCAAGTATATTTTGCTGGATCTTTCGTCAGAAATACGAGACTTATGATGTTTCTTACACTTTTCCATTATTATCGAACTAAGTACTTAGTAATCTTTTTAAAACCAACAACTGTTACATGATTAAATTTTTTTTTTAATACTTTGACTGCCGTCTTTATTGTTGGACTTTTTCTGTCAGAACTTTATCTTCCTCAATAGATTTTACGCGTCGAATTTTATGTAAATGTTGATTCAACTGATTTATAGTTATGTTCCTGACTTTACCTGACACTTTCTCCTCTCATTGAGAAATTTTGTCTCATAGAAAATAACCAATAAGGTATAATAACGTATATTTTTATTGTTCCCAGGTGATATCGAGGACTGCATTGTCACGCCAGCTCACCAGGGCCAGTTCACGCCACTACCGGAGGCACTATGCGACTGCATTATGGACCTTACGTCACAGGTAAATAAAACACAAAACAAAAATACTATATACGTTATAGGAGAACCTAAACTAATTTTCATATGTAGATGTTTGTCGTATGCGGTAGTGCTGGGCCTCTGGTGTCAGAGTTTATCAAGACGCCCGAGGGCCTCTGACATGGCTTAATGACTGCTATTAATCAACAACAGCCAGGACCGACAGACAGCACGAAGCACGGAAATGTTAAAACTACCATTAGTACACAGATGAAATACCTATTATTCGGTCAGTTTATCTACCTATTCTATTATAATAAATAAAACTGCAGGTTCGAGCAACAACATGACATCTCATTTAATATATTTATCGTAATTTGTGGCACAGCAAGATGTTAGAGCTCCTTAACAACATGACATCCCTATTTATTACATTTGTCTTAACTTTTGTCTTCTTTTCTTTCTTTTTTTGGGTATTATACTCAAACTTTGCATACCAACAACTGCCTCTATTATATAGTCATGTGTCTCAATATAGCCTACGGTTGCCTGGAAGAGATCGCTGCTTAGCGATAAGGCCGCCGATTGTATATATTTAAGTTTATTTTTGTTTGTAAGTGTTTCATTTGGTGCAATAAAGTGTTATCTATCTATCTATCTATCTATGGCTCATTAAGTTGTTAGAAGCCCTTAGTAAGAAGGAACCCCTTCCGTTACATTTTCCATATTAATAAGAGTAGATGAAGTTAGTAGGTATAGTATGGACCACCTGCATGTAATTAATAAGAGTAGATGAAGTTAGTAGGTATAGTATGGACCACCTGCATGTGATTAATAAGAGTAGATGAAGTTAGTAGGTATAGTATGGACCACCTGCATGTGATTAATAAGAGTAGATGAAGTTAGTAGGTATAGTATGGACCACCTGCATGTGATTAATAAGAGTAGATGAAGTTAGTAGGTATAGTATGGACCACCTGCATGTGATTAATAAGAGTAGATGAAGTTAGTAGGTATAGTATGGACCACCTGCATGTGATTAATAAGAGTAGATGAAGTTAGTAGGTATAGTATGGACCACTTGCATGTGATTAATAAGAGTAGATGAAGTTAGTAGGTATAGTATGGACCACTTGCATGTGATTAATGAAAACTACTAAACGCGTTCTAGACTCTACTTGTCATCAAATAGCACCAAACTGAACAGCATGGGTGATAATGATAAAAATTCTCCTTGGTTTAACCTTGTGTCTATGGTAAATTCTTTAGTCAGATCTGTCTAACTCTTACTACGTCTCTATTACTCCGTGTGGCATCCTCGATCATAATTGTAAGTTTTGGTAAGTCAATCACCTAGTTATTTTTTCAGTATTAGGAAAAAATACAAATACGGTATGTTTGATTTCAGAAGAGAGTTAACTTATTATTAACGCATGAATCTCCTTTACATCCAATCCATTTATCTAGCTGCAAAATCTTCAAGCTTTATTGAATGGCAATTGGAAACAAATTCACGTGAATTAGGTTAGATTGCTATGAAATATTTGTAACTTTCGACTTTCTCGTAAATTGACACAATTTTGGAACAATATTAAGTTGCGTTGAACTTTGTAAGTAATGGGCAAGTAGAAGTACCAATCATTAGAAAATAAATGTTGATAAATTGCAAGTAAGGTTAAGATTGTTATGGTATTATCGAATGGGTATGAGTGGATTTAGACAATATCCTAAACACTTATGCAAATTTCAAAACAATCCACCATGAGTATTATATGCTCACAATGCTGCTCGAGGTCTACGAACAGTCAGAAATGTAGATGTAACGCAGAAGCACGTAAACCTAGCAAGGAGAACGTTGGCATTAAAGTGTCTCCATATACACCATGACCACTCAAAGTACCCAACGGAGAAGAAGAGATGACCATTTCAACATAAAATATTCTACTACTCCTACAGTATTAAAAACACACTAATTGTCGCAGTAAAAATTTAAGACCTCAATTTTGTGTATTCAGACTAACAAGTTACCGCTAGCCAAATTAAATCATAAAATCCAAGGGTATCGTAATTTTTATCACATTTGCATGTTGAATAACCGATTTCCGTCAAAACGGTCCTAATGCCGTTACCGGTATGATGACTCTTGACCATGAAATGTAGAAAAACGTGCTGTTGCCGGTTGGGAGTGTGCGAAACCTGTTTATTATGGTGAATATTTTGTGGTGTTGTGTGGTCTGAGTGCTTTGAGTGCCACTTCAGCTTAAGCCTTATAAGGAGGGTATGGTGCAAGGTGGTTTACAATTTTAAATAAATTATGCTGTCTTTATCACGGTTAGGATTTAAGATGGCACAATATGCTAGCTGACTGGTAGTAAAAATATATACCGGGTGGACTCAAAGATTACTCTCTACAGCGGTTTTTTATAATTATCAGTAAAGATATATTAACAATTTAATAAATGTTTTTTTATATCTTTTATTTTGGTGGCATGTTCACGTGATGGCAAACGCTCTAAGTTTGACTGCTTGTGACGTCACTTTAACTTCACTTCCTGAAAACAGAACCTACGAATCGGAATCTCGGAATCTACTAGAGTTGCTCAAGCTAGTAAACAACCCCGTGTTGCTTACTAGCATTGTGACGTCATGACCCGTGCCTAGAGAGACCGAAAATATTGCAGATGCGACGAAATAAAAAAAATGAAATCATACAAGACAATTTGTTAAAACTTGTCGTTCAGCCTATCATAGTATTTTAGTCCAGTGTATGGGACCGTGGTCCTCGTTAATAAATCCTGATTGAGGGTCGGAATCTGCGTAAATGATCGTTGGTCACTTACCTTGGTGTACACTTACGTTGGTGTTGAATAGCGTTGTAGTGTTTTTTTACTGCTATATAAAATCTCCTTTGCTCTTTCAATATTTATCTTGAGCATTTTATTCTAATGTATTTAGTGCAAATGATTCTGTGTCTATAATGATTTAAACAGAGCCATCGTTTTAAATCTTAATCCTGGTGATGCTTTGTTGTTTCTATCCATGATAATAAAACTCATATAGGTAAGGTAATCAAATCATTTTAATCTCGAACCGCTGGCGTTTGTGACTCGCAACCTTTCCAGGTCATCCAAGTTGTTAAGAAATTCTTAGCTGTCATGGTCTTTTTTACAGATTCTCGTACACTCCTAAAAATAGCGATCTTGTGATCTCAGAGTGCTTAATGGCCCTATTTGCATCGCTAGCTATGATTCAATTAAGGGTTAACGATGTTTATCTCGTTATGTATGTTTGTGCTGACATTTAGGACTATGTGGTGTGACTGAGTAGATGGATAAGTACTCTTGTAGAATCATTGAAGTTAGTAAAGTATGTAAATGACCTTGTTAAAGTATGTGTCACTGCTAGTATATAGGTATTACGTTTATTTTGGAGATATTGTATTTGATACAGTGTGGACAGAGCTGGCCTCTTGAGTCAGATAAAGGAAGTGTCGAATAAAGTTTGGCTAGTCACCTAATCAATGATTTTTCGAAATACTGTTGATAATAATTAACGTTCAAAATGTGTAAAATATCAAATAAATTCTAACGGATTTGATTGACTTCTCAAAGCTTCTCCGATATCAAACGACCTAACAATTCCACTTTAGCGTGACATGCTTTTTTATTCTCATATCTAATTGAATTAGGTACCTACATCGTTTGACGGTTAATGGGCGGTTCCAGATATTTATCAAAATCGTGACATTTTGCATCCAAAACACCAAGTAAAAATCAGTTATAGTTCAAAATCTTTACTCATCATATACTACAAAACACCAAGTAAAAATCAGTTATAGTTCAAGATCTTTACTCATCATATACTACAAAACACCAAGTAAAAATCAGTTATAGTTCAAAATCTTTACTCATCATATACTACAAAACACCAAGTAAAAATCAGTTATAGTTCAAAATCTTTACTCATCATATACTACAAAACACCAAGTAAAAATCAGTTATAGTTCAAAATCTTTACTCATCATATACTACAAAACACCAAGTAAAAATCAGTTATAGTTCAAAATCTTTACTCATCATATACTACAAAACACCAAGTAAAAATCAGTTATAGTTCAAAATCTTTACTCATCATATACTACAAAACACCAAGTAAAAATCAGTTATAGTTCAAAATCTTTACTCATCATATACTACAAAACACCAAGTAAAAATCAGTTATAGTTCAAAATCTTTACTCATCATATACTACAAAACACCAAGTAAAAATCAGTTATAGTTCAAAATCTTTACTCATCATATTCTACAAAACACCAAGTAAAAATCAGTTATAGTTCAAAATCTTTACTCATCATATACTACAAAACACCAAGTAAAAATCAGTTATAGTTCAAAATCTTTACTCATCATATACTACAAAACACCAAGTAAAAATCAGTTATAGTTCAAAATCTTTACTCATCATATACTACAAAACACCAAGTAAAAATCAGTTATAGTTCAAAATCTTTACTCATCATATACTACAAAACACCAAGTAAAAATCAGTTATAGTTCAAAATCTTTACTCATCATATTCTACAAAACACCAAGTAAAAATCAGTTATAGTTCAAAATCTTTACTCATCATATACTACAAAACACCAAGTAAAAAAAAAAGTACACAAATATTGGTGAATACCAAAAGAAACTTATAAAGTTTTATTTGAAAACTGTTACATTTCTATTTCCTGCATTAAAACTTTGTATTATTATCCTTTATTTTGCAAAATATTTGACTAAAATGGTTATATACTTACTTAGTAATTGATGCCAAAAAACCGATACCCATAACCATAAAATACTCTGAATTTAAAAAAACCCTGGATATCTGGAGAAAAACTCGCCATCCACGGTTTGTTGTTTTGAGTTCTTGAAATTGTTTCTTTAAATCTTTTTCTGAAGTGCATTTAAAATTTAAATTTGAGCATTTGTGTCAAACTTTTAAAATGGACGAAGACAATTCTGTAGGAATCCTGAATACAGGATCTAGAAAGAGGCGTAAGATGGGCCTAGCACAGGGGTCATCATGACAGCCCTTTGCATTAGTACTCGTAGCAGTTAAATAAATAGGTTAGTTTCGTATGATTTAGAATTGTTCATTTTCAACACTGAAAGAAATATCGAAAAACTTTTATTTATAAGTGTGTAACCCTTCCCTCCGGCGTCGCCGCCGCTGTAAACCCAACCTAAATTTCCACCATATCCAGTTCGAAATCACAATTTCCAAATTTTATAATATCTGATTAACCATTGTAGCATTCTGAAACTGTTTTTGTGTCGGGTTGCCTTTTTTGCCACCAACTTAAAGTTACATCAATACTTTTACGTTACGGTATCATAAAAGTAACGTTATTTAGTAAAAAGCATAAACTTTTTAAGTTATTGTACATCCCGTTTGACATGTGCAAAAATACGGCCCGATTCGTTTGGCAATTATTGTTCGCTCATATGCAAATAATGTATATGCAGTTCTGTACAGTTTTTACTGGATTCTGAAAAGTTTTCTAAAGTTGTAATGTTAGGTTTTATTCCTCACCTCCTCAATTAAAGGTTCATATGAAATAGTTCATCTCAACAGTACCGGATAAATAGTAGTTACCAACAGTATTGAAATCAACCAAAGTCAATCTATCAACACAATTGCAAAATAACTCTCAGACAATCGAACAACCTATTCAATTAATTTGTCAACTGCCACAATTGCTCAATGAGAGAGGCCCATTTCTGCAATCTGTAACATGGAATGCTGATCTAGACAAACCTGTGGAATGTGGGCTGGAATGCTGTGACCTGTCTTGTTTTGCTATTTCAGTGTAGTAGAAGAACTGGAATTATGCTTAATTATTTATTGCTCTAAGACAAACATGGAATCCCCGTTAATGTATATGTAGATCAATTTCTTAAGTTCCTTATGGACTTGTCCTACAACACGTAGAAACTGGTCCAGTCTTCTTTGAACTTTTTTAGGGTTTACTGAAAATTTATGTGGGCAAATACTCGTAAGGCTAGATTAGAGCGACGGATTATGCAAAGTGATTTAGAATAAGCCTTGCAGAACAAGTGCCACTATGTCCCAATAGCATAACAAGACTTGAACGCATTGTGTCATCCACATTCTACAAGCGATTACCGCTGTCAAAAGTCGTACGCCCCGCCCATGCTAATCGCATAATGCAAAGGTCTTTTGTATGAGGTCTTTTATCATGAGTTACATATTCATAAGGAAAAACTAGTTAGCAAATTCATTAAATTAGGTCAAATCAGAAGCCTATAACAAAAACTAAAACTGTACAATGAAGATAGTTAAAAAAAAAGTTTATGGGACTTTAAATAAGCTACTGAACAAGAATATCATATTTAAACAAATAGTGTCTGTTCACATATCACGTAAAAACTACTGGACTGATTGCGCTACACCCATGTCACTTATAGGTAGCTTAGCCGAGCAATCGATAAAAAACTATTAGATACTTGAACTAAATTTGGTATATTGTAGCTGCCTACTTTGGTGCTGGAATAACATTTATACATACCAATATATATATCTATAGGATACTTATATACCTGAAAAATAACCACGCAAGCAAATCCCCGGGCACAGCTAGTTCTCTAATAAAATGTATTCTAGTTCCAAATTCAGATCAAACTCATAAAAAAACAACGTCAAACATTGCCGAAATATGTTATTGTAAAGTCACCGAGAGTTGAGCTTTTATGGTGGTTCCAGACTTTCTTCCACAATTGATGAGAATTGAGACGCATGTCCTCAAAATGAATTTGTATAAATTATTAACATTTTCGTCAAACCAACTGAATATAATAATACGTCAAAATGACATTGAACAAATATGATAGCTAAGTTTTTTAACATCCGACCGAAAGGCGTAGCAACAGTGAAAGGAGGCGGCCCGGCCCACACCCAGCAGTGGGTAGTGTAGTGGCTGTAATGATGATAAATGATGATGAAGTTTTTTAACTCCGGAAAAATAGATGTTTTTGAAGCCTTCCTCGGTCTGCTGTGTGTGTTCAATCTCGATGGTATTACTATAAGGGTCTGTATTATGTTTATGCCTTTATATTAATCCTGAATCCAGTTGGTACACCAACTTCTCTATTTTATACCTTACTTCCGAACCAGCATTCCTTATTTCGAAATCTGTATCAAGAGCATTAACTACCCACGTTGTTGTGCCCAAACTAGCATACTAATTAAGTGTTACCAGTGTTTCCAGTAGGGTAGGTTATAAATCTATATGCACATTGCACAAGTGGCATAATAACTACCAAATTTTCTTACCCAAGTTGCGACTAAGAAGTTGTAAATGTAAGGGCCATAGGCACGGTCAATTATTTACCTGCTCAGATGCGCTAGAGTCACAGAATAAATAAAAGCACTAAGTAACTCAGAGCATAGATAAAATGGTCACAAAGACAAAGACTAGAATTGAGAGAGACCAAACATGAAACAAGTATAGTTGCATGGATTGTGTGAAAGATTCATCATCTTCATCATGTCACCCTTTAGAAGTCCACTTCTCCCCACACGATGGACTCTCGCTTGCTTGTTCGAAAGATTACAAAATTACAAAGAAAAATGTGAAAGATTACAAGTATGTAAAAAGTAAGTTTATAGTGATATGACGATTTATAGGGAGTAATAGATATAACCATGGCTATAGCTCAGCTGGGACAGTATTCCGCGATGGAACGGTATTCCGGAGATAGCAAGTTCAAACCCAGTTCGTGGTTAAAAATACATAGTTTCACACCTTACATGCTCAAATGCATTCCAAGAACAACCTTCACTACCGTCTTACAAATACACGAACATAGTTTCGATGGTTGTCTATTACTAAACAATGTTTAGATCGGCTCTCGATAAAATAACAAGATCAAATTTGCATGGATAGGCATTTTAAATGTGTCTATATTGAGCCGGCGGTAACTATTCCTGTCTTATTAATAGACCTTATGGTTTATTCATTGTATTTTGTGTAACAATCGTATCAAGTTACCGAAGCTATTTACATTAAGGACAAGTTATGACAGACGGTGTTTGTTTACAGCGAATAAGTCAAAAGAAAGAGTTGTTGTGACGCCATTCAAAGTTCGCGATGTTTCAGAACATTTATTGTATTAGAGCTTAGCTTGCTAAATCTTAATTATTAAACTTTCTGGTAGGTGCTTGTGCCTAAAAAGATCAAATCCACAATGAATAAGAAAAAGATATGTCATTTTCTTCAATTTGTGATCTACCCTGTAAGTTTCAGCCGGGTAGCTAATCGGCAAAATTGCAAGATTCCAGGACAGACAGAAATACATAGGGACCTACATACTAGTGAAGTTAAAAGCTTTTAAAAAAGTAAGATGTACGGTATGTTGAACGTTCTATCGTGAAATTGAGAAGAAAAGCTTGTTTTATGACCCAGGTAGAGCTTAATGCTGTCGTCAGCGTGTAGTCGCAACTTACGAGTATTGATCCATAGAAACTGTGGGCATGGTGAATGTAGGTAAGCTACTGGGTGCAAAACCTGTATACCTATGTGATTTTTACTGATCTCAAAAGGGAGTTAGTTTTAAATCGACTGTACTTTTTAAGCATGTTACCCAAAGATCTAATTAAAAGTGGGAAGATTCGGTACCAGCTCCTCGGGCGTGGACCGCATAAATTAGGTGCAACGCACACTGTTTACCTTTTTTGGAGTTAGTCACAACTACGGAGCCAAAGCGTGGACACTCACGGTCAAACTAGTCTACAAGTTTAAGGTCGGTCAGCGAGCTATGGAGAGAGCTATACTTGGTGTTTCTGTGAAGGACAAGATTCGTAATGAAGATATCCGATGGAGAACCAAGTTAACCGACATAGCTCAAAGGATAAGCAAGCTAAAATGGCAGTTGGCTGGTCACATTTCCCGAAGAACCGATAACCAGTAGTAGGGTAGACGAGTTCTCGAGTGGAGACCACGTTTAGGCGAACGTAGTGTAGGACGCCCTGTGGCCAGGTGGAGCGATGACCTGCTAAAAGCAGCTGGAAGAAAATGGATGAGGAGAGTTGAACACAGGGCAGATATAGGCTGATGATGACTTTTTCACAATCGGAATGGCGTTTGTGTAGCACGCGTTAGCGATAAAATTCGTTTGCATCTTTGTTGTTGACACACATGAATGACGGTAGGAATGTGTCTGTATGGGTGTGTTTGTCTGTAGTTGTCTTGTCCATTTACGTGATATCAGATCGTACCTTATATTTCTCCGTTTAACTAAATCTATGATTTTATCTCATAAATATCTCCGGAATTTAGGTTTTTTTTTTATTATTGGTATTGTACAATAGTTTCGAAGTGGTCCCATTCAGGTTATATGAAAATTGAATTAGAAGGTTTTTATATCCGAAATCAAATTTATGTTATGATTAGAATTTGGTGTGCTATGTAGTGGTTACGGTGACTTAGTTGGCAAAAAGCATGTGCTGCGCAGACGCATTGGGGATCAAGTCTCGACCGTAACTAAAAAATTTATCGCTAAGCAGAAGTCACTTCTAAAAATCAAACAGAAGAATTATATAAATCATCATTTAATACTTATTTAATTCAACTTTCAAAGAAAGTTATGCCGGAACTTATAAAATTCACACGGTTAATTCAATTATAGCTTCCTATTGACTCCAAACTGGATACGCTCAGATTCTTATCTGTATTTATAAATAAAATTCAATGCCAAGTGTCAAGCCTTATTGAAGGCCGTGGATGAAGACATCCTGCCCAATGCGGAGATCTAGATTGGCGTGATTGATGCTTGTATTTCGAAATTCATCTGTTCAGATTAACAGAACTTATTTGGGCGAAGATGGAACTATTGATAGAAATAATTTTTACCCGACTCCGCGAAGCAAGGGAAGGATAATGAGTTGATTAATGACTGACAGACAGTCGATGACTGAGACAGTCTATGTATGTATTTATACATAGACTGTCTATGGTATGTACTCTCATAGGGTATGTAGATGTTAAACCGTCCGATCGTCGATCGTCCGATCGTCGCCCCTTATTGGTCTGATTTTGATAAGTGAGGTACAAATCGATTCGACTTCAGGTAAAGAGTAACATAGACTTTCTTTTTACCTGATTAAGACGAAGCAAAGGTTCAAACTTAAAACTTATATTATGAGTTCAAACTTAAACCTTGATCTGATTTTGACAAGCGAGGTATCAATCGGTTCGTCTTCATTTATAGAATGTCATATGCTATTTTTTACCCGATCGTAGCCGGATTTTAGTTTTTCAACTTATATCTTGTTTTATGACCCAGGTAGAGCTTAGTGCTATCGTCAGCTTGTGGTCGCAACTTTTACGAGCACTTATCCATAGAAACTGTGGGCATCGAGAATGTGGAAAGCTACTCGGTGCAAAACCTGTCAATCTAAGTATGTGATTTTTACTGACTTCCAAAATGAGTTAGTTCTCAATTCGACTGTACTTTTTATACAATTGGAATGGCGTTTTTGTAGCATGTGACATTCGACTGCACCTTTGTTGTTGATGCACATGAAGCAGTACGGTAGGAATGTAGCTGTATGTGTGTATTTGCCTGTAGTTGCCTAGTACATTTTTTGTTTACGTGATATCAGATCTTATCGTATCTTTAACGTAATCTAACTAGATCTATGATTTTATCTCATAAATATCTCCGGAATTTACGGAACAATTTATTGTTTATTTTTTTATTGAAATGGTACAATATTTGCAGGCTGATCCGATTCAGATTTTATGAAAATTGGTTTAGAAGGTTTTTATGTCTGAATTCTATGTCCTTTAATGAAAATAATTTGGTGTGCTATGTAGTGGTTACGGTTGCTTAGTAGGAAAAAAGCATGTGCTGCGCAGACGCACTGAGGGATCAAGTCCCGATTGTGATGCAAAAATTGAAACCCCAAAGTCAAACCCTAAGCTATCCAACAATGAAAACCGCATCAAAATCGGTCGAGTAGTTTTTACGTGATGCGCGAACAAACATACAAACAGACTAAAAGTCAGACACGATTTAAAAAAATGATTTATTATATTCTTGTTCAGTAACCTATATTGAGAAAACTAGTTTTTTTTTTAATTATCTTCATTGTACAGTTTATTTGTCATGGTGAAACTTAGAATTTTCTAAGTTTCAGCATGACATGGCTACTGCATAAAAGCTTTTTTTTATGTTTTTTAATTATCTTATTTATTTATTTATTTATGTATCATATTTTGTATCATTGGCAAAAACAATTGTCCAGCCATGCTTATTACAAAATCCAAACTTATAGTGCTAACCTACTGCATGCGCCCCCACATACATTGACGGGTTTATTAAACAGACTGATAACTCTATACTAATGTTTTTGAATATGGCAACGCGCATTGATTTATGTGCCTCATAGAAGGTTAGATACAGGTGTCTGTGGCAATGTTTTGATAAATGGTAGCTAGAGGCGTTCTGGCGATGTTACGATCCTTATCAGGCACTTTTGTGTTTGCCAAATGTTATTTCTATGTTTTAATCGATTATGATGTAGAAACTCACTTTTTATTGATCTATATATAATATAGTGTTTTGTTATGATTTTTGATTTATTTGCTTTTTCCTTTGAGAAGCCAACCAACTCTCTCAAAAGCTTTTCTTATGAAGGTAGGTAGGTATATAATCCTTCATAAGAAATTTGCAAACAGAAAGGACTGCGAGTTCTAATGGTCCTTTCTTTTTGCAAATTTTATAAAAAAACTAGCTGTGCCCGCGGCGTTTCCCGCGTGTTATTTTTTCTGGGATATAAGGATCCTGTGATATTCCAGAGCCAAATGTACCAAAATCATCAAACTACGTTCAGACGTCAAATAGATTTTTATCGATTGCTCAAATTCTACTCATCAGATTGAGATACCAATTACATCAGTTTTTAAGTCAAACCCTAAGCTATCAGTGAAAACCGCATCGCAATTGGTCTAGTAGTTTGACGTGATGCGCGAACAAACATACAGACAAACAGACAGACACGATTTAAAAAAATGTTATATTCTTGTTCAATGTCCACTTTACGGACGATTTTTTTTAAATTATCTTCATTGTACTTACAGATTTTATGGTAGGTACTTACTGCTTTATTAAGTACTGACTGTACCCGTGGCTTCGCACGCGTGGTCTTTTCTTTAGGTTCAAAGTACCATAATGTGTTATTCCAGGACCAATATACCAACATTTGATCAAAATTTCTTCAGCCTTAAATAATACTTTTATGAATTGCTCGGCTTCTAACTCACCAGATTGAGATACCAATTACACCAATTTTAAATCAAACCCTAAGCTATCTAACAATGGAACCGCATTGCAATCAGTAGTTTTTACGTGATGCGTGAACAAACAAACACACGAACAAAAAGACAGAAAGACACGATTAAAAAATATGCTATATTCTTGTTCAATACCTTTTTTAAGCACCCAAGAACATTTTTTTATTTATCTTCTTTGTACAGCCTTTTTCGTACCTATTGCTTTATTATAAGTATAGATATATGACTGTGTCAATATACATAAAAAAAACCGTCCAGTAGTTTCAGCGTGATACGAGTTCTTTTTAATAACATTCAGCCACTATCTTGCGGCAACACTTTATTTTTTCGGGATGAAAAGTATCCAGTGTCCTACCATGTAGCATGAACTCATACCAAGTTTCATTTGAATTCATTTAGTGATTTCGGTGCTATGCGCGGTCAAGATACGGACAAACAGGCAGACAGACAGACAAAAATAAAAAGTTAAACATTTTTGGCTTCAGTATCGAATTAGTAGAGAACCATCCAAAAAAAATTTATTGATTACTTCAATATTAACATAACTTTGGACCCACATCTCGCAGAAACCCTTTATTTTTTCGGGATAAAACATGTCCTCAATTTTAACCCATCATATAAATTAAGACGGTGCGAAGTTGCATCAAAACCCGTCCATTAGTTTCAGCGTGGTACGTGTTCTTTTAAATACGTGTCAACCCCTATCCTGCGAGGACCATTGAGGTATTATTACAATAATACCTTCAATGGCGAGAACCCGTTACTTTTTCGGGATGTAAAGTATCCTATGTCCTACCTCGTAGTATGAACTCAAATCATACTAAGTTTCATTTGAATTCATCCAGTAGTTCCGGTGGAGTGATGCGCAGCCAAGATACAGACAGACAGACAGAAAAAAAAAACATACAGTTTAGGCTTCATTATGGACTATAGAGTAACCTCCAAAAAAAAAAAAAAAATATTTTCAATGTACAGAATTGGACCCGTTACAGTTTTATTATAAGTATAGATAGATTAAAGTGTAGACAAACGGACGGGTAATTACTACCTACTTATTACTAAAATGCCTAAAATGAACTAACTAAAAGAAGTACTACCTAAAAAAAAAACATGAATAAATTACAATCCTGAAGGTTTATATCTTTTTAATAAAAAACATCCAAATTAGTTCAAAACCCTTAGAATTGTGAGGTAAACATACAGAAGAAAAAACCTTCTCCGTTTTGAAGTCGGCTAAAAAGCTGCGAAAATATAATTTTATGAAATCTATGTGGGACTAACTAGCTTTCAACTGCTTTCATTTGAAAATGTTGTGTGTTTATTTTCAAAACAGATTTTTCTTCAACCTTTCATTTTAATATCACGTATTACAATCGCTCTTTCTTTTCCAGGGGCAATCAGCAACACTAGAGAGCATTAGGACGTCCTTGTCTTCAAAGTTTCCATCGATGCAGACTCCGTCGCAGGACGTGGTGTATGACACGCTGGCACAGCTGATGCAGGAAGGAAAGATCTACCAAACCTCGAGAGGGTTCTTCATAGTCACGCCTGAGTAAGTATCCCTAATCCTCTTCATCATCATCGTGCTGAGAACTGGCCCAGAGCGGGTTGGTGGATGTCAGGATGTCACATGTCATTAAATTTTGACGTTTTTGGACATGCGGTTTCCTCTCAATGCGAATAGCATTACCAAGAATTCACCAAGTCATCAATCAAGTCATTGATGCAGGTACAAGGTTGTGAACCGGTGCAGTTGAATTGTAAAGGGCACAAGTTACCTCTGGGCCACCACTCTCTCACCAATAGTCCTGATGCTCTACTCAAGTCATGTTCTGCTTCCCACTATTATAGCTTTCACGAGGCCCGTACCTACTTACAGTAGGTGGCCAAATTATTAGCAGTACTCAGATTTTTGTGTTTTCCAGTTTAACTGAATTTTTCAAACAAATAATTGTTTATAGGTCTAGATGGTATTTTTTATTTTTAAGAATATATTATGACGATAACAAAAACAATAAGTTTTTTAGTTGAAACCATATATTTTTTACAAAAAATTAATGCGCAAGTAGGAGTAAAAATATAATAAAAATAATCTTAGTATTTAGTGATGCCACCCTTTGCTACAATCACAGCTTCTATGCGTCGGGACATGCTCTCTAGACAGACTTTTGCATTATGTTGGAGTTTGGTGTTGTGATGCCATTCTTTGATAAGAGTTTCAATCAATTGGCACTTTGTGGTGATCACTTCCTTGGCGATCGCGCGTTCGGTGAGTTCCCACATGTTCTCTATGTCTGCTGAGTTTCCCGGCCAGGGCGAAACAGTAATGTTTTTTCAGCCAGGAATGCAGTAACAGTCCTGGCTTTATGGCATGGTGCCGAGTCGTGCATAAAAATGTGCTCTTAATCATTCTCAGGGAACCATTCTTCGAGCTGTGGTAGTAGCCTGGTTTCTAATACTCGCTTGTACTGGTCTTGTCTCATGGTCCCTGCCACGATGTATAAGCGCCCCATGCCCTTGGCTGAGATCACAGACCACACCATGACACTAACCCTCTCCACAAGGCAGTCTGGATGGAACTGCTCTCCAGGGCGTCGTCGGACGAATGAACTTTTGTCGACCAATACCTGAAACGTTGATTCGTCGGAAAATCATACCTGTAAAATATTACAAAAATCACAAATACACGTTATTTACGAACTGCACTGAATAATAATGTTGTACTTACTCTACTCCAGTCTGCAACAGTCATATTTCGGTGTTGTCTGGCCCATTGCAGTCGCTTCTTCTTCATGCTCTCGGTGAGGCGTGGTTTTTTAACAGGCCGACGACCGATCAGTTTTACTTCGGCTAATCGCCTCCGGACTGTCCTTTTGGAAACTTCCATTCCCTCGTTGTTCATCATCGTAGTCAGACGGGCAATACACGTTTTACGATTTTCGAGGCAGACATCCCTGATTTTACGATCGGTAAGACGAGTAGTGATCCTTTTCCTGCCACATTATCCCACACGAACTGCTTCCAGGGGTTTGTTTAAATCCATTTTTATTTTTATTTGATTGACAACAGACTTCGAAACGCCTGCCATAGCTGCTATGTCTCTCTGGGAATGTGTAGAGTGAAGTAATAATGTTTGTATTTCCCTAATTTCCCTACTTTTTTTTTGGTGACGTGTCTGAAGTCTTGCCCATACTAAAAATAAATAATTTTGAGGTTATCACGTCACTGTTAAGAAAATAGAAAATTCACTCATAAAATTTAGCAAAAGTAATGCAATAAGTAACATTACTTACATATTAATTATTAAAGACGGGAAAAACTGGCAAAAAACGATTAGAAAATATTTTTTACAACCTCACTACAACAGCAGTTTTCAAAAAAACCTCAACCAATGAGAATTATCATCAGTTCCACACAGCAGGTTTCCAGTATTACCTCTTATCAAAAATAATAATAATGATACCAGCCAGCAGTACCAAATAAAACAACCATATGAAAACTTATTCGTTAGTTCAAAAAATTGATTTAAACTAGAAATAACAAAAATATCGTTAATGTCCCTAATAATTTGGCCACCTATGGTAGACCAAACCAGCGCTGGCCTGTTACTGAAATTCTGCCAATATATTGTAAAGACAGTTACTCGGAGACAGTTCAGTAGTTATTTCATTTATCTCTAATACGGGAACCTGAAAACACACATTCCCTTATTAGCTGGAGGAGATAGCTGGATAAGTAGCCAGTACGTACAACTATACCGAAAAATATCCCTAAATAAAGCAAAGGAAGATCAGCGTTGGTTAACAACCAGCATTATGCTGAGTTGGGGCCGATTTGTGACTTACTCATACAAATTTTTATTTTCTTTTGTGTTGTTTGTCGCAAATAAAGTTTTTTTTTTTTTCTATTTTTCTATAAATGTAGAACTATGAGAGAAAATAAATTCAGTTTTCCCTACCAGGGGGGAAGGCTGGTAGGGATAAAAGGAATAGCCCGTAGTTTTGCCTAAGGCCAGTATCATGCTAGTAAGTTAGGTACCAAGTGCGCATGCAGGGGGTGGTGGCGAGGTGGCCTAACGGTTCTGTAGTGCAATTTAGAATCCAACGATACCGGGTTAAAAAACCTAGGCTTCGCACCAATGACTTTTCTGAGTTATGAGCAGTTTTCCATCGCTCCTGCTTCGGAGGGCACGCTAAGCTGTCGGTCCCGGCTGTTATTGATTAATAGCAGTCGTTAAGCCATGTCAGAGGCCCTCGAGCGGCTTGATAAACTCTGACATCAGAGGCCAGCACTACCTCATACGACAAACAAACAAACAAGCTGGTCATGAGGGTCATGACTAAATTTGTTACAAGTTGAGCTCAACCCCAGCTGTATAGGTCTATTCCAGATGAGTAAAATTTTCCAAAAAGTGATAAATGGTCGGTAGGGTTATTTTCCCAGATACATACCGGCTAAACTAGTGATCTTAGAGAAAATTCATAAGAGAGCATTTTGTAGAGAATTATCTTTGACTGAGGTAAAAATTGTAACTACTAGCCTGATTTTGAAAATTGCTTCACCAATTCAAAGCTACACTATTCGCGAGTGGCATAGGCTACGCGATTGAAACCGCGGAGAACAGCTAGCCTACACTGATCTACACTAATATTATCAACAAGAAAGATTAGATTTTTTGTATGTTTGTTTGTTTATAACGGATAAACTCAAAAAATACAGAACTGATTTTAAAAATTCTTTCACCTATAGAAAGCTACATTATCAGCGAGTAACATGTATGTATTTTATTTTTCTATGAGTTAGTTATCCCTATTAAAGTTATTGCAATAATGTAACTCAAGGTACCAAAAATTTGCATACAATAATAACTAGCTTAAAAGCTAAAAAAACACGTCCTAGTAAAACGCAGGTCATTATTTTAGGGAGCTCCCGTATGATCTCTAAGGTGAACTGGCTAACCCTTCCAAATATTATTTTTGATGGAATTACTATACCTTAGCGATTCAGTCAAGAACCTTGGACTTATAAAGGACAGATCTCTCAGTTGGAGCCCTCGGGTAGCAGCTACTAGCTGCAAAATGTTTGCTGCGGCAGCCTCTTTAATGCGCTTTCGAATTTTTTTACCTACTGCCACTAAGGTTGTTCTCGCGCAATCTCTTTTGCTTCCCATTCTCGATTACGCTGACGTCTGCTATCTCGATCTTACCGAAGAACAGCTGAATAAGCTTGAGCGTTTACAAAATGTTGCTATAAGGTTCATATTTGGCTTGCGCAAATTTGACTATGTTTCTCACTTTCGTGCAAAGCTCAAGTGGCTACCCATTCGCCTTCGCCAGAATGCTCATATCCTTAACCTTCTTTATAATATCTTGTTTAATCCTTCTACCCCGAGCTATCTTAAAGAACGCTTTGATTTCCTCTACACATCCAACACGTTCCATCTTAGATCATCCGAAAATCTCACCCTCAAGCTACCTTTGCATTGCAGCACTTTTTACGGACGTTCTTTCACGGTAGAAGCTGTTCGTCTGTGGAATAAATTGCCTGTTTCTACACGGCGTGCGCCATCATTGGAAGTTTTTAAGTGTCAAGTGAAGAGGTTTTACTTGGAAGTCTAGCTAATATTATGTTTATTATCACGTTTGTCATGTTGCTTGTATTACTTTTTTTTTTGTTTTTTTATCATCTCATAATTATATTTGGGTATTTATGTATTCATATAATATATATTTATTTATATATTTATATATATATATATTGGAAATTTATATTTGAATGTATATTGTAATATATCTATTATTAATCATAAAATAGTTTTAGTATAATTAGAAATTTGATTTACTATTTCTCACTAAGTAGTATTTTTATATCATAATGCACCCCGTCCCTCACAACTATAACAAATCCTCTCCATCCAAAGGTTGCCTGGAAGAGATCGCTTTTAGCGATAAGGCCGCCCATTGTGACACTTCTTCTGCTATTGTTCCTTTATTTTTTGTTGATTTTGTTTGTGGTGTGTGCAATAAAGAATTTATCTATCTATCTATCTGTCTGCCCTGCCAAAAAAGAGTTTTTGCCAATAAATTATACACTGTTCGAATGTGCTTATCAAAGCCTTCAATTTGATACCGATATTGTAAATTTAAATATATATTTTTTCGAGTTTGAAAATGCTGCCGTACTGCCGCCATATTGAATGTTTTCAAAAAAAAATATGTAAATATATATGCCTTTGTTACTCAGGCGGATGTAAGGATTCCAACGATACCACATACGTCTAAATCTGTTAAAGCATTTAAAAGATATGGTGGAATAAAGAAATTCACATACAAACAAACATACGAGTACATACATGAATGCTAATAAAAACAATACACTCCTTTTTTTGGGCAGTTGTGTAAAAATGTGGGTTACTCGCTGTAAGGAATGGAATGGCATATAGTTTGTTACTCCTTCACGCTCAAACGGCAAAACGAATTTTGATTAAATTTGGTATGGAGATCAAACTTCACTCTTAAACGGCTGAACGGATTTTGATGAAATTTGGAATGGATATAGCTTATACCCTGAAATAACACATAGGATTATTTTTGTCATCATCATCATCATCATACTTAACTCTCAAATGGCTGAACGGATTGTTATGAAATTTGGAATGGAGATAGTTTATACCTTGGAATAACACATAGGAAACTTTTCATCATAATCATACTTCACTCACAAACGGCTGAACGGATTTTGATGAAATTTAGAATGGAGATATATACCTACTTATAACCTGGAATAACCCATAGGATACTTTTCATCATCATCATCATCATCCCTCACGCGTGTAAAATCGCGGAGAGCAGCTAGTTATTGTAAAATTTTGGAATCCTACCAGGCTGGAATACCTACCTAAGTGTGTGACCCGCGTCCCCGTCCCCCCCCGTCCTGACTCAATAGCTGAAACATAACCCTGCCCCCTCCCCCCCCCCCCCCTCAAACAAACTGCACCCAAATCTTGGACAAGGTACTTTTATTACATTGATGATGCTGCCTACTGTGCCTGGGTACTGACTCGTAGACTGGGATGGCTTAAAGGATTTAAAACGCTAATGATAAACAAGCACAAATAAAAATATAACCCTGCCCCCTCCCTCCCCCCCCCTCAAACAAACTGCACCCAAATCTTGGACAAGGTACTTTTATTACATTGATGATGCTGCCTACTGTGCCAGACGTTACCAGTCGTCAAAACCTAAAAGCAATTTACTTTTGCATCTTAATCACATACACAACGTATTCATCAAGTCATTCAGCAAGCCAGAACAAGAGTCTTCGCGCATTGCGTGTTCAATATTTATTAAATCTTCAATTACATGACTCACATTACCATTTCGAGATGTGGCTGTTCTCCATTTCAGGTTATGTTGTGTTTAATCGAACGCACTCTGCGTATGAAATGAACGCGCCCGATATAGATAGCGTTTTGGCCACGGTTTTGGCGCCAATCTTGACATTGCGCGCCTCTTTGATGCAAAATGCTTTTTTAGTCGAGTTAAATTAAATAATAGCTAAACTATAGTTTAGGGCCTTGTCTTGTAACTCATAAGTATGTAAGATTAAAATACCGACATATCATAACTTTTGTAGGTAAGCAAGCATCTCTACCAACACCACGGCAAACCACAGTAAGTAGGATAGGTACGTGATGATTATATCCATACGTTTCATTATATATTGTATTTGTTTGTTTGTTTGTTTCGGGCTTCCCAAGAGCTTTCACGCGATAACAGCTGGATGGATTTGATGAAATTTGGAATGGAGATAGCTTATACCATGGAATAAAACATAGGATAAGAAGTAAAGATAAGATTGTTCCTATTTGTTGTAAATTTTTGGAAACTGGTGTACAATAAAGTATTATCTATCTATACTTTTTATCCCAGTAAATTATAAGCTACCACTGGAAAACTGGAAAATCTTGAAACATGATGATTAGAAACGGTTGCCATGGAAACGAAATAACAAGTAGGTATGTCAAAAAACATCAAGAGCTTGGTGCTAACCTACTTTTGCATTGGTTTTTAATATTTTAGAAGAACATAGGATGTTTTTTTTCGCGATAAATATTAGTCCGAGCGGACGAAGTCGCGGGCGGGAAAACTAGTACATAATATTGACGTAAGGTAGGTAGTGACGCACTGTAAATGTCACATGACTGTGTTTTCATGTTGTTCAAAATGAATAATCACTTAGCTCAGAAGGTTGCCAACAGCGCAACTTCTAATCAATGGTTTACCTACCAGTTCACCTTAATTGAAGAATCTTTAGGAAAAGTACCCATGAAATTAGGGGTTTTTGTCATCACCTGTCAGATTGTAAACAAAAAACCATGATGTTCTAATGATGGCTAAAAAACTTGACGCCATCAAAATTACAAGGCGAAATCCGGTTGAGGTTGACGGTCTGATTACGATAGTCGATTTGTCAACTTATTTGTATATAAAATAGGGTTCAAAATAACGTGGTAATGTACGCCATAAACTTGGACAACACTTTGGACACAAGTGCAAAAAATCTATGATTTCTTGCAAGTTATTAAAATGTCCTAATAGAGACAGATTCTAATTTATAATTCTGTTGTTTTGTTCAAATTTAGCACGTGAACGTAAAACCGACTTGAAACTTGTTCTGGTTGATATTTTTACAAACAGCTAGGTTTTACAAAGAAAACATCACATACATACAACATGTACTTAATAAGATAAAATAATACTTTTTTCATTATAAAACACGTAAACGTTTACCTCAAAAACTCCTCATTTAATGTTTTTTTCTCTCAAAGGCAAGAATTCACAATAAGAATTATGTAGGTGTAGGTATGGCATATAGTTTAATTAAGTTATTGAAATACAAAGCATACCTAGAAAGTAGGTACAGATATTTTCGGAAGTGCGCCCGTTTTTAGTACTTAATGCAAAATTTCCTCAAAATTAATATTCTTTAATCTTCAAATTCTTTATTTGGACTCTATATTTACGAAGTTAATTTTTGGTCATAAATCGAAGAAGTTAATAAATATTTTGTGTTCTTTCAGACGCCGCCGCTCAAGATCAAGGTCATCATCCCGTCACCACAACAGCTTCGACGACGACTGCCCCTCACCCCGCACTATCCTGATGTCTGATCAGGAAGCCCTGCACCAGCTATACGGCGAGATCACAACCGTCCGGGACGGAGCCGTGACGCATCAGTGTGTCCAGACCAACCTGGCCGATGTTATTTGTGGAGGTAAGGAGTTTAGGCAATAGGAGATCAAACTCTTGCTATAAATTAGACTGTTGAAGTCTATGTTTATAGGAAACAGTCTTTTGTTCCGTACAATACCTCTCCACCAGCTCTCAAGACGACTTACCTTACGGGACGAAGCCACAATGCACGATTGTGTCCAGACCAGACCAACCTGCCTGATGTTTTGGGGTAAGGAGTTCCGGCAACAGGAGACGGGGCTTTAATGGCAGTCTATTCTACTTTAATTATAGGCTATTGCAAGAAATGATAGTCTAAATTTTTAAGAAATAGTATTCTGCACCAACCTTACTAAGAGATCACTACCGTCACGCGCGGCTCTCAGTGAATCAATGTGTGCCAGTTTAGTACAGGCTGTTTTATTTGTAGTATTAAGTTTTTTTTACAGGAATAGGCTAATTGCAATATAGGACTCAATGTTGGTATTTTATGCCTTGACAACCTAATATCTAATATTATGAACGTGTTCACCACTTGTGTGTCTGTGATTTCCAATCTGGATAATAGTTAAATTATTCGTTTTAAAGGTAAGAATAGGATAAACATAATTTAAAACTAAATTACTCGAAAGACCTTAAGGAGTAAGCAAATTGATCTACAAGATCACGCTTAATAAATGAAGCAACGCCCACTGTTAAAAAAGGCAAGGTGGCGCCATCATCTTATATTAGTTAAGTCTAATCACAGATCAAGAATTTTTGTGTTTTGAAACCAGGCGACAGTGTTGCAAAAATAACCCACGACGAAGTTGATTCACAATATTCTACAAGTCATTATTGCAAACACTGGTCGGTGTTTGATTTCAAATGCCAAAATAGCCCCTACAGCTAAGATACATTCTTCTTTCGTTAACGCCTGTAGAATACCTAGTACCTACCTACTTGCAAAGTGTATGGGATAAAAAGGATTTTTTAAAATATCACGTGGCCAATCCCATCATGTTGCAGAAATCTACAAATGTAGAAATTCTTGGCTGAGGCAAGTCCTACAAAAATCTACAAACAATAGGTACGAGTATATCATCTCAATATATCTAATTGACAAGGGAAAAAGGAGTGCCCAACGGTTCCCGCCGAACCATCAAAGATGGTTATAAAGGTACCCAATTTAGCAGGTGACCTAGAATGACGTCATTTTTAGGATAGAGGTTAAGGCTATAACACCAAATGGTGTTTCTTTGAGTTAAGGCTACTATTTATTCTGTGGTTAAGGCCACTTTGTGGCTTGAAAGAGTCTAGATGCCAGAAGGTCAATCTAGTCGTTACTGATTTATAGATAAGAGAAGCAAATTACGTGGCTTGTTATGTTAAGAAAATATTTGCGCTGGTGAGTCAGCAAGTTAGATGCCCTTCGTAAGTTGACTCATTATGTCAACATCTTTTTAAACCTGTTCTACCTTATGTCTTAATTAAGGTTCTAGACAAGAAACTTAGTCGTGTGCCTTCTTACACTAAAACAGATGTGAACTATTTTTTAAAGTAAGTGCCACAGAATAGGAAACGGTAGTTTCACCTCTAATGTTACGTCTCTATTTCCTCAAGAACTCTACTCAAGATTTGATGAAAATGTCGGAAGATATCAAAGAAACAGTTGAGGTAACTTTGATAAAGATAATCTATGTAGGACCACCATGGAGGCTTTTCATCTATAACATAAAAGTAGATAGATAGAAAATTCTTTATTGCACAGATAAGATAGGTACATAGGCGAACTTAATGCTAGCAAGCATTATCTTCCAGTTCACAGGTAGTATTATTGAGACAATTTTGTAATAAAAATCAGAATATCATAATGTACAAAAATTATCAACGACTGCGATAAAACTGGTCCAAGTATTTCTGCAAAGGTCATCCACTCTACAAAAATATATTTATAGATAGATACATTGAAGTATACATATCTCTATGTATACATATATCTCAATCAATAGTTGTATTTTTCTGTTGGAAATACCAAAATTGAATATTTAGACATGGAGTCACTTCCATGGCACCTACACAACTACAAAGGGATATTTTTGCATATGACTCATTTTTATAACAGTTTTCTGAGATTTATTACAGCAATGGATGATACTTAAAACTTCCCACGATATACAATTCAGTTGGTAACGGTCGCTTCTGCCATTCTAAAGTTTTAAGAAGGCATTGTTAACCAACTTTAGGCCAATTAAAGTAAAACAGTTTCATGTGCAATTGTATGACCTCTAGGTCAGTTATTGACCGTTCTTTTTTACATTCTGACCTGAAAAACCAGTCACGTACCTGATTTTCGAACAAATCGGGTTAAATGAAATAAAGTAGCTACAAGTAAAATTTTGGTCGAGATTTAAAATCCACCGAGATGAATATCTTGGAAACGGCTGTATCGATTTCCTTTTAACATTGATATGGGTTATCTCGCCAACTTCAGTTTTCAAATACACAAAACGCATTGAAATTGGACTATCCGTTTGGGAGCTACAATGGATAGACATGCAAAGGTATCAGACTTATAACAAATCTTTTTTAAGTCGAGGGTTACTAAAATTAAGAGTTCTTAAGCATGTTTCGAAAAACGAGCTAGCCTTACAGTAGTCAAATATGATATGATATATCATCTGAGGGATGATGCGTGATGGATGATGATGATGATGATGGTAAAAAATATCATATATGTTATTCCAGAATATAAGCCATCGCCATTCTAAATTTCATCAAAATCCGTTCAGCCGTTTGAGAGTAAAGTAAGATGATGATGATGATGATGAAAAGTATCCTATGTGTTATTCCGAGATATAAGCTATCTCCATTTCAATTTACATCAAAATCTGTTAAGCCGTTTGAGAGTAAAGTAAGATGGTGATGAACAGTATCCTTTGTTATTTTTTCAGGTTATCAGCTATCTCTATACCGAATTTCATCAAAATCCGTTCAGCCATTTGAGCATGAAGGAGTAACAAACACACACACACACATAAGCATACAAACTTTCACCTTTATTATATTACTGTGATGAAACTAAAACAACGAACGTTTTGCACCGTGCGCTCTCATTGGTCAACTGTGAATCTTCTATAGGTTCTATAGGTACATCTTACTTTTCGTCATAATACCGTAAGTCTGGTTGACTCAGTGGGAGACCGCTCGGACGCTAGTCTGAAGTACCGGAGTTTTAGTCCCAAATGAAGTGTTTACATTTTGCACTATTAAAAAATTATGAGATGGTTTCTAATTTGATAGAACTGCGCGCTCTCATTGGTCAAATCAAACAGCGCGCGCTTCCTCGGCTCCAATTACACTTCCAGTTAACATTTCCGGTTACACATTGTAAACACTTTTCACGAAATCCCTCCCATAGATTGCAGAAAAGCGAGCGGAATACCAAAAATCGTACTTGAAAAACACGAGGGTTATTTCTCGAAAAAAATATTTAAAGCCCCTAACTTGGTGGAAGATAAGGGCTAAATTCCCGTGATGAGAGCTGCTGAAAAACAAAGAATAACGCTATGTGGGCCAGCTCTGCAATGCCCTGATTCTAGGCTCCACCGCTTGAACTTTAGGTACTACGAAAATTGCTTTCGAATTCAAATAAGTTCTGTTATGATAACGATGTTGCAGACTGGTTATTTTGGAGTAAGCTGGTTTGAGTTGAAAATTCAGTTCAAGAAAATTCCTTGAAGTCGGTTTACTTCGTTAAATTTGAAATAACGCAAAGGTTTACCTTCGAGGAATATTTCTAAGAACTATTCAGGTCAGGTGTTTGCTGCGTTCTCAAATAAATACTGAATACTTCAATACTGTAACTGGTTGTAGATGCAAATCAGACAGAAACATGTCCAAGCAGGTACCAGAATTAAGGTACAATAATGCCGGAACTAAATACCTTTGTGGATGCTGATAATTAATTACCAAATTCGTATTAAATGAGAACGGTGTATTTTAAAGGCCGTCACTGGTCATTGAAGCTTAATTTTTTGTTCTTACCTACCTACGTCTCACACACACGAATGAAAACGTTAGTGCCAATAGTACCAATATTATTGGTAAGTATATGGTTTTGTAATTAAAATAAGTTAATTTTTAAAACATAAAAAAGCTACTATGCCGTAGCCATGTCATGATGAACGAGCTATCAAAATTTAACGCGTATACAACATTCCGTATATGGGCTGTTAACCGCTGAGAAGATCCCTAGTCAGAACCCAACCCTGAGTGCTGCAACGTATGTCATAGTAAAACTTAAAACCGGCTATCATAATAAAATGCGCACTTACACAAAATTTCGTGTCTGTGCTGTTGACCGTTGAAGAGTTCCTTTATCTGGAGCTAATCCTGGTTATCGATTCAGGTCATGCTTACCATAAAAATGCGTTGTCATCGGAACTGATCCAACATATAAAAATTGAACTCCGTAGGATAAGAGAAAGTGGTTCTAATTCAGCTTGCAGGATTTGACTTAAACAAACATATACATACATACAAACATTGCAAGTTAAATAAAAGTTTTTAATATCTAAATCTAGAAGTGCGAACTAGCGACACCAGAATCCCGTCAAGAATGTCCCTCCAGCACGAGAATTACTCCTAGAGCAATACTTTCTCACCTGGCTGGCCTCAGTAACCCAAGTTCTGAAGATTATAAAATCAGAAATGCTGTTTGTTCGAGAATTCGTAGTATAGACACAGAATAAATAATAGTACAACGTGTATAGTAGCTGCGGCCTGTGCAGTGTGCAGTGCAGACCCGCTTTCAGCTTTTTTGCTTTTATACACGTAATTTACTGAGTTTAGCTTCCAAGAAGCGTCGGGGAAATGGTAGACGTAATGATATAAGCTTCAGAACTGCTAACTAGACTGTTTGTGAAACCGTAGAAGAATGTAGATAGGTATACATTTGCGCTAATGTTTTTTTTTTTCTTCCTTTGAGTGGCGAGACGGGCTGGTCAGAATTTTGGTTGCAAAATCTTGCGTGCCACAGCACTGCGCTCGTGACCCTGAGACATTTGTTGTTAAGACTCATTGCCCAGTAATTTCGCTGGAAACATTGCCCTTCAAACCGAAACACAGAAATGTTTACACACTACTGCTTGGTGGTTGAATATCTGACAAAGGTGTGCTACTTCCTCAGGCGGCCTCTTGCGTAAAAGGGTAAATCCTCTTCTGCAAGAGTCCGCCTGGGATGTATTGATCAGACATTGGACTGCCAAGCAGTAGTGTGCAAACATTGTGTTCGGGTTTGCCTCAGCAACAAGCGCAAGTTTGTGTGTGACAGTGCAATAGTTATGGGCAGGCGTAACGCTTACCATTAGGCAAGCGGCCTGCTCGTCTCGTCAATGAAACGAATAAAAAGTCCGAATAGTTTTTTTGTGCCAGTTATTAGCATATTTTACGTAAGTTTTAAGTTGTTTTATCAGTTTTAGGCTAGCGCTTGACTACTATAGTAGTGATCGAATGTGGTAACGTAAACCTATGGCGGTCCCCACCACACCAACATCTATCTCCCTTTCAGGTTGATGTACATGTCTGGTTCCACACTATGTTTTTGTTTTACCATTTTAAATGATAGCCAGTCCTTAAATATATGTTTCATGTATTGATTGTGATCGTTGAATATTGAATAGGAACTTATATATTGATATTTAGCCTATTTATTAATATTTTTGTAAACACTAAGCATTAACAGCCCGTCCGGAGCTTTTTTGCCCCATCAACTTTGCGATTGTAGGCCGAACCCGTAAGAAGTTTAACCCCACATTCCTCGAGTATCACAAGGTAACAAAGCGATAACTCTGTAAACCTACTTATAGCTAAGTAGGTTTACAGAGGTAGGTTTTAGATCTATAATTAGAGAAGCAGATACTCCGAAACATTACCCACGTATTTATATTTGGCAATACGCCTGATCCTGACATTGCGTACGTCTGGCTCGCAATTAATCAATGAGACTTGGATTAGCATAGATCCACTGAGCCTATAAATTAATTAATCATTTGATCCCTTTGATACTTCATGCCAAAGCAGAATATTATATTTCATTGTCCCTAAATATTTGTCTATGTCGCAGGTTCTTGAATCTGGAATGCCACCTACTGCCACCTTGTTTGCGATCTTTAAATCGTTCTAGATCCTAAATGGTCACTCGAAATGAAAAATGATAAGAGAAACCTTCTAATGATTTTCAAATACCTATTCATTGATATCCCACTTAATTTAGTCGACTTAATTTTTTTCTTGTTGTCGTCATATTGAATTTTGATTACTGTCATGTCTTCAGTAGCACTCGCAAGACAAATCGATTGACGTATGAATCATCAAAATCGGCTCACGCGTTTGATCTATAAAATGCCACAAAGGAACAAACATACATACGTACATAGGCTGATACACACAATACCCTCCGCTCAGTCGTGTAAATAAACTATAGATTAAAAAAATATATAAACACTTTCTTTTTCCTTCTTTTTAGATTTGAATTTAGAAAAAGTAATATTTTGTTGATTAGTTAATTTTTGTGATAGCATTATTCTTGATGATCCTGATCAGGATATTGGGACAAAAATTTATAATTATTGTATCGTCATCGGGCCCTGACATGTGTGCAAAATTTTGAATTAATGTTCATTTAAAGTGGGTAAAAATCAAGTTCAAAGATTCCGTTACATACAGTACATTCCGTGAAGCTAATATAAAAGCGTGTTAAGAACTACAATACGAGTAGGAGTCAATTTACTTTTATTCCGTATAAAGGACCTTGACCAATACGAGTTAACTTTTGATTTTGAACTAACCTGTGTCCAATCTCCACAAGATCAGCGAATGTCAAGATTTGATTGCCTGCACCCACTGCCCGTTACTTTATATTTGGAGTCGAACAATGACTTTGAACTTTGTTATAACAGTTATTTTATTATTTTTGTTCTGTTAACTATTTGCATAAACGCAAATTGTGCTTGGCTTTTTAAATCCGTGCCTACATTCTACAACACTTAAGTAAAGTTTAAAAACTAAAACCCGAATACGGTCGGGTAAAAAATAGCCTATGACACTCTTGCGATGAAGACAAATCGATTGATATTTCGCTTGTCAAAATCAGATCAAGTTTTTAGTTTGAACATATAACCCTTCATTGCCTTGCTGTAGTCGGGTAAAAAAATAGCCTATGACAATCTATACATGAAGACGAATCTATTGGATACCTTGCTTGTCAAAATCGGACCAAGTTTTAAGTTAAATTAATCATTTAATTTTCCTTCATTTAATTTTATTCTGTGCCTATTTTTCTCGCAAATAAGTATTAACTGACCCGCTTAAGTTTTGGCACAGATGTTATTAGTGTTGGGTACTTACATAGGTTTTCTATAGAAAGTAAATATAGTAGATCCACCGTTATGATGTTTCTCTTTGGATAGGGAGTGGCAAAAAATAGGGAGTCAAGGGTTACCTTTTCCTTTATACTTAGAAGCTTATTGCTCTTAAAAAAATTACATCTTTTTTAATTTTCATATTAATTACAGTCACCCCAAATCTAAACTTATAATAAAACTGTAACAAGTCCAATTCTGTAAAACGAAGATATTTTGAAAAAAAAATGGAGGTACCTGTATATTTTTATTTTTTTATGTCTGTCTGTCTTATCTTGGCCGCGCATCACGCCGAAACTATTCAATGAATTCAAATGAAACTTGGTATGATATAAGTTCATACTACGAGGTAGGACATAGGATACTTTTCATCCCGAAAAATTAAAGAGTTCCCGCAGGATGGGGGTTGAAAGTTATTTAAAAGAACACTTACCACGCTGAAACTACTGGACGGATTTAAATTAAGCTAATTTTGAAGTAATCAAATATAGACTTATAACAAAGTAATAAGTACGAATAAGTCTGTGCAAAGAAAATAATTTAAAACATAATTACTCTGGGGTAGGTATTTAAAATAACCTACTGAACAAGTTTTTTTTAATTCTTTCTCTGTGTATGTTTGTTTGTTTGTTAGCGCATAACGTTAAAACTACTGGACCGAAGCGGTTTCATTGTTGGATAGATTAGGGCTTAACTTAAAAACTGGTGCAATTGGTATCTCAATCCGATGAGTAGAAGACGAGAAATCGATAAAAATATTTTTGACTGCTGAAGAAATTTTTATCGTATGTTGGTATAATAGTATTTCAGATCTTGGAATAGCACATAGAGTACTTTTAACCTAAAGAAATATCCACACGTGCGAAGCCGCGGGCACAGCTAGTAATAAATTATTTTAACTACAAAATAGATTTGATGTTTCCTAAGAACGAAAGCTTCTAACTATTTACAAAGGAAAAGAATGATGCCCCATTATTTGCCACAGCCTGTTTATTTTACCTTTGACCACCACTTGTTGCTAAAGTGACGATGTCACTTGACGATACCAAAAATGTAGCATATGCTAAGTGGTGTTTTAAAAGATACCTGAATAGGTATCCGTGTAAGTATGTGTTATTGGTATCTGTAAACTTCAACCCGGAAGATTCCCCTGGTTGAAGTTTTCTGGATGTCAAATATTTTTATTCCATAGTACCATTTTGTTGCAATCCTCAGTCATAGAATACTAGAAAAATATATTTGCAATTGAGTTTAACTCGGAATCGCCGAGATTTTTCTCGGTCTTGAAATGACATTGGACCATTTTCGTGAAAGAGGGACCTCGAAAGGTCAAGCCGGTCGCACGGCCGTTCGTGACTTCGCCGATTTGTTTAGGAAACTATCTTTTAACGGTAGATAAATAGCGAAATATGAACACGTCCGCTTTGTCCACGGTGCTAGTGACCAGCGAAAGCGAAGCGAAGCGACCTGTATGCTCGTTTTCAATTGTGTTTCCTGAGATAAGCGATCCCATTCTGTAACTTGCAAGGTTTTTTTATTGCTAAGCAAAGCCCCATTTACCAGCTTTCATATGTTTCCATTGTATCATGATAGCCTGCCTCATCGAAGCTATTCTCTTGGAAAGCTTCGTCACGCCGCCGCAGCGCTTTCTATAGGCCTTCCTCAGCAGTGTCGCCTATCTTCTAGCATATACAGCATTGCATTGAAAAACTGAAATTCACTTTATAGCCGTGTGGGTCCGGCCTAATAATAGGACTATCCCTTCGCAACCCACGGTTTTCAATTGTTGTTCTTCCACCTTCCCCAGGGAGGTAAGAACCTTACCCTTAGGGTGATAAGGTTGAGCTTCGGGCTTCTTGCCCACTGCCCAGGCAGCAACGCGCAGGGGCTTCTACGCCTGGGGCACGGGCAGACCGCTGGTGGACACTCCTAGAAGAGAGGCGCCTCTCTTTGTCTCTGCGTTGGCTTGGTTGTGTAGTTAGGATTGGGATAAAGGCAGAAATTCAACCCTCGGGTGCTGTGAGAACCAGCAAAGGGAATTCAGAAAATTGGCAGAATCATTTTCCGGTGTTAATATCAACATATATGTGACCGCAGTAGACTGCGGTCACCAACTCTAACCCTCGGGTGGTCTGACAAACTCCGACACCAGAGGACAAACAAACAAACAAACCAAGCCATATGCCAAGCGTGGTGATTATGGCAACCAATCGAACTGGTCGCTGTGTGTCTGAAGCTTTATTTCAATACTCGGATTTGCATTGTTTAGTTTATTCGTTTATCCGATATTTTACTCCCATAGAAAACCGTCCAATGATGAGTCGTGATCGATTGTAATCGATTTAAAACGATGATTGATAATAAATCGAATCAATGTTGTATCAGACGATTACAATATTGATCATTCGTTTCTCATATGAATCGAGCGTTTTTTCTACATTAATAGTAGAAATAAATAAAAGTAAACTTATTTGAACAGTAAAAGTCGTGAATTAACCTGTGGTATACTTACATATTCTAGGACTGTATTGGAACCAGTTTGGTGTCACGGCTTTTTATGCGAAATCGATATGTAAATTAAAATCAAAGTTAATTATTATTATTATGAGCCTGTAGTGTCCCATTGCAGGGCAAAAGCCTCCCTCCCTTCTTTGCACTTTTCTCGATTTTGGGCTATAGCTGGCCAATCTTTCAGGCGTCCAGATCGTCCCGCCATATCCGCCTGAGCCTGCCGCGTCGCCGTTTCTTAAAGTTTATTAAGATATTGGAAATACCTACCAACCTTTATTTCTCCTGGTACTTTATCATTTAGTCGACCATATTACAGTTTTATTTATTTACCTTTCAAGCGCATGTAGTGGTTAGAACAATCCAATGAAGGCCGCACTTGTCTTCAGCCAACTCACTTCATACTTTGAGTCGGAATATTGAACTCTATGTCTTTGAAATAGGGTCTGAAATATATGCAAAGCAAAACTAGTTGACGAACATGTTAGCAAAGAGATCCGTGGAAAGCAAGTCCGCAAAGGAAACTGCCCCAATCAGTCTTACTCTTCATTCCTTGGCATTATCGTCGGTGTAATTTCAACTTAAACTGCAAAGCAATAGCTTCGGAAGTTGAGCGAGTGACTTACAATCGTGATTGCCTCGTCTCTTACTGCAATTGGTAACAAAAAGTGCGATATTGATACCAGTTCGTTTGGAAAAGGCGATGGCGACTCTCATAAAATGCTTTTTCGCGACATTCCGCGTAGTGTTTATGTTAATGCCGTATCAGTTGCATTTAGATACACTATCGAGGTATCGCAGTTTCTAGATAAAAGAAGGGATCGTTCTAAGCATTCCGGACCCTGGGAAGGTCCGCTTTCCGGTCTGGTTTCCTCAAATTTTCCGGACTTTGCATCTCATCAACATGGTTTATTGACCGCTATCAAATTTTACTAGGTGTTGTTGCTACTGCAGGGGAGTATTTGGTAGTAGGTACTGTCACGAGGCGGTCCCAGGGTTTGGGTTTGTCCCACTAGCCCAGGATCCAAACCTCAGTGACACAGAATTAAAGGAACAGGAACAATAGGGAGCACAGGAACAGGAGGAGATGATCACAGACTTTTTGTACTTCGATGATACGGATTAAAACCACATACGTAGGTATTGTGATATATATTTAAAAGACTCATATATATTTGTAATAAACTTATAAAGATATTTTATAACATTGCAGTTGCAGCATTTGTAAAATTGCATTTCTGCGAAAAATCAATAATCGGAAAGACAATTTAAGAATGACAGGTTATTTGAATATCTAATTAATAATGACAAACTATCAAAAATTAAAAGAAATGGATTATGAAAAAAATAAGAGATCAAATGAGTATTATTATGAAAGAAGTTTGGACCTCGTCACAATACTAGCTAGAGTAGAATAACACAGAGAGAGCTTTCGCTTTGCTTTGCTCTTTCTAACCTAACACAGCCGAGTCAATAGCCAAACTATCTAACTTATTAATGAACTATGTGATGTACGTACAACGGACTATATGACTATCTGTATATAGATAATAAAATGTGACGTGCGAGATCCATATCTTTCCTACCTTGCTGCATTATCATTCCGAATTTCAGTTTGTCCGTGGTGAATTTGTTTCTTGAAACCTGCTACCACATAACATCAGACGTCGCCGCGTCTCGCCGTGAAACTAATACGTCTGTAGATACAGTAACAGTAGATAATGCTTGGAAAGTGCCATCCGCACCATCTTTCTATACTTTCCACGACCCAAGAAAACAACCTAGTATGTGTTTAGCGAGAATAGCGATGGCTACTATTTGTCCGTTTTTGTTAGACCGATGTGCCTACAGTAACTCACGCGCAATTATCTAATTTAGTAGCGATTTTCACTTTTAGTAATGATCTGTTGAAGAAAAGTGAATAAGAAGCTACTTGATGGGCTTTTAACAAACAAATTAAACAACAGTGTTATGAGTAAAAGGTGCTCACGTAAAATCCTCTATTGGATTTATGAAGTTTTAATGATCGGTAAGCAATATGTGAGATGTGAAATCTTAATTCTGAATCTAAATTGCTATAGGGGCATGATGTATAAAAACCTTTCCCATCAATAGGGTCACTAGAGGGACCTATGGATGGGAGTGGTGGTGGCAAAAGGAAAGGTAACATGCGCAGTTAACAATCCAACAGCCATTCTGCAAACATTATTAAACAGTATCACTACATACGCTGTCGATATTGAGATGATGGCTAATTTAATGACATTTGGGTAATTTTGGAAATCCCTAGGACATTGCCCACGCTGCGCTTGCTTGTACAATTAGATTTCATAGAAAATTACAAAAAATAATATGTAAGAAAAGAAAGATGACGAAGCTGGGCAGATTTCTTTTAATACTCTGAGTTCTTTTCATTTAAAGAGACGACCAAATCGGTTTACAAAAGCGGAGATCTCACCTATCTTTTTTTTTAAAGATAGTGTATAGTGATAGTGTTTTTGAAGTCTTTTCGGAGAATCCAAACAACCAAATTAAAAAACATTATTACGTGGAACCTACACCTAGTGCACGTGTTTTCTATTCACGTCGAAGTGTCTGTAACACCAATTGTTGTAAATGGGCAACAAAGTGTTTCTCATGTAAGGACCTAAGCAGGAAAATTCTTGCGTAAATCAATTTACCTCAGTTATCTTGAGATAGCATCGGGGTGGAGTCGAGCCGGCTAATGACCGCTTTGAAACCGCCGCGATGGAGGATCGATATCGGGACGTGATCGCTGATAATGTACTAGAATATGTACGGCACTTGCTAGTTACACATACTGTGGAACTAAAGATATGAAGTTGTTTCTAAGGACATAAGGAAAAGTAATAAGGAATTATTGAGCAAAATTCTTACGTAAAACTTAATTTCGCAAAGCAGCATGACGAGCAAATAACCGATTTGAATCCGCCGCGATCTAGAATCGATATCGGGACGTGATCGCCGACAATGTTTAAGAATATAACGACTGAAATGTAAATTTCCCTATTCCAGCAAACTTGCGTAAGTACCTAAATCAATAATACCTCAGTTATCTTGAGATAGCATCGGAGTGAAGTCGAGTAATGTTGATAATGATGTACCTATGATGTTTCAATGGTTTTGAGATGGGTTGGTTCAATTATTAATCCCAGACTCAGTTGGTTATTAGGGCCCTGAAAAGGGTTTAATTGAAACATAGTGGTGATACCTACTGGTAAGTATGTGTATGCGTCTCTAAGATAGTAGACGTAATAATATAGGTATTTTGGCACGGTATCGGTTTGTGGTTACTGAGAATTTTTAATAGAATTAATTCAGAGAATTTTCAAGTAGTTTTTTTATTCTGTTATTCTTTTATGTGCCATTGCTGAGCAAAAGTCTCCCCATCTCCTTCCAAGAGTCTCTGTCCTGAGACACCTTTTACCAGACCTCTTGGTAGGCGTCTAGATAATCTCGCCACCTCCTTATGGGCTGGCCTCGGCGGCATTCGTCTATCTTCAGGCTTCCACTGCGTTATGACCTTTGCCCACCGTTCTATTTATTAACAGAAAATCATTTTTTAGTTTCCCAACTCACAAGTGACTTAAATAATTCGTAGAATATCTCCGCCTGCTTTTAGCTTGCTTTCCAGCGACAGGAAGCACAGTTCTCGTTTAATTTTCACCTTAAACAGACAATGTTTCGGTCCAGCCCTGCTTTAGATTAAATTATCTCGCGTTGCGGTCGACGGAACTATTATGTAGTTCTGTACAGTCTGTATCTAATGTGGTTACCCGCAGATCTCTTGATCTCTTCCTACTTTGTGGGTTTTGCACTGAAATAAAGTTACTATCCCTTCCTTCTTTTGTAGGAAAGTTTGTTAGTCCTTCTTCTTTGACCACAGAGTCTGAGGGACTATTGTAGTTGAAACAGCGAGGTTACTAGCCGGCTAATTCTAGCACTTTTTTCTAGGCTGCCTCGTAATCTTGGCGACCTGTTCTCGGTAAGTTTAGTCCTTCTTCGACCACTGAGTCTAAGCGATTATTGTGGTTGAAACAGCAAGAATTAGCCGGCTAGTAAGCCGGCTAATTCTAGCCTTTTTTCTGGGCTGTCTCGCAATCTTGATGACCTGTTTCCGGTAAGCTACGCATGATTATTTGATTTTGAAAACTATCGCGAGCGAAATTCTTATTAAATGCAAATAAAACGGCTCAAAACTCACAAAATAGAAGAATACAACACGTAACGTCACGTCATGTATTCATGAGAAGAATACATAACTAGTCCGCCTTTTCCCTGACTACGGCGAATCAAGAGAAGGGTAATGAGTTTAATAGTCTAGTATGTATGTGTATGTACCTATGTATGTGGATGTTCCACTATAGCGTCACCCCTATTGGTCCGATTTTGACAAGCGATGTATCAATCGATTCGTCTTCATGTATAGAATGTAATTTTTTTACATGGCCGTAGTTTTTTTTTCACTTGTTTATTATTGATATTACTGACCAGGATAAGTCCCTATAAGGCATTCGTCTCAAGCGGAGTATAACTAGCTACCTAGGAATCTACTTACTATTAAATTTCTGTTCTTGTGGCTTGTTTACTGATTAATTGAAAATCTCGAGACACCTTCAATGTATTAAATTTCTCCATCAAGTAATAAGGTAATCGAGCATTTTATTGCGGAAGAGAACATGACTTAGTAGGATAGCCTGTATTATTTAACGAGTTCCCACCCTCTTGCATTATGATTGACTACCAGCACTTAAATATCTAACACCTCTATTACCCGGCCTGATACAATTTGCTTTCACAAGCCTACTGTTACATGCTTCATTGAATAATCGGTTTTAGTTATCCCAATGGAGCAAAACACTGTGACATTTCTATGTTTTGGTTAATCGACCTTTTTAGCTGCAACATTAAAAATAAAAATAATGGAGCTGGAGTTAAATCAAGAATTTTTAAAACAAGACGGATTCTACACCGCCAAATCAAATGTGAAGCACCCAAGATGTGCCGATCCGCTCGTACGCACAAGTTTCACGCACACGCTTACACCATTTTATGCTAAACGGCCGCACATCGCAGCAAGATCTCTTCCTTGTTAGCGGGGTTAATTATGACAAGTTCTCACGAAAAATAAAAAATAATGCAGTCTTTTGTGATCAAAATTGTGTATCAACCACAAAACACCAAAAATTATCCATTCAAGCACACATACGCAGCCGCCATTTGCTCTGCTTCACTCGTTTGTTCGGTCATGTGGACGCCGTCTAAGTTTAAACCACAGTATATCATCCCTTAGAACAAGCCCAAATTAAAAAAATGTATAACGCCCGACCCCTTATCCATTATAACTAAGAATCATCTCAATAAAACATCAGTTTTCAAACATAATAAACCGCATCATAATCGGTCCGTTCGTTTGGGAGATACGATCCTCACCCCCCCCCCCACCCCACCCCCCTCTCTCTCTATCATAGCTAAAAAACATCTTGTTTACCTCAGCTTTCAAACATAGAAAACCACAGCTAAATCGGCCCATTTGTTTGGAAGCTACGATTCTCACCCCTCTTTTCTCAGCTCAGATATAGCTAAGAACCCTTTCAATCACAACAGCTTTACAACAGAGAATACCACATCAATATCGGTCCATACGTTTGGGATCTACGATGCCACAGACACACACACACACACACACACACACACAGTGTCACAGTGATACACACCCTAAATTGATAACACCCGTCTCTTTGTGCGGTGGTTAAAAAGACAAGCTCCACTACTCCACATAGTTATCCCCGGATCTCAAATTGCACGTAAATCAAAAAAGGCAGCAAACAAAAAAGCTTTCTGATGTTTTGATGCGAGAATGACTCTTTCTTCATTCTTAACCTTTTGACCGCCCCTCCAAGAAACCCAAAAAGTGTATGTTTTTAGGATTCATGAATCTTTGTATATGAGTTTTTTATTCCACCATAACTTTTAAATGTCTAAGCAGATTTAGATGGTGTATTTTATAGAATCCTCACATCATCCCGAGTATCCCATGGTACATTAAAAAAACTATTTGGCGGCAATATAGCTCTTTTATGAAAAGAGAAAAAAAAAACATATGATTTTACGAAATGGATATCATATTGAATGCCTTGATGAGCACATTACAACATTATATAATTTATTGGCAAAACTCAAAACTAGTCACTAAAAAAAGGAAATTAAAAAAAACACGACTGCCCAAAATCGAACTAAAAAGTAAAAAACAGGAGATAAATAAACTCGTCCTTGCATTTGGGAAGTATCCCCCGACACAGAACAGTCCCCCAACAGTAATGACAATTTTATTTATGTCTTGTTTTTGACTTTTTAGTTCGATTTCGGCAAGGCAGTCGTGTTTTTTTATTATTTATTTTTATTGCCTTTAACTTATTTTTTGTTTGAATAGATGGATATGTCCACATATCCATCTATTCCAGTGAGCCATGAGGATAATTTGCCCCAAATTAGTTTGTCTAAGAAGGCCAGTATGGCACGAAAATTGTGTTGGTAAAACATTTAGCTAGTTAGATAGGGAGGTTAATCCACTAGGTCCAATTTTACTACCTATTTCTAGGCTAATCCTATTCAGGTTAGTCTATAGTTACGTCGCGAAAACTTCGCGTGACCGAACGCTTCCGCGCTCGTTCTTACCTCCATACCCCGGCTATAGAAAACCGTTTTAGTATGGATATTACACGTTATGTTCCGAATGGAATTTGGGTCTAGATTATGTTTGTGATGCATGCTTTCTTAAATTGATGTCTTTTGCGAAGATAGGGTACGGTTGGTAAACTAAGTTTTCAAAAGAAAATGTGTTTGTTGCTGTGTTTTCAATCTTAAATATGTTGATAAGTAGGTAGGTAGTTTATTCATCATCATCATCATCATCAGCCCTCATCTGTCTACTTCTGGACGTAGGCTTTTCCTAATGCGCGCCACTGATCTTGGTCTTTAGCTCTCCTCATCCATTTTCTTCCAGCCGCTTTTTACACTACGTTTGCCTAAACGTGGTCTCCACTCGAGAACTCGTCTACCCCAACGGTTATCGGTTCTTCGGGAAATATGACCGGGCTGGTCACATTTCCCTAAGAACCGATAATTGCCACTTCAGTTTGCTTATCCTTATGGCTATGTCGGTTACCTTGGTTCTCTATAGTTTATTAAGCAAATGGATTAGAGTAGTTGGGGAAGAAAGGTTCTCGAATTTCGACAACATACCTGAAGACGACGCAGCGTAGGACGGACCCCCACGAGAGGACTAATACAGTATGGTGAGAGTCCTGGAAACTGCTGGATGCAAACAGCGAGACGCTAAATTGAAAGTGAAGCACCCTAGATATGCCGATCCGCCTATACGCACAAACATCTGAAAGAAAGAAAGAAAGAAAGAAAGAAAGAAAGAAAGAAGAAAGCAAATAAATTGATTTCTGACAACACAACATCACCACGCACATATTTACCATGATATGCCGATCCGCTCGTACGCACAAGCCTCACGCACACATTTACACCATGATTTGCCGATCCGCTCGCACAAGCACCACGCACACATTTACACCATGATTTGCCGATCCGCTCGTACGTACCCATTGACACCGTGATATGCCGATCTGCTCGTACGCACAAGTCTCACGCACACATTTACACCATGTTATGCCGATTGGCCGCCACATCGCAGCAATTCCTAGTCCTTGGTAGTCGCTGTTATTCTGTCATGTTCTCACGGAAAATCGGAAACAATCCCGTCTCTTGTGATGAAATTATGAATAACTGTCAATTGCAAACTATCCACTTACGGACAAATATGCAGCCACCATTTTGCAATGGTTCACTCGTTGGTATTGTAGTGTGGAATTCGTATTTTTTTAAACATTCTTGGATGATACATCGTTGACAGAATGGATACCTATTTGAAAAAAAAATGATATGATGATTTTCCAAAAAATCCGAAAACAAACAGACTGAACCAAAATAGGAAAGCGAGAAGAAACCGAAAGCAACACACTAGATTTTCATATAATTTGTAGCGATGACTATTATTCCTGAACAACCACGCATCAACTACAAAGGAAGTTGATAAAACACCACCTTATGTTCTAGGGCATAAGATTTTGATTATATCTACTAAATAAGGTGTACAATGTTGGCACAGAGAATGATTGCAGCCGGTTAATCGAGCGTGATAGATCCATGAAAGATGGCATAGAAATGAGGAGTGATACTGCAGTTCATCTTGTGAATGAGTTGTTGTTATGAATGAAAGCTTTTGTATGTAAGTACCCTGTGCAGTAAGTAGTCTTTTGCTTCTAAATTCTCCGAAAACATAATATTTAAAGCAGATACACTTCAAATCTGAAATTATAGCCTCATTCCATCAAGTTTAATACAAACTCAAGAGTCTGTTAAACACGTAGTACTATTATTTATTCTGTGGTTACACTTCGAGACTAAAAACAAAGCGTCAATCCATCAATTTTAATAAAAATATTTTTAGATAAATAGTAGAAAAACTGAATCCATTCGTCTTCAATCACTCCGTACTGGTATCCCTTTGATTCGCATAACTTGTTTAAAACTAATTTACTTTGGCATAATGAGTTAGGCATAACTTTTAATGACATACTCAATATTAATTTTACATGGACAGTATTTGGCATACTGTTAAGATAGGCATAATGATCTTTTGGGCTATATTATTTTGGACTACTATAGAGTCGCATAAAGTTATAAGGCATAACTTTTACTCCACGTAAGCTACGAATATGTTTGTTTTACATAGGTAATTATGCTTGTTATCGTTATGCTAACGTTAGATATGGTAATCACGATTATTAGGTTAAGATTATGCCACACTAAATTATGACATTATATTTTATGCGTATCGATAGAGAACCCTCCGTGCTCCATGTTAATTCTAGTTATCGAATTGACCGAACCGCTTTTATTTATTTTACGTCAGATCACAAATTATGATCAGGAAATCAAATAAGGATGTTCCTCTCCTTTGATCACCGCCGCATCTCCCACCAAACTTTCCTAATTGATACGGCGGCCACACGCGATGGCTATAAATAAATGGTTTGAGAATCTGGGATCGGAAGTCTACGATTTGTGGAGATTGCTCTTCTTGTTTCCTTTGTGTAATGTCTTCATTAATGCGTCGTACAGAGGTACAGTTATTTAAAGACGGTACTTAGGAATACATGCTGTATTATTAAGTACCTACATCCAAAATTAGGTACTGTATATTTAATACTAGCTTTCCCGCCCGCGACTTCGTTCGCGTGGACTACTGTTTATCGCGAAAAAGGCATCCTATATTCTTCTAGGATAGTAAAAACCAATGCAAAAGTTGGTATAGCACCAATGCTCTTGAAGTTTTTTGATAGAGTTATTTCGTTTCCATGGCAACCGTTCCTTACAGCGAGTAATCGTAATTTTCCAGCTTTCCCATGGAAACTTTCAATTTTCCGCGATTAAAAGTATCCTATGTTCAGTAGGTACCTATTTACAAAGTTTCATCAAAATCGTATCAGCCGTTTTGGCGTTAAAACTCCCCAAACAAACAAACAGACAACGTTTCTATATTGTTGTGGATACAGTAAAGTGATGTAACTTGTGTGTCGAAATTTGGAATTGATGCTTGCTTGATTGTGGAATGATGAGTGCTAGCCTCTGGTGTCAATTTTTCATGCAGCCCGAGGGCCTCCGATATGGCTTAACGCCTGCTATTAACCAACCAATATGACAACCGTACCGACAGCCTCCGAAAAACAGAGAAATCCACACATAACAGAAATGTCAGTGGCCAACTTCTCTTAGATTTGTATGATATAATCTAGCCAACATTTTTTAACAACTTGTAGATGTTTTCCAAACCTATTCTTTGCAACAAAAAACAAACTTGACTTCAGCCTCTCGCATACTTCTCAAGACAATAACTTCTACACAAAAAAGCGCTAATCGTCTTTGTAATCACACCAAAATTTTACAAGCGGCTACTCAAATCATATACCAGTTAACACTATATCTCAATAAATTTACCTAGCATAACTTCACTTACTGAATTCAAAAGTATAGTCCAATCCATTGCGACCAAGTTCTTTAGTGTTAACATTTTACTTCGTTTCACTCACAGTGGACCGCTGATGTGTGAAATTGGTTAACGTCCTTGAATAAGCATTGCCAGTTGTTACTTAATCTTTGGTTTACGTGTAGGAGTATACCTACTTGCGAAGTTTTGACTTCATTGAGACAAGGAAAGATGGGTACAGTCAGCTTCAAAATGTTGCGAGACATAAAAATGACATCATCACCATCATCATCATCAGCCTATCTGTCCACTGCTGGACGTAGGCCTCTCCTAATGCACGCCACTGAACTCGGTCTTCAGCTCCCCTCATCCTTAACAATGGACATAAAAATGTGTCCATACATAATCCATATATTATGTCCATGCTTAAATCGATCGATCTAAGGCAGCAAAATCATATAACCTCAGATTAGACTACCTATACTATACCTAACTATAATATTGGCAAGAGTGAATAAAAAAAAGGTGGAGTCCACACCGCCACACAAACGAGTGAAGCATAGCAAATGGCGGTTGCGTATGCGTGCGTGAGTGTATAATTTGTGGTGTTTAGTGGTCGATACACAATTTTGATCACAAAAGACTGCATTGTTTTTGTTTTTTCTTGAGAACTTGTCTGATTAACATGGCTAGCAAGGAAGAGATCTTGTTGCGATATGGCGGCCAATCAACCTAACATGGTGTAAGTGTGTGCGTAAAACTTGTGCGTACGAGCGAATCGGCACATCTTGGGTGCTTCATTTTCAGGTGTAGAATCCGTCTTTTTACCCGACTGAGGAGGGTTATGTGTTTGGGTTGTATTTATGTTTGTTTGTATGTTTGTTTGTATGTTTGTTTGTATGTTTGTTTGTATGTTTGTTTGTATGTTTGTTTGTATGTTTGTTTGTATGTTTGTTTGTATGTTTGTTTGTATGTTTGTTTGTACGTTTCTTAGACGTGTCTTACAGCCTAAACGGCTTTATGGATTTTGATAAATGAGATATTCACTGAATTATCCACTCACGCACATAATTTGTTTCATCACAAAAATCTTGCTGCGATGTGGTTGCAGATCGCCATAACATGGTGCAAGTGTGTGCGTGAGGCTTGTGCGTACAAGCGGATCGGCATATCTTGGGTCCATTACGCGGTGTGGAATCCCTCTATTTTTAAACATTCTTGGTTATTTGGTACAGCTCTAATCCGCTCTAGCGGAATTTATGAGCTTTAGGCTTTAGCAGATCACTTGATTGCATTAACAATTATTATTATTAGTTTTAGTTTTCATAGTTTGTTGTTTGCTTGTCGTATGAGGTAGTGCTGGCCTCTGGCGTCAGAGTTTGTCAGGCCGTCCGAGGGCCTCTGACATGGCTTAACGACTGCTATCAATAACAACCGTGACCGACAGCTTAACATAATGTAATCTCGCATTAGTAACATAGTTATTTGATTAAGTACTAAAGAAAGAGAGATTGTTTTTTTTAAATGATTTGTTTCTAAACAACGAATGATTTAAAAATAATAATTTAGGAAGCTTTTTATTGTATATGATTTAAAAACAGGACGGCAATTTTTAAATAGATTTTATGCTTCGCTAGCAGGCAGATATTCTATACACAGGCTTATTATTTCTGTCAAACATTTGGGTATAAATAGATATATATATAGCAAAAAATATATTAAAACAATACATAAATTCAATAGTCCATAAGTCAAAACAAAAAATAAACAATATAATTTATTTTTCACCTCACAACTCCTCACAACCTCTACTGTATTCTACTGTATTCTACTCTGTTCTACTATATTCTACTCTATTCTATTCTACTCTATTCTACTCTATTCTACTCTGTTCTACTCTGTTCTACTCCGTTCTACTCCGTTCTACTCTGTTCTACTCTATTCTACTCTACTCGACTCTACTTTACTCTTTTTAACTTTACTCGACTCTACTATACTCTACTCGACTCTAATCGTCTCTTTTCGTTTCAATTTGACTCTTTTCAACCCTATTCGGCTCTATTCGTCTCTTTTCGAATGTATTCTATTCGATTCTGTTCGACTCTATTCTATTTTGTTTACACATCTGCCAGGCATCCCGCGACGGCTCATTTTTTATTATTATTATAAACACTAATATAATATATTATTTTAGCTGTTTTTCTTGCACCTAACATTTTCCTCGCTGTAGTGAGGTGAAAAGTTTTGTGTTGCGCACGGCAGCAAAGTTATTTGGCGTCTCGTACTTTTGAAACCCTCGCTATGCTCAGGATTCTATATTTGAACCACTCGCTACGCTCGTGGTTCAATCTTAGACTCCTTTGCTTGCTCAGGTTTCAATACAAGTACTCTCGCCAAAAAAAAAACACTTTGCAGCCTTGCATAACAAATAACTATTGTTCAAAGGTATGTTTACATATTTATCAGTCAAAATCATTATTCATTTCAATCTAACTATTTTACCTCCTCATTTGAATCGTAGGTGTTTGGAAATTTACAGACTAGTCTTGAAAACTTTTTTCCCTTTCAATTAGGAAAATCAATATAAATAAGTAATTATAGCGCATTCAGCTCCAATAGAAAGCAATAAAAATGAGTTATCTTATTAAACAAAATGCATCTACCTTGGATTCTATAAAATCGCACAAGCAATTCTCGTGATAAAAAAAAACAAGGTATCAACCCTAACTTGTTTTCTGATTTTCAACTACTGCAGGCAGACAGAAGCGCGAGCAGATCGGTACCCCTACATTATTAATTAATCTTTTAATGAGCTACCTATTTTTAAAAGCACTCCCGCATCCTACGGTTGAAGCAGTATCTCTACTAAAGACAAAATCCTTAACCTGAGCGAGCGTTTGACTATGTCAGAAATGCATGTACTTAGTTGTAAAGACACATTCAGATACTTGACGTCATCCCCATCACCACTAATATATAAATTTGTCTGATTGTTTGTTTCGGACATTTGCACGCCTAAATGGCTGGACTGATTTTCATGAAAATTTGTATGTAGGTACTATATACAAAAGAGAGCAACATAGGATACTTTTTATCCTGGAAAAAGAAAAAATTCCAGGGGAAAATGTCAATTACTCGGTTTCACACCAAAACAGCTATGATGAAGTTTTACATATTATACCTAAGGTAGATAGGTGCTTTAGGTACTGTACAATACAGAGATCAATATAAGATACATATATCCCGAAAAATTGAAAATTCACACTGAAAAACGGGTCAATTTTGATAGATTGGTTTTACTCGCTTTCACATGGGAACGGCTAAACCAATTTCTGTAAAATTGTGTAAATAGATACTGTAAAAATTAAAGACTAAGAATTAATACTTATGTTCCCGGAAAAAAAAGAAAAATCCCGCGGAAAAATCGTAAATCAAAAACCGTTTAACAGATGTCGATGAAATTTTGAAAATAGGTACTTTACAATACAGAGATAAACATAAAAAACAGGTAATTATGGTAGATTCGTTATATACCTTGTGGTGTAGTATACTTACGCTGTGTAGCTTCCTAGTACAAAAACTCAAGCACCTTCAATATAAGTTGCCATTTGGTGGCGTCCACCACAGTGTGTGAAGATTACCATATTTTATTGTCATTGAGTCCCTATATCTTCTAGGTCTGCCCGAATCTTGCCCATTTTCTCATCCACCACTTGACATAACACGTAAAATGCGTAACTTGAGTGACTGCTTTTATATTACCCGCCTCTAGTCTCCAATGCAGGCTGGAGCCAGTAAATAGGTCACCACCGGAATGCAAATGCATTTACGCTGCGTCAATTTATATAACGAGAGGGGTTCGTTCCAGTCTACTTCTATTTTAATTTGCCTAATTTAATTTGACAGCTGAGACGTGTGAGGGTGATGGGTGATGGCGTAGAGTGAGAAATAATGTGGCTAATGAAGTTGTGAACATGCATTTGTTATTTTTACCCGACTACGGCTAAGGTATGTGGATGTTCCACCATAGCCACAGAATAAATAATAGTATCTAAGCGTCACCCTTGTTGGTCCGATTTAGACAAGCGAGTCAAGTCATAGGCTATTCTATTACCCGACTACGGAGAAGCAAACGAAAGCAAAAGGTTATGTGTTCAAACTAAAAACTTAGTCCGATTTTAACAATCGATTCGTCTTCATCGTAAGAGTGTCAAAATATTATTATATTTACCCGACCGTAGTTGGGTTTTAGTTTTTGGACTTATGTCTTGTTGAGCAACTTAGTTAAACTTTCGCAAATAAGCTAAAATAAGGTCGAGATCTCGCAGCGTGACATCCTGACGAAAAGCGTCGGATACACTCTAAACCTAGGTCGACATTTCGAACCTTAACCACCTAAACGTGATTCCTAGTCGTTTACTTTCATAATTAACTAGTTTTCCCGCCCGCGACTTCGTCCGCGCGGACTACTGTTTATCGCGAAAAAAGCATCCTATTTTCTTCTAGGATATTAAAAACCAATGTAAAAGTAGGTATAGCACCAATGCTCTTCATATTTTTTGACAGACTTGTTATTTCGTTTCCATGGCAACCACAGACCATTCTGTGATGGCAACCGTTTCTTACAGTAAGTAATCAACATTTACCAGTTTTCCTGTGGAAACTATGAATTTTCCGGGATAAAAAGTATCCTATGTTTTATTCCAGGGTATAAAGCTGTCTCCGTTCTAAATTTCATAAAAATCTGTCCAGCCGTTATCGCGTGAAAGCTCCCCAAACAAACAAACAAACAAACAGAAGTTTCACTTTTATATATTGGTATGGATTATGATGAACATGTTAAATGTGTTAAGGTCCTCATTTGTAGTAACCTACCTGCAGGACAAATCGTAAACTTTCTGACAGCGGAAATTGCGCCTTTCGCTGTATCGACATACTACCTATCGTTAATGTATCGCACCTACGATACAATTGGATAATAGGTATACATATGTTGCATATAATATCATGCATGTGAGAAATATCATTTGACTAAATATGATGCATAGCGATCATAATAGATAGTTATATAGACTCTACAAGGTTTCTCAACTTAGATAAAGCTGAGCTATATCCGGTGAGTTAAGGTTGCAGCGAACAATGATTTGCCGATACAAACGTAATATCAAACTCATTTGTAATTAGAGCATAATTCCACCGTAACTTTCGCCCGCGACTTCTTCCGCGCGAATAAAAGTATTTTATGTTATTCTAGGATAATAAAAACCAATGCAAAAGTATATCACCAACGCTCGATGCATTTTGACAGACTTGTTATTATTTCGTTTCAAGGGCAACATGTCATTCCGTTCCATAGCGAGTAATCGTCATTTTCCAGTTTTCCCGTGGAAACTTGCCATTTTCCAAGATAAAAATTCCTATGTTGGTCTCTATATTGTACAGGACCTATTTGCAAAGTTTCATCAAAATCGGGTTAGAGGTGTTGGCGTGAAAGCTTCTCAAACACTTTTATATATTGGTGGGGATTATTCGGATTCGGATAGTATTTATCTAAGTTCCCAACTGTATCTTGTTTTCAAAATACTTAGGTACCTAAGATACGAGCTGATACACGCATAATTCCCTAATTATTAGAACTCGACAGGTAAAAAGCCAAATAGTTACTTATGACTATGATGACTATGTTTATTTCACATCATCTACTATTTTCAGAACGATTTATTTTTTTCAAGTTACTTGTACACGTGTATTGTTGGGATACTTCATACAACAGCTAATTTTATCTTCGTTGCTTGCAATCTCATTCCAAAACCTAAAACTACCAATGGAGTTGCGCGCACGCACGCTCTAAAATAGATTGAATGCGTTAATCGTTGAACTTGGATTACTCAGCGATAGCCGGTGTTTATTTAATTCACTTGTAATAAACAGGAAGCTTAAATTTTAGAGTGTTTTATGTAGGCATAGTCTTTTATTTTGATATCCAATTACTTATTTTTAAACCGGTCTTACTTGCGGTGTTCCTTCTAGGTAGATATGCCATTTACACCATATTTAAAAGGACTTAACAAAAGGAGTTCTCAGGTTGGAACGACTAAGGCCCATTCCCAAATAAGGCCCAATTTTAAAATCCCGCTTTATGTTACGCTATTCAAGCATAGACAACTATTACTTTCAAGCCTCTCAAATGTTACTACTTAAGCGTCTCGAGTCTCGACCAACCACGGCGATGTGCCGAACAAGTCAACAGTCTGCGCGCTCTTGTCGCGACCAGCAGAAGACAATTTTACAAAATTTCGGCAAATAATAATTTTTATGTTTATATTAAATAGTCATTAATCGTAGATATTCTTATGCGTAAAGTTACTATAGCTATTTACATGTAAACACTAAAAAAAGAGCCAATATTTACTCGTTCTAAAACAGTGAAGAAACCCTTGTAGCAGTTAAGTTTACTCGTATCTAAAGGGTAAATACCCTTTTCTCAATAAACCCCAAAATTATTGTTATAGGCCTTATTAGGTATTATGTATTATATTGTTTTCTCATTTTCAGTATTAATATAGTAGAAACTGGACCTACAACCACTGAAAAAATGATTTTGTTTAAACTAGCTGTACCCGCGGCTTCGCACGCGTGGTCATTTCTCCAGTTTAAAATTATTCTATGTGCTATTCCAAGACCTAAAATACCAATATACCAACTTTAGTCAAAATTTCTTCAGCCGTCAATAAGTTTTTTAAAAGGTATGTTAAGTTTTTATCGATGCTCGGCTTCTGCTCATAGGATTGATATACCAATTACACCAATTTTTATGTTAAATCCTAAGCTATCCAACAGTGAAAATTGCATCGCTATCGGTCCCGTAGTTTTTAAGTGATGCACGAACAAACAAACATACAGACAGACATATTTCAAATATATGTTATATTCTTGTTCTGTAGCTTATTTTAAGTACCCCAGACCATATTTTTTTCATATTCTTTGATTTTTCTTCCAGACTTTTTCGTACTAATTACTTTATTATAGCGATGATAGCCTAACGGCTCAACAGTGCAACTTAGAATACAACATAACCGGGTTCAATTCTAGACTCTGCACCAATGACTTTTCTAAGTTATGTGCGGTTTTCCATCGTTCCGTGCTTCGGAGATCACGTTAATCTCTCGGTCCCGGCTTCTTATTGATTCATAGCAGTCTTTAAACCATATCAGAGGCCTTCGGGGATGGCCTGACAAACTCTGACACCAGAGGCCAGCACTACCTCATACGACAAACAAACAAACAAACTTTATTATAAGTATATACCTATGTATTACTTCAAAATTAACATAACATTGGACCCCTATCTGCAGGAACCCATTATTTTTTCGGGATAAAAAGTATCCTTAATTTTTACCCATCATATATATATATATAAACTATGACTGTGTCAAGTTGCTTCAAAATCCGTCTAGTAGTTTCAGCATAACACGTGTTTTTTTAAATAACTTTCAACCAATATCCTGCGAGAGCCCGTTAATTTTTCGGGATAAAAAGTATACAATGTCTTACTTCGTAGTATGAACTCAAATCATACCAAGTTTCAATTGAATTCATTCAGTAGTTTCAGCGTGATACGTGTTCTTTTAAATAACTTTCATTGAATATCCTGCGGAAACGGATTTTTTTTTGGGATGAAAGTATCCATTGTCCTACCTCGTAGTATGAACTCAAATCATACTAAGTTTTAGTAGAATTCATTCTGTAGTTTCGGCATGATGCGCGGTCAAGATACAGAGAGACAGACGAAAATGAAAAAAAGAACTGTTTTTTTTTTCAATTTTTTTTTTCAAAATATCTTCAATGTACAGAATTGGACCTGTTACAGTTTTATAAATGTTGATTATTGTTCAATTTGTGGCCTTAAATTGGTAGTCTCTATAAGGCCTACCGCAGGGCTTAATTGGGACCGTACCTACTTTTTTTATCAGGCCCAAAGTGAGCTATTTTTAAATTCTTATTGATAGTTTTTATCGTGGGAATTGTTGATTTTCCAAAGATAAATAATAAAGAAAAAAAAATGGATGTTGAAAATTTAACAAATGTATGTTATAAACGATACTACAATTTTTATTGTATATGTACTTATTTATATGTCGAATAAAATAGTGCTGACCTGTGACAGAGTGTGTTAGGCCGCCCAAGGGACTCGTGGCTTAATGGAAATTTTCATTAATCGCATGCTAGGGGAAATCTAATACATTACCTATACTCGTACCTAGTAGGTACCTACTTATAAATTATTTTTGTTAGTAGTTGTCTCAATGAAATTAATTTTAGCTCTCATTATAGACACTGAAAAATAAGCGTATTCGTATCCATATCTATTACTAAACTACATCAAATGAAGCAGTAAGTATTAAAAAGCATGAAAAAGGAAGATCTCTAGGGATCTCTAAGAGTCTAGGGTAGTTAAAATAAGCTACTGAACAATAACATACCATCTTATAAAATCGTGTCTGTCTGTCTGTTTGTCCGCGCATCACGTAAAAACTTTTTAGCTTAGGTTTTGGCTTAAAAACTGGTGCATTTTGGTATCTCAATCCGATGAGTAGAAACCGAGCAATCGATAAAAACTATTTGACGGCTGAACGTATTTTTTTATTGTACTTTAAAGTTATACCTAGCGGCACGTAAGTCTAGCGGTGAACGAAAAGTGGCGGAGATCTTGGCACAGTCAAAGTTTATATAATGTGTTAAAATGTTGAATACTTTTTGTCCCGAAAACTGACTGTGCCACGTTTCGTTCACCGCTAGACTTACGTGCCGCTAGCTATACTTTAGGTTCTGGAATAACATAAAGGATACTTTTAGCCCAGAAAAATGTCCACACGGGCAAAGCCGTGGTAACAGCTAGTTATAAAATAGCTCAGCAATAACTTTATGGTGCAAGACTAGTGCAAGTATGGAGAGGGCATGCTACAATCACAAATGCATCAGCATTCCTGCGAGAGGCACTGACTTTTCATCGGACGTGCACTTACGTACTTTAGTTGAATAGATAACCATCCACTTAGTCGAGAAAATGTGTAAGCAGAATTATTGGTGCTAAGATTGTGATTAGCAAAGTTTAATGCATTGTGGAGCTGGTAGAGGAGATAATACAGCGAGATACTATTTGACCTGCACATATTGAAAAAGAAATTTGGTGAAATTAGAGCCAATCGCTAAAAAATGTGTAAAAGATATGGTTTTACAGATCTTAATTTTTTTAACTGGCAACTTTAGACCCATTTGTAAAAAAAAGTTGTAATTTTTGCCAATCGACAAAAAATGTGTAAAAGATATGGTTTTATAGATCTTTTTTTTAATGGCAACTTTAGACCCATTTGTAAAAAAAAGATGTAAGTTTTGTTTGGCACCGACTTCAAAAACTTTTTCGTAAATCATGCGTTAAAAAGATGGATTTAGTAGACAAGTTCACAAGCCAAGAGGATAGTATTAGAAATCAGCGCAAGTAATAATAATAGGCGAGGTAAAACACTAGATTTATTTATGCAAGCTTGTTTGTATATGCCTAACTACAATATTTCAAAGAAAATGATGACTTCTCGTAGTTTATCAGATTAAAATGTCAGCAATAAAACCTCTAAAATATAGCTTGGATTTAGAATCTCCCAGCATCTAACTTTAAACCTAACTAATGACCATGCATCGCAGAGTTACAATGTATCGAAGACAAATTATGCCATAGTTAGATAAGTAGGTACTAGTATTATTTCACTCGTTGACGGGTTGTAACTGCTACTTTAATAATTGTGTAACTTTACTTTATCATGTGTAATTTTGACCGATTGCGATGTGGTTTTCACTGTTTGATAGCTGACTTAAAAACTGTTTTACTTGGTATCTCGAACCGATGAGTAGAAGCCGAGCAATCGATAAAAAACTATTTGACGGCTGAACGAAATTAGGTATTTTGTACTTCATAGGTACTTTCGGAATAACACCTATGTTACTTTTGACCCAGATAAATTACCACGCGGGCAAAGCCGCGGGCACAGCTAGTAACTGTAAGGTAAGTAGTTAGACATACCGTGATAAGAACCGAAGATGGAGCTACCTATTATTGATGGGGGAGGGGGAGGGGGAGGGGGGAGGGGCTATCTTTATGTTTAACAGTGGATATTAGATAAATAAACTATAGATCTAGTTAAAGTGGGAAGATACGGCACGATAATAGTACGTAAACAAAAACTAGACTAGATACAACTAGAGGCAAACACACCCACACAGCTAGATTCATACCGTCATGCTTCATGTGCATCAACAACAAAGACAGAGAGACGTACCTACGCAGAATATAGCGCGAATGAGAGTCACTCCTAACACGTGCTATGTTTGTTTGTTTGTCGTATGAGGTAGTGCTGGCCTCTGGTGTCAGCGTTTATCAAGCCGCCCGAGGGCCTCTGACATGGCTTAATAACTGCTATTAATCAATAACAGTCGGGACCGACAGCTTAACGTGCCCTCCGAAGCACGGAGCGATGGAAAACCGCACATAACTCAGAAAAGTCATTGGTGGTATGATATATATATATATATATATATTGGTGCAACACGTGCTATATCTACTACAATAACGCATCTCCGGTTGAGGCCAAAATGAGAGGGTCAATTGTGTGCATTGCACCTAATTTATGCGGTCCACGCCCAAGATGCTGGTACCTAATCTTCCCACTTTTAATAAGATCTATGGTATGTACATACTGTTGATTTGGGCTTATTCCATAAATCCCCTTCGACAATCCCCTGCGAAGTTGATTGTCATCTAGTCTGCGCCTTTGAACTATTTCATCATGTTCTGATACTTAGTAACTTCGTTGACTTGCTTTGGTCTACATTGAAACGCATCTCTCCGGTTCTTCGCTCCAAGGTGCGAATGCGGTGAGCGTGGTTCGCAGAACTCCAGCGCTGATCTAGAGGTGCGCTAAAATTATGCATGGCATTCCAGTTTATTTGCGGATGTAGAGTAACTGCTGGACTCGCGACCTGGAAGGTATTTTAATGGAGAGGGATTCCAATGTAAATAGCTCTGCCACGGCGAGATCTTAAGATCTTGATAGATAGTGTTGTTTGCCTGAAACTATTTGAGTACGGTAGGTAGGTACTACTTATCTACTCACAATTATAGCGGAGTACCTACTTAAGATATCTTACTTGAGGCTGGTTAAGTTAATGGAGATAAATTCTAAGCTGTATTTAATTCCTGTCTTAGCCTTAGCATCGTGTTAGTTAGATTACCTATCACCTGTCTGGCGCATCTATACTTATAATAAAGCATTAAGAACGAAAAAGTTAGTACAATATGAAAATATAAAAAAAAACTAGCGTACTTAAAATAAGCTAGCTTCGTGTCTGTATGTCTGTTTGTTTGTAAGTTTGATTTTGTGTATGTTTGTTCGCGCATCACGTAAAAACCTCTAGACCCATTGCGATGCTGTTTTCACTGTTGGATAGTTTAGTTCGGGTTTGACTTAAAAACTAGGGTACTTGGTATCTCAGTCCGATGAGCAGAAGCCGAGCAATCGATAAAAATATTATTGACTGCTGAAGGAATCTTGATCAAATGTTGGTATATTGGTATTTTAGGCCCTGGAATAGCACATATAGTATAGTACTTTTAACCTAGAGAAATGACCAAACATGCGAAGCCGATAGTAAAGCCGATCTTTCAGGTTAGTTAGAAAAATACGTCTCAGCTCATGATGTCCTACTCTTAAAATGCCCTTTTCTCATACTATTAATTCGCTATTATAAACTTCGTATTTAATAAAGAAACAAGTTTTCCTTAGTAAGTAAGTTTTTATATAAATCAACAACAAACTAAATAATTAATCTATTAATTATTTTATTCAATATAAAATCAATAGTAGATACTAAAATAAATATTTTTTTAATATTTTACCTTGACGTTTTTTTTTAAAGCATGTTTAGAAAATCTCATATCGTCATGATTACATCAGTCATGCTTAAAAACAGGATAATTCAAACCAATTACCTAGCACCAAACTAGGATACTATGGGTAACAACTTATAAACATACCCAGATAAGAAAAATACATACATAACTCGGAAACAAGCATTTTTGCTCATCACACAAATGATTATACACAGCGACCATATTTTTTATTAATAATAAAATATACCTATGATAACTTTTTCAGGTTTGTATAAATGGCGGGTTCTCTTTTGAAATTTTGACTGGCATATTTGAATTGTTTGGGTAACCCCCTTTCTTCCGAAAGCCTGCGCCCGAATTGGAGATTTTGAGAAAAGTATTTTTAGAGGAATAGTCATTTTGAGAAAAGGACATTTCGAGAAATAGTTATTTTTTTAAAAGGTTATTTTGATGAAAGATAATTTTGAGAAAAGGACAATTCGAGAAAAGAACATCATGAGCTGAGAAGAAAAAATGCACGAAACCAAGCATAACCTAGGCAAGCTGTTAGAAGAATAAGAAATAGCCAGTCTTGCCGCTTTATAGTAAGTACCTATAAAGAACAAGTTATCAAAAAATACCTAAAAAGATAAAAGATATAAAAGATTGTAAAAGAAAACTTACAGCATATGAAGAGAAAATTATAATATACCTATTCACTTTTACACCATTCTTCCTAAAACACAACCCCAGTTAATTTACTACCAACTCCCGTTTACAAAAGGAGGAGATCCGATCTCGAGCATTGGGAACAGTGATCGCACCGTGTTGTAATTTATGTCACAAACATAGCTCTTTGTGCGTCATGCGCCCAGCTTTAGCTGAATAGGTAGTTAGGTTCCTACCTATCAGAATTTAATGGATTAAGCAAGTGTTGCTATTTCTGAAGAAAGAGATTTGACGTACCTATTTATTTCGCTGTTTCCAAATGCCCATTTTTTCGCCTCTTGAATGCATACATCTTCATCATCATCATCATCATGTCAGCCTTTAGAAGTCCACTGCTGAACATAGGCCTCCCCCAAAGAGCGCCATGACGAGCGATCTTGTGCCACCTCCATCCACCGTCTTCCTGCGATGGCTACAATGTCGTCGGTCCATCGTGTGAGCGGTCTCCCCAAACTTAGCTCGCTTGTTCGTGGTCGCCATTCGAAAACCTTTATTCCCCAGCGGGTGTCGGTTCTGCGAACTATATGGCCTGCCCATTGCCACTTCAACTTGCAAACTCTGAGAGCTATGTAGGTAACCTTGGTTCTTCTACGGATTTCCTCATTTCGGATTCTATCACGTAGTGAAACACCGAGCATAGCTCTCTCCATTGCACGCTGCGCAACTCTGAGCTTGTGTATGAGACCAATAGTTAGCGACCACGTCTCAGTGCCGTTTGTCATCACTGGCAACACGCACTGATTATAAACTTTCGTCTTGAGGCTCTGCGGTATCTGCAACGAGAAGATATGGCGTAATTTACCGAACGCTGCCCATCCGAGTTAGATTCGTCGGTTGACCTCTTTGTCGAAGTTAGATCATCATCCTGATGTTTAATTTGTCTTGTTTAATTTACCTATGCTGTTAACAGAAGACCCGTGATACCATACACGAAAGTCACGGAACAAATGGGTTATAATTAAACACCGAGAATCATAACTTATCCTTCCGTGCTGTAGTAATTACTAGATAACTTCAACTGTCATAATAGCACTGAATAAATTATAGTACAAATAATAGGCTACAGGAAATTGAATCTGCAGCACGGAAACTGTAGATCCTACCTATAGGCATAGTACCTTGATGATCTTGTAAATGATCTCTATCACATTTCTGAAGTAAAAAGTTCAATGGCAGGTCATTTAAGTTTCCAATTTTGGATACTTTTTTATATATGTTTTCTTGCAGCGTACCAAACTCTAGATTTCCTTTTATATCAGGGCTTATCCTATATGCTCGACAATATGGTAAGTGCCTGCGTATATAACTCTATCTAATATGCTATTCAAAGAAGTGTTTACTTAAAATTCCCTGTCGAACGAATGGAATCACGAACAATTTTATTTATTTCCTTATGCTCCAGTGTTTAAACAGAAACCTTGACAGTGAAACACTGCACAAGCATGTCGGAAAAACAGACGGTGCAAGCTCGTGCAATAAATTCCCCATATTACAATGTTTACAAATAAACGTTTAAAGCGTTCCTTGCAAACCGTATCTTACAAACTTAATGAAGCAATGAACTGAACTGCAAACTTAATGCAGGTTTTAAAGCCCGTCTATAATAATAAACGGGTAGGTACCTAGTTCTTTGACCTTCCCGTTCAGACTTTGTCAAATGTGTAACGAATTTTTGTATTAGCGAATGGCGATGAATTTTTTCACTCTCGTGTGAATAGTTAACGCTACCATACCATAAATAAAGTTATCAGTTATTTTGGTAGCTCGACTTCTAATGCTAAATTTTTCATGTTTTTTGGCGAAAATCTAGTTTTTTTTTCTAAAACAGATTATATAGTATGCTATCATATACTTTTGTATCCTATTCATCTCCGGGAGAAACCTAGGGGCCATTGGTAATTTAATGGGCTGATGTCTTTACTAGATATTTTATCGCTGCTCCTTATCGACAACTAAGTGTGAACAAGCTCTCTTTTATCTATTTTGTACGTGCTCACAGTGTATAATATCGCAGAAAGTGTTTCCGTGATTGAAACTTTTGCGAGGAAATGATTGTTTCCTGTTTTTGAGTATTTACGGTCATAAACTCTCGAGTCGCGAATTCATTCTTCATACCACCAGTCGTTCACATTCCAATACAGTTCTGGTTTTCTTTCAAAATTGTATCTCGAGTACTTTTTTAAACCTCCAACTCATAAAAAAATTTGCAGCTGACATTATCCAGTAGTCACAAGATTTGCTCAAAATTTTTTCGCTACTCCGTATTGTTTTTTTTTTTTTTTTTTCATTATAAGTATCCTATCTCTATCAAGATTTAGGCCATGTACTCGTACACTAAAAAAACACAATTTAATATAAGAGGAGCTTTTCCTCGATTACCAATGATTACCAACCTTTTTTAAACCTCCAACTCATAAAAAAAATTGCAGCTGACATTATCCAGTAGTCACAAGATTTGCTCAAAATTTTTTCGCTACTCCATATTGTTTTTTTTTTTTTTTTTTTTCATTATAAGTATCCTATCTCTATCAAGATTTAGGCCATGTACTCGTACACTAAAAAAACACAATTTAATATAAGAGGAGCTTTTCCTCGATTACCAATGATTACCAACCACCTTGCCAATAAGTATTCATTTAAAATACTCAAAAAGCTTTCTTCAATTTCAGGCAACCCCAACGACAAAATCCTGTACGGGCGGCCAAACAAACGGCGCAGCGCGTCATTCCCAGCCCCCAGGTCCTTGGACCGGCGTCATTCCCTTCGCATCTTCGGCTCCTCGACGAAGTACCTCCAGAGATGCGCGTCTACTAGAAGCCTACATCATAAGAACACGAACACAACGGACAGTTCGTCTTCCACCGATTACCCGCCGAGCGTTGAATCCGCGTCGCCAAGTAAGTGGAAATGCAGCTCAAAACTAATTTTTATCCAACATTTTATATTTTAGGCCGTCCGTGCCGTTAAGCGGACTCCCGCGACGAAGGAGATCACTGTAAACTGGTGATTTCTACAAAAATAGGAACTGACTAGAGTAAGTTGACCTAACTTGTCTACGCGCGGCGTCAACAACGTGCGGCCAGAGTTTCGCTAGTCGGTGCCTATTTTTATAGAAATCACCAATTTACAGTGAGCTCCTCCGTCGGGGGAGCAAAGGCGGATCCAGGCTTCGAGTCAGGGGGGGTCACACACTTATATCCCACCTGGATGGGTTCCAAAATTATACAATACAAGTTGTTCCCCGCGGTTTCACTCGCGTAGCCTATGACCAAGGGCAGTTCCAGAACTTATTAATGGGAGGGGCAAATTACCTATGTATGTTTATGTATATTCGACATCTCTCTGTGCTTCGGAGGGCATATTAAGAAGTGACGATCCCGATTGCTATAACAATAATTTATAGCAGTCGTCATGCTGCGCCAGGGAGAAAAAACCGTCCAGCAAGTGCACGAGGCCCACCAGAGAACGAAAAACATCAAAGAATAGACGCGCAAAAATATGGAGCTATTTATAACATAAAATTTCAGAACATTTTATGCGCGAGCGCAGCGAGTGCGAAATGTTCGAGTTATTTCTATCAGTGTGGGTATTAAAATGGAATTCCAAATCGTATCAAATAAGCATTTGGTGTATTACCAAAGCGCGAGCGTAGCGAGCTTGAAATTTTTGAACTAACTGAGTTAATACACTATTCAATTAATCATATTATCTTATCATTCCAAAACATGTAAAAATAAGCATTGACATGATTAAAAGTTACGGAAGTAGAGATTGTGAAAATATTAAGCAATAATATATCAATAAAAAAGGAAAAAAAAACAAATCATCCAATATATGAAAACAACAAAAATAAGTGCGATGGAGCAAATGCAAAAATTTAGAGCTATTTCGATCGGTGTAGAAGTTAAATAATATATTCCAAATCATGGAATAGAATAGAATAAAATTTTATTGTATAAACTGTGTACATTAGGTATAAAGGTCTTATGATAAAATATGAGTCGCAACAGTTTTATCCGGAATGGACGTACAATAATTATAATCATTTTTAAATTAATACCTACATGCTACATACATACTCTAAATTATTTTAGCTACTTTAATACAATATATCTGAAGCAAAATATAAAAAATTACCGTTACTATACTTACAACACAAAAGATACTAACTTAACACTTTCACTGGCATAATGTAAAATCTATGAACATTAAAATTTTATATCAAAAAAATCTTTAATAGTATAAAAATTATGTTCAAGTAGCAATTTAAAAAGCTGACTCTGAAATCTAAAGTAGGTCAACTCTTTTAATGACTCTGGGATGTGATTAAATTTTTTTATTGCCATCACATAGCAGTTTCTATGAAAAAGCTCGTTATTACATTGCGGTAGTAATAACCTATTCGGGTACCTAGAGTAGTAGCAGATACCTTTATCTTTTATTTTTTTAAAGTGTTCAGGGTGCAAAATATACATTGATGGAAGCGTAAGGACCTTTTAATCTTTAAAGAGTGGTTGACAAGCATCTAGAGGCTCGGCACAACAAATAGCGCGAATGCATCGTTTTTGTGCTATAAATACTCGATTAAGCTCCACTGAGTTTCCCCAGATTAGAAGACCATATCTTAAAACGGCAGCCACATATCCGTGATAGGCCAAAAGCGATGTTTCTTTTGAAGCTACTAACGATAACCTACGAAATGACATCGACATGCGCCTTCCAATCACAGTGTTGGTCAATAGTTATTCCAAGAAATGTTGCAGAACTAGTTTCATGGATTATATAATTACGTTATCTTATGTTAAGATTTAATGGCTTAGACCTGATATTATAAAATTGCATGAAATTCGTTTTACTTATATTTACTTTTAGATTATTTATGTTAAGCCAGTCTATTACATTTACAATTGTTTCATTAATATCAAGTTGAAAGTCTTTTGTCTTTTGTTTTGGAATTATTATAGATATGTCATCATCAAAAAGGACACATTTATGAGACGTTATATTGGGTAGATCGTTTATGTATAAAAGGAATAAAACTGGTCCCAATATGCTACCTTGTGGTACGCCAAATTTGTTATGCTTATAATTAGATTTAAAACTAGTCATCACTTTATTGTTATTAACTTTATTCATTTCAACACACTGTTTTCTATCGTGAAGATAGCTCTCTATCCAATCGTAAGCAATCTCGCGAATTCCATATAACTCCAATTTTTTGAGTAAAATTTTGTGACAAACAAAATCAAAGGCCTTACTCATATCGAAGTAAATAACTGACAGTGGAGTTTTTTCATTTATGTATTCTGTAATACTTTTAACCAAGAGGAAACTAGCCAGAGTAGTTGATTTATGTTTATGGAAACCATTTTGTTCTGTTTTAATGATGTTGTGTTTCAATATAAAACTATATAGCCTGTGATGCATGGCTTTTTCAAATATTTTAGATAGAATTGGTATTAATGTAATAGGTCTGTAGTTATTTATATTTAATTTGTCATCTTTTTTGTACAAAGGTATTAAAATTGAATGCTTTAAAGCATCAGGAAAACTTCCTTGCTCAAAGGATAAATTTATGAGGTGACTAATAATTCCAGAACATTCATCGCTACAAATGTTTAGTATATTTGTTGTTATTTCATCGTATCCCACGGATTTGGTATTATTGAGGGAGTTTATATATTTTTTTACCTCGTGAGAATCTGTAGGTTTCAAGAAAATGCTTGAAGTATTTTTATCAATTGTTCTATTATATTCCGAAGGAGCAGTATGTCTATTTATGTTATAAGTATTAGTTGTGTTTATAAAGTTGTTATTAAATATATTTGCTATTTCTGTTGGGTCTTCCATATATATGTCATTGATTTTAATTTTATCAATGTTTCTATGCACATTAAAACTTTCTTTACTTTTTATTATGTCCCATGTAGCTTTACATTTATTGTTTGATTTATATATAATATGCTTATTATGATTTTTCTGTGATAGGCGCATAGTTTTTTTTAGACAGTTTGCATATTTTCTGTAAGCACTTTTTGTAGTAACATTTTTATTTTTATAGTAATCATATCTCATTCTTTTTTTTGTAGCACATGATATTTTTATACCTTTTGTGATCCATTTGAGTCTTTTAGCATTATTTGTGGATCGTACCCTAACAATCGGAAAGCACATTTTATATAACAGGGTAAAAGAGTCATGAAACAGTGCGAATACTGTATATATATCTGTACTTTCATAGACTTCATTAAATGATAGAGGTAATGTCGAAATTTTTTCAGTATTGTCCTGTCCATAGTCTCGTATCTCTCTAAAAAAGAATTTAGGACGAACTTTGACTTCATTTGTCAAAAAACTTAATGTTTGTCCCGAATGGTCTGATAGACCAGTATTGTACACTTTACCAATACCTTCTGAAATATTGCTGACTATATTGTCAAGACATGCCTTCATTCTAGTTGGTTCATTAATATGTATGTTAAATCCATAATTTTCTGCAATTTATTTAAATTCTCTTCTAGTTTTGTCGTTTTTTAGTAGGTCAATGTTATATAAAAAGATACATTTTTGATACGTTTCTTTAACACAATCCTAACAACAGGATTGAAACATAATTCTTAATCATATTAACTTATGCATTGAAATGATCAAAATACAACGAGAGTAAACTCGAAAGTTCTGAGCTGTTTAATTTTATGTTAATAAAGAATTTCCGAAAAAAAAACATGAAAATATTTTAAAGTTTTTTCCAAATCATTATAACTAGTGGATTGAATAAATGTTTTTAGAAATAGCTGAAACATGTTCTTTTTTATGTTTGAAATCCCCATATCTTCGCTATTTTGAAAAGTTTTGAAAATTTGAATAAGTATCGAACCTAAAAACATCACTGCAAATTATTCAAAGAAGCGCGAGCGAAGCGGGGCAAAAATTTAAAGGTTTTCTATACAAGATAATTTTACATAATTCAAGGATGATTATTTGCAGGATGATTATCTGGACATTGTGCGAATAGATGTGATATTAAATTGCAAATCAAGAAGCGCGAAAGAAGCGAGTGCGTGTTTTTTTTTCAATATAGGTATTCCGTATCACATAAAAATGTTGCACTATAAGAAAGCGCGAAAATTTTGACGTAATACATATTTCTATCAATGCGCGACCGAAGCGAGCGCAAACATTCTTGGCTTTTTCTATAGTAGGTTTGTCGTACGAGGTAGTGCTGGCCTATGGTGACTGAGATTGTCAGGCCACCCGAGGGGCTTCTGTAGCTTAACGAAAGCCATTAATCAATAAAAGCCGGGACCGATAGCTTTACGTGCCCTTCAAAGCATTTCCATAATAGTGCAAAACGAAACTAAAAGATAATTTGAAATTGTTCAAAAACTAAAATAGACCACCAAAAAACACGAGTGCAGCCAGCGCGGTAATTTTGTGATATTTTTTCCGTGTACAATGTAAATATGATAACAAAACATAAATGAAAATAACAAATGGACATTAAAAAAACTGATTGACATAGACCCAGGGGGGGGGGGGGTCATGACACCCCCCCCCCCCCCCCCCCCCCTCCCTCCCTGGATCTGCGTTTGCGGGGGAGCCCGCTTAACGTTGCGGAGGGACTTTGCTTTGGACAGCAGTGTTTCAAAGACTTCTTCAAGTCTTGATTCTTAGATACCCTTTATAATTTATTGTATGGTACCTACGTGCCTACTATGTACTTAAGTACTAGGCAGTTCCCAGGATTTTAGGATAGGTCCAGACTATGCAGTAATTTCGTCACTTTATGATCAATTTTAGGCCGAACAAAAAATGAAAAGTACTACGTCTTAGAGAATGAATTATGGGCTGATTATGATTATCCTAGCCGCTATAATTTTTTTTCGAATCCTATTATTGTATCGTTGTAACTACGAACATGCATAAGTAATTAGAAAGATAGCAAGCACATTATATTTGATTTGGACCATTATTAGATATAACTACCATGCATTAAGATTTATAAAAGCTATGTACGAGTATACGATTAAGTAGCTTGCAAAATGAAATAACAAAATGAATACTTGTCGTTTCTAAGAAATACACTGGAAATGTACAATACTTTTTCTTCATGTCTCATAAAGATAATGTGAAATTGAATTGATTGATGATGATAATAATTATTGGCCATGAGACTTACACCGTTTTATTTATTTTCCCCAAAAGATATATCACCCGTTACCAGATTCATTTTCCTACGACCACGAAACTAAATTAACGCCTTATCATTACAGAAAAAGTGTCCCTGCTCTCCCGCTTATTCAGACGAAGCGGCCGCAGCAAGCAGACGCGCGCGATGAGCACATTCTCTGCCCAGTTCCCGCCCACCGAGTGGTTCAACAACAAAGCGGTACATCTGCACTGCGTCGCCACGCAAACCAACTCAAAGGTAAGAAGAACCATCTTACCTCAAAGTGTCCCTGCTCTCCCGCTTATTCAGACAAAGCGGCCGCAGTAAGAAGGCGCGCGCGATGAGCACATTCTCTGCCCAGTTCCCGCCCACCAAGTGGTTCAACAACAAATCGGTGCATCTGCACTGCGTCGCCACGCAAACCAACTCAAAGGTAAGAAGAACCACCTTACTTCAAAGTGTCCCTGCTATCCCGCTTATTCAGACAAAGCGGCCGCAGTAAGCAGACGCGCGCGATGAGCACATTCTTTGCCCAGTTCCCGCCCACAAAGTGGTTCAACAACAAATCGGTGCATCTGCACTGCGTCGCCACGCAAACCAACTCAAAGGTAAGAAGAACCACTTTACCTCAAAGTGTCCCTGCTCTCCCGCTTATTCAGACGCGGCCGCAGTAAGTAGACGCGCGCGATGAGCACATTCTCTGCCCAGTTCCCGTTGATTCAACAAAAAAGCGATGCATCTGCACTGCTTCGCCACGAAAACCAACTCAAAGGTGGAATGACATGGCAGCTGTAAGTCGCCATATTAGTTTTCTCGATATATCCTATGTCACTCTCGTGATTAAGACGAATCTAATGATATCTCATTTATCAAAATCCATCAAGCTGTTTAGGCTGTAGGAAGCGCCAAAGGAACATACGTACATACAGCCCAAAAACATAACTCCCACACCACACTCCCACTCCCACTCCCACTTGCCCCCACAGATGGGTAAAAAATACCAGTATCTTCCTTCGTAATTACCCATGACCATTTGATACAATTTCTTTTTTAGTGCTAACTCTGTGTTTCCGTTTTCAGGAGTCACTGCAGAGTCAAACATCATTCGTCTCATCGTACTACGACGGATCAGAAATAAGTAATCGGTCATCGACGCTGCCCAGAAGGCACAAGCGGCATCTCTCCACCGAGTCAGGCATCGCTGGATCCGTGGGAAACTACGACCACTCGCCCGTCAGGAACTCCAGCCCGAGCTCCGGTAGCCTTCCAAGGTCAACATTGAGCAGGAGTTCCACGAACAAAACTATTCTCGACCACTTCGGCTCCCCACAAAGAAACAGCGAGCCAAAACTTAGGGATAGTTCCAGTGGAAGTCTGAGAAGGGTAGACTACTCGAACTCTGATCATATCATGTCTACCAGCGGCCCGTCGAGCTTGGAGAGTACAGGCACGCATCGCACGCCACGGAAAGACTTAAAAAACGGAACATCGGACTCGCTGATGAAGAGGAGCTACCATACGAGCAGCAGCGGCCACTCGAGTCTCGAATCGCATATATCAGACCGAACGCTGAAACCCTCGCCTAGTCATAGCACCCCGCAAGGAGCACCCGGCCTCAGCAGAGCGCAATCCCTCGTCAAAGTGCAGAGCCTCCAAAGCTCGCCGAAAAGCCTCCACAAGTACAGAACCAAACCGCCTATAGTTGGCGGAGAAACAGTAAAAAACGGTAAAAGCACGTTACCCAGAAATTTGCCACAAAACTGCCCACCCACACCCAAAAAAACCGCTACCCCTTTGCATAATAAAACCTTAGGGTCTAAGGAGAACCCTTCGACGACTATGTTGGCGAGTTCCAATTCTAACAATTCAATCACACTAAAAGTTACCACCAATACCATGTCTCAGAACGGTGGCGGCACTAACACCAAAGTCTATGTACAGAATTCGCCCGTAAGGTCCGTCATCACCTTCGAGAACGGCAAAGTCACGGAGACCAGCAACGGGAGCAACATATACATCATCAACGACGACAGGCAAGTCGTTTCTGTCTCACAGAATGGAGTAACCAACCAAACGACAAAAAACCCCACAGAAACCTCGTTCGATGTCTGTGTCGAAAAAAATAAGCAGAAATATCAAGAACAGGAACCGATGAAAGTACAAGAAAACAAGTTCAATAAGAATTCTATAAACGACACGGGTATGAACAATAATCGTAAGCTTTCATTGCAAATAGGTGGTGCCACTAATAATAATAGTTTTGTGTACAAAAACCAGTTGAATAACACGAACGAGGTGGCTTCGAATCCGGCCTCTCCGGCTATTCACAATAATATACATAATCTAGAATCCACTGCCAACAGCAATCCCTCCACGCCAACCAAGAGTTACGACAATATCATCGGATCTCTGGGCAGCCTCCGGTACCAGAAGAATTCTCTATCGTCAGCGAATAGTGGACTACAAACAAATATAAATTCCAACAGCGAATTGAAAAGCGTCGACCTGTTGAAGAAAGCAGCGGCCCTGCAGATGCTGAACGGACTTCCCAACGTGAACAACAGAATGAGCACGGACTCCATAGCGAATCTATTGACGAAAGCGATCGACCAGAAGCCGACGGTTCTGGGATCGGAACCGAACCTAACACTAAAGAACCAAGACCAGATAAAAGACGTCAACACTTCAGCGGAGAAGATCAACTGTTTGGATAAACAAAAGAGGTACAGCTTGAGTCAAGACAGTAAGAAGGAGAATCAGGATTTCTACAACTTCCCGAGTCTCAGCGACTTGAGCTTTAACTTCACGAGCTTAGCTGCTCAGAAGATTTTGAAAGGGGTCAGTATAAACAGTGTGGACACACTCGTGGAGCTGAATATGGCAGCGAACAGCGCAGAGAAGCAAAACAACCGCGACGTAGCAGCCGTCTGCACGGACTTCGGCCTTGTATAGTATTAAAGTTTGTTTAAAATGTACAATAGTAGGCTTAACACGTACGTCGTAAGGTAGTCTTTAACTTATTCATAACTACTTTATATGCTTTAGATACTTACTATTAAGTTCGATATCCTGTAAGGTTTTGTACTCCCTATAATGGAATTATCTTTACCACTGTATCTCCATTTAATTAAAATTTACTTTACTAACTTATCATTCAAAAATATCAATGTAGAAGATTTTTAATGCAGTATTCGTAGATTTGTCGTAATATGTGCGGATAAACATAGTTTGTAGCTCGCTTTTGAGACAATAATTGTACGTAACGATAACAAAATGTGGCCTAAAACACCTGAGTGCCTAAGAGTAGACTTAAAATCCATATTATAGTCATATTAGGTGTACGTAGGATGTGACCACCTAAAGAGAAGTTGCAATGTTGCCTGTACCGAATACATGGTGTTTAATTTATATCAAGGTATCACGTACACCTGTATAGTCATGTAATTCATATTTCATATCTTTCATCACATCTTAGATAACATTAATATAACTGTCCTGTTTTATAGCACTATTTCATGTGCCATCACAATCCAGTGAAGAAGTCGAGTACAAACTAGAATACCTGTATTCATAACAGATTCCATCCAAATGTGGGATTCTTTAGGAATTGTAAAATGTGTATGTCATTGTAAGTGCCATAAAACCATAGTATTACGCTTTTGTGTGGGCGAAACAAAACTGAAGGCTTGTGTAGGTTTTATTTTGCCGTGGGAATACAAACTATTTAAAGATTTTTGGGATAAATGGGTCCGCTTTAAAACTCGTTAATTATTGTCTAGCTACATAAAAAAATGGCAATTTGTTAGAAAATTTGTCCATTAGCAGTACACGCAAAAATCGGTAGTAAGAATTTATTGGTAGATTATGTTTCTGTAACCTACCAATAAATTCATCTTACCAATTTTTGCATGTAGTGCTAATGGGTAAAAGCTGGTAATTTGTTTAAAAAGTTGTCCATTAGCACTACACGCAAAAATTGGTAGCATCATAGTTGGATGTATTTATTGATAGGTTACGTTTGTAGACCCCTTTAAAATATATAAATATCAAGGGATACGACAAAAATGTGTACCTATATTCCATAGCATGGTCTTGCAAAGTAAATGACATTTAAAAGACACAGTAATTTTTGTAAACATAGCATGTAAGAATGGTTACCACAGTAAAATTAGAATTTTGACTAAAATCATAGACATGTAGAAAAATTATTTGCATGCTATTTTTTATGTTCGTTCCCCGCAAGCTACGCAAGCCTTATAAGATTCGATATTGGGACTTTCAATTTAAAATTGTTATTTTTTGCTGTACAATGTATCAAAGCAAAGGGTATATTTATTCATTAGGGATTATAATCGAAAGTCAATGCATATTAGTTTAAAAATCATTTAACGCCATTTGTAAAAATATTAACAATATAAGTTGATGCTTTAAAACTGTTGTTTTATTTAACTGCTGTTGTTATTACTCTTAGGCTATTCGCACATGGGCCACTCCACAGCCACATGTGGTCGATTGCACAACTACTAAATGGTGGTGTTGATTAATTGATCAGGTGGTCTGGGTAGGTATGTGCCTGAGACTCACAGGTAAAAGCTTAGATTTGCCAAGTAAAAATACGTTATCTACTCATATCGTACAATCCGGATTGAACTCAAAAATGGTGGCTTAATGACTTACCTACTTTACACACGGCACGTCTTTAATCAGATAAAATATTACATTATAACGCTGTTTTTTGAACTAAACAATGTTATAATACAACTTTTTTACCTTAAAAAGCACCGGTTTGGCCTCCGTACAATGAGGGTTTTCGCCATTTGTTATCTATGGCGGCGCGTATTAGACCGTATGTGCGCGAATTCACTGTAGAGTAGACTGGATTTTGGCGCAATAATTTACTAATTAGTTTACATTTAATTAGGACCTAACCAATTTAATGTGTTATGTGTTTTTGTTTATCAAAAGTTTTATCCTGATTATAAAAGTCCGACAGCAGTGTTAGTGAGGAGAATTTGACTCCACCTGACATCACGGAAACAGCAACAAACATGACGAACGAGCTTTTACCAGCAAAATGAAGAAAATATTACGACTTATTTTTTTTATTAACAGTAAGTTCCTGTTGCATGAGTATAGATAAAGTAGTGTATGAAATGGCACATAACCAGGTATTAAAACAAAACCTAGGGTACGTTTGTTAAACTCACTCGTGTTTTAATAACCCTCGTTGCAATTGTTTCATAAACTATAAAAAAACTGAAAACTGACTGTGCCAAGATACCCGCCACGTTTCGTTCACCGCTAGACTTACGTGCTATACCTACTAATTTTTTTTCAAGTTTAATTACTTTAGATAATAACCAGAATTGGAAAATATATTGGTCACTGAAAGAGATCATGAAAGCAACAGATCTTAGTAATAGAATTAAGCGCAAAGTCTCTAACACCTGTATTCTCCCTTGCCTTAGGTAAGGATGCGAAACTTGGGCACTGTCCAGACACCATAGGAATATGCTAGATAACTATTGAGAGCTATGGAGAGAAGCATGCTGGGAATCAATAAACTAGACAGAGAAAGGAACACATCTATAAGAACTAGGACAGGAGTGACAGAAATCCTCACTAAAACAGACCATATTAAAATAGGGATGGGTGGGCTATATGATACGGAGCCCCCAGGACAAGTGAAGCAAAATCCTAACAGAATTTCACCCTAGAATTGGTATAATGAAATAGAGGTTCACAACGTAAAAGATGGGAAGATGAACTTGAAACTCACTGTCTGTCTGTCTGTACCTTGGCAGCGCATCACGCCGAAAATACTAACTGAATTCAAATGAAATTTGGTATGATTTGAGATCATACTTCGAGGTAGGACACTGGATACTTTTCATCCCGAAAAATAAAAGAGTTCCTGCAGAATAGGCGTTGAAAGTTATTTAAAAGAACACATATCACGCTGAAACTACTGGACGGATTTTGTTGCATCTTGGCACAGTCATAGTTTATATAATGGGTAAAAATTGAGGATAATTTTTATCCCGAAAAAATAATGAGTTCCTGCGGGATAATGTCCCAAATTCTGTAAATTAAAGATAATGTGTAAGTTTTTGGAGGCCTTTTTATATACAGTACTAACTACTACAAACTGTATTTTTGTAATTTTTGTCTGTCTTTCTGTCTCTCCGTCCGTCTGTCTGTCTGTACCTTGCAGCGCATCACGCCGAAAATACTCACTGAATTCAAATGAAGTTTGGTATGATTTGAGTTCATACTTCGAGGTAGGACATTGGATACTTTTCATCCCGAAAAATTAAAGAGTTCCTCCAGGATAGGGATGGAAATTTATTTCAGAGAACACATAGCACGCTGAAACTATTGGAACTATTATTTTTGTCTATATGTCTGTCAGTCTGTATCTTGGCCGCGCATCACACCGCAGGAACTACTGGATGAATTCAAATGAAACTTGGTATGAAACATACTACGAGGTAGGACATAGGATACTTTACATCCCGAAAAATTAATGGGTTCTGGCAGGATAGGGGTTGAAACTTATTTAAAAGAACACGTCACCGGCTGTAAAACGAAGATAAATAAAAAAATGCTCTTGGGTGCTTAAAAAGGGTATTGAACACGAGTATTTTTTTTTTAAACTATTAGATCAATTGCAATGCGGTTTTCATTGTTAGGTGGCTTAGGGTTTGACTTAAAAGCGGGTGTAATTGGTGTCTCAATCTGGGGAGTTAGGAGCCAAGCAGTGGATAAAATTATTTTTGACGGCTATAGTAATTTTGATCAAATTTTGGTATCCAGGAATAGCACATTATGTTACTTTGAACCTGAAGAAAATACCATGCATGTGAAGCCGCGGGAGGAGCTAGTTACAGAATAAAGTTTTTGATATTTTTGTTGGTTCTATTCTTATCTGAAGCAAGTAAATTTTCAAAATTCTTTCTATTCAGTTATAAATGATTTAAAAAATTAGGGAATGTATCCTTTGAGTAAAATTTGGTATCATCAATATTTAAGGTACTTTCCCTCCACCAACCGACAAAACCATCATCAGCCTGCATTAGTTTCGCTGCTGGACATAGGCCTCTCCTAATGCTCTCCACTGAGCCTGATCTTCAACTCAGTAAATGCTGCAGCTACTTTACGCAGGACGTCACTCCATCTGGCTTGGAAGACGCCCTACATATGGACACAGATATCTATAACATTATTACTACAGTTGCATGATAATAAAACAATTTTTAATCAGTGGTGTGAGAGCGCAGGAAACCACTATCTATGAAATGGTCCCACATAAAAAAAGATAAAACAAAAAAGAATCTAATTGAATAGAGCGACATTTTGATAAAATATAAAACTTTATTACCTCTACTTCATTGAATAATAAATTGTATATCCTGTATTAAATCTACATTCTATGAGCAAGTTATAGTACTGTGTTCCATCACATCTGTGATTTGAGAGGGCTCGGTTTCAGTTTGATTCTTAATAGAATTCAGCCAATCATCTGTAGGCTCAATTTTTTTCATATCGGGATCGGATTCAGTACTCAGGCTTTTCTCTTCTATGCTCTTATCATCATCTATGTGCTCTGAGAATTCTGACTCTTTGCACTGAGTTGTGCTATCATCAAGGGTTACTTTCTTATGGGATGGAGACAGATCTCTAAATTGTTTGGACACATCTTCGGACCTAATATTTACATAGCACACACAGTCCTCAGTTGTGGTTATTTGCTTTAAAGCTGCCTCTTCTATCTCTAGATCAGATTCGGACACCTTTGTCAACTCTTCAATAGTCTTGTATGAGTACATATGGTCATCTTCAGGGTTAACATAATCTTCTATGGTAAAAATATTACTATCAAACTTAATTTTCTCGAAATCAATAGCACCGTAATTATAAATATTTTCTAGCAAATTGGACTCGTTACCGAAACCTAAATGAAGGTCTTGAACACAATTACTCATCAAGTCTTTGTCGTCTTCGCATTGTTTACGAATAGCATCGAGTTGCCTCAAAGTTTTCAATTCCCTCGCTTTCAAAGTAGCATAAATTCGCGCGAATGACTTCCTGACCGTTTCTTTCAACTGGAAATAAAAACACATACATTATATCACCTGCTTCATTACAATAAACAATGTTAAATTCATTAAATACGAACGTTTTCTATATTTTTATCAAAATCGTCCGCATCTCTCGCCATGTTTACGTTTAGAAAGTTTGACATTTGAGAAAAAATTGCCAAATTATTATTTGGAATTTCTAGCTAAGTTCCTTTTGGCTTTTGGTAATTAAAACACATTTTGTTCAAATTATGATTCCAGGCTCGTAATTCGTATTTTTTAACGTTTGTTTAAAAACTGTTTTGAGAAGAATAATACAGCAATCAGCCTAAAGGAAGCTTACATGGTATCAAGAACTTGCTATATTATATGGTATCAAGAGCTAAAGGCTTGTAAATGTAGAAGCAAGAAACTGAAAAAAAATACCACGTCCCTATTTCATTATTACCCTCCCATTTCTAAACGACTTATCAGGGAATTTGATGATTTTTTCATGTACTTAATTTACGTCATAAAACTATTAAAAAAATTGGTAGGAAAACAACGTATAATTAATACACAGATTAGGGATATAATTATTAAGACGTTATTTTTACAAAGCGGTTGCAACCTAGCGATAATCGACGTTATAGTTGTGTCCAAAAAATACTTCAGTTACTAGTTTTCCAAAAAACGGAAAAACATAATATTTTCGCTTGTGTTAGGTTCAGAGCATCAGAGCTACGTTCATAAAGATCGCTCGATGACATACCTAATACGCATACTTCTTATTGTCATCTAGCGTCGTCGAGCAATTTTTTGCGAACGTAGCCCTGTACAGTGACTGACAATGTACCAGCAGCGCATCTTTCAACGATTGGGCTGTCTCTACAGCTATAGGCAGTAAGTCACTAATAATTACTAGTGGCTCTGTGAGCTGTAGACCGTGCGAGTACAAACTTTATTGTAAACAATCTAGTGGTGCACAGAAGTCATCTAGTTAACTTATTGTACAACTAACATTTATAACCAAGATGCTCCATGAATCCCTACCCAGTAGGTAAAGAGCTGATTCCACTGGCAGAAATCTAAAAATGAGCAATTTACTGCATTTTGAGAAGCTTTTCTGATCATCATGCCGAAGATCTTCACCAACTTAAAGTTACTACCTTTCAAAGAAAAAAGAACCATCGAAATCGGATCTAATAAGGTGGAGATATTCAGTAGCCCTCTTTTTGCCCCTTATTGTTCTTAAGTAACTCCTCCCCCTCCCATCAAAAGTTTAGATTGGTTGAAAAATGCGACCTGTAGAGGAGAACAGCCCCCCGATTCAGAACGTTTCGGTAGCAAACTGAATCGATTCGATTCGATATTGTGAATGAAAAATGAATTGAATTGAATGATTTCAAACGGAATCCACAGAATAAATAATACCATATCGATCGACAACCAGGGTATATCGAAGGGTTCTGAATCGGGCGGCAGAGATCCAGACGGACAGGCGGACAGCTGGACATACGAAACCATTTTTGCCCAAGCTGAAATGGAGACGCTTAGCTCGCGCTTAGCGCTCAGCACTCGGTCAAAAAAACAACAAGCAGAAATAAAAAAATATATAACTCCCTGACTTCCCGTACTCCATTATACGAGCATCTCGACCACATTAGTTTTCAAACATAAAAATTCTTTCATCTGTTTGAGAGCTACGGTCGTCACCCCCATTCCCACCCTCCTTTCCATTATAGCTAAGAACCATATCGCTTACCTCAGCTATGAAACATGAAAAACCGCAGCTAAATTGGAAAACACGATTCTCAACTCCTCCCCCCCCCCCCCCCCTCCCCCATAGCTAAAAACCTAAAAAAAAAACACAGCTAAATCGGTTCATTTGTTTGGAACATATGATTTTCTCACCTCCCCCCTCCCGCCTCCTCCTCTCTATATATCTAAGAACCATCTCAATCACATCAGTTTTCGAACAGAAAAAAACTGTAACAAAATCGGTCCATTCGTTTGGGAGCTACGATGCCTCAGACAGACACACACACACACACATACATTGATACACACTCTAAACTTATAACACCCGTCTCTTTATTCGGGGGTTAAAAATAACGATATGATGTTGACGCGAGTATTATGTCATTGGTTCACCATCATTACATTCCAGTGATTTAAATAATATGACACGAGTCCGTTCAAGCTTTGCTAAATACCGTACTTATATCTAAAGCATCGGTACACCTAGTGTCATTCCGCTCCGATGTGCATGCAGTGAAAATCTCAACAGTCTCAACTCAACAATCGGTCTTAAGAAACTTTAAAAAAAGTTTGACTGAACTATAATATAAAATGAACAAAAGATTACTTGAAACTAGAAAATCTAGTTATTTTCTCTCTGCGAATATTGATTTGAACTATAAAATATATGTCAAAAATATAATTGTAGATACATAGACAAATAAACTCATTGTTACACACAGATAAATTACAGTTTTACGGGTTATACATATTTCAAAGACCATTCTAGACAATCATTGTAGCTTAATAAGTATTTAAGTTTTTTGTTGTGTTGCACCAATGTTTTTTCATTATTTTAGTAGACATTATTGGTAACATATATATTTTATTAGCACACGTATGTATACAAATATGTAAAAAAATATTTTTTGGTTTTTGTTGAAACTGAATTTAACATCTCCAATTGCAACATTTTGTTTCATGGTTCTGCAGGTTTCACACTGGTTCTTTTTTAATGACATTGCGTAAGGAACGTTTTTTTATTTTATTATTATTTATATTCACATGGTATAATATAATAATTGATAATATACCAAAATAAATAATATATAGAAATCTGTTTTATGTATTATTCCCAGTGCACGTAAAACGCACGAACTCAATAGAATAGAAAATATTAAAAGCTTTGTTCAACTTATTATCTAGGAAAATAGTTTCTCTTTTTTTTATGAAATGGAGGCTCAAATCTCTTTCACCCACAAAACATCTAACAGAACCACAGAATAAAACCGAACGCCAAGGATGATCGTATTCTGTTATTTTTTCCATTTGATTCAAAACGAACGCCTAATTAACTACCATTCTTTGCCTTTGCTTTTGCACGGGCAATAATTAGCGTAAAAAACTTTATTGATTTTTCGTTTGACAACTTGTCAAGCCGCTGGAAAACAACGTCTAAATTCTCTCGTAAATGGATTAAAAATTTCCTTGATTGCGGTGTTCTCGGGTGATATCCAAATAGTGCAGTGTTATTTGTGTGCATTGATCCGAAATGAGCGAGCTGAGGCACCGACGAGGCGAGGGTGACGTGAATGAGAAGATGGAAACCGCTGGAGAGTCCGATCACGTAAATAATGTTATTCTCATTGAACCAGTTTTCTGAGTGTGGTTATTATTATTTACGGTGAAAAACTTTGTTGTTAGGTTGATTCAGAAGAGGAGAAGAATTTAGAAGAGAAGTATGTGGACGAAATGGCGAAGTCTTTGCCCCAAGGTACTGACAAGACTTCGGAGATTCTCGACTCAGCGCTCTCTGGACTATCTTCAAGGTAATAAAGCCGCTTCCTTTATTTGCAACCGTTACGCACTGAACCGGTATACGAGACCTTGGGCAATTTATTAGAATTGTGTGCCTATTAAAAATACTTTTTATAATTTGACCTGTGATAAGATTGTTATTCTCTGGTTTTAGGCCATACCATTATAAAAGTACATGACATAGCTTTTATTTTAATATGTACTTCTAATACCTATAATTTTTCCTACACATCAAAAGTATGGTACGAAAACCGCACTATAAGAAAGTCTGAAAAATATATGTTCAGAAATATGTTGATGTATATTATTTTTGTTATGTAGTTAGGTACCTATTTGAAACTGACCTTGAATTTAAATTTTTAAAAAACTTGATAAAGCTATAGGGCGATTCCGCTATAGACGATTCCCAACATTATTTTTTTAATCACGTTATTAGTTGTTTTTTTGCGAATAGTGCAAAGAAGAAAGTCAAAATTTAATATTAAATTATTACTTTTTTGATTTTACTCCTTTTTTTTTTTTTGGAGCGTTTGAAAATATTACCATCCAAAGAGTTGGTACAAACTGAAAATCATACCTAGCTGCACTGACGCGAAATAGCTGTTGCTGACAGTTTGAGGTTACATTTTACCTCAATATTGTTCAAAAACTCAATATTGTTATGTGGGGGTATGTCAGAGCTATATGGATGAAGATGGAGAAACCAGAGTACAATTTATGACGACGATTGATGGCAAACGTTTTACAGAAATTGTAACTGACATAGCAGACGTGCAATTTGAAGATATTATCGCAAAATTGGAAGCGCCAGGGAAAAATCTGATGGAAATAATACGTTCATAGAATTTTCGGCTAATATTTTGACGTATTTGAAAAGAAATAATTAATATAAGCAACAAAAAAAGTGTACTTATTAGCAATAAATATTGTTTGATCTCTTATTTTGTTCCTATATAAGTTAAATTGACGTTTATGTTCACTTCAATTAGACTGGTTGCACCCGCGATAATTTGATGTTGCACCCGCGATTCGGTAAAAAGTGAATAATTAATTGTCTATTTTTGTTTTCTTTAGAGTTTATATTTTATGTTCATGGTTACTTAAACATCTTACGAAATATAAAGGCATAATATAATAAATATATCACAATTAACAGATTTATAAGATTTTTGTCTATGATCTGGAATGGTTGGACCAAATCTGTTGCACCTGCAATGTCAATTTGGACCTACCTCCTGGCTTTTAAAACATTATTTTAAAATCCTTTGTAAACGAATATTAAAAGAATATATTAAAATGTAATCTTTCAAAGTTTAATTCAATTAAAAATGTTTTTTATTTAATTACATGAAACTAAAACATGCGTCTAAATGTTGCACCTGCGATAATGGAATGACGCAATATAGATATCTGGTACCGGTGTAGAGGAGGGGAATGAGAGAGGGGGGAAGTCCCCCTCTACCATCCCCTGCCCAGGAGATGTATATTTTTTCTGTTGTTTTTTTTAGTAAAATAGTAGTATATAACTTATTTCAGTTTTTGTTTAGGTGACCAAATAGCCATAACAGGTTATTAAAAATCTGCTGTTTGGTCGCCTCAACGGTAAGGGCGTAACTTATCAATTTGTAGTCATGTTCTAACATAACCTACTCTAGTATTTAGGGCCACACATAACATCTTCAATTTACTTTCTGGCAAAAGCAGCGAAAAAAAGCAAATACTACTAGGTAATTAATAATTTTATTTACAGTGATTAAACTGCCGATTTTTAATATATTTAAAACTGAAATATCTCTTAAACTACGTATCACCGCGAGTGGGGGGGGAGGAATACTAGGGGGTAGCCCTTCAGCAGGCCATCACTCCACCTGGTCCCAGGGCGTCCTACACTACATTTGCCTACTTGAGAATTCGTCTACCCCAACGGTTATCGTTTCTATGGGAAATGTGACCAGACTACTGCCAGTTTAGCTTGTTTGTCCTTTGAGCTATGTTGGATATCTTCATTACAAATGTTGTCCTTCAGAGAAACTCCAAGCATATTTCTCTCCATAGCTCGGTGCACCTTAATTTAAAAAAAAATGACTAGGTATGACACTCTGTACCTGAAGACAAATCGATTGACACCTCACTGCTCAAAATCAAACCAATAGGGGCGACACTATTGTGAACATCCACATACCCACATACATAGATACACAGATAGACTGTTACACTCATTATCCTTCCCTTACTTTGCTGTAGTCGGTAAAAATGTGATGTTCCGTATTATTTCAATGATTTAGTTGAAATTGTACCAGGCATCCATCATTCTACCTACTAACGCGAGTTAATAAGCTACAGCGCGATGCGCCCCGGCGCCACAAACCAGTTGAGGCTGCCGCGCGCTTGCAATCAGACGCTTACCGTGTCGCTTGTTTGTACTTTCGCTAGTAATGGCGAAAAGTAACAATAATAACAATTGTAGTGTGAAGGGATGCCTTAGTAGGCAAAAAGTTTATTATCTGTTTGTCTGTATGTTTGTTTGCACATAATGTAAAAACTACTGGACCGATTGCGATGCAGTGTTTACTGTTAGATATCTTAGGGTTTGACTCAAAAACTGGTGTACTTGGTGTCTTAATCTGAATGATTTGATGCTGAGCAATTGATAAAAAACTATAAGACAGCTGTACAAATTTTGAAGAAATGTAGTATAATTGTACTTTATAGGCTTTTTTTGGTTTTAAAAGAAAGGACCACGCGGGCAAAGTGGGAACAGCTAGTTTATGTATATTTGTATAGGGCTTTGCCAGTACCAGTAAACAACTCACAGAAGAAGAGAGCCAGGAGTGTTAAAAATATTAGTAATTTAGATATCTATGGTTTCTATATAGATGGAGAAACTGGGTGATTCGAGGCATATTCACTTGGCTGATGATTGGAGCTTTCTGTCTCCTGATCTATGGTGGACCACTCGCACTTATGATAACGGTAAGTATTTTAACTTCACTTACCACAACATACACAAATACGAGTAACTATAGGCATATTATTACCATGAGAAGAAAAATTTACCAGCATTTTATATGAATAGCTCAAAATTTAAAAAATAAAAACTGTAATGGACAACCCTACCATCCCAAACCTCATAATTAACTTCACTTCTATGTATCTATCTATCTATGTATTTCTGTCTGTCCTGGAATCTTGCAATTCAAATTTTGATTACTGCCCGATTAGCTATCCGGCTAAAACTTTCAGGGTAGCTCACAACTCGATGACAATGCAATTACCTAAAAAGTGACATACATACATACGTATATAGATCGGTATTTTGTAATGTCAAAACTTAAAATGGCAACTTTTCGAAAACATTCATTAAAAAAACAATTGAAGCATTGGGAGGAACAAGGGCCTAACAAATAAAAAAGAACCATCGAAATCAGATCATAGAAGGCAGAGATATTCAGTAGCCCCCTTGTTGCCCCTTTTTGGGGGAAGTACAAAATCAAAAATTCCCGACGAATAAAAAATTCTAAAAATTAATTTAATCTGTATACCAAGTTTCGTCTAGATCGGTTGAGAAATGCGACCTGTAGAGGAGAACAGAGATCCGGACACACGAAAGTATTTTTGCCCAAGCTAAAACGGAGACGCTTCGCGCTCGCTCGGTCTATAAATCACTTGGGTTAAAGCCTTTATGACACAAATTGTAGAATGTTTTAGCAATGCCAGATCTGGCTCTGCTAAGACACTCTGCAATATACCTACATCTCCATCTATCACATTTTTAACCCCCGAACAGAGAGAGTTGTTAATGTTTAGGGTGTGTATCCGTGCGACCAGTGTGTGTCTGTGGCATCGTAGCTACCAAACGAATGGACCGATTTTGATACGGTTTTTTCTGTTTGAAAGCTGATGTGATGAAGGCAGTTCTAAGCTTTAATTGTGAGAATCGTAGCTCCCAAACGAATAGAGCGATTTAGATGCGGTTTTTTATGTTTGGTGGGGGGTTATATAAATTGTTAATTCCTGCTTGTATATTACACACCCATAGATTAACTTGTTTCGCGGTAGCAAGGAAATCATAGTATTTTAGTTTACGAAGTGTATTTAGTAATACCTATTATCAATATTTTTATTTTATCATGTCTTTATATAATGTTGGAAAAAGCCTTAACATTCTGAATTATGTAGTACTAGCTTTCCAGCCCGCGACTTCGACCGCGCTGACTGCTTATCGCGAAAAAAACATCCTATATTATTCTATTATAAAACCAATGCAAATGTAGGTATAGCACCAATGCTCGTGATGTTTTTTGACATACTTGTTATTTCGTTTCCATGGCAACCGTTCCTTACAGCAAGTAATCTTTTTTTCCAGTTATTCCAGTTTTCCCGTGGAAACTTATAATTACATTATATAACTTATAATTTTCTTTCTTTCTTTCTTTCTTTCTATGTTTTAATGCAGGGTATAAGCTGTCTTCATTCTAAATTTCATTAAAATCCATCCAGCCGTTATCGCGTGAAAGGTCCCTAAACAAACAAACAAATAAACAAACAAACAGACAACGTTTCACTTTTATATATTGGTATGGATAATTTTAGTTAAGAAATTTTCTTATGAGAATATTGAGTTTGTTTTGGCATGATTTTCATTCTGATAATGTGTTTAATAATGGTTCACAGCGACTTTACTTTAACCCCTGACACGTGGGGTGTCAGGGGTTAAAGTAAAGTCGCTGTCTAGAATACGTAGTAAAAAATAATTTAAAAATTGAAGCATTGGGAGCAACAAGGGCGAACGGCACCCAAGCCTTTTTTTCTTTCTTTCTTTCTTTCTATGTTTTAATGCAGGGTATAAGCTGTCTTCATTCTAAATTTCATTAAAATCCATCCAGCCGTTATCGCGTGAAAGGTCCCTAAACAAACAAACAAATAAACAAACAAACAGACAACGTTTCACTTTTATATATTGGTATGGATAATTTTAGTTAAGAAATTTTCTTATGAGAATATTGAGTTTGTTTTGGCATGATTTTCATTCTGATAATGTGTTTAATAATGGTTCACCTGTATGGACTTGTATAAGAAAAAAAACAAGCATAAATAAAAAAAGAAAAACGACATTAATTATATAGCTAAGAACCATCTCGATCATATCGGCTTTCAAACCGAAAAAACTGAATCTAAATCAGTCCATTCGTTTGGGAGTTACGATGCTACAGACAGACACACAGATACACACCCTAAACTTATAACACAGTACATATATAGTCTTTAGGACTCTATATGCACTGTGCTTAACCGGCTTGGGTGCCGTTCGCCCTTGTTGCTCCCAATGCTTCAATTTTTAAATTATTTTTTACTACGTATTCTAGACAGCGTCTTTACTTTAACCCCTGACACCCCACGTGTCAGGGGTTAAAGTAAAGTCGCTGTGAACCATTATTAAACACATTATCAGAATGAAAATCATGCCAAAACAAACTCAATATTCTCATAAGAAAATTTCTTAACTAAAATTATCCATACCAATATATAAAAGTGAAACGTTGTCTGTTTGTTTGTTTATTTGTTTGTTTGTTTAGGGACCTTTCACGCGATAACGGCTGGATGGATTTTAATGAAATTTAGAATGAAGATAGCTTATACCCTGCATTAAAACATAGAAAGAAAGAAAGAAAGAAAATTATAAGTTATATAATGTAATTATAAGTTTCCACGGGAAAACTGGAATAACTGGAAAAAAAGATTACTTGCTGTAAGGAACGGTTGCCATGGAAACGAAATAACAAGTATGTCAAAAAACATCACGAGCATTGGTGCTATACCTACATTTGCATTGGTTTTATAATAGAATAATATAGGATGTTTTTTTCGCGATAAGCAGTCAGCGCGGTCGAAGTCGCGGGCTGGAAAGCTAGTACTACATAATTCAGAATGTTAAGGCTTTTTCCAACATTATATAAAGACATGATAAAATAAAAATATTGATAATAGGTATTACTAAATACACTTCGTAAACTAAAATACTATGATTTCCTTGCTACCGCGAAACAAGTTAATCTATGGGTGTGTAATATACAAGCAGGAATTAACAATTTATATAACCCCCCACCAAACATAAAAAACCGCATCTAAATCGCTCTATTCGTTTGGGAGCTACGATTCTCACAATTAAAGCTTAGAACTGCCTTCATCACATCAGCTTTCAAACAGAAAAAACCGTATCAAAATCGGTCCATTCGTTTGGTAGCTACGATGCCACAGACACACACAGGTCGCACGGATACACACCCTAAACATTAACAACTCTCTCTGTTCGGGGGTTAAAAATGTGATAGATGGAGATGTAGGTATATTGCAGAGTGTCTTAGCAGAGCCAGATCTGGCATTGCTAAAACATTCTACAATTTGTGTCATAAAGGCCTTAACCCAAGTGATTTATAGACCGAGCGAGCGCGAAGCGTCTCCGTTTTAGCTTGGGCAAAAATACTTTCGTGTGTCCGGATCTCTGTTCTCCTGTACAGGTCGCATTTCTCAACCGATGTAGACGAAACTTGGTATACAGATTAAATTAATTTTTAGAATTTTTTATTCGTCGGGAATTTTTGATTTTGTACTTCCCCCAAAAAGGGGCAACAAGGGGGCTACTGAATATCTCTGCCTTCTATGATCTGATTTCGATGGTTCTTTTTTATTTGTTAGGTAGTAACTTTAAATTTGATGAAGATCTGATGAGGATCTTCGGCATGATGAGCAGAATAGCTCCTCAAAATGCACTAAATTTCTCACTTTTAGGTTTCCACCAGTGGAATCAGCCCTTTACCTACTAGGTAGGGATTGATGGAGCACCTTGGTTATTAATGTTAGTTGTACAATAAGGTAACTAGATGGCGCTACTGTGCACTGCTAGATTGTTTGCAAAAAAGTTGTTTGTTGTACGCGCGAGGTCTACAGCTCACAGAGCCACTAGTAGTTAGTGAATTTACCAATGGAACGGGTATAGCTGCGAATAATGCAGCTAAACGTCCTATAAAAGAGAAAAGAAAAAAACAAGAAAACTTAATATTGTGGAAAAAGAAAGCAATAACTTGGTCATGGAACTAAAAGGCTGCCGATTTCCAGGTTCTCTGCGTCCAAGTGAAATGCTTCGAGGAGATCATCAACATCGGCTACGCGGTGTACCGAGTGCACGGGCTGCCGTGGTTCCGCTCTCTCTCCTGGTACTTCCTGCTGACTTCCAACTACTTCTTCTACGGGGAGAACCTGATTGACTACTTCGGAGTCGTCATTAACAGAACGGTGAGTGCGTCACGCTACATAATTATAATTTGTGTTTGGGCAAACGTAGTTTTGGGCGCCCGCCGCCGGCCAGGTGGAGTGACGACTTGCGAAAGGCGGCTGGCAGCGACTGGATGGAGAGAGCCGAAGATCGGGTTCAGGGGCGTACAGAAGGAGAGGCCTACGACCAGCAGGGGACTAATATGGGCTGATGATGATGATGACACAATTAAATTAAAAAATAAAATTAAAACTTTTACGAGGTTTTTTTTTAATTTATGTCACTTTTTGTTTATATTTCGTAACATTTTTTTTTCGTTTTTCTTTTCTTTATTCTTTTTTCTTATATTGCTTTGTCATCGGTTTGTGAGCTACCCTGAAAGTTTCAGCCGGATCGGGAAGTGTTCGAAATTTGAATTGCAAGATTCCAGGACAACAAAATGCATAGATATATACTTACATAGATACATACATACATACAAGTGAAGTTACATAAAAGCTTTTAATAAAACAGGTGTTTGTAATCCTACTCTATTATAAATGCAGAAATTTGTCTTCGAGAAAATCACAAACTCCGTTAACCGACTTGTTGGCTTGCTTGAAGGTTCGTTTATTTATACTAGCTGCGCCCCGCGGCCACAGAATAAATAATATGCCGCAGCGTTGCCGGCGTGCTCATTTTTCTGGGATTTGATTATCACACTAATATTATAAATGCGAAAGTTTGTATGTTTGTGTGTGTGTGTGTGTGTGTGTGTGTGTTTGTTGCTCCTTCACGCTCGAATGGCTGGACGGATTTAGATAAAAATTGGTACCAGGATATATTAGCCAGGAGCTTATATCCTGGATTAACACATAGGCTACCTTTTAACTCGAAATAGGAGAAAAAAAATATCGTTTTCTATAAAACTTGAAAAAAAACGAAAAAAATAATGAAAAAATATATTTCTAAGTACCAGGAGAACATAAGCATTTAAGAAGTTGGAGATATAAAATTGACAAATAAAGTTATTATAAGTGAGTATACTTAGCTCCCAATGAACATTAAGTGGTGTGATTATATTAAAATAAGTATTTCTGAGTACCAGGGGAACAGAAACACTTAAGATGTTGGAGACATAATATTGAAATATAAAGTTATTTAGAGTATTCCTCCCCATGAAGATTAAAATATGGTGTGATTAACTTAAAAAAAGTTTTTCTAAGTACCAGGAGAAAAGAAACACATGAAGTTGGATATATGACATTGACAAATAAAGCTATTAAAAGCGAGTATACCTCCCCATGAACATTAAATAGTGTTATTATATTTTTTTAAGTATTTCAAAGTACCAGGAGAGCAGAAACGCCTGCTCCTTCACGCTCAAACAGCTGAACGGATTTGGATGAAATGTGGTACCACGATAGCTTATAATATCTTGGATTAACACATAGGCTACTTTTTATCCCGAAATAGGGGAAAAAAGTAGTATCGTTAAAAAAAAAAATTGAAATGAAATGAGTATTCGTTCAGTCTTCAAATAGGTTTCGGTTTCTAAGCGCACATTACGTTAATGTGCGATATTGAGTGAGCGGTGTGCTTGAAGCGTTAAGATGCAAAGTACACCAGATTTTAAATCATCCAAAGCTATCAAACTGTCTATTGTCGGATGAGGCAGTGCCAGAGTTTGTCAGGCCGCCCGAGGGCCTCTGACATGGCTTACAGTGAAAACCGCATTTCAATCAGTCCATTAGTTTTTAGTGTTGCGATAGGATACAAAAAAAAACATTTAATAAAAAAGGAATCTTGTTCAGTAGATCATGTGTCTCAATATAGCCTACGGTTGCCTAGAAGAGATCGCTGCTTAGCGATAAGGCCGCCGATTATACTATTATTTTTTTAAAGTTTATTTTTGTTTGTGAGTGTTTCATTTGGTGCAATAAAGTGTTATCTATCTATTTTTGTTTAGTTGCTTATTTATTTTTTGTAATCTTCGTTATACAGACTCTTTTTTACTTACTGCTTTATTTTAAGTAAGATTGGCAAAATGGTTGATACGGAGAAATCGAAGAAAAGTACATTTTGTACCAACATTTGATAACTGGATAAAGGCAGGTAGATGATTGTTGTAGTTATAATTTTTACTTTTAAATGTAGGTACTGTAGGACAGTCTACGTTAATAAGTAAGATACTCGTACATTGACATTGCATAATTGCTTATTCACGTTATTATTTTTTGTAGCATTTTCGTAATAATATGATAATGGAGATAGTATGTAAATGTATGTAGATAGCTTCGACCTCTGCATGTATAATATAAGCAGACTGGAATAACATTGTATTTTTGGAATGAAACCAGCAGGGATTTGTTATTTATTCATGAATAGAATAAAATTATATTTGTTGAAGAGTTATTATAGCATAGATAACTGACATCTACGAGTATCTTAAAATAAGCTGGATTTCAACCTATGTTTAGATAGATAAATCTTTGAAAATACAATGTATGTACGCAACAAGACATAAGTTAAAAAACTAAAACCCGAATACAGTCAAGTAAAAAATAGCCTATGTCATTCTTGCGATGAAGACAAATCGATTGATACCTCTCTTGTCAAAATCGGACCAAGTTTTTATTTTGAACACATAACCCTTCCTTTGCTTCGCCATAGTAGGGTAAAATGAGGGGTTCCCTAGTCTAGAGCCAACCCGGAGTGCAGCAACCATGTCATGGTGAAACTTCAATCATAATAACATGCGTACACAAAATTTCGTGACTGTGCCGTTGACCGTTGAAGAGTTCCTTTATCTGGAGCTGTTCCTGGATGTCATTCAGGTCATGCATAAAAATGAATTCCCATCGGAACTGAACCAACATGCAAAAATTCAACTCTGTAGGATAAGAGGAAGTCGTTCTAATTCAGCTGCAAGATTTGACCTAAACAAACATACAGACATACAAACATTGCAAGTTAAATAAAAGCTGATATAAATAAAAATAGCCTATGACACTCAATACATGAAGACTAATCAAATGATAATTTTTTTCGTTTGTCTAAATCGGAACAATAGTATGTATACATGTAACAATCTGTGTATGTGGGTATGTGGGACTGTTGAGTTCATTACCCTTCCCTTGCTTCGCTGTACTCGGGTAAAAACCTTAGTTGGATATAAAAAGATATGCAGGACATAACTTTAGCAAATAAAACTAAATAGTATTTTCGCTATTTAGACTAACAAATATTTTACAGATTCATGAATCTGTTAAGAAAAAGTAGTTGAAGAATCTATAATTAAACAAACAAAGTATATACGAATAACTTTGCTGCCGTGCGAATAACACAAGTTTTCACCTCACTACAGCGAGGAAAATGCTAGGTACAAGAAAAGCAACTTAAATAATATATTAAATTAGTGTTTACAATAAAAATAAAATGAGCTGTCGCGGGACTCCTGGCGGATGTGTTAACATAATAGAATAGAATATAATCGAATGGAATCAATTCAGATCGAATAGAATAGATATAAATCGAATAGAGTCTATCAGAATCGATCAAAATCGAATAAAATTGGATAGAATCGAATAGAATAGAATCGAAGAGAATAGAATCGAATAGAATAGAATCGAATAGAATGGAACATAATCGAACAGAATGGAATTGAATTGAATAGAATCTAATAGTATCGAATCGAAAAGAATCGATCAGAATCGAATAGAATCGATCATAATTTATTAGAATCGAGTCGAGAAGGGGCGAGTAGATCCGAGTAGAATTGATTAGAGTTGAATATAGTTGAATATAGTCGAATAGAGTCGAATAGAGTCAAATAGAATCGAGTAGGTTCGAATCTAACAATACTATAATATAAATAAGTATTAATGTATTTTTAGTGGACTGGCGGTATATAAACTTATTGAATAGAAAGATTATATTTTTAAAAACTCTTTCCACACTAGCGGGTAAAATGCACTTTTGGGGTCAGATTTCGAATGACAAACAAGAGTCTTTCCGAGCTTGTGAGGTGAAATATATTATGGACTGTTAATTGTTTCCAGTTCCTTTAGGGGTTTGTTCTTAGCGAACGGAATAAAGTGGTTCATTTTCTTATGCCTACTTTAACGAAACTAAATTTTTTGAATTAAGAACTAAAAGACCTATAGAACTTTTTTTTTTTTAATTATTTGTTTCTTTTAAGTTTTATACGATTTGAAGTCGGTTAAATTACGAGTATTTTTTCAGTTACTTTTTTAAACATTTTTGTATCATATCTTACGTGTTAATTGGCACAAGTAGCTCCGTCGGCAACACCACGCAGTTTTACAAAATAAACCTCTGTTCAAACATTATTACTACTCGGGAACTAGGCCGCCTTGAAATTTCCCTTTTACACATTGAATTATATGCACTACGCACCTTTTAAATCTGATTACTTCGCTAAGGCGTTTTAATTAACGGTTCCACATAGACGTTTGCATTAATTTATACCTTGTCGCATTTGAAATTTACCACATTACTAATCAGCAGCAGTTTTTTTGTTACCTAAATAGGTACATATTGTATCGACTTCGGTCCCTTCGTCGTTGTGACTCTTCGTTGGTATGACTCGTCAATTTAAAGGTATAATTGCTTAACTGTTATTTTATGGAACAGTGGCGGGTTAAAGGTAATGTGTATGGTATCCGTATCACTAGTTAGGTCTTTGGCCCGCGACTCTGGTTGATTTGTCTCCAAGACAATCCATTATGCACCTCCGTATATTGGCGTAAATTTATTCCTCTCCATTCAAAGGTTGTCTATACAAAAAAAGAAGTATTTGTAATGTCATAAGAATAGCTTTTTACTAAATACATATGATAATATTCGGTACTTATAACATAACAGCCATTTTTATTTTATTTTTTGTCTATCTGACTGACTGTCTGTTTGTTCCGGCTAATCTCCGAAACGGCTGGACCGATTTTGATAGGACTTTCACTGGCAGATAGCTGATGTTATAAAGTGTAACTTAGGATACTTTTATTTTCGAAAATGAATTAGGATCTGCGCAAAAAAAACTTTTCATTTTGTCCACGCGGGCACAACTAGTCTGGAATAAATAGATTTATATGTGAGCTAAGCTAATGAGCTCTGCGAGTTAAAATATCTGAGTTCATTCCGAAAAGTAACGGTGCAGGCAAGAAAGTGAAGCACCAAAGGTATGCCGACCGATCCGCTTATACGCACAAGCCCCACGCACACTCTTACACCTTGTTATGCCGATCGGCCGCCACAACACAGCAAGGGCTCGACCTTGTTAGTCATGTTAATTCTGTCAAGACCTCACGAAAAATCAAAAACAATGCAGTCTTTCGTGATGAAATTGTGTATCAACCACAAACTATCCACTCACGCACACATACGCAGCCGCCATTTGCTATGATTCAATCGTTTTTTGGCTGTGTGGACTCCGTCTTTTTTTTACCATATTGGTAGATGAAGTATTGGTATTGGTTGGGGGATGAAGGAACACAGAAGAGCTATAGAGTATTGCTACGATCGTCGGGTTACCTAGTCTACGTAGTTCACATAGATCAGGTTAGCTCGCTTTAGTTCGCAGTGTAAAACGAAGTATCAAAACACGCCGCAGCTACGAACTAAGCTACGTTAGCTTATCTCGCCGTTGTATCAAAAGAAATGACTGCGTCCGTCACACCATATGGCGCTCGAGAACAGGAATTATCGATGTCAACTAGATACAAAATAAACTGGGCTAGGTTAGGTGCCTGGTTCGAATGCACCCGCAAAATGAGCGAAAATCATCACTTAATGGGAGCCTAGTCATAGGTCAGTCGGCGATTTATGGTCGTGGTTTATGAGGCTGCCCGAGGGCCTGATGTGACTTAACGAATATTATCAATCAACAGCCGGGACCGACAACTTAACGTGCCTCTGAAGCACGGTGGCGTAAAGATGTTGGTTTGTTTTCTTTGAACCTATAGGCCATATGTATCCGAAGATAGGGACGTATAGAGAAAGATGAGGAAGAGATCTTTACCCAGCAGTGGGACACATTTTACGTTAAATTAAAACCTATTTGTGATAATATAGTTGTTTTCAATATTTGGGAGCTCTGAAAGTATTTGGATGAAATTTTTATATTTGAAATGGTATCCATCTAAAAGGGGTATTGGGAGGGAAGACCAAATTTAATAGAAATTGGATCAGTAGTTTTATAGTAGTATATATAGTAGTAATTCATTACAATTAGATTTTTAGTATATTAATATGTGGGCGAAAAGCCGTATATTGTGTAAAAAAACATGTTTGAGTTCTTTGACTTTTTAGAATTCTCGACGATTGTCATTTTATCAAGTTGAACGATTATGATAATCATTCCTACGTAGTTGTGTTATCATTATCATATATCTATGTCAAATAATAGATTAACATTAATTAAATGAATCACAGTCTCAATGGTCTACACTTCTATAGATAAATGATAATAAAATAAGGACCTACTTTTGAAGGCACTATTTTTGAAGAGTTTGATAGGTTTGTTCGGTATTTAAAAGTCATACAAATAATGTATCCGGTCTTTGTATTTGAGTCTCATGGTGACTTTTAAGAAGTATTTTGAAGGCTTCGTACCTTTCTTTATTTATGAGCCATAATGTAAAAAATGGATACTGCGTGAGGACTCAGTACATACATACCATATTTAATTCTACGACATTTTCCATTAGCTATTGGAAAATGAAACCAGACTGCTACCGACCACTTAGACCAATTACTTACGCGATTAGGTTCTTATTGAGTATCGATTACGATAGAAACTGTGTTTTTAGGTAGATTAACTGAGTAAAAATATTTACTCAGTTAATCTATTATAATAACTAGCTGAGGCCAGCGGCTTTGCCCTCGTGAATAATTTTCTATGATGAAAGTATCATGTGTTATTCCAGGTCTCAACGTGTAATTTATTGCAAAGTTCATCAAAATTCGTGCCTCCGACAAATACTTAATTATCGATTACTCGCCTTCTACTCGTCGCATTGTGATCCAAGTATAATACTAGATTGAATTTCAAACCCTATTACTATTCCAAGACCTAAAATACCAATATACCAACATTTAATCAATATTCCTTCAGCCGTCAAAAAGTTTATATCGATTGCTCGGCTTCTACTCATCGGATTGAGTTAATAAGTACACCAGTTTTTGAGTCAAAAATATCTTCAATGTACAGAATTTGGGACCATATCCCGCAGGAACCCTTTATTTTGTCGGTATAAAAAGTATCCTCATTTTTCACTCAAACTATGACTGTGCCCAATTGCATAAAAATCCGTGCAGTAGTTTCAGCATGATACGTGTTCTTATAAATAACTTACAATCCCTATCCTGCGGGAACCCTTTAATTTATCGGTATGAAAAGTATCCAATGTCCTACCTCGTAGCACAGCTCGTAGTATGAACTCAAATCATGCCAAGTTTCATTTGTATTTATTCAGTAGTTTCGGCATGATGCGCGGCCAGGATACCGACAGACAGACAGAAAACAAAAATAAAAAAGAACAGTTTTGGCTTTAGTATTGAATATATAAAAGCCTTGGACCCCTATCCTGCAAGAACCCTTTATTTTTTTGGGATAAAAAGTATCCTCAATTTTCGCGGTAAGTGTTTTTTTTAAATTAATTTCAATCCCTGTCCTGCGGGAACTGTTTAATTTTTCGGGATGAAAAGTATCCTATGTCCTACCTCGTAGTATGAACTCAAATCATACCAAGTTTCATTTAAATTCATTCAGTAGTTTCGGCGTGATGCCTAGCCAAAATACAGACAGACAGACAAAAATGAAAAAAAAAAAAACAGTTTTGGCTTCAGTATGGAATACAGAACAGCCTCCAAAAAAATTACAAAATATCTTCAATGTACAGAATTGGACCTGTTACAGTTTTATTATAAGTTTAGATATATTTTGACAATTCACACCAATTACTTAGCCCCAAACTACTACTATAGGGCCCTGTACTATAGGTACTAGACAACGGATAAACATACCATAGATACGAATATTACATCCTTGATTTGAAAACAAACATTTCTACTCATCATACAAATGATTGCACCTAGCGGGATTTGAACCCGTGACCTTTGGCAGACTTCGCAGTCAGGGTCACTAACCATTCGGCATACCGGTCGTCAAAATTTTTGTTCAATAGCTCCATTTAAAAAAACTTCTTATTCGTTATTATAAGTATAAATAGATACCTGTTCCAAATCTCACGAGGTGGACCAACGACGGTGAGAGTCGTTAAGAGCCGCTGGATGGACGACTTGGGGCTGATGATGATTATGATGTGACAGCACGTTGGGGATCCATCTCCTTACGCTGGCTGACTCCTCAAACTCTGTACAGTTCAATACACAATCTGGTTTTAAAAAACCTCTTCTGCCCCCAGGATTACCTCAAGTTCCTGGTGACCTACCACCGCTTCATCTCATTCAGTCTGTACTGCGTCGGCTTCGTCTGGTTCGTGCTGTCGCTGGTTAAGCGGTACTACATGCGCCAATTCAGCCTCTTTGCCTGGACTCACGTGGCTCTACTCATCGTGGTCACGCAGAGCTACCTTATCATACAGAACATATTTGAAGGTAAGCTGTAACTGTAACATTTTGTTAGGTGAGCTGTAAACATTTTGTTGGTAACCTGTAGAGTATAGGTAATATTTTTTTAAGGTAAGCTGTAACATACCTATTGTAAGGTAGACAAAGTACCTATGCTGTCTTGGTCGTAAAAGTCGCCAGTTTTGGATCCACGTGGCGACAGCGACCTGCGTGATCATGCAGAGCGACCTCATCATTAGAACATATTTGAATATCATCATCATCATCATGTCAGCCTTTAGAAGTCCACTGCTGAACATAGGCCTCCCCAAATCCAATATTTGAATATAACCTGCACATAACATACTCTAAGGTGTGCTTAACATTTTGATAGGTGAGCTGTAACATTTTGTTAAGTTGTGCTATGACATATTTCAAGGTAGGTTAATACTAGAAAATGACTCTATAATTACTGAGACATATTAGAAAATACAAATGATCTTTATTCAAGTCAACAAATATTGAAGCAATACAGAATAAACTATATATAATCCCCACATAGCCAACGGGATAACTTTATCACTCTCATTTACATATCACGAAGAGAATTGCGATTACGGTGTGGTATCAATCCTGTTCACACTATTGTATGCTTGTTTAAATACATACGAATTAGTGACGATTATAATACACGTGATGAGCCTCAGCACGAGTAAATAATTGTAACATAAATGAATTGAGAGACAGAAAAACTTACTTATAACGTGCAAAAGTCACGCTATTTAAACAACATAATATAACACGCCGTAACTTCTACTCTTTCTCTTATTACACGAATGCCCAAAAAAAGGAGTGTATTTTTTTAGGATTCATGTTTGTTTGTTTGTATGTATGTATATGTAGTATGTGGGTTTCTTTATTCCACTATAACTTAAAAGCATGAACAGGTTTAGAAGTATAGGGTATCGTTAGAATCCATATTTCCGAGTAAAACATGTTTTTTTTTGAAAAAAAAAAAAAAACTTTATTTCGGCAGTATGACTTGAATTTTACAATATGGGTATCGAATTAAAGGCCTTATTAAGCACATTCCAACAGTATATAATTTATTGTTATAAGTTCTTTCTTGGCAGGGCAGGCGTGTTTTTAATCTTTTAAGCTAGTTATTCGTGTCGCTCTTGACTGGGTCGTGGTCGCTGTGTGGTACTGTAGTCTGAGCTGATGTGGCTCGCATCACGATGTTTCGGCATTACCCTCTCATCATCATCATCATCATCATCATCACCACATCATTAGAAGATGTCTACTGCTGAACATAGGTCTGCTTGTAGAACCCCTCATCAAGGGGCTGCTCGCTGTTTACATCCAGCGACTCCTCCTAACTCTCAACAGGCCGTAGGTCCACCTCGTGTAGGGCGTCCTATACGCTCCGTCTTCCAATTCTTGGTCGCCCCTGGAGAACCTTTCTTCCCAACGGAACGTGCTTTGGCCTACCCATTGCCTCTTCAACTTGCTAATTCTCAGAGCTATGTCGGCAACTTTAAGAACACACATGGGTCACCAACGGGTTCTAGTGAAAATTTGAATTACCACGTTTTCAGAAAAATCACTATAACCTGTGCTATTATTCACGAAAATTATTAGGCCTCTACCACCGTCTCCAGAAAACGCCAGAGATTTTGGACGGTTAAAAAAAATAGAAGTAGTTTTCATGAATATTTAAGATACATGTAAAATTATAGAAAAACCGTCAACATATTTGGGTCACAGTTGGTTTGGTCACGTCACAGTTTTTTGTTTTTTCCATAATTTACTTCTTTCGTGTAGTTACCAGAAGAGAAACACAAACTGAAGGTTGTAAACAGTTTGCAAAATTTAACTAGGTTACGCGGTTAAATACATTTACGCGAAAGGGATCGTCGTCAATCAATTATTTAGGGATAACTCGACCCATTTCACTTGGAGCGCTCGCTGTTTTCACACCACGGCGAAATCTATTCTGCCTTGCGGCCTGTGTCAGCAAATTGCATGTTTTTATCGCTCAGATTGTCTGTGATAAGAATTATTCGTCAATCGAGTCAATCATTGACTGACGTAAATCTACCGATATGTTGTTGAAGTTAGCCAAAATAGTCTTTAGTTTCGGCGAGTAAGTTCAAATCAACATGTGTATATTAAAAACCATCCAAGTATTTCTTCATCTCTTTGTTTTGTGCAGTGGTGATAAGAGCTGTTCTTTCGCTTAGTGGTTATGCTATAAAACTGCTCGTAACAATTTCATAACTACCTACAATTGTAAATTATTATATCGACTAGCAGCGCCCCACGGCTTTGCCCACGTGGTCATGTTTCTGGGATAAAAGTATCCTCTGTCTTATTTCAGAACCTTAAGGCCAGGCTCCAAGGTTACATTTTCCCACTCCCCACTGCCCTGCCACCTCCCATACACTGGACCACCCACTACCCGCTATAAGCACTGAAGTGCCTGCGTAACAAGGTTGAATATCGTGAGCGATGTTTGAACACACAATTTTGCTCGGAACTAAATGACGTATATCTTAAAAGTTATTTATTTTATTGGCAGGCTAATAATTTAGTTAGTTAAATTTTGTCTAAGCATTAGCTAATAAAGTATATTTTCTTGCTGTGAGATTTATTTTAGAGATAAAACATAAGCCATTCAGTAGAAAAATGAAAATATTACCGAAAATAACGTAATTTTTGTTAAGAAAATGTATCGAATGAAATTCTGTCAATCATGTTTTTGTCGTAGTCTTAGAGAGATAAAGATCTCAAAAACATATATTTTAAGTTTCACATTTATCAGGTTTGAGGTCGACCCAGTATATTTGTGGAAATAAACATTAAAAGCAGAGCCTGGTCTTAAATACTTCAGCAAAATTCGTTGAGCCGTCAAATAGTTTGTTATCGATTGCTGGATTTCTTAATGATCACATTAAGATACAAAGTCCACCGGATTTTAAGTTTAATTCGAAACTGTCCAACAGTGAAAACCGCATAGCAATCAGCCTGATAGTTTTTACACCTTGTCTCGAAAGCTACTGCAACATAGAGCAACTATGTTGGGACAATAAGAACCGAAAAACTAGCCCGTTTCTGAGAGATCTTCGTATAGACGTTATTAGACATATTCTCACGCCAACGTACAAGTTACCACGTGGATTGAAATTATAAGGTGATAACAGTTATCGGAGTACCTACTATTAATCAGACATTGAACTTGACTTTCATTGTACTTCAGATTTCTCTGTTTCTCTTATCTAAATGTCTCTGTAATTGATATTACCGGTCATTTCAAATGAGGGTGTCTTTTTATTAGGTCGTTAACACAGAAGTGGACACGCATGGACACGATTCGTCAACTACCAATAGAATCTCGAACGATAATGGGACGACGACATTGTCGATCATATTGACGTTGTAAAATTAATATTTAATTTAACCAATAAATTGTTGTTTTATGCTATTTATGATTTTAAATTACTCACTTTCCATGAGTAAAATATGTAAAATGTATGTATGTGCCCGGCTTGAATTTAGAAATTTAGTATATTGTTCATTATAGTTACTTTTGGTCCTGGAATAACACAGGCTACTTTTAATTCAGAAACATGACCACGCGGGCAAAGCCGTGTGCACGTATACTTTCCAATATTAATTGTTATTGATTGATAACAATAGGCGAGACCGATCGATTGTACCGGCTCGTATTAAATCATAACAATAACAGTGCGTATTACTGCCTTCTTTTGATGGCATAGTTATGCTATAACAATAGCAACCACGTAAACATACAGCACGCGACAGCAGCATTATGTCTTCACTCGCGCGACGTCACGCCGATAGCATTGTACTAGAATCTATTCGTGTCAAGTCAACAAACATCACGGACAGGGAAACCTTTCAATATCCGTAACTGGGGCGGGGGAAAAGGGTGCGAGGTTTGTGGGCGGCGGAGCGTGAGGCGGAGCGACACCTGTCCTGCGAGAAAATAGAAAACAGGAGCCTAATTCTGCAAATACTGAAATTAGTGTTTATGGCTTCTGCGGCGGCTATGCCAGCGATTTTGCCAATGACAAGCTTTTAGATTTAGCAGGTCGTATTGTCACGTCACAGTCAAAGTCACGAATCAGTTAAATTGTTGACGTTTTCTGTGACTTCCTAGAAAGTTTTCAAGTCATCACAAAGAATTTTGAATTTTTATCCTTTGCCTACACTCGTGCACGTTAACGAACACCTAAACCATACCAATATAAAAAAGTGAAACGTTGTCAGTTTGATTACGAGCCCCGATGCAAAATAGTTCGTCTAGTATGGAAAGTAGTGCAAAGCGTAAAATATAGAAAGTAAATATTGGTAAAATAATTAAGAACGTTTAATAACAAGTAAACCACAATTTGAGGAACATTTTAAAGTTTATTTTAACATAACTGAAATTCTTTCATGACTTTACATAACATTTTTTTTTTTAAATATTCTAATTAACATAACGCAAAAGTATTCGTCTACCCTTGTCACTCACGCAAAATAGTTCGTCTACCACTTAGTTGTGTCGCCTTTGCTCTCAATGACAGCTTTAATGCGAAGAGGCATGGTTGCAACCAACGCTGCACACTCCTCAGGCGTAATTGACTCCCAGACAGCCAAGAGTTTAGCTTTTAAGTCGCTCTTCAATCTTGATGGATTTTTACGGAGAACTTTTTTCATTTTCCACAATAGGGTTTCGATCGGCGACAAGTCCGGGCTGTTAGATGGCCATTCGATTGTAGGGATGCTTTTCGCCAGTAGCCACGTCTTTGTTGTCCTTGCAGAATGGCAGGAAGCACCATCCTGTTGAAAAATGAAGGAATCTTGATGCTTAAGTGACAGAATAGAGGGCAGTAAATTATCTTCCAAAAGGTTTTGATACCTTGCAGCATTGATAGAACCATCCACAAACTGCATACCACCAACACCTTGTGCAGACATGCAGCCCCATATCATAAGAGACGCCAGAAACTTCACTTTGCGTTTGAGACAATCAGTATGAAATGCCTCATTTTTGTTCCGAATCACTTTTTTCCTTTCATCGCCGACTGTCACTTCAAATTTGGACTCGTCACTCCAAATGATACTACGCCATTGATCGGAAGTCCAATTTAAATGATCACGAGCAAACTTCAACCTCTTTTTCTTTTGTACAGCAGTCAACAGTGGTTTCTCCTTAGCGGTGTAAAATCCGTAACCCATTCGTTTTAGGACTCTTTTGCAAGTATCAACTGAGACGTCTTTGTGAATCGTCCTTCCATTGCACCGTGAGTTCTCCAGCTCGAGCACGACGATTATTTTTGATAATTTTCTTCAGGATTCTGTTTTCTACTGCACTTGTGATGCGTGGTCGACCAGTTTTCTTCAAACAAGAAGTCGTTCTATTCTTTTTATAGTGCTGAATGATAGATTGGACTGTAGACCTGGGAAGTATCAAGTCTTTAGATATTTGGTAACTTGATTTGCCAGCATCGACCCCACAAACTATTCGCTTTTGAAGCTCTTTACACACGGGTTTGCTACGACCCATTGTTATTTGAAAACTAATGAAAAAAACTGAAATTTTCAGAATTTATACTGTCTTACTTGACAAATGACACAGAATTACTTTTACAAATTTAAATTATGCAACATAATTGTACAAAGAAGGAATAATCTTATTTAACTCACCGATAGACGAACTCTTTTGAATCGATTAACAATTAGACGAACTATTTTGCTTATAACTTCTTCGAATTTAAAACAGGATATGTATAAATTTAAAAAGCTAAAATAGTTTATTGGTTCATAATTAAAAAATGGCGTAAGTAACGCGCCATGTGATAGTAGAACAGCTTAATATTTTATATAGATATACAAAAATAATGAAGTCAGAAAAAAACTCACAGAGAAAATTTCACACTAGACGAACTCTTTTGCATTGGGGCTCGTATTTGTTTGGGGAGCTTTCACGCAATAACGGCTTAACGGATTTTGATGAAATTTAGAATGGAGATAGCTTATACCCTGGAATAAAACATAGCATACTTTTTATCCCGGAAAATTGTAAGTTTCCACGGGAAAACTGGAAAAATGTTCATTACTCGCTGCAAGAAACGGTTGCTATGGAAACGAAATAACAAGTTTGTCAAAAAACATCAAGAATGGTGCTATACCTTCTTTTGCATTGGTTTTTAAATCCTAGGCGATCATAGGATGCTTTCTTTCGCCAAAGTCGCGGGCGGGAAAACTAGTGGTTAATATAAACACATGAAAACTCGAAAGAACAGAAGATTTAGGAAAAAATTAAATTAACAACATGGCAGCTTGAATCCCTTATTTTTTTTTATTATTAAACCGTTGCCTGTCAAGCGATCATTTTATGAATAGAATAACTTTGAAGTAAACAACACATTCGACGGGGTTGACACTTGATTGCCAAAAGTGTCATTAGCATTTTATTTTCATACTATCGACTCGCACCGGCTTCGCACGGTAGCGCTCACACCGCGGCATTTTCCTTAATTTTAGCGTTTTTATATATTATACGTGTCCTCGGGTGGAGACCGCGTCTTGGCAAACGTAGTGTAGGACGCCCACCGGCCAGGTGGAGTGACGACCTGCGAAAGGCGGCCGGCAGAAACTGGATGAGAGGAGCCGAAGATCGGGCTCTGTGGCGTTCATTGGCCTATGGCCTATGTCCAGCAGTGGACGAGCACGGGCTGATGATGATGATGATAATATATTATACCCGTCGTAACTTCTAAATGAAAAATCCGATTCGAATAATTTAAAGTGGAATTTACATGTACATAATCAACATGGATTATGAAACTATTTAGTTGGATAAGGATTAATTATGATGATACGAATGTCATCATCTTTCGATTCTACCCGTGTTTTGAAGACTATTCGTAATTGGAACAAAAAGTAAAAATACAAAAAACTGCGAACAGAACTATTGAATAAAATTTTAAACAACTCGCGTGCTATGTAGTTTCCTAGAGCAGTGCATGTGTGGGACGCACGGACAGACGCACCGCCCGCAAAAATAATTGAAATCTAAATTTAACGCTTCTTATTTACTTACACATTTTACCTTACTTTAATAGTTGCAGTTGCAACATTGGATTAATAGTACTTACCTTCGTAACTTGAATAATCTAAAATTGAATTTTTTGTAAGAAGCTTGAAAGACAATTGCTACTGTTAAGGTAAAAGAATTATATGTTTTTGGAATGGTCTTTTAAAGACCTTCATTTTGATACATTATGGCGTCTGTAAGCAGCCATATTAGTTTTCTTGACCCTTCATATATCCTATGTCTCGTGATAAAGACGAATCCATTTATACCTCATTTATCAAAAGCCATCAAGCCGTTTAGGCTGTAGGATGCGCCTAAGAAACGTACAACGAACATACATACAACCTAACCACATAACCCTCCTTAGTCGGGTAAAAAACGGTTATTGTGACTTAGCTATAATAGTTAGACACTCAGCCTCGTCACTGTGGCCTTTTGTGGGTAATGATGAGTACTATAAACATGTAGTACATTTTTTTATGTATCATCAATAGTTTTCGCAGCGCACGCCAAATTATGACTTTTAAAGGCAAATTTTTGATAGCTTATTGCAATTTTAGTAGGGAACTTTAAAAAAAAAACCCCATGTTACTCGCTGATAATTTCGCTTTCTAAAGGTGAAGTATTTAAAAAATTGGTAAACTATTTTTTGAGTTTATCCATTACAAACAAACAAACATACAAAAACAAATCTTTTCTCTTTATAATATTAGTGCAGACTACCTGCGCTTCGCGGTTTCACTCTCCGGTCCTTGAAATACACCCAGGCCACAGAATAAATAATAGAACAAGGCCGTGCAAAACCTCAACGTCAATCCGACGTTTAGTCGCTGCGTAAAAGAGAAACAAACAAACAAACGCACTTTCGCATTTACAATATTATGATTCAAATGTTGTAACTGGTGCACAGAACATACCAATGATTGTAGCGTGATTCGATGTAAATTCGACAGAATTGGGCCTAATCAGCCTATGTAATCAACAAACACACATTTTGTTGTTTCATCCTTGTTTGTTATACTTGTATTTTTAAAACTAATTCAAGCAAGTAAATGCTGGATTCGTTTTCTGGCCGAACATGCATTAGTGTTTCTTTTAGTAGAGTATTCACCTTGGGGATAAAGCCTGTCTTACGTCTAGGGCGGCATATTGAACCCTCGCTTCACTGAGGACTCTAGATAAGTTAATAAGTTAAGATCTACTCAAGTTTAAGTCTAGATTAAGTTTAAACCCGTTCGATACGCTTTGGAGTTTACTCAAGTTTCTCGTTACGCTCATGGTCCAAATGCCGCCCGTGACATAAGACACTGCTTTATCCCCTTGGTGCATAATCTACTATAATCTACATACTTCATCCGTTGCAACGCTCGACTCCCGTCACTACATCCCACGTCTTATCCACTTGCTCGTTACGTAGAAAAGTTGGCTCTAAAATAGATTACCCGTCTGATTCAGCGGAAAATGTTTTCCGAGTAAACCAGTGGAAAGTAAATTGGAATTTAAAGCCAAAGTATTAAGGAACGTTTTGGATTGTAAGTGTTGACGATGGAAAATTGCAGTACTATCCCGTACTTTTACTTATTCTGTGGTACTGCTTACTCATCGCTTATATTAATGTATATACTCAGTTTTTTTTGTTGTTGGTTATGTGTTTTAATAGTCTACATGACCTATTATACCTTTAATAGAGATACTAAGGTATCAAATGTCTGCGGGTTGATGAATTATGTATGTAAGTAACTAAAAAGTTTACGCTCTCACACATCAACACAGCACTAACAACCAAGACACGAAAACAAATATTAGTTATTTCTGGCCGGTGCAATAATTGTTTGCACCGGTTAGGATTCGAACCTGGGACACTAAGCTCAGCAGGCAGTGGCACTACCAACTGCGCCAGTATCATACTTGCCACCATTGTCATCTACTAATATTATAAATGCGAATGTCTGTTTGTTTGTCACGCTTTCACGCCTTAACTACTCAACCGATCGGGCGAAGTTGCGGGGCGCATCTAGTATTAAATAAACAGGGTTTTCAGGCATACGTCAAAAGAGATGGAAAAGGGAAGCCTTACCTCAAGATAGTAGTCGCAGCCAATCTATATGTTTATGAAGTTAGGCTCTGTGAACGATTGCGCAGGTACTGCTGTGGGGATGAAACAGCATAAAGTAAGAGCGGGACAGAATATGCGAAAAATGTAAGCGAGTGAACTAGGCAGTTATACAATGCTGTCTTCACTTTCAACATTGTGCTTACGCCTGTTAGCAGTTTGCGCAGCGACTAGCAGACAACTTCCGAGACACATACTTCCGCTGCGACTGTACTTCGACTAAACCACCGAATATGTATAAAACTAACGTACAGTACCCGGCGATAAATAATGCACATCGGTCTTTGGAAAGAGACTCGGCAAATTTTGGCTCGGCTATTTTCAAGAATTAACCAAATGTAAGCAACCTTCACACGTTGGCGGCCAGTACCAATAATGACTTTCAAATCGAGATCAACACAACATTTAGAACACAATATCTGAAAGACTGTCTGAAGGACGTTAAATCAAAGAATTACAAAGTGAAAATAAATTTTTAGTTGTTAGTAATAGTAAAGTGTTAGTAATTACCTAGTTTATTGACTGAGCGAGCAAAGCGTCTCCGTTTCAGCTAGGGCAAAAATGTTTTCGTATGTCCTTCCGGATTCTTTCCGAATGTCCGGATCTCTGGTCTTCTCTTCAGGTCGCATTTCTCAACCGATCTAGACGAAACTTGGTATACAGGTTAAGCGAATTTTTTGAATTTTTAGTCGTCAGGGATTTTTGATTGGGGGGGGGGGGGGGGTACTTTTCCAAAAAAGGGTAAAAAGGGGCTACTGAATATCTCCGCCTTATTAATTCAGATTTCGATGGTTCTTTTTTTATTTAAAAGGTAGTTAAGCTAGGCTCATACAATTTGGTGAAGATCTGATGAGGATCTTCGGCGTGATGAGAAGAATAGCTCCTCAAAATGCAGTAAATTTCTCACTTTTATTTTTGTACCAGTGGAATCAGCCCTTTACCTATTAGGATTGATGGAGCACCTTGGTTATTAATGTTAGTTTTACAATAAGGTAACTAGATAGCGCGGCGCTACTGTGCACTGCTAGATTATTTGCAAAAAAGTTTGTACGCGCCAGGTCTACAGCTCACAGAGCCACTAGTTGTAAGTTGTTTATTTTTAGTCTACTGAATATCCTTTTAAATAACTAATATGAGTTGTAAAGTATCTAAAAGCGCCTTTTATTTATTTAGATGAGAAGCAGAGTGTATCACTCGGACGCAAATTTATTTTTCCTCGGGCGAAGTATATTGAATTCCTCGCTACGTTTAGGATTCTATTTAAGAATCCTTCACTTCGCTCTCACTCAAAATAACGCCCTTGTCGTCAAAATATTATTTTGCTCCCTAGTAATAGTAATACAATCTACTATGCTATCGTTTTTCTAGTAGTTGCAACAGCTCTCTATAGATATTTAAAGTTTACATTTCATCTATTTGACGTACACTAATAAAGTTATACAACACAAAGGCACATTCCAACGGTATATAATTTATTGTCATAAGTTCATTTTTGGAAGGCCAGATATTTAAAGATTACATGTCATCTATTTGACGTACACTAATAAAGTCACACAACACAAAGGCACATTCCAACGGTATATAATTTATTGTCATAAGTTCATTTTTGGAAGGCCAGGCGTATTTTTTTAGCTTTTAAGCTAGTTATTCTGTTTTTTTGATTGGGCTACATATCGATTGACTGGAACACTCAAGCCATCATTCAGTTCACAGATAAGTTGCCGGTAAAGGTTAATGACGCGAGCTGTCAGTCAGTGAAACAAGTGCAAACGCAAAAATGTCGCATCCAATTCTACACACGCAAATTTAATAGCGAAATGTTTTGTTTGAACCCTCATGTTTGCGGGTTTTCTATTTTTTGGGTAACATACGCCAAACGTTTGTGCCTGGTTACGTCAGTACTATAAATAATTTCGCAGCCCTATGTATTTACACACACATTTGGCGCTCATACAAACTCCTCTGTTTATATGCGAGAGTAGTAGGTATTTAAATCAACGCGATTTCATGGAGTAGCCGGGGTGTGACCTAACCTAGCGTTTTAAAGCAAAATAAACAATTGAAGACGTACATCACAAACTGGCGAGGCGATTTAAATCCTCCACAAACAGTACAATATTGTGTAGTATTATAATAAGCACTCCAGCAGTTTAAACAATGGCATTGTGTCCAGCAACACGTATATTATTAGCCCGCTTGATCTCTGCCCCGACTGTTGTTATAGCCGGAGGAATTTGAGCCAGAATATTGTGATGCGCTGCGATGCCCGTATGGTTTGTTTCAATTTGAGAGTAAATTAATTTGAGTGGATGCTGAAATGGATTGCATTTGACAGAATGTAAAAAAACAAAAACCAGACTGTGAATCAAACTAAAAGGAGGACAACAAGCTTTATATTTTTGATTTAGAAATATAACATGCAGTCGGAGGCATAAAGAGTTAGCTCGCCAGGTTCTAGCTGATACCGTCAAAGGTAAAATTAAATACATGATGCCTCCGACTAAATGGTAATTTGAAACGAAAAATTATAAGGGAAACTTAACATGATTTTGAAATACCTATTCAATGATACCCTACTTGACATAGCTGGTCTACTTTCAGTTATTTCTTTATCACAATATGGCGTCTGGTTGTCGACATATTGGATTTTGATTACTGTCATGTCATTAGTAGCACTCGCAAGATTAATTAAGACAAATCGATTGACGTAAGAATCATCAAAATCGGTCCACGCGTTTGGTCTATATAGTGCCACAAAGGAACAGACATACATACACATACAGCCTTACTAATAAAGTTTTATTCACTGTGTATACACATTGTATAACACAAAAGCTGACCAATAAAAATATTTGTGGCTTAAACATTGTATACAGTTGGTATACAGATGTTACAATATCAACTGAGGCTATCCATTTTTTACACAGCCAGGGACCCTTGTCTAGCGGGTGTATACGGGGTAAAGATGGCGGACTTCACTATTGTCAGCTGATCGGCGTTTTGTATAAACATAGTAACTATTATTAAATCTGCCCTATTCTGTGAAAAACGTTTTGTAGTGTGCCATATTTTTGTTAAATTGTGTGTTTTTGTACTAAAATGGATTACCTGAATATGTCGATATTTGACCAATGGGACATAGAGGAGGAAAATCAAAGAAATCGAAAGCATTTTAAAGAACGTGCAGATCCATTTCTTTTGAATGATGCTGATTTTAAATATAAATACATGTTTACAAAAAAAAATGTAAAAACAATTGGCAATTTAATCAACGATGATATAATTCAGGATACAAGAGGAGGAGGAATTCCTGCAGAGCTACAAGTTCTAACAGCGAAACGGATTTGGGCACGCCAAGAAGTCCAAGGTGACGCTGCAGACCTCCATGGTATAAATGGTCCATGGCTCCAGAAATCTATAACAAATATCTGTCGTCGGGTAGCGTTGGCCTTGGCCAGCAAGGCTAATCTTTTCATTTTCATGCCCAATGGCTTGGAGGAACAAGAGGAAGTCGTGGCAGGATTTCGGAGAATATGTGGTTTTCGAAACACCATCGGCGCAATAGATTGCACACATATAAAAATAAAAATATATAAAAAAAGTTGGCGGCTAATCAGGACAGTATTATGTTAATAGAAAAGGTTATTATTCCATGAATGTGCAAGTTATATGTGATGCATCGTTGAAAATAAGGGACATAGTAGTGCGATGGAGGGGCAACACTCACGATTCTAGAATCTTCAGGGAGAGTCGGATACGAGAAAGAGTTGAAGCCGGTTAATTTGTGGGACATATTATTGGAGATTCTGGGTATGCACTAACACCGTATCTCTCCACACCTGTGCTTAACCCAAGGTCGCCAGGGGAAGATGCATACAACAGGGCCCATATTCTTACCAGAAACACAGTTGAAAGATGTTTTGGCCTTTGGAAACAAAGATTCCGATGCTCGTTAACTGGGTTCACAGTGACCTTAGAAAATTTAAAATTGTATCTAGTAGCACTTGCCGTGTTGCATAATATCGCCATAGATATGGGTGAAGAGGTTGAAGAAAGAGAGAGTAACTTAGAGTCTCTAACTTGAATGATGAAAATTCCCAAAATCTAGTTCCACCAATACATCAGCAAGAAAACAGGCAAGGCCAAGTAGCTCGGAGCATGTTTATACAAATATATTTCTAAAATAAAATATTTATACATAAAATTCATGTAGTTTTTATTCATTATATTTTGATAGCTGTTTTTCAAGCAGCTCATTCTATAATTGTATATTTTTTATTCGTAAGACATGTTCTTCTTGCGCCCGTGCATCAGTTTTAATAATGTGTTCCATTTTTAGTATGTGTTCCTCTCGTAGAAATGTTATGAGTGCCGTATCTCTCTCTTTTTTCTTTTGTCTGATGTCACTTTTAGCTCCTGAAATGGAAAAATACTCTAGAATTAATTAATTTAAATTTATAAAATTAACATTGTAAACATACAAGATACACAAAGAACAACAGATAATATATTGTATTATAATAATATAATATATTGTATCAGATTTTTTATATTGTATTATCTGTGTTGTTTGTTGTTTGTCGTATGAGGTAGTGCTGGCCTCTGATGTCAGAGTTTATCAAGCCGCCCGAGGGCCTCTGACATGGCTTAACGACTGTTTTTAATCAATAACAGCTGGTACCGACAGCTTAACGTGCCCTCCGAAGCACGGAGCGATGGAAAACCGCACATAACTTAGAAAAGTCATTGGTGTGTAGCCTAGGTTTTGAACCCGGTATCGTTGGATTCTAAATTGCACTATAGAACCGTTAGGCCACCATCGCTCTCGAATCTATTATCTGTTGTTCTTATATAATTAACTGTATATAATAATAAAAAAAATAATTGATAAATGAAAAAATACTCTAGAATTAATTAATTTAAATTTATATAATTAACATTGTAAACATACAAGATACACAAAGAACAACTAACTGCATTTTTTTTTTTAATTAACTATATATCTTACTGTATATCATACAGTAAGATATACAGTTAATTATATTCAAATCTATAAAGTTCATAGTTGGAGTGGCAAAAGTTTTGCTTAGGAATCTTGAAGACAGGGTTTGATTCCCAGGTCAGATAGATAATGGGTTTTTCTGATCTGCCCTACTCCATCATTGGTTCCATAGTATGAGGCCATCTCTATTTTAAATATATTTACCGGACTACAGCAAAGCAAAGGAAGGGTAATGAATTTAACAGTCTGATGTTCCACCATAGCGCGTCGCCCCTATTGGTTTGATTTTGACAAACGAGGTGTCAATCAATTCGTCTTCAGGTATATTGTCATAGGTTTTTTTACCCAACTACAAAGGTAAGGCAAAATATGGGTTATGTGTTTAAACTAAAAACTTAGTCCGATTTTGACAAGCGAGGTATCAATCGAATCTCCTTCATCGCAAGAAGTGTTGCTATTTTTGACCCAACCGTAGTTAGGTTTTATTTATTGAACTTAAGTCTTGTTACTAAACGGATTCGTATTGGCGATAGCCCCCCAGGTTGGCCTTCCACCCCCAGTACCTTCTGAAATTAATTAAGCCTGCACAGATTGCTGCAATAGCGGCGATTAATTTGTAATAATATTAATGCACTACAAATAAGAAGTACTGCATGGATGTAATGAATCAATAGCATGCATGATCTTGCCTGATCTTTGATAAAATCATCATCTTGCATTTCCTCTAAATTGATAATGTCATCTGTATCATCTATTTTGGTTACATTTGCACTCTGTAATGAAATATTGTTGAATATTTAATATAAAAAAAGGGATGTATACATTTTTAAACTGTTATCATAATCAGATGATGACAATGCTTACTTACATGAGTAATTTTATCACAGTCAAATTCGTTGACACCTTCTTCAAATTCCAATGGCAAAGTTTCTAAAATATCAATAGTATTTTGGTCCAGACTTGGTACTTGTTCAACTCCTCCTGTTTGCTTGAGTGACTTTTTAAAACTTGAATAGCACTTCTTAGCATCAATTTTGAGAGTGCGCCACTGTTGTTTTATTTCAGCCAAAGTTCTCTGCTTTGTATTCAATTCATTAAAGCTGAAATATAAAAAAAAACTTAAGTATTTATGATCCATCAACAATTTCGTATTTAATTATCTACAATAATGTTGTTTGTTCATCCGAGGTTATAAACATTTACCTTTCGTACACTTTTTGCCATGCTATTTTTTTATTCTTGTTTGTGTTTGTGTCGACACACTTATTTTCTATGGTATTCAGCTTATCTTTCAAACAATCCCTGAGAAGAGCCTGAAACAAAAATGAACAAAAACTCAAAATCTGAAGAAATTTACGGTAAGTATGAAAAAAGTAACATAAAACAATACTGATTTTACCTTCTCCGCATTATCCCAATTAGAATTACGTTTTCGTTTTTTGCTACCTACATCTTCCATTGTTATATTTTTTGATAAACCTCACTGATGAAACTGTGCGTAACTTATATTGAAAGAATTTAATTGATTACAAACAAACGTTTCAGGTTAGGTTATGAACTCGTCTCGTCTGCCAATTTGGTAAGATGACATAGATTGTTCCGTTCTGAAATTTGTTTTTAGTCTCCCATTCTAACCGAAAATATATATATATTCAATTAGATCAACGTATTTAGGACAAGAATTTCAAAAAAAACAACATAGTTTGAATAATATTGCATTCCTAAAACGAAATTTTATGAGTAGTATTAATAATTACTGAGTTTCAAAAAAAAATAGTTTACGGTAACTATTTTGAACGAAAACAGTTTCTAAACGAATTGACCAAAAGTTGCCAGATGAAAAAGAAAAAAGTGTTAAACATCTGTGTAAATGCCCACCGCCTATTCAACGTTTATTAGTCAAACAATGGATTGACACGTGTTCACGTATTCACTTGCTATTCACTGTGTAACTGTACAATGGTTTAACAGATGTGTAAGCAAATTTTTATTAGTAAGGCTGTAGTAGAGGTCTTTGCGTTGCGCAGTCTGGTAAAAAATTAAAGTATTTTATTGTTAATAGTCAAAATAATAGCACTTTTACAAGTGAAACATCTCATCAACAATGAGATAAACATAAATTAATTAAACTAAATTCCCCTTTCATGTGTCGACTCAAGAGTTGATTCTCGCACGGAAAAAAATATACGCTTCTGACTCTACCGGTGCTTCGGAAATACGCCCGTTAGAGAAGAGAGCACCAAGAAACTACGGCGATATATGTAATTTTCTCCATTGTTCTCAATGTTTATATATTTTTTTAATACACAAATTTATACAAATAATAATACATAGCCTATGTAAGTATGTACTTCTATAAAAAATGCACCTGCAAATATCCGGGGCGTTTCATATTACGCACTATATCCTAGAACTAGACTATAAATAAATATTCAGTCTACTATAATCAAAATTACACAGCGTGTAAACACGTAGCTCGTTCGAAATTGGGTCAGCCGTTTTTCAGTCTCTGGAGCATGTAAATCAGTTTGAAGGGAGGTATTTATTATACAGGCTGTCCGGTAAATGATGCATATATATTTTCAGAGTGGAGTTGCCATGTCACCCTCGTCAGGTTATCCTTCATTTACGTGACAGCATGTATAATTACTTTATTAACAACACAAGCGACCCGCCCCGGCTTCACACGGGTAGATATATAGAAAGATAAAATTTGTAGGTACTTTATTTGGACAAATAGAACAACAACAATTTCTTACAAAAAATGTTTATGTTTATAGGTTTTATACTCACGTACCATTTCGTCTATTGTATTATTCTGTTTAACGCAAGGAGGTTCAATTACGGTTACTATTTCGTGTAGAGCATTTCCTACGTCAATGATTATTAGATGTTCTGTGATTTCGTTTTCATGGCAATTTTCCATATACAAATACCCGTATCTCCGTCTTAGTTTGTGATCTTACGTAGTATTTATATACTCGTTGGTTTGTGATACAAAGTAATCGAGATTTTTTGCAAAATTTAATACCTCTGGTTTCATTATTGCAATTTTCTAAAGGAACTCTAATTTTTTGAAAATAATATCTTGCTAGTGTTACTCGCTGATAATTTAGCTTTCTTTATGTGAAAGAGTTTTTAAAATCGGGTCTGTATTTTTTGAGTTTATCTATTACAAATAAACAAACAAACAAACAAACAATCAAATCTTTCCTCTTTATAATATTAGTGTAGATAAACTTAGGGGCGATACCCGCTCACGAAATACTATAAAGACCTCTAGAATTTTAAAGTTTTGCCTGTGAGTTCTTGAAGTCACCGAATAGAAAAAACTAGCTTAAACACTAAAAAAAAAAACGCGCCTGCCCTACCAAAAAAGAACTTATGGCATTACATTATATACTATCGGAAAGTGCTTACCAAGGCCTTTAATTTTTAACCCATATTGTAAAAAATGTTTTTTTTTTCTCATTTGTATATGGAGCCATACTGCCGCCAAATAGAATAAAAAAATATAGCCTATGTTACTCGGAGGGGTGTAAGGATTCTAACGATACCCCGTACGTCTAATTCAGTTCTAATCAGATCAGACATATAAAACTTATGGTGGATTAAATAAATTCACATGCATACAAACATACGTGAATCCTAAAAACATTACACTCCTTTTTTGGGCAGTCGTATAAAAAATACATGGTACTCTTGAGTCTTATATCTAGTAGAGAAAAAATATCTTAGATACTCCTTTTTAAAATACTTTTTTTGAGGCTTTTATTTATTTTTGGAACATTTACTAGCATGTTATTTATATTCGAGCTAATGAAGTCATAAAAAAACTTGGCATTTTTATAATAAAAAATACGTACGCTGCTTTTGTTAGTATCGGATTTCCCGCCATACCCGCAGCGCGCACAATACCAAACCTACAATTTTATTATTGTTGTGGAAAGTATTCATGAATAATTGGTTGGTTTATTATTTAAAAGTAGCTCAGCGAGCTATGGAGAGAGCTACGCTTGGTGTTTCATCTCTAAAGCAGGAGTCTCAAACTTTTTAGTCTAAGAGCCAGACTGATTACTCCACAAAGCCCCAAGGGCTAAGATCTATCTAGCTCATCAGATTAAAATACAATTATAATTTTGAAAACTTAAATAAATTGAATATTGAATTTCTGCATATTGCCATTTCGGTACTAGCCGGCTAACATTTCTCGCGAACCCGCACGCGTCCGTGAACATACCTATTCGTATTGTTGAAAAGTAATAAAATCAAAGCGAATATTTTGAGCTATGTCGGGTATATTACGATTTCCTCAGCGTGCGAAAATATATAAAAAAAACAAAGGCACGAGCAAAGCGAGCGCATAAATATCTAACTATTAATTTATAGCAAACAATGTAGAATAATTATTGAGGATCTCTTGGGTAGGTATATGAAAGCAGCCAATATCAACAACAAAGCGCGAGTGTAGCGAGCGCGATAATTTCAAGCTACTTCTAGAAAAACTGAACGAAAACAAAGGATTTCTTGAGATCTCAATAGATCTGCCGTAACCCGTCATTCGAAAGTCAGATTAGAACAAAATAATAAAACATCTGATTGTAATTTTGATTACTTTAAATAAATTAAAAAATGAGCTGGATTAAGGCACGCCAGGACCGCTGTCGCGGCCGGATTGGTGATGCTTGCAGGCTGGATTAGGACCACGGGCCGTAGTTTGGAGACCCCTGCTCTAAAGGATAGAATCCGTTATGAGGTGATTCGCCAGAGAACCAAGGTGACCGACATAGCTCAAAGAATTAACATACGCTAAAGTGGCAATGGGTCGGACACATAACTCGAAGAACCGTCGAAATAAACGGGTTCTGGACTGGAGACCGCGTTTAGGCGAATCTAGTGTAAGGTCGGTTAGGTGGAGTGACGACTTGCGAAAGACGTAAGGCAGTAACTGGATGAGAAAAGCCGAAGATCGGGCTCAGTGGCGTTCACAAGGAGAGACCTACGTCTAGCAGTGGACGAATACGGGCTGACTGACGATTACGTCGCCTAAATGCTACACTTCAATACCAATCTAATTTGATGCAATAAGTTCACGCATATCATGCACTAACTAAAACTAAATTAATCATAGCATATTTTTTTACAGGTCTGATCTGGTTGATAGTGCCAGTATCGATGATCATCTGCAACGACGTGATGGCCTACGTGTTCGGCTTCTTCTTCGGCAAGACGCCGCTGATCAAGCTCAGTCCCAAGAAGACCTGGGAGGGGTTCATCGGGGGAGGGTTCTCTACTGTCCTCTTTGGATTGGTGGTGAGTCAAAATCGTTTTTAATCGACTTCATAAAGGAAGAGGTTTGTTTCAAATCTGTTAAATGGGACAGTTCCCATTAAAAAGATTTGAAACAAGGCTCGTTCCAAGCGGCAAGAATGTTAAAAAAAATACTGAGTATAATCGGCCAAAAAAAACGAGTGCATATGGCGGCTGCGTATATGTGCGTGAGTGGATAATTTGTGGTGTTTTGTGATTGATACACAATTTCATCGCAAAAGACTATATTGGTTATTATTTTTTTGAGTACTTGACAGAATTAACACGACTAAAAAGATCGAGACTTTGCTGCAATGTGGCGGCCGATCGGTAAGTTTGTGCGTGAGGCTTACGCGTATGAGCGGATCGGCATATCTTGAGTGCTTCACTTTCGATTTGGCGGTGTGGACTGCGTCTTTTTTTAACCTTCTTGGTAGGATCGGTATTTTTTTAGTAAGGCGACTTTCTTCAAATTGTTCTCGATCGCCTGAGTGGCAGGCTTAAAACAAACCGATCACGAGTCACTCGTTCTTTTTTCGCTGCTTTTGTGATTATAATTATCGGCTTTTTATCCGTATAATTATATGCTTTTATACCATTCCCCCCCTAAAGAGCACTAAAAATAATGAATAAAAATCATTTTTAATCACTATTTTGGTCTTTGAATTTAGAACACACCAATTTATTCGACCTCCATCTCAATGCTGTACAACCTCCTTGTGCAAAAAATACTCGATACAAACTCCTTGTGCAAAGAATACTCGACATGCAAACTCCTTGTGCAAATAACTCGGTCGACATTTTCGACAAGGATGGTAAATGCATTAGAATAAAATCTGTTTTGTGGTGTTGCTGTCATTATTAAATTGGCGCTATTTTGAATACTTTAAGTTGTACGAACACGAAGTTTAGTGTTACATAGTAATAAATCGATTGAAAATGCATTCAAGGGATGAAGAAGATGTGTTAACACCTGAGCTTATGAAAGAGAGGGCGGCCGATACGAGTACAGTAGAAAACTTGCCACCCAACAAATCACGGCTGGTTTACATAAAAGCCTACGATGAGTTTTGCAAATGGAAAAATGAAAATCGAAAATTACTCATAATTTTAGTAATAGTTCCAATTTTAATGGGCATTTTAATTAATTTAACCTTCCCTTTTTCTTCATTAAATGTTTATTTTCGCTTATCTTTCTTTTTCTCGTAGTCATGGTATAAATAAAGTATAGTATGCAACTCTTGAATAAAACGGAATTATATCGAGGGCCATGAATCACTCGCGTCGCTCAGGATTTAACACTTTCATCATGAATCACTCCCTACGGTCATGATTCAGTCGTTAGAATCCTTCACTTGCTCGTTATTCATCTATGGCACTCGCTTTAAATCCGTCCATTATTCACTTATTGCATATAAGACATATAGAGAATATTTCTTCTTATTTAAGAGCTCAGCTCTTGTCGGTGTAGTAATTTCCAGCGTTCCCTATCTTCAGCCAAAGCTTTGACTTCCCTATACGACATGACATTTATCTTCTTTATTTGATCTGTAAATTTTCTTCTAGGTCTGCCTCTGCCTCTCGTCCCGTCTACCTTTCCTTCTGTGATGGTTTTTATGAAGTTGTCATGTCGTATAAGGTGGCCAAACATCTTTCCTCTTCTACTTTCTATGGTCGCCATTAAGTTTCGTTTTTCTTGGACGAGGTGGAGTACTTCTTCGTTCGACTTTCTTTCAGTCCAGCTTATTTTCTCCATGCGCCTCCAACACCACATTTCAAATGCTTCCAGCCTTTCCCGGTCTTTCCCGGTCTTTCTGTGTATTGTCCAAGTCTCGCTTCCGTACAGAGCAATACTCCAGATGTAATTTTTTTTTAACCTTTTTCTGAGATGTTTTGCAATTTTGGATTTAAGGAGATGTTTTTTGTTGTTGAATGCTCTTTTTGCCATCGATATTCGAGCTTTAATATCAGGCGTGCATCTGGAGTCATTGCTGATAAGGCTTCCTAAATATTTTCCTAATATTTTTAATATTGGGCTATTGTTTAATTTAATTTGGTTTCTAGTCGGTAAATTTTTAGTGATTGTCATTGATTTTATTTGTTGACATTAATTTTTAATCCAATTTCTTGAAAGGCAGCACCTTTGAATTTTACAAGATTTTCTAATGCCTTCTGATTCACTGCCGCGATGTCATCTGCGTAACGTATGAAAAATACTCGTTCTCCGTTAATTTTAATTCCTCCGCTTTCTGACTTTTATTATTTTACTAATCGCGTTTTCAGTAAATATGTTAAATATTGTTGGTGAAAGAGGGCATCCCTGTCTTACGCCTCGCCTTATTCTTGGCTTTGTTGTTTTGTTTTGTTTCCTACTTCTTTTTCAGTTTCTTGGTTTCCGTATAGTTTGTATATGATTCTTCTATATCTGTAATCTAAACCTATATTTTTGAGTGTATTCATATTTTGTTTCCAATTTACTTTATCGAATGCGTTTTCGATATCTATAAATGCTATATGTGCTTCAAGACCTAATCTATTCTTCTGCTGGTAATGAGCCCAAGTGCCAGAATAACCTCACGCGTGCCTTTTCCTCTTCTAAATCCGTATTGATCATTACTAATGCTGCGCTCGGCTGTTGGACTTATTCTGTTATACATGTTTTTTTTATGCATGAGAGATAAGACTGTTCTGTGTTCTTCACACTTATGTGTATTCAGCTTTTTAGGTAGCATAACTGTTTTTGTGGTTTGAAAGTCATTAGGGATATTTCCTGTAGTATACATATGTTGGATTAATTTGAATATTTCATGTAGTAATGGGTCGCACACTGAGTATTTAATCAGTTCAATGTTTATTTGGTCTTGTCCTACTGCTTTTCCGTTTTGTATGTTTTGTAGAGTTTTATCAAATTCTTCTCTTAATATAGGGCCTAGATTATCATTATCTATTAAATTTTCATCTTCTAGGTCAACTTCGTTAAAGTAAACGAAGATTAACGAAGAGAATATCTGTTTATTGTTAAAAAAAAACGTTATACGTAAAAAAAAATATTTCAAAAAACCTGTGGGTTTTGCTGTTTATTCAGGCAGTTACTCTTTATTTCAATCCTAATAAACACGCATCCTATGACTGTTGGAGGGTGGGGATGGGGTGGAACACACACAGCGCCCATTGTTCTCTGTTGTGTAGATTTTAGTAAATCTGGCCTGTAATGTAATTTTTGCTTCTCGTGCTCGAAAAGTTCTTGTTTATGCTGGGTGTAGGTGACATAAAAATGCATTTTATGCTCTATTGCATAATAGTGTTTTACTTCGCTAATTCTATATTCTCCGACCGAAGCTTATTATTTCATATGTTTTTTTTTAAAGAGGCTCTAATGAGGCCCTCGTATTTTCTTAGCAGTATTTAAATGTTTGGTTATATTAAATATCATTTTTTATTCATGTAGAAAGTTTATAAAAAAGCGAGAAAGAAGCTCTCCGCTTTTCTTATTAGTATTTAAATAAGATAAGATAAAATACTATAAGATAAGTCAAGTTAAGTAAGTTAGATTAAGTCATGATAAGACCACTGTTTAATTTCCTCGCAATTTAAGTAACTAGTTTATAAAACAAGTTACTTAATTTGTTACTCTAATTTCATTTACTTCAATATTTGCCCTCGCCTACGGCTCGGGAGGATAAATGTCTCGAATAAAATAGCTTGTACAACAAGTGCATAAGGCACTTTGTTGTACAAGCTACTATGTTGGTTTAATGAATAACTAAAGTTCTTTGTATTTATTCGAACAACTGAGTCACGCTCACAAGACAGAAATGTAGCTTGCTTGATGTTAATTACGGAGGTCAAGGTACCCCTTCAGTTCAAACGTTGTAGTTTATTTTCACCGGAACCGTATAAAGGGAGTAATGTGCAGTTGTTTATGGTATAAAGCGTTAGACTTAAAATAGTAGTTTATGAAACGGTTGCATAATAAGGGGTATTAAAACACGAGGGTGAGTTTAATAAACGAGCCGTAGGCGAGTTTTTTATTAGTATTACTCGAGTGTTTCAATACCTAGTTATGTGCCGTTTCATACACTACTTTATCTACACTCATGCAATAGGAGCTTACATTTAATGAAAAAAAATATGTTGTAATATTTTCTTGATTTTCTCGATAAAAGCTCGTTCGTCATGTTCGTTGCTGTTTCCGTGATGTCAGGTGGAGTCGAATTCCTCTCACTAACACTGCTGTCGGACATTTTAAATAAGGATAAAACTTTGATCAACAAAAACACAAACACATTAAATAAGTTAGGTATGTACTAATTGAATGTAAAGTAAATTATGGCGCCAAAATCCACTCCACAGCGAATTTGCGCGCAAACGGTCTAACACGCGTTGCCATAGATAATTAATGGCGAAAACCCTCGTAGTAAGGAGCCAAACCGGTGCTCTTATGGGGTTTTCTTTTTCTTATTAGAGACGTGCCGTGCGTAATGTATGTCATTATGCGACCATTTTTGAGTTTATAATCCGGATTTTACGATATGTGTAGATAAACACCTTAATAAAACATATTTGTTATATTTCTAGTCTATGTTGTTTGGTAATATACGCGCAGGGGACAGAATTGTGTAACGCGAAACACGTGTCGTTCGTGACGTATTAATACTGCGGCAGTTTTGGTCCACACAATAAACAAAAAATATTAAAATAAATCTAGGAATAAACAAACATATGTCACATTCACACTTTTAGTGGCTACTGAAATTATCAATTTAAAACAGATTTGGACGTCAATTGTCGCGGAACGTGCGTGCGATTGAGGTGAACGAACGTTTGATTGAATACGATCATCAAATGATTCCGTAGATGTCACACTATCACACACCATTTCTTTTTTTTTATGGAGAATATAGCTTTTCGTGTGCGAAGAACGACGGCCTCTTAGTTCTTCATAGGGTTACTTAATTTCGTTTAGCTTTCAAATCGTTTTTTATCGATAGCTCGGGTTCTATTGGATTGAGGTGCATACTACACCAGATTTTAAGTCAAAACTTGAGCAATTTAAAGTGAAAACCGCATTTCAATCGGTTCAGTAGTTTTTACGTGAAGCGCTAACAGACAGACACGATTTAAAAAAAAACTATAAGCTTGTTCAGTAACCTTTTAAGTAATCTAAACCAATTTTTAAAATGAATTTTCTTGTACATATTTTTTGTTACTTATTGCTTATTATAATAATTAAAATATATTTTGATAGAATAATCATCATCATCATCATCATCATCATCATGCCATAGAAGAGTACATTCAAACATCTATCTATTCTATAAGTGTGGTTTTCCTTCGCTCCGTGCTTCGGAGGACATGTTAAGCTGTCGCTCTCAGCTATTATTAATAGCAGTCGTTAAGCCATTATGGCCCTCGGGAGGCCTGACTAACTCTGACACCATAGACCATTACTACCTCACAAGACAAACAAACAAAGAAGAGTTCATTAACTTGATGTTAAATAACTGACCTTACTAACTTGGTTCTCGTCACTGCGACTCAAAGTCTTGGGCTCCGACACAGTCTTCTCTATTCTGTTCAAATTCACACTCTACGTTTATCTTTACAGATCTCCTACATGATGTCTCAGTACCCGTACCTGGTGTGCCCCATCGAGTACTCTGAAAGCCTCGGCCGCATGACCATGGACTGCGAACCCTCACTCCTGTTCCGGCTTCAAGAGTACACCCCGCCTCAGTTCGTGCAGCCTCTGATGAAGATCGTAAGTACTGTGGTTTTGCCAGCGGATATCGGACCTTGCTGTAACGGAACTAAGCTCAATATTCTTACCGGTTATGACTCTATTATACTCCAGAAAGATGTACGTCTCGTAAAAATTTGAAAGTGCTGCGAATCCCTCTCAATAATCTACGAAAAATAAGTGCTGGCATTTCTGAAACGATTTGGATGATTTATTATGTGGTTTGCAGTGTAAGCTCAATATTCTTAATTTCTTACCGGTTATGACTCTATTATACTCCAGAAAGATGTACGTCTCGTAAAAATTTGAAAGTGCTGCGAATCCCTCTCAATAATCTACGAAAAATAAGTGCTGGCATTTCTGAAACGATTTGGATGATTTATTATGTGGTTTGCAGTGTAAGCTCAATATTCTTAATTTCTTACCGGTTATGACTCTATTATACTCCAGAAAGATGTACGTCTCGTAAAAATTTGAAAGTGCTGCGAATCCCTCTCAATAATCTACGAAAAATAAGTGCTGGCATTTCTGAAACGATTTGGATGATTTATTATGTGGTTTGCAGTGTAGTTCCGTTAAGTAAAGAACAATGGCGGACCCACATACATATTTTTAGGTCATAAAAATTACGGCGTATTCAGTATCGCTAGTAATTCAGCATCATTTCCTGAAACTGTTAGTCTAAGATTTTTTATTTAGAAGGCCAGGAATAATTGTTACTAGGCTTCAAAGTTTTGTAGGTTATGTCACTGTTACCGACTTTTGAAACAAGTCTTGGAGATTTTAATTATTTTATCTGCTTACTTAGGTAAGAAATTAAGTATTTATGCGTGATAAATATAATGTTTAAAGATATTGTGCCTATTTAATTACCTATCTAGTAACAGACTAGGCTTTTGAATAATAACTAATTTCAATATGTTACTGCCTAGCGAGATTACAAAACAGTATGTTTGGATATGTTGCTGCTGTTTCACTATTCAGGGAAACAGTTGTCCAATATTATTAATAACTAGGTAAACAAAACAAAAAATATTATTGAAAGATTTATTTGTTATCAAGTGATATTTTACCTACCATATTATAAATAGATACCTAGGTACCTATAATAAAGAAAGATGATGACGAACAATGTTTACTACTAAACATTGTTCGTCATCATCTTCCCTTATTATTACACTGTCCAGAAACTGCCGGTGCTGAAATATTTTGCTGGTGTCTGGCACTAGGAATCAGGAAGAAACCTCAGCTCCATGGACCTCTATATTCACTTTAGAGAAGTCTGGAGAAACATCAACAAAATTTGGTAGCGTTGTCGATTAAGGCCAAAGGGAAATCCTAATTATAAAGGTTTTTCAAATGGAAGAAATTGAATTGAATGAAAAGAACGAGCTATCCACGAGATAACGCCTGGACGGATTTTGATGAAATTTGGAATGGAGATAGGACAGTTTATCCCGGAAATTGTAAGATTTCACGGGAAAACTAGAAAATGTTGATCACTCGCTGTTAGGAACGGTTGCCATGAAAATGAAATAATAACAAGTCTGTCAAAACACATCAAGAACGTTGGTGCTATACTTTTACATTGGTTTTTAATGTCCTAGAAGAACATAGGATGCTCTTTTTCGCGATAAACCGTAGACCGCGCGGACGAAGTCGTGGGCGAAAGCTAGTATGTTTATAAAACAAGGCATTTTATCCTCGACTTCAATATCTATCCTCGCGTTCGGCTCGGGCGGATAAAATGTCTTGTTTTATGCACTTGTTGTACAATCTACTGTTTATGCTCTTTCCTATACTCCTTTGCAAGTAATAAAATGTTGTAAACTGTTTACCCACAGATCGGAATGGAGAAGTTCAACATGTACCCGTTTATGATCCACTCTCTGGCGCTCAGCATCTTCAGCTCCGTCATCGGTCCGTTTGGAGGGTTTTTCGCTTCTGGATTCAAGAGGGCTTTCAAGATCAAGGTAATCTTACGACACAGGTATAAAACACACGCCTATACAGCAAAGACAAACTCAAAGTATTTATTGTAAAATAGATACCACTTTTACAAGTCATAAAAACTTTACATCTCATGAACAAGGAGATAGACATAATAGGTAAGTATAAATTAAAAGTTATTTTTATAATTGCAAAGTAATTTTTTATTTATTTTATTTCCATTGTTATCTAGTTGAGAGCTACCCTGAAAGTTTCAGCCGGATAGCTAATCGGGTAGTGCTCGAAATTTGAGTTGCAAGATTCCAGGACAGACAGAAATACGTAGATAGAATACATACATACAAGACCAAGTCAATAAAATTAATGAATGATTGACCGAGCGAGCGCGTAGCGTTTCCGTTTCAGCTTGGGCAAAAATGCTTTGTTATATCCGGCGGACGTCCGGCTGTTCTCCTCTACAGGTCGCATTTCTCAATCGATTCTCTTGAAATTTTGTGACCAGGTTTGATAATTATGTGTTTTTTTTTGTCGATTCAGTAATTCGTTTTTTTTTCATAATGACGGAGATATAGGTGTCGAAACCGTAAAAAACACATTTTAGCCATTTGGTTGACATATAACCATATCAAAGTTTATTTTTTGTTAAAAGATGAGAGGCTATGTTAGCCTGACGGGGCGCCGCGACTATGTCTCTTTGTACATATACATGCAAAGCGAAAAGCGACCGTTTGTAAATACGTAGGGAAACCGTCCGCATATCCCATAATAAGGTATATTCTTAGGAGTTTCGAATGGCATTTATACTTTTTTAAATGGTAATAAACGTGACGAATATGATAGTAATATATTTGTGCTTCAACTAAAACAATATATCGTTTGAATATGGAACAGGCGACATTGGGTTTCATACAAAATTTGGTTTGCAGTCTATCGACCCTGTCCCACTTCGGTACAACAATCTTAATATTCGTTCCCTTTTACGCCACGGCCATTCTCTTTCGGCACTGACTGAATCGTTTTTTTCGTTTACTGTCAATTACAGTAGTCACAACGGATCTTTGTGGCTCTGAAGTTTGGCTCTGTGAACGTTTGCGCAGATACAGTTGTGAGGATAAAACAGCATAAAGTAAGCGAGATAGATGATGCGAAAAAAGTAAGCGAGTGAGCAAGGCAGTTATACAATGCTGTCTTCACCTTCAACATTGGGATTGTGCCTGGAAAATAGCAGCTAGCTGAGCGACTTGCAGACAACTTCCGAGCAACATAGATCGGTTGTGGCTACTGTCGCTAAAATTGTTTTGTTTCTAGGACTTCGGTGACGTGATCCCCGGCCATGGCGGCATCATGGACCGGTTCGACTGCCAGTTCCTCATGGCCACCTTTGTGAACGTCTACATCACCAGCTTCATCCGCATCGCAACTCCTCAGAAGTTGCTGCAGCAGGTAGCGAACACTCGTTCAGATATTTCCTGTAAACCATTACCGTTACAAACTGACTGACATCTCTAAGGATAAGTAAGCTAAAGTGGCAGTGGGTTGGTCACATTTCACGAAGAACCGATAACCGTTGGGGTAGACGAGTTTTCGAGTGGAGACCACGTTTAGACAAACGTGGTGTGTCCACCTGTGGCCAGGTGGTGCGACGATCTGCGAAATGCGGCTGGAAGAATATGGATGAGGAGAGCTGAAGACCGAGCTCAGTGACTTGCATAGGCTGATGATGATGAATGACTGACAGACAATGCCTAGCCTAACCCACGGAGGGCATATTCCTTGAGAGGGGCTAGCCTAGAGGTGGAGGTAAAGTAAGGAGAGTTTTATTTGAACAAGGTGGAGATCGGAGTTGGCAAAGTTTGCACGCGGGCAAAGCCGCGGGGTGCAGCTAGTCTATGACAAAATGGCATGTTCATCCAAAAACATGTATCTTGCTCGACTGGTTCTGTCACTAATCAGATTGTAATGTTCGGTATTGCTTGCTTGTCGTATGAGGTGAGTGCTGGCCTCTGGCGACAGTTTGTCATGCCGCACGCGGGCCTCTGACATGGCTTAACGATTGCTATTAATCAAAAACAGCTGGTACCCACAGCTTAACGTGCCATCCGAAGCACGGAGCGATGGAAAACCGCACATATCCAGACCGGTCTCACTCTTATGTTTAGGCATGAAATCGAAGCGCCGGGTGACCCGACCTAGATTCAGTTGATTCCCGCGCGCTGTCAGTGACCGGAGCGGCTCGTGTACGCGCGCGCTTAACACACTGCGGCGCGTTGTAAATTTTCCTGTGTAGTGGAAGATAAATAAGAAATATAAGAGTGGGCGACTTTATATCGCATTTGGATGCCAGAGTAAAACTTAAAATTGGCATAACTGCAACTCTAAAATATGCCGCTAGGTGGAGCTGTAACGCTATATCGCTACGGCATTTTTACTCTAGAGTGTTCTCAATTAGTGCTACATTTTGTTTTATGTAAGGTGAATGTGCATTTGCTTGCACAAATATTGTTACAAAACAAAAAATAACATTATTATTGACATGTAAATAAAAATATATGATATTTTATCCAAAAAAAACTGTTACAAGTAGTTTTATTACTATTTATTTATACGATCGTGCGGCTTCAGTGAAGGACGCGGCCGCGTGCGGTCCTCCGCAACTCGAGACGAGCTACCCTAGCAACAGCGGCGCACAGCCATTGAGTTAAGCGGTTCAGTGTAATATCGCCGTTCTCCAATACGCGCAGTGTACAAATTGTCTTGCGCTGAATAGATTTTACGACTAGGTATATTTCAGTAGATATTTAAGCATTTTCTAAAGGAGTGAGTCTCTGTACACAGTACTATTATTTATTCTGTGACACAACTAAGAAAAGTCATTGGAGCCGAGGATCGAACCCGGTATCGTTGGATTCTAACGCGCACTAGTACACCGCATGTCATTGAATTTTAACGTTTTTGTTACTTACTGCTATTATAAGTATAAATGCGAACCATACACATAGACCTTGAAAATGATACTCATTTTAAACTGTTAAAAAATGTAACATTTCATTCTCAGGTGTACAACTTGAAACCGGAGCAGCAATTACAACTCTTCTATGCACTGAAGGAGTCCCTGGAACACCGGAACATACTCAACCTGGTACCTTAGACGGACAGCCACTTAGCTGCGGATACACCAGTGCGGTTGCGGAGCCGGAGCATTGGCGACACCAACTATTGCCAAACACATCGCCACCACGTTCCGAACGGTTTGGAATACTCCTGGTATGAAGGTCTACATAAAGAACAGTGGGCACTTTGGGAACGCTGAACCAATTGCAATAATATATGTGTTAAAAAATGGGTAATTTTATGTCTAACAATAGTTACTTTGACACCGTTCGTCCATATGTTCTGTAAGTTCCGAAGCAAGGAAGTTTTATTTCAATGTACAACTGGGAAGACTTCTTCAAACTAAATGCGGGGTATCGATTATTTGATCTTGAAAACGATTTTATAAAAAGAAGAAAGTTGAGCTGAAGCTGTTGGTGTCTCCTTCTTATTTATAGTGCCAATCCATAGACAACTGCATATTACTCCGTACTCTAGACAGGCTATTGACGTAAGTCGCAATGAGAGCATTTGATTATCGCCATTTTGGTACTGATAGCGGCAGCAGTAGTGCGTCCACTCAACTAAGGTTTTTGTACTATTATTTATTCTGTGACTAACGTCAGGAGATGAAACAATAACAATTTTAGTTCTGTGGACGCTCGATGGGGCGCTTTGAATCAGCACAGACAAAATACGGCACAGCAAATCCATAGAGATCAGTGCGCCAATCTCAGATGACAGCAAATATTTCCTATGACAAAAAAAAACGTTGTAAATTCTGTACGAGAGAGAAAGAGACTTCCCGCTTGTGTGAACGTTTACGGTAAGACTACTTTTGTATTAGAGAGATATCATTCCAGTTACATGTAAGTAAAAATAACTTCCTTGGTTCAAAGTATTGTCATGAACATGGCATATTCATTATTATTTATTTGGCAGTTTTTGATGAAAGCTTCGAACATACAATGAACTAGTGTTCAGCCTCGCGGTGATTGTTCTACGTAAAATTACCTATGATACATAAATAATTGCAATTTGTGGAGTGGTACCAGTCTCCTTTCCTTTTTGACTGAAAATTATGAATATCTACGTCGCAACCGCGCTGGTTTCTTCGGAGCTTTAGATAAATTCACGAGGTATATAGTACGAACCAAACATAATGGCGGCTGTGAAGTTGGCGCGGAGCGCTGCGCAATAGCAAATATCAGGTACGCGCGGACGTTGGAGGGGTGAGGGGATGCGCGATGCCTCGCTAACAGCGCACTTCACAGCCGCCATTAAGTTTGGTTCGTACTATATCTCATTTAGTGCAATTGACAAATCGTACGAGTGACTTTACACTTGCATGCGAAACGATGCTATTCGCTTAGCTTTAAGGTTATGCAATGTTCATATTTACTGGAAGTCCGCTTAAATGACTCGACACCACCTCGACTCTAAAGTAAAGCATTTAAAAGATAACTTTTAAGAGTGTTACTTAAAGCACATTTTACAAAAACGAGACGAGTTCGAAATATTTAATTCTCTTAATACAATGCTTCAATAAAAATTAAAAAAAACGCTTTAAGTCGAGTTGGTGTTAAGTCAGTGTACGACTAACTGTGGTGTGAAGAACCCTTTATTTAGTTATATATTTATTAGATATTTTTCATTATTTCTTTGTATTTTTAATGTTTATTATGTACCTAGATAATTTTGGTGTATATAAACGGGAGAGAAATTGGAATCATTTGATTCCTTACGTTATTTCTTTATATCCTTACATTTGTTGCATTATTATTTGATTAATTACTTTATAATGCTGCCCCAAGTATCTGTATATTTAAGTACGTTTTCTAAAAGTAATTTTTCACGTTTCGCATCAAGTGTAGGAACATTCCATGTACCTCGAAAGTTCTAGAAAAAAAATCTAGTCGCATCGCTGTTGAATCATTTATATTGTATGTCACAAATCAGAAGAACTCATACTTATTAAAAATAAGCTTTATTTATAGACATAAAAAATTTAAATATACAATATACTAAATAACCAAAGAAAACGGTACAAATGATTCATGCAGAATAAAATAGTTAGTAATTATCTCTCTTCCTGAAGTTTTTCTGTCACTTGGCTACTGAAGGTATATCATAAAATATATAAATTTAAAAAAATAGTAATAAGATGAAATATTATTAAAATATCAAATACCGCAAGCAACCATTTGTCAATTTTGTCTATTTAGACAAAATGGACAAACGCATGGTGTTTACGCATATTTATGCGTAAACACGTAAGGAATTGCTAAATTAAAAATTGTGTACATTTCCTTCTGCATTTTGTGAACTCATAGAAATAATTTACATGTTTAGAATATATTCTATAAAGTAAGATTTTTAGAAATTGTTGTCAAAAATTATAAAAAAAATACGTGTTGTAGTGCTAAAATATAACTCGAATTTAGTTTATTTTGTCTTGTGGTAATGGTATATTTATTATCTGTAATATTTTAAAGTTTCTCGAATGTATATTTATTTTTATTTAATGTATGTCGAAAGTCTCGAAGGAATTCAATTGAATCAAAAAAAAAGATCGTTATTCAGGTTTTTTTAATGTGCTTATTAAGAGTTTAAAAAATTAAAACTGAATTCAAATTGAATTTACTTTAAAAGTAAAAGTACTAAATGAATTTTCATGAAATTTATATAAAACCACCTTGGTCTAGAGGTTCTCAAATCGTCTGCATTGTTTTGTGTGTAAGTTGCTTCCTATATCCGGGATGTAAAAATGAAATCGGATTTTTATTTGTAATGGTAGATTGTCCAGTTGGTCCCATATAGATTTCACCAAAATTGGTTCACTAGTTTTTTTGTAGTCTTTTTTTGTATTTATGTTCCCTCGTATCTCTGGGATTTCAGAAGGAACCTATTTGGATGATATTTTTTTATTGTACGCATAGACCTCCGTTGTAATTCCATAAAAAAATACATTTTAAATTTTATAAATATCAACGAAATGGTTCAGTTTTTTTAAGTAAACACTGAGACAATGAGTTAATTGAACCCATTGTCTCTTTCCAGCGAAATTAATGGCCAATGAGACTTAAAACCCAATGTACGAGTGCAGTGCACTGACGCGCAAAAAATGACAACCAAAGTTCTGAGTAGGACTGCATTTGTTATGGGCAGGCGTGAGAATTACCATCAGGCGAGCAACCTGCTCGTGTTATCACTTAATCCGCAAAAAAACTCTATTTTTCTTACAATCTCACTTCTCTTTTTCAGACCTCAAAGATTGCGAAAATGATTCAATTTTATTCCTTTGGTAGACGAACGGTCACGTTTTATTGTGTTAGGACTGGACAGGGAAGTATTCTGCATTTCTTTTTATGCTTTAGACTGAGGAACGATCGACTGCGTATGTGCTAAATTTTTTGAATGTTTACCTACTTCCGTAACCTATATCGAAATTTCCAAATTGTTAAATGAACGGAAAAATCGAACTGTGCTGTTTATATTTAAGTACCTGATTTATGGTGTTTAGTACTACTCAGGAAATATAAGTCGTATAGATGCAAAGATAGTTGATATAGGTGGAGAAATTGCATCTATACGACTTATAGTAAAAAAAATAGATTTGAATCAAATCTAAAATTGTAACAGCTTAAAAAAATGGATAAACTACATTAGCTCGCATTTAAATCTGCATCGGCGGCTATATGCTTCTCTTTCTCGCCAATTGATAAGGCGTAACAGGGTGCGAGACGCAAGATCGCAGCGAACCGCTCTCAAGAGAATGTAGTTTTTCCTCTATGGCACGTTCACGCTTTGTTATTTAGTACGTGTGTGCGAGTGAGAAGTGAATAGGGACGGCCAATCACAGCGCAGTCTCGATCTTTCGTCTCTCTCACTAAGCACCTGCACTTATCATACAATGAATTGCCCAGACAAATGTAATACCAAAATGATTTGTTATGGAAGCATTTTTCCACCACTTAATAATATTATTCTGATAGTATTTATCTATTATGCTGTCATTTTTTTAAATTATCTTGCTATAATCGCTTACATTTCGTTTTAGGTAAGTACTCATTTTGAAAAAAAAAACAGTTTCTTTTATCCTAAACAGATGGCGTTGTAATGCTATAAGAGGTATTTCAATCAAATGTATATTGCCCACAGACTAGTAATGTTAGTTGTTTTTGTTTTGTTTATGATTTCTGTCTATAGTATACACAAAAAGTCATTGTTATTTGATGTTATTGATCAAAGATATAAGAGCTTTTTTTTAAGAAAATTCTCGTACCTTTGTATGGACAATGAATCTTCCGCCGTTTCTTTAGTCCGGCGGAGGATGAATTTTCCATAGAAACATAATACCAAAATTATATTACGTTGTGTGGAAAATTCATCCTCTGCCGACCACTTAACACTCGCACTAAACTACTTAGCAATGTGTGAACGCAAGTTTATTCATATGAAATTAGTAAATGTAGCGCTTTCAATTAGGTTGTTGTTAAGTTTGGTGATCATTAATGTGATTTTACGTTACGTTGTGCTATTCTAATGTTGAGTTTTAATTTTATATGTTAAAAGCCGTACTCGTTCGCTAGATTATAGTTTCGGAATAGCATTTTTAGGTTATACAAATTAGTTTATTATTGATGTTGGTATCGCTCACAGCGTCGGATATTTGTTGAATTGTTTGACGCAGAAACAAGGTTATTTTTGTATCCATCCTTAGAAATATAAATTATAAATTAACTTTTAATATCGCCCAAACATCTAGGCTCTTCGCACGCGAGTCGTCACGCCATCGAATTGTACAATGTCCATGTTACACATGTTAGCTGGAAGAAAAGGCTAATTAGCATCAAGTTATGGAAAATTGTTTGCACATGAAAACACTAGTACTCTAGTATACTATAGTATTTTCTTCTGTATAGTTTTTTCCGTCTATCTATATAATTAATGAGTTATTTCGAGCGGAACTAAAATACTAGTTATTCCCTATTGTGACTTCGTCTTCGTCGTGCGTTTCTTACAATAGAGTCAACCTAAAACGTGTTTCGCCGGTTGTTTCGGTGTTAGTACTTCTATCTCTTATCTCTTGTTATGATAATGTTAAGTGTTTCTCTCATAACTTTAGTGACTTATCATACTTACACGTTACTGTAATGTTAGACTCACCCCTAGCCAATATTAATATCTTCTGAATTCAAAGCTGAGGTGACATGAGCTTAAAAAAAGTTGTAAAAATCAAGAGACTCTCCATAGTTCCACGTACATCTAACTGTCTGTAACGAGACCAAATGGATAGACCAAATATAAATGTTATACTGGATATAAGCATTAGATCTATCGAGAATCATCCGTAATATTACATACTTGTTGTGCCTGCGGCTTTGCCGGCGAGGTCATTTCATTTAAAAATTGCTTGTACGTGTTATTCTATGGCCAAAAGTACCTATAAATCCCTTCTATTATTTATCTATGCTATAGAGTGCAATACACTACTTTTTATTAAAATTCGTTCAGCCGTCAAATAGTTTTTTATCGATTGCCCGGCATCTAATCTTCGGATTAAAATACTGATGAACCCTAGTTAGTTAGTAATTCAAGCCCTAAGCTATCCAACAGTGAAAACCGCATCGCAATTGGTCCATTAGTTTTTACGTGATGCGTAAACAAACAGACAGACACGATTTAAAAAAAATGTTATATTCTTATATTTTTTTATTTTTTTTCTATAGATTACTTAAAATAGGCTACTGAACTCTTGTTCAGTAGCCTATTTTAAGTAACCTAGACCTTTATTTTTTTAAATTATCTTCAATGACAGTTTTTTTTAAATGTAATTCTAGAAGATTGGTTTATTAACTAACGTGAGCGTAATTCATTATTTAATAACATAAAATTGCTGTCACTTTCGTGCTATTTTGGTGTTCGGAAGTGCAGCGTTGTGTTCGTGCGGGTTCGCTTTTAATATTTAAATAAATCTTACCACTGTTCAGACCGATATAATAATAGGGTCGATAAGTAGATAATTTTAAATTATATTGAATCTACGGCGTATGACATAAGCATCAATGGGGTGGGGGCATAGACAACTGCATATTACTCCAGTGGGGGGAACACCTAGACCAAACCCAAAAAAAAATATGTTTTTTTTAACGTTTCTGTAAAAATGTTTGTGAAGCCCTATCGAGCCTTTGAACAAACAAAATCTTAAAGATTTTATTAATTATTTTAAGTTATTCACCTAGCTCTATCGTGTTATCTCTAATACTCGTTTTTTAGGATCGTGTCACCCAGCCTTTATTTCGTATACGTAGTTCAATATAAACCAAAATTAGGTTATTCTCGCATTATAATATATTCAACACATAAATACATACCTCTATAAATATTTTAAAATACTGTTTAATAAGGACCAAGCACTAATCGTAGAAACAAAATATGTAAAGTTAGTAGAGTTTTATAAATTTATTTGCCATAGGACAAATTCGCATTATTAGCTCTACTCTATATTTATTTCTCGTTAATAGTTGTAATTATTTTAATATATTTATCAAACGAATGCGTTTCTAAAAAATACATTATGAACATACATTTAGTTATCGCTTCAAATTTTATAGTACTGCTGTTGTTATTCATAGTATTAAAAGTATTGATGTACGTTAATTAAGATATAAGTATATAAATTATATGTATTGTGTTGTATGGCATTTTATGTGATAGAATTAAATGTTTATGTCAAAATAAATTATAAAAATACCTATGATTTCTGTTAAGAAAAGGACACCGCCTCAGTACACTATAAATATTGAAGTATAAATAGCCAAGTATGAACGTCAGCACATTATTTCATCATCATTATCATCATCAGCCATTACTTACACGGGCTGATTATGATAATGAGAGATGCCTATGTCCACTGCTGGACATGGCCTATCCCACAGTACGCCACTGAGCCCAGTCTTCGGCTCTTATCTTCCAACTGCTGCCAGCCGTTTTGCGTATATCATAACTCCACTAGCTTTCTTCACTGCTATATTAATTTCCCATAGTACCACCAGTGGGTCATAGCAGTGGGTCCATGGGGAAACCCCCTATTATTGTAGATCCATTTTTATAAAAGATCTTACTCCTAAATTAAAATACCTCCCTAATTACTGTAATAATGTATAAATATCCTAATTCATATAAAAACAATTTAATATTACAGTCTGTTACCGTCAAAATACAAAGTAATTTTTCATGCATAAGGTTTGAGTTATGAAATAAACGTTTATTCACACTATGGTTTTGACGGAAAAACAACAAAACTTATTAGGTAAAATAATGATGTGGTATTCGTAGCGCTAGACGTGTCTTAATATTAAATTATTTATTGTTTAAGTGACTTTATTGAGGTAATAAATGGAATCCTAAACGTAATTTTCAGTTTTATTACTAATTTACATTTGGTTGAGAATATGAACTACTAACCAAGCCAAAAGTTTATGCCAAGCAACGTCCATTGTCTTTTCAAAATAGTGCATTTGGTGATTAAGATAAAAATAAAGCTAGAGCAAAGTGTCTAGATGTTAATTTGTATGCTAAAGGCTATTAAAACAATGCTTGCCTTACTTATGGTGCATATGTTGTTTTTATTGTCTCGCAGAGGGTATGAAAAGTAGAATATTCACCTCGGGGATAAAGCCTGTCTTTTGTCACGGGCGGCATGTTGGACCCCCCTCGCTATGCTCTCAGTTCGCTGAGGGGTGCGATTTTTTAGTATCACCGAGTGATTCAAAATCAGCGAAATGACAAAAAATCACTGATTTCCCAAAAGTCGTATTTTTGAATTTCACTGGGTGAGAAAAAATATCATTCGTATGATTTCGTGTGCCTCCCCCACTCTTTTTGAAATCACCCGGTGATATTTTTGACATTTCGTTCTTATTTTCATTCATATTAATAGTTTCTATCCAAAGTTTAGTGTTGTTTTCATTATTTTAATAAATACCAACTTAGTAGACTCATCATGATAATATAAAGTGGGTATTAATATTTATATTAAAAGTACAAAAATTAGAAACGGGATATTTACCATATATGAGTATAGCTCGCGAGGCGTAAGCTGAGCTTTGCATTTGTGTGAGTGTACATAGATAGTGTGGGTGTGATAACCGGACTGTGATAGGCGCGGTGCATCCTTTGCTTGGTTTAAACTGTTTTTTGGCAACCGGCCTGAGGCGCGGTGCGTCCCTCGCGCAACTTAAGTACTGTATACTCACACAAATGGAAAGCTCAGCTTAGGCCTCGCGAGCTATACCTACCTACCAATGAGTTATTACATACTAGCGTGAGGGAGTTGAAAGCCTTGTTTTGTCGAAATTAAATTATGCCGACACTGTTTATGGACCCCGGATGCTATCTCGGACGCAGCGCTTAGTTCAACGAGTGCAGAATGCTTGTGCAAGATGTTGCTCGATTCCGCCGCGAAGTCACGTTACACCATTTCTTAATAAGCACTACGCTTTAAAAATGAAATCTCGCCGTAAACTGCACTTTGCATGTCTCCTTTTTGTTGTAATTAATTTTAAAGATCCAAGTACGAACTTGTATGATAAATTCAAATGGGTTAACGATAGCAGGCAATGTTCCAATAGACAGGGTTCCCAGCAGTTGTCCATCCCGCGACACCGTACTACAAATTTCAGGGGTGCTTTCCGTTATGCCGCGTCCAAGAGCTGGAAATATCTCCCGCCACCAATCAGGAGACTGAAAACTTTGCGGCTGCCAGATTGAAATGGGATTGGGCGGGTCACGTGACTCGAATGCATTCCGACCGATGGGCTAAGATCGTATCGCAGTGGGTGCCACAAGATGGGCGGGGACGCCGAGGGAGGCCGAGAAAGCGCTGGCGCGACGATCTGGATGCCAGGACTGTTGGTCGGATCTGGCGGGTGATCGAGATACATGGAAGAAAATGGGGGAGACCTTTGCCCAGCAGTGGGACAGTACAGGTTAAGAAAAAATGAATAACAAAGAAGTTGATTAGTTAAAGGAAGACCGCTATGTTGTGAAATTTCCTCGTCTCTCTCTCTCTCTCTCTCTCTCTCTCTCTCTCTAGATCCTTGAAAGTAGTAGGAATTGTTATGAAACAAAATTGAAATATTTAAAAAATATTTTATTAGTGTTTTTTTATATGAAAACATAGTGTTTTTTGTATAAGTACCTTTTGTTGATACATCTGTTAACTATCCAATATGGTATTAGGCTTAAGATTGTAGCCATTGTGACCAAAGTTTTTTTTTATCTAAGCAGATTTTAATTTTGGTGCTCACACATCCTCACGTTTATGTTACGTTCCACTGAGTGACAGTCTCACTAAATTAGTTCTAAATTTTAATTTTAATCTTTTGGGCTTTCTTTGTGTAAGTGCCATATTTTATGTTTATTATTTTGTCAAAACATTTCATGTAATGATGGTACATTATTAGGTACGTTTAAATAATGGTCACTTACAGCCTTATTTTAGTTGAAGGTCTAAGCCTAGGTTCACGAAGTTCGGGCCTTAGGAAAGTTTTTGTTTTGTCCAGACTTAGGCTGGACCTAAAAACATTGGTATTATTGTCGTGGGTCTAGAGAAAGATTTGATGATCCCGAGCTTTTACCACTGAAAAGATGTTGCCTTCATTCATTAAACAAAACTGTTCATTCAAAACGTTCCAAGCTACTCATCAGTACAAAAAAAAAGTAAGTACGAGTATAACGGAACGCTAATGTACGTAATATAATTCGTGTCGGGCGACCAGATTTTTCAGATTGTTTAATTTTTATTCGTATCCATACTTGTCTCTTTTTTTGTAACCTTTTCTCGACTAAACGGCTTCTTGATTATATTTGGTAGGTATGGAGATAGTTTGAACCCTGCGGAATATGGTATGTGATACTTTTTATCGTGATAAAACTACTTTTACTTTTACCTATCGAAATCGCGGGCAAAAGCTAGTAATAGTTGAGGTTTTAGTAATAATACCTCAATAATGTACCTATATAGATAACTTTTTATTGCATGCCACTTAAAAGTTAATCGTACATTGTACATAATATAACTTGTACTATTATTTATTCTGTGATATAACCTAAAATATAGAAATTGCGGTAACACAGGTGTCATACATCCAAGTAGAGACATAAATTTGTACTGACACAGTTTTTAATAATTATTATTATTAAATACTAAGTAATAATGATATGATTGAATACCTTATTTCCTAAATTGTTTATATTGGCTACTAGCTTTAGTCCGCGACTTTGTCTGCACGTCCTTCCCTAGGGTTCAAACTATCCTGCCGTTCTCAGTAGTCTTACTAATAAGACTATTGGGAACTTTATTAGAGTGTTTTTATATGAAAACATAGTGTTTTTTTTTTACCTTTTGTTGATACATCTGTTAACTACCCTCATCATCATCATCATCATGTCAGCCTTTAGAAGTCCACTGCTGAACATAGGCCTCCCCCAAAGAGCGCCATGACGAGCGATCTTGTGCCACCTCCATCCACCGACTTCCTGCGATGGCTACAATGTCGTCGGTCCATCGTGTGGGGGTCTCCCCACACTTCGCTTGCTTGTTCGTAGTCGCCATTCGAGAACCTTTATTCCCTAGCGGTTGTCGGTTCTGCGAACTATAAGGCCTGCCCATTGCCACTTCAACTTGCAAACTCTGAGAGCTATGTCGGTAATCTTCGTTCTTCTACGGATTTCCTCATTTCTGATTCTATCACGTAGTGAAATACCGAGCATAGCTCTCTCCATTGCACGCTGCGCAACTCTGAGCTTGTGTATGAGAATTGAGACCAATAGTTAGCGACCACATCTCAGTGCCGTATATCATCACTGGCAACACGCACTGATTAAAAACTTTCGTCTTGAGGCTCTGCGGTGTCTGCGACGAGAAGATATGGCGTAATTTCCCGAACGCTGCCCATCCGAGTTGGATTCGTTGGTTGACGAATCCAACCAACCAACCTCTTCTCAATCCCACATCTTTGTCGAAGTTGGATCTACCCAGTTGGATCGTCTGACCTAAGTAGACATTATAGTGATCAACAGCTTCGATAATATCGTTGCCAACATAAACCGGCATGTTGGGCAACAATATTGATGTCACTGAGCATTGTGCTTAGGTCAGGTTCTTCCAGGGTTTCTGCCATGATGACTATATCATCAGCAAATCGAAGGTGAGTGATGTATTCGCCATTGATGTTAACACCATATCCGTTCCAGTTCAGAAGCTTGAATATATCTTCCAGTGCAGAGGTGAACAGTTTCGGAGAAATAACGTCTCCCTATCTCACCCCTTTTTGCAACTGGATAGAATTCGTGCTCTGATCCTGAAGACGAACTGTCATGGTGGCCTTGCTGTACAAACACTTCAAAACTTCGATGTACCGCTAATCAATCTGGCACCGCTTAATGACTGTAGCACTGCCCAGGTCTCGACTGAATCAAAGGCTTTCTCGTAATTTTAAATATCACTACCGGCTATGACTCACGTGTATATCGTCGGGATCTCGCGGCGTGAACTCCTGAAGAAGAGTGTCGGATACGCTCGAAATCTAGGTCGATATTTTCGACTTTATACACGTGAGTCATAGCCGGTAGTAATATTTAAAATTATGTATCAGGCTTTCTCGTAGTCCACAAACGCTAGACATAGTGGCCGATTATACTCTTCGATTATACTCTTCGGTCTTCTGTATAAACTGCCGGAGCGTATGGATGTGGTCTACGGTGCTAAAGCTTTTCCGGAAACCAGCATGTTCGGGAGGCTGAAAGTCGTCAAACCTACGAGCAAGACGGTTTGTAACAACTCTCTAAAACAGCTTATACACGTGGCTCAGCAGCGAAATGGGCCTATAATTCTTCAAGAGGGTTTTATCACCTTTCTTAAAGAACAAAACCACTACGTTCCTGTGCCACGGCTCTGGCGTAGTACCCTCGAGAATGACGGAGTTAAACAGCTTCTGAAGGACTTTAAGTACCGGTGTTCCACCCGCTTTCAGTAGCTCTGTCGTTATTCCGTCCTTCCGTAACTTCAAATAAGTAGCGATTTCTTGTGGCATGTTAGTTTTATTTTTTTATTTATTTTTTCTATAAGTTGTTTGAAGCACTTGCTATTTTGATAACGGATGTAAAACCGATTGTTCTTCATATCAGCAAGCCGCAGGTCCAGGTATTTCTGTACAATAGTTTTGTATTCTCCTCGCATTACGAAGGATCGGTCAATTTTTGTTTTTGTCTGTCAGCTTTACTAACAGTAAATCATCCGTGTTTTTTGACATCATCAACAGTTATTTTTAAAAGTTCATTGCCACGACAAGCTCCATGTATTCCGAAAATTAAAGCCACCTGTAACAAAACCGAATGTGAATAAGACAATTAAGTATCTATCGAAATACAGGTTACAATAAAATGCGAATTTTAAAACACTATGGGTATACTTTACTAATCCACCATATAGGTACATAGTTACTTACTTTTACGGCAAGAAAGACTTTGTCGGGTGCCTCATTAAGGAGTCTCCACGTTTTTGACTGAGAACACTTTGGATTTTTTAGATTTAAATCCATAAGATATCCTCTTATACGCTATTAATTTAGAATATGTGTCCAATTTTACGTCGTTATTAGAACTGGCTGTTGATTTTAGCATTGAGTAGGTACTCCAAAGAGTGGAAGGTTGTTTAGTTTTGGCTAAGTAATGGAAGTAGGCCAAAAATACAAATCCTGAAAAATTCTTGGCGCCTCTTGCATTTCTCCATTCAATAAAATTACCATAGGCTTTCATATATTTTTCCCGGGATTTTGCAGGTAATAGATTATCCATCACATTTCTTGCGTCAGTTCTAATACTTTCAGGAGTTAATTCTATACTTTCACTGTCACTTGAAGAACTCATTTTTCAAAACAAAACCATGAATTTCTAACAATTCGTGATAGGTGAAAATCGTAGGTGAAAATTGTCGAAAACGCACAACACGCAAAACTACAACCCAGTTCGCGCGTTTTTAATTTGATTTCATTTTTTTTAATTCTTCCGGTGACGGCGCGACTATTTGGGCCGTCGTACCAGCCAGTCTTTATTCAAACAATATTTGCGTTCGATTTCTTTAGCGCCGAGCACTACGATGTTCCAAATTCAAAAAGTGCGCGGCAAAGATAATTGCGGCGCACTTATAAAGAGGATTAAAAACTCATTACTGCTCGCTAAAAGTTTCTTAGAGATTCACCACCTTGTGCACTTAAAGGCGAACCAAGTCGTCCTTTTCGAATAGTTTTTTTTTAATCTTAAATTTTTAAGGGACTTTATCTTACATTTATATATAAATAAATCATATTAACGATATTGTTTGAATATGGGTACAAATGTCACATAATTATACGGGGCTGACATAGTCACTAAGTGACTAAAGTCCCTTAAAAATTTAAGATTAAAAAAAAAAAAAAAAACTATTCGAAAAGGACGACTTGGTTCGCCTTTAAGTACACAAGGTGGTGTTTTCCGCATCACATGTAGATGCAGCCAGGATGCCCTGGAATATTCCGATATCCTGTACGTTTAGTTCAAACTTGTTGATCATATATGTTCTCATAGACTCGCTCCGTGCACACTCGACCAGAAGGTGGTAAACATCTTCTGGGACCCCGCAAGATGTACAATTAGGGGAATCTGCCCTCCTCATAAGAAATTGGAACTTGTTGAGTGGCATGTGTCCGGAGCGAAGTCTATGTGCTATCACCATATGATGTCTCTTCAACGTACTGTTTGAGCACCATGGTATTCGAGGCGGTTCCTGCTGTAAAATTCTGTACCAAATTCCCTTTTGACAAGCTGTTGTTAAATACCTAAATTTCTCATAAAATTCTTCTCATAAATTTCTTTTTATACATATACTGTATCAAAATATCTGTGGCTTCTTTCGCCAATTCATCAGCAAACCTCATTACCTCGAATACCAATGTGAGAAGGAATCCATTGCAGTCTCAGATTCACACCACTTCGTAAAAGAAATAGTAGAATAGAATAGTATAGATGGGATGAAAAGAAAATTATTTATGCCTGTGTGTACTGCTCTCACAGCGGAGATCGGAGGACGACTTTATTGGTGGACTATCTCTGTGAGGCGGCAGCAACAGCGTTACCCGTCTGCTCAATTGGTGTTTTTGGGGGATTTTAACGCCCACCACAAAGAGTGACTTGTATCATACCAGAAAAACGACCGGCTAGTTCTCTCTCAGTTGGTGCAGTAGTGGACACGGGTACCTGACCGTGACGATGACACTGCCAACTGTTTCGACCTGCTGATGACGACTGAACTAGATCGATACTCCGTGTCAGTATCCCCACCTCTTGGTAGCTCTGATCACTGTCTGGTTAAGTCCGTCTCTGTGTACTCCCCACCTGATCCTAGCCTTAAGGGATTCCGGCGGCGATAAGGCTTAAGGGATTTTTTTGCCTCTTTTCAGCAAAGCTCAGCGTTGGTTTGGATCCAGCTTTGGTCGTGCTGCGGCTCTTAAGCATGTGGCATATCTGGGCTGGGCTAATGCTCGAAAGCGCAAATCCTCTGATATTTGAGCTATGAAATGAAAATTTTACGTTACAGCCAAGACCTATAAGCAGATCCTTAGTAAGACTCATTTTGTTCACGTAGGTCAAATTGGGGCTAAACTGCCTTCATACCCCGCGGGTGGCTAAGCTTTTTGGTCCCTGGCCAAGTCGGTCGAAGTGAACTTCTGCCTCCCCTCACTGTCACCATTGCTGAAACCAGATGGAAAGTAAAATTACAAACATCCTAAAATGGCAACTTAAATTTAAAATATCTCAGCAATACTGACACTTCAGAAAATATGTTTCAAACTAAAAACCGCATTGAAATCGGTCTATCCATTTGGGAGCTGAGATGGCCACATACTGGTCCCTCTTTTGGTTAAAGTTTTTTTTTATACTTCTCGATGACAATACGAGCAGGTCGCTTGCCTGATGGTAAGCTCTATGCCTGTCCATAACAGTTGCAGTGCCACCCAGAAACCTGGTTGCAAAATCTTGCGCGTTACTGCACTGCGCTCGTCAACCCGATACATTCGATTTTATGTCTCATACCCATTAATTTCGCTGGAAATTTTTCCCTTCGATCCGGAACACAGAATGTTCGCATACTACTGCTTGACGGTTGAATATCTGTCAAAAGTGTGGTACTGCCCTAGGTAGACTCTTGCAGAAGAGGCCTACCACTACCAAAAATGACTCCTGATTAGTATCTCCCAAGAACCATGTGCAGGGATACAAATTAAGAGTATTCACCTACGAACGTGGGTGATTCAGTCCCCAAAAAAAACAACTAAATAAGACAATGACATTAGGTAATCCGCATAAGCTTTTTTAAAAGCTGTTAATTACTTTTTCATACTTGATCTTACCTCTAAACTAATAAATAAAATCATTATATTAATGCTCTATTAAATATTAAGTACCGAACTAATCAAGGCTATTTATTTATAAACATTCTAAATCTAATTTTAATATCATAAATTCACCCTACTTATGTTTTAAAATTTTCGGTATAGTCTCTGCAGGTCATTGAGAAACTACGCGAAGATCCACAGTACCAGAAGAGCTGCCAGAAGTGAGCCTTGACGAAATCGACGTGGCTCTGAAACAGCCAAAAATGTAAAAGCCCCCGGTGAGGACGGAATTACTACCACGGAGCTCCTGAAGGCAGGTGTTACTCCCACGCTTAAAAAGCTTCAGCTTATGGTTAATTCTGACCTCTTCTCTGGGAGAACTCCAAAGGTATGAAACAAGAGTGTGTTCACCCTGTTTTTCAAAAAGGGTGGCAAGACCCTTCTGATAAACTATCGGCCCATTTCCCTCCTGAGCAATGTCTACAAGCTATTTTTGAGAGTCATCACGAATCGTCTTGCGCGGAGATTCAACGATTCCAGCCAACAGAAGAGGCCGGGTTTCGGGGAGGAAACGACACCATACACCACATACATAGACACAGACAGTGCGGCAGATTATACAGAAGAGTAAAATCAGCCCCTCTGCCTAGCGTTTGTGGACTATGAGAAAGCTTTTGACTCTATCGAGACTTGGTCTGTTTTAGAGTCCCTGCAACGATGTCAAGGCGACTGGCGGTATATCCAAGTGTTGAGATGTCTGTATGACGCCCCGTAACCATGGCCGTTCAAGTACAGAACCAGCAGACTAATTTTATCCCCCTGCATCGAGGTGTAAGACAAGGGGACGTTATTTCTCCGAAATTGTTCTCAAGTGCATTGGAGGATATGTTCAAGACTCTGGGCTGGAAAGAATGTGGCATCAACATAAACGGTAAGTACATCTCACCCTTGAGATTCACGGATGACATCGTCATGACAATTGCTGTTATCGGAACTGCTCTCGAAGTTGTTCAGGAGTATGTTTATCTGGGGAAAACTTTGCAACTTGGTAAAAACAACTTCGAGGGAGACCTGCAAAAGAATACAGCCGGGCTGGGCAGCATTTGCAAAACTTCGTCGAATCTTCTCGTCGCCAATACCGCAAAGTTTGAAGACAAAGTCTTCAACCATGTGTCCTACCAGTTATGACATACGTTATGGAAAGGACTATGCTTGGAGTTTTAAAGATCGTATCCGGAATGAGGTGATCCGGCAGAGAACCAAAGTTGTCGACATATCCCTTAGGATTAGTAAGCTGAAGTGGCAGTGGGCTGGTCATATCATTTGTATTTGTATTGTATTTTGTATTTGTCGAAAGACTGATAGCCGTTGGGGTAGACGTGTTCTAGAGTGGAGACCGCGAATCGGTAAACGTAGTGTAGGGCGCCCGCCGGCTAGGTGGAGCGACTATATACGCAAAGTGGCTGGCTGCGTTTGGAAAAGAGGAGCTGAAGATTGGGCTCAGTAGCGTGCTTTGGGAGAGGCCAATGCCCAGCAGTGGACTAACACGGGCTGATGATAATGATAATATTGCGGAAAATCAAGAATATGAAAAAAAAAATGTTAATATAATAATGTGGACAATCAGAACTTGGGAAATTAATAATTTGGAATGTAACCCTGACATCGTTGTTTTCCTCACCACTAAAACTCTTTGGCTGAATTAATTCGTTTCCGGCATAGACAAACTGCATTTACTTCATCACAGAATATATAATAATACTAACTCCCAATATATTACTATACCTACATACTCTTTGACTAACTGCGTACTAATTTTGCGGGCAAAAAATAAATAATAATTATTATACAAAAAAACGACTGCAAACAAAACTAAAAAGAGGCAACTAAGTAGGTACTTATTAAAATAGTTAACAGGCGACCTCAGTTCTGTAGGTCCATCGTTGAAAAGTTTATAGCGTCTATTATGCATTGTCTGTTCAAAGCCAACGGATCTGAATCAATGGACAGCCTTCAGTACACATAGTTCAGGAAGTCACACAATCCTGTTAGTGGAGGATACAGCTTAGTTATCTAGCTAATGACGGTGTAGTTCCTTTCGATTTCGGCACGTACCTGCTGCGATGGTCACCTATAGGTGACTTCCCCATACCACAGCCCATAGGCTAGTGACAACAGAATACCAGTCAAAATTCAAGCAAGTATATTTGCTAAAGGCTGATTTACACTTAGTTTAGTTAAGTAGCGAGTTAACTTGCGACTTCAACGATTTAGTTCGTTTAAGTAATAAGTAGTGTCCAAATATACAGGCAAGTTTAGCTTCAATTTCCAGTGTTACAACGTGGCCGGTCGACTTGCCAACTTATGAACTGTACTAAACTCTTCTGTTTACACGTGCGGCGAGTTTAGTTGTCGGGGTACGGGAGACGCGAGGGCGCGCGGGTGGGGTGAACTTGCACTTGACTCGCCAAAAAAATAGAACGTCTTAACTTATTACTTAACTGGTAATTCACTGTCCAAACTACGTTAAGAACTAAACTCGTTGAAGTCGAAAATTAACTCGCTACTTAACTAAACAAAGTGTAAATCAGCCTTTAAGTAAACAAAGTGTAAATCGGCCTTTTTATAGTAGAGCAGTTACTGGATTCAGAATAACAACTGCTTGAGCTTGAGACAGTTACTGTTCATCTGTCACCAAGCAAGCCTGTAAGTAAGTAAGTATTACTTTTAAATGGATGCTCAACATCGAAAGGGAAGGAGAGGAGTTTTAAATACGTACCCACCAGTTGCTAAAAAGGCTGTAAAGAATAAGAACAAGAATAATCTATTCTAGCACTGACAAATAGAAAAAAAAAGTTTCGGTTTAGGCAATCGTTTGACCACGATCTCACCTGATGGGAAGCGATGATGCGGTAGAAAGTGTAGCACACCTAGTAGATATATATTCACTCTAGACTTGAACAAGCTGAGTTATAATTTACCGGAAACACCGACGATGGCAGAGCATTCCACTCGTTAGCACTTCTTCTAATACCTAAATGAAGAAGCGCAACGCTTCGTTCTTGTGCGTGATATTTCAGATCGTCTGGTTGTACGGTGATGGAAAGGTTAATGCGGGAATCAGATTGTGCAGTTCTCATGCACACTTTCCATAGTGCACGTAGATGCGCCAGATTTTGAAACTCTTTACCGGGGAGTGTCAACCCCGATGAGCCGCAATGACTCTCAATTGAAACAAATGCCTCGAGCTGATACTTAGCAGGAACGTTTCAAAGGTGGCTGCTAATGTATACATAAAGAATCTCTTATCGGGAACCACAATTTTTTATCTCCTAGCATTTTATCGCTATCTTATCGTATGTAACTGACAATGTGGTCGAATGTGGTCAAAACTTGTCAAAATGAAGCGCTGGTGAGACTTGTCGTTGGTTGAAACGGACTAAGTGGAGAGACAGCGGGCGGTACCAAGCCAGGCTGGTTGGTATATCTAGTATGTCTTACCGTACCATAAAGTTTTGTAACGATTTTTTTGTTGAATGAAAGCTCATGCTTTATTTGGTGAAGTTTAATCAAATAATAGGCATGGCAACCGACCACACCAACTGAGCAACCATCGCTTCAGAACATTCAATAATATAATTCAGAACTTAAGTACCACAATTTTTCTCTTGCAACATGGAGAAGTAACATACGGTACAATTTTCCTCAACATTTCCGTGTCACGAAATCCCGTTTGCTTTCTATTAAAGACTTGCATAAGTTAGGTTCTGCTTACCCAAGGACAATGTTGAGCTGACGGCCCTTTGACAACGCTTTCGCCGTTACTTTGTTTTCGGTCAACGTCATAATGTAGCTTGATAACGTACGGGCTCTTGTGCTATTTATATTTTGTGTACTGATTACCGTACATTCTACGGACTGATTTTCTGGAACCATGTATTGTATTGTACCTCAAGAGAGCCTCAAGAGTAGAATTGTCGTCTTACAAACTTGTTTTTTTCTTTCCTGAAATTATCATCAGTAGAAAATGACAGGTCTTTCTGCAAAGATAATACCAAGAGGCTCTAGGCTCTAAAGTGCGTGTAGACCATATTCTGTTATAAATTATTTGAGAGTGAAGAATTAGGCGCTAGCCGGTGTAAGAGATGTGGTATTAAATCTCACAAGTAGTAGCTTATTGCGGAGCGGACACGGAATTCACTTCTCATCACATAGTCTACCCGAAGACAGCTGCTAACCCACGAGGCTGTCCAACGATACGATAGGTCAACGAAATCATGAGACATGGCTGGATGGCCAAGACATACAAGACCGAAAGTCATGGAAACAATTATAATAGGCCTATGTCCAGAAATGGACCCAAAAAGGCGGAAGAAGACGTGAGTGAAGTGAAATGTAATTTTAAGAAACTTTTTTGCAGTAATTTGTGGTTAAAACAATAATTTTGTACACAAAAGAGAGACTAACGCTCTCATGTCTGTGTTTGGAACCACCCTAATAGGCATAATACTTAGTTACTCCAGGAACTGCAGTAGATAAGCCGGCCAGTCAAGGTCACCATGCGAACTTTGAGCTAATCTGTTAACCCTGGATGAGTTAAGTAATTCTATATATTGTAGGAAAGACAAAACTTTGGAGGATTTCTGTGTTATTGGTACGCCAGAAGTGCAGCATGGTGGTGCTTGATAAATATTTTCCCGAATACCATGGTACCAAGGTACCATGACAATCAGGTACATATCTACTTATAGGTTTATTTTTGTGCTATTGTTGTCTATCGATCTGATTGCCAACCACTATGGCCTAAATACCTCTCCTTCTGACGTCACATTTCATGTCCTGCGAAAATCTATTTCAACCAATTTCAACCTTACATTTCTACAGTGAGCAATGATCGGCGAGTCAATTACAAAACTTTTTCTCGAAAAATAATGCTATTTCCAGTGGGTAGACCCTTAGAGTTCCTTTTCAAATACATAAAACTGGATCACTTTTCTTCAAAATCGAGATTCATTAAATATTATTTTGCAGCCATAAATCGATCGTGTTCCATTCTAACTGATTATCAAAATTCGATTGAATTGTTGGATGATTACCGAAACATCTCACATTTTACTAAAACTACACCCATCTCTTTTGCTCTTTATAAGAAATAGTTTAAGCGAAAAGGATGGAGGAAGATGAGCGATACGCGGAGTACAATATCACCTGCGAGTATTGCTTTCTTTGCCTTGTAAGTAGGTTGCTTTGGTTATGTCAGGTGCAAGCGTGGTGCGAGTAGCTTGACTGTGACAAGCTGTGATTTTGGTGTGACAATAGTCATGGCACAGTACATAATTATTAGTCCTATGGTCATGGCTCTGTAGAGTTTTTATAATTTGGGTTTTTCTTATTGCACAATATACCTTTTGCTGGATGGTTTAGGTTTCATAAACTGTAAACGTCAGATTAAAATAATTTTGAATCAAAAAGACACAAGCGCACAATTAAAATATAGAGTAGGAATAGGTAGAGTATGTAGGTACATCCAGTGTCTTTTATGTTCATGTCCTTTTAGGTCACTTTCCTTTTAGATACTTCTTTATCATCCCGAAAGTGGAAGGAAAAATGGTAGGGAACTGATATTTAAACACTCGTCACTTACCTTTCTCGAAAACTTCATCCTAAAGGACGACTAAAATTGATGCATAGTCGTTGGAAAAATTGAACAACAACTGAAGTTTCTTGCACATTTTCTCTAAACCGAATTAACATTTCTATACATATCCCGTTTGACTATGAGAGGTGTTGGCGCGATTAGCACACATTTTGGACCGGCCGGCCAGCTGACTGCCAGTAGCGTACGCAACACCTAACGGCACGTACGTAGCCAAACGCGCGCGTAAATTAACCAATCCGCGAATGCAATGCGACATCGCGAACAGTTCTCCGTAACAAAATTTGACTGTGTGAGATCCGTGCATCCGTGACATTTACAAGGTGTTCCGATTTTGAATTGTTTTTTTTTATTTATAGGCTGCGTGCGGCCTGTGTTTGGAGATACGGTAGGTTTTTTATTTTGTTTTATATTGTTGTTTTTAATGTTAATTTTAATGAAATAATTTATTGAAACAGTTTTAATTTTATTGAATAGGTACCTAATATTTATGATATAATACCTATTGTAATTAAAATATTTCAGAGGCAGAGTTTTATTTTTTATCAATGTAAAATCCAACCATAAACTAGGTTTTCTAGTGGAAACCTTTGTTGAAATACATATCTGACAAACAAAAAAATTACTCAATTGTTTCATCAATAACATCATTTATGCTTATAACACAGTGGGTGTGTTTTGCGGTGACACAATTATTATATTGGATTTAGGACTAGTTAGGTATGCATAAATTGCATTAGTTTTATCCAGGTGCATCTGTTTTATTTTTTGAATACTCACCAATTTCTTCAGTAACTTACTAGAAACATAAACAAAAAGAATATTTACTTACTTAGGTACTGGTTCTTTCCGAGACATTGTAATTAAACAATGGTAGGTAGTAGGGTCACTAAACTTGAATTTCTTTTTGGAGCACATTTGAATGAACATATAATTTTATATTTTTCATACTCGAATAAGATGTTTCTTAAAATAAAAAGGTGAAGGTTCACATAATGTTGAATAGAAGGATGTGATTTATCTATGACTAGCTGCACCCCGCGTTTTCAACCGCGTGGAAGATGATGATGATGATGAAAAGTACCTAACCTACGTGTTATGCCAGGGTATAAGCTATCCCCATTTCAAATTTCATCAAAATCCGTTTAGCCGTTTCAGTGTGAAGATGTAACAAACATACGCACAGACACACACTCAAAACCTTTCGCATTTATAATATTAATGTGCTATACCTACCTGCCAGCCTATAAAAATAAGCCATAGATACTGCCTTAAAAAATCGGATAGATTGTCGATAAGTAGGATATATTCGACATAAGTAGTTAATTCGCTAAGATATTATTATAATGAATTGAAGTTTACACAATTAAATTTAGGATATTATTATAAACCGGTAATTGTAATTGTTAAAATGATACTAATTATTTGTGGGTTTTTACATCTTTAACACATTATTCCCACGGCTATTATTTATAAAAATTAGATTTTAGTATCCGTGTGTAACATACCTATCTTAGTACGCTACTTAGGTTTTATTATTTTTGCTTAAGTAATATTAATGAAATTGTTATAAATGTATTCACTGAGGCCTTCTGAAAACACTCACAAAATTATCTTTCTATAAAATCTTATAGTCTAACATTTTTTACATAATAATATATAAGGCACAGTAGGCTCTTAAATTTTTGTCCTACTCGTCCAGATCCCGTATTCAGCTAACAAACCTAACCAGCACTTCGACGTGATCGTTACCTTTCGGTTTGACCAAACATAGAAAAAAAAAGAAGGGAAATGTGGGGGAAGTTTTGGGGAAGTGAGAGAAGGTGGGTAAAGTTAGGAGAGCGTAGGGGGAAAGGGGTTTCCCCCAACCATTCCCCCTTTCTCTCATTCTGCCCCCACCCTCCCTTTCAGTCTTCCCCCACTTTGCACCACCGGCCCCTCTTCCCGCACCCTTCCCGGCATCCCCCACTGTTTACTCCCCACTGTCCGTCCATCGTCATCTGTGTTACTTCCCCAAATCTTCATCCCCCAATATTTCCCCAGTTTTTTAATTTTTATCGTATGGCCACACCGAAAGGTAACGTAAACTATAGTAACTTTGACACACAATTCAACTGTCATTCTAAAGTTACTCAAACAGTTAACTTGCAGCTTTACAAGGCTAACATATTAATTGTGCAAATGATTTGAATAATACTTAGCCATGACGGCAAAATACTTTAAAACATATATTTTATTCATTCTATAAAAATACGTTTCTCACATTAAAAATCAAGTTTATTAATCTAAAAAGCAATTTTCACTTTTATTTGGGTTTAATTAGCATGCTTAAGTTATTTATTGATAACTTCATGCATACTTGAGTCGGAAAACCCGGAGATAGCGAAAAAGCTGTTTATTAACGGTCTGCGGTACAAAAGACTTCAACGCGCTTCTAAGATGTTTGCAAATTTCTTGCTTGAATTAAATTTTAAGTCGGTTCTTTTTGTTATAATTTTATGAGTATGTTATTGTCCCACTTATGGGCAAAGGTCTCCCTCACATATGCACCCAGACGTATTTTATTCTTTGGCTCTGCACCTCTGGTGCATTTAGCCAGTGTCAAGTATAAAGATATTACAAGTTGTATGTTTTTTCAACATATTGTAAAAAAAAATGCCAAAAGTCAAGTCAAGTCACAGTCAAAGTCACGATTCATTAAAATGGTGGACGCTTCACTGAAATTTCTAGAACCTAGGGAGTTTTGGAGAGAACAGGAAATGACCCACTTTTGCGATTTTATCGTTCGCCAACACTCGTCCACGTTAAATAACATCTAATGGACAATATTACACCAGTAGTTATTGTTTAATTAAAGTAGAGTTAAACCTGTAAAACCTCTAAAAGTAAAACCTCTGTCCGAGACATTTCGGGTCTCCTTGTTCATTTAATTTATTTTCCATTTAAGTATCGTGTGGCCTCACAATTTGTACGCATTATGTGCGTAAATACGATTATAGACACCTTTTACTTATCATAAATACCACTGTATTCCCACATTACGTAAGAATAAAATAGCTATTATTTGTGACCGATACATTATCAACTTAGAGCTATTAATATAACATGACCGTAACAAAACATAATATTAATGTTACCGTCACATTAACACGTGTTAAACTTTCATGAACATTTAGTACCTACCCAGTCAAGTTTTACTATGTGGGCTACTGATTGAATAAAATTCATCGTCATCTACTGATTACTTTGATACAACATAACGAACTATAAGCTAGTTTTAAAAGGCAAAAACGGGAGTTACTCCCGCGTAGTAGTTGAATTATTCCAACTATTAGTTTCAACCGCATCCCCGTATCTACATGCCCGGTTGTCCGCAGTGCTACGCGAGACAAGTTCGCGAGCATTCCGCACTCCCCTTGAGAAAGACCACCGGATGTCGTTGAAACTATAGTTGGAGTAATTCAACTGCTACACGTGAGTAACTCCCGGTTTTGCCTTTTAAAATGTACTAGCTTTCCCGTCAGCGACTTCGTCCGCGCGGACTACTATTTATCGTGAAAAAAGCATCCTATGTTCTTCTAAGATATTAAAAACCAATTCAAAAGTAAGTATAGCACCAATGCTCTTGCAGTTTTTTGACAGACTTGTTATTTCGTTTTCATGGCAACTGTTCCTTATAGCGAGTAATCAAAATTTTGCAGTTTTCCCGTGGCAATTTACAATTTTCCGGGATAAAAAGTATCCTATGTTTTATTCTAGGGTATAAGTTATTTCCATTCCAAATTTCATCAAAATCCGTCCAGCCGTTATCACATGAATGGTCCCCAAACAAAGAAACAAACAGACAACGTTTCTCTTTTATACGAGTATATTGGTATGGATAAAAACCACCTTAGTTTCCTTAATACTCGTAATATAAGTTAGTCGACGTGCTTAGTATGTTTTGTTTGAATTTAGAACTACATTTTTATGATTGCCATCTGACTAGTGCCATTTTGGTCAACGCTTGCAACCTTATTGATTAATTTATGATGTTAGTTCAAATGTTTGAAATGTTAAATGTATCAACTTTCAACATTTTATTGCATGGTCAAACTGGTGCGACGTGACGTACCCGCTGCAGTATTATTTATAAACTTGCTTAAACTATTATTACTTCAGTTTTTTTAGGTGCTACTAGATGCGCCCCGCAGTTTCATCCGTGAGCATAGTGATGATAATGCTGAAATGTATCCTAAGTGCTATATACCAAATTTCATCAAAATCCGTTGAGCCGAAACTAAATGTTTCTTTATACAATTTTTACCGCCGCCTTTTCACTTCTGGGTGGAATTCCAATACAAGGTACCAAGATATTATCTGATATCAAGTTATTGGTCCTAGAAATTGTCCAAGTATATCGTATTTTTGTATAAATATTTGATTAAGTTAAAATGTTTATGTTTAAAAATAAGTTTCAAGTTGTTAATATAATCGTTAAAATAGCTAAGAGACTGGCTTAGAAGTAACAAGTCCGCGTCTGATAGACAGATAGACGGATAGCGTTCCCACATCAATAGAGGTACGTTTGCTCCCTCTGGATGGTACGGAACTCTAAAAATCGAACCTACATTTACCTTCTATTTTTGCTTTGATCTAGTTTTCAGTCAAACTGCTCAACCTCTGCTCCACGAAGACTCACGCAACATCACACATACATACATGTGTTTTAATTTGATGATTTCCTGTAGCCCCTAACCATTCATTTTTTTAAACATCGACTGCCGCATGTTCCTCATTTTATTTAATGTTACGATGGTGAAATTATCTAATTAAAATTTATCTCATCGATATGAGAAAGTTATATAACCGTGATAAATTATATGAAAGTTAGATAACATAGATGTTAACCTTTATAAATTGTCGATCGCTACATATATTTATGATTCCTAGTAGGAGAGCTAACAATGCGAAAACTGATATTACTTTCCGTCCCAAGGAATGTAAGCTGAACTTTAATTATATGGCAATGCTTAGGTAGTACTAGCAAGTTATGACTGTCAGTAGTGTCAGTTCATCCTTCTGACAAAGTGATGTCCGTTTAGATGAAATCCCCGTAGAGTTTTTTGGTGCTCTCTTCTCTAACGGGCGTAATTCCGAAGCACCGGTAGAGTCATTGGTGGTATTTCCTTTTCCAGTGTGAGATGTAACTGTGTTGGCACATGAAAGGCAAATTTCCTTTTCATTTCAAAGCATACTTAGTTTACTTAATTTTTATTGATGTGATCTTTTCATAATATTTTATGTATTACTCCTTGTCTATGAGATGTTAATTTTGACTTGTAAAAGTGCTATTATTTTTGCTTATTCACAATAAATTCTTTGACTTTGACTTTTGTTAGTAGCAAGTTTCATGTATTTAAGCTTTGTGCGCTAGGTCTATTCCCCCAATTTGATAAAGAGGTATGAAGAGGGCGGAGGGGAAAAAGGAAATAAGGAAAAAACTTAAAAACGTAAAAATTACATAGCAATAAAAAAAAGAACTCGTAAATGTTTTTTTTTAAATTATACTTATTTCTGTCCTAGTATCTGAAGTCAGAGCCACGTATGTAAAGATATTTATGACTTAACTAGGTTTAAGTCACTGAAACCGGAAATATACATACAGTAACTTCGGTCACGCAAATCAAGCATTTTTTATTTTTGTCCCCAACCAAACTCTTCTGCGAATTTCAGTCAGCTAAATCTGGTTATGCGAATTTCAGTCAGCTAAATCTGGTTATAGCATTATCTGAATTTGCTTTTCCCGGGTGCTAACTTTGCCACCCCCGTTCATCTTCTGAGGGTTGAAATTTCATAAAGTCCCTCCTTAGTGCACCCCTGGGTTCTCAAGCAAGATCTTGTTTGAAAACTTACTCTAGAAGGCTTGTTTTTTTTTTGTATTACTACAGAATATCACATCTTGTATTACGACAGTCTACATGCAATTAATTACATAGCTAAAATAAATGGGATCCCTGCAGCTACAAGAGAAATCCAGTTGACGCGTGTGCCAATCATCGCTCTCCTCAACCATAATTTAGGGAAGAGGGCGACTCGTCACAATATGTCACCGCCACAAGAAGAGGCTTTTTAGACTCATCTTAATACCTGCAAAGATCCTTACGAAATTAAACATTAGGGACAAAAAAATATTCTTAACTTGCCGATGCCGTCTCTCTCTGTCAGAGGTCTGCAAGAGTCCCCGCCACCGCGTTGTCCGTGGTTTTTCATTGCCATCTTTAAATTGCCTTAACCTCCTCACAAAGCGACCCATTGCATCATCAGTGTAGTAGGTATAACTACCCCGATGACACGACACTGCCACCACCGCGTGTGGAACACTCTCGTGCAACCTGATAAATAAGAAAGAAAATGTAACAAAACAAACAAAGCAACAAAAAAGTGCGGACCCTGCTGTCCGAAGAATGTATCTTTTAAAAAACAACAGAGCTAAATCTTGTTTGGAAACTGATAGGTTGGTTGGTATCTTCGGAAATACGAAGATGAAGTGCTGACGTTTATTTAGACGGACTCCAAAGTAAGATTACTGATTCGATGTATACGTAATTAAGTACGAGTAACAAACCAAGTAAAGTCTACACATTTTGAGATGCTTCGCGGAGAGATGAAAATGTATTGCTTTTCGTTTGCGAGAGAAGGTGAAGTATTGTTTAGGTTTTTACCAATTGATGCAAATTTAATATAAATAAGCACATAAAGTTCGCTAGAACCTAAATATTTGGGGCGACAGAATAACATTTTATGCAAATTAATAACATTAAACAATGAGGTCGTTTTTTTTTGTTAATATCCTCATCAGCATATGATGAGCGAGAGTATGGGTCGTAATCCACTCAATCACACCAAGTGCAGGTTGGCCGAACACTCAAAACATTTTTGTTGTCATGCTTATAGCTTTCAAAAACATAAAAAAACATCGCTTATTCGCCACTTTTTCGATATAGGTATATGTAACTCGTAGTTAGTTCTAATAATAACTTTTTCATTTATAACCAAATAACTATATATAATATTATAATTTGGTTTATAATAACAATAATAGACATGCTGTATTTTATATGAATATATGTTATATGATGCATTCCGAGGTCCAAATTAGTTTCCGTCCAACGAGAAAATGTATAAACATTGCTACGTATCATAATTACAATAAATTGAATACGGGTCGGTATATGTCGCTACTACTCAGGTCAGCTCCGGTCACCTGAGACCGAGACCTTTACAATTGTCTTCAAAAACAGTATTTCATTAAGTCAATGTTAAACACTGAGTTCTCCGGCTTACCTTCACTAATTTACATTACTCCGGAAGCTATTTGAACTTATTTTTTAACGTACATAAAATGACAACTTGATAATTAAGGAGGATGTTTTTTATGCTGTTGGTCTATAACTGACCTCTACAGCTTCACCGGACGGTGGGACGGGTGCGAAAGCGCTCCGCCGCAATGCGTGACGATGAAGGCGCACCCCTAAGTTAAGTTTTGGCCATTTGCTCAAGGGCACCCAGGGGGTATGAACCTCAGCTTGGACAGTTGCCACTGATTACGGGGGCCTGACTAAACACCCCTGGATCGCTAGTTTTAGTAGTGGGGGGCCCTGATGAAATGGCTGGAGCCCTATGAATTATTTGCATTACTGACCACCGATGCGGAATACACCTTCGAGAAGAATCGGCAAGAATCTCTTAAGGCCAATAAAATCGACTTTAATGACAGGACCTTCGACCTCGCCGGCAAGGTCGGTGTCTGTGTCAGGTCGGTGTCTGTGTCTGGTCGGTGTCTGTGTCAATTAGGGAGGTGATTACTGCTTACTGATACTGATAAAATAACATGTACCGTACAACTGAAAGATATTTTTATGACATTTTATGAGCATACACACCCAAGAGCGAGTAGAATTTTGAATGTCATCGGAATTCATACATTATGTATGTTTTTTCCGACTTCCGTAGAGTTCTTTTTCTTCTAAATTGATTAATAAAACTGTAACTGTATTATTAAAATACAGTTTTAGTACAATCAAATCTGTATTTCACTACTCTACTAAATCGTAGTTCCGAATGCCTAAGACTTGTTCTTTCTTCTTCGTTTCTTCTTATTTTTCGCCTCCGTGTCGATGTTTCAACTGATTTTCCCTGAGATGTTCTTCCCAGGGTGAGTGTGAGGGTGTTTGGGGGTATATGTGTATTTATGCGTGTGTGCCATTACTGTATTGATAACTTGGTGTGTAATTTTTGTATAGAGAAGCGAAAAAGGTAGAGATTGGATTGGAGACGAAGGTCGGTGGCGTTCAGTAGGAGAAGCCTACGTCGAGCAGTGGACGAATACGGGTTGATGATTATAATGCTGATGATATTTTTAAGCATGCGTATTTACATTATTTAAAGAAAAACTATTTATGTTGGAAAACTATTGCTAGTGAAACTCATATTAAAATTTAAAAAACCGGCTAAAAACTCACGCGAAAGAAGATTTGTAACACTTCCAGACGAAGGACATCAAAATATTCCAAAACTGGTCGGAGTATTTCCGATCTTCTTTCCCGTGAGTTTTAGTCGATTTTAATTTATTTTTAAAGAGCATCTGTTTACTAACTAGACAAACTCACAATATATACAAAAAAAAAACCTCATAGATAAGGCTTCGCGGGACGCGTTACGGGTTAACAAAAATATATAAAAAAAACTTTTTCTTTTGTGTTTTTTTTGTATTATATTTAAATGAATAAGTTTTTTTAGTTTGTCCCTGTATAATTTTTACTTTGTAACCAGTTATCTGAAAGAAGACGTAAGACTCTCATAACGTCTTTAAAGATGCGGCTATGTTTTCAAAGTAGTTTAGTAGCTTATCTCTCAAATAAAAGGACATATATAAGCCACTATTATGCCGTAAAAGTTGAAAGTTGCGCAGCGTACGTGCTTCCCATGATATAATAGTGTTACCAAACTGTGCCCTTAGAACACAGTACATTGTCTAGTTTTGTAACTGTGACCCAGAGAATTTAGGTGACTGTATTTAGTGACTTTATCCTTGTCACAAAATACTATCCGAATGAGTGCATTCAAGACTGATTTTTATTTTGCAGATAAAACAACTGTCGTAAAATGGCAACGAAAATGAAACGACTCAGCTTACACCTTCGAACGATTTTACTGGTGAGTATTTACTTTTTAACCCTCGCTTGTCATGCGGAAACTTTTTCGATTTATAATTGTATTTTTTTGTGGAAACTCCAGAAATATATGGACTATCTGTCGTGCCCACCACCACAACGAAAGATCTAAATGAGGCAACCCAAAAATCTATAGTTCTGTCAACTCATTTAACAGCCTTTATTTAAACGACTAGCTGTGCCCGCGGCTTTGCTCGCGTGTTAATTTTTCTTGGATATAACATACTATGAGTTATTTCATAACCAAAAGTACCAATATACCAAATTCAACTAACTTCGTTCAGACGTCAGTCAAATCGTTTTTGCTCGGCTTCTACTAATCGGATTGAGATAAATAAATATATTCGGGACAATTCCACACCAACTACCTAGCCCCAAACTAGGATACCCTGTATAGACACTAGATAACGGATAAACATACATAGATACGAATATTACATCCATAACTCGGAAACAAACATTTCTGCTCTTCATACAAATGATTGCAGGATTCGAACCCGCTACCGTTTGATTTCGTACCTAGCTCTAGATCTAGGTCTCTAGCCACTAGACCAAAAAGTCGTCAAGATACCACGTACACTAATAGCTTTCCAACAATATAAACCGCACTGCAATCGCTCCAGTAGGTTTTACGTGATGCGCGAACAAACAGACCAAAAGACAAACAGACACCATATTTGTAAATGTTAATGATCGGTAGCTTAATATAAGTCCCTTACATTTTATTTTTTTAATTTTCTTCTTTGTACAGACTTTTTGTTATTTACTGCCTTATTATAAGTATAGATAAATGACAGTCGAACCAATGACAGGATGACGTAAAATATCATGTTGCATGCATGTTATTTGCATCTCAAAGAAAGCGTAGAAGCTGCGTTATGTTAAAAACTATTTATTTATTGTTTTACTTTGATTGACGAGACGGGCAGGTCGCTCGTTTGATAGTAAGCGTCATACCTGCCCATAAAAGTTGCAGTGTCATCCAAAACTTTGGTTGCAAAATCTTGCGCGTCACTGCACTACGCTCGTCACCCTGAGACATTAGTTTTTTTTTTATTAATATATTTGTCTAGGCAATCGTTTTCGTTTAAGATCTCACCTGATGGAAAGCGATGATGTGGTCGAAGGTGTAGCACGCTTGCCTAGTAGATTACATTCACTCTTGACTTGAACACACCAGGATTATATTTTATCGGAAACACTGAAGAGGGCAGGGCTCTTCAGTGTTTCCGATAAAATATAATTCAAAAGCTGTCCTGGCACGAAATAACCAAGTAAATAGTAGTGGTAACCTTTGACAAAATACCAAGTATCTTTGCCGCTAGCTTGGCTTTGGATTCAATGAAAGACCCAAAATTTATGTTCGATCGAACTACGGAAAGACGGAAATCGGTTAAGTGGACTCTTTTTAGCAGAGAACAAACACAACAACAAACACAAGAACAAACACGCCTGCGTTTTAGTAGCATTAAACTTAACCAGGTTAGCATCGCCCCAATCGGACACGGCTTCTAAAGCTAAATTCAAACGGCCATAGTCTCTCTCTCTGAAGCTGGACAGCGACGCAGCTGGCTTGAGCATTGGAACTGTATCTCTTAACCGTACTATCATCTGCATTCCCAAAGGCTTCAAAAGGTCATTAATGTGCAGTAAAATCAGTGTAGCCGAGAGAACCGAGCCTTGAGGTACACCAGCATTAATGGGCATTTGATCAGACGAGTAGCCCTCTAAAACTACTCGAATAGATCGTTCCCTCAAAAAATAAGCTATCCAATTACATAAGCCATATAACCATAAGCGTAATCCATATGAGGGAAGCTTGTTTAAAAGGCCATCGTGCCAGACCCGATCAAAAGTCTTAGATATATCAAGGGAGATGGCAAGCGCCTCACAATGCATCTCAATGGATTTGCTCAGTACGTGAGTGGCATACGCAAGAAGATCCCCAGTAGACCAGTTTCGGCGAAATCCGTATTGCCGGTCACTGAGGAGATCATTGTCCTCAAGGATCATTGTGCCAAAAGCCAAACGTTTATGACACGCATGGAGCGTGTCATAAACTTACACAGTAAGGAGGTTATCGAGATGGGGCGTTAGTTAGCCGGATCAGCACGACTACCCTTTTTATGTACTGGTAAATTGGCAAGCTTCCAGCTCTTTGGAAGTTTTTAAGTCTTATTGCGCAGTAATTTCGCCGGAAACATTGCCCTTCAAACCGAAACACAGAAATGTTTACACACTACTACTTGGCGGTTGAATATCTGACAAAGGTGTGGTACTTCCCCAGGCGGCCTCTTGCGTAAGAAGCCTACTACTACGAAAACTTGACAACTGAACGAATTTTGTCGTTTGTATAATTATACTTGCATGGGTCCTAGAATAACACCTATAATACTTTATTCCAAGAAAAATTACAAGGGGGTAAAGCTTGGGGAGCAGTTAGTCATCCAATAAAGCGTAAAAAAACTGTTTTTGTCATTTGACATATACTCGTATGTACAGTGTCATAACCTCGTATCAGGTAGGTAGATAGTTATTTTTTCATTTTATTTAAATAAATGTTCTTATTTCTAAAATAAATATATATATATATATATTTATTTCAGAAATATATTTATATATAATTAACATATATTTAAATAAAATGAAAAAATAACTATCTAGTATTTATAGCTAGTATTTTTTTTTTTATTGCTATAATGAGCATAGAATTAGTGATTGTGGGTTTCAGACTGATAATCGCTCGTCATGCAATCATTATAAAAAGTGTTCGGTTCATTGAACACCAAAGTACAATAAAATCGTGAAACCAGAACAACTCTCTTGAGATTCCCGGCTTTGAGCTTGAAATGCGGTTAAATTCCTTCTACCGTTTATATAAACGTTGCGAATGAATACTGATGTCTATATGATGCTGCTACGATGACAGTTCGAGTACAGAACCGGAGTACTGAGCCTATCCCATTGCTAAGAAGTGTAAGACAGGGGGATGTTATATCCCCGAAACTGTTTACGACCGCAATGGAGGATATGTTTAGGACGCTGGACTGGAAAGGGGCCAGCATCAACATTAACGGCGAGTACATCGCATACTTGCGATTTGCAGATGATATCGTCCTTATGGCGGAGACACTGCAAGAGCTGCGACAGATGCTGACTAGCATAGCTGACGCCTCTTGAAAAATTAGTCTCCGCATGAACATAGACAAATCCAAAATCATGATCAATGACAACATTATACCGGAACCAATACTAGTCACTGGCATGCCTCTCAAAATTGTATAGGATTATATTTACCTGAGATAAATTGTTAAACTGGGTAGGAACAATTTTGGGAAGGAAAATTTCGTCGTCATCTCGTCGCCCATTCCACAATGCCTGAATTCAAAAGTCTTCAACCAGTGCATCCTACCCGTAATGACATACGGAGCCAAAACGTGGACACTGACTGTGAAACTGGTCCAAAAGCTTAAGGCCGCTCAGCAAGCTATGGAACGTGCTATGCTCGTTTCTCTGAGAGATCGAATCCAAAATGAGGTGATTCGGCAGAGAACTAAGGTAACTGATATATCTCAGGGAATTAGCAAACTGAAGTGTAGAACGCCCTCCGGCTAGATGGAGCGACGATCTGCGCAATGCAGCTGGCAGTCATTGGAAGAGTAGAGCCGGGCTTAGTTGCACGCCTTCGGAGAGGCCTATGTCTAGTAGTGGACTAGTATATAGATTGCTCATGATGATGATAATGATGACTGTTTTTGTATGATTGAAGGGCAAGTAAGAAAGGTCGCAGAAAAATGGCTGGTCTACTCAATTTTGTTTTCTATAACGAGGTTTTCAAAAATTTTGAACTACATTTTATATTAATATATTAAACTCAAAATGAGACATCCCTCGCCTGCGCTAAAGCTTCGTATTCACTAGGCGATAAATGTCCAGCGACACGTGTCGTTAGAAATGTGGGTCGAAATCACCCGACATCTCTAGAGAGAGTGTCGTGGCACATTTCTCTCCCAGTTACATTCAGACAGATATTAATACTAAGAAATCCTGGACGTATGACCTTCTGAACTAACGTCCTCCGGTCCCAGCGGGGGTGTGGAACTAATTTAAAACGAACCACTCGACTCGCCCATGACTAATCTGTGGATTAAAATAGTGTAGGTACCTACTACATTAAAAACTGCACTTGTATTTTTCATAGTCTACAATCAAATGTAGTGTAACAATGAGTAGTGATAATGATTCGGAGAAGAAAAAAATTATTCCTTGTTAAAAATATATGTACATTGTTTTTTTTAAATTTAGTCTTGATTTAATTGAAATATACTCAGAATATATATATATATTAGCTATAATTATATAGGCAGATACAGTCGGGAAACAACATTTTGCAAACACGCTCTTAAAAAAATTCAGTAAAATCATATTTATTTCAAAAATGTTAGAAATCTGTTATCTACGAAAAACCATAAAAAAACACTCAGCAACTAAAAACCAAACGAATTCGTATTTACATAATCCAAGTCGATTAATCAAACAGGCCCACTTATATCGATCCGCGTTTTATTGCAATCTATCGGCAATCTGTCGCGTGCAGTCGCTTGCGTACATTTTACGCAATCACTACGTCGTAGTCGCTCGCGTGCTCGCTGCCTATTACCGCGGAAGATCAACGGTTGAACTTGAAATGCATAGCAACCAAGCGATGTATTTTCAAACTATAGCGCGTGTAGTGTTAGTTATTCTTTGGTGGAGGTGACATTCGCCACGACCTACCTAGATCGCATTTTTGACGAAACTGCACTGATTTTTATTTATGTCGAAGGATGACCAGTTTGGGGCGACGAACTTTTTGTAGGTTGTGGCATAAAATGAAGAAGATTTTATTTATTTTATTGTTTTTAAATGGAACAGATCTATGTCCCATTGAGATATCAACCGTCTCCAATACTCCGTTATAGGTACTCCGTACTCAGTTGAGTCCAGTGCAAAATTATGCACACATCTTTTTATTTTGGGCGGGTAATGTTAGCCGCATGCGTCCCGATCCGTGGGCAAACACTTTGGGTGCTTGAAAATGGACGACGCTGCCGAGGCTGGCCCAGAAAAAGTTGGCGTGATGACCCGGTCATTTACCAAGACGGTACGAGGTTACACAGGAAAAATATATTTGGAAGGACCTGGGAGAGGCCAGTGCGATAGCATAAACTTTAAATCGTTATAGATCCTAAATGGTAATGGTTACTTGGTGCTCTCTTCTCTAACGGGCGTATTTCCGAAGCACCGGTAGAGTCAGAAGGGTGTTTCCTTTTCCAGTGTGAGATTTAACTCTGTTGGCAAATGAAAGGGAAATTACCTTTTCAAACTCAAAGCATACTTAGTTTACATAATTTTTATTGATGTGATCTTTTTATAATATTTTATGAATTTCTCCTTTTGTCCATGAGATGTTAATTTTGACTTGTTAAAGTGCAAGTTTTTTTGCCTATTTACAATAAATTCTTTGACTTTGGTCATTCGAAATGAAAAATTATACTTAAGAGAAACCTAAAATTTATTTTCAAATTATATATTATTATATATAATAGTGCGCATTATATATAATAATATATAATAATAAGTGCTATTCAATGTTACCCCACTTGCCATAGTTTATCGACTTTTTAGTTTTCACAATATGGCGGTCATGTCTTTAATAGCACTTGCGGGATTAAGAAAAATCGACTGACGTAGAAATCATCAAACTCAGTCCACGAGTTTGGACTATATAGTGACACAAGGGAATAGACATACTTAATAGGCTGATAAACACAGTATCCTCCGCTCAGCCGAGTAAAAAGATTGTTGTACTTTGCAGATCAATAAAGATCTTCTATATTATCCATCTATTTAGACCTCACTTAACATTGATCTCATTAGGTAGATGACAAAACTGGACCATGACGGGACCCTGCCCTTCGGTGACAAATGTGTTGAACATATTTTTGTTTTGGCCTTCTATAACCTTTGTGGCAAACCCTACAAGTCATAAAAACGAAAAAACGTGGACACGTGCGGCGGCTTGTAATGAAGTCAATAGATCCATTTGAGACTTCAATACAAATAAAAAATGTAAGATACTAGTGAGTATCATATAGAACCGAGTTTCTGAGATATTAGAGCTCAATATTGCATCCTCTATCAATTTATTGAAGGTTTTGTAGGTATGCTTCATAGTAAAAATTTTACGTAAGATAAGGGAATCTTCAGCAGGCTATAACATCAATACATGGTACCTATATAAATCAAAGTCGCTTTCCGCCGTCTGCCTGTAACGCTTAATCTTTTAAACTACGCAACGGCGTATATATATATATATATGCTGTGCCCACGGCTTTGCCCGCGTATTCACTAATGAATGGTATTTTTGCGCGAAACCCTTAATCTTTTAACATCAGCTATCTGCCAGTGAAAGTCCCGTCAATGAACGTAGCGAGGGGAGTGAAATTCGAGTGTTTGAGAACTACATTTTTCACTCCTCTTTTTTTTCTAAATTACACCTGTGAAGCCGGGGCAGGTCGCTAGTGAGACATAATTACGTCCTTTCTGCCAAAATCGCTGATCTTGATAATCAAACTACAAAATAACGTTTGTTTAGGTACTCGATTTTGCTTCAATACATTTTCTGTCGAGTACTTAGGTACTTTAGGTACCCAACTATATAATAATTCGGAATAGTATTTCTGGAGAATCTACTAATTTATGTTGCATACTTTCTGAATCAATGTAAGTTTTAATTTAAGCAAATTGTGATTTTATGCGGGAATTTGACATACAAGTAACTTAATACATCTTTATAATATCGATAACACATTATACATTATGATACAAATGAGAAGCAAAAATTATGAAGCACGACAGCACTACTAATTTCTATGTTTATAAGTAGGTACATAGTTGCGCCCCGCAGCTTCGCCCGCATCCAAACTTTGCTAACCCAGTTAGCAAAGTTTGGATGCAGGATGGCAGAGAGGAATTTTCAAATAATCACACCGTTTACTTCCACCGTCCTTCCATCCATCCTTCCAATCTCCGACCTATTCTGTTCTGGTTTCTGCTTCTCCTGGGAGTTTGAGACTTTTTTGAATATTATAATAATTCGATATGTTTTAGCCTCGTGCCCTAGTATGCGTTGAAAATTAATTGAAGGATGGTCTTTTTGATAGTGACTATGAGGCTAAAACACTCAAAAAGACCACTATTAAAAAGACCATCCTTCAATTAATTTTAGTGACTACAACTACGAGGTGACTACGAGATAGTGTGACCACGAGGAGTGGGTGTGACCACGAGTCAGCACCATATTGCACCCCTAGGGTACTCAAGGATACTCAAGGTTACTCGCTCCTAATTTCCATTCTCTAGGTCTGTGCGATGTCTGTCAGTGAATATGTATGTCACGTTTCTTGTTTTATAGGTATATAAACTTCTTGGTAATATAATCCCCTTAAAGAAATATAAATAAAATAGTTAATGTTATTTATGCTAAACTTTGGATTTAGATCCGTTAAATAATATATATAGATTTTATTTATACAATACCTATAGGTATGTATACTAAGTATTGAATAGTAAAGTTTAAAAAATGAACCAACTTTAACCGAATGACTTGAATCATCCAATAAACAAGCTTCAAGTTATGTTTCCTCATTCAATAACTTATATATAAACTTAAAAATGTACTCGTTGTTTTCTATGTCGAAATAAATTACCTTTCTCAAGAATAGATAAGACTGTAATAGAATTACTTACTCCAAAAGAGATCTGAATATATGATATTCTACACAAATAATAACACATAGTCTTCTCATTTTCTTTAATTTATTAACTAACCTAAATATTAGCAAAAGAAAAACGTGGGCCATCACCACTGCACTGCCGCCATCCATAACTCAACTATTAGTCAATTGGATTTTCGTAAGAAATATGTTTTTCGTCCGCGCGGACTAAAGTTTATATATATATATATAATATATATATATATATATATATATATTATGTCACTGTAAAAGCTCATTCTTTGGTTAGTCTTAGGTTTTACCAATTAATCTTAGGAATTAACGAAATGAGTTGATAATACCATTTTTCGGGCTTTTACCATAAGAATTTAATAAAAGCTAGGTTTTACAAGTGACGACTGGTAAATGTTGGTTTTGGTTAGGTAATATTTTTTTTTTGCCAGGTAGGGGGAAATTCTCATGGATACCGCGGGATACGGCTATGTAAAGGTTCGGTTAGTAGATATACGAGTATTTTCAACATTTACCTCAGTGACACGGTACTGAGGTAAATCTTAAGATTTACATGGTAAAAGTTCGAAACGATGATCACAGAACTATTCAGACTTTTACCATTATGAGTTGGGAAATCTTAGGTTATACTAATAAACCTCAGAATTTACCCTAGTTTGGACTTTTACATTAACATAATAATATACAATTGCTTCATAGAAAACCATATAATAAATTGTAGAACATAATTACACAGTAGTAGTATCTATAAATCCACACCAATATACAAAAGTGAAACGTTGTCTGTTTGTTTGTTTGTTTGTTTGTTTGGGGAGTTTTCACGCGATAACGGCTGGACGGAATTTGATCAAATTTGGAATGCAAATAGCTTATACCCTGGAATGAAACAAAGGATACTTTTTGGCCCGGAAAATGGTAATTTTCCACGGGAAAACAAGAAAATGTTGATGACTCTCTGTAAGGACCGATTGCCATGGAAACAAAATAACAAATCTGTCAAAAAACATCAAGAGCGTTGATGCTATACTTTTGCATTGGTTATTAATATCCTGGAAGAATATAGGATGCTTTTATTCACGATAAACTTTAGTCCGCGCGGACGAAGTCGCGTGCGAAAGATAGTACTTACCTAATAATAAGAAACTACTGAACCAACATTAATGAAATTTCAATAGGCACCTACTGAAAGTTTACTTTACAAAAACATCTCGAATATATGAGTGAACAAACAGACCAAAAATACATGGAGATTACAAAAAAAAACATGGAGATTACTAACAAAATACATAGAGATTACAAACAAAATACATGGAGATTACAAACAAAATACGTAGAGATTACAAACAAATGCCAACAACAAAAGTAATCATTAGTAGGTACATAAGAAATTCGTCATTACGTAGAATACTTGGTCCACAAGCCAGCAAGCAAGCTAGCTGATGACACGGCATTTCATGCAGACCTCATTCTTGATTCTCTCTATAATCTAACCTTCCATATTCTATACATAGAATTGCAGATCGTTAGTATTTCAAAACACAATGTCTGATGATCACTCCAACGACAAATCCCTGAAGCGAACAAATTACTGTCATAAGCGCTAAGCAAATAACTACGTACCTCATAAATAAACATGCTTTCATATTCCAGTCTCAAGGCCTGATCTGAAGAGAGTTTGAAAAGATTTATGCAACAACATAAAACGGTATTTTGTACAAATATGTTTATGTTTGTGCAATTCAATTTTACGTTGGATAAGTTGTAAATTTACTGTATTAAAAGCTATTTTAAAATAGCTATAACTTAAGCTATATTTAGCTTCGAAGTAAGAAATGTAAGCTAAACAGAGAAGAAAAACTGTGAAAAACGAAATGCATCATTGCACATGCTAAAAAAACACGCCTGCCCTGCCAAATAATAATTTATGCTAATAAATTATGTATAGTTGGATTGTGCTCATCAAGGCCTTCAATCTGATACCCATATTGTAAAATTCGTGAAAAGTATATATATATACGCATTTGATTTTGGAAGCGAATGAAATTTTTCAATATAAAATATAGCTTATGTTACTCGGAGAGATGTCAGGATTCTAAAGATATACCCCTAAATCTGTTCAGACATTTATAAGTTATGGTGGAATAAAGAAATTCACATACATATATACATAAAAAAACACTTATTTTTGGGCAGTCGTGTAATAAAGCTGAGATAAACCACCAAACTACTAACCTTGGGTATCAAACCGAAGCTGAGACAATAGTGAATGGAGAACCTACTTGTATATCTCTCTGGGAGAAGGCTTTAGCTCCAGAAGTGAGGATAGCATAATGAAATGTAAACTAATTTCTCTAGACAATAAGTACGTAGTCATACGAACGTAACAATTATTCCGTCAAGCTGTTATTCAAAGCCGGCAACGAGGGACCAATTGTGCAGAACACTTCAGTGGACCAGTTAGTCCAAAAAACACTAATTGCCCACACAAATGAGACATAAAAGCTTGTAAGGTCAAAGCTTGTAGCTCAGTGGCGTGCATTAGGAGAGGCCTACATCCAGCAGTAGACAGGTACAGGCTGATGATGAAGCCTGGTCGCCATTTACGGTACCTGATCCGATTCTTCGATCTTGTATTGGTTTTCTTGGTATTTAATCGCTTCTTAATAACGCACGGTAGGCAGCTCGCGTATCGATCTCGATACTTTCTAACCGATCGTTAGGTTTTTGACTATATGCGTAGAATCGAGGTTGCGACATACTCGTTCGATTATCCACACCAATACATAAAAATGAAACGTTGACTGTTTGTTTGGGGAGTTTTAACGCCAAAACGGCTGATCCGATTTTGATGAAACTTTGTAAAAAGATACTGTACAATATAGAGACCAACATAGAATACTTTTTATCCCAGAAAATTGTGTTTTCATGGGAATACTGGAAAATGTAGATTACTCGCTGTAAGGAACGGTTGCCATGGAAATGAAATAATAACAAGTCTGTCAAGAGCGTTAATGCAATACTTTTGCATTGGTTTTTATATCCTAGAAGAACATTGAATGCTTTTTTCGCGATAAACTGGGCCCCGATTCTGTAAGCTATTGAACAGCGAAAACGCGAGTCGATCGCTTGAAATTTTTTGAGATTTTTTTTATTTACCACTTAAAAGGGCTAGAAGTGTTTTTTTTTTGAAATATAAAAAAAAAATGGAAAAAAAAAACAAAAAAAAAACAAAAAGTTTTTAGCGATCGACTTGCGTTATCGCTGTTCAATAGCTTACAGAATCGGGGCCCTGTAGTCTGCGGGCGAAAGCTAGAATGAAATGAATATCACGGTGTCCTGATCTGTCAATCGCGTGAGAGAATCTGAGTCATTTACCAGTCGTATGCACTTAGGCTTAGTTTGACTACGAAAGGAATTTCCGTTCTAGCCTTACCTAAGTAAGTTTGAACTGTTCCACTTGCTGTTTCTTGGAAGTCATGAGGTAACCTTTCGAACAATGGCGGAGAGGTCGAGTGGCAAGGGCGGGTGTCGTCGAAACTTGGTCACGACTTGCACAGGGTGAAGGTGGAGTTACTGGAACTTGGTTTAAGATCTTTGTCATATGATTCTTTGAATAAAAACTTAGATTTTAATGGATCTAATACAAAAACTACCGAACCAATATTGATGGGAACACATTGAAAGTCTACACCTATAACAAAAATATAACATCCACATCGAGCCAGAAATCTCGGAGATATGAGAGAATATACTAAACAAAAAACTTCGGGATTACATTGGGACATGAAACTAAATCAACATTTTAAATAAAAAATATAGAACCGCAAAATGATTATAAAGAACATGAGTGAGCAATTTTTTAGAAGTATCTCACTTATGAAGATAGTTCCTGGTTTGCATTTCTTGTATTTTTTTAATACGCTTGCTTTCTGACCGAATAGGCAAGCATTTTTACGGATCTATTAACCTGGGCGCTTATTCACTATGCCGCACGAAATTCCTTGCCGAAAACGTGTGACGTCAGTACGGCAATTGCCGTACGATTCCACGAAGATATCTTAACGCGGCGCGTTACGTGCGTGGATGGTCATAGCGAATAAGGGCCCTGGTAGGTTGTGATTACTAGGTCGTCGATTTCTGCAGAAGAACCCGTTTTTTCATTGCAAAGTTTCAAACATCAGGTTAAGGATTTTTACCTGTCGTAATTGTAATTTTTCACTTTTGACTGAAACTAACCGCATGTATGTTTTATGTGTCTACCTACTATAAAATATTTACTAGTTGCTAGTTTATTATAATGCTAATATATTCAATAGTATTTGTTATTTACATATTTATTAATATTATCTTGCTATTTATATTTTGTTCAAATTCATTTTTGTTTTATTAGTTTATCTTTTTTTTTTGTATTATACTCAAACGTTGCACACCAACAACTACCTACCTCTATTATATAGTCATGTGTCTCAATATAGCCTACGGTTACCTGGAAGAGATCGCTGCTTAGCGATAACGCCACCGATATTACCATATTTTTTAAGTTAATTTTTATTTGAACGTTTTTCTTTTGGTGCAATAAAGTGTTATCTATCTATCTATCTATCTATCTATCTATCTATCTCACCCGGCATAGTAAATGCCATTAGTTTCCACGTTTCTATCCACCCACGGAGGATCCGTGTTTCTGTGTCTACCCCAACTGAAGCGATGGCGCCTAAAGATTACACAAAATGTCCTAGGCGCTAAACAGTACCTCCATTCTATTCTTTAACAAATAGGGTATATTTTATTCAACAGACTAATGTTCTTGATCGAAGCAGCGGCTAATTAATCTAAACCTAGCCCACTGCAACAGCTGCCTCATCGCCGACGCGATTGCAAAACCGAATATGATGAATATTTTTTCCCAATACTAGATAGAAATGTAAAGGGTAAGGCTACGTTACACCGCGACGCGGCTCGCGACTCTCAGATATATCGAGTAAAATATTTAAACAAGTGAACTGGAAAGAAAGAAGTACACTCCTCCGTGATCTGCAAACGAACCACTTCCAATACTTGTTACATTTTTAGAGTCGTTTGCTTTTTAGCGCTAAAGCTATCATTGCGTACTACTGCGCGTTTAATGCGCGCGCGCACGGGCTGCACGCAAGTCACCTAATCGTCAGCGCTGTTTGTCTGTCTGTCTGTCCGCCAGCCCGTCCGTCTATCTGTCCGTCTGCCACGAGCTTTTAGCGCTTAGGTAAACGAAATATAATAAGGAATTTATATTTTCACATAAGTAATAATTATTTTTAAGGGGTTGCTCATAGATAGAAAATGGGACAAAATATTTCTTACTTATTGATAGCTTTTGATTCGTTTTTTTTTAAGTATTTACAAAGACATCAAAGTTGGGTTTTTACAGCAAATTTTGTTACGGCTCTATTTCAAAAACGGTTTAACTTAAAAACTTACATGGACCTTGTATTTTAGGAACTAATCATACACTTACACAAAAACACGAAAACAGTTACCTAATATTAATTTAAGTGTTAAAATTTTTATTTTAACAATATGTGTTTTTTCTTACCTACTAATCTATATTCAAGAAAGAAGAGATGAATTGGCCAAATCGGTGCAAACACATTTTGTAATCTCGCTTCGCTCCACGTAGACTTAACTTAAAATATTAAGCTTAATCATATATGCACATCTGTAGACTGATTGATTAAATTATTAGTGAAAAATATCCATAATTGGCGCCAAGATCGTTAACAGCATATAAAACGATTCTCTTCGACGAATACTAATTTATTTTGTAATTAGATCTGATGAAAGCAAATTAAGAAATAGGAAAAGGTTATTAAACAAGGTTGCACTGGAACAGTTTCAAATAATATTCTAATTTTATTTACATCAATCATGCATGACCACGCCCCTGTACCACAGTACGTATATAGTCCAGGATTATATACGTACTGTGCCTGTGCCTACTACTAAAGGTTTGTAAATGTTCAAATTAAGTTATTGAAAAGCACAGGTGTTATTCTGGTGTTATTAATTAAAGTATGTTAAGTACACTTTGTATTGCCTCGCAGCGTACAATATTACTAGTAGCACATGAAAAATTACACTGTTAATTGATTATACATTTTTACAGTAAATTAGTAAAATTAATAAAATCGAAAATATAAATGATAATTTAAACTAAAATTGTCAAAATGTATATATTTATGTTATTATTATATATAGTACTAGCTGCGCCTTGCGGTTTCATCCGCGTGGAATGATACTAATGAAAAGTATATCTATGGGTATTATTAAGATTTCTCAATACAAACTTTGCCACTTCATCACCTGACACATTGACGCCTGTCACTTTAAGGCCTGTCACTTTGACGCCTGTCACTTTGACGCCTGTCACTTTGACGCCTGTCACTTTGACGCCTGTCACTTTGACGCCTGTCACTTTGACGCCTGTCACTTTGACGCCTGTCACTTTGACGCCTGTCACTTTGACGCCTGTCACTTTGACGCCTGTCACTTTGACGCCTGTCACTTTGATGCATATCACTTTGACGCCTTGATCATAATTAATTCCAAAATTATACAATACTAGCTGTTCCCCGCAGTATCAATCGCGTAGCCTATGCCACTCGGGAATAGTTAAGCTTTAAATCAATTTTCAAAATCAGGCTAGTTTTAATAGCCTCATACAAACAAACACAATTTTTACCTAAAATTTTGAGCCAATTAGGTATACTTTTATAGTGTTAAATGTACTTCTATGAGTGCGAAACATGCTATATTAACAAGAAGGCCCGAGCGAAGCGAGTGCGAAAATATTGAGCTATATCCTTATTTTTTATTTTTTTGTATATATGTATGGATGTATGTATGTATGTATGTACGTATGTATGTATGTATGTATGTATGTATGTATGTATGTATGTATGTATGTATGTATGTATGTATGTATGTGTGTTGTGTGCCTCCATACCTCCATACCTCCATGACCCCCCCCCCCCCCCCTCCAGATCCACGCTTGACTACAGTACCTACTATTATTTATTCTGTGATACTACATGACACTCGACTGGTTAAGAAAATAAGTTAATTTAAAAACATTAATATGGCTCATATCATGATGAAACTTAGAACGGTCTATCACAATTAAATGCGTATACAACATTTCGTGTCTATGCTGTTAACCGCTGAGGAGTTCCCTCAACGGTTAACAGCAAACCCGGAGTGCAGCAACCATGTTGTGGTAAAACTTCAAACCAGCTAGCATAATATAATGCGTGCACAAAATTTCGTGTCTGTGCTGTTGACCGTTGAAGAGTTCCTTTATCTGGAGCTGATCCTGGATGTCGATTCAGGTCATGCTTACCATAAAAATGCATTGTCATTAGAACTGAACCAACACGCAAAAATTCAACTCCGTAGGATAAGAGGAAGTGTTTCTTATTCAGCTTGCAATATTTGACCTAAACATACATACAGACATAGTAAGTATAAGTAAAAAAAAAACGTACAAACATAAAAAAATTAACTAGAAGCTTTCAAAAATCGCGAAATCGCGGCCAACATCACAGAAACGCGATACTTTAGGATAATATTATTTTTATTTTTGGTTTGTTTATTTCCTCTATCGATTAACTAAGGTTTGGTCAGTAGTTCAAGTTTTGGTCGTAGACACAAGTACGTATTTTGCCACTAAGATAAGAAGGCCTTTCTAAATTTCTTGAATTTTTTTCCGGTAGTTTATTCAAACTCCAGAGGTTTAAATTTTCCAGAGACATTACAATCAACATGCCACAGAAATCTCAAGGAAATCCGCGTGACGTCAAAAACTAGAAGCCTCGAATTGGGTTCCTCCTCATTTTTTAAGTCAGTTATAAATAAAATGCAGTAGCATAACAGAGCTTGGTTGACACCTATCTACCATCTTCAGACATTGCATTACCGGCGAGGCGACAACCTTGTCAACGTTGCATAACGCCTCGTGTAGATATGTGTTAAAATAAGAAAGTCCGCCAAGGTCACGGTCGTGCCGAGATGACTAACTGACGATTAATGTACGGTATGTATTCGTTTATGGTCGGTTACTTGGAGATGTAATAGTTATGTGAAGCGATAAAGTGATCGAAAGCTCTGTTAATGGTTCTTAACAATGATTTTTATGGGTGTTTTCTTATATTGAGGCCTGCGTTTGCCCACTATGGTACACGCTTAGCTTTTTTCTTTTTACGTGGGGGAATCCTCATGGATACCACCGAGCTGCGGGGGCAGCAAGGTGGTTATGTTGGGCCCCACCTCCACGTCACACTCCCAGCACCGAATTCATTAAGCCGAAGTATGGTAGGTCTGAGAGCGGACCGCCTCCTGGAGCCGGTGCCGAGCACCTGGGCCCCACCTCCTCGAGCCTGCACCGAGCGAACTGGACCCCACCTCCACGTCACACTCCCAGCACCGAATCCATCAAGCCGAAGTATGGTAGGTCTGAGAGCGGACCGCCTCCTCGAGCCTGCGCTTAGCGCACTGGGCCCCACCTCCTCGAGCCTGCGCCGTGCGCAGATTACCCAGCAGCAGCGCAGAGAATGGACGCAACTTCCTCCACTCCATGGCCTCCCAAATCCATCGCCACCGCCCAGCACAGCCACAGCAACAGCTGGCGGACTATCCGGCGCTGCACAGAGCAGCGACGCTAGATTTAGGAAGCCATGGAGCGCGTCACACTCCAAGCACTACTGCCCATACAGTAGTGCTGGGAGCGGGGGAGGGGGTGGGGGGGTATCGGGGGTACACGCTTACCTAGGGTAACCCATTCTGTCTTGAATCGATGTCTCCCAGTTTATACCTATCGGGGGTCTGTTTTTCCACAAATTATACTAAGAACAAACATTTACATGTCAGATTTATAAGTGCAATGAGATGTCCCACAATAATCAATGATGATAGATTTTTCTTCTAAAAGTATAGGTATGACTACGCACGAAGCGTTTTGAAACCACCATTTAACATGCGTACCTCTGAGGAGTGAGACTCCTTATACCTACCGGGGGGCCCGCTGTATTTCCCGATAGGTATAAGGAATCTCACTCCTCATTGCATTGTTTTTCATTTTCAGTGAGAATTTGTCTGAATTAACACGTCTAACAAGTTCAAGATCTTGCTGCGATGTGGCGGACGATCGGCATAACATGGTGTGTGTGTTTGTGCGTAAGAGCGGATCGGCATAACTTGGGTGCTTCACTTTCAATTTGGCTGTATGGAATCCGTCTTTTTTTAAACAATCTTGGTGACGTACATATTTTTCATTGTCCGTGACAACTTTTTTGTCGTTCAATTAATTTCTACAAAAACTTTGAAACAAATATAGGCGGATTTCCTAGTGGTCACTTCGTAATAGTATGTCCTTATCAGACAGTCATACAATCTGATTGTATGAATATGCATGTAATCATACGCTATGACAGGTGCCTGATTTATATCAGATATTTTGAAATGGACATTTTGAAATGGATATAAAGTAATTAGAGCGAGATTTATTGTGTCTTGGGCGGGCGGGTATGTAATTATTTACAGGTAGTTGTGAATATTAGGAAGCAACATATCATATATTCAATGATACTAGCTTACAAAATAAGAATTACAAAGCATATATTGCTACATCGAAAAATCGCACTTGTCACTACATTTCCAAGAAAATGTTTACTCGTCTGTATGACTGCGCTAATCTCGAGATTCACTGAACGGATTTTGATGCAAAGGTTTCTCGACAAAGGTTTAATATTAATGGGTAATATAAAACTACGTTAATTAAGTTGTTTGTCTTCCTACGAATAAATAAGAAAATGAATTTATGTTTTATGTAAGTTAGCCCTCATGGACGGATGTTTAACAAAAATGACTGAAAAATAAAACAACCGTCACGGAATTGATTTTGTGCGGAGGTTGAGTAAACCATCATAGTTACTTTAATGGAAAAACAAGGTAGATGTTTTAAAAAAATACGAAAGTTTCTGCGACACCATAGCGCATCTATTACACAAAGCTTAAAACAAGACATAAGTTCAAAAACTAAAACCTAAAGACTGCGGTCGGGTAAAAAATAGACTATTACACTCTTGCGATGAAGACGAATAGATTGATACCTCGCTTGTCAAAATCGGACTAGTAGGAGCGACGCTATGGTACATACATAGACTGTTAAACTCATTACCCTTCCCTTGCTTTGCTGTAGTTCGGTAATAAAGGTATTTTTGTGAAGCCTCTGATCGGTAGGCTCCCATATTGCGATGTACAGAATGCGCTTTTATAAGGTAGTGCGTAGAATTTTCGCAATTCGCAACAATATAGTAACCAAATGGAAATGTCGATGCACTCGACTTAAAAATTATCTCTGCGACTGTACTCAATATAACAATGATTAGCGTAAGGTCCGGGTCAAAGACCTGTTTGATAATCTAAACTTATAATAAAACTGTAACAGGTCCAATTTTTTTACATTGAAGATATTTTGTAATTTGTTTTTGTAGGCTGTTCTATATTCCATACTGAAGCCAAATCTGTTTTTTTTTTTCATTTTTGTCTTTCTGTCTGTATCTTGGCTATAGGCATCACGCCGAAACTACTAAATAAATTTAAATGAAACTTGGTATGATATGAATTCATACTACGAGGTAGGACACAGGATACTTTTCATCCCGAAAAATTAAACGGTTCCCGCAGGATAGGGGACGGATTTTGATGCACAGTCATAGTTTATATGATGGGTGAAAATTGAGGATACATTTTATACCGAAAAAAAGGGCTCCTGCGGGTTAGGGGTCCAAATTCTGTACATTGAAGATATTTTGTAAAAAAAATTTAGAGGTTTTTATATGTTCGTTCTGAAGCCAAAACTGTTCATTTTTCTTTTTTTTCTGTTTTCTGTCTGTCTGTCTGTCTGTATCTTGGACACGCATCACGCCGAAATTACTGAATGAATTCAAATGCTTGGTAATTTGAGTACATGCTACGACGTAGGGTAGAATATAGGATACTTCACATTCCGAAAAATTAAAATGTTCTCGCAGGATAGTGGTTGAAAGTTATTTCAACGAATACTTATCACGCTGAAACTACAGAATGGATTTTGATGCAACTTGACACGGTCACAGTTTAGATGATAGGTGAAATATAAGGATACTTGTTATCCCGAAAAAATAAAGGGTTCCTGCAGGATATGGGTCCAAATTATGTACATTGAAGATATTTTGTATATTTTGGAGGCTGTTATACTGAAGCCAAAAAAGTTTTTTTTTTGCGTGTCTGTCTGTATCTTAGCCACGCATCACGCCGAATCTACTGAATAAATTTAAATGAAACTTGGCATGATTTGAGTTCTTACTACGAGGTATGAAAATGATTAAATACGGAACTGTTAAAATAACACCAAATACCTTGTTTGGTTTCGCATTCTTTTCAATCGCGCCCACAGACCATAACTATAGGAGATACGGGGATAAAGCGCCTTTTTACACGACTTCCCAAAAAAATAGTGTAATGTGTTTAGGATTCATGTATGTTTTTATGTATGTATGTATGTATGTATGGATTTATGTATGTATGTATGTATGTATGTGTGTATGTATGTATGTATGTATGTATGTATATATTTATGTGAGTTTATTTATTCCACTATAACTTTTAAATGCCTGAACAGATTTAGACGTATAGGGTATCGTTAGAATCCTTACAGTAACATAGGCGTTTATTAATAATTTAAGAAAAATAACTAAATATAACTGACAATTAAAACTAATTATATTGTAACCCCTGCAGTGCAAGCATGGATCTTATCGATCGATAAATTTACCGACTTTTTTAATTAAGTTTCATGTTAATATTCGATAATACGAGTTCAGTAGCACGGAACGTACTTATCGACTACGACATAAATTCGATAAATCATATTTAATATATAGATTTATATCAACAAAAGGAAGCATGAATCTTATTTTTGACAATTGTTGTCGATATAATGTCGGTAATTTTACCGAATTTATCGAATTTTATAGGCTTTCCAAAGTCACACGACAAACTTTTTTTTTTGTAAATTCCTTTTCGGATTATAAGCCAAAACGTGGAGGTGTCAGAACATCGTGTGGCAAGTGCCAATGATCCTTTCGATCTGGAAGAACAGCATTTTAAAATTATTTTTAGAATTTATAAGGAAATTTCCCTCGTCCTCATTCAAGATGTTGAGGGCGTTTGAGAAGGAGTCGATCTAATGGACTGCCTGCGCATGTTGTAGTATCTACTTTACATTAGTTGTAGGTTCTATCCGCTTTACGCTTTTTCACCGAGGGCAGTTGCACCAACGATGCATTGGCCAGGAATATAATATAGCACTAGGACAGCGCACTGTCAGACTTGTCAGGGAGGTGTCTCAAGCAATTGTGCAATGAGTTATGGCTAGTTATACTTTAGGTTAGGTTCAAGGAATATACTACTTTATGGTAGTTAGGTAGAATTCCAAATGACGGAAGTTTCTCCGTAACAACTCAAAATAATAAAAATCTGGCAAATTGTGTCAAAAATTTTTTTGTCCTCTGAGACCTTGGCTTCCAATAATTGAGAACAATGAACTACGTCAGGTTTTTAGAGGAGGGATCAAGGAGGGATGCAGCGATAAATAGAGATTCGAACGCGGTCGCAGCCTTTTTCGGAGGCCAAGTTGGGCAGAAAGTGCTGGGCCATCAGTGGTTCATTTCCCCTGTTTCCAACATCTGCAGTCGGTGTTACCGAGAGAATATATTCGGTAGGCACCCCCCTGTGAGGAACGGACATTTACGGGTGAGTTAGCGTGGCGATTTGCAATAGGAATCTGTTGGCCTAGTGCCACGTTATCTAAATTTGACCCTCCCTTGTTGTTATTAGGATCCCCACTGCAATCCACGTAATATTGGTCGCGTATTATTGGCTGTACATTATTTGGTTGCGTAATACTAGCCGTGTAATATAGGGACTCTTGATAACCGCCGCGTCCTACCCTCGTATGTTGATCAGTATCATGTTGAGATACTTATAGTGTTATTTCTGTCCTGAACAGGGTTTTTTATTATTATTACTACGGTTTCTCTCTACGTATTGGATGGGTTGTTGAAACACTCCCAAATACCACTTCGGGATTCTCCGAGGGAGGTTTGGACCTCGCGGCCGGCGGGGCCCAAAGCTACGATCCACCCACAATCGCCGTTCTTCCGTATTACTAAATTTTGTGAAGTCAACCTAACCAAATACAAAGTTTAACGAATTTAAGTACTGGTCGCAGGCGAGTATTGTGAAACTCACCCCTGAGGATGTATAACCGTATTTTAGAAAGAGCATAGAGCGTAGAGGCCTTCCGCCCCGCCATCTGCTCTGATATTTTAGTAATTAAAGGCGCCCAACATAAATTGTAAAGTGAGTGTTAATTTAGCTTTCTATACTGTGTTAACACTTCGACTTATTTGATTAAATGAATATCCACCAGTAATACCATGGTCTCATTCAGCTCCGCCCTGTAGCCAGTCAGGCTGTACCAACATCAATTTTTAAAAGGTTACAATATACAAAACCTTAAATGACAACTATTTACAAATAAAAAACAGAATTTATGTCGCCGTCGCAGGTAAGGTGCCCAAAAAGCTGGCGACGTTACCTCGTTGAATAGCTAAGCTAATTCTTTGACCGATGTAAGCGCCAGCTCTTTGGTCACCTGTAGTTTCTACTAAGCGTCTGGACATCTCCCTGACAAAACTCCGTGCTTCCGGACCCCAGGGCCCCATAGTTTCTACTCCAAACGGAAGAAACATGTATCCATCACCGATAGATACATATTTCACCCGCTTGAGGTTCTCTGCTGAGGCTGCCGCTGCACCCGCCACCCTAGAATTATTTTGTAGGTGAGAAGCCGCTAGAGTGTCGGCCCACACCATGGCGACTGTATGTCTACAATTTCAAATGCGAAAAAGAAACTTCTAATTTTACTACATGGGTATCATATTGAAGGTCTTGCTAAGCATATTCCAACAGTATATAATTTATTAGCATGGTTATCAAATTGAAGGCCTTGATAAGCACATTCCAGCAGTATATAATATATTGGCATAAGTTATTTTCTGGCAGGGCAGGCGTGTTTTTTTGTCTGTTAAGCTAGTTTTTTTTTTGTATTCTGCCTATGGTGGCCGGTTCGGTTTTCGAATAAATTCTCTTTACAATGCCCGTATCTATGCGAGTTTTCATAGGAAACTTTAACGTTCCAAATTCAAAAAGCTCTCAGTCGGCTTGATTTCTTCCGAGATCTTAAACAATTATCGTCATATTTCAACAAATTAACACAAAACAATATCAAACTATACCTATAAATATTCCTCTTAAACCACTCTATCTATTGATGAAAACCTTATTAAAATCCGTTGCGTAATTTAAAAGATTAAGCGTTACAGACAGATAGACGGCGGGAAACGACTTTGTTTTATCAATATGTATTGTTTTTTTTCCGACATCTTGAACAATTATCGTCATATTTCAACAAATTAACACAAAACAATATCTTAGGTTAGTTTAAAATATTAAGCGTTACAGAGGGATAGACGGCGGGAAGCGACTTTGTTTTATACTACGTATTGATGATGATTGATAAGCCGGGATCGACAACCATGTCAGAGGCCCTCGTGCGACCTGACAAACTCTGACACCAGGAGAGCAAGCAAGAAGTATGTAAGTATGGATTCTACGTAAGGTCATCCTAATATTGTTTGTGCCAATTAAAAATATATCTATTACTATATTAATTGAACTCTGTACGAATATTTACTTATTTTACTGGCCTCGACAACAACTGAAATTAATGAATTAAAAACTAAATAAATACCTAACTATAAATTAAAATATTGTAACTTTTCATTATCTGATACCAAACACGATAAACAATAATTAACTAGATTACTCACCACTTATCTCAGCTTTAATTAAATTAAAAAGTTGATAAGTTTTTTTTACCTAATTGTATTAATTTATATCTACCTACAATGTTAGTTTAATGGCACAAGCTTTGTACCTATACTCAATTAATGACTATGTGGTCATTATTTTTAATTTGTGACAAATAAGCAAATCAAAGACATTGATTATTAATATTGGTTTAGTAAGGCTTCACTGTGAGTCCACGTTTCGGCTCTATAGAAAACTACTTACATTGTAAATTGTATTACAAGGAGGTTCCATTTAAAAAAACAGTCTTCTTACGTGCTTACGTGATTGCTCTCAGATAAATAAATCATTAATGTTTTTACTGTAAAACCTATTTTTTTTGTTTCGAGTCAGGGACAAGGGTGGGCCCCAACCTTGCCCCACTGTGGGTACGCCCATGTCTGCTACCACGTCAGATGTTACAATAAAATTGAAATACCTTAACTGTATTTTTGTGGGTGCTTAACAATCTCATATTAAATCGAATTTTTAACCATTGTCAAACTACATTGTCCTCAAAAGTAATAGACTGGCGACTAACTATAAGAGCATTTAAATATCTATAACTATTAAGTTGGCATAGCTCTCAGAGTTTGCAAGTTGAAGTGGCATTGGGCAGGCCATATAGTTCGTAGAACCGACTACCGCTGGGGAATAAAGGTTCTCGAATGGCGACCACGAACAAGCAAGCGAAGTGTGGGGAGACCCCCCACACGATGGACCGACGACATTGTAGCTATCGCAGGAAGTCGGTGGATGGAGATGGCACAAGATCGCTCGTCATGGCGCTCTTTGGGGGAGGCCTATGTTCAGCAGTGGACTTCTAAAGGCTGACATGATGATGATGATGATGATGATTAAGTTGACTAAATATAATATATATGTGATAGAACACTAAGAGAAAAATGTTAGTTAGGTTAGTAAATTTTGAGTTCAATGGACATTTGAAATTTAAGGTAAACGAGTGCTAGAGTGGAGACCGCGTTTAGGCTAACGTGTGTAGGGTAGGGCACCCGCCGCGCCGGCCAGGTGAATTTGCTAAAGGCGCCTGGTATAGACTGGATGAGGAGAGCCTAAGATCGGGCTCAGCGGCGTTCACAAGGAGGGGCCTACGTCCAGCAGTGGACGAATACGGGACTGATGATATTGATGATGATGGACATTTGAAGCTAAAGTTCTACTATACATAGTTATATATATACTAAGTTGGGTAACCCAACTTTTACTTTTTAGATGATGCTACCTCCAAGTAATTTTGAGGACATCTTAGTGCAACTATGGACATAAATACTATTTACAAGCATTGTAATATTTCCGTTGCTCAGTAATTTATATCTGACGGTTGGTCTTTTCGTCAAATAAAATTATGTCGCTTGTTTCATAAGTCCAGATTTTTAATGCTTATAGACTGTGAATGTCCTCTATCCCATTCTGAGTTAGGTAACGTTGTGGTCGGGCATTGGTCGTGGTCCACCTGCTTAGTTCACCTGGGTGGACCACGGGCACTTTTTATTGCCTATAGTCCACCTTACAATAATTGGTCTAACCAGGAGGTGCCTAAAATATACTGGTTCTCAAAGTCCTGTCGAATCACTGCCATGAAGATTGGCTTCACACTTTCTTCTTGAGGGTTTCTAGCACAGAGGTTGAATAACTCAATACTCTTGTTTCTCATAGGTTTCTCAACATTTTGAGGACGGGCTCAACTGTTTTTGTTTAAACATAGCCATAATAATAATAATAAACACTTTATTACCTTTATTACACCATATAAGGAACAAATACAATAACTAAAAAAAAAGAGAAAAAAAAAGTAAGAAGAATAAAATTGTTTAAACATAGACATAATTAAAAGTGAGAAGATTAGGTACCAGCTCCATGGGCGTGGATCTCATAAATTAGGTACAACCCACACAATTCTTTGGTCTTACTCACAATTGAAGTGGTGTTTGTGTAGCACGTGTTAGCAGTGACTCTCATTCGCGCTACAGTCTGCGTCTTTCTATCTTTGTTGTGGATGCACATGAAGCACTCGGTGGGAACGTATCTGTGTGGGTGTGTTTTTCTGTAGTTCATCTAGTAGGTTTTTGTTTACGTGATATTAACGCAAGCCGTATCTCCCCCTTTAACTAGATTTATGGGTGTAAACCTTCAATTTACAACATCAATAATGCAAACCATTCTATCGTTGAAACAATGGGAAATCCACGTTAGAGGATGTGTTGTAATTTTTGTAATGTAATACATTTTCACCTTATTGAATACGAGTAACGTGATGTTCAGAATGGAATATTTGCGCTCTATGCAGGATGGTGCCCAAGTCAATGATGCAAGCGGCTGAGCCCGCGCGGTCATTTCTCTGGGTTTAACGTACCCTACATGTTATTCCAGGATCTAAATCACCAATAATCCAAATAATACCAAAATTCCTTCAGCCAACAAAAATAGTTTACAAAAATGCGCGGCTTGTTCTCATCGGATTGAGATATGAAGTAAGTACACAAGATTTTAGTCAAAACGTGGTTAAAAGCTAAGCTTTCCATAAGTGAAAACCGCTTTTCTATAATAATAATAAGGTAAATAATAAGGTAAGGTAATAAATACCTAATAATAATAATAATAATAATATAACCTCGGGGGAAAAAAGGAATAAAATAATAAAATCTCTAATATGACAAATTAAGGTTTTGAATTGTGTAGGATTTTACCAACCAAGTATTTAACAAGTTTCAGCGAAACCTAACAAACGGCCACAAAAATAGTAGTTTATGAAACGGTTGCATAATAAGGGAAATTAAAACACGAGAGTGAGTTTTAATAGTATCACTCGAGTATTTTAATTCCTAGTTTTGTGCCGTTTCATACTCTACTTTATCTACACTCATGCAATAGGAACTTACTTTTAGTGAAAAAAAGTAATGTCGTAATATTTTCTTGATTTGTCTCCTCACTAACACTGCTGTTGGACCTTTTTTTATCAAGATAAGACATTTTATGAAGAAAAACACATTAAATTAGTTAGGTACTAATGTAAAGTACATAATGGCGCCAAAATCCAGTCCATAGCGAATTGGCACGCATACGGTCTAACACGCGCCGCCATAGATAATAAGTGGCGAAAACTCTCGTTGTGCGAAGCCAACGCTGTGCTTTAATGGGAAATTATATATATTATAACACTGTTTAGTTCGAAAAACACTGTTTTCTTATTAGAGACGTGCCGTGTGTAATGTATGTCATTATGCCACCATTTTTGAGTTCATAATCCGGATTTTACGATTATGAGTTGTAAAAATAATTAAAACCTTCTTGGTGGAAAGAATATATATTTGTTTAGTGCTAATTTTTTTCTTATTAGAGATTTGCCGTGCGTAAAGTATGTCATTATGGCACCCATTTTGAGTTCATATTTAGGATTTTATGATATGAGTATAGACAAAACATTTAAATATTTGACCTTCTTAGACCTACGATAAAAGTATTTGACCCATCCAGACATGTGCTAGTACCTACGCTTTGCCATGTTAACATTATCCTACCAGTAGAGTAGTAGTAATTCCAGGACCAAAAGTACCTTTACAGTACAACCAAACCAAACTTTCAGCTGTCAAATAGTTTTGTATCGATTGCTTAGCTTCTACTCATCGGATTGAGATACTGAGAACACTAGTTTTTAAGTCAACACTTAAACTATCTAACAGTGAAAACCGCGTAGTAATCGGTCTAGTAGTTTTTACGTGATGCGCAAACAAACAGACAAAAAAATATACAAAACCATTTTTTTAAATTTTATATTCGTTTCCAGTAGCTTACCTTTATTGTACAGACTTTTTGTTATTTACTGCATTTTTATGTAGTATAGATAGATGAACGAATAATAGCTGCCGGAAGTGATCTCATGTAGGCTGCACAATTAGATATACAGACTCTATTGTCAACTAATGTATGCAATTGGAGCGAGGCTGGATCGTCGCGCGCAGAAATGTTATGCAATTGTAAACTTTGAACATGTGAAGCGTGTCATTTGAGGTACATTTATTTATGCAATACAGTAAAGCAATACTGTATCGTACGTCTTCTCAGAAATGGGCTAGATAACAGCCGCAATTGTAAATCTAGCCAAAAAGCTACTGCAACATGGAGCAACAACGTAGGGGTACTCTGCGACTCTGCATAACCTATTGCACCGGCTGTACAATCGCGGCAATAATTTCCGAAAAACTAGCACGTTTCTGAGAGAGTTCAAGGAAATAATAAATATGCAAAGAATACATTTTACTCAAAAATTAGTAATGTTTGAGTCTTATCACTATTACTATGCAGAGATTTCTTCTTGAAAAACTTAGGATGAACTGAAAAAACTATGAATGTTTTATGCACAATGTTTAGCATAAACTAAAAAGTAAGTAACGAGTATTTTTAAGTTATAATAAGCACACACAAGGTACAGTATAAATTTAAATGCAGCAAATGTAGTTTAAAAATTTAAAAGCACGTTTTTTTTTAGAACTGTCATGGAGGTACGAGCTACCCTCAAAGTTTCAGCCAGATAGCTAATCGGGAGTCCTCCAATTTGAGTTACAAGATTCCTTCCGGAAAGACAAACAAGAAAGTGACTTAATAAAAACGTGTTAATGATTTCATGATTTATAGAAGTCAGTCAAGCAAAAAAATAGACATGCGACACAATATAAATGAAAAACAAATATATTAGTAGGTACATGTAAATTAAACTTTTAATTTACCAAGAAACTAGTTTTTTGCAAGGATATTTCATGTTTTTTATTACGTCCAATCTGATTGCTAATTTACCAATACCGGAACAATTCAATAATCGCAATTTGCTTGTCAAATCTTTTTCCCGATTAAATGACAAGTTGTCAAGGTGAAGCGCGCGCCGTGCCGAGCCCAGTTCGCAAAAAAACTCGGAAGCAATTCTGTGCGTGACTATCCTTGTAGTGTCGAGACACTTTCTATGTTTAGCTATTGATTATTTTAATTCAGTCACGATTGTACGGGCGTGGTCTAATCTAGATTTATTTCCATAATTTATTTCAGATTAAAATCAATAAACAATAATTGTTAAATTGACAAACGTTGAATTTTGTATGAGGATATTGTATGAACTGATATAGTTCGAGGTCTAGCCATAATCAATTTGTTTTGTTTCTCTATGGCTTATCCTGTTTCTTTTATATATTTATATTGATATCACTTTTATATTTCACTATATAAACCACATATCGACCCGGTTTCTGAAGTACTTTTATCGATGGTTTATCTATTCAATAGCTGAGTCTGACCAAATCTGATTAATTTCAATAAGGGTCAAAAGCGTGTGACTACTTTTAAATGATTTTGGAGCTATGTACCTACATTACAAAAAATAACGTCACACGATTTTGACCCTTATTGACATTAATCAGATTTAGTCAGGTTCAGCTATTGAATAGATAAACCAACGTTAAAAATACTTCAGAAACCGGGTCGATATGTGGTTTATATAGTTAAATATAAAAGTTTAGATCTTTAGTAACGATTAACTCAATACAGCAACTAGGTAATTAAATGTACGGTACGTTTACAATGACATTTTATTATTATATGGAACATCATTGGCTACCTATTTACTGTTGTTCATTAAAACTACATTTTGACTTCTTATAATATAACTTAATATATTAAGATGAACGTAGATGAAGTAAGTAAAGAAAGTAAAGTAGGTGTAGTAAGTAAGTAGATTCGGCAAGATTCGACAAATCTTCTCGTCTTCCATACAACAGTGCCTGAAGACAAAAGTCTTCAATCAGTGCGTCCTACACGTCATGACCTACGGTGCCGAAACGTGGACACTCACTATCGAACTAGTCCACAAATTTAAGGTCGCTCAGCAAGCTATGGAGAGAGATGGTGCTTGGAGTTTCTCTGAAGGACCAGATTCGTAATGAAGATATCCGACGGAGAACCAGGTGATCGACAAAGCTCAAAGGATAAAGCAAGCTAAAGTGTCAGTAGGCTGGCCACATTTCCCGAAGATCCGATAACCATTGGGGTAGACGAGTTCTCGAGTGGAAACACCGTCAAGGCAAACGTAGTGTAGGACGCCCTGCGAAAAGTGTCTGGAAGAAAATGTTTGAGGAGGGCTGAAGACCGAGCTCGGTGGCGTGCATTAGGAGAAGCCTACGTCCAGCAGTAGACATATTATATAGGCTGATAATGAAGATGTAGGTAAAGTAAAATTACGTTTATACAAAAACGCACAAACTTATTTTTTTAAGTTAAAATTATTCACTCAATCAACAAATAAATAAAAGCACTACGTATTCTTCAAACGAAATTAATTAATTCTACCCATTTCTGTTTTGAGCAAACAGAAATATTTTCTCGTGTAATCCATAAAATTGACACCTTTTGACTAAGAAGACGATCTCATACATAATATGCTGGGCTGAGCTTAACTATGGCCCACGGCGTTCATTGCCTGCTGTTTATTATGTAGCCAAGTTTTCACACGTACCCTAGTTAACTAGACTTCTCTGCGACGCAACTTCTTAGTATTTGTACGTAACCCTTTACGTTTCCAATCAGCATCACGTCTCAGTAGTAGAGTGGTGTCGTGTTTTCCGGAAAACCGCTGGTAGAAAGTGCTATTAGTAAAATGTGGGTGGACAAGCACAGAAAGTAAAGAATAAACAGGAGCTAGAAATATGAATTTACAGTGACGCACACGTTGATAAAATGATCAGCTCATGTGGAAAAACGGTATGGGGAGTGAAAATATTTTTGTACGCATTTAATATACAGGCTGGAATTTTAAAGCAGTCGGTGGAGGGAAAGCACCCTAAATATTAATGATAGCAAATTTTTCTCAAAGGAAACATTTATTAAACGACTGCCCAAAAAAAGGAGTTTAATGTTTGCTTGTATGTGAGTTTCTGTGTTCCACCATAACTTTTAAATGCAAGAACAGATTTGGATAATATGGGGTATCGTTAGAATCCTTACATCATCCTGAGTAACTATAGGATATAAAATAATATGAAAGTTTTTTGGCCGGGCAGACGTGTTTTTTCTCTTACTTGGATTAAGTACTCTAACGTTCTAAAAGCTACGTACTACGGAGACAGATGTCTGTAAGAAACATTGTTGTCAATTCTGTTGTTCACTCACTAAAACTAAAACTAAACTAAAACTAAATTTGGTGTAGAGATTCTTAAAACCTATTCGATCATTTCAAGTAAACTAAATGAATTGCAGGGAGAGGGTGCGTTGTGTTTTGCACGGCCGAGGGCGCGGAAGGGATAAAGGGATTGGGGGGGGGGGGAGTAGGAGGAATGAGGGGGAAGGAAGGTAGAGGCGACTAGGGGAAGGTAGAAAAATGTTAGGGGAGGGTGGGGGAAGTTGTCGGATGGTGGGGTAGGTTGGGAAAAATTTGACTATCCCCACCTTCCCCTAACATTTTTCTTTATTTCCCCACCTTCTCCTGTTATACCCCCCCTCCCTTGACTTACCCCAACCTCCCATCACACTTTCTCAACCTACTCCATCCTCTCCTCAACTTCCCCTACCTTCCCTTCACTTTTTACCAACTTCTCCTCCCCTCTCCTCACTTCCCCCCACCTTCCTCCTACTTTCCACACACACCCCTAACTTATTTCCACCTCACCTCCCCCCACCCTAGTTTTTCTCCCCGACTTCCCCCCCCTCTCACTTCGCCCTTCCCCCTCTCACTTCCTCACTTCCCCCCTCCCCCGTATCACTGCCTCTCCCCCACCTTCTCCGCCCCGGCCGTGTACAACTCAACACCCCCTCCAACGAGTCCCTTAGTTCCGTCGCAGAACTTAAATTTAGTCTGAAAGCTAAATTTCGCTAGTTTAGTGAGTTTGTAAAAAAAATAACCTGTTTGACAGGACTAAACTTAAATTTAGCGTAGTTTAGTCAACACAACAGTATCGACACCATTGTATCTTAAATTAAAGGACAACTGTAAAGTTTTAGGTACATTTTATTCGTTATGGCTTTCTATGAGGGAGGCCGCTGTTCAGCGGTGGACTTTTACCAGCTGATGATATTGATGACGATGTTATATAATACTTTAGTACTATACATGCTACAATACAATAGTTACTGCAGTTTTATGTAAATAAATTCAGATTTGAGTAAAGATGTACTATCTCTATTGTTAATGTAGTTTTCCGAATTGATAAAATTATAGATTTCATAGTCTTCCTCTAATTTAAGACACAATTTTCTTACAGACTTGAACTCATCATTGACCCTGTCGACTGATGGCATAAAATTACAGTACAAAGTTTCTGGGCTTTTTTAGGTTCAATTCCCAGTCTGAGGCAATTTCAAAAATCTTAGTATTAGATATACCTAATTTATTTAAAAATAATGGCATGTTTCCTTTAGGAGCAAAACTAGCTATCATCAATATATAAGGTACTTTCCGTCCACCGACGCATTATTCATAATCATTTAAGGGTTTTTTGTATCCATCCATGAGCGGTCAGTGTTTTTGATCAATCAATAAGCCAAACAAGCCAAACGCGCCCTGTATTCCTTGAACAGTGAAAACACACTATATTACGGTATTTCATAACATCAACGAGGTTTTAGGACTATTTAAAAACGAGGCATCCAGAGCAAATTTTATCTCAACTAATTCTCTCGTTTCACCCCGTCAGGATTCTACTACAAATGAAACTAACATGCTCTTTTGCATCTAGGTAATGGGTGATTTAGCATCAGAAAGCTGTCTTTATAGTGTTGGGAAAATTCACAGCGGCTACGCACACAACAAGCATGTTTACATTCAGTGCGAGTAGGACCTGTTTAGTATTCATCGGCTGTAGAGATGTTATCTGAGTAATTTCACTCCGATTGTGAGTTTATTGCACCTTTCATCTGAACGAAGACCAGGTTCTTTCCCTTCTGCTTATAAAAGCTCAGAAGGAGCATCTTCAACTGCTTTTTGTTTTCTGATTGTAATCTCATTGAAGCTGACTTTCGGAGCCCCGGCAAACCATTGATGTAGTACCATTTGTGTGCTAGATTTAGCAGTATGAGGATATTTTGTCAGGATTACGGAGGCATAACATGTGCGAGGTTGAGACAGTTTTTACAACAAAGTTATACAAAAATCTATTCAAGAAGCGACCATACAGGAATTCTGTGATCTCGTAAAACAAATTCGATATAAGCTTGATGTCTATGGCAGACTATACTTGCATACTCTACAGTCTACACTGTAGAAACTACATCGTATAATTACGGCTACATGGACTGCAGATATTTTAACCACTAATATACCTCTGATGAAGTCATAACTTCTTCAACTATCTTCTTCATTACGATGTAGTTCCTACAGTGTAGAGTATGCAAGTATAGTCTGCCATAGACATCAAGCTTATATCGAATTTGTTTTACGAGATCACAGAATTCCTATATGGTCGCTTCTTGAGTAGATTTTGTATAACTTTGTTGTAAAAACTGCCTCAAGCTCGCACATGTTATGCCTCCGTATGTTTATAGTCAGTGTGAGGAGGACATGTTTAGTATTCAGCTCCAGTACAGATGTTATCTCATTGATTTCACTCAGATTTTGTGTTTATTGCACATTTTATGTGACCGCTTTCTAGGAGATCGTGTTTAGAAAATGTTTGGGATTACAGTGAGATTTCGTTTTAGAAAGAAGCAAAAATTTCTTCGATGAACGTTAAAAGGGTGAGTGAAAGCAAAGAGAATATAATACAGGCACCACAATCTTATGACAAAATGAGTGGTGGTAGGCAGCAATCGTAATCCGACATAATTGGCGAGTACTGAATATGGCCAGAAGTAATTGGACTATTGCGTATTTAGATTTTATCATCATTTTAATTCATTAACGTCTTTAGTCTATAGGAATTGTCGCTTAGCTATCATAGGTATGTATATGCAGCAATAGTTCCATTAGCTAAATACAGAGGCGCCACTGAGCTGTACCTATTGGGCGCGAAGATAGGCCTCTATTCCCGTATATGCATAGTACTGTGTGTTATAATCTCCATGACTAGGAGGATACATATACTTTTTTTTTAAATTTAATTTAAAGCACTTTGAGGATACATATACTTGGTCTGAGCTCCATGACTAATGAACACGAAAAGTAACAAAACTGTCATTGTGATCGTCAGCTGTTTTGTAATCACACAGGTCATTGGAAATCTAGGGAGATTGTTTATTCGAGTTCAATCTGTTATTTAATAAACAAAATAACAACAACAAAAAAATGGCAGATATAAAAGTCAAGCATAAATACTAAACATTATTGATTGGTGGTTCCAAAATTTTATTAAAATCTAATATCTCACATTTATTTACATCTATTTCGATCGAGGTACATTCTTAATTTGAACACAGTACAGTAGTAGTAGTTCAGAATACGTGAGCCCTGACAAGTAGGTACAAAGCACTGCATGTAAAAACATGAAAACACATTTGTATGATAATTTTCCTTCCTAAAATTCAACAGCCCCATCTCAAAAACAAACATCTGTAAGCACGAAAATAAATAAAGAATTTAGAGCGAATAATTGTACAGAAGCGACACATTACGTCACTATGGAACCTTGTTCCACATTCGTCGAAGCAAAAACTGAATACAATAACGCACCGCTGCGGAACAATTAGCCATGTTTCGCAACTTACGATGAGCGTGTCATCTCTGAAATGATCATTTGAAAGATATTTTTATCTGTGGTGAGATAATTCTGATATACGATTTTCAGAACGATTTGGATGCTAAAATAGGAAAAATATATAGGTAACAAAAAGTCTGTACAATGAAGACTGTTGAGGACAGCGAGCCTGTCCGCCTCCCAGATGCTGCGTGACCCCGCGATCATAGATCACGTGACCGCGAAGGTGTAATTAGTCATCGGGAATCACCGGCCAGAGCAAAGGGACCGCGACCGACCGACCGACGTGTAAACACTTCGGCTACGAGGCTTCGCTTCAGTTATTTTGTATAAAACTAGAATAAGATTAAATAGTAGTACACCTAGAGTAAGTAGGTAGATTTAACGTGTAATTTAAGGGAGATAGAAATAAAGTTACCGTTAGGGAAAAAACCTCCGTTAGTTTAGAAATAGATAAAAGCGCCAAATGTTTATGTTTAAGCTTGTTAGACAATGCAATGCACAATGTGTTTATTACAGGAGCCCTTAGCGCAGGTAGGGCAGTTGCCATTAGACTAAGTACGGCTACGTTCCCACGATCTTTAGAATAGTAACAAGCGCAATACGCCGACAAAGTAAACGCCGTTGATAATAAAACAATTAATGATGAACGATGGCCAGTTGTTGCAAAAAATACTAGAACCGTTGTAATTGCCCTTGCTCCCGAGCTCTCCCTGTGACCGAGCAGGTACCGTTACCCAAATTGTATTGTATAAATATAAGAGCATTTTTGTAAATAAAGGCAGTCAGTCAGTTAGTTATACCCGTCGTAGTAGTTTCATTCGTTGAATCCTCGAAGCTCCTGAACCACGAATAAGTTATTGCTGTTAGTTAATATAAACCAGCGACCTATGACCGAAAAAGTGAATACGTGATTTAAAATTGTAATACAGTCCACTCCTCCGAAAAAGTAGTTCTGAACAAAGACAATTTAAAGAAACTAAACAAGAATGTAATATTTTTTAATAGTTTGTTTGCCTGTTCGTGCAATAACTACTGGACCGATTGCAATGCAGTTTTCCTTATTAGATAGCTTAGATTTTGACTTAAAAACTGGTCTACATGGTCTACGTGGTTCTGGTATCTCAATCCGATGAGTAGAAACCGAGCAATCGATAAAAAACTATTTGACGGCTAAACGCTTGGTTTATTGTAATTTAATGGTCCTGAATATCACCTACGATACTTTTTCCATAGAAAAATATCCACGCAGGCGTAGACGCGGATACAGCTAGTAAACAAAAAGGATGGATGAGTCAAATACTTTTATGGTAGGTTTTAAACTTATGTCTTGTCCTAATGGATAAGACATAAATTCAAAACCTAAAACTCGACTTGGGTAAAAAAATAGCCTACGAAATTCTTGCGATGAAGACGAATCCATTGATACCTCGCTTGTCAAAATTGGCCCAAGTTTTTGGTTAGAACACATAACCATTCCTTTGCTTCGCCGTAGTCGGAAAAAAATAACCTATGACACTATACCTGAAGACGAATCGGTTGATACCTCGCTTGTCAAAATCGGACCAATAGGGGCGACGCTATGATGGAACATCCTTATACCCACATACATACATACATACATACATACACAGATGTTAAACTCATTACCCTTCCCTTGCTTCGCTGTACTCGGGTAATAATTTATTAGACGGCTCAACGAAATGTTTGTATGTACTTTATAGGAACTTTTTGTCCTAAATAGCACATTGGTATACCATGGCACAGCTAGTACTTATAGAATAATTTTAGTGTCTTCACATTGTTTTTTATCTGAATACCTACAATTTTACAATGCTAAGAAAAGACTATCTATTAGATTTTTATTGGATATACATTTGAGCATGATCAAAATTTCACAGTAAATCACACAGAATGAGATAATCCACTTGAGTTATGTTGTGCTCTCTGGATTATAAAATTATTATGTGGATGTGTTTCATGGCGGCGGCGACTGGATATGCCAATTCTAAGTGAAACAAACAAACAATGTATCATTTTTATAGGTGTAAGTAAGTACCATTGGTCAAAAAACGTGATAGCTAAGCTAGTTTCACCGGCTAGATAACTTTCTGCAAACTGACCCTAGACCATATCAGCCCGACGCCTAATATGGTCTGAACCTCTTCGCATATTACTTCAGGTTACACAACAATAATTGTTACTCATAACCTGACCACATTAGAAAGCCTTTATAAGAAAACGGTAATTCTTAAACCAACTGGTTTACAGGGAGAAAATGTAATGATACCTAGTAAGTACAAGTTATGACAAGAGAACAGATTGTTCTAAAAGACACGGATGAAGTATTAAGATCGCTGTGTTCGCGTTACGTAGTGTTATGTGACGGTTGCTAATAATTCGCAAGAACACATTGTTTAATTGTACTGAAATAATTTTTTCTCATAATGCTGAGGCTACATCAGCATAATAACACCAATACATAAGTTCAAAAATTAAAACCTGACTACGGTCGGAAAAAAGCCTATGACAGTTATACCTGAAGACGAATCGATTGACACCTCGTTTGTCAAAATCGAACCCATAGGGGCGAGGCTATGGTGGAACATCTACATACCCACATACATAGATAGATACATAAACTTTTAAACTCATTACCCTTCCCTTGCTTTGCTGTAGTTGGGTAAAACTACAATAAATTACAGTATTAGAAATATAAACACAATAGAACAATAAACGCAACAGTGACCAGGCTTAGCAGAATCGTGCTCTAGGATCAGTCCGTTTTTACACGACTGCCCAAAAATAAGAGTGTAATGTTTTTAGGATTCATATATGTTTGTTTGTATGTATGTGAGTTTGTTTATTCCACCATAACTTTTAAATGCCTAAACAGATTTAGACGTATGGGGTATCGTTAGAATCCTTACATCCCCCCAAGTAACAAAGTCATATTTTATTTTTAATATTTAAATATGGGGCAGTATGGCTCCAAAACCAAATGAGAAAAATAAAACGAATTTTACAATATGGCTATCAAATTGAAGCACATTCCAACAATATATAGAAATATTTTTTTGGCAGAGCAGGCGTGTTTTTTTTTTAGCTTTTAAGCGAGATACAGTATACTGAAAAGAAAAAAAATTGCTGTAAAGGTTGGCTTGGAGTAGTGAGATTGTTTTTTGAAAATGTTTTTCTTAACTACGAGTATACTATACTTTTAATTTGCTATGAATCAATAACAAAGTAATATATATCGCCCTAAGAAGGCATTTATAAGTTACCCCTGGCCATCCAATGTAGTTTCCAATGTAGCATTTTGTACTTTATTAGTACATTTGGTCCTGAAATAAAAAGTAGTTTACTAACCCAGAGAAAGACCACGCGGGCACAGAGGCCATTTTACAAGTCTATTGCTCTACCCCAGTCTAAAAGTAAATCGAGACCTCACTGACCTTCCACAAGATCTTGACACAATAATGATCATTGACGCTAAATCGACATTTATTTATCATCAACAGAACAGTTTGTCATCAACTGGCATGTCTTTGTCATCAGTAATTCTGGCCTTCACCTGGCGATTTGGTACAACAATTAGAGCAAGTGATCGTTGTTATTGCATCAGGTACTTTTACAAGTATGACTGTATGTAAGGTACAATAGAACCTGATTGTAACTAAGGTTTTCAAAAAACTGCTATGGCTATATTAAATGCTAATATTAAATCACTGATTATTTGATTCTAAAAAGTTTTAATTTTTTGCGGATAATTAGGTAGAAGCAGTTTCGTGAGGGAAACCGATAGGAGGACTCAGCTGAGATGAAGCGCAGTGTTCTTGGTAAACTTCATCAAGTATTTTCGTCGTCCATACCACAGCGCCTAAAGACGAAAGTCTTCAATCAGGTCGCTTATTCACTATGCCGCATGAAATTCCTTGCCGAAAATGTGTTGTCAGTACAGCAATTGCCGTACGATTCCACGCAGATATATTAACGCGGCGCGTAACGTGTCTTATTGGCAATAGAGAATAATGGCGCAGTGCGTTCTACCTACGTAGACCTACGGAGCCGAAACGTGGACACTAGCAGTGAGACTGGATAAGTATGTATACAGTCGCTCAGCGAGCTATGGAGAGAGCGATGGTCGGTGTTTCTCTGAAGGACAGTATCCGCTATGAGGTTATCCGACAGATAACCAAAGCTACCGACATCGCTCAAAGTATTTAGCAAGCTTAAGAGGCAATGGGCTGGCCACATCTATCGAAGAACCGACAACCATCGAGGTAAAAAAGTTCTAGAATGGAGACCGTGTTTAGTAGGCATAATTAGTGTAGGACGCCCGCCAGCCTACGAAAACAATGAAAAAATTAATGAAACCAATGTATCAATAAATTTGGTGATTTTTCAACTTTTCCATGCTTTGTAGGGTTCTGTAATCCATTAAGGAAGACTTACAAGATTGTCTAGTCCGTCCACCTGTACATCTTTCTCAGTTTAGAAATAATGATAAAGCATCACAATTTCTGAACTACCTATGGTTCGTGAAATTTATAACTGAAGAACACAAGAAGCCTATATTTGCAATTCATTACCATCAAATCGCACTGAGGACCTATTCTACTAAGTTCAACTACCACTTGAGTTAAGACAAAACGATTCCAATTAATTTAAATCTATTTTTTTAGTTGTACTTACTGGGTAAAATTGATCTAATTAGTTCTACTTTCTAATTAGTTAAATTACAAGCAATCATGCAAATGGCTTACCGTAGTCTCCTTTTTATTGTACTTTACATGAAAACTGAACAATTTATGCCGTGTCTGTCCAATACCGAAATACTAGCGTATTATTATGCCTGCGGCTTCGCCAACGTATTAATCTAGGAGGTATTCACACCTTGGATCTGTCCAAACCTTCCATTGGCATTGGGCATATTTGCTAATCGGAAGAAAATGATCAGTTTTCAAGTAAAGTATTGTAGAAGTCAGACTTGGTAAGCCACTTGCATGCTTGCTTGTAATTTAACTAATTAGAAAGTTGAAATAATTTAATCAATTTTGTCCAGCAAATTCAACCTTTCAAATAAAATACAAAGTTGATATAATTGGAATATTTTTATCCAATTAGTTCAACTGGTAGAACTTATAGTTGAACTTTGTGGAATGGGTCTCGACCCAGATCTCACATTGCGACACGCCAAATCTACAGTAATCGAGGATGACGTGCGTTTTGTTTCGATTATCGCGAATGTCGTGAACGCGTCTTCACACTGACGTGTTGATTCATGATCGCACGCAATAGTGACGGTGCTAAGGGAGGTGATCTCGATTGTGACTCAATGTTTGATTGTGGGCTAAAACTTTATTACTACAACACGTTTAGAGTTAAGATGCAAACAGGCCAAAGTTTATTGGCAACGATGCACTGGTAGAGGCGAGACTCCGAAGCCATAAACATGGTCGTTAAATTAACAGCCTTTCAGTCTCCTTCATGATACATTTCAGAAAGTGTAACCAAGTTAATTCCTCCACCTCCTTTCCACCGTTGAACAACAAGACTTATAGAAACACGGCATCCGTGTTTTGTTGATCTTACAATGTCCACAAAGATGTTCGTGTCCACATTATAAATTCGAACTGCGAAGGAAAAAAACCCCCTACTAGCAACTTTATTTCCTGATAATCTATCTTTGTATATTTCGATACATATAATAAAGCAGCAAGTAACAAAAAGTCTATACAATGGAGTCTAGGTAAAGAAAAAAAGGTTCGCTCATCACATTAAAAATACTGGACTGATTGCGATGCGATTTTCACTTTTGGATAGCTAAAGTTTTGATTTAAAATCTGGTGTACTTGGTATCTCAATCCGATGAGTAGAAGCCAATAGATTTAATAAAAAAACTAAATCTATTAATTTTTAAAGTGTGATACAAGTATGAATAAAACTACTGGACCGATCGCGATACAATTTTAATTGTTAGATAGCTTAGGGTTTGACTTAAAAACTGGTGTACTTGGTATTTCAATCCGATGAGTAGGAGCCAAGCAATTTAATAAAAAATCTAAATCTATTAATTTTTAAAGTGTGATACAAGTATGAATAAAACTACTGGACCGATCGCGATACAATTTTAACTGTTAGATAGCTTAGAGTTTGACTTAAAAACTGGTGTACTTGGTCAAACTATTAATTTTAAAAGTGTGGTACAAGTTCCGAAGGCCACAGTGTAGATAGATTGAGAATGAGTATAATCGATTATAGGTACGAACCGCGGTACCCTCCCTCATTTATTTGTACATTCTCCTCTCTTTCAACTACTGCACCCTTACATGGGTTGCTTTGGTAGAAATATCGTGGCGACAGGGTCTGCCAGAGACTGCGATGACTCATCTTATTCTTCCTCTAGATCGGTACGATTAATAGTATTATGTTTGTCCAATAAGGTGTTTGCAGCAAGAGAGAGCAACGGTACCGTAATAATACTAATCTAATAGTGAATTAAGACGCTCCTCACGTAAATGAAAGCGAGTCGTCTAATCTGACTCACATTGAATTAAGAGGCCCTCCCACGGCATCGAAAGTGAACGTAACATATGATTCGTTTAATGATTAGCTAACTGCCGGGAAAATGTATATCGACCACTTTGACCAAGTTTGTTTTTTTGCTACCAAGATTCGGTTGTTGTGTTACATCTAGATTGGTAGATAGGACCACAAATGTGTACAGTACAGATTTCATTATTTCATTTTATTTTTAGTCCACTTTTAAACATGGCCTCCCTAGCCTTCGTAGCTGTTTGCTTCCAGCGGCTCCCCGTGGGGACTCTCGCCAGGTTGTCGGTCCACCTCGTGACGGGCGTACTTAGAGTGCTAATACAAAAGTAAAGAGGTTAGAATCATGATTGATTTGACAGTGAACCAAGTAGTCGATAATTTAGAGATACAGAGCTGTACAGTGCTACAAGGATTATAACTAGCGGCTCTGTGAGCTGTAGACCTCGCGAGTATAAACTTTTCAAACAAACAATCTAGTGGTGCACAGTAGCGCCATCTAGTTACCTTGTTGTAAAACTAACATTAATAACCAAGGTGCTCCATCAATCCCTACCTAGTAGGTAAATGACTGATTCCACTGGTAGAAATCTAAAAATGAGCAATTTACTGCATTTTGAGGAGCTATTCTGATCATCACGCCGAAGAACCTCATCAGATCTTCACCAATTTTTTATTAGATTAATTTAAAGTTACTATTCTTCAAATAAAAAAAACAATCATCGAAATCGGATCTAATAAGGCGGAGATATTCATTAGCCCTCTTTTTTCCCCTTTTTGCGGGAAGTATCCCCCAATCAAAAATCCCAGACGATTTTTTTTATTTTTTTTGTCCTGTATACCAAGTTTTATCTAGATCGGTTGAGAAATGCGACCTGTAGAGGAGAACAGATATCCGGACGGACAGGCGGACGACGGCGACGGTCAGCCGGACATACGAAAGCATTTTCGCCCAAGCTGAAACGGGCAAAAATGCTACTTTTTGTTTTGCTTCGCTCGCGCTTCGCGCTCGCTCGGTCAATGAACGTGAGTGACAGTTGAGGGAGGGCAGCGATACAAATGAAACATTAAAAAAATAATTAAATACATTTATTTTATAACCTTATAAATACATATAAAATTATAAACTATATAATATTTAAAAATATAAGGCTATAAAAAAGGAAGTATATCTGCATAATTGTGTTGATCGCAAGCAAACAACACGCAGATTTTCAGTTACGACCTTTTCCGCAGCGAGTAATTACAGCAGTATTAAATAAGTAGTATACATTAGAGATAAAAAATATATAATAAATAGATAAATACGTCAACAATCCAAACAATACAAAGTCTATATGTATGTGTTAATAACATATAAACAAATCGAAAATTACACACACGTCTGGGGGAGTTTCCACTATCACGTTAACCTTTGTTTAGAGAGTAACAACATTAATTTATTTTTTAACTTAACTCGTCATTACCATTAATTGCGCCAAGAATGCACCAATCAATCGAATTTGTTCCAAATATAACAAACGATTCTCGAGTATTGACATCTTCAACACCAGTAAAATACCTGTAAAAAAGGTATAATAAATGTATTATCTAACCCAGAACATTAATTTCATAGTGAAGTAGGAAATCTAACATTTAACTTACTTGTACACACACCCAGTCTTCCATCCTCTCACCACCCACTCTCAGCTAAGTTCCCAAACCCTATTCTATCGTGCAGTATTCGCATACCGCGAGGGACTGGGTGAATGTGATCCTCACCACACCCTCCCACACTCCCTGAACCTTCCACAAACCCTTACACATCAGTCCTAACTTAAAGTGCCAAGCAAAGTGAAACATTTTTTTATTTTTTCAAGATTCACATTTTTAATTTCGATATATTTAATACTTATCTTTCTTTCCACACAGCAGAACATGTATTGTGTAACCTATTGTGTATGTATTGTGTTCTATTGTTTTAATTATTTTTGATAATTATTGTAGGAATTATCATAGCTTTTGTTTAGAACTTAGAGAGACCTGAAATTGGCTGTATTATTTAAATAACTAAAAACTTTGTTTTATAATTGTAGCAGTTGGTATTTTCAATAAAATAAAATAATATACCTAATCGCAGCTTTTGACTTTGGTTCCCGTAACGGTGGAGGTTCCAGCATTTAGTTGCCTGATGTCTATGATGTTTGATTATTAAAAGATACCTGGCTCTTGTTTACATATTAATAATAATAATATATTCGGGACAATTCCACACTAATTACCTAGCCCCTAACTAGGATGCCCTGTACTATGGGTACTAGATAACGGATAAACATACATAGATACTAATAAACATCCATGACTCATAAACAAACATTTCTGCTCATCACACAAATGATTGCACCTTGCAGGATTCGAACCCGCGACCGTTCCGTTCGTTCCGCGGTCCCAATACACTGTTGATAATAGCAGCTTTCGATTCGTCACCAAATATAGCTAAATGTCGGGTTCCCACGCTGTAGTTTCGTTAATCACTACTCAAAGAATGCGTGAATTTATTATCCAAAACAATTAAGTAAGCGCACCATATCTACTACTTACATACGTTAATTATGTTTCTTGATATTGTTCTGTTTGTGTATGGATCGTAAGTTTTGAAACGCTATACAAAGTTAATAGATATGTCACGGCTAGAAGCTTGTCATTAAGGTAGTGAGATATTATCAAGCTGGTGCTTCATATAATCTTTTGATACGTGTCAGTGAGCTGCAATTATTCAAATGTTTTCTTCTTGCATTGAATCAGACTTCATAATCAAAGGAATCATACCTATCTACTCATTAATTCAAGCAATGTACGAGAAGCTTATGATTTTAAAATTAAGCAAAACCTCTTGAAATTTGAAATTAACTTTTATGTTCTATTTCCCTCCTCATAAGATAAAGGACAGTATTTAGTCTAAATATCTATAAACGTATGCATATGGTACTCATAAATATGGGTACATGGGTTTATTTTAAAATTATTTTGTCTATTTAAAGATCAAAAGTAGCTTAACATCCAAATAAAGGCTAAAATTAAATGTTGTAATATTAATATTACCAAAAAACTTCCAACCCCCTTTTTATACGCTTTATATTAGCTTCACTTGTATGTTTGTATGTTTGTAACCGACTCCTTTGGACGCTATTTTGACCCACTTTAAACGGTCTGATTTCATTCAAATTTTGCACACCTGTCAAAGACCGATAAAAATGCAATGATTCGGAAAAAAACGCCCTTATAAATAAACTAAACTAAAAAGTAGAACATAAATAATAGTTTAATAAAACTAAAAAATACGCTTTATATAGAAAACCAAACTACAAAATAGATAATAAATTTTAATAGTGTAAATTAAAAAAAAAGTTTTATTTCAAAAAAATCGTGGGATGCATGGGAAATAGTTATAAATATTACATTGACAGATATGAGAAGCATCACACGCTTTTTTTTACATTTTTATACATTTCAACTAAAGTGGCAGTGGGCTGGTCTCATTTCCCGAATAACCGATAACCGTATTACAACTGAATAACGTTCTCGAGTGGAGAACTCGTCCACATTTAGGTAAACGAAGTGTAGAACGCCCTGTGACCAGGTGGAGTGACGACCTGCGAAAAGCAGCCGGAAGAAAATGGATGAGGAGAGGTGAAGACCGAGCTCAGTGGCGTGCATTAGGAGAGGCCTACGTCCAGCTGTGGACAGATATAGGCTGATGATGGGGATGATGGTGATGATGGTGATGATGGTGATGATGGCGATGGTGATGATGATGGTGATGATGGTGATGATGGTGATGATGATGATGAATATATTTCAAAGACTTCAAAACTTAATCCATTTTTCCAGCTCATTTGGACTGTTGCTCGCGGCGGTGACGGGTACAGCTGCCCTTACGGACAGCACTGCTTGTTCGAGCCGGCGCCTCCAGGCCGCGCGCCCTCGTGCGCGCAGCCTGGCCTTACGTACTGCCTGCACCCTGAACCGTACCCTGAGTAAGTTGCCTTGGATCATATTGACAGTACGGTAGAACAGATGCCTCTACATCAGAACAGAAAATAAGTAGCTTCGGGCGCCTCTTGACCGTGCGCCGCGGCGGCGTGCCGTTCTCGCGCTTCTAATGTAATTTTACAAGCTGATCGTATCCTAAGTAAGTGTGCAGAAATGCTGGATAAGATCTGCCCCCACAGACAGAATCTGAATGTTATCTCGGGTTAGATAACTTCGATAGAACGAAGAGCTAATCCTTTCCTTTTTTTTTTTTTTTTTTTTTTCTTTTTTTTAATCGCAGCTCCTTTTTACTAAACCTTTTGTACCTACCTAGGTAGGTACACGTTTCTCCTGGATGGTGTTAAACACCATTAAACTGTATCCAGTTTACCCTACTTTTTTATTAGCATGGATACACCTGTTATATCAATTAATTCAAAATTCAAAATTCAAGTTATAATAAAACACAACATTATCAATTAAATCTACAAAATCAAATACATATTTTTAATCAATTCAATGTCAAAAATATTGTTTTTTTTTTCTTTAACTAACTAGGTACTTAGTGACACAAACCAGTCTATTGATCAGATCAAAGGTCCGAATATATATAGCCCACTATCAGTTGGATGCGCACCCTACATGCTGGCGGCATTGCTAGGTTTAGGTTCCCACATACAGTTGATAAAAACACTGTAGGTTTTAGGAAGCCAACAGGATTATTTATTTTTTAAGAAATTTCAAGAGATCTGGTCATTTCTCTCCAGAAAGATAATCCGCTCGCTGATCGAAGCAGGCCAGTACGACATCCGCACCTTGCTCTCGGACGAGACCCGTGACGAGTTCGCTGCCAACAAGAAAACAGAATATCCTTACGACTACGGGCCCAACTCTCTGCCTCATGTCGACCAGATTTCTCTTGTCAACGATAACTCGTACCCCACGAAGACGTATAACACGAAGTTTCATACGAGATATAACCATGGTGAGTGCATATTCATTCTTAATAACATCAAAAAAACCGCTTGGAATTAGGGATCTAGGGATCTAGGGCAACTTAAATCCCCGCCCCAAAATATTTAACTCCTCCCGAAGATATTGCATAGATGCTAGGCATTGACATAAAGTTGTTACTGTGTCCGGCACAAAGCTAAGCAAGCGGTGGGTTCTTCTCCCACTTTTTTCAAATTCATAAGCAAACGTGACAACATCCACATTTTTGATTTACATTAATATCTAGGGGTTATTAACTTGATCTATTATATTATTAGATTTTTTCAAAATGTCACGTGTGTAACTTATAGGTCTAAATAAATATATACTTACTAATACTATTCGGCCGCCTGCTCGCTAAAACAACATGAGAAGATCAAAAACTAAAACCCGACTACGGTCGGGTAAAGATTAACCTATGACACTCTTGCGATGAAGTGAAATCGATTGTTACCTCGCTTGTCAAAATCGGACCAAGTTTTTAGTTTGAACACATAACCCTTACTTTGCCTTGCCATAAACGGGTAAAAAAATAGCATATGACACTCTATACCTGAAGACGAATCGATTGACACCTCGCTTGTCAAAATCGAACCAATAGGGGCGACGCTATGGTGGAACATCCCAAAGAGTATACAAATATGAAAATCTACATACCCACATACATAGATAGATACATACATACATCCATTGTACATACATTCATACTTACTGTTACTCATTACCCTTCCCTTTCTTTGCTGTAGTCGGGTATAAAGCACAGAAATAGCGTTGAAACAAATGAAAGAAAGATTTGATTTTTACTACTGCTACAATTTCTCGCACTTTTTTGATAAAATAACCAGACATGCCTGAGTAGAAAAAACAAGTCTCGTATTTATAGTCCTCGAGGGCTCGCTCTTGCAGATCTTCTCGGCCTGCAATTGATAAAATAACCAGACATGCCTGAGTAGAAAAAACAAGTCTCGTATATATAGTCCTCGAGGGCTCGCTCTTCCAGATCTTCTCGGCCTGCAATTGATAAAATAACCAGACATGCCTGAGTAGAAAAAACAAGTCTCGTATTTATAGTCCTCGAGGGCTCGCTCTTCCAGATCTTCTCGGCCTGCAATTGATAAAATAACCAGACATGCCTGAGTAGAAAAAACAAGTCTCGTATTTATAGTCCTCGAGGGCTCGCTCTTCCAGATCTTCTCGGCCTGCAATTGATAAAATAACCAGACATGCCTGAGTAGAAAAAACAAGTCTCGTATTTATAGTCCTCGAGGGCTCGCTCTTGCAGATCTTCTCGGCCTGCAATTGATAAAATAACCAGACATGCCTGAGTAGAAAAAACAAGTCTCGTATTTATAGTCCTCGAGGGCTCGCTCTTCCAGATCTTCTCGGCCTGCAATTGATAAAATAACCAGACATGCCTGAGTAGAAAAAACAAGTCTCGTATTTATAGTCCTCGAGGGCTCGCTCTTCCAGATCTTCTCGGCCTGCAATTGATAAAATAACCAGACATGCCTGAGTAGAAAAAACAAGTCTCGTATTTATAGTCCTCGAGGGCTCGCTCTTCCAGATCTTCTCAGCCTGCAATTGATAAAATAACCAGACATGCCTGAGTAGAAAAAACAAGTCTCGTATTTATTAGTCCTCGAGGGCTCGCTCTTCCAGATCTTCTCGGCCTGCAATTGATAAAATAACCAGACATGCCTGAGTAGAAAAAACAAGTCTCGTATTTATAGTCCCCAAGGGCTCGCTCTTCCAGATCTTCTCGGCCTGAAATTGATAAAATAACCAGACATGCCTGAGTAGAAAAAACAAGTCTCGTATTTATAGTCCTCGAGGGCTTGCTCTTCCAGATCTTCTCGGCTTGCAATTGATAAAATAACCAGACATGCCTGAGTAGAAAAAACAAGTCTCGTATTTATTAGTCCTCGAGGGCTCGCTCTTCCAGATCTTCTCGGCCTGCAATTGATAAAATAACCAGACATGCCTGAGTAGAAAAAACAAGTCTCGTATTTATAGTCCTCGAGGGCTCGCTCTTCCAGATCTTCTCGCCCTGCAATTGATAAAATAACCAGACATGCCTGAGTAGAAAAAACAAGTCTCGTATTTATAGTCCTCGAGGGCTCGCTCTTCCAGATCTTCTCGGCCTGCAATTGATAAAATAACCAGACATGCCTGAGTAGAAAAAACAAGTCTCGTATTTATAGTCCTCGAGGGCTCGCTCTTCCAGATCTTCTCGGCCTGCAATTGATAAAATAACCAGACATGCCTGAGTAGAAAAAACAAGTCTCGTATTTATAGTCCTCGAGGGCTCGCTCTTCCAGATCTTCTCGGCCTGCAATTGATAAAATAACCAGACATGCCTGAGTAGAAAAAACAAGTCTCGTATTTATTAGTCCTCGAGGGCTCGCTCTTCCAGATCTTCTCGGCCTGCAATTGATAAAATAACCAGACATGCCTGAGTAGAAAAAACAAGTCTCGTATTTATAGTCCTCGAGGGCTCGCTCTTCCAGATCTTCTCGGCCTGCAATTGATAAAATAACAAGACATGCCTGAGTAGAAAAAACAAGTCTCGTATTTATAGTCCTCGAGGGCTCGCTCTTCCAGATCTTCTCGGCCTGCAATTGATAAAATAACCAGACATGCCTGAGTAGAAAAAACAAGTCTCGTATTTATTAGTCCTCGAGGGCTCGCTCTTCCAGATCTTCTCGGCCTGCAATTGCTTCTTTTCCTGCAATCAACAGTAATAATATGTAGGTACAACATTGGCGTTCAAAACTTATTACCACATTTTAAAAATAAATTAAAATATCGTTTTTATTAAATTGCTTGGCTTATACTCATCGGATTGAGATACCAAATACACCAGTTTTCAAGTGCAAACCTAAGCTAACCGACAGTGAAAGCCACATCGCAATCGGTCCAGTAGTTTTTACGTGATGCGCGAACAGACAGACACGATTTAAAAAAATGTTATATTCATGTTCAGTAGCTTATTTTAAGTTACCTAGACATATTTTTTTTTATTATGTACTTTGTACATACTTTTTCGTCCATATTGCTTTATTATAAGTATTATGTATTATTTAAACAATTTTCCAGACATTTTCACCCAAAAGACGCCCCTGCAGCCGCCGTCTCCCGTGGACCCTTCCCCGTATAACATCAACGGGTACCAAGCCGCCAACTTCTCCAAATTTGGATTCCACGGCTACTCCACGCCAAACTACAACGCGGGGTGGCAGCCGCAGAACCAGTACGGAAATGAGTACGACAAGAAGGTACGGTAGGACATTCAATTTGTTTAAAATTTACTGATACCTAGATGTTTACCTGGGAGTTTTCAACTAACAAGCGAATAGGTTACTTATATAACTTAACATGCAGCTCGACGACCGCACCATCGCTTAACATCATGTGAGATAGTCGACAAACGCAAACCTATATGATAATAAACAAGACGTAAGTCCTAAAACTAAAACCCGACTACGATCGGCTAAAATGATATTAAGCGATGATGCGGTCGTCGAAGCTGCACGTTTGGTTATAAGCAAGGAATTTATATACTAATGTAACCGGATCATTCGTTATTTGAGGAAAAATGAATTTGAACCTTATTACAACTGAATAACGTTATTTTTTACTTCAATATAGTTATAAGGAAAAACGATTTTGAGAGAGACTTACTTTTTAGTCACTGTGTCCCTTTCACACAGTTGAGCACATCATTATCAGTACTGTACCCATTCGATTTAAATTTCAGGATTTTCACTATGTATTTCATTGTGACGTTCATATGTTTCAACTCATTTCCCCGTGATATTTTTTTTGTGTTACAGATTGCCTGTTAACGAAGATAAGAAAAATAAATGGAATTGCAAATTTCTCGAAATTTGTAATGTGGGGATTATTTCCAAAATCCACACCAGACCGTCCCCACCAGTAGGGATATCGTGAAAAAGCAATAAAATATTTTCCCTTTGAGGCTCTATGAAAAAAAGACTGCTTTTTTTATGAAAAATTCTTAAAATTTTTAACGAAAAATCACATTTTTTTTTATTTTTTTTTACACAATAAGTTATTTACAGAAGTAATAGATCTCATTGATATCTTGGTTTTGGATAACAGCTGTCAAACATAAAAGGGCTATAAATCTGTAACTGTTAATTTCTAGACTAGTAATTTCATTACAGAAGTGATAGATCTCATCGATATCTTCTTTTTAGATGACAGCTGTCAAATTGACAGGTGACAGCAGTCAAACCTCAAAACATCCAGTATTGACAGCAAATGTCAAAAATGACAGGCAAAGTCAACAAAAAAAACCACCAAGGCGGTAGGGAAAGAGGCAAAAAGATTTTTGTCAAAATCCCCACTGCTGATAATTAGTGGGGATTACGGGAAATCTTTTTTAGTTTTATTCCCGAAATCCCCACTGATGGCGAGGGTCTGGTGGGGATTTCAGGAATAATTCCTCTATGGTATGCATCTTACATTTCAAAGACGAAGATTTTCCAACGAAAGGCTAAAACCTGAAGCATGAAAGCTGTTGTCCTGTTTAGTTCATAAATTATGGTTGCCTTTTTAGAACAAGACACAGGTCCTTAAAAGTTAGTCTCTGTCGGACCGCGTTTCTTGTACCAGTGATCGTTCCGGTTACTTATGTATATAAATTCCTTGGTTATAAGTAATCTATTTGCCAGTGATTGAAAAAACAAGAAAGTTTGATGTGCCGGACAAAAACTTTTTTCCTGTATATTTATTGTCACTTTTTTTTTAATGCATTGTCATCGATTTGTGAGCTAGTTACCCTGAGTATCAGCCGGATAGTTAATCGGAAAGTGCTCAAAATTTGAGTTGCAAGATTTCAGGATACACAGAAATACATTAGATAAATACATACATAGATAGATAGATACATACATACATACATACAGATAGAAACATACAACCTTTTAAAAAATATTGACAAAACAACTTTGAAAATGAGGAATATGACATGGAAGTCAATTAATTTTGCATTATAAATGACATTATTGCTAGTCAAGCTACGGAAAAATTACAAAAAATATTTAACATTTTGATAACTAATCAGGGCGGAGGGTGGGGTGGGGGAGGGGGTTGGTTCTGTTCTCTCCCCCTACCCGTTACCCAACTGTACAAACAGCCACAAGAGGGCGGTTTTTATGAGGGATTGTAAATGATAATTTATTTCTTCGATTCTTTGAAAACATTTTGAGGTTTTCTTTTCTAATACATAAAGTATGTAAATGCATATAAATATGGAGCAAAACATTTCTGGAAGCGCGTGATTTCGATCCATGGACCTTTGGATTACGCAAGCCGAGGCATAATGTCATCGATTTATGCACACGTAATATCTTATTATAGACAATCGGCACAAGTATTTACTCAACACGTCACACGTCTTTTAAAGTATTTTAAAAGCTTTTATTTAACTTGACTTGTAAGTATGTATCGAGTTTCTATGTATTTTGTCCTGGAATCTTGCAATTCCAATTTCGTGCACTTCCCGATTAGCTATCCGGCTGAAACTTTCAGGGTAGCTCACAAACCGATGTTTACTGACATTCATTAAAACTTAAAAGACGTAAAATGTTTCTTTTTTTTATTTAAATTATTAATTTATACTTATTTTATTTTTAGCACAATAATATTAACCTCTCGATCGCAAAAACGTTCCTCTCCGTGCACCGCTTAGGAATCGAAGATTTGACAGAATTTTTCGAACGTAACTCGAGTTCCATGTGATACGATTGTGTCAAGAATGCCAAAATAACGGCATAATATTTCGATTACATTTAGTTCACAATGCTTCCGTTCGAATCCCATCTGAGTGGCGCTAGTAAATCGTGTCGAAGAATGCCAATTTGCGTTTTCAAATGCCAGCCGATAACCGGCTGGCTAAAAACGGATTCAATAATTGCCCTGCTGTGCCCGCAGATTAACCCGCGTGGACATTGATGATAAATGATGATGATGAAAAATATCAAATGAATTATTCTAGGACCTAACAAAATCCGTTCAGCCATTTCAGCGCTGAGTAATAGGAAACATACATGCGTACACATAAACTTTCATGTTTATAATACCTGCTTAAATTAGATTATTAGATTTGTTTTACCGTTGATAATATTTATTTTTGTTTTGTTGCAGCATCATAGTAAAATAAATATTTGTTTGTCGAATGAGGTAGTGCTGGCCTCTGGTGTCAGAGATTGTCAGGCTACCCGAAGGCCTCTGACATGGCTTAACGTCTGCTATTAAAATCAATAACAGCCGGGGTGCCCTCCGAAGCTCGGAGCGATGGAAAACCGCACATAACTTGGTGCGGAAGCCTAGGACCATACCTGTTTCAGATCCTAAGTTGCACTATTGAACCGTTAAGCTACCACCGCTCTTAGGGTGGAGTTCACCGACTATTAAAACGGCTGTTTAACAACTAAACGGCTGGTTATTCAAATTTTAGTGTTCACCACAGCCTAACCAATGATCAAAGCCCTTGAACGGCCGATTTATGTAACCGAGCTCAGCGACATCGTTTAACCGTCGGTTTATCTCATTTTGACGTTCTGCGCATTTGTGTCAACATTATTTTTAGTTTATTTGGATATATTTCGTTGTGTTCTTGTGAGAAGTGAACATGCAGTCGGTGTTTAATGTTATGGTAGATAATTATCAGGACCATTACCTTGACTTCCTTGAGAATCTAGACGATTTTGAAAGGAGATTTAGAAGACCACGAGATTTTCAAGTGCGTCGTAATTATTATGAAGAATATGACAAAGAATCTTTTAAAACTAGATTCCGTTTGTCTAAAACTTCTGCACTGGACGTAATGCAATTAATAGATGATAAGCTGGTTTTTATTTTGCGCATTTTTTTGTCTCCATTTTCTCTACTTATTTAAATCTTCACTATAAAAATCACAAACACAAATTAATCTGATGATCACGGATGGCGGCAACTGAACTTGGCAACAAACAAAAGATAAAGTCAAACAAATCACAAACGTACACGAATTCAAATAACCAACACGTGCAGGCCACATGGTGCAGGCAGAAAAAGTTCATACCTACCCAAATTTAGAACTACAGTATAGTATAGCTTCCTCAGTACGTTTTATTGTACTTTTCAAGTTGACTTCATTTTATTTTATGCTTCTAAACTCGGACGCCACCTTTCATCGTGTTGAATAGATATGACAAAGTGACTTCGTTATTGCGATGCCTTATAAAGTTCGTTCTTTCACTCTGAACGGTTGGTGATCGTCCGATTTATTAAGTGCGGTTCAAATTTGCGTGGTGAACAGTAAACATTTAAGCGGTTGTTTATACGACGTTTGGGATTTCACCAGCCGATTACCAAACCATCGGTCAAGTAGAAGTCGGTGAACTCCACCCTTAGTAAAATAAATATCATAGATAAACGTTATCATTTGACAATGTCTACAAATAATTATACATTGGTCTGTTCCAGGTCTTCAGGAACGGACTCGGTTATAACAATAACTTCTTCGACTCTCCCAACTTGTATCCGAACTACGAGAACGAGTGGTTCGCGAGACAGGCGTCGAGTGGAGTCACTCGGTACAACCCTAGTGAGTGGTGGAAGTAAGTAACTTCGACTCTCCCAACTTGTGTCCGAACTACGAGAATGAGTGGTTCGCTAGACAGGCGTCGAGTGGAGTCACTCGGTACAACCCTAGTGAGTGGTGGAAGTAAGTAACTTCGACTCTCCCAACTTGTGTCCGAACTACGAGAACGAGTGGTTCGCTAGACAGGCGTCGAGTGGAGTCACTCGGTACAACCCTAGTGAGTGGTGGAAGTAAGTAACTTCGACTCTCCCAACTTGTGTCCGAACTACGAGAACGAGTGGTTCGCGAGACAGGCGTCGAGTGGAGTCACTCGGTACAACTTTAGGGAGTGGTGGAAGTAAGTAATTTCGCATAGAAAACACATAAAAAAACGTTCAAAATGTAAATACCCCGCAACAAAAATAGTTTATAATAGTCTTCGTTCAAAATTTCTTTATGCCACAGATCCTCTCAATTCAGGTCTTATGTAGGTACTCATCAGACCCTCAAATATACGCGTTCGAAGAATGCTATCGTAACTGAATACTTGAGGACAAGCTGAACGTTTGTAGCTGCAATATTGCTAGAGATCTCTTCACTAAGGATTCGATCCTTAGTGAGCTCGATCTCGAGCGATCCGCGATCAGAGCTGAATACATTCGGAACGGCTGCATCAATTTCTTTAAGATCAATTTTAGGAAATCCTAGTCAAATGTAAGAAAACATATGGAAATTGCTATTTCCGCTTAGGAGCTATATCATTAGTTCAATAACACTACTAATTAAATCGTTTGCATGCTGGTGCTGTCTGTGTTCAATGCACCACTTATAAAGGTAAGATCGATTTCCTGCAAGACCGAAAGACTATATTATATAGAGCGAAATACATTTAGGACCCAGGACTTCATCCTAAACGTCCGTATATATGTGCTTGCACTTATACTCGGCATAGGGTCTAAGTACAACCAACTTATACTATATATATATACGTGCGTTTATGTATTAAATTATGAATATGGCGTGTGGATTTTTGAGTTTTGACTTAACGCATCATAAATCAAAGATTTCAATAAATAAGCGCGAGTTGAGGTATGCCACCAAGAGAACACTCTTATTTTTCGGGAGTAAGCATGATCGTTCAACAGCTTAAATATTCTCACTGTTCCTCCCTAAATGTTCCAGATACGTGTCGCCGTCCCGGTCCGACGTGACGGTGGAACGATCCGTGACGTATCCGACGCGCACGAGCCAGGCCCGGGGTCGGAAGCGACGCAACGCCGAGCTCGTGCAGGCGGCTTCGAAAAGGACGCTCACTGGAGCTGAGGCGTTAAGGATAGCGTTGGGGCTGGCTAGGTAGGTACCGAGTAGACGAATCGGTGATGCTGCCGATTAGCTCAGTCTACAGTCGGAAGCCACGCTACGCTGAGGCGGCTTTTAAAAGGATGCTTACTGAATAAAATAAATAAGTACAATCAAATATAAATATATTCGGGACAATTCACACATAACCTAGCCCCAAACTAGGATACCCTGACACTGGAACAGCCATCAACTCGACGAATGGGTGACGTTATAGGCCCGAGCTTTGAGTATAATTATATATAGGTACTCAAAGGGCCCGAGCATTGGCAAGTCCGCACATAACTTATTATTAAAGTCATTACGTAGTATGGTGCGAGGACAGAACCTGACATTGGATTCAAGGGCAGAACCTGACATTGGAATTCAAAGCGCAAATCGAAACAGCGCCACATCATCAGCCTATGCTTGTCCACTGCTGGACGTAGGCTTCTCCCAATGCACGCGGAAGCTACGCTATCCTCTTGGTTATGCCGTTCATAATAGGAGGTCCGGTTGGCGATCGCAGGGCGTGGCTTCTCGCACTGGTGACGCTGCCGCCCGTCACCGGCCTGTGTCATTTGGCTACGCTTACTTTTGGGATGGTTATACCGCCATCTGTCGGTAGCCAGAGCCTCGTCCCTTATCCAGCAGGATGACCGCGTACAGGTGAGGAGCAGTAAGATTGTATTTCGCCCCCTTTCATTGCACTAACGGCGCTACAATATTACTAAACTTAGTAGTTTACTATTAATACAAATTTAAGGTAGCTCAGCGAGCTATGGGGAGAACTATGCTTGTAGTTTCTACAAAGACAAGATTCAAAACGAAGTGATCCGACAGAGAACCAAAGTAACCGACATAGCTCTAAAGATAAGCAAGCTGAAGTGGCAGTGGACTGGTCACATTTTCCAATGAACCGACCACCGTTGGGGTAGACGAGTTCTCCAGTGAAGACCACGCTTAGGCAAACGTAGTGTAGGACGCCCTGTGGCCAGGTGGAGTGACGATCTTTGAAAAGGGGCTGCCAGAAAGTGGATGCAGAGAGCTGAAGACCAAGCTCAGTGGCGTGAAGTAGGAGAGGCTGAGTCCAGCAGTGGACAAGTAAGTATATGCTGATGATGACACTATTAATAATATTGTGATTGTGCTTGTTTCTGCCAGCGCGGAGTCGTCTGCGGAGCGGCCGCGTCGTCAGGCTGGCCTCACGCAGTCCCTGTGCTCCGTGCGCACGGAATACATCACGCCGCGCGCAGCGCTCAACAACAAGGGCAGCTGGAAGTACGTCGTCAACATGCCCGACAACATGACGCAGTTGGTGCGCGCCGAGATCTGCACGTATGTATCGGAGGAGGAACACTGCACGCTAACAACGCAAGGACTGTGCACTAACATCACATGGACTGCGCACTAACAACTCATGGACTGTGCACTAACAACGCATGGACTGTGCACTAACACCGCATGGACTGCGCACTAACAATGCATGGACTGTGCACTAGTAACGCTTGGACTGTGCACTAACAACGCATGGACTGTGTACTACCACCGCCTGCGCACTAACAACGCATGGACTGTGCACTAATAACGCAAGGACTGTGCACTAACAACGCATGGAATGTGTACTAACAACGCATGGACTGTCATGTGCACTAACAAGAAAAGACAGAACTCGCGCAATAACTCAATGTTATATAGCTAAACTCATTGATAGATACAGAGTTAATCACCTCGGGAGTCAACATACTCTTCCTACATTTTTCTAACAGGGAATTATATAATATTTAACAAAAAAAAACGGTAGATGGTTAGTGTTTATCAAATTAATTTTTACGCCATCTGTTGTAAGTTGCTGAAACTAATAACAATTTAAAGCGTCATCTTTTGTAGAGTAGTACAACTACAGGTTAATTATTGTACAAGCCATTATTGTCTCAATTTATAATATTTGGACAGAAATAAAATCATTAAGAAAAAATATAGCGCTCAGTTTAACAGTATAAATAAGTAGTGAAATGCTTACCTCCCATTACCCATACTCTTTCAACAATAAAAATATCTACTGTGGCGCCATCTGAAACTAAGTTTAACATTGAAGATGTCCATAAACTGAAGATGAAACTCATTATACTGAAATACTTGTGAAACAATATCTAAATTCTAACTTTTAATTCTTATTTCCAGGTCATCTATATGCAGTGGCCTATGCACTGTGCCTCCCGGCTACACTTCCCGTTGCGAACAAAAATACATTCAGAAAAGACTAGTCGCCCTCCAAGCTAGCGGCCAGAACCTCTACACTGATGTCTTTTGGATTCCTAGCTGTTGCCAATGTTCCGTGATACCGTCTGACAACTAAAAATCTTTTAATGTTAATAAATTAGACGAAGCATGAATGCTGTGAACTTATTATTATTAGTTCCGCTACTTGATAACAGATGGCAGAAGCAGGCACTTGCAAAATTTGGTATTCGCTGCCTTGTAAATCTTTATTGATTTAAGTATATTTTTTTAAATAACGTTGCTTTTTTATTATGCCTTGTTATGGGATTCGATTATGTGACCATCCCTACCTATGTGCGGCAAACAAACTAACTTGAGCGACTGTAGTCTTCGCTACTTTTCTAATTTTTCAAATACATGACATTTATAGCTAAAATAGGTTTATATTAGACAAGTAAAATAATAGTGGCAGAGTATTAAAAATCAGCTTTTGCATTAGTACCTACATTGCAATATTAAGTATTTTTTGTAAATATTAGGTAGATATTTTAGATAGGTAGGTATACAGTTAGATAATAGTTTATTTGATGTAGGTATATTGTCAACTTATTTCATTATAATTGTATGCTTTGTTAATTTTGGAATAAATTTTTCGCATTTTCTTTTATAGTGATTTAATTCAAATTATTTTATTTTCATCCCTAAAATTATTTTAATCACTGCCCTTTCAATTCTACTTATTTAATTTAGGCTAGATTATATTTATTGGTTAAGATTTTAATTTTAATGTACTTATTGTAAAGTTTGTGATCTCTCAGAAAAATCTGAGCAAATAATTTGTAAAAACCTTAATAATTTAAAAACTTCTTTCGTGTGGATGTTTTAACCATTGTTCTCTTCGGTTTTCTGTTTTGGTTCAATAACCGTGGTGTCAGGATTACCTAGCTGGCGTTATTATCCCCTTAAGACGGATTAAGAGACTGAGGGAAAAATTTGGATAGCGGTGCAGTGGTCACGATAGCTGGATTGGTTAAAAGCATGTGCCGCTCAGAGGCACGGATTGTGCGGGTTTGAATCCCATCCGTGATCCAAACTCTTCCATTAGAAAATTATTTGTTAACTAGCTAGAATGCTAGCCCCGGATACGCCGGACATCTTGTCTCGAGAAGGCTCCAATCTTGTACCCTGAAATTATTAATAATAATTAAAATAATTAGGATCTGCTTAATATTATTTTACATTACAATTTGTGTCATGATCTTCAGCTTGTCTCCAACTGCTGTGCATAAGCCTTCTTTCTCTTGCGCCATTCGTCTAGCCTGCGTCTGAGTCAGTCTTTCCACATCTTAGTTTATTTAGTTTATTACACGACTGCCCAAAAACGGAGTGTAATGTTTTTACACGACTGCCCTAAAAAGGAGTGTAATGTTTTCAGGGTTCATGTATGTTTATAAGTATGTTTGTAAGTTTATTTATTTCACCATACATTTTTAATGCCTCCTAATAATGTATGGGGTATCGTTAGAATCTTTACATCATCCCGAGTATTACAAACAATTTTTATTTTTTGAAAAATCTCTTGTTGCTGCATTATGGCTCCATTTTGAAACGCGATTAAATTGTTTTTTTCTTCGAGTTTTACAATACGGGTATTAAATTGTTTTTTCTTCGAGTTTTACAATACGGGTATTAAATTGTTTTTCTTCGAGTTTTACAATATGGGTATTAAATTGTTTTTTTCTTCGAGTTTTACAATACGGGTATTAAATTGAAGGCATTGATGAGCACATTCCAAAAATATATAATTAATAATTTATAATTTCGTTTTTGGCATGGCGGTCGTGTTTGTTATATTATTTTTTAACTCTGTATTGTATTGTGTTATACAACATTAGTAACGGGATGTGTTCCTTTTGTCTTGTCGGTTAGTGACCATGTAGGTTTAAAAACTTTTGTTTCTATTGTGAAATACCTACATTATTTTACTAAAGCATTGCCAAAATAATCGACATAAAGTCGAGTACAATCGTGTCTGATTTATTTTAGTCTCGACTAATATCAGGTTTTTTTGCAATACTTGAAGAACCCGTACTAATGGAAGTTGAGAGGTTAACATTATGTATATTGGAGACTACAAAAGGCAACTATTTCAGTATGCCGTTACAATTAAAAACCGCCGTCAGTGTTCTCATGCAAAAATATAAGAAATCGAAACAGATGCATACCATACACCCTGGTGTTACTCAAGCAAGCAAGTAAACGGATAAAGTAGAGAGTGTTATGTTAAGGCCAATGCGGAGTTTTCAATATAAATACAAGCACAAATAAAAAAATGAAACCCCCGCTCCAATATAGCTAAGAACCATCTCGCATCAGCTTTCAAACAGATAAACCCGCATCATAATCGGTCCATTCGGTTGGGAGCTACGATGAACAGATTTAGACTTGTGGGGTATCATTAGAATCCTTACATCCCCTCGAGTAACAAAGACAATTTTTTTTTTTGAAAAAAAAATAAGCTATTTGACGTTTATTATGGCTCCATTTTCAAATGAGAAAAAACTTCGTATTCTACAATGTGGGTATTAAATTGAAGGCCTTGATAAGCACATTTTAACAGTATATAAGTTATTGGCATAAGTTCTGTTTTGGCGAGGTAGTTGTATTTTTTTAGCTTTTAAGTTAGTTGTTATTTCTTATAATTTTACCTATCGATTGATACTAGTTACATATATCGCAGCTACGGTGCTATAGCGTCACTTATGCAAAAAGGTTTTTTTATTCAGGAGAAGCATTTGAAAATTTAACATACTATAAAATGACAAACCTTCCTGATTCAAACAAAAAAGTGTGAGATATGTTAATTTCATATTGCAAAAAAGAAATCATCACTAAATATAACCTTTAAGTAAGTATACAGTTTTTAATCACATTAGAAAGTGTTATTGTGACATGACCAACAAATTTATTAAAGTTATTGAAGTTTTATTTTGATAAACAAGTTTTTAAGTGCTAAGTACTAACTATTTGATTTTCCTACTTTAAGAAATGCTATTATGTATATTGAGAAAAAAATACAAAATTAATACATTACAGTCATTGAGGCTCCAAAATTAACAAAATGATGTGTTACAATTACCTCTGTGCGTTGTAGTTCCAAGACGCTGCTGCTAGAGCGGGGAGGCCGCGCGCAACTGAGCAAAGATACTTTGTTTCTCCAGGTTACCTCTTGATTCGTGCCAAAACCAAAACGACACAATGCTCTCTGGTGGAAAATATACGTACTAAACAAGTGACAATTACCTCAAACCAAGTGCACTTTCGGAGTTTTTTTTCATACTCACCTTAGTTTTGGCAAAAAATGCATAAGTGACATTTTAGCACCGTAGGTGCGGTATGGCCAAAAATCGAGTTAATTTTCAATTGGCGAAAGTTTTGGAAAGCTAGGCTCCAAAAAAAATTTAGACTCCCTTTGTTTCAATTTGTGCTATTATCAGCAGGAAGGCGTCTACTGCTGAAAATAATGTGCCTCAAATTGTGCTATGTTACCTCATATTCATAAAATGTTACACGCTCTTTGTTTCAATTTGTGCTATTATCGCAGGAAGACTTCTGCTTATAATATTGTGCCTCAAATTGTGCTATGTTACATTAAATTAATAAAATCTTAGACGCTCTTTGTTTCAATTTGTGCTATTATCAGCAGGAAGGCTCCTGCTGAAAATAATGTGCCTCAAATTGTGCTATGTTACCTTAAATTAATAAAATGTTAGGTATTTGGATGTGTTATTCCAAAATCAAATCCTCAGTCACATTATATACTTCTATGTACATAGATACTTTTAACGTACTACTGTTAGTTATTCTGAGGTGCTAAGTAGCCGATATGCAGTTAATAATTAATAAAATTATTTTTATTTATTCCTGTTTTTACTTCTGCTGTGAAATTCATAAACTTATTTTATTATTGTTTTGGTATTGTAATATATGCCTTTTTTAACATGCCGTATAGTTTTAATACATTGAAATAAAGTTTGTAATAAAATATTGCTTTTGTTTTAATAACATAATTATAGGGTACTTCTAAAATATATCCTACTTGACTGCGCCCGGGTCTTCGAAATAAGTTTCAAAAAAACATTTAAAAAAAGATTTTATGCATTAGCCATATCATGGTGAAACTTAGGACAGGATATCATAATTAAAAGCGTATACAACATTTCGTGTCTGTGCTGTTAACCGTTCAGGAGTTCAGGTGAATTTACTTCCAGGATTAGCTTAGGCTTATCATAAAAATGCATTGTCATCAGAACTGAACCAACATGTAAAAATTCAAATCCGTAAGAAAAGAGGAAACTTGGCAATGTTTGCATATTTTAAAAACTTTGCAAAGTTTTTAAAATATGCAAAATGCAAAATATCCTGTGTTGTTCCAGACCTAAAATCAAATTTTATTTAAATCCGTTCAGCCATTACAGAGCCGAGTGGTAACACACATACTATAATAATACATAAGTAGTTAGAATTGGAATAATTTCTCAAAAATGTGAGAAATTTAATACTTACAGGTGTGTACTTACTATGTACCAGGGTGCAGGAAAATACTTTAGTGTAATAATCGGAAATTATGACCACCAAAACAAACGATTCTTATTGGTCATATCAATATGACATACTAGTACAATAAATGGCCGCCTGTAAATAGATAAACAGAAGGCGAAGCATTCACTTCTCTCGAAGCCTCCTGTCTTGCATCTCATTACTTCGTGTTGCGGATCTAGAAGAACTTCACTCTAGGTGAAGACCACCAGATATTAGTTTTCAGGAAACGGAAGAATGCATGGAAATCCATTTCTTAGTACCTATGGAGTACTATTATTTATTCTGTGGCTGCATGCACCATGAATGTGGAACTGAAAGGATTTTAAAATTCGTGTGAAGTTCATACGAATTAGCGAAATTTATATACGCTAATTCGTATGAACTTCAATCTACGGGTGACATAAAGTGTGCACTAATTGTTGTCCTGTCTCTAGAGTAAAACCTGCAATCTTTACGTACTTACTGAATGAAGATAGATGCATTGACCTAACCACTACTCCACGGCTGTCTTTGGAGTCTTATGATGATGAAAATGGTGTATGTAGTCCATTCAATTCTCGAAAATTGCATTACAAATTCCAAACGGTATGCGTTGAAATCTTTTTGATAAACATTTTCTGCGTTCAATAAATAAAATATACGCGCAGTAGACTTTCCCCGGGTGATTTACTCGGGAACTGCCCCCACAAGACAACATATTTTCCCTCTATCAAGTTAACGAGGGGGTGAGTTTGTGAGATGGCTGCAAGGGATGAAGACGCAACCCTTGGGCTTCACCCTTGGCGAGCCTACCTTAACAAATTTTCCCTTAAGCTTAACTCGATGTACGGTATTTATCAACGCTACCCGATTTTCTTTTGAAGTATTTTGAAATCAGGAAATACTTTATCAAAAGAAACTTAAGGGACGGGCGCAGTCGGGCTAATAGGATTTGAAAGGACAACACAAAAAAAAAAGAAGTTTATTAATAATATAATTTATTATTAATATTGTCGCGACGACCTACTTTCTAAGTTTCTAAGGTAAGTAAGTAAATATTTAAAATCTTGAAGTATTATCAGGCCCTTCTTATTAATTTTACTTGTTCTACATTAACTGTCGAAATAAATTCAGCCTCTATCGAAATTAACCAAGCTCACAGAACAGAGCCAAAAACAAACTAAAACAAATTCAATTTATGAAACCAAACATCAACCGCAACAACATTGAAAGCTCTTAGCATCAAACGCCAAAAGTGACACGACGTCGGAACGCTTTCAAAAAAATAATAAAAATTCACACAGAAACTCTCTCTACACGCGTAAAAGTAGAGAGGAAGCGAGGAAAAAATCAATGCTTGCTTGCGTTTTATGTTCTATGCGTGTGACAGATCGGTTGTCATGACAACCGCGACGGGGGACGCACGAGGCGGGAAAAAAGGTCGTATCTCGCGGAGAAAACGACAAAATGGCGGTTACGTTTCCCGTGCAAAGTCGCGGAGCTTACGCTGCGCTCGCTTTTAAGCTTTTATTGTTTTCGATAGCGTGCGTGAGGCGTGCGAGCAAGATGCAGGATAGGGCAAGGGGCCCAGTAATCGATATTACGCACTTTTGTAGCGGTGGAATTGGTGGTGCAAGAAGGAGGTTTGCACGCACTGCAATCTTTTTAATTTTTGATGCGGAGCAAAACTTTCAGTTAGAGCTTTTGGTTGAGATATTTGGAGAGGAAGGCTTTAAAATGAATCATTGATACCTATCTTTTAGGACAAAGTATGGTTCTTCTTAGGATAAAGTATGCACAATTGCATATACCAACTGTTATGTGAAACGGATTTATCAATTTGAGGTAATACGATAGAAAAGAATTGTTTAGAAATAACAATGAGGTTTAAGTACTTCCTATTCCTCTCTTCTGTCTGATATTAATTGAATATCCTACGTAAAAGTTATATTTACTTATTTGTCATGCGCCTCTATGTACCTCCCTTACAGCTTTTAAAAATTTCGAATTATGCAATGACATACAATTTCCAAACAACCTACACAATCGGAAATTTTGATGTGGCAGTGAATAAAACGTTTTACTTTAAATAGAGCTTCCAGCAATATTATTGAGGTATTCTGTTGTAAAGTACCTACCGATGACTCATCTAACAAGGGCTATGTCTCACTGCTTGCTTACAGTTCTGGGAATCCCGCGTTAGGACCATTTCACTTCTGGGAACCGTTAAGTTAGTACTACCTACTCTATTTCACTTTCGGGATTTCTGAGAATGAATCAGTGAATTAAAGTTAGCAAGATCAAAGTCAAGTCATAAGATATTGCAATAAAAAAAAACTTAAATTTAATCAAATTGTGATGCAATTTTTAAACTAAACCATTTAATGCATTTATGACAAAAATTTAACCATCTTCTTTTGAGTACACTGAAATCTTGTTTCTTGAAATGTGCAGTTGTTAGGTGTAGCTGTGAAGGCCAAGTGACTTATTTATTTACGGGAGGGGCTTCGAAAAGTGGGTCAAATCACCTGTAGAAAAAACAAGGAACGGAGCCCGCTAAAGAAGGGATCGATTAAAAAAGAGTCTGTCAAGTGGCCCATCGCATAATATCGAGTCCATGGGGCACCTCATCGCAGAGTTAGACCGAGGGGAATGGCAAGCGGTGTATGGCAGACTCCCGTATGCACTGGGGTTCAAACCCTCTTTACACCTTACATACTGAACGCGAAACAATCGGAAACATCAACCTGTCGCCAACGGGGACGGACGTCGCACCCTCTTAGCGAAAATTGTTCCATAATTTTATTAACCCCTTTTTAAAACGCATCTCAGTTTTTGCGTACCCAAAGACGAGAGCAATGCACGAAATCGAAGCCGTCGGAAGTCCGCCCGCACTCACCGAGCGTCGACAAAGTTGCGTACCGATCGATAAAATGCCGCGTAAGCTCCAAGTAAACAGATCGAAGCTTTGAGCGAAAGCTCCGAATCGAATCCCGCCAAATGCAACGACAGCTGTGCGTAGCTCGTAGCGCTACGCTGTAGCGGCGGGCGCGGAGCGGGAGCGGGCGGCGCCACACCGGCGTATTATTATTATTTGTAAACAAGCGTGTGCGGGCGCGGGGCCGCGTCACGTGACCGCGCGGCGAGCGCCGCCATTGGCCCGCGCGGCAGCTGCGACGCGCGCGCCAGTCCGCCGCCGACCGCCGCCGCGTACGTACGCGCTGTACACCTCCGCGCCGCGCGACGCGACACGCGCTCTGCTGACGCGATCGCGAACTCACGATTCCCTTTTTGTTTATTTTTCGCTTGCGTCCTTCGGACCGTTCTGTTTCCGAGGCAGCGAGACGAAGAAAAAAGGAGGCGCGGATGGATCGAGCCACTGGAGAAGGTACGAAGTTCGCGCGACTAACTAAAGTTTGGAATTGTGCAAGTGTTCTGGAAGAGTAGTGTAATAGACGCTTCTTTTTGTGGATTGTTTAGTTAGAGATATATAGAGGAGCGATGGCAGTAGAGCGTGAAGCGAGTCCAGTACGCGTTTGCGTGCTTCCGCCAGAGCTTTCGTTGTGTGCTTTCGCGAATCGATTCCCGTTTTCCTTTTACTCTTGGTGCGTGTTTAGTGTTGCAACTTTGAAAAGAAACAGTCCAAACCTTCAGAATCAAATCTTGTCATCCGTCATCAGCCGAAGAATGATTGTTTGAAATTGTCACCAATAGATTTCTACTTTACAGCTATTGGAAATGTCAAAATTAGATGCCCATGGTTTGCACTTCGATCCTAACTTGTAGCTACAGGAAAACGAGGTATCACGAAAGGACATAGGTACATCATATGGTGACGCATCCGTATGTCCCTCATGTGCATGATGTCACGTAATTTAGCCCTTAATTGTTGGCAAATTGGCAGCATGAGAAATGCTGATTTTTATCGTCAATGTAGTTCGTAGTTTGCTGCCGTTGGAAACGGTAAAAATGAGAATTAAAATTGATACGGGTTTATTCACAAAACCCTTAAACCTTATATTATAAAAAAAAACGTTTGTATCTTAATAACATCAAGAATTTGAATCGAACAGCACTATTCAGTCTTTATAACAATTTGGTGGAAAAACTATGCCTAGAACGAAAGCTGTGATTTCCATATCCATCTATATATATATATAAATTGTATTCAAATTTATAATAGTTGGATATGGAAATCTCAGCTTTCATTCTAGATCGTTAATAGATCCAAGAAGTGTAATATTTAAATCTTCACTCAAGGTAGTTGCATGGTTTGGAATTTGTAGCCATTATAACTGTCAAAACTTACTTAACCGACGTAGTCCAATATAATACCTACCTATGGTGACAATTACTCAAAAAACCTATTTAAAAGAATCACAGTTCTATTTCCTCCACTCATTCTCACACATAACTAACACCAAATTTTCCAAGAATCTTCCTTAGTCTTACATTTGAATATATTTCATAAATGTAAGCTCTATTAATCTCTCCTGTACCGGACATTTTTTTAACAATTGAATAACAATGTAACTGTACTCCATATAGATATATATTCCATATAGTCGGTCGTAACTGTAAGTATCTAAATATTATTGAGCTATAGGAATAAAAATAATTATGAAACCATGTAGATAAATTCAGAAAACCTAAAAATATCATGAAAAGATTTGCAATAATCATACAATACAACGAAGCAACTAGTAACATATTATGATATATCTAAACCAATTGAAAGCTAATTAAAAAGAAAAGACGTTAAAAACACGCTATCTTATGTAAAACAACTACGAACATGAAATGTACATTAGATTAGATTAAAAACTGACTATAAGATCTTAAAATGAAAGAGAATCCTTTACCGTTGAAAGTTCCAAGTGTCATAACACTCATAGAACTCGTGTAATAACACCATTCGCCCTCAAATTAACAAGTCATCGACGTAAACCGGCTGAAACTCCTAAAGATTAACACTCGACAAGTTCTCAAGCCCCGGTCCCACGGAATAATCGAATAAATACGCCTTCCTCCCGTGAATGCGATAATGGGGATTCAAGTTCAGTGAGGCCAATGAAAACAAATAAACAAATTGGCCAATTTCGCCGCGGTACGTATGGTACGTCAGATTGTGCAACGCTATGCTTCCTTTTTAGTTGAACAAGCGAGTTATGTTTCCTCTGGCATATATTGGTAGTTAACGACAATTATGATGAGTTGAGATGTCGATTGGTCACGGCTGTTAGCTTGTTGACGTTGTTGTTGCTTTGGCTTGAACAGATTTGATGTTGGTTACTTTTGATGCGTAGTGAGATCTACTTTAATTGGTATGATATGCAGTAAAACGCAATGGTGTGGGAAGAAAAATATGTCTATAAATAAACACATAATTTAAGTAAAGTAAAAGAACAAATAACATAATATTGGAATGTTTCAAGACATACTTGATTGAGGTTAAAATATCTGACATAAAAGTCCATATTAGGTTGTACTATTATTTATTCTGTGATATTAGTAATTCGCTTCCTCTTTTCAAACTTTCAAGAGTATCACAAAATGCTTAGAGCATGATCTAAAATAAAAGAAGTAATCTTAAAATATCTGTCATAAAAGTCAATCTTAATAACCCAACTGAGTGGTTTAATTGGTAAAAAAAAGTAATACTAAATTTCAAAATTTGGAAAAGAGAATGGCTAGAGCATTATTTAAAATATATGAACAACGTCGTCGTCCCAAAGTCTAAGTCGCGATCAAACGTTTCTCAACCTTCTGTCCGCCCAAATATCCCGATTATTGCCACAAGTAATATCATAAGTTGATTCATACTTTCTCTGTAGGATAATCCGCTCTTTATTGCTCACGATTTGGGACTTGGGAGTACACGCGACTACTTCGAGTTTCAAATCATCCACCTCTGTTTGGGCACTTTCACTCTCGTCTGGGCTAAAGTTTAAACAAGCAGTGTATAGAGAAAAGTTTCGTCGAAAGTAATTGCGGTGGATATTTCATTCGACGAGGGTTGTAGACGCGACGGTGAACGCTCGCATCTCAATGTGGATTTTAGTTTTTGGTCTTTGGAAATCATTTACCGCGGAATTTTAATATTAAAAATGTCGATGAGTTGTTTATTTTTGAATATTCAAAAAGCAATATCGTAGTTCGAGTAGATTTATTGGAATTGTAGTTCATATGGTAGATATATTATGTAGCTTTGAAATCTTGTGTTTAAACTTAAATAGAATTATGAACTACAAAAGCATATGAAGCATACACACAGTGAGGCGTGTTATACAGAAGTCTGAAGAGTATAACCAGCCCCTGTGTTTTGTTTTTGTAGACTATGAGAAGACCTTGGACTCCGTCGAAACTAGACGGTTATGGAGTCTTTACAACTGTCTCTAGTGGACTGGCGAAACATCGAAGTGCTGAGATTTTTGTATAACGCCGCGACTATGAGTGTCCAAGTACAAAACCAGAAGTCTAAGCATATCCAACGGTGCAGGGGAGTGAGACGGGGATTTTATGACCCCGAAACTTTACTAATGCCTTGGAAGATATGTTTAAGACGCTGGATTGGAACGGAATGGCCATTAATATCAATGGAGAGAACATCTCACACTTACGATTTGCCGATGATATCGTCCTAATGGCGGAGTCACTGCAAGACTCGCAAAGTATGCTGACCAACCTAGCTGAAGCTTCTTGACGCATAGACTCAGAATGAACATATATAAGATCAAGATCATGTTTAACGATCTTATTGACCCGGAACCCCGGATTGCAGTCAATTATGTACCTACCACTTGAAGTTGTCCAAAAATATGTTTAAGTTGGGCAAATATTGCAATTAGGTAAGAACAACTTTGAGTAGGAAGCCAACAGAAGAATTCAGCTCGGTTGGGCAGCATTCGGCAAGCTTCGTCAAATCTTCTCGTCTTCCATACAACAATGCCAGAAGACGAGAGTCTTCAATCAGTGCGTTCTATTAGTCATGACCTACGGACCCGAACCGTGGACACTCACGTTCAAACTAGTCCACAAATTTAAGGTCGCTCACCGAGCTATGGAGAGAGCTATGCTTGAAATTTCTCTAACGGACAAGATTCGTAATGAAGATATCCGACAGAGAACCAAGGTAACCGACATAGCTCTAAGGATAAGCAAGCTAAAGTGGCAGTGGGTTGGTCACATTTCCCAAAGAACCGATAACCGTTAGGGTAGTTCTCGAGTAAAGACCCTGTAGCCAAGTGGAGTGCGAACCTGCGAGAAGTATCTGGAAGAAAATGGATCAGGAGAGCTGAAGACCGAGGTCAGTGGCGTGCATTAGGAGAGGCCTTCGTCCAGCAACGGACAAGTATAAGCTGACGATATTGATGATGATGAAGCAGATAAACTAAATCTGGCTTAGGAAAAATATCACCTTTTTGTGTGACTGCATGAACATAGTGAGTATGCAACATTTACCTTTCTTTTTTTTGAATCTTAAATGTAATTAATTAATTGGATAAATATTATCATCAGCATCATTGCATTCTTTCCATTCACTGTTAGATAAACTATCACTTTTCAATTAACTTGTTAAAACACTTACTTACAGAACTGGTTTAAAAGGACGTTACGTGATGTTCAATAAGGAACAGTACTAATTCATACAATAATCATCATCCATATGGGACTTCCTTCAAACAATTCCATCTCATAGGTGCAAGTTGAAAAAACGCACAATTTCCGATGTCGCATCCGATAGCAAAGACAGACGTGCACACAAAAAATGCTTCACAAAACTGTATCGAACAAACTATTTTTAGCATTGTGATAAACCAAATAGAAAAAAAACATTCCCTATTGTTCAAATTTTAAGAATCAAAGTTGTGTGAGATGTTCTATTCGAAAGTGAAGCGTTAAGTTTGTCGGCGTATTAAGGCATCAAAAAAAGTGGTAGTGTGGGAAAGATGGCAGTAAAAAACGCCACATCTGCGTCTCTATTCAACTCGGTTCGAGTGCCTGAATGAGATGGGACCGTAACTCTATATCGGGAGTTTCTTGCTGACTTATCATTATAATGTTTAATCTCTCTTGTTTCTATTCAAATTCTGGTGTCAGAATGTTTTCCTATTCCATCGTGAGAGTTTCTGTTTGCTGTTGGTCCCATTTCATGCTAAAACGTTAAATCTATGGATCCTTCTATTGACTTCTGAACTAATCTGGTTTAAGAAAGATCATTCTGAACCCAACTCATGTCTAGGTAATGTTTAGGCTTGATTTGATAGTCAACAATAGCTGCCTAGGATGGTTTTTCCTAGCATGGTTTCATTTCTTTCTTACTTTGTTGATATTTGATCGGTGTCAAGTTTTCTGCTAATAATCTTGTTTAAAACAGTTTTACTCTTAACGTATGAATTAGATATTTGCATTGGGATTCGTTTATCCCAATACAAAATAACTATAATAATTATTAAACTGAGACGTTATCTAACTCTCTAAGAACTTATCATATATTTTATGACATGATAATACAAATTGAAATTAATATTCAAACAGTCAACAAGTTTATGTTACACTAGCTGTTGTTAACGACTTTGTCGCTGCAGAACATCTAAAAGGTGCATAATCTGAATAGGCTGCCGACCACTATACAAAGACTTTGAAAGGATATAGTGTTTCAAAAACTATTTGAAACACTATATCCTTTCAAAAAGTAATAATTAACCCTCTCGTTACCTTTCCACCTCTTCTTTATTTTCGGCTTTACTTAAATGTACGTAGTTGCCATTTATACTATATTTCAAGATAAAGTTTGGGCTAGTCAACAGTGTAAACAGAATTGAAATCGGTTCAGTAATTTTTACGTGATGAGGTAACAAATACACTCAAATAACCGGACAAACATACAATATTTTTAAATGTTATGTTTTTGAGCAATAGCGCCCCTGCCTAGTTTAGACTATTTCCTGAATTAAATTGATTACATGATAACCTATGAAGTCCAGAGACTTCATAGGTTATCATGTAATCAATTCCATCCCAAAAATTGGCGTCCAAAATTTTAAAGGTACATTATATGACTAAATAACATCCAGTTCCAGTTAAGTATCTTTATATATGATACTCGTACAAAACATATATTCCTACTGTTAACGCTTCTCAGGCAAGCCTATCAGCACAAGTATTATATGTATACATAAGTATGTGTAATATGTTGTAATGATATTGAGAACAGGATACATACATCATCCTGATTGCCGGTAACACTGTTGCGGATTCAATTCTGGCTATATGTACGAGTATATTATACGCATGACTATTGTATGACGTCTATGTTTGAAATGCTTTTAAGTTGGGAGAAAACGAGAAATTGAAAATATCTTTAGAAACATCCACGTTAGAAATCAGGAAAATAAGCCAGTCTATACTGTAAGTATGTAAGTACAGCCTAAACTGGTGGATATATAAATTTTGAGCTAATAAATGCTAGGTGCAAGAAAAACAGCTAAAATACAGCTACTATAATTAGATAATATTAATTATACATAAAGATAAAATACACACATTACTTATTAAAACAAATGAAGTTACTGCTATAATATAACTATATATATATATATATATATGTATATATAACTATAAATACATATATTAATAAATATAATATAATGATATGAGTGTGTTTTTGTTATAATAATAACAAAAAAAATGCCGTCGCGGAACACCTGGCAGTATGTGTAAACATAATAGAATCGAATCGAATAGAATCGAATAGAACCGAATAGGGTGGAATACATTCGAATAGAGTCGAAAAGAGACGAATAGAGACGATAGAGTCGAATAGAGACGATAGTCGAATAGAGATGAGTAGAGTCGAGTAGTGTAGAGTCGAGTAGAGTTGAATAAATTCGAGTAGAGTTGAATAGAGTCGAGTAGAGTCGATAGAGCCGAATAGAGACGAATATAGACGAATAGAGTCAAGTTGTGTCGAGTAGACTCGAACAGAATCGAGTAGGGTCAAATAGAGCCAAATAGAGATGAGAAGAGTCAATTAGAGACGAATAGAGCCGAGTAGAGTCAAATAGAGTATAATAGAGTCGAATAGAGTCGAGTAGAGTTTAATAGAGCCGAACAGAGTCAAATAGAGTGTAATAGTCGAATATAACATAAGTGGACTGGCGGTATAGAAAATTATTGAATAGAAAGGTTCTAATTTTAAAAACTCTTTCCACGCTAGCGGGTAAAATGCACTTTTGCACTCAGATATCGAATGACAAACAGAATCTTTCCGAGCTTGTGAGGTGAAAAAAAACTGTCATCATTGCATAGGATGTACATATGTATATATCGACTATTTTTAATCGACTACAAAAGGAGGAGGTTCTATGATCGACTGACTTTGTTTTATTTATATATGCTCACCGATGTCTCCGTCAATTGCGGACCGATTTTGAAAATAGTTTTTATTATTTGAAAGAGTTGACCTCCAGGTTGGTCCTATATACGACGACCGGTTGGTCTAGTGGCTAGAGATCCAGCGGTCGTGGGTTCAAATCCTGCAAGGTGCAATCATTTGTGTGATGAGCAGAAATGTTTATTTCCGAGTCATGGATGTAATATTCTTATCTATGTATGTTTATCCGTTATCTAGTGCCCATAGTACAGGGTATCCTAGTATGGGGCTAGGTAATTGATGTAGAATTGTCCTCAATATAATATTTATTTATTTATTATATAAATTGTATAAAAATTGAATTATTTATTTATTAAGACACATTATAATACCTTAACAGTATATATAATGTTTTAATGTGGTGGTGGCCCATCAGTGTTACGTTTACTTTGCAATCCAATTATATTATATCCTCGACTCAGTATTAATTATGTATAAAAAAGTGAGGATTTGGTATGGCTTTGCGATTCGTAGGGCACGTTAATCCGTCAGACATAATTGATGGCAATCGCAGAGGCCCTGCCACTAGAGATTGGCACTAGCTACCTATTTGATTATGTGAGCTGGACGCTTATTCGCTATGCCACACGCAGTTCCTTGCAGAAAACTTGTGACAATACAATTCACGAACAATTCAATAAATGTATCGTAACGCGACGCGTTATGTGTCTGCATGGTCATAGCCAATAAGTGCCCTGATGTTAATTAAACCAACGTTTCTGCTGTAGATGGCAACTGATGCGAAAATCTTAAAAAGCAGTCAATAGACACTATCTAAATGTTGGACTATCACTTATAATTGATAATCATTTAGTATGCTCAAACCAAGCTATACAGGGAAAGTACCTTAGACGTTGATGATAGTTAATTTTAGTCAAAGAATACATTCCTTCATATTTAATACTAACGTGCCCGCGGGTTTGCCCGCGTGGTAATTACTCTAGATTAAAAGGTGCCAATTTGTTATTCTAAAACCAAAGGTACCTATAAACTACAAAATCTAATTAAAAAATAATTTAAACCGACTTCAAATTGTAAAATCTAAAACTTTTGCAATCAGATTTATAGTTTCCGAGAAATACCTACGTGGAAAAACATACATACATTATAGTGCAGATACTCATATACTAACATCATTTTAGACAATATTACATACATACATACATAAATCCACGAAATTTAGTAGTTATGCTTAGATACTCATATAAACATAAGATATATGAATATTACGCATTTTCAACAATAATACATACATACACATCGTCTTGAGAACCTTATTTTTTTAAAGGGTCTGCGGTTAAAAATACCAAATTTCGTTCAGCCGTTAGGTAATAGGTTTTGTCGATTGCTCGGCGTCTACTCATCGCAATGAGATATCAAGCACACCAGTTCTCAAGCCAAACACTAAACTATCCAACAGTGAACCACATTGCATTAGGTCCAGTAGATTTTACGTGATGTGCGAACAGACAAACAGACACGATTTAAAAAAAAATTGTTATCTTGTTCAGTAGCTTTTTTTTTTTTTTTTTTAAGTACCCTAGGTCATATGTTTTTATTATCTTCAATGTACAGATTTTCTGCTTTATTTTAAGTATGTATATTCTTATATTATTGAAAACTTGCCCCAGCCGGCAATCGAACCGAAAATAATTTTATCCTGTAATGTTATGCCATCAATCAACAGGATTACAGGATCAATGACACAGAATAAATAATAGTACAAAATAATAAAGATCAAACATCTGTAACAATCATTGATAGAGGAACACTATTATAATCTAACATTTTATCAATTCCACGGGTTATCAAAGACTAAAAGGTTTAAAAATTAAGGAATATTACTTTTAGAGTAAAATTTGCTCTCACCAATATTTACGGTCATTTTCCTTACAGAGACCAACTAGCCCTCAGGCACACTTTTCATTCATATTTCTATTAAAAAGTTGTTTACCAGAGGCAATAAATTCCAAGCCAAGAAATACTATCAGAGTTGGAAATACAACCAACTCAATGGCAACTTAGCAACCAACTGAATAATAACAATATACTACTACATAGTCCCAGTCGGAAGTGCCACAAGTCGATCGATACATTTATCAGTAGATTAGTATCAATGGAATGATCACTACGACGAAGATATCAGTTTCCGGTGCAGGTATTATGCGCAAGCGCCGCCGGATGTAATACTCTGTACACAGCTGGTTGGCACTTGAAAAAACTTGATCAAACACTATTTTGAACTCAATAAAATGTTAAGAGTTTACAGTTGAATAAAATGTAGCATTGGCCGTAATCGTAGACTCTCATACTTGATCATAGATTGATTTTAATGTATTGTATCAATCTCCGCAGTTACTAGTCACGGCATTTTACATTATAGGGATTTCTGCTCGACTTTTTTTACTGGGACTGCGAGGCCTATGTTTTTGGGTTGTATGTATGTTTATTTGGCACGTCCTAAAGCCTAAACGGCTTGATGGATTTAGATAAATGAGATATCATTAGATTCGTCTTTATCTTTATTACTATATGTCACATAGGATATAATGAAGTGTAAATAAAACTTAAATGGCAGCTTACTTATTTTTCCTATCTACCATTGGTGAAATTTTACAGCAGAAGGGTATTTCACACTATTTAAAAAAAGTTTTATTTCCGGATTTAAAGGTCTTTTTAACCCCTGAATAAAGAAACGAGTGTTATAAGTATCACTGTGTGTGTGTGTCTGTCTGTGGCATCGTAGCTCCCAAACGAATAGACCGATTTTGATGCGGTTTTTTCTGTTCGAAAGCTGATGTGATCGAGATGGTTCTTATATATATGGGGAGGTGAGAAAAGGGGGGCTAAACATCGTAGCTTCCAAGCAAATGGACCGATTTAGCTGTGGTTTTGTATGTTTGAAAGCTGAGGTAAACGAGATGGTTCCTATCTATAATTGGAGGATGGAGAGGGGGGGGGGGCAGCGGTGTGAATCGTAGCTTTCGAACGAATGGACCGATTTAGCTGTAGTTTTTTATGTTTGAAAGCTGAGGTACTCGAGATGTTATTAGCTATTATGGAGGGAAGAGGGGGGGGTGGGAGTGAGGATCGAGGATCGTAGCTCCTAAACGAATAACCCATTTTGATGAAGTTTTTTATGTTTGAAAACTGATGTGATCGAAATGGTTCTTAGCTATATGGGGAGAGGGCAAGGGTGTTGAGAAAAGGGGGGTGAGAATCGTATCTTTCAAACGAATGGACCAATTTAGCTGCGGTTTTTTAATGTTTCAAAGCTGAGATAAATAAGATTGTTAGAGCTATAATGGGGGAGGGGGGAGGGATAGGGGTGAGGATCGTAGCTCCCAAACGAATGGACCGATTTTGATGCGGTTTTTTCATGTTTGAAAACTGATGTGATCGAGATAGTTCTTAGCTATATGGAGAAGGAGTAGTTGAGAAAAGGGGGGTGAGAATTGTATTTTCCAAATGAATAGGACAATTTAGCTGCGGTTCTCCATGTTTCAAACCTGAGGTAAACGAGATAGTTCTTAGCTTTAATGGGGGGAATGGGGGGTGACGACTGTAGCTCTCAAACGGATGGAACTATATTTATTTTTGAAAACTGATGTGATCGAGATGCTTCGTAGCTATAATGGGGGGTGGGAAGTCGGGGGCTATATAATGTTTTAATTTGTGCTTGTTTCATACACGAATTACCTATGAATTGATAGTTATAATTTTATATAACATAGTAATTAATTATACCTTATTTAGCAGGTTTTTATGTGCAGATAGAACAAAGATGCATAATATAATTACGAATGTGGACTTAGAACTACCTCATTAGAGATAAGACAAAGTGACTGTTTCATTTTTGCGTGCTTATTTGTTCTATGTTCCTGATGTATCGTATATACAGGACGGTGCTAAAATTCACAGTAATATTCATAAAAAAACAAACGCTATATAACAGTTAAAAAGTGTTTTGACTTTCTATATAATTAATATTTGAGTTTGAAAGAAGAAGACGAAACAATGTATGACTAAAAATTGGTTTAGTAATCATTTTAAATTTTTTAAATGAAGAATACGGTATAGTTAGAGGATCCGAAATATAACGAACTTTCACCCATCTACTAATGGTAAAGTATTTTATAACAAATTTAGTACCAATGCTAAAAAATATATTATATTGTGGGTTGGCTAAGAAATTCAGACTACCCATCCAGTATAAAACGCAGACATCGTTGCATTAGAGTTTAAAATAAAAATATTACCAAAAAAAAAACAAAAAACCCGACTGCGAACAAAACTTAAAACAGGCAAACAAGCTTTAGATTCTTGATTTTGAAATATAAGATGCAGTCGGAGGCATTGAGCATTTCATTTCGCCGTTGGCGAACATTTATAATAAAAGTTTTTATTTTTATTTTGTTTTTTAATGCATTGTCACATTTTAAGTTCTAAAATATTTTTATTATTGCCTTGTCATCGATTTGTGAGCTACCCTGAAAGTTACAGCCGGATAGCTAATCTGGAAGTGCTCGAAATTTGAATTGCAAGATTCCAGGACAGACAGAAATACATACTCGTAGATACATAACGTACAAGTGAAGTTATTTAAAAGCTTTTAAAAAAAATCGAAGAATTTGAAAATTGGGAAGCATGAAGGGTATTGTTTGCCTCTTTGTAGTTTTGTTCGCAGTCGGGTTTTTGTTTTTATAATGATTTATTTTTATTTACCTAACATTGCAGAAGTCATGGCTAAACAATCTTTGAATAAGTATCTGGCTGAGACTTCGGCAGCTACTAGGACAGTGACTAATCAAAGAACTTACTAGTTATTTCACAATGTATTGATTTCCGCTATTCTGTTACCCTATGTCCGCCATTCTGTTATTATATATCCCATCATTGCAGTCACTGAAATCATTTTTGACAGTTTCTTTAGGGACATTTTAAAAGCATTTGGTTCCGTTTTCAACAGCTCCTAAGATACTGTATTAAGTATTTCTGTTTGTTATTTTGTCCCATCGTTGAAGTGACAGTTTTAAAATACTTTGAGAAACCCTTTTTTTCAACAGTTTGAAATTAAACGGAAAACTTACAGATTTCCGTTAATGATTACCAACTAAAAATCAATATAGTCAAGCGTACAGAAATATAAAGACAAGATCGGCTTGTACACGCTGTAAAAATCGCTTAATAGATAAACTGTTGAAAGACAGCAACAAGAAACACAGGAGCACAGTACATCAGAACTTCAGACACTGACGAAACATTGCAAAAATATTCTGGATTCTCGGAGTTAACAGCGCCCAAGGATACCGAACGTCACTTAAACCTAAACACGCTGCATCGCTTCGTCACAAAAAAGCGACAACATCCGACTCTAAAAATAAGCTGTGTAATTACAACGCGAGCTTAAAGCGCAATGCTTTCGCTGCAGCGGTTGTACGGTCGCCCTTGACAACCGAGACCCAGATACTATCGCACGCACACCCCTAAGTTCACGCTCACATGGACAACATGATGCAGCACACAGGCACAGCACATCATGCACGTACATTATACATGATGGAATGGGAACACACATGCATCAACTCGAGCTCGCGTTCCGATTTCATGTGAGCTTTTCAATATTTTTTTCGCCGAACGTTCTTTGTGGACCGCACAAAGAGTTTTGTCCTTTGATTACGAACCGGGACGATTTGATCGCTCTTTTGTCCCGTGCTGATGACGCAACGTGGAATGATTTAAAAAGATGACGTCGCGCTCGAGTTTTGGTTTTCTGCTTTCAAAGACAGATGCATGATTATGTGAAATAAAAAATTTACTCGATTAATTAATCGATTTACCAAAAAAAAACTACTGAAATAATGATGCTGTAAATGTTCATGTAAATGGTATCACTCACACTGAATGCCACCACTTTTATCATCAGGACATGATTTTAAAAACTAAAACCCGACTACGGTCAGGTGAAAATAGCCTTTGACACACTTGCGATGAAGACGAATCGATTGATACCTTGCTTGTCAAAATTGGACCAATTTTTTAGTTTGAATTGAACACATAGCTTTGCTTTGCCGTATAAAAAACCTATGCTAAAAAGCCTGTACCTGATGACAAATCGAATGATACCTCGCTTGTCAAAATCAGAACAATAGGGGCGACGCTGTGGTGGACATCATCCACATACCCACATACGAGTACATATACATAACCCTTCCCTTTCTTCGCCTTACTCGTGTAAAAAGGAATCATCCAAATTGTTTTAGGAATCCAGGGGATGTCAGTGAACACTTAACTCTCATACACACACAAACACACATACTGACAAAAAAGTACAGTCTAATTGAGAATCTACTCTTGACCGATTCCTTTTGGCATCCGATAATTGCTTCCAAATAAAACTAGAATATTATGCCATGGTATGGTCTGATGATGGAGTCAGAAATGATAGAACGCAGGAACTTCTCGTCAGCAAAAGTTTGCATTTGTACGTACAATTTTCTAATAGTAACACCAGCCACAGAATAAATAATAGTACTAATACTCAAGCGGCGAAAATATTCTAACCTCGGTAGTGGCACAGAATAAATAATAGTAGTGTAGTGGTTACATTTATTTGAGCCGATGTTAAGGTTTAAAAAAATGTCTACACCGCCAAACAAACGAGTGAAGCATAGCAAATGGCGGCTGCGTATGTGTGCGTGACTGGATAATTTGTGGTATAATATACACAATTTCGTCACAAAAAGCATAGTATTTTTTTTTTTGCGTGACAACTTGACGGAATTAACACGACTAACAAGATCGAGACCTTGCTGCGATGTGGCGGCCGATCGGCATAACATGGTTTGTGTGTGAGTGAGGCTTACGCATACGAGCATATCGGCATATCATGGGTGCTTCACTTTCGATTTAGTGGTGTGAAATCAGTAAAATATTTTAACTTTCTTTTTCGGTATTGAGACATTGGGACCGTCGGGACCGGGAGCTCACCGTATTTTTAAAAACCTATCTGAGCGTCGTCGAAGCGACGTGTGACCAAAATGCTATTACTTATTTGGCTCATCGAATCTGCATTACAATTCAGCGAGGCAATGGCTAGAACATTTGGGCTACCTGTGAGCCAGTAATGGTTTGTGGGATGTCAGAATGTTTTATGTATAAAACATTTTTTTTTTTTTTAGAATTTATTTAGATACAAAAGGCAACAGGCCGTTTAAAAACAAACTCTATTTTTACAAATAATTAAGTTGTTACACATATTGTAACACGCTTTTTGATCAAATAAAAACTAAATTTTGTCATAAATTATTATTAATAACGGTTACTTATGAACAGGGCTCTGACCACATGATTTTAACATACAGGAATGTTTACATCTTATTGCTCGTCACTTTGTTCCCATAACGAATCTAGATTAATTCTGGCTAATTGATTACGTATTTTTTCATATTTTTTCACATTTAAATATATGTACCTACTGAAAATATTCAACGCCATAATATATCAAAGAGCTACCTCCGCAAGTACCTTCCTGATAGTACACGTAAACTTTTTTACCTTTTCCCTAAAGAAAAACTGACGAAGCACTCGAGGGGAAGCGAAAAAAGCGAAAAAGTCGAAACGAGCGTGTTGCAATTTACTCTCGCTTTGTATCCCAAACAAAGGACATTTCTTTTGATGTACGGCCTTTGCAAATATCACTGTTATCAATGTTGGTCCTAGACAACTTGTCAGAGTTGTCAGTTTGGACTGTGGTGTGCAGAGTCATAGAAGCTGAGTTATGGCCTTCTACCGTCGGCCAAGTGCGTATTGATAGAAATGCATACACTTAGGGTACCACAGCCAGGGTTCTAAGCTACCTAACTTTGAAAGCCGCATTGCAATCTGTTCAGTAATTCGCCCACAATGTTGTTTTTAAGGTTGGAAATCTGTCTCTCCCTATGAAATTTGTTCAGCATTGGTTGGGACATAACTCGCTATATCTTGGTTGGCAGCTCGTGAACCAGTAAACACTAGACATTCGTTATAATTTTGTTAGTTAATTTGTATAATGCGCTACTGCCCAAGATTAATAAAAAAAAACTCTTCTTTTTATGTAGATGGGGGACATTGAACCCAAGCAAAATTGATATTTTAGAGACAAATATATTATTTCGAAAACGAAGCCATCCACACCAAAATATAAAACTGAAACTTTGTGTGTTTGTTTGTTTGTTTGAGGAGTTTTAACGCGATAATGGCAGGACGTACTTTGATGAAATGTGGAATGAAAATAGCTTATTCCCTGGGATAAAACATGGGATACTCTTTATCCCGGAAAATAGTAAGTTTCCACGGGAACTGAAGCTTTACTTTTGTATTGGTTTTTAATATCCTAGAAGAACATAGGATGCTTTTTTCGCGATAAACTGTAGTATAGAAATAAAATTCAACATCATAGTAATTTTAAAATACCTATCAAACAAGATCCCAGCCGATGGGATAAAAAAATATGTATTTTTTTCTTCACTTTTCATGTACCTTTATTATTATGTTACTGAAAAAAAACCGAACTCCGGTAAATCCTAAGAAATACATGTAATACCTAAGATTTACCAAAAAATAATGGTAAAAGTCCGAACCGTTCTGAGATCATCGTTCTTTTCGTGACCAACACAAGTGAATGATGGTGAAAGTACCAAGGTAAATCTTAAGAATTACCTCAGTAAAACGTTACATATTGACTAACCTAAGCAGTACGTGCACCCGTGCGCGCATAAACCGGTTTTGGTACTGAGTTTGGCTGCCGCGGCAGCCAGGTGCAGTGAGCCTCTTAACTAACTTAACCTTACCAATACATAACAGCTTTCCCGCGGTATCTATGAGAATTACAACTAACAATTTAAAACTAAATGTATCAAATTTTCACTACCCAATGTCAGAGGGGTTCCTACGAATTCAAGTATTTTAATAAATAGTGAGCCTGTAGACCTTGTGCAGTCAACCACATTTTTGGGTATTACTGTAGATTCAAAATTACAGTGGTGTCCTCACATATCATTGTTAGCTGGTAGATTGAGCTCTGCAGCCTATGCAGTACGTAAAGTTAGACAGTACAGTAGCTATATCGGTAAACTGTACAGACAGTAAAGTTTACCGATATAGCTACTGCAAGATTAGTATATTTTAGTTACTTTCACAGTATTATGTCATATGGCATTTTACTGTGGGGTAAGGCCGCGGAAATTCAATCAATATTTGTGCTACAGAAGAGAGCAATTCGTTCCATTTACAATATGAAATCCCGAGATTCTCTTAGGGAACGTTTTAAAGAGATCAATATTCTTACAGTGGCTTGTCAATATATATATGAAAATATAATGTATGTTCGGAAGAATATCAATACCTTTGTTAAAAATAGGGATGTTCATAATTTTAATACTAGAAATAAAAAAAAAACTAAAAGTGTCTGGATTTCGGTTAAAGAAAGTTAGTGGTTCATATATGGGGAACTGTATACGATTTTTTAATAAGTTACCTGACGGCATTGATCAATTACCAATGCATAGGTTTAAAACTTTTGTTAAAGTAAATCTCATAAAGAAAGCGTATTACAATGTAAATGATTATATTAATGACAGAAATGCATGGCCTGATGTCTCCAAGCTCCATGATAATAATAAGTGATAGCTTCGATGTTAACGTTAAGTGAATGAAATGTTCAAAGTACTTTGTGAGATGTCTCAAACATACCATGAGATCACGTTGTTTTATACAACATAATTATCGAGTTAGAAGTTTTTACCTTATTTTTTTCCAGTATGATTGTTTGATGTTTGTGGGACATCTCATTGTCACTTTTACCTTTTATATTTGTACTTTACATGTTTTGTTATTGAGACATTTGAAAAAAATATAAAGAATGAACTAATATGGAAAAAATACATCCCCGTAGAGTTTCTTGGTGCTCTCTTCTCTAACGGGCGTATTTCCGAAGCACCGGTAGAGTCAGAAGGGTATTTCCTTTTCCAGTGTGAGATTTAACTCTGATGGCACATGAAAGGGAAATTTCCTTTTCAAACTCAAAGAATACTTAGTTTATCTAAATTTGGATTGATTTGATCTATTTATAATATTTTATGTATATCTCTTTGTTCAGGAGATGTTAATTTTGACTTGTAAAAGTGCTATTATTTTTGCCTATTTACTATAAAATACTTTGACTTTGACTTTGAATTTACCTAACGGGGTAACTTGAGTTTTAGTTGTATGTATGTTTGTATGTTTCTTAGGCGCATCCTACAGCCTAAACGGCTTGAAGTATTTTGATAAATGATGTATCATTAGATTCATCTTGATCACGAGAGTGCTATAGAACATACGAAGTGTCAAGAAAACTATATTGGCGGCTTACAGCTGCCATATTGTATTTCCGAAGGAACAAAAAATCACCAAAACCTATCCAGTGAGGTATCAAAATACAGGTCTTTAAAATACCATTTCAAAAATATATAATTCTTATAACTTCACAGTAGCAATTTTCTTGTAAGCTTATTACAAAATTTTAGATTATTCAAGTTAATGTTAATACTATACTCTAATATTGCAATTGCAACTATTAAAGTAAAGTAAAATATGTAAGTAAAAAAGAAACATTCACACACACACACACACACACACACACACACACACACACACACACACACACACACACACACACACACACACACACACACATAAAATCATTCACACACCCTTACATACATACTAACTTTCGCCTTTATAATATTAGTATGATTATTTTTGCAGGCGGTCAGCTCGTATTCAATAATTTTGTTCGCAGTCGGGTTTTTGTATTTTTATAATAGTGTTACTTGTTGCCTGGTAGGTTAGCCTAACCAAAACAAACATTTACCAGCCGTCACTTAAAATCTCGTCGTAAAATCTAGCATTTACTAAATTCTATAAAGAGTGATGGCAGCATAACGGTTCAGGAGTGCAACTTAGAATCCAACGATACCGGGTTCGGTTCTAGGCTCCGCACCAATGACTTTTCTAAGTTATGTGCGGTTTTTCTTCGCTCCATGCTTTGGAGGGCACGTTAAGCAGTCGGTCCCGGCTGTTATTGATTAATAGCAGTTCTTAAGCCATGTCAGAGGCCCTCGGGCCAGTACTACTTCATAAGATAAACAAACAAACTAAATTCTATTGGTAAAAACCCAAAAAATCGTTTTACCAACTCATCTAGGCGAATCCTAAGATTAACAAATTAACAGTGACGCTTATAAAAATATGTTTTCGATATTTTTTATACCCCATAAGTAACAGTTATATAAATGTATACCTAAATTAAATTTCTACTTTGTAGTGTTAATAGTTTCTAAATAAATGGCTGTGATATACAGACCGACAACGGCTAGGCTGTTGACTACGGAACACTAAAACTTACTGGCTTTGTACTACCTCAAACTTCATGTCAAATACTCAGCATTACGCTGAGCATTTGACATGAAGTTTGTTGTGTGTGTGTTGGTCTGTTGCCACTTGTCAGTTAACATTTTAGCGGGTCTTCCGATTTTGATGCAGTTTGTTAAACAGTGAATTTTAAATACTAAAACTCAGAGGTTTACATATCTTATTTTTTTGAACATTCCTCAGTTGAAATCGAAAGTAGGGCATTCCTAAGTTTAAATAGAAAATTAGGCATTCATATTCTTTTATTTTGCATAGGTAAGGTTTATGAAAAAAAAACGTTGGTAGAAACTATTTTTTGCTTTTAAAGTTAATATTATCTCCGTATCTGAAAATAAATCGTTCAAAAATAAAATCTGTCCAGCAGTATCACAGAAAATAGAAACGTTTTAAATTGAAACTATTCGAAAATAGATCTCCCTTAAAATAGTTTAACCGAAATAGAGCGTGGCATAGTACTGGTGTACCCTTCTATTATTAGTTTGTTTACTTCTTCTATGGTTATGCGACTAGGTTGCGAAGCCGCCGGAAGTTGGGCATTTTACTCCTTTGGGGGGTTTTTGAATTTGGTAGGGTGTTGAACCTAAGTTTATGCGTTGTGGAATAAGCTTGCCTCGTCAATGACTTGTTGAAGTTCATAGTAAAAGTTTTGATATCATAAATGAACTTGAAACTACTTGGTACCCCTTTCTTTAATGGGATCAATGTTGGTACCTAATTATACTATTGCATACTTTCGTGGGTTATGTTAGATATCGTGTGTGTGTGTGTGTGTGGTTGGTTTTCTACGTCATTTACTCGTAATTTTATGGATTCGGTACTGGATTTTATTCATACCTTTACCAATTTTTCGGGAAATTGTGATTTTTCCTGGTTATATTTAAAGAGGTCATGCAGACTTCTGTGCCTGCATTCTCGACATATATAGCGATTGCTGTACAACCTTGACAGACTGACAGTAACTGTCAGAAACTGACCAATGTCATCGGTATATTTGCTGTAGAGACTAGGACTAGGTTCGTTAGGACTTTGCGACCGATTTCTGTTGTAAAGCAATCTATGTCGAGACTGCAGGCCCTGCTTTTCATAAGTTCAGGTTACAGATTCGAGAGTTGATTTTAAGATTATTATACAAAGTTCTGTGATTACTTGAGAAAAAAATAATAGCTGAAAACTAAATCGCATCCGGATCTATTTCTATTGATATACAAACAGAGATATATCAAGATCATTTCCTAATTTAAGTTTGGTTTTTTTCTCTAGTGTCAATTGTTAAAAAAAACGTTATTGTTTTTCCGGTACTAATTTCATTATATTCTGGGTTATTCATAAGTAAAAATATATACCTACAGATGTTCAACAATTTTGCTAAAATGAGCAGAGGTATATCGTGCAATATCTATTGGTATAACGCAGGTAGGTATCTAAAGTTTGGGATTTTCTGCTGTTTGAAACTATGCCAAGTTAAAGGTGGCTTCTACAGGACTGCAGTCTCGACATAGATAGCTATGGCTTAACAACTGAAATCGGTCGTAAAGTTTGATTATAACGATATTAGGTAGTCTCTGCCAAATATCGATGTCAATCATCATCATTGTCAGTACAGTTACCGATGACAATCGATAGCTTTTGACAATAACTGTCAAAAGGCCCATGTTTTAATATTCACAAGACCCAAAGGAACCAAACAGTTGTAAAGCCATGAATCGAACCAATTCATCCACCGCCTCTAATAAAGTCATATCACAATATCCCGGCATTTCTTCGCGAGTCGAGCTAAAGGTTGCACGCAGTATCGGGGTCAGGTTACGAGGGTGGGGGGAGGAGGGTGTGATGACGTCACAGCGATGTTAAAGGCACATGACAACGCGATTATCGCGCTCGAGCTTTATCAGCCTTTAATGGTGCAAACGATTTGCGAATGCTAGTATTTGGTGGAGCCTTAACGATTTATTTATGTGGGAGTACTCACGCACGCACTTGGTCCTGCTTATTTGAGCTTTGTTGTAAAGTATTTGTTTTTTATATTCGGTATAATTTACACCAAATACCTAGCCTCAAACTAGGATACCCTGTATTATGTTTATTAGGCAACGGATAAACATACACAGATACGGGCTAGTTCAGCGACTCGTCCCACAAGCCACTCGTCCCATTGATTTTATCTAAAATATCTGAATCGGTTTAGTACAGTCAACAACATAATCTTTAAATGATTAATCTTCTATACCTAAATAACAGTACCCTAACACACTGTTTGACTGACTGACTGACAGATAACGCACAGCCTAAACTAATAAACCTAGAGATTTGAAATGAGAGGAAATATTGAGTAGTTAAAGATTTACTAAGGAGAGAAAGGTAGTAAAGTTTATTAAGATACATTTTTTTAAGTTACGGCGAAATTGAATCTCAGGTTTGAATGGGGAATGGGGGGTGGTTCCTTGTATGAAGAAACATTAATGCATTTGGATGAAATTTGATACATTAAGTTCTGGAAAAACACATATTCGAGTGAAACCACGGGGCGCAGGATTAATAAAAGTCTAAATATAGTTTTGTATAACGTTATGTGTATTAAAAACAAATCTCATTTAATTTATTTTACACACTAATTATATATATGATCTCATAATCAACATTATAATACAATTATTTTAAAATCAGTCTTAAAATAAGAATAAATAAAGGATAACAAAAATAATTGTTGCCAAACTATTGAATCGTCTTTTGTTTTTATTTTTTCGTCATACTGGTAACATATGTGAAGAAGAAGAGACCTGCTTCTTTATGATGCAATCAAAATAAATTAATCTTGCTTTTGTGAAGGTAAGGGTTTTTGTTGTGATATTTTTCCACCTATAAAGTAATTCATTCCAATTTATCAATTACAAGTTGCCGTGCCCTATGTCTCTGAGCGTAGTGTTTCCGTTATTCCGTGGAAACTTTGCGATAAATAAAGTAGCCTATGTCCATTTGGAATAGTGTAGCTTTCTATCAGTGAAAGAATTTTCAGATTTTGATCAGCAGTTTCAGAGATTAGCTGTAACAAACAAATTTACAACAAACTTTACCTCTTTATAATATTAGTGTAGATGTAGATAACAATAATTTTAAATAGTTTTAACCAACCCATTTCCATTTACATGGAAATGCCTTTTTTCCATTTTTACTTTTCCAATTTCAATTTTTTTTTACTTGTTTGCAATACAAAACAAATATGTTTCATCTGTTATATGAATGAACATGATATGAAAATTAAATAACTTCTACAATGAACATATTATTTATGTAACACAACGAGTTTAAATATAGTTCATAGTAGCCTTGTAATAACTTGAGTCTTAAGCATTTTAAGTGGATATTTTCAACATCAAAAATGCCTGTATTATTCACAACAAAAAAAACTTGATATTTTAAATTTTAAGGCTTACCTTTACAATCTCAAGTTGATGTATACGAGCACTTGTTAAAAATAAGATCAGCACAAAGGTGTTATAATTATTTATTATCTTATATTAATTAAATCTTAAAACGCATCACTGTTTTTTAAACGGATCCACAGCTTTTTGCTCAAATATGCAGATAATGACGACTACACACTGCTCTACCTGAAATACAATGTGATATTTATCGAATAGTTCTAACTAGCTTTTCGTTAAATCTTTGTCTAAAAGTGCGACATCAACCATGCGTTGCGAGGAAAAGTAGTGCTGTCTCTTTCATTTAGTAATAATATTCTACTTCTATTAAATAAGTAATGTTCCTATTGAAATCAAATAAATGATACCTAACTAATAAACTATTAATAAATAAACTTCAAACATTTTTGTTGCTGACATTACTTATTTTGTTGAAAAAATGGAGAATAAAATCCATGCGACGAGTCACTGAACGGAAAAAATAATATTGTTTAAATTCAGTAACTGGTCCCATCGGGACGACTGTGTTGTGGGACGAGTCGCTGAACTAGCCCAGATACGGATATTACATCCATGACTCGGAAACAAACATTTCTGCTCATCACACAAGGTATTGCACATAGCGGGAATCGAACCCTCGATCGTTGGTTGACTTTGCAGTCAGGGTCACTAACCACTCGGCCAACTGGTCATCAAAGGTCGCTTAGACTACTTTGTGGAGAACTTGCCTGCTTTTTAACATAATTTTATCAATTGGACTCACTGTGCCTGTTGTAGATGTAAATAGTATTAACATCAAAGAATAACTGCATTGAATGGATTTTTCATTTCACTTTTGACTATATTTGATGCAATATGTTCACTTTCCTCTCTCAGATTAAAAAAAAACTGAGTCTAGTATTCTATCTTTATCTCTTTATTATATTGCGTTTTGAAACTATTTAGTGTGTTTACATGAGGTAAGTAGCTTGGTTCTCGTCTCATCGTTCTAAGTTATTTCGCTAGTTGAAAAAGTTCTCTAAGAAAAACAACAAACATCTTCAATTCGAAGCTGCTTTATATTCTATTGTAATATTGTTCGGAATTTGTAGAGCTGAAGTTTCGGCATCGGTTATTCGCGCCATTGCATCGATTCGCGCTCAATTCAAAACACGGCTGGCGCGTGCGCGGCGCCCCGCAGTAAACATGTCCGCTCCCAGCCTGCCCATAACTTCACAATTTTCCACCTTCCTTTATTTTCCTCCATTCCGAATTCACATTATCTCCGACATAAAATACCGCCAACTTTATTTCAAGTTCCGACACCGCCATATTTGAATTTCTTTTTCTTTTCCTCCACAGATTGGTGCCGGCGGCTGAGGTAGTCTCCCGCATTCAGCCTCATGCGCCGCTGCTACGACAAGCCTCCAAACAACAAAAACTCCTCAAACCAAAGCCTCCAGTCATATCTTTCGTTTCGAAAATCTAAATATAAGCACTATTTTTTTAACCTTTTAACGATAAATCTAAAATCGTAAATAGTATACGCTAACTCCCAAACAGTACAAATTAATTTAAGTCTGAAGTGATCGGTATTTACAATAAGAAAAGCCTTCGAAAATAAAAAGAAATCTACCAACGACCAGTATTTTAACGTTCCAAAATAATAGAAATCGTTAAACGAGTGCACAAAATATTTTATCGATCGTTAAAGTTTAATACGAACCGAATCCTCGAGCATTTTGTAAAAGAGTCAGCCAAAGATTTTTATAGAACGTAGACATTAAGATTCGCGTAACTAAGGACTTTTATAATTTATTCGTTAGCCGGTTAAAGTAACGATTGTGATTAGTTTAGTGTAAACCAGTGTGCCGTATAACCGTAACTTTAAGTGTAGTGGACCGAAAGTAGACTAGTCGACAGTACAAATTCAAGTTCCAGTGCGGCTCCGAGTGTTCAGTACAAGTAGACTTAGAGCTTATTTTTGTAAGTGTTTATGTGCGAGGGCACGATGCGGCACCGTCGCGGCAAGACGTGATGAGCGACGCGCTCCCGAGCGACGCGGAGGACGCGCATCTCCCGCCCTTCTGCTCCTTCGGGGACAGCATGGCCGAGAACGAGCAGCGCATCATCACCGCCGACGGGCGCCTGCTCGACCCCGCCTGGGAGTACTACGAGCGCACCGGCGACACCGTCTCCGTCATCGCCAGCCAGGCGCAGTACCGCCCCTGGGAGCCTATGCCCATCACGGTCAACTCGAAGGAGGCCATCCTCCGCGCCGGCTTCACCTCGCCGCTCGACTATCAAACGGTCACACTGCAGCCCATACCGAACAAGCTGCCGTCCTTCCAGAGCCAGTTCCAGACGTTTCCTGAAACGACAGTCATTCCAGAGACGGGGTTGCCGAGCGTGACCCCCGTGCCGGTGACGGCGAGCCCGACGCCGAGTGCGAGCCCTAGTCAGTTAACGCAGCTCACGCAGCTCACGACGCCGCCGTCGCCGGCGCACCTCACCACGCTGGCGCAGGTCACGCCGTTGTCCACCACGTTGACCACGCTGTCACCCGTCAACGCCTCCACATTCCACACCCTCACCGCCGTCAACGCGCGCAGCTACCCCATCGTGCCGGCGCCGCTGCAGGCGCGCGAACTCGCGCCCGCCGGCCAGACCTACATCGACGACCGGCACATACAGCTGTACCAACCCAACATCGCCACCATCAACGCATTCCCGTCGCAAAATGGAATTTTACACCAGAACGGAACTTTGCTTCATCAGAACGGGAGCATCATCCAGAACATACAGAGCCCAACCGTGGTCCATGTATTGAAAAACGAGCCTTTTGACATGAAGTCTTTGCAAGACAAATACACCCCGAACGGTTTGCATCACGCCAACTTCCAGAATCCAATGTTGATCGATAACAGCTTCGAAAAGAAAAACGGTTTCGGGAGTGGGTCTTCGCCGACGAGGTCGGATTTCCGGAAGAAAGAGAGACGGAAAATGCGGGCGAACAGTTCAGAGTCGGACTGCTCGAACATGGAGATGGGGTCGGAGAGCAGCGGGCAGGTTGCGGCCGTGTCCTCAACGGCGGGGTTCAAGTCTCCCATGCACGGCGCGCCGCCCATGAACACCGGACCCATGGAGCTCGACGACATCTCCAGCGAAAAACAGGTGAGTTGAACCAATTTCTAAGCTTAAAGCTCATGAGTCACTCTTTAGATATAGGATTGTTTCGACTTCGCCAAACAAAGCGTCTCTTTACATCCTCTACTTGCACGCTTTCCGTGGAACGTATCGGCAAACAATGAGCGCAAATGATGTAGCCACGTATACACAAGTTCAAAGAGAACACAATAAAATCGCGAACGACAACTAATCTCCCTTCCCACGAATTGGCGAATTGCGTAAACAAGCCGCCCGGGAATCGCGAAAAGCCGACTGTATATTCGACGGAAGATATGAGAATTCCCTGAATTTTCATTCCAGTACACGGCGTAGAAAGTGGATATTCGAAAGCGGCCGAAAAAGCGAAAGTTTCGCCGTAATTCCACCTTTTATTATTCGGGGAGCAGTTTTTATTCCCGGTCTAGAGTTTCGGAACGGCCGAACTCTCTGTCTTCGCGGCTATAAATTTAATAGTTAGCCGATTCTCTCGCTCCTCCAATAAATTAACTTCCTCTCCCGTTTAAAACACAAATTAAAGTCTGGCGATTTACGCGTGTCCTGCTTAGAAAATTTTATGACTTTAAAATTTGGGCGAATGCAATTAGGTGGCAGTTAGGCGGAACCCTAGGCGTTAACGAAGTTACGAATTAATTACGTTACAATAAAATTAGAGGCCTGAGGACACGTCGTCGTTACTTGTACGAAGGAAAGCTGCTTATTTCTGGGTTCTTAATGCCTATTTGTTGCTATATTTTACTTCGAGGCTCTTGGTGATTATGAGCATTTATATTTTTTCAAGATTTAGACCGTGGATCTTATTTCTTCTAAGAAATACCTACCTACAATGTTGTACTCGCACTCAAGTATACGTTTTTTTCTTAAACAGAAATTTGAGCACATTACAAAATATCTTCACTTAACATATATACTACTATAATCAAAGAATGCGTACAAGATAATTAGGCATTTAAGTGACGCTACGCTAGGGATATATCATAAACGTTATCGATTAGATCGAGTGAAAACATCGACAGTTTGTTCATATTCGAAAAAATATATAACTACGAGTAGCTTAAAAGCTAAAAAAATACGCCTGACCTACCAAAAAAGAGCTTTTGCCAATAAATTATATACTGTTGGAATGTGCTTATCAAGGCCTTAAATATGATGATGATATTGAAAAATATGAAAAAAAAAAAAAAAACATTGTAAATGTAGCCATACTGCCGCCTTATTGAATGTTTTCAAAAAATAATATAGCCTATGTTACTCGGGGGGACGTAAGGAGTCATACGACTAAATTTGTTCAGGCGTTTAGAAGTAATGGTGGAATAAAGAAACTCACAGACATACAAACATACATACATTAATGCTAAAAACATTACAGTCTTTTTTTTGGGCAGTTGTGTAAAAATGATCATCAAAATCATTTCAAAAAGAATATTTTTTTGCAATTATTGAACACACTGATTAGCTATGTCGCTCGCTATGTTGAACCGCTTCAAGAATAATGAAATCTGAACGGTAGGATAATTCGATACTACTATCGATATTATTATGTATCGAGATATTGGCACCTCGCATCACTACACCTAGCAACGCAAAAGGCAGGTGGCGCAAGGTACTTAGAGTAGGAAATACTGACATTTGTTGTGTGAAAGAATGTTCACTCTGGACCTTTTCTACCATTTATCCGAGTTTTTATTTAAGTTTTTGCGTTCTTAGTATTATAGAGAAGAATGTAGGATCTAGAAGTTAGTTCGCGTGTTCAAGCTTTCCTTGATGGTGAAACTATGTAACTTTAGAATTGCTTTACTTTGTTTTTTTTTTTAAGATAATTTTCTCGTGTTCTGTGAACTTTGATACCCACTTTTGGTACTGAGCCCTCACGTGTCAAGCGCACTCTGTTTATTCATATTTCCATTCAAAACTAATAGTTAAATAACGAGAACAACAACAAAGAAAAACAAACAAAAAAAATGTACAAAAAAAAGGCCCTTAATTTTTGTAAAAGTTTCATCAAAATCTAATCAGTCATTTAATAGCTGAATACATTAGAAATTAAAACTAAAAACTTCTTATTTGTAACTTAAATGACAAATTTTGTACAAGAAGAAATTTAAAGAATCCAGACTTGCTTAATATTATCTTACCCTATGCTACTTAATAGTGATCCTAAATAATCAATTACTACTTATAATAAAGTTATGGCTCTAATTAAATTAAATTATTGGCCTCTATAATAATTATTCTAAAAATAATAGTTTAAAAAAACTAAAAAACACGCTTTATATAGAAAACCAAACTAAAAAATAGAAAATAAATTTTAATAGTGTAAATAAGAAAAAAATGATTTATTTAAAAAAATCGTGGGGTGCATGGGTCAATAGTTATACATATTTCATTATATAAAGCGTGTTTTTTAGTTTATTTAAACTATTATTTATTTTCAAAATTTTTTTTCTTAATTTTTTTAGAATTTGCATTGTCGGTCTTGCATATCGGTCTTTGACAGGTGTGCAAAATTTGAATGAAATCTGACCGTTTAAAGTGGGTCAAAATAGCGTCCAAAGGAGTCGGTTACAAACATACAAGTGAAGCTAATATAAAGCGTATAAAAGACAAGCTGCTTCACTGACTTGGCTGATATATATCTGTTGATGGATTATTACTATGTTTAACACAGTCATAGAGCAAGGTTACGTTTAAGTTATAAAGGTAATTTAATTTGAAAACCAGTTCAATGATTTTGCACCAAATTAAAAACGAATTAACGTATAAACTAACAAAGTTAGTTTTCCAGCTTATCATACTGCCATAATTGGTGGACTTTTGTTGTTTATTTATAGTACTCTAGCTTTTGCCCGTGACTTTGTCCGCGTGGATTAAAGTTTATCGCGATATAAAGTATCCCTAGTCCTTCCCCAGGGTTCAAACCACCTCCATATTACATAATTAAATTTCATCAAGATCGGAGATCGGTTCAGCCATATAGTCGTGAAAAGGTTAACATAAGATAGATATAGTTACGTTCGCTTTAATAATATTAGTATAATATGGACGTTGTATAAATATAATTTAATAACTATTATTTTTCTCTGCAATACTAGTATTGTCTGATTAAAATAATTAAGTATCAAATGTAGATTAAAAACAAATCTAAAAATTCCTTTTTTTTAATTGCATTGTCATTGAGCTGTGTGCTACCCTGAAAGTTTCAGCCGGATAGCTAATCGGGAAGTGCTTGAAATTTGATGTGCGAGATTCCACCCGGAACGACAGACAGACAGACGAGACAAACAGGAAAGTATCGCCTAGTATAATCGGATCCAAAAATCATGCTCCGCGGGTCCACATTTTTTTTATTTATCTTTTAAAAGAGAACAACTTTTTCCCAAAGGGTCCATGAATGTTACTTGAAGTACTGCCAGCATCAACATAAGTAGGTATTGCATTGCGCAAATATTACATCATCTGCTTATTTCTAATTAATATTTTTACCCGACTGTACGGAGGGATATGTATTTGGGTTGTATGTTTGTTTGTTTGTACGTTTATTAGGCGCGTCCTACAGCCTAAACGGCTTGATGGATTTTGATAAATGAGGTATCATTTGATTCGTCTTGATCACGAGAGAGTTATAGAATATATGAAGTGTCAAAAAACTAATATGGCGTTGTCATATTGTATTTCCGACGGAACAATAAATGACCAAAACCCATCGAGTGAGGTATCAAATGCAGATCTTTAAAATACTATTTCAAAAATATATAATTCGTATAACTAAACAGTAGCAATTGTCTTTTAGATTATTTAAGCAAATGTAAATACTATCGTCTAATGTTGGAAGTGCAACTATTAAAGTAAAGTGAAATATGAAAGTAAATAAGAAACATTAAATTTATATCACATACTATTATTCTAGGGTATAAGCTATCACCATTCCAAATTTCATCAAAATCCGTCCAGCCGTTATCGCATGAAAGCTCCCCAAACAAAGAAACAAACATACAAACAAACAGACAACGTTTCACTTTTATATATTGGTATGGATTTTATTTGTTCACTATAGTAAACTTTAGTACACCTAATTATTGACTGATATTGGTGTACACGCTGTGTTCACTTCCAGAGCCTACCATGTATAAGTTATGTTCTCTTTTTTTTGTATGCATGTTTATGTTTTGACGTCCATTTTGAACCAAACAAAAATACCTAAACAAAAGTAGGTCCTTTAAACAGGAATATATTTTGACCTCCATTCTTCCAAACGTCACGGGACACATTTTTTAATGAAATTAAAAACATAACGGATTCTATCGGAGACTCATTAAGCTCACGAAGGCTGCTAAATTGGCTGTCGCGGTTACCACCGGTATGTCGAACACTGAATAACAGTCATGCGATTCTTAAGAATGAATAAACAAATTAAAGAATTTACCACATACAATTCAGTTAGTCGGTTCTTCAAAATTTATCTTATATTCTTATAATAAAGCAATAAGTACGAAAAAGACGGTACAAAGAAGATAATTGAAAAAAATAGTCTAGGTTACTTAAAATAAGCTACTGAACAAGAATATAACATTTTTTTAAATCGTGTATGTCTGTTTGTTTGTCTTTATGTTTGTTCGCACATCACGGAAATACTAGTCCGATTGCGATGCGGTTTTCACTGTTGGATAGCTTAGGGTTTAACTTAAAAACTAGGGTACTTGGTATCTTAATCTGCTGATTAGATGCCTAGCAATTGATAAAACACTATTTGACGGCTGAAGAATTTTGAAGGAATGTAGTATACTTTATAGGTACTTTTGGTCCTGGAATAACACGTATGAGCTACTTTTAAATGAAATGGCCACGCGGGCAAAGTTGCGGGTACAGCTAACACTATTAATAAAACAGCCAGTTACATAAAGTCTGTAGAACGCCATATCATTTATTCTGTGACAACGCATATCCACACCAATATAATTATAAAAGTGAAACGTTGTCTGTTTGTTTGTTTGGGAGTTTTAACGTAATAACGGCTGGACGGATTTTTATGAAATTTGGAATGGAGATAGCTTATACCCTGGAATAATACCACGGGTAAACTGGAAGATGACGATTAGTCGCTGTAAGGAACGGTTGGCATGAAACGAAATAATAACAAGTCTGTCAAAAAACATCAAGAGCGTTAGTACCAAAGAGAATACAATACGTCGGTGCTATACTTTTGCAATGCTCTATAATATCGTAGTAGAACATATGATGTTTATTTCGCGATAAACTGTAGCCCACGCGGACGAAGTCGCGGGCGAAAGCTAGTAATTAAATAAAATTGGTTCTAGGGGATTTAACATGAGCTACTGAACTCTTGTTGAACTGTTGTTCTTGTTGCGTATTCTTATAAGTAAAACATTTTTTTAAATGGTGACCGTCAGTCTGTCTGGCTGGATGTACTCGTATCTTCGCGCATCACGTAAAAAGTACTGAACCGATTGAAATGCGTTTTTCACTGTTGGATATCTTAGGTTTTGACTTAAAATATGGAGTGTACTTTGTATCTCAGTCCGATAGGTAGATGCTAGAAGCTGAGCAATCGATAAAACACTATTTCACAGCTGAACAAATTTTTATGAAATTAATGTAAATTTTTAAGCTGTAGAATATTGTATGTTATAGGTACTGTATGATTGTATGCTGTAGTATGTCATGTTTTATCTCTTATCTATACTATAATAAAACTGTAACTAGGCTAAATCTGTACATTAAATATTTTTTGAAAATTTTAATTGAGATGAACTTCAAAATCGATATGGAGTGCAAAAAGGTTTATTTTTTATTTTTTGTCTGTCTGTCTGTCTGTTTGTCTCTTTGAACACCCATCACGCAGAAACTACCCGACGGATTTTGATGCAATTTGGCACAATCATAGCTTATGTTATGGATTAACATTTAGAATACGTTTTATCCCGAAAAAAACAATGGTTCTCGCAGGATAGGGGATGAAAGTTATTTAAAAAAAACACATATCACGCTGAAACTACCGTACGGATTTTCAAGTAACTTGGCACAGTCAAAGTTTATAGTATGTGTTAAAATGAATGATACTTTTAATCACGAATAAATACGAGATTCCCGCGGGATATGAGTCTAAAGTTATGTCAATTTGAAAGGAATAATAATTGCACATCCGTTTATAATACGGTACCGTGAATTCGGCTCCTATGCCACAAGTCAGAGTGGCACAGTAGAAGCGGTGTCCGCCTTGCAACCCAGAGGCACATGGATCGAATCCACGCGCTGCTATGAATGTTTTGCCTCAATATTTATAAGCATTTACATATTTTGTGCCTTTTTTTACATTTTCTTTGATTTTTTTTAAGGCTTATGTAATTTCCAGAAGTAAACCGTCAAGTTTTGTTTGAAAACAATATATATAATGGGATCTATCCAAACGAATGGTCCGACTGAGGTGCGGTTTTTTATGTTTGCAAGCTGAGGTAATCGAGATGGTATAGTACGAGTTTGGTACGAGTAAAGATAGCACAATGGCATCAACAACTCAAGCGAATAAACCAAAGGCATCAAAGTTCTCCCTCCGATTTAACTAGATGGCGCTGATTGACCTTAAAACACGCAATCATTTCATTCCTGCAACCAAGGGTGCCGGTAAATTCAAATTTATCAGGTTTTTGGGATTCGGCTCACACTAGCACTAGCACGACCTCCAGGGCCTAATTCTCTAATTTTAAGACGCCAATTCCTCGCTGCCTGCGGGGAAATTGGAATCAATCACGAACAAATTCCACGTAGGCATGGGTCATTTTCGCAATATCCAGCACCAGGGCTTTCAAGTACGTCTATCTTCAAACACCAGGGCGAAAAACCAGGGTTCAAAATACTTTCAAGTGCTTTCTGTAGAAACAGATTAAAACCTTGAAAGTAGAAAATACTTGCATAGCAAATTGATCTTTGTCTCTATATATAAAAGGAGCACTATCGCGTGTGTGAAAAAGTACTCTGAAGCCTTGAAATTGTTTGTTTGTTTGTCGTATGAGGCTGGCTTCTGATGTCAGAGTTTGTCAGGCCGCCCTCCGAAGCACGGAGCGATGGATAACCGCACGTAACTTCGAAAAGTTATTGGTGCGGGAGCCTAGGTTTTGAACCCGGTATTGTTGGATTCTAAATTGTACTATAGAACCATTAGGCCACCATCGCTCTTTTGAAATGAAAGTAAAAAAATACTTGCATAGGAAATTGATCCGTGGGTATGCATAAATAAAGACCACAATTGCTTTTGCGTAAAAAATACTTCGAAGCGTTGCAAGTTTTCTGAGTATGTATATACATTATATGTACTACGTTTTTTTATTATGTTTCTTCCATTGAGATATTATAATGTACTACCTACGTACCTACATAATTATATAATTATATCGGAGGTTTCTTCATAATGTCTTACTGGCAAAATGGTTAGTTGTCGGTATTGAAATGTGTACATACAGAGGTAGGTACACAGGTACACTTCACAGAGAAAGTATAGAAAACTTTTATTTTTTCAAATCAATCCTCATATCGTGTTGAAAAAGCTCAAAAAGTAGGTAGGTAGAGTAGGTAATTATTAAGAGCCAGTTAAAGTGCCAGTAAGTACGTCGTTCTGTGAAACATCATAAAAAATAATTTGTACTAAGAACACAATGTTTCGTTGCATTAAGATTTGTTCGTATGGACCTCACAATAATGACCTACCCTTGATGCCCTCCATCCAATTTACCTCACCACCTTAATTACTCTCTAATCTGTGCCACCTTACCTTCGGAGATAATTTTCTCTACTCAATAACAAGACGGTCATGATAACAAATTACTTCATTTAAACTAGATGGCATTGTCTACCCTTAAAACACGCAAGCGGTTTGTTACGAAGTGGTTTGAACATTGAGTGAACTCGAGCAACACGTTTTCTTCTTTTTTTTACTTTATGGCCCTTAGAGGCTCTTAAAACGTATTGAGATGTTTTTTGTGTTTTTTGGTAGAATAAGTCGACTTCAGTTGTAAAACGCGCAGCGAAATTAAGCTAATTATTTATAGTAAAATAGTAATTTATTAATTAAAAAAAAATACTGTTATAACGCATATTCTGTGAAGTACGGAGTGCCGTACTTCACAGAATATGCGTTATAAAAAGGCAAGGCAGTGCCTTATTCCGATGATTAGATGCCGAGCAATCGATAAAAAACTATTTGACGGCTGAACGAATTTTGAAGAAATGTAGTATAATATTGTACTTTGTAGGTTTGGTCCTGGTCCTCCTGGTCCTCTGGACCTGGACCAAACCTACAACTGGTCTGGTGGTGGTTGTTTGGCTTTTGGTCCTGGAATAAAACGTGTGGGCTACATTTAAATGAACCACGCGGGCAAAGCCGCGGGCACAGCTAGTAAAATATATAACAATATAGTTTATATATTCAAGCTAGTAGATAAACACAAGATGAAAAAACTCAACAACAATTGCTCAGTTTTATTTCGTATTCCTGTAAACATAGAGTTTCTTTTTCAACGTCATTCTATTCCATTACTCATTACCAGAACGAGTCAAAGGGAAACCCGTAAGTTCGCGGAAGTACGGAAAAAGCGATAGGAAAAGCGGAAGATGCTGAATATTTTACTTGAATAATGACAAAGCGAATAAGGTCTTGGAAAATGTAGCAATGACTTTTTCGATACAAATAGGTATACAGGATATGACAGTATAAGGGATTCAAAGCTTAGCGATAGCGATACCAATGCACTGTACGTCCTTGTCATTGTGTTACGATGTGACAAGCACGCAGAATTGACGTCATAAACGATTACAATTTCATTACGATCGCGGTTGAGCGAATATATTTTCATTCAAACTATAAAAATTAAAGTTAACTAAAACAAGCCAGGGATACGAATTGGCCATTAAAAAAAAGGCTTTTACGGGGTTTTTTACATATTTTTTGTTGCTTTGTAATTTTTAAGTTTTTTTCTTAATCTGCTAATCGGGAAGTGCTTGAAATTTGAATTGCAAGATTCCAGGACAGACAATATACATAGATACATCGATACATACATATATAGATACATACAAGTGAAGTAAAATGAAAGCTTTTAAAATGATCTGGTTAGGAGCGATTATGATTCAAAAAGATGAATGAGAACATAATTAAAGTCCCTCCCCATGACGCAACAATTTCCTCGTCAAATGATATTTTAATCAATTCAGACGTTTAATCGTGAATAAAATTACAAAAGGAGCAACAAAGTTACATACTTTCGCATTTTTAATACTAGCTGCGCCTGCGTCGCAATTTTTCTGCGGTAATTTATTCTGGGGTATTTTTTCGAGACCAAATGGCTTTTTATGGATTGCACGGCTTCTATTTATCGCATTGAGATACAAAGTACACCATATTTACACAACAAAGTACACAACAGTTTTTACGTGATGCGAGAACATACAGACAGACATACAGACATCTTTAAAAATAATATACATAACAATACTACAACTCTTTATTGCACACCATGAAGTAGGTAATATAAAGGAATTAGCATAAACTTATGAAAACTTATTCCAGGCAACCCTTGGAGGGAAAGGATTACATGGATATAAAAGTTATCGGTCGGTGGTGCGTAATTAGTAAAATAAAAAACCTAACAATCTGGAAACTATAATAAATAATAATAAATACCATACATACTGTGGCAAATTATTTTCTTTGTAGGTAGGTACACTTTTATTGTTATTTACTGCTTTATTAGATGTATAAATTAGTTTTCACCTCACAAGCTCGGAAAGATTCTGTTTGTCATTCGAAATCTGAGTGCAAATTGCATTTTACCCGCTAGCGTGGAAAGAGTTTTTATAATTCGAACCTTTTTATTCAATAATTTTCTATACCGACAATTCACTGAAAATACTTTATTACTAATTTATATTATATTATTATCCGATTTGATTCTACTCTCGCCACTTTTTGTCTCTACTCTACACTACTCGACTCTACTCGACCCTAATCAACTCTACTCGACTCTAATCGACTCTAGTCGACTCTAATCGGCTGTACTCGACTCTACTCGACTCTACTTAACTCTATTCGACTCTACTTGACTCTACGCAACTCTACGCGAGTTTACTCCACTCTACTCGACTCTATTCGTCTCTTTTCATTTTCAATTCTATTCTACTCTATTCTACTGTGTTCTACTATGTTCTACTCTGTTCTACTGTGTTCTACTGTATTCTACTCTACTGTATGCTACTGTTTTCTACTCTATTCTACTGTATTCTATTCTATTCTACTCTACTCGACTCTACTTTACTCTTTTTAACTTTACTCGACTCTATTCTTCTCTACTCGACTCTTCTCGACTCTAATCGACTCTTTTCGTTTCAATTTGACTCTATTTGACTCTTTTCAACCCTATTCGACCCTATTCGAGTATATTCGTCTCTTTTCGAATCTATTCTATTCGATTCTGTTCAACTCTATTCTATTATGTTTACACATCTGCCAGGCATCCCGCGACGGCTAATTTTTTATTATTATTATAAACACGAATATAATATATTATTTTAGCTGTTCTTCTTGCACCTAGCATTTTCCTCGCTGTAGTGAGGTGAAAAGTTTTGTGTTGCGCACGGCAGCAAAGTTATATGGCGTCTCGTACTTTTGAAACCCTCGCTACGCTCAGGATTCTATACAAGTACTCTCGCCAAAAAATCACTTTACAGCCTTGCATAACAAATAACTATTGATTGGTGAAATTAAGACAGGTGCATGTTTTATTTTTGGTCTGTTTGAAAATATACGGATTTCCGCATCGGGAAAATAGGAAGTAGGAAATTTGGATCGCCGCATTTCTTTTTCCCGGCTGGACTATTTTACTAAAGCCATTTTAAAATTATTTGTTTGTCGTATAAAGTAGGCTGGCCTCTTGTGTCAGAGTTTGTCAGGCCCCCCGAGGGCCTCTGACATGGCTTAACGTTGCTAAATCAATACAAGCGGGGACCGACAGCTTAACGTCTCCGATGCACGGACCAACATCCATATTTTTTTTAAATGGCTCAAGTTAATGACCACATGCCATTGTGCAAGAACCAATAACATGTAATTTCTACTTCCTTTTTAGAAACATAATTAGACAAAAAGCCTTTAATATAAAACAAGTTGACATTAAAACTGGCATCTGCCCAACCGGATATGATTAGAACATTTCTAAGGCGCAAAATAAAATTCCTATTTTCTCAGTTAATGACCGTTGCTTGGATGCAATGTTATTAAGTAGATTCAATTCAATTGACAAGTTAGCACCTTTTTAAATTTCATTCTGCAGCCTGCGAATACAATGTAAGCTGTTTATTTCAAGTTAAGTTATTTTTAAGTACATTTTTATGACATAATGTATATTAAATTCTTGACAGAAGTTTGAAAACCTTTTAGTGATCAATAAATGGCATTAATTGGAGCTTAATTATGAAAATAATTGAGCTATTTAAAAAGTATCCATTTACGTTTCTAACGGCAAAAGCAGTAGCGATAAAATAAATTCAATAGAATTCCTTGAGTATCCGTCAGCTGTTGGATCTCCTATAGCGGCCGAAGATAGCCGAATGGTGTACGAATAAAATGGCGTCAAAATGGCGCTTCTCTCATATCCAGCTGTCACACTTTATAGTAACTTCGATTTGAATGAAAAATATATTTGCATACTACATTGACTACCATACGAACTGCCAATTTCGTTTGAACTATGTTTGCTGAAAAACTTCAGTAGTACTAGTAAGTTAGTTAGTTAGCTAGTTAGTTGTTATTTTTAGGGTTCCGTTCGTCTGAAAGAAAATCGAACCCTCAGAGGAGTCACTTGTGTATGTCTGTCTGTCAGTCTGCCTGTAACGGCCAATTTGTTCCGAATCACATACAAATTCAATTTTTTATTGCATTCCATAATGTAAAAAATACTCTGAAATTTGGTACACATGAATTTCTATGACCCAAACAAGGACGTGTAACGTGAATTAATGTATTTTTTAGTATGGGGGGTGACTTCTGATATCGTATTTATGAAATTTAAAAATGTTTTGCAAACTGAGTCTGTATTTTTTATAATTTTAAAATTAAATAGCTAGGTTATTTAGGATATTTACGAAAATTTACTATTCCTACCCCACGTTATCTACGAACTAGCTGATGCCCGCGGCTTCGCAGGCGTGGTCATTTTAATATATAGCCTATGATACTCACAAATAACGAGTCATTCTACTGGTAAAAGAATTTTCAAAATCGGTTCAGTAGACCCAGACCCCCTACAAACTCACTAACTTTACCTCATTATAATATAAGTATAGAAGAACAAAGAAAAAAAAATGTTCTTTAATTATAGATTACAGGAAAATGTTTAAGAAGTATATGGCCATAAAATACAATGGTTAACCTCTCAATAATGTGAAATAATATATTTATCGTACGGAACTATCTCCACGCAAGATCAACTCGCAATTGGGCTTTTTTTTTAGATATACTTTCATAAATATTATGACTATTATGAAAACTAAAATGACTTACTCACATAACTTTTGACGTTTATATTACTAGTTCCACACTGGTTAATACTAAAAATTTATGTGTATTAATTTTATGTGTTCGTCATATTTCTAAAGGCTCAATAAAAATATAAAACTTTTTTATATTATTAATTTATTTATATTGATCGGTAGTACCGACTCACCACGGCCACAGGTCGTTTCAAATGAGTGCGCCGGTGCAGACCGAAACGAGTCATTATTTTGCGCCAGAAATTGTTGTCTGGACGGTAATTGCAATGTTATTGACCCATTTCGGCTTTAAGTTGATTCTTTTGTTTTTAATTAAAAGTTCAAAAATATTTTTTGTATTTTTATATGCGCCGCGCAAATATTCTGTTTACATTCACATTAGAGCCATTTCTATCAACCCGTAATGTATCTATATACTTTTTTACAGTTGTTATTCCTGGTTGGTACGTGTTTATATACCTAACTATACCTAATCACACCAATATCATAAAATATGCAAAAGTAGCTCTGTCTGTTTACCACCAAACTTCACTATCCACAATTACCTTTTCACGACAAAACCACTGAGCCGATTTTGATGAAATTTTGCAAGAAAACAGTGTGCGTATATGAGGATAGACAAATGAAATTTTATATTTTTACTCCAGAAATATGACCACGCGGGCAAAGCTGCGGTGTTGAGCTAGTTTCAATTAAAAACATTATGATTATTTATACATATCTTTATTTATCAATTTTAACATTTTTGAATTAATATTTATATCAAAGCAGGGTTTCCTAAAAATTGTTTTGTATGCAGCAAGCATGTTATCGTCTCTGTACATAATTTATTTCTTTGCTTCGTCTTCATAATATTTATGGCGGAAAAGAAACTTAATATATACGCAACCCTAAAACGTTGAAACACCTCAACCAACAAGCCCTTCAGCCATTTAGGCACACAATTTGATAAAAATAAAGAAGCTATTTTATTTTGAAAACTAACTCGACTGAAATTATTAATAAAACTGCTAACACTCATGAAAAATAATATTAGAAATACTCCGAATAGAATTGGACAGTTTTGAACTCCTCCGTCTGGAATTGTTAAGCCGTCAAGCCGCGACAAGCGCTACGAACGTCAGCACGCAACATGGTGGTCGGAGTATTTCCAAAGATTTTGAATAACACCAACTTATCTGTGAACTGAATGGTGGCGTGATTGTTGCAGTCAATCGATAAGCGAACAAAAGTTCCAGGTTTGCATAGAAATCGATAAGCCCATCAAAAAACAAATGAACCTCATTCGTGGCGGCTGTAGTTCCTTTTTTGCCACTTCACAGATAACTTGGTTGATCTGTGCTGAGTATTTCCGATCTTCTTTTCTTTCGTGAGTTTTTATTCCTCATCACGTCCTCCAAAGCCTGGCTTGTGTCCACAGACGAAAAAGAAGCGGAAACGCTGCGGCGAGTGCATCGGATGCCAGCGGAAAGACAACTGCGGCGACTGCGCGCCTTGTCGCAACGACAAGTCGCACCAGATATGCAAGCAGCGGCGCTGCGAGAAGTTGACGGAGAAGAAGGTAAGACCCCGTAACACGGATTTGGAAACTGAACTAAAAATTTGGATGCTGAGCCGCGCAAAGGAACGGAATGATGCGGACTCGAGACCCGTCCGTTATCCAAATTTTTCCTTTTGAAAATTATTAGATAATAACTTAGGAGTGCTATAAATTTAAAACATTATTACTGTGTATTTGTCTGTAGCTTATTAGGTCACAAACAGATAGACCAATTTAAAAATATTTTTTTGTAAACTGCTGTTGTCTTTATAGTTCTCATCTTTATTTTGGAAGAAATCAGGGCAGCTGTTCCCAAGATATTCAGCTTTGCTCTCTATTTGTGCTCAAATGTTCAGCTCCGAGGGCATTCTTCGTATCCGTACATAATATGAGGTTCTGATGAAGAGTAGCATATGAAGACCTGATTCGAGTGGGTCTGTGACTTCAAGGAACTTTGAACTTTGGAGTTTCGTACTTTACAAGACGGTTATAAACTTGGCCAGAGGTTATTAAATTTGACCAGAACATTTATTCTGTTCCAAAACTAATGTACTCGTAGCTTGAGACCTCACAACTCACAACACGAGACTTTACGTTAATCAAATATATTTATAAATTAGATATATAGGCTCGCATTCGGTTAATATCTCGCCTGATGACAAGCCATGATGCGGTCTAGAATGTGGCTCGCTTGCCTAGACGATAACTTTCGTTTTGGACACCCCCCGATTATAGCTATAGGAAAACACAACTTTGAGTTAGTTTTAACTGTAAATTAATGAAGCATCTCTAACTAATCAAGTCTTAAGTCAGCAAACAATAGCTATCAAACAGTGCATTGATATTAATTTCAACTTGATACCTTCACGTGTTCCTGAGAAAAAGGGTCTTGACAGACAAACAGTCGGACGGACGGACGGACAACAAAGTGATCCCATAAGGGTTCCTTTTTTCCTTTTAAGGTACAGAACCCTAAAAAGTATACATAACAAACAAAAGATCCTAAATGACAAAGCTAATTCGCATTTGAGGTTTCCTAAAAGGGCAAACAAAAAGTTTCAAGTTACTTGTTGGAACAATGCAAGTTTCCGTTCTGGAAAATACTGTTTCTTAAAAAGGAAACCTGTATAAAGTACATAAAAATTAGCGTGACTTTTTGTTTGTTATTTTAATGTTAGGAGTTTGCACTGGACGGTTATGACTCCTGATTTATGTGATATTGCTTGCTATAGATAAAAGCTTTTTTGATAGTTATAAAAAATTCAACACACTCCAAAAAAAAAACGATCTGTCACTTAGTTTTTACAAGACTGCCAAAATATTATAATATTGGTAATAACGATGAGGCCGCCTATTGTACAACATTGAATTTTATGTATAATTATTGTTATTTTGTTTTTTATTTTGATGTGTTCATTAAAGTGTTATTGTATTGAACCTATATATCAAGGAGGTTTAAAAAAAGACAGCGTCTTCTCAGCCAAACAAACGACTGAAGCATAGCAAATGGCGGCTGTTTATCCGTGCGTGAGTGGATATTTTGTGGTTGATACACAATTTCATCAGAAAAGAATCATCATCATCATCATCAGCCTATATCTGTCCACTGCTGGACGTAGGCCTCTTCTAATGCACGCCACTGAGCTTGTTCTTCAGATTCCTTCATCCATTCTCTCTCAGCCTCCTTTCGCAGGTCATCACACCACCTGGCCACAGGGCCGTCCTACACTAAGTTTGCCTAAACGTGTACACTCGAGAACTCGTCTACCCCAACGGTTAACGGTTCTTCGGGAATTGTGACCAGCCCACGCCAATTTAGCTTGCTTATCCTTTGAGCTATGTCGGTGACCTTGGTTCTCTGTAGGATATCTTCATCACGAATCTTGTCCTTCAGAGAAACTCCAAGCATAGCTCTCTTCATAGCTAGCTGAGCGATCTTTGTGGACTATTTGACCGTCAGTATCCACGTTTCGGCTCCGTAGGTCATGACTGGTTTGGACGATGAGAAGACTTGACGAAGCTTGCCGAATGCTGCCCAAACCAGCTGAATTCTTCTGTTGGCTTCCTTCTCAAAGTTGTTCTTACCTAATAGCAATATTTACCCAAGGTAAACATATTGTTGGACAACTTCAAGAGCTACACCATTGACTGCAACCGGTTCTGGGTCAACAAGATAGTTAAACATGATCCTGGTCTTATCTATTTTCAATCCGAGACTGTTTTCAATCCAAGACCGATGCGTCGAGATGCATCATCTAGATTGGTCAGCTTACTTTGCAAGTCTTGCAGCGACTCTGCCGTTAGGACAATATCATCGGAAAATTGTAAGTGTGAGATGTTTCCAACATTGATATTAATGCTCATTCCTTTCCAATCCAGCGCGAGCGTCTTAAACATATCTTCCAAGGCATTAGTGAAGTCAGTGGTATGTATATGGACTACGACAAATACAGGACAGTATACTCAAATCGCAGGTTAAAGCCGTGGTAGTTCTTTTCTATAACCTTGGAAAAAAATACCTTGAATTGATTGATCGCTTTCAAGCATTCAACCAGCTCAGTTTGGTTCAACGCTCGAAGCTGACCGCAACAATGTTTAAACATTCTTGGCTGACCGTTGATCTATACGGAGTCTCAACGGTCAACTAGACTATAAAATTGGCCATTCGGAATAAATAAAAATATTTTGACCGAATATCTCATACATTGATTCAATGTCAGGAAATTTCAATTTCTGTCATGTATAATACATAGGACAGAATTCAAATAAAGTTTTAAAAAGTGAATGGATCAGAATTTTTCGCGGTTCGCGGTTGAGACTATATTAAGTTGTACTCAAAATGGTTTAAAAAAAAGACGCAAATGGTGGCTGCGTATGTGAGCGTGAGTGGATAATTTGTGGTGTTTTGGGGTTGATACACAATTTCATCACATAAAACTGCATTGTTTTATTTTCCGTGAGAACTTGAGAGAATTAACACGACAAGGTCTTGCTGCGCTGTGGCGCCCGATGAGAATAACTTGATGTGTGTGCGTGAGGCTTGTGCGTACGAGCGGATCGGCATATCTTGGGTGCATCACTTACGATTTGGTGGGTGAAATCCGTCTTTTTGCACCACTGCCCAAAATAGGAGTGTATGTATGTATGTATTAAGTAATGTGTATGTATGTGAGTTTATTTGATCCAACATAACTTTTAAATGCCTGAACAGCATATTTTTACATACATTATCCCGAGTAACATAGGCTACAAAAAAATATTGAAAAGATCGTTTTTTGGCACGGCAGTCGTTTTTTAAACCCTTACTTCGATGATGTTTAACATTTTTGGTTGTACTTATTTATTTTATTATTCTATGGCTTATGACGCCATCTTGTCATGCAGGCGAGCGTGCATATTGTAGTTTGTTTTATAGTGGAATGTACTACTTACTATTAAAATGAAAATTAATAAATAATGTTTTAGCATTATAAACGGGAGCCTTATAATCATAAAATTGGGAGTGTGGCCTAATCATTTTCCATAAATCAACTAGTGCTGAAAATTATGTAGCCCATTTTTACTTTGTATATTATGTGCCTACTTTATAACGAACTAGCTGCACCCCGCGGTTTCTCCCGCGTGGATTGATAGTGATGAAAATGATTTTAAAAGTGTCCTATGTGTTATTTCAGGTGCCTTTAACCTTTAAACCATGTTTCATCAAAATTCATTATCAGTCGTTTCGCATTGAAACTGTTTTTAACAAACATATTAACGCACACAAACTTTCACATTGTTTTTTGAACATTGGGAATAATGTTATTTTTATCATAGTATATACAAAGTCAAGTCAAGTCAATGTATTTTATTGCAAATAGGTAAAATAATAGCACTTTTACAAGTCAATATTAACATCTCATGAATCAGGATAAAAACATAAAGAATTATAAAAATAGATCAAGTCAATAAAATTTAAAATACTATTTTTGCTTTGAGTTTGAAAAGGAAATCTCCCTTTCATGTGCCGAATCAGAGTTGAATCTCGCGCGGGAAAAGCAAATTCCTTTCTGACTCTACCGGTGCTTTGGAAATACGCCCTTTAGAGAAGAGACCAAGAAACACTACAGGGATGTCATTTATACAATTTTTACTAGTATTTATAATAATACACATGTAAATGACAAATATAAAAAAGATAAAAGTGCCAATAAGATGCCCCACAATCATAAACCATCAAATAGAAAGAAAAAAGTCTAACAAGAAACAAGGCTGGGCTAGTCCCCACAAGCAGCAACCGTTCACGAGTATGACTCTTGTACCAGCAACCATTTTAGAGGGAAGGAAGTTAGGGTAAAGCTAAATATCTTTGCAATTATTTTTTTCGCCCTATCTCTGATCAAAGCAACACAAAATCGAGTCTCAAAACAATTGCAGAAATATACAAGTTAAAATTAAAAAGCGAGACAAGGACGATGGTATTACCATAAAATAGCGATAAAAACATAACAGAGAAATTAATAGCCCGTGAAAATATCGTTCGCACTTTTCTTTAGTACCTGTCTTTGTGATACATCTTGGGCACATTCAGATGTCATTTATTTACTTGTTACTTGTTACATTGTTCTTCTTAGATGAAAACAAAAACAGTTATAAAAATTAATAAAAAAAGTCATACTTCTTCACAAAATCTAAATAAAAACATATTATAAAATCATACTACTAAATTGTTATATACTAGCTGTGCCCGTGGCTTTGCCCGTATGGCCATTTCTCTTGGTTCAAGTTACCTATGTGTTATACCAGCAGCAAAAGAACAATATTGCAAAAAAACAAAACACGCTGGTAAAGTTCCGGGGCGCAGTTTGTTGGCTTTAAAGGTACCTAAGGTATGTAATGCAATCAGCGGCCATAACAAACATTATTAAACTATCTCGAATTAAATTTATATACATAATTATATATAAGAAAACGAACTATCGAGGTTAGTGAAAATGGTAGCTCATTAATAATATAGGAACAAGCGTATAAAAAACAAATATCATTTTAAAATAAATATAAAATCACCTAACTATATATCCAAAACTATAAAACTAAGTGCCACAATGAATTACTGAATAGCAATACTAATTTTTTGACCTAAGTAGCCATGAGCCATATCTGGTCACATGTCTACTAAATACATAAAACTGTGGCGGAGCTGCCTGACAAGGTGATAAACACCTGAAATTTTAACGGTGGTAAGCAATAAGAAAAGAATTTTGAAAATTCGGAGGTGAAAAGTTTGCAAGCGGACGTGTGGGTCACATCTAGATAGATAGATAGATAGATATATTATACTTTATTGCACCTATAAATATATTATTACACATAAAATATTTCTTTATAATAAGTACAATCTTATCGCTAGATACTTTTGTAAAATACAATAAATCAATAACTATTTATACGATAAACTAATACATGTTATTACAATAAACTAATACATATTTATATTACAAATTATGTTTAAATACATACTTTTACGTAGCAGTGCTTAGATTGGAGAGATAGTGATTCTTTACCATATTTTTAAATATAGGTAATGTTTTAGCTCGTCTGATATCCAGCGGAAGTGCATTCCACAGTTTCACAGCGTTCACTGTGAATGACTTTTCATAGAACTGTGTAGTGTGTGGAGGTGTCTTGAGTTGAAGAGTTTCTGAGGAACGCAAGCATCGGGAGTGGGTCATGTGCAGGAACACAAAACGTTCATCGGAGTAGAAGGAATAAATAAAATAGTTGAATATAATTTTAATATTAACGAATACATACATTTTAGCAGCTATACAATTTAAAACAAATACTTCCATAGGTACCTATAACCTTAATATGGACTTGTACTATTATTTATTCTGTGCTGTGGATTAGATACCTACAATGTGAAAATAAAAATAATATACCGAGCGAGCGCAAAGCGTCTCCGTTTCAGCTTGGGCAAAAATGCTTTCGTATGTCCGGTGGATGTCCGGCTGTTCTCCTTTACAGGTCACATTTTCAACCGATTTTCGTGAAATATTGTGAGCAGGAATTATATCTTTTCTTTAGTCGATTCAGTTTTTCGTTTTTTTTAAATGTCGTTTGAAAACCTAAAAAACAACAAGGGGTCGGGGGTGTGAGGGGGTGGCAAATAATGAAAAAAAAAACGTAATCAGACTCGCTAGGTCTATCGCTCACAGAGCCACTAGTATAAATGATTAGATAAACCATTAAACCTATTGAAGGTATCATTTCATCATATAATTTGAAGCATATCAATGGCACAAAAACTTAACGTTAGAAAAATCTACAATGAATAAAGAAAATAGATACGCCGCTTAGAGCTGCGCGGATTTCCATAAAACAAGAACATTTTTCCGATAATTTGTCTCGGATGAATACTTTACAAAAAGTTATTCCGTATTCGGAATCGTAATCTAATCAACAACTCGCCGCTGAAAAGAATAAGTAAATATCTGCGTATTTTATTTATTCGTTAGTAGTCGGTACAAATTCTTGATACATCATTTTTTTTGGCTAACATTTAATTTATTATTTTTAGGTTATCTGCTCTATAAAGACTAAACGAAGTGTCGTAATAAGTACTGTAGGGTTATTATTTATGTCTTCGGAAAAATCGTGTGTTCATTGTAAAGTAAAATTTGAAAATGATAATTTGATATATAAACTTGTCAGTAGATCTATTCTCATTGTAATTATTAAAATGTATACCAGGAGGGTAGTGGTGTTCTTTAAGAAAGTTGATAACACCCTCTTGAAGAATTATATGCCCATTTCGCTGCTGAGACACGTCTATAAGCTAGTATCGAGAGTAGTTACAAACCGTCTTGCTCGTAGGTTTGACAACTTTCAGCCTACAGAACAAGCTGGATTCCGGAAAGGCTTTAGCACAGTAGAACACATCCATACGCTCCGGCAGATTATACAGAAGACCGAAGAGTATAATTGTCCACTATGTCTAGCGTTTGTGGACTACGAGAAAGCCAGATTGACTACCGGTACATCGAAGTGTTGAAGTGTTTGTACAGCAAGGCCACCATGACTGTCCGTCTCCAAGATTGGAGCACGAATTCTATCGAGTTGCAAAAAGGGGTGAAACAGGGAGACGTTATTTCTCCGAAACTGTTCGCCTCTGCACTGGAAGATATATTCAAGCTTCTGAACTGGAATGGACATGGCGTTAACATCAATGGCGAATTCATCACGCACCTTCCATTTGCTGATGATATAGTCATCAGGGCAGATACCCTGGAAGACCTAAGCACAATGCTCAGTTACCTCAATATTGTTTCCCAACAGCTGGGTTTTAAAATGAACATGGGTAAGACGAACATCATGTCAAATGCCCATGTCGCATCCATGCTTTTTTATGTTGGGAACGATATTATCGAAGCTGTTGATCACTATGTCTACTTAGATCAGATGATCCAACTTCAACAAAGAGGTCAACCGACGAATCCAACTCGGATGGGCAGCGTTCGGGAAATTACGCCATATCTTCTTGTCGCAGATACCGCAGAGCCTCAAGACGAAAGTTTATAACCAGTGCGTGTTGCCAGTGATGACATACGGTACTGAGACGTGGTCGTTAACTATTATTGGTCTCATACACAAGCTCAAAGTCGCGCAGCGTGCAAGAGAGAGCTATGCTTGGTGTTTCACTACGTGACAGTATCCGAAATGAAGAAATCCGTAGAAGAACCACGGTTACCGACATAGCTCTCAGACTTTGCAAGTTGAAGTGGCAATGGGCAGGCCATATAGTTCGCAGAACCGGCAACCGCTAGGGGGAATAAAAATTCTCGAATGGCGACTACGAACAAGCAAGCGAAGTGTAGGGAGACCCCCCACACGATGGACCGACGGTCATTATAGCCATCGTAGGAAGTCGATGGATGGAGTAGGCACACGTTCGCTCGACATGGCGCTCTTTGGGGGAGGTCTATGTTCAGCAATGGACTTCTTAAGGCTGACATGATGATGATGATGGTACCAAAATAAACTCTTTGTATGAAAAGGAAAAAGTTTACTAAACGCAACTCTTGAGTTGATACGGTTGTCCAAATGGAATGTAACTAACATACCGACGATTTGAGGACCTCCTTCTGTTTGAAGTCGGTTATTATAATGAGTCAGTGCTGTCAAAATGAATCTTTTCTTCATAGCATATATCGTCTCATTTCTTTGTAAGCTCTTTTATCAAATTAAGGTGTACTCATAATGAAGGAATACCTAGTGTTAATGACTTGTAAATTAACTCGCAAAAGAACAAAGCCGTAATAAAAAATAGGATACCTTTCAGGCGCCGAAAAAACTTTCCTCCGAGAAAGCTATCTTCCGACTTAATTTACGATTATAAGTTACCGGATTCGAAGTAACTTGAGCAAATTAGTTTTAAAACAAGCAACGTAAAGCTTTTCGGGTAGAATTGGAGATACGGTTGTTTAGTTCTCGAATTAGGTACCTTTATATTTTAGGCTCGGTTGAATAAGCACAGTTTATCTGCCTAAGAGGTTGAGATTGAAGGCTGTTTTGTTCTAAATGATTTGTTCTTTTGTTCAATATCATTTGGTAATCGTGATACCCTTTACTCCAATATAAACTCACTAGATGTAACTTAAATTACCTTTATGGCTAAATATTATTCCTTACGATTACGTCATAAACTATTAGATTCGACACTTTCTGGATGCTATCTAAGTAATAGAGTTGTCTAGTTACTATTAGACCTTACTGTTAGACTTACCTTACTGTTAGACCTTTAGATATACCTATTAATTTGGCTTAAGCACCTGGCCCGACCTTTCCAGAACCAGTGACCAAACCAAAAAACAATCCACACCAATATATAAAAGTGAAACGTTGTCTGTTTGTTTGTTTGGGGAGCTTTCATGCCGAAACGGCTGATCAGATTTCGATGAAACTTTGTAAATAGGTACCTACCTACTGTACAATATAGAGACCAACATAGTATAATACTAAGTACTAAAAAATGGTAAGTTTTCACGGGAAAACAAGAAAATATCGATTACTCACTGTAAGGAACGGTTGACATGGCAACGAAATACTAAGAAGTTTGTCAAAAAGCATCAAGAGCGTTGGTGGTATACTTTTGCATTTTTAATATCCTAGAAAAACAAAAGATGGTTTTTTCGCGATAAACTGTAGTCTGCGCGGACGAAGTCGCGGGCAAAAGCTAGTTATAAATAAAGTTAAAAAATAATTCTTACTGCAATAAATGTCTTTATTCACTCAATAAGGTCAACTTTTCCGCGAAAAGCTCACTACTCAATCCTTGGACAAAAATAAAATCAGGTCAACTTCCTGCGTTTTTCACTTTGATATATATCAGTTTTATTTTATTAACCTATTGTACACACAACTGTCTTACATACGACAACGATACTACAGCTTTCAAGTGTCAAAGCACTCAATTCAGCTGCCTTTCGTACAGCCATCGTACAGCACCTTTATTTGGACACCCGTCTTTTATTTTTTCCTGAAATGTTAAAGTAAAGTTCACATGTTGAGTTTATCTGGGCACGCGTCGATCGCAACGTGCGCGACAGATGGCGCATGCGCGAGGTTCCACCAATCAGGGCCCGCCGCCCGCGCTTGTAACGCCCTAGGATTTTATCGATCGTATCTTCGTCCATTGTTGGGTAAAGGTGGTCGAGTATAATATCGATTTGTTATCAGCAGCGATTCAATGTGAAATGTAAAGCGATAGCTGTTTTGATATTTTCTACAAGAATTGTTGGTGCAACCTTTGAACGCAATGAAAATATCTCTTTGTGTGGTTTATAGGTAGATAAATGCAATTACTTAATAAAAAATGAATAAATAATTAATAAATGAATAATACAACTTCAAGCGTTAAGTAAATAAGTATCAACATAACATTTTTTTTTAATCGTTTAAATCTTTATTAATTAAAATCTACAATATACAATCAACTAAGTACCTAACTACTATACAAAACATTCAGAGACCATAATATACATACGCCATTTCAGGTTTATTATTATTATGTTTTATTTATTATATTACAAATATATATATATTATTTTAGCGTAGTTAAGTAAATCGTTGTAAAATAAATACTTTGTCGTACGTAACCAAAATTCTTAGAAAATAAAAACTACTCAGATTTCTCATCGGCCGCATGGTCTCAAAAAATAAACAGTGATTCAGTCTCTATAAATCTTACGCTGATGACGCTAGCCTTTTAATTTAGTCATAACTCAGTCTAGTCCTTTGTTTACGAACAAAATCTAGATAAAACGAATTATCTAAGATTAATAGCTCCAGAGTGAAGATATGGAAATTATATCTAGATTGTTAACAGGTAATGTTTGTAGGCTGGCTACACTAATGTACGTTGAAGGCCTTTTTACACTGATCTTTATATCTATGGAGTACGTGAGTAATAATCAAGGAACTTCTATGTAGTTACGTACAACCGTACATAGAACTTCCTTGGTAATAATGCAGTTGTTTTCTTTTATCAGTTTTTCCTGAAATTTGCAAAATATAGATTCTACCTTTTTGGATAAGAATGGTTCTTCATTCATAAATACTAATTGAAAAAAAATCTTCTTACCATGTTAGACAAACTAAGTTTGTTAGTCTTAAAGAATTTACACAAATGATCTTCGCCTAATTTTTACTAACATTTCATAAAAATAATGAAGATTTATTAAAAAAAGGGACAGTATATAAAAAAGTGAAAATTATTTTAATAGTTTCAATTGTAACATTGGACCATAGTAGGTACTTAGATAACATTAATCATTTAAAATTGAAAATTTTGTAAGAAGTTCGAAAGACAAATGCTACTGTTATATATTTTTGGAATAGTCTTTTAAAGGTCTTCATTTTGATACCTCACTCGATAGGGTTTGTTCATTTTTTGTTCCATCGGAAATACAATATGGCAGCTGTAAACCGCCATATTAGTTTTTTTGACGCTTCATATAACCTATAGAACTCTTGTGATTTAGACAAATCCAATGATACGTCATTTATCAAAATCCACCAAGCCATTTAGGCTGTAGGACGCGCCTAAGAAACGTACAAACAAACATATATGCAACCCAAATACATAACCCTCCTCAGTTTGGTAAAAAAAAAACACTTAGAATCTTTAAAACTTAGGAAACATCAGTAAAATCTAACTACTCACTTGGGTCTTTCCAATACGTCACAGAACACATATTATTGTCCTTACTGTCACTTACGTTTAGTATTCGTTGGGTAGAGGTCAAATGCTTCTCAGATAGAGAAAAAGCAAATAAAACTAATGAAACGGGCTAAATACACTGAAGTGGTAGATCACAGTTTTAGATCTACCACTTCACCATTATTTTAGATATAAACAAACAAAATTACGAAGCACAGTGGCCGTAAACACAAAATCGATGCCAAAATTCCTCCCCAATATAATAAATAGTGTTTTGAATTTTCGCAAACAAAGCCGCAATAAACATTATCAAGAAACTGGATCATAAATCTTTCCGCTTTTATTTAAATGGCTTTTTTGTTTTGTCCAATATCCATACACTAACTTTACTTTAATCGATAACATTTTGTTTCCTTTACTGTCTAAGTAATGGCCTAAAAATATGACGCCATCTTAAAATAGTGTAAGAGATAACTTTAGATTTGCAATATGTGGTCTACGAGTATATTAATGATGGGTAGGTATTATTTTAAATCTATTTCTAATACGAGTAGCTATGAAAAAGGCCTTGGAATAGCAAGATAAAATAGGATTGGTTTTTTAGATGGTAGTTCCAGATTTAAAAGTGGGGAAGTCCTATGCCGAGCAAAAAGGACGGGTTGCAGTTCAGCGTTCCCATGCGTCCTTTTCTTATTTGATTATTATGACTTGAGTTCGAGATCAGCTCTTAATAACAGCCTGTTAAAGTTGATAGCGCAAAAAGAAAAAAAGATACTTTTGTGGCGACCCTTATACTAAAAATAAAGCCGATTAATTTACTTTGAAACTAATTTTATTTTGATCTTGGACTAATGTTACTAGTTATATAGACCAATAAATATTGAAATAGTTGTAATGATGCCGCTTTTTATGTGTTTATTGTAATTTAGCGCATATAAAGCACGTATTGGTTGTTAAACGTACAATAATCATAATTTATGATATGGCCACAGAATAAATAATGGCACTAATACGGCTCCTTGTTTCTCTTTACGTAAAAATATTTGTCATATCATGTAAGTTTATGGTATTATTCAAATACATTACCTATTTAACATTATGATAGATACTGAAACTTTTCGGTAGCATTTCGGTAGCGCGTGTCAACCATATGCGAATAAATCTGCCCACTGACTGAATAACTGGGCTTATCAATGTCAAGTTGAAAAAAATCGGCACTCAAAACGTGGCCCTACATAACACGTGAGTCCACCCACAGTGAGGCGAGCGATTATAACGGTCGGCGGAGTTTACACTTTTGATTTTTTTATTTTTTTCTTTAGCGGCACGCGCCAAGGGCCGGTGATTCACGGGCGGGCAGATGTTGCCCGCGCTTTTTGTGCTATCAGCTGATGTAACGGGCACGAATCGACTTATTAATGACGCATCTTGCATGCGGCAGAACTATTACGTGTAACAGGAATCGTTGCGTAATTGATTTTTATATAAATTACGTTTTGTAGCTTGCGTGTGGCACTGGCATTATATGAGATGAAATATTTTAATCTAGAGTTTTATTGAATAAAATAGGGAATTTTGCGGGAGCTTATTCCCTGTTGATTTATATTCGTTTTAGAGTTCAAACAAATTCTTACGCATACGCAACACTAATGCAATTGACAATATTATAAATACTGTAAATTGACAATTTCTTTTTGTTCCTAACGGTTAATTTATCCTTGGTCCCTTAAAATAAAGTAGGGATTCGTGTAACGGGAGTGAAACATTTTTATGTCAACAGCAAATGCATGTTCGTTTGTTCACAAAAACAAACAGGATGCGAGTCAGACGCCTGTTTATTTCTGAATTATCTTTATAAATAAAACTGTTAGGAGTTCAAAATCGCGAGGCTATAAGTTAAAGAGGATTAACATTTATTTTATACTTTCAATAAATAAAAACTATACCTACTTATATAAAAAAAATGCTATACGTTTTGTTTGAATATATTTAAGTATCTCAGATTTAAAACAAAAAGCTCGCAGTCATTTGACAGTTGAAAATAGTAAGACCAAAATTGCCTGCTGTACGGACGGTTATATGTTTGGGTTGTATGTATCTTTGTTTGTTTGTACGTTTCTTAGGCGTGTCCTACAGTCTAAACGACTTGGCGGATTTTGATAAATGAGGTATCCACCACAAAATGATACCTCATGATGAAAAACACAAAATGATCTGGTCGAACCACATCATCGCTTTCCATCAGGTGAGATCGTGGTCAAACGATTGCCTAGTCAGTAATAAAAAAATAATTCAAAAAAAAACATTGGATTTGTCTTGATAACGAGAGTGCTATACATTATATGAAATGTCAAGAAAACTAAAATAGCGGCGTACAGCTGCCATATTATATTTCCGACGGAACAAAAATGACCAAAACCTATCGAGTGAGGTATCATACATACATTTCATAGACCATATGTATAATATAATTCTTGTAACTAAACAATAGCAACTGTCTTATAAGGTTCAAACAAAATTTACAATTTTAGGTTATTCAAGTTAATATAAATAATGTTGCGATAGAACTATTAAAGTAAAGTTAAATATATGTAAGTAAATAAGAAACATTAAAATTTATATAAATAATAGCTGTGCTCCGTGGTTTCACCCGCGTCCCGCAGGAATCTTGCATGTTTCTGGGATAAAAAGTAGTCTATGTGTTAATCAAGGGTATAAGCTACCAAATTTCATCCAAATACGTTCAGCCGTTTAAGAGTGAAGAAGTAACAAACACACACACACACACACACACACACACACACACAAAACACAAACACCCTTGCATACATACAAACTTTCGTTTTTAAAATATTGGTGTGATTATTTTTGCGGGCGGTCAGCACTTTTCATTCACTCGTATTCAATACTTTTGCCGTCGGGTTTTTTGTATTTTATTTTATAATAATTTTACTTGTATACCTACAATAAGACTATACTTTTACCTATGTTGCACAAAACAAAATGCTATACGATTTGTTTTTAACTGAGCGAGCGCGAAGCACGAGCGAAGCGTCTCCGTTTCAGCTTGGACAAAAATGCTTTCGTATGTCCGGATGTCCGTCTGTCCGGATGTCTGTCTGTCCGGTTAAATCTTTGTTCTCCTCTACAAGTCGCATTTCTCAACCGATCTAAAAAAAATTGGTATACAAGTTAAAAAAAGTGGAAAAAAGGGGGCTACTGAATATCTCCGCCTTATTAGATCCGATTTCGATGATTCTTTTTTTATTTGAAAGGTAGTAACTTTAAATTGTTCTCATAAAAATTTGGTGAAGATCTGATGAGGATCTTCGGCGTGATGAGCAGATAACTCCTCAAAATTATTATTTTTCTCACTTTTTGGTTTTTATCAGTGGAATCATCCCTTTACCCACTAGAGTAGGGATCTCAGACCAAATCTATACTGCAATAAAACTGTAACTGGGCTAAATCTGTACATTAAATATTTTTTGAAAATTTCGATTGAGATAAACTTCAAAATCGATATGGAGTGCAAAAAGGTTATTTTTTTATTTTTTGTCTGTATGCCTGTCTATCTGTCTGTCTGTCTGTCTGTCTGTCTGTCTGTCTGTCTCTTTGAACACGCATCACGCTGAAACTACCCGATGGATTTTAATGCAACTTGGCACAATCATAGCTGATGTACTGGATTAACATTTAGGATACTTTTTATCCCGGAAAACTCAACGGTTTCCGCAGGATAGGGGTAGAAAGTTATTTAAAATAACACTTATCAAGCTAAAACTACTGTGGACGGATTTTGATGTAACTTGGCACAGTCAAAGTTTATATAATGAGTTAAAATGTTGAATACTTTTTATCCCGAAAAATTAAAAGGTTCCTGCAACCTATGGGTCCAAAGTTGTGTTAAATTTAAAGTAATCATACATCCGTTTATAGACTGGTACCGAATTTCGTCATTCTGCTACGAGGCTCACTGGCCCAGTTGGACAGATGCATGGGTGCGTAATCCAGACGTACGTGGATCGAAATCACCCGCCGTAAAAATGTTTTGCTCCATAATTAAAAGATTTTACATTATTTATGCGTTATTTTTGACATTTTCCTTGATATTTTTAATAAAGTTATGGTAAAACGTACGCACCACGCTGAAACTATCGCACGGTTTTCGATGCAACTTAGCACAGTTGTAACTTATAAGGGTTAAAATTCAGAATAGGTACATACTGAAAAACTAGAGGGCTCCTGCGGGATAGGGGTCGAAAGTTATATTAAATTATGAAGTAATAAATAGTAATAAAATGAAATAAAACAGCTCAAAGCTATTATAATGCATTCGTTTTCGCGCGATGTACCTACCTACTGTATCAGGGTGCTATTATTATTTATTCTGTACTTTCTGCGTGCCGCCGCGCCGCCACGCGCCGCCCGGCCGAGCGCCAATTGGTACTTTTGGTACTGGAATAACTCATAGGATCCTGATATCCCAGAAAAACTACCACGCGAGCAACGCTGCGGGCACAGCTATAAGGCAATAAGAACGTAAATCTATACAAAGAAGATAATTTAAAAAAAAAAGGTCTATTAATAGAACATTTTTTAAATTCGTGTCTCCATCCAGCCTTCGAATCAGGGGGGGGGGGGGTCACGCACTAATATTCAGCCTGGATGCAATACTAGATGTTCCGCTACGAAACCGCGCTCTAGGGCGGATTCATTAATTTATAGAGATATTTGTATCATACAATTTCTGAACAAAATAAGCGCAAGAGTAGTGAGCGGGAACAGTTTGAGTTATTTCTGTCAGTGTGGTTATTAAAACGAAACTCCAATTCGTACAAAGTATGCATTTCGTGTATTATCAAAAGCGCGAGCGCAGCGAGCGCATTTTTTTTTAAATTATTAATGAATAACACTAATAATTCAAGTAATGCGGTTTTAAAATAAAATATCAATCCAAATGTAAAAATATGCTCTGATATGATTTTAACTTTTTAGAGTAGAGATTGTTAAAATATTCAGCTATATCTAACAAAACGAAAAAAAAAACAAATCAATCAAACATTTATGAAAAAGCTAAAATACGAGCGAACGAAGCAAGCACAGAAATTTTGAGCTATTTCGCTCAGTGTAGAAGTAAAGTAACATGTCCAAATCATAAAAACAAACACTGTAATAAACAAAAAGCGCCAGAGAAGCGATTTTTAGATCAAAACATAATACCAAACAAATTACATGAACATAATGAAAAAGAACCCCAAAAGCGAGCGAAGTAAGAGCAAATGAACACTTCTGCCTGATAAATAGTGCTATAAACATAACTCCAAATAACATTTAAATATGCAATGATAAGAACAAACCACGCATACGCAGAATGCATACTATTGCGCTATTTCTTTCAGTATAGAAATGTAATAATTGTAAATCATACGAAATTAACTAATTTACATACCTGGTAATAGATTCAAAGAAACGCGAGCGAAGCGAGCGCGAAAATTTTAAGCTTTTTTCCAAATAATATGAAAATAACGAATACGTTATAATTTCGATAACGTTACAAATACAAAAGCAAAAAAAAAAAAAAAACCTGCAAATTTTTCAAATAAGCGAGACCGATGCGAGGGCTAAAATTGTAAGGTTTAGAAGTACTTTAAAAACAGTTAAAGGTAACCCCTGGGTAAAGATGATCCTTTCTGATCATCTTTGCCCTGGGCAAGCTTATGAGTGCGACGGAAGCGAGCGCGAAAGTTCTTGGTTATTTCTTTAGTTTTTTTTGTTTGTCGTATGAGGTAGTGCTGGCATCCAGAGGCCAAACTGAAAAACTCTGACACAATTGTCAGAGTTTGTCAGGCCGACCGACGATACGATATGCCATCAATATATATATGCCCTGCAGTTTTTTAATTTTTTAATGATTTTACAATGTTTATTATTTCCTGGAGGATACTGGATTGATGAATATAGTTTTTGAGTTTGTTTTGATGGCTTTTCGTTGAGTAGGATTTTGAGTTTGAACGTGATTATTATGGCAGATAATAAAGTTATTCAGGGCTGTGGCAATTTTTAACGGGTCAGTTATCTCTTTCTTGACTATTTTTATACATTCTATTGATGTTTTAATGTTATTAGTTTCAGATGTATGTTGCTTAATAATTCCCCAAGTTGCTTTATTTTTATTGGTACTTCTATTTATATATTTAATATTAGCGATTTTTCGAGATATACGTACAACTTTGTTTAATGTCTTGCAGTATTTTATGTACATATTATAATTTTCATTAGTTTTATTTTGTAGATATTTTAAATAGTTATTTCTTTTATTTTTACTGGATGTCTTTATTCCTTTGGTTTTCCAGTTTGCCTTCTTCTTATAAGTTATTTTTACTATAAAAGTTTTCTATACTTTTTCTGTGAAGAGCAATACATGTACCTACCTCTGTATGTACACATTTCAATACCGACAACTAACCATTTTCCCAGTGAAACATTATGAGGAAACTTCCATTATAATATCTCAATGGAAGAAACATAATAAAAAAAACGTAGTACATGTAATGTATATACATATTCAGAAAACTTGCAACGCTTCGAAGTATTTTTTACGCAAAAGCAATTGTGGTCTATATTTATGCCCACCTACCACGCCCACCCACGGATCAATTTCCTATGCAAGTATTTTTTACTTTCATTTCAAGGCTTCAGAGTACTTTTCCACACACACGATAGTGCTCCTTTTATATATAGAGACAAAGATCAATTTCCTATGCAAGTATTTTCTACTTTCAAGGCTTCCAAGTACTTTTATGCAAAATAAAAGTACTTGAAGCCTTGAAAGTAATCATTTAAACACGATTGTTCTCCTTATTTATATGACGGCAAAGATCAATTTCCTATGCAAGTATTTTCTACTTTCAAGGCTTTAATCTGTTTATACAGAAAGTACGTAGCACGCTGAAACTATTGGACGGATGATGATGCAATTTGGCACAGACATAGTTTATAAGATGGGTGAAAATTATGGATACTTTTTATCCCGATAAAATAAAGGGTTCCTGCGGGATATGGCTCCAAATTCTGTCCATTAAAGATATTGTGAAATATTTTTCAAAAGAAATTTAGTTAAAAGAACACATATCACGCTGAAACTACTGGAAGGATTTTGTTGTAACTTAGCACAGTCATAGTTTACAAAATTGAGGACAATTTTTATCCCGAAATATTCTGTAAATTGAAGATATTTTGTAACTTTTTTGGAGGCTGTTTTATATTCAATACTAAAGCCAAAACTGTATTTTTTAATTTTTGTCTGTCTGTCTGTCCGTCTGTACCTTGGCAGCGCATCACGCCGAAAACACTCACATAATTCAAATAAAATTTGGTATGATTTGAGTTCATACTTCGAGGTAGGTAGGGCATTGGATACTTTTCATCCCGTAAAAAAGGGCTTCTGCGGGATATGGGTCCAAAGTTATATTAATATTTAAGTCATAAATAATATTTTTTGGATGGTTCTCTATTTCGATACCTACTGAAGCCAAAGCAGTTTTATTTTTTATATTGAAATAAAAAGTAAAACAATAAAGTAAGTAAGTTAGTAAGATTTTTTAATGAATTCTGTAGTTTCTGTGCGAAACTAATGAATTCGTCGAAAGAAAACGTATCACGCTGAAACTACTAGACGGATTTTTGGATGCAAATTGACACAGTCATATATCTATACTTATAAGAAAGCAATAGGTACTAAAAAGGCTATAAAAAGAAGATAAAAAATGCGATTGGGTGCTTAAAAAGGGTATTGAACACGCTTATTTTTTTAATCGTGTCCCTCTTCTGTTTGTCTGTATGTTTGTTTGTTCACGCATCATGTAAAAACTATTGGACCGATTGCAATTTAGTTTTCATTGTTACACAGCTTAGGGTTTGATTTAATAACTGGTGTAATTGGTATCTCAATCTGGTGAGTTAGAAGCCGAGCAATAAAAGTATTTTTGACGGCTAAAGAAATTTTGATCAAATGTTGGCATATTGGTCCTGGAATAGCACATTATGGTACTTTGAACCTAAAGAAAAGACCACGCGTGCGAAGCCGCGGGTACAGCTAGTATAATATAAATGTTGTATCCAAATATTACTTATTGTATTGATGGAGCACCTTGGTTATTAATGTTAGTTTTACAATAAGGTAACTAGATGGCGCTACTGTGCACTGCTAGATTGTTTGCAAAAAACTTTGTACGCGCGAGGTCTATAGCTCACAGAGCCACTAGTAATATATTTTATACCTCAGAAAAACAAAAAGAGAGAGAGAGTTAAAAAAAAAGAGAGTTAAAATAGCGAGGCTATAAGTTATAAATTTATTTTAAACTTACAATAAATAAGACTATACTTACATATGTTGCACAAAACAAAATGCTGTACGATTTGTTTAAATATATTTTATACCTCAGATTTAGAACAATACGCTCACTGTCATTTGAATAGCCACACTCTCATTAGTTTTCTAAAACACTGGCGCAGTGAAAAATTACAATATTTTTCCCTCGCTCTAAACATTTTTGCTCACTGTGCGCCGGCTTTCACAAAGCTGCAAAGGTAAACTAAATGCATTTTTAATTATTTGAAATATAAACGGGATTTCAATGTTGATTTATGCTTTTTTTAATTAAATTTTGTTTAGAAATCACTGACGCTGGATATAAAACTAATCATAAGAACAATAAACAACATTATAAATAAATGCAATATTTAGAGTTAGTACTAACACAAATATTCTGTATACCCCAATTCAGGACCTTATGCATTTTATACCAACTTTTTCAGCGCTGTATAACGAACATACTAACACACATACATACATCGTTTTTTAGGTAGTATTAAGTCATTACTTGGCCGTATAACCACTGTCCTGTCGCAAAATCATCAAAGATTACGGTGTTCTACCTTGATTTATCACTAAAATATCTCAACTTATAAATGTAAAAATGGCAACGGTAACAAACTACATACAGCCTATTCTGATTCAGTTAATTATTTTCATGAAAGGTGCTTCAAAAAGATTTATACAAAAAGGAGTTGTCTATCATTCCAGCCAGTCGCGTCGGATCGTTCAATTTTTTTGTGGAACTACAGCAGCTGCACTTAGTTCCTCAGTTTTTTGTTATCCTTCCGTCTACATTTAAAGCTTGTTTAATCCTTACTTTATTTAAATAATAATAATACAAAGAAGTACTTACTGTAACGATATGGTAATGTATTTCAATAAAATATAAATATAGTTTATGTATGTCCAATAAAGTCGATAAAGAAGCGTGGCGTGCTTGATATTAATTGTTGTATTTTTATTTATTTTTATAACAATAATAATAATAATACTATTTCCATGATTATTTTATAAATATAAAGAATTAAATCACTGCTCTGGTGTTAATAATATATACAATATATATTTGGCATAAGCTAGTTATTAATATTTTATGTATTTCTCCTTGTTCGTGAGATGTTAAATTCTAGCCGGGCCGGTTCTTGGCATCTGCATTATCTAATAGCTGCATACGGCTTCGCTTGCTTTAAAACTATTGAGGGATTTATATATTTTAGTGTAATTGAACACAAGTACACTGTTTTAAAAAAAAATGAAATCTCTGGAAGTATGCTATTTCTGTGCAAATTCCAACAAAATCGGGTCAGTTTTTTGAATGTGAACAAACAAGGAGTCACTCTGGACTCAGGTCTTCTGTTCGAGAGAGTCTGCTCGTATGTAATTATGCTAGTAAGGTATGTCTATAGATAGCATTTTGAAACGATAATAATTTAGTTGATTGTGTACCTTGTGTCGCTTGAAACCAACTGACAGTGCAAATTAGCTTAAACTTTTGGTAAAAAAGAAACACCGATTTAAAACATAGGTGATCACTATTTCTATTTTAGATCCAACTGGCTCGCTGCCACTCTTAAGTAGAAAGTCAGACGCCTACACACAACAAAGGTTCCAAGACGTATGTAGTAGCAAATAATCAAGGTTTTAAAAAAAAATGGATTTTGTAAAAAGAAAGAAATTATGTATCTCACACATACGTTCAAATCTTCTAACAACATTCGTTAAGCATTATAAATTCGCGCTCGACTCGAAAGCTCGTTTCTGCGTTCGCTTCTGTGCAACAAATCAATACTTTTTCCTAGCGAAGCTACCCCATTGCACGCAACTAATTCATACTGGCTATACGCGGTATATAAATAACTACGACCTCTTTTCTAATAGGGCTGCCACCAGCCATTTTTTTTAAGTGTTAATTTTTCATGTGTAAAAGTGATAAATCTTTTTTTCTAGGAGTTTACGATTTCAGTTTGTTTAAATTTATTTTTGTCTACAGTTTAAATAAACTAAGAGTACGGTTAAAGTACATAAATAATATAATCTACTATCTATACTTATAACGAAGCACTAAGTACAAAAAAGATAATACAAATAATTGTCTAGGTTACTTAAAATAAGCTACTACAGAAAAATAATATAAAATTTAAAAAAAAACGTGGCTGTCTGTCTGTATGGTTTTTTGTTTCCACATCGCGTAAAATCGATTAGACTTATTGCGATATGGTTTTCACTGTTGGACAGCTTAGGGTTTGACTTAAAAACTGGTGTAATTGGTATCTCAATTTGATGAGTAGAAGCTGAGCAATCGAAAAAAAACTTTTTGACGGCTGAAGAAATGTTGATCAAATGTATATTGGTATTTTAGGTCCTGGAATTATATTACTTTTAATCTATAGAAATGACCACGCGTGCGAAGCCGCGGGTACAGCTAGTGTTGAATATAACTGCAATGAAAGGTAGGTATGAAAGCGCGTGTTTTATTATTTACAAATGCATATAAGAAAAATTTGATAAAGGGCAATATATGACTGTGTTAAACTTAGCACAAATTTTGGAAAACCAACTAAGCCTTCTCAAAACTTTATATAAAAACTGATGAAAATATTGTAAAGAGATTTATAAAAAGTATTTAAAAAAAAATAGCCTTCTAAACATATTCTCTACTTTAATCAGGTTTAGTAACCCTAACAACTTGAAGCAAACAGGTACACACACATGCGCAGTTGTGCCGACCAATCACGGCCCAGTTTCTCGTTAGCTCTGTAATGGGAACTGTGCAAGTGTGCGTTTATGCGTGAGGGGTGCGTCGTTGCACCCTTACTACGCATTACAAACACGAACTAGATGCATTTTATTAATGCCATTAAAATCGGGTTTTGTAGCATTGCCCGGACAAATCCAGTTATTTATAACAGCGGTTATTTTAATGGGCATCGTCCATCTTTAATTTAATAAAAGTACCATGTGTGTGTGTGTACAATGAAAATTGTGCGATATGAGAAATTTGATGTAGTGTATTTAACATGTGTTTAATGCATAGAAGTAACATCGGGGTAGTAAAAATGTTGATATTTTGTTTGAATTTTTAAACAACTAGTTGGTCTGTAGACCTCGCGAGTCTGTTTGCGTTTTTTTTAATTTTTTTCACTTCCTCACTCCCTCGACCTATTGAAGTTTATGTGAACTTATAATAAGGGTAGGTAATAAAAAAAGTTTTTTGACTATTTCGAATCGGCAAAAAAACAGCGAATATTTGATAAGTATAACTATCGATAATTATCGAACCCGCTCACAAATTTTCACGAGAATCGGTTGAGAAGTGCGACCTGGTAGAGGAGAACAGACGGACATCCGCCGGATATACGAAAGCATTTTTGTCCAAGCTGAGACGGAGACGCTTCGCTCGCGCTCAGACAATTACATAATTAATAGTCAGTTTCTGAGTCGAGAGCGAAAACTTACTTTAAAAAGTAAAAAAACAAATATTGTAAACCCTCGCAACAAAACAAACCCTTTCATTTGATATGAGTTAGTCACACGGTATAGTTTGCAGAATTTGTTTTTATATTTTCTAATTTGCCCCTAAAAGTGATTTCTGTGATCCAAACACGGCCTTTTAAAACATTTTAAAATTCATTTATTTATTTACAAGTCCGTGTTTGGATCACAGAAATGCATATGTGAACCAAATTTCAACTTCATCGGTCCAGTAGATTCGAAACAAATAGGCTGTGACAGAGGGACATACAGGGTTCCTCCGTGATCCTATAAGTTACCATTTTTTTTATTCTGACGTAGGTACGGAACCCTAAATAGTATTTAAACTGACATGGTCATGACATGCCTTGAATTAATCTTAAGAAATATATGTACAAGAAAGACATCCCGTTTTCAACGTCTATTCTGGTAAACGAAAAGTTGAGATAAACTCCAATTAATTAAGTACTATTTCCTAGGATTTTCAATTCAGAAATCGGTCTTAAATCATAATTACAAACTTACTTTGCTTTAAACAAAAGAGAGTTTAATGTAATGGTGTGTGTGTGTGTTTAATGGTTTTGGTTCATTCTAGGTTTTTTATTTGAATGTTTTGGCACATTCTGTGTATGATTATGGGTTATTTTTAGATGACAAATTATATTATTTGACCACACGAAATGTTTCATTAACTCAAAAATATAACACATTTAAAAATCTAGCACAATGACCATGCCGGCCGCCGTATGCCAAGCGATGTGTGCGTAAGCTAAGGGTGCGTTCATAAGCACCACGGCGGTAAAATCATGCGTGCCCACGCATACGGCCCTCTGCCCGCGGCGTTTTACACCTTCGTTAAGAGCGCTTTTAACACATATTTAACATCTTGATACGGAAAATCGTTGCTGTAAAGCTGCACGAGTTAAAGTCTTTGGGAATTTTGTTTTGTTGCACAATAAATTGTTTGTGGAACAAAGTATAATAATTATCTTGTGAACACTTTGGGAACATTTTATGCATGTTTGAACGTTCTTAAAATATTGTAATGATTTATGAATTTAGTATCTAAGTAGATAAAATTATTTATTGCGCTGTAAGTTGGGTTTTAAACCAATCTATACCGAAATAATAGAATGTTTCACCTCAGCAAAACAATTCGTAGAATGCTGAAGAAGACGTAAAATGTACATAGATCTTATACTCGTAATATGTTAAAATTACTTAAAATAATAGCCTAAGAAAAACCGCACGCCCAAACCTCTTTTCTTTTCTTCTTTTTAAAAGAAAATTATAAGCAAAAATACTAACCCTGTTCATTAGAGCCCCACGCGTGCCTTGCAGCGTGAATCCTCCCCTGCCATCGCCTTCCCACCCCCCCGTAGAGTTCTAATTCTGCACGCGTCGGATTACTGCGAACTTATTTTTATACGGTAAAGTTTTTAACGATATACGGTATTTATAATTTGGCGGGCGGTTTGAACACTATGAGCTTGTTTCATTGAGTGCTATTTTTTTTGTCTCGGTCTCGTTGTCACTTTTCATCAGGTCAAGTGATGGTGAATATGCAACAAAATACCGCTAAGTGAAACTTTTACTTCGCCCAGTCTGCCTACAATTCTTATTTTTCTTCAACAAATATAACCGTGATGTAGTGTATTCTTCTTCGTGTTGATGTTCCAACCGTTCGAGATGGGCTGTTATGGTTAAAACTTCGTGCTGACAGTATTAGTCAGCACGAAGTTACAAAGTCTAGACTACGTAACGCAGTTTCAGCTAAATTAGGCAGGCCCCTTGGTTGTGCTGGAGGATATTAAAATCAAACCGAACGATTAATGAAAATGATAATTGAGTAGGATACTGTTTTACACCCCAAACTGTACAACTAACTCTAGAAACACAACTTAACGGAAAAGAGAACTGCACTAGTAAACTTCGCCTTGAAGCTTCTGAAATCGCCGTATTCGTTAACCGTATAACATAAAAAAATCCTTTAAAAGCATGCTTCACACGATTTCCTGAAAGTAAACCCCAGGTTTCACATGCGAAGTATATAAGTTTATAGTTTTACCGTATACGACTTTATACGCCAGTGAGTACATAGGTCTATGTACGCTCCGCCCCCTTTCTAGGGCAGGCGTTGCACGGTAACCTATTAATCTGTACTTGCCAGTGCCCGCCCGCAGTGGAATGCAGGATTTATATAAATACTTAGTAATACTTTGAAATGAAAAGGTTTTGCTTTTATAATGGATTGAAGCTTTTCAAGATATATGAATGAATGACGTGTGGTAAGCCTACTAACAAAGTATAATGCTGCTATACATATAATCTTAGCTTCTAAAGTTTAATACCGGCTTTATACACTTGCATAAGTTTTTACTTACAAACTTGGTCATGTGTAGGATGATATTGCACGAAGGTTGTCTTGAAGAGGTCGCTCTTTAGCAATAAGACCGCCAATTGTTCTCTTTAATTTATAATTTATATTCTTGTAGGTATGTATGTTTTTTTTGTATGTAATATAGTGTATTTGTATTGTATTGTAAACATTACTTACAAGGACCATCATGTATATCTTTAGATCATGCAGAAGAAAAAACTTTTGAATGAAACTATGAAAATCCAATACGAAAGTCCACCTTGCTGAAATGTTTTTTAATTTTCCTCTAGTCCAAACTATTTGTGTGTTTGTGTTCCATTTTAAAGGAATAAATTGTATTATTATAAGCATTAACTTAGCAAATAAAAACTATGCAGTGATTTTAAAATACTAGCTGCGCCCCGCGGTTTTATCCGCGTGGATGATGCTGATGAGAAAAAGTAGCATAAGTGTTAATCCAGGATATACGCTATCTTGGAACCAAATTTCATCCAAATCCGTTCAGCCGTTTGAAGGAGTAACAAACATACACACATACAACTTTTACCATAGCATCACCTCTGTTGTTCCGATTTTGACAAGAGAGAGAGGTGCCAATCGATTCATCTTCAGGCATTTTTCAGGTCATATAGGCTATTTTTTACTCGACCGTAGTCGGTTTTTAATTTTTGAACTTATGTCTGATTACGAATACATGCTAATGAACATTGATTTATTTTAAAATAGCTTGCAAAATGTAATAAATACCACCTTAAAATCCTTTTTCTTTTTTAAATCCTACATAGTTGTATTTTACCGGAGTTGCCAGTGCAAACGAGTTACGAAGCGACCTACTCGTGTGTACCGCCTATGTATGACTAGTACATAAGCACGGAATATCTTTGTAGGCGTTACCTAGAAGGGTGCGTAACCTAGTGAACGCACACCCTAGATTAGAGGGATGGCTATCGGGGCTAGGCAAGTGCGAGTCGGCAGTGGTGCGGTGTTCCGTAGAAATACAAAAGTTTTAACTGTACTGAAAATATTTAGGTTCAATGGTCTCACATCACCATCATCAGCCCGAAAACGTCCACTCGTGAACATAGGCCTCCTTCTCTATAGAACGCCGTAACGAGCGGTTTTTAGATGTTTCACTATCAAAAGATCATAATCAACACGCTTGGCAGCAGTCTTGATGATCGCAGTAATTGGTGATAATACGGAGCATGGTACCATACCATGGTACAGAAAATGAACTTTAAATGGATTATTAATATCAATAGCCCTTTAATCCTGAAACTCCTCTTTTGTGCTAATTATATTGTTGTCTTTTTTATTTTACTGTATATCTCGGAGTTTAGTTTAGTTTATATGCCTCTTGGCGAAAGCCTCCTTTAATTTCCATTTGCTTTCTGTCCTTTGCAACTCTTCTTTAGTTGGTTCAGGTGTCCTTAACATTCTAGTATTAAGAGTTGTAATAAATAGTTTAAGGTTCTTTGTAAGAGGTAGATGATCTGATCTTCCCGCGGTGACCACGCATGGTGGAAAGTTTCAAATGGTTTAAAGAATAAAGAAAAAAAAACTGATTTAATATTGATACAATTTATATGAGATTGACGGAGAAATCGGTGAAAAATCTTCTTTTTTTTAAACTACTGTCTAACATCATAAATCATATCATCAATTTTAATCATATTATTATCATTTATGTTTTTTTTACAGAACCTTTGTGAAGTTGATTAAAATGCTGAATTATCTTTGCTGGTTCTCACAACACCCGCGGGATAGAAAGAAAGAAAGAAATAAAAATCATTTATTTATGACAACACACAGCATTATAACAAACAAATAGACAAAAAAACTGTGTGTTGTCACAAACTCGGCAAACGCTAAGATAAGCCTTAGCACTGATTAACTGATTTACTGATAAGGGGTGGTGCTAGATGGCGAAATTGCCCTCGGTGAGCGTCATTCAAATCATCTTCATCACCATCATCATTAGCCTTCCCATAGCTGGGACATAGGGCTTCTCTCAGAAAACACTCACTGACTGGCAATCACTGAGGGCTCACCATGTGATGAAGATAATTTAACATTAGCACTTGAAAAAATACATCTTACAACAGGCTCAATTATTGTTGTTTAACAATAATTGATCGTTGTAAATGAGACGCGAAAATAACGATTATAAAACTTTAGCACTTCTATAGCTCAGCAAATTATTTACTTTTGCCTTAGAAACTTGTCAATGGGACATGCAGCTAAATTAAGAGAGGCCTTCGTCCATCAGTGAATAACTATATTTATTTTGCTGATGATGACCTATCTACGAGGTACTGACTTTGTTTAAGTCCGAAAGATTTATGTTTGTAATACAAGCACCAACTTCTGAAGAAAGGAAAATTAAGAGACCATAAAATTTAAAATACTAACTGATCTCTAGAAATATATGATATCTCAACCCGTGCACCCGTCATCGTGACCTCTCCATTCCCTGCATTTATTTACATACAGGCTCATTGCACCACTCATCGAACAATCCAGCAGGCTAACGACCCCGAAGCCTTTCACCCCCACCACCATTACCTGACCCATGAACACTAACACTTCATTCAACAACTCCATAACAAACCAGAGCTCAACTAAACTGGTTGTACCAACCAACACGTGAAGACCTGTCGATAACCTTACGAAGATGAAGGATTTTTTAGAACGTGCCAGGTCTAGAATATTGGTAGGTGTAAGAAGAACCAGCCTATTTAGACCTGTCGATATTAACCCTTCATCGAATATTTGTTTGGAGTGTGAGGGATCTTGAAAACTGGTGAGGGTGCATTAGTTTATTGTGACCTAAGCAATGATAGGTAAATTGCAGTTTTTATGCAGGGAGATAGGGGTGAAGGTGTAATTGAGGTAGGTTTCAAAGATGGCTGACTGTGATAATGATGATATTATAATTTGCTGTGTTGATGGTTAAATAAGGGTAAGGCTTATATCTCATCAGCCACTCATATAAGTGCTGCAAGTCGCTACACCAACTTTTGACGCTGCTTAAATCATCTTTCGTAGTCGGAAAAGACCAATGATGATGATGAGGCTTGTCTACTTTCATGAAAATTTCAAAGATGTCTCCTAAAACTTTACAGAAAAAGGAAAATTTGCTTGGAATGTACATGAAATATAATTTATTACTTATACGAAGCCAAGATAAAGATAAGATCTTACCACCAGTTTATAATTCTTGCTAGCTATTGCCGCTGACTTCATCCGCAAAAAAAACTATGCTTACCTAGGTACTTATCTTTTCAATTATATGCACATTTTGATTTACAAGTCTTATAACCTGAAACCTGGCAGAATACAAGAGCAGTGAGTGCCACCAAGAAAAAAAAGCAAATCGACGCCTCAACAATCGGAACGCCTCCGCGTAACTCTATCCCGGCGGGAACTTTAAATTGTAATTTATGATTTAGCTCCGGTTTTCGAACGCTTCCGCCGTTCCAAATTCAAACATTGTCACGAACGCACCTTTATTTGATTTATACTTTTTATTTTTTACGCGGGGAAACACTTGGCGACAGCATGTTTGTATTCGGGTTACTTTACTTATCGTTTCATTGAGTACGACGGAAGAGATGATTTACGGGTACGGATGCGTGTGAATATCTGAATAGTGCTGGCCTCTGGTGTTAGAGTTTTGAGGCCATAAGAGGCACAACATGCACATAATAAAATACATGTGTAAAAGAGTCATACAAAATCCTTCAGTACAGTAAAGTCCTTCCGTACAGTACTCTTCTATTGCATTAATTTCTTCATTGCAATACGAAGTTGAAATAGCCCCGACCGTTCACTTCGTGCGCTCGCCAAAAATGCTGTTCTCTCATTCAGTGTAGCAAAGGTGTCTTCGCCGTCTATTGAAGTAGGAAAAAGATAAATACACGTATTTTTGCTTCGTCGAATTGAATAATAATCCGTAGCTCTATGCATTCGGGGCTATTTACACTTAGTTCCGCACCAGAGACAACAAATATTACTCCATCAGTTAAGTCTTACGAAGCAAGATAGACCCCGTAACGCAGCAGTGGGAAATTGAAAAAAAACGTAACCACTGCGGAGGTGTTAAAGAATAAATTAGAATGACATAGTTTAGGCAAGCACGCGTTTATGTCTTTTCTATGTACTATTGGACACCGCCAAAAACGACTTACTTACTCCATTGATAAAAAGTACATGGAAAGTAGGTACTTGATTAAATGGTTTGCCAATTAAATATTAAATCAGCAGAAGCAAACAAGTATGAAATCATTTGACCATCGTTCAATTCTTTGCGGCAGCACGTAAGTAAAAACAAGTGCAATTTGCACAATTGACGAGTGTGATAGTCTCATAGGTAGCGGACAAACTGTTATGGAGGAAGTGCCTATTTTTATTCAAAATAAATTGTTGGGAAGCGAAACTAATACATTTTAAGTAGAAGAATTATTACTTAATCAGCAGAATTATCAAATTAGTTATTTTTAATATAATTAATTTTACTCGTTTTAATTAAGTGACTCCACTCGGATGAGGTAGGCTGAAACGCGTTTTTTTTGCGTCACTGTTGCTCATGAAATAAATATAAACATTTATATTCATGTTACGTGACCCATTTATTATGATAATGAACAAATTAGCGTATCTGCTTATACTCATAACAATCACCGACTGAACACTCAAAGTTATGTACTTTTATACAGTCACGATCACAAAATTAAATTTTCTTTTTCTAAACAATACGTGTGCCTACTTATCCATACCAATATATAAAAGTGAAACGTTGTCTGTTTGTTTGTTTGGGGAGCTTTCACGCGATAAGGGCTGGACGGAGTTTGATGAAATTTAGAATGGAGTTAGCTTATATCCTGGAATAAAACATAGGATACTTTTTATGCCGGAAAATTGTAAGTTTCAACGGAAAAACTGGAAAATGTTGATTACTCACTTTAAAGAACGGTTGCCATCACAGAAGTGGTTGCCATGGAAACTAAATAACAAGTCTGTCAAAAAAACATCAAGATCATTGGTGCTATACCTACTTTTGCATTGGTTTTTAATACCTTAGAAGAAAATTTAATGCTTTTTTTCGCGTTAAACAGTAGTCCGCGCGTACAAAGTCGCGGGCGGGAAACTAGTACTGTATAAAATACGCACAGTTCTAAATTATAATTGTAATACATCCTTAAAATAAATTGTACATAGATACTTATTTTAAACGTTTCCAATGGAAAATGGTAAGTATATAACATTTTTCATGTTTTTTTTTATATTCAACTAAATATTATCAAAAGCTTTAAAAATATTAATTAATTAAAAGTGGTCACGTTACTGTACTAACATGCCGCAGCTGAGACATTCGATACGCATATGCCGTTCATTGTCTACTTTTCATTATTCGTCCAACGGACTAAGTTTTGGTTACTGTGTAATGACGTGTAATGGTTACACGTCATAATTTATGACGATTAATGCTGGCAGCTAATATTAATAAATACAAAAAACACCAATATTGCAATATAGGCTACAATTTAAAACTGACTGGATAATTTGAAGGGTTTTTATTTTTGTGTTAATTTACAAAACTTGTAGATTGCATTCTTTTAGTAATTATATATGATCAGTTGCTGAAAACTGATGCCAGAAATAACTAATTCAGAAATGTTTTTTTATGCAAATATGCATATTTGTTTAAGAAAATAAATGAGTCTTATACAAGCTGCGGCTGCGCCCCGTGGCTTTACTCGCTTGCAAATTTTCCACCCAAGTTCATCCCCTTAGGGACGGAATTTCAAACAACCCTCCTTGTTTACTCAAGGAATATCTCCACTTTTCAAATCTCTTGGTCCACTGGTCTAGTCTGTGTGTTTTCTGTCAGTCAGCCAGTAAATAGGTATGTCACGGCACTGTTTTATGTATAGATTAAATTAAAGAAAGTAATAGTGGGGTTGATCAGGGCGCTTATTCGCTATGGCACACGAAATTCGTTGCCGAAAACGTGGGCCGTCATTACAACAATTGCCGAACGATTCTACGAAGATATCTTAACGTGATGCTTTACGTGCGGGAATGGTCATAGCGAATAAGGGCCCAGTTACTTAGGTCGTGTAAAGTCGAAATAATTAGAGCGAATGCTTGAAAACGAGCATTCACTATGAGCATTTGTGCGAATGCCCATTGCTCAATTCGTTGCTCATTGTCTGAATGCACAGCTGTTAGGTGGTTAGGTGCTGAAGCCTAAACAGAAAACTAAAACCGCTGCAATTTTGCAGAAATTATTTTAAATACCGAAAAATTGGGTTAAAAGTTAATTTAATGGAGAGTTGTGTTTGTTGTTTTATTAGTTGTTTGTTGTTGATGTTTTTCATTAGTTATATGAAATACATTGGTAAGTACTTAAGTACAAGAAATGACAATTAAACACAGTACACAAGTACACAGGTGACAGTATTTGCTGTTATTTTCGAAAAAAAAGTCCATGCACTAAATAATTTCTGCAAATCTTATATTATTTATTTTCCTGTCGTATCATCATTTAGCCATTTATTTTGCATAAACGCATTTATAAGAAATAAATGTTTTAACTTCATAATAAAATAACGTTATCTTTACGATGCGTATGCGCAGTATGCATACAAAAGTAGACAATCAACTAAATCGCTCTACAATCCATCATACGAATATAATATGCATTTATTAATTTTTGACATAAACGGCCGCCATGTTGAAATGTAGCAGCTGTTCCGAGTTCATTGACCTCTTTTTATGGTATTGCCAGGTAGAAATATTCTATGGGTCTGACTCGGTCGAAACCTTAGAGGAGCTCATATTGTCAAAGGATAAGTTTTTGTGGGATCTTATCTATTAAAAACTTGCCTCTACCTTTTGTCTAAGAAGTACTGAATTTATGCAACTACGAGTTTATTGCGGTGTTATAAATAGAGATAAAAAAAACTTAAGTTTTTAATTGTAGTCCACATGTTTATACTTTTATCATTTTCTGACGCTGTCATCATATTATTATTAGGATGATCCACACATTATTAGTACATCACTTTGCTTGATTTTATATTGACATATATAGTAGGTACATCACGTAGGTAACTTGATCTTTCCCTTACATATCAATTGATATAAAATTCATCGATAGTAGGTAATATCAGATTTTACGCTTATTCTGGTAATACTTAACAACATAAAGCACAAGAATACAATTTTTATTCTACCAAAGTGGCAATCATGATAGATTGTGCTACAAGGACCTTTTGGCACTTGAAAGGAGGTCGTAGTTGTTGTTAAATTCCGGCGTTAGTTCCAATTTTAGCTACAAGCCAAAAAACTCTTGTAGCTCTGTACCGTGTAACAAAACAATGCTTCAATATAAACTTTCTTTAATAGTATTGAATTTGACATTATTACAACATAATGAAAATATGATTGAACAATTTTGAAACATTAAAACCTTAGTAGTTATAATAAATAACTAAACTTGCGTATTTTTATAAACTTGACATACGATTAACGACATCATACAAAATATTCGGATATTTTGATATTTATTACAAATATTGTATTTTTGCGAACTAGAACTAGGTATCTGAATTTCCCTAATTCAGATTCCAGCAAGGAGTATCACTTCTTAGCGATATGCATAAGAACTATAAATGGGTATCAGCGTCGAGAAGGGCGAGCGATTTCTCCAACATTTGACACACAACACTAACGACATCTAGGGATTTCTTCTGAAACAAACAGCGACGCGAACATTTGCATATCACGCAGCCAAATTAAAACCTTCCTTCCGGTTGAAATTGGGATAACTCACTTTTTTTTTTACGAACTTCATATCTATTGATAACAGCATCAAAAGTAAAAGCATGTTTCTGAAGCAGTATCGTCAAGTTCATAATAAGTACGTATGAAAGCTGGTTAAGATGGCCATTTGCGGTTAAGTCTATTGAACTCATTGAACCAGTAAGGCTGGAGTTCACCAACATTGATTAAACATAATGAACACTTAATATGAAATTTTCATACATGTCTTGAGTTAACGAAGGTTTTACTATGTTTTAAATATTAGTGAACTCCGCTCAGCTTTAGTATTCAACTGTTTTTAACTATTTTTGCTTATTGATCGAGCGAGCGAAGCGAGTTCAGGTCTTTGCAATAATGCAATCAATTTGCTTTCATTTGATAGTTTGTTGGTACTCCTCTATAGGTCGTATTTTACAACCGATTTGGACGAATCTTGGTAAACAGGTTTAACAAAATTTTGAATGTTTTAGTCGTCGGGGTTTTTTTATTGGGGGGAGGGTACTTCCCTAGCCAATAATATCTTCGCCTTATTAAATCCAATTTCGATGGTTCTTTTTTTATTTTAAAGGTAGTAACTTTCAGTTAGTCTCATAAAGATTTGGTGAAGATCTGATAAGGATCTTCGGCGTGATGAGCAGAATAGCTATTCAAAATGCTGTAAATTGCTTACTTTTAGGTTTCTACCAGTTAAATCAGCCCTTTATCTACTAGGTAGAGATTTATGGAGCTCCTTGGTTATTAATGTTAGTTTTCCAATAAAGTCACTGGATGGCGCCACTGTAAACTGCTATATTGTTGCAAAAAAGTTTGTGCACGCGAGGTCTACTGTTCGCAGAACTACTAGTTTTATTGGATATGATCTAAACCTACGTCAGTCCTAGCCGTCTAGTATCGTAATTAATAATGTTTTTAAACATCAAAACCCACCCAAGGCGAACGAAACTGCCAAATCAGCAAACTGCAAATAAAATGAATACCGCAAACAACTTATTTCCATTCCACTTTGTATACCTTCTCTTTTTTTAACATCAGCTGTATGTACCGCTTAGGAACATCCAACATTTTGAGAAAATTGGTCGAATGACCTTTCTCTGCCTCTTTCATCGTAACCTTTTATCGCACGCGCTAGGTAAGCAGCTGTGAGCAGGTAACCATCAGGAAATACCTCCTTGTCTCTGTAAAATGATCTTTAAACGCGTCGACGTAAGGTTGAAGGTTAGGTTGTTACTTTAACAGTTGGTTTAGTACCACCATATGCTAGATCGTCAGCTGCAAGCGATGGATTTATCGCATTGTTCCGTTCTATGCGATTATGTCGTGATAGCGTGTCGTCAGTTTTTAGTTTTGGGAGGTGAGGCAGCTTTAGGTATACGTTTTTTTTCTTACTAGAGTACCTACCTATCTATATCTAAAACTTCATCATAGCTGTTTTGGTGTGAAAGAGAGTAATCGACATTTTCCCGTAGCAACTTTAATTTTTCCAGGATTGTTGGTCTCTTTTGTATACAGTATTCTAATTATAAATTTTAATCAAAAGCGGTCTAGCCGGTTTGACGTGAAAATGCCCCAAAATAAACAAACAGACAACATTTTATCTACCATGTCATCTCACCGTGTATGTTTTGTTTGTTTTATTTTGTCAGAGTTATTACAGTTCCCATCGAAGCACGGAGCGATGGCAAATAACTTAGAAGAAAGTCATTAATACGGAGTCGAGGACCAAACCCGATATGGTTGGATGCTAACGCACGCTGGTATATCTCTCGGCTACCATCGCTACTTGTGCTCTATTGAAGGAAAAAATGAACCCTTATATGATCACTTTGTTGTCCGTCCGTCGATCTGTCTGTCGATCAATACCCTTATTCTCAGGAACACGTGGAGGTATCAAGTTGAAATTAATATCAAATACTCAAGTCTGCAATCCCATGGAGCAGTGGAAAAAAACTTCTAAGTCAAATCAATCAAAAGGTACGGCCGTTTAGCCGCTTATTTCGTCATTTTCCTAAAACCTATAGGGTACTTCCTGTTCCGCTAGAATTTTGAAATTTGGCAAAAAGCAATGTCTTATAGCACAAGGGAAAAATCCGAAAACCGTAAAAATGCAGTAACATCACAAAAAAACGAGACGCGATTCCCGTTATGAACGAACTAATTACATACCTACAAGTTTGTACGGAACCCTCAGTGCGCAAGTCTGACTCGCATTTGGCCAGTTTTTTTCAAAAAAGTTTTGTTTATTTTGCACCGCTGCATTTGTTACGTTTTTTCCCGCGATACGTAGGTACTCGTAGCATGTGTTAGTCATAAGGCTTTAAAGTTTGCACTACTTATCCCTAAGATAAAAACCTACAGAATCTGTCCAGCCGTAAGGGTTTTAAGACACAGAAATACACGTATATTTAACATAAGAAAAAAAGGAATTGTTTAAAAGTTACGTACGAAAAAATAATTGTTTGTTATAATAAACGGATCACTTATTAGTTGTTGAAGTTGACAACAGGTTTCTAATTGTTTCAGGTAAGCCCCTAGCCACTCCGTTTCAGAAACAGACATGCTGGTATGCTGGATGGCGACCGTCAAAGAGGTAACCCTGTAAAGCTTGGTCTTTTCATTTGAAGGTTATCCCTTCAGTTACAAAACGTTTATTTTCTGTTCCGTTCCGTTTAAACAAACGTCATGTTATGGTAGGTTAGAGTTTAGACAGTAGGCACCAACATTTATTTAAATAAGTATTACATTAATTTTCAGTTAAACATTTATTTGAATAAAAAACGTTTTGGTCTCTAAGCTACTGAAAACGTTACTTGTACTGTACCACGATGCGCGCTAATTTAAATCAATTTAATTAGGTAGAAGTCTGGTTTCTTACACTATTGACAAATATATTTTTACTACTTTCAAATTATTTAAAAGTGCAAAAATGTTTATTTGTTAAAACTAGTTGATCAATGATTAAATATTATAGACGCGCAAAAATCACAATACCATGTTATTGATTGAAACTTGTATAAATATCACCACAATACTAGTGCGCTCCGGCATTGAATAACATTTTCTGAAAACATAATTTTAGCAAATTATCATTATTTTTTAAACACCATATCCGCAAATCATCATAATTATTCTCTATCTAAACATATTAGCAAAACATGCTGTAGTAAATGTAGAGGAAACAACATAATCCTAAAATAAAATGTGAACGTAGCTTAGGTAAAATTATATTTAATAAATAAAAAAAGGTACCCATAGACTTCGAGCGTTTATTAGCTTGTTACGTTTTTGACTAACACTGGCCGAATATATCAATAGCTTGAAATAAAATGAAGAAAAAAAAACAGAGCTATTTCCTAAAGAGGTTTCAACTGGCTATTTCCTCATAAAATACTAAAACCTACCTAAAGAGGCTCGTGCCGAAAGGTTGAATGAGTCACCGCGGGGTGAGGGCAGGGTGACGGACGCGGGAAATCGAGAGGGCGAAAATGCGACGTTGCATTTCCCACCGTCCTCTTCCCACAAAGCTGTTGCCGTTTCTTTAATTACGCCGCGTCAAGATTTCCCTTTTCTTTTTATAATTAGTTTTTTTTGTCGTTTGGTAATCCTGCCCACTACGGCTTCTAGGCGGATATAAATGGCTGATTATTTTTCTTACTTAAAAAGTAGATACTTACATTTAATGCTTTTGCAGAAAAGTTTTTTGTTTGGTAATAATAATAATAATATCATTAAGATCTACATTTCAAGACTACTCGTAGATTTAAATCTACAAGACTTAGGATCTATGAATAGTTAATTGGCTCCATAAAATCAAAAAGTAAAGAGCACTAGATCAGTTTTAATAAGCCATCTAAATTAAACAAGCTGAGTATCTAAATGCTATACATTATAAGGAGTCAGGCTTCCTAGATACATGCTTTGCCTAGTTAGGATGCCGACAGATATTTAGTATTTAAAGAAAAGATGTCTGCAAACACTTTTTGCCGGTCAACCGGCCTACGGGAAAAAAATACAGTGACCGGACTACGGATGTTTTATTCTTTCGTAGTCCGGTTGACCTTACCACCGGAAGATCTAGTTAAAACTTGTTGTTGGTTTGACCTTTTGTTCAACTTATTGTAAAGTAACTATCATCCAGAAAATATAAGATAGAAGTATTAAAAGTTTGATAATGCTATAAGTTTATTTTTAACCGACTTTAAAAAAAGGATGTTATCAAGTTGATGTGTGTGTATGTAATATACTTGAAAATACGTAATATTCATATATATGTTAGTCTATTCTTGTATGTGTGTTGGTTGACCCTTTAGTTTCTGAGATCTGTGATGTCGACCTTTCGCAAATGTATGTATGTCAGTTTTTCCACGTATTTCTCGAAAACTACAAGTCCGATTGCAATAATTATTTTTGTAATAGTTTCAGTATCTTTCAACTTGGGAGTAGTTTATTTCATCAAAATCAGTTCAGTAGTTTAAAAGATATGGCCTGTTAACTGTTTCCAGTAAGGCTTTCTTCCTAGCAAATGGAATTAAGTACTTCATTTTCTTAGGCCCACTTCAACAAAACTAAAAAGTAAGAAATAAAAACGAATAAAAAAAAGTTTACTTAAAAAGAATAAAAACATTTTTTTTATTAGGCCTTTGCCTTATTAGTGCCTACTTACTTACTTTAATCGGTCTGGGCGTCGCACAGACCTTATAAAAATTTAATTACTTATGTCTTTAAAGTTTTATACAATTTAAAGTGTTTTCTTAATTAGTTTTTATTTTTTACACCGTTATAAAATTATTTTCTTTTGCTTTCGCCTAGCATGACCTAAGACAAGCCTAAAAAAAACAAATTAATGACGGAAAAACAAATGCATTACGAAAAAAAAACACCCATAACTTCATCAAAATTATAATACTGAACTTTACTACGGGCAAAGAGTGGTCTGCAAAATATGTGTATCGATCTATGTTTCTAAACTGTGATTGTACCTCATTTCATTCTCATTTTTGTTCATATATCTACATTAAAACTAAAAATTTGGCTAGTTTACCTTCTTCATTGCGGGTATAATTTCGGAGTTGTTGATAAAAACAAAGTTCAAACAATATTTTTCCCGCATAACCTCCTATCACCAGCTGCAATCTACTCACTAAATTAGCAAATAATTTATCACGCATTGTGCGCCTGCGCGGCGAAGTCGCAGCTTTTGTAAAATCTTGCGCAAAGCTCCACAACACAATAGAGTCTTTACCTGGCCCTTTTATATTGCGTTTTTGCAGATCCGACAACAATAAGGCCTCAGTCCGCTATCTGAACTGTCAAATATCAACAGAAATACTAGTCACGATACTTTCTTCTTTATTTCAAACACGCTAAAGCTTAAATTTCATTGGTAGGAGCAGATTACAGCTGATGCGTCGCATTGGAAGTAAATGACACTGATGAAATTTATCACTAACAATAAAATAATATATATTCTCACTGGGAGTTGAGCAGAACTAAATTATTTCCACCTCATTCACTACTAATAAAAAATAGTAGGTCTCAAATCGAATTGTAACAGAAAAAAGTAATTTCCCTACTTAACAAGGAGTATTGATAAAAACAGGCTCGTGCGCGCATTTTAAAGGAAAAAACAAAGTGCATCCGGTTAAGAGGTGCGCGCGCGCAGAGCAAAAGCAAGATGGCGGGCGTCCGGCGCGCCGCTTCCGCGCCCGCATCCGGCGCGTAACTCGAGCCGAGCAGCCTGCGGGCAGCCTTGCCCGATCGATTTGCGGGACAACCGTGAACTCGCATAAAGCCCTTATTTATTGCTTTTACACGAACATGCGCAAGATACGCCAGTTGGTTCGATAAAATTGGAGTTGCTCGTATCATCATTATGCATCGGCAAGAAATAAATAATTTAATTGTGTGATGTCAGCATTGTCAGCGTACGTCGAAAGTCCCGCGTTGGGTGCCAGTTTAATAAATACACATTTACTTACAAGTAGTTATTTTCTGCGAATCAGAATCGGAACTCAAATATTACAAAGCACCTTTAAAAAAATATTCTTACTTGCGTCAGTGAAATATACTTATTTTATGACGCGTTAACTAATTTACAAACACTATAGATTGTATAAAACTACTTCGACCTACGAACTTAGAAGTAAATAAAGTACTTATCCAAAGAACTTCATAATTTGCGACGCTGCTGCAACCTTGGCATACGGAACCTGTTAATTAATAGATGTTCGTTACAAAGACTGAATTCAATATCAGAAGACAAAATTATTAGCAAGGGAAAAATCATCTTGGACGCAATGATCCCAAGTCCAAACTGATCAACTTACCTATATGAACTGCACCCCGCGTCATGGCCCTCGTGGACTCTTTTCCAGGAGAAAAACTACTTCGCATGCGTTATTCCAAGACATAAATTATCTTTATACCAACTTTAATCGAAATCCATTCAGCCGTTACGGAGCTGAGTGTCAAAAAACATACCTAATTAGGTACACACAGACTTTCACATGTATTAGTAGTGTAATACTACTTACATGAGATATAAAATCAAAACAGAACAAATCCTTGAGGAAAATTTGGTAATAAGTACATAAAAGAATTACGACGCTATTATCTGAAAAGACAAGATATATATATATATATATATTCTCATGGGATTTTTCTAGGGCTGGATACTTTATTTGAACATCACAGTACAAAGAAAAATTATAAATAAGTTTACACGTCAAATTTAACAGAATGTAATTTAATGGGCAGTCATAACGCTCAGAGCGATCTCATCCATACAATCGCACACAAAGAGGAATACCTAGCAAGTATATATGTGTAAATATACCGTTGCACGGATAGAAATAACAAGACTCGGGTCAGATTTAGTTTTACTGAGTTATCTTCACTTCTTTCTTTAGTTTACTAGGGGCATAATCAAGCTTATGCACATATCTTGGATGAAATACAAATAATCTATACTTTGGTAAAGTAATTTTGTTGGTATCAATAATCTATACATTTATTGTTACGGAGTTGCAGAGAAGTTTATCATTTGCTTCTCTTAATGGGTTATACAAATTACAGAAAATATCTTAATCCAGTCCCTTCTTCTATTTAATTAAGTAAATTCCTAACATTTGTCATCGCACAATACACTTTCAATTTAAACATTTCGCGGACTGAATCATAATATAGCGATGCACGAAAAATATTCTACGCGCGTCCCTTTGTGAGTCGATAGTCGTGAGACAAGGACAGATATACCACTCTCCCTTTCTTCAATTCGACGATGACACTTCCGAGAATCGTCTGTGCTTTTGAAGTATTTAAAATGCCCCACACACAGTACCGTTACTTTAGTACTACTCGTTTTTTTGCGTCTACAATCTTCACAAACGAATCGGAGGGGAACTTCTTATTAACCATGCGAATTAATGCAAAAACTTTAAGTTGTTGTTCATCCAACTATGAGTTGTACGTTATCGGAATAAAAGGATTCGATTTTTAAATTGAGTCTATGAAAGCTTTGCGGCCATTTCGAAAACGGGCGGCTATTTTTCTTTTCGTTTGAAACCGGAACGTTGATCCATATCAATTAAATCGATAGTAAAAATGAAAATTCTTATTTGGAACTAGCCGCATATTAGCTGGTCGCTACCCTGCCCGTTCAAATGTCGACGAACGGGGAGGCGCTACGTGCGACGTTGCCAAAACGGAAAGTGAAATTTCGTCACACTCTCCCTCTCATTCACTCACACCACCACACGCAGGATAGTTCACTCCCGTAACTTATGCGTCTGTGTGAGAGCAATTCGGCAGACGGCCTTTGTACGTGTGAGTTTGTTTTGATGAATATCGTACGTGAGCTTTCGTTTGTGTGAGTCAAACGAATTTGTATGAGAGTTGCATGTACTACGGCAAGTATCCGCGTTCGATCGACTTTCGTAGACAACTCTACGAAGTCGTGCTTCTGAAGTATAAAATATATTTGATATTTTTGAACGAGAATTTTCCTTGTGTATACTTTAACGAATATTTTTTGTTGCGATAGGTCCTTGTTTAAAGTTCTTGCAATTATTTATTACTACCTTGGCTCGCAGCTGCTTGTCTCTATAAAACTTCAACAGAGGCTTGTTTTTTTTTTTAGTGTTAGTTCAGGTAAAATGAATACTTACCTACTATAAATATGTTGGTAGCAATTTTGTAGTCAGTCCGTCCGGATGGGTAGGTAAGGTGCTGCTATGTCAGATATTCTGTTTTCTATATAATGTATGTAATATTAAGCAGTATTGTATTCATTAAACGGAAAGGAATGTAGTTCGAAAATATACCAACTTTCCTAGATGTATAGTGATTTAAAACTTATTCAAAAAGTTTGAACAAAGACGGACCTACCTTCTTTTGGAACAAATAAGGTAGAATCACGAGATCTATTATCGTTATTATTTAATAATTTAGCACGAAAGTGTGCATGGAGGACTTAATGCTAGAAAGCATTATCTACCTGTCATCCTGGTCGTGCAAGGAAAATCGTATAGAGTGCGGCAATTTGTAAAATAGAAAGGGATTTGATTATTATAACATAAAATAGGTATACCTACAATAAACTTACAAAATGTGCAGATGTATATGTATATGGTTAACTCACTATTTTGATAAATATGTGCTAAGAGTGATATTTAAAGTTATGTATCTAGTAAATTGTGTCAAAACTAACTATACAACATATATTTGACACTAATGGATGAGACTATTTTGTATTGAACACAACTTCGTCCAATTATTTATGCAAAATTATAATCGTACCTAATATAACAAATGCGAAAGTCTGTGTGTGACTCTGTTTGTTGCCACTCAGCTCCACAACGGCTTAATGGATTTTGATAAAACTTTGTACCTATAACACATAGGATAGAATTAAAAAAGTCGATGAAGGAAAAGCCGCGAGGCGCACATTAACTATAAAATCTGCGTACGTTTACACTTCAAACTAAGAAACATACAACATTGCTTTCATACACGTTGGATAACCTGTGCAAATTCGTGGAAAATGGCGAAATTATGGTAGAAACGAAGCGTGTCTAGTCGCGCAGGGGGGAATCAATCTATTTAGATTACATATTGCCGCGGCAAAAACAACCCCACTGTGGCGGAGGATTGATCTCTGAAAGGGCAACAAAACAAACTGCAGGTTTCGGACATGAATATAATAGAGTACTTGACAATAAACGATTTATTGCATTAGTAGATTATATATTAATGAGTCCTAATACGTGTTTATGTAACTTAATTCACATTGGTCCGAAACCAAGGACTGATCGCGGTATCGATGGATACTAACACGCACCAGTATACTAATCGGGACTTCAAAGTAGAGATTGTGGACAAACTTATTTAAAACAAAAAGTCAAGTGCGAGTCGGACTCGCGCACCGAGGGTTCCGTACAAACTTTTCCGTCGGAAAACTGTTGTCACCACATCGACATACGAGTAGGTCGCGGTCAGTTTACTCGTACCAACTGCAAATAAGTTTATAACCGCGAAAAAGTTTTTTCTTCTGTTGTACATACAAATTTACGGTTTTTGAATTTCCCCCTTGTGCTAATTCATGATTCTAGAATCATGATTATTATGAATTTAATTTCATGATTCTAGGTCAACGGCAAGTACCCTTTTGGTTTTGATTCCCTAGCGATGGTAAAAATTTGTCCTATCTCTTGATTGCGCTGATTTAGGAGTTGGGTTTTTTCAGAGCTCCAACGGATTGCAGACTTGTGTATTTTATATTAATTTCAACTTGATACCTCCACGCGTCCGTGAGAAAAAGGATCTTGACAGACATACAGACGAACGGGCAACCAAGTGAATCTATAAGGTTTCCTTTTTTTCTTTTTAAAGTACGGAACCCTAAAAATATGCAGAAGTTCACGAACATAGACTTCTCCATCATATAAATATGTCGAGGCGATCCAGCTTCTCGACCACAGGAACAAATTTAGAATGCTCAAGAGAACAAAACCATTCGAGTTAGTGTAATGTTTAGTGTAAAGTGGTGCTAATGGAACATGAACGAAATTTCTTCACCTTATTAGAGACAAAAACAAAAGTGCTATTGGACACATTCTTGGTTGAGACATTTTATAAGTTTACGGTAAATAAAATTTCGTATTGGCCTATTCAAGGCTAGATTGTAATACCAATGGGGAAAATCATTACGATGTTATGAAGGAAAAATGTAAAAAAAAGACCTGCTGCCATCGCATGGACAATTCGGTAGTGTAGTATACTATTATTACACGACTGCCGAAAAAAAGGAGTGTAATGATTTTAGGGTTCATGTTTGTTTGTATTTATGTGAATTTATTTATTCCACCATAACTTTGAAATGCCTGAACAGATTTAGACGTATGGGGTATCGTTAGAAACCTTACATCCCCTCAAAAAACATTGGCATTAGTGAAAAAAAAAATTACTATTTTCATTTTAGGTCGCTTAACTTACATTATCGAACATTCTTTAGATTGTCAGTTACTGTTATTAAAAATAGTAATATGAACCCAACAAATCTTACTTCCAAAGAAGGTTGAGCTCGCCTATCTTGTCAATTAGGGAAGCACCGGACCATTCGACCACTCGAGCACACAATACTGGCAACTCTAAATAAAGCTTTTAACCTTCGCACCGATTGTTGAGGGCACATCGCTCGAGGCGCGAAAATCCGATAACTTTCCCTCCCACCACCCCTCTACTGTTACATGGAACAGATGCCAGTACCTAATATTATGCACTGCAATTTGGCAGTTAGATCAGGGTTGGTAAGGAAAATTGTTTTTTTTTTAAAGCTAAAGTAATCTAAAACTTCTACTACTCGTTGTATTTTCTACTACTAGGCAGTAATAACGTCCTTTTCTGTCTTGTCATATTTAACATTACTTCATAAGTCAATATTAAGTAATATTCTACTACTACTAGGCAGTAATAACGTCCTTTTCTGTCTTGTCATATTTAACATTACTTCATAAGTTAATATTAAGTAATATTCTACTACTACTAGGCAGTAATAACGTCCTTTTCTGTCTTGTCATATTTAACATTACTTCATAAGTTCATATTAAGTAATATTCTACTACTACTAGGCAGTAATGACGTCCTTTTCTGTCTTGTCATATTTAACATTACTTCATAAGTTAATATTAAGTAATATTCTACTACTACTGGGTAGTATTAACGTCCTCTACTGCCTTGTCATAATTAATATTACATCAAGAGTAATTTTTTTTAATCGTTTTTGCAATGGTATATAATATTTGATTTAGGTAAAACTTCCTCTAATATTGACCGGTATTAAGAAAGAGTTTATGGACAGAACTCTGACACAGTTCTGATTATTTTTATGTTCACTGTTTCTTATACATTGGCTTAACAAGCATTGCAACATTAATATGACTTAAAAAACTGGGTGGCAATTGCGTTCATTGCACACCCAACCTATCCAGGTATCGTGTACTCTCTCTTCAATATGTGCTTGACGGACTGCTTCTGTTACTTTCTAATCACGAATACTGTTCTTCTCTTACACAATGTAACCTCCCCTCTCTTCACCCCCTCCCGCCTTTAATGGCATAAAAAATCAATTTCCCGACGAAATTACGCCGAGTCGACAAATTGCGAGCGCGTCTAGTCTATAATCGAGTGTTTTCGGTCTAATGTACACGATTTTTAACAATAATCGAGATCTCGGTGAATAGTTTGAAAATGTTAAGGTTAGTTTCTGTCTATGATGCATATTATGTACTTAAACTTTTTGAATTATGTTTATGTGGTTATAGGAATTCTTTGGAAAGCGAAGGTAGCCAAAACATACCACTATATAAGCTGTGGTTAGTTGCATAGTAGAAGCATTTATCCGCCTTACGCCTTTATTCACGATTATTAAATAAATCACTGCTTTTTGTGTCGTTCAACTACATGCTAAAATACATACTTCCACAAATTTAAATGCGTGTATTTTTTTAATTAAACGCTTTTATTTAACTTCACTTGCGTGTGTGTATGTATGTATAAAACTAAAAAAACACGCTTTATATAGAAAACCAAACTAAAAAATTGAAAATAAATTTTAATAGTGTAAATAAGAAAAAAATGTTTTATTTCAAAAAAATCGTGGGGTGCTTCTCATATCTGTCAATGAAATATTTATAACTATTGACCCATGCACCCCACGCATTGCGTGCATTTTTTTGAAATAAAACATTTTTTTCTTATTTACACTATTAAAATGTAGTTTCTATTTTTTAGTTTAGTTTTCTATATAAAGCGTGTTTTTTAGTTTTTTTAAACTATTATTTATTTTCTACTTTTTTTTCGAGTTTGTGCATTGTCATAGGTCTTTGACAGGTGTGCAAAAATTGAATGAATTTTGACCCGTTCTGAAGTGGGTCAAAATAGCGTCCAAAGGAATCGGTTACAAACATACAAACAAACATACAAGTGAAGCTAATATAAAGCGTATAAAAAAGCATCCTATGTTCTTCTAGGACATTAAAAACCAATGCAAAAGTAGTTATAGCACCAATGCTCTTGATGTTTTTTGACATACTTGTTATTTGTTTTTCATGGCTACCCTTTCTTACAGCGACTAATCCACATTTTTCCAGTTTTCCCGTGGAAACATCAATTTTCCGGGACAAAAAGTATCCTATGTTTTATTTCAGGGCATAAGCTATCTCCCCTCTAAATTTTATCAAAATCCGTCCAGCCCTTATCACGTGAAAGCTCCCCAAACAAACAAACAAACAAAGCAAACAAACAAACAGACATCGTTTCACTTTTATATATTGGTATGGATTATTAGTATCCATTAATGACGTCATATTACAAGTCAACATATTAGATGCGTGCGACTATGCGTGTCCAATATTAGCAGTCGCGTATATTCAATACTGCTATATAATATGTAGGTATAATACTAAGATTGGTTGGTTTAGCTTTAGTATAAATTATATTACCTAAATAAATACTTTTAACAAACTCTGGTCCGCCTACAACGCTACAAGATTAATATGTAAAAAATACAGACGACTTGAGAACCTCCACCTTTTAGAAGTCAATTAAAAACGACTACATCAGATAATAACGAATCAAGCAGACTTCCATTGAAGGCTGGTAAAGTCTGCTTGATAAGGTTTTTTCCCCAATATTTACCACACAATCTTCCAAAGCCATTTTCACACATATGGAGAGCTTTAGAGGTTGAAATTCGAAAAATCCTTTCTTAACAAGACCTAGAAGCCAAAAGGATTATACCTACGTGAAAAATGACCTGTTGGGTAAAAACGTCAAGCACTAACTAAAGCAATCAAACCCATATAAATCGAAAATTGTACAAACGATGCTATGTCAAAACGTTTATGTCCTAATAAATTTTATGGAATCATGCGTCGAATGTAGGACCAGCGACATTAAATTACATCGACGCTATATGATAATAAGGCTATGTTATATTAATAGGAATTAACCCTAATAAGAAAAAAAAAAGAAAGAAGGTTTTATGAGTTTTTTTAATGCATTGTCACATTTTATATTTTTAAGTTTTTATTTTTTATTTATTTTTGCGCGTTGTCATCGATTTGTGGGCTACCCTGAAAGTTTCAGCAATATAGATAATCAGGAAGTGCTCGAAATTTGAATTGCAAGATTCCAGGACAGAAACTATTATTTACGATAAACTATAGTCCGCGCGGACGAAGTCGCGGGCGGGAAATCTAGTAAAAAAATAAATTCAGGACAATACACACCAATTATCTTTGCAGCGGAGCGCTTTAGCGAAGGTGAAGCTGTGTGTAGGCGTGTGTGTGTGTGTGTGTGTGTGTGTGTGTGTGTGTGAGTGTGTGTGGGTGTGTGTGCCTGTGTGTGTGTGTGTGTGTGTGTGTGTGTGTGTGTGTGTGTGTGTGTGTGTGTGTGAAGGCCAACAGCGATATCATGCATAAAAAATAAACTTGATTACCTAGCTGCAAAGTAGGATACCCTGTAGTATGGATACTAGACTATGGGTAAATACGACGGATACATATAGATACGAATACGAAATCGCGATAGCTTGGTTTGTTGTAACCTAGATACCTCTTTAAAATACCTGTCCAGCGAGACCCTACTCGACGGGGTACAACAAACATATTCCATGTTCACTTTTCGTATATACTTTTGACAGACGGACGAACAGGTGGACATGACGAAATTATAAAGGTTCCTTGTTTGACTATGGAACCCTAAAAATGGTCAAGATGACATAAAATTAGCTACTGAACAAGAATATATCATTTATTTGGCGTCTGTCTGTCTGTACGTTCTCGCATCACTTAAAATCTGCTGCACCGCTTAAATGCGTTTTCACTGTTGCACAGTTTAGCGTATTAGTTCAAATGCGGTGTTCTTTGTATCTCCGATAATTAGAAGCTAAGCAATGGATCAAAACAGTTTGACAGTTGAACGAATTTTGATGAAATTTGGTATTTTGTTCTTTTGGTCTTAGAATACCATGTTGGATACTTTTATCTCAGAAACATGCCTACGCGGGCAAAGCCGTGGGCGCATCTAAAAATATATAAAAATAAACTTTATTTATTCCTTAACTGTTTACAACTTTATCATAATATGTTTAAATTAAATTTTACTAGTAGTATTTTACCCCTCTCGGGTATCGGTCTCCTCCAGCTTTTTCCAGCATTCCCGGTCAGTAGCTTACTCAGACCAGTTCTTACTGCCTGTGGCTTTTCTTAGCTCATCTGCCCATCTGGGCGTATCAAGTAACTATTAAATATCGAAGAATGAATTTGATATACTGGTGTTTTGAAATATTTCAAGGAAAGCGGGTGTGTGACGGGAAGAAATCGGGTGTATAACGGAAACGGGAGTGAGATTGAGCGTAGAAATAGAAACATATACTAGCAATCCTATAATTACCACGCCGGCAACGCACAACGCCACGCGTTTTTTTTTTTATAGTGTTATTTTTTGACCAGACACTATTATTGAGTTGGTCAATTTTGTTGCTATACCAATTAGTAACAAAGTTGTTTGTTTGTTTGTCGTAGGAGGTAGTGCTGGCTTCTGGTGTCAGTTTGTCAGGCCGCCCGAGAGCCTCTGACATGGCTTAACGACTGCTGTTAATCAATAACAGCCGGGACTGACAGCTTAACGTGTCTTCCGAAGCACGGAGCGAAGAAAAACCACATAATATAGAAAAGTCATCGGTGAGGAGCCTAGGATCGAAACCGGTATCGTTGGATTCCAAGTTTCACTATTGAACCGTTAGGCTACCATCGCTCGTAAGAGATTAAAATTAACCACAAAGTTTTTAATGTAACTGATAATGTTTACACAGCCGACACTGGCCGCAAAAAGTGGAAAACTATCAATGATGGCGCGAAAGGGAAATCTTCCATACTCGGATTTTAAACTAAATTGAGGTTGATCTCCAAATAGACTGCGGAAGGCGCCGGGGTAGTGCGGGGTGCGGGGCGGGGGCACTTTCACCCTCGTTCCAAGGTCACGCGGACATTGCAACGGGACACATGGGACTTCACTCTGTGTGCGTTTCATGTGTACACGTCTGGCTCTCATATACACATAGCGTGTGAGCACTTTAGAACTTTGGCCCGATGAGTATTTCGGCATCGCATGCACTATTGCTCGAAGCTTAGAGAATGCCTACAGCGGCAAAGTTCTAAAGCATCCGGGCTGCTTCCCCGTGCAAATTTTGGTTAGTAAATGGTGACAGTGCGTCGCTCGTTTGGACCTATTGTGTTTAAATGTCCACGAAATATCCTGCGGGTATTTGGGATGCATTAGTTTCGTTACTTTCTCTCTCTCTCTCTCTCTCTCTTTTTCAATTTTTTAGATAGAATTCAGTTTATTTGTTCTTCATTGCAACGGTAATAACATGATAGATTAATTCGTATAGATAGCTACAAACTCATAAGCATCGGTGAAACACAAATCGTAAATGAAAATTACGTTTTAAATGGCGTCAGTACTGTTGAATTATTATAAATGCATGTTTGCGAGGCTGTACAGTGCCATCAAGTATTACGTAGTGTAATCTGTAACGCATTTGCTGGCTGGCTGAATGTAACTATTCCATTAAGTTATCAAATTTAAATTAAGAAAAAAATGACCCGCCAATTTGAGTTAGTTTTCTTCTTATCTGTTATCGTGGTTGGTTTGTGTTATTGGAAAATCTATTATGATATAATAAAATGAGTTCTTCCAGTGACGAAAATGAAATACTCATTTCAAAAACTGTTCTAATTTCACTATAATTTCTAATGTTTATATATAATCCTTTGTACTCTTATTGTTATGATATAATAAAATGTAATAGTTGTACGAGCGAGCGCGAAACGCGAGCAAAGCGTCTCCGTTACAGCTTGGGCAAAAATGATTTCGTATGTCCGGATGTCAGTCCGGTTCTCTGTTCTCCTCTACAGGTCGCATTTTTCGACCAATCTAGACAAAACTTGGTATACAGGTGAAACGAATTTTTAGATTTTTTATTGAGGGGTTAGTAGTTCCCCCAAAATAGGACAAAAGGCTACTGAATATCTCCGCCTTATTAGTTCCAATTTAGATGGTTCCTTTTTCATTTGAAAGGCAGTGACTGTAAAATGGTCTCATAAAAATTTGGTGAAGATCTGATGAGGATCTTTGGCATGATGAGCTGAATAACTCCTCAAAATGCAGTAAATTTCTCACTTTTAGGTTCCCACCAGAGGAGTCATCCCTTTACCCACTAGGTAGGGATTGATGGAGCACCTTAGTTAACAAAGTTAGTTTTACGATAAGTTAACTAGATGGCGCTACTGTGCACCGCTAGATTGTTTGGAAAAAAGTTTGTACGAGGTCTACAGCTCACAGAGCAGAGTATATATATATATATATTCAAATACTATACTACTACTAATTTTCTCGCAGTCAATGGTAAAAAGTACATTACATAACTCGTGAAAAAACCATCTCGTTCCTGGTATACAACATGGAACATGGCAGATAGATAAGATAGATATGAACTCCTTTCATATCTATCTATCTATGAGTACGGAGTAATATGCAGTTACTGTTGTCTATGATCTATTAAAACAAATATCTTGAACAACTTGATCTTGAGAAACTATAAAGTTTTTTCTTCAAATAAGTCCTGTAGCGAATAGAAGCATTTTTAGTGTTGCCAGTATTAAAAAGTCAACCTTCATAATGTTGAAAACAAAAGTATTTCGTAGAAAAAAGTTAGCGAAACGCTACGACGTAACGTCCTCGTAGCCCTGAGCTACGAGCTCCGTCTATTAAATTACTTCCGACATTCAACTCTCAAAAGAAAAAAAAGCATAATGTTTTTTGTACCTCCTTAGAACAGGAAATACAAAAAATACTAACGAAACATGTTACAACGGTTCGTTATGTTTGGTTTTACATAGATATTTAACAGCGCTTCTCGTTATGAAAAAGGTGCTCTTGTTTTTTGAGAATGTGTGTTAACGTCATTGTTCAAAAATATGTTTGTTTTCTTTAGAACATATTCAAGCCTTCATATGGGCATTATATATATCGGGTGTCCTGACATCACATGACAGCACTAACGTCATAGTAAAAGCAAAGCAACCGCCAACATTACCGAAATTCCGTAATGCTTCTACACTATCGCTATTTGTACACTCTCTCACTCTATATCTCTTATACTCTCTCATATATTCATAAAAAACTTGACACCATCCGGTTTAGGTTCTACAAGTATCAAGCTCTACTCAAAACATACAAAACGTAAGCTTGACCTTGAGACTAGATGCCGAACATTATTCGGGCAGACGCACCCCAGACTGACCCTTGCAGGGAAGGGAAATTTTATTAGAGGGGTAAAACTGGGAGTACAGGGAATAAACGAAACGCGTACGAGATCGGGTAATATGGAAGGGAACTGGACATAACACAAATGCTCTAAATTCTTGACATTTGAACGCTTTATTTGTAACTGCTTTTGCCCGCGACTTAGTCCGCGCAGACTACAGTTTATCCGCGCAGACTACAGTTTATCCGCGCAGACTACTATCTACATACTAAATATCATCGCGATCGGTTTTGCTATTTCGTTGTGAAACAGACAGATAGACGGAGCTACTTTCGTTTTCATAATTTTAGTATGGATGAAATTTTTATGAATCTAAACTCTTCAGTCGTCGCTCAGTAGGAAATAAAAAAATGAATATTCCCAATGCAACAAATATGGGCCATGGATCACCACGCCGCCACAATTTAAGTCATGGTTTTAGTTTTAATAGATTAAATTGAGGTTTATTGTTTCAAATCAAAAACTAACTTTTTAATTAGGCATCTTTACCTTGTAACCTTTAATCTATTTACGATTTAGTTACTTATAGATTTTTCATTGGAAATATATAAGCTTAACTTAATTTAAAAATAATAAGCCGACTTCATATAAAACTTAAACAAGACATATTTGAAAGTGCTAAAAAAACGAATGCGAAAAAACTACAATGGGGTAAAAAAATATGTGAGAATGGTTGCTAACCAACTTTAAATCTTTATAGATCCTAAATGATCATTTGAAATGAAAAATTATAAGTTATGTATGCGGTTTTCCATCACTTCGTGCTTCGGAGGATACATTAAACTTTCAGCCGGGACCTACAGGTCCCGGCTGTTAATAAGCCGTTAAGCCATGTCAGAGGCATTCGGGCGGCTTTCCAAACTCTAACACCAGATGCCAGCACTATCTTATACGACACAAACAAACAAGGGTAGGGAAGATGATGATACTAGTAAACTAATATATATTATGAATAATACTCATTTTCTACAATATTTCATACATACGCGTGAATTTAATTACCTCATTTTTAGGGTTCCGTACCTCAAAAGAAAAACAAAGGAAGCCTTATAGGATCACTTCATTGCCCGTCTGTCTGTCTGTCTGTCTGTCAAGACCCCTTTTCTCAGGAACGCGTTGAGGTATCAAGTTGAAATTAATATCAAACAGTCAAACACTCAAGTCTGCAATCCTTTGAAGCTGTGAAAAATCTCACTTCTAAGTCAACACTATCAAAAGATATGGCCGATTATGTCGTATATTTTGACACTTGCAAGGGAATCAAAATCTATAAGGTAGGTACTTCCTGTTGACATAGAATCATGAAATGCAAGAAGCAATGTCTTATAGCACTAGTAAAGGGAACAATCCGAAAATCGTAAATATGTAGTCACATCACAAAAAAACCTATGTCGATGTATGGGGATATCAGTGCACGTTTGCGACTTAAACTTGGCCGTTTTTTTATTTATTTATTTTATTTTATTAAGGAAACAAACAGTATTTAGTATTTTAGTAGTCCTAAAATTATTGTTATCTCTTTCGCGCTGCTGTCTGCGTGCGTCTCTCTATCCTACTTCCTCTCTACTCTCTCTCTATCCTTCTTTAAATTTTTAGCTTAGACTAGGCTCTAGCCCGGGGCTAAGACAACTGTGCTAGTGCTCCTAAGTCTGTTGTACCGTTTTGGGAGCCCGCCGTTGTCGTTATGTAGGTAAGGTCAAATAAAAACCGCGCAAAGTATTACGAAAATACCTAGTTCCGTTTTTTTTATATTCACGTATATGAGATTGGTGTCTGCCCAACTCTAACCTATTGAGCGTTGAAGTGATCGCGGTGCTGCATGCTTGTTTTAGAATTACGTTAAAAAAAAGGAACATGAGTGATTTCACTAGTGTTCTTTTTTTCGTGAGTCACGCGTGTCCATGGCATGCTCGAAAATAACGTAAACAAACCGTAATGCTGACCTTGTTCAGATAACCAGGCATTAATCCGCAGACGCGCGCCAGACGGGACTGATATCCGGACCTTCGGAGGGCCTCCCCGGACCCTCCGAGGGTTCACACCCGGAGCATTTATTTCGGGACCGTGTGTGACCTCAGACGGCGTTATGTCCTTAAATTTCCTTGTTGATGTAGGTACAGCTGGTACTCGGGGACTCGGGATTTACTTAATCTAAGCTTAGGTAAAGATTTTTAGCGTTGGTCTGAAGTAACTAGAACTTTTAATCAAAATTTTAACCATCCTGTACTTTGTATATCCTCGTCGTTTGTAGAACTCGTCATTTTGAATACCTATTTTAAATATGCAATACGCGTACTTTACATGTGTTTTGCAAACAAATTGCTGTCATCTACACTGTATTTGTACTTCACATGTGTTTTACAAACAAATTGATTTGCAAACAAATTGCTGTCCTAGAGGACACATTATTACATGTATTTATGCAACAAATAAAATCAATTGATACTAGCTATGCCCGCAGCTTTACGCACGTGGGCATTTTTAGGGTTCCGTACCTCAAAAGGAAAATAGGATCTCTTTGTTGTCCGTCCTTCCGTCTGTCTGTCTGTAAAGACCCTTTTTCTCAGGAAAGCGTGGAGGTATCAAATTGAAATTGATATCAAATACTCTGATCTGCAATCGCTAAGAGCTGTGAAAAAAACAAACTTCTACGTCAATGCAATCAAAAGATACGGCCGTTTATGCCGCATATTTTGTCATTTTGGATGCTCGCAAGGGAATCATAACCTATGGGGTAGGTATTTCCCGTGGACCTAGAATCATGAAATTTGGCGAGAAGCAATGTCTTATAGCACAAGTAACGGGCAAAATCCGAAAAACGGTTAAGTAGGTAGTTTGTAACATCACAAAAAAAAACTATTTATGTATTAAAAAATCTTTGAGACTCGATTCCCGTGATGGACGAACTATTTACATACGTAGGTATGTAAAAAGTTTGTGCAGAAACCTCAGTGCGTGAGTCGAACTCGCACTTGGCTGTTTTGTTTTTAAATCTATTACTCGGCTACTACTCTTCAGATAGAGGTACATAGTACACCAGATTTTAAGTCAAAACCTAAACAATCCAACCGCAATAAGGCCCGTAGTTTTTAAATGATGCGCAACCAGACACACATACAGACAAAGAGCGTCGGCTACGCTCGAAACCTAGATCGTCATTTTAACTCTAACGAGAGTCCTAGCCGATTAATATCATAGTTAATAATATTTTTAAAATATGCTTTATTGTACGACTGCCCAAAAAAGGAGTGTAATGTTTTCAGGGTTCATGTATGTATGTATGTATGTTGAGTTTCGTAATTCCACCATAACTTTCAAATGCCTGAACAGATTTATATTTATGGGGTATCGTTAGAAACCCTACATCATCCCGAGTAACTCTATTTTCAAATGCGAAAAAATAATGCATTGAATTTTACAATTTGGGTATCAAGGCCTTGATGAGCACATTCCAACAATATATAATTTATTGGCATAAAAACTTTTAGTTCGTTATTTGGTAAGGCAGTCGTGTTTTTCTCTTACTTTGATGATGTACTTGTTCTTGTTCAGTTGTTAATTTTTGTACAGACTAATAAGTTTAACTATAGATAGGTGAATAGATTATAAATTGTGTGGGTTATAGTATATATTAGGTTCTAGCTGTACCCGCGGCTTCGCATGAGTGGTCATTTCTCTAGGTTTAAATTAGTATAATATGTGCTATTCCAGGACCTAAAATACCAATATACCAACATTTGATCAAAATTTCTTCAGCCGTCAAAACGATTTTTATGGATTGCTCTGCTTCTACTCATCGGATTGAGATACTAATTACACCAGTTTTTAAGTCAAACTCTAAGCTATCCAATCGGTACAATAGTTTTTACGTGATGTGCGACAAAACAAACAGACAGACAAGTTTTTTTTAAATGTTATATTTTTAGTACCCTAGACCATATTTTTTTTTATTATCTGACCTGATTTTGATGAAATGTTGTATATATAATAAACATCCAAGCGGTCAAATTTGAGAGGCTCAGCTAGTAGATAAATCAATGTTTAATGTATTAACTCTAGAAAAAAAATTACTGCAAGTGTACGACTATATCTATAAACTACATGATCAGTCTACCGGTTTTGAACAAAATTTGACCAAAATAAAGTGGCTCATTCGTCTCCTCACTTTCCCAGTGATTTTGCTAGGTACATCAGATATATATAAAACCCTCACGTTTGTGGGCCCTGGATCGTAATCCGCGTGAGGTCAGGATCGGGCCAGGGTTCAACTCCCCCGGGCGGGGGTGTGTCTCGAATAAATATTTATGTATCGTTTTGTTGCTCTCTTTTCGGGCTGCCCTGTTTTCGTTCTTCGGTCAATTGGTTTCTACGTGTAGTCCCTCAGGTTTCAAGCGATCTTTTTATGAAATAAAAAACAATCGATTTGCGTAAACAAGTCACCCAACGGGTTAAATTTAATTAAGTTTGGTTTTAAAACGGTGCGGATACCCTATTACTAAGCCTACGCCCCGCCATTAGTATGTCTGTCTGTATGACCTTTAAAGGCCTGTACATTTTGAAGTATTACAGGTAGCTGGTTATTTGTTTGTCATCTCTATTAGGTGAATGTTCGCTTTGCTGTAAAATTATAAAAACACTATCTTTTCTACTCTTGGGTTACAAATTATAATATGTTTTTGTCTTTGGTAACACGTTCACTTCTTCAATAAAAATCTGTAATTTCGATGCGTTTCCAAAGTTAAGCACTAGTACATCTACTTTTTTAAGTCTGACAATAATAATTTAATTTCATCTTTATTTTGTAATTGACAGATCATAATAAAATAAAAGGTTAACTATAATGAAACTTATTCTAATTTTATTATATAACTTGTAAGAGGAGGTCTAAATGCCCTAAATATATATATATATTTAATTATACATTATTACTTCTAAACTAAAAAAAAACAATAAATATCTATTAATTATAAATTGACACTCTCCAATAAACAAATGAAAATAACATGTTAATATCTGCTCAAATATTTAAATGTCTAAATAACTCCGCTATTACAAAAAAGTTAAGAGGTAATCTGTCACTTTCGCAAATGTATAAATTTATCCAAAGTAACCGCCGTGCGTGTGAAATAGGGGCCCAAATTGTTGACACCTCAGGCCTCGCCGCGCTTCAGTGGCGTCAACTCGAGAGGCAGCCCTTTCTATGAGCTCTTCGCCGATCTGCCGCCACCACGCCTTGTAGCGATTCTATTTGCTCGTGAAATTGAATGCCACATTTGCTGAGTTGAATTATGTTATACCAATATACAAGAATAAATTAAATACTTTGGCGATCGACTGCCGTGCACCTTGGGGTAGAAGGCTCGGATAAAGGGTTAAAACTTTGGTCTTGTACTTTGGATTGTATTCTGATCGCTCACCGCAATAGTTAGGTATCCTTTAACACCACTCGCAGTTACTTAGACCACAGAATAAATAATAGTACAAAAACCCCCAAGTAAACCCCAAGCTATCCAACAGTGAAAACCGCATCGCAATCATTCCAGTAGTATTTACGTGATGCGCGAACAAACATACAGACAGACAAACAGACAGACACGAATTTTAAAAACGTTATATTCGTGTTCAGTAGCTTATTTTGAGTACCCTAGATCATTTATTTTTTAATTATCTTCTTTGTACAGACTTTTTCGTTCCTATTGCTTTATTATAAGTATAGATTTTTGTCGGATAGTCCGTTTGGAAAGAGAACCGTCTCCCGGCGTAGTGTGAACTAACATTAAGATTTTTGTATGGCAACCCAAACCAATAAGTTTATCTGTCAATACCACAGACCATATATTAAAATCAAAACAAATGAAGAAGTGAAAGTGACTGTGTATTATATTTATTCTGTGACTGTATTACCAAAGATACAAAAATAGTGCAGCGCTCTCAAATCCTACGACAGAGTTCTACTTCCGCACAGACTCTAATCATGTTATTTGGATGTTCGGTACTTCATCACTTTCTAGAATAGCGACTTCTTAAAGCCTGAAAAGTGAAGAGTGCACTCTTTCAATTTATAAAGCAGCGAACATCCACAAACCTCAGTCGTTCCGAGTGACATATCGCAAGTGATCACCGTAAGCGCGGAACCCTCCGTGATTAAACATGGCGGAACTTTTAGGCGGGCTCTTGAAAAACAAAAGAAATAGTAAGTGAATACACACCTAGGCGATTAAACCGACTGCGAAGCGAGGACGTCTACATCGCAGCCTCAGATGGGGCTGCGTCGCAAACACGCGAATTTCAGATATATTTATCGCTTTTGTTTATTTTTGAATAGGTTTTTGTTTTGAAGGAATAAGATATATTTTACAGGTGTAAAATATATCTTATTCACCTATTAATCAAAAACAATTTCCATTTTTTTTATCTTAACTAATGGCAACTCGTTGCTAGAAAACTATTTTATTTATTTATTTTCTTACGTAAGTTACAATGAAAACACCCTAAAAAATGTTATTCCTCTTTTATAATACAACTTATTGCTATAACAATAAACAATAAAAATACAACCAATTTATATATAGCAATGTTGCGTTCCCATTTAATAAGCAAGAGATGACGTTTATTTATTCAGTACTAGCTTTCGCCCGCGACTTCGTCCGCGCGGACTACAGTTTATCGCGAAAAAAAGCATCCTATGTTCTTCTAGGATATTAAAAACCAATGCAACAGTATAACACCAACGCTCTTGATGTTTCTTGACACACTTGTTATTATTTGGTTTTCATGCCAACCGTTCTATACAGCGAGTAATCGTCATTTTCCATTTTTCTGTGGAAAATTACTATTTTCCAGGATTAAAAGTATCCCATATTGTACCTATTTACAAAGTTCCGTCAAAATCGGATCAGCCGTTTTGGCGTTGAAACTCTCCAAACAAGCAAACAGACGTTTCACTTTTATATATTGTTGTGGATTTAAGCACTAAAGACATTCTCGCTTCAGTCTTGTTCGTCGTTCAGGTATGGAGTTTTAGTGTGAATAACACTTAAAAGCACTATGAGAAATGAAAACAAAAATGAACGCGTCTGTCAAACTGTAGAAAAAAGGATATTGCGGTAAAGAGTTGTGAAATATGCCACGATCATCCCCAAATTCAGGCTATGAAATATTCATTGGATGGTAAAAGGGTGCTTTCATTTGTATGGAATTAATAAGGAGTTTTGTTGTAGGGGCAAATTGTTTCACCGGCTAAGGATGAGTTGCACAGCGTCTTTGAATAACTTAAATTGCAGTTAAATTTCCTATTGCTCGATGAAAATGATTTCTGCTTGAAGGTGGTGGAAGTGTCCCATCATCACAGCAGCCGTATGAGACGTTTATTGCTAAACATAGGCTTCCCATATACAACACATAAGTTCAAAAACTAAAACCCGACTACGGTCGGGTAAAAATAGCCTATGACACTCTTGCGATGAAGACGAATCTATTGATATCGCTTGTCAAAATCGGACCAAGTTTTTAGTTTGAACACATAACCCTTACTTTGCCTTGCCGTAGTCAAGTAAAAAAAAGAAGCTTATACATGAAGACGAATGGATTGATATTTCGCTTGTCAAAATCGGACCAAGTTTTTAGTTTGAACACGTAACCCTTACTTCGCCTTGCCGTAATCAGGTAAAAAAATAGCCTATGACACTCTATACCTGAAGAGGAATCAATTGACACATTGCTTGTCAAAATCAAACCAATAGGGGCGACGCTATTGTGGAACATCCACAAACCCACATACATAGATACATACATACAAATACTATTAAACTTATGATCCTTTCCTTGCTTTACTGTAGTCGGGTAAAAATGAGAGGTTTTACCATAACCACCGCACTTAGAAGGCGTCTTAGTGATCGTAGCAGTTGGTGATGATACTCAGGCATTGTACCAGAAAGACGTGTCAGAAACCATAACCATTACCCGACTACGGCGAAGCAAGGGAAGGGTAACGAAGTTAACAGTCTATGATGTATGTATGCATATAAATTGACGACCGGTTGGTCTCGTGGCTAGAGATCCTAGGTACGAAATCGAACGGTTGCGGGTTCGAATCCTGCAAGGTGCAATCATTTGTGTGATGAGCAGAAATGTTTGTTTCCGAGTCATGGATGTAATATTCTTATCTATGTATGTTTATCCGTTATCTAGTGCCCATAGCACAGGGTATCCTAGTTTGGGGCTAGATAATTGGTGTGGAAATGTCCGAATATATTTAATATATATATTTTTTTTATAAATGTATGTGGATGTTCCACCATAGCGACGCCCCTTTTGGTGCGATTTTGACATGCGAGGTATCAATCGATTCGTGTTCAGGTATAGAGTTGGCTTTTTTTTACCCGACTACTGCTAAGCAAAGGAAAGGTTATGTGTTCAAACTATAAATTTGGTCCAATTTTGACAAGCTAGGTATCAATCGGTTCATCTTCATCGCAAGAGTGTCAGTGGCTATTTTTTAACCGAACGTAGAGTCGGGTTTTAGTTTTGGACTTTATGAACTTATGTCTTGTTTAAGTTTTTTCTAGAGTCTAGACCAATTTTCAATTCAGAATAAAAACAATCCGAACAAGTTTCACAATTAACAAACTAAACTTGTGTTTAGTAAATTATTGTTAATTTACGGTATAACTTTGTTACTGTTGTATTGTTTAGAATAAAGTTGCTGTAGGTATTCATTGTCAGAACTCTGCCAACTTTCATATTAAATTTTGGTTCTGGCATTGTTTCGTTTATTGCTTTGCAATGGAGTCTTCTTGATTAAAAACGCGAATAAATAGAGATATAAGTTAATAAAGTTTGTATTAAAATTACTGTTACTGTTATGTACATGTTCTTTGGTAACTATTATTGATGTCCGAACAGTTATTGTGTCCAGAAACTTATTATCACACGCAAGAAGGTTTAAAAATAGACGGAGTCTACATCGCCAAATCGAAAGTGTCAAACCCAAGATATGCCGATCCGCTCATACGCACATGCCTCACTCACATGGCGGGTGCGTATGTACGCACCCGCCATTTGATATGCGTCACTCATTTGTTTGGCGGTGTAGACTCCGACTATTTTTAAACCTTCTTTAACACACGTTTTTAATATTAGTTAAGAAAATCTTAATTCATACTTCTGTCACCATTATGAATATTATTTAACATTCACAAAAATAACTTTATTTTGATGGAGATCAAAATAATGGCGTTTAGGGATTCTTCTCAATTTCGAGAAAAAAATAAAATACCTAGCCAAGCTTGGTGGACCATCTGCTTGGAGCAGAAGCATCCGCTTAACTTCCTTTAGTATGTATAAGTCCGTTTTAATAAGGAGACCTTATCATTTTCCTTTCCAAAAAAATGCCTCAAGTGTATCCCACTGAGCACAATGTCGGCCTCCCAGGCCTCTTACGACGAGTGCAACATTACCGTAAACTCGCGGTCGTATAAGGAAAACGAGGTCCGGGCCCGAGGGCTGCATTATAGGGGTCGGTCAGTGACATTGAACCGGGAGGCCCGGACCTTGGGCCGGGTTTGTTTACATACTGAAATTCAGTAGGTTCAATATATTGGTAAAAAGTTTGGGATTGCTGCTCCCTTTGGCTGAATTTTCGGGTTTGTCGGAGTTTTTTGGTCTTATATCAGGCTATATGTTGTTCTGATTTGTACTATTTATGTGCAAAATTGAATAAAATTACTCATTGTGGCATGAAAACCACTCGAATAGACTACTGGGAACTCTGATATTTTTATGTGTTAAAAAATATGAAGTATTATATGAGTACAATGTGTCACTGAATAGCCTTATAAGTACGCAGCAGGTTTGTTCGATCAAGCATGTAAATGCGTTTACGTGTGCAATGGTTGAATACGTAGTAGGTATTTAAAATTCCAATACAAAAATAATAATTTGAAATTTGCGACAACCCTAAACGTTTGTTCACTATCTATCTGGTGACTTTTATGATCTTTAAAAGTAAATTCATTAATGAAAAACTTAGAAATCTCAAAAGTTTTGGAACTAATGTTATTCGCCATAACGCGTGGATTACCCCACCCCGGTACATAAAAGGTAATTATCTTACATCCTGTATAAACACACCATGCTCTTTAGTAACTGTAGAAAAAAAAACTGTAAAGCACAAAAAGGGGAGTTTTGATGAAAACTGAGTAATATTTCAGACTCAAATTCTCACATACCCGAGCCTCGGCAGAAACACGATCTCCGAGCTGGTTCCAATGCTTGCGACATGCGCCACGCTGTGCTGTAGTCAGTCTTCGTTAAAATACTAATCTTTAAACGTAGTAGTAGACGTTGTAAGCATGTTGGATTTGGAACTGGAACAATGAGCCGTTTCAATCGCTCTGGACGATGAAGATGGAGGAAGGGTGGACCGAGGCGGGACGAGTTGTCTCTAAGCGTCATCCGTTGCTCGGCCAACACGTGAATGTGATATAAAATGCATGGTTACACTGTTGACCGTGCTGCGACCGATGCTTGGATCGGTAGATCATCCATTTTGGAAATTGTCCTCTGCGCAGTTCATTTAAAAATCGCATTACTTTATTTTCATAACGTCAACTTCATTGTTTCAAAAATTAGCATAATGTCGATAATTTTATTGTTCTCCAACAAATCGCAAACCCGCGAGCATCGGTGAATGAGTCACCTACCAGAAGGATGGCACTCACATAAACTCACACACATTGTATGTATGACTCACGCCAATCAACGTGAGCTTTCGTACGAATTACGCTTTTCGGATTATTGTTCCGACTGCCTTTTGATGCCAATGTCGAATCTGAATCATTGGTTTGTTCGTCACTTAATAAAATTTCGCGAAACGAAAACATGATTACAGCACGATATCGGGTCCATTTTTTGCTGTTTTGATGTTAATCTGTGCACGAAGTGGACCGTTTTTTTTGGGTTTTTTTGGTAGATTTATTTTATTCAGACGATATTTTGAATGTGGCCGTAATGTGTACCGATTATGTTAATGACACCGTTAAATTAGCCACCAATTATAGCACTAAAGGTCCCTACGAATACGGCGCGGTGGATTTATAAATGAACAAGAAACACATCACGTAAAAATTATATGGACCGATTGAAATGCAGGTTTCACTGTTGGATAGCTTAGGTTTTGTAAAAATCTGGTGTACTTCGTATTGCAATCTCATAAATAGAAGCCGAGTATATGGTCATGTGGTCTGTGAGCCGAGAGCCGACCAAAAAATATATTTGACGTTTGAACGAAATTGGGAATTTTGTTCTTTTGGTCCTTGAATTACATAGGATACAATTTCCCAGAAATATAAGATAAGATAAGATAATCATTTATTTAATAGAAAATATTGCACAGAAAACCATTACATCTACAGATTGTGAAAAAACAAAATTAAATCAATTTAAAAATTAAACTATCAGAATACATAAATATAACAAAGCAAATTGAAACAGTAAATTAAAATATTGATCTCATTTTAGTACAGTTAGGTGTTATGTAGGTAGACAAGTTGTGTTGACTACGGGCCCCAAACTAGGCAACGCCTGTATCTTGGGAACCCAGACCAACTGTTGCCAAAATTATTAATACGCATGGTCTATACTTGTTCACTTACAACAGTCTTAACAGTTACATTATTAAAAAATAAATATATAAGGCAGGCATAAAAAATAATAATAATAGGGCAGGCAACACACATAAGAAAACGTAATTAGATTGGTATAACATATACAAAATTTGCCTATTAGATTAATAATATGAATATATTATATAAAAACAGAAAAAAAAAATGAAAAAAAAAATGTAGGTAGGATACACATACCTCTTATCAATATAGGTTAGTGGAGTATGGATTAGCTATTTAGGATTAATATTAATGTTCTAATGAAAGTACGGAAAATGTATGGGAACAAGAAATAATTAATAATTGCCCACGCTAGCAAAGCCACGGGCACCGCTAGTTTTGTGATAAGGGAGGTAGATATGTCCTAAACGAGCTCAAAATTATCCTACAAAAACGACTTAGAAGTCATCTTTTACTTGTTTCTGCACACAGTTAGAGTGGGGCAACCCAACGTGGCCCCAATTCTACTAAAACAATTGTAATGACAATTGTCAACAATTTTAGCAAAATTTTCGCTTGTACCTCTTAAAGGTAGTAGAAGCGAAAAATTTGTGAAAATTTTTGAATTTTGAGTTATACTTTTAAAAAATATATTTTATTTTGAAAATTTTCCATTTTTTTTTGTTTCTACCACTTTTAAGAGGTAAAAGCGAAAATTTTGTGAATATTGTTGACAATTTTCATTACAATTGTTTTAGTAGAATTGGGGCCCAGGACGTCAGTGCGATGCAGACAAAATTTCGGCGCGCGCGTTCAAAGACTGCTACAATTACGATGCAAAAGTAAATAAATAAGCAAGGGATCATAAATTATTTCAATTTGGAAACAGATTGCAGCGTCACCGAATTTTAAACGTCATTTTTACGACAAGGTCCGACTACTGGGCCTACTTAATGAGAGTCGAAGTTACACTGCTCTTCCACATATGATATAACATTAGGTGTGATGACAGTTACTGTCACCACACTTTCCATCCACTGCACGTGTCCAGAAGTGCGCCAGTCTCCAGGATGCGCGCTGCAGAGAAACATTTGCGGCATCAACGCGTTGACGCGCGTCCGAGCATCATAGCGTATCCGCTGCGAACGGCGGATGGCGGCACAATTTGTTGAATTAAACCACTCGGCGGCGGCACAGACTCTCTGGAAAACGCAGAGCGACGTGCGATGTCTCTGGGTACTACTCTCAGGGACTAGGACAAAGGTCACGTTATTTTATCTTGGCGTTAAATGATGGCGGAAATGTTTGTATTCAGCGCACCCCGGACACGTGCGTCGTGCAGTGGGTGGAAAGTGTGACGACAGTAACTGTATGAGCGCAGTGCAGTTTCGCGCAAGATTTTGCAACTAAAATTATGGTTGGCTCTGTAATTCTTATGGGCAGGCGAGGCGCTTACCATCAGGCGAGTGACAAGCACGTCTCGTGACTTTCTTTAAACAAACTGTCGTCACTGTTGCTTACTTCTAGTGGAAGTAAGTGGAAGAGCAGCATAATTAAATAAATAAATAAATATTAATGTGTACGGGCAATTCACACCAAATACCTAGCCCCAAACTAAGATACCCTGTACTATGGGCACTAGATTACCGATGAACATACATAGATACGAATTAATTTGATCCTGACGTTAAGGTTCAATGCTATTTTTTTTATTAAAGAATTAAATTAAAAAAAAAAACAAAAAACACGTGAAATGCAGGCATAGATAGATAGATAGATAAATTCTTTATTGTACACATCACAAACAAAAATAAAAAAACAATAGTAGAAGAAGTAATACAAACACAGTAATAGTGTAGGCGGCCTGGACTTATCGCTAAAAGCGATCTCTTCCAGGCAACCTTTGGATGGAGAGGATTTGCTACAAGCGTGAAGGACGGGGTACACTATGATATAAAAATATTAGAAGGAAACAGTACATCAAATTCCTAATAATACTAAAAACTATGTTATGTTTAATAATATATTATAATATACATACAAATATACACAACAGAGTCACTTCATAAAACAGTGCCTTTTCATAATTACCCATAATTTAAAAGGAAATTTATTTATTCTGTGACAGGACTAAAATAATATGTATTTCTATCTTGTGGTAGGTCACAGCGTCGTTTAGTGTCTCGCAATATGTTTAAGATAACATCATGCAATTTAAACCGATAAAGGTTTGTTTGTTTATCGTAAGAGGTAGTGCTGGCCTCTGGTGTCAGAGTTTGTCAGGCCACCCGAAGGCCTCCGACATGGCTTAACGGCCGCTATTAATCAATAACAACCGGGACTGACAGCTTAACGTGCCCTTCGAAGCACGGAACGATGGAAACCCGCACATAACTTAGAAAAGTCATTGGTGCGGAGACTGCGGGGCCTAGGACCGAACCCGGTATCGTTGGTTTCCAAGTTGCACTATTGAACCTATAGGCTACCATCGCTCGATACCGATAAAGGTAGCGCAATGCATGTCGCTTATTGGCTTGACCTCTAACTGTATTTATTTATTCTGTGCTGTCGCACAAGATGAAAAGACACTGCGTTATTTAGCCGATGCGAGCCATAGCCCAGACCGGGCAAAGTATAGATACGCAGGTGAGCCCTACTTTTGTCGTAGCCTTACTAAAAACAATTTAACATACCATCTCGCCGCTAGAGGCGCTAGCGTCGCCATGCAAAGAGAACATCCAACTAGTGTGCGTCCCGCGTCACTCGTCGTGATTGCGCTGAATTGAGCTTCCGTCGGTCGTCGACAGGATAAAAAAACCGGCCGTGTCCTCGGCGCGGCCGCATTAAACAATAGCCAATCTACCTACTGTCTGAGCGGCCGGCTGCTACACGATCCAATTTGGTCACCCGATCAAAAATATGTGAAGATTGTTTTTTTTACTTGTTATTTACTGAGAGAAGGCTTTGGAGTAAGCAGTATGAGTAATAACCATGATACGTCTAGGTAAACAGTTGATAAATGAAGTATTCCGGTCGCGTTTTCTTGTTATTTCAGGGTTATTTTAGGGCGAACATAAACTAAAAGAGGCAAACAGGTTTTAAATTCTTGATTTTGAAATATATGTAAGATGCAGTCGAAGGCATCATGCATTTCATTTCTCCTTTGACGAGATCAACTAGAAACTGGCTCCTCTTGCCTCTGACTGCATCTTGTCGCCATATTGAATTTTGATTGCTGTCATGTCTTTAATTTAGTGACACTCGCAAGATTAAAATAAATCGATTGTTGTAAGAATCATCATAATTGGCCCAAGCGTCTGGTCTCTAGAGAGCGCCATAAAGGAACAAACATACATACATACATACATACATACATAGATGATCCGTTGCGTGCTGAGCGTACATCGACAAACAATCATCTGAGTACTCGTATCTGCCATCAGATGTGGCTTGAGCCTAAGACCGCGAATAGTCTGGTTTTAGTTTTTGAACGTATGTTTTATTAAATAATTTTTAGTTTGAACACATAACCCTTTCTTTGCTTTGCCGTAATCGGGTAAAAACAGCCTATGACACTCTTGTGATGAAGACGTATCGATTGATACCTCGCTTGTCAAAATCGGACCAAAGGGGGTGACGCTATGGTGGAACATCTATACAAACACATACAGAGACTGTAAAATTCCCTTCTTTTACTTCGCCATAGTAGGGTAAAATATGTATACAAACATACAAAGAAGTATAAATACATACATACATAGATTGCTAAACACTGATCGATTGCTGATTGGGTCGGTTCACCCTTTCCTTGCTTCGCCGTAGTTGGTTAAAAAGGCTCATTAACTCAGTTTTTAAGACCAGTCTCTAATATTTAAGGGCTTTTTTCATAAATTTGCTGGGTCAACCACAAACCTGATAAATGTGAAACTTTACATATATGTTTTAAAGATCTTTATATCTCCATGATCAAGTCAAAATCGTGGTTAACAGAACTTCATTCGATACATTTTCTTATCAAAAAATACTTTATTTTCATTGATATTTTGATTTTTCTACTCAATGGCTTAAGTTTTATCTCTAAGATAAATCTCACAGCAAGAAAATATAGTTTAGTATCCACTGTCAAGACCAAATTTACCTAACTAAATTATTAGCCTGCCAATAAAATAAATAACTTTGAGACTTACGTCATTTAATTCCGTGCTAAATTGTGTGTTCAAACAGTGCTAGTGATATTCAACCTTGTTACGCAGGCACTTCAGTGCTTTTCACAGGTAGCGGGTGGCCGAGTGTAGAGGCGGAGCTAGCGTAGGAAAATGTATTAATGGAGCCTTGCCTTAAACTCAAACAAATTCAAATTTACAAGTGAACTAGGTGTTACAAGTTGTAAATCAACGGGCTGATTGGGTCGGTTCATTTATGAAATACCTGACCAAGTCAGCTCGTCTGTACATCGCGCTAAACGTATGTATCGCTTTGACGAGTCGAGATTGGTGCCTGATTGAATCGTCGGACGAAATTGTGGTTTCAAAATAAAGGACACACTGATACTGGTTCACTGTTGGCAATCTGTGATTCACAGAAGCCACCTTTACTAGGTCTATTATTATCAGCTAGGCACCTACTGATTATTTCTGTTAGCTTCGCTGTTTTCCTGATGTTTAATACCTACCTACTCTGCGTACCTCAAATCCCAAAATGTAAAGTTTACAGACAAGCTTTTATGAGTGCCCTCTTTCTATGTAGGTAGGTACTAGATTCCATCCAAGTGCTTAGCAAATAATTTTTAGGGTTTCGTATCTCAATAAATAGAAAATACTGAACCCTTATAGTATCACTTCGTTGTCCGTCCGTCTGTCTGTCTGTTTGTCTGATAAGACCCTTTTTTCTCAGGAATGCATATAAGTATCCAGTTGAAATTAATATCAAATACTCAAGTCTGCTGTGAAAAAAACAAACTTCTAAGTCAACGCAATCAAATGACACGCGCCGTTTATGTCGCATATTTTGACACTCTCAAGTGAACCAAAACCTATAGGGTATTTCCCGTGGACCTAGAATCATGAAATTTGGCGAGAAGCAATGTCTTATAGCACGAGTAAAGGGAAAAATCTGAAAACCGTAAATTTAAAGTTACATCCCTCTTTTTTATATATTTTTTGTGAATCTAATTTGCAGTTGGTAAACTGACCGCAATCCATGTCGATGTATGGGGCAAAATTAAGTTCGTGCGGAACCCTCGATGTGCGAGTCCGTCTCGCACTTGGCTGTTTTATTTTTGTCATTGACTAGGTACAAAATGGTTAGAAATAAATTGTTGCAATATTTTTCGTTACCTACTCAGATTTTTGAAGGGGCTCCAGATCTTTCCATTTTTTAATTGAAACTTTTTGATTGAATCCAATACTAACTGCAACCGTCAATTCATTTACTTTCACTGCTGTCAATATCACTTAATGGATATAGGGGTACACAAAAAAAAACTTCATTCACTTGCGCCTCAAGCAGATAAAAGTCAGTTAACTTCTGAACGTTAACTAACTCTATCTATAGGTACCAGATTTGGAAAATAAAATACAATTCAATACTAATACAGTACACTTATATTGTACACTATAAGTTAATACACTCAAGTATACAAAATATAAATAAAAGAGTAAAATTGGCGGTCCTTTCGCTAAAGTACGATTTCTTAGGAAAAGTCATACTTAACCATGATTATCCTAGGATTAAACGTTAACAAAAATCTTTATATCTGATTACGACATGGGAGGTTAATGTGTATATGTGTATGTGTACCACGGTCAACAAATAAAAAAAAAAAAAAAAAAAAAAATATGAACGCTTTCACAATAAACCGACTGGCAGCCGTTCCTCGGTCAAGACTCGGACATGCACAGACAAGAAAACTAAAGCGACCGTCCCACGATTAGCGTCTGATGCTCTTGATAATCCTACTGTATGTCCATGGCTAGCTCAGGGCCCACGGGCTACGGTTGTTATGTGAGTCATCCTTTATTCCTTATCCTTACGTAAATTACGTAGATAAGGTGGGCATAAGAGAACTGCTTGCTTACTTGTCGTATGATGTAGTACTGGCCTCTAGTGTCAGAGTTTGTCAGGCAGCCCGACGGCCTCAGACATGGCTTATCGACTGCTATTAATCAATAACAGCCGAGACCGAGAGCTTAACGTGCCCTTCGAAGCACGGAGCGATGGAAAACCGCACATAACTTAGAAAAGTCATTGGTGAAAGCCTATAGGACCGAATCCAGTATCTTTGGATTCTAAGTCGCACTAGATAAGATAACTGAAATTCTGTCACAATAATACTCTCAACCCTAATAGCAAAACTAGTCAACCAAATAACCATCCCGCAAAATATAAATCTGCGATTCCCCAAATAGTCAAATAACGCGTTTTCAGGGCAATTTGCACCCTATCAGCCCCCCTGTAGCCCCTGCCCTTCAGGTAATGAATCCGAAAACACCTGTAACCTTGGGAATGATTCAGATCGATAGGGGTGACGAAATCTAATTTGGTTTATCCGACTGCAAGAGCGTGAGTGCCGGTGCGAGATTTTGAACCGACTGAAAAAAAAATGAGACTGATACCGACTTTATTTTTTTTCTAATATTAAATATGTTCATCAACATATTTTTTGTGGTTCAATTTGGATGGTTCTATTTTCATTTGAAAGCGTAAGCTTCCAGGAAAGTCCCATAAAAATTTCATGAAGATTGGTTTAGCAGTTTTTTTAGTATAATGGCGGGGAGGATACAGCATCCTCATATATAGGATACAGCAACATCATATTATCGTAGAAGTCTCTCAAAACAATAGCTCCCTATATATTATTGTTACGAACAGCTCAGTATTTATTTCAAACTTTCAAAATAATGTATCTTTGCAAAAACTTAGACAACTAGATAATAATAGAAATAACAAACTGTCCGTGTGTTTGTCAATCGCTACAAAGACCTTAACTTTGTACGAAGTAAACGGACGAACTTGGGATATAAATTATACTGAGAGACGCGCAATTTTACACGTGAATACCGTTTAATCAAACGAATATGAAAAGTAGGTTTTATGTCAAACATGTTTTATGTTTTTCTTGCAATGAATGAATTGTAGGGTAACTCATAGATGCTACAAGATATTAAACAGGTAACAATTTTGTTTTCTTCTATAGAATTACCAAGCTCTGTTAAACCTTACATAACCCATCAGTTTTAATAAAATACTTAGTTATCTAGCTAAAAGCTTATCAAACCAAACTTTTTACCATTTTTAAGTAGGTAGGTACCTATGTTTAAATTGACATAAAACAATTCAAACTAAAATACTCTGCTACAAGTTCGCTTCGCCAAAATGTGAACACGGGCGTAGTTCCGCCAATTACATTGCACGCCATCTGTCGTCAAGTAGCCTTACTAACGCCGCCTCCATTATAATTCACTAACGGTCCGCGAAACTGGGCAAAAACGGACTGTGTAACAAAACGCATTCCAATTATTAACCTCGTTATTTCACTGTAGAGATTAACGTACAAGATTATCTTTGTGCTTTTTATTATCTTGGAATCGTGCACCTGCCTTTTAACCGATTTTAAATAACTGCTATTTCCATCCATCAGTCGAACAATTCCGCTGGATGCACGAGTTCTGAACGTTTTTATTTTAATGTCGGTTGCAATTAACCTACAATTTTATGTTATAAACTGCCTCGTAAGCTCATATTTTGAATTGTAATCGCATTATATTTGTTAATGTTCCCCTATGGCAAACAAATTTATGTGTCCTATCTGTGACCTAATTATGACCCTTCGTTTGTAATAAACACTAACTTATGTACTTGTACTCTTCAATGTTATATAATTAGAATTGACGGTTACTAGTGATATAGTGACATTATTTTATTTTGGGCCTAAATTATTCAAAGAGGCTAAAGTAAAGGTTTTTTCGGGACAACTTAAAATATAATCTTGTAGAACAACTAAAAATGCACGCAGACACTGATACTTGACGTAAATGTACCTAGACACTAATTTGCAGGTTAGTTCGACCTGCAACTGTCGCACGACGGTCTACATTGCTAAACCCACTCTATAGACAAAGAATAAATATTAGACTCATGTGCCAAGTGTCTGTGTACTTGTATTGTTACCCTAAGAGTGAACAAATTGCATTGACCGTGGTAACGCTGTGACGGTTAGTTATCTCGCGACCACATATCTGTCATTTCGTGATCGTTAACACGCGAATAATACCATTTTAGTATTTTATGCGCATCAATTCATTTCGCACAAATGTAATTCATTAACAAAGATGTCCTTACACAGACACAAGCTTGTTTATAAACTTGGGTAATTCCATCAATGAGGCCAGCAGCTCGCGTGACGGCCCCGACCTGCCCCAACAACTCTCGTACGCACATACACCCACGCTTACACACGATATGAATGCTGGGCATAAATGGCTTAATATAGAATGTGATATATCAAAATACTTTAAGAGATTTTTCTTGGAAATCGTCTGAAAAAGCTCTGTGATTTTGTTGTCTATTTTTTATCACCATGAAATATATAATCAATCACGTAGCATTACAATACTTACATTATTGGATTTGATGTTATCTATATAACAACTTCAAACGTATTGGAAATATTCATCACAATCAACAGCTGGAAGACATCCACTTCTGAACATAGGCCTCTCCAATGGAACATCCCTGCATCGGTTCCCCGTGAATCTCACCTCGACTTCTCGGTCTACCTCGTGGGGGGGCATCCCACACTCCGTCTTCCAGTCCGTGGTCGTCACTCAAGAACCTTTATTTTCTATTATACCTTAATAATAATGGTTATCGGAACAGTTATGGAAATAATGACACTAGAACTAAAAACACTACAAAAGTTTTTTTTTAAACCGGAGTAGTATCGTCGCAAATACAGGTGATACTGTTAGTGTTGTGTATCGGGATCAAGCTATTAATGAAAGTATGAACAATGGTATGGTGCCGCGCGTAATAAAAGAGTGAGAAAGAGGATAGACCATTTGACTGCTCGTAAAACCTTATCCACCCGCAGTTACTTCAGTTATCCTTGATCATGGCGCTTGCAGCAGTGCCGAAATATCGGGAACTCATTAAAAATAGAATTCATGATAAATATCACGTTTCTAATGATTCTACTACTAGTGTTAGTTAGTTTTAAACAATAATAATCTTAATCTTAAAGTTCACACATTGAATTCCCTCAAATCCAACTCTTTAAATTTTTGTCATGCAATTAATAAAAGCTGTAACTTACTACTCATCGGAAAACTAAACAGCAATTAATAAAATGACCTTTTTTGCGATAAATTCCTATGATTTGACCTATTTCAAATTAGAAGCTGGAAGCAACTAACTAGAAGATTAAAAAAGCATCATTGCTAGCTTATAAAGGCATCCAGCTCAGTGTTTTTACGAGTACGTTATATTTATAATTACCTAAGTAGGCGACGGTTAATTATCATGTTTTAATATCATTATTAGTATGACAGATGTTCCGGTCGTACTGGCTAAAGGTGTTCGCTAATTCTAAGTAACGAAACTTGAATAATTAATATACTCACTAAAGAAATTATCAACAGATCTTATTATTCGACTTCCAATAATGATTATTTTTTGTCAAAAATGTGAACACTTCAAACGCTCGTACTTCGGGAACGCTCGAACCAATTTTTTCTTATTATTGGAACTAGTTAAAAAATTACTAAACCGATGTTGATAAAATTTCTATGTGACCAATCTGAAAGTATATCCTTGCAAACCAAAAAAAAATATTGAAATTGGTTCACAAATAACGGAGTTCTGAGGTAACAAACATTAAAAAACCTCCTCCTTTTTTGAAGTCGGTTTAAAAGAGGAAGATCTCTTATTTGTAGTGCCATATACATTATATCAAAATTAGTGCAATCAATTTTTTTTATATTTTTGTTTCAAAGAATTATTGATGTACTTGTCCGTATATTTAGTTTATTTTGATGATAAACCTGTAATTAAGCGCTATAAAACTTTATGATACTATGCATCTTTATTGTTATCAAGATCAATCAAGATCCAAGATATTTATTCGCATGGGCCCCCATACTCGTGAAAGATATAGAAGTGTACATATTTTTATTGTTAGGTAAGGTAATTTGTCATAATTTTTGTTTTTAAAAGTTGATCATTCTCAAAAAATAAATCCACGTATTATTATTTATGTTTTAATAATTATTAATCATTCAATCAATCAAAATCTCTTTAGACAAAGATAAAAAAAGAAGTTTGTTGTAAACAATAAGAACAATGGTGTGTTTATGTCAATTATTTCTTGCAAAAAATAATAACTCTTGTTCTCTTGTTAAAAACAACTACTATGTAGAACATTTTATCACTTTATTGAGACTATAGTTTGCCAACGATTCGTTATCTCTATCTATATATATGTAATGTTGTCGCGAGTCCTAGGGGGTTGATGTACCAGAAGAGGGACCGACGCTTAGTGGACAACATTATGAAGTAGGTAGAGAGGAAACCGTCCTTTTGGATTTGGATAGTAGATTTCTCTCTCATAGAAGACAACACGCTCGCAGCTGAAGTAGCTTGAAGATCTTGCTCTTGATTATTTATTGCTCTCCTTATCCAACATCTTTGGCCAGAGTACATCCCTGGGGCTCTAGTATTGTTATTATCACAGACCTTTTGTTCCTCGACAATACGGATCAAAACAACCACGAGCGAAAATACTATCACATAGGTATAGTTAAATGACTCCAGATGTAATAAACGTATTCACACATTTTTAAAACATTATTTCGCAATATATTGAGTTCTGCAAATTCAATGACAATGTAAGAATGACAGGTTAAAGGTTAATATTTGAATTTTAGAATAAACTATAGACAAACTATCAAATGAGATTTTATAATGTTGTTGTTGTCACAATGTAGTTAGTCACAATGTCATAGTTGAATCGTTCATTTCATGATTGTCATACTAATCCCTGAACTTAAATAAAACCTGTTTTATAAAAATTTTATACAACAGCTAGCAGCTGTGTCACACTCACACACAATCTCAAAAATAATACCTCAGACCTTCAGATAATATCCTGCAATTTGAATGAGAATAGACAAAACAGAGCGAGACAGAACTATGTTAGAACGAAACGGGAATAGAACAAATGTCGCTCGTTCTAACATAAAAACAGGAGTAACGAACTAAAACGCCAGGTGTGACCGGTGCCATGTGCTTGCCGACAGAAAACTATGTTTATTTATTCGTACAACAGCAGTTTTACAAGTCACCAATTTAATTGCAGCACGAAATGTGGACGGGCTTCCGAAGGCTGTTAGATTAATTTTAGCATGCTTTGAAAATTATCTAAAATAGAAGCAATCAGAAAATTTTCTAATAAGGTTGTTTGAACACGTTCAAAATAAGATTTTCGATAACTTTTGACGAAACATCTGAAAATAGTAAAAAGAGAAATAAAAACTAAAATCATAGTCGAATTTATAAGTATCCATAATAAACGAAATTATAATTATTATCCAACGTGTACCCACCTATTTTATAACATCAGAAAATAACAAATAAGAACAAGCAAACCAAAAAACATATACCAATATTGAATTTTAGTTATATCCTGAAAATAATAAAATATATTCAACGAGAATTTTACATCGGATAAAAATAACAAACAAGGAGTAAAAACCTACACTTCAAGCGTCAACAAAGCTACAAGCGCCATCTATGAAAGATTTCGATTGTGCGCCACCTATCGTCGAGTAGAGGAACTTTTATCACCTTCTGGCCAACGAACGTTCAACAAACATAAAGGACACCTAATTGAAGTTCCATTCACTAGGTGGCACTGTTCACAATTTCAAAACTTTCAATGAAAACATAATAATTTGATGATAGAGTTATACAAAACGAATACACCAATTTGCTTGAGGATAATAACACCTTTTAGATCTTATACCATTTCATCATAAATTCAATATGAATCCTTCAGTTTCCATTACTAAACCACTAATCAGTCGCCATCTAACATTACCATTGCATGTTTGTCTTTCATTTTTTTTCATTTTGTGTTAACATTTCCTTTATTTTACTTACTTTTATTTGCTTAATGTTAAGTCTGTGGTGTGTCTGTGTTGTTATAGCTTATTTTGGCACCGGACGGCACGTTGCAGACGGTCAAGAGCGAGTCTCGGCGGGGCCGCGGCAGAGGGCGCTCTTCAACAACTCCTGTGAGTACACACCTCCACTTTTCTTTTCTTTATCTTTTTGTTTTCTTTATCATATATGTGTTCTTCTTTTGTTTTGATTAACATAGTCATAATTAACAACTTTCATATTTTGATAACTCAAAAACATATTTTTTAAACGGTGTGAGAGGGACCTTTTTATATCCGAGCTTTTATCGATTAAATCAATATTCAGTAGGAATGTATTTCAAAAAGAATTAAAATGGATGATAACATCCTTTCTCCATTTAGTTAATAACATACAGAACATATTCCGAATGTAGCTGAAAAATGTTAACAAGTGGAATAAAAAGTACAATAATAATTAGGTATCTGAAAAAATAAGAAGTTTCTAAAACAAACTAATTAACTATTTTAACGGTCAAAAGAAATCATGTGTTATTATTGTTACAATAGAGAATAATTATATCCTGTCCTACTACAAATTATTACAAAAAATTATAAGATTCGAATTAATTTATTAGATAAGAACTGAGTGAAAATACATGTCTATTCCTCGAAGTCTTTTCATCGAATGCTTACATCCTCGAAGGGTCTTTTCTGCGAATAGTCTAAATTGCGAAAGGTACGTTTGGTCGAATGGTCAAAATTGTGAAGGTTTATTCCTGCGAAGGGTCGTTTGTTCGAATATTCTAATAAACGAGCTAACACACACATCCACATATTTTATTCCTGATTATTACACTACTGCCCAAAAAAGGAGTGTAATTTCTTTAGGGTTATTTTTTAAAATTTATGGCTTGTATCTAAAGTTGTTCTTACCTATTAGCTTTTAGATTATATGAACAAAAACAAAAAAGTACCAGGTTAGCATATATTGCAGGAGTCGACATTATTTCAAGACAAGACTCATTTGGTGGAAGGAGAACTTGTACTCAAGAACTTGGTAAAGTACTAAGTATGTACCTATTTTTTTTTTATGAATATTACGCATTTTCAACAATATTACATAAGTAGCTACGCGTGAAATACTTTATTTTTTATTGGGTTAGAAATTGGTAAAATATTAGTATATTCGATCATACGACCCTTCGCAGCAATAAGCCTTCTCAGTTTTGACCATTCGAGCAAACGTACCTTCGCAATATTGAACATTCGCAGTAACGACCCTTCGAAGATGTAAACATTCGATGAATAGACTTCGAGGAATAGCCATACGAACTACGCACAGACTTTATCAGTATCACAAAGTACTAAATAGGATGGTTGTATATTCCCCAATCCCGGCAACATAAACTTGAGATAACATTTTAAGAATGCTACTGTCAGGTATTCAGTGACCTCGAGTGCCACGAACCTCCCAATGCCTTGTTGTGACTGCGCCGAGTGAATTTATTTACATTTCCACGTATAAATCAGCGAACAAAACGGGGTTACTCTCGCTTTCGCACGTCCGAATATAGGAATAACGTGTCGCAGTTCAGGGCCAACAGACACTCGCCCAAATACACACCCATTCAACGAGATTAATAGACTACCCTCACAAAATGCCAACTTTTACTTCTATTTAACATACATTGACGAGTTTGATCCCACTTTTAAACGTGCTTCATTTTTTTAAAGTACTTAATCTGCAATGTGTGTCGTACAAATTGAAATGTTACGTGAAAGTATGGAAGGATTTTTCCGCGTCGCCCGCGGCTCGCCACCTGTGGTTCATTCAGCGGATTTGGTCAAATTGTAAATTAATAATTGGAAGATACGCAAGGCCGGTCGGTGACCTTTCGCTTTCGGTTGTTTTGTTGACGGTTTCGTTGGTTTGCAGTTGTTTGGATTTTATAATAGAAAATTATTTATTGCACAAGAAAATAAAAGTACCTACTTACGCATGCGAAATAGCATTTATTTACATTTAACTAAAATTTGTGTAACATGTTAGTAGTAGTATACTGTTATGATTTACTGAAATGACCGTAACAAAAAAATTGTACATTATGATACAAGTGTGCTATGTTGGTCATTATACTCGAGGCAGATTATTCGCGCGAGCCGTATCAATTTGCATTGAATGTAATAGTAGATTACTGCATCGAGCGGAAAGTGACTGCCTCGAGTGCAGCAAGCAGTCACATAAGCGAGTGTCAGTAATCAATCTACTACTACATTCAATGCAAATTGATAAGGCGAGCGCTAGGCGAGCGTAATAAGTGAGCCGAGTGTGTAGGTAATGATCAATGCACACGCGTTTCATACGACGTTTATCAACACATTTGCGAGGAAAAAATCAGACTTGTATTTTAATTAACTTTTAATTATTGAAACAATTACCTAGTGAAAGTACAATTCTCAAAAAGATACCGAACCGTTTTTATTGACATTTCTCTCTAGATTTTGGTGGCAACAGGCTATCACTCGCGTCTCGTGCCTCGATTAGTATTTCCGGCGGGGTCAAATCTACGTATTTGCTCTTCTTCTCTACGTGAAGTCAATATTTTTGATAATAGTTAACCATACAACGAAAACGTTAACAAACATCTATGGAAAATGGCGCGCTGGTTTTGTTTATCTCGCGCGCCGCGCTAGCGATGCGCGCGCATGTGTAAATAAAGACACTGGCAAAAACGCCATACATCCTATATAAAAAAATATAATAAACACGAAATAAAGTTTTGGATACGCATATTAAGATAAATTATGTAGTGAAAAATACATATTTTGATTAAATGATGATAATAATAATAATACATTTTGATTTCCAAAAGAACACTTATTCTATTAGGTACACATTATAAACACACAGTTAAACAATTTAGAATAAAAATACCAAGTAAATAGCGAGTCTCAAACTAGGCCGGAGCCTGTATCTTGAGGCTCTGAGAGCGATGAACCAAATTTAAGTATATTAACAAAAACTATAAATATAATAAATATAATTTTGAAATAAAGTGTTTTCTTATATGATGATATATTTGATGATTGATTTATTATATATGTAACCTAAACTAGGTTATTTATAGGTAGGTACACAAAAATATTCATTTTCATAGATATAAAAAGATTCTTCTTTGCGGAGATTGATAAAGAATTGTAAAGTAAAAAGCACTAGTGTGTACTAGGCTGAATTATGAACCTAAATACGTTGCCATAAGAGTCACTTTACGAGCAAGTGTGTTGAAAATATATTAATCCTAAACTAGCTGCGGTAAGTTTTCTTGGATAAAAGTATCCTTATGTCCTATTTGTATCCAGGACCAAAGAACGTTGAGGGGCTGAGGGCTATAATAATAATCTACACTAATATTATAAAGAGGAATTGATTGTTTGTATGTTTGTTTGTAATGGATGAACTCAAAAAATATTAAACCGATTTTAAAAATGCTTTCGCCTGTTGATACTCAATTTTTTTGAAAATTTGAACAGTTCTCTATGAAAATTGCAATAATGTAATCCAAGGTATCAAAAATACAGAACAGAATGACACTCTGCCATGGAAACGAAATAATAACAAGTCTGGCAAGTACGTGAGTAATAATGCAGTTGTCAACGGTCAAAAAGCACTACTGAATGATTTTGAATTACGCTTACTGGCGTTTCTTTTTTAGAAGTTACGACGAATAGTGTATGGGTACAAGAATTCATCTATCTATAAAAAACACGACTGCCCTGTCAAAAAAAAAGTATGCCAAAGAGTATATATACTGTTGGAATGTGCTTATCAAGGCCTTCAATTTGATACCTATATTGTAAAATTCGAAGTTTTTTTCGCATTTGATAATGGAGCCATCCTGCCGACATATTGCTTTTTTTTTCAAAAAAGTATTCCTATGATCCTATGTTACTCGGGGGGATATAAGGATTCTAACGATACACCATACGTCTAAATTTGTTCAGGCATTTAAAAGTCATGGTGGAATAAAGAAACTCACATACATACATACAAACATACATACAAACATAAATACAAACATACATACATACAAACATACATACAAACATACATACAAACATACATACATACAAACATACATACATACAAACATACATACAAACATACATACATACAAACATACATGAATCCTAAAAACATTACACTTCTTTTTTTGGGTAGTCGTGCATAAGAAAATTGCCTCTGAGTGAGAATTGTCTGTGAGCGCTATCCGTGCGAAGGCCCCGGCTTCGTTTAGTCACTATTATTAATAATTTAATTTGTTATAGATACCAAATTTTGATTAGCTGTCGAGTAGTTTATTATCGTTAGCTCGCCTTCTACTCATCGGACTGCGAAATGAAGTACACCTGATTTTACTTTTTAACTTAAACTATCCAAATGTGAAAACCGCAATTCAATCGGTCCATTAGTGTTACGGGATGCGCTAATAAACATCTAGAAAGACACACACGACATTTAATAACGTTACATTCAATTATCTTCTTTGTACAGGCTTTTTGTGACTTACTGATTTATTATTGATATAGATTATGATATTCCATACAAATACGTAGATACATAATATAAATAAGTAAAATAGAATTAAATGGTTATGAAGAAGAAGGCTTTGGCAAGAAGGGATGAAAATAGGTGGACCAAGGCAGTCAACGAATGGTATCCAAGAGAAGGGCTATACTCAGCAGTGGGTGGATACGGGCTGATTAGATAAATAGAATGGTTATGAGGGAAGGCGCGTAAAACTTTTTATTTAAACTCATATCGTAAAATCCGGATTATGAACTCAAAAATGGTGGCATAATCATCACGCACACATTATTTCTCTAATAAGAAAAAACAATTATTATAACACTGTTTTTTGAACTAAACGATGTTCTAATATATATTTTTTATCATTAGAGCACCAATAAGGCTCCGCACCTACGAGGATTTTTGTCATTTATTGTCTATGGCGGCGCGTGTTAGACCGGCAGCCCGATTACAGAACTTGGTTACAATCGGATTATCACTTTTTTCATAGCAATTTCGACTCTATCGCAAGGCATTAGTAATATCGATACTGACAATCCGATTGAAGCTAAGTTATGTGGTCGGGCCCCGTATGCGCGCGAATTTGCTGTGGACTGGATTTTGGCGCCATAATTTACTTTACATTAGTATGTACCTAACCTATTTTATGTGATTTATTATGTTGATCAAATGTTTTATCCTGATTAAAAATGTGACAAAGATGTGTTAAACATGTGAAAGCAGTATTCGTGAGGAGAATTTGACTCCACCTGACATCACGGAACAGCAACGAACATGACGAACGAGCTTTTACCAGCAAAATCAAGCAAAAATGACAACTTTTTTTTTCATTAAATGTAAGTTCCTATTGCATGAGTGTAGATAAAGTAGTGTAAGAAACGGCACATAACTAGGCGGTAGCTCAGCACTCGAGGATACTATTAAAAAAGTCGCCTACGGCTCGTTTTTTAAACTCACTCTCGTGTTTTAATTCTCCTCATTATGCAACCGTTTCATAAACTACTATATTTGATTTGCTTTTATGGATGCGATTGTGAAGTCAACTAGGCCGATTTTGTGTCTCTTTAGCGTGATTCAGGCGGCAACTAGTTGAGCCACCGATGTCCCTCAGGAAGGCCAGTAGTTCACTATTTCGGCGCAGGCTTCCCTCAGGGTTGTAGGTAATTGCTCCCAGGAACTGTTCCTTTTTCCACTCCAAGAGCACGTGCGTGGCCGTTTCTTCTGACCCCATGCATCCTCTGCGCAAGGCGCTGTCTGTGACACCTAATTCAATAATTCAAAGCGGTGGCTCAGCCAAAATAAATCTGAAAAGAGTTCGAGTTTTTGACTGGCAAGAGCAGAAGAGTTCTCGAGTGAAGACCGCTTGACCGTTGACGACCAACGGAAAGCGTCTGGTAGCGAGCTCAGTGGCGTGCATTAGGCCAGGCCTATGTCCAGCAGTGGATACGTATAGGACTGATGATGATGATGAAGAGCAGAATGAGTGTCGCATTAGCTGTTCACGTAATAAATGTAGAAGTTAAATCTCTATTTCATCACCTGATAAAAATCAAAATGTTTTGTTGAATTCGAAACCATCTGGTAGATTGCTAAGTTTGAAAGCTCTAGGACACGGTCATTCCAACCACAGTTGGCAATCAAGACATATCGATCACAAAGCTTCAACAACCAACATATCATTAGCAAAATGATTGAAATAAAAATACTAAAAACGACAATTCCCGTAGGATCCCGCAGAATCCTGTTTAATCCATTACCGATAGTGCTTTTTGTTTTCTATTCAGAGATGTCTTCATCCATTTGGCTCGCGAGAGAGTGGAATGCGTTCTAGGTTTCTCTTCGCGAAAACATTCGGAAAAGGTATTCTTTGTAGGTTCTCAAATTTTTGTTCCGTTCCTCAGTGTGAAAAATGGTCGAAAAGTTGAGAGTAGATATTATTGAAATTTAAGGTCTTTGCTTTAAAAAAAAAACATCTATTCGCGCACAAATTAATGTACAGTCAAGATAAGAAACATTAAAATATTATTATTGCCTTTTTTGTATTTTATACACGAACTAGCTGCGCCCCGCGGCTTTGCCCGCGTGCAAACAAGCCACCCCGTCCACCCACTGGATGGAATTCGAAAAAACTTTCGTTAGCTGATTCCCCTAGGGTTCTCGCGGAATATTTCCTCAAATTTCAAATCTCTAGATCCACCGTTAGGCTTTGCGTTGTCTGTCAGTCAATAGTATATCACGGTACTGATATATATAGACATAGATTTCAATTCGTGAAAATTCGACATGTTTTAATGATATTGAACGACAGCCGGAATGAATCGAAAAACCGCTATAGGTACAAATATATTTAATATAAAAAAATGGTTTTAACGAAATAGGTAGTTAATTATTAGGTTATTTATAAAATGCTTCTCTACAAAAGCTTAAATTTAAGCACCCTAGATGAAGAACAAAAATAATTATATCATTACCTATTTACTCTTAACTAAATTTAAACCTAGAATTGAATAGGTTAAGAAATTAATCCTATCCACACACCTACCAACTAGTTACAACAATATCTATACTCATAAAAAAGTAGTAAGTTACAAAAAGTCTGTACAATGAAGATACATTTAAAAAGTGGTCTAGTATACTTAAAATAAGCTACTGAACTAGAACATAACATTTTTATAAATGGTGTCTGTCTTCTGGACAAATGGACCGATGCGGTTTTCACTGTTGGATGAGAAGCGAGAAGAAGCTGAGCAATCGATAAAAATGATCGATAAAAATGATGATAAAATTAATATATTTATGAAATGTGGCTGAACAAATTAGATAAAATGTGGTATATTGTACTTTATAGGTAGTTTTGGTCCTGGAATAATGCAAAGATTAATTTTAACCCAGAGAAATGACCACGCGGACAAAGCCGCGGGCACAGCTAGTACATAATATCACGCTAGCTATACCGCTGTCTGTCTGTCTGGCGATACAAATAGAAGTACCTTAATATATGAGGCAGTAGAGATGTAGAGATAGACCGGTTTTACCGGCCTTAGATGCGGAGTTTCATTTCGCAATATTATCTTATTAATATTTTCAATACAAAACAAACCTAACCACTACATTAAAAAGACAAACCTTAGGTTATAATTAGAGTGATAGGTATACATATAGGTAGCCCAACTGCTCTAGCCCACTACCAGTTGGTAAAGTACAAAACATGCTGGGGGCATTGCCCCGTTGAATTGCAATGCTGATTCGATGAGCAAATTAAGTACCATAGAACCCATTTGAAGATATATCATTTTTTGTGTTGTAAATATTTTCCTACAAATAAGTATCTAAACGCGGCATATTAGTCTATGGTTAAAAAACTTAAATCGATTGTCTATGTTGAGATATCTACTTTCCGGCTTGATTTCAATAAAGTTTGGTTTATTTATCATGAAGTTTAAATTAAAACTACCCACATACTTTTTTTTATTTTAAACATGGTGGTATGGAGATCGTAGTGTTCCTTCAAGGGGATCGGGTTAGAAATGAAGCATTAAACTTAAGATTTTGCTTGATTAGCATAACTGCGGGGCGCATATATGCCCGCGTGAGAAGTTTGCCTCCCCCGTTCACCCCCTTAAGGAAGGAATTTAAAAAAAACCTTTAGTGCAACTCTAGGATATTCAAGGAATATGTCCTCCAAATTTCAAGTCCACCGGAATAATCCTTCGCTTTCCACGAGAGACGAGCATAACAATTAATGGTTTTCCTATCGCACATTAATTATTTCACATAAATTAACTGTTTTGGTATGCGTTGCCTGTCAGTCAATCACGGTTTGGTTGAAACAATCTCTTACACAAAATCTAACATGTTTTCTAATATTTTCTTGGTACAGTTTTTTTTGTTATATACTGCTTTGATATAACGAAATCATAAAATGTTTTATACTTATGGCAAATCATGTAGACGATTTAAATTATACGAGTATGTCAAAAAAACAATGTATAATTTTCGAACAACTAAAACTCGAAGAGAAGGAAATGGCAGAAGTTTCCAACTTCTGCGCGAAACATAATTCCGTTTCCAAATAATAACCAACAAAGGTAAAAACAAACAAAAGTGAACCCCTAAAACAATCCCCTTCAGAACAGGGGTCAAGGTGACGGCTCCGGTGGTCTCTTGTTATGTAAATCGGGTTCTGTAAGGCAAACCTTTTTGAGGCCCTAATTAACACTACAAAAGAACATGGAACTGACATTTTAAGAGATTTTATATATGGATATTATTAGTATACTTAGGTATGTAGGTAAAAAGAAAAGCGTTCAATTCAAAGAAAATAAAAAGCAATAAAATGCGTTCTTTTGAAAGACAGCCTTAGTTTTTGCACGTATCTTTAAAAGGAGCAGGGGCGCACAAACTAAAAAGATTGCCTACATTGACGTCTTCTAGCATGTGAAAAGGTAGACAAGACTGGAAAGTAGAAGCCTTCGAGAAAAATATTTGTCTACAGAAAACACTTCGCTTCGGTTTTGAGATCTATTAACTTTATCTCCTTATAATGTAATATTTACTATATAAACTAATGAAATTATACTGGGCGTTATGTAGTGACGCATTTCACCTTTTCATACAAACGTATAGTTACTGTGTGTTCATTCAAAAACGTTCATTCGGATTAGATCAAACCCAATCTTTGTAGATAGATTTTAGGGTGTTCCATTCGTTCGCTGGCCTATATTTAAAAATTATTCAACAAACAGTGTGCACATTATTTCTACTAGAAGTCCTAGATATAGTTAATTTCCATTGTAACAACCAGATATTAAAGTTCTGAAGCTCCGAAGATAGTTTCGGTTTACTCCGGCTGATAAAACCTTACCTTACCTCTAGGTAAGGGACATTCTTCTCTTCGATAACGTGGAAACTTGTAGCATTTTCTGTGAAAAGTTGTAATGGGAGGCTAAGGGTGCAATTTAGAGCATGTAAAGTTGACACCTTTTGCAACATACCAAGATTTTTTCAATAAAAATAGGTAAGAATACGTAAGTATTGTTTAACTGTGTATAGTTGTATACACCTAAAAATAATAAATAATTATTAAACAAAAAGCCCAACTGCGAACAAAACTAAAAAGAGGCAAACAAGCTTAAGATTCTTGATTTTGAAATATAAGTTGCAGTCGGAGGCATGAGGAGTAGCTCGCCAATTCTAGCTGATCCCGTCAAAGCAGAAATGAAATGCGTGATGCCTCCGACTACATCTTACATTTCAAAATCAAGAATCTAAAGTTGGTTTGCATTCGGGTTTTTTGTTTTTAGGGTTCCGTACCTCAAAAGGGAAAAAAGGAACCCTTATAGGATCACTTTCTTGTCCATTTGTCCATTCGTCCGTTCGTCTATGTCTGTCAAAATACTTTTTCTCAGGAACGCGTATATCAAGTTGAAATGTAGGCAATCTCTTCGAGCTGTGAAAAAAAATAAAGTTCTAAGCCATCATCATCATCAGCCTATATCTGTCCACTGCTGGACGTAAGCTTCTCTAATGCATGCCACTGAGCTTGGTCTTCAGCTCCCTTCATCCATTCCCTTCCAGCCGCTTTTCGCAAGTCGTCACTCGACCTAGCCACAGGGCGTCCTACACTACGTTTGCCTAAACGTGGTCTCCACTCGAAAATTCGTCTGCCCCAACGTTTATCGGTTCTTCGGGAAATGTGACCAGCCCAGTGCCACTTAAGCTTGCTTATCCTTATGGCTATGTCGGTTACCTTGGTTCTCTGTCGGATATCTTCATTACGAATCCTGTTCTTCAGAGATATTCCAAGCATAGCTCTTTCCATTAACTGCAATCGGTTCCGGGTCAACAAGATCGTTAAACATGATCTTGGTCTTAGCTATGTTCATTCCGAGACCGATGCGTCGTGAAGCATCATCTAGGTTGGTCAGCTGCTTTGCAAGTCTTGCAGCAACTCCGCCATTAGGACTATATATTAGGCAACTCGTATGTGTGAGATATTCTCGCCGTTGATATTAATGCCCATTCCTTTCCAATCCAGCGTCAACAATATATCTTTAAGGGCATTAGTGAACAATTTCGAAGATATAACATCCCCTGTCTCACTCCCCTGCGCCAGTTGGATATTTGCTGCTTGTTTTGTACTTGGACACTCATAGTCACGGTATCATACAGAAACCTCAATAATTTGATGTATCGCCAGTCCACTTGAAAACGCTGCAAAGACTCCAGAACCGTCCAGGCTTCAACGGATTCAAAGGCCTTCTCATAGTCCACAAAAGCAAGACACGCAGGGACTGGTTTTACTCTTCAGATTTCTGTATAACCTGCCTCACTATGTGTATGTGGTCTATGGTGCTAAATCCTCCACGAAACCTGGCCTATTCATGCTGGAATTCAAGCATCAAGTCTTCTTACGAGACGATTGAGATGACCGTCGAAAACCACTTATAGAAGTGGCTCAAGGGTGAAATAGGTCAGTAGTTCTTTAAAAATGTTTTATCCCCTTTTTTAAAGAAGAGTTCTACCAAACTCAACATCATCGTTTTCCATCAGGTGAGATCATGGTCAAACGATTGCGAAGAAAGTGATTAAAAAAAACACTTGCTCCACTCCTCTGGAGTTCTCCCACTGTTGAGAACGTTGCTAAATAACCCTTGAAGCTCCCGAAGTACGGGTTTCCCCCCAGCTTTCAATAGCTCCGAAGTTATACCATCCTCGCTGGGGGCCGTTCCATTCTTAAGTTGTTTGGGCGCCATTTCAATCTCGTCTAGGATGACGTCGGGCAGTTCATCATAGTGGCGGGTCAGTATTGCGTGGGAATCCTCTTTGTTGGGTTCGGGTCTAGAAGCATGCGAGTCGTACAATCAGCCATAAAAGTCTTCGATCTCAGAAAGGATCTCCGACTTAGAGACGATGGTTGTGCCATTACTGGTCTTGATCTTCGTCAAATGGGATCTACTCAATTGCCGGGCGAAGACTTTGCTCGTCCCAATTTTGCTCAATTACCTTTCCTATTCGGCGTGAATTTGAGCATCGGAGGTCGCGTTGCAACAGCTTAATGTTGTTTTTTTTATTTAGTTCTCTTTTTTTCTGACGGTGTGGCTTGCTGTTGCTCCCGTCGGTCGCTCACTATAAGCCGAAAAGCCTCATCCGAGATTTTTGACTTCGTGCCCATTCGCTGCAGCTGACTAAATGTAGTGCTTTCTTCACTAAAGATTCTCACAACTTTTTGAAAGTTCTTTTGTGGTTTCCAAGGCAGCGAATCGATTTTCCAACTTGAGTTGGATCTGATCGGATCCAACAGTGGCCTGGAGCAGGTTGGGTTGGAGCGTAGACTTCACCAGACGACATCTTTTCAGCTTGTGGTCGATATTCAAGAAGCCTCCGACAAGTCGACGATCACTACCGGTATTAAACGTGCTGATCACTGAGACATCCCTGAATATGTGCTTATTGTCTGTCATGATGAAGTCAATCTCATTTTTAGTCACAGTGTCGAGGCATTGCCAAGACAACTTATTCTGGGGTTGCTTTTTGAAGAATGAATTCATCAAAAAGATCCCCTCTTTTTGCAAAAAGTTAACTAGCATTTGTCCCCTGTGATTCCTGTCTGCCGTTGGACCTATTTTCGATTCACTGCAAATCTGTACTTGTACTTTGGCGTTAAAGTCTCCCATGATAACGTTGTAGTGGGCCCTTGTGGTGTTATGTAGGGCTGAAGATATGTCATCAAACATATCTTCTACCTCATCATCCGAGTGTGCTGAGGTCGGAGCGTAAACCTATGACCTTAAGGCTATACCTTTCGTTCAGCTTAAGAATCAGGTACGGTAGTCAAGACACTGGATATTCCTTCACATTATCATTGAGGACGTTATTGACGAGGAACCCCACGCTACCCTGAGACTGCTGTTCGCCCTCTCGGAAGTAGAACAAGTGGCCCGATTCCAAGGTAATTGTGTCCTCTCTTCGGACTTCACTTAACCCTAGAATATGCCACCTGTTCTTTGTGAGCTCCGTCTCGAGTTGCGCAATGTATTCGTCAAGCCTAATCGTTTGTCTGTTGTACGTAGCCATAGTCATTTGTTTTTGTTTTGGGTGCCCTACGGTAGACTAGGGATTTTTCGCACCACCTGCCCTGCCATTTCCGTGACCGCCGCCTTGGTCAGGACTAGCAGGGCGACCGGGAACTGGGGGTTATTTTTAAAATGTCCCGTTCATGATGAGGTTTTGCTCATAATCACCACAGTCGGCATGCGGGTTGGCGATCGCAGGGCGTAGCTTCTCGCACCAGTGACGCTGCTGCCCGTCACCGGCTTGTGTCATTGGGCTACGCTTGTTTTTGGGATAGATATACCGCCGTCCGTCGGTCGTTAGAGCCTCGTTATCCAGCAGGATGACCGCGGCTTAGAGCAGTTAGATCATTTTCGCTCCCATATATCCCCAACTATAACTACTCAATAACTTCTAAGTCAACGCAATCAAAAGATACGGCCGATTTTCGGCTCTCGCAAGGTAATCAGAACCTATAGGATCCTCCCCGTTGACCTAGAACCATGAAATTTTGCAAGAAGCAATGTCTTATAGCACAAGTAAAGCGAAATCTCCGAAACCCGTGAATTTGTAGACACATCACAAAAATAACTTCAAGACTTGATTCCCGTGATGGACGAACTAGTTTGTACGGAACCCTGAGTGCGCGAGTCCGACTCGCACTTGACCGGTTTTATATAATAATATATATTTAATAAAAAAAAAGTTTACCCGCATGAATTAATTCAGCCAAAGAGTTTTGTTTTTAGTGTCAAGGAAGAATAAAAAGAATATATTTTTGGAATGGACCTTCATTTTGATAACTCAATCGAAAGGTTTTGGTCATTTTTTGTTGCCACACGGAAATACAATATGGCAGCTTTTCTAAGTTAAGTGCGGTTTTCTATCGCTCCTTGCTTCGGAGGGGACATTAAGCAGTCGGTCCCGGCTGTTATTTATAAATAGCAGTCATTAAGCCATGTCAGAGGCCATCGGGCGGCCTGACAAACTGACGCCAGAGGCCTGCACTCCTAATACTACAAACAAAAACCTAATACCATGCATAGGATTATAAAAATAATGTTTATAATAATAATAATTTTTTATAATATTTTTATCTGCTTTTATTTAAAGAAATATTGTAAAAAATTTAAATTTAAGATAAAAAGATAAATAAAGATAATAATAATAATGATATTCGGTACCATTCACTCCAATTACCTAGCCCCAAACTAGAATACCCTGTACTATGGGTACTAGCGAACGGATAAACATACATAGATACGAACATTACATCCATGACTCTGAATTTTGTAATATAGTTCTTTAGAAAACATTTAAACTCTGACAAGAAAAATGACAAATCCTGACAAAAAGACGCTTAATTCGTCTTTGGCACAACAACATAGGTAATATAAGCAACATAGGCAAACATAATGTAACATGCCCTCCTACCTAAAATGTGGGTAGTCAGACACACATTTTTATCAAACTCGTAGCTAAACCATATCAGACGCAATCTCGCCAAACTAATACAAAATCTAATCGGGCCAGTTCAATCCGGAAATAAATTGAAATTCGACATAATGAAGACGCGGCGCATAAAGGCTGCAGACGGACTAATTCCGCCGCCATCTTGCCGTTGCCATGGCAACCAGACTGCCCCCTTTTTGCCCCCACCGCCTGCCCCCCTGCACTTGCATTGCACTTCGTAAAGGCTAGGCTATGCCACTATACCTAGGCTGTACATGTAGATATCTTCTACCGCTTCGACTGATTAACCAATTTATGTTAGGAAATAGACTGAAGGGTATAACATTTTTGCCACTGACGCAAAAAGAGGGTGTTGCAATTTAGAATCGCATCAAGGAAATACCTATGAAATGTTTTTTTGATCTTTAAAAGAGGTTTACAACTAGGTAGGTCGGAGGTTTTAAAATATTGACCAAAATTTATTGATTTTGAATTATGGACGTGGTTGAATAGCCAACAGGTAACCATGGTAATTTATGTAACCGACGTGACGTCCACAGAACGGCATTTTCCTACTATAGAGGTGAAGGTAAAATGCAAGCTCAGAAAAGAAACAAAAGAAGCGGAGAGAAAATTAAAATTTTATTTCAGTCATTTGTTTTTATTGAGTCGTGAAAATAAATGTTTTGCAAGTCACTAATGTTAATGTTCAATTTAATGCACTGCTTCTCAACTTCTTGGCTCTCTCGACGTGGGACCTACTGTTTGTTCTACCAATAGAACAAGTACGAAAAAAAACCCACTTGTTCTACTAGTCCATCTGTTCTACTATTTGTTCTACCAATAGAACAAATAGAGAAAAAACTCATTTTTTCTAAGGGAGCACGGGGATATTTATTTGTATGAGCAAGGATATTGTTTATTTGTACGATTTTGAATTACTTAATGGATGAATCGAAAGGATTAATTAAAACTAACATACAAAGCAAGTTCAATGTCTATATTCGTAATAGATTTTAGGATATTTCATAATAGAAACAAAAATCCTGTATCTCTATAATAACTCTGTGTTTAGTTGAACAAACTTCCTATGTAAAAACGTAAAAACTTCGTAAATGCCGCACCTAACTTTAATTTAAATCGCTTTTCACCGTCTCTTTCTTGCACGCAGTGTGCATTTAAGCGAAATTCGACGCTAGAGGCCACCGTCGAATTATAAACTCGGACGAAATTTGCACAGAGCACTTTGTAATTGCAAATTTCGTCGCTTCGCGCATGCGCCTCAGCGCGATCAATACCTCAAGACTTTATTATTGTTTTTTCTGCACACAATGCAGCTTTCCCGCCAAAACTTGAAACGTCAGGTTGTGTAATAAATACTTTTCATTAAAAAAAACAGTTATCAGTGTTCAAAATTGGAACGCCTGAATTTATTTTGTATATTATTTTCGGCGTTAGTACGTACTACGTACGGTATAAGACAGGGTGGCAGGGAGACGGGAGACGGGGGGCGGCGCCCGCTTCTATTGGATAGTTACTCTAAACTATCGCCTGAAACTTTCATTAATGCATTCTATTACCTCGTTTATGCTATACTTGGTTTTCATTTCCTTCGTTGGTTGAAAACCAACTAGAATATGCTAAAGAATTTAAATAGACAATTGCCAAACGAGTTGCCATTTAAAAAACAATCCTTGGTAAAAATAAAAGCAAAAGATACTTATATAAAATTTACGCACGCGAGTCGTAATTTCCGGCAGATATTTGAAAATTTCATAACTTTTCAGACTGTTCCGATGTTATAAAGGGTCGTTAAATATTTTATTTGGCTCGCAGTTGCTGCGAAATTGCTCCTTTTGATTACAACCGGCGGGAACAAAACACCCGTATTGTGGATCGGATTGATTTCATGTATTATGTAAACGATACACGGCCTAAATAAAATGCTGGGTAATATAAAAGTCACGATAAAATATTTTGATATTTCACTAATTTTAATTAGTATACGACATGGCCATTGTATTTTTTAATTTTATCAAATTTTATCATGGCTACCTAATTTATTTTGAATAATTTACAGCTCCTAAGATATTTTAATACAAAAATACCTTTATTGCCTCCAATAATATAAACTTAAAATTTACAATCGTTACATATATTTTTCACTAGAACAACCCAGTGTGGACGTACATAAAAAAACTGCTTTTACTTAATAGCAGTAGGTACCTAGCTATTCATTGCTGTCTGCGTTCCTCTAGCATTCCAAGCGTTCTTATACTAACGAGCCAATATGCTGCAATGCACGGAATGCTCAGCCATCCGACTTATGTAAGGGCACCTTAGAATTCGTGTTTGAATTGAAAGAACCCGATTGAACACGCCATTACATTTTTATGGTGCGTTTGTGAAGAAATTCGCGAACAATCTTCCCGGTCGAGAAAGATAACGGATTTTTGAACGTCATTAGAACGGAATGAAAAATTCTCCTTTTTTTAATCAATTGTCGTTTGTGATGCACGAAAGTGGTCATTTTGTTGATATATGAACGTAGCTAACTTTTTTTTTATTATAATGGCAACACTTTCGGTTTCTATCTTGAAGGTCAAATATAGAAAAATATAAAAGAAGTAAAAAAGTATCTGGATGGTCCAAAGACACCAAATTATGTATTTATTTTGATACGTTTTATGGAAAGATAAATAATACCATGTCCGGCAGACGTACCTAATATTAAGAAATATGAAAACATACTACGTCGTCGTAAATTAGATTTAATGTTCTTTCTAAGTTATAAGCATAAATTACCAGAAAATTGGTTTACTCACCTATTATTTCACGCTCATACTGTATCAAAGTATATTCCAGTCAAACTAAATGTTACAGGCAATGTCTGTAAGGTGTTATGTACAAGGTAAGCATTGTCCTACCTATACTTCATTGCTCAAAAGCAAAACCCCATGAAAGGGCGTTGTGAAAAGTATATTATAAACAGTTCTTATTCACCTTATTAGAATTTAAGTTTATTAGAAACAGTTCTTATAGCTTTCGTGTTAGAAATCTACACTCTGAAAATATCTGCAAGCCTTTTCAACAAGTCCGGCCTCAAAAAAATGTCCCGCATTTCCCGGGATTCCGGTCCCGTTCATCCGCAAATCCCGGGGGCGTCGCCGCCGACCGCAAGTGGCGTGCAACAAGTGAGCCGATGCCACTTTTCAACCTGACACTAATAAGACACGGGTGACAACCCTAAACGGTAAACTTTATCGGCGATAGTACTTTCGGCAACAAGTTTTTTAACCGATTTTACCTATTTGCTGGGGCGCCATTCTCCCTTGTAACGACTTTTTATTTTTAGTTCCTAACAGGCAATCGAACATAAACAAATTTCTGTCATAGAGATTACGAATACGTCGTTGGGTAGTTTCATTATACTACTACAAAAGGGAGCAGAAGTTGATAACAACATGAGTATTACTAACCGTTTAATTCTGTGCCAATATTATAAGCCAACCCTAAACGATAGGTACCTACTACTTTATGCCATATATAGGATAGAGTATTATTACGGGATCACCTAGGGGATAACCTTATTTTTTTCTTATATACCTGTATCTCACCGGATGTTAAATGTTAGCTGATGTGAAATGACGATGCGGTCGATAAAGGTGCACGTTTGCCTAGATGTAACTTTTGTGGCTAATCTTTTTACGTGATGAGAAAACAAACGGAATGACAGACAGCCATTATTTAAAAAATATCATATTGATGTTCACTAGCTAAGCTACTAGTCTCCAAGACCAATTTTTAATTCTCCTAGACCAATTTTAAGACCCCAAAACCAAATTTAAGTCCTCTAGACCAATTTGAAGTCCCCTAAACCAATTTTAATTCCTCTAGACCAATGTTTTAGTAAGCGTCTTCATTGTTAAGACTTTTTGTTACTTACTGCTTTATTATTCATAATAACTTTAGCGTTGGAGAATACCGATGCGGTTCTCAGTTTCAGTTTTATCTGTGCGACTTAACTGCAAAGTCGGACTGTAAAGATAAATCGTACGTTCACACAACCTACACACTTTCAAACACACCTTCAATTTAATCTGTGCGACTTAACTGTACAGTCGGACTGTAAAGATAAATCATAAACGCTTGCTGCGGCAAAACTGACGGTACTTCACAGTTTTTCTGCTGCGCTCTCTCATTTTAACTGTACAGTCCTATCAGTACAGTTTATCTTCGTTTGAAGTCTTCTAAAACAATTATTGTTCATAGATTGTTAATGAATTGTGGCAAAAAAATTGCTGTTATTTACAAACAATTTTTTTTTGCTGTTGTTTTTTGTTTTTTGCTGTTGTTTGTTTTGTTGTTCGTTATTTACTTCAATGGTATTTCATTAATTTTTTTCATTGTTATTCTAAAAAAGAATAATTTTGTATAAGCGAAAATTTACGAGCAATTATTTTAGAAGACTTGGGGCCCAGTTCAATCGCACAGATAAAACTGAAGGTGAGTAGCGGCCTTGGGAATAGAAGATATTCAGGACTAACTGAATATCTTCTACTCCCAACTTAACTATGTTTTTAACTGTAAGAAACTTAGAATATTTATTGAATAGCGGTAAAATCATGTTATTGTTCGTTTTGGCACCTCGGTCTAGGTACAAAAAAGGACCGCTGTTTCACGTAATAAGATATACATTATGTATTAGGTAGTGTATGTTGAATTATTCATGGCTGATGTCAATTCCAGAAAGTTTGTAACACATTTCCATAGTATCTGGTTCATGAAAAAAACTTATGTTTAATTTAATACTTAGGTAATAACTCTGTTCCGAAATCGACTTTGTTTTTTAGTTTTTGTATTTATGAAAACAAAGGAAATTATATTACTTACCTACTCTATATGCCCCTATATTTTGTTGCTAAGTAAAAAAAAGTTTGTTCAGAGAGACACAGAGGATTCCCGCGTAATACTGGCCCGCCACTACACTGACGAACTGCGTGACGTCAGCCTAGACGAGATTGAGATGGCGCTCAAACAACTTAAGAATAGAAAGGTCCCCGGTGAGGATGGTATAACTTCCGTGCTCATGAAAGCAGGGGAGAAACCCGTACTTCGGTAGCTTCAGGGGTTATTTAGCACCGTTCTTAACATTGAGATAACACAGGCCGTGTTTTGCGGAGGATTTAGCACCATAGGCCACATATACACAGTGAGGCAGGTTATACAGAAGTCTGAAGAGTATAACCAGCCCCTGTGTATATGTGGCCTATGGTGCTAAATCCTCCGGCTTTTGTAGAATATGAGAAGGCCTTTGACTCCGTTGAAACCTGGGCGGTTCTGGAGTCTTTGCAGCGTTGTCAAGTTGACTGGCGAAGTGCTGAGGTTTCTGTATGACGACGCGACTATGAGTGTCCAAGTAAAAAACCAGCAGTCTAAACATATCCAACTGCGCAGGGGAGTGAGACAGGGGGACGTTATGCCCTGAAAGATATGTTTAAGACGCTGGATTGGAAAGGAATGAGCATTAATATTTATGGCGAGAATATTTCACACTTACGATTTTCCGATGATATCGTCCTAATGGCGGAAAAGTATAATTACCAACCTAGACGATGCTTCTCGACGCATCGATCTTGGAATGAACATAGATAAGGCCATGATCATGTTTAACGATCTTATTGACCCGGAACCGATTGCAGTTAATAATGTAACCTCTCGAAGTTGTCAAACAAACCAAACCAACCTTGGTCAAATATTGCAATTAGGCAAGAACAACTTTGAGCAGGAAGCTAACAGAAAAATTCAGCTGGATTGGGCAGCATTAGGCAAGCTTCGTCATTGTCTTCTCATCGTCCATACAACAGTGCCAGAAGACAAAAGTCTTCAATCAGTGCGTCCTACCAGTCATGACCTAAGGAGCTGAAACGTGGACACTCACTAGTCCACAAATTTAATGTCGCTCAGCGAGCTATGGAGAGAACTATGCTTGGAATTTCTCTGAAGGACAAGATTCATAATGAAGATATCCGACGGAGAACCAAGGTGACCAACATAGCTCTTAGAATAAGCAAGCTAAAGTGGCAGTGGGCTGGTTACATTTCCAGAAGAACCGATAACCGGTGGGGTAGACGAGTTCTCGAGTGGAGACCACGTTTAGGCAAACGTAGTGTAGAACGCCCTGTGGCCAGGAGGAGTGTGAAAAGCGATTTGAAGATAATAGATGAGGGGAGCTGAAGACCGAGCTCAGTGGTGTGCATTAGGAGAGGCCTACGTCCAGCAGTGGACAGATGATGATGACGATGAACGGGGATATTACTTTCAAAAGTTTACCTAATACATATTGAAATCCGAAAATATCCAAAAGATTTGGATATCCGATTAAAAAAACAATTTTTATGTTTACTTACATAGAAATATTCATAAAAGCGTAAAAATGTTGCCATCCTCCGTAGCTTGAACTTTTTCCGGTTGAAAGGCAAATTTAATTTTCCCCAGAAATTGGTATCCAGGCGCACGGCGGGGCGGGATAAATCGAATTTGGACGATAAAAGATAAAACTCTTATAAATATCTATTGTTTGGTCTTGTAAATACATTGTTGGCGTACCCTGATGGCCCAAACGGAACTCTACGTGTGGCCACAATGTGTCTGTCCATTAGTCTGTCTGTGGCATATTTGTAGATTCTAACCTAGATAAGATAGAGATATGAAACTTTTACGTAAATATTGACACATCACATAAAAATTTTGAAGAAATCCATTTCTAAGTGTTCACATAATACATGGGAAGTGAATCCAAATTGTTCCTTCTTCTTTTTATAATCTGGAAATTTTGAAATAAGTTTAGGTCACAAATATGTTTTGTGAAACTACTTAATCTACGAGTATTTTTATAATATTACTAGCTTTTGCCCGTGACTTCGTTCGTGCGGACTACAGTTTATCGCAATTAAAAGTATCAAATTTCCTTCCCCAGGGTTCAAACCATCTCCATATCAAACGTCAAGATCGGTTCAGCCGTTTAGTTCTGAAAAGATAGCAAACATACACACAGACTGTACTACTACTACTACAATCGCTTTTATAACATCAAAAGTGTACGCAAATCAGCCGCGTATAATTTCGAAGTAAGTTCGTCGGCGTACATAGGAATTTTAGGAATAAGGAATTAAAAAATAAGGGGCGAATATTTTGAAAAACTTCCTTTTTTTGTCGGTCATTAATTCTAATGACAACCAAATCGAAGCTATTATTCACGCCTATCAAACAACGCTTTCAAAACAACGCTAGAAGTGAGTCACTATCACTCTCGGGAACGCCCTGGAACGTCCGATAAATGATCCTTGAACCTCTCATTATCGACACACGCGTAAATCACTTAACATATTTTAATTAAACATCCTCTATATATCAAACTGATAGCGGCGCGGTACGTTGTGTGAGCAGTAGCTTAGCTTGCGACAAACTGAAGCTGGCAGATTGTAGAATCGAATGTTGCCGTCAATAAGTGCAATTGTGCAATAAACGCTGATTTGCTAGGGGTACAAGGTTCTTACGAGTGGCGTATCTAAACTGCATCATCGCAGCTAATCCTGGCACCACCATGTTTCAATCAAAACAGCTCACTCAGTACAAGAAGAAGAAGAAGAAGCTGCTGAGTACAACTAGTTTTCTTGCTTGTAACTTTTTGTGTCAGGGACTCGGGAAATTGAGACGAGTGCGCGCGCACAGTGTGCGCACAGTAGTGCGCAATGGTAGATATATCGCCAAAAAGCAAGCGACTGTAGGTTACATTGGTCTTTGTAACATAATAATATTCGTTTAAGTAAATATAACTATAGATATCTTAAACTACAAATGAATGAAGATAAAACTGATAACTGATAATTGAATAGTTTGTACATAACAATTTCAGATGAGAATATTTTCTTGTTTCATACATTTTAAAGCGTGGTTTTTCAGTAGTAGTTTTTGAACTTACTTTTTATTTAAATTATTTTGTATAATTTATAAAAAATTATCGGGTGCATGTAAGCAAGGCCGCGAACAACAGCTAACAACATTATATATTTTTGAAATTTGCTAATTAAGCAATTGATAACAGGGCATCATAGAATTATTTTTTGTTCACGCCTTTATGTTCTCTAGAGGGCGCCATATTCAATTTAATGAGACGTCACATAGCTTATAACCAGCGGACAGTGAAGAAGCTTCCAACGATACCTCATTTGTCAAATGATGATGAGTTGTTTAGAAGTTATGAGGGAACAGATGAACATACATACATACATACATACCGTTTTAAATTATAACCCTCCTTTTTTGCTTCGCCGTTGTCAGTTAAAAGCGAGATAGCATTCTAGCCATCTCTTTAAACGGTGATGGAAAACTTCGTGAAGAACTTATAACCTCAAAATTTACCAATTAATTTACCAACCAGCACTGATCCAGGCCACGTGGTGGATTGCGGCCTCTCGCTCTCTCTCTCAGAGAAGGCCTGTAATAAGCTGATATTGATAAAACTGATTTCTGTCATTCAATAAAGCTATATTCGTCGTGACTTCACAGCATCATGTGCGCTTGTAGATAGTCTAAGTATGTTCTGAAATAATAATATTAGGATGGTTACTGGTTAAATGCTTGTGATTGCAACTAGTTCCAGAAAAATGCTTGTTCCGCAGAAAAACTGGTTAAATGCTTGTGAATTCGCGATGCAACTAGTTCCAGAAAAATGCGTTTTCCGCAGAAAAACTGGTAAAATGGTTGTGATTTCGCGATGCAACTAGTTCCTGAAAATGCGTTTTCCGCCGAAAAACTGGTAAAATGGTTGTGATTTCGCGATGCAACTAGTTCCTGAAAATGCGTTTTCCGCCGAAAAACTGGTAAAATGGTTGTGATTTCGCGATGCAACTAGTTCCTGAAAATGCGTTTTCCGCCGAAAAAGTGGTAAAATGCTTGTGATTTCGCGATGCAACCAGTTCCAGGAAAATGCGTTTTCCGCCGAAAAACTGGTTAAATACTTGTGATTTCGCGATGCAACTAGTTCATAGTTCACGTAGAGTTCACCAAATCACTGGGTTTACCTACATAGCGTTCATACGAGGGAGGTGCGGGTGCCGGGCGGGCGGCGGGCGGAGTACAGAAATTAATTTAATTTTAACTTGATAATATATCACGTAGACGTCGCAGCTAATAATGGAATTATGTTTGTTCTCCAAGAATCCATTTGCATTCTTATTAGATCTGTTGTTATTAGGATTGGGAGAGGTAATTAAATTGTTAGCGGTGGAGGTGGAGGTATCGGATATGGTTCAGTTAGGTAGATAGATTTACCTACATGTACATCACTAAGGTAGGTTTTTTATTTTAGCTGGATGTGATGAATAAAATGTAAGTTCAATAATATTATATTACCAATGATTTGAGATCATGTTAAAAATAGTGCCGGAATAAAACATAAAATTTCAAAATTTTATTTTATTTTCATTATACTTGAAATAAAGCGATGAGAAGATCAGGTCATTCGCGTGATGGTAAGCGCCCTGTACGTGATAAATAGTGCCTCCATCAAAATAAAAAAACTCATGTAAAATTAATAATATGTCATTAAAAGGTATGCCTAACTCATTATGCCAATGTAAATTAGTATATAAAAAGTTATGCGAAACAAAGCGATCCCATATAAACTAACTACTACAAGAAACAGGTGGACCACCCATATGCCATTAAAGCCTTATAGGTAGTTCAAATGTTCTAGCTTACTACCAGTTGGCAGCGTACCCAATATGATGGCGGCATTGCCCCGCTGAATTGCAATGCTAATTCGATGAGCCAAATGAGTACCAGCATTTTAGTCACGCGTCGCTTCGACGGCGCTCAGGTAGATTATTGAAAATTCGCGCGAGCTCCCGGTCCCCATGGTCCCCATGTCTCAACACCAAATATACAAATTATTTTATATCTATTTCTTAATAAAATTGACATAAATTAGAATTGAATTAGCAGATTGAAGTGGCGACGGGCAGGCCACATATTTCGTTGGGGAAGAAAGGTATGATTCTTGAATGGCAACCTTGGAGCCGACGTTTTCATGCTGATGATGATGTTGAAGGGGGTCCTTAAATTTTACTGTACAGCCTGACACACCTACAAGATTTACAAATAAGGGCCATTTTGAAAAAAAAACCGGTCAAATGCGAGGCGGACTCGCGCACCGAGGGTTTCGCACAAACTTTTTTTTATGTGATTAAACTACAATATTACGGTTTTTGGGTTTTCCCCTTACAATAAATGAAAAATGAACTTAATTTATTGCTTGATACATAGTAAAATATTTATGGAAAATTTTATACGTCCTACATGTTCCACCAGAAACTGGCATACTAAAAATGGTTTGAAATGACAAAAATATAACTATAAATGTTAAACTAAGTTAAAAGAATTAAAATAACAAACAAGAATTAATAAGTATAATTTAAAAATAAAAAAAGGAAGCTTTAATGCAGGAGCCATGTAATGTCACGAGAACCAAACGTGTGTGAAATTTCAGCCCAATAGTGGAAGTGGGTGAAATATTGGTTACAAAATTCTATACATTTTTTAAATGCATAGTCATCGAGTTGTAAGCTACCCTGAAAGTTTCAGCCATATAGCTAATCGGAAAGTGGGCGAAATATTGATTAAAAAATTCCATATTTTTTATAATGCAATTTCGTCGAGTTGTAAGCTGCCCTGAAAGTTTCAGCCGGATAGCTAATCGAGAAGTGGGTGAAATATGGATTACAATATTCCATATTTTTTTTTAATGCAAGTTCATCGTGTTGTTATCTGCCCTGAAAGTTTCAGCCGGATAGCTAATCGGAAAGTGGGAGAAATATGGATTACAAAATTCCATATATTTTATTAATGCAAGTTCATCGTGTTGTAAGCTGCCCTGAAAGTTTCAGCCGAATAGCTAATCGGGAAGTGGGTGAAATATGGATTACAAAATTTCATATATTTTTTTTAATGCAAGTTCATCGTGTTGTACGCTGCCCTGAAAGTTTCAGCCGGATAGCTAATCGGGAAGTGGGTGAAATATGCATTACAAAACTCCATTTTTTTTTTAATGCAAGTTCATTGTGTTGTTATCTGCCCTGAAAGTTTCAGCCGGATAGCTAATCGGGAAGTGGGTGAAATATGGATTACAAAATTCCATATATTTTATTAATGCAAGTTCATCGTGTTGTAAGCTGCCCTGAAAGTTTCAGCCGAATAGCTAATCGGGAAGTGGGTGAAATATGGATTACAAAATTCCATATTTTTTTTTTAATGCAAGTTCATCGTATTGTAAGCTGCCCTGAAAGTTTCAGCCGGATAGCTAATCGGGAAGTGGGTGAAATATGGATTACAAAACTCCATATTTTTTTAATGCAAGTTCATTGTGTTGTAAGCTGCCCTGAAAGTTTCAGCCGGATAGCAAATCGGGAAGTGGGTGAAATATGGATTACAAAATTCCATATATTTTTTAATGCAATTTCAACGTGTTGTAATCTGCCCTGAAAGTTTCAGCCGGTTAGCTAATCGGGAAGTAGGTGAAATATTAATTGCAAAATTCCAGGAATACATAGAAACATACAAGTGAAGTTAAATAAAATCTTTTAACTTTTAAAACGTCATTGCTTTTTGCCAAATTTCATAATACTTACTACTTCCGTGGACTTAGAGTCCACGGGAAGTACCCTGTAGGTTTTAATTTCCTTGCGTGTTTCAAAATATGTGGCATAAATGGCCGTATCTTTTGATTCCGTTGACTTAGAAGTTCTAAGGTCGAAGGGTTTACAGACCTGAACATTAAATATTAAATTCAACACTATACCTCCCTCCACGCAGTCCTGAGAAAAGTGTTTTAACAGACAGACATACAGACAGACGTACAACGAAGTGATCCTATAAGGGTTCCTTTAGAGGTTCGGAACCCTAAAACGCGAAAATGCCCGATCAACCCTTAATACATAAAGGACTTCAATACAAACAACAAAACACACTAGTATCCTGAAATGTCTCGTATCTGAGATATTGTAGCTTAAAGATAGCATATAATTTGTTCCATCGTATCCAGTGTTACAACCAGTGTTAGAGCCACTTTGACCAGTATGTGGCCACACCCACAGCGTTGTAAGAGGCGTACATTAGTTCCTCCAATGTGCAGGTGTTAAACAAGATGGACAGGCAAGTGTGGCATGCCATGCAGCTGGACGCCACTGCGTTTCATCGTTGCCAATCATGCCCCATTTGCATAAATGACCCCTGCGGCCATCTTGGGTTCGCAGTCTGTTTAAATTTCTCCACACTGGCAATGGTAATGCATGACCAGGTGGTAAGAAATCAGGTGGGAACCGTTTTGTTCACAGTTCGAGGCGTTCGTCACCTGCATTCCCCGTGGAGACTATCGTTGAGCGGAGAAAACTTATTATGGCGTAGGTACTTAATAATGTCAACCTAGAGCTCCAATATCTCACAAATGCGACATTTTAGGATACCAGTGTAATGACTTTTTTATTTGCATTGAAGTCCAATATCAATATAATAAATTTGATAAGCAGAAGTGAATTTACTATTTTTAATTAATTGTAAGGTAATATTGTGTAATTTGTTTATTGTATTTTAGGTTTTGTAAGTACTCCATATAGGTTAGAAGGCCCTTTTTTAAACTGTTGTATTTTTTTCTTCATCTGAGCTGACGATATCTCACGTTGCTTGCATGTAACCATTTTACGTCTACCTTACATAGATAACTCTTTACTGCATACAAGTTTCAAAGAAACAAAGGCTAAAGATTGGTATAACTATTACACGCCTAGACTAAACCTCTCTTCCGGTTCGCCAATCAAAATTCCAATACGAAATTGGTTACTACCCGCATACATACATCCTAGCTACGTATACCCACACATACACAAATGCTTACGCACATACAAAACCTTAGCATGTAAAGTCTGATCGAAGCTAATGCATTTTCGTAGGCCTGATGGGCAGGCCGCATCGCTAGATATTTCATTCGACCGCCTCGACTATTCAGACACCCTAGATTGCTATTCTAACCCCCCTTCCGCCCCTATGTGGGGGTGGATGGGGCAATCTACCCCCCTACGTCACCCGTTCGTACAGAGCTTAATTTCCGTATCGTAGGTCATTAATTTGTAAAGTGATATTTTGGTGTAGATATATGGTTATTGTGTGTCGATAGTTGGACGTTAGTTTTCGGTTAAAATATGGTTTAACTATTTATAGGAATACTAAAATTGACTTAGTTGTTAAATCTTTGAAATAGTTTTAGGAAAATATCCTTAAGTGACAAAACTAAGTAAATAAACAATTGTTTCGTTAACTATGTCCATTCTTCTTATCCCTGCTACTCGTATTCATAATTTCTGCAATTTTAGTCATGTCGTTTATGTTTGTTTTTTTTTATATTTTAGCATTAACGCCTGCTTAGCGAGAATATATAATTAACTTGTGCCATCCATGATTAAAACTTTTTCTTTAGAAAAAATATTAGTTTTTTTTTTATTTCATTTTTTATTACGGACTAGGCAATCGTTTGACCACGATCTCACCTGATGGAAAGCGATGATGTGGTCGAAGGTGTAGCACGCTTGCCTAGTAGATACCTATTCACTCTTGACTTGAACACACCGTGGTTATAATTTACCGGAAACACTAACGAGGGCAGGGCATTCCACTCCTTTGCAGTTCTTATAATAAATGAAGAAGCGTAACGCTTCGTTCTTGTGCGAGGTATTTCAACCATGAAAGGGTGGCACTTTGCTGATCGTCTAGTCGTACGGTGATGGAAAGGTGATGGGGGAATCAGGTTGTGCATTTCTTGTGCACACTCTCCATAGTGCAATCTGTAGAATACCGCCAGGCTTGCTACCTCACGTCGATGCGCCAGTCTTTGAAGCTTACTCTTGACTCTTGTCATTCTCAATGAGCCTGATAGCACGTCTCTCAATAGAATCCAAAGACTCGAGCTGATACTTGGCAGAACCGTCCCAGAGGTGGCAGCAGTACTCCATACAAGATCGGACCTGTGCTTGATAAAGATTCAAAAGCTGTCCCGGTGTGAAGTACCGCATAACCTTAGACAAAATACCAAGTTTTATTGCAGCTACCTTGGCTTTGGATTCAATATAAGACCCAAAATTCAGGTTTGATGCGAGTTCGACACCCAAAAGCTCCAAATGGTCGCCTATTGGTATTGTTACACTTTGGAAAGACGGAGATCGGTGTAGAGACTCTTTTTAGCAGAAAACAAACACGCTTGCGTTTTAGTAGCATTAAACTTAACCAGGTTAGCATCGCCCCAATCGGACACGGCTTCTAAGGCTAAATTTAAACGGTCTACCATAGCCTCTCTCTGAAACTGGACAGCGTCACAGCTGGCTTGAGCATTGGAAGTGTATCTCTCAACTACAGTACTGTCATCAATAATAATATTAATAATGTATGTCTGTCAGCATACCCAAAGGTACCGGGCTTCAGAAGGTCATTAATGTGCAGTAAAAACAGTGTAGCCGAGAGAACCGATCCCTGAGGTACACCGGCATTGATAGCCATTTGATCAGACGAGCAGCCCTCTAAGACTCCTCGAATAGATCGTTCCCTCAAGAAATCAACTATCCAATTGCATAAGCCAACAGGTAAACCATATGAGGGAAGCTTGTTTAAAAGGCCATCGTGCCAGACCCGATCAAATGCCTTCGATATGTCAAGGGAGACGGCAAGCGCGTCACCATGCATCTCTATGGCTTCGCTCAGTACGTGAGTGGCGTACGCGAGAAGATCCCCAGTAGACCGGTTTCGGCGAAATCCGTATTGCCGGTCACTGAGAAGATCATTGTCTTCAAGGTATGCCAAGAGCCTAATGTTTATGACACGCTCCATACACTTACAGAGTAAGGAGGTCATCGAGATGGGACGATAATTGGCCGGATCAGCACGACTGGGTAGTCGTTGGTACTGGTTGTACATTGGCAAGCTTCCAGCTCTTCGGAACTTTACCTGAGTGAAGAGAGAGGCGGTACAAACGCGTTAAGATGGGAGACAATTCGGGCGCACAGTTTTTCAACACAATCGCTGGAATACCATCAGGACCGCTGGCCTTGTTCACATCTAGAGCTCGAAGCGTTCTGAGAACCTCCTTCTGGCGAATGCGAATTTCGGGCATAAAAACCCCGCAATGAGGAAGGCAGGAAGGTGTCTTGCCAGAAGCATCTAGATGCGAGGCTTCTGCAAAAAGAGAAGCAAATAAATTCACTTTGTCTCCAGCAGTGTGAGCTAGTGATCCATCAGGTTTCAGCAATGGTGGCAGTGAGGGGCGGCAGAAGTTTACTTCGACCGACTTGGCCAGGGACCAAAAAGCTTTGCTACCCGCGGGGTATGAAGCCAGTTTGGCCCCAATTCGACTTACGTGATAAAAATGGGCCTTCCTAAGTATCTTCTTGCAGGTCTTAGCGGCAACGTTAAATTTTCTCTTCTTAGCCCGAATATCAGAAGATTTGCGCTTTCTAGATATGCCGCACGCTTTAGAGCCACAGCATGACCACAGCTGGATCCAAACCAAGGCTGAGCTTTGCTGGAAAGAGTCTTGTCACTGAATGGAATGAAATATTCCATTGCCTGACATATTACCTCTGTAACAGTAGACGCGCAAGTCGACGGGTCCTGGGAGATGAAACATGTTTGCCGCCAAGGGTACGATGTAAGGAATTGCCGCATCTCGTCCTAATCTGCTGAGTTGTATCTCCACACGCGCCTATTTCCCTTAAGGCTAGGATCAGGTGGGGAATACACTGAGACGGACTTAACCAGGCAGTGATCAGAGCTAACAAGAGGTGGGGATACTGATACGGAGTACTCTGGTTCAGTCGTCATCAACAGGTCGAGACAGTTGGCAGTGTCACCGTCACGATCAGGTACCAGTGTCGGCTCCTGCACAAGCTGAGAGAGATCTAACGCCAGAGCAAGCTTCCGCGTCTCTCTACAAGCGTGGTCGGTTTTTTGGTATGGGACAAGCCACTCCTTGTGGAGGGCGTTAAAAACCCCCAAAAACACCAATTGACCAGACGGGTAACGCTGTTGGGCCACACTTGCCGCCTCACCTAGATAGTCTACCAATAAAGTCGTCCCCCGATCTCCGCTGTGTGAGCGGTACACACAAGCATACACAATTTTCTCTATGCCCGTGTCCACCAGCACCCAAATCACTGAGAAGTTAGGGTGCTCAAGATTTCGGAGACGCAGACAGCAAATGTCATCACGGGCGTATACACAAACGCCGGCATTTGGGATAAATAGATACTCCAAGATATAGCCTGGGTAATCCAAGTACGCCGTATCAGCTGGACATCCTATCTGGTCTCCAGATGATAATGGCCTGGGTGGAGATTGGAGTGAATCCCGCGAATATTCGCAAGATCCACTTTAAGTGTGAGGACGTGCATCTGCCGTTTATGCTGTACGTTTATAGTTATGTTTTCATTGAGTTTTCTTAAAGTGTAGAGATTTTCAGATTTTCTAATCTATCTGGTCTAATCTGTGTGGTTCCGGCTTAGTAATACAATCACCCGTTTATTTCCCGCGGGTGCTGTTGGAACTTGGTAAGGGTATTTTCAAAATGCACAACAGCATTTCCCTTTGTACTTAATAAGGGAATTGGAAGACCTTATTTTTTTCTTCTGCAAGAGTCCACCCGGAGCAGTACCAGCGTATCACACCTTTGCCAGATATTCAAACGCAGTAGTGTGCTAATATTGCTTTTCCGGTTTGAAGAGCTACGTTTCCAGCGAAATTGATGAACAAGAAACTAATAAACAAATATCAGGGTGACGAGCGCAGCGCAGGTCGCGCAAGATCTTGCAACCAAAATTTAAGGTGCCGCTGCCATTGTTATGGATAGACCTGCTACTTACCATCTGGCAAGCGTCCTGCTCGTATCGTCACTTTAATGTATAATTTTAAAAACAAACTATCGGTTTTTTCAAATTTCCCTACATATTAGGGAATCCTTTGAATCTCGTCAGCCCCGGATCTAGGGTGGTTGGGGCAAGCCGGGGCCTATGCCCCGGACGGCAAATTTAAAGGGCGGCCAAATTCACACTTTACAGACGAATGTACAACTCATAATTTACTTAACTTTGACCACAGAATAAATAATAGTACAAATACAAAAAAAACACTCTTGTTTTACTGTGGCCAATATCAACTCGACCGATACCCAGGGTTACAGCACACGGATCACGTGACCGGGTGCGACGAGAGCGTGGAGTGAGACGCGCTGCATGAACATTATTATTCGTGAGGCGCATATATCTAGCGGCACGTAAGTCTAGCTGTGAACGAAACGTGGCGGGGATCTTGGCACAGTCAGTTTTCGGGATGAAAAGTATTCAACATTTTAACACATTATATAAAGTTTGACTGTGTTTCGTTCACCGCTAGACTTACGTGCCGCTAAATATAACTGCTATAAAGAATTTGAAATTTATTCATAATTTAAATATTTGGGCGAATATTCTCCGCGAAATTAATCGAGTGAATATAGAAATTCAGAAAGAAGATATTATCCTTGCCCGTTCCGTCGCACTATGGATGGTGTAACTAATCTCATTCCCTCAAAATAAATATATCGCTTGGCCAATTGATCGTCTATACTACGTTGTGAATATAAGTAACCCGGAACTTTTAGAGTGCGTGACTGTACTGGGAAGGAATGAAAATTATTATGAAAGTACAAATACAGATATTACAATAAATATGTTAACTTAGCATCTGAGATTTGGTTATTAACATAGTGTTAACAAGAGCATGTTCTTTGATAATATAAATGTGTTATTATAATATTCAAATAATTACTGAAGTCATATCGTTTGCATCTCTCCATACAGCACATCATAAAATATAAAACAGGAAATCAGAAGACTTATTGTTTACTTATTATTTAATTGTGAGAAGGTGTTTGTTTGTTCTGCCTGATATTCTCCGACAATATGATCAGAGACCTTAAGGCATAACATGTTTATTCTCTTTTTATTTTAGAGTTTGGCTATGTAAAACCACTCATATGATAGTAGAACTTTCATCGTCTACTAAACGGAGTGGTATGAGGATGGAGTAGCTTAGCCGGTAAATACACGCGGCCCCTCCTGTTGCCAAATCCCCGGAGCTCCGATACACGCGGCCCCTCCTGTTGCCAAAAATAAAAACTCTAAATGCACCTGGCTGCTGTGGCAGCCAGTTTTGTACAAGATTTCGATTAAAATGGATTCCCGCGTTCCTTATCCAATCTGAGTGTTTTATTCTTTTAAGGGATATTTTTCCTTTATGTTTAAACACTAAATAAGTACCTATAAACTTAGTATAATAAATAGAACACGTATAAAACTTGACCTAAAATTTAGACGAAATTTTTTGAAAAATTTCTGTTTTTCAAATTGATATTCTGGTCACTTTTTGTACTAAGCTGTGTTGATATTTTAATGTTATTAGATAGCTACATTCGTGTAATATTGAATAAAGCATAATAATAGGATGTCATCGATTTTATTTCCAAGATACAATATTTTTTCTGGAAAATCACCCCATTTTTGTCTTCATATTTTTTCCGAGGTTATATTTCCATAAATAATATTTTCTTATGTCTTTGGTTCGGTTTGTCAGTGGCAACATATATTCAGGCAACCACAGACCAAGTTTTGTGCGATTGCGTCAAACCATTGAGCAAGGAATGGAAAATGAGTTTTACGGGAACGCAGCGACGAGAATATTTTCGCGCCAAATTCGACGTAGTGACTATTACTTATCCTGTGCCTGTGTATACACATACTGTGCTATAAGGTTCAAAGTGGATTTACCGGGTAGGTATATTTTATGTGTATAGCAAACCATTCAGTCTAACATAACTGGAGTTAGTTCAGGTTGACTTAGTTGAACATAATCGGTCTATGCCGTAACTTGTCTTTTACTGACTATGTCAGTTAGTTTTATTTAAATAAAGTCTGGATTATACCAGTAAATGGTTATAGTTGTCATTAGGAATAAATCCCTTTAGTTTATCGGCCTTGCCGTAATTCGTAGTTGAGACTAAAGCCTCTGATATTCAATATGTTTCCTTAAAATATTTAAGGGTTTTATCTGGACTATGCCAGTGTGAATTATTTAGTATTCAGGAATAATCCTCAGTAAATTAATTATGAAATTATTACACTTTTGTAAGTACATTTCCATAATAATTGCTATTAATTCAAGGTTGTACCTTAATTAAAGATTTCGTAATCGATCAACAGTAAGCATGTCAATCCATCACTAGTGCCTGACAGAGCCAGAATTTACACGATAAGGGTCCCTTTGTTCAGCTTATAGCCTTCATCTTTTTTCGGAACATAAGATATTCTATCATTGCTGGGTGCCAAAACAACAAAGTGAAAATTAACATCCCTTCCATATATTTCAACCAAGAAACCTATTAATTAGTTCGTGATTGACTATATAAATATAATTAAAGATTTCGTAATCGATCAACAGTAAGCATGTCAATCCTTCACTAGTGCCTGACAGAGCCAGAATTTACACGATAAGGGTCCCTTTGTTCAGCTTATAGCCTTCATCTTTTTTCGGAACATAAGATATTCTATCAGTGCTGGGTGCCAAAACAACAAAGTGAAAATTAACATCCCTTCCATATATTTCAACCAGGAAACCTATTAATTAGTTTGTGGTTGATTATATAAATATAAAAGTTCTGCTAGACTGAAATAGTATTAAAATTCACCCTTAAGGCGTAATTCATCTTTAATCTTACATAAAGAAATTGGTTTGAAGGGTAGGAATATGACAGTTAGGAGGAAGCAATCGGAGTCAACCTCCGCTATCACCGATTACTAATCAAGCCATAATTTATCTGTATTTGATATTTATGTTTGAAGGTTGAGTCAGTAAGCAATGATCTGTTGGCCGAACAGAACAATACTCCACTTACTCATTGTATTGTGTGCGTAAGGGTATCTCCTCTTTGTGAAGTCCTTTTGATAGCAGCAGATATTATTTACAAGTCAGCAATGCATAGGAAAGATCACGTATATAGTAAAGGTTGTGAGGCTTTAAAATCGCATCTATCTCCATACAATATCACTCACTTGGTAATAATTCATACAGTATGTAAATGAATAAGCTATCACTCAATTAGTATATAATGTAAAACAGAAGTTCGTTATCTTTCTATTCTATGAGGATAAGGGTATGTTATACTTATTTCTAACGCTGTTGTATTTAGTGGTCATTCACCTGCGCCAACCAAGGGAAAAGGGGATCCTGCTTCTATCAGAAACTGAAAGCCGTTCCGAGACCTAACAAATGAATGATCATTAAATAAACGATTCCGCCTTATTAGCTCTAAAACCCTCCACCAATTTATTCTAAGATCAGGAAATCTCGTGCCGTTATCTAAAGGGAACATAATAATAAGATATAATGTGCAAAGTTAATAACTGGCATTGAAATTCAGGTAGCTGTAAATAAACATTATTATCATCCCTAATAACACTTCTCCAATCCATGATACAATCAGGAAATCTCGTACCATCATTAACTGAAAGTGACATGATATAAAATAATATGCAAGATTACTAATTATAGTAAAAGTCAGGTAGCTGTAAATAAACATCATTATAATTTTCTAATATCTCTCCACCAATACATGATACAATCAGGAAATCTCGTACCATCGTTAACTGAGAAAAACCCTGTATATATAAAAGTGAACCTTGATTTCAAAATTGTTCTTTAATTTCGATTAAACATACTAATTACATCAAACTAGATACCTTTAGTCCGTATTTTAGGTAAATTCCGACTAGAGATCAGTTATAATCGGCAAATTTGAGACTAGGTGCACCTGTTCCTAGTACGTTCAGATACTTGTTTAAAATATTTATTCCATCCAGTCCTCCTGGTAATTCAGGATATAAGCCATCCTAGTACCAAACCTCATCCAAATCGGTTCAGCCGTTTGAGTGTGGAGTTACGAATGATGATGATGATGAAAAGTTTACATGTGCCAATCCAGCATATAAGCTATCCTATTATCTGTCTTCATCCAAATCAGTTCAGCCGTTTGAGCATAAAGGAGTAAGAACTGCGATGACAAAAAGTATTACATGTGCTAATCCAACAGATAAGCTATCCTAGTATCTGATTTCATCCAAATCAGTTCAGACGTTTGAGCGTAAAGGAGTAAGAACTGCGAGGATGATGAAAAGTATTATATGTGCTAATCTAGCATATAAGCTTTCCTAATACCTAATTTCATCCAAATCTGTTCAGCTGTTTGAGCGTAAAGGAGTAAAATAAAAATGGTGATGACGATGATGATGAAAATCATTCCATGTGCCAATCTAGTATATAGCTATCCCAGTACTTAATTTCATAGCAAATCAGGTTAGCCGTCCGAACGTAAAGGAGTAAAAAATATACCTACATACTTCCGCCTTTACAATGTTAAACAGTGTAATCACTCAATAATCACCAGCATTCTTCAATACACAAAACCCGCTAGTGGCGACCATCATCTGATAAAGAAGAAAGAGTTCCCTAAAGTATTTATCTAGACTTCAACTTAATGCCCATTTTAAGGTTTAGAAATCACTCGAAGATTTCTATTTATCTAGTGTTTATATAGTCAATTTTCCATGAAATTTGCCGTTGAACATAAATGTCTTACTTAAACCGGTGAATTATTTTTATGGTTATTTTATGATATAACTAGCCGCCCCCACGTCTTCACCCGCGAGTGGCAAATTTCATCAGTTAAAAGAGTTCCCTAAAATATTTATCTAGACTTCAAATTAATGCTCCATTTTAAAGGTTCAGAAATCAATCGAAGATTTCTATTTATCTAGCGTTTGTGTAGCCAATGGTATATGAAATTTGCAGCTGAAAATAAATTTCTTACTTAAACCGATGAATTCATTTTTATGGTAATTTTATGATATAACTAGCCGCACCCACGTCTTCACCCGCGTGTGTCAAATTTCATCAGTTAAAAGAGTTCCCTAAAATATTTATCTAGACTTCAAAATAATGATCCATTTTAAAGGTTCAGAAATCACTCGAAGATTTCTATTTATCTAACGTTTGTATAGTTAATGGTCTATGAAATTTGCAGCTGGAAATAAAGGGGTTTCATTCCAGGGCACAGCCACCCTAAATTCAAACCTCAACCAAATCCGTTCAGTTGTTTGATCATACATCTAGTCATGAAGTACATCGCGTACCATACCCAAACTAGGTACAAAGTACTTTACTAAAGAATGGAAGCAATATTCATATAAAAGGATTACCACTATTAGCGTGTTGCCTACCGTCCACGACTGACTGCACATGCGGCGAGCGGCGAGCGAAAGATCCGATTACGGGAAGTACTGTCTCGCTCACTCGATATACCTAGTTACCGCGCTACAATCTCACGATCTATGATTTCATGTGGACCAAGTTGGTAGGTACCTAAGACTAGGTGCCGCCCACCACCAAAGCACACGTGATCCCTGCACCTGTTCCAGTATCCTCCACTCGATGCTCGAACAAACATACAGACAGACAGACAAAATTCCCAAAGGTTATATTTCCGTTCAACAGCCATTCCAAGCACCACAGACCAATCCTTCCCAAACTACACTGTACAGAGACCCCCCGACACTCACGGCTCCATTATAAGTATTGATTAATATGATAGAATAATTATATCTCCGTGCGCACTGCTTACGTATTTTTTTCCCTATGTCGATCGTCCCTCGCATCGCTGCACAGAATAAATAATAGTACAAGATAGAACGTAGCCGATTATCTCTTTAAATGCTTTACGTTCACTACCACAATTATCGTATGTTCTCTGCTTGTTAGCTACTACCTTACCGCGTGCGCACGCGCAGTATGTGCGCAATGAGGCATGTTGGCGATATATCGTCACCGACTAGACAAAACATAACACAAAATTCTCTTTACGAGGGCTACGTCCCTCCAGCATGCCGGACGGAGCGGGCGCCGCACACCGAACATAAACACTACCCTAATTCATTAAAACAAACCCCAAGTAACCCTTCTCGAATCAGAAATAATTTTAGTATGCCTCTCATCCTGTTAGTGCACTATTTCGCTGAAACTCCAAGTATCTTCCAAGAGCGCCGCTCGGTGACTCTCCGGGCCCAGGCCGCCCCAATCACTTTAGGTACACTACGATTTTATTGAACTCCGGAGCCGATCGGCGCACGCACAACCACTCACTTATAGTGTTTCTTCTTGACTGCCTCTCGACACGTCTTAATTTCTCAAGGTCTCGCAACGACTGCCTCGGACGCCCGGCCTCGCTTAACTGTTACGTACGTGTCTCGCGGAGACGCTCCGCACGCGACCTATCCTCGGAACGATCCCGCACTGACTCACTCCCGCTCCCGGGGTTTTTCCATGCGCATGATTCAACGGACTACGTTCGTTGTTCTCCCCACCCTTTGGGCTGCAATGCCTACAACGCCGAGCCAAAACTTTCCACTCATAATACTAAATAATTCCAGTACCTACGAACTTTATGATTAGAATAACAATGCAATGTTCACGTTAAGCAAAGGGTTAAACACATTGACGATCGAATTATGGTTAGGTACAATGGTCTGCTCAAAACTTTGCAAAAAATGAGACAAAATCCAATGGAATATTGGACAAAACAGGCTGGAGAAGTTGCTGAAAAAAGTGGTGTTGACCCTATTTTGCAAAACAAACGAATTCTGTAACGTAAATCATTTCGATGAGATATGTGAAGATGAATTACAAACACCTGTTCAACTATTTTCTAAACAAATATTATTATAATTTTTTTATTACGGACTATGTCCAAATGTCAATCAATTAGTGGTCATCTGATAGCTGAAATCATAAAGATGACAAAGGTAAAAATAAATATAAGTAAGAGGGCGGGGGCGGCATTTTTCAGTTTCTGCCCCGCCTAAAAAAAGTTGAAGATCCGGGGCTGAATCTCGTGACACAGAAATGCGGTCGAAGCATAGATCTCATTATTATCTATGGGTCGAAGCCATAGATTTAGTTAAGGGGGGGGGGGGGGGAGAGGAGATAAGGCACGCTTTAATATCTTGTAAACAATAGTTGGACTAGATACAACAACAGGCAAACACACCCACACAGCTACATTCCCTCGTTGTGCTTCATGTGCATCAACAACCAACATAGAGAGACATACGCAGACTGTTAGCGCGAATGAGTTAGCAATAATAATTGTCGCTGCTAACAAGTGCTACACAAACGCCGCGTCGCTCCGATTGTGATTATGTGACTTGCACCTAAATTGTCCACGCCGCCCGAGGACTTTTAATGAGATCTATGGTCGAAGCTAAGAAAACTACCCTTGTAATCGTGCTGCCTTAGCTTGGGTAACCCTTGTGCTGCAGTGCTCTGCATGCAACAAAAACTTGTTTAAGGAAGTTTAGCGCCCCCTAGCGGATCGCGCAGTCACCTGTGCTAACCTCGTGGACCTAACACCAACTTTTAATTACGTCCATTGTGAAGTTCTAACTTTGACGACAAAATAACTTTTTCTTTTTATTTTCAAACGAAACTTGGGCCGGCTTGGTGTCGTTATTTTTTAAAGTGTTTTGGTCTATTTAGAGGCAAAGGAGAATTGTTATGGAATTAGAGGCTGAAAGGGAAGGTGATTGAGTTTGCGGGGTAAAATGTTGTATGGAATTTGATTAGCGGTAATCCTTTGAAGAGGTTGTATAAACAAAATTACAAATGTGCCCTTGAAGGTCTTAACGTATTTTAGAACGTTTTGTGGCGTCACAGTCTACATTGCACCTTTAACCCATCATCAGCCTATATCTGTCCACTGCTGGACGTAGGCCTCTCCTAATGCACGCCACTGAGCTCGGTCTTCAGCTCTTCCCATCTATTTTCTTCCAGACGCTTTTGCGCAGGTCTTCACTCCACCTTGCCACAGGGTGTCCTACACTACGTTTGCCTGAACGTCTCCACTCGAGCACTCGTCTACCCCAACGGTTATCAGTTTTTCGGGAAATGTGGCAAGCCCACTGCCACTTTAGATTGCTTATCCTTAACAAGGGGTGCAAAGTAGCCCGGGGATTCTTTGCACCCCTTGCCCTGCCATTTCCGTGACGGCATCTTGTTCAGGACTAGCAGGGCGACCGGATATTGGGGGCCATTTTATGGTTGTGCCGTTCATTGGAGGTTTTGCCCATAATCGCCACGCTGGGCATGCGGGTTGGCGATCGCAGGGTGTAGCTTCTCGCAACGGCGACGCTGCTGCCCGTCACCGGCCTGTGTCATTTGGCTACGCTTGTTTTGGGATGGTTATACCGCCTTCTGTCGGTCGTCAGAGCCTCGTTCGTTATCCAGCAGGATGACCGCGTGCAGGTGAGACTGGTTTGGAGCAGTGAGATCGTTTTTCACTCCCATACATCCCTTAACCAAGTAAGCGTAATTCTAACTCTTTATATAAAGGGCTCTACAATTTCTTAAACACTTATATATAAAAAAATATTTTACATTTTCTACTCTTTTAGCTTTTTGGAACATTTACTAATATAAGTAGTATTATTTATTGATTGAGCTAATAAACTCATCAACAAGTGAAAGAAAAAAAACCTAATCCCGACACACATATATATATATTGATTGTATATACATATTTTACAAAGTTTTATATTTTAGTATTCATTTCAATTAATTTATCTTTATTTTCATTTTACAGTCCATATCTCGAGTGCACGCCTATACACATCTTTCTTGCACAAGCAGGATGACTGGCAGAAAATGCTGTCTTAGCATTAAGTCCTCCTGTGTACACTCTTTTGTGCATAAAGTATTAAATAAATAAATAAACAATAAATTATAGCTAAGAACCATCTCGATCAAATCAGCTTTAAAACGGAAAAAAACCGCATCAAAATCTGTCCATTCGTTTGGGAGCTAAGGTGCCACAGACAGATACACAGATACACACGTTAAACTTACAACATCCTCTTTTTTGCGGTCGGGGGTTAAAAAACATGATGTTTTTTAATCATTTGTGTACACAAAAATCAGGCACCAAAACGTGCGCTTGCTTTCGTCAGTCCGGTCGCACATGGAGACAGGAGTTTTTAATGAACATTTCCTGGCACATCGTCCTTAAATTAGTGAGCATAATATTACAGCACTCAACTCAAAAGAAATCCTCGAGCTGCTCCCAACATTGACAAAGAAAACTTAGACACAGCCGTGCATAAATTGCAGAGCTCCACATAATTAAAAACCAACATTTACATTCGATTCGGCGCCTCTATCGCGCCATCTACTGTTATTTTCTTGAAGGTTCTGTTCTCGCTTCATAAATATTCGAATTTCATGAGAAAATGTGTTTCCAATTTATTTGGAGCCTTCGAATGTGGTTGTGTTTTTCTTGAACGTGTCTTGAATATTTTCACAAGCTTTTATTTAACTCACCGTGTTAATTATCGATGTTACAATGTAAACTTTTAGGTCAAATCAAAGAGGTTTTATTAAGCTTAATTACGCCAGTAACCGTAATAACACCTCTTCGGGTCAAATCCTGCAAGTTAATTTTGAAACACGTCCAATGATACTTTTTTCCTTTAAGGTGCGATGGCAATCTTAGAGGGAGTTAAGTAAGCGTAATTGAAAATCTGTGATGACAATGCAATATCTTGACAATTTATGGCCTGAAGTTTGAACTCATTTCGCATAGCTGAGAGGTTTTTTGTGAAATTGTAGGAATAGACCAACGACAGTAAGAAATATGATATTACATCTCTCCAAGACACTAATAAATGTCTATATGGCATAAATATACTTGTATTAAGTTTTATCTACACGTTAAGAAGATTATTAAAAAAATGGTCTATGGTACTTAAAATAAGCTACTGAACAAGAATATAACCTGTTTTTAAAACTTGTCGGTCTATTTGTTTGTTTGTCTGTATGTTTGTTCACGCATCACGTAAAAACTACTGGACCGATTGCGATGCGGTTTTCACTTAAAGTTGATATCTTAATCCGATTAGGTGCCGAGCAATCGATAAAAAACTATTTGACGGTGGAACGAATTTTGAAGAAATGAAGTATATTGCACTTTATAGGTACTTGTGGTCCTGGGCTTTTTTCAAATGAAATGACCACGCGGGCAAAGCCGTGGGCACAGCTAGTTAAGAATATATTCTGCTGTGCCGTTGAAAATAGTATTGTCATTTAAGTTTTTAATAATCGGTCTACTTATGTTGATTTTTTAAGTGCATCACCATCGTCATGATCCGTTTTTTGCCCTTCCACTGCTGGGGCAGGCCTTCTCTCTAAGACAGAATATAGCCCGTCATTCACCACTTTAGCCCAGTGCAAGTGCTTGTAGTATACGGGTGTCCCATGTAGTAGAGTAGTGATGAGTGGATATCCCGAAGTAGAGCACCCCCAGCGGCACCCGAATAGCTCCCATGTATATTCCGCGATTTTTTATATATTTGGAGTTTTCCATTAAAAAAAACACGAAACTCTTTAACTCTGAAACCGCATCGCAATCGGTCCAGTAGTTTTCACGTGATGCGTGAACAAACATACAGACAAACAGAAAGACACGAATTTTAAAAATGTTATGTTCTTGTTCAGTAGCTTATTTTAAGTACCCTAGACCATTTCTTTTTTAATTATCTTCTAAGTACAGACTTTTTCGTTCGTATTGCTTACTCGTATTGTAAGAATAGGTAGAAGATAGGCAAAATAATAGCACTTTTACAAGACAAAATTAACATCTCATGAACAAGGAGAAATACATAAAACATTATGAAAAGATCAAATCAATAAAATGTAGGTACTCGTAAACTAAGTATGCTTTGAGTTTGTAAAGAAAATTTCCCTTTCATATGCCAACAGAGTTAAATCTCACACTGGAAAAGGAAATACCGTTCTGAATCCACCGGAGCTTCGGAAGTACGCCCGTTAGAGAAGAGAGCACCAAGAAACTACGGGGATTTAATTTTTTCCATATTTGTTAATGTTTTATAATTTTTTCATATGTCATAATTTATAATAATATGTAAATTACATATATAAAAGACTAGAGACTCGCCCCGGCTTCTCGCGGGTAATGCCACGTGCACACACCGCGGCATTTTTCTAACTTAGCATTGTTATACCCGTCGTAACTTCTACAAAAATATGCCAGTAAGCGTAATTCAAAATCTTTGGCAGCAACGATCGTGATGATTTTTGACCATAGACAACTGCATTATTACTTAAGTACTTGACAGACTTGTAATTATTTCGTTTCCATGGCAACGTGTAATTGTTATTTCGTTTTCATAGAATCGTCATTCCGTTCTGTATATTTGATACCTTCGATTACATTATTGTAATTTACGTAGAGATCTCTATTTTTTTGAAAAATAAAATACTGCCTATGTTAGTCGAGGATATATGTGTATGTGTGTATATGTAGCTATCTATAGGCGAAAGAATTTTTAAAATCTGTTCAGTATTTTTTGAGTTTATCCATTACAAACAAACAAATCTTTCCTCTTTATAATATTAGTGTAGATAAAAAAGATAAAAGTGTCAACACTTGCCCAGTGCTTTATTCATTGTCTTTATTTTCAACTTGTTTTTAAGTACAGAGCAGGGTCACACACTCCAACCGGAGAGAGATGCCGCTAGTTTGTAATACATATTAATGTAGAATAGAAACTATCGATTGCATTATGCATCTGCATGTAAATTAGATGAACCTACAATGACGCCATTGCATAATCGTTTATTTATAACAAATAAAATGGGATATTTTCTTAGTAATTCCTAAGTAATACGGAATAGATTGATATTCGATATCGAAGAAATAAAATTGCGTATCCAACGCTTTCCAAGAACAAACATTATTTCCAAACGATAAAGTAGAAAACTTTAACAAATCTATTTGAAGCAAGAGAAAACTAACAAAGCTATAAAAGCGAAATAATAGTTATGGAAATAGTCTTTCATTTTCCACGAAAGAAAACTCCGCGAAACTACCGACAATATGAATGAAACTATAATATTAGAAAAGTTTCGTCTCGGGAAATGAGAAAACGTTGTACGAACTCGTTCGTCTAATACTCGTACTTATAAACTTGTTCGATATTACATCGAGAGGTGGAGGTCGTGCCTCTCGCTCGCACACGGTGCACTGCTCAAACTGCCCTCATTTAATTGCATATTCAGCAGAATAATATTACCCCCCTATACATAAAGGAGGCCAACCTTATACATAGGCATATCTAGTCTTCCGCTCAAAGCTAACGACCAATATTATTCCATTGAAAATACTGGCCACATCGAAGCTGAGGTTTTATGCTCGTCCTTGAAAATAAAAATAAATCCATCAGACCCGACGCGACCGGCAACGTCTCGTATCAAAGATTCGAAGAAAAAATAAGCAAATCTTGAATTTCGAGCGCTCTCTTTGACAGTCAAAAGTAGTGCGGGGCATTCTTAATCTTATCTCACATCACGATATTAACCAATGAATGCGATGCCGATGTTAGATACGATTTTTAAACCGATAGCTATGTAACAAGTGATGTTAGTAATTTCAGAACATCTAAGGGAATTTATAGATCGTTAAGCTTGCGTCTAAATGCATGTGCATATTTAATGCTATGTGCAAAGCTGTACATAGAAGCGATTGTTATGATAATACAGGCTGCAATAGACGGAGAAGCGATGAAATATTGGCCTCTTTTGCATAAGTGCCGGCGCGTAGCTCGAGCGAAACGCCTCTACGAGCGCTGCGCTACGGCGCTACGGAAATTGTAGCAAACTAATTGCTCATTACCAGTTTCGCAAATGAAAATAAGTTTTCGCATTCTCTGTTTTAACATTGAGCTTATCTAATAATATTTTGACAGCAAAATGATAGAACTTTAGAATACCTACTTTAAATTTTAAAGTAAAACGTCGTTTGTGATATTAACAAATTAAAATGTCAAAGTTTTTAAATCCACAGCTCCACAGTTAACTAATGGCAATAATTAAGAAACTATAGTTCTAAAAATAACAATACCGTTTGCCTTGAGTTCGTCTGCCTGGCACAAACCGGTAGAGACAGCGAGGCCGCGGCGAGAATTGACAAGTTCGTACTAGCTTTATAACTAAGGGTTTATTTGTATCCATAATCTTACAAATAATCGGCCGTTTTGTTTAAATTTATGTACTTGTGACCGTGAAAGATGTTTTAGAAATTGAGATTTTATGTAAGTTTAATGCCACCGGTGCCAATGTTGATAATTGAAATATTTATAAATTATGTGAAAAGTATATCGTTTCTCGTACCTATATCAAGAAAAATAAATTAAACATAAAAGGCTAAACAAGACAAGTGGATTATAACCGTTGATTTTTTGATATGTGGTTACAAATACAAAACACAAAAAGCTAAAGATGCTCTACGTTCGCTGAATCATAGGTTCGAGTCTGTGACGAAACATTTCAGTTAATTATGTTTATGCTTTACGTGGGCACTCCGATGTATTTCTTTCTAACTTCAGACTTTTAAAGCTCTAGAGTTTCATAAAAATTTATAAGCAACACGCGACCTTCAAAATAATCGAATCAATATTTATTCTACAATGTACATATGGTATGCTCTCATTTATTACATCACCTATTATTATTGGGGCATTTCGTCTTTAAAACAAAATATATGAGGATGAGGATTTAATATCACCTCTGTTCATTAAATTTATTATCTCGCATGGCGCATGGCTGAAAAATTCAATTAAAACATCTCCACTGAAAAACAATCTTAGAAGGTACGAGTCATAATATCAAAAGCTTCTTATAAAAGAGCTCGTTAAACAATTTAATAAAAGTTAAGCTTCTTTGACGAACGTACGTGTAGTTTAAAATTTGTTTATCAAACGTCTGCGTTACGTGATTACGTACTTGTTGTACGTATGTATGTAGGGAGCAGCGGGGGGAGTGCGGCGAGGGGGCGGCGGCTGCCGCTCGGTCCGTCACACAGTCAGCAGTCACGTGCGACGACGCCGGCCCACAACGCGCCGCGAATCTAAATCGATTCTCGCTGCAACTTCATCGATCGCCGATCTTCGTTGCACATCACTATCTATCCAATTTCCCGCGCAATTTTAATTTTTGGAAGACTTTCCAACTCGTCGCGAGTGCTGTGCTATTATTTTATTTTATTGTGACGAGACCTTGGATTTTTCGGTCGCGCGTTATTTAGCTCGCGCTCGAAGGAAGTTCGGTAAGTTTTACATTCTAATAACTAAACGCGTACTGGCAGGTTGACCTCGAATGAATCAATCTACGATGGGAAAATGAAACCGGTTCGATTGCGCTAAATCGCTTTAGTGAAAAGGTCAATACTCCCCGCGGCACGCGAGCAAGACGCAGCGATGGATGTGGACCGTGCTGCGCCTGGAGCCGATCATACGATGACGGCGCGGCCGGCGACCCACCGATGCACATCACTTATTTCACAATGTTTGGAATCTCTTGCAGAATGCAATATTTTTCGGCTGCCATTAAGATATGTGATAAGAAAATAAATAGGGATGTGGTCACTCATTTACAACAAATTCTCGGCATACCGAGAATAAAATAAGTTGCTCACTTACTTTTAAACGTAATGATAAAATAATATTTTGACACAAAAGCACAAACAAATTCTTAGAAATTGCTATTTGATGCATGAAACGACGAATCTTACAGGTAATAATTCTAAAAAGCGCGCACCACTGCGTTCTACGGCCTACCTGGGAACAGAATAGCAAAATCAAATCAAGCAAATAATAGTCCAATTGGAAGTAGAAAATAAAATAGGTATTTAGTAACGTACACTCTAACAATATTATGCCGGAAATTATGTATGCAATAAATAGTTAGAGCTCTATTTTATGTAAATATCTTCTGGAAGGATTAACAGCTAAATATAGTCATTTACCTACGCATTACTTACCGTAGTATTTAGATACACAAAACGGTTGATAATCCTGGCGCTTATAACAAGGACATATTCCTTTTATAAATATTATTAGTGCTCTATGCTCTCTTTCTGATCCTAACATTTAGTATTACCTGTATTATGAGATTGGACACCACATATTTATATACAAATCATCCCCACACAGCCTTAATAAATGCAATCACTTATAAAATAAACAAATAGGTATTTTATTTGTAGATCAATTTCATTACGTCGTCCTGAAAACTAGTTTAAATACAAAATACGTATATAGACATACCTGTAACATTGTAACCTCGCTAGTCCGGATAATGTTGGTTTAACCCACTTAGTGCATTCCACCGACTCAACGGCAGTAAATTTTAATAAAAAAACAATTTATGGGATCAGTAATGACGAAAATAACTTAATTTCACGGATAAAACAATGGGAGCCCATCACTTTTATTACTTTTTAACTGGCATTGGTTTGGAAAGTCAATTAGATGATAAATTTAACCTTTCGCGCTTTGGCTCTCCCGTTTTTCCGTGAGAACCTATTTTTCAGGTTTCAATGTCCTTTTCATTGTTAAAGTTTTTGTAAATGTTTGGCACTTATTTAATTCTTAAATTATAAATGGCTAAAATTACGTATAAGTATTGGCATCCTCGACCTAGGTTTCGAGAATATTAGGCGACTTTACTCAGGAGTTTATACTGCGAGGATGTCAAACTAAACGGGAGTCTTAATCGTTATGACGGCTGGTTGGTCTAGTGGCTAGTAACCCTAGATATGAAATCAAACGATTGCGGGTTCGAATCCTGAAAGGTGCAATCATTTGTGTGATGAGCAGAAATGTTTGTTTCCGAGTCATGGATGTAATATTTGTATCTATGAATGTGTATCCGTTATCTAGTATCCATTAAGTTTGGGGCTTGGTAATTGTTGTAGAATAGTCGCGAATATATTTATTTATTTTATTTATTAATATAAAAAGTAAAAATTGGTGTTAATTAAAACAATAACAATATAAGTAAACAATTAACATGATAAAAATAGAAAATAAATCCTATAATCAGAAAACATTCAATATTTTTTAAAATTAAATCATTACGTAACAATAATAAGGATCAACATCAATAATTAGTAAATCATTTAAGTTTGAGCACAAATACTTTACTACAAGCTGTCTGATTCATAGTTCTCGCATCTTATCGTCCCTTATCGTGATGTAGTTTACACGACAGTGTGTTTAGTTAGATACCGTCATAGATAACGGTAATCTCACGTCCTCGTTTCTGATTCGCCTAATTCTTCAAAAACATTGTCAACGCTCTTGAGATGACCTCTGACCGATGACTTGGAAAAAACATGGCCGCCGAAGTTCTAAATTTAAAACAAAACCCGCGTGGGGTATTAGGTATTTGCCCGGGGTTTGAAGGCACTTAACTAGTGATGCCAGTGTTGCCACACGCAGTGACGATTTTGCTACAAACATTTTATGGAATAAAAATTTAGGTCACTCTCGCGTGGACTGGCCTCGATTCATTGAGAGCCGCCGATAGTGTGTGTTACCGCTCGGGTCGATGTTTGATAGTGTTGTAAATAAAAACACGTGGACCGCCGCCTGAATGGAGATAACGCTCTCTCGTTTCTAGGCAACAGGGCATGCAAATAAAAAGTATAATAAAATACATTAGGTATATAAGTCCATCAGGCTGTATTCATCAATAGAGCGAAGCCGAAAATTATTAATAAAAACTTAACCAATTATCTCTCTTCTCTCCTTATTACTTAAATGGGCATAATCCTATCAGACTGAAGAGAACTCCTTCTTTACCGTTTTTATTGTTTCCCTTCTTTTTTACGACATTTTGGCCGAATGGTTAGTGACCCTGACTAGTCAATCAATGGTCGTGAGTTCGAATCCCACAATCATTTGTGTGATGAGCAGAAATTTTTGTTCCCGAGTTATGGATAAAATATTCGTACCTATGTATGTTTGTCCGTTGTCTAGTACCCATAATACAGGGTACCTATCCTAGTTTGCGGCTAGGTAATTGGTGTGAATTGTCCCGACATTATTATATTATTATTACTCCTACCGACATTCACTCTACGTGAAAAACTCGAAGACTGCAATTATCTTGTTTAACACACAGAACTAAGCATCAAGCCCCCGTTTTTCCTAAAAAAAGACAACCAATAACGGCGCCTAAGTTAATGAATGCCATAAATCTCCATACCTTTATTTTTCACAAAAAAAAAACGTACTATAGCGAAATTTTTAAAAGTCCATGATCGATCATACAGAAGGAATTACGCGGATGACGCGTCCTATAAATTAGCGTTGTATATTTATTAAAAAAATAAAGCTGTCTGCGGGTGGACCAGTCGTGCAAAAAGTGAAAATCGATATTGTCGGCGCACGGCCGCTGCCAGGAGTAATTGGAAAATTCTCTCCACGCGGAGGGCCAATAAATTTTCACTTTTGTCCATGTTTCGCCATTTCCCGCGTTGCATTAATGGCAATAAATTCAACGAAAATTACGGCTAATTCGAGTAGATTGTGTAACTTTTATTTTGGTGATTAATAATGTGTATTACAGTAAAATGAGGAGGTAATAAAAAAATGCACTTTGCACAAACTGAAACTTCATATTAAATATTATTGTAGATAAAGTTTTCGGCGTAACTACATAATAATTATATTATTTTTAAATTGTTTGCGTCCACACAAAGCCACATAAAGCTTTTAGCCATCAGCGTAAATTTTAATTGTGGATATTTGCATGAGGCCCGTAATCGACTTTACGAGTCATATCAACTGCAATTACACCGGCCCGGGACTATCTTACATTTTTATTTAAACAAGTTAGTATGTTTAGGAAGTAAACGCTTTGCAAATACTTGTAGCATATTTTTTTGATAGGGAACGTTTATTCCGTGCTGTAAACGAAATGGTGCAAGCGCTCAAAAAAATATCTGAAGCCCGATATTGAGAATTGAGAAATTGAAGATAGAGAGCTTCTATCCACATCTCTATCTCTATCTAAGACTTTCAGTTCAGGAAACAGGTGCTGACAAAACGAACTTCTTGGTTCTTGGCTGTTAAAATGATGATGGAGGAAGCAAAACGTTTCCATCAAAGTCAATATTTGATGTAGGTATTATAAAATATTCCTGGCTCATTTTTAAGTCTCTGACGCATGTTCTGTTATCAACTTATCTGTCACAAAGACATGGAAAGCGCTTATGAAAGTTCCTTAGGGCGTTTATGTAGGTCTCGCATTGTTTCCAACTTTCACGAGTAAGTATCGAATTTCTAACGGCAAATGAGGCAATATTTGCATATTTGTGAAACTCTGTCGTCGTCTACTGTATTGAGTATTTTTTGGAAAATGACAAAATAAAATTTTAATCTCACATTTTCACCTCATCATTACGAAGTTTCAAGTCACTCCTTATGATTAAGCTTTCGTCTACGATTTTGTTTGAATTTATTTTTTATTCACTATCAATTACGCCTAGATTGATGTAAATCAATATATATTTACCATGCTTCTTACAGCCTGGTAAACTAAAACAGACGTTCACTAAAATAAAAACTGGCATGAGAATAACTAGCTTAAAAGCTAAAAAAAACGCGCCTGCCCAGGCAAAAAAGAGCTATTCCCAAAAAAAAAATAATTGTTGGAATATTTTTTTCGTGTTTGAAAATAATGCCATATTGAATGTTTTCAAAAAAAAATATAGTCTATGTTACTCGGGGGGATGTAAGGATTCGAACGATACCCCATACATCTAAATCTTTTCAGGCATTTAAAAGTTATGGTGAAATAAAGAAACTCACATACAAACATACATGAATGCTAAAAACATAACACTCCATTTTTGGGCAGTCGTGTAAAAACATTACCTTCCAATCTGGTAGTTTTCAATATTCCATGCGGGCATGTTGTACCGCCTTACAACCTGATTGTACAAACGTCCCAGACCGCATGGCGAGTGGCGAGCAGTCACGCGCAGCTGATCGTGTGACACTTCATTCCATTCATGAGCTCACACCCACATGGCTCGAGGAAAGCTGATGCCTGTTTATTTACAAATTCATTGAATAAAACGTAAGCTTGATACACTACGCACGCATGCAAAGCCTGCACACTGAAGAATGGAGTGGGGTAGGCTGCGATGAGTTTCTTTTAATATGGCTTCATGCTGTTTGTGCACTGAACCAGTTGGTAACATGGAAACGGCACAAATTCAAGTTATAATTGTTTTTGCTAGTTGCAAGCCGCTTTTTTTATCTTTTTCTTTAATTGCAATAAATAAAAGCATAATCGACAAAATTATATCATGCTACATTAAAGGCAGAATGAGATACTACTAAAGTGTGGCCTCAAAAAGCTTAAGCTAATTGAACTTTTTACACAAAAGCTTTTCCTCCTGAAACTCGGAACCATCGAAGTTAATCGGCTCAAGTTAAGAGGTTAACAGTGAAAGGGCGATTGTAATCGTTGTTTACAAACACCGAATTCATTGAGAGTCCCAAGAGCCTCCTCATATTTCCCCGATCCCGGCATCCCGGGCAGACAGCCGTAAGACGTCCCGCAGTCCCGATCCGCCCTTGAACTCGGATCCTTCGCGCCTACTGGGACGTTTACCTCGCATAGAAAATAGAGATTTATTTATGAGAACTCTTTTAATCTTATTGGTGCCAACTGCAAAGGTTCTAAGTTTAAATAGAAAACTTTTAGTCGTCAATATTTTTTTATAGGCTCTGTCAAAACACAAGATTATGCCATTGAACCGTAGTATTGTATTCTCTTTGCATTGAACTGTTTAGGTAAAAAGTTATTTTACGTAGTTTTTGTTATTCTTTGGATCCAGGTAATAAAAACCTTATCCTAAATTCGAAAATCAAACTTAAGTAGTGGTAGGCCTCTTAGGCAAGACTCCGCCTGGGGAAGAGTACCACACCTTTGTCAGATATTCAACCGCCAAGCAGTAGTGTGTAAACATTTCTGTGTTTTAGTTTGAAGGGCAATGTTACCAGCGAAATTACTGGGCAATGAGACTTAACAACCAATGTCTCAGGGTAACGAGCGCAGTGCAGTCACGCGCAAGACTTTGCAACCAAAGTTCTGGGTGGCACTGCAACTGCTATGGACAGGAGTGACGCTTACCATCAGGCGAGCGACCTGAAATGCCGCTGCCCCGGGGTCTCGTCAATCAACGTAATAAAAAAAATAAAAAAATGTTCTAAACTGGGTAGTTGCTCGAAGGTACAAACATAAGCGCGTAATCAAACCTACATCGTTGTGGTAATGTTATTCCTATTATGTTTTCACGAAAGAATGTCCCGCTAGGTTCCTTCCGCTGCCGTCTGATAAAAGTGGGTTAATTTAACAAATATTTGGTTACCGCGATAAGATACGGCTATCGAGAACGACAGAAAATATCTAAAATAAGCAATCAAAGTACCTACTTGACAAGTAGTAATGCTATTAATAAATACTCTTAAATAAGAAAAAATGTTAATAGCTGCTGGAATTTATGCCACATAGATTTAAAGTTAGTCTCCTTAATCGCTGATAATGTGTCTTTCTATACAGATGAAAGAATTTTACTTTATCCATTACAAACAAATACACACACACATAACAAATATTTTCTCTTTATAATATTAGTGAAGATATATATATATATATATATATATACACTTGTATTAAAAAGCGGATGAAACATTTTCAAAAAATATTTAGAGAGAACAATCCAGCTTCATCACTTCACGTAGCGTAGGGTACGTGTGAAATTTCTCCCTCGAAGGTGGTCGTGCAATCGTTTTGAACCCGGGTGAAATAATTATATCCGGACGATGTAGACGGTCTGTGACCTTTGACCGGGTACAATCGCAATCGCAAACCGGGTACAGCTGCCAAATTAAAAAATTGTCGTTGTCGCTATCACTTTGCAAATTTGCTGAAAAGATACAAAACAAATCCAGCTGATTAATCATTATTACCGCGTACTCGTACATGGTATACACTTTCTTCCTCGAAGGTGGTCGTGCATAGAGCGGGCATATCCACCCGGATACCACAGGCACCCGTCGACCCGGGTGAAATATATCCGGGCGGTGCGGCGTAGACACGGAGCAGACGGCTCGTGAACTTTGAGCGGTCATGCACACACCCAGGACGCCAGGACTATCAGTGCCGTAGCGAGGGAATCAGACGTGGGGGAAATAAACTTGGCCCGCTTAAAGTATACAAGCAGAATTGCAGAGCCCGTGTAAAAATTAAAGGGTTTTTCAATAGGGTATCTCTGATAGCTGATGGCAGCTCCTCCTTAAGTCGATTTCCCAAAGCTTGGGGTCGTGATCAATACATGGCATCACTTTTCCCTTGATGATATTTCTCCACCTACTTCGACTTTCTGCGGCATGAATTGAATCGGAGACACTAGCGTTGTGTGTGAAGCGGACTTGGTCAGACCATCGCAACGGGCTCCTGCCTCTTGGTCTTTTTTCATCTACCTTCCCGGTTACAATCAGCTTTACCAAGTTGTAACCTGATTTGCGTGCGATGTGACCAAAGAATTCGAAAATTCATTGATATTGACACCACCCTCCCAATCGTCACACGTCTCTGTCTTATGATGTGCTCTGCACGCTGATGGCAGCTATGTTAGTTATGACGTGATATGACGTGAATTTTTGACAGCTGAATCAGTAAATGCTTGGCATTTGTCATATTGAGTCGCTATATTAGTTGAACAGCGCGTTGGAATGATAAAATTATTATTATCAAAACGATTGTTCAAATCGTCAAACGTCTCGTGCGTTACGAGAAACTTATGGTCAACATTGGAGTGGGGTTACTATAATCGTCCTAGAGTAGTGAAAAATTTGAAACCACTGGCAATATGACAGTCATCTGATTTCAATAGAACGGCACGGCACTACTTGCCATACCGGCGGAGAATCAGACGATTTATTGAAAGAAAAATTCAGCGGGTTCTTTGGGCCTCTCGTATTCATCGATTGGATGACGCTGTTAATGCCAAAGATAAAGCTTTAAAACTATTTCAAGATCATTTATTTTAAGCATAACAAGGCTTTTGCCCCACCACTCATGCCTAGCTACGCCACTGGGACATATCGACCACGCCGGGTAAAACAGATGTAAACGCGTGAAACTATGCGTGGGACAGGACAAATTGAGTGGCTTTGTGAGGAATATGGTGTAGGTAATTTGTCGTGGCGGGTGCCTGGCTAAATGTCTAAAGACTTCTCAAATAGGGCTGTGCATTGTAAATAAACTTTATTGATGAGTTATTGGTAGCTTATAATGGGTTAACATGGTTTTGGACCAGGACAAGTTTTTTTAACCCAATGGTAATAATACTGTATCCGTGTCATTTATCTTTCTGTTTATAGATCTAATTAAAAAGGGGGAGGATACAGCACGTACTAATATCACAGAAACAACAACTGGATTCGATACAACTACCGGCAAACACACCCATACAGCTATATTTCTAATGTCGTGCTACAAGTGCATTAAAAACAGATATATAGAGACATACGCAGTCTGTAGTGCGAGTGAGTTAACAATAGTTGCCACTAAAAACACGTGATACTCAAAAGCCCACTCCGATTGTGACGAAGGCCAATTATATGCATTGCACCTAATTTATACGGTCCACACCCGAGGAGCTAGTACCTGATCTCGCCATTTTAATGAGGTTCTGTTCTCGTTTTTTTTTTCAGACTTTCCATATTTAACTTTTAAAGATCGCAGAAGTTTTTTACTACTTACAATTTCTTGTACTTTGGTAACGAGGACATCACTAAACTGGAATTAAAAAAAACGACAAGGAGAACACGTTTCGGAACAAATTCTGGCATTCTGCTTTTCAGTTTTGGCAAATGGACCAGATGCGAGTGCGCTCTCAGTAGAATCCTGTATTACATCAGCAAATTCCAAGATCTTGTAACTTCGCTAACAGATTTCAACTGTAGACCAACTTCAACCAACAACCAAGCCAAGACTGGCAACATTCCTTCTACGTTTACTTGCATCTACTGCATACTTTGTACTCGTTATAATTTACACTGCCTAGTGTAATCATGAACAATTAAATCTAAGCGTAATATGTACGCAATTTATCTAGCTGTGCCCGCGGCTTTGCCCGCGTGGTCATTTTTACTTACCAAATTTCTTCAAATTTCCTTTTGCAGTCAATAATTGTTTTTACGACTTTTCGGCCCTAAACCCTAACTGTAGATCTTGCAATGAGTAGACATAGTTGATGTGTAGACATTTAACCTTAAAATAACTAAAAAAAAGAAAAGAACGAAAAAACGTTTATTCAACACTTATCAAAAAAAGTAGCAAATTAACATATAAATTAAACATATAAATCTAAGTGTTGAAAGGGTCATGCCTCAGCATAATGCCAACTCAGTAAAACGGAGCTCAAAAATGAATAAGAAATCTTTTAGAAAATTATCTTAAATTAGGTACGCCATTCGATATCCTTTCCTAAATACCTAAATCACTTAAACGAAGATTCCATTTATCAGACACAATAATTATTATTTTATTACGGTCCCAAAGGGTATATCCGGACACCCCGCTAGGGAGCAAGATGTATCGGAGGACCCGTCGGGGTGCGTCGGGTATCGAACGGGACTGACCTGGGTATACCTACGCAGCTATTACCTAACTTGTGACCCGGGTATAAAAACTAGGGATGTTCTGGATCACAATATTCGTAACTGAAACTACCGGATCTCCGACAAAAAATAATATAATGATCGTATCCGAAACCGAAAAGTTTCGAATACCAAGCGGTCTTCTTCCTGGTGAGACATGGTCACCAACTCAACTTACCATCATCGATACAGAACACAAGCGTGCTTGAAATTTTAAACATGTTACGTCATCAAGAGCTAAATAAATTCCCTTTTACTTTTTTGATGTGATAAAAACAGGAACCTCTCCGATCGGCGCTTTTTTTATATATTCTTTTACCGATTTTAAAAGGAGGAGTTCGCATGTGAATGTGAATTTTCCGAGATTTGTGAGCCTATTTGGGTGTTTATTTTTATTTTTGTGGGTAGACTTTCGGGACCCCCCCCCCCCCCCCATATAAAATTTTGATTATATTACACATAAACATTGAAATATTTACTAAAAACGTACAGCATGTCGGGCTGGATCTTTTCAGTCTATCTGGTTCATATGGTTTACCACGGCGTTTCAACCGAAACAATTTCATCTCAGGGAACAACTGTATTGTATTGTATTTATTTATTTGTCTTTTGGTGCATTACACACACTTAGATATGTCAAACAGTAAACAAATATATAATAGTACAAATAGGTACAAAATGTTCAGCTTATATTAGAGGTCTTTTAGGGAATACAATTCCCTTTATGTCAAAATATCTTTAAGTTTACGCTTAAATGAATAAGGGGATGTGTTATTGATCTTAGCAATATTCTTTCGTAATGAATTGTAATACCTAACACTATTACAGATAAAATTCTTGGACTTTTTGGCGAGTCTACATTTAGGCATAGCAATCCTGTCCTTGTTTCGAGTGATATATCCATGGCAACTGCCAACCATAGGTGTATTTTTAATATTATTTTGGGCCTGTACAATATTGTGGTAGACATATTCTGAATGTTAAGTCATTACATGGCATTTCTTAAAATTATTTCTACAAGTAGTAAGAGCTGACAATGATAGAATTGATCTTATTGCTCTCTTCTGAAGTATGAAAATTTTGCCTACAGTTGCAGTTGATCCCCAAATTTTAATTCCATAGCTCATAAGACTATGAAAATATGCAAAATAGACTTGTTTCGCTTCCAGGAAACCGCCATAAAGATGCAATGTTGAACATCGATCAAAACGAACAAGAAGAAGACATGATACATTTTCTGGACATATCAAAATACATAATATCCGGTAGTTATATAATTATCCGAAAGTTTCGGAAATCCGTAACCGACTATTTTTTCAAACTTGGTGTCCGTAACGAAAATTCCATAATCATAACAATCCTGAGTACCTAACTATCGCGAAACCTGAGACCCCGGTTATACATTAGCTATTGCCCAATCTGTGGCCGGTGATTCCAAACCAGAGTAATCGCTTGTGCAGCCTTGAGATAGGTCCGGGATGTTTACAGTCGTTGTAGTGTAAACTACAAGCCTCTGTCTCTGTAGATGTGCTAACTATATGAAAGGGGTGCCCGCGGCCCGCCAGCACACGTTGGAATCAAATTCGTCTTTTGTTGAAATCAGTTCAATGACAGCCTTCGAACGAATAGTGAACACTAGAGGCGCTATATCTAACATTGAGCAGTACTGAGCGCATACATGCGCGTGCGCGCATGGCAAACAACTGGCTAACGACTATTGGTTCCGGTGTAATGTGTTGGTTTATCATCAATTTTGTTTTGTCGATGTTCATGTGGAGGCCAATACGTCGGGAGGCATCTGCTAAGCTGGTCAGCATTTGTTGCAAGTCTTACAGTGACTCCGCTATAAGGATAACGTCTACAAATCTCAAGTGTGAGATGTACTCGCCGTTTTTGTTGATGCCCATTCCATTCCAGTCCAACATCTTGAACATATCCTCCATTACGTTGGTAAACAGTTTCAGGGATATGACATGTTGTCCCCCCTAGTCCTGCACTTGGACGGACATCGTAGCAGCGTCATACAAGCACAGAGATGCTTGAGCACTTGAATATATCGCCAGTCCACTTGGCATCACTGCAAAGAGTCCAGAACAGGCCAGGTTTCGATGGAGTCAAAGGCCTTCTCGTAGTCTACAAAAGCCAGACACAGCGGCCGATTATACTCTTCTGACTTCTGCATAATCTGGCGCACTGTGTGAATGTGGTCTACGGTGCCATATCCTCCGCGATACCCGGCCTGCTCGGGAGGCTGGAATTCGTCAAATCTACGCACGAGTCGAATAGTGATGGCCCTTGAGAACAACATATAGACTGACTCAGGATTGAGATGGGCCTATAATACTTGAGCAAGGTTTTATCCCCTTTCTTGAAGAAAAGTACCCCCACACTCCTGTTCCTCGCCTCTGGAGTTCTCCCACAGTTGACGACATAACTATATAAAGTCTGTAATAACAAATAGAACAACCGAATTATTCATATTTTTATTCTATAACTATAAGGAACGAACCCAACCGTGAATAATTAACCAAAAACCTATTCAAATCCACTTAACTACGCTCGATTAAAATAAATTTGTCTGCTAAATAAAAACGTACTTTGACGAATGTGTCTTCCTTTGCATAATTTACATTTGAATCATCATTACAATACGTGCTTATGAATCATTCATTAGTTGGTTTAAAACAATAACTAACCTATACAAGTCTTGCGTGCTGACATCATTTATATTACTTTTTCTACTGCATTTCTTGACCTATCCATTTCTCTAGTGCTTTTTCTACTGCATTTCTTGTCCCTACGATGGCTGTGATAACTGGCAGGAACTTTATAAATATGACGCTGGCGGAATGCACAAACCGCATTATGCCAAAAACTAGGAGCAAAAGTAAATGTCGTTTTTTTTTTAATTTATGTCATGGCATAGCGCGACTTTCATTGTGTCATTATTCTTTATGTAAAATCGAGGTAAAAAAACAAAAACTCAGACTGATTTCACATTATTTTTGACTACCGGTTGGTCTAGTGGCTAGAGACCCTAGGTACGAAATCGAACGGTCGCGGGTTCGAATCCTGCAAGGTGCAATAATTTGTGTCATGAGCCAAAATGTTTGGTTTCGAGTCATGGATGTAATATTCGTATATATGTATGTTTATCCGTTATCTAGTGCCCATAGTACAGGGTATCTTAGTTTGGGGCTAGGTAATTGGTGTGAAATTATTGGGAATATATATTTATTCATTATAAATTTTATAAAAAAAAATGTAATAATTCACCGTTTCATACTAGAGAAACACCGTAGTTCTGTTTTCATTAAAAAAAAATGGCCATGTTAATGGGACATAAATAGACTAGGGTGCCGTAGCCAGGATCTTAAAAGCTGTCCAACTAAGAGATAACCGCATTGCGATCGGTCCAGTAGTTTTACGTGATATGCCAACAAAGTTGGTCTAGGTTCGTAAGCTATATCTCTTAAATTAATAAATTCTAGATTGCCTAATAATGTTGTTAGTAATTTCTTATTCGCTAGTACCAATCCCTAGATATGTTTTTTTTTGGAAACTTAACTCAAACTTACATGCTGCTCAAGCAAAAAGACCACTATTTTGTAAACGGAACCAAATAGAAAATAAACTGTTAAGGAAACCTTATTATAATTTTAAAATTGGTACATATTCTAAAATTGTTCACAACTGTGGTATAGGTAGAATAACTCTTCTATCTAATCTCTTTAACTCATAAATACTTGGAGACCAAATATTTTTTAACAAAAAAGAGGACAACCTTTTTTAATATTGCATTTCCTGACCTACGACAGATACGTTGAACTTCAACGTATCTGTCGTAGGTCGTATCGTTCGTTGAAGGACCTTATCCGGGTTTTTATCGGCCATCCGGGGTAAACTGACATGTCCGGTTGATAACCCACCCGCAGGGTTCAACATTATCAGGCCCTATTGACGTCGGCAGGGATATAAACAAATATCAAAACAATAAGACGTTAATTGCTCACTTGTTTCAGAACATATTTTTTAAATTAGTTTACTCGAATTAGTCGACGCGGTTTTCGAGGTTTGGAAATTAATTAAAACCCCTTATTACAGATAAAATACAAGTATGAGGAATTCCTATAAGAGGAATTTCAAGTTTATATCTCGTAAGGAAAACAGTGGATAGATAGATACTCATAGACTATTTATTCTGTGCTCAATTGCTATTTGGAAACGACATAAATTCATGTTACATTTCATTTAAAATCGAGAAGGGTGACCTAAAATTAAGTTCTAATTAATATAACCTTGAACTAAGACATAGATGGGTGCTAAGATTATGAAAGCTTCCTTTCAATTTTGTGATTTGAAAGTTACAGGACAATATATGACCTACTTAGTCCTAGCGCGCATGATACTACCATATTAAATTCGCTAGTTCCATAGAGATCCGCTACATTTTAATAAAAAGGCTGGTTTCACCAGTCAGCACTGTCAACAATGCCGACAGTATTGTTTGTGACAGTCAGTTTAAACTTCGAAAAGCAATTTTAAATTCAGAACGAAACGGTCAGTTCAAAAAAAAATTTTTGATTTGCGTGACAATGGAAAAAGAACAGTTGAAAATAGTTTTTGAAACCCTTGAAATGACTTTTTGAGTTCTTTATTATAATTTAATTAGTTTTCAATGTAACCTGCTTGTTTATATTTAGGTATTCTTTGTTCGTTTTGTGTATACTTCTGCATTTTCTCAACCGTTAGATATAGCTTTTGTCGTCGTATTATTGTAAATAAACACTAATTTGACGTTTGGTTGTTTGCAGGTCTTGCAAGACATCAAGGTAAATATGCGTAGTGGCTGTTGTCTGTCTGTCCTATGTTCATTTCCTTTATATATGCACTTCTCAACTGCACTCATTCGTTAATTTTATTGCAATCTATTCTGGTTTGTGCACGTGTTCTTTACTTCTTAAATGTTTTTCATTTTGTTTTCATTAATGTTTTTGATCTGTCATGTTTTCATTTGTTTTCTTTTCTGTTCTTGTTTTCGTAGTTTGTGCTACAAGTTTCTATTTGGTTGTTTTTCTTGAGCATTTGTGTCAGCGGCGCAGCGCATTGGAATCCCGAGGTCATTGTAGTGCGAATCTACGTAACAATAATATTATGTCATACAAAAGAAGCTGGGTGGAAATTTGGTTTCTGAGTCTTTAGGAACAAGATACATCATGGAAGAAAAACAATAGACTTGATGTCGTCGTAGTGTAGATCTAAATTATAATGTAAAGGGAACAAGCCGAAATTATGTTCTTAATTTTAAATAAAAAAATACAGTAAGAAAAAAAAGTAAAACTGTTAAACATTGCCAACATTGCTTGCTGAAAAAATAATTCCAAATTTAGATTTTTAGAAGATACCAATGTCATGCAAATGAAACTGGCCGTAAATATTTTAATTTTCGAGCCTTCGGGAAACAGTAGATTGGGGAAAAACTGAGCTCCTTAAAATTAAAATCAAGCAGCAAATTGTATATTAAAACCTAATCTAAAATCATGTCTTTTTTTTGCGAGTAATTTAAATAAAACCAGCTTACTACAGTAAGAATTTATTAAATGTAACAATTGCTAAAAGTACCGTTATTGAAACTTTTCGTAGGCAAGTTGGTATTTTTTTCTCCGACTTCGGTGGCAATAATCTAGGATGTTATAACTAATTTCGCTTCCTTTTGTATGTCCGGCGGTATTACACACATTGAATTGGAGGATTCGTCGATTGAAGAGTTTATAATAACAATTTTATTTTAAATATCACAAAAATGTATGAAAATAAAATGGAAAATTGCAAAAAATTCATCGCCACGCGCTTTTTTTTTATCTAGGCAATGATGCATGTAATGCCTATACCCACACAGTCAAATTCTAAATATATTTTTTTTGCACCTACTCGACAATAATGGATTTACAATGGAAAATTCACCAGCAATTAAATTCCATACAACTTTGTTGGCGCCTATTCGAGTAGTGCGGAAAGGTCGACATTGCTCAAAGAAGGTTGTCGAAATAATTACCACATTACAAGCATTTTTGAGTGAATAAACATTACTACAGAGTAGAAAAAATAAAATTGCCGGTAATGTTCTCTTTGCTCAAAATTCCTTTTAAATTTGGAGCCTTCAGGAATAAGACACGACACATCCCTGAAGGTTCAATACGTCGTAGTGAGGAGCGGGGCGTGGGGCGCGGGGCGGCGGTCGATGGGTCATCGACCCCGGGAGGATTTCGATGCCACCCCGCTTCCACCGTCTACTTATTTATTTATTAAAAATTCGTACTTTGTTCTATCGTTTTCTTGTTTAATGAAGTTGTTTAGAAATTTAATTTTCTTTAATATCTCCGCCGAAGTTTAGGGATGTTTCGCGGTTAGGATGGGTTTGAGCAGATTTAAAAAGGTAGTTACTTACTGCATTCTTTTTTAACTTTTTCCGTGAGTTTTTTATCTACCTCGTAAGTAACTTAGTCATAATAATATTAATTAAAAAAACCCTAGTTTATGTATTTTATTTTTGTGGGTGACAAAAATACTTTGTTTAGTTTTCCAGTGTCGTCAATCTTGCTCTACTAAGTATTAGGATACCTAGTAGAGCAAGATTGACGATTCCTACTCATATAATAAATACGAAAGTTAGTGAATGTGTGTGCATGTAGGTTTGTTACTTCTTTACGCTGAAACGGATGAACGAATTTTGATGATATTTAGAATGGAGATAAGCTTACTTATACCCATAGACACTTTTCCTCATCATCATTATCCACGCGGTTAAGACCGCGGGCCGCAGCTAGTAAATAGTAAAACAAGATTTTGATAATTAAGTCTTTATTTAAGTAAATACTCGTATAATCTAAATTAACCGGTAACTAGTTTATTATAAGTAGGTACTTGGCTAGGTACTTAAGTAGGTAGGCCCACTTTTTTATAGACAGGTTATCTAAAGTCTTGAAAAGTGCATTGAGTTAGGTACCTAACCTAAAACATTCACAAATGACAAACTCCTAGAGCCTAACATAACTGGAATTACTATTTCCAAACAACACACCGTGCGCAAGCGCAATATCAAACCCATAACTGTACACAATAATCGTAATCACATAACGATTAGAGAACCGAAACCCATAATTCCAAAGCATAGAGTCCAATTTCATAACTCTATGACACACATACCTTCCTTTTTCAAATATTCTCTCTCGCTCTTTCAACAATCGCTCCAGCGTTCTATTTACAAAACATTGGATGCGACGTTGCCGCTCCGTGCTGCGCCTGAGTGACGTCAGCGGAGTGTGTCCTTGTCGGGGCTTCTCGTTCTAAATAGGCCAGTCCTGGACACCTGTGCAACATACTAAAATATTTACTGACACTAAACACTGACACTTTACTTTTTGACATATCACCAAAATTAATTCCCTACAAGTCGAAATAGTAGGCAGGCATACACAATTAACAAAAAGTATGAAAGTACAAAGCAAGCTGAAGTGGCAGTGGGCTGTTCACATTTCCCGAAGAACCGATAACCGTTGGGGTTGACGAGTTCTCGAGTGGAGACCGCGCTTAGGCAAACGTAGTGTAGGACGCCCTGTGGCCAGGTGGAGTGACGACCTGCGAAAAGCGGCTGGCAGAAACTAGATGCGGAGAGATGAAGCCCGAGCCCAGTGGCGTGCATTAGGAGAGACCGTCCAGCAGTGGACAAGTATAAGGCTGATGATGATGGAGTTGCAAATTGCAAGACATGAGATGCCAGAGCAGAACAAAAACAAGTAGAAACCCTAACCACTCCATTATTAATTCTTGATTAGGTACATTATGTGCGTATGAGTCAGATGTCCAATCAGATAAAAAACAGATTGGCCTTGCCGATATAGAATTTGAAACTAAACTCCTGTTTTACGTGGAGTTGTTGGAGAGAACTACCTAACTATTTATAATTGAATCAATCATCTGGTCAACCAATTTTTATAACATTCGTTTCAAAATAAAATTGAAAATAATCGGGTCACTAAGTAGAGTTTTGTTTTTTTTTTATTTATTTGAATTGATAACCGCATAAAATAGAGCAGCACGTAATTATTATGTCAATTAAAAAGAACATCCGGCTGAACAATGGCTTATTTTAGGTACATTTCTTCACAACTTTTTTGCACTAATTGCAAAATGTAATCAAAACACGGCGTCAAGATTCCTTCATAAATGTATGGTTTAAAGCTTCAAGGTGTTCCCTATTTCATTTCTCAAGTCGTTGCAACATTTGGTTTCCTCATCCTGACCTTGGCAATGTTGCTTTGTTTGAAGACCGGTTGGCCAAGAGCTGTGGCCAAGTGGCTCTAACTGCGAAGTTAACGGTCGCGGGTTCGAAACCCGCAAGGTCTAAACATTTGTGTGATGAGCAGAATTGTTTGTTGAGTCATGGAGGTATATCGTATTTAAGTATGTTTATCCTTTGACTAGTACTTAAGTACAGGATGAGGGATGGTGGCCTAACGGTTCTATACCTAGTGCAATTTAGAATCCATCGATACCGGGTTCAAAACCTAGGCTCCGCACCAATTACTTTTCTGAGTTATGTGCGGTTTTCCATCGCTCCGTGCTTCGGAGGGCACGTTAAGCTGTCGGTCCCGGCTGTTATTGGTTAATAGCAGTCGTTAAGCCATGTCTGACATCATAGGCCAGCACTACCTCATACGACAAACAAACAAACAAAGTGCAGGGTATCCTAGTTTGGGGCTGGGTGTGCATTGTCCTAAATGTATTTAAGAATAAGAATAAAAACGCTTCTTGGCACAGGACACTATAAATACATCATAATAATAAAAGAAAAACTAAGTAACAAAAAATAATATTACATGACCTTTATGGCTTGTACCAAAAGGGACCTGCATTTACCAAAACCTATTATATAGTAATTAGCAACGCTTTACTCTAACTCTCTAACCTTAACACTTTTGATAATAGAATGCGTTCACAAAATTTGGTGACAGTGCTGTTGTCGAGTTTCCCTGGATGTCGATTCAGGTCATGCTTACCATAAAAATACACTGTCATTGGAACTGAACCAACTTGCAAAAATTCAAATCCGTAGGATAAGAGGAAGTGGTTCTAATTCAAATTGAAAGATTTGACCTCAACAAACATACATACATGCAGACATATATAGATACAAACATTGCAAGTTAAATAAAAGCTTTTAAAAATAATTGACTATACTTATCTTTCAGAAATATTTTCTTTATTTACATAATGTTTCACCTACCAAGTATTTCAACAACTTTCTGTGAAGAAGGAGTTTCTAATCTGAACTAAACCATGAAAATATTTTTTTGCATGGTTAACTCGAGACATTTATGATCAATCTGTTCTGATCTGTTTTCGCTCGCTCGCACCTTGTTGCTTTAGCGCCAAATCATGTCATGACAATTATTACAAGTTAACCTGTAGTATAAACCAAGGTTTATTTTTTTGTGAAGTTCAGAGAAAGCCAGGCTATTTTATACAAAACGTTGGTGAAGTTTTCGAGAGGACCAAAGTTTGACAAATAATTTCTAGCAATGTGAGGATAAAGTTAACATAAACGGTTACTTTAAATAGTAAAGTAGTAGGTATCTAGTACAATCCCATATAATATTATACCTACTGCAACAAACATTAGAATAGAAACCAAAACCGTACTATTCTCGAATAGATTAGAATAATAAGCCATAACAGTGAATGTTTGGACACCACGGCGCGGATGTTATCAAAACACGAGGGCAAGTACCGATTGTTGCCGCGATCATTTAGTTATTTAACAAACATACGTATTGTTATCCATGTAACATAACAAAGAGAAAGTACTTAGTGGTCCTTAAGATGTATGATTTGTGACCTAAAAAGTAATATCGTGCCGTTTTTCACCAACAGGGTCATAGGGAGTATTGTTGAAATCAGCATCATACGTTCAAATAATATCTAAAGAATTCTTACCCTAATTAGTGACCTGACCATGTATTATTTGTGACCTAAAAAGTAATATCTTGGAGAGTCACCAACAGGGTCATAGGGAGTATTGTTGAAATATGCATCATAAGTTCAAAACATATCTAAAGAATACTTACCCTAGTAGTGACCTGACGATGTATTATTTGTGACCTAAAAAGTACTATAGTGGCGAGTCACCAACAGGATAGTAAGTAGTATTGTTGAAATCTGCATCACAAGTTCAAAACATATCTAAAGAATACTTACCCTAATAGTGACCTGACGATGTATTATTAATTTGTGACCTAAAAAGTACTATCGAGCGGAGTTTCACAAACAAGGTCACAGGCAGGGAGTATTAGAAACTACCTAAAAGAATACTTACCCTAATTAAGAAGTTTTTTTTTTATAATAAGTGACCGTAAAATAAGAAAAACATGCCAGTTTGCCTCTTTATGTATTATGAGACTTTAAAATGGGAAGTAATGCCCCAGTTTTTCGATGATTAACATGCAGTTACGATTGTAGACACAAACAAAACAAAGGGTACTTCAAAAATAAGGTCAAAATACATTCACGATGATCTTGTATGAGTCAAACAAGATAAAAACAAATATAAGAACATCGTTATTGGTAAAACAAAATTACCACATTTTTATCAATTCCAAGAAAATTGAAATCTATTGTCTCGAGCGCCAATGTTATAACGTCGCAATTCAAAATTGATTTACAGTTAAATTATCTTGATCAACAACTGTGTCACTTACGGCCACAATCATAATCGTCCATTAACGCTAATCAAGCATTAAATCTCATGCTTTGTATGGATTTTGACAACTTAATACTCGATTATCGTTAATTGACGGTTATGACTGCGGCAGTTAATCCAGGAAAGCTATTGTACAAACATAACAGGAATACTACAAGCATTTAAACAATTCTCAATTAAGTAGTTGGAAGTCTCGAAGTAGGAACATCTTGATTCGTATGATAATAAAATCAGAGACATTCCGGATGTGATCAATTCATCCACAATAGACTAATCCAGAAGGTTAACAAAAGACAACCTTCGGGATCGTTTGATTCGATGATGGGCTCTTGGCATCATGTAACCATACTGAAGCAAAGAAGTAGAGCAACAACAAAAAAGTTAGTAGTAAATATGACCAAGAGCAAGCCTCTTATTAATATTAATTTAAAGAGCTTTCGGGTGTGTAAATAAATGTATGCGTGACAGGTGTCAGGTGTTTATGGACCATGACCCTTAAGTCTGGGTATTTTCTGATTTCAAGTGACTCAGGATACATTTGAAAAAAATGTCTCGAATTTTCGTAGCTGGTTACTAAACTCAATGGAACGAAGGGGTTTTCTTGACGGTTCTTCTCTTATTCTGTTTTTATTCCGAATCCGGTAGTGGAGTCATGTAACTTTCACAAGTGTTCCGGGGGTCCATGTAAAAAAACTAATATGGAGCGAATTTTTTTTTTGTTTGTTCCATGCCAAGCACTTATTAATTTTAAAGTGCCATCAAGACAATTTTATTTAAGGACTCATTTAAAATAACAGTATTAGTTATCATAGTATTTTTTTGATTCGATTGAGTGACGAGAGGTGCAAATCGTAAAATTGACCTAAATTGTATTAAATTATATAAGCGTAATTATTTAGCATCGTTAAAATGTTATTAAAACATTACTAAGGCCGTAATTTATTAATGTAATGAGTAAAGTAAAATAATATCCATTCTCTATTAACATAATTGAATTAATGAATGAGAAAGTGAATCGAATAAATTACACAGCTATGAGAGCTGTAATAAAATTAATCCATGAAGGCAACACAGAAAATAAAACCACTCAGATGGAATGATAACTGTGTGGTCCAATACAATAGAGGATAGCGATTCGAAAAATATATTCTATACAATTTAGACATTTTTTTTTGTTGTCTTGTGTCTTTTTGTAAATATCAAATAAATTATAATACGTTGCTGTGAGTACATTCGATAGTACCAGTTGTGGTCGAGCAGCAACATGTGCGCTTCACAATCTGACGAAATTTTAAAGGATATCACAAAATTACCTATTAAGTATTGGGATGGGGTATTCCACACGTCATGGCGAACAACTTTAGTTTTACGTTTTTGAGATTTTGAAGTTTTTCATTCATGTATTAATCTTTAAAGATTCTTCTAGAAACACTTTACTTCAATCCTAGAAGCACAGAATAAATAATAGTACTGCCTGGTAGTCAGCTGGGAAATAATCAATACTAACCTTGAACGTGAATTTGTACGAGTCTGTCAAGTCTGGTTGACAGACCTCGCACATCGGATCTAACTGTGAAGTGGTCAGTCAAACGTCAGAGTGAAATTACTTGTAAAAAGTGAATATTATGTTATTTATGATTAGTTTCAAGTGTAATGTAACATAACATTGTTGTTTCCTAAGCCTTCGGTGTTTTATTAAGCAGTAACTAACACTTCTTACTCGAATTATGTGTGTGCAACAATTATGTGGCTTACCCCAAATCTGATTTATCTGACTGGTACACCGTCTCCAGTCTCCACTCAGCGGGGTCTATCCACCAGCGCGCAAGCGAAAAAGTACCTAGTAACCTGAACCTGCAGATGGATCAGTACGTATGTACATACCTACTTTTGGGTGCGATGTGAAAAAATTAACCAAAAATTTTGGGTTGTCGCAAATTTCTAAGATTAAAATTATTTTACATTTTTATGGGAATTTTAAAAACGATGTAATCAAGCATTGCACTTATAAACGAATTCACATGCTTGATCAAAACAAACCTGCTGTGTAAAGGCTATTAATAAATTACACGTTGTATAACGAAAGTTATGTGCTGATTTCGATGCCACAACTCAAAACAGTAAAGGGAAACATCGAAAAGATATCGGAAGGTTCAAAAAAACTTCAAACTCAAGAACATGTGTCACTCACCACACTGGGTGAGCGAGGTGGGGTCGCCCAACCTCTGGTGCTCTTTGGCCTAGAATTGGGAACGTAATAGGCTGATAGATAATGTGATGATGATGATATGATATAATTATTTATTATGTAATGTGATATATAAAATAATACAAATAAAAAAACACATATCATTAGATTTAGCTGTCTTCTTTAACGGGCGTATTTTTGAAAACATAATTTACTCAGGAAGCCTTTTTATTGTGGCAGAATCAGTTGTAAAGTTATATGATCAATAACGAGTTCTTTGCTTAATTGTAAAAAAGATCACTTTACCATAAAACAGCCCCATATAATCCATGTTAATTTAATTGTATATTTAGACGCCTGTCCCTTGCGCCGCCCGTCATACCTACCCCCTGACTGTTCGAGAATAGTAGGCAACTGTTGTCGAACACGTGTCACGGCTATACTCGTTCTACAAGATACGCAATAAGTATTTATGTACCAATTTGTACATGTATGAAATTAAGCTAGCTAGACCATCACATAATGTATTTAGTAGGAGCCGCAGTTTTACAAGCGTGGTCATTTTTACGGGATAAAAAGTATTATCAATGTTGGTATCATTTACATACAACATTTCATCAATTTCAGTTTAGCTGTTTTGGCTTGAAAGCGCCCAAAATAAACCAACAAACAGACAACGTTTATATCATACCAGCTGCGCCCGAGTGCAAAGAAACCTGGTACCGAATTTTATCTAAATCCGTTCAGCGATTTGAACGTGAAGAAGTAATGTGTTACTTCTTCACGTTCACACGTTCACACACACACACACACACACACACACACACACACACACACACACACACACACACGTATACATACCAACTTTGGCCTTTATAATATTAGAGGGATGTATAATTGGGAATGGGGCTGGGGATAACCTTGCTGAATTGTTGTGATTTAATACCGTACCTAGTGCTAATGACAGGAAAAATACTTCGCATAGAATAGTTAATGATAATACAATAGACGTCTTATCAGACAACAATCTGATAGAGATCATTCAGACCGGACAGGAATGTGAAGCTTATCGCTTACGCTTGTCCCTCGTACCGCCGCATGCTCCCGGCTCGTACGAGAATATAGTCGTCCAACGTGGTCGGCGGGACACGTGCCGCGCTCGCGGCTGTACTACACTTGTTCGCTACATGATACACGTCACATTCATGCGCTCATTTGTGCGCTATAATGTTCCGCCGTTTTTGGTTTTACTACTAGTTCAGTTACAAAGCTTATATAATTTATATCTCAATGCAAGAAGATATAATGAATGGGCGAAAAGAGGGAAGTATGCACTTAAAGCATAGGTATACATAGAGAGTATAGTTAAAAGTAAAATGTGTTATTCCAGGACAAGTACAAATACTAGGTACATTTCTTCAAAATTTGTTCAGCCGTCGAGTAGTTTTTATCGATTGCTCGGCGTCTACTCATTAGACTGAGATAACAGTGAAAACCGCATTTCAGGAGCTTTTATGTGATGCGCGAATAGACATCCGGACAGACAGACAAAGACCGACACAATTAAAAAAATGTTATGTTCTTGTTCTGTAGCTTCGTCCCCTAGACATTTTCATCTTCTTTGTACTGTCTTTTTTGTTACTTTCTGCATAATATAAGTTAAGTTAGATAGATAGAAAGCACTTTGACAAACCTCGACGTTTCGATCACCATGCATTTACTGTGGTCAAAATGCTGTTCTGCTATTCTGTGCCCGATATTGTCTTAAAACTCGATAAACGTGACTATAATTTGTTGAAACGATCAATCTTCCTTCAGCCTCGGATAGCTGCCAAGGTAAATCGGAAAAAATCGCAACATCAAAGGGATGTCAATCCCAAACAAAAATAAATCATTGACTGATCTCAATTATCCAATCTTTTAGAAATCCTTGTCCCCAAATCAATTCTCAAAAAAGTAACACTAACTATTCACACCCAAGCAATCAATTTGATATTAGTCAATCAATAAATCTATATATTTTCTTATATTTGTGAACCTATGTGTATAACATCGTTGCCAAGCCGTCTAGGTAAGGCACTTCAACATAGTAGGTACCTGCTGAGATACCTTGTTTACCACAGTAGTTTACCTAAGCAGAGATGTCTTCAGAAACGAAGGCTAGTCTAACTTCAAAACTAACTTTAACTAAGTGACCTGCCTGTGCTAACTTACGACCAGGTAAGTTTAGGACAACGCGCAGACATTAAATTAATGCTTGATCTGATGTAGATGAAAAGCATTTAAGATAAGAGTCAGGCAAGCCCTAGTGCGGGGGCCCTTAGAAATCATACTTTATAAACAGAATGTATTTAGTTAAACATAATATTTACTGTTACATAAAGTATTTTATTTTGTTGTTTTTTGTATAAGCTATATATGATGAGACATCATGAAACTTTGTCCAAGGTCCATGAATGAATAAAGATATCATGCAGATCTTTGCAAAATTTGGCACTTGAAATATCCATAACCACAAAGATCACCAAGGTAACCGACATTGCTAAAGAATTAGCAAACTATACTGGCAATGGGCCGATCACATAACTCGAAGAACTGACATCCGTTGGGGTAAAAAAGTTGTGGAGACCGCGTTTAGGCAAACTTATAGTGTAAGGCGCCCACCGGTAAAGTGGAGTGAGTGATTGATGAAACGCAAGAGGAGGCTGGCAGCGACTGGATTAAGAGACCTAGTGACATTTACAAGGAGATGCCTACGTCCAGCAGTGGACGAATGTGGGCTGATGATGATGAGGATCAGACAAATGCTTAACTCGTAACCTGTTACTGGCAATATTCTGCCACAACCCCAAGTCATCTCACAAAATCACACACACCCACCAACTTGTAAGTATATTTCTCAATGTTTACAAAGAGAACGCTATAAAAGTTCTCGTGCGCTGCCAAGCCAAACAAAACGTTCAAATTGTAAATGTCACAATTGTAATTTACGAGCTTTTGCATTGCTTTTTGTGCTGAAATAATAATTGTTTGGTCGTTTGTCGGTGTGCTGTATGTACATTGTGTAAATGTAAATTGGAGATTAGGTAAAACTATTTTTTTAAATTGTCTGTTGTTTCCTAATTAAAATCTACTCATTGCTACAAAAAGAAACGGGCTTATTTTCAATCGACATCCTAGAAAGAGACTCAATATTTTTTTCTTTGTAAACTGAAGATACGCTCTTATGCTCATATATATCCAGGATAACTGAAATGAATTAGATGATTATTTTATATTTGAAGATATAGACCTCCAGTGTATCTTTTATAACTTTCATCAAAATTGGTTCTAAGTTTAGTTTGTACCTAGGTCCATTCGAATTCGATGATGAATTTAAATAAGTATAATTAAAATAAAACTTGTATGAGTTTTTTTTGTACATTGTCACTTTTTATGTTTTTTTTTTTGCATTGTCATCGATTTGTGAGTTACCCTGAAAGTTTTATCAGGATAGCTAATCGGGAAGTGCTCGAAATTTGAATTGCAAGATTCCAGAAATACATGGATACATACAAACAAGTGAAACTAAATAAAAGCTTTTCAAAAAAAAAACCTTATTGAGAAACTTCCTTTGAATAGGTAAAATATATTGTTCTAGAAGATAGCCTGAAGGAAAGCTGTACTTAGTTGTTAAATTTAATGAAAAGGAAAACAGTTTGGCTGCATCCGTGCCAAGACCTTATAAAAACTCATTCTGTCATTACATTTTGGTGCAATTTTACGCTGAAAACTAAATTAAAAATGTTACAACCTCATTTATCACAAGAAAGGTGTCTTTAAAAACCGAGCAAACTTTTTAAAAACATTCGTTGAATATCTGAATGTAAAATATTTTATAATGAGCGACCTTTTGCAGCCGCCGCGGCGCCACGTCCCGCGCTACAGGGTTCAAATGAAATACATTTTACTAGGAATCAAGTGAATTTTCTATGAGATTTTCTACTCAATACGTAGAGCTGCATTAAGTAGAAGAACAAAGTCGTTGTTATATTGCTTAGTTTCTTCTCCTTAGTTGTGGGACTAACTAAGAATATAACAGGAGAAGAAACTTCCCATATTAATTTAAGATTTCAGTCAATTTTAGTAGGTTATCTATAAAAAAATACGTTTCTTTGTGATCACGACTGATGTTTATTCTAGGCAATTGCACACCGACCGGTTGTTCGTCGACCGCATCATCGCCCAACATCTTTGGTTGATTGGATATTGGTAAAAGCAAGCCTATTCGATATAAACAGACACTAAATTATTTAGCACGTGAAATTAAACTACGACAAGATCAAGTCCGAATCTGTCACATTAACCGACAAACAACGTTTTCCTTGTTAAATTACCCGCGGCCTATTTCCACCGCGAGCGGTTAATTACGTAAACCGGCGGTCGTCTATTAAGTTAGGGTTACCAGTTCAACATCTACAAATCCCATATTTTAAAATAAACAATTCTTAGACGAGGAAATCAGAAAGAACGAAGACGGTATTTACATACCTATCTATGATACCTTGCAGACACGAATTCTTGCATTGTTTATAACTAGTAGTTGGATGGACCTGGACCAGGGCAGCTGGGAACAGAAATATATGGAGACAGTTGGAGAAGGCCTTTATCAATAACTAGCGACCCGCCCCGGCTTCGCACGGGTAGATATATGGAAAGATAAAATTAGTAGCTACTTTATTTGGACAAATAAACAACAACAATTTCTTACACAAAATGTTTGTATTTTATTAAACAAACAATCAAATCTTTCCTCATTATAATATTAGTGTAGATGCACGAAGAAATTCAAAGTGTATTATTGTAAATAGGCAATTTCAAATAATCTAGCACATTTACAAATCAAAAATTAATTATTGTACCTATTATGGATGTTATATTAGTATCTATGTATATTAAATCCATAATCCGTGGTCTAGTACCCTTAACAAAAGGTATCCTAGTTTGGGGCTAGGTAATTGGTGTGAGTTGCCCCGAATATAATTATTTAATTATTGACTGATTGCTCTACTTTCTCTGTTTCAAGGATATTTTAAAAATATCTAATCTTTTTATTTTATCGCAGTTTAAATCCAGAATTATCTTGCCGTGGTATACTTAAAAATATTTACCTACATCTAAGCTAACTATTATAAATATTGTAGTCACATTATTTTCTTCTTAGATTCACAACACAATAAAATCATCATTACTTGACGCTTACTGAGCCTTCGCTATGTTATTTTTATATCACAGTAAAAGAGATAGTAGCCCAAAATCACAGTCAAATATATCCAAAAGGAATAATTTAATTCCATAAAACCGTAACTTAGAAGACGGATGGTAGATGGCAGCCCTATCCTGATAACGCTATCTAATTGGGTCGCGGCCACACCTCCGAAGAATGGCCACCATCGATCAACGGCCACATCATTCGACGGTAAACAACCTATTTTGATAAAACGCGTATTAACTGGCGGCAGAGTGCGTCACTCAAAATATTGTTACTAAAAAAACATATATTACTACACTATCACTTCACTTCACTATCACTACATACGTATTATAAAAGAGAGTCACTAAACGCGTCTGTTTGTCTACTAATATCTCAGAAAATACTGTTTCCAATATTGTTGCGGTATTCACTTAGGCGTAGGATGATTCAAAAGGAAGGTTTTAAAGTATAATTCTTAAGAGTTTTGCATAAAATTTATCGAATTTTTGTGCTAATTTTTTTTGAAGACGGAAAAAATAGCCATGCCGCTAGTGGTTTTTTTCGTACGCTGCGAATACCATTAGTTAGACCTATATGAAAGTAATGTTATAATGAGTTGTTCTTCTCAAAAAGTTCCACAAAAAAGTCCGCGACACCATATTTTAGAAATCCCATAATAAACGGTTTTCAGTAACTAAAAATCATGATTGTTTGTCTCAATATTCAGTCATTTGAGGTCTTTCTTCGTATATAAATCCTTATCAAATTAAATATCACAGTAGTATTTCTCTACATCATACTTTTTTGACGAGTACTTTGAAAGTTATGGGGTTGTTTTTGATGAGCGGACTTCAATTAATTCTGCGTGACCCGTTCTTCGTACCTACTAATATTTTATTCTGTGGTGCAATAGTGCAAAGACGTGGATGCGGGCGGGCCGCGGGAGGTTAATATAACGTATTAAACAAAGAAATATTTAGTTGCACTTAGCTTCCCGTGCAAGGCGGGGCTTATCGCTACTTCGCTAATATACATAAAGATAAAAAAGAAATAGAATATATTAGAGAAAAATTAGAGTGCAGTAATTTATAGAAAGGCATACTATTTATGTATGTATAACTTTTTGTTTAGAGGCTTAAAACTTGCCCTAGAGCATGCATTAAATGTATGTTATCTAATTTAGGTATTACAAACTCACAACTTGTATAATCGATATCGATGCCATGACCAAAAACCTCAATATTGTGATTGTGGCCCTTATTTATATCTCTCTCTCTCTCTCTCTCTCTCTCTCTCTCTCTCTCAATCTCGCTCTCGCTCTCTCTCTCTCTCTCTCTCTCTCTCTCTCTAAAATTAATAAATGGGTCCCAGCAGTGGGAAAATAGTTATAGTATGCTAATGACTAAATTGTGATTTAGAAACTCTTTAAACCTTGAAAACATCAGCATTTGTTCGACGTAGGTACTCTACTCTCAGTTTTTAACTAAACTACACTACCATAGTAAAGTATTAGTAAAACATTCAGCAGTTAGACTAGCGTTATTTACATCCCAACGGATCCAACTCAAATCCTATTTTATTAAAATAAAACAAACAATAGTGCAATAAAACGGATTTACAACGCAATAAATCATTCCAGTTGAAAACAGTCATTGTTTAAATCTAAACTTTCGAACGAATTAATTCAATCCAAGAGAAACAGTAGTAAAGGTGAAATGACAGTAACAGAACTTGCTACAAACTGCCCATAGCAACAGTCATCTCAAAAATACCAGTTATAAAATCAGATGCAAAAACTGTTGTAACAATTCAGATTTGAAACTCGGTGAAAAGTCTGAAATTTTGTTCTCAGGTTAATGAGCAATGTTTTCTTAATTAAATAACTTTGAAACCACCTATTACGGTATTTTTTGTCAAATAATTACAAAATATTACTTACTTCGTCGATTAAATAATTATCAGAAATTTGTCTCAGACGAGAAAGCTGCTTGGTTAGAACTTCAGTAGTTAAGAAGTATGGTTGGTACTGTTAAAGGAAAAACTGGTGGATGGAGAATAAAAGAATGGATTGTATTAAATAGGTATGGTATAATAAACAAAGTTATGTACAATCATTAATTTACAAGAACAATACGAACGGGAGGCGCAGGGCCAAGTATGCGCAAGCGACGCTAGAGAACCTGTATATATGATTGCCGGCGTGGTGTGGAGGCGGGTTGTCCCCTCCTCGTAGCTGGGCTGATGCGTAGACAGGTACTATAGTGTACCTTTGTTCTAGTACATTTGATGAGTTAAGGTTATTCCATCATTACTTTCACTACAAAGTCACTACTTTGTCTTATGTCACAGGCACGCACAACGTATTTAGCGACTTTTGTCTTCTACTGAATGCATCGATCTGATATTATGTACCTAAAGATATGCACAGTTGACTTATTTGTGTGAATACCGCTGAAGCTGAAGTTACAGAAGATAAAGTACGAGTAGCGGGAATTCACTCTAATATGTGTATTACGTAAGGTTGTCTTTAGGGTACATTCTACGTCAAAGCACAAATGCAAATTAATATGTATTTTTTTTAGCATCGTCAAAATTTTAGACTTTGGGGATGCTTCACTGTGTTGACTATAAGCCCATCCCATGTGTACGTAGCCTTACTCTATTGTTGTCACAGCATTATTTATTCTGTGGTCACAGTATAACAGTAATTCTAATACAATCTGTACCAATTTAACCTTCTGCATTTTCCCGCTACGTTCCAGGTTTTGATGTTTTGCCAAAAGATCAAAGATAACTGTGACCTTGGCCCAAACACATGCGCTATTATAAACTCGGTATTGTTTATGGTTCAGTCCCAGTAGTGGACGGGAACTCTTGGTTAATGAATTATGTGAGGTCGCGAGTTCCACTGAACTTTATATGAGGAGAAATTGAGGATTGTTTGCATAAATCTCATCAAAAAGTGGGTATGGTATTACCTTGGGCTCCTCGGGTGTGGACCGCATAGATTATGTGCAACGCACATAATTAGCCTTTGTGACAATCGGAGTGGCGTTTGTGTAGCAGTAACTAACTAACTAGTAACTATTATTGTTATCTACAGTCTCACTATCATTGTGGTTGATGCAATATTCATCATAGTCGTGCTTCGTGTTTGCAACTGTAGTTGTATAAAGTCCAGGTTTCATTTGCGTGCCGTATCTTCGCCCCGTTAACTGGATCTATGGTTGTTTGCTTATTTAATTTTGTTCTAGTTTGAGTTTGGGTTTTGGAGAAATGAGAAAGGCCAAGTCCCTTTCTAGCATGATTTGGTTAAATTCTGTAGAAACTAGACTTCTTCTCAGGTTTTCAGATAGTGGGGTCCTACCTCGTACTAGAAAGAGTTGGTTCCACCGCTCTACTAGTTAAAGACTGTGTGACTTAGAATAAAAATTAGTTGAGCAAAATGAGTTCAAACGTATGCTGAAAGGTTCGTATTTAAAGATGAGGATTTCCTGTGTGTCCCGTGTGATCACTCCTGACTGCACTGATCACACGAGAGCAACTTCCATACAGGTGGCACGCAAGGCATATTTCGGATATGTGTACGCACTTTTAAATTATGGTATTATCTAACTGGGGAAATTCTGTAAACGTCGAATCCACTTTTATTCTCCAAAAAAGTGCCTACGTATAATCTATAACATGTACAGCGATGAGACTTTGAGAGATGTTTTTAAAGAAAAGGGTTTGTTGACTCTCACTGGTATTTTCATTCTTCAGCTTTGTTTATTTGTCAAAAATAATATGGAATATCACGAACTCAAATCCGATGCACGCACGAATTTACGCAGGAAATATTTAAATAATCTTTGTTTACCGAAATTTAAAAGCTATGTTTATAATAAAAGTGCTTTTATAACGAGCATTAAGATTTAAAATCACTTAACATTTTATATGAAGGATTTGAAAGGGAATATTTGTAAAAGTAAACTTAAATCATGGCTCATTGAGAAAACCTTCTATAACATAAAAGAGTATCTAAGTTATAAAACGTAATATTTTTTAATATATCATGCATTAAATGTATATGTACATGCGTACTCATTAAATAAATATCATTAGTTTGTAAGTTGAAATATTGCATGCCTGATATGAGTAAACTGTTACGAGATATGAACCTACTATGTTGCTTTCTATAGTTATTACTGGCAGTTGAGCAATAAATATTACTTTACTTTACTTTGCATCATCAGGTCATTAGTGTCAAAACATTGTCATTGTACATTGCACCTTGGTAGGTCAAGAGGAACTCGTCCATTATTAGCTTGCAAGTTTTAACCTTACTGTCATTGTTTTGACAATCCTAACATAGCTACTCATCCCAATCATACTCTCACACACACATACATGCTCGTGTCCATTTCCTGAATTCCCTTAGCTGGTCCTCACAATACCCGCGGACGTGAAGGGGTGGTCCTATTATTGTGCCGGGCCCATACATACTCACACGACCCATACATACACGGCTCATACAAACATACACAAACCACCATAACTTTTAAACGTTTGAACAGATTTCGATGCATATGGTATTGTTAGAATACTTACATCATCCCGAGTAACACAGTTTTTTTTAAATTATGTTTTTGGCTGTGCAGGCGTGGTTTTCTCTTACCTTTATGATTTAATTGTTTAATTCAAGTTTGTATTAAAAAGGTTAAATGTCAAAATAAACCACCTACACACATCTTACCAAAGGTTAAGGCCCAGTTTACACTAAAACCCCGAAGACAATTAAATTAAGCCAAAAGCCAGTTACACAAAGTTGGACAAAAGCGCCGTTCCCGGCCGCCAACTTGTACAAAAGGGTTTTGTTTACACTTAATGTATAGCCTGCTTTGTCACCGCGCCTGTATTTTGAGTTATTATCCCGGGTACGTGACGGTGTGTATGCACCTTAAGTTTGCAAACTTTGAGAGTTAATTAAAACTTTGCAATATGAGAGCGATGCCTTTTTATATGGCATTTAACGTTTGAAAAACTTAGTTAACGATTCAAAAATAATGCGGACTAGTCTTGAATCGTACCCAAGGAGACCAAACTGGGGCCAATCATTAAGCAATGTACGCAAAATATGTATGTATTGTTACTAGCTGGGGTTCGGATACAATTAATGTTCGCCAATCACACCAAAAATTAACACCTTTTGAACATTTTAGTACCTACTGTTTTTCTAAGAATCGACCGGCTTAGCAGTATTATGATTTTAAATTAACGCCTGCTTAGAGAGAACATATCTTATCAAAATCAGCCTATACTTGTCCACTGCTGGACGTAGGCCTCTCCACTGAGCTCGGCCTTCAGCGTTCCTCATCCATTTTCTGCCAGCTGCTTTTCGCAGGTCGGCACTCCACCTGACCACAGGGCGTCCTACGCTACGTTTGCTTAGACGTGGACTCTACAATAAATATATATATATATATATATATATATATATATATATAGTATAAAACAAAGTCGCTTTCCGCGACTATCTATCTGTCTATCGCTCTGTCTCTATGTCTGTTTGGCCGCGAACTCCTCCTAAATCACGCAACGGACTTTGAGAGATATATATATATATAATACGAGCATACGAGACCTGTATATAGCGAGGTGGGAGGTGGCAAGCGAAGCGAGCCACTAACAAAACCCCCTAGAACTTCATCTTCATTTGAAAAAAAGTTTGTTGTGTGTGTACAATGTATGTATGCGATTGCATGGCAACACTGTCTGTCTCTTCGTCAATTAGATGCTTATAGTTTCTGAAATAGGTACATGTGATTTATAACTACTAAGGTTGGAATTTATGAACATCAAATCGAACAAACGTGGTTTTGCCTTTAACCAAGGTAGTATTAACTCAAATAAATGTTGGTGAACCGGGAACTCCACGCCCTACACAAACTTAATATTTTTTACATCTACTTAAACGACTAAAATATTGTAAAAAAGACCCCCAAGACTCGCAGGTAAAAATTGATGCAGCTGCCTCTAATCTAAAAAAACAACTTTCATTTCGTTTGTTAAATTATGCTTACAAAATGATTGATGCAATATTTAGTTCAGAAATAAATTATTGCAAAAAATCGCATACAAATTATTTATGAAAAAACGTCAGAAGATCCTTGGATCAATTATAAAATGGTGTAATATTAATTGATTCGATGTAGTACAGTCGAAAATGTAAAGCATTCCTTTTCTACTTACAAGCTTTTAGTAAGCTTGCTTTTGGTGTGTGTCTTTTGGTGTGTCTGTCTTTTGGTGTTTTGTGTGTTCGTTTTTCTGTTATAACTTGATGTTTACCTTTCTTTTTATACGCTTTATATTAGCTTCACTTGTATGTTTGTATGTTTGTAACCGACTCCTTTGGACGCTATTTTGACCCACTTTAAACGGTCAGATTTCATTCAAATTTTGCACACCTGTCAAAGACCGATGACAATGCAATAATTCGAAAAAAAATGAACTAAAAAGTAGAAAATAAATAATAGTTTAAAAAACTAAAAAACACGCTTTATATAGAAAAACAAACTAAAAAATAGAAAATAAATTTTAATAATGTAAATAAGAAAAAAAGTTTTATTTAATAAAAAGCGTGGAGTGCTTTTTAAGATATTATCGAAATGATAATCCTTCTTCTCATATCTGTCAATGAAATATTTATAACTATTGACCCATGCACCCCACGATTTTTTTGAAATAAATATTTTTTTAGTTTGGTTTTCTATAGAAACAGCACAGCGTGTTTTTTTAAACTATTATTTATTTTACAACTAGATACCGCAATTAGAACGCATCATTCCTTAACATCTGGGCCCCAAGTTTACTAAAACAATTATCAGTTCATTGATTGTTAATGAATTGAGGCAAATTTTTCGCGTTTTGCAACTTTTGGTAAATCAATCCGTCAATCATTTTTCATTAAATTTAAAATTTAAAAAACATCATATTAATAACCAATTACATACAAGGTCAAATTGAAAATGTTGCCACAGTTCATTAACAATCTATGGACAATTGTTTTAGCAGACTTGGGGCCCAGGTGAGATAGCTGGTTTTGCTATAAGTATGGGTTTCCTTACGATAAGTAAGTACTTAATATGGCTCGTGAATATTTCCTTAAGTCTCTCGTCTACATTGTTACGACGAGGCTAAAATGTTGATTAATGTGACAGATGACGATTGATGGTTGAATATGACATGTTTATTTACTTCTTGATTGATTTGTTGACATTTTAGAAATACGCAATCTTGACATTTTAGATAATTTAAGATAAGTTATTTTATTATTATAAAATTATGAGTTCGTTCACTTTTATTCAGGTCTATTTAAATGTTAATAGGATTGCACATCATCTTTAGTGCAGTTCTTTAGATGTCATGTTTATTGATAATTAGCTCATAAGATGCCTGCGACTGCATCTTATATTTAAAAATCAAGAATCTGAAGCTTGCTTTGTTCGCAGTTTTTTTTTAAATTATTTCTATAGATAGACTAGCTGCGCCCGCAGCTTTGCCCACGTGGTCATTTATCTGGGTTAAAAGTAACCTACATTGCCTACTTGTGATTCCAGGATCAACAGTCTGTTCGCGCATCACGTAAAAATTACTGCACGGATTGCGATGTGTTTTTCACTGTTGGATAGCGTAGGTTTTGACTTCAAAACTGGTGTACTTGGTATCTCAATCCGATGTGTAAAAGCCATAAAACAACTATGTGATAGCTGAATGATATTTGTTGTATTGTAATTTATAGGTGTTTCAAGTCCTGAATATTACTATGATTCTTTTCCCCAGAAAAATGTCCTCGCGGGCAAAGCCGCGGGCACAGCCAGTATGCCATACAAGTGATTAAATGTTATATTGATATAGTAACGTAATTCCATTTGTTGAAACTTTTATGTTAATTTTATTGAACCACATCGCAATCGGTCCAGTAGTTTTCACGTGAAGTACGAATAGATAAACAAAACTAAAGGTACTACTTAAAAAAACTTGTTCAGTAGCTTATTATAAGTACCCAAGAACATTTTATTTACAAGTTGTTATTAAATCACTTTCTTGTTTGTCTGTCGTTCCGGGTGGAATCTTGCAACTCAAATTTCGAGCACTTCCTGATTAGTTATCCGGCTGGAACTTTCAGGGTAGCTCACACATCGATGACAATGCTTATAAAGAGCAGAAATAATAATAAAAAACGTGTTTTTAGATTTGCTGCTTGTTTTTAATTATCTTCATTGTACAGACTTTTTGGTACTTACTGCTTTATAAAGTACCTATATATAATTAACATAATCTGACAGATAATTTAAATACAAAACTATTTTGCAAGCAGTGAAGCGCATCACTGACTATGACCGACTACCTCGCACAGTTCACACTGATTTGAGCTTTGTATTATTCAACTTTGAGAGAGTGAATAAGAATGTTTAAAAAAACCGAATTCCACACCGCCTAATCGAAAATGAAGCACACAAGATATGCCGTTCTGCTCGTACGCACACACTTACACCATGTTATGCCGATCGGCCGCCACAGCGCAGCAAGATCACGGACCTTGTTAAACGAGTTAATTCTGTAAAGTTCTTACGGAATAAGTATAAATTAAAAATTATCATATATTTATTTATTGCTTTCTAATCGAGTAGTACTCGAAATTTGTATTGCATGATTCCAGGACAAACAAAATATAACACAACACTTGTATATAACATACATACAAGTGAAGTTAAATAAAAGCTTTTTAAAAAATAAAAAACATTGCAGTATTTTGTGATAAAACTGTGTGAAATGGTGTATCAACCACAAATTATCCACTCAGGCACACATACGCAGCCACTATTTGCTATGCTTCAGACGTTTGTTTGACGATGTAGACTCCGTCTTTTTTTACCCTTCCTTGACATTATGGAGCTAACTGGTGTACTGGTGTGGTTACGTTACTTGCCTACCTGTTTCTACTTCATACTTCTTAATCCGAAAGAACTTCTCTTTATACAAATATCCAACTTCCGTACCAATACTTATTTTCCTCTTGAAGGCCTTTTGTTTCAAATACCTAGATTTTTTTAAATACTTTATTCTTGACCATATCTATCTCCAGAATATTATGCAATATTCTCGACAGTCTCTGTCTCTAGAAGGCACTTTTCTCAACGGCTATATATATCTATACGAGTAAATAAGGCACTATTCTCGATAGCGATATCTCTAAACGACACCCGTCTCTATCTCTGGAAGACACACTCTATTATCTCTTTCTCCTCAGAGCTACCGCGGCCGCAAGCCGCTGGGAGGAACCGCCGGAGTCCCCGTCGCGCCCGGCGTGGCTGTCCCCGGCCTACCCGCCGCCGCCTCCCCGAGTCCCGCACCGCAGGCCCCCGCAGCGCCCAGCCCTGCCCCGGCCACCACGGCAGGCATGAAGCAGGAGCACCCTAGTCAACCCATGGTAACTATCTCCTTTGAACCTTAATGTTGAGTTGGTTCACTTCGAAGAGTTTATAGCACTGAGCCTTATAGTCCGCATGGTACTCTAGATGTCAATGTCAGGCATGAAGTAAGAGCACCTAGTTTTGAAGTGTTAACCCTAACCAGCATCATGAAGCAGGAGCACCTTAGTCAACCCATGATAACAATGTAATTTGAACTTTAATGTTGAGTTGGTTCAACTAGAAGAGTTAATAGCACTGAGCCTTATAGTTCGCCTGGTACTCTAGATTTCAGGCATGAAGTAAGAGCACCTAGTTTAGAAGTGTTAACCCTAACCAGCATCATGAAGCAGGAGCACCTTAGTCAACCCATGATAACAATGTCATTTGAACTTTAATGTTGAGTTGGTTCAACTAGAAGAGTTAATAGCACTGAGCCTTATAGTTCGCATGGTACTCTAGATTTCAGGCATGAAGTAAGAGCACCTAGTTTTGAAGTGTTAACCCTACCCAGCTACAGCAGCAGAAGCAGCTATAGCAGGCATGAAGTTGACGCATCCTCGTCAACTACGGTAACAACTAATGGTAACCATCTCCTTTGAACCATATTGTTGAGTTAGTTCACTTCGAAGAGCACTGAGCCTTATAGTTCGCATGGTACTCTATATGTCAATGTCAGGCATGAAGTAAGAGCACTCTAGTATTGAAGTGTGAACAATGCCCAGCTCCACCTCAATCACCACAGACATGAAGCAGGGATACCCTAGTCTACCGATAGTAACTGTCTCTAGTTAAAGTTAAACAATGTAAAGAAGTGAGTGCCACGCTGTGTCCGCATGTTGCGAAGTTGTTTAGTGCAAGTGTAAAATACGAATGACTATCCCGATCCTGAACCTACTTCTCACTCCCGTCACACTTTCACTTTGCAATGTGCCGACGCATCGTGTTTTGCCAACAAGGCAATATAAATCTCATGTCAGGCATGAAGTCAGAGAACCCTAACTATGAAGTCTTTAAACGCCGCGTATTTTCTAAATTTGCATGAAGTATTGATGATCAATCTATGGCTGTGATTCTGTAACTCTTAACAATTGCCTCTTACCAATATAAGGTGTATATATTATCTTTAAGGTAACCTCAAACATCTTTTAACCTCAAAGATAAAACGAAGCAATACCAAAGATTTTGAATTACGCTTACGGGCGTAAGAAAGACCATCACCATACATTATTTCGACGTCACATTACTAGATTTTGTTGTGTCAGTAAAATCACTGCAAATTGAATTGCAAGCAGTAAAAGTGAAGAAGTCAGGCATGAAGCTATGTCACTTCATTCAAATCACTTTAATGTTATTTCCTTCAAATGTTAGCACGTGATTTAAATAGCATGTAGTAAGAAAACTAGCGTGCTCTTACAGCACGCTAGTTACATGACTGCCCAAAAAAAATGTTATGTTTTAACATTCATGTATGTAAGTTTGTATGTATGTGAGTTTCTTTATTCCACCATAACATTTAAATGTCTGAAGTCTGAACAGATTTAGACGTATGGAGTATCGTTAGAATCCTTACATCCCCCGAGTAACTTAGGCTATATATTTATTTTGAAAAAATACAATACGGCTCCGTTTACAAAGGCGAAAATAACATTTTTTCTTTCAATTTTACAATATGGGTATTATATTGAAGGCCTTGATAAGCACATTCCAATAGTATATAATTTATTGGCATAAGTTCTTTTTTGGCAAAGCAGACGTGTTTTTTTAGGCTTTTAAGCTAGTTAAGATTTTTCTTTTTGTTTTTATAAAAATCCGTCCAATAGCTGACGATGATCAGTTGAAACCAGGGTTGGCAAAACAACTGTTTTTTTTTTAAAAAGAACTATCTTCTTGTTTTTTTCTAAGTTCATAAAACACACGTTTCATACATGTTTTAAGCATGTAAACAACAAGTAAAGTAACAACATTGCTAACTCTGGTTGAAACCCCTAAGATTCCATCGTTCTATGATTCTCTTACAAAATGCGCATTTTGGAGATCCGTGGTCACTCTCACGCGGTTTATTTAGCGTTTAATTTTGTCTCAATCATATCAAAATTAGTTTTTGTAATGATTATTGTTTTGTCATTCAGTTAACTAAAATAACTAAATTCAAATCAATTACCGATCAGCAGCCGATTGTAACTATGGACGTTTTAATTTGTAACTAGCTGCGCCCGCGGCTTTGCACAAGTACAAATTTTGCCTCCCTCCCTTTTCACCCCCACTACCACCTCCTCTAAAACCTCTACCAGCAATCCCTGACCCGCCCCCCCCTTCGATAATTTCATCCATCCCCCTCCATTCATTTTTCGAGATATCATCAAAAAAGCCGTTCCATACAAAATTTATGAGAAAATGAATTTTCTTCATATATTTTTGTTGTGTTTTTTTCGATCTTTTAAAGTTATTCTGCTATTCGCGGCGGAGCCAAAACCAACAAATCAAAGATCATAAAAATCGATTCAGCCGTTATTGAGTTATAAATGGTGTAACTAGCCCGACTTGTTTTATATATTTAGAAGATAATGTTGCGTTTAAATGTTAGCTGATAACATTTTAATGAAACATTATCTTCTAAACAACAGAATAGAATAGATTATATATTTCCAAACTATTGTTTGTACGACACGATATCCGCGTGGCCGTGAATGGATGCGTAAATACCACTTACGAACTTGGAACACATTACATTTAACAACACGTTGTTTATGACAATACCTATTAGCATTTACTGACAATAACACCGCGAAATTACACTCAACATACTATTCCACGATAATAAATTATGTAAAGCTGTCAACTACGTCCGCGATAAAAAAAAAGGATAATCCAACAGTCGTTTTGTCATGTCAATGTTTCAACCGTTCTTCGGGAAATGTGACCAACCCACTGCCAATTCAGCGTGCTTATCCTTAAAGATATGTTGGTTACCTTGGTTCTCTGTCGGGTAAGCAATTTCTCGAGTGTAGATCACATAGGCAAACGTAGCGTAGGACGCTCTGTAGCCAGGTGGAGTGACGGCTTGCGAAAAGCGTCTGGCAGAAACCTGGATGCGGCGAGCTGAAGACCGAGCTCAGTGGCGTCCATTAGGAGAGGCCAACGTCCAGCAGTGGTTAAGTATAGACTGATGATGATAATGATGATGATAATGATGATGATAATGATGATTATAATGATGATGATAATGATGATGACGATTCGCAGACTCTGTTGCCACGCTATGACCAAACAAATGAACTTACGAGTGACCTTTTTAATTCACACAGAACCATAAATTAAATAAAAGAAATATAAAAACCTTTACTTAGCTACAACCAGTATAAAGTTATCACCAATCCAACCGCTGGCGTAAAATAACTCTAATAACCGTTTTATATCTCAAAATAACTCTTATAACCGTTTTATATCACAAAAACCGGTGATTAACATAACGTATATATAACACAGCGTTACGTTGTTCCTACGGCTATTAGCATAGGTTATTGATGTCGTTGTAGCCGGCATTCTTACCGAGCTGCTCAATTGTTTTTTTTAAATAACTCGATTATATTTGGCCTTCACTATTTTAGTTACTACGCATCCTTTTTCCTTGTTTTTAATGAAAATTAACAATTTGTTTTTTTACTCCGTTGTGTAATACGAATTCGATATCTTTTAATAGTACAGAGTAATTATTATTATAGTTGTTATGTTGTTTATTAATAAACTAAATTATTGTTTTATTCGACCGGCGAACGAGAGTTTGTTAATAATCTATGTTTGTCGCTTGACAGGAAAAAAAAACTTTTTTTTTGACAGCATACAACAGTTACTCCAAAAAGTAATTATACCGCAACACTATCGGCTCACTGGAGTCCTGCTGATTTGAAGTCTGGTTATAACTACCTTGTTATTTTTAGGATAGTATTATGTTTTTTTAACTACATATATTTATTTCAAACATAGTATTAGCTAATGAGCCTCAAACAGTTCTTGCTCGTTTCGTTCCGTTATCTCTTCCCATCGTGTTGTACTTATTAGCTTCTAATTAGTACCTATTTAAATTTTATTTTCGTAAAAGTTATCACATTAGTCGTTCTTGGTTTCTCTTCCGGGAAATGTAATTAGTTAAATATTTACCCTTGTGCCGTTTCATAACTATTTTTCATAAGTAGCTACGAAATAGGTCGTTTTTGTCACTGTTTCATAGCTGGTTATCAAATAAGAATAAATTTGCCGTTTCGTGACCAGCTATGAAGGATTTTTCTTTACTATTCATAACTGCCTATCAAATGAGTAAAAAAATAACATGTTCGTAACCATTTTCGTAACTAACTGCGGTAAAAGAACAATAGATTTTCGTAACATTGAACAATAAAATGAAGCTTGATATTTTTTTGTATATACTGTCAATAAACTTCTTGGAACTGAAAAATATAGCTTTGTACATACATACATCAAATTAGTACGTGAAGCTGTTAATCTCATAACAATATAAGCTAAACCATATTAAAAATTATGGCTCGGTTTGCGACTGTTTGTACGAGTATGTTGCAAGTTTATATAAATAATAACTTCGGCATTCCCAATATGTTTTATATTAATAAAAGAACTAACAGATACATAGTTAAACTAAAATATTTACAATTAATGTAAGATAAAAATCTATATCAACACTTATCATAAACTACTTACTATATATTACTGGGTTACTTTTCATAAAATTAAATATATGACAATAAAACCAACATATGTGTCAGACTGACAAAAGTCGGATGACCATCTTTCTGTGTTTTTGCACGTCACGCAAATTTAAAACTCTGTCGAGACTAAAATTTAATTATTCATGCCGATTGCACTCTTGATATTAAAAATCTATATTAAATTTAAAAATAATTGCACTTTAGAAATGAAAGTGACGTAAAATCTTTTGGCCATTACAAAGTTAATTGACTTTAAATTCAAGAGTTCTAAGTTAAATTTCTGCAGTGCACGGAGCGCGCAAACTTTGGCAATTTTGCGCCGTCCCGGACTGCATTCAAATTATTGCACCGCACTTTGAAATATTCATGTTAAGCGCGAGCTTTATAGCTATTTTACATTACGTAAATATAATTTAGTTTTGCAGGGATAGGTTTGATGAATTAGTACCAACATTTCTAGTAATCGTGTACTTACTGCTGCAAGCAACAGGATTTCAAGCTGACACCCATTACTCTCAAGAACGTGATTTTATGCAACTATCTGTTCCATTTCTTATATTTTAATTAATCAATAACACATTATCTAATCATTTTCGAGAGGAAATATTTGGATGCAGGACTGGGCTCATCCAAATTTTTCGCTTAGTTTACAAATAACAACAATAACATATTTTTGAAAATAAATAATTAACAACCACGATGTAACCCAATTGTGTAATGATTTCTTGCTATACATATAGGTACATATATGTGCTGATATAACCCACAAAATAGAAACATGATTCAAAACCCTCAGTTAAACTCAAACACCCATAGACAAATTTCTTCGTAAGTCTGTTTCCACATCCCGCAATAAATTACCCAATGCTTGCAACAAACGAAATCCAATAGTTTAACCTACATTGTTGAATCTTACGCAATGTATAAAAGTAGCTAATACCCACCATGAACTTATGTAATCTATGCTCTGGAAATATATAACGATAGCACAGAATAAATAATAGTGACGATAGTACAAATAATCACCTACACTGACAGTACAGTAAGTACAAATAAAAATTACAGATTTGAAAACATCGCCCAAATACAGGCCATAATTTTATGAAGCCGCACTAGTCAAGCGGGAGTTGATCCCATATATCCCATTATCAAGCCGTGTGGACCGGCCACCCCTTCACACCCCGTGGGTGCTGTGGGAACCAGCAAAGAGACTTCAGGATATGGGCAACAGCTTTTTTTGTACAAGTATCAACGTCTACTGCGATCACCGAGCCGCCTGTTCCCAAATTCAGCAGTGGACTTATTTGGATAATGAAAACGAACCTAAACAACTGTTAGAATTCCACCGCACTTAGGTAATAGACGCAGCTATGGCCCATAACGGCTTTGTTTCGAGATTTTGCGGCCGTAACTCATTTTAACGACGCGAACCAACTATAAATTATTTATTTGTTATTAGTGGTGAACAATGATGACAGTTTGTTAAGCACAACTTTGTTATTGAACTTTAACGGCAAGTTATTGCATAACTTCAGGCACTTCATATAAATAAGAAAGAAAATTATCTTCTGTATACTGTTAATATCATAGAACAGTTATTGTTACATTCTTGACAGATGAAAAATATACATAAAATAACTTTAATTTTGTAGGTAAATATTTTTTATTTAACAGTATCTGGGCATGGACTAGTATCCTATTCTTAAAACTATATTTATACACAAAAACACCCCTTGCCTGGTTAGGACAACCCCTGTGTCATTTAGATTTTTCGAATATTAAAGCTTATTCGAATATCAACGATATTTTGAAACTTTAACAATTAACATTTATATGTGCAAAATTGTCATAATCATCATCAGCCTATATTTTGTCCACTGCTGGTCTCCTAATGCACGCCACTGTACTCGGTCTGCAAAATCGAAAAGCGGGTAATTGCACAACTTTGTGCAAACAACAAAATGTGTAAAATCGTAAAGCTACCGAGTAATGCACAATAAACAAGGTAATCTCATTACCGTGCCTCATTAGGACGACAACAAAGTTTTAATAACGACCGACAAGCACACACCACGTCTCTGTAAAATATTACCCCTACCCCCTTAAAAGGGTGGTTACGTAAAGGAAACTGGTTAAAAGGGGGAAATACTACACTTTTGTTTATACCAAATGTTTTCCACTCAGTATGTTGGTCAATCATTTTGTAAGCACATTTTGAAATTGAAACAAAAATAAACATTTTGAAATTTAATATCGATAGCCAAAATATTTTCCTGCAACTTTTTTAAATGACTGATTATGACTACTTTAGTCTTAACATGCGAAATATCGATACTAATGAAATCAATGAATCAGTGGAAGAAGAAGTCGATTTATCGATTTCTTCATATGTAAAGTTGTTAAAATGTACCTACATATGTAAAGTCGACAAGCTTTACTCCAAAGTATCAAAATTTATGTATTGAAATAGAAAATATTTTGAATACAAAAAATAACACTTAAGGTAAGGCAAAAGGTAAGGTGATGTAAGGCAAAAAATAATACTTCTTAAAATAAAATAATAACGAAGAAATATTGATATAACTAATACAAAATCATGAGACTAAACCAACAGGTAAAGCAGTACCTATACTATTACTTTTCTGTAAGCTACTAGTTACTAGTTGTTTGCTCGCTTTTTTGGCATTGCTCACTTGGTTATTTCTCTGGTTTGAAAGTAACTTGTGTTATCTCAGGAAAAGTACCTGTAAAGTACAAACATTTCATCAGAATACGTTCAGGTGAACTTCAAATAGTTTTTTATCTATGGCTCGGCTTCTACCTATCGGGTTAAGATACAAAGTACACCAGATTTTAAGTAATCCAACAGTGAAAACCGCATTCCAATCGGCCCAGTAGTTTTTACGTGATGCGCGAACATACCGAATTACCGACAGACAGAGACACCATTATTTAAAATGTAATATTTTTGTTTAGTGGGTACTTATTGCTTTATTATAAGTATAGATAGATAATGTGTATACATTACGCCTTATTCCTTATATTAGCCTTAGGTATCTACCTTACAAATACCTACATATTACTGTTCCAAAGTCGAGCGAAACAAAAGTTACGTTTCCCACACATAATTTCTTCCTAACATGCTTTCGGCAACGTATAACATGAGTTGTGTAATTTAATATTTTCTTTGACGCGGATATAAAAAAACGCTTTCTCGGGTTTCCTTTCATAACTTTTAAATTATAATTAAAATATGGTGAGTACCTCAGGCAGAAACTTAGGGATTATTCGCTACAATAGGCTCTTTATGCTGTAATTAAGGTCTACAATCGTAAAAAGTTGTCGGATAACCTCTTACATTTTTATAGTAGGAAAAAATGTGAGCCAGGTGAAGTTCTTTTTTATGTGACCTTATTAAAATCTTTGAAAACATGTTTTTTTTAGGATAGTCCAACATAAGCCAACAAGAAACCGTATATCTATAAAACAGTACCGTGACATACCTACTGACTGACAGACAACGCATAGCCTAAACCGGTGGACCTAGAGGTTTTAAATTTGAAGGAAATATTTCTTGAGTATCTAGGATACTCAAGAAATCCTAAAAAGGACGGATTTTTAGGATTTCCTTCCATAAACGGTTGGCAGAGTTTGTACGCAGGCAAAGCTTCGGGGCGCAGCTAGTAGGCATATAAATGGGCAATGGCAAGGAATCAGATTGAGTCCACAGAATGTGTACCTGGCTTAAAATACTTTGTGTAGTACCTACTAACTAGTACCTACATACAACATAGTTTTATATTCCAGCAAATGTTTCGTCCCTGGATACACTTCAGTATATTAAAACTTGTTTGTTACAGCCTGTACATTTATTATTATGACGTATTATTAAACGGGAACGAATAAGATATCCCATAGTAAATTAAACAACACTTCAACTTTTGAACAAGTAACATTATCTCACACGCGAGCAAATAGTAACATTGAGCGTAACTACTTTGTAATACCTATCTCATGTACGCTATGTGCTATATCTATAACGTGTATAAACAAACAGTTTGCCGACCTCGGACAACATGTGATTACGCCAGTCACGTACAAACTAGCACATAATCTGTGATGTAAGGGCAGTTCGCACGCCCGAACAATGAGCAAAGACCAGCCTCGACACACATCCACATAACGCCTTCATGCAATGCCACACGCGTTAATAACGTAAAACTAACAAAACGAGGCCAGATTGTTTGTTAAATCTCCAAGGATCTGTAATGTATCCACCAACGCTGAAGTATTTTAATATATTGTCATCAGTTTTATCTCATGTTTCAGGCGCCGATGCCATTCTACGCGGGAGATCCCAACAGATTCTCGACGGCGTGGCAGACGGACCCCACACAAGGTATTATTGCATTATTATTGTTGCACTTTTCAGTTTGTCTTATTTGGCTGTTCAGTTTTCACTTTGAATTATTGTCAAGTTACTTTTGTCCCGGCAGGCTGGCAGAACCAGTTCATCCAACAGCTTCCGACGCAGACAGGGCAAACGACGCTCGACTACCAGGGCAACCACACAGCGTATGCGACGTCGCCGCATTACCAAGCTAACACCACCTACACCGTCCAGAATGTCGCCACCACCTTCGACGTCGCTAACAACACGTACTACCAGGCGGGAGTCCAAGCGGTGCCGGCGCAGCGACCGCCGTCCAATCGCGGCGCCTACACTCCGGTCCCCTCGCCTCGAGCGCCTCTCTATCCCGAATACCAACAGCAATACACCCAGCAAGCTTCCACTCCGGGCACCACGTCCGGCAACGACTCCAGGCCAAACTCTGCCGCCTCGTACCCTAACTCCGTACCAACATCGGCCGCGTCGGCGTACACCAGCCAACAAAACTATGAGCGCACGGAGTACACCAATGAACAATCCGAAGACTATAGCAACTCTGAAAATGGTGCAGGAGACACGAGCAACGACGGCGAAAGGCAAGAGCAGAATACGTCCAGTGGACAGCATTCGGGAAACGCCGAGCCTGGGTACCTGCAGGGGAGCAACGGTCCGCGAGCTTCACTAGATTGTAACGGGTATCCGGGCGCCTTCAACGGCGGACAGTACAGGGAGAATGGTCAACAACAGCAGAACGAATGGCAACAACGCCAGTGGCAGCACAACCAAAGATTACAGAGCCAACAGATGCAAAACCAACAAATACAGAACCAGCAACAGCAAATGCAAAGTCAACAGCAGCAGATGCAAAGTCAACAGCAACAGATTCAAAATCAGCAAATGCAACAGCAGCAACAAAATCAGCAAATGCAACAACAACAGCAGCAACAGCAGCAGCAACAATTACAAAATCAGATGCAGAATCACCAGCTGCAAAACCAGCAGATGCAACAGCAGAGGCAGGAAGAGGCGGAGCAGCAGATGTTCTCGCAATCGGACAGGGTCAATTTGAACTCGAGACTGAAAACGATGATATTAAACAAGCAGAACCACACACGTGACGGCACTAACACGCCACCCGACAAGGGTGACCCGGGCGAGGGCCCGCCGCGGGCTAGCGACGACCGGAAAGCGGGTGCCGTCAACGTCAGCGATGACAGAAATACTACCGGTCATTTTTTATCGTATAGCCACCATCTCCGAGATAATTACCGCCTAGGCGAGCAGGGATACCCTGCTGCCGGTAATTATTCACAAAACGCCCACGCGTTCGGCGGGGGCGAGTTCGGAGGTGGTGGCCACCACGTATGGGAGGGGGGAACAGATATCCCTAGAAGTTACGATAAACACGCATCATCTAAGAACGTAGCCAAGACTCCTCAAAAGTTACCGTCTTACGCGGACATGAGAGGTCAATACGGCGCGTACCCGAATGCACCTTACGAAGTGCAAAAATTTGCAGATGTTTATGGTAGTGATAGTTTAAGTTGTAATCAACAGCAAGATAGTAAAGATTTCCAATCGAAGATGCTTATCGGACCTGTATCGGAAATGAATCAGCAGAACTGTAACCCGTCGAGAGACACAAACGCACAAAGAAGAGCTTATGATAGGGAAGCATATGACGCTAAGTTTAGGCATCCATCGGCGCCTTTGATACCTAAATTAGAGGCGCCTGACAATTATCAATATAAGGACGATCGGTTGATGAATCAGAACTCGTATCCGAAACAAAATGAGTTTACGATGAGTAACTACAGGGATTTCCCAAACGGAGTGATAGCGAGGACGCAGCTAAACACTGTGCTTCCACCTATTTCGACGATAAAGCAAGAGAACATGGGACAAAAGTCGCAGAACTTTCAAAATTTTCAAAATTTTTCCTTCGACCGCCGCCCGGAACCTGCCGAAGTTTATCAGCAAATTCCTCGAGGGCAGGAGAACGTTGGGTTTCAGAGGTATACTAGAAACTTTAACGATCCAAAGATAAGTAAGGAGCCTGAGAATAGGATCTCGAAGCCAACGCCAGTTGAACCGAAACCACCTTATTACATAGAGCAGATCAAATCTGAGCATTCACCGCCTGGCCACAAAATTTATAAAAACATGAGCTACAATATGCCTCCTAGGAACGATCCTTACTTATTTGCTGGTGACGGCGGTCCAGTGCACATAAGGAACGAAGTCGGCTACTCGTGCTGTCGTCAGGGTTCAACTAAGAAACCTCCATTGGAACATTTGAGAGATGGTGCCTGTCCAGGCCTCCAGACAAAAGACGAAGTCCTAGAAGACGATCCTGATGCTAATGACAAGAACACTCCTAAGACCCAATCCAAGCCAAGCACACCAATACCAGATTTGATAAAAACGCCAGAAAAGAACCAGTTTAACTACTCAAAGGAGTATTTGGAGAATTTGGAAAGGTTAAGAAATAACTCAAGGACAGAAGTGCCTGATTGCAACTGCTTTCCGGCAGACAAGAATCCTCCAGAACCGGGCAGCTATTATACTCATTTAGGTAGGTTCAGTTCGTTATTCTGACATTTCTGACCCTATTGTTTAAGCAGAAAACTTCAAATTTGAACGTTTCTCAACATTTCAGGTTGTGCATCGACGCTAGCAGAGTTGAGGAAAGATCTAGAGGCGCGAACTGGTCTCTCTGGGAAGGAGCTTAGGATAGAGAAGGTTTGCTACACGGGTAAAGAAGGGAAGACTGCCCAGGGATGCCCGATGGCTAAGTGGGTGAGTGTATGGATCGAGTTTCATTACATATTTTTTCTTCGTTCATTTTTTCGTAGATTTCCGCAAACTAATGCCTGCGTCTATCAGCTAACGCTTCACTAACACTATCCAATCTCTTTACTTCATGCTCTACAATTACTAACTTTGCCTACCGTACGTGTTCTTGCTACTAACGACCCACATTAACATTATTTCTCTGAAAGTTCGTAACCCCATGGAACTATTTCCAGGTGATCCGCCGAGCCAACTACACGGAGAAGGTCCTCGTGGTCGTCAAGTTCCGTAACGGCCACAAGTGTGTCACTTCCTGGATCGTGGTGTGCCTGGTGGCCTGGGAAGGGATCCCGCAGTCTGAGGCTGACTTGGACTATACGCTGCTGTCGCATAAACTTAATAGATACGGCCTGCCGACTACCAGGAGGTGTGCCACGAACGAGAATAGGACTTGTGCTTGTCAAGGTTTGTCAATATCTATATATATGTATATAATATTTCTATTGTCAATTATAATGTTTGACGTACAACTACTGATTGTAACACCCAGCACATTAACAAAATCTAACTTTGTGATCTCAGCAAATCCTTGTATTAGACAGTTTTAGAAACTCTTTTTTTTTCGAAAGTTTCAAGTGCTAGATAATTATGCTAGACTTTTATAGGTCATTCAACTTTTATCGCTGTATAAACCACGTAATATGTGTATTTAAGCCATCTCAGATACCCTCGGGCAGCCTGAAAAACTCTGACATCAGATGCCAGCACTACTTCATAAAACAAAACAAAAATTCATAAATTGACATCACTCTTTTCCAGGCTTAGACCCAGAGACATGCGGCGCATCGTACAGTTTCGGGTGCTCCTGGTCCATGTACTACAATGGCTGCAAGTACGCGCGCTCCAAGACCGTGCGCAAGTTCCGCCTCTCCGTGAAGACGGAAGAGAGCGAGATAGAAGAGCGCATGCACGTGCTGGCCACCCTGCTCAGCCCGCTCTACATGAACCTGGCGCCGAAGGCGTTCGACAACCAGTGCCAGTTCGAGAAGGAGGCCTCGGATTGCAGGCTGGGGTTTAAGCCTGGCCGACCGTTTTCAGGTAAGTTTTGATATTTCTCTAATATTTTGTGTGATTTCTCACAGATATTGTGTATACTAAACTGGCGAAAATTATTAGAGATTAGATGAGGGCAGTTAAGCACAATCCACAGATGAAAGGTGCATGTTAAACCAGCAGTGGCTAGAGATTGCTGTCATGAATCATGAATTTAGCAACTAATTTAAGGATATGAGATGATACGGTTGAGAATGGAAATATCCATTATATTTGCACATAAGTAAATTAAGGTAGAGCATCCCTAGGACATCTGAATAACCCTCATGCATGTTCCGCGATTTTTGATATTTTCGGAGTTATTACATTTTTGAAGTGCTCAAGTGCATTTTCCGTCGGTTTTGCATTTTCCGGGTCGCATCTCCACCTATTTGGCCGCCATCTTGTAAAATGGTTGTATTAGCATATATCAGTGACCGTAAGTTTGACTACATTGTGACCAATAACTTTTTAATCTACATCTACACTAATATTAAGAGGTAAAATGTAATTGTTTGTATGTTTTCTTTTTGTTATTGAGAAACTCAATAAATACTGAACAGATTTAAGTAAATAATTCTTTCACCTATAGAAAGCTACATTATCAGCGAGTAACATGAGAATTGTTATTTTTCAAAAAAAATGAGATCCTTACGAAAATTGCAATAATGTAACCCAAGGTATCAAAAATACAGAACGAAATGACATGTTGCCATGCAAACAAAATAATGATTACATGTTGCCATAGAAACGAAATAATAACAAGTCTGTCTAGTAGGTACGTGAGTAAATAATTCTTTCACCTATACGAAGGTACATTATCAGCGAGTAACATGAGAATTGTTATTTTTCAAAAAAATTGAGATCCTTACGAAAATTGCAAGTTTCAAAAAATATTACGAATTTGTATGCAGTTAGTTATCTAAGTTCAAAAAATATTACGATCGTTACTGCCAAAGATTTTGAATTAAGCTTACTGGCGTATTTTTGAAAGAAGTTATGACGGGTATAAAAACGCTAAAAGTAAGGTAAATGCCGCGGAGTGAGCGCTACCCGTGCGAAGCCGGAGCGAGTCACTACTAGATAATAAAGTTATAACTTTACAAAGTGGAAGACATCCAGTATTGAACATGGGCCTCCCCTAGAGAATGACACAACGAGCGTTCGCTCGCGTTTGCATCCAGCGGTTCCCCGTACCAGGTCGACCGCACTAGCTCCGTGTTCCGGTCCGTGCTCGCCATTATTATTACTATTTAATACTTTATGTGCAATAAAGTATTAAATAGTAATAATAATGGCAAAAGGAATAAGTACAAAAGGAGGTCAGTCAAGTACCTTTAAGAGCTATATGTGGCCTGCCCATTATCCACCAATTTGCTCATTCTGAGAGCCATGCCGGTAACTTTAGTTACTGCGGATATCCACTTTCCAGATTTTATCCCGCAAACATTGCAAGCTTTGGAGCCTTGAGCTCCAACCTAAAACCTATGTTCTAGTCAAGGCTTGGGGGAAAGGCGTGTGCCTTTTTAATCCACTTCACAAAATGAGGAAATTAATGTTTTTTTTATGTATGTTCACCGATTTCCCCGTCAATGGAGGACCGATTTTGAAAATATTTTTATGTTTGAAAGAGTAGAACCTCCAGGTTGGTCCCATATAAATTGCATCAAAATTGGATTTGTTTTTTTTTGTTATTAGATAATCCATTTGAAGTCAATTTTTTGTACAGCACTTGTACTCCACAACAATCTACTCTCATTTCCAGGAGTAACAGCATGTATAGACTTCTGCGCACACGCACACCGCGACCTGCACAACATGAACAATGGCTGCACGGCCGTGGTGACGCTCGCCAAGCACCGCGCCGTGGCCAAGCCCGCGGAGGAGCAGCTGCACGTGCTGCCGCTGTACGTGCTCGATGCCACGGACGAGTTCGGCTCCAAGGAGGGCCAGGAGGAGAAGGTCAGCAACGGAGCCTTGGAGATTCTGGACAAGTGAGTGGTGATGTACAAACTTTTGTTACATTTTTGATTGGTCACAAAGATTTCTGAGTATTTTAATCAGGCTATTGTTTGCCTGATAACTTTGTTACCTGGTGAAAAAGTGCAGTGTGGAAATCCGCTTTGTACAGGTCCGGACCCTACGCAAAATGACAAATATTGTCGAGAACATTCAGCGAGCGCGCGCATTAGTGCGCAATGATAGCTTTAGCGCCAAAAAGTTAGCGACTAGTCGAATGTTTACATTTGTAATTTCGTATATGCCATTTATTTATTACTATATATGTCACTAATCTTTTAGCACTGTTTATGTTTGTTGAATGAGGTTAGATGTGATCTAGTCTGGTGTCTGTTTGTTAGGTCGCTTAAGGGCTTCTGACATGCCTGAACTACTGCTATCAATTATTAGCAATCGGGAACCTAGGGATTTATTTATTACCTAGAAGAACCTTCACACATTATATTTGTGATACACGACACAACCTTTACACATTATATTCCAACCTACAACATTCTTGTCTCCATTTTTCTAGATATCCAATGGAAGTCCGCGTGCGCTCCGTGCCCCTCCAGCCGTGCCGCCGTCACGGCAAGAAACGGAAGGACGAGGACACCACGGACTCAGCCAACAACTCCGCCAACACCCCACAGCAGAGCCCCGGCAACAACAAGAAACCGCAGTGCAGCACCCCTGGACCTAGGACGCCACAACCAGACGCGAGGAACAACCCTAGCCCGCGCAGCCAGAGCAGCGCCTCACCTAGAGCCCTCACGCCGGCGCTGAACCAATCCAACCCTTCAGCGTTCACCAACAACTACAACTCGGCCTTCGTCAACCCTAGCATGCACAATCAAAACATCATCAACCCTAACTTAGGCAATCCGGCGTTGCTGGACATGGCGACCATGATAGACAACTTTACGGATGCTCAACTCCAAAGCAATCAGATTTCCAGCACGGTGCTAGATTCCCCGTACAATCCGTACGATCAGACCTACAACCTTCATCACCAAAATATATACAATCATAACCACGTTCAGTCTCCGGCGATAGAAAACCCGTGTCAGAATCCTAATCTAAACCCTAACCAGCTCCCGAGCTTCGCCGCTGGCTTGCAGAAGCGAGACCCTCACTTCGATCAGACTAATGTAAATCAATTACCACAGAACCAGTGGCCAGATTTCAACAACCAGGAAATGTTCAGTAACGTCATCAAAGAAGACCCTGACTCGACGACTGCACATTTGAACGTGCCTCCGAATAATTATAGCCCAGACTCGAATAAAAGTGAGACTAATTCTGATCCTACGAGTATACCTCTGAAAACCCCCGAGCCAGATAAGACGAATAGTAATAACAATATGATTGTGGATATGGTAAACAAAATACCTGAATTCGACATGCCCAGCTCTCCCAGACTGACAGAAATCAACCAAAACTCGCAAAGCACGCCGGCTTCCCCGGCTCCTTCGCAAGTTCCTGATTTAAAATCCCCCAACAACGACATGTCACCTGATGTGCGAAAAACCGCATGGAAGTCTCCCGAATCTAAAAACTGGGATCCCACAAAACCAAAAGAACCTACGACACCTGAGAACGAGAACGCGTTATTCAGGATTCCAAAAGCGAGACCTCCCTCGCGGTCGCAACACACGAATCCTGAAGGCATGGAAAATTCCACGTTTTTGAAACCATATCCTCCTTCTGAGAGGCCAAACCTGGTTCAAGGTTACGAGCACAGAAGTCCATATGACAACAGATTGCCAAACACAAGCGTGCCACAAACGCCCGCCACGCAAACCAATTTCACTATAAGCCACGAAGCAGCCAATCAGAACATGGCGCTGAACAAACCGGCGCCTGAGTTCACCGGCAACAACTTACACGTCAACCAAAATACGTACTCGAACCAAGCTCCTATACAGGGCTACGGAAACTATCCTCAAATGACAAACGCCTACCCCTTTTCGCCCAACCCTTACGGGCATTTCAATCCTTACGAAAATACTTACAACGAGTACAATAGTTTAGCGTATTACAACGCGGAAAAGTATAAACGAGAAGAGCTGCTCAGAAACTCGCACTGCTACAACTCTTACGGATATCAATACAATCCTAATTTCGCGCCAAATTTTTACCAGAATCCAAGTCCAAACTGGTGCCAATCTTCGCCCAACTGGTGCTTGTACCCTCCGCCGTTTTCAATCCCCTATCCATCTGAACCGCCAAAAGCCGAACCGATCGGCGAAGTGACGGAGTTCTCCGACAACTTGGAATGTTTCAAGGACAGCCAGATGGGCGGAGTGGCCATCGCGCTGGGCCACGGCAGCGTGCTGTTCGAGTGCGCGAAACACGAGATGCACTCCACCACGGCCGTCAAATCGCCGAACAGAGTGAATCCCACGAGGATATCGCTTGTCTTCTATCAGCATAGAAACTTGAACAGGCCGAAGCACGGGCTGGAAGAGTGGGAGGAGAAGATGAGGTTGAAGAAGTTAGGGTTGAATCCGCCGACGACGCCGGGGACGCCGGCGCCGAACTCCAACACAGTGTCGCCGGCGAGCACGCCCGGGCCCGACCGGCGCCCGCCCGGTGACAAATGGAAGAGCGCAGAGGACGCCATACCGGGAGGGTACAGTTCCTTAGCGGCATTGGTGGAAGCGACGAACGTGGCGCGCAGAAGCGGACAGATCATGCTCCGAACCGACACTCAGACGACGATGTCCTGGACGACTCTGTTCCCGATGCACCCGTGCACGGTGACGGGCCCGTACCAGGAGTCGGCTACCTGACGCAAGCCCCCCGGCCCGCGCGGCCCCCCGACCCTCCCGTAGCCATGTAAGGTCAGCTGCCTTCCTTGTAGTAACATTATTAGTAGGACACGACGTGCTTTCCAATTGTAGTACCTAGTTCCCGGAGCCACCACCGGTCCGATTTCCGATCGGGGAAGCGAGTGCACGTCCGATTTTATATTTTTATCGTTTGAGCCGTAGCTCTCCGAAGCTAGTTCGGAGATGTCGTGCGTGCGTTTCCCCGTCGGGAGCGTCTCGAGATTCCTTTGTGCATTTATCGGAATTGAGTACCGATTTAACGAAGTATTTTTTTATATTATACCGAGTGAGTTTTTAATCAAAGATGTAAGTTTAAGTTTAATCGTAGTGTTTAACGCATTTCAGCTAGTCTTACGTTACTGTTAGTGTCGATCGTATTGTCCGAGTGACCGTAATCGTGTAGTTCTTTTTTGTATATTCTTGTCGTTTAGTTTAACCGATTTCACTCGACCGGATCGAATGTTAGTGTTTATTTGCAGTTCTGTATAATAGTGACAGTTTGTGTACGTTTTTCTGCATATTTTGTCGATTATTTTTCTCTAATTAAGCGCATAATGTTCGCGTTATGCGAGGATGATCTCATATCTACTAACCCTACATTAATGGTATTCAGAACAAAAGTACAAAACGTCACACGGGGGTTCCACACTCTACTGCGGCGCGGACACATACGGCGATCGTGTTTATCGATAATTTTGTACCTTTGTTTGTCCTAATTAAGTTGTTATATTTAAATTACCATTCCTGTCACTTTGAACGTTTGTTTTGGCTATTTCAATCATGTCGCTGTATTTTATGAGAAACATACCGAGTGCTTTTATATTAGGTTAAGACGTGTGTATTTTTAAACGTTTTTTAGAATATTAACTTATTTATATTATTGTATTACGTGAATCATTATCGAAACATTTTCTTTGTAATAATTTTAGTATTACTGTAGACGTTAATATTTAATATATTTGCTTTACGAGGCGTTTTTTAAATTATTGCGGTCTGTGCGTTTCGTGGAGCCTTCTTTACTTCAACTCGAGTGCCTGTGAGTTTGGCTGTATTATGGATTCGTTCCGTTTGATATTAATGAGAATCTGATTCCTAAGTTAAACCAAAATGAACTGTGACCTTATTATTTAAAATTTAATTGTATTCGAAACTTCCTTTACCTTAGCGACGATAATTTTGATGTAATATTAGATACCATACAATAAAGTGAGTAATGAATTCCATACGTTTAGGATAGAGTATTCGCGGAATGAAAAAAATCAGGCGCTTGGAAAGATTATAAAGTAGGCATTATATTAAAAACGAATGAAAACATACTGATGAATAGTTATTAATATATAATTAGAGGTAAGGAGAAAAGTTTGTTTTAAAGATTAAACTATTGATATAGTTTATATTTTTTACGTGTACGTATTTATTGAATGGTAAATTTATTGGGACGATGAAATTATATTATAGGTAAAGTTTTGGCTAACAAAACTTAAAAACTAAGCAATAATAGACATCGGGGTCTATGTAAGTACATTGTAACGTAGGGAATGAAAAAATAATTAACGAATGGTGCGAAATATCGTCGGTCTTATGGTAATGATTCGTGTTTGGTAACATACTGAAAAATGCCTAAATTGTACCTATTGTTTGTGAGCATTGGTAAAATGCCCTGTATTTCTTGCCAATTTAACAAAACAGTTGCCAAGTTAGTCTTCAGTTCTCAATGCATTGCGATAAGACATATCAAAGCAATCACAGTATATTAAATCAAAACAAACCCTGTATACTCAAAAACATAGAATTAAGAGAATCCAACGACAAAAACTTTTGTAAACCAAAATTGTGTAATTTGTGTGATGTGGATATACGTTCTTTTTGTATGTGATTAATCATTTAGGCGCTGTGTATAAACAGTAAGGATGCTAACTAGAAACGGTTACACTACGACTCACGCACGCAGATTTATTACTTAGTCTAACATATTCAAGGTGCAGTCAAAACTCAAAAAACTCAGTCTCTGTGAAGACATGTTAATAATAATGTTATGAATTGAACTTCTAGAATTTCACTTATCACATTTAAGTAGGTCTCTGGTAGATGTGTCGTGCTAAACTAGCGAATAATTTTAATAAACTTTAATCAAAAACCCTACATACAAAAAAAAGACAAATCGAAACAAAAAAAACAATAACTTAAAAATATTAAAATAGTCAAAAGGAGTATGTTTTGTAATTTAACGCACGAATATTATTTTTATTTGAAAGCGTAATAAACCATGAGGGTAGTCCCATCTATCTAAATTTCATGAAAAATTGGTTCAATATTTTGTTAGAAAACCAGTTTTAGTTCGCTTTTCTGTCGGGTTTTTGGTTCAAAGAATAATGTGCTAAATGTTTTCTAAATAAACCGTTTGGGCGTAGTGTCCCTACTGTTTATAATTCTGCTGTTTAGGGTCACACTAGAAACCTGTGATATACTTGTAACATTGTTCTCGAATGCTCGACTGCTGCATGTATGTCTTCTTCGGTGTGATTGACTGCGGAGATGGACGCATTTCAAACCAAAAACGACCAGTATTGTCAGTTTATAACCAAAAAATTGTTTTTTAATTTTATTTTTGTAACCTGGGTTTATTACCAATGTTTTAAAAAGTAAGTTACGTGACGAGCGCAGCCGCGTGCGCGAGTTTGTATTGTATAACAATATTTTTTATTGTCTTCTGCCAAAACAAAAAGTAATCGATTGTGTCATGTAAATAGAACTACCATTATTTATTAATACAATTAATTTAAAAAGACTAATCTGTTTCATTTATACCTGCCTTAGTAATAGCTCTGTGAGCTGTAAACCTAGCGAGTACAAACTTTTTTGCAAACAATCTAGCAGTGACAGTTGCGCCATCTAGTTTATTGTAAAACTAAAACCATGCTGAAACGGAGACGCTTCGCGCTCGCTCGGTCAAAAACAGTACCGTGACATACTGTAGTCACAGCGGATCTTTGTGGCTCGGAAGTTGTCGCTGAGCTAGCTGCTATTTTTCAGGAGGAATCCCAATGTTGAAGGTGAAGACAGCATTGTATAACTGCCTCACTCACTCGCTTACGTTTTTCGCATATTCTAACTCGCTCTTACTTTACGTTGTTTTATCCTCACAGCAGTACATGCACAATCGTTCACAGAGTCTAACTTCACAACCACAAAGATCCGCTGTGACTACTGTATGTACCTACTGATTGACTGATAGACAACGCGCAGCCTAAAGCGGTGGACCTAGATTTGAAATTTGGAGGAAATATTCCTTCAATATCCTAGAGGTGCACTAAGGAAGGATTTTTGAAAATACCATCACTAAGGGGTAGCCGGTGTGTCAAAGTTTTTGCGCAAACAGCTGCGGGCGCATCTAGTTATTTATAGATCTTTTCTGGTACCTGACTAAATAAGGTTTTTAATAAGGATTTCAGTAATTAAAATAAAATTCTGAACTTAATAAAAATACAACATAAGTAGGTATATATAAATTTAATGCTGGTAAAAAATATACAAAACTTAAGAAAACTTTATCACACAGATTCTTTGAACTGCACGATACACAATCACAAATAACATTCATATAAAAAATACGAATATACAATAATAACAAGTATAAAATATAGAGTATTATTATAATATCAGGAGATTCATTATTTTATAAAGACTTTAATAAATCGACTCTTATATTACCTAAGTAATCTATAATCTTTATGCCTATTCTATTCTTAGAAAATATATATTATATTGTGAATATCAGCAATATAATTTTAATATACGGTTGGCATTATTATGACCATTTTTAGCAATGTATATTATTATCTAGATTGTGTACAAAAGGTATACATAAATCCCTGTCTTTTGCTTTCGTAATACAATTTTGAATATGATATACATTTTCGGGAATTTTCATACACAAATTATACACTAAAATCCTTGTAGATACGCAGGTACATTGAATTCATGGGATTTGAGCATTTCATTTGCATTTGCAGGCTTACTGGGTAGGAAACTATAGTTTTTATTCTCAACTAGCTTTTCCGCCCGCGACTTCGTCAGCGCGGACTACAGTTTATCGCGAAAAAAGCATCCTATGTTCTTCTTGGATATTAAAAACCAATGCAAAAGTAGAGCACTAACGCTCTTGATGTTTTTTAACAGATTTGTTATTATTTCGTTTCCAGGGCAACCGTTCCTTACAGCGAGTAATCAACATTTTCCAGATTTCCCGTGGAAACTTTCAATTTTCCGAGATAAAAAGTATCCTATGTTTTATTCAAGGGTATAAGCTATCTCCATTCCGAATTTCATCAAAATCCGTCAGGCCCTAATCGCGTTAAAACTCCCCAAACAAACAAACAGACAACGTTTCACTTTTATATATTGGTATGGATAATGATTAAATACGTGGGTATTACACAAAAATAACCACTATTCTTACGAATGATATATCTAAATCTTTTGAAAAATTCCAAATATTTACGGTATGTAGGTACATAACTTTTATTTCCATTTTCATTTTTGGGGGCAAGTTGCCAGGTTTTGAAACTAGAGGCGCCACCAGAATATGGGCAAGTATCTGCTAGTAATGCTGGATAATTGGACTTTGAAATAGAAATAGAGACACATTGTAAGCAAAAAAAAAGTAAGAGAGAGAGAGAGATAAACAAAAATATACTTTTCTCAGTTCTTGTATTGTTACTTGCTTTTTCCCGATGTTGCCTTGCCACGTCTTAACCTAACAAAGATTTGTAAAAAAATATTTTGATTGAATTAATATAATGTTAAGCGAAGTGTGGGGAGGACCCCCCCCCCCACACGATGGACCGACGACATTGTAGCCATCGCAGGAAGTCTGTGGATGGAGGTAGCACAAGATCGCTCGTCATGGCGCTCTTTGGGGGAGGCCTATGTTCAGGTTCAGCAGTGGACTTCTAAAGGCTGATGAAATTACTTTAACAAGCACGTAATTTAAGATTGTTTATAGTAAATGTGTGCATGAACTGTTCATATATATTTTTTCACTATTTTATTAATAAACTTTTTCAAAAACACCAAAATAATTTCCATTTGCATATCAGTAAGTTATTGGGTTTATGGAAGATAAGTTTTGGTCTATGTAAGCATTTTGTTTTAATCTATGCCTATAATATTTTTTATTCATGTTCAAATACATTATCCTAGACAGTGGAAGCATAACCAATGGTTTGTAGCGCCTCTAGCGGTACATATGGACAACATTCTTAAGCTGTACCACAGAACAAACAATAGACGCAACGCGAGATGCTTGTGACGTAGTCTGCAGAGAATCGGTTGGTCAATAAACCGGTAAACACGCTTACATCTAAGTAATTACTAGGTAACTTAAATGGGACACTCGACTGAATCATTTAATTCTGTGGAATTTTCTTTCTTTTGGACGAAATGTTCTGTCGTTGTTTTTGTCCTGTATATAAAGTTAGGACAATTGTACGTCGCTAGTCGCTATGTTTACTACCATATCTGTTGACACAAACTAAATTAGACAACTCGCAAGTTATTTCTATCCCTTTCTTTTTAATATGATTCCAAAGTGACAACAAACTGTTTGGAATGCCAAAATGTAGACTCGGTAGCTTGTGTCAACAGCTTGTGTCAACAGACATGTCAAATCCTATGTCTCACCCACCCACGCACACACACACACACACACACACACATACACACACACACACGAATGGTTTCTACATAACGGTCTCATATGATTTGGTTACTACACTATATTGGTTTAAATGAGTGTGTTTAAATTCTAGTTTTGGTTATAACCACAATCACAGCTAGATAGACGTAAGTCTATTGATGGTCTTGCGTCTGTCTAACCAATTCATAACCAAATAGAGTATTTTTGAAGAAAGAGAACCGGCCGTCGTACTGTTTGAAGGCGCTCTGCAGCGTTTAATTTATATTTACCACTTTTGTATCTTTGGCAACATAGTCACGTTCACTTTGTAATATGTTGACATTTGAGACATTGTAATGGTTTGGGTTGCCATTTGCCGAACAAAGATGTTTAATATTTTATGATGTTTATCGTAAGCTGCAAGACGGTTCTCTGTCCGCACAGATTACACTAATAATATTATTAGAATTACGTAGGCTAGGCCAATCGCGAGAAGAGATAGCATAGTTTTTTTATACCATAGTGTAGCCTGTAGCCGTAGTTTCACTGCAAATGATGTCATGCGAGGAACTTATAATAATGGGTTTGGTTACATATGATCCTGCTGCATGGCCACTATAATGTTAAACAATGCGGTCCTCGCATCGCAGTTAGGGAAGCTGTCGAGCACTTCGCACGCTCGCGCGATGTGCTCGCGTTGTAGCGCTTTCGTCTTCTCGATGCCGTCGCCCTCTAGAACTGCCGTGTACAGCTGTAAAGAGGAACAGATGTCATCATCATCATCATCATATAAGGAAGGTCCACTGCTGAACATAAGTCTTCCTCACAGCATGCCACAAAGAAGATAAGTCTCACTTATTGCCGTACTCGGATACGTCAATCAAAGCTAATACAGCATAACTAAAAAAACTACTTTACCAATTTTTATGAAATGTATAAGAATTCCACTGGATGTCTTGCCTACCCTTTTCGAATGAGTAATAATCATCCAAATCTGTTTAGAAATCTCGAAGATATGACTATGAACATACAAAGGTTTTTTTGTGTTCATACACACGAAAAACGCAGTCACAATGTGGTGAAAACCTCCTACTTTTGTAAGTTGATTAAAAATAGGACTCATCTTAACTTAAACTGTTCAAATTGAGGTCCGTTGTCGGATATCACATTGTTAGGAACATTGTTACTTGCTTGTTAGTTGACTAAAGGCACACTTCTCTTGCCGGACTTCTATATACGAGTATGAAATCCTGGTGTTTGCAAGATAAAGGCCAACGGCCCCCAACAAGAAATGAACTCACAGGTTCAAGGACTCTCGTAGAAATACACTGGGGCGCAAGAAAGCGGGTCGGCCAAAAAAAATGCGATAACATTTAAAATATGTGAGGAATCCTTTTAAAATAAGAACTTAACTAAAGTTTATTTTATTACAAATATAGAAAGAAGTAAACCCTTTTTATTTATTTTCGGTGACCATAAATAAAAAATAAAATCTAAAGTTTTTTTTTATAATTTAAGCACTATAAAATTGTCTATAGTACAGTCTTTATTTCATAAAGCTAGCTTTTTGTTACCGAGCCGCTTTCTTTGCGGCCCAGTGTAGTGTAAACTCGCTAATACTAAGGCAAAGTTCACGATAATGATACTTACAGCGTGGTAGTCGACTAGATGTACGCTCTCCTTCCCAGCCTCTATGTGTGAGTACAGGTCCGGGCGCGCTTCTAAGGTGAAGGCGAGCGGGGCCCCCACCAGAGAGAAGCTTGCGGGCTCGGGACCCGTGAAAGCTTCCAGGTCGAGGAAGGCCTGCCACGCCAGCGCCAAGTGGCAGCCGAACAGGTAACCCTGGAGTAAACATGAAACGATTTATTGTTATAACAAATTGTTTACAGAATACCAGGCCAGTCAGGGGGGAAAAATGAGGGTTTGCCCAAAAAAAAGGTGGAGTAGAAAAGGAGATATAGGAGGCGGAGTATTTTTAATATGTCAGGATCATATTCGTGTATATCCCCGAGGATCTACAAATCTCCAGACTCTAAAATATCTGTAGCTCACACGAATACGAGTATTTGCACTTAGTGAGAATTGAACCCGCAACCTAGCTTTTTTAGTTGGTTCATCACCAACTACACCGTGGAGGCTGTCAGACAGAGTCGAGAAATCTTAGTGAAAGTAGAAGTCGTGAGTGAAAGGATTCTCTACCTTCTACCAAGAGAATGTTTCGAAAATTATTGCACTTGTTTTATACTAAAGGCTTAGTAGAAGCGCGCGCGCACTTACCGGGTTTTTTACTGAGTTTTGGTTACCATTACACGTTTTACACGTTTTTAATATAAATACCTTTTATTTAAAAGGTAAAACGAGTTTATATTCATCGCCTAGACCTCAGTCTTACTTACATTCATTCAGAAGGGAATCTCAGTACTTAAGAATACTGCACACACACGACATGTAAGATGAGCTCCTGGGAAGTATTCAAGGTGCTCAGCGGATTCTCCTGCAGCATACTCTTATTATACAGTATACAGTTAATATGTACCTGAGTGTGTAATGCCGGAACATGCCCAGCAAGCTTCAAAGCAGCCGAGCAGGACTTGCCCAGAAGAGCGCCGGCGGCCAGCACGTGCCGGGCTGCCCACTCGCGCCGAGCGCACCCGAACACGCCCGTCATTGGCAGAGGGTCTAGGATGCACTCCCATTCTGGAAGAAGGCGAAACAAAATGTACAGACTGATGATATTTTTTTTGTTTGTCGTGTTTTTGCAATGTCGAACTTTTCCTGTCTGTTGCATACTAGTTTTATTAACAATTTTAAATAATAATAGGCTAGGCTTAGGAATGAGATCACTTGGAACACTATCTCTAATTTCTTATTTGCTGTAATGTAATGTAACGAGTGTATCGTTCATCTAATTAAATTTTACTTTCAGAATAGAGAAGGTGGTTTTCTAGAGATAAACTAATATTTAATCTCAATGCTATATCTCATAGATTATAATGAATGCTAATACGAAAAATTAGTGATCTTCACATGACTTATCATCCTTTTTCTTTTTTTTTTTACCTTGTAATTAATGTTATTTTTATTTATTTTATTACATTGGAGGGCAGGTCGCTCGCTTGATGGTAAGGGTCACACCCGCCCATTACAGTTGCAGTGCCACCCAGAACTTTGATAGCAAAATCTTGCGCGTCACTGCACTGCGCTCGTCACCCTGAGATATTGGTTGTTAAGTCTCAGGCTGACGATTCAGATTCAGATTTACGTCTCATTGTTTTATTGTGTTCAGTGTGGACAATGGCCCAATAATTTCGCTGGAAAAATTGCCCTTCGAACCGAAACAGAAATGTTTACACACTAATGCTTGGCGGTTGAATATCTGACAAAGGTGTGGTCCTTCCCCAGGCGGAATCTCGCGTAAGAGGTCTACCACTACAAACTTATTCTGTGATATTATGTTCTCACTCACCGAAGTGGGAAAGGATCGAAAGGTAGCGACCCAAATATGGTATGAAACCCAGTGTCGCCTGTTTGCATATTCGAACGATATATCATTATGTCATTATGTGACATCCATCAATCCAATAATAACCTACTACAAAATATAACTAGCTAACCACTACATGAAACAGTTGGAGGACCAGGACAGTTGTCAGTTATAGGATAAGGTAGTCCAAGTGTTCTAGCCCTACCAGTTGGCGGCGTTCTCAACTTGCTATCGGCAGTGCCCCGTTGAATTGCAGTGCAATTAAATGAGTCAAATAAGTACCAGCATTTATGTCACGCGTCGGATCTATAGTCAGATAGAATTTTGAAAATACAATGAGCTCCTGTTCCCCACGGTCCTCATGTCTCAACAGCAAACGGCTCAAATATGTAATGTACCTAGTTAGCATACTTTCGCTGCTTGACTGCTCTGCCGAAGTAGCCGCAGTGCCAGCTCTACTCGGTGTCTGTGTCACAGAAAGATGCTACTTAGTAGCACAAAAGCATGCTAATTCCAAGCAGATGCTAGTTAGTAGGAAACAGTTATCATGTGTACACGAAAAGAGAATGCTTGTGAAAAAGCACGCTACCTAAACGCAAGCCGTTTTCTCGTGCTTACGAGCACACGGTGGGAGGCGCGGGAGTGAGAGGGAACTAGCTCTAAAGCAAGTCTGAAAGCGTTTTGCGAGCATGCTACTTGATTTTTTGAAGTGCGTTGAGCAAATGTACACACTCAGAGGGCATGCTGTAAAAGAGCATGCTACCTAGTAGCAAATAAGCATGTTTTTCTAGTAGCATGTGTATTCCAGGCATTCCGGTGCCAGGCGTCGAGACAACTAGCGTCCCACAGTAAAAGCCGTCGCATCTTCTATTCAAGAGTCATACGGTCAGGCCTTTTTCTAGGTATCTAATTTGTCCTTAAATTTTGAGGTTACATGATCATTACAACAGTGATTTTGTTACCATATAGTATCGTTTTGTCTATAGTCAGCCGCGTTGTACGTTGTTGTTAAATGAAGGGTAAATTTTATACAAATCACACCTCAAAGTTCGATAAGTGTGAAATCTTCCTAGTCACCGACCCCACCACTAGTCTCGGTCAGACACTTTGTATTCTCGTCACGCCTCCACGGCACCAGATCGGCTCATGACAGAATAACTAAGTCAGTTCCTTGCCTGGGCACAGTTCTGAATACTAAACACTACTGACCAGGAATGGTCAGGCTGACCGGTAGGTTGATTGTGTTGAGATGTTACAATTTGAAATGTAATGAGAGTTAGGAGTTGTTGCATGTTTTGTGTCGAATCCGTATCCTTGTTGCCCTTCTTGATTTGTATTTATATACTCAACTTGACTTAGGTTCTTTAGTCTTTTTCTCTGGCCAACTGCTCGAAGTTAGATAGAGACTCTTTATTGCACTGCACACCAATAACTGTTTTGAATGTAACTTTACTTTTGAAATGCACTGTATTGTGCAATGGGCTTATCGCTAAAATACGATCTCTTCCAGGCAACCTTTGGATGGATAAGAAATTAATTAAAAGTACGGCAGCAAACGGTGGTATTTAAAATAAAAAAATGCATTCTATTTGTGCATACATATTCTAAAATAATAAAATTAACAATGTAATACCTAGGTACCAAACCAATACAAAAATACAACATAAGATAAGAAAAAGTTTTGTAGTCGGTCGTCGAATTTGCCATCGCTCTGTGCTTCCGGTCCATGTTGCTAACAATACTAGAGGCCAGGCCCTTGGGCGATCAGACAAATTCTGATATAATAATTATATAATAATTTATTTTCATGAAAACACTTTTACATATTACAATATCAGGTCGATGTACATTCGTAGACACGTACGACATAACCATGGTAGTTCTTGTATAGGTACTCATCCGTACCTACAATATACATACCTATTATTCACAATTATTCAGTGGTAATCCTTATTAACGTGATCAAACTCTAACAGCTGACCAGCGAGTAATGTATGCCGCGGCAGTAGATGGAATGCGAAGGTTTCTATTGTTTGAATTGAAGTGGCTCGCAGATATCGTTGTTAATTTTGTAAGATTAAGGTTCTATTTACTTTGCATAAATTCATATTTGGAGGCTTACTAATTTAACGCTTGAATTTACGCCGAAAAGCTTAGGAAGAACGGATCTAGAGAATAACTAAGAAGAACAAAATAGAGAAAGTTGGACAGTTGAAGGACAATTACATAGATAGGTAACCATTGGAAATGTTTTAAAATGGAAAGGGTTTTCTTCGCCTATACATTATTAATGATTTCATAAATCGGGACTAAAAATGTAGTGTACCTACATACAATTAAGATTAATTCCTTTTATTTTCCGGGTAAATACAGTATCCGCGTGAAACTTTGTATGAAAACACGCACAGGTTGGTTTAAAGTAAATGTAGTAGTTAGCTTCGAGTGGTACCTACAGTTGATAGTTATACGATGACTATGCGTAGGTATCTAACTGTATTTTTAATGGCGTTTATGTCTGTAATGTGCCCAAAACCGCAATACAAAGATGGCAAAGACATTACTTTCTCTTGTACCACCATTATACAAAACATTAGAAATTCTACTTCGTAAGGTGATTCATTCGTTTCAAAATTTATTTGTTCCTTAGCTAACGTGTTTTTTTGCATTGGTGTACTTCATGGGCCGGAGAGTCACACAGGCTCATCATCATCCCCGCGGGTGGAACCGCGGAGCGCGGCTAGTTGAATAAAAAGATTTCCTGTACCAATGTAGTTAGGAATCAAAAATAATGTACTGAGATGTGGGAGTATCTACACTTATAATAAAGTAAAAAGTACGAAATAAACTGTACAAAGAAGATAATTAAAATATGCTCTAGGGTACTTAAAATAAGCTAAGAACTAAAAAAAACGTGTCTGCCTGCATGTTTGTTTGTTCGCGCATCACGTAAAAACTACTGTAACGATTGCGACGCGGTTTAATAGTATAGGATGATGATGAACTATTTAAAAGTAGCATTATGGCAACTTTTTAATATTTCATATATTTAATGAGATCATTCTCTTTAGACCCATATTGGGTCTATTGAGTTTTTTTTCTCTTTAGTAACCATTTTTAAATTATGGATTTATCGAGAACTTTTTTCTTATTAGAAACATTGGTATTCCACGATGTATGAAATGGGATACCTACTACCGAAATGTGATGTAGACGTTTTTTTATGTAGCGTTGACCACTATATTTATTTTGAGCTCATTTAATCTCCGTACTAAATACCTACTTTATTTTTTGACCAACTTCAGAAAAGGTCGGGGGAAATATTTAGAAACGGGGCAGGCTTTGGGGTGGGAGGGGGGGGGAGAGGATGAGGGGAGGTGGGAAAGGGTAGCCCCTGGTACCCCCCCCCCCCCTATACTATTCATCATCACTGTTGAATAGTATAGGTGTTTTTAACCTTGAGAAATGACCAGGAATATTTTGACTAAATAGGAGAAAATATGGTAAACACATAGGTAAGTACTAAACAAGTTATTGACTTTAGTTCTCGCAAATACGACGCTCGACCCACTTTCAAAAGTTGAACGAACATACGAGCTTATAAATATTAGCATTTTAGTGAACACCGCCCGACTTCCTACTCTTATTAATACCAAGCATGTTTTTTGAGATGGTTTAGTTGGTCTGAGTGGCGTGCCTTGGGAAAATCAATTTAGTATACATGGAGTGAATCGTCTCGTTAATTATGATTCAAATGATTATGGAGTTAACCTTGAAGTTTATAAGTTTTTGTTGTTTTACATCAACAGATATACGACTAGTGAAGATAATGAAATATATACATATAATAAGTAATAATGAATATATAACTAAATAAATAAATAAATAAATAAATAAATAATATAAAATAATAAATATCTATACTTAAAACCTTCTAACATATTACAATCTATACGTATAATAAAGCAATAAGAACGAAAAGGTCTGTACAAAGAAGATAATTAAACGAAAATTGTTTTTAAAATTCGTGTATGTCTTGTTGTTTGTCTGTTTGCCTGTATGTTTGTTCGCGCATCACGTTAAAACTACTGGACCGATTGCGATGCGGTTATCAGTTTTGGATAGCATAGGGTTTGACTTAAAAACTGGTGTATTTGGTATCTGAATTCGATGAGTAGGAGTAGGTGCCGAGCAATCAATAAAAACTTTTTGACGACTGAAGGAATTTTGATCAAATGTTGGTATATCGGTATTTTACGTCTACATAGAGTACTTTTAACCTAGAGAAATGACCACGCGTGCGAAGCCGCGGGTACAGCTAGTACATAATACAACATTTCAAGTTACAAGACGACAACATACAAATGAGAGTCAGAAACTCGTCGTATTTGTCAAAGTACTTGGAAATTAAGTACTTATTCCGTTCGCTAAGAAAAAATCTATACGGGAAACAGTTAACAGCCCATATCTCTTAAACTACTGAACCAAGTTTGATAAAACTTAAACTATTCCCTAAGTTGAAAGAAACAGAAACTATTTCAAAAATAATTATTGCAAGCGTACTAGTTTCCGAGAAATATGTGGACAATCATACATACAGACACACATACATAATTCATACATTCGCGAAATTTGGTATATTTGTTCAGATACTCTTGTAGACTAACATATATTATATGAATATTACGCGTTTTCGACAATACAAACACATCAACTTGAGAACATCATTTTTTTAAAGTTTGTTAAGAATTACTCAACTCTTAACAGAGTGAACTCTAATTTCACCTTGCTAATAACTCATTCTTCAGCCATGTTTTGAGGCGGAACAGTGATTGAAATGTCGTTTTTATAATTTTGGTATTGTTCTGACGCAGAAAACATCAGAATTCCGAAATTCCAATGACTGACCTTTTGAACACAAGAAATGTACTTTAACTTTTTCTTATAAGATTTATAGAATAAATACGAATACAAAAAATGTTGTAATTTTATCTTCTTTATATGTCTAATAGACGTTTTTGTCATAATATGACACATTATTTAAAAATAAACGAATTTCGGCACCTTAATTTAAAGATGGCGGAGGTCAAAAACTTGTTTTTTTTCTTGAGTATCGCATACCTACGTAAGCAATACAAATCAAAACCTTTTCTCATCCACCTTTTGTAGGGCAAAGCCTCTTTTTTCCCCCACTGCCTGGATTATATCGGTCGTAAAGCAAAACTTCAGAATGTCGTAATTTGATAAAGGCTATTACTTACCTCTAACTTTATGGGATTTGTATTTGCATAGTTAAGTTAAATAGCGGATGTACACAATATTAGTTCATTAGTTGTTGTGCAAATGTGTGCGAGCGAAACTTAGCTTAACTTATTGTCACTTAACCAAACTAGCCGGTCAAGGATGTTTAGAAAACCTGTTGAGGTCTCATGTGGTGATTCAATTAGCAATTATGAAACATAGAAATAGGAAAACGTCCTTGATAGTAACCACGGAGCACTACAATTTAGATATCTTACTTATGTATCTTTCGGAGCATGCAGAGCAGCGAGAATGCTACTTCCTTAGGTTAGAAGAACACAGATGTCAGGCACGTAACTCGGAATTGAGGTCAAAAAGAAAACAACATTGAAAAACTAAAACAATTTAGACTCAGTACATGTAGTACGGGACGGATATATCTGTGTTAAGACGAAGCAAAGTGTCGCGAATGTTTGACGACAATTCTACTAGTTCTACATTGAATTAATAAAATTATTTTACCTGTGGCAGGCTGTCGCTCCTCCTTAGGCAGTGGTTTCGATGGAAGCGGATTGTTCTGCTCGTCTCGCTCGCCCAAGAACTCGGCTTCAGCCAAATCGCGGACGGCCGATGACATGAGTTCTACTAGCTCTTGATTTCTGAGGCCAAAATAATTGTTTCTATTTATTTTTTTCAATCAAACATAAAAAAATTATATAACCCCCTCCCACACCTCATTAAGTCTAAGAAGCATTTCGATCACATCAGCTTTCAAAAATAAAAATCCGCATCAAAGTCGGTCCATTCGTTTGGGAGCTACGATCCTCAGCATATTACATAATATGCTGAGCTTAGCAATCATATTCCCCTTTTATAGCTTAGAACCATCTCGATCACATTAGCTTTCAAACAAAAAAAAAACGCATGGAAGCTACGCAGCAGTGATATATATACAGTGATATATACATACATACATACATACATACAATGATACACAGTCTAAACTTTTAACACCGCTCTCATTTGGAGTTCGAGGGTTAATAATATATGCAACGCATTCGATTCGGTTCTCAAGAAATATGCTGAAATTGCCGAACATGGGGATGTTCCATCTCATTTAGGTCTACGTACCTACTATAGATTATTATTCAGTGCGTCAATACGCATACTCGTTTTAATGAACGCGTTAGTAAAACCATAACTTACGTAATTATGCAAATCTATTCACATAACAAAGGAGGTGGTTTCCTAAGTAAACATAATTGACGGTATCTACATGTTTATACCTTTCGTGCAATATAAAAACTACCGGAGCGAAGTGGAATTTAATAATTAGTTACATTTAGTACAGGTATAAGCGCATTTAATGGCATAGGAAGCTAGTTTATATTATAGCTTGCGAACTTGTGATGCAACTGCGTAGTTAATTTTGTTAAATATTTTGCTCCAAAATAGTATTTATACGGTAGAAATAGGTAGCAATCTGATACCAATCTGCAGCTCTCCTTTACCCGTCTCATTAACCAGTATTGACACACTCCACGAAAAATCATGGGTGGAGTGTGTTCATACGTATTAGAATACCTATTGTGTATTGAAGAATATTCTTAATTTATCAAGTAAACACATTTTTTAACTGTGGCGATGCTATTTAATTATTCCACCCATATGGAGAGTATTCTTAATTTAGCAAGCGAACATACATTTTGTAACTGTGACGACGCTATTTAATTATTCCACCGTTATGGAGAGTATTTTTCATTTACCAAGCAATCATTTTTTTTTAACTGTGACGATGCTATTTAATTATCCCACCCACATGAAGAGTATTCTTCTTTTACCAAGCAAACATTCATTTTTTAACTTTGACGATGCTGTTTAATAAAATAATTCTCTCCATATGGGTATATAGAGAGAATTCTGCATTTACCAAGAAAACATAAATACATCTTTTAACTGCAACGTTTTTTTTTTATTCTTTCTTCGTATTCAGATTTCTCTAACTGATAACGATAAGTAGTATAAATCTCACGAAACTGATGTAGAAAGTAAGGCTTAGAACTATCCAGGGCTACTGGTAACTCGGCGTATTCCCGGCAGGGCGTGGTAGGGGTGCTTTTATGCAACAAATTTAAGCTCGCTATGTACTTGTATGGCCGAAAGTTAATAGTTTTTGTGATATTTGCATACATGACTAAAAAAAATATGGCAAATTGAATGTCATTGAAGTAAATTTTTATTTGTAGGAGACACTTAATAAAATTTTATATTAACTACATAAAACCATACCACAGGATGTGAATACCTATTGTGAATAACCCGGGCCGATAGGTTTTTGGCCTGATAGTTTTTGGCAAGTTCCCGGATTGGTTGCTATTGTTCGATACAGGGTCTGTTTAGAACGATGTGGGTTAGTTAGTCACATAGTTTAGACTCTACGCCGCGCTAGCACGTATTGTTTGACATCTGGCTATTTCTTACCCATTACTAGGATCATTTCATTAGCGGTGTATCTCCAAGGACTCCCAATATTAATTTCTCGCCTTTGAACAGCACCAGTTTTACGTATCATCATCTTGTCATAGGTACATTTATCATCATCATCTGCTCATTATTTATATTCCCACAGAATTATGACTTAACTTTGCTAGCCGGCATCTAGCCGCCGCTGAATCTGCTGATCTCTATATTTCAAGTTTTACAAAACCTTGTTTTTTTTTATAAACTTCACTTTCGACCTTGTCGCTCTCGGCTCAAACGTGAACTATCTTGAAGAGAAAGCCGATTCGACCGGAGCAGTTACTGTACAGAACCGGTGCCATTAAAGAACGCCGAATAAATATTAAACTGTGATATATTTGGAAAGTTCACCTACAAACATACATGATGCTTTCACATCATCGTGTATTGTCTCGTATCTTTGACAAACGTCAGTAGGGAAGTTGTCTTTATTGGTAGCTATTTATGTGTACATATTTATTGTAGTCTAGCTGTGCCCGCGGCTTCACCCGAGTGGTCATTTCTCTAGGTTAAAAGCACTATGTGCTATTGCAGGACCTAAAATACCCATAAACCAACATCTGATCAAAATTCCTTCAGCCGTCAAAAAGATTTTGATCGATTGCTCGGCTTCTGCTCATCGGATTGAGATACCAAGTAAGTTTTTAAGTCAAACCCTAAACTATCTAATAGTGTAAACCGCATCGCAATCGGTCTATTAGTTTTTTCGTGATGCGCGAACAAACATACAGACAAACAAACAAACAAACATGAATTTCAAAAATGTTCTTCTTGTTCAGTAGTTTATTTTAAGTACCCTAGAGCATTTTTTAAAAATTATTTTCGTTGTACAGACTATTTTGTTCTTATTTCTTTATTATAAGTATAGAAAGGCCTTATAATTTTTATAATGGAATAAATTGGATTTCGGACGGTATACGACCCCGCATCACATTCACACGTGACTCTGTTCACCATATGTTCCATCAAGAAGGTTTAAAACAAGACGTAAGTGACGTAAGTTCAAAAACTAAAACCAGACTACGGTCGGGTAAAAAATATACACTTAGGACACTCTTGCTCGATGAAGACGAATCGATTGATACGTCGCTTGTCAAAATCGGACCAGTAGGGGCGACGCTATGGAACATCCACATCCACATACCCACATACATGCATAGACTGTTAAACTCATTACCCTTCCCATGCTTCGCTGTACTCGGGTAATAAAAAAAAGTCTACACTGCCAAACAAACGAGTGGAGCAGCAAATTGCGCATATGTGCGTGATTGCATAATTTGTGGTGTTTTGTGGTTCATACACAATTTCATCACAAAAGACTGCGTTGTTTTTGATTTTCCGTGAGAACTTGACAGAATTAACACGACTAACAAAGTGTATGTGTGTGCGTGAGGCTTGTGCGTACGAGCGGATCGGCATGTCTTGGGTGCTTCACTTTCGATTTGGCGTAGTCCGTATTTTTTAGGGTTCCGTACCCTAAAGGAAAAAAGGATCACTTCGTATAAGGAACCCGTATAGGATGACTTCGTTGTCCGTCTATCTATCTGTCTGTCTGTCAAGACCCTTTTTCCCAAGAAATCATGGAGGTATCAAGTTGAAATTATTGATAATCGCAAGGGAATCAAAACCTATACGGTACTTCCCTTTGACTAGAATCATGAAATGTGGCAAGAAGCAATGTCTTATAGCACAAGTAAAGGGAAAAATCCGAAAACCGTAAATTTGTAGTAAAATAATAAAAAATAAAGCTTTCCTATATCTTTGTACGGAACGTTCGGTGCGTGAGTCCGACTCGCACCTGGCCGTATTTTTTTAAACATTGTTTTTTCTGTGTCACAGCTATCAAAGTTGTTATAGATCTAGTTATATGGAAGATATAAACAACAACTAGACTAGATACACAACAGGCAAACACACCCACACAGCTACATTTCCACTGTCGTGCTTTAACAACAAAGATAGTCAAACTGTAGCGCGAATTAGATTACAGTAATTGTCACTGCTGTCATTTGTTACACAAACGCCACTCAGATAGACGGTCCATTATGTGCGTTGCACCTAATTTATGCGGTCCACGCCCAAAGAGCTAGTACCTAATCTCACCACTTTTAATGAGATCTATGGTTGTTGTAGGAATGTTACCAAATCGGCATCCAGTGATCATTGAGCAACGTGGTTGGATGTTGCAAACGGTTCACATAAAAATGTGAAATATATGGTCGGGAAACAAGTTTTTCCGTATTGAATGTGGCTGGCTTAATTGGCGAAGTACATATGTGCCGCGCAAAGGCACGGATGACGCGGGTTCGAGTCCCGTCCGTCATCAAATTTTCCCTGTAGAAATATCTGTCTAACAGACGAGCAAATTTTATCTAATATTGTTTATGTATAGCCCTAGCCGCCTAGTCGGAAGAAGATCGGTGCGAGTTAGTTTCGGGTACGTAAAGTACATAGATTATTAGCTGCGCCCCGCCCCGCAGCTTCGCCCGCGTGCTAACTTTGCCACAGGATTGGAATTTCAAAGAATCCCTTATTATAATGCTCACCTATTCAATAGGTATGTCACGGTACTGATTTATAGGTAAGTACCTAGAATATAATATTGTGGTAAGTATATAGAGGTAGGTAAATCAAAGTTCGGTTCTAGCACAGAATAAATAATAGTGGTTCTAGTTTACCTCAAGTTAGCGAGCTCCGAGCAAGAGTTGGCGAGCAAGTAGTCGCCGCTGAGAAGCGCGATTTTGTTGCCGAACATCATGTCGTCGGGTTGTTCGATGACCACTTGCCGCGCGTTCATGTTGACCAGCCCCTTGTGCACCAGGTGCGACGTGCGGATCATTTCTGTCACTTCTGCGAGCGCTCGTTGGCTGTACGGACAAAATAAACACTAATTACAAATTTATCTAACCCCGACCCCTCATTATAGGTATGAACCATCTCGATCACATCAGCTTTCAAAGAGAAAAAACCGCATCTAAATCGGTCCATTCGTTTGGGAGCTACGATGCAACAATCATAAATTCACACACACACAAACACACACACCTAAACTTATAACACCCTCTCTTTTCTCGTTCGGGGGTTAAACAGATAGAAATGCTTTATTTATTGTACACCAGTTTACAAAAATAAAGAGTAAATAGAAAGAAAAACTGAATATCACATAGCTGAAACACACTTATCGCTGAAAGTGATATCTTGTACACAACTTACCTTTGGATGCAGAAGTAGTTGATTTCGGGCACAGAATAAATAATAGTACAAGTGTCCGTCGGGGTCGGGTCTTCAACCGTATAGTACCTACTATTATGTTTTCTGTGCTTCAGGTGGCAAGCTTTGATTATAGAATGTACCAAAGAACTGATATATAGGCTTGTATGCGTAGGTATAGACATATCTTACTGTCGTTGGCTTGTATGTGATTGGCTTAGATAGTTTAAAGATAGATCTATTCAATTTTAATTTAGACGAGTACGGAGTAATGTGCAGTTGTCTATGGGTGGGACCCTGAAAATACTACCTTTAAAACAAAATAAAAACATCCAAATCTGTTTTAAATCCCGGAGATATGAAGTAGAAAAAACATACAGATATTCATCCGCCAAGCAGTAGTGTGAAAACATTTCTGTGGTTTGGTTTGACGTGCAATGTTTCCAGCGAAATTACTGCGCAATGAGACGTAAAAACCAATGTCTCAGGGTGACGAGCGCAGTGCAGTGACGAGCAAGATTATGCAACCTAAGTTCTGGGTGGCACTGCAACTGTTATAGGCAGGCCTGACGCTGAGCATAGGCGAGCGACCGGCTCCACTTGTCACTCAACGGAATACAAAAAACAGTTAGACATAATTATAAAAAACATAAGTACACTGAAAGGTTTTTGACCTAAAATCTGAGCAGTCGTATTCGGATAGACTTGATAGTACTATTATTATTTATTGTCATAACTTCCTCGAGATCAAGAATCACCGTACATCACGTTACCATCTACATTACTACATGGTCAGTTGACCGGTTTGTTCGACCTTAATTGACCCTATCCAAAAGATTCGCTAGCGGCTGACCAGGAAATCGGCACTGGTTGGACCACTTTCTAAAGGTGCATCGGTTACCCTTGTGCTTTTTTGCGAGATGTGATGTGCTTCCCGTATTTTTATACGGCTGACGAGAAGGTCGTTCCTACCTAGCGGTAAGCATCACATTGTCCATAAAGGGCTCTACACATCGAAGGTTGCGCCTGGTGGCATAGCCCTTCGACCGGCAAGAAATAATTTTATAACATCGTTTCATTTCCGCTGCGCGGATTATTTATCTTACATTTCTTACAATTATTTTAAAATAATTTAAGCTAGTGAAATATTTTACCAATCTGATTAGCACAAAAAATATTGCATTTCAGCGATTACCTTGAAAAGTTTTCCGGTTCGTGAATGTACGCTTTTCTTCTTTTTTCTTTGATAAACGCTCACACTGTTTAAAGCAATTGAATTGAATATGGCGGTCATGCGTGCGAGTAGCGGAAATGAATAGGTTCGGCTTCGATCTATTTTTTCTGATTGAAGGTTATAGCTTATATTCCTGAAAGATGGTTTTATTCCGCTCACCTGTGCAGGACCCCTGCAGCCTTGTCCTGCTCCATATCAGGTATCTCCGGACTGTGTCCTGCCGCCTTGGACACGAGCAGCACGATGAGCCCCCACGCTTGCATGTTGTTCTTGCCATTATATATCAAATTCCTGGCGGGAGAAGTAAGTGCAATAAAAGTACTATTATATTGCCTATCTATCTACTTTCTATCTTTCTTTACTTATAATAAAGCAGTAAGTACCAAAATACCTGGACAATGAAAATAATTTTAACAAAATAGTCTAGTATAGTTATAATAAGCTACTGAACATAAATATATCATTTTTTATGCGTGTTTGTCTTTTTGTTTCTCTGTAGGTTTGTTAGCGCATTACGTTAAAACTACTGGACCAAATGCGATGCGGTTATCACTGGTGGATAGCTTAGGGTTTGTATTAAAAAAAGGGGTACTTGATATCTCAACCCGATAAGTAGAAGCTGAGCAAACGATAAAAAACTATTTGACGTCTGAACGAAATTTGTTATTTTGTACATTATAGGTAAGTAGATACCTACTTTGGGTCCTGGAATAACACATACCTAGGTTCCTTTTAACCCAGAGATATGACCACGCGGGCAAAGCCGCGGGCACATCTTGTGTATAATAAATGTCAGCCGATGAGGCAGATTTGACCCAAGTAAGATTTTACCTACAAGTATTTTTATGAAATCAGGAAGTAGAAAGCCTGTCTCAAAAGTCCATATTTCAATTATACCTAATAGTCCTAGGAAACCCAGACACGGAGCAAACACATGCGCCTTCTTTATGTGCAAGGATATTGATCCCGAGTTCGATTCTAGACAGGTACTTACTCTTGGTGATGAAGTTTTGGCTTACTTTTTGTGTTTCGGTAGATATACTCGTAGGTAGGAAGGTTTATTCATACTCATTTTATTGTGGGTTATGGTCATCACAGTCTATAGAAAACTATAGAGGTCAAGAATTCAAGGCTACTCCGTAGAATATGTATGTACTTCTACCTACATAGCTAGCAGTATGTAGTAGTAGGTACCTACATAATAGGGTTCGATGGCCTACTCATAAAAAGTCGGTCGACGACTTGAACTTACTTCGCAGTTTTTAGCAAGGGATGATTACTGCCGACCAACTTGCGTAGGTGCAGCGCCACATTCGCGATCTCATCACTCAACACCCATCGCAGGCTCAGGAAGGAAGTCGGGTAGCCCACGATCTTCTCCGCCTCACTCACGGCCCGGTTCCAGTCAGGCTTGGTCCCGTGTTGTGCAACCGCACCTCGCTGTGTGCTACAAGAACTCACTTCACGCCAAGGTCCACGGGCTTGCGAAACCAAGGCGCATGATGAAACTTTCACCGCATCACACTTTACAAACCTAGACAAACGACTCAAACTCATCGTAACTTCTTGATTTACTATTGACGGGCTAGCTTGGGAAGTAATTCGTATTAAGAAAGTGCGAAAGTGATTTATTTATTTGAGCGAACACTTTTTAATAAATTATAGGAATTTTAGCACATAATATAACACTATCGCAATTTATTTTGGAGCTTTAAAATGCGTTTTTTTATATCCTATTGAAAGTTTTCGAAAAAACTCAACGATTTATGCAAATATTACATAAAACAGACTAAATTTCGTAAACAATTTCAAAAAAATAAGAACGTCCATCACTATCGCGGGAAAATGATCGACTGAACTGAATCCACAGATTAGAGATATATCGAATACACTTAGAAATCACAAACTTTGAATGAACAACAAAGTGATAAACACAGATAATAAATGAAAACGACATCTTGATTGACATAAATGTTACCATTGAAAAAGTTTACAAATAGTCTACTAAGTAAAATAAAAACACGGGGCGGGAACTAAGTAATAATCTCAAAATTGTCTGCAGCGCCCGGAAAGTCCGTACCAAAAAATAATAATTAGGCACATTCTTGGAAAGAAGAAGTTGTGGAGCTCACAGCGGTACACTAAACTCCAGTACATAGCGTACGAGAGGGTTAAAGGACCGAAACAATTTACACGTGTGTGGAGACGATACACGACAAACGGCCATGTGCCCTGACACAGTCCCACCTGTTTTTTTACCCTACTGTATGAGCACTAGTAAGTGCAACACAGGTAAACAGTTGAATTAAAATGTCATATCTACCATATATATGTATGTACGGATAAACATACATAAATACGAATATCAACATGACTCAGAAACAAACATTTCTGCTCATCACACAAATGATTGCACCTTGCAGGATTTGAACCCACGACCGAAGCCGACCCGTGAGCGTGAGCTTCTTTGCTATGAGTTTGCAAATGATCTAACACTGACAGCGGTAGCTGTGCATGCATAGAAGACAAACTATTTTTAGTAAGGTAATAGGTATTTGTATACTCTTTGTATAGCGATAGTTTATTGTTTATTAATTTTTGGTATGTATTCATTCATGTGTTTAGTAAATAAATATGTTTCATACTTCATTCATTTCATTATTTATTTTTTAGTTTCATTGTTTCCAAAGTATTCATTTGCCAAGGTTCCTAAAGGTGCTTAGGACAAATAGCGAGAAGAACTTAATTTTGCTACATGCCTGGGTTTACCAGGAAATAATGCATTGCTAGACTTTCGCCTACAAGAACGTATACTTCAACATTATCCTGCATTCCTTTTAGTTCCGGGACTTAAAGTCCCTAAGAAAGACTTCCGCACTCCCTTTTAATCCTATCCATTCCAAAACGGGCCTGGCACTTTGAGCTCGTCTCATTCGGATTCTATTCTATGCCATTTCATTCCAAGTTATAAACCTTATTATATATTTTATATACCTTATTCCCGGATTTCCCTATTCTTTCTAGACGTAGGTTTATTACAGTTATTTGAGGGGTTTCTACCCAGTGGTAATACTTCCGTACAGCCACCAGTGTCTCCAAGAATGTTGGTTGAAATTTCCCTATTCTGTCTAGACATGGGTTTAATAATAGGTATTTGGGGGGTTTATATCCATTGGCATTACTTCCATACAGCCACCCCATGCCTCCAAGAATGTTGGTTGGCATTCCGTCGCCCGAGTGCTTTTTTGTTCTAACTACCAATTTTTACGAAAATCACTTTTAAGTGCAGTAATTTTTAATGCAATTGTTAAGATTTAAATTTCAGTCCTGTTGGTCTAGAAAAATTTAAAATCTTTTTCTCCATAACAACAAAAAAAAAACAGTTAAATTTTATTAGTGACATGTCACCGTAATGAAAATTTTATGCATATTTGTACTATGTTCAGTATTTGTTATAAATCCTACATCGTATAAGACGTTGAGTGCTTGAGTGTTCTAAGTCTGCTCATTCGACCAATCACAGACCACGACGTCATGTCCGGCGTTTTGTTTGATTTGTCACTGTGGCTGGAGACATCAAAAGAATCACATCGTGGCTCTCTAAATGTCAAATTATGTTTAGAACATACTGTAAAAGTAAATATAAGCATTAGTATTAAAGAATCTAGAAATGAGCCTAATAGACCTGATGACGGAGCTACCTCCTTCACAGATAAAACAGTTAACTTTTCGAGCATGGAAAGTTGGGGTTGGGGTCCCCAAGTAGCACACTGGAAAAAAGAGGAACAAGATTTATTGACAGCTAGTTGGAGGAAAAAAAAGAAGAAGATCCACATTAGCGACCTATGGTCCACCAATCCGAAGATGGATTGCTTGGTGTGAAACAAACAAAATAAACCCTAAGTCCCCTAGTGGTAATGATCTTGCCCAATTTCTAGCTAGATTATATCTGGATCAAAATTATGCATACAGTACAATTCTGTTACATAAGTCAGCGATCTCAACTTTTTGTGCTAATTTAGATGAAAACATTTCTTCTAATTTCTTTGTCCACCAAATATTAAAAGCAATAGCTTTGTCTAAACCAAAACCAAAGAAAGTACCAATTTGGGACATAAAACTACTATTTACATGGTTGAAAGATACTCCTAGTACCGGTTCATTTTTTGAAATTTCAAGATGAACTGCATTGAATTTACTTTTATCATCTGGACGTAGATTACATGATTTAACACTATTGCACATTTCAAAAGATAAATTAATACAAAAAGATTAAGAATTAATATTATGGCCCGAGTATGGATCCAAGACAGACTTGGCCACATAACAACAGTCTGGTTGGCATTTGCTAAAACACCCTGATCAAAGTATTTGTCCAGTAAGACATATTCAACTATTAATACAAGCATCACAAGTGAGGAGATCAGAATAAACCTTAAATCTATTGTTTATTTTTATTATTATAATATTTTATGTACTTTTACATTTCAAATATAAAAAAGTAAAAACCTAAACCAACATAAACAATTAAACCTACACCTAAACCATAAAACTAAACTAATAATCTAAAAATAATTGGTGTTCATGTGGCATGGTTCCAAGAACGCTAGCTGCATTTCCGCGTTGAATAGCAATAGCTATTCTCTGTGCGAGAAATGAGCCAGCTCTCTTGTCACCAGCGACGTCGATAACGCGGGGAGAAATTTGCTTAAAAAATTGTTTCGTACTGGGACCCCATGGACCAAATGTTTCAAAGCCAAACGGCACAAATATATAGTCGCTTGAGAGCGATACATACTTGCGTCGTTTGGCTTGTTCTGCGGCCTCCGCCGCGGCTCTGGCCCTCAAGACTGACCCGCTGAGACGAGAAGGGGCTAACGTATCAACACAAGTCGCGTCCCATACGAGAGCCCTTCCCCGCCCCGCTCCCAGGGGATCAGCGTTAGGCCGTCCGGGCGCTTGCCATCATCACGTAATATCCCTACTGGTTCTAGTACAGAAGGTACGTTGATGGTGGCAAGCGCCCGTTTAATGATCTCATTGATTGAGCCGTGGCGGTAAAACCTACCAGCACTTCGTTGGCAAGAAAGTCCATGGAGTCCGTACCTGTCGACGTCGCTGCCACATGAACACCGATGACGTTCGACAATAGCAGCACCTAGACGAAGACCGGCGGCGATCCGGAAACTGCCATTGTCAAGCAGCGTTCCGAGGTTCGCAGATGGAAGGGCGTGCAGCCACTGTCCCGATTCTTGTTCCGAGACTGCAAGAAGCCTTGCGCGGTCATTATAATTGGATAAATTTTGAGCCAAATCTTTGGAAACTCTCTGAACCAATGAAAAGTCCCAGAGTTTTTGACTGTTTGGTTCCACTGGGATATTTTCATTGGGGCAAAGAGACTCCCATGCTTCAATTGCATCGGCTGCACAATGTATCTCGGCTGAAGGTGTTCTTAATATTTGCGCACACAGGCTTGACACACTGTGCACAGATGAAAGGAAAGCTGGAAGAGCTACACCAGAAATTTTTCTTATTCCGATGCCACCATATCTAATAGGTAAAGTAGCTTGAATCCATGAACTGTTCTCGAGGTTTAAATTTAGAATTTTTTCTACGGCGTTTTTAAGGGTGGCATCCAAGTTTTCCAAAATTTCCGTATGTTTCCAGATTGGGCAAGCTCTTAGTATATATGTAAATTTTGGAACAAAAAGGCAGTATTTTAAAATGGTATAAGCGATATGACAATTTAGTAAGCCCAATCTGTGGATGTTATCTGATAGTGTTTTGATTTTCTTTTCCAAAAGCGGTCTAACATTTTCCTCGAGTAACAGCGCCCCTAGGAGGTATAAAGAATCATTTTCTAGAATTTTGATACCTGGTGCAATATCTTGAAAAATTGAATTATTAATTTTCGATCACTTGAGTTGAATTTATTGGAGACATACAGCTCACATTTGCCGAAATTCAGTTCCAAATTTAATTTCCGAAAGTTATTAATTATTCTCATAAAATCATTTTTGACTGTGTCAGTGTTACCTCCTAAGGTGCCGTCGTCTAGGTACCAGACATTTAATTTATCAGAGGATCGCCCTGCTGAACGCCTACTTCTGAAGAAATTTGATTGTCATTATAGAATAATTTTGAAGGAGAATTGTAACAATGCCAAATATAGTTATATGCATCTGATGTATGGATGGAGGCTTCGTTCAGAAGGGTTGACCTATCAATACAATTAAAAGCATTTTTTACATCAACTTTGAGTAGTACATCCGCTTCGCTGTCGTTGGATAGAAAAGTACGAAGCGAATGTACCGCAGCTTCACAACCTCCCCGACTACCAAATCCCAGTTGATATGGTTGAAATAATGATTTTAATTTTGAAGAAATATTTCTGCATACTAATTTTGATGCCAGTCTCCGAAAGGTGCAACCAATAGCAATAGGGCGGATACCTCCGTCTTTTTTATTAAAAGCACAGAGGCGCGCCCCAAATAAAAATGGTTTAAAAGGGTCCGAAATAGTTCCTGAAAACAAAAAATTGCAAAATTTTGTTATGTCGCTCAGCAATGCCCTGCCGACGTCTCCGGCGGATACACTGACCAAGTCTTTGAGATGCTGGGGCGTTATTCCATCGATGCCGCCTGCAGATCCATTGGGGAACGACATAATGGCGTCTAATGTGTCTTCAATTTTGACTTGGAAGGCCAAATGAGTTAAAGTAGGGGGATTTGGTGGTAAAGATGATGGGTTGGCAGAAGGGTGTTTATCACGCAAGCCTTCTAGAGTCTTGTCATTGTTAGGAGCAAGGGTATCGTCGGAGAATAAAATTCTAGCTGCATTTTTTAAGTCGCCGTCCATTGCCTTGTTTTCAACAATTTTGTTGAAACTGTATGTTTTTCGTGGAGTACGTATAATGTCTACGTGATTGAGGGGAAGATTGGTGTTACAATTTGACTTAAGTAAAGATGTTAATGAATTTCTATTGTTAGATGGCACGTGAAAGTGGCGATATGCAAAGGTAAGAAGACATTGTTTATTTCAATAACAGGCAAAATTAAACCTGCCTCAAGGACTATGATATCTGGATGGCTAAAATCTATTTTTAAAGCAGCAAATATTGATGCATCACAGGGTAGCATACGTGCAGCTGAGGCTTCCAGAGGCTGGCTTGAATATAGACCAGTGGAAGAAATTCTAGAGAGAGGAAACTGGCGCAGTGAACTCACCTTTAAAAAAAATCTACTGTCGTCCAGTTATTTTAGTAGACAATGATAAATCTGATTTGAAATCCTCTAACTTTTGTCCTATTTAATTTATATCTTTTATTGATCTCAATAATCTTACCTAGTAACAATTATTAGAAGTGATGATAAGTTATGATTTCAGAAGACATTTCAGAAGAATGATGTCATATTTAATTAAAATATTTCAGATTATCACATAGCGTATGTTTTTACATTTCACCAGCAGATATCAAACACGTCTTCATCTAAACGCTGTATGTTTTAGAAAGGCACATAATATAAATGTTTTGCATTATAACAAAACATTTATATTATTTCTTTAATTCGGACGGTGTTACTGTAATACGACTCCAGTGAGTCTGGCTCCCTTATTCTAAGACCGAATAAGAGCGCTGTTAGGCACGTTTTTTAATAATTTAGATTGATGCGTTTAAATAAATCAATAGAAATTTACCTAATTTTAACTTAAATTTTATTACAATTGAGTAATCATATTAGTTTTTTAAGAGTATAATCATAAAAAGAACTAGTAAGTGTTGTGAAGTTTGACTATTTACATGTCTAAGGCTATTTTTTTTGTTTCAAACTTCTGACAACCCCAGGAAAGTATTAAAATTACAAGTTATTTGGTATGTACACACAAAGGCAGTGTTGGTTACCCATTTGCAGTATAATCTGACACACGGAGCCATTAGTATTATTAATACAACGAGGTCTGTGTTTTTATTCTGGATGGGTAGTCTGGCCAGGAATTTCTTAGCCAACCCACTTGCGATATATGTTTTAACGTAGGTACTAAATTTGGTATTAAACACTATTCATCCATTAAATAGATGGGTTAAGGTCGTTCTAATTCTAGAGGATTCCGAATAATCCTTAACCGTATTCTTCATAAAAAAACGATTAGTTAACTTGTTTCAGTTAAAAATTTGATTTGTTTTCTTCAAACTCAAATAATAATTCGAAAGAAATTGACAGAACACTTTTAAACTAAAAAAAGGTTACATAGCGTTTGAGTTTTTTATGAATAATACGGTGAAATGTAACACCGAACACCGCTTTGTATATACATCTGTAACATAGAACATATAAGCATGCAAAAATGAAATAGTCACTTTGGCCTATCTCTAATGAGGTAATGTTCTAAGTCCACATTCGTAATTATATTTATGCATCTTTATTCTATCTGCTTTTAAAAACCTGTAAAAGAAGGTATAATTAATTACTATCTTGTATGAAAATTATATCTATCAATCATATACTTATGTATCATATACTTACGTATTAAGAAAGAACTTCAAATCTGGAAACTAAAGCTTTTTAAAAAAATTGAGCAAAAGACTTTTCTCCTGTAAAATGCAACCAATGGTCATCATCATCATATCAGCCTTTAGAAGGCCACTGTTGAACATAGGCCTCCCCCAAATATCGCCATTACGAGCGATCTTGTGCCACCTCCATCCATCAACTTCCTGCGATGGCTACAATGTCGTCGGTCCATCGTGTCTCCCTACACTTCGCTTGCTTGTTCGTGGTTGCCATTCGAGAACCTTTATTCCCCAGTGGTTGTAGGTTCTGCGAACTATATGGCCTGCCTATTGCCTCTTCAACTTGCAAACTCTGAGAGCTATGTCGATAACCTTGGTTCTTCTACGGATTTCCTCGTTACGGATCTTATCACGTAGTGAAACTCCGAGCATAGCTCTCTCCATTGCACGCTGCGTGACTTTGAGTTTATGTATGAGACTAATAGTTAGCGACCACGTCTCAGTGCCGTATGTCATCACTGGCAACACGCACTCATTATAAACTTTCATCTTGAGGCTCTGCGGTATCTGCGACGAGAAGAAATGGCGTAATTTACCGAACGCTGCCCATCCACGTTGGATTCGTCGGTTGACCTCTTTGTCGAAGTTGGATCTTCCCAGTTGGATCGTCTGAACCAAGTAGATATAGTGATCAACAGCTTCGATAATATCGTCCCAACAAAAAGTAGCATGGGTGCGACATGGGCATTTGAAATGATTTTCGTCTTTCCATGTTCATTTTAAGAACCACCTGTTGGGAAACAATATTGAGGTCACTAAGCATTGTGCTTAGGTCTTCCAGGTTTTATGCCATGATGACTATATCATCAGCAAATGGAAGGTGCGTGATGAATTCGCCATTGATGTTAACGCCATGTCCATTCCAGTTCAGAAGCTTGAATATATCTTCCAGTGCAGAGGCGAACAGTTTCGGAGAAATAATGTCTCCCTGTCTCTCCCTTTTTGCAAGTTGATAGAATTCGTACTACGATCTTGGAGACGGACAGTCATGGTTGCCTTGCTGTACAAACACTTCAACACTTCGATGTACCGGTAGTCAATCTGGCACCGCTGTAATGACTATAGCCCAGGTCTCGACTGAATCAAAGGCTTTCTCGTAGTCCACAAATGCTAGACATAGTGGCGGATTATACTCTTCGGTCTTCTGTATAATATGCCAGGGCGTATGGATGTGGTCTGAGGTCCTTTCCGGAATCCAATTTCTTCGGGAGGCTGAAAGTCGTCAAACCTACGAGTGAGACGGTTTGTAACTACTCTCGAAATCAGCCTATAGACGAGACTCAGCAGCAAAACGGACCTATAATTCTTCAAGAGGGTTTTATCACCTTTCTTAAAGAACAAAACCACTACGCTCCTGTGCCACGCCTCTGGCGTAGTACCCTCGAGGATGACGGAGTTAAATAGCCTCTGAAGAACTTTAAGTACCGGTTTCCACCCGCTTTCAGTAGCTCTGTCGTTATTCCGTCCTCCCCTGGCGCCTTGTTGCTTTTAAGCTGTTTGAGAAGTAACCAATGGTAGATAGGACACATAAGCAATGAGGTGACGAATTTTGCTATTATTTTAATAGTATGGAACAGACTCACCAAATTCACCGCCGGTTTCTTCCTCGATTATCACCACAATCGATAGGGATCTCGGACCAGCCTTCTCTTCCGTAAGTCTGGTGTGGCGCCTAGGTATTTCTCCTTGGCACCTTCGTTGGTTCCTTCACGGCACTTACCCTGCCCACACAGTCTTATTTCACTAGCTCACCCTTATACCTTATACCCTTTGAGGTATACATTCTACATTCCCGGTCACGACTCTCGGCAATCAGCGCCGCTTAAAACGCTTATTTTCCCCTATCTTACGCTTTCTAGTCTGTATACCGTCCCGAGGCAAACTTGTCTACCCTTCTTTTCTCCGCAAGTCAAATCATGTTCTTTTTGTGGGTACCTTCCACTTTTCGTTCGGAAATGTACAATCTTGTCAACACAGATTGATTGCAGAATCCATAAAATAAATACGTTCTACATTCGAAGTTCGCGACATGTATATTGTGAGATGGTATTTAAAAAAACAATACAAACCAACTCTAATGTTGATTACAATTGTAGTTTAGTAAGGTAATACCGGCAAAGTTGTATCCAAGTTCGATTTTCATATTTCAATCATACGTTAGTTGATTGTGAGTTTGGGATGTATGGGAGCGAATATAATCTCAATGCTCCAAGCCAACCTCACCTGCACGCGGCCATCCTGCTGGATAACGAACGAGGCTCTGGCGACCGACAGATGGTGATATAACCATCCCAAAAACAATCGTAGCTAAATGACACAGTCCGGTAACGGGCAGCAGCGTCACCGGCGCGAGAAGCTACGCCTTGCAATCGCCAACCCACATGCCCAGCGTGGCGATTATGGGCAAACCCTGATTATGAACGGCACAAATAAGAAATGGCCCCCAGTTCTCGGTCACCCTGCTAGTCCTGACCAAGGTGGCGGTCAAGGAAATGGCAATAGGGCAGGGGGTGCGAAGAATCCCCGGGCTACCATAGGCCACCCGAAACAAGAACAACTGACCCTGGCTACGTACAACGGACGAACGATTAGGCTTGACGATCACATGGCTCAACTCGAGATGGAGCTTACCAAGATAAGGTGGCACATCCTAGGGTTAAGTGATGTCCGAAGAGAGGGGGAGGATACAGTAACCCTGAAATCGGGCCACCTATTCCACTTCCGAGAGGGCGATCAGCAGTCTCAGGGTGGCGTGGGGTCCCTCAACAAAGTACTCATTGATAATGTTGTAGAAATATCCAGTATGTCGACCAGGGTAGCATACCTGGTTCTTAAGCTGACCGAAAGGTATAGCCTTAAGATCGTACAGGTTTACGCACCGACCTCGGTTCACTCGGATGAGGAGGTAGAAGATATGTTTGATGATATAACATAACGCCACACCCTACATAACACCACAAGGGCCCACTACAACGTTATCATGGGAGACTTTAACGCCAAAGTGGGAGTACAGACTTGCAGTGAATCGAAAATAGGTCCACACAGCTATGCTAGTTCATGCTAGTTCACTTTTTGGGAAAAGAGTGGTTCTTTTTGATGAACTCTTTCTTCAAAAAGCAACCCCAGAGGAAGTGGACTTGGCAAAGTCCCGATGGTATGACTAAAAATGAGATTGACTTCATCATGACGGACAATAAGCACATATTCAGGGATGTCTCAGTGATCGCAAGGTTTAATACCAGTAGTGATCACCGACTTGTCCGAGGCTCCTTGAATATCAACCACAAGCTTGAAAGATGCCGTCTGGTGAAGTCTACGCTCCGACCAAACCTGTTCCAGGCCGCTGTTGGATCAAAACAGTTTCAACTCAAGTTGGAATATCGATTTGTTGCCTCGGAAACCACCAATGACGTGAATGAGGAACTCCAAAAAGTTGTAGGAATCCTTAAGGAGGAAGGCACTAGATTTTGTCAGCTGCATCGTACGGGCACGAAGTCTAAAATCTCGGATGAGGCTCTTCGACTTATGGACGAACGACGGGAGCAACAGCATGCTACACCGTCAGAAAAAAGGAAACTCAATCGAAAAATCAGTAAGCTGGTGCGACGTGACCTCCGATGCTCAAGTACACGCCAAATTGAAAAGGTAATTGAGCAAAATTGGGGGTCAAAAGTCTTCACCCAGCAATTGAGTAGATCCCATCTGACGAAGCTCAAGACCAATAATGGCACAACCGTGGTCTCTAAGCTGGAGATCCTTTCTGAGATTAAAGACTTCTTATGGCCGATTGTACGACTCGCATGCTTCTAGATCCAAACCCAGCACAGAGGATTCCCGTGCAATACTGACCCACCACTACACTGACGAACTCCCCGACGTCAGCCTAGACGAGATTGAGATGGCGCTCAAACAACTTAAGAATGGAAATGCCTTGAGGCCTTTTCATTCCACCATTTTATACACCGAAAAAGTGGAGCTCGATTTTTATTATATCTAGGCTTCTTCTATTATTTATTCTTTGACCTAGGTAAAATTGCAGATAAAGTTTTTTTTTTTAATGTTAACCGGAAACGACATGGAAGAAATTTTTGGAGATTTTTATTAAGAGAGAAAGTACAATAAAGTATTTACCAAATAATGTTTACAATTAAAGCTAATGTCTATGTTAAGATGAAAGTAAAGATTCACGGGTTTTCAGTGTTGCAAACTTGGGTACCTATAAACACTCACAGTGGTCCTAACAACATAACCCCCCCCCCCCGTTCACTTCCAAGCTCGAACCCCTACCGAAGCGAATTCCTGGCTAAGGCCTTGCTGCGATGGCTACAATGTCGTCGGTCCATCGTATGGGGCGTCTCCCCACACTTCGTTTGCTTGTTCGTAGTCTTCATTCGAGAACCTTTACTCCCCAACGGTTGTCGGTTCTGCGAACTATATGGCCTGACAATTGCCACTTCAACTTGCAAACTCTGAGAGCTATGTTGGTAACCTTCGTTCTTCTACGGATTTCCTCATTTCAGATTCTATCATGTAGTGAAACACCGAGCATGGCTCCCTCCATTGCGCAACTCTGAGCTTGTGTATGAGACCAATAGTTAGCGACCACGTCTCAGTGCCGTATGTCATCACTGGCAACACGCACTGATTATAAACTTTCGTCTTGAGGCTCTGTGGTATCTGCGACGAGAAGATATGGCGTAATTTCCCGAACGCTGCCCATCCGAGTTGGATTCGTCGGTTGACCTCTTTGTTGAAGTTGGATCTACCCAGTTGGTCCGTCTGACCCAAATAGACATAGTGATCAACAGCTTCAATTATATCGTTCCCACCATAAACCGGCATGGGTACGACATGGGCATTTGCTTAGGTCTTCCAGGGTTTCAGCCATGATGACTATATCATCAGCAAATCGATGGTGAGTGATGTATTCGCCATTGATGTTAACACCAAATCCGTTCCAGTTCAGAAGCTTGAATATATCTTCCAGTGCAGAGGTGAACAGTTTCGGAAAAACAACGTCTCCCTGTCTCACCCCTTTTTGCAACTGGATAGAATTCGTGCTCTGATCCTGAAGACGAACAGTCATGGTGGCTTTGCTGTACAAACACTTCAACACTTCGATGTACCGGTAATCAATCTGGCACCGCTGTAATGACTGTAGCACTGCCCAGGTCTCGACTGAATCAAAAGCTTTCTCGTAGTCTACAAACGCTAGACATAGTGTCCAATTATACCCTTCGGTCTTCTGTATAATCTGCCGGAGCGTATGGATGTGGTATACGGTGCTAAAGCCTTTCTGGAATCCAGCTTGTTCGGGAGGCTGAAAGTCGTCAAACCTACGAGCGAGACGGTTTGTAGCTACTCTCGAAAACAGCTTATAGACGTGGCTCAGCAGCGAAATGGGCCTATAATTCTTTAAGAGGGTTTTATCACCTTTCTTAAAGAACAAAACCACTACGCTCCTGTGCCACGCCTCTGGCGTAGTACCCTCGAGGATGACTGAATTAAACAGCTTCTGAAGGAATTTAAGTACCGGTGTTCCAACAGCTTTCAGTAGCTCTGTCGTTATTCCGTCCTCCCTTGGTGCCTTGTTGCTCTTAAGCTGTTTGAGAGCCATTCTTATCTCGTGTAGGCTGACATCCGGGATATCTTCGGTATAATGTCGGGTCAAACGGGCTCTTGCATCGCTAGTCGTGCTAGGAGGACTACGCGATGAAGTGTATAATTGTCCATAGAACTTCTCGAGCTTACTAAAAATCTATGGCTCAATCTCTTTTTTTTAGTAAGTAAACGATGCTGCCACTGTCGGTTTTCAGCTTCGTCAACAGGCTTTGCCCAATAGGCACAATAGGCTCTTGATAGGTCAAGAAACCAGTACATTTATGGAACGGAAATCTGGTTATGTTTGGACGGTCACGCATGCGCATAAAGACTGTTGAAAAGCTATATTTTAATCTTCGGAGTGAGACATACATGAATACATGTTTACTTTAGCGGTCACGCATGCGCATCTCGATTACATCAGCTTTCAAACAGAAAAACCGCATCAAAATAGGTCCATTCGTTTGCGAGCTACGATGCCACAGACAGCCACACGTATACAAACATACACACAACACACACACCGTAAACTTATAACACCCCCCCCCCCTCTATTTTTAAGTTCAGAGGTAATAAAGATTTTATAATAAAGCAGTGAGTAACAAAAGGTAAAACATGGTCTTATGGACTTTAAATAAGCGAATGAACTTTAAAAAACGAAAATTTAAAAATAAAAATGAACAAAATAAAAAATATGTAGCTTACTTCCGTCAAAACTGTAAGTCAGACAAATGATAAATGGTAAAATTAACAAAAGTAAAACCCCACGTTAAACAAAGCTAAGGCCTGGAGGCCAGAGAAAAAAAAAGAAAAAAGCCCTACCCAAATACATATATCGTAACACTTATATATATATATACATATAATATAAATACACAATTTAAAACATATACCTCAATCCAAATAATACCAAACGTCTGACATCAATACGACACGTGTTTCGCCTCTGCACGAGGCATCTTCGGGTGATGTTGACTCGTCGAGTGCTGGACTGAGGCTTATTTTATTCATTTTAAATATGGATTTCCGCAAAGTAACGCCTGAATCTATCAACTTTATAAACGAATATACTTAACATTTTTCAAAATCATGTCTGTCTTTTTGTCTGTTCGCGCATCACGTAAAAACTAGGTTTAGAATTAAAAAAAGTTTGGGTGTTAAAGTTTGGTTTTGGTGTACTTGGTATTATAATCTGGTGAAAAGAAGACGAGCAATTGATAAAACATATTTGACGGATGAGTGAAATTTGTAATTTTATACCTTATACCAAAGAGAATCCTTCTACGAGTAGGTTTTTCTTTTGGTCCTAAAATAACACATAGGTTACTTTTAACCCAGATAAATGACCACGAGGGCAAAGTCGCGGTAGTCCCGCTCATAATCAGCAAAATTTACGGTATTGTGATGTTTAATTCGGTGTAACTCGCTATTTGTACGTGGAGTAAACGTTTCACGACAAACAAGCGGCCGTGTACCTGACACAGCCCACGCTTTTTGTCTATGGTTTTCAAGAAATGAAAACCATAGACAAAAAGCAAAAAGGTTGTTTCGTATCAACACAAAGAGGTTTATTGTGTTTTTCGCCACAAATATAAGGCACCTTTAATAATCTAAGCTCAGTACTATTTAGCATTTAGTAAACCTGAATACTATTATTATATATTTTTCTAATTTGAATTTTTGTTATCTTAAGTTTCTAATTTAGAATTAGATTAGAATTTTCGTCAACTGTGATTGAAACAACAATTTATGTGATTTTAACAATGATTATTATAAAATTATTATATAACTAAACGTTAGCGTTTTTATATGAGCATAGTTAAGCAGAAAGCGACCAACCCTGTTTTTTGAGAAAATGAGTTAAAATGCTTATGACATAAGGTTTTATTTACTTTACGTATTCCAGAGACACATTTCTTCAAAGCACATTCTGATGTCAAGATATTAAATTGTTCAATAAGACCACATGCCATTATCACCCAATTTGTATGTTAAAGCCGACCATTTTAGGCGATGGTCTAGCAGAATATCCCTATAATAATAAAAGAGGAAATAGTGGTAAGCAAATCCGACTGTCACAGTTGGTCTAGCTTCTGCAAATTTTATTTATAATGGAATAGTTCCCATTTTTTATTTGCAGATGCCGACCACAGCAATGGTCTAGTTTTGCAAAAATATTTTTAGCGTATCATAATATTTTTGCTTGATAAGATTTCGTCCATTTTTAGTATAAGATCCCCCTGTGTAGCATCACACAGGGGGCAGGCTTATGGAAAGAACTCATGAGAGCATAACTGTCCCTTGTGTCGTTCTAGGTTTATTTTATAATGTTACTACAATTTGCAGAATAACACCATTGATTTGGCGCTGCATATCTCTCGGTTGTTGTCCAAAGCTCAATAAGCTGAAAGAGACCATTTATATGGAGGAGTTCTGCAAAAAACTAAATTATGAATTATTGCAAAAAGCAGAAAACGACTACGTGTTTAACTCAAAAGTTTATTAACAAAACTAATCAATTTTCTAGTTATAAATAGCCGATTTTGTAGCTTTTGTTGAAGTGTCCTTTGATATAAGTATAACATTTAAATCAATTATGAACTGTACATAAAAAACAACGAAAACCCCATTAAACGGCTGTATCTCAAAATGCGTTCTTCGTCAATGGTCGCTTTCTGTTTAACTACGCTCATATGTATGTTGCACATGCTTTATTTAATTATAATTTAATTACATACTTACCAACATGTTTTATTATTATATTTTCATTTAAACTGCACGTAACAAAGAATGAAATCCTGAGTTCGCCCCTCTTAGAATCAGTTTAGGCGACTTTCTAATAGCGACTTTTGATATTGGGCCTAGTGCACATTTGTCTATGGCCGAGGGACTCTGATTTATATTTGATTTATACTAATTTATAGGAATTGGTGGCAGCACTGATGATTCGCATCGTACCGTGTATGTACCGTACCAATCGTACCATATATTTTTTCAGTCAATCGCGAAGTGCCGGTCATAGTGGTCGTCAAGTAGACGTCTGTAGAGCAGTCACTATAGGCTGCCGGTATTTTTGTGTTCTTTTTCTCTTTACAGCTGAATTGTTGTAATTTGATTGCACTTTTCTGTGAAAGTGTGAACTTTACGTTGAGTAGTCGACGGAAACGGTTTAGTAAATCCATCGAACGCACTCTGAGGTGGGTTTTCTTTTTGATTTTCTAGAAATAATTACATGATTGCTCGATGTCGGCGGCACAGTGCAGGGTGCGCATTTTGTAAGAACCCAGAACCCTGCGCTTCCACGACACGTGTAGTGCTTACGTGGTTCAAGTCCGAGGCAAAATATTGAGGTTACGGTGAACGCAAGTATCAAAGTAATTTACTGTCGCTCCGCTCATTCCCGTACTGCGTACCATATTTGGTCGCACTGGACAAACGTGCTTGTTGTTGATAATTTTCCTTTTTCTGTAAATAAATGAGAGCAATAGAAGTTCCACTATGAATACAGGTTTTTTTTTAAATCTAATGTTTATAAGAAATTTTAGTCACTTGGTGACTATGTCAGCCTCGTATTTGCTGCATTTGTACATTCACACAGTATCGTAAATCATTGCGTACAGGGCCCTAGCCGCAACGCATGTAGATGCAGCCAGAATCCCTTGGAGTATTCTGCAATCCTGTGCATTTATATCATATATGTACTCATACCGTACACACTCATTCGGAACTTCTGGGACCCCGCAAGACGAACAGTTAGAAGAGTCTGCCTTCCTCATCAGATGTAGGAACTTGTTAGGTGTCCGGAGCGAAGTCTATGTGCTATCACCATATGATGTCTCTTCAACATACTGTTTGAGCACCTTGGTATATGAGGAGGTTTATGCTGTAAAATTCTGTACTCAATTCCATTCTGACAAGCTAATTAACAATACTTAAAATAATTTTAATTTTTCGTAAATTTTATATCTGTACTGTATCAAAATTCCTGTATATTCTGATAAATTATAAGTTTCTGTACATGTTACAATGACTTCTTTCGCTAATTCATCAGCAAACTCATTACCTCGAATACCAATATGTAAAGGAATCCATTGCAATCTCAGATTCACACCATTTTGTAAAAGAAATACCTAGTACTTTATAATTGCATATGCTACCGAAGCACCTCTCGCGGCAGAGACGCATCGAGCTATATGCAGTAAGGAACTTCAGCTGTCTCTGAAAATAACTACTTCCCTAATATCTGATGTTATATTATTATGATAGTGCTTCCGAAATTGCAAGTAATTTCACCAACATTTTACAAGGTACCTATTCTACTACACATTACCTAAAATGTACTACGAAAACCTTCAAGAAGGGTAATGAAGGATTTTGTGAGATTTTGACCTCTTGTTTATGGGCAAGATATGGGATTTTGATGTAAGCATCGAAATTGTCAAAAATCTATACCTAATCCAAATAATTTTCAAATACTCATCATTTTAAAACTGAGGATAATAAAATAGTCATGAAAAGACTCGCATCACAGAAGACATAATAGTACTAATGATCGCATGAACTTTTTGTAGACTAATATTTAACTATTGATAATGAGGAAATATATATATTCTAAAAATATTACTTCTTCCAGTCCAAAGTGCATAGTTACCCTAAATTTTCCATAATATCTACTAAGTTAGTCAACACTTCACCATCCATCAATGTCACACTGTAGGTACAAGTAAAGATGGGAGTGTTATGATTGTATGATATGATTTATTTTGGGGCATGAGGTATATGTACTGTAACACAATATTATCAATAATTTTAGAAATACATTAGAAATACAATCTTGGTATACTGAGATCTTGCAAGATCAATCTCACACTGAAACCATTGCAAGATCTAGCGAGATCAAGCCACAGCACAATGTATGTGCTATTCATCATCATAAATAATTGTCTGTTGGCGCGTGACTGCCTCAGTTTGCTTATGACAGTGACTATAGTGCCAAGGGTGGATTCGGAAAGGGCATTTTCTATAGCAGGCTACTCAGTGTCACATGAGAAGCAGATTATTTGTTGCCACCATTAATATAACTTTGTGTTTGTAATATATCTTTTTCTTAATTTTATATTTATTATCAACCTAAATATAGAAAATCGAGAAATCCTCCCTTGTACGATTCCGCTTTTCAATTCCAGTTCTAATCCAAAATGGGTACCTTTTTTTTGGTTCTATGTTTTTTTTATTAGTTTCATTTCCTCCGTCCCCTTTCCCCTTAAACCCCCATTATGTAGGAAGATGTCACTATAGCGTAGTACAAATATTTATTAACATCAAAGTGGCAGTTGTAATGAAACTTTGGTAAGGTTTTCTGAAGCCCATGAGGGTTTAATGACAAAAAAACATCCAACAAAAATCTGTAAAATGATATTGAATAATTTATGGTATTTTTTATCTAAATCTGGGTGTTTTTTTCCCCAATAAACCCTCATGGGCTTCATCTGAAGACCTTACCAAAGTTTCATTACAATCTGATCAATGGTTTAGGAATGCATAGATGACAAACATTATATTTATATATATATATATATATATATAGATACTTATCAGATATGATTAAAAGTTGAAACTAAATTTAACTTTAATGGATTAAGCATAAAAAAATGTAACAAAGTTTTTTTAATTTTCTTTTTTTTTCTTAAGTTTGGACATATTCAATTCACTGCACCATAACCTACGGAGGTGCCCTACATGTGTTAAAACGGGTACATATTCAAGGCTAAAAAAATGCATGTAGTGTATACATACAAATTAGAATAAAACTGTACCTACGATTATGTAGATTACAATTAATTTAATGATAATTTTTGTGAAATTAGTTTTATTGTGCCGTGAAAATCTGTATATAACATGCTTGGTTTAGGCACTTCGGCCCCGCTCGCTTCGCCCGCTCGGCTCATGCGTTGTGGTCACCATCTACCATCAAAGGTTTTCAGAATCTTGCTAATACCTAGATTGTGAATTTGCTGCAAGATTTAATTCCCTGAATGTGTAATACATAATGCGTACTGACTGACCAAAGACTGGTTAATACCGTGCTTTAGAAGGCACGTTACGCTTACTGTCCCAGCTGATATTGATTAATAGCAGCCGTTAAGCCATATCAGAGGCCCTCGGATGGCCTGACAAACTCTGACACTAGAGGCCAGCACTACCTCATACGACAAGCAAGCAAGTACCAGAGGTACCAGAGACCACAGGACTACAGGTGGTCATCCTGTGGTATCCAGAGTACCACAGGATGATAGCTTTCATGGTTCATAAAATATTTTTACAAGGTGTAATCTGTCCAGTCCTGGCCATTTTTATAACAATGTAAGATTTGACAATAGATAGTCACAGTACGGGTTAAATAAGTTTTGTATGAAGCTTGATTTTAATGTCATAAAATATAAGTTATCAAATTCCATCCAGCAAATGAGCTTACAAGGAAAAATAAAGAACTTAATTTGGGTTCAGTGTCCTTTAAGAATTGAATCTCGACAGTTTTTTTTATAGGTATCCCTGTAATGTAGTATTGTTAAAAAAGTTGAAATAGAATATATTAACATTCCTTGTGAATTGTGCATTGGACACAAATACTATAATTTTTTCTCATATTATTATTTATTCAGTGCTACAAGCAAACAATCAACTTCGTTTAAACTATGCTGGTTATAATATATACTTGGCCCTGTAAATATTTTTATTAATTTATTTGTCACTATCACTACCTAATTCATTCTTTTTGATGTGTAAACATCTAATGGCGCTGTAACGCCGGCGCCGACTGTTGGCGTAGCGATCGAGCAATTTTAAATTATTTCTGAGGTAAACAGCTGAGAAAGTCAGAAGGCTTCCTTGACGTATAGAAATCAAACTCAAAATAAATGGTTCAGTACAATGACCTTGCATCTTGACCTTAATAATACTGGTTTTTACCATTTTTTATGAGTGTAATAGTTGTTCTCCTAATACCAGTATTAAAATTAGAAGTCATGTCATTGATCTATCCATAGGAAATACATTAAAAAACTTTACGTTAACAAAGCCAAGCCATGTATAAACTTATAAACTCGCGTCGCAGTAAGTTAACTTGCACCTTTGCACATTGTTTACTTTTCCGTCTGGGTAATAGTCTAAACCTTAATCTCAACAAGATAACCATTTAATTCACACGTCACAAGATAACAGTGTTCATTATCTAATAAGACCATTTGCTCCCCGCTCGAAGCATCTTATCTGCCTCAGTCAGTGTGCCGTCTGCATCGAGGAGAGATTGTCTGTGACACCAGTACGTAGTTACGTAGGAGAGTAAACACAGCAAGTGCTCCTATTTTTTTCGGAATACTTTGTAAATTATTAGGTGAGTGATCTAATCAGACAATTGGCTGAAACTTGTAACATAGCTTGAATACTTTTATAAAAAGAAAACGAATACTACAGTGGAAACTATGAAGCTCGTAAAGACTTTGATTTGAAAAGTGACAATACTTAAAGTGATCTGGAAAGCAACAGTCAAATGATCAATCAATTACCAATACCATCCTACTAATATTATAAAAGCGAAGTGCGAAGCGATGGCGACCACGAACAAGCAAGTGAAGTGTGGGGAGACCCACACACGATGGACCGACACCATTGTAGCCGTCGGTGGATGGAGGTGGCACAAGATCGCTCGTCATGGCGCTCTTTGGGGGAGGCCTATGTTCCGAATTGGACTTGATGATTATGATGAAGTGCGAATAGTGTGTGTTTGTTTGTTCCTGTTTCACACAGTAAATAAGCGACGGATCGACGTGTTTTTTTGCATAGGTGTGCTTCGAGGACTGGAGAGTGACATAGGCTTATCATAATCATCATCATCATCATACTAGCGAGTAAAACTGAGGGTCGCAGCTAGTAGGCCGTAAAGTGAAAAATAAGTTATACTTGCACCTACTTAAAAAGAGAAATCTATACTTATACTAGCTGATGCCCGTGGCTTCGCACGCGTGGTAATTTCTGTAGGTTAAAATTACTCTTTGTGCTATTCCAGGACCTAAAATACCAATATACCAACATTTGATCAAAATTACTTCAGCCGTCAAAAATATTTTTATCGATTGCTCGGCTTCTTCTCATCGGATTGAGATATAAAGTACCCCAGTTTTTAATTCAAAACATAAGCTATCCAACAGTGAAAACCGCAACGCAAACGGTCCAGTACTTTTGACGTGATGCGCGAGCAAACATACAGACAGACACGAATTTTTAAAATGTTATATTCTTGTTCAGTAGCTTATTTTATGTACCTTAGACCGTTTCTTTTTTAATTATCTTTGTACAGACTTTTCGCTCCTATTGCTTTATTATAAGTATAGATTAAAACAATATGAAGGAAAGTCTGTACAAAAAAAAAGGTTTAGTTACTTAAAATAAGCCACTAGTTCTTTAATGAAATTATAATAAGCATAGTGAAAAGTGGAAATATAATCTGAACTGCTTGCTTGCAGTAGGTATTCCTAATTTCCTATAATATTCTTTTAGCGTCATTCAGAGGGAAAACTTTAGATATTTGGGAACTATATCTACAGAATAATGTACCTACACAAAAAACAGCTATACAAGAAAATATGTATCTAAAGCAGAAGTTATTTTTTTTCTTGAAAAGGTTTTATTGGTTATCCATAAATTCTACAAAGGAAAAGTTAACTACCTTTATAACTTGGCCGTTGGCAATAGCATCGTTGCACATAAATAAGGTAATACATACATTCTTCATAATGTATCATATAGAACACAGATTAGAGATTATGTAGCTAGCTAATATAGAACGAAAGAAAATAGCTACATTAATGACATGCACCTAAGTAATATTACCTCACGTTAACACCAATATGTCTAAAATATGTAGAATATGTAGAAGACCTTGCATCTCTCTTACTCAATGGGATTATTTCCTAAGGAGTAGGAGAGATGCAAGATCTTGGTGTATATGCTAGAAAGAGGGTAATGTAGTTAGTGTAAAGGTGTATAATTTTAATGTTATTTGTCCAGGTATGGAGTGGGAAGGGCCGGCCAAGCAAGGCTTGTACGACCCTCAGAACGAGCACGAGGCTTGCGGCGTTGGCTTTGTGGTTGCTATCGACGGAAAACGTTCTCATAAAGTAAGTTCCATTCTTCTCTGGTCTGTTTTGTAGATCTGTTCGGTCTTTCTTCTCTGGTTCTCAAGGACTGCGATCAAGCGACAAAAAAAACCTGCTGTCCTCTTACTGATGCCATAGGAATGTCATCTTCAAAAATACCGTAAATCTTGGTGTTTTCTTCTACTGCTATTCCTTCCTTTGTCATAGCCACTTCGCACGGTTTTCTTACCAACAGCTTCGGAGCAGTTGTTATCATTACATCAGTTAAGGACCCAAAAGCGTGAATGATTCATGATATAATTACAAACTGCAATGCGATTGCCAAGTCTGCTAAGATTTTATGATCTTGATCTCTCATTGAATGCAGCAAATATAAAAGTTTTAAATAAAACCTAAAACTCGTACTTAACTTTATTTTGGCGTTGCAGTTTGAGAATGCTCTTAGTGTTAGAATATGTGATGCCAATTCCTAAAAGTGCAATAATCCACCACGAAATTGGCACGAGATGTGTTGGAATTCAGACAAAAGTTCTATTTGGACACCATTCAAATTGCAAAATATACCGTGTTCATGGGGAAGTATTTTGGCATGTTAAAATCTTTCCCATAATTAGTACCAATAATTTATAAATATTGCGCAATATATCCTGCATGAAACCGTTATAGTTTCAATAAGAATTCACTTATTACTCCTGCTACTGCAAAAATCTAATAGTATCGCGTCACCAACATCATCATCATCATCGTCGTCGTCGTATAATAGTGTGATCAGTGTTATTAAAGTTCTTAGCAACTCTATAATTTTGTAGTCGAGACAACTGCTTTGCTTCGTCATTTAATTGATACTTCATGTTCTTTATAACCTTGCCTCTGTATTACGGAGAACTACATAGATACCTGTTTTTTATGAAGATGAAATTAAGGTTACTGCGACACCACGACTCGAAATTATTGAGTTATATTTTTGAAACAACAATTATCATTAATTTTGAAATTTTAGTTTTGAGTAGAGCTTTTGATATCTAATAATTTTCTAAAGGAAAAATTTGGATCACGGACGGAATTCAAACCCTTTTATTAGATAAATTTTATCGCTAAGCTGGCGTTAATACTAAAATCATAAAAAAAACATTAGAGCTTTTGATAGCATTAATCACATTGAATCCCGACCATTCAAGTAACGAGACGTTTTCAAAGTAAAGAAGCATTTACAAATTCCTAGTTATTAGATGTGATGACAATAAATGCCTTTCGCAATGGCCACATTTAGAACAACTACATCGGCGTAGCACAAGGCTCGCTCCTGGGTCCTTACTTTATTAAACGTCTATTCAACGGCTTACTAAACTGTCGCTGACTTCGCTTACGGATTGCGTATCAATATGATCTTTAGTAAAAACCCTCCAGTGTAAAAGGTCTGTGATAATAACAATACTAGAGCCCCAGGGATGCACTCTGGCCAAAGATGTTGGATAAGGAGAGCAATAAATAATCAAGAGCAAGATCTTCAAGTGATATTGATGTTGGTCACAGATCGTCCGCGATGCCGAGGTCCTCGCGAAGCGCATGGAGCACCGAGGGGCGTGCGCGTGCGACAACGACACCGGAGATGGCGCGGGAGTGCTGACTGCTATACCGCACCAGTTCTACTGTGCTCAGCTGAGGTATGTCCACATTTATTAGGATTACTAGCTGTAGCTAGGCTTTGCCGCTTTGTCATTTATCTGCAATAAAAGTATCCTATATGTTATTCCAGGGCCAATCACAAAATGTATCGATTGCTCGGCTTCTACACATCAGATTGAGATTTTAAGTACATCAGCTTTTAAGTCAAACCCTAGGCTATCTAAAATTGAAAACCACATAGCAATCGGTCCAGTACTTTTTACGTGATAAGCGAACAGAAAGACAAGATTAAAAAAAAAAACTTGTTTAGTAGCTTATTTTAAGTACCGTATCCAGTTTTTTTATTATCTTCATTGTACAGACTTTTTGGTACTTACAGTTTTATTATAAACTAGCTGTACACGCGGCTTCGCACGCGTGGTCATTTCTCAAAGTTAAAAGTACGCTATGAACTATTCCAAGACCTAAAATACCAATATACTAACATTTGATCAAAATTCCTTCAGCCGTCAAAAAGTTTTTATCGATTGCTCGGCTTCTACTCACCGGACTGAGATACAAAGTACACCAGATTTTAAGTCTAAACCATAAGCTATCCAATAGTGAACCTCATTGCAATCGGTCCAGTAGTTTTTATGTGATGCATGAACAAACATACAGACAAACAGTCTGACATGATTTAAAAAATATTATATTCTTGTTCAGTAGCTTATTTTAAGTACCCTAGACCATTTTTTGGTGAATATCTTTGTACAGTTTTTTGGTACTTATTGCTTTATTATAATTATAGATATTATAATTAGTATAGGTAGGTTTCTAGTTAAATGAGAATTTTCACTTGGAAAAGAGTTCGTTCCATGCAATGGCTGTATCTATAATGCTTGTCGGAAATTCTAGAAAAGAAGAAATAATTGTAATTAAGAATAGAAAGCATAGTAAAACTATGGTTTAGAATCTAGTAGTTATTCATTGGTCCTATATTTTTTTACTTATGTGTCTGCCTGTTTTAACTGATTCTTGTAACAGTAATTTTAGTTTACTGAATTTCTCGAGGACATTCAATTTCGTCGCTCCTACGTAATATGAGACAAGCTAGAACACAATTTATTTTGTAAACATTATTTCATTTCATAGTTCCAAAAATAATTTGATGTTCTCTTGTATCGACCTTCTATCTTCCCACGCAGTCAATGACCCAAATCTATTTAAAGATAATTGTAATCTTACATACCTACTGCAATTTAGCAAACGTATCAGTTTCTCCAGTAACCTATATTATATTGGCGCGTCTCCAATTCTAGGGAACAATCGATTCCGGCAACCTTACACTTGGCATTGGGCCAGAGCGGCGGCGTCGCGCCGCAACTGGCAAATCGATTTCTTATGTAACTCTGGAACTAGTCCGCAAACTTTTTATTGAAAAAGTTTTTTCTTATATACGATACCTTAGTTTACAAAGTAGGTTCCATAAAGTTTGATATCATTTACTCAAATAAACAGTATTTTTTTATTTCTTATTTGAAAGTTAGTACCTACAAATATTTTACAGTGTTGATAATTATATCGTGCCGAAAAGACCGGCCCAAATTATTAATGAGAATTTATTCTCAAGTATTACTGAGTTCAGTTTGAGCAGTATGAAAAATAATAATATGTATCTCTATGAGAAACATCCGCAGCTAGGCGACGTTCTACTATCGTAGATTTCAAGGACGTCCCTCAATCAACCATTATCAGCACTCAACTGTGTTGTACTTGTGCATGACCTAGTCACCCAATCAATTCTGGCAAATAGATAACAGCTCCTTATGAACTAGTCGCTCGATCTAACTACGCAGTTCGCGGCTTGTATATCGTGTGCAGCATGTAGTGTGCAAAATTACAAGTTTACAATTGTTTTTGATGGACTTAGGGTAACATGGGGCCAGTTACGTTAAAACCGTTTCGATTAAGTTATCTATTTGGTTTTAACCGGTTTTAATCGAACTTGATAGAAACAATATTTGTATTAAAATATTATTGGAAAAAAATGTCCTCATCATTGTTTTTTATGTAATTTACTTACTCTTCTCGATTTTTCTGTAGCCTTGCATTATAAACATCATTGTGCTTACCATAAAACTATACTTAATAACTTCCATTGTTTTATAGATTATGTATTTAGATAACGAGACAAGACAAATTGCAGACTGCACGCTTTGCTTCATTACATAGTCTGTTGTATCAAGACTCTATTTACTTTCAACATTGCTATTTTCATATTCTTCGTGATCATGAATTGAAGTAATGAAATCAAATAAAAATGTTGTCAAATGTTTATCAAAAATATCGTGTTTTGGCTTACATGGCGACTTCATAAAATAATAGTAATATTTTCATCCAGAAAATAGACTGACTTAGCTTGTCCGACGAACTGATATAGATCCGAAGCTACATTTATTGGTTTGTTTACACTTTAATTAACCATTTCATAGTGACTGATGATAGATTGTCTAAAGCTGTCTATATCTCCGTTTAAAATACCACATATAGGTAGCCGGTATTCATCTCAGGGCAAAACTAAATAAAATGCAGCTAACCATTAAAAATAAATAAAATAATAATAATAATTTATTGGAAAAAAAACTTAAAAAGCAATTAAAACTTAATTTTAATTTATTTTAGCAAAATAAATTAAAATCAGACTGCGGAATAGTGCAACACATCAATTGATATGGGTGTACAAAAAATAAGTTATCATAACTGTAAATAAATTGATAAATACATACTTATATAATCTAACATGCATTGTGATGTCTACGATATTTTTAATTTTCAAGAAAAATCTTCAGGTGCCATTTGAATAATATCCGACAATCCTTTTAACACAAAACACGTGACTAAAGCATCGTGTGACGTGTGACGGGGGGATTCAAGACAGGAGCCTCTCCATGAGCGTTTCAAACAAATCGATCCCTATGTTGCAAACGTCCGGCGCGCCCCAGGAGAGCTACTCAGGTAGACAGAGATGATGCGGTCGGTGCGGCTAATCCACTCACCACGATATTTCTTTTTGAACGTCACGGGATACAATGGTCGAAACGACTACTTTTTACAAGCAAATGTGACGTAAATCAGAAAAAACTTATTGCGTTGCCAAAATAGATACAAAACAACCTGAATGCGTCAGAGGAACTGGATACATCCTATAATCATCTTGCCAAAAATGTATGGGCACTAATTCCAGGCTGCTTGTCACAACCGTCCCCGTAATTAGGTACGTGACTGTGACAGCAAAATGTGTAGAAAAGAGTGTTGAATTGACAAACTATTTTGATAGGGACTTGTAGAATAATTTACTTCTAAAAACAAGAACATATTAGTTTTTAGATCGTAAGTGCGTTTATTTTTAAGCATTATAATTTAGTATCGTGCAGAAAAAAGTACAATATCACAGTCTAACAATACTATTAAATTATTTTTTCTTAGGGGTTCCTCAAGGGCATCTTCTTGTTCCACTTTTATTTAGAAGATATAAAACCCTACTTTTTTAAAAATCTATTTCAGTATTGTATGAAGTTAAAACTAAGTTCAAATAGTTATAGTAGTGTATGAGGCGAGAAGTTTATCTAGTCTGAATAGTATCCATATTATGACGACGCGACGCGACGTCAGTAGCGCCAATTATGTGATGGATAGTGCCAAATTATGACCAAACGAAGTCACGTCTTTCTACCGTGATGGGCACGATCAATACGTAGGTATCGATTATTGGACACCAAGACTGTCATGATGAATGTTCATGAAAATTATATCTATCGTACCTATTGTATATTCTGTGGTACTGTGCAGGAGCCAGACAGAATATGAACAAGCTTATAAACAAGACATAAGTTCAAAAACTAAAATCCGACTACGGTCCGGTAAAAAATACCCTATGACAATCTTGCGATGAAGAAGATTCGATTGATACTCGCTTGTTAAAATCGGACCAAGTTTTTAGTTTGAACACATAACCATTACTTTGCATCACCGAAGTCGTGTAAAAAAATAGCCTATGACACTGTGTCCCAGAAGACGAATTACGTAATATAACGTCATTAATTATTTAATTTCAAAAAAGTTTGTTTTTATGGTAAACGTTTTTTATGTACTAAAAGCAAAAAAAAAAAACTTGAGGCGGGTCGAATTTCTATTACTCAGGTTACGCTACGCCCCACAATTTTACTTATTTTTTTAGCTTTTAGTACACATAAAACGATCGAACTTAAAAATAAAGTTTTAATTTCAAGTTATTTATTTAGTTTCTAAAGTGTAACGGACTATTTATGTACTGTGCTGTGCCCATATAGAGGATTGCAAAAAAAAGTTACCCGCCACTATGTAATGGCGGCCATCTTGGATTTGGATTTTTTATGGTGTACATACTGTACTGTACTAGTTAGATGGATTTACAATGATATTGAACACACATTATTGTATTGTCATCAGAACTTAAGGTGTGTATATTTCAGATCAATCGGTCAACAGGAAGGGGGTAAAATTACAATTACTAGATATGACCCAAACAAAAATCAACAAACAAGCTTAATAAAACCGTTTAAAAAAAGGATAACATTGTCTTGTGAATCTCAGTATGTGCTTTCAGTTGTTATTGTTTTCAGTCCATTCAGCATTATAAGATTTTAAATTTTTATAATAAAATTCTACCGTTCCAATCACAAGACAAATATGTTACAAATTTAACATGTTCTGAACTTAATTTGATGGACACGGTTTCACAGAACTCTCCGAGGTCATCTCCTAATGTAGGTACAACTGGATTTATTCAGATATTTTCTGAAACGTTTGAATTTATTGTATTTACTTTATGTTTATTGTAATCTCTCGTCGCAGTGCCAAGCAAATATTGTCTGAGTATGAAATAGGATTTGTCAAAATCTTGTCTGAGATCATATTTGTAGAACACATAAGATATGTTACGAAGATCATCGCACATGTCAATATGATAATGATATCCATTTCAAGATTAAAATCATCTTCATCTATACTTATAATAAAACGGTAACGGGTCCAATTCTGTACATTGAAGATATTTTGAAATTTTCTTTTGGAGGGTACTCTATATTCGATACTGAAGCCAAAACTGTATTTTTTTTCATTTTTGTCTGTCTGTCTGTCTGTATCTTGGCTAGGCATCACGCCGAAACTACTGAATGAATTCAAATGAAATTTGGTATGATTTGAGTTCATACTTTGAGGTAGGACATAGGATACTTTTCATCCCGGAAAATTAAAGGGTTCCTGCAGGATAGGCGTTGAAAGTTATTTAAAAGAACACGTATCACGCTGAAACTACTAGACGGATTTTGTTGAAACTTGAGACAGTTTATATACTGGGTAAAATGGAGGATACTTTTCATCCAGAAAAATAAAGTGTTCCTTCGGGATAATGTCCAAAATTCTGTAAATTGAAGATATTATGGTTTTTTTTTGAGGACGTTCTATGTTCAATACTAAAGCCAGCACTGTATTTTTTTTATTTTTGTCTGTGTGTCTGTCTGTCCATCTGTCTGTCTGTACCTTGGCAGTGCACCACCCCGAAAATACTTAATGAGTTCAAATGAGTTCGTACTACGAGGTAGGACATAGGATACTTTACATATCGAAAAGTTTATGGGTTATTATTTAGGGAATATAAATAAAACGGCTAAAAACTCACGAAAAAGAAGATCGGAAATACACATAACACTGTCGGCATAACACTCCCAGATGAAGGACTTCAAAATAGTCTGAAACTGGTCGGAGTATTTCCGATCTTCTTTTTCGTGAGTTTTTAGCCGTTTTATTTATATTTAATATGAATATCACTCGCGTTAGTTTTCAAAATCAAATATTATTTAGGGGTCGAAACTTATTTAAAATAACACGTACCGCGCTGAAAGTAATGGACGGGTTTTGATGCAACTTGGCACTGTCTTAAGTTATATGTTGGGTTAAAATTGAGGACACTTTTATCCCGAATAAGTATAGGGTTTCTGCGGGATATGGGTCCAAAGTTATGTTAATATTTAAGTAATAAAAAATATTTTTTGGATGGTTCTCTATATTCGATACTGAAGCCAAAATGTTTTACTTTTTAATTTTGTCTGTCTGTTTGTCCGTATCTTGACCGCGCATCGCACCCAAACTACTAAATGAATTCAAAAGAAAAAAATTGCTCTTGGGTGCTTAAAAATGTATTGAACAATATTTTTTTTGTTAAACGTGTCTTTCTTTCAGTTTGTCTGTATGTTTGTTTGTTCAAGCATCACGTAAAAACTAAGCGACCGATTGCAATGCGGTTTTCATTGCTAGATAGCTTAGGGTTTTATTTAAATCTGGTGTAATTGGTATCTCAATCCTGTGAGTTAGAAGCCGAGCAATTGATAAAGTATTTTTGACGGCTGAAGAAATTTTGTTCAAATATTGGTTTATTGGTCCGGGAATAGGCATATTGGTACTGGTTTTGTTGGTATATTGGTTCAGGGGCTATTTTTATTATGGTACTTTGAACCTAAAGAAAAGAACACGCGTGCGAAGCCGCGGGTACATCTTGTAAGCAAATAAATCTGTCTATACTTATAGCAAAGCCATAGGACCAAAAAAATCTGTACAATTTAGATTATTAAAAAAGAAAAGGTCTAGGGTACTTAACATAAGCTACTAAACAAGAATATAACAGATTTTTAAATCATGTCTGTATGTTTGTTTGTTCGCGCATCACGTAAAAACTACTGAATCGATTGCGATTCGGTTTTCACTGTTGGATAGCTTAGGATTTGACTTAAAGACTGGGGTACCTGATATCTCAATCCGATGAGTAGAAGCAGAGCAATCGATAAAAATATTTTTAATATTTTTTTAGCTGATTTTAGGTCGTGGTATAGCACGTATAGTACTTTTAACCTAGAGAAATGACCAAGCTTGCGGAACCTCGGGCATCAGCTAGTTCAACAATATAATATTTGCTTTTACCTGTTGCTATTCATACATTCTCAAACTAATAAGGTTAAATATATGTTATTTTGTAGTTCTAAAAGGCGCTGGCAATCAGCCATAATTCAACTGTGAAAGGCTCTCGTGGACATCTCCATTACGTACACATACTAAGGAAATTAGTACCATTAGTTACCAAGCTATATTGTCCACCTATTTATTCCACTTATTACCGGGCTATCGCTGCGTAGTTCCAGCCAAGGCCATTCGTCTCTGAGTAACCAATGTAATATACCATTTTCTCGTCGATGCGATCTACATTTACAATTTTACATATTGTGTTTCAGTTCTCCAGACTTTGATGCATAATTGTTTAGTTAGCTAGATTTATTATTCATTTTACCTTTAAAGGTCGACTTCTAGGCTACGTAACCAAGCAATTACGTTTCAATTTTATGTAAAATGTTGGGACATTGTTGACATCTGTAAAATATGTTAATTGATTGAATTGCAAGAAATGCATTTTTGCGATTCCGTACCTCAAAAGGAAAAAAGGAATCCCTATAGGAACTCTTCGTTGTCCGTCTGTCTGTCTGCTTGTACTATTATTTATTCTGTGCCTATAGGGTACTTCCCATTGACCATGTTTTTTTCTGTTTTGTTCCTAGTGTCCGTGATGGTCGAAATATTTACATGCCTACAAGTTTGTAAGGAACACTCGGTGCGCGAGTCCGACTCGCACTTGCCGGTATTTTTTTCGTTTAAAGCGAGTGTTCATGAAATTTTACGTTGCGCTGAGTCTTGTCATTTTCCGAAATATTTCAACAGGAGATATCAAATTCCAGTCAATAACGTGCCCTCCGAAGAGCACGGACCGAAGGCAAATCTGCACGTAACTTCATAAGTCACTGGTGCGGGGCCGAGATTTAAACCTGGGCCCCAGGTCTGTTAGCTATAGGCAAAAAGTCTTGCCTAGCCACTGCGATACGTCTGCGATTGAATTGACAACACATTTCAAATTTTTAACATTACTATTTAAATTTTTTCTCTGAAAGAATATTGAAAAATAAGATACACGTATTTTTTCTTTTTCCAAACTAAGCTATCTTTTCCGAGAAATTAATTATTAAATAGTAGTTTATTCTAAAAGGGCGTAACTGCCAGAGTTCGGTGGAATGAACAAGATTACCGAAGCCACATTCGAAAAAACATTTATGTATCTGTCAAATTCAGGCTCTAGAGTAGTATATTTTTTCTTTACAGGCCCATGTATTTTATTATTCCACCGAACTCTGCTTAGTTGAGAGTTATTACTTAATATCTTTGTAGTTACTGCACAAAAAATGTTGGAAAAATAAGAATAATGATCAGCGTCGCAATATTTCGAAATGGTTTTCGAATTTCATTGTCCTAAGAAATATGAAAACTTGTCAATTGTCTATAGTGTCAAATTTGATCGTCTGCTAAATCAAGTACACTATCGCAGTTTTATACCAAAAGCAGAGTCTTCCAAAAATCCCTTGATTGTTGCCACTGACATAAAATTGATAATAGCTATAAATCCAGAATCAGCGTCAAAACATGATTATTGTTGTTTTCTAGTCATAATCTATCGATAGCACTGCATCTCTCGGTTCACATTCAAGCCTAAAAAATAGCGAGCAGACTACGAAAACTCGGCGAATCGACGATTTTCATGTAATCGACTTGCGGTATCGCTAACAGACGCGGGGCCTTGGAGTCGTAAGATTCCAACGCGCACATACTACTAGCGCTCACTCCATCTATTGAAGCGTTATATTCGGTAAACAGTATTTCCAAGAGCTGGTCTTGCTTGTCTGTGTCGACGTCTAACAATCGCCTCTCAACATTCTCATGGCTATCGAGTGTCGACAATGTTCTGACGTGAAGACAATATTCTGTGCACAGCTGAGCCATTATAGAGATGAAAATATTTTCAATGATATTGCCGTCTATTGAAAAGGTCAACTGATACAGGAATGAGACAATAGGTATTTTGCTCTATATTTGTGATCTGACCTATCTACACTTATAATGAAGCAGTAAGTAACAAAAAGATTGTACAAAGAAGAAAATAAAATTTATTGTCTAGGCCCTAGACCAGGGGTCGGCAAGTAGTTTTTAGTGGGGTCCGGAAACTGCTGCTTTTTTGTTTATCGAGGTCCAGTAAATGTCTGATAATGATTAAGTAGGTACTATTTATTATTTTGCTTTTAAATTATTATATAAAACATAATATGTAAAATTAATGCGATTAATTACACCCACGTCTTGAGCCAGTTTTTTTATAGTTCACGAAGGGAACAGCAAATGCGAAGAGTGTATTCAAGTCCGTTAATCTCGAATTATATATGTTCTTCAAAAAAAAAATTACCCAAACATACCAATGTAGCCTACATTGGTAGCTAGTTTCATGCAATTTTCATACTTTTCTGAATCATGTTTACCCCAAAATTCTACAGCGGATGTAGTTTTTTTATATTTGCAATGAAATATCTTCTTGCAAAAATCTCCATTTGAAGTGAAGATCTTTTCAAGTCTAATCAAAGCATGTGTCTGTAGGCCACATAACTAATCAAATCACAATAGTTATAGGTACACAATTCAAGTAAGCTACTTGTAAAATACCTATTTTACAAGTAGCAAGTAATAGATAACAAGTGACAAGCAAAGCAAGTGATAGCAAGTAGTAGTAGTAGTTTTTTTTTAGTAGTATGTGTGGTAGTACCTACTAGGTAATCAGAATAATTACTTAAGATTCAACGTGGCTTTCAAACGTATGAATATTGGACTTGTTATATGAAAATATTAATTAAATCTGTATAATATACAGACACGATTTTAAATGCTATATTCTCGAACATTAGCATATTTTAGGTTCCCTAGAGTCAAGACGACTAAGATAATTAAAAAAAATAATGGTCTATGGCAGCGGTCAGCAACAGGCGGACCGTGTCCGGACAGCGGAAGGTTGAACCTCGGTCCGCCAAATATTGTAAATATATTAATTTAATTAATATTTTCATATGACAAGTCCAATATTCATACGTTTGAAAGCCACGTTGAATCTTAAGTAATTATTCTGATTACCTAGTAGGTACTACCACACATACTACTAAAAAAAAACTACTACTACTTAACACAAACTACTTATAATATACAGACAAAAAATATGCGCTAATATAGCGCATCACGTAAAAGCTACAGGACCTATTAAATGCGGCTGTTACTGTTAGATAGCTTTAGTTTTGACTTAAAAACTGGAGACTACTTGGCATCTCAATCCGATAAGTAGAAGCCGAGAAATCGATAAAAACTATTTGACGACTGAACGAAGTTTTTTTAAATTTGGTGTATTGGTACTTTGGTTTTGGAATAACGCACAGGATCCGTGGGCGAAGCCGCGGGCTCAGCTAGTATCCAATATAGCAGTTATATTAGTGGTCAATTGTATATTTAAACCGATCGAGTAATAAAAGAATAAGAAGGAATGAAATAATACCATTCGTCCATTACGCTACGCGAGATCTATTTCTATATTTCTACATATCGCCATAAATATTTTAAAAAAGACGGAGTCTACACCGCAAAATCGAAAGTGAAGTACCCAAGACATGCCATCCGCTCATACGCACGAGTCTCACGCACACGCGTACACCATGTTATGCCGATCGGCCGCTACATCGCAGCAATATTTCGATCTTAATTTTGTTCTCTCGGAAAATAATACAGTCTTTGTGATGAAATTGTGTATCCATTACAAATTTTCCAATCACACACATATGCACTTGCTATGCTTCTCTCGTTTGTTTGGACAACCTTCTTTTAAACCTTCTTGCTTCTCGCATGTTTTTTTAAATGAAAATTTCTACACATACTGTGCATTTACCTAAATCAGACATATTTTTTTTTATCAAAAAATTGGTACTTACGCTGACGTTATTAACTCTTTTGATTTCCTCATTCATTTTGCCTTTGCTTCTAAAACAGTTCTCTAGTATAAGAAGCAAAATAAGTGACTAGCTGCGCCGCGCAGCTTCGCACGCGTGCAAACTGCCACCCCCGTCAACTCATTAGGAATGAAATTTCGAAAAAAAACTCTTTATTGCTCCCGTAGAATGCTTCAGTTTATGCACTTATCATGACGTCTTCGTTTTTACAGTTTATTTGAATTGCACTTGGTCGTTATGTTATTTTTATGATATGTAAGTTATATGTGTGGTTCTTTTAAACAACTGCATCTATTTAGTTATTATTATCATATACTTTATTAATGTGATATTGTTATATATCATGCAAGTGAAACATGCTTCAGTTTCAATCACACAAAACATGCCATCTTCAGAGTGAAAAAGTTATGCATGTCTTTAGTTTGTTTTGATGCTCCCTCCCTCTCCACAATTACTCCGAGAAGACTTCATATGACAAACAAAAAACATCCCGTCGTTAAAATATTTATTAAAATATTAGTAAATATTTTTTTACTAGCTCTGCCCGTGGCTTTAGGCATTTCTCTATGGTATAAGGATCCTATTAGTTATTCCAAAACCAATAGTACCAATAAACCTTATTCATTTAGTCGTCAAATAGTTTTAATCGATTGCCCGACTTCTTCTCATAGGATTGAGATACCAAGTAAACCAGATTTTAAGTCAAACCCTAAGCTATACAACTGTGAAAACCGCATTGCAATCAGTCTAGTAGTTTTTACGTGATGCACGAACAAATAAGCAGACAGACAGCAACAATTAAACAAACATATATTTTCTTGTCCAGTTGCTTAATTTAACTCTCCTATTTTTTTAATTATCTTCTTTGTTCATACTTTTTGTTACTTACTGGTTTATTATATGTATAGAATAGATAGATAGAAGATAGATAAGAATTTTAAAAAAAGTTTTGTTCTAGGTATTCATGCTCCATCTCTGATTCTTTTACAATAAAATTGTATTTTATTATTGTAGCTACACCTACAAGTATAGTTTACTTATGTTGTTGAATAACTGTAGTTATACCCTCTGAAGTAATTGCAAAAGCAATTGTTCACAGATGTTTATTTATCGTAACACATTCAGCATGTTACGCGTATTAACCGCTATTGCAATGCAGGCTGTTTCAATTTGAACAGTCTGTGTAAACGGTACAAATCCAAAACAAATCGTGGAAACTAACACGCACGATGCTGTACATGTGAATGTTATTAAAAGAAGCGTTTACGTAGGTCAAGGAAGATTAGAGGAGATGTGTTTTTGAACAATTCTCTATATTTTTATTTTCATGTAAGAAATGGACAAAACCTGTCTGATTGACAACTTAATGTAATATGTGTCTCACACTACATTTGTATGAAGGCGGTTAAGCATATCTGTATTTCTCATAATGTCCGTCAGTCTCATAATTTGCGGCATCTACGAAAAATTAAATATCAACAATTTATTATTTTTTGTTTAGTATTTATGTGCCACATGTAGTAGTAATTCCACTGTTTGCTAGCATGCTGTGTTTGCGCATTTTATGTTGGGTTACATAATTGTTCGTAACTTTATGTACGATAAAAATCGGACGGTAGACGTTGCAATTTTTATCCTGCATTTCTTATGACTTTTATCCTGCATTTCTTATGATCTGGAAGAAATATGCACCTAAATAAGTACAAATAACAACTATACATAGCTTATGACATTTAAACGAACCTATTTTGAATGAGGAGAGCCGGAGATCGGACTCGGTGGCTATCACAAGGAGAGGCCTACTTCTAGCAGAGAACAAATAAGGACTAATGATAAAATGTAATAATGATGATGACTAAACGAGCCGCTCTTGTACTTGAATATAAATAACCTATAGATATTTGTATCGATAGTAGACCAACGTAGGATAAAAAACTTGACGGCAAACACAGAGAAGCATCATTTGGCAAAAAGTATCAAATAAAAAAAAAACTGGGAAATTGGAGAAAAGATCGCAATAATGAGGCTACGATAAGCCACTTTCCAAATTATTGCTGCCCACAAAGATCTACCTACTGTCGTTAATGATTTACCGTTTATGGATTTACAGCCTCTCATTAAATAAGGAGACTAGTATTATAAAGATAATGTTACTGGGCGAGCCTTGAAGTCTTGATAACGGATTACCACGGCACGCTAAGCGGCAACACGCGGTTACTTCGTGACATTCGTACAGACAACTAACTTCAATAGGTATCATTCCAACCAATCGTGAAAAACGTTTCGGAAGAGTGCAGACACTCCTTTCCCTTACTTGAAATTTGGTAAATTATTTAGAATTTTGTGTATTGCGCCACCTAAGCATATTTTTTGTCTTCGGTCCGCACCGATGACTTTTCTATGAATTGTGCGGATTTCCTTCGCTCCGTGCTTTAGAGGGCACGTTAAGCTGCCGGTCCCGGCTGTTATTGATTAATAGTAGTCGTTAAGCCATGTCACAGGCCCTCGGGCGGCTTGACAAACTCTGACAGCAGAGGCCAGGTACCTGAAACAATTGAGAATTTGCAATGCTCCATGATTTCTCTTGAATGATACTTATTCGACGAAACCAGAAACTTCAATCTGATTTCGATAGTTATAGTAAGTTTAGTATGACGTCAAACTTGTTCATTTTCAAAATAGAATCATTGTTTTTAATCAATTAATATCGTTGAATTAATTACCATTATGTTTTAAGGTGTACTGATCTATTCAATAAAATGACGAGGTAATTTTAAGTAAACAGTCATATCAAGCATCGATTAGATTGTAATTCGTTTTGATATCATAATTTTCCCACACACCAACAGTGGTAGGGATCACGTGCTAGGTCCGTGTGGGCCTTTATCTGCTATCGTTACTTATTTAATTTTCTTTGCATTTTCCTCGGTATCACGAGCACGCCACGCGTCAGCGAATAGTGAACACGCGTTCACTATTCGCTTTATCGGCAGAGGTCGACGTTTCTTTTTTATCAGTGAAATGTTAGTGACCGTTGCTATGCATGCTTTGTCTTGCGTCAATAGGATTGACTGTTTCGTGTCCTCGACCTTTCTTGGAATGATTGCAATTAGGGAATGCAATCTCGACTCGGAGATCGCAAATTCGAAATCTAGGATAGTTTTCAAAAATACATTTTTAAATTGGGATGACTAAAAAACGATGAAAACTGCTTGTTTGTCATTATGAGGTTAATTTAGATACAATATAAATAAAAAAATAAAAAATAACTTTAATATAACTCCCTATTTACCCGTATTTTTTGGAAATCAACAAAAACAATAAAATAACACTGTCAGTCAAATGCGGAAATGTCTAGACATTTCAAAATCACTCCTAGAACTAGTTCTAGGAGTGATTTTGAAAATAGCTTCCACGAAAAATGACACAAGATCTCGCGAGGTCGAGATCCCGCGAGATCGGGATTGCATTCCTTAGTTGCAATGCATCTTTAATAAACAACAAATATTGACACAGGAATTAGCTAGGTACGTTGAAACTAATTCAGGAGCTATTAATAAATAATTTCCTGATTTTGAAAATACATAATATTTATGAGTACATTATTTCTAAAGTATTTCTTCTATAAAGAGTAGTAGTAGTTGTTGTATTTCTTGTAAAAGAGCTGAGTAACGCAGCTATCATTGATACAAGATAGATAACTATGTATTAGATAGCGATATTACGATTTTAATACTTAGCACAATATTATGCAGGAAATATCTGCAGGCACTTGTAACGATAAGATAACTGCGATTATAATGATCATTTGATTCCTTACTTATCTTAGTATTATGATCGATTGCTATCTCGATCGATAGTTAGGTTATAGACAGGAAATATAATACTACTAGCTTCCCGCTCGCGACTTCGTCCGCGCGGACTACAGTTTATCGCGACAAAAAGCATCCTATGTTCTTCTAGGATATTAAAAACAATGCAAAAGTAGGTAAAGCAGGTTGCTCTTGAAGTTTTATGACAGACTTGTTATTTCGTTTCCATGGCAACCGTTCCGTAAAGCGAGTAATCAAAATTTTCCAGTTTTCCCGTAAAACTTACAATTTTCCAGGATAAAAAGTATCCTATGTTATATTCTAGGATATAAGCTAACTTCACTCCAAATTTCATCAAAATCCCTCCAGCCGTTATCGCGTGAAGGCTCCCCAAACAGACAAACAGACAACGTTTCACTTTTTTATATTGGTATGGAGAACGTAAAATTAAACAAATATGTTTAAATATGTCGCAGGTGGATATCCATACACCATAATAATATTATAATGAGAAAAACTGTCTGTTTGTTACCTTTTCACTAATAAACGGCTGAACCGATTTTGATGAAATTTGGTATGTAGATAGTTTGAATCCTGGGAAATGACATATGATACTTTTTATCGTGATAAACTGTAGTCCACGCAGGGGAAGTCCCGGGCAAAAGCTAGTTCCTCATAAATACACACGAAAGCGTTTTGATTCCACAATTATGCGTACCGCTATGGAGCGGAACTCCTTGCCAGATATGATCACTATTTATAAAAACGGGCCAAGTGGGTATCGGACATGTATAGACTTAGGGTTCCGTAGCTAGGATTCTAAGCTACTCAGCTTTGAAAACCGCATTGCAATCATTCCAGTAGTTTTTACGTAACACACCAACAAAGTTGTTTTTATGGGTGGTTTATGTCTCACTATGGAATTTGTTCAGTGTTGACGCGGGCATAAAATGCGTTATTTTGGTCGCTATTGCTGGTAAACTAGTAAACCCCTAGATAACCTTGATAATGTTGGTTTTAAATTCGTAATTAGTATTTTATGGAATCGTTCTTTAAATTACCTTTTATTTAAGTTGCAACTCATGCAAAAATATCACTTTAGAAACGAATATTTCGTAAACGGAACCGTAGATAAATAAATGAAGGAACCAATCAATCAAAATTTGTTTGGATAAACTATACACTCGTGTTTATTGTTAAATATCATGTTTAACATGACATTACGCTGCTTTTTCAATAGTTCCACATTTAGAGCTTGGGCAGATGTTATGCTTGATCTAGAGAATTTCCGTTTTTATAAATACTATCCATTCAATGCAAACTTTCCCAGAGTATTATGATTTTATTTTTATAGTGTGACTTTCTTTCCCTCGTCTTGTATTTAATTTATAAACTATGTATAATTGTAATCTTAACCATAGTTATTTTATTAATAAAATATAAAAAAAACACGCTTTCATTTTTAATCAACACTATGAATACAGAGCTGGTTAAGAAAATTATATTGAGCCAAAACTCTTTGGCTTACTAGTAGGTGGGTATCCCTTCCACCTTCCTGCCCAGTTTCATCATCATACCAGATACCAGAAATACGAAACCAGAAATACTACCAGAAATACCGAGGTACCAGAAATGTTTAAAAAAAGACGGATCCCACCCCGCCAAATCGGAAGTGAAGCACCCAAGAAATGCCGATCGGCCGTCACATCGCAGCAAGATCTCGTCTTTGATAGTCGTGTTAATTCTGTCAAGTTAAAATCAAAAACAATGCAGTCTTTTGTGATGAACTTGTGTATCAAACACAAATTATCCACTCACGCACACATAGCAACTGCCATTTGCTATGCATCATTTAGTAATATAATACTCTAACGTTGGTACCATATTATTGTTTTGACATTAGAACTGTATAGATTTGCAAAGTTTCAAATAGATACGGCCACTAGAAGTGCGTGTAATTTGAATTCTTAGATTTTTTACAAACTTTGACTTCATTACGCGTGCTAATAAACTTAATTAATAATCACCAAAGAGTTTCTGTATGATACAACTTGTTTTAGCTCAAAATATTTTGTTTACAAATTCTACATACGATTTTTTTGTCACCATTGTACTCTGTCGTTTCAGATAACAACAATAATAACGTCACAGCTTTATGTACGACAAGATATCTGAGTTAAAATATTATTGTTTATTTTTAAACTGATTTCGGCTCAATTTACTGCAATCGTGACCTTTCCCTGTATGGAACGTGCTCTATTTATATCATCAAGTCGGCATTTTGCGAAATGTCAATTTTATAATTTAGTAATCAAAGTATAGTAAACTTGCTTTTTAAAAGAAATTGCGCTGCGTTTAATTAATGTCACCAATATATTACCTAGCCGATGGTTCATGTGACATTCAAATATTATTCTTGCCTTGCTGTCAATTTTTTATCAATGCGTACTTATTTTAATATAAACAATATCATTTAGCTGATGATTGTGAATCAGTAAGAGTGTAAGATTTAAAACAGGACGGAGTCCACACCTTCAAATCGAAATTGAAGCACCAAGGATATGCCGATCTGGTCGTACGCACAAGCCTCTGGCGCACACACCATGTTATGCCGATCGGCCGCCACAACGCAGCAAGATCTCGTCCTTGTTAGTCGAGTTAATTCTGTCAAGTTCTCACGAAAAAACAATGCAGTCTTTTGTGGTGAAATTATTTATCAACCCCAAAATTACATACACAAATTATCTGCATACGCACACTTACGCGGCATTTGCTATGCTTTGTTCGGTGGTGTGGAATCCGTATTTTTAAACATTCTTGACCCTTACTTAATATTTTTAATCGACTTACAAAAGAAAGTTCTCAGTTCGACAGTTTTTTTTTGTATGTCTGTGTTTCACTCCATCTTCGGGATATCTGAACTGATTTGGTTGATTCTTTAAAAATATTTAAAAAAAAACGAGTGATTATGAACAAATAAATATCATTAAAATTCTCGCTAAGCAGGCGTTAGTGTTGTAGTTTTTTATGAAATCTATTTTTTTATTTGAAGTCGAGTTTAATTCAAAGAACTAGCTGCGCCCCGAAGGTTCGCCCGCGTGCATACTTTCACCACTGTAGAGAAGGAATTTCAAAAAATGCTTCCATAGTGCATCTCTAGGTCCGCTGGTTTAGGCAGTGCGTTGTCTGTCGGTCATTCAGCAGGTATATATGTCACGGTAATGTCTTACAGGTACAGATTATAGTTAGATCCAGTAGGTACGATACAATTTTATAATCTTGTTATTGATCGTGTTTAATGTAGGTCGCTTGTCGGGCATTTACCTCTACCCTGTAATTGTGATATTGTATTGATTCCATTGACTCCTGGTTATGTCATGTCTTATCTACTTCAGCATATTTCATCAGGACGAGACATTTATATGACAGCGTAGTTGTGAGAGAGAGTTCTGTAGTAGCAGTTTCTTTAAATTTATGATCATTAGTGGGTCGCAGTTAAATGCAAAAAATTACTGAGAAGGGATTCAGAGGAAGTATGCTCTGTCATAAACTGTATTCGTAACATTATCTTTGCAATAAAATATACATTGTTAACGGCACTCATGATCCGAAGCGGTTGATATAATGTAAACTTTTTTTTAAAGTAATAAATGTAAAAACATCGTTTTTTTTATTTATACTCGTTTCTATACTTTGCAGTAAATACTAATAATATTGTGTCTGTCTGTTTGTTCGCGCATCACGCAAAAACGATTAAAAGACATTTTTCACAGTTGGATAGCTTAGGGATTGACTTAAAAACTTGTGTACTTGGTATCTCAATCCTATACTTAGAAGCTGAGCAATCGATAAAACTATTTGACCGATGAACAAATTTTGATATGTAGTATATTGTACGTTATAGGTACTCTTGGTACTGGAATAACACACAGGTTACTTTGAAACTAGAGAAATGACCAGGCTAGTCTACCTATATAGCATTATATAGTTGCTCAAATTCAAACGTCACAATCACAATAAATGTTTCTATATTCATATCTGTTTATGAGTATGCGCATTGTTGGCCCAAACTTGAATTGTAAATCTATAATAATATATTATAATTATACTGCACTATAATATATTATATTATAGTACGTGAATCATGTTATGGTACAGAATAAATAATAGTAGTTTCACAGTCGAATGAAATTAAATCTGTAGTTGGACGATTTTTGACAATCTGTTTTTTTACTTTAAACTAACTTGTTAAGGTGAAATGGGCTCCGAATTTGACGATTCATTCTCACTCACAATATTTAATACTAGACCTTTGAAAACGGTTCATTGACTTTATTTTTTTATGTGTAATAAATGTAAACAAAATACATTATCCGGATGTGGTCACCGAAACACTATTAAATAAATTTGCCTCTATAGAAAAAAAACGTTAAGTTTCCTTAAAAAACACCCGTTTTGACGGTCCCGTCGATGGAATAAATCAACTTCATTCAGTATCTATCGAAGATACGTTTACAAAAAAAAAGTGTGTAATCCCAACAAACATTCAAATACTTCTGTGAAATAATTTTTCTGAAAAATGAATCGGCTCCCGAGATGCATCACCTCTCCTGCTTAACCTGTACATTGACGAGAAGGACAACAATTTTGGAGCCCATAGCGCCTTAAATACTAATCAATGTTATATTTATTAAAAATGTTGACTTTTATCATTAGTTAAATAAGTAGGTACATTTACTCCAAACATTTACACAATAAATAGAATCTACATATATAAAATATCGATCGATGACGAGCTTGTGATTCTGACTGAGCATATGCGCAAGAGCAACAAACGGGCGAGTACCTACTGAGTAGCATTCATTCTCTAGGTCTTTTTCTGTCGTAGACTTAAAATGGTAATATTTATATAGAAAATTCTTCCAGCTTTATGCTAATTGTTAGGCTTAACGTCCTGAGCATCTTGGACTATTATTGTAAATATCCCGTTTCGGCGGCCGCCCTGGCCACGGTCCAAGAATCGCGTGCATTCCAGTAGCTTCCCACTGACACTGATGGTAAACAGGAGCACACGTGCTTTGTCACGTGGAGATAAATAAATTATTGTTGTTGTACAGATAGAAATACGAGCCTCGTTATTATCAGAGTTTTGTGCTTCTCGATGCACTGTTCTGTTGATTTTGATGCGATTTTTTCTGTTTGAATGCTGATGTGATCGAGATGGTTCATAGCTATAATTGGGAGGGGGGGTTATATTTTAATTATTGTTTGATCTATAACTACACTACCAAGGCCGTTACTCTCACAATCTTTGGTAATTATTAAGATAATTCTTAACATTTTAGTTACAAAACCTCCTACCTTATTGTACTTGCCTAACCACTGAATTTTATTTGTTTGTCGTATGAGGTAGTGGTAGCCTCTGGTGTCAGAGTTTGTCTGGCCGCCCGAAGGCCTCTGAAAAAACTATAAAGGATTCCAACTAAAATCCTGATTACACAAAGAATTATTGGAGCTAGTCTAGTTATATGTAGTGTTACGCATCGACTAAATCTCATCATGCGGTCGATGTGGTTGAACCTCCACGTTTGTGACGGCGATAACGGAGTCACACGAGCAGTTCTTGGTTGTTTACGTTGTATGGTGACTTTATATTATTTGAGCTCAGGTTGAATCAGCCTTCTAACACAGAAAACTTTTTTATTTATTAAACCATCACACTGGACTGTGCGAGTTGATGGATATCTCGTCACATCACATAATACTCTTGTGATTTTGGAACAAGCCGCCCCTTCATATCGACTGGACGACTGGGCCACTAATGCTTTACAAGGCCGGTTTCAAAACACACCACTGAGACTGATTTACACCTCCGCTATTCTTTCACTGAGAGACGAAAGCTACAAAATTCCAGATGGTCATAGGCTACTTCCCCCCGGGAAAATGCAAAGTGGGATAACGGGAAACCATGGGTAGAGCAGCAGCTATTCTTTCACTGACAGAAGAAAACTACACTATTCCAGATGGTCATAGACTACTTTTCCTCGGGAAATTTCGTAGTGGGATAACGGGAAAACTACGGGCGCAGCCGTAGGGCAGAGCAGCTAGTTATAAAATATTACCTTGACTTTGCTTATCAACGGATGAGTTATCTCGCTTAGCTATACTATAATGTACATGCAAAACACACGTTACATGCATTTGATAACAATCCTATTTGCTTTGGGACCTTATCTCAATGGATTGAATATTTCAATTTGCAAGCGGAATTATATATATTCATATATATATATTCGGGACAATTCCACACCAATTACCTAGCCCCAAACTAGGATACCCTGTAATATGGGCACTAGATAACGGATAAACATACATAAATACGAATATCAACATCCATGACTCGGAAACAAACATTTCTGCTCATCACACAAATGATTGCACCTTGCAGGATTCGAATCCGCGACCGTTTGATTGCGTTCCTAGGGTTACTAGCCACTAGACCAACCGGCCATCAATTCTGTTAGTTTGGTCGCGTGATACAATTTTGATTGCACTGCTATGAGTGGAAAGTATATATGACTTTTCTAAAGTTGACATAAAGCGTTCTGACATGATCACATTACGAGCCTTACGCGCTTGATGGAACTTCGAATAGCGAAGTCATACTGCACAGACTGCGCTACGCTACCATATACAGCACCGCACCGGACTGCGGCATGGCGCGGACGCACTGAACAGTAACTGTCTGTTTCCCTTGAATTAGCGCCCAAAACTATTCAGATAGAAGATAACTAGAGCGTTCACACAACGCGTAGTAGATTAGCAGTAGAAAAGTGTCATCATGCTGCACCGAGTATTAGATTGGAGCACAAACTTTAGTTAGGTTAGGACTCTAAAAACTCGATCACAACCCTCGCTCAGGGTCATAATCTGCCTTTCTTTGCACTACAGCGAAAACTTTACAAAAACAACAACAAAAGTTAAATCTTTTAATTCGCGCCAATTCCGTCACGCTCATATTTAAAAATTGATTTATGGCCAGTACATTGTATTTTTAAATATCTATTGGACCGAATGCATTCATTCAATATGATACTAATAAAAGCTATTCAGTAGCCTCTGCCGTTTAAAAAATAAAAACAAAACTGGGATATAAACAAAAAAAACTGTGATTTAATCATAGACAACTGCATATTACTTACAGATCAGTGGAAGTAATGGATTTCCATACTAACTTGATACTAACGTGATACTAACTCTCGTAATGTAATGGACTTCCATACTTACTCTCTGCATTGTTTTTATTATGAGCGTAAACAAGGTGCTATCTGCTTACGTTTTAGGTGAACAATTGTGATATTATGTACTTTGTAGTGCAAAGAAAAAGTTGTTGGTGTGTACTTCAGCGGTTTGCAGCGCGAGGCGCCGGCGTTTCGCTCGGCGGTTTATTCAGTCAGCGGCTGATTTACAGCGAAAGTAGTGACCTAGTCGGCCGCGCACTTGGCAACGCACTGCGCAGAGTTTGAGCTCAGAGTCAGTCAACCGCAAACTGTTTGTCTAGTGCGACCTTGCCCCAAGGCATGAGTTCCCCCAAAATCCTTTAAAAAAGTTCACCGTCTTATGGATTACATGAAGCATTGCGTAAGCGAATTTGGTGGGGAAGGAAAAACATTGTTATCGAATTGACGTCACGCTCTGTAACGCCGTGAACTAATTGGCGCTCCCGAAATATCTCCGCCAAAGTTCACAATCTGATTACGATACGCCCACGCACACAGAGATAACATTACTTTGAAAGCGTTTTATCTCACCATCGATCTTCCAGCGATGCATCTACCTGCTACCCAATGTCGATGCATCGAAGCGTTGAAGAGCTTCGTAGTTTAATTAAATTTTACTCTGTGAGAATAATTTTGTATTTGTTTTTGTTTATAGTGTGAAACAGACTGTTTTTTTTTAAATAAATTGTTCACAGAACATTGGTATAAAAAAAAATACATTTGCTTTTTACCAAAATGCTGGTTAATATAAATATAGGACAAAGCATCTATGTTAGTCTTGTTTTTTTTTTTTAACCTTTGTTTTCCCACTCCTGGGCAAAGGTCTCCCCTTAGTTAGTTATATCTTAATATTTTAGTTGTATTTTGATTTAATTTTTCATACCTTTTTTTAAATATTCGTTTAATTTTAATTTTTAGCTATCTATCTTAAGTAATAACAAGACTGTAATGAAAATAATTACGAAAATATGGTCTCTAGGGTACTTAAAATAACCGAGAAAATGTCGTTTGAAAAAATGGTGTCTGTATGTTCGCGCGTCACGTAAAAACCACCGCAACTTTTGATGCGATTGATTGAATGCTGTTTTCATCGTTGGATAGAGTAGGTTCTTACTGATGTTGATGCAATGTATTACTCGTATAATTTGTACTTTAAAGGTACTTTTAGTCCTGGAACAACACATAGGTTAATAGAAATGAACACGCGGGCAAAACCGCGGGCACAGCTTGTTTGTTAATATTTGTTTTCGGATATAATAATTTAGCTCGGTCTTTGGGCGGCAGAATGAAAAGTCGGGGTTTTTTCTCATATATGCTATACTCATTTTCGTAATTCATCTACTCATTGCATGATAATGGAAGTAAATGGAACACGAACACAGAATAAGAAATAGCACGAGCGACAAGTAAACGATTGATTAATGCTGAAGACGCGAGACGAGAGAACTATGTCAAGGATCTATAGAGTGAAATGGAGCAACAACTCTACGTATCAAACAAGAAAAGCAATAAGGCAGAAAATTCCACAATTTTCCCCCTTACCGAACCGAACGATTCTCTCTTCAATTAACGCGCTCTAAAGGTTCAATTTTCCATGGATATGAGGTTTCATTCAACCCTGCAAGGGTCGCCTTTCCAACGTTGTAGGCATTCTTCAGAGGGGGAATCCAAAACTTTCCGTGATGTATGCGAATGGAGTATGGTGACATTGAGTAATGCAAACTCTTTGCAAAGTTATTTTTGAATATCATGATGATCAAGAATAAGCTCTGTAGCCCTTGAGATGGCGACACGGCAGCAATTTTTTTTTTTAAATAAAATAAAAATTATTAAATAAATACAAAAAACACGACTGCGATTAAAATTATTGAATAAGAGCTGACCGCCCGAAAAAAACAACATGTATGTATGTAAGGCTGTGTGTGTGTATGTTTTGTTACTTCTTCACGATTAAATTTGATACGGGGGTAGGTTATACCCTGGATTAACACATAGGCTACTTTTTATTCCGAAAAATTTGTGGTTCCTCAGGGTCGCGGGTGAAACCGCGGGGCGCAGCTAGTATTTATATAAATTTAATGTTTTCTTTTTTATCTACATATTTTACTAATATATTTATATCTTTATATATTTGATAGTTGCAATTGCAACATTAGACTATAGTATTTACATTAACTTCAATAATCTAAAATTGGAAATTTTGTAAGAAGCTTAAAAGATAATTGCCACTGTTTAGTTATAAGAATTATATATATTTGAAATAGTATTTTAAAGACCTGTATTTTGATACCTCATTCGATAGGTTTTGGTAATTTTTTGTTCCGTCGTAAATACAATATGGCAGCCGTAAGCCGCCATATTAGTTTTCATGAGACTTCATATAGCCTATAGCACTCTCGTGATTAAGACAAATCCAATGATACCTCATTTATCAAAATCTATCAATCTGTTTAAACTGTAGAACGCGCCTAAGAAACGTAGCTACAAACATACAAACAAACATACAACTCAAACACATAACCCTCCTCAGTCGGGTAATTAGTATAATTTTGTCGTATTGCTCTCCGTTTATTCATCGATTTGCTCATTATTGATGGTTACAAAGCAAATAAAAATAAAATACGATTGCAGGTCCCGTTACGATTGTAATCTAGATTTCATCTACAAACTAACAAAGTGTCGTTTGCGTATATAAGTCAGTACCAATAATTTTTTAAAAAAATACGGATTCCGCACCGCCAAATAGAAAATGGAGCACCCAAGATATGCCGATCCGCTCGTACACACAAGCCTCACGCACACATTTACACCATGTTATGCCGATCGGCCGCCACATCGCAGCAAGATGTCGACCTTCTTAGTCGTGTTAATTCTGTCAAGTCCTCACGGATAATCAAAAACAATGCAGTCTTTTGTGATAAAATTGTGTGACAACCACAAATTATCCACTTATAATACGCACACATTCTTATTTAACTTGCAATCTATGTATGTCTGTTTAGGTCAAATTTTCGAAGCTGAATTAGAACCACATCCTCTTATCCTACGGAGTTAAATTTTTACATTTTGGTTCAGTTCCGACATGGATAAATAATATGGTTCCGATGACAATGCAATTTTATGGTAAGGAACTCTTCAACGGTTAAAGCACAAACACGAAATTTTGTATACGCATATAATTGTAATAGCCCGTTTTAAGTTACACCATGTCATGGCGACTGCATTAAAACTTTTTATTTATCTTATTTTAAGTTAAACCATCTTGGTCCAACCATCATCATTTTACAAGGAAGTATCGTTGGAGTTAAAGCAAACTCATAAAATTACAGCTAAATACTACGAACGACACATTAGGCGACTGATCTAAAACTATTCGTTTCGGGAGCAATCCCATAAAGTGCCAAAACGTCTTTGAAGATATTTACGCTCCTAACCGAATTCTTATAGAATCGTAAAAAGTATCGATACATTAAAATTTTAATTTTAACTATTTTCTAGACTTTTGGCCGACTGCTGTACCCGGAGACGTCAATTAACTTTTTACGAGCACTAAATCGTTATTTTTTTATGGGTTTTGTCAGAGTTTAATGCTGTTTAGCGCTAATTGATGTCTCGGGTACAGCAGCAAGTGACTAGATTCTGAAAGTTCTGAATGTTTAATGTTTGTTCCAAGAGTTCCACTGAGTTAGTGGAACTGAGAACTGGTTCCAATCGCTACGTTCCTGAAGCTAGTTGGTCAATATAACGTTGGAAGAGACGTCACAGTGCCGCGCATGCTCAGTCTCTTGTGACCGAATGACCTTTGCAGAGGCACTAACAAGTAATGCACACATAGAACGTAAGAGGTGGTATACATATCTTTACTTACAATAAAACATTAAATAACAAAAATTCTGAACAAGCAAGATAAATTTAAAAAAAAATGTACTCAAAACAAGCTACTGAACAAGAATATAACATTTTTTTAAACGGTGTCTGCCTGTCGGTGTGTTTGTTCGCGCATCACGTATAAACTCCTGGAACGATTGCGATGCGGTTTTCACTGTTGGATAGCTTAGAGTTTGACTTAAAAACTGGGGTACATAGTCCGACATAGATCTTAATCCGACGATTAGATGCCGATCAATCGATAAAAACTATTTGACGGCTCAACGAATTTTTAAGAAATGTAGTATATTGTACTTTTGATCCTAGAATAACACGAATGGGCTACTTTTAAATGAAATGACCACGCGGGAAATGCCGCGGGCAGCTAGTAATAACATATTAATATATTTTAAACTCCCGACGCAAAAAGAGAGCTGTTATAAATCATCAATCAGTGCGTCTTACCAGTAGTTATGACCTACGGAGCCGAAACGGTTAAACTAGTCCACAAGTTTAAGGTCGCTCAGTGAGCTATGGAGAGAGCAATGCTTGGAGTTTCTCTGAAAGACAAGATTCGTAATGAAGAAATCCGGCGGAGAACCAAGGTGACCGACATAGTTCAAAAGATAAGCAAGCTAAAGTGGCAGTGGGCTGGTCACATTTCCCGAAGAACCGATAACCGATGGGTAGACAAGTTCTCGAGTGGAGACCACGTTTAGGCAAACATAGTGTAGGACGCCCTGCGGCCAGGTGGAGTGCCGACCTGCAAAAGGCGGAAAGAAGAGAATGGATGACGGGAGCTGAATACCGAGCTCAGTGGCGTGCATTAGGAGAGGCCTACGTTCAGCAGTGGACAGATATAGGCTGATGATGTTGATCTGTGTCTGCTTGTGGCATCGTAGCTCCCAAACGTATGGACCGATTTGGATGCGGTTTTTCTGTTTGAAAGCTGATGGGATCGAGTTGGTTCTTAGATATAATTTGTGAAGATCGGGGCTTTATTATTTATTTATTTTAATTGTATCTATCTGTTTGTCGGATGGATATTTGTACCCGCGTCATGTAGAAAGTACAGAGCCGATTGAAAGGCAAAAAAGTGTAGAAGGCGAGCAATCGATAAAAAAATATATTTTTAGCAGCAGAATGGATTCTTATGAAATTTGGTAGGTCGATATTATGTACTTTGTATCGTACTTTTATCTCAAGAAAATCACCGCGGGCAAAGCCGCGGGCACACCCAGTAAATCATAAAAGGTATGCGTAAAGTTTATGTACACATTGTATGAAACGAATATGTGTGGAGTACTTACGGATAAGGGTGCTTAGCCGCTTTTGGCGGCAGATGTCCGTAATGGGCTTTTTATGGCGAGATTTATCTGATTGTATTGGGTGTTTTATGATTGGCATTTGAGATTTTATAAAGGTTAGCACTTGGGGTTTTATCCGCTTTTATGATTTTAGCATTAACCCCCTTTCGTGTTTTATATCCATACCAATATATAAAAGTGAAACGTTGTCTGTTTGTTAGTTTGTTTGGGGAGCTTTCACGCGATAACGGCTGGACGGATTTTGATGAAATTTATACCTTTTAATTCCACAAAAAAATAAAATTTTCCACGGGAAAACAAGAAAATGTTGATTACTCACTGTAAGTAACGGTTGCCATCACAGAATGGTCTGTGGTTGCCATGGAAACGAAATAATAAGTCTGTCAAAAAACATCCAGAACATTGGTTCTTAATATCCTAGAAGAAAATAGGATGCTTTTTTCGCGATAAACAGTAGTCCGCGCGGACGAAGTCGCGGGCGGGTAAACTAGTTCATTATATAGAAACATTATTAGACTAGTGGCTCTGTGAGCTGTAGACCTCGCGAGTCTGTCTTTGCATAGCTTAAAACTGAATAAATGTTCAGAACAGTTTTTGAAAAGTCTATAATATGTTTTTTTTTTTCAACCCCTATACCACGTCATTTTGAAAAATTTTGAGCAAGTGAATCAACAAAAAAACATATTATTATAGAACCTGCTCACAAAAATTCACGAGAATCGGTTGAGAAATGCAACCTGTAGAGGAGACAAGCCGGACATAAAAAAAACAACAAAAAAACATATAAACATATTGTCCGCCGGACATACGAAAGCATTTTTGCCCAAGCTGAAACGGAAACGCTTCGCTGCCGCTTCGCGCTCGCTCGGTCAATAAGTATAATTTTATAGGGGAGGGAAGAATGTGCAGTGTGCGCATCACACCAGGCCTTGTCAATCAAAGACTGATTTTGACGACATGATACTTCACCTTTAATCAGATATCGAAGGCTCTTGGTGACATATATTTTCCTTGAGCCTCCACTATTTTCTACATAATCTATACCTACTTATAATAAAGTAGTAAGTAGGAAAAAAGTCTGTGAAAAGAAGATATTTATTATTTAAAAATATAGCCTACGGTACTAAAATATGCTTACTGTCTGTTCCTCTGTTTTTTCGCGCATCACGTAAAACTACTGGACTGATTGCGACGCGTTTTTCACTGTTGGATAGCTTACCCCCCATTCCAATAAAAATGAAAAACATTTTGACGTTTTTTGTATGGCGTTTATGTCAAAAGCTGACGGACAGTAAACGGTTCGTTATAGGAACGGCATTTAGAGTTTGACATAAAACTGGTGTACTCAATCCGAAGAGTATCTAGAAGCCGAGCAATCGATAAAAAACTATTTGACGTTTGAAGTAATTTTGAGTATTGATAGTTTAGGTCCTGGAATAGCACATATGGTAATCATAACCCAGAGAAATAAACGCGCGGTACAGCTAGTAATAAATAATAGTTGCTTATACATAATTTAATCACTTAATTAACTTTACTTCTCTCCTTTTTCCAGAGACAGCCACCAGATTGACTTACCGCCGTTCGGCCAATACGCCACTGGCATCTTCTTCCTGGACAAGTTGCACCACCAGGACATCGAGCGCAAGTTCCAGCAGCTCGCCGAAGGACTCGGCCTGAGAGTCATCTGCTGGAGGACAGTGCCCACTAACAACTCTACTATTGGTCAGTACTGGTGTCGCGTTGGATAGTTACTAGACAGCCACACCATAGATATCCTTCGGATAGTAGAGTAACGAGGAGTAAGCGGCTGGCAGGAGTAACCCTATTTTTTGTAGTTGGGTAAAACACCCGCCAGTGGCAACCCTCGATCTCCGACTGACGGTAGGCATCAAGCTCGAAAACAATGTCTCGATACTCTACTGTCCGTAAGGATATATTGTGTACTGTGGCACAGAATAAATAATAGTACAAACTGTGGCTACACGCCAAAGCATTGAGCGCAAGTTCCAACAGCTCCAGGAACAGTAACTCTGCAATCGGCTGCAAAACTGCTATTTGTCCCTACTAAAATTGTACTCGGAAAATGTCGAATAGTTGGTGTGTTGGTGTACGCGAAATAATGAAGCCATGTCAATAAACAATAGTACAAGCCCGTAATTACACCATAACATGTTGTATGTTGTATAAGATCTTGCATCTCTCTTACTCTATTGAATATATTATATTGAATAAGCTGTGCCCGAGGCTTTGCCCGCATGTTCATTTTTCTGGGATATAAGAATACTATCTGTTATTCCAGAAGCAAAAGTGCCAATGTCACCAAACTTCGTTCAGACGTCAAATGTTTTTTTATCGATTGCTCGACTTCTACTCATCTGATTTAGATACCAAGTGCACCAGTTTTAAGTCAAACCCTAAGCTACAATGAAAACCGCATCGCAATTGGTCCAGTAGTATTTTTCGCAAACAAACAAACAAACAGACAGAAAGAGGTAATTTAAAAAAAACTTGTTTATTATCATATTTTAAGCTTTTTTTAATTATCTATAGAGACATGACTTTTTGTTAATAACCTTTTTGGTATTTTGAACGCGGACTATGGCAAGAAATTAAGAATTGATGCAGCCTCATGGAACGCAATTCAGAGTCGTAACAAGAAAGGTTGCCTGTCCACAAGCAAACGTAATCATGTCCATGGCTTGCGATGGTGTGTGGCTGAGGCCGAACCTCCAACGTTTGGTTGCAAACGTCACATTTTTTATTTGCTTCCTGTGCAGTGTGTGAATAAGTGATAATCTCTTGTTGCAGGCCAAGTGGCTCGCAACTCAGAGCCGTACATGCGCCAGGTGTTCGTCACCGGCGACATCAAGGATGAGACCCAACTCGCTCGACAGGTAACATACAATAGATTTTATAATTTAGCATTAACGCCTGCTTAGCGAGAACTGCTGAATCATAATACTAGTGGCTCTGTGAGCTGTAGACCTCGCGAGCACTAACTTTTTTGCAAACAATCTAGCGGTGCACAGTAGCGCCATCTAGTTACTTTATTGTAAAATTTACATTAATAACCAAGATGCTCCATCAATCCCTACCTAGTAGGTAAAGGGCTGATTCCACTGGTAGACCTAAAAGTGAGCAATTTACTGCATTTTGAGGAGCTTTTCTTCTCATCACGCCGAAGATCCTCATCAGATCTTCATCAAATTTTTATGAGACCTGTGTCACGTTTGTCAGTTTTTTTGTCAGTTATACAGGTGCAATAGAGTAGGGTCGCATTTAGCTGAAAATATAATAATAATATAATATATATTCGGGACAATTCCACACCAATTACCTAGCCCCAAACTAGGATACCCTGTAATATGGGCACTAGATAATGGACAAACAAACATAAATACGAATATCACACACCCATGCCTCGGAAACAAACTTTTCTGCTCATCACACAAATGATTGCACCTTGCAGGATTCGAACCCGCGACCGTTTGATTTCGTTCCTAGTGATTAACAAGGTAAAATAATAGGTTCAAAGTTCTCTTAATAGTAATACAAAGTCTACTTAGTAGACTTTGTATGTCTTTGTGTGTACTATTAAGAGAGATGAGAGCTTAACGGTTCAATATTGTAACTAGAATCCAACGACACCGGGTTCGGTCCTAGGCTCCGCACAAATGACTTTTTATGAGCGGTTTTCTATCGCTCCTTGCTTCAGAGGGCACCATAAGCTGTTGGTCCCGGCTGTTATTGATTAATAGCAGTTGTTAAGCCATGTCAGAGGCACTCGGGCGGCCTGACAAACTCTGACATCAGAGTCTAGCACTACCTCAAACGATAAACAAACAATAATATAAGAAGAGTAGAAAAAGAGAGGAAGAGAGAGTGGAGTAGAAGAGTAGTAGTAATAATACAAAGTCTACTTAGTCAAAAGTATTTATACTAACTAATAGGCTTTGTATTCTGACAAGGACAAAATTTGCGAAAATTACTCTCCTCTCTCTATATCTATCTATCTATCTATCTATCTATCAATTACTTTTTACCGACTGAACCAATCTTGATGAAATTTTGGTATGGAGATACTTTGAACCCTGGGGATTTCCGTAAAGTAACGTCCGAATCTATCAACAAATTGTAACATTGTCCAATAACATCTCATGTTTTCAGATATTCGTGCTCCGCAAGCGCGCGTCGCATGAGATCATAGTACCGGGCGCGAGGTTTTACATCTGCAGCTTGTCGCTCCGGACCGTCGTGTACAAGGGACTGCTCACTTCGAACCAGCTATGGGTGAGTGGGTGTCCTCTTCAGATATTCGTGCTCCGCAAGCGCGCGTCGCATGAGATCATAGTACAGGTTGCGAGGTTTTACATCTGCAGCTTGTCGCTCCGGACCGTCGTATACAAGGGACTGCTCACTTCGAACCAGCTATGGGTGAGTGGGTGTCCTCTTCAGATATTCGTGCTCCGCAAGCGCGTGTCGCATGAGATCATAGTACCGGGCGGGAGGTTTTACATCTGCAGCTTGTCGCTCCGGACCGTCGTATACAAGGGACTGCTCACTTCGAACCAGCTATGGGTGAGTGGGTGTCCTCTTCAGATATTCGTGCTCCGCAAGCGCGCGACGCATGAGATCATAGTACCGGGCGCGAGGTTTTACATCTGCAGCTTGTCGCTTCGGACCGTCGTATACAAGTGACTGCTCACTTCGAACCAGCTATGGGTGAGTGGGTGTCCTCTTCAGATATTCGTGCTCCGCAAGCGCGCGTCGCATGAGATCATAGTACCGGGCGCGAGGTTTTACATCTGCAGCTTGTCGCTCCGGACCGTCGTATACAAGGGACTGCTCACTTCGAACCAGCTATGGGTGAGTGGGTGTCCTCTTCAGATATTCGTGCTCCGCAAGCGCGTGTCGCATGAGATCATAGTACCGGGCGGGAGGTTTTACATCTGCAGCTTGTCGCTCCGGACCGTCGTATACAAGGGACTGCTCACTTCGAACCAGCTATGGGTGAGTGGGTGTCCTCTTCAGATATTCGTGCTCCGCAAGCGCGCGCTTCGCATGAGATCATAGTACCGGGCGCGAGGTTCTACATCTGCAGCTTGTCGCTCCGGACCGTCGTGTACAAGGGACTGCTCACTTCGAACCAGCTATGGGTGAGTGGGTGTCCTCTTCAGATATTCGTGCTCCGCAAGCGCGAATGCATGAGATCATAGTACCGGGCGCGAGGTTCTACATATGCAGCTTGTCGCTCCGGACCGTCGTGTGCAAGGGACTGCTCAATTCGAATCAGCGATGGGTGAGTGGGTGTCCTCTTCAGATATTCGTGCTCCGCAAGCGCGCGCTTCGCATGAGATCATAGTACCGGGCGCGAGGTTCTACATCTGCAGCTTGTCGCTCCGGACCGTCGTGTACAAGGGACTACTCACTTCGAACCAGCTATGGGTGAGTGGGTGTCCTCTTCAGATATACGTGCTCCGCAAGCGCGAATGCATGAGATCATAGTACCGGGCGCGAGGTTCTACATATGCAGCTTGTCGCTCCGGACCGTCGTGTGCAAGGGACTGCTCAATTCGAATCAGCGATGGGTGAGTGGGTGTCCTCTTCAGATATTCGTGCTCCGCAAGCGCGCGCTTCGCATGAGATCATAGTACCGGGCGCGAGGTTCTACATCTGCAGCTTGTCGCTCCGGACCGTCGTGTACAAGGGACTGCTCACTTCGAACCAGCTATGGGTGAGTGGGTGTCCTCTTCAGATATTCGTGCTCCGCAAGCGCGAATGCATGAGATCATAGTACCGGGCGCGAGGTTCTACATCTGCAGCTTGTCGCTCCGGACCGTCGTGTACAAGGGGCTGCTCACTTCGAACCAGCTATGGGTGAGTGGGTGTCCTCTTCAGATATTCGTGCTCCGCAAGCGCGAATGCATGAGATCATAGTACCGGGCGCGAGGTTCTACATCTGCAGCTTGTCGCTCCGGACCGTCGTGTACAAGGGACTGCTCACTTCGAACCAGCTATGGGTGAGTGGGTGTCCTCTTCAGATATTCGTGCTCCGCAAGCGCGCGCTTCGCATGAGATCATAGTACCGGGCGCGAGGTTCTACATCTGCAGCTTGTCGCTCCGGACCGTCGTGTACAAGGGACTGCTCACTTCGAACCAGCTATGGGTGAGTGGGTGTCCTCTTCAGATATTCGTGCTCCGCAAGCGCGCGCTTCGCATGAGATCATATTACCGGGCGCGAGGTTCTACATCTGCAGCTTGTCGCTCCGGACCGTCGTGTACAAGGGACTGCTCACTTCGAACCAGCTATGGGTGAGTGGGTGTCCTCTTCAGATATTCGTGCTCCGCAAGCGCGAATGCATGAGATCATAGTACCGGGCGCGAGGTTCTACATCTGCAGCTTGTCGCTCCGGACCGTCGTGTACAAGGGACTGCTCACTTCGAACCAGCTATGGGTGAGTGGGTGTCCTCTTCAGATATTCGTGCCCCGCAAGCGCGAATGCATGAGATCATAGTACCGGGCGCGAGGTTCTACATATGCAGCTTGTCGCTCCGGACCGTCGTGTGCAAGGGACTGCTCAATTCGAATCAGCGATGGGTGAGTGGGTGTCCTCTTCAGATATTCGTGCTCCGCAAGCGCGCGCTTCGCATGAGATCATAGTACCGGGCGCGAGGTTCTACATCTGCAGCTTGTCGCTCCGGACCGTCGTATACAAGGGACTGCTCACTTCGAACCAGCTATGGGTGAGTGGGTGTCCTCTTCAGATATTCGTGCTCCGCAAGCGCGCGCTTCGCATGAGATCATAGTACCGGGCGCGAGGTTCTACATCTGCAGCTTGTCGCTCCGGACCGTCGTGTACAAGGGACTGCTCACTTCGAACCAGCTATGGGTGAGTGGGTGTCCTCTTCAGATATTCGTGCTCCGCAAGCGCGCGCTTCGCATGAGATCATAGTACCGGGCGCGAGGTTCTACATCTGCAGCTTGTCGCTCCGGACCGTCGTGTACAAGGGACTGCTCACTTCGAACCAGCTATGGGTGAGTGGGTGTCCTCTTCAGATATTCGTGCTCCGCAAGCGCGAATGCATGAGATCATAGTACCGGGCGCGAGGTTCTACATCTGCAGCTTGTCGCTCCGGACCGTCGTGTACAAGGGACTGCTCACTTCGAACCAGCTATGGGTGAGTGGGTGTCCTCTTCAGATATTCGTGCTCCGCAAGCGCGAATGCATGAGATCATAGTACCGGGCGCGAGGTTCTACATATGCAGCTTGTCGCTCCGGACCGTCGTGTGCAAGGGACTGCTCAATTCGAATCAGCGATGGGTGAGTGGGTGTCCTCTTCAGATATTCGTGCTCCGCAAGCGCGCGTCGCATGAGATCATAGTACAGGTTGCGAGGTTTTACATCTGCAGCTTGTCGCTCCGGACAGTCCTGTATAAGGGACTGCTCACTTCGAACCAGCTATGGTTTACACACGCCAGAGCTCCAAACACTATGCTGCGCTCAAAACCGGTATTCTCCTCGGGAATAAAGCTGTCTTCGTCTTGGGCGAGCTTAAATCCCTCGCTGCACACTTATATGATTACACGACTGCCCAAAACAAAGAGTGTAATGTTTTTATGGTTCATGTATGTTTGTTTATTTGTATGTATAGTATGTATGTATGTAAGTTGCTTTATTCTTCCATTACTTTTAAATGCGTGAACAGATTTATACGTATATTAGGTATCGATAGAATCCTTACATCTCCCCGACTAACACAGGCAATTTTTTTTTTTAATAACAGTATGGCTCTATTTTCAAAGGAGAAAAAAAAATCTTTGATTTTTACACAATGGGTATCAAATTGAAGGCCTTGAAAAGCTCATTTTTAGAGTATATAATTTATTGGCATGAGTTATTTTTGGCAAGGCGTATTGTTTTAGCTTTTAGGCTAGTTATTTATAAAGGAAAATTATACGATCGCTTATTTATTAAGACCATGTGTCGCGCAGAAGCACAGATGATGCGGATTCAAGTCCCGTCCGTAATCCTAATTTTTGATTATAAGATCTTATAATTTTAAACATATCTGTATGTAAAAAGCAAGCAAGCTGTGGTAAGCAAGCGGTTTTGCTTAAAATCAAATAGGTAACAACAGATCTTGACTCCTTTGAGGCACTTTGGGAGCTAGTTGTAGAATCCTTCGTTTCGTTCGGGACACAATATGGCGCCCGTGACGTAAGACCAATAATAATCAACTATTTCGTTTTTCCAACAGGAATACTTCAAGGACCTGGTAAACCCCGCGTTCACAACATACCTGGCGCTAGTGCACACGCGCTTCTCCACCAACACCTTCCCCAGCTGGGAAAGAGCACACCCTTTGAGGTTCGTACCGGGAACTAGCTTATTATGAAACGGCCCACTCACCAGGTCGTCGATCCTTGGTCGCCATTCAAGAACATATCTTCCTCAAAGGCTATCGGTTCGGTAGGGCAAGACCAGGAATCACTTTAATAACACATCATGAATGACACCAAGGTTTTCATTTACTTCACAGAGTGCTTGCCCACAATGGCGAGATAAATACGTTGCGAGGTAACGTCAACCTGATGAAGGCTCGCGAAGGAGTCATGAAGAGCGAGCTTTTTGGTGATAGTGAGTATACTTTAGTCTGAACCTTTATATGTTCCACAGCTAGAATAGTTGTCTGATAGTAAATGCCTATGCTTATAAAAAGTATACAGCCGCCCAGTGCATTGCTCTAGCAACCTTGAAATGCTAGTCCTGGTTGTTATTGATTAATAACAGTCGTGAAACCGTGTCAGATGCCTTCGGGCGGCCTGAAAAACTATAACACTAGACGCAAGCATTGCCTCATACAACAAGCACGCAACGTTGAAGTAACTTTTTACTTTTAATAGCCCAGCAGTTTATCTCTCACTTCTTTGATTTGTTAATATTTTTCTTGTTTTAGCCTAAATTCCTCCTACATATAATCAAGTTGACTCCTAAAACTTTACTCATGATTGTCCTTTCCGCAGACCTAAAGAAACTCTACCCAGTAGTAGAGCCAAATCTCTCGGATTCTGGTTCAGCCGACTGCGTGCTAGAGTTCCTCCTTCACTGCGGCCAGAGATCCCTCCCCGAGGCTGTCATGACCATGGTGCCTGAAGCTTGGCAGAACGACATCACCATGCCGAAGGAAAAGAGAGACTATTACCAGTGGGCCTCGTCTGCTATGGAACCTTGGGATGGGCCAGCTCTGATCTCTTTCACTGATGGAAGATATATCGGTAAGTCTAGTAAATATGATTATGGTTAATGAAACCTGGATAAATGACATCACCATGCTAAGGAAAAGTACTTACTACCAATGGGCACCGTCTGCTATGGTACCCTGGGATAGGCCAACTTTGTTCTCTTTCATTCATGGAAGGGAAGGTATATCGATAAGTCTTTAATAGTCATAGTTAGATATGATCATTGTTATTGAAACCTGGCTGAATAACATTGTCTTGAATATATCGGTAAATATTTCTTACATTAACTTCATTATAATCTTCGAAGCCTCCTTCTATGCCGCTTGATGACTGGGCCTAGGACTAAGAAACCACAATACATTCATGTATAAGAATAGTGAAAGAACACGATATACACGACTACTGTACTAAACCATGACAGAGCAAAAGCTTCACGTTTCCTACATTATCAATATTTGTCGCTTGTTATAAGACCTCATCGTCGGCACGCGATTCTTACTTTACCACCGGTCTTTCGGTGGTATGTGAATAGACGCCCAACGCTTCTACTGCCGATGTACTAGCGTCTTAGTTTCCGATGCCTGATAACTCTTTTAAATATACCCAAAAGTGATCGTTTTATATCAATCGTTCTCTGCCGCAATTCTGATATCTCCTTACCTTGGTTTCAGGTGCGATTTTGGACAGGAACGGCCTCCGTCCGTCTCGTTTTTACGTGACCAGCGAGAACATACTGGTCATGGCGTCCGAGGTCGGCGTCTATGATGTAGACCCGGACAAAGTCATCCACAAGGTAAATTTATCGGCCTCTTTTGTAGACTGACCTCACAGATACGGTCTACCGGTACTTTTAGGCTTTGCGAGCAATTCAGCCGCTCGCTTGTAGTTATGTTAGTATTTATTATTATTTGTACACGACGCTATAAGTCCCGCCCCGACCTATCTGGCAAAAAAATAATTGTTATACTATTTTGTTGACAGTAAGTCTCGTACTTTTGAGGTAGACTTGAAATTGATAATTATTATGCTATGAAGAACCTTATTACTGTTAGTAACAGATACATAACTAGGTTTAGATAAGCCGGATATAGCCGCGGTTTCACTTGTTTTCAAGCTGCGCCCATAAGATTATCAATATTACATCATCGTTTACCTTTTTTCGAGTTTTCGTGGCAATATCATGAGGCAAAGTCTCAAATTCACAGAAAGATAGTGAAGATATATAGAGAAATAGTACGGTAGATAGCTCAGAATATAAAACAGCTTTTCATCCACCAGGATCGATGTCCGTTGTTGAATAATTCATGTGAAAATTCAATGTGATTGTTACAGAGCCGCCTAAAGCCCGGGCGGATGCTGCTGGTGGACACTGTAGAACAGAAGATCATCCAGGATGTGGAGCTGAAGATGAAGATCGCGCGCAGCCGCCCGCACTCCGACTGGCTTCGGGAACAGGTAAGATACTCTTAATGATCATCATCAGCCTATTGTTCCCACTTAGGCCTTCTCACAGATAGAGGGGATGGGCCATCATCATAATCAGCCTCTTAACTAACCACTTATAGGGAACTCAGAGAGAGAAAGAGAGAGAGAGAGAGAGAGAGAGAGAGAGAGAGAGAGAGAGAGAGAGTGGAAGCCATAATTAAAGCGATGATTGCTCAGTTTTGTATTGTATGGTTGGTTGTGTGGCCGCAGGGCGCGGGTTCGAAACCAACTAACCGTGCAAGGTCACCTTGGTGCTGGTAGAGCACACTAGTATCCACTTGGCAAGCTACCCTCAAGCAGAAAGTCTGAACATTATTTTAATTACAAGCACATATTAAAAGTTTATATAACCTTCCTACCTCCCCCTCCTTTCAAAACTTCATCAGTTCCAAACAGATAGACCGCATCTAAATCGGTTTTTTCGTTTGTAAGCTACGATGCCACAGACAGACAGACAGACATACACCATACACCTTAAACTTAATATCCCTCCAGAAAGTTGGGATCCCGCAATCTCACGGGATCCAGCATCATTTGTATACAAAACATTTTGTTCAGAATATCATTCGGCTTAGTTAGTTTAAATGTTTAAAGTTAAGTATTAACATTGTCATCAACTTTTGTTCAATTTATTAGGTATATTTACTATTATTGTTTTCGATTATTATTTCATGCAACTATTTACATTATTTCTGATTGTCCTATGAAATCGTCATATGTGTAAAAAATAATATATAATAATATAATATAACGCAGAGTCACATATTTCTAGTCTACAACCCAAGAATTAACTTTAGAAAATGGTACAATTGGGTTGACTTTGCAACAACTTGAGTTTCCTATATATTAAACCATAAATAAATATGCTACCGATACCGATATTCTGAGGTTAGTTCATGTGATCATGACAACAATCTAATTTCAAATATCATATAATTTCTGTATCATTTGTATCGATAAACATTTGTAACATTAAACATTCTGTTTTTCTGTGCTGCGTACGGGATTCGGTTGGGATCAAAAAATAAATTATGTTTATTCAGATGGTGAGTTTGCAACTGGTAAAGCATGAGAGTGTCAACACAACAAAATTGCTGTTTGAGTTCATAAATTAATATAACCTATTCAGAAATCGCTTACAATTCTTTGAAGATCAAAAACTGGTATCTTCATCGATGTAGAAGTAGATATGTGTTTTCTTAACAAATTGCTGCGAATATTGGCCCGAAGGACTTTACAAAGCCAAAATAAAATAGTTTCGCCTATGTCATAGTTTATTTTTCACTACCCAGTAAAAATGTAACTCATCAGACACAAATAAAGAAGGAAACTGGGACGTGATACCCGCTTACGTAGTTTTTGGTTATGTATAACTTTCGCCAATAACATAAAAAACTTCGTACCTATTCTTGAAAATGTCTCAAATTTTATAAAGGCTTTGTTTATTTGCTTATCAAAGATGAACAAAAAAAACTTATTTATAAATAGTAAATTTCCTTTATTTACAATAAAAAAGTAATCTAAAATCTTATTTTTTTTAGAATGCTTTGTTATCGATTTGTGAGCTACTATGAAAGTTTCAGCCGGATAGCTAATCGGGAAGTGCTCGAAATTTGAGTTGCAAGATTCCACCCGGAACGACAAACATACAAGAAAGCAACTTTATAAAAACGTGGTAATAAATAAGAAATATCAGTAAACTAACTCCACCAATCCGCGATTTTTATCAAAATTCCAAGTTCGTGGAATGTTTCAACCATTGTGCCCATTTCATGGTCTATGGTGGAAACATCGTGGTGACAGGATTAGCCCGCCAGATTGCGTATTCTAGATGCCGAGAATGCGCCGGACGTTTTTATAATCATAGGGATCGATTTATTAAAACGCAATACAGGGAGGCATACTGTATTGCACGCGACGTCTCGTTTAAACCCGTCGCGCGTCTTGTTTACAAAAATTAATGATTTCATATATAAAATGTCGCTCGACGCGCGAGTTTCTACTAGTACATAAAATCTGATGTGTTACATTTCGCTGGGTACTACAAAATCGTGCCCCTCCTATCTCCAGTTGTTTCTCCGTAGATAACAATGGAAGAGATCCACCAATCGGTATCGCCGGCCGGTTCCCGCACCATAGTGACCAACGGCGTGGCTGTTCACAACGGCTCCACCATCACCGGCCTCGCTGACAAGAGGCTCGGCCTCTTTGGATACACTATAGAGTCTATCAACATGCTACTGCTGCCTATGATTCAGCACAAGTGAGTAGAAAAGAGAACGGACTTGGCGGTCAGACAGGCTTACAGTAAAATAATTTTATTCTCTGTACCTCCTGCGGCCGGACCATGTAACCTGTATGAATTTGAAACCAACAAGCGTCCTAAATAGCACTTAGATCCAGCGCATCAGAGTTCATATTTGCTTTGTCCATAATTTCGTTATACAGCTCAAATTAATATCAACCCTAATGCGCGGCATTTAAGTGTAATTTAGCATGCACGCTTGTTGGTTTCAAATAGCTACAGGTATTAGATGGTACCTGCACTGCTGAGAACCAAAAAGTTCTCTATATCCTTCCCCAAATATCGATTAGTCCCGGAAATACATATTTTCTTACTTTTTGGTTCGCCCCGATGTGAAACGCTCGCGATTACAATATTTTTATGACTTTTTGACTCAATAACTACATATCTTAAATTAAAGAAAACCAGTTTTTTAATATTCACACAAAGCCTTTTCATATCTCATACTATTAACCTAGAGTTCCAACAAAACAGGATATATCAATGGACGAATACCTGATATATAAAATGATAACACTGCTCAAATGGAAGCTCATTGTCTGATTAAGAGACATTGCTTTGCAAATGAAAGATATTTAAAAAAAAAACATTTGACCTGATTGTCTCACTTTTAGTTAAGCTTATCGCACTAAACCTCTAGGACTACAAAATTCTAGTGTTAATAACTACTTCATTGAATAAACAAACATACTACAATTCGAAAGTTATCATCGAACAAACAAACATACATACACACACAGATCCGTTCAAATTAATTTGTAGACCTTGCTTTGCTCGGTCAAAAATCTGATGACAAAACAGCGATGCTTTTTATCCGACTGCCCTTACATACGTCTTAAACATCCAAGTTTTACAAAGCTATTGAATGTTTGTCATTCGTCCGCGCTAGTTTGCGTTTCGTATTTACTCCATTAATAACTTCTTCAAAGCCACTGCAGCACAGCAGTGTTATCATTTTCTTCAACTACACTGTTATTTATTCTGTGCCTTAATGTTAAAATCGTTCACAGCAAAGAAGCTCTTGGCAGTATGGGCAACGACGCGCCGCTCGCGTGTCTGTCGCAGTTCCAACCGCTGCCGTATGAATACTTCAAACAACTGTTCGCTCAAGTCACCAACCCTCCTATTGATCCATTCAGGTAAGATTTGGTTACCACCCACATGGCCCAATTCGATGCTAGGCCTTTACTGTAGGAATGTGCCTATAAAGCAGGGATTGCCGATATTATGTTTCACTTGATTTTTACATTGACACTTATAATTAATTTAGGCAGATTGCACTAATCCATTGACAAATAAAAAAATACTCAACAACAAAAACATATCATTTTTATTTTGATAACTTTTACAGAAGTGGCAATTTTATGTGCTGTATCCGTATACGTACATAATAAATAGTGACTATATTTGTTTATAAATGTCCGAATTTTTCGAACTCTGACATAATGTATATCGGTAGGTATATGTACATCCAACTGACCACACTAATTTCTATTAGGTAGATGAGCAATGTCAGAATTTTAAGACAATACCTAAATACTTACCTAAACTGTTGTATTTCCAGGGAGAAGATAGTAATGTCCCTCCTGTGTCCCATCGGACCAGCCCCAAACATTCTGCAGCCGAGCGCAGAGTTCGTGCACCGCATATTCCTGCCGCAGCCCATACTGTCTTTACCGGACTTGGACGCCCTGAAACGCACAACACATCGTGGGTGGAAGGTAAACCATGACTATTCGCAAATAAAGGGGTTTTAATGTCATGATAGTAAAAAACGAAGATAAATTATCACATTCCAAGATTGAAAAGATAAAATTGTACAGTTATATTCACTTGACCGCCAGCACGCCCAAGTTTACGTAGTTTTGATTGTATAACTAATTTTTACTTTGGTGTCTAACAAGTTAACAATCATTTGAGTTTGAAGAGAAAATCTCACTTTCATGTACCAACTCGGAGTTATGTACATGGAAAGGAAATACCCTTCTTACTACCTACCGGCGAATTCGGAAATACGCCCGTTAGAGAAAAGAGCACCAAGGAAGTCTATATAGATGTTATTTTTGTAATTTTTTTAAATATCTGTTTACAGAAATTATAATCATCAAAAGTGGGATAAAAATACATTGACTACTATAAAAGCAGCATCCGTTCATGAGTATGACTTGTGTACCAGCCAATAGTTAAGTACGGTTTTCCATCGCTCTGTGCTTCGGAGGGTACGTGAAGCTGTCGGTCCCGGCTCTTATTGATTAATAGCAGCCGTTAAGTCATGTCAGAGGCCCTCGGGCGGCCTTACGAACTGACACCAGAGGCCAGCACTACCTCATATGAGAAACAAACCAGCCATCCATGTTCCGGTATACATAATTAAGTGTGATCTTTGTAATGTAAGTTATATTTTTATTATGTTGGGTACATTTTCACACTTGTATTATGTGTGTAAAGTTTGGTGGTTAAATCGTCCTAGAAAGTTTGTGAGTGTGTATGTTTGTTACTCCTTCACGCTGAAACGGCTCAACGGATTTCGATGATGTTTTGTAATTAGGTCCTGGAATAAAACATATATACATATACTTACTTTCATCATCATAATTATCTATAATAATAAAATACCCGGTGGTCTCGATAATCTTGACTTCTGAGACGGGTAATAGTCACCCATCCTTTTCCTGTACGGGTTGACTGCACTGCATTTTCCCAGCTGCAGCATTCAAATAATGTGTTACTGTTTCAGACGAAAGTAATAGACTGCACATTCGACATCGCGGACGGCCCGGCCGGCGTGGAAGATGCGCTCACCTGCATCTCCGGCGAGGCGCACGCGGCCGCACTCGCGGGGTACAAGCTGCTGGTGCTGTCGGACCGCGCCGCCGGGCCCACGCGGGTACCGGTCAGCTCGCTGTTAGCGCTAGGTCAGTGGTCAATACTACAGGATTAAATACTGGCATTCTTCCAAACGGGGGTTGTTGACCGCCCGCGTAGATCGGCTGGGGAGTTTATGTCACTCGACAATTAGATCGGTCAGGGGCTTTGTTGCTCGACGATTAGATTGGCTGGGGGCTTATGTCACTTGATGACTAGGTCGGTCAGGAGCTTTGTAGCTCGACGTTTGGTTTTTGACGGCCGGTTGGTCTAGTAGCTAGTAACACTAGGAACGAAATCAAACGGTCGCGGGTTCGAATCCTGCAAGGTGCAATCATTTGTGTTGAGCAGAAATGTTTGTTTCCGAGTCATGGATGTCGATATTCGTATTTATGTATATTTATCCGTTATCTAGTGCCCATATTACAGAGTATCCTAGTTTGGGGCTAGGTAATTGGTGTGGAATTGTCCCGAATATAATTATTTATTTATATATTTATGAGATCGGCTGGGGGGGTTATGTCACTTGATGACTAGATTGGTCATGGGCTTTGTTGCTCGACGATTAGGTCGGCTGGAGGGCTTACGTCACTTGATGATTAGATCGGCCGGCGGGGCTTTGTTACTTGACTTGATGACTAGATCGGTCGGGGGCTTTGTTGCTCGATGATTAGATCGGCTGGGGGTCTTATTTCAGTTGATTACTAGATCGGTCGGGAGCTTTGTTGCTCGACCATTAGATTGGCTGGGGGCTTATGTCACTTGATGTCTAGATCAGCCGGGGGCTTTGTTTCTCAACGATCAGATTGGTTGGGGGGCTTATGTCACTTCATGATTAGACCTGCAGGAAAGTTTATGTCCCTCTATGATTAGAACGGCCGGGGGTTTATGTCCCTAGACGATAAAAAAAGGATCAAATTAAATCAGGCTTTGTTACTCGGCGGTGTTTGGAATGTTACATAAAACATAGATTGGGGTAGATTACTTTACTTTGCAGAGGTCACGTCATAACTATCCAAGTCAAGACACTAAAGGCCCTAATCGAAGTACGAGATATTATAAGGGCCAAACACTACGTTCTCCTGCTAACTGTACGGTTGTTATCTGATTACAGGCGCAGTGCACCACCACTTGATAGAAACGCGTCAGCGCATGAAAGTGGGCATCCTTGTGGAGACAGCCGAGGCGAGGGAAGTGCACCACATGTGCGTTTTATTGGGTATGTTGCACTTATCATTTATTAGCTTTTGCCCGCGGCATCGTCCACGTGGACTACGGTTAAACAAGATAAAATGAATCCTATTTTCTTCCCAAACTACCTCCTTACCAAATTTCATTAAGATCGGATCAACCGTTTAGTAGTAAAAGATTGATTGAGCTACTTTAGCTTTTATAATATTAGTATGAATACACTGGGGTCCCGGTTCGGGCTCACAAAGGGTAAAACAAAAGGTTTTTTTAGTTAAAATATCGATAAAATATCTGACATAGTAAAACATACGGCACTGCAAAAGACGTTAAGGCCAATGATTATGAGCAGGTTACTGGCTACTGCCAGCATAGAATACAGCTCGGAGCATAGAATACTTTCCATGATTGAGTTTCAAAATTATAGAATGTCACTAAATATCGCAGTAATCATGTCAACCACTTTACTGCATACATTAAATCCTCATTATCAATCCCATCTTTATTACAGCAAAACCTTCAATACATGAATAAGCTGTTTTTTTTATTTTATTTTTTCATTATTCTCTATTATTTTTCAACCCTAATAACTAAATCAAATGAAAATATTGTATTGCGCCAAACGCCTAAATAATTAATATCATATTAAAAAGTCTCTGTAGTTTCACTCTTATTAATATTACTAGCTGTACCCTCGGGTTCGCCCGTGTGGTCATTTATCTATGTTAAAAATTACCTATGTGATATTTCAGGACCAAAAGTACCTATAAAGTACAAAATACCAAATTCGTTCAGCCGTCAAATAGCTTTTATCGATTGCTCGGCTTTTGCTCATCGGATTGAGATACCAAGTACACCAGTTTTTAAGTCAAAACCTAAGCTATCTAATAGTGAAAACCGTATTGCAATTGATCCAGTAGTTTTAAGTGATGCGCGAACAAACAGACAGACACGATTTTTATAAATGTTATATGCTTGTTCAGTAGCTTATTATGACCATTTTTTTAAATAAACTTTTTGTACAGACTTTTTTGTACTTCCTGCTTTATAATAAGTATGGATTGATTATGTATGTTAGTCCATACATACAAATAAATAAATCGTCGATATCTTCCAACTTCCAATCACTTCCTCTACTAATCACTAGTTACTTAATTAGTTTTAGTACTTATTGAATTTTAATGTGTTACTTAGCCTAGCATATACAATAGCACCAAACGTAGGTTAGAAGTTGAAGGAGTTGAGATTGAGTATGTCCATGAGTACTTATATCTGGGCCAATTAGTCTCTTTCCAGGCGAGACAAGAAACAGTTGCTCGACTCACCGAAAACGCCTGGAGGAGCTATTGGTCCATGAAAGACCTGATGAAGGTTAAACTTACATTAACCCTTGAAAAAAAACTCACGGACATATGCATTCTGCCCATCCTCACTTACGGTGATCAGACTTGGTCTTTGTCAGAATATCAAAAGCACACTCTAGCGGTTTGCCAGCGAGCTATGGAGCGCAGTATTCTGGGAGTCAAACTTTCTGACCGCATCAGAAACAGCATACTGCGCTCCAATACACAAATCGACGATGTTGGTCATAAAGCTGCCAGTTTGAATTGGGACTGGGCTGGACACATCTGCCGCATGTTGGACGAGCTGTGGGCTAAACTCACCACTGAGTGGAGCCCACGCAACGTTAAATTAGACGTTCGTGGCAGGCCCAGAAGGAGATGGCGGGATGAACTGGACTCCTATTGGAAGGACTGGCAAGTCAAATCCCTGTATCATGGAAGGAGGCCCTACCCTCCTTCCATGAATCACGATACAGGGGCCTGCCTTTGCCTTCCAGTGGGACAAACCAGGCCAAATAATAAATAAATAACTTAGTGAATACATATTAAATTACTCATAATGTTTGTTCAGGTTACGGCGCCGACGCCATCTGCCCCTACCTGGCCTTCGAGCTGGCCTTCTCTCTCCGCAGCGACAACATCCTCGACCCGGGCCTCACCGACGACGACATCTACAGCGCGTACCAGAAGGCCATCGAGACCGGCCTCGCCAAGGTCATGGCCAAAATGGGCATCAGCACCTTACAGTCATACAAGAGCGCGCAGATCTTCGAAGCCGTGGGCCTGAGCGAAGAAGTGGTTGATAAGTGCTTCAGAGGCACTCAGTCGAGGATTGGTGGAGTCAACTTTGTAGTTTTATCCAAGGAGATCTTCGATAGACACGCAATGACGTACGGAGATAGGACTGATTCGCTAGTTTTGAGGTAAGCTATCGGGATTATTGTTTTTTTGTACCAAAAGGCCATCGAAGCCGGCCTCGCCAAGGTCATGGCCATAATGAGCAACAGTGGTCTTCTGTTCTACAAGAGTGCTCTAGGTCTTGGAAGCCTGTAGTTAAGTGAAGGTCGATAAGTATGTAAGGAGTCCTCCTTGAGAATCTGTCCTAGGAAATCGTCAATAGGCACGCGATGACGTATAAAGAGCGGACGGACTATTTTTGAGGTTATCACACATTTTTGCTTAGTTTTTAGTACGGGCGATATACACCATTTTATATATATTTATAAAATGATTATACTGTTCTTCTAGTAGATTTATTATGACACCAGAGGCCAGCACTACCTCATATCATACGACAAACAAACAGTAGATTTATTGGCAAATGGCCTTGCTGGCCGGGTCAGACTGGAAAGAAGACCTTATCGTGTTTTGATGATCACATAATTATTACTAAATGAAAGACACACAAAGGTGAGAGTTTCGGCGGAAATGCAAAATCAAGACGTTGTTGCTTTGTTTTTAAAAGCTTTTATTTAAGACGTGGCTCCAATTTTTAGGTTTTTTTCTCTTAAATATGCAAAAAGAAACGTTATTTTCAGAAATATTTTAATTTTTCTACTCAATGGCTTCCGTTTTATCTCTAAAATAAATCTCACAGCATCGAAATATAGTTTATTATCCACTGTCAAGACAACTAAATAATTAGCCTGCCAATAAAATAAATAACTTTTGAGACTTACGTCATTTAGTTCCGAGCTAAATTGTGTGTTCAAACAGCGTTCGCGATATTCAACCTTGTTACACAGGCACCTCAGTGCTTGTTGCGGGTAGCGGGTGGCAGAGTGTAGAGGGGAGTGGGGAGTGGGAAAATTTATAAATGGAGCCTGGCCTTAACTTCACTTGTATGATATACTATCTATGTATTTCAGTCTGTCCAGCACAGTATCCTTATTGTCTAACTCTGGTGATAATGAAACTGACGTTCATTTACACCATTATGAACATGAATCTCCCAATTCGAATTGTCTAACTATCCACCGGTGATCTCCTCGGTGATCTTCACCGAGTCCCCACTATCAGCGGTTTTTAAGCGAAATGAATGAACGAAACATCATATTTTGACATATATTGGTATTGTCTAAATTTTCATCGTCACCGAGACATGTCAAATGAAAAAGGGTGGCTCTGTCCTAACCTTTCGTATCAACTGGCTTTGAGTTTGTGACAAAATTATAGTTTTATTGAATTAAAAGTTGACTGTTTGCGTAAGTTCAAAGGGAAGGGGTAATCTAGGTATCATAATTAATTAATTGCGGTTTATTAATTTCAGGCATTAATTCTCCGAAAACTCGACTTCCAAACTTGCGAAAGTCAAACAGAAAATTCACTGTTTTTTTGTGATATATATAGTTCGATACAAAGAGAATATTTCGATATTTACTTCTACTAGCACTTATTTCAGTTTAACATATCTAATTTATTCGATTACCTACAAAAACATAAAATGAAGAATATTTTGATGGGCGAATTTGTAGCCAACTGCAGAAAAACAATATCTCCAAACTAATGGATAGGCCTCTCAAGCCCCTAATATTGGTGCTGACCATGTGGCTATTATAATGTTTAACAACAAATATCAAAAAAATAGACCAATAAATTATTATCTCTATGCACTTCAAATCAGAAAAGTTTTGATAACAAGGTGGACAGTGGAAACTAAATATTTCCCAAGTAACACCCAGGTGGACAAAGGTAAGCTATTGTAAAAAAAAAAACTTTCCACGGTTCATCCAGGTGGTCGTAAGAGATGGATTGGCTAGTGCCCTGACTGAGAGTCAACAAATGGTTGCAAGTTCGAATCTCGCAAGGTGCAATCATTTGTGTGATGAGCACAAATGATTGTTTCTGAGTCATTGATGTAATATTAGTTTATATCTATGTATGTTTATTTATAGAATATTTTTGATGAGTTAATTTGTAGCCAGCTGCAGAAGAAAAACATTTCCAGAAGGTTTTGAGGAACAATCACAGGCCTATTTACACCCTAGACCATTCATTATGAAAGAATTTGCAAAAATAACAGTCTAAATGTATTAAAAGTATTGACAAAAGATACCAAGTCATATTAACAATTAAAACACAAGTATAAGTACAAAACCTAAAATGATACCTTTATAGGTAATCAGTTAAAATTTCATCGGGAACTGCCTACTTTCAACCCATATCTAATGCACCTTTTTTTATTACGTTTTATGCAATTGTTTGACCATGATCTCAGCTGATGGAAAGCGATGATGTGGTCGAAAGTGTAGCACCCTTGCCTAGTAGATACCTATTCACTCTTGACTTGAACACACCTGGATTCATTATATTTTACCAGAAACTGACGAGGGCAAGGCATTCCACTCTTTTGCAGATCTTACAATGAATGAAGAAGCGTAACGCTTCGTGCTTGTGTGTGGTATTTCTATCATAAAAAGGTGCCGCTTTGCCAATATTCTAGTTTGTACGGTGATAAGGGAATTAGATTGTGCAGTTCTTATGCTCACTCTCCATAGTGCAATCTGATAACTTGAATTTTGCACATTGTCATATTTCTCGTTCAAAAAGGAGGTGAAAAATTCATTTTGTCATTTACATTCAGTGCCACTACATTTGGCAACCAGTTGGCCGAGTGGCTAGTGACCCTGACTGAAAGTCAACCAATGGATGCGGGTTCGAATACCGCAGCGTGCAATCATTTGTATGATGAGCAGAAGTATTTGTTTCCGAGATATGAATGTAATATTCATATCTTTGTATGTGTACTCGTATCTATTGTCTAGTACCCATATTTAGTGCATTCAGTGTATTTATGTCAGCGTACAATACATGCAAAGTTTTATAAATTTTTCTTATTTGTTTCAGATTGAGTGACATGAATACTACTGGCATTTACTCTGGTTTAGAGATTGTTGTAAGCTATAAGACTGCCGATTGTGTTACCACTACTTCTATATTATATTATGCACAATGACCGATTTACTTCTAAGTATATACAATAAAGAGTTATCTATCTATCTATGTTTTGTTGTTATTTTTTTACTACAAATTATTATGTAAGTAGAAACATACATTAATACCTATGAAATAGTATGTCACATGCGACATACCTACCAACTGATTCACAGACAACACACAGCCTAAACCGGTGGACCTAGAGATTTGCAATTTGGAGGAAATATTTCTTTAAATTTCGAACGAGGCTGGCAATATTAGCACAAGAGCAAAGCCTCGGCATGCAGCTAGTTTTAGCATAAATACAGACTGAGTATGGATAGAGAAACAGAAAATTAAACAAATTTTATTAAATAGCATGTTTATGTTATTGTAAAAACCTTTCTAAAAAAAATATAACGGGCAAGTGTCTTTATTAAATAAGGATATACATAAAACATTCTAAAAACTTACAAGCCATTAATGGCTCACTGGTAGCCCACTAATTACAATGTAATTATATAGTAATTCACAACAACAAAGTAAATATTTCCAACACACCATTTTATTCAAATGGTATAAAAAAGTGCAGTAACTAGGTATATACCTACATATTATAATACAAATATAACAAGTAGATTTGAGAAGCAGCATCCTTTTGCATTTTATGGACATGCTATGAATCTCTTCCCGCTGCAATCCGACTTGAAATGATCCTGTTTACTGTGATAGACACGTACTGAACTGAATCTGAAAATAAAGATATAGCTATGATCATTTGTCATTATCTACATAACAAGTAGTAATAGTCAATATTGTAATATGCAGTATTACTTTTGTAGAGTTAGATCAAATTTGTAAACAATTCAAAAGAGAGGTTAATTTGTTGTATGTCTGATGTCTCTACAGTTTCTTAAGGTGGTGTCTAACTGTGTAGCTAGAGTTTTATATAGTCAATTAATTACCTATGAGACTAAATATAGACAGATAGATAACTCTTTATTGTACATACACCAAAAATATACAATGTCCCGCTTGGGGGGGTGTGTATTATGCATTTCTCCCTGCCAGCCTTTATACCCAAGCCTGTCAATAATAATTATTAGGTATGTACCTACCTAGTTAATAAATTATAATACAAAATATAGGACTACAGAAAGCTTGAGTTCTGTTGATGAATGTTTTCTTCTATTGGGGAATGTTTTACAGAAATCAACATTGGTTATGCAGCAGTATCTTATCTGTATACCTCCTTCTTAGTCTTTGCCGTGAAGTAAAATTACACAAAACATAACCGATTATGTATGCATTGAAATGAGGTAAAAATCCATTAAAATATGTATGTTGTTGATGAGCATTTGTGAAAATGCATATACCTAGTATATATGTCTATGTACCTAGTAGGTCAACTACATCTCACAAATACATCTCACAAAGCAATTCCACTTTTGGTTTATCCACGTTTCGCACAAACTCACACAAATCTTGTGACTATAACCTAACTATTTCATAATATTTTTTTTCCATTTGATTTTCATTTCATTATTGATTGCTAAAGTAAACAACAAACAAACACATACTTTAGTATAAGTAGTTATGGTCCAGAATAAATAATAACTTGCAAACCAACGTTTCGTTCTACGCAACGTCAGACAATAATATACTTGAAAATTATTTTTTGAAGAATATCCATTTATTAAACAGCATAACTAATAAAAATTAGATTATAATAAACAAATAAAACACTACACATGTTTATATGGCTAATTTAACATTTTACAACCATTATTTCAAAAAAGCACTAAAAAGTGCTCAAAGCTGTTCTTCATGAAATGGAACGCAAGAGCATATGTTTTTGGTGTTACGTAGTCTGTGGAAAGAACGAAATGGCCTTCACTTTTTCAAGACGATTACCACCGAAAATATTTGACAATTCCCCTGGACGGCGAACTGGAACCGCCAATGGTAATGGTAATGGATTTGATTGCCATTGCCAGAGTGAGACAATAAGGCTGCTGGAATCTTGCAATTAAAATTTCGATCACTTCCCGATTAGCTATCCGGCTGAAAGTGGCATAACAAAGTAAAGAAAAAAAAGAGAAGGCATTTTAAAAAAAAGCTCATAAAAGCCTTTTTTTAAATTATAGTTATTTTTCTGAAACAACACTGCGGTGCAATAACCTGTCCTCAACATTCGCTGTCCCGCAGGAACCCTGGCAACTACCACTGGCGTGCGGGCGGCGAGAAGCACATCAACGACCCCATGTCCATCGCCAACCTGCAGGAGGCGGCCGTCAACAAGAGCAACTCCGCTTACGATAAATTCAGGTTTGTGGACGCTTTGAATGTCACTTTTAGAGATACGTATTTGAAAAGGAATAACGAAACCCTTATGGTCACTCACGTTTCGGTCTGTCACAACTATATATCTTTAAAATTACGAAAAGTAGAAACTTGAAATAGTGTTAAAGCATACCATCATGTTTTTCAACAACATGTTTACTAACAAGTTTTCAAAAAGATTGCCGAAAATATAGTGCAAATAGTAGATTGTCTTCTTCTTACGTGTCATTGGCACAACAACTCAAAATAAATTAGATGATTTTAGATGTGGTTTGAATAGAACCTTGCCACCTTCACCCCATTGACCGTGGCATCACTGAGGTCTTCACTTGTGCAGGTAGTAGGGCACAAGGGACAGGTGAGCAAATGGGACTTCGTTTGGATTCACATTGAATTTGAGTGGGGTCACGATAGCCCCATTTGCACATACTTTGTCTACAACGACCGATCTGGGTCCGGAGTCGGTTGATGGACCTCCAGACTGGCCACGGAAGATCACATCCGGGGGAAGATGTTCTTTCGTTTTAAAACCTGGTGGTGCTGGGTGTTTCTCCTTCCAGAGAGTGATTTTAAGTTTGTCTGGATGATCTTCGGTGGCTGTTGTACTGCGCAGAAAGCTTTTACGGCTTTTTAACCGGGCATTTTGTGGAAGTTGTCGTCCGTAAAGAGGATGTCGGTAGTCCCGTTCTTGCTTCGACTTCTCTATTGCACAAGCAACATCTCGTCTTACGGACGGTGGAGCAATGCCAGCCAATGGATAAAACATTAGAAACAGTAGATTGTACAACAAGTGCATAAAACAAGCCTTTCTATCGGAGACATTATCCGCCCGTACCGAAGGCGATAGATAGATATTGAAGACGAGGATATAATGCCGTGTTTTATAAAAGAGCTTTTCACTTCGATTGAGAGGAAATTTAAGTTATATTTAAGTGCAGTTTTATGTCTCCTACACCCTGCATAAACAAGAACTTTACGAGCATTGCTATAGTGCCTAAAAGTGATTTACTTCTCTAATTATCTATGGTCTCCGACCCGAGCCTAAAGTTTCAAGAGGAATTTTGAAAATAAAAGTGGTGGGAAAGAAGCTCTCGTCTTTTCTTTGCAGTATTTGAATAAGATATCACTGTTTAATTTCTTCGCAATCGAAGTGAAAAGCAGAGAGTATAACTCGTTTATAAAACAAGGCATTTAATCCTTAACTTCAACATGTACCCTCGCCTTCGGCTCGGACGGATAAATGTCTCGGATGTAAAGGCTTGTTTCATGCACTTGTTGTACAATCTACTATTTCACTTCTCATGCTCTTAAAGTTCATGTTTATGTTATGCTCTGGTGCATGAAAGTGTTTGTTTCTCTAATAAGACTTAAGACAATTAGGCCCTGGAGCCAAACACAATACAACTCCATAGAAAAACATGTTTTATTTGTTGTTAGTCCACTTCGCTTACGGCATACAAATCCATTTGAACATCATAATCATTTGTAATGTAGCGTTTCGTTCCAGGGAGAGCGCCCTGGAGTCCATCCGAGCATGCACGCTGCGCGGACAGCTCGAGCTCGTCAAGTTGGACGAGCCCATACCGATAGACGAGGTGGAACCCGCTGTCGAGATTGTCAAACGGTTCGCTACGGGTATGTGGAACCTCTATAAGAGGAAATGCGGGTTGAAAAATCGGGGTTTCACATTACCTTGTTACCGTCTTCAAAACTGACCCTATTTTAATATATTTCTTCTTCTACCTTATCACTAGAAAATATTGTATGCTTGGTAAGTCCTGCCTTTATTTAAAAAGGTTGTCAATTTGTGTTGTGGTGATGTAATTTTAAGGGTATTTGGGGCGTGATTGGTTAATTCAAAATAGCATAACATAGATACTTGCTAGAGATGGATTTATTCGCCAAACTTTGCTCTAGTAGTAGAATCCAGGGAGTAAATTGAGGAATAACTTTGTATGGGCAAACGCCGCCCGCATTTCCTCTTATGGCCGGGTTGCAGTTTTTTTGTATTTGATCCAAATTCGTATATTTGAAGAGCGTTACTACGAAAAAAAACACGTTTGCAAAAGTTTTAGTTTGGTGACGCGCGTGTTTGGTCCGCAGGTGCGATGTCGTTCGGCTCGATCTCGCTGGAGGCGCACTCGACTCTCGCCATCGCCATGAACCGCATCGGGGGCAAGTCCAACACTGGCGAGGGCGGTGAGGACGCAGACCGGTACTTGAACCAGGTACGCTTCAACCACGTTCGAAATGAAACTCTTAAGACTACCTTAAACAGGTATGTTTGTTCTATTGATGAAAATGCACTGATTACTCAGTGCTGGTACACCACACAATTTTGTGTTTTTATGCGACTTATGGGGTAGAAAAGAAAGGCCAAATCTTCTGGCCTTTCTTTTCTACCCCATAAGTCGCACAACACAGTTCAAAGTGACAAGGCCAAGCCATCCGTAGACGGACAAATCAATACGAATGGATGGTGCGTATAGAGTAATTTTCCTGCCTACCTCCAAAGTAACGAGTACAAAAATAAAATGTTGTAAAACCATAAACCATCAAAACTAATTGTATCACGTATCTGACAGGACCCAGAGTTCAACATGCGGTCGGCCATCAAGCAAGTGGCGTCGGGCAGGTTCGGCGTGACCGCCTCTTACTTGGCACACGCGGACGATCTGCAGATAAAGATGGCGCAGGGAGCCAAGCCCGGAGAGGGTGGCGAGTTGCCAGGTACGTTAGCATCAGTTTTCACGCACACTGATAAAAATATTCGCGCTCGCTTCGCTCAAACGACCAATTTTATATGTAAAACCCTATCTTCATACACTGCCAGATACAGCTCAAATTTTAGTGCTCGCTTCGTTCACGCCTTTCTAGTATTATTGCATACTAATATTATTAAAGCGAAAGTCTGTCGGTCTGTTACTTTTTCACGATTAAACTGCTGAATCGAAATTGATGAAATTTTGTATGGAGATAGTTTGAATACTGGGGTAGTACGTGCGGGCGAGCTCGGGGACAAAAGTTAGTGTTTAAATAATTGTGATCTCAGGGGTATAGTAACCCAAGAGATACATTATTCATCTGCGTTTTTTACATATACTGCAAGAAATAGCTTCGAAATTTCACGCTCGCTATGTTCATGATTTTGTATAGTAGTTTTTTTTCCCATTTTGTGGAAATCCATTATCATAGTTCGTTTTTAACATCAATCCAGCGCTAATAAATTTCGCACTCGCTTAACCTTTGTAATTATTATTCTCGATTATTTCCATACCAGGCCAAATAAAGCCTTTTCAAATGATATAATGAATGATAACTTTCCTTCCCAGGTTACAAAGTAACGGAAGACATCGCCAAGACCCGGTGCTCCGTCCCGGGCGTGGGTCTGATCTCGCCGCCCCCGCACCACGACATCTACTCCATCGAGGACCTGGCGGAGCTGATCTACGACCTGAAGTGCGCCAACCCGCGCGCCAGGATCTCCGTCAAGCTCGTGTCGGAGGTCGGCGTGGGGGTTGTCGCCTCGGGGGTTGCTAAGGTGAGCTTTGTCATTCAATCTCATTTCTCTTCTTGTAATAAATAAAATGAATACACTCGGTTTATTTAAAACTTACCGTAGCAGTACGATGTTTAGGATGGATGGATGAATAATGTAGGTTAAATATTGCAAACCAAAAAATTTACGATTTCCCTTGACCTAACAATTTGAAACATTATATACATAAAGAGAATTGATAACAATGCAATATTTTGACTGATGATTGGATTAAAAGAGCGATGGTAGCATAACGGTTCAATAGTTACTTACGCACAAGTCATGAGTGGTTTTCCATCGCTCCGTGCTTCGGAGGGCCCGTTAACCTGTCGGTCGCGGCTGTTATTGATTAATAGCAGTCGTTAAGCTACGAGTATGTCAGAGGTACTAGGGTGGCCTGACAAACTGACACCAGAGGTACTAGGGTGGCCTGACAAACTGACACCAGAGGCCAGCACTACTTCATACGACAAACAATTACTTAATGATAATCAGGAGTCACAATTCACATGGGAACTCCTTCTTGTACCGTGATTATGCTCAGCTTAGCGATTACTTTATGGCGGTTTTCTAAAAGCTTGATTCATAAAAGTATATATTTTTTTTAGGAATGGACATGAGTTCAACGTAGAATACCTAGTTAACCGAATTCATTAAAATCTACAAATTTATTATTTTGTCTCGATTATATAATTTCGGCTTACACGCAGCTTATATATAACCTTCGTTTTGGACAGTTTAGTGAATATTCGTGTTAATACGAGTATATTAAATTTTGACAGCAAATCCGGAACCACCTACCTCTTTTCTTGTCTGTTTCCAGTTATTTTGGTAACCAGAGCTCTTTTCCCAGGGTAAAGCGGAACACATCGTGATTTCCGGCCACGACGGCGGCACCGGTGCCAGTTCCTGGACCGGCATCAAGAGCGCCGGCTTGCCGTGGGAGCTAGGAGTCGCGGAGACGCATCAAGTGCTTGTACTGAACGATCTTCGCTCCAGGTACTAAGGAAGTCTTTTCTCATTCTCTCACAATGAGTTTGTACTTTCGCGACTCGAGCGGGCGCCATGTTGAATTCAATTCCTTCGAAGAGTGTAGATGTTTTTCAAAGAAATTAGTACATATACGAACTGCAAATCTGTTCAGTCCTTCGGGCACCGCGTATAGGTACTTTCGCTGAGCTGACTCTAGCTACTAGAACTAGGAACTAAGAGTCGCCCAGAAGACTGCCAGCTACAAACTGTTTGCCTTGTGAATCACTTCTTAAAACACGATATGTTTCTGTTTCTAGAAACTTAAGTACATTCATTTTAGGAAAGATAGCTTTTGAACTTGACACGCCCTTTTTAATTTCAATTTCAGGGTGGTGGTACAAGCGGACGGTCAGATTAGGACCGGCTTCGACGTGATGGTCGCCGCTCTACTCGGCGCAGACGAATTTGGGTTCAGTACTGCCCCACTCATTGCCCTTGGTAAGATCACTTATCATAATCTTTGTATCATTTTGACAAATTACTCGTTTTAATTTGTTGCTATTGTTATTATTATTATTACATATCTTCGAGGGAGTTGACATGGGCGCGGATGTTAGTTGTAGTTCAGCACGTTTTAAAGAAGCAAGGTCTTCACATCTTGTGCCACTTATATATAGAAGTCAAGAATATTTCACCAACCACGCAATGCCATTAAAGACGTGATTCCTTGTTCTGGGGAAATCTAAACCCTTTTTCCCCCTTACCTTGCAGGCTGTACTATGATGCGCAAGTGTCACCTGAACACTTGTCCCGTTGGCATCGCCACGCAGGACCCCGTGCTGCGGAAGAAGTTCGCCGGCAAGCCGGAGCACGTCGTCAACTATCTGTTCATGTTGGCGGAAGAGGTAATAAACTTACCTTGCAGGCTGCATGATGATACGCAAGTGTCACCTGAACACTTGTCCCGTGGGCATCACCACGCAGGACCCCGTGCTGCGGAAGAAGTTCGCCGGCAAGTCGGAGCACGTCGTCAACTATCTGTTCATGTTGGCGAAAGAGGTAACAAACTTACCTTGCAGGCTGCACGATGATGCGCAAGTGTCACCTGAACACTTGTCCCGTTGGCATCGCCACGCAGGACCCCGTGTTGCGGAAGAAGTTCGCCGGCAAGTCGGAGCGCGTCGTCAACTATCTGTTCATGTTGGCGAAAGAGGTAACAAACTTATCTTGCAGGCTGCACGATGATGCGCAAGTGTCACCTGAACACTTGTCCCGTGGGCATCGCCACGCAGGACCACGTACTGCGGAAGAAGTTCGCTGGCAAGCCGGAGCACGTCGTTAACTATCTGTTCATGTTAGCGGAAGAGGTAAAAAACTGTTAGGATATCGAACGCAATCATTAATTTTGGTTACAAATTAAAAACCCCTTACCAAAAACACTTTGTAATCGGTTGAAATAGCATGAAAGTGGGGCAAGACAAGTAGCGTAATCCCAATACAAACAAAAGTAATCCCTTTAAACTAACTAATGTTGATTGTAATTGTAGGTTCGAAATAAGGTAACAAAGGGCTGAATATTTTGGGAATGGCTGCACCGATTTTTCCCAAATAAAGCCACCTCGGCAACTCCAGCATTTAACTGAAGTAAACGTATTGAAATGACAACATCAGTTTGGTAGCTGCGATGTCACACATACACACAGGCAGACATTGGCTACGTCACACTCATCTTGTTAAACGAACCTCTTGTCCGCAGGTGCGCACGCACATGGCCGAGGTGGGCGTGCGTCGCTTCCAAGACCTCATCGGCCGCACCGACCTGCTCAAAGTGCGAGAGAACAACGACAACCCTAAAGCGAGGATGCTCAACTTGAGTCTCATCCTGAAAAACGCCCTGCACATGAGGCCGGGGGTCAATATCGTGGGAGGATCCAAATCTCAGGTAAAGTTACCTACAGATTCCAATCTATTATACAGGATGTTTTGTAGAGGGTAGCCAAACGTGGCGTGGTGGGCGTGTAGGTGGATTTGGAAAATACTATTTTTAATCGATACGAAGTATTTTAATCAAACAATTACGAAACATGCACGAAACAGAATTGTAGGGAAATTGTAAAGAGTCAAAATTTCCGAAAATTCTATAAATAAACAAATACAGCGAGAAAAAAAATAACACCTAGCGGGTATATTTTGTATTTTTCTAATAGATCCACCTAAACGTCCACCACGTTTGGTTAACCCTCTACCAAACAGCCCTTTAAATATTATATTAAATTAAAAAAAAAAAAAAAAAAAAGTTTAATATTATTATTGGTATGTAGGGGTGCACGTTACATCGTCATTGGGATTTAACAGAGAGGTTTTTTGAAATTCATCCCTAATGTTTTGAACCGAGGAGGCAAAGCAAGGTTGAAAGGAGGATGCCAGCTTTCGGCTTCCAAGACTTTTAGATGTTAAATGCCTCGGACACGAAATATATCCACATTATTAACTATATAAAATAATTTAATTCATTCTTAATAAAACAATAACATTCTGGAACTGTTAATTAAATAAAAACAATTAATATGAATAGAAATGACCGGAAATAGCTGTGCAAGACTTTTAAAAGTTAAATGCCGCGGACACGAAATATATCCACATTATTAACTATATAAAATAATTTAATTCATTCATAATAAAACAATAACATTCTGCAACTGTTAATTAAATAAAAACAATTAATATGAATAGAAATGACCGGAAATAGCTGTGCAAGACTTTTAAAAGTTAAATGCTGCGGACACGAAATATATCCACATTATTAACTATATAAAATAATTTAATTCATTCATAATAAAACAATAACATTCTGCAACTGTTAATTAAATAAAAACAATTAATATGAATAGAAATGACCGGAAATAGCTGTGCAAGACTTTTAAAAGTTAAATGCTGCGGACACGAAATATATCCACATTATTAACTATATAAAATAATTTAATTCATTCATAATAAAACAATAACATTCTGCAACTGTTAATTAAATAAAAACAATATGAATAGAAATGACCGGAAATAGCTGTGCAAGACTTTTAAAAGTTAAATGCCGCGGACACGAAATATATCCACATTATTAACTATATAAAATAATTTAATTCATTCATAATAAAACAATAACATTCTGCAACTGTTAATTAAATAAAAACAATTAATATGAATAGAAATGACCGGAAATAGCTGTGCAAGACTTTTAAAAGTTAAATGCCGCGGACACGAAATCTATCCTCATTATTGACCATATAAAATAATGTTATTAATTCTTATTAAAACTATAACTTTCGGGAACTGTTATTTAAAAAAAATAAGAACTAAAATGAATAGAAATGACCACAAATTGCCGTGAATTGATACTAATTACGAATTATAGTATTGACGTTTTATCTCGTAATTAGTGCAAATATACTTATAATAAATCGAAAAACAAAATCGATTTAAAAAAAACTACAGGTTATCTTAGTATATACTAATAGAAATCATTTCAGTATATTATTTTATCATATTAGAAATAAACAGCAATAAACGCATACGTATTTTTTTATCCTGCTTATACGTTAATTCATTATTTGTTGTATAAATGTTTCAGTGGTTTAGGTACCAAGCTCATGACAAGAGCTGAGAAGGCCCAGGGTTCGATTGACTTTTAGATTGAGTACCTAGGTGCCTACTACTATAGCAGGTATAGGTAGGTAATAATACTTTATAAATGATATTAAACATGATCGTAAATTGTAGGTACCTACATAATATATCAGTTTAATATTAGATTTCAATAATTATCTTGGCTATATTATTCCCTTGACCATAAACCGTGTCATAATCTAACGAAAGTCACATAACCACAAAAGTTAACTTTATTTCCTCATAACTTATTTTTGGAAAGTTCCCAGAAAAAAACTAATAACACAAAAGCATTTAACATAATGCTTTAAAAATAAAAATACTGTTCAGTTGTGTCCGCGATAATTTGACATCGAGCCTAAGTCACTTTGGAGACCTGGCATAGTTCTTTGACACATGTTTATAGACATGTGTAATTTGACATGTATAATCTGCTCCATAATATTTAAAATCTTTATAGTTTATTTTAGTTTGTGGCTCCCATGCATTAAAACTGAAGAACAACATGTTTCAAGATTTTTTAAACTTTTATTAGCGCTAATAGTTTTATCTTATTTAGGGTGTAGTATTAATAGTGGCTGTGACATACAGACACACTGACATAGATAAACTAGCAGGATTCCTGGTTGAACTACGAAACCCTACAAAAATGTAAACTTAACACCTTGACTGCCCATTCCAGGACTTCCAACTCGAGAAACGGCTGGACAACCACCTGATCGAACAGTGCGCCGGCATCCTCGACGGCTCACAGACGCGTGTCGACATCGACATGAACATCACTAACGAAGACAGGACTTTTACTTCCACGCTGTCCTACCATATTGCCATGTAAGTGTTCATTATCAGCAATTATATTACATACAAGCTGTGCACGCTGCGTTGCCCGCGTTGTCATTTTTCAGGGATATAAGGATCCTAAGAGTTATTCCAGATCCAAAAGTGCCAATATACCAAATGTCATCAAACTTCGTTCAGACGTCAAATCGTTTTTTACTGATCGCACGGCTTCTATACATCGGATTAGGATACCAAGTACACCAGTTTTTAAGCTATCCAACAGTGAAAACCGCAACGCAATCGGATTGCGTTGCGGTTTTCACGTGATGCGCGAACAAAGTGACGGACAAACTAACAAACAGACAGACACAATTATAATAAATGTAATTTTTTTGGTCAATAGCTTATTTTAAGTCCCCTAGAAATTTATTTTTAAATTATCTTCATTGTACAGACTTTTTGTCAGTTACTGCTTTATTATAAGTATAGATTACTAGCGACTCGTCCCAGCTTCGTACGGGTAGCTTAGTGTTTCTCTTTATTTGTATTGTAATTGTACCCATGATTGACTAGTTTGACAAAAAATGATTATTGTGACTTAACTATAATAGTTAGACATATTATAGCCTCGCGGATTTTTAGTGGGTAGTGATGAGTACATGTAGTACATTATTTTATGTATCATCAATAGTTTTCGTAGCGCACCCCAAATAATGACTTTTATAGGCAAATTTTTGATAGCTTACATACTTTATTGCAATTATCGTAGGGATCACTATTTTCTTGAAAAAATAAATTTAGACTATGTTACTCACTTATAACGTAGCTTTCCATAGGTGAAAGAGTTTTTTAGATTGGTCTAGTATTTTTTGTGTTGTTCATTACAAACAAACATACAAAAAAAACAATTCTTTATGGGTACTAGACAAGCAACGGATACATAGACATACATAGACATGTCATATCCGATATGAATGACTCGCAATAATGACTATGCATTTTGCAGGAAATACGGCTGCGAAGGTCTCCCGGACGGTACGCAAGTGAACATCACTCTCAAGGGCTCGGCCGGGCAGAGCTTCTGCGCGTTCTTATCTAAAGGAATCACGGTCACGCTGGAGGGAGACTCCAATGACTACGTCGGTATGTGCGCAGTTACAATATTTGATTTTATTCTACAGAATGATTTGTGTGGTTGTCATTTTCTGATATTCACTTCTCTGTTATTCTGATATTCACTCATTTTTTGTCTTATTTTTTATTATATTCACTCATTGGATATTCTAATATTCACTCACTGACTATTCTAATACAATTATAATTTTATTTTGATACTAGCTGTGCCCGCGGCTTTCCACGCGTGGTCATTCCTCGAGGTTAAAAGTACCCTATGGTTTATTCCAGGAGCTGGAATACCAATATACCAAATTCGAAAGTGTTTTAATGAATCCTGTATCTCCTTCCAGGCAAGGGTCTCTCGGGCGGCAAGGTGATCATCTTCCCTCCGAAATCGTCTCCGTTCGAGTCGCACCTCAATGTCATCGTGGGTAACGTGTGCCTCTACGGCGCCACGCAGGGGCGCGCCTACTTTAGGTAATATACCAGGTTTGGCAAACACATCGATGTTAACATGAACGTTTAAAAAAATACGGACTCCACACCGCCAGACAAATTAATGAAGCATAACTGCTTAAGTGTGCGTGAGCTAATATGGCTAGTTATGAATCTGGGCGCTCTATATGAAGTTGGCTAGTTTTGCAATTGGGCGCCTCATTTAGTGGTTGATACACAAGTTCATCACAGATGTTTTTTTTCTCTTTGTTTTTTCTTTAGGCCTAGACAGCATTAACATGACTAACAAGATCGAGATCTTGCTGCGATGTGGCGGCCGATCAGCATAACATGGTGAGAGTGTGTACGTGAGGCTTGTGAGTACGAGTGGATCAGCATATTTTGGGTGCTTCACTTTCGATTTGGCAATGTGGACTCCGTATTTTTTTTAAACCTTTTTGGATGTTATTTAACTTTGTGTTTAGTATTGGTAGCTGAAAAGTTTTGTTTACCGCTTTTTTTAAATTCTCCCAAATTTTTAATACATGGTCGTCCAGTAATAGTGCACACTATGTCATACACAGATTTTATAATTTCATAACTAAACTAACTATGCCTAAAAACATTAAAAATAAGCACTTACTTTTGTAACTGGATCGTCCAATAGTAGTGCTCTACGATGGTGTTAGTATTCATAACTAAACAACTTTTGGTTAGAAACTTTAAAAATTAGCACATGTAGTACGGAATAAAAGTTCCGGTAGTTTATTACAGCAGCACTAAATAACTGGGTAACCGCGCACAGTTAATAGGAAACAATGTCGATGCAGCTTCCTGCAAAACGATGCAACGATGAGACGCGTGATGTCGACAAGAGCAAAGTTGCAGGCCGACTAACTACTCGAGAGGGTGAGCGGGGTATAGTGACAGGGCAATGCACGTACCTTGGCGGTTGGTTGCCAGTCGCAAACGCGTGTTGGAAGGGCGACGAGCGCTACACACATATTTTTTGGAACTTTATACACATGGTTGGCTGTCATTAGTATGTAATTTACGACTTTTGTAAACTTTAGAAAAAAACTTCTATTATTGTATTACTGAACTACTGTATAGAAAAGTTAATATATCTCCATTGTATTCTTACTATTCCAGGGGCATCGCTTCGGAACGATTCTGCGTCCGCAACTCAGGCTGCACGGCCGTGGTGGAGGGCGTGGGCGACCACGGCTGCGAGTACATGACGGCCGGCACCGTGCTCATCCTCGGCCTCACCGGCAGGAACTTCGCCGCTGGCATGAGCGGTAACATCATCACTAAACTATACCTATAAACAAGATTAGTACAAAAACTAAAACCTACGGTCGGCTAAAATAGCCTATAATAATATACATGAAGACTAATCGATTGATACCTCACTTATCAATAATCGGACTGACAGCCTAAACCTATTTATACCTAGAGTTTTGAAATTTGGGGGAAATATTACTTGAGCAGGTGCACAAGAAAGGATTTTTTTACATTCCATCCATAAGGGCTAAACGGGGTGGCAAAGTTTGCACGCTGGTAAAACTGCGGGGTGCGGCTAGTAATATTATAAATGAACAAGTAACTCTTCTCAAACATTTTTTTTAACATTGCGTATGTAACATTTACGTGAGTAATTCCAATTAATGCTTTTGTTGACCAGGCGGTATCGCGTACGTGTATGACATCGATGGCTCGTTCCACGGCAAGTGCAACCACGAGATGGTAGAGCTGCTGCCGCTAGAGCTCGAAGATGACCTGGAGCTCGTCAAGTCACTGCTGGAGGAGTTCGTCCAGTACACTGGGTGAGTATATAGAGCGATGGCAGCCTAATGGCTCAATAGTGCAACTAAGAATCTAATGATACCGGGTTCGGTCCTAGGCTCCACATCATTGTCTTTTCTATGTTATGTATGGTTTTCCATCGCTCCGTGCTTCGGAGGGCACGTTAAGCTGTCGTTCCCGGCTGTTATTGACTAAACAGTAATTAAGCTATGTCAGAGGCCCTCGGGCGGCCTGACTAACTCTGACACCAGAGGCCAGCACTACCTCATACGAGAAACTCTGTCTGCCAATCTGTTCGATACCTTTTCGTGACCAAGTGGCTGAACCGATCTTGATATTGTTTGGTATGGAGATATAGGATACTTGTTTGGTAGGGATACTTTTTATGGCGGTAAACTGTAATTCCCACGTAAGAAGTTGCGGGCAAAGCTAGTCTTATCTTCCATCGTTCTGGATCTTCTATAGTTTGAATTTGTAGCTCATACAAAATCTCGTTTCAGCTCACTAATCGCCCAGGACCTTCTCAAGACCTGGCCAGCACCAGCTAAACAGTTCATCAAGGTGTTCCCGTACGAGTACCAGCGCGCGCTCAAGCAGCTGGCGCTGAAGCAGCCGTCGCAGCCGAAGGTGAAGGAAGCCAACGGAGAGAACGGCCTCATGGACATTGAAGAGACTATCAGAGATGTGGAACTGGATAAGAAGAATTTGGAGAAGATTCTGGATAAGACTAGGTAATTTGACGACACTGTGGCGGATTTAGTAATGCGGTCCCAGGTTCAAATCCTGACCAGGGCAAATATTTGTGTCAAAGTATTTTATTGTAAATAGGCAAATTCATAGCACTTTTACAAGTCAAAAATTATCATCTCATGAACAAGAAGAAAAATATAAAATCTAATTTAATAAAATTTGGTATTTAAGGCCCACTTGCACAGCTGTAGTTCCGGGCTAGTGTCTAGTCTGGACTAAAAATTTAAGACAAGTAGGATAGAGAGACATACGGAAACATTAGCGCGAAAGAGATAACAATAAGTTTTCGACTAACTTTGTTTTGTTTTCGTGCAAGTGGGCCTAAGCTTTGAATTTGAAAAGGTAATAATTCCCCTTTCATGTGCCTACTCAGAGGTAAATCTCACACGGGCAAACGAAATACCCTTCTGCCTTCTTGGTGCTTCAAAAATACGCCCGTTAGAGAAGAGAGCACCTAGAAACTCTACGAGGATATCTATTTGTCAATTCATAAATATATATGAATTGACAAATAGAGATCCTCGTAGAGTTTTTCGGAAATTATCATTATTTTTTTCGAGTATCGGAAATTATAATAATATACATTTAAATGGGACCATTGTCTCATTAGATGTTCCAAAATCATCAAACCGGCAAAAATAAAACACATTACCGTGAAAACAAAGTCGTGATAGCTTTAAGTAGCTTGTCAATAATCTAAGCATCATTCTTTGAATAAATAAATCAATACCCATAAAACAGTACCGTGACATACTGACTGATACCGCACAGCCTAACTGGTGGACCTAGAGATTTGAATCTTGGAGGAAATATTGCTTGAGTACTCTAGGGGTGCATTAGGGAGGGATTATTTGAAATTATATCCCTTAGATTTTTCAATCCGCAGTTAAACGCTCAACATAGTTAACAAACCAATAAATGTATCTATCCATTTCACCACAGAGTAAAAGCTTTATATTTTTCGATGCTCTGTTACCGATCAGATAGCTATCTGCGCATTTTTTGTTACTATCTTCACACTAACCCCTTGTGAAAGAGACCCAGTTACGCAAAGTTGCAGATGTTAGAGAGAGAGAGAGAGAGAGGTGATTTTCAATCGTGTGACTATTGACGTTTGTTTTACGCGTAAAAATTACCACAAGATAACCTCACATTCACCACATTTATAACGTCAGTAGTTCTGTTTTGTTTTGAGTGTTCTTTAAAATTTAGATATCCATAGCAGTTGTGAATTATGGAACCGCAAAATGGAAATATTAAAAAAACGAGAGCGTTTCTGTGATTTTAATAAAGTGAAGTGCGTTTAATAACAGACTTAGTGACAAAACATTGCGGTATTATTGAAAATAAAAAGGCGACGCAATCACAAATAAAGATAAAGAGGCTGCATGGAATAGAATAGCTTGCATGTTTAATGCCTCAAGCGTAACTAAAAAAATCCAAAAACTACAATTCTTTGTCATCCCACCTTGCAATATCGTCAGATCTTTCTTTCATAGTTCTTTCTTTTCTGTCTGGATACACCTAAGTAGTTTAGAATCTGAAGTTCTTCTTCGATAGCTAAATGGTCAATTGAATCAATAATATACTTGTTTCAACTAAAGAAAATCACAGGAATATGCACAAAACACAAAAGTACAATAATCACCACACAAAATATGATAATTATTATATCCTCACAAAGACACCTCTGAATCAAATGTTATTAAACAAACGTCAAAAACTACATTTATACGCTTTTAACTGAGGCATAAAGAGACAGTTAAATTTACCCGCAGATAACAGACAATTGTTTTTTTTAAATAATGCTATCAATGGAATAAATCCTATCTGTTTTTTTAGCTGAAATTGAAAAATCGACCCTTAACTCTATCTGTCTGTTAACTTTTCACGACTAATCTGCTGAACCGACCTTGATGAAATTTGGTATGGAGATAGTTCGAACCCCGAGAACAGGATACTTTTTATCGTGATAAACGGTAGTCCGCACGTACTAAGTCGCGCAAAAGCTAGTAAATAAATGTAAACTTCTCAGGTTTAACAGCTCCGAGTAATATGTCTTGTTTTTCTATGATTTTAGCTTGACATATCTAATAATTTTCTAAAGGAATAATTTGGATCACGGACTGGATACGAAACCGCAATCCTTGTATCTGCGCGGCGCATGCCTGTAGTGGTCACGCAATCCAATTCGGCTACCGTGGCCACTACATCATCATCTATTTTTTTTCCTTCAGTTTCTAAATCCTTCTCACGGGGACGGTAACGCCATCTATTGTTAGTTTTCTGAACTGACCAAACGAACACGGCTCATATTGCAATTAACTTCGTGTCGTAAAGATAACGCCTCCCAAGTCGTGTTTTTATGATTTTAGCATTAACGCCTGCTTAGTAAAAAAACACGCACGGGATTTTTCCTATAGAAAATTATTTGATAATTTTATGTGTTGTGTTTTTTTGTTCCACAGAGGGTTTATAAAGTACCCGCGCGAAACGTTGGTGTACCGCCCTCCAGAGAAGCGGCTGCGCGACTGGGAAGAGATCTACGCTCCACACCACGTCCGGCGCGGCCTGCGCGTGCAGGTAATCATTTTACTTCAGACCATCGTCGAAAGCGATGGTAGCCTAGCGGTATAGTAGTGCAACTTAAAATCCAACGATACCGGGTTCGTACGCGTACGAGGGCACGTAAACTACTGTTATTGATTAAATAGCAGCCATTAAGCCATGTCAGAGGCCTTCGAGTGGCTTGACACACTCAGACTCCAGAGGCCAGCACTACCTCATACGACAAACAAACAAGCAAGAAGGCCAAATGTGCGTTGCACCTATTTAATGCGGTCCACGTCCGAGGAGCTAGTACCTAATCTTCCCACTTATGACGAAACTTTTCCATCAACATTACAATCTCATTCCATAGTTTATCTCTGTGCACTGTCCACACCACGGAACATATATGTTCTAAGGTCCACACACATTTTTCTCACTTCCATTCTCTAATTCAAATAATTGTATCGAAGTGTAGTATCGAGTCTTTATTTTTTCTCGCATTCATAGATTTTACTCATTCGCTTGCTACGCACAAAGAGGATATAATACTACTACTCTAGCGAGCGGTTGAATTCCCTTTGACTACTACGCTTAGTTGTGTAAGGATCTGTTATCAAATAAATAGATCTAGGCTCTAAAATCCATGCGTGACGTCACCTGCCGTTCCCAACGGAAGACAAGCGCTGGTTGTTATCAAGCAGCGTTATGCTGAGTTGGGGCCGGCTTGAGGCAAAAAATATAATTACGTAGGTATGTAGTACTTACTTACTTGCTTATTTCTTTAATGTTTTTTTTTGTGTATGTTTTTTGGCATAAATAAAGCTATGTCAAAAACGGGCATTTTCTAAAAATCAAAAATATAATGAAACAAGCTATTTAAATTTCAAAAGTAATAAATTCATTATTTAAGGATCCTTAATTTCCAATACACGATAAATTGTCTCATTTTGCTATCGTGTTTTTTGCCTTTGTTGCATTCTTCAAACGATAGTAATACTTAATAACTTTTTATATATTCGTTTGCAAGGATTTTAAAGTAATGTTTTAAAAGCCAGTTGGAAGGTCCAAATTGACATTGCGGGTGCAACAGATTTGGTCCAACCATTCCAGATCATAGACAAAAAACTTATAAATCTTTTAATTGTGATACATTTAATATATTATGCCTTTATATTTCGTAAGATGTTTAAGTAACCATGAACATAAAATAAAAACTCTAAAGAAAACACAAATAAACAATTAATTATTCACTTTTGCCCGAATCGCGGGTGCAACATCAAATTATCGCGGGTGCAACCAGTCTAATTGAAGTGAACATAAACGTCAATTTAACTTATATAGGAACAAAATAAGAGATCAAACAATATTTATTACTAATTAGTACACTTTTTTGTAGCTTATATTAATTATTTCTTTTCAAATACGTCAATATTCGCCGAAAATTCTATAAACGTATTATTTCCATCAGTATTTTTTCTCTGGCGCTTCCAATTTCGCATAATATCTTCAAATTGCACGTCTGCTATGTCATTTACGATTTCTGTGAAACGTTTGCCATCAATCGTCGTCATAAATTGTACTCTGGTTTCTACATCTTCATCCATATCGCTCTGACATACCCCCACATAACGATATTGAGTAATTTTTTTGCCAGTTTTGCATAACAATTGTACGAGCACATACAAACCAGCGCAAATATATTTTAGTAAGACAGCAGCTTGGACAGTAGTAATTTCAGGACATGCTTCTGGTGATAATTTTGAAGCTTAAAGAGACGTTGACGGATTATCGTCATTTATAAATTCATTGTCTGAATCACTGTAAACATTAGAAACGCGCAATCTCTGTTTCAAGGGAATTAAGGATTCAGTCTGATACAATACTGAAGGCACAGATATACAATACAATACAATACAACAACACTTTATTGCACATCAAGAAGAAGGTAATATATAGGATAAACTCATGAAATGAAAGATACATTGGGCGGCCTTATTGCTATATAACAATCTCTTCCAGGCAACCTTATATATCAGGACACGGAATTTCTTTTCGTATTTTGTGATTCGTAAGCGGTTTCAAATCGTCATCAATCCAATCACTTTATCAATGGCGATTTTTGGCGACTTCAAAACCAATTTTGCATTTGAAATGAGACAGTGAGGTGCGCGCCACAGAAATGCTATGAGCCTCTTCAGATTGGAAGAAATGTTTTGATTGAATCCCTGGTATATTTTTCAGCCCTTCCCATTGATCATCCAACATGGCCATCTTTTCCTTAACTTCTTCTTCTTTTGTCATTTTACCCGATATTTCTATAAAACATACAGAATATAGTATAAATACACATATTAAATGTATATTCATCAATAGTATTAAGTATATATTATTAGTCAAGGCATATAAAAACAACATAATATGTAATTAATCACACAAAAAACTAAATTAAGTTAACGTTTACTTTAACCTAACAATCATTACACTCTTAAAAGCTATTAGTTTAATTTGAGTTTTGATTTCTTCTTAGTTTTATAAAGTTTCAGAATGTTAGCTCTTAATTTCTGTGAAAAAAGTAAACTTTCTTATCTTTTGTATCGCGGGTGCAACAAGTTAACAATGTATTCTAGCACTCAATAATGTTTTAATAAATAACAACGTATACTTACATTTTTTGAAACATAAAGATAAATGAATATTGTCACTTCAAGTTTAACAGGTAAAACATAACCACAAACTGTCAGCAACAGCTTTTTCGCGTCAGTGTTGCTAGGTATGATTTTCAGTTTGTACCAACTCTTTGGATGGTAATATTTTCAAACGCTCCAAAGAATTTAATATAGAGTAAAATCGAAACAAATATAATTTAATATTAAATTTCGAATCTCTTCTTTGCACTATTCGCAAAAAAAAACAACTAATAACGTGATTAAAAAAATTTATATCGGGAATCGTCTATAGCGGAATCGCCCTTTTAAGCTTAGCGAGTTCTCCGTTCCACTTACCATCGACTTGTTCCCCTAAATAAAATATATGTCAACTGCGAGTAAGTCCCCTTGAGACTGTCGACCAACGCTCGGGGAACCCTGTTCTGAGATCTATTGTATGTCCAGTTAGTAGTAGTATTTGTTCCGTGTCTCAGGCGGCGCGTTGCATGGAGTGCGGCGTGCCGTTCTGCCAGAGCGCGCACGGCTGCCCGCTCGGCAACATCATCCCCAAGTGGAACGACCTCATCTTCAAGGGCGACTGGCGACAGGCGCTGCACCAGCTGTTGCAGACCAACAACTTCCCGGGTATGTACCACTTAGAAATATATACTTATAAAAAAGCGGTATGTAACAAAAACTTTCTACAATTAATATAATTTTATAAATGGTCTAGGTGAGTTAAAATAAGCTACTGAACAAAAATATATATTTATTTTAATTGGTGTATATATATATGTTTTTTGTTCGCAAATCACGTAAAAACTACTGGACCGATTACGATGCGGTCTATGTTGGATAGACCGCATCGGTTTTTGGTTTTGGCTTAAAATCTTTGTACTTTGTATCTCAATCCGATGAGTAGACGCCGAGCAATCGTTTAACATGTATATGACGGCTGAAGGAATTTTGACGTTTGGTTCTATGGAAATCCCAGGAAAATGTCCACGCGAGCAAAGCCTCGGCCACAGCTACTAAAGTTCGTAAAAGTTCTCTAAAACTTTATACTAATGTAAAGAATTTGTATTAAATACAATTGAAATTAGATAAAATTGAAACAAAAGTTTGTACTACTTTTAAAATAATAACTGGGAGGAACTAGCTTCCAAGATTCGGGTCTTCCAACATCCAGGGGGCCGATTCCGCTAATTTTAAATAAAATGCCATCAAAATGTCATTCCAGCGACTGTTCATGATCATGTATGACAAATTTGGTATTCTGCTAAAACTTTAGTGGCTTCCATGGCTGTTCACTTGCCTGTCGATTCAATGGATTGAACAAACTTCACACTACATATTAGAGGGAGGGGGAGTTGAGACAATAAAAGGTCCAAGAAATCGTCATATCTAAAATAAGAATCGATTACATATTTTAATAATCGATTATTTTTTCACATCCCTAGAACAATGAAAATTCCGAAACCGTTTCCGTTCGTTTAGAAATAAAATATATATCAAAAAAACATACATAATATATTCGAACATATAACCGTCTCCATATAATGAAAAAATGCCATTGAAACAAATGTCAAAGTAATGAGCAGACTACCGATTAAAAAACTATCGAGAGGTCACTGATTATCCATGGAATAGCCGAATACCAAATAAGCACCATTGCAATTCGATGGAAAATCACTGAACGATCATGTATATTAGTTAGCTAGCAGACTACCAAATGTATGCCATCGACATGCCAGCGAGATTCCATGGAAGCGTTCTTATATTAACAGACGTGTGCCCCAGTTTGGTAGGTAGGGTAAATTAATATATTCCCAACGGCCCCATTAACGTCCGCATCAATGGAGTTGATGGGAATTTAAATTCCCATCGGCCCCGTTAGCGTAGTATGTTAAAGCAAATGTTGGTAAATTTAACGTACTTTTTTTTCTTTTTTTTTTACCTATATATACGTACAACTGCCTCATTGGCGTGAAAATTACCAACGGTCCCATTTTAGTTTCTATAAAGGTAGAATTGTAAAGGTATGTTAAAGCAAATGTAGGTATAAAGTATTTCAAAAGTATGTCAAAAGTATGCCGAAATTATGTGAAAAGAATTACAAAAGTATGTTAAAGGTATGTCAAATGAATGTCAAAAGAAAGTCAAATGTATGTCAAAAGTATTTCGAAAGTAACGATGGGAATTTAAATTCCCACCTGCCCCATTATCCACACCTATGGGGCAGGTGGGAAAATAAATTCGCATCGGCCCCATTGATGGGGACGTTAATGGGGCAGTTGGGAATATATCCTCAAATCATGCATTGTAAAAAAACATGCAATCGGCGACGGACTCGTGGTCACACCGTTTGGTCCATAGGCTTAGAATGTACAAGACCAACAGTGACAGATGAACGATATTACAATAAAACAAATGTAAATGTTTGCGTGAAATAGTGTTGTCATGACTCTGGTCTGGCATAATATTATCGATAGTTTAAATTTAAAATTACTTATTAACCTAATTAATGGCTAGATTGTAATATGAATAGGGTATATACTTAAAATGTATTCTAGAAAAAGGAAAACAAATACAAAAAAAAGGGAAAAAAGGAAACAAAGGAAAAAAGAAGCTTCTACTAAAAATACGTGTATTGTTCAATACGTACGTCCCTTGGACCCAGAAGTAACGATATCAAACACGTCGAACCTACACCGAACCTACACATCAGACACGAAGTATCGACTTTATCGATACTTAGTTAAATATTTAAACGGGACTTAATCGCGCTGAAAATTTAATATTTATTTACCTCGACGTTTCTCAATTTATCGATACTTATGACGTCAGCACTTTGTTAAGCCCTATCGTAACCAAACGTTTTATAGTTTTCCACCAAATATCCACCAGTTCTTCATTTAGCAATGTAAGTTGGTCATAAATCTGAAGAAAAACCTATTATCTAAGATTTCAATAGTTCTTTTACCTCAGTTTTAACCAAAAAGTGACAAAATAATGATAATCAACAATGCAGTGAAAATAGTCATAAATTACCTGTGAAACGTGTATTTATTCGAGTTATTACATCTTGTTACGTCACATTCACACACTGAACAAGACACCATGATGTTAGAATTAAGATTTTATGTTTTAATCGTAAGATGATTATCCAAATGAAAAAAATTCACCTCGACTTGTTACAGGCCCGGATGCTATGGCCTCTTACTCGCGTAAACAATGACCTACCGGCATCTTGTTTCGCTATCTCTTTTTCTCTCACGGCAGTGTGTACTTGATAAGGACCTTTCGCTCCCACGCTTCGTTGGTCTTTTGAGCGTAGCGAAAAAATCCTAAGCCTATGGTTTGGTCATACTAGTGTCAATATTTAACTTTTATTTTTGTTACCGTCTAGGCAATCGTTTGACCACGATCTCACCTGATGTAAAGCTATGATGTGGTTGAAGGTGTAGCACGCTTGCCTACTAGATACCTATTCACTCTTGACTTGAACACACCTGGGTTATATTTTACCGGAAACACTGACGAGGTCAGGGCATTCCACTCCTTTGCAGTTCTTATAATAAATGAAAAAGCGTAACGCTTCGTTCTTGTGTGAGGTATTTCAACCATAAAAGGGTGGCGCTGACTACAGACATCTCTCAAAGAATGCCACAACGAGGGTTTGCTCGCTATTTGCTTAAAGCAGGGAGTTTTGCCATAACCACAATATGTTTGGGTCATTGAGCTGGCCTCATGATGGAGCCGAAACGTAAAAGTAACTCAACAATCAAATGATGAAACTCCTTCATTCTGGACTCATTTGGATGAGTTCTTTGGTCTTAAAGCATGTTTCATAAATATATGTTATTATATCTATGTGCAGAGTTCACGGGGCGAGTGTGTCCCGCACCGTGCGAGGGCGCATGCGTGCTCGGCATCTCGGAGCCGCCCGTCACCATCAAGAACATAGAGTGTGCCATCATAGACAATGCTTTTGAAAGCGGCTGGATTGAACCAGAGGTGAGTGTAACAAATCTGCAAAGTCCACGGGGCAAGTGTAACAGAACTACAAAATTTACGGTGTAAGTGTTCTATTTATTTCTCTTATTGTTTGCAGATTCCTGAACACAGAAATGGAAAGCCAGTTGCGGTGGTCGGCTCTGGCCCCGCGGGGTTAGCGTGCGCTCACCAATTGAACAAGGTTAACAAAGGACCAAAAACTCAATAAAAAATAGGGCCAATTTTTTAATAATTTTATTACTTGCGTGTCTTTCTCCTTATGGTAAGGGTAACGCCTGCCCATAACAATTGCTGTGTCACGTAACTGTTAGTTAGAAGTAAGCTATATATTATCTCTTTGAACTTTTTTACAGTTTATTACAATATGATGAGTACTATAAACATGTAGTACATTATTTTATAGATCATCAATAATTTTCGCAGCGCACGCCAAGTATTGACTTTTATCAGCAAATTTTTGATACTTTAGGCTACATTATTGCAATTTTAGTAGGGATCACTATTTTTTAAATAAAACTCGGCCTAATTTACTCGCTGATAATGTAGGTTTATATAGGTGAAAGGATTTTTAAAATCTGTTTATTAAATTTTGAGTTTATCCATTACAAACAAACAACATCTAAATAATCAAATCTCTCCTGTTTATAATATTAGTATAAAAATATATAGTGTTACTATCTCAGGCGGGCTACACAGTGACAGTATTCGAGCGCAACGACCGTCCCGGCGGCCTCCTGCAGTACGGCATCCCCACCATGAAGCTCAGCAAGGAGGTGGTGGCGCGGCGCATCAAGCTGATGACGGCGGAGGGTATTGCCTTCAAGTGCAACGTCGACGTCGGGAAGGATATCTCCGCTAACGAACTGGCCAGCGAGTAAGTGATCATTGTCGCTCACATTTTTTGGTGACCCGTCCAGGTTTCGTTTTTTTTTTTAAATGGCGTTTGTATGAATCCACTTAGAATTTCTATAGTTTGAAACTATCGACGAGCAATTTAGATTCACTAAGCATCATCTAGGCCCTATATGGTATCCTCCGCAGTTTTCTTTTGATATTGCTTAGAGGTTACTTATTTTTGTATATAATCCTACATAAATATGTCTTAATATAAACTACGTGGGCCACTTGGTTAAGTACGAGTTTTTTGTGTCCTACCAAGATACAAGTTCACATCACCATCATCATCAGCCCGTATTCCTATCCTGCTGGACGTACGCCTGTCCTTGTGAACGCCACTGAGCCCGAACTTATTTACCTTCACCTGCTAGCGGGCACCCCATACTACGTTTGCCTAAACGCGGTCTCCACTCTCGAACTAGTTTACCCCGACGGTTGTCGGTTCTTAGAGTTATGGGATCGACCCATTGCCTCTTCAGCTTGCTAATTCTTTGAGCTATGTCATTTACCTTAGTTCTCTGGCGGATCACCTCATTTCGGATTCTGTCGAGGGACTCCGAGCATAACTCTCTGCATAGCTCGCTGAGCGACTTGGACCAGCCTCACTGTGAGTGTTTCGGGTCCGTAGCACAGAATAAATAATAGCACAATCCGTAGATCATAACTGGTAGAACGCACGCGTTGAAAACTTTGTTTTTAGGCACTGTGGTATGGACGACAAGAAGACCTGACATAGTTTACAAAATGCTTCCCATCCCAGCTGAATCCTTCTATCGGCTCACTTTCGAACTAGTTTCTACCTAATTGCATAGTCTGCCCAAAGTAAATATATTTCTGAACAACTTCAAGGGGGACACTGTTAACGACGATAACTTCACATGGCTTTATATAATGGGATAAACCTATGTCCAGCAGTTCGCTGTTGATGATGGCCATTGGTATACCAATAAAGCTATCCAATCTTACAGAAGTTGTTATAACCGTCTCCCGTCCTCAGATACAACGCACTAGTGGTGTGCACGGGCGCCACCTGGCCGCGCGACCTGCCCCTGAAGGGGCGCCAGCTCAACGGCATCCACTACGCGATGGAGTTCCTCGAGACCTGGCAGAAGAAGCAGATGGGCTCCACCAACCACCACCAGAAGGACAACCCCGAGCTCAACGCCAAGGATAAGAACGTGCTCGTCATCGGCGGCGGAGACACTGGGTAAGAGAATGTTACAGTTATGCGCCTCGGCAATGTTCGTGTTTCTGAATTATTTAATTCAAATATCGGGCTACGGTAAATGACAATAAAGTCTTAAATCAAAGCGCAAGTTCTTTTCGGCAATGGGCTTTCTTCGGAATTACGAAGATGCCAAAGCGCATAACTTTAATCGTAGTATTGTACCTGCAGGACGACCGCATGTGAGCGATCGTAATGGAATTGTAATTGTTTATGACGTCAATGCACTGTCCGTCCTTGTCATATCGTAACACAATGACAAGGACGGACAGTGCATTGGTATCGCTATCGCTATATCTTTGAGTTAGGCGGTCGACAGCCTGTTGTTGTCAAGCAAAGAGAGCGAGAGAGAAAGAGAGAGCCCCGTGCAACAGAGAAAGACATATAGAAAAGACGGCGTTCATAAAAATGTAACATCAGTAATATAATTTGTTTCATCTGTGTTTTACACTAAGCTTACATTTTAATGCCAACATTTTATTTGTATTGTCTTCATGGTGTGCGAATGCCTTTTAAAAAGTATATAACACACGTGGCAAAAATGTATGATGTTAAACAATATTTTAATTTCAAGAAGTGATCTCGCCGAGACGTGCCCAGTGATCCCGAAACTTGCAATATTATTGACGTAGTCAGCTTGTAGTTAAACTATAACTTTGTTATTTCTTTGAAAGATCAGGCTAATGAAAAGTTCAAACAACGTTCGATAAATAAATTGCCCTATAAGCCGGACATGTCTACTAAAATATAGTGACACTACTTGAATAATCTTTGATTGACAACATCGACGAGCAATTTAGTTTCATTTAGCACCATCTAGGCGCTAGATAGCATCGCCTTCAAGTTCAATGTTGATGTCGGCAAGGATATCTACAGGGAACGAATTCGCCAGCTTGGAACAGAGAAAAACAATAATAAAAAAATAAACGTCCAAGTGGCGCCAATGTAATTCTCATTCAAGCCCCTAACATCGCAATAACATTTCCAGATGCGACTGCATAGCGACCTCTCTCCGTCAAGGCGCTAAGAGCATCACGACCTTCGAGATCCTCCCAGAACCGAAGAAGACTAGAGGACAGGACAACCCCTGGCCGCAGTGGCCTAGAACCTTCAGGTAATCATTTTTTATAGTCAGTCAATGGCATATTTTTATGATTTAGCATTTAGATCAGGCTCCAATATTTAAGAGTTTTGTCTATAAATATGCTGGGTCAACCACAAACCTGAAAATATGAAACTTAAAATATATGTTTTTGAGATCTTAATCTCTCCGTGATCAAAACAAAAATGTGATTAACAGAATTTCATTCGATACATTTTCTTCTCTCTTTCTATATTGTAAAGTACCTATTTACAAAGTTTCATCAAAATCGGATCACTGGTTTTGGCTTGAAAGCTCCCTAAACAAACAAACAGACAGACAACGTTTCTCTTTTATATATTGGTGTGGATAAAGATTAGGCGTTAGTATTCTTTTATATATTGGTGTGGATAAAGATTAGGCGTTAGTATTATTTCTAGCTTTTAATTTTTACTACTCTATTCATACTTTGGTCTATATACAGGGTGGACTTTTGTGACGGGACAGTAAGGGCAGGTACCTTAATCGTTATCGTTACAGGAAAACGTTCCTAAGAGACCTTCCATAACTTTTTGAGATATGCATTACAGATTTTGGATAAAATTTACAGTCCGCAAGAAAATGCTAATTTTACACAAAAACTTTTTTGATGCCAATCGATCTTGTTTCTTATAAGGATCAAAAGTCTCCATGGGACCGACTGAGGTTGAGTACTACAAACGCAGAAATTGTGAAAAACTTTTCCCATAGATTTTGTACGAAATTTCCTTAACCGTCGTAGGAACACAGGAAAACGTTCTTATAAGACTCTCCTTAACTTTTGGAGATATTTTGACTTGCATTCACAGACTTTGGAAAAAATGTACATTCATCAAGAAAAGAGGCATTTCATAAAAAAATGAAGTTTTTCGATCCTGTTTCTTATAAGGATCAACAGTCTCTATCCGACCAACTGAGGTTAGAATAGCAAGTATTAAAAAAATAATGGATTCGAACAATGTTAGAATTTTATTTTATACATTTCGTACAAAATGTATGGAGATTTCTGTCTTTTCTAGTACTCTTACCTCAGTTGATCTAGTAGAGACTTCTGATCCTTATAAGAAACAAGATCGATTGGCATCAAAAAAATTATTTGTGTAAATAGCCTATTTTCTCGATGACTGAACATTTTTAACAAAATCTGTGAATCCTGCATTCACAGATTTTGACAAATCTGCAAAAGTGAGGACAGCCTCCTTAGAACGTTTTCCTCTAGCTAATACGGTTAAGGTAATTTCCTAAGAAATGTATGGGAAAAGTTTTTTGCAGTTTCTGACATTTCTAGTATAGCTAGCGGCACGTAAGTCTAGCGATGAACGAAACGTGGTGGGTATCTTGGCACATCCCTGCCACGTTTCGTTCACCGCTAGACTTACGTGCCGCTAGGTATACTCAAACCTCAGTCGATCCCATAGAGAATCTTAATCCTTATAAGAAACAGGATCGATTGGCATCAAAAAAAGTTTTTGTGTTAAGTGACCATTATCTTGCTGACTGTACATTTTTTCTAAAATCTGTGAATGTAGTTCAAAATATCTAAAAAGTTATGGACGGTCTCCTAGGAACGTTTTCCTGCAACTACTTACCCTTACTGTCCCGTGTCAAAAATCCACCTGTATAGACAATGCTCATGTTTAAAGTATGGATTTGACTATGATCTTTATTTTCTAAATTCCATGTTTTTAATGCGGTTTTCAGCAATAGATAGAGTGATTCATGAGGAAGGTTTATACGTGTATTTTCATATTGTTTCGTGCTAATTTGTTGAAATATGACAATAAATGTTCATGAGGTCGGACGAACACCGACCTCATGAACATTTTGATAAAACAAAATTGTTTCCCGCCGTCTGTCTGTCTGTAACGCTTAAACTGTTAAACTATGCTACCGATTTTAATTCGGTTTTCATCATTCGATAGACTAATTCAGAGGAAGGTTTATATGTATAGTTTCATGTTGTTTTGTGTTAATTTCTTGAAATATGACGATAATTTTTCAAGATGTCAGTGAAATCAAGCCAACTGAGAGCTTTTTGAATTTGGAACGTTCTTAGACACGGACACATTGTAAAGAGAGTTTACTGTGACTATAGGCAGAAGACAAAAAAAACGCGATATCCCCATATCTCCTATATGGTCTGTTTGCGCGATTGAAAATAAACCAAACATGGTATTTGGTGTTATTTTAACAGTTCCTTATTATATCATCTTCAACACAACACAAAAATGTCGTCAAACCATTATTCCCCGAAGCGGAGTGAAGGTCGAGTGTGTGAGAACTACATTTTTCACCTCATATTTTTTCTAAATTACTCCTATGCTAAGCAGGGGCGGGTCGCTAGTTGTGTATAATTTGTATTGTATAAGTCACCGCTAAATTTTAAAAACCGATAGATTACAATAAAACGGATCATGGATCACGACCGAGGCGAATGGCGTGGTGAATGAGAGGCCTACACCCATCAGTGGGAAGATAAGAGCTGTGGACTGTGGATGATGATGATAATTAGTAATATTGTAAAAATATGAAAAATCGTTAACGGAAATGCTAGCCTATGGACCAATCAGCACACTTTAAGAATTTTCCGAAATTTTAAAGATACTGTCGTATGTTATATTGTAAACCTTCCTGATTGTGGTCGGTCTAGGTTTGTCACCATAGAGCTAAAAATAAATAGAAGCTCACGTGATAAACACGAGTCTGACCAATCAAGGGCAGTTTCACAATTTGACGGTGGCAATAGCATCGCAGAAATCGGATAAGTTGTAAAACTGTGCACTGATTGTTCGGTAATAATCAATCGTGCATATTCGTTCACAATTTTTCGTGTTTGTAATTTTACGATAAATAATCCGTCAGATTTTAACCTACATAACTATAGTGTATTTAATCTTCCATCTACAATTTGTGTTTGCAGGGTGGACTACGGTCACGAGGAGGTCAAGGTCAAGTTTGGCAACGACCCGAGGAAGTTCTCCACGCTGACCAAGGAGTTCTTAGATGACGGTATGTTACGCTTTTGGTTGATATTATATTCTTGATTCGTGTGCCAGCAACGGAAATTATTGATAATAATGAAAGTAACGGACCCAAATCTTTCAACTATAAGTATTTGGTTTTTGATATCAGAAAATACAACCATATAAAATATCAATTAAGTAATTTAAACTAAAACTAAAAACAACCCGCTACCAGTAGATACCGTTCCCAAAATGCACAGGTCCGAATCAATGTGTTGTTGTTTGTTTTTATTATTTTGTAATTGTTGAGTTGTTTTGTTTGTTACTGTTTGTTGTTATTATTCTGGCGAACTATCATAATACGAGAGCCCACGATCAAGATTTCTCGGTTACCGCATTCCGGATGAAATTATCCGGGATCGATATATTAGATCACCCTAAACTAAAAAAAAACCGGTTTTTAGCTATTTTGGCTGACCATCAACTGGCAACTGGGCAACTGATTTTATCATGTCCAACAGTTCTATGACGGGAAGCGATGACCGAGGTCGGCTAAATTTTTAAATTTTATCTACACTCATATCGTAAAATCAGGATTATGAGCTCAGAAATATTGGCATAATGACACACATTACGCAGGGCACATCTCTATTAAGTTTTTTTTTACATAATAACACTGTTTTTTGAACTAAACGATGTTATAATATACAGAGTGTAACATTTTGCCCTATTACTACTACTACTACTACTATTGGCTGGGGTATTCCACACGGGAAGACGAATGGCGTTAGTTTTACGACTTTTGTCATTTCAAGTTTTTAATTCATGAATTGACCTAAAAATTCCTAAAAGAACTTTGCACTACAAACCCTAGTAGTACAGAAATGATAGTAATCAGCTGGGAAAAATCGATAATCATATTGACCTTGAATTGTGCTGTCAATAGACCCCGCGCATTGAAATTGAACTGCGCAATACTGTAGTCAGTTGCATGCCAGTATAACGTCATCGTGAAAATATGTCGGAATTTTCTATAATATTTTCTGTAAAAAGTGAATCGATGGGGGTCTTTCCACCATCGCGCAATCGAGGAGAGGCCTAGCAACCTTAACCCGCATATGAAGCAGTATGTATGTAAAAATTTAATTCCTGTCCATTTAAAGGTTGCCTGTAAGAAATTGCTGATTGCGATAAGGCTGCCTATTGTACAACATTGTTTTTTTTAATGTTTAAATACTATTATTTCGTTTTCTATTTTGTGATGTGTTCATTAAAGATATATTGTATTGTATGTACCTACATTTTTGATAGAGAGACGTGATAGAGAGTAAACAAACATTTAAGGTTGTTGAAAATTTCTATTTTTTATTTTTGAATGGGAATTTTAGACACTATGTATTCAACTATTGCACACGTAAATGAATTTACAAGCTTGATCGAAACAAACCTGCTGCGTACCTATAAGGCTATTGACACGTTGTATTCACGTTTCGATTAGTATTTCCGGCGGGGTCAAATCTACGTATTGCTCTTCATCCCTACGTGAAGTCTTCATTTTTTATAATAATTTACCACACAACGAAAACGTTAACAAATATCTATGGAAATATATCCCCCTCCTCCTCCATCACATCAGCATACAAACAGTTTTTTTTATAGCTACAAACATCTCGATTACCTCAGCTTTCAAACATAAAAAACCGCAGCTAAACCGGTGCATTCGTCTGGGAGCTACGATGCCACAGACATACACACAAACAAACACACACACACACACACACAGGGATACACACCCTAAACTTATAACACCCGTCTCTATGTTCGGGGGTTAAAAATGTAATACGAAAAAAAAATTGGTGTGTTGTGAGAAATCAAAGACAGATAGCGCAAGTAGTCTGACTGACTTTCGTTATACCGAACCTAGACCGAACCGAACATTATTATACAATACAACATAGCTGCCATTTATAAATCTTTTTTTTTATTGGCGCGGGCTATTCAAGGTCAAACTAATCGTTGCGACGCCGCACAGTGGCGCAAATGGCTGTTTTAGACGCGCAAAATACACCCCAAAATACATCGCCCACTTTTTCGCTCAGGGCGCCAAATTCAAATTTTCTTGCGTTTTTTTTATCAGTTACAGCTCTATTACTCATCGTGGGTTCATGTTAAATACTTAGCTTAGTAGAAATAGTTATAAAGTTTTACGAAATTTCTTCATTTTTTTCTTTGTCAAGGGGGTTTTCGGCTTACCCTTCAATTTACTCCTTAACTAAGGTAAAAATAGAATGTCTTCCTAGCCCCGAAAACATCACAATTGATGAATTAGGGGCCTAGTTATACATTCAAACTTTTGTTAGTATGACTGCTGAACGATTGTTGAAAGCTTAAGAAACTGTAATGGTCTGTAAATGGGGCGGAGATGGAAATTCTGGGCACAGTAACTATAAACAAAAGTTCAGTAGTGAAGACATTAGTGATAAATATTTATTCCTCTTGTCGTTTGTACCTGTACAATTAAAAATTGCTAAAGATCGAAATCAAGTCTTATGGCAACATCCTCACCCATCGTCCACTCGATTGTGCCGGCCTTTCAGATTTTTGTTTGCCAAAGAAACTAAAATATGTCAGTTGAGCAGTTTAATCGTATTCAAAACGAATTAAATAGCCTCCAAGATGTTCAAGTTTCTGTGGCAAACAAAACCATTGTTGTTCGTTTTCAGTTTGTTTTGACGATGGTTGATGAAAAAATTGCAAACTACTTGACTTCGCATAGATCCACACAGTCCTGCTACATTTGTGGTTTGGCACCAACAGAAATGAATGTTTTAGATAATCCTAAAGTACTCAATACTCAAAACTATTCATTCGGTTTGGCCACTTTACATGCCTGGATTAAAGCTCTTGAAGCTTTTTACTAGTGATGCAACGAATAGTACTTTTACGAATACGAATACGGATATCAAACCTACTATTCGGCGAATACGAATACGAATATCTCGCCATGGTAATAAAAGACTAATTTATATGATAAATTTCTATTCTTCTAATAATTAAAATTTACAACAGGCAAATTTTTATTTAAATACATAAAATTTGTAGATTTTCTGGTAATTTATGAACTTACTGTTGTTGTTTAACTACTTACTCGGTAATTTATCGAAGTGTTTCCATATGTCACTTTGATCTCGTTTACGAGAAGACATTTTTTAACTTCTTTTAATTCGCAGCAACCTCAGAAAATAAATAAAACAATACTCTCTTGCTTGACTTCTGCTTTCGACTAACAAATGAAGTGAAAGAAAATCAATCAATCAATGGTTCGTAATTGTAATGATAGGGAAACTCCCGCAGCTGCGGTACTGTACAAACTATGGCCGGGGAGTCCCCCGTTGCGTCGTCGTTGCGGTTAAGGCCCTCTGCACACGTGCGTATTTTTACACGCGCGTTTTTCAAGTCTGCCAGTAATTAGAGTTGCGTTTGTACGTAAAATATTAGTTTTTAAATATTCGTATTAGTATTCGCCGAATACGAATATTCGGTAAATGTCTACTATTCGGCGAATACGAATATTCGTATTCGTATTCGTTGCATCACTACTTTTTACATATCGCAAATCGACTAGATGTCAAAAAGTGGGTTATTCGGTCTACGGATGACAAAAATCTTGTTGAAATACGAAAAATCCCATTTAAAAACGGTTAAAAACAAGATCTGGGTCTTATTGTCGATAAACCGAAGCCAGGCTTTGGGACTACAAATGATGGCAATACTGCTAGTTTTTTATGTGTAATGCTGAAGTTGCGAATATCACTGGATTAAACCAAGATCTTTTGAAACGATTTCATATAATTCTCAGCTGCCTTTTCAAGGTATGCCTTAAAAATTGTGCATTTGAGGCATATATCGAAGATGCAAAGAAAATGTATTTAACTTTATATTCTTGGTATTTTATGCCAGTCAGTGTGCACAAGATTCTATGTCATGCCCCCGAAGTCTAGTGCCTATTGGTCATTGGTATTGTCAGAAGAGGCACAAGAATGGCGAAATAAAGATTGTAGACGTTTTCGGCTGTCTAACACTCGCAAAAAGTCTAGAGTCGATACTGATAGGGATTTATTAACCATGCTAATAATTTCATCAGACCCACTTATCAATTCCTTTAGAGAATCTCCTCTTAAAAACGTGAGGCATATTTCTTCAGAAATAACGTTTTTAATTGAACCTGAAGTCCCAGTATATGCACCTAGGAGGGATACATTACTATGGAGCGCGTTTACTCGGGTAGGCACAGGTCAGAACAACGTCGCTAACAACCGGCAAGCGCGAACTACAGTCCTCGATCTGCGTTCGAGCGGAGTGTGTCATTTCGAAATATTTTCGTTTTTTGCCGAAAAGATGGTGAAATGTGCGGTGGATACGTGTCTAAACGACAGTAGAAAACATAAGAAATAAATATGTAACGTTACATATCACAGGTACGTCACTTTTACATACTTTTAGACGGATTTAATATTAAGTTATAGCGGGGGTGAGGACCGCGCGAGACGTGCGGTTGCGTGTCGCGCTCACTGCCCCGCTCGCCGCTTCGCCCGTAGCGCATCGAGTAGTGCTAGTTATGTGCGCGCTGTCTATACTATGACGTGGCATTTTTACTTTCAAGCGAGGTCAAAGTTAGAAATTATTCTGATGGTCTAAAATGTTCATGTTGAGATTTTTGTGTGAGTTTAATGTTACTTATACAAATAGAGTAAAAAACGGAATGTTATGTAAATAGACACTTCTTTCTCTGATTGCATTAAAATGTTTGTTTTTTTTAAACTACATATCACACTAATATTATAACATCAAACTAATAATATTCCTTTAACTGATCTGAAGATAATAGTACCGTGAAACTATCTCGCTCGCGCATTCAAGATAAACAATGACTGATTATACCTGGCATTACGTAGGGATAATATAACGAACATATCGTATCTTGAGATTAATATTTCAAACATCCTTACACATCTGCTCTCTATACCCATCTTTTTAAATAACTACCGTGCAATAATCACCTAGTACATCTGTTGAGAGCAGTCATACAAAAATATGTAGAGATACAGGTTAAGTATATAGTGCGCAAATCTAATGTAAAGGAAACTAAAAGGCAGCTGTACATACATTAAGCTGACTAATTTTTAATTCTCATTTTAATTCTTATTTTTACTAAATATTTAATGAAGGAATATGTCATTTAATTTTAATTTTTAATTAGTAAAACTGGATTAAAAAAAAATGTGTTGTCTTTGCTCTTATATATATTATGAGCGTGTAAAAATGTTGCATGCCAGCAATGGCTAATATGATGAACTACTATATTTAACTTTGACATCTTTATAACCATATTAATGCAATAAAGAATTGTATCATTGTAATAAAAAAAGTGTTCATTTTTTTTATTTGTTTCCTTTTTTCAATCTAAAAATTGAAATCAAATTACTATATTTATGATTTAAGTTACTTTTTTTTTCATTCATTAACATGCGCGCGAGCGCTTGCAGGCATCCCTACTCGTGATCTACGTACATCGATGTACGTAGCTATACTAGCTATAACACATCTGCCTACGATCCGCACCGAGGCGGCGGGGCTATAGCCGCGGTCTATACTTTAGTAATATTTGGTCTGAGATCTGCACCTTCCTCATCTCAATTGACAAACCTACTTGGTCAAGACTACACAATTTTAGATAGAACTGCATATCAGATTCAGATGATGATATGTAATTATAGGTACGGTTAGTGCAGGTCTAGCGCGAATTATATGAGATCTAGTTTTAGTTGTTGCAATAACCCAGTAGTTTTCGCATTTTTAAGTTGTTTTGTTTTTAACACGTAATTTATACACATATATTAATATGTTAAATATTTTTAATATAATAATTAAGTTAAGTTACATAATTAAGTTTTTATCATTTTTCGTTTATATAGGCCATTCGATATAAAATATAAATGTTTTTACCTAGAAAAGTGTTTTATTTCCGTATGTTTCATTAACTTCGGTGATTAAGTAATTAGGTAATAACATAAGATTACTTTTGACTTTTAATATCCATTATTTACACTCATTGTACATAATGACACGATAAAGTGATTAACCAAGACCATTAAAGTGTAGTTATGGCTCAAAATAATCTTGCGCGTCTAAAACAGCCATTCGCTCCACTGTGCGCCGCTTTGATCGTTCGCGAGGTCAAGCTTCATTGACAATGAGATCTTTGTTTTATGATTTCTATTGTCTAATCCTTTCAATCTGTGAACAGGTGAAGGCAACGTGTGTGGCGTGTCCGCCGTGGAAGTGGAGTGGACGCGCGGCGCGGGCGGGCGCTGGGATATGGCGGAGGTGGCGGGCACGCAGCGCGTGTTCAAGGCGGAGCTGGTGCTGCTCGCCATGGGCTTCCTCGGGCCCGAGCGATACGTCGCCAACCAGCTCGGTAGGTCTAGGATTATTGTCATCGTCATCGGTCTGTATCGGTCCACTGCTGGACATAGGTCTCACCCAAAGCACGCCACTGAGCCCGATCTACGGCTTTTTCTAACTGCCCCTAGCCATCTTGCGTATATTCGTCGCTTGATCTAGCCGGAGGGCGTCCTACACTACTTTTGCGGAGTCGTGGACTCCACTCAATTATCAGTCCTTAGGCAAATATGACCAGCCCATTGCCACTTCTCCTGTGGGCTATGTCGATAACTTTAGCTCTCTGTCGAATGACCTCGTTCCGGATTCGATCTCTTAGAGAAACTCCGAGCATAGCCCTTTCAATTCCATAGCATGCTGAGAGACTTTGAATTGGTGAACTAGTCGTACCGTGAGAGTCAACGTCTCAGCTCCGTATGTTATAACAGGTAGGACGCACTGATTGAAGACTATAGTCTTCAGGTATTGGGGAATTGGTGACGAAAAGACTTGACAAAGTTTACCAAATGCTGCCCAACCTAGCTGTATTCTTCTCGGACTTCTCCCTCAAAGTTGTTTTTATCCAACTGCAGCGTTTGCCCAAGTTAAAAATACTCTTGATCAACTTCGGGAGGAGATCCACGAACAGGGATTGGTTCCGCAAAGACATGTTCATTAAACATAATCTTTGTTTTATCCAAGTTCATCCGGAGACCGATGCGTTGAGATTGTTAAGACGAATCAGTAGCTAGTTTTATGTACAAGTAGAAGGGACACGCGAAAGTCCTACGCTCTGTATTCCGGTTCGTGGTCACCATTTGAGTACCTTTTTAATACGAGCTAGGGCTAAAAAAAGCTAAGTCAAAGCTAAATGAGTTGATTTTGTTACAGACCTGCCTTTGGACGCGCGCAGCAACATCGAGACGGACAAATCGAATATCTACAAAACGCCAATCAACAACGTTTTCGCTGCTGGAGGTAAATTACACAAATTCATCCTCTTACATTATATTTACTATGAAATCGACAATCCAGCAAAGCAGTGATCTTCGATGATGACTTGTCCTTGAACATCCAATAGGAACGACGATGACATGGTTAATCACGAGTCAAGGGCATCGCACACTACACTCAATCACAACTCAACTCGTAAAGTTCATTACTATGCTTTGAAGTCAAGTCGGTGTTGAATGAATTTGAATTTAACTGTATTAAGTACAGCACATTTTTACACGATTAAAGCTTACATTTAAATTTTCACCTTTGAATCGAGTTAGTGTTGAGCAGTTTACATTTAAATGTTCACCTCCGAGTTGAGTTAGTGTTGAGCAGTTTACATTTAAATGTTCACCTCTGAGTCGAGTTAGTGTTGAGCAGTTTACATTTAAATGTTCACCTCTGAGTCGAATTAGTGTTGAGCAGTTTACAATTGAATGTTCACCTTTGAGTCTAGTTAGTGTTGAGCATTTTACAACTAAATGTTCACTTTAGAGTCTAGTTTGTGTTGAGCCGTTTACAATTAAATGAACACCTTTGAGTCGAGTTAGTGTTGAGCAGTTTATATTTAAATGTTCACCTCTGAGTCGTGTTAATGTTGAGCAGTTTATATTTAAATGTTCACCTCTAAGCCGTGTTAGTGTTGAGCGGTTCACATTTAAATGTTCACCTCTGAGTCGAGTCAGTGTTGAGCAGTTTTCATATAAATGTTCACCTCTGAGTGAGTTAGTGTTGAGCAGTTTACATTTAAACGTTTACCTCTGAGTCGAGTTAGTGTTGAGCAGTTCACAATTGAATGTTCACCTCTGAGTCGAGTTAATGTTGAGCAGTTTACAATTAAATGTTCACCACTGAGTCGAGTTAGTGTTGAGCAGTTTACAATTAAATGTTCACCTTTGAGTCTAGTTAGTGTTGAGCCGTTTACAATTAAATGTTCACCTTTGAGTCGAGTTAGTGTTGAGCAGATCACATTTAGATGTTCACCTCTGAGTCGAGTTAGTGTTGAGCAGTTTACAATTAAATGTTCACCTCTGAGTCTAGTTAGTGTTGAGCATTTTACAATTAAATATTCACTTTAGAGTCTAGTTTGTGTTGATCCGTTTACAATTAAATGAACACCTCTGAGTCGTGTTAGTGTTGAGCAGTTTACATTTAAATGTTCACCTCTAAGCCATGTTAGTGTTGAGCTGTTCACATTTAAATGTTTACCTCTGAGTCGAGTTAGTGTTGAGCAGTTTACATATAAATGTTCACCTCTGAGTGAGTTAAGTGTTGAGCAGTTTACATTTAAATGTTTACCTCTGAGTCGAGTTAGTGTTGAGCAGTTCACAATTGAATGTTCACCTCTGAGTCGAGTTAATGTTGAGCAGTTTACAATTAAATGTTTACCTCTGAGTCGAGTTAGTGTTGAGCAGTTTACATTTAAATGTTCACCTCTGAGTCGAGTGAGTGTTGAGCAGTTTACAATTAAATGTTCATATCTTAGTCGAGTTAGAGTTGAGCAGTTTACAATGAAATGTTCACCTCTGATCCGGGTTAGTGTTGAGCAGTTTACAATTATATGTTCACGTTTGCCTCATGTTAGTGTTGAGCAGATTTCATTTAAATGTTCACCTTTGAGTCATTTATTCATTTAAATGCCAACATGTAGGCAGACAGTTGTTTCAAAAATGTCTAGTTGTTACTAATACATGTGCCCTGTCAGGGCGCTGCACTCATGAGTGGAGTTACAATATATTCTATAATTAAACAAAATTACATTTCAATTAATATTCCCTACTTTATGTCAGTCTTAAATACTATGATATCATATTAGTCCTGTCATAATTAATTACTAGTATTATTTTTAGTCTTTTTAATCATTTTTTACCATTCAATATCGTTTAACAAACTCCTAGACCGAATAATAGCATTGTTTTAATAAGAATGCTTTCTTTAACTTTTCTGCTAAATATGTGGGTTTTAGTCTGTCATTATGTACTATTTCCTAATGTTGACAGACGAATATCCGGTAGAATTAACTTCTCTTTGTTACGTCGATTATAATTATTTTCTAGTTTACAATGAAATGTTCACTTTCGAATCGAGTTAGTGTTGAGCAGTTTACAATTAAATGTTCACCTTTGAGTCGAGTTAGTGTTGAGCCGTTACAATATCCTGAAATATTTTTGTATATAGCCTGGTGTACGTAAACTTCCGCCATTTTGAAATAATCGCGATTTCTTGACCATAAGTGAAACTAGTGATATTTGGCACCAAAAATCAACAAATTTCACGATTTATGTATTCATTTGTCGTGCTATTATGGAGGGAGCAGGTTAGAATAGTTGTCTGTGATATTAGTTTCTTCAGACAGCTATATTTAAGTTACTACCTGACCAAGACCGAAAAAACATCCTTACGCGTGTAAACGACGAAATTAGTAATTTTCAAATCCAAATATCTCATAAGTATGTAACAAGGCATATTTTTTTTGTTATAGAATACTTTTTATTTTTATATTTTTTCCTATTAATTGATATTAGTTTCAATTATGGCCAAGATATCGAACTTTTTTTAAATATGTTTAGGTAACATAAGGTTACATGCTCTTTCGCGCATCTCCGATTTGATGGATTATCGCTTGAAGAAATTGTTTATATTGGCAGAATCAAACTAAAAAAAAACTATTGTTTACATTTCGTTTTTATATGGCTTTATCAAGCTTCATCTGTAAGTTTTATTTTCTTAGATCATCAAATCATGAGACATGAGGATTTGATGATTTTTGAATAAGTATTTTTTCCATAAAGCATAGGTAAATAGACAAATCTTTGAACTTAAGGTGCCAACACCACAGCCCTAAGACGTGAGACATTAGTATTTACTGATAATTTAGTTCATCATCAATGTACATCTTAAAACATTTGAAATTAACTTTATCTTGTTATTTTTATAGATTGTCGACGCGGGCAATCCCTCGTGGTGTGGGCAATAGCAGAGGGACGGCAGGCGGCGCGCGCCGTCGACACTTTCCTCTCTGGGCAGTCGGCGCTGCCCGGACCCGGCGGCGTTATCTACGACCATTGAACTACCCACACATCGCACCACCAGTAATACGTCGCACTTTCCATACAGAAGGCTGGAACGTGGCACGTCCGATAGATGGCGCTGGTACAAATAATCGTAGTGAGATTCATTTCATTTTACACGGTGCGTGCGTCAGTTGGTAAGAGCACGGGTGCGTTTGCCTGTTGATTCGAATACCTTGAAAAGACGCTAGATGGCGTTGATAACTGTTGCATTACGTTTCCGGCCGCGTGTGTGCCGGGATTCCATGCATGCCCTAGTATCGGTCGGTGTGTAAACAAGAGTGAAATCAGTTCCGATCCCGCCCAAATATGTAAACAGTTGTAACATGACAGCCACTAGGTGGCGTTGTTACAAATACCAGCTGAAAGATTAGCTCCGTTTGTTACCACGGGCTTGTTAGTATGGGCGCGGGCGTTAGTACCACTTTTTGTTTTGGAAGTGTTGGATGTATTACTGCAGTTATATACTACTGAGGATGTACTGCCGTGGAACTAGTGTCGCTGGGCCGATGGCACGTCGTACTGATGCTTTAGACTTTAGAGGTTTTGTAGATTAGACGAAAGGAGTTAGAGCTGCTACTTAGAGGTGATGTTGGTGACCGTAGAGTTGAAATTATGCTTATTTTGTCAGAGGGATCAATGGAATTACGCCACTTGATTAATATTAAGACATGAGGATATGAATAGAATTGATGATGGAGGCATCTCCTTTCACATTGCATCCTTTATACTATATAATATGGATGACATTACTCCATCCCGCCCAAAGCGATTCGCGTCCTTCGCTGTCCAGATTTATAATCTGGACAGTGAAGGAATCAGCTGGGAAGGGTACACTCCCCTCCCAGCTGATTTGCTTGTAAAAAATAAGTTTCACTTGTAACAAAAGTACCAAAGAGATCAAAAAGTATTAAATTCCAAACATAACACTATTTTTTCATTTGCTAGGTTCTAAGTAGGAATTCCAGTCCTGCGGTCATCAACATGTTTAAAAATACCTATTTAGAGACATAACACAGAACGCTAATTTAGACCTTATCTCTCAAGCGTTAAAGTCCATTATGCCTATAAATCAAAATCAAAGAGATAATGTTTGAAATATTTATTAAAAATCATTCGAAGAAATTATTTTCGAATGCTATGTAAGAAATTGTTGGCTAGTCTCTTTGCCATATTGTATATTTTTAATATAATCGTAACTGTGTTACTTGCTATATCATAAATATAGATCTTATTTTTTTTAAGATTTAACTGTTTACTGTTTGATAAAATCATATTTTATATAATTTTGTCACATTCCGAGTTAATGTTGTTGCCAACAAGTATTTGAAAATGTGAGACATATCTTGAAATCAAATGTTTACTTTTGGTTAAAGAATAAAAAATATTACCTAGCTTATAGAAACGAAACTACTACTACTACTACTACTACTACTACTACTACTACTACTATTACTACTACTATTTATACTGTCAATAAATATTATTATTATTATTATACGAGTAAATAGGAAATTTCCTTTTTTGTGCCTATTCAGAGCTGAATGTAGCACAGGAAAAGGAATTACCTTTTTCGACTCTAACAGTGCTTTGTAACAAAAAAACTACGGGATGACAATTTTCAGTGTTATTTTTTAAACTCACGTCTCGTTACATAATGTTGCCAAATAATCGTAATTATCGACCCAGTGATAATCAGTAGGTACGTTTTTTGTCGGTTTTTGAGCTACTTCGGAAAGTTTCTAATCTTACGCTAGTATTATTTTTTATTCTCGTGCTTTTGGTTACCAGTGATCTCTCAACAGCCATTTTGTATTCGGTAGTCGTTGAACTTGATTGTTTTTAATCTTATTGTTTAGTTTTAGATTATAATGTTGACTTTTAGTCAGTATTTAGATGTATAAATTATGTTAAAAGCTTTTTTGTTGGCAAATGAATTTTGAATCCAAATCTATTCAAAAGTTATAATTTATTATAATTTGGATGTAACTATTAAAAAACTATCTATTAACTTATTGGTACAAAGAGAATACAAGGATTATAACCGAGATGTAATCAAAATATTTAACAAAATTGTAATTTAATGCATATAAAATCCTATTTATGTACTCTATAATCATTGGAACAGTATGAGAACTCATATGCTAGCACTTCACTTGGCGGTATTTTTCCAATATTGGCGAAGTGGAAAATACACGCAACTACCAAACTGCATAGCTAAATACGCGATGTAAATTGTCACCATTACGTGATTATTTGACTTGCTATTGACCCTCATACTATCCATACTGCATTATAATAATACAGTCTATATTTTCTTTGTAAAATGTAATAAATATGTCGTAACACACTAAGATTATTTTTTACACATTATACATGTCCAACTGTGATGTAAGAATTATGTTACAGTAATGAGATTAATTTATTTAACTAAGAATGTAATTTGGTTACTTACGTATGTAGAAGTTCCTAACTATTATTTTTAAGTAACTGTGTCTTTTCAAGATGTGCCTACTTCAAAAAGTCAAAAGGTCAGTTTTTGTTTGTCTGTCTGTAATGTAAGTAAAAATAAAATTACAAAATAAAAAAAACTGCTTTGTTTGAGGTAGTTTGAGAATGTTTTAACCTAGGAACTTGTTAACCTTGAATATTGAAATAACCATTAAGAATTCCTATTAAAAAAACAACATGTTTTTGCTCTTGGACTTTGAAAAGACACTCTGTATGCTATGTATTTTATATTCTAAGTTTTTATTTAGTTGTAAGATGTGAAACGTAATTATTAAAATCGTATACTATTTTGTTTTAACAATTAAATATACATGAATAATCTGAAATCAAAGCAAAAAGCAATAAACAAAACTTAAAAACTTAAAACATTGTTTGTTTACATATATTTTTAGCGATAATTTTAAAGTTACGTCTGTGTCAATTAACTTAAATATATCGTACAAACAAAACGTAGTCAGATCAGCTTTTCACAAAACTATCTCCGCCAAATCTGTATAACTGAACTGAAGAACTCGCTTAGAAATACTCCTTTACGAAATGTTTAAATATATAGATGTTGAATAGTTTGAAATTAGCAGTTGTATGTTGGTATTGGAACTTTCAATACGATATGATTGACAATAATTAAATGTTTATTCGTATGGAAGCCATGTATCGAATATTGTTGTATTGGAGAAATAAATTATTACAGCACATTCATTTTGCATTTTATTGATATTGCTGCTACTGCTACATATCAGTCTGTCAACTTCCTGCAACAGCCCGTTCCATTGTCAAATTACCGAGACAAATCGCCAAGACCTGGCTTCTGTAGACTTAAGAGTAAGGTAATAATTATATATCTATCTAACGCAAGGCCCAGACCACAGAACATTATGATACTACGAATCCAAACAGCAGGTAGTCAAAAGTATTTTATTGTAAATAGGCAAAAATAATAGCGCTTTTACAAGTCAAAATTAACATCTCATGAACAAGGAGAAATACAAAAAAAATATTTAAGATAAAATCAATCAAAATTTAGATAAACTAAGTATTCTTTGAGTTTGAATTGAAATTTCGCTTTCATGTGCCAACAGAGTTAAATCTGACACTGGAAAGGGAAATACCCTTCAGACTCTACCGGTGCTTCGGAAATACGCCCGTTAGAGAAGAGAGCACCAAAAAAACTCTACGGGGATGTTTTTTATTTGTTAAATCCTTATATTTTTTTCAAATGTCACAATTATAACAAAACATGTAAACTACAAATATAAAAATTAAAAGTGACAATGAGATGCCCCACAAACATGAAACTGGGAAAAATTAGGTTAAAAAAATCTAACTAGATAATTATGAAACAACTCATAAAGTACTTTGAACGTTTTATTTACTTAACGTTAACATTGAAGTTATCACTTATTATTATCGTTGAGCTTGGAGACATCAGGCCATGCATTCCTGTCATTAATATAATCATTTACATTGTAATAAGCTTTCTTTATGAGATTTACTTTAACAAAAGTTTTAAACCTATGCATTGGTAATTGATCAATGCCGTCAGGTAACTTATTAAAAAATCGTATACAGTTCCCCATTATATGAACCACTAACTTTCTTTAACCAAAATCCAGACACTTTTAGTTTATTTTTATTTCTAGTATTAAAATTATGAACATCCCTATTTTTAACACAGGTATTGATATTCTTTCGAACATACATTATATTTTCATATATATATATTGACAAGCCACTGTAAGAATATTGATCTCTTTATAACGTTCCCGAATTTCGGGATTTCATATTGTAAATGGAACGAATTGCTCTCTTCTGTAGCACAAATATTGATTGAATTTCGGCGGCCTTACCACACAGCAAAATGCCATATGACATAATACTGTAAAAGTAACTAAAATATACTAATTTTGCAGTGGCTATATCTGTAAACTGTCTAACTTTACGTACTGCATAGGCTGCAGAGCTCAATCTACCAGCTATCAACGATATGTACCCCACTGTAATTTTGAATCTACAGTAATACCCAAAAATGTGGTTGACTGCACAAGCTCACTTAGACACTGTAGACTGGTTGTCTACAGGCTCACTATTTATTGAATTCGTAGGAATCCCTCTGACATTGGGTAGTGAGAATTTGATTCATTTAGTTTTCGTAGGATTCAACATTACATTGTTAGTTGTATACCAATTAAGAAATAGCGTGATTGCCTTGTTAACATCGTCAAAATTGTTCAAGGTTCTGTCAATCTTAAAAATTAGAGGAGTATCATCTGCAAACAAAACAATATCACATAAGTAAAAGTGAAGATCGTTAATGTTAACCAAGAAAAGAATGGCCCAAGTTTTGAACCCTGTGGGACTCCCATTGTAATGAGAGATCCTGATGACCTCGCACCATTTACATCCTCTTATTGGATTATATTGCTAAAATACGAGGATAAAAGATCAACAAGACAAATAATCAAGAGCTTTCCCATTAATTCTGTAATTATTCAATTTAAAAAATAATGTTTCGTGACAAACGCAGTCAAATACTTTGGATAAATCACAGAAAACGCCAATTGCGTCCTGTGATTCCTCCTAAGCATCGAATATAATTATGCGTTAAGAGCCCTGTGCCTGCGTCTGTAGTTGAACGGCCTTTAGTGAAGCCATATTGTTCATTATGAAACAGACCATTGAGATAGAAGTGTGTTAATAACTGGTTTAATATAACTTTCTCAAAAAAATTACTTAGAGTGGGATGTATAGAAATGGGTCTGTAGTTAGTCAGATCATTTTTACTGCCAGACTTGAATAAGGGAATAAGTTTACTATTTTTCATTATGTCGGGAAAAACTCCTTCATCAACACAATTATTAAAAATAATTACTAAGTATGGAGCAATTATACCAATAATGGAACTTAAAAATTTAGAAGATATTCCCCAGAGATCCTCTGTATTTTTTATGTTAGGCAATTTAAATGTCTTAACAATCGAATTAACATTAATATGTTTAAATTTAAATATAACATCACACTTTTCAACGTTGCTTGAGAGCATACAAGAAGCCTCAACTGAGGAAGGTTTTAAAGACTGGGTAGTAACTATTGGTATTTTTGTAAAGAAATCTTCAAATGCATTGGCAACTTTGTGATCTTTGGAAATTAATTTATTGCCGATGTCACAGAATAAATAATAGTCGATGTTTAGGATAAAATTTCGGTCTCGAGGTTTAATTTTGCCGGTTTTGGTATTTATTATTTTCCATGTTGTTTTGATGTTATCTTCCCATTGTTTAATTTTCCTACACAAATGAAGAAATTTCGCGGTATTACACACGGATTTAAATGTCTTAGAATATTGTTTTAAGTATTCAACAAATTTCGTGTCATTAGCATTCATAATTTTTTGAGAATATAAATAGTATAATCGTGTAGTCCAATACAAGGTTGTAAACTTCCTCTGTTTCCAGTAGTACAATTATCATTTCCATTGACTGTTACTAGTGATACTTTTTCAAATTCAATTTATATTGAAATAACACAAATAGGAACCGGATACATTCTTCAATAACAAATGGTGTGCAAATTAATATAAATCTTGTAAAATAATGAAATTAGTTTCTTTAATTAATTATTATTAATTAATTAATTATATGTGTGCGCTTTCTTCGTCACCCCCAGTCCGATGAAGCTGTAGAGGCCGGTAGAGAACAAGAGAACTTATCTATACATAAAATGAAACTGTAACGGATCCAATTCTGTACATTGAAGAAACTTTGAATATTTTTTTAGAGGGTGATTTTTATTCGGTACTGAAGCCAAAACTGTATTTTTTTTCATTCTTGTTTGTCTGTCTCTCTGTCTGTCTGTATCTTGGCTAGGCATTACGCCGAAACTACTGAATGAATTTAAATGAAACTTGGTATGATTTGAGTTCATACTACGAAGTATGACATTGGATACTTTTCATCCCGACAAATTAAAAGGTTCCTGCAGGATAGGGGTGGAAAATTATTTAAAAGAACACGTAGCACGCTGAAACTATTGGACGGATGTTGATGCAACTTGGCACAGACGTAGTTTATAAGATGGGTGAAAATTATGGATACTTTTTGTTCCGAAAAAATAAAAGGTTCCTGTGGGATATGGGTCCAAATTCTGTACATTGAAGATATTGTTTTTTTTGGAGGTTACTTTATATTCGATAATGAAGCCTAAACTGTTTGTATTTTTTATTTCTGCCTATATGTCTGTCTGTCTTTATCGTGGCCGCGCATCACGCCGCCGGAACTACTGGATGAATTCTAATGAAACTTGGTATGATTTGAGTTCATACTACGAGGTAGGACATATGATACTTTACATCCCGAAAAAATAATGGGTTCTCGCAGGATAGGGGTTGAAACTTATTTAAAAGAACACGTACCACGCTGAAACTAATGGACGGGTTTTGATGCAACTTGGCAATGTCTTAAGTTATATGACGGGTTAAAATTGAAGACACATTTTATCCCGAAAAAGTAAAGGGTTTCTGCGGGATATGGGTCCAAAATTATGTTAATATTGAAGTAATAAATAATATTTTTGGATGGTTCTCTATATTGGATACTGAAGTCAATAAAAGCTGTTTTACTTTTTATTTTTGTCTATCTGTCTGTCTGTTTGTCCGTATCTTGACCGCGCATCGCATCAAAACTACTAAATGAATTCAAATGAAACTTTGTATGATTTGAGTTCATACTACGCGGTAGGACATTGGATACTTTTCATCCCGAAAAATTAAAGGGTTTCCGCAAGATAGGGATTAAAAGTTTTTAAAAAGAACACGTATCACGCTGACAGTCATATATCTATACTTATAATAAAGCAATAGGTACGAAAAAGGCTGTACAAAGAAGATAAATAAAAAATGCTCTTGGGAGCTCTCACAAAAAAGGTATTGAACAAGAATATAACATTTTTTTATCGTGTCTTTCTGTCTGTTTGTCTGTATGTTTGTATGTTCACGCATCACGTAAAAACTACTGGACCGATTTCAATGTGGTTTTCATTGTTAGATAGCTTAGGGTTTGATATAGAAACTAATGTAATTGGTATCTCAATCCGGTGAGTTAGAAGCCGATCAATTGATAAAAGTATTTTTGACGGCTGAAGAAATTTTGATCAAATGTTGGTATATTGGTCCTGGAATAGCACATAGTACTTTGAACTTAAAGAAAAGACCACGCGTGCGAAGCAGCGGGTACAGCTAGTCTTTAAAAAAACTGCAAAATGAAGTACTACGACGCAGTTTTCTTTCTCAAGTGTGCATTGGAAATTGTTTTTTTTTAACTTAATGCTGTTGAACATGTTAGGCGTGAACATGAACCTACGTTAACTTTGGGAAAGGAAAAAAGTTTACCACGAAGCAGGACTTGAACCAGCGACCTCCGGAATGCCGTTCCATAGCTCTCTCAATTGAGCTATCCGTGATATGGAAATTCCCGGTCAGTCTATCGTCAACGCGAGCATGGTCGGAATTCTTGTTGTTTCATCCAGCGCAATGTTTGAAAAAGAGGCAAAGCGAAAAGAGAGTCATAAAGTCTGAACGCTCGGTTGGCATTCGGTAACTTTCGCATTATAACAATAATAACAACATTGAACGAAAAATTGTGTACGGAAATTTCATAAAACTTGTTCCAGGAAATAGGTGTTTTTGAGTAATCCATATAAGTTTATGAAATAAATATTTTTCATTTAGAATCTCCATTACATGTGCGAGGTTTCTACCTAGATGTTTTATTTACTTTACAGTTTATGAGTACATTTTGAACGGCCAAAGTTCATGTAACATTCGTGCAAAAAAAGCAGTTTTTTGGAGGCTTACACAGTTTTTTTACTTTCTTTTTGATTTCTTAGAAATCTAGATATAGTGCACAAGATACCTATCAGTTCAAAAATTTCAAATAAAGATGTGTTACAACGCCATAATCACCTACGAGCGTTTGTATGAAAAGTACGACGGGTTGGCTGCTCGAAATTCTACCTCATATTATCCTTTCAACCCTCTTTCCAAGTTCACTGAAACAGAAAACATTAACCGACGTTCTTTCACACACGATTTGATTTGCGCACGTAATTTTCGTAACCATGTCACAAATTATGAACTCACGTTAGTTAAATGAGACATATGAATAATTTACCTGTAATAAATTCACCAAGTTTGGTTTAGTCTTGTTTTGTACTTCACGAAGAAAGTTGTATCTGCGTTAAAAGCTTTTTTATCCGTTTGGATCGATTTGAGTAACTGGTACTAGGTACGTACTTATATTTATCTAGTTTTACCTATCCACTGGCACATTAAAAATAATAGTAGTGGCAAATGGGACATCATTAAAAAACATATATTATCTACTTCAAGAGGAACCTGGAGAAGGCGGGACTCTTCTTTATGATGAACTCTTTTTTCAAGAAGCGCCCGTCCAGGAAATGGACGTGGCTGCACCCCGGCGGTCATAAGCGCGATATAGATTTCATTTTGACGACCAATAGGCATATATTCAATGATGTCTCTGTGATCAACAGGGCTAAGACCGGCTATGATCACCGCATGGTAATGCTCGTTGAATATCAAAGTAAAGCTGGAAAGGTCTCGTTTGATGAGATCTACTCTTCGCCCAAGTCCTGCCCGAATCCAAAACCCCGAGAGCTTTCAGTTCGAACTCCAAAATCGCTTCCAAATCCTTATCGAATGCGATACAGTGGACGAACTAAACAACGGGCTGGCGGAAATTGTTCACGCGGTCGGGGTCGGAGTTCTTTAAGACCCACCGCAAAAATAGAACACAGAAACTCTCTGAGCATACACTCAAACTTACGGCAGAACGAGGCGAGATGAGGCTGCAGTTTTCAGTGGATATGTCGAGTTACAGCTTGCTTAATAAACAGATCTCCAAGTCGATGCGACACGATTTGCATTCTAAAAAAAAAAAAAAAACAATATAATTTTTATTTGTAGAAGCCGAGCAACCGATAATAGAGTTATTTTAACCTAGCTAGAGAAATGGCCACGCGTGCGAAGCCGCGGGTACAGCTAGTTTGTATTATTCTACTCATTGGATTGAGATAATTAGTAAACCAGTTTGTATGTCAATCCCTAAGCTTCCAACATTTCAAACAGTGAAAACCGCATCGCAATCGGTCCAGTAGTTTTTACGTGATGCGTGAACAGACTAACAGACAAACAGACATACAAGAATTTTAAAAATGTTTTATTCTTTTTCAGTAGCTTATTTATAGTACCCTATTTTTTTTTAATATCTTCCTTTTACTTTTTTAGTATTCGGTTTTTTAGTAGTAGTTTTTTATTTTTTTGATTTTTTAGTATTCACTGCTTTGTTATAAGTATAGATGCCCTTCAATTTTGGGACGAATAATAAAAATATGTGTTATATTCCATTATTTTAATCATGCCTATGACATACTCGTACCATACAGTACCGTGACATACTCGTACCTACTGACTGACTGACTGACTGACTGACAGACAACGCGCAGCTTATGGGTCAGAGCAGACTTAACGCACCGGCAACGGATCGGCACCGGGACGCCTCGCTTACGGCTGGTTGACGGCTAGGCGTGCACCCGTCTAGGCGGGGCGACGCCTCCCTTACGGCACGGCGGCCTGGTTGAAGTCTAGACTTGGTGTATTCCCAATAGTCCCGCTGTGGTTGTTCGGTATGTTTTTTGTATTTTTTTTTGCCCAGAGTTTCCATTAACTGGTCTACTGGGATTTTAATTCCCTAAAGTTCCATATCCATATCTCATAAATGAAGCACAGCAGCACAAAACGTGTAATTTGGTAAAAATAGGTAAAATTATATATTATATCCTCTTTTAATTATTTATACTCATTTGTTTTGTGTGATTTAAATTAATTTTTCAGGCTCCTTTATTTATGCCTTTATTTATTTTATATGAGCTTATGACCCTAATTGAAAATAAATTATGCTTTCGCGCATTGTCATCTGATTAATATTTATTAATGTTAATATTTTTTTAACGAATTGTGACTAACTGAACACATTAAAGGCAGAATCTGACTAAATCTGATTAATGTCAATAAGGGTCAAAATAGTGCGGCGCAAATTTTTGCAATATACATAGCTCCAAACCCATTAAGACGGTACCAGACGATTTTTGACCTTATTGACGTGAACTAAGTACCTAGATTTTTGAAACGTATTTTGTCTAAATGAACACAGTAAATTCCGAATCTTACTAAATCTGATTCCATTATGTCAATAATGGTCAAAATCATGCGATTTTTGCAATGTACATAGCTCCAAAACTATTTAAAAATATCAAATGATTTTCGACCTTATTGACATGAACTAATGATCAGATTTAGTAAGATTCGGCATTTACTGTGTTCATTTAGCCAAAATACGTTGAAATTACAACCCTTATTTTTACCCAAACAAAATCGTGAACAAGATCGTACCCATAAATTTTTTCTACAAAATCGTGTGACGCTAATATGATATTATTGTATGAAATAAGTACCTTGATTTTTAGATGCTTTTGAACTAAATGAACACGAACACGTAGAAAATTACTTTGCATTATATGATGTACCTACGTACCTATGTAATAGGTAAAAGAGTGACTCGTAGTAAAAATATGAATTGTACTGATTTTATTCCTACTGACGAATGTTATATGATTAAATTCTTACAATGAAAGTAATATTCAAAAACTGCTACAGATAGAAGAGTAGTAAAGTTTTACTAAACTGTTTTTTATGTAACCCTTTTTTTTAACACTGTCCTTTATATTTTTTTTGTTAACCTTATATTTCCAACACTGGGCGTGGATGAGCAGGCCGCTAGGAGCAAGTGGAGCCCACCAGCCGTAGCCGCGGCGACCGCGAGACGTAAGCGCGGTGACGGCGCGGTGACGGCGGGTTGACCATGCTCCGTAAGCATAGAATACTAAATAGTTAATGCGTAACGCCAAGGCGAGGCGTTGCCGATCCGGTGCCGGGCATTAAGTCTGTTCTGGCCTTAAACCGATGGACCTAGGTATTTGAAATTTGGAGGAATTTTCCTTGAGTACCCAAGAGGTGAACTACGGAAGTAACTATAAACCGTAAAACATGAATACTAACTTCATATAAAATACTCTTATTCTGCGGAGACCCTTTAATTTACCGGTATGAAAAGTATCCAATGTCCTACCTCGTATGAACTCAAATCATGCCAAGTTTCATTTGAATTCATTCAGTAGTTTTTGCGTGATGCGCGTCCTAGATACAGACAGAAAAACAGATAGACAGACATCAGACAAAAATAAAAAAAAACAGTTTTGGCTTCAGTAAGAATAATAGAACAGCATCCAAAAAAATGTTTACAAAATATCTTCAATGAATTTGGACCCATATCCAGCAGGAACCCTTTATTTTTTCGGTATAAAATATATCCTCAATTTTCACTCATTTTATAAGCTATGACTGTGCCAAGTTGCATCAAAATCCGTGAAGTAGTTTCAGCGTGAAATCTGTTATTTTAAATAACTTTCAATCCCTATCCTGCGGGAACTCTTTAATTTATCAGGATTAAAAGTATCCAATGTCCTACCTCGTAGTATGATATGAGTATCATGCCGAGTTTCATTTGAATTTATTCAGTAGTTTCCGCGTGATGCACGGTCAGGATACAGACAGAAAGACAATAAAAAAACAGTTTTGGCCTCAGTATTAAATTTATAACAGCTTCCAAAGTTTTTTTTACAAAATACCTTCAATTTACAGAATTTGGACCCCTATCCTGCAGGAAACCTTTATTTTTTGGGATGAAAAGTATCCTCCATTTTCACCCATCATATAAACTATGACTGTGCCAAGTTGCATCAAAATCTGTTCAGTAGTTCAGCGTAATAAGTATTCGTTGAAATAATTTTCAACTCTTATCCTGCGGGAACCCTTTAATTTTTCGGGATGAAAAGTATGTCCTATCTCGTAGTATGAAAGTATGAACTCAAACCATGCCAAGTTTCATTTGAATTCAATCAGTAGTTTCGACGGGATGCGCGTCCAAGATACAGATAGACAGACAGACAGACAGACAGAGAGACAGACAGACAGACAACAGAAAAAAGGAAAAAAAACAATTTTTGTTTCAGTACGAATATAGAACAGCCTCCATTTTTTTTACAAAATATCTTCACTGTACAGAATTTGATCCCCTATCCCGCAGGAACCCTTTTTTCGGGATAAAAAGTATCCCCAATTTTCACCCATCATATATATGACTGTGCTAAGATGAATCAAAATCCGTCCAGTAGTTTCAGCACTCTGAAAGTTATTGAAAGTTATTTAAAGAAATACTTACCACTGTAAGTATTTCTTTAAATAACTTTCAATTCCCTATCCAGCGGGAACCGTTTAAGTTTTCGGGATGGAAGGTATAATTTATCCTACCTCGTAGTATGACCTCAAATCATACCAAGTTTCATTTAAATTCATTTAGTAGATTCGGCGTGATGCCTAGTCACTGTGTCTAGTGTTTGTTGACTACGAGAAAGCATTTGATTCAGTCGAGACCTGGGCAGTGCTACAGTCATTACAGCGGTACCAGATTGACAACCAGTACATCGGATTCTTAAAGTATTTGTATAGCAAGGCCACCATGACTCTCCAAGATCAAGAGTAAGCTTCAAAGTCTGGCGCATCGACGTGAGGTAGCAAGCCTGCCGGTATTCTACAGATTACACTATGGAGAGTGTGCACAAGAACTGCACAACCTGATTCCCCCATCACCTTTCCATCACCGTACGACTAGACGATCAGCAAAGCGCCACCCTTTTATGGTTGAAATACCTCGCACAAGAACGAAGCGTTACGCTTCTTCATTTATTATAAGAACTGCAAAGGAGTGGAATGCCCTGCCCTCGTCAGTGTTTCCGGTAAATTATAACCCCGGTGTGTTCAAATCAAGAGTGAACATAGGTATCTACTAAGCAAGCGTGCTACACCTTCGACCACATCATCGCTTTTCATCAGGTAGATCGTGGTCAAACGATTGCCTAGTCCGTAATAAAAAAAAAAGATCAGAGCACAAATTCTGTCGAATTGAAAAAAGGGGTGAGACAGGGAGACGTTGTTTCTCCGAAACTGTTCACCTCTGCACTGAAAGGTATATTCAAGCTTCTGAACTGGTACGGATATGGTATTAACATCAATGGCAAATGTATCACTCACCTTCGATTTGCTGACGATATAGTCATCATGGCAGAAACCCTGGAAGATCTAAGCACAATGCTCAGTGACCTCAATATTGTTTCTCAACAGGTGGGTCTTAAAATGAACATGGGTAAGACGAACATCATGTCAAATGCCCATGTCGCACCCATGCCGGTTTATGTTGGGAACGATATTATCGAAGCTGTTGATCACTATGTCTACTTGCGTCAGAAGATCCAACTGGGTAGATCCAACTTCGACAAAGAGGTCAACCGATGAATACAACTCGGATGGGCAGCGTTCGGGAAATTACGCCATATCTTCTCGTCACAGATATCGCAGTGTATAATTTATAATCAGTGCATGTTGCCAGTGATGACATACGGCACTGAAACATGGTCGATAACTATTGGTCTCATACATAAGCTCAAAGTCGCGCAGCGTGCAACTGAGAGAGCTCTGCTCGGAGTTTCACCACGTGATAAGATCCATAACGAGGAAATCCGTAGAAGAACCAAGGCTATCGACATAGCTCTCAGAATTTGCAAGTTGAAGTGGCAATGGGCAGACCATATAGTTCGCAGAGCCTATAACCGCTGGCGAATAAAGGTTCTCGAACGGAGACCACGAACAAGCAAGCGAAGTGTAACGGACGACATTGTAGCCATCGCAGGGAGTTGATGGATGGAGGCGGCATAAGACCGTTCGTCGTGGCGCTCTTTGGGGGAGGCCTATGTTAAGCAGTGGACTGCTAAAGGCTGAAATGATGATGATGATGATGATGATGATGAGAGGAACCTATCCCGTTATAAATATTAGGTATGCTTGTTATGTTTAAAATTGTAGGTATATTGTAGGTCGGAAAAAAGGAATGTCAATAAAAAAAAATAGAGTACCTGGTGCGTGGACATCCGAAGCTCAAATATTCGCTGGATAGAAAAGGCAGTTGAGCAAAAGTCATCGCCCAGCAATGGAGTATAGTACCTATCTGACGAAGCTCAAAGCCAATAATGGCACAACCGTCGTCTCTAAGCCTAAGAGATCCTGTCTGATATCGAAGACTTCTATGGCCGATTGTACGACTCGCATGCTTCTAGACCTAAACCCAGCACTGAGAATTCCCGCGCAATACTGATCCGCCACTACACCACAGAATAAATACTAGGAATATACTTAGAAGAACTAGGTAGTTTTTCTAAGACTATATACCTATGTATAATTATTTATGATTATATATTTATTTTTTGTACGGTTGTTTTGTTTTAGTATTTATGTATTCAATTTTCAGTTCTATTTATGGGCAAGTCGTGTACACGATGCCGCGCCGCGCCACCTTTCTTGATTTTGCCATACCACTATATTACAGTTGTACGGCTCGGCGCGGCTGCGGCATCGTGTACGAGTACACGAGCTCTAAGAAGATATGTTGTAGGTAGTATTATATTAGTAAGTTCATCATTATGGTAAGGAATACTCGTACCACCATCTGTAATTTGTTGACGTTATTCCTCTCAGTCATGACCTACGGAGCCGTAACGTGGACACTCACGGTCAGACTAGTCCTCAAATTCAAGGTCGCTTAGCAAGTCTATGCTTGGAGTTTCCATGAAGGACAAGATTCGTAATGAAGATATCCGATAGAGAACTAAGGCATAAATAAATCATAGAAGGATTTATCTATGACCAAGGTAACCGACATAGCTCTAAGGATAAGTAAGCTAAAGTGGCAGTGCGCAGTGGGCTGGTCACATTTCCCTAAGAACCGAAACCTAACCTAACCTTTGGGATAGAAGAGTTCTCGAGCGGAGACCACGTTTAGGCAAATGTAGTGTAGGATGCCCTGTGGCCAGGTAGAAAAACGACCTGCGAAAAGCGGCAGGAAGAAAATGGATGAGGAGAGCTGAAGACCAAGCTGGAAGTGGCGTGGCTAGTGGCGTGCATTAAGAGAGGCCTACGTCCAGCAGTGGACAAATATTGACTGAAAATGATGATGATGATGACTTGGTTTTTACAGGGACAATGAAAATGAGAGAAAAATTTGCAGCTCTGTTTGAAGCGATATCCGAAAAGTTTTTCTCTCAGTTCGGATTTCACATGAGAGATGTGAGTTTTTCTAAAGTTGGAGTCTACATGCACGAGCCAAAGGATTCCTCTAGTTTGGCCGTTACGAGAATATTATTTGGTGAGTATGAATAGGTACTTAGTCACAGTTCATATATTATTTTTACGGAACAATATGTGACCTACTCTGTGACATAGTTAGCTAATAATTTTGTTAGCTACATATCTTGGCATCTCTCTATGAGATCGAGTACGTATATGAAATTTCGGAGAAGGACTAAGGTCCAGGATATCGGATACCGTATTGAGGGACTCAAATGGCAGCGGGCAGGACATATTTCCAGAAATGTTGACGATAGGTGGAGCATGGTTCTGACGGAGTGGTGGCCAAGAAAAGGCAAACGTAGTACTGGCAGACCGGCGGCCGGTTGGGTTGATGATATAGAATATTGGCAGGGAAGATCTGGATGAGAATGGCTAAGTGTAGATCAGATTGGCACAAGGGGCAGGAGGCTTATACCCAGCAGTGGGCTATTTATTAGAAAGAAAGAAAGAAAAATACATACAAATACAACAAATTAAAACACAATAAATAAATGCAAAGAAAATTGACATGAATCGGTCCCAACTCAGCGTTACTACGAGCTGTCATGATGATGATGATGACATAGTTATGTAATGTGTTATAGCTTTATACAGAGTTGAATGCGTGGTCGAAGAATATAGTCAGTAAGCGTAATTCAACTACTTTGGATATATTATATGGTACCTAGCTACTTACCTATTATAGGGTAGATGTACCATAATATGAAGACACACCGAAGAATGAACACTTAGAGGTATTTTTCCTAAAATAAGGATTTTGTGAAAACTAACATTCTGGAACCTTGTGCAAAATGTGGCAGCACTATTATGTTTTGACTCAGTGACGTTGCGTCTCTGATTGGTCTATTTGAAATAAAACGGTGGAATAATTTGCGAGCGCGTCATACTGTGCTCCTTCGTAGTTGACAAAAAAAACAAGGAGAACACGTGAAAGAGGTGCCTGCAACGGTTGATTTCTCATCACTGTAAGTAAACACATAAAATGTAATATTTGTATATTGCTTTCTACTTATTTTCATTCATTATTATCATATATTTCGTTTGTAAAAGTTTATTTCTTTGTGTTCATATTTGGGTGCGCCATTTACGCTATGTACGTGTGAATGAACTAGAGTGTTCACATTTAGGGTATCTGTCAATATTGAGACAAGTGGATTTTATGCCTTATAATGATAGGAATGTTTGTAAATTGATGTGATGATAGTACTTTTCTATTATAAAAGCCAGGCCTATATATGAACGGGGTTTAAAGTTTTCGTTCATGTTTTGGGTAGCTCTCCTTATGCTGCACAACACCATATATCGCGATGTTCATTCACTGGTACAAAAGTTCCTAAACCTGAACAATAGTTTTTTAGTTCTTAAAGTCGAACAAAGTTATTTACAAATATTACTGCGGAAATCATAAAATAAAATAAATAAATATTTCTTTTTAAAAGAGCGATATTAGGTACCTAAAAAAATATAGTTGTTTTTTTTTAAGAAATAAACGGCAGAAGAATACAGAATGAGAACTTTTTGTTTTATCCACACGTAAAAGATGTGAAATGCATATGGATTCAGTTGTTGATATTCTCATATTAAAAAATAACAACACGACCAGGAGAAATGATTTGCACCAAAGATTTGAAAGATGTGCAATGAACACCTTGTTTAATCGTAACTGATTTACCAAATTATTAATCATTTAGAATAGAGTAGGTACTTTTTTTGTTAGTTAAACATCGTTATTTTATTTTTAAATTAGACAAAACAGATTTAACTCTAGATAAAAATAATACCGGCATTTAAAAATTTACATTATGATTGTGATTAAAATAGACTTTTAAGTTTGTTGTACCTATTGGGCTCCAAATAAATGGCTCTACTTAGTAGGTTCATTCATAGGTGCTTTACCTGTTCGCTATTAGGTGAAAAGTGTTCATTCATAGGTGATTTTAGATATTTGAAATCCTTCTTTTTATAATAATAAATACAAAGATTTTATTACGAAGCTGCTTTTTTATTCTATTCATACATTTATTAGGTATGATTGTAGATGCTTAATACTTAATAAGTAAATTTTATCTCTACTAGAGCAATCGGATCTAAATTCTGCTTAAGTGCTTACGTGTTCATTCACTGGTACATCTACCCTACGTAAAATAATTCTGTATGTAGATAATATTGTCTATGGTTAAAACAGCAGAGGCGTAACCAGGACTTGTGGGGGGAAAAATGTTCAATACACTTTTTATGTTGAATATATATATATATTATTTTATTTTACCAGGTTTAGCAATGCTCTTTGACATCCCTGATGAGCGTGGTGGCGTAAACATGAAAGGACGATGGGGAGAGCCTAACACTTGTCACTTTCCACTACTGCCGTTTGTACAGGCGATTCCTATGCCTTATATGGCTACAGTGTATGCTGCTTTGTGGTTAGGTAATTGTATTTTCTCTTTTATTCATTGAACAAAGCATTAAACTAAATGAAATGTAAAATAAAAAATAAAAAGAAAAAAATACAAAAATTTGAATATAACATATTATTATAAAACTATCGCGTTAATATAATCATAAATCATATTATTATTTTATATAATTACGATTGCATTATCGTACGTATTATCGCTCATAAATCATATTATTATTTTATTATAATTACGATCGCGAGCGTCATTTCAGAATTGTTATCTAACGTTAAATATTATCTAATTAATAAAGAAACGCTAAATAAACAAAAGGTGGAAATAATTATTTTATCCTTGAACTTGGTACTTTTAGTAATTCTATGTTATGAACGTTATTTAGTAGCATCATTTGCCTACGTATTCGTAGAGCGCTTATATATTTTTACTTGCTTAAAATATCTTTACAGTTTTTTAAAATTTGTTGTTAGGTACCTATCTAATTAGTGCCCTATTCTATTATTTTTTTATTAGTGTATTTCAAATTTTAGTTGCCCTGCTGCTTAAAAAACTTTACACCTTCTGTTATAATAACTGTATGCGTATTTACAATAAGAAATGAAGAGATCTTACGGAAAATACTAAAGTAATCATTTGAGAAATAGGAAGCTATGAAGGTACTAATGTATCCTTAAGATTTCCAACAAATTTCCAGGTGCAATCGGCGTAATGCTAGGCTTCAAATACCGCATCAGTGCGGCCGCGTTCTGCGTCTGCTACTGGTACCTGTTCATCATTGAGAAAAGTTTCTGGAATAATCACAGCTACCTGTTCGGGCTTGTAGCCTTACTGCTGGCTTTTACTGATGCACATTGTTATTGGCAAGTATTCAGATAGATATTGTAGATTTTATTTGATAATATAACTTTTGAATAGGTTCCTGCTGTTTTTTTGACTTGTTTCTATTTTTAACTCCCGAAAATATTGAGTTTTTCTTTTTGCGTTCATTTGGTATTTCACTTATCAGGATAATATGATAATTTATTTTTAACTGCTGCTAAGTTATATCATAGGTTATGTCCTGTACTTACTGATGATGATTTGTTTTTTCTAATGGACTTGTGTGAGTTCAAAGTTCAGTCGATTTCCACACCACATTATCAGCGAAGCATCAGTAACATTTCATACAAAATTTCAGGTCCATCGACGCTCAGCAAGATCAGTCGAAGTTAAAAACAACCGTTCCGTACTGGAACTACTTCGTCCTCAAGTACCAGTTCTTTATCCTCTACTTCATGGCGGGAATGAAGAAGGGAACGGCAGAGTGGCTCACAGGATATTCAGTGCAGAACCTTAGCGAGCACTGGGTGTTTGAGCCATTTAAGTAAGTGAAATACTTGTACTATTATTTATTCTGTGGCGACAGTTGTATGACCCATGTATGAACTCTCAGTAAGCACGCACGTAGTTGCCTTAAGTACATTTATAAACCAAAACAAAAGATGGGTCTTTTATCTCGCAAGTGCCGCGTGAACCAAAGTAATGAATAGACTTACATACCTACCTACTAGATGATTGATCTGACGCTATTCGTGACGCTGCGCTGATTCAAAATAAGCAATAAAAAACACCTGTGAAATACCGAAGGTTGAATAACAATCATTATATATAACTACAGAGCATTTAGTTGTTTAATTATAGTTTTAAATTCCTATTCTAGCAATTTGGATTGAAAATCCATAATAAAAATGCGTAAGTTCCCTAATCAGAACCCAACCCAGAGTGCCGCAACCATGTCATGGTAAAACTTAAATCCGGCCATCATAACAAAATGCGTACTCAAAATTTTGTGTCTATGCTTTTGACCGTTGAAGAGTTCCTTTATGTGGAGCTAATCCTGGATGTCGATTCAGGTCATGCTCACCATAACAAGCACAAATTAAAAAAATATATAACCCCCGACTTCCCACCTCTCATTATAGCTAGGAAGCATCTCGATCACATTAGTTTTCAAACATAAAAATCGTTCCATCCTTTTGAGAGCTATGGTCGTCACCCCCATTTTAAATAACCCCCGATTCAAATTATAAAGAACCGTCTCGATCACATCAGCTTTCGTACAGAAAATACCGCATCCAAATCGGTCCATTCATTTGGGAGCTTCGATACCACACACCCCCCCACACACACCCCCCCCCACACACACACACACCCACACACCCACACACACACACACACACACACACACACACACACACACACACACACACACACACACACACACACACACACACACACACATTATGTGCCAATAGTTGGTTTCACCTGAATCCGATTACTAACTTGAGCTCTTTCTATGCTGTAGGATTAAAAATGAAGCCAAAAATAAAATAATTATCTGTAAAGAAAGGAAAAATTGTAGTATAGAAAATTTAAAAAATGCGTCGGGTTGAACCTGTGAAGAAAGTGCAAAAAAATGGCATCCAAATTTTTTTATGTTCCTAGAGGAACTATACAATGCCGATTGAAGACTGAGAACTGCAAGGATCTTCCAAGTCCTATTCCGTATTGCTATAAGATGAAGAAGAAACCCATGTAACATGGTTAAATGTTGTCGGAAAGGTTTTTCCAAAAGAAAAGCGGACCTACAACTAAGCGTCGCAGCATTCATAAAAATACAGGTCAACTGTAATATATTACGTTATTTTTTTAATAATTAATAGTTACCTAACTGTAACTTTGTAAGGAAAATTTCTTAAAAAATCTTGTAGGTCTAATTCTAATACTAATATATAAAAGTGAAAAGCAGTCTGTTTGTTTGTTTGTTTGGGGAGCTTTCACGCGATAACAGCTGGACTGATTTTCGTGAAATTTGGAATGGAGATATCTTATACCCTAAAATAAAACATAGGACACTTTTTATCCCGGAAAATTGTAATTTTCAACGGGAAAACTGGAAAATGTTGACTACTTGCTGTAAAGAACGGTTGCCGAGGGAACGAAATAACAAATCTGTCATAAAACTTCCATAGCATTGGTGCTATAACACTGGTGTACTTTTGCATTGGTTTTTAATATCCTAGAAGAACATAGGATGCTTTTTTTCGCAATAAAAAAGTATCCTATGTTCTCACGGGCGGGTAGCTAGTATTTTAATAAAAGCCCTACTCTATGTCTATTTATAGAAGACTTTTATTTGCTCCAATCTTAGTGCTGGCAATTGGGTAATTTCGTGCCAATAATGCCAACAAATAGGGATACGGTCATTTTTTATCTCTTTTAATATTTTATTATATCATTTACATAATCATTTAAAAAGTTATATAAATATAAATGTTAATGAACAAGACATATTATGATCACAATAATTTAGCTGATATAATTTTGTTTTTAATATAAAATAGCAATCTATACTATAATAAAACTGTAACTGGGCTAAATCTGTACATTAAATATTTTTTGAAAATTTTAATTGAGATGAACTTCAAAATCGATATGGAGTGCAAAAAGGTTTATTTTTTATTTTTTGTCTGTCTGTTTGTCTGTCTGTCTGTCTGTCTGTCTGTCTGTCTGTCTGTCTGTCTGTCTCTTTGAACACGCATCACGCAGAAACTACCCGACGGATTTTGATGCAATTTGGCACAATCATAGCTTATGTTATGGATTAACATTTAGAATACTTTTTATCCCGAAAAAAAAACAATGGTTCCCGCAGGATAGGGGATGAAAGTTATTTTAAAAAAACACATATCACGCTGAAACTACCGTACGGATTTTCAAGTAACTTGGCACAGTCAAAGTTTATAGTATGTGTTAAAATGAATGATACTTTTAATCACGAATAAATACGAGATTCCTGCGGGATATGAGTCTAAAATTATGTCAATTTGAAAGGAATAATAATTGCACATCCGTTTATAAAACGGTACCGTGAATTCGGCGCCTATGCCACAAGTCAGAGTGGCACAGTAGAAGCGGTGTCCGCCTCGCAACCCAGAAGCACATGGATCGAATCCACGCGCTGCTATGAATGTTTTGCCTCAATATTTATAAGCATTTACATATTTTGTGCCTTTGTTTACATTTTCTTTGATTTTTTTAAGGCTTATGTAATTTCCTGAAGTAAACCGTCAAGTTTTGTTTAAAAACAATATATATAATGGGATCTATCCAAACGAATGGTCCGACTTAGGTGCGGTTTTTTATGTTTGCAAGCTGAGGTAATCGAGATGGTATAGTACGAGTTTGGTACGAGTAAAGATAGCACAATGGCATCAACAACTCAAGCGAATAAACCAAAGGCATCAAAGTTCTCCCTCCGATTTAACTAGATGGCGCTGATTGACCTTAAAACACGCAATCATTTCATTCCTGCAACCAAGGGTGTCGGTAAATTCAAATTTATCAGGTTTCTTGGATTCGGCTCACACTAGCACTAGCACGACCTCCAGGGGCCTAATTCTCTAATTTTAAGACGCCAATTCCTCGCTGCCTGCGGGGAAATTGGAATCAATCACGAACAAATTCCACGTAGGCATGGGTCATTTTCGCAATATCCAGCACCAGGGCTTTCAAGTACGTCTATCTTCAAACACCAGGGCGAAAAACCAGGGTTCAAAATACTTTCTGTAAAGCCTTGAAAGTAGAAAATACTTGCATAGGAAATTGATTTTTGCCGTGATATAAATAAGGAAAACAATCGTGTTTGCAAAATAAAAGTACTTGTGGCCTTGAAAGTAGAAAATACTTGCATAGCAAATTGATCTTTGTCTCTATATATAAAAGGAGCACTATCGCGTGTGTGAAAAAGTACTCTAAATTTTTTTTTTGTTTTTTGAAATTGTTTGTTTGTTTGTCGTATGAGGTAGTGCTGGCCTCTGATGTCAGAGTTTGTTAGGCCGCCCGAGGGCCTCTGAAATGGCTTAACGACTGCTATTAACCAATAACAGCAGGGACCGACAGCTTAACGTGCCCTCCGAAGCACGGAGCGATGGATAACCGCACGTAACTTCGAAAAGTCATTGGTGCGGGAGCCTATGTTTTGAACCCGGTATCGTTGGATTCTAAATTGTACTATAGAACCATTAGGCCACCATCGCTCTTTTGAAATGAAAGTAAAAAAATACTTGCATAGGAAATTGATCAGTGGGTATGCATAAATAAAGACCACAATTGCTTTTGCGTAAAAAATACTTCGAAGCGTTGCAAGTTTTCTGAGTATGTATATACATTATATGTACTACGTTTTTTTATTATGTTTCTTCCATTAAGATATTATAATGTACTACCTACGTACCTACATAATTATATAATTATATCGGAGGTTTCTTCATAATGTCTTACTGGCAAAATGGTTAGTACACTTTACAGAGAAAGTATAGAAAACTTTTATTTTTTCAAATCAATCCTCATATCGTGTTGAAAAAGCTCAAAAAGTAGGTAGGTAGGGTAGGTAATTATTAAGAGCCAGTTAAAGTGCCAGTAAGTAGGTACGTCGTTCTGTGAAACATCATAAAAAATAATTTGTACTAAGAACACAATGTTTCGATGCATTAAAATTTGTTCGTATGGACCCCACAATAATGACCTACCCTTGATGCCCCATACAATTTACCTCACCACCTTAATTACTCTCTAATCTGTGCCACCTTACCTTTGGAGATAATTTTCTCTACTCATTAACAAGACGGTCATGATAACAAGTTACTTCATTTAAACTAGATGGCGTTGTCTACCCTTAAAACACGCAAGCGGTTTGTTACGAAGTGGTTTGAACGTTGAATGAACTCGAGCAACACGTTTTCTACTTTGTTTACTTTATGGTCCTTAGAGGCTCTTAAAACGTATTGAGATGTTTTTTGTGTTTTTTGATAGAATAAGTCGAATTCAGTTGTAAAACGCGCAGCGAAATTAAGCTAATTATTTATAGTAAAATAGTAATTTATTAATAAAAAAAAAACTGTTATAACGCATATTCTGTGAAGTACGGAGTGCCGTACTTCACAGAATATGCGTTATAAAAAGGCAAGGCAGTGCCTTATTCCGATGATTAGATGCCGAGCAATCGATAAAAAACTATTTGACGGCTGAACGAATTTTGAAGAAATGTAGTATAATATTGTACTTTGTAGGTTTGGTCCTGGTCCTCCTGGTCCTCTGGACCTGGACCAAACCTACAACTGGTCTGGTGGTGGTTTGGCTTTTGGTCCTGGAATAAAACGTGTGGGCTACTTTTAAATGAAATGACCACGCGGGCAAAGCCGCGGGCACAGCTAGTTTGAAATAAGACAACCTCTTAAAGTGCTGATATTTGGGTCTGTCACCCTAACTAGCGTGTCAAAATCAACAGAACTTTGAAGTTTGTTTCGATGTACGTAAGAAAATTATACCTTTACTTTCATGAATAACTAGCTGCGCCCCGCGGATTTGCCCGCGTTTTCAATTTTCCGGGATATAAAGTATCCTATGTTGGTATCTATAGTATACAATACAGCATCTACAATTATTCTACATAAAAAATAACATTTAATTTACAATCACGTGCAAGCGCCCCCAAACAAACAAACAAACAAGCAAGCAGACAACATTTTGCATTTATATATTAGTGGGGATGGGGATTCTCAAGAAAGAATTTCCCGTATTCCCGGTAACTTAAAACTTTCCGGGATGAAAGTATCCTAGGTGGTATCTATATTGTACAGTACCTGCCTACGTATAAAACGTCAAGTTTAATCCGTCTGATAACATAAAAAATAAAAACGTTTTCCCGCAGTAAATTACAATTTTCCGGCATAAAAAGTATCCTATGGTGGTCCCTATATTGTACTATACTTAAGTACTTCTTACTTCCTATGACGCTACAACCCTTTGTGGGTCTTGGCCTCCTCAACAGTTTTCTTCCACAGCTGCCTATCACTAGCCGTCCTTCTCCAGTTGGTAAACTTTCCCATCTTTTTCAGATCTTCCTCGATAAAGTCCTTCCATCTTTTTTTGGGCCTCCCTCTGGGTATTTTCTGTTGCGGAGTCCACTTCGTGATGACTCTCGTTCACCTCCCCTCTTGCATCCTCTCGACGTGACCGGCCCATCTCAGTCGCTGTGACTTGCAGTACCGCCCTATCGTTTCTTTTTCAATCAGTCCAGCTCGTGATTCATCCTAGAAAGGTAGTTACCATCAGCATCTTTGATAGGACCATATATTTTTTATAGGACTTTGCGCTCAAAAACTGTCAACTTTTGCTCTTCCTTTTTGGTCATTGCCCACGTTTCACAGCCGTAGGTTACTATGGGACGAATGATTGTCTTATAAAGAAGCATCTTAGAAGTGAATGACAGTAATTTTGAGCTGAGAAGCTTGTTGAAAGAGTAGAAACACCTATTTCCTGCCAGAACTCGGGCTTTGATTTCCTCCTCAATTTTATTTTGCGAGTTAAGAATGCAACCTAGGTATTTAAAGCTGCATATTTTTTCGACTTCATCATCATTCACTGTTAAAGTTCACTCATCACAGGATGTTTGCGTATTAGCAAGATATTTAGTTTTTGCCAAGTTGATATGTAAGCCGAACTTTGCAGATTCTTTCCCTAGTGTGATAGTATGTCCATCATGTGATTCTTGGATCGGCTGGAAATGACAATATCATCGGCGTAGGCTGCCATTTGAGAGGTGTTTGTTATAATCGATCTGGCTCATCAAATTAAGGTTCCTGATGGCAGCTTCTAGTACCAGATTGAACACTGTGAATGTGGAAAGAGCGTCACCCTGTTTCACTCCGGAACGTACAGCAAATGGCTGCGAATGCTCGTTCTTTATGGCTACTACACTCTTGGAGTTTTTAAGTGTGGCTTCAAAAAGTCATACCAATTTACTTGGTACCCCTAAAACATGCATACTATTGAGAATCCGTGCTCTATCAACATTGTCAAAGGCCTGCTTGAAGTCAATGAACATGTCGCCCTATCCTTCGTAAAGAGCCACTATTGCAAAACCACAGGTTTTCAGGGGGAGGTTTTTTCAAACTTTCTCTAAAATTTCTTAGAGAATGTATGTTTTAAAAATATCCTAAACGATTAGATGACATAACGAGCATACAGTGATATTATTTTTTATATAATATCATCAGTTTTTCTATATATTTTGTCCCTTGACTGTATTCCGCGGAATTTTAGCGCATTTACATGTGCCGCGTTCCACCTACAAATGCTATACCATTTGTGTTAACACGAATTACTAGCGCTCATTCAGCGTTTCTCTTACGAAAAACCATCAATGTTAGCACGGTTGACATCTACAAGTGAAACGTGTTGCTGCTCAACACAGCTGTGGCCGTATTACAGAACTTGGTTTCAATCAGATTGTCACTTTCTTGGTAGCAATTTCGACTCTATCGCAACGCATTAGTGATAGTGATATTGAAAATCGGATTGAAACCAAGACAGATAATAGCACTACTGTTCTATTTAATTTTGTACAAACCTCATCCCAATTAATTTAAAACTAGGAAATGAAAATAATTATCGAAAAGCTTACAGTTATACCGCAAGGCCAAGGAAAACAATGTTTTTTTAATTTAAAGTTACATGCTCTGCCGCTAAATTTTGACACTTTCAAAAAGTAGCATTTCGAACCCACAAAATAACATGGGTCTGACGATGCTAGTTTCCGAAGCTAGAAATGTTAACATTTTGCATTGTGGAACGTTTGACATTTGTTATTTGTGCTAGCATCGGAGGGCTTGTGGAACGTCATTGGGGCTAAAAAAGTTAACATTGCTAGCATTTCTAAGTGGAACGCGCCTATTAACTCAATCGCCATAAGGGCGTTATTCTACGGACAATGACGTGCACGCGTAAACTTAAAAGACTTTAAGACTTTTTTCAACGGAAATAGCAAACTGGTGGCTTTTTACGAGTAAAATGTTAAGTTAAACGGCATATGTCCGTACACAAAATTAAAGTTTTTTTTTCTGTAAACGAACTTATTTAGATACTATTGATTTACTTACAGTAAGTACTAATACTGATAAACAAATAATTATCATTGTATTTTATTTTAATAGGGATATTAAAGTTACAAAAGTACAAATAAGTGGCTACTGAACGTTTACCCCAATTTTTTAGGTAGAAAAATGTTCCGGAAACATGCAATGAAAAAAAACAATCGACTCAAAATATTACTTTACTGTATTGGTAGTGACAAATAAAAATATGTCATGTTACTCTCGCATGTTACCCTTGTACATATGAAATGTCTATATGACCATGTTACACAAAATAGATCACAATAAGATAGTTGTTATCAGGAAACAACAAGAACTATTTTATGTTAATAAGCAACTACTCTTAGCAGACACACAGATATTTTATAAGAAAGTATTAGGTTTAGAAATGGTTAACTGTGAAACTGTGTTTAAAGCTAAACTGACAATATAGATAGCACGAATAATTTATTTTAACCGTATGATTTATGTCCGTATGATCTACTATCAAAGCAAAAAGTCAACATTCATTTTCAGCAAATAAAGTAAAACATTAATTATTAAAAGATATTATAACTTTTAATTATAACTCCATACGTATAGAAAACGCGGTTATGCAGGAGCAATGATGTAATTAATATTGATTCATTATTCTTTTCATCATCCATACCAATACATAAAAGTGAAACGTTGTCTGTTTGTTTGTTAGTTTGGAGGAGCCTTCTCGTCAAAACGGCGGATCGATTTTGATGAAACTTTGTAAATAGGTACTGAACAATATATAATGTAAGGGGTTAGAGGAAGGGTCAGCAAGTAGATTTTTAGTGGGGTCCGGATGCTGCTGTATTTTTTATCGAGGTCTAGAAAAATAATGATTAAGTAAGTACTATTTAGTATTTTGCTTTCAAATTAAATTATTATATAAAACATAATACGTAAACTTAATGCAATAAATAAAATTACACGCGGTCCGCCTGTTGCTGACCGCTGGGTTAGAGTATGGGGATGTAAGGGAGCACAATCACCATCTCAGTGCCCCAAGCCAACCTCACCTGCTCGTGGTGCACCCTGCCAAACAACGAACGAGGCTCTGGCGACCGATAAATGGCGGTATATCCATGCAAAAAAAGTGTGCAGCTAAATGGCACAGACTGGTGACGGGCAGGCGCGCCACTGAGGTGAAGAGTTGCGTACTGCGGTCGCCAACCCACCTGCCCAGCGTGGCGATTATTTAATGGGCATATCTTCCCATGATAAGCACAATAAAAAAACGGCCTCTAGTTCCCGGAGGCCCTGCTATTCCTGACCACGGTGGTGGTCATGGTAATGGCAGGGTGGGGAGTTCTAAGAATTCGCGGGCTACGGAAGGCCACCACAATCAAATGACTCTGGCAACGTTTACTGGACGCACTCTTAGACTGGACGAACACACACTTAGACTGGACGAACACATGGTGCAGCTGGAAGTGGAACTGGAGAACATAAGGTGGCACATTTTGGGGTTAAATGAAGTCCGAAGAGAGGGCAAGGACACATTTAACCTAAATTTGGGCCATATTATGTACTTCAGAGAGGGTGATCAACAATCCCAAGGCGGGACGTCAGATTCCTCGTTCACCGAGTCGTCGCTAACAACTTGAAGAGATCTGTAGTGTGTCGACCAGGGTAGCTTATCTTATAATCAGGCTCACAAAGAGCTGTACTCTCGATGTGATTCAAGTATACGTACAGACCTCAACATACAGATGAAGAAGTAGAAGATATGTATGAGTACGTATCCAAAGCCTTACATAACACCAGGAAGGGCTACTTCAACTTTGTTATAGGGGACTTGAACACAAAAGTGGGAAAACAAGCTGGCAATGAATCGAAAGTAGGTTTTCACAGATTTAGTAGTCGAAACACCAGAGGGGTAATGCTTGTCAACTTTTTTGAGAGGGCGGGGCTCTTCTTAATGAATTCTTGGACGTGGCGAAGCCCGGATGGTGTTACCTAAAATGAGATTGACTTTATAATGTCGGACAAGAAGCACATATTCAGAGATGTGTCAGTGATCAATAGGTTTAATACCAGCAGCGATCACCAATTGGTTCGAGGCACTCTGAATATTGACTTTCAACTTGAGCGATAAAGTCCACGCTCCGACCAAACTTGCTCCAAATTTTGTCTGGTTCAGAAAAAAACAGGAAAATCTGAAAACGTGGAAACCACATGCGACGTGAACGAGGGACTTAACAAGGTGGTGAAAATCCTTACAGAAGAGGGCCAAAAGTTTTGTAGTATGCATGGTAAGGGTAAAAAATCCTAGCTCTTAAGGCGCGTCTACGACCAAAACGCCGCGCTAGCCGTTTTTTGGGCAGTTTTTAGAGCTATCTACTTGTTATTTTAAAGAATTATCTTCTAATAAAAAATACATTAAATTTCTACATAATCTTGAGTCCATAATAGTACATTTTGTTTTTTTTTTAAATAAGTACTTTGTTATTTAATCACCTTACAACGAAACCACATAAATGAGAAATAATCATTGATAACATGCATCTCCTCATGAAGTAATATTATTTTAATTTCGCTACTAACACTAATGGATAGACAATTTAATAATGAACATTTTGTAACAATTTTTTTTTTCAAAAGACCTAAATTTGTTTTTATAAAGATTTTATTCCAAAATCTGGGCGTATTCATTACTGTAACTCATGCGCGGGCAATCGGGATTCAGTCTGCCGCAAGGTCTCGAGGGTGAAACACGTGCCGTTTGTCACTGCGTCGCCTAGCGCACTTGCTAACTCACGCCAAATTTTTTATGATAATAATAGATTATTGTGTTTGTTATTGACGTTTGTTTAGGTTACTTATAGGTTTTTCTGTGTTAATTATTTGTTATGTTATTTATTGACGATTTTTTGGACGCTTTGTGTGTGTATTTAGAATTATTTAGTTTTGCGAAAAGACGCTACTTTTGTGTAAACACTCAAAATGCCAAAGTACAAAAAAGTTGTGCGACAAGGACGTGCAAAAATAGCAAAGATGAACGAAGCTCGGTAAGCTGTCTCGTAGTTATATTCTAAATAACAGTGAAATTATTTGTTAGTTACCTACTTATCGTATATTTTAATTACTATTATGTACAAAATATATTTTTTAGTTTTATAATAAATATAAACATAGCAATTTATTTATAAATCTATTTTTTTGTAGCTGGGCTAAAAGAAGAGGACAAAATAGTTATGACGAAACACCAACCACATCAAAACATTCTGAACAAAATTGTGTTGATAGCAGGTATGTTTCTAACACAGTTTCTAACTACTATAAACTTACTAAGTATTTCTCTAAGATGCGAGTAAAGTGATGACATCTCATCAGTGTCATATAATATTTTGTCAGCAAATAAAAATGAATTTTCGTTCATGTGTGTGCCATAGAGTTATGAAACTACAGACATGAACATTCACATTGATTCAGTACCTACATGGTTCAGCGCTTGTTAGGTAACTATTTTTGTGTTTAAATATTTAAGATTTAATGTATTTTAAATTAAATAATCTTTTTTAGGTTAAAAGATAACCAAAGTGACGCCCAACCTCAAATGGAAATTTCAAATAAACAACCGATGGAAATAAGCGTGAATGAGTAAGTATTAGACATAATCCTTTTATCTATATTATTAATTTATTCATTTTCTACACATATTGTTTACATTTTTAAATACTTTTTAAAATTATTATAATATAAAAATAATTATAAAAAAATAAAATAAAATAAAATGTAGCCCACCGGTATCGGGAACAGGGTCCAAGCTACCGGCGGTCAGGGCTCCAGAGAAAGGAACCTCTTAACAATGCGCTAACCTGGGCCTTCTGCATCAGGCCCTTGATCCAACTGCCTAATTTCTGTATAATCTTTACGAATGATTAGCAAATTATTTCATCACTAGTAGGGATGAAATGTTTACCCTACCAGGAACCAGGGCTTTGCTGGAAGTAGGGCGCACTGGAGCGGACGGGAAATACTTGCAAGTGTGAAACAAAACATTCTTAGCAGACACTAAGTCTGTAATTAAAAACGTAGGAAGGACATATTAAATTTCATCTAAAAAAAAAAGAGTACAATATTGCGGCACAGAACGAACGGGGCTACCAAATACTTCCAAGTATTTTGAAACCTGATTTTCGAACTTGGTAATTTTAGATGCTCGTACTTAAGCCCTGGTAATTAATTTTGCAAGTATATCTCATACTAGTCACCTGAACCTTAAAAATCTGTCATCATTATGCAAAATAGTTTTATTTTGCAGTTTACGTGAGGACGTTACTGGAGACTTGATGGATGCTGAAAACACTGAAGAAATTAATAAAAACATTGATGAGGTAAGTTTCTGATACCTTTCACGTGTGTTTTGAACTTAAATGAAAGTTAGTCCATTTGTATTTGAAAATGAGTAACAGTTTCCGATGAAAAAATCAGATCGTGGATTATACTATCACAATTTTAATTTTTGGATACATAATAAAATTCGTTTTTTTTATTTTAGATTCAAATTTCGTATGAAGAGGAAGCAGTAACTAACGAAAAAATAATAAACAGAAGAATTATTGATGTCAGCTACTTCCTTTCAGAATTAAAACGTATTTCAAACCATGGCCCACTTGGATGCAGCTTCACAGAACTTGACCTCATAGCTGAAACCCTGATTGGTCTACAGTCAAAATTTACATTTAAATGTCGGCTTTGCAATCAAAAGTTTGTCATAAATGGAGACAACTGCAGTGAAAACTACCTAAATATTAATACGTGCGCTGTCGCAGGTACTATTGCAACAGGTGGGGGTCATTCACAGCTGGATGAACTTATGTCAGCACTCAACCTCCCGTTGTTATCTGAAAAAACATATTCAAAAAACCATGAACTTATCAGTAGGAAATGGGAAGATGTTTTAGTAGAATCCATGAATCAGGCTGCAGAAAGAGAAAAACAATACGCAATTTCTAAAGGCAGAGTTAACAAAGATGGAATTCCCATAATAGATGTAATTGCTGATGGTTGCTGGTCCAAACGTAGTTACAAAAAGAATTATAATGCTCTTTCGGGCGCAGCTGCCATAATTGGGAAACATACAGGAGAAGTTCTATTTTTAGGCATTAAAAATAAATACTGCTTCATCTGTGCCCGTGCAGGAAACAAAAATGTTGATCCATCAGAACACAAATGTTTTAAAAATTACTGTGGTCCATCCACAAACATGGAGAGTGAAATAATTGTAGAAGGATTTAAAGAATCCATAAGAATGTACAATTTAATTTACGGAAAACTCATATCCGATGGTGATGCTAGCACCTACTCCAAAATATTACAGGCTCGCCCGTATCCTGATCTGACTGTTGAAAAAATAGAGTGTCGTAACCACGTCTTAAGGAATTTTTGCAATAAATTACAAGCACTCGCCACAGACACTAAATATAACATAAAATACCGAAAATTAATAACAAAAAGAGCTATACTACGAACAAGATTTACTATTTGCAAATTAATTAAAAAACATAAATGTAACTCTGATGTTCAACTTCTGTTTGACGACTTATTAATTAGCCACCTCCATGGCTTCGGGGACCACACCAAGTGCCGATCATACTTCTGTGATAATATCGGCAAAACGTACCTGCCAAATGATTTTATTTTAAGCCCTTTATGGCAAAAAATATGTTTTATTATTCAAAATGTTGCAGGACATGCTCGGAGTCTATTATATGATGTTGATAGCAATGTAGTTGAAAGGTTCAATAGCGTGGTGGCTAAGCTGGTTGGTGGTAAAAGGGTTAATTTTTCTTTAAAAAATTCGTATCGAACTAGATGTCATGCCGCTGCCGTAGCTTTTAATGAAAAAAAAGCAATTTCTCTGCTTTATAAATCTATTAATAAAGGAAACAGCCCTCAAGGCAAAATAAAACGGCTAGAAAATAAAAGAATAAACAAAAATGCAAAAATGAAGCTAAGTAGGAAACCAAAAAAACGAGCCTTGTTCTCAGAAAAATCGAAACAGGATCACAATTATGGTCAAGACTGCACAAAACCTGACATGCCAATCGATGTTTTTAACAAAATTAAAGATAATTTTATAGAAAATTTAAAGAAAACTGATGAGGAAAGAACTTTAATCGAACGGACAACCATTTTACAAAGTGAATGCAGCGAGTGGCTAGAGTTGCGTAGGTCGCTATTAACCGCTTCCAACTTTGGAAAAGTTATCAAGCGGCGAAATGACACAAGTTGTCATAATTTTGTAAAGGATTTGTTGTACAAAACCAACATTAACCATGTGTCGTCAATTAAACATGGCAAAGACAATGAAAACATTGCTATCAAGCAATTAGAAAGGCAAGAAAAAATTAAAATTGAACCATGTGGTCTGTTTATTGACGAAGAGTTGCCATTTTTAGGAGCTACTCCGGATGGCTTATGTGGCGACGACACTATCGTTGAAATTAAATGCCCGATAACGGCATTCAAATTGGGGTTAGAAGAAGCCATAAAAAAAAGAAAAGTGAGCTTTTGGAAAACCACAATAAAAGGGCTGGAAATCAATAAAAGCCACCAATGGTACTATCAAGTGCAGGGGCAATTACACGTAACTAAACGATCAAAGTGCTTATTTGCAGTTTGGTCAAATGAGAACCTTCCGCTAAAAACGGAACATATCGATAGAGATGACCAATTCTGGAAGGAGAAGATGAAAGAAAAGCTTTCATCATTTTATGTAGATTGTTTGTTGCCAGAATTGGTCGACCCTCGGTACCCTCGAGGTATGAATATAAGAAATCCTTCATACATCAAAGAGGCAATGATGACCAAGAAAAAAAGTAAAGAAAATATTGAACCTCAATTAAATAACGAGATTGAGTTGACAGCAGACATAGATATAAGTGAAGATGACAAACCTTCTGACTTAATTATGCCTACACCTACATGTATCCGTTATTTAGATTTTAGGGATATGTAAATTAGAACTACGAAGTTCCTTTTCACGTATTATTTAAAACAGAAACAAAATTTTCGAAGCCGCCATCTTGGATTTACATTTTAACGCCTCTATCGGCTTTAAACCTCGAAAACCATGAAAACGTCACCCATGACAAAAAATGTGAAAATTTTCGCAGTCGCCATCTTGGATTTTTATTTTGATCAAATTCACCACATTCATTCATTCCTTCAGATATCGATACCCATCACGTCTGCGGAGTTTTGCTAGCTAATTTAATTTGACCCTGTATTAGTAACTACTTTATATAATAATTAATTAAATAAATGATAATAAAATTGACTTTGTTGTTTATATTTTACTAGCTCATGCCCGCGGCGTTGCCCGCGTAATGTTTAGTATCCTTCGGGAAAAAATCCTTCCTCAAAGATGTCTCTTATTTTAGCACTGTCTGAATATCAGGTAACTCGCCTTCGATCTAAGGAGCAAACACTGCAATATGTTTATTATAGTGTACCTACCATGAATACTTGTACCGTATTATGTATGTATTAAGTATTCCAGGACGTAAGTAGAATCACTGAATTTATGAACTAAATTATTTATGCGCAGCAATACACATTTCTTTCTTATTTATAAATAAATATTTGTTTTATTGAATGCCGTGTCTGTGAATTAAAATTATTTATGCGCAGTAATACACATTTCTTTCTTTTTTATAAAGAAATATTTGTTTTATTGAATGCCGTGTCTGTGAATTCTAAGGTCTTCGATTTTTACTTGTATTTGTAAATGGTTCACCAGATGGCGCTAGTAGTGTTTTACGAAGTATTGTAGAGGTGGGGTGCGGTAAAGAGGGAACGAATGCTCAAGGTTATTTTGGTCAGGGAAGGGCCTTAAACGAGACTCTCCAGCTCATGACACAAAGACGAGAAAGTACGTAATCTCCTTTGTCAGAATAGGTGGCTTTAAACAAAAAGATTAGGAAGCTGACACGACATGACTTTCGGTCCTCCAACGCACTACTTATACAAAAGGCAATATTACAGAACCGAGGGTCTAAAGTTTTCGTTCAGCAACATGGTAAGAGTCACTTGACAAAGCTCAAAACAGCTGATGCCAGAACCGTCGTGTCAAACCGAGATTCTTGCCGAGGTCGAGGATTTTTACGGACACATCCGCTTCGCATGCTCCTCGGCCAGAGGATTCAAAAGCCACGTTGACTCGCCTTTATACTGATGAGCTACCAGACGTCAGCTTGGAAGAGATGGAGATGCCCCTGCGATTATAAAATGGAAAAGCCTCCGGTGAAGACGGAATACATCGGAGCTCTTAAAGGTAAACCTGTTCTCAAGGAGTTTCAGGTCGTCTTTAACTCCATTGTCTTCTGTGGGAGAACACTCGAGGCATGGCACAGGAGTATAGTGGTACTGCTTTTCAAAAAGGGTGCTAAAACCTTGCTTAAAAGGTCTATAAAGTCCCTAGATCAGGTAGGTGCAGGTTAGGTACCTACGTAGATTGAAATACCTGGATTAGGTGTAACTACCTAAATACCCTTATCTTATATTGTATTTATGCATTATTATTATTACGTTGGTAATTTCGAAAAAATTATACTGTTCTGGCTCAATTGTAATTATTTAATTCTTTTTAGTGGTTGTTTACTAAATAACATTTTTATTATGAAGTCGATTAAATTTATTTGTTATTTTTTTTGATTTTTTGATTTTTAGTGGCCTAAGCAAACATCGGATAGAATATATGCCAAAGCGTTGATAAATTAAAACCAAGGATGAATAAAACCTACATATATAACAACTGAATTACTTTTGACCATTTTCCATCATTTTGTAGTTGTGTTTCTGTGACTACCTTCCGGCTCCACCACCAGACCCTGAAAACCACATAACACCAGAGAACTCATCAAGACAAACCAAATGAGCCCAAACTCGATAGGGTTCCATCACTTTGTTGTTGAGTTCCTGTGACTAGCTTCCAGCTCATCCCTGGATACCACATAAAACCAGAGAACTCACCAAGACAAACCAAATGAGCACAAACTCGGAAAGGGTTCCATCATTTTGTTGTTGAGTTCCTGTGACTACCTTCCGGCTCTATCATCAGACGCTGGATACTACATAAAACCAGAGAACTCATCAAGACAAACCAAATGAGCCCAAACTCGAAGGGGTTCCATCATTTTGTTATTGAGTTCCTGTGACTAACTTCTGACTCCATCATCAAACCCTTGATAACACATAAAACCAGACATGATCTCATCAAGACAAACTAAATGAGCCCAAACTCGAAGGGGTTCCATCATCCGATTGTGTAGTTCCTTTGACTACTACTACTACTACTACTAAGTGTAGTTTTTAATTGTCATCAGAACTACACCCATGTGCAAAACTTCTGCATCTTTGGACGTTCTTAAATTGTTCAACATAGACTTGCAATCCAGTCCTTAACATTATAATACATTGAATAAAATTAAAGCTTGTTTAAAGCTACTAAACCAATTTTGATGAAATTTATACAGTACCACACTAGAGGTCTTCTTACTCAAGTAAAAACAATCATCTAATTCGGTTTAGAAATCGCAAGATATAAGAGAACATAAACTATAAAACAAATTGATTTTCTAATAAAACTACTGAACCAATTTTGATGAAATTTATATGGGACTACACGGAAAGTTTACCCTTTTGAATAAAAAAACAACCATCTAAATTGGTTTAGAAATCTTAGAGATAAACACAAAATAAAGGCAATATAAACACAAAATCGAATGGATTTACTCAACAAAACTATTTATTCTCGAAAAACTGATGAACCAATTTTGATACACTTTATATGGGACCACCTGGAGAGTATACCCTTTCAAACAAAAAATAATAATTTTAAAGTCGGTCTGCAACGAACATATAACCGTCTTCCGCCGAAGAAGCCGAACATATCCACGCAGCACTCTGGATCGCTAATAGACGCCACGATGCCGATGCACGATGTTTCAAACTTTCAACCAACCCCGACTCAAAGCATAATATCTAAAATTAAAAACATTAAATAAATAAAAAATAAATAATATTATGAAAAAATTATACATTCATTTGTGGCCCTACCTACCAAACTAGATGTTAGACCACTCGTATCTTGGTAGATAGTCCTTCTCAATTATTACCTTAAAATTAGTAAAAAAAAAACTTTAATTTAGAAAAGATTAGCTGTGCCCGCGGCTTTGCTTGCGTGGTAATTTTCTTGGGATTTAAGGATCCTAATGTGTTATCCAAGAACCAAATGTACCAACATCATCAAACTACGTTCAGACGTCAAATGTTTTTTTTATTGATTGCTCTACTTCTACTCGTAAGATAGAGATACCAAGTTTACCAGTTCTTAAGTCAAACCCTAAGCTATCTAATAGTGCGATGTGGTTTTCCATCGCAATCCGTCCCCAGTCGTTTTTACGTCACGCGCAAAAAACAAAAAAAAAAAACACCATTTAAAAAATGTTATATTCTTGTACAGTAGCTTATTTTAAGTCCCGTAGACCATTTCTTTTTATTTTCTTCTTTGTACAGACTAAGTATACAAACCTTATCTAAGCAGGTGAATAATCGACTCGATAGAACAAGAACAATAAATAAATGACGTCTGTTTTTCAGGTTATTCCTCTCAGTGTCCCAAACGGACTACTTTGTGGTGCATTGGTTCGTATTTGCCTTCGACCTGACCGTGGCTATTTGGATGATGTATTCGAAGACCAGGCATGTCGCCATGATCTTCTGCGCCATGTTTCATCTTATGAACAGTAGACTGTTCAGAATCGGTTTGTATACCTACTCATTCCTGTTTTTTGTATCTATCTTATTCATATTAAAGAAGTAAATAACAAAAAGTCTGTACAAAGAAGATAATAAAAAAAAGTCTAGGGGATTTAAAATAAGCTGATAGTATCAGTCTGTCTGTTTGTTTGTTCGCGGTGCACGTAATCACTTCTGGACCGATTGCGATGTGCTTTTCACTGTTGGACAGCTTTGGGTTTGACTTAAAAGCTAGTGTACTTGGTATCTCATTCCGATGAGAAGCCGAGCAATCGATAAAAATCTATTTACCGGCTGAACGAAATTTGGTATTTTGTTTTTTAAAGGTACTTTTATGTCAAGTAACACCTTTGTTACTTTTAACCCAGAGAAATGACCATGCGCGCAAAACCGCGAGCACATACACTAAAGCTTGTTAGGCTTACTAAGTGTAAAATACCTGTAGAGGCGTAGTTTGAATGGATGCCAATGTTTTCGATTTTACCTGAAAATTGTGGAAGTTTTATGCATCACGTAAAAACTACTGAACATATTGAAATGTGGTTTTTCACTTTTGGATTAAGTACTTAGGTGTTGAGTAAAAATCTTATGTAAGTATTTTGCATCATCAATGCGACTTGTAGAAGATGAATCGATATAAAAACGATTTGACAGTAAAGCTGGACAAACATTGATGAAATTTGGTATAAATGTATCTACTTTTGGTCCAGGACTACACATTGGATACTTTTATCTCAGAAAAAATGAGTACGCGGTATAGCCGCGAGGCGCTGCTTGTATTACTATTTACGTTTAACAAAGCTACTGGACAAAAATAATATTTAAACAATGAAACATTTAAGCTCACAGGTAATTTTATCAAAGTAGGTAGGTGTACCTACTAATCTACAACAACATTGGTATTTAGTTTTCTTTAGTCCAAGGACTTCATTATTAATTAATTATGTATTTTAGGTATGTTCCCATGGGTGTGCTTAGCGACAATGCCATTGTTCTACCCATTTAATTGGCCCAAAGTATTAATACGCAATTTTGAGTCCTATCACACAAGAGTTAAGGCTGAGATTTGCAGAAATATAAATAAAATTATTGCTAACAAAATTTGCGATAATAATTTAACTACAGAAGAGAAAAAGAAACAAAATGAGAATCTTGATAATGAATTGATATCTGTTGATAAGGTAAACAAAATTAATCAGCATTTCAAAGAAAATTTTGAAGATGATAATACTGAAGATATAAAAGAAACAACAGAAGTTACCACCATTTCTCATGAAGACGATAAGAAAAAGCACATTGAATGTAATAAGAACAGAAAAATGTTTACATTGTGTCTAATAATATTCCACGTTGTTACTCAACTTTTCTTACCATATTCACATTTTATAACCAAAGTAAGTTATTCGTCTATCTGTTTTTCACTTATCTTGTATGCAATTGCAAGTAATCGATGGTCAAGTTCATCGCGGCGTGACTTAGATAAGACATACTTAAATTAAACAGATTTAATGAAAACAAAGGTACATACTTATCTACACAATTAACGAGGTTACAAGTTCAAATTAAATTAATTATACTACGTGATACAATTATTTTCAGGGTTACAACAACTGGACAAACGGACTATATGGCTATTCCTGGGACATGATGGTCCACACATGGGACACCCACGCAGTCATCGTCAAAATCGTGGACAACGAGAAACACTCCGAATTTTACATAGACCCATATGTTTACACACCGAACGACAGGTGGACGAGGCACGGAGACATGGTCTACCAGTATGCAAGATGTTTGAAAGAAAACCTGCTCAAGCAAACAAAAACATGGGGACAACCTGATAGGATTTCAGATAATATATCTATCTATGTAGACGTGTGGTGTTCAATGAACGGAAGGTTCACGCAACGCCTCTTTGACTCAAAGGCAGACTTGCTGCAAGTGAACTGGTCTCCATTTAAGAGCGTTTCATATTTAATGCCGCTCTTGGATGATGCACTTACTTGGAGGAACGACCTAGACGCTATGAGACAACACGTACATACATGGAGTAACTACAGTGATGTCGTATTTCTAGCTGATTTCCCAGGTAAACAAATAACTATTGAGTCGCACCCATACAATCAATGGCGGTCGTGTACTCGTGTATAATCTACCTTGGTGTAGATGGCCATATTTGACTTTAAACGACATTGAGTAGAAGTCAAATTGCGATTCAGGCTGTTTGCTTTCAGGATTCCGCAGTCCGTTCATTCGATTACCGATAAAACACTGTGCTTCTAAAAATGATTTTTATTCACTAAAACTTGTTTGTGATTTTAAAAAACGTTTGTGTGAATGTCGTACTTGTGTGTTTGTTTTCTATCCACCTGATACTTGAGTACCTACATGTTATAAACTACTTGAGATTTAACGCTTTACAAACTAATATAACACGAGTCCTATGAGTTACTTTTTAACCTCCGTCCTCTAAAAGAGAGAGAGGTGTGTTATTAGCTTAGGGTGTGTATGTATGTTTGTATCCGTGTGTCTGAATGTGGCATCGTAGCTCCCAAACGAATGGACCGATTTTGATGCGTTTACCGAAAAAAAAACGACTTCAAACATCACAAAATTTAAAAGAAAGAAATAATTATTTTTTAGGTCTGTGCCTATACCTACTTACATTAATATAAACCTTTTTCTTTGCGATATACTTATTTTTGCTAATACTGAAATCTGAAATAAATGGCGAAAAAGTAGATGATAAATGGTCAATTAAACATATAAAAAATTATGTTGTTACAGGTTACGAACAAGAGAAGTATATTTCGTCAGATCTCAAAAATATTACCCTTACTATATTACAAGGAGTTGTGGTCTACGAGCCGCAAGTTACGAAGCTCAATGATGGACATTCTTACAAACTGACAACCGGAAAAAATATCGACGTGGACATCGGGACATTTCACAAAGTCTTGAACATCGGCGATACGCCTGCTTACTACATGTACACATTTTATAACAACACTGAAGAAAATGTATCGATAGATTCAGCCATTCGGCCTAAACTTCCCATTGTAACAGAACTACTTAGCAGATTCACCAAAATGTTGGTATTTATTAATTTGCTACTAAAGAATTTGGTTCAAGCTGTTTACAGTTTTTCAAAATGTGCGTAATTTTCCTACGCTTCATCAAACGAATACGCTTCTATATTGTTATTACTTTCTATATTTATTATTCTTGCTTTATTGTCTACGGCCTCCATTCCCGATCTTGATACGGCCCTGTTTTTCTATTTATATAGGAGAGAGTGCCCCACGTTAGATCACTTTTTACAAAAAATTATTTTGTATCAAAAATATATGGATTAAAACTGATTTCTTTTGTATTCACTGCATCACAGTAGTTTAGTCTTTAGTAAACGGTCAATATTTCTGTTTAATATGTAAACGAATTTCCAAACCATGCATTTTTTAAATCTCGATGTGGGTTAGTGTTAAACTAGTCTGGTGCAGATTTGAAGAACTACGATTAAACGTGAAATAGGTTCTTCAGATTGAAATGAGAAATAAGGCTAAAAAAGCTGTTTTATAGCTTAATTTCAGTGCGCTAGTTTTAGTGAAACTACAAAATTAGCGAAATAAGCAAAATTACCTTGAGGCAGTTTGTTTAGAAAAATCATTTTTAAATGAAGAAAATATTTATTCAGAATGAATTTCTAAACAAATTATTATTATATTTTTTTATTGGAAGACCAACAACATTTAAATACAAGAATATCATAATAGTAATAACAGAATGCCATTTTCAGGCCTTCACGGATAGTGACACTACAGCTTATAAAAAATTATAAAAAAAAACAAATCATCACATAATATATGTGTAGTCTAAGACTTTGGGTATCTACATACCTCTGTGTTTTTTATCTCATCTAATATTCTCGTAGACGCGAGTAATATTCTATGAATGAAGTGCGTGGAGTAAACGTGAGTTCACGAACAATACGAAGAAGGCTAAAGGAAGGGGCTATCATCACTTTTAGACCAGCAAATGGTCCAAAGTTGTCTGCAGCTCACATACAAGCTCGCTTAATATTTGCGCGTGAACTCCTGAATTGGTCTGAAGAGCAATGGGCCTCCGTATTATTCACCGATGAGTGAGAACATGTTTGTATGATGCAGATGGTCACAGAAGAGTCTATCGTCGACGTGGGGAGAGATAGGCTCAAACTAGCATTGAGGAGCGTGTTCTTTTTGGAGGCGGTTTGAGTATGGTCTGGGGTGGCATATCGATGAACGGGCGAACGGAACTTGTGTTCATTGACATGGTTCGTGAAAACGGTAACGGTAACGGGTTGTTGGTAGGTACATCGCTATATAACAGAGATATAAGAAGGTCACGTGGTACCTTACATGGGATTCACTGGCGAAAATTTTACTATAACGCAATATAATGCCCGACCGCACGCCGCTGCACAAGTTTGACAATATTGCGAAGAGGTTGGGTTGGCCAGCACGCAGCCCAGACCTTAATCCGATTGAGCACGTTTGGGATAATTTAAAAAGATCTGTATATGCGAGCAATTCTGTGCCCATAACAGTGGCAGCATTAAGAATAGCAATTTCACAAGAATGGGTCAATATTCCGCAAGACCGTTTAATTGCCTTAATCAGCAAGGCAATAACTAAAGGAACTACAAACTACTATATAGGAACTAAATAGAATCGAAATATGCCGTTATTTTGGCTTACTCGACACAATCGTATCATGGAGGGTACACACCAAGAGAACGAGAGCGAGCGAAGGCAAACGGATTCGTCGATTAGGGTTGTTCCCTTTCTCCCCACCAGCTTTGTCCCACTAGTGAGGAGAAAGGAAAAAACAAAAATGTATGGCCTTGCTCCCCACTATGGCATATATTATTTGACCGTGGGGAGAAAGCTAATAATCGAAAAAGTATTCTCTTTGTCCCCACTATGGCATATATTATTTGTCATTGGGGAGAAAGCTAATAATCGAAAAAGTATTCTCTTTGTCCCCACTATGGCATATATTATTTGTCATTGGGGAGAAAGCTAATAATCGAAAAAGTATTCTCTTTGTCCCCACTATGGCATATATTATTTGTCATTGGGGAGAAAGCTAATAATCGAAAAAGTATTCTCTTTGTCCCCACTATGGCATATATTATTTGACCGTGGGGAGAAAGCTAATAATCGAAAAAGTATTCTCTTTGTCCCCACTATGGCATATATTATTTGTCATTGGGGAGAAAGCTAATAATCGAAAAAGTATTCTCTTTGTCCCCACTATGGAATCAAAAAATAGAGGTACCCAAGTTTCCAACACTGAACACCCGTGGTGCTCGAAATTGTGGCACGTTTCAGTTTTTTCGAAAAAAAACTATCCTTGGATATAAACTACTCTCGCTCATGGATCCTAACAATATTAAAAAAAATAAAAAAATTGCGATGTTTGATTTAATTGCTTTAATTGTAAACATTATTTGGTAAATTCTTTATTTTACTTTCTCTCTTAATAAAAATCACCAAAAGCAATAGAATTTCCATGTCGTTCCCACTTTACATTAAAAATTAGCAATTTTAACTGCAAATTTACATAGGTATAGAAAAAGTCAAAGGAGTGGAATGCCCTGCCCTCGTCAGTGTATCCGGTAAATTATAACCCCGGTGTGTTCAAGTCAAGAGTGAATAGGTATCTACTAGGCAAGCGTGCTACACCTTCGACCACATCATCGCTTTCCATCACGTGAGATCGTGGTCAAACGATTACCTAGTCCAAAAAAAAAAAAAAAACATAAAAATTTTCGCACTATTCGACAAGTGTTGAGGATTACAGCTTTTTGTAACAGAATGTATGAAGTTTTGGGAATCCACAGAATGTTGAGACTTGTGTGAAGCGTTAATGGTATAACGCCAGTGGTGTAGATTATAAATGGGATTGTTCGTGTGGCATTAACTCGCCTTTGGGTTTTAATTTCAATGGAAAGATCGGTGTATTTAGCAATGTTTTCAGTATGTGTAGAGGCGAGATTATGGTTATTGCATATTGCTGTGTCTATGAGGTATACTGTTTATTCTTTTTGTTTAATACTGTGATGTCTGCAGCCCGATTTCATAACTTGGCTTCAATCGAATTCTAAGTATCGCAGCCACTAATGCCTTGCGATAGAGTCGAATTTGCTATGAAAAAAGTGATAATCCGATTGTAGCCAAGTTATGGAATTGCTGTGCCGGTCGGTTCTAGTGCACGGTTTTGTTGGTAGTCCGACAAAACTGTCCGACAAAATAGTCCGGGCCCAATATAGTTTGTAGTTATTATTTTCCAGTACTGACTGTGGCACATATATGTAGTAAGGTACTTTGTCGTCAATCAGCTTATAACTTCAATGCGAGGTACTGGTGAATTATGGCAGCTACTTGGTCGTGTCGGTGTTTGTAATCGGTCTGGACTATGGATTTGCATGCACCTGTGATATGTTGGATCGTTTCTGAAGCTACGTGGCAGCGTCGGCATTTGTCATTGTAGTTAGGTCGGCGGATGATAAATCGCTGGTAATTTCCAGTATCAATAACCTGGTCTTCCTAACATAAAGCCTTCGGTTTCCGGGAAAAGCTCACCATGTTGCAAATCACGCATCTGACGCACTCCTGTCAACGTGGTCTTGCTGCAGGTCGTGGCGATGCCTCCCGTGCAAAGACTTCTGTTCCCAGGCTAGGATTTTGACTTTATTTGCTATGGTTTGTTGATCACGCTGCGTGTTAGTGTCGTGAAGATTAAGGGGTGTGAACCGTTTATTCAGTAGTTACTACTATTTTATGAAGTTGAGAGTGTTCGACTTGTTCCTGGAAATTGTTTCTTAATGTGGTAATTTGGTTATTGTGCAAATTAACTATATCTTTTAAACCTCTACCTCCTTCATTTCTTGGCAAAGTTAGTCTTTGAACAAAGGAGCGGGGGTGATGTTTTCTGTGTGTGGTTAAAATCTTGTATATCAGGCACTGTAATTTATATAAATCTGTATTCGACCATGTTATTATACCAAATGAATATGTCAGAATAGGTATAGCAAAAGTGTTAATTGCGTTTACTAACTTGCTTGAATTTAATTTGGATTTTATGAGAATGTTAAGTCTGTGCTTAAACTTACGGGTTATTTCGGCTTTTGTTAGGTTTTGTGCAATTTGACGCGATTGTTGGAATCCTAAAATTTATACGTTTCATTCTGATCTAGGAGGTCAACATGTTCTCCAGTATTTAGTACGTAGCTATTGCGGTCAATTTTGCCTTTACAGCAAGTGAAAGTTTTACATTTTTCGATACCAAATTGCATGTTGATGTCTGTTGAGAAAGTTTGAGTTATGTCTGCAAGATGATGGAGGGATGTACTGTTGCTATAAAGCTTAATATCATCCATGTACATCAAGTGAGTCAATTTGAAATTGTAATGTGGATCTGTAATATCAATGCCGTTGTTAGTGCTGTTAAGCATATTTGAGAGTGGATTAAGGGCGAGACGGAACCAAAGAGGGCTTGAAGCATCACCTCGGAGCATTCCCATCAAGCAAGGCATTGCCGCTTGATGGGAATGAAACCTGTTTCTATTGGTTGGTTTGCGTTATTAAATTTGGAGTTTTGTTTGCCAGTTTTGCGTTGCATTTGATAGAAATGTGATAATTGTCGAATGTATTGTATAGCGGTGAAGCATGTAAGTGAGCCAGCCCCCCGATTCAGAACCTTTCGATAGCGAACCGAATCCATTCGATTCGGTATTGGGAATGAAAAATTTATTGAATTGAACGATTTCAAACCGAATTCCACAGAATAAATACTACCATATCGATCGACAACTGAGTTATTTCGATGGGGTTCTGAATCGGGGGCAACAGAAAAGTGGAGAACAGAATCAAAAGTTTTACGGTAATCAATGTACATGGTGCATATATCTCTTTTTAGGTGATGATGTTTTGATTCATGGCTATTGAGTCTATTGTGAGTTGTTCTTTACAGCCCTGACTTCCTTTACGGCAACCCTTTTGTTCTACTGCAAGAATACTATTAGTTGATAGGTGTTTGTCGATCAGTTGAGCAATTGCAGCTATCATCATTTTATATATTGTTTGTAGGCATGTGATTGGTCGGTATTTTGCGGGATCATCTGTATTTTTGTCTTTAGGGATCATAAAAGTTATTCCTTGAGTGATAAAGTGAGGCATTGTTTCTGGGGATTGGATGAATTCACTTATATGATTATGTAGCATTGGATGCATAGTGGTTAATTTTTTATAGAAATAGTTATGAATGTGGTCTGATCCAGAGGTTTTCCAGTTATGCGTGTTTTTAATCACACTTTTAAAAGTATCAATAGGGATGTGTTAAAATGGCATTTAGGGTACTGACTCTAGTATTCGTGATTCTTTTGCTATCGAATCTACTTCATAATTGTGAGAGACAGGTTTAGTCCAAATATGTGACCAAAATTGTGTAATTCATTAACTGTTGGCATGGTGGTCTCTGTGGTATGGTCACTGTTTTCTTGCAAGTGTGATGTGTCTGTTGTTAAATTTCTATAAAACTGTTTTTCATTATTAAAGAATTGTGCATTTTGTTTTTTCCTAAAGGCCTCCTCACACCTAAGAAAAATCAGCTCGCTTACTTCGCTAGTGATGTGGCACATCTGAACCTAATTAATAGGTGAAAAGCAGATGCAATAACACGTTTTTAATTTAAAAACTCATGTAAATACCTCGTAGCAATCGCTAGGTATGCGGATTGAAAATAAATTTTAATACGTTGCAATATGGTATAATATTCCATCTGACTTATTTGGATTGTTTTGCACTAACTTTATATTATTATATATTTTATAGTATCAAAGCATATTTTTTAATAGCACCAAATTTCCAAAAACTAGGTTGCAGTTAGCCGATTGTCAGATGTACATCGATTCTTTTCTTAAATCCGCTCAAGAAATTATTAGCACGAGGGGAGTAATGTTTAGGTTACATAATTCAAATTGACACCGATATTTTAAAATCTACTGTTGTTGTAATATAAGTAGCTTGTGAAAGACATTTAATAAATCGAGCAATGGAAAATGTGGAAAACTTACCTACGTCAATACTTTGACATAAGTAGGTAAACGCCCATTTTATGTCATCAAGCTCCGCCTTCAAATATTTTGAATTACGCTTACTGGCCGTGACGCTCCGACTTCATTATAGTTTTGAGCCAATCATACCAAATAAAACCTTATGGGAGATCTTAATTGATATAATTGGCTCAACGTCATCGAGACATACAAACAACACATGGAAAAATAAATCTTATACTACGGTTATACAGTTTATTATCAATCATTTCATACCAAATTAGGTGAAATCAAAGTTTGGAAAATATTCGCATCCACTATCTTAAATAAAATACCGTCATTTGTCATTCAAAAAAATAACTTATTACAGTACATTAAATCACAATTTTCAAATAGCACAAATAAATGGATAATTTTAAATATTTTGCTAAGAAAACCTACAAAACTTTGCAGACGAACGGCACTTATTGATGTCAACTGCAACCAGCATCAGTTGGAGTGACGGCAATAGGATGTTAACTTATTTAAAGATAAACAATAATAAGCAACATATTCTTCTACACTAATCAACTTCTACACATAAATTTTAAAGAGGAAAGATTTGATTGCTTGTATGGTTGTTTGTTGGTTTTAATGGATAAACTCTAAATATCCTAAACTGATTTTAAAAATTCTTGTTTACATAAAAAGCTTCATTACCAGCGAGTAACATGGGCAATATTTCATTATACAAAAAATTAGAGATCCCTACGAAAATTGCAATAATGAAACTTAAGGTATCAAAACTATGCAAAAATGATGATTACTTGCCTGTATAAGGAACATAATGACATGTTGCCGTGTAAAATAAATAATAACAAGTCTGTCAAGTACGTGAGCAGGCAATAGTCTTTCGTTCAAAATCACTACTGCAAATGATTTTGAATTACACTCATTGCTGTTTTTTTTTTTTAGAAATTACGACATATAAATGCTAAAAGTGTGAAAATGACGCAGTGTGAGCGCTTACCGTGTAAATCCAGAGCGGATCACCTGTAAACCTATAAAACAGAACCGTGATATACCTGACAACTGACTTACTGACTGACAGACAACGCAGAGTCTAAACCGGTGGATCTAGAGATTTGAAATTTGGAGGATATATTCTCTGAGTATCCAAGAGGTGTATTACCAGCTCTATGATGTACCTAATATTTATTTTTTGTCAAAATACGGAGTTTAAGGGAGCAGGACACACAGAGGATAATCAGAAAAACATATGTTTTTGTGATCTTTAATTCAGTATAACTCACGATTTGTACGTGGCGTAGACGTTTCACGACAAAAAAATGGCCATGTTCCTAGAAAAAGCACCAACCGCTTTATATTATTAAATTATGATGATGACATTTTGTAAATATAGTCAAAAAACAAGTGCTGCACAAAAAACTATGGTACAAAAAAAAGACTACAATTGGATTAACTAATAACTAAAATTACTGATCTAATTTTGATTCAATTTAAACATTACTATACTGGAGGTCTTGTTTCTCAAGTAAAAACCATCATCTAATTGGGTTCATAAATTCTTTCAGAATAAGAGAACATCTATTTGTTAATTGAATAAAATAAATAGATTTTCTAATTAAGAGGGGTTCTTTTTGATGAACTATTTCTTCAAAAAGCAACCCGAGAGGAAGTGGACTTGGCAAAGTTCCGATGGTGTGACTAAAAATGAGATTGATTTCATCATGACGGACAATAAGCACATGTTCAGGGATGTCTCAGTGATCGAAAGTTTTAATACAGGTAGTGATCACAGACTTGTCCTAGGCTTCTTGAATATCAACCACAAGCTTGAAAGATGCCGTCTGGTGAAGTCTACGCTCCAACCCAACCTGCTCCAGGCCACAGTTGCATCAGAACAGAAACAGTTCAAGTTGGAAAATCGATTGGCTGCCTTGGAAACCACCAATGACGCAAATGAGGAACTCCAAAAAGTTGTGGAAATCCTTAGGGAGGAAGGCATTAGATTTTGTCAGCTGCATCGTACGGGCACAAAGTCTTAAATCTTGGATGAGGCTTTTCGACTTATGGACCAGCGACGTTAGCAACAGCAAGCAACACCGTCAGAAAAAAGGGAACTAAATCAAAAAATCAGTAAGCTGGAGCGATGTGGCCTCGAATGCTCAAAAAATCGGGGATCAAAAGTCTTCGCCCAGCAATTGAGTAGATCCCACCTGACGAAGCTCAAGACCAATAATGGCACAACAGTCGTCTCTAAGCCAGATATCCTTTCTGAGATTGAAGAACAGCACAGAGGATTCCCGTGCAATACTGACCCGCCACAACACTGACGACCTGCCTGACGTCAGCCTAGACGAGATTGAGATGGCGCTTAAACAACTTAAGAATAGAAAGTCCCCTGGTGAGGATGGTATAACTTCGGAGATCCTGAAAGCTGGGGGAAACCCGTACTTCGGGAGCTTCAAGGGTTATTGAGCACCGTCCTTAACAATGAAAGAACTCCAGAGGCATGGAGTAGGAGTTTGTTATTACTCTTCTTAAAAAAGAGGATAAAACCCTTTTAAAGAACTACCGACCTATTTCACTCTTGAGCCACGTCTATAAGTTGTTTTCGAGGGTCATCTTAAATCGTCTCGCAAGAAGTCTTGACGAATTCCAGCCTCTTGAGCAGGCTGGGTTTCGTGGAGGATTCAGCACCATAGACCACAGTGAGGCAGGTTAAACAGAAGTCTGAAGAGTATAACCAGCCCCTGTGTTTTGCTTTTGTCGACTATGACAAGGCCTTTGACTCCGTTGAAATCTAGGCGGTTCTGGAGTGTTTGCAGCGTTGTCAAGTAGACTGGTGATACATCGAAGTGCTTAGGTTTCTGTATGTTGCCGCGACTATGAGTGACCAAGTACAAAACCAGCATCTAAACATATCCAACTGCGCAGAAGAGTGAGACAGGGGGATGTTATATCCTCGAAACTATTCATTAATGCCATGGAAGATATGTTTTAGACGCTGGATTGGAAAGGAATGGGCATTAATATCGATGGCGAGAACATGTCACACTTACGATTTACCGATGATATTGTCCTAATGGCGGAGTCGCTGCAAGACTTTAAAAGTATGCTGACCAACCTAGATGATGCTTCTCGACGGATCGGTCTCGGAATGAACATAGATAAGACCAAGATCATGTTCAACTATCTTATAGACCCGGAACCGATTGCAGTTAATGGTGTGCCTCTTGAAGTTGTCCAACAATATGTTTACCTTGGGAAAATATTGCAATTGGGTAATAACAACTTTGGGAAAGAAGCCAACAGAAGAATCCAGCTGGGTTGGGCAGCATTCGGCAAGCTTGTAAAGTCTTCTCGTTTTCCATACCACAGTGCCTGAAGACAAAAGTTTTCAATCAGTGCCAAAATGCCAAACCACCATGACCTACGGTGCCAAAATGTGTACACTCACAAACTAGTCCACAAATTTAAGGTTGCTCAGCGAGCTATGAAGAGAGATATGCTTGGAGTTTCTCTGAAGGACAAGATTCGTAATGAAGATATCCGACGGATAACCAAGGTAACCGACATAGCTGAAAGGATAAGCAAACTGAAGTGGAAGTGGGCTGGTCACATTTCCCAAAGAACCGCGTTCGGGTAGACAAGTTCTCGAGTGGAGACCACGTTTAGGCAAACGTAGTACACACACGTAGGACACACTGTGGCCAGGTGGAGTGACGACTTGCAAAAAGCGGCTGGAAGAAAATGGATGAGGAGAGCTGAAGACAGTGCTCAGTGGCGTGCATTAGGAGAGGCCTACGTCCAGCAGTGAACAGATATAGGCTGATGATGAGTATAAATATAGGATAGGTTAAATGCTTGACTAGTAGATTGTAAGGGTGCATCTATATGCAACACGTCTATATGTTACAATAATGTTGTAATCCCAGCGTAAAAACCACTTTGTTGGCGTATCATGTAGACACTACTCATGTAATAACTACAGAAACGATGGCAATGTTTTCACTAATAGGTAGCTTAGGGTCTTGGCTACGGAAGCTTAAGTCTATGTGTGTCCAACACGTACTTTGCATGTTTTTTTTTAGTCTTAGATACTTGAGTAATAATGCAGTTTTCTATGGTCTCTTTTCCCAAGGAAATTAATATCATATTTATTTTAAACTATTTAACTCCGTGATTTTATTTTATTCAATAGTTTACAGTATGGATTAGATGGAGTAATTTTGAGTTTAAATGTTAAAATTAAGACAGTGTTAAAATTACGAAAACAGTCGAAAAGCCAACATCAAGCGTTGTTCCCAGGGTATCACATCCGTGTACTGACGGTACGGTCGATGTTGTTTATTATCGCATCGGACTGCGGCTCCCTGATCCTATGCCGTCTATTTTCCATCAACTATAAGTTTCTCAAGCTTTTCTCAAGGTTCTTCCTTGCAATATGTCCGAAATACTCGAGTAGTGATTTGAGGCAGATGGTTAAAAGCCTTATTAAAATGGTCTAATGTTTTAATATTTATGCGTTGGTCCGATGTGATCTCCGAGGAAATTGCAGCATCTTCGTACCTACTTTTAGTTATTCTATGGTGTCATAGTGCAACGACGCTGGAGTGTTGGTGAGATACGGGCGGTGCACATACTTTTTATTCATATAAATATTTAGAAAAAGCCTAGACTTACAGGAGCTGTAGTGGGTCGCTAGTCACTACGGTGTCGTTCGCTATCCACACATACCTATATATATAGGTATGTAGTGAAAACGTTTGTTTGTTTATTTGGCGAGTTTTAACGCAACGGATTTTGATGAAATTTGGAATGGAGGTAGCTTTATACCCTGGAATAACACATATGATAATTTTTATCCCAAAAAATAGTTAGTTTCTACGGGAAAACTGGAAAATTTCGATTAATTACTGTATTCCTTACAGTAATTAATCGACATTTTCCATTTGCCATGGAAACAAAATAATAAAAAGTCTGTCAAAAATCATAAAGAGCGTTGGTGGCAAAGAGAATACAATACGTAGGTTGTTTACTTTTCCATTGTTTTTCAATATCTTAGATGAACGCAGGATGCTATTTTGGCGATAAATTGTAGCCCACGCAGACGAGGACGCGGGCGGGTCGCTAGTTTTAAAATATTTCCAGACACGCGAAGAGTCCACGGTTTGCCCACCAACTCGCAGCTACTCTGTCGACGGCATTTTGCCGTTCGTCTGAAAGAGTCCTGTGGCATCATCAAGGTTGAATCAAGTCGGACCATGTTTTCTTCACATTGCCACTGCCACTTACTTGGTGTCTAAAGATACTTGTACACTATCTTATTATTGTGTAACATTAGTTATTTTATCTAACAACATGTTATTATGGACTTTGTGTCGGACAAGATAGATAGATAGATAGATATTACTTTATTGTACACCAGTTTCCAAAAAAATACTATAAATAGGAACAATCTTATAACTAAAGTACAACGGGCGGACTTATCGGTAAAAGCGATCTCTTCCAGTCAACCTTTCGATGGAAAGAAATAATTGAGTGAGTGAGACAAGCAACAGCCTTATAGGTGAACAGATGGTGAGCATGCCCCAGGATGATTATGAAAATGATGAAATGAAAATGAATTTGTTGTAGTTATATTACTTAGATGATGTTGCTATGATCATTACTATCATCATCATCATCATTATCATCATCATCATCATCATCAATGTCTGTCACTGGTCTTCTACGGCTGCGATTTTCCACGTGGGGCCTCCAGTCTATCAGTGACTTACTTCACCTGCCATCAATGCATCTTGCCAAGAGTCCTTCTCATCGCCACTTGAGGTTTATGTACTGATGTCTTGGTTTTTCTTTGGATCTCCGTCTTTCACACTCAGTCGCTCAATGTGAGCTTAGAAACAGTATCTACTTAAATAAAATAAGAAATCACATGGTGCAGTAATGGACCTACTTACCTAGAGCAAAATAGAATTCCGTTCAAAATTTAAACAGTGATATCACTTTCAGATATCGTAAAAAGAACAGCGGGAAAAATGTTTTAACCAGTTCTATAAAATAATTGTTCAGTTGGTTTTGCCGTAACAGTTCCAATGTGTTATTTCAAAATACCTCCTTAACTGTTATTTTGGACTGTTTCTATAAATATTCCGCAATCATACATTGCAGTAGTACCACATCACTGCTTAGCAAGGTGGTGCGAGATGAATTTTAAAGAGCTAATGTAAGGCCGGCTTAAGGGTACAGTTATTATATCTACGGAGACGGCTACATTTAGCTACGTTTAGCTTTTGTTTAAGACTATCAAGGAACTGTTCTCTAGTGGGGGCTTATTCCATAAATCCCCTTCAACTATCCCCGTAGAAGGGGATTTTAGGATTTTTTGTCCAGAAATCCCCTTCGCGTCTTCTTTGCATGCTGGAAGGGGATTATTGGATAAAAAGGCCAGAAATCCCCTTAATCATTTAATATTAATATGAAATAAATTTTAAGAATCCCCTGCAAAGGAGATTTTTGTGCTTTTTGTCGAGAAATCCCCTTTGTGCCCCGTTTGCGTGCCAGTAGGTCATTATAGCACAAAACGACACATTGCGAAATAGGGGTTTCATGGCAAGAATGAGTCCTGTATTTATCTTTAATTTTATTAATCTGTTCTACTCTTCGAGCATATGTCCAATGGAGATGCTAACGTTTTAATCCGCAAACATTATTTTCTGCCAATTTTGACGGGGGACGAGGTAAACACGCATTGCACACGCGCAAATAAAATTCTTATTCATATAAACGCACACTAAAACAATCTCGCAAACCATCATAAAATACGCACACAGTTATAAAATACAGCATAGCTACGCAGTGCTTAGACGCACATTATGATAATCTCTAGTGATGGGAATGCCTCACTAGAGATTATCATAGTATACACAAAGACCGGTAACCTGAACGATAAATGAATAACTTAATGAAATGAACGTGGTTTTACTAAATACTTATGACTTAACTTTCCGTTGAAGATGTAAAATGAAGCTATTTGTACTGAACTTGTACTACTTTGTGAGCAAATTTTCGCTACTTGGTGAATTTATTTATTTATACAGCTTGTTTTGGAATTAATGCAAACTTTCACGTGGGCAGCTTCCCTATCTAATACTCTAGAACTTTTATCCTTTGACATTATATACTTCGGCGCTTTTTTATGAATGATAAAAAATAAATGACATAGTATGGCTATAATTACAGATCTTTGAAGTCAAGTATAGGACAAAATGTCTAGAGGACGCTCTAGCAATCCATACCACTATATTTGCAACCAGCATTATGCTGAGTTGGGGCCAGCTTGTGGCAAAAAAACGTTATTGTAGGTAGTTCCTATTTTTAGTCTTTTATATAATTTTATTTCCCTGTTTGTTTATTGTTTTTTTTGTCACTCATTCACAGGTTAATAGTTCAGAATTATCTAAACTATTAACTTAATACCAAACGTTGTGTTGTGTCCCGAACTTAAATAACATGAACTTTAATAGAAACCCAGAACTCATTTTTCACCCACCTAATCCGGCCCATTCGTAACATCCGTTCGTAATTGTCGCCTCAGCCTATATGATACTAACAAGCAAAATTTCAGCGTTGTAAGTGTTTAGAGAGTGAATGGCATATCGCTTTTTAAATGTAGATTAACACACTTTTAATACTTCTGAAAAATAATCTCGTTAAGTACTAACACTCCTAATTTTGAGATAATTTAACGTTCATTTCATCATTCGTTCAATCAATTTCACTCAACTTGTCCCCGCACTACGCCTTCTACCAAGACGATGGCGTCGTAAAACTGTCGCTAATCTGTCGCAACTGGTAGTTCATTTGAATCAAAATTATAGAAAATTACAAGCACAATTCACTTGCTTGTGATACGAAATACCGTGTTCCCTTAAGTTTTATGAAAAATACCGCACAATTCACCATTTTCACGGAGCTCTGCTTTGCGACACGAAACGATACCGAATGGCCGCAGTCGTGAGTGAAATTGTTTTATATAACGTGAATGGTCAAGTCATGCCATATGGCCAGCAGAGGGGTACGCCTTGCATTCACATCTCCATTGGATATATGCTCAAAGGTTCTACTAGTCTGAAACTTCTATTTCCTCTAATATACTGAGTCATTCTTCCGATGTCTTCTCTAAGTTTTTTTATCCTACTTTTAAGCCTAATCTGCCAAGCTGGCTTGTTTTTCTTTTGTGTTTAATCTTTGTGTATTGTCTTCGGGTAATTTAATCTTTGAGCCATTACATAAAGCTATTGTATAAGCAGCGCAGTAAATTAAAGTTTTCGTAGTGAGAAAGCTATGTTCTGTAGAATTGTATTTATGCTGAATTTGTGTATATATATATAAGTTATTATTATCTAGTCATTATATATGTTAATAGTTTCGTCGTCTTTTGTTTTGTATATAAGGTCTCTGCGTAGGCTCTGTATTAATGTAATTGTCATAGGCTATTTTAAAGGTATCAGATATTTTAAAATTCATCGGTTGGTCATTATGATGTAATGTATCTGAGTGTCAGTGTTCGTTGTGTCCTGTTTCAGAGATTTGAGAAGTACTTTCAATTTGTTGAATATTGGGTTCAAGTATTACATGCAATAATGAATTATCTGTTATGTTTAGTAAGTCGTGTTGTTTTGATGTCTCTGAGTTCTTCTTGTATAGTAACATCTGTATGGGTGCTTAGCATCAGTTCTACTTCTTGTCTGATTTCCTGTAATCTTTGGTTTGTTATGAGTTTATTGTTAATTATGACTCTGCGTTGGTCTGCTATACGTTGTTCTGATACGTGTGAGATCTGTGGGAATTGTTCTATTATACTGGCGTGAAGTGGTTCCCGGAAAGCTGTTTTATTAGATTCTATTTGGGTTATTTTGTAATATGCTTTAATAATTGCTTCGTTCAAGTCATCTGTCCATCTCATTCTGGTATTAGTGTTTATTTGTGTTAAAGTGATAGGTAGCTGCACCTCATTGTCTTGAATTTGCGCCTATCTTAACCTAATGCCCCGGTTCTTTAGAGAATCTATCACTTCAGTTTTGATTGTTAGAAAGCACCCTAAGGTGCTTGTTGCGGTTGTTGGTCGGCTGTAGCATTTACCCGTGTATCCCGCGCACGAGATACAGAGCTAGTGGAGGCCCGCCTGCTCGACACTCCACTACCAATGGTTCGCATGCTGTGACACCCAGCATTGGCTCCAGATGCGCCCCGGCGATCTCCCCCGGGAAGCAAAAAAAAAAAAAAAAACTTTATATACTTTCCATCATTCTACTTTTCCAGGGCCACGTTAGCCAAACCAGTAATTTATCATTTTGTTGTCCGTCCCCCACGTGATCAGATGGTCGATCAGGACGTGTGGTTGCGTTTGGGGGAGTTATTATTATTACTAAACGCCACTACGATTGTGACTTTTTCGCATCGCACTTAACTTATGTGGTCCAAGTCCAAGGAACTGTTGAAATTTTTTAAGGTGTCATAAATCATTTTAAAATTATGTAGTGTTGCGCGTTCTTGCTAAGGCGGTAATAGTGTTTTATTTCAATGTAAATTTTAATAAATAGATCGTTAAATGGGTCATTATCAAAAAATTATTTATCAAAATAAAATAAATACATTTTTCTCTTTTATTTAGATAGTGCCTTGTTCATCACTATCAAGTACCTAGACATCCTTAATGAAGAGAAAACTAAATTATTATAATACGGATGTGACATCTCGACTACGGATATGACCATTACTTACACAAACCAAACCCAAAAGTATTAAGATTGTCACAACCGTATCCATAATGTCACACCTGTAGTTACAGTGAAACTACGGATGTGACAACTATGGACGTAACATTTTGACGTTGTTACCGCCATTAAAAATAAACACCATGTGATTAATATAATTTAGGAAGAAATTGTACTACAATACGCAACTCATGTTATCAGGGATTGAAGTTAGAGGTTTAAATACCCTTGCCAGAATATTCACAGTTGTGACACGTTATGCTTGCCGATTTTATTAACAAATTACTTTTGATAAATGTAGCTCCACAGATCCTCGCATTATCGTACGAAAACTGGGCTGAGACAAGATGGCCTAAAACTGTGTTTTCTTTTGAGGTACATTTAATTATCTGAATAATGATCATATGAGACGAGAAAAACTTAAGTTTATTTTATTTTATTGTATTTATTGTTAGAAAAGAAGATGTCACATTACACGGACCGTTTTTTTTTTTTTTTTTTTTATTTTTTTTTTTTTTTCAGTTCAATTAACGTTTTATATTTATGCCTAATACAATTAAGATAAAACAGGGCACACAAAAAAAAACAAAAAACAAACGACTATTTTTTTATTTATTTACAAATAACGATTTATTTAACTTATAAGTATGATAATTACCCAAATAAGGAATATGTAGTTTCAAAATATTTAGGGAAAATTGCTGAAATAGTATCGTTTTTGGTGAGTTATTTGCTCCGTATGGGGGAAATGTCAAAAACTTCGTGAAGCTGCCCCTGCTAGGTATTTATTATTGCTATTATCTTTCGGATGCCACAGCTGAGGTTTATGCCTATAAAGCTATATGAGCCTCAGAAGATTTTCATTCGATCATTCCATACTTACTAAACGACAAGAATTAACCTTCCTAAAAATGTATAAATGCGCGAGACGTCCGTTCCGTGCAAACATCACTGCAGTATGAGCATTCGCCCGCTCGTACACACCGGCTCGCTCGCTATAATTCCCTTTGATGTACCGACAGGCGGCGGAGCATGGCCAAATGCGAACGAAAGCCTACGCTGGCTCTCACTCGCTTTCGAACAGTCGTCCACATTGATTTGTTTGCTTTTGCTCGGTAGCCTTCGCTCGCACTCGTTCTCTTGGTCTGGACTCTGCAGCCCGATTCCATAACTTGGCTTCAATCGATTTCTCAGTATCGCAACCACTAATGCCTTGCGATAGAGTCGAATTTGCTATGAAAAAAGTGATAATCCACTGGACCCGGCATCACATGGAACTCGAGTTACGTTCGAAAAGTTCTGTCGAAGGTGCACGGAGAGGAACGTTTTTTTTGTTCGAGTGGTTAAATAGAGCTAAAGATTTATAGTGACAAATAGTTCCGCTAGTTGCGCTGCGCTGGATTTCATACAAAAATGTTACGATATTCGATAGCGAGTACAGCAGCCCGATTCCATAACTTGGCTTCAATCGAATTCTCAGTATCGCAGCCACTAATGCCTTGCGATAGAGTCGAATTTGCTATGAAAAAAGTGATAATCCGATTGTAGCCAAGTTATGGAATTGGGCCACAGATTTGAGACACGTGTTGGGAAACCGTCAGACCTATTCGTAGACCTACTCACAAGAAGGTTTTTTTTTATTCAAAAATAACTTCAATGTAAAGAATATATACAACCATAAACTCTTTTAAATTATGTGACATGGTTGTAACGCTACCTGTAGATTTTTTAAATAGGATGCGGAAGAAGATTGCACGCGGGCAAAGCCGCGGGGCGCAGCTAGTTATATATAATACTCACTTCTAATAACTTTATTTGACAATTTTGTATCTCCAACTTCTTAAGTGTTTCTGCTCTCCTGGTACTCATGATATACTTTTTTTAAATATAATCACTCGATTTCATGTTCATGGGAGGTATACTCACTTTTAATAACTTTATTTGTCAATTTTGTATCTCCAACTTCTTAAGTGTTTCTGCTCTCCTGGTACTTGGTAATACTTTTTTTATCTTTCCAAGTCCCTAAGAAAACGATAATATTTTTTTTCTCCTATTTCTTGATCAAAAGTAGCCTATGTGTTAATCTAGGATATAAGCTATCCTGGTACCAAATTTCAGCCAAATCCATCCAGACGTTCGAGCGTGAAGGAGCAACAACCACACACACACACAAACATACAAACTTTCGCATTTATAATATTAGTGTGATATGTCTCGTATAATACCTACCTACTTTTAATACCTTTTATTACGTAGGTAGCAATTTATTTTTCACTCATTAGAAAGCATGGAATTCAGACAGGCACCTTTATTCATCAAAGTGCAATACCTATAGGATATAATCATAATCAACCAACGACACGTAGGTAGGTAGGCATCTCACTAAAGTTATCGGCGGTCTGAAAACGGGACAGGTAGGTAGTAAAAATGAGGTAGTAGGTCTATTCTGATAAGAATGTCTTTGTATGTAATAGAACTATTTTAATTTATAATAATAAGTAATAACATAATACATTATTACTTATTTATTCTGTTACAATATCTAAGTCATAACATATCACAGAATAATTAGTAGTACGAGTACCTAGTCATATCTTAATAGGGTAGGGTTATACCCTACCGAGCGAAAAAGGGACAGAGCGATTCTGAAACGGTTAGAGCAATGGAAGTTCTCGCGCGTTGTGATACGGTGCATTCTAGCCTGCACGCGGTGGGCGAGCGCCTTCTTCTAGGTAAATATAATTGAAAGCTCGCAGCGCCGTGCGAGTTAAATTGCACTTTATAGCGTTGTAGCGAGAGTCGCTATTTATTTAAATGACTTTACTCAGTTAGCCTTCTGTACATGTACTATTGTTTATACAACGTACAAAACGAAGATATCGATGAGGTCTATCACTTCTGTAAAGAAACTAATAGTCTAGGATCATTACTTTCAGAGTTATAGGCCTTTTAAGTTTGACAGCTGTCATCCAAAATGAAGATATCGATGACATCTATAACTTCTATTAAGAAACTACTACTCTAGCATCGTTTGTTTCAGAGTTATATCCCTTTTAAGTTTGACAGCTGTCCTCTAAAACGAAGATTTCGATGAGATCTATCACTTCTGTAAATAAACAAATTGTTGGGATCATTAGTTTCAGAGTTATAGCCCTTTTTAAGTTTAACAGCTGTCATTCAAAATGAAGATATCGATGAGATTTATCACTTCTGTAAAGAAACTTCCAGTCTGGGATCATTAGTTTCAGAGTTATGGCCCTTTAAATAATTTAATTAAATTAAAATCCATAATTATAATAATTCTTGATATAAAAATTAATGCTAATTTAGACAGCTGTCATCCAAAACGAAGATATCGATGAGATCTATCACTTCTGTAAAGAAACTACTAGTCTAGGATCATTACTTTCAGAGTTATATGCCTTTTAAATTTGACAGCTGTCATCTAAAATGAAGATATCGATGAGGTCTATAATTTCTGTTAAGAAACTACTAGTCTAGGATCATTAGTTTCAGAGTTATAGGCCTTTTAAGTTTGACAGCTGTCATTCAAAATGAAGATATCAATGAGATCTATCACTTCTGTAATGAATCTACTAGTCTGGGATCATTAGTTTCAGAGTTATGGCCTTTTTAGTTTGACAGCTGTCATCCAAAGCGAAGATATCGATGAGATCTATAACTTCTCTATAGAAACTACTAGTTGGTCATTAGTTTTAGAAATAAATACCTTTTAAGTTTGACATCTGTCATCCAAAACGAAGATATCGATGAGATCTATAACTTGTGTAAATAAACTACATAAGGTCGATAAGGCAGAAAATTGTCTGTTCCTTACTTCCCCCTTCCCCTCCCCTCACTTCTTCTTCTTCCCTCGCTCACCCATCACTTCCTACTCCCTTTGCTCTCCTCCACCCCGCCACTCACATACCCCATTCCCCTTTGTCACCAAACCCCCACCCTCTGTTTACTCTCCACAAATTCCTACACCCACCCACCCTTTTCCACAAACTCTCACTTTAACTTCCCCTCCCCTATCTCCTTTCACTTCCCCCTTCCCTCATTTCCCCACTTCTTCCAGTGTCCAACTCCCTTTTCTAACTTACCCCATCCCCTCCCCTAACTCCCCTTCCTTCACTCCCCTCAATCCCCTTCCCCCACTCTTCCAACATTCCCTCACTTACCACCTTACCTCCTCTCACTTACACTCCCCTTCCCTCACTCTCCTTACTTCCCCGCATACCATCCACTCCTACTTCCCCTTACCCTACACCCCCTCCCTCCCATCACTTACCCACTTCCCCTCCCTAAATTCCACTCCCATTCCCGCCACTCACTTTTCCGTAAACTGTCATTTGACACCTGTCACTTTGACACCTGTCACCTTGACACCTGTCACATTGGCACCTGCCACTTTGACACATGTCACTTTGACACCAGTCACTTTGACACCTGTCACTTTGACACTAATTATTTTTACTCGTGGTCACGCTGCTTGGTGTGACAACCTATATACTATACCTCCCCATGAAAATTAAATGGAGTGATTATATAAAAAAAAAAATTTAAAGTACCAGGAGAGCAGAAAGACTTAAGAAGTTGGATATATTACATTGAGAAATAAAGTTATTTAAAGTGAGTATACCTCCCCACGAACACTAAATAGTGTGATTATATTGAAAAAAGGATTTTAAAGTACCAGGAGAGCAGAAACACTTTAGAAGTTGGAGATATGACATTGAAAAATAAAGTTATTAAAAGTGAGTATACCTACCTCCTCGAGCGTGTAGTAGCCGAAGATCTGCCTCAGTGGCGTGCTTTTGAAAATGCGTATGTCCAGCATGTGTTGAGATTTGCAGTGGACACACGGGCTGATGATGACGATGATGATGATACCTCCCCATGAACGTTAAATAGTGTGATTATATTTAAAAATAAGTATTTCAAAGTACCAGCAGAATTTATCATCATTAATATATTTTTGCAAATTCTTTGTCAAAGTGACATGGCGGGGGTGGGGGTTGAGGGTTGTTGGTAGAGGATTTAAAGGGGACGGGGCCAGGGGGAGGAGGATGGGACCAAAATAAGAAAGAAAATGGAAGCTTTGAAGGAATTTTTAAAATGATAAGTGTCAAAGTGACAGGTGTCAAAGTGACAGGTGTCAAAGTGACAGGTGTCAAAGTGACAGGTGTCAAAGTGACAGGTGTCAAAGTGACAGGTGTCAAAGTGACATCCTAGGGATGCAAAAAGGAGGGATTTTTTAAATGTATTTTCTAATGTGGCGGGAGTGGCAAAGATTGACCGCGATTGTGTGTGTGTGTTGTTGCTTCTTCACGCTCGAACAGTTGAACGGATTTGGATGAAATTTGGTACCAGGATAGCTTAAGTTAGAGATACAAAATTGACAAATAAAGTTATTAGATTATACCTCCCTATCAACATTAAATGCTGTGATTATATTTAAAAAAGTATGCACTATGACGCTGCGTTTATAATAGAATGTTTTTAATAGAAATACAAATATAAATAAACACTATTAGTTTATCTAAACTTTTTCTTTAATTGATAACGTCTTGCAATTGGCAATGCATTTTGTATTCAGCAGAGCTTTTATGTGTTTAAATAAACAAAGTAGATAAATGAGATTATATTATTATTTCTCTTAAAAAAGTGTTTTCATTCAAAATTAATGATTCCTTGAGTATCCAAGAAGGTTACTTAGGAAGGTTTTATTGAAATTCCAGCCTTATGGGAGTGACTCCCATTTGCAATTACTAAACAAGGCGCAGGGGTAATCACTACAAGTTTAAGGATTAAATTTGGAAAATACATGCTCCTCACATGGTCAATTGCCGTGCTCCCTTGTTGGGAAACCGTCAGACCTATTCGTGTAACTACTCACAAGACGGAAAATATTTGTTTATTAAAAAAACTTCAATATAAAGAATATATACCACCAAAACTCTTTTAAATTATGTGACATGATTGTAACGCTAACTGTATTATTTTTAAATAGGATGGGGGAGAAGATTGCACGCGGGCAAAGCCGCGGGGCGCAGCTAGTAATGTTATAATTTTCACATAAATTGAGATTTACAGTATCCTAGCGGAAAGTGGAGATCTATACATTCGTATGAACTGCAGTTCTGTGTGCATCCATACACCTGAAAGAAATAAATAAAATAAATAAATGAGTTTTTATTGCCAAAAAGAGATTAATACAAGTGAAAACAAATAGGAAGAAAAAACAAACAGAGAAACATCAAACAAGATTGTTGGCGAGCCCCAAACTAAGCACGAGGCCTGTATCTTGGGGCTCGAGTGCAAATTTAGCAGATAAGTTTGTTACATTTAACTGAACCGAAAGAAAATAATTATAAATAAGGAAAATAATTATACAGTGGCAATGCAAAAGACGAAAATTTATGGTCTTATTTAGTAAAGGTACACAAAACTGAATCTATATAATTATAGTGCCTATGTTCATTATAAAACTAGAGAAAAAGGAATGTGACATGTCTGTGCGTTACGCAAATGTGTGTGAGTGTGATAAGAAGATTGTTGTGTTTGTGTAAGTGTGAGGGTGTGTGTGTAAGTGCGCGAACTTAAAATTCAAATAACTTCTTCAGTTTCGTCATAGGAAAGTTTAAGTAGCCATTCCCTAATACATTTTTTACACTGATATATGGAGAGATTTTTAATTTCACACAGTTTGCTTACTTTATTGTAGGTGCATAGGTGAGAGTAAGCAGGACTACGTCTACCCAGCAGAGATTTGACCCGGGGAACCGGCAATCTGAAAGCTCGTCTAATCATGATCTCATCATAGTCGCAGCGTTTTTTTAAGCTTTTGTGAATTTTTATAGTAGCATTATAAACAAATAACTGTCGTACGCGCAACACTTTGAATTCTGCATACAACGCAGCAGTAGAAAAACGAAACGGTTTTCGTAACATGACTTTTATCAAGGCTCTCTGTGCTCTCTCAATGGTAATAAAATAGCTTTTACCAGCACTACCCCAGACAGAAACACAGTATTGTATGATAGACTGACACAATGCCAGGTATATTTGTCTAAGTAAAGGGACAGGAGTGCAATCCCGAAGGGTCTTCATAATAAATATTAATTTCCTTACTCGAGCAGAAAGGTCAGTTATGTGTTGCTTATAAGAGAGATTTTCGTCAACAATTACGCCTAAATATTTCATACTAGTAGTGCGGTCAATAACGCTGCATGTACACGTGGAAGATTGATCAGAGCAGTAGTGAATTTTTAAATCTTTCCCGATGGGGGGCAGAGAAACACAAGTCTTGGAAAAAGCAATATACTTGGTCTTTTTTGTGTTCAAGGTAAGGAGATTCCTATCTAGTTTGTTTGCAATCACAGAGAGTCCTTCTTCTGCAATGCTGTACACTCGGTCCCACGCTTCTCCATGAAATAATATTACTGTATCATCCGCGTATGTTATAATTTCTCCATTTTTCAGATTGCTGCATAGTATGTCATTTATGTATAATATAAAAAGCGTAGGGCCCAGTATACTGCCCTGTGGGACACCGTAATCAATTGGTAACTGGTCGCTAAAGTGATTGATAATTTTGGTGAATTGTTTACGGTTAGACAGATAACTCGTGAACCACTCAAGCGACACACCCCTTACACCCATAGATTCTAGCTTCCTCAGAAGTAGACCGACCGAGACCGTGTCAAACGCCTTTGCCAGATCGAGAAACACACCGATACAGTTCTCACCATTTTCAACATAAGATGAGACTAGATCGGCAAGAAGCGTTGCAGCGTCCTCGGTCGATCTACCCTTGCGGAAACCGAATTGTCTATCCGAGATAAGTTTATACTTTTCCAAGTAGTTCGTAAGTCTTTTGTTAACAACTTTTTCTAATATCTTAGAGAATACGCTTAGTAGGGCTATAGGTCTGTAATTGTCTGGTATGTTCTTGGGACCGTTTTTATATATTGTAGATACTGCACCTACCTTCCAAAAGTCCGGAAATATGCCAGTTTCTAAGCTGAAGTTGAAAATAAAAGTTAGTGGTATAAGAATAGCGTTCAGTGAGTTTTTAATTAAAGCCATAGGGATTTTGTCTGGACCAGAGGCGCTGTCTATTTTAAACTTTGCAATAATTTTGGAGGATTTCATCAGGATCAGTAGGGTATAGAAACATAGAATGAGAGACGGATGAATCAGGCCTGTGTGATAAGATGAGTTATTTCTCAGTTTCTAACAACTTGGTCAAAATATTCTTAGTTAACTTTTCCCCTACAGATACGAAATATTTGTTGCAGCTATTAAGCGAGTCATCAATATTGTTACAACTAGTTAACAATTCTGAAGAGTCATGTTTGCGATTAGAGTTATAACAGATATTCTTAATGGTCTTCCAAAGCTTTTTAGGGTCATCTTTATTTTGTTCAAGTTGCTGACTATAGTATTGTGCTTTAATTTTCCGGAGAAGTTTATTACAGAAATTTCTGTATTTCTTGTAGATTTTAGACCGCTGAGTATCGTCAGGATGAATTTTACAGTCACTATGAAGCTTATCTCGGTGGCGCATGCATCTGATTAGGCCTGGTGTGATCCAAGGTTTCATGTTTACCATTTTCCTACATATTTTTCCCATATATGTGTTTTTGTTTAAAATGTTAATTAATATCTCGCTGAAGGCAGCAACTGCAGAATTCACACAGGTTTTTGTGATAACCAATTACCATTCTGTATTGTTAATCTCAGAAACCACCGCGTCAGTAATTAGTTTTAAGACGGAATCTAGCATTATTTGAGTGTAGTTGCGGTTGTCGTTCGACTTGAGCAATAACAATGTCATGGTCTGTGGTAGAGGACATACAAACCACGCCACTAGCCTTCGTAGTAGACTTGATGAAAATATGATCTAAACAAGCTTGACCTCTTGTGGGTTTGGTAATAGCAGGAAGTAACCCGTGCGATACCAGTAAACAGAGATAATCAGACACCTGATTATTCGATGAATTCAGCAGATCAATATTCATATCACCTGTCACAATAATAAGCGGCATACTTCTAAAATCATTCAGGACCAAATCAAGCGAATTTATAAACGGTTCAATAATAGATGTGGAAGGAGATCGATAAATTCCTAAGATAGCAGTTTTACCATCAACATGTATCAAAAGAGAGTCAGCACCAGTGATATTTGGTTCAGGAGCCACGGCATTAAAATAATTTTTGATATACATTACTACTCCACCATTTTTATTTTTTTGTCTGTGAGATCGAAACGCGTTGTAGCCTGGAAGACAATCGATTATCATAACCTCAGATAACCAGCACTCCGACATTATGATGGCGTCAAAATCTAAGTTGAAGCGCTTTAGAGTGATCGCAAAGTCAGCAAAATTGTGTTGATAACTTCTTATGTTTAGGGAGATGGTCCTAAAATTATTATCAAGTTGATTACTTAAAAAAGTCCTGCATGATTCTACAGAATCGTAATAATGACAATCAATAGAGATAGTTTCATCAATGTCATTACTTACATTAACTAAACCCATCTTGATAAAATAAAAATTTAAAAACAATTAAAGACAGAACCCAGTGTGTCATTTCTAATAAACAAGTTATAAATAAGTAAACTTGAAACAACATAGGCGACAGAATACCTTTTGAATTACGAGCGCAAATGAGAAAAAGTGAGTGTTTGTACATGTTAAGTTGAGAGTATGTGATTAAATGTTTGAGAGATGAGTGAGAGAGTATGATGAGTGAGCGCATTACACAAATAATTACATGAACCACTAAATAGTAAGTTATAAGAAAATTATAACTAGATCTCGGTGGGACTGAGGAGATTTCAAGTAGGTACCAGAAGTTGCTTTTGAGCAGGTAAGTTACCCAAGTGACGCTCCTGGTCTTCCAGAGATCTGATGGTGATTGCTGGGCTTCCCTCCTTCCTGCGCACGTGGATAGTGCCGTTCTTGGTCCAGCAATACATAAAACCTGCTTCCTTGGACTGATGCCTGGACGAGCGAAATAACTGCCTGTTCTCTTGAGTCAAACGTTCGTTGAAGTACAACTTTTTACTGGGCCCCTCAACTCCAATATCAGCACAAGATAAGTTACGCCGGCTTTTGGCTGCTTTCAAAAAATCCTCTCTTTTTTCACGTCTCACGAACCGTACTACTAACGGACGAGAAGTCTTCGAAGATGCTGGCAGTGCATCGCTTTTTTCCGAGCGACGCTGCCCGACACGCAACGCATGGTCAAGGTCGGAATCATCAACAACAACTCCGATTTTTTGAGCCGTCACTCGTATGATATGCAGTGGATTTTCGGCAGTGGTCTCAGAGATACCCACTATCTCAAGCTCGTTCCTCAGGTAAGCTTGGGCCCTAGAGTTCAATTGGTGGTGTCCGTGTCGCGCTCTGCTGTAAATGTATCATATTATTAGTATAATCAAGTAGTTTCAATATTCAATATAGTTAGGTACTTGTCTATCAAGTCCTAGGCTATAATTATCAACTGTCGAGCTCCCATTTGTCCGTCATTACGTCCGTCAAGACGATCATTTTTGTGTATCTACAACGATACTTAGGACGTAGGTAGATACCAAGGGCGGATCCAGCCTTCGAGTCAGGGGGGGGGGGGGGGTCACACACTTTATCCAGCCTAGATGGTTTCCAAAATTATACAATACAAGTTGTTCCCCGCGGTTTCACTCGCGTAGCCTATGACCAAGAGCAGTTCCAGAACTTATTAATGGGAGGGGCAAATTACCTAATTATAATTTGCCCCTCCCATTAATAAAACATAGAGTATGGTAATTCATGGTATATATATATCTGATATATATATCTGATATATATATATATCTGATATATATATCTGATATATATATATATATATATATATATATATATATATATATATATATATATACATTGCTCCGTTCGCACTTATTTTTGTTTTTTCACATTTTGTATGATTTGTTTTTTTTCCATTTTTACGTTGACATTTTATTGCTCAATATTTTCACAATCTCTACTTTCGTATCTTTTAATCATGTCAGTGCATATTTTTACATGTTTTGGAATGATAAGATAATACGATTAATTTAATAGTGTATTAACTCAGATAGTTATTTCGAGCTCGCTACGCTCGCGCTTTTGGCAATATACCAAATGCTTATTTGATACGATTTGGAGTTTCATTTTAATACCCACCCTGATAGAAATAACTCAAAGTTTTCGTGCTCGGTACGCTCGCGCTTATAATGTTCTGAAATTTTCTGATATAAACAGCTCCATATTTTTGCGCGCCTGTTCTTTGATGTTTTTAGTTCTCTGGTCCCTACCAACCTCTTACACTCCTCTTACACTTGGGGGAGCTGGATGGTTTTTTTTCTCCCTGGCGCCGCATGACGACTGCTATCAATTATTGTTATAGTAATCGGGATCGACACTTCATAATATGCCCTCCGAATCACAGAGAGATATCACATATACATATTCCAAATTATATAAAAAGAGATATTGTAAGAAATAATAAGCGCAAGCGTAGCGAGCGCAACAATTTGAACATAATTGAAACATAATTCTTAATCGTATTAATTATGCATTGAAATGATCAAAATACAACGAGAGTAAACTCGTTCTGTAACGTCGTCGTGTAATAAGTACTGAGCTGTTTAATTTTATGCTAATGAAGAATTTCCGAAAAAAAACGTTTTTTTTTTCAAATTATGTAAAAACTAATGGCTTGAATAAATGTTTTTAGAAATGGCTGAAACATGTTATTTTTTATGTTTTCAATCCCCATATCATCGCTATTTTGAAATGTTTCGAAAAACTGATTAGTCAAAAAAACATATAATTATCGAACCTATCTCACAAATACATAACTGCAAATTATTCAAAGAAACGCGAGCGAAGCGGAGCTAAAATTTTAAGGTTTTCTATACAAGATAATCTTACATAATTAAAAGATGATTATTTGCAGTAGGTGCGCATCTGGACATTGTGCGAGTAGATATGATATTAAGTTGCAAATCAAGAAGCGCGAAAGAAGCGAGCGCGTTTTTTTTCTCAATATAGTTATATACTCCGTATCACATAAAAATGTTGCACTATAAGAAAGCGCGAAAATTTTGACGTAATAGGTATTTCTATCAAAGTTAAAAGGAAACATAATTCCAAATCATATTAAAATAATTAATATCTTGCATTATCCCATAAAGAGCGCGACCGAAGCGAGCGCAAACATTCTTGGCTTTTTCTATAGTTGGTTTGTCGTACGAGGTAGTGCTGTGCTGGCCTATGGTGACTGAGTTTGTCAGGCCACCCGAGGGCCTCTGTGGCTTAACGACGGCCATTAATCAATAAAAGCCCGGACCGATAGCTTAACGTACCCTTCAAAGCATTTCTATAGGACGAAAAAAAACTAAAAGATAATTTGCAATTGCCCAAAAACTAAAATAGACCACCAAAAAACGCGAGCGCAGCGAGCGCGGAAAATTAGAGATATTTTTTTAGTGTACAATGTAAATATGATAACCTGCTTGACATATGTGTCATGGGGGTCATGACCCCCATGACACCCCCTCCCCCCTGGATCCGCGCTTGGTAGATACAATACACTTCTATATAGGTACAAAGCAAGAGATTTCATCTATAAATACATTTCTAAATCGCAAATATATTTTTCTTAGTTTTTTGGCGTTTTATTTCAAATTGTTGCGCTCGCTACGCTCGCGCTTATTATTTCTTACAATATCTCTTTTTATATAATTTGGAATACATTATTTAACTTCTACACCGATCGAAATAGCTCAAAATTTTTGCGTTTGCTCCGTTCGCACTTATTTTTGTTTTTTCACATTTTGTATGATTTGTTTTTTTTTCCATTTTTACGTTGACATTTTATTGCTCAATATTTTCACAATCTCTACTTTCGTATCTTTTAATCATGTCAGTGCATATTTTTACATGTTTTGGAATGATAAGATAATATGATTAATTTAATAGTGTATTAACTCAGATAGTTATTTCGAGCTCGCTACGCTCGTGCTTTTGGCAATATACCATGGGCAGCTTCCCTAACTGATACTCAAGAACATTTATTCTTTGACAGTATATACTTCGGCGCTTTTTTTCCTTGAAATTAATGATAAAAAAATATATGATATGGTATGGCTATAATTACAGATCTTTGAAGTCAAGTATAGGACAAAATACCTAGAGGAAGCTCTAGCAATCCACACCACTATATAAAAGTGAAACGTCTATTTGTTTGGGGAATTTTAACGCGATAACGGTTGGACGGATTTTGATGAAATTTGGTATGGATATAAAACTAAACTGGATAGTTTAGCTAAAACCCACTCCGGAAATACCTTGGAATAAAACATAAGTTTCCACGGAAAATAGTAATTTTCCACGGAAAAACTGCAAAATGTTGATTACTCGCTGTAAGGAACGGGTACCATGGAAACGAAACAATAACAAGTTTGTAAAAAAGCATCGAGAGCGTTGGTGCCAAAGAGAATACAATACGTTGGTGCTATACTTTTGCATTGGTTTTCAATATCCTAGAAGAACATGGGATATTTTTACGCGATATTATACTGTAGTCCGCGCGGAATAAGTCACGGGCGAAAGCTATGATTTTATAATTTTAAAATACTTGGAAAATAATCTTAAGCTTTAAATTGTTTTTTAAGACGTGTAAATACCTTTTTGAAAATTCATAGATCAAATGTTGTTAAGTACAATCTAAGGTTTACCATTGCAAGGTTTTTCGTTAATTTAAAAACACGATGTAAGTAAATAAACTTACATTACTTTATTTATTACTTATTTCATACATAATTGCTTGGACAATCATTTTTATCCATATCGGAAATATTTATCTCTTCTGTAACAGTCATTCATAAAATAAAAGAATTGACTATAGTTTTTTATCATTTATTAGCAGTACTTTATTATATAACAAGAAAATATAACTATATTTTCAGTTAACCAATCAGCTATCGGTATCCCGTACGAGATATATGAGTTTTTTTTTCATATTTTTTTTAAATATACAAAGAAAAAAAAAAGAAGCTTTTTCCGTTTTTTTTTTGGTTAATATACCTTCCTCAAATACAGATTTTGTATATGGGAAACCTTTTATTCATTCTATATTTAAAAAATAACTCAAGTACTCCAAAACTCGTCCCCATGTTAATAGTTCAGAAGTATCTAAATTATTAACTCAATAGCAAACGTTGTGTTGTGTCCTGAACTTTAAATGACATGAACTTTAATAGAAACCCAGAACTCATTTTTCACCCTCTTAATTCGGCCCATTTGTAACATCCGTTCGTAATTGTAGCCTACAGCCTATATGATACTAACAGGCAAAATTTCAGCGTTGTAAGTGTTTAGAGAGTGAATGGCATATCACTTTTTAAATGTAGATTAAAACAGTTTTAATACTCACTGATAAATAATCTGTTAGGTACTAACACTCCTCATTTTGAGATAATTTAACGTTCATTCCATCATTCGTTCAATCAATTTCACTCAACTTGTCCCCGCACTACGCCTTCTACCAAGACGATGGCGTCGTAAAACTGTCGCTAATTTGTCACAACTGGTAGTTCATTTGAATCAAAATTATACAAAATTACAAGCACAGTTCACATAAATGACACTTGTGATACGAAATACCGTGTTCCCGTAAGTATGATATTGCTGATCGCCTTCTACACAAAAATACCGCTCAATTCACGATTTTCACTGAGCTCTGCTTTGCGACACGAAATGATATCGAATGGCCGCGGTCGTGAGTTAAATAGTTTTATATAACGTGAATGGTCAAGTCGTGCCATATGGCCAGCAGAGGGGTACGCCTTGCATTAACATATCCATTGGATATTTGCTCGAAGCATTAAACAATCCAAATTTCGTTTATTAGGTATCATTCCTTAGATCGGACTTTTCACCACCCCATCTTTAGTTTTTGCGCTAGTGTGCAACTACACAATACTGTAACAACAGACATTTTTTAATTGTGTGCTTGTTTTGTGATTGTGTGCAGCTTCTATTTGCGTGTGCGTTTATAATGATGCTTCAACTTTCCGCAAGAGTATGCGTGAAAATATAAATATGTGCTGTACGTGTTTACCTCGCTTCCCTCGAAAACTGACAGGAGCAATTAAGTACTAGAAGCTGCGCTTGGTAACCCCTGCAGCCCGATTCCATAACTTGGCTTCAATCGAATTCTCAGTATCGCAGCCACTAATGCCTTGCGATAGAGTCGAATTTGCTATGAAAAAAGTGATAATCCGATTGTAGCCAAGTTATGGAATTGGGCCACTTTTCTATATTCTATCAGAGAAATTATAACGGGAGTTGCCAAGCATACGCGTTCTCTTCTACCGAGGTACATGAAAGTTTGGTTCATAGCCGTTTATAAAACCTAGTTTCCACGATTGTTCGCCATTACGCATTCACGTCTGTTTGTGAAAATGGTTGGTTGTGCTGTAATTTCGTGTTAAAGATGAACGGAAACATAAAATTTAAGTAAAGACGGAGTTTCTTGTCACACGTAAGTAATTGGCTACACAAATAAGGTATTAATTTCACCGTAAAATACATTTTGTTTTGGAACGAATGAATGAATGAACGCATGAAATGAAGGGTATTTTCTTTTTTTATTAAATAGACTACTGATTAAATTACTTTAATTTCAATATTGAATTAAACATAGTTTGATATATAATTAATTAAACATCTCAATAAATACAATGTCTTTAATTTTATTTAAAGTCGGTTCCAGTCAACCAACAAACAATCGAGCACTAGAGATAAAGATAAACTAACATGATCACTAAAGCGCCACACACAAAAGGTTTAAACAGACCATGGAAATAATTGAATTGTAGAGTTTTCAGTAATAGTGGGAACAATAATTGTAATGGGTATCGAGCGTAATAAACAAGTGAAAAAGAGAGTAGACTGTTTTGTCTGCTTGTAAAGACTATACACCCGCAGTTATTATAAGTTTATTAAAAAAATAAACAGTTCTGTAAGATCATGGTGCTTGTAAAATTTATCATCTATTCATTATTTTTTGAATTGTGTAAAGTATTAACCTATCTATCTTGTAACAGCGCCGAATTATCAGATACTCTAATTCAGTAATTTTCATGGTAAATATCCCGTTTAAATGTTTGTATGTCTACCATAAAAAAATATATATATAAATTAAAAACTATATACCTATACTTATAAAAATCAGTAAGTACCAGAATTAGTAGATATTACCTAAGTAAAATATAGGACACTTTTATCCCAAAAAAACACTATGCAAGAAAAACCGGCACAGCTAGTACTCTTATTAAAGCAGTAAGTAATAAAAAGTCTGTACAATGAATATAATTTTAAAAAATGGTCAAGGGGACTCCAAAACAAGCTACTGATCAAAAATATAACATCCAAAAACAAAATATGCTATAAAAATAACATGTTAAATAATAATAAGATATTAATGTTTTTATGTTTTATGTGTTGTTTCTAAATATGTTATATGGAGTCTATCTATCTGTTCACGCATCACGTAAAAACTGCTGAACCGATTGCGATGTGAGTTTTATTGTTGCAAAGCTTAGGGTCGACCTACCTTAAAAACTGATGAACTTGGTATCTAAAGATTAGAAGCCGAGCAATCGATAAAATTATATTTAACATCTGAACGAAGTTTAATGCAATTTGGTACATTGGTACTTTTGGTTCTAGAATAACTCGTAGGATTCTTATATCCCGGAAAAAATACCATATGGGCAACGCCGTTGGCACAGCTAGTATGTAGATAAAATAATAACATTGAACAATCGTTCATTATGTATAATTTTTTGTATCGGTCTTTTACACCACCGCATCCCTAGTTTTTGCGCTAGTGTGCAACTAAACAATACTGTAACAACAGTTATTTTTTATTTGTGTTCTTGTTTTTTGTGTTTGTTGGGAGTTCCCAAGTCCAACTTCTAGTACTGAAATGTTTCTGCCAGTTTTCGAGGGAGGCGAGGTACAAAACGTACAGCACATTATTTACTAACTCACGCGAACTCTTGCTGAAAGTTGAGGCGTCTTTATAAACGCACATGCAAATAGAAGCTGCACACAAACACAATACAAGCACACAATTAAAAAAATGACTGTTGGTACAGTATTGTGTAGTAGCACACTAGCGCAAAAACTAGAGATGGGGTGGTGTAAAAGACCGATAAAAGGAATGATACATAATTAATGAAAGGAGATGGTCAGAAGTGGTACCATATTTCGAGAAAAATCCAGCAGCTATAATATATACCTCATTTAAAAGCTTATTTACTGGTCTACATAAATATGCCATTTATATTTTATTGAGCCTCCATTTCATAAACAAAAGAGAAAATATTTTCCTACAAATAAAGTTGAACAAAAGTAATAAATATTAATTTTCCATTCTATTGAGTTAGTGAATTTTTCGTGCACTGGGAATGAAATAAAACAGATTTCTATATTTTATTTGTTTTGCTATTTCAATTATTATATTATACCATGTGAAAATTAATAATAATAATAAAATAACAAAACGTTCATAGCACAATGTCATAAAAAAATAACCAGTGTGAAGCCTGTAGAAAAAATACTTAAGGTCCTGTCATCTGTCATCCATCAGCTGTCAGTGCCAGATCTATATACATTGTGCCGTGTTGAATGTCACTGTCATCAGAAGTGTCAAGTCAGAGTTGCCAGAGGTAAAGTACCTAGTGTGGCAAGTTTATATAGTAGAGAAAGTACAATAAAGTATTTACCAAATAATGTTTACAATTAAAGCTAATGTCTATGTTAAGATGAAAGTAAAGATTCACGGGTTTTCAGTGTTGCAAACTTGGGTACCTATAAACACTCACAGTGGTCCTAACAACATATAACCCCAACCCCCCCCCCCCCCCCGTTCACTTCCAAGCTCGAACCCCTACCGAAGAGAATTCCTGGCTACGGCCTTGCTGCGATGGCTACAATGTCGTCGGTCCATCGTATGGGGCGTCTCCCCACACTTCGTTTGCTTGTTCGTAGTCGCCATTCGAGAACCTTTACTCCCCAACGGTTGTCGGTTCTGCGAACTATATGGCCTGACAATTGCCACTTCAACTTGCAAACTCTGAGAGCTATGTTGGTAACCTTCGTTCTTCTACGGATTTCCTCATTTCAGATTCTATCATGTAGTGAAACACCGAGCATGGCTCCCTCCATTGCGCGCTGCGCAACTCTGAGCTTGTGTATGAGACCAATAGTTAGCGACCACGTCTCAGTGCCGTATGTCATCACTGGCAACACGCACTGATTATAAATTTTCGTCTTGAGGCTCTGTGGTATCTGCGACGAGAAGATATGGCGTAATTTCCCGAACGCTGCCCATCCGAGTTGGATTCGTCGGTTGACCTCTTTGTTGAAGTTGGATCTACCCAGTTGGTCCGTCTGACCCAAATAGACATAGTGATCAACAGCTTCAATTATATCGTTCCCAGCATAAACCGGCATGGGTACGACATGGGCATTTGCTTAGGTCTTCCAGGGTTTCAGCCATGATGACTATATCATCAGCAAATCGGTGGTGAGTGATGTATTCGCCATTGATGTTAACACGAAATCCGTTCCAGTTCAGAAGCTTGAATATATCTTCCAGTGCAGAGGTGAACAGTTTCGGAGAAACAACGTCTCCCTGTCTCACCCCTTTTTGCAACTGGATAGAATTCGTGCTCTGATCCTGAAGACGAACAGTCATGGTGGCTTTGCTGTACAAACACTTCAACACTTCGATGTACCAGTAATCAATCTGGCACCGCTGTAATGATTGTAGCACTGCCCAGGTCTCGACTGAATCAAAAGCTTTCTCGTAGTCTACAAACGCTAGACATAGTGTCCAATTATACCCTTCGGTCTTCTGTATAATCTGCCGGAGCGTATGGATGTGGTATACGGTGCTAAAGCCTTTCCGGAATCCAGCTTGTTCGGGAGGCTGAAAGTCGTCAAACCTACGAGCGAGACGGTTTGTAGCTACTCTCGAAAACAGCTTATAGACGTGGCACAGCAGCGAAATGGGCCTATAATTCTTTAAGAGGGTTTTATCACCTTTCTTAAAGAACAAAACCACTACGCTCCTGTGCCACGCCTCTGGCGTAGTACCCTCGAGGATGACTGAATTAAACAGCTGCTGAAGGAATTTAAGTACCGGTGTTCCAACAGCTTTCAGTAGCTCTGTCGTTATTCCGTCCTCCCTTGGTGCCTTGTTGCTCTTAAGCTGTTTGAGAGCCATTCTGATCTCGTGTAGGCTGACATCCGGGATATCTTCGGTATAATGTCGGGTCAAACGGGCTCTTGCATCGCTAGTCGTGCTAGGAGGACTACGCGATGAAGTGTATAATTGTCCATAGAACTTCTCGAGCTTACTAAAAATCTATGGCTCAATCTCTTTTTTTTAGTAAGTAAACGATGCTGCCACTGTCGGTTTTCAGCTTCGTCAACAGGCTTTGCCCAATAGGCACATCTCTTGATAGGTCAAGAAACCAGTACATTTATGAAACGGAAATCTGGTTATGTTTGGACGGTCACGCATGCGCATAAAGACTGTTGAAAAGCTATATTTTAATCTTCGGAGTGAGACATACATGAATACATGTTTACTTTAGCGGTCACGCATGCGCATCTCGATTACATCAGCTTTCAAACAGAAAAACCGCATCAAAATAGGTCCATTCGTTTGCGAGCTACGATGCCACAGACAGCCACACGTATACAAACATACACACAATACACACACCGTAAACTTATAACCCCCCCCCCCCCTTCTATTTTTAAGTTCAGAGGTAATAAAGATTTTATAATAAAGCAGTGAGTAACAAAAGGTAAAACATGGTCTTATGGACTTTAAATAAGCGAATGAACTTTAAAAAACGAAAATCTTTCTACCAAACGAAACACAAAACTTAAATAAAAAAAATGAGCATTTTTTTGTTATCATTTGCTAGTCATTATCAGAATAATATTCCCTATCTTCACAAATATCTAATATAATTGTTTAGAATTTTAAATTATTTTAGTACCAGCTTTCATACATTTTGCGAACATCTCATTTGTATTGTTGAATGTTATTATTTTATCTACATACTAGCTGTGCCCACGGCGTTGCCCATGTGGTATCTTTTCTGGGATGTAACAATCCTACGAGTTATTTTAGAACCAAAAGTACCAATAGACCAAATTGCATTAAACTTCGTTCAGACGTTAAATCGATTTTTATCGATTGCTTGGCTTCTACTCTTCGAATTGAGATACCAAGTTCACCAGTTTTTAAGTTAAACCCTAAATTTGTAACAGTAAAAACCGCATCACAATCAGTTTAGCAGTTTTTACGTGATGCGTGAACAAACAGACAGACACCTGTTTTTTAAATGTTATATATTTGATCACTTAGCTTGTTTTAAGTCTACATGACCATTTTTTAAATTTATTTTAGTTTTGCAGATCTTTATTGAGAGCTATGCTTGGAGTTCCACTACGTGATAAAATCCGTTACGAGGAAATCCGTAGAAGAACCAAGGTTATCGACATAGCTCTCAGAATTTGCAAGTAGAAGTGGCAATGGGCTGGCCATATAGTTCGCAGAGCCGACAACCGCTGGGGAATAAAGGTTCTGGAATGGCGACCACGAACAAGTAAGCGAAGTGTAGGGAGACCCCCTACACGATGGACGGACGATATTGTAGCCATCGCAGGGAGTTGGTAGATGGAGGCGGCACAGGACCGTTCGTCGTGGTCGTTGTCAAAATGGCAATCGAAACAGCCCAAAATGCCACTTCATCATCTCAAATGCAGGGTATATCAACGACAGTAAGAAATGTCTATGGGGTATATACCCCATAAACATTTCTTAAAGATATATTAGATTTCGATAGATATTTCATATGGCCGTAACCATTTCCTACGTCAATGGCCGTAACAGACGTTTGAACATGGCCAAGAATATTATACCTTTACGGTATAACACTGTATTACACTGGATATTGCCACTAGAAGAAATAATTAAAGCAGAGTTCATTCACCTTACGCATGTTTTCCATCTCACTCTGATGGCAATAGCATCCAAAATGCCTGTACTGTCAAATCAGTCTTCTTCAACTTCAAGTGTTTGTTAGTCGATTTCTGAGGATATACAAGTTAATTAACAGTGGTTAATAATGTAATGTGTAGTTAAAGATTGTCGAAGTATTTGGATTGGAACCCAACATCAAATGTTATTTTCCCTAGTAAGTACACCACACAAATGCCATATATTAAATGACGCTTTTTCTGTGCTTATTTTAATGCAGTTCTATAAAGATCTGCTTATATTTTGATTTAACACTCTGTGAAAACCGTTTCTCTCAGTGTGAAATGTCACCGTTTAGTTAAATCGCATTTAGAAAGAGAAACAGTCTTATATTAGTTTGGATGTCAAGAAATAAACAAAGAAGAGTTTAATGACGATAATTTATTACTTGAAGCAGAATTTATCATGGACAAGTGGTGTATGTAGAGATTTAAATAACTTAATTTTTCATGGGTCCTCCATTAGCCTTGCTACATGCAGATTTTATTGCATATTTTTTATTTATTAAAGGTATCCTATTTTCTTTAAAGTGATTTAGCAAACGCAATCTTTGTTTTTATTTGTATATTATAGAAGAGTTCATTGCATTCATTGTTTATTTTTGTATCACATTTTATGCAAGTAACAAAACAGACAAAATTATCTTGAGTTACCTTTTCTAAATTTCCATTTATTTTTAATTGATTAGAAAATAAATATTAAGATGCTACTATTTGCATACAAATTATATCCTAGTCAATGATGTTGTATATATATTGGTAAAATCTCACTGATCCCAGTAGTATCCTAAATAAGAATAAAATTATTATCACCCCGATGAAAGTGATGCAAGACATTAGTGATTTATGTCAAGGTAATTTTTTTGTGCTTGACTTTTTCGTCTAGTGGGAATATCCAGTAGTGGTATATAACATTCTTGGACATAACAGACACCACACGAGCACATAACTTTCCTTTCTGTTTTTTTTTTTAGACGGCGTTGCTTCTTTCTCTTGTTCAATTTCCATTTCTTTAGTCTCTTTCCCATGAGTGGATTTTTTAATCATTTTCCACACCAGTTTCCTGTTCATTTATATTTTTTGAATGACGAAAAGGTAAAATAAAAACATACAAATTAAAATATCTCTTTACTTGACGCTGGCTAAATAAACTAGTTGTGTGGAGCCCATCAAAATAATAAAAATTCAAAAAACTGTCTGAGCTGTCACTTGTCATTGTCAAAAAAGTCAAATTGTCAAGTAGAAAAATGAAGGCGAGACCGCTTGGAGCTCGGAGGCGCTGCGCTGGCGTAATTTCGAAACAAGTTCATTCTATTTCACATCTTTGCCGTGAGCCCATGAGTGACAAGCGATATAAATTCATATTGGACGCGACGCTTCGCTTCGTCACCACGAAATCCGCGAATAAATAGTCAACGTGACCGCATCGCGCGGTCATTACTCAAATTAATATCTCGAAGACAGCACGCCTTGCCGCGCCTCCCTCCGAATATTGACACTTCAGTCATCTGTGATATAGCGATACGGCGGGTATCCTGTTCAATTTTTAGGTTAAAATCTCTCTGTGATGATAAGTGTTACGTTCTAATTGCATCCGCGGACTGTGCACGTTTTCCCAGTGACCGGTTAACTGAGAAAAATGGAGTCTTCATTGACGTACAACCTGGACATTACTCCGAATTATTCGTACATATTTGAATTTGAAAACGATTTTATTCATCATAATTATCGGAAATGGATGACGGAAAATTGGACTGTGGCTTTTTATTACGTGGGGGCTTACATGGCGTTCATATTTGGCGGCACATATTACATGCAGAGCCGGCCCAGGTGAGTTCTCAAACGTTTCTAAGTACTATTTGCTTTATAATTTGCCCATAAACCTAGGTACTAGGTTGCATGTTGTATTTGCCTGTTTTTCGCTGATCGATTTCTGTATGATAGCTTGTATAAAATGTATTTAGATAGCGGAGGCAAACAGTTGTGAGTAATCTGCCAAAATTGCAAATTTTGGCAGATTACTCACTACTGCTTGCCACCAATCAATTAATCAAATCTCTTAGCTCTTACCTTTTTAGAATTGTTTTTTAAGATTCCATTCCATTTTATTTTAAACATGACTAATTTACCTACCAATTTGAAATAAAGCTCAGTATGGTTGTTACTTCTTCGCGCTGAAATGGCTGAGCATATTTTGGTGAAATTTGATATATAGATAGTTTACGTGCTGTAATAACATATGATACATTTCATCATCATCATAATTCTCCAAGCATGGTTAAAACTGCAGGGCCCCAGCTAGTTTTAGCATAAAATTGCAGGCAGAATAAAATTTAACAGAAATACGAGTATAATTATAAAAGTTTAATATATGTGAATCAACATCAACACCCATGATAAAAGTCAAGTGTTTATTTACGAGTACTAAAGTTATACTATACTGGCAATTAATCTTTTGTTTTGTTACCAGACTATGTAATTACAATTACAGTAACAATAATTATAACATTACATTAACAAGTTTATTTAAAATTCAACTTAGTAAAGGGGTCAATGCATTTATTATGATGTACCTATTGAATAACAATTATTTGTTTGTTTAAAGACTAATAAGCCAAGAGGTTTTAACCCCTATACAAATGCGAGTCCCTGTGTATTATTGGAAAAAAAGGAGGTGGTTTCTGGGTAATTAGGGGCTTCAGATTTATTTCTGATCTCAAAAGTAACAAAAGCAGGTTGGGAAGAGGTTGCTTTTTCAGTGGTCATTATTATACCAATATCCATACTCTAGGAACTCAACTTGTAAATAATTATGATGGGTGGTGGCAAAATAGTTACTATTATCCATTATGATATGTTTATATATCAAGACAAAACACATAAAAATATATCCAATGGTCACCATTGGTGTTGAATATAATTACTAGTGGCCTTTTGTGGATTGATCAGGGCTAATACATATTTTTGATTAATATTCTGAAATGGCAATTTACTGGCCCACTATATCAGGCCATCATAAAACATACAAATATTACAGGCTTTAGCAATCTAATGAGTGTAAAACTACAAGATATTAGACACACTCAATTCATACCCCCACACCAGGATTCCCTGTTACATGGGTGGCATTCAACACACATCAACACACCTCTAACATCTAAGGCCCGAGAACAAACATGTATGCTCATCACACAAATGTTTACCCCGGCCAGGATTTGAACCTGAGACACTAAGCTTAGAAGGCAGGTTGCAGTACTGACTGCCCCAGAGTACAGTGCTTGCACCTACAGACTGATCCTCTCAACACAATGGCTCTTCAAAATCAAAATTAATCATTGGTATCCTGCAGTCAATGCAGATTTTGATCTCTGAACTTTCCTTCCAATAATAAATTCCATTTCATGATTATTCATTAGGCAAATGGACAACATATTTTTCATATTCGAAATTAAAATTCTACCTGAATAAGGAATTGTTTATGAAAATTAAGTCTATATACCTACCTGTTAACCTATATTATAATATGCACATCCATCCATACCAATATATAAAAGTGAAACATTGTCTGTTTGTTTGTTTGGGGAGCCTTCACACTATAACGGCTGGACGGATTTTGATGAAATTTAGAATGGAGATAGCTTAAACCCTGGAATAAAACAAAGGATACTTTTTATCCCAGAAAATTGAAAGTTACCACGGAAAAACTGGAAAATGTTGATTAATCACTGTAAGGAATGGTTGCCATCACATAATGGTCTGTGGTTGCCATGGAAACGAAATAACAAGTCTGTCAAAAAACATCAAGAGCTTTGGTAATATATAGGTTTTTTGGTATTTAATATCCTAGAAGAAAATAGGATGCTTTTTTCGCGATAAACAGTGGTCCGCGCGTACGAAGTCGCGGGCGGGAAAACTAGTATATATATATATATATATATATATATATATATATATATACTAGATTAATCAAATCAAAAAGATTATCAATTTTACATTACAGGTAGGATATATAATATCAGGAAGTCTCTAGTCAGAACGTGCAGTTTTAATGTACAATTTGTGGTTTGTGTAAATTAGGGCTTCTAGTATGATTATTCTTAACAAAATTAGAAAGAAAACAAACATTACGAAAGTGTAATTAGCTTGCGCTGTGTAAACAATCAGTGAAAATTATGAAGGACAAACTTGTTCTCCTTGAAAAGTTCCACCAAAAGCAAAAGGCTGTTAACTCACATATTACATATATATGTACTTTCTCATATTTTATTTATTTTCTATAGTTTTTTGTACACAACTGAATTAATCCTAATCCAATAGGTGGTCTTCTGTTCAGAATTACTTTTTCGGAGGAGTGGACTGTATTACAATTTTAAATCACGTATTCACTTTTTCGGTCATAGGTCGCTGGTTTATATTCATTAACAGCAATAACTTATTCGTGGTTCAGGAGCTTCGAGGATTCAACTAATGAAACTACTACGACGGGTACAACTAACTGACTGACTGCCTTTATTTACAAAAATGCTCTTATATATATATATATACAATACAATTTAGGTAACGGTACCTGCTCGGTCACAGGGAGAGCTCGGGTGCAAGGGCAATTACAACGGTTCTTGCATTTTTTGCAACAACTGGCCATCGTTCGTTAATTGTTTTACTATCAACGGCTTTTACTTTGTCGGCGTATTGCGCTTGTTACTATTCTAAAAATGCTGGGGGCCAGTAGATGAGACTAGCACAGAACCGGACTAAACTAAGCAGTGGAGGATAGGGTCTGTTTAGATGGATAGGTTAAAACGAAAGGGTGTAAAACATAATGTATACTAGCATGCTGCGTAAATAAAAAATAATGCATGAATAATGTGTTGGTTACCTTAGAGGGGATTAAAGCAGTACGTTTATATTGTACTAGCTGTACTCGCGGCTTCTCACGCTTGGTAATTTCTCTAGGTTAAAAGTACTCTATGTACTATTCCAAGACCTAAATTACCTACATACCAACATTTGATCAAAATTCCTTCAGCCATCAAAAAGTTTTTTATTGATTGCTCGGCTTCTACTCATCACATTGAGATACCAAGTATATACAAGTTAGTTACAAGTGTATAGACAAGTTTTTAAGCCAAACCCTAAGCTATCCAACAGTGAAAACCTCATCGCTCCAGCAGTTTTTAAGTTATGCGCGAACAAAAAAACAGAAAGACATAATTTAAAAAAATTATATAGTTTTGATCAGTTATTGCAGTTGCTTATTTTAAGAACCCTAGACCATTTTTTTTACTATCTTCTTGTACAGACTTTTTCGTACTAATTGCTGTCTTATAAGTATAGATACCTACTGTTTTTATTGTAGCTGTAGGTATCTACACAAAGGTCACCAATCAATTAATAAGGTAAAAGGGTTATCATAATCATGCCACTGTCAGTCCATCACTATCAGCGGTGATCCCAGCGACCCCACAAGGTAGCCAAGTCAAAGGTCTTGCTACATTATAAATTTAATGTTGTAATTAGTAATAGATACCAAACCTGTCATTTTTAGGGATCCGTACGTCCAAATGCAAAGAAGGAACTCTTATAGGATAACTCCTATCTGTCTGTCCATCTGTCACAGCCAATTTGATCCGAATATACAGGAAATTTTATAAAACAATGAAGTTCTGTGACCCAAACATGGAAGTATAACGTAAATAAATGAATTTTGAATATGGGGGTCACTTTTACTGGGGGGCAAACTAGAATATAAAAAAATACAAGTTTTGCAAATTGTACAATGTGTCATATCAAATGAAAGTACCTACTTGTTGTAAGGGACTCAATTTTCTTTAATAATTTTTAATTTTATTTAAGAAAATACATGTCAATTTTGATTTTCACCATTTATTTCGGAAACAACAGAGCCAAAAATTTAAAAATAATAGTTTTTTTACCATTTACAAGAAGGTTCTATAGCTCCCTTGTTGTTACAAAAAGAAAAAAAACACTTGTCTTCCGGGTCATTCCATGGTGGCGGTCGGGACAGGTTTACTCCATTTTTCGTCATAATTTTATGTGTAGCTCAGTAATTATACTCTTTTTGCGTAATGTAAAATATGCAGAAATGTAGTTAAATACTTGTGTATGGATATCATATAGTAAAATACATCAATTTTGATATGTTATAGTTTTAAATCCCTTCTTGAAAAAGCGCGGCGTAAGCACGCGCCCGCACTTTCCAGATTTATGCACACAACTATTAAATTCAGCCCCTTTATTTAGACGTACTACGGCGGTGTATTTTTTTAAGATAGATAGACGCCTAGACTGTTGTTCTAAATAACAATACAAAATTGAGTAATTTCAAAAATAAATGTAAGTATATTTAAATTCTGATTCTGATTGCCAGGTAACAGAATAAATCCTTCCGTAAACTCTCGCTAAACTAAACACGCCGTGTCGAAAACAAAACGGACTCAAATATTGCTGAATCTATCGGCACAAATCATACCACTCGGACGATATTCGAAGTCAGTGTTCTTGGTTTTTTTGTTAATTCATTAAAAATGGGGTTTATACTCCACGTTACGAATAATACGAATAAAATTAAGCTTATTTATTGAAGTTTATTTTCCGGCAAAGGTTTCAATTAGCGTGGAATGACTCCCATAAATAATATCCGGTTTTTTTGCGGCTTCGTTTTTCAAAACTTTTCAATTACTACAAATTTATAACCATCATACATCGGGAATTTCTTTTTGCGCTGCAACTATTACAAATTAAAAATGCTCTTTTTCAAAAACAGTAATATTTCTTTATAAAATAAAACGTATAATGGTAAATTATATTCTATTCAAGCGTTTAACACTAATAACAAAAGATTTTAACAAAATTTAGGGGGTGGAAATTGCTTTCCTCAAAACACCAATTATATAAAAAAATGTACTAAAACACACGACCACTAACTCTCTCTATCGCTAGTATAGGGGATCTTATGGAAGGAGATAGCAATACATTTCCTAAATACCTACTTTGCGAAGATCTCGTCAAGCGACTATCCTGTCAAAGATTACAGGAAAACATACTCATCGCACGGAACCCTCTCCACGCGAGTTCAACTCTCGCTTGTCCGGTTTTTTATCATGGATATTAATTGGTTATCAGTGTAATAAATACTTATCTATCCATATTGTTATTGCATGTCTGCTAATGACGTTAGCGATTTTTTTGTTAACTGTTTGCTCTGACAGCTTCAGCTTTTCTATGCAATTTATAACAAAATTATAGTGTAGGACCTTTTTACACGACTGCCCAAAAAAGGAGTGTAATGTTTTAAGACTTGGTTTAGATAGCTTGAATCCCTAAGGGCCGACTCGCACTAGAGTTCAACCACTACTGAATAAGAATATAACATTGTTTTAAATCTTGTCTGTCTATTTGTATTTTTGTTCGCGCATCACGTTAAAACTGCGATGTGGTTTTCACTGTTGGATAGCTTAGGGTTCTACTTAAAAACTGGGGTACTTGGTATCACAATCCGATGAGTAGAAGCCATCGATAAAAAACTTTTCACAGCTTTTCACACATATAGGTTAATTTTAATTAGGGTTTCTCAATTCCCGGGTTGTATACGATCTCGGGAACCGGGACGAAAAAAAAACTCAGGTATTTAAAAAAAAATGCATTGAATTTTTTAGGGCCGTAGTCCGACGAGGAACCCTTATTTGAGTCGCTTAACTTCAAACTCAGTTAACTCCACTATGGAGTTTGTGGAGTTAACTAACTGAGTTTGAATGTAATAAACAAGACTGCCATTCCACACAATCGGATCTGTTTACAAACTTGTATAAAATCGAGCGTGGGAGCTTCCATCAAAAAAGTGGCGGCCCTGTTTTAGGGGGTGAGGGCTGGGAGGGCACTGAAGTGTCCGGGAGGGGAGGAGCTCTTATGAATGGAGCCCGCATCTGATCTGCAACGTTACGTAATAGCTGGCACGATTTCATAAATTCAGTCTCGTGGCTCATGCCATACAGAGTATATTGCCAACTTTCATAAACATTATCATATTGGGATGAGCGTATGTTTTGTTTGCCCTTAGCCTATATTCCTGTTGGCTACCGAATCTATATATACTTATAATAAAGCAGTAAGTAACAAAAAGTCTGTACAATGAAAAAAGTTAGCTCATTTTAAGTCATCGGAAACTTTTTTGAATTATCTTATTTGTGAAGATTTTTAACGATTGCTCGGCTTCTCGTCGGATTGAGATATTGAAGTAAACCCATAAGCTATATAAAAGTGAATATTACAATAGTTCCACTAGTTTTTACGAGCGAACAAATACCCAGACTGACATACACGAATTCTAAACACGTTATATATTCTTGTTCTGGTCCAATAGTTTTTTTTTAATTATCTTTGTACAGACTTTTTGTTACTGCTTTATTATAAGTATAGAAGATAGATAAGGCTGCTAATTGATGTCTACCAAGCAACACGATAGTTACTTAAACGATTAGATTGTTTCGTTTACACAAAATAAAACAATCTTACCTTATTTTATGTTTTCAGGCTTGATTTTAGCAATACGAATGCATGTTTGTTCGTCAACATTAAATACGTCCGATCTTATCACTTGGAGGCATCTAGGTCATGCATGACATGATATGACAAACCCTCTTTCTACGTAATCCTAGGCTTTCGAGATAAACGAGTTATGTAATTCGCTTTCCTGTTCACCGTTTGTTGATTTATCTGAATTGTTTATCTGTTTATTTTGCGTATTCTGTCACGTGTTTGTGACACGGTATATGTAAAGGTCTATGAAAACACCCGAAATCGTGCCTAAGAAACTTAGGCCTGTGTGAATTGCATTGAAATTTGAAACCGTATAGTCTTAGTTATTTCTTGCAGAGTTATGTTTCATGAATTCCTCGAATAGTGATTGTTGATCCTTTCAGCGTTGCTCTCAATTAGTTTTGATTTTTATGAGAATTCATACTTAGAGTTACTTGTACATAATATAGGAAGGTACCTAGCCTAGTTCAAGTTCAATAGCAGAGTCACGTCGCAAATATTTGATTACGGGTTTAATTATGAATATAAAACCCTAATTTTACCTAATTGTGAACTCTGTATAGGATTTTATCCTCAATTTATTTCAAGTTTAAGAATCGTTAAGTTGTAAAGATTAACTTCCGCACTCATAAACGCTAGTTAACCCTATCAAGCACTAAATCGCTTTTTGTATGGCTTTCGACACAGTTTAATGGAATTTAGTGCTAATTGACCTCTCTGAGTACGGCGGTATATCTCTAACTCCGTTAGTTAGGTTGTACAGCGTTGCCAACTTTATTTTTTAGGGGTTCGTACCATAGACTAGGAAAAATTGCATTTTGCTAAAAATTCAAGAAAAAAAATAGTACGCTCAGAAATTTCAATAAACAATAGTAAATGATTTATATAGTTACGTAATATTATTTTATATTCAAACCCCAATCACAATTTTATAACAAGTATTATACAAATTTTAGTCACTTTATTATTGATGCTTTGAAAATCTGATTGCTACTAGCGCAAGGGCATAAGATACGGCTCAGGATAGTACCAAGGTGGACATTTTGCGTATTTCTAAAGTGCGAGTTGGACAAAGGGTTTAAAAATTTATTGAATGCATTCATAAAAAATACAAAAAAGAAGTTTATGGCTCGTTCAAGTCTGTTGTTTTCATTTTTATATCAACAAAATTAATGTCATGTAACAATATTTTGCTAGTTTGCTAAGAAGATTGAAGATTTGGAAAGGTCGTATATATATATATTTGCGTACGATTTCGAATGCATGATCGTACATCGTATCAGCTGCAAAAAGGTCGTATGAATACGATTTAAATCGTACGGTTGGCAACACTGGGTTGTACTATCCAATATAATCAGTGTTTATTATACATAGATAGGTTAAGCTACCGAATATAACATTAAAAAAAAACGTGTCTCTTTGTTCGCGCATTACGTAAAACCTACTGGACCGTTTGCGATGCGATTTTCATTTTTGGATAGCTTAGGATTACTGACTTAAAAACTGGTGTACTTGGTATCTCAATCCGATGAGTAGAATCCGAGCAATTGATAAAATCTTTTGGACGGCTGAAGGAATTTTGATCAAATATTAGTATATTGGTATTTTAGTTCTTGTAATAGTACTTACAGTACTTTTAACCTAGAGAAATGACCACACGTGCGAAGCCGCGGGTACAACTAGTGTAAGTTAAATATAAGAATAAAACTTTATTATTTCGTCCCAGTAAGTCATATCAAGTATTTTTGACACAGTATTTCCAATACTCTCCATTTTAAATATGATAGTCGAATGTAATTTAAAACCAAGTCTCTCGAAATATCAACAAAGTCTCGGAACTCCGATTTCACTTGTTTACTTTATCTCACGAGAAGGAAAATGAAGTAACTCAAGTTATGCAGTATCCTGATACCAATTGACGTAATATGTACCATACCCTAGGTGAGTCGGTCGGCTTGGAAACCAGGTTGGAGATGTTTAAATTGTTTAAGCAGCTTGTAACCGGTTCAGTCACAGAATAAATAATAGGTTCAATGCGTATTGTTGACATTGAGTTTCGCTGCTCCTAGTTCCTTTTACTTATCTAAAACATGCTCGTTGTGACAATGACATACCTATTTGTCCGCGTGTCTTTAAGATTTTAAGTGTATACCTCTTGGTTCTTCTCTCGCCGCACATCAGATTGTCAGTCACATTTTGTCATGGCAATCATTGATGATCTTGAAACAATAGCAAACTTCGGTTGCAAGGACTGTACATGATTTTATTCGATGAAGTCGAGCACAGACAATACACACATGTGCGTGTATGTCTATTCAAAGCTGTCCCATTCAAAGGGTTCATTGGGAAACTACTGTTTATGTCCCAAAAGCGACTCAAAAATGTAGCCATCCCAGTAGTCTTTTTCCAAATTTGCTTCTTTATAAATCCCTCCATTAATTTCGGGCATGAGACCTCTTGCCCGGCTGAGTTTTTGTTTTCAAGGCCGGTACCGGTGGGTAGGGTTAGCGCTATATCTATATGAATGAACGTACCTACCGTTTTTCTTTTACCTTGGTTTTCGCTGCGAGAATTTCACTGTACGTCTTTAATTATATACATGTCACAGGTATATAATTAAAGACGCTTTTAGATTTGTATGAGAAAATTTTAGAATTCTGCGTTATATGGGTCTTTCAAGTTTTTGTGAAAAACGAATGTAGCAAGGTGACCTGCAAAGGTTGACAGCAAAAATTACAAACTTGGCAAGTAGGTACATTATTGTTGTTCTACTACGAACCAGCAGTGCGAGCATGGATCTTATTGATCGATAAATTTACCGATACAAGTTTGACGTTAATATTCGATAATACGAGTTCGTTAGCACGGAACGTACTTTATCGACAACGACATAAATTCGATAAATCATATTGAATATATCGATTTATATCGACAAAAGGAAGCATGAATCTTATTTTTGAAAGTTGTTGTCGATATAATGTCGTTAATTTTACCGAATTTATCGAATTTTATCGGCTTTCCAAAGTTACACGACAAACTTTTATTTTTTTTGTAAATTCCTTTGCGGATTATAAGCCAAAAGGGGAGGTGTCAGAACATCATGAGGGGAGTTTCAGGGATGCTAATGATACTTTCGATCTGGAAGAACAGCATTTTAAGGTTATTTTTAGAATTTATAAGGAAATTGCCCTCGCCCTCATTGAAGATGTTGAAGGCGTTTGAGAAGGAGTCGATCTAATGGACTACCTGTGCATGTTGTAGTATCTACTTGACATAATAATACCAAAATACTTAGTTACGTTTTTCCTATTTCCAGAAATTATCTTTTGTTGTGATTGTGTCTAATTCCACGACACGGGCCTAGAGCCTAGTGTGGGGCCGCTGCATATCATTGTATATCCACCTTATTTGGTTAATAAACTTATTTGGTTGGTTTGGTTTGGTTAATAATGCTCTAATTTTTATGGTACCTAGTAGGTACTGAGTCTAAAAAACTACCTGTATAATCATTGTTGTAGGTTCTAACTAAGGTCGATTAGTAGTCTTAATGATCAGTGGTATGGGTAGTCCGAGTTGTCATTTTGTAGAATAGTTAGGTAGAATTCCAAACGACAGAAGTTTATCCGTTATAACCAGTACCTTGTCGCGTGCGCACGCGCAGTATGCGCGCAATGAGGTGTGTTGGCGATATATCGCCACCCGATGTTCGTCGACTGGATAACTCGAAATAATAAAAGTCTGCCAAATTGTGTCAAAAAATATTTTTTTGTCGATTAGTCGTCTATCTGATATATGGTATAGTCCACGAGTTGCCATTTTTTAAGTCGATAAACTCACGACGTGTTATCGAATCAATAAATTTTACCGAGAGGCTATGATCTAGATCCATGCTACAAAATCGATAATAAATAACTGTTTTCCGATCGATAAATTTATCGATCTAATTTATCCGTCTAAGTCGATAAATTTATCGATCGGTAAGATCCGTGCTCGTGCTGCAGGTTTATAACACTTGAATAGGTACCATGATCCATCATAAAATTGAAATAGTATAGTATCTCGCTGTAAATGTTGCCAGGAAATAGATCTGAGTGAATTTTATGATACAGTTAGAAAGAACAAAGGCAGTGCGTCCTTGCTTTTTGAAGTTTTTGGAGAGACGAGCTGAAGTATACGCCGCCCTTGAATAAAGCACAGCTGGCACGTTTCTCCGTCCTTTCAGTTCAAGTGAGCATAGAACAACTAGCAGCGCCCAGCGACTCGGTCGGTGATTTCTCCAAAATATCAGAGGTGAAAAAGGATCCTATACTATGCTAATTCACGACTAAGTCTACCTATCTATACGCCACATTTAATCCAAATCAGGTCTGCCGTTTCAGCGTAATATACGGACAAACTTGTACTTGTTAAAAAATACTACTACTTCGATACTACTAGATACTTTTTCGTGCAATATTAGCTGGTTTGTTCAAGGTTATCGGTGCCAGTTGCATCGCCACAATAAGTAACTGAACCCGCTCCATTCATTATAATACTACAGTATTTACTATATTTCTTAGTAAAGCAAATGATGTAACACTATAATAGTAGGTAACATCTGCGCTCGGGTAGCTGCAGGTTGCAACTTTGTGAATTAAAACTATTAAAAGTCCCACGTGTTTTCTACTCGCTGTTTTAATCAATGGTTTATAATTGCTACTATTCAATGAGCTATTTTTAGAAACAACTGCCGAATGGATGAATTGGCCATAGCGTTTTTTTTTATTGTGGACTAGGCAATCGTTTGACCACGTTCTCACCTGATGGCGATAATGTGGTCGAAGGTGTAGCACGCTTGCCTAGTAGATACCTAGTCACTCTTGGCTTGAAACCACCTAGGTTATAATTTACCGGAAACACTGACGAGGGCAAGGCATTCCACTTCTTTGCAGTTTTTATAATTAATTCTAGTGTAATTTTCTTTAATGTCTTATTTTTCCAGTTGTTGATGGTTAAATTACACGCTTAGTCTCTTTTCCGGTTCTGAACCCTAAATTATGTGGGATAGGGTAGCTAATGAAGAACAGGTAGGTAGATGCTTATATGCCCTTCAGTCTGCATTGGGTGTAATAGCTACCAATGATGATGAAGATTTCTTATTTTCAGCCTTCCAACATTGAAAAACGGTGAAAGAAAAACGTCTTGTCGAAACCGGTGCTTGTCCAAGAAGCAGGGTGCATATTCAAGACATGTGACATTCGATTCATCCACAGGGTGGATTATAATTATGACCCATACTTTCGCTCTTTCTGAGAAAGAGGCCCCGCCCCAATGTCTGATGATAAACTTTAAACATCAAAGACCAATATTATTTTTGTGTTGTCATACCCCTCCCCTGCACTTTCGCGGCCTGTGTATCGGTTCAGACAAAAGCGTCACTTTCACTAAGCGGTTGTGTGCCGGGCATCTTATTTTTTACCCTCCTTCTAAAATGAGGTCAAGTTTCAGTCCGTCTGCGTCGTCATGCTTCAAGTAACACTCACTTGGGGCCTGGGCCACAAACCTGCACAGTGCTTGAGGCATACATTATAGATGTACTGTGATGTTTCGTTCCTTGCCAGCATCTATCAAGCTCTGAGAAGCTTGTTTGTAGATGGTTCTGTTATCAGCAATGACTACGATATGCACACCACAAGTCAAAGTATTTATTGTAAATAGGCAAAATAATATTTACCACTTTTACAACTAAACTTAACATCTCATGAACAAAGAGAAAAACATACATTATTATAAATAGATCAAATCAATTAAATTAGGCAAACTAAGTCGTATGCTTTGAGTTTGAAAAAGGAAATTTCCCTGTGTGCCGACTCAGAGTTGAATCTCGCACAGGAAAATGAAATACCCTTCTGACTCTACCCGTGCTTGGAAATACGCCCGTTAGAGAAGAGAGCACCAAGAAACTGTACAGGGATGTCAATTTCTCAATTTTTGACAATTCTTTATGATATTTTTAAATGTCAGGAATAAATACATGTCAAATGTCAAATACAAAAGACAAAAGTGCTAATGAGATGATCCACAATAATCGGGCTAATAAAAATAATAAAAATACAAATGACTTAATAAGAAACTAGGCTGGACCAGTCCTCACAAGCAGCACCCGTTCACGAGTATGACTTGTGTACCAGTCAACACAAATCTGCAGCTCGCGTCACATCATAAGGGACAATATCATTGAAGTGAAATTGCACCGCAATTACTTTCGCTGCTTGTTCATCATTCACTACAATACATTGCGCATTCACCGGTACTAGCATCAAATGAATAAGTATGCATAGATACCTCTAGAATTAATGATTCATATAAATCTCCACTGCATGCTAGAGAGGCTCTGGCGTAATTGTTTTACTCAGAATTTCGATTATCTTTATTGCTCAGAACAGAAACACACGAACTAACAGTTAACATGTTAATGTTAGATTATCCGCAATAGGCATCAATCTGAAATGAATTATATTTAGAAATAAATTGTGCAAATGGTTGCGCATTGAAATAAGGATTGTAGGAACAAATTCTATATGTAAGAAACAGATAAAAATAATATTCCTTAAAATTATGCAGCCTCTGAACTTTCCCTAACCCTATTGTTGTTCAAAAGTATAACAATTTTTGATATCCAAGAGTTGGGCGAAGTTTTATTCTTTCTTATGTTTCCTTACTCAGTATAGAAATATATTTACATTTACTTAGCATTATTATATTAGCGATTGAGGTAAAAAACGGTCCTCTATACATGTGAGTTACGCTGGAGTTGTTAAGAAATAGTTGTACCATTATTTATTCTGTGGAAATAGTGAACAGGAAAATCCGGCTTTGTCATAATTTCCTCGTACTTAAAATAGAGACTTAAGACTTAAACAAATGAATGCAATAATAGTAATTATTTATTTATAGTTTACTATATAATTAAAGGTAGAATCAACTTTGCATATTATTATGACTAATGATAATGAAAACGATGAGCTACTGCTTATGCAACGCGTTTTATGTCTCGTGTACAAAAAACAAAATATCTGAAAATAACATTTGACAGCCTCCGTGGCACAGTTGGTAATGAGCTAATGAGCTGACTGTGGGTGCGGGATCGATTCCCGAAAGGGAAAAATGTTTGTGTGACCGCAGTGTTTCCTTTAAATCTGGGTTTTTGTGAGAGCGTGGTCCAAGTCGTTCCGGATTTCCTAGATGTAGGGAGTCCAAGATTGGGAGTCGGGATAAAAAAAATATGCTCGTCCATCATTTACTTTACGTGCAAGATGTCGTCCTTATGACGTCTGCCTTAATGCCCCTTAATGACGACTGTAATCTTCAAATTGGCTTAGCAGGTAGTAAGTACACATTCACGCTTATCACACAAGCAACCGAAATCCAGTTTAATTAGAGATTCAACAATGAGGTCGATCACCTTGTGGCTGATAACAAACAAGCCTGGCAATGACTTTGGAACGGGCCTCATGGTCTTCGTATCCATTAGATATCATTAACTCAAAGTAAACAAACATGATTGTCGGCGTTCTTTGTATTATGTCTAAGGAAGGACCAGCATAACCTTTGCTAATAGGACCAGTACGCCGAAACGCCTGGAATCGTACATAACATGTTTACTTGTCGAAGACTGCTGAAAAACATCATGTAATGGCAATAGGGATTTACGAGCGGTTGAGCAAATTGAATACGCTCTGAGGGCACTGACCGAAGCATAATATTTGGGCATGTTCGGAGATTCCATAAATTTCTGGGAATTCTTCGGTTCTAGATGATAATTGAAAGTGTGTGAACGGCGAGCAAATATGGGCATCTCGGCGTAAGGAGTATATCAAACTGGCATTCGTAAACAGCAGCTAAGTAGCCCGCGTTTATGTACAGTATATTGATAATACACGTTAAACTTGGATCTCAAGGGAAAAATATATACCTATGTAAAACTATCAACATCAGTCCGTGTCATTCCACTGCTGGACATAGGTACTTATACTATTTAATTTGTGACATAGGCCTGTCCCAAAGCACGCCACTGAGCCCGATCTCCGGCTCTTCTTTTCCAACAACAGCTGGCATCCATTTTGCGTAGGTATATCGTCGCTCCATCAAGCCGGAAGGCGCCCGAATGAAACATACCAGGAGATAAAATATGTTTGTGTAGATAAAATCTATACATATAATAATGCAATAAGTACGAAAAAGTCTGTACAAAGAAGATATAACTAGCTTAAAAGCTAAAAAATCACGCCTGCACTGCCAAAAAAACAGTTTTTGCCAAAAAATTATTTATTGTTGGAATGGGCTTATCAAGACCTTCAATTTGATACCCATATTGTAAATTTCGAAGTTTTTTGTAGTTTGAAAATGGTGCTATACTGCCGCCATTTGAATGTTTTCAAAAAAAGTATAGCCTATGTTACTCGGGGGGATGTAACGATACCCCATACATCTAAATCTGTTCAGGCATTTAAAAGTTATGGTGAAAAAAAGAAACTCACATACAAACATAACACTCCTTTTTTTGGGCAGTCGTGTAAAAAAGCTAGACATTTTAATTAAAATAAGCTACTTAACAAGTTTTTTTTTAAAATAATATCTCTCTGTCTGTTTGTTTGTTCGCGCATCACATAAAAACTACTGGACCGTTTGCGATGTGGTTTTCACTGTTGGATAGCTTAGGGTTTGACGTGGTTTGATTTAAAAACTGGGGTACTTGGTATCTCAATCCAATGAGTAGATGCCGAGCAATCGATAAAATATTTTTGACGGCTGAAGGAATTTTAATCAAATGTTGGTATATTGGTATTTTAGGTCTTGGAATAGCACATAGAGTACTTTTACCTAGAGAAATGACCACCGTGCGAAGCCGCGGGCACAGTTAATCTAGTATATTTTTGTAAAGTCTTGCACTATAATGTAAACCTGGCAAACCACTCACTCAATATAGAACCCAACACGTATTTGACCTACAAAACGGAAAATGGTCGCGTTTCCGCGTCTGTAGTTGGCAACAAGAGGCGTTTCAGATATTGAAATTTCCGTAATACTGGTTTGTTTGTTATCAGCAGCTGTTATCATGGGTATCAACAATCGCACAAAACGGCACATAGATAACCCAAACTGTCGTAAAAAGTTTAGTCGTTATGCAGTAAGTACTAAATGATATATTTATGAGAATTTAATACTAAACCCCCCATAAATATACGATAACATAAATTATATTATCGCATTTAGATATTTATCTGTACCGGATGTTCGCTATTTTTACCTATAGCTACTAATTGACCAAGTTGTTTGTGAACTGAAGACAGATAGAAAAACTGGCAAAGCTGCCACATTATGATCTGAAATGCCTCAAGCAATTATTGTTACGAAAATAGCTTTTGGTCAAAACAACACCTACGTACATGTACATGTCTCTTCTAACTCTGTACTAGACGAAGAACTGAGTAGTTCCCATCTCGGCTTATCATAACATCGGATTTCGTATCCGAGTCGCTACATATTCATGAAAGCAAGGATACGCAAGAACAAGATAATGGCCTGGGTATCTAATCATTAAAATCTATTTTCATAAATAATATCATTGAGGTCAAATAGGAAAAACGTTGGATAGAACTGCGTTCATCAAAACACTAAATCAATACTCACCACCTCAGTAACAAATAAAAAACAGAAAAAAAAGTTCATTAAAAAGAAGTAAACTAAAATAGGCTACTGATAAAAAATATAACATTTTAAAAAATGGTGTCTGTTTCTTTGTTTGCGCATCACGTAAAAACTACTAGACCGATTGCGATGCTGTTTTTACTGTTGGATAGCTTAGGGTTTGATTTTAAACTAGTGTGCTTAGTATCTCAATCCGATGAGTAGAAGCGGACCAATCGATAAAAACGATTTGACATCGGAACGAAATTTGAAGTAAATTTGGTACTTTTGGTTCTGGAATAACTCATAGGATCCTTACATACCAGAAAAATACCGCGCGGGCAACGCCGCAGGCACAGCTAGTAATTTAAATGTATAGAACAAAGTCGGGCTTACATCATTTATATCTCAAGAACGGCTGGACCAATTTTTATGATCTTTGATTTGTTAGATTTGTCTCCGTCCCGAATAGGAGAATAACTATTAAAACACCAGAAAAAAACATGAAATGAATTATGAAGAAAATTAATTTTCTCATAAATTTTGTATGAAACGGCTTTTTTGACGAGGGTTGTTGGTAGGGGTTTTAGATCGGACGTGGGTGTAACGTGCAAAACCTCGAGGCGCAGCTAGTTAATAATATATAAACTAAGACTTCAATGTCAATTTCAGTATGATCTTGAACTTGACTCCGTGAACTACAGCAGCATGTTCAACAAAATAAGCGTTGAAGCATTGATAGCAATAAATCAGAGCAAGCTATCTTCTACCCGCTATTTTAATTCAACAGAGACAGCAAGCGAGATAAATATCTCCGCAGGCCGGAACGCGTCGTAAAGTTATGCAATCAACTCTTAAAAACTTCCTTTTGAATTTTTCTAACAACCATAGATTTTAACGACCCTGACATTTAGAGATGAATTTAAAAGAGACTATGTCTTACGCAACCTCCGAATGCTCGTTCTTAATGTTTGGGAAAGTACGAGTATTCATGAGTTTGAAGTAAACTGATGGCATTGGCATGTTGCCTTTAGAATCTGATTCATACCGCTAGTCACCGGTCTATCTTTCCAGTTTCCTATGATAATTTACTCTCACACTCGTACACTTCTCAATATATTATAGTTAACTCTCGTTATCAACTGTACTGGCCGTATAACGTATAACTATGTAGATGTAAAAACAGATTTTCCAGATGAAAGATTACCTTGAAATTATCTTTCATCTGGATTCGTTACAAAATGTAGGGATGCAAAGCACTTTTCTGGATACATTTGCTTTTATCCATATCCGGTCGATATTGGCGAAATTGTGATATATTTTTTGATGAAACTTTTCCAATCTGACATTTAAAACAAATATAAGGAATTGTCAAAAATGGTAAAGAAACCATCACCGTACAGTTTCTCGGTGCTCTCTTCTCTAACGGGTGTATATCCGAGGCACTGCATCTTGTATTTTAAAATGGTAAAGAACTCATCACCGTAGAGTTTCTTGGTGCTCTCTTCTCTAACGGGTGTATATCCGAGGCACCGCATCTTGTATTTTATATTCAAAAATTTTAAAATACAGTTTGTTTCTTTTTATTTTTGTTCGCAATCGTTCGTTTTTAATAATTATTTTATATTAAAGTAGCTGTGCATTCGGCTTTGCCCACGTGGTCAAAATTCATGGGTTTAATTTTTTTACGCGTATACCTAATTATTTTTCAAAAGTAAAATTTGCCAACCCCTTATAAAATCAGCTATCTGCCAGTGAAAGTCCCGTCAAAATCAATCCAGCCGTTTCGGAGATTAGCGGGAAAAAACAGACAGACAAACACTTCAATTTTTTTTATTTGTATTAATTAGCGACCCGTCCCGGCTTCACACGGGTGTAATTTAGAAAAAAATAAGAGAAAATTGTGAAGTTCTCGCACATTCGACCTCCACTTCGCTTAGCGAGACAGACAGATAGACAGACGCGGAAAGCGACTTTGTTTTATACTATGTATGATATATAATAGTATTGATGTATTGATTAGGTATTTAGTTTCCCTAATATGTTTCTGGGCTGGTCTTCAAGATTTTGTTTCTGTTCCGTCGGAAATACAATGTGGCAGCTGTAAGCTGCCATATTATTCGCCTTGGCACATTTAATATCATAAGTCACTCTCGTGAATAAAATCTATCAAGCCGTTTAGGCTGAACATACATACATGCAGACAGCCCAAAAACATTACTCGGCCATCGGGTAAAAATAAATAGAGTTAAGTATGTCCTTCTTGGTAATTATCTGCGAGAAGATTCTCCGGTAGGTAGTCTATAATTATTGAAGTAATTCACTGCATCATTATTGTCTTTAAAAACCTTGTCGCAAGGAGAGCAGGAAGCAGTCTTTTCAACCTTCACGGGGCTGCCAATACAAGTCATACTATAAAAAACGGTGTCATCAACCTTTACTTGACTTTTGCAAAATTCTGACAAGTTTTTTCAAGTTTTAATCAATTGTGCGAAGGTTTTTTTTTGCTTTGATGACGAAACGAGCAGTTTGCTCGTCTGATGGTATGCGACACTCCTGCTCATAACAGTTGCAGTGCTGCCGAGAAATTTTGGAAAATCTTGCGCGTCACTGTACTGCGCTCTCGTCACTTTGCTTGCCCAGTAATTTCGCTGGAAACATTGCCCTTCAAACCGAAACGCAGAAATGTTTACGCAGTACGGCTTGGAGCTTGAATATCTGACAAAGTGTGTGTGATCTCCCCAGGCGCAGACCTACGCACACTACAATCAATATATTATAACCTTCCTCCGAAAGTAAAATTTGGACGGATCGGAGATGATAGATAGATAGATAGATAGATAACTCTTTATTGCATACCACTTAAAAGTAAATCGTACATTGTACATCATAAAACACAAAAAAATAACAGAAATTGCGGTAACACAAGCGGCGGTCTTATCGCTTACAGCAGATGATTATTACTATGAGTTTATTTTTTTTTTCAGTTGACTTAGCCTTGGTGGCATTACAGTAAAAAAAAACTTTGTCCTTTTTACATTTTAAAGTATCTATGTCGATAGGTACCTACTTTTTACATTGTATAATATAACAAAAACAATTTAAAATAATTACCTATAAATAATTAGATTCAAAAATATAGATAACAACCACCTGACATGTGCACTTGTTAAATATCTAAAGAAATGATCAATGATATCATGAAATATCTTAAAATAACGTAGTACGATCAGCTGAAATGATTAATGGTGTCGGATAGTTTCCACCAATCACAGCTGCTAAAGCATCGGACCATTACAAGTGACGTCACGTCTGATTGTGTATCACATCGAAAGCAGTACAATAAAAGTTATCTAAACTGACTGAAACAAGGCTGAACACCTACAACCATGCGGCTGGTTTAACCCGATCCGCACTATTCTTACTACATACTAATATAAAAGCGAAAATAACTGTCTGTTTTACCTTTCACGGCTAAACCAATCTTGATGTAGTTTTCTATGGCGATAGTTTGAACCCCTATATCCTTCATAGGATACTTATTAACGCGAAGAAAACTGTCATAAATAAATAATAGTTTATTATACACTACTCGTAGTTTGCAAAAATTTACAGTGCATAGGAAGGAACAATCTTATAACTAAAGTACGATGGGTGGACTTATCGCTAAAAGCGATCTCGGCCGGTCAATCTTTGGAAAGATAGAAATAACGGAGTGAGAGATGATGGCGGTGCAACAAAGATCGACATACATTGGGTACCCAAAGGCGTCGAGGCCGTCCACGGAAGCGAATGTCGAGACTATCTCGATATTTTCAAATGAAATTAATTGGCTTGAACTTGCAGAAGATAGAGATAAATGGAAGGAATTGGGGAAGACCTTTCTTTGCCCAGCTGTGGGACACTATAGTTACCGATAACGATGTAGAGGTAGGTGGCTGAACTCTGGAGCAAGCAAGCAATCAAGACGGTTTTTTTAAATAATGGCCAATTGCTAGGCGGACTCGCGCACCAAGGGTTCCGTACAAATTTGTATATATATATATATATATATAAATTTTAAAGCTTAAAAACTAAAAAACACGCCTGCCCTGCCAAAAAAGAGCTTTTGCCAATAAATTATATACTGTTGGAATGTGCTTATCAAGGACTTCAATTTGATACCCATAACTATTGTAAAATTCGAAGTTTTTTTTTTTTTTTTGCAATTGAAAATGGAGCCATACTGCAGCCCGATTGAATTTTTTCAAAAAAAAACTTTTTTTTCGGGGGGATGTAAGGATTCTAACGATACCATACCCATACGTCTAAATCTGTTCAGGCATTTAAAAGTTATGGTGAAATAAAGAAACTCACATACATACATACAAACATACGTACATGAATGCTAAAAACATAACACTCCGTTTTTTGGGCAGTCGTGTAATAAATAGTTCGTCCATCACATAAACTGGATTGAGGGACAAACTTAATTTTACCGTTGGAAAACGGTTGTTCCCTTTTACATCCACATACATACGAGTAGGTCGCGGTCAGTTTACCAATTGCATTTTTTTTTTTTTATGTACTAGTTTATGGTTTTCGTTTATTTTTCCTTTACTTGTGCTATAAGACATTACTTATTACCAAATTTCATGATTCTAGTTCAACGGGAAGTAACCTGTAAGTTTTTATTCCCTTGCGAGTGTCATAATATGCGGCAAAAAGGACCGTATCTTTTGATTGCGATGACTTAGAAGTTTGTTTTTTTACGTTAATTAGCTGAGTATTTGATATTAATTTCAACTTGATATTGACAGACAGACAGATGGACAACGAAGTGATCCTATAAGGGTTCCATTTTTCCTTTTAAGGTACTGAACCCTAAAAACGTTGAAAACGAAACATTTACTCGAAATAAGGTTGTAGGATTATGTTTGATTCGATTCATGTTGTTTTGCTGATTGCTTAACTACGTGCTTCAATTGTGTACATAAATAACTTGAAAAATTTGCAAGCAACTAAAATATTGACTTTACGAGTATATCGTTACTAGCTGTGCTCTCGGCTTTGCCCGAGAGGATATTTTTGTGTAGAAAAAGTATCCTTTGTGGCATTCCAGGACCAAAAGTACCTATAAAGTACAATTACCAAGTTTCGTTTAGCCGTCGAATTCAAATAAGTCATTGTTTAGTATTACATAGCAGTTTAATGATACAAGCAATAACATTCAATTTGTTATGTTAATTTGCTTAATGTGTAATGAAGTAATGAAATGAAACAAAGTAACGATGATAAAATTAGTTTTACCTATAATTAAAATCTAAGCCTACTAACCTACTACTTATAATTCAATTCAATTAGTTAATAATGACTAGAGCGGTGCCCGTTGTGTTGCCCGCGCGGTATTTTTTCTGGAATCTAAGGATAGTATGAGTTATTCCAGAACCAAAAATATCAATATACAATATTTCATTAAACTTCGTTTTTTATCGATTACTCATCGGATTGAGATACCAAGTAAACTAGTTTTTAAGTTAAACACTGGTGTACTTGGTGGTTTTACAAACCCTAAGCTACCCAACAGTAAAAACCGCATCGCAATCGGTCCAGTAGTTTTTAAGTGATGCGCGACGCGAACAAACAAACAGACAGACAGAGTTTTTTTTTACTATCTTTGTACAGACTTTTTGTTACTTACTGCTTTATTATAAGTATAGATAGATGTGTCGATGCCTACTATGTTGTTGTCCGTGTGGCTTAAATAAAAGGACATATATATATATATATATATATATATTATCATCACATATTTCTATGTCTAGCCCTGAACGCCATTTGCGCTCATTTATAACGTAGATAACATATGGAGCCGAAACATGGGCACTGACTGTGAAACTGGTGCACAATCTAAGTCGCTAAGTTAAGGTCGCTCAGCAAGCTATGGAACGAGCTATGCTCGGAGTTTCTCTGAGAAATCGAATCTGATCGAATTCGGCAGAGAATTAAAGTAAGCGAACTTGGTCTAGGAGTAGTGTAGGACGCCCTCCGGTTAGATGGAGCGACGATCTGCGCAATGTTGCTGGCAGTCATTGGAAGAGAAGAGCTGAAGATCGGAGTCAGTGGCGGCCCTTGGGAGAGGCCTATGTCCAGCAGTGGACTAGTATATAGGTTGTTGATGATAACATGTTGATATAGAGGGTGTTCGGTACAACGTCTGCCATAAGATAAGGGGGTTTTGGTAGGACCACGTGCATCATTATGGTGGTCTATATAACTCCACTATATTTTAAGTCCTCTAGATATATTTTTATATTATCTTCATTGTACCATCTTTTTACTTATATTGCTTTATTATAAGTATAGATTAACTGTATAAGGCAGGCAGGACATACATAAATTTGCTATGCTACCTTAATATAGTGAATATAAAAATAAATGGCTCATTAATTTTCTTCACATTAAATAAACACCACTGCACTCTGAAAAAAAAACTAATCGGGTCAACTACCATCACCTATGGCCATTGATCCTAACAAAACGGGGTAGATAAGGGACCATCTATTCGGCGTGGACCGCGTATATTAGGTGCAACGTACATAATTGGTCTCAGTTGCAATCGTAGTGGCGTGCACGTAGAAGGTTCGTGTATTTACGAATTATTTTTCCAAATAAGCAGCAAAAAAGCCTTGCTGAGCTTTTACAAGCTGCTCAAATAGCCCACCAAACAAAACAAGTTCCAAGGCATTATTTTTCACTCATCTTAAGTTGCGTTAAAATTCTCCGGATTTATGTTGTTTTTTAAAATCTCGATTTGCAGAAAGGGACAGAAATATACGATTCTTCTTAAGAGTGCGACAAGACAAGCGGCGTATAAGTACCGTCAGTGAATATAGGGCGTAACAATTATTGTTGTCTCAATCGCGCTACTGTCTGCGTATCTTTCTCTCTATCTTTGTTGTTGATGCATATCAAGTACGACATTGAAAACGTAGCTGTGTAGGTGTGTTTGCCAGTAGTTGTATCTAGTCCGGGTGTAGTTTACGTGATGTTCTAAGTTGCCCTACCTTTGCATGAAAACACGTCGCGCCATGATACCTACATAACGACATGATTAAGTTATCTATTTTTTGTGGCCGTAAGTTATTTTGGTAAACATTGAAATGTTGTCTAGTTATGTATTAAAACCTTCGACCAATCGGGTTAGTGTAATCGGGTCCATAAATCCATTGTTCCCCTTGGTTTCATATATTATGCTCCTCGGGCCCATGAATTAAAATTAAATATGAATAATTATGTCGCTTCACCTTTGACGAAGTCGAAATCTGGTAGAGTCAGCAACTTACATACTTGCTAGAGTCGCATCGCGCGCGGTGAGACCGGCTAACCGTTGTGCTATTATTAAATTTATTCTATGGAACAGTGTCATAATGTTTAAAACTTCCGATTGGCATAAAATTGTGTAAGTATTCGTGAGGCATGTGCGTATATGTAGGACTGGCATATTATGGGTGCTTCAATTTCGATTTGGCGATGTAGTTAGTTTAAACCTTCTTTACGAACTTTGTAGAATAACATCGAAACCATATTTTTTTTGAGTTTTTTTTTTGTATTCTGGACTGAACATTTGTGCACAAACTCTAAAGTTTTCTAGCTGCTGTAGTGGCCGAGATCCCTTTACACATCAGGCCGGTGACCGCCTAACTCAAAGCTATAGCGATACCAATGCGCTGTCCGTCCGTGTCATTATGTTACGATATGACAAGGACGGACAGTGCATTAACGTCATAAACGATTACAATTCCATTACGATCGCTCAAGCGCGGTCTCCCTGCAGAGCTGAATATCATAGGAAAGGTTACACCGACTTCTTTCAAACCAGGCTAAGAACTATCTCCTCAGCAACAGCTTTGAAATAAAACAAGTGCATTGTAAAATGCCTCTTTCTGCGGGTTAAAAGTAAATAAACATTATTTGCAAAATCTCCGCGACGTAAATTTTATCAAATCATTTGTCCAGGAGTGATACAAAACTTGGGTGTGACACTAATTAGTTGATTATTATTAAAGATGTGTAATTAATTGATTATAAAATAACAAATTATCAGTCATTGTCAATAACATAGATTTACTCATTTTTCTATTATTAGATTAATTCAAAGTGTATTATTGATAATTCTATTAAGAGACACGTTATCTATCTAATTAGGCAGATAATGTACAATTTGAAGAACATTCAATAGGTCAGATTGTACAACAGATGTTAGTTATACAAATGAGTCATTCTGATTATAGCATAGTTTTCAAATCAAAACAAATATTATTTGTTTGATTCTCATTATCTTCTATCATTTCTTATCGGTGTTGGGGGATTCAATTAATCAAAGTTGTTTTTATTAAAATCGAAAATACTGTTGCAAAATGAATAAAACTCATCGAGCATAATGACGGAGAGTTACCAACAAGCGAAATGAGCCACATACATGAAATTATCGATCCAAAAAAAAATAACTAGTAGGTGATATGTCGCCAACACGCCTCATCCATACATACTGCGCGTGCGTACGCGGCAAGGTACAACAGGACAAACAAAAAAAACTAATTTTATTTACCAATTATATTTTTGCCTCCCCAGGTTTGAACTCCGGCGGACGCTTCAGCTATGGAACTGCGGCCTGGCAGCCTTCAGCATCATGGGTGCGTGTCGTACCCTGCCTGAGTTCATCCACGTGCTACGGAACCACGGGATCTACCACTCCATTTGTGTGCCAAGGTATGTGTCACGTTGATACAGAAATATTTATAAATGTTCTTTCTGCGTGTTTGTCTTTTTACCTCAGAGGAAGGATGATTTTTGTATCTTTTTTTCACATGTGAAAAAATTAGAAGAAGTTAGATAGGAAAAAAGACGAAAGCAAACACCGTCTAACATTTTTGTGTGGAGCCTGGTGTACGTAAACTTCCGCCATTTCTAAATAAATTCGATTTCTTGGCCATAAATGAAAGTAATGTCAATCGATAGGGAAAAAAATAAATGTTTAAGTATTACTTTCCGAGATATTTTGGGTTATTTTTCATCAAGCTCCACGATTATTTATTTGTCGTGCAACTATGGGATGGCGTAGTTTAAAATTGTGACATTAATTTAATCAGAAATTTACATTTAAGGTGGTTGTACCTAACGCGTGTAACCGTCGAAAATAAAACGCTAATATCTCGGAAAGTACCGCAATTATTTTTAACATTTTTTGTTTCTTTAACTGTTCCCTATCGGTTGATACTATATAGTTTCATCTACATCTACAACTAATATAATAAAGAGGAAAGATTTGATTGTTTGTATTATGTGTTTGTTTGTAAAGGATAAACTCGAAACAGAGCCTATTTAAAAAAAAAACACCTATAGAAAGCTACATTATCAGCGAGTAAGGGGCTGCATAATACAAACATAAACAATAATATAACCCAAGGTATCAACAATTTGCAAAAATTACGACTACGCAATAAAAAAAGAAAAAAAATACGAGGGGTATAAAAATGCTAAAAGTAAGATAAATGCCGCGGTGTGAGAGCTGTCCGTGCGAAGCCGGGGCGAGTGACTAGTTTATAATATGGCCAAAAAATCGCGTTTTTTTAAATGGCGGAAGTTTATGTATGCCAGTAAAGTTACATGCTCATTGATGGCGTTACTCCTTAAATAATGGAGGGCATGCGTAACGTTACGATGTTGCTGAGCTAATAATTCCTGGATGCATTTGACTTATGCCATGTTCCTACTTCTTTGACTGTTCAACTGTTGTCTGGAAGAAATCGCTTTAAGCGATAAGGCCGCCCATTGTACTCGATTTAAGTCAAATGTATATTGTTGTCTTTGTTTTCTTTGGTGTGCAATAAAGCGTTTATCTATCTATCTATCAAACAAACGTTATCTTGGTTTTCACGAACGGTTTTCTTAGTTTGCTAAGATATTCGCATTCCATCCACTACAGACATTATTACGACTGTGTTGTTCTAGTATATACTAAGTTACAATACAGACATGAATTTATTATTTAATTCCTTTCTAAATAACATATTTTAGATAATTTTGCCTTCGTATAGTGTTTTAACAAGCTAGGTAGTTTCTCTCCAATTTCGTTCTATCATCTAATGCTATTTATTCCAGTGCCAGCGCTTTCTTGTGTAGCATTCTATCGCTTCGATCTTAAAGACGCCCTAACCACAGAATAAATAATAGTAGCACCCTAACCGCAAATCTGCTCTATCTCTCCAACGATCTAGCGCCCGAGAAAGTACCCATAATTATTATTATCGAAATGACTATAGTATGCTTGTTGAAACCAAAATAACAGTCTAATCAGGAGAGAGTTTCGTACAAAGAAAAAACGTTTTTGTAATAAATTCTGTTACAGCTGTAGTTATAGTTTAACTAAGACCAGCAACTTTTGATAGTTTAAATTGAATCACGTACCTATCTACCAGCTGTCGTGTAGTAAATTGAGACTGTATTAAAATTAAATATACATCTGAAGTTCTCCATTCTCGACTGCTCCGCCCCCGTTAATTGTTTTATATCATTGCTTGTTCTTCAACACAAATTTTTATAATTTAATTAAATAACGTAGAAAAAAAAGACTAGCCTTTGCCCGTGACTCGTGCGTAGGATACTTTTTATTGCGATAAAAAGTAACCAATGTCGCCAGGGTTCAAACTATCTCCATACTAAACTTCAAGGTCGGTTTCCGAAAAAATAAATTCCGTATTATTTGAATCCATATTGCAATAAACATACTGAAAGTTTTGTGACTTTTCTATTAATACCATAAAGTTACACTAGTTAAAGTACAGTATCGTTAGGTTTTTATCTTCAGATAAAATAAGTCGACATATCGATCCAGTTTTGATTCAGACACGTGCTTTGAAACTGTATATATGTTGTATATTATCAACTCGTGCCAAGGTGAGTCATCGACATTGCAGCTAACCCAGTCACTACACCGTTACATCATGCCTCCGATCCGAATCCTACGAAAACTAAAAGGCTCTATATGATTGTCAAATCTTGGCTCTTGCAACCTTCTGCTCTTACGTTCATCCTAATGTTCACGCAACTGTAAAAGACAAAACGAAACAATAGCATTTACAACTTAGGTCGCTTAGTGTCTTTTGCCTCTATGTCCACCCGATTGTTCTATGCAAAAAGCAACAGTGTTGCTAATCCAATGCCGGTTACTGCCTTTTGGTCTTGGACGATGTTCATTACTATTAACGCTTGGCTTTAAATAGTTCTAGCTAGTAAACTGATATAGGTTTAATCACCCCATTTACGGCGAGGACAAGCCCACAATCCATAATTAACCTAATGCAGAACTCGAAATTTGGTTTTTAACCTAGCTTTCATCGGTTTTGACTATGGTGGAAGGACTCGTTAATGAGGGCTACGCAGTTTTGAATTCGATCAGGCTAACTATTGTTAGGAAGGCGTTTATGACACCCGAGGGCCGTTATAGGAAAGTACACTCCATCGAGCGATGTATCTCTATTCTGAGAGCTGATTACGAGATGCCTGTAAGTATAGCTATAGTATTTATCTATTATTATCCCTTGGGTGGACGAATTAAGTCACAGATAAAAAAAGATAAAAAACTAAAGATAGATAAACTCTAATAAATAAGATGATAAATCAATATGCATGCAGATGGAACATAAACCTATAAACTATTTGAGTATAATTAATTAAATTAGAGCTAGGTTTTCATTAAGGAATTAATGAACCTTTAGCCCTTTAGGTTGCATGAATAGAAAATATCATTGCTCATGAAGTCACCTATTTCGAGACCGCTCCTTACAATTACTGCGACCATTTCCCACAACCATGGAATCTCGCATCTGGTTAGAAAGTTAACGAACAGGATAGATACCTTTGTCTCATTGTTTTCAAGCGTCCCTTTTATGACCAAGTAACGGATCATTTGTAAAATATACGAATTACGCACGCATTCATTTGTTTAAACCAGTAGTAGTTTTTGATCATGTCGAGACGGCAAAGAGCAGCAAATCATTTTTGGGAACACTTTGATAAAAAGACGATACTACCGGAATTTGTAAATATTGCAGTCAGTGTATAAGTTATGTCTTCGACGAGAAGCACCATCCCGTCAGAGAAGAACGGTCTCTGACGGGATGGTGGTTTCGTCATTCTAAAATATACCCGACTTTGAAATATACCGTACAAGTTGTAATATTGTTATAAACTATGTGCCTTATGAACGGATATTCTCCAAAGCCAGGTACAGTTTCAATGAACGAAGGACACGCCTTTCCAACTCCAAATTAGAAAAACTCATATTTTGGAAAACATTTCCGTATGTTTTGAAAAAATAAGTTCATGTTTATTCTCATTTTATCTTGACTCACCTGGAACATAACTAAATATGTTTTTGGTCATAACTATAAACAAAACTCGAGGTAATTATCTAACTTCAAAGTAATGTTTTTATCAGGCACCATCCTCTTACAAACGTTCCGTTGCGCGAGCCTCGGCCAGGCGGTAAATTTATCACGTTTCGGCAAGTGTTTCGGCCGGCATCGATGCCGAAAAAAACGATGCCGGCATCGGTTGGTGTATGAGAAATGTCGATGCCAAAAATTAACGATAATGCTCATCTCTTTAGGGGTAAGTGACACTATCTAGGCTAGGGTAACTCTAAGATGATCTGCGATTAATCGGTCAAGAGTGCAGGCCTTTCCGCTCCCACGTTCAATAAGAAACTAAGATGACTGCATGACTTGTGTAGCTGCATTAGTATCACCGTTTACGTATGCCGTAAATCTGTACAAGATTAATGTTATAGCTGAAGCTTATGCTGCGGCAACCCGACCTTGTGGTCATAGTCATAAGTTACCAGCGCAGTTGCAGTGGTTTCGCAATAAACCCCATTCATAACAAATCGCCGTGACATCGCGCCTATGTGACAAGAATGTTATCGTTAAAAAATATGGTGTTTTAAACTTATTATTATGGTGGCGGAAAAGTCTACGGGTTTGTCTATAAATGGATAGATACATCTCGTAGAGGTATGGAATAAGTGAGGCCAAGAAGAGATGAGCAATACCCAATAGTGGGTACCGTAGGTATAGACACGGACTGAAATCATGATGATATTTTTATGATAAACCGATCTTTGTACCAATTTCAAAAGCATTTTGTTATGACTGAATCATCCACACCAATATATAAAAGTGAAACTTTGTCTGTTTGTTTGGGGATCTTTTACGTGATAACGACTGAACGGATTTTGATGAAATTTGGAATGGAAATGGCTTATACCCTGGAATAAAATATAGGATACTTTTTATCTCGGAAAACAAGTAAGCACCCACGGGAAAACTGGAAAATGTTGATTACGCGCTGTAAGGAACGGTTGCCGTGTAAACGAAATACGCGTAATAACAAGTCTGTCAAAAAACATCAAGAGCGTCGGTGCTATACTTTTGCAATGGTTTTTAATATCCTAGAAGAACATAGGATGCTTTTTTCGCGATAAACTGTAGTACGCGCGGACGAAGTAGCTGGCGTAACTTAGTGTTTGATAATGATAAGTCAAAGAAATTTAGTAGCTCATAATTTTAAAATCTAACCAATAACAGATTTTAATCTATCTACCAGTGCTTCCTCGTTACTTGGCGCCACCGTATTCGGTCCTGGGTTTTCTGTGGACTAATATTTTGCTCTTAAAGTCCCTCTTGACAAGAGACCCTTGAATGTGGCTGTCCTCTCATCTCATTATGTGTGACACCTCATGCGACTTTCCTTTAGATTACAACACAAAGATGGGAAAATTCCGTAATTTTTAATTCATACTAGTACGATTTTACTAATAGACAACACCCAAATAAACACCACGCTGTCGTATGCAAATGTCAAAACTTTCGCTTCTGCGCATTGTGTTGATATGACGATTCTATGTGAGTATAACCAACACTGATACGCGCCTAGAATATATACGTGAATTACGTGATACGGAGCGGATTTTGTACCGGTTATTCTATGTAGACGTGACTTGTACTATTGGTGATTCTGTGACGTGACGCGAAACACGAAACGCGAATAGACGAAAGAATGTAACGTTACTAAACTAGCACATGATGGGTAAGAAAGTCTATTTTTAAAAAGTTCTAGCCTTACATGGTTTATGTCTGTACGTCCGCGATTTGACAAAGAACACGAAATTGTAACGGTAACTTTTGACAAATTGTCTCGACAAGCAAGCGAAGTAGGAAAATAAACCTTGTGAGGTTGAACTTGACTCTGCTCTAATACATTATCAATGAAAACAAAAGCACTAAAGTGTAGCTAATGCAAATACAGTTTAACGTAAATTTGGCGCAAAAATTTCTAATGCATAAAATAGGTACTACTGTACTACTTACTAAGGAATAAATCATTATAGTGACGTCATAAGTTTCGAATAACAGAATCGACAATTTCAAAGCGAAATATCAATTACTGATGATTGAACCACTTCACGTACCAATTGATCTAATTGACGCAAATTCTGACCACGGAATACCATATGAACTTGTAATCATGTATGATAGGTCTTACTTATTGAAGCGTTCGGAGGTAATACTGTTACTGTTACTGCTACTGGATGTTATCGGCGCAGACCAGAACAGACCAGAAAAGAGTGGCACAAAAGGGAGAGGCTTTTTATACGCTTTATATTAGCGTCACTTGTATGTTTGTAACCGACTCCTTTTGACGCTATTTTGACCCACTTTAAACGGTCAGATTTCATTCAAATTTTGCACACCTGTTAAAGACCGATGACAATGCAATAATTTAAAAAAAAAACTTATAAATAAACCAAACTAAAAAGTAGAAAATAAATAATAGTTTAAAAAACCAAAAAAACACGCTTTATATAGAAAATAAATTTGAATAGTGTAAATAAGAAAAATATGATTTATTTAAAAAAAAAAGCGTGGGGTGCTTTTTAAGATATTATCGAAATGATAATCCTTCTTCTCATATCTGTCAATGAAATATTTATAACTATTGACCCATGCACCCCACGATTTTTTTGAAATAAAACATTTTTTCTTATTTACACTATTAAAATTTATTTTCTATATAAAGCGTGTTTTTTAGTTTTTTTAAACTATTATTTATTTTTAACATGACGAGTCGATTCCTGATTCCTCTCTACTCCAATGGAGTCGGTACTGTTTGTTTGTTTGTTTGTCGTATGTGGTAGTTGCTGGCCTCTGGTGTCAGAGTTTGTCAAACCGTCCGAGGGCCTCTGGCATGGCTTAATGACTGCTATTGATCAATATCAGCCGGGACCGACAGCTTAACGGAGTCGGTACTGGAAAGATTAAAGAAGAGGAGCAAAATATAGTAGCAGTAGTTTGGCAGTAGTGAGCGTCCACGGAAATATTTTTACTATTATTTATTCTGTGACTAACGTCAGGAGATGAAACAATGTCAATTTAAGTTCCTTGGAACCTCGGTGGGGCGCTTTGAATTGGCACAAACGAAAGTACGGCAGAGCAAATTCATAGAGATCAGTGGGAAAGATATAACTGTATGAATGTCCTATATAGATGCCATTTGAAATATGTACTGACATCGCGCAAATGACTTGCTTGCGCGATACAGAGCCAAGCAACGCCATCTAGTTCATTTGGGTGAATTATGACGATATTGCATTGATCATTTGTTACTGCCAAGCAGTTGCTTCTTGGTAGTATTTGCTTCTTGGTCAAAGATTTACTAGAAAATGCATTTTATTTGTTATGTACCTGAGGAATATCTATAGTCCAGTCGTTGATCGTCGTTGAAGTCGTTGATTACAACTTAAATGGTAATCAACGACTTGGTTACCATTTAAGTTGAAATTAGAGGTAACTGTAGGTCAACTTGAGCCAATCGGCGTTAGCTGAGATCGTTCTGGCTGGTCTCCATATATTTAATGCAGGTAGCGACGCTAGCCCCGGTTGACTCCAGTCCAACTCAAGGTACCTATTTTATATGTCATGTCATAATCAAGTAACCTTAGAACTGACAAACATACTTTATACGACTTGGTTACCATTTAAGTTGAAATGAGAGGTAACTGTAGGTTAACTTGAGCCAATCGGGGTTAGCTGAGATCGTTCTGGCTGGTCTCCATATATTTAATGCAGGTAGCGACGCTAGCCCCGGTTGACTCCAGTCCAACTCAAGGTACCTATTTCATATGTCATGTCATAATCAAGTAACCTTAGAACTGACATTAATTTATTTACACATTTTTAGCGGTATGTTTAACTGGACGGGCGACACTAGAATTCCTTTGAAAACGCTTGTAATAACAAGGAATTTCAAAATACAAAAACGGTGTGTAAGGGCTATATGCAAGGTATCTTGACAGATGCAAGCCGCTATTTAAGCAATGTAATGTTCTTCCACTTTTCCTACATTAGAGACTTCTGTATTTTTGTAAAACTTATCCTGCTTTCTTTCAATTCTCATAAAGAGAAATGAATTTTTCAGAGACAGAAGCGAGCGAAGTTTTAAAATCTATTATATCAACCCCCGCATCATAAAGATATCTGTATGAGAAATGTTTTTGATATGTGCTTAGAGGCAAATAACAAGTTACCTGCAGACATCACAATCTTGAAGGGTAATGTGTTTAGGGCTAGATTGAACTTATGGCTAGCGGACAATTTGTTTGTATGAGTACAGCATGAATGATTATTTTAATTAGAATCTTATTAACTTTTTCTTATTCTAACTTTTTTTAATTATTTTGTGTTGATATGTATATAATTTAAAATAATATTTGCACGCCTGCTTGAGGCTGAATACAGCGACCTTACAATCTTTAAGTATTTGACATGTAATTTAACAGTGTATTCTAGCAAAAAAACAAATGTTTTGATTTGAAGGATACTCACTTCTTCGCGTCCTACGCTTTCCTCGTTATGAATGGCAATTTACGAGCTTTTTACCCGACTACGGCGAGGGTAATGAAGTTAACAGTCTATGTATGTAATTATGTATATAATAAACCTATTGGTTCGATTTTGACAAGAGAGGCATCAATCGATTCGTCTTCAGGTATAGAGTGTCATAGGCTATTTTTTACCCGACCGTAGTCCGGTTTTAATTTTTCGACTTATTTCTTGTTGTATAAACTAATTAATGCATTAACGTCTCGCTTAAGGAAGTCACGATGTTCAAGTTCTTAACATAAATAAACTGAGGACATTGGTATTGTTATAAAAAGGAAACATTAAGGAGCTAGCCGATTTTGAGCACCAATCTGGTCTCAGATAGGTATAAAGGGAATAAAACTGGAGCATTACTCCTATTTGGGTCCAATTTAGAAACTATTGACACCTCGCGCTATTATCCAACCAGAAAAATAACATTTTATCTTTTATTGTTTGTGGTTGTATTCTCTTTGGTTTTGTTTGCGGTACGAAATATAATGTATTTTTTCGGTTATGTTGTTCTAGGTTTTCTTTATAACCAAAATATATTAGTTGTCTAGACTGTACTACGATGATAGTTAAATGCTAATCCATATAATAATAAGAATAAGAATTTATTGGTAAAAGATATTTACACGTCATTATAATTATAATCATCATAACGTGATTCAAATGTTCAATGAAGCAATCACATTTCTCGCAAAAAATAAAGCCGAGATTTTGCATGAAAAAGGTAAATTGAGCATTTTATTGCAGAGCAAACTATTGCACATTTTTTAATAAATTATTGCACAGCAAGTGATCTTGTCGGTTTCCTGTAAGTACCTGCTCAGTTTTCATAGTAATCGTTTACTAATTATAATATGTAATGACTATCGAGCAATGCTCTTAATAAAATTGTACAGTAAATGAATACGTAATTGTCAATTGTATTGCTGAAACAGTTCATTGTATCGAATCGATTTGTTATAGATTGCATTTTGCATACATGTAGATTGACAAATGACAAACGCTTTGTTATGCAAATGTGTACAAATTGTTCATTTATATTAGTGCGTAATTATTGTCAATGATGTTTGATGAAGACAAGATTGAAAGGAAAATATGGAGGTATTCCTTTACATTTTGTTGAGGTTTGCTATTTGATTCACTTTGAGAGCAACACGTAATATACTGCGCTGTGATACTGCGTATCATTGCTGGGTAGTCCAGATACAAAATCGATATCTTTATTTTATGTAATGTAGGATATAAAGTAGTGTTGCATGCTGCGATATTTCGAAACACATTTCAATCTTGTCGCAGATATAAAGGGAATAAAATTGGAACCGCAGGCAGTAATGTGAATACTTAATTAATTCTATTTTCGTATGAACTCCAGGTAAATACTCAAAATTCATAATATAATATTAGCGTCAAATTGAACAATTGCTTTACTGTCTGTAAAGCAATTACCTTACCTACGCTGAAACAGGCGGGGAATCTTCGGGGAATCAGAATTTCGCGTATTCAAGTTAAAATTAGATTAACGCAAATGTAGCAACGAAAAAACTTGTTTTACTTGTTTTTGATATTTTATCAACTTTAGAAAAATGTGTTCATACAAGTTTATTTCTTGTATGCGAACAAAAGTAAAGTAGTAGGTACTTCGATTTTAGGCAGGAAAGCGTAAAGGAAACATAAGGTCCGTTTTCCATGGATAATGCCACAAGAGCAATTTTTTTTTCCCAAAAAATGTATTGCCTGTATTGCCTTACGTCCCCATGTTTTCTTTTTATTCAAAAATCAATTATTAAAATAGATATGAACCTTTAAAAACCTAAAAAATTGGCCAAATTCTCCGCTGTGTTCAGACATCCAGCAAACAATTTTGACGAGATTATATAAAAAAGCAAAACATAGGAACACAGCCAAAGCCTTTCTTTAATTTTTAATAAAAAATGTAATTAAATCGGTTCTTTGTGGACGAAATAGGGGACTACAAAATGTTGACTTTTCTACATTTTATACTACTACTATGTTTCAATTCTCTCGCCCTTGGTGTAACCTCTTTACAGTTGTCGTAGCTGCCATAGGGATCTCTGTTTAAAAATCTCATTCTGGCATTGGCTTTTACTTGAGCGTTTTGGTTAAAAGTATCAAAAGTAAAAAGTGATATTTAACTCGGTCGCATTATCAACATTGATACGTGAACAGTGTATGAACACCATAACAACCTACACAATTATTATTTCTAGAAGTATAAACATTAGAAACGTGATATTTCCCATGTATACTATTTTTACTGAGTTTCCGATATTTCGGCACTGTTGCAAGCGCCATGATCACGTATAACTGAAGTAATATGTATTTTCCATGTTTTTATTCACATAAAAAAACGCTTGCGCGCTTAGGAGCTGAGTCGATTTCATTGACCATGAGTGTACATATAATTGCTAATGGTCTCTTTTAAAGTTTGCTCTCGACCTTGACCGTATAATTCTGGACATTGACGTTTCCTAAACACGTATAGCACGATGACGTCTCTAGTTTGAATTTAATGTTCGACACCCATGTTCCCAGAAGTATTAAGCACATAAATAAATCTACTAGGGCTACTCTCGCATTACTCTAGCTAGGACACAAAGTGCTTAGGTGCTTAATATACTAGTAGCTCTGTGAGCGTACAAACTTTTTTGTAAACAATCTAGCGGTGCACAGTAGCGCCATCTAGTTACCTTATTGTACAACTAACATTAATAACCAAGGTGCTCCATCAATCCCTACCTAGTGGGTAAAGGGATGATTCCACTGGTAGAAACCTAAAAGTGAGAAATTTACTGCATTTTGAGGAGTTATTCTGCTCATCACGCCGGAGATCCTCATCAGATCTTCACCAAATTTTTTGAGACCAATTTAATGTTACTACCTTTAAATAAAAAATAAAACTAATAAGGCGGAGATATTCAGTAGTTTACTTTTTGCTCCTTTTTGAGGGAAGACAATCAAAAATCCCCGACGACAAAATAATTCTAAAAATTCGTTTCACCTGTATACCAAGTTACGTCTAGATTGGTTGAGAAATACGACCTGTAAAGGAGAACAGTGATCTAACCGGACAGACGGACATACGAAAGCATTTTTGCCCAAGCTGAAACGGAGACTCTTCGCTCGCGCTTCACGCTCGCTTGGTCAATTAATCTAGCTGTGCCCGTGGCTTTGTCCAGGTGGTTATTCCTCTGGGATAAATGCATCCTATATATTATTCCAGTACCTACCAAACGTATCTGTAAGGTACAATATACCAAATACGTTCAGCCGTCAAATAGTTTTTTATCGATTGCTCGGTTTCTTATCAACGGATCGGATTGAGATACCAAGTACACCAGTTACACAAGTCAACCCCTAGGCTATCCAACAGTAAAAACCGCATATTAATCGTTCCAGTAGTTTTTACGTGATACGCGAACAAACAGACTAGACGCAGACACGATTTTTAAAATGTTTTATTCTTGTTTAGTAATATTTAAGTACCCTAGACTTTTTTTTTAATTATCTTCATTGTGCAGACATGTTGGTAATTACTGCTTTATTATAAGTATAGATTTCTGCTGCCACGGCCGGCACTTTCTCTCAATTATCTGAAAAGAGTAAAACTCTATCTAACTTCAAGCTATTATTTACAAAATTTGATAAAATAGTTTTTTTTACTTTTAGTCCACTCAAGAAGGAGTACTGCAAGTGGGTACAGCCAGTCCAGTTGGCTTTCACAAAAGTTAACCAACCGAAGCGGGAAGTTGCGTGAAAGAGTGAATGATACAGGACTGTCTATCAAGACTCGTAAACAGTTACTTACTACTGAAGTGCACTGATAGCTGAGTGCACACGTGTGTGATAGCTAGCAATTAGCTGGTGGTTAGCTGCCCGACGATTAGTGTCCATAATCGATTGCATCATTATCGATTCACTGTCTAATGGACTATGTTTTATTTATTCGATTGGGTATCACACTTATATTATAAACCAGCTGAGCCCGCGGCCATGCCCGCGTGGTCATTTCATTTAAAAGTCGCCCATACGTGTTATTCCAGGACCAAAAGTACCTATAATGTAAAATACGAGTATACTACATTTCTTCAAAATTCGTACAGCCGTTAAATCGATATCGATAGCTCGGATTCTTATCATCGAATTAAGATACCAAGTACCCCAGCTTTTAAGTCAAACCCTAAGCTATCACACATTGAAAACCGCATCGCAATCGGTCCAATAGTTTTTACGTGATGCGCGAACAAACATACAGACACGATTTTTATAAATTTTATCTTGTTCAGTAGCTTATTTTTAGTACCCTAGGCCTTCTTTTTTAAATTATCTTCTTTGTACATACAATTTCGTTCCTATTGCTTTATTATGTTTATGTAGAAGAAGTGTAGCCACTGTCGCAAAAAGGCCAATCAGGTTTAAAGTTTTAAATATGAAAACTCTTATTGAGCAAAAAACTTCGTATGCGCGATGCAGAACTCCATACATTAGTACTGACAGTAAAACGTAATAAAATGCGTAAAAGCCGATTAGCGCCGTCTCTCTTTAGGAGTGTGTGTATGTTTGTTACTCCTTCACGCTCAAAATGCTGTATGGATTTGGATGAAATTTGGTACAAGGATAGCTTATATCCTGGATTAACACATAGGATTATTTATTCTGTGACATAGGCTACTATATATCATCCATCATCATAATACACGCGGGTGAAGCCGCGGAGCACATCTAGTCATTGATGTGCTCCGCGATACAAACAAGATAATCCATCGCGCTTTGGCTCTGGACAGTGCTAGTTTGCAGGTGGAGTCGATGTTAATAATTTATTACGAATGTCAATTGTCACTTTTATATTATACCTAGTAAGTAGTAGGCGAGCTCTCAATAGGGGATTAACTCAAGCGCGGAAGATTAACAAAGGGGGGATACTTTGCACAAAGTTGAGTACCTCCTCTATAAGGAAGCCCTCCATATAGGGTCGCGCGTCTAGGGCAGCCGATCAGAATATTAAAAAATCTTATTAGTACAAACACACAGAGAAAAACTGAACAGTACTTCAGTAGTTAGAAATACTTAAGCGCGCCAGATTAAGGTATGGTGGGTTAATTAGATGCTGAAAAATGTGCATTTCAATAATCTGACAATAAGAGTTTTTTTGAAAGAGGAGGGTCCCAAGAATCACAACCTTGAAAAAAAAACGTCATCTCGACATTCTCGAGCGCGGTCGATTTTATTTTTATTAAATAATTCAAGAATACCGGGAAAAATATATTGTGACGTTTTCCACAAGCCGAAGAAACATAAATCGACATTAAAACTTAGAGCGTGCAGCTGCAGTGAAGCATCTTGTATTCCCCACTCCGCGCCTCTCTTTCATATTGAGAAAAAATTAACCGACATTTTAAGGTGGATGGTCCACCACATAAGTTTCACTAGATGGCGTTAAATGACAATATGTGCATAATTATAGTTTTTGGCTTTTATTTGCAATTAGATCCGATTTAAAACTTTATTGGCTGTTATATTACCGTGTAATGATTTAATTAAATCTTAAGTTTCAATTGTAAATCTAATATTTTAACCGTGTCCGTTCCTTATAAATTTGGGTTCAGATCTTGAGTAAAGTCTGAACCCAAATTTTTAGGGAACGGATGTGGTTAAATTATTAGTTTGACAATGAAAACTATTGATGAAACATTAACATCTTATAGTGTTTTAACCGCGAATAAAGTTTTATATCTAACCTGACTGCAATTTAAGGCCCAAAGAAATAAATTAAGCTAATATTGTGATTAGCGCCATCTAGTGAAACTCATGTCATGGACCTTAAGAAAATCCCTCCAAATAGTCGTCAGATTATGGGTCAGCTCGATTAGGACATCAAGCTGAACTTTCTGTAAAACTTTAGCGCTCTATTATTTCAAATTAGCTATTACTTATTTGCATTTTCAAAAAGCCGCCACGATCTTGCTTCACGTCCGAATCATTAGTCTTTTGAAGGGAGCCACTTTCGGGCACTTAACAACCTTTTCTTTCGGGTCGTCTGGTTGAGATCGTTTTTTAGCGATAAGACCGTCCATTATACAATAATATTTAAGTTTGGTATTAGTCCATTTGTTTGTGTAAACAATAAAGAGTTATCTATCAATCTGACATCCCCTCTGAAACGCGCTCGTTTATTTTTCCACGGCTAGAGTCCGGTGCATTTACGATTTACTTATTTTGCAAAAATCACAAAAGTTAAAAGCAACAGTGCATTTACCCTCACTAAATGCTATTCCATAGATTTATCCAAAATGTTTATTTTTTCTAAATCTTACTTGAAAAGGTAGAAATCATTTTTAGAACCTTGAATGCCTGGGGGCGTAGTATAAGCGCTGAAATGAAGATAATTTTCCCCATAAAAATTATAAACCTTATTACTTTTAAAACTTTACTAATAACTCTTTGTTTGTCAACATAGGTCCACTGCTGGACATAGGTCTCTACTCTTTGTTTGTTATCATCATCAGCCCGTTTAAGTTCACTGCTGGACATAGGCCTCTCCCAAAGCACCCACTGAGTCCGATCTTCGGATTTTCTTTTCCAACTGCTACCAGCCACATTGCGTATATCGTCGCTCCACCCAGTCGGAGGGCACCTTACACTCGGGTTGCCGAGTCGCGGTCTCCACTCAAGAACACGCAACCCAACCAACTGCTATCATTTCTTCGACAAATATGATCAGCCCACTTGTTTTGTTTGTCGGATGAGGTAGTGCTGGCCACTGCCACTTCAGCTTACTAATCATAAGGGCTATGTCAACAACTTTTTGTAAGCTTTTGAAGATATGTAGATAACATCATCCTCATCAAACTCTTATTCTCTCATTTAGATATTTTTAGCAAAACACGTCATTTGTAGAATATTTTTACGAACACCATAAAAACATCACTGACGCAAAACATCTACAATTAAAATATATCAAGTATCTTAAGGTGGTAAAAACACCACGAGGCTGTTAGTTCCTGTAAGTTTATTTGCATACAAATGGACATGGTTGACGAAAACAAAGATTTGGCGATAATTATATTAGCGATGTGTTGATTGGTTTAACATTTAGCGTATATATCGAAACGAGTTTAGTTTGAACATTTAAATACCTACAAGCATTTATAGTGTTTAATTAAATAATTTATTTTACTCAAACAAGCTTGTAATGTGGTCATTATTTCGCAAGCCAAAACTTAACTTTGGCGTGCACCTTCGCATCAAGCATTGCGGCGGAGCGCTTTCGCAGAGAGGAGTCGTAAGCTTCCAAATGACTAGACCGATTTTGATGGGTTTTTCTGTTTGAAAGCTAATGTGATCGAGATGGTTCTTAGCTATTATTGTTGTATTTTGTTGTTGTTCTTGTTGTTCTTTTTGTGTTGTTGTTGTTATTCGGGGTTACTTACATTTTTAATCTGTGCGCTACTTTTATTTAAATTACTCGCATTGTATGATTAAAGCACTATACAAGCCTTGGTCCGCAATGACTGCCCTGCTGGCCACGCTATGATGGGCTCGAGCTTTGCTTAGCTAATCTCGAGCCCATCATCATCGCTGCCAGCAACGCAGTCATTACAGACCGCGACAGTAATGTACCTACTATAATTTGTGTTTATTCTGAGCCGTAATGTAGATATTTTGATTCCACCGGTGAAAAATCTCCACCATAATCCATAGCCGCATTAATATTATAAAAACGAAAGCAACTCTGTATCTCTGTCTGTCTGCTTGTTATCCTCTCACGACATAACAGATCATGATTAAATTTGGTTTGGAGATAGTTTGAACCCTGGGAAAGGACATAGGATATTTTTTATCGCGATAAACTGTAGTTCGCGCGGGCGAAGACGCAGGAAAAAGCTAGTTGAAAATATGTATCGTTATTGCGGAACAAGTTTTATATACCTATTCAATGAATACTTAATGCTTATTGTAGAAGAATCGATAAGATTTAAATAGATCCTCGAGTGGAGACCGCAGTGACGCTTTGCAGCTATATATAGGTGGCGAAACGACTGGCGAACCAAAAACCGACTTCGAATAGATTTACTAAAAAAAACGACTGAATCAATTTATGGGATTAATGGGACCAACCTTCCTGGAAGTTTATAGACCCTTTCAAATAAACATAATCATAGAAATACTATCCTTACCTTTTCCTGCTATTTTTTGCCGTGTGATGAATAAGGAACACATTTCGGTTGAATTAAGACAAATAATTAAAAACAATGTAATTGGTTGAGTTCAGAATATAAGTAAGGATGAATCAAGAACATTATACCAATAGGATGAGACGTCATAGGATGAGAACGGAACAACCCAAATCGGTTCATAAATCTGGGCAACATAAGGTAAAAAAATAACATGTTATTAAAATTGTCGAATTTAGAGCCATCTCTATTTTAAAGTCGGAACGAAAGATAGCCGATGATTAAGCTCAGTGGCGTTCAATAAAGAGATCCCAGACTCAATAGTGACGAATATGACTGATGATGCTGATTTCTTATGGTAGTCAAAGACATATATTTAGCGCCAATAATATCAGGATCATGACTAGAACCAGAGACATGACTTGAAACTGCTGTTTGTTTGTTTGCTGGCCTTTGATATCAGAGCTTATCAGGCCGCCCGAGGGCCGCTGACTTAGCTTAACGACTGCCAATAATCAATAACAGACGGGACCGACAGCTTAACGTGCCCTCCGAAGCACGGGGCGATGGAAAACCGCTCATAACTTTAAAAAAAACATTGGTGCGGAGCCTAGGAGCGCCACCCTGTATGGTTGGATTCTAAGTTGCACCAATGACCCGTTAGGCTATCACTAATTGTGATATATCGCTATCGCTGATTGTGGGTTAAATCAGGGGCAGGGACTTCCATATGATTTTAAATCTGGAAGTTTTTGGCCTGGGACCGAATACCGGTGCGATGGTCAAATAGCAAAGCATAAAAGAGGCAAGAAGAGAAACACAACAGCGTACCATTGCTTTGCTGGAGTACAGACAGAATTGGAATAATGGTCAACTGATCACGTCACGATCCTCATAAGTTTTTTTTAATTCCTTGTCAATTTTAAAGTATATATTTTTCATTTGATTTTAAATGCTGTAACGATAATTAGGGTGTTGTAACACTATAAAACGGTGTAACGGTGATTCCCGAAAGTAAAGGTAACAAAAAATAAATTGGGGCAAGTCGGACCAAAAGTGGGGTGAGTCGGGATTCTTGCCCCATTCGGTCGCTCTGTACGCGAGGACGCTATACCTTTCTTCAGAATCACTCAAAACTATAAATACTCGTTACTATTTTGAAATTAATAAAATTACCTGTATAAACTTAGACCGGAACGAGCTTCAAGAACTATTGGATCAAGACCGTTCGGTAATGTACTAGCTAGTGGGTACTATAGTGGAAGATAAAATATACAACTCAAATTCACCAATAAAATCTAAGGAACCGTGCCGTCGGTACGTTGAACGGTCACTCAAGCTAGCATGTAAAGTTGAGGACAAAACATGCAATTTAAATTCACCAATACAACATTCATTATCCTTGGTTTTAATTCTGCTTACTTACTTAAAATCTAAGGAACCGTGCCGTAGGTACGTCGGACGGTCACTCAAGCTAGCATGTAAAGTTGAAGACAAAACATGCAATTTAAATTCTCCAATACAATATTTATTATGCTTGGTTTAATCTTACTTATTTACTTAAGATCCAAAGAATCCTAGCCTGCAGATCCAACTCAGCAGCCAAGAAATACCAAGATCTAAGATTACCCTGCTGTAATTAGGGTCGATATAGAATTGACAAAATTAAGTATTTACTCTAACAGAACATTGATGAATTTGCCGGCCGGCAGTACAGTCTACTTATTTACCTTTTTCTATAGGGTTTAGCCGTTATGTTGGTGAAGGTAATTCTCCATTCGACGTTCCAGCAATGTCCAATTCGCGTGAGAGGTAGCCAGGCTAGACCCCTCAGGCGTTGCAGGTGTCCAGCAGGTCAGTGGGGAACCAAAGTTCAACACTCCGGTTAACGAAATATATGGATTAAATACGATACCGCATCCCAAGTATGTGGCAGGAATCGTTGGGTATAATGTCGGCGTGGCGTGACGTATTGCTAACACGGCGCCTTTTTTTACTCAAATTCGGGGAAGCCTCCTTCGTGGGGTGTCTTTAGTCCGGGGGGGGGAAAACCCGCTGTGAATGAATAGACACAACGTTTTTTAGAATTCGAGACTCCGCAAACGCCACCGCTTTCGGTTCGCTAAAATGGCGTCTCGAAAAATGGATAAAAGTGATCTCACAATCGCAATCATTACTACGAAAATAACACCGACAAATGCTCTCACCTTTTTTTACGGGTTTTGTGATACGCAGGGAAAAATCCTGTCAGTCCTGTTAGGATCTTCGGCACCAAAAAGAAAGGACACATCTCCATTGCCGGTGTCTTTCTGTCTCGCCGGATCTAGTTTTTTTCTTTACGAAATCTATCGGGGATACATTTCGTTTCACCAGGAAGCCTATCGGCGTTTACACATTGGCTTTGGACAAATAATCGGGTTTTATTTTTATTTTTAAATTTCTCACCCTAGAAATCACCTTTGTTTATTTATCTTTTTTTCAACTACTTTTGACAGCTAAACAACTGCCAAACGTCAAGAATTGTTATAAACTATATTCTATAAAAACGTTCCGTTTCAGACGAAAGGTATGGAACGCGGTTTCTTTGCTCCGCCACCGTCCTATCCTCGTAAAACTATATATCGTGTCTATTAAATTATGATATTGTATGGGTTTGCTTTGGAAAAAATCTACGTTCCTAAATTTAGCATTTGTTGCATTTAATTGCTTTGTTTAATTTATTTCTATTTGCTGACATCGCGGGGCCGTGCCAAACAACGGAACGCGCCCTTTTGCTTTGCCAGCTAATCGATGCAAAGATAAGTCAAATTTCCGGTAGATGTCACCACCTGTCTCCGTGTTCAGCAATTGAACTTTATTATTCCTACTTTTACTTGTCGAAATGTTGTTTTTATAGGTTTATCGTTTTTTATTTAAGTAGCGTTTTGTCAACGCTACAATGCATTGTCATCGAGTTTTAAGCTACCCTGAAAGTTTCAGCCGGATAGCTAATCGAGAAGTGCTCCAGATCTGAGTCGTAAAATTCCAGGACCGACAGAAATACATAGATAGATAGATACATACAAGTGAAGTTAAATAAAAGTTTTTAAAAAAACGATGTAATATGTAATAGTGATCTAGAACATACAGCCTTTGATAGAACTAGTTTTCACAACGGAAAACCAGTTTAAACTAATTATCATGTAAAGTGCTATTTAATCCGATAACTGGGCGGTATTTGAAACGCCTAAAACATTATGGTTTATACAAAAAACAAACTATTAACAAATGATACAGAAATTGTGCCAATTTTCGTAAAAAAAAATTGCCCTATAATTTGACTGCTTTTAAGAAACAAAGTACTTCGTAAATTGTAATGAAAGTTTTCTTATTAGGTTATACATTTCTAAAACTCATAGAAAGCATATTTAAAATACATGTAAGTCGTACATTTAAATAAACACAATGAGTTAAATACAGCCAAACCCCGAAATTTGGTCAAAAACACGCTGTCATTTTGGTTCAGTCAAACATTAACTTTTGTTTTTCTATTTAATTTATTATAATTATCTGAAATGCGTATAAATTAAGTAGCTACGTCCTTGGGTTCCATGTCTTTAAATGATTTACCACAATTTAAAATCTTGTCTCTTTATTTTCGCTTATAATATCTTACTATTTTGTATGTTACTAAAATTGGGAAGTATTCAAAAACACTTTAGGAAATGACACTGCCAATACTAAGGATTCTGGCAAAGGAATAAAAATAAAGAAACCGCCATTTTATTGTCTGTGGAGTTTGTCAAAGGTGTGCGTGTGTGTTCCGTCAGCGGCATTTTTTGTGAATTTTGGCGATTTTAAAGGTAAATGACAGTTTTTATTACACATATCTTTCATAGTTCTATACTTAAGTGGCTAATAAAAGCATGGCAATCTGTCATTGATTAAAATTCGGTTCGCATTTATAAATTATTCCTTTTTAAAACCTCAAAAATTACGCTTCGGCGTTACTTTTATGTGACTTCTATGTTACTCGTAACGTTATAGTTTCGTAGTAACGTTGAAGTGTTGTAAAGGTTAATGCATAACGTAAATTATAGAATTATATTACTTTTTTGATTTTCGTTATGTAAAAAAAATTACGAAAGTTTATTCCAATCAAAAATAGTTGACAGACTGAGCGCGAAGCGCGAGCGAAGCGTCTTCGTTTCAGCTTGGGCAAAGATGCTTTCGTATGTCCGGATGTCCGGATCTCTGTTCTCCTTTACAGGTCGCATTTCTCAACCGATCTAGACGAAACTTGGTACCTATATAGGTTAAACATATTTTTAGAATTTTTTAGTCGTCGGGGTTTTTACTTGGGGGAATAAGGGAATCCCTTAAAAAGGGGAATAAGGGGGCTACTGAATATCTCCGCCTTATTAAATCAGATTATTTGAAAGGTAGTAACTATAAATTTGTCTCACATAAGTTTGGCGAAGATCTAATGAGGATCTTCGGCGTGATGAGCAGAATTACTCCTCAAAATGCAGTAAATTTCTCACTTTTAGGTTTCTACCAGTGGAATCAGTCCTTTACCCGCTATTGATGGAGCACCTTAGTTATTAATGTTAGTTTTACAATAAGGTAACTAGATGGCGCTACTGTGCACCACTAGGTTGGTTGCAATAAAGTTTGTGAGGTCTACAGCTCACAGAGCCACTAATATAAATGGTTAACAATCTTGATAGTCCTTTTTTTACTTCTATGTTTCGGTTTCATAGAAGTGTCTATGGCATATTGCACTGTATATTGCAAAGTGGCAAAATCTACGGCCTTACCCACCTACACGGTCCGAAACGATAACTTTGATGAATTAGTTTTTAAAAGAAAGTTCGTTATAAGAGCGCCCATTGCACCTAATGTACTATTGTTTTATGTTTTATTGTATGCTAAGGCTCAGGTACTTGTACTATTATTTATTCTGAGGCTCTCCTGAGGAGGGATTGTAAAAACAAAGAAAAAGTGTAACAAAACGTTTTTTAACCCATACAGACCTGTTGATCAAGTAAACAAATATTTTCATTAATATTGTTGAATTTTCACAAAATCAAAACCAAGTAAATAATTTACGTAAACGGTAAACAAAACAACACAGAGGCGAGGTAACGCGGGCCTTGTTAAATTTTCACCAATTTCCGGCACATTATTGAGGGTTTCCGTGGTTTTCATTTTTACCCTTTATTTCTCCTTTTCACATAAATATACATAAAGGGCGCGATAGAGTTTCATAAAACGACTTTCTATGCTAAAAACTACCAATAGAAGGATTAATTTAACGTAGTATATAAGTATGTGTCGTAGCCGAATTGTAGAATTTGCTGTGCTATAGGTACTGTATTAAATAACGGCTAGCCATTTTAAAAAAAGGATCCTTTTTGTATCACGGCAGGTCCATGTTTAGCCAGATTTTATTACGGCTGAGCTGAACGAACGTCCACCGCATCACACAGTTAATATAAGTAATGCCTGCCACGGAATAACTATTAATGCTAGTTAGTAATACGGCTAATTCTACAATTCGGCTATTCTCATATAAACCTTACACTATTTGTGCATTAATTTGAAAATATATTTTTATAAAATTGTAATAATTTGTATATACATATTTAGATTTGATTAACATTTAGCAAATATGCACTTGGTTCATTATGCCCCTGACCATTTGTCCGCACTTGAAAGGTCGCTGCGTACGTCGTAGGCCATTGACCACCTACCACGTGCTCAATATGAACGACACTATCACATTTTGAGACTTGAGTTAGAGGAATGGTGTGAGATTATCTTCATGAGACTTGAGTTAAAGGAATGGTGTCAGATTATCTTCATGAGAGTTGCCAAATTTACTTGTTACTATAGCCTCTTAGTGTTGGTACTCACCAATCCTACCTCCATTGACAACCCGTCAGGAGATATCAATACACTTAGACACAGACACCGACCTTACCGGCGGCGTCGAAGGTCCCGTTACTAATCACTTATTATTCGGCTTCGATTCTCTTGCCGATTCTTCTCGAAGGTGTATTCTCAGCTCGATCCCCTTTGTCTAGCGGTTTTCTTACCGTGCTTCGGGCAGAGCCGTTGTGCAGAGCAGCTAGGCACTAATAATGTTCGTACGAATTGACAGACGGCAATGACATAGCTCTACATTTGAGACTTATAAATTATAAATTACGATTTAGACCACGTGAAGGTCGGTGAAGGGGCGACGCAGACGTTTGGTTTACCTCGCCACCTCGCGTGAGAGAACGGCGGTCGAAGATAACATAACAATAGGTGAAATGTGCGAGCAATGGGCTGTTCTTGGAGATGCAACGGAAACAATAGTTGGAAAGGAGGAAAGCGCTGTTCATGGCATACGTAAGCCGTCTGCGCTCTGTTGTATACTTGTTATTGGCTCTACAACCCTGGGTGTATACTTTTACATACTGTTATTCGGCGGCGGTGGTCCAATCGGGGAGTCAGGGCTTATTCAAAGTAGGTTCGTATATTGCCCACTTGAGGAAAGAAAAGGCTTTTTCTGCAGAGGAATTCGCACTACGTAATTTTCTACTTTAGCAGATACTAAAGAATAATTTCTTGATTTTTAGTGGATTGAGCAAAAATCGAAAATAATATACGCCAATATACTCATAAAACTACTGAATCAGTTTTGATGAAAATATTGAGTTCATTGGAACTCCATCAAATAAAAATGTTTGAAATCTAAATACGAGATATGAGCGAACATAAAAACAAATGAATTTGCTAGTATGTAAGTATTACAAAAAAAAAATTTAGCAAGCTTTTAAAAGTAACTCTTGAGTATTCATCGAGATCAATCAAATAATCCTAAACTCGAAGGGGTTCCTTCACATGATTGTTGAATTTGTTGAGTTCCTGTGACTACCTTACGGCTCCATCATCAAACCATGGATACCACATATGACCAGAGAACTCATCAAGACAAACCAAATGAGCCCAAACTAGAAGCTGTTCCATCACTTGATTGTTGAGTTCCTGTGACTACTTTCTGGCTCCATCATCATATTTTGAATACCACATTTAACTAGAGAACTCATCAAGACAAACTAAATGAGCCCAAACTCAAAGGAGTTCCATAATTTGATTGTTGAGTTCCTTTGACTACCTTCCGGCTCCATATTCAGAACCTGGGGTACCACAAAAAACCAGAGAACTCATCAAGACAAACCAAATGATCCCAAACTCGAAGGGATTCCATCATTTTGTTGATGAGTTCCTGTGACTACCTTTCGGATCCATCATCAGACCAGCTCAATGGTACCGGAGTATTCGTCTCGTCGTACAATGTCACGTTCTCAAAATGTCACAATGTCGTAGAAAGTCCCGTTCGCTGTTTGTTACGTTCGCAATATTGTATTGTAATCAGAACTACACCCGCGTGCAAAATTTCAGCTTCATTAGACGTCGTAGATGGTTCAAAATTGACTTGCAAACTTGTCCCAAGCATAATATAACCCAGTGAATTACATAAAAATTTGTAAAAAGCTAGGTACTTAACCAATTTTGATAAAATGTATACAGTACCACACTAAAGATCAACTATCTATTTCGGTTCTGAAATCCTGAAGATATTATAAACATTTAAGAGAGAATATTATTAACATTTAAAACAAACGTTGTTATAATAAAAATCTACTGAAATAATTTTATAGGAGACTACACTGAAAATGTACACTTTTAGATAAGACAACAATTATCCAAATTGGTTTAGTAATCTTAGAGATATGAAGCAATATAAAATGAAATGGATTTTCCAAAAAAACTACTTATTTTCGAAAAACTAGTGAACCAATTTTGATTAAAAAAAATGGGACCTAATCGAGATCCTACACTTTCAAGCAACAAATATATTATTCAAATCGGTTTAGAAGTTTTAGAGGTATAAGGTAAAAAAACAAACAAACAAAAAATAAAAAATGAAAGACGACTCGAGAACCTCCTCCTATTAGAAGTCGATTAAAAAAGGACATAATTTCGGACTGCAAATCCCCAAATCAGGAAATATTTCCATTGCAAATGTCAAAAACCTTTAAAACCGCAAAAAGCAAAGGTTCTCAAACAAGTTTATGAAGATTCATATTATTATACCAAAAGTTCTGAAAATAGGATTTAAAAAACCTATTTACGTCAATATAAAACTGACGTAAAACCTAAGGTTAATTGCAGGCTTTTACTGTTATTTTACATTTTGTAATACATAATTATAGTCTATGGAATTATATTTATAGCTGTCCTTGAATACACGAAACAACGTCAATTTAATGTTTTTGTCAAACAGTTTTTGAAAAGTGGGTTGAAACGCCTCAGGGAAAGCAGATTGAATGCAACATCTAGAAACTAGACTGGATTATATTGTCTGATAATCTAAAAAAAAAATACAATTCACTTTTTGTAACTAGACATTCGTGTAATCTCGGTGAACTTTCTCATTATGATCGTACTGTTTCAAATGACTCAGAGTTTTACTATTTTTTTTTGTGTTATGTTGTTATATTATTCGTCTATGGAATCGTAAAAGTTATCTTGGTATGTACATTGATGATTACAAATCAATGTTAAAACCAATAAAACTTTTTCAAAAAATCTATCGTTGTACCGTCAAAAATCGTAATGCATCTAATGCTTATCACAACCGAGATTATTAATTATTGTATATATATATATATATATATATATAATATATATATATATATATATATACTGCACTTGAACAGTTAAAGACATAACGTACTTAGGTACATACTTACGCTAAAACTATTATAAGACCCTGTTAGGGAAAACAAAACTAGCAAAGCAGTCTATACTAGGTACGGTTTAGGTACCTACAGTAAATAATTTGTTAGTCTTCACTAAACTTACGTTGGTATTACAGAGTATCTATCTAGGACCTATACTTAGTTACATAATTATCATTAGCTAGTTTCTCATTTTCAAGCATCTATGTTGTTTCCTTAACCATTATCTATATATTTGTAATAGGCAGGAGTATAGTATGATATTGCACTGATCTCACTCATTGTAATTTTCCTATAGATCCCACTTATTGTAAGGTTCCTATATTTGCTATTCATCAATGTTAGATTCGTTAAACAAATGGAATATCTAGTATCCTTGTTAAAGTATCTTGTATAATATGTAAATAACTATAATACCCACTGAGATCGATTTATCCGCCGTGTTTTTAGTTAATTTTATCTTCTACCATCATCATAATTATTGTTAGCTGAATTGTAACCACTGCAGAATGTATCTATACTTATAACTAGCTGTGCCCGCGGCTTTGCCCGCGTGGTCATTTCATTTAATAGTAACCCATACCATACGTGTTATTCCAGGATCAACAATACCTATAAAGTACAATTTACTACATTCCTCAAAAATCGAAATAGTATCGAAGTCGAATAGTTTTTAATTGATTGCTTGGCATCTAATCATCTGATTAAGATACCAAGTACCACAGTTTTTAATTCTAACCCTAAGCTATCTAACAGTGAAAACCGCATCGCAATCGGTCCAGTAGTTTTTACGTGATGCGCGAACAAACATACAGACAAACAGACACGATTTAAAAAAAAAACAATGGCATATTTGAATTTGAAGAAGACCTTTTTTTTTAATAATCTTCTTTGAACAGACTTTTTATATAAGTATAGATAAAGCAGATAGTATCAAAAAGTAAACAATAAAGATAATTAAAATTAAGTTGGTCTAGGGGACTTAAAATAGGCTACTGAACAAGAATATAATTATTTTTGAAATGGTGTCGGTCTGTTTGTTTATCTATTTGTTTGTTCGCGCATCACCTAAAAACTACTGTACTGATTGCGATGCGATTTTCACAGTTGGATAGCTTAGGTTTTGCCTTAAAAACTGGTGTACCTACTCGGTATCTCAATCCGACAAGTAAAGTCGAGCAATCGATAAAAGACTATTTGACGGCTGAACGAATATTGGTATTTTGTCATTTATGCCTACTTTTGGTCCTGGAATAACACCTTTGTTACATTTAAGCCAGAGAAATGACCACGAGAAATGGCACAGCTGGTTCTACAGATAAATGTATTTTTTTCTATTCATCTATTTATTTAACTGGGCATTTTTTTTGCTTGAGTGATCGTAAGTTAAGATCGGAGGCTGTGGGTGTAGGCCTTAAATCCGAGAGGACACGTGCAAATAGCTGCGAACATGTTATGCAAATGTTTGTCGAAACATTATTTCCTATGGTTCGCGGTACTTGAGGACGGTCACGTTTGTTGAGTATTGACTCAAATGGATTCATATTTGTGTGATCATTGATTGACGTAGTCTGCGATATCAACTTTTCGACTGTCTCGATAAAAACTATAGTTGTATGACCAAGCAACTTTGTAATTTAACGCACACCGACCTGTAATTATGTATTTTTAAAAGCTTTTAATCAACTTACATACATAAAACATAGTAAAATAAAAGCTTTTATTTTACTTCACTTGTATGTATGCATGTATCTGTGTATTTTGTTCTGGAATCTTGCAATTCAAATTTCGAGCACTTTCCGATTAGCTATCCGGCTGAAACTTTCAGGGTAGCTCACAAACCGATGACAAAGGAATAATAAAAAAATATGAAAAAAAACTTCTAAATGAAAAAATGACAAAAGTGAAAATAACAAAAAAAAGGAGAAAAAAAGCATTCATTGAATAAAGGTCGTAAAAGCGTCTTTTTTTTTTCATTATTCTTATTTATTCTACTTCCGATAATGTCCTTGTTTCTGCGATGAAGATCCTAAAATCGCCTTTTTCTGGGCGTTTCAATGGAGTTAGCGTTTTAGCAAACTCCATTTGCTTAATCCGTACGCAAAGGAAAAAGATTGCCGATAGTTCTTTAACTGAATTAGTTACGAGTATATATACGCGCCTAGCTGAAATGTTTTCTTGGGTTCCCTTCGGTACATTTATTATGTAACTGCTCTGCTCAGGAATTTCCCGTAATCACATAAGCTTAATCTCCTTCCATTTTCTTTTTGCTTAGGTTTTTATACTCTGGAGATAATTGAAGCAGTAAATATGTATATATATAAATATGTATAACCTCGTTATTGAGATCCGGTGTTAAGGCGGGGTCAATCCCAAAATCAGCAAAAAGACGAATAGCAAAACGTCGAGAACGACGTAATGAAACAACTTTATGAAAACCAAAAAATACTGTACATTGAAAAATAACTTGTTGCAACGCTGTTCTCGTTATTTTCAGCGATAGCAAGTTTTTTTTAAAAGCTTTTATTTAACTTGCAATGTTTGTATGTATGTAAGTTTAGGTCAAATCTTGCAAGCTGAATTAGAACCACTTCCTCTTATCCTACGGAGTAAAGTTTTTGCATGTTGGTTCAGTTCCGATGACCACGCATTTTTATGGCAAGCATGACCTGAATTGAAATCCTGATAAAGGAACTCTTCAACGGTCAAAAATTTCGTGACAGTACTGTGTCACGAAATTTTGTGTAAACATTCTATTATTGTAGCTGGTTTGAAGTTTCACCATGACATGGTTGCTGCTCTCCGGGTTGACTCCTGATTAGGAAATTCCTCGACGGTTAACTGCATAGACACGAAATGTTGTATACGCATTTAATTGTGATAACCCATTCTAAATTTCATCATGACATGGCTACTGAATAAAAGATTTAAAAAAAACTTATTAATAATCATATAGCTACCTACCCTATTAAACTAAACAAATAACCGAAAACTTATTTTTATTGAGTTTTATATATTGAGATAACTATAGAAAATCACAAAATTTCTCTAAAATTGAATCCGAACTGCATCACCTCTCCCGCTCACACTGCACCTGGACGGGCAGGACAAACATATGAGGGCCTACCTCGCCTTAAACAGGCAAAAAGTTTAGTTTTTGTGAAATTATAGACGCACAAGCCAAATATAATACAATTTTTTTTTACTCAACTAATGTGTTACTCTATTTAGTAAGGGAAGCCTGTGACCTGTGTTACATAACTGGGATGTTCGTCATTCTTGCCCCGAATATTGGCTCACGTACCGGCTAACTCACTGTCAGCTATAGGTTAATGCCAGTAAACCGGGCAATTTCTCGGCCCGTCCCAGTCTGTATCGATTTCTGTTACTGGTAGACAGCTGTTTAGTTTTCTCCCGGTCACAAAGACACGACTTAGGTTAATTATGACCAAGTTGCAAAACCCTACTATGGGATGGGTGAGGCATATATTTAGCTGTCTTTCGACTGATGACCAGGGAACGAATCTGACTATTTTACAGAAAAGTCTGATTAATTCCCAGTCTGAAACTATCTTGGGATATCTAATAATTAAGTAAAGAAAAAAAATAGAACATGAATGATTTTGTACTTGGGATGTTTGAACTATTAATTAGATAAAAAAGCCGTCAGCTAGACTCTAGCTATGTAGATGCATACCTATTAAGTCTCAGAATTCTTCATAGCTTGTTAAGCTTGCTGTCAGCCTTCCCTTTTAGCCTAAAGCAAAGGTCCCCAAACTTTTGTCACATAGACCACTTGCTCTGTTTTTCGGTTTTGGGTAGACTCCTGTGTACCTATTTTTTAGAAATTTTATGAATTTCAAATATGTTTTTGACAGCTGGTATATTGCTACTCACTTTGAACGATCCAACTTCCTAACTGTAGTGAAGAGACGTGTGAAAAGCGTTATAAGCACTCACACGAAATAAAACACAAAACCGTAGTAGTTGTATGTCAGTCTGTTTGTTACGTTTTCATTTAAAAACTAAGCAACAAATTTCCGTGATATTTTGCAAAGATGAAGTTGGAGGTCTAGCTAGCTAATATGTTGACACAGGCTACAATTAAACGCGTCTTTTTAAAACAAAATATAAACTAGCTCGCAGAGAAAATAAAAACGTATGCAGACGGAGCTGTATGTAATATTATGTATGTAAATAGGTATTATCTGTGTATGTACATTATTCAATTCATGGAAAGCCAAAATTATAATCACGATCCACTATCGTAGAACCCCCATTTACATCTCATGGACCCCATTTTATTTTTCGCTGACATGGACCCCGTGCGACGACGAGCCCTGCGGGTCGATATGGACCACTTTGGGTACCACTGGTTTAGAGTGTCTCGACGGACGTCATGCCTCTTCAATATTAGATGTTTGGGGTCCCTAAATCCTGTGATTTTATATATTAACTGGCTGTGCCCGCGGCTATACGTGGTCATTTCTCTGGGCTAAAAGTAACCTACGTTGCCTACTTCTTATTTCAGCATCAGAAGTACCTATACCTAACACAATAATACTACATTTCATCCAAATTATTTCAGCCGTCAAATAGTTTTTATCGATTGTTCGGCTTCTTTTCATCGGATTGAGATACCAACTGCACCAGTTTTTAAGTCAAACCCTAAGCTATCCAACAGTGAAAACCGCATCGAAATGGGTCTAGTAGTTTTTACATGTTGCGCGAACAGACAAACAAACTAAGACAGGCACGATATAAAAGTTTCATTTAAGTCCCCTTATACCTTTATACCATTTTTATTATTATCTATTTTCTAGACTTTTTGTTATTTATTCTTTATTATAAGTATTGATAGATAAATAGAATAACAAAGTGGTAAAACTCTTGATTTTAACTTTTATAGTGTTCAAGGGTAGCTCGTGTGTCGTCTGTGTCGATGCCTACTATTTGATGAAAGGACAGTCAAATGTCATCACATATTTCTCATGCCAAACTCCATTTGCGCTCATCTCTCTATAGGTACTTATAATAAAGCAAGACGAACGCAAAAGTCTATAAAAAGATAATTTAAAAAAATGGTCTAGGGTACCAACTTAAAATAAGCTGAACAAGAATATAACATTTAAAAAATACAGGTCTCTTTGTCTGTATGTTTGTTTGTTCGCGCATCACGTAAGAACTACTGAACCGATTGCGGTGCGGGTTTCACTGTTGGATAGCTTAGGGTTTGACTTGAAAACTAGGGTAATCAATCCGATGAGTAGAAACCGAGCAATCGATAAAAACTTTTTGACGGCTGAAGTAATTTTGATCAAATGTTGGTATATTGGTATTTTAGGTCTTGGAATAGTACATAGAGTACTTTTAACCTAGAGAAGTGACCACGCGTGCGAAGCCGCGGGTACAGCGAGTGTAGATATATAATAGCAAATCAGTCATACCCCAAAAAAGGTAGTTAAATGTTGATCATTACAATTTTCGCTGCGAACTGTGAATGTTTACAATCTAACTTTGTCAATAGAATACCACTTTTTTTGGTAATTGGATTAAATAGTATTAGAAGTGAGTAAACCATGTGCGGTTTAGATTCTTGGTTGATTGATTTATTGATTGACGCAATCGGCTTTGAGTCATAAGCTCTTAGGCGAAGCATGCACTGTGACCTCGATTGCGTTTAGTATCACAATATCAAAGGAGCACGATTAGGCAAGATCTTTCGTCTAGGATAGTCGAAGGGCCATGATCATGACATGGCCCTTTGATTGTTTGATCTTAATCGTAACGCAAAACAGTTCGTTCTGCGTGTAGCCTTAGCCTTATCTACGAGTATCTTCTATCAATAATTAATAATTATAATAAATCAGTAAAATCGGGCTAGTAAAATTAAAATAAGCTACTAAACAAGAATATATCATGTGTCTGTATGTTCGTACATCACGTAAAACTACTGGACCGATTGAAATGCTTTTCTCACTGTTGGATAGCTTAGGTTTTAACTTAAAAACTGTATCTCAATCTGCTGCGAAGAACCCGAGCAATCGATAAAATGGATACTTTTTCCCAAGAAAATTTCCACTAGGCAAAGCCGCGGGCACTTAGTACTCGTACTTATAATAAAGCAGTAACTAACAAACAGTCTGTACACGAAAGATAATAAAAAAAGGTCAAAACAAGAATATAACACTTTAAAAAAAAGGTGTCGTGTCTGTATAATTATGCGCATCACGTAAAAAATACTGGTCCGATTGCAATGCGGTTTTCACTGTGGTTTTGACTTACTTTGTATATCAATTCGATGCGTAGAAGTCGAGTAATCGATTAAAAAACTAATTGACGGCTGAATAAATTTTGTTTGAATTTGGTATTTTGTACTTTATAGATATTATATAGTTTTATTCTAGAAAAATTACCACGCGGGCACAGCTAGTACTTCTATGTGTGTACAACTTGTTGGTAAATCCAGTTGTAACGACTCAAATGTTTCGGAAACAATAATGTATTCTCCTACCCACGTGTTTAGGCGAAATAAAGTGTGGCATTAGTCATATTTTACTAATAAGGAACTGGTTTAGCGTGACCGAAGAGCAGGCTTTTGAAGGATTTTGGTGATATTTAGTTCGGACAATGGAACATTTTAGCGAATTGTTGAAGGCCAAGGGTTTTTATTAGGAAGAGTGCGCACAGGAGAACCCTCAGAGTGTATATTTTGTTCGCCTCAAGCTAAAGCTCCATTGTACTCGCAAGCATTCGCCCCTAAGACTTGTACTATTATTTATTGTATGCTTTATGTGTCTATTGTACGAGTGAGGCAACCGAATAGGTAAATAGTACATACTAACTCTACAGGTTAAACAACACTAGAAATTATTTTAAAATGAGGAAAGGAAACCGGTTCTATCAGTACCAGTTTGAAATCCATTTATGACACCCATTTTCAGAATGTGTTTGATGAAGATAAGCGTACAACAATTTTATTATCGCGGTTTTAGCAAATCTGGCCTCATTCGATATCAAATTATATTTCAAGTTATAGAAATGTATCCCTGAGTTTCGTAAATAAACGTATACTAATTGCGAAAAGTACGAATACGCATAAAAAAAACCTTCTCTTCGATGACTTAAAAGAATGTGCTTACATAATGCTGAACATTAATCAGACAAGACGGAATATTTATAAGGTTTTTACGGTTTCATCCAGTTCCGACTGTTATCTGGCTCATTAAGCTGCTGTAGGTGGGCATTTTTTCTAATTTCTTTATCAGTGAGACTTATAAAACCGTGGTATATAAGTCTCACTGATAAAGTACATAAACACTCATAACTTAGTCTCGTTAGGATGAATAGTAATTTTTCGCTATTGTGTAGAAATGTAGAAATAAGATTTTGTTTCTATGATCCGTAAAATATTTGAGCTGTTAATGGTAGATATTGATGATATTGTGTACTAACAACAAGCTTCGAGACTTAATCAGCCGATAAAACGTTCACTGCTAAACATCGGCCTCCCATACAGAACGCCACAATATCAGTCTCCCTCCTACGCCTACCTCCCATGCATAACGCCACAACATCAGCCTCCCTCCTACGCCTCTCTCCGATACAGAAAGCCTCAAAATCTGCCTCCCTCCGATACAGAACACCACTTCATTAGCCTTCCTCCTACGCCTGCCTCCCATACAAAACACCACAATATCAGCCTCCCTCCTACACCAGCCTCCCATGCATAACGCCACAACATCAGCGCTTTAATTTATTTTTGTCTAATCTATAATTATTATTAGGTTGATGGTAATCAACAGATAGGTATAATGTTAGTATTACAGGATTGGCACTGGCAGGTAACCAACCTCTAAAAAATGGTTGACGATTGACGTCAATGGAAAAAACTCCAAACTTTTTATTGGACTTTTACTAAATTACGAACCTTGCAACGCATGACTGCATGACGCGTGATTATGGAAACTGGTTCTGAATAAGGTCCATCTTTAGCTTTATTACCTTTTGGATCTTTTTGTTTGACATCAGTGTACATATACAATATGTTTGGACACAAGACTCGGAGACTTAAACAGTGTGTTAAAAGGGGTGCACATTTAAAGGAAGCTATTTTAACACAAAAGAATGCAATAAATATTATGTGTTTTTTCTTGAGTACTTGATAGAATTAACACGTAACACGACTAACAAGGACGAGATCGATGGGGGCGTAAAAGTGTGCGTGAGGCTTTTGCGTACGAGCAGTAACATATACAATGGGTCTGGACACAAGACTCGGAGACTTTAACAGTGATTCAAACACATAATTTTATCAAATTAGAAAATAAAAGAGGGAGTTCCAACCCCACCCCATATTAATGGCAGCCATTTTACTTTATTAGGTATAAAAAAAACTGAAATAATTAATATTTATGAAAGTAAGGGCCTTCCAGGAAAAAAATATGAAAGATTGAAATATTTTTTTTTTGAGATAACATTAAATTATTGTAAACGTAAATGATAAGACTATTTAGTCTGTTCCACCTAAAAATACTGCACTAGAAGTTCTTAGCATTTTAGTTTAGGAGCTATTTTTAATAGATTTAACAAAAGGAGGAGGTTTTATAGTTGTTTGTAGTCTTTCTTTTTTTATATGTTAAATCATATCTCCGGTATTTATGAACTATTTACATTTATTTGTTATTTATGTAGATGATTGATCATTATTTTATTCGTAAGATTAGATATTCAGTAAAATTTTAATATTTTTTTATCTAAGTTAGTCAAGCAGTTTTTTTAATGAATATTTTTTTAGTTATTAAATGTGTTATTTTGTTTATGTTCCTTCATAACTCCAAGATTTCTTTACAGATATAGATGTTTTGTTTTTAAATTGTAAGGTTAATAGTAGTCTTAGATAAATTTCATCAAAACTAGTTCAGTAGTCTTTGTTTATGTTACTTAATATGTTTTTTTAAATATTGATGTTCCTTCATATCTATGTAAGTCTGAACCAATTTGAATAATTATTTCTTCATTTACAAGGATAGACCTCTATACTTTTACAACTAAGTAAAAGTATATCATCAAAATAAGCTTAATTAATAGTTTTTAGTAAATCCATATAAAGTAGTTATTTTGTATTTAATGAGATATTGTTTAAACGCGATTCTTGTTCAAGAGTAACGAACAATGAATACGAACGTTAATAAATGTAATGTTATCAAATATGTTTATTTTTATTATTACTAACTTTAATAAAAAAAATGCTTAAAGTAGGTGTTTTATAAGCGCGCACAGGATTAACTGTTATCATTGTTTGTGACGATCGCTCAAGGGTTTTGTTCAAACAACAATAGCTTGTAAACAAACAGTCTGAAAACGTTAAATGGAATGTTTATAAGTAGATCAAATCATAAGCTATCATTTAGGCACAAAATAATTGAGTGTCCACAGTTTAGTTTTTGCAGTAGAGTAGAAAATCTGAAATATAACCTTATTTTTTTTAATTTTTACTATAACAATTTTTGGCCACTATGTGTAAATAGTTTTAATAGAAAGTTATTGTAATCTGAAAAAAAAAACTCTCGTAAAAAGTGTATGTTAAATGTCTGGAAGGCCTCTGCTTCCGTAGATATTAATTGTTAAAAACAATCAAATAATTTTTACACTTGATCTCGTCCTTGTTAGTCGTGTTACGTGTTAATTCTATCAAGTACTCAAGAAAAAAACACATAATATTTATTGCATTCTTTTGTACTCACACATACGTATCCAACATTTGCTATGCTTCACTCGTTTATTTGGCGGTGTGGAATCAGTACTTTGTTAAACATTATCGTTTACGCCCATAAAAAGCAGTAGGTTAATCAAATTTAGTTCTCTGTACAATACTCGTACTCGTACAATACTCGAGTATTCAATTAATGCTAGGTAATTCTAGCTATTTTCCAAGACTTTGTCCGAGACACACTAATAAGCGTGTATTAGTTAATTTCGTTATAAACTAAACAGTCGGGTTTAAAATTTTGAGTGAATACATGATCAATTCTTCGAATTGTCGTTTCCATGAATATCATCAATCAACCCATTTTCTAAACCTTTGTTTATTGTAAAAGTGGCACGGCGTTACGTGTGCTATTGCGACAGACGTGTGCTTATCTAACGGTACTTACCACTTGCAATAAAATGGATTTGCATAATTTCCGTAGTTTTCTTGGAATCATATTCTCAAGGGGCAACGCTATTTTTTTCGACTTCAAGGAGGAGGTTCTCAAATCGTCAATAGGGTAGTTTTTCATTCGGTTTGAGTAGGATTGTTAGTGGCAAAAATGCTAAAGTGTTAAAAATGTTCATTCCGAACCTTGTTCAAAATGTTCATTCCGAACCTTGTTAAAAATTTACATTTCGAAACCGCCCGATACGCCCAAATGCCAATCCAAACTTAGAATCTGATGGTTCAGCGACCAAAGAAAATGTTGTTGACCTGAGGCACGAGAGCACTATAATTTAACACTTGATGCCCTCATGTAAGATTACATATTTCAGTTAATTTTAATTCCTGGGTCAGCCCGTATTAGTCGTGCCATCTGTTTTGTTTATCAAGTTTCCATTTTGTCATGTTAATTATATCAAGAGAGAATTTTCTATAGCAGTTAACGTAACTACAGGCAAAATATCCGGCTACGGTCTACGGTCGTAGGAATGGGGCCTACCCATTCCTATAGAAAATTAAACGAGTCATTTTTCCAACGTCTCGTCACTTTTTGACGTTTTTTGTATGGCGTTTATGTCAAAAGCTGACGGACAGTAAGCGAAAACGGTTCGTTTTAAGATATAGGAAGCGGCCATTAGAATATCACGTCTTAACCTTAATTGTTGCAGCCGAGGCAATCGGTATTCTCTATCGACTTATAGAAACCGCATCAAAACTCAAAACACATTGATGTTTTATGTTACCCATTAGGACTATTATTTGTATGAACTACTCATATGGTACTTACATGTTCTCGTTCTGCCGCGAAAATTACATCAACGATCGGCCCATCACCATAGCCATAGTAACAGTTGCTATGCTCAGAAACGGTCAGCTGTTCGAAAATAGAAAGTGGTCAGTTACGTAATTTGGGAAATTATGCGCCGGCGACGATTGCCGCGCCATCCGTGGCAATTACATTTCATTAACCCACTAGCGTTGTTGAGGTCATCGCAAGTGTGTGGAGTTTGGTCTTGTCTAGCGCTGCGACAAACAAACGCATCAGGAGGAGTGCATTTAGTGACCAAGTTACAAAAATTGACGAGCAGATTGAGTGAGTCTCTCTGTAGTGCAGGGGTTGTCAAACACCTCACCTGGTGGAGCGCACCGCACCAGTACGGTGCGTACAGTGATCAAAAGGAGGAACGCGGGTCTCCAAAAATAAACTGTATTTTATTATTGTTGTTGGTAAAATAAAAAGATGTTTGTATGCCAAGAAATCTGAGATTGCTTGTAATCAAATCAAGGCACTTGCTGGACGCTATCATAATAATTGCTATTTATCCCATTTTCGGCAAGGAAACACTGCGTACCATGTACCATTCTCAATTACCTTTCAAAGCTTTTGGGAATAAAGACAAAACAATGAAACAGACTACACCTTACAAATTATCTCCGCTGTGGATTGACTACTGTATCCAACAATTCACCAACAATTGGTTAAACAAGTGCAGCCACGGACTCTCACTAATTATATTATTTTGTTTTTGTTTTGTTTATTGTGTACCATTCAATCTTTAAATCTAAAAGGCAAGGGGGCGATGTGGTTTTAGAAAAAATGAGAGGGCGTATGGTAAAACTTTGAGAACCTCTGCTCTAGTGTGTACCTCTTCACAGTTTTCGGACACTAGAACCTATATATATGATGGCGAGCCTCGCTTGTAATCATTTTCATGAGATCAGCAAATATGTGGAACTCCTTGTCGTATGTGGCCAGGTCTGTACAATCTGAGTGTTTTTTTATTTCTTGTACGCTAGCGCTTGAACGCAATTTCACGTGTCTTGGTAACAACGTGACGTTGTGCTAATATGACATTTTGAGAGCGTGACGCCGAGACGACATGGAACTAGTAGCGGCCTTAGGTATGGATCTTGCACTAATCCTCGAACATTCTGACTCGGTCATAATTCACAAGCATCATTGGCCACAAATTGGTCCATTGCAGAATATAAAAGGATGTAGTCCGAAAATAATTAAAAAAATCCTTCTAACAAAATTCAATAGACAAGCTATAAATTAAAAAATGAAAAACACGCTTGCCCTGCCAAAAATTAACTTATGGCAATAAATTATATATTGTTGGAATGTGCTCATCAAGGCTTTCAATTTGATACCCTTATTGTAATTTGGAGCCATACCGCCGCAATTATGAATTTAAAAAAAAACTTTCATTTTCGGGATGATGTAAGAATTCTAACGATACCCCGAGGTCCTGGAGGGCAATTCTCACGGAATAGATAAATGTCGAAATATCCATACATTTTTCGATATATATCTATTGTGATATTTATATCACTTCGTGAGCATTGCCCTCCTGGAATGGCACATGGGGTAATAAAATAAAAGGAAGGAACAAAGGAAGAGATAAGTAAGATAAGTTTAATTGTTGTAATTTCATGCTCCGAGACTTGAAGTCGGTCGAAGCTATTAGTTTCATTGCCTAGTTTGACTAAACTGGGTCGCAGTTATACAAGAGTAAGGGCATGTGACTGCCCAAGAGGTTATGAAATAGAACCTTTACGTAAAATTGTAAACACAAGAACAGGAAAGATATTCAAACTAGTTTCGTAACCAGCAAAACAAATGATCCTATTTCTTGATATCAGGGCCAATCCACACCAATATATAAAAGTGAAACGTAGTCTGTTTGTTTGGGGAGATTTCACGCCAAAACGGCTGATCCGATTTTGATAAAACTTTGTAAATAGATACTGTACAATTAATAGGATACTTTTTATCCCGAAAAATAGTAATTTGCCACGGAAAAACTGGAAACCTGAAAGCATCATGATCGTTGGTGCTATACTTTTGCATTGGTTTTTAATATCCCAGATGAACATAGGGTGTTTTTTTCGCGATAAACTACAGTCCGCGCGGAAGAAGTCGCGGGTGAAAGCTAGTAACAAAAAAAACTAGAATTTGTATAAGACTTCAATTGTGTATTATTTGTCTGCTTGATCGACAGTTGTATCTGTTTTATAATAACAGTCTATACTAACCACATTATCAACAAAACTACAAGAGTACCTATTTCTATTCTTTTTTTATTATTTTTCTATTTTCTTGTGCCGTTGCAAATAGTTAATATGTTTTACAATGGCTTGTTTCAACCATTGATTAATATTATCAACTGTTATGGGGGATTTTTCTTCACCTCTTGACTATGAATTTGACTATTGTCTCATATAAACAACCATAATATCAAGATCTGACGATTGAAGTGGATAGGTAGTCAGTCCGTGTACAGTAGTCGCAGCGGATCTTTGTTGCTCGGAAGTTGTCTGCGAATCGCTGCGCAAACTGCTAGTTTTCAGACGCTATCCCAAATGTTGAAGATGAAGACAGCATTGTATAACTGCCTCGCTTACTCGCTTACTTACGTTTTTAGCATTTTCCATCTCGCTCTTACTTTATGCTGTTTTATCTTCACAGCAGTGCCTGCGCAATCGTTCACAGAGGCTAACTTCACAACCATAAAGATCCGCTGCGACTACTGTAACACGCGTTTTTTGTGACTGAGAACTGTGTGGTAACCACAAAATTTAATATCACGTAAGATCCACTACCCTGCAATGACCCTCCGAGATGGAAAACCCATACTTGTTGTCTGAAAGAAGACCTTACTCAGCTGTAGGCTGCTGATGTTGGGACGTCAACCAATATTATTGCAGTTTTAAAATCGAAAACACAAATAAAAACAAATAAATAAATATAAACATCATCAAAAAATTATGCTTATACACTATTATTGTCATTTTCATTAGCTTCCATATTTGTAATTTGCCCGTGTGAACACGAATATCCGTGAAAATCTAGCGTCATCATTCACGTTTTTATGTTTACTATTATCACGTGATATTGACTGTATCATAAAGTACAGTGATTACTACAGGATGTTAATGCAGAAACGATAATTAGTAGCGTCTATGTGAGAAAATTGTAGGTTTCGCATGTAGGTGTCGGTTACCCATGTAAATAAAGTTCTACTTGTATCATTCAACGAGATGATGTCTAAGGTCAGGAGTCAGGATCAGCAATCAGCTGCTCTGCCGTGGATACGGCCGGCATACATAAGCCGGTCAGAAATACCATTTTCAATGGCATAAAAGAGTGAGTCATTGGTAGCGATTCGGACATCCCCTAAACTAAACTTAATTTCTTCAAATGTAATTTAAACCTTGTTGGCTTCGTAACAAGGTAGTTTTTCTCCGGGCATCTAATCCTCACTCACTAAACTATCACTAAAGCCTGTCAGCATAAAATCAACTTTGTTTCCACAGTGTGAGCCAGTGATCCATCTGGTTTCAGCAATGGTGGCAGTGAGGAGCGGCCGAAGTTCACGAAATAGATAATTTAATATAATCCACAAAAGTAACTCCTTTAGCAATTATATTTTAGTGCTTAAAAATGTATGTTGATTGAAGAGGTACCTTTCTAAACAGAAATCGGCAAAATCGTTAATCACTTCTTCACAATCTATGTTTTTGAGCATATCACATTTTATGGACATCAGCGATCAATTGGTTAATGGTAGCGATTTGGTCATACACATACACTAAACTAAACTTAATTTCTTCAAATGTAATTTAAACCTTGTTGGCTTCGTAACAAGTTATTTTCCTCCCTGACATCTATTCTCAATAAAGCCTGTCAGCGTAAAATCAACTTTGTTATCACGCGGCGAGAGTCCCGATTTTTCCAAACGCTGTCTCAGAACGTGTCCGAATTTATCCAAACGCTGTTAGACAGCGTGTTAAAAACCTGTTTTAATTACGTTATTTTAAGCGGTGCAACTTAAATTGACGTAAGTTTAGAATAGATGCCAGGGGTAAAAAGACCTTGTTACAAAGTCGACAAGTTTTAAATTACATTTGAAGAAATTTAGTCTAGTTTAGTTTAAAGAGTAAAATTACCAAATTGCTGCCAATGTCATTGTCTAGAGATTTTGGGTGATGAACTCACATCGAACCTGATTTTCGGGTGTTACATTAAATCCAAAGCCAAGGTAGCTGCAAAGAAACTTGGTATTTTGTCTAAGGTTAAGCGGTATTTCACACCGGGACAGCTTTTGAGTCTTTATCAAGCAAAGGTCTTGTATGGAGTACTGCTGCCACCTTTGGGACGGTTCTGCCAAGAATCAAGCTCGAGGCTTCAATTGAGAGACGTGCTATGACGCTCATTGGGGATGACACTCTGGTAGGCTTCAAAGTCTGACGCAACGACGTGAGGTCGCAAGCGTGTCGGTAGTATGGAGAGTGTGCACTAGAACTGCACAATCTGATTCCCCCATCACCTTTCCATCACCGTACGACTAGACGATCGGCAAAGCGCAACCCTTTTATGGTTGAAATACCTCGCGCAAGAACGAAGCGTTACGCTTCTTCATTTATTATAAGAACTGCAAAGGCCCTGCCCTCGTAAGTGTTTCCGGTAAAATATAACCCAGGTATGTTGAAGTCTAGAAGTAAATAGGTATCTACTAGAGTGGTCAAACGATTGTCTTGTACGTAATAAAAAAAATGTAGCCATATTAAAAACTAAATAAATAAATATTACTCAAACCTATTTACATTTTAATTAGATAGAAAACCTTAAAATTTTCACGCTCACTTCGCTCGCGCTTCTTTGGGCACTTTAGAACGTTGCTTATGTTCATGTTCTGGCTATTTAACCTAAGGTTGCCTGGAAGAGATCGCCTAAAGGCCGCCGATTGGACTTTTTTAAGTTCAAAGTTGACGTTCTATAATTTTAGTTATTTTTAGTGCAATAAAGAGTTAACTATCTTATTTTTCTATGATTTCGGATTATTACATTACTAGAAATTGCGCAAGGTTTTCGAGCATGCACGCTTCTTTCGCGTTTTTTGCTCTCATTAATACAGATTATAATTTACATAATTTGGAGTTAGGTATGTTTTAAATTTTAAAATCTAGCCTACTAGAAAGAAACAGCTCAAATCAAGATTGTAGGCAGATTCTAGGTACTATATATTTTTAAAATTAAAGCTCTGATAGGAATAGCTACAAATTTTCACGCTCGCTTTTCTTGTGCTTTTTGACCCAAATAATTATCGATACAAATTTTACTATGCTTTGGAATATTTGTATTCAAACATGAATCCTAGCTATAAAAAAGCTCTGAGAGAGAGCCATAATACAGCATTACTATTTATAGATAGATAGATAACTCTTTATTGAAACACACAAATAAAAATCTTACAACTAAAAAGCTATCTTATCTTCTATCTTCTTAACTTTTCTTTTGTGTTTATATGTAGTGATCACGCAAGATCATTGAAGAAGGATGTAGGTAAAACAAAACTAAACGGCGGCGGACGTGGTTAACCGCTAACTGCAAACACCGTCATCACCACAGCCACTAATCTATGTTTTTTTTAATTATTTATGATCCGTTTAAATTTCCAAACATCTAAATGAATTGTTATCAATAACATATTAATTGAACGACGCAAACCGATTAAGAGTTCCTCTAAAAACTAAGTAGGTATATTGGTTGACGCATGAATGAATGGTGTTAATTACTGAATCTTGCTAATGGACTAATATTTCTTCTATGCTAATGGCAATATTGATGAACTAGTTGAGCCCGCGGCTTCGAACGCGTGGTCATTTCTCTAGGTTAAAAGTACTTTAAGCGCTGTTCCAAGACCTAAAATACCAATATACCGACATTTAACCAAAATTCCTTCAGCTGTCAAAAAATATTTTTATCGATGGCTTTACTCATCGGATTGAGATACAAAGTACACCAGTTTTTAACTCAACCCCTAAGCTATCCAACAGTGAATACTCCATCGCAATCAGTTCAGTAGTTTTTACATGATGCTCGAACAAACAAACAAAATTTAAATAAATGTTATATTTTTGTTCAGTAGCTTTTGAACTGAACAAGAATAGAAGAAAGAAGCATTTTTTATTATCTTCGTTGTACAGTCTTTTTCGTACTTATTGCTTTATTATAAGTATAGAATAGATGATATTACCTCAGTAGTCACTTGCCAAAGTGATAGCGAAGTATAAAGAAAATCCATCAAAACACGCAAACGAAGAAGCTAAATAAAGTATACATTATAGCCCGGAAAAGAGCCAACCTATTCAGCAATGCTATATAAATACTTGATTGTCACACACTGAGAAAACGGCAATCTTCGCAAATTGACTGCGTTAGCGTGGCCTTTCATACTGGCACGCGATGCATTGTCAATGGGAAAATATCGACATTGTCATATCTTCAAGTGCCTTATTTGCAACAACAGGTTTCATGATGCTAGGATTTAAATGGTTCTTACTGTCAGGAAAAACGTTGCTTGAAAGGGGTTTAAGAACCGGGTCAGTATGCCTCAAACTTGACTACCAGTTTACATTATGCAAGTAGCCTGCATGCAAGGTGCAAGTCGCATGTAGTTGCGTAATCCCTATCTACCTGCACACACAAAACAGCTTGACTGAAATTGTTGAGTTATTTGGCAGTAAACTGTCTCGGTGAGCTCGCTAATATAGCATCTAGTGCCAGGGTCAGGGTCAAAAAGCCGCTGCGAATTTGTAAGAAATTGCTGTTAGGAAGATAGTTTCAGGTAGGTTGCACGCTAAGAGATCGCATAAATCACCATCGAAAATGACAGAAGATAGTAATCTTAAATAATCCAAAGAAATAATCAAACATCACGCCTGATTCTCCTTGCTGTGAATGTACCGTATTTTTTCTCGAACCCTTATTTTCCAGTTATCTAACAATACCTTCTCTCTCATTCCAGCTTTATCGAACAAGACAAAGTGTCCGGCTTCTGGACATGGATGTTCGTGCTATCCAAGTTGCCAGAACTGGGTGACACCGTGTTCATAGTGCTGCGCAAGAAGCCTCTGATCTTCTTGCACTGGTACCACCACATCACCGTACTCCTATACACCTGGTACTCTTTCACTGAGTACACGTCTTCCGCCAGGTGGTTCGTGGTCATGAACTATTGCGTGCACAGGTGGGTTCACTCTTCAATATTTTATATAAACTGACATGGCCACTAACGCTAAAGTCAACATTAGAAACGTGATATTTATATTAGCTGAAATGGCCACTAACGTTAAAGTCAACATTAGAAACGTGATATTTATATAAAATGACATGGCCACTAACGCTAAAGGCAACATTAGAAACGTTATATTTATATAAACTGGCATGTCTTCTAACGCTAAAGTTAACATTAGAAACGTGATATTTATATAAACTGACAAGTCTTCTAACGCTAAAGTTAACATTAAAAACGTGATATTTATATAAACTGACATGGTCACTAACGCTAAAGTCAATATTAGAAACGTGATATTTACCAAATAAAAATATCGGGGCAATAAGAAGAGCAGAGAAGAACGTGTAAGCAGAGTGCGAGTTTCGTTTGAAGTGGTATTGTGAACAGTGGTATTCAGTGTTCATAACAAAAAACGAGCACGCAAGATACACCGTTTTGTTAGCTCGTGGAAAAACACCCACTTGAATTTTATCCGTCATCATGGCGCTTGCAATATTATCCATGATCATGGGTTTCCCGAACAGTTCGCCGAATTACCCTTGAACGATACAATTGTACACAGAGACCACGCTTCGCCGTTGAACTGTAGTACGAAAAAAATATCATTATTTCTATCGGTAAGGAGATATTTCGTTGAAGCATGTTTCGACAAACCATTGTATCTACAAGACTATCAGCCAACCATTTATTTATTGGAGCGTATCCTCGGAGAAATGTGCTATTGGTTAATAATTTTCTCGTACTACCGTTCAACGGCAAACCCTGCTTTCTGTGTACAATTGTATCGTTAAAGGGTAATTCGGCGAACTGTACGGAAATCTGATCATGGCGTTTGGAAAAGTGTCATAATATCAGGAACTGAAAACAAAAGAAGTACATGGCATAAATATCCCTTTTCTTAAGTTGATGTTAGGGTTAAAAGATGCTCTCGACCTACATGCATTTATATTTTTTTTACTTTAGCTACGTAGGTATTTGTATTGACGCACTCATTGATCAGGTAATATTATTTTTCTTTTTCAAGAATTGTGGAATTATTGATAGCTAATATTTGATAACATTTTGTAGAGTTCAGATGTGTCAATAATAAATGCGAACGTTCTACGTACCTACGCAGGTGTTATGAAGTTATTGTTGTATGGCGTAGGTAGAATAGGTACGTGAACAAATGTTACGGATATTTGCCTGTTAAAAGTATTTTCAGTTATGTAATCAAAAATTGATTTTGCGGGCCACTTCTTTGAAATTCCATTCACGGCCGCAATTTCAATTTTAAATATGTCGTAAAACAATTTTAATATCTCCACATTTGACTAGTCCAGTTTGGTAGTGGTAGACCTTTAGCAGGATAGTACCAAACCTTTGATATTCAACCGCCAAACAATCGTGTGCTTTACTGTGATGTTTCCAGCGAAGTTACTGACTGGGCAATGAGACTTACAAACCGATGTATTCCAAAAATCTCGGTGGCATTGTAACTCAACTAGCAGGCATGGCGCTTGCCATCAGGCAACGAACTTCTCATCTCGTCACTTAATTGTATACAAAATCAGTCTATTACTACTAGCTGCGTTTCAATTTTCCCGGTACATAAATAGCCTTTATTCTGAGTCTCTCCTGTTAATAACTTGCGCAAAATTTATCAACATTTCCCTAGGCTAGCCACGCGCCGCAAGGCTTAAAATCGTATAAGACCACGGGTACCGTGACTGACATTCGGCAGCAGGCGTAACCGCAGGTTTCAGGGGATAATTACTGAATGCTTACAATTACAATGTTTTGAGTTACTGTTCTAGAAAGCTATTGAACGTACCAATATGGATAAGTAAAAATAATAGCATATAAATAATTATTCAATAAACTACAGCAGTTAGATTCGAAAAAAAGTGATGAAAGTCAGTCGCGGAACTTTAGGTACTTTGTGACGATCATCAGTCGCAGAACACTAAACACAAAACTATTTTGATATGTTCCTTACAGTATTATTAGACGTAATGACACAAAATACAACCACAAAATCACTAAAAACAACACAAATAAAGAATCACAATGACTGTCGATGACGTCACACGGGCAAATTTGACTTCCAACTTCATGTACTTACATGAAATGTACTAACATCGACCGATTTTATCAACCAATTAAATTCCTCGATTCTAGCTCTGTTCATTCATATATAATACTCTTAAGAAACTTTATTCCAAGTATATTCAAATAAGGCTTGCATCCGTTTTTTTTAACCCAAGTGGCTTTATTATTATATAATAAATTTGAGCCTAAAAGCCCTAATGGCCCGCTAAAGGACAGGAAAGAACAGTTATTTAGTTTCTTGAAAGCAAAAAACGTGTGAAAAGAGTTGTCTACTATCATTAACGTCTCAGTTATTACTCAAATCAGTATATGTATCTACGAATATGAATGAGTGTACGAATGTACACACACAGATACCTACCTTCAAATCAAACTAAATAATTGTGAATAATTGGTGGCCAATAGCACTTTAGTCTCAATTGAACTCCAGCCTGGTTACGTCAATAGCGAGTATCGAATAAGTGGCGAAAATAGATGTTAATGTTCGCGAACACGGAATACAGATGTTAAATTTCATAACATTGATTGATAGGTATATACGTAGGTACGTTGGCCGAGTGGTCTATTTTGATTCAGGGCAGTAGTACCCAAGTTGCCCAAGAATGCTGTTTCAATGTTGTGGCGAACATTGCTTAGTTGGTTGTGTGCCATAGGCCGTGAGTTAAAAATAAGCAAGCGCTACCGATGAAAGTGTGATTGGTGATGTTATAAAGCCTTCTTGGTAGGGCTCTTGTGTCCGCCTAGCTACCTTATACCATAACCCAGGAAAGGACACGGCCCGTTTTGCTAGCGCTTTCTGCCTAGTTATTAAAAGTTCATGTTCATCAATAATTTAATGTTATTTGTATTGAAGATTACCCTATTACTAATTGCAAATAAGCAACATCTCTCAAGAACTTCTAGTTTTAAAGATAATGACAAGATACTTTTTTACAAGTTGAAACACTTAGAAATAGCTATAGAGGCTCTCAGGCACTCCATTTGAATTTGTTTTGAGAAAATCTTTTGAATTATACAGTGTTTCAATGAATAATTACTATTTTTAGATATAATCTTTACATAGCCCACTCAAAATTCATTTTTACATACTTACGTCAATTGATAGCTATCGTGTGAGCTTCGTAAGTAAATGCGTTGATAGTGAGGATACATTATACCTTCGCAAACGTTGCGTGGCTATCATGTGGCTATGCTGCAGTAGATACACCTCAATCAAATCAGTCGCATAAATATTTATCCAAAACGTGAGCAAAAATGTGTCCGTAGTAACGAACGATGGTAAAGATATATTTGTAGAAGAAATCAGTCCGGGAGAAAAGCGAAGGTTGTCGGTTTTATAATGCACTAACAAGATCAGAATTATATGGTGTACCATACACACGAATGCAAGCGCAACGGAGTCAATGAATAGCTACTTGTGATAACTACTAAAACGTAGTGATTATATTCTCTTTGATAACTACAAAATGCAAAAAAGTATTCACAAGTTACATGACATAGTGTGATTTGACATATGTCTGATATTTCTCGTAGTCCGCTTTTGCTAAGTGAAAAGCAAAATCGTATTGAATTATTTGTTAGAACGAAATAACAAACAAATAATCAAACCAAAAAATCTTGCAATTTACAATATTATTTTTAATAAACATTATGTGCATTCACTTTAATTTCTGATTCATTTTTCATTTATAAGTTTATTTATCATCGTACATACATTTCGTTGAACGGAAAGTAAGACATTCAAAATGTCGTTGATTTTCAGATAGAACAATTTAATTACTTTTAATAGCAGCCCTTTAAAGCCTGGAGTTTTAGACATACATAACACATGCCGTAAATTCTATATATTTTTTGTGAATATTAATAATTACCTGCAGTCAAAGTACGTTCTAGGCAAAAACTGGCCATGTCCTTTGTCGCCAGGCTTGGTTCGGAATGTTCCAAAAGTAATAATTGAGAGCCAGAATACTATAAAATCAACTATGCTACACCACAGAATATGGTATAGTACTTACTTACAGCAAATCACAGACCAACGTAAGGAATGGAAACTCCGGCCCGCGCAATCTAAGTCCCCGCAACTCCGGCCGCAGTTCGAGGGTTCATGACGCGAGTAGGTAGTATCCAATACTACACGCCCAAATCTAATAGGTAACCGGTTGGTATGAATACTAGCGGTTTGTCTTTTCTATTGTTCGCGTAGGATGTTTGTGTTTGGTTACTAGAAATATTTTTGCAGCACTTATACATACACACATTTGGTGCGTATACAAACGTCATCAGTCTGTTGTGAGAGTAGCATGTATTTAAATCAACGCGGTTTCAGTAGTTATTAATAGAACATACAATATACATGAATGTATAATTTTCAAAGTACACAATGTTCGTTATTTTATACATAAGTCATTGACATAGTACCTGTAATTCAATGACATAAGTGGAATATAGAAAAACTACTGAATGAAACAATAACTGTGCATATTTCTCGTTTATCCATTAGTTTTTATTCTAAAAAAGTATTACTTGATAAAAAATGGATTACATTAAATTTGTAATACTTACTGATAAGTTGCACTGACTATTAATATGTACTGATGGCGATGCCCTGTGGCTTCTCTCGCAGAAAAGATAAAGACCCAAAGACCACAACATGCCCCATGTTTTATTTGGTTTTAAACTTACATTTAAAATCAAATAAAACATTCTAAAATCATATAAAAAAGTTTATATTACAATTGATATATAAACATTAGAAAAGGGATATTTACCATAGAAATTATTTGAGTTTCCGATATATATATATATATATATCCACGGTAAATATCTATTTAATGTTAACATGTCAAGTACAGTCGCATTGTTTGCTTCGCCATCACTGAGTTAACCTAACCACCTTAACTAGCATCGTATATAACGTCACATTATTTGTTTTCCAGTGTGATGTACTCGTACTATGCCCTAGTGAGCATGGGCAAGTACCCGCCCAAGTTCCTCGCCATGACCATCACGGCGATGCAGCTCACGCAGATGATCGTCGGCTGCGCGATCAACATCTGGGCGCACAACTACATGGCCACGGCTCCCCCTCACACGTGCCACATTAGCCAAATCAACATTAAACTGTCGATGGCGATGTACTTCTCGTACTTCGTCCTCTTCGCACAGTTTTTCTACAAGGCCTACCTTTCGTCGAAAACTGGCAAGAAGGTCAAAGTGGACCCTCCACAGAGTTCACCAGCACCTATCGAAAATAAGTTTAACGGCTACCCTCGACAAAGGAACGGCATCGTCGCCGCGCACTAGTCACATTGTGATACTTTTATAATGGCTGTTAATAGTTTTGCTGTTACGACGATTCGGGGGCGGGCCCAGTACGACAGTACGAATCGTTTGTAGTACTATTTAAAAGTAACGTTCCGCCAAAATGTGGGAGTTAATAGATCCAGATTTTTTGTAATCGATTTTATTTTTATCGAGTTTGTACTCGAATCGTCAGGATGCAACGTGGTCCACGAGTTACATTCCATGCTAGAATCGTTTTGTACGCAGGGCGGGTCCACGGCTTTAATTAATTCGCTTGTTTATGGAAAGTGGACGCGTTGGAGTCGCCACCATCGCACTAACACTTTATTGACTCGATTAAAATGGAGGTTTTGATCGATGAAAGATTTTTCGTCCTGAAGGATAAAGATTGTTAGTCCATAGAAATGCTTTTATATGGGTTGACAAGAATTTGTTGATTTTAGAAAGCGTTTTTGTAATTTTTGTAAGTTTTAGATTATTTTTTTCTTGAGTATTTGGTAACCTTTTAACGGATGATGGAAAAACAACTTAAAGCTGTGGAAATAGAGTTCAGATTGATGTTTTTTTTTTCTTTAGTTCACATTAAGAGGCTCAGAAGGAAACAATTTAAACAGTTGGTTTTAATTCAACTTAAGTATTTACTAAAACACTATCAATATTTGATACGAAATAATTTATTAGGCTGTCCTTTATTCTACCTTTAGACAAATCTCGAAACAGCCAATGAGTTACTCACAACTCGTTATGAAGTAAAACATTTTCATATATTTGAGATTTACTTTTTTGACTATTTTTTTGTTTAAATCAATGTAACTCATATTCTCAAATAGACGATTCTCGACACGCCGATATAAAAGCAGTGCTATTTTTATTGTTATCGTATTTATTACGTTAAATCGAGTGATTTTTGTATAATTTATTTGTAAAGAGGGTAGTTTTAAAGTGAGATCTTGCTTGCGCGCGTTCCGTTTGGGATATACTTTGTTCTATGCTTGTGAGACAAGTGCACAAAGTGTGGTTCCTAATAGTGGAATAAGCAATAATTGTTATATTGAGATACCCTTGGGCTTTAGAGGACGCAAGCGTCAATCCAACCAAGTTCGTTCAAAAACTGTGTCCATGCCGCCATATTGTAGTTACATTTAATTGTATAGAGTTATTAGTATTGTCGAACGTTCTCTGAAACTCAAGGACGTAAGCGTGTTATGTGCGCTGACACTTGATCAAATATTTAATTAATAACGAATTCCTTCTTAAGAATGAGGTTTAACGACCTTTGAGATTGCCTGACTTAACTGCCGGGAGCTTCACACGTTCTTTTCTTCTAAAAGGAAAAGAACGCGTTAACTCCAAACGAGCAGGTTCAAAATTAACGGCATAAGTGAAAGTTGAAACGCTTCATGTAACGCAACGTTAACAATAACGTTAGAAGTGAGCGCGTGAAAGCCTCGTGTGTGGACGGTCGCATTGCGCAAACCCGGCGAGCGTGAACATAGACTTAATGAGCGTAGGCGGCCCGCTGGCGCTGACGTTGGACGCATACAAATTAATTAAGACAACCAATGTCCAAACTAACGTCATAGGAAAGCTTGGCGTCGGAAGGTCTACTACAAGATTCGATAAACGATATATCGGTGGCATTTTACTGTCGCACGTATGACGATGTACGAATAAAGCAGACGGAACCTGGTCTTCTTTTCTTTTACAGTGCCACCAACTTATCTGTTAACTGAATGGTGGCGTGAGTGTTCCAGTCAATCAATAAGTAGGCCAATCAAACACAGAAAAATACAGAAAATATGAACCTTTTTCGTGGCGGCTGTAGTTCCTTTTTTTGCCACTTCACAGGTAAGTTGGTTGTACTGTTAACTTTAATTTCAAAAACCAAATGTTCACAGTAGAAGTTTACTGACATGGTCAATAACTTTGAAACGGGATATTTAAAAGTCACTGTCGCAAGCGCCAAGTTTTCATAAAAGTTCTGTCTCGCTGACTAAAGTTTGTTTCTCTAGATAATCTCCTTTCTTTGACAGTCTATCTTACCACGTGAAGTTGGCGAAATTGTGGTGCATCCTCCATAAAAGCCACTTAACCAGAATTAAAAAAGCACTTTTTTAATTAGATGGATAATAATTATTTAATTCAACAAATCGATTTCTACTAAACTACTTTTGATGAAATTTATATGGGACACTCACATTTTTAATTTAAAAATACATTCGGATCCGCATGATAGAGATCTCCTTGTGGTAGTAAATGAAAAAGAAACCAGACTTTTAGGCTTAAAGAAAAGAGGACCGAAACTCCGCTCCGTCTGCTTTATACGTTTCTGAAGAAATACTTGAATATAATGACACCGATATATCGTTAATCGAATTGCGGTAGAGCCTCAAGTCACTTTGTGATTGTTAAGTATTACCTCCCGTTGAAGCTTCCAGCTAAGATTGCTCGCCTTCCCTCTAAATTTAGTATAGACCTTATACGCTGTATAAAAATTTTTACACAAGAGGTGTGCGGTTAGCATAGGTTTAGCCGAAAGTCAATTTCGATTAGTACCGTTTTGAATAGAAAAGTCACAAGAAATTAGGCAGTTCAAATTATAGGCCGTTCTATCGTTGTCCACTCCGTTGCTTGAATTGTGACTTAGACTAATATGATGTAGACAATTTTTATGATAATTTATATCGTACGTTTGGTTGGGATTGATATAGATTTAATAATGGGTTACGGGGTATGTGTTGCTGAGTACCTACTGTTAACTACTAATGCAAGCCAATGCGGATTGAGTCAATCGGACCTACAAGGAGGTCGCAAGTACACACATATTGTGACAATTTTATTTTGTATAGTTTTAAATTATACTCCCTTTTTATAAGGTCATTTAGGTTCATACGAAATAAATGGTTTACAATTTATAAAAAACTTGAAAGTTTTCTAAGATACTAAAAATAAATCTATTTTTGGTTGTTATTTTAGCATATTATTTATGTGAATCTAATTATATAAATCTTCTTCTTAAGATTCTTCTTACATCATAGCTTTGAAGCATTTTTTTAGCTATTTTTTTTTTGTAGTATTGTTTATCTTTTTAATGTACAACGGCTTAACTCTTCCTCCGAGTCATTTCTAAGAAATGACTTATACTCCGTTACAGGTACAAGAGAAACATCGACATCCGGCATTTACTATTTATTTAATTATTATAAGTACCTTGGTTGTAGCATTTACAAGTAACGAAGTTATTAATGTTTTCGATAGAACGTGTAGTCATAAGATTAAGTATAAATAAAATAGCGACGCAGATGCGATACCGAGCCTTACCCCTTTGTACCGAGAGCGACCCTTACAGTGCTCACTAGACTAGCTTAATGTGTTCCACTTTACCTACACTCTCTTGAGAGCACCAAGCTACAAGAGTGTGTTTGTAATCTATTGTTAAAAACATAGTTAAACATTTAAACGGGACTTAATCTAAGTTTGCATTGTTTGTCGTGACAATTCTGAATTTTTACAAAACTAAATGCGGGTAGTTGGAGACAACGCTCGCCCTTCTCGATACTGACACCCGCTACTTCAGTCTTCTCGTGACCACGATCAATGCAACTTGATCGAAACAATTAAAAATTAAAATTATGTTTTTAGCGCGATTATGTCCTGTTTAAATATTGATCTATGTGTTCGAATCGCGAAAGTTATATTGTTAAAACATGCTCAAAGTGCAAAACTAGCTTTTAGGGTACCTTTAACTAAACGTATGTCTATGTTCGAGGATCACTGATCTTGAACTTGTCATTTCGGTTCAATTTGTTCAGTTGTGAAGAACCATACGAATGTGTGAGGTAGTGCTGGCCTCTGGTGTCAGTTTGTCAGGCCGCCCAAGGCCTCTGACATGGCTTAACGACCGCTATTAATCAATAACAGCCGGGACCGACAGCTTAACGTGCCCTCCGAAGCACGGAGCGATGGAAAACCGCACATAACTTAGAAAAGTCATTGGTGCGGAGCTTAGGACCGAACCGGTATCGTTGGATTCTAATTCGCTTTTAATAATATTATTTCTCTGTTAGGTTAGAATTGGAAGAAAATTCTAAAAGTTCGCCTAAGTACTTGTATATTCTTGAGCAAAACCTATTTCTGCTCCTCTACACAAAAGTAAGCCTTGACAACAGTCGGGTGTAAGCCTGAACGTGAGCCATGTTTCCACGTGTAGAGTAAGTACCCCTACCAAGCCACATATATTGTGAATATATGTGGGCATATGTTCACAATATTTGTATGTACACATATGTGTGGGCATTGTAAGTACCTATACTTAGCAGATTCACTTTGTTTGTGTAGGTTAAAATAGATATTGCCTACTCATAGACAGGGTCGTATCTGTTTGCGATGTTTATTATTAATCTTATGTAACTAGCGGTCACAGTTCCATGTTCAATAGGATATTTTAAAAATGTCTATTTTTGTGAATGTTTTGTGAAACACTACAAAAAAAAGGCAAAAGGGCATTGTATGTACAACTCTTAAAGTGGAATTATTCTTGCAATCATTAATTTGTATTTCCTGGGCAAATAAAGCGTTAATGCGTAATCATTATGTTGGTTTTATTTCAGTGTTTGAGTTTATGTTTACAGTAGTCGCAGCGGAAGTTTGTGTCTCGGAAGTTGTCTGCTAGTCGCTGCGCAAACTGATATTTTTCAGGGGCAATCCCAATGTTGCAGGTGAAGATAGCATTGTATAACCACAGTACATATATAGTCCTTACGGACAGTAGTGTATCGAAGCATTGTTTTCGAGTTTGGTATCAAATATCACTCGGAGACCGAAGGTTGCTACTGACAGGTCTTTACCGGGCTACAAAAAAGGAAAGTTGAGATTTTATCAGAATACCAGTGATAATTGTCACACAGGTATTCTGATAAAACTAATATAATAATCATCATTTTTTAAATGTTATAATATGATGTCATTTTTATTAATCCTGTCTGTTCACGCGAAAACTACTGGGCCGAGTGCGATGCGGTTTATAGCTTAGGGTTTGACTACAAAACTGGTGTTAGAAGCCGAGTATTGATATAATACTGTCGAACGGGGAACGTAATTTGGTATTTTGTATTTTATAGGTACTCGTACCTACATTTGGTCCTCGAATAACACGTAAGTAGATTACTTTTCACTCAAAGAAATGACCAAGCGTGCAACGCCGCGCAGCTAGTACATACAATGAAGCAGTAAGTAACAAAAGGTAAATACAAAGAAAATTATTAAAAAAAAATGATTTAAAATATGCTCCTGAACAAGTATTTTTAATCGACTTCACAAAAGGAGACGGTTATATGTTCGGCTGTATGTATATGTCAGTCTATATCTCCGTCAATTGTGGACCAATTTAAAAAAAACTTTTTTTGTTTTTTTTATAGTGTATTTACGAGTATGGTTCGCACATGACGTAAAAACTTTTTTTTCTTTTTTTTTATTACTGACTAGGCAATCGTTTGACCACGATCTCACCTGATGGAAAGCGATGATGTGGTCGAAGGTGTAGCACGCTTGCCTAGTAGATACCTATTCAACACACCGGGGTTATAATTTACCGGAAACACTGATAAGGGCAGGGCATTCCACTCCTTTGCAGTTCTTATAATAAATGAAGAAGCGTAACGCTTCGTTCTTGTGCAAGGTATTTCAACCATGAAAGGATGGCACTTTGCTGATCGTCTAGTCGTACGGTGATGGAAAGGTGATGGGGGAATCAGGTTGTGCAGTTCTTGTGCACACTCCATAGTGCAAAACTACTGGAACATTAAAATGCGGTTTTCACTGCTGGATTATGGAAAGCTAAGGTTTTGACTTTAAAACTAATGTACCTACCTACCTACTTTGTATCTCAATTCGATGAGTCGATCAATCGATGAAAAAATATATGACCGCTGAACGAAATTTGAAAAAGAGTAGGTACTTTATCCTACTTTTGAACTTTGGTCCTGGAATACAAAGACTACTTTTTCCCCAAAAAAATGACCACGCAGGCAAGGCAGCGGCGGATAAAATAACTACTCGATACCCTAATTATTTAAATTTATTTCTTTCGGTGTCACATGGAAGTAAAGGGGAGCCAAGTGGACGGTGGCAAAAATACCGATATATTTTGTGAGTTTTTAGAGTCATTCAAACATCCATACACAGTGAAATATGTAGGGGCTATTTTGTCAGGGCAGGGTAGGTCATATGCCAGGAGGCCCGCTGATGGAGAGAAGTACCCAAGCACGACCGAAGAAAAACAAAACTGGCCGGCAGAATCGTAAAGATATGAGAATATTCCAAGAATCTGTAAAGGTTCGTGGAATATTCACAAATGTTTGACATTTAAACAAAGTGGATGCGTTGGTCGTATAGACATTTCTTACTGTCGTTGATGCGTTGTCGAAGGTTTGACAGAAAAAATAAGTTATTTTTTTGGATCCCAAGCCCAAAGGCGGGTCAAAAAGAGTGGACTAAAGAGTACAATACTGATATATATAATATACTAGCTGTACCCGCGGCTTAGCACACGTGGTCATTTCTCTAGGTCAAAAGTAGACAATTTACCTACTATTCTAAGACCTAAAATACCTATATAGGTGCCAACATTTGATCAAAATTCCTTTAGCCGTCAAAAAGTTTTTATCAATTTCTCGGCTTCTCATCGGATTGAGATACCAAGTACGCCAGTTTTTAAGTCAAACCCCAAGCTATCCAACAGTATCACAATCGGTCCAGTAGTTTTTACGTGATGCGCGTACAAACAGACAGACATTCAAACATACACTATTTTTGAAAATGTTTTTTTCTTTTTCAGTAGCTAATAAGTAAAAGGTGATCCGTGCGTCCTCGAACGTGTATGTGAACGGGCCCAAGTAAACAAAGAAATGTCACGATAAGTCACTATCAAAGTGACATGCCAGTTGGCCAAAACATTTTTCCCTCGTGAAAAAAAATTTTGTTTCTGTTTCTCCCGGCTTTGCTCTCGCGCGGCACCTTTGCTGTAGTATGAGCCTCATTGTCTTAAAAAAAGCGATGTACAATCTGTCATACTACTAGTCATATTCATAAAACTACCAATAGTCTAGTACGAATAGTTTTAGATTTGTAGCCTTTTTAAGCCTGACAGCTATCATCCAAAACGGAGATATCGATGAGATCTATCACTTCTGTAAAGAACGAGTAGTTAAAAAATATATAAACATATATTTAAAAAAAAACGTTTTTCGTTTTTTTTTTACCTAAATCTCTTTCCCGTTGTGGTAAGGTAAAGGTATGTAGGTAGGGTAGGTGGGGAAAACGGTAAAAAATATTGCTTTTTACCGAAATCCCCACTGGTGGGGACGGTCTTGTGGGGATTTCAGGAATAATCCCTCTGTGGTATACAGCTACATGTCAAAGACGAAGACTTTCTAACGAGACTTTCTATTTTATTTATAATATTCTACATGTTTTTTATGATATTAGATGTTAATTTTGACATTTGTATATGCTATTATTTTGCCTATTTACAATAAAATACATTGATTTTGCGGAAAGAATTAGCGGCTGAAGTGGCAATCCGGTCACATAAGTCGAAGAACCGATAACCGATGGACTAGGAGAGTTCTTGAGTGGAGACCACCTGAGTAGGATAATATTGGGAATTCTACTCCAGGCCTTACGTTCGCTTCGCTCACTGCAGGACGTTCGCTTACGCTCACTCCTGGGAGTAGAATTCCCAAAATTACCGCTGTACATTCAATCGTTTAAACCGTTGGCTAACGTAACGTGAGAGACGATGCGTTTGCGAAGTTAATGAGTGTGAGGTTTGTTTCGATCGATAATAATAATAAACACTTTATTACACCAGAAATAAGGAACAAAAATAGAATAATTTGTTTTAAAAATAGGCACAATGGGCGGTCTTATCGCTAAAAGCGATCTCTAAACGATCGATCTCGATATGTCTAAGCAAAATAATTATTATATTTAATTTAGGTACTTACATTTGAGACTAGTAGACTTAGACTCGCATGCGATGAAATGATCTTCTTTGGAGAACATAAAATCATTTCAAATAAGTGCAGAATATTTACTCGCTATGAGTTTATAATAATAATAATAATAACTTACATCAACGTATCTTTATTCTTTTGATTCAGATTTACTAACATAAAGTAAATAATCTAGTTTGATACTAATAATCGCCAGATTGGCTCGTATTTTTCGCGATTTAAAGATCTATTTTATTCTGATTCAGATTTAACATATAATGAGTTGATACTAATAATCATGACCAGTTTGGTTCAAAAACTTATTTTCTATACCAGTTTGGTTCGAATTTTTCATGGATTACTTAAAATAAAAAATATCTTTTAATCTCAATTAATATTCATGACCAGATAGGCTCAAAGGGTTTATTTTGATATTAGTTTCGTTTAAGTCTTTCATGAATAACTTAAAATAAAAAAAACTTTTAAATTAATTTAAGATTCGTGACCAGTTTGGCTCAAAGACAGAATTTTATATTTGATATTAGTTTCGTTCAAGTCTTTCACGAATAACTTCAAATAAAAAAATATATTTTATATTAATTATCCGCGACCAGAGTGGCTCAAAGACTGAGTATTTTATATTTGATATTAGTTTCGATCAAGTCTTCCACGAATTACTTAAAATAAAAAAAATAAAAATTCAAATTCAATTAATAACCATGACTAAGTACGGTTCAAAAATTCATAGATTTATATTCAAGTTTTCCATGATTATTGTATCTAATGATATCTAAATAAAATTATTTAATTTAAGCCAGATTGATTCATATCCTTGACGAGACATAATTAATATTTTTTTCCGTCTATAATTTTCATATGTAAACATTAATTTATATCTAAAATTTTATGTTAGCTATAATGGTTTGGCTCAAAAGAATTTTAAAATTAGACCATGATTAACTGATATAAAAAAAAACTTTTCTGCAATTACTTTTATTGAATTAAAGTGTTCCTGAAATACATGAATAAAAAGTCATTTTTTGGGTATAATTTAACTAGTATAACGCTTTAACTATTTTGATTTATAATTTAAAATGAAATATATCTCAAAGTTTTTGTGTGAATAATTATAAAATTACATTGAAACAATTTCCTTGAAAGCTTTAGTTGTTATCTAAACCAAATACACGATAGGTACAATTAACTATAATTATAACTTAGCATAAATATTCACATAAAATTAAATTTTTCACACACATAGGTACACTCACTTCTTTAACTAGAAATACATTAAATTTTCTCACAGTCAATTGAGACGCAATACGAATACAGTTCGCGAAATTTGATGTAAGCAAATTTAGCGCTAAGTACAGTTGACAACAAAAGTATGCATACTAAAGTCTTTGTAATGTGCCCTCCGGCTAGGTGGAACGACGATATATGCAAAGTGGTTGGCAGCAGTTGGAAGAGAAGAGCCGAACATCGGGCATAGTGGTGTGCTTTGGGAGAGGCCTATGTCCAGCAGTGGACTGACACGGGCTGATGATGATGATGATGATGATGATAAAAAAAACTTGAACCAAAATTGTTGTTACGTTTGAAGTCGCTATAGCCAAATTATTTTCCCTATAAAGTTTTAATTATTTCCCTTTAAGTATACTTTAAATTCACAGGACTTTATTACATCGCTATAACCAAAAAACTCGTTCAACCGAGGTTGTTATAAATGAAATCCATTGTATTTTGTAAACAAAAACTTATTGCGTCGGTAAAACTATTTTGTTTTAAACTTATTTGAATCCATGATGTAAACATGGATTATAATTTAATAGAACATGTTAGGTATACAAAACTCAAGATATCAATGGTATGTATTGATACTTTGATAAAATGTAAAATAAAAAATAAGTTTTTATTCTTTTTTTTTACCTTATATTATTATTATCATTATAGAAACATGTTTTTTTGTCTGACTGTACCAACCAGTGTAGATAGAGGTTCGTAACATTTTTTATCAGTATTGTAATGTTTATTTTTTTTGTAGTTTTGATGATTTTGAGACATTTAATTTGTACTTATAAAGGTGGTATTACATACATGTATGTATATAATCATGTAAGTAATAAAGTGACACACAAAAAAATGAATGTGTAAAAAAAAGTGTTGTAAAGAGCGTATTTTCAAAATAATAATAAAAACAGAAATGTGTATTGGTATAATAGTAAGTAGTAGTAGTAAGTAGTTGTTTATGAGGCGTTATAATCAATATGTCACGATACTACATAGTTTTTCAAAAATCTTAGAGAACTTACTATTATGAAGATTTTATCCACAGGTTAAATACATCTGGATTTTACCATAAATGTTGAGTAATCAGTTGATATGCAAGTCGACACTGAAATATATGCAATTCAGCCATACATGTTAAACACAGAATAAATAATAGTAGATGCGATGTTGTAGTCAATTAGAAAAAAAAATTATTTTCAGTATTTACCATACTTACCTATTGTAACGATATATAAATAGTTTTTTTCATATTTCTATGGATAAAGGTAATAAAAAATAAATTGGGGCAAGTCAGACCAAAAGTGGGGTGAGTCGGGATTCTTGCCCCATTCGGTCACTCTGAACGCGAGGACGCTATACCTTTCTTCGGAATCACTCGAAACTAAAAATACTCGTTACTATTTTGAAATTAATAAAATTACCTGGATAAACTTAGACCGGAACGAGCTTCAAGAACTATTGGATCAAGACCGTTCGGTAATGTACTAGCTAGTGGGTACTATAGTGGAAGATAAAACATACAACTTAAATTCACCAATACAATCTTTATTATCCTTGGTTTAATTTTGCTAATTTACTTAAAATCTAAGGAACCGTGCCGTAGGTACATTGGACGGCCATTCAAGTTAGCATGTAAAGTTGAAGACAAAACATGCAATTTAAATTCACCAATACAATATTTATTATCCTTGGTTTAATCTTGCTTATTTACTTAAAGTCCAAAGAATCCTAGCCTGCAGATCCAACTCAGCAGCCAAGAAATACCAAGAACTAAGATTACCCTGTTATAACTAGGGTCGATATAGAATTGACAAAATTAAGTATTTACTCTAACAAAACATTGATGAATTTGCCGGCCGGCAGTGTAGTCTACTAATTTACCTTTTTCTATAGGATTTAGCCGTTATGTTAGTGAAAGTAATTCTCCATCCGACGTTCCAGCAATGTCCGATTCGCGTGAGAGGTAGCCAGGCTAGACCCCTCAGGCGTTGCAGGTGTCCAGCAGGTCGGTGGGGAACCAAAGTTCAACACTCCGGTGAACGAAATATATGGATTAAATACGATACCGCATCCCAAGAACGTGGCAGGAATCGTTGGGTATAATGTCGGCGTGGCGTGACGTATGGCAACGCGACACGGCGCCTTTTCTACTTAAATCCGGGGAAGAAGCCTCCTTCGTGGGGTGGTTTTAGTCCAGGGGGGAAAACCCGCTGTGAATGGATAGACACAACGTTTTTTAGAATTCGAGACTCCGCAAACGCCACCGCTTTCGGTTCGCTAAAATGGCGTCTCGAAAAATGGATAAAAGTGATTTCACAATCGCAATCATTACTGCCGACGATACAAAAATACCAACAGAATCTCTCACCTTTTTTACGGGTTTTATAATATGCAGGGAAAAAACTTGTCAGTCCTGCTAGGCTCTCCAGCACGAAAAGAAAGGACACGTCTCTCGCCTCCATTGCCAGTTTCTTTCTGTCGCCGGATCTAGTTTTTTTTTTATTTAGCAAAATCTATCAGAATTACATTTCGTTTCACCAGGAAACCGATCAGCGCTTACACATGGACTTTGGACAAGTAATATGGTTTTATTTTTATTTTCAAGATTTTCTCACCCTAGAAATCACATTTGTTTATTTATCGTTTCTTTAACTACTTTTGACAGCTACACAACTGCCAAGTGACGTTTAAGAATCGTTATAAACGATAGTCTATAAAACGTTCCGTACCAGACGAAAGGTACGGAACGCGGTTTCTTTGCTTCGCTAACGTTATATCATCATAAAACTATATACCGTAACTATTAAATTATGATATTGTATGGGTTTGCTTTGGAAAAACTCTACGTTCCTAAATTTAACATTTGTTGCATTTAATTGGTTTGTTTAATTTTATTTTCTATTTGCTGACATTGCGGGACCGTGCCGAACAACGGAACGGGCCCTTTTGCTTTGACAGCTAATCGATGCAAAGATAAGTAAAATTTCGGTAGAGGTCACCACCTGTCTCCGTGTTTATCAATTGAACTTTATTAATTTGTTATTTGATTTCCAGTTATTCCTTGTTCCCTTTCGTATTTATTTCAATCAATCGACCTAATGAGAGTTATAAAGTCGAGATCAGTAGTGCACGGACGTGTCGTATTCATCGAAGTGTTTATAACCTACGAACATGACTGTTGTTCTTTTGGAACTGTGAATTACAGGATTATATCATGTAAGTAAACAACGTACGATAATCTATTTTATGTACCCGATCGTCTGCTTTCGCTGGTATTCACCAAATACGAACGATAGTACTGTTTCAATCAACTATGTGCGACTTCAATGTCGTCATCTGTTAGATTCTAACAATAACAATAACATGGCTTGTCTGCTGTTTATTTACTCCAAAAACGAAGATACATTCTAATACGTGAGTATATTGAGCATTATGCAATTATAATTCTAGTTTTACTATTATAAAGATGCGTTTCTATTAGTTGTTTATGTGCTGTCTTGTTTATTCCTACTTTTACTTGTCGAATTGTTGTTTTGTATTGCTAGTTATAGGTTTATTGTTTTTTTATTTAAGTAGCGTTTTGTCAACGCTACACTATATACATTAAACAAGTGTTAATAAAATATAACTAACGCGTAGGTACAAGACATAAGTTCAAAAAACTAAAATAGCTTATATCACTCTTGCGATGAAGACAAATCGATTGATACTTCGCAAAATCGAACCAAGTTTTTAGTTTTAACACAACCCTTCCTTTGTCTTGTTATAGTCGGGTAAAAAATATATAATAAAAATTGCCTATGACACTTGGTGGTTAGTGACTCTGAATACGACGCCAATCGAACGGTCGCCGGGTTGAATCCTTTAAATTGTAATCATTTGTGTGATGATCTGAAATGTTTTCCGAGTCATTAATGTAATATTAATATTTATGTATGTGTATACGTTATCTAGTACCCATAGCAAAGGGTATCCTCGTTTGGGGTTAGGTAATTGATGTGAATTGTTTCTCTATATAAATAATACGCGGGTATAGCTACTTATTCAGGTCTAAACCTGTCATGTTTTACTGCAACATTTATGTTTTAGTCATATAGTCCTTTGTCGGTATTTTTTCAAAGGCGCCGCCTCGACCGTTTATAAACGTAAGAAGTACATAAGAAATCAAAGCTATTTTGTGTCATAATTCCTTTAATATAGAGTAAATTATATTAATTAAGTATTAGGCCCGGATTCCTCTGTCGCTGACGTCGGTCGCGTACCGTCAGTCGCGTAGCGCGCTGACCATCAGCGCCAATGAAAACATCCGTAGTGCGATACTGACCGCTCCATGGTACAGGCGTCTCCAAGTGGATTTGTTGTGGATTTGTGAAGCGGAGTTTGAATTTGGGATATTATTATGAACCCGTTTATAAATTGTTTAGTTGCTGCAGCATACTTACGCAAGCGGAGACGGCGTCAATATAGAAAAAAAAGATATCACATTCACCCAATTGTTGCTGATAGGGTGACGAATGGTGAATTTTCTACTTTATTTGAAAAGCTACGTCAGGACGAGGAAAAGTTTTTTAATTATTTTAGAATGAAAGTAAAAACTTTTGATGAACTGTTATCAAAGTTAGAAAATGACCTGAAACACTGCTCCATGTATCGAGAAATTATACCTCCAGTGGAACGACTTGCTGTTACATTGAGGTGAGTTACATAATATCAATCTATTATTGGAACATAATAATAAGAAAGAAAACAATACATTTTTGTATTAGTTTTTTATTATTTTTTGCAAAAAAGAATAAAATTGTTATTTATTTAGTTGAAGGACACATTTTACTTGTCCTCGTTGGCATTCCTAGTAATGCCATGGATGGTTTGGTATCCTTGAGAAATAATTTGGGATCCGGAGTTTAATGTATAAGAAGTAGTGGGACGTACTTCGTACAATTGTGAAACGGTATTTGACATATCAGGGAAAGTTTCATATTCATGTACGTTGATCGGATCTTGACTGCGTAAAATCGATTCAGACTGTTGAGGAAAATAAGAATCTGAAGAATTCGGTCTACTGGTTATGTCATATGGATTGTGCATATTACTAATTTCCATTGCTTTTTTGAGCATTTCTGTACGGAAAATCAGTTTTTGATGCGTTGTAAACTTTTCTGTTATTGGCAGGAGAGACATGAAAAAATTCATGTCATCATTTTTAAAAAGTTTTGCATTATCTTTGAACATCTTTAGCATCTCTTTATCGAATTCATCAGTGTCCGTCTGTTTTCTTTTTCGCTGATTTTTATTAGAATGTTTATTACGAAAATTAGAGTCTGTAGAATTTTCTTGAGCAACACTTTTCTGTAATTCTGTATTTACTTCAAGTCCTGTGCTCCTTGGTATGTCCTGACTGGACGTACTTGGCACGTCTTGATTAGATATGCTTGGGATATCTTGATTAATTGCGCTCGGTGTAGCCTGATTACTTTCGATGGAGTCCTCAACTTCAGCTTGGTGTTTTTTATCAAGAAATTTCATATCTTCAAAATATATGTACACCTTTTTTTTACTTCCTCCTGATCCGGAGGGAGTATTTTTTAAGACATTTTTGCAACGCATATATGCATCTCTTGCAGTCTTCCATCGTTGCTGCACATTTTTTTCTGAAACAATAAAAAATAAGAAAAAATAGTAAATTTAATACATATTATTACACTTTACAGATTCCTTGCGACCGGCAATACCTACATAGATCTACATTACCACTATCGGCTTGGAGAATCAACTATTGACAAAATCGTTACAGAAGTGTGTACAAAAATTTGGGATGTTCTGCACGACGAAACTTTAAGACTGCCTTCGTCACATGAAGATTGTCTGAGAATCGCTGAGGGTTTCGAATCACGAGCAAATTTTCCGAATTGCGTTGGAGCGATAGATGGCAAGCACGTCCGTATTATTTGCCCTGCATTCAGTGGAAGTTTATTCAGTAATTATAAAAAAATATTATTCAATCGTTCTGTTGGCTATGTGTGACGCTAATTACTGTTTTAAGTATATTAATGTGGGTGCTTGTGGAACAGATTCTGACTCAATAATATTTAGGGACAGTAACTTGTATGCAAAATTACAAAGCGGCGAAATAAACCTACCAGAACCAAGACAAGTAGATAACAGCCGGACACCGTTTCCTTACATGATTGTATGGGATGCAGCGTTTGGAATATCACGTCATATTTTAAGACCATACGCTCGTAGTAATATGACTCACAAGAAAAAAATATTCAACTACCGTCTTAGTAGGGCAAGACGCTACATAGAATCTACTTTTGGTATTATGTCTAATAAATTTGAAGTATTTCACAGGCCTATGAGGACTTCATTGATTAACAGCATCAAAATAGTCAAAGCATGTTGTCTATTACATAACTTTATAAGAGTTCGTGATGGATATGATGTTATTGATACTATGTCAATTGTTGGTTTAGAAAATGTTCCTCTAAACAGCTATAACATTATGAATCGGACAGGCGATACTTTAAGAGACTTATTCGCTAACTACTTTATTTCACCGGAAGGTTCTTTGCCATGGCAAAACGAGTATATTTACTAAGAAATAGCATCTACACATCCCACGCTAATTGCGCATTCCCGCCAACGACGTGGAACGGACAACGACTGATTTTATTGTAATTCGTGTGGTCTCTTGTTTTAAATTGTCGTTTCTACATAAAACTTTTGTGTATGGACATTATTAAACGTGTAGGTACAATTAGTGTTTGTGTGTATTTTTCATTGTTTTAAATTGTCGTTTCTACATAAAACTTTTGTGTATGGACATTATTAAACGTGTAGGTACAATTAGTGTTTGTGTGTATTTTTCATCACCATCCAATAATTAATAAACATAAACTATGTGCAACACTCATCATCTCATCATCCTGACCATAATTATAATGAGAACAACAATCTACCTCTTTGTTTAATGTTATTTAGCATTAATTAAAAACTTCGTAGAACTACTCGTAAATCATCAAACATTCTGGTTGTTTATATTTTTACTAATACCTAGGTAGGTACTAATATTATTATCTCCTAAACGCGTGAACCAATTTACATGATTCAAACGGATAAAATGGTTTTAGACCTAGACCTTTCATTTGACACCAAAATCGTTAAGATATCTCAACAAACAAAAAAAACACATTTTCAAGTTGCTCTCGTAATTATCTATCGCGTCGCCCAACCCCCCGCAAGATCCCCGCGTTGCTCCACGAAAGTACATTCGAGTTGAAGTGCATCATAGGTAATACAGTTCTTAATCTTAGAATAGAATATACTTTATGGTAACTGAATAGTGGTCCCAAAATGATTGATATCAAAACAGCGGGACCAATTTCCTGGAAATCCGATGCAGTTAGGTTTATAATATGCCATGCTTTGTTCTGAAATTGACAGCATGTTATTCCATTAGACTAGATTATTTTAAACACATAGATTATAATAACAGATAGATTATTTTAAAATTATTATAAACACAATTATCTTTTACTTACCGATCTCCTTTTTTTTATCATCGCCCTCATTATTGAATTCGGGAAAATGTGCTTCATAAACTTGTAACCAAAATTTTGCTCTGGCATCGCGATCTTTGTAAAGTTCATTCGATAAATCCCACAATGCAGGACGTTGGCGCACCTCGGCAATCACACGTTCGGTATCAATGTTCATGGTGGCGGGCGACTGTACGCGCGCGTGCTGACGGTCGGGAACAGAGTGAGGATGCTCATAGCGTTCTATAGCGCGTCAGTCGACCGACGAACGCGGCGCTGACGAGCGAGACCGACGCGCGTCATCAGCGGCGCGTAGCAACTCGCGCGCCGCTGATGTCAGCTTTACAGTGTGGTGCTTCATAGAACACAACGTATATTCGTACGCGCGACCGACATCAGCGACAGAGGAATTCGGGCCTTATTGCTGACGATACAGCTTATTTGCTTTAAAAGCCTCGTTTTTTTCGATAACCTCATTATTAGTGATTATTCTCTGCAGTGAAGTGAAGTAGTTCAATCGAAAAAAATATGTAAGTAAGTATTTATGTTTTTATAACTCTTTATATTTTTTTCTCATAGTAGCTTCGTTAGTTTGTTTGTCGTATGAGGTAGTGCTGGCCTCTGATGTCAGAGTTTGTCAGACTGCCTGAGGCCTCTGACATGGCTTAACGACTGCTATTAATCAATAACAGCCGAGACCGACTGCTTAACATGCCCTCCAATGCAGGGAGTGATGGAAAGCCGCACATAACTTATAAAAGTCATTTGGTGTGGAGCCTAGGATCGAACCCAGTATCGTCGGATTCTAAGTTGCACTATTGAACCGTTAGGATACCATCGCTTGGTGGTACCAGTAGCCTTGGTAATTTTCTAATATATTCGTGTTTTGTTTTTTGTTCTCAGGTCTGACTACGAATATGAGAGTGGTGGTTATCCTATACAACTAGAAACAATACAGAAAAAAAAACTTGGAAAGATCAGCAAGCGGAAGTCTACGACGCCAATTTCTCCTGATGAACCAACTCGAATTTCGCTCGACTCATATAAGTAAGTGATAATTTATTTTCAATTATATTACACTCTAGCTGCTCCCGCGGTTTCACCTGCATTTCACCACAACTTTTTTTTTTTTAAATGACAAATTTGATGGATATATTTTGCGTTTTTCTCGATGTCATGTCACTCTATGATAATTTATAAAATCTATTTTATATCTTTTTTGAGTTTATCTATTACTAACAAACATACAAACAAATCTTTTCTCATTATAATACTACTGTAGATTTATCGTAATTACTATTTCGTTCTTATGTTAGACACTTATACTTCTTACTTACTTATATTATGTTTGTTTGTCGTATGAGATAGTGCTGGCCTCTAGTGTCAGAGTTTATCAAGCCGCCCGAGGGTCTCTGATATGGCTTAACGACTGCTATGAATCAATAACAGCCGGGAACGACAGCTTAACGTGCCCTCCGAAGCACGGAGCGATGGAAAACTGAAAAGTCATTGGTGCGGAGCCTAGGTTTTGAACCCGGTATCGTTGGATTCTAAATTGCAATATAGAACCGTTAGGCCACCATCGCTCTTAAGGTATACTGAAAGGTATACTGTATTGTGATATAAAGACTTTCTTACAAAAAAAAAAACTTTTGTGCATTCACTGTACATGCGTACAGTCGCCAATGTTCATATTACTAAGGCTTACCTATATTTATATTGTCTGTGTTTATTGTTACAGAAAGAAGCGCAAACTTTAAGACGTGGACTTGTTTAGTATTCTCAAAGCCGAAGAACAGAATATTTCAACAGTGCAAGCAACAGCAACGACATCCAGCTTCACATCCCGTGTTTCAACGGGACAAGTCAGATGTACCACTTCGCTAGGTGGTAATTTCTTTATCGATTGCAAAGTATACAACACGTCGGACTGGTTGGCTTCTAAACCTCAAGAACGATATAAAAAAGCATTATCATATGTAAAACTCCAGACGGACGTGTTAAGCCCTGAATGGTTAACTATACAAAACTTTTTAAACCAAGCTTACGAACGCTTTGAAGATAGTGAACCTGTATTTTACAGGAACGAGCAAGATAAATAAATTTTGCTATCATTTTAAGATGTAGCTTTCGTCAGACCTGTGTGTAAAGTTTAAAAGTAGTTAGGTACTTTTTTGATAATTTTAACGGAGGAAAATTAATTGTTCTTAACACATTTAATTTTTACTTATATTTTTTTTAATTGTGCATAAGATTTATGTTGTACTTTATTATTTTTCCTTAATAATAGAGAGGTTTTCTTTCTTATTCGTAGTCAGACTTATAAATTAAAAAATGTTAACTGTTGAAATGACATTTTATTTTTAATAAGGTATTATTATTATTTCATTATACTTAAGTTGTATGTAAAACTTAAGTATAATGAAGGATACCCTGTATACGCCTGCTACCCTGAAGGATTGCATCATAAACATAATGATTTACCATTTTGTCCTGAAAAATGCGTTCCTCCTAGAGGAAAGCATACAAAACTCGTAACACCGTGTAGTTGCTTTCAGACAAAGACCATTTCTCAAAAAATATATCGGTCTTAACACGACTTTGCGTCAAAAAGCAACGTCTAGTTTTGAGCAAGTTTTTTTTAAATTACTCAACAACAGTATTTTCGGTAAAACGTTAGAAAACAACGAAAAAAGAGTAAATGTGAAGTTAGTCAAAGAGTGGGATGATGAACAAAATGTAACAAAAAAGAAACTGAGTGCTTGCAAGCTAATTGCTAATCCTAATTTTCACAGTTTATCAGTTTTTACTGAAAATTTAGTTGCTATTCAGTTGAACCCTGATTGTGAGGTTTTAGATAAACCTATTTACATAGGGTTTACAGTTTTGGAATTATCTAAAAGTCACATGTATGACTTTCACTACTCAGTTATGCAACCTCATTACGATAACCGCTTACAGTTGTGTTATACTGATACTGATAGTTTTATATATCATATAGAAACCAAAGATTTTTATAAAGACATTAAAGAAATATTTTTAGATTACTTTGATACAAGTAATTTTGATAGTGAACATATGTTCAACTCAAAAATAAAAAAGTACCTGGTCTTTTTAAAGACGAAATGAATGGTAATTTAATAACAGAATTTGTAGGCCTGCGAGCAAAACTGTATTGTGTTAAAACTATGCAGAAAACTTTAAAAAAGTTTTCTGCATAGTTTTAAGAGAAGTTGTGTTGTTCGTGATTTCAAAATGTCTGACTATGAGAATACCTTATACACTGGTAACGTTGTACGAAAAGTCAATGTTTTATTTAAGTCAATAAAACATGAAATATATACAAGAAGTACTAATAAAATTGCTTTATCTAGCGATGATAATAAACGTTTGATTGCTAAAAATAAAGTAGCTACAAAAGCTTGGGGGCATGTAACAATACTAGGTTTTAAAACTGGATAAGTTATGTTTAATATAATTTTAAGAATGTGAATGTACCTACATTATGAATACTAAAAAAAAACAAATTAATATATCTCGTAGATTATAAGATGAATACCTTTAAAATAAACTGGATAAGTTATGTTTAATATTATTTTAAGAATGTGAATGTATCTAAATTATGAATAATAAAAGAAATGTAAAATAAATATATCTTGAGGATTATAAGATGAACGAAACCTTTAAAATAAAATACTTTATAATTATGATTATTGTTTTTTATTTATAATACCAAATTAAAGTTTAATTTAGGTAAATAACTTTCCAATATAGTAATAATGTATATGTCAATATACAATATATATCTAACATGCATATCAGTATCTTTTAATTAAATTTTCAATTAGTAAAAAGGTTCAGGTACCAATCAGTCCTTACAAGTTTTAAATTTCAATGAATTTACGAAATAAGAACTGTCTGCTTCATAAGAAACCTTGAAACATTATACTTCATTATCAATTAGGTATATCTTCTACCAACCAGTCCTTACAAGTTTGAAATTTCGTTGAATTTACGAAATAAGAACTGTCTGCTTCCTAAGAAATCTTGAAACATACTTCAATAGTTTATTTTAATTTACTAATTAACAAAATAACAAATACAAATACAATTACAATTTTATTACAAGTTTTTCAATAGTTTTTTTTTTACTTATTATTTTGGTGTAGCGTTGACAAAACGCTACTTAAATAAAAAAACAATAAACCTATAACTAGCAATACAATACAAAAATTCAAAAGTAAAAGTAGGAATAAACAAGACAGCACATAAACAACTAATAGAAACGCATCTTTATAATAGTAAAACTACAATTATAATTGCATATTGCTCAATATACTCACGTATTAGAATGTATCTTCGTTTTTGGAGTAAATAAACAACAGACAAGCCATTCTATTGTTTGTTGTTAGAATCTAACAGATGACGACATTGAAGTCGCACATAGTTGATTGAAACAGTACTATCGTTCGTATTTGGTGAATACCAGCGAAAGCAGACGATCGGGTACATAAAATAGATTATCGTTCGTTGTTTACTTACATGATATAATCCTGTAAATCACAGTTCCAAAAAACAATAGTCATGTTCAGAGGTTATAAACACTTCGATAAATACAACGCGTCCGTGCACTACTGATCACGACTTTATAACACTCATTAGGTCAATTGATTGAAATAAATACAAAAGGGAACAAGGAATAACTGGGAATCAGATAATAAATAAATAATTAATAAAGTTCAATTGATGAATACGGAGACAAGTGCTGACATCTACCGAAATTTTACTTATCTTTGCATCGATTAGCTGTCAAAGCAAAAGGGCGCGTTCCGTTGTTCGGCACGGTCCCGCAATGTCAGCAAATAGAAAATAAAATTAAACAAACCAATTAACATGCAACGAATGTCAAAGTTAGGAACGTAGATTTTTTCCAAAGCAAACCCTTACAATATCATAATTTAATAGTTACAGTATATAGTTTTATGTTAATATAACGGTAGCGAAGCAAAGAAACCGCGTTCCGTACCTTTCGTCTGGTACGGAACGTTTTATGGACTATAGTTTATAACAATTCTTAGACGTCACTTGGCAGTTGTTTAGCTGTCAAAAATAGTTAAAGAAACGATAAATAAACAAATGTGATTTCGAGGGTGAGAAATCTTAAAAATAAAAATAAAACCATATTATCATTTCCAAAGCCCATGTGTAAGCGCTGATCGGTTTCCTGGTGAAACGAAATGTTATTCGGATAGATTATGCTAAATAAAAAAATAAAAACTAGATCCGCGACGGAAAGAAACTGGCAATGGAGGCGAGGAGCGTGAATCTTTTTTTTGGGCTGGAGAGCCTAGCAGGACTGACAAGTTTTTTCCCTGCATATTATAAAACCCGTAAAAAAGGTGAGAGTATTTGTTGGTATTTTTGCATTGTCTGCAGTAATGATTGCGATTGTGAAATCACTTTTATCCATTTTTCGAGACGCCATTTTAGCGAAATGAGAGCGGTGGCGTTCTCAAAGTCTCGAATTCTAAACAAACGTTGTGTCTATTCATTCACAACGGGTTTTCCCCCCTGGACTGAGACCCCACGACGGAGATTCCCCCCCCCGGACTGAAACACCCCACGAAGGAGGCTTCTTCCCCCGGATTTAAGTAGAAAAGGCGCCGTGTCGCGATACGTCACGCCACGCCGACATTATACCCAACGATTCCTGCCACATTCTTGGGATGCGGCATCGTATTTTATCCATATATTTGGTTAACCGGAGTGTTGAACTTTGGTTCCCCACCGACCTGCTGGACACCTGCATCGCCTGAGGGGTCTAACCTGGCTACCTCTCACGCGAATCGGACATTGCTGAAACGTCGGATGGAGAATTACCTTCACTAACATAACGGCTAAATCCTATAGAAAAAGATAAATAAGTAGACTACACTGCCGGCCGGCAAATTCATCAATGTTTTGTTAGAGTAAATACTAAATTTTGTCAATTCTATATCGACCCTAGTTTAACAGGGTAATCTTAGATCTTGGTATTTCTTGGCTGCTGAGTTGGATCTGCAGGCTAGGATTCTTTAGACTTTAAGTAAGTAAATAAAATTTGGACCTTGAGTAAATAAGCAAGATTAAACCAAGCATAATAAATATTGTATTGGTGAATTTAAATTGCATGTTTTGTCTTCCACTATTAAATGCTAGCTTGAATGGCCGTCCAACGTACCTACGGCACCGTTCTTTAGATGTTAAGTAAGTAAGCAAAATTAAACCAAGGATAATAAATATTGTATTGGTGAATTTGAGTTGTATATTTTATCTTACACTATAGTACCCACTAGCTAGTACATTACCGAACGGTCTTGATCCAATAGTTCTTGAAGCTCGTTCCGGTCTAAGTTTATCCAGGTAATTTTATTAATTTCAAAATAGTAACGAGTATTTTTAGTTTCGAGTGATTCCGAAGAAAGGTATAGCGTCCTCGCGTTCAGAGCGACCGAATGGAACTTTTGGTCTGACTTGCCCCAGTTTATTTTTCATTACCTTTATTCGCGGAAATTACCAGAATACCATTTATATCGTTACAATGCCTATACTGAAAAATCATTCAATCTCTGCGAAAGGCAGGCGACGCTTTTTTTTTTTTTTTTTTACATGGGGAAATGCGTTTATGCATACCACTGAGCCCGGGGAAGGCCCAGTGGGTATGTGGGACTCACCGGGCATCTGCCCGTACTACCCACTAAAACCCCATGGTGTACCTCCTCTGCCGCTCATGACGGGAACACGGGAACGCTTACGCACACGACCGCGAACCCGCCGCGGCTGTCCGTTACCGGACCCGCCTCTGGGGAGTACTCCCCCTTGCGACACGCCAGTACACATGACGCCCCGCAACCACCCGGGAACCTACCCGCCAATGGACGCCAGACAAAATCCCCGTGTCTGGACGCCCGAAGTCCCCCTGCGATGGGTCAGTTCAGTGGCCCCACCGCCAGCCACTTCGGCCGCAGAGGATAGGGAGAGCGGCGCACCGTTATACCGGCACACCTCTTCCCCTGCGGCCCCACCGCGTCCGCCATCAAACGGTGGCGGCCCCGCCGAGGCCGCGGAAGGTAGGAAGAGCGGCGCACCTTATCACCGACACTTCTCTCCCGCCGCGGTCTCTCGTCCATCAGCCGCGGTGCTGCCCATACAACACCGCGGCCCACCTCAGTTGCGATGCCGCCCATACAGCACCGCAACCTACTGTGGCCACTTCAGCGTGGGCTTGAGGAGCAAAGCCCAGTGAAGCGGCCCCTCCATGGGGCCAGCCGGCGACACCCTGCCAGCACGGCCCCGGGTTCCTCTTAGCTTCACCGTGGTGGGCGAAGCCACGGTTACTAGAGCCCCCCCGCCACGACAAGGCGGGAACCCGGGGGGGGGGGGGGGGGCAGGCGACGCTTGTCACAACTTAAACTATTTAGTTTTAACTGCATATTATCTGTAAGTATTTTATATCTGATCAAGTAGTAGTATTTTAAATATTATTATTATTATTTTATATATTTTATGTTCTTATTTCTTTATTTCTTCCTCTACAGAACATGGGATCAGAAACTGATCCAATGTGGTTTCCTCACGCACAAGACCCACTTACTGGTTGGGATGACCTTGAAAGAAAGATAAGAAATGAGCAGCGGATTGCTGCAGCTAATGCTGTCAAAGAACAAAAGCAAGAAGAAAAATGCAGAAAGCGCAAAATCAAAGGTGCTGTGTCATATGTTGTCAACAAGAGCCCAAGAAGAGGACATCGTGTAATTAAAATACAAGTTTACGAATATAATGAACAACTTAATGCAAATTGTGAAACTACTCGTGTGCAATATACAGTGTCGGAATGTATAGATGAAGTTTTAACTATGACTGAAAATGTGATTAGTAAAATAACAAAAAAATTGTCTGAAAATGTAAGGGATTATTAACTAAGTGTGAGATCCTAATAGGTATTATGGTACTGTAAAAAATATTTATAACAGTGCGTTTTACTTTTAAATAAATTATGGGAACGTAATTATTATGTTGTTTTATTTTAGTAAAAACCATTTATTTACAATTAATTTTTTTATAAAAATCAATAAAATATCCTAAGACATAAAAAACTTAAAATTAGAAATGTATACAATATTAAAGTTCTTAATTGATACATACACAGGTTTTTATAAACAACAATTTTCAATCCAATCATAGCTTTCTGGTCTTTTGTATTCTCTTTCACAATGAGAATTGCGTGAACTAGTCTCATCAATACCATCCTCTACATACCCATAATTGCGTTGTCAAACATATTAAATACTTGCATGTTATTCTCAATGAACCATGTCTTTACTAAAATAACATTTCTTAATGCACAGTGCTTTTTATGATAAAAACAATTTAGAGCACTTCTGTCATTACAATAAAGTTTATTTAATTGCAATAAATTAGGACAACCCTGTTCACCAACGTCTATTACACTACACTCATTACAAATACTTTTTAACCATTTGATTTTTTCCATTCCTTTGACTAAAATGTTTTTATTTGTTAAAATTGGAATAACAATTCTTTTAAATTCACGATAGTCAATATAACCTTCACTCCAAAATATACCACAGTTTTTTGATAGGTTACAACTAGATTACACCAAATTATTCGTAAAAAACCTGGTGTTTTTTTACAATCGAACCAGCAGTGCGAGCATGGATCGTATCGATCGATAAACTTACCGAATTTACCGAATTTCAATGTCAAATTTGACGTAAATATTCGATAAAACGAGGTTTTTTTCATTCCTTTGAGTAAAATGTTTTTATTTGTTAAAATTGGAATAACAATTCTATTAAATTCACGATAGTCAATATAACCTTCACTCCAAAATATACCACGTCGTCTTTCTATCCAAGAAACGGTTTTCTTTTCTGTATCACTCAAATTGTAGTATGGGTATGGTGGTTTTAGTAAGAACACTTGAGTATAATCATTAGTAGCTAGTGCAAAAAATAAAAAAAATATAAGAATCTTTAAATCCTTGTAAATCTACTATCATGTGCCCTGGATTCTTGATATCTTCTTAACTATACTACTCAAAGGTTTGTATTCAACAATGCAGTCGTTTAGAATCAAACAGAAAGCTGATGTGTCTTGTGGAAACTCTGTGACAGTTTCAAGGTCGATGCGTACGTCTATTGGTCCTGTCTTAAGAATTTCGTTCTGTCGTGAACAATCAATCACAAAAAGTGGTGCCTTAGATTTAAAATCAGCATAACTTAATAAAGGTTCTGGACGACGTCAGTAATACGACTGTTGAAATCTAGTATAGCGCTCGTATATTAAAGAGTAGTTATCATTGGCGAATTTAATATTTAGGTTTTCATAAGGGAAGTAGCAAGAGTTCAGGAACACTCGCAGATTTTGTATGTTACAGTGGTCAAACTGAGACGTGTCTTTATCAGCATGAGGCATACGTTTTGTTTGTAAGCCTACGATTACATATCGCGGTTTTTCTACTTGAGAAGATGTTTTGATAGCCCAAGTATGTTTTTTAGTTTTTGGTAGGGCTGGATAAAGATCCCAATTTCTAAATATCATATTAATGGGTCGATCTTTTTCTAGATATTTAAGCAAATTAATTCGTTCGCGATCAGACACTTTTATATGAGGAACGCGCCAACTAATATTTTTAATATCAACACTTTCGACATATTCACCAGCATCTAATTTTACTGCATTGAGATTTGTGCTACTTCTAAGTAATATTAATTCATCTTTGCAGTTCATAATAATCTTGTTATAGTCTTAAACCAAGTATTTTATTAAGAGGTACGGATAGTGAAAAACTACCTGCCCAATTATTTGTTGTTCCATTGATATCCCACCCCCACGACTTTGACATCTTTGATTCGTTGTCATTCATTGAAATTAGAGATTTCATTGTGGTTGTAATGCCCGCATTTTTTATTTTATCTATTTCTACACCATTTAGCTCATACCTGATATCTTGAAAGAAAAATAGTGCAGGGTTGTTGGTGAAGTGCACTTTGGTTACTGCTGTTTTTGTGTCACGCTTAATAACATTCAGAACACCTTCTATGTACAGAGTACTGGCTGAAGGTAAAACGTATAGATCTTGTTGATTAATAGGTATTCGTATTTCATTATTTTCACGTAAGCTATTGACATATGGTTTATACGTATGATATTCTATACTTTCAATGGTATTATCAACACGAGGAGAATCTGCTATATTAAGGATACTCATTTTAATTGTCCAATTAATTTAAGAAACTTCTTGTTTTCTTGCGTTAGTTTTACTTTAGGTCTTCTTTTGTTGATGGTGTGGTTAGAAATGCGACAATTCGATGTCTGTGGTGAGTTTTTATGATAGTCAATCATTTTCTCCTTATATGTAAATACAATTGGATATCTTCACCTCGTAAATTTACTAAATTATTATTTGCATCCAATATTCTAATAGTTATTGAGCTGATGTTGATCTGATTGATAGGAAAATAAATGATATTCTTTGGTATTTCAATAATCCTATAACCAGGCGGCACGTTTGGAGGAAACTCGTGAATTATATGACTGGGTGTACCGTTAGTGTATGAGCCGCTAAGGATATCACATTCTATCCTTAGCATGGTAGTCGAAAGAATGTTGACAGGATGAGAAGATTCGTTTAATATATTCGCTTTTAGTGTCTCTTTATTGAAACCAAATACTTTTGCAAGCATCGGGCTCTTTTTAAAATGTATATCTTTAGTACAAGTGATGGAAGTTTTTAACGTATTATTATTACATATTAACTTTAAAGAACACCCATTCATATGTTGTTCTAAATAATCACTTAAGTCACTAAGTTCATAGGATCCTTCTGGAATTTGTATGACTTCATTTTTACCAAAATATAACTTGTTATTGGTACTATCTATATTAGGTATAGAATTAAATGTTGAAAAGTACAGCAGACCACATTCATATTCTCCATTGAGTTCTAAAGCTGGTGAATAGTTCGTTGTTGATAATGGAGTGGAGGTTGATATAGATAGCGTAAGAGACATAGTGATACTGATAGTAAATCAGCATTTCATTATCTTAAATGAGATTTCCAATAGTTTTTTAAATATTTAATACATAAATGACCACAATTTATTGCATCATAACTTTGATACTTTACATAATTATAAAATACTTCATGATTATTTAGGTACTTGATTAACTCTAATGGTGGTGTTAAATCACCGAAGCTATCAAAATATTCGCAATAATCATTATTTTTCACGTAGGCTACCCAATGTGTTCCAGGATTTTGGTGATCATCCAAATTAATAATACCACATTCAATACGTTTGTTTTTTTTTGGTAATATATCTCGCATATAAACACCTCTAAAATAAGGTATATTACTAGCATGCTCTATAATATCTAAATCGGTTAGAGCACGGTTGGGTAACCTCTTATTTAGTTTTTTGGAGATCTCAAAAACAAACCACTACCCTTTTTGTATGGTTTTAAATAACATCCTTTTCCTAGTGCTACAGCTTCCATTGCTTGGTTATGGCGTTCAGATTCATGAAGATTTTGTTTTGCTGATTTATAATCATTGATAGATTTCGTAACACCCACAGCACTACCCGCCAAAGCACCCAATGCTGATAGCCCAGCAAATATTGGTATCAAAGGTAATATTCCTCCAGTTTTAGGTATAGGCATGCGAACTTTATTTTTGATGAATATTTTTTTGCTATAGCGTAAGCAATTTTAATAGCAGATTTATTACTTTTAGTCTTCAAAACCAATTAATTCAATTTTGCACGTATACGAGAAATTATAGTATTAAATTTTTTAACACCGGCACCCAATTTTAATTTTGTTTTCATAGCTTTTCTCACTACCCAGGAGGCAAGTTTTTCTCTACTTCGTCTTTTGATCTAAGACGTCTTTTAGCCATGTTAGAGAGTTCAGCTTCTGCTTAATGACGATCTTCTAAACTAGAATTATTCGAGTAAGCAATGTCGTGTTGTTTACAAGCTTCGTCCAATTTATTAACTCCTTGGTCACGTAATAATCGTTCTCGTAATCTTGTACCAGGTCCACAATAATTATAACCAGGTAAATGTAACTCAAACGGTAAATTATTTATTACTTTATTAATGAGTCCACCTCCTTCCATCGGTTATATGTAAATGATTATATTTTATGTGCCATAACTTTTTATAGATTATAACATTTCATTTTTATTAATCCATAAATTTCCATTTTCACTAAAACCTAACCATTTAATAAACAACTTGTTACCTTATCTTTTCAACACTTTTTCAGCCAAATAAATATCAGGATGTTTAGTTTTTTGAAGTTCTTGTTTATAAAACGAACCTAATATCATTTGTTTGTACTGATCTTCTAAATTATACGTTACAGGGATTGTGTTATTTACTTTAGTTAGCTTAGTTGACAAATTCGGTGTATAACCCTTTTGAAAACATTCCTTATACTTACTGATGCGAACTTGGTCTCCCACTAGAAAATGCCCTTCTTTTTTTAAAACACGTTTTTGTGATTTTATGATATTATTTAATACAATACTTTTGTTCGATGGATTAACGTCTTTTGGTTTTAATTTAATTGTACGATGCAAAGTGTTATTATATTTACTTATAATTTTTTGTAAGGGCTTTCCATTCCATACATAATTTCCAACTAAATCAAAATACTTATAAAGTTTGTTCTTTATTGTTCTAATGAACCGTTCTACTATAGATGCTTTTTTAGTAGAAAAAGTAGAGTAATGATTAATATTATATTCACTCAATATTTTTTTTAAAGCAATGTTATAAAATTCTGTTCCTAAATCTGTTTGCAAATTTACAGGTGTTCGTCTTTTTATAACATTTTCGAAAGCATTTGCTATTTCACACATAGATTTACTTTTAACGGGAACTGTCCATCCAAATTTAGAAAAAGCATCAATTATAACTAGAATATACTTATAACCTGAATTAAACTGGCTTAAGTTTTTTATATCAATTAAATCAGCTTGCCACAACTCATCGATATCTTTTATTACAACACAGCGACGAGTAAAATTTCTACGTGCTTGCTTATGAATTTCATTAACAATTTCTACTTTTGTCATTTTTTTAGTGAGCGGTTAATTAATGTGATTTATTGGATGTTTAATTTCACTTTGGTGTTGACTTATATACGCTTCAATTTGACTCTGTATTTCATTCAATTTTTTATCTATATTTCTTGCTTGGTGTAGCAATTTTTTTTAATGAGCTGCTCATTAAATTCTGTTTGAGATTTATTAAACTCATCCAGTAAACGTAAGCGTTTATGAACGTGATGGCCGAACTCATCTATATTCATAGCAGCAAAGGTATTGATTGATGGACTTTCAACATTAAACTGAGTATTCTATCGATACAATATAGTTTATATCTAACTAATTATATCGTATTCGTGAAGTTCTTCAATTATGGTTATAATTTCATTATCTAAACTAGTATTTCCAGCATCACGAGATGCGATCAATAGCTTTAATCTCTCAACCAATTCATTGGGGTCATCCCAGTAAATATAGTCCACGTTCGGTTTTACCTGACTTTTTTTTTACATGACTTTCAGTACTTGTTGTAATTTCTTTACCCAGTTTAAAAAGTGGTTTTATAATATTTAAGTATTTTATGCCTTTATTCGTTTTGATTGGTTTTTTTGGATCATGATCACGACGATGTACATTTGTATCTAACAACATTTGTTTATAGTTGCGCTTATCATCTTCAGTTATTATAGATAAAGTAGGATTTTTTTAAAACAGTAACTCATTAAGCCCAGATGTCTTAGCATACAATCGTCCTCCTATACTAATTTCATTTTCATTTATAGACACATGTAATGATCCCATTTTTAATTTTCCTTTTTCTAATCTAACACCAAAAGGAACGTCTTGAAATACATCCTCTGATAAATTCCATGAAATATCATCCGGTTCGAAAGATTAAAAGGATGAACTACTCTTATCAAGAGTTTTACTTTCATCTTCACCCTCAGATTCATCTTCAGTTAATTTATCAATAACACTTGCATTGACATACTATCTTTGGCAGTGAATATAAAATCATTATTTAATTCATCATCTACCTCATTGTATTTAACTTTTTTTAATTGAATAGGCATTTCTTGATCATCATTTAATGAAATTATTTTTGTAACCATTTTATTAAGAGGATCTGTTATTGGTTTTAATGCAGATTCGATTGCCATCTCAGCATCTGATTTTAAACTTCGCATTAACTTTACCTTTCTTTTAACAACATCTGCAGATTTCACAATTTGGTTGTTTTAACGTCTTTTCTAAATTTTCCATAATGACTGTAATAAGACATATATCTTCCAATGTCGGACTGTTGAATGAAGTTTATATTAATATATAACGCATTTATATATACACTACCAGCTAATCGATAATAACAAAAGTGTCAAAGTTTTTTCTGTAACTTCCTTTGTTTTTTTCACAATCTTTATTAATTACTAAATAGTTATATGGGACACTCCAAATTTCTTTACACATCTCACGAAACTGATTCCATGACATATCTGTATTAACATGTTCATCATAAGCATGTCTAAGGTTAATTTCATCTTGCTTAAAAAGAACAATAACATTTGCGTTGTCTCTAATAAGTTGTTTCGGTATTTTACTATATGTTTGATTTAAGTAAAAACAATCAATTTGTTTGTGTCGCCCTGTAGCAAAATAATCACGTATATTATTCTGTTTTTCACAAGCCACGTCATCAAATATTATCACTGAGTCTGTCTTTGCGTCTATTGGACTCAACACTTCATCATTTTTTTAAATTTATAGTAATTAATCGCAGGTATTAATTTGAGAACATTGTCTAAGAATATATAAATTGGTTGAAATAAAGTTTTTGAGAATATGTACACGTTTAAGAATTTTAATCCGTTTTCATGTAAAAGAAGACCAATCAATAAATTGGTTTTGCCGCAGTTTGAGGGGCTACAGACAATGCAGCGAATAGAATTAGGAAGAAGCTTACTATGTTTGTGAGTCTTTCCAGTAGTAATTGATGTACAGATTTGGTTTAAATTCAAAGTACAAGGTTGTTTAACGAACAACATGTTAGAGTTATTTGACTAAATTCAAGTTCAACGAGATATTTTATATCCAAAACATTATCATAGGTCGATTGAACGCACAGCGGTAATTTTGGGAATTCTACTCCCAGGAGTGAGTGTAAGCGAACGTCCTGCAGTGAGCGAAGCGAACGTAAGGCCTGGAGTAGAATTCCCAATATTATCCTACTCACCTGTATGCAAACTTAGTGTTAGACGCCTTTAGGCTAGATGGAGTGACGACTTGAGTAAAGTAGCTGGCAGTAATAACATAAGAAGAGCCGAAGATTGGGCTCAGTGGCATGCATTAGGAGAGATCTATGTCCGGCAGTGGACGAGTTCAGGTTTTTTATATAAAATAGTGGATATTTTAATAACCTCATAGTAATTAGCACTAACACTTGATTCTCTATTATAAAATTGAAACATTAAAAAAAACTAGACTCCCCTAGCGTTGGGAGCGTGCTCAAAAGGCAAGGTAAGATAAGGCACTCCCAGTCTGCCAGCCATTTGGTCACTAGATACCTCAGCCTCAACCAGACGCTTGATATCTTGAAAGAGACTGATAGCTCTCGGTCCCCCATGTCCTTAACGTCTCAACCCAAAATAGCTCAAATATGTGTATAATTTAATGAATAAATAGAATTATGTTTACTACAACCAATCGCCTATTCCGAATGAATTAATTTCTATATTTTTTTTGTTTTTACTTACTTTACCTACATAAACACTGGTGGTCACTTTCAGACCGCGTTTCTTGTACCAGTGGCCCAATTACAGAACTTGGCTACAATCGGATTGTCACTTTTGCATAGCAAAATCGACTCTATCGCAAAGCATTATTGAATTTGACTGCTTGAAACTGTCATGATCAACATTACGTAATCGCACTGCAGTGGTCCTTCTACCCTGCGTTCGAGATGATGATTGTGCGTCGTAGGCAATTTCAAAATGTACATTTTTAACAAGCCGTTTTCTTTGGACATTTTCTACACTTTTGGCATTTTTGCAACTTTTGACACTTCCAATCCTTTCCAAACTGAATGAAAAACGACCATATCCCTCACGGTATAAAGTCGATTTTCCTATGTCAACATGTCATCGAAACTTGTAAAACGAACGGTGATCGAAAATGTTCTGAACGCTAATTTCGCCCACAAATGGCCAAAGTGAACGCCAATTGTGATCATATTTAGCGTTTTAACAGTTATTTTCGCCAATTGTTCCAAATAAAACGGCCCTAGTTACGTTACTAGCTAAATTCCTTGATATCAAAATCTTTAATCTGTAATGTTTACGTTCGAGTAGTGTTGCCAGGTCAGATTTGTAAAATTACAGTGTTCTGACTATGAAAATACAGCAGTTTGGTATAAAAATACAGTAAATCATTGAGTTAAATACAGCGCTTTTACAGTAAATTAAAAAGCTCCATATTATTTGAAAATCATTGTATTAAAGCTTTGAGTAGGTATATAGGTACCTACCTATACACCTACTCAACCTACCTACCTTTGGTAGGTAGGTTGGTAGGTCTATGTGTATGTTCTCAACATATACTCAACGTTTTAATGAGAATCACTTTTTGTGTCACTTTGAGAAGGTTTATTTTTATAAATTTGATCAGTGAAACCTCTGAGCATTATATCGTTTGGTTCAAAATTTACACAATTAAGTAGTTGAATTCGGTACCTATTTATAGACTGACGCGTTAATATATTGCCCTTGATTTTATTTGTACTCAGGAAATTTTTGTATACAAATTATTATTATTTTTGGCGTAGACGGTTTTCTTGAGTAGACATTTCGATTAAATCAATAATAATATGAATTAATACGACTGATATGTTTTAGCTACTACAAAATAAAATCACATCGTAGGTACTATTATCCACAACGTTACAAAATGAATAAGAATAAACGAAACACATACATTTACGTTTTGATGAGTCTATTACCACAGAATAAATAAGCTATTACCCAGTAAAGTCACGGCGACACTATTCAATAGAAATAAACTGTTCTGTGGGGGATTTCCTTACTAGATTATTGCTTACTAGAGCTAGAGCATAGTGCGTTTCGTGTTACGCACATAGATATTTTGTCTTCTAACATTAAAATTAATTACAGTGTTTTTTATACACTGTATATTTGTAATACAGTATACAGTAGAAGCAGTAAAATTACAGTAAATCTACTGTAATTACAGTGCACCTGGCATCATTGCGTTCGAGCGAGAACACTGTCCCTGCGTTCGAGATGACGAGACACTTCCCATTTTTGCAACTTTTGACACTACCGATCCTTTCCAAACCGAATGAAAAATTATCCTATGGTTAAGGGAATAAAGTCGATTTTTCTATGTCAACATGTCATTTAAACATGCAAAACAAACAGGGATCAAAAACAGTTCAGAACGCTAATTTCGCCCACAAATGTCCTAAGCAAACGGCAAATGTGATCATATTTAGCGTTTTTAACAGTTATTTTCGCCATTTGCTACAAAACGAACGGCCCCAGGGATGTACCAAGGGGCCGTACGTGTTGATCCAAAATGATCAAAAATAGCAGCAGCCCGATTCCATAACTTGGCTTCAATCGAATTCTCAGTATCGCAGCCACTAATGCCTTGCGATAGAGTCGACTTTGCTATGAAAAAAGTGATAATCCGATTGTAGCCAAGTTATGGAATCGGGCTGCAGTTAAAAACGCTAATTAGGTTTCGATCAGCGTTCGCTTTGGACATAACAGTTAAATTTGACATTAGAAAAGCGACTTTACGTCCTCGGCTAAAGGGTCGTTTTTCATTCGGTTTGGAAAGGATCATGTGTCAAAAATGGCAATCGAAACAGCCCAAAACAATACGCCACTGCACCATTTAGAATGCAGGGTTTGGGGCCGTTTGTTTTGATGCTAAATGATCGAAAATAACAGTAGCCCGATTCCATAACTTGGCTTCAATCGAATTCTCAGTATCGCAACCACTAATGCCTTGCGATAGAGTCGAATTTGCTATGAAAAAAGTGATAATCCGATTGTAGCCAAGTTATGGAATCGGGCTGCAGTTAAAAACGCTAATTAGGTTTCGATCAGCGTTCCCTTTAGACATGGCAGTTAAATTTGACATCGAAAAAGCGACTTTATGTTCTAAGTGTTAGGGTCGTTTTTCATTCGATTTGTAAAGGATCAATATTGTCAAAAATGGCAAACGAAACAGCCAAAAACGCCATTGCATCATCTCGAATGCAGGGTTTATAGAGTTTGTGCTAAATACCTTACCGTATGTACCTACTTGTTTGTGTTGGATTCTCGAATTTCGCGACCGAACCTAACTTACTATTTGATCTCTATAACAATGGAAATCATTGATAACGATATCAGGCCGTGGACCGTCGAAGAGGTCAAGGATCAGTTCGGAGACAGCCTGACTCTTCTGCCGTCGAATGATAACCTAAAGGAGTTGCAAACGATTCTTAGGGACAAGTGAGTGAGGTTACTAAACCTGGTGGTTCTCGATCTAAATTACTTGGTATTGCTCAAATTTGACTAATTACCTAATTATTTTAGTGCCTTTGTCCTACCAGCATCGTGAAAAAGTTATTTTCGTAAATTGTTTTGTAGGCAAATATTGACAGTATGCTTCGATAATCTAAATAGATGATGGTTTAAATTCCTTTCAAACAATTAGGAGCCCATAGAGTTTCCCTTTGTCTGTATGTCACAGTAATTTTTTGGTGATATTCCTCATTTGTTTTTACTTACTTACCTACTTAGACACTGGTGGCAGTCAGGCGAAACAGCATAATAAAAAACTGTTCATAACTGTTGTATCAAACGTGAGCTAATTTCTATGGCGGCTATCTTTTCTACTTCACTATATGCATGACCTCCTTGCACGCCTTCGCTATGAATATGTGTTCTGTGGTTTAACTTTGTTTACAGAATTATTAGGCAAGTTGCTTTTGTGATAATTACCGTCTGTTGATGTATTTAGTGCTTTGAAGGTGTTTGTTTCTACATTAAATAAATAATAGTGTGATTGAGTTTGAAAGTTTTCTATGCAATCATGCAATGAGCTATAAAACTTGCAAAATTTGTGGTTTGCGATCTGTTAGAGTGATGGGTCAAAAACGAACATTTATGGCTAAATTTCCACTGAATAAAGATAGGTAAGTGGTAAATCTATTTGGTAATCTATTTGGTACAAGAAAATAATGATATTTCTTTCATAATATTCAACAAAATAACATAGCCTTGCTAGCACTAGTGCGGTGCCAGTGTTATTGATATTTTTTCTAACCCGTTATTCGACATTTGGTTCCTAATCTTATTCTAAGTCCTTCTCCACGCTATATAAACCCTATATATAGTAAACGTAGTAAAAGTATCAATTTAGAATACCTAATGTAGCGTAGCCTAAAACGGCTTAATCATTAAAAAACTTAAACTTAATTTTCATTAAAAACTTATTTTCAGCTGCAAAAACTGGATACAAGTGACCAATAAAGAGGACTTGACATACATACCGATCGAAAAGCTGCATGAATTAAATATTTCTGTGGCAAACATTTTCGAAACACCGACTACAAAAAGAAACAAACCAATTTAAAAAAAAATTGCTACTCCTTAACTGCTATTAATCACGGACCACTGCTAGTTTGTAACATTAAGTAAGGAAGATTAGACATTATTTTAAGGGGGAAAGACACAAATTGTGTTGTGTACTATAACAACACAATTTATATATTATTTTTTATATTATTTTTGTATGTAATAAAAACCACATGCTTAGAAAAAACATATTATTATTATTAACCCCATATAAATTAAAATAGTCCTAATACGTTTTTTTTTCTCAAAATATCGGTATAGGTAAAAATGTGCTATGTTTGCAGATATCCTTTTCTGTTTTACAACAATGCGGTCACAAATCCACCTGCCAAGCGTGGTGACTATGGCAAACCCCCCCCCAAATATGATAGACACACCACAAACACAGCCCTTAGTCCCCGGCGGCTCCATTACTCCTGGCATTGGTAGCAGCCACAGTAACGGCGTAGCAAGGGGTGCTAGGAATCTCCAGCAGAGACCCAGCTACCAACCCCCACGATCTTCAGACCTGGCAACATATAACGCATGCACTTGAGGACCAATGAGAAGTTGATAGAGCTGGAAGAAGTATTAAGTAAGTTGTGCTGGGGTATTATAGGGTTATCAGAAGTCTGAAGAGAGGGAGAGGATACAATTACCCTAAATTCCGGCAACTTACTCTATTACCGGGAGGGCGACCAGCAGTTCCAACATGGTATTAGGTTTCTCGTCCACAACATTATGAAGAGCAAAAGAGTTTTGAGCAGGGTGGCATACCTTATACTCAGAATTACTGAACGGTATTCATTGAAGGTCATACAGGTGTATGCTCCATATTCGAAATGCCCGGTTGATGAAGTGGAGGCTATGTACGACGACATTTCCAATGCCATACATGCCCCGAAAACACAATTCACAGTGGTGATGGGGGTCTTCAATGCACAGCTAGACATGAGGAATGGCGATGAACTGAGAGTGGTGCAGTTTTTTGGATTTGGACAGCGGAACCAAAGGGGTCAGTGATTAGCTGGGCAAGGAGAGACTTTTTATGATAAACTCCTTCTTCAAGAAGCGCCAGCCAGGAAATGGACGTGGCTGCACCCCAACGGTCATAAGCACGAGATGGAATTCATTTTGACAACCAATAGGCTATATATTCAATGATGTCTCTGATCAACAGGGTTAAGACCGGCAGTGATCACCGCATGGTAAGAGGCTTATTGAATATCAACGTAAAGCTGGAAAGGTCTCGTTTGATGAGATCTAATCTTCAGTGGACAAACTAAACAAAGGGCTGGTGGAAATTGTTCACGCGGTTGAGTCAGAGTTCTTTAAGATCCATCACAAAAATATAACACAAACTCTCTGAGCATACACTCAAACTTATGGCAGAACGAGGCGAGATGAGGCTGCAGTCTTCAGTGGATATGTCGAGTTACAGCTTGCTTAATAAACAGATCTCCAAGTCGATGTGTCACGATTTGCGTTCAGTTAATACTAATTATATTATGAATGCAATGGAGCGGAACAAGGGCTCCAAGGTCTTCGCAAGAGATCTGTCTATTGGCAGGCCGGTTGCCTCAGCAACAAGTACAAATATTATACCTACACTTTGAGGGATATTGGGGTTAATTCAATAGAGTATCAAACGTGCGCTCGATGAGTCCCACGCCTTGTGCTCAGCAATAAAGTACCTACTTACGTAAAGATTTTGTTTTTTTATTTTTATTATTTGTTCCAAGAAGAAACCCAGCAGGCCTACATAGCATTCGGCTGTTTAAATAGTGATATAAATGACGACTTGTCATTCTTTAATAGAACTATCAAATAGTAATAATACATAATACATATATAATGGTATAATACATTATTACTTATTTATTCTGTTACACGGAGCCGAAACATGGACACTCACGGTGGGGCTAGTCCACAAATTTTAAGTCGCTCAGCGAGCTATGGAGAGTATTGGAGAGAGCTATGCTTGGAGTTTCTCTAAAGGACAGATTCCGAAATGAGGAGATCTGCAGGAGAACTAAGGTAGACATAGCTCAAAGAATATGCAAGCTGAAGTGGCAATGGGCTGGTCACATAACTCGAAGAACCGACAACCGTTGGAGTAAACGGCTTCTAGAGTGGAGGCTGCGTTTAGGCAAACGTAGTGTAGGGCGCCCGCTGGCCAGGTGGAGTGACGACTTGTGAAAGGCGGTCGGTAGCGACTGGATTAGGAGATTCGGCGTTCACAAGGAGAGGCCTACGTCCAGCAGTGGACGAATACGGGCTGATGATGATGATGATGATTCTGTTGTAATATCTAACTAGGTAACTAAGTTAGTAACTAACATTAATTGTTCTGTGTCATATCATATCACAGAACAATTAATAATACAAGGAATTAGTCATACGAGGGCTGTTTGATAAATCCTTTTAAAAACTATTTATAAAACCTTTTTTCTGGTAAATGGCATTAACACTGGCAGGCACAATCTTTCAAATGAAGACCTAAAATTCAGCAAAAAAATACAAGTTTTTGTCAGTTTAACCATTGTTTAACTGTGATCACTCGTAAATTTTCAACAACTATGGAAAAATCTGAAATTCGTGCCGTTTTAAAACATTTTTTTATGAAGGCTTGCAGTGCTGCCACAATAAAAACTGAACTTGATTCTGTTCATGGCACTAACGCACCAACGTTGCAGACTGTTTATAACTGGATAAATGATTTTAAACGTGGTCGGTCAAGCACATCTGATGCTCCACGCTCTGGTCGCCCAATCGAGTTCGATTGGATGCTACTGAGGATGTTATTGAAGAAGTCCATAATATTGTATTCGATGACCGCCGAGTGAAGGTGCGTGAAATAGCTGAGAACACAGGCATCTCCACTGAGTGAGTACATAAAATCCTGCATGAAGATTTGGGTATGACAAAGCTGTCTGCACGATGGTGCCACGTTTATTAACAATCGAACGAAAGCGAATTTCAAAACTGTGTTTGGATATGATGAAGCGTAATAATCGGGTTTTTTTTTTGTCACTGTGGACGAAACTTGGGTCCATCATTATACACCTGAATCAAAATAGCAATCAAAATAATGGATGGCGACTGGTGAACGCGCCCCAAAGAAGGCCAAGACTGTTTTGTCGGCTGGGAAGGTGATGGCGACAGTCTTCTGGGATGGCGAAGGAATCATTATGATTGATTACTTGGAAAAGGGAAAGACTATCACTGGCCGTTATTACGCAGAGTTATTGGACCGTTTTAATGCCGAATTGTTGGAAAAACGACCAAAATTGTCCCCCAAGAAAGTCCTGGTTCCGCATGCTCCGTATTCGCCGGACCTAGCTTCGTGCGATTATTACCTATTCCCAAATCTGAAAAGAAGGCTTGGAGGGCAAAAATTTTTGACAAATGAGGACTGCATCGCAGTTGTAATATTTTGAAGACCTCGACAAAAGGTAGTTTTTGGAGGGGATAAAAAAATTTGAAACTCGCTGGAACAAGTGTTTGGCCTTCAAAGGAGACTATGTTGAGAAATAAATGTAAATTGTTTAAAAAAAAAAATTTTTTTACTTTTTAAAACGACTTATCAAAAAGCCCTCGTATCTTAGTACAACCCTACCGAGCGAAAAAGTGACTGAGCGATTCTGAAACGGTTATAGCAATGTAAGCTCTCGCACATAGTGATACGATACATTCTAGCCTGCATGCGATGTGCGAGCGCCTTCTAGGTAAATATAATTGAAAGCTCGCAGCGAAGTGCGAGTTACAGTAGCAGCAGCCAATCTATATGTTTGTGAAGTTAGGCTCTATGAACGATTGCGCAGGTACTGCTGTGGGGATAAAACTGCATAAAGTAAGACCGAGAAAGAATATGCGAAAAACGTAAGCGAGTGAGCGAGGCAGTTATACAATGCTGTTTTCACCTTCAACATTGGGAATGCGCCTGAAAAATATCAGTTTGCGCAGCGACTAGCAGATAACTTCCGAGACACATACTTTCGCTGCGTCTACTATAAATTGCACTTTGTTGTGTCGTAGCGAGGGTTGCTATGTATTTATATGACTTCACTTAGATATCCATCTGTACTTGCACTATTATTTATTCTGTGTTATTGGGCAAAGCTTGGTGATGAAATTGAAGACGGACGGATTGGCAGCATTATTTCGTCAAAGCCAGACAATTTGAGTGAGCTCAAGAAATTCTATGGGCAATTATACACCCATCGCATAGTCCTCCTAGCACGACTATCGATGCAAAAGCCCGTTTGACCCGATATTATCCCAGACGTCAGCCTGTACGAGATCAGAATGGCTCTCAAACAGCTCAAGACCAACAAGGCACCAGGGAGGACAGAATAACGACAGAGCTCCTGAAAGTAGGTGGAACACCGGTACTTTAAGTCCTTCAGAAGCTGTTTAACTCGCTCATCCTCGAGGGTACTACGCCAGAGGCGCTGTACGGGAGCGTAGTGGTGTTGTTGTTCAAGAAAGGTGAATAAACTCTCTTGAAGAAATAATAAGAATTAAGAAGAAGATAGAATAACCATTTCGCTGCTGAGCCATGTCTATAAGGTGTTTTCGACGTAGGTTCGACGACTTTCAGCCTCCTGAACAAGCTGGATTCCGGAAGGGCTTTAGCACCATAGACCACATCCATACGCTCCGGCAGATTATACAGAAGACCGAAGAGTATAATCGGCCACTATGTTTAGCGATTGTGAACTACGAGAAAGCCTTTGATTAAGTCGAGACCTGGGCAGTGTTACAGTCATTATAGCGGTGCCAGATTGACTACCGTTACATCGAAGTGTTGAGGTGTTTGTATAGTAAGGCCACCATGACTATTTGTCTCCCAGATCAGAGCACGAATTCTATTGAATTGAAAAAAGTGGTGAGACAGGGAGACGTTCATTTAGAGTTCGCCATTGATTTGCTGATGATATAGTCATCATGGCAGAAACCCCGGAAGACCTCTAAGCACAACGCTCAGTGACCTCAATATTGTTTCTCAACAGGTGGGTCTTAAAATGAAAAAGTTAGTGGGTGTGTGAGTGGGTAAGACGAACATCATGTCAAATGCCCACGTCGCACCCATGCCGGTCTATGTTGGAAACGATGGGCAACTCGGATGGGCAGCGTTCGGGAAATTACGCCATATCTTCTCGTCACAGATACCGCAGAGCCTCAAGACGAAAGTTTATAATCAGTGCGTGTTGCCAGTGATTACATACGGCACTGAGACGTGGTCGCTAACTATTGGTCTCATACTTAAGTTCAAAGTCGCGCAGCTTGCAATGGAGAGAGCTATGCTCAGAGTTTCACTACGTGATAAGATCCGTAACTAGGAAATCCGTGGAAGAACCAAGGTTATCGACATAACTCTAAGGATTTGCAAGTTGAAGTGGCAATGGGCAGGCCATATAGTTCGCAGAGCCGACAACCGCTGGGGAATAAAGGTTCGCGAATGGCGACCACATACAAGCAAGCGAAGTGTATGGACCCCCACACGATGGATGAACGACATTGTGGCCATTGCAGGGAGTCGTGGATGGAGGCGGCACAAGACCGTTCGTCGTGGCGCTCTTTGGGGGAGGCCTATGTTCAGCAGTGGATTGCTAAAGGCTGAAATGATGATGATGATGATTTGAACTAAATATTAGTGTTGTTTACCATGAATAACTATTAAAAAGAACGAAGAACTACAACTAGTCATCATTAATGGGTCAATTTTATATTGAATGTGCAAAACAGGATTGAAATCATTTGATTTAAATCATGACTTAAACCAATCAACCCTGATTTGTGTTTTTTTTAATGTTTGTTAGTTTTTCGTATGAGGTAGTGCTAGCCTCTGGTGTCAGAGTTTGTCAAGCCGCCCGAGGGCCTCTGACATGGCTTAACGACTGCTATTAATCAATAACAGCCGGGACCGACAGCTTAACGTGCCCTCCGAAGCACAGAGCGATGGAAAACCGCGCATAACTCAGAAAAGTCATTGGTGCGGAGCCTAGGTTTTGAACCCGGTATCGTTGGATTCTAAATTGCACTATAGAACCGTTAGGCTACTAATTAAATCGCTCTAATTAAAATCAGTAATTTAAATCAAATTTGCATTTTGTTTCCATAAAAGTTCATCGATTAATAAAAATCATAATGTTAGGAGACTAGAAACTAAAATGCTTATTAAAGTAACTATGTATTTTTGTGTTTTTTTACTAAATTCGTTTCCGCAAAGGTTCTGCAAAAAAAATTGTTTGGCATTAGATGGGGAAAATCCCCTAATCTGCCGGCGAACAAAAATGAACACATTTGCCGTTCGGTTTGAACATTTATGGGCGAAATTCGACCACCGTTCGTTTGCATGTTTAGATGGCATACTATTATTTATTATTATCAACTTCACAAAAGGAGTAATATGGGTGTATGTTTTTTTTTGTTATTATATTTAAATAAATTAAAAAACTCATAAATAAAAAAATGCATGATTTTTATCAACCCTGGTGCAAAAACATAAATTATGGCAGGTAGATAAAATATGATAATCAGCGGATGAAGTACCTAACAAGTTTGCTCAGATGTGGTGAAATTCATACGTACAATTACTGGTGACTTTAACTGGCGATTAGCCTACTTCAAACATTACTTGTAGGTCGTGAAATAGGCCCTTAATCTTAGAGCACTGTAATATTATATTGTACAGTACCTACCATATTTGGTTTCAAGTGTCATTACACTTCTAGCTATCTAGCTCACCCCTTCTACGAATCTCCCCCTAATTCGAAGGTAAAGCTTGTACACTGGTCCCTAGTGCAGTGCTACTCAAAATGTTGCAACCAATATTCCGAATGGCACAGCAGTTATTAAAGGCGTGGAGCCATGTACCATCACATGAACATACTGCCGTCTAGTCAGCTCTGTATAAAAAAATAAACACTTCCAGAAACACATCTCGCAACGACTTTAAGTTCTACGCTGACCGGCTAATCCGCCTCGTTATAGAGGAGAGTCTCAACAAGCTGCCGTTCACGGACTGTGAGGTGATCACGCCTACTGGAGCCCTGTACAAGGGGCTGAAGTATGGAGCCGGGAACTGTGGGGTGTCTATTGTGAGATCAGGAGAGGCCATGGAACAGGTTCGTTGAGGTTATTCTAACTTGAACTTTTACTTTTATTTTACTCTACTACGAAAAAGGAAAGTTATGATTTTATCAGCATATACTCTGTATGTAAGTTCATCTGTTCCCTCACAGCACCTAAACTACGTAACCAATTTCAACTAGTATTGTTGAATTTGTCACAATTGTGTTGAAAATCATTATGACATTCTTTCTAAATATATAAAGTAGCGGACCAAAAAAAATGGCATCGCCGCAAAAATGGCACCTATAAATGCTATACCATGAACTCTACCATGAATGACTAGCGCTCAATCAGCGTTTCTCTTACGAAAAACCAGCAATGTTAGCACGGTTGACGTCTACAAGTGAAACGTTGCTGCTAAAAGAAATGACACTTTTCCATCTAAAAAGCAAATGAATATCAATTTAATAAAAACGCAACAGTTCTATTTACTTTTGTAGCACCATTCTCTCATCCCAAGTAATTTAAAACTAGGAGATGAAAAGAATTGTCGAAAAACTTACACTTATACCGCAAAACCAAGAAAAATAATGTTTTTTTTATTTAAAAGTACATGCTCTACCGCTACATTTTGACACTTGTCATAAAGTAGCATTTCGAACCCACAAAACAACATGGGTCTGACGATGCCAGTTTCCGAAGCTAGAAATGTTAGCATTTTGCATTGTGGAACGTTTGACGTTTGTTATTTGTGCTTGCATCGGAGGGCTTGTGGAACGACATTGGGGCTAAAAAAGTTAACATTGCTAGTATATGTGGAACGCGCCTAAAGTATGATTAGAACAATGTTTTAATTTCAAGAAGTGATCCGTTCCAGTGCGTGCACATGCCGCGTTCCACCTATAAATGCTATACCATTTGTGTTAACACGAATGACTAGCGCTCAATCAGCGTTTCTCTTACGAAAAACCAGCAATGTTAGCACGGTTGACATCTACAAGTGAAACGTGTTCCTGCTCAACACAACTGTGGCCGTATTACAGAACTTGGTTTCAATCAGATTGTCACTTTCTTCATAGCAATTTCGACTCTATCGCAACGCATTAGTGATAGTGATATTGAACGTTTGACGTTTGTTATTTGTGCTTGCATCGGAGGGCTTGTGGAACGACATTGGGGCTAAAAAAGTTAACATTGCTAGTATATGTGGAACGCGCCTAAAGTATGATTAGAACAATGTTTTAATTTCAAGAAGTGATCCGTTCCAGTGCGTGCACATGCCGCGGTCCACCTATAAATGCTATACCATTTGTGTTAACACGAATGACTAGCGCTCAATCAGCGTTTCTCTTACGAAAAACCAGCAATGTTAGCACGGTTGACATCTACAAGTGAAACGTGTTCCTGCTCAACACAACTGTGGCCGTATTACAGAACTTGGTTTCAATCAGATTGTCACTTTCTTCATAGCAATTTCGAACGCATTAGTGATAGTGATATTGAAAATCGGATTGAAACCAAGATAGATAATAGCACTACTGTTCTGTTTACTTTTGTAGCACCATTCCCTCATCCCAATTAATTTAAAACTAGGAAATGAAAATAATTATCGAAAATCTTATACTTATACCGCAAGACCAAGCAAAACAATGCTTTTTTTATTTAAAATTACATGCTCTGCCGCTAAATTTTGACACTTTCAAAAAGTAGCATTTCGAACCCACAAAACAACATGGGTGTGACAATGCTAGTTTCCGAAGCTAGAAATGTTAACATTTTGCATAGTGGAACGTTTGACGTTTGTTATTTGTGCTAGCATCGGAGGGCTTGTGGAACGACGTTGGGGCTAAAAAAGTTAACATTGCTAGCATTTTGCTCTAAGTGGAACGCGCCTATTATTGCACATGCTCATGAAACTTTTTAGTTGAACTACAACTTGAGTAGGTCCTCCTTCCATTCCTCATGACAGCTCTAAAATTATTGTTGTCACTTTCAAACCTTTTGGAAACGAAAGGGACAGCAACAGTTTTAGAGCTGTCATATTTAGTTTTAGTTTTAATTGGTGCACCCAGAATCGACACCAATTGTCGTGCTTAATGTGCATCAATAACAAAAATACACAGACTGTACCGCGGATAACAGTCACACACATGCTATATTATTTGCCGATTGTAATTAAGATCATAGAAGGCCAAATTGTGTGCAAACATTTGTGTGAAAGGTCAAATCATTCTGTAAAACTCAGATCAAAAAAATAATTTATTGCTCTTAACCCGCGCCTGTTCCGCGAACACTTTACCAATTAAAAAACTAAAGTGATGGTTTGCGATGGTTAAACTTAAACAGGACATTCGAAGTGTTTCATTTAGCATCTTCCAGAGGTCAACATTCATTAAGGTGTCTTGAACTTTCATCACTACACTTCTAAACAAGATCAAGTGCTTCTCATGTACAAATACTAAAATTCTCCAGCAAGCATTTATTTATTCCAGGGCCTCCGCGACTGCTGCCGATCTATCCGCATCGGCAAGATCCTGGTGGAAAGCGACACGGATACTCATGAGGCACATGTCGTGTACGCCAAGTTCCCTGAGGATATAGCTAGGAGGCAGGTCCTGCTTATGTATCCAATCATGTCTACTGGGAACACTGTTAAACAGGTAACAAACTACAGATGTACACTTTAAGAGAGTGACACATTCACCGTTAGAGTGTCAATAATAATTTTGGTGTCAGTTAGAGTGTCAATAATACTGTTAGAGAGTGACACATTCACTGTTAGAAAGTGACACAATATTAGAATGTCACACTGTTAGTGTCAGTTAGAGTATTAATGACACTGTTACAGTGCCGCCAACTTATCTGTGAACTGAATGGTGGCGTGAGTGTTCCAGTCAATCGATAAGTAGACCAATCAAAAAATAGAAAAATACAGAAAATGTGAACCTCATTTATGGCGGCTGTAGTTCCTTTTGTTGCCACTTCCCAGATTATTTGGTTAATCTGTAGAGAATGACACTATTAATGAATTAAAAAATATTTGTTAGAAATTGACACTGAAACTATTAGAGTGAAACATTCACTGTTAGTGTCAGTTACAGTGTCACTAACACTGTTACAGTGCGACCAATTTTTCCGTTTATTGATTGGTCTTCTTACCAATTGTCTGGAACACTCACGCCACCATTCAGATCACAAATAAGTTGGTGGCACTGTAGAGATTGACCCTATTAAAGATTGTTACATTAAAATAGTAAGAGAGTATCTCTAACTCTTTTAGACAGGGTCTGAGTGATACTAACACTGCTAGATAGTGAGGCTAACACTGTTAGAGAGTTACGTGGAACGAGTAGAAAGCGATGTAGGGAGAGTAGAGAGAGAGAGAGAGAGTGACCGGTGCCGTGGTGCAAAACCATTTGATATAATTTTGCCAACACCCGTGTGGAATGTGCAACTTATTAAATGTTATACCCATAGTTATTCTTTGTTTGTTTATGCAATAAGCATAAATTGTTTGCCGTTTCGTCCGTTTGTTTTGTTTGTAGTTCCACTTTAAAGGCCTGGCGTACCTAGCGCGCATCAAGGCGTCAATAACGCTAAGAACGCTTTCTGTTTGACCCTGGCCTAAATGCTGCAATAAATTACAACGCCGCCGCCTGACATCGCGACAGACCGCCGCCGCCTGACATCGCGACAGACCGCCGCGTGCTCGATATGACAGGAATCAACTTGAATAGTACAACACAACGCAGCACTAAAACGCGGTGCAATAGTAAGTGTAATAACACTTGCTCGCCGTGGCGGTCTCGGCTTAGAATAAGACCCCTCCCAATCCTACCGTGGATGTCGTAAGAGGTGACTAAGGGATTACACACCGGAAGATGGGCAGCAGCGTCCTCCGAGCACATATTTGCTACACTGCGGTCACCAATCCGACTGCCAAGCGTGGTGACTATGGCAAACCCCCCCAATATGATAGACCAAATCACCAAAAAGACGGCCCCCAGTCCCCGGTGGCTCCGTTATTCCTGGCACCGGTAGCAGCCATCGTAACGGCGGTGCAGGGGGTGCTAAGAATCCCCGGCAGAGACCCAGCTACCAACCCCCACGATCTCTGGACTTGGCAACTTATAACGCACGTACCTTGAGGACCGATGAGAAGTTGATAGAGCTGGAAGAAGTAGTAAGTAAGTTGCGCTGGGGTATTATAAGGAAGTCCGAAGAGAGGGAGAGGATACGATGACCCTCAATTCCGGCAACTTACTCTATTACCGGGAGGGCGACCAGCAGTCCCAACATGGTGTCGGGTTTCTCGTCCTCAAGTCCCTCGTCAACAACATTGTGAAGATCGAAGTCGTTTCGAGCAGGGTGCTATACCTTATACTCAGAATTACCGAACGGTATTCGTTGAAGGTCATACAGGTGTACGCCCCACACTCGAAACGCCCGAACGATGAAATGGAGGCTATGTATGACGACATTTCTAATGCCATACATGCCCCGAAAACACACTTCACAGTGGTGATGGGGGACTTCAACGCACGGCTGGGCATGAGGAATGGCGATGAACTGAGAGTGGGGCAGTTTGGATTTGGACAGCGGAACCAAAGGGGTCAGCGATTGGCCGACTTCATGGAGAAGGAGGGACTCTTTATGATGAAAACCTTTTTCAAGAAGCGCCCGTCCAGGAAATGTACGTGGCTGCACCCCGGCGGTCATACGCACGAGATAGATTTCATTTTGACGACCAATAAGCATATATTCAATGATGTCTCTGTGATCAGCACGGTTAAGACCGGCAGTGATCACCGCATGGTAAGAGGCTCATTGAATATCAACGTAAAGCTGGAAAGGTCTCGTTTGTTTTTACTCTCGTTTCTACTCTTCGCCCAAGTCCTGCCCAAATCCAAAACCCCGAGAGCTTTCAGTTGGAGCTCCAAAATCGCTTCCAAATCCTTACCGAATGCGATACAGTGGACGAACTAAATAACGGGCTGGTGAAAATTGTCCACGCGGTCGGATCGGAGTTCTTTAAGAAAGAACACAAAAAAAAGAACACAGAAACTCTCTGAGCATACACTCAAACTTATGGCTGAACGAGGCGAGATGAGACTGCAGTCTTCAGTGGATGTGTTGAGTTACAGCTTGCTTAATAAACAGATCTCCAAGTCAATGCGACACGATTTGGTCCTATACACGGTTCCTATAATACTACTTGTATTAAGAACGCAATAGAGCGGAACAAGGGCTCTAAAGTGTTCGCAAGAGATCTGTCTATTGGGCAAAGCCTGTTGACGAAGCTGAAAACCGACAGTGGCAGCATCGTTTCGTCGAAGCCAGAGATTTTGAGTGAGCTCGAGAAGTTCTATGGACAATTATACACCTCATCGCGTAGTCCTCCTAACAGGACTAGCGATACAGGAGCCCGTTTGACCCGACATTATACCGAAGATATCTCGGACGTCAGCCTTTACGAGATCAGAATGGCTCTCAAACAGCTTAAGAGCAACAAGGCACCAGGGGAGGACGGAATAACGACAGAGCTACTGAAAGCGGGTGGAACACCGGTACTTAAAGTCCTTTAAAAGCTGTTTAACTCCGTCATCCTCGAGGGTACTACGCCAGAGGCACAGGAGCGTAGTGGTTTTGTACTTTAAGAAAGGTGATAAAACCCTCTTGAAGAATTAGTGGAACGCTGCTGAGCCACGTCTATAAGCTGTTTTTGAGAGTAGTTACAAACCGTCTCGCTCGTAGGTTTGACGACTTTCAGCCTCCCGAACAAGCTGGATTCCGGAAAGGCTTTAGCACAGTAGACCACATCCATACGCTCCGGCAGATTTTACAGAAGACCGAAGAGTATAATCGGCCACTTTGTCTAGCGTTTGTGGACTACGAGAAAGCCTTTGATTCAGTCGAGACCTGGGCAGTGCTACAGTCATTACAGCGGTGCCAGATTGATTACCGGTACATCGAAGTGTTGAAGTGTTTGTACAGCAAGGCCACCATGACAGTTCGTCTTCAAGATCAGAGCACGAATTCTATCCAGCTGCAAAAAGGGGTGAGACATGGAGACGTTATTTCTCCGAAACTGTTCACCTCTGCACTGGAAGATATATTCAAGCTTCTGAACTGGAACGGATTTGGTGTTAACATCAATAGCGAATACATCAATCACCTTCGATTTGCTGATGATATAGTCATCATGGCTGAAACCCTGGAAGACCTAAGCACAAAGCTCAGTGACCTCAATATTGTTTCCCAACAGGTGGGTCTTAAAATGAACATGGGCAAGACGAACATCATGTCAAATGCCCATGTCGTACCCATGCCGGTTTATATTGGGAACGATATTATCGAAGCTGTTGATCACTATGTCTACTAGGGTCAGACGATCCAACTTCGACAAAAAGGTCAACCGACGATATCCGGCTGAGACTTTGAGGGTAGCTCACAAACAGATGACAAAGCAATAAAAAAAAGGGTGAAAATGCAACTATAAAAAAGTGAAAATGCAATAGAAGAAAAAGTAAAATTCCTTTTTTTTTATATTGTGCCTTCTCATTCTAAGTATCCTTATTTGTGTTATATATGAGGATTTTCACAAGGCCCTCTCACTTCCAGGCAGTGAACGTTCTGACCCAGCACGGCGTGAAAGAAGAACGGATCATCCTCTCCAACCTGTTCTGCACGCCGGCCGCCGTGCAAGCCGTGGTCGACTATGTGCCTAAAATGATGATCCTCACTTCAGAGCTCCACCCCGTCGCTCCGAACCACTTCGGCCAGAAGTACTTTGGAACTGATTGATATGAGGATGAACTAGGTCGCGATGACTTTGTGTGATTGTACTTATAGTGTTTGTGGGATTCGAACTGCTTGTTTAAAAGAAGATAGGTCAAAACTTTTTATATCGTGTACTAGCTGCCATTTTCTCCTAGAATTAGGATACTTTTAACAAATTTTAACATCAAAATTTGATCAGCCATTGCGTTAAAACTACTGGACCGATTGCGATGTGATTTCCATTGTTGGATAGCTTAGGTTTCGACTTAAAAACTGGTGTACTTGATATCTCAATCCGATGAGTAGGAGCCAAGTAATTTAATTTAAAAAAACATTAATGTTAAAAGTGTGGTACTAAGTTTTAAAGACCACTGTAGTTTTTTATATATTGATTCTACTTATCTTCTACTTAGAATTCTACTTATCGCATTGAGATACAAAATATATCAGATTTTAAGTCACATCCGAAGCTATCCAATCGATTCAGTAGTTAACGTGAAGTGCGAACAAACATCCAGACAGACACGATTGTTTTAATTTATTATTCTATTCTTTAGTTTATTTTAAGTCACCTACACTTTTTTTATTGTCTTTATTGTACAGGGTTTTTGTTACTTACTGCTTTTTTATAAGTAGGTGTAGAATCTATACTTGATTTAATGGAAGTGTTTAACGTCTACTTTAAAATTTAAAGAACGTTTCTGCAACAGAGTGGGCACTAATCCAGCATTAAAACTTTTGTGCATTCATACCAAAAACTTTAGTATGATTGGACTCTAGTGTATGTGGGCTTCAAGCTGGTCGTTATAGAAAATAGCCTGATAAAAATAAATTATTTAAAAAATACTGCGATAAAAAAGAGACAAACAAATTTTAGATAAGTACTTGATTTTGAAATATAAGATGCAGTCGAAGGCATCATGCATTTTATTTCTCTTTTGACGGGATCAGCTAGAGCCTGGCGAGCTCTTCGTGCCTCCGACTGCGTCTTATATTTTAAAATCAAGAATCTAAAGCTTGTTTGTCTCTAGGGTGCATTGTATTTTAGACAAATATGAAGTATACTTTTTACGTAAGTTTATAAACTAATAGTTTTAAGGAAAACGAAACTATTTATTTTATTTTTAACTAATATGAATTTATTGTAAAATAAAATTAAGTCATGGAAAAGGAGTCTTTTAACATTGTTTTCCTGTATTTCCAGCTCAAATCACCGCATAATAGGCTGTATATGCCTACGTATAGATATCGGGACATTGGACCCGCGCGCTAGGGGCTTTTGGTTTTTTAATTATTTTGTATTGCCTTAAAATTGTTTCTTCAATTTGATATGAAATAGTACGTAAGTTATATGCATTTTTATTTGCACAACCTATTATCAAGTTGTGATGACCAAGAGTATTTAAAAAAAGTTAGATTCCAGACCGCTAAATCGAGTAAAGTACCTACCAAAGATATGCCGATCCGCTCGTACGCACAAGCCTCACGCACACATTTACACCATGTTATGCCGATCGGCCGCCACATCGCAGCAAGACCGTGTTATTCTGTCAACACGAAAAATCAAAAACAAAGGCGTCTCTTGTGATGAAATTGTGTATCAACAAATTATCCACTTACACACACTTCGCATCCGCCATTATTATACCCGCTATGCTTCACTCGTTTATTAAACCATTATTGGTGATGACCACCTCAAACTCCTTAACTGAGGACCTGAGATAAACCGTCAACAGCTAAACGATTTGTAGTCATTTTGATATGATATCGTAGGTAGATGTTTGCTGTCGGAAAGGTTTTCCCAAAAGAAAAGCGGACCTACAACTAAGCGTCGCAGCATTCATAAAAATACAGGTCAACTGTAATATGTCACGTTATTTTTTTATATCTAATTTTTACCTAAATGTCACTTTGTAAGGGAAATTTAAAAAAAACTTATAGGTCTAAGTCTAATATGGCTTATCCATACCAATATATAAATGTAAAATGTTGTCTGTTTGTTTGTTTGGGGAGCTTTCACGCGATAACGGCTGGACGGATTTTCATGAAATTTGAATGGAGATACCTTAGAATAAAACATAGGATACTTTTTATCCCGGAAAATTATGTTTCTACGGGAAAACTGGAAAAATATTTATTACTCGCTGTAAGAAATGGTTGCCATGGAAACGAAATAACAAGTATGTCAAAAAAAAAACAAGAACATCGGTGCTATACCTACTTTTGCAATGGTTTTTAATTTCCTAGAAGAACATAGGATGCTTTTTTTCGCGATAAACGCGGGAACGCTAGTGTTTTAGGTAACAAATAAACAACGAGCATAAATACTTTTAATCGTTTATTTCAGTTTCATAGTTTACAATCTATGGGTAGATAGATACAAATATTTAATCAGATCACACAGCTAAGCATTTATTAAAGTGTACATTATTATAAATTAATATTCAACATCCGAATAATATAACCCTTAACAAGTAACCTTTAAAAATGTTCCCCCATTTAGTGGTCAGCTCAAGAATCTCAAACACAGATGTTACCTTACATACGAGTCTCTAACCTAGGAAATATTCATTACATGTAAAAATATCGATAACATTCAATTACATATTGTAACAAGTTTGCTTATTCGAGAACAAAAATATTTTTATTATTTTTTTATTAGTAAAAACTAGATGTCGCTTAAATTACAAGTTTAGTGTTAAGAGGCGACGCTGTCGGACAGTAACACTACGCTAGAATCTCAAGTTATGTGACATCAGCGCCGAAGCGTCGCCAGAATAATAAGTGCTTACTCCCGTTTTAATAAATACTTAATTAAAACACATAATTACATTACTCTGTCAATACGTTTCTTAAAACTATGTTATATGACAAGCATATAAATACGTCGGGATGTTTCTGGGTAACCAGAGAATGTTGTAACCTCTTTACTTATAAATCTTGTTCAAACCGAGAGTCCTTTCCTATCACTTCGATTGTCGAATTGGCGGAAAGAAGGGCAAGATTTTGTTAATCACAACATTTATAAATAAGGTGGTTGTTTTATATTACAACACAAAATATATATACCCCTTGAAATTGACTTAGATATGTTATTAAGGCAACGTGTGAATCGCACTAGATAAATTGACAATATAAATTCTAGGACTAATACAACAGCCAAAGCGAAATTATATGGCAATTAGCATAATAATAATAAACAAATACATAAATATACTAACATAAATTAGTGACAATATCAGAGAAATAATCAAAATATATAAACAAAATGTAGAATAGAAAAGCGAATAACTAAGTTTTGTGCATTCACATTTTTTTGTGATTTTCGTTTTTTTTTAATGATTTTGTATAAAAAATCGTCAATGTCTAAGATCTAGGGTTGGCGCGGACCTTACGGAAGTTAATTTTGTCAGTGATGTCGACCAACTGATTGCTGCCCATTTCTTGTGTTTTGAACTCGCACCAGTCTCGGGCGTTAGCGACTACCGGTAGTATGGCTTTTTCGCTGTACAATACAAGCATAAACACGATTAGTCACAGAACTACAAGTGGCATAGCCAAGGTTCAGGAAGGGTGGGTTAACTGACACGAGAGCCAAATTCGTCTTTACAAGATAACTGCATTCAAATTGCTATCTTATGACGTCGAGTTTAATATTAAAATGCTTTGTTGGTTTGAGAGCGTCGTGAATTTGGCCAAATGGTTTCGATGACTTTCAACCGACTATTTTGGCCAGGTTTTTAGTATTTACCGACGATTCCGACTCAGTGTCCCCGTGGTACCTAAGCGTTAGTTCGTATCACATTGTCCGTGACATTTAAGGTATCGCTTACACCATCCATTCAACTCGGATATTCTGTACATAACAGATACGCTTCTTAGGTTTCAATAATCAATCTAAAATTAAAGTTTTTTTTATAGGATTACGAGTAGGTCGTTCGCTGGATGATAAACGCCACGCCTAAACAATTGCAGTAGTCTGAATTGCATAATCTTGCGCGGCACTGCACTCGACATCAGAAAACTTAAGCCAAGATGTTCCAATAGGATGAAGAAGTAAAATTATTTTAATTTTATGGTAAAATCCAGATGTATTATTGAAACCGGCCGTAAAACCACCTGCTATGGTACATGCCCTGATTCTCGTGCAATAGACATTAATTTCAAGTCGAAACAAAGTGGCAAAATGTGGTCATCGCTTCTAAAAAGCGGAATCTCTGTAACGATAGTCATTTTTATATTTTGTTGACTATGCCAAAAATATCCAATCGAGGTGGAATCATACTATTGAAGAACTTCGGTGCCAGTCATCGGTTTGGATCACCGACAGTGGACCTTAATTCGGGAGCTTTTTCATTTCGCAAATTGAAAACATTTTTCCCGTGAACACGGTTAATGCAATTTGATCGAGACAAGGTTAGTCAAAATGCTATTTTATGATATTCATCTGTGCGCGAATAGTATTGAGTCAAAGTATGAAATGGGTATTCAATCCACATTATGTTAGCCATTAAGTTTCTATGATGTCACCAATGATCATCAACATGTATTGCGCGAGAGTCGCCCGATCGGAACAAGTGTGAAGCGATCCCGGACAATGCTTGATGCTTGTGGTATTTACATGAGCTTCTGCTTAGCGCACTCGGGGCAGATGATGTCCTGTGCGTCGGTGATGAAGCCCTTGCCCACGAGCGAGGTGTTGCACTGCGCGCAGATGAAGCAGTCGTTGTGCCAGTGGCGGTCCTCGAACGAGATGAAGCGGGTGCCGCCGATGCCTGGAATATAACTGTTGTTTCAATAACCGGCCAAGTGCAAGTTGAACTCTCGCGTACCGAGGGTTCCGTACAAACATGTAAAAACATATTTTTGAGATGTGGAGAAAAAGGGTCTTGACAAGACGGACAGCGAAGTAGTCCTATAAGGGTTCCTTTTTTCTTTTTTAGGGCACGAAACCCTAAAAACTAGAAATAAATTTCATGGTTAACATAGAAAAGGCGTAATTGTCGAGAATCCGTAGGGTATCCGTGTCCGTACCCTACATTATTGCGATGAACGGTGGCAAAATGGCTGCGTATTATACACAAAAAAATGCAATTAAAAAAATTTATGGCTTGCACTAACCTAGACTAGGTTAGTGCAAGCCATAAAGAGCTTGTAAATCACACTGCCAAATCACTGAACAGTCAATATGCAACCTGCGCAGTATGCACTCGGTGCAGCATCTCTCCTATAAACAACTGTCCTGCTATACTGACCAGTGATGGGCTTGGTGCAGGCCGTGCAGCGCTTGGCGAACAGTTCTCCGAAGCACTCGGCGCAGTAGGGTTTCTCGTCACGCGACGTGAACCGCTGGCCCGCCAGCGACGTGTTGCAGTTGGTGCAAGTGAAGCACTCGCGGTGCCACGGCTCGTTCTTGTACGTCACGCCGCCTTGCGTGATTATCTGGAAAGAACAAGTGACGAAATTGTAAGGTGGTGGTTGAACCACGCAATAAATAACAGTACAAGGTTGAACTGAATCGTGGTAATCTTTGTCAGACGTGTTTACGCACGGGTAGGATTTGAAAATGTCCTTGTCTTGTGTTGTGTCAGAGATAGTTCTGAATCGGCTGAGCAAAAGGAAATTCCTTGTGCATATTAAATAGTTATTGTGCCAATTGAGTAATTATCATGTTAAATTATAAGCTGACAAATACAGACACTTTTCAGACGAAAAACAACAAAACTAACTTTGCAAAAGACCGTAAAGTTTTCTCTATACCTAAAGTCTCAAAACAAAGGGCAAAAAGCTCCTATCAAATATTAACAATGAATTCGTAGCGGTCATTTGATAGCGCAGATGGCGAACGCGGCATTTCAGTTGATTAGTTCCAGGAAACATAACATGAATATAACATGCTGTAATTTCGGAAAGCGTGGATTACTTTGTATTTTTTTGTTTCATTGCCTACTATTGTGACTCTGATCTACTAAGACACTCAAGATTCTTTTGACTTTGACCAGGGTCTGGTTGACGCTGATTGCCATCTAAAGAGCAGATATGTAGTGTTTCTTCTGCTTTGAGAATACTTGACGATCTTCTACTAGTGGGGAATTAAGCTCTTAAATATATTTTAATATATTTGTATATGTGTAGTTGTTGTTTAAGTTAGAACTAGATTAGATTTATGTTCATGTACCTTTTAGATTTATTTATTTTTTGTTTATTATTTTCCATGACAATTAAATGTATTCCTCTCCATTGAACGGTTGTCTGGAAGAAATCGCTTTAAGCGATAAGACCGCCCATTGTACTCTATTTAAGTTAAATGACAATTCTTGTGTATGATTTATTTGGTGTACAATAAAGCGTTTATCTATCTATAAATAATAATACAAGTGGCGATCGGGATCTTGTCAAACGCAGCAGAAATACTTCTCATATCTTTACTTGGCTTACTGTTCTGTTGGTACCTACCTTGTTGCACTCTAGCTTGTGAAAGAATGCGTTTTGGAGTTCTTGGGCTATTTTTTAATAAATAATTATTAAAAGATTTGCCGTACACAAAATGTGTATTTGAGGAAGGTGAATGAACCAAAAAATTCAAGTTTTTTTTTATATTAGTTTTTTTGCTAAATTTGCAATAATGTCGCATTGGCCCGTACGGGCTATCGATAGCAGCGAGTGGAGATTAGATCTCCTGCTCGCGGAGAAATAAAGCTTTTAGTTCCGGTTGGATTCAAAGCACACGACGCAGCAGAAACATGAATGTATGGCACCTGCCTTGTTTCGTTCTTACCTTGTTGCACTTAACGCAGCGAGTGGCGAACTTGTCTTCGTAGCACCCGGCGCAGTAGATCTCCTGCTCGCGGGGAATGAAGCTCTTGGTGCCGATCGGGTTCTTGCACACGACGCAGCAGAAACACTTCTCGTGCCACTGCCTGGTCTTGTACTCCATCTTCTTGGTTCCTGAGAAAGAAGGAAATGAGATTTAAAAATGTGTCTTTAATGAGATTTAAAAATGTGTCTTTAATAAACTTGTCATAATTGCTTTCCTTTCTTCTTTCTCTACTTGTCCCCACACATTATACTGAACTATGCCTTTTTCAGGTTCAAATTCTTTGGTTTATGTTAGTGTATCGTTTGAATAAAAGACTTTTCCGATTCCCATTGGTTATAAATATATTAATGGTAAAGTATCTAACGATAATTTACTGGGTCAACCACGGCGTAGACGCGGCACCCGTTACTATACACCTATAATATCATTGCGTGGCATCTTTTATTTTTCCAATCGCCATTAGTTATTGGAAAAGTTCGGAATACCGTTCCGATGCCGTAGTTCAGTTTCGAATGTTTTTCTTTGTTCGAGTCAAATGTTCGATTTGCAGTTAAAGTTGCCCTTGAAGGAACACCGGTGACTGCCACAAGGTTAGTAGGAAATGTCGAGGAAATTGTCCCTTCGGTTCAGAACCATTTCCATAAAAAAATTCATTGTCAAGTGCGGGTTTGTTTACGTTTATGGTTTGGATTTTTCAAGAATTTCTTGCATTTATTATTCGTTAAGAAAAATAGTCGTCAGTTTGCTGGACATTTATTTTAATTCGTTCAATGTGGTCGTGTAGATTATAGAGGTAGGGAGGTAATTCCGGTAAACCTCACCTGAACGACGCGTGACCAACATAATATTACCTAAAATGTTGGTAACTATTTGGAATTAGCATTGCAATTCAGCGGGGCACTGCCGGCAACACTGCTAATTGGTAGTGAGCTAGAACATTTGGGCTACCTGGTGGGCCAGTAATGGTTGTAGATTGTTAGAATGTTTTATGTAGTACTAATTACTACAAAATATGAATATATTTTATACAAAATATAAACATATTTTGTAGTAATTAGTGCATAAAGGAACGAGCCCGGTTAAAAAACTAACTATAGGTACTAGCTCTAGTATCTAGTATCCTAAAGTAACCAAAAGTTAAAAAAAAACTATCACGGGACTTAAATGTCTAATATTTCATTACTTATCTACCGTCTGACTGTCCAAGAATAACATCCTGCAGCTATCAATAATTAAGTTTCATACCAATCATAGAAAATTTATTAATACACGTTTACGGGTCGACGACGCGATGACCCGAGTGCAAAAATTTTAGAATTATAATTATTTATCGGCTAATAAATTAAAATTGATTGCTACATGTAGCTTATACATTAGCTTATTAAAATGTCTGCAGAAAATATATTATGTTAGGTAAATATTATGAACCATAGAATTTGACATCTATTATATTTTATTTAGTTTAAATTAGTTATTTATTAGTTTTCTTTAAATAAAGATTTATGATATAACATGGATTTATCTAACTATTATCGTCCGATTTTCTTCAAATCTTTGAGTCCGTATGGATATGTACTTAAAGTTGACAAAACACCAATAAAGAAATTGTTTCTAGATTCGATAAAATTTCATTGAGTTTGATTAATATCCAAAAAATAGGATCTAATGTTCTGATTTTCATATTCTCATCTTTCTCACTAGTCGCGTAGGTAATCATGATTTGTTCGCATTTATCAATGAAAAGTTTTCGTGCGACTGGCGAGGACAAGCTAAACGAGTGCATTGCCGACCAATGTCTTAGAATGCTCAGTTTTTGCTTTGCCTTATTGTCCGCGCCAGGTTTAGAGAGCTGAAAACTTAAAGCTCATGTTTCTTCACGAGCTGTCGACGCCCTGTCAAACCAACTACCCTGTAAAACTGAGTATTTTATGACGTCGTAAAGTGCATCAGTCGCGTGCCGGCGTAGTACGAATCTGTAGTTATTCTGTGGGAGGTAGTACGGCTGTCCTTGAGGCATATTATTTATTCTGTGCTTGAGGCTGCATGCGACAGGAATGTATTGGAGCCTGGCACGCGATATGCACCCCGATTCAAGGTTCGACATAGGTGTAGTGTAACAATGATATGTGATGGAAATGGTGGAAAATGAGAACTGAAAGGTCATAAAGCCGAAGTTCCAAATAGATCCATCCACTGTACTGTAGCACAGAAAAAATGATAGCACTACGCCTGTAGCGCATTTGATAGTGCCTCTGCCTACTGAGCTTAATGTTCCAGGGCCGAAACCTGACACATTTGAGCATAAACGTTTGTTCCCGGGTCTTGGATGTTTGTGTGCTGATTGGTGTGTCCATGCCACCCGCGACACAGGGGATTCCTAGTAGTTCATGTATTGAGTGTGTAAACGTTATTTTAACGTTACTTTCCAACGCTATAAATCGTAAGATAGCTAGGAAGCCGGAAGGTTAATACGATGCTTGAAGCAATTACTTTTATATGGCTGTAAATCTTGAGAGTTGTCAGATAGACACATTTATATTATGATTTATGTGGTTATGTAGCTTTTACACAAGCACTCCGTTCTACGTTAAGCTATTATTGATTGATAAGTCGTTAAGCCATGTCTGAAGTTCAAGGTGTCGAGAAGATACAAAAAAACATACATACAATTGAACATATAACCGTCTCCTTTTGTGAAGTCGCTTAAAAAGCAAGCAAGATAAGCGCAGAATTCTATAACGGAGTATAAAACAGAATAGATAAAAGTATAACTAAGGGAGGTGTTAAATCTTAAACACTATTTATTTTAATAACCTTAAGACATCCATTGAATTAGGCGTTTTCATCATTAATTATTATGAGGCGGGCGTTAAGTCACGCTTATACTAAAAAGCTCGATCTGACAGTTCGATGCAAATATTTTAACTGACTTCACAAACAGCGTAATATGGTGTCTTGACGATCTGCGAAAAGCGGCTGAAGAAAAATGGACGAGGAGAGCTGAAGACCGAGCTCAGTGGCGTGCATTAGGAGAGGCCTGCGTCCAGCAGTGGACAGCAGCAGCAGCAGCAGCAGTGGCTGATGATGATGATGACGGCATCTTGTGTTTTGGCACCGAATTAAAAAGTTATATGTTGTGTTGTCATATGCTACGATGTAAATATTTTAAGATATTTCAGAAATAAGAGTGAAATAGCTATGACGTGAAGGCAAACTTGATTACTTCTATAGTAAATTATATAAAAATCCCACTAAACTAGAACCAAAACTAGAAACTAAACTACACCTTCATCCATCACCATTAGCCGCCATGACTGGCTGAAGATTTATCATCATTATCGTTAAAACCAGACCTGCATTAAAACTTGGGCACAAGTTTACAACAAAATAAAGTATCATTGTTAAACCAACTTCAAATTGGGAAAGTTCATCCGATACTAAAGTTAGATAAAACTTGGTTTCTTCAGAGAAACATCGCGTGATATTAAAGGAATATCTAGAGCTTGTCGCAAATTAAAACAGGCGTTGCTTTTTTTGTTTAGTTAGAATTAGTTTCGGAAAAGCTGGACTCTAAGATAAGAATCAATTTTTTACGTATCTAAAAAAATAGAGATTGGCGTTTGAGAAAACAAACAAGGACGACTGAAAACAAGATCAAGACTAAAAAACAAGAAGATTTCTATTGTTGATTATATGCTAGTACCACAGAATAAATAATAGTACGAATACTAAGTAGTACTTACAAGGATAACTTGGAGACCAAAAATAAAAAAGAGCTAGGAGTAAAATAATCTTTCCAAGACTGCTCAGCTCAGCTGATGGGACCGACAGCTTAAGTGCCCTCCGAATCACGGAGCGAAGAAAAACCAAACATAACATAGAAAAGTCAATGGTGCGGTAGGACCGAACCCAGTATCGTTGGATTCTAAGTTAGGCTACCCTTTTAATAAAATAGCACCGCCTTTAAATTTTCTACAGCGCCTTTTCTATTTTGCTCTGAACTCTACTAGTCCATGACATGTCTAGATTTTTTGCCTGCACAAAGGTCTATGAACTTTGTAATAAGATACCTGCTAGCGTGTAGTTTGCATAATTTTACTATTTCCAGTACAAGAGGCAACAAAAAGTTTTATTCGGGTATTATGTCATGTAAGAATGTAGGTAGGTACCTACACTTGTGCGTAGAGTAGGGATTTGTAGAAAACGGTAGAACGTAGAAAACATTGAAGACTGTTTCGATAAATTTTAATTCAACTTTGTCGGCGGTAGATAAAACCTAATATATCTATAGACACAATGTAGATTATTATTAACGAGACCCGTGCCGTGCAATTTACTCCTACCACGGTAATGTTATCTATATAACATTACCGTACTCCTACCCTCGCAATCACTAGGGTAACAACACCAATTTTAGAAACGTGGCCAACAATCGATACGAGATGAAAACAAAGCACGCGCGTGTTTTATGCAAAACGCGTCATAAAGCTCAGTATACATCACGCGGTCCCCATCCCACATGTCCCATTGTTCAGTGAAAGGCTCTGTTAGTATTTAATAACTGGACAGTGACGGCGAATGAATTGCAAATCTTTGAATTCTGTCTGTATTTACGCCCACGTGGAAACAACATGACGCTGAGCCATGGGACATTTTTTGCTAATCTTAACTTGGAATCCGACTTCTGCTTAATCACTTAAAGCACGCAACATTACTTTTATACCTTTATAAGTACTTTTGCACATTAATGTACCGTAAGGAAAAAAAACTTATGTTGTTTCGAAGAATATCAGGTCAAAACTTTACGATTGTCTGCAATCAAAGTGACAGCAAAAATGTGCATTCTGGTTTTGGATTGAATGTAATGGCAAAGTGCAATGTTATTTAGTGAAACGGGGTGTCAAGAGTTGCAAAACTGGCTTAGTTTCCTGTATATTGAGAGCAGATATCAGACCCATTTCAGGCCGGCCATTGCAATCCTACCATATACCGCGTGGGTGCTAAGATCGACAGTTAATTAAACATACAGTTTCATACAGATTGAGGGCACGCCATTGGGAAAGTATGCGATATACTGTTCCCCTTATAAGGCGAGGATGTCTGCCCCTATCAATATTTATGAGTGCAACGAGCTGTTAAGTTAGGCCTTGCTTTTTATTCATTTTAATGAGCTTTTAAATGTCACGATTTTGTTAACATCTCATAAATATGACACAGGTTTCGAAACGCATTGGATTTTATTTCGAAAGATGACATATTCAGTGTCAACATCTAATTAATTTCAAGCTTAATTATGAAATTGTCGAGTGACGATAAAACAACCGACAAATAGTAACGCCACTTTACTCTCGTTGCAACTTAAAACTGTTTGGTGTGTCAATTATGCGAATCTGTCATAATTCATAATATGCACTTATCTTCATAATGCGGTTGCATTACGGGTGGCATCATTGTGTGTACAGGACGTTAGCAGATCGGCTGAGCAGAGAACCGATACAAGGCCGCGAGCTGATGTCAGCAGAGTGGTGTGGGAGTAACTCAAATATTACCCATATGAGGTACTTTATTGGTCCGTATACCTAACTAATCTGTCTTCAAATGGTTGTTTGGAATTGTTTTACATACATTAAAGAAGAAAAACCTTAAACGAAATAGTCGCCTTCAAAATAAGTAGTTTTTTTATTTGATAGAAACTTTGTTATAGTTTATTATACAATGAATATTATCAACTTCTCATGATTTGTAGTTCTGTACATTGTTGTTTTGATCACAATACAATCTGTTCAACAGACTGATGCAGTACCTACCTACCTAATATGACAGAAAAAGGGTGTGTATATCTTAAATTCATTAATCATGATTCATAACCAATTATTATTATATTTAATGATAATGTACGCAAAATATTTAAAATAAAGTGTATATTTACTCGTGCATTAATATCCAAGGTCAAGAAAATCTCAAATGGTTTAGCAAACGATATTAGCGGTGATGTAAGACTAAGAACTCGGTTGACATACTAAACTAAAAAATTTAAATCTTCTGCGGGTTGCCACACTATTTACATCTTTAACACAATACATTTATGGTTTCATGTGATTCTATTCACAGAGAACTGATTAGGCAAATAATTCTTTTAGAAACTAATAAGGTTTGCATGAATAGTGTGAATTGTTCAGTTTACTTTGGCAGGTGTAAACATTAATAATGTAAATAGTTATTTTAGGCACAGTTTTATTATGATCCTGTAATTTATTCCTAAATGTGTGTAGGTTCTTGTTTATAATATAGTTACTTATAGCAATAAGCTCAGTTACTGGCAAAAATAACTATTTGGTATATTCTCAAATAGGACACGGCTACATCCAAAGTTTAAAAAAACAATAAAAATATAGGTACCTCAATTGAATTTATGGTTCTTTTTTTATGATCTTTGCGTAATATTTTCTTTACACCATAAACTTAACTCTAACTTTATTCAGTTTATTTAAATTTCAGGAAAAGTAGGTACATAACACTTCCTTTTTAATCGACTTCGACTGTATGTTTTTAATGTGTTTTCACCGATTTCACCGTCAAATGCGGGACGGTTTTTTTTTTAAATTTGTTTATTCTCTGAATATACAAATAAAAAAAACTCCTATATAAATTGTATCGAAATTGGATCAGTAGTCTTTTTTAGTTATAAGTGAATCCATTTGAAGTCGATTTTTTGTACCATAGTATTTTATGCAGCACTTGTCCATAATGTATTGCAGTAAAACCTTATCAGAAGCACATGTTTCGGGCACGTGCTGACCAACCACGGCCATAACATGTTTTCATAAACAAGATGAAAAATTCGCTATTGTCGAAGCAAACGTAACACTATGCAAAATCGATTGTGTAGGAATCCGTGGAGGCCTTAAACACAGATTAACAGATCTGTTTACTTGAAATCCTTGTGCCACCTACGTAGATACAAGTAAATAAGTATTATAGATGCGTATACCAAATATAAAATACTTCATACATATCGTAATGAAACGAGGCTCCGGAGAGTCTGGTGATTATGCCTCATGCATTCGCTACAGAGACTGTCTTGTGGAGAATAACCTTTATCCGATTGATCTCTCAACTGTCACGTTGTGTTACGAGACTTGCGAGTTTAGTGGAACTGCGTATTTTATTATTTATACACAACGTACAAGTATATTTTTTTCAATTAAGTATATAAAAATTGCTTTCGTAAGTTAATGTAAATAATAAATAAACGTGTCTATTTTTTTAATGCTTCTCTGACATTACTTTTGGTTAAATGGGATTATCAAAAAAAAAAGTTTGTAAAAGCTCCTAAAAGCGTACATGCATAACTTGTCATTATCAGCTCATGACACCTGCTTTACTCATCCATCTCAAACGCAAATAAAAAAAAAAACTTATTTACAAAAAACACGGCGTTCTGTCTTAGTTGACGAGGTTAGCGGACCAGTAGTGGCCAGCGTGGTAATGCTGACCAGGGTCAAGGCGGACAGGCCGACATCTGGTTCGCGCACCCTATACGGAACGTATACATCAATGCACTGTCAATATCAAGTACACTTCCTGGCCTTGTTGTAAGTGGGGGTCGGTTTGTGAACAGATAACGTGTTTGAACGTTTGAGTGTGGTACATAGATAATGGATAATAATATAGCAATTGGTAGTCAATAGATATTTCCTCCATATTTTGACACACCTGTAGAAGGTGGGTTATCAAAAACTTTCATATCGAAAAGCTACAAATTCGATACGTTACCTACTCCATTTCTCTCCACCAGCTTTGTCCCTCAAATGAGGAGGAAGTAAAAAAAATGACCCCTTTTTAGTCACTAAGGAAAGCAGTGAGGAAAAAAGGGAACTATCAGAAATACATCTGACTCAGAGAAATGACTGTGCAACTTAAAATTGCTCAGTTATTTCGACTTAATTAAATGTCATGCACGTACTTATTAGGTTCTATTCGTACTGGTAGTATCTTACATTTCATAAAATACTAATAGTAAACATTAATTTGTTACTTCTATATGTATTTCATTAGCATTTAAATTACAGTTAAATAACATAATCATTTACGTAAATGATTACTACCATGCTATGTATATTACATTTACTAATTCAAATTATTTTATTTACAAAGCAACATTACGGTTTAAATTCCAGAGTGTTACATTTTATTTTACACAACAGTCGTTTGCTGTGAAGTTGGCGCGGAGCGCTGCGCAATATCAAATATTAGGTATGCGCAGGCGTTGGAGGGGTGAGGGGATGCGCGAAGCCGCGCTAGCAGCGCACTTCACAGCCGCCATTAAGTTTGGTTCGTAGATACCTAAATATAAACTAAAAATGGACAGTAACAAGAATAAACAATAATGTCAATAAACAAAACAAATAAGTGAATTCTGCACAAAAATAACAATAACTGGAGATAACATTACTTGAAAAAAAAAAAATTGTGAAAGTTTTGTCTTTTTAATATGATAGATGTTTGTAAAACAACACCAAATCTTAAAGCTGTTCTTAAAATATTTAATTCCCAAGGTTCAATTATTATGACTCACACATCATCAAAACAAGGCAAGCGTTGTCTCAACCGGCTACTGAGCATGCTTGATAAATCAGATGATGTAATTTTTAATTAGGTAGGTTTTATTTAATTGATGGAGAAAATCGCCTTGAACTGCGACATTACTGTTTTGATCGCGTAAAAGGTTATATGAAAGTAGGTTACAACCTGAATTGCCGATCATATAAATTATTAATGCGTGGAAAATACGATAAGTTTTGATTAAAATATAATTAATATTCTCCGTTATCGCCATTAAATTACCTATAAGAACATATTTTTATATGGGATTGCAGAATACCTTGAACATAACATTTGTTGTACACTTATTGTATTGTATTTGTATAATAACTTTAAAAGTTATTGATCGTAGGCATTATGGGTGGTGTGAATGTTTCGCTTCGTCCCCAATTTGGCGAAATTTTATACGTCCTTTCGTAGGTCGCGCCTGTGCCCATAAACCATATCCGACATAATAACTTTTTATGATTTCGCACCTAATAGGGTTTGTCTGCCTACAAATCTACAAGTAGGTGTGTTATAAATGAGTTCGTTTTCAGGCAGAATCACAGAATAAATAATAGTACTGCTAAAATATTGAAACAACATTGTTTTTATCACTGAAGTGGGAAAGGAAATTAAACAAAAAAACTATACGGCGAACTAAAAAAACCACATGAACAACGTTATACTAAAAAATATTGATTTCCCACTATAAGTAAACGATTGAATGCAGGTAATGAGCTCGCTTATAATAAATTATCATCCAATAAATATTGCGAAGTGTTAAATTAAGGTCGTCTAGTAGGTAGGTAGGTACTTAGGTATATTTCAAAGAATATCAAAGCTGTGATGTGTTTAGAGAAAGCTCAATTTGAAGAATGCACGTTTAAATCCAAATAGATTGAAATTTAATAGCTCTAATATTTCACATGGAATTTATTACTTTCTCTTTATGTACAGGTTTATATTTCAAAGGGTTCCGTCGTTAAAACATCACAAGACATTGAATTTTAAAATGATCGAAATTTGACTTCAAAATGAAACTGATATTCTAAGTCCTCAAGATACCCCTCTTTTTTGAGACGTATAACATTTTCATTCAACAACGTTATTTCTATATTTAAATACTAGTGACTCGCTCCAGCTTGTCACGGGTAGCGCTCACACCGCGGCAATTTTCTTACTATTAGCATTTTTATACCCAACGTAACCACAGACGTAACATCTAAAAAAAACTGCTGCTGCATCTGCTTTTTGACCATATACAACTGCATTATTACTCACGTAGGTACTTGACAGACTTGTTATCGTTTTCATGGCAACGTCATTCCGTTCTGTATTTTTGATACCTTGGGTTACATTATTACAATTTTATTAGGGGACACTATTTTTTGAAAAATTAAATACTCTCCATATTACTCGCTGATAATGTAGCTTTCAATGGATAAAATAATTTTTAAAGTCGGTCCAGTATTTTTTGAGTTTATCCATTATAAACAAACAAACAATCAAATCTTTCCTCTATATAATATTAGTGCAGACAGTTTTTTTGCTAGTGTCAAGTAAAAAGATATTACAAGTTGTGATTTAGTAAACTGGTGGAGCTTTAATGAACCATCCTAGGGAGATTACGAGAGAACACGAAATGGAATTCATCAGTGCTATTCACTGGTATTCATCAGAAGATAAATGTTTACCCATTTATATTAAGTAATAAAATATTAAGATCATATTAACTTTAAATAAAATACCTTTTACTTTAATAAAATAAAATAATCAATGCCAAGGCCCCAATAATTGCACAAGTGGGCAGACGAGTTCTGAACTATGAGCACGATTGACGTAATTCTTACGGCCGCTTCGGAAACAGATGCTTCTTTTGAATATTTCATTTATTATCATAACAATACAGAAATAACTTGGTGTTTTATAACAAGTTTTTTTATTGACATTAATGAGCAGGATTGATATTTACATGATTATGATTAACAAGTAAGTATACATTTTTAGTAATTTATTTATGGGTCTCTAAACTGTTTACCTATTTACGAGTACATCTTGTCGAAATCGCTACATAGGCTAATACTCCATACACATGCGTGCTTTAAAAAGTCACTACGCTCTTTTTTTTTTCTTCGTGGAGTGGCAGGTCTCGCCGACTACGCCTACGTCCCGCCCCAGCCGGATATAAAAAGTTTAGCGGATATTATGGAATTATGCAGAAAACGTTTTCCTTTCCGAGCTATTTAATTTTACGTCTAGCTTGTGTAATAAAAATATTTTTGAGAGTGCTTTTTGCATGCACGATGATTTTTATGTTCTAAATGGTTATTTGACTGTTTACAAAGACATTTGGAATATAGAGCTATGTGGAAATTGTTCCGTTATTTTCACATATTTGATAACTCTGCTAGCATTATCGCTATTATTTTAAAATATTCTACATAAATAATGATAAATTCCAAATGATTTACATAAACATAAGATTATTTAAATACAAATAAGATTTACTGAGCACTGTAACTTGTAAAACAGGCCTTCTAAAATCGATTTAAAGCATAAAAAGAGCCTTGGTTGATTCGACTTTTATTACTTTCTGCGATTGCGTTGAAGTTTAAATATAAATATTAATAGCTTGTAAAAGGTTAGGTCGATGCTTTCTTCGATTCTGAACGGAGCTTTATTTAAAACTTTATTCATTTATGTTTCTTTTAATGGGCTCTGTCTGTCTGGGATTAAACTCTACAGACTCTGATTGAATCAATTGTTAACAAGCAATGCAGAACATTAAAATTGAATTGATGCTGTTTAAATGAGTAGTTTAACTACAGAATAACTTAGGTATATTACGAGTAGGTACATTGAAAAATAACCAAATGAAATGAAAGAGGTAGGAAAAAAATATGCAGACAACTAAAAAACAAATATGTCTCTTCCTTTTGTAAAGTCGATCAATAATAGTGAGATGAGAGATATGATACGATGAACTCCATCATTATTACATGTATGACATTGCGTACAAACATTATAGGAATTGGGAACGTAAACTGAATATCAATTTAAGAACATTATGAGAGTTCACAACTAGCTTCAATGTTTACTTTCCTTATTATCGGTAAATAGTCAGATTTCGATACTTGATCGTTCGTACAAACACCTACAACTAGCTTTTATTCTTCAACACTAGTTCATTACACTCTAGTTCATTTATATATCGACTATTAGGATTTGATACTTGCATTTGTTTCTACTTGCACAAAGTTCTACTTTACCGAAATTTTACATTTTCGATTCCATTCGATCTATTCGTATAGTACTTAATTCATATTGAATTTATAAGTAGGTACGAGTTATCAAAACAATAAATTGTGTTGAGGATAAATCAAAACATCGGCTTCCGTTGATAGACAACTTGTAACTTGATTGAACGTAAAGAGGCCCGACTTAACCACTTGCCATTCAATAACGTTTAGGGAAATTAATGTTTCCGGCTCTACATGAACATTCATAGGTACTACCTATAAAGTATCTACCATGCAGTATAACTTTTTTTATTAGCTCGTCGCTGACTTATGACTTATCACATGGATAACTTCATGATGATATTATAATTTGTACGTATGATCTCTAGCTAGATACAGCGACTGGCATGACAAAATTGGCTGGCGGAACAAGTAAGAAATAGGCCTATAAAAACCTGCGATTGTTTTTCTCTGATCGCCGAGCAGACACTGATCCCTAAGCGCACAACAAAACTTCTTGTTTTCCCTCTCAGCTGTCGCAGTGGGCAGGAACATGGATAGTATGGCGACATCTTCGTTATTTTCCCGCGCTCTCCGTATCCGGTCCTGTCCAACTATTTTCGACGTCAAATGTAGACGGGACTTTAAATCTTCACTCAACACGTCCGCTGACATTTTTAGCTGTGTAACTGTCCTTCTTTCTTTGATTCAAAAAATAAAAAAGATGAATGCGCGGTAAAATTGTCAGTTTGTTTTTTTATCAATTGGCACGTGTAGTGCAGGCTTTGCGGCTCGCGACGCGGTACTGAGCGCTTGACGAGTTTCAAACTCGAAACTGGAGGGAGCGTGTAGGAACGACGTAGGCTGTCGATGATGCCGTGATTGATCCCGTGCGTTAACAAATGGAGATAAATCTCGTGAAGAGGAAGTAATTGAACGCAATGAAGAGGTGGAATAGTTCTGAGGGATGGAAGTTACATCGATATATTTATTTCAACAAATAGTCTTTTCTCTCTAGTTAGCGACGTTAGGTCTGCAACTAAACGTGTTATCAAAACAAAGCCATCTTACTTCATTTTTTGCTAATCAGTAATGACTAGCGATAAGAGTGATGCAGTTCATTCAGATGTTAAGTTAATATTATCACGTTCAGTATACTGATTATACAGTTAAGTACATAATGTCTTAACTACATAAATGAGTAAAATATTTTTGAAGTTAATAAATTAACTATTACTAGTTATATATTATTTACCCAATTTCTTAAATAATCGTCACCACGAAACGATAACATGTATTCGTTGTAATAAATAGCCGTCATCAGCAGTAATATGCACAACGAAGAATGCCAAATGACAAAAAAAATAAAACTACATGTACCTACCTAGGTAGAGTAGGCCCGGATTTTCCATTCCATAACAAGTTTATTAGGTAATTAACATTTTGCGACAGTAGGATTTGTAAGAACCGAGTAAGTAAGAATGAGTGAAGAAGATGCTTAGAGTAAAGTTAAACCCACATTTAGTAATGTCAATAAAAGATGCACCTACATAAATAAGTTGGAAATTGCGTGGGGTAATAATATAAATAGCCTCTCAACTGCAGCTGTTTTATGACTTGCTTTGGTTTCTGTTTAAGTGGGTTAAAACCTATTAAAGGAGCAAGAAGGTATTTGTAATATACCTATTTTAGATACTGTTTATTAAACTAGCGATTAGTTAGTTCGTAACAACACCTTCTGAAATATTGTCTTTTATTGTAAGAGGTAGAATTGTAGTTTTGCCCATAGAGAAGTTTCTGTTTGTTTAACTACATGGCGTCTAGCTTCTACTATTGTTTATTCTGTGGTCAATAATTTTGGATAAGTAAGTAGGTAGCTACCTACTCTAATTCATGACGTTATGGATATAAATTTATATTGTACTAGCTTTCTCCCGCAACTTCGTCCACGCGGACTACAGTTAATCGCCAAAAAAAGCATCCTATGTTCATCTAGCATATTAAAAACCAATGCAAAAGTATAGCTCCAACGCTCTCGATGCTTTTTGACACACTTGTTATTATTTCGTTTCCACGGCAACGCATCTCATTCCGTTCCTTACTGCGAGTAATATCGTAATTTTCCAGTTTTCCCGTGGCAACTTACCATTTTCCGGGATAAAAAGTATCCTACATACATTTCCTCTATATTGTACAGTACCTACCAACCTATTTACAAAGTTTCATCAAAATCTGACCAGCCGTTTTGGCGTGAAAGATCCCCAAACAAACAAACAAAGTTTCACTTTTATATATTGGTGTGGATTTACATGGATTTATATTGATTTATGAGACACAAATCCAATCGATACTGATTATTCGTTCCATAGCGTTAATGTTAAGGCTGCATTATTTTACAATGTGTAAGCTAAACCTTATCTTGACAGGAATTTGACCAACAGCCAACAACTGCTTGATAGCTGCAAATGGCTATAATGTGATACAATCAATACATTACCATAGATAAGTATCAACATTTATGTCAATATAAAGCGCGTATAAGTATAACATTCTTATATTTATTATGTTATATTCTTAATCTATGAACTTAAATTATGTACTTAGTCAGATTCGTGTCCGCAAACTTTTTGTAATAGGTATCTACCTATTACAAAAAATGCATTGAATGATAATTAAATGACATTAAATGATCATTTACAGGCAGGTATGCAAAAATACTTCAGTATATTTGTAAGTATTTCTTAGTTTAAATGTAAATAAACAATATATGAGTACTTATTTGATTTTGTCAGTGACACCTGCTTAGCGAAAACATAATAATCATATATATTTTTATGAGATATAATTTTAAGACCGGGCGCAACAAAGAACGCATTCAGATGATACATTATACATAGATTTGATTGTACAAAATATACCTAATATCCAATTTATTATATTATCTACTAATAATGGACTGCCAATTCTGAGTAATTGGCAAAAGTGTTAATTGCGAATCAAATTGTAATTTTCTACTTTCACATCGGTGAAATCCGTTATTTCGTCAGGATTGCTTTTTATTTTACGAGGAATTACATTAAAAAATGCCTAACTTACCAAGATTATAGTAATCATATGGCGCCTGCTTTCTAACAATAATACATAGTGCTTTTGAAAAATGTGAGGTGAAAGGACAATCAGGCTAGTAGGTAAAGAACTTTTTTTATACGCTTTATATTAGCTTCACTTGTATGTTTGTAACCGACTCCTTTGGACGCTATTTTGACCCACTTTAAACGGTCAGATTTCATTCAAATTTTGCACACCTGTCAAAGACCGACGACAAAAGCAATAATTCGGAAAAAAAAAGTAGAGAATAAATAATAGTTAGTAAATAAGAAAAAAAATATTTATTTAAAAAAAAGCGTGGGGTGCTTCTCATATCTGTCAATGAAATATTTATAACTATTGACCCTTGCACCCCACGATTTTTTTGTTTTTTTTCTTATTTACTCTATTAAAATTTATTTTCTATTTTTTAGTTTGGTTTTCTATATAAAGCGTGTTTTTAGTTTTTTTTAAACTATGTTTTTTTAAGGTTTTTGAATGATTTGAGGTATCAAAGTAAGTAATATTTCGTACTTATATTAGTACCTATATGTAACTACGGTATTGTTTCCCATATGTACAAATACATTAGAGAAATAAATGTACTGAATATCGTATCATCAGTAAGAAATGGCCGATTTAAATAATCTTAATGTACCTAATCTACACCGATTTTCCCATCCCTAGTGTGAATTTCATAGGAATGTGTTTTTTCATCGCATTTTCTTCATACACACATTACAGATGATCTTATCTCTAATCTGCAGCCAAATTAATGGCAGAGATGTTCTTGAGAACTCCGTTCCTAGCGAGTAATTGGCTCAACTAAGGACAAGCATGGATAATGGGAGCGTGTCTTCGAGCATATATATTATGCTCGAAGGAGCGTGTAGTGGGACCACAGAATAAATAATAGTATTTAAGAGGACGCAGAAGTTCTGTTCCCATTACAGTACTAAATGAAGAAAAAATATATGATTGAATTGTTTTTTTTTAATTATGTGGCTTTAAACTGAAACGTGTGTAAATAATAGTATTTAATGAAACTGTTGCATATGGAGGGCTATTAAAACACGAGAGTGAGTAGTATCACTCGAGTGTTTTAATACCTAGTGATGTGCCGTTTCATACACTACTTTATCTACACTCATGCAATAGGAACATACATTCAGTGAAGAAAAAAAAAAGCGTAATATTTTTATCCTTTTTTCTGGTAAAAGCTAATTTGTCATGTTCGTTGCTGTTTCCATGATGTCAGCTGGAGTCAAATTCTCGTTACTAACAATGCCGTCGAATATTTTTAATCAGGATAAAACTTTTGATCAACAAAAACACATTAAACTGGTAAAGTACTAATGTAAAATAAATTATTAATCTAGTCCACAGCGAATTCGCGCGCATACGTTCTAGCACGCGCTGCCATAGATAATAAATGGCCAAAACTCTCGTTGATCGGAGCTAAACCTGTGCTTTTATGGAAAAAATATATATTATAACATTGCTTATTTCAAAAAATAGTAGTATTTGTATTTTTTCTTATTAGTGACGTGTCGTGCGTAAAGTATGTCATTATGCCACCATTTTTGAGTTTATAATCCGGATTTTACGATATGAGTGTAGATAAATATATTTTCTCTACCTAAAAAACTAACTTTAACAGTTATCATAGCTGCCATAGAGATCATAATTAAAAAAAAACTCATTCTGTGCAGCTGGGTCAAAACAAATTATTATATACTCGCGCCTCATCTTCGAGACTGGTAGTTTCGCCTGCCGCGCCTATGAACTTTCCTATGAATTCTTTACAAACATTCACAATATTTCTACGCCGTTTTCCTATTGCGACAACCCAAAGGTAGGCACTGCTAGCTGGCATTGCCGCCTACACAATTTAGTTCCTTAGGGCATTGAATTCCAGCTTGGAGTTGAATAGGCAATAAAGATAAAGAAGTCATTTACGATGCCTATCGAATTTTGTTGTCCTAGATTTTATCTTTCAGTTGAATTTGTTGTAGATCTACCAAGTTACGGGGGATGTCGCTTTTAGCAAATAAATTAAAATTACTTATTTTACTGCTAAACTTTGGAATTAAACACGTAGAATTATGCGAAGAATATTAATATAAGGAATGCGATTGGTAAGGCTTGCGATGCATATTATTCGAAGCTACCTGCCTGCTATCAGTCCTTCTTGTTAGTTCTTCTGTTGTTTGTCTGTTTCAATGTCAGTAAAGAATTAGCCTATTTCTCAAACTAATGTATATAGGTAATTAGGAATTTTATTTTAAAATACAGTTCAAAAAGTGTTCTTTCAAGGCTAGTATACATATTGTCTTGAAAGTTCATTTTACCGCCATAGTGCGGTAAGTTACAAGGACAGCTTTTTTTAATATTTCTACATACTCAAAAAAGTTCATTAATAAGGAGTTTATACAATGAGAACCGGCAGATATTTTGTATGTGGCGGTAAAAATCTTCATCTTTTTAGCTTTGAATCAATTTTTTTTTTGGCTGGCCGCAGCACGGGACTCTTCTGCTGCTTGTAAATGTCTTACACAATGAAATGAGTATTATTAAGATAGAACTTCACTTAGTTAAGTTTGTTTAATTTTGTACTTTAAAAGTAGTTTTCCTAGAATAACACATAGGTTACTTTTAACCACAGAAATGACCACGCGTTCACAGCTAGTATAAAAAATGGGAATACATTAATAAGGCCGGTGCTAAACTGTTATCCTTCTTTGATAATTCCAAACAAAATTATACCCAAAATTATATTATAAGGTATAATTTTGTCTCCTATTACATTTTTTGACGAAAAACGCTACGAGATGCAGATTTTTGGCGGTATATAAAGCTATATATAGTTAATTAACGGAATTACATCGATCCTTATTTTGTATTCCAAATAGCGGCTTCAAATAACGGCAAAACTTAAATGCCAACTAATTACATTCAATCTTCAACAGTAGTTTTTCGTAAGACGCTCGAACGGAAGACTTTGAGATCGTTTTACGCTAGATTACTGACATAAAATTAACAATTTTTAAATTTTGTTTTACTTGTTATGTATTTTTATTGTAGATAGCGGCTACATTTTTTCATATTTTTTCTTAAAATTCTAGATATTTTACCCTTTTTACACTCATTTTCTAACCAAAATCTTGCTAAAACTATGTCAATTTTCTCCTATATTAAATAAAACTTCTAAACTAGTATTATTACGTTAAAGTTTAGACTATTTACCATTACGATTAAATTAAAATATGGGCATTAATAATAAAATAATACACCATAAACTAAATATAAAAATACTATAAGTTCCTTGCGCCCGCGAAAGGAGCACAGCTAAGTTCACAGTTAGTACCGCGTGAACTTGAAATGTGACTAAGCTTGATGTGTATTCATTTACACTATAAATCACGCAAATGAGCAGATTTGAATATCTGAACAAACGTTTATATTGAATATTTAAAAGCCAACTGCGATTGTGTGGATGACTGCATTCAATCACCGACGGAATACATCTTCAGATTTGCATTATAATAAGACGATATTTAGTTTATTTACATTTAAATTACAATGTTTTCTTTTAATTGTTCCAAAGTTATTAAAATTTTAGATTTACTTACTTTTGATGATGTTATGTATGTAACTTATGTATTGATGTTATGTAACTTATGTACTTACCTACTTGGTAAATAGTAGGAACCTGATAAAAAAGCCAGCCTTACAGTAGTCGCATAATATGATGTGTAACATCTGTTAACACATTTTCACGTATGGATAGCTTAGGTTATATAGGATGTGTATAACATTATTTTAAACATCAAGAAAGAATTTCAGTAAAGTGAACGTAAGCTTTATGATAATACTTTGTAAGTAACTAACCGTAGCTCATTTTATCAATAAGATTTATTAAATGGGAATATTATGTACATACAACGTAGGCAAAGAATAAATAATAGTACAAGACGTAGGTACAGCATACCAGAGCAGGTGCCACATGGTGACTGTAACTGCAATATTGTTTCTGTCTCAACCTCTGGTATCAACTGATTTATGGCTCCAACACTGTGAATAAATTATATTGTTCAGCCAGTTTGTTCCTTCCTACGCGTGATGAGTCAAAACTACTTAGTTGACTGACAGATAAATAGCGAAAAGACGTGGATTCAAGATAAATCTATACTTATAATAAAGCAACAAGAACGAAAATGACTGTACAACGAAGGTAATAAAAAAAATGGTTGGTACTTAAAATAAGCTACCATTCAAGTTTTTTTTTTAACTCGTGTCTGTCTGTTTGTTCACGCATCACTTAAACACTACTGGACCGCTTGCGATGCAGTTTTCACTGTTGGATAGCTTAGGGTTGGACTGGGGCACTTGGTATCTTATCTTGGTTATCCGATGAATAGACGCCGAGAAAACGATAAAAAACTATTTCACGGCTGAACGAACTTTTACAAAATGTATTATATTGTACTTTATAGGTACTTTTTGTCCTGGAATAACACTTATGGGCTACTTTTAAGTAAACTGATAACGAGGGCAAAGCCGCGGGAACAGCTAGTACAAAAATAAAAATCAATTAAGACAAGGGACAAAAAGGCGCGGAGCCAGGGACTATTTGTCGATAAAATAATGTTTTACAAACAATTTATTCTGTAAATAATATGTTGAGATAGTGCTACGAATAAATATTCGTAGAGATAGTGGTCACAAGATTTATATATTTGCTTTGTAAATTAATGAAATGATGAAAATGAAGAAGAATGAACAAACAATCGAATGAAGCATAGCAAATGGCGGCGGTGTGCGTGAATGGATGACTTCTTTTTTTTGTGGTTGATACACAATTTCATCACAAAATATTTAATAATTTTCCGCGAGAACTTGACACACACAGACAGAATTGACAGAATTAGCACGGCTAAAAAGGTCGAGCTCTTGCTGTGATGTGGCGGCCGATCGGCATAACATGGTGTAAGTGTGTGCGTCAGGTCGAGTGTAAGAGCTGATCGCCATATCATGGGTGCTTCACTGTTATTTAGCGGAGTCGAACGGTTCTTTTTAATCATTCTTACCTACTGGCCTAAATTTGATCAGTGTTTCCACCTACACTCTGATTGTCAGCAGGTTATAGTGATGAATGATTTATGACTGATTCATTTTGATACAAGATACAACCATGTATTCATAACGGTTATTTTTTCCGTACAACTATTATTATTATTGCTATCATATCCTGGAATTATTTTTATTTGTCGGATGTCTTGAAGGTTTTAAAAAACATATAATCTCTTATTTTTATTCACATTGAAGAACTTAAAAAAACAATTATTTGCTAACCTCTAGCTAATTAACACTAAAAGTCTAACAAGCCGCTGCCAGTGGGCAACATTCGCAAAATGCTGGCAGCATTGCCACTTTGTATGGCAATGGGAAACTTTTTTTTTTTTTTTTTTTTTGGGAAAAATAATGGCCAGCATTTTGGTCACTTGTTTCTTCGACCAGGCGCCCCGATAGATCTTTATAAGTTTGATGTCCTCCTGGTCCCAACGGCCCCAGTGTCTCTACCCCCAAAAGGCTCTATGTATCCGCTGTCGAGGGTATTATATTTGCGCTTTTTGAGGCTCTCAGCTGACTCTTAATGCATCTTGAAGAATTATCACTTTTGACAAGTGACAGGTATTTCGCTATGAGAAGCATACGTGAATTTAGGCAAACAACTTTTGAACTAACGCGATGTATTGGTCCATTAAATAATTATAAAGTAAGTACTTCAGATGATTCACAGATATATTTATGAGTATTCTGGATGCCTATGTCATCGTTATACACAAGTGTAGGTGTCAGTTAACATGATTTTGGCCTCGTAAAAAACGGATTTAAATTAGAATGACGGTTTAGTTCACGATGGCACAGAATAAATAATAGTACAAGATGGTGGTCTAATAGAGTCGTAGGATTGATGTGATCGACAGAGATTTATTTATGTTTAAGCTTCTTGTGAGGTACTCTCATTTGTCTTTTAAAACGGCACTGACTTCTTATACGAAAGTGATAATTTCTTCATGCAATTTTTTTCTTGAAGGTAGACATGTATGTTTAAAATAAGCGGATTCCTCACCGCCAAATCAAAAATGAAGCATCCAAGATATGCCGATCCGCTTGTATACAACGCTTGCCTCACGCACAAACTTACACCATGTTATGCCGATCGGCCAACACATCGCTCTAAATCTCGAATTTGTTTAGTCGCGTAAGTTCTATCACGTTCTTACGAAAAATAAAAACAATGCAGTCTTTTGTGATGAAATTGTGTAACAACCACAAAACACCACAAATTATCCCTTCACAATCAAATAGCTGCTGCGTATGTGCACACGCAGCAGCTATTTGATATCCTTCACTCGTGATGACTCCGACTTTTTCTAAACCTTCTTGCCTTCCTATTAGTTTTTCTTACAAGCTTTAATATTGTCGTTGTTTTGTTTAATTACAGGTAAGTACGTATCAATACTTTTAACATCAGAAACACAAAACTAATAGCAACCTTATATGTACGTATCCGTCATCAACGTTAATGAAACAATACAATTAAACAGCAAGGGTAATAAATAACCGTCAATTGATCAGCAAATGTCAAATAATTGGTAGGCAAACTGTAAAGACAGACTTTAATTGATCGTAATCAAGCAATTAACCATGACAAAGTTGTATTTTTTGTCAAGGTAACAAGGGCAGTAGTGTATAGAGGTAAAAACTTTAGTTTCTTGTCAAAATCAGGATAGGAGCTCAAATTTTAAAATATTTTGACATTTGGCCAACACTATTAGTTATTCTGTGCTGTGCAATACTTCTAAGCAAAATCGAAATGACAGGAACTAAAATAAGTTACTAAAACTGTTACTGAAACAATTTTGATAAAATGTTTACGGCTACATACACTAGAAGTCTCCAAAACTAAATGAAAAAATACTTTCAATGATTCTATTTTGTACACATCACCAAAATAGGTTCAGGAGAAGTTTTTAAGTGTTTTTTTTATTCATGGCATCAATTTCTAACCGACTTCAAAAATAAGTAGGTTATTAAAAGCCAATATTCAAATAATATGTGAACTAAGTATAACACCGGATTGAACACAACTACTGGAGTAAAACTAGCAAGAAACTTCATAACCTTATTTTCATTTAAGAATTAAACCATTAACGAGTCTGAGTGGGGCAGTGAACTTCTTACTCGTATTACGTAACGTTTGGTAACAACAGAAGCTCAAAGTTACCAAACCAATTAGTTCCCGAACCAGCCCGAACTATGTCCAATTATCAGAAACCTTTTAACTGTGCGGCGTCACATCGCGAGGTGTGCCCACGTTTACCTACGTGTGTTGTCAGGGGTTTTACATTACATTTTACGATTTAACTTTCGTTGTTTTGACATGCATGCTAATAAATGACAATGACAAGATACTGAGATAAACGAATTATTTACCTCCTTGACCCTGACTTGACTAAAGATCATAGTATAGACGAGTCCTTGAGTGGAAACCGCAAATTATTTTGGCGTGGAGGACGTCGGCCAGCCAGACGGAGTTGCGACCTACGAAAGGTAGCCGGCAGAAACTAGATGAGAAAATCCAAAGACCAGGCTCTGTGGCGTTCATTGGGAAAGGTCTATTTCCAGTAGACGAATATAGGCCAATGATGCAGCATATTGGGATGAGTGGTGCCAAGAATAAGAGTTGTTGTATTTCGAAAAATATCAAATAGTCGGTTGTTTCGCGGTTTGTTCGATTCTCAATATGTCTGGCGTACGAATTGAGAAAACATTACATAGCTTAATTTACTACGTCTTTGACTAACCATCCCAAGGTTGACCTGCCCTATCCATCGCCTAGTAATAGGTACTTGCGTGAATTTAGGCCAGTTTTGGCGCACTTACTTCGTGGTTTACGCGAGCTGATTCCTCTGATTACTACGACGGCTGGTTTAAGGCTTGTGAAGCAGTTTGTATGCTAATCTAGGAGTTCTAGTGTTCTGTTGCAACATGTACTATGTTATACCATGTATGTATTCTAGAAACTAGTCTGTTAAGGTTCTGTTTAATCGTTGCATTTGGCGCACTAAGATGGAAGTTAACGCACGGACCTGACCAAACCGAGTTTCGTTGATGCCATTTTAATGCAATCTTAATTAATTGAAAATTAGCATGAAGAATGGTAACCTCCTGCTTAGGATTAAGATGTATTTTATTCCAAAGCTAACTGAACACATCGAAAATAGCAATGATTAAAAGAAGAAGGCTACGTTTTTTCTCAGCCGAATCACCTTACAGGCCTTATGTAGCCGGCGAGGGTAACTGACGAGCCGTAAATGGTATGCCTTGAGCTTCGGTGTGAACAAGCTGACTCACGGGAGAGGACACTGACCAACAAGTTTGTAGATGAAACAATGACTGACTCGAGTTGGACTAAGGATCTAATCTTTAGTCTATGTCCTCCATTAAGAAATTCCTCGTGTGTGACTGAATGATTGTATCCCTTCCTCGAGATTGAAAGGTTGGTTGTCTTTGCTTACTTAAAATACTATGTAGATAATATGAGAAAAATGCGTGATGCAAATGACACGCTACGCTAATTATAACTTCCCCTGTTCCTAAAAACTTGAACTTAAAATTAATAAAGATTTATTTTCGTGCATTAGGTTCGCGATCGCGCTTATATTCTGGCTGCCTCATTGATTGTTGCAAAGAAAAGTTTTTTTTTTCTTACGTACCTTCGCTTTGTTGAGTCGAACATATCCTACAACTGAGTGCAAATATTTTAAGCGCGTATGTCTCAATACAAGTACATGCGGCAAATTTATTGCAATAAATAAGCAAAGGATACGGTTCACGCCTCGCTGTATGCCTTGTAGAGGCATTCCAATTGGACCACATTATGCCTTCATAGCGTAATGTAAGGTAAGGTTATAAATATATCATAATTAGTGTTTCTGTTCGTGTATGGCACGCATAGATGACAGATGAAAATGCTTCAGTATGGTTTCAATGATTGGTGATAGCGAACAAAAGAGAAGTTGGCAGAACAGATTGATGGGTCAGTGACATCGACGAAACCAGAGGTAACAAATGGTTAATAGGTAGGTAAGTTTAGATAGGTGTGCTGAGTTATGAATGTGTATACAAATTCCAAGTGCATGTGCGTCTCCTAAGTTGTGTGCGGTAATTTGGTATGATCAAAAATTTCAGGTGTTCATAATTTTCACATCAAAATTAGGTACAAGTAATTCTAAACGTTGGATATTGTTTCAGACAAGAAACAATATCCAATATATCTTTCGATTTGGCGCAGTATACTCCGTCTTTTTTAAACCTTCTCGGTTTCAGAAACAAATATAAAAACCAAAACGCAAAATCTAGCGTTCAAATTGTTATGAATAAGTTGTGCCAAAATGGGCTAGATTAAGTTTTGTAAAGCGTTTCGTCAGATGCAGTTTCACTGTGCCTAACGATGGCTAATCACTTCAACTGCCTGCATGGAAGTGCCTCTATTAACCAACTACAGAATACAACTACTAAATAAAATTGTTGGACAATCTAACTTGCCATTACAGATTTATAGGTACCCAAATGTTCTAGTCCACTACTAGTTTGCTACATGCTGGCGTCATTGACTCGTTGAATACAAACTTTCACTAAATCGAATTTCAATATCTCTTTCGATTTTCCAGCATTCCATATCAACAGCCAAGCTACAGCTGCACTATTGTACCAGGACCTTCTAGTTCAGTCAGCTACCTTCCAATGTACAGCATCAAAAGATCAAGTCTACTCACCAGCACGGAACACCTCTCCGCAGCCGTCGCAGCGAGAAGCGAACTGCGCGTCATAGCAGTTGCCGCAGTAGATCTTGTCGAGCTTGGACCCGAACTGCTTGTCCACCAGGGAGACGCGGCACTTGGCGCAGAGGAAGCATGCCTCGTGCCAATGCTTGTCCTTGTACGACAGATCCTGGGGAAAAGGAGAGATTGCTGGTTAAAGTCTTTTGACACCATATGCAGGTTATCATGATTCCTAGTTCCTCTTAAAATCTATAATAAAGAGGGTTCCCAAAATGCTATGACCACAATACCGCAGCTTTTGACCAAAGAAGTGCTGCCTAAACGGGCCTCTAAAATCTCCGAAACCTGGTTGCGACTTATTGTTTCGTGGTTGGTATTTGAGACTTATCATCTTGTGTTTTACCGTTTTAATTTATGATTAGCTGCGCCCACGGTCTGTGTGGACATATTTCCGAGGTGAAAGTATCCTATATTTATTCCAGAACCGAATCTTTATACCAATTTTCAACAAAAGTTTTTCAGCCGTAACGGAGCTGAGTGGCAAAAAAACATGCTCCCATATTATTTAGACACAGAATTTCGCAATTATAATGTTTGTAAGTTAGGATAGTCACGATATCAATTCAAATCTATGATAGTAATTTTTTCGATCATATTGCACTCAAAAAGTTGAATATAAAAGGCTAGGCAAGAAATTGAATCTTTCAATTTCGTGTTTTTTATTTTTGGCTGAAAGACAATAATTTATTTTGCATTTTATACTATGTTTTAAAATTCAGTGTTTGTAACACCGAGATTAGTCCCTCAACTATAACAAGATTAAACAAACTAAGTAATACTCAATGATGCTCCAATCACAGTAACATTTGAGTTTTTTCCATTACATCACCCCATTAATTAAATTAATGTCCTCAATCAGTTCAAAGGCTTCCATCGTATTGGGAATCCCAATACGACAATCGTACAAAAACTATTATTTTATAAACTAGTTTTTGGCTACGACTCTGCCTGAAGCTTGACTCAATAAAATTAATTCGACACATGTTTAGTTTTTCTGTTAAAACGTAGTAGGTTCGCTGTTCTTAGATCTTCGTCAACTTCGGTCTACCAAACCAATCGCGAATAATTTTCTTTGCTTTTAGTAGTATAGTTATATCTATCATAAAGCTTGATAATATTCTTAATATATAATAATATTCAGTATTCAAGTTACAGTCATATTTAATTTAATTCGTTCTTTATAAATATATACCGATCTGGGTCCAACAAAGTCATATGCAGACTATTTAGTAGAGATGCACTGTTAACAATATTGTAACATGTACCTTAGAAATAAATTAATATGAATCTGTGAAATAAAAGTATCGACCCTACTTAAATATTCTCAAACAGACAAAAAAATGGATCATTCTATACTAAGAACGATGTGAGGGGGAGTAAGATCATACTGCTTCTACTTCGATAAAAAATCTATTATTTCGCAGATATGTCATGTTGGCGTTAAATAAATGTAGGCGTAATTGTAACCTTCAACTTGATAGAGTTTCTGTGTACATTTGTTTAAGTTTTCTTATTTGGGATGATCATTAATTAGCCATTATCCTAAAGTCAAGTTGTTTTGCTACAAGATCGCTGAGTGATGCTGCTGGCGGAGTTTATTTCCGTCTATTACGACAGTATTTGTCTCTTCTTGAATAATCGTTTTATTTTTCCATGTAGCTTTTTTGGTGACTTTCCTCAATTATTTTCAGAGTTAATTTTAATAACTGGAACCTAATGTGATATATGTGATATTTTAGTTGGCAAAACATTTTATTTACATTGTATTGAATTTTAATACAATACAGTTAATTATCTTTAGTTTTATCTGCAAATTAATTCAGTATTTTCGAAGCGAATGAGATAAGTAGTAGATCAGTAGTGAAGTAGATAAGTTCTAGCCGAATTTCAGTGAGTGCTTTTGAGAATTGATGCTGACTTAGAAAAATAAATCGGAGTTTACTTTTATAGTAAGTGAAGAGATCGGTTTGCAATGCATCTCCTTCGAGGGTAAACAGCGGTTAGTGGACCAATTGAACTCAAACACAATCAAATCAATTTTATCGTAATGTTGTAAATTTACTGCAATGAGCCTCGTAAATCACAGTACCGTACACGCGTCATATTCCGTTTTAACCGGTGATTCATCATAATTTCGCCATTTCGTTTTTGGTGCAAACACTTGAATTCTATTACATTTGAAGTTCACTGGCCAAATAACGGGAGGTTAACTAGCTCCTTTAAATCATTTGTATTGATTACTAGCAGTTTGTTTCACTTATCTGATCTAAATCTTAGGCTTTTAAAAGATGCCTTGTTTGTCGTTTTTGGGAAGGAGTTCTCCCACGTAAATCTTCTTGTGATACTGTGATATCCGGTAATGTTTTCTGCATCGCGTCTTTGTGATTTATTCAACAACATTTATTAAGCATTGGTTATTCAATGGTTAACTTGAAATAGGCCTTCATTTGTAAAGTTAAGATAAGTAAGTCTCCATCACTGACCGCAATGTTTATTTTATATTCCAGTCCATCCAAAGGTTGCCTGTAAGAAATTGCAAATAGCGATAAGGCCGCCTATTGTACAACATTAGATTTTATGTATCATTGCTGTTTTTTTATTGTAATGTGTTCAATAAAGAGTTATTGTATTGTATTGTATTGTATTGTTAATTATGTTTTAACCTCCGATAAAATGTTAAGGAGTTCAAGCGCTTTAGTAAAAGAACCTAAAGAAAAGCAATGACCTGGATGTGGTCGATCAACTTTTCTGTTGAGATGAGAATTAGATACCTAGTTTAGGAACGTAGATCTACTATTTGACTGAAATAATGCTGTTCTATTTATTACGGTAAACGTGAATTAACAGAGTTTGTTTAACGTAAGTCAACCGACAACAACTTCGTCGAATGTATGTAAATAACAAGATTTCATATTTCAGGTAAATAAAGCTGTGAAAATATAGTAGACCCTTAAGTTCAGTGGTAGAGATGATGACACATGTTAAGAATAGACTGTTTTAAATAGTAGCTCCGAAATTCTTAATGCAACATAATTTCACGCTGCATTTCTCAGTTCCAGAATAGCCCCCTTATATCGTTCTATTCTCGTTCTATCCGCGCACAGAATGTCGTAATGTCAATAAATATGAATGTTTATTTTGGCCGATTACGAAACTCTTAAAGCTTCTTGTACGCATAAATCTTAAAGAATCGTCTGACAGATCCACCGGCTCAAGGTTAGCACACAACAACATAGGAATAGCAGCTGTAACTGTCCCAGAAATAGTCCAGAACTTTTTGTATTTGTACTCCGTTTTTTTTTGAAGTAACAAGCTTCGTAACTATGAATAGCAAGTGTTATATTATGTAAACAAGCTTAAAATATAGCGCTTAATGCATCTCACGTGATTGCTAATGGCGTAAAAGTTGCATTATTACAGCAATTGAATTGGTAAGGCGTATATTGTGCCGGTAGCTCAAGCCAATCCTATTAAGTGCCTATCGCCTAGGTGTTTCATATCAGGGGTTTTCTATGAAGTTTTCATAACATTTTTCTTTGCAAAAATTGTCAGTTGTATGAAAACATTTTATCAGGAATGTAATAAGCATACATTTTTTGTCGTCTAAAAGAATACTAAAACATTGTTATTTGGTTATTGGCCTAAAATTTATTTCTTTTTTAAGTTTCTAGAAAATTTACCGTTTTGAATTTTACCGCATATATTTTATATTGTTATTACGTCTACAAGAATACTAAAACATTGTCATAGAGTTATAATTCTCAAATTTCATTTAATAAAATACTGCTTGAAATTATACCGTTTTGAAAGGGAATTTTGAGGCATCTGCTCTATGAGCTGGTTGGTAAGAGCATAAATTCAGAATCAATACATTTAATGCAGCTGCTGTATCTAGCGTGAAAACTGTTTGTAGATAAACGTACGATGTTTGTGGCTACCGCGCCGGCTTGGCAGCGCACCGGCTGGGGCCGTGTGCAGAGGTGAGCTCAAGAATCTGGGACGGCTGGAGTGACATTACTAAATTTGATCACAGAAACAAAGCCACGGAATAACTAATAAGTACTAAAGGAAGCTTTATTCTAATACTAACCTAGCATTAACATCTATAGAATCAAGAAGAATATATACGAGTACATACTAAAGTTACACAATCTGGTACAGATTAAGTTAAACTAAAGCTAGTATGTGAAGAAGTTGTATTAATCTATTCCTATGTTGAAATCTTCTATAAGGCAAGCAGATGCAATAGGCAAAGTGAGATATAAAATAAAAGAAGAGGGGATGTAAGAAATGGGGAGATATAAAATCTGGGATGACTGGAGTGACGCATAGAAACAAATCTACAGATACCTTAGATTGTTAACTATTCTTGTTACTGTGCTATTTAAATTCTTATGCAGATGAAGCTGAAATAAAGTATTTTTTAGAGACTTTTAAAAGATTTTGTCGGATATATTTTTGACAATCAAATTCAAATGAAATACATAAGGTTATTCTCGTGCTATAATTATCTTAGTAGTTAGTGAGATAACTATCGTAAATAGCTCAGCTCCTTTATAATGGATTGTCTTTTTAATTATGAGGATCGAGTTCATCTTCCAAACAGTAAACAAACTATTAATCTATTATAAAATTAAATAGTTAAAGACAAATTGCGCTAATTAGAAGATATCACGTCTAAATAGATTGCATCGTTTAAAATCTAGATTGTCAAGTTCAAATAGAGACGACATCAATATTAACAATAGGCAGGCATATAATTAATCAAATGACAGAAAACGAAATCGGTGCCAATTGTTTAATGAATTATGCTAAATTAATTGTCTCAGAGATTATCTTATGTGTCTATGTTGCTATTCATTTAGGTTTCATTGACTGCGAATCATTTTAATTTGAAAATTAATGGATACTCATTTTCGTATGTTTATTTAACTGAACAATTAGTCGTATCTAATTGCTAATCGATTTTTAAATAAAGATAAAGATAAATTCATCAAATTCATCAAAAAGCTTATCATCAAAATCAGCTTCAAAGGTCTCAACTATATTTATCTAGGTAATAATAGAGACAGCTGGGGAGACATCGGAAGCCAGCCTTGTATTAATAAGTGAAGGTCGGGTAGTAAGTCTTTCCATTCATACCTGTTTGTTGTCAATCTCATCAAGGTCTCTAGGTGATAGAATGTAAACAAACAACGTGAATGTCACCTCGAACCTTGCAAGTTCCTCAACTTTTGGCGAAGACAATATCGCGATAACAATGCAGTACATAAACGTTGTAAAATATAATGAAGTCAAGTAATAATTATGTTAATGGATGATTTCTATGATATGTTCGATGTGCTGCTCAAAATGAAGTCTGTCATTGGAAACATAATGGTAAGTACAAGATATTTTTCGCAACAGACATATGCACTTATCAAAATGATCTTAATGCTTTCTCATGTACAAATGTACAGTATGAAATTGAATGGTCTAATTATAGTTTTCATCAATAGATCTTTTGAGAATCGATGGCAAATAAGCTTTTAAATATCGTAAACAAACAGAACATACAAAATGTGTGGTTGAAGATGTTCCTCACCTTGGAATCAATGCCGATAGTCTTATTGCATTCTTCGCAGCCGTTGGCGAAGACGCTCTCGTAACACTTGATACAGTAGGGGTGTTCATCCCTCAAGACGTAGCGCTGTCCGGTGAGGGACTCGTCACACTGCCAGCAGCAGAAGTGGCCGCTGTGCCAGTCCTTGTTCATGGCTTTGGTGTATTCGCCACTGAAAATAAGCTGGGGACAAGAAAACGATACGGTGAGTTTGATAGACACATTGTAAATTATTTGTTTTTTTTAGCGGTGACGCACGCTTAGCGTAAACAAATCATAAAACTCTTATGAGAAGATAAGAATCACTGATATTATATCAGCTGGAGAAATTGTATGGGTAATTTCGTAAGTATTTAGGTAAAATATACTCTTCATAACACTTTTTCTAAGATTTGTTGTCATCATTATCTTCGAACTAGTTAGGTTCCTACTGCGGTAACACAGGCTTTTACTCAGACAAAGAGAGAGGATGGACTATAATGGTCCAATTCAGCTTAGTGAAGAATGGAGATTGCAGGTATCTAAATAACAATTATGAAAACAACTTGAAGGCACTTCATAAATGATGTAGATAAGACAGGTCTGAAAATAATAATAATGGTGTTTACCTATTAGCATACACGACATAATATTTGTGCAATATGATATCTTTTCCTCTCGCACCGATTCTCCTGAATGAACAAATTTAACGTCGTAAGACATTACGTCAGATTTCGTAATGCCGCTCAAAGCTGGGATATGGAATCTAAAATAGCAACGCTCGCTTTGTGTACGCAGATCTCATTTTCAGATAATTTCTTCATAATTAGTTGTGATTATGTCAGAGGGAAATATAAAAGCTTATACCGATAACCGTATCGGTTTTTGAAACAACCGTTCACAACCTTCACCAGTATTTTCCTTGAACAAACGTGACATTTAAGTTCAAAGAGCAGGTGACGCTGGCTGTGACTGAATTGACAACCATATGTAAAACTTCGTGTACTAAAGAATTAATGTTTTATGATTCATTGTCCAGATGGGGAAACCTGTTCACATTGAAACTTTTGTTTCTACTCAAAAACTTCCACAGGTGAAGTCCATTTCGCCACATACCACTCAAGTTATCCATTAGGATTTAGGCTTACAAGTAGTTAGAGTTGACAATTACCTTTAATTAGGTCGGGTATGTGAGGGTGGCCATAGCGTGCATTGTAAACAAAATCAGCCGGTGCATCATGTCACTATCGGGATCGACACTTCCACACACTGTCGCACACACTAAGCACGGTTAAGGATGGCCACCGCACACATACCCATCGTCAGCGTTGGTGGTGGTGTTGGTCTGTTCCACCTCGGTGACTGTGACCTCGCCATCCTTGGACTCCCTGCGCTTGGTGGACTTCTTGACCTTCCTGGTCTTGCGCTCCGTGGTGGTGTACTGTACTTGCACGTCAACGTCGGCCATGGCGCTTGGGTTCTGTTTGTGAGGATACGATATCACCGGACGCGGTCGCGACCCGAATTCGAATGGCGAGCAACGGTGGCCGAATCGCAGGAATTATTCCAGAATGTTTAGCGCTCGGGACGGTGTGGGGGGAGTTTGGGATTTAAATTTGGAAGAGTGACGGAGAAGGCAGGTGCGCGGGCGGCGTTTCCGAGCCGAGAACCGAGCTTTTCCCCACGCTCCTACTACGTATCGAAAGCGATCCGTGTCGAGTCCCGGCGCCCGCGATTAATTAAGGAGTTAAAGCGTCGCCTTATCGCTTGTTCAAGATTTGATCGGTTATAATTGGAGACCAATCGGTGATTTACGATTGCACTCCGACCGAATCCGACCTACTGACGAAAGCGTAGCCTAGCTACGCTTTTAGCTTGCATTGCATCCAATTCGCACAGCATTATCTTGGGACTCAAATTAATTATTAGTAGTTAGCGGCTCACTTCGAAGACAGTTACAACGGTAGCTCATAAATTAGCCCTGTTGCATCTGTGGAAGTTTGGATGGGTCGTAAGTCGTAACATCTGTTGACCAAACCGCGCCAAGCTGTTGTTACGACTTCAGCTGTCTTTACTGCAGGTGATTCATAAACTGTCGTTTATCTAAATTTATACGGTTACTGTTGCTGGATTGGAACCCATTTCTATTGCAAGTGTGCAAACAAGACTTATATTAGCTATAATAATAAATTGATCAGTGTTCAAAGGCACGTGTGTGAATTCTTTGAGCACTCCGAATTGTTTAGGTGTTAGAAGTGATTGATTGTAACTATTTTTAAAGATTTACACCTACGCTAGTCGGACGACCTTTTGCGCCATTTCATTCGATTAACTTTTGTTTGTGTTGGACTGCTTGAGATGTCAACCAAGTCTTTTAACCCCTGGTGTTACAGACCAACTGAATTAACCGTTCAATTAAATGAACTGTGGTGATTGAGGAGTAAGATGTAATTGGCTAAACGACTGTTTGATGTGACATACATACATTCTTAAAATAATGAGGATACGAATATGTGTTCAAAGTTGTTGAGTGTTAGCTCTAATAGATATAAACTCTTGATGAACCGATACATAAGTAAGACTGTTAAGTACAAGTAGACAATCTATTGGAAACAATTGTGGATGATGTCAAATGATGAAAGAGCAAGAAGACAACAACTATATATGCTGTGTAAAGTTTACGATAAAGACGAAGTAGGGCCCCGGAGGGTGACGTCAGTATTACAATGAAATTCATGAATGAGCTCAAAATATTGAGGAAACGCCCGACGACATTCACATAAACAACACACATTAAATATCCAGTTACGGCATTGGCTAAAATTGACAGATGACTAAACACCGGCTACGTTAAATTAGCTGGGAAAACAAACAACTCGCCTTGGATTTGTATATTTTTTCGATACGTCTAGACTTTTACAATATACGAACATTACCAGTATCTCATCATAGACCACGTTCAAGCTTGAATGGACTTGCTACTCGCATCTTCCAGGATCTAGATCTAAAAATATAATGAAATATTTATATGCACAGTGCAAAAGAAAGAACGAAGCGCATAGAGGCAACGAAGGAAGACCAATAGTATTGTCAAATGCTCGTACTTCGAATCCAGTGTCAGAATCAGTTAATTTTCATATGAGCCTATGTGAATAAATATATTTGATTATGATAAAGAAAAAGGATAATTCAAAACCGAAATCACGCTGAGATAATGGTAGAACAACAAACTAAAATTCGATTTGCTAAGACTTTGCTAGTCTATATTTTTCATTAGTGTCGTAGTTAAGATATATACGTTTCTATATGAGAGGCCATAAAAACTTATATTGAATAAAAATATCCTTAAAATTTATTTTCAATTTATTTTTAGATTATTAAGATTTCAATTTATTTGTTTTTTTTAATGTATTTAATTTTTATTTGAGTATATGTTTACCAAGTGTAAACATAACACGCTGTTTAATCGGTCATAATTATTATGAAAGTGCGTAAAAACTATTGACGTGTAAATTGGCGTTACTAAATAAAAGATTGTGATTAGTGCCTCGCTCGTACATCTCGTAATCTGTTTGTACAAAGTTCTGTTACTGCTTCTACACATAATATGTTGGATGGGTCGATGTCTTGGACCTCGCAGTGCAAGGTCTCGGCCACCACATAACTATTAACAGCATCTAATATTTGAGCTGTGCTATTAGTTTATACCGCCTGCGTTGATTACTGCACCTGGCGCCCTTTGTATTGCCAATGTTGATGTTGATCGATTATTCGTGGTGATAGACTGACCATCGTGATTATACGGCTCGATCGTTGATGTGGCTACATCATCATATTAAAGCGATTATAGCTTAGCGGTATATTAGTGCGACTTACGATACAGGGTTTGGCCCTAGGCTCTGTACCAATGACTTTTCAAAGTTATGCGCGGTTTTCCATCGTTCGGTGCTTCGGAGGGCATGTCAGTCCCGGCTGTTATTAAAAGCGTTCGTTAAGCCATGTTAGAGGCCCGACGGCGTAGTAAACAATGACAAACTCTGTCACCAGCACTACTTCATATGACAAGCAAGCAAGCATTATATTAATCATCAAAGTAGGTAACTAAGCTACGTTATCCATACCAATATATAAAAGTGAAACGTTGTCTGTTTGTTTGATTGTTTGTTTGGGGAGCTTTCACGCGATAACGGCTGGACGGATTTTGATGAAATTTAGAATGGAGATAGCTTATACCCTGGAATAAAACATAGGATACTTATTATCCCGGAAATTTGTAAGTTTCCACGGGAAAACTGGAAAATGTTGATAACTCACTGTTAGGAACGGTTGTCATCACAGAATGGTCTGTGGTTGCAATGGAAACGAAATAACAAGTCTGTCAAAAAACATCAAGAGCATTGGAGCACCTACTTTTGCATTGGTTTTTAATATCTTAGAAGAAAATAGGATGCTTTTTTTCGCGATAAACAGTAGTCCGCGCATACGAAGTCGCGGGCGGGAAAACTAGTATTGCATATTCGACAATTATACAAATTATCTTCTAAATAGACCAACAGTAAATTAGGTAGTTAGTAATAATGCAGTTAATTGGATGCAGTTGAGTGGGGGAGGATTTTCAAGGGGATAACGTGGTCTATCATGTCGACGTTATACACTAATCTTACTGTCGTACTCATAATTGTCAATTAACGCTAATTAAGCATTAAATCGATTGTTTGTATGGATTTTGACAACTTAAGGCTTGATTGGCGCTAATTGTCGATTATGAGCGCGGCAGTTAGCCGTTAGTAATATTATAAATAGAAGAGAAATAATTTGTTTGAATAAGAAGATATACCTAAATAGAATGCCGCCAAATTCTCTGTAAGGTGATCAGAGTAGCATTTATGTGCCAGAACAATCAACCCATTAATTAAATGCAAGTATAAATGCAAAAAAGGAGAATCCCTATGAATATTCGGTAAACATATCACGCTTTTCTGAAAATCCACAGTTTTATAGAATTCCTTATATATTACACATTTCACTATGCCGTTGGTATATAAAATTGGCTCAATTTTAGTTTCTGGAATCCAATGACGTGTATACAAAAATGACTAAAGCTCAAAAATTGCTGCACTAGCCGTGCCATGATAATGCTAACAAAAATAGATGCTTCAAAATCTGCAACTTAGAATATTGTGAAGGAATAGCATTCACGCTGGACTATTGACTTTGGCTTGGCATCTTTTTCACACCTAAATTTAGCTCCAGTATGTTATTCAGTGAAGTCGAAAGGGGAGACGTAGTATCATCTTGAAGCTAATACGAGTTTAATAAGATGGTGAAAAGAGAAGTAGTTTTATTTGAAACTTATGTCTTTCTTCAGCTAGGACTGCCAGTGTCACCGAAATGAAAAATGTTGTTGAGAGAAATAGCTCTGGTGGATTAATAGAATAATCCTGTGATATTCGTGCGCCACTGTGATTTTTATGAATAAAACATTAAAAACAATGGAGGATTTCGAAAAGCATTAGGTAAATATTATGTAATGTGTAGTATTTATACTTGAAATGTTTTATTTCACGTCCAGCAGTGGGCAAGTATAGGCTGATGATGATATATTTTATTGAATGTTGTTTGATTCGCAGTAAACTGATTGATTTGTAAAAACAGCTACCTTAAGGCTATAAGAAACCGCTAATCGATGTTTTTTTTAAAATATTGACCATTTATTAAAAAGATATATCTGTGTCCAGAAATACACAATTCGAGGGCTAGTTACTTACAATACTATGATAGTGATTGTCTGTAACTATCAATTGATAAAGATTAAAGTTAAAGATGCAGAAACTATCAATAATGCAATGTTGTTTGCAGTGTCTCTCATGTAAATAATCAAAACAATGATGTTATGTGCAAACAACTATACAATTATTGTCGTAGCTAGTTTAAATGACAGGTAAGTTTGAAATTGTCCAAAATTCAGACAAATAATTCCTCAACTAAATGTATATTCTTAGTCAATGTAAATGTTCTAATAATGTATTATTTAAATTTTAACAAGAAAAAAGTACTAAAATGACACCCCGTAGAGTTTCTTGGTGCTCTCTTCTCTAACGGGCGTATTTCTGAAGCACCGGTAGAGTCAGAAGGGTATTTATTTCCTTTTCTGTGCGAGATTCAACTCTGAGTCAACACATAAAAAAAACCCTTTTCAAACTCAAATATACTTTGAGATGGAAAATCTAACCTAATTTATTGATAAGGTGTATTTAGAATATATTTTTACCCGACTACAGCAAAGCAAGGGAAGGGTTTAACAGTCTATGTATGTATGTATGTATGTATGTATGTATGTATGTATGTATGTATGTGAGTATGTGGATGTTTCACCATACCGTAGCCCCTATTGGTTCGATTTTGACAAGCGAGGTGTCAATCGATTCGTCTTTATGTATAGGAAAACATAGGCTATATTTTATCCGAGTCGGGTTTTAGTTTTTGAACTCATGTCTTGTTTCTCATTTACTTTTAAGATATGACTTGTAAAAGTGCTATATGTTGCCTATTTGAGTATTAGTTTGACAACGTTTGGCAATTTCATCAATTAGCTAGATATAATCAAAGTAACGGGTGTTTTTTTTAAAGGTATATATATAGAACTTTAAGTTGGCAACACTTTTTTAACTGGCGGCCATTTTGTCAGCGGTCAAGTGATTTATGTTTAGTTTGGTTTGGCATTTCAACATGAATAGACTGACGCCTGAACAACGCTTACAAATTGTGCAAATTTATTTTGAAAGTCATGGTTCTGTTCGAAATACGTATCGCGCACTACGTCTATTTTACGGTCAACATAATCGTCCATCAGAGCAATTAATTCGATTAACTATGGAACGTTTTCGGACCACGTTTACTCTAAATGATAATACGCATCCACAGAGACGTCGTACAGTGCGTACAGAAGAAGTCATTGCTGCTGTAGAGCGTAGCGTAGAGGAAGACCCGAATCAGTCTATCCGCCATCGTGCACAAAAGTTGAATGAGTCTATCCACTTTATGGAAGATTTTGCGGAAAGATCTTGGTTTGCGTGCTTACTAAATCCAACTCGTGCAAGAATTGAAGCCGCACGATCACCTAGATTCGGTGAATGGGCGTAAAACCAAATTGCCGTCGATCCCGATTTTCTTAAGCGAATTTTTTTTAGCGATGAAGCTCACTTTTGGTAAAATGGATACGTCAATAAACAAAACTGCCGTATTTGTAGTGATGATAATCCTCAAGCTTATGTTGAGACACCGTTACATTCTGAAAAACTGACTGTTTGGTGTGCTTTATGGGTTGGTGGAATAATTGGTCCGTACTTCTTTAAAAACGATGCTGGCCAGAACGTCACAGTCAATGGTGGTCGCTAGAGAGCCATGATTACTGACTTTTTCGTTTATCAATTGAACAATCATGATGTGCAGGAGCTGTGGTTTCAACAAGACGGGGCAACATGTCATACAGCTCGTGCCACAATTGATTTATTGAAGGAAACGTTTGGTAACCGAATAGTTTCACGTTTCGGACCCGTGAATTGGCCTCCAAGATCCTACGATGACTATTTTCTGTGGGGATATGTGAAGTCGCTAGTCTACGCCGATAAGCTCGAAACGATTGACCACTTGGAGGACAACATTCGCCGGGTCATTGCCAATATACGGCCACAAATGTTGGAAAAGGTCATCGAAAATTGGACCTCCAGATTGGACTACGTCTGAGCCAGCCGTGGCTGTCATATGCTAGAAGTCATATTTAAATTATAATGCCAGAAGATTATCTTTCGAATACAGTAAATTTCATGTCAATTTAAAAAAATCGTCTTTGTTTTATTCCATTTCAAAGTTCTATACCTCTAAAATAAGCACCCTTTACTATATATATATATATATATATATATATATATATATATATATATATATATATAGTATAACTATAATTTTTTGTAAGCTTTTGATTGACATTATTCACAATTGTTACTGCTAAAGCAGAGTCGATGGTGCTGTGCGCACAACGTCTCTCTTGATTCATGACATCCTTCTGTCATCGAGACACCATATCAAAGTACACTGTGACAGTAAACCGTCACAGTTCACACTATCACATAATCTACGATCAACCATTATAACTGGACTTGTCGAACCATTAATTTAACCAACCCGCGAGAGTTCAGATAGCAAGTATCATTTTTAGTTTCTCGAACAGCTGCCAAATGTTAAAATTATATTAGTTGGACAGTAAAAATATAAAGAGTTTTCAATCAATCCGATGATAAAATATAATGAGTCCCAGGAACGCAATGAGTTCATCCACAACCAACACTTCTTGAAATAATAGGAAACCAACCTGTTGCCATAAATTTTTAGAACAACATCAGAAGTGGCATAGATCGTAAAGTGTTATTGTTTTGTGCGAGTAGTATTAGATATTTATGTGTGAAAAGTAAACAGAATGGTTTTAGTGACGTCAAGCTGTGACCAAGGTATTGGAATATATAACATTACCACAGTTTCTAAGAAAATAACGAAAATAACAACGTATTTCTTTTTGAATAACAACGTATTTCTGAAGAAATGGATGTAAATTTTCGGTATCTCGTTGTAAAGTACTTGAGGGCAATGATTTTATATAATGTATTAAATCGGATCTCGTCGGAGTAGTCCAGGCAAAATAAGAAATTAAAATAACTAACAAGTTTATTATCAATCATTTGTATTTTAGAGGCTTTCAAAGTTAAATGCATTATTTATGAATGAAAACTAAATAGAAGAGTGGTGTATTTTTGTTATAGGGCTTACTCGTATATTATGTTAGTTTACCATACAAAATAGTATATTTCATATCATATTTCAATTTCATATGTTTACCAAAAAAACTACTACAAATAGATTTTATCAAGCTAGAATTGATACTTTCGATTATCTCTTTCAACCGATATCAAAAAAATCTTTTCTCATTTAGCCACGTCAAATCCCCGCTCAGAAAACGACTTTCCAAAAATCTTTAAATGCACTATAACTAACTTACTTTTAAACATAAGATAATGTCTTCGTTAAACTTTCTATCTCAAATATTTAAAGTACGCCGTCCAAGTTACATAGCTCTAAGCCACCCAATATATATAAGAAACCAGGCTGGACCAGTCCTCACAAGCAGCACCCGTTCAAGTAGGTACACAAGATTTAGCGCAGCCATCACCCTCCGCGACAAGTATAAAGGGAAGGAAATGACCTAAAACAGAGCTGCCGCAAGGAAAGATATTTTAATTTATGTTATAGTAGACACGCATAGTATACTTATTACTATTTACAGTTTTCTATGAAACTATACACCAGTGGTTACAACACAGACCATCTCGATACATGGTCTGGTTAGAATGAAATCCAGGCCCGACCACAGTAACAGGATATCCTATTGTAGGTGGTCGGCCTACGCACTTATACTTTATTTTCTCTGGATGTTTTGATTCGCTTTTGCGGTTAGCTGACTACTTTAATAATTCTTATATCTAGAAATGCACGATACTGCAAAAAGTTACATTAATTAAATATTTAAGACTTCGAATACGGCGGAAGAATAGGGAAGTGGAAGGAGCTGTCCGCTGAGACAAACATCATCGGCGAAACTAAGGTACACATAGGCTTCGATGGCTCGGACACGTCGCGCGGATGGGACACGATCGTGCTGTGAAGTTAGCGTACCTGGGACGACCGCCAGGACGTCCGTCGCCCGGTTGGACGTCCCAGGTACCGCTGCGCGAACTCCAGCTGCCTGATTGGCAAGAAACCACGTCTAACAGAGAGCGATGGCTTTTGTTGTCGGAGGCCAAGACCCCTTTGGGATCATCGCGCCATCATTGTATAGTAGTAGTAGTATACGGCCTTAGAGCACAGCATTTAAACTATTATTATAATGTTTATTTATTGCCGAATAGGCAAGTATTTTTCTGCGGTCACACCTGATGATAAGTTACGTCGCGGTCGACGGTGGAGCATGCTTGCCCAGCCCAGAAGAACGTATTCACTGTAGACTTGAAGATTCCTAATAGATTTATAAATAGTTTGCGGGAAACGGAGACGCTGGTTGGCTATTCGATTCCTTCGCTGTTCGAAATGTGGACGCGATTTGCTTTGTTCGGAACGTACACGCTGATTAATGGAAGGAACGGATACGAGTATACGGATGCAGTGTTGCCTTATGATAGATATACCTAAGTAAATTTTTAGTTTTCCAAATAATATGCTCAGTAACATAGCCAATTTGTTCGTCTTGCCCGTTATTAATTCAAGCTCCTTCATTTAGTCCCTTCCTATCATTTTCCAGTTCAAAGCACAATCCTTACGACAGAATAAGCGGTACAAAAGGGCTCAGACGGTTCTTTGACTGCGATGCGAAGTAGTGATTTTGACAGACAAAGTGTTACTGTGAGCGTAGTACTATTATTTATTCTGTGCCGGGAGTATGAATCCCTTGAATAGGCTCTCGTTAGAGAGCTTTCATGTCTGATTGGAGCATAGTGAAAGGAGATTGTAATGAAGAGGTTTATACGTTGCAAAGGTTTTGTTTGAATAGCAGTGCGAGTAGTATGAGTAGAAATTCATATCATGAATCTTTGAAAAGTACATTACCTACTGTTAAGTGCGGAAAAATAAGCAATTGCAGTTCGAGTATGACTAATACAGGATGGGGCAACATTTTGGGAGATCAAGGTTAGGTTAACATTTCTTTTACATGCTTTTGTAGTTTAGTTTAAATCTTTTGTTATAAGTAAACCTTTGGTCTATTATCAAGGTCAGCACATCAAAGAAAACCCTTGATGACCCGTCAAATTTTCATATCCGAGGAAGATAGGTCGTAGTGTATTAGGTACCTACTATTATTTATTCTTTGAATTTCGGAATGAATGATCCTCTAGTTATTTTAGTTTATTATTCCTAGAATTATCTCAGTCGGATACTACAAACATCTGGGTACTCAGTTCTATCTCCTTTTATTACCTACTAAGTATCTCTGATGGATCACAAAGTGTCCCTTAACATACGAGCAGTCTTTCGCCAAAAGGCCGCAAATGAACCGCGTCATATTTATATACTCGTATACTCATACGCGACGTATTTGGGTCGAGGTTTAGTATTTTGGGATACATTGTGCAACCGTTCTGATCTACTGGCAAGTTCATAAGGCCGCCTGTTTTTTGGAAGATTTATTGAGGTTTTATAGTGTCGGTACATTGGCATTTCTTTAGCTAAAAGTGACATCAAGGGTTTCGAAAAGAGGTCTCTATTAGGATTTTTCTATTCATTTCTTTAATTTATGAAAGGATACCTTGCTTACTTAATTATTTAAGAAAGGTACATTATTATGAGATGGAATCAGAATCACATGCTTAGATTAGAAACAAATAGAAGCCTTCTTCTGATTTTCTCATACATATATGTTATAATGTCCCTTTCGAATATTTTACTTAATGGTACTTGGTGGTGACGACTGGATGAGGAGAGCTGAAGACCGAGCTCAGTGGCGTGCATTAGGAGAGGCCTAGGTCCAGCACTGGACAAGTATAGGATGATGATAATGATGACTTGGTAGGTTCGCTAAATAAGTAGAAGACTAACGTGTAACGGTTCATCATGTATAATGAACTAGCTTTATAGTGAAATAGAATAATCGACATATATGTAGAATCTATTGATTCAGATAAGTGAACTGTGTAAGTGACGAATGTTCCTAGTCGAACGTCTATTTATAATTCCTGTTTTCTGCTTATCTAATTATTGTTGTTTTCCGACCTTGATTCTGCCTGAATTTACGAACTAACTGCGATTGACAGCGGTTTCCGAGCACTCGACACCACCTTGGCAAATGTTACAGACTGAAGATGAGCATATTCATGACGTCACACAGAGTGTAGATAAGTACTTTTACATCATCGATTTCTACACAAAAAACAACTAAATCATCTAGAAGCCAAACAAATTACAGCCTTCTATTCTATGTCCTGTCACAAAGGATTGCATACGGTTAATACCAGCCTCCTCTTGGGTGGGTGTATAAAGAAAACAAACGCAAACAGGGAATCATAGTTTAATTTTAAGTTCAGTCATGCTCACGTGAAGCTCATGTTCGTGCGATCAAGCTTCTAGTCAGAATTGCCCCAGAAGTCTTCCTCTTCCTCAATTACCTCTTTCTCTTTCGTTTGTTCCTCGTGGGAGTCGAATTTGGGGGTCTCTTTCAGTTTGGTATCGTCGGCGAGGCTGTCGCAGGATGCTTCCACGCTCCAGTTATCGTTTTGCCGCTCCGGCGACCGACTTCTGAAAGAATGCGCCGAGAGATTAGGAGCGCTTGCGAAGCCTTCCTCCTTCGAACCCAACTCGGCTTCCTCGAGTGACGTGAACATCTGCAGCTCCTCGTCGCGCGACGCCCGAGATTCTTTCGAAGAATTCGACGAAGTCGAGCGACCTGTCCGGAAACTTTTGCGCCTGCCACTCGGGTCGCTTCGTTGCAATGGACGATACTTGATCCCGTCAAGAGCTCTACAAATCACAACACATGAATTGGTATCGTACAGTGAGTTGCCACAGGATGCCACAAACAGCGTGCATGGTCTAATGATGACGATGGAACTACGTCACTACGGCGCTGCAAGCGTGAGTGGATGAGATGTGCTCGACGAAATCAAATGCTATTATTAACCTTATGTAGTCTTCGGTGAAAACGCCGGGTTTGTCGTCGTCATACGACTGGAAATGTATATCTGGAGCGGAGCTGAGGGGGGTGTACTTCCATGTCAATATTTCGTCCTTGTCTTGGCTCTCCTCGGGTTCCTGATCAAATGAGTTTGCAGGAGTCTGTGAATCTGCGCCGGGTGATTTGTTTCGATTAGCGACACTGAACTTCTCCGAAGTAGTGTTCAAAACGAGCGTTTTCGTCTTTAACGGTGAATACCTTTCTTTGTTGTAGTCGCCGTTCGCCACGGGAGCCTCCTCTACGGAATCGCCGAAGCTGGATATTTTCGTCGAAAACAGTATAGCGGTAGAGTCGGAATGTCCGTGGTAGTACTTGATCGCAGCCGCTGATAGTTTGCCGTCTTTATCTTCGGTCAGTTGAAGATAACCCTGTCCGCATGCCGTGGCCCAGTCGTTCGCTGTCTTATCTGCTTTGCGGAGCTCGCTGGTGTAGTGGATGGCCAGGTCATCGAATCCCGGGTGGTTATAAGGTATACTGAAGCAGATCAGATGCTTGATACACTCGACGGCCACGTGGATCCCGGCGTACGATATGATCAACGATAGCACGATTCCCATTTCAGCGGGCTCAAACAAACACTCGTTCCTAAAAAGGGATGCAAATGGCGAGGCGCAGAAGTGTACGGAGGGTCGCAAGGAGCAGGGCGGATGCGGCGATACAACGCCGGGACAAGATTTGAACAACTGAAATTAAAGTGTTATACTTGCCAAACTTTTGTATCCACAATTAGAATACCGTTTGGCGATGTGGCCAGACTCTATTAGCTTGATGTCGCATTGAATGTTCCCGTCGAAGGTCGATTTGGGTTTTATATCGGGTATAAATGCTAATGGTTGAATTGATGGGCGGGCAGCGTGCCTTTGAAGTGATATAACCTGTTTTCAGTTTCGGCATCGATAAATGAGGATCTATGGGTTACAGACTACAGTCTAAGCTCTGACATCTGTGCTCATACTACGAGTATTAAAGATCACTAAGTTCGTGAATGATTTTTTCAAGGTGCTAATATCAGATTAGAAGAAAAAGACAGATGTCACGCGCGGAACACAAAAGTGAGCCCAAAAAAATAAATTCTAAATTGAAAAGCTAATACAATTTCGAGTCATTGCAAAGCAAAGCGCGTGTTTAGAGTACGTAAAGTAGTTGTTTATAAAGTATGCCGTGATTGGTAACGTACGGAAAACACGACGCATTCACTCAAACATGTAGTAGCTTTTTTATTTTGCTAAATGGCTTCACTTTCATGTTCCGCGTGTGACATCTGCCTTTTTTAAAATCTGAGGTGCTAATGCTATGTCGTTATTGAGTGCTTGCCTTTTTAACAGACTTGAGTTTCTATTTATTCATAATATATTTTACTTGTTGTGTGAGTAGAACTAAATACTTATTAATTTAAAGAACGATAGCTTTTGAAAGCTGTTCATTTGAAATAGATCAACTTTGTAAATGATGTGTTGTAGGAGATTATATTAGCTATTCATATAAATAAATAAATCAAGAACCGTGATCATTAAAATTTAACTGATGAATGAGGGAAAAGACTATGATAAGTAAGATATCAACCGTGAACATAAATAATATAAAAAATACCCTAACATAGAAACCAAATTGGTTTCTACAACAACGAAACTAATTTCAGTCGAAATAGGCCAATGTAATCAGTTCTAACATCAAATAAAAACATTACCTTACTCTTCCAACAACAATTTCTCTATTTTCCGCGGAAAATTACGAAATAGAGAAAATTACGAGAATTACGACAGAGAATTGTATATTTTCATTGCTTTTTCCAGATTTATTGTCGGAATTACCGCACGCGTGGGTAACGGACTTGACATTGAACGTCGTGGAATGTCGTACTGCAGAATTATGTTTCAATTTCATTTTGGTTTTCGTAAACTAGGTACCTACTTATATTTCCGCACTAGCTTTCCTTTATTGTCTTGGTTGGATTATTGTGACCTCCACTGGACCGGACATGAAGGTCTTAAAAGTACGAAAGTATGAAATCTCCGGAAACGGAAATGGTACTCGCAATATCCAATACTTCTATAGTAAGGCAAGTGTTTTATTACGCGTTTTATTTCAGATTAAACGCTGCCTATTTTGCGTTATAAATTATTAGACTAATTACTAAAACAATGAAAATCGAGTAAAATATCATGGTACGAGTAGTTTAATTACTTCAGAGAGAACAAATCAGATCGGATCAGTGAGACAATTACATAATCTGTTAGTAGGTTTAGGCACCCACTTGCACTAGAAATTTAAGTTAATAATAATATTATAAATGCATCTAACTAATGTAATAAATTCGAATGTTTGGGTAATTATTTAATGCCTTTAAAATGCAATAGACTTTCAGGATTCACGTGTAAACTGCGAGACGAACGAAAGGGCAATGGTGCTATCACTTTCTTGGCTACAAAAGAAGGATTTTTAAGAGCGCATAGACACTTGTTGTAAACCTTTGTAGGTATTTTAGTTTATATAATAAAGTCATCGACCTCCCTAGATATACCAGAGAAAAGTTAAGTGCGACACATTCTCTAAGAATATTGGTTCCGTATGTTAACAGTCACTCAATGCTTACAAATGAACAAAAGAAAACAAAAAAGAACAGACGAATCACTAAGGTATCTACAATTATGATAAATTCAAGTCCCCAAGACAAAACAAAAAGAGGGAGTAGTGTCAACACAAAACATAAGTCCTACAGAAGTAACTCAATGAAGTAAACGTTCCGATATCGCTCCGATGATCTCTAAGTTGCACACGTAACTACGGCAAAATCAAAACAGCGCGGTTTGGAAGCGAACTCCGTACTCTTTGTCAAACTGCCAGATATTATTTTATAGGCGACGATCTTCGCCAAAATATTTAGCATTGTCGTTATGAGTTCGTTCGACTTTCCATTCGTATGATGTGAAATAAATTTTCATGAAGACTAGCAGTTTTTATTTCATAACTTTCGAGAATATTTACGCGATTTGTACATCTCAAATAGTAGTTTTTATTTATTATTTGATTGAGTTACGAGACGAACAGGCCGCTCGCGTGATGGTAAGCGTCACGCCTGCCCATAACAGTTTCAGAACTTTGGTTGCAAAACCTTGCGCGTCACTGCACAGCGCTCGTTACCCTGTGACATTGATCTCATTGCAGTAATTTCCCTGAAAACATGCCCTTCAAACTGAAACAGAAATATTTACATACTACTGACTTCATCATATACTTGGATGTTAAATATCTAACAAAGGTGTGGTACCTCCCCAAGTAAAATGCCTAACAGAATTATGGCTTATTGATGATGGAGAAACCGATAAGCTAATATACGTGTTTGATTTCAGAAGTTGGAATCTGCTGTTTAAGACTCGCAGGTGACTAGTAAGGATGATGAAGAGATCTCAGCACTAAATAATGGTCGAAAGAAGACGAATCTACTGGAAATTCACGAGCTCTGACGCCTATGACTTACCTCTATAAAAATGAAACGAGTAGTTTTTCTAACTTTTCATTACTTTTCGACGTTTTTGTACGGCGTTTATGTCAAAAGCTAACAGACAGTAAGCGAAACGGTTTGTTTTAAGTTGATAGTCCCTCTACGGTTTTAAGATATAAAAAACGACAAAACGACCCTTAAGATTTCCCACAGCTGAACTATACAGATAATGCCAACTCCTTACTGTCCGTCAGCTATTTATACAACAAGCTGTAATCTATCACCATTCGATTACCAAATACGATCACAATCGTGCAAAGAAGCGTGACTCTCACAATATTTGCCATGTCTCAGTTGTAAACACTTCGTTTGCTCGTAAATTTCTGTACTGCATTGGACCATTCCTTTACAATAAAATAAATAAAGATAATACAATTTACTCCATTACTAAGTATGAGCTTCAGAAAGTACTATTTGAGAAATTAGTTAAAATGAATTACAATGAAACAGAGAATCTCCTTGTTCCACTTAAATAAAAATATAACCTAACAGTTAATACAATACATAGCTTTCCCTCGTAATTTAACCTTGCACCCAAACACACCCTCACATTAATAATTAGTTAGTATAATCATAGACATATACTCACAGCATCCAGGATTAAGAAAGGAAAACCTAATTTTCTTTTTCGTAATTTTGTTATATAACTTCAAATTATTATTAAGTTAAGTACTTAATGATTTTATATAATCTTTATTTAAGGCAAATTTTGTTCTCCGACGAATGAGGCTTGGTTCCTATCTCACGGGTTTCGAGCCTAGTTTAGGAACCAGGTGCTCCACTCTATTTTTTTGTTGTTCATGCCTTGTTTCAATAAATTATTATTATTATATAGGAACCGGTCATTAGAAGACATTTTAAAACTCGAAATGAACTGCAATACTAGTAACTACTTCGGAATCCAACGCACCGGGCTATGATGTAGTCAACAGGCACCAAATCCGATTTTATGACCGTCCGACATGGTCGTATAACCACGGGTTAAAATTTTCACCAAAGACTTTAATAAGTTATTAGTCAGATCTTTGAGCAATGACTTGACCTATATATACAGCAGCAAATGTAGATAAAAAAACTAATCTAAAAACCACGTCTTTTTTAGTAAGCGTTTTTTTTAGAATATATTGTCATCGAGTTGTGAAAGTTTCAGCCGGATAGCTAATCGGGAAGTGACTTAATAAAAACGTGGTAAGAAGTCATGTTATGTGGGGGTTTGCCATCGCTCCCTGCTTCGAAGGGCTTCTTATGCCGTGGTTCCCGGTTGCTAACATATTGATAGCAATCGTTAAGGCTCTTGGGTCAAAGGCTCTTGGGCGGCCTGGCAAACTGTGATGCCAGAGATCGGCAGCGGCACTTCCTCATTCGACATTACATACATAAGTAATATTAAAAAATAGACATTTAGAACAATTTCTAAAATTTTAGTCAGCTCAGCTTCATGGAGCAAAGCATTTTGAAAAAAATAGATAGCATTGTGCTTTACTTATGGATTACAGGAAAACCAATAAATAAGAAGTCTATGGTCTTAAAATAACATGGTAAACCTCTCAATATTGTGAGATAATATATGAAACCTTTTCCATGCGAGTTCAACTCACACGTCCAGTTTTTCTGAGAGTTTTCAGAGATCAATGAGAATAAGGTTGATACTGGATATCATAGTTACGTCGAATTAAGGAACTTAACGACTTCCTTTAACAATGTTTACATTATTTCGTGTCACAATCACAGCGGTAAGAACATAGGGAAATGTAACGCTGTATTACTCGACTTCCTCGACGTCATGTCAGAGGTACGCAGCTGTAGGTGTAGTGTCGTGTCATAGACTAAGGTAGATATATAGTACTGGGCATCTTTCGAGTGCCGTGTCCAAATGCAGGGAGGACGTCATGCGTGACGCAGAGGATCGTGTGAAACATGACGTGTCCGTGTGGGTGTAGCTTTAGATCCATTCAGTTTCATGGAAGATTTCAATGACAGCCAACAAGAACCCAATTTACCAAAATTATCATGCGAATATGTGATAGTTTGCAAAACATGGTTTACGTTAAAAAACCTCTACAAGGGCTATTAGCTATATACCATCGTAAAAGTTGTCTGTCGTTATCGAGCAATGGAAATACTTGAAGTATCTCTCAGAGCAGTTTCGACAGAGAACCGTAGTCAAAGGATAATCAAGCTGAAGTGAGCTGAATATTTTCCGAAGAACTGATTACCGGAGTTATTAGGCAAGGGTCTAAGTGGAGATCGCGTCTCTAAATGTATGTAGGTATAGGTACCCAAGAAGGTTTGAAAAAATATACAACGCCTAACAAACGAGTGAAGCATAGCAAATAGCGGTTAATAATGTTTGGTGGATAATTTGTTGTGTTTTGTGGTTGATACACAATTTCATCACAAAAGCCTGCATTGTTTTTGTCTTGAGAACTTGACAGAATTAACACTACTAACAAGTTTGAGATCTGGCTGTGATGTGGCGGCCGATCGGCATAACATGGTGTAAGTGTGAGGCTTGTGCGTACGAGCGGATTGGCATATCTTGGGTGCTTCACTTTCGATCGAGTCCCTATATTACACGGCCAGTATTACGCGACCAAATAATGTACAGCCAATAATACGCAACCAATATTACGTGGATTGGCGTCGTAATATCAGGGTGTACATTATTTGGTTGCGTAATATTGGCCGTGTAATATCACCCCGTGCTGATTTTGTACAGGCGATAATACGCAGCCAGGATTACGAAGCCAAAATATGTACACGTAATAGCAGGGTGTGCATTATTGGCTGTGTAATACGGGCCGTACACTTTTTGTACGGGCGATAATGTACAGCCAATATTACGTGTAAATCACAGATTAAAATATAGAAATGGCATGGCCAAAGCCTCGTTTGCACTTTCCTTTTACCACAGATTATGAATCGCAATTGCTCCGGCGCTGCGAGAAGTGCTGCCCCTCCGCCCTTACGTAACTAAGCACAGGTACCAACGCTCGCCTCCGCAGCTTCGGCTTTTTGGTCGCCTTCGGCGACCAGCCTCCGCCCCTCCAGCTCACCCTGGTACCCACACTTTATCACAGCGGACGGGGGCTGCACTCCCTCCGCGCCTCCGGCTTTTTAAAAACACTCTAGTGTAGGGCAGAAAAGACCACGTGGAGTCGGGGTTGGCCGATACGGTTCTGTGACAGTTTTTTTCATCTTGACACTCGCCTACACAAACGAGGCATCAAGGAGTTATTCTAGCTTTGTCTATGGTTGGCTTCGTATTATTGGCCGTGTAATATTGGTCGTACAAAATCGGCACGGGCTGATATTACGTATCCAGTTGTACACGTAATATTGGTCGCGTAATACTGGCCGTGCATTATCAACCCGGACCGATTTTGTACGGGCAATAATACACGGCCAGTATTAGCCGTCCAAATATTACGAATCCATGTACACGTAATATCTGGCCGTGTAATATTGGCTGTACAATACTGGTCGTACATTATTTTGGTCGTGTATTATCGTCTCCCGGTGGTGTTGACTGCGTCCTTTTTTAAACGTTCTTGATTAGTATGGATGGATTGACAGACGGTGGTTAGTAGACCTGTATGACGACTTTAATTAACAATTATTTTATTCAATTAAAAAATACTGTAATGCCTCGATTATACAGTCGTCACCGAACCGCCCACGACCACAGAATAACTAATAGTGCAACTACGGTCGACCGCGCCATCACTTCCCAAATACATCAGCTGGAAAATGGGGATATGCGCCATTAAGATCAAATGTTATTATTTTGTACAGCTTCCCGTTCCGTAACATGTTTGAATGGAGCAGAATTTGTTATTATTATCCATGGGTAATAAGTTTTAATTTTACAGGCGTAGTTTGTTTGGTAGAGGCAGTCTGAAGTGGGGATAACAAAATATAAGCTTTATTATTTTATCAAAAGAAAAGTTATTAATTTTTGTAATAATCCTTAGCCAAGTCCGTAGCCTTAGCACGTAGAAGATGTTTTAGTTACTGAAAATTCGATTAACTACTTGGAAACTAGCGATTTCACTTTTCCACCCAACAACGAAATCTAAATCTGTCCGGAACATGTAAAATGCCAACACATGGCACTGCCAACACGGCAAGTGTCCAGTGCAAGGCGGAGCAACCAACCCGTCTATCGCAAGGAGTACCAAAGTGTAGCGTCCTCCAAATGCGTCACTCCAAAATAGAAAAATAATTTTGAATGTATATAAATATTCCCTACAGTAATATTTAATACTTTGCCGTACACTGCACAAATTCTATTATCAATTTGAAGAATAGTTTACTGAAGAAGAATGAATGATTTTTCTTTTTTGAAATAGTTTACAGAAGAAGAATGAATGATTTTTCTTTTTTGAAATAGTTTATTTTCGTCAAATTACCTATTAGTCAAACTCTTTTGGCTAATAGGTAATTTGACGAGCTAAGGATTTGACGATTTAAGAATTTGAAGAATCAAAGTATTTGACGATTTTAGGTTTTGTCCAATCCTTTAGACTTGTGTAGGATTTGAGCAACCAAATATTTGACAAGTCTCTGAAAAACCCGTATATACGTGGAATAACTCAAAACCATTCATATATGAATTTGTGAGTCTGAATCGTGAGCGCCTCTTGAATCACAGAATAAGTAGTAGTTTCTTAATCAGAAAATATTAATTTTCATACATTTTCCTCTTATTATTTAGCGTTTAAAATATTTCCTTTTTTTTATAATAGGCGTTTTTGATTGTATGTGGTGTTTTAATAATTGGTGTATCTAGGTATCTATATATCCATATACCCCCTTACTTATAAAAAGTTATGCAATGATTAAGTAATGATTAGTAATTCTGCGCAGTACAATATTGTACAAATTACTAAAATTAATAATAATAATTAATTAAATTAATTAATATTATTAATTTTAGTAATTTAAGTAATAATTAATTAAATTAATTAATTACTTTAATTAATTATTGTACTAATCAATATTGTACTGCGCAGAATTACTAATCATTACTTAATCATTGCATAACTTTTTATAAGTAAGGGGGTTAGTCCATAGATATTCTTCTTTAAAGAGAATATAAACAGCAACCCAGGAACATAAAAAATTATCATAGAAACCAGTAACAAGACAACAAGTACACAGACAACACACACACACACACACACACACACACGCACGCACGCACGCACGCACGCACGCACGCACGCACGCACGCACGCACGCACGCACGCACGCACGCACGCACGCACGCACGCACGCACGCACGCACGCACACACACACACACACAGTACAAGCAGCACAAGCAGACAGTAGTAGCTTTTATATAAAACTTTTGTAATATTTTACGGAATACTACTTAAACCAAATCTCCCTGATCATTCCAAATCGAAAATAGTCCGGCTGTAAACAGCGCACCATAGCGATCGGTGTCAAAGGCAAGGTCGGTGAAAGTGGCGGGCGGGCGGCGCGGTGGCGGCGGATGGGCGGGCGGTAACCCGACACCGAGTGACGTCACGAGCGGGCCGTGCGCACGAGTGGACGGCGTGCTTCGGGATGGACGCACGGATCGGATGTTTGCAGCGTTATGGAGATAAGTACGAGAATTTAATTTAGTCTGGTTGTTAGACCGTGACACCAGTACACTAGACAATAGATCTAGTCTAGAAGATATCTGCTAGGCTATGTTTTTGCGGCTATTACATTTTTTTTAGCACCAGGTAGTGGTCAAACGTAAGTCTTTTCTAGAGAAAAATGTTTAGGCAAGCATAAGAAATCAAAAAATTTACACGAAAAAATGAACTTACAAATGAAAAAATAACTTGAGTCAAAATATGACATAAGATATAAGATGATTTTATCCATAGGTCTAATTCTAGGTGGATTTAGCAGAAATCGGTGAAGAAAAACAAAACGTAGGTTACTTATGAAGTTTTTTCTTTTAATTTTTAGGGACCCATATAAGATCACTCGTGTGTCAGTCTCTCTGTCTGTCTGTACGTCTGTCACAGTCAATTTGCTCTGAATCTACTAGACCGATTAAGTTGAAATTTGGGACATATATTAATTCCTGTGATTCTGTGAGAAAATTAGAAAATTAAAAAAAACTTTTTGCAATCTATGACATTATAATTGTGAGGGCACGTGGTGAGGGTCTCCAACTTTTTTGTAATTTTAAAATAAATTGTTTTAAAGTTATTCAAGAAAATATATGAAAGTTTACCATTACCCCATTATTAACTCCAAAACAAATGAACCTGCAATTTTGAAAAAGAAAATTTATTGTAAATAGTTCTTTACTTACAGATTACAGGAAAACCTATCTACGACGAAGTCTACGATGTTAAGATAACATGGTAATTTATAAATTTAAGCTCAATAACTCCGAAAATCATAAGATTTATAATATGACAACAGAACGCACAAAAGTTAGTTAATGTCGAAATCGAAAAAGTCGATGTAGGTTCGAGTGTTGTCTATTTGTCATACGAGTATCATGCCCTATCGAACTCCTGAAAAAAACCGTCCGAACCGTCGGGTCGTATGCTTGACGCAAAACAACAACACCAATTAAAAACACAACATTATCATTCAAAAGGTTCAATATCTTTGAAAGCATCAAGAAAGCCATTATTATTATTTTTATCTATCTGTCGTATCATAATAAAATATGATATAAACCAACATTTTAACACCAAATGGTGTCAATTTATTACAATTTCTCACACGTTATTATGTTAATCCACAATAATCGCCAAATTCTACGATCAAAACATTCTATTCCAAGTTTCATAAAATACATAATTAGGCTGCAATACGACCAATTCAAGTTCGTGTAGGTGTTATACGTGAATGAAGCATTCAGTAAATAGTATTTTCAGCGTGGCCACGATCGCATAACATCTTTCATTCAAGTTCGTGTAGGTGTTATACGTGAATGAAGCATTCAGTAAATAGTATTTTCAGCGTGGCCACGATCGCATAGCATCGTCCTCGTGTTTTTTTAAATCACGCGTGGCGCTGTGGGAAGACGCGGGGATTTATAAGTTTCGTGAATTTCTTTAGATGAGATTGAGATCGTAATTTCAGCAAATTTATAGCTAAGACTTAATGATATATTTGAATTGTTATGACCGTATAAATGTCCAGAAAACATTGATGGAGGTAATTTAACTTATGATGCATGCGTAATGCGAAGTTGTCTGTACAATATCCAGTGGGAACTATTGAAAGAAAAGTGATTGTCTTCCTTACCTATGTGGCATGTCAATTCATATTTTTAACTAAGTAAGTATATAAGACTTTGTGAAAGGCGTCTTGAAAGATGGAAACAACTTTTATTTAAATTATCTTCAACGTTTTTTATTTACGGAAGTTTTTGTTTTTATATTAGCTTATCCTGCTTTGTTTGTCAAAAAAGTTTGTTTGTAACGTAAAATCAGATTAATATTTTTTCTAGCTTACTCAAGAACTGCGTGTTTAGTGGTTCCGGAGGTAATTGCGGAATATTTTAAAATATTAGTTACGTTGTTGGCACGGTTACTCTTCAAGAATATTATGGAGGAAATACATTGTAGAGTACCTTCCTACCATTGAGAAAAATTGAAGGCGGAGGTCAAGGCCTCCAAATGGAAGGTTGCACAGTTCATGGCCTCCAAATACTTAGTTAGAAACATTGTTTTTTTTTCATAATTTGTTAACAAGGTAGGTGTTGGTAGGTAGGTACTCAACGGCTTTTAATGTGATTTTTCCTATGTATAGTTTATCCCGTTGTATCTTAGAGAAATTATATTGTGATATACGAGTGCTGGGCCTGCAGTCTGGACATGGACAGCGGTTGCTTTACAACCGAAATTGGTCGCAAAGTCCGATTATAACGACATTTGGTAGTCCCTGGCAAATATCGATGTCAATCATGATCAATGTCAATACAAATACCGATGAAAATCGATACCTTTTGACAATAACTGTCAAATCTAACGGTTGTCATCGGTATGTACCGGTTTCGGTTGTAAAGCAATCAATATCGATATGTCGAGACTGCAGCAGCCCGATTACAGAACTTGGTTACAATCGGATTGTCACTTTTTTCATAGCAAAATCGACTCTATCGCAAAGCATTATTGAATTTGACGGCTTGAAACCGTCATGATCAACATTACGTAATCGCACTGCTGGCCCTGACTTGTACTATTATTTATTCTGTGCCTGAGGTGCTTATACCGACGCAGCAGCGCCACAGAATAAATAACAGTATGTCAGTTATTGAAAGTAATTAATATTTGTGATTAATTACTGTGATATGTTTAAAACAAACTTTACAAAAACAACTCTTTTGTGCTTAATTCATTCATCATTGTATTATTTCTGAGAATTACGACTGAACATTTTTTTGTACACTTAAAATAATTGTTTGTGTACTAATGAGCGATTAGCGTCATATTTTTATTTTGTCACAAAACAAAGTTTAGTGACACGTGTTTTTTGCGGCCATGTGCCAAGATTTTCGAACAATTCTATCCTTTTGTGCAGATTGTCTGTTCCGAGTCTTCGACAACTCAACAATAAAGACGAAATATCGACATTCAATTCACGACGAGATGATCTGTGATCCTCCTGCATCGTTAGATTAGTGTGTATATTTTCTTTGTCGTTGGTGAAGTGAACTTCGTATTTAAGCATTTTTCGATTAGGTTTACATAAAAGTTTCTTCTAATCTGAGGAGGTTACCTTTGATTATGGTAAGTAGGTAGGAGTGACTGGGAACGTTTGAAATAGGGTACAGCTAGACACAGGGTCTGCTAAATTTTAAGCGGTGAATTTATAAAATTCATTCTAAAACGAAAATCGACCCTTTCATTTAAAGTACTTTGTTCTTAGTTGGGGTTGACAAGTTCTAGAGTGGAGACCGATTTTACGTAGTGTAGGGCGTCCGCCGGCCATTTGGAGTGACGACTTGCGAAAAACGGCTGGCAGGAACTGAATGAGAAGAGCCGAAGATCGGGCTCAGTGGCGTTAACTAGGAGAGGCCTACGTCTAGCCTAAAATCAGTAGCCCATGTTAGGCTTGATATTATATTACACTAGCTTACCCGCCCGCGACTTCGTCCGCGCGGACTACAGTTTATCGCGAAAAAAACATCCTACTTACGTTCTTCTAGGATATTAAAAAACAATACAAAAGTAGACTTAGACTTCTTGGTTATGGCCTCCGTGGCTTGTTGACTTAATCTGTGGCACCAATGCTCTTGATGATTTTTGACGAACTTGTTATGTATTTCGTTTCCATGGCAACCGTTCCTTACAGCGAGTATTCAACATGTTCTAGTATTCCCGTGGAAACTTCCACAGAATTCGTGGTATTTTCCGGTAAGTATCCTATGTTTTATTCTAGGGTATAAGCTATCTCCATTCCAAATTTCATCGAAATCCGTCCAGCGGTTATCGAGTGAAAGCTCCCCAAACAAACAGACAGACAACGTTTCACTTTTATATATTGGTATGGATTTAGAAAATAAATATTATCAGTAATTAATTGTCAGACGTATATCAAACGTCTGACAATTAATTACTTGGAGTAGCGTTTGTATTCTAATCTGCTGTATTTAGCGCCATCTGTGGGTGAGTAGCAGAACTAGCGTCAAGAGCTTTGAGCTTTTTCGCACCATTGAGGTTTGAAGGGAAAGGTTTACTTCTAACTACGTTTAATTTTTATTCAAATAGAGTACGTATATAACTAATTGAGTGGCATTTCAATTGTTATTAGAAGTGTAATTTGTTTATCAGAATTTAATAGCTTGTTTCTGCCAAAAAAAGTGGAGAGTTTAAATAAAGGTTTAATAATTAACACACAATACAAAACAATGGGTAAAAAAATATGAAAAAAGGTGTCCAACTGATAGTCCTTATATATATGTACCTAGCTGGTTTTCACAAACATTTAAAAGAAATTAAAAATGAAAAAAATATATGAAAAAAAAGTCTATTTGGAGTTATCAGAGTCTAACCAATGTTTGGTAGATTCCAGCCTAAGTAGGATAACATAGGTACGAAGGTGCCTAATTATTTTGCAAATAAATTGAAATTATTTCGAAATAACGAAGGGCAAGGGAAATGAAATAACAAAGATTACTTCTCAAAGTAGTGATGTATGTCTATATAAGAATTATATGTGCTTTATTTAAATTTGGTTGACCCTATTGAGACCTATTCTTATTCTTCATAATTTTTAGCACATCTTAAAATAGTGAAGCTGTGTTGAGATGTTGAGTTCAGGGCCTTAACTCACCCTAACTTTTAAGGTATGCTTCGGGTTTAAATAAATACTTAAATAAAATAAAGTAGGAAGTTAAAAAAACCATTCACACATTGTCAGTTGCTCTTCCACTTACAACAATTTTTTTCTTATCTGATGTCAGCCAGCGACACAATCCAGAACGCGGCAACAGAGCGTAAAATTCAAAAAATTCGAACGCAGGCTGAATGCACACTACACACACGATGCTTTTAAAATAACTTAATTTGAAGTGACTTTCGATGACGCAAAAAAGGTTTTAATTTATTTAAATTCGCTGGAGGCAAGACTGGACGCGTCTTCCGATAGGCGTCGAAAGAGTATTGAGGCCGGTTGGCGAACGGATAGTCAGCGAGGTTCCTTGTCGCGCGCGTCAATTATATTTATTACAGCGAGTAACTATAAACATGCAAGCGACAGGCACTTCAAAGCGATCGATGCGATCGATCGGTCGGATCGATTGATACCTATCGCATGCCTTCCGTGATCTATGGCCACTTGGGCAGGGGCTTACGGCAAAAGCAACGAATTTAGATTTTTGCACGCAGCCCACTTTGCCCTTTGGTTTTTTAACACCCACGGCTCGCGGTGACAGTTTGAATGGTCATTTATTGGCGGAAATATTTAGAGATATAAATAAATCGATTTTAAAATAACCAAGCTAAAACGCAGGTAGCGAGTTAGAAATATTATTGTATAAAACTATTTTTGAAGTGTGTGTAACATGTTCATACGTAGGTAGATCAAATACAAAATCATCTCCCTACCCTAATCCTACTATTATGTGGGGACGGTACAACATGTACTTTTCTTCCATTTCTCCTTAAGAGCCGTCATCTCAGTAGACACTCGCTTCTTACAAATGTCATCTCTCACACAACCCATCCACACTTTATTTGGTCTTCCTCTACGCTTGTTACCATTTATATAAATTTCCAAACTCTTCGTTACATGACACTCCTCTCTCCGCATAACATGCCCATACCAAGATAGCCAGTTACTTCTCAACTTTTCCGTCATTGGCGCTACTTTCAAACTTCCTCTGACATACTCGTTTCTAATTTTATCCATTCTCGTCACTCCACACATCCATCTCAACATTCGCATCTCAGCTGCATGCAATCTTCTTTATCTGACCCTTTGGTGGCCCAACACTCAGACCCGTACAAAAGGACAGGGGTGCGATTTTTGAGTGTCACCGGTGATTTCGAAATCAGCTTTTCGCAAAAGTTGAATTTTTGAATATCATACCTGTATTATCTCATTCGTTGTTAGTATTTTAGGAAAAACAATACACGAAAAGTAGGTTAATTTATGAAACTATGAACGAAATGTCAAAAATATCACCGGGTGATTTCAAAACGAGTGGCACTCGTAAACGAAATCATACGTATGATATTTTTTACCACCCAGTGAAATTAAAAAATATGACTTTTGGGAAATCGGTGACTTTTATCATTTCGCTGATATTTAATCACTCGGTGATATTCAAAAATCGCACCCCAGGTCTTATGATGGTTTTATAGTTTTAAGGTTATGGAAGGAAATTATGGAATGAAAGTTCAACTGAAGAAGCGTAATTCCTACTCATAAAACAAATACTTCTGAACCCCCGCCACCCGCCGCCCGCATATTTACAAAACAAGACATAAGTTCATAAACTAAAACCCGACCACGATCGGCTAAAAAATAGCATATGGACACTCTTGCGATGAAGACGAATCGATTGATACCTCGCTTGTCAAATTCTGACCAAGTTTTTAGTTTTTTTGAACACATAAGCTTTCCATAGCATATGTGTTCAAACTTTGAACACATAAGCTTTCCATAGCATCGCTGTAGACGGGTATAAAAATTGCTTATAAAATTGCTATACACATTACACTCTATTACACTCTATACCTGAAAACGAATCGATTGATACCTCGCTTATCAAAATCGGACCAATAGGGGCGACCTTAGACCAAATATTACTATGTATCGTCCTAGGGAGCGACCCTATGGTGGATGACCCTATAGAGGAACATCCACATAACCACATACATAGACTGGCCTTCCCTTGCTTCGCCGTAATCGGTTAATAAGAAGCGATAATTCGCTTGCTTTTTAGAACTATAGTTGCCATTGCGCACTACCGCGCGCATGCTGCGCTTCAAGCAGGTGGATAAAAATGTTACAACGTATAAAAGCAAATCCTAGGCTTTGCTATCGTATCCTAGGTAGCAAATTCAATGATCTAGCTGCTGACTGTTTTGGAAACCACGTGTTCTATGGTGGCAACCTTTATTACTTGTACATGTACCTAATGTGTACTAACTAATGGATACATGGCATTAGCGATACGATGCAGTTACATTAGCAATAATTCGTACGCTCGCGAATATAGGGCAACACTTCAGGCGGCCACATCACGCTCAGTACATTGAGCTCAAACTCGTTTATTAATATTGCAAGTCTAATAATTATTTGTGCTAAATTACACGTGACGTGACCAATGTTCAATACTTTTTGACCGCCAAAGTTCTTAGATACATCATAATGTGCAAGTTTACCATGAACAAAACACATAAATAATTATATGGTTAAATAAACTTCAACTTTAATTAATCAATAAAAAATACACGTATTTCTATAAAATAAGTATGCGTACGGAAAAATATTTATAGTGTAAATGTCGGTCATAATCATTAACACAAATCCAAAATATGAACGAAGCCTAACATCCACGTTTCGTTCATATTTTCCACACAGGTAGGAAAATATGAACGAAACGTCACAAGGTATGCAACTATAGCTCTAAGCAAGCCAAAGTATCATAGTGTGCACATTCCTAACTTTTTGAATTCAAAGCACTGGCACACAAGTTTCATTAAAACTTACTGTTTTTGAAGAATTCGATTGCAACCAAGGAGGTTGAATTACGGTATTGCAACTCACTATTGTATTTTTTATGTCAACTTTGTTTATTTTTCCTTTTTTTTAAACTTTATTTTTATATAGTGCGTACAAGTATCGCGATGCGTAATTGTGAACTGGCCAAAGTGGTAAGGTGCGAGGTGGTAGGTACCTACTAGTTTGGTTTAACCGTTTATTTTTAACCGCATACCGAACATATTTCACTCAATACTGATTGGTTTGTTTATAGCGGTTTTTCAGCAAAAGCCCGTAATGGATAGTGGTAAGTAATTTAAAAAGATAGGTAGTAATTTACTGAAAGTACAAAATACATTAGACCGCGTGTAGGTTATAAGTACCGGTTAGAGAATACAGCGTTCCTAAAAGTCTACGGAGCCGAAACGAGGTCGACAGACTAGTCCACAAATTAAGGGTCGCTCAGCGAGCTATGGAGAGAGCTATGCTGGGAGTTTCTCTGAAGGACAAGATTCGTAATGAAATGATCCGATAGAGAACCAAGCTAGCCGACATAAAATAAACAAGCTAAAGTGGCAGTGGGCTGGTCACATTTCCCGAAGAACCGATACCCGTTGGAGAAGACCAGTTCTCGAGTGAAGACCACGTTTAGGCAATCGTGGTGTAGGATGCCTGTGGCCAGGTGAAGTTACGTGGGGCGACCTGCGGAAAGCGGCAGGCAGATACTGGATGCGGAGCGGAGAGCTCAGTGGCATGCATTAGGAAGGCCTATGTCCAGCTGTGGACAAGTATAAGCTGATGACGTTTCTACTAGGTAAGTAGTATGTTTTTCCGGGAAAGGAAGTTAAGTAAGACGAGAGAGTGTGGTCAAAAGATTTGAATACGACCTTTTGTGTGTAGAACTTTTATTTGTTTATTTCAGGCTATAGTTCCCCCCCCCCCCCTCCCCACATTCCAATAAAAAATAATCGAGTCGTTTTTCCAAGGTATCGTTACTTTTTGACGTTTTTTTGTATGGCGTTTATGTCAAAAGCCTACGGACAGTAGGTAAGCGAAAACGGTTTGTTTTAAGATATAGGAACCGGCCCTAAGTTGAGCTTAGACCAGGACTGGCCCCAAGTAGGTACCTATTATTGCTATAACACTAGAACTTGAGAATGGTAGGTAGGCTAGCACACTTCCCACTATAGTGACATCCGGCCTGACCTAGTAGTTAATGACCGACTGACAGCAAAGTCAACAGTCGCTGGTTCGAATCCCGCAACATGCTAACATTTGTGTGATGAGCACAAATGTATATTCGTATTTACGTACGTACGTTTTATCCATAGTCTAGTTTATTTGTCGTATGAGATAGTGCTGGCCTCTGGGTTCAGAGCTTGTCAGGCTGCCCGAGGGCCTCTGACATGACTTAACGACTGCTATTAATCAATAACAGCCGGGACCGACAGCTTATAATACCCTCTGAAGCACGTTGTCTTGTACACAATAGAAAGTGGTATCCTAGTTCGGGGCAAGCTAAAAGGCATGAATTAAAAATAACTGTGTCCTACCACCGATGTTTAATAACTATGTTTTCTTCAACGAGACGATAGTTTATGCTCATTTTACAAGTTTAGTTGTTAATTCGAACCCATGCCCTGAGGCGTGGCGGTCGACCGCTCAAAAATCACCGATCAACGATGAAGAATGGCTAATTATAAGCTTGATGAACGTTCAGTTACCCTGACGAAAAGACTACATCAAAATAAATGTCACGGCACAGTTCTAGCACGCTGTTACATATTTATAGACGAACATAACAGCAACAATATTCATTCTGTCACAGCAACTGTTCCGATGAATGGATGCGCACAGTCGCGCGCCGTCAATATTGCGAGCGCATCAAAGGACAGTGGCGCATTACGTATACCGACTGTGTGGTAGACTGTGGCGACGTAGTTTCTTATTAACGAGGCTGAACCGAGGTTTAATAGAAATCGAAACTCGGAATTTAGACAAATATTATCACTTTATTGCTCTTGTTATAATTAATTAATATTTTTGTTAACTTGGTTTTGAGGCCCCAACGAGAGAAGCTTGACCTAGTGTGGGGACCACCAGAAACTGTATATGGTATACTGTGTTTACCTTATGTAATAAATAATCTTAAACGTCAATTTCAAAAAGTCGTTCAAAAAGTCTTTTTCTCAAAATTTAATTTTCTTAGAATGAAGCGTTCTCAAAATTACTTTATCTTAAAGTGTCCCTTTTATACTTAAACGATTCCTAAGCGAGAACATGTGCTTCTTGGTTGAATTTTAAAACAGAGTGTATATGCGTTTGGCATGGAACATGTGTGTGTTTGTTTGTTGTAACTGATCGACCTATTATGATGGGATTTTGACAGAGTAATGTCCTGATATAGTTATAGCTGTCTCTCATATAATTATATATATATATATATATATATATATAATAACAAATAACAATAATTAACGTAATTAAGTGGCCTAATATATATTAGGCCACTTAATTACGTTTTCCTTTTGGTGTATGGAACCCCCTAAAATATTTAAATTTGGTTCCCTCGATCCCATTTGGGGCACTACTTTTAACAAATTGAGGAATAATCATTAAAAACTGAGAATATCCTTGAATGTTGGGGCTTGCTAACTAACGCGCATTACAAATTATGACAAGAACATGCAGTTACACACACATTTCATGTTATTCCTATTTCACTTTTGGACTTCAGTTAGAGTGCTTTTCAGCATGGAATATACTGGAATATACTGACCACATTGAGGACAGCTTATATTTGCTGCTAATTTTTCAGGTAATAACTTATTTCCAGGTATATTCATAAAAAAATAGAATTAAAATTGTTATTTCAAATAAGCCACCAAAACATCCTTCGAGAACGACCTTGTCTTTCTTTGTGTCTTCCATAATAAACCTTAGGTATGAAATTATCGTAAGCTAAATACCTAGGTATAACGGGAGATGTATTCGGTAAAAAAAAAAAGCAATTAGCGGCGCCTTACAAAATAAAAAAAATGTGCGGCGATTTGTCCTATATAGCCACCCGATGGTCTACTGGATAAAAAATGAACAAAATAAAAATATGTAGCTTACTTCCGCCAAAACTGTAAGTCAGACAAATGATAAATGGTAAAGTTAAATTATAACAAAAGTAAAACCCCACGCTAAACAAACCCTACCCAAATTGAACTATTGTAAAATATAAATGAAATGAAAGCTAAGAACCTAGTTAGCTAGTTCCCTAGCTCCTTGCTAGGGAACTTTTTTTAGAATGCTGATATAAAAAAAATACTATAAAGTGTGCTTTTTCTTTACAATTACTGCACTATGGCGTTAAAATTATCTTTCAATTCATGTTTACTCGCCCGTGATATTGGTGATATTCCAAAACCAAAACTACCAATATACCGAACAATGGCGAACTCCCATACATGATTTTATGTTAGTACACAAAAAAAAACTCTAGTAGTTCAGCATCATTTCCTGAGATTGTTAGTCTAAGATTTTTTTATTGGGGAGGCCAGAAATAATTGTTATTAAGCTTCAAAGTTTTGTAGGTTATGTTACTGTTAACGACTTTTGAAACAAGTCTTAGAGATTTTAAATATTTTATCGGCTCCATTAGGTAGGCAATTAAGTACTCATGCGTAGTAAATATAATGTTTAAAGATATTGTAACTATTCAATTACCTACCTAGTGTAACAGACTAGGCTTTTGAATAATAATTATTTTCAATCTGTTACTGCCTATAGCAAGAATACAAAAAAATATGTTTAGATATGTTGCTGCTGATTCACTGTGCAGAGGAACATTTATCCAATATTAGCACAAATATTTTGCAACAATTCCGTACACTAAATACTTTATTTACACAAACCTTCGTTTCTTTTGTATTTATTGTTTAATACTTTGCTGTACTAGTATTTCTTTCACGACCCGGATGACTGGTAGATAATTCTGTTTAGCATTAAGTCCTTGCTTGTACACTATTTTTGTGCAAAACAATTAAATAAATAAACATAACCTAGCGACAATTCCTAACACTTCCTCCATAAACTATGTGCAGTGCATTCTATTCTCTTTGCTATAATGTTTTGTATATAGGTTTTATATTGACGTACCATTTTGTCTAAAGTGTTAATCTGTTTATCGCAAGGAGGTTGAATTAAGCTTACTGTTAAAAGGCCAGTAAGCGTAATTCAATCTCCTTTGGTTTAAAAAACCGGGTGGGAAGTATACTGTGTTAACGATTTTGACGTCCGAACCGGAAACGTCATTGAATTATATATATTTTTTCACCCGTTGGGCAGGCAACAAGGCCGGTAAAACATTTTAGGAAGAATGAAGTTTCAATTTCATGATTTTTTCAATTGATTTGTTAACCAGGCTTTTCCTAGCTTACATGCTATACTGAAAAAACGTAGAAAAATAATTATTCTAATAAGTTCTGTAGAAATGATATTTCAAGACGCTGCAAGATTTATCACATAACATTTCGCCGTTATTTACTTCGTTCAGCAGTGCGAGCATGGATCTTATCGATCGATAAACTTACCGAATTTACCGAATTTCAATGTCAAATTTGACGTAAATATTCGATAGAACGAGATCGGTAGCACGGGAACGCACTTTATCGACAACGACATAAATTCGATAAGTAAATCATATCGAATATATCGATTTATATCGACAATAGGAAGCATGGGTCTTATTTTTGACAATTGTTGTCGGTATAATTACGTTAATTTTACCGAATATATCGAATTTTTATCGGGTTTCAAAAGTTACACGCAAAATGTTTTTTTTTTTGTAAAATGGATTTCGTCTATATTATTACATTGAAAACCGAAAGGAGAAGGCGTCAGAACATCGCGGTCGTGAGGATTAATAGGCAACGTTTTACGGATATTTAAAAAAAAAAAAAATATATAATGCTGTTCTTCCAGATCCTTTCGATCTGGAAGAACAGCATTAATACAGTTAATAAGGAAATTGCCCTCGCCCTCATTCAAGGTGTTTAGGGCGATTAGACAAGGATTCGATCTAATCTACTGCCTGTGCATGTTGTAGTAAGCATATAGTAACATATACATCAATATTAGTAGGTATCTAATTTACATAATAATATCAAAATACTTAGATACGTTTTACATACTTCCAGAAATTATCTTTTGTAGTAATTGAGCGTAATGTTCTAATTTTAGCAATTGTGCAAGGAAGTCACATTTATATTATTTTACTAAGGTACTTATTACATTAGGTTAGGTTCAAGGAACATACTATCTACTAAGAGTAATGGCTCGTTCGTTAGAATCGATATATGTACATTTGTACTTAGGGGTGCGGAGGGGGTGGGAGAGGGAGTGGGGATAACCCCTACCACAGCCCTGCAAGGAGTGGTGGCGAAAACTCAAAGTTTTTGAGAAAAGGCAAAAAAAATGAGGTTAAGTATGAAAAAACGTATGAAATGGATCATTAATGTAAGGATAATTTAATCTTTGCTACATGTTTTGACAGCTGTGGGCAGCTGTTTGTAGCGGCGTTTTGTTATTACAAGTACATTTAGCAAAACATTCATAGAATAATGCATTTATTCTTTGTATAATTTCAGTTCGTATAAAATGATTATCGACCGCTAGAGGCGCTAGGCGAAAGCCCGACTTGGCCGAGATAATAAGGTGGGAGTAAAGCGTAGCGTAGCTTTTGTCCTTGTGGTTTTTTTAAGCTTTGAAGTCCTTACGTTTTTTCATACATAACCTCCATAACCTCCCTCTCCAACCCCCCACTCTACTTAGTACTTATAGACTTATACTGACTCTAAAGTCTTTCCAGCGTAATTCAAAATCTTTGAGTTAGGTAGAATTCCAAAAGTTTCTCCGTATTTTGTCAAAAAAATAAGAATCGCCAAAATGATGTCAAAAAATAATGTTTAGTTGATTAGTCGTCTATCTGATCTGCGGTACAGTCAGAGTTGCCATTTTTTAAATCAATAAAATCTCGACATGTTATCGAATCGATAAAATTTTACCGAAGCTAGAAGCTACCATCCATGCTACCGAATTTTGATACAATCGATAAATTTATCGATCTTTATCGATCGATAAGATCCATGATTGCACTGCAGACATGTTTTTTTTTTATCGATTGCTAGGCTTCGTCTCATCGGATTGAGTTACAAAGTACTCCAGATTTTAAATAAAAACCGAAGCTATATGACAGTGAAAACCTCATTTCAATCGGTTGTTCAATCTATTTCAGTAGTTTTTACGTGATGCGGGAACAGACAGACAGATGCCATTTATAAAAATGTTATATTCTTGTTCAGTAGCTTATTGTAACCTCGATCATTTATTTTTTAATTATTGCTTTATTATTCGGTAAAATAAACAAAAATACTGACATAGTTTTAAAAATCCGTCCGTAAACCTGAACAAAAAACCCTGACATGAAAGGATAACTCACAGACCATATATCAATTGCGACAAATCCTGACATCTGCTAACAACACGTGTGCCGGAATAGCTATAGCAACTGGCTGGTATTCTGTGAAGTCTATGTCTAATATTAGAACTTCGGTATAAACTACATTGTAACAAGAATAATAATAGGAAGCTATTTAGATTTCCCCTAACTAGAATTATATTTTTACGTTGCATCGAAGTTGGAGATTGGTATACCAAACTGACCAAAGCAAAAAAAACTCTCTGTTTTAATCACTGAAGTAGTTTTATTTTCTTTCCAATTTCGGTAGTTTATGAATGCAATGATAGGTATTACCACACCACTGTTCATCATCATCATCAACAGCCTGCATTAGTCCACTGCTGGACATACGCCTCTTCTAAAGTGGTCCACTGGGCCCGATCTTCGGTTCTTCTCATGTAATTGCTGCCAGCTACTTTGAGCAGCTCTTCGCTCCATCTGGCCGTTGGGCATTCTTTACTGCGCTTGCCTATAGGTAGTCTACTCAAGAACTCGCCTGCCCTATCGGTTATCGGTTCTGCGACTTATATCACATCAGTTTGTTAATTATTTGAGCTAGATGTCGGATGCGATCCTTTGAAGAAACCGCGTACAATATTTTTCTGATCAAAAACAAGTTTTTGCGGTGAATAGATAGACTTCCTTTTAGGATTCCATAAGCAACACTTCCTATAGTGTGGCAACGCTCTCTGTCTGTCTGTCACATTTGTTTATGGTATAAAGGTATCCAGCATCTACATGGCAACAATCTATACGTAGGATCGTCGAGTAGATTACTAATACCTACATATAAAGTACCTTACACACGGTAAATGTCAGCCGCCGCCGCGACGAGAATAACTCGTGATAGATTCTAGCTGTTTATTTGGAATGCCATGTCACTCACTGCGGGTTTGAGTGTTACGTTCCGATTGATTGGTTTTTGTACTTACTAGGTGAGAGTTGGGTTTTGACAAATACCGTAAAAGACATCATTTGATCTCAGGTTTCTGAAACTGGGTATGTAGACTCATTGCGTGAATGTCTAAATATTTCGCCTTGAGTTATGTGATAAAGACCTTTTTTTTGTTAAATGGGAAAGTCAAGTTGTTGTCCGTGGTTTGTTAACACCCTGGAAAAAGTATCCTGATTCCTGATTATCATTATGTCTTACCTCGTCACAAGCATGACACCTCGGCTTGAGTCGTTCCGCATAATGCCTGACGCAGTACAGCCGACCATCCAGCGCGCAGTACGCAAACTCCACCAGAGGCTCTTCGCATTCGCCGCAAGAGAAACAAGCCGGGTGGAAATAAGCCTGTAAAAAAACAAAAATAAAATAAAATTATTTTCAGAGCTTATTCGTAAATTTGTTGAAGCGACATCTAGTTAATTTTGCACACACTACTTTGGCGCGTTTATATAAGCGCCATCTGTGTTCGAGTAGGGATTCCAGTTGTAATTTCGGTGTAGTATGTACAAAGTAGTTCACGACAAAGAAGAATGAAGTAACAGATGGCGGTTTTCTGAATTTTCAAATTACCTGTTCTCCTAATCGCGGCGCTTCTACAGCAATGTTTCCACTGCGAATTGGTTTTGTGCATCCCATGCACTCTAACGATTTACCGAACACTTGACGGCCAAATCCTGGAAACAAACAAAATGCATTATTTTATTTTATAAGATTGACAATGGATAACAGCTTATAATATATTTTATTCAGAGGTTATGAATACAACGTTACTGAGCACATGCACAGAGTCTATGACCGAGTATGGTATCACTGACTCATTGATGCTCTCTCGGCCACGTGCTGGCTTCTACTATTTGTAAATTGAGTTGATTTGTTCTGACCAACGCAAAGTGCTACTCTCTCTCGGTCTCTTGCCCTCTAACCTTCCGATGGCAATAAGTCTCCGAACTTACGGGCTACGTGACCGAAGACTTGTTTTCGGAATAAGTGAATTGAATTGGACAGAATACACAAGAAAACGCTGCTGTCCATTTCCTGTAAGTTTCCTAAGCTGATCATCTAATGGTAACCATTACAGTATAAGTAATCGATTAGGATGTGCGATTGTCAACCTCATAAATGGCAGTTTATTTTTTTAGTGTTTGTGTTTTCGTGTTGTCACTCAGCGTTCGTGATGCAACAAATAGGTTTCGGCAGAACATCAGTGCCAATGCTTATACGGCATTTTCCGAATCGCCACCTGTTTTTTTACAATCCAAAGCTATAAATAATAATTATTTATTAAAGTACTATATTTTACATTACTTTTTTTGAATAATGTATTTTGTCCACTTGTTGTTGAGTTTACAACACTCCGCTACTCGTCAACAGATGGCGCTTACCGATATCAAGCGCAATTTCATTCCTCGCAGCGACGAAGTCTTCATACTGCTTCCGATGGACTTCATCAACATGTCGGCAGTGTGCCAAAGAGAGATCTTGTTTAGGTAACTGGCTGGCCAACGCTCTGTTCCGCCACGCGCGCCACTCCGTTGGACCAGTGGCGCCACCTATACCAGCCGTCGCCCTTTCTGATAATGACTGCCAGAAGATATCCGTCTGGAAAATATTTATTAAAATTATTAGTATTAATTACACACTACATTGTGCTTAGTCGGTATGTGTGACAGTCACGTTTGCCGGATTGTGTGTTCTCGGAGGCACAGAAAAAGGATAGTTAGGATAGTTTCTCAGTAATGAGACTATTAGATATCAATTTAAACAATAACAATTAGTACTAGTCGGATAAGCTTTGAATATATTAGATATATAACGGTAGCAGACTTATTTATTGGCCCGCATGTTTTGGAATGGCCTACATTACTTAAATTGTGCCCAAAACTACATACAATTTGTGTATATTATATCAAGCGTTTCGGTCAAATTAAATTTTACAAGTATACAGTGTGCTTCAGTCTACTTCGCTAGTAGTGCTAGTACACAGTTAGCTCTTTAGCATTGAGTTGTCCTGGCAGTGTCCATGAAGACTATCAGGATGCTCAGCTCTCCAAGGAGACAGTGTGCTTTAGGCTACTGCAGTAGTAAACAACAGTCTGCTTGAATCTACTGCGCTAATATACAGTTACCTCTTTAGTGTCAAGTCTCGGCAGCGTATGAGATTTCTTCGCATGAACCCGACCGCTTCAAGTATACAGTCTGCTTTATTCTACTGCGCTTGTATACAGTAACTTCTTTAGCGTTGGTAGCGTGTCCATGGACTGCAGGCTTGGTGGGGAGTCTCAGAGGCAGAGGCGGTTTCGCTCGGAGCTCACCTTTTCAAGTAGAGTATAGTTACCTCTTTAGCATTGAGTCCCGGCAACGTGTCCATGGACTGCAGGATCGGCGGGGAGTCTCGGAGGCCGAGGCGGTCTCGCACGGAGCTCAGCTCTTCGTGGTAGACGGAGTGCTTCAACCTGTCGCACCCACATGACTTGCAGGTTTTCCTGGAAAAAAACGGAATTTTATTTCTAGGAAACGAAACGGTAGTACGTAATTGTATTTATAATTTTATTTCAAGGTAACAAATAAATAACCTAAATACTACATAAACTAAACATAATCTAACAAGCCGCTACAATATAGGTATTTAAGGCTCAAATACACTATATAGTTTACTATATTTACGTCGCTGATTCAGCCTCCGCACCAGCCTTATTTTGAGTTCCTGGAAGATGAGACGGTGCAAAGGCATATAATAAATATAATAGTATTTGTGCAAGGGTGTCTACACAAGTAGCGTCCCACAGCAAATAACGCCACTTCCATGGAATAACAGTCATTTTTTTCAGATCTGTTACCAAAATGGCTTCACAGTAGGCGGAGGTAAAAGCTGGAGTGGCGGGGAATTCTTCCTGTCCTTCTCCCACAAGACAAACCGTGCTGACCGAGCCGGTCGACAGCAGTGCCACACCACAGAATAAATGCCCCACTACCAAATATCCATACTTCCATACCTAGTCCATGCAAACTAGGTATATAATTGTTATACTAGTTAAGACGTTATCATCGAACATACATAGCTATAACATTAGCTGCGCCCCGCGATTTTGCACGAGGGCACAGAATAAATAATAGTACAAGTACGAGGGTTTAATTTTCCGGGTAGAGAAAGAAGCCTATGTCCTTGTCAAATTTTATCAATATTGGTTTGATTGTTTGATTTGGTTCTGTAACTGAGAGTAGAGATACAAGTTACTTTCACACATACCTATAATATTAGTGTGATATAGGCACAATAGAAATAATACGATTATAGGTACCTACGATCAAAATAGGTTTACTTATCCAGATTCTGATCCCTAAATAGGATTCTCTGAATTTCTCTGTACCTTTCTGAAGGTAAGCACCTTCTAATAAGACGATACCCTTGGTCCTTGCTTTCATCTTCACAGTCAATAACGCTAACAAGCGTAGCAAGTCCTTTACAATCCGTACTTACAATGCACATTTCAATGCAAAGCAGCCAACAATACGTGACGGACGGACAGACGGCAGACGGCTAATAGGATAAGTGCTCCATATAGTATGTCTCGACTGTTACTTTATGGATATGACCACTTTAACCTCAGATTTGAATAAAATCTAATCTGATAGTCTGAACGACTTTAAGAAAACTTTACATTATACTAGCTTAAGCACGCGACCTCGTTCGCGCGGGTTACAGTTATTTGAATAAAATGTTGCCTATGTAACGATCTCCATACCAAATTTCATCAAGATCGGGTCAGCCGTTTAGTCGTGAAAATGAAGGATGAGGAAATCCGTAGAAGAACCAAGTTTACCGACATTAGCTCTCAGAGTTTGCAAGTTCAAGTGGCAATGGGCAAGCCATATAGTTCGCAGAACCGACAACCGCTGGGGAATAAAGGTTCTCGAATGGCGACAACAAACAAGCAGCGAAGTTTAAGGAGACCTCCCACACAATGGACCGACGACATTGTACTCGTAGCCATTGCTGGAAGTCGGTGGCTGGAGGTAGCACAAGTTCGATCGTCATGGCGCTCTTTGGGGGAGGCCTATGTACTGCAGTGGAATTCTAAAGGCTGACATGATGATATGATGATCTGTCAAACTATCTCTATACCTAATTTGTCAGCCGTTTAGTCGTGAAAAGGTAACAGACAGACCAACAGAGTTATTTTCGCTTTTATAACATAATAATATGCAATTATGGGGAACATTTTCTGCCATATGTATTGTTAAGAAAAATATGTAGTACACATAGAATTACATATCAAAGTAATATATGTATAATTTCTATGATACCTAGTACAACAAGATTTTATGAGGAGTAACCATAGAATGAATTAGAAACTAGACATATGGGAATAACAAAAAAATACGTACAGGGCGGAAGAGCTACATTACACTACTAGAAGCATGATCGATTGAAACGTAGTAACTTCTCTTCCGTAGCGACGAGGTACGCGCGTACTGCTTCTTGTACTATTATTTATTCTGTGGTACTGCTAAGGAATTATTGTCTTTGGCATGTTCCTTGTTTCCTGAAAATAGGAGGTACCTATATGTTCTAAATCAAAGTTTCGGTTGTAGGTTCGAATCCCGCTAAGTGCAATCATTTGTGTGATGAGCAGAAATGTTTGTTTCCGAGTCATTGATGTAATATTCGTATCTATGGATGTTTATTTATTATCTAATACCCATAGTACAGGATATTCTAGTTTGGGGCTAGGTAATTGGTGTGAATTGGCCCGAATATATTATTATTTTTAAAGAGCTCCATCCATTTTTTTATAGTTCGATCCGTCTAATGAATTTAGCTAGTGTCAAATAAAGATAATACATAAATACAAGTTGTTTGCTTTTTTCTATAAATAGTCAAAATGTCGAATCCCAGTGAGGTAGTCAAAAGTCTAGTCAAATCACTATTCAGTAAAGTAGTGGAGCATTACTGAAACTTGGACGTTCATCCATCAAGTTTAGTGGTCGTAGATTATGAAATTCCGTAAACAAAAAGAATCATTCATTCCAATCCGTTGATAAACTTTTATCAATGAGGTCAGTTTGTAGTAACATGATATCATCACTGATTCAATCATACAAAGATTTTCTTATCATTTAGATAGACACAAATTTATTTATTAGTACCTTAGTATCTATTATTATCCTTATCGCGATTTGCATTATATAGGTAAGTATTCTTTGCAGTATTTATGGTGAGAAAAAGTCTAATTGTCACACATTGCGGAATTTGGTCTCTACTTACTTACTCATTTCTATACTACATACAAACACCCTCCGAATTACTTTCGCCGACTACACAGCTCACTGAAAAATGTTAAAAACTCAAATCAAACCGTAAAAACCTATTAAAAGAGTTGATCCACTTTAAGAACACAATTGAGTCATACCTACATCCAACCAGAAGAAATAAGCAAACACTCCCAGCTGATAACAGATAAAGCTGATCCGCATTCTCTTATCAGAGGCCTGGAATGGCCAGGGTCGGCCATCAAACGGGCCGCCTTATCTTGACCTTCGCCGTGACCGACCTCCAGTTATTATTGGAGCAAGTAGGGCAGGGCTACTCTCGTTCCTCCACAGTTTTACGACAGTTTCAAAATTTCCGACTGGTTTGGATCTTCCTTAACCGGTAACAATAATTATCTACTATAGTTTGAATTTTCCGTAAACATTTCAGTTCCAATAGGTTTTCCTGGTGTTTCTTAACTTGCCCGAACCCTCTAGCTGGGTAAGAATACATTGCAGGCGCTTTCGTAATGAAACTTTGCAAACGAATTTGACAAGCCATGTCAGAGGCCCTTGAGCGGCCTGACAAACTCTGACACCAAAGGCCAGCACTACCTCATCGTATACTATTATTTATTCTGTGCTCATTCGACAAGCAAGCAAACGAATTTGTCCAAAAAAACTTTTGATCTAGCCTGTTTTGCTTGATATTTTATTTATTAAGGAACGATAAACAGTTGTACATTAGAATTTTGCATAAAGTATAGTACGTAAGTCTAGCGGTGAACGAAACGTGTAAACTATATTATATATATATATATATATATAAATAATTATAATAAATTTAATTTATTAATTAATTTATATATAATAAAATTATAATATTATATATATATATATATATATAGATATAAATATATACGTTTCGTTATATATACAAACTCTCTCGTCTCGACGTCGTTGTCGTGTCGTCTCGTTTTGTTCGTTTATATATATATATATATATATATATATATATATATAAGTAAGTTTATATGTGTTGAAATGTTGAATACTTTTTGTCCCGAAAACTGACTGTGCCAAGATCCCCGCCACGTTTCGTTCACTGCTAGACTTACGTGCCGCTAGATATATAAATAATTGTAAATAAATCCACAGATTACCAAATAAGTATTTAAGTTATAGTGATCAAGCTGATATGAAGACAATTGAGTTGAAGATTTGAGATAACAGTAATTATAGAAAACAAAACTGGAATGACGTAGAGTGGAACATAAATTCTTTGAAATGTATATTAATTTCGCTGATTCATGTTTCGAAGACAAAGACGATGCTATGAAATTTTAAATGTACTCAAAATAATATGAAAACATCAGTTTGACTAGCCTCGAGCGACGTACCGATTGGTTATTTGCCGTAGTCACCAGAAGACAGACGCTGCAGATAGAATGCGGGGCTTCAGGGGTGTGAATGGCTTTCGGGACGGGATCACAGCACACAACATTATACATGTATAATAATAAAATTATAACATCAGGGCCCTAAAGCGACAAATCATAATAAACCTACAAATGTCAGTCGAATACGCCAAACCTGCGTTCCATATAACAAAAATGTACGACATTTTGATAGTTTGACTGACAATTGTTGGTTCGATTGACCATTTGTCAGTGTACTATAGTTTTATGAAATAGGGCCCTGGGGGGCAATGCTCACGAAGTGATATAAATATCACGATAGATATATATCGAAAAATGTATGGATTTTTCGACATTTATCTACTATGATATTTAGTGAGAATCGCCCTCCAGGCCTTTTTCCAACGATGAAAGCTATCTTTTCTATCCCAATTCCTTCCCAATTTCATGTTTTACTTATAAGCCCCTGCAGTGTCCACACGTGACCCCCACGCGCGTGAAAGGTGTACTTACCGTCAGTGCGTTGGCAAACGATTTTTATTCTAAAACTTACGTAGCCTAGTCATCAAACGCGTTCCTATTTTGAATAACATATTATTTTTGGTGTCCCGTTGAATATTCCATCGTCTTTCTGCAGGTTGGCAGCCCTGTCGGCCTACGCTACGTTACACACAACTGACTGATTTGTTTGAAAGCTATCGGCTTTCTTTAGACGCTCCAGATGCGGTGTTTTGATTGAGGCTGTTTGCGAGGCAAAGCGTCCATCGATGCCATGTGTAGGGGATCTGGAGTGAAGTGGGCAGGGGGTTTGAGGGAGCAATTTCAGTTTATGCGTAGCTTCTTGAGATAGTAATGAAATGCTCTGAATATATTTCCAGGAGCAAAAAAATGGAGCTGGGTTTGTTTTAGTACACTACACATACATACAACGAAAATGATGACTGCCGGACTTCCGCTGGAAGACACGATAAGGAGTTAGGTAACTTATATTAAGTAACAACATCAAGTATTGCATTACATTTATATATTTTATGGTGTAGGTATGTTATTCATTTATTTACTGATAACCACTGTCCCTTATTCCTCTGGTGTTATTCCTCTCTGTGCACGGTTGTCTGGAAGAGATTGCTCTGAGCGATAAGACCGCCCCTTGTGACACTCATTGTTATACTTTATTTTTAGATATAATTTCTTTTTGTACTTGTGGTGTCCAATAAAGAGTCTATCAAGAGTCTCGTTTCTATCTATCTATCTATATATCTATCTATTATCACCATTTTAAAATCAGATGGATGTAAGTAGGACCTTTTTGGACCTTTTTTTGGTTCCTTGGTTCGGAGGGCACTACATTACCTATAAATTTCATGCAACATCTTTTTTCAGCAGCTATTGTCATCCGTTTGGTCAGTCAGTCGGAGGATCAGAGGCTTGGTTTACCTAAGGTGAAGGTTTCGGTTTGATTTTTGTTTGAGCTCACTCTGACTACTTTTGTACCAGTGGCATAACATTTTCAACAATAGCACCTAAGTGGGCAAGTCGTAAAAATACTGCGGTGCCTACCTACGAGTATTTAAAAGTAGGTACCACCTACATATGTAGGTAAAGCCAAAACAGCGACGGGCCGGCAACCAGCTTTGATCTGCCCACTTATCAGCGTGGGATGCATGCCATAAGATCAGTCACGTTTCTCTGCTCGTACTCTACAATTCCTTTAAAGTTAATTAGGTAGGTAACTAAGGCAACCTTTTAATTCAGTTCTTGCGGTATGTAGCTTCAGAAAAGCACTATCAATCATTAAAATAAATTATTATAAAAAAATCGACTGCGAACAAAACTAAAAAGAGGCAAACAAGCTTTAGACTTATGATTTTGAAATATAAGATGCAGTCGAAGATGCTTTGACGGGATCAGCAAGAACCTAGCGAGCCTAGTGAGGAGTACCTCATGCCTCCGACTGCATCTTGTTATCAAAATCAAGAACCTAGCGAGCCTAGTGAGGAGTACCTCATGCCTCCGACTGCATCTTGTTATCAAAATCAAGAACCTAGCGAGCCTAGTGAGGAGTACCTCATGCCTCCGACTGCATCTTGTTATCAAAATCAACAACCTAGTGAGCCTAGTGAGGAGTACCTCATGCCTCCGACTGCATCTTGTTATCAAAATCAAGAACCTAGCGAGCCTAGTGAGGAGTACCTCATGCCTCCGACTGCATCTTGTTATCAAAATCAAGAACCTAGCGAGCCTAGTGAGGAGTACCTCATGCCTCCGACTGCATCTTGTTATCAAAATCAAGAACCTAGCGAGCCTAGTGAGGAGTACCTCATGCCTCCGACTGCATCTTGTTATCAAAATCAAGAACCTAGCGAGCCTAGTGAGGAGTACCTCATGCCTCCGACTGCATCTTGTTATCAAAATCAAGAACCTAGCGAGCCTAGTGAGGAGTACCTCATGCCTCTGACTGCGTCTTGTTATCAAAATCAAGAATCTAAAGCTTGTTTGCCTCTTTTTAGTTTTTTTCGCGACTGTGGGCTTTTTGTTTTTTATATAAACATTTATTTTTATTTTAACCTTTTTAGTTTAAATACGAATTGCATACTGATGAAATGATGAAATATGAATAATATTTTTCGATCTTACCGACATATACCAGTGCTCACTCAATGCACACGCACACATAAAAAAATATGAACTGATTATTTAAATAAAAAATCACGAGTGCAATTACTTTAATATTATATTAGAAATAAATACTGAATTTATTACAGTTTATCAACCTATTACGTAAGTATAGAAAGAAAAAAGTTGATGATAAGTTGATTATCGATTGTTGAATTGATTGTTGAAAATACGAATAAAACAACATTTTCTAAAAATGAATCCTAGCTAGATGGATTTATCGCCCCCGAAACCCCCTGTATACTAAATTTCATGAAAATCGTTGGAGCCGTTTCCGAGATTCAGATATATTTCTATATACAAGAATTTCTCGTTTAAAGATATAATTTATAGAAATATATATTTTTGGAATGGTATTTTAAAGACCTAGTAATTTTGATACCTCACTCGATAGGTTATGTTCTTTTTTTGTTGCATCGGAAATACAATATGGTAGATGTAAGGCGCCGTATTAGTTTTCTTGACAATTCATATATCCTGTGATTCCTATGTCACACTCGTGATTAAGACGAATTCAGTGATACCTCATTTATCAAAATCCATCAAGCCGTTTAGGCTGTAGGACGCGCCAAAGGAACATACATACATACAGCCTAAAGATATAACCCTCCACAGTCGGGTAAAAATATCGTGGATCGCTTCCCGTTGCTTCATATTGATTGTGTCGCGTTGTAGCCTTCAGCCCTGGGCTGGTCACATCTCTCGAAGAACTGACAACCGTTGGGGCAAACGAGTTCTAGACTGGAGATTGCAGGGCCGCCCGCCGCCGATCAGTGGAGGTAGACCGCTGGCAGGGACTGGATGAGCAGAGCCGAAGATCGGCTTCAGTGGCGTTCACTTCGAGAGGCCTACGTCCAGCAGTGGACGAATATAGGTTGATGATAATGATAATGATAATGTAGCCTTCGCAGAGAAGTAATACCTAATGCCAAAAAGTACTAGGTATATCATATAAACGCGGTCTCCACTCTTGAACTCGTTTACCCCAACGCGTGTCGGTTCTTCGAGAGATGTGACCAGATAAATAGTGGAGAACTATTATTTATTCTGTGTACTAACTGTGTATTCTGTGTACTACTATAGTAGGTACAAGGAAGTTTTATGTACTTTACGTAAGTACATATAACTTCCTTGAGTAGGCATACCTTCAATTAGCCGAAGGAAGGACAAAAGGTTTGTAGGAGCGTAAAGATATCCTTTGCAAATTAAATAGTATATGCATACTCTTTGATTCAATGAAAATACCAAAGAGTATATAAATACTACGGAAAATACCAAAATGAAATTTCGTTTTTTTTTCAATTTTGACAACTGGCTCTTATAAAAAAAACGCACTCTCTTTTCAAAAACTGACAAGTATGTTCAAGGAGGTGGCACGACGCTACACTACACCTTCCTTCTAGAACTATACTTTAACTAGCTGCGCCCTTTAGCTTTCCCCGCGTGCACACTTTGCCGCCCCCGTTCACCCTTTGGGGATGGAATTTAAAAGGCCCTAAGGCTAGAACATTTTCTTGAAATTTCAAATGTCTATGTCCACCGGTTTATGCTGAGCATTATCGGTCAGTCAGTCAGTAGCTTATGTATGAATAAGATGTCACTGTTCTATTTTGTAGGTATAGATATGTGTCGCAGATACAGCAAGCTTCTGCTTGGCCTTAACGTTATAGTACAGATACTCCAATAAAACTGTCAAGTAAAATTGGAATCGACCAAGTCAAGTGTAAGTCGGCAGACCGCTATCATTTGTACAAAGATTGCTAAGAGTCCATTGAGATTTTATATAACATCATTGTAAGAGTCGGCAAAGTGCTTTGAAAATACGTCAGCAACAAGGGAGTTCACTTTAAAACTAAAAACAAGGTAAGTCGACAAGTATAATTATTTTCTTTCACAACATGCTAATAATCTAAATAAATCTTAGTCGTATGTACAAGTAAAATCTTAAAGTTGAAGGTGTAGGAGGTACATAAAATTCAGTGGCAAGATGCAAAATTCTACATAATGCTCTCGATGCCCTCTCGCTATATATAACCTACTATTAAATAGCTATGGATGAGTCCAATTTGACTGACATGAAACAATGAAACTCACACGCCTAGATATTTGTATAATTTACAGCTGTTTAACGACCCGTCGTTAACTCCTGTTCCACAATATGCCTAATCAATAATTAACCAGGCACCTACAAAGCTGCAGTCGACCGCACGCGGCCAAAGAAAACGCATAAATCTATTCCCAATCTACCACCAGCTGTTAATGTCAGCTGTTATTGTCAGGAACGCACTAAATCTTATATTTTCATTTCATTACTGTAGTACAATGTCAGTGTTGTTCTCGGTTCAGGTGTACCGGTGGTTGGAAGACTGATGAATACGGTGGCAGATGCCTCCATTTCTTTTGCCGTATAGGAACATCGATGTCGTATGGTGTGCTACCACAGACTACCTACCACCATTGATAATTAGCCGGTATACGACTACACGGACGCGCCGCCCAGTTTACCACACTACTATGTCACGTAATAAATAATAGTACAGAACTAAGGTCAGTGTGGTTATCTGGGCCGTAGCCCAGAGGCGAGTTTCCAACTAATCCTCAAATTCGACAGATTTGCAACGGAAGTCACTGCATTTACTTAGAAACTTTATGCTTCGCACTTTTTTCTCCGAAATTATGATGATTTATGTACGATGCCTTGTTACCTGCAGTTGGTCTCTGTGAGCTTACGTGCATCAATTTTCAGAAAACAGTTGGATCACCTTATCTGCCATCTGTTGCAGATTTACAATCAACAACAGCTGTGTCCGTTAGATTGTGGCTTCACACGATATTTCTCTGCTTGTTACTTTACGCTATCATACAATAACAGTCTGACCTTTCGATTTTTTAATGAGTCATTGGACGCGCTTCAACCCAACACAATATCCAAATGCTGTCACGTCTAAACTTAAACTTTAAGCTATCAACACGTCCTTTTATCCTGACTCTGAAAGTCAGGATAAAAGGACGTGATTTAAAATTATACCTTTAATAAGTAATTAATTTGTTTTACGGATGAGTCTGGAATGAGACAATTGTTTATGGTTTATATGGCTCGGCTGTAGCCCAAACAGAAGAAAAACACTAAACACTGTACGAAATTGTAATAATGAGGTCATACGTATTGATGAGCGCAATTATTTTTAAATTCGTTGTATATGCGCGAGGGACGATAGTTTCGGCCTTGTGGAACAGCTGAGGAATGTTGCAGTCTTGCTTCCTAGAAGCTAAAGTTTCCAGCGGAAGCTTGGGCACTTCCGCTTGTTTTTTATGCTTATCCGTTTTGTAAAATGTTGATTGAAGTCTGCTCCAGTATGTTCGTCAATAAACTTTGCAAAAGATGCCTTTAGCTACCGTGCCCTTAAATTAAGGGAATCCGAAACCATTGGAATTTGGAACTATACAGAATGTAACATAATTACTTATTAGATAATGGGGTGAGGTAGGTGGTTTGGTAGGGCGACTAAAGTTAGTTTAACGACTTCTGAAACTTAGAAACTTTTCATTCATGAATTTGCTTTTAAAGTTTACGCAAAAATAACACTGTATCAACAGAATAAATGATAGTACATCTTAGTAATAAGCTGGCAAAAATCGATAATCACCTTGACCTTGAATTAACATTGCGCAATCAAAAGCTACTGCGCAGTACCCATCAAGACAGTTGCATGTAAAGACTAAGACGTCAGTAAACGTCATAGTTAAAATAATGTCGGAATTTTCTACAATGTTTTGTGTAAAAAGTGAATTTTATGATAAAATTTGTAGTTTCAAGAGAATACATTGAAAATTTGAAGTGTGTGTGTGTGTGTATGTGTATATATTGTGGTACAATAAGCCTTCGGTATTTCCTTCAGGTATACTATCACTTATGCATCCAACAACTGCAACAATATCAATCGCTGTCCCCCATATACTTTCTCATACTGCTGGACCGTTTCCGGTCAGAGACCAGCGTCCCAGCGAGAGGAGCAGATGGAACAATATGAACAAACCTACTTTTTGGTGAGACGTGATAGTAAACAATCATTTATGGTTGTGGCTAATTTCTAAGATTTTACTTTTGTATGGAAATTTTTAAATACGACATGGTATTTAAAACCATTCCACACGCAAACGAATTCACAAGTTTGATCGAAACAAACCTGCTGTGTATATATAAGGCTATTCAGTTACACCTTGTATACTTAGAGTTTTACTCATTACTAAAATCATCATCATCAGATTCATCAGCCCAGATTCTTCATCCACTGTTGGACGTAGGTCTCGTTCGATCTCCTCATCTTGGCCGGGCGAGCGCCCTACACTATATACGTTTGCCTAAACGCGGTCTCCACTCTACATCTAGTTTGCCCCAACGGTTCTCGGTTCTTCGAGTTATGTGGCCAGCTCAATGGGCTGGCAACTTCAGCTTGCTAATTATTCTTCTCAATACTATGCATGCCGAAACCCTTATAGAGATTATATCCAATAATTTTCTATAGGTTTTTTTTTAATCACGAACGGTACTCAAACCCACATCATCCGTGCCTCTGCGAGGCACAAGCTTTAGACCATTGCGAGTTCAAGCATAGATTAAATATGTTACTGTTCGAGTCCCGTCCGTGATCCAAACTTTTTCCTTTAGAAAATTATTAGATATATTCCCGCAGGCGTTAGTGACTAAAGTCTTAAAAATATATACAATGTGTCTGGACACAAGACTCAGAGACTTAAACAATGTGTTAAACACTTAATTTTATGAAAACAAAGAAGAGGGTGCAACCCTACCATGTATGAGGTTGCACCCATATGTGTCAAAAATTCGGTATTATTTTTAGATGTTCTACAGATCATAAGAATAATTTAGTGTTTTTGCAGTAGAGCTGCAAAAACACTAAATTATTCTTATGATCTGTTCTACCTATAGACTCTCCATTTAAAATTCTCTAAATGCTAAATTATGAGTCTATTTTTATGCGTTGATGTCTCTACTTCCGTAGATATTAATTATTAAAGACATGCAAATTGAAGTTTATTGGAGTTGAATGCCCTGCCCTCGTCAGTGTTTCCAGAAAAAGTGTTTCCAGGTGTGTTCAAGTCAAGAGTGAATAGGTCTCTACTAGGCAAGCGTGCTACACCTTCGACCACATCATCACTTTCCATCAGGTGAGATCGTGGTCCCTCTTTTTCATCAACAAAATTAAGAGGATGGGTTCCCCACGCGGGTTGCTTTTACAGGGTTTGCTTTTACATTTTTCGTGAAATTTGCGATTTAAACATTTACACACTGTTTATACACTGTGTCTCCGGGTCTTGTGTCCAGACACATCGTGTAAGTATTATAAAGTCAACGACATTGGTAAAAAAACACATTGCTAGGGGAAAGTTGTAGTACGTAATCCGTCATAGTCTCTAGCTGCAAGCACTGTTTAGGTGACATCATTCCCCGAAACAGAAGTCCTCTGTTCCAAGCGATTACTGCCCTAGTTCCAAGATCTCTACATACTCATTGCACGGCAGAACATATTTTATTACGGACGGGCAAGGTCGCTTCCGTCACGGAGCTTGGCGGAAATAATTTAAGTGCTCCATGAATGTTCACTGCTGCTGATTCATCATACACCTGGGCCTACAATCTCGACATAGATAGCTTTTGCTTTACAACCGAAATCGGTCGCAAATTCCTAAAGATAGCGAAGTGGGATTCCGTATAGTACGATATTTACAGCTTTGGTAATAAGGTGGCTTTTTCACAACCGGCTATAGTAATTAAAAGATTACTCAATTCCCACTGCTGCACTGCTTGGACATTGTCCCCCTCTCAGAGAGAGCATGGGCAATTTTTCAGGATCTTCATGATGTTTTTCTTTCACGGCTTTGACAGGCAAATTGGATTGTTGGAAACATAACTTACGTGTCCAATTTGTCTATCATCATGGCGTTACATATAGCAAAAAAAATTGATGCTGTCCTATTGTAATTTAATATAATACTAGCATTCTTATTATTTAAAAGGATCTCTTTCTTCTAAATATATTAGCATTGTTATTATTTAAATGGATCTCTTTCTTACGAAACAAAATGTTCTCTAATTCAATTTTACTATATTCTATACTTACTACAGATGGTATCGTGGATCCTATCGTGGAAAACACCTAGACCACTAACCTCTACATTAGTGCCTCTGCTGTGCGATAATTTTCTTTTAATTATCTCAAAAAGCTTTTGTATGCATATATTGCTCAGACGAATATCTTCCTTACTAAACAAACGTTTTCTTCCTATGCTATGCAGGAATTTCCCTTCATTTGTTCCCAGTTGACCTTATCCTTAGCGCTCGGACCCCGTTTTAATCTACCTACTAACCATTTAGTGCAAGAAACGTTTAAAGGCCTTGCAGCGGATGCTGTTGACCCCTCGCTGCAAGTGGTGGACCACCGCGCATACCAATTAAGCGAATTAAGCATGCCATGGGAAACTCTTAATCAAACCTACGAAACGTAACGACGACGGATGACACTGTATCGTGACGAAATAACTAAGTGTAGTACTTATTGTGCTCAATTAATGTATCTTTGATTGCTTTTTAAGTAGTTATTAGCTTGTTCACACCTTGGGTTTTAACCGACTTGAAACAAAGGAGGTTATCAAGTGAATGCTTATTTATGTTGTTAAAAATGCTCGATATTCATATTTATGTTAGTATCTAAACAAATGTAGCATATTTCGTGAATGTGTGTATGTTTATCCACATATATCAGTAGTCTGATTGCAATAATTTCTTTTGTAATAGTTTTAATATCTTTCAACTTTGGGAATACTTTAAGTTTCATCAAAATCAGTTCAGTATTTTTAAATATTTATATTTTCGTAGGGATTCCTTCTTAGCGAACGGAAATAAGTACTTTATTTTCTTAGGCCTACTTTAACGTAACTAAAACGAAGGGAAATAAAAATTAAATAAAAAAAAATAAACCAACTTCAAATATAACTACTGTGATATTTCTATAAACCGCTAAGACTCAATAAAACATCAAAGACTCAAATATCAATCTTTCATGCACGTGTTCACATTTCAACACTGGTTCAGTACGAAATGCATTATTATCCAGAATTCTTCAGACATGTCTGGTCCTCCCACGACGCGGCTTCCGCTAATGAAAAACTGAAGATTACTCTTAAAATAGTACTTTACTACAGGAAACTTACTGGTGTTGTTTATAAAAATTTGAAGGAAATAATTATTTTCATAGTAGAGTTGAAAAGCTCAGTAGCACACATATGTGAAACTCAGCCAATTTGAAATTTGAAGGGCCGGTTGCTTACTTTCGGCCCATTCCAATTTCCAATCCAACCTCTATTTTTTTTGCCAATGAACAACCAAAACAAATATTTACAAAGAAGTTTCACAATTATGCAGTTGTCACTATCGCGTTCCTTATGCTACATATTTAAAGCTTATTGTATTGTGAAATTGTGACCAAGACTATACACAAACAGAATACAGAAGATCAACAAATTACCAATTAATCCTAACGTCCAACAGATTAGTCATGAAAATAATACTAAACTTTCTAAATACTTTCCAGATTCTTTCCAGGGTTAACGCTCGTTTAATACCGTCGTGAAAATAATATATTATCAATTTAAAAAGAGCTTCAAAATAAAATTTTCATTCTAAGCTCTAATATTAGGAGAATTTCGACAAATACACATAGTTTATTTTCGCCTAACCCAGACATAAGCTCTGTGTACGCACATCTGAGCGATCTGTGCCAGCCAAGCGAGAGTGCAAAACTGCCTAGAAGCTAAAAGAAGCTCCCAGAAATATTTTTATCATTTTGTTTATTTGTCGTATGAGGTAGTGCTGGCCTCTGATGTCAGAGTTTATCAAGCCGCCCGAGGGCCTCTGACATGGCTTAACGACTGCTATTAATCAATAACAACCGGGACCGACAGCTTAACGTGCCCTCCGAAGCACGGAACGATGGAAAAGCGCACATAACTCAGAAAAGTCATTGTGCGGAGCCTAGGTTTTTGAACCAGGTATCATTGGATTCTAAATTGCACTATAGAACCGTTAGGTCATCATAACAACCCATAGAAAAGCCGAGAAGAGAGACATAAAATTATATTGAAGAGTAAAACTGAGGCTAAACAGGGTGTCAACTGAAAATTCTAAAAAAATACCTGACTTTTCTCTGACCTTCCCTGACTATTTTGCCAAATTTTCCTGACCATCCATGTTCATTTTAAAGGAAGTTTTTCTTATTTTTTCATAAAATTATGATCAAAATTTAATCTAACATGAATCATTTCGTAACCTTCATTAATATTTTTATTTTTTGCAATGAGTTTATTAATTCTTGAGAAAAAAACAATTGGAGGAGGAGAAAAAGATATTGACATCAGACAATTTTTTTCTCGTACTCGCATCGCACATTAGTCGCTTCGCTTCATTGTCACGGTGGTCGGCCGGGTTTACTTGGAACACTGGAACTGTATTCAAATACGGTTAGCGATCATTGGCGTTTTTCCAAACATGTGCCGGTTCCATCCACGAGTATGTCGAGCTCCATGGTTGTTAAGATCTGTTTTTCTTCGGACTTTATCTTAATTGTGTAGGGAAATGGGCCAGAGATTATTTTGAATTTATGCCTTAATTTCAGTCGGTCAGTCTGGCTTAATCTCGAACACCATTCCGATTCAATCACGTTCCCAACAATGCGATTCAGCTAGAACACCTGACTGCACTGCAACGTGGGGGGATGTGGGGGAAGGTTTGGGGAAGTGAGGGTAGGGTCCCTATCCTACTCTGGAAACTACTACTACACTACTACTATCATTCGTCCCTTCCCCCTGGAAGTGGACGAATGAAAGACTGAAGGGAAAGGTGGGGGCAGAGTGGAGAAAGGGGTGAAATTGAAAAGGAGTAGGGGAAGTGGGGAAAGAGGAGGAACGTAGAAAGAAATAAAGGAAGGGTAGGAAGAAAGGGGAAAGGGTGGAGGGAAGTGGGAGAAAGTTCGGGAAGTGGGGGAAAACGTATTTTTAAACCAAGATTGCGAATATTTTGCCACACCAAAAAGTAACGATCACGTTGCAGTGCAGGTTAGGTTTTCTAGCTGAATTGCACTGCTGGAATCGTGATTGAATCGGAATGGTGTTCGAGAGTAAGGGGGCAGGTCTGTCAGTCTGTATGTTTGTTTGTTCGCGCATCACGTAAAAACTAATGTACCGAATGCGATTGGTTTTCACTGTTGGATAGCTAAAGGTTTAACTTAAAAACTGGTGTAATAGGTATCTCAAACTGATCAATCAATAAAAATCTTATAGACGGCTAAAGAAATTTTGATCAAATGTTGGTATACTGGTATTTTAGGTCTTGGAATAGCACATACTCGTAGAGTACTTTAAACCTAGAGAAATGAACATGCGTGGGAAGCTGCGGGCACAGCTAGTATAGGTAGCGGCACGTAAGTCTAGCGGTGAACGAAACGTGGCGGGGATCTTGGCACAGTCAAAGTTCATATAATGTTTATATATGTTGAATACTTTTTATCCCGAAAACTGACTGTAGGTATAATGAAATATGAATATACTTAACCTACCTATGAGCCTAGTTAGATATTACCTATTCTCCAATAGGTTTGAATACAGTCTGTATTAGACAAAAAATGTGTTAAAAAAACTCATCTAGATTTAAAAATAGTTTGTCCTAGAATTCACTAGACAGAAAGGGTCGTATCTAAAGTAGATGTCAGATATTATTGTTATGAATTTATAAACAATTATTTATTTCTGCGGAGTTCTGTCCTATTACAGCTTCAAGCCAATGAACACATTCATACTAATTTTATCCAGGATAAAACTATTGCGTTTCAACAAGTCCTAGTTTATGAGCATTATCAGTGACGATGACGTAACTATTGAGGAAGGAATTGTTAAACAAAACACATTATAATGGCGTATTTAACTTTACAAAGACCAACAAATCTCTGATTGTGGCACTAGTTTTAGTTTACAATCGGTTTTTGTTGACTGTAAGTTGATCTTACTTATATCGATGACCTAATTGTAACTGATCCCAACTTTGGTAAGTGATACTAGGTGCGGTTACCTGCAGTTGCCACTGGTTCGAAGTCTAATGTCTAGCTAGATGATACTAAGTATTTATTGAAACGTCAATGAATAGGTAGAATAACATCCTTTTGTTGTGAAAACAAACGAGCCAAAGACAGTGGGCAATCTAAACACTCCGAATAAAATATAAACAAGGATTTTATTTTATCAACATAGGATGGACAGGTGTATACAGGAAAAAATACCAATGCACATATAACTGCACATAATGCAATAAGCAATTAACTATACATAATATGTATTTGAAGTAGGGAACTAGATAAATCAACCTCCTTTCTTGGAATTTAGCACCTGTAGTACATAGTACTATTCTTTATATTGTTTACTGGTGTGCTTGCTATATCAAGTTCGGATATCCGTTCTACTTCTATTAAAAAGCACCATTCACTTCGAAGTGTACGAATGAAGTTTCAATCGACTTCCAAAGAAGATTGTCCATTATTATTTATGTTTATTTTTTATGTATTTTCATTCGTATCTTCGGCATTTCTGAACATATTTGGAAAACTTTTTCTTTATTTGAAAGGTTTTTTTTGAAGGAATGTATTTTGAATTTTATTTGTAGCTAGATACCTACATTACTCATTATACTTGTGTGACCTGTGGACTCATTATATTTTATCAAATATTATGAATGAAAAAATTATTATGGGGTTTTTTTAATACATTAATTTAGTATATCTCTGTTCGTCTGTAACAGCCAATTTGCTCCGAAATCCGAATCTATAAGGCCGATTAAGTTGAAATTTGGTACACATAATATGAATTTCTGTTTGGGTCACAGCTGAAATTGTTATCAGCTTCGTAACCAATGGGTGTAAGTATTGTAGGTAGTAAATAAATTAACTTGTCACAACCTTTGTGAAGCCTTTCCTGCTAAGGCCATACAAATCACATAAGACGGTCTTAGGATTTACGAGTGCGAATCCTTCAAAATTCAACGAAGGCATATTATTTATTCTGTGACGAAGATGATTCAACGATAGAGTTTAAGGGGTCAACAAGATAATAAAGGTGTATAGATAAATAATATGCCAGTTAATTTTGATCAAAATTGTAAACCTCCGACCAAACAAAACACCATATTAATATTTTTTGAAGCCAAAGATCCCCTCGTTGCATGTCGTCATATGCTATTCCTCATCAGTTCTTCATATAACCGGTTACGAAGAATGCCATCGAAACTAAATTTGAGCACAAACTAAATTTTTCTAGCTGCAATAGAGCCCTTCACAAAGATTGATCAAAGCTTAATATTGTCTTGGATAGGTACATCTATCTATCTTCTATACTTATAATAAAGCAATACGAGTAAGTACGAAAAAGTCTGTACGAAGAAGATAATAAAAAAATGGTCAAGGGTACTTAAAATAAGCTACAGAACAATAAAATAACATTTAAAAAAATCGTGTCATTTAAACAAATAAACATACATACCGACAAACAGACGTTTGTCTGTATGTATGTTTATTTGTTCGCGCTTCATGTAAAATCTACTAAACTGAATGCGATGCGGTTTTCACTGTTGGATAGCTTAGGGCTTAACTTAAAAACTGGTGTAATTGTATCTCAATCCGATGTGTAGAAGCCCCGCAATCGATAAAAATCTTATTGACGACTGAAGAAATTTAGATCTAATGTTGGTATATTGGTAACTTAGGACCTGAAATAGCACATATAGTATTATTAACCTAGAGAAATTACCACGCGTTCGAATCCGCGAGTACAAGTAGTATATACATTTAGTTCCATGTCTTGGATCGGCTGCATGCACCGACTTCATCCAAACAAAGTAATGAAAGGTCAGGCTTTACTAGCTAAAATCGGATCATTTTTCTTTCTAACCACACCCTGCCATGACCTTTTCTTGCATTAATGCAAAGTAAATGGGTTGGGCAAGTTCCACAATCTATTAGACACTGTAGCGTCAATGATTAGCACCACGACCATGCCGCGCCAAACGTCGCCTAGTGGACGTCCTCCTTCTATCATGTAATGTCAATCAGTCCCAAGTTCACAAATGGAAGAGTAGATAGACATAGCACTTTTTTTCCGTACCATGACCTACCCTATATTATCTGGATGCATCACAACAAAAACCTAAGTATATCCGGGAAAGTAGGCACGTTAGATATCAGACTAAACGATCTGCTGATAGTACAGTCGGTTCTTTAATTTTGATAGCGTGAAGGGAAGACATAAATGTAAGTTCGCTTCGCATACCAAACGATTTGAAATTGTAGTTCAGTAAACTTTTTCATTTTCTGACTGCACCCTGAAAATCCATTTGCAAGATATACCAGCATGCAAAATGAATGGGTGGGTAAGACGGCGCTCACTTCCATAATTCCATTAGGCACCGGGCGCGGCAAAGGTCATCCTAAGGATGTTCTGTATGACACGGAATGGAATGTCTATGTCGTAGCCATGCCATAGAATTGATAACTTCATGATGTGGTCGATAATTTCATGAACTGACCATATTGTTATGATATTTCAATCCAGGTTGGGCCAAATCATTAAATATCATTAATGTAGGGTATTCATGATTCCAAAGGTGTTCAAATAGATAGGTTTAAAAGGCTAAAAAAAGACACGGAGACGAACGCAGCCCGTTATGCTTCGCTCCCGCCTTCGCCTTCTAACCACTCACGGCCAAGTCGGGCTTCCGCCCTCGCCTTCTATTTTACGATATGATTTTGATTACTAATGTTTGACCGTATCATGAAGTAGCCGTGCGTTTAGCTGTTCATATCGTCAAACGCTGATTATTCATTCATAGGTCCAAACTATTTCATGATGTGACCGATAATTTAACTTTTTCATGAAATTATCAATTCTATGATATCGCCACGACATCTACACTAATATTTTAAAGAGAAAAGATTAGTTTTTTATGTTTGTATGTGTGGTCCAAACTATTTCATGATGTGACCGATAAATTCATGAAATTTAACTTTTTCATGAAATGATCAATTCTATGATATCGCCACGACATCTACACTAATATTGTAAAGAGAAAAGATTAGTTTTTTTTTATGTTTGTATGTGTATTTATTTGTAATGGATAAACTCAAAAAATACATAACCGATTTAAAAAATCTTTCACTTATAGAAAGTTACATTATCTGTTATCAACCAGTATCTAACATGACTCGTATATTATTTTTCAAAAAATTAGATGTCCTTATGAAAATTGTAATAATGTAAACCAAGGTATCAAAAATTTGTCTTTAAAAAAACATTATTTGGCGTGCGCTGCGAAAACTATTGATGATACATTTAATAATGTACTACATGTTTATAGTACTCATCATTACCCACAAAAAAGAGTTATATGTCTAACTATTATAGTTAAGTCACAATAACCGTTTATGGTTTAAATTAGTCAATCGAAAAACAAACAAATACATAAATTAATAAATAACAATAACTGGCAGGAGTCAGAAATGTCAGAATGGTACGCAATTCAATTCGTTAATAAATCTATTCTGGCAAAACACCATTCTGGCTTCATTTCAAACGAACTAGTTATGAATGGACAGTCAAAGACGTGTTTTGTGTAATCTATAAACTCTGCAATGTACGAGTATATGAACGGAACGGGACTTACCTGATAAGTAACCAGCAGGGATCCCGCCTATGCGATTTGTCAGATTTTCAAAGCAATATCGACTATTTATCGCGCCGCACTATGTGCAAGTGATAATGAAAATCTGATTGAAAAAAAATACGTAATTGCCCCGCGGAATCCAATGTTTACATTCTCAATTATTCTGCAGCTTCTACAATGGCAACAGAGCATGATAGCACTGAAAATGACGACGATATTATAGATTTTTAATTTTGACGATAATTCAACGATAGCTAACAGGTTTACATTTTAATAGAGAAGAAGTAGAGTAAGATTAGTTGACCTGTGTTGTTTTCTATCATGTACGGTTGGTAAATATAATTTAAATTGGAAATAACCAGTGATAATATATAACTATAGAAATTTAACGGCTTTTATTAAAAGATAAAAAATAGATTACTGAGTTACCTATAGAAGTACAGCAAAAGAATAGGGTTTACCCTACGAATAAATTAGGGTTTACCCCTAAACATATTTACAGAACTTGTTTGCTTTTAGAATTATTTCGGTGCCACAAATTACTAAACAGCGAAATGTAGCATTTATGAATTACGTATCTCCTTATGTATGGAAATATTAGGGGGTTACGTTACCGCACCAATGGATCGATCGTCGATGATCTTATTCTACTATCGAACGACGCCAACGATTGACGATCGATCTTTTGGTGTGGTAACACCATTAGATTCCATTGCCATCGTCAGATTAAAATCTTAATAAACGTATGACAATACTGATTGTTAGATTGTATGTACAAATTATTTCGAAGCAACGCTGCAACGCTAGGTATCTTTATAAGGTCTAATTTTTGAGAGGATCATACAAAAGTACATAGTTACAATAGCGCAGACTTTTTGTGGCAGATAATAAAAAAACAAATTTCGTATTCGTACAATTACGTCAGTAGTTCAAACAAATAAGCAAGGGCTCGACGTTCAATTAGACTCTGTACGTTGCCAAAGGCCAACTCAGGGATGCCTCTGGAAATTCTATCACTTCCATTAGATGGGCTGATTGAAATAGGTGTTTGAAGTGAGACGTCGCGTAAACCGATAGATATGTATGTCAGTTTGACAGCGACACGCAATACGGAATAATGACGATGTCTTAGCAGTAACTGGTAAGTTTCAAAAATAGTTTCAGAGTTGATTTCCAGTACAATACTTGGTATGAAATGGTCTCGAATACCATTAGATGCTACAAGTGAGCAAAAAGCGGTACGGAGACTCCTAAAATCAAGTCATCGTAAATTCGTATTGGGATAGTGTTATTTTCTGAGAGACGACCCTGACTCTAGTGGAAATTTAATAGGTAATGATAATGTAGATTGAGGATGACGGTAAACTACAAAAAAAAACATGCTCGCTGTAAACAATTAGATACCTATACAAAACAGAGTAGTTTTTCTAAAGGAGAGTCATAAAATTGTATTGTTATCTGACCTAAAGAAACGATGTCTATTTAAGTTATCGGTTGACCTTTACCAGCCCTAAGCTGGCAACCCTTTCCATTTGTCTAATGAAATTTACTCAGTAAAGAAGTTCTATTTGCTGTCTGAGCAGACCGTAGATATACTAGTAACGGTGACTTACTGACTACAAGCCCTAGTTTTTCTGTGAAACCAATATGTATTAAGAAACTTGTTTTCGTAGTCAATTCAGACAGTCAAACTAACAAGACCGACATACCGACTTGACATTATTTCGTTTACACTAGATTTCATAATCTTCTGAATATTACTCTTTTCACCTTTTTGCTCCTAAAAAACTTTCGTATTTTTTATCGTTTTTGTCAAAATCAATAATAATAATAATATTTTTAGGGTTCCGTACATCAAAAGAAAAAAAAGGAATCTGCCGAGACCCTTTTTCTCAGGAACGCATGGAGGTATCAAGTTGAAATTAATAGCAAATACCCAGATCTGCAATCCCTTATTGGAGCTGTGAAAAAAAACAAACTTCAAAGTCAATCAACTTCAAATGAATATCAAAGTCAATGCAATAAAAAAAATAGCCGTTTATGCCGCATATTTTGACACTAACAAGGGAATAAAAACCTATAGGGTATTTCCCGTTGACCTAGAATCATGAAATTTGGCAAGGAGCAATGTCTTATAGCACAAATAAAGGGAAAAATCCGAAAACAGTAAACACCACAAAAAATAATTAATTTTTGCTATTATAATCATTTTTGCAGTCGGTAAACTGGCCTCGACCTATGTCGATGTATGAGGACAAAGTTTTCCAACGGCAAAGTTAAGTTTGTACGGAACCCTCGGTGCGTGAGTCCAATTCTCACTTGGCCAGTGTTTTTATGAAATCACGCTAGTCTAACCATCAGTTCCTTCTCAAGATATTTGCTGACTTGTAAAATAGGAGTATTTTCTTTAAATTTTCACTCTGAACTGTGATCAGTCATTGTATATTTTATATGTCATGAGCAATTTGTATGCTCAATAGACGATGAGAAATGTTTTACGCAACCTTTCTAAAAGCTTATAGATAACTTCACTTGTATGTATCTGTGTATTTTGTCCTGGAATATTGCAATTCAAATTTCGAGCACTTCCCGATTAGCTATCTGGCTGAAATTTTCAGGGTAGCTCACAAACCGATGACAAAACAATAAAAGAAAAAAAGTTATAATGTGAAAAGGTAAAAATATATAATGAAAAAAGGAAATAAAAAAAAACTTAAAAACGTAGATAGTTAAAAAGCAACAAAAAAAGGTGAAGTTAATTAAAAAAACCTAAAAGTTTTCGTTTTATTTTTTTATTATTCTTATTAATAAATCAAATCTAGGCTATAGCGACATCAGAATAACTTAGTCCAAGACTATCCAAACTGCTACTTAATCTGTATACAGATCTAGTGTTTTTCATATCCACCCAGACATATTGGAAACAATTACTGTTCAGTATAAGTCGGGTAATAGCAGTAATAACAATCGTTTTTAGGTTACAGCAGGTGAATACTAAAACGCTTTATCAAACAGTATAATTTTAAACAAAACGGAATGAGGTCAAAGATCTTGGGTTATTTATCTTTTACTAGCGCATTCGTGAAAAACTGCTGGATGTCTTAATTTTAGTTCATTCGCTGTTCAAGTCTTGCATTTATTTAAATACCTATGTATGTATATAAGATACTGTTTATTTTTCAATCTGTAGTTTATTTTGTTATTCTATCCCTAGAATCAAACGCAAATGGTATTTTTAACCGTAAAATTGACAAATTCTGACATCAGAGGCCAGCACTACCTCATACGACAAACAAACCGTTAAATATCTGAGTCTGACCATAAGGGTTTGTTGGCCCTTGGCTCCGCTCCGCACCAATAACTTCTAAATTATTTGCCGATTTCTGCGTGCTTCGGAGGGCACGTTAACCTGTCGGTCCCGGCTGTTATTGATTGATACCAGTCGTTAAGCCATCTCAGAGGCCCTCGGGCGGCCTGACAAACTCTGACACAAGCAAACGAAAAGCAAGCAAGCAACCAGAATTCCCATACCTGATCCAGAACAGGTGAATAAATGCAGATAATGAAGTGATGTGAGTGATTAATGACCTTTGTGACATCTGGTTGGTTGTCTTAGATTTCCCTGAATATCCTTTTTCTATGGAGAAAAGATGCGGGCTCATTTAATCTTACTGGTAATCAAACTTTTCTGACTGAATTGAAAGATGCAGTCTTTAAAGCTACAATTAAGTACAATAAAGCTCCAAAGATCACACACACGCACCTCTTACGAGCTGAACACCCGAAACTAAATTCAACGAAACAGATCAAATCCATAATCGATTTTGTACGGGCCCGCGTATCGATAAACACTAATCGATCGAAATTGCGTGTTTTAATTTGATCGGAATGGGCGCGATGATAGCACCACTAAAAGTTTTTGTGGGCTCTAAAACCGGCGCTCGTTCCTGGATGGTCGTCGTTAAGCATGTAATAGCCTGGCTAATGAGCTGGCATTTGTATTTGTGAGGGGAGTGAGGTGCGATGTTGAAGGGAAATTGGTGACTTGTATGTATTAGTTTTTTGATAACTTGTGTGATACTTAATATGTTTGTGATGCTGGTCTTGAAACTAGTTCTTTGCACTCACCACAAGAATAGAGATAGAGAATAATAGAGATGGGCCGGCGCGGCCAGCAGGGCACGTCATTCAGTCAGCGCATGCACCAGGAGAATTCAACAAGAGTCATCATGAAGTGGGTGGAGCTTTTGAAGAGACAGAGTTGTAGCGCAGTGGGAAGATAAAGAGGTTGAATGATTCTTTAGGTTACGTTTATTAGTTATTCTGTCATGATTATCATAATAATCAACAGCCTTAGTCCACTGCTGAACATAGGCCTCTCATAATGAGTTATGAGCCCGATTCTGATTATGGATTTCTGAGGTTATGTACAATTGTACATCAACAATTTTGTTAACTAAATCCGGAAACAAAGTCACCTAAATTAGCGATGTAGTTTTTAGCGGCAGAGAAATGTTCATGTGTTGTTTCCAAACACGTTTCCTTGATGGTTAACTAGATCAGTAAGTTTTTGACATTGGCTGAATGCACAAACCGTGAAGATCATAAATCATTTCTTGTAGTTGCGCAAAATAAATCTTAAGAAGGAAATGAGGTGTATAAATATTTTTGTTCAGAAGATCTAAATCATTCTTATAAATTTTTAAATCCGAAGTAACTAAATAATCTAAAAGATGCACTTGATTCACTGCATCACTATATCTTCAATTCAATCTATCACAAGATAAATTATTTATTATTAGACGCAAAATAAAACACTTTCACATGATGATGGTAAAAAATAATAATAGTAGAATGATTAGGCCAGACAACATTTTTTTGCTCAGTAATTAGTGAAAGATGAAATTTGATTTGTTCACCTTATGTACTTTTTTACCTACTCTATTGACTAATTTACTAAATATGATAATATAATAGGATACTACTGATTTTCTTTCATACTTAGGACTGTCAACATTATTTTACAACTAAACAAAAAATACAGACTAGGTTAGCGTATTTAAAAATCAGAATTAAAAAGTAGGTATTTAAAACATACGTTAACAAATCAAAAAAATCTTAGTTTCTTCTCATTTTGATGTCCGGCAACAGTTGTCTCAATCTACATCTTTTCAAGCTTCAATCAATCTGATTTGAACTATAGAATCAAAGATTTAAAGATGTATTTAGGAAACGTATGATTTACTGATTTAATAGCTCTTTATGAGAGATTTATATGTTTTTTTATTAATCACTCCGGGATTACACATGTCTAATTTTTTGCTTATTTTTGCTACCTGCCTGCACTAAAAACTTAAATGTGATCATTTATGGGAAGCACTCACTGGAAACAACTAAGATAATTTGGGATTAATTACTATCTGCAAGCAGAATATTCATTTCAATTCTAATTAAGCAGAACAGATTACCAACTCAACATTAATTAATTACAAAATTAATTTGCCCACTATTCCTAATAAATAATAAAATATTAATAACGATTGCGAAACTAAATTTATTAGGTTTTATTTTAAGATTTGGTTTTCTTCCAAAGGCCACATCAAAAGTGCTTTAAATATATTTTACTGCTCATTAAAACCTAATACAAACCAGAAAAACATATAAATTGGCCGGCCAAAGAAAATAGCTCCGGAAGTCGTCCATAATACCTTAATCTTTTGCACCATCAGTCATATAGTACGACTTCCAACATTATTTTCATGCATATGTCAACGACGTTAATCATAAATCTATTTCATAGGAAGAGATAGATATACCCAAAGATGTTTTTTTTTCTGGAGCTTCCTGGGAACTGAATCATGTGGTTTCAAAGCAAGCAAAACACTAATAGTGTTCTTTGTAGTTTTAAAGATGTTAGTAAACACATGCAAAAATTCTCATACCTAAGTGGCAGGCGACTTTGATAAGTAACTGTAAGTACTCGTAATAGGCAAAAATATGACATCTGATGCTCTTCACTCGGAGACATCAGTCCCACTCCCATGGAGAAGAACCCACAACAGTCTATAAAGCTGACAAATTGAGAATGAGGTAGGGTTAGTCACCTCATCTTAATTTGGTACACCTCTAGTTAGACTTGGAGATATATTGTTAAGCCTTTAACATTGAAACCTCATGATACAAAATTGAGAATGCTTTAATGACATCTCCACATCTCAAATTGGTACGCCTCTCTCTAGTCAAACTTTATCCATGCAACATGATATTTACATATTCAAATCACTTACCTAATGATTGTGTCTAGCACATCTTCTCTCTCAAAGACCTTGCAGTACAGGTGCAATATCTTCAAACAGGCGTACTTCAGCCCTGTCCAGGTCAGTTCTGTGGACTGCAGGGCCTCGTCCCAGGGGCAGTTCTCGTGGCGAGACAGGCACAGCATGCCGTCGGTGGAAATCTCCGTTGGAGGCATTTAACCAGGTTTCGGGCACGTGTGTTATAGTCTTTGGGCACTTTTTTTTCTAATGGATGAGGCACTTTTGTTTCAATCTTTGAGACACTTTTGTTCTAGTCTTTGCTTGTCTTTGGTTCGATCATCAGTTTATGATTTGCTATTTAGTGGCTCGTGAAGGACGATTCATTGTTCTAACAATTTCGCTGTCATAATTCTCATAAGTGTACCCTTAGGCTCTAATAGAGCTAAATCTTTTAAACACCTGATAGATGAAGAATAGAATATATTCCAAACTAAACCTAAGTATATAGAACTATAGACTTACTTAGATATTTTTTTGCTTGCTTAGATAAGTCTCAGGGTCTTACGCAGCTACCTGCCTAGATCATCAACGTATGATGATATCATTCTACAAAAGATGAATTTAACTCATGACAAACGTGGTCTTCTTCACAACTCTGATACAATGAAGGCTTGACCTATCATACCAGACAAACACTACTTCACAGTAGGAAAGCTCTTACCAAGTTAATCTATAAACAATTTATTTTTTTAAATTTTATCTTGTTAATGTAGATCAAACATGCGGATGTCATCAACCTATTACGTTCTCACCGCCACGGCTGAAACTTGCCTTCTCTCAAAGAGAGAAAGAGACGATATGAGTCGTTCCGTTCGTAATCTTTGATTCGTAATCTACTATGCTGCTCCAGTGCAAGTGCAAGTTGGTGACACATGGCCTTGAATTTAGAGTTTCTTAAACATGTCAGATCCACTCGATATCATTTGGAGGGGATAAGTAGTCACCTGCGAATGTCTATTCCTCGAAGTCTATTCATCGAATGCTTCTATCCTCGAAGGGTCGTTACTGCGAATGGTCAAAATTGCGAAGGTACGTTTGCTCGAATGGTCAAAACTGCGAAGGTTTATTGCTGCGAAGGGTCGTATGATCGAATATACAAATATTCTACCAATTATTAATCCAATAAAAAAATAAGGTTTTTCACGCATACCTACGTATGTAATATTGTTGAAAATGCGTAATACTCATATACAAAATGGATAGTTCGAACGGGACCTGGAAGAAAAGTACCCTCAATATTGAAGCTAGCAAATTTTACTCAAAGGAAACATTCGCTTATTTTTAAAAGTTTCCACAACGCATAGCACTAGGCACAGATTTTAATAGTTCAAAGTATTTATTGTAAGTAGACAGCATAATATGAAATACTATAGTACTTTAACAAGTTCTTGAGTACAAGTTCTCCTTGCTTTGACTGCCACCAAAAGAGTCTTGTCATGAAATACCGTCGACTCCTGCTAGCAATATATGCTATCTTAGTACTTTTTTATTTTTGTTCGTATAATCTAAAAGCTAATAGGTAAGAACAAATTTACATACATGCCATAAATTAAAAAAAAACCCACGCCTACCTGGCAAAAAATAACATATGCCATTAAATTATATACCTTTTGTTGGAATGAGCTCACCAAGTCCTTCAATTTGATACCCATATTATAAAACACGAAGTTTTTTTCGCATTTGTTTTGGAGCCATACTGGCGTCACAATACATATATTTAAAAAAAACTCTGTATGATGTAAGAATTCTCCATACATCCAAATCTGTTCAGGCGTTCAAAAGTTATGATGGAATAAAGAAACTCACATACATACAAACATACATGAACCCTGAAAACATTACACTAATTTTTTGGGATGTAGTGTAATAAACAGGACTAAAATATGTGGACAGTATTAGCTCGTTTATTAGAATATGCGAACAAACGACCCTTCGCATGAAATAAACCTTCGCAATTTTGACCAATCGAGCAAACGTACCTTTCGGAATTTTGACCATTCGCAGAAAATACCCTTCGAGGTTGTAAGCATTCGATGAATAGACTTCGAGAAATAGACATTCGCAAAAACGACATTCGAAATTAGGTACGTATCCCCATTTGGAGACGCACATGCATCAAAATGATGTAAGCAAATCATGGTAAGAACTGCATTTTAATACATTAGGTATTCATATAAAGTACCAGAGTCTAGTGCCGTATGAATCTATTTTTAGTTGCAGCACAGAAAAGTCGTGATCTCGCTAGACAGTAAGGTCGCACTGCCGTAACATGTGATTCGTCACATCAGGGTGCTTGTGACCTAAGTTAGTATCAAAGTCAAGGTGTTCTTCTGTCTACTTACTTCAAGTAGTAAATATGTAGGTATGGATTATAGGCGTCGACCTTCGACAACTTATTTATGATCTATTTTACTGAAGTGTTAAGTAGCAGAAAGTGGGTGCCCTATAGTACGGGCTAATATAGTATAGGGCCTAGTCAGCTAGCTGGATGGAGTTCAAAGTTTGTAGGTGATTATGTGACGGTCCAAAAGATTGGTCGATAATTATTATTCGCAAATACGAGTATGTAGGTCTAGGTACGCCAGGGGATTGGTCAAGGATTAGCAAGTTGAAGTGGCAGTGGGCTGGACACTTTGTCGTAGACGAACCGCGACTTGGCAAACATAGTGTAGCGTAGGACGCCCACCGGTCAAGCGAAAAGACGACCTGCAAAAGGCAGCCGGAAGTAACTGGATGAGAAGAGCCGAAGACCGGGTTCAGTGGCGTTTTGGAGGCCTAAGTCCAGCAGTGGACGAATACAGGCTGCTGATAATCAACAGGAATGCATCATTTTGACAGATTTAAGTCGATTACTTAAGACTAACAGCATTCGGATGAACAAAATAACTTTGAAATAGTTGGGAAGGATGGCTTATAAACTATGATAGGGCGAAATTCAAGACCAATGTGAACAAGAGAGCTAAGGTTATTTAATTGAATTATTCTAACTTACCCACGCACCTACCTATTTCTTTTTAGTAAGGTAACTAATAAATAAAAATCAGGTTAGTGTTTTTACATCAGAAAATAAAGAATCTGGTCAAAGTGCGAAGGTCGGAAATCGAGCGCATGTCCGAATTCAGCATTATTTTGTACTGTTAGTTAATCTGTAGCACTATGCACAAAAACTTCACTAGACAGGCAGTCATTTATAAAGCTCTGTGCACCTAATATGGAAAAGTGGATAAAAACTGGGGAATTTCAATTTGTAGTTATTTATAAATAGCAGTTCAATAAATTGTTGTTACAATATTTATTATTGGCACTTTCCTTAACTTTTGGATAGGTTTCTATTTTACATAAGTGTTGTTCTAATTATGTTTCATTCGTTCAGATACGTTTCGCTTTCGACTAGCTAGTCTAGCTAGAACAAAGCCAATTTTTCTAAATTGGCAAAATGCAAAGAAAGGTAGAGGTACATGAGCATGACTCTGTATTATTAGATATTCTGTGGCATTCGCAACCGTGAACAACCATTAAAAATAAAGATACAAATCTATGTTAAGACCAGGCTCTGCTTTTTAAGAGTTTTTTTCATAAATATGCTGGGTCAATCACAAACCTGATAAATGTGAAACTTAACATATATGTTTTTGAGATCTTTATCTCTCTAAGAGTTAGACAACATTATTAAGAGAATTTCATTCGATAAATTTTATTAACCTTAATAACGTTATTTTCGGTAATATTAACATTTTTCTACTCAACGGCTTAAGTTTTATCTCGAAAATAAATCTCACAGCAAGAAAATATCGTTTCTTATCTAATGCTTAGACAAAATTTACTTAAATAAATTATTAGCCAGCCAATAAAATATATAACTTTTGAGACATACGTCATTTAGTTCCGAGCTAAATTGTGTGTTCAAACAGCCCTCGCGATATTCAACCTTGTTACGCAGGCAATTCAGTGCTTATTGCGGGTAGCGGGTGGCAGAGTGTAGGGGAGATGGCAGGGGAGTGGGGAGTGGGAAAATGTAACCTTGGAGCCTGGCTTTAAGAAGGTAGCTATAGATTTTTGTGTATTTTTCAGAATCTTACTATACATGCAAGTGAGGTTAGGTGGTACATACAACAATCTATTCTAGAAATATTGACAAAAATACCGACTAGCGGTGCGATTTTTGAATATCACCGAGTGATTAAATATCAGCGAAATGATAAAAAGTTACCGATTTCACAAAAGTCGTATTTTTGAATTTCACTGAGTGAGAAAAAATATCATACGTATGATTTCGTTTACGAGTGCGTTACGCGTTTTAAAATCACCCGGTGATATTTTTGACATTTCGTTCATAGTTTCATAAATTAACCTACTTTTCGTGTGTTGTTTTTCCTAAAATACGAACAACGAATGAGATAATACAGGTATGATATTCAAATCACCGGTGACACTCAAAAATCGCACCCCAGATTGCATAATTATTTTTACCTGCTGAACAAGAATGAATTTATATGTTTAGGTCAAAACTTGCAAGTCATATCTATTTTATTTTGAGCTAGGTCGTAGTATTATTATTTATTATGTGGCTTGGTGTCATGCTATCGTGTTATTGTTTTATAACACTTTTGAATCAAAATTTGATAAGCTCTTTTCTAATGGACGGATAATCATAATTTGGGTTCTTAGGTACGTACTTATTACATTGGTTTTATTTTCCTTGCAAGAACTGCAAGTACTGCAACAGTTTGTCTGACCTCGTCGTAGGAAGTGCCCAATTTAAACAATTCGCCTGGCGAGCCATTGTCTTCAAACGTCGCACGCTTATCGCCTGTTTACCTCGTAATCCGTGTTTATAGGACGTGAGGCTTCCTAGAACTTTGGACAAAGACTAGATTTGTATAAATCCAGTTTCTAGAAAATGCTATGGAAGACAACACTATCTAGGTGGTCTTTGAGGAGTTTGCCGACTTTCGCTCTTGTACCTTCCTAACCTAAGGGTGCAGTTTGCAGTGCTGTGGTTTGACAGCTAGTTTAATTTATATAGACCTGGGGTGAGATTTTTGAGGTGATTTCGAAATCAGCTTTTCGCAAAAGTGGTATTTTTGAATATCATATGTGTATTATCTCATTCGTTGTTCGTATTTTAGGAAAAACAACACACGAAAAGTAGGTTAATTTATGAAACTATGAACGAAATGTCAAAAATATCACCGGGTGATTTCAAAACGCACTCGTAAACGAAATCATACGTATGATATTTTTTATCACCCAGTGAAATTCAAAAATACGACTTTTGGGAAATCGGTGACTTTTTATCATTTCGCTGATATTTAATCACTCGGTGATATTCAAAAATCGCACCCCAGGGTAGAAGCCTTTAAAAATAATAAAAAGTGAAAAAAATAATAGTAGGATGAAACCCATTGGAAAAGGAGGAGAATATTATAAAAATTAAAGGAAAAATAATTTACGGGCGATCTGAGTTCGGGAAGGGGTTTAGCAAGGGGTTTTTGGGTGAGTTTATAAGGGTAAAAAATAATAGTTTAAAAAACTAAAAAATACGCTTTATATAGAAAGCCAAACTAAAAAATGGAAAATAAATTTTAATAGTGTAACTAAGAATAAATGTTTGATTTAAAAAAAAACGTGGGGGTCAATAGTTTTAAACTATTATTTATTTTCTACTTTTTTTTTTTCGAATTATTGCATTGTCATCGGTTTATGACAGGTGTGCAAAATTTGAATGAAATCTGACCGTTTGAAGTGGGTCAAAATAGCGTCCAAAGGAGTCGGTTACAAACATACAAACATACAAGTGAAGCTAATATAAAGCGTATAAGAAGGTTTATCTCGATTTCCGGCGAAACATTTTAGCCCATCAAAAGGTATTTCATAGAGAAGTAGGGAAAGGGGCGAGGAGGGTTTTTAAATACCTTTTATTTCGTAGCAGCTGTAAAAACCGTTAGCCACTGTACAACATCCATACCAATACATAAAAGTGAAACGTGAAAACAAACAAACAGACAACGTTTCACTTTTATATATTGGTTGTGGATGTTGTACACTGCTCTGTATCTCGAATACTGGCTAACGGTTTTTACAGCTGCTTCCAATTTACAGTTTTTCGTAGGTCACTCAGGTAATAAGTCTTAAAATAATTTAAAGAAGATTCTACAACTTTCTCAAAATATTGTACATGTCTTATTAAATATTAACTTTATTCACTTATTTGTTTGTTAATTATAGTAGTATATTTTGATTTGCAATTTTTTTGTTTATCAATGTAACATGTAATCTTACGTTTTTCGAGTAATTAAAGTGTAAATTTTAATAAATAGCACAACATTTTACATAAAGATTAAAAAAAACGAATTCGAGTTTGTTTTTTTTAGAAAATTTACTACAGTAATATATATATATATATAAGTAAGATTACATGTTACATTGATAAACAAAAAAATTGCAAATCAAAATATACTACTATAATTAACAAACAAATAAGTGAATAAAGTTAATATTTAATAAGACATGTACAATATTTTGAGAAAGTTGTAGAATCTTCTTTAAATTATTTTAAGACTTATTACCTGAGTGACCTACGAAAAACTGTAAATTGGAAAAAAAAACGAATTCGAGTTTGTTTTTTTTAGAAAATTTACTACAGTAATATATATATATTATATATATTACTGTAGTAAATTTTCTAAAAAAAACAAACTCGAATTCGTTTTTTTTTAGAAAATTTACTACAGTAATATATATATATTATATATATTACTGTAGTAAATTTTCTAAAAAAAACAAACTCGAATTCGTTTTTTTTAATCTTTATGTAAAATGTTGTGTATATATATATATATATTACTGTAGTAAATTTTCTAAAAAAAAACAAACTCGAATTCGTTTTTTTTAATCTTTATGTAAAATGTTGTGCTATTTATTAAAATTTACACTTTAATAAATAGCACAACATATTTTTTTTTTTTTTTATATATATATATATATATATATATATTCCTTATATATATATATATATATATATATTACACCATCGGAAAGTAGAGATTTCAACGAACAGAAAGCACAGCAACTTTTTGAAAAAAGCTGATATTTTGACGGATGAATTTTCGATTGAAAATTAGGGTGTTTTTTCGATATTAAGTCAAAATAAGCTGAAAAAAATAATATTTCCAATCAAATAAATTACAGTGTATTTGGGACATAAAAAAGGTAAGTTTATACCAAATTTAGTAAAAAAAAAAAATTTTTCGTGAAAGAAAAAAAAAACAAAAACTTGGTTTTTTGAATTTTTCACATAAATTTTGAGGTTATGTGAAAAAAGTGTATATACAAAAGTTGTAGATCTTTTTATTACCTACAACTTTTCCATTTGACTTTTTTCTATAGTACTTGTAGTTTTGCCGGAAATCGAGATAAACCTTTTTTATCCTTATAAACTCACCCCCTACCCCTTCCCAAACTCAGAGCGCCCGTAAATTATTTTTCCCTTCATTTTTATAATATTCTCCTCCTTTACCAATGGGTTTCATCCTACTATTAGTTTTTTTGGTTTCAAAAATTATCGAATATAGTAAGTTAGGTATGTTGGTAAAGTTGGCATGGATCTTATCGATCGATAAATTTACCGATTTTTTTAAATCAAGTTTGACGTTAATATTCGATAATACGAGTTCGGTAGCACGGAACGCACTTTATCCACAACAACATAAATTCGATAAATCATATTTAATGTATAGATTTATATCGACAAAAGGAAGCATGAATCTTATTTTTGACAATTGTTGTCGATATAATGTCGGTAATTTTAACGAATTTATCGAATTTTATCGGCTTTCCAAAGTTACGACAAACTTTTTTTTTGTAAATTCTTTTTCGGATTATAAGCCAAAACGTGGAGGTGTCAGAACATCGTGAGGCAAGTTTCAGGGATGCCAATGATCCTTTCGATCTGGAAGAACAGCATTTTAAGTTTTTTTTTTAGAATTTATGAGGAAATTGCCCTCGCCCTTATTCAAAATGTTGAGGGCGTTTGAGAAGGAGTCGACCTAATGGACTGCTTGTAGTATCTACTTTACATAATAATACCAAAATACTTAGTTACGTTTTTCCTATTTCCAGAAATTATCTTTTGTTGTGATTGTGTCTAATGCTCTAATTATTATGTTACCTAGTAGGTACTTAGTCTAAAAAACTACCTGTATAATCATTGTTGTAGGTTCTATCAGCTGTACGCTTTTTCACCCAGGGCAGTTGCACCAACGATGCATCGGCCAGGAATATAATATAGCACTAAGACAGCGCACTGTCAGACTTGTCAGGGAGGTGTCTCAAGCAATTGTGCAACGATTTATGGCTAGTTATACTTTAGGTTAGGTTCAAGGAATAAACTACTTTATGGTAGTTAGGTAGAATTCCAAATGACAGAAGTTTCTCCGTAACAACTCAAAATAATAAAAATCTGCCAAATTGTGTCAAAAAATATTTTTAGACTATTAGTCGTCTATCTGATATATGGTATAATCCACGAGTTGCCATTTTTTAAATCGATAAACTCACGACGTGTTATCGAATTAATAAAATTTACCGAGAGGCTAGATCCATGCTACCGCATTTTGATAAAATTGATAAAAAAAGAACTGTTTACCGATCGATAAATTTATCAAATTAAGATCCATAAGATCCATGCTCGCACTGCAGGTGTCAGAAGGTTATAAACTACCTACCACAATTCACACACACATGACATAATAAATGTATTTATGTACGTTAGGCACTTTGATAAAATAGGTATAGGTAATGTATTATGCAATCTACGACCAAACCAAGACCATAATACTAGAATGACCGAATACGGTAGTCTGCAAATACCTAGTTCCACACCTACTTGGTAATGTCGCAAAATGGCATTCATATAACGTTAGTCATCTTTATTTGGTATCTTGAAGTTGTGTTTGGTATGATTGGAGTTTAATGAGATTTTATATTCTATTCAAGGTTTAACATCGACGGAGACCACACCGCCAAACAAACGAGTGAAGCATAGCAAATGACGGCAATCTATGTGTGCGCAAGTGGATAATTTGTGATTGATACACAATTTCATCACAAAAGACTGAATTGTTTTTGACTTTCCGTGAGAACTTACATTATTAACGCACACGACTAACAAGGTCGAGATCTTGCTGCGATGTGGCGGTCGATCGGCATAACGTGGTGTGTGTTGATGCTTCGCTTTCGATTTGGCAGTGTGGAATCCGTATTTTTTTAAACATTCTTGATTCTATTATGATCAATCAAATTTAGAACATGGGACATGGTTAATATTTACCTATATTGTTTTATATGACGTTGACGGGATACGTAAGAAATTTAGAATAACGTTATTGCGAAGGAATATTCCTCGAAGTCTATTTTTCGAATGCTTAAATCCTCGATGGGTCATTCCCGCGAATGGTCACAAAAAAACTAAAAACCCGAGTACGGTCGGGTAAAAAAATTGCCTATGAAACTCTTGTGATGAAGACGAATTGATTGATATTGATACCTCGCTTGTTAAAATAGGACCAAGATCGTCTTGAGGTGTAGAGTGTAGGGTTCCCACCTCTCCCGGAATCCCGGGAGTCACCTGGATTTGAGCACTAAAAATAAAATTCTCCCAACTCCCGGAAGGAATTTAAAATAAACAGAATGCTCCCTGAATCTCAAGTTGCTTGAAAATAACCACCAATTTCGTGAGATGATTTGAGAGATTTGGCCATTGATTTAAAGATCACTTTTGATGAAAATAAAATTTATGAAGAAATCTGCATTTTGAGGGAGGTCCAAAACAGCATTGTTAAATCAAATGAAAGAGTGGATTTGAGGTAGGCAAAGTTTTTCGCAACAAGCGAAAATGGACATGGAGATATGTTAAAAATTAGTTTCATTCGTTTAAATGAAGAACATGTCAAGGCGGAAATCCAAACGTTTTTGATTTTAAAATGGACACCATAGATTTTTTAAATTTGTCTATTCTGGACCAGATATTGTAAAATATAAGACACTAACATATAAAATACAAGATCACTTATATTTTATATGTTTGTGTCTTATATTTTACAATATCTCTAAATTGTTTTTTTTTTAAATAGATAACGATGTTTTTTTTCTACCTGATTTTAGACAGCTAAGAGGTGGCAACCCTAGTAGAGTGTCATAGGCTATTATTTTTTTACCCTACTACGGCAAGGCAAAGGAAGGGTTATGTGTTAAAACTAAAAACATGATTCTATTTTGACAAGCGATCGATTCGTCTTCATCGCTATTTTTTTATTCATCGGGTTTTAGTTATTGAACTTATGCCTTATTTACATATATCCAAATCCTCGGAGAACTTGATTGATGATTTGATTGTTTCAAATCGAGAAACCTACTTATTTCTAATTATCAATTTATTGTTTTACTTTTCATGTTTTTAGTTATTATGAGAGTCAAAACTAACTAAACCTACCAGCATTCTTTAATTACTCAAAATAAAACAAATTCTACTGCGAGTGTCACGTAATGAAGCTACAGTTAGAAAATTAAGTAGATAATCCTAGATTCAAATTCACCACAACAATTCCACAAAATGTAATTAAAACAAGCTTCTCATTTTAAACTGCAAACTAATGTAATCAAACTAAGAACATAAATAAGATAAGTTTTAGTAATTAGTGAAAAATATTTCCGCGAAAAATGCACAGTGAAGTAGCAAACACGAGATAAGCGGGAAAATAAATATTTAGATTTCTTATCCGTTGATACCAGCCAGTATATAGCTAGTGAGGTGTTCTTAATTAGGTTGCCTACCTACCTACTTAGAAGCAAGTATGTGCAGTGCGATGCTGAACTGAATGAACTGAATGTTACAAAATACCAAATTAGAAATAGTACTATAATATCGTAACGTAACGTAACATACACTAATGATTAGGGCTAGGGTCGGGTCCATGAATCTATTGTTCTCGATAAAAAAAGATTCATACATCCAGGATCCGCGGGTCCATGCAGAAAAATTAAGTAAGAACAATAATTATTATCGCTTCACCCTTGACCAATTTTAAATTCTGGTAGGTACAGACAGTAAAGTAGTTCTAAAAATAAAAAATAGTTTTTTTATATACTATTTATTTTTAGGGTTCCGTACCTCAAAAAGAAAAAAGGAACCCTTATAGGATCACTTTGTTGTCTGTCCATCCGTCTATCTGTCTGTCAAGACGCTTATTCTCAGGAACGCGTGGAGGGGAGGTATCAAGTTGAAATTATTATCAAATATTCAGGTCTGCAATCCCTTGGAGCTGTGGAAAAATCAACGCAATCAAAAGATTCGGCCATTTATACCGCATATTTTGACACCTGCAAGGGAATCAAAACTTATAGGGTACCGTACTTCCCGTTGACATACAATCATGAAATTTGGCAAGAAGCAATGTCTTCTATCAAAAGTACTCAAAGGAAAAATCCGAAAACCGTTTATTTGTAGTTACATCACGTTTATTTGTAGTTACATCACGTTTATTTGTAGTTACATCACGTTTATTTGTTTTTTTTTATCCCCGTGATAGAAGAATTATTTACATACCTATAAGTTTGTACGGAACTCTTGTTGCGGGAGCCCAATTCGCACTTGACAGGTTTTTATATAGATGGAAGATAGAGAACTGTGTTTGTAAATTAGTCTTTTACCAAATGTCTGTTTCACATTTTTCACAAGATTCGTCTTAGATATGACAAAAATGTGTATATAAGTTTTTCTTTGAAGTTTGCCGTTGAGGAATTTGATCCCAAGTGCGTGATTATAAGAAAAATAACCTGTTTTCAGCCTAGGTACGAGCATTAACTGTCCGCTGCTGGACGAATACTTCTCCAGCCTCTGCTTCGGTCCAGTCTTCAGCTTATCGTACGTATCCAGTATTGAGTTATTTTACTACGTTTTTATTGAGTCACTTTCTTGTTTGTCTGTCTGTATGTCGTTCCGGGTGGAATCTTCCAACTCAAATTTCGAGCACTTCCCGATTAGCTATCCGGCTGAAACATTCAGAGTAGATTACTTTTTGCTTGTTTTAAATTTAAACAAAATAAGAGATTTTTGTTCAAGAATAATAAATAATATAAGTTCAAAAAATAAAACCCGACTACGGTGTTAGTGGGCTAAAAAGTCATAAACAAGAATATTCAAACGTTTTAGAAATTTAAAACTTTAGAGCCGGGGAGAGCGCTTTACCCACTTAAATACTGATAAATTTATATTGCACTTCTACGGCTTTCATTCAAAAGATCGTTTCATTAATAGTAGGTAGGTATGTTGTAGCATTTTTCATATTTTTATCTTTATTTCGTCAAAAAGAGTAAAACCCTCGAATCGTATAAAATTAAAAGTCTTAAAATTAGCAAAAGTCTTTGCACAGCTCGATTTAATTTTGTAGTTGGTTAAAATTGACCGTTGCTACCATATAGAAGAATATATTTTTTATTATGTAGTTGGTTAAAATTGACCGTTGCTACCATAGAGAAGAATATATTTTTTATTATGTAGTTGGTTAAATTGACCGTTGCTACCATATAGAAGTTTTTTTTAATTATGTACATGGTTAAAATTGACCGTTGCTACCATATAGAAGAATATATTTTTTCCCACTTAGGTGGTTGCCTACATTATCTAACTTAAGTGTAATTCAAGATGTTTGTTCCAACCACTGGGTAGACAGTGACGTGAAAATAACGTTTTTCACTGTGAAAATAACAGGTCTTGACTTATTATTAGCAGCACGCGCATAAAAGTGTCAATGTGGTCCATCTTTATAACCATCGTAAAATGTAGCAATAATCAAGGTTTAAAAAATGACGTAGTCTACACCGGCACATCGAAAGTGAAGCACCCAAGATATGCTGATCCACTCGTGCACACAAGCCTCACACACAAACTTACACCGTGTTATGCCGATCGGCCGCCACGTCGCAGCAAGATCTCGCTCGATCTTGTTGTTAGTCGTGTTAAATCTGTCAAGTTCTCACTGAAAATCTAAAACAATGCAGTCTTTTGTTATGAAATTGAGTCACACACACACACACACACTTACACCGTGTTATGCCGATCGGCCGCCACGTCGCATCAAGATCTCGCTCGATCTTGTTGTTAGTCGTGTTAAATCTGTCAAGTTCTCACTGAAAATCTAAAACAATGCAGTCTTTTGTTATGAAATTGAGTTATAGCTAGCGCGGCACATAAGTCTAGCGGAGAACGAAACGTGGCGGGGATCTTTGGTACAGTCTTGTAATATTATTTTTGTACTATTATTTATTCTGTGGCGCAGTCAAAGTTTATATAATGTGTTAATATGTTGAATACATTTTATCCCGAAAACTGACTGTGCCAAGATCCCCGCCACGTTTCGTTCACCGCTAGACTTATGTGCCGCGCTAGCTATAACTCAATTTCATAACAAAAGACTGCATTGTTTTAGATTTTCAGTGAGAACTTGACAGATTTAACACGACTAGGTATAAGTTGTGTCATCATCATCAGCATATACTTGTCCACCGCTGGACTTAGGCCTCTCCTAATGCACGCCACTGAGCTCGGTCTTCAGCATCCATTCTCTTCCAGCCGCTTTTCGCAGGTCGTCACTCCACCTGGCCACAGGGCGCCCTACACTACGTTTGGCTAAACGTGGTCTCCACTCAAGTACTCGTCTACCCCAACGGTTATCGGTTCTTTTGGAAATGTGACTAGCCCACTGCCAGTTTAGCTTGCTTATCCTAAGAGCTATGTCGGTTACCTTGGTTCTTCGTCGGATATGTTCATTACGAATCTTGCCCTTCAGAGAAACTCCAAGCATAGCTCTCTCCGTAGCTCGCTGAGCGACCTTAAATTTGTGGATTGTGGTTAAGTTGTATCAACCACAAATCACCACAAATTTACCACTCACGCAAACATACGCATCCGCCATTTGCTAAGCTTCACGCCGTTTGTTTCACGGTGTAGACACCTTTTTTTAACCTTGATCACACGTATAAAAATGACAATGTGGTCTGGCTTCATATAGCCTTTATAACCACCGTAAATATAGCAATAATATTAAACAACACAAGAAGAAACACTTATCTGCGATTTTTTCGATACCATTCGATTTCTGTATACTTGTACATTTTTGTTTTTTTTTTAATTCGGGTGCTGACGTCTGCGTCATTTTATTAAAATATAAATCATATTTTGAGTTTTCTAATTAGTGAATATTTTAACTGCGTATTATAAATCTTTTTTTTTTACAAATGCGTGGTTGTATTATGACGTCATAGTTTTAGATTAATGATGTCAATTTTAAAATAGTAGCCGCCTTTTTTTCTATTAAGTATTCCGTCCGTAGCGTAGGTTGGTAGATATTTTTCTTCAGATTTTTTGAGATTACAATTTTATTGGCACTTGTACTTACTAGCTGCACCCGCAGCTTTGCCCGCTTGGACATTTTTATCATACAAACGTTGCCACACCCTTTTCTTCACTTATGGCATGGAACTAAAATAAATAATCCTTTAAAAAAAACTAAAAAAACACGCTTTATATAGAATACCAAACTAAAAAATAGAAAATAAATTTTAATAGTGTAAATAAGAAAAAAAAGTTTTATTTCAAAAAATCGTGGGGTGCATGGGTCAATATTTATAAATATTTCATTGACAGATATGAGAAGAAGGATTATCATTTCGATAATATCTTAAAAAGCACCCCACGCTTTTTTAAATAAATGTTTTTTTTTCTTATTTACACTATTAAAATTTATTTTCTATTTTTTAGTTTGGTTTTCTATAAAAAGCGTGTTTTTTAGTTTTTTTAAACTATTATTTATTTTCTACTTTTTAGTTTGGTTTATTTATAAGAACTTTTTTTTTTCGAATTATTGCATTGTCATCGGTCTTTGACAGGTGTGCAAAATTTGAATGAAATCTGACCGTTTAAAATGGGTCAAAATAGCGTCCAAAGGAGTCGGTTACAAACATACAAACATACAAGTGAAGCTAACATAAAGCGTATAAAAAAATGCTGCCGCTTATATTTTATTCCAAATTTCAAATCACTAGGTCCACCTGTTTAGGCTGTGCGTTGAGTAGTCAGTCAGTCATTATGTCATAATACTGTTTTATACTGTATTGTAGGTATATATATAACATCATCATCAGCATCCGCCTAAATATTTTCCATTACTTGGATACGGGCCTTCTCTCACGGAGAGAGAGAGAGAGAGAGAGAGAGAGAGAGAGAGAGAGAGAGAGAGAGAGAGAGAGAGAGAGAGAGAAATAGGGTAAGTTTACATAATTTACGTAAATTATATAATACGAATTAATAAAACCAATAAAGATGGTTTACAATGGGGTTACCAACGATGCTACAGTAAAAAATAGGGGGTTAACACGTTGAAAGCGAGACTAGGCGTTTTAATACAATATCTCTGTTGTAAGGATTCTAGGAAACTAGGTATCTGGGTCGGGAACTCGAACAGCCCGATCCACAGAATAAATAAATAAGTCCCGAAGTCGCTCTTACCATTGTGCAATAATTTTAGGAATTTCCGTCTGGATGAAACTCGGATTAAATAGGTACATAAGTAAAACTTTTCTTCCTAACCTCGTTTTTTAATGCGACTATAAAAAGTTAAAATAACTCATTATAATGATTAAAGGCTAAAATACCGCATAGTGATCACCGAAAATACGGAAAAAAACTAGACAAACATTTAATTTGGCACGGAATTTTATTGGCCGCAATGATTAGATTTATTTTTATTTCTTTATCTGTCAGACGGAATACGGAAAGCTAAAAGTTTTCGAACGTATCTCTCAATCAACGGTAATTCAAAATGGCGCCGAAAAGAGTTTTAGGAGAGTGCAATTTTTCGGTAAAAAATATCCGTAGTTTTAGTCGATATTGTAATGTAAAAATATATATAATAATTTTCACGGATCACGGACGAGATTCGAACTCGCATACTAATTTATAATTTATATATTATTTTTTCCATTAGAAAATTATTATATATATTTCCGCCAAGCAGGCGTGCTTTAAAAAAATCGTAAAATATATAAATTATATAAATAAATAATTAGTAACTAATAGTAGAAAGAAAAAAAAGTAGAAGCCAGAAAGTAGTATATTCATTGTACTTATGGGTCGCTTGCGGCGCGGGCGCCAGAGAACATTAGGTATTGAGGGTAGGTATTAGTGGGTAGGTACATTGTAGCTCGATAGTATTCTACGATAGAGGTGTACAATTTCGGTTCGTATAGTGTCAAACAGAAGTAGGTAGTATTTGTAGTATTTACTTAGTGGCAGATTAATCCTGATACTAGAGTACCTAGCTTGTAGTATTGCAGTTCAAATGTAGGGTTCACTCACTCTTATGCACTTGTCGATTGAATGTTTCCGCGTGGCACGCTATTGCATAGCAAATGAAGTTCATCCTAGAGATATCTCAACATATGATGCATTTATGTACTAAAGTGTGTAAATAAATATAATAGTAGATTTATATATATATTCGGGACATTTGGATATGGATTCGGGATATTGAAGTCGAGGATAAAATGCCTTGTTTTATAAAAGAGTGTCTGCTTTTCACATCGATTGCGAGGATATAAACCAATAATATTTTAAATAACCAAACATTTAAATAGGTAAGTACTGCTAAGAAAAGACGAGAGCTTCTTTCCCGCCACTTTTATTTTTTTAAACTTTCCACATGAAACTCTCCGCTTGGGTCGGTGACCCTATAGAATTAGAGAAGTAAACACTTTTATGCACTTAAGCATAAAATGCAGTTTTATGTCGCCTACGCACAGGATAAGCAAGAACTGTACGAGCTTGAGAAGTGAAAAAGATATATCTGCATAGTTACAGAATTCAGCTGAATGATAATAAAATACATAAAAAAATAGTAAGTAGGTACGTAAAAAAATAGTAAGTACGTAAAAAAATAGTAATTCGTAAAAAAATAGTAATTCGTAAAAAAATATGTAATTACTATATCAGTTAAGTATGTCAGTAGTCAGGTAAAAATATCCTATTACACTCTTGCGACGAAGACGAATCGATTGATCGCTTGTCAAAATCTGACCAATAGGGGCGACACTATGTTGGAACATCTATTGTACAAACATACATACATACGTAGACTGTTAACACATTACCCTTCCCTTGCTGTCGGATGAAAAGCTGTACGAGAAGGCAGGTAATTAAATTTCAAACACTGAACAAAGTCCTTAAATTTCAAACTGTGTCCTTTTCACTGCCACCGTCTACCTGTTACACATTTTGTACAACAAATAAACGGCTTTCTGTTTGATGCGCACGTTACTGTCTGAATAGTTCAAATAAAAAGCCTAAATAAAAAAAACATTTTATTATTTTGACTGGCGCATGGCGTCTGAATTTAGATTCTGGGCCCACCTTGAAGTCGCGGCACTTTGATTTATCATTTCAATTTACGCTCGCGCCTGATATCTTCCTCATTATTTTTTGATATGTTGCATGTAACGGTATTTTCGTGCCACTGGTAATATTAACAGTCTATACGTCATGTTTAATAGACAATAAGATTTTACAGACATTTGTCTTCCGCAAACGAATATTTTCAGTTAGTTTTTTTTTCCTGCAGAATGCCTATTTCAACACGACTTTTATTATGAAAAACACGTAACAGGCGTCGCTTCATTAATTTTACAACCGAAAATGTGACAGTAAAATGACAAGTATTATGATAACGATGCTTGATATAAATAAAAATGCTTTTATGCTTTTTATGTCGCCATGAAACTCGGGTGGGGCCAGCCTTGACCGGGGATGATCCTGGGTTACTTACGGCACAGAATAAATAATAGTACAAGTACATAACGAGACAACCGTGATGTTTTTCATTAGTAGTTAAGTAATACATAATAGTTATTATGGGAAATCCTCTTATTAAATTATGTATGTACGGTTGATAAGGTTGTCATGTCAGATTTGAGATGGGCTTGCTTGTCTATGATAATGATGTTATACCATGGCCTTATATGGCAGCCTAATTAAACTAGCTGGTTTTTTTAACAGAAGTATTCCCGTTATTCTATTTTTTTATATGTTGCATGTAACGGTATTTTCGTGCCACTAGTATTATTGTTTTAGTTCTCGATATTTTTTTATAAACGGAAAAAATATCGAGAACTCAAAACAAAAAAAATAAACATTGTATGTTCCTATAGCTTATTTTATGTCAGAGGCCCTAAAGACAAACTCTAACACCAGATGCCATCTATACGACAAACAAACAAAGACTATTGACTAGGTACAAAGAATACTACTACATACACAACTTACATTATATCATTTTACTCAAACAATACTAGAAATGTGGTCATTATTTCGACAACCTTCTTTGGGCAAAGTCGACCTTGCCGCGCTGCTTGAATAGGCGCCAGCAAAGTTGTATGGAATTTCATTATTGTCGTGTTTTGCGGCCAGCAATTTCCTTTGAAAATCCATTATTGTCGTCTTTTGTCGTAGCACTATTATTTATTCCGTGGGTTCGTTAACCCCGAACGCGAAAAGAGAGGCGTTGTAGCTCCCAGACGAATGTACCGACGATTTTGATGTTTTTTTTTCTGTTTGAAAGCTGATGTGATCGTGATTGTTGTTGTTGTTGTTGTTGTTTCTGTTTCTGTTGTTGTGGTCGTTGTTGTTGTCTTTGTCGTTGTCGTTGTTGTTTTCGTTGTTGTTGCATTGTTTGAGTAAATTCTTATTATACTAAGCTGGTTTTATTTAAATTCCTCGCATTGTTTGAGTACAGCACTATACAAGTACACTATACAGTCATTGCAGACCAAGGCGTCTGCAATGACTTCCCTGCTGGCCACGCTATGATGGCCTCGAGCTTTGCTTAGTTAAGTTCTCCACCATCATCATCGCTGCCAGCAACGCAGTCATTACAGACCGCGGCAGTAATGTACTATTATAGTGTTGCCCGCAACTTTGTCAGCGAAAACTCATCATTGTCAGTGTATTTACGGATTTATGGTTTAATTGTAGCTGATTTATTTACAACACTATTTATGGAGCTCTACTCTGACGGTACTGAATACAGAAATCCGAACAACGGATGTTTAATTTATCTATTAAAGTCTGCAACTGCTAGATAAGACTAACAAATACCCAAAAATACGGAAGTCCTTGTCTGATAGCAATAAATTGATTTAACAGTACATTTCAAGGCTTGATGTTTAGTCATCAGGAGTCATCAAGTTATAGACGGAAACAAGGTTTAAAAAAAGCCGGAGTCTACATCGCGAAACAAACGAGTGAAGCATAGCAAATGGCATATGCGTGCGTTAGTGTTTTTTTTTTGGTGTTTTCTGGTTGATACACAACTTCATCGTGTGATGAAGACTGCACTGCTTTTTATTTTTCGTGGGAACTTGACAGACTTACAAGGTCGAGATCTTTCTGCGATGTGGCGGCCTATCGACATAATAAAGCGTAAAGTGTGTGTGAGGCTTGTGCGTACGAGCGGATCGGCATATCATGGGTGCTACACTTTGGATTTGGCGGATGGAACTATGAAAAGTCTAACGTTCTTACATCGATCAATCCATCAAAATTTTAATTGCTTTTGTTCTAAGAACGTGTCGGAATTTACACTGCAAATAGAATAGAAATGATAGACAGGTTCTGTCAGTCCATTAAGCGTGTAATGAGAAAATATCTTTGGATCTTCGACGGTGTGCAGTTTTGCTTCGTCATAAAAATATGCAGCATTATTTGCTCAAATAGAATTGTGTGAATTACAAGCAAATTTTAAATTCGAATGAATGTTACACACACTGCAGGTAAATTTTAGTACGGAAAAGTTTCCACATAAAAGTAAACTCATTTTTCTATTTGATAACGTGTTGGCAAGAGCGATGACAGACCAAACAGACAAAGACCGGCGGATGCGCGGATTTGATTGATGTTCACCAGAACACTGCTGTTGACTTACTTGACTTGTATTCGTAAATGAAATCAGCCAAACAATCGTACTGTTTGACTGGAGGTTTCAAGATCTTGGAAGTAACAATAATTAAATACAAAGACAAACCGTGTGAAAAATTCCTAAAATTAGCTGTAAAGCTGTTTTTTTTATTGTAAAACCGTTACATAGACTGAAAGTTGAAATGTAAGTAGATATGTTAATCAGCTAACAGTAAATACAACTTGCTGGTTTTAAAATGGTTACATGAATCCATTGTCCTGTCAGCAAACAGATACATACTCAGTTATAGTTGTAGTTAGTACAAGTAGGCGAAATGAAGCTATTTATTGGTACATTAGAAGCTTTTAAAATGTGGAAGCATCAACTTATTTTTATATGACATGAAAAATATAAATTATGCATGAGCGAAGAATCGCAGAATAATTATTATTGTTAAAAATATTTGAAACCTACAATTTAACTTTTTTCTCATTTGTATTTCCAAACTAAAACTTTTGTGATAAATAAAATGTGGTAACTTATTAACTTTGGAGCATTGAGTGTTATATGTTAGATAGATAGATAGCTAGATTAACTCTTTATTGACACCAAGAAAATAAAACGACACAGACATAGGAAAACTCTTAGATTATACGTACGAGGGCTGTTTGATAAGTCATTTTAAAAAGTAAAAAGATATATATCTTTTTAAACAATTTACATTTATTTCTCAACATAGTCTGCTTTGAGGGCCAAACCCTTGTTCCAGCGAGTTTCCAAAAAATAATTTTTATCCCCTCCAAAAAATACGTTTTGTCGAGGTCTTCAAAATAGCCGTTTACACCTGCGATGCAGTCCTCATTTGTCAAAAAAATTTGCCCTCCAAGCCATCTTTTCAGATTTGGGAATAGGTAATAATCGCACGGAGCTAGGTCCGGCGAATACGGAGCATGCGGAACCAGCTCGAAGCCCAACTCGTGGATTTTAACTATTGCATTGCATTGGCAATGGCAATGGCATTGTCTTGATGAAAGAGGACTTTCTTGGGGGACAATTTTGGTCGTTTTTCCAACAATTCGGCATTAAAACGGTCCAATAACTCTGCGTAATAACGGCCAGTCTTTCCCTTTTCCGAGTAAACAATCATAATGATTCCTTCGCCATCCCAGAAGACTTTCGCCATCACCTTCCCAGCCGACAAAATAGTCTTGGCCTTCTTTGGGGCACGTTCACCAGTCGCCATCCATTGTTTTGATTGCTGTTTTGATTCAGGTGTATAATGATGGACCCAAGTTTCGCCCACCGTGATAAATAGACTCAAAAAATTCCGAGGATTACGCTTCATCATATCCAAATACAGTTTTGAAATTCGCTTTCGTTCGCTTTTTTGTTCGATTGTCAATAAACGTGGCACCCATCGTGCAGACAGCTTTGTCCTACCCAAATCTTCATGCAGGATTTTATGTACTCGCTCAGTCGAGATGCCTGTGTTCTCAGCTATTTCACGCACCTTCACTCGGCGGTCGTCGAGTACAATATTATGGACTTCTTCAACAACATCCTCAGTAGTGACTTCGATTGGGCGACCACAGCGTGGAGCATCAGATGTGCTTGACCAACCACGTTTAAAATCATTTATCTAGTTATAAACAGTCTGCAACGTTGGTGCTTTAGTGCCATGAACAGAATCAAGTTCATACAAAAATGATTTATAACGGCACGAAATTCAGTTTTTTTTCTAAGTTGTTGAAAATTTACGAGTGATCACAGTTAAACAATATTTAAAATGACAAAAATTTGTTTTTTTTTTGCTGAATTTTAGACAGTCTTCATTTGAAAGATTGTGCCTGCCAGTGTTAATGCCATTTACCAGAAAAAAGGTTTTATAAATAGTTTTTAAAAGGACTTATCAAACAGTCTTCGTACAATATATATTATAGGTATAAGTTATAGGTTAGTGGCACTGTTCTAACATAAATTATAATAAAGCAAGGTAAAGTTGTTTATAAAGCAGGTTTAAAATACGCAAACGAATCACCGTTAATACTGTTGTTAAAAATGAAAAGCCGCTCTATGCGATGTTCATACAATTTGGAAATGTAAATATTTTTCGCAGACGCTGTGTGTTTGGTAAACAATTTCATCACTGATTTGTAGAGGTTTTCGTACTATAACGGAACAATATTTTCGTAGGTACTAGGTAATACATACTTGGTTAAGTTTTAAACTCTGATATTTCATTAGGCAAGAATGTTTTAGAAAATACGGAGTCTACGCCAAACAAACGAGTGAAGCATAGCAAATGGCGGCTGCGTGTGTGCGTCAGTTGATAACTTTTTTGTCGTTGATTCACAAATTCATCACAAAAGACTACATTTTAGTTGACTACACCCCAGCACTGATATGATATGTACTTTAGTATGTATAATTATACATTTATATGTACCTATGTAAGTTTATAATTACTTATAGGTATATATTTTAGCATAGTATTACTGTGTAGTTTGTTGTATATTTTATTTCTTTCTTTTTATTTACATTAAATTTGTACAGAAACTTAATATTCCACACTACCGTCCCTTTTTTAGCAATTAACTTATTTCATCCTATCCTAAGGCTGTGTGGACGAGATCGCATGAGTGATAAGACCGCCCATTGTACCTATTGTTTATGTTATTTGTATTTTTGTAATTTGTTTTTAACTGTGTGTCAATAAAGTGTTATTGTACTACATTGCTTTTGATTTTCAGTGAGAACTTGATAGAATTAATATGATTAACAAGGCCAAGATCTTGCTGCGAGGTGGCGGCCGATTGGCATAACATGGTGTAAGTGTGTGCGTGAGGCTTGTGCGTACGAGCAGATCGGCATATCTTGAGTGCTTCACTTTCGATTTGGCGGTGTAGGATCCCTCTTTTTTAATATTTTTGGTCTATAATAATTATATACGCAGTAATGAATTACATAAGTATTATTAATAACATTCACGTAAAGTAATTACAAGTTATACAGAAGAATAAACAATAGCGTTTGCAATTCAAAAGAAAAAACATAATTTACTACTTACTGAGATACTTATGCATATTGTTATTTCTTTCAAATGGACTAATGATGGCTTATGTTAACATTATTTGTTAAACAAATGAATTGGTTCGCGGTACAATTTGCTTTGACGCCAATTAACATGGGAAACCAAACAGAAAGGTGTGTTTACTGTAAGGACTCAACTACTGTTTATCTTTGGAGCACGATGTCGATACCTAGCATGCAAACAATGGTTCTCTGTGGTTATTTATTCTGTGTTATTGGCTCGTAACTAATCGTTCAAAATTTTATTCCCAGCTCCTTCATAGTTTGCCAAACGATTTCTAATACCAAGAAGGTTTAAAAAGTCGCAGTCTACACAGCCAAATCGAAGATGAAGCACCCAAGACAATTATGCCGACCCGCTCGTACGCACAAGCCTCACGCACACACTTATGGGACATTCATTAATTACGTAAGGCTCCTAAGAGGGAGGGATTTCAGCTAGTATGAAACCTTTTTTTTCCATTTTTAATGTACAGTTTTATTTATATATTTTTAATTTAAAACACATTTCGATGATTATTAATAAAAATTGTAGTGAATTTTTTCGTATATTAATCTTACTTTAATTATTTGTAGAAAAAATACTTCTATTATCACGCAACAATAGCATTGAATTATTAAAAAAACAGAACAGTCACGATAGTATATAATTTTACTCATACTAACTATCATTTCACAATTTTGAATATCCCGCGTAGTTTCCATGCTGTTTTAAAATGGTGGCTTCAGCTCCACTCTACTTTTCTCTCTGTAATAGGATTGTGTCGTTCGTTTAATCATTCATGACCTGTTGTGAAAATTAACCGGTCCATATGCTATTTAGGAAAACTAGATAAAATCTTACGTAAGAAAGGGGAGAGGGGGAACGAGAAATCTTATGCGTCCTTACTTGAGGGTAGGGGAGTCAAAAATGGCTAAAAACTATATTACGTAATTAATTAATGGCCCCATGTAATGCCGATCGGCCGCTACATTTCAGGTAGACCTTATTAGTCCTGTTAGTTCTGTGAATTCTGTCAAGCTCTCACGGAAAATCAAAAACAATGCAATCGTTTGTGGTGAAATTGAGTTTCATTTCAACCACAAACCACTACATATTATTCACTCACTCACATATACGCAGCCGCCATTTTCTATGCTTCACTCGTTTGTTTAGCGGTGTAGAGTCCGTCTTTTTTAAAGCTACGGTATATTTAATTGCAATTGTAAAAAATATTAATTAATAAGCACGGTAGTAAGCAAACAAGACGTTTTGAGGGGTTATTGCTTATATAAGGAAAACCACATTATTATTATTTTTTACATGATTCCAAAGTTCCTAGATCTACTTTTGTAAAAATGTACTTAGCTATAGCAGAAGGAAACCTTTGTGCTTGTGACTTGTACCTATTTCGTGTTCTCACAAATATTTACCGATTCCGCCTAAACAATGACAATAACGCGTTCGCATTCCTGAAATCTCAAACAGTCATACAAGTACGCTTGTTTCTTTTACCAAACAAGTCGTTGAGTCAGAGTCGAGAAAGCATGACTCAATTCCCTGCATTTGAGTTAGCGCAAGAAGAATTTATTACTGAAAGTGGGCTTCGAGATTAGATTTAATTAAGTAAAAACTGCATCAACAATGTGAGTTATGTAACTACAAATTTTTGGACTTTTGCCTTTACTTGTGCTGTACTATTATTTATTCTGTGCTTGTGCTATAAGAAATTGCTTCTTGCTAAATTTCATGATTTCATTTTCAACGGGAACTACCCTATAGGTTTTGATTCCCTTGCGAGTGTCAAAATATGCAGCGTAAACGGCCGGTTTTTTTTTATTGCTTTGGCTTAGAAGTTTGTTTTTTTCACAACTCCAAGGGATTGCAGACCTGCGTACACTTGCACGCGTTCCTGACAAACAGGGGCTTAACAGACAGATAGACAGACAGACGGACAACGAAGTGATCCTATAACAATTCTATTTTTCCGTTTGAGGTACGGAACCCTAAAGAGGTTAGAAACGATCAAGAATGTTTACGATTATAAAAGGCACCTAAAGCCGAGCGCGAGGCTTGCTCCCTGCCTGCCGCCCCGGGCCATGGCCCTCTTAGTACGCCTCTGCTCACATTAGCGAATAACTAGCTTAAAAGCTAAAAAAAACACGTCTGCCCTGCCAAAAAAGAGCTTTTGCCAATAAATTATATACCTGCTGTTGGAATGTGCTTATCAAGGACTTCAATTTGATACCCATATTGTAAATTTCGAAGCAAAAGTATTTTTTTTGAGTTTGAAAGTGATGCCATACTGCCATCATATTGAATGTTTTCAAATATATAATATAGCCTGTGTTACTCGGGCGGATGTAAGCATTCTAACGATACCCCATACGTCTAAATCTGTTCAAGCATTTAAGAGTTATGGTGGAATAAAGAAACTCACATACAAACATTCGGCAGTCGTGTAAAAACTATATGTAAATCGTAATTTATATCAAATTAAAATTAGTATGATTAGCAACAATAGATATTTCTTACACTTTTAATCTTTTAATGAAAGAAGAATCGCAGACATAATTCATGAAATAGGTAGGTAAGTAAGTAGGTACCTGCCTGTTTATTTTTTATCATTTGGATTGGAACAGTAGTTTTACGACTTCCAGTGAAGTCGTGGGCGCATAGGACTTGGGTACTTCACTTCTATAGAAGGTTCTAGCGGTTACAGAGCTAACATATTCGTAAAATCCGTAAAAAAGTTATCATCAGATAAAATCTGCTTTGACGAACAGCACTAGATAGGTAGGTGTATACCACTATACCATACCAATATAAAACAAAAAATATACCTACATACTTAGGTATAAACTTATTATTTTGGAAATTGACGTGTAGGTAAGTAATAATATGTAACTTAAAAAAGTAAGTACGTCATCTCAGAGAAATTCTCTGAGTACGTCACCAACCAATAGCACCAGAAACCACCAGTATTACGAGTTTTATAGTTTTCGAAAACGAAATGTAGTTTCGTTTAGTTTCATACATTTACTAGCAGTGCCTCTAGCGGAAACTTGCAGGAACTGCAGGAAATGTAACTAAACGAAACTACATTTCGTTTTCGAAAACTATAAAACTGGTACTAGACCCCCGGTTCTAAACCCTGTACTATGGGCACTAGATAACGGATAAACATACTTATATACAAATATTACATCCATGACCGACCGTTTGATTTCGTAGTTAGGCTTTTCGTTTTTTGGCTAGTATAACAGCCACTAGCCAACCGGTCGTTGAAATTGGTTGTAATGTTGGATGTTATAGTTAGCGACTTACCTACTTGTATTTGTTCTGTGAATAAAGTACCTGCCTACCTACCTACTAATTTTCTTCCTGCCATGTACCTATCATATCGCATCAGTCACGGACCTACATCTACCACTAGGCATCAGCTCTTCAGCACTCATTTCAACAAAATTGTTGTGAAGTTGGGACGAAATAAAAAGGATTTTTGTATTTTTGAATGGACTTGTCTAAGTATAAGCACAGAATAAACAATAGTACTAGGTAGGTAATATGGTATATTATTAATGGTACAACAAGTGAAAACAATACTACCTTTGCGTTTGGTATTTTGTGCTTTATGTTAACTTTGAATAAGTTAACCTAGACAAAACCGTAGTCAAAGTAAAGCTCTTTTAAAGCTATCGATAGTACCTACTAACTCGATATGTTTATTTATGTACCTTGACTCCCAATCTCTGTCAATGTATTTCTTGTTTAGCATTCAGCGAGTGCATATCAGCTGTTATCGGTCGTTACGCAGTCATTTCCTTCATGAACCACTACAATAACAATAATCATATTAGAAAAAACAATTACATTCACAACTTCACAAAATGTCTAATCACACAATCTTTAGCACTGGCCGCAATATCCGTATCGTTTGAATTTCGAAATTGAAATGGTTTGTTTTCTTTTTTGGCGATGTTTGACAGATAGCGACGCGTTCGCGGTAATTGGCAAAGAGCGCGCGCGTACGACACTAGCGCCGGCGAAACGCGTGCGTTCCGAATGACAAATGAGCGTCAACGGGTTGCCCGCGAACATTTGACGTTTGGTTTGTTTGGTGTTTACCTCCGTTTCGCTCGCTCAAGTTCAAGGGATTAGGATTAAGGTTTTGGAACGCGCGTTTGCCCAGCGAAGCGTGACCTCTTTTCAGCTACATTTTTGTGGGTGACGCAAGTTTAATATGTATAGTCTACGAATAAGTATTACTTATTAATTATTACTTATTTAATAAGTATTACTTATTCGTAGTGTATAGTATAGATGGAGATATATTTCCAATACGATAGTGTAACCAAGAGCAACAACACAGGCAGGTATAAGGACAGTCAGTGATGTCATTGCTTAGTTTTCTAGAGATAACGTAAGGAGGTAAAGAGGGGGTCGATAAGGAATTCTGAACATAGTGTAGATAGCTATCCTAGATAATTTCTTATACCTACTACCTACCTACTGAACCCATCCACCTTGGTAGGTAAGGTACCTTACCTAGTAACCTACGATTCTTACGTAGGTACCTAGACAGATACCTACATAGGTACACTAGGTACTCAATGGTTTTGAAATTAAATCCTCCTGAGATTGTAATATAGGTAGGTACCTACTGGATACGACAAAACAGGCTACTATTATTTATTCTGTCATTGTGCGATGTATGGGTACTGATGTACTTACCCATATATCTAAAGAAAACTGAAACCCGCCTTTATCTAGATATATTTACCTACCCATAGTTTTCTGTTACAATTTTTAAAGTAGATATGTACAAACATTGATTATGTGGGTATTTGTACTAACCTTCGCATTAAAGGTTTAATACATACCAATTTATCCCTTTTAATAGAATCAATGAATTTATCTACCAAAATAGACCATGACTATCTTATCTCAGATAGGTAGTAACGTATTATTGTGACATTATAGCAAAGAAAAAATACAGCTCTAAATTAAACCTTATCTCATCGGGTTTTTCAAGCTTCAATTAAGCACTTATTAGAACACCTATACTAATTTATATGTGCTGCCACTGCCTAATTTTTATTATAAAATAAATATAGAGTACCTAAACTCTACGAATATAGCCTAAGCTACAGAAAAATAAATGCCGGAGATTTAAAAAAAAAAATATGACAAATTAAATTCAAAAAGCAACACAATATTAAACTTGATTTTAGCGCCATCTATTGTAATGCCACAACAATAAGCATACAAACCAATTACATCACTCGCAAATAAACTTGTTTCCTTACAGCTTCTGCTACTCTCCGCTAGGTAGCAGTAATAAAAATAATGCGATATCCATCGGCCGATCGATCATTTTCCATCTTTCGAATACCAATCAGAAAAAAAACCAATGGTAAATTAGGATCATTTGGTAATAGTAATTCGGGTAATTAGGGTCAGTTTGACGTATTTTGTTGGTATGTACCGAATCTTGAACCGAACATTCTTGGTAAGAATATGGCATAAAAAAATGCTTTGCTCAATTTTCTAAATGTGGTAAATAATTGTTACTTTTGCGGTTCAACTATCGATTATTGAAACCCGAAAATTAAATTAAATAGTGCAAATAATAATAATATAATGATTTTGGTGGTACGTACTGTTAAATATTATAATCATTATATACCTATTTAAAAACGCTTTTGTAATAAATAAAGGTATGTAAGTACATACTATTGCTTGAATCAGTAGATAAAGATAAAATAATACGTTGACGCTACACAATCTATATCCGTCTCTAATCATTGGCAAATAAAATTGATAACGTACGTACTACCTATTTTGTCGTTTGGATAGCCAAATATACCTACCATCTAATTTAAACTAGTTTTGTTTGATCAGCAAGTATTTATTATAGAGGAAAAGGTGGTAATGTGGCCGCTAAAAAAATAGTTTTTGTCATCTTACTTGAGACAAACAAAATTATTATAAAAATACAAAAAACCGAATGCGAACAAAATTATTCAATACGAGCTGACCGCCCGCAAAACTAATCACACTAATATTATAAAGGCGAAAGGCGAAAGTTTGTATGTATGTGAGGGTGTGTGTGACCCTCTATATGTTTGTTACTTCTTTAACCTTAAATGGCAGAACGGATTTGGATGTAATTCGGTACGGGGATAGATACCTTGGATTGACGACCGGTTGGTCTTGTGGCTAGTGATTGTAGGTAGGTAATCAAACAGTCGCGGGTTCGAATCCTGCAAGATGCAATCATTTGTGTGATGAGCAGAAATGTTTGTTTCTGAGTCATGGATATTATAATATTCGTATCTATGTGTGTTTATCCGTTATCTAGTGCCCATAGTACAGGGTATCCTAGTTTGGGGCTAGGTAATTGGTGTGGAATTGTCCCGAATATATTTATTTATTTATTAACACAGGCTACTTTTTATGTAAAAAGAATGGTTTCTGAGGGACCCGGTTTAAACAGCGGGGCTAGTACCTATTTATATAAATTCTTTTCCTTTCCATTCCTTTTTACTTACTTACACATTTTACTTTACTATAATAATTGCAATTGCAACATTAGACTATAGTAATTAAATTAACTTGAATAATCTAAAATTGGAAATTATGTACGAAGCTTAAAGAAATTTGCTACTATTTAGTTATAAGAATTATATATTTTTGAAATGGACGTTTAAATACCCTGTATTTTGGGCACCCGATAGGTTTTGATCGATTTTTGTTCCGTCGTAAATACAATATGGCAGCTGTAAGCCGCCATATTGGTTTTCTTGATACTTCATATATCTAAGAGCACTCTCATGATCAAGACAAATTCAATGATACCTCATTTATCAAAATCCATCAAGCCGTTTAGGCTGTAGGACGCGCCTATGAAACGTACAAACATACATACAACCCAAACACCCTCTTCAGTCGGGTAAAAACTAAGAGATTCAGTTTAATAAACTCGTCTTCGTGTTCCACGAAGACGCTGACGACGACGTGACGTGACGTGACGGCTGACGTGTTAATGCTGAGTTAAGGCCCATTCATCACCACCTTAACTATCTACTTTTACCTTTTCTTTGTTTTCTTTTTCTATTGTACCTACTTAATTATTCTATTTATTTGTATCTATTATTTTTGTGTGTGTTGAATAAATGTATTTTCTTTCTTCTCTTATTTCTTTCTTTTCCTTAATAATTCGTCTATGCATGCCTTACCGAAAATGGGACGGATTAATCTAAAACAAATGAATTACAAAAAATTAAAATTTGACAATTTGAGGTGAAGTGGGGTTATATGCCGCCTAAATCCACTGCCGGTTCAAGCTGCAGGGGCCGGTAAAGGCCAACAGCATTAATCATTCCTAAAAAAAAGCATTATCTTTCACGTCTGCCGCTAGAATAACTAGTTCCACAAAAATATGCAATTTGTATGTGGTTTTTCTTCTGATATCATAATTGGATAGCCATCTTCACCATAGTCTAAATAGATTCTAACATTACTTCAATGTTGGAGCTGCTGCTGGATAAAATATCTTTCTGGCGTCGATTAGCACTACTGCAGCTGCCTGCTGCATCTTGAATTTGTCTGAGCCCTTTTTATAGCCCATGACCTTGATTCTCACCGTTTCAATGACATTTTTCATTTGGTCAGGTTCCCAAGTTATTTGTTTTCTTCAAAGATGGAAGTAACACACTTAGTTGAGGCACCTCAAAGTGAAAAATATACAACTAAATATCTACGTCCCAATTTGTCCCAAGGGAGCATATAACAACAATGTAAGAGGTTCAAATTAAGTGTCGCGAACTGCGATATTAGAAAGTAATATCATAGAATTTTCTTTGGGCTTTGTTCTGGAGTCGGGAATGTCGCGAACTGCGATTTAGAACGTAACATTATTGAATCGATTCTGGAATCAGTTTCTGTGCCGACAACATTGTATATTGGCCGGGCATTTGTGACCGGGAATGTAGAATGTACATCTCGAAGGGTTTAAAGAGTATACTAGTGAAATATGTCTGTATGTACAGTGTAAGTGCCATCAATGTAAAGTGAAGGAACTAACGAAGGTGCCAAGGAGAAATTACCTTGGTCCACTCAGAAGACTTACGGAAGAGAAGGCTGGTGTGAGACTCCTACCGAGTGTGGTGAGGATCGAGCAGGGAACCAGCGGTGAACTTGGTAAGTCTGTTCCATACTATAAACTAATAGCGAATGCCAACCAACATTCTTAGATGCACGGGTGGGTGCACGGAAGTAATGGCACTGGGTAGAAACCTCTCAAATAACCGTAATAAACCTACATCTAGAAAGAATAAGAAAATCAGTGAATACGGTATATAAAATGAACAACTTGGAATGAAATGGCACAGAATGTAATTCGAATGAAACGAGCTCGAAGTGCCAGGTTCGTGGAGGAATGGGTAGGACTAAAGAGGAGTGAAAAGGTCCACTTGCTTGTCGAGTGAAGTGTCGGACTTTGTCAGGTGCCGAACTTTGTCGGGCCGCCCTAGGGGGGCCTCTGACGTGGCTTGACGAATGTTAAACTGGTACTACTGATAGCTGATACTGATAACTGTCTACGTTCCCTTCAGAGACACGGAGCGGAGGAAGTCCGCACGTGGCTTGGAAGGGTCATTGGAGCTGGGGACCGAGCCCGATATCTATTGTTGGACCCGATATCAACCCACGAACGTTGACTTCGCAGCAAGGGCCACCAGCCTTATTGGCCAACCAGTCTTCTTACTTTTCAGTGAAAATAATAATGTTCATACTCATGTTACTCTTTTGTTTTGTCCGTGATTATTTTCTAATCACTAGACACAATGTTCTAGTCTTTCAACATAAAAGAGTGACTGTCTTTCTTATGAAAATTGCTCTCCTTCAATATTTACAGAGTCGTTTGGACAGAGTGTAGGTGGTCAATATAAATCTTATAAACTCTTTGCAAACTTTCTTTCAGCCACCCTAAACCCCCTGTTTAGGGCGTTTATCGTGCTAAACTCCCCTTTCTCTAGAGGAATATGAAATCTGCTGGTTTCAGTATGTATTTACGCAGGCTGGTCTGGTTCTAACCTCATCAAGGTTAGTAGTCAAGTGTTCACTATTTCTACCAATTTCTTAGTCACTTTCCAAATAGCTGTTTGTCATTAAGTGATTTCTCTAATGAACATTTCTATCAGTCCTAGACTATACAGTGGTACTAGACGAACCTGGGAGGCAGTTCTTGTTATCTACACATAGGTAGGTAAATTGATGTCTAACAAGCGTGGATCCAGGGGGGGGGGGGGGGGTCATGGGGGTCATGACCTTATTTCAAGCAAGCAAAGGTTTTTAGTTCCATTTGTTTTTTTCGTATGTTTTGTAATCATGTTTATTTGTTCCACTAATACCAAAAATTGAATAATTCCTTTTTTCGCAAAATTTCCGCGCTCGCTTCGCTCGCGACTGTATAATAATATCAAGTTTTGATGAAACACAAACTTACTAGAAATAAATCCAAATTTTCGCGCTCTCTATACTCGCACCCTTGTTCTGTTATTGCCTGTTGAATGAAGGATAAAGCGCATCTTGTTTTCCTTCAGTTTTAACAAACATTTCAAGAAATAACTTAAAATTATTATCACGCTAACTACGTTCGCGCCTTGTTATTATTAACTGCGTCCATATATCTATCTGCTTAGTGATCCATAGTAATTTGCTTCTTATGTCATACGCACGACCACAAAATAGTTAAACATTTTTGCGCTAGCTTTACTTGCGCCTTTGTGATATTACCTGTTTTCGCAAGCTGAGGAATTCCATTAATGTCTAATTTTTACGGAACATTTTCGCGTACGCTACACTTGCGTTTGTTAAATGCTATATTCTGATTCCACATTCGTATAATATAAATAAAAAATAAAAATTTCGCACTCGCTATGCTCGTGCTTTCATAATAATATTATACGTTTTGTACACATTCTATGTGATCATAAAACGTTCAGTTTATTTATATAACTACACTAATAATTGTAAGAGTAGCTCAAAATTTTCGCGTTCGCGTCGCTCGCGCTTCCCTGACTTTATAGCATGATTCGCAATCATAGAAGATTGATCAAACACGTTCGTATTTTCATATAACTACATAATACAATAACAATATACCTAATATATATAGTGGCTCAAAATTTTAGGTAAAAATTGTGTTTGTTTGTATGAGATTATTACAACTAGCCTGATTTTGAAAATTGATTCAAAGCGAAACTATTCCCGAGTGGGATAGGCTACGCGATTGATACTGCAGGGAACAGCTAGTACTGTATAATTTTGGAACCCGTTCAATGTGACCCCCCCCCCCCCTCCCCCCTGGCGCGAAGGCTGGATCCGCCCTTGATGTCTAAGGGATCTGGATGTGATCTCTCCAGATCCTCCGCAACGGCCCAGAAAAATAAAGATAGGTAATAGAATGATTTAAGTTAAGGAACAATGCAAACAATCTATCTATACTTATAATAAAACTGTAACAGGTCCAATTCTGTACATTGAAGATATTTAGTATTTTTTTTTTGTTTTTTTTCATTTTTGTCTTTCTGTCTGTCTGTCTGTCTGTATCTTGGCTAGGCATCGCCGAACGAAACTACTGAATGAATTTAAATGACATATGATACTTTTCATCCCGAAAAGTTAAAGGGTTTCCCGCAGGAAAGGGGTTAAAGATTTTTATAAGAACACGTATCACGCTGAAACTACTAGACGGATTTTGATGCAACTTGGAACAGTTATAGTTTATATGATGATTGAAATTTTAAAATAATTTTTATACCGAAAATATAAAGAATTCATGTGGGACCAAATTCTGTAAATTAAAGAAATTTAGTAAACTTTTTTGGAGTCTGTTTTATATTCGGTACTGAAGACAAAACTGTTTTATTTTTCTTTTTTTTCTGCCGGTCGGTCTGTCCGTCTGTCTGTATCTTGGCATAGCATCACGCCGAAACTACTCAATGAATTCAAATCAAACTTGGTATGATTTGAGTTCATACTTCGAAGTAGGAAGGCTTTTCATCCCGAAAAATTTAAGGGTTCCTGCAGGATAGGGGTGGAAAAGTATTTAAAAGAACACGTATCACGCTGAAACTACTGGACAGATTTTGATGCAAGTTGGCACAGTCATAGTTTATTTGATGGATGAAAATTAAAAATACTTTTTATCCCGAAAATTTAAAGGGTTCCTTCGGGATACGGGTCCAAACTCTGTACATTGAAGATATTAAGTAAATTTTTTTTGGAGTCTTTTTTATATTCGGTATTGAAGCCAAATCTGTTTTATATTGACTTTCTGTCTGTGTGTCCTTCTGTCTGTCAGCATCCTGGCAACGCATCATGCCGAAACTGCTCAATGAATTCACATGAAACTTGGTATGATTTGAGTTCATACTTTGAGGTAGGATACTTTTCATACCGAAAAATTAAAAGGTTCCCGCAATATACAACCCCTATGTTGCGGGAACCCTTCAATTTTTAATTAAAGTGTTCCCGCAATATATTAAAAGTTATTTGAAAGAAAATGTATCACGCTGTAACTACTGGACGGATTTTGATGCAACTTGGCACAGTCATCTATCTATACTTATAATAAAGCAATAGGTACGAAAAAGGCTGTACAAAGAAGTCAAATTATAAAAATGGTCTAGGGTACCTTAAAATAAGCTACAAAACAATTTTTCGTGTCTTATTGTTTGTTTGTCTGTATTGTTGTGCATCACGTAAAAACTACTAGACCAACTGCTATGCGGTATTCAATTTAGGATAGCTTAGGGTTTGACTTAAAACGTGTAATTGATATCTCAATTTGGCGATTAGAAGCAGAGCAATTGATAAAAATATTTTTGATGGCTGAAGAAATTTTGATCAAATGTTGGTATATTGGTATTTTAGGTCCTGGAATACTCGTAGTACATTATGGTACTTTTAATCAAAAAAAATGACAACGTGTGCGAAGCAGCGGGTACAGCTAGTTATACAATAATATTATAAATATATATATATAGAAATCTATACAATCTATATATATAATCTATACATATAATAAAGCAATATGAACGAAAAAGTCTGTACAATGAAGATAATTAAAAAATAATGGTCTAGGGTACTTAAAATAAGCTACTGAACAAGAATATAACATTTTTGTAAATCGTGTCTGTCTGTTTTTTAGTTTGTTAGTTTATCTGTATGTTTGTTCGTGCATCACGTAAAAACTACTGGACCGATTGCGATGCGGTTTTCACTGTTGGATAGCTTAGGGGTTAAATTAAAAACTGGGGCACTTGGTATTTCAATCCGATGAGTATAGAAGCCGAGCAATCGATAAAAATATTTTTGACGGCTGAATAAATTTTGGTCAAATGTTGGTATATTGGTATTTTAGGTCCTGGTATAGTACATGGAGTACTTTTAACCTCGATAAATAACCACGCGTGTGAAGCCGCGGGCACCAGCTAGTATTCTATATATTTGTATTTCAGAAATCCTACATATCGTGGTATTTGCCAATTTGCCAAATTGTAATACCACTTCAAGCACAACACAAATATATCTTTTCTCTTTCTATTATCAATTCTTGTGGTTATGTTTTTCTATTACATTATTTATTTGTTTCGTACATCTGCCTTTTCACGAATAGTAGTGGGTTATTTAACATTCATAATAATTTAAAGCATCGTAGTCCTTACATTATTATTAATTCATTAATGTATTCATGGGAAAAATGAATGAAAACGGCAAATCCCTTTTCGACAGCATTCGGTTCAATGCGAGACTTGTAACTTGTAAGGGACAGATAAATATCAAGGCGCTTATTCTCTGCATAATTCGAGTTTTCCTATTGTTTGTATAAACTGCGGTCTGAAATATCCATAGACAAGTTTTACAGTGTGCATATTTTGTGTCAACCATGACAATATAAATCGTCCGAGTATATTACGCAACAGGCGTCAGTAAGTTCCATGCAATATTTGGCTCACATTCTTTCAGCACAGACTGTGCTGTGACTGTGACCAATGACATTTTTATAGAACAAAACATCATTGACTGTGACGAATAACCCCTTAGTTAACTAGTGGCTCTGTGAACTGTAGACCTCGCGCGTAGAAACCGTTTTGCAAACAATTTAGCGGTGTACGGTAGCGCCATCTAGTTACCTTATTGTAAAACTAACATTAATAACCAAGGTGCTCCATCAGTCCCAATACCCAGTAGTTAAAGGGCTGATTCCACTGGTAGAAACCTAAAAGTAAGAAATTTACTGCATTTTGAGGAGCTATTCTGCTCATCACGCCGAAGATCCTCATCAGATCTTCACCAAATTTTTATGAAACTAACTTAAAGTACTACCTTCCAATAAAAAAAGAAATCAGATTTAATAAGGCGGATATATTCAGTAGCCCTCTTTTTATCCTTTTTTGGGAAGTACCCAATCAAAAATCCCAAACGACTAAAACGAAAACGAAATAATTTTTGCCCAAGCTGAAACATAAGACGTTTCGCTCGCGCTTCCTGATCACTCGGTCAATTACACTAGTCTAGTTTTTCGTTAATAATTGTTCGTAAATCACACCCCACATTGTCTTGTATCCTTGTCCAATTACAGTAATGGCCGCTGGCTATCGGCGTTTAACTACAACATCGGACTTTATAAACATTTCACATAACCGATTGGGATTTATCCTCTTATGTCTGTGTCTTATAAATGTGTCTGTCTTTGTGTGTCAGCCTACAGTTGACTGCGTAGATTAGATAACAAGCTCCGTCTTCTGCCCTCAGTGAGTTTTATATTTCAGGGTCCTGCTTAAAAAAAGTGTCATTTTCACAACAGACGTTAACTCGTCATCTGGGACAAGTCGACAAATATTTACGACATAGGAGGTAAATGTCAGATTATTACTATAACAGTAGCTGTTGTCTATTGAAGACCTGTCGAAAACAAAATCAACAGAAATATTGATTTATTATAATATGTATTTTTAATAGGGAATACACACCGGAAGATGGGCAGCAGCGTCCTCTGAGTATATATTTGTTACACTGCGATAACTAATCCGCCTGCCAAGCGTGGTGACTTTGGCAAACACCCCCCTTTGGGGAAGGCCTATGTTCATCAGTGGGCTGCCAAAGGCTGAAATGATGATGATGATAATATGGCTTTTGTGGCTTGTTGTAACAATTCTGCATGGTCGGATTGTCACCATGCTTTCTGTCGTTGTCAGCTTTTATTCAAACGAATCTAATGAATCTAAGTTAGATTGGTAAATGAAAAGAAAGTGGATATTTAAGCAGATTGTCTGAAATCTGACATTTGTATTATTTTTATATATGTGTGTATGACCACCCAATGACTGGATTTATAGTCGATGCCTGCACCATTACCGCATGCCAGTCGTTCTGTGTGTTCGTACTTACATAAAGTTACATAAAGGTTATTTTCATTCAAGGAAATTGAGACTTAATATGTATTTAACTCCAACTTGTTGATATTTAAGAAGGAAAGAATGTTTCACCTTGTTAATTTTTACTTTCATATTCCGCTTACAAAATTATATTCCTTGAATGAAAGCATTGCCGGTACTAATTCAGTATGCATCCACAATCCTAGTCTTTTCAATTAAGAATCTAATTTTCTGTTTACATAAAATAGAATCCATTTACCACCGTCTTCGGAATACACACATTAACATAAACAAGGATTTTTTAGATTTCAGGATTTTATGTATCAACTCATTTAACAGTTTTTTCAGATATTTTGAAGTACCTAATTCGTTTCTACTTTAGTAAGTAATTTTATTTTTTAAGCATATCTTTTGAACATCAATATTCTTCATTGATTGATGTGTAGGCATTCTATCTATAATGTGACAGGAGCATGTATTCTTTGCTAAAACAGGGAATTAGTTATTCAATACCGACAGAGAATTAAAAGATTAAAAAGATTGACCCATTTGAATATTAAATGTAAAAGAGCAGCCATAGCAATAGTTTTATCATGAAACATTCTGATATATCTCTGGACACTGTGGTATATTAAATATTTACTTTTGATGTGTGTTAAGTAAATTGTCTGTCTAACATGTATGTATATAGGTACATATACCCTTTAATAATATAACCCTACTATCAACCGGTAATAATACACCTATAAACTAAAGAACCACGGCAGTTAGACCCTAAACGACTTCTAAGATCCTCCTGATGATTTATTTTTATTAACAATTACCAATGTTTTTGAACTTGAAGACCTTTTTGCAAAATTAACATACAACCGAGCCAGACGATCAACATTCAACCGGTTTATTTTATTTGAAGCCTTGTAATGAAAAACCGTCTGTATTCATAATGTCATAAAGTTTGTAACAGCTTGGACATATGTTTATTATCTACATCCGGGGCTATGATACCTACCAATAATAATAATATAGTAATTGGATAACAAAATAAGACAAACTGTTCCAATAAATAAGTTTAATACCTAACAAAATGGATCATGCACGAGTTTTGTCGTATATTGACAATAGTCATTGTTCATTTTGAGCTCTTTCAACACGATCGAAAAGTTTGGGAGGATGGAGTCATGTGACTTATGAACTAGTATTAAACAAATACAAAATGCGAAAAAACATTTGGCGAATCGTAAAATAACAAGTTGGTTATGGAAAAGCATATGGTTCATTGGCTATAAGATATTACTTATTGCATTCACAGTAACACAAACAAGGATGACTCTTATCGGAATATCACAAGCTTTATGATAACAATCAAGAATGTTTAAAAAGACAGATCCCACACCGCCAAATCGAAAGTGAAGCACCCAAGATATGCCGATCCGCTCGTACGCACAATCCTCACGCACTAACACCCTGTTACGCCAATCGGCCGCCAGATCGCTGAAGTTCTTTCTTATGCAAAATCTAAAACAAGCAGTCTATTGTGATAAAATTGTGTATCAACCAAAAATTGTCCACTCACGTACCCAAGAGCAGCAACCATTTGCTATGCTTCACTTTTTGTTTACTAGGCATATTTTTTAAACTTTCTTGATGTTAAAGAGAAAAATATTGAGTAGTTATCTGGCAAACGTTTCTCACTAACTCATTTTGTTGAGGAGAAATGTATTCAAACTTCTACCTACCTACATTGCAGTATCAAAGAAAAATATATACTACGCTACGCCTATTTGGTCTTACAGTTCACACGCAATCTCACTACACTTCTCGTTCACTGAGTCCACACACATTGTCAATTGTCCATTCACCATCACAAAAAGTCATCCATTTTGACTGTTCTCCCTTTCGGCGACTCTTGCGCAGCTCTGACAGTTGACGTGAGGCCGAAAATTGTTGTTATTGTTCTTTCTTCTCACAGCATAGTTCCGTTCTCTTGAAGGGAACTTCTGTATCGTTCTTTCCCTTTCTGGCTGCTCGCCGTTGATCTTCCGATACACGTCCATGACCTCAAATTTCTTCAACGAGACGCACATAATTGGGGATCGAGTTTCAAATTGACGGCACGACCGAATCGCGTGGCGTGTCAGATGACAATGGCAATATTTTGCCTCGATGCCGTCGATGTGTATGCGCTTGCGACGGCGACCTCTCAACAAGGCTATTGTTATCATCTAATATTATTCTCCGAGCGGTTTCCAATGTGAGTTTAAAGAGAATGCCGATAAGCTTAGCTGTCTGGTCACCCCATTGGTAATTGACACTGATTGTTGTACGTCTTTGAACTGGACATTATGTTTGTAGTCACAAGTTATGGTTTGTTTTACTATCATTTTTTATGTTTAGAAATTCTTATTTTGGTTAATTAGTAAATTATCTAGTTGAGTGATTTCATTGTTTTTTATTTATGTAGACGTTGTAGTGTTCAGTCACAGTAGGTATGCCTATATTATCTTGAAAAAGTATCAGTATGCATTAGATGCAGTGATACATAAATGTGTTTGTTTACCAGGGTCAAACAGCTGCAAGGTTTTATTGAAATGATCACTTCCGTCGTTGTGCTATGTATAGGTATTTATAGCCAAAATATTTATTTTAATTCATAAAGAAATATTAATATTAAGTAAGGTTTGAAGTTTGAAGGTACCTGGCTAATTCTCATCGCCGCGATTTTCATCGTCACCTTCTTGGCAAATTTTGTTTTTTGCTTATTTGAATTATTTTTGTAAAAAAGCTTATGGCGCTTGATAAGACTAGTAAATTCATATGTAAATTAATCGTATCAAGACTCACTTGTTTGGAAGAATAATGGTTTTGAAGTTCTAGATGCCACGAAAGTGACGCGATGATCCACGAAAGTGACTCAGTAACTTTACACACATTATTTTCTCACAATTTCCTACTGTTTATGAGACACAATATTCATGAAATAACAACTTTTTCCTTTTTTCATAATTAAACAGGCAAGTATAGATCAGTAATCAAAAGAGACAATTTATTATCAGTTTGGTCCTAAGCTCGGTCATCCAACGAAATAGGTATACTGATATGTTACGTCAGTTAAAACTACTTTAGTGAAAGGTTTTTATTATAAACATTATTAATGTAGGTGACAAATAGGAACTTTACTGTGATTTTATTAACCAGGTACTTATATATCAGAGTATATTTTTATTCTAAAATACCCTCTAAAATAAAATATTATCACACACTTATATAAGTATGTGTTTTTGTTGTTGTTACTATGTAGTAACAACAAACATAAATGATGTACCTATCAAAACTTAAAATATAATGATTTCTATTCATTTCCATTTGAGTACTTATTAAATTGTAATGTCACAAGTTATTCATAACATTTACAAATCAGCCTACAGTACTTGTACTATTATTTATTCTGTGCCTACAGTAATAAAATTTAAAAAACCGATTTCGTCGTAATATGAAGTTTTTCTTAACTAAGAAGCATATGAGTCTTTAAAAAGTCTTTAAAAAGTTTGTAAATACACCACTAGTCGCTATACTTCTGAATAAAAAAATATGCAAAAAATATTTTCATGGCATAAAATAACCTTCATGGATAAAACGCCACTTAGGTGATGCCACGAAGGTTACGAAAATATCCCTTTTTTATAAATTGCTGCAATGTTTTGGTGTAACATTTAAAATGAAATACTACATAAATATCTCGCACATTTTGAGGTTTTGATGAGCTAAATTGATTTCAAATGCTAAAATACGACGCACAAAAATATTGTCCACGCATGGTCCGGTACACCTATGAATAAATATAAATTTACCTTAAAAAAAGCTTACGGCACGATGAGCCGCACTTCTCACTTCTGCGATGCTGGAACACGACTGACGTCCGACTAAATCGAACTCTGTGTTTGATTGCTGTTGTGTTCAACTGCCAGCCGTTATACTACGCAAATCTAAAGTCTAAAATCGTGTGACCGACGCATCAGTTTTAAATTCAAAATTATGATCAGAAGATTTTTCTTAGGCTATTGGGTGTAAAGTGTATTTAATTACGATGACTTTAGTATAAGTAACATACAAATACACTGAAATTTGGTGAAGCAGTAACCAAATGTTTTACTACAACGGGAAGTGTGACACGATGAGAATACGAAAAATGGCCCCGTTTTTACCATTCGTGTTAATTTTGGTATTATTATTTCTTCTATTCTGACAAGCTTTATTTATTTTGTAGCCTACTAAATGTTTAATCCTCCAATTCAAAAAAACTGTTTCTATTTATACCGTTAAGGAAATATAACTGTGTGACTATCAAAATTGAGCTTCGGTGAGAATTACCCACCTATTATTGCCTAAACAAGCTCTGTAGATTTATTAAGTTGGGTATATTTGTTGATCATGAGACAGCAGGAATATACTAGTTATATTTACTTTCAGGTAGGTACAGGTATATAGTTTTAAAATTAGTGGCTCTGTGAGCTCTAGACCTCGCGAGCCTGTCTTTTCATAGCTTAAAACTGAATAAATGTTCACCGCGCATTAAATACTTAAAACGACCGGTAGGCCGAATGGTTAGTGACCTGGACTTTGAAGCCGACGATTGCGGGTTCGAATCCCGCTGAGTGCAATATTTTTTTGTTGAGCAGAAATAACATTTGCTGCCCTAGGTTTTTTTTTCGAGTTATGGAAGTAGTCCAACACATGATATTGAAAAATTTCGAAAATAAAATAGACAAGAAAAAACCATATACTCGTAATTATCGAACCTGCTCACAAAATTTCACGAGAATCGGTTGAAAAATGCAACCTGTAGTGGAGAACAGCCGGACATACGAAAGCATTTTTGAAGCAACCTGAATCGGAGACACTTCTGCTTGGTAGATACTTGCTCGGTTAGTAATCATTGGCTACCTAAAAATCATCAGTATCATACAAAAGTACTTAGTTGATGAATTCTTTGTTACAGCCGTAGTAGAAGTGATTTTTTGGTAGTCATGTCGTATATTTTTAGGACACATAAGTAAGGATTATTCGAAATTGTGAATCATGTACTTACACGTACAGTACTCGTACCTAGTACCTACATACACAACAATTTTGTTACCGACGAACATACACAGGTTTTCATTGATTCATGGGAATATATGTCACTAACTCGATTCAAATTGAAGTTAAAATCTTCAAGTAAGTATTTAAGTAAAAATTTAGGTAGGAAAAACTACCTGGTTGGTTGGTGTCTTTAGTATAACATGGTACAGAATGTCAATGAATGGTGAGATGAAACTCATACATACAATTCAATGCTGAAACCAGGATAAGAAGCCAAAATTAGGTTTTGGCTGAAAATCTAGTTTAGCTTGATCACTACGCCACTAATTCAGGACTAACATTTTTTTACTTGAACATATTGTACTTATACAGAATATTGCCTTACTGTTGTTTATGTTGCTAAATAAACTATCTAACAATACCACCATCACTATTTCCCAGCCATTATCCAAGAGAAAATCTTAAAGTGAAAAAGGCACTCACCTCCAAGCGTGTGGGATGAACCCAGGGCATAGCTCGGGGCAGTTATCGCAAGGTCTGCCTTCTGAGACCTCCTTTATTCGCACTCCCTGAAAACGAAGAAAAATCAACTAAGCTACGTTGAAGAAACACATTGGGAAGAAAACGGGTTCTGAGGAAACTTATGCTAAGTATATAGTGGTTTATATGCTTAAAATTGTAGACGAAAGTCGTGCAAGTGGACATAAGACACTAAGGCCCACTTGCACGAAAACAATACAAAATATCTAGTTAGTCCAAAAATTATTGTTATCTCTTTCGCACTACTGTCGGCATTATATCTCTCTTTCCTACTTGGCTTAAATTTTTACAGCAGACTTTTCGCTAGCCCGGGGCTAAAACAGCAGTCTTTTTACTAGCCTCGTCTGATTGATTGTCCTGAATACATTGTCCTGATTCCTGAAGTTGCCAACAGGCTAAGTCAATAAGTAGATATGTCGGTATACGGACCTCATCATCATTTGAATTATCATCGCCAGAGCTAGCTTCCCTATCGCAATCAGAATCCTTTCTTTCTCCGCTAGAATCACATTCGCTGTAGCTGTCTGAAGTGGATTCACTTTCTCTTCTGTAGGCAAACAATCTGAACAAGCTCTTCTCCCTCCAAGAATCATCCTTCAAACTTCCTTTCTTCCTCTTATTCTTCTTGTGTATCTTAAAAGGAACTTGCTTCAGTCTCGGCTGCACGACATAAGACACCTTAGGAGCTGATTTCTTATAGTTCTTATCATATTCTTCCTCTGTCACTCCACAGTGATAGAGGAGAAAATCTTTTTGTATCTGTTCTTTTCCGGATGGATCTCTCCAATAGCTCTCTTTCTTTCGGACTCCTAAATAGTAATCGAGATCTCTTTCCCCAAAATCTTCTCCCTCTTCAGAAGTGCAAGAACTACTGCGGTTCTTCTCATCGATGTTTCCTTCGTATTCTTCTACCATCTTAGCCAGTAATCTATACTTTCTGTTCGGTATTATCTTTAAAAGATTTGAGGTGTTTGATGTAAGGAATTTAGTTGTCTTCTTGTAAACGGAGACCACTGATTCTCTTCGCCGTCTCATATTGTTCATTCTTGTCTTTCTGTTCAAATTGTTGAAGAATCTTTTAATAGCCTTCAAAATATTCATTTCCGTGAAATCATATTGCCTTGTATTTCTTTCTTGCAGAAGAAACGAGGGTTGTCGGCAACGAAGCCAGCGGAACACTAGTTAAGTTTTATGATTACGAGTCAATAGAAGGTGAGACCACCTGACTCTGCCAATGGGTGTACAAGGAAACACCAGAGAACCAAGACCCTCAAATAGTTTGTTAATGGTAGGATTAGTGGGGTCGTCCTACACTGGCAGGCGACGATGGGTGGTGGCAAGGTGTGGTGGTTTATACGCCATGCAAACAGGGCTAAATGTGTCCGCAAATGACGGGACAAATTGCGACACCATTATTGCCTGTTAAATCTGCCCTGCCTTATTAGCCGTCTTATTTGTGTATTGTGACGAGGTCGCTGACTTGTTTGGTAAAAATAGATGCCGGTGACAAAGGTCTTTATTTGTATTTACAATGAGTGTAAATATTATACCTACCTATGATAAACAATAGTTAGACGAAGTAAACTGCAAAGATTTGAAAAACTACTTTGTGACTACTTAATCATTTTAAATGAGTTCAACTATTTTGATATCCTTTAAACAATTAGCCATACATTCTCAAATGATGTTGTTATATTTTTGTATTGATTTTAATATTATCAATATTATTAGAAGAATATCACAGAACAACTAAGAGTAACTATTTATATCAATAGTTTTGAAATGCAAAACCTTCGAACAAACAACCAACTCCGTTTGAAGTTGGTTGCTTTCTCGAAGCATAAAATGCACCTTGTAGCGCCATCTAGTTTGTTTTTTCCGCAACTGGTACATACCCTACAAAGGTGAGTAAGCAAATCATTATGGTTACTAAAAGGTTTCTAACATAGCTGGTGTCGCCATCTAGCGTTGAGTAGAAAAACTTCGAGCTCCCACAAAGTTTGTATTCTCGTAATATAAGTTTTCGAAAGTTAGTTAGCTTTTTAGTTAGTTAATTTGAAAATTTCGCACCTGAAATCGATGCGCAACTTTCATGACTGCGGTAGATGTAGAACCTATTTATACCAACCTACTTTGCTATTACACCACGGAAGCTTTTGAAAAGCCTATATATAATATAGTTACCCTAAACTAAATTTAGGCATGGTCTAGTGCCTAGATTTAGTTTAGTTCTTTATCCTATGTTAATGTACTTATTTTATTTATATATAGTACTTTTACAAACATGGTTACAGATTAAATTTAAAAAACTTGTTTACTATTATACCTATAATAAGCTTTTTGCTGTGTGTGTACTTTGTGAACTGCAAAAATCAAAACCAAGAACATACCCAGTAGATAAACGGCAAAATAAATACCATGCCTTCAGTAAACGGGAACTCCACACATGGCCATCTCCGTTTACGGAGTTGATCGATGACTACTCCATTGACTCCATTCATTCAGAACAGAGCTATCTGCATGAGCAACGCTAATGCCTTTTTTGTGCTTTTATGTCTTACTTAGCTCATTGTGTGTTTATTTTTTGGCTTAAATTATGTCATCGTTAATTATAATCTAATTTATGTACATTAATATGTTTCATACCTACTATCTCTACGTCAGCATAAGATAGATAGATAGATAGATAGATAACACTTTATTGCACCAAATGAAACACTTACAAACAAAAATAAACTTAAATATATAGTACAATCGGCGGCCTTATCGCTAAGCAGCGATCTCTTCCAGGCAACCGTAGGCTATATTGAGGCACATGACTATATAAAAAAAAAAATATACATACTAAATGTGTTATCAAATAAATACATTCATTAGAAATAATATGCTAAGTATACCTTTTTGTTTATCAACATACCTACCTCATTAAATTTATATCATAAGAATAGCAAACAACTGTATAAGTACAAAGATAGCACTTTATTATTAACTAGCTTCTTTAGCGTTCTTTTGGGATAATATAAGGATCCTATGTGTTAGGTATTCCAGAACCAAAAGTACCAATATCTTCAAACTTTGTTCAGACGTCGAATGTTTTTTTTATCGATGTGAAGTGGACAACACTTCAACTCATCGAATTGAGATACCAAGTACATCAGTTTTTAAGACAAACTCTCAGGATTTTTTAGCTGAGAGTCTCAGCTATCCAACAGTGAAAACCGCATCGCAATCTGTCGAGTAAGTACCAAAACTTCTAGGTACAAAGAACATAATAAAAATAAACTAGGTAGTGTAACCTAAATAAAATAAGCAACTGAACATACCTATATTTTTTAATAACCTCCTTTTTATTATGACCGATTGCAATGCAGTTTTCGCTGCTGGATAGCTTAGGTTTTGACTTAAAAACTGGTGTGTTTGGTATCTAAGTCAGAGGAGTAGAAGCCGAGCAGTCGATAAAAAACTCTAAATTTGGCATTTTGTACGTTAAAGGTTCTTTTGGTCTTGGAATAACATATACTCGTAGGTTACTTTAACCCACATAAATGACCACGTGGGCACAGCTAGTCCATAAATAAAAACACTCCCAATGTCCAGTTCATTTTAGCGGTTTAACAATAGTTCCTCAATCATTACATACCCTTGTATCTCCAATCCATTTTATTGTGTATTCAAGTTAAAATGGCCTCTTACTCAAGATAGGTCAATTGGTTAAACGATTGCTATTAATTAATAATAGCTGCTGGAACCGACCGCCTAACGTTCCCTCCGAAGCACGGAGCGATGGAAACCACACATAACTTGCGGAGCCTAGGAACGAACCTGGTATTTTTGGATTCTAAGTTGCACTAGTATACCGCTAGGCTACCATGTAGTGATAGAGATTCACTGAAGATGATGAATGTGGACTATACGAACAGCTTTATGAATTTGGTCGCAATTTAAGTACCTAGATCGATAGTGCGCTACGCACTTTTTATAGTATTTTTTTGTTTTAAGTAGAGAGGCTATGTTACAATAATTATTATGTCTCATCTCAATGTGCCTTTTCATGTCAAATCGCAAGGAACATTCGTAAAAACGCACAGGGAAACCATCAGTATTGTCCTACAATAAGGTATATTCATATGAGACGAATGGCGTTTATAGCTTTTAAAAATAGTATTAAACTTTATTTGTATTAAATAATACATTAAATTATATCTTTTAGTGCAAATAGGAGAATTATATGTTTTCTGTGAACCATTATTTCATGAAAACTAGTGTCGCCTGTTTGCAATTTGCATATTCGAACGATAGGTATGTCATATCTGAAGGGCATGCACTAAAACATATCGGTGGGAAAGGATCTATTTTAATAATCACGCTTCCCCGATACACGCCTAAACGCCTGTCATCATTAACGACATAACAACAGCGGATCACTGCTCAAAATATGAGCTTGCGCAACCCATGCGCGGCCTTGTCTTCCCGATATGGTAAAGAATGATGCGGAACGGATAAGCGATGAGCTGTTAGCGGTTACTACTGAGCGGTGCAAATTAGCATTGCGTGTTCTGTGCCAGTACTTACTGGATTCTAAGCTTTTAGAATGAGTTTAAATTGGCATTGCGTGTTCAGTGCCAGTACTTATTGGAGTCTAAGCTTTTAGAATGAATCGAATGAGTTCAAATTTTCTTTCCTTCTTTAGATTGTATTTGTATGTATTTTATTAAGCTATATTTGATAGATTGTATTTCTTTATATTGTATATAAAAAGCAGGAAGTTACAAAAAGACTGCACAAAGAAGATAATTAAAAAAAAATGGTTTCTCTCGAGACCATAAAATGAGATAGTAAATCAGTTTTTTTAAACCTTGTCTGACTGTCTGGATGTTTGAGCGCGCATCACGTATAAACTACTGGACCAACCAACTTGCGGCTTTTACTCTTGGATAGCTTAGGAACACAAATTAAAGTCAAATCAGATTTTAAATCTGATTTGACTTTAATTTATGTTTCTGGTTGGTTCCTGGCTCGCAAACATTAACACGCTCACATGGACTTATGGAAATCTCATCCAGAGTATATAGACTGTATGTTAGGTATAGATCGACTTCACTTTCGGGCGGTTTTGTACGCGCCTGTTGAAATAAATTAATATTATTCTGTTTGAAAACACAAACATGCCCCTGTGATTTTCACGGTCTAAAATAATATTCCGCTCCCCTCCTCTACCTTAGACTGCTCCTAAGAAGCTACACACGTAATGAATCAGTATCTTTTTGTTTACAAGATTCCAAATTATTGTAAAATGTGGCTTCAGTTTACAGAAGAAATGTATGACTCCACTTATGAAGACAGTTGTCATATTGTGACTCATTTGGTTTACAAACCTTCATAAAATTGACATTATTACACGACTGCCCAAAAAAATAAGTGGTTTTTAGGATTCATGTATGTATGTATGTTTGTGAGTTTATTTATTCCACCATAACTTTTAACTGCCACTTTCGCCCACCTTTCCTCACTTCCCCAAACCTTGCCCCACACCTCCCTACATTTGCCCAGTTATTTTTTTTTCTAAGTACGAGTAAATCGAAAAGTAACGATCACGTTACAGTGCAGTTTAGGTTTGTTAGCTGAATCGCACTGCTGATGCAAAAACGGCCGTCAGTAGTGTCAATAAATGTCGTTGTTTTTTGGTAAGTCATGGCGCTATGGTCCCAGGGCTGTGTTCACTTACACGCTCGAATCATCCGGGCGATTATCGCTCGATCATCCGGAGTTAGTGAACGACTTTGGACGTCCACATAGAACTGACAACGGTCAAGTGTCAGTTTCATACTATTCCTCCCCTCCCCTACTATTTTTCGGATGACCCAGGCGTACGTCCGAGGACGCCGTGAACGATTTCGAGCTATCGCGCGGATGATCCGTGCGTCCTCGAACGTGTAAGTGAACGAAAATAAAAAAATGTTTTGCATTTTCGCAGCGCCACTCAGTTTTTTTTGAGTATTTTTCAATAAATCTTTATATATTTTCTATCACCTTCGAAGTTGTATAGCCTATAGCCCAGTTTGTGAACAACTCTTTTGTTGTTTTATTCTACACTAGCTGTACCCGCAGCTTCGCACGCGTGGACATTTCTCTAGGTTAAGAGAACTCTATTACTATTCCAAGACCTAAAATACCAACATTTAAACAAAATTCCCTCAGCCGTCAAAAAGTTTTTATCGATTGCTCGGCTTCTACTTATTATACTCATTGAGATAATAAGTACACCAGTTTTTAAGGAATACCCTAACAGTGAAAACCGCATCGCAATCGGTCGAGTAGTTTTTACACGATGCGTGTATAGACTAACAGACAAACAGACAGACAGGAATTTTAAAAATGTTCTGTTAATTCTTTTTCAGTAGCCTATTTTTAGTACACTAGATCGTTTAATTTTTTTTTTTATATCAGTTAGGCTTTAGAATGGAATAAAGAATAGCCTCCAAAAAATATACAAAATATCTTCAATGTACAGAATTGGACCTGTTACTTATAATAAGTATAGATAGATGAATGTTATGATTGTTACATTATTTTTATGATGTACAGTGTACGCGCCTGTACAGTGTACAGCCGCTTTAATATTTATTATTATTAATTATTATGACATGTTATTTTAAAATTGTTCTTGACGAAACCAAGTGTTCCACGGTTCTTATGGTCAGAAATTCTGAATGAATATGAGTAGGTATGTGTATTCTGTGGCCGAGGACCGAACCAGGTATCGGTGGATTCTAATTCGCTGTAGTATACCAATCGATTACCACCGCAGCCACAGCACTTCTCTCTTTCCGCATTCCCCAGCCAAGCTATTCCGATGCAATAACGTACTATTATTTATTCTGTGGCAATCCCAGGAATGGCAATACGAGTAGGTACACCATTAATGCACATTCCTTGAGAACAATAGCTCTCAAATGACAAGGCTACGCAATAATGTAACTGGAGACTGGAACTACTATGTTAGTAATTTAAGTATTATTAAGTCAGTATGTAGATAATGCCAGAATGATTTCCTTTATTTCAGAAAATACTAATTACAATACAGCATTACTAAGTTGAACTTCTAAATCGACTTTCAAAAGGAGGAGATTTTCAATTCGTTTTTTGTATGTTCTCTCATATTCTAAGTGATTTCTGAAGCCAAGTGAACGTAATTTTATTTTTATAAAAATAGGCCTCCAGGTGTTGAAAAGGGTATTGCTTTTCAGCTAGATTAATACAATAAGATAATATAATATAGATTAATGAATATTAATTCAACCCGCCGTCACCGCGCTTACGTCTCGCGGTTGCCCCGGCTATGCCTCGCGGTCACCGAGGCTACGGCTCGCGATCTCCGCGGCTACGTCTCGCCGTCACCGCAGCTACGGATAGCAAGCGCCCCGCTTGTCCCTTGCAGCCTGCTCACCCACACGCATGGTTGGATTTAAGTACATTTTTGACAGCTCGGTGATCCGGTGCCGATTCGTTTCCGAGGCGTAAAGTGTGCGGTGACCTTTAAGCAATTAAACATTAACTTTTTTCGTAGGAAGCACGTCTTGTTAAATTAAAAAGTACCTATTAACTTTCCTCCGTGTTATTAACTTACTGAATATAGAGCTTAATACAATGCATTTTCTATAACGTTTTCGATTACTCCGCAGTTTAGGGTAGGGTAAGCGTAATTCAAAATCTTTGGGTAGGTTAGGTTAGGTTATACAGGCGTAATTCTACCTCTTTGGGTATGGTGCTTCGATTATGGGTGCATAGAGTAAGAAAAAAAATCCATTTCCTATGGTAGATTTCATAAGTACAATGGATGTCACACACTTCTAAAATGACGTTTGTCTGTACATTAAAAAGATTTTAATCGGTTTCCAAAAGCAGGCGGTTTTCAATTCGACTGTAGGTCACTTTTTTGGGTGTATGTTCACTCCACAAATTATAAAATATTATGTACAAGGTTCACTCATATCTCCGGGATGCCTGAACTGATTTGGGTTTTTATAGACCTCTTGTGCAATATAAATTTCATCAAAATTGAATCTGCAGATTTTTAAATAGGTACCCATAGATTTTATAAGATAACAGTGTGTATCCAACCTCCTTGTAGGTACCTAAGTACTCGTAAATCCATGCGAAGTCAATCAAAATTTTCTTTACAAAATTTCACAAATTCCTTTGATTTTTGATGAAGATGTATTGAAAACTAAATAATCTATTTGTACGTTAAATCTCCAAAACACAATCATTTTGGCTCAAATGGTTTTGGTGTTTGTCAAAGTTTCACAATCCCTCAGTCGCCCTTCGCTAAGAACTATAAACAACTAATATGTATTCTTATTGGTTTCAAGGTTCCGACTACAACTATTCAATTAGATCAAGCATTCTATGCTGTGGCAGCTGGCAGTCACTATTAGAGAATAGCCGCAGATCGGGTTCAGGGAGAACACTATGTCCAGCTGTGGACTAATATTATATAGGTTGATGATGATGATGATTATTACCATTCGTTGCATACCAGTGTTTTCTTAAATAAAATAAAGATTCATAGAACAATTGATATGCACACATAGAGTCTGGCTAACGAAAGCTGTCCAAGAAAAAAGGCGGGAATTTAAAAACTCAAGAGCTGTTAACCCTGGCTATACACTGCTTAAACGGAGTTGATACTATTTATTATTCAGCAACTAAATATTTTTTTAAATGTTCTATGAGCTGTAAATTTCGAATGTATTATGAAGAATATTAAATAAAAGAGTACTTTTAATTCTGCCTTTTTATTATTTTCAAATAATCCATAATTTTATGTACAGTCGAGGACTTTAATTGATAAGCACTTTCCACTATTCGTAATTTAGCCTTACAAAAAATAGGGGCTATGAGTCATAGTTGAAATGGGATTCCAAAAACTCTACACCTGATAATATTGAATCAGCTTCATTGCTTTCTTCGCTGCTACTGCTATTGTCCCCAAGATGTATTATGAATGGTTCAAGTTCGTTTTCAGTAATACGGTCCTTTAATTTGTACTGATTTTCCACAGTTAGTATATGATCAGTGTACTTCTTCCAGTCATCAGCAGTTATGGATAGAAAACATTATTTTATTAAATTTTGCATTTCAGACCCTGGTATTCCTATATTTTTGCTTGTTACTTTTCTCTTCGCTTGACTCCATACAAGCTCAATAGCATTGAGGTCGCAATGATACGGTGGCAGCAACAAAATTTCGTGATTCTGGATATGACTGTGTTTTTTAGAAGTACTTCTGCTTCGTAAACAACTGCAATTTTATTATCTATCACCAAACACATTAATTCAGCTTTGGTGTGATATTCTTAAAAATGAATATTATATTCATGTTCGAAGATCAGCTTTAGAATCAGACATAGTAGGGGGTTTGTTTACTTGTTTCACATGGTAACTTGCATTGTCCATCACAATTACACTAGGTTTAGTGAGATTAGGTATCAACATTTCCTCAAACCATTTCATAAAGTTCGTAGCATTCATATCATCATGGTAGTAAGCTGATTTGGATTTTGTGCTGAATACCAATAATGCACCTGGCACAAACCCTTCCTCCAATCCTGCATGCACAATCATATGTCTTTTTCCTGACGATATATTAGTAGTGACACCAATTGTTGAAGGTTTTTGCCACGATTTTTTAACTTTATAGTTCTGATGTACATATGTCTCATCAAGGTAAATAATCTGTTTACCTTCTAGCCTCTTTTTATGTCTCCATGCCGCAATTTCATATTTTTCTGTAAGTAAAGCCCGTTCATTTTTATTGTTTTGAAACTCAAACCCGTTCTTGTGTAAAAAAAAAACGAAGGGTTTCACGGCATCCCGTAAATTCAATTGCTTCCCTCATTGTGCAGGCTTCTCAGTGATGGGACTTGTTTTCTAACTCCATAAAATTCGTTTATTTTGTTTCTTATAGCTGAAATATCAAAATTATCCAAATTGGAAACGGTTGCTAAACGTGGACGATTTTTCCCCGGAGTATTCCACTGTCCTTGATTTTTAGACCCTTCAATTTTAATTCTTCTTAGGGTCTTCACACTTACATCTGAAGAGAACAAATACAATAAATTATGTAACAGTATATGATTACTAAATCAGTCATTAAAGTCAAAAACCATAATAAAATACAAAGATAGTATATTACTTAATTTAGCCATCCATACATTATATAAACCCTTCGAAGTAACTGTTAAAAATCTATAATTTCTAAAGTAATACCTGTCATTGAAGATATCTTTTCTAAATAATGTGATTCAGAAGTCGAGAATTTTCAATTTCTTTACTGCTTCCACAATTTTAAATTTTGTCTCCTCATTGTTAATACTTCCTGAAAAGTAGATACAGCGTGAAAGATATTGCGATTTGTTATAAATAGTCGAAAAGTATCAAGTTGTTTCATTAGAAATTCCTAATTAACCTAAAAGTGAAAGGATTGAATCCAGTCGTAGTATTTTCTCTGCAGATTTCTGATTCAAATTACTTTTTATGTCTTTATATATGTCAATTATAGTAAATAGAAACTTCCTCGTGTAACTTTTGATTGTTTTCGGCATTATTTTAAACAAAATCAATGAAAATATGATGCACGTAAACACAAGATGACTCAAGTACGAAACGTCAATGTGCCAATATTGACAGTTTTAAATTATTGCCATATCAAAACTTCTGAAAATAATGCGTGGACAGCTTTCGTTGGCCAGACTCTATTAATCGGTCCCGTTGATTTGGAGCAAATTGGTTGTGACAGATAGACGGACGAGTGATACTATAGGAATTGTTCATTCAAAGGAATGGAACCCTAAAATATATTGAAGGATCGACACGTTCCGTTTGACGAGATCATTTATTTTATTAGAAGTTGAATATTGAATGAATTATTTAAACATGATTTAAACGTTTGGAAATTAATGCTGAATTATCCTACATTTTATATTTCTTATTCATAAGTTCTAATCTATGGATTAACATGCTGTTGAATTCTAATGTCCCACGAGAAATCTGCGCGTAATGGAGAGCGATGTAATCAGTGTGGCAATCGAAAAAACTACTAAGTTCTTGTGAGTGTAACTAATTGTTTTTTTAGTTTAATTGAAAATCATTATATACCATTATATATCATTATATATCATCAAAATCCACAATATTATGTTAATTTATTTTATTCTTATTATTAAGCCCCTTTCGAGTATTTAAGTTCTTGGTAGGTTTATTATTTATTCAGCCGGCAACATTACCGGCGTCTAACTCCATATCCGAAATTTTCAATTGGCGTCAAAGCATCTGTCATTTGGACTTCCGGAAGTTCCCGAGTATCGCCGGCGTTTATTAAAGTCAGCTGGCGTATAATATCAGTTGGCTCCACTTTAAGCGCCGAAATTTTACAGAGTAGGGCTGAGCATGAATTTGAAGCCCAAACGGCTGGGCCAATTTTGATGAAATTTTATACTCATAGGGACATCAAAAATTAGGAAAATACCGCCGCAGCCGCCATGGATCTGATTGATTATTTCAAAACAAAACTGCTTTTTATACATTTAAGTCCATCAACAAAGTTTGTTTTCGATCTGACTTGTAGCTAATGAACACGTTACTATTTTTGTGTTCATGTTTTTTCTGAACATTTTCAAAGATATTCTATGACCACACCACTTACCACAGTACATATAATTAAAAAAAACGATTTGATCCCGTTTATAATGTTAGTTTTAGTGTTAGTGACCATGTCAGTTCAACAAATTGTATTGTTATTTGATATTAGAGCTAGCAACAAGTTTCAAGCAATCATCGAAAAAGAGTGCCGTGTCGGTGCAAATTAGCCGCGCCTATCGCAATTAACTAAGCGATCTCGTCACGTTGCGGCTAGCGTGACGATGCTCATGCTAATTTTCATGCCTTGAAATATGATAATAGACTAGACTAGATACTTTTATATTTCCTATTTGGGGTTATGAATAGTGTTTCGCTCTGTACTGAAAACATAAATAAGTACCTACCTTCTCAGGATTTTAGTTATATCAATGTAAACCTCTGAACTATATCGCACATGACTTTCAACATGGTATTAAATGTTGATAACGCTGCTACGAGATAATGAAGACAAGAACGTAGAAAACAAATATAGAAATTAACAAAGTCTGATTTTGATTCGATTTGGTTTTATTTTGAAACCAAACAGTGATTAGTATCTAAAGATTATGCTAAGAATTTTATCTAAACATCATTAACAAGTTTTAGCATATTGAAACTATATATATAGTTACGGCTTGTTCTTCTTACATGAATGTTATTTTGATATATTCCCAACTGCCCCATTAACGTCCCATTAAGTTCATCATATGAGCTGACTCGGTTTGGGGGCCTGAACCCCCCCCCCTCTTTTGGGGGAATTAAATTAATAAAAATTACAAATTTAGACAATCAACTCAAGGGGATTTCAGTCTGAAAGGGCTTTGATTGTACATTTCAAATCTAAATTTCGAATCGAATTAGGTACATATAAAACTAACGATATTGAAAAAATAAAGATATATTTCCAACTGCCCCATTAGCGTGAATAATTTGAAATACCTTTGACATACTTTTGACATATATTTAACATACTTTTGACATACTTTTGACATACATTTGCTTTAACACACTTTTATAATTATTTTCACATACTTTTGACATATTTTCGATATAAAGTATATATATAAAAATATTATTAAATAATAAATACTGATTTATTGACAATAACACTTTTCATTAAAAATTTACTATGCAGATATTTAAATTAACAACATTAATGAGAGCCATATTTTACAATTATTTTTCTGTAAGAAAAATAATTGTAAAATATGCTGTGATTGTTGCGATATTATAATATTCAGTTAAACTTCTTGTACATTAGTTTCTATCAAAATAATTATTGTAAAAATGTGATGATTACTGTGATAAAAAAGCTTGATATTTATTATTGTAAGAAAAATAATTGTAAAATATGGCTCTGATTAATGTTGTTTTATTGTAGTACCTAAAGATAGGACCGTTTACAAATATTGTTAATTTAAATACCTGCATACCTAGTGAATTTTTAATGAAAAGTGTTCTTGTCAATAAATCAGTATTTCATTTGCTCGAATTAGTTGGCCTTTTATTTCTTTCTGTTCCTACTCACACTCATTTTTAGTGTAAATATACAGTCAGAAAGTTTGGAATTTCAATATGCAACCAAAAGCATTAATACGACCCAATTATCAAAATGAAAATGGAGCCTTAGGGAATTTCCACGGCAATGGGGCAATTGGAATATGTATGTCAAAACTAAAAATAAAAGTAAAAATTAGAAAATATGACAATATTACGTCACATGTGTCAAAAATATGTCAAAAGTTGTCAAAAATATGTCAAAAGTTGTCGAAAGTATTTCAAAAGTACGTCAAAATAAATATATCAAAATTATGTCAAAAATACGTCAAAAGTATGTCAAATGTATGTCAAATGTATGTCAAAAGTATAGCAAAAGTTTGCCGAAAGTATGTAAAAATAATTATAAAAGTATCTCAAATGTATGTCTAAAGTATATCGAAAATATGTCAAAAGTATGTGAAAAGAATTATAAAAGTGTGTTAAAGCAAATGTGTATCAAAAGTATTTCAAAAGTATGTGAAAAGTATGTCAAAAGAATGTGTAAAGAATTACAAGAGTATGTCTAAAGTGTGTAAAATTATGTCAAAACTGCGTCAAAAGTATGTTAAAGGTATGTCGAAAGTATTTCAAAGGTATGGCAAAAGTATGTCAAAGGTATGTCAACAGTATGTCAAATGTATCTCAAAAGTATTTCAAAAGTAACGTCCCTATCAATGGGGCCGTTGGGAATTTAAATTCCCATCGGCCCCATTGATGGGGACGTTAATGGGGCAGTTGGGAATATATCTTAATTTTTTCAATATCGTTAGATTTATATGTACCTAATTCAATTCGAAATTTAGATTTGAACAACAATCAAAGCCCTTTCAGACTGAAACCCCCTTGAGTTAATTGTCTAAATTTGTAATTTTTATGAATTTAATTCCCCCAAAAGAGAGGGGGGGGGGGGAGGTTCAGGGCTCCCAAACCGATTCAGCTCAAATGATAAACTTATAATGTAGTAAGGTACATATTATTATCTAATTACAAACCTTACATATATGTAAAATCCCATGAAGATCCGATCAAGTTTAATTCTCAGGGAGAAACTGTCCTTCAGGATTAATACTAATCCTGATGACAGCCAGAGACAACTATGTCCATACCGTATTTGTCAAAATTAGTTATCCCTACATATGCACATACCTACATACTACGTACACACCTCCGGCTAATAACATCAACCCTTCTCAGATATTCGGATAAAATTGATTACTAATTATGTTGATAAATAACATGACAATAATGTAATCAAACTTCCGCAAATTTTGGCAATATGCAAAACTAATCAATCACTTATGACAAAATGGGAAATAAATTGCATATTAACATTATAATAGCACAAATTAACTTTAGGGACCGTGAAATTTCATCGTTGTTGCTTCAGATATATCGCGTGATTTGGAATTCGCTGGTTACGTAGTTTCTGATATTTAACGTAATTAAATTATGTGATGTAATGGTATACCTAATCCATAAAATGTCTGTAAGTATTGTAACCCAAAGTTTTGTACTGTTGCCTGGAAAAGACAGCTATAAAGACAGCTCTGATTGTAATAATTATAATATATATGTCGTGGCGATATCATAGGATTGATCATTTCATGAAATAGTTGGCCACGTCAATTAAAAAGTTATATTACATTAAATTATCGGTCACATCATGAAATGGTTTGGACAGATGAATGAACAATCAGCTTGTGACGATATAAACAGCTAAACGCAACGAATACTTCAGCTGCTTATGATTATTATAGTCAAACATTAGTGATCATATCGTAAAATAAGTATAATAAAAAATAAATAAAATAACTTGCTTTGTAACTTTTACGTTTTTTTTTTCCTTTTCCTGCTTTCGCCTTCGACATGTTTTTTTTTGGCCTTGGAACCTATTTGTTTGAACACCTATGGTATCATGAAACTCAATATTAATTATATGGCCAAACATTGTTTAAAATAACATTAAACTTTGATGTTTCAAGAATATGGTCAGTTTTATTTAAGCATAGGCATTTCATGTAATAGAACCACTTCATGAAACTATCGACCACGTCATGAAGTTATAAATTCTATGATATGGCTACAACATTTATAAGTAAAGAAAAACAGATATTGTGAACTTTTATTTTATACTTATTGCAATACATCTACCTATCTAATAAAGGCGAGTTAATAACGCTTCTTATTAATCAGTAAAGTGATAAACTTTAACTGAAACTATAGTCTGTATAAGTAATACTTTTTTTTTTTTTTTTTTAGTAAGTATATGTTCTGTTGGTCTATAGCTGACCTCTACAGCGTCACCGGACGGTGGGGCGGGCGCAAAAGCGCTCCGCCGCAATGCGTGACCCAGAAGGCGCACGCCAAAGTTAATTTTTGGCCACTTGCTCAAGGGCACGTAGGGGGTACGAACCTCGGCTTGGACAGTTGCCATTGATTACTTGGGGAGTATCGAACTAATTCTAATATCTACCTAGTACCTAGTAGTAGGTAGATAGACGCGCGTTTTCTCCTCGATCCAAATTTTCACGTTATTTAAGCTTGAAGCACAGAATATAATAGTACAGTCTTGATGTCAATTCTCGTTGGTATAGAGACAAACAAATCAGATCAATTATCGTTGGTATACAACTTTGTTTTACTTTTCTTCATTCGGGTGTGAAATATCACTTTTGATTGAGAATAAATAGTTTCTATTTATTACAAGGCAATCGACATAGCTAAGAGAATAAGTATGCTGAAGTGGCAATGGGCTGGTCACATCTCTCGCAGAACCGAAAACCGAGTAGGAGTAGAGAAACGAGTTTTAGAGTGGAGACCTCGTTTAGGCAAATGTAGTGTGGGACGCCCGCCGGCCAGGTGGAGAGACGACTTGTGAAAGACACCTGGCAGCAACTGGATGAGAAGAGTTGAAGATCGGGCTCAGTGGCATTAATTGGGAGAGGCCTATGTCCAGCAGTGGACTAGTATTATATAGGCTTATGATGATGATGATGTTGATGATTTATTACAAACTAAAATTATTATTTTAAATAATTTTACAATAAGATTAAATAAACAGGTACATCATCATCAAAGAGAAAAAACACGATTGCTTGGCCTAAAAAAGAAACTTAAAAACAACCTATGACACTCGGGTAGGATTCATTCTAACGATACCCCATACATCCAAATCTGTTCAAGCATTTAAAAGTTATGGTGGAACAAAGAGACTCACGTACAAACATGAATCCTAAAAACATTACAAGCACAGGTTTAAGTACAGACTAGAGTACACTACACCCTTAAGAAAATAATACTCCAGCAACTATACAAGACTTAGTTAGATATCTCAATCAAAAGTTATACTTAAACGGGTTACAATCATTAAGTTCTCAAGTTATAATGATGTAACACAATATTTGTTGCAATTACTAGTTGAGAAGACACCGAAGTTTCACTTGAGGAGAAGTTACGTAACTTTTCGCCTTCTCGATTTCCTAAAGGGATATCTTCCCTGTTGTTTTTAATTGCTATAGGTAGGTAGGTAGCTAACTACGAAGTTAAAGCTAAAGCAAATACTATCAAATAGAAGAACTTCGTTCAACTTCCGACTAAGTTTTTTGGCACAAAATGATAAGAAGCCTAATTGCCTAAGGACATTTGCCACGCGAGGCTCTGGAGCCCAATTTTCGCGCAAATAGACATATGTCGAATTCGAAATATGTCGAAAAAAAATGGCGTATTTCGATCCAAAACTAATTTCCAATTCTCGGAAAGTCACGATGAGATATGTCTACGCCCAGCGCTCGACATGAAACGGAATAAACGTGATTTCGATGAGAAGTCGAAACGTTTGTTAACTATGTAGGCCGTTCGTTTTAAAGCAAATGGCGAAAAACGCTATTTATGATCACATTCCAATTTTACCATTCCCTTTGGACATTTGTGGGCGAAATTAGCGTTATTAAATGTTTTCGATCACCGTTCGTTTTGCATGTTGAGAGAGATGAGATATGGAGATGAGTGAATATCATAAGTTTATCTTGGCTAGTAGGTACATCTAAACTATTCTTCATAAATCTCAAAAATAATAATAATAATAATATATTCGGGACATTTCCACACCAATTATCTAGCCCCAAACTAGGATAACCTGTGCTATGGGTACTAGATAACGGATAAACATACATAGATAAGAATATTAACATCCATGACTCGGAAACAAACATTTCTGCTCATCACACAAATGATTGCACCTTGCAGGATTCGAACCCGCGACCGTTCGATTTCGTACCTAGGATCTCTAGCCACGAGACCAACCGGTCGTCAAAAAAAAAAAGTGCAAAGTGCGTTTTCCATCGCTCCGTCCTTCGGAGGGCACGTTAAGCTGTCGGTCCCGGCTGTTATTGATTAATAGCAGTCGTTAAGCCATCTCAGAGGCCCTCGGATGGCTTGACAAACTCTGACATCAGAGGCCAGCACTACCTCATACGACAAACAAACAAACAAACAATCTCAAAATATTCAGCCCTTCAGCTAGTATCATTATTAAAAAAATGAGCCATCGCGGGATGCGTGACAGATGTGAAACATCTAAAATCGCCGAGCCGATGAGATACGAAAAAAAAACTATACTATACTACAAAAATATGATAAAATAGCATAAATAATTTCATACCCTAAAAAACCCTGTGAGTTCAATTTTACTCTAAATCTAGGAAAAAATACCTAAAGGTGGCATCACTTTCACGCTTGGCACTTGGCTGGCAGTCGGTCACCAGCAATCTTGGCATAGATGATAAATATTTCAATTTGACATTGCAGAAAACACATTTCGTTTCATGCTAAAGAACATAGTTTGATATTAAAAAAATTGGTTTGAAAACTGTCTACTTTGTATAAATTGATTCAATAATGTATAAAATGTATGTATTATACGTTAATACATAATTTACATATTTTTAAATAATTAAAATCTACAGTCGTGATGTTTCTCGATTTTAGGCCAACGCAGTCGAGAAAACGGAACGTATTTTCAAATTTCTACGAAAAAACGATGACCAAAATCTCGTAATCACCGAGAATGCAGTTTTTGGAAATTGTAGACATTTAGCGAAATATTTCGTAGAGATTTAAAATTAGAGATAATCTTGAATCCGACATATGTCTATTTGCGCGAGAATTGGGCTCCTGCTCTTTTATCGTGTTCCTATTTTTTTTCCTACTAGTAGGACCACGAGAGTATGCTGTTTCTCGTGGTCCCAATTTTTCAAGAAATATTTAATGGTTTCAAACTAAAAAGTACCAGGCAAACATAGGTCCCTTTAATGTTACCCAATTGCAGAAGCATGAAGATAGGTAGGGCGAATATTTGTGATTTTATTTCTTGCCTGCTTCTGCATTTGGGTAAAATCCTATTTTTGCTCGTGGTCAGGACAAAATAGAAGTTCCAAGAGAATTACAATTGTAATTTTTCTTTGTGGATATTTAGGTATACCTACAGAGTGTTTTAGTTTTAAATATTTCATGAAAAATTTGCAGTAGGACCACAAGAAACAGAAAAACCTCGTGGTCTTACTAGCAGGACAAAAAAAGTAGGGCCACGAGAATAGACCCGAGGCACTGATGAGATGGGATGGTGCAGGTTTTAGGTCCGACCATAACCTAAATTTTTCTATCAGAACAAAATTAAGATTAAGTAAACAATAATTAATTAGTGATTAATAACTTTTTTTACTTGTTGAAAATACTATAAAACTATTTATTGACACCAACATTAAGGGACAAAATAAATGTACTTGAGAATATTTTATCGATAATATATTTTAATAAATGGAGATATCATTAACTACTTAATGCTTCCTAAACATTATTTAAAAAAAAAAAAACACACGCATGAAAATTTTACAAAATGAGTTTTTGATTTGTTTTCCCAATTTGCACTAATTCTTCGCGCTTTGGGTGGACGATAATTTATGAGACCCTGTATTATAAGGAAGTAAATGATGCTTCTGATGACTGCTGGGTGACATTATAGTGAGGTCTTCGATTAAGAATGATGGTCGGTTTGATCGATTAGGTATATCGGAACTGCAAATGTGATTATATGATGATATATTGTTGATAGGTAGGTTTTGTGTATCTGTACTAGTCATAAAGCAGATACAAAAAAGTTAGAACATTGAAGATAAAGGGGTCCTTACATTTACCTGGCATACCTTTACATGTTATACCAACACACCAACAATTTTGAAAAATTCACGTAATCGCGGCTACTGATCAAACCTTAATAAATCGATAGACTATTCCATATTTTTTTTGTTACCTTCACTGTATCCTAACATGTCGCATTTCTGAGATATTGGAGCTCAAAGATAACAAAGATTTAAGAATTTAATTCTCAAAAGAATTTACAAATTCACTTAGACAGAAAATACAGGATATTTATGTATAAATTTTATGCGCCATTAAGCGTAGTAAATGCGTAATTAGTATCATAATACAATTTCTAACTCAACATATGACAATATAATTAACATTCTATACCGTTAAATTATCTTAACTTTATGGATCCCATTATCGAGTTCATGTTTAGTGCACACATTGGATAGAGAGTAAATACATAAGCGACCCGATAAAGGTGGCAGTTGAAGAATATCTTACAGGCACTCAAGTGGTCTCGAACGTCACAATGCCAAATCGGAAGAATTTCCTAAAATCGGTAAAAATTGTCCAATAAAACGGTATATATGAAATATACAATATATTTGTGTTTTTGTTTTTTGAGGAAAAATTGTAGGTAGATCAAATTGACTTGAACTGAGACTAAATTTGGACTATTTCTAAAAACCGGGCTTCAGATAATGTTTTTGTTCGTTCGTGCGGCTCAGTAGGGTATAAGATGCTGCAGCATAACATACGATACGATACGACATCTGTGTCCATAAAATTTCAACGATTTTTAAAATCAATATCTTCGATTGGAATCCTTGTTAAATAATCTTATTACAAAGCAATCAATGAGCGTTCCTAATGTTTGACTTACGTTTTCATATAAAATATTAATTTTCGAGTGTTCTGCCTGCAGTTCTAAGTTTAAATCGTTAAATAATGGTAACACAGAATATAAAAATTGAATTTTCAGAAAACGGTAGATACGTAGTTGGTTTTCGGTATATCGGAAGTAATACCGAAAAATCGGTAGGTTCGAGACCTACCGATTTTTCGGTAGGCATCACTCTATAGGCAGATAATCACGTAGTGTACACAAGTTTATATTATGTCGGAGCTAGAGCGATGATCCGCCGCATTGATGTATGGGCCTGCACGTTGGACTAATTGGTCCCATGGTATTCGGAGCACGGACTGTTTGCAGGCGTCTCGCCGCGTCGGATGGAAGGTAATTTTTCCAGACTCAAGTTTCAAACTGATTTCAGATTTTATTATTGTTCGGGTGAGCATGACTATGCATTTATCTAGTGTTAAGTAACTACTTATTAAGATTTTACATGTCGAATGTTTTTCAAAATTCTACCACCATAATTTTAACTACCATAATTTCAGTCAAGAAATTTCAAAAATTAAGATTGGATCAAAACGGTTCTATGATATCATCGAATTGAATACAATACAAACACCAATTTGTCCAAATTGATTTGGAAATCTATTTCACTTGATCAATAAGAACAATCTTCTTCCAATCTATTATCTAAAATGTAGAAAATGTAAAGATAACAAAGACTCTTCAACCGAAAATGGAGTCCACAATCCCTCATTTTGTGATTCAAAACGAATGCAAATATTATAGGGCATAATAATGTTTTTCTTAGATCGTATATTATACTTGTGGTTTTTCTATCCACTTGCTCGCTTCTTTCATATTATTTTACCATTGAAAATATTTATGTTCCTAGTAACAATTTTTTTTTTTCTATAACATAAAAACAATACGTTATTTTATAAATCATCTGTAGGTCTTTGAAAACAGTATATCCACAGAGTTTCTTTCTGTTTTTCATCGGTAGCGAGCGAGTTATCTATATCCATATATCCATACATATGTGTTGATAAATATCAAACGGGACAAGGAAACCAATGTTTTAGCGTCTTAGCTTTAATTTTGAGGTTTATAGAATACAGTGCTGCTGCTGCTGTAATACTATTTAGGACCATGTCTTAGAGCAACACAAAAAAACTGTATACCGTATGTATGTAGTAGCACTGGACTTTAGTAATTTAAATATTTTAATTCTATGAATATTCTGTTAATAATTTTCCAGTCACCTAAGTACCAATATAGTAAGCCAACAAGCAAAAAAAAAACAACACATAATTAGGAGGTTGCTATAAGTTTCGACTCATTACTCATCCAAGTCATCCAACCCTTGTATAACACAATTACTCAAACCTGACTTACACCGCTTTATGTGTTTAGTGCAGTTTAACCTACTTGTGTTATACTAAATTCTTGCGTCTTCTGTATATTGTTTTAGTTCGCCTTTAAATTTCCTTTCTTCCATGCTATTCAGGTTCTACAATGCTGATTGTTTCCTCCATAATTCATTAAAATTGCAAGAGCACTCCAGTGGAGCCTTGACATTCAAACAAGAATGACGGCCAAGATACTGCTCATTAGTGTCTGTGATTGGTCGAATTGGCTGTCGGTGAGCTTGATATACACTGACAGTGTCCTATGCGATTTTGAAAAAAGAGTTAAGTTTTAAAGCCATATTTCAGAGTATAATGTATTTAGAGATGTTCAATTCTGTGAGTTTATAGACAAATACAGAATATTTTTTTGAAATGGGGCGGTACTTTAACCGTTGAAGCCACAGGAAAACTACATAAATATTAATTACAATTTTTTATTTATATTTTGACCTGCATTCACAGATTTTGGAAAAAAAAACAGTCAGCAAGAATATAGTCAATTTACACAAACTTTTTTTGATTTCCTGTTCCCAAGAAATTTATCATAAGAAACTCAAACTTATCTCTCTCATACAATAATAACAGAAATCAGAGCTAATGCAGAAATTTCACCAAAGCTATTGCACGCCGCAAGCAATGCTAAGTAGAATACTTGTACTATAAATTATTTTGTGGTAGAAATAACTTACGAGAATAACTTGAGCTTAGGATGCTCGCAAAGCTTTTTATAGAACTTAGTTGCGGGGAATGAACTTCACACACCGTTTTCTGTTTACAGTAGTTTGGAGTAGGTATTCAAAAAGTTACGTAAAAGTTTGTTTCACATAGCTATTAACTGCTAAGTTGTAAAACTAAGCAACATTGCAAGTAGGTATTACTTACATTGCAAGTATTGCAGGAAATGTTGTCCTTTTACCTGAGTACGGCGGAGCAAGGGAAGGGTAATGAGTTTAACAGTCTATGTATGTGGATGTTCCACCATAGCATCGCCCCTATAGGTCCGATTTTGAGAAGCGAGGTATCAATCGATTCGTCTTCATCGATAGTGTAATTGGCATTTTTTTATCCGACTATACTGAAGCAAAGGAAGGGTTATGTGTTCAAACTAAAAATTTGGTCCGATTTTGACAAGCGAGGTATCAATCAATTCGTCTTCATTGATAGAGTGTCATAGGGAATTGTTTTATCTAAGCAAAGGAAGGGTTACGTGTTCAAACTAAAAACTTGGGCCGATTTTGACAAGCGAGGTATCAATCATTGATAGAGTGTCATAGGCAATTGTTTTATCTAAGCAAAGGAAGGGTTACGTGCTCAAACTAAAAACTTGGGCCGATTTTGACAAGCGAGGTATCAATCAATTCGTCTTCATTGATAGAGTGTCATAGGCAATTGTTTTATCTAAGCAAAGGAAGGGTTACGTGTTCAAACTAAAAACTTGGTCCGATTTTGACAAGCGAGGTATCAATCATTGATAGAGTGTCATAGGCAATTTTTTACATAGGGTTTTAGTTATTGTTGAACTTATGTCTTGAATATAAAAAATCTAAAGCTTGTTTGCCTCTTTTTAGTTTTGTTCGCTGTCGAGGTTTTTATTTTATATTTTAATAACTATATTTTATTCCAAATCTTTAATATTGTAGAGTGTGGAACGCCGTATTACTTTGCAATATCCCTATTAAGCTCACCGTTTTCTAATCGCCATATGATTTAAGTTTTCTTCATTATTAAACACTTTTATCTTTTTTTTGGGACATGGTGACAAAAAAGCATGATCCAAATCAACCATATATGCACCTATAAGCTGTCAACTACATATGTTTTATGCGCACTAAATCAAGCGTAAAATGTTCAAGCTAAAATGGCATAAGGTGCAGGCGGGGTGGGAGAAAGTGCGAAAGTTAATATAAGACAAATCTTCCTTAAATAATTACAATAAGGTTCAAAATAGTGTGTTATGTTTTAGTGAAAAAATATGACGGTTGATCGTTATAGCCGATAAAATCCGATGTTGGTTCGTCGCTATAACCCGTATACTCTCTTTATGCTTTCTATACTAATATTATAAACAGGAAAGATTTGATTGTTTGTTTGTAACGGATAAACTCAAAAAATACAGGTCCCATTTAAAAAAATATTTCACATAAAGAAAGCTAAATTATCAGCGAGTAACACCAGCAGGATTTTATTTGTCAAAAAATTAGAGTTCCCTTCGAAAATTGCAATAATGAAAACCGAGGTATTAAATTTTGCAAAAAAACTAGATTACTTTGTATCACAAACCAAAGAGTATATAAATACTACGTAAAATCACAAACTAAGAAGGAGATACGGGTCTTTCTATATCGTAGAAAGACTATACTCGCGTCTACGTTGTATATGGAACGTTGCCATGGAAACGAAATCACAGAACATCTAATAATCATTGACGTAGGAAATGCTCTATGCTAATAATACACGAAATAGTAACCGTAATTCAACCTCCTTGCGTTAAACAGAATAATGCTATAGACGAAATGGTACGTGAGTACAAAACCTATAGGTAAACATAAACATTTTGTGTAAGAAATTGTTGTTGTTCTATTTGTCTAGATAAAGTACCTACTAATTTTATCTTTCTATATATCTAACTGTGCGAAGCCGGGGCAGGTCGCTAGTAACCAATATGTCGCTTTATCCGATGTTGTTTTATATAAGAACTTACATACAGGACTTAGACGTTACGTTATAACCGATCCGTCGTTATAACCGGCTTTGAGGGTAAAAATTGTAACAGCTATCAGCCCATTATTCGTTTATAGTAGTGGTTTATACATAATACTTACTTACTCTATGTATAGGTGAGCTATTAACTATAAAGAGGCCTGAAATGTATTCATTTGCCTTTGTAGCAAGCTCCATTGCGTCGATGAAAGAGAAATAATTGCCTCAAAACTCGAACGAAACCGATCATTTTCCTTTCAAAAGGTTACAAATTGCCTAGTTGCTATAATATGGTACAGGTACATGTTGTCTTGCTAAAGAATCTCGCGTTTTTAAACAAAAATTCAAGATGAAATTTTATACACTATTCTGGATATTCAAGCAGTCATTGTCCTGTTTTTCTTAAGAATAGGTATGTCATCTGAGATTGGTATAAATAAAAAAGAGACGACAACAACAGCCTCAGCTGAACTTCACTGTCTGTTTTTTATTCGTTTCAAGGTCAAATAATTGAACCCCGCTTTTACTTTGAAGAAATCATTCATGTTGTACTAGAATATTACATACAACTTCCTTGCTGACACCACACCTCACTTGCACGTAGTATTTTGTATTCTCTTTGCACTTGCAATCAAATATATTGACGTGATATTTGTGATCAAACGATTCTGTAATTTAAAAAAAAAACTGATTTGAAAATATCTTTTTAATCGTCAGCTAATGCTTCGATTTATAAAGGTCAGCCCATAATGTCATTCGTTTACGGACCCACGCACGGTAAGGCAACGTTTACACGACACATGGATATTTAAAATGTCAGCCGGCTGACCCGTGTAAGGTTGGGAGTCTGTGCCAGCTTGCATTGACTTGTTTATTCTTAAAACAAGATAGTTAATTTAATAAAATGTTTCCTACATTATAATGAAGCTGGACATTACAATGTATTGAAATATCTATATGTATAATGTATTCTTGAAATACACAATACTGTACCTGCAGCACAGAATATATACACTAACGCGAACCTGAAGCTCGCATACTAAAGTTCTTTGGACACGTTTCGAGACGGAACAATGACTCCATAGAGCGTCTTGTCGTTCAGGGCAAAGTGGAAGGTACCAGACCGCGTGGAAGGCCTCCCATGTGATGGATAGACCAGATTAAATCAGCTTTGGACGGCCCCTTACATGAGTGTACAAAGACTAAAAATCGGGAAAGGTTGCGAGACATCGTGAGGCGAGCAACATCAGCCCCAGACAATAGTACTACATGACGACCACGACCGCTCTGCCAAGAGCGACACGACCCAGAACAAGTACCTAAAGCATATTGTATTATTATTCGCAGACCTATTAGTCAATCAAGACATCGCATTAAAATAATTTTAAAGACTCGTGAAATCCTGTTTACCATTACGTTTGTGGAATGCCCTCATTCATTATTATCAGCCACTTCTCTGTCTACTGTTTGTTACATTTATTTTTAGGTGTTGCCACGCTTTTCTGTCATGTTTTTACTATGTTTTTGTTTATAAATCACTTTTACGTGCTGCCACGCTTTTCGATCATGTTTTTACCATGTTTGTTTGCAAATACCTGTCTACGATGGATAAATCTCCAATCCACTATTTGAGTAAATTTCATCAGCTGACACTCCCACATTGTATCTTATTCTCTTTAACTTAGTGATTAAATCCAACACTGTCTGTCGGAATATATTTAGTCTATTTCAATATTCGCACACCGGGTGTTAATTTTACATAGTGTATGTAGTGACAGGATCATTCGCGTAAAGTTCGGATAAGCCAACAGATAAAAACGGTCTGTGAAAATGTGCGGACCGTACCATAGAATAAATAATAGTAATAGTAATAATAGTAGTAGGAGTGGTATGTTACGCCCGTACTTAAATTAGGGATGGTAGTTAATGTAAAATAAGCTGAGGAAGTCTTATTTTAAATAGTTTTTATAGTAACATTAATATTATTCACAACACTTTTATCATTACTTCAGCCGGTCCTTAATCCGACGTCTGCAGGCTCCCAGTGAGTGATAATCTTCGCCCCTTCGCCCATCTTACGGGAAGTTCTACATATTTTAACCCATTGACTGCCGACTACGAATAAACTCGTAGTTGGTAAAGGTCGCGTCACGTAAAAAGAACGCTGGCGGTTAGGCTGCGCATTAGGCAATTTATCGGTCTATTTGGTGGCTAATTCTATCTATTTGGTGGTCCATTTGGTAGTGAAAGACTTAATCATTATTTAAAACAATAGGCCTACTACTTTTGTGCGCGAGTGTACCCATGCGCAAACACACCCCCTCCACTTTCTTCCAGCGTTCTTTTTACATGACGCGACCTACGAGTATATCTAAGGAGGATGCGAGCTACTAGTTTAGTCGTAGTGGTTTAGGTAGACATAGAATGAAACTTAAAGGTGTTGGCGTGCTTTGTTTAGGTTAGCACCTGTAATAAACAAAAACGAGAAAAGTACTAGAATTCCTTAACTTTGGAAAAAATTGCACTTTTTAGAACTAGTAATTTCGACTTTAATTATTTTTGTGCATGTAAATTAAAGTTTATAAAAATAATAGCAACTTGTTATACGATTGCCCCAAAAAGGAGTGTACTTAATATTTTTAACGAGTTTAAAAAAAACTCGTAAAATCTTCTTGCGAGACGATTTGTGATGACTAGCGATGAAAGTTGCGAAAAATACATTTTGCTTGTTTCGAAACTTTGTATCTTTCCTGTAAAAATACTGGTAATTATCCCAAAAAAAGACAAATTTGACGTTCGTCTGCAAATCACAATTATTCACTTCTTTTTTTTTAGAAACTATATGTGCTGTTGGTCTATAGCTGACCTCTACAGCGTCACCGGACGGTCGGCCGCAATGCGTGACGCAGAAGGTGCACGCCAAAGTTAAGTTTTGGCGACTTGCTCAAGGGCACCCAGGGGGTACGAACCTCGGCTTGGACAGTCGGACAGACGGATTGGACGAATCTATCGCTGCCTGCACTGCGGCAGCGATTTCATCATCCGGATCGCTCAAAATGTCTCGAGGGCGTCTACGGAGGGGTCGTGCGTCTGTTGTGGCGTCTGTCGAGCAGTCAAAGGCCTGAACTACTAGAGGGTTAGGGAGATGGGGTGCCGCGTCAAAGTAGCGGCGAGAGGATTTTTTCATGTATTGAACTATCGAGGGAAGCTCGAGATCGCTGTGCAGGTCGATGTTCCTCTGATACCAGGGGGCATCTACTGCACAGCGAACGAATTTATTTTGTAAAGTCTATAGTTTCTCTAGGAAAATGCGGGAGGTGTGAGCCTAGGAGTAACGCAGGTTTTGTAGAGTGTAAACCTATTTCTAAGAGACATTTTACTGTGCCTGCCTAGGAGTAAAGCGAGGCGGTATTGGTAGAATGCCGCCCTTTTGTGAACAGTGCTGATGTGCTGATTGAAGTTGAATCGATAGTCAAGGGTGACTCCTAAGTATTTGGTTGACCTTTCCCACGGTATGGGTCGGTAATTAATCGTGATCTTGTCTATTGGAAAATAGCGTTTAACCCCGTGAGTGAAACGCATCGCTACGCTCTTCTCGGGATTAACCGTTATTCGCCAGTTGCGGAACCATCCATCCATCGTTGGATGTCTCTTTGTAGAACGGTTGGTTTCCATCCGGGGGAATAAATCACGGTGTCATCCGCAAAGAGAGCGATCTCTACTTTTGGAGTGCGGGGAAATCGCTTCTGTAAAGCGTAAACAGTAGTGGAGACAGCATGGAGCCTTGAGGGACTCCGGCTCTGATGGGATGGGGGGATGATTGGTCACCCTCGACACGATAGCGGAAGCTCCGGTTGGTGAGGTAGTCTTGTACTGTAAGCACTAGACGATCTGGCAACCCGAGCTGGTACAGCTTGTATATCAGCCCGGCGTGCCAGACCTTGTCAAAAGCCTTCGCCACGTCTAGAAAGACGGCTATCGTGGTTTATGAGTTTTTTTGATTTTCGCGACGGACCGGAGTCGATTCAGAAGGATTCGCTCGTAGATCTTCCCCAGAGAGCTGATGAGACAGATAGGACTGTAGCTGGAGGGCTCGGATGCCTTTTTTCCTGGTTTGTGAATGCCGATGACGTCAGCACTCTTTCAGGCGTCGGGGACTATTATACACGTATATTTTTCATTTTTAACAATCAAAGGAAAAAAAGTTGCCTAATGATATTAATTACTTACTTATGAAAATTTATTATATATGACATGTTTTTGAGTTGACTAAGTTTGAGAGTTATTATTAGATACTATTAAAATTTATTATTATTTATAATGTTTAAATATTTTATAATTATAAATCTAAACCTTAAATAGCTAATCATCATCATCATCATGTCAGCCTTTAGAAGTCCACTTCTGAACATAGGCCTCCGCCAAAGAGCGTCATGACTAGCGATCTTGTGCCAACTTCATCCACCGACTTCCTGCGATGGCTACAATGTCGTCGGTCCATCGTGTGGGGGGTCTCCCCACACTTCGCTTGCTTGTTCATGGCCGCCGTTCGAGAACCTTTATTCCCCAGCGGTTGTCGGTTCTGCGAACTATATGGCCTGCCCATTGCCACTTCAACTTGCAAATTCTGAGAGCTATGTCGGTTACCTTCGTTCTTCTACGGATATCCTCATTTCTGATTCACGTCTCAGTGCCGTATGTCATCACTGGCAACACGCACTGATTATAAACTTTCGTCTTGAGGCTCTGCGGTATCTGCGACGAGAAGATATGGCGTAATTTCCCGAACGCTGCCCATCCATAAAGGTTCTCGAATGGCGACCACGAACAAGCAAACGAAGTGTAGAGAGACCCCCCACACAATGGACCGATGACATTGTGGCCATCGCAGGAAGTCGATCGATGGAGGTGGCACAAGATCGCTCGTCATGGCGCTCTTTGGGGGAGTCCTATGTTCAGCAGTGCACAAAGGCTGACATGATGATGATTATGAATACAATAAATTATTCTATGGTGGCAAATAATTTCAGGTTCTAAACATTTTAGCCAGTCAATGGGTTAATACTAAGTTTTTAATATTATATAAATTTACCCACCGGTAAAAAGAAAAAGAGAATTGCTAATGGAGCTACGGAAGTAGGGTGTAATTCTATTGAATAAATGAGCACTCTTGGGAGTATTATACCTACTACTTATTTTCCTAATGACTCTGTAATGCCTATTTCACACTAGAGCAGGACAAAAAGAAAGAACAAAAGGAATAAAGAAAGATATACCGTTCAGCTCCATTTTCTACAATTCTATTCGAAATTAATAGAATAGTGGGCAATTAAATTACGGAAAGTAAAGTCATGGACTCAATACAAGTCTAGTTTCAAGGCAATAATAGAGAGCAAAAGAATAGGAACTGCCCTAAAAAAATATAGCGTTATGATTACTATTTAGAACAGCGCGTATAATAGTAGCGTGGAATAGTAGCATCCACTGCTCTGCGTCACTTCCCTGCTCTCGCGTGAAATAGGCTTAATATTTACTTACTATCAGCCAAGTACAGGACTTACCTGGAAAAAAATAAACACGAGTCAGTCATAACAGTTGTTCTTATTAAAAAAACAGTAACATTTCTATCTAAATTAATTGCAATATTAGCCGTGTTGGTTGTTTAGTTTCAACAAAACTGCCAAAGCTGCAATAGATGACGTCACCATCCCCGTAAGACAGTATAAAAGCTGGAGGAACAATTTGGATAACGGAGTAGTACCATAGTGCATATATAGTTTACTAGCTGCGCCCAGCGGTTTCACCCGCGTGAGGGATGATGATGATGATGATGATGATGAAAAGTATCCTATGTGTTATTCCAGGGTATGAGCTATCTCCAATTCAAAATTCATCAAAATCCGTTCTGCCGTTTGAGAGTTAAGTATGATGATGATGAAAAGTATTTTATGTTTTATTCCAGGGTATAAGCAATCTCTATAACAAATTTCATCAAAATCCTTTCAGCCGTTTGAGAGTGAAGTATGATGATGATGGTGAAAAGTATTGTATGTGTTATTCCAGGGTATAAGCTATCTCCATTCCAAATTTCATCAAAATCCCTTAAATCTTTTTGAGAGTGAAGTATGATGATGATGATAATGATGAAAAGTATCCTTTGTGTTATTCCAGGGAATAAGCTATCTCCATTCCAAATTCCATCAAAATCTGTTCAGTGACTTGAGAGTGAAGTATTATGATGTTGATCATGATGATGAAAAGTATCCAATACTTTATTCAAAATTTCATCAAAATCAGTCCAGCCGTTATCGCGTTAAAACTCCCCAAACAAACAGACAAGGTTGCACTTTTATATAGTACGGTGTAGTACGGCGTAGTATAGTGTGTTGTAGTACGGTGAATACTACAACACACTATACTAACGCCGGCCTTATTTACGGCCGAATTAATGCTTGTTTTGCACAGAGCCAGATGATGCATGCGGGTTCGAGTCCAGTCGTTCCTTTACAAAATGATAACTCATATCAAGAAGTAAGGGTATAAGGTTTTGGTACAACAGTACATCATCATCAGGCAGCGATCTGAAATAAGGTACTAAGTGACAAGACGAAACAGTCGATCACCTCATGGTAAGCGCCAATTCTGCCCATATAAAGTGCAGTACCTACCGCCACAGATTAACTAATATCACTTTGGATTAATCTAGTTTAACCCAGAACTTATTGCAAAATCTTTCGCGACTCTGCATTGCGCTCTCCACCCCGAGAAGTCTCATTTGCCCAGTAATTTCACAGGAAACAGTGCTCTTTAAACCCGCAGACTGCTTGATGGCTGAATATCTGGCAAAGGTGTGGGAGCTACTTCTCCAGGCAAGATTATAGACCTATTTCCTGACAAACAGAGCAGTTCGATTCACCCAACACCAAAAATACTGTTAATGTTTATTTCCGACACAAGTACATTACATTTAGCGAAATTCACGACCTAGGAACAATAAAACAGCTACGACATAAAACGACTGAGCGCTGAGAAAAAAGGCTTAACAGTCCGACCGAAATTAAGACTGGCTAATAAAAACCTCTACTAAGTCCACAAATAGCAGGACATTTGCTAAAGTCTAACAACTCGACCCGTTGTTAGACCCCATTCCTTGTTCGTAAGAGGTCAACTAACTAATTCCTTGTTATGTCAGCATCTCAAGAAATTACACAAAACTAGCTGAAAAGCTAAAAAACACGCCTGCCCGCCAAAAAATAACTTATGCCAATAAATCGTATTCTGTCGGAATGTGCTTATCAAGGCCTTTAATTTGATACTTATCCATATGGCAAAATTGGAAAAAAAACATATGAAAATGGGGCCATACTGAATATTTTCAAATAAAAAACATACATAATACAATCGAACATAATTAACAGTCTCCTTTTGTGAAGTTGCTTAAAAATAATCTTATGTTACACGGGGGGTGTAAGGATTCTAACGATACCCCAATCGTCTAAATCTGTTCAGGCATATAAAAGTTATGATGGAATAAATAAACTCACATAAACAAACAAACAGACAAACATACATACATACAAACATACATACAAACATACATACAAATATACATACAAATATACATACAAACATACATACAAACATACATTACATACAAACATACATACAGACATACATACTAACAAACAAACAAACATTTGATTGCTAAAAAAATTACACTTCTTTTTTGGGCAGTCGTGTAAAAACCGGCCAAGTGCGAGTCAGACCCGTGCAACTTGGTATGTAAATAGTTCGTACATCACGGAAATCGAGACAAGTTTTTTTTTTTAAATTACCTTCTTATTTACGGATTTTGGATTTTCCCCTTTACTTGTGCTATAATACTGATTCTAGGTCAACGGGAAGTACCCTAGGGCTTGTACTATTATTTATTCTGTGCCTAGGGTCAGATAATTATGAGACGAAATATACAACTTTTGAGTTTTGAAGTTGTTAAAAATACCTACTCAAAAATATCTCAGAACCTACAATATTGTGCACTAACAAACTATGCGTTTGTTGTGTTGTATGTAAATATCTAAAATAGTATTTTGAACACAAAATACGAATATGGTCTCATTTTTTTCCGCCCTGTTGAGTAAATATGAAACATCGTACATTAAATATAAGACCGCTACTAACTTCTTTAGCTTAGGATTTTTTCCGCCCTGTTGAGTAAATATGAAACATCGTACATTAAATATAAGACCGCTACTAACTTCTATAGCTTAGGATTTTTTCCGCCCTGTTGAGTAAATATGAAACATCGTACATTAAATATAAGACCACTACTAACTTCTTTAGCTTAGGATTTTTTCCGCCCTGTTGAGTAAATATGAAACATCGTACATTAAATATAAGACCGCTACTAACTTCTTTAGCTTAGGATTTTTTCCGCCCTGTGGAGTAAATATGAAACATCGTACATTAAATATAAGACCGCTACTAACTTCTTTAGCTTAGGATTTTTTCCACGTACTGGGTTATTTATTATAAGACATACGAAACTGTTTTGAAAGATTTAGAATTATTTGATTTCTTTAATAAATTTTTGAAAACTTAAACCTTTTACATTACTTTGCTTAGCATTACATCATTCTTTGGAGTGTAATCATTATGTAATCTAAATTAAGTTAAAAAAACACAGTCACATTAATATAACATAAATAAACATAGAAATCACAATTATCAATAACTAGCTGCGCTCCGCGGTTTCACCCGCGTAAGGGATGTTGATGATGATGATGATGATAAAAAGTATCTTATGTGTTATTCAAGGGTGTAAGCTATCTCCGTTCCTAATTTCATCAAAATCCGTTCAGCCGTTTGAGACTGAAGTATGATTCTCATTTATTATTTATATGCTAATCTCGTCACTACTTTAACAAAACAGCTCTCTAACAAATTTAAACATACACAAACTTTCTCATTTATTATTTATATGAAAATCAAAAAAAACAAATAATGCCTCCTAGTTGCACCCCTAGGTACCCCTAGGTGTCAAACTGACAGGTGTCAACACACCTGTCACTTTGATACCTGTTACTTTAATCTCCTGGTACTTAACAATACTTTTTTTTAAATATAATCACAACTATTCAATATTCATGGGGACGTATACTCACTTTTAATAACTTTATTTGTCAATGTCATATCTCCAACTTCTGAGGTGTTTCTGCTCTCCTGGTACTTTGTTTTTTTTTAATATAATCACATTACATAGATTTAATGTTTAATTTCTTGATGGTATGACTTTAATTCCTTGGAAGATGGGACGGCCTTTAGTTTGGGATGCAACTTGTGTCGATGTCGATATCTTGGCGCCGTCTCATCTTCCAGAGACAACAATTCGGGCTGGCGGCGCTGCAACCAACGCAGAAAACCTCAAGCGGCGCAAATATGGGAACCTTGACCGGGGTTACATGTTTGTGCCGTTTGGGGTTGAAACTTTGGGTCCGTGGGGGCCAGGTGGCCACGAAATTTACAGGGACTTGGCAAAACGTGTAGTGGAAGTGACATGTGACAGAATGCTGGCTCCTATTTAGGCCAAAATATTAGTATACAACAATACAGCGTGGCAATGCAGCCAGCATTCTGGCACTTTCCCTTCCTCCGAAGGACTTTTTGATAGTTATGTGTAAATAGTTAAGTTTTTTTTTATTTATATTTTAAAATGAACTTTTGTTTTTTGTACGTTTTATCTTGTAAATAAATTCCCTCATATGTTCATGGGGAGGTATACTCACTTTTAATAACTTTATTTTTCAATGTCATATCTTCAACTTCTTATTTGTTTCTGCTCTCCTGGTACTTTGAAATATTTTTTAATATAATCACACTATTTAATGTTCATGGGGAGGTATACTCACTTTTAATAACTTTATTTGTCAATTTCATATCTCCAACTTCTGAGGTGTTTCTTTTCTCCTGGTACTTAGAAATATTCTTTAAAATATAACACCATTAAATTGATGTTCATGGATGGGGAGGTATAATCAGTTTTAATTACTTTATTTGGCAATTTTGTATCTCCAACTTCTTAAGTGTTTCTACTCTCCTGGTACTTAGAAATACTTTTTTTTAATATTATAATCACACTATTTAATGTTCATGGGGAGGCGGAAAAGGGTGCGATTTTTGAATATCACCGAGTGACTAAATATCAGCGAAATGACTAAAAGTCGCCGATTTCCCAAAAGTCGCATTTTTGAATCTCACTGGTGGGAAAACTTCTCATATCTATGATAATTATCTATCCAAAGATTCGTTAATTCTGAACATTCACTTGTAATATAACATTGAGCATTCGCCTTTTTTTTTTAATTTTGTTGAACTGGACAAAAAATAGAGCCAATCGTTGGTACGAACATTTCGTCGATCATTCTAGTGGACGCTCAAATAAATGCTCGACAAAAATCTATTCATCGGCGGAGAGGACCGGTGCGCCTAGTAACAATGAGAATTGCTCGGCTCGGCAAAAAGCTCGATGATTCATTGGAATGCTCATTAGAATGCTCGTTAGAACGCTCCTGTTTATTACATGTGAGCTTTTACCTGTCATGTATCATTCGCTAGAATGCTTATTACAAAAGAATGCTCAAGTTAATAATCGCCTTTAGAACATAAAATATGTGTTACGAATGCACTTTGATTTGCATCTAAGAGTAGTAAGGTAAATTCGTATTAATGTTATTATTCACATGGTGGCCTAACGGTTCTATAGTGTAATTTAGAATCCAACGATACCGGGTTCAAAACCTAGGCACCAATGACTTTTCTGAGTTATGTGCGTTTTTCCATCGCTCCGTGCTTCGGAGGGCACGTTAAGCAGTCGGTCCCGGCTGTTGATTAATAGCAGTCGTTAAGCCATGTCAGAGGCCCTCAGGCGGCTTGACAAACTCTGACACCAGAGGTCAGCACTACCTCATACGACAAACAAACAAACAATTCACTTCTATATCACGTAATACCAGTAAAACAAACATACGATTTCCGATGATAATAACGAGATATCTGACAAAAATCTTTGTAAAATATACAATATAAAATGTAACGCAATTCCAAGGAGAACTTAAGCGAATGTCGCAAAAATTCATGTCAATTTTAAGTTACTTCTTATTTAATTACTAGCTTTCCCGCCCGCGACTTCATCCGCGCGGACTCCTGTTTATTGCGAAAAAAGCTTCCTATGCTCTTCTAGGATATTAAAAACCAATGCAATAGTAGGTATAGCACCACTCTTGATGTTTTTTGACATACTTGTTATTTCGTTTCCATGGCAACCATTTCTTACAGCGAGTAATCGACATTTTTCCAGTTTTTCCTGATTTCCCGTAGAAACAATTTTCTTACTATTTCCGGGACAAAAATTATCCTATGTTTTATTCCAGGGTACAAGCTATCTCCATTCCAAGTTTTATTAAAATCCGTGCAGCCGTTATCGCCTAAAAGCTCCCCAAACAATTTTTACTTTTATATATTGGTATGGATTTACCAAAATAAAACCTTTAATTACCTACTTATTTGTGTCTCTCCATTGTCCTTGAAATGGCCGCCGCATTTATTATGCAGTTGCCCAACATTGAAGTTGGCTTTAGAAAGGGTACAATGTTCGCCGATTTGCATTAGTTAAAGTTTAATCCGATTTATAACCTTGGACCATAAAAATGAAGACTAGGTATACTATTAGAATAGTAAGTAAGTATACAGTACTTGGAATTTCCATACAAATTGTCTCGATCTGCTAGGGGCTCGCTTTTACGACATTATCTCTACGACAAACATTCGTCTTCGCGACTTTATGACGCATGAAAATAAAACGTCTATTAGACACATGAATACCTCACATGAGCATGAACAGCTGATTATATTCTAATCTGTCGTGTCGATGTTAAAAAAACAGATACCGTTGGTCATGGGCCTGAATAGGATTTGTGTCTAGAAGATGATGCAGTAGATGCCTATTAAGGTACGCCAGACTTTCTAAGAATCTGCAGTCCGCGTATCTAACTTCGTTGTTGATGCACATGAAGCAAAACGGTTTGATTGTAGCTGTATGGATGTGTTTCCCTGTAGTCTAGTCCTGTTTTTGTTTACGTGATATTAAAGCGTGACGTTTTTTCCCCTCTAACTAGATATATGTTGGAACCTCACTCGACGTAGGTATAAGGTAGCCAGAGCCACATGTGTAAAGGATTACAAATGGCAAGAACCTCACCTTTTGCCATTATAACCGCGTTTCCAAAGCGGCATTTGCATAGAGGTATGCCACTATCTAATAAGCTGTTTGTAAGGTTACCGTTTGATGTCTTATTGTGGTACTCAGTTGAAGTAGGTACTTAGTGCGAACTTAGAATGTTGACAATACGAGTAAACAGCACTTATTTAATATCCAAGAGAAGGCCTCTGATTAGAAGGCTGAATAGGTTTACTTACTTATAAGAGTTTTTGGCAGGCGTCCCTAAAATTGTATGATCTCCTCTTTAAACCAGAAACCTGATAATAATAGATTTGATTAAAAATAAAACATGAAATGTTTTGGACTAACTCAATTCCATGAAATGCATGATTAAATATTACTAGCTGAGCCCGCGTGGTCATTTCATGTAAAAGTACTTAAAAAGTAGTACGTATTATTCCAGGACCAAAAGTACAATATACCATATTTCTACAAAATTCGTTCAGCCGTCCAAAAGTTTTTGTCGATTGCTTGGCATCTAATCATTGGATTATGATACTACTTCCCCAACTACCCCAGTTTTTAAGTCAAACCCTAAGCTATCCAACAGTGAACCGCATCGCAATCGGTCCAGTATCACAGAATAAATAATAGTACAAGCCAGTATATAGTTTTACATGATGAGCAAACAAACATACTGATAAACAGACAGACACAATTTAAAAAAGTATTATAACTATTCCTGTTCAGTAGCATATTTTAAGAATCCTAGACCATAATTTTAAATTATCTTCATTGAACAGATTTTTTAGTACTTGCTGCTTTATTATAAGAACTAGTTGTGCCCGTGGCTTCGCATGCATGTTCATTTCTCTAGGTTAATAGTACTCTATGTGCTGTACTTTTCGAGGACCTAAACTACAAATACACCAACATTTGATCGAAATTCCTTCAGCCGTCAAAAAAGTTTTTTATCGATTGCTCGGCATTTACTCTTTGGATTGAGATACCACGTACCCCAGTTTTTAAGTCAAACCCTATGCTTTCCAAAAGTGAAACCCAAATCACGGAAAACTAAAAAACATTTTTACATAACTTTTAAATGCCTGAACTGATTTAGACGTACTGGGTATCCTTCCATACCCCCGAGTAACATAGGAAATTAAACAAAAAATACAATGTGTCGTCAGTATGGCTCCATTTTCAATGCGAAAAATAAAAAAAAACTTCATGTTTTACTATATCAGTATCAAATTGAAGGCACATTCCGACAGTATATAATTTATTGGCATAAGTTCTTTTTTGGCAGGGCAGGCGTGTTTTTTTTAGCTTTTAAGCTATTTATATAAATAGATTGTTATAAAAATGTGAACAACAATATCATAAGGTAATCCCACATCACTATCTTCAAGGTGAAACTTATGTAACTTCCATTACTTAAGATACAATTACTAAGCTATCTACCATACATTTTATGAACTTTTAGAGCTAGCTGAGTAGGTAACGTAAATAAACATAATCATATTTTTTCAAAGCAAATATTCTTTACCTAAAATAATGCAATAGAAACGAAATACTTAGTCTATACAAAGAAGATAATTTAAAAAAAAACGACTAGGTTACTTAAAATAAGCTACTGAACAAGAGTAGAACATTTTCAAAAATCGTGTCTGTCTGTTTGTTTGTTTGTTTGTCTGTATGTTTGTTAGCGCATCACGTAAAAACTACTGCACCGATTGCAATGCAGTGCACTGTTGGATAGCTTAGGGTTTGACTTAAAAACTGGGGTACTTTGTATATCAATCCGATGAGTAAAAGCTGAGCAATCGATAAAAATATTTTTGACGGCTGAAGGCATTTTGATCAAATGTTGGTATATTGGTATTTTAGGTCCTGGAATATCAGATGGAGTAATTTTAACCCAGAGAAATGACCACGCATGAGAAGCCGCGGGCGGGCACAGCTAGTATAATTATAAAATACTAGCTTTCCCGCCCGCGACTTACCGGGACTACTGCGCAGACTACTGTTTAACGCGAAAAAAACATCCTATGTTATTCTAGGATATTAAAAACCAATGCAAAAGTAGGTATAGCGCCAATTGCTCTTGATGTTTTTTGGTATATTTGTTATTTCGTTTCCATGGCAACCGTTTCTTACAGCGAGAAACGAAGATTTTTCCAGTTTTCCCGTGGAAACTTACAATTTTCCGGGATAAAAAGTATCCTATGTTTTATTCTAGGGTATAAGCTATCTCCATTCTAAATTTCATCAATCCGTCCAGCCGTTATCGCGTGAAAGCTCCCCAAATAAACAAACAAACAAACAGACAACGTTTCACTTTTATATATTGGTATGGATGGATTCCCCGTTGAATCCCAATTTGAATATGTACATAGATTATAATCAAGGAGGTTGGATATGCAAAATAATGTAGAACTGCGAGTTTTATAAACACTATCCTATAACTTTAATACACGTGTATATTTATTGTATTTTATTGAAAGATTCCCAGTTTTTTAAAATAGATACATTCCGCCCTTGTATTTCTTTCATCGTTGACTGTTATCATGGATTTCAATTTAATGTAAGAATACTGGTACTCGTGGGTGAGATTTTTTACGATCATGAACGAATCAAGTCAGTGCGAGGAAGTGTATTCATTAACGAATATGCTTTGTCTTCTTGAGTTATGCCACAGAATAAATAATAGTTATGCCCTTTAGAGTTGAGAGAAAGTCCTATAATACCTAGACTCCAAAATAATATAATTTATTCAATATAAACACATCATATTGAAAAATTAAGCCGAAGGTCTTCGCCTTGAATAGCTAGCGTAAAAAATATTTGTTTCGTACTAATGACTACTAATTATTGAACGTAATTATCTCAAAGGTGTGCCATTTCCGCCACAATCAGAGCGTTAATGTTTTTATGATGGAATTTTACATTATCTACCTACTTTATTTTGATCTTTGCGGTTTTCAAAAGCTTGCAACGGACTGTACTGACTTCTTGTGTATGTAAGTAAAAATTATACTATTATATAAAAACAATTATAATATTATATGTTCTAGGCGCGTATCGCTATCGCATACCTAGGTCGTGGAATAACTGACCTACATAGATTAGTAATAGATACGATAAACGTTAGGTACTGTTTATAATTATAGGTAAATATATACATGTAAGTAATAGATTACAATGTATATTATTATATAGGTTATATACATTTTAATTAGTGCTTGTTGTAATATTGGCGTAAATATATATGTATAAAACAGTACCGTGACATCCCAACCTACTGACTGACAGACACCGCACAGCCTCAATCGGTGGAACTAGAGATTTGTAAAATTTGCAGGAAATATTCCTTGAGTATGTATCCCAGTAAAGGTTTTTTTTAAATTGCAGATAATCGGGGGTTTGCTTGCACGCGGGCCAAGCTGCGAGGCGCAGCTAGTGATTATATATTTTAATCGACATTACACGAGTGCTTGTGCTACATTTTCTCATTGGGATTTGGGAGGAGCCTTTCATGATTTTACGTGCAGGTTTCGATAATTTCGCTCAAAATCGGATAAGGATAAATCTAAAAATACATTACCATTCCTGTATCCCAACAGTGGGAACCTCACAGGTTGGTGATGGTGGTGACCTTTTGTATGAATCATAATTACAACAACATTCTTCAAGTTATTTTGAGTTAAATCCGTTTCATCACGACGACGTTGAAATTTTTGATTTATGACCAAATAAAATTATGTCAGATAGGTACAGTTTAAATTATGTGTAATAATATTCTGATGCATGTATGACACCGGATGCATTTTACGATGTACTTATGTCTCTTATTTATGTGTTTATGAAGGCCTCAGATAATATTTATTGGAAATGCTGTGTCTATTAGCTATACAGTTTATTTCGATGTTAATTAAGTCATATGAAACATATTTAATTATATTGGTGAGTTGCAAAATAGAACCAAATTAATAATTTATTAATAATTGTTGCGTTGTTCTCGTTGGTTAGGTTAGGTTAGGTTAATTAATTTTTAAGAAAATTTTCGCATTTCGAGTTTTTGTATTTTTAAGTTTTTTTTTTTGAAAAATTCTACAAAGTTTCCTCTTCTACCACTTTTTTAAGAGGTAAAAGCGAAAATTTTGCGACAATTGTTGACAATTGTCATTACAATTGTTTTAGTAGAATTGGGGCCCTGGTCTGACGTTTGGGTACAAGCGCGAGCGCGGCTTTATTTATACTCTAATTTAAGGTAAGTGACAAATATTTCTAAATGATCCAATAATGTTGACTTTATACATATTACTAATTTATATTTCTATATTATTAACCTATTCTGTTGCAGGTCGCGAGGCACGTCGTCTACACAGACTTTTTTTGTTCTATAAATAGTAATATTCGTCGTCGTAGTTCCGCGATAATAATTGGCGAAGGCGAAGCCAACATGTAATTTAACTATCTTTATAACATTATTGTAAATTATTGTACTTACATCTCTCTTTAACCGTTAAAGAGAGATGTAATGATGTAAAACAATGCAGGTTTATGTTCGTGTCACAGATTCGGGATGACCGTCACGTTCGCGTCTAGGAATATAATAATAATAATAAAATTAGTTTCGAAAAATATTAGAATATTCTTTTTAGTGCTTTTATCATAAAAAGCATTAAGAAGAACGTTCTAATATATTTCAGATTGTTAATCTATCTATACTTATAATAAAGCAATAAGAATAAAAAAGTCTTAATACAAAGGTCTAGGGTACCTAAAATAAGCTACTGAACAATAATGTCTGTCTGTGTTTTTGTTTGTTACTTGGTACTTGGTATCTCAATCCGATGAGCAAAAGCCGAGCAATAAAAAAAAAACTTTTTGACGGCTGAAGGAATTTTGAGCAAATGTTGGTATTTTAGGTCATGGAATAGCACATTAGGATTTGACTTAAAAACTGGGGTACTTGGTATCTCAATCCGATGAGCAGGAGCCGAACAATCAATAAAAAACTTTTTGACGGCTGAAGGAATTTTGAGCAAATGTTGGTATTTTTGGTATTTAGGTCATGGAATAGCACATAGAGTAATTTAACCTAGAGAAATGACCACGCGTGGCATCAGCTAGTTTTAGATAAATTCAGATTGTCTCCTGTCGTTGCCAATTTTATTAAACCGGGCCCGGGTTCTTGTATTTTGCACCATCTTTAGAACAGGTTTACAGAGGACATTACGTCAGTCCTCGCTAGCTAAGTAAGGCCCCTGTTATATGGGAGTATTGTTCCAGCACAAAGACTAATTTGCAAACAAATTGTTTGCCATTTAATGAAATGATGTGGATACAATCGGCTGGGTTATTTAGAGCGTTAGTGTCATAATATTGTGACAAACAGCAGGGGAGTACTTGTATGTACATTTACGCAACTGGCCGATTGTTTCATCCATAGTTAAACTAGTGAATAGTCAAAATGTATGGTCAACATTCATAATGGTTATTTTGTTCGTACATTTGACTATTAGGTAATTACACTATAGATGAAATTATTATTGGTCCTTTCACGTTAATATACTCGTACTAACTTTAGACTCAATTAAAAGGTAAGTCACCTGAGATACAGACAGCGATAAAAGTCGCTGTTCATAATGTCAAGTTTTAATATTACTAATAAGCAAAATGTTCAATAATTGAGCGACCGAAACGAGGTCTCCAAATGATCTCAAACGAATCGGTATTTGTACGTACTCGTATTTTTGTTTGTTTGTTCAACGATAAATTTACAACCGTTGATGGATTCGATCTTCAAGAAGTATGTATTTTTTTTATTTCTAAGAACTAAATCGGTACGGGACAGGTTGTGTGCACTTATTAGGAAAAAACTCCTTAGTACCCCAGAACTTAGTTGTAGTTATGCAAGGAACTACACCTTGTCATAAGACATTGTGGTTTGCAATGTTGGAACTGAAATGATAAGTTACTAAGGGGTAAGGGTACACAAAGTAGGTAAGGGTAAAAGAGCCAAGAACCGACAAAGCGAAATATTGGAAGAACTATTTCCATTAATAGCCAATCTGTGTTAGTTCGCGGCTGACTAACTTGGCTGATTGAATCAGAGACGCTGAATCAGTTTTATAAAAACTCGTTTGAACTTTGAAGGAAGTTTAAAAGTTATATTTTTAATTGACATCACAAAAGGAAGTTCTATGTTTGACTGTGTGTGTGTGTGTTTAAATTAATGGTTACCGAAATAGTAAAAAATTTGTTGATTGAATTTGTATTCTCTCGAGGTGTTCCCATAAAATTTGTATCAAAATTGGATCGATAGTTTTATTGTTTAGTTATTAGTTAATCCATTTGAAGTTGATTTTTCGTACTATGGTATTTTATACGTCACTTGTTAGAACCCATGTCAATATTTTTACATGAGAAGCATTCAATTTATATATAAATTTAAATTACAAAGTAGCGAGAAATTACTGAACGTGACATTAGTTATAGGTGATATTCATAATCATCAGCTAGTCTCCACCCACTGCTGGATATAACCCTCGTCTCTGGACTGTGCCGACCTCATCCAGGTCTTTACTCTGACTGCTTCGATCTCAATCTTCGATCTGGCAGGTGGTCTACCAACTGGCAACCATTCCATGTGGACAACTCAACTCCACCTGTCACACCAGGACATGTCTAGTATTATAGAGAATAAATAATAGACTTGAGTCTAATAAATACGGTCTCCATGGATTTGGTCTTCGTCGGATTTCCGTATTTCTGAGGAACTGGCACGCTCCGAGGCTGTCTGTGCAACTCGCATTCGACGCACACTCTCCTTAGTGAGCGTCCATGTTTCGGCTCCGGTTCCAATAAATAGTATTATATGAAGAGAGATGCGACAGTTTCAACGACAATGCTCGCTCGCACGCCAATTAAATGCACATTAGACGATCAGTTGGTATGCCACAAACGAGAACGGCAGTTATGTCATTCATTACAAATAATTAAATGATGTCAGCATGGTAGATTTATTTCACAAAAGTGCAATATATTTAAAAAAAAATATGTACAATAAAGATGATATAAATATGGCCCAGGAGACTTATAATAAGCTATTGATGAATGTATTTTATATTTTAATGTTGTCTGTCTGTTAACGCATAATGTATAAACTAATGGACCGATCGCGATGGGGTTAATAGCTTAGGTTTTGACTTAAAATGTATACTTTGTATCTTAATCCGATAAGTAGAAGTCGAGCAAACAACAAAAACTTTTTGACGGGGTAATATTATCTTTATAATTACTTTTAGTCCTGGAATATCACAAAAGATACATTTTCCGGAAAAACGGCACAATTACTTACTTGTTAAAAATCGCGCGAATCTTACAGTTGTCGCATAATAATATTATAACTCATACATATACATCTGACATCTCACCTTGGTAATAAGCGACATTGCCCTTATGCCTTTTGCCCTGTGCCCTTTCACCCTACGCCCTTCGCCCTAACCTCCCCACCATCCCTCACATTTACACAACTTACCCCACCCTCCCCTCTACTTTCCCCACCCTCCCTCACTTTTTCGATACTTACCCCACTCTCCCCTGACTTTTTCTACCTTCCTTCCACCCTCCCGTCACTTCCCCCAAACGTCTCCCGACTTTTCCTCCTGTTAAAATGTTTAACACATTGTTAACTTTTCACGAAATTACTCCCACAGATTCGTTCGAAATCCTCACTGGTGGGGCAGTGAGGATTTCGCAATATTAACATACTCTATGCTCTAGCACCGCGCGCGTTCATTGATCAAATCAAATAGCGCGCGCTTCCCCGGCTTCCTATTACACTGTTACACATATTGTTAAGTTTTCACGAAATCACTCCCACAATCACTTCCCGGGCTTCATTTTACAATGTCACACTGTTGTTTAACACATTGTACATGTACTATTATTTATACTGTGACATTGTTAACTTTTCACGAAATCACTCCCACAATAGCGCGCGATTCTCTGTGCCTGACATTTTATTTTCGAAAAATTTAAAATTCGTGTCGCACCTGTAAGCTTATTTTATTTCTGAAACTTACATTTAAAATTTCGACTGCCTAATCAACAGTGTCTTCAAAATAGAAGTATTTTGTTAAAACATTGACCCCCATTTTAGACCCATTGAAATGCGTTTTTTTTAATTCATATTTTCGTGTACGTTGTTACCTCTTTACAAACACACTCTCCAAAAATAAAGTCTACATTCAGCTGTTAAGAATATACGTTGTTCCGGCATTGGACCATTTTTAGTAAAGATGTTTTTTTCGCTTCTTGTAACTTTTTACCTATGAGACTTACAGAACAACTGTGAATGCAAAAAGTGTTGCAAATATTGTCTTCTTTATAATTTTATACATCTTTTTGCCATAAATCTAACTGTTAAATAAATATTTAGAAAAAAACTAAATTTGGCCCCTGAAATTAAGGATGGCGGCTAACGCAACTCCTCGAGGTCGAAAATTCGCTTTTTTTGAGACCTCATAACTAAGCAAAACAAAAAAAACAAAATTTCATCACCACCATTTTAAGGGCAAACTTCATATTTCCCTCCCCAATGTCTGGCTTGTATATATAGTGAGCATAGGTAAGTTGACCAATTGATGCAGTTTGCACCTACCTATATGAAGTACTGTTACTTGTTCTGTGCCACAGGTAAGATAAATACACCAAGGAAGTTACATGTACTTGCACGTAAGCACATATAACTTCCTTGGATAATACTAATATAGGTACGTCTTCTAGCTAAATTACGTCTGTGGGCAGAAACCATTCGTAACTGCTTCTCTGTCTGTTACTACTATTTATCCCGGCTAACATCTGCATACCAACATTACCAGCTGACAGTGACAGATGGAAAATTGCGGGAGTTTCCTTTTGACACTCACACCTTCTTGAATGTTGTATTCATTGCATCTACCCACTTTTAATATTTTTTATTAACATATTACCACATTTTTTGCTCCTAGGAAAACGTGTATTATGAAATTGTTTCAAGGCTGGAAACACTTACAGTACAACTAGATTAGATGAAATAAGACTTGCATGCTTGTCGTAATAAGGAGGAGGTGCTGGCCTCTGACATGGCTCAACGACTCTTATCAATCAATAACAGCTTGGACCGACGTCTTAACGTGCCCTCCGGAGCATAGAGCGATGGAAAATATTGAAATCCACCTCAGAAAAGTCATTAGTGCGGAGCCGAGGACGGAACCCGGTATCGTTAGGTTCTAATGCGCACTAGTATACCGCTCGGCCATCCATAGCTCTCTAAATGACTATTGGAATATGCGTTCTAAATAGGAATGAAGGACATGCCTAAACAAAAAAGGGAACTTGATCACAGAATAAATAATAGTACAAGACTTGATATTACTTACAACTATTAGTTATACTGTGATATCACTCTCATTAAGTCCGAAGCCACGAAGTGTTTATTTACAAACTTTTCATTAACTTGCAATGTTTGTATGTTAGCTTGCTTTCAGTCTGAATTAGAATAACTTCCTCTTATCCTACGGAGTTTAATATTAGTGGTTCAGTTCCGATGTCAAAGCATTTATATGGTACGCAAATCCTGAATCGATATCCATGATTAGCTCCAAATAAATAAACTCTTCAACGGCTAACAGCACAGACACGAATTTTGTGTACGCATTTTATTATGAAAGCCGGTTAAAAGGTTTACCATGACATGTTTCTACAGTAGTTACTTATTTTATCCTAAGGAGCCTTATAACCTCTATGTCCCAACGCTCACGCGTACACCGTTATATGCACTCTTGGTGTGCGTTGGTCATTATACGCTTTATATTAGCTTCACTTGTATGTTTGTATGTTTGTAACAAATGCTATGGCTTACCTTGTAGCTTTTTGTAAGAGCTATGTCTGTCGCCTCTGACGAGGCTAACAATTGACCAACTCCTTTAGTTAAGGAGTTTACGGTAGAAATGCGAAGGTTCTTAATAACACGAGCGTTATTAGACTGGTATAATATTAACAGTGTATCCAACTAACTACGTATATTTACAATATTGAAAGTTCATTACAACTTTTCTGCAAAAGAGCCTGTGGCACTCCCGTTACATCTTATTAATCTAAGCTTTGCTTTCGGCGGTCTTTGTTGGCAGTCTTTGTATTTTCTACTGAAATTAATATTGTTGGTTCGTTTAAAGAAGGAGTTTTAATGTAGGTTTCGATTCTTTTTAGTCTATTATTTATAAGGAAAAATTGTTTGTAGATATTAAAACAAGTACTTATATCATCAAAGTAAGAGAAATAACACGGCTGCCCTGCCAAAAACCTGCTTTTATATAGTCTATGTTTCTCGGGATGATGTATGGATTCTAACGATATCCCTTACATCAAAATCTGTTCAGGCTTGTTATGGTGCAAAGAAACTCACATACATCCATACAATACATAAATGAACCCTGAAAACATTACACTCACTTTTTTGGGCAGTCATGCAAAAAATAGGGGCATTCATTAATAAAAGATTTTCCGTGCCTTCCCAATCAATAAAGCTGTATAATTTGAGGTTTTTATATTATCAAATGCAATTCAAAATTCTTCAAAGCTTCATAAAATATTGCATATATTTTGTGAAGAAAAAAAGAAGAAAAGAAAGAATCCATGAAGTAAAATCTGTGAAAATCGCTACGATGTGGTCAACGATATCAAATCACAGACAACTGACTTACTTAATAGAAACTTCAATTGCAAAGAATTTTCTAGTTGTATTGTACGAGTATTTGACGACCGTATCTGTTGATGTCTGCGAAGTGAACCAGCAAGTTCGAATCCTGCATTTGTGTGATGAGCAGAAATGTTTGTTTCTGAGTCGTGGATTCGTCTCTATGTATGTTTATCCGTTGTCTAGTACCCGAGTATCCTTGTTTGGGGGTATGAATTGTCCCGAATATATTTATTTATATGTTTGTATGTTTTTGTTAGTTTTTAACCAAAATCTATAAACCAGTATTATTAACCTATTTAGTCTACTTTACAAAGGAGGTTCCCAAAGTGTTTTTTAAATTATTTATGTTGGATAGGCTGGAGACGATGACCACTTACCACCTGCCTTCTAATTTCTCCCACTTAAAAAATTTAAAAATTTATATTAATGAAAAAAGACTACGAACAAAACTCAAAATAGGGAATCAAGCTTTAGATTCTTGATTTTGAAATAAATTGATTTGAATAAGATGCAGTCAAAGGCATTATGCATTTCATTTCTCCTTTGACGGGATCAGCTAGAACCTCATGACTTCGACTGCATCTTATATTTCAAAATTTAGAATTTAGAGCTTGTTTGTTTGCCTCTTTTTAGTTTTGTTCGCAGTCGGGGGTTTTGTTTTAATAATTTATGTTTATTTTTAACTTTTCTAACCGAAACAACTTTAAATCATTATAGATCCTAAATGGTTATTCGAAATGAAAAATGAATGAAAAACCTCAAGATGGTTTTGATATACATACACTTTATTTTTTATTTTTCTCAATACGGCGCCTGTTTTTCGCCATATTGAATTTTGATTTATCATGTCTTTAATCGCAAGATTAAGATAAATCGATTGACGTAAGAATTATCAAAATCGTCTCACGCGTTTGGTCTCTAGATTGCCACAAAGGAACAAACGTACATACATTAAACTGATAAACACATTACTCTCCTTTGCGTCACGCAGTCATCATAGCCATCTCATTTTGTTGACAGATTTTTAGGAAAAGGTATCATTAGTTTATTCAATGGTAGGCCATGAACGTAATGAATAATAATTATTAATTAAATTAACAAAAAAAATACTTTCAATTAAATTATTAAAATTAGTAAAAAAAAAAAGAAGAAATTAGGTAGGTAGTTTATTCATTATTATCAAGTTAATTAGGTATCTATCCTTTAAACGTTTGACTCTAGATTTTCGGAGAGAAGGACATTTTATACATTCCTTATAATACCTCATTTGGTCGATAGCGGTACCTAAGCTACTAATTTAGAGCTTGTTTGTTTGCCTCTTTTTAGTTTTGTTCGCAGTCGGGGGTTTTGTTTTAATAATTTATGTTTATTTTTAACTTTTCTAACCGAAACAACTTTAAATCATTATAGATCCTAAATGGTTATTCGAAATGAAAAATGAATGAAAAACCTCAAGATGGTTTTGATATACATACACTTTATTTTTTATTTTTCTCAATACGGCGCCTGTTTTTCGCCATATTGAATTTTGATTTATCATGTCTTTAATCGCAAGATTAAGATAAATCGATTGACGTAAGAATTATCAAAATCGTCTCACGCGTTTGGTCTCTAGATTGCCACAAAGGAACAAACGTACATACATTAAACTGATAAACACATTACTCTCCTTTGCGTCACGCAGTCATCATAGCCATCTCATTTTGTTGACAGATTTTTAGGAAAAGGTATCATTAGTTTATTCAATGGTAGGCCATGAACGTAATGAATAATAATTATTAATTAAATTAACAAAAAAAATACTTTCAATTAAATTATTAAAATTAGTAAAAAAAAAAGAAGAAATTAGGTAGGTAGTTTATTCATTATTATCAAGTTAATTAGGTATCTATCCTTTAAACGTTTGACTCTAGATTTTCGGAGAGAAGGACATTTTATACATTCCTTATAATACCTCATTTGGTCGATAGCGGTACCTAAGCTACTAAGCTTAGGTACCGCTATCGACTCTATTTATCAGTCTGATGAATTTACGTTTTGCTTTGCTCTCTGGATCTTTTTGTGTTGTTTTGTACTGTATTAAAAACTTCTGATACCTGATACATGTTTTCCTTGTATGTATCTGTCAATTCTTTTACTTTATATTTTAAGAGTATATGCCTAGTTTTTTGGACAGTGATAATATTGATCCTAGGAAAATGTTTTATTACTGTAGAACATATTTAGGCGAACCAGATTTAGAATCCAATCAAATGTATTCCTTTTCAAATTGTTACCTTATTTTTTTAAGAGCTCTAAAGACGCTAAAGAATTATCTCAATGAATTTGCTCTTGTTGCTATAAAATTTGCACCACACTTAAGCGGATGATTTCATTCTGTTAAAACTAATGTAGGCGTAGAGGTAACTAAGTACAGTACGGGAAAAAACTGACCATCTGTTGCATGACGTCAATTTTTAACGTGGCGAAAATATATTAAGCTATTTTTTATTTTAGCAGTCGTATTGTAAACAATTCCATGGTAGATGAGGTATGAGATGGTAGAGAGGTTAGCCTCTCTCAATTTATCGTTTAGGTAAAAAAGTTATTGAAGAGGCAATTAGTTGCCACTTCAATTACTTTTTTAATCTATCTGTTTCTCTGTTTTTTTGTTTGTTTGTCTGTATGTTTGTTCGCGCATTACGTAAAAAAGGATGATTGCGATGCGGTTTCTACAGTTGGATAGCTTAGGTTTTGACTTAAAAACTGGAGTACTTGGTACCTCAATCCGATAACTAGAAAGCGAGCCACCAATAAAAATAAATTTGACTTCTGGACGAATTTTGAAGAAAATATGTAGTATATTGTACTTTTTAGGTATTTTTGGTCCTGGAATAATACGTATGGGCTACTTATAAATGAAACGACCGTGCGGGCAAAGCCGCGGGCACAGCCAGTTGTATAATATATGGACTTTATACATCACCTTTTTTTTCGTGTAACTAAGTACAATTTAAGTAACCTATAACTTTTTAAAGTAGATAGTCACTCCCGTCTTCGACTGTACCTACCATATTGTGGCGAAGGCCGATTGTAGAGTAAATATTGATACAACGCCGCGGTGTTTGACTGTTTTGGTCCATTTCCGAATTTGGTTAATTTGATGAGCAAACTTGGATATAAAATGATGATCATTTTTAAGGTTCTTGGATATTTTAAGGATACAAGATTACCTTCGTTCCTAAAAAGCACACAACAATCACACACAGATTTTAAATAAATAATAATGTGGACAATAATATCAGAACTTGGAATATTACGAGTAATAATTTGGAATGTAACCCTGATGGTAAAATGGTGTAAAATGGTGTTCGAAATTAGTCGAAGTAATTGTAAGTGTAACCGGTTTATAAATTCCAATAAGAATGGAACAATATTGTTATTAAAAGCTTTAATTTAACTTGCAATGTTTGTATCTTGTATGTATGTATGTTTGTTTAGGTCAAATCTTGCAAGCTGAATTAGAACCTCTTTCTCTTATCCTACGGAGTCCCTAGAAATTTAAATACCATGTTATATGTTAATAGCTGGGATCGGATACATAGTAGGTACAGTGAATATTATTTCTGTATTCAACTGCTCCCGTTTTATTTTTCTTTCTTACACTCGAACATTTATACTTAGGAAAGTTTATAAATTATGTTAAGTTGTGCAAGTATGCAGTTAAGTAATAGCCAGCACAGTACATGAAACTCGTAAGTCCGTGCCATAAACAAAAGAAAACACGACGCGCTTCTGACACCGGTTGATGTAATACAAAACGTTTTTGCACATCTTCTGTCTAATTGCCAATTCGCTGACATTGTCAACCTTCCATGTTAGAAGTGGAATCTCTCAGGCTGCCGCTGTCTTCACATAAGTCGTGCCAACACCGTCGCTGCGCTATACCGCTGAAGAATACAAATGAAATGTATGGAGTGTATTCCTAATACTTTAGTCGGTGTCGGTACGTGGATCTATCTGTAAAATGTATACTTGGTCTATGTTTAGGTTTATTTTTGTGTGTGATAGAGTGTGTAAAACTGCTGATATATGGTTTAATCTTAGACATATTAGATTCTTGCTCTGAGGGTTTAATGGTTTACTTCTTTTGAAACTTAACCCTGTCATGACATCCAGCACGGATGGGTGGGTAGAGCGCTATAAGAAATTTTGAAATGCGTCCACAGTGCAAAATAATAATAATAATTTTTAAGCCTTTTTACTGTGTGTGTTTGAAATGTAGCATCGTAGTTCTCTAATGGATGGGCCGATTTCAATGCGGGTTGTTTGTTTGAAAGCTGGAGTTGGCAAGATGGCTCTAAACTAAGTTTGGAAGAAATCGGTATAGTCGTTCTCAATATATTCAGCTGTTATCACTCTTTGCTAGGGTACAGATATTCCATCTAAAAAAATGGAGTTCGTGCTTACATGTTCGGCTTGGAATTCTTCGTACCGGTGTACGTAGGGTCTGATGATGATGCTGACGTTAATAAAATCCTGAGTCGATTTATGGCTGCAAGTAACTTTGAAACAGTTTTGTGCAAGACAGACATAAACTACGTTAATGATTTTCAAATTAGACCACTTTTTAAAATTAAAACTGTTGATATTGAATGAAACGATTTCGCAGTAGTATTATGTACCTGTACCTATTTTGGAAGTGCGGAACATGTTTTTTGTAGCAGATATACATTGTTATGGGCAATGAGCATCGCTCCCGTATACTCGGCTGGCTATACTTGACTTTCATCCTGAACTCCAAACTCAATACGCATTAATTCATAAACTGTTTACAAACGTTTTAGTTTACTGCTATTGGTGTTTATCCTATAATGCTAACCAATTCAAACTTTAGAATATATCGCAGTTGGCACGTATGATCATTCATCGTATAATTCTCTATTAGCAAAACAAGTCTGATCGTTATTCGTTCCGTTATTATCGCCACACATTGTATAGTGTTCATAAAATTGTATTAGCACCAAAAATAATAACGTGGTAAAGATGATGTTCCTTGATAAGTAGGTAACAACGCAAACTTATGCCAAAAAGTATGAGTAAGTGCTTCGTAATATGTTTAAACTTCTGCAATATCGTGTTCAAAGAGAACTTGCAACAAGACCATAACAAAATAAGATATGATAGAAGTTTTTTTTAATATTTCACTTACTCTGTTTTCGACTAAATATATTTACGCTGCGTGAGTACACAAAACAATTTTTGTAATGAAAAATTGAAACCAGTCATAACGTAATTTTGATATGTGAGGGTATTTCTTTAGTTTTTCATTATTTTGACATCGAAAAACACGAATACAACATATTTTCGAAATGAAAAAATAAAGGTATACTTTTACGTTTTATCTTAAAAACTGTGAGAAGAACTGATCAGTTCTGAACTCACTCAATACGGAACTCACTGATACGGAACTTGCTTTGTTTGGTAGTTTTTGTTTGTATAGCATTTTTTTAATTCATTTCTTACGTTATTCGAAATCGTTAAATATGAAAATATGTAGATACTTACGCCTGAGCGGACTATTATTTGTGTTACAGAATAAATAATAGTTAGCTACTTCTTCCGCTCAACTTGCACAAGGATGAGGATCAGGAGAAACATTGCACTGAAGGTGCAGGTAGCATCTGACAGAAAATTGTTTTCCATCCTAAAATGGATCATCTCTAAATAATAATATAATAATATATTCGGGACATTTCCACACCAATTATCTAGCCCCAAACTAGGATACCCTGTGCTATGGGCACTAGATAACGGATAAACGTACATAGATAAGAATATTAACATCCATGACTCGGAAACAAACATTTCTGCTCATCACACAAATGATTGCACCTTGCAGGATTCCAACCCGCGACCGTTCGATTTCGTACCTAGGATCTCTAGCCACGAGACCAACCGGTCGTCAAATGTAAAGCATATTGTCAACTTCATCAATTACAAGCTCATTCATCTATGAGTGGGGCTTATTTGACTCAAATATAGGAACCCTACTCTCGTGCTCAGAATTATATAGCTCTCACAAACAATATTACTTATGTGCGAAATAATGCAGACTCTAAAACCATAGATTTACATCATAAAATGAAAGTATTTTCTAAGTTCTAGCCAAGTGACTGAGACAAACCGACTGACAGATTGGCACTATTGAGTGCTATTGACTCTTGACTTCCGATGGGCTACAGTCAAAGGCCAGATGATTCATATTTAGCACTAACTGGTAGTCTGGTTTAAAATGTTGCTTGTAAAAGGGAAGAAACGTAAGTTTTGCGAGAATTGCCAACTACGAGGAAAAACGAACACGACTTGAACAATTTCAAGGTAATTAAATCGATGGGATGACATCAGAAAGTTAAGTCAATTATTGATGTTTTGACTATTTGAAGGAGTGATGTAAGTGTTTTGATTTGAGTGGTGTGTTACACTTCCAGGTAATGGTGTAGATACTTACGTAAAAATAATTATGTTTTAAAAGTGTTTTGTATGGAGTTGTGTCATTTGACCTTATACTCATACAACTTTTTGTTCGGTGTGTCAACTTTACGTGCATCTATGTACTTTTATACTTACTCGTATAATAAAAAAATAAAAACGAAAAAGTCTATACAAAGAAGAAAATTTGAAAAAATATATGGTATAGGGTACTTAAAATAAGCTACTGTACAAGAATTAAAAAATTCGTGTCTGTCTGTTTGGTTTGTTAGTTTGTTTATCTGTATGTTTGTTTGCACATCACGTAAAAACTTCTGGGGCCTAATTCACTAATTTTAAGACGCCGATTCCACGCCGATTCCACGCAGGCAGCGTGGAATCGGCGTGGAATTCGCATGGAATTGGCATGAGTGGTCATACAGAATCCAGGCCCTGGACCGATTGGATGCGGTTTTCACTGTTGGATAGTTTAGGGTTTGACTAAAAAACTGGGGCACTTGGTATCTCAATCCGATGAGCACAAGCCGAGAAATCGATAAAAATATTTTTGATGGCTGAAGGAGTTTAGATCAAATGTTAGTATATTGGTATTTTAGGTCTTGGAATAGCACATATAGTACTTTTAACCAAGAGATATGTCCACGGGTGGCATCAGCTAGTTTTTATAACAGAAACGTTTTAGAACTGCTATATTTATAAATTTCTCGGTATTTCACAGGAAACTTACTATTAAATTAGGTATTTTTATGATAATATCTCTAAAATATATTATTTGGAATAAATAAGTTGGTAACCTATCACCAGCAGCTTCCTATTGCGTTCCTACTAGGTGCTGCTGGTACATAGAGCCTTCTGTAAAGAGAGTACATACATAAAGTAGGTGAATAAATAAATATAATTTCATAGTGAAGTACGAGAATCGTAACTATGTCAAATTCCAACAGTTTTCATCGGTCCAGCATTAAACATGTCAGAGAAATACTATTAGCAATAACTAGTACCTATACACTTTTTTATACATAAAACCATTCAAACCGTTTTTCCAAACCATTGTTCGAAACGTCGTCGGTCGCAGAAATTTGCGACCGACGAAGCAGTGCAAAATTCCGTCCGAGATAATTCAATTTTTTGGTATTAGCCTTACATACTTTTACCTTACATACTTTTACCTTACACTACTACTTACTTTTAGTTTACCTTACATACTTTTTACTTACACATATTTAAATAAAAATAAAAACACTTAAAGCTGCTATACCTTAAATAGCAAAGAATTGAGAGTAACATGCAATATAGAGAGCAATTTACAACCCAGGCAGTTTTAACATATTCTCCATTATCCGTCCCAACTGTGCGACATGGAAAAACGATCTAAGTACATTGAGACGTTACACGACGTCGCCCCTTTTAACAAGTCAAACTATTTCAATGAAAAAGGCTTTATTCTCGACAGAGGACGTATTAGTCCATTGCATGTATTTGTGAGAGTTAGCTATTCTTAGCTGTCCTTTCACCTTTGTCCAAGGGTGGGTATGATTGTAACCTTTTCACGCAACAGGCACAGTAAATAATTATACCCATGTACAGGTACGCTAGATTTGACTTTCTTTAATATTTTTTCTATTGTTAGAAGAGTTTTGTAGGGGGAAGTTCCATAAAAAAAGTTTTAGTTTCATTCAAAAATCGCAAGACAGGTCAAATGAAAATTTTGTAGAAGAAATATTGGTCTATGGCCATACCAATGTTTTTAAATAAAAAATGAACACAAGCTTATAAAAGGAGATGTTCAGAAGTGGTACTTTATTCCGAGGAACACTGAAAAAACTTTTTTGTGATTAGTAACATAACATTTGGTAACTAGCTACACAAAAACGGTGACTACACAACTAGTACCTACTAGTAGCTAAACTTCGTTTTGTAAATTTGGGTTCTGTTACTAATAATTGAAATAGTTATGTATAATTGGCTTAACTAATTTTGTCAGCTATGGATACAGTATTGATAATATTAGTCTTCCTATTTTGTTAATAGTAGCTCAACTGTTTAATTATTTTCATGTGTATCATAACACACTGAGTGTTATTGGTAACAAAACTATTTATTATTTCCATTTATATCTTACCTCACTAAGTCTTGTTGGTAGCGAAAGTATTTGGTTATTTCCACGTGTATGCTGCTGTTGTTAGTAACTAAACTATTTAGTTATTTCCACGTGTATGCTGCTGTTGTTAGTAGCTAAACTTTTTAGTTACTTCCACGTGTATGCTGTTGTTGTTAGTAGCTAAACTATTTAGTTACTTTCACGTGTATGCTGTTGCTGTTAGTAGCTAAACTATTTAGTTATTTCCACGTGTATGCTGCTGTTGTTAGTAGCTAAACTATTTAGTTACTTTCACGTGTATGCTGTTGCTGTTAGTAGCTAAACTATTTAGTTATTTCCACGTGTATGCTGCTGTTGTTAGTAGCTAAACTTTTTAGTTACCTCCTTCTAATGTATTTCGTCACTACCCTGTTATAATTAGCTAAACTATTGTTACTAGCACCTATACCTTTAGTTTAGAAACAAAAACGACACATTAATTTGTAGAATCATATATTCAGCACAGCACAATACAGGTTATAAATTTAAGTCTAAGAGACGCGGATATAGATCTAATAAGTACAGGCTAGTTAGTAGAATAATTATGAACTTAGTTAATTTTAATTTCAACATATTATACATAACGTTGACATGTTTTTCAGGTAACATTTTATGAAAACAAAATAACGCAAGACAGTTGGAGTAATAATACTAGACTGTTACAAGCATAATTAATTGTAACAACGAAAGAAAATATGGCTTATTCCCAATAGCTCCCAATAAACATTCCCTACTGTAGGCCATTGGGAAGGTTTAATTCTTAAATAGGTAATTAAGTTCCCTGCAATTCCCACTTTTTTGCAATTCATGTTTTTATGATATCATGCGACCAGAAATTTTTCTGTTATATTCATTCCTTTGCCTCAATACTGTGAGGAATTTCCTAATAAAATACTTAATTATAAAATCAATTATATTTATCGTCGTATTGAAAAACGTTATTGAAAATGAAAAAAGTTACATCATCATAATTTTCAAAAACGTCTTGGCTTGAGTTACAACAAGAGTTTATAATCTTCCATAATATATTTCTTAAATATTCAAAGATTTAGGATGCATGTTAGAGTAGTAAGTAGAATTATTGTAGTACATATTTATATTTGATAATATTTATTGTAGTCGGCAATGGTTTCCTTCGCGGGCGTTGCTGCCGCCGCCAGTTCATCCTTTGTTTTATGTAGCTTTTGAACACTTTTACTATTAAAATATACTGCACCACACTTTCTGCGAGTCCACACACTAATTCACTATAATAACACTGGCTCAAGATAAGTTTATTTATTTGTTCCATCCACGTGCGTGCGCGAGTGAAGCGCGCGAAGAAAAGAACGCACAAACGTGTCGCCGCCGCCGCGCCGGCCGGCGCCACCGGTCGACAAAAGACGTTTTGTTACAAGCAGCAAACTTTTGACTGAATTATATGAAATAGTTTTGTAAATAATAGCTCAATCGAGGTTACAAATAGCATTGTAAAAATTGTAAAGTATTAACAAATTCTGTGAATGTATTAATAACATTTGATTGGTAGGTAATTAGTTAAATAACTAGAATGACTATTTACAACCAGTATTTTCGGTAATATATGTTTGCTAGTAATAAACTAATAATACATTCGAGTTATAACCAAATGGTTTGTTACGTTTTAATACATTCAGTATTGCATCTGTAACTAAAGTCAGGTTATGTTAACAGGTACATCACAATATGTCAATTATTAACTAAACTCTAATCAACACAACCCGTTTAGTACGTCTCAATTGAAGCAGACGTGGGGATTTAAACAAAGTTTGTTTGCTGGCAGCTTTTTTCAAATTACCTAACTAGTTCAGTTAATTAGTTTTTTTAGTGAAATTCCAGCAGCTATGATATATACCTCATTTAAAAGTTATTTATTGGGCGACATATATACAAGTAATTTATATTTTATTGAGTCTCCATTTCTTAAACAAAAGAGGAAATAAAGTTGAACAAAACTTTACATATTTTCCATTCTAATGGGTTTTTCGTGCACTGGGAATAAAATAAAACAGATTTCTATATTCTATATGTTTTGCTATTTCAATTATTATATTATACCATGTGAATATAAATAATAATAAAATAATAAAACATTCATATCGCAATGTCATCAAAAAGAACCCGTGTGAAGACTGTAGAAAAAAAACTTACGGTCCTGTCATCTGTCATCCATCTGCTGTCAGTGCCAGATTTACATACATTGTGCCGTATTGAATGTCACTGTCGTCAGTAGTGTCAAATCAGAGTTGCCAGAGGTAAGGTACCTAGTGTGGCAAGTTTTTTCTTTCTACCAAAGGAAAAACAAAATTGAAATTAAAAAAAATGGAGGCATTTTTTTTTTGTTTTCATGTGCTAGTCATTATCAGAATAATATTCCCTTTCTTCACAAATATCCAATATCTAGTTTAGAATTTCAAATTATTTTAGTACCAGCTTTCATACATTTTCCGATTTGTCTCTAGACCATGTTCTAGTTGTCAATCGCTATTTTATTGTCTGTGTGATTGTTTCAAAACATAATCGGTTTCAATATTATTTAAATCTGTATTCATCCTTAGAGCAACACGGCCCCGGCCACAGAATAAATAATAGTACAAGCCCTGGCCCCGGTTGCCTGCTCATCCCCGTGGGTTCGTCAAAGTTCAATATAACTTGTTATTTTTTCATTAAATCTAAACTACGTTTGTATAAAAAGGTGTTTCATTTCTTTCTCATTTCTCATTTTTATGTCATTAAGCAACACCCTTATGAATCTTGTCTGCTGAAGAGGAGACTGATGAGTTTACTCTGCGACTAGGCAATCGTTTGACAACTATCTCCCTGATGGGAAACGATGATGAATAGAATTGAAATCGATTGCTTTTTACCTGAGAAAAGTAATTGAAAAACAATTCTGAAAGAAAAATATAGTATTTTCAGAAGCTGTCACGATCCTGATTCATTCAATGTAAAACTCGAAAATATTTAAGTATGCGAAGAAAAAAAACTGAATAAAAGATTTGGAAATTCAGTAAACGCGACGTCCTGTTGCCGTTCGTTCTATCCAGTGTGTCGAAGCACCTTTGTTCCTTTCCTAGTTGTCATGTAAACAATATAGCAGATGGAGTTGATTGATGCGTTCCACACGTCCTGATAAGGGAAACTAACAACAACATGTGGACTGTGTCCATAGACTATGTTACAACTACGTCAGCCGATTCAAAAATTATACGGAGTACTACTATTTATTCTGTGTTTATACCACAGAATATATGTATAGTGTCTACTAACGGTGATATAAGTAACGATAAGTAAAGGACGGTGTGTAGTAAAATTATTAGGTAGGCTTACCTATTTATAATGGCACTAGATGTGCCCGCGGTTTTGCCCACGTGGTCACTTAATTGAAAAGTAGCCCATACGTGTTATTCCAGGACCAAAACTACCTAGTATGATACTACATTTCTTCAAAATTCTTTCAGCCGTCAAATAGTTTTTATCGATTGCTCTGTATCTAATGATCGGATTAAGATACCAAGTACCCCCGTTTTTAAGTCAAACCCTAAGCTATCCAACAATGAAAACCGCATTGCAATCGGTCCAGTAGTTTGACGTGATGATGACAAACACACAGAGAAACAAACTAACAAACAAATAGACACGATTTTCAAAAATGTTCTATTCTTGTTCAGTAGTTTATTCTAAGTACCATAGTTTTTTTTAAATTGACTGCTTTGTACAGACTTTTTCGTTCGTTTTTCTTTATTATAAGTATAGAAGATAACATATTTCAGTGCCTATAACTAAGTTTCAAATGTAGTTTGACCAATAACAAAACGAAATATTTTATTTACCTACTTTTTGGGATTTTCCGAACAAACTTCCTATAGGTTCAACGAACCGTCACAAATACGAGTATCTCTTAAGTTTCTGTATTTAAAGCACCTACTTACCTAGGCATTTCTCTGCAATGCAGGTATTCAACAATTCTGTCACCTGATTTTAGGGTTCCAAAATCAAATGGTAAAATTATACTTTTCATACTTTATTACAGTCTTCTAGTGACCACGATCAATGCAACTTGATCGAAACGTCGAGTAAATAAAAATTAAGTTTTCAGCGCGATTGAGTCTCTTTTAAATATATAATTACTATGTGTACGAATCGCGAAAGTTTAAAAGTTACAAATGGTGAGAAAAATGATAACGAAGGCTATGTGTTCGCATAGCTAGGACAGAGTTTCCCAACACTCAACCTCATTCATCATCAGCCTGTGTTCGTCCACTGCTGGACATACAGGCCTCTCCCAAACGAACGACACAGAGCCCGATCTTCGGCACTTCTCATCCAGTGTCTGCCGGCCGCCTTCCGCAGGTCGTTACTCCACCTGGCCAGTGGGCATCCTACACCACGTTTGCCAAGACTTCACTCGACGACACGTGTACCCCAGTGGTTGTCCTCCAACAACATTACCATCAACCAACCAACCAACCTCATTATTCTGTGCTTAAAGTTTCGTAACCAACTGGGCAGCGTTCGGGAAATTACGCCATATCTTCTCGTCGCAGATACCGCAGAGCCTCAAGACGAAAGTTTATAATCAGTGCGTGTTGCCAGTGATGACATACGGCACTGAGACGTGGTCGCTAACTATTGGTCTCATACAAAAGCTCAGATTTGCGCAGCGTGCAATGGAGAGAGCTATGCTCGGTGTTTCACTACGTGATAGAATCAGAAATGAGGAAATCCGTGGAAGAACGAAGGTTACCGACATAGCTTGCAGAGACCAGAGACATAGACCAGAGTGGCAATGGGCAGGCCATATAGTTCGCAGAACCGACAACCGCTACACATACATACAACTTCCTTGTGTATTTCATTAACCTCATCATTTACATAAAAAACATTCATAGGCATAATAAATACCGGTTGATATTCGTATTTATGTATGTTTATCCGTTATCTAATGCCCATATTACAGGGTATCCTAGTTTGGGGCTAGGTAATTGGTGTGGAATTGTCCCAAATATATTTTATATTTATATATATATAATATGAGGAAAGATGGGTTATACTTATTAGGAATAAGGCATTGACAGCTGCCGTGGTGTTGAATAATCATTGAGGATGACGTAGTCATAACAATTACTTCTGAAACGCACAACGCCTTAGTTACAATCGGACTGGCGTTTGTGTAGCACGTGACTATAACAGTGAATCTCATCACTGCTATATTCTACGAGTACGTATGTTTCTATCTTTGTTGTTGATGGACATAAAGCACAACGGTGGGAATGTAGCTGTGTGGATGTGTTTGCTTGTGGTTGTATCTAGTCCAGTTTTTGTTTACATGATATTTAAGGTGCCGTATCTTTCCCCCAATAACTAGATCTATGCCTCAAAGAGTATAAATGTGCAGTCATTTCATGTGGGGCATTCCTCCGACTTGATTTTCAAACGTTTGAAAATTAGAGGCATTTAGTTCCGCTCTGCGTTTAATAGTTAGCTGAGCTTTTCTGAGCCTTTGTGCTAATAGATAATGACAGGAAAAAAACGACTTCAACTCGTATAAAACTTAAAGAAAAAATAATACTTTTTTTTTGAGGTCTGTGTACACCCAAACCGACTAAAGTAAGATGTAAGAAGGCCATAGAATTACATATCGAAGTAAATATCTCTATGAAGTAGGCATTTATCTGGCCAGACCTCAAAAAAAATAGTTCTTTCTATGTTTTATACGATTTGAAGTCATGTTTTTAACTTTTATTTCTTAGTTTTTAGTTTCTTGAAAGTAGGCCTAAGAAAATGAAGTAGGTAGGTACTTATTCAGTTCGCTAAGAAAAAAAACGTACTGGAAACAGTTAACAGTCCATAACTTTTAAACTATTGGACCGATTTTGTTCAAACTTAATCTATTCCCTAAGTTGAAAGATACCTACTGAAACTATTACAAAAATAACGATGTATTGCAATCAGACTTGTAGTTTCCGAGAAATACGTGGACAAACATACATATTTACATACATACATACATTCGTGAAATTTGGTACGTTTGTTTAGATACTCATATAGTCTAACATATAATGAATATTAAGAATTTTGGACAATCACATACATACAAACACGAATTTTGGTATATATGCTTAGACACACATATAGACTAACATGTATGAATATTACACATTTTCAACAATATTACAAACGTACACATCGAATTGAGAACCTCCTTTTTTAAAGTCGGTTTAAAAACAACAATGAGCTTATCCACACATTGCATGATGCATTTATAACCTACGATAGATGGAGTGATGCATTTGCTATCAATCAATGATAGTTTTTAAAGTCGGTTAGAAACAACAATGAGCTTGTTCACACATTGCATGATGCATTTATAACCTACGATAGATGGAGTGATGCATTTGCTATCAATCAATGATAGTTTTTAAAGTCGGTTAGAAACAACAGTGAGCTTGTTCACACATTGCAAGATGCATTTATAACCTACGATAGATGGAGTGATGCATTTGCTATCAATCAATGATAGTTTTTAAAGTCGGTTAGAAACAACAATGAGCTTGTTCACACATTGCATGATGCATTTATAACCTACGATAGATGGAGTGATGCATTTGCTATCAATCAATGATAGTTTTTAAAGTCGGTTAGAAACAACAATGAGCTTGTTCACACATTGCAAGATGCATTTATAACCTACGATAGATGGAGTGATGCATTTGCTATCAATCAATGATAGTTTTTAAAGTCGGTTAGAAACAACAATGAGCTTGTTCACACATTGCATGATGCATTTATAACCTACGATAGATGGAGTGATGCATTTGCTATCAATCAATGATAGTTTTTAAAGTCGGTTAGAAACAACAATGAGCTTGTTCACACATTGCATGATGCATTTATAACCTACGATAGATGGAGTGATGCATTTGCTATCAATCAATGATAGTTTTTAAAGTCGGTTTAAAAACAACAATGAGCTTATCCACACATTGCATGATGCATTTATAACCTACGATAGATGGAGTGATGCATTTGCTATCAATCAATGATAGTTTTTAAAGTCGGTTAAAAACAACAATGAGCTTGTTCGCATATTTCATGATATATTTCTAACCTACGATAGATGGAGTGATGCATTTGATCAATCATAGTTTTTAAAGTCGGTTAAAAACAACAATGAGCTTGTTCACACATTGCATGATGCATTTATAACCTACGATAGATGTAGTGATGCATTTGCTATCAATCAATGATAGTTTTTAAAGTCGGTTAAAAACAACAATGAGCTTGTTCGCATATTTCATGATATATTTCTAACCTACGATAGATGGAGTGATGCATTTGATCAATCATAGTTTTTAAAGTCGGTTAAAAACAACAATGAGCTTGTTCACACATTGCATGATGCATTTATAACCTACGATAGATGGAGTGATGCATTTGCTATCAATCAATGATAGTTTTTAAAGTCGGTTAAAAACAACAATGAGCTTGTTCGCATATTTCATGATATATTTCTAACCTACGATAGATGGAGTGATGCATTTGATCAATCATAGTTTTTAAAGTCGGTTAAAAACAACAATGAGCTTGTTCACACATTGCATGATGCATTTATAACCTACGATAGATGGAGTGATGCATTTGCTATCAATCAATGATAGTTTTTAAAGTCGGTTAAAAACAACAATGAGCTTGTTCACATATTGCATGATATATTTCTAACCTACGATAGATGGAGTGATGCATTTGATCAATCATAGTTTTTAAAGTCGGTTAAAAACAACAATGAGCTTGTTCACACATTGCATGATGCATTTATAACCTATGATAGATAGAGTGATGCATTTGCTATTAATCAATGATAGGTTTTTCGCTTTTTAGGGTTCCGTACGTCTGTCCGTCCGTCATAACCAATTTGCTCTGAATCTACTAGACCGATTAAGTTGAAATTTGGTACACATAATGAATTCCTGTGACCCCAACACGGACGTGTAACGAAGTAAAGTACGCGTAATGAAGTTTTGAACAAAACGTGTGTGCCAAATTTCAGCGCGATACCTTCAGTGGAAGTGGGTGAAATATGGATTTCAAAATTCCAGGACATACATACAAGTGAAGTTAAATATGTAAAAGCATTTAAAAGTTAAGGAAAAGTTTTCTATTTAAGAAAATAGATGAAAAGGTATCTTTCCCTCCTCCCCTTCCCAACACTTATCTCCGAAACTACAGAGCCTAACATTTTGAATAATATACAGAAAACAATTATTTACTTATATGTAGATTACAGGAAAACCTATAAGCAGTCTATTGTCTTAAAAATGCATGGTAAACCTTCAATATTTGTAGATGATAGATATTCATCGTACGGAAACCCTCTCCAACCCTCTCGAGTTCAACTCCAATTGTATATATTTTTTGTGGTTCCTAAGCTGGTTCTCCAACATTCGAAACATAATTATCCTATTCACGTTAATACTATTTCACAATCTATAAACGCCATTCGTTACTCATAAGAATATACTTTACTAAGGGATATTATAAACAGATGACTTCTCTACACATATTTACGACCGGTCGCTTGTCGTTTTGCATGAATGTAGGTATACATTGAGTTGAGACATTGCGCGGAGCACTCGTCACTCTAACTAGCCTCTCTATTGTTTCTTCTCTATGGGGTCGCTGATGTTCAAGGTGTAGACCGGCTGATACAGCGGTGTGTTAATAACTAAAAAATGTGTAAGTATGGGTATGTCAGTTTCAAGTTAAATGTGGTTCATCAATAAACTAAGATTCTAATGTTAGCTCCAGTCTAAATCTAAACTGACATGAGAAATGAGGATACGAAGGATTCCAAAAAAACTGCTAGTATTCCTCCGCTGTCTTACGGGGCGTAAACAATGATACGCTTGACCCCAATAGACACCCTTTTAAAGAAGAGGGTGCCTATTGGGGTCAAGGTAGTTAGATTGAGAGTTTATTTGGGAGTTTGTCCAGTGGCCGAATAAACGTCAATGTTATGTAATTGATTAGTAAGCGAATTATGTACCTAGATGATAAAATACTATCTATTTTCCTAAGATAACTGATAACCTAAATAAACATACGTTGATAGCTTGCAGTGTCATTTGCACGTGAGGTAGTATACAAATAGGGTGGCGATAAGGCTTGTGGGGCGATTTGGTAACGACCAGCCGCACGGTGAAAATCCCCCATTTTTTTATTATTCACACCAATTACCTAGCCCAAACTAGGATATCCTGCACTATGGGCACTAGATAATGGATAAACATACATAGATACAAATATTACATCCATGACTCGGAAATAAACATTTCTATTTATCACACAATGATTGCACCTTGCGAGATTCGAACCCACGAACATTTGATTTCGTTGTTAGGGCTAGACCAACCGGTCGTCATAACCGAGAATGCGCCGGCTTGCTTCGCCTGAATTGCGGAGGCTGCAATATTTACGCAACCTCAAAATGCGCCGCCTGTGATTCACCCAACCCCACTTATTTCCACCATAATGTTTCGATAAGTACCTGATCTGTAAAGTGGCAGAGTGTATTAATTTAATTTTGTCATACTTTTTTTTTAATTACTTTACATTTGACTACGATCTCACCTGATGGAAAGTGATAATGTGGTCGAAGGTGTAGCACGTTTGCCTAGTAGATACCTATTCACTCTTGAATTGAACACACCAGGGTTATATTTTACCGGAAACACTGAGGAGGGCAGGGCATTCCACTCCTTAGAAGTTCTTATAATAAATGAAGATGCGTATCGCTTCGATCTTGTGCGACTTGGGTGGATTACCGACAACATTATGTTCCTCGACTATTATTCACCATTGCATACACTTTTTAACAGTTTTGATCGCATTTAATCATTTATTTTAATTACCCGACTACGGCGAAGACAAATGTCTTCAATCATTGCGTTCTACATCGTCCTAGTCATGACCTACGGAGCTGAAACGTGGAAACTCACGATCAAACTAGTCCACAAATTTAAGGTCGCTCAGCGAGCTATGGAGAGAGACGTGCTTGGAGTTTCTCTGAAGGACAAGATTCGTAATTAAGATATCCGACGGAGAACTAAGGTTACCGATAAGCAAGCTAAAGTAGCAGTGGGCTGGTCACATTTCCCGAAGAACCAATAACCGTTGGGGTAGACGAGTTCTCGAGTGGAGAACACGTTTAGGCAAACGTAGTGTAGGAAGACAGGTGGAGTGACGACCTGCAAAAAGCGGCTAGTAGAAAATGGATGGAGAGAGCTGAAGACCGAGCTCAATGGCTTGCATTAGGAGAGGCCTCTGTCCAGCAGTGAACAGATATAGGCTGATGATGACTAAGGCAAAGCAAAGGCAGGGTAATGAGTTTAACAGTCTATGTATGTATGTATGTATATATTATTATGTGGATGTTCCACCGTCGCCTCTACTGGTCCGATTTTGACAAGCAAATCAATCGATTCATCTTCATCCCAAGTGTGTCATAAAGCTTTTTTTTACCTAACGGTAGAAAAAAGCTTTAGCTAGTCGGGTTAATTTTTGAGCTTATGTCATGTTTCTAAACGTTTTGTACATTACATTGTTCGTGGTCACACCGTCACAAATGTAGTCTTACTGCTTCTACTTCTAATAAAAGATAAATGGTTGCGATTCGGACATCCCCTGAACTAAACTTAATTTCTTCAAATGTAATTTAAACCTTGTTGGCTTCGTAGCAAGGTATTTTTTCCCCTGGCATCAAATCCTCACTCACTAAACTATCACTAAAGCCTGTCAGCGTAAAATCAACTTTGTTTCCACGCGGCGAGAGTCCCAATTTGTCCAAACGCTGTCTCAGAACGTGTCCGAATTTATCCAAACGCAGTTAGACAGCGAGTTAAAAACCAGTTTTAATTACTTTATTTTAAGTGGTGCAGCTTAAATTGACTTAGAATTAGCTTAGAATAGATGCCAGGGGCAAAAAGACCTTGTTAAAAAGTCGACAAGGTATTAAATTACATTTGAAGAAATTTAGTCTAGTTTAGTTTAAAGAGTAAAATGACCAAATTGCTGCCAAAATTGAAGGTTATTTTAAAATGATAACTACCACCTACGGTTTTAATAAAAACGTTATATAAGCACGCAGCAGTCGTTCACCATGTCCAGAAGACTTGCAGATTTAAATTAATAAAAATAATTTAAAATAAGAAATAAAAAAAGAAAAGCTTTCACGAACTTTTTTTTTAATGATTGTCACTTATTTTTTTCTTTTTTTATCTTTTATTTTATTTGTCACTATGTATATTTTTTGTTGCATTTTCACTTTATACGTTTTAAGATTTAAGTTTTTTTTAAATTGCTTATCATCTGTTTGTGAGCTGCCCTGAAAGTTTCAGCCGGATAGCTAATCGGGAAGTGCTCGAAATTTGAATTGCAAAATTCCAGGACAAAATACATAGATACATACAAGTGAAGTTAAATAAAAACTTTTAAAAACGGTATAAAAACCGTTAAAAGTGTTAAGTTCAATGAATTATTACCGCGTAATCCTAATAAATCACTTTAACCCATTTCGTAATTATAACAACGTCGTACATATCTCTCGATTTCACATAATTTAAGTTCTATAAATTAGCGATATGGCATTATGGAGATTTGGATATCTATCCCCTATACTTATAATAAAGCAATAAGTTCCAAAAAGTATGTGCAAAGAAGATAATTAAAAAAAATGGTCTAGGGTACTTATAATAAGCTACTAGAATATAATATATTTTTTAAATCGTGTCTGTCTTTTGTTTGTCTGTATCCCAAGTGCGAGTTGGACTCGCGCACCGAGGGTTCCCTACAAACTTTACTTTTCCGTTTGGGAAAACTGTTAGTTTACCAACTGCAAATAAGTTTAAAATCGTGATGAATTTACGGTTTTTGGATTTTCCCTTTACTTGTGCTATAATAATTTGCTTCTTGCCAAATTTCATGATTCTAGTTCAACGGGAAGTTCCCTATAGGTTTTGATTCCCTTGCGACTGTCAAAATATACGGCATAAACGTATCCCGTATCTTTTAATTGCGTTTAATTAGAAGTTTATTTATCCATGCATACTTGAGTATTTGATATCAATTTCAATTTGATACCTTCGATACACGTACCTGAGAAAAAGGATCTTGACAGACATAAAGATAGACAGACAGGCAACGAACTTATCCTATAAGGATTCCTTTTTCCTGTGACGGAAACCTAAAAAGTGTACGGATATGGATTTAATAGCAGTTTTTTCTAATCGAATTCTTGATCTTCGAATAATTGTGTTTCGGTAAACTTATAAATGTAAATGTTTTATATGTAATAAATAGCTTTTTCCCGCGGCTTCGCTCGCGTGGTATGTTTTTCTTATGGTTTTCACTGTGCATTAAACTAACTGACAGTCGCCAGAAGGTTACTGACAAACTATCTTAGGGACTATGTAGACGACGTTTTCCTCTCGCGCTTCTAACGAATCAAAAGATTGAGCCCATTGTAGGCTTAATAATAGGGCTCTGATGGACTCTTTAAGTACGAAACCCTGAAAATTACTTAGATATATCTTTGTATATATGTGACAATTGTTTTCAAGATTTCTTCCGTTTCGACAACACTATCGATTGGTGAAATAATATTTTTACATTACTTTCAACCCATATTCCTTAAGGAATTCTTTAGTTTTTTGGGATGAAATGTATATGAACATATTAAGTATACGAACCATATATAAAAGTATACGAACCCATAATATAAACTACGACTTTGCCAAATTCAATGTGACGCGTGTTTTTTTACATAATTTTCAACCTCTACCCTGCAGGAAACCTTTATTTTTTCGGGATAAAAAGTATGCTAAATATTAATCTATAACATCAGCTACGATTGTGTCAAGTTGCTTCAAAATCCATCTGGTAGTTCCAGTGAGATGCATGTTCAAAGAGACAGACTGAAACACAAACAATACTGTTTTGGCCGCTATCGATAATGAAGTTAAACTCAATTATAATTTTCAATAAATATTTAATGTTAAGATTTGGCCCTGTTACAGTGTGTACAGATATAAGTATAGATAGATATAGAAGATAGATGATTTAAATTAAATCGACAATAAATAAAAACAGCTTTTACATGTGAACTATCCTCAATGACATTCTATTTAAAATGCCGTTGCCTATCCAAACCAGCAATTCATCAAGTTACTTGAATGTGTGTGACTAAATCTTAATTTATACATCAGTATGAATATCCGATACCTTTATTCCGAACTAGCTGTGCCCGCGGCTTCGCACGCGTGGTCATTTCTCTAGGTTACAAGTACTATAAATGTACATAAAATGTATGTATGTGCTCGGCTTCTACTCAACGGATTGAGATACCGTACCTGGTATCCCAGAAAACTTTGCAGCAGAGAAACCCGCATCGCAATCCGTCCGGTAGTTTTTACGTGATGCGCGAACAAACATACAGACAAACAGACAAACAAACAGACAGACACGAATTTAAAAAATGATATATTCTTGTGCAGGAGCTTATTAACTTAACTTAACTAAACTTTTTTTTTATTATCTCTTTTTTACAGACTTTATCGTCCTTATTGCTTTATTATAAGTACTAGCTGATGCCCGCGGCTTCGCACGCGTGACCATTACTGTAGGTTAAAAGTATTCTTTGTGCTATTCCAGGTCCTAAAATACCTAAATACCAACATTTGATCAAAATTCCTTCAGCTTTCAAAAATATTTTTATCGATTGCTCGGTTTCTACTCATCGGATTGAGATATAAAGTACCCCAGTTTTTAAGTCAAAAAACCGCAAAAACCGCACCGCAATTGGTCGAGTAGTTTTTACGTGATGCGCGAACAAACATACAGACAAACAGATAGACACGAATTTTTAAATGTTATATTCTTGTTCACTAGCTTATTTTATGTACCCTAGACCATTTCTTTTTTAATTATCTTCTTTGTACTTTTTCGTTCCTACTGCTTTATTATAAGTATTGATAGATATATTATTGATATTAATAATGATATTTCGTATATAAGGTACTTTTGAATACAGATGTGGATATCGATCGGGTAGCAATCGATTATTATTGTATGCATTTCAATTTCGTTATACTTCTATATTGTACGATATAAAGTTGTATTGACCTGTATTTGCTACTACCAATAAATTACCTCTTACTACGAGGGATTCAAATGAATAGTGACGTTATTGCGTAGAACAGCTTGTAAGCTAATTCCACAGTTTTACATTGTAAAACCATGCTAATTTGTCGACGGAGGTTTTCTTCGTCAGCTCTGATCATTTGTTGTTATTGTTTGTTGATCAAAGGTCTGAATAAACTAAGGTCTACACCCTTGAACATTTAAGGTAATTTCAGTTTATTTGGAGTAACAATAACAAAGCTGTGATCCGAGTGCCGAGAAATAAAATGGTCGAGCAATGCCTATGCTCAAAATTGCAGAATATGGGCTGTTGGGCTTATTAATGCTTCCTAAGGTGACCTGACCGATAGCATGGGTGGTAAGCCTGCCCATAACATTTCCAAGATTAAAATACAGGTATTCTATCTAATAATTTTAATAAGGAAAAATCTGTATCACAATGTGGGAGCTGTAAGTCACCGTATTAGTTTTCCTGACCTTCATATTATATCTTAAGTCACTTTCGTGATTAAGACGACTCCAGTGATACCTCATTTATCAAAATCCATCAAGCCGTTAAGGCTGTAGGACGCGCCAAAGGAACATACAAACATACATACGGCCTAAGAACATAACCCTCAACAGTCGTGTAAAAATTATAGCAATACAATGACTACTAGGTAAGAACCTAGGCTGGACCAGACCCCACAAGCAGCCCCGTTCACGAGTATGACTTCTGTACCAGTCATCACACACTCAGCCATTACCATCTGGTAGTTTCAGTTGCTGATATAGATACCTTTCCTTCTACATTATATCTTTCATTGACATACTAGCACTAGAAAAGCTGGAATTCAAAGTAGGTTGATGTGAACGTGACATTCGTACTCGTAGATAGACTATATTGAACACAATAGAATGAATACACAATAGGTCTAATGGTTGTTAGCAATGCAAGCAAAGGCAGCTTGTCTTTGATATCATTTTTATTTCATTCAGTTATGCGCCCGCGGCATTGCTCTTGGGGACATTTTTATTTCATTCAGTTATGCGCCCGCGGCATTGCTCTTGGGGACATTTTTATTTCATTCAGTTATGCGCCCGCGGTATTGCTCTTGGGGTCAATTCATCCAAGGAAAATAATTAAAATAATAAAAAGTCCTACCTCATGATGCACACCGTTTCCGAATTTCATCAAGGTCAGTTCAGCAATTTAGAAAAGCTAACAGAGAGGCAGATTTGTTCTGCATTAAACATAATAATATAATATTAGTGTGTTAAATGTGATACCGATAGTTATGGTGCTGAGTATAAACATTGTTTTTTTTCGGACTTTAAGCCTAATTACATTATCGAACTGAGTATTTTTTTTTGCATTTTTTATCACTAGTATCTATCGTCGTTTATCTGTAGACTAGTTATTCTAAAATTGGAATAAAAATAAAAACATAACACCAAAAAAATGTGGTTTCTTTGTAGCTCAGCGCATTATACTCACAATGTGGTAAATTTGATGCTCAACGCGTTGGTGTTCAAAGTGGTAGCCTTGCTGATCAACGCATTGGTGCTCTAAGTGGAAAAACCACCAATGCGCGGTGATGACGATTATCTATTGAATTCAAAGCAAACCATAAATAGGAATAGGTAAGTAGGTATACATAACTAGTACAACATATAGCTTGAGAACCTCCCCCACTCCTCCTGTCTTGAAAATACAACGCGAAAGCTTTTTATCATCGGAGTTATTTTTGGCAAATGAAATGTTAATTTGTTAACAATTCACTTGTATTTTCTACTTTTGTCCGCTCGTATTACAAAAACTTTCATTTACTTGGGGTCGGCCGCTGAAACTATTGTTTTAGATTTCAATTTTTGTTTCTAGTGGCTTTTGTCAGATATTACTTATTAGTTTAGTATAAATTTTTAGTAAGTAAGAAAGCGATACCTACTTTGAAAGTCTTTCGTTAAAATTAAATTTGGAGCTTTAGAAAGTTGTTAAGCAAGTTTAAAGTTAGGAGTTCTGGTGTAGACTTTGTGAGCGCTCTACATATTTAGGGTCTCTAGTTTTATTGGAGCTTCACTGCTCCACTAAAAACGCCAGAACGCCCGAAACGACCATTACAGAGTTACGTACGTGTGATGTACGATAATGACTACGGGTCTATTTGAAATGGTTAACTAGCCGTTGCGGGCATTTTGGGCGGCGATAAGTGAGACGAGTCCTATGTCCTAGGTCGTACTCTACATTAGCTGTAGCATTAGACTTTACCGCTGCCCGTTTTATCAATCTATTCTGTTCTCACTGAGAGAGAGAGAGTAGGTACTGAATACTTCTTTAATCATGTTTAATCTATACTTGAATCATATAAGGAGTAAAGTTGTTTTTATGTCTGTAACTACTTATCCGATTCTGAACAATCTTTCACTGATAGCTTTTTGGTTTAGTGTATAAAGCTTACACTATTCCAAATGGACATGGTTACTTTTTTCAACGGGAAAATTCAAAGTTTCTGTGGGATAACGGGAGAACTACGGGCGGAGCCACAGGACACAGATAGTGCGATTAATTAACTATAAGTCCCGGAGATATAGACATGCAAATAAAATAAGATAAGCAAATAAGATAAGATACAGCCGTTTATGCCGCATATTTTGTCTCTCGCAAGGGAATCAAAACCTATAGGGAACTTCCCGTTGAACTAGAGTCATGAAATTTGGCAAGAAGCAATGTCTTATAGCACAAGTAAAGGAAAGCATTTTCCAACGGCAATGTTAAGTTTGTACGGATCCCTCGCTGAGCGAGTCTGACTCGAACTTTGCTGTTTTTTTACCAGACTACAGTGAAGCAAAGGAAGGAAAATGAGTTTAACAGTCTATATATGTATGTATGTAGGTATGTTAGTGGATGTGAATGTTCCACCATAGCGTCGTCTCTTTTCATCCGATTTTGATAAGCGAGTGTCAATCGATTCGTCTTCAGGTATATAGCACTCTATATCATAGGTTATTTCTTTACCCGACTAAGGCAAGGCAAAAGAAGGGTTATGTGTTTAAACTTAAAACTTGTTCTAATTTTGACAAGCGAGGTATCAATCGATTCCGTCGTTTTTGAACTTATATCTTGTTTTAGTTTCATTTCATTTCAACTGTACCTAAATCTAAGGTTACATTCACATCGTATCGTTAGTTATTGTTTGTTTCACCGCTCCGTTCTGTTTGTATCTTACCTAGTTCGTCGGTTTAGAACTAAAACTGCACAGATTTTGCATCGGACGATTGTGCATTGGAAAGTAGTTCCGATCCAGGTCGTCAGTAACGGGATATCTTTGACGCGGAACCGGTCCGGCCGCTGTTAGCCAAAGCGTTTGCTGATCGCGCATTTGGAAAACAGAAATTGGATGTTGAAACTATGATTAAATATAAATATAATGATTTTAGCGTGAAATTCTGCCCCAGAGGGCGTAGAAATTAAAACCTCTTGAAACTCTGTAATCACCTTTACTTATCTCCCTCGCAAATATTCGTATCCTTACAGCAAAAATATATTCACAACCACCATCTCCGAATGCCAGTCATGCGAATGTTGCCAGATCTCGCCAAAAAGTATACCCCAATACAGTAGGGCCTCGATAATCCGAACCCAAGCTAATCCGAATGCCTCTATAATCCAAACGACCCCTTGCCCCCGCGCGTCTGCCGTTTCTAAGTAACTCGCTATGCTACACTCGTATTTTAGTGCCGAATTAAACTTTTTAGACGCTACACGTACATGTATCGTACATGAACGCTCCGCGCGCCTTTCCGACATTTTGTTGTGCACAATCTACTAACGTGCTTGTGCGTTTTGACATGGTTTCAACATCCAAGAAGACATCCAACATAGCCGTCAATGTACTATATTAGAATTCTTCAAAAAAGTATAAATATACATGTATGTAATGTAATAGCATCATCCTTTAATTATATTGTAACATTTTCTAATGATTAAAACATAGTTTCCATACTGAATTGTTTGTTGTTTTTCCTAAAATGTCTTTTAATATGTCTGCATACTACATCCGAACGCTGCGAACATTATTTTTTTGTTTGCAAGAATATACTTTCAGATTGGTCTCATAGAAATTTTATCACAATCGGTTCAGTAGTTTTTTAACCAGTTCCAATAATAAGAAAAATTTGCTTCGAGCGTTCGCGAAGTACGAGCGTTTAAGTCGGTTATTCACGTTTTTTGTCAAAAAATAATTATATATTTCTAATTTATATTTTATCATTAGCATGTAAATTATTTCAACAAAAAATTATACTAGAAAAAAGGAACCAACTCACATAAAAATGTTTTATGTCGTTTCGAATGTAATTTAAATGGTACATCTCAATTAAAAACAAAAACATTCATTTTCGTTATAAGATACCTGCGAGTAACTCCCATCTCCCCATAGATGTAAAGTGGGCATGATATGTTTTCAAGCTAACCTCCTCTTGTTTTGAGTCGTTTAATATATTTAATGAAGTACCCTAGGTACAAGAATGTTTAAAAAAGACCGAGTTTACACATCCAAATCGAAAGTGAAGCACCCAAGATATGCTGATCCGCTCGTACGCACAAACCCCACGCACAAACTTACGCCATGTTAACCCGATCGGCCGCCACTTCGCAGCAGGATCTCGACCTTGTTAGTCATGTTGATTCTAACAATTTCTCACTAAAAAAACAATAACAATGCAGTCTTTTGTGATAAAATTGTGTATCAACTACAAACACGGATCTCTATGGATAGCCTCTGCCGTACTTTCGTTTGTGCCGATTCAAAGCGCCACACCGAGCCGTCCATGGTACTTAAATATACAAAGACGTTAGTTCCGTGGACGCTCACTACTGCCAAACCACTGCTATCAGCGCCAAAATGGAGATTAATCAAATGCGCTCATTGTAACGTTCATCAACTCTGTCTGTTAGAGCCTGTCTAGAGTACGGAGTAATGTGCAGTTGTCTATGACTACAAATCACCACAAGTTATCCACTCAAGAAAACATACGCAGCCGTCATTTGTTTCACTCGTTTGTTTGACTCCGTCTTTTTTTAAACCTTCTTGCCGATGTAGTGTGTTTTCTCAAAAAATATAACAATGATTGAACAAAATAAAATGTTATTTGGCGTATCAAAGAATCTATATTACAAATACATCCATATATATTTCTCAACTCGTAAGGCCCTGCCCGTATCTAATGTACAAAATAAGACTAGTTATTCCAGCCCAGACATTTTGAATAGTCCATAAATAGTTAGGTAATAGGATGTCAAAAACACATTTCATAAAGTAAATGAATTCGTAAAGCCCTTTATGTTTACACTCAAAAGAATCCTCAAGGAATCTCGGAAGGGCTGGATCGTGAATAATTCCCGAATCATGTCTTAATTGTTACCTGGCTTCTCATTTATTTTTTGGTTAGGTTAAAGTGCCTAGTACGCAAAAAGCCTAATACTAAAGAAGTGTGCCTTTTCAGCCATTGACGTGCCAAGCCAATATGTTGTCATCCTTATCTTGATGCTTGAGTTAATAAAATAAAATATTTCTATTTAGTTATTCTGTAGAAAGCTTTTAGTATTTTTAGTAGTAGTAGTAGTATTTTTGTCCAATGACTAATTTTGATAAAACAATATGAAACTCTTCTTTCTGTTATTACCTACTTACTATGTAATAACGTTGTAAAAACGAATGATGACTGAGAGTATACTTTTTCAGTACTTTTTGCAATTTTGGCGGCTAATAGCAATGGAACAGATAGTAAGTACACTCAGCGACTGAAACTTTTTGTCAAAATAAACTGCATTTATTTTGGGATTGATATGTTTTATGTGCTAAATCTAGAAGAATAACGAGAATATAGCTAACTTACAGGTTAGACAGACTTATAATAAAGAAGTATATGTAATAAAAAGTCTGTAACAAGCACGGCTTACCTTCACAAAAACCCGACTGCGAACAAAATTAAAATGAGGCAAAAATTTAAGTGAGCAATCGTTATAGACATTTATCGCTACATTGAATTTTGATTACTGTCATGTCAGTAGTAGCACTCGCAAGATTAGTACAAATAGATTGACCTAAGAATCATTAAAATCGGTCCATTCGTTTTGTCTATATAGTGCCACAAAAGAACAGATATACAATATACATACATACGCAGATAAAAACAACACCATCCGCTCAGTCCGGTGAAAAAAAGGTAAGTAAAAAAAATATGTCTCGGCGACTTAAAATGAGCTAGAGAACAAGAATTATAACGTTTTTAAAAAACATGTTTGTCTGTCTGTCTGTCTGTCTGGATGTTGTTCGCGCATCACGTAAAAACTAACTCAACCGATTCAAATGCGGTTTTGACTCTTGGAAAGCTTAGGTTTTGACTTAAGCACTTGTGTACTTTGTATCTAAATCCGATAATTAGAAGCCGAGAAAGTCGTTAGGTAAAAATCTTTTTGACGGCTGAATGAATTTTGTTTATGAATTAGGAGAATTAGTATTTGTTTGTTTGTCGTATAAGGTTAGTGAGGTTAGTGCTGGCTTCTGGTGTCAGAGTTAGTATTTTATGTCCTAGAATAACATAGAGTAATCTTAAACCAGAAATTACCATGTGGCAAAGCTGCGGGCACAGCTAATGTACGTATGTATGTAGTGTATGTAATTATTAAACTTTAAACCTTGCAAAACCATTTACTAATAATAACTTTTGCTATAACATTTGTAAATTAATGACACACCGGTCGACGCACGAATATCGTTCATTAACCATAACTCGATAAGTTGCCGCTGCGAATGTACCACTTAATTATCGATTAATGGCTCGAATGGTTCATTGGTTCATTAACGGGTATTATGAACCCTTGGGATCGTTACCGGTTTATTAATTAGCAGGTTAGGGGTTCAAACTTATATTAATATAACAGTTAATTCGATGGTAGCCTAACGGTTCAATAGTGCAACTTAGAATCCAACGATACTGGGTTCGGTCCTAGGCTCCGCACCAATTACTTTTCTAGATAATGTGCGGATTTTCTACAATTCGTGTTTCGGAGGGCCCGTTAAGCAGTCGATCCTGGCTATAATTGATTAATAGCAGTCGTTAAGCCATGTCCGAGGCCCTCGGGCAGCCTGACAGAATCTGACACCGGAGGGCAGCACTACCTCATACGTCAAACAAACAGCAGCTCGAACATCAATGATCCCTCACACGCATTCTTCCTCTCATCACATCATCTTCACCCGGACGGAAGACATCCCCTACTGAACATAGGGCTAGCTGTTCATCTAGCGGCTCCCTCGACTCACCAGGTCAATCGGTCCACCGCGTGGGGGGCGTCGTATACTCCGTCTTTCATTCCGTGGTCACCAGTCGAGATCCTTCTTTCCCCAATGGTTATCGATAGCCGTAATACTACGGCTATTATAGGATATGGATGTCGATGGAGCGTGTTACCATTTAAACTAGCAGTTGACCGTGTAATGCGCTTTGCCCTTTGGGCACGTGAGCGCTTAAAGCGGGCCCAATAGACCGGCAATGTGTTGCGCAACGACGAACGCAGGTGCGTTTTTAAAAGCTTCAATTATTATTTAACTACCGTTCCGTTACTATAGTTCCGTTCGTTAAATTAGAATATTTGTTTATGATAAACACACGCATAGTTACATATTTTTATTTAGTATAACTTTAAACGGTTTGTCATGATGTGACATCGATTTCATATCATCATTTTCTCAAAAATATATTAGGATGTACCTGGATATTTTAAATAAATATATTCATCAAAATTATAATCAACTATTTGAAATAATTTATTGAAACTAATTGTAGGAAGATACCATTGAAGTATATAAATAAGTATATAGGCGTAGACTACCTCAGTATACAATTATTTAGAAAAATTGCTAATAATATCACACTCATAAACACGTCTCACATCATTGACATCTTAGCTTACAACGCATAAAATTCAACAGTGCATTCTTCCCTCCACCGTTACTTCACCGATGATACAGAATAACTAATAACTATAACTGATGACTAACTCAAAGAGTCCTAGTTGAGAACTTGTAATATTATTCGATTTTCAGATCGCAAAATTGATGTGGAATCCTTAAAAATTCCTAACCGGTGAAGTTAAAATAATAATAAATAAATATATTTCAGACAATTATGATCAGAATACCATTTTATTGTAAAGCTACGCCATATCAGAGTTTAACATTATTGTGATGTTTTTTAAAGGTTTAGAACCAACTTTTTCTGATTATTTGTTTTAAAAATATAAATGAGTTGTATCAATAACTGGCTGCCACTCCGCGGTGTCACCCGCGTGGAGGATAATGATAATCAAAGTAACCTATGCGTCCATGGTATAAGTTATCTCCATACCAAATTTCATCAAAATCTGTTGAGCCGTTTCAGCGTAAAGGAGTAAAACATACAATGATACACACATGACACACACACATGCTAACTTGTTACCAATGCAATAGATTCCACTTATTTTTTTTATTTAGTTTATCTGTACAATTACGAAAACTACAAAAAAAAACTCGTTTTTGCGGGACTAATGCATGGCAATTGATTTTTATGTACGTGGATAGAAGATAGATAAATAGATTATCACTATGAAAAAGCTACCTAAAAAGTTTGGTTTTGATCCAACTTGTGGTTTATAAAAGAAAACGAAAACACTTTTGGATTTGAAGTCAGAACTCCCTTTACGATGAATTGTAGATACCTATCGGCCGTCGGGGTTGTTACAGAGACTTGTCAAGCGAGACCCTCAGGAAGGTCAGGGACAGGTGGTCCAGATTCAGGATTACGAGATACCAATTAGAGAACCTTTACCTTCTGAGGAAAAAGTCATGGAATACCTGTTTGAATCAGGTATTGGATAACCAGTTGTGATTGTGAGACGCGTGGCTAGTTTTTTCGTTTAGGTGGTTCGTGGTTGTTATTTTGTTGCCCTGTCCAATGTTACTGCTTGTGTTAAACTAGACTAGAAATCTAAGGCCCACTTGCACTAAAACAAAGTACTTATTTAGTTAGTCCAAAAAATATTGTCATCTCTTTCGCGCTACTGTCTGCGTATGTATCTATATATTACTTCTCTTAAATTGTTTGCCTAGACTAGACACTAGCCAGGGGTACTTTTATTTATTCTGAGCCTGGGGCTATGACAGCTACGAAAGTGGGCCTATGAATATTTTTTGTTAAAAGTACATTATTACCTGACTTTTACGTGTCTCGTTCGATCATTACTCAGTCTCTAGCTCATGTTTGATGTCACTATTAAATGTCAAACAAACTTTACACCGTAGAACGTAGTACTAATATTTATTCTGTGGTAGAACATTAGATTCAAGAGGTATGAAATACCTACTTCTTTAATATAGGACATAGTTTAGTCATGATGATTTGTTTCATACAGAAGTAGCACACAGATGTGTCAAATTTGGTGTGTGCGGATGTCTGTCCAGTTGGATGTCTGTTCTCCTCTACAGGTCGCATTTCTCAACCGATCTAGACGAAAATTGGTGTACAGGTTAAACGAATTTTTAGATTTTTTTAATCGTCGGGGATCCCCAGAAAGGGGCAAAAAGGGGCTAATGAATATCTCCGCCCTATCAGGTCCGATTTTAATGGGTTTTTTTTATTTAAAAGTAGTAACTTTAAGTTGGTCTCATAATAATAGGTTACTAGAATAAGGTTGGCGCTACTGAGCATCGCTACATTCTTTGTAAAAAAGTTTGTATGCGCGAGGTCTACAGCTACAGCTCACAGAGCCCCTAGTTTTTAGTTTTTGTACATATAACAAAAAACAAAAAACGGCGCATATCGGTTTAGTAGAGCTGGTTTCAAACAACTTTTGCTTTTTATGTTCGAGAGACTTTCGGCAAAAAAACGATTGCAGCCGTGGATTTTGTGAGGTACAGTGCTTTAAGGTAGGTAAGCTTAGCTATTTTATTACTTTTTCTAAATTACAATAGTACAGTGCCTACCCATTTTCCCGAGCAATCAAATTAACTACCTCATATAAACCTCAGAATATCTAAATTCAAAATTTCAAACAAATACTTTTATGAATTTTGGTGCGATATGAGAATATGTCAACAACGGAACGAATAATCATTAATAATAAGTTTTGAAGGAAGGTTGATAATAAGTACTTACAATAGATACGAAGCAATTTTACGACGCCCAAAGCTAATCTTGTTTTTCGCCTTCAGACTTATGTAACCGTTCATCAAAGAGATTATTTTCATAACTTATAAGGGTCCAAAAGTTGAGACTCATTTTGGAACCGCAAAATCTATTTAGTTTATGCTTATTTTTCAACTTAAGTTTCAAGTTTATTCATTAACTGCTAAACTTATTTTATTATTTGTTTTTTTAAGTCGAACCGTGTCTGAGATACTTATTTATAACAAAATTCGGCAAAAATCCCAATTTTGATGATCGCTAACCTCTTTGTTACTGTTGTTTAACGTAAAACTAAACAATAAACAGCGTTGCCACTGACATGAATAAGGTTCCGTGTAGAACAAAGTTAATAAATCCGTTGTCATTGTTTTAACTTGGTGGACCCTCAGGATGCTGAACTCTAACAATTGACCGGTTGGTCTCGTGGCTAGAGATCCTAGGTACGAAATCGAACGGTCGTGGGTTCGAATCCTGCAAGGTGCAATCATTTGTGTGATGAGCAGAAATGTTTGTTTCCGAGTCATGGATGTTAATATTCTTATCTATGTATGTTTATCCGTTATCTAGTACCCATAGCACAGGGTATCCTAGTTTGGGGCTAGATAATTGGTGTGGAAATGTCCCGAATATATTATTATTATTATTATTAATTAAAGTCTTGCTTCTTAGATATAAATAATAGTTTAAAAAATCGTGGGGTGCATAGGTCAATAGTTATAAATAATTCATTGACAGATATGAGAAGCACACCACGCTTTTTTTTAAATAAAACTTTTTTTCTTATTTACACTATTAAAATTTATTTTCTATTTTTTAGTTTGGTTTTCTATATAAAGCGTGTTTTTTAGTTTTTTTTAAACTATTATTTACTACATTGAATCAACATCGAATTATTGCATTGTCATCGGTCTTTGACAGGTGTGCAAAATTTGAATGAAATCTGACCGTTTAAAGTGGGTCAAAATAGCGTCCAAAGAAGTCGGTAACAAACATACAAACATACAAGTGAAGCTAATATAAAGCGTATAAAAAGTAGCAGTCACGTCAATAGTTTTGTACATACCTACTTGTACTATTATTTATTCCGTGGTTTAAGTCTAGGTATAACTATACCCAGATAGTACAAAATCACAAATATTATAGATATGATACATGATAGCAAGAATAAGAACTATTTACCTATATGTGCCACAGAAGTTCCTGATATGACTCTTGGAAAATAGCAATATTTTTACATCATTATTTTTTCGTTTCTCTTAATTTATTATTTTCCTCGAATATTGTTAAATTAGGCATTTATATATCAAAGGAAATCTATTCAGACTTTCCTTATTATAACGAACGAGTCATCTAGAACATTGTAACGAAAAAGTCTTGTAATTAAAAATATTATATTTATCTGATTAGTTTTTTGCTCTTATTGCAATGTTCATTTTATAAACAAGATAAATATTAACTAAACAATAATTTTCTATAGATGTTTAGTATTGCTTGCTTGCATGTCGTATGAGGTAGTGCTAGTATAAAAGCTAGTATAGAACCATCGAAATTGAATCGAAGGAGATATTAATTATCCCTTTAGTTCCCCTTTTTGGGAGAAGTACCCCCCCCCCCCCCAATAAAAAATCCCCGAAAACTAAAAAAAAAAAAATTGTCTAATCTATATATCAAGTTTCATATAGATCGGTTGAGAAATGCGACTTGCGAGAGGAGAACAGAGATCCAGGCGGACAGGCGGACGGCAGACAGCCGGACATACGAAAGCATTTTTGCCCAAGCTGAAACGGAGAAACTTTGCTCGCGCTTCGCGCTTGCTCGGTCAATAAATCAAATTCGGCTTTGCCGATTTTTATGATCTTTGATTTTTTTGGATTTGTGTACACCCCGAATTTGGGGGATGGGGGAGCGGGGGAGGGAAGTGGGAGGGGCACAAAATGTACGCGTGCAAAGGTGCGGGGCGCAGCTAGTTCCATATTTATTTATTTTTAAATTTCATTATCATTCCATAATCATTTGTATGATACTATTGTTTGACTTCTTCTATTTTTTCTATTATTTCACCTTGACTTCAAGTACGTTGATCATAATCTCTCGACTGTATAACATTATTGGACCTGCTTCATCAACCTTATTACCAATCACCTGCTAACAGAGTTCGGTACGTCTCTTTTGCAATTTTGTGCAGTGAGCATGAGTCAGGAATTCATTATCATATGTCATTATGTTCACCTGTGACTCAGGGGTTTGTGATACTGAGAAGTGAAATTTAAGTTAAGTACCTGCATCTAAAAACATATCGATAGTGGCCATTATCGGTGGTAGAGTAGAGAGTAACTCATTCATCATCATTTTTTGATCCTCTATGAACTCCTAGATAATTTTGAATGTAGTTATCTCTAAGATAACTACATTTATAGAAACATTTGATTTTGAACATTGTAAAACAATTATGTTTAAGGTTTGGATTTGCATCAAAATTCTTAATCTAAGTTAGAGCTTATTAATCGAAGTTGTTCACACTCTTCTCTCAAATTCTAATTATGACCATCACAGCCTACAAGTGTTAATATTGAATTAGAATTAGTCATATCGAGTTGTGCTACTCCGCAATCAACATAATAATATACATTTTCCTTATTTTCTAAAAAATATTATAATTGTCCATTGACAGGACATTCAGTTAGTATTAACTTCTGATCAGATGGGAATTGTTTGTGATTCAGGATGACATTTGGAAGGGATTTTGAAATTGTAGGGATAGGTCAAAGCTAGGTAGAAATAAGGATCTAAATAATGGTAGTGTTTTACTATCGAGATGCTCGTACATTCAAGCAGTAAGTTCTGACACTGATCTTGATAATTAAATTTGAAGATCAGCTAAAAAAAAATTAAATAAAGAAAAAATTAAAGGATTGTTCTGCCTCTCCAAAAGAATTTATGTAATTAAAAGTAGCAGAAAATAAAACCTTAGATAATCATGCACTCCCACACATAGCCATATCATTAGGTATAATAAAGATATACCGAGGCTCAGATAACATTGAGGCGGTAATCAATACGAACCACACATGCAGCTGAAGATCATAAACAAAACTATAAATCAAACAAGAGTTTTACTGGCCAATCTGTTGACTGATGCTTGCATGTCGAACGGTTTATACATCTCTAATAATTTCCTAAACGAAAAATTTGAATCACGGACGGGGTTCGAATCCGCATCATTCATATCATATTATTCATATCTTTAATACATCCTTGATAGACTTACAATTGTACCAATTACAATTACTAACTAGGTATTTCTAATTAGAATTACCTATTATTACCACACATAGCCACATAGTTTCCTACTGTAAGCACGCTAACAATTTAATTTTGTCATAAATGTTGTTCATTTTCAGTTCGTAGGTTGTAGCAATTAAATGGTGCTGTTAGTATGGAATTGACTTTATCTTTAGCAGACACAATTAAATTTAGGTGTCTTTTTCATTGAAATTGACAATCCGTTTTGTGACACCCGAAACCGAAATTAGTGGGATTATACGCTGTTGCATGGAGCTGCTTAGTGCCTCTATTATTTATTTTTCTAGTTTTTTCCTTTAGCACATGTTATTTACAAAACAAGAGTTTGTTATAGCTCCAGCTATCGGGCTTGATAAATAATCCACCAAAGGTCAATGGACAGTGGAACCCCTAGAACACCGGTCTTGCATAAAATATTGATGGGACCACTAATCGTTTAAGTCAAGGACCTTAGGTATGAGGTAACCGAACTCATTTCGAGTCAAATATTTGCTAATACGTATTTTATAAGCAATAGCGAAGTTTTCGGAAAGTATTTCAAAGTTTGAGAAGTAAGTAACGTGAAGTGAAACGACGTGTCTGGCAGAAACAGTCTGAAGTATGCGTGTAGCGTATCTTATTTGGTCATCAACTGGCTGAGAGAAAGTTTTTAGACACTCACCGTTTCAGAAAAAGCGCTCTTCGGTCTCCTAGCCGGTGTTCCATTCATCCTGCCGGTCTTAGCTCACCAACAAACAAAAACAACCAATGGGATCGCACTAAACTTTTTCACGGACACTTGTGGAGTTCAACACAGTCAAACTTTAACATTGAACCTCGTGAGTTTACTTTTACATACGGTTATTAAACACGAAACGAGCTAACACTCGTAGCGGTACTTAATTTAATCGATGACTTCATGCAATTATTTGCTGATAAGATATCGTGGAGTTGTGAGTGTGAGCGGTGTGAGCGACGCGAGGAGTCGGCTCCGCGCGGCGAGAGGTACTGGCCGCGTTGCCCGCTGGCTGCCGGTTGGGAGCGTGGCAAGCTTGGTCGCGCAGACCCGCCGCGCGATCAACCTGCATTTTTTTACATCACACCGGACAATGGGTTAACCGTTTGGAGGATTTCGAGGTTACATTTCGACCGCCTGAGGATTCGCTGCCGGGACACAGCATAAATAATAGTTCAAGTGCCGGGATGCGCCGCACGCGTGTTGTTGTGTGTGGCACGCTGAACACGGAATCTTTGTTAATTCCATTCACATCATAATCACAACTCACTTTAAATCTTTCCAAGTTGAAACAATCGAAGTCATTCACACGACGTGTTTACATTATAAAGCTGAAGTGAAGCATGATAATGATTCACTTAGTTTACGCGCTATATTTAGTGGTTGAACTTGAGCTGCGTCTGCGCTGCCGCTGACGTCAGCCTGGCGACCAGTTTTTTTATCTGCCGATAAAAGGATTGCAATTATGGCGAATCTCGAAGCTTAAATCCAGTTGTGGATATTTTAAGAATGTCTCACTACTATACACTAGTTCGTGATATTAACAGCATCTGATCTGATCTTATCTTCTCAACTATTTTCATTCATTAGGACGTAATACTAGTTTCATTGTCTGATAGTTATGTCATCACGAGTAAAGTTAAAAAAAATAGGTTTGGGCAAAACACACCATGAGTGAGCTAGGTTTGCGACGATCAGCATGTCAGTCGCTAAAATGTATGTTAAATGTGTATGTTATCATAAAATGTATGTTAAATGTGTATGTCATCATAAAATGTATGTTAAATGTGTATGTCATCATAAAAGGCATTTAGGGGGATTTTGTGAATATATTTGTGTACCAAATAAAAAAAATAAAGCATTTTACATTTTATGTACGCATGTATTTATGCCAGACTCAGAAATGCTAGATATCAAGATGGTTGGAAGAGTGAACCAAACGTAGAATTTGTGGCAGTAGCTTTGATCTTCCATCAGTAGAGTGCGTCCCTCAGTCACGATTCCGTAGTTCCGTAGTAGATTCCGCACCACACCTCATTACACATTTTTGTTCCATCAGTACAGAATGATGACTGAAAGACAGGCTCTTTGTAATGATTTGATCCACAATAGAAAAAGTGTCAAGACAAGTATTCACATGATATCCACGAAGTTGATATCATGTGAATACTTGTTGTAGTTGATATTCACGAGGTTGTAAAATTCTGTATTCAAGAAGTAACGCAAAAGTGTCATAAATCAGGTACACAAAATAAATTAATTTATGAAATTGCCGTTTTAGTGAGTATTTTTTCAGGATGACTACAACCCGGAGTAATATTTTCACTACAGTCGACTCAAGTTACTTGACATTGCATCGAGGGGATGGCGAGAGGAGGTCTTATCTAATTACCTGACCACTAGATTAGATCGTGAAATTTTCGCCTGTAGACGGCATAACCAGTTTTCTAACTTCTTATTCAAATGAGCTGCCCCGTCGAAGGCTAGCAAAAGAAGCGGCCATTTGCTTGATATCTAATCAGTGATTTGATTACGCTGATCGTTTGTGCTCTCGTTAGTGAAAATAATATTACGATAACGTGAATTATTAAGATTATCGACGATAAATGGGATTATTTCGAAAATTTATATATATTATTATATACTGTGTACCGACGACGGGGATTCGCTGGATGATGAAGAACATCGAGCAAACGCTTGTTTTGGTGATCTATGTTCAGCTGAGAACGTCTTTCGTCCGGCTGATGATGGTGATGTATGGTGTAGAGATAGTTTTTTGAGCATCAACTTACAAGCTTGAAATCTGTACACAGAAACATATTCAGAAGTGCAAGTTTTTTTTTATCTGACTGCGGAGGGTTATTTTTTTGGCCTGTATGTGTGTATCTTTGGTGCATCCTATAGTCTAAACGACTTGATATATTTTGATAAATGAGATATCATTGGATTCGAAGATTACGAGAGTGGAATAGGATATATGAAGTTTCAAGAAAACTAATATGCCTCAGATACAGCTTTCCCGCGATTAAATAATATAAGATTTTTATTATTACCCCCCTGGCAACTTATAGCTAGCTTATATTGTATTTACGACGGAACAAAAAATGACCAAACCAATCGAGTGAGTTATGAAAATGAAAGTAATTGAAGACCATTCCAAAAATATATAATTCTTATAAATGCCTAAAAATTAAAAAGTAAAAAATAACGATTGCGAACAAAACTGAAAAGAGGCAAACAAGCTTTAGATTCTTGATTTTGAAATATAAGATTCAGTATAAGGCATGAGTAGTACCTCCCAGGCCCAGGTTCTATCTGATCCCGTCACAGGAGCATGATGCCTTCGACTGCTTCTTACATATGAAATCAAGAATCTAAAGCTTATTTGCCTCTGCTTAGTATTTTTAATTTTTTTATAATACTTATTTTTATAAATTAATTGTGCTTTGTTGCTTAGCGACCACATCGTCCTGTAGGAAAAAACGAAAATAAAAAGAAGCAATTACCTTAAACCTAAGTCTGCTAACCTATACAATTCTGGCCTGACATTGGACACGCTGGAATAACGTTACAATATCTCACTCACATCTAAAATTTCGCTTCGATAAAACCATGATCTTCTGTTTCTTTCATTCCGCACACATTCCATCAAAAAATGTTGTACATCCTCAATAACCCCGCACTCAGCACAATTGGGAGGTTTTTCATCTAAAAAGGAAAGTTCTTTGATGGAATATGTGCTGAGTGTATTCTAAGGGCTGTCACTAGTATTTTACGATACAGGATATTATTGTCAATCTATTGATACTTAGTAATCTACGGTTGGATAGTTCGGTACGAAATACCTTTTCTTTTGATCTTCCGTCAAAATAGTCCTGCCATATATTTCTACATTGCTCTTCTAACAATTTAACAAAATCAGAAAATAAAGATACTACCCAATGGCATCCCATCTAATATTGCCTGTTTCGCCAGAAGACCCACCTCTTTATTTTATTTTATTTGACTATGTGATGGAATCCATTGTAGACATATTTTGTGACTGTCAAATTAAGATTGATTCTAAAATGCGCTCGCACGTCTGAGGTAAACCAAGCCTAATATTGCAGATAACTCTTGGATTGGAGTCATTAACAAAGTCAATTTTAGTGTCTGTTTAGATGCTTCTGCGATACCAATTAATTCAATGTGCATAATAATTGAAATGTCAGAATCAGTCTTAAGTTTAACGTGACATCCCTGTACAGAGTTTAAAAATGCTGCACCTCCTTTTCCTTCGTCCATCCAATTTGTTGTAAAAATCTATAGATTGGTCATGAATTTTTGAGCATGACAAGTATAAAGTCTATTAATAGGATCAATTTCCCAGAGTCGAATGGAATATTACTTCAATAACTTTAAAATCTTATTATCTACATGCTTGAATAATCAATGACGATCAAGTTTAGCAATAACAGAATCTTCATTCTAATTAACTACCACAGAATATACCTAGCTTACTACCCTAGGTACTACATGAAACCGTTCCCATATCAGTCTTACAGGTAATCCAAGTTCCTAGTCTACTACCAGTTGGCAGCGTATCTAACCCACCACGCTGCAATACTAATTAGATTAATTTTGCGTTGCATCGATCAGACGCAGATAGATATTTGAAAATATTTATAATACTTCGATTTTTTTAAGGTCTTATTTTTTGTCCATGTTATACTTTCTCAAAGTAATGATTATGTGTTAAATAAAATAAAATATGTACTCAGAGAGAAAATAAATATAGGTAGGTACGGGTACTTCCCATTGGATCTCGATATCAGAATTTCTAATTAACTGATCTCGCTCGGCGTTTTCATCGGATCTTGAGATCCGTTGCTACTCAAATGAATATGCTTTTCTTCCCATCGGATCTCGAGATCAGTTGCAACTCATATTAATATTATTTTTACTTATGTCTATTTTTCGTTTTCAGGTCCGCCTAAGCCAAGAAGATCTGAACTGTATGAGGAAAATGCCCAATGCATAAAGTCGCAAATAAGAAACAAGCTCGGCAACCAACATAGCAACCCCATGTGAAAGGTATAAGGCCCGATGGTAGAAACAATAAAGTTTTTTTTTTGTTACTAGTAGAGGCTATATTAGTGTGAAGGGCGGGCCGCTATTATATCTCAATCTCTAAATGTAGGTACACTATTATCCATGCAAAGCGACAAGCTACCATTCGTAAAGATGCGTAGGGAAATCATCCGTATAGGTATATATCCCATAATAATGCTTACTCTTTAGTGTTACGAACAGACGAATAGGAGTATTATATTATATTTGTGTAATTTGTGCGTCAACTATGAAAATATATCGTTCGAATATGCAACAGGTGCCACTAGGTTTCATACAAAATTTGTCTCGCAGCCTTTCGAGCCATTCCCACTTCGGTGGTAGAAACCAAAGAAAGCTTTGTATAGCAGTTTACTTTCACCGTTGGAACTTGTTCGACCCACCAGCCGGCTGGCTCCAGTCGTTTAATCTTGATTTTATTCGTTTGTTATCTTTCTGTTGCAATATGCTCTCCTTATCGCTGATGCTGATATCCAATCGTGCACTGAATTGGTAGACAGCATAATTAATTAAAATATGGCATAATAATAAATGTAACACAAAAATTTCAATTATTCTATCAATCTACTATAAAATTTAGCTTAGGATTTGACCTAAAAACTGGGGTACCTACTTGGTATCTTAATCCAATGGTTAGAAGCCGAGCAATTGATAAAAAACTTTGTAACGGCGGAAGGAATTTTGATCAAATGTTTATTTTAGATCTTGGAATAGCACATAGAGTACTTTTAACCTAGAGAAATGACCACGCGAGCGAAGCCGCGGGCACAGCTAGTAAATAAATAAATAACTAGTTGCTGCACTCAGGGTTGGGTCCGGAATAGGGAACTTCTCAACGGTTAACAGCACTTACACGAAATGTTGTATACGCATTTAGTTGTGATATCCCGTTCTAAGTTTGACATGGCTACAGCATAAAAGCTTATTTTTAAATTAACTTATTTTAAAACGTTTTTTAAGTAACTTATTTACAGCTAAGAATAATAATTGTTGTATTACACAATTTCTAATTTACTTTGAATACGAATTATCACTGCAATTATCAAAAGGTCTGTAAGATGATTATTGCAAACCCGCCCTCCCTTTTATGGGGAGCCTATGTTCATATGTGGACTTCTTACGGTACGTAAGGCTGATGATCGGGCGTGAATACAAGTACCTAGGTATTAAATACTTTCATATTAATCGCGTTTACTATTAAATTCTAAGCTCTCCATTAATATATTGTGCCACACTAATATAATTTTATTTAAAGACTCACGCATAACTGGCGTGTCAAAAATTTACTGCGAAATTATTAAAAGCAAGCAGTTAAATATTTTCACCAACATATTCTATTCTTATATGTGTGTTAAATAGTATTAAGTGTGTGCATTAATAAATGAATATTTAAATGTCAGCTATCTCGCACTTCTAAGTCTAAATGAATTACGCAGTGCAACGAACCTACTTTTCCCACCTACGCTTATGTACCTACATTAATTTTTAAACTTTGAATAATTTATTCAAAATTTAATATCAGTATTTACACTTGAGAGTTTGAATTTTAAATATCATTTGTTAGATCTAATTTAGCCCCTAGATGTTGATATTTGTTGTAGAAGCTTGAATAATGCATTCAGAGGTTTTTGAACTAACAATTTAAAATGAATGAGATGTTCGCTGCAATTTTTAAGGTGTTGTTAGCACCACAGCTCTTAGGACGAGTTCACACTGGACACAGTTTGCTGGAAATAGCTTGTTACTTACTAGCTATGCCCACGGCGTTGCCCACCTGGTCATTTTTCTAAAAGTAACCCATGTGTTCAAAAGGACCAAAAGTGTATGATCTAAAGTACAATATACCTACTGCATTTCATCAAAAATTATTTAGTCCTCAAATTGTTTTTAACGAATGCTCGGCTTCTACTCGTCGCGTCAAGAAACAAAGTACAAGTCAAATCAATCCTGTAGTTTTTACGTGGTACGCGAACATACAAACATGCAAGAACAATAAAAAAAAAGGGCCATGTGCGAGTCGGACTCGCGCACTCAGGGTTCCGTGCAAACTTGTAGGTATGTAAATAGTTCGTCCATCACGGGCATCGAGTGTCGAAGATTTCATAACTATATTTTTTTTGTAATGTTTGTAACTACTAATTTACAGTTTTTGGATTTTCCCCTTTAGATATTGCTTCTTGGCAAATTTAATGATTCTAGGTCAACGGGAAGCACCCTATAGGTTTTGATTCCCTTGCGAATTTTTGTTGTCAAAATATACGGCATACCTAATTTTATTTTCTAACATATTTATGGGATTGCAGACTTGAGTATTTGATATTAATTTCAACTTGAAACCACGCCTTCCTGAGAAAAAGGGTCTTTACAGACAGACAGACAGACAAACAGACAGACGGATGGTCGGACAACAAAGTGATTCTATAAGGGTTCCTTTTTTTCCTTTTGAGGTACGGAACCCTAAAAAAGAGAATATTCTTGATCAATAGCTTATTTTATGTCCCTATGACGTTCCTTTTAAATTACCTGCTTTTGTACAGATTTTTTGTTACTACTGGCACAGAATAAATAATAGTACAAGTACTACTGGTTTATTATAAGCATAGATAGAAGATTAGGTGAGCGTTTAACTACGAACTACTCTTCCCTCTACAATTTGTTTGTAGTATAGCTCCTAACAACAGCATCATTGGTGAGGATATTAGGCATTCTGTCACAGAGACTACACAAATAAGGAGAATCAAACCGTTCGCCGCGAACTGTAGTGCTGTGGTTCCCAGATTGTATACTTTTAAACAAGAAAATTAAAAAAAACATGTTTTTATTTTATTTCATTGTCGTCGATTTGTTAGCTACCCTGAAAGTTTCAGCCGGATAGCTAATCGGAAAGTGCTCGAAATTTTAATTGCAAGATTCCAGGACAGACAGAAATACAAAGATACATATGTACCTAGATGTATACAAGTGAAGTTAAATAAAAGCTTTTAAAAAATAATGTGTTGCGTTTCTCCAGATGCGAAAATAGTAGAAATAATAATAGCTTCATTATACTAACGATCTGTACTAGATGCATCTTTTTGCATTCCTTCTGTTTTCTTCGGATCTCAGATTAGCATTCGAAAAGACGCCATTTTTAGAGATATTTAGTAATCGGTCTACGAAGTACTTATATACAGAATGTAACGTCTATTATTTATTCTGTGGTAACGTCGAGAAGGGACAGTATCTTGTACTATTATTTATTCTGTGACAGTATGGAGCCTTGCGAAACTATAAGAGATAGAAAAAGTGTTGAAACATGTCGTCGATTTTTAGAAAACTGCGATCATAGATTTAAAAAAAAACTATATTTTTTCAATCGATTCCCAAGACGCTTATGAATTTTCTAAAACCAACGACATGGTTCTTCAGAACATATATTTCTATCTCTTATAGTTTCGGAGGTTCCCATAATGACCCTTCTCGATGTTACACCCTGTCATATGATTTATCTATGACCCTGTTAATACCTACATCGTATTCTCATTTGCATGTTAGTTTGGTTAGAACAGTTTTCAAAAATTGTGGTTCTCATGTTGATCCGTATGTATTTAATTATACGCTTTATATGAGCTTCACTTGTATTATTACATAGAATTTAATGTGCATATTTTTTACTTGTAACATTAGTAAAAGAATTATTGTTATAAGATAGGCCTAGATCTAGTTAAAGGGAAGATACAGCACGCTTTAATATCACGTAAACAAAAACAGGGCTAGACACAACTACAGCTACATTCCCACCGTGCGTGCTTCACTTCAAGTGCATTGACAACAATGTTAGAGAGACACGCAGGCTGTAGCGCGAATGAAATTCACTGCTAACTCGTGCTACAAAAACACCCCTCCTATTGTAAGGCATGTATTTTTATGGCATCATATAAATGTGTTATTGTGTGCGTTGCACCTAATTTATCCGTTCCACGTCATTTTGCTGGTACCTAATCTTTCCACTTATAAATGAAGATAGGTAGCTTATGAAGCGAACTTCAGTCTTGCGCGACGGCTTGAGGTCACAGACCTCATTATCTTTTTACCTCAAAAGTATTTTAATCCATTAGGTTAGCGTGCAAAATGGCACGTATGAGTAACACGTAACACGGTTAGTAAACTTGGACCTAATTACTCAGAAACGGCAATTTTATATGTTAATTTACTTGGAACTCGAGGTCGCTGTAACTAAAAATTAATTATTTAAATAATGTTTTACAATAACCACGTATCTTTTAGCAAGTTTTTGAAAAGTTAAAGGTAAGTAAGTAGGTACGTGGAAAAAAGTTTTATGACATGACCAAGTGTTTCATGAATCTCTTTAAAATCTATACTTATAATAAAGCAATAAGAACAAAAAAGTCTGTACAATGAAGATAATTAAGAAAAAAATTGACGGTACTTAAAATAAGCTACTTAAGAAAAATACACCATTTTTAAAATTAGTGTCTGTTTGTTTGTTAGTTTGTCTGTATGTTTGTTCGCGCATCACGTAAAAACTGCTGAACTGATTGCGATGCGGTTTTCACTGTTGGATAGCGTAGAGCTTGACTTAAAAACTGGTATACTTGGTATACCAGCTTCTACTGATCGGATTGAGCGATCAGTAGAAGCCAAGAAATCTAGCTGTGCCTGCGGTTTCGCACGCGTGGTCATATCTCTAGATTAAAAGTACTCTACGTTCTATTCTAGGACCTAAATTAAGCTACTGAAAAAGAATATATATAATTTTTTAAATCGTGTCTTTCTGTTTGTCGGTATGTTTGTTCGCGCATCACGTAAAAACAACAGGACCGATTGCGATGCGGTTTTCACTATTAGATAGCTTAGGGTTTGACTTAAAAACTGTAGTCCTTGGTATCTCAATCAGATGATTAGTATGTACAAAAATCATTTTCAGATGGGAAGGGAGGGGATGCAGACTTTCAGTAGTGAGATTGTATCGAGGTGTTTATTTATTTAATAGCACGATAATAATTACAGGATGCCATTTATAGACCCTCACGGATGACCGACACTATACATAACTATTACAAAGTAGAACCTACATATCAATTAAATAAATGGTAAAAAAAGAAAGCAATAATACAAAAAATCTCTGCTCAAAAGAATTGAGCTATTTATAATACTATCAAATTATAAAGTTTATAATTTCAAACTGCAAAATTCCTAGGTTAATGATAGCTTTGCATGCTAATATCAGTGATGCAAAACACCTATAAACTTTTCATTATGCTGTGACATCAAAGAATTGAGCTATTTAGAATTTTAGAATACTCTCAAATTATAAAGTTCGTGATTTAAAATTTCTACATTCCTAGGTTATAGGTAGTTTTGCATGCTATTCGTGATGCAAAACACCTATAACTTTTTCATTATGCTATGACAACAAAGAATTGAGCTATTTAGAATACTCTTACATTAAAAAGTTCATAATTTTAAGCTGCAACATTCCCAGGTATCTTTGCAAGCTATACGTGATGAAAATACCTACAACTTTTACATTATGCTATGGACATGAAAGAATTGAGCTATTTAGAATACTCTCAAGTCATAAAGTTCGTTACTTTAAACTGCAACATTGCTAGGTTAAATGTAGCTTTGAAAGCTATTCGTGATGCAAAACACCTATAACTTTTCCGTTATGCTATGACATCGAAGAATTAGTAAAAAAAAAACTCTGCTCGAAAGAATTGAGCTATTTAGAATAATCTCAAATAATTAAATATCTTAATTTAAAACTGCTACATTTCTACGTAGCTTTGCAAGTTATTCGTGATGCAAATCTGGTCAAATCAGCTATTATAAACTGGTACCAATCTTCACTATGCCAATTGTTTGCACTACGCTAACCTCTGTACGGACGAACCGCTTGCTATCTTGTGCCTACCTAGTATAATTTATATTATTAGTTATGAACCCAGAAAGTTTAAAATAAGACGGAGTCTACATTGCCAAACAAACGAGTTTAACACAGCAAATGGCACCTGCGTCTCTGTGCGTGAGTGGATAATTTTGCCACTGTCCGACCCGAGGGACATTGTCCGAACCGAGTTTTTTTTTATTGTTTTTATTTTTTTTAGAAAGGGTTTGTTCTCTTGGTCTATAGCTGACCTCTATAGCGTCACCGGACGGTGGGGCGGGCGCAAAAGCTCTCCGCCGCAATGCGTGATGCAGAAGGCGCCAAAGTTAAGTTTTGGCATCGCTCGCAGCGTTAGCGACCGCCCAGCAAGGGTTTTTTTTTTTTTTTTTTTTTTTTTTTTTTAGTCAGGGAGGGGGAAATCCTCATGGATACCGCGGACGGTTATGTCGGACTCCGCCTCGCGGCGACCTACCGACTAAAACCCCCTCCCTGTTTCGTGTCTCCCTCTGACGTAATCAGAGACCTTAACTACTTTGGGAGTACTTTCTTTTTTTTTTTTTTTTTTTTTTTTTTTTCTCTTATTTATTATACAACAAAAATCGCCCAGCAAGGGTTTGTTCGGGGTCGCTCCACGGTGACGGCGCTTTGTGCGATGATCGACGCTGTGAAGACTGCGATGGAGCGGTAAGTCCAGGTCTTATTCCTAGACATCAGTAGCGCCTTCAACGACACGTGGTGGCGAATGGTCATGGTGAAGGTCAAAAGAACATGCTAGCCCGCCTAACATCTATGAAAATATCACGAAACACTATAGATCTACGAAATGTTTTCTATTAGTAGTTTAATTTGTGGTTGATAAGCAATTACATAACAAAAGCCCGACTTCAAGAGGAGATTCTCAATTCATCCCGCATGTTTTTTTTTGTATGTATTTAATTTTTCATGAGATCTTGACAGAATTAACACGGCTAAGCTCGAGATCTTGCTGTGATGTGGCGGCCCATCAGCATAACATGGTACGTATGTGTGCGTGAGGAATGTGCGTACGAGCGGATCGGCAATCTCGGGTGCTTCATTTTCGATTTGGCGGTATTGAATCCGTCTTTTTAAACATTCTTTTTTGTACCTATTCTGCGTTGCTAACTTCTGTACGCTGCATGATTTCAAGAATACCTACAGCCCAGATTTAAGGCGTTTGTATCCTATTGAACTGGTTATACAGTTGCAGCAATAACTGCCGAAAAACTAGCCCGTTGAGATGTGATTCTTTGAATAAATTAATAGATGTCAAAGGGATATACTAAAAAATATATGATGAAATTTACATAAAACCACACTGAAAGTCTACTCTTTCAAATAAATAATAATCTGAAGCAATTTAGGAATGCCAAGGTTAAGGCTATTATTTATTCTGTGGTTAAGGTAACAAGAACCCACAGATAAAAAAACTACTAAACCAATTTGATGGAGATTTTATAGAACTACACTGCAATACCCTAACTAATATACCCCTTTCAATAAATCAAGAATAATCAAACTCTGTTAAGATATCATTCAGTTCAATTCTTCCCGGTTCGACTGTCAGCAGTGCTGTTAATTTGGTCACATTTCTTGTCATCCTGTCTTATAATATTAAAAAAAAAAAAGTGTGAGGCGCTTAGTGACATGTATGTTGGTAGTTTTCCATGCTCATATTATGGCAGCTCCAATCTTGTGTTGATTAGTGTAAGTAAGTAGTAGCCAAGTTATTAAACCTACCGTTAGCTGCCCCGAGCAGACAGCGCTCGCTGGAGCAGAAATAGCTATAAGAAAAACATCACCATTTTTTACTCGTCGGACGCGCGTTTTTTTTAAGTTGTTCCTATTTACACCTGAGCAATCCGCGCAACTGCGAAGCCGGAGCAAACAAACGATAAACCTAGCGCGGGTTTGAATATATAAAAACTCCCAGAAAAATAGTTCTAAAGTGTGCAAAACCCGCTCGAAGTAATTTAAGTAGATCGATTTATCGTAACAATTTAAGCATGCAAGTGCAGCCGTTCTTATCCCAGTAGCTGCTGTTTTGCAATCGCGTTGGTCGTTCAGGTGTGTCAAGAGCACGAAAGAAATTGCTGAAGAATTGTTTTCTATTAGTAGTTTAATTTAGTTCCATTCAAGATGGCCAGATATAGAATATCGCATGTACCCACGTAACATCAGAAATCGCTGGTTTTAAGAAAAGCTTTCTGATATTCTGTACATTTATTTATCCTCAGGAAAGGTGATTGAAATGGACTTAACTTACGCACAGAATAAATAATAGTACAAGTACAGAAGGCTAACTGAGTAAAGTCATTTAAATAAATAGCGACTCTCGCTACAACGCTATAAACTGCAATTTAACTCGCACGGCGCTGCGAGCTTTCAATTATATTTACCTAGAAGGCGCTCGCCCACCTAGAGCAGACTAGAATGCACCGTATCACAACGCGCGAGAACTTCCATTGCTCTAACCGTTTCAGAATCGCTCTGTCCCTTTTTCGCTCGGTAGGGTTGTATTAAGATATGACTAGGTACTTGTACTACTAATTATTCTGTGATATGTTATGACTTAGATATTGTAAGAGAATAAATAAGTAATAATGTATTATGTTATTACTTATTATTATAAATTAAAATAGTTCTATTACATACAATGACATTCTTATCAGAATAGACCGACTACCTCATTTTTACTACCTACCTATCCCTTTTTCAGAACGCCGATAAGTTTAGTGAGATACCTACCTACGTGTCGTAGGTTGATTATGATTATATTCTATAGATATTGCACTTTGATGAATAAAGGTGCCTGTATGAATTCCATGCTTTTTAATGAGTGAAAAATAAATTACTACCTACGTAATAAAAGGTATTAAAAGTATGTAGGCTACTTACTAAGTCAGCACAGTAATTCATTTTCCGATCAACAATACCTACTATAATCAATTATAAAATTACGTTGATCGATTTAATAAACGACTTTATTTCTGCGCGGAAAAACCTTAAATATGCGTAGCTTCGGTATGGAACACAAATGAAATAACATAAAACTATAGGAACCTACGTAATAAAAAAATATCAATATCTAACTACATAACTAGGACCTATAATAGGTATTACAATTTATTACCTTTCAATATCCTTTGGAAGCGTAAAGAATGACAATTCGTCATTTCTATCACTATTCAAACAGCCGAATGCTATGCAGTACTTTCTAGCTTTCTTCTTGGTACTCATAATTAAAACACGAATAAAGTTTGTCAATAACTTTACGTAAGTAGGTGCTCTATCGCTAAGTACAAGGCGCGCGACTCATCGAGCGCACGCTTGACACTCGACTGAACGGACCCGAATATTGGGTCCTCGAATTTATTTGTACTTGTTGCGGAGTGCGACCGCCCTGACTTACGGTACAATAGAGCGATGGTAGCCTAACGGTTCAATAGTGTAACTCAGAATCCAACGATACCGGGTTCGATACTAGCTCCGCACCAATGACTTTTGTGCGGTTTTCCATCGCTCCGTGCTTCGGAGGACACTTTAAGCTGTCGGTCCCGGCTGTTATTGATTAATAGCAGTCATTAAGCAATCGCAGAGACCCTCGGGCGGCCTGACGAACTCTGACCCAGAGACCAGCGTTACCTCATATGACAAACAAACAATACAATAAAAATATAATCAATGAATTGCTAACCAATATTCATCTATGGAGTGCCATCCATAGTACAAACAAATCCCAGCCAGTGCATACATTTTCTGTAAACTCATCACGCTAATTTTAAGTGAATAGCATAACTTCTGAAACAGGAAAAAATATTAAGATTATTTAACATCGAGCCGCAAGTCTAGCAAATATATACTATTATGTAGGCGACGGACTACATTGTAGAGTCTTCCAAAAACCGATCTGAATGCAAATAGGCTTCTGGTTTATATGCCTGTACACCATGTTCTTATGTTATAACAAATTTCTAGGGGAATGTCTTCCGCCATCAAAATCTTTCGGACGAGTTGTTAATAACGTAGGTAACGTATGAAGTCGCCTAATAAAGGAGAGCGTGGGTAATAACAAGGAAAAGAAAAACAAAATAACACCTCTCAAAAGCACGCACTAGCTAATTTATGAAAAGAAATTGAGGTTTAATGCTCACACAGTGGTGATTGTAAAACTTTGTAGTATACGAGTATATGTTCTTGAGACGGTAAGGTGCCAATAAGTTCACTGGATCCATAAGGTCACTTGGACGCACGTTCTTGTACGAGTTCCGTCCAGAGCTATCTACCTGAGAGACTACCTAATATGAAGTGGTCCAACATGCAGCTTTAATAGTAAAACAGCTTTAAAACTAAAACAAGTAGATATATAAAAAAAACTGTTATTTTTGGTTCAGTTTTAAATAACTGTCCGCAATTCAGCAAAGTGTTTACCTATCGCACGCAATCGAGCTCACGGTCGGTTAAATTTTGCAAAATGTATCTGCTGCTTTTCGTTTCAGGGTCCAGTGCAGAAAAATAAATGCGGACGGATCTTTACTCTGTAGATGTTTAGTGAGGTCATCCTCGAACTCGATGAGGACTGAATACTATACATACTGAAGCTTACACAACAAAGGCGCTAAACAGCACGGCACAAACTCGTGCATGGCCTGGTGGATCGTCTCTAACTATGTGGAGATTTCTAAAACACCACGTAAAAAACCTACCATTTTCATCCTCTTTACACAAGAAATTAAAAATACCAAATGTCCAGTTTACCAAGTTACTTTTAATTCTTAGTGGGGAACTGTCCCATACATTCAGCCCAGCTAACTCCTACTGTGTTCAAAATGGTCTAACTGGGCCGCGACCCAAAGGCGAGTTTCCCGCTAAGCTCCATTTGGCCGGGCGGCCTCATACTACGTTAGCCTAAAATGGGTCTCCTCTAGTACTCTCGACTTCATAGTCGAGAGTACTAGACAAACTCGAGAGTATTGTAAATCAATTATTACAGAATCATTTCTGTTATTGCGGGTTCTTAGAGATAATAATTATTTTTATGTGGCTGGCATTTTGCCACTTCGGCCTACTTATTACTTAATCGGTGCTTCAGCTTGCTAATTTTCTGAGCTGACGGTTAAAGAAACTAAAACAAAACCGAAACGGAAGCACGGAACCTTCTCACATAAGTGATTGCACCATTTCCGGTCCCGCGTTACGTCTCCGCGGGGAAACATGCGAGTAAGTGGGTACCGACGTTAAATATAACGCTCTTGTTGTTTGTTAAACAACAAGGGCGAATTAAAACACGCACGGAAAATTATGGATGATGAAAATGCGGATAAGGATAGAGAGACTGACTTCTGCTTTTCTCACTTTGACAGCCTCTGTGACACTGACAGAAATATCTCTATCTCTCGCGCTCGTTGAAAGCCTGAGTGATTTTGAATAATGTTTTAGTTTTGCAGTAATAGAAATTGGTAAATATTTTATTTGAAACCGAACTTATATACAAACTTAGAGATTTTTTATTTATTTTTGAGCTATGGTAGCCAAACTTAGAATCCAATCCATTAACGGTTTATCCAACGATACCGGGTTTCTAATTCTAGGCTCCGCCTTGTACTATTATTTATTCTGTGGATCCGCACCAATGACTTTTCTAAGTTATGTCACAAAATAAATTATAGTATAAATAGTTATGTGCGGTTTTCCATCGCTCCGTGCCTCGGAGGGCATGACAATGTGCCTCATTACTGCTGCGATCGAACACAAAGTAATTTTGTAAGACTAACAAATAACAAAGAGTAATTTTAATTGGAAGGCTGAAAAGCCCCGCAGAGCATCGAAGGAACCCAACTAAATACCACGTAGCCACGTAGCAACAAAGTCTACCGCCGCGCCGTGGATAACCACGGCGGTAGACTTTGTTGCTACGTGGCTACGTGGTACCTACAGAAAACGAAATAATTGTAACATTTTGGGGCTATTGCCTTGTTTAACTCGTTTGTCCTCGGGCTAAGTGGACTAGGATGGATTTTAGGTGGAATTCTGTGAGGCAGGCCTTGGGCAGGCTTATTTATTTCGGCTACGCTCGAATATCTAATAGTTTCTCTAAATATTTATTTGTACAAAATATTAGGTTTATTGACCACCCGCCCCGCAGCTCGTCCGTCCGTCCCACCCGCACCCGAGACTTTACACTATTACACCACAGAATAAAGTAGGTAGGTAGGTAATGAAATCCGCTCACCAAAATCATCATAATAACTCTTAAGCTACTCGTCATAAAAGTATGGTGTACAAGACAAAAATAATCTATATGAAATTAGAAAGACTTGGTGTTATATCATTTCATAAGAATTTATACCGTTTACCGATATATTCCCAACTTTTTTGATGGGGACGTTAATGGGGTAGTTGGGAATATACGCGTTTTCCTACCACAAAGACCTCTAGAAAATTAAATAGTTTTTTTATTACTGAAATCAATGATGTTATATATAAACTTGGTAAAATCTCATTGACTGAAATAGGTTTTTTTGGGCTTTCTGTGATACGAGTACATTGCGTGGCAGTTTCTTTTGTTTTTTACTTGCTAATTTTTATAACTATTTAACATAGGTAGCCTACGGCACTCGTGGATAATGTAGCGATCCTATTACTGTGTTTTCAGAATCGGATAAGTAGTTTCAGAGATTAGCGGTAACAAACAAACTTACAAACTTTACCTCTTTATAATATTAGTGTAGACTGTAGATAGTGTAGTTGTAGATGTTTGAGTTTATGTGTGTGCTTGCGTCATATCACAAATAGTAGTGATGTGACGCAAGCAAACACACAAACTCCTACGCAGTCTGCGAAGGTCACTACGTGGTATCTACTCATACGTACGCAGATGAGTTCTGCCACTACTTCGGCCAAGACAACAGCGCATTTTACCTGAGTAGATAGGGTGGTAGGTGGCCTCTTCTACAAAAGTCCTCCTGGGATATCACCCTTGCCAGATATTCGACCCCCAAGCAGTGCTGAGTAAACCATAAATCAAAGAATTTGTGGTGCATACATTACGTTTCCAGTTTGAAGGGCAATGTATCTAGTGAAATTACTGGGATAGAAGACCAAAACCTCATGTCTCAGGACTCTCAGAGTGACGGACCAGCGCAGGGCAGTGCCAGAATGATTTTGCAACCAACATTCATAGTGCCATTGTTATTATTATTATAGTTTTGCGCGGCAATAATAGGCGAGCGTCTAGCCTATTTCGTCTTGTCATATAGGTATACGCAGAGATATTTAGGAATGAGTACGGCAGGCGGTGTGTAATTGCGAAAGTAAACATGAGATAATACCTATACCTACTAAATTTCAAGAATTCACGACCATCAGCCCGATTATGGAAGTCATGATGCTATCGGTTGCAATGAGATTTTCATTAAGTTATTTTCGGTAGATAAGTGACAACTGTATATTACTAACTATCGATTGAAAAGGCATGAAAGTGAGCCAAGACAAGTTGCATTATCCCAATTCAAACAAAAGTAATCCCAATACAAACCAATAAACTAATTAATTTGGATTGAAATTGTGGGTTACATTATACGGGCACCTATGTACCTAATTAGCTTGCCATTAGTAATCCTGAGGACTTGTTCGTATCATTTGATCTTCCAAAACACAAACTTACGCTGCTGACTCACAAATAGCTACCAATTGGGGGGTGATGGCGAGTTAGAGGGGGGGTCGCGAGGCCGTTCGTTGACCCCAGTAGGCCGCGTAGGTGAGCCTGCGGGATTCCAGAGCCGTGGTTATGCACAAACTATTATTTAATCTGTGGCCGTGGCCTTCGTTCGCCCGACTTGCGGGAAACCGACGGATTGGTGGTTTAGATACCTAGGTTTTAGAATCTGAATTGGAAAGCTTAAACTGGGCCCTGCTTGCACTAGATCCTGGCCTCCAGCCCGATAGGTTGTTAGACGCGCAGCCGTGTGCCTAGTCTTGTAGTATACGTACCTAGGTATTTCAATATACGACTATACATATACGAACAATAAAATGTATATGAGCAATACAAAAAAAAGTTTTTGTTCTCTTATATTAAAAAAAAAACATGTAAATGCTGGCGGTGCGGGATGACGGAGCTGGGGAGAAAACTAAAAATTGAAACTTGCACAGAATAGAGATATGTAGCTACTTGAATGTAAATAATTATTAAATGGCTAATATGGTTTCGATTCTTGCCCTCCCTTTTTTACCTGCATATTTCTCACAATGATGTGGTCAGTGTGGTAAACAATAACGCGGCGCGGGCGTCTACAGAGGGATAGGTACGTAATTTCGAATGTCGTTCAAATGGTCCTCCATTGACGTAGGAGCCTGTCTCTATTATTTATTCTGTCTGAGTCAAATAAATGCTTGCTAAATTGCACTTAGATGCCGCGCATTAACTCACATGAAATAACCAGGAGCTTTCTAACGAGCATTTTAGCTAGCATTCTAGTGAATCAACATAAATTTCTTCGAGCTTTTTGCCGAGCCGAACAATTCTCATTGTTCCGCCGCTCGCCGGCCCTCTCCGCAGAAGACTTGTTTTTTTGACGAGCATTTATTTGAGCGGTCGCTAGAATGATCGACGAACTGTTCGTACTGACGATTGGCCTGTCATTATTCAGTTCGACAAAATTAAGAAACGGCCAATGCACAACAAATGAATACTCAGGTTTATACCTTAAAAATATAACAAATGAACCTATCTTTGGATAGATAATTAAAGGTTAGTAAGTAGGTATGAATGAAATGTCAAAATAGTCACTAGGTGATTTAAAATACGAGTGAGAGTGGGCATTACGAGTGGGAATGGGCACTCGTAAACGATATCATAGGTATTAGGATTTTTCTCACCCACGGAGTTTAAAATATACGACTTTTGGGAAATCGGTGAACATAGGTCATTTCGCTGATATTTGTCCCTCGTGGTATTCAAAAATCGCTCCCCCGCTGATCATGCCCTGCTTTTTACTTGCAATAACATCTTCTGAAACCTGACACGCGCTAATCATCATAGATCTTCATCCACTGCGGTTTTGAAGTTGGGAAAATAGTTGTACCTCCTACCTAAATTATTTATTTTATTACAGAGTAAAACATTTAATTTATTACATTGGCTGTGAAACAAAGAAGAAGAAGAAGACGGAGGGACGTAAAAGGGAAGTAGGAATGAAGTATGATATGATGAGTCTAAGCTAGGGTCATGTTTGTAGTGTTTTTTGCCTTGTCGCATCGATAAACAGAGATCATCTTCTCAAAGTCAGTCACTAGAGTAACTGTGTCATGTTGCATTTCTCTTATTATTTAATTCTTTGTTAAAATTAACTACAAGGAAGCATTAGATCTCAACTGGGACTTATTTCTAAAGAGCTTAAGTTTTAGCTTTCAAAGCAAATTTATGGCAGTGCCCTCTGTGAGCGATATGTAGAACTATTTTACTTACGCCATCTGCTGTCGAGTAGTATAATATTAAAACTTCTCTGGTGAGCTGCTAGATCACACTACTGGTTATTTCAACGAAAAATTAATAGTAGTATATGAATAGGATGACTAAGAGTCATCAACAGCCTGCATTAGTCCACTGCTGGACATAGGCCTCTCCTAATTCGCGCTACTGAGCCCGATACTCGGCTCTTCTCATGTAATTGCTGCCAGCTACTTAGCGTAAATCTTCACTCCATCTGGCCGGAGGGCGTCCAACACTACGTTTGCCTATACGTGGTCTCCACTCAAGAACTCGTCTACCCCATCAGTTATCGAATCTTCCACTAATGTGACCAGCCCATTGCCACTTCAGTTTGCTAATTCTTTGAGCTATGTCATTGACTTTTGTTCTCTGCCGAATCACCTCGTTTCGGATGTGATCCCTTAGAGAAACCCCGAGCACAGCACGTTCCACAGCTCGCTGAGCGACCTGAAATTTTTGGACCAGTCTCACAGTCAGTGTCCACGTTTCGGCACAGTATGACATTATGGGTAGGACGCACTGGTCAAAGACTTTCGTCTTTAGGCACTGTGGGATGGGCCACGAGAAGACATGAATAAGTTTACCAAATACTGCCCAGCCCAGCTGAATCCGCCTACCGGCTTCCTTCTCAAAGTTGTTTCTGCCCAACATAAGTGTTTGTCCTAGGTAGACATATTACTGCACAAATTCGAGAGGCATGCCACTAACGACTATTGGTTTCGGTGTCATGTGTTGATTTATCATCAATTTTGTTCGATGTTCATGCGGAGGCCAATACGTCGAGAGGCATCTGCTAAGCTGGTCAGCATTTGTTGCAACTCTTGCAGCGACTCCGCCATAATGACAATATCGTCTGCGAATCTCAAGTGTGAGATGCAATCGCCGTTTATGTTGATGCCCATTCCATTCCAGTCCAACATCTTGAACATATCCTCCATTACGGTAAACAGTTTCGGGGATATGACATCCCCCTGTCGTACTCCCCTAGGCAATTGGATTTGTTCAGTTTGCCGGCCCTGGACTCGGACGGAAACTAATAGTATGAGGTCAATATCCTAAATTATGTTTTTGATAAGGGTTTTTTCATACCACCTGCTTGTCAATGTCCAATTACATATCAGGCAATCTCAACATAAAGCAATTCAACATATCCCAAGGGGTATTTTCGGGATAAAAAGTAACCTGTGTTAATCCAGATTATAAGCTACCCCCATACCAAATTTCATCCAAATCCGTTTAGCCGTTTAAGCATGACGAAGAGACAAATATACACACTCACACATACCCTTACATACTTACAAACTTTCGCCTTTGTAATATTAGTGTGATTATTTTTGCGGGCGTTTAGCTTGTCTTCAATAATTTTGTCTGGAGCTTTTGGGTGTCGAACTCACTTCGAACCTGAATTTTGGGTCTTACATTGAATCCAAAGCGAAAGTAGCTGCAAAGAAACTTGGTATATTGTCTAAGTAGGCGGTACTTCATGACGTGACAGCTTTTGAATCTTTATCAAGCACAGCAGCCTTATTGTCTAACTCTGGTGGTAATGGCAATCAAATCCATTACCATTACCATTGGCGGTTCCAGTTCGCCGTCCAGGGGAGTTGTCTAATATTTTCGGTGGTAATCGTCTTGAAAAAGTGAAAGCCATTTCGTTCTTTCCACAGACTACATAACACCAAAAACATATGCTCTTGCGTTCCATTTCAAGAAGAACAGCTTTGAGCACTTTTTAGTGCTTTTTTGAACTAATGGTTGTAAAATGTTAATTTAGCCATATAAACACGTGTAGTGTTTTATTTGTTTATTATAATCTAATTTTTATTAGTTATGCTGTTTAATAAATGGATATTCTTCAAAAAATAATATTCAAGTATATTATAGCCTGACGTTGCGTAGAACGAAACGTTGGTTTGCAAGTTATTATTTATTCTGGACCATAACTACATAAATTATAGTACCTATGTGTTTGTTTGTTGTTTACTTTAGCATTCAATAATGAAATGAAAATCAAATGGAAAAAATAAATATTAAATAGGTAGGTTATAGTCACAAGATTTGTGTGAGTTTGTGCAAAACGTGGATAAACTAAAAGTGGAATTGCTTTGTGAGATGTAATGTATGTCGAGGTTATGTTCGTTTTCGGATATAAAATTGACAAATTTGCCTTGATTTAGCAACAAATACGTACCTATGTACCATATTGTATTTCAGAATGTCATCTGATAAAGTGGTCTTTGCATAGACCTACAATTGGTCATCGAGTTAGATCGAAACTTTGAACAAATATATCGCAAGTTCTAACAGTCTTTGGCTTGGCTATACAGGAATTTTGGTGGACTAATGAATATTATCTAAGCACCTATTCGAGTCTAGTTTAATTTACCTACTAGGTACATAGACATATATACTAGGTATATGCATTTTCACAAATGCTCATCAACAACATACAAATTTAATGGATTTTTACCTCATTTCAATGCATATACCGGTTGGTCTCGTGGCTAGAGATCCTAGGTACGAAATCGAACGGTCGCGGGTTCGAATCCTGCAAGGTGTGCAATCATTTGTGTGATGAGCAGAAATGTTTGTTTCCGAGTCATGGATGTAATATTCTTATCTATGTATGTTTATCCGTTATCTAGTGCCCATAGCACAGGGTATCCTAGTTTGGGGCTAGATAATTGGTGTGGAAATGTCCCGAATATATTTGTATATGTATACATAATCGGTTATGTTTTGTGTCACAAAACATAACCGATTATGTTTGCTTTGAGCACCAGCCGGGGTTCAGGAGATGGGCTGCAGCTTGCACCTGTGTCAGTATGAACATTTTCAGCTATCACAAAGCCTGATGTAGCTGTAGGTAGACATACAACAAATTAACCTCTCTTTTGAATTGTTTACAAATTTGATCTAACTCTACAAAAGTAATACTGCATATTACAATATTGACTATGTAGTACTTGTTATGTAGATAATGACAAATGATCATAGCTATATTTTTATTTTCAGATTCAGTTCAGTACCTGTCTATCACAGTAAACAGGATAATTTCAAGTCGGATTGCAGCGGGAAGAGATTCATAGCATGTCCATAAAATGCAAAACGATGCTGCTTCTACTTGTTATATTTGTATTATAATATGTAGGTATATACCTAGTTACTGCACTTTTTTATACCATTTGAATAAAATGGTGTGTTGGAAATATTTTCTTTGTTGTTGTGAATAACTATATAATTACATTGTAATTAGTGGGCTACCAGTGAGCCAGTAATGGCTTGTAAGTTTTTAGAATGTTTTATGTATAGTCCTTATTTAATAAAGACACTTGCCCGTTATATTTTTTTTAGAAAGGTTTTTACAATAAAATAAACATGCTATTTAATAAAATTTGTTTAATTTTCTGTTTCTCTATCCATACTCAGTCTGTATTTATGCTAAAACTAGCTGCATGCCGAGGCTTTGCTCTTGTGCAAACATTGCCAGCCTCGTTCGAAATTTAAAGAAATATTTCCTCCAAATTGCAAATCTCTAGGTCCACCAGTTTAGGCTGTGTGTTGTCTGTGAATCAGTTGGTAGGTATGTCGCTTGTGACATACTATTTCATAGGTATCAATGTATGTTTCTACTTGCATAATAATTTGTAGTTAAAAAATAACAACAAAACATAGATAGATAGATAACTCTTTATTGTATATACTTAGAAGTAAATCGTACATTGTACATAATATAATATAGAAGTAGTGGTAACACAATCGGCAGTCTTATAGCTTACAGCAATCTCTAAACCAGAGTAAATGCCAGTAGTATTCATGTCACTCAATCTGAAACAAATAAGAAAAATTTATAAAACTTTGTATTTATTGTACGCTGACATAAATACACTGAATGCACTAAATATGGGTACTAGATAATAGATACGAATACACATACAAAGATATGAATATTACATTCATATCTCGGAAACAAATACTTCTGCTCATCACACAAATGATTGCACCTTGCGGGATTCGAACCCGCATCCATTGGTTGACTTTCAGTCAGGGTCACTAGCCACTCGGCCAACTGGTTGCCAAATGTAGTGGCACTGAATGTAAATGACAAAATGAATTTTTCACCTCCTTTTTGAACGACAAATATGACAATGTGCAAAATTGAAGTTATCAGTGGCCCAATTACAGAACTTGCTTCAATCAGATTGTCACTTTTTTCATAGCAAAATCGACTCTATCGCAAAGAATTATTGAATTTCACGGCTTGAAACCGTCATGATCAACATTACGTAATCGCAGTGCCGATTGCACTATGGAGAGTGAGCATAAGAACTGCACAATCTGATTCCCTATCACCGTACAAACTAGAATATTGGCAATGCGGACCTTTTTATGATAGAAATACCACACACAAGCACGAAGCGTTACACTTCTTCATTCATTGTAAGATCTGCAAAAGAGTGGAATGCCCTGCCCTCGTCAGTTTCTGGTAAAGTATAATGAATATAGGTGTGTTCAAGTCAAGAGTGAATAGGTATCTACTAGGCAAGGGTGCTACACTTTCGATCACATCATCGCTTTCCATCAGGTGAGATCATGGTCAAACAATTGCATAAAACGTAATAAAAAAAGGTGCATTAGATATGGGTTGAAAGTAGGCAGTTCCCGATGAAATTTTAACTGATTACCTATAAATGTATCATTTTAGGTTTTGTACTTATTTTGTTTTAATTGTTAATATGACTTTGTATCTTTTGTCGATACTTTTAATACATTTTGACTGTTATTTTTGCAAATTCTTTCATAATTAATGGTCTAGGGTCTAAATAGGCCTGTGATTGTTCCTCAAAACCTTCTGGAGATGTTTTTCTTCTGCAGCTGGCTACAAATTATCTCTTCAAAAATATTCTATAAATAAACATACATAGATATAAACCAATATTACATCAATGACTCGGAAACGGAAAATAATTTTCGGAGAATTAATGCCTGAAATTAATAAACCGCAATTAATTATGATACCTAGATTACCCCTTCCCTTTAAACTTACGCAAACAGTCAACTTTTAATTCAATAAAACTATAATTTCGTCACAATCTCAAAGCCAGTTGATACGAAAGGTTAGGACAGAGCAACCTTTTTCATTTGACATGTCTCGGTGGCGATGAAAATTTAGACAATACCAATATATGTCAAAATATGATGTTTCGTTCATTCATTTCGCTTAAAAACAGCTGATAGTGGGGACTCGGTGAAGATCACCGAGGAGATCACCGGTGGACAGTTAGACAATCGAATTGGGAGATTCATGTTCATAATGGTGTAAATGAACGTCAGTTTCATTATGACCAGAGTTAGACAATAAGGCTGCAGGTCCGATCTCGTATGGAGTACTGCTGCAATCTCTGGGACGGTTCTGCCAAGTATCTTCTAGGCTTTGGATTCAATTGAGAGATGTCCTATGAGGCTCATTGGAGATGACACTCTGGTAAAGAGTGAGCTTCAAAGCCTGGCGCATTGCCGCGAGGTCGCAAGCCTTTCGGTATTCTACAAATTGCACTATGGAGAGTGAGCACAAGAACTCCACAATCTGATTACCCCATCATCTTTCCATTACCGTATGACTAGACGATCATATCAGCAAAGCGCCATCCTTTTATGGTTGAAGTACCTCGCACAAGAACGAAGCGTTACGCTTCTTCATTTATTATAAGAACTGCAAAGGAGTGAAGTGCCCTGCCCTCGTTGGTGTTTCCGGTAAATTATAACCCAGGTGTGTTCAAGTCAAGAGTGAATAGGTATCTGCTAGGCAAGCGTGATACACCTTCGACCACATCATCGCTTCCATCAGTGAGATCGTGGTCAAACGATTGCCTAGTACAATTATAATAACAAAAATAAAAATAAAATTATCGTCGTGTTTTTGTATTTATATAATAATTTCACTTGTTTAAAGCCGCGGGTACAGCTAATTCAGCAATAAAATATAATATTCTCTCGACAAATTAATTCATTTGGGCAGCAACATAAGGTCAGCAAACAAATAAAGATTGTAAGAAGGTTCTTTTTATTTTTTTATCTACCAAGTGGAAGCTGGGCTTATCTTACCCAGCTACTTAATAGGATATTTGATGATTAGATATTAATTGATATTATTTTGTTGCTCTGCTTTCCATGTAGTCAATCTGCGGCCTAAATTTGCCAATTTATAAATTGCTTGCTGCCCAAGTAACACAATAAAAAATAGTCCCAAATTTAAATAAATTAATTTTTATTTATCATTTACGCATCCATCTCATCTTGTACCCGTTCTTTTATTAACTTGATCTATTTAGCAAATTATTTGTTGGCTTTTGGCTGGCTACTACCGAATATTTAATTCGCAGGCCCATTAATCATTATTGTTCCTATTAAGAATACAAGCAAACGCCAGAAGAACCAGTAATAACCTCAGCTGTTGTTGATAGATGGCGGGCATCTTCAAAATTGTTCAATAATCACGTCACCTCTCCAAAGTGCTATCAACAGGTTTGTCATATTTCAATGGTATCATTACACACATATTTATTTAGCTCGTCTTACGTAGGTACTTACCGAGTAACATAACCGCACAAAAATTCAAGGTTTTACTAACAAAATACTTACCAAAATAGCGGCGTTTTAGACTGTATTAACCTAGAAAATAAGACCTAGATATAGGTAGATGTTAGCTCTAGTTAGCTGCTGTTTATTTTTGTGTGTGGTAATGTTCTCCAGGTTGTTCAGACGTGTAACGATGACCTACTTCTGCCAAATTAACCACCTGCCTATTTTCATTTTTGTAAATGCTATAGGTGTTTGTTTGATTTGAAAATATTGCAAGGAAGCCGTCAATCGGCGTGCCCGAGAAAAGAAACCGAGTAGGTATGTAACGTCCAAAGCTGGGACAGCGTGATGGATTTCATTACAATGCATACCATCTCGTCTCTCTAAAGAACTAAAGGATAACCTTACCGGCGTCTATTTTGTGTAAATTAGAACCTCTTCAAAGGGTGTCCTTTATGCTATGATCATTCACACACGTACCGCGTCGCGTTACGATATATCTTCGTGGAAAGCAACTGTACTAATGACGTGACGTTTTCTTTGGAATTTCATGTAGCATAGCGAATAAGCGCCCAGGATCAATACTAGAATGAAAATAACTTCTAAACAAGCATTTCTTAATCGTCGACCGCTGGTGTCAAACGACACAGGCTTCAATCCTCGGCCCCGTTACAAATAAGTTCGGATTTGCCGTCGTTCTATGCTTTAGAGAACAAGTAGCCGCTTCCCTTTGAGATATCGGCCCTTCATCTCGAGTGCTGAGAGATATGTCATCAGCCATGCTGACGTAATTTTAATAATATATTGATATTGACATTGGACTCCATTCATGGATATTATTGCTTATTATGATACATCCGCTGAAGAAAGGCTCTACTTATAGCGAGAAAATTTTGGAGTAGATAGAGAGCATTATGTTCTTCGACCATGCAGTTTCATCGGAGTTATTGTACAACCAAGTTTTTTTTTTCATAATGTCTGTTTCAGAAGATTCATTTACGCTTCTTTTATTCAAATGAGTAATGATAGACTTTACTATGTATGACTGTAATCTCTATAGTCGAATAAACTTACATATATGAATTTAATATCCATAATCGAATAAACTTTGCGATAGTTTAATAATGTAAGTATATAAAATCCCAAATTAAAAACCTGATTTTAACCAAAAAATATATAATAAATTCACTGGATCTGTCCATGCTCATGATCATGACATTTTAAATTTAAATGAATAAATATTTCTTGTAACATTATATATTTTACTATAAGAATATCATTTTTACGAATATTTAGGTAATCTCTGTAAGAACCAAGATTGAGATAAAAAAATGAAAAATATTATTAGAAAATATTATGTAGATTTCTTCCTTCACCGCGAAGTAACGTCTAAATCTACCAATTATCTTTACTTCTATATATGAATAGCTACGACTATTTTTATCTATACTTGTAATTCATTTTCCATCCAGGAATTTTTCACACATGTAAACTTGTAAACGAGATAACAAAATGAAAAACTCTTTAAATACAGTTCAATTTAATTTTAATCGCTAAACGCTGACAATCAACCCACAGCTGGTTTTCCACACACCATCAGAGTGGCGACTTCAAACAGCCACAATGTAGAACCAATAAATACAAATATACGCAAGTATGTAGGTATATTATAGTGCTACTTGAAAGAAACAAGAGTCATGTGGCGTTCACTCATTCCTCTTGTTCCATTATTTATTCTATGCTTATATTGTTAATCTTTGTTTAATCATTAAAATACCTAGAAGTAACGAATCCGACTATACTGGAATACTCGGAATGTATTTGGGACAATCGAAAATGTGTGAGAATACGGGACCCCAAGGTTTGTTAAATAGTGAAATATTAACCGTTGCCGTGCACAGCACGAGTGTAGGCAAATGATAGAAACTCGAAAACGTGTCATTTAGAGTTCTCTCCATACTAGGAGGATACTTTAGTAATATTTGGTCTAAGTCTCCATAACTTTGGAAGTTTAAGAGCGTCCACCATTGCACTGAGTCGTTACTTTGAGTAAACTTTTGTCTACCTGACTGTCTGGGGCTGGGCAACAAGAAACTCTATAGGGGTTTGAGGGTTTATTGTTTGCTCGCGTTCGTAGGATTCAGCCCTCGATGTCCTACACATGACCCTCGGGTGGTGCCAAAAGAGCAACCGAATCACCTGGTGGTAGGCTTCGGCCGCCGGCTTTTTATATTACCACCCTCTGGACAAAGTCTTGATGCCAAACGATTAGTCGTGTTCCATCATGATGTTCAGGGAAGCCGTTCGGATGAGTTGTAGGATGCAGTTGTGTTGGAAGGGTGGACCGTGATCGGAATCATGGTGTTTCTGCGTCGGAGGCCTTGCTTTGGAGGGTAGCGGGATCCGAAGCACGGTGTTCTCTGCTGGCCGACCGCAAGTTGTAGGGGGCCCAAGTAGTAGTTTAGCCAGCTACGAAAGGCTGCCCCGCCGCTTGTGAAAAATCCTGAAATGATCCATTGGGCCGGCTGGCGACCGGATGTGAGGAACTGATGTATTATTTCAGGGGGGTTCGGGCGTCCCCGCGGTCTCCACGCAAGTTCTTCAATGGCGTAGTTATGCCTTGACTTCCGTGGGTTAGCCATTCCGACATCTCGTTTGCTATTACTCGTCCAACCTATTCACAAAAACACATCAAGAAAAAAGTCCAAAGAAGATATAAGTTAAAACGGCAGATGTACGTCCTCACACTTAAAGTGGATCTTGCGAATATTCGCGGGATTCACTCCAATCTCCAACCGGCCCATTATCATCTGGAGACCTCTAAGCCCCACTTGTTCTTCTTGTCGGAGACGCAGATAGGATGTCCAGCTGATACGGCGTACTTGGATTACCCAGGCTATATCTTGGAGCATCTATTTATCCCAAATGCCGGCGTTTGTGTATACGCCCGTGATGACATTTGCTGTCTGCGTCTCCGAAATCTTGAGCACCCTAACTTCTCAGTGATTTGGGTGCTGGTGGACACGGGCATAGATAAAATTATGTATGCTTGCGTGTACCGCTCACACAGCGGAGATCGGGGGACGACTTTATTGGTAGACTATCTAGGTGAGGCGGCAAGTGTGGCCCAACAGCGTTACCCGTCTGCTCAATTGGTGTTTTTGGGGGATTTTAACGCCCACTACAAGGAGTGGCTTGTCCCATACCAAAAAACCGACCACGCTGGTAGAGAGACGCGGAAGCTTGCTCTGGCGTTAGATCTCTCTCAGCTTGTGCAGGAGCCGACACGGGTACCTGACCGTGACGGTGACACTGCCAACTGTCTCGACCTGTTGATGACGACTGAACCAGACCGATACTCCGTATCAGTATCCCCACCTCTTGGTAGCTCTGATCACTGCCTGGTTAAGTCCGTCTCAGTTTATTCCCAACCTGATCCTAGCCTTTAGGGAAATAGGCGCGTGTGGAGATTCAACTCAGCAGATTGGGACGAGATGGGGCAATTCCTTGCATCGTACCCTTGGTGGCAAACATGTTTCATCTCCCAAGACCCGTCGACTTGCGCGTCTGCTGTTACAGAGGTAATATGTCAGGCAATGGAATATTTCATTCCATTCAGTGACAAGACTCTTTCCAGCAAAGCTCAGCCTTGGTTTGGATCCAGCTGCGGCTCTAAAGCGTGCGGCATATCTAGACTGGGCTGATGCTCGAAAGCGCAAGTCTTCTGATATTCGGGCTAATAAGAGAAAATTTAACGTTGCCGCTAAGACCTGCAAGAAGATACTTAGGAAGGCCCATTTTGATCACGTAAGTCGAATTGGGGCCAAACTGGCTTCATACCCCTCGTGTAGCAAAGCTTTTTGGTCCCTGGCCAAGTCGGTCGAAGTAAACTTCTGCCGCCATTGTTGAAACCTGATGGATCACTAGCTCACACTGCTGGAGACAAAGCAAATTTATTTGCTTCTCTTTTTGCAGAAGCCTCGCATCTAGATGCTTCTGGCAAGACACTTTCCTGCCTTCCTCATTACGGGTTTTTTATGCCCGAAATTCGCATTCGCCAGAAGGAGGTTCTCAAAACGCTTCGAGCTCTAGATGTGAAGAAGGCCAGTGGTCCTGATGGTATTCCAGCTATTGTGTTGAAAAACTGTGCGCCCGAATTGTCTCCCATCTTAACGCGTTTGTACCGCCTCTCTCTTCACTCAGGTAAAGTTCCGAAGAGCTGGAAGTTTGCCAATGTACAACCAGTACCAAAGAAGGGTAGTCGTGCTGATCCGGCCAATTATCGTCTCATCTCGATTATCTCCTTACTCTGTAAGTGTATGGAGCGTGTCATAAACATTAGGATCTTGGCATACCTTGAAGGCAATGATCTTCTCAGTGACCGACAATACGGATTTCGCCGAAACCGGTCTACTGGGGATCTTCTCGCGTATGCCACTCACGTACTGAGCGAAGCCTTAGAGATGCATGGTGAGGCGCTTGCCGTCTCCCTTGACATATCGAAGGCATTTGATCGGGTCTGGCACGATGGCCTTTTAAACAAGCTTCCCTCATATGGTTTACCTGCTGGCTTATGCAATTGGATAATTGATTTCTTGAGGGAACGATCTATTCGAGTAGTCTTAGAGGGCTGCTCGTCTGATCAAATGGCTATCAATGCCGGTGTACCTCAGGGATCGGTTCTCTCGGCTACACTGTTTTTACTGCACATTAATGACCTTCTGAAGCCCGGTACCTTTGGGTATGCTGATGACAGTACTGTAGTTGAGAGAACCACTTCCAATGCTCAAGCCAGCTGTGACGCTGTCCAGTTTCAGAGAGAGGCTATGGTAGACCATTTAAATTTAGCCTTAGAAGCCGTGTCCGATTGGGGCGATGCTAACCTGGTTAAGTTTAATGCTAGTAAAACGCAAGCGTGTTTGCCACCTCTGGGACGGTTCTGCCAAGTATCAGCTCGAGTCTTTGGATTCAATTGAGAGACGTGCTATCAGGCTCATTGGGGATGACACTCTGGTAAAGAGTAAGCTTCAAAGTCTGGCGCATCGACGTGAGGTAGCAAGCCTGGCGGTATTCTACAGATTGCACTATAGAGAGTATGCACAAGAACTGCACAACCTGATTCCCCCATCATCTTTCCATCACCGTACACTACTAGACGATCAGCAAAGCCACCCTTTCATGGTTGAAATACCACGCACAAGAACGTAGCGTTACGCTTCTTCATTTATTATAAGAACTGCAACTGAGTGGAATGCCCTGCCCTCCTCAGTGTTTCCGGTAAATTATAACCCCGGTGTGTTCAAGTCAAGAGTGAATAGGTATCTACTAGGCAAGCGTGCTACACCTTCGACCATATCATTGCTTTCCATCAGGTGAGATCGTGGACAAACGATTGCCAAGTCAGAAAAAAAAGGGGTGTTATTTTTACATTTTTAAAAACATTTTACTTGTCAGATATCGTAATGATACACATGTTTAAGAAAGTGCCAATGAGATGTTCCACAACGTTAAACTGCTAAAAAAAACAATAAGATTAATAAGAAACCAGGCTGGATCAGTTCCTACAAGCAGCACCCGTTCACGAATTACTTGTTATCAGCCATAACCATAACCCCCTCAATATATAATATATGACCCCATCGGCATCTCATAAGTCCACATTTTCATCTTTTTCGCTACATGGCGAGGTATTTGTATATGCATTATGCTATGCATTTCCCGCTTCTATTTACCTATCTACCTTAAATATATGAAACACCGATGTCACTGAGAACGTGAACATTAATTAAAACGCAGAATCATCCAGGCTGGTTAACCAGCAGTTCACCAAAAACGAGATTTTCCATTCCACATTGTCTTTTGTATTTTTAGTTCTGCGAAGTGTAGCTATATATATATATATATATATAAGTATTTATATTTTTTTGAAGTCAGATATATATATGGATATATATTATTTTTTTAGCGATCGGAATAAGTACTTCATTTTCTTAGGGCTACTTTAACGAAACTAAAAAGTAAGAAATAAAACTAATTTAAAAAAAACCGACTATAAATCGTATAAAACCTAAAAATAAGAAATAGTTTTTTTTTTGAGATCTATGTCTTTTAAGTTCCTACTTACATTTGGGCGAAGTACAGACCTCATTTTTTTTTTCTTTTAAGTTTTATACGAATAAAAGTCGTTGTTTTTTATTAGTTTTCCTTTGACTACGCCTCATCGCCGCGATCTAATCGCTCGTACTTGATTAACAATGCCTAGCTTTTCAGACTCTGTCAATTAAAATGTATAGCTCTCCAAAGCACATTACTGTTGCCCAATGCCGTGATTAATTGCACTCGTACACATCAACAGTTCCCGACAATGATTTAAAGAGGCATTCCATTCAGTTGACCCATTTGAATCTCTCTCGGTGTTTATCGTTTATGGGTTAGTAACTAGGTAGGTACTTTTCTAGGTATAAGCATAGAATAACTATTTTATTTAAACAGCATGGTCACTAAGGCCCTGTCCGCACAGCGATATTTCACCGCGCGTTTTTTTTCCGCAATTCTGTAACTCATTGATTCATACGGGAGTAGCCGCACTGGCGGTTAAAAATTCTCGCGGAAAAAAAAACCGTGATTTGATGCAAATTGAACGCGATGCGGTGCGGATTTATTTCCGCGCGAATTTTTTGTACAGTATGAAGTAGTATGGCTATGACCGCACTGCGAAATAAAATTCGCGCGTTTCGCTCAGTCGTGCACTTCGTCTCCCGCCCAATCGCGGGCCGCACATGAGTTACCAGATAATTACGACGTTGATATAGTCAAAAGCTGCATGATGTTTTATGTAGAAAAATCTATTCATAGGTCTCAAGGCCGTAAATGGAATCCAATGTTCATGACATCTTTTGATAGTTCTGTCACGCTGCCGCCGCCGTAGTATCAGGTAAATAAAACTAACTTAAAAGCTAAAAAAATACGCCTGCCTTGCCAAAAATGAACTTATGCCAATAAATTATATACTGTTGGAATGTGCTTATGAAGGCCTTCAATTTGATACCTGTATTGTAAAATTAGACGAAAAAATATATATATATATATATATTGCATTTGAAAATGGAGCCATACTGCCGCCACATTATTATTTTTCAAAAAATATATAACTTTTGTTCCTCGGAAAATGTAAGGATTCTAACGATAACCCATACGTTTAAATCTGTTCAGGCATTTAATAGTTATGGTGGAATAAAGAAACTCACATACATACAAAAATACATACAAACATACATACAACCATATATACAAACATACATGAATCCTAAAAACATTACACTCCTTTTTGGGCAGCCGTGTAGTAAGTAAAATTTAAAAAAAATAAAAAAAATAAGGCTTTAACAACTTTTTTATTTAATGAATGTCACTTTTATATATTATTTTCTTATTTTTCTTTTATTATTATTTTTCCTTCTTTTTTTTATTGATCCGAATGAATCTGTGCGGACAGGGCCTAACACTCGACTTAATTTTTATTCTGATAGGCATTTGATCTGGTAGGCATTATTGTCCTGATGGTGATTTCCAACTATGTATAAACATTAATCTAATAAATCAATAAACAAGTATAAAACAACGTCACTTCCCGCCGCCTGTCTATCACGCTTAATCTTTTGAACTACTCAACGGATTTTAATGCGGTTTTCATCAATAGGTAGAGTGGTTTAAGAGGAAGGTTTATATTTACAGTTTAATAATGTTTTTAATGTTTCACGGAAGGTTTATATATATATAATACGAGCATTCGAGAACTGCCCCCCGATTCAGAACCTTTCGATAACTCAGATGTCGAGGTCTTTCGGTTTGAATCATTCAATTCAATAAAATTTTCATTCACAATATTGAACCGAATCGATTCGGTTTTTTTATTGAAAGGTTCTGAATCGGGGGGCAGAACGTAGCGAGGGGGGAGGCGGCGAGCGAAGCGAGCCGCCGCTGCCGCCGCCCCCCGAAGCGCAGTGAAGGTCGAGTGTGCGAGAACTCCATTTTTACCTTTTTTTCTTTCTTAATTACACCCATGCGAAGCCGCGACTGGTCGCTAGTTAAAGATATAATTTAAGAATGAGAAGCCCATCAGTGGGTTGACATGACAAGGGCTGAGATGAACATTATTACATTTTAATAAAACGTCTTGACAATATGTATATGAATGAAACAAACAGTTAATTTTACTGCATCTATTTTCAGCAAACGAAATTTACTTAAAATTAGGACACCATAATAGGTCATATGACAAAGCCGGTAGGTAGGTAGTCGGTGACACCATTCACTTGATCCACATACACTTGTGACACGTTTACAACAAGCTAGCGAGGTACCTAATCAACATAATCTTTTGTTTGCTGTAGTAGGTAATCTCGACGCTGCGAATCTGTATTGTAGGTATCACTAGTGACATGCCCCGGCTTTGCGTGGGTAGCGCTCACACCGCGAAATTATCTTACTTGTAGCATATTTATACCCGCCATAAATTCTAAAATAAAACCGCCAGTAAGCGTAATTCAAAATCTTTGGCAACAACGATCTTGGTGCTTTTTGATCATAGACAACTGCAAACACGCATTACTCACGTACTTGACAGACTTGTTATTATTTCGTTTCCACGGCAACACGGTTCCTTAACAGCTAGTAATCGACATTTATGCAAATGTTTGATACCTTGGGCACAGTACATATATAGTCCTTACGGACAGTTGTGTATCGAAGCATTGTTTTCGAGTTTGATGTATAACGTCAGTCGGAGACCGAGGGTTGCTAATGGTGGGTCTTCACCCGCCTACAAAAAAGGAGGGTTATGATTTTACAGAATACCTATGAATTTAATAACTATATTAATAACTAGCTGTACCCGCGGCTTCGCACACGTGCTCTTTTCTTTAGGTTCAAAGTTCCATAATGTGCGATTCCAGGACCAATATACCAACATTTGATCAAAATTTCTTCACTCGTCAAAAATACTTTTATCAATTACTCGGCTTCTAACTCACCAGATTGAGATACCAATTACACCAGTTTTGAAATCAAACACTAAGCTATCTAACAATGAAAACCGCATTGCAATCGGTCCAATAGTTTTTACGTGATGCGTGACAACAACATACAGACAAACAGACAGAAAGACACGAAATAAAAGTTATATTCTTGTTCAATAACTTGTTTAAGCACCCAAGAGCATTTTTTTATTTATCTTCTTTGTACAGCCTTTTTCGTACTTATTGCTTTATTATAAGTATAGATATATGACTGTGTCAATTTGCATAAAAAACCGTCCAGTAGTTTCAGCGTAATAAGTGTTCATTTTAATAACTTTCAACCCATATCTTGCGGAAACCCTTTAATTTTTCGGGATAAAAAGTATTCAATGTCCTACCTCGTAGTATGAACTCAAATCATACCAAGTTTCATTTGAATTCATTTAGTAGTTTCGGTACGATGCGCGGTCTAGATACAGACAAACAGACAGACAGACAGACAAAAATAATAAGTAAAACAGTTTTGTCTTCAGTATCGAATATAGAGAACCATCCAAAAAATATTATTATGTACATAACTTTGGACCCATATCCCACAGAATCCTTTTAATTTTTCGGGATAAAACGTATCCTAAATTTTAACCCTTCATATAACTTAAGACGGAGGCAAGTGGCATCAAAACCCGTCCATTAGTTTCAGTGTGGTACGTGTTCTTTTAAATAAGTTTCAACCCCTATCCTGCGAGAACCCATACATTTTTTTGGGATGTAAAGTATCCTATGTCCTACCTCGTAGTATGAACTCAAATCATGCCAAGTTTCATTTGAATTCATTCAGTAGTTTTGGCGTGATGCGAGTCCAAGAAAGTGACATACAGATAGACAGACAACAGAAAAAAGAAAACAGTTTTGGCTTCAGTACGAATATAGAACACCCTCCAAAAAAAATTACAAAATATCTTCAACGTACAGAATTTGGACCCATTACCCGCAGGAACCCTTTATTTGAATTCATCCAGTAGTTCCGGCGGCGTGATGCGCGGCCAAGATACAGACACACATACATACAGACAAAAATGAAAAAACATATAGGTTTCATGATAGAATATGGAGACACCTCCTAAAAAAAAACACAATATCTTTAATGTACAGAATTTGGACCCATATCCCGGAGGAACCCTTTATTTTTTCGGGACAAAAATTATCCATAGTTTTCACCTATCTTATAAACTATGTCTGTACCAAGTTGCATCAACATTCGTCCAATAGTTTCAGCGTGCTACGTGTTCTTTTAAATAATTTTCCATGCCTATCCTGCAGGAACCCTTTAATTTTTCGGGATGAAAAGTATCCAATGTCTTACCTTAAAGTATGAACTCAAATCATACTAAATTTCATTTGAATTCATTGAGTATTTTCGGCGTGATGCGCTGCCAAGGTACAGACATACAGACGGACAGACAGAAAGACAGACAAAAATTTAAAAAATACCGTTTTGGCTTTAGTATTGAATACAGAAAGGCCTCCAAAAAAAATTTACAATATATCTTCAATTTACAGAATTTAGGACATTATCCCGCAGGAACTCTTTACTTTTTCGGGATTAAAAGTATCCTAAATTTTACCTATTATATAAACTATGACTGTACCAAGTTGGAAAAAAAACCGTCCAGTAGTTTCAGCGTGATACGAGTTCTTTAAATAACTTTCAATGCCTATCCTGCGCGGGAACCTTATTTTTCGGGATAGAAAGTATCCTATGTTCTACCTATGAACTCAAATCATACCAAATTTCATTTAAATTCATTCAGTAGTTTTGCCGTGATGTCTAGCCAAGTTACAGACAGACAGACAGACAAAACTGAAAAAAAAAACAGTTTTGGCTTCAGTATCGAATCTAGAGTAAGGACCAAAAATAAATTTCAAAATATCTTCTATGTTCAGAGTTGGACCCGTTACAGTTTTATTATGAGTATAGATAAGATATATAGATAATCATTTTTAAAAAGTTATAATAATATTTAAAAAAAATTGTCGTGTCTGTGTCTGTTTGTCTGTTTGCGCATCACATGTAAATACTGGACCGAGTGCGATGCGGTTTTCACTGTTACATAGCTTAGGGGTTGACTAAAAAAGAAATGTATTTTAGAAGCCGAGCAAATGTTAAAATACTGTCAGACGGCTGAACGAAATTTGGTATTTTGTATTTTATAGGTACCTAATTTTGGTCCTCGAATAACATGTATGTTACTTTTAACCCAAAGAAATGACCAAGCGTGCAAAGCCGCGGGCGTAGCTAGTACTTACTATAAAGCAGTAGGCTTATTCTTATTATTTATTCGTAGGCAGTAGGTAAAAAAAGGTCAATACTAAGATGATTAAAAAAAAAAAGGGAATTTAAAATGTGCGAGCAAGTTTTAGTTAAATGTTCTCGCATGACGTAATAACTATTGAACCGCTTAAAATGCGGTTCAAATCTTTCCTCTTTATAATAGTAGTGTATATAATCATGAGTTTAGGCGATTTTATTATATACCAGGCAAGTGCCTTCATTTTCTAACCTAGAGGTTTCCGGCCGTACATTAAGAAAATGTCAGGCAGAAAAGCGCCGGAAGGCACTCTGCCCATACATATTGTACTAGACCCCGCCGACCACAAGAAGTTTGCGCCCGAACTGGATATTAGAATTGTAGAAGAAGAACATAGCTCAACAGACTTTGCAGAGTATGAGTGGTATGAGTACAACGGTAAATGAATGTGGCTGAAAGAAACAATAAAGGTTTTCCATCACCTATAACTGCGGCTCACTGTATGTATAGGTATGTTCAAAATTTTCATTTCAGACCGTTGTCCTTATTTTTGTAAGTACAATTATAATGTACTAGCTGTGCCCGAGGCTTTGCCTGCGTGGTCATTTTTATGGCATATAAGGATACTGTCACATTCCAGAACCAAAATCATCAAGTTTCGTTCAGACGACAAATGGTTATTTATCGATTGCTCGAATCCTACTCATTAGATTGAGATACCAAGTACCTCAGTTTTTAAATCTAATCTTAGGCTATCTAACAGTGAAAACCGCATCGCAATCGATCCAGTTATTTTTACGTGATGCTCGAACAAAACAAACATACGAATACAAAGGATAGTGAGACTATTGAAAAATACATTTGAGTTTTATACAAATTAATTACACAACCAAATAAAAATTGACCACATTATATTGGCAAACTATACAAAATTTACCAAAAAAAAAAACATACATACAGCCGAACATATAACCGTCTCCTTTTGTGAAGTCGATTAAAAAGATAAAGTACTATGTGATGTTATAAGATTTTGTAGGGATGGCTGGCCTGTAAAAATGATTTAAGTGAAAAATATGATCCATACTTTTCAAGAAAAAGTGACATTACTATTGAGAAAGAATGTTTACTGTGGGGCTAGAGAGTGATAATAAATGCCACAGAATATCAGAGAGCATGTTATGTGTGAATTACATGCCAGTCATTTGGGCATACATAATCAGAGTGAAAGTAACATCTAGATCTTATTTTTGGTGGCCCAGGCCCAGCATGGACAAAAAAATTAAGGATATCACTATAAATTGTTTATTATGCTTACAAAATCGTAAAACCCAGAACAAACTAAATTAGCAGCTTGGCCACAACCACCATCAGATTGGCACAGATTGAATGCAGATTTTTTAGGACCGTTATATAATAAAATAGATGCACACTCGAAATGGCCTGAGGCATTTGTTATTAGTAATATTACTGCACTAAAAACAGTCCAGATTTTTAAAAGTATTGTTGATATGGATATAATTTATATTAAGAGAATATATGGATATTAATTTATATTAAGAGAATATTCTCTACATTTAGTGACAGATAATGGGCCAACTTGGACCAGTTTAGAGTTTAAATGTTTTTGTAAGGTTGTGAGTTTCACACCAACATATTACCCAACTACAAATGGGTTAGGTGAACGTTTTGTTGCATCATTCAAATCACACATTAAAAGAAATAAGTTCAAAAACTAAAAAATCTGTGCTATACCTAAGGTAGTTATATGTACTCACGTACAACTGGAACGATAATCTTCAAAGAAAAAGCGGGGTATCGATTATTTGACCTTGATTTAAAATAAAATAAAAACAAGGACGTGAGCGGAAGCCCTAGTTGTCTCTTTTTTATTTATAGTGCCAATCTTAGATGACAGCAAATACTTCGAAAAACAAACAGGACAAGAACTTCTTTAATTTCCAGAATAGTATATAAAATCTCATCTGACACCAAAGAGGATGTACTATGTAAATATATTAAATAGGTGACCTCTTTGGTACAGTTGTCTTTGTGATGATTATTTCGCAAGTTTATTTTAGTCTGTGCGAAAACTCTGAAATTTTGTACGAGAAAGAGAGAGACTTCCAATCCTCCGTATACATCTTTTTCTCGCATTTTCTTTTTGAATTACGTTTTCAGTGTGACCACTTTTTAATATGAGAGATATCGTTCCAGTTGTATGTAAGTACACAGAACTTCCTTGGCTACACCCGAACACGAAACGATTGACACCTCGCTTGTCAAAATAGAACCAATAGGGGCGCGACCTCAGACATAGACATTTCTTACTGTCGTTGCCTCAGACCTAATATTACTATAGTATCCTCATAGGGGGCGACGCTATGGTGGAACATCTACATACCCACATACAAAGATACATACATAAATAGACTGTTAAACTCATTCCCTTCCCTTGCTTTGCTGTAGTCGGGTAAAAATAGTACAGAGTGGTCATACAGTAGAATGTTAGTTCCTTTTTGATTCTATGAGTACTGTACACAAAAGTACTGGGCAGAGTCCTGATAAAATAATGTTAGAGAGTTGAGATATCGTTTCTCATTATTAAGACCGAATCGTAAAATTGATATTGATGATAAAGAACATATAAAACTAGCAATAAATAGTAAAAATACACTCAAATAATTTCTGACTGAAGAAAAAATTATGGCAATAGATCAAAGAAAAAATAAAAATAAGTGGTCTTTAGGTAAAGTCACAGAAATATTAGTGCCAGGAGTGACTTATATTGTAGAAGTAGATGGTCTACAATGCAAACAACATTCCAACCAACTACTAAAGTGTGGATAGACTTTAGGTAAAGTCACAGAAATATTAGTGCCAGGAGTGACTTATATTGTAGAAGTAGATGGTCTACAATGCAAACAACATTCCAACCAACTACTAAAGTCTGGACAGACTTTAGGTAAAGTCACAGAAATATTAGTGCCAGGAGTGACTTATATTGTAGAAGTAGATGGTCTACAATGCAAACAACATTCCAACGAACTACTAAAGTGTGGACAGACTTTAGGTAAAGTCACAGAAATATTAGTGCCAGGAGTGACTTATATTGTAGAAGTAGATGGTCTACAATGCAAACAACATTCCAACCAACTACTAAAGTCTGGACAGACTTTAGGTAAAGTCACAGAAATATTAGTGCCAGGAGTGACTTATATTGTAGAAGTAGATGGTCTACAATGCAAACAACATTTCTACCAACTACTAAAGTGTGGACAGACTTTAGATAAAGTCACAGAAATATTAGTGCCAGGACTGACTTATATTGTAGAAGTAGATGGTCTACAATGCAAACAACATTTCAACCAACTACTAAAGTGTGGACAGACTTTAGGTAAAGTCACAGAAATATTAGTGCCAGGAGTGACTTATATTGTAGAAGTAGATGGTCTACAATGCAAACAACATTCCAACCAACTACTAAAGTGTGGACAGACTTTAGAATAATTTAATCTATTACATATTTGAGAAACATCTATTTTATATTATGTAAGCTTTAACTTTTTTTTGTATAGGCAAAGAAAAACGAAACATCACGGAACGCTCAACGCTTCATTCTGTTTAATCAGAACGAAGCGTTACGCTTATTTATTCATAAAAACAATAATGTTCTGCCCTCGTCAGTGTTCCTGGTAAATTATACCTCAGGTGTGTTCTATAGTTAATAGGTATGAAAAGTCATCAACAAAACTTTTTAACACGGTGAGTTGAATAAAAGGTTATAATACAAAATAGAGTCTTAGACTTAAAGGTCAAAATATTGTAAGTACTTACTGTTATCAAAATGACGTAGTTAAGTATGCAATTTCTTAACTTCAACTTTACGTAGGTCAAACGGAAGTATGTAAAAAATTATCCCAACTAGAGCGTTCTGTAAACATGATAAGACTTTTTTTCAATTAAATCGACCATACCTACCTAATTAAGAATCTCTTATCAAGTATTTTACTATTGTGTTGTGTTATCAATTTATTTTCAGTACGTTTAGAGCGATAGTAGGTAGGTACGCGTAGTAATAAACAGAAGAAGCAGTAGTTTACTACTCAGGATAGAATAACTAGAAGCATCTACTATATGGAATTGTTGCATTATTTGTATGAGAACTAGATATAGCTAGATATTTAAGATACGCTTGAAGTATTTTCAAGATAGGCTAGATAATATCAAATATAATAATAAAACAATATATTTAAAAACAAGCGTATATTCCTTTGAGTACCACGCATGTTTATAACAATAGAATAACAACGTACTCGTACCTAAGAGCTGACGATCGTTAGTCGCGGTATGGGACAAGTTAACCGGCTACGATAATAAAATGGGTACACAAAATTTCATGTCTGTGCTGTTGACCGTTGAAGAGTTCCTTTATTTGGAGCTAATCATGGATGTCGATTCAGGTCATGCTTAACATAAAAATGCATTGTCATCGGAACTGAACCAACATGTACAAACTGAACTCCGTAGGATAAGAAGAAGTTATTCTAATTCAGCTCGCAAGATTTGACCTAAATCAAATACAAACATTGCAAGTTAAATAAAAACTTGTAAAAAAGGTAAAAGACTTGGTGTACCTACTCCACAACTTTATAAACACTGCAAACTGTGTGCAGTTCTTTTTAATAGACTATACACAATAGAAAATGTATTAACTTGATATCGTCAAGCAAAGTTAGTCATACTTTTTTTATTGGTTTACCAATCAACAGTTTGATTCAATTTGGTCTTAGTTCTAATTTAACAATATATTTTTAGCTGTATCACAGTCCCAATAAAAGGAAATCAAAACACAGCAAGAAACGTGAACGTAGCGATACTGCACATTACAGCGCATTCAGCGCTTGAAACTGAAAGTTCAGCGGAAGACTCCACACAGCCTGAAGCAGACTAGTATAGCCTGAAGTGAAAAGCGGTTTCCACGCCGCAACAGTCGGCAAACCAAACTCGACCACAACCAGTCTTGCACCGACGCTCGCGGAGTTCGCACGTGCACGTGTCCTGCCTTCCCACCGCCAGCGATCACATCAATTAAAACTACCGAAATAACAATTGAACAAATATAACATTATTAGCCACGGTGTTGTCAGTGATAACAGTGTGTGTGAACGTTTTCACCGGCGCTTTTTGAAAGGTAAATATTTTAGTGCTTTAGTTTCAGAATTTCTAGACATGCTTGAAAGGAGATCGCGGTAAAAAACTCTACGTATAATCAAGGTAGAGTTTCGCCTTCAAAATGTGTGCTCCTGAAACCTAGCTATATTTGGGTATATTTTTTTCAAGGGTTAAATTTAATTCATGTACCTACATAAACATGTACGAGTAGATTGTATAATGCCATGCCATTATTAATTATGACTCAAAATCTGTCTAAAAATGTAATTCCTCATATTGTATGTAATGTATGGTTGATCTATTTCTTGTCACTTAGTACTTTTTTCTGTTTCAGTCATTATTTTTATGGGATACTACAAAATACTTGTTGCGTGTCACTTGTTGCTTATTTTTCATTACCAAGTAATTTAAAATGTAACATGTGAACAGGTTGATTGTTCCGATCTTATTGGACTATTCCAAAAACATAACGAAATTTATGGAATTAAAATTATTATCATAAGAGGGATAGCCGCGTGGCTCTACATTTAGATAGCTTGGCTCGTTTTGTGTCGACAAAATGTAATGTGTAGGTATTTAAACATACCAGAGAAAAACCAGAATTCACACTGGGAACAAGATTGAGTATTCAAATCTTATCAGAAATAGAATATATTGGCCTTCAATTTATAATGACAATATGAAATGAAAATTCGTAAGTTTTGCTTCGTTCATGCTAATAATGCTATTGGATAACCCGCTAATTTGCCCCCGTGGTAATTTCACTGGGTTAAAACTATACTATATATTATCAAAATATATAGGATCAAAGTTCCTCCAACCGTCAAAAAGTTTTTTCGATTGCTTGGCTTCTACTCATGAAGATTTCTCGGATTAAGATATGAAGTACCTACACCATACTTCATGTCAAAACCTAAGCTATCAAACAGTGAAAACCGCATTTCAATCGGTCTAGTAGTTTTTACGTGATGCGCGAACAAACCACCAGACAGACAAATAGACAACAAATTATCTTCTGTGTACAGACTTTTTGTTACATACTGATCTAGTTAATTGCTACTAACAATTATAGTTTATAAACTGCTACTAAATTTTGTAACATACATTTTTAAAGTTTGTAAATAGAACTAGTCAAATAGCATTAGGTAGTATTTGATATTTATATTGTAACATGTGCTTGTAAGGTAGGAGAAACCGGGGCCCCGATTCTGTAAACTATTGAACCGCGATAACGCAAGTCAATCGCTTGATTTTTTTTGAGAAATTTTCTTATTTACCACTTAACAGTGCTAGAAGTGTGTTTTTTTTGGAAATATTCAAAAAATAAAAAATGGAAAATAAAAAAACAAAATCGTAAATTTTAGCAAAATTTTCGCTTCCAGCACTTAAGTGGTAAATAAGAAAATTTCTCAAAAAATTTCAAGCGATGGACTTGCGTTATCGCGGTTCAATAGCTTACAGAATCGGGGCCCAGGTATCATGTTTTCAATATAGCAAAACTAAGTAATCTTGGAACTGTTTGCAAAATAATATATATAGGTTATACAATAATATATTTGAAGCCATAATGTGACAGGTCGCAAACGAGAGACAGATGATTCGAGGTACATATAGGTCATTTAGTTTCATGACCGATGGAAAAATATATTTACTGAAAGATTAATTATTATAATGACTAAAATATCTCAGTCTTCTTTGATTTTGTAATATTAGTGGAAGTTATTTGTAAAAATAACTGATTACGGCAACGAAACGTTATCGTAATAGTAATTTTGTAAGAAGGTAGGTATTATAAAATTGAATGAAATAAGAAAGAAAAATATATTCTAATAAATATTAGTAATAATTGAAAACGTTATTAATGTCTTCTCAGCTCATGAACTCCTTTTCTCGAAATGTCCTTTTCTCAAAATGTCCTCTCAAGATGTCCTTTTTTTCAATATCAACTTTACTCAAACTGACCATGTCAAAAAAGGTTCTTTTCTCAAAATGTCCTTTTCTCAAAATGTCTAATTCACAGGTAAGCTTCAGAAACCAGGCTTTTTTGTGTGAAGTGATTTTGTGTTTTTAGTTAAGCTTTATCTTAACTAGCTGCATTATTTTCCTACGATAAATAATTGATTTTTTGACTCCACCCGTAGTTTTCCAGTTATTCCTCAGTTTAAGAGGCAAAAAAACATTTGTTAAGTAATTAACAATCAATTTAATAGTTAAAATATGTTTTTAGTCCATTATCAAACGACGGGTGCGCTGATCCATACGTTCGACCCAGTTTATCACAACTGTGTCCAGTCTGTCCTAACTGAGACGCGGTCCAGAGGCAAGTTTCCCCCTAAAACATGGTAGATAGATAAATATATATATAAAATATGCTGTTAAACCTGTTTTTATGTATACGTACTTAGTTTTGAAGGGTTGTATACCTGTAACAATTGTCTGAATGAGCTTTGCTAACGCTAATTTATAACGTTCAAATACAACCTTGTAGTTGAAAAGTAACGGTTTGTTTAAATTCCTCCAGCTGATTCCAAGAAGCGACTCCGCAAAGATTTGCCAACGATATAGACTTGTTTTTGTTTATTTTTCAAATATTAATAAACGAATGCCTTTATACTAAGCAGGCTTATCGTAAAACTGACAGCGATTCATTAAGAAATGATAAATATAATTGTCATATTAGTATGATATACGAACGACAATGCCTCAAGAAATACAAGATCTTTTAACTCTGGCGCCACTGGAAGTCCATTTTTTTTCCTATGTTGTTACAGATTAAGTTAAACTCAAAGAATTAATACCTAAAGTTAAAATTTAAAATATTACAATGCTTCCCTTCCAGTTTGCTGCTCCAATGAAAACACTTTCTAAACAAAACAACCATATCATTTCTCCCTACGCTCATTCATTCCCAAGAAAAACACCATTATTTGCTGACATTACGACCGCAAATTCGCGGAGCTATAAAAGTATTAAAAGCGACATTATACATTATCTGTAAAATTTGACAGTGGGACGCATAAATTGTCAACTTGGCAATGACACAAGAATCTGTTGCATCATTTTGCAAGAGCTCACTAATCTCTCTGTGCTTCACTACTTTCGCGTGCCCATCTCTAAATCACTGCATTTGCAGTGGGGGAATCTACGACCACCTCTTGTTTGAATTATGGTACGAACTCACATCACTATCTTGCGTTTAGACAGCCGGGTTCTCTCGCCCATCTATTCTTGGCCACTATGTGCCTACCTACGTAGTAATATATATTGCACTAGTAAAAAAATGTTTCTGGCCCGACTCCTATATACATCAAAAATGTGAATGAAAGAAATGTGATGCTTTTAGTACCCTCATCAAGGGCGTGGCTAGTGCATAACAATCTTGACTTTATATCAATTTTATATCACGATGATACTTCACAATTTATTTGATTGCAGTCATGAAAGTGAAGCGAATCTCTTTAATTGATTGCGTAACACTTCGTGAGTTTAATTGTGTTTATATTTACGGGATCATCAATAGTAGAGTTATAGTGAAACGTTTTTCAATGTGAACTTGTATGTCCGTGAGATATATAATTTCATATTTTTTTTGTTTATATCAATCATTCACTTAATTGTTCATGTTTATGTTTATTTAAGAAGACGGTAAGTAGTACCGAGAGCTAGTTCTTAATAACCTACAATTACTTATTATAAATTTAATCAGACGTTTATTTGTATTTTAATTACGTCAACGTTATTACGAGCATTTATTTAAATTTACTCGTTTATGTATTGGAGAAAGATCACGGGATAAAGCAATAAAACCTTCCGAGTAAAAAAAATGCTGAGATTGAAAGATGAAGGTTTTTCGTGGAATGGATATTATTCTGATACCATAATATTTGTGAAAACTAAATAATAAACTGGCGACACTGGCGTTGACATAATCTTATTTAATTTCTAGCAAGAATCGGTCTTAATATAAGTCTATTGTCATCTATTCCAATACAAATTCTTGGTATCTGAGTCGTTTCATAAATCATCTAGTTCTATTATGAGAAGTGTTTTACCTTCCGATACGACATCGTTCCGACTTATTTATCTCTGTACGGAAATGAGACGAGAACAATGACACAGAAAGACCGGGAAAGGCTTTTGAAATGTGGTGTTAGAGGGGCATGGAGAAAATACTTAGCCTCGTCCAAGAAAAATGGAACTTACAAGCGACCATAGCACGAAGAAGAGGAAAGATTTGGCCACCTATTCGAAATGCCAACTTCATAGAAACCATCATAGAAGGGAAGGTAGAAGGGACAAGAGGATGAGGCAGACCTAGAATTACATTTGCAGATCAGATAAAGGAGAAGACAAATGTCATAGTAAAGCCAAGGCTTTGGCCGAATATAGGGAACGCTGAAAATTACTCCACCGATAAGAGCTGGGCTGTGAAGTAAGAAGAAGAAAAAATGTTGTTAGGTATTCAGTCAATTTATCAGCATTAACATACAAAACCCGTAAATGTAACGAATGGATTCGGTGCAAGACGATGGTGAATGATGTAATAGCTTAAATAGCAAAGAAGATAAGGGCGCAGGATACATTGCACGAATGGATGAGGAGAGCTGAAGACCGAGCTCAATGGAGTGCATTAGGAGAGACCTACGTCCAGTAGTGGACAGATATAGGCAGATGATAATGATGATGATGATGATGATGATGATGATGACGATGATGACATTGCACGAATGAAACGAGCCATTGGACGAGACGAGTCCTTGAATGGAGACCCAGGGCCAACACCAGAGGGTGCGGCCGACCGTTTCAGAGCTGGGTCGGCGACATCAAACGACACGGACGTCAGGATTGCACCAGGCACAAGATCGCCCGGAGGGACGAAAGAAAGAAGCCTATCTACACCCAAGAATGGATAACGAGGACGCCTCCACGATGATGATGATGATGATGATGATGATAATGGCATACAAAAACAGTACGTGCTTACCTACATTAAAACTTAAATATTGTCTTAAAAAATGTATTACACCTTTTATCTAACTAATGATAAGGTTATTTGATTCAGTTCAATGTTTGTTTGTTTGTCGTAAGAAGTAGTGCTGGCCTCTGGTGTCAGCCTTTAAAATGGCTTAACTGCTGCTATTAATTAATAACAGCCGGTACCTAAAGCTTAACCTGCCCCCCGAGTTCAGTTCAATGAAAAACAATTCAGTTCAATGAAAAATTATTATCAAAATTTGATTCTGATATCATGTCGAGGATCGGGAGATGTAAAACTTGCTGGATTTGTTGTGTTGTGAGACCTGTGAGTTGTGTGAAATTGATTTACAGATTGTGGATGCTGTCTTATTATCTATTCTGTGACTGTATAATGACATTATCCACGGTGATCAAACGCTCTCATGTGCTATGTGTAGGTATTCGTGTAATGATAATGAATGAATTGTAGGTACTTTTAATAATTTGGTGACTTACGAAATTGTGGCTAATACGATACGATATACTTTATTGTATACCAACAACAAAGAACAAACAACATAAAACTTATATAAGGTAATATAATTGGTCTTATCGCTTAAAGCGATCTCTTCCAGACAACCTTTGGATGGATAGTATCAGAGGAAGCAGAAATAGACGGTGGTGTACAATTCATAATAATATTAACTAGGTACTTAAAAATAAATGTATAACAAATATATGACATAAATATATATATATATATATATTTATGTCATATATTTGTTATACATTTATTATTTATTTATATTTTTATTATTATATTTTTTATATATTTTTTATATAATTAATATATAAATATATATTACATAAAATACTGTTGACGGTTGACGGGTCGGAGTATGTCCTCATTATGTTTTTTGTATCATTCTGTGACGGGTCGTCAGGTATAATAGATTCGCCCTTAAGATGAGACCTTGCATCGCAATGTACCGATTTTTCTACATATTATAAGTAGAATCAACTAAAAATTAAAAACAAACAATTATAGTTATTTGTTAAATTATCATTATCTTATTATTATGATCTTATTATTTGTTTCATCCATAATATTTTATCTATAGATATCTATACTTACTCGTATAATAAAGCAATATGTACGAAAAAGTATGTACAAAGAAGATAATTAAAAAAAATATGGTCTGGCTACTTAAAATAAGCAAAATATAACATTTAAAAAAAAAGTGTTTTCTTTTTGTCTATCTTTTTGACTGTTTGTTTGTCTTTTTGTCTGTTTGTTTGTTCGCGCATCACGTAAAAACTACTAGACTGATTGCGATTTGTTTTTCACTGTTGGATAGCTTAGGATTTGACTTAAAAACTGGTGTACTTGGTATCTCAATCCGATGAGAAAAAGCCGAGCAATCGATAAAATATTTTTTACGGCTGAAGGAATTTTAAATCAATTTGGTATATTGGTGATTCAAATCTAGTAATTGAAATTTTACCCCCTTCCTGTTGACCGATTGATCCACTCTAATTTGATACACACCTTTAGTTCTGATGACAATAAAATAATGTATATTCAGTATTATTGTAAATCCAAGATGGCCGCCGCCACCAAATGGCGGATTACAATATATTTTTTAATTCCTTCATTATGGATATCAAATGAAAGTGCTTAACTAGTAGTATACAGTTCACCATGAAAAATCCAAACCCAAGATGGCGACCACAAAATGACGGATTACTTTTTTTTCAAACTCCTCTACATGGGTCAATCAATTGAAAGGGTTTGACAAGAAGAACACAGTACACTTTAGAAATCTAAAAGTGACAGGTATCAAAATGACAGGTGTCAAAGTGACAGGTGTCAAAATGACAGGTGTCAAAATGACAGGTGTCAAAATGACAGGTGTCAAAATGACAGGTGTCAAAATGACAGGTGTCAAAATGACAGGTGTCAAAATGACAGGTGTCAAAATGACAGTTGTCAAAATGACAGGTGTCAAAATGACAGATGTCAAAGTGACAGGTGCCAAAGTGACATGTGTCAAAGTGACAGTGGTGACGGGAGTGGCATATAAATTACTAGCTTTCCCGCCCGCGACTTCGTCCGCGCGGACTACTGTTTATCGCGAAAAAACATCCAATGTTCTTCTTGGATATTAAAAACCAATGCAAAAGTAGGTAAATCACAGTATTTCTCTTCTCTAACGGGCGCATTTCCGAAGCACCGGTAGAGTCAGAAGGGTATTTCCTTTTCCAGTGTGAGATTTAACTCTGTTGGCACATGAAAGGGAAATTTCCTTTTCAAACTCAAAGAATACTTAGTTTATCTAAATTTTGATTGATTTGGTCTTTTTCTAATATTTTATGTATTTCTCCTTGTTGAGATGTTAATTTTGACTGCAAAAGTGCTATTATTTTGCCTACTTACAATAAAATACTTTTACTTTGACTTTGACATAATTGTTATATTGTTTCCATGGCAACGTTTTCTTACAGTGAGTAATCAACATTTTTCCAGTTTTTCCGTGGAAAATTGCAATTTTCCGGGATAAAAGTATCCTATGTTTTATTCCAGGGTATAATCTATCTTCATTCCAAATTTCTTCAAAATCCGTCCAGCCGTTATTGTGTGAAAGCTCCCCAAACAAACAAACAAACAAACAGACAACGTTTCACTTTTATATATTGGTGAAAACCAGAAAGTATGAGTATATTAGTATGTTTGATAGAGTGCTGTTATATCATAATAATAAAATTTTTGCAAATTCTTTTTCAAAGGTACATGTGTCATAATGACAGGTGTGAAAGTGACATGCATATACATATACATAAAATAATGGAGGGGTGTTTGCCTCTCCATTATTTTATTTTGCGTTTGGTCTGGGGTTGTTGGTAGGGATTTTAGAGGTGACGGGGCCAGGTGGAGGAGGATGGGACCAAATTTTGTACGCGGGCATAGCCGTCACCAGGCGACGCATAAAAAAATTCATCGAAATCAGTAAATCTGATCTCGAGATATCATTAAAAAAACCGTTCCATACAAAATGTATGAGAAAAAACCCAGTTAATACGTTAAAAACTTTTATTGATTCTACGGCGGTACGAAGTTCGCCGGGTCAGCTAGTAACTGAATAAAAAACTAAAAACTTAAAAATAAATGTGTGTTTTTTAAGTTAAACTGTTTTAAGTTAAAGTAGGTATTAAAAACTAAAATAAAATCCAGCGCGTAGAGTAACCTGAGTAATAGAAATTAGACTTGCCACACGATATTATTTTATTTTTTAGCTAAAACCATAATTATAAAACAGATTAACTTAAAAAAAACTTACTTATTTTATTAATTACTTGAGGTACTAGCTTATATTATCATAGCACTTGACCGGTATTTTTATCCAGCTTTTTTGTTACAAATTATTGTTACAAGAATATTATATCCTTAACAATTTATTATATCTGCAAATTAGGTAAAATATATCTATCTACTACGTCCTGATAATAATCAATTATTTATATTGTGATAAAACGGAAAAGCGCCATTTCAGCACTGTCTACCATTTCCGAAAGTAAATATTTATTATTATACAGATTACGTTAATTAATCAATAATATCTTCGATAACTAAGTATTTATCGATGGAGATTCGATCGTTTTTCAGACTTTATCTATAATTACAAAATGGACGATGCACGTTTATATAATCATTGCCAGATTAAAAAATATTTCGCAAGACTGCATTATCGCGTTGCATCTTTCGGTATTATTATTTATTATAAACAATTTTCTTGGTTAAAAGATTTCTTGATAAATAAATAAACTACGAGGTCACCATCCAAATATACTCCACCGAACTGGTCACCTTCAGGAAAACCCGTTTTGTACCTAGTTGAAGCTACAACGTCAAAAAAGATATTAAATGGAAAAAGACTTGAAATGAAATATCATGTGATGCCAAACTTTAATAAAAAAATATTGAAAAAAGCTTCAAATAAGAAGGTATTTAAAAACGGTTTACTACCACTTTATATGACGAGGAGTGTCTTTTGGGTTCTGTGAAAGATAGGTCATAAATAAAAGAGGATCAAAGGGTCAGCTCAAAATATTTCAGGTACATCTATTTAAGTATGTGTACAAAATGAGAAAGGTCATGCATTTGCAAGATTCGGACTAACGCTTATAGAAAACTACCGCTTAGTAAAACTTAGTAAAGTTAAACTAGTGGCTCTGTGAGCTGTACCGAGTATTACCTGAGTATTACCTTTTTTGCAAACAATAGAGCGATGAACAGTAGCGCCTTTAGTTACCTTATTGTAAAACTAACATTAATAACCAAGATGCTCCATCAATCCCTACCTAGTGGGTAAAGGGCTGATTCCACTGGTAGGAACCTAAAAGTGAGAAAATTACCGCATTCTGAGGAGCTATTCTGCTCATCATGCCGAAGATCCTCATCAGATCTTCACAAAAATTTTATGAGACCAATTTAAAGTTACTATGTTTCAAATAAAAAAAGAAAACATCGAAATTGGATCTAATAAGGCGGAGATATTCGGTAGGCCCCTTTTTGCCTCTTTTTGAGGGAAGTACCCCAATGAAAAAATCCCCGACAACAAAAAAAAAAACCTTTATCCTGTATACCTACCAAGTTTCGCCTTGATCGGTTGAGAAATTCGACCTGTACAGGAGAACAGCCGGAGATCCCAACAGAGAAATCCGGACATACGAAAGCATTTTTGCCCAAGCTGAAACGGAGACGCTTTGCTCGCGCTTCGCGCTCTCTCGGTCAATAATAATGGATAGTTGTTGATTCGTTCAGAGACCAAATTTTGTGCTCTTTGAAAGTTCCATACAATCATCGCCGTTTCTTCCTCGCTAAATAAAATGTTATTGCTTGATCGTTGTTTCGTCATAGACACCAGTTTTTTTTGAGCCTTTCTCTCTTTGGGATCAAATATCAGCTAAAGAAGAAATAAAATGAACAAGTTGAAACTGGATTCAAAAATATAGATGAAGGTTCACCAGTAAGAAAGGTCTGTGAATCTGAAGATCTTATTCGTTCGTGTCGATGTTTCAACCATTCGTGGCTGAGATGGGCCATGGTTGAAATATCGTGGTGACAGGATAAGCCAGCTAGACTCCAATGATGCAATCTAGCTGTCTATCAGGGTGCGCTGGATTTCTGTAAAATCAAAGAGATCGATTTAATTACCACTCTGGGAGGCCGGATGCTTCTTCTTGCAGTTTCACAGCTAAACTTGAGTATGAAAATGAAGATGAAGATAAATGAATATAAGTGTTCATCATAATTTCCAGACTGAAGTTTCACTTGAAGTGTTTATTATTTTATGTATTTGATGTGGTGATATATGATATAATATCGATTGATAATGTTGTATTTCTTGGGAAAGCATGTTATCAGCTTTATCTATAAAATGTGAAGTATTTCTAAGATCTGCATTGATGGACGTTATCTTTGCGAATATTTTGTACAAGTATAGTTTAAGTTTTGAAGCACATTCCATTGAATTCTATTATAAATATCATGAACTAGATGTGCCTACTTAATTTATTTTTAATTCAATTTTTTTTTTCTTATATTTTTTGTTTATTTTATTAAAAACTCATACTAAGTCGCCTTAATGGCGACTTTGTATATAAGATTATAAAGTTAATCCAAGATGAAAAATAATTTATTTTAGATTTAATATTGATTGTTTTTATTTGCTTAGTTTTGTTATTTATTTCATTAAAATTTATGGCGACTTCAATCTATATTTTTTATTTCTATCTGCCAACCTAAATATCAATTCATCAACAGCAATATTTTCATCAAAATATTGCTCAAATGTACCTTTATTAAGTATGTATATTTTTGCGTTTGGATGAAGTTTTTTTTTGTGTTTTATTTGGCATCCATTTCTAAGAAATTTTCCACAAATATCTTCTCTCTCCAACCGCTATCAATGTCAGCGTATTGTCACATGAATGCGACAGTGAAAGACTTATCTGCTCCAGCGTTAGAAACGGCTGTAAATCAATTTACAGTCGTTTCTGACTTGTTGACAGTTACATTTACGATGTTACGTCATAATTTTTGTGTATATGTTGACCTTAGATGATGACGTCATGACAACTTTTAAAAGCTGTCTTCAATAGATCTATCAATCAATATCCCTTTATTTAAACGCTGTCATCAATAGATCTATCAATCAATATCCCTTTATTTAAACGCTGTCATCAATATATCTATCAATCAATATCCCTTTATTTCAGGCAATAATATTTACAGCGAAGTAAAGTTGTCAGCGTTCCTTAAAACATATAGGTACCTTAGTGACTAATATACAAATGATTGCACCTATCCTGTCAAGTGCGACTGGCTTCCCTGGTTAACCATCAAAAAAAAGCTCGAATGCGGGTGGGTGGCTTCTGTGGAAGCCACCCACCTAAATTTGCAAACTTTTCGAGCTATTGCAAGTTTGGGTGGTATTAAGGCTCTTTTTTTGGTTTATGGTACTAGTTTAATTGTGTGGCAATCCGATTAAATACAAAAATCGAAAAAACAGTGTAAATGTAATTAAAAAAAAAACTGTTTCGCACGACTCGGGAGAAAAAAAAACTGTCGTTGAAATATTTTGCAAATTCTGCAAATATGCCGTTTGTTTATGTGATTTCAAGTGTTATATATTAAATTAGTCGTTGTTTCAACTTCTATCGATTAAAATATTTATATAAATGAAGCCCCGATTGTTGCCAAAGTTTCACAAGCCCGATTGCCGTCTGGCAACAATAGTTACCAGGCAAACATTTTTTAATTTATTGAAATTTTATTGAATGTAGGGCCATATAATTTATCTATGGACTAGGAATAACATGTAGCAACACATAACTATCTTTATATTTCATCTCTATGCTCTAGAGTTTCCATAAATATTTTTTAAAGATCACACATGATTGTTGGCCAAATTTATTTTTGATTTTAGTCGATTATTTTAAAAAAAACCTATTCAATGATGATTTTATTTTTTATTCGTTGGAAAGGCACATCTGTATCGGTATTAAATATAGATAAAAAGCCATAGGTCATCGCTGAAGAACTTGAATTAAAAAATTTTTAAAATATCAACTCCTAGATTTTGACTTTTCTTCAACTTCCAGCGTGTTTTTATAAATATTTTAATGTACTAATATAACACTGCAAATCTATTGTATATTATTTTAGCTACACAGAAGAGTACTTTGTTTAATAAACAACCCTATGAAGCGGCCATAAAAACGGTTTGTTTACGCAAGGTAGCTGCCGGCAAATGGGCATCCCGCGCAAATTTTGACAGCCCCGCACGGGACGCGATCGTCATTTTTAAGTGGCGCACTTGACAGGCTAGCGGGCTTGGAAATCACGACCGTTTGTTGACTTCGCCGTCATGGTCACTAATCATTCCTCTAACAGGTCGTCATAAGATTCGCCTCGCCAGGACCACACCAACAGAAAATGTAATTACCGTAAATTGGTCACTGTTAGGGGACATCGCATCATTAAATCACCCTAGACTGTAATTACAATGCACCGACACCCCTGCTAAACGAACCATTCTCGACATCAGCTGTCGTAAATGGAGCGTGATTTACGCGACAAAATGACACAACGTGACAGATGCCACTGCGCAAAGCAGGGTGCCGACATTAGTGCAACGTGTTTGTAGACAAATAGACGGACGCACGATTTTTATTTATGAAGGTAACATAATAGCGTGGAACTTGGGTGTTGAATTGCACTTTTTGTGTAGAACAAAGTACATTCGTATGTCAATGATGTTGTAACTTTATAAGAGACAGGTAATAAATGAATTGAATTACTGGGAAAGTTACACCAACGGTAAAATAGGTTATAAATTATTATATTTATTCCTTAAGAATTTAAAATTTCCCGAATCAAACAATTATTTACTAGCTGCGGCCCGCGTTGTTTATTGTCCGTTTGGTCATTTTGACCGAGCTTTTAGCTCAAACAAGATGTCCTTTTTCATTCATGATGCACAATATTTTCTTGTCGAATTTCATCAAGATTGATTTAGCCCGTGAAATGGTAACAAACAGATAGAGAGACAGACTTACCTTCACATTATAAATAAAAAAACATATATTATTCTTATCCCAGTTAATGACTTTTAGTTCAGACATTAATACATACCATACAACATATTAATACATTTATACCAAATAAAATAAGTACTTAATTAGTACTTATTTTAGTACTTAATTAGTACTTATTTTATATGGTATGTTTTTTTTTTGTTGTATGGTATTTTACATTAATTATGTAAAATAACTAAAATTTAAACTAAAACGAATCTAGCAAGCCGCTACAGTAGGTAACGTTCCCAAAATCCAAGCTCGGCTTAACGTAGGTTCTGTGTACACTAAAATGTGAATCTTAAACTTATACGTACTTTTTATCATGAAATAAACAAATATGAATATGAATTTGAAAATCCTGCCTGCATTGTCGCGATATATGGCAGTGCTTAATCTTTGTCCAAAATTTAGGCCATTATTTTGGTTACGTGCAGCATCATCCATACGCGCAGATGTCTTTAAAAATAATATACTTAATTATTTGTTACATTAGTGTGATATCTCTTAGGACTTTCGGGTACCTATAATATCTTTCTGTCTACCTTTCAGTCCATAAACCCAATTGACAGAAAGGTAAGCCCTTCTTACGCCACTTCCTAAAAACCTATGTTTATCGTATCCACGGCCACTGAAAGCACGGACTCGTCTAACACAGCTGTAGACATTGGAAAAAGGATATTGGAACTCAAGTGGTTGCAAAGTTGCGTGGGGCACATAGCAATGGTTAATATGGCCATATATAAATGACAGAGCGAGCGCGAAGCACTAGCGAAGTGTCTCCGTTTCTGCTTGGGCTAAAATGCTTTCGTATCTCCGGCTGTCCGGCTGATCTCCTCTACAGATCCCAATTTTCAACAGATTCTCGTGAAATTTTGTGAGCAGGTTCGATTACTATATGTTATTTTTTGTCGAAACAGTTAAAAAAAAACTTCCAAATTGGTGTTATTGAACTACTCGCAGGACTAGAAAAAAATCCTTGCTTACATGACAAGGGCAAAACCCAGCAAAATTAATTTCTGTTCAACAACAAAAATTGTTGCACTCGGGATTATATCCAATTGGGATTCGAACCCGTGACCGTCGGATTCTAAGTTCACGTCATAACCATTCGGCCTACCGGACGTTTTAAATTTAAAATATGCGCGGTGAACATTTATTCAGTTTTATGCTATGCAAAGAAAGACTTGCGAGGGCTACAGCCCACAAAGACACTAGCAATATGTATAAGTAGGAGGCGGTGGACCGGGAGTAGGGTCTTAGCAGAAAGGTCGCCAAACACAAGCTAAAGAAAAATTTGACTACAGCAGCGAGATGATCGATGACATAAATAATGTCTAAGTACACTTTAACAATATTAACCAATTCGTCCCTGAAGCGATATAGGAAACGGTTGTCATGTCTCAAAACGCTCGTAAAAGTCAGTTCGAAGATCATAAAATGGAGAGCCTTCATTGGCAACAGTTACGAATGGACACACTGATTGACTTCTGAACTGTGTAATGTACGTTATAATGATAATTTAGAACAATCGTATCTTTGAGTTGCAAGGCGAGTTACTGGTAGCCACGAAATTGGTACGGGGCGCGGCGCGGGCAGGCGCGTCGTATTTCCCGTATAAACATAGTACTAGTTTATACTACTACTACGTTATATACTACTACTATATATAAGCATAGTAGTAGTATATAACGTAGTAGTAGTATAAACATAGTAGTAGTATATAACGTAGTGTTAGTATAAACATAGTACTGTGGTCTTATATTTTGACCCGACTACGGCAAAGTAAGGGAAGGGTAATGAGTTTAACAGTCTATGTACACTTTATTGCACCAAATAAAACACAAACAAAAAAATACTTAAAAATATAGTACAATCGGCGGCCTTATCGCTAAGCAGCGATCTCTTCCAGGCAACCGCTATATTGCGACACATGACTATATATGTGGATGTTCCACGATAGGTTCGCCCCTAATGGTCCGATTTTGACAAGCGAGGTATCAATCCATTCGTCTTCACCGCAAGACTGTCATAGGCAATTTTTTACCTGACCTTAATCAGGTTTTGGTTTTTGAACTTACCTATGTCTTGTTTACATGTTTAATTCGCATAGAAGTATCGATGATGGCGTTTACATAAATATCATTTAGTCGCGAACTAGGCATTTTAAGTATCCAAACTAGAACCCCAGACATTACAACTCTACATTCGTTATTAATCGAAATAAATATCAGTAAATTTAACCAAACTATGATGATTATAACGTAGTCGGAATTTGATCAAGAAACCCTAAAAAATCTGACGTCATTTTTGTCACTAAATTCTGTCACTCGTAAAAATATCAATGACCTATCATGAGAGTGACGTAATTTCCTTGACAATTGAATGAATGACTGAATGATGATCCGTGATGTCACCTTAAAATCCAATATGGGCAATGCTCTTTGGCATTTAACACAGTACATATACTATATGTACTGTAGTATTAACTAAAGGTGCCTGAGATTTTAACAGCTACATCAGCAAAGCAGAAAATAATGGTGCCATCCCTATATGAATATACGAGTAGCAATCATTCCATCAACACCAATATATAAAAGTGTAACGTTGTCTGTTTTTTTTTCGCCAAAACGTCTGATACGATTTTAATGAAACTTCTTAAATAGGTACTGTACAATATAGAGACCAACACAGGATACTTTTTTCCCAGAAAATGGTAAGTTTCTTCGGGAAACTGGAAAATATCGATTACTCGCTGTAAGGAACGGTTGCTATGGAAACGAAATAATAACAAAAAAAGCATCAAGAGCGTTGGTATTATACTTTTGCATTGGTTTTTTAATATCCTACAAAAGCATAGGATGCTTTTTTTCGCGATAAACGGTAGTCCGCGTGGTCGAAGTCGCGGGCGAAAGCTAGTAGATTATAAAATTTTAAATTTCTAGTAACAAATAAATGTATCTGCTCAGCTGTTGGATCGTTTGATTCGTAGTCTGTGATAAAATATAACTCTTATGAAGGGGCTTGGCCACTTAAGCCATTAAACTGAGCAATTTAGTTCACGCGTAGGTTTTAATTGGTCAGAATCCTTGATTACAAATTTAGCATCCTAATATTTATGTCAATTAAATCAAAATCTGAGATTTAGCGAAAATTTTCCTCTAAAATAAGATTGGATTACCTATTGAAGCGTCATAAAGTAATAAATATCGGCTGGTACGTTACAGAGAAAATAGAGAAATTCCAATCTGGGTCACGCGACTGGTGTAGAATGTCACAGACACGGCTATCCTTCATCAGCGCAGGCGCAGGTATGGCACGCCTGCCCTGCAGGTGCGTCCAAGTCTACATGTACACTTCTACATCTAAACCCGTGTCTAAACTAAGATTACTAGTGGCTCTGTAAGCTGTAGACCTGGCGCGTACAAACTTTTTTGCAAACTATCTAGCGGCGCACAGTAGCGCCATCTAGTTACCTTAATGTAAAACTAACATTAATAACCAAGGTGCTCCATCAATCCCTACCTAGTGGGCAAAGGGCTGATTCCACTGGTAGAAACCTAAAAGTGAGAAATTTACTGCATTTTGAGGAGCTAGTGTGCTCATCACGCCGAAGATCTTTATCAGATCTTCACCAATTTTTAATGACACTAATTTAAAGTTACTATCTTTCAAATTAAAAAAGAAATCGGATCTAATAAGGCGGAGATATTTAGTATCCTCCTTTTGGCCCCTTTTTGGGAGAAGTACATTTTTTTTTTTTTAAATTTGTTTAACCTGTATACCAGGTTTCGTCTAGATCGGTTGAGAAATGCGACCTGTAGAGGAGAACACAGATCCGGAAGGACGGACATCCGGAAGGACATACGAAAGCATTTTTGCCCAAGCTGAAACAGAGATAGATAGAATAAAGAAGAAAGATTTGATTGTTTGTATGTTTGTTTGTAATGGATAAACGCAAAAAATACTGAAGTGATTTAAAAAAACTTTCCCCTATAAATAGCTACATTATCAGCGTGTAACATGGACAGTATTTTATTTTTCAAACAATTAGGGATCCTTACGAGAATTGCAATAATGTAATCCAAGGTATCAAAAATAAAGAACGGAATGACGTTGCCTTGGAAACGAAATAATAACAAGTCTGTCAAGTAGGTCAATAATAATCGCAGAAATCGTGGTAATAATGCAGTTGTTGTTTTACTCGTATGGTCAAAAAAACACTGCTGCCAATGATTTTGAATTACGCTTACTAGCGTTTTATTTTTAGAAGTTATGTCGGTTATATGAAAATCCACACCAATATATGGAAGTGAAACATTATATGTTTGTTTGTTTGGAGAGTTTTAACGCGATAGCGGCTAGACCGGTTTTGACGACATTTAGAATGTACCTAGCTTATACAATGGAAAAAAACAATGGATACTTTTCATCATCATTATCATCATCATCGTCATCATCATACTTCACTCTCAAACGGCTAAACGGATTTTGAAGAAATTCGGAGTGGAGATATCTTATACCCTGGAATAACACATAGGATACTTTTCATCATCATCATCATCATCATCATCATCATCATCATACTTCACTCTCAAACGGCTGAACGGATTTTGATGAAATATGGAAGCTTATACCCTGGAAAAAACATGATGATAAGATAGTTTTCATCATCATTGTCTTCATCATCATACTTCACTCTCAAACGGCTGAACTGATATTGATAAAATTTGGAATGGAGATAGCTTATACCCTGGAATAACACATAAGATACTTTCATCATCATCGTCATCATCCTTAATGCTGGTGAAACCGCGGGGCGCAGCTTGTAATAAATAAAATTATTGAATAAGTTCAATAATTTTATTTTTAATAAATAAAATGCATGCTGTGTATGTATTTTCATAGAAATAAATTATCATTTATCATTTTATTATTTATCATTTATAAAATTATTGAATAAGTTCAATAATGTTATTTTATTTGGTACGGGTGATAGGTAATTCCACCGAAGCTTAGGGAAAAAAAAGAAGTGTTTTCTTGTCTATGGGTAATTCGACCTTTTCCTTGCAGCGAGTTCTGGACTTCTGGTAGACCTAATTTGCAACAAAGACCCTCCGAAACGTGGGCTTAATAATTCGTAATGATAAATAAATAACGATAATATTTTTTTTCACTTAAATTGGGTAGGTACAAAATTAAATTTTTTGAAACAAAAATTAAAGATGACATGAACAATATCATGCAGTAGTTAGAAATAAATGAAATAGAATAATATTTACTTACTTAATAGTACCTACCTGTAAATTTTATTTATGTCCGGATCTTATGGGAAAATTAAATCCCATTAGATCCATTATGGATCTTAGCACTGGATCTAACGAGCATGATCCTATAATTTAGAATAAGATTCATATTGATTAATTTTATTGTAACAACTGAGTTTTGGTGATTTCCTAATGTAGGTACGGTACGGTATGCATATTGCAATATCTATAAGATACGCAGTTTTATTGGTTTTGTCTAGAACAGTTATATCGGGTCTATTGTAGTGTATAGTTTTATCGGTGATTATTGTTCGGTCCCAATAAAGTCTGTAACTATTGTTTTCTAGGACTGATTGTGGTTTATATTTATAATATGGTACATTTTCAGTTATGAGTTTGTATTTATATGCAAGGAATTGGTGGATAATTGCAGCTAACTGGTCATGTCTATGTTTGTAGTCTGTCTGAACTATTGCTTTGCAAGCTCCGGTGATGTGCTAAATTGTTTCGGAACTGCTACAGCATCTCCTACAGGTGTCGTTGGTATTATGTCGGCGAATAATGAATTTTTGGTAATTGCGGGTGTCGATGACTTGGTCCTGTATAGCAACCATGAAAGCTGCAGTCTCAGGGCAGAGCTTACCACATAGCAGCCACGCGTTCGACGCTGTCTTGTCGACATGAGGTTGTTGTAAGTCGTGGTAATGTTTTCCATGTAGAGATTTTTGCTCCCATGCAGCTAATTTTTCTTTAGGGTCAATGATTCTTTCTTTGCGCTGTATTGTACTATCGGCTAGATTTAAAGGAGTAAAATGTTTGTCAGAGAGTGCTATTGCTTTATGTAATGTTGAATTTAGAGCACGTTCAGAGAAGAATTTTCTTAGTGTTGATATTTGCTTGTTATGGAGGTTGCTAATGTCTATAATCCCCCGACCATCTAGTTTTCTCGGTAGAGTCATCCTTTGAACGCATGATCGGGGGTGATGCTTGCGATGTGCAGTCATTGATGTGTTAATGTTGCGTTGTAGTTTAACAAGATCTGTCTCCGACCAATTTATTATTCTACATGTGTATGTGAGGACAGGTATGGTGAATGTGTTTATGGCTTTTACAAGATTGCGTCCATTTAGCTGAGATTTAAGTATAGATTTTAATCTGTGTTGGAATTTACTTTTGATTTCAGTTTTTGTTTTGTTATGTTTGATTAGATAGTTCTGTTGAATTCCATGGTATTTGTAAAAGCTGTTTTGATCCATTGGTTCCATTTGTTCGCCCGTATTAAGAGTGTATGGGTTAAGAGTGACGGAGTTTTGTTGAATGGAGAATGTTTTGCATTTGTCAATTCCGAACTGCATCTTTATGTTATTAGAGAATGTTTCTGTGATATCAGCAAGAAGTTGTAAGGACTCCGTGTTGTTGCTGTAAATTTTGATGTCATCCATGTACATGAGATGAATTAGAACTGGACTATTGCTATATTAAGAAAAGTACCTTCACCAGTTGCGTTAAGTAATCTTGATAGAGAGTTTAGTGCAAGGCAAAACCATAGTGGGCTTAGGGCATCACCTTGAAAGATACCACGTCTAATGTTTGTTTGTTTGTTTGTCGTATGAGGTAGTGCTGGCCTCTGATGTCAGAGTTTATCAGGCCGCCCGAGGGCCTTTGACATGGCTTAACGGCTGCTATTAATCAATAACAGCCGGGACCGACAGCTGTTTCGGAGGGCAGGACTAATGTTGATTTCATCTGTTTCTATTGTTTCATTACCGTTATTGACTTTGAGTTTTGTTGTCCAGTACTTCATTGCATTTTCTAGAAAAAAAAATGAAGAGAGGGTGTATTTTGTAACGATGGAGGATGTGAATTAGCCAACTGTGAGGAACTGAGTCAAATGCTTTGTGGTAATCGATGTACATTGTCATGAGGTCTGATTTATATGTGAGGGCTTGTTTCATTGCAACTGCGTCTATTATTAACTGTTCCTTGCAGCTTTGCCTGTTATTACGGCATCCTTTTTGTTCTTCTGCTAAAATGTTATTATTTTTAATGTGTTTGTTTATGAGGTGGGATATGCAAGATGTGACTATTTTATAAATGGTTTGCAGACATGTTATGGGTCGGTAATTACCTGGGTTAAGACGGTCTGTGTCTTTGGGTATCATATAAGTTACTCCCTGTGTTAGATAAGATGGCATGGTTATTGGTGATTCGATAAATTTATTAATGTGGTTGTGGAGTAAAGAATGGGCAGATGTAAACTTTTTATACCAGTAATTATGTATGTTGTCGGTGCCGGGTGATTTCTAATTATGAGTATTTATGATGACCTCTTTGAATACGTGGACTGGAATTAATTCAAACTGCATTTCATTACAGTCGTCGGTTCGTTAAAAGTCTGCTGATTTTAGCCAATCTGTATCTACATTATGCTGAACTTCATTACTCCATATATTTGACCAGAATGTGTGCATGGTTTAATGTCAATGTAGGGGTGAATGTCTAGTATTCAAAGTGTCCTGTGTTTGTGTGGAAACATTTCTGTAAAATCTGTTTTCGTTTGAATTAGATTGTGTGTTTTGCTGTTTTCGTAAAGTGCAGTGGGTCTATCGTCTTAACCGGCTACTAGTGGCGTTAAGTATTTGTTTTAGACTGTCAAGAAATTGTGCATCTGTTAAATTAGGTTCTTCGTAACTCGAGTGTGTCTTGTATTTGGCTTTTATGTAATCGATATGTTCTATGATGTTCCTACTTCTAATACCTGATATGTACTGTGTTAGTCTACTATGTCCATTCTAAAATTTTCTATTTTTGTCTGTAGCCTTCTTTGCCAGGGTGGCATATTAACCCTGCTGGTTTGCGCTGTTCCTGATGTTTCTTTAATTTTTGCTCCATTGCAGATTGCCACTGTGTAGGCCGCTGAGTACATATATAATTGTTTATATATGTATAAAGTCCGTGACACGGTCTAAATGTTTTGGAAGAATATCTGTGTTCAAGTAATTTATTATATAGGATAGCTTTTTTGAAGTTTTTTATCATGGTATGTACGGTCGTGTTGTAGGATTTGTGTTGTCATATTTTTCAAGAGTAGTTTTTAATACCTTTTTTTTTCGTTTAATTGTGTATCAGTAAACTGTGAAGAATCTATATTAAGATCGTGTACGTCCTGACTATTCTGTGTAAGTGATGTGCCGTCTGGTAGGTTAGTTGTCAATATGTCTTCTTGACTATCGTTAAGTTAGTGAGTGTCAAAGTTATTTGTACTCGTATTCGTTGTCTCAATAACTGACATTAATTCACGCTCTGTTTCTTCCCTAATTTCTTGCAACTTCTGGTCTGGTATTAGTCTATTATTTCTTTGATCAGCTACTCGCTGCTCTGTATCATGAGAAATTTGACGGAATTGGTTAGTTATGCTGGTGTGTAATTGTTTCCGGTAAGCTGCCTTATTTTTTGCTATAATACTCGTACATGTGGCAACAAAATATGACGTAGAAGAAAATAAAATGAAGAAGATTATTTTTGAAGTTTTGATCACGCTCAAATGAGCGCACGTGCTACGAAACTTGCAATATTTTTATCGTAGTTGGGTTTTAGTTAATAATAATTGTACGACGAATTAGCAAATATATTTTAATTTGAAATTCTATTTTAAAAAAAAACTGCTTTATGTCGTGTGTTACTCTTTAAAAGTAGATTGCTTTTCATAATTTATTCCGATTCTAATGTAAATTACCATGACTTTTTTGAAACTTATTTACCTTTTCGCTACTCTGCTGGTTTTACGCTTCCTGCAATTGTGTATAATGTATGTTTTTTTTTGCGTCATCTTGCAGCTATATACCAATATTTATAGATAAACACCGTAGCTACATAATATAATTATATGAAGCAAAACGTTGACACGACATACATTGAAAAACATATACTGAACCAATTTTCATGAAATTATCTGAGATCAAGCTGTAGGTCAAATATTTAAAATCTTTATCTTTATCTATCTATACTTATAATAAAGCGGTAACAAAACAGTTTATATGGTGTTTATCTCTGTGTCTGTTTTTCAGGCATCACGTAAAATGCGGTGCAATTTTGCCTGTTGGACAGCTTAGGTTTTGCCTTAAAAACTGTTGAAGTTGGTATCTCAATTCGATGAACAAAAGCCGAATAAAAAATTCTGAACAAAGTTTTTTGAAATATGATATACCTATTGGTACTTTTAGTTTTAGAATAACACATATGATCATTATATTCCAGAAAAACTACCATGCCTGCAAAGAGGGCATAGCTAGTAAAAATAAATCTTAACCATTGGAGATATAAGCCTTAATCAAAGATATAAGTTCAGTTGAATTGAACACAGGAGCACAATCTCCTTTTTTAAGATGACTAATAAAAATGTCAAAGTTACAAACGTTCATATCTTCCCGGAATTTCCAGTTTTCGCGCGCGGTTCTCATCTCTTAATAATTGTATCTACTAGGATAAAATAATCATCATGTCAGCCTTTAGAAGTCCACTGCTGAACATAGGCCTCCCCCAAAGAACGCCATGATGAGCGATCTTGTGCCACCTCCATCCACAGACTTCCTGCGATGGCTACAATGTCGTTGGTCCATCGTGTGGGAGGTCTCCCCACACTTCGCTTGCTTGTTCGTAGTCGCCATTCGAGAACCTTTATTCCCCAGCGGTTGTCGGTTCTACAAAATATATGGCCTGTCCATTGCCACTTCAAACTCTGAGAGCTACGTCGATGACCTTCGCTCTTCTACGGATTTCCTCATTTCGGATTCTATCACGTAGTGAAACACCAAGCAGAGCTCTCTCGATTGCACGCTGCGCAACTTTGAGCTTGTGTATGAGACCAATAGTTAGCGACCACGTCTCAGTGCCGTATGTCATCACTGGCAACACGCACTGATTATAAACTTTCGTCTTGAGGCTCTGCGGTATCTGCAACGAGAAGATATGGCGTAATTTCCCGAACGCTGCCCATCCGAGTTGGATTCGTCGGTTGACCTTTTTGTCGAAGTTGGATCTACCCAGTTGGATCGTCTGACCTAAGTAGACATAGTGATCAACAGCTTCGATGATATCATTTCCAACATAAACCAGCATGGGTACGACATGGGCATTTGACATGATGTTCGTCTTGCCCATGTTAATTTTAAGACCCACCTGTTGGGAAACAATATTGAGGTCACTGAGCATTGTGCTTAGGTCTTCCAGGGTTTCTGCCATGATTATTATATCATCAGCAAACCGAAGGTGAGTGATGTATTCGCCATTGATGTTAACACCATATCCGCTTCAGAAGCTTGAATATATCTTCCAGTGCAGAGGTGAACAGTTTCGGAAAAATAACGTCTCCCTGTCTCACACCTTTTTGCAAATGGATAGAATTCGTGCTCTGATCCTGGGGATGGACTGTCATGGTGGCCTTGCTGTACAAACACCGATGTACCGCAAGATGAAAGCACCGATGGCTTTCTCGCACCGATGTAACTTCGATGTACCGGTAATCAATCTAGCACCGCTGTAATGACTGTAGTACTGCCCAGGTCTCGACTGAATCAAAGGCTCTCTCGTAATCCACAAATGCTAGACATAGTGGCCGACTATACTCTTCGGCCTTCTGTATAATCTGCCGGAGCGTATGGATGTAGTCTACGGTGCTAAAGCCTTTCCGGAATCCAGCTTGTTCGGGAGGCTGAAAGTCATCAAACCTACGAGCAAGACGGTTTGTAACTACTCTAGATAACAGCGTATAGACGTGGCTCAGTAGCTAGATGGGCCTATAATTCTTCAAGTGCGTTTTATCACTTGTCTTAAAGAACAAAACCACTACGCTCTTGTGCCACGCCTCTGGCGTAGTACCCTCGAGGATGACGGAGTTAAACAACTTCTGAAGGACTTTAAGTACCGGTGTTTCACCTGTTTTCAGTAGCTCTGTCGTTATTCCGTCCTCACCTGGTGATCTTGTATAGGCTGACGTCCGGTATATCTTCGGTATAATGTCGGGTCAAAAGGCTCTTGCATCGCTAGTCGTGCTAGGAGGACTACGCGATGAGGTGTATAATTGTCCATAGAACATCTCGAGCTCACTCAATATCTTTTTCTTTTTTTTATCACGGTCTAGGCAATCGTTTGACCACGATCTCACCTGATGGAAAGCGATGATGTGGTCGAAGGTGTAGCACGCTTGCCTAGTAGATACCTATTCACTCTTGACTTGAACACACCTGGGTTATATTTTACCGGAAACACTGACGAGGGCAGAGCGTTCCACTCCTTAGAAGTTCTTATAATAAATGAAGAAGCGTAACGCTTCGTTTTTGTGCGAGGTATTTCAACCATAAAAGGATGACGCTTTACCGATCGTCTAGTCGTACGGTAATGGAAAGGTGATGGGGGAATCAGATTGTGCAGTTCTTGTGCACACTCTCGACAGTGCAATCTGTAGAATACCGACAGACTTGCGATCTCACGTCGATGCGCCAGACTTTGAAGCTTACTCTTTACCAGAGTGTCATCTCCAATGAGCCTCATAGCACGTCTATCAATTAAATCCAAAGCCTCGAGCTGATACTTGGCAGAATCGTCAAAAAAATCTGTGGCTTCGACGAAACTGCCACTGCCACCACTCATGCTGCCACTGTCGGTTTGCAGCTTCGTCAACAGGCTTTGCCCAATAGACAGATCTCTTGCGAACACTTTGGAGCCCTTGTTCCGCTCTATTGCGTTCTTAATACAAGTAGTATTATAGGAACGCAAATCGTGTCGCATTGACATGGAGATCTGTTTATTAAGCAAGCTGTTATTCGACATATCCACTGAAGACTGCAGCCTCATCTCGCCTCGTTCTGTCATAAGTTTGAGTGTATAAAGCGTGCTCAGATAGTTTCTGTGTTCCTTTTTTTGCGGGGGGTGTTAAAGAACTTCGACACGACCGCGTGAAAAATTTCCACCAGCCCGTTATTTAGTTCGTCCACTGTATCGCATTCGGTAAGGATTTGGAAGCGATTTTGGAGCTCCGACTGAAAGCTCTCGGGGTTTTGGATTTGGGCAGGACTTAGGCGAAAAGTAGATCTCATCAAACGAGACTTCTCGAGCTTTACGTTGATATTCAATGAGCCTCTTACCATGCGGTGATCACTGCCGGTTTTAACCCTGTTGATCTCAGAGACATCATTGAATATATGATTATTGGTCTTATGACCGCTGGGGTGCAGCCACGTCCATTTCCTGGACGGGCGCTTCTTGAAAAAGGAGTTCATCATAAAGAGTCCCTCCTTCTCCATAAAGTCGACCAATCGCTGACCCCTTGGGTTCCGCTGTCCAAATCCAAACTGTCCCACTCTCAGTTCATCGCCATTCCTCATGCCCAGCCGTGCGTTGAAGTCCCCCATCACCACTGTGAAGTGTGTTTTCGGGGCATGTATGGCATTAGAAATGTCGTCATACATAGCCTCCACTTCATCATCCGGGCGTTTCGAGTGTGGGGCGTACACCTGTATAACCTTCAACGAATACCGTTCGGTTATTCTGAGCATAAGGTATGCCACCCTGCTCGAAACGCTTTCGATCTTCACAATGTTGTTGACGAGGACTTGTGGACGAGAAACCCGATACCGTGTTGGGACTGCTGGTCGCCCTCCCGGTAATAGAGTAAGTTGCCGGAATTGAGGGTAATCGTATCCCTGTCTTCGGACTTCTTATAACCCTATAATACCCATGCGCAACTTACTTACTACTTCTTCCAGCTCTATCAACTTCTCATCGGTCCTCAAGGTGCGTGCGTTATAAGTTTCCAGATCCAGAGATCGTCGAGGTTCGTAGCTGGGTCTCTGCCGGGGATTATTAGCACCCCCTGCTCCGCCGTTAGCATGGCTGCTACCGGTGCCAGGAATAACGGAGCCGCTGGGGACTAGGGGCCGTCTTTGTGGTGTGTCTATCATATTGGGGGGGTTTGCCATAGTCACCACGCTTGGCAAGTGGATTGGTGACCGCAGTGTAACAAATATGTGCTCGGAGGACGCTGCTGCCCATCTTCCGGTGTTTAATCCCTTAGTCGCCTCTTTCAACATCCACGGTAGGATTGGGAGGGGTCTTATTCTAAGCCGAGACCGCCACGGCAAAATAAAATATAAGATAAAAATAGTTGGACTGCTTGTAGACAGTTTTGCAGAATTAACAAAAAAAAACATCCAGACGGAAATCCAAACCTCCAGCCCAAAGACCAAAACTCCAAAAGGATGCCACCCAAAACCGCAAAGCGCCGCCGCCGCTTTCTAACATTACTCCTTATAAGCCATTAACTCGAAAATAGACACTCGACGACAGTAACCACACATTTTACCGTAATGAAGCGGTCACGACCACTATTGTTCCTTCGGCAGTAAAACTTCAAAAGGTATCGCTAACTTCGGGGAGCTTCAATCCCTTGAGCATCTCAGCATTATCTGCTTTCTTTAGCGATCTTTTGTTTTCCTTAACGGTAAAACTTTTAATGCTATTTCCGGCTTGGGAAAAGGGAATCAAGTCTTTCTGTTGATCTAAAATTAAGGTATGCTCTCGAAGACAGCTGAAATAACACAGACTTTCTCTGTTTTTTCAGGTAAATATCACATATCACCAAAGGTTCCGGGTTCCACATGCCTCTGAAAATACTAATGTGGTAAGTAGGTCGTGGGACACACATATACTAGTAGTGTGACTGCAGAGCGAAATCGAGGCAGTTCACATTTTGTTCTAGCTGTATACCTAAGTGTGTCTCTAATTTAAATAATATTATTTTTTTAACAACACCTTTCAATAATATCTAATACTAGCTTTCGCCCGCGGTTTCGTCCGCGCGGAGTGACGACCTGCGAAAAGCGGCTGGAAGAAAATGGATGAGGAGAGCTGAAGACTGAGCTCAGTGGCGTGCATTAGGAGAGGCCTACGTCCAGCAGTGGACGGATATAGGCTGATGATGGACTACAGTTTATCGTGAAAAAAAACAAACATCCTAAGTTCTTCTAGGATTTTAAAAACCAATACAAAATTATAGAAACAACGCTAATGATACATTTTGACAGACTAGTTATTATTTCCTTTCCACGGCAACCGTTCCCTACAGCGAGTAATCGACATTTTCCAGTTTTCCCGTGGAAACTTACCATTTTCCGGAATAAAAAGTATCCTATGTTGGATTCTATATTGCGCAGTTTTTATTCACAAAGTTTCATCAAAATCGGATCAGCCGTTTTGGCGTGAAAGCTCCCCAAACATACAAACAAACAGACAACGTTTCACTTTTATATATTGGTGTGGATATCCTAGTCCATCTTGATAGTTGAAGAATCGGCATAAAAGTTCTAAATGGTGTAATTTAGAACTTTTATGCCGATTCTTAGCAATTCAAAACGTTTGTTGCGTATTTTTTCTAGGTAAGATAAAAGTCCTCACCATTGATATGGTAGATTACTAGATTCTTTTTTTTTTAACTCTTCACCAATTTTATTTTTACCTATTATATTTTGAAAGAGTTACACAACTTCGAGAAGTCAACAGACTCCAAATAGAGAAATTGGCTAAGCGACCAAAGAGTTAAATTGATAAATCGCAGTTATGGGAAAGTGATTATACTCCGTGACAGTGACATCTAATCCCCACTGACAGCTGACAGCTCAAACAGGAAGCGGAAACTGGCACTCTCCTCTAATCCCGCTAAGCGGGGATTATGATCATTTAACACTTAGCACGTGGGACAAATTACACTTGTGAAAATTGAGTAATGTTTAATACTTAACACATTTGTGTCACTTTATTCGGGTAAATATTTTATTATTGTTTTGAAAATGTTATAATAAACTAGACCTTGAACTTAGCATAATAATAAAATATAAACATACCTAAGTATGTAATTAAAATATAATATCAAAAGTGCCTATCTAGTAATAAAGATCATGATATTTGAAAATAACTTTATTGCTCTTAGATATGTATTTGGGTAAAAATTAAGTTTGAGAGGTTTTACAACCTATTCTGCATATTTATAATGTTCGCTAAATTCGGACGATCTTAATGATTTTATGTTTATGTTAATTTATTACTCTAGCTAAATAAAATACTTACATAATAAAATGGTAAGCTAACATAAACATTGAAAACCTGTATTTAGACTTTAGGCATTCTGTTTCTGTTAGTCCTACCATCTCGAACACAACTACCAATAGCTCTCAAACAGAATATATGCCACCAAAGACCCATTCCAAGTCCATGGACTTAGAATATATAAAACCATCAGCACCATCATTCACCAAGCGAGATAGTAGTCAACTGGTATCACCAATAAAAAATGTTCTAACCACTTTCTTACATAAAGCGTTTTTCATCCAAGGTGATTTAACAGATTCATTAATCACAATAAATTACCTTTTCCCAATAGTCACACTGTCTGCTCCATTCATAGTTTTCCTCTAAACTATTTTTAACTAGGGTTGTCAGTCTAGTTGTCTGTCGTCTATCTTTTTGTGCAGCGAATAGAATTAAATGTTTATCTTAAACTTATAATGGGACCCTCCAAACAAACAACCAAACTGACAACGTTTCACTTTTATATATTGGTATGGATTCATCTGCCAGGGTCAGCCCTATCCGCGAGGAATCGTGTTACTGGACCGCCTTTGATGTTGCATTTCTCTGCCCACCCGCGTTATAATTAGCGTGAAGGTTTGCGAAAGAATTCCCATTGACCCTGTTACTGCTGGAACGCGCTGTTTATTGCTATTATTGCGGATCTGGTTTCGGGAAATCAGTTAAAATTATATGAGTCTAACTATGACCGCGGCTACGCCCGCCGGTTACACGCTCCGTTTTCTTTTTGCTTTTCCCCTGAAATCTGCATTTGCAGATATAAATTATCAATTTTAATAGAAACCTGCTTAACTTTGGCCTATTAGATCAGTCACTCAAGCACCCACATATTTGTCGAACGCTTGGCCGAATGGTTAGTGACCCTGACTGTGAAGTCAACCAACGATCGAGGGTTCGAATCTCACTAGGTGCAATCATTTGTGTGATGAGCAGTAATGTTTTTTTCCGAGTTGTGGATGTAATATTCGTATCTATCTATGTATGTTTATCCGTTCTCTTGTATGCTAGTACGATAGTACAGGGTATCCCAGTTTGGGGCTAGGTAATTGGTGTAAATTAACCCGAATATATTTATATAATTACTTCTTCTATACAGTTTGTTATGTAGTACAGACGCGGCTCCAAAGCGAGAGTGTGTATAAAGTCAGATAAAAAATATATTTGTTTAAGTTAATCTTGTTAATTGGCTTTATAGATATATATTTTTAGTTACTATGGCTCAATCACAAAAAGAGGTCATCTCATGGGGCGTTGCGATTCAACTAATTTTAATGTAAATTAATCCTCATGTCTTAAAACTTCTTATTAGTAAGTAGGTAGGTCTTCTATTAAAATGTATATTTAGTTTTCACCAGGTTTATTTGAATAGAAAAGGTATTTTGATTGAATGTGCTATAAAGTCAAGAGATTTTACAATCATTAATTCGTCAATTTTACAGCCACTTCAGATTTTTAACGACTGTTTTGTAAGTAATTCTACTTTTTATTCGTGCCAATGGAAATAGATATTAAATATCAGGCAATGCGATATTTTTATGTCAAGCTTTGACACATATTCGAGCGGCAGCTAGAATTATATTGCTCCGAGGAGAATCCACTGTAATGTATGCGTAATAGCGTATGTGCGTGGGAGTGCTTAGTCACGAGCTCACGAGCCACATCATCGCATCACATCAGGTGAAATGGCGGTCAAAAGCAAACTTGTTCAATAAAAAATGTTTCAGGTTGATGAACACAGTGCAATGCCGCGAAAAACTAACGCAGTTCATAGTTCTGATTCTGGGTGGTATTGTAATCTCAGACGAATGACTTTTTGCTCCATTCCATTCCGCTTTGCGCACACGCAATTAGCCGTTTTCGCTCCGCAATCGCTTTTGTCGCTTAGGTGTATCCATTGATGAATTATATTACGTGGTAATACAGAATAAATAATAGTTCTACGGTGGTAGCTACTTTGTAGCACAATGGATGTATTCAGCGCTTTTAACGATCGATCCATTCTTGCAAGTTACTGAACATTACTTCCGAAAAGACACTCAATAGCTGATTGGACAGTTGGCGTGCACGGTTGTGCAGTCTCCGAGTAACCATTGTCACAATGTAACCATTGTGTGGCTACTAAAATGGCGTTCAATTACGTGAGCGATAACGATGCACGGTGCACCCCAAGGATGAGTGAGATCATGGAGTGAAAATTCGTGAAAGTCAGGGTGGTATCAGTGATGAGAGCTAGCGGGAGCGAGGCGAAGTACCTAGCTATAATTGTGTGCATGTTCTATTGATTATACTAGGCAGTAGAACAGTGATTGAGAAATTCCTCAGTCACACTAAGTACGGGCAAGTAAGTAATCAAATCGAATTTGAAAGTTAACGCAAAAGAAGATCTTAAACTAATGGACTGATTTTACTGCGGTTTTTTTATGTTTGAAAACTGATGTGATCGAGATGCTTCTTAGCATCCATTGTTAACATTCTTAATTTGTGCTCGTTAACAATTAGACCTAATAGTTAGTACTACCTTTTTCTTCTTCTTCCTAGCTCCATTCCACTGTAGGTGGGGCCGGTTCTCCTAATTTTCTAGCGCCAAGACAATCTGTCCTGGGCTGCCGGGTCGGGTATGCAAGCAGTTGTTCCTCCAATAGAAGTTTCGTCATGCTAGTCCACCACGTAGCCGGAGGTCGTCCTCTACCTCCCTTATGTTCAGGTAGTCACGTGGCCGTACCATCTGAGACAGCTCTCGGTTAGTTTCTCTGATATAGAGGTGACTTTGAAACTTCCGCGGATATGCTCGTTTCGTACTTTGTCTAGTTTCGTCACACCTCCAGACTACCTGAGTATCTTCATCTCGGCAATGTGATGAATATTAGGTACTACCTACCTAGGAAAACTAATATATCTCACACCATGTAGGTATGTCCCATAAATCTTGTCACTTACACGGCAGACAACGTCATGACCGATCACTGTGATCTTTTAATAGGACACCACGATCATATTGTTATTTGTAATGCGTTTTGCAATACGGCCACGTTAATATTTTAATGTTTATGGTTTGTACGTGAACGGAAACATGAGAAAGGTGCGGTTGCTAGTTTCGCTAACGATTATATTATAACTCATGACTAACAAAGCTATGCTAGAATTTATATATTTTTTATATATTTCATCTATGAACGTTTAAAATATTTTCTTGAATAGTTCATGTTTGGCAATGATAGTACATCATAGTACATTATATTATTATATGTATTTAATCACTTAGAAACAGCGTTCATTCTAGTTGGGATAATAATATATACGTGTAAAACAGTACCGTGACATACCTACCTACTGACTGACTGGCAGACAACGCACAGCCTAAACCGATGCACAAAGAGATTTGAAATTTGGAGATAATATTCCTTTATTATTCTAAAGGTGCATTAAGGTAGAATTTTTTGAAATTCAATCACTGAAGAGTTGAACGGGGGTGGCAAAGTTTGCACGCGTACAAAGCTACGGGACGCAGCTAGTATCCTATAAATACACATGAATAATGCACATGAATGGTACTCTTTTTTAAGGATTACGTACTAAAACGTAAGAAATTATGAGGAGGATAACCATGAAACAAAATTAAGTAAGACATTTTAGTCCTATAACTTGTGTCGAGGTCCAAACCTCTTTCATAATAATACTCATTTGATCTCTTAATTCTTTCATAATCCATCTTTTCAATTTTGATAGTTGGTCATCATGGATTCATTCTAAATACAAATAACCTGTCATTCGAATATCGATTTTTGGAAAAACCGAAATAATATTATAAAATTCATAAATAAGTTTATAACAACTTGAATTACTCTTTTAAATATATCTATATATATATGATAATACCTACATAAGAGATTATTTTCATCCGTATTGTATCACCACGAAATTCTCAAAGTGCTCCCTATTGTTCCTGTTCCTGTAAATCTGTGTCACTGAGGTTTGGGTCCTGGGCTAGTGGGACAAACCCAAACCCTGGGACCGCCTCGTGACAAACTCACGACAACTACGGCGAACTATAAAAATATAAATTACAACATTAAATACTCCTTTCACTTTTAGTATGAAAATTAAAAACTATTTAAGATTCCACAAAGCGATAACCCTTCCGCTAGCCGCTGCAACTCGCGCCCACGCCCAACACACACAGATCCGAAATACCGAATTCTAAACGGTTTCGAATAGAAATCCCCATGAATATTGATAGTTTGGAACAACTTTGGAACCTTCTGTCTCGGGGCAGCACCGTGACATTTTTATTTAACCATTTTCAATGACAATGTGGCGCGCTGCAACTGTGTCAACAGCTACGTATGTGGATGCTTCTACACCTGTAGAACCACTGTAGAACAAAGGTGACGCGTAGGTAGTGGTACTAATACGGAGTGCACAAAACCGTGTGGAGAGGTGTAAAGTAAATTGTTTTTTTTAATTGTTCTTTAAAGCAGGATAAAATCTCGCGTAATAACTAAACTGTTATTATAATACTGAGTGTTTTTCTGTCCACTTTACTAACGTAATTTTAAATTAGCGTAATAATAGGCCTCAATGGTCGTCGCAGAGAGACGACGCTGGGGAAATAAACCCCTTTTTTTAAGTAGTAGGTATCTGGAAAGCTAAATTCCTTCATCGATGTTCCTCTGTTGGAATTTGGACGGCAAATACGCGCGATGACTGTCCTAAAAGTTACAAAAAAATTGCCAGTTCAAATGGTTGCCGTGCCGTTGCCCGTTGCCGTGCCATCGCCGTGATGCCGTGCCGTCGCCGTCGCTGATTTTTAGTGGAATGGAAAACGCTAATTGTCCGAGACAATGGGCGTTATTTTCATTGACGTTTATTTTATTATTCCTCCTAATATTATAAATGCGAAAGAAATTAAGTTTGCTAAATGTTTTTGGTGTAAAAGAAGCAAGTGTCAAAGTGACAGGTGTCACATATAATACTTTTGATCATCATTATCATCCACGCAGTTAAACCGCAGGGTGGTGCAGCTAGTATGTTATAATATATATTATGGATTACGGCCTTATAGTTTAGTTGCTCATTCCAACAAAATTTGTGTCAATGTTACTATAATTATTATTTTAAAGCTCAAAGCATTTTATTATAACGTTAATTTGGGGAATAACTCATTATTTTGCCCACATTACTGTCTCTACATCGTCCCACGTATGGACCTAAAAGGTATGTCAATTATTATAGGCACAAAAGCAAAGACAAATTTACACATTTTTACACCTTCCAAGGATGTTTTGAAGGCTATCTAAACATCCAGCGTTAGCGTGAGAAATACATCAATTTAGACAATAAATAGCTCTTGTTAAAAGAATTGCCAATTTAGTTTCCGCGAAGTGTAAAGCCTTGTATAGACTGACTGAGAACCTAGGTACCTAGCTAAACTCGGCCTAGAATTATTGGACGAGGACCAGACGCACAGAAATATATCAAGCAATAGCTGCACCCGCGGGTTCACCCGCGTGGTTCATGGCGACGATGATAATAAAAAGGATTCTATATATTATTCCAGGCCCTAAAGTAATACCAAATTTCATTAAAATCACTTTAGTTGTTACATCGCTTCGTGCTTCGGAGGGCACGCTAAGCTGTCGGTCCCGGCTGTTACTGATTATCAGACGCCCTCGGGCGGCCTGACAAGCCCTGCCACTAGAAGACAGCACTACCTCGCACGACAAACAAACTAGCACTGGGCGCTTATTCACAATGCCGCATAAAATTCCTTGCCGAAAACGTGTGACGTCAGAGGTTTGTACCAAAGGATCGCGCGATCCGTTTAGAGTGTCAACGGATCGCAGTGAGTCGTGTCAACTGATATCGCGATCCGTTGCCACTCAAAATTTGTTAAATTATTTTCCCATCGGATCGCGATTTTGGTTAGGTTATGTAAACAGTACGACAGTTGCCGTACGATTCCACGAAGATATCTTAAAGCAGCGCGTTACGTGCGTGAATGGTCATAGCGAATAAGAGCCCTGAGCTGAGTTATTAAAAAACTTTCAAACTTTCGCTTTTATTATATTTAGAAGGATTATTTATATATAAATAGCTTGGAGGATCTAAAGAATCAATTCTTGAAGTTTTATTTTACGAGAATTGAGTTTCGATAAAATTTTGAATTGGTAGATAACGTCTAAGCCCTTTTAAAACGTTCACATTTTTGCAAAATAGAGAACGAAGTAGGTGGATCAGAAGGTAATTAAACAACAATTCCTAACTTTGTTCTTTCTCCAGTTATTAAAAGTCTTTATTTTTTCCCGAATAGTTAAAAAACAAGAGTGGCTTAGGTCACAGATCTATTTATACATTTTTGTACTCAGCCAATGGGTTCTACTTCAGCCGAGTTATTGAGATATTAGTATAGACGAAGCTTTAATTTGATCAAAACGTGCGTAAAAACAGGGTTGTCCCATTAGCGTTTGTCTGCTATGATGTCAAGTTCAACTTTTACAAGTTGGCGATTCACGCGCTGTTTCTGGCGTGCAAATGGCTTTTTTTTCACGTTACATCAATTTTTGACGTGCAATCAAAACAGCGTCGTTGTTATATAAGTTGTTGGCTTGTGATCGACTTATTAGCATATTGTTTGAAGCTCATAAATATTAATGGCAGTTTTAGGATTCGTTTTGTTTGTTTTGGAATTGAAATTAATTAAAACTTTTTTTCCTAAATGTATTAACATTTATATCGTAGTAGGAGCTTTTTGGTAGTCACGTGAGTGTGTTTATTTGTTAACTTATATCTACGAAGCTTCTGTACCGATTTGCCCATGCAAATCTTTTATTTATTTTATTTACAAAATGGTAATGTAATGCCATAAATTTCATCAAACATAGTCCAGTAGTGTTTTAGTAAATCATTTGAAGGCAATTTTTTGGTTCAAGGAATTATTTTATGTGTAGATTATTGTGGATAGAGACGAGACTTATGTTTTCATCGCGAAATATTTCCTATTTCATAAAAAAAAGTACCTATGCGCGATGTAGGGATCACTGATTGACGTGTCGCGTCGTGTCCGTAATTATCTTGTAGTGGTGATTATAGACTATTCCCAAAGGCACTCATAATTTATTGATGGATCATTATGATATTGAATGATATTGAAATTCTGTGAACATAATGAAGAAAAGAGAAAAACTATTTGCTGTATAATCCTTTCTAGACATTTTAAATTAGCTTAACAAGCCTAATTTTGAAAATGTCCGTTGATTCGTGATGTCGTCGTTGTCATTAGGTTTAAAATACTTAATAAATAAAAATTAGGGCTCCCTTACACTTTTTTTTATATTTGCATGAAACATTGTACATATCCTTCAAAGTTCAAAGGCATGAATGGCCCTCAAGGTTTTAAAAAAAATAGCGCCCCACCAGCTAAAATTAATAACCAAATGACATATATATTTATAATACTAATATTGTAGTAAAACCGAATCAATCACTCGCTTAATCACAAATAATAAAAAATCAATCAAGTAAAATTACAAATTAATGCAAAAACCTTCCCAATATCGGATACAGAGAGAATTATTTAGTAATAATAGCCTGAGGCCTACAGGCCGTGACCCACAAACAGTGACGTCATGTTAACTTGCAGTTAATCTGTGGATGGACGCTCTACACACGGGCGCATGAGTCATCGAACGATATCGAATACTATACTATTATCGAGAACATCGAGCGCTCGGCACACATATCGGCAGTATGATTGCATATCGAATTAAACGCGATAATTAGTACAGCTTCTGGAATTGGAAAGTTTATTGCACTTTCGATTTTAGGTTGAGTTTGTGGTGGAAATTGAAAGCCAAATCTGTGTTGTTTGCAGTAAAGCTGTTATAAATAGTGAAATTGCATTGATTAGCGAGCTTTTTGATTAGATATTCACAGTTCTCGCATGGATTCGATATTGGCTGTAAAAAGTAAAACTTAAATGCAATAATCTGTGAATTCACTCACTGCCATAACAGAAGTGATGGCGCGCAGAAAAGAAAAAGTTTAGGCCAATAAAATGATAGTCTGTGCGAAGAACTTAGTTTCGATTTTAAATTCTTCTTAAATTATGAAAATAGCAAATTAAAAGATGATTTATAAACTCCAAATATTGTTTATGCAGCAAGCTCTGATGTCTCTCTGCACGGCAAATAAAAGTCAACTTAATAAAAAGTAGTATACCGTGAGGTGATGGTGAAATAAAAGTCACTACCTGGCCTACCACAGCGCCGCCTGCTGGGAATAAATTATTTTTTGTGAACGATCCGCGAAGACATCTGTCCGACGCTCATTAATCTTGCAGTGGTTTCAAAACATGTAAAAAATGTGTTCCGGGATAATACGTCTTTAGAGTTCTGAATCTGTATTTTGGGATTCGAAATTGGGTAAAATTTTGGTGCCTGTTCGTTAGACTTCAGTGCCCTGTCTGTCTGTATGTCAAATATTTTCTAAACTAGTACTGAACTACTGAGACTCGATACTAGGCTAAACTTAAAACTTAATTAATGGTAATTATTAGGTCAGTTAGTAAATATATTATATATATTCTTAAGAAAATAAAACAAACTTTTATTTATACTTTGAAATTAAATTAAATAATTTTCAAGACCATATTGATGTTCGGAACTCTCCACACACTTTTTAGTACATACGATTTGTATCAAGATTGTACACATGTTTTCTTTTTTGTGTGTTGATGCAGTATAGTTATAGGTTTTTATTAGTCTCAAGAATTATAGTAAAGAGGCCATGTCAAGCGCAACGAAAAGTAACCCTCGACTAAATTGTATTTATATAAATATTATTAGTTGAAGTAATCGATCGAAACACGAAACAAATCGAAGAAATGTTGCATCTATTTTGTCTATTATAAGATACTATATTCTACTGAATGACTTACCTACTTGGTTCTTTATAAAGAAGCATCATTCATTGACAGCTCGTTGGTGAATTAATTAACACATTTATACGCAAAGACGCGCAGAAAATATTGCATTTTCCCAAGAAGGCATAGAATTTTAATTGCATTCCATGCCCTTAAGTACTACATAGACAACCAATAACATTCTAGTATAAGTAATTTAAGTATTTACTAGGTAGATATACATGTTATAAGCTTTAAGTTAAAAGGTTACTTATCGTTCAATCTAACAAACAGTAATTTGTAATGAATAACAACTAAATGTCTGTTTTAATGCCATTTATGAATTCTTCATCGTCTATTATGTCTATTTCGAAGCAAAAACAAAGGATTGTAATCGTATAAAACGCCCACAGCTGCACACGTGTGTAGAAGCAAAAAATTATTTACAATCGTTGTCCACGCCCTTATGCTACGTTTGATTGAATAAAGAAAAATATTTTTTTATAAAAAATACACCTTTATGATAGGTAATTAATTATAGCTTCGTTTATCTACTCTGCAATACAGGCATCTATCTTTTTAATATGAGTGAAGACCATACCATAATTGTTAACCTACCTTTTGAAGGACTTCATGAAACTACTGGACTGGAGTGAAAGAGGAAATGTCAACGGAAACCGCATAACGCACTTGCGTTTTGGCGACGACCTTATTATTCTAGCCGAGAACATTGCAGATCTCCAGAGTATGCTCGCAGAGCTGCACGAAGCATTCCTGGGAGTCGGCCACCGGGTGAACATGTCCAAGACTAAGATAATGACGAACCTACCATCACATACACCTGCCGTTATTGTAGGTGGCTGCCCCTTAGTGGACGAGCGTTTTGGACACTGTTTATCCTTTGGTCAAGGTTCCCAGATCAAAGAGATCGCTAGATGAATCCAGCTGGGATCGGCAAACTAGATGACGTCTTCAAGCTTCAAATTCCCCAATGCCTTAAGAGGCTTTAATTAATGCATCTTGCCTTTTCTCACTTACGGTGCAGAAACATGGCCGCTCACAAAAGAGCATTTGCATAATATTAAGGTAGCTCAAAGGGCGATGGAGCATGCCATGCTCGGCATTTCGCTTGTGGATCGAATCCCCAATGTCGAGCTCAGGCATAGGACAAAAGTCGTAGACAAAGAATAGGATCACGAAGCTGAAGTGGGGCATTTGGCGAGATGAGAAGGTGGTAGATTGACAAGGGCAGTGACGGAATGGTGGCCAAGAGAAGGACGAAGTTTAAGAGGCAGACCACCTGCTCGAAGTTCAGACGACGTCATCAAGGTGGCAGGAAGGCAGTGGATCCGCTTGAATCGTGGATTAAAGTTAAAAAAAAGCCTATGTCACAATATATAATATGTCCTTATAATGCACAATTTCATTAACTTTATCAAGATCGATTAAGCCGTTACGTCGTGAAATGGCAACAAACACAAATACTTGTTTTCGCATATAAGTGATAAGAATCCAGGATTTAACACATTCATTGTGTAAATTGAATTCAAGCCAGATATTTTTCAGTGTTAAATTTCTTGTAACTTTTAGTTGAGTCTAGCTTTTTCTTTCAGTATTATTATACTAAGCTATTAGTAGATTAATGTGTGAACCAATGTTTTTCAATATGGGTCAATGAGCTCAGAAGTCGTTGAACCAAAATAACAAAGTAAAACATTGCTAAATAGTATTAGCAGTGGCATTTCCTCACGTACTGTAACCTAATGTTATCCTTGGTTTGGAAGCACGTTGCTTTGGGTAAAAACTAGACCCTTTTTTGTACAACGCTACGTCAACCGTATAGGGCTGTGTTGTTTGAAAAATTAATGACAAGGTGGAACTAAAGCTGTTATTATAATTAATGTACATATTTTTCATAAAATGTTTTCTTTGATGCAACAACATTGCATTGCATGTATGTTTATTCGTTATCTAGTGCCCATAGCACAGGGTATTCTAGTTTGGGGCTAGATAATTGGTGTGGAAGTGTCCCGAATATATATATATATATATATATATATATATATATATTCATTCGTCACAAGAACATTAAAAGGTCAAAATTCCATAGGTTATTGTTATTTGAAACAGTGTTTAGCAAATAACAGCGGCCTGACATGCCAAATAAAAAAAACCATATCCCAATAACTCTAAAAAGTATTGTCGTATCATTACGTGACGTTAAAAATTATAAGAGCAGGACTAGACACTGTACCTAACATTTTTCATAACATTTATCTTGTAGTCAACAAACAAGAATGCCCGTGGCTTTGCCTGCGTGGTCATTTCTCTGGGTTATGATTGATGATTACTCTAATGTGCTATTCCAGGACCTAAAATACCAATACTCAAAATTCCTGTAGTCGTCAAAAAGTTTTTTATCGGTTGCTCGGCTTCTACTCATCGGATTGAGATACCAAGTGCACCAGTTTTTAAGTCAAACCCTAGGAATTTCTCATAGTTCCCCGCATCGCAATCGGTTCAGAGTAGTTTTTACGTTATGCTCAAACAGACAAAAAGACAGACAAGATTTAAAAAAATATATTTCAGTAGCTTACTATAAGCACCCTAGACTTTTTTATTTATTATCTTTTTTGTACTTTTTGGTACTTACTGCTTTATTATAAGTATAGATAGATAGATGTGATAACCCTAAGCGATCTTAGCTTCACAATCGGAGCGCGTACACACCAGGTGCTGTTTGACACAAAAATCCGGGTACAACAGACACGCGCTTTCAAAAATCTATTAAAAACACGAACTAAAGATGTTTCTGGAATTACAATACGACAGATTGACACACGATTTTTGTTTGAATTAATTTCCTAAAAAACTAACAGAAGAAACTTTTTGTTGCTAAACGGTTAAAAAAGAGAATTGCCTAGTAATGTGACTCATCTGAGTCGATAAAGTGATGTAATCGATATAAAATAGAGGTAACTTTTGAGTTTTTGTGTAGTGCCTAGTATCATTTAATATTATGCAATTATTTTTAATTATACCTAGTTTTTTTTTGTACTGCGCCCTGCGGTTTCTCCCGCGTTGAGTGATGCTAATGAAAAGTATCTCTGTATGTATAATTTCTCCATGCAAACTTTGCCACTTTGACACCTGTCACTTTGACACCTATCATTTTAACACCTATCACTCGGAAATACAAAAAAAAAAACAAAAAAACTTCATACAAAAACACGATAATATTTTCTCCTTAGTCGCGATCATAAGTAGCCCTCATGTTAATCCAGGATGGTACCAATGGTACCAAAATTCATCAAAATGGACGAATCGAAGGAACGAAGAAACACACATATAAACTTTCACCTTTACAATTTTAGTATTATAAGATTAAGGCCGTTAATAAAAACTAATATTATTAACTATTTGTAGACGACATAGCAACTACGAGTCGGCGCCGGCGTTTGATATAATCTGAGGATATCATAGAAAACTTTTGAACTAATAATTTAATAAACTGCTGAATGATTAATCCAATTAATTATCCCAACATGACAATGCTTTTTGCAGTGCTACTTGTTATCTAATCGCGCTTTTAAGATAAATGCAGAAATAAGATAACTTGACTAGAGTCATAACATAATTTTCTTTCTAGACTTGTTATGTATATTTCTGTCGACCTAATTTGCTTAGGTATTGTCATAGGATGACTGCATCCAGTCATTATCTGGCTTAGTCATAGATTGTGTACGAGCAGGTAACTAGAAACCAACATGCAGTTTTATGACCACAGTGAAGGCATCATACGTGGTTTGCAAGTTAAAACGAGCAGATAAATTATAGGTTTTACGATATGTATTGTGAAAAATTGAAACAGTAAGTATGTACTTACAGACCCGGCGCTAAATAATGCACTTCGAGCTCAAGAGGGAGGTAATGGACTAGTTTAGGCTTCGTAGAGCGTGGTCTCTGTCGCACAGATCACTAACAATCCGTTAGTTAGTCACGAGAGCGAGAGTACTATAGGATATATCAAGTGTCAAGAAAAGTATAATAAGGCGGCTTACAGCTGCCATATCGTATCGTATCGTCGTATTCCGACGGAACAAAAAATGGCCAAAACCTACCGAGTGAGGTTTCAAAATGAAGGTCTTTAGAAAACTATTCTATAAAAATATATCTAAACAGTAGCGATTATCTTTCCAGCTTCTTACAAAGTTTAAAATTTTATTCAATAGTTTGTTCGCAGTCGGGTTTTTTGTTTTTTTTTTTTGTTATAATCATTTTACTTGTATTCGAATAAAATACACCAAACTTTTTTTTTAAGAAACATCGTGAAAGCGTTCACAAATATGACAAAAAAAATTGCGTATTCTTAATGTTTAATTGAATTGAAGTAGCCACCTAAGTCGTTTATTTTTCTAAAAAAATAAACAACGTAGTCAGGCCACGGAATAAATAATAGTATAAGTAGCCCCGTTTAGAATTTCAAAAAACGCAGTAAATTGTGATCAGTCACTTTGGTCTGACTCTGACCACTGATTTCCATGAGAATTAACGACCCATCTCTTTCCCATACTAACGACGCTTTTGGATCGTCACTTTTACATAGGTGACCTAAGCTATGTCTTAGTTTAGCCTATTCTATGTACTAACAAATTAAATATACTCCTCTCGTCTTTATAATTCCAAGGCACATCAGGCCAAGTAGTACTGGGCATTTTCAATTTCCCACAACCAAAGTCTAGGTAAATTGGTGACTGACTGTATGGATAAAACTATTGCGAAATAAACTTAAAATTCGGCACGTAAAGCTGCGACAGCAGAATGGACTTTACGCGCACAGAATAAACTTAAGAACCCGGATTACGTTATGTCGAGTGAGTCAAGTCAAGCTGTCCGGAAAGTGAGCCAGGTCTTTTATATTAGTTGGGTTTCCTTGTGTGTTATGTCTAGCAATCTTGAGGCTAAGAAGGTTTAAAAAGAGACGGACACCGCCACAAAAACGAGTGAAGAAGGCAGCAGCATGGCAGCTTCTTATGTGTGTGTGATTGATACACAATATCATTTTATTAAAAACACAGCATTGCATTCGTTTTTTCGTGAGATCTTGACCGAATTAACACGACTAACAATGTCGAGTTCTTCCTACGATGTGGCAACCGATCGGCATAACATAGTGTAAGTGTGTGCGTGAGGCTAGTGTGTACGAGGGGATCTGCGTATCTTGGGTGCTTCACTTTCGATTCGGCGGTGTAGCCGCTTTCTTTTTTTAAACCTTCTTGCTTGTGGCCTTACTATTTGCTTTGGCAAAGGGTTCTCTCTATTCCGAAGAAGAAGTCAAACTCAATTGTTAAGGCTCCGTATCCATAGGATCTAAACCTTACCATATTGATGTGGCAACGCTGTCTGTCCGTCTGTTACCGGCTTGTAAAGCCTAAACAAAATATGATAGCAATTTGAAATTTACGCATATTATTATGATGATGTCAACTAAAATACGCCATGATTGTTGAGCATAGTTACTGCTATTTCCAAACGCATAGTCGGACTAATCACAACATAGCCATCGGCAGCGAGTTCAGGCATTGAGTGAAGTGTTTTATAAATAATAACCCACATTCGTACCGTGCGGGTTGGGCGGTGATACAACGGGAGTGCAGGCGTCCCTGCTTGCTGAATGCACCTCTAAAGTACTCTGGAAAGGGCTGCATAGAAAGTAGTTGGACTCACATAAACCACATACTTAATAAAAATCAAAACGAGAATTCAAAATTATGTTTCAATTATACGGTAAGCAAGGTCGATGGCATGCGATATAATTTTACAATATAAAACATACAAAAAAAAAATGACATGAATACATAAAAGAATAATATTAATAAAAGTAACTTCAAAAGATTGATATTATTAAAATTCATGCCTATAAAGTTAATTCTATTACTGAAATTAACGAATTTATTAATTAGGCTGTAGTGGTTAATAATTAAAAAAGCAAAGACTTAAATAGTGTGCTTTAGTTAAATGATAGGTGTATACTGTACCTATACATACAGAATTTGGCAATATGATGGAGCATTAAGGGTAAGTAACTTTCCCTTCATAGTTAGAAGCTTTTATTCTTTGGAAAAACGGTCCTATTTCAAGAAAAAAATACTGCATGTTGGTTTTTCAAAAAAATACGGTCAGCCTATAAAACATTTTAAATTTTTCGAAAAAAACAATTTTATCTCTGTCAACTCTATTTCCCACCAGGAAAACTTTTCATAAAGTAACTTACTAAACCAAATATTTTTTTTTTTGGGAAAAGCTCTGAAATCTTTGTCTATACGTTTTCTATGAAGTGCCATTCACCGCACCACTATGATTTGTACTATTATTTATTCTGTGACTATGAGGTCCATGAGAACAAATGCAACGAAATCAAATTGATTTTATCACGTTTTTATTAGGTCACTTTCTCGTTAATCTGTCTGTCTGTCGTTCCAGATGGAATCTTGAAACTCAAATTTCGAGCACTTCCCGATTAGCTATCCGGCTGAAACTTTCAGGGTAGCTCACAACACGATGACAATACACACAAAGAAAATGTGGTTTTTAGATTAGTTTTTTAATCTACATTGGCTGCTTGTTTATTACGTTCGGTCATAAGGCTTGAACAAAAAGTTAGTTCAGAGCCAAATTATTTTATAACACAGAGTTAACCATAGTTACTTTAATACAATTTATAGTTATTCTTATGACTAAATCTGTTAAAATTTTATACTATCCATACCAATATATAAAAGTGAAACGTTGTCTGTTTGTTTGTTTGTGGAGCTTTCAAGCGATAACCGCTGGACGGATTTTGATGAAATTTTAATGGAGATAGCTTATACCCTAGAATAAAACATAGGATACTTTTTATCCCATTAAATTCACACAAGTTTCCACGGGAAACATGTTGAATACTCGCTGTAAGGAACGGTTGCCATGGAAACGAAATAACAAGTCAGTCAAAAATCATCAAGAGCGTTGATGCCACAGATTAAGTAGCTGATGCTATACCAACAACAAGCCACAGAGGCCATAACCAAGAAGTCTAAGTCTACTTTTGCATTGGTTTTTAATATCCTAAAAGAACGTACCTAAGTAGCATGCTTTTTTCGCGATAAACTGTAGTCCACGTGCACGAAGTCGCGGTCGGGTAAGCTAGTAGCCTAATAAAAGTGTATGAAACAATACAGGTTTAACGTAAACTCTTATCCATTCGGTAATCCATCAAATAGATGATCCTCATTCGGACATAATGATGTCGCACACGCGTGAATAGGTCTATATTGTTCGTTCGTTCAATCAACTGAATGATTACGTGATTGAGTCGTTCATAGATCACAGCGCGTGTCAGGCGTCAATCAAAATAGCGATGCCCGATGTAGGCACTCCTTTGTGAGTTATGTAGTTCCTCTGATTGTTATTCTAATTTACGCAATTCACCAACTTTATGAGATCATCACCATAACTTAAAAATGTCTTGTGTTACTGCGCACTGGAAGTAATGTTCAGAGAACACATTAAGTATTATTACTAATTAAGTGTGTAAGTGCATATTTTTCTGAGAGAAAGTGGGGACTTAATAAAGTGACGATGTTGAAACCTTCAAATGACACAACAACTACTGAAAAACCAACCAACTGAACCAATTAAGATGAAATGTATAAGCAATTAATTATTTTGTGTATATAAAATAGTTAGGTATCTAAATACGTTCAAACATAAGAAAAGAGGAGATGCGAGTGAGCATATACAAACACAAAAAAAAAACGAACAGTGAATCTCATTTTTGTGTCACACTTAAATTGAGAAAACAAAATGTTAAAAAAGAAGAGGCACAAGTGTGGTGGGGATTGTAGTTCCAACTAAAGTGAATTAAGTATCCTGCTGTTAGTATTTACCATAGGGTACCTACATTTTGGAGTCTATAGAGACTCCAACCTTTCAGATTCTCTTCGATGTAGCCAATTATCCGGAAACCTTATAGCTTTAATCTTTACAAGGCCTTTCAGAACTTTGTACCAGCTAAAGATTGAGAAAGTGGTACACGGTTCTCAACCCTGTTCTTAAATATATTAAACATATTGATAATGTTCCAAGGACCGCGTCTGCAAATGTCATGGGTGATTTGATATGTGGTTTAATTAAACATGCTTTCACTTTAAGCCGAAATACATGAATGCCAGGGGATTAAACCCAAGAAAGAATTTCTGAGATTAAAAATCTTCGATGGAAATATTATAAAACAGGGGTTTTGTTAACGGTTTATTTCAAAAAGGTGGATTAACTGGAAATAGATCTAGGTTAAGAACTGACAAAAGAATTGATACTGATGGAATTCATATTGCTAGATTCTACATAATATTTATAAATCTATTATATGTTTAAATTCTATTACTATATTATTATGAATGTTGCATGTTTGTACTTAGTATGGACGCTGAAAACCAGCGTCCATAGTCTAGCTAGCACAATATCATAGTTAACTTGTGTCATATATTATGTTAAATTTTATTTATATTTGTTTAATTTTGTTTATTTCGCCCGCGACTTCGTCCGCGTGGACTACAGTTTATCGCCAAAAAAAGCATCCTATGTTCATCTAGGCTATTAAAAACCAACGCAGTAGTATAGCATCAACGTTCTTGATGCTTTTTGATAGACTTGTTATTATTTCGTTTCCACGGCAACGCATGTCTTTCCTTTCCGTACAGCGAGTAATATCGATTTTCCGGGATGAAAAGTATCCTATGTTGGTCTCTATATTATTTACAGTACCTATTTACAATGCTCCCCAAACAGACAAACAAACAAACAGACAACGTTTCACTTTTATATATTGGTGTGGATTTTTTGCATTTTGTGTAATGTCAAATAAACCAAGCAAGCAAGTAGTCACTAAAAGGACACGGCCCGTTTTGCTAGCGCTTTCTGCCTAGTTATTAAAAGTTCATGTTCATCAAATGTTATTTGTATTGAAGATTACCCTATTACTAATTGCAAATAAGCAACATCTCTCAAGAACTTCTAGTTTTAAAGATAATGACAAGATACTTTTTTACAAGTTGAAACACTTAGAAATAGCTATAGAGGCTCTCAGGCACTCCATTTGAATTTGTTTTGAGAAAATCTTTTGAATTTTAGAGTGTTTCATTGAATAATTACTATTTTTAGATATAATCTTTACATAGCCCACTCAAAATTCATTTTTACATATTTACTTCAATTGATAGCCATCGTGTGAGCTTCGTAAGTAAATGCGTTGATAGTGAGGATACATTATACCTTCGCAAACGTTGCGTGGCTATCGTGTGGCTATGCTGCAGTAGATACACCTCAATCAAATCAGTCGCATAAATATTTATCCAAAACGTGAGCAAATACGAGTCCGTAGTAACGAACGATGGTAAAGATATATTTGTAGAAGAAATCAGTCCGGGAGAAAAGCGAAGGTTGTCGGTTTTATAATGCACTAACAAGATCAGAATTATATGGTGTACCATACACAAGAACGCAAGTGCAAGCGGAGTCAATGAATAACTACTTGTGATAACTACTAAAACGTAGTGATTATATTCTCTTTGATAACTACAAAATGCAAAAAAGTATTCACAAGTTACATGACATAGTGTGATGTGACATATGTCTGATATTTCTCGTAGTCCGATTTTGCTAAGTGAAAAGCAAAATCGTATTGAATTATTTGTAAGAATGAAATAACAAACAAATAATCAAGTCAAAAAATGTTGCAATATACAATATTATTTTTAATAAACATTATGTGCATTCACTTTAGTTATTGATTCATTTTTATAGTCTATGTAGTCTATGTCACAATGAGAAAATTTTACTCATCTTCCGCAGTTTCAAAGAATAGTGTAATTGTTTACAGGGACAAAGTGATTAAAATTCTCATTTTGTAGACTGCCTATTCAAATAGTTTTTTTTTTGCATTGGAAGATAGCGAATAATTGCTAATTTGCCATAGGATGGGCGGTGATTCGCATACATAATTACCTATGGTAAAGGATACCGGTACGGAGCGGGCTCAGCGACCTACCCACGCATTGTTTCAAGAAATTCAAACACAAGATTAAAGTTTGCAAATAAGTTGTAAAGAGTAGACGTGGGATAGCATATTGTTTAAAATAATATATGATTAAGGAAAGGATTTAGTTAAAGTGACAAAGTGCTGATGTAAGTGGACGTTTCAGTCAATGTCAATGTCTTCATACAAGGTGAGATATTTTTTAGCTCCATACCTACATGTTAAGATCCAAAATCATTAGAAACCTCAAGCGGTATAATCATGAAGGCACTAAAGTAAGTTAATTTAAAAACGCTTTTATGCAGTAGTCATGTCATGATAAAACTTAGAGCGGGCTATCACAATTAAATACGTATACAACATTTCGTGTCTATGTAGTTAACCGTTGAGGAGTTCCCTATTCAAGAGCTTACCCAGAGTGCAGCAACCATGTCATAGTAACTAGCATAATTTAATGTATACACAAAATTTCGTGTCTGTGCTGTTAACCGTTGAGGAGTTCTCTAGTCAGGAGCCAACCCGGAGAATAGAACATTTACACATAATTTTGTGACTGCACTGTTGACCGTTGAAGAGTTCCTTTATCTGGAGCTGGTTTTGGATGTTGATTCAGGTCATGCTTACCGTAAAAATGCATTGTCATTGGAACTGAACCAACTTTCAAAAATTCTAATCCGTAGGATAAGAGGAAGTGGTTCTAATTCAGCTTGCAAAATTTGACCTAAGCAAATATACATACATACGAGTACATACAAACATTGCAAGTTAAATAAAAGCTTTTAAAAAAGCATGATACATAAATCAAATACTCTCTCACTCTAGGTAATGGTCAACGCTTAAAAGCTAAAATAACACGCCTGCCCTGCCAAAAAATAACTTATGCCAATAAATTATATACTGTCGGAATGCGCTTATCAAGGCCTATAATTTGATTCCCATAATGTAAAAATCGTTTATTTTATCGCATTTGAAAATTTTTCAAAATAAAATGTGATCTGTGTTACAAACATACATACAAACATACATACATACATACAAACATACATACAAACATACGTACAAACATACGTACAAACTTACATACAAACTTACATACAAATATACATACAAAAAACATTACACTCTTATTTTTGGGCAGACGTGTAAAAAGTCGCGAGGATTAGAGTTCTGGCCTCAGATCTAGCATGTCTACATTAAGATATCATAATTTAAAAGCTTGCACAAGAAATTTCCTGGATTTGTCCTATCCGGGAAATCCAGCTGTGAGGCAAATTGCTGGCACAAACACACCACGATCAGTTTGATCACAGGCGTAATTCCGTGTAATCGCACCGCAATTTGCTATGGGATGGGATACGCAAACAAGCTTACGGTAAATTTGATAGCAAAATACACGGAACGCATATTGATGATCCAGTCAATATTCGATGTCAGGTTTGTGTGAAGGCGTAGTAAAGAGAGATCAAATTATGTTATGTTTAGCAGTTATAAAAAAAAAAAAAAAAAAATTATGTTATGTTTAGCAGTTATGTTATTTTTCTGCAGTATTTGGCAGAAAAATCAATTAGTAAACTGAAATATTTCAGAAACTTGAGGTACATTCTTTGTAGGTATTATCAGGGCCTGCAGTCTCGACATATAGATAGTTATTGCTTTACAACCGAAATCGGTATATACCGATGACAATCTACCTACCTTTGGCAGTTATTATCAAAAGCTAACGATTGTCATCGTTATCTGTAATGACTTTGATCATGATTGATATCGACATTTGGCAGAGACTACAAATCGGACTTTGCGTCCCATTTCGGTTGTAAAGCAATAGATGTCGATTTCGAGACTGCAGGCCCTGGAGCTCAATTCTCGCGCAAATAGACATAATATGTCGGATTCAAGATTATCTCTAATCTTAAATCTCTACGAAAAATGTCGCCAAAATGTCTACAATTTCCAAAAACTACATTCTCGGTGATTAAAGAGTTTTTGGTCATAGACTTTTTCGTAGACATTTGAAAATACGTTCCGTTTTCTCGACTGCGTTGGCCTAAAATCGAGAAACGTCACAACTGTAGATTTTAAATGTTTATATATATGTAAATCATGTATTAATGTATAATACATACATTTTATACATAATTGAATCAATTTACACAAAGTAGGCAGTTTTCAAATCGAGAATTTTAATATCAAATTATGTACTTTCGCATGAAGCAACTGAACATAGCTGAAGGGCTGAATATTTTGAGATTTATTGTTTGTTTGTTTGTTTGTTTGTTTGTCTGTCGTATGAGGTAGTGCTGGCCTCTGATTTCAGAGTTTGTCAAGCCGCCTGAGTGCCTCTGACATGGCTTAACGACTGCTATTAATCAATCAATCAACAGCCAAGACCGACAGCGTCTTAACGTGCCCTCCGAAGCACGGAGCGATGGAAAACCGCACTTTTGAGATTTATGAAGAATAGTTTAGATGTATTAGCCAAGTTAAACTTATGATACTCACTCATCTCTATATCTCATCTCTCTCATTTCCATATCTCATCTCTCTCATCAAGCAAAACGAACGGTGATCGAAAACATTTCAGAACGCTAATTTCGCCCACAAATGTCCAAGTCCACAAATGTAAATGTGATAATAAATAGCGTTTTTCGCCATTTTCTTCAAAATGAACGGCCTACATAGTTAACAAATTAGTTTTGTTTCGCCATTTTTTTCGACATATCTCGAATTCGAAATATGTCTATTTGCACGAGAATTGGGCTACTGGTCGTATACAGGTATTTTGTCCCCAGTTGAAGAATTCTGACATACAATAGAAGGTGGAAATATTTAGTGCAAATATTAGTGAGTTCCTGTTATCGCATAGAGCGAATCGCGGTGGAGAAGTCATAAAGTTAGTGTCAGCGAAAAGTTTTTGGGTCTATGGACCCCATCAACATTGAGGATACAGGAAGAAAGCAAGATAGGTAATACATACTATGTATGTATAATTAGAATCACGTGTGTCTAAAAAGTTTGTACTTGAGATCCCTTTTTTCGATCGAATTGGACAATTTAACTTTCGACCTTCGGATAGAAGATAACTCCTAACAACAGCAGATATTTGGTTCTCAAATCATTCAGATTGAAATCTCAAGGTCGGTCTAAATATATTCCACACTTCAAGATGTCTATTCTAGTCCGCGAATATCTATCGCCGATAAAAAATGGTCGTAAATGCAGAATCTGAGTTCATTAAACTGTTGGTATATGTGGAGTGGAATAACTTCGTTAGAATACGTAATTTGATTTAGTTGTTGCGTGGAATATAGTGCCTAATACCTATAACGTCTAACTAGCTATGCGCGCGGCTTTGTACTCTTGGTCATTTCTCTGGGTTGAAAGTAACCTATACGTGTTATTCCGATACCAAAAGTATCTATTAAGTACTATATAGTTACTACGTTTTCAGCAAAATTGGTTCATCCGTCACATAGTATTTTTTTCGATTGCTCGGCCTCTCCTCATCGGATTGAGATACCAAGTACCCCAGTTTTTAAGTCAAAACCCAATCAAAAAGTATTTTCCAGGTAATGCGTGGACTGTAATAAGTACTACTCTAGGCTAGATGAAAACGCATGCTTATAGGTTATATTATAAAAATTACAACCAAAATGTGTACCAAGTTCACGGCCACAGACAGGAATGCCGTGAATCCACAATTAACAAAACAGTATTTCGCAAACATTTAGAGAATGTTCACGTACAGCAGAGTAAACACCACGGTACATTTGTCGAGTACTTCGTAATCGTGCCATTAGGTGGAATCCCGACGTAATCTCAGTTTACGTGGCAAGTATTTAATCTGAGTTGTGTGATGTCATCGACTTACTCTGAGGCATATTCTATGGAAACGGAGAACGGATGTTGTCAATGTAATAAGGCTTTATAGGCATTAATGCGAATACACGAATCTTCAGTTTTTTTAATGTTATAGTGAACTCGGTGTACTCTATCCTTTTTGTTTGTCCTATACAAGAAGTTTAAAAAATATTGAGTCCACGCCACCAAACATTCGAGTAAAGCATAGCAAATGGCGGTTGCGTGTGTGTGCGTGTACTTTGGTGTTTGGGGTTGAAACACAATTTTCAAAATTTCATCACATAAGTCTGCGTTGTTTTTCATTTTCCGTGAGAACTTGACAGAATGAACACGACCTATCTTGAATACATATAATTTACATAGAGGATCGGCATATTTTGAGTGCTTCACCTTCGATTTTGTATGTGATTTAGTGTGGAATCGCAAACTTTTTTGACATTCTTTATCGTACACCTACAAATCGTAGTAGGTCTTCCTCCTGCGATGTTTCCACAATTCTACAATATGGAGTACCTACTTCAAAAGGGATGTTGTAGTGTCTTTAGAGGAAGACAAGATATCGTCACATCCGTATTGTACTAATTGGGGTGAAAAAACTGACGAATATGCGTTTTTACCGTCTTAATTCGTAACTGTTTTGAAAAGTAAGTAGTTACAAATGTTGCTGAATAAAATAAGTTCAAAAACAAAAAACCCGACTACGGTCTGGTAAAAAATAGCCTATGACACTCTTGCGATGAAGACGAATTGATTGATACCTCGCTTGTCAAAATCGGAGTAATATACATACATACATACATACATACATACATAGACTGTTAAACTCATTACCCTTCCCTTGCTTCGCCGTACTCGGGTAATAACGATGTCGCTCGCTTTACAAAATAGACAAGGACTTTATACATCATGAATTATTATTTTTGATTAACCTAACTAGTAATTTAAAAAGAACATGTGTCCGTGCTCCCTGCGTCAGTTCTCGCGTGACAATAATGAGGGGGTCATAAATAATAACGTTAACAACTTATTATCTTCCTGGTTAACCGTGTAAATTACTGGCCACGAAATGAGAGGTCTTTCTATAATCTAAATATTTCTAACGGCGTTTTGGAAATATGCATCTAAAATATAAGGTAACATTGCAATCGCAGGATGGTTAGGAAGAAAGTTAAAACTACTGTAATAAAAATAGTACAAAAGCCGTTAGTAGTGCCAACTATTATTAATTCTTAGATTGAAAATGTGTGAAAAAACTGTTACAATATGGCTATTAAGATTTATAATAAATTATCTAATGAAGAATTAAGTCAGTTACACGGAAATTAATTTAATAATTATAATGTAGGTATGAATTTAATAATAACAGACGTATATTTTGAATGTAAATTAATATTTTAATTTTTATTCGTGTAACCTACCTATTAGGTATATTGTTTTATTTTGACATTTTGATTTGCTTTGACATTTTATTTTACATTGACATTTTGATAAAAAATTAATTACTTTGTATTTTTGTTGCATAAAATAAATAAATATTGTTTCTTTAATATGTTAATAAATTAGTCCCTCCATCCCTTGTAATTTTTATAACATTTGCACGACAAACTAGTCGAATACAGAGATCCCTGAACTATATTAACAACTAAAATGTACCTGCATTCATGCAAATAAATTTAGTTAATTTAATTTCAAATAATACGGAGTCTACAGCGCCAAACAAGCGACTGAAGCATACCAAGTGGTCGTATGCGTATGTGTGTGCGAGTGAATAATTTGTGGTACTTTTTGGTTGATACACAATTTCATCACAAAAGTCTGCGTTGGTTTTTATTTTGATATTGACAGAATTAACAGGTCTAAGGTCGATATCTTGTGGCGTCCGATCGACATAACATGGTGTGTGTGCGTGAGGCTTGTGCGTACGAGCGGATCGGCATATCTTGTGTGCTTCACTTTCGATTTAGCGATGTGGAATCCAACTCCTATTAATTCTTGGCTTAGGTATCCTACTCCTAAACCTAATCTTATTGTAAATACGAGAATAATCAAATAAGGAAAATTATAATCAGAGCAAAGTCAAAATACTCGTGGTAGCTTATGATGACTATGATGACTATGTATACCTACGTAAAAAAAACACACGGAAGGTATTAGCTAAGGTCGCTAAAACAAAACTAATATGAAAAAAGTCTTAGCTTTTGCCCAGTTTCAGAAGATTAGCCAAATATAAGTCATGATTATAATTAATCTCCGTTTATTTTGACACGTCATGTGCGCGATACAACTGATCATGCCTCATTAACTGATTGATTGATTGGCAGCATGAATCGCGTGTCGAATGATCATTAGCTAAATGCTCGTCTTGAATTATAAATCAACGTTTTTCTTCTGTTTCAGGTAAATATCGGTGCGGGGAATAATGAGAGGCTGAGCTGTTTGCAGAGTGAAAATAAGCGTTCCTACATAGTTCTAAGCCGTAATACCGAACTATGTAAGTATGTATAACTGGAAGCTAAGAGGTATTTCTGATTTTTCCTAGGATAAAACTAAGCATAAATTCAAATAAGTTCACGAGAAGGGTTTCAGATTTCTCGACTTATTTTTTCTCAGAACTCGAGTATCCGAGATATTTCTAAAAGTTTTAAAACGTCACATAATGTGAATTAAATGCAAAGTAAAATTATGCTTATTATTAATCACTGGCATACATTATTATTTATTCAGTATCGTCTTTATTGAATAAACTGCACAAACAGACTGCGCAGTCAAATCGCTACGATAAATCGTTGTGTGTACTAATTAATATTGGAATAATGAAGGACATAAAATAACAGCAACGTGACATCGACGGGGGATGGATTATAATCCGACATTAAAATAAACGAAATAAAAATGTGTCGTTCGGTAAACATTACTAAGTTTGAGGGATGGTAGCCTAACGGTTCAATAGTGCAACTTAGAATCCAATGATACCGGGTTCGGTCCTAGGCTCCGCCCCAATGACTTTTCTAAGTTATGCGCGGTTTTCCATCGCTCCGTGCTTCAGAGGGCACATTAAGCTGTCGGTCCCAGCTGTTATTGATTAATAGCGGTCGTTAAGTCATGTCAAAGGCCCTCGGGCGGCCTGACAAACTCTGACACCAGAGGCCAGCACTACCTCATACGACAAACAAACACACAAACAAACTAAGTTTGTGCTGCAATCTAGGATTTTGTGAAAAACTCTGAAATAAAAAAGGAAGAAATTAAAGTAAATAAATGTATTTTTGAAAAATTTAATCAATATCGCGTACATGGGTAATTCCGGTAGGCCTTGGGATCACCAACTTCCCATGTTAGTGAATCATGCTTGGCTTTGTTTCTTGGGATAGCCTGTAAAATGACAGAAGAAGCGGCGGGCGGTCCTAAAATTTCGGACTTTATTTATGCTTCTATTACACACGCTCAGCTTCTTAGAAACCTAGCGTACCAAAATTAGCAGTTTAAATTTTGTTGCGCAATAAAAGGTTCTATTTCGTTAGTAAAGCTCACATAAAGATATGCAAAAGAGTCGTAGAAGTTGTTAACGTTTTATCTCGAGTAAGTGGGTCGCACAGCGCACCTGCATGCGTGACAAACTTGCCTCACTGCACTGCTAATTGTTTGTTAACTTACACTGTAAGGCATTTGTGAGTACAGGCCTGATGGAAATTGGTCATAGAGTCGTTAATGCGGCTTGATTTTAAGATGATACAGATACAATGAATATTAAGACAGGCTCCCGTTTGGTAATCGATAGTAGTCGTTAGCCTCGTCTTGAAGGACTTCCAGTTTATATCGATCTATCGGCAAGCATTATTATTAGATAGTATGCTATAGTTTGTTTGTTTGTTTGTCGTATGAGGTAGTGCTGGCCTCTGGTGTCAGAGTTTATCAAGCCGCCCGAGGGCCTCTGACGTGGCTTAACGACTGCTATAAATAACAGCCGGGACCGAGAGCTTAACGTGCCCTCCGAAGCACGGAGCGATGGAAAAGCGCACATAACTCAGAAAAGTCATTGGTGCGGAGCCTAGGTTTTAAACCCGGTATCGTTGGATACCGGATGCTATAGCTATACCCAGATATAGGAGTTGTGTATAAAATTTGTTCGTTAAATGCATACACCGTGTAAAAAACATAAAATCAGTGAAATTGTCTCTTGCACTACTGAATGGGTTATAATTATAGTTTTACTACGTCGTACTAATATTTATTCTGTAGTTATACATATATGTATTAAGCTGAGCACGACCCAACTGTATGCTAGTACTATTAAATATTCGGTGCCACTGTAACCGAAGTAATATATACCGTCCAGTAATGAAAAAAGTAGTTTGTTATCACAAGCTTTTATTTAACTCACTGTATTTAATGTAAAGGATGTATGTTTGTTTAGATCAAGTCTTACAAACTAATGGAGGACTTCCATTTGACGTATTAACTTGAAATGTTGTTCACTCAAATAGATAACCTATAATGCAATATTATGACCTGATGATGCTGAAAATAAATAAATAAATATAAATACCTGTGTTCAGGATTCACACTAATTAGCCAGTCCCAAACTAGGACATCCTGTACTATGATGGGTACTAGACAACGGATAAACATACATAGATACGAATATTACATCCATGACTCGGAAACAAACATTGCTGCTCATCACACAAATGGTTGCACCTTGCGGGATTCGAACCCGCGACCGTTTGACTTCGTAATCAGAATCACTCACCACTCGGGCAACCAATCGTCAAAATTAAAGAGAAAAAAAACAATTTGTAAAAACTTGCTTTAAAAAAGTAGTTTTTAATAAAACTGATATTATCGCTGCTCTTCCTACCAGGTAATATTTTAGATCTTATATCATTATATTCTAAGTCCGTAGGTATTTTTATCAGACACGTCACACATACGCCAGATATATTCTAATCTGTCGTTTCAGTACCGCACATCTACGAGAGATAACACGTTTCATGAGATCCGGCGAAATTAAATTCTATTTCTGTGGAATAAGACTAGTTTTTACTGAAAATTATCATTTTGGTGAAAGAATGCGAGGACAGAAATGTAGAGCAAAAGAATACGTAAGAGATAATAAGATGAGGAAATGAAATGAAATAGATCAATAAATGGCTACATTTGTAAATAATACCATGACTTATATACCACGTCATAGCCCAAGATCGTGAAGCTTAGAAATCCTTTGGGGCATTGCCCATCAATGTGATGTGACACTACTGCTGAATGTAACTGTAATTGTAATGATTTTACTATACTTTATTAAAAATGATGAAACATTCTCCAAATCGTAGCCGAATATATAATCTGTGGCCTAAGTCCTTCCAAATCTGGCACGTTTGAATATGATTTCCCAATTAGATGCCGCATGTTCGATCTAGATTGAACAACTCAGCACAAATTAAAAATTTATATAACCCGCCAGGGGTTATATATATAACCCCCCCATTAATTATAGCTAAGAACCATCTCGTTTATTTCCGCTTTGTAACATAAAAAAACCGCAGCTAAATCAGTCCATTCGTTTGGAAGCTACGATTCTCACCCCCTTTTCTCACCTCCCCCTCCCCATATAGCTAAGAACCATCTCGAGCACGTAAGCTTGCAAATAAAAAAAACCGCATCAAAATCGGTCCACACACACACTAACTTAACTAAACCTAAACTTATAACACCCTTCTCATTGTTCGGGGGTTAAAAACAACAAGTTAAACTTCAAACGGTTTTATTTTATATAGATAATGTATTAGATACTAAAAGCTAGATAATTAGAACCTCAAATAATCCTATTATGTAGGTTGTACGTTTTACCCCTGCAGAACCAGGGCAGGAATTGGCAGCCCGAGCTCAATGAAATCTCATCTTGATACCCCCAATACTAATTCTAAATCAGCAAAGCATTTGAGAATCTGCCGATTTGCTGATCTGCTCAAGGTTTAGGTAGGAAATACATCTGCAGCAATTTGCTTTGAGGATCGAAGGTTGAAATTATATTAATGTTGTATTGTCATGCGGAGTAAATTCGTGGGCAAAGTTAAATGAGAATCAGTTATGTAGAATTCGCTGGAAAATCGGTCTTATGTTTTGCAGCAAAAAAAATTATAACACCGGCTATATAAGATCACTTTTCAGTGGCATTTTTTTATCAGTAAGAACAGTGTTTGTTGGCGTCAAAATGGACAGTTTTTCGTATATTTATCATCATCCGTTCAGTTAAAAGTGATCATTCTCGTTAGATCCTGTGCTAAGATCCATACTGGATCTATTGAGATATTTTATTCTCTTTAGATCCCATTTTGAAATTATAGATCTATCGAGAACTTTATTCTCAGTAGATCCATGTGTCAGTGAAAAGCATAAATCTAAATAAAAGTGAGAAAATTAGTACCAGCTACTCGGGCGTGGGACGCATAAATTAGGTGCAACGCTCACAATGGGCCTTCGTTAGCCTTAGTTACAATCTGATTGGCGTATAATAATAATAATATATTCTTATTTCGACCATCTAGCATTTATGAAGCACGTGTTAGCAGTGACTCTCATTCGCGCTACAGTCTGCGTATGGCTCTCTCCCTTTGTCGTTGGCACAAACGGTGGGAATGTAGCTGTGTGGGTGTGCACACAGCCTGCAGATCTAAGATGAAAAATGATCGTTTGTAGCCGGTGTAAGTGATGTTAATAAATATAAAATATTTTGACGCAAGTAAGCTATCAATACTATAGATTCTGAAAAATCTTAAGTATTGTAGGAAACATTAAACTACAATAAGAAAGAGATGTAAATTTTTGGAAAAATAAACGATGAATTAATTGATCATGTAAAAATTGTGCGTCTTCATCTAGGAGGTAAAAATAGCCCACACATGACAAAACTAGAATGTAGGTGACTAGGCCTCTATCTACTATCAGATAACGTTATCAGATACCTTGCCTACTAGACACATAAGAGTTGATACTGGATAGCGTGCAACTACGTTACGCAATTTCGAGGAAGTTCTCGCCGTATGTCTATGTCCTTATGAGTAATTAACTGAGAAGTACTTTATAATATTTACTATTGAAGCTGGGCCAATGTTAACTATCACATTAGTCATCATAACTAGCTTATTATTTTCCCTCTGCTGGGAAATAGACCTTTTCTCAGAGAGAGAGAAAGAGAGAGGATAAACGGTAGTCCATGCTGGCCTAGTGCTGGTTGGTGGAACATTATGAAAGTATCCATGGTATAGAGCTCTAAACATTTGTCCATATTCGGTTCATCATCATAATTATCAGTCCGTATCACTCCACAGCTGGACATAGGCATCTTCCAAAGCACGCAACTGAGCCCAATCTTCGGCTCTTCCTTTTCCTCCCATTTTGCATTTATCATCATACCTACTACATTACGTTTGCCGAGTCACGGTCTCCATTCAAAAACATGTCTATCAATGCCGGTGTACCTCAGGGATCGGTTCTCCCGGCTACACTGTTTTTACTGCACATTAATGACCTTCTGAAGCCCGGTACCTTTGGGTATGCTGATGACAGTACTGTAGTTGAGAGATACACTTCCAATGCTCAAGCCAGCTGTGACGCTGTCCAGTTTCAGAGAGAGGCTATGGTAGACCGTTTAAATTTAGCCTTAGAAGCCGTGTTCGATTGGGGCGATGCTAACCTGGTTAAGTTTAATGCTACTAAAACGCAGGCGTGTTTGTTTTCTGCTAAAAAGAGTCCTCTAAACCAATCTCCGTCTTTCCAAAGTGTAACAATACCAATAGGCGACCATTTGGAGCTTTTGGGTGTCGAACTCACATCAAACCTGAATTTTGGGTCTTATATTGAATCCAAAGCCAAGGTAGCTGCAAAAAAACTTGGTATTTTGTCTAAGGTTAGCCGGTACTTCACACCGGGACAGCTTTTGAATCTTTATCAAGCACAGGTCCGATCTTGTATGGAGTACTGCTGCCACCTCTGGGACGGTTCTGCCAAGTATCAGATCAGCTCGAGTCTTTGGATTCAATTGAGAGACGTGCTAACAGGCTCATTGGGGATGACACTCTGGTAAAGAGTAAGCTTCAAAGTCTGGCGCATCGACGTGAGGTAGCAAGTCTGGCGGTATTCTACAGATTGCACTATGGAGCGTGTGCACAAGAACTGCACAACCTGATTCCCCCATCAACTTTCCATCACCGTACGACTAGACGATCAGCAAAGCGCCACTCTTTCATGGTTGAAATACCTCGCACAAGAACGAAGCGTTACGCTTCTTCATTTATTATAAGAACTGCAAAGGAGTGGAATGCCCTGCCCTCGTCAGTGTTTCCGGTAAATTATAACCCCGGTGTGTTCAAGTCAAGAGTGAATAGGTATCTACTAGGCAAGCGTGCTACACCTTCGACCACATCATCGCTTTTCATTAGGTGAGGTCGTGGTCAAACGATTGCCTAGTCCGTAATAAAAAAAATAAAAAAATATAAAAAACTCCAACGGTTATCGCTCTTTTGCCAATTATGACTAGTCCACTGCCACTTCGATCTCTCAGTAGAACTCCTAGCATAGCATATTCCATAGCACGCTGAATTGATTAACTAGACGTGAGAGTCCACGTCTCAGCTATGTATGCCATACCCGATAGGACGCACTGATTGAAGGCATTGGGGAATTGGTGACGAAAAGACTTGACGAAGCCTTGTTTAGGTTTTGACGACCATGTTAGGTTCATCAGAGCCTAATCTTAAATTATCCAATATTAAAACATCTGTCAAGACCATGACGGTGGAGCGGGGAGGGGCAAAATTTGTATGAGTGTGATAGATTTAGGGACATAAATTGATGATCATTATTACTGTATATAAATCAAACCTAAGTTTGGTTATGTTATCCTTAGGTAAGGATAGGTTTGGCAAGCCTTCGGTTAGGCCAAACCTTTTTTAGCATATTAAATAAAGTTTCAATGCTATGGTGTTGTTATTATTTCCCTTTTCACCATATAGCAAGTGAAACTAATTCATAACCTGACAATATACTAGTAAGTTGTTATCTCATAAAAGCTTGAAATTTACTCAGAAGTTGTACCTATCTAAAATATATTGAATAGAATAGCATAACCTAAGGAGTATTCATAGAAACAGAGAAAAGTAATTGTTATATTTTTTATTGATTCTACCACCATATTCGGAATACACTACACAGAAGAACTGGCAAGAAACTATGTAGCGAATATATTTTTTATCATCATTATTAACAATTATAATTAACACATTATTATTATCATACTAACAACCTATATGTGATTCTTGGTCATAGTGATATTTTATTATCATTTTACAGTCACCATAATTACACCTGGCACAATAATAGCATTTAAATAAAATGATCCTGACCTATATACTCTTTGGTGCCTATTTGCAAAATACTCAGTTATACCACAGTTACACACAGTAAATATGAGACAAGGAAACAGTAGCAGAACAATAAAGTAATATCAATAGTACTTAACTTGCCAAGGTCCTGTTGGTGCGACGGCCACAGTAAAAGTGAACATTGCTAAGCCACCTTTATAAAATAACCGAAAAATATCATACTACCTCACAATATTTTTCCACCAGATCGACCAGTCAGGAATCATCAATGGCGTCTGGCGTGACGGAAATGTTCAATTCACTTCTACTTACATTTGGATATCCAAAATAATCGTATTTTAAATATTGTAAGATAATTTTAAATCATTATAATTTTTATGGAATTATACTTACAGATATTTCAGAGTTATAACAATCTGCCATCATTAATTAGTAAATACACAACTTTTCACAAAAGACTTGGTAATTTTACTTAAAATAATGAATAACTCTATTAAGCTTTTTAAACATCACTAGATAACTCCTTAATCATAAATTCGAAGCTTTTGCATAATAAGTTGTTTTATAGTTTCAACTACATTATCGGTTTCGTTCAGAAACATATTTTTTATTACCACAGATTACAAACTCACCATAGATTTAAGAAAAGACAAATTTCCAAATAGATTCAATTGGTTGTCACTTTTGGCTTGACAAGCAATATGTTATGATACCGTAAGTGGTAAGGTTATTCAGTGAGAAAATTAATTACATTGTTAAATATTATGTTATAATCTAACAAGTGCAATGCCGCGGGGCGCAGCTATCAATAAATAAATAAATAATAAACCGGTGTAAGGGAAAATAAAGTCCTCATCCTGCTGACCTCCTGTTTTGCGGTTGACAATATCATTATTTCTTCACTACATCATATTGTCTCCAATTACCAACATGGACGTACAACGTCTGTATGCATTTTCCTACAGACCTTTGACTTTGGGAATGTTTCGTGACTCACGAGCTTGCCGATTCTCATCTAAAGATTGTGTGCTGACTGGGCCACAAAATCCTGTCACTAAGCTGCTTATGACACACCACCCGAACGCCTAGGAGCTGATAGGAATCAGTTCCGAGGACTCACTTGTAATTTCTATTTTGGATTTGAAAAAACTACACGTTTTAAATGGAGTATTATACCGAAATTACCGGACGCTTTTTACATGCATGCTACATACCTTCATGACTCATGACTTGAGTCTCATGACTGACATACTGACACGACTTTTATGACATGATTGAAAAGAGGCAGTTTTCGTTTCAGTTTGCAAGTATGATCGTTCTAAAAGTTTTTCTCTACAGCTGTCCAAATACTTTTGCTTTAATAGACTGTGCTACTACCATAGGATAACTATAATGTCCTACACTGTGCAGAATCTATCTATACTTATAACAAAGCAGTAATTAACAAAAAAATGTACAACAAAGACAATAAAAAAATGTCTAGAGGTCTCAAAATAAACTACTGTACAATAATATAATGGTGTATTCACGTAAAAACTACCGGACCGATTGCGATGCGGTTTTCACTGTTGGATAGATGTGTGTATGACCAAAAAATGGTGTACTTGGTATCTCAATCCAATGAGTAGAAGTCGAGCAATAGATAAAAAAACATTTGACGTCTGGACGAAGTTTGATAATATTGGTACTTTTGCTTCTGGAATAACACAGGATCCTTATATCCCAGAAAAGTTACCACACGGGCAAAGCCGCGGGCGCATCTAATAACAACATATTTTCTCTTTCTCGTATATTGTCTTGTGTATAGTCAGGACGATGACTCAGTTCTGGAACGTGCCGTCCATGACCGAACTGACTGACCAAAGTTTAAACATCTGGCCAAAATGTGAAAGTGTTATCTCCAGAAAAGGGCTCACAAAGAACGCGTAACAAACCTCTAATATGTACGCAACTATTAGCTATGCTAATATTATGAAAGATGACCCAGAACAGCTTCTACATGTAGCTGGTAAATACTGTCTGGGGACAGTGAACATTCAACACCTACACAATGCCGTATTTGGACCAGCGCTCGTTTTTGATGCAACTTCATTTCGCTTTCACGGTCTTAATGAGGAAGCTTAAAAGTTTTGAATAGTTTTCATATCATACGTAAATCATTTCCAACATAACAGCTATTGTACATTGCTCAAGTCATCGATACTAATAAGAATTTTCCACATCAGTGAAGAGAAAACTGTAAAAGAATCAAAGACCACGACTTTAACTGCGTGTTCCTAAAAAAACTGTGGTCATTTGAGATGCCCGTTACTACAATACAAAGGGACCTGGTTAAAAACCGCGGCCCTGCACCAATGACTTATAAGCTTTTAATTAAAAGCTTTTATGTACGAGTAACTTCACTTGTATGTATTGTATGTATGTATCTATGTATTTTGTCATGTAATTTGAAATTAAAATTTCAAGCACTTCCCGATTAGCTATCCGGCTGAAACTTTCAGGGTAGCTCACTAACCATTACCAAAGCAATAAAAAAAGAGAAAAAGGATAGAGTTTTTAAAATTTAAAACAAAAAAGTGAAAAGGCAATAAAAAAAAACAAAAAAACAAGTTTTTTTTCGGAAAAACATTGCAAAAAAAAGTACATTCATAAAAAAGGTAGTAATAGCATTTTTTTAATTTAATTTATTAAATTATATTAATATTATACATACGTTATGTGCGGATTTCAATGCTATCACTCTAAAACGGTGAAGGTTTAAAACATCTTGAGGTAACTGGTTGCTCAATGCTCACTCTCTCTCTCTGAGAGTAGGCTTGTGTGTTGTGGCCTTTTTTGTATATATTTGTTTTTTTTACTGATTTATGTTTTTTATATTTTTTTGAGTAGTGTGTGTGTTTTGTTTTAGTAATGTCATGTAGATGGGATTGAATAAAAGTTCTTAGAGAAAAACGTGTATTTTTAACTTTTCGCTCTAAAGAGCATTTCCCCGCTTAATACTGTGTCCAGCAGTGGGAATATAATGTGCTGATGATGATGCTGATTATACAACATAAAGTTAAATAAGAAGGGCTATTAAAAATTTTCAACGCACAACGGGATTTACGCGCATTCTTGTTCTAAGAAACACTATAAAAAAGTACATTTCGCTCACATCATTAATATTTAAATACGCCATCATAAATGGAATCACGCGTCACCACCATAAAATGTTAGCCAATATTAGCCAAATCTGCTAATCTGTATTCAAAAAGGCTTGACATTTGATACTTCCAGCGTTGGTAATGCCACAGAATAAATAATACTGGTAATGCTAATAAAGCTATTTTATTTAAGATTTATTATTTTTGTCTCAACTTTATGCATGAGAAATAAAGTCTGTTTTAAATAGACAGGTGTGGCTTCTGAGTAATTCGAGATATCAATAACGGTCAAGGGAAATCGCCATTCGCAGTTGGAACAATACCTACCTACAACCGCGCTCAGAATCCCTTCCAATAAAACCTGGTTGGAAAGAAGGTCTTCTTACGAGGTCATGTGAGGAAGCGCTTAATTCGACTAGCAACAAAGCTAAGTCACCCGACAAAAAACAATTGTTAATCATCATTATCAACCACCAGAAAACGTTCACTGTTGAACATATAGGACTCCCCATCGGTCTGCCCATAATCGTCACGCTTGGGATGCAGGTTGGCGATAGCAGGGTGTCTCGCTTCTTCCCATCACCGGCCTTTATCATTTGGCTACCCTTGTTTTAAATTGGTTATATCATCTGTCGGCCGCGAGAACCTGAGGAGGGCTGAAGACAGATATCATTAGGAGAAGCCTACGTGCAGGAGTGGACAAATATAGGCTGATGATGTACAGGCCTTCTCCATAGAACGCCACAACGAGCAGTTGCTCGCTGTTTGCATGCAGCTGCTCTTCGCGACTCTCACCAGGTCGTCGGTAGATACACCTCTTGGGGGGCACCCCATGAAGTGTAGGACGCCTGTTCCATACTTCATCTTCCAGTCCATTTTCAAAGTTACTTAACTCAAAAGCCATTCCTAAAATGATAATCTGATAGTGGCTTGCGTTACGCTATTATGATTCTGTTGAACTAACTTCGTTACTGACTACACGGCACCACCGAAAAAAACACCGTCATAATTTAGCTATAACATAACATTGTGTAAATTTAGTTTTTGTTAATATCCCCAGAAGGTTATTCTTCAGTGCATGCTGTGTTCACTTCGAGTAGGTAATACACGAAGCAATTCATTGTTAACTGTAAAATATAAAATATTTACCCTTGATGTACCTACCTAAATGTGTATGAACCAGTTTAGTGAACCTTTTAAAACAAGACATAAGTTCAAAAACTAAAAACCGACTGCAGTCGGAAAAAAATAGCCTATGACACTCTTTCGATGAAGACGAATCGATTGATACCTCGCTTGTCGACATTGGACCAAGTTTTTAGTTTGAACACATAACCGAAGTGATAACAGAATCGCTACAGTGTTCACGTCAAACTGTGTAAAGGCAGAAACTGTAGAGTCAAATTATTTTCATTGGTTTTACTTTTTACCCGTCTACGGCGAAGCAAGGCTTCCCTTGCTTCGTTTGACGTGAAGACTGTAGCGTGAAAAATACAAATTCAATGAACTTCACAATATGCGAGTCGAGTGCGAAAAATCGATTCTGTTATCACTCCCTATCACGAGGCTTAGTTCGGAGTGTTTGAAGTGAATTAAGCAATTATCCAATTGGAAGGAATAGAAAAAGGTTATGGAATGCAATCGTTCCTGCTATATTGTATCATGTTGAGGTTTAATCCATCTGTATCTATCTTTAATCTATCTATACTTATAATAAAGCAATAAGAACGAAACAGTCTGCACAAAGAAGAAAAATATTTTTAACAAAATGGTCTTGCTAGGGTACTTAAAATAAGCTACTGAACAAGTTTTTTTTTTTTTTTTTTAAATCATTTCAGTCGTTTTGTTTGTTTGTTTGTCTGTATGTTTGTTTGCGCATCACGTAAAAACTTCTGCACCGATTGCGGTTCTATTTTAAATGTGGATCGCTTATTGTTTGACTTTAAAACTGACGTACCTACTTGGTATCTTAATCAGATGATTAGATGCCGAGCAATCGTTAGAAAACTATTTTACGGCTGAACAAAATTGAAGAAATTATGTTTGTTGTACTTTATAGGTACTTTTGGTCCTGGAATAACACGTATGGGCTACTTTTAAATGAAATGACCACGCGGGCAAAGCCGCGGGCAGAGCTAGTAGGAGTTATAAATTAAACGATATTACTGAAACTGTAATGCCCGGAGTTCCTCTGAAGGATAAAATCCGAAACGAGCTGATCCAACAGAGAACCAAGGTAACCGACGTAGCTCTAAGAATCAACAATATGACAATGCGCTAGTCATATATCTAAAAGAACTGACAACCTTGGGGTATACGAGTTTTAGAGTGGAGACCGAGTTTAGGCAAACGTAGTGTATAAACTACGCAGTGTAAAGTGTTGCGAAAGGCGGCTGGCAGAAACTGGATGAAGAGAGGCAAAGATCGAGCTCAGTGGCATTCGCAAAGAGAAGCCTACGTCTATAGGTACACTGGTGAATTGGGACAACGAGATAATTAAGATTCAACTTCAAACGAATTGTAATAAGACATTACTTTAAAATTGCTCTAACGCTATTAAATGTATGCATGTACTAGGTATAATCATAACACTAAACTTGTACGTAAATTATAAACATCATAAAGATAGGAGTAGAACTCGTTGCTCTTTATTGCATGCTGTTGCAAAAAGTTAGCTCGTGGCCTGATAAGATTACATTTTGCTTTACATTTAACCGCATCGTTTCTTTAACACACGGTACAACCAATTTTTTTTGCATATATTGTGGAAAACAAGACGTAAGTTCATTATCTAAAATGAAGTCGGGTAACCTATGACACTCTTGCGATGAAGACGAATCGATTGATACCTCACTTGTCAAAATCGAACCAATTTTTTAGTTTGAACACGTGACCCTTCTTTTGCTTCGCCGTAGTCGAGTAAAAATAGCCATGGCACTCTATGCCTGAAGACGAATCGATTGACACCGTATTTGTCATAATCGGACCAATAGGGGCGAAGTTATGGTGGAACATCCACATACCCACATACAGAGATACATAATATTATATACATAGACTTTTAAACTCATTACCCTTCCCTTGCTTCGCCGTAGTTGGGTAAATATGTTTTATATCTAGATGTTCATTTATTCTCCACAAACTGTGCCCGCTGCCTTGCCAGCGTGGTCTTTTCTCTGGGTCCAAAGTAACTTATGTGTTCTTTCAGGACTAAAAGTGCCTACCTATAAAGTACAAAATACAAAATTTCGTATAGTTTTATCGATTTCTCGAATTTTAATCAATGGATCAAGATACTAAACGCCTCAGTTCTTTAGTCAAAACTTATGCTATCCAATATTGAAAACCGCATCGCAATCGGTCCTCCAATAGTTTTTACGTGATGTGTGAACAAACAGACAGAAATACACCATTAAAAAAAATGATATATTCTTTTACAGTAGCTCATTTTAAGTCTAGGGGACTTAACCATTTTATTTTATTTTCTTCTCTGTACAGACTGCTACTTACTGCTTTAATTTAAACTATAGATAGATAAGAAGGTATAAAAGATATATACAAATTCGGAGTGTTGCAAACCTTTGATGCACTTTATATTCATTCAAAACCAAAAAGCTTTAAAAAACATCACAATTTGAGCGAATAAAGCTCAAATGTGCAAGATTATTAAGAAAATTAATTAAATAAAATGCTGTTGTAGTTATTAAATAATAGACATAACAATTTTATGTAAAACTTTTTTTCTGATATTATGATCCTTCCAGTTATTTATTCCCTTTATAAAGGGAATCCTGGATAAGGGTCAAATTTAAGTACGAGTATGAAGTCTTTGCTTAGCTGGATTTTTTATCAAAATCCATTCAGCCATACATTCATGTATTTACGGAGTTAAGAACAAACATATATAACACAGAGACTTTTGCATTTCTAACATAAAAGTAAGTATGATAATCATTGGTACGTGGATACATTCTTCCGTTTCTCTCCAGACAAGTTGTATTAAGTACATTGATTCAGACCGCTTCAAGCTTGTAGACATGGATTCAGCTCAAAGTAAACCAGTGTCACGAAAGTTGAGAATACTATAAAGGGACATACACAAAGCCGAGAGAAAGGCAATTAGAATGTAACTCCACAGACTCGGGTATAAGCCCTGCGATAAGGAGTTATGTGGAACGCACGTGTGGAATCTGCAGAGTTGACTATACAACTTGTATGCTATACGAATAACTTCTATACGTTGTACGAGTAATATGTCATATCGTTGTCTAGTGTCTTGATCAGCTGCAAAACTATTTTCTCTTCCCCAATTTGTTGGGAAGAAAAAATAGTTATTCTAATACACTACTAAACCTCGTAATATTTCCATCTAGCTGATGCCCGCGGCTTTGGACACGTGGTCATTTCTGTATGTTAAAAGTACTATTTGTGCTATTCCAGGACCTAAAATTCCAATATACCAACATTTGATCAAAATTCCTTCAGCCGTCAAAAAGATTTTTATAGATTGCTCGGCTTCTACTCATCGGATTGTGATATGAAGTACCCCAGTTTAGACAAAACATAAGCTATCCAACAGTGAAAACCGCATCGCAATCAGTCCAGTAGTTTTTACGTGATGCGCGAACAAACATACAGACAGACAAACAGACCGACACGAATTTTTAAAATGTTATATACTTGTTCGGTAGCTTATTTTATGTACCCTAGACCATTTCTTTTTTAATTATCTTCTTTGTACAGACTATTGCTTTATTATAAGTATAGAAGATCAGTCCTTTTTACTATTAGCCAACAGCTTATGTGAATTTTGCAACGGAGATTATCATGTCCAGCTGTTTTTAACAGATCAGCTGGACCTTTTACGAAGGATTTACGCGCCTGTCTTCAACGGGCCTTTGAGCGACATGCTTGAATTATTACGAGTCAACATCTCCCGAGGATGCCTCGTGCAACACGTGTCATATACCGTCCGGTGACGCTGTAGAGGTCAGTTATAGACCAACAGCACATATCCTTTCTAAAAAAATGCATTTTATATATTATATTTTTATTTTGTCCCATTATCATTTGTCTGACAAACAGTTTGGCGGAAGTAACCTAAGTATATATTTCCCTTTGTTATTTTTATTTTATTCCTGTAAGCAATTTTATCATTTAAATAATTCTGCACACTACTATCTAAAAGCCTACGTGTCTCTTCAGCCTACAGTTGCCTAGAAGAGATCAATTTTGAGCGATAAGACCACCGATTTGTTTAATTCAAGAACTTCTTTATGTTCTGTTATTTTAAATTATGCAGACGTGCTATATCACCATTAAATATTAATAATGTAGCACCGAATATAAAGGCCTGGTGTCAGGTACCCTTAGTAAAAGCAGGCCTGTGTCACTCCGCGTGTAGGTATTAAAAACATACCTACGGGCGGCGGCCATTGCGCAAGGGCCAATCTAGTAGGCTGCCACAAGCGAAAGAAAACACACGCGTGCGCGCTATATGTTCGACCACGTTCAACTTAAATATTTGATTTGATTGATTCATTATATAATTGCAAGATGGACACAAAACGAAAAAAAGCAAAAAGATACTGTGCAGTATTTAATTGTTTAAATACGGATCGTGATCGAAATTTAACTTTTTTTTGGTTACCTAAAGACGCTGACAGGTAAGGGTAAAATCTATTTTGACTGGATTACATTATGTTCCTATATGAAATGAAATTAATTCAAACTACAAACCGTTTCTCCCCGTACTATTCCAATATCCTAAAAGTATTTAAAAGTACAATAAAAAAGACATTTTAGTCGTTTCATTCGAGTTGCATTTCATTTGTCGTACATTTACGAACTTAGACTAAGAGCCCAACGCAAAATATTTTCGGTGATACTATAGATGATACCTATGGAATTCTATTCAACTTAAAGGAAGTTAGCGAATCCATATTGAGAATTTCTTGCTTGGAAATAAATAAATAAATAATTATGATAATAAAATAATATTTTGCAATATTGCAGTAAAACTGTAGGTGCAAGATAAAAAATATTGAGTTAGTTTCGTTGAGCACTATTCACACTAAGCACACATTTAGGTACTAGCTGATACCCGCGGGTTTGCTCGCGCCTTAGTTTTTGATTTTAGAAACTGATATCGGTTTTTAACTGAAGATTAATTTTCATCGATTTAGTAGTTTTCACAAAATTTTAAGATATGCAACCACCGCCAGTAATGACATTGTAATTATAATATAGTATACATATAGTTATAATGTCGAATATCGTTCAAATTCATTCAATATGGTTACCAGACGGAAAAGAAAATTAAAATTATAAAAAAATTATCTTGTGTCGTTCATAATGCCTGTTTTAATTATTTTTTCGTTAAAGTATTAAATTTACAGACACAATTAACCTCAAAATTTATTAATGAATCTATTATAAAATGTGCGCTGGGTGGGATTAGTGCTAAAGGAAACTAACCCAAAATATCATAATCAATTTTATCTCAATATTATTAAAAATAAAAAGCCTTGACTGAATGAAATGTTTTAGGTAGATACCTATTTACTTCAAATAAATGAAATCGTACCTCTAAATTTATAAATAAATAAATATAATGGGACAATCCACACAGCGCCATCTAGCTCCAAACTACGCAAAGCTAGTACTATGGGTGCTGCTAGACAACTGATATCAATACGTAGATACTTTTTGTATTTTATTGCATTGTGGGTTTCGTCCATTTAAAATGTTTTGTTTGTTTATTTCAGGCGACGGACCTGGTTATTGGCAATAGGTAGAGAAGATTTACTATCTAAAGATAATTTGAAGCACTCAAGTTATTATGTATGTTCGTTGCATTTTGAAAAATCAGCAATTACAATTGTACAAAAGCTCAATGAAGATGCAAACCCAACTTTATCGTTACCTAATCTATCTCAAGAAGGAACATCTCAAACAAATGTTGACAAAACTTACGATGACATTGCAAAACCTTCGTCAAAAGTGAAAATAATATCTGATGTTGTTATTAAAAAAGCTACAACTAAGTCAGTTGTGACTCAAACAGAATTATCTCAGATGTCGCATGAGGAAACACAAACATCAGTTTTTCTCAGTGCAAAAACTCCACGTAAACGTAAACTAAAAGAAGAACTATAGACGACCCAAACCAAAAATCGACGACTTGAGTGTGAAATAAAAAAAATTGAAAAAGAACTAGAAACTACAAATTCACCACTTATTGGAAACGATGAACCTGAAGACGAAATCGGCAGAAGATTTATGAAATTGATTAAGTGGCAAAATAAACTAAAAAATAAATTTAAGGGTAATAGATATGACGCAGAATATAAACTCTTTGCTTTAAACTTGCATTACTCAAGTCCACAAACTTACCGATGTTTAGAAACTGTTTTAAAATTACCCAGCAAAAGCACCTTAAACAAGCTAAAAATAAGTATACCTCCAAAATTAGATGAACGAGTTCTAGAAAGTTTAGAATTAAAAGTAAAATCTTTCCCTGAAAAAGCCAAGTATTGTACGATTTGTATAGACGAAATGACTCTGAAACGAAACTTATACTACGATATTAAAACAGATGAAGTAATAGGTTTTCATAATATTAATGGTAAAGTGACTCCGGAAATTGCCAGCAATGCGTATGTGATAATGCTTCAAGGAATTTACTTTAAATGGAAGCAACCATTAGCATACGCACTACTTGCCAGTGCACGTCATTACGAAGAATTAGATATATGGTTAGAAGAAGTTATTACAAAACTCTCCGGAATTGGAATCGACATAAAAGCTATAACCACTGACCAAGGCTCAAACTTCGACAAATTTGCCAAAGATGTGAAAGGAGTGTCAGCCGAAAAACCATTTTTTATGTATAATGAGAAGAAAATCTATTATATTTTTGACGTGCCACACCTAATCAAATGTTTACGGAATAATTTGTTAACAAGTGACTTCTATTGTGACGGTAAAATAATATCTTGGGATTTTATGAAACAACTTTACGACGACCAAAAAGACAAAAACTTAAGACTTATACCAAAAATAACTGAGTGTCACATTGAACCCAACAACTTTAAAAAAATGCGAGTGAAGTATGCAGTTCAAATTTTAAGTCATACTGTGTCTGCAGCACTCCACACGTACATCGATTTGGGAAAATTACCAGAAGAAGCCAGATCCACTGCCAACTTTATCGAGTCTATGAACAACCTTTTTAATGTTTTGAATTCTAGTAGGGTGAAAGTTAAAAATAAATTTAAAACTGCCTTCAAACTCACTGACGCCCAAGAAGAAGTTTTGGTTGAAGCTCAAAATATGTTTGCAACGATTATAGCCATAAATAAAAGAACAGGAAAAGATAACACAAAACATATGAAATCTTTCGTTAATTTTCAAATAAGTATACAGGCAATCAAAATGTTGTTCAGAGACCTAAAAGAAATCGGATTTAAGTATATATTTACGAGAAGACTAAATCAAGATGTCTTGGAGAACTTCTTTGGGTCGATTAGACAGCAAGGTGGCTTTTGCACAGAACCAACGCCGATCCAGTTTCGAAGGGCCTTTTCAAAACTGTTTTTTTGCAACATGTTAAAAAACTCGCCCGATGCTAATTGTGAACTTGATATATGCCAAATTCTTTTGAAAGCTGAAGACATGATGAAATTGAGAGACATGAGTGAAAAAAACAATGAGAAATTATGTAGGTCTGCAGTGTATTTGGAGGGTGAATCAGACTACAGAGAAGTAGACTTACCAGAAGAAAATGCATTGACCTATGTCTCGGGATACCTTATGTTTAAATGTATAAATAAGCATAAGTGCGTGAATTTAAGCGAAGTTTTGAAAACTGTTCCTGAGTTGGGGAAAACAAATTTGTTTACCCGTTATAAAGCCTTCAACAAGAATTCTTCATTCTACGGAAGTTTGAAAATGCCCCCAAAAGAATTTATAGACTATATACAAAACTTAGAATCAAGTTTCACCCAGAATTTCGAAAAAGTAATTCAAACGAATCCAGGAAAACAACTTTATAATTTATTCAGAACTATTACTGCGCAAGTACCTTGTTCGTGTTTTCCAACTGAATATCTCTTGAAATTGTTTACCAGATTGCGTATATATGCGACATTGAAATTTAATAACCGTCATTTTAAAGAGTCAAAGAAAGAAATTAAGAAATATGTAAGAGTTAGGCATCTATGATAAAGATCTATTATCGATATACATATATTTTAATTCCTATTCCGCCCTACCCCTACCCTACCCTAACCTACCCCTACCCAAAGTTTGATCAAAATCGGTTAAGAAACAACCATATTAGAATTTCCTGCCTACCCCCTAAATGAGGTGGCGTGATTTTCTGCCTATGTGTTATTTTGGGTCTTCAGCTACCAAATTTCATAGTAATCGATTCAGTAGTATTTGCGTGAAAGAGTAACAAACATCCATCCATACATACATACATACATACATACATACATCCATACATACATCTATACATACATACATACATCCATACACACTCACAAACTTTCGCCTTTATAATATTAGTAGGATTATTTCAAAAGAGATCATTTAAGTAATAAATTAATTTATTAGTGATGTAAAAATGATACAATTATTATGTTTTGTCCGAAACAAAAACAATTCCAGATATTTTTACACATACATAACATCTATTATTCTTTTGTCTATATAAGTATAATGAACAAAATGTGTTTTATTTTATTACTTCATTAAATTAAATCTTTGGCAATAATCGTATAGCATATACAATTATGCAGCTAGCTCTTAGACTACATGAACGTACTCGGCGCTGCCTGCTGCGCGTTGCCCGCCACAAGTAGGAGTAAACGCTCGTGCTGTGCGCTAGATGGCATAAGTAGTTTCTCGAAGTAAGCAACCCTAGTCCGCGGCTCTTTCAATACGTATAACCATGTATAACTTATTATGAACCGTAGTATAGTGAATTAAGGCCCATATTCCTTCAAAAAGAAATTGGTAGGTATGTAAATGAACACGTGCTCGACTGGACCGCGAGCTAAATTAAATCATATTGTTTATCAGATTGAGTCATATTTCTTTGAAAACCATTGCGAAGTAAAGCTTCTGTAACGGTAGTTACTAGTTATTATTCTGTGGTAAAAGCTGCAATTCCGGCTCGGGACAAAGCCCCGTTGCGCTATCGGCCCATCGGCGGCCTATATAGCCACAGTTACCATACGAGTATAGTAATATGTCTGTGATATGTATATATATAGCCCACATCGGCAACCTTTCACCACGGAGCTATGAACACGGGGATTTCACCCTTACTCGCTTCAATTTATTTATTTATTTACGAACTTATAAGTTATTTGATACCCTGCATATATTTTCGTTAAACATAGAAATCTTTGAGATCTCACCTTTATTAGGATTGTTGAAATCAATTTGTTGAAATGAGACGCCTTTGGGCGGCCTAGAAAACTCAAACAACTGATGTCGGTACTCCTTATTCGACATACAAGCCCAAAATTCACCTTCATCAATCAATCTAACAATAAATAAATAGCTTAAAAACTAAAAAAAAACATACCTGCCCTGCCAAAAAAGAACTTATGCCAATAAATTATATACTGTTGGAATGCGCTTATCAAGGCCTTCAATTTGATATCCATATTGTAAAATTCGAAGTTTTTTTTAGATTTTTAAAATTGTGCCATACTGCCGTCAAATTATTATTATTTTTCAAAAATAAATATTATACTTGGGGGGATGTAAGGATTCTGACGATACCCTTTTACGTCTAAATCTGTTCAGGCATTTAAAAGTTATGGTGGAATAAAGAAACTCGACATACAAACATACGTTTTTTGGGCAGTCGTGTAAATATCCCAAGCAACCGGCGTTCATGAATAACAAACGATTTAGACATCGCTCTTAAGCAGACTTATAGTCTGTATTGAAAACCAGTCGGCTAAACATAAACATACCTAACACATACCAAACGTGTGTGGGTGAGCGCGGGTCAGTTGGACCACATATATAACATTTTCATTACTACCCTTAGTATTAGAATTATCTATGTATGTATGTATGTATACTGACTACATACTTCGAGACAGTAATAGTATAGCACTGTTACAAGCACAGCATCCAAGCTAGCGATACGATCGTGATAAGTCCAGGTGGAGATAAATGATTTACAGCAGAGGTTATGAGAACGGCATCGACCTTTGCATAATAAATAAAAGATTTAAATTTTAATAATGCGAATTGAACCTGTAAAGATTACTTACCTTGACCAAGAGTATATAAAGCAAAATATAGGTACATTTTTAGCTAGAAGCCTTTGTTTAGAAACATCGCGTCTATTTGAAGAAAAAATAACTGCATTTTTGGATTTTCATAATAAGTACACCACATGAGGTCCATGCGGATAATACCTACGATACAACTAATACTACAATATATCTAATCATTTTGACAGTAAGACATTATGAACAATAATCACACAAGTAAAATTATTATAAAATATAATAAACCCGATTGCCAAAATCATTGAATACGAGCTGGGGCGGTCAGTCATCAAAAACAATCATACTAATAATATAAAAGCAAAAATTTATATGAATGTAAGGTTGTGTGTGTGTTTGTGTGTGTGTGTGTGTGTGTGTGTGTTTGTTACTTATTCACGCTTAAACGGCTGAAGGGATTTGGATGAAATTTGGTATGGAGTTAGCTTATACTGTACTATTATTTATTCTGTGCTTATACCCTGGATTAACACATAGGCAATTTTTTATCCCGGAAAAATGCACGGTTCCTATGGACGGGGGTAAAACCGCGGGGCGCAGTAGTAATACAAAAAACGGTTATTGTGATTTAACTTAAATTAGACATATATTATAGCCTCACGGACTTTTTACACAACTGCCAAAAAAAAGAAGTGTAATGTTTTTAGGATTCATGTGTGTTGTATGCTTTATGTGAGTTCCTTTATTCCATCATAACTTTTAAATGCCTGAACAGATTTTGATGTATGGAGTCTCGATAGAATCCATACATCATCCCGAATAACAAAGGCTATTTTATTTAATTCAATATGCCGGCAATATGGCTCCATTTTCAAATTCGAAAAAACACTTCGAGTTTTACAATATGGGCATCAAATTGAAGTGTTTGATGTGCACATTGCAAAAATATATTATTTATTGCCATAACTCAAAACCTCTTAGACCTAGGGAACCCCCTCAGAGTATTTCCACACAACGGTCCCCCGACTGCAATGATAATTTTATTTATGTATTGTTTTTGTCTTTTTAGTTCGTTTTTGGCAGGCAGCCGCGTTTTTTATGTACTATTAAGATGTAGTATTACATTATTATATAAAACCTCAATAGTTTTTGCAGCGCACGCCATATTATGACGTTTATAGGTACATTTTTGTTAAATTAAATTTTTATATTTTGTTTCGTATGTAAATTTAATTTATGAAAATAATACAGCCTATGTTATTCGCTGATAATGGAGCTTTCTATAGGTAGTTGAAAGTTTTTTTAAAAATAGGTTATGTCTTTTTTGAGTTTATCCATTACACTCAAACAAACAAACATACAAAAAAAACATTCTCTAAATAATATTAGTATAGAAGTATAGATATAGGTTAAATCCCGCGAATATCTGAGGGAAAGGTATAAAGGGATCAATATTCTTACAGTGGCTTGTCAATATATTCCTGTATGCATTATGATACTGTAATGCATACTGTATTCACCGAGACTCACGGTTGACCTTGCATTACAGTATGTAGGCTGAGCGCTGCGCGTTCTCCACGCTCTATTAAAAAAACGGTTATACGCATGAAAAAATGTTTGGAACAACATTTGTTGAAAATGTTATGTTCTACAATTTTGTGATATATTTTAACATCATTGAAGCCATAGAAAACGATATATACGCAACAAAACGATTTTTGCTATCTTTAACCTTGAATAACTTAAGACGCAGACACGAGATTTTATGAGACTTTTGAAACAACTTTTAGAATGCCAAAATATTATTTTTTATAAGTTTCCAGCTAATTCCGAGGTGAAACCCCTAATATGACTGGACTTTTAGAATGGATTTAGTAAAAGCACTACCTACAATACCAATTTTGATGAAATGTAAATAGAACTTCGCTGTATAATAACATAATCCCTTCAAATAATAGAATCTTCCAAATCGGTTAAAAAGTTTCTGAGATATGAGATAAAATAAACAAAAGAAACAGTTGAATTATGAACTCCTACTTTTAGAACACTTAAAAATTCATCACATTTAGACATTGCATTTAGAAGAAAAGACGTTGACAAGTTAACAAGTTGACTTCGCTAACTGACACATTAGGATGCACAAGAAAACGTAAAATAGCAGCACACTCCACGTGTAGGACAAACAATCAAAAACAACGGTATTCATATTGACGTTTCGTTTTCACTTTCTTTTGAAATACGCCATGCAACTGACACTTTCTTGTATTTTTCTTTTACTTTCCTTGAAAATGTGTTAAGAAATAAAACAAATAGTTGGCATTTCATCCATGTGATCAGTTCAATAGTTGGCTGTACTTGTAAGCCTTAGCGTCTTACTAAGTTTCGTAACTCAAAAGACGTCATAACATAATGCTAGTTCTTTTGTGTTAATATCATCTTCATTACCATCAGTAATCGCCTTCTACTGTTTAGTAGACTAATCCTACAGCCAACCAAAGGTAGATCATACGTCATTGTTGTGCTTCAAACGATGTGCGATTTATTTAGGTGTCTTTATTTGAATAATCTAAGCATAGACTCTTTCATATAAACTTGGTAAATCACTTTTAATGCTTTTTTGGAATTTCGTTTGCCGTATAAACATCTAACTAACCTGCATCTAGATACAGTAAATTAATAACGTCTTTGTGTGCAGGATGCAAAGCCGTTATTAATAAAAATATCTTTAAAATTGTGTACTCATTTTAGTGTGGGAGTCTGCAAGTCTGATATGAATTTGTTCATAGGCGAATATTATGCATCATCGTTCGCCGTGTGAACAATAATTATATCACCTGCGCAATAATAAATTATTCATAAAGTATCTTACGGTTGCCCATTGGTAAATAATATGGCTTTATAGTTTGAAGTCTATGAGCTCCTATCGTAATCGACATATTTCTGCTAAAATACATACAAATAAATATTCAATCACAAATTTATTCATAAATATAGGTATACACGTCAAAATCTTTAGTGAGTAAAATTAGTTCAAGTAAGTACATTTAATTTTAAAGACGTTATTTACTATATAATACTTTTCTAATAGAAAAATTTGGGTCACGGACGTGATTCGAACTCGCACACTGTGCCTCAGCGCAGCACATGCCTTTACCAATTCGGCCACCGAGACCTATGCGTCGTCATCCAAATCTTTCCACTAGCTTTTTTTGAACCCGTCTTATGGGGACGGTATCGCCATCTATTAGCAGTATTACTAACTATCAACCAAACACGGCTAAATACGTTAATACGGCTACGTTATTTATTATCCCTATGGAGCATGTTCGTCGAAATATTGATACCGGAATTGATATTCCAAAAGTTTTTAATGTTTATATTTCGATTTGTTCGGTTATTTTCGGCGCTGCCGGGTTATGCTTGCATGACGTGTGCTGAAAAATAAATAGTTTGGCTGATTTATACACGGACAACATTGTACCATCGAGGGCTTATAGCGGTTACCAACGACTTGTTTTCTCGTCCTTGGCTTTGTAAATATTGGGAATTCTAGGGAATGGTCGAACTTTACAATTTTGTGTTAGGCTGCTGAGTCATAGTATAAGAGAGAGGTTTAGACTTGAGGCATAAATAGAGACACTATGTCTATCGTGGACCGTGGGCAGATCCGTGACAAAAAATTGATGACACACAGAATCAGAACAGCTGCGATATTGTCTTAATTTAGGTACACTTACATTATTTGTTTCCTTCACATCATGCAACAGTGGTTTCAACTACTTCTCCTTACCAATTTTATTGAAACTCGAACGAATTCAATCGCCATCACAAAACAAAATTATGATAATTTCCACCTTCTATCATCAAATCCTGATATTGCAGATTTACTACTGCTTAATTAAAGTGTGAAACTTGAGGATCTGATCACACCTAATGTAATCTCTCGTTTCACTTTAAAGTTTAAAATTACACTTGTTGTTTTTGTTGACAAGAAATTCGGACACAACCACCAAAAAATCAACATGCCACTTTCAGGCAATAAACTGAGTTACCAAATTCGTGATTCGTATCGTAATCATAAATTATAAACGATAATAATGTCAATTTGATAATGTATAAATAATGAAAGGAATAAACAGTACGCTCCTTTTACTGTTAAAATTGTTCAAGGATTCAAAGTTGCACACGACAATGCAAAAGAGAACGACAATTATATTATTCCAGTACAAAATGTTAGTACAATTTTATTGTTTAAAAAATGCTGAAATTAAACAAAAAGAATTAATGTAAAGAAATATATATTACGTAATTAAATCGATATTTAAGTTTAATATTGCAAAACTGGTCTGGTCTTTTTGCTCTAGTTTTAAATCAAGGAAAGCGGTTAAATTCAAGCTCATTCAGAATTCAACTTTAACTCGATATGCTGCCCACACAATGCATTTGTGAGATCGATTTACAAGTTGAAAATGTGCTGCGTGATTAAATTTACCGTGTGTATTACAACACTTTGCTCTATTCTTATTACGTTGCCTTTTACGCGTTGGCGTCGGGTTTCGATGTTCTCGGAAGCTTTTGTTATCGAACTAGTAGGTATTGCTAGCTCCGTAGTTACATAGATTAGTATCACACCTGCACAATGCACATGTGTGTAGTTAGTCTGACATACCTAATCATTACACAAAGTTAAGTCGTATCTAATGACTTTTAACAATATAACTTAATATTATAGTCTTATTAAAATCTTATTTGAAGTTGATTAAAAGTCATTTGAAATAATAATTAACTTTGTCATTATCAATTAAATTATTATTGTATACAGCCCCATTAAAAATCAAAGCAAAATTCAAGATCATAAAGCTTGAATTCCTGAGAGCATATTCTAAGCTATTATATTTAATAGATCTACACCACGGAATAAATAATAGTTCAATAATAATAGTATGTTCATAACATACATGTCTGACTAAGTAGTCCGCTATAATTAACGAATATTTACCAATAACCATGTTCGCTATCCATCACGGAAAAATAGAGTAGGTAGAGAAGGCACGTGGCCTCGGAGAGTCAAAACATCTTGAGTCTATTTTTTCTTCTTGAATTATGCTGGGAACTGCTCGAAGATATTTTGTTTGCAAGAAAATGTTAATTTAATCCGAAACACAGTTTAATGGGTTTTTTAATTATTCGTTAGCTCTGAAAGAATCTGGTCTTATTATGTTGGGTTGGGAATAATAGCTTTAGTATTTTTTGCTTTATATATAAAAGTGATGATGAAATTTGATAAGGAGCTCTTCGACTTACATTGCTTTGAATGATTAATTGGTGCCAAAGATATTGATAATATATAATAACAACATTAAATAAACTATGATACATTAATTAGTATTTATTATTTCTTATTTGCGTTTTAATATACATTACTTTGGAACTTTTTACTTTGGAATGGGCATCAACATAAACGGTGAGTACATCACACACTTGAGATACAACAACTCTTATGTATAGGACCAACTCTTATGTTGGCAGAAACAACTTTGAGAAGGAAGCTGATAGGCGGATTCGGCTGGGCTGGGCAGCATTTGAGAAACTTCGTCATGTTTTCTCGTCGCCCATCCCTCAGTGCCTAAAGTCGAAAGTCTTCGACCAGTGCGTCCTACCCGTAATGACATATGGAGCCGAACGTGGACCTGGACACTGACTGTGAGACTGGTTCACAAGTTTCAAGTCACTCAGCGAGCTATGGAACGTGCTATGCTCGGGGTTTCTCTAAGGGATCACATCCGAAACGAGGTGATTCGGCAGAGAACGAATGTCACCGACATAGCTCAAAGAATTAGCAAACTGAAGTGGCAATGGGCCGGTCACATTAGTCGAAGAACCGATAACCGTGGGGTAAACGAGTTCTAGAGTGGAAACCACGTATAGGCAAACGTAGTGTAGGATGCCCTCCGGCCAGATGAAGTGACGATTTACGCAAAGTAGCTGGCAGCAATTACATGAGAATAGCCGAAGATCGGGCTCAGTGGCGCGCATTGGGAGAGGCCTATATCCAGCAGTGGATTAATGCAGGCTGTTGATGATTCATTACTTTAGCATACTTAAACTATCTCTTCCAGCATTTAACCAATTGATTAGGTACCTGATTGCTACTGGCTGAATTACACAAACGATTATATCATCGTCATCAGCTGGAAGATGTCCACTGCTAAACTCCCCCCAGAACGCTACAACTCGGTGCTTGCATCTAAAGATCAGTCCCTAGTCTAGACTAAGGACTGATCCGCAACTAGAGACGAAGTGGTCCGACGAACGCCGCGGGGACTCACTGGATTATAATAATTTCGATTTCATTCAATTCCATATATTTCTCCAGCTCTACTTATTAAATTCACAGAATTCTTTTACGGAAGTAATTAAAATAATTTTAGTAAAATATAAGTCAACAACTCTCAAGCCCAATCATTTTTTAAATGAATTTGCTGTTTTGGTTAGTAATTACCTGTGCCTATTAATGGCTCCTTAGGTTGCCGAACTGCCTGGCCTATGCCACTTGCAGTGCCGTGTGCTGCTCTGTTGTCTGAGCGCTAAGCCGACTTAACATCTGCTCAAGCAATTGCGTTTGGTAAATCGTTTTGGATTTTAATCCCTCCATTATAGGTAGGAGAAAGGTTTGGAGAGCACATATTTAGAATTGTACAGAAACCAGTCCATTTAATACCTAGGATTTGGTATGTTGCGAGCGTTGTTTATCCAAGCCAATCCGTTTATGTACATATTGACTGTGTCTTATAATTATCTAAAGGAATAACTAGCTTAAAAGCTAAAAAAAAACACGTCTGCCCTGCCAAAAATAACTTATGCCTATAAATTATATACTGTTGGAATGTGTTTATCTAGGCCTTTATTTTGATACCCATATCACAGAATAAATAATAGCATAAGCCCTTATTGTAAATTTCGAAGAAAATATATATTTTTCGCCTTCGAAAAAGGAGCCTAAAAAGTTATGGTGGAATAAAGAAACTCACATACAAACATTCATGAATCCTAAACACACTACACTCCTTTTTTTGGGCAGTCTTGTAATAATCACGGACGGGATTCGAAGCCGCATCATCCATGCCTCTGCGCGGCAAATTCCTTTAACCATCAACATCATCTAACTTTATTCTTTACAAAATTATTAGATACTAGCTGTGCCCTGCGGTTTCACCCGCGTCCCTCAGGAACCATTCATTTTTCCAGGATAAAAAGTAACACGTGTGTTAATCCACGATATAAGTTAAGCCGTTTAAGCATGAAGAAGTAACAAACATACACACACACACGCACACACGCACACACGCACACACACACACACACGCACACACGCGCGCGCGCACACACACACACACACACACACACACACACACACACTAAATTTCATCAAAATCCGTCCAGCCGCTATCGCGTGAAAGCTCCCCAAACAAACAAACAAACAGACAACGTTTCACTTTTATATATTGGAATGGATGTTCTCGCTAAGCGAGCGTTAATCATAAAAACATTATATTGAATGACTGGATCTCAGAATAATATTTTCTCTGAGGACTTATTTGCTTTAATTGAATCTAGGAAAGGCTCAATGGGCTAATCGCAAGCTTTTTCTCGGAGTACGGGTCATATGGATTATTAGTTCACCGGCACCAAAGATCATACAATATGATCTTTGACCGGCACGCTGGTCAAGTGTCGTTTCGTGCATTTTGCATGTCCTGAAATAGGACACGTAATAACGAGAGTGCAAAAAAATACTAGTTTTTTTTGTTTTTTTGCATCCTCCGTCCGAACGGTGGTGCGAGCGACCATACCTATTAGGATAATTTGAGGCTCCATTCACGGGCTTTTAGTCTGCTAATTTATTTTATAGCCTCTCAGCCCATGTTTTACGTTTATTTCGTATAATTCGCGGTTCAGCATCAAACAAACGGAATACCTGCTAGTGATGTAACATGGCCGAATTTATGTATTTGCGTATGTGTCGAAAACAGCTTTCATATACTACTGACATCTATAATAAACATTATGGAGTATGTTCCTTAGATAGTAGCTTAGAATTTAATTTAATTATGATTAAAATAATTAAATATAAAGAGTCGTTTTCGTCGATTGACCTTCCAAGAGCAAGGGTACGTTAAGAAAAAGGAGAGAAACCTTTGAATCAGTGAGAATAACATCGGTATAAGTTTTTCGTTTGACCACGATCTCACCTGATGGAAAGCAATGATGTGGTCGAAGGTGCAGCACGCTTGCCTAGTAGTAGATACCTAATCACTCATGACTTGAACACCAGGTGTGTATAATTTAACGAAAACGCTGCGAGGGCAGATCATTCCACTCTTTTGTAGTTCTTATAATAAATGAAGCAGCGTAACGCTTCGTTCTTGTGCGTAGTTATACAACCACAAGCAAGCATATTTCTCATAGTGTGGGATCTACGATCCTTCCCCCCCTACAGCTAAGAACTATCTCGATCACATCAACTTACAAACATAAAAAAACCGAATCAAAATCGGTCCATTCATAGATTTATCTATGGTCTAGTGGACTAATGGACACGTTATTTGGTGGGTTATGTGTAAAGAAACACTAAAATAAAAAAATATTTATCATTCAAATGCATTACAGTCACAGATTACAAGTTCAAATTCGTAGAAAATTCTAGTTTTAGTTGTTTAGGGTAAGACCGTTTAGCGTTTATTCACGAAAGAGTTCTAAACATTTTTCAGAGGGATTTTCTGCCAGCTCATAAAAACAATACTGACACTAATTTTTTCACCAGTTTAACCACACTGTTGCCAGCTATCTATCATTGCTTAAACGTTGTTTAGGCATAAGACGGTCTTCCCTAATGCGACCAAGACGGTCTTTCCAACTAGAAATTCTGAAGGTTAGAAAATTTTCACCGTTAATTTTGACAAAACTAAGGAGTTTTCAATTAAACCGATGAATGGAATTTATGAAGTAGTAATCATAATACCTACTTATCTCAACCACATTGTTCGTGTAGACACTTTTTCTTGATTTTTCGTCAGCGCTGTTCACTTAAAATGGGATATCAAATCACGGCAAAAAATTACATCTTGTTTTCTCTCACCATATTGTCTCTAACGAGATCTTTAGTTCGAATCACACCATAAAATGTTGTACCGAGTGTGATTGAGAACTGCATAACTATGTAAAAACGGAAGTTATAGCCAATAGACGGTCTTCCCAGAGTTGACTTCCCAGTTTTGATTCCGAGTAGTAGGATCATTTAAAAAAAAGAAGATGACTATACTACCTATGTTCGCGGTTTCATACAAAATATCTTATGGGACTTATCAAAGCTTAAATGTTACATCACTAGCAGCAACGGCATTGTTTAAATGAATTAACGGTCGTATTCCCGCTTCCCATTATATCATCAGCTTACGTAGTTATTTATTTGTCAAGGACGATGGATAATATAAATTTTATGTTTCGGAAGCAATTAAACCGTTTACAACTCCATTAGTAAAGAATATCACACCGCTCATTGAAATGTATTATTATCAAGACGAGTCACACTCGTAAATTGTTCGGAGTCCAACTAACACTCGTTAACTTATAATTGTAGTACCAATAAATACGATTTATTAAGAAATATCCTACATTGTTCCTGCAAATATTTATATACCGTTCTTGTATAGGAAAGGAACACGATAAACGTCAACACGGTAAATCAAAAACCGAAAAATAGATCCATCAGTTTTCCGAAAAGAAAAATATGTTCATCTTGTAAAGGTTGGACGGACAGACAGAAGCTTGTGTTTTTCAATGTCTTTATTCATATATTCAGCACTGTTATATTATTAGTTTTACATAACATTATTTTACAGTTTTACTACTGCGCAGAGGGCATTTTTTAAGACAAGGGACGCTAAGATGACAGAGACAATTTACTCTATGGTATTACCAGTGTATTTTAAGTATTGCCAATTACAACATCAAGATTCCTGACAGTATTAATGTATTGATTGATGTATTGATCTCAAGTCTCAATGTGCAACTTTATCGTTCCTGAGTGCTCTTCTTTTATTACTATCATGCAAATAGGTATCTTTGATGAACTTCTCATAATATGATGTACGCGTAAAATCTATACTTAGGTACATTAAAAGCAGCAAGTGACCGTATATTATTTAGTTCGAAATTACCTCATTCGTACCAGAAATGCGACCTTTACTGCAAAGTTATTTACGGTGTACTAATATTTTATGCCAATGTAAATTAAAATTGACACTTGAAGCTGTGCAGTTCAGTAAAGCTAGTTTGCATGTCTTCATTCTGAGCAAGGTGATACGCGCATTAGTGCTTTGTTCATATGAAAAGAATATGAAAAAGTCTGTACAATGAAGAGTAAGTAATTAAGAAAAAAAATGGTCTAGGATTCTTAAAATAAGTTACTGAACAAAAATAAAACATTTAATAAATTCGTGTCTGTTTGTTTGTTAGTTTGTTCGCGTATCACGTAAAAAATACTGGACTGATTGCGATGCGGTTTTCACTGTTGGATAGCTTAGGGTTTGACTTAAAAACTGGTGCACTTGGTATCTCAATCCGATCTAAAAAAAACGGGAAATAGATAAATACTTTTTGACGGCGGAAGGATTTTTTATCAAATGTTGCTATATTGGTATTTTAAGTCTTGGAATAGTACATAGAGTACTTTTAACCTAGATAAATGACCACGCGTGCGAAGCCGCGGGCAAAGCTAGTACTAAAATAAATGTAAATCTTGAAAAAGTCCAACACTTAGCATTTATCAAGATTGTTTAAAAAGCCTCCTTGGTATTTATTTACTTGTGAGTTTCCGGAACGGATGGTTTATATTGTCTTAGTCCAGCCATTGCAATATTCTGTCGTATGAGGTTGAAGTCGGGCCAATTAACCATTCATTCTTAGGAAGAGAGTCTATAGCGCCCTTGTCCATACAAAAGAAAAAAAACTTATCACCCCTAAATATTAATCGTTATTTTTTTGTTTAATCTTGTTCCATTATATAACTACGCATAAACGTCTTCCTTTTTCTAAATTTTTCAATAGCTTCAAAGTTATGATAAGCACCTTAACTGGCGTTTCTTTTACGCTGAAAGATAGGCAAAATGAAAATGCTCTTTTCAAAAATCAAAAAGTTTCTTAGAAAAAACTTATATGTAAGCGTAGTCGTTCTCATAGAGTAACAGACTTTTCTTATTGTCGTTGAGTCGTTATATTCAAGCGATTGACACTAATAACAAAATACACCACAATTTAGGGGGTGGAAAGCGCTTCCCCCAAAACATCAATTCTATCAAAAACGGTACACCTAAAATTCACGATCAGCAACCTCTCTATTGCTCGTATAGAAGATCGCGAGGTGATATAGCAATACACTGACTAACATCCTCACTATTCCCCTTTTTGAAATAATAATCCCAAAAGTAGGTATCACGAGCAATATCGCACGTTAATTAACGTCGAGATTGCGTTAAACCTATAAATTAAACTACTTTCACGGATTACAATACTTCGATAACAAGTTCAGCCAACATTGCACCGTCCAAGTGAATAGTGCAGTGCATATCTCAGATTAATTAACAGAAGCCAATTTGCGTAATGTTTACGAACAGATTTATAAATCGCTATTTGAATGGTAAATACGAAAACTGTAGATATAATATTTATATGTAACTCATTTAGCATTTAATTCACTAGGTATTAGTACCTACGTTCACACGTTCTCTATGGTAAGCCCGAAACAATAAAATGCCGACAAGATATTTACAGTTGAGCATTTTGCTCGTCAGTAGGTACCTATGCCAATTAAACGTACTTATTTATTTATTGGTTTAGGTAAATCTGGAATCCGTTAACTAAACATCAGATCATCGAATTTAAATAAAGATTCAACAGCAACAGTTCCACAGTGTAGACTGCATTAATAAATAATAACACAACTTTTTAATCAATGCCAATAATCCGTCAATGTTCTTTGAAAATAGGTGGTTCCGCGATCTGTGTGGTTGTGGCTTGTGCCTACAATTCACATCAAGGTCTTGGCTGAATCAAACTATTTCTGAACTAATTGAAATAAATATACAAGTGGTTAGTGCAAGTGAGGCCATCGTTTCATACAATAACTAAGAGACTGTCCGAAAGAAAAAAAAAACAAACATACAACTCCTTTTTGAAATCACCTAATATTATCAATCCAGTTCCAGTGGTCGCCAAAAAAGTCCAAAAATTTAATTTTATGTTTTAACTAGCTATACCCGTTGCTTCACACGCGTGTTTATTTCTCTGGATTAAAAGTACTCTATGTACCATTCCAATACCTAAAATACCAATTTGATCCAAATTCCTTCAGCCGTCAAAAAGTTTTAATCGGTTGCTCGACTTCTACTCATCGGATTGAGATACCAAGTATCCCAGTTTTTAAGGCAAACCCTAAGATATCCAACAATGGGAAATGCATTGCAATCGGTCCAGTAGTTTTTACGTGATACGAGAATAAACATTCAGACAGACCCGATTAAAAAAATGACATATTCTTTTGGTTTAATAAATTGCTGTGACATAATCACATACCAAAATCAATTCAAGTCAATGTTAGTTGCTATAAATTGACCCGCGCACCATTAACGTCGTCAAGGGAATTAAGTAATTTCTTTATTTAACTTGTTATCGGACACAATTATGCAAAACGTAGACGTAAGTGTCGTAACTAATTAGTAGGTAACAGTTAGTTGTAACTTCCGAAGAATAAATTATAACTAATTTGCTGTAATTTAATACTAAACTACTATTTGACACAACTTTATACAATGTAGATGGGTGCCCTTTAAGAATGTTAATGTCAGATGTTTTACAATTACAAGCCAACTATGATTAAGCGTCATGTACTCATGACTCTGACCATTAATAAATACATACAAAAATACGACCATATATAATGAAAGGATAATTTACTCACATGCAGTGTTCATGCAGATTTTAATCAATGAGGTCGTCATAATGTCATTGCTGAAATAATTATGTCCTCACTTTTGTGTATGAAGGGGCGCCCTACTCGAGCAATGAGTTTGGCGCCAGAGATTCGGCGAGTAACCGAATTTATTTGTCGAGTAGTGACCAAACGTCACGTACTAAGCCGTGGCGTAACCAGTGAATAGTTCAATATATTTACTAGGTGGGTGGTCCGAAGAAAAACGCGAGGAAAGATCTACGCCAAGACCGTACGTCGTCGCTACGTACATTTACCGGAGAAAAATCATACTAAACTACCTATTAATCATCTACACTAATATTATAAACATGAAAGATTGTTTTTTTTGTGTTTGTATTTTTGTATGTTTTAATCTAAAATACTGAACCGATATTAATAATTCTTTCACCTATAGAAATCATTATATGAGCGAGGACATCAGCGAGGACAGCGAGTACCTAACATGGCCACTATTTTATTTTTCAAGATATTAGAGATACTACGAAAATGTCAATAATACATTATTGTGGTAAAGGTATCAAAAATACTGAACAGAATAACACGTTGCCATAGAACCGAAATAATAATGACTGTTGTCATGGAAACGAAATAATCACAAGCCTGTCAATTAAGTGAGTAATAATGCAGTAGTTTATGATCAAAAAACACCACAATCGTTGCTACTAAAGTTTTTGTACTCGTATTATGTACGCTTACTGGCGCTTTTTTTTAGAATTTACGCCGCTTGTAATAATGCTAAAAGTAAGAACAATGCCGCGGCGTGAGCGCTACTCGTGCGAAGCCGGGGCGAGTCAATAGTGATATATATTTAGATAATGCGATACATTCATCACAGTTACATGATATTTCAATGGCCGATATAATTGGCTACGGAAATAACTACTTCGTGGAATACATCGCTCGCGTTTGCAATAAATATCAAAGAGAGAATACCTTGAAATCTAATTTATTCTCCTGATTCCGAATAATCGGAACAAGAATTCGTTTTGATGGCATCGCTGTGCTAATAAACTAGTGTGCACTACATTATGAACCACTCAAATAAAGATGTTACGCTATCTTCCAAATGTTTGTTTGTTTGTCGTATGAGGTAGTGCTGGCCTCTGATGTCAGAGTTTGTCAAGCCACCTCAGGGTCTCTGGCATGGCTTAACGACTGCTATTAGTCAATAACAGCCGGGACCGACAACTTAACGTGCCCTCCGAAGCACGGAGCGATGGAAAACCGCACATAACTCAAAAAAGTCATTGGTGCGGAGCCTAGGTTCTCCGGAACCCGGTATCGTTGGACATCTTCCAAAGAAATTGTCGTCTTCTGCAAAAACCTTGACTGGTACAGTACTGAAATTTATTGCACTTTCCGTAGAATCATTTTTCAAATAGGTCATGATCACAATCCAAATATCGCAATAAAGCTTCATGATTCACGTTTTTCTAATTTAGGATAGTTTTAATTGAGTTTGTCTAAAATCTTACTTAAAATGGTAGTGTAAATGGTAAGCGTTACCTACACATGTACTTGTTCTAAAGAAAATCAGAAGACCATAAAAAAGTGTGGTCACAAATAACTCATATGTTTGATTTAATAAATACGTAAATAATCTCTGCAGGTGGTACAGTTTTATGAATAATAGTTTTACTAAACTAACTACTAATAGTGTTCTAGTCTCATGTGATTGGTAATAAATATTGTATGGTTACCAGTCGGTACAGTTTTGTGGGGTCACGCGGCAACCGAGTAATAAAGGAGCGCGAGTGGCGCCTGCGCTCGCGGAAATTGAGAATGCGAATGTGAAAGCGAAGTAATGAGACGACCATTACTGAATTCTTGCAAACCGGTAATATTCAGTTATTCGGGAACGAAACAATAGCACAACAACGAAGTTATGTGCTGTGGAGGGTGTAGAGTTTCCTAAAATTGAGGTAGTAATTTTAAAAAACTGATTTGTACTTACCTTTGCTCAAATTTGCACTGCAATATAACGTGGCAATGCTGCCAGCATTGTAGGAACGTTGCCTGCTGGTAACGGCTTATTAGAAAAGTTTATTACTAACTAGGTTTAGTTTAACGTAATAATTGTTTTTTTATGAGTTCATATCTATATATATTCTATACATCTTCTAATCTATACAATTCTATAAATATACATAAACTTACTACATACATACACAAAATTATTAAAACTGACACTTCAATTGTTTGCAATTTCTAAATAACAGCTTTTTACTAAATGCATATGAAAGTTTATACCGTACTTATACTATAAATACATTTTCAAAAGTTTTGTCTATCTGTCTGTCTTTTTGTTCCGGCTAATCTCCGAAACAGGACCAATTTTGGCAGGACTTTCACTGGAAGAAAGCTGCTGTTATAAGGAGTAACTTAGGCTACTTTTATTTTCGTAAAATAATTAACGATTTGCGCAAAAAATATATGAATTTTGACCGCACGGGCAAAGCCGCTAGCACAGCTAGTATTATATAAATCTTAAATCTTAGCCGAACTGCGGCCATACAGTTCCTCACTCCACACACACGCGTGCGAAATTCAACAAAAAGCTAAACACAATCTTACTTATTTACCAGCAATCGTTCAGAATCAATTTATTTAATGTAAGAATTTTATTTTGTCAGCATTTGATAATGGAATTGCAGGAAACGCATATATCCATAATTAAATGCTGACAAAATTAACGAAATTTGCGAAATTACTTTGTTAAGGAATGAAGTTTATGCAATAAAGTTTACATTACGCAAGGAAACTTCATAGTTTTGAAAAATATGATGATTATACTTATTTGAAAATTTGTGTATACAAACATTACACTACAATACCTACGTTTAAAAAATAGTATCAAAACCCTTAGGTTTTAAAACGTTTACTACATATACCCACATTTTAAGTAGTAATATTATTATCAAAACACACAGTCGTCAGAGTAAAACTAAATTAAACCAGCTGAATATATAGTTATTCAAATTGTGGCATTCAGAAAAGGTCAAAAAAATAATTAAAGTAACTCCATGATAATGTTAAGGATAATAATTTTATGTAGCACAAAAGTGTTAATTTAGATTAACACTTTTGTGCTACATAAAATTATTATTATTAAAGGACTACATTTTATTAATAATTATATTAAATGTTAACAATCTTTCAAACCTACACAGTGGCATCGTAGAGAGTAAATTTGACTTGACTTGTCATCAACAAATCAGAACGATTATTATTATCACAATACAAATCGTCAAAAAATTTACTTATAGATACAGAAAGTGACCTGACATATCTGATTTTTATATTTAGTTGCGTGCCCATATCAAATCGACAGTTCCACGGTCTTCAATGGAAGAAAACAGGAAACGTGCCGGAGACAGAGCGGATTCACACTGATTTACAACCGAATGTACGTAAAAGTTAGTGCATAAACGAAAATAGCATTTCATTCATGAGTAAGCCGACACCAGAGGAATATCGAGATATTTACGACGTGCCCGACAGACGGTGACGCAACTTTACAAACCTTCGTCCGGGACTGCATGCGCGATTTGATTTAACTGTATTAGGGCTGCCCAGCCATCGCATGTTTAAAACCCCTTTTAAAGTTTAGAAACGCCAAGAAATTTCAGGATTTGAAAATATTGAATAATTGTTCTAAAATCAAACGATCGGTGCAAGATTTTCTTACCAACTCAAAACAAACATCGTTTGTGTAAAAGCTGATTCAGCCTGCCGATAGTAAAAAAATGGTTTTGGATAGGATGGATGACAACAATACGTTGCAGCTGTAGGTCGCGTCATGTAAAAAGAACGCTGGCGGTTAGGCTGCGCATTAGGCGATTTATCGGTCTATTTGGTGGTATGAGGTGCGGCTTATACTTTACCAATATACGAAGCTGCGAGCGAATGGCTAATTAAAAATTATTTAAAACAATAGGCCTAGTACTTTTTTGCGTGAGTGTACCCATGCGCAAACACATCCCCTCCACTTTCTTGTGCTGCAACAATATTGGATTTCTTAACATCTCAAAAATATAGGTAAAATAACAGGACCAATGGCATGGCATCCCTAGCTGTTGGTCCCTAAAATTAAACCGAGTAATTCGAAACGCGTCTCGCAGTCATACCTATGTATGAACAGTGTACACATCCCTTGAAGGCCGCAGTACGTCCGGCAATCGAGCGGTTTACGACAATGTATACGCGCCCTAAAATACTGCGTGACTCCCTGACCAACATTTTATAACAGCTTATTTTTATATCTTACGGTATTTTAATAAAACGGGGATCTTACGTATCTCTTTAGTGAAATAATAAGTCGATACAAAAATATCGCCCAGTTTCGCAATAGTTTATTATTTCTGTAATATTCACCTTATTGCCCCGAATCGTGAATCACCTCTACTCGCTATAATAATATACAAGTGTTATTTATATTGTTTGTTTAATGATATCATTATTTTCTTAAGTTATGCCGATACATTTTTATCCGCCATCTTTTCATACATTAAATTGGTACCTAGCTATGAATAGTGTATGTTATGATATGAATAATTAGTCTACATAGCTTGCATTAATTTCTACCCACACCAAGTACCAACTTTGCGATGACAGCGTTGTATCTTTTAAAACTTAAACTGACTTATGTATAGCATACATAAAATGGAGAGCTTCTGCTTTTCTCTACGTACCTACTCAAGAAATCGTCGAGCTCCTCTTGTGAGGAGCTCTTCGACGGGGCGTTTCATTTTTTTAAACAAATCCAGTAAGCTCAATTGAGAGTTTACAAAATATTTTACCTACATTATCTTAGTTTTAACCTAACTCAAAACCAGACATCTTTTTTACCTTGTTTCTACCGCGTGCGTATCTTCAGAGTGCACTACAACTAACGAACGCTTGTTCACAAGTCGAGTGGATACCGCGGCTCAACTCAAGTGCTCGCAACGATGCACCCTCGAGTGCATCGGTCATATAATACCTGGCGCCTCGTGTGCTCTGGTTATCTGACCTGACCGGATTGCAAGTTGTATGAATCTGTTATTTTTGTGGTTAGCGTAGGTATATAGCTGGGATTTGTTTTACAACTTTTTGATGTTACTTTTCCTGCTATATCCAAATATATGCGATCAGTTTACTCTGCGATCTTCTTGATTGACTCTATTTCTAAGTGAACCCCTGAATTCCATCTAAAATACCTAATAATAGACTAAAGATTAATATTTTGGCTTTTATCTACTAGCATACGAATTATCATAATATGTTGCCAGACATTCATTACCGCAAATAATCTTAATTTTTTTGTTTGGTCTTCTTTTCCAATAGTCAATTTTTTAATCTACTCTCGGTAATTTTGAGACATTAAACGGTTATGGAGCGTGCGTGGGCGCATTCAAATCGCGATGCTATCGTCTTGAATGCAGGCGGTGTTTTGTGCCGATTTATTTGTGTACAATCGAGACCTTGTGAAACATTGGTTTTGTTTAGTAATACTTATAAACTACTGCTATTCTCATTATAAGAAAAACAAAGATAAGAGAACTGCAACTTACTCTAGCTTTGGAGATATAATTATTCTAAGATCTACCATAGATACTTATATGAAAATTAAAACGTGGCGTGGCAAGAAATGCATATCAGATCATTAGGGCCCATGAGACACAAAACCTTTTTTCCGAGACTGTGACTGCAGGTACATCTATACTTATGATATAGCAATAGGAACGAAAAAGTCTGTACAAAGAAGATAATTAAAAAAGAAATGGTATAGGGTACATAAAATAAGCTACTGAAGAAGAATATAACATTTCAAAAACTTCGTTTCTGTCTGTTTGTCTTTATGTTTGTTCGCGCATCACGTATAAATGCGATTTTGATGTGGTTTTCACTGTTAAATAGCTTAGGGTTTGACTTAAGAACTGGTGTACTTGGTATTTTAAACCAATGAGTAGAAGCGGAACAATGGATAAAAACTGTTTGACGGCTGAAGTAACTTTGATCAAATATTGGTATGTTGGTATTTTAGAACTAGGTCTTGGAATAGTACATAAAGTGCTTTAAAGCCGCGGGTACAGCTAGTAATATAATAAAGCAACCTATAACGCAGTCGCCAGTCAGCCAATCATTAAGTCTATCTGATGGAGCGCTACTTTTATATTTTATAAGAACTGCAAAGGAGTGGAATGCCCTGTCCTCGTTAGTTATTCCAGTAAATTATAACCCAGGTGTGTTCAAGTCTAGAGTGAATAGGTATCTACTAGGCAAGCGTGCTTCACCTTCGATATCATCGCTTTCCATTAGGTGAGATCGTGGCCAATGCCTAGTCAATAATAAAAAAACGTTTACACTATCTTAAAATCTTCATAATTATGCTAAATCACATCAACGTATGACCATCTATAATGAGGTTTTTATAACTACCTACCAATTCAATGACGTTTCGATTGCCACGAATAATTCGATAGCTTATAGATGTTTAATTGCTTCAACATCTTCATTTACATGGAATTCGTGAGCGTTCAAGTCATGACTTGGCTATGACTGCAATATCCTGTTTCTACGTGTCAAATTTTAAATTTTATATTCCTTTATTTGGTATGTGATTTTCGATGTTTTTAGGTGCCTAGATCTTAAAAACAAGTGTTTTTACTAAGCTATTAAATATGCCTAAAAGTACTCGCTTAAATGAGTCTAAACACTAAAGATTAATCTCTTCATGAATGTAAGTATTTTTTTAATATGAACTTATTATTTTATTATTATCAGCCTGCGTCGGCGTCGTCCAACATGAATTTACTATTTAATTAATACCCATATACATTACATACCTACTACTTATTAGTACTTATACTTTCACTTCATATACTTTACTACTTATTAGATTAATATTCATTGATTGTGAATTTGAATAATCACAGGTTTGCAAAAATCTTATATTAAAAATATTAAATTCTGCACTGGCCAGAATTTATATATTATCCTGCCCAGTGCAAATTAGGTCAGTTCTGATTCTCATGATATAAACCCAGTTACATAAATTTTAATCATTCAATCAGTCTCGTCAAAAGCTCTTAAATCATTTTGTTAATCATAATTTTATTGACATCGCCCAATTCATAATACTTTACTGACTTGAAAGGTTACTATCATGAATATAAATTGTAATTACCGTAAGTATCTAAATATCTTAAATAAGCAGCTGATTACTAATTTATATTTGCTCAGGTTTTTTTTAGCTTGCAATTAAAATAATACATGAATGAAATAGTAGAACGCCGAAGGAAAGCAAAGAAATAGTGGTCAACAAAATATTTAAGTTCATGGATATACTTTTTGTAGAGGCAGAAGTACCTTTGTCAGATATTCAACCACCAAGCATTAGTGTACAAACATTTCTGTGTTTTGGTTTGAAGGGCAATGTTTCCAGTGAAATTACTGGGCAATGAGACTTAAAAACCAATGTTTCGGGGTGACGAGTGACGCGCAAAATTTTGCAAACAATGTTCTTGGTGGCACTGCAACTCTTATGGGCAGGCGTGGCGCTTACCATCTGGTAAGCGACCTCGTAACTCAATCAAATAATAAAATTGTTAATATTAGCAATTTGATCAATATGAGTGAGTATATTATTTTTGAAAGGTGGCTTGTGATAATTCTGCAAAGTTTATTTATTAATATTTATATAGCTTTTAGTTAATAATACTATGTATTGACATAAATAAATAAATAAAATACATAGGGAATCTTTCAGCCGCAACACTGCGGGTGATGTGAAAATGAACAAAAAGAAAACTCATCTTGTGGGAAGAAACGCTGGACTAGCTGAGCTATCCATCAAAGTCCTGATTACCCCGCTCGGCTGGTTGCGGTTTGTCCAGCGACCAGGGTATAAAGTTACAAAGAGGCAGATTTAGTTAAAGAGGGAAGGATACGGCACGCTTTAACATCTAATAAACAAAAGCTGGACTAGATACAACTAAAGGCAAACACACCCACACAGCTACATTCCCACCGTCGTGCTTCATTTTCATCAACAAGAAAGATACGAAAACTATAGCGCGAATAAGAGTCACTGCTAAAACGTGCAACACAAATGCCAATAAGATTGTGCAAAGAAGGCCAATTGTGTGCATTGCACCTAATTTAAGCAGTCCGAGGAGCTGGAACCTAATCCTCACACTTTTAATTATATCTACGCATAGAGGTGCTATCTAAGACATAGCTGGTCATAGTCGAGTAAGTCGAGTTGTCCACCTGCAATTAAAAATGTCGCAGTGTGTAAAAAGTGATAAAACGATACCGTTAGATCGTAAATTAATAAACACTTATTCGTCACTTTGCCGGGATCCTGAAATGAGATTAAGCCAACCATTACTATTGCAATTATGAGCAGATTGGTTTTACGTTTCTTGTATTCGACAGATATTTTCCTTTTTCTCAATTACACAAACTCAAAAACGTTTGTTGTTAATAGTCAACATATTGTAAAGCACTTTTACAAGTCAAAAATTATTTTTTTCTTGAACAAAAAAAAACAAACGGAACGAACGAACGGGGAGCAAAAATAATATAAATAGACCAAATCAATAAATTGAGTAAACTTAGTAGGTAGTATATATCTACCTACTCAGTTATATTAAACTCAAAGTATATACTTTGAGTTTGTAAAGGAAACATTTAAATGTGCGAATTCAGAGTTGAAACGAGCACCGGAAGAAAATAACCTTCGACTCTACCGATGGTGTCTCTTAGATACACCTGTATACCAACGCTTATGACGGTTTTTATCGCCTTTATTATGTATCACCTCGAACTCTTTGCAGTTTTATAGTGTTCGTAGTCACTGGTAGACTTACTTTGCTTGTTGAACGAGCGAGTGCGAAGCGCGAGCAAAGCGTCTCCGTTCAGCTTGGGCAAAAACGCTTTCGTATGTCCGGATGTCCGGATCTCTGTTCTCCTCAACAGTTCGCATTTCTTAACCGATCTAGACGAAACTTGGTATACAGATTAAACAAATTTATAGAATATTAGTATTAAGTATTTATAATTTAGTTATTATTATTTAGTCGTCGGGGATTTTTGGGGGGGTACTACCCCCAAAAAAAGGGCATAAAGGGGGCAACTGAATATCTCTGCCTTAGATTTCGATGGTTCTTTTTTTATTTGAAAGGCAGTAACTTTGAATGGGTCTCATAAAAATTTGGTGAAGATCAGATGAGGATCTTTCGCATGATGAGCAGAATAGCAACTCAAAATGCAAACTTTAGGTTTCTACCAATGGAATCAGCCCTTTACCTGCTAGGTAGGGATACTAGTTTTACAATAATTTAATTAGGTGGTGGACATTAGCGACCGCTAGATTGTTTGCAAAAAAGATTGTGTGCGAAAAGATCGCGAGGTCTAATTTTCGCAGAACTACTGGTTTAAATGAATAACAATTCCGAAAACCTAAGAAATCGTTATGAAAGTTTTCGGAAAAAATCCTAAGAAAATACAGCCGAAACTAAAAACATTAAACTTTCAAGCGTCTGTAAATTAATGACCTATTGAAGGTATGTATTCTACAAAATTTAGTTTAACGTCTGTATTCTCAAGTCGTTGCTCTCTATTAAAGTTAAGGAAAGTCAGAGCTATGCCCGGCTAACTGCTATGTTTAACGACATTTTAACGACCTAAATCTAGATTTCTCCTCACTGCTAGCTTTCTAAGCTAACCTAAATTCACGCATAGGTTACTAAATTTAAGTTTGAATGGACTTTCGAATCATTATGTTTTCTAGATCGTGGAACAAATACGAACTGCTCATTTTAAGTATATCTTTATACGAGTATGTTGAACTATGTTCGTATAAGTTCCCAACACCTGTGATAAAACTAAAGACCTTAGCCCGAGCAATGGTGTACCTACATAGTGTAGATTAAAAAGTTAGTTTTTGTTTTAATTAGTTTATTATGTGTTATTAGGTATATCGGCAATAAATATTTTGCATATCATTTCATTTCAAATAATCGTAAGATTTTTTGGCTACTTCAATTTGAATGAAATAATCCTCCAGCCAACACGCATATTCATCCCGCGCGGTTGCTGTGAAGATAAGCAGATTTTCAGGCAATGAGCTGCAGCTGTTTCCTGTGAATTATCACCAACAACTGCGATTGGAACGACGCCTGCCAATGAGATAATTATGGCAAAAACCCCCATAGGAGGCAAACAGCCATTAGCAACCGCTTCCAATGGGGAGGCCGATGTGATGATGATGATGATGTGAAACCTCCGTCAAAAACGGGCTGAGTCAGTTTTGACGGCGGTTTTCCATTCCGACTATATCGGTCTTATTTCTGTTATTAAACCTTAACTTGTCACTAACACCTTGACCTTGTTAACCTTGTTATTAACACCTTTGTCAGATATTCAACCGCCAAGCAGTAGTGTGTAAACATTTCTATATTTCGGTTTGAAGGGCAATGTTTCCAGCGAAATTACTGCGCAATGAGACTTAACAACCAATGTCTCAGGGTGACGAGCGCAATGCAGTGACGCTCAAGACTTTGCAATCAAAGTTCTGGGTGGGGCTGCAACTGTTATGGACAGGCGTGACGCTTACCATCAGGCGAGCGACCTGTCCGTCTCGTCTTACAAAGTAAATATAAAAAAAAAACCTAGGCTATGTGAAATATTGTGTGTAAAAAAAATATCATTTAGATTTGTATCAATCTGTCATTTGACATACTAGTAGGTAAAAGAAGTGTCTCTGAGACGATATATTGAGGGCAGTATAAAATCCATGTCTACGATCCACCTTATATATATACTTTCAACCCGTGTCGGTCTATTATGTTCTGTTCGGCTGCATAAACCATGAAATCGCAATTTCCTGCAGCCTTTGAAGTTCGCCGCATCTATTAGCAATAATTGTTTCTATCTAGGATAACATTTTATCTCGTACACTAGGTATGTGCCATCTGTCTCTAGCCGCAGCAGCCGCTAGCTAAATAAGAGGTGTGGTAATTTTATTCATTCAAAATGAGGGTTTACGTTAGTTTGACTACTAGTTTGAATTAAATAATCACGATTTTATAGTACCTATTCATCCAGCAACTATTCATTAAATTTTTGGAACTTCTGTATTTCATTCGAAACTTTCAGTATTTTCATTTGCGCGTAAATAGGAAAGTATAATTTATAGCGGGAATCGGTCCTTGAATAAGTTCATTTTTAACCCCCGACGCGAAAAGAGAGGGGTGTTATAAGTTTAGGGTGTGTATATGTGTGTGTGTGTCTGTCTGTGGCATCGTAGCTCCCAAAAGAATGAGCCGATATTGATGCGTATTTTTTTTCGTTTGAAAGGTGATGTAATAGAGATGGTTCAAATTATTATTACATCATCAGCCTATATCTGTCCACTGCTGGACGTAGGCCTCTCCTAATGTACGCCACTGAGCTCGGTCTTCAGCTCTTCTCATGCACTTTCCTCTAGCCGCTTTTCTCAGGTCATCACTCCACCTGGCTACAGGGCGTCCTACACTACGTTTGCCTGAACGTGTTCTCCATTCGAGATTTTGTCTACCCCAACGGTTATCGGTTCTTCGGGAAATGTGACCACCCCACTGCCACTTTAGCAAGCTCTTATCCTTAGAGCTGTGTGTCGGTTACCTTGGTTCTCCGTCGGATATCTTCATTACGAATCTTGTCCTTCAGAGAAACTCCAAGCATAGCTTTCCCCATAGCTCGCTGAGCGATCTTAAGGTCAAATTATTATATCTACATGTTATAATTTAGCATATTTATATTATTCCAAAAATAATATAAATACGCTTGTTTTATATTATTTGTGGAGTTCCATTTACATATGAAAGTGTACACATAAACACTTTCGTAACCATTATATTATGTAACCATTTAATTAATAAAATAATAACTGATCCATGTCTCAACAAGAATAAAATAAAATCTAAATATGACGAATAAAAGTTCTTTATTTGTTTCAGATCCTACAAAGAGCCGTGAATAACGCAGTGAACAAACATGACGTCTCTTTTATAACATCCGTCTACTCAGTGTAAAATATGAGTTCTGCCAGAACACAGCAGTGAGTGAGTGAGTGAGTGTATCTAGCAAGTGTAGTGAGACAAGTGAACTAAGTGCTACAAAATGGAAGCTTTGGAAAGGAGACACATCGTCAGCCTGCTGGTCGTAGCATTGTATTTACTTTGTAAGTATGCGAATACTGTCAATTTACTGTGCCGCGTTTGTGGTATATTAAACTTTGGCATAAAACTAGGATACCATCTCCAACAAAAATATTCAAAAACAAAAGAAAACAATAAGAGTTCTGAAATAAGAAATAGCTTAATAGCTAAAAAAAACGCGCCTGCCCTGCCAAAATAAAGCTTTTGCCAAAAAATTATAACTGTTGGAATGTGCTTGTCAAGGCCTTCAATTTGATACTCATGTTGTAACATTCAAAGTTTTTTCCGAATTTTAAAATGGAGCCATACTGCCGCCATGTTGAATGTTTAAAAAATATAGTCTATGTTACTCGGGGGATGTTAGGATTCTAACGATACCCCATACGTCTAAATCTTTTCAGGCATTTAAAAGTTATGGTGGAATAAATAAACTCACATACATACATGAATGGTAAAAACAATACACTTATTTTTTTGAGTCGTGTAAATAGTGAACTTTTCAATTAAGCAAATAGGCAGAATACACAAACAAGCAAGCTCTTTGAGAAAACCGGTGAAATAAAATAAATAAAATGTTATTTTTTCCCTGAAGCCTGTACTATTATTTATTCTGTGCCTGAAGACAAGGTGTCGATATATATTATTAGATACTAAACAGGTTGTCCCAGGAAGTTGTGACATGCGAAGGTCCCGAAGTAGAGCGCCCTCGAATAATTAGTATATGTTTCGCGATTTTTGATGTCTTAAAAAAGGGTAATTACTGGACTACCAACATACAACAAGTAGGTATATTTTTTGACAAAATCGTGAACAACCGACTTCAAACGCTTGTAGTTCACGAACGCTCCAACCAAATTTTTTTTATTATCGGAACTGGTTAAAAAACTACGTAACCGATTTTGATAAAAAATTTATAGGATCAATCTGAAAGTATATCCTAACAAATAAAAAAATATTTTTGAAATCGGTTCATAAATCACGGAGTTCTGAGGTAACAAACATAGAAAAACATAAAAATCGAATTGAGAACAGCCTCCTTTTTTTGAAGTCGTTTAAAAAGTCAACTGAATGCTAGTGTTACTTTGGTCAAAATTTATGTCGAAATCTGGAGGTGTGTAAAATAAAAATAAAAACGGAAAAAATATCAAAAATTGCGGAACATATTCGGTTATTCGGGTGCACAGCACATGGCACATGAGTGGTGCTCTACCCCGGGACCTCCGCTTATTACTACTTTCTGGAACCCCTGTATATTGATGAACATCTACATCTTTTTTTCTATGTACTTCTGTAGATTATATAAAAAATAAGTTCAAATACTAAAACCCGACTACTGAAAAAGTATAATTTGGCCACGGCAACACTATGAACCACTGAACATCACTATGAATATGCAATATTACAATTTCAGATGAGAATATATTTTTCTAATTCCATACATTTTTGAGCGTGATTTTTCAGTAGTCGGGTTTTGGTTTTGGAACTTACTTTTTAGTTAAATATATTTTGCGGTTATAATATTATCGGGTGCATGCAAGCAAAGCCGCGAGCAACAATTAACAATGTATATATTGAAATGTGCTAATTAAGCCCTTGAAATGTGCTAATTAAGCCCTTTCAATTAATATCAAGGCATAACTAAAAAAGAAACTTCATGTCCTGTAGGGCGTCATATTCAATTTTATGTGACGTCACATAGCCAGCGGACGATCAAGGTTTGTCAATTTGACAAATTATGATAAATAGTTTAGAGGGAACAGAGGAACATACATACATACATACATACATACATACATACATACATACATACATACATACATACATACATACATACCGGTCAAAATCATAACCCTCCTTTTTGTTTCCCCGTAGTTGGGTAATAAAGACATTTTATGTAAAGTGTTTTACAGCAACTAAAATGTAAATTAGTCAAAAGATATTAAAATCAATCTCGAACTAAAGACGGTACCTACCCATGTATGAGTGAGTGGCGGCCTTGTTGGATTTACCACCAACGCGGCGGAATACGTTGACGTATAGAGCCAAGCAAACTCTGTGAAATTAATTGTGGCTATTATTTCAGCGGTCAGCCAGCAGAATATTGCGGGTTTGGCCAGCTCTTAAATGTTTCCTGTCGGCAAATAAACTCAATTGAGCCGCCGCTTCTGGTCAGCAACTGAAACAAAATTATTCAGGAAATGTTACAAATAATAGGTACCTGTAACTCGTTCGCGAATTATCAGAATTTTTGTTTTCTTAAAACATATCACCGTTTTTTTTTAAATCGTTAGAGCTTGTTTTTTTAACAATTACATTACTTTAAGTAGTTCTTGTAATATTTTGATGAAGACCACCCACTTTTACAATCATTCGTTTTAATACCTCTTCCTTGCCTAGATAATTTAGTCCATTCATAAAGTTTTATGTCTCTCTTCAATCACATACTTTTATTTAGGTCGAATTTAATGTGCCAGCTTCATAATCAATTACCTCATCTGTTGAAATATAAGAAGAAAAGTGTCCTTTTAATAGTAATAAGTATATTATAATTTAATGTGCCAGCTTTATAATCAATTATCTCATCTGTTGAAATATAAGAAGAAAAGTGTCCTTTTAAATAGTAATAAGTATATTATAATTTAATGTGCCAGCTTCATAATCAATTATCTCATCTGTTGAAATATAAGAAGAAAAGTGTCCTTTTAAATAGTAATAAGTATATTATAATTTAATGTGCCAGCTTCATAATCAATTATCTCATCTGTTGAAATATAAGAAGAAAAGTGTACTTTTAAAATACGGTCTTCAATCAGTCTTTTAATTAGTAATAAGTATATTATAATTTAAAAAAAACTGTAAGTATATTCAAAATAAATTGCGAATAGCATTTTGATGGAGTTTTTTTCCTCAGAATCGTTCCACGTATCGCAAACATTAGCGTTAATTTCGCTAATGTTTGCGATTAAAAATAATGTCATGCAGTCCGGTTTTAGCATTAACGGCCTTGGATGAAAACTTGTTTGCGAATTCTCGCCTACCCACTTAAAAACTAAATTGCTAGCTACCGTTTCCGATGAGTCCAAGATAAGATACACAATGGACAATATTTCAACATAAGTGAATTTGCGTGAAGTGTTTCAACGAGGTTATAATGAAAAATCCCGGGCGTTGACCTCTGCGGTTTCAGTGTTCTGTAGTGTTTTGACAGGTTTAATTAACGGACAAAAGCTGCATTTCTCACGCTCTCTTTCACTGTTTTATAACAAGGTCTACGCGTTTTTGACAATACCGATTGTTTGTCGCCAAAATTTACATCTCTCCTCTATTCCTTTCCTGTCCAAATCATTGTATCGAATCAACTCTCTTTCTGGGCATGCCATGGAGTAGGTACAAAATAAACTTTAAATCAACTATAGAAAATTACGATTCTGACTGAGAAAAATGTAGGTACCAACTGCATCATCATCTATTATGTGCTTGGCTTTAAAGTAAGATATTTCGCTGTTATAGACTTTTAAATTTAATTGTAGACCAGCTGCGCCTCGCGGCTTTTCGCGCATGGTCAATTTTGTGGGTCGGTAAAAAAACATGGATTTTAATTTTATTGCAAGGAACCCCAATTATTTTTATAAAATTAATGTAGCCTTAGTTACTCCTTATACATCAGTTATCTTACAGTGAAATTCCCGTCAAAAACGGTCGAGCCGTTTTGGAGATAAGCCGGAACAAACAGACAGATAGACAGACGGAACACTAAATATTGTTTTTATTTTATAAGTACTGTATATAATTTCATTAATTTCATGTGCATTTAGTAAAAAGCTGGTATTTTGATAACAAACAGACACTTCAATTTTATTTATTTGTATACAATAGATATAGATGATAGACAAGCACAAATTAAAACCCCAATTATTGATAAGAACCACCTCGATCACATCAGTTTTCAAACATAAAGACTGCATCAAATTCGGTCCATTCGTTTGGGAGCTACGATGCCCTTCGAGCATATATCCAATTGGATATATGCTCGAAGGGTGAACACACACAGTGACACAGTGACACAGTGACACACACCCTAAACTTATAACACCCGTCTCTTTGTTCGGGGGTTAAAAATATACATGTAAGATCATAATAATGCTAGTACATATTCATGATCATGATTTTTATATTTTTTCCCGACTAAGGCGAAGCTAGGGAAGGGTAATGAGTTTAACAGTTAGTCATGTATGTATGTTTGTATGTATGTGGATGTTCCACCACAGCTTCGCCACTATAGGTCCGATTTTGACAAGCGAGGTGTCAATCGATCATTTATACAGTCAGGCTATTTTTTACCCAACCGTGGTCGGATTTTCGTTTTTGAACTTCTGTTTTGTTTCTAATTAAGTTCATATTAGTTTGTCATTTTGACGTATTTAAATATTGAAATTCTTCACTTGTATTTCCCGTTGTTACGACCGAAGACTCTTACCTGAACTCTCCCCCTAATGCGCAGGTCTGGTGGAGGGGCAGCGCAACAACACGAAGATGTCGTACGTGTGCCCGCCCAACTTCATCCGGCTAGGGCACAGCTGCTACTTCTTCAGTGAAGAATCTACCTCGTGGAAGAGTGCACTCTTCGCTTGCAAGGTACGTTCTACGTCTAGTTCTCATTCGTTTCTTCTATAGAATTACAAAACTACAATATCATGTAACCAGTTACATCTTCAGGGCAAACCTATGAGACTTAAAAACCAACGTCTCAGAGTCTTAAGTTCTGCTGACACTGCAAACGTCCAGGATACGATTGGTGACTCAATTTAGCTAAACTTCAGATTAATAAACTGTGTATACCTACTTGTATCAGAATCAAAGAGCATCTGAATCGCAATCGTCTCGAACTTGAGATTATTACTTACTGTGCCTTTCTACAAAATTGCTTTTATGGCAGTAATTTTACCTTTTATACGCATTTTACGGGCCTTGGTGAATAAGCTTGCAGAATAGGTCAAACACCTCATATCACCTTTTGTAAATAAATAAATAAATAAATATCTACGTTGAATAATTTTAACGGCTTTTCTTATCTGATTTGTCATTTCACAGTCGTTTCATCTTGAGAAAGCGTCATATTTAAACGTTTTAATAGAAATGCTAATGAACATTTATAAAACCATTCTTAAATCGATGATATCAATTTAGATAACCCTGAAAAGATACTTAAGATTCTTCCTGTTTGTAAAGGAATGTAATCTTTTTAGAGTTCCGTATCTAAAAGGTCTGAACGGAGCCCGTCTATTTTTTTCTACATTTAAAGGGCTTTCGTAATAGGTAACCGGTTAAACTATTCACTGAATATGATTAACTATATTGGAAATCCTACTTAAAAAAATGGGCCTCATAAAAGTACGGAAGTTACGGAACCCTCTGTGCGCGAGCACAGCTCGCACTAGGCTCGCACTTGTAAGGGGGTTGCGGGGGGAGAGGGGTGGTAACGATGGGGGAGCGGGGAGTGAAGTAGGTGGAGGAGGCTTGAGGGAATAGTGTTGTGGAGAAGTGGTAAGGAGTGAGGGGATGGAAGGGAGGGGTTTGTTGCGGGTGGGTTGGCGGGTTTTCGGGGGGTGCAAGAAACAGGGGTTGCGAGACAAGGGGCTTTGGGAGGGTGAAGTAGGCGTAGAAGGCGTTGGAGGGGGGAGGGGAGAAGAGGGTGAGAGGAAGTAGCTGCGGTATAGTTTAGTTTTTCATACCAACTCTTCCCCACAATCATTAAATAGCTTTTAAGAATCTCCAAATAAAATTTAGTTTGAATTAGTAAGTTGAACTAGAGAATTGACACCATTGACTAGCTCCAGGGACTAATGTTAAGGACATTATATTCATACTTCCAATAAATACCGATCTACCAGTCAGGTGACCCCTCGCCGATGAATTGGTTGTAGAGTCAGTTGTCAAATTAACTAGGTACTTTACAACATTTTAATTACCGATTGACCATCCAGAGCCGTTCTTGCTTTTATCGTCTAGTAATAAAATGAACGCTCGTTAGCGATTCTTTTTTCTATAATTGTTAGGTGTGCATTTGTGTTTAACTATAGGCCATTCAGCATTAATAAAAGTACCCACCTAATTAGATCTTTTGTTTCTAATCTGGCATAAAATGAGATGAATTATGAGAATGAAATTCTCATGTCATTCCGTTTCATAAAAGAATACAAATCAGATTAAAATCAGTCTTAGTAGACAGAATGAGCTAGGTCCATATCAAAGCTCGCATGGTATCAAATATTTCGAAAAATGGAGCTGGTTTTAGTTTTCAGAAATAAATTAAAAATAGCTCTAATTTAGTGCGGAAATAAAGGCTCGTTGGTACTGACTTATTACGTTCATTTATTTTACTGTGTTTTTTTTTTCTAATTCCATAATATTCTGACAAAAACGGAGCGAGTTTTGTTTTCAGTACAACTATCTACATCTATTTATCTTACGATAAAGCAGTAATTGTCAAAAAGTTTTTACAATGAGAACCGGGGAAGTGTTGGCATGAAAAACTATACCACACCTATTTCCTCTCACCCCCTTCACCCCTTTCCCTCCCGCGCCTCCTACGCCTAGTTCACCCTCCCATAGCCCCTTCACCCGCGCCCCCTCTTTCTTGCACCCCCCGCGAACTCCCCAACCCACCCACAACAAACACCTCAATTCCATCGCCTCCCTTCAATCCCCTCACTCCTTACCACTCCCCCACAACACACCATTTCCGCACGCCTCCTTCGCCTACGGACCCTTACTCTCGCAGCCTCATCCCCCCACAACCCACCATCCCCCCCGCACCTTTCCCACCTACTCCAACCCCCTCCCGCCCCCGGAACCCTTTTCTCTTCGCCACCAGTTCCCCCCCACCCCTGGCCGTGCACAACACCACAACACAATACACCCTTAGTTCTGTCGCACTCACGTCTTAGTTCTGTTTAGTCTAGCTTAGTAACAAAAGAATCTGTTTGACAGGACTAAACTTAAATTTAGCGTAGTTTAGTCTAGTTGGCAACAAGATAATCGACACCAATTCCACTAAAACCGACAAAACTAGTTGAGACTTATAAACGATTTAAGAAAGATATGTTTAAACACATTTTTTTGTATGTAACGGATTATAGTCTAATTAATTTGAAAAGTTTTATTAATTCATAGAATATCAAAACACTAAAATCTGCTAAAGATAAGATGAAGAGCTGATAATAAATAAAACACTGTTCTCGCGCTTTCTTTCACAACCAATTATGAAAGCTGTAATCAATAATTGATCTAATGAATCAACAATTCGCAAGAGGCGCCACAGCTTAGATAACCCGTGCGAAAAACGGGTCGGTATTATGCGGCTGTTAATTAAAACAAAAACAAATACACTTTTTGTACTGCGAATTACAGGCAATTTTTCAGTTTGATTTAGGAATTAGTGGATAACTTATGATAAGTGTAGGTAATAAACGTAAATAAAGCACAGTCTTCTGTGCAGGTACAGGATTCAAATGAAATGGAAGGTTAATTAAGTTGAAAGTTAATATGGCAAAATGTTCGATAAGTATATAAGTACATATAGTAAGTTTTTTGTAAATAAATGCTTCGATATAGACATTTGCTTTTCCCAAAGTTTAATTTTCCCAGAACAATTTCAAACCTAAAAAGCTGCTAATCCGCGATTAAAGTTAAATAAAAAATGATTGGTTTCAAACAATCCTGTAGCACAAATTATACTAGAATTGCTCTGGTTACAAGGCATTTTAATATTACATTGTTATGCGTTAAAAAAAAGTAATTTTGTCCATTTAAACAGAACTTCCTAGCGGGGACATGAATTTGTACCGACTCCAAACTAATCTCAAAAGAAATCCTGATTAGAGGAATTAACATATCCGCAAATATCAGGCACAGAACAAATGAGGCATGCATGCTTCACAAATATGTCCAAGTCAAATATTGTGTTCTCACGTCGTCGTAGATTTATTGTCGAACTATGCGTCGGCATTCTTTGTGTTTTTTGTTAGGACTCGTACAAGGAATATTAAATGATAAATAGTTTTTGGGGATGTGAATTGTTTTACTAATTATATGCTTATTACGGCGCTGTGAGAAATTATATCTATTGTTACCCGACTGAGGAGGGTTATGTGTTTGGGTTGTATGTATGTTTGTATGTTTGTACTTTTCATAAGCGCGTCCTACAGCCTAAACGGCTTGATGGATTTTGATAAATGTGGTATTATTCGATTCGTCTTGACCACGAGAGTGCTATAGGATATGAAGTGTCAATAAAACTAATATGGCGGCTGATAGCTGCTATGTTGTATTTCAGATGGAACAAACAATTACCAAAACCTATCGAGTGAGATATCAAAATACAGGTCTTCAAAAGACGATTTCATAAACATATAATTCTTTAAACTAAACAGCAGTTTTCTTTTAAACTTCTTACAAAATTGACAATTTTAGATTATTCAAGTTAATGTAAATATTTTACTCTAATGTTGCAATAGCAACAATTAGAGTAAAATAAAATATGTGAGTAACAAAGAAACATTAAATTTATATAGATAATAGCTGTGCCCGCGGTTTCACACGCATCCCTTAGGAACCGTGCATTTTTTCTGTTAAATAGTAGCATAGGTAAGTAGTTAATCCAGGGTACAAGTTTTTTTTATCACTGTCTAGGCAATCGTTTGACCACGATCTCACTGATGGAAGCGATGATGTGGTCGAAGGTGTAGCACGTTTGTCTAGTAGATACCTATTCACTCTTGACTGAACACACCAGGGTTATATTTTACCGGAAACACTGACGAGGGCATGGCATTCCACTCCTTAGAAGTTCTTATAATAAATGAAGAAGCGTAACGCTTCGTTCTTGTGCGAGGTATTTCAACCATAAAAGGATGGCGCTTTGCCGATCGTCTAGTCACTAGTCGTACGGTAATGGAAAGGTGATGGGGGAATCATATTGTGCAGTTCTTGTGCACACTCTCCATAGTGCAATCTGTAGAATACCGACAGGTTTGCGACCTCACGTCGATGCGCCAGACTTTGAAGCTTACTCTTTACCAGAGTGTCATCTCCAATGAGCCTCATAGCACGTCTCTCAATTGAATCCAAAGCCTCGAGCTGATACTTGGCAGAACCGTCCCAGAGGTGGCAGCAGTACTCCATACAAGATCAGACCTGTGCTTGGTAAAGATTCAAAAGCTGTCCCGGTGTGAAGTACGGCCTAACCTTAGACAAAATACCAAGTTTCTTTGCTACCTTGGCTTTGGATTCAATGTAAGACCCAAAATTCAGGTTCTATGTGAGTTCGACACCCAAAAGCTCCAGATGGTCGCCTAATGGTATTGTTACACTACGGAAAGCCAAAAAAGCCAAATCCGTACAGCCGTTTAAGCGTAGTATCAAACATGCACATATATACAAACTTTAGTCATTACAATACTAGTGAGATTATTTTTGCGGGCGGTCAGCTCGTAATTTTGTACTCAATCGGGTTTTTTGTATTTCTATAATAATTGTACTTGTTACATTATGTGCTCAGTGCGAGCTCAGTGGCGTGCATCGGGAGAGGCCTGGGTGTATTGCAATGGACGGTATGATGATGTAACATTATTGCTATGATAAGAATGTATCAGGAATGGTAACCTACTCTTCTGCAAAAGTCCACTTGAGCTACTTCCAGTGTCAGTGTCATCCATCAACGAGAAGTTTGCAAACATTTGTATTTGGATCAAAGCATTTGAAAAGATGACGGCTTTAACTTATCAATAAACTCCGTCGCTTTCATTTAGATAATAACCTTCCGATCCCACCTACTGTCGGGCCAGCTCATATTGAAGCACACTTTATTTGTCATGTTGCAGCTTTATCCCGCCCGCGACTTCGTACGCGCGGACTACTAAAACAACGAAAAAACATCCTATAATAGATAACTCTTTATTGAAACACACAAATAAAAATCTTGCAACTAAAAAAACAAAATTAATAATAAAGTGTCACAATGGGCGGTCTTATCTCTCAGAGCGATTTCTTCCAGACAACCGTGCATGGAAAGGAATAACGGAGGTAATAGGGACGGTGGTTTCAACCAATAAATAAATACATAAACCATAAATAAGCACTTAAAAATTACAAAATAATAATGAAATTAATTGGGAAAACACAATAGAAAATTGGAACAAAATATATAAACCTAGTAGATACATACAATTATATAAAATAATAAACATACATACATACTTACTTACATACTACTATAATACATATACATATACATAAAAACATACCTACATACATAATAATAACAGGATTAAGATGTAGCATCTCAGCTAGAGTGATAAATAGAGCATTTTAACACGATGTTTAAAAACGTATGTAAACATGTTATTTATTAATATATTATACTATACCTATGTTATTTTAGGATATTAAAAATTCATGCAAAAGTAGGTATAGCACTTGGCTCTTGATATTTTTTGACAGACTTGTTATTTCGTTTCCATGGCAACCGTTCCTTACAGCGAGTAATCAACATTTTCCAGCTTTCCCGTGGACACTTAAAAAAAACGGGATAATAAGTATTCTATGTTTTAATCCTGGGTATAAGCTATATTCATTCCAAATTTCATCAAAATCCATCCAGCCGTTATCGCGTGAAAGCTCCCCAAACAATCAAAAAACAGACGTTTCACTTTTATTTATTGGTATGGACTAGTGACTTAGCCGACTAGTCGTAACTTCTAAAAAAAACGCCATTAAGCGTAATGCAAATTTTTTGGCAGCAACGATCGTGATGTTTTTGACCACAGACAACTGCCTTATTACTTATGTACTTGACAAACTTGTTATTATTTCGTTTCCATAACAACGTCATTCCGTTCTGTATTTTTGATACCTTGGGTTACATTATTGCAATTTTCGTAGGAATCGCAAATTTTTTGAAAAATAATATACCTACTGCCCATGTTACTCGCTGATAATGTAGCTTTCTATAAATGAAAGAATTTTCTAAATAGGTTCAGTATTTTTTGAGTTTATCCATTACAATTAAACAAACAAACAAACAAAGTACAAACATTCGAACAATCAAATCTTTCCTCTCTAAAATATTAGAGTTGACGAACTAAATTTGACATCTTCTCGCAAACCACCCATATCCTTATTCATATTCAACGCAAGCCAAAGTATTTCCAGTAAGCATAATTAAAATTCACAACTCTGTATATTGCTCCTCCCAGTATTAGCATACGAATGCGTGTAGCGGACACGCAATGTGATGCAAATCGTCTCGTTTTGCACTTCTCGGTATTAATGTTAGAATTAAGATGAATAGAGATAACCATAATAATGTTTGCGTTGTATCAGCGAGAGATCGCATTTAGATAGCGAAGCTATGTGATGTGATTGAAATTGACGTTTAGTTTAGTTGACAAACTTTGCTACATTTAATATACTGTATAACACAGCAGTTAGAGTTAGATAAAGTAAACTGAAACGACGAGATTTTACAGCTCAGAATAAAATAATAATGAATCTGAACGCTGTCTTTCAGTAAAATGAATTGCGTTTTCATTGTCTTTCAACAGATAATTTATAGGAAAACTAAGGGCGCCGTGCAGCTTACGACTATTTTGCTCAGAATAGGTGCAGTAAATAAACTTACGTCTATTAGTAAAGCTGGGCGCTTATTCACTATGCCGCATAAAATTCCTTGCCGAAAACGTGTGACGTCAGTACGATTCCACGAAGATATCTTAACGCGGCGCGTTACTTGCGTGAAGGTCATAGCGAATAAGGGCCCTGTACAGAATTTCCTCTTCATTGATATTATCAAAACAAATATTTCAAAACTTCATGATATTACATTTTTATTTTATTATATGCCTATTAGAGTGCCTTATGTTACATGTCTTTGTATTTCAATAAATCAACACATCACCATGCTTGTTTCGTCCGCAAAGAATTCGAAACAATATCTTACCTTGGCATTGTTTAGCTTACAATAGAATACTGCTGTTGTTTGTTTAGTTTTCCTTCATGTTAATTTTTTTCAGGGCTAATTCATTTTTATTACCTACTTATTCTTCCTATTTTAGAGCCCCGCTCATGTTGGTGGTGTAATTTTCAGCTTTCTCTATATTCGGCCAAAGCTTTAGACTAACATGACATTACATTTGTCTTCTCTTTTATCTGATCAAAAATGTCATTCTAGGTTCTACCTCTTCCTCTCTTCCCTTCTATCTTCCCTTCTATAGTGGTTCTTTTCTTATGAAGTTGTCATGTCGTAAAAGGTGGCCAAACATGTTTCCTCTTCTCCTTTCTATGGTCGCTAGTAAGTTTCGTTTTTCTTGGACGAGACTAAGTACCACTAAAACTAAGTTATTGCCTACACAGAGTTAAATTTTCTGAAGCTTTTGAAGTAAGTAAGTTTATTTTTTCATATATAAAATTATGTCCGATCGAGATCTACACCAGGTTTTCCACCACCCTGCTTCCAGCAGGTGCAGATGGTGTCAGCTCAAATGAAGTACAAGCATCAGTGTTGAAGTCTACTAGACTATCTAGACTGTAGTACCTAGAATACTAGGTAAAAAAAATCTAAGACTAATTAGCAGCTAGATGTCAATTTATATGCACCTTCAAAACAAAATGGATGCTTGTGCTTCTCTAACCAACGTTCCTTCATGACTTGTACTTTCAATTACATTGCATTACATTAGTGAAATCTAAATGTGGATTTACATTACCCGTTAAGATTTCAAATATTTAGCCATTTGCAATTCTCTTCAGCAAGTTGCCTTAGCAACTCTTAATAGGTAAATGTGTTCAACAATATAAAAACGGCTGGTTTCCGTGTTTGTTTGACGGCCGGTTGGTCTAGTGGCTAGTGACCCTAGGAACGAAATCAAACGGTTGCGGGTTGGAATCCTGCAAGGTACAATCATTTGTGTGATGAGCAGAAATGTTTGTTTCCGAGTCATGGATGTAATATTCGTATTTATGTATGTTTATCCGTTATCTAGTGCCCATATTACAGAGTATCCTAGTTTGGGGCTAGGTAATTGGTGTGGAATTGTCATTTATATATATATATATATATATATATATATATATATATATATTTATATTTAGCCATTATATATATTTATATTTCCACAGGTTGTCCAACAGCTGGAATCTTATTGAACTTGTTTGTTTGGCCAATTATAATTGAAGGAATATTATTCATGTTTTATTTGGAGGATTAAGTAGTATAAAAATGAGTCTTGAAGATCCAACGAGACCAAGCCAACTATTTACTCATATTTTATAAGCAAAATGTATCAGGGAGCTTTTGAAAACCGCGAGCGCCGAATGTACGATGAAATGAATTTAGCAAAAACACACTGCGCTTGTTCATATTATGTAATATTCATTCGCAAATCCGGCTCATTCAATAACTCAAAGAAAATAACCATTATTCAAAATAATTAAAACTATTAGCAAAAATGTAGCTCAATCAGAGACCGCATCTAACACTGACATAGTTAGTATAAGATTAGATACGCGAGACATGCTGGTGTGGTGCCAGCACACGACGATCATAGCATTCATCTCTAGTGATGCTACCAAACTACATAGTACCTAGTACTGAAAAAATGAAAATATCAAAACGAAAAGCTTTGACTGATGTGCGAAGCAATTAATATTCGCAGAGCCAGGTAATACTACATGCAAATTTATAAAAAAAAATATATAAAAATAAGTTTAATATATGGTACGCACAAAATAAACAGACAGGTATAGATTTTATGGACGTTACTCCGTGGTACAGAACCCTATTAAAATACATAGGTAATCGGATTGCCATAGAAAGTGACCATAGAAAGGAGAAGAGGAATATGCTCAAAAAATCAATTAAATCGACTATGCGTAATTATCAATTAAGCATAATTTAAGTAGGTACCTAGGTAGACCGAAAAGAAAAGAAAATTATTTCATTACCATCCGTAAACCTAACTTCTAATTACCCAACATCGGATTCTCCAATCCAACCCTATGAAATAGACCACCCTGTCAGTACGTAGGTTCAATGCCTGCAATCCGCATAGTTTGTTTACATTCCATTTCTACGTCATTTCCTAGTTCACGATCTATGTTCATCGAATCCGTTAATTGCGGTTTTCTCACCATGTGCTGAAAAATATTATTATTTTAAATGAAATTAGAACACCATAACATAACCCATATTTCATAAAAGATGCGATATATTCTTTTGTATTATGTTATCGACCATCGGAATTAGATTTCGATGTTTTATATCAATGTCTAAACCGGTTGGCTTCCGCTCCATTTTAATAGATATTTTGACTTGGATTCCCTTCTCCTGAAAATGGATGTGTTTGAAAGTTTGTGCCGGTGTTTCGTAATTGAAAACAGGAGAACGTACCTATTTTATACGTACTTATTTTTCTGCCAAAAGCACACATTTCCAATGTTGGATTAGAGATTTATAAAATTCTGATAGTTCGGGTATAAGGGTACGAAGTTACGTATACACTTTGTCGGTATTAGATTTCGAAATATATATTAGACTTTGCCTGTGACTTTTTCCGCGCGGACCAAAGTGTATCACTATTAAAAGTATCTTATAATTTTCATTACCCAGGGTTCAAACTTTTTCCATAGACAATTTCTACCTTTTAAGATCGGTGCAGCCGTTTCTCGTGAAAAGGTAAAAAAAAAAAGACGGACAGACAGATTTACTTTCGCTTGTGTTAAGTAATATTTATATATGGTCTAAGTATATCACTGTATGATAACACCCCATCGCATCTCTATAAAATCGCCACATCTTAACTCGAAAAATTTGACTTCTTTCTACTTTTCTTATAGATAGGAAGTTTATTACGATAACTTATCCCCTATACAATTTCTTTGCTCTAAAAAGCTTGATCCGTGGTCACAGATAATTTTAGCCCAGCCTCCTCCCGTCTATCATTATTAAGCACAGCCCCAGGATCAAAGAGAGTCGTTATTTCAAGTGCACTGGACTCAATTTCGATTCATACAGCCAACTTATTAATTGGATCAGATATTTGGAATTCTTTTATATGTATAGAACTGGAGAATGTTACTTTGAGTTCTTACAATTTTAATGAGGAGTACCAAAGATGGTACATACTTATTTAAAGTTATTGATAAATTCAAGACTTAATGACCTGTTGAATTAATGACAGTGTTTGCTTACCCAACTTTATTGTTTTAAAGTTGAATTTATAATATGAATATATGAAGAGTTCCTTTGGATTAATTTACAAGAGGTCGACTCGGCCGAAACCGTCATTTTGTCAGCAAAACATTTCGTAATCTAGCAGTATTTTGCAACATCCCTGCGTGTCTATTCTACAAGTGTGTTTTGTGTTCGGACGCTAATCATCAGAGGAACACACGGCCATTCATCTCGTCAAAGGAATAAAAGTACCCATTGTATTTGGCAAATTCTTTAACCACAACTTTTTCCAGACATTAATTTGAAGAAACCACATCACGCATCGATGTTCGTAATCATTTTGATGCAGCCACATGTTCTATCGACGCCGCAACGAATCAATAAATTAACCAACTATTCAGAGATTACTTTCTCTACCAACCTAATTATCCAGTCACATCTCATGTGATCTAGAGCACGACGTCCCACGAACAGGAAACACCGTAAACTTTTAACGACAGACTTGTGGGCAGTATCCCAGTAGTAACGCGCTAAATTGTGACGTTTCCAGGTAAAGGGAGCTGGAACTTGGAAGTAGGAATTACGTTTGCGTCACCACCAGTAAGATAGGCCGTTAAAGAACCTAACAGGCGGGCCCGTTAAATGTGGTATTGTTTTCATTTCTATATGTGGTGTCGAATTACTGAAGAAACTAGTACCTATATTTTTTATGGAGCTGTTACAAAACCAGGCAATATGGAGCATCCATATAATTATGATTAGAATGTCTTGTCTATATTTCTTGTGTACAAATTCAGATTCAGCAGAAAACTGCATACAAACTACATAACATACGCATACTCTTTAATGTACTCGTTTATTTCCGCTGAGTTATTTTATAATAATATCAGATGATGTTTAAACGTAGAAATAAAATTCATAAAAATTTGAATAAATTTCAAACATTTCATTTGAACTACATCCCAGCCAGCAAAAAGTAATCAGATATAGCTGTATATCAGTGATACGAGCAGTCCTATATCCAAGATACGTGTCTATCACTGGAAAGTGGCCCCAGTTTTACAGACATTTTATTATATATTGTGTATATATTAGCAACGCCTATCACTAATAAAGTGATACAATCCGTGATACATATCCGTGATATTTCAGTGTTCTTTGAATCTGTTTGGTGTTATATCTATAATATCCTGATCACATATATCACTTAATGATGCTATAATAACTACCATGACGCTGTTATTAAGCTATTTGTTGTTATTTTGGTGATCAGGATTCTGTTTTATCACTTTCCACGGTGCTCAGCTATATACTTCATGCGTATTGTGATTATGAAGGTTTTACAATAGGTTTATTATTTTTTCATAAACTTTTCGGGAATAACAAAACATCAGTAAATAATTAAAGTGTTCACATTTTTATCTCGCTGACGTATCAAACTGAGATGTGCGTAATTATCATTACACGTATATTTTTTCTTGCGCTTTAAATTATATTGTTGAAATAATACTGCATTATAAGTGTTTTTTTCATGGATCAAATAATCATAAATTAAATTATCAAATTATTTTGAAGTCACCACAATATGGCCAATACATGTTTCAGTTACTGATATATCGCTGATTTGCAGCTTCTTGCCGCCATTACAAAATTTAAGAGTTCCTCAAAAAATCAGAGATAAAACTCTGGTGGCGTATCATGCTACTTTATTTTTAATCAATTCTTATTGTCTGTTCAGTTTATTTTAGTGATATGAAACTGATGGAATATTTAGACGTTGACTGTTTTTTAAGAAAAATGATTTAGTGTGATAATTAGGTAATTCATAGTTCTCTTAGAGAGCATTATCTTTCCATAGAAGCATTATTTGCAGCTATTATGCGCCTTTTCAGAGTTATATATGAGCAAAAAATATTTATATGTAACTGGTGATATATGGATCTTGCAGAAGTATATTTGCAACTTCTTAGTGTTATTGTAGATTTCTTATGATGTTTATGGCGCAAGCGTTCAGGAAACACTGATATACGATAAATTAGATGCATATCAGCTACGGTGTGGTCTTTTATATCACGGATTAGATCCGTGCGCGCCAGATATATCACCAGTGCTAATACAGCGACTTGGAAGCCACAATAGATCAATTTTGCTGTATAAAAGTACCGACAAAACATGTTGTACAATATTTTTTCTCTAAATCGATGTTGTGAGAACCTCTTTACAGCTGTGTTATAAATGAGGTACAAGGCAGTCGAGTAAACGTTTAAGTCATCATTTATTATCACCATTTGACTGTATAAGCTTATACAGATAAATGATGTTACGAATCATTAATATACAGCAACGCTGTGACAAGCAGTCACCGAGTAACTTGTATATCAGTTTTCTAACACTCTTTAGTGTTAGCACATTTTTTTATCACTACTTTGCTGGCTGGGATATATCTATCAATATATAGTTATATAAACAGCTATGCGGTATGTTTCTAATGCAACGACTTCATGTGGTTAATAATAAAACTTGTTTTAACGACAGAAAGATGAGACATGTTTCGCGACTGGTTTACGTGACATTCGTCGCGCTTCATTCCTCGATCAGGGAATTGTAGAATTGTAGTGCAAATCCTAAATCGGACTTTAGCATCACGTATGCAACGCTCGCACGCGTCATTTCATACTATTTTTACGTGCATTACTCACGAACGCCCTTCTAGATAATTGGAATACATAATATTAAAGCTCACACAATTGCATCTGTGGTGCAAGCCATGATTCATCGGCGTTCATATTTTCAATCACTCACAGTCAGTCTGCATTTCAACTGGTAAGACGGGGTGCAATTTATTTATAGGTTATGATAATTGATCAAGAAATTGAATAAACGATCCCATGTCATCCTTCATTTAACAACTTGCCTAACTGCCTAGTCCTAAATGGTGTTTGTATTCTCATTAACAGATTGGTTCGCACAACCCAATCTCGCTTTATTTGCCCTTTCCTCATTGACAATTGAGCCAGTTTCATTAATTTGTTGATCAATCAACACTTCAATCTTCACCTAATTGATATCTGCTGGGCAATTATTATTTTTATTTGCCATTCAGAAGTATTCGTCCGTCACTTGGAGGGTATAGACGTCGTATACTTGATTGAGATCAATTCGGTTGACTGTTGACATCATCGGGCCCTAAGCTTACACAATCTATTAGCAAAGTATTGCTTCTCTGTGAGGTCATCTTAAACACCAAAACGCAATAAGCCGGGCTTATGTTGCTGTTCTTGACATTAATTTCAATACCATGGGCAGTGGGTTTAACGGAAGGTAACCTCTATTTTATAAGAGTTTATGGCTCTTAATCCTTGCAAAATTTGTGTTAGCATTAATTATATAAGTCATTTATAGCGTTAGCGTCTTCTAGTTAAGATTATTTTAAGTTCTAGCTTAATGTTTGAAATGAAACATATAATTAATGTTATGAGCAAAACTATATAATTATCTATCGGTGTCTTCCTGTACTTACTAAAAAGTGTTCGTTTAGTTTTTTTTTCCAATTTAACTAATATTTATATTAAACATGTATACGTATAAATACTTAACGTCTAAGTGACTTTTGTTTACATAATTCCAACAATGGATTCATGGACCCAATTACCCTAACCGTGGTACGTAGGTACGGGTATATCTTCATGAAAGTTCCAAATCTTTTTTAATTTCATGTATCAACATTACGATTTATGTTATTATGAGTAATCCTTAAAAAAAATGCGTACGAATATTAAACTGAATAATATTATAAATTCACTCAAAAAATCTTTTATGTAGTTTTATGTATGTACCGCAATTGTAATTTCAGTTTTCTATGGGTACTGGCGTAGGACTGTATATTTTATGTTTGGAAAACTTAATCTTAGTAGTTACTTGCTAGCTGAAAACATTGCTTTACCTGTCTCTGCTAGCACAGGTGCCTTTAAATAAGTAACGACCTTCAAGTACATAAGATACGTCTATGTAAGTAATCAATATTTATTATATTCGAAACACTCTGTACTGAAGAAAATTACGTATACGTACATAAGTACATATTACTGGTACAGGTCATGATCCAGCTTATATACATACAGAAACTTATGCAATAATAGAATTTACTTCCAGCTGTTCATTAACAAAACTACAATTTTTATATAAATGTTTATTCACCATACATTGCCTCATGAACTATTTTATTATATTTACTTTTCGTCTGTAATATATTAACAGGTACATACAATTTACATTGTTTAAGTTAGTTAGTAAGCTATTATAATTTCTTTAGTCGCAAGTATTTTAAATGACTTTATATAAATTAACTATGTATGTGTTATAGTCATTTATTATAAAAAGATACATTTGAGACCAGTTTAGACTAGCCTTTTGCACGTGACTATCCGCTTATTTATTAAGATAGCATTAATTATCCAATGATATCTTATTTAACGGTCTAGAACCAATAGCACTAATATTTAAACATTAAAAACTGGTTACCTCCACGAAGACAAGTCTGTCTTTTATTATATTTATTTTTTATCTCTTTCTGGACCACACCTAAATAGTTGTTATGTTTCAGTGTTCTATTTACGACTTCGTTTCATGGCCAATGAAATGGTTCCGTGATTATTTTCATATGATTTGTTATACAACTTTAACGATTGGTTTAACTATGTCAGTTGTTCTGAGAGTACAATCTAAACTATTGGAAATATATCAAAATTTCAAACTGTTTGAGTTCAGACAATTTCATTATTTAATATAGCTCCTACAAATACACAAATAAAAATATACGTTCAAAAACTAAAACCCTACTACGGTCTTAGTAGATTAAAAAGTCACAATCAAGAATATTGAAACGTTTTAGAAATTTAAAACTTTAGAGCTGGGGAAGTGCGCTTTACCTACTCTGATATAATATATATATATATATATATATATATATATCATTATTTCGGGGTTATGATATTATATATTTTCGAAATGTGCTAATTAATCCCATTAATTTGATACCAAACACGGCATCATGGAACAAAAATACTTTTGTTTTTCACGTCTTTATGTATATAATCAGCAGACGATGAAGAGGCTCCCAACGATACCTCATTTGTCAAATTATGATGAGTAGTTTAGAAGTTATGAGGGAACAGCTGAACATACATACAAACATACATACATACATACATACATACATACATACATACATACATACATACATACATACATACATACATACATACATACATACATACATACATACATACATACATACATACCGGTTAATATCATAACCCTCCTTTTTGTTTCCACGTAGTCGGGTAAAAAACTCTGTGAAACTCGCGCTAAGTAAGTTATAGATTTCTTTTATTTTGGAAATAGTTGCTGTAGTCATTTCATTTTATTTCATTTATTAATGCCAACATGTAGACAGACAGATGTTACAAAAAGTCTTAATAGTAACTAATACATGTTCCCTGTCAGGGCGCTGCACTCATGAGTAGAGTCACAATATATTTCTAAGTATAATTAAACAAAATAACATTTCAATTAAATTCCCTACTTATAAGTCAGTTACTCATCTTCGGCGTCGTCCGAAGTGAATGTGAATATATATTAGAGTTACAATGGATCTCGACATTGCAACTCAAATATATATTTGCATTCACTTCGGACGACGCCGAAGATGAGTACTTTTCTTTCTTTCCTTTTCTTATCATTCATCTCAAGATCCGATGGGTACGCCGAGCGAGATCAGAATTAGAAATTCTGACATCAAGATCCGATGGGTACGCCGAGCGAGATCAGAATTAGAAATTCTGACATCAAGATCCGATGGGTACGCCGAGCGAGATCAGAATTAGAAATTCTGACATCAAGATCCGATGGGAAGTACCCACGCGGCCATAGTGCGGAGCACTCGACTTCGTCCGCGTGGACTACTGTTTATCGGGAAAAAAGCATCCTTTGTTCATATAGGATAATAAAAACCAATGAGTCCGTCGTCAAAAGTAGGTATAGCACCAATGCTCTCGATGTTTTTTGACATACTTGTTATTTCGTTTCCATGGCAACCGTTTCCTACGGCGAGTAATCAACATTTTTCCTGTTTTCCAGTTTTCCTTTGGAAACTAACAATTTACCGGGATAAAAAGTATCCCATGTTTTATTCCTTCTAAATTTCATCAAAATCCGTCCAGCCGTTATCGCTTGAAAGCTCCCCAAACAAACAAACAAACAAACAGACAACGTTTCACTTTATATTGGTATGGATTTCGCTAACCTGTTTTCCGGATCTCGATAGCAATGTAAAGACACGACGCGGACCATTCCAATATCAATACGTCGATGGAGCGTTCGCGCGTGCAATAAATATCTCTAACATTTTAGTCGCGAAATTGCATCGCGCATATTTCAATTAGGACACCTTCGTCATCAGTAGGTATGTTTGATCGCAGATTCACAAAACTATACGAGTAAGTAGTTTGATACAGTTGACGATTATTTACAAGATTTCCCGAAATAATATTCTTCACGAATAAATACATCGATATAGATTTTTCTTGGTCTGACAAGTATCTTGATAGAGTACCCGTCCAGTTGGCCGCTCTAAAAGTTAAATAATGTTTATCGCGTCGGGATCCTGGTCTTAAGCCAGATAAACAACACATATAAGTTCAAAAACTAAAACCAGGTACCGGTCGGGTAAAAAATAACCTATGACACTCTTGCGATGAAGACGAAACAATTTTTGCCTCGTTTGTCAAAATCGGAACACATAACGGAATTGAACACATAACAATTCCTTTGCTTCGACGTAGTCGGGTAAAAAAGAAGCTTTTGACTCTCTATACCTGAAGACGAGTCGACCTCGTTTGTCAAAATCAGATCAATTTTTCTTAGTATTCATTGTTTTGTTTAATGTTTTCAAGATTACATTGAGACTAATTCTAACATCAAAGCAGCTGTTCCATATTTATCATGGCAATAAATTGTACTCAGGTGGCCTCGTTTAAAATGCATTGATCGACCACACCACACAAATTGTGAATCCACTAGGCAAGTTTTATCTGACAAATTAGCAGAACATTCACAATAGGGTACAGCGTCCTACAAAATTACTAACATCTTATCTTTATGCTCTTCGAACTTATTACCATTTTACAATAAACCAATTCGGAGGCATCTTTTATTATGCTATCGTTTATCCAGTATCTCATGTGCTAAGTCATGGATAGGTGTAACTGCTACACACAAACGTTTCGCATCACGCTCATTTATTATAAGAGCTGCAAAGAAGTGAAATGCTCTGCCCTCGTCAGTGTTTCCGGTAAATTATAATATAGATAACCCAGGTGTTTTCAAAATAAACTGTGACAAAGTTATTTCTGTTCAATTTTGAACAGTGTTCAGTTGAATGAATATTTAATCTTTATTGCAATTTGTCTGCAATGGAATCGGCCTCGCCATGTCACTACTATGTCCAGTGTCGCTTTATTCCTGTGATATCTAGGACATGTTTAAGTCAATTGGTGTAATTCAATTTTATTCGAATCCAAGGTTAGTTCGAGGCTAGCGTCTCGATGGTTTATTTGTATCGATGACTCTTCGTACTCGGAACACATAAGCTTTGGTTACAATATAATACATTTTTGGTTTCATAATAAACAAGGTAATGTCCATAGTTTTGGAGAAAAATATCTTTAACGAGTATTCATGTTGAAATCCGTTTTCTGTGCCGAACGGAGACAAAAGTATTCCATGGTTAATACAGGTATTGGAAAATGAATGTACGAATGAAATATTGATATATTTCCTTTAAAAAATTCACTTATCAAGTAACATAACCATATTATTATCTGCCAATCTGTAAGACATCCAAAACTAGGAAAACATGACATCAAGCCTGGGTGTGCATACATACCTGCTACTTTGTTGTTATAAAAAAGCACTTGCAGGTTTTCACTCCTCGCTTTCTCACCAAAGAAACAAAATCTTTTTATAAGCTTGCTAGATTGTTCATCCTATAATCTCTGTTAATCACTCTTGACTCACCCGATCTCTACGCACAGTTGGTCTTTCACGCCGCACTGCATACCTATCTATCACTCACTTGATGTCCTTAGCGAATTCCCTTTATCGAATCTATATCACTTATTTGTTATTCTATCGAACGTGTATTTAACATTTAATACCATTTACTAGTCAGTATGTAAAGCCGTTCTCGTTGGGTATAATAATTACGATGTTTTTCGTTCCTGCCTACGTTGGAGGGGCTGCACTGTTGTCACAAACTATGCATGCAGATGATGGCGTCAATTTGCATCGTTTTTATCAGAGTTCCATAACTCAAAAAGGAAAAATGAACCCTTATAGGATCACTTCGTTGTCCATCTGTCTGCCTGTCACGTAGTAACACGCGGAGGTATCAAGTTAAAATTATTTTTTAATACTCAGATCTGCAATCCCTAGGAGCTGTGAAAAAAACTTCTAAGTCAACGCAATCAAAAGATACGGCCGTTTATACCGCATATCTGGAATCATGTTTTTTTTATTATTATTTTTGCTATTTTAAACTTATTTGTCCGCGACCTATTTCGATGTATGTGGACAACAGTTTTCCAACGGCAAAGGTAGGGTTGTACAGAACAGTGCGCAAGTTCGGCTCGCACTTGGCCGGTTTTTTATGACAAACTATATGCCAATGGTAATCATTATCCTTTCATTTCTCGTTCCTTGCATTTATTGTCTCTCATTTAACGAATAAAAAATAAAAAATCCCGAATTCTGCAGAAGGGCAGTATTTTTTTAAAAATGGGCCTCACATTATGACATTAGCTATGAGAGCTCATAACCAATTTTGTCCAGATATATACAAAATACATACACCACTAACTACATCTATTGAAAGCAATATACTGTGGAATGTTGCAAAGTCAATCTATAAGATTTAGCTGCTTCGTATAATCCAACAATAGATGCAGACCTGCAGCGATTGCAATCGAGCTTCCCGCGCTGTTGATGAGTCCGCTTTATTTATAGGCACTCGTTTATTTTTAGGTGTTTTAGGTTTATTTTAGTGTCCACTGCTTAAGCTGATGGTGACCATTTTGTAGGATTAGGAGTTGATTTGTTTATAGGTCGTGTGGCCAATAACGAGGATGGACTCTTTAACGACGCTCCTTAAGTCCCGATTAGGATAGTATCTACCAATTTAGATTTTATACAACTTTTACCAATTAAAACTCTTGCTCTACCAATGTACCTAGTTAGAATTTAGACAGTAAATTAGATCAATTCGATTTGATCACAAAGAATCAAAGAAGAATGACTAATGATCAATTCTGAAATTTGCTATCTAGACATACATATAATTTACTATGTAGGTATGTATGTCTGTCCCTTTGTGGTACTAATAGACCAAACGAGTGGACTGATTTTGATGATTCTAAAAATTTATATAAATCCAAAATTGATTCTAAATTTGTCTTAATCTTGCTAGTGTCACTAAAGCATGACATTCAACGTTCAATATGGTGACAACCAGACACTATATCGTGAAATAAAACGGCGATCTGTGATAAGTGTATATAGTGAATATGTATTTTAAAATCATTTTTAGGTTTCTCTAATCATTTTTCATTCCGAATGATCATTTAGGATCTATAACGATTTAAAGTTGGTTAGACACCATTCTCAGGCGGCTTTTTTCTATGTGCGTAAATTTTCTTGCGTGTATAATATTTCCGGAATCCACTTGTCCTCTTGTAGGTCCGGTCGTAAGTTTCAACATAATGTACCTACTCGTGTATCTACCTATGTTAGCATTGGTAATTTGTATAAATGACATCCATTAGCAACGACTAATATTATTCCTTTCCAACATGGAAAAAAACTCGTTAAATCATCATCATGAAATCAAACTCATAATAAAATTATCATTTGGAGAGGATAGGCGTATTAACTATTGCAGAAATAAATGTTATTAATGTATGTTAGTGTGATGTATTTCTAAGTAGTAATGTGTTTTGTTGACTAAATTGGTATAAGTGCGTGCGCGCACGAGTCTCTCATTAGTTTCCAATGTGGACTAAAGATTAACTGTCTAGCCTAGGCGGATTGCACAAGTCACAGAAATCAGGAATAAGTGCACCTACATAGCAAATGCTAAAATACAAAAGATCAAACGAACTTCCCCGATGTGAAGTTCGGTCATTTTTATATGAGTCGCTTCATTCGAAGGTAATTTGAGTGCAGAGCTTGACCTCGCTAAATACAAATTCCTTTGCCCCATGAACTTCGATGATTCGATGATTCGTAGCGTCATTTACCTGGATATATAATAAAAGCCTGCATTCGCTAGCATCAGTGCCCTTTAAACCAGAAGACTACAATTTGTTTGCAAACAATGTATTAACCGGCAAAGTGTTAGTTTCCTTTCCACTCTTAAATACTCTTCTATGTACCTACCTAAAGCAGTAGGTACTACTTAGTATACCTATCCCAAGGAGACTCCCTGCAAAAGAGCCCACTTCCTCAATACTCCTCATTCAAGTAGAAAGTCGCGTCAGCTTATGCCCTAACACTCAAATCGTTCCCAGAATCTACAAATCTGTTGCCAGTGCGGACTGCAAGAGCTATGGCATTGGCACGGCTGCACTCCCAGCTATTTGTTGATTGTGCATATCGTAAAGTAACTGGTGAGGTGGCGACGTGCCACGACGACGCTATTATCACTGGTAAATATCAAGTGCAAGCACCTCTCGTCTCAAGGCTCTTAAAGATTTTTGCCAAATAGGTCAATATTGTTTATATAAACTAAAAGAGTAACAGGAAAATGGGTTGATGATATTGAAAAGAATGCGTTTTGAACCTGAAGAAGATAAGTTCCTTATTGTCTATCACAAGAAAGAACTCATAAGCATAAGCATGTAAAAACTGAGGAAGATAATATAACACAGTCATAGCAGACAACTATTTCTAGAATTCAATATTTTACGCATAAAACTAACAATTAATTGTATTATTTATCGTCTCTCAAATGTTACAATTTATGGCCTAAAAATCACTTCAAGGTGTCCACATTGTTCTTACAAAAACAAAACCAATAGAAATAAATCCCAATTAAATGGCAGGTTTACATAATAAATATAGTTTTATTGAATGGGCAGCCGGCGACACAATGCCAGACATCGGCAATCAACCTCATATGTTTATAATAATTCGGAGTTATAAACCTAGTATTAATAAATAAATCATTCGATAAATTCCACTACAGAAGCCGCATCGGTAATTATTGTTTGGTTAATTGCCTCTTCTAAATATAATCGTTAATTTTGATTTATTCGATTTATTTCAGTAGAGAGTACATTCACCTCTATTTAGGGAAGTGTATCTGTCTGTGTCTATAATTTTCTTTGAGCGTTATTAATTTAGTACGCTATAAAATCTAAGTTCTCAGGTGGATGGTATATTTAATCTGTCTCTTTTAGTATATCCCTGTAACTCTTGTAAACTTTATTTTGTCTTACCCATTTTATCATAGAATTTAACAACTGCAAAATACGCATCCGCAATTGTAGATTTATTCATAACTAGTTGTGCCCCACGATTTCACTCTCCTGGATGATGATGATGATGATGATGAAAAGTACCAATATCCATCGTTCGAAACTTTTTAGTTTACCCGTGATGTGCTATAAGGCCCTCTAAAGGAGAGAAGCATGACAGTCAGGCATCTTTTGTTATTTCATGAATTTCGAACGAAGCATCCAAGTCAAGATTGAGTTCATACAAAAATCCCATAGAAAAAAGGACGTTCAGTTTTTCACAAATTGAAAATTTTCCGGGAATCTTTTCCAATTGTTCTTTCCATAAAAACCTAAATCGGACTATTAAGAACATTTTAAACCAAAAAATTGACAAATCAGTCTAACTGTTCTCAAGTGATGCCCTTACCAACAAACAGCATTTCATTTTTATTTATACTTATAAATTTCCCATAGCAGCATTTTAAATGAATAGATTGTCGTAAACTTAAGTACACCTAGTAGTACTTAACTTGGTGGTACACCAAGTTAAGTACTACTGATGAAAAAACGAATAAGATAAGTCGAACAAATTAATAACACGAAAAAAGAAAATAACAGTCAAACGAATTAATTACACGAACATAAAACTTTAGAACACGTCTTCATAAACATTACTGAAATGCCAAGCGCTCTCATCAAACATTTAAACACACTCAAACTCATTAGGCATCTTTCGCTCATCTTCGTGATGTTGACTAATCTCGTTATTAGTTAACTGAATCGGGCCATAAAGAAAGCGATATTTCATTCGTCCCTAAATTAATTAACGGAGAATGCACCGCGGCGCGCCTAATGAACACGTAAATTCGTCTGTTGACGGCGGCGTCAAGTTTGATCAGCTGGCGACGGGTAATTGGAGCTTGTGAAGATGCTTATCGTCACTTTGGAGACTGAAATGGGCTGAGTTTGATAACGTGTTCCACGCTCGTTACTGTCACTTAGCGTTGTAAAATGTTCCTAAATGGGAGGAGCATATTTGGGGAAAATTTGGGAAGGCTGAAACGAGTATATTTCGGTGTCAAATATTACGTCATGCCATGACGGGAAAAGTGTGCTATTTAGACAATGATTTCTTAACTGTGCTTGTATATTCTAGGCTGTGAGATTTCTTATGGTCTTCCATACCAATTTTAATCAATCGTAGATTGCTCTCAACCAATAATACTTATTTTAAAAGAAAAAATACGAAGTTTATTTAGGTTAGGATAATAAACAGAGGAATATAAACTTTGATAAAGAGATCGCTTCATGCACCTATTTGAGACCCGTTTGCACAGTTCAGTGATTCGGCCGTGATCTTGAACTCATCAGGATTCAATTACACAATGGTTCCAATCACATGTCTGGTCTATCAATTTGCTGGAACATTTGGAACTACCGGGCCATTGTTGCGATGTGTGTTTTTTCTCCGAACAAGACATTGATGTTCTTTTAGGGATGGACTGGTACTAAAGAACCGAATAGATAGATACTGAGGTACTGTTTGTGAACAATTGAATAAATTGTTTGTTGTTTAATATGAATTAGGTAATTTCCCAAACATTTTTTGGACATGATTGCATGTGGGTGCGAAGTGTAGTGTAAGCCCATATCACAAAGTGACGTTGGTATCGAAGGTAAAGCTCGCTTTCGTAATAAAAATAAAATAACTTCATTTATATAAGACAACTTGAAAACATCATAATTAACATTAATCCTGGTTTACTGATACAAAGATGACGGCTGAACATTCTTCTCTTTAATTATCGACAGAACTATAACTTGAAACGAACTAATAATGGGTATTAATGAATGATGTTTGGACTTTTATTTAATTAACAATGTTTGACGTAACGTATCGTTCAAGTGGTCCAATATTCCAGAAAATATTTCAAGATTGAAGAGTATGGCTTACGAATTTAGTAAACTGTGGTATGGTATCCTCCATTCATAAAATACAGTGGCCGTGATCTTGTTTGATCCGGTTTCGCGTTCTTGAGGAAGCATCGTTATTTGTGTGCTATTGTCAAACATATGCTATTATTGATCGTCTAGTGACCAGAGACATAGAATTTACCTAGGAAAATATTTATAGTACACACTTTTAATAATTAGTATCATGCTTATTAATTAGTACTTACTTTGATCTTCGTCTGAATAACAAAAAGATTCAAGCTTTTAAATTAATATACTATAAGTGTTTTGTGTTTCTTAACTTCAAACACAGTTAAGAGGAATATTACCGCCTCCTTGTCCATACAAATAGACAAACTTCTTTGCTACCTCCTAATATTTTCTGATATTGGTGGTGTTTTTTCTTCATGTAGTTACCAAATTATTTACTTGGCTTATGTGTCTTATTTTTTCCATAGTTTAAGTTACAAGCATCTGAATCAGCCATATTTTTGCGCTGAAACTATTGACTTATTTTGTAGAATCCAAGAACTTTTTTGAATATAATAAAACGTATAAGCCGTATAAAACGTATAAATCCTCTACGAGCGATTGAAACCGATAAGAAAAAATTTTGCTACAATTTAAGGGGTGGAAAGAGGTTTGCCCCGGAACTTAAATTCTATCAAAAATGTACCTAATAATCTAACGGACGGCAAATCTCAAAGGAATCAACAACGGAAACAGTGTTCGGTATCGGATCCTCTTAACTCCGCTATCATAAAGTTTGAAGTTAAGTGATACATTTCCGCTTTAATTGTTACTTGTTACTCATCAATTTCTTTAATTGAGAGTAGGTATATTATTATCACGAGCGCTGTTCATACAAACATATCCAATTAATGATATTACATTATTATCTTATTTAATAAAATTTTGTAAAACGAGAAATCTGTGCCCGTGTCATGACAGTTTTTCTTTAAAATAAATAGTTTGAAAATTATGAGGGCTTAAAGACATTCGAGAGTCTTTGAACCCGTGTACTTAATAAATCATGTTTACAAAACTTAATTGAGTTTGATTAGTTAACATCTGTAATAAGAACAAACTATACTTGTATAGAGTGCGCTCGCTATAATAGGTATATACGAGTATACCTATATACCTGTATACGATATCGTAGAATTGATCATTTTATGAAATGTTCGATAATTTCATGAAAAGGTTCTGTTTCATGAAACGCTTAATGATATTTCAATCCACGTGTGGCCATATCATTAATGTAGGGTTTTATGATAGATACCAAAGGTGTTCGAACAGATAGTATTTTAAGGCTAAAATAACCTATCACGGTCAAGTTGGGCTTCCGCCTAGCGCCTCTAGCGGTGGATAATGTAACTATTTTACGACATGATCACTAATGTTTGACCATATCATGAAGTAACCGTGCGTTTAGCTGTTCATATCGTCAAACGCTAATTATTCATTCATCTGGCCAAACCATTTCATTTTGTCAGCGATAATTTCATGAAAGAAAATACATGATGTGGCCAACCATTTCATGAAATGATAAATTTTACGATATCGCCACGACATTATTACTCTTCAGCATTGTTATTTTCAACAACTAGTTTAAACAATGACATTATTCATTCACATCTTTTCAATCAACATCGCCAGCGATTAAAACGGTACGAAGCTAAAATATGGAACACCCATTTCGTCATAAATATTCATCACGCTAATCTAGTGAGACACGCACACGTGACGGATAATAGTCTTGTCTTGTCCATCACTCGCTATCACAATGAAACACGTAATCATTTTAATGTACCCATAGTGAAGGCGATGTAGTATGTGGAGTCTTGTTTTGTTTGAGACATGGCCGGAGTGACACAGAAAAATATAATGCAGGAATGGCATTTGATATCTTCCTTTAGTTCTCACTTTTCCATTCTCTAATACAATCCTACGAACCACTTAACGCACTTTATTTGCAGGAAACACATTCTCCAACAGCATTTCTTCAAAGCCATAAGAAGTTATTTTTTATTGTTTAAAGCATAAAGGGTGGACACTCTTCACTACCGGTTGATGAATTATCATGTTTTCAAAATTAATCAATGAATCAAAAATGAAAAATGAATTGATATCACATGGATTTCCTTGAAAACTGCTGAACCATTTTTGATGAAATGTTTATGAAACTACACTGAAAATCAATATCACTTTACACTACTTTTACATAAAAAATAATTATCCAAATCGGTAAAAAAAAAACTCGGAGATTTGAGTCAAGTAAAATTTAAAAAAATGTATATCGTAATTTAGAATTACTTCCTTCTCGTCGTGTTTACTCGAAGTTGCCATACTGCAAAATATATGCTTGGGGTTCTAAGTACAAAAGGACAAAAACAAAATTAATTAGTAGTTTTTTGATATAAGGACAAAATTAAATAGTAGATTGTACAACAAGTGCATAAAACAAGCCATTTTATCCGAGACATTTATCCGCCCGAGCGTAGGCTAGGGTAGATATTAGAGAGGCGCCGAACACGGATTTCTAAACTGAACCGAATAACGAACATTGTTCGGTTCAGCGTTACCGAACTGAATGTTCGGCCGAACTATTCGGTTCCATTTAGGAGCGCTTTGCCGCACTAAACACGTTTGTACAGTACAAGACCGCGAGGCGCCCGGCCGGCTAAGCGTTTTAAGATGGGCATCATAATTTCAGGACATTTTCGTTAAAAAATAAGTGTTTTTCGTATGATTAGAATACGACCTCTTGCGACCTTATAAAAACAAAACTCTACTGGGATGGAGTTAATAAAACAATTTTGCATAATTAATTATAATTTGATTGGTATTTATTTTCTATTTCATTATGTTAGCTGAGATTGAATGAAGACATACTCATTAGCTATTATTCTAATTGTCACCATAAAAATTGACATCAATGTTAAATAATGTCATGTTTGGCTGATATTACTAGTTGGTTTTTATTTCCAAATAAAAATGACTAAGTCCAATAATTTCGGCTCGTACTTTAATATTAATTAATTGGTTAATATTTGATATGTATGCTAAATATTTTAAAGTCAATACAAGCTATAGGCAGGCCTTAAAATTACATAAGATTATTATTCGGTTAATATTCGGCACATCAACTGAATATTCGGCCGAATACCGAACATATAAAACCATGCCGAATATGCAGAATACGAATAATTAACGAATATTCGGCGCATCTCTATAGTAGATATTGAAGTCGAGGATAAAAAAGGCCTTGTTTTATAAAGTTATACACTCATTATATACACTCTGATATTTACTTCGATTGCGAGGAAATGTAAAAATAATATTTTAAATAACTAAACTAGCAAAAGTCGAGGGCTTCTTTGCCTCCACGTTTTTTTTTTAACTTTTTGTTTGAAATATTGGGCTCAGGTCGAAGCACATAGAGAACTGGAGAAGTAAAACACTTGGTCCACTTGCCGAAAACAACACAAAGTATCTAGTTAGTTAATTAGTCCAAAAATTGTTGTTATCTCTTTCGCGCTACTGTCTGCGTATACATCTCTCTATCCTACTGTCTTAAAATGTACCCAGACTAGACACTAACACGGGCTAAGACAGCTGTGCAAGTGGGCCTTAGAGTATTATGTCTCCTATAACCACCATAAACAAGAACTTTACGAACATGAGAGGTGAAAATAATGTTGCCAGTTCAATTAAAAAAAAAGTGCAGAATGCAGACGACTTTTGTGCGAATACATAACACTATAATCAAGTCAACAACGCCCTTGAACTTAATATTGTGTCGCATATAATTGAACCAGCCGAGTGGCAACAGCTCATTTCTATGTCAGTCAGTGGGCCACGTACAGTCGAGTGCATTAATGCAGTCGGCGAACATTGCGTGGATTCCGTGGAATACGAGTCAGGCATCGTGACTTGCTTCCTAATGTTCTTTTGATTACGGTTTATTGCATTAAGTGCATCATTTATTCCAGACGTTGAGTCCATTAGGGATTTTTACATTTATCCATTGAGCGTAATCACAGAATATGTTAATAGTGTTCTTTATTGTTTACGCAATTTGAGAAGCTAGTTTGTTCAGAATCACCAGCACATTCCAATAAACTTTATTTCACAACATATTTAGTTATATCCCGAAAGTATACTAACTGTTGTATTGTAAAGCATGGCCACATATTTTACGTATCAAGCGTATCGGCAAAATCAACCGCGCCCGGGGCGCGCCGACGCGAAGTACTTGCGGAGTAAAAGTCGAATGTGCGAGAACTTCATTTTTTTTTCTAAATTATACCCCTGTGAACATTTTCATCGAAAATGTTTCATATCAACGAATGGCATACAACGTCAAATCTTGAAAATTAATACAAACGAGTCCAACAAGGAGTCGCGTATCGTCTATAACCTGCTTTGGCTCTGTTTGCGACTTTCAGAAGTAATATTTCAGTGCATATTAGGCGTAGAAAGAGGTACATACTCCTGTCTACGATATTATGTTGTGGCGGTGACTGTGTGTGAACACGGGTTATCAGTTTACAGAAATGGTGCGAATTAATTGCGAATTCTCGCTTGCAAGAATGATAACGTTGCAGCTGAAAAACGATATGGTGAAGACTTTGGCTATCATTGTCAGCCAGAGAACCACGAGTATCTTAGTGTTCTTTCATTAAAAAAAACTAGGTCTTTTTCCCATTGAGCCCCTAAGGGTAAACTCTGACCCTTTCAGCTACTATTTATTATTATTTGATAAGCAGTTAGGAAACAGTGAAAAAACGCCCTTTTTCGTAATTAGTTATTAAAAATAGTTATGAAATCGGCACAAGGGCTAATGGACAATCAAACCCGCGACCTCTTATTTGCGCAGCGCACAAAACAAATGCACCGCTACACCATCGCTGTACCATACGTAGTATAATTAGGTATTCTGTCACAGATTAAATAACAGTTGTGTGACCACGCTCTACGCGAAGCCAACAACCAACGAATCTACCAGCTGAAGAGAGCGCCTAAGGTAACCAATGTTTAGTCACTATTTGGAATTGATCCGGAATAACATAAACATTATGTATCTTCGAGTAGGTAATGTTTACTTTAGGTATAATTTCCAACTTGAATTTAGTTTACACTATTATAATTTAGTTCACGTGTTTTGTAAATTGCGTAAACATAAAATAACATTTTATAGACTAGCTTTATTCTATACGACATCTTATTTATTTTCTAGATTTCGCTTGCTATTCTGGTAGATCTGGTACCTACATCTTAATGACAAAGATATGTTGGTAGGTTAGGTAGCTTCTGTTATTTATTAATCCGCTTCCAAAAAGTTCTCAATTTGACGTTGATCTCTTGTTATTATACACCGATTTCTCCGAGGTTTCAGAACCTATTTGGATGATAATTGTTATATTTGAAAGGCTATATATACCTACCTAAAGTATAGCCCCATATACATTTCATCAAAATTTGTTGAGTAGTGTTTAGTAAATCGAGTAGGTTTTAGAAAATCAATTTTTTATTCGATGGAAGACCATTTTTTTTCTTAAAAAACACACTTTACCTTTCAAAAAAATTTTATGAACTAAGTCGGGAGGCGAGCAAGTTATCTGATTAAGTAGATGCGTCCTGAGAAACCAGATTGAACAGGTTAAAAGTGTGGTACTAGATAATGGTTAAGTTAGCGCCATTAACAATTTCGGTGAATTCAATCAAACTCAGTTGCAACTTGCATGCCTAACACTCGCTGCCGTTATCGCGTCCTAAAAAGTGCACCTCATGTCTACAATCAGGGCACATCTGGCGTAGATTGTTGAATCAAACTCTGACGGGTCATTAATCAAATGTGCGCTCATTGAATAATTGTGACAGTACAAACAGCACGTCTCCAGCGTGGCGTTTGTTTCGTAAACCTTGTTGTGAGGTTGGGCACTGTAATATGAGCGTTGTCTTGTCTTATAGGTCAACCTTTTCATTTCCAATTTGCGCCCCTGAGACTTCAATTTCAGAATCCAAATGATTCGAATTTGTAGTAATTAGAAAGGTCTATATTGTCAACAGCTGCTCTTGGTATATATACTTACATCCATACCAATATATAAAAGTGAAACGTTCTGTTTGTTTATTTGTTTGTTTGGGGAGCTTTCACGCGATAACGGGTCCTACACGTGACCGGGTGGTGCCAAAAGAGCAACTGAATCACCTGGTGGTAGGCTTCGGCCGCCGGTTTTTTTCTATTACCACCCTCTGGACAAAGTCTTGATGCCAAACGATTTGTCGTGTTCCATCATGATGTTCAGGGAAGCCGTCCGGATGAGTTGTAGGATGCAGTTGTGTTGGAAGGGTGGACCGTGATCAGAATCATGGTGTTTCTGCGTCGGAGGCCTTGCTTTGGAGTGGGATCCGAAGCACGGTGTTCTCTGCTGGCCGACCGCAAGTTTTAGGGGGCCCAAGTAGTAGTTTAGCCAGCTACGAAAGGCTGCCCCGCCGCATGTGAAAAATCCTGAAATGATCCATTGGGCCGGCTGGCGACCGGATGTGAGAAACTGATGAATTATTTCAGGGAGGTTCGGGCGTCCCCGCAGTCTCCGCGCAAGTTCTTCAATGGCGCAGTTATGCCTTGACTTCCGTGGGTTAGCCATTCCGACATCTCGTTTGCTATTACACGTCCAACCTATTCACAATTACTCATCATGAAAAAAGTCCAAAGAAGATATAAGTTAAAACGGCAGATGCACGTCCTCACACTTAAAGTGGATCTTGCGAATATTCGCGGAATTCACTCCAATCTCCAACCGGTCCATTTTCATCTGGAGACCTCTAAACCCCACTTGTTCTTCTTGTCGGAGACGCAGATAGGATGTCCAGCTGATACGGCATACTTGAATTACCCAGGCTATATCTTGGAGCATCTAATTATCCCAAATGCCGGCGTTTTTGTATACGCCCATGATGACATTTGCTCCGTGTTGTCTGCGTCTCCGAAATCTTGAGCACCCTAACTTCTCGGTGATTTGGGTGCTGGTGGACACGGGCATAGAGAAAATTGTGTATGCTTGTGTGTACCGCTCACACAGCGGAGATCGGGGGGCGAGTCTTTATTGGTAGACTATCTAGGTGAGGTGGCAAGTGTGGCCCAACAGCGTTACCCGTCTGCTCAATTGGTGTTTTTGGGGGATTTTAACGCCCACCACAAGGAGTGGCTTGTCCCATACCAAAAAACCGACCACGCTGGTAGAGAGACGCGGAAGCTTGCTCTGGCGTTAGATCCCTCTCAGCAGGTGGCCAGTGGTCCTGATGGTATTCCAGTGATTGTATTGAAAAACTGTGCGCCCGAATTGTCTCCCATCTTAACGCGTTTGTACCGCTCTCTTCACTCAGGTAAAGTTCCGAAGAGCTGGAAGCTTGCCAATGTACAACCAGTACCAAAAAAGGGTAGTCGTGCTGATCCGGCCAATTATCGTCCCATCTCGATAACCTCCTTACTCTGTAAGTGTATGGAGCGTGTCATAAACATTAGGCTCTTGGCATACCTTGAAGACAATGATCTTCTCAGTGACCGGCAATATGGATTTCGCCGAAACCGGTCCACTGGGGATCTTCTCGCGTATGCCACTCACGTACTGAGCGAAGCCATAGAGATGCTTGGTGAGGCGCTTGCCGTCTCCCTTGACATATCGAAGGCATTTGATCGGGTCTGGCACGATGTCCTTTTAAACAAGCTTTCCTCATATGGTTTACATGTTGGCTTATGTAATTGGATAGTTGATTTCTTGAGGGAACGATCTATTCGAGTAGTCTTAGAGGGCTGCTCGTCTGATCAAATGGCTATCAATGCCGGTATACCTCAGGGATCGGTTCTCTCGGCTACACTGTTTTTACTGCACATTAATGACCTTCTGAAGCCCGGTATCTTTGGCTTTCCAGTTTCAGAGAGAGGCTATGGTAGACCGTTTAAATTTACCCTTAGAAGCCGTGTTCGATTGGGGCGATGCTAACCTGGTTAAGTTGAATGCTACTAAAACGCAAGCGTGTTTGTTTCCTGCTAAAAAGAAAGTCCTCTACACCGATCTCCGTCTTTCCAAAGTGTAACAATACCAATAGGCGACCATTTGGAGCTTTTGGGTGTCGAACTCACATCAAACCTGAATTTTGGGTCTTATATTGAATCCAAAGCCAAGGTAGCTGCAAAAAAACTTGGTATTTTGTCTAAGGTTAGGCGGTACTTCACACCGGGACAGCTTTTGAATCTTTATCAAGCACAGGACCGATCTTGTATGGAGTACTGCTGCCACTTCTTGGACGGTTCTGCCAAGTATCAGCTCGAGTCTTTGGATTCAATTGAGAGACGTGCTATCAGGCTCATTGGGGATGACACTCTTGCAAAGAGTTAGCTTCAAAGTCTGTCGCATCGACGTGAGGTAGCAAGCCTGGCGGTATTCTACAGATTGCACTATGGAGAGTGTGCACAAGAACTGCACAACCTGATTCCCCCATCACCTTTACATCACCGTACGACTAGACGATCAGCAAAGCGCCACCCATTCATGGTTGAAATACCTCGCACAAGAACGAAGCGCTACGATTATAAGAACTGCAAAGGAGTGGAATGCCCTGCCCTCGTCAGTGTTTCCGGTAAATTATAACCCCGGTGTGTTCAAGTCAAGAGTGAATAGGTATCTACTAGGCAAGCGTGCTACACCTTCGACCACATCATCGCTTTCCATCAGGTGAAATCATGGTCAAAAGATTGCCTAGTCCGTAATAAAACAAATAAAAAAAATAAAAAAATATACTCTGGAATAAAACAGGATAATTTTTATCCCGGAAAACTATGTTTCCACGGAAAACCTAGAAAAACTGGTAAAATGTTGATTACTCGCTGTCAGTAACGGTTGTCATGGAAACGAAATAACAAGTATGTCAAAAAACATCAAGAGTGGGTGCTATACCTACTTTTGCTTTGGTTTTTGGGATTCCAAATTAACCCCGTCACTAACGCTCGGGAGTTAACTCTGAGTCCATCGTTACGCTAATATCCTAGAAGAACATAGGAAGCTTTTTTTCGCGATAAACAGTAGTCCGCGCGGTCGAAGTCGCGGGCGGGAAAACTAGTATACTATATAAGAGGGACAAGTAACGTTAGTGTATGTTTTGCAGAATATAAACACAGTCTATGACATTTAATTTTATTCTATATTATGATATAAAGAATCAGGATGGTACCTTCATCCGAACATGTTCCGGTCTTGCGTGTGAAAATGTGGGCCTTACCTACCTATATTAATTTTACTCAGTATAAACAGTTTGAAACATTAACAAATTCTATTGCGCTACAATTGTTCCATTGTGATACTTTCAGCTGTGATTTCCCCTGTGCAACGATGTAAAGAACTTGGTCCATACCCAAATGAGACAGCAAAGTTATAGAAGACAATTAAATGTCGAAAATAACTACAAAAGATACCTTTACATTATAATAAGATCTTATGAGTACCACACAGACTCAATACATCTCGACAATATCACAAAAAGAATACGCGAATATTGATCTTAATAACATAGCTACGGTTATGACACCGTGACGTGATAAAAGCATCACAGGCATCGCGTGACGCACACGTAATATCTACTGCCATACCATGTCTGGGAGAGCCTTTATCAGTGTTCAATGTCGCCCACCACCGACCCCCAAGTGAGTGAATGTCAAGTGGATGTAAGTAAATGTCATCATAGCGTTATATTGACATGTAAACATCATTACAAAAGCAACCCTATTCGTAGTGACGCAAGATAACATTCTAAATGAGTGGAGTAGTAGAGTCTGCTTGCGAATTGAATTGAATTGAATTATTGACGATATTGAACTAAATTATGCCGCTTTAGTAGAAGTACCTAAACCGCTAATTATTATTAAAGTTATGTAATCGCGTACAGTCAACGACATAAGGCGCTGCTGAACACATCCAAGGTTAAGGTAAGTCAAGTGGACTTACGCATAATCAAAAAATAAAGAAGTTAACCAGACTACAATTTTATAACTTCTGGAATTGTATTATTTGTACTATTTGGGCCAAACGACAAGAAACGACTTTTTAAAACTTTTTGAATGTAGTATTATAAAACTATTTAGCAATATACGGTAACTATTTAGTAATCTCTGGTATTGTTTACTTTAAAAATAAAATGACGTTTATATTTAAAATAGGTAGGTAATTAATTGCCTTCCACGTGGCATAGCCGAGGGAAACCCTTTACAGACAGAACAAAAAATACAAGAATAGGTTTACTATACCTTCACCTATTATTTATTCTGTCAAACTGAAACTGTAAGTATTTTGGAGGGGCGATGTTGATAACTTCATCGAAGACACAGATACTTGGAAGTCTATGTGTCGAAGAAGATCTCACTGGACCAGAACAACAATTTATTATATGCTCCCACCTACATATAATTAACGTTGATAGCCTTCATCCCATGCCTAGATCATAAACCGTTCCACCTACAGCGCCATGGCGCCAGATGACGCCATCGTTGTCTCGCTTCCATACAACAATGTTAAATGGGCCACGTCACACGCCATGCCATGGCAATTGGGTGAATAATGGGGCTCCTTCGTGACCCGCCAAGGTGTATGCTAATACTACAATTGACGGAATTAGATGTGCCATCATCGCATCTGGATCTGCGTAATTTAAGTTAGTTCTTTAAGGAAATTATTGCTAGCAGCTTTATATTTCTCACTAGAATGGAAAATAGTATATTCTACAACAAGTGAAAAAAGGGAATTTAATTCGAGGGATACAAGGACCGAGATGAAATATTTTTAAAAGAAGGGGTAGATAGTACTGTTTTCAAGAAAATTCGAGAAAACCACTGAAGGTTGTCCACATCGATGGACCAGATGTGAACATAAATTTTTGAGATATTCTGAACTGCATTCACATATTTTGGAAAAAATGTACAGTCAGCAAGAAAATAGTAATTTTACACAAAAACAAAAACTTTTTCTGTGCATTGTTGTTTCCTACAATTTTGTTAATTTTCTACAGGGGCCCATGGTATTATTTGAAGTTCTGAAAGTGGTCCATGCCGATCAAAAGTTTAAGAACAACTGCTATATGTATAGGTATACTAATGAGATTTACGAGCAAAGCTTACAAATGTAGGTATCCCTATATCGATGCGCCTGTGCATCTTTACCTCCCTTCAGATCAGAGAAAGCCGGTGAAAGCGGTACTTAGTCACGGAGTTAGTGATCATTTGTGAGTCCTGGCTGGCTTCTCTCACATTTTATTATCGGCGTTTAGTTCGTTGTGAGATTTATGGAGATAACTAAACGTGACTTGCTTTTAGAGCTGCGAACTAATTAGTAACAGATAATATCGCAATTCACAATTGTATGTTATAGCGTTTTTACCGTTTTTTACACTAACTGCACCCCGCAGTTTCACCCGAATGGATGATGTTTGTTTGTTTGTTGTATGAGGTAGTGCTGGTCTCTGGTGCCAGAGTTTTTCAGGCCTCTGACATGGTTTAACAACTGTTATTAATCAATAACAGCCGGAACCGACAGCTTAACTTGCCCTCCGAAGCACGGAGCGATGGAAAATCGCACTTAACTTAGAAAAGTCAATGGTGCAGAGCCTAGGAACGAACCCGGTATCGTTGGATTTTAAGTTGCACTATTGAACCGTAAGGCTACCATCGCTCTCGCTCATCGCTCTCGCTCATCGCTCTGGATGATGATGATGTGATTATTAAAAGTATTTTATTTATTATTCCAGGCCCTAAAGTACTTATATATATAAATCCATTAAAATCCGTGCAGCCGTTTTAACGCTAAGTGGTTACAAATATACATAAACACAAACTTTCGCATTTAGGTATAATATTATATAGCTGGATAAACATGTAATTACATATATTAATTTTTATTCGATTTGTTCTAACTTTCATTGAAATCTGTTTTGTATATTAGCCGTGCAGAAGTGACAACCGAATCTTCATTAGGTTTAGAAGAAATTAGAAGCAAGTTTACTATAGAAAAAAACCGGCCGAGTGCAAGTCGGACTCGCGCTCCGAGGGTTCCGTATCTACACAAATAGTTCGTCCATCACGGGAATCGAGTCTCGAAGATTTTTCCCACTTTTACCGAGTTTTTTTCTTAAATTTAATTTATGTTTTTAGATTTTTGCTCTTGACTTGTGCTATAAGACATTGCTTGTAGCCAAATTTCATGATTCAAGGTCCACGGGACGTACCCTATAAGTTCGATTCTCTTGCGAGTGTCGAAATATGCGGCATAAACAGCCGTATCTTTTGATAGCGTTGACTTACAAGTTTGTTTCTTTCACAGCTCCAAGGGATTGCAGACCTGAAGTATTTAATATTAATTTCAGCTTGATACGCGTTCACAAGAAAAAGGGTCACAGACAGATAGACAGACAGACGGACAACGAAGTGATCCTATAAGGGTTCCTTTTTTCCTTTTGAGGTACGCGGAACCATAAAAAGGATAATGTATAGCTATCCTCAAATGCCTTACGTATATACCCATTTAAAATTCGTTCCTATACATAAATACACTTTTAATATGTAAACATATCTACCTGTGCAGTTTATTTGTTGGCTTTGTACAACTTAACTGCTTTACGACTTAGGTAGGTCTATTACCTATCCTATATACCTAGGTACATGTAGGCACATGGTAACTTAACACTAAATTGAATCACATGTGCATGTCGGTAAGCGTTTTATATATCCGCTTATATACGATGCTTAATGTCAGTGTAACTGGAGAAATCTGCCACATTTGCAATTTTCTCAAACAAGTGTTTTGAGCAGGTTTAAGTTAAAGCTACAAATTGATTAAGTACATAGTTAATTAGCTGATATGTGTCTTTGCTTTAAGGGAGTTATACTTAAAGCAGTACGTTTCCATTAGGAACAAAAATAGTAGGCATAAAGATCCACGATATAATAATTTGTTGAACTTATTTTAATTAATTAATCAAATTACATAACTGGCATATTCGCAAAGCGACTTAAAATTACATTGCTCACGATGAAATACCCTTAAAACTTAACCAGGGCCTCCCCCATGGCTACTCTGGGGGCCAAGGGGTCACGACTCCGCGTAATGGCACATGAAAGTTTTTATTTAATAGAGCCAATATCACAGATTAAATAATAGTACTTCGTACCAATATTAGGTTAGGTACATTTAAATGAATTTCAAAACTTACATTAATGCTATATTAACTAGCTTAATACAGTCTTCACTAGCAAAGCAATTTTTCTATTTTGTATTTGCATCGGCTGTACGTACTTATATCTACTGCCATATTCTGTGGGTAGGTAGGTATAACCTGCACAAGAGGTGATGCGGGACTTGCGAGAGCTTGTCAATCCCGAACTATTCTGTACCACCACCAACTAAAGTCTTTCCCAGATCAACAACCACGAGGAATTATTGATTTCCTACGTAAGAACGGTAAATTACAGCCTTAAAGGCTATCATGTTCCTAAATCGTAAAACATGGAAAAGACCGTAAACTACACAAATACAGATCCTTAAATTGAATTTGCTGTGGGCTGTGGGTGATAAAACTGTGGATAATTGCATTCCCGCGAGAGGACCTCGTAAAACTACAAAAGAACTTAATGGGTGAACATCTAGCACAGCAGTAAAAGACAATAACACCATTACAGATGGCAAGGAAATATGATAGACACTACTAATGTTTTCAATCTAGAAAGAAAATTTGTATTTTCTGTACTTATATAATAAAGCAGAGCAGTAAATAACAAAAAAGTGTATAAACTGTTTAAAGTAGTATCTTCTGTACTTTTATGATACTTAGAGCAGAGTAGTACAACTTTTTTGCATAAAGTTGTATTTAATATAGTTGTATGATAAAGCAGAGCAGTCATAGACAACTGTATATTACTTCGTACACTCTTTACGAGAACGTCGCAATGAGAGCATTTGATTATCGCCACTTTGGCGCTGATAGCAGTAGTTTGGCAGTAGTGAGCGTCCACGGAAATAAGGGTTTTGTACTATTATTTATTCTGTGACTAATTTAGTTCCATGGACGCTCGGTGGGGTGTTTTAAATCAGCACAAACGAAAGTACGGCACAGCAAATCCATAGAGATCAGTGCAAGCAGTAAATAACAAAAAGTTAGTATAAAGTTGTATATGGTAAAGCAGAGTAGTAAAAATAATAAAAAGTTAGTATAAAGTTATATATGTTAAAGTAGAGCAGTAAAAATAACAAAAAGTTATTATAAAGTTGTATATGATAAAGCAGAGTAGTAAAAATAACAAAAAAATAGTATAAAGTTATATATGTTAAAGCAGAGCAGTAAAATTAACAAAAAGTTAGTATAAAGTTGTATATGATAAAGCAGAGTAGTAAAATTAATAAAAAGTTATTATAAAGTTGTATATGATAAAGCAGAGCAGTTAAAATAACAAAAAGTTGTTATAAAGTTGTATATGATAAAGCAGAGTAGTAAAAATAACAAAAAAATAGTATAAAGATATATATGTTAAAGCAGAGCAGTAAAATTAACAAAAAGTTAGTATAAAGTTATATATGTTAAAGTAGAGCAGTAAAAATAACAAAAAGTTGTTATAAAGTTGTATATGATAAAGCAGAGTAGTAAAAATAACAAAAAAATAGTATAAAGATATATATGTTAAAGCAGAGCAGTAAAATTAACAAAAAGTTAGTATAAAGTTATATATGTTAAAGTAGAGCAGTAAAAATAACAAAAAGTTATTATAAAGTTGTATATGATAAAGCAGAGTAGTAAAAATAACAAAAAAATAGTATAAAGATATATATGTTAAAGCAGAGCAGTAAAATTAACAAAAAGTTAGTATAAAGTTATATATGTTAAAGCAGAGCAGTAAAAATAACAAAAAGTTATTATAAAGTTGTATATGATAAAGCAGAGTAGTAAAAATAACAAAAAGTTAGCATAAAGTTGTATATGATAAAGCAAAGTAGTAAAAATAACAAAAATTTAGCATAAAGTTGTATATGATAAAGCAGAGTAGTAAAATTAATAAAAAGTTATTATAAAGTTGTATATGATAAAGCAGAGCAGTTAAAATAACAAAAAGTTAGTATAAAGTTATATATGTTAAAGCAGAGCAGTAAAAATAACAAAAAGTTAGCATAAAGTTGTATATGATAAAGCAAAGTAGTAAAAATAACAAAAATTTAGCATAAAGTTGTATATGATAAAGCAGAGTAGTAAAATTAATAAAAAGTTATTATAAAGTTGTATATGATAAAGCAGAGCAGTTAAAATAACAAAAAGTTAGTATAAAATTGTATATGATAAAGCAGAGCAGTTAAAATAACAAAAAGTTAGTATAAAGTTGTATATGATAAAGCAGAGCAGTTAAAATAACAAAAAGTTAGTATAAAGTTGTACATGATAAAGCAGAGCAGTTAAAATAACAAAAAGTTGGTATAAAGTTGTACATGATAAAGCAGAGCAGTTAAAATAACAAAAAGTTGGTATAAAGTTGTACATGATAAAGCAGAGCAGTTAAAATAACAAAAAGTTTAGATTATACAAGACAAGCTTATGCCCGCGGCTACGCACTCGTGGTCATTTCTGTAGTTTAAAAGTACTCTTTGTCTCTTTTTTTTCCAGGACCTAAAATACCGATATACCAACATTTGATCAAAATTCCTTCAGCCTTCAAAAATATTTTTATCGATTGCTCGGCTGATTGGATTGAGATATAAAGTACTCCAGTTTTTAAGTCAAAACATAAGCTATCCAACAGTGAAAACTTCATCGCAATCGGTTTAGTAAATTTACGTTATGCGCGAACAAACATACAGACAAACAAACAGAAAAACAGACAAACAGACAGACACGAAGCTTATTTTATGTACCCTAGACCATTTCTTTTTTAATTATCTTCTTTGTACAGACTTTTTCGTTCCTATTGCTTTATTATAAGTATATAGATATACAAATATAGAAATACAAAAAACATGTCGCTACGCTACTGATCATAATAATATAACATTATTTAAAATCTTTTTTCTTTGTCTGGTTGGATGTTTGTTTTCACATCACGTAAAACCTACTGAAAGATTCAAATGCAGTTTTCACTGTTGGATAAGGATTTGACTTAAAATCCTAGAATCTAGCGATGAGTAGAAGACGAGCAATCGATACCTAAAAAACTACGAGTATTTGGCAGCTGAACAAATTTTGATAACATTTGGTATTTTGTACCTTAAAGGTACTTTTAGCTTCGTAAAATGTCCACGCGGGCAAAGCTAGTAAAAACCGAGTTGGACTCGCACCGAGGGTTCCGTACAAACTTGTATTTTTTATTTGTTATTTATCTACAACTTTACGGTCTTCAGATTTTTATCATTAAGTATTTATGCTATAAGACTCCTTATTGCTCCTTGCCAAATTTCATGATTCTAGTTTAACGGTATATGTACCCTGTAGGTTTTGATTCCCTTGCGAGTGTCAAAATATGCGGCGTAAACGGACGCATCTTTTGATTGCGTTGACTTAGAAGTTTGTTTTATTCACAGCTCCAAGTCGGATAACAAAGTGATTCTATAAGATTAGATTTTTACTTTTTGAGGTACGGATCCTTAAAAAATACCTAAATGTATATTTTATCTCATAAAATCTTATTCATAGTTGAATTTACTATTGTTTATAGGAAATAAAGAACATATCAAACAACACACAAATCCAGGGACAAGAAGCTTGTTTCTGTAATCCAACCAAAATAATAAAATCAGTTGCAAAATTTACTTTCAGCACAAATCGCAATTTGCATAAAAACAGTAAAAAAAATGCGGAACAAAGCATAAAATCTGATAAAACAAACATTTAATCTATAAAAAACTATGTACAGGTCCATGTAACCCAGTTGGCAAGGTTTGCGACGTCGTGTCACAATTTATATTATAGTCGTAATAATATATCGTTTCCCACGCTTCTGACTACAGTACTGTAAACATTACAGTGAGCAATAAGCACTCAATCAACATGTAGATGATAATATAGCTAACGCTCTTGCACCTCGTCTTATTCAAATGAAGAGGCATCCTTATCTATACTGCTTCTGTTATTATGTGCCTATACCAAAAGTTTTATGTTTTATTTTAGGGCTTAAGGCCAGGTATCAGTGAATTTTATGTCCCTCTCATCCGTGATCAAGTAGAGCGAGAAAGATGATACACCTCGGGAGTAAAATTTAAGGTTTTTATTTATATGTAGGAAAACTAAACTTTGAATTAAATAGTGTCTAGCCATTTTACCAATCATAATAAGCTCTTTCTCTTGGTATATCTTTGATATCATTTAGTGACGGGGTCCCTTTCTAATCAATGTTCTAAGCATAAAGTAGTGTTACCTTTGACTTTATTTTCTATCGAGTGAATTCATACTAATCATGTTTCTGTGTTTACAAAGTACGAGATAATATGTAAAATTTTGATGTGATACCTATTTCATAGTTCTGGGTTAATTATAAAACAAGTCACAGACGTTCGATCGAAATCGAATCGAAGAAAAATATCGAAAATTGCTAAATGTGCTAAAACCGGGCTGGCCATAAGGGCCTTTACGCTTCCTTCGAGGTGGACTGACGAACAGGTGAGAGTTGCCTAGATCCACTGGATTCAAACAGCAAGCTACCGCTTAGATATATGGTGTGTTATGGGGAAGGCTACCGAAGTGGGACAGGATCGAAAGGCTGCTTGAAATGTTGTATGAAACCTAGTGTCACCTGTTGCATTCGAACGATATATTGTCTCAGTACATAGTCGCGGCGCGCCAGTCACCACAGAATAATTAATAGCATTATTATTTATTCTGAGGTAATAAATAGTACAAGCCATCACGCTAACATAGCCTCTCTACTATAAATAAAAAATACTTCTCGTTGGGGGATGCCTATGTTCACCAGTGAACGTCTTCCGGGTGATGATGATGATGATGATGATGATGATGATACCGTTCAGCCTCATTTAATGTTCAATGGCTTATACCAAGAAACATTATCATTTTATTTAACTTTATTTAGTTTAAATATTTGTTTGCTACTATAGTACCTACTAATACTAGTTAAAAAATCTGTAGCAAACAGTTTTTTGACACTAGGTTATTAACCAATTTTCAAGAAAGTTCACACCGCACACAAATGAAGTCCCCATGGCAATACAAGTAATGATAATTTTAACCTTCAGGAAAAAAAACGTTTATTATGGTTCCAGAATGTTCTCAATATAAATATAAAATAATAAATCATAAATTTAAAACTAACAGTAAATGATTTTAAATGTGACCGCTTGCATATATTTCATATGTGATTTTTAACATTAGAAATTCATAATCACTTCTTACGATGACTGCTCATTTCTCTTAGACAAAGTCATTGAGCGACATAGGTACATCTTCCTTCAACTTTTGCTAAAGTTTTTGAGTGAAATAATTGCACCAGCTAAATTTTTTCGAAATCTATTTTTCTTATGTTTAACCCAGATAAAAACGACAGACATGTATAGAACACAACAGATACCAACAGAAGCACAGAGCTACACAGCCCGCTTTTAGGTATGTTTATTTTTCCGGGTTGCCTTAAAAAAACACTGAATCTTATCTGAACGCACATCTGCTGTCATTTTGCTGATTTAGTATGAGATGTAAATCTAAATATGCCGCGGGGACGCGAGGGTGGTGGCGCGAAAAATTAAACTGTCAAAATAAGGAAACGTCAAAATGATCGACCGATTTCCCGACATCATTACGTGTTTTCGATCCAATAATTCCTGTTGTACAGTCGTCGGCAAATTCATATTTGCTACCTTTCAAACGAGTTTGCGCCTAAGCGCTATGACATAAGGGCTAGAACGAGGGCCGATTGATTCCTTTCCGTCGGTTTCTAATTTTTACAGAAATTGCTGTAAACTATAATGTTTTTAAGAGCTTCTAGTCGTTTATGTCGCCATATATTTCAGTAATGGTCTCGAATGCCTTTGTTAAGATTTGTTGAGAGCTGTCATCGAAAAGTTATACATACGATTTTTTCCATGAATTGGAAAAATATGATAAAAATTGTACAATATTTTTTACTTAACTGTATTGTTCCTATTTTACGCAAATTATTGAATTTACTTAGGTAAGACTAACAGCACAGAAAACTATTTACTTCATATTCGCGTCGAATGTAAAACCGTTCCTGACTTTTAATTCCCACTTTAAAAAAACGGTTTTTAAAAATATCTCAGTATTCTTGTGACTACAGAAATTCAGAAAATTCTATTCTAAGAATTTCTTCACAAAATTATTCCGATGACAAGGTGGGCTGTATTATTCGAGAATTGTTTAATTGATTGCCTCTCCATCCTTGACGAAATATTTATTCGGTTATAAAACTATAATAAAGTCAGTAAAGCGCCCACCTTGGACACGTGTTGTCGTTTTATACGATTTATAGCACTATTCAGTTTTATAGGTTTACATGCTTTAGAATGGTAAGAAAACAACTTAATTCGTAATTATTATAAACAGATTCTTCTTTATTAGTCAATATGACTCTATGACTGATATAAATATTGTAGATAGTCGATATTTCTATTTTTTTAGAACTTCTCTCACCTTAGAAGAGTTAGACATAGACAGAGAGACCAATGAGCTTGGTGTCTCTGTTACCTTTAATTACGCTGTCCCAATACTGGCAGGCTATCAAGGAGTTTGACTCCAGTCGTACTACTGATATATTATAGTAAGATATACTCAAAAATACCTGAAAACTTGAATTATTATACGAAAACAATACTTCGTTACAAATACTAACGTTATGACGTCACATCACTTCTGCGTTTCGTACATCCGTCAGTTTTAGCGCTAGTGGTTTAGCTCTTATGTGTTATGCCTACGATCAAAATATTTGTACAAAAATAGCCTCTGTTTCAAGAGCATAAAGTGCTAAGATATTCTCACTTGTTGCCATAGAGGCAGCACAGAAATAGACGGTATTGTGTGGTTGCGAGCAGGTGTAACTCCTCGAGTATTGTATCATAACTTCTTACATGTTCTGTTTTGAGTTCTTACATTTGCAATATATTGCTACAAAAGAATAGTCAGACCACAAGCTTTAGCCAACTTAAAGATTTCGAAATGGAAACAGGAAAGACACAACATAATGAATTAGAGCGATTCCTGTTTGGTACCTATACCTGTATTTCTTCTAAGTATTCCTTGTAGTGAAGATATAGGATAGCAAACGGCCAGGTGGAGTGTAGACCTGCGAAAGGCGGCTGAAACTATATGAGAATAGCTGAAGACAGGCCCCTGACTTCATTGGGAGAGGCCTATGTCCAGCAGTGGACGTATATAGATTGATGGTAAAGAGTAAGGGAATAGTTAGTTATTATTCGATACAAGATCAAAGTATTTATTTTAGCTACTCTGACACCAGAGGCCAGTTTTACTTCATACGACAAACAAACAAACAATTGTAGCTAGGTAACATAATACCTATAGAATTTTAAAAAATCTCATTCCGCGATACGGGTGGTGGAGTTCTGATTAGGTAAAATTTAATCAAATTGGCCATCGTCTCGCAAAGTAAGTTAATCTCTCTTAGACAAGTGCCCGCGGTTTTGCCTGCTTGGTCATTTCTCTGGGTAAAAAGTGACCAAAAGTACCTAAAGTTAAAGTCAAAACCTAAGTGAAAACCGCATCGCAATGAAACTATTAATATATATATATATATATATATATATATATATATAAATTCTTATTCAATTGCTAATTTTAAGTCCCCTAGACCATTTCTTATTTAATTATCTTTATAGTACAGATTTTTTGTTTTGCTTTATTGGATAGATACTTACCTATATTAGGTATATCAAATCAATAATTTGAGATTGTAAAATAAATTGCGTTTTATGCATTGATATAATACTAATTTGGAAGTAATTCAATGTTTTCATGAACCAATTCAGAGTTGAATCACGTAAAAATTAGTTAGTGTATTAGTCGGATCCAAAAATCATACTTCGCGGGTTATTTATTATCTACGTGCAACCGTGAAAAGAAAGAACATTCTTCAATTTCTTCTTTTTTGAATGTTACTAGAGAATAAAGTTCACACGAATTTTATAAGTGACTAGCTTACCCGCCCCCGACTTCATCCACGCGGACTACAGTTTATCGCGAAAAAAGCATCCTACGTTCTTCTAGGTTATTAAATACTAATGCAAAAGTAGACTTAGACTTCTTGGTTATGGCCTCTGTGGCTTGTTGTTGGTATAGAATCAACTATTACTCTATGGCACCAAAGCTCTTGATGATTTTGACAGACTTGTTATTTCGTTTCCATGGCAACCAGGAATGGTTACGGTACAGCGAGTATTCAACATGTTCCAGTTTTCCCGTGGAAACTTCTACGGAATTCGTGGAATTTTCCGGGATAAAAAGTATCCTATGTTTTTTTCTAGGATATAAGCTATCTCCATTCCAAATTTCATCAAAATCCGTCCAGCGGTTATTGCGTGAAAGCTCCTCAAACAAAAAAACAAACAGACAACGTTTCACTTTTATATATTGGTATGGATTATGAATCATCAGTGATACGAGAATCTCGTATCAGAATCTTTTCTAGGTTACAAACGAAAAAAGATTCTTAAATACTAAGTTTAAAAACTGTGTTTTCAATTATTTCTGCTTATAACTCCTCGGGCACTTCAGCTAACAATGTTTTGTACTGCAATCTGCAATACACTATTTTGTTTGACCCCAATCCTGTATGTGAGTCAAAGTCGTCTTAAAATACTGACAGTGACAGGCAGGCTGCAAACAAACGTATTAATCTTATATATTCGCAGCAGAGTCAGCCAGAGTCTTAATCTTTCTTTTAAAAGCGTGAGTGCATCTTCGTTACTCATCCAAAACGCGATAGACTCTGGTTAGAAGATATAAATTACGAGCCTCGAGCAGACAGTTCCTCGCATTCCTTTTCTGAGATGCCGGGCATCGTCTAGCTAGGTTTAATATGTCTACACGTTTACAATTATATAGGACAGGGCGTGGCTTATATTATATCATCTGATAAAGATACCAATCCAGTGTCCAGCATAATATGTACAAACATCTTAACTCCATGGTTTTGGACTTTATCTAGCACGTGAAGTTAACTAAAACCTTGTAATTAAATAACGCCTAAAGATAATAGGGTCCATAACACATATATGACAGACTATCTCTTACGTTTATTTATTTTATGGAAAAAGTTTACGTCTACAAAGTTTTGCATAGACATTGATTGATTGACTAGGATGCTTGTGAAACCGCATAACGTTCCGTTAATCTATTCAGTAGGTTTTACATTGACCCAGTTTTTATTCACAAAAGTGATACTTCCTGAGAAAAATCTTATCTGTGATATTTTAAGATACTTGTCCGGAATATCATGAATATAATGGCGACACTACCTAGTCAGACAATTTAGATGTCTGCGGACGCCGCGGTCTTATTTCTCAACCTTGGCTTTGAAGATACTATTTACGTAACGAAAACAAAGTTAGCGAGTATACAGGTTATTGTTTGTGTAACATTTTCCGAGTAAAAATGCATTAAGAAGCGTGAAGGCTGGGCTGCGCCTGCGTCCACTTACTTTGACGTTTGTTTGACTGTTCGCTGCCCACGCGTATTGGGATTGCGTAAGTTTAGCTCTTTGTAGTCTACATTTTGTGTCACAAATTTGTTTACTATTTTGCTAGGCTTGCAGATAGGCTAGGCCAGTGGTCTCGAACGAAACTACCGATTTTTCGGTATTTCTTCCGATATGGGGACCACCCTACCGAAATAACGAAATGCAACCATTTTTAATCGACTTCTGAGAATTCAATCATTGATTCTTTTTTTAAATAGATTATTTTACATGAATTCCAATCGAAGATATTGATTATGAAAATCCTAGAAATTTTAAATAGTCCAAATCTAATTTGATCTATATAAGTACATTTCAAAAATACATATTTTTTTCATGATTAGATGATATTTTGTATAAGTTCCATGTTATTACATGGAACTTATACAAAATATTTTGAATTTTGACATTCAAGACAGCTGCAGTGTATGTGCAGAGAGCCTGCACATACACTGGCTAAAAGTGACTTGTCCGGGTTTTGACTTGTATCGCTACATCGCAAAATGCTTCTATTAAGTACATTGTTCGTTCGTTACTATTACGATTAAGTATTATAATAATAAGTTATTATTTACGAAAAAGTTACAAATAAATGCAGACAAGCGAATATTGTTAATTATTATTGTATATTAGAGGTAGTTACGACTTAATAAAAATAGCACAAAATAAATGTGATCTTTTAAAATAAAATAAGTATCAATTAATAGCGTGTATCAAGCGGCATTTGTTGAAATCCTTGTAACATATTCCACACTTTGTGCTCTTCGGAATGCTAGTAGGTCTAGCTTTATTAATCATCTACAGTCCTTTTAAGCCTAGTCTCTCGTGAGCTTTAGATACAGTGCCCAGAAGAAAATATGACCCATAAAAAATTACAATGATTTATAATGTTTGTTCCCAGTAGTTCCGTGAGAGAAGTTCCGTAACGGAAATAGTGAGAACTTTTTTCCTTCTAGTTCCGTCAACGGTACTTCTCAGAAATTGGTATCCCACAAGTTCCGTGCATTTGTTCCCAGTAGTTCCGTGAGAGAAGTTCCGTAACGGAACTAGTGAGAACTTTTTTCCCTCTAGTTCCGTCAACAGTACTTCTCAGAAATTGGTATCCGACAAGGTCCGTGCGTTTGTTCCCAGTAGTCCCGTGGTTACTCAAATACTCATTTATTGGTAAACATGTTTACGCGTCACAAAAGCAAAGGCATTTTGAACAAAGTAAAAATAATAATCAAAATAATTAAATAAGTAGTTACACTGTGTGTGTATACATCCATCCAACACACGCTATTCACAAACCCGTTCCCGAAGACTTTTGACAGTTGTAATCAGGTGAACAGCTGATAAGTCATGGAAACTCATCTGACAGCCGTTTTCTGTCGGGAAGGTATCCGAAGTTTGACTTAAGTGTTTAAAAATTGATGATAAAAATTATTTTTGTATATTATAGTAAGTAATACTTATCAAACTACTTTTGTATGCCTACCGGCGTTTAATGATGAAAGTGTAGTCAGTATTTGGACGCCGATACCCTAGTTTCATTCAAATAATACCTACCTAGATAATCTACAATTAGATATTTAAATAATAATTCATAATCCAGACATTTAAACAGAACATAAGTAGTAGGTACTTAATGTTATCCTATCCTATGTTCATATTGGTCTAGTTTTGGTATCAAAACGAGACAGATACATTCCCATAAATTACCTTTTTAAGTTATTTTAGATGAATTTACTTTAATTTAATTGAAATACTTACCAGATTTAGATATCGTGATTGTGGGTGCCTTAACGAAAATAGTATAAGAATATCTGTTTTTTTGCTCACTAACACAATATACAAATAAGGAATCTCGCAATTCACTCGACAAGTCGACACAGCATATCAGACTATATAGGAGTCGTTTACAAAGCAAGTTTTTAAGAACAATATATTAAACCATAAAAATGTTTATTATCTAAATATACAATATGAAGTGTGCAAGTAATTATTTAATTAGTGTTACAGGTTTATATCTGCGTAACATATAATTCAAAAATTACGGGGTTATTCGTTTTAATGAACATCAAAATCTTTTCTACTATGTTCTACCATTACATAACATTCTCCGAAAATGCACAATTGCGGAAAACTCACGGAAGCTGATGGAAATACCTTCCGATGGGAATAGTAACGATAATCGAATCTAACGGATCTGGAATTAATTCGGCGAAAAACTGCTACGTCGGAAACAAAAACTTTCCGCAACTTGTTGAATAGGGCAGCTGAAGACGAATCCATTGGACACCTCGCTTGTCAAAATCGAACCAATAGGGGTGACGCTGTCTGTGGCGGAACGTCCACATAACCACAACATAGATACATACATTACCCTTCCCTTACTTTACTGTAGTTGGGTAAAAAGACAACCTAATCAGAATTAATTCCGAAATCTTTGAGAAATGACCAAAAATTCTCAATAAACAGTGTTGAGATCCTCCTTTTGGCCGTCGATTAAAAAAGAAAGTCAAAGAAGATGACATGCGGCACACACTGTTCTGACAAAGTATAGAAACAACCAACCATCTCAAAATCCGACCCATTTTCTGGCTGCCTAATACTTTAGCTGTCCGAAATTCATCGCCGAACTGCAAATAAAAAGCAAAATTTTAATCAACATTATTTTTCGAAGCATTGTTTGTCAGAAGTAGAGATAGTTTAAAGCAAACGTTGTCTCGTCTGATAATCGATTACTAAAATTATTATTTTTGTGGCGGACCTTAGCGCAGTGTCTAGTTACCTACGCCTCCTAGTTAACTAGAACCTAACCTAACATACTAAAATGTTTTATATTGCTAAATATGTAATCAATAACATATCAAGGACTTCAATTTTATGTAGTTACCTACTTATGTAAAAGGAACAACGATAGTGACTGGAATTTTATTTGCAGGTGCAATGTTTTCGTTGCGTGCTTTAATTTTACGCTTGATTTTTGAAAACGTATCGTAACCAAATAGTAGTACTTAATCTATGACACACCGTTATACAAGGTCCTGATAGCCATCCCTAACCATGAGAAATTGTGAAAACTTGCCAATAGTTGATTAAAAAATCCTATTAAATTATTTTGAGAAATGTTTAACAGCAGTTGTTTTATTTTTGTATGTATAATATCCATGGGTAAACAAATTCAGTAGGTACACCCTATAAATCCAACAGTAGAAAAAAGGCAAAGTTTGTATATATGTTTGTGACTCCTACACGCTCAAACGGCTAAACCGATTTGGATAAAATTTGGTACCAGGATAGCTTATATCCTGGATTAAAACATAGGCTACTTTTCATCATCATCGTCACCACCATCCACGTGGGTAAAGCCGCGGGGCGCAGCTAGTAATAAATAAACAAACTGTAAATATCCTTAGCAATTTAGCACACAGTAGCCGTCTGTCGGCGAGTCAACATTGACAATGCGGCGCCTGTAGCCCGCGGCCGCAGTCGGCACTGGCGGTGTCAGCACAAGTGTCGTATCTGGGACAATTGCCAATGACAGCAAGCGGTCCCGATGACTTCATTGCAAACAGTAATGGTTTTGCATACCATGAGCGTAGTAAGGACTTTAGGACTCGGAGGCACAAGGCCCTGCCTCTCCCTAACCTAGCTCTGCGTAAATGGGTATGGTTGGAAAGCTAAAGATAAAAGGTGAAGTTTGATTGAACATGAAGGTTAGACAAAGTTTCTCAATGTTATCTTAAACTAGTGACTCGCCCCGGCTTCGTACGGGTAGCGCTCACACCGCAGCATTTTTCTTACTTTTAGCAGTTTTATACTCGTCGTAACTTCTAAAAAAACGCTGCGTAATTCTAATTTTTAGCAGCAAAGATCCTGGTGTTTTTTGACCATAGACAACTGCATTATTACTCACGTAGGTACTTGACAGACTTGTTATTATTTCCTTTCCATGGCAACGCGTCAATATTAGTTTCGTTCCCACAGCAACGTCATTTCGTTCTGTATTTTTGATACCTTGGGTTCCATTATTGCAATTTTCGTAGTGATCTCTAATTTTTTGAAAAATATAATACTGGCCATGTTACTCGCTGATAATGTAGCTTTCTACAGATGAATGGATTTTTAAAGTCGGTTGTGTATTTTTTGAGTTTATCCATTACAAACAAACAAACATACATACATACATACATAAAAACAACCAAATCTTTCCTCTTTGCAATACTAGTTGTAGTTTACATGTTTTGTTATAATTGTTACATTTGAAAAATATATAAAGAATTAACAAATATGGAAAAAAATACATCCCCGTAGTTACTTGGTGCTCTCTTCTCTAACGGGCGTATTTCCGAAGCACCGGTAGAGTCAGAAGGGTATTTCCTTTTCCAGTGTGAGATTTAACTCTGTAGGCACATGAAAGGGAAATTTCCTTTACAAACTCAAAGAATACTTAGTTTTTCTAAATTTTCATTGATTTGATCTTTTTGTAATATTTTATGTATTTTTCCTTGTTCATGAGATGTTAATTTTGACTTGTAAAAGTGCTATTATTTTAGCCTATTTACAAAAAAATACTTTAAATGAATGAATTTGACTTTAGTATAGAAATGTAGGAGTATAGATGTAGAAGTGTAGATAAATAACTGACGTAGTTGCGAGTTCTGCATGTTCTTGGCATATTCAGGGTTCCGTGCTTCAATTTTTTTGCCCCCCTCCCCAAAAATATTGAAGGACCTACTTCCTCCAAAAAGGGGCAAAAAGGAGGCTACTGAATATCTCCGCCTTATTAGATCCGATTTCGATGGTTCTTTTTTTATTTGTTAGGTTAGGTTAGGTTAAAAAATTGGTGGAAAACTAATGAAGATCTTCGACATGATGAGCAGAATAGCTCCTCAAAATGCAGTTAATTTGTAACTTTTAGGTTTCTACCAGTGGAATCAGCCCTTTACCTACTAGGTAAGGATTGATGGAGCACCTTGGTTATTAATGCTAGTTTTACAATCAGGTAACTAGATGTCGCTTCTGTGCACTGCTAGATTGTTTGCAAAAAAGTTTATATGCGCGAGGTCTACAGCTCACAAAGCCACTAGTAATATTATTCATAGCCCGTGACAGACGTCAAAAAGACAAACAACTCCTCAAGTCAAGCTAATCCTCGTGCGTAGTATTTGTTAACTATTAGGTTTCCACATCAATAGGAGAGTTTGGACCGTTTACGTACGGAACGCTAACAATATAATACATACATAATTCTCTCGGCCCTCCTGAATTCTGAATCAAACCCTGGTCATGTTTCATACGCTGCAAATGCCACCAAAGAAGTGAAGTTGCTTTGCCTACGACAAACTTTCATCGTTTCCTGATTCGATGCTTGACGCTTTATTGTTTAAAGTTATAGAGAGTTCATTAGGATCAATATAGAGAGCGGTTGAGTTAGACTCGGTCAGTTGGTACAAATTCAGTAAACATTTATTGCAACCATCGTAAATATGTACACGATCGATAGATTGACATAATGGTAGGTAGAATAGCATATGAATATCTTAATAATAAATAATATCGTGAATTACATACATAAGCATAAATCTTTACGCCAGCCATAGAAATACACTAATATACACATAGGTACTATTTAATAGAAACATACCTACCAAACTTTACAGTTCATTTTCAAAATTCATCATGGCAAAAAAAAGTTAAGTCGTCACACACCCAGCAATAAATCTAAATGGTAATTTTTCTAAGAAATAAATTACTTTACAACCTGCATTAAGTATGTCAAATATTATTTTACTAAAAATAAATCTTACTTGAGAAAACGGCGGGGCAAACCATCATTCACGTTACTCAGGTAATCAGGATTGATCAAAAAGCTTGATATCTCAACACAAGGTGGACCTAGAGTTATGATTAAGGTGGAGAAAAGAGATGGTCTCTACCTCTTCTTTTTTCAATCAACATATCAGTGATGCGGCGTAAGGCAGAAGCATTTTCGCGATGCTATGTTATCCAATCAAACCGGACTCGACGGAGATAAAAAAGTAAGAACATTAACATGGAGTCATCAAAGGAGCGCACGTATGAGCTTTATTTGAACTGGCTGGCTTTAGTAATAATAATAATATTGTAGGGAGTTAGGCTTTACATACAGCTGGCACAGCTACCTACAGATTTTAGTTTCTCAATTAGCCATATGGAATTCGGAATAACATACTTATCAGTATTTAATGAAAATGGTTAATTGGTTAATTTTTCTATCAGTTGATATGCTCTTATAACCAGGAATTCGAGCGATTTATAGAAGCAAGCTATTATAGTTTGTAGAACATGTTAAGCTGAGCGGCTAAAAGGATTTTGAAGTGAATTCTCATCAGTATGCGAAACCTGTATAACTAATAACATGTTCTAAGCATGCTACCGCGAATAAGTTATAGCAAGCTAGGTCCAAAGGCATTGATGTATTCTCTAGTGGTAACGTAAGGAATGTATACGAATACTAATTCTATGGATTATGTGGAAGCGACGAGGTAACATTCTGTAAATCTAAATTACATAGGTAGGTACTTACCTTACTCTATAGACCTGTTGATTCTACACATCAGATCTAGAAACTTTTCATACGTAGCGTATAGATTATTATAGTATTTGCGAAGTTGACGCAATCGCGCATGTGCATAATATGTTGTACGTGGGATACGATTATTTCAAGCCGTGTAGATACGCGTTTGTGATCTTCTATTCCATAAGATATGAAAAGTGAAGAAGAATGGAGTGGTATTTGTACATGGATTTAAATTATCTTTTACTTTGTTACAGGACCGAGACAGCAACTTATCAATACCAGCGCGTTGGGAAGACAGGAACCTAAGGAAATACCTCAACAAAATTGAGAACGGTAAGTGACACCACAAAAAGAACACCCTAAGAATACGCTATCCATTGAAAATGAACATTACGACAGCGCCGCTCACTCACTCATTCAGCAATTCAGCAATTCCATCTGCAAGTTTTTCTTCCATTACTTTTTTGTACTTGCCGCATCGATCACGGACCAAACCGTGATCGAAGGTTGGCCTAACGTTGGGGAAACTGAAACTTTTTGTACTTGGCCCCACGTTGAGCGCAACTGTAACGTTTTGTACTTGGCCCCACGTTGGGTGCATCTGTAACTTTTTTGTACTTGGCCCTACTTTGAGCGCAACTGTAACGTTTTGTGCTTGGCCCTACGTTGGGCACCAACTGCAACGTTTTGTACTTGGTCAAACGTAACCTTTTGTACTGGGCCCCACGTTGGGTGCAACTGTAACATTTTGCACTTGGCACCACGTTGGGCGCATTTGTAACTTTTTTGTAGATGGCCTTACGTTGGGCGCAATTACATTAACGTTTTGTACTTTGCCCCACGTTGGGCACAACTGTAACTTTTTGCATTTGGCCCAACGGAACCTTTTGTACATTGGCACCACGTTGGGCGCTTCTGTTTTTTTTTTTACTTGTATTCTTGTTTGGGCGCAACTGTAACGTTTTGTACTTGGGCCCACGTTGGGCGCATTTGTATTTTTTTTGTACATGGCCCCAGGTTGAGCGCAATTACTGTAACATTTTGTACTTGGCCCCACGTTGGGCGTAATTGTAACTTTGTGTACTTGGCCTAACGTAACTTTTTGTTCTTGGCCCCACGTTGGGCGCATCTGTATGTTTTTTGTAGTTGTCCCACGTTTGGGCGCAACTGTAACGTTTTATACTTGGTCCCACGTTGGGCACAACTTAAACTTCTTTAGGGTTCCGTACCTCAAAAAGAAAAAAGGAACCCTTATAGGATCACTTTGTTGTCCGTCCGTCCGTCACTCTGTCTTTCAAGACCCCTTTTCTCAGGTACGCGTGGAGTATCAAGTTGAAGTTAATACCAAATACTCAAGTCTGCAATCCCTTGGAGCTGTGAAAAAAAAACTTCTAAGTCAACGCAATCAAAAGATACGGCCATTTATGCCGCATATTTCGACATTTTCAGCACTCGCAAGGGAATCAAAACTTATAGGGTAACCTAGAATTATGAAATTTGGCCAAAAGCAATGTCTTATAGCACAAGAAAAAGGAAAAAAAACAAAACCGAAACGTACAATTGTAGTTATATAAACAACAACAAAAAAACTACTATTCTCGATTCCCGTTATGGACGATCTATTTACATACCTACAAATGTGTACGGAACCCGCAGTGCGCGAATCCGACTCGCACTTGACCGGTTTTTGTACCTGGCCCTACGTGGGGGCATCTGTAACGTTATAAAAGTGGTAACTTTATGTAAGTTATTAGGACTGCCAGCTGGAGTAGGAACGCAACTAACACCTGCGTCCTACTTATTTTCTAACAAAAAACATGTACACCTTATTACAGAAAAAATATAGGATCTGCGACAATTATCTTTTCTATATTTCCAGACAAAAAGAGCCGCTGGATAGGCGGCTTCTATGACTACCCTTCGCGAGCATGGAAGTGGGGGGGAGAGTTGCGCCAGATGCACTACCAGTCCTTCAGCAAGATGAAGAAGATGAGCCCCGAGGAGCTGAATTTCCACTGCATCGCCATGATGCCGGAACTGTGGTATCGGTCAGTACCGCTTCTTACTAACGTGGGGATAGGGAATAAGTGAGCTGAAGTGCCACTGGGATTGTCGCATTGGTTGTATAACCTATAATTCGTAGGGTAGATTCAAGGGTGGAGGATTCTTTAAGTATAGCAAATGCTGTGTAGGACGCTCTTCGACTACATGGAGTGATTGGCACAAGATCAAATCAAAAAAGGATCAATCAAAGGTCGGGCTCAGTAGCACGCTTTAGCAGTTGCTTAGATATGTATATCCAGCCGTGGGTATATTAGTATAGGCTGGTTATGATCATGGTTATCACTATATAGAACGCGTCCGTGACTGTCTGTGACCGTTAAGCCATGTCAGGGGCCCTTGGGCGGCCTAACAATTCTGACACCAGAGGCCAGGACTATCTCACACGACAAACAAACAAACTACTGTAACGTTCGTTCGCTATCCCAAGGTCGTTCTTCGAATGCGACTAGGTCTACAAAAAACAGCGCTGATGATTAGGAGAGGCCCATCAGAAGTAAACAAACACGGTGATGATGAACCTAGTAGATTGGAGGACAAACGCTGTGATATTTCAATTTGTCATTACTTACATGATACAATGTTGTATAGTATTTATTACGCAGATCCCAACCTATGCTGTGAATTGCAGATAAACTTCAACTGCAAGAAGTATACAAGCGCAAATACATATTCTAATAAACTGAATTTGAGATTTGTAAAGCTATAATTAAATACTAAGTAAGCACTTAAATGTATCCTCTTTGTTGCACATAAACACTTCAGTAACATCATTTTCAATAGGAATTGACATCACACAGCTACGTCAACCTTATTCTCGGAGTCGTATTAATATACACTACTTACTTAACTATTATATATGAGTACTTATATACCCATGAGCCATGAGTTCTCATGAAGTGGATTTATTCCGTGAATTCCCAATAAACGGATTTATATGTTATTCACGGAACCGATGGAGTTCGTGACTGGCGTGCGCTGTGGAGGCTCAAGGGCGAGGGGCTGTGTTTAGGGCCCTAAACCCTGGAATCCGATCTAAACCACAATACACTGGATGTCAGGGTGGCACAAGGTAGAAGCGACAAGCGATAACCGAGACCTTAAAGAACTGCAAAGCAATACAATATTATAATAGCCAGTTATGTCAGGACTTGTGTGTGGTAGATGGGGTGGGAAAGCTCAAATATATCCTTCGCCACAGAAAATTATGTTTTCACAAACGCCATGGTGTCGTATTAGCAGTACCTATTAGATTTTTTTTTGTTACATATTTGGTCTGTGTAATGTGAATTTATTTGAATGATAAAAAATATTTTTTGGATTGAAAACATAACTTAATAGTTTTGCATCATGAGCTGCCCTTAACTTGAAACAATGCATCCACGCGTTTGCAATATGTATTTGCATGATGCCGAATAGATAAACAACGCAAGGAATGCCGCCTGTATCACTATAAGCTTATTTTAATATTAAAGGCACAATACCTAGAGAATATACCTACTATTTTTCACCAAATTCTATTAAATCTCATTTATCTAGTACAAGCTTTGAAGAGACTATTGCCAAGATTTTATATGCTAGTTAGTTAGCCCACCGTTAGTTCCAAAGTCCGAAGTCAACCAACCATGTAAAAAGAGTATGAGAGTACAAGAAAAATAACGTTAAAAAGTGTGGTGGTAGACACTTTTGTGTTCGCCTGGCTAGCTACCAAGCTGATAGAAAATGTAGTCCTTGACCCCCTTCCGGGGAGTACCCGAAGTATTTCTTAAGATTCTATAAGGTTTAGCGTGAATATCACCTTAACTTAACTTTTACTTTATGTTCAAGTGGAAGCCAATAAGCAATTAAAAAAAAAACTATTCCTGTGCAAATCTCCCAGACCCAGATAACCATGACAGCGAAAAAACAATCGTGGCCCACTCACCCGCTACCTCCTACATCTCACGCCGCGCTCACCCAATATTGGCATACAAAAATCGATACCGCGAAAAGCAATAAGTTTTACGAACCATTGTGTGGGACTTTGGATCCATTGTGCTCAGCGTGGGGCAGATGGCGGCACGTGTTGCAATAAAACCATGACGACCTAAACAATATTAAATATACTTACCATTTGCACTCAATTTTATTTTTACCTAATATTCGTTTAGTACTAGGAATTAGCTTATCAGATGTTTTTTGTAGTGTAGAAGAAGACTTACTTACCTACCTAAAATGCTAATTCGTATTTTCTTCTCGTTAACTTTTAGATAAAGTACTAGATACCTATCGATTGTATTCAAGTCTTCTCTCCTCCGTTATTTCCTATTCATTATATTACTTTTTCCATAGACTGTCATATATATTGATACACTGTGGCAACTTTATTGCTAACTTTTACTTATTCACATATTGATTGATTGATTTATTTAGGTACTTCTTCATTGTTGAAATTGCAACAGCTTACATAAATAATAGTAAAACGTCTCTAACTCCAAGTGAAAGTATACCTACGTAGTTAATTTAATGTTCATCTTTTGCCATAAATCAGTATCACTTTGACAGTAAACCGAATCTCGTAAAAACTTATGCATTAACAAGGCCTCTGGAGAATAAAGGAAAACCAATTATTATTATGCGAATTGCTTCAGAACACCTTCTGAAACATAACATACCAGGTTTATTGGTCCAAATTGTCGGTGAAACGTAGGTACTGGTATCTGGCGCGCAATAGAAGATATCTTTAGTGGATTTGACCATAATGTCGCCAATCCAAAATTAACAAGTAGTATGGGATACAATTATGAACTTTTTTTTTTGTAAATTTCATAATTGTAGCCCATACTACGGAATACAATTATGAAATTTACAAAAAAAAAAAGTACTCGTACCGAACTGAAATTGACCACACTAAAGTATGATTTTGTCGAAACCACCAGTTGTGGTAGTTTGAGAGGAGCCTTTTGGGAATATACCCGTTACCGTTTGTGGGCTAGTAAGAGGTAGAATAGAGTATCGTTACTGTTAAAAATACAAAAGTTCGTGTTATAGTTATAAAACCTGATTGGTGAATCAGTAACATGATCTCTGAACATTCCGCAGCACCCGTAACACGACAGGGACGCGAGAACCTACACAAGTCTTCAGGTTCGTTCAGGAGTGTGTTATATATAACAGTTTTCGAATAACAATACACTACAAATGCCAATACATACAATAACTCACCATACATCAAAACTTAAACAAACCTATGAATAACAAAAGAATCAGGAGATGGTGTCATAAAGGCGAACAGCGATCACTTCTAAAAAACTTTGGGTGAATCAAAACGAAGGCGCGGGAACGGTGTTGTACAAGTAACAAATTCTCAACCAATTTAACCATCTAAACACTATTTAAAACCATAATTGTCGTGTCTTCTCCATCTTTCTATCTTAACAAGTATCTGGGTGAATCATTAAAATAGTCCACATTCTACCTTAGAAATATAACCATACAAACGACACTTCAAGCGAATCATTTCTCCGTCCACAGATGGGCACCTCGCAGCTGCTTCGAAGAACGCCAGTACATTTGCCAGAGGAAACTCCTCAAACTCCCCAAAATGAAAGTAAAAGACATGCGCCGTCGCTGGCAGCGCATGGGCAAGATCAACGAAATCACTGCACCGACCATCAGCCGAGAGGTCAACGAAGCCATGCTCAATGACGTCACGATAAACCCGCTGCAGAACCCGAAGTCCTTCGACCTGCGACCGTACCCCCAGCTGCCGAAGCACGGACGAGGGAACCCGATCAGGAACAGCCCGAAGAACTACGACCTCAGGCCGAACGAGCTGAGGAAGAGGTCGCGCCCGACGGCGCGCAGCCGGCTCACGAGACCATTCCCAGGGTATGTATCACATAATATACACGTAAATTTAGGTCACCATTTAAATACCGTCCTATAAACTATGACTAAACATAGGTTATGACTTACCTACAACCGTCTCAAAATCTTCATCACTCCATTTTGAAGTATCTTGATGCCACACATCCCTACTATTCAGGTCTCTATATGCTACTCATCATCTGACCCTTTTATATGCGATAGCGAACAATATATACAATCGAAGCTGAAAATTAACTAGCTGTAGCTTTTACTAGCTGTACTATAGAGTCTAAGATCTCTTCACAAAGAGTGATCAGAGCTGAATATGTTGAGAACAGTTGAACCAATTTCTTCCAAACAAAGTTAAGAACCATCTCGCCAGCTCCAGCTTCCAATAAATAAGTTGATAAAAAAACATTTAAAAAAGCTTTTATACAGTAGCCATGTCATGGTGAAACTTAGAACGGGCTATCACAATTTAATTGCTTATACAACATTTCGTGTATGTGCTGTTATCCGTTGAGGAGTTCCCTAGTCAGGACCCACCCCTGAGTACAGCATAATAAAATGCGTACCTTCACAAAATTTCGTGTATGTGCAGTTGACCGTTGAAGAGTTCCTTTATCTGGATACCATATCATGGTAAAACTTAAAACACACTATCATTATAAAATGCGTACCTACACAAAATTTCGTGTCTGTGCTTTTAACCGTCGAAGAGTTATTTTGTCTGGAACTAATCCTGGATGTCGATTGAGGTCATGCTTACCATACAAATGCATTGGCATCGGAACTGAACAACATGTAAAAAATCAACTCCGTAGGATAACAGCAAGTGGTTACAAGTCGACTTGCAAGATTTGACCTACACAAACATACATACATACATACATACATACATACATACATACATTGCAAGTTAAAAAAAAGTTTTGAAATAAGTATAATTTAAAACTGTAAAAGAAAGCTTTTATGTGTTTTTTCCCCCTGTTTTTTTGTTTTCATGCATTATCTTCGAGTTGTGAGCTACCCTGAAAGTTTCAGCCGGATAGCTAATTCCAGGAAAGAAATAAATCAAATCAATAATTTATTTTCTAGAATACACATAAAACAACATAAAAGTCTTAATATTAAAAAGTAGGTAAAGTGCATTCAGCCTGCATGCAGGCGCAAGTATTAACAAGTATTTTGTCAAAAAAATCTACAAACTCCTTAATACTATAAAAATAATTACTTATGAGCCAGTCATTTAAAAGTTTCTTAAACCTGTTGCCTTCTAATATTTTAAAATCATTGGGAATTCTATTATAAATTGAAATACACCTATTAAATACATTTTTCTTATAAATTTATTTATGAGTAGTTCTTTACTCGTTTTTTCCATAAAAATATTCCGGGTGAGTTTTGTTAAAAAGACAAATTTCCCTAATATAGATGCACGGTAGCGGAATAATGTTGCAATAATGTTGCATTTTTTAAATAGTGGTCTACAACTAACCAAAAACCAGGCCTTATTTGTATCTTTTTTTTTGTGATTGTTAAATAAATGTATTTTCTTTCTTTTCTTTCTTTCTTTCCTTGTTTATCACCCGAATCCATCTCTTTTATATTTTGAAAACTCTGTCCAAATCAACTGAGTTACCCCACATTATAAAGGCCATATCTGAGAAGAGATGACACATATCCATGGTAAGCTGTAAGAGCTGCTTCCTTAGAAACAGTCTGCCTGAGTTTTTTTAGTGCAAACACATAGCGTTTCATTTTTTTACACACTTGATCAACATGCATTTTCCAATTGAGGTGTCTATCTATATAAATTCCCAAAAAATTAATATTATTAACTTCATCAACTTTTTCGTTATTATATTTAATGTCAAGATTTATAGGATTAGTTTTATAACAATTATATTGAACGATTTTTGTTTGCATAAATTATTATATATAAATAAATACATAGATACAAACAAGTGAAGTTAAATAAAAGCTTTAAAGAACATTCACAAATTAAAAATTTAATATAGTTTACATCAGCTTTCAAACATAAAAAACCGCAGCTAAATCGGTCCATTCGTTTGGAAGCTACCCCCCTTTTCTCAACCCCCTCCCCCATATAGTTAAGAACCATCTTATTCACATCAGCTTTCAAACATAAAAAACCCTTCAAAAATAGTTCATTCGTGTGGGGTTTGGGAGCTACGATGCTTCCCCCCCCCCCCTCCCCCTTCCCTCATTCTTGAAGAACCATATCGATTACCTTAGCTTTGAAACATAAAAAACCGCATGTAAGTCGGTCCATTCGTTTTGGAGCTACGGTTCTCACCTCCCCTCCCCCTCTTCCCCCCATTATAGGTAAGAACCATTTACATCACATCAACTTTCAAACAGAAAAAAACGCATCAAAATCGGTCCATTCGATTGGGAGCTACGATGCACAGACAGACACGGATACACACAGTGAGTGATACACACCCTAAACTTAGAACACCCGTCTCTTTGTTCGGGGGTTAACAAGTACCCGCTTAAAAATTAGTTGATGCGTTTGGTAGCTACAATGCCAAATACAGCCAAACAGACAGATAGACAAAGGCTACAAAATTTATAACACTCTCACATCATCATTACAATTGAGCTGATAAGCATTAAAAAAAAAAGTTATTATGGAACCTTATCATATAAATCACTGGGTAGGATAGGGACAGGCCTCCTTTCAATTTCTCCACTTTTGTCAGTCTCGCCAAAAGCTATTATTTATTCTGTGGCAAGAGTCCAGTCCACGCTAGCGCAACCCGATTAATTATTTGTGTTGTCCTGTTCGGCCCTCCGCTAATCTGTTTTGTATCATTATTGATTACTTTACTAACGACTCTTTAAAATACAGATACTGATGGAAATTCTCTAAAAGCAATCGAGATGCCCGTTAACCCAGAAAACTTTTACTATATTTGACTACTTTGGGCAATGATTTCTTGTAAGTATTGCAGAATATTTTCCAACAAAACACATCAAAGCGTCTTTATTGCACTTATAAATCAAAATAATTGCAATAGCAAATTGTTTGTCTGTTTCGTGTTATTTTAGATGGTTGGGTAATTTGTATGGATTTTTAGGCGGCTAAATTATTATACACTTGTAAGACTTGATCAGCATAATAAACCAAGGTCAAGACAGATTCAAAGTCATTATCAATGGATGTGTACAATAACTCAATTAATCAATCTGAGACGAGAAACACGCGCTATTTCAAGAAGCTTCTGGCATTAGCAATGATGGAAATTTAAAGGAGTCTTTAATATGCATCCAATGCTATATATAAGCAGGTGCGCGTATGTGACAAAACTTGTTGGTAAAGTTCAAATGGGTAAATCCTATTACCTATGACTACTACGGTATTGACCCGGAAACTTAATTTACTTCCAGTTACACATGGAGCCGCCGCGACCCCGAGGGCTCTTACAACCGGAACGCTGAGCTCTTGCGCTCAGGGCGGCTGCACCTCAGCGCTCAGCAGGTCAAAGCACATCTCGCGCGCCTGCAGCACCTGCGGGACAAGCAGATCGCACGTCGCAAGCGCATCCGCGAGCGCGACGACTGGCTGGTGAACGAGCCCAAACCCGCGCTGGCGCCGACTCACGCCAGGACCTACACCGTGGACAACAACATCAGTGCGCTGCATCCGAAGGCGATTGTTGAAGAGTTCGATTTGTTCCCGCCGCCGCCGCCGGTCGCCGTTGCGCGGTCGGTCCGCGGCGCTGGGTAAACATGTACGACCGCTGCATGGTTTGGTTCAGCCGAATGTTCCGTAGTTTTTGGGTTGCCGTCTTGTGTTTTTAATGACAACATGACAAGTATTTTGTACCTCCGAACGTAAAGTGTGGGCATATTAAACAAAACTCAAATAGGTGGTAAGTAGTTCTTAATTGGACTGTACTTTTTATGTAGGTTATCTCATTTCTCCGATGTTTCTGAACTGATTTGGACATATTTTTTTTTGATAATGGATTACAAATATCATAAAAATTAGATACAGTATTTTTTATTAAATCAGATTGGTTCATCATCATCATTGGCAGCTCAATCCACCCACTGCAGGGCATAAGCCTCCACCCTCATAAGCCAATCATCTCTGTCTTGAGCCAATGTATGCCAGGTCTTTCCTATAAACTTATTGATGTCATCGACCCATCGTTGTACCTACTGGTCTTCCACGGCTGCACTTACCCACACGTGACCACCAATCTGTGAGAGACCTACTCCACCTGCCATCACCGCATCTTGCCAGTGTCCTGCCCATCGCCACTTGAGTTTATTTATACGATGTCCAATGTCTTTTGAACAGCTTTATTGAAGTCAGTATTTATTCAAATAATTATATACCTAAGTAAATGTCAAAATATGCAGCAATTTTAATGAGATAACAAATATTTCAACATCAAGACGTGTGCAAGTGAGTATTCTTCTCTTATCTCTTTCACAAAGAATAAATCATTAGAAAAAACTTCTAAATACCTCTTTCTGGATTTCGTTTATGAAAAACAAGGAAATAAAAACAAATGGAAAAGTACGGCACCCTAGACAAAGTATTTATGGCAGCATTCGATTTCCATAAAGAAAAACAAACCATGCAGTGCGCTCGATTTTTTTTACATCGATTCTTCTCGATAGTGATTCAAATCGAAAGTATATTCTTCGATACTAGGTATAAGTTCCATAATCTATCTTTTTCTTCCGTATTCTTCAAAGTTTTGTCTTTTTACATTTAATCTTATCATCTATCATGTATAGTGACAAACCTTTTCTATCTTTATATAACTTTGAGTAAAATTTTAGAAAATCGTTTTAAAGCTATTAGATTTGAATTGTAAAAAGGCTTTCCTGTTCTTCTTCTCTTTTCCTTAGAGCAGCCAGAACGAGTCGCGGAGTTTTATATTATTTACATTAAGACCTCAAGTTTTAGCTAGGAACCAGTGAGAGTCTTGTCATACATTAGGTATTTTATAGTTACCACCTATAACAAAACATTTTGTTATATAGATCTGATTTAGTATATGCAGGCTTCTGTGAATGCTGCATTTCAGAACGAAGTCGAAGGAATTAGGAATCCATGGAGACGTCATTCTTTATAATATCTATTATTAGATGACTATAATATCAAATAAGTATTTACTAAACGAGACCTTTTGTGGTCTGATTTGATTTTGATTCCATTACAAAAATATAATAAATGTGTACGTTGTCTATAATAATACCTAATACTAAATAGATATAATTTTATTTTTGTTTATTTATATTCCAGTGTTTTTATTACCTTAGTTTATTTTTATATGAAGCTGTGTCTATGCATACGAATGTAGAGTACTTATAGTGTTTCGTTTAGTATTTATATTGAACTAGTCAGTAAGATAATTTCAAAAAACCTTCCTAATCAATCATTTTAAAATAACCCCACTGTAACTTTCGTAATTCATATTGTTGTATTACCTATCTACCTAATATTTATTTTAAGATCCCTTGTAGCTTAAAATTTAGTATTTTTATTTTTAAGGTTTTATGTAACATAATTACCTACCTACCATTAATACCTACCACTAAATTAACAAATCCTCATTGTTATAATATTTATTCAAAGCAAATTTACTTATTAAAAATGTGTCGTACTACTTGATTGGCATTTCATGTGTAGTCATTAAGTTATTTTAGGTTTCAAATCTGTTGGTTACATAAGTTGCAGGTAATGTGTTACCTTTATCAAACTGCCAATATGAATAGTCCTCGCATTTACTAAAACATGTTAACGTACATAACGTAAGTTTTATTGAATAAATTAAGTATGACAATCTGTTTTTTTCTTTCTCCTAACTTTTACTTGCCATCGCCATCTAGCGTCGAGTAGCAAAACTATGAGTTAAGTTATTAAAAACATAGTAGTTGATTAATTCAACGAGGTTGAATTACGCTTATTGGTAGGATAAATCGAAACCAACAAATAAACTCCAAAAAGTATTTACCTACTCAGGCACCCTCGCTACCTCGCTACTTGCTTTACAGAGGGCGCTAGATTATTTATCTTTAGTTAGATTGATGTTTAACTGTAGACGAATGCGTTTTTGGCAAGTATATATAATTAACGAACGAAAGATTTTATTTTTTACATTTTTGGCGTAATTTACGAAGGAATACAAAGGAATTTCCTACCAAGGAATTTATATACTACGTACTACGTTTCCTTGGTTTTTGGAGCTTTTGGGCTACTTTTTAAATATAGAATGGTTTGTCATACACAAAATCTGTATGTGAGGTACATATACATATGTAAGTAAATAAATAAAATAACAAAACCGTTTAAAAATTTACAGCATGTATTCTGTAATACATGCTGTACATTTTTAAACGGTTTTGTTATTATTTTGGCCACTTTTTCATTCAGCATTGCTTTGTACACCCGAGCATATTTCTAACTTGTCGGTATGTCACTGGAGTTGTCTTTGATGATTTGATTTTCTATGTTCGGATATCAATCCTATCAAGGAGGCACCGGCGAGATAGTGAAAGAGCCAGATAGGGATGTCTGATGTCCTTTTAAGGTCTAAGAACATACTTTATAAATTAGAGCAAGTTTTCTGTATTAACCAATGATATTACATACTATTGACCTTTATTAAAGAAGTGTATTAGCCATTGATGTATTAAAAGGGGGGGATTCGGGACCATCTACTCAGCGTAGACCGGTTAATAAGGTGCATCGCACACAATTGGCCTCAGTCGTAACTTGGTCGTAACACAAGAACAAGAAGTCGTCTTCCTTGACAAGAAGTGTCAATGATTTTAGACCAAACTTTTTTCTGATGATTATATCAAAATAATTAAGAGTTTGGGAGGGAGAGAGGCCTGGCTATCGCAGTAGTGTTGATACTTACACAGGGAAATGCTGGTGCCCATTTCCTGATCGCACGGAGAATGGCCTACACGACAGAAGCCATAGTTATCTTTAAATACAGTTTAGCAAAATTCAGGTAAAAATGGCCTTTCATCCGCAAGGTTCAACGAACCGTTGACCGAATCGGCATCACATCCAGATATGCGGCGATACGGTCGCCATGGAAACCGACGCCAAACATCCTCACGAACTACGTGAGGTCGTAAAATACAATCTAAAAACTACTTTAAGCACTTATGGTTCATAATGAAGGTAAATTAAGTGAGTCTGATAGAAAAAAAAAGTGAAAATTGCTAATTTTATAGCGGTTTTTATAGGACCTAGGTATTATTTAGAGAATTGGAATTCATAGTTTACCTACCTATTTGATAGTTTTCTAGAATATAATCTACGTATAATAAACTTAAATAGGTAACTATACGTTTAATAAAATACATCTACTTAGACTTGTCTTAAAATAATGTAACAATAAGTCTGTACGATATAGATCATTATAAAGCGGTCTACCCACTAGAAACTCACGCCCATAGACAACGAGGTAATTCCTCGTTAATCACGCTTTTCACGCGCAAGTAATAGGTACGACTTCCCGGTTTTCGGCATAAAAGTCGTCGTAATTAAAAACTACTTAACTTACCTATTTTACTTATTACGCGTAAACGGTACAAATTCTTTCATTATTTTAATTAAGTTGTATTAACGCTGCTTACAGCTTATTATGTACTAAAGAGAGCTATGTTTGGAGTTTCTCTGAAGGACAAGATTCGTAATGAAGATATCCGACGTAGAACCAAGGTGACCGACATAGATCTTAGGATAAGCAAGCTAAGGTGGCATTGGGCTGGTCACATTTCGCAAAGAACCGATAACCAATGGGGTAGATGAGTTGTCGTGTGGAAACCACGTCAATGCAAACAGCGTAGGACGCCCTGATATGAGACCATGTGGAGTGACGATTTGGAAAAGCGGAGCGAAAATGGATGCGGAGAGCTGAAGGCCGAGCTCAGTGTCGTGCATTAGGAGGGGCCTACATCCAGCCGTGGGCAAGTATAAAAGCTGGCGATGATAAATTATGTCAGCAATTGGCAGTATAAATGAAAGTGGAATTCAGACAATGAGTTCTGCGAATCTCAAAGGCGACACAAATTATTACATTGTAACTATCGCGGTCAAAGATATTTCACTCATTGTAGCCAATAGATGCGAGCAGTGGGGTCAAATATCTACTACAGTAGGCCAGTCACGAATATTTGCGAAAAAGTGTTCGTATCGTTAGCGTAACCATTTTGTATGAGATTTGATAAGCGCCTCTACCGGGCGTTAAACAGACCTAATTTCGGCATCAGAAATACTATCGTGTCGTCTGCGTATCGCCTTCGTATCGCCTTTGTATCGCATGCCTAGCGTAACCTAGTACATTTTGTATCAAAACAGCGATCACGAATATTTTTTTGACATGAGTACGCAGGCTGGCTCACATCATGCTACGGTGAACGTACGCAAATTTATTCACGTATTTTTGTCAGTGAAAATACTTTCGTAAGGTATTGAATTACAATAATATTGTTTAATTCTAGTATTTTACAGTTTTTTATGTAGGTACATAAGTTAAATAACATTTTTTGTGGCTCTATGTTTCTAATATGAACATATTAATGACCATGTTACTGAGCAAAAGTCGAGGTAATGCTACTAGAAAACTTGTGTGTTTAAAACGTATAAAAACTGTTTTATATGCTCAAAATGGAATGGGGGGCCTCTTATTATTTAATTTGCTACAAGATAAATTGAAAACAAGAAGAAAGCGATAAAATGTGAAGATAAATATCATATTTTTAGTAAGTTCTTATGTACCAAGAATGTTATATACAAGACAATAATATTGTTTAATTCTAGTATTTTATAGTTTGTTATGTAGGTACCTAAGTTAAATAACATTTTTTGTAGCCCGATGTTTCAACTACGTAGATATTGATCATATGTTGAGGTTATGTTATTGCCTATATTTTATATGCATAAAAACTGTTTTAGATACTTAAAACGGAATGGGGGGTGACTTATTATTTAAATTGCTACAAGATACATTGAAAACAAGAAGAAGAAAGTGAAATAATGCAAACAAAACATTATTTTTTTCAGTCGTAATTCTAGGTACTTACCAAGAATGTTTAAAACAAGACGGATTCCACACCGCTAAACAAACGAGTGAAGCATAGCAAATGGCTGCTGTGTACAATATATAATTCAAGATGTTTGTGTGGCGCATCGTGTTTTTATCAATACAAAAACGGTCACTCAAGATATGCTAGTACCTACTCATAATCATTTCTCTAAGCTCAAGATAGTTGTCTACGATAAATATAGGAAACCTTATAACCTCATACAAAGATATTGAATTATGCTTACTGCTTTATACTACCTTTATGGGTTCATATCTGCTGACCGAGCAGGTCATTAAACTATATGTCAACTTTAAAATTAACCCGTCAAATGTTGCAGCATGCGGGGCGTTTAAATTTAAGAGTTTTATCATCAATAAATTATTAACACTCTTTTAGTTGAATCAATGCTACACATTAAAAAGTAATAAGTACTTAGACATAGCAATTGAGGTGTTACTGCACACAGTGTGCTATATATGTTTTTTTGACTGCAATAGTACCTAACCTAACTACCTATGTACCTACTTTCAGAGATATTAGTCAAAGGGAGAAAGGTCTGAACATATCCATGGATATTAACATAACCAAAGCAAACCAATCAGTATCATCGTCTCCTAACATTTTTAAACAAAATAGTAATGAGGTATGAGGAAGAAGCTAAAGCAGTTTTGCACATCACTGCTACAAGTGACAGGGCCTTCGCTTCGCCTGACTTGGAACAGAGTGGCTCAGGAAAGACATGAATGGAAAAGGTTGGAGGAGGCCTTTGTCTACAGAAAATAAGCAAGAAGCAAATAGTAGAAACACAACAACAGACTTAATTCTAATCTTTTATCATCTTTATACTATGTCAATAATAGATCTGAATAAAAGACTATATTATTATTATTTCAATAAACAAATTTAACGAAAAAAAACTCTCAAAGAAAAGTGTACTACTTCATCATTCCTATCTCTTTCATTAGTTTTTCTAGGTACACTAAGGCAAATAAATCTAGTTACTGGTACATTTGTTGTAGGTACCGATTTAATAATGATTGGTGCTTGTAAGTAGGGAGAAAGGGATGGGCTTTGACTTATTTCTCTAAAAGTAGGGAAATAGCTAGTTAGGTATTTCCAAACATATATATGGATTACCTGGATCAGAAGAACAAACCAACCAATCAATCTCTTCGTCTACAAACAACCGCTTTTGACCAACCTATATGTGGACTGATTGAGCATCCCTGCTGTGCCAGATGTTTGCGCAGCTAAGATGCTCTGGAACAGACCCACATCAAGTTGGTTTACATTTACCACCTTAAATAATTCGTCTGTCATAGGCACCTATCGTTACTCCGGACTTATTCTATCAGAAAATGGTAGGCATCTTTTGAAATACCACTTAGATCACAGTTGGGACTATTGATTCTCTTCATTGAATGTTTAAAGGCATATGTCTTGAGTGCAATCTATGAGCAATCACAATTAGTTTCCTACTCAACTTCACATCGGCACACCATGGTATACGAGGAGGCTCACTTCGCATTGTTCTGTACCATATTCCTTTTTTTGAGAGACAATATCAAAATACTCCTTCCAATGCGATGTAATACAACTTTTGTATTGGATAAGTACTTCGGAGTATTCCGGTTTCAGATGAACTTCCGTACCATTTGTTATTGCCTCTCTGGCAAGTTTATCTGCCTCCTCATTACCTTGTATGCCAACATGTGAAGGAATCCATTGCAATCCCAGGGTCGTCCCCCGCCCTGCGCTACGCGCTACCAGCACTAGAACTTCACTGCACTGACTAGAGCAACAGATACTTCAATAAAACCATTAAATTAATAAACAGTAAATGTATTTAATCAGAACTATTAGATAAATAACCAAATTTATTAAAACTTCTCTTAACAAACAAGTGTAAATAAGAAAAAAATATTTTAAAAAAAAGCGTGGTGTGCTTCTCATATCTGTCAATGAAATATTTATAACTATTGACCCATGCACCCCACGATGTTTTTGAAATAAAACTTTTTTTTCTTATTTACACTATTAAAATTTATTATCTATTTTTTAGTTTGGTTTTCTATATAAACCGTGTTTTTTAGTTATTTTAAACTATTATTTTATTGTTTGAGAAGGCTTCCATTGTTCATCAGGGAATTTCCACCGCAATAGGTTGGCTTTTCCCCAGGTGTGCCGATCTGAAACATTAAATAGGGAGGAATTAATAAGAGATACCTATTCAAAACTACTGGTCTAACAAGTCTATAGCTTGTGACAATGTCTTCCTCATCAAATTTATAACCTCTTTCATATTTATCACCATCTCGGTTCTTTGATCACCATACCGTCCACACTTATGTCAATTTAACATTGCCTTTGATTGGAAAAAACTCTGTTTTTACCTATCTATGTAAAAACCTTACTAATATAGAATTTAAACGAAATGAGTACCTGCAGCCTTATTGTCTAACTCTGGTGGTAATGGCAATCAAATCCATTACCATTACCATTGGCGGTTCCAGTTCGCCGTCCAGGGGAATTGTCTAATATTTTCGGTGGTAATCGTCTTGGAAAAGTGAAGACCATTTCGTTCTTTCCACAGACTACCTAACACAAAAAACATATGCTCTTGCGTTCCATTTTATGAAGAACAGCTTTGAGCACTTTTTAGTGCTTTTTTGAACTAATGGTTGTAAAATGTTAATTTAGCCATATAAACACGTGTAGTGTTTTATTTGTTTATTATAATCTAATTTTTATTAGTTATGCTGTTTAATAAATGGATATTCTTCAAAAAATAAAATTCAAGTATATTATAGCCTGACGTTGCGTAGAACGAAACGTTGGTTTGCAAGTTATTATTTATTCTGGACCATACTAAAGTATGTGTGCATTCATTATTGATATGAAAATCAAATGGAAAAAATAAATATTAAATAGGTAGGTTATAGTCACAAGATTTGTGTGAGTTTGTGCGAAACGTGGATAAACTAAAAGTGGAATTGCTTTGTGAGATGTAATGTATGTCGAGGTTATGTTCGTTTTCGGATATAAAATTGACAAATATGCCTTGATTTAGCAACAAATACGTACCTATGTACCATATTGTATTTCAGAATGTCATCTGATAAAGTGGTCTTTGCATAGACCTACAATTGGTCATCGAGTTAGATCGAAACTTTGAACAAATACATTGCAAGTTCTAACAGTCTTTGGCAGTTCTTTTTCTACAGGAATTTTGGTGGACTAATGAATATTATCTAAGCACCTATTCGAGTCTAGTTTAATTTACCTACTAGGTACATAGACATATATACTAGGTATATGCATTTTCACAAATGCTCATCAACAACATACATATTTTAATGGATTTTTACCTCATTTCAATGCATACATAATCGGTTATGTTTTGTGTCATTTTACTTCACAGCACAAACTAAGAAGGAGATATACAGATAAGATACTGCTGCATAACCAATGTTGACTTCTGTATAACATTCCCCAATAGAAGAAAACATTCATCAACAGAACTCAAGCTTTCTGTAGTCCCGCAGGTAGGTACCTATATTTTGTATAATATTTATTAACTAGGTAGGTACATAACTAATAATTATTATTTACTGGCTTGGGTAAAGGCTGGCAGGGAGAAATGCATAATACACACCCCCCCAAGCGGGACATTGTATATTTTTGGTGTACAATAAAGAGTTATCTATCTGTCTATATTTAGTCACATAGGTAATTAATTGACTATATAATACTCTAGCTACACAGTTAGACACCACCTTAAGAAACTGTTAATGTAAGGTGCCTTGTGGGCCCGGAGTTATAATAGGTCCATCCCTTCTCACCCCACGTGTGCTTTGAGCACCAGCCGGGGTTCAGGAGATGGGCTGCAGCTTGCACCTGTGTCAAGTATGAACATTTGCAACTATCACAAAGCCTGATGTAGCTGTAGGTACAACAAATTAACCTCTCTTTTCAATTGTTTACAAATTTGATCTAACTCTACAAAAGTAATACTGCATATTACAATATTGACAATGTAGTACTTGTTATGTAGATAATGACAAATGATCATAGCTATATCTTTATTTTCAGATTCAGTTCAGTACCTGTCTATCACAGTAAACAGAATCATTTCAAGTCGGATTGCAGCGGGAAGAGATTCATAGCATGTCCATAAAATGCAAAAGGATGCTGCTTGTCAAATCTACTTGTTATATTTGTATTATAATATGTAGGTATATACCTAGTTACTGCACTTTTTTTATACCATTTGAATAAAATGGTGTGTTGGAAATATTTACTTTGTTGTTGTGAATTACTATATAATTACATTGTAATTAGTGGGCTACCAGTAAGCCAGTAATGGCTTGTAAGTTTTTAGAATGTTTTATGTATAGTCCTTATTTAATAAAGACATAAGCCCGTTATATTTTATTTAGAAAGGTTTTTACAATAAAATAAACATGCTATTTAATAAAATTTGTTTAATTTTCTGTTACTCTATCCATACCCAGTCTGTATTTATGCTAAAACTAGCTGCATGCCGAGGCTTTGCTCATGTGCAAACATTGCCAGCCTCTTTCGAAATTTAAAGAAATATTTCCTCCAAATTGCAAATCTCTAGGTCCACCGGTTTAGGCTGTGTGTTGTCTGTGAATCAGTTGGTAGGTATGTCGCTTGTGACATACTATTTCATAGGTATCAATGTATGTTCCTACTTACATAATAATTTGTAGTTAAAAAATAACAACAAAACATAGATAGATAGGTTTAACTCTTTAACTCTTTTTTATATATTTAGAAGTAAATCGTACATTATACATAATATAATATAGAAGTAGCGGTAACACAATCGGCAGTCTTATAGCTTACAGCAATCTCCAAACCAGAGTAAATGCCAGCAGTATTCATGTCACTCAATCTGAAACAAATAAGAATAATTTAAAAAAAATTGTATGTATTGTACGCTGACATAAATACACTGAATGCACTAAATATGGGTACTAGACAATAGATACGAGTACACATACAAAGATATGAATATTACATTCATATCTCGGAAACAAATACTTCTGCTCATCACACAAATGATTGCACCTTGCGGGATTCGAACCCGCATCCATTGGTTGACTTTCAGTCAGGGTCACTAGCCACTCGGCCAACTGGTTGCCAAATGTAGTGGCACTGAATGTAAATGACAAAATGAAATTTTCACCTCCTTTTTGAACGTCAAATATGACAAAGTGCAAAATTCAAGTTATCAGATTGCACTATGGAGAGTGAGCATAAGAACTGCACAATCTGATTCGCTTATCACCGCACAAACTAGAACATTGGTAAAGCGGCACCTTTTTATGATAGAAATACCACACACAAGCACGAAGCGTTGCGCTTCTTCATTCATTGTAAGATCTGCAAAAGAGTGGAATGCCCTGCCCTCGTCAGTTTCTGGTAAAATATAATGAATCCAGGTGTTTTCAAGTCAAGAGTGAATAGGTATCTACTAGGCAAGGGTGCTACACTTTCGACCACATCATCGCTTTCCATCAGGTGAGATCATGGTCAAACAATTGCATAAAACGTAATAAAAAAAGGTGCATTAGAAGGTGGGTTGAAAGTAGGCAGTTCCCGATGAAATTTTAACTGATTACCTATAAAGGTATCATTTTAGGTTTTGTACTTATTTTGTTTTAATTGTTAATATGATATCTTTTTTCGATACTTTTAATACATTTTGATTGTTATTTTTGCAAATTCTTTCATAATGAATGGTCTAGGGTGTAAATAGGCCTGTGATTGTTCCTCAAAACCTTCTGGAGATGTTTTTCTTCTGCAGCTGGCTATAAATTCTCTCATCAAAAATATTCTATAAATAAACATACATAGATATAAACCAATATTACATCAATGACTCAGAAACAATCATTTGTGCTCATCACACAAATGATTGCACCTTGCGAGATTCGAACTTGCAACCATTTGTTGACTCTCAGTCAGGGCACTAGCCAATTCATCTCTTACGACCACCTGGGTGAACCGTGGAAAGTTTTTTTTTTACAATAGCTTACCTTTGTCCACCTGGGTGTTACTTGGGAAATATTTAGTTTCCACTGTCCACCTTGTTATCAAAACTTTTCTGATTTGAAGTGCATAGAGATAATAATTTATTGGTCTATTTTGTTGATATTTGTTGTTAAACATTGAACATCCATAGATATTATTATAGCCACATGTTCAGCACCAATATTAGGGGCTTGAGAGCCTGTCCATTAGTTTGGAGATGTTGTTTTTCTGCAGTTGGCTACAAATTCGCCCATCAAAATACCTATTCTTCATTTTATGTTTTTGTAGGTTAGGTACTTATAGTGCCTGTAATCGGATAAATTAGATACGTTAAACTGAAATAAGTGCTAGTAGAAGTAAATATCGAAATATTCTCTTTGTATCGAACTATATATATCACAAAAAACCAGTGAATTTTCTGTTTGACTTTCGCAAGTTTGGAAGTCGAATTTTCGGAGAATTAATGCCTGAAATTAATAAACCGCAATTAATTATGATACCTAGATTACCCTTTGAACTTACGCAAACAGTCCACTTTTAATTCAATAAAACTTATAATTTCGTCACAAACTCAAAGCCAGTTGATACGAAAGGTTAGGACAGAGCAACCTTTTTCATTTGACAAGTCTCGGTGGCGATGAAAATTTAGACAATACCAATATATGTCAAAATATGATGTTTCGTTCATTCATTTCGCTTAAAAACAGCTGATAGTGGGGACTCGGTGAAGATCACCGAGGAGATCACCGGTTGATAGTTAGACAATACGAATTCGGAGATTCATGTTCATAATGGTGTAAATGAACATCAGTTTCATTATCACCAGAGTTAGACAATAAGGCTGCTGCTTATAATACATTTAATTTTAAAATCATAGTTTACTGAATGTAGTTGAAGTAACGGTGTATATAACAGGATGCAGTAGACAGGAGCTACACAGAATCATCTGACTCTGAGAAACAAAAGTTAGCGTACCGAGGTAATCTTTGACAGAATCCTATCACATGAATAATGTTTTATTTCAGTTTCATTCGTCGACAAAATAGAGGCAACATTGGTTTGTTTTGTAGTAAGCGTAATTCAAAATCTTTGGTTTTGTACAGCGAAAATGTCTTTCACGCACGTTCTATTATGGCTACTTTGGTAGTAACGCAAAATCATTTTTCACAGAAACTTTCTTGCTATGTGCGCCCTGCCCAACAACAAAAAAAACATTATAAATTCAACTATTATACAAACACTAACATTAAAAGCGGCACGTTCCTATATTTTTAAGGGGAACAACCTAGTTTTTAGTAAGTATACCTAGTTAATTACTTATACTTACATATGTACCTACCTAATTTAAGAAAATCATTTCAGTGATTCCAAGCTTGAGCCTAAGGATACTCAAATCTAGACGTAAATAAAATTAATCTTCTTCCACACCAATATATAAAAGTTAAACGTTCTGTTTGTTTGTTTGTTTGGGAGCTTTCACGCGATAACGGCTGGACGAATTTTGATGAAATTTTGAATGGAGATAGCTTATACCCTGGAATAACACTGAATACTTTTCATCATCATCATCATCAACACCATACTTCACTCTCAAACGGCTGAACGGATTTTGTTGAATATTGGAATGGAGATAGCTTATACCCTGGAATAACACATAGGATACTTTTCATCGTTATCATCATTCTTCACGCGGGTGAACCCGTGGGTTATTTATTCTGTGCCGTGGGGTGCAGCTAATACTGAATATAGCGCTGTTAATGAATATTTTAGGGCGGGGCACGCTCACAATGAGCAGTTTTCCATTAGGCATTATCAGTTAAGTTCTTTCATCGTCAAGAGATGGCGCTCGCGTAACTTTTGGCATTTACTCAACTGAACGTAAACGTAAACGGAAAGCTGGTAAAAACAGCATTTTACCATAAAAATACACAAACCACAAGCGAAACAAACGAAAGACAAGTTGTTTGTTTATTGAAATTTGATATTTGTTTTTTTTTTTTTTAATTTGCATTATTACATATTCAGGAGACCCCTATATTAAAGCAGATAAATTAAATGTAAATAAAACGGTCCAATATATTTGTATCATTAGCTGTAATTTATAATATAAAATATCAAGAAGGTACAAAATACATACTACCAATAAATATAATAAGTAATTAATTTGTAACAAAACTGACGCACAATTTGCCATAAACAAGGTGCGTTCCCTTGTCCAATGTCATACCCGCCAGTAAGCGTAATTCAAAATCTTTGGTTATACCCAAGGAAGTTCTATGTACTTATAGAACTTCCTTGGTCATACCAAACTACAGTACTGTTTCCAAAACTGTCGCCAACGCCATCTAGCGAGAGATAAATAATGCTAAATGACACTTGGAGGTACTTCCCATAGCTATCACATTCTAATAAAACGACATCGAAATATGGATGATCTAGATTTTATTACACTGAAACAAATAAAAAATAATATCAGACTTGAAAACAACTCAAAAACAGAACATCATTTTCAAATGATCTGTTGAGAACGCAAATTTAATATTTATTTGGGTTGAACGGATCTCGAGATCTGAAGGAAAGAAAAAATAATATTCATTTGAGTTGCAACGGATCTCGAGATCCAATGGGGACAAAAACTAATATTCATATGAGTTGCAACGGATCTTGAGAACCGACGGGAACAAAAAATAATATTCATTAGAGTTGCAACGGATCTTGAGATCTGATGGGAATGCCGAGTGAGATCAGTTAATTAGAAAATCTGATATCGTGATCCGATGGGAAGTACCCCCATAAATATATATGTCTATGTTGTTTTACAAACGAAATTGGTTGCAAAGTTCGATTAAAACTATATTTGGTAGTCTATACCAAATATCTATGAACCGTGCTGTCAATCATGATCAATGTCAGTACACGGACCGATGATAGTCGATAGCTTTTGACAATAACTGTCAAAGCTAACGATTGTCGGTTTATGTACCGATTTCGGTTGTAAAGCAATCAGTTTTACGTAGTATTTACATTCTCTTTGACTGCAGGCCCAGGTGCAGTGTGAGCGGGAGAGGTATGATGCAGCTCGGGAGTCGATTTTAGATAATTTTTGTGCTTTTCTATCAATATCTCAATATACAACGTGTCACTTAATAGCCTTATAGCTACGAAGCAGGTTTCTTTCGATCAAGCATGTAACTTCATTAACGTATACAATAGTTGAATACATAGTATTTAAAATTCGCATACAAAAGTAAAAATTAGAAATTTGCAATAAACCTAAATGTTTGTTTACTATTCTATCACATTGTACAAAAACGTAGGTACACACTTACTGCTCCACCTGCTGGTTTAGGTTGCTAGGCCCCTCCTCGATTGCGCGCTGGTGGAAAAAACCCCAGTGAGTGGAGATTGACCATCTGAGCAAATGTGGGGCGAGCCAGCCTATTATTGTCTCTGCACGCACATAGTTCGAGTAAATGGTGTTACTTATAGCTGAAGAACACTGAACGCTTAGGACACGACAATGTTATGTAACACTTTAAACTGATCACAAAAACTACACTTACTCTTCAAAACTACAAATTTTAGAAAAAGATTCACTTTTTACAGAAAAAAATCCGCAAATTTATTCCGTCATATTTTCACGGTGATGTTAAAGACATGTGACTGACTACAGTACTGCGCAGTTCAGCTTCAATGCGCCGGGTCTGTTGACAGCTCAATTCAAGATCAAGATCATTATCGTTTTTTTTCAGCTGATTATTATTATTTCTGTACTACTAGGATTTGAAGTGCAAAGTTCTTCTAAAAATGTTTAGAAGTAAATTCATGAATAAACAACTTCGAAATGACAAAAGTCGTAAAACTAACGCTTTTCATCTTCCCGTGTGGAATACCCCAGCACAGTATGTAATAGGGCAATATGTTACATTCTGTATAAAACTCAATTAAAACTAGTGCCTCTGAGAGCTGTAGACTTCGCGACCACAAACTTATTTGCAAACAATCTAGCGGTGCACAGTAGCACCATCTAGTTGCCTTATTTTAAAACTAACATTAATAACCAAGGTGCTCCATCAATCCCTACTTAGTAGGTATTCCACTGGTAGAAACCTAAAAGTGAGCAATTTACTGCATTTTGAGGAGCTATTCTGCTCATCAAGCCAAAGATCCTCATCAGATCGTCACCATCAGATCGTTTTATGAGACCAACTTAAAGTTATTACCTTTCAAATAAAAAAGAACTATCGAAATCGGATCTAATAAGGCGGAGACATTCAGTCGGAAGTACCACCACCACCACCACCGACCGAACCAAGTACCGAAGATCCTCATCAGATCTTCAACAATGTTTTATGAGACCAACCTAAAGTTTACCTAAAGTTTACTACCTTTGAAATAAAAAATGATCCATTGAAATCGGATCTGATAAGGCGGAGGTATTCAGAAGCCCCTTTTTCTTTTCTTTTTGGGGGAAGTTACCCCTCCCCAATCAAAAACCCCCAACAACTAAAAATCCTAAAATCTCGTTAAAAATGTATACCAAGTTTCGTCTAGATCTGTTGAAAAATGCGATCTATAGAGGAGAACAGCTGGACATCCAGAAACAGATACGAAAGATTTTTTGCCCTAGCTGAAACGGAGATGGTAACTTATTAAAAATGTTAGGTATGTACTTACTAGCACTGACTAACTGTGCGTACTCACATACTGTGAATTTTATGAGGAAAAGTCCAGTTTGCTTTGAAAATCTACGTAATAAAATCCGCAAGCAAACATGTGTATCTATTGCTAATGTATGACGTAGAAGTATGACGGCTGACCTGAAAAAATAATCGAACGTTCGGTAACTCGGCTTCGATAAACTAAGTTCTGAATTGATTTGCGTTTGGTTTAGCCTTGCCATAGTTTTAATCGTATGATATGACGTCAAATCGATTCGATTTCGATTTTGACAAATTCATCTTCGATTGTACTAAATCGAACGATACCTAACCGAATCGATCGACAACTGAGTTATCGAAGGGTTCTGAATCGGGGGACTGGATGTTTGACCCGCTACCAGGGCACCTTAATAGTAGTTTCAAGTTCGTCGTACTATCGTAAAGTTGATTAAAGATATGCTTCGCTCGAAGTTTTACATGAATAGGTACTAAGGGTCGAACTGGTTTGATAAGAAAAATATATATCCAAGCATTTGAATTGCGGTCCCTATATCTTATTCCGTAAATCGATACTTATCATTGGGCGCTAATTTTATGCCATAAACACAAATTGAAATACGAGTTCATGATTAAAAATGTTAGATGCGATATTAAATTTTTCATCCCATCTATTCGAAAAGGACGACTTGGTTCGCCTTTAAGTGCACCCAAAGGGGGTGTTTTCTATAAGAAACTTTTAGCGGGCAGTAATGAGTTTTTAATCCACTTTATAAGTGCGCTGTAATTTTCTTTGCCGCGCACTTTTTGAATTTGGAACATCTTAGTATTCAGCGCCAAAGATATCGAACGCAAATATTGTTTGAATAAAGACTGGCTGGTACGACGGCCCATAGTCGCGCCCAGTGTGACCATATTTAGCAGGTTCCTGCGATTTCAGCAGGATGTGACTCTCATTTTAGCTCCTAGCAGGTTTTTTAGCATTTTATTGAAATCTAGCATTATTTAGCAGAATCCAATGATGCATCCAATAATAGCAATAATCTGGTAGGATTTATTGAACGCGTTTCAAAATGCCCCAAAAGTGAAAACAGTACGCTCAAGCATTTATATTTGAGTTTATTGGCTTCTGGAAGCAGCTCTGATGCCAAACCAACAGATACCGAAAATTTCAGAAGACAAATTGAAACGATGAATTTTATTTAATTTAAATGGTAATTACCAACACCATTACGTGTTGGTAAACCCAACATTGTGAATCTTGCGGAGGCTATTATGATTTCACTAATGCCACACACTTATTGTGAACGAATCATTTCACTTATTAACAATATAAAAATCCAGCTTAGAAATCGGTTCAAAAATAAACATGACGATTCTGTAATTTTGCATGCCAAAAAGGCAAAACGGAAATATATGAGAAAATGGGTGTGTGAATTTCGAGCCGACAAAAGTATGTTAACATTATCTCTTAACTCATCATCATTATACAAAGAATTTGCTAAGGACAGTGATAGTGATGAGTGAATTGTGTTGTAAATAGAAATGAACTGGCGAAGTGCGAGTTGGGCCGCGCACTGAGGGTTCCTTACCACACCACTTTTATTTTTCTTATTATAGTTTTACTTTAGAGTGTGTAATCATGCCAAGTTTGACTTTTACGCTTGTACTTATCACCGCTTAGAGCAAAGACAAAATACGTAATAAGTACTTTTGTTGTATAGGGATCCCCCTTTTTTATTATTATTATTTCTTAATTAATCCGCCATAACATTACAGTCATATTCTATAAACATTTTAATATCTATTACAGTTCAAAAGATCATCGTTATCAGTTCCCGCTGCTGGGACACGGGCCTTAAGAGAGACAGAATGGGCCATAATCCGTCAGATTGTAAAGCGCAACATGATACCATTCGGATACTATTTTCTCCAAAGATACAGGATCGGTTCAAAAGATACAGTCGTTAAAAGGTAGGACGGACAAACAGACAGACAGCGTAGGCTTAAAAATATTATAGTGGACCGTTGACACTCTTTGGGTACGGAACCCTAATAAAAATGACATTCTAATCGTACAAATTGGCATTTTTTTTCATATTTTCTAATGTTTAAGCAATATCTGTGAAAGCAGTAATTTAGCATTATATCAAAAATGTCTAGCATGTTTTAGCAGTTTTTGTCATTCAGGCTTGCAGAATTTTACATTTGAATCTGGTCACACGCGCCGCCGGCTGAATAAAAAAAAAAGAAATCAAATTAAAAACGCGCGAACTACAGCCCACGTTTTCGTCAATTTTCACGGATTGTTAAAAATTCATGATTTTGCTTTGAAAAATGAGTTCTTCAAGTGACAGTGAAAGTATAATTTAACTCCTGAAAGTATTAGAACTGATGCAAGAAATGTGATGGATAATCTATTACCTGCAAAATCCCGGGAGAAATATATGAAAGCCTGTGGTAATTTTATTGAATGGAGAAATGCAAGAGGCACCAAGAATTTTCAGAATCTGTGTTTTTGGCCTACTTCCAGTACTTAGCCAAAACTAAACAACCTTCCACTCTATGGAGTACCTACTCAATGCTAAAATCAACAGTCAGTTCTAATAACGACGTAAAACTGGACACATATTCTAAATTAATAGCGTATCTGAAGAGGATGTCTGATGGATTTAAACCTAAAAAATCCAAAGTGTGTACAAAAACAAAAATTGACTGATCCTTCGTAATCCGAGGAGAATACAAAACTATTGTACAGAAATACCTGGACCTGCGTCCTGCTGATATGAAGACCAATCGGTTTTTCATCCGTTATCAAAATGGCAAGTACGAGTACTTCAAACAAGTTATGGGAAACAAAAGTTACCAGATATCAAGCTGTATACAGGACATTGTTTTCGTCGTACTTCTGCTACCCTTTTGACAGATCTGGAGCGGACTTAACATGGAATATGGAAGTCGAGTGCTGTAGCAGAGGGGTATATAGAAGATTCCATTGAGAACAAGGCGAAAACATATGAACGCATCGTGGAAAACATTAAATATCAACCTTCAGTTAATCCATCCATGCCACTGTCACCGCGCCCATCTACATCCAAACAAAAAGATTTACCGTCATATTTTCCTCAAAATTAGCCAGATTCGGACATTATTTCAAACACGCAAGTAGTGGGGATTCGCGGGTTCTGGCTCACTTATTTAAACCTCTAAAACATACTTAGATCTGGTATACCTTGATTGTAGTTTACGTTTGGTAAATTGTATAAAGGTTGCATTTCATCGAAGCACCAAGTAATTTGACTAAACTGACTAGTACTTATCTCTTCAATGTGTTTAATAAAGTTTGTAACGAATATAGATTTTCCACAACCACTTGCACCTGAAACCATGGGCGTCGCCAAGGGGGGCAGGGGGGGGGGGCAGCTACCCCCCCTCCCTAGAGATTCAAAAAAAGGTAGCCAAATGCAGAGAAGCCAATGCATGTCCTAAGCTAGTCGTTTGACTGATTATTTTCCATTTGACTTTAATTCCATTCCAAGTGCTATCCGCACTGCTACAGTCTATTCTAAGTCCAAGCCTACGCGCGCCTAAAACATGTGAGGTCCTCGGGTTAGCGGTAACCTGCAGTTATTCGGGTTGAACTGAGTTCCCATGCTCTATTTATGTCTCTTCCTGCTGAATGCTTACGATTATAATGTTTTGAGTTTCGGTTCTAGAAAGCCATTGAAATTATCAATCAGGATACTTAAGGGAAAATAATATCACATCAATAATCATTTTATTAAGTACAGCTTCTTGATTCGAAAAAAACCTTGAATAACTAACTGTGTCATTTTTGGAAACAAATGACATATCGGTAAATAAACAGATTGTTTTTTTTGTTTTTATATCCTCGGTTTCTTTATAACATTTCCTCATTTAAAAAAAAGTGTAATCTTTGTATTAATTCTAACATCAGCACCCAAAGATATTAGCGGAAAATCGCCGATCAAAACTTATTTTTGGTGAATGGCATAGGTAGTACAATAAATGACATAATGTATTATATATATATAGTTATATACCATTATGGATAAAACAATAAAAAACCTCGAAAAAATACTAAACAGTAATAAAACTATCTATAAATATACCCTACTCACGAACGAAATCGTCTTCCCGCCAAAACGGCCCCTTTTTGTTTACAAGTTTTTGTTGTCAAGAGCTCTAAAATAATTATTTTACAGTTAAAAATAGCTCGTCTTTTTAGCACTTTTTTAATTTATATGCAGGTATTAGTAGCTCAACATTTACGCGATCTCTATCAGCACCAATTACAGTTTTTTTTACATTATTTATATACATACCTATTATGTTTCGTTTTGTACACCGAAAGAATGTAATTCAAAAAAAATCGCGCTCTCTTCGTTCGCGTTTCTTTTTGTTTGCCAATAGGTATTGTGAAATATACCATTATACCATACATACCATTGTATTTCATTTTCCACACTAAAAAAACAGCTCAACATTTTTGCGACCGCACTGACCGCGTCTTTTAAAATATTCTAAATAAATTTGAAATTAAAAAAAAAGGTGGTGGCAAATTCCGGTTCGGCTCTGGGTGGCAAAAACTCACGCTAAGCTACTGTAAAGTATCATGTGTTCTTGACTGTGTACCTACAATTCAAACTTCTTCCGTCCTCCATACAATATCAGGTCATAGAGATTCATATGCTGTCATAGAGATGGATTAGAAAAAGCAAGTAGACGCGGCTTATTTCGATTTAAAAAAAAAGCATTCGATCGTGTCCACAATAATGTCTTGCTTAAAAAGCCATAGGATTTTCACCTAAACTTCTCCAGCTGTTTGCTAGTTATTTTGCTAATCGTCTGCAGTATGTGCAACTTTCTGGATACCGATCTGATTCATATGTGACCTGTTCTGGTGTGAGTCAAGGTAGCACGCCGGGTCCTACCCAGTTTCTTATTATGATCAATGTCCAGTCAGAGGTCGTCAGGACAGCTGAATGCCTAGGTACTGTGTGCTGATGATCTGAAGCTATACTTGGGTATAGGTTGTATAGATGACTGTGAGGCGCTACAGACAGACATTGACAATGTGGTAAATTGGAGTGAATCTAACCTTTAGGTTTTGTTATGACACAGACAGCTAGGTTTAATGACAGAAACGCCATTATAACATTGTACCATGCATTTGTGCGTAGTAAATTAGAATATGACTCCTTAGTATGGGACCCACATGAGCAAAAGTACAAAATCATGCTGGAACGAGTCCAGAAGAAATTTGCTCGTTATATGTATAAAAAATTATATGGGTACTACCCATATTTGTATCCGTCTCTGTTCGTTGCTGAAATGATAGGCATAAATACCTTAGAATTGAGACGTAAATGCGCGTTATTGACTCATTTTTATTTACTACTTAACGGGAAAGTCGATTATTCGACCGCTCTGGCTCGCTGCTCATTTTCCACGGCGGACCGGTTGCAGCGGCGGCGCATGCGGCGCCTGCTTACGAGCAGGTGCGCTCGCAGACCGCTCAGTATGCTCCTACAGCGCAGGCCATTAACTTGCTCAACGCCCTGATTGCTCAGGAACCAACCGTTGATATTTTTTGCACAACATTTGATATCTTTGTCAACGCATGTTGTTGACGAGCGCAACAACTACGTTAACGATAACAACCTAACTAGCTATAAGTAGATATATGTATAGCTATATGCAATAATGTATAAAATCTTAGAAATTAAGATTATTAAAGAAGCGCACTGAAAACTACAAATGCATGGGAATAGGTAGGTGAAAAGTAGCGACACACGAAAATGGGCATAGGTGTTATATTCAATTTGCGCCAATCAGCATATTCGATTGGCGCAGGTCGACGCGTAAGCGAAATATAAATTATTTTGTTTAGGCTTCGAAAAAGGCAAACGTAGTTTTAGGATTTACGTGCCATCCCGTATGACCACTATAGCATACAGGATGGCAGCGTGCCTTCTTAGGATAAAATAATTGGGAGCATGCAGCCACAGAGGGACTGAAGTTCTCTGTGGTTGCATGAAATGGTACAGGTTGGTTCAGGAAGAGCCCCGCTTTGTAAGGGTATTGATTTGCAACGCGGGGCGAACCTGAGCTGATCTAAATGGTAATCTTCACTGGTAATCGGTAAAGGTAATAGGAAATACAGGCAGTAAGAGCGAGAGGAGGCTCAATGGGAGAAGCTCCTCTGAAATCGGTCAAGGGTGTTGACTTGAATCATACTTAGGAATGTCGTGAAATGGGGCAAAAATTTGTTAACTGCCTAAAGTTTGGGTACCGAAGAGTTGTACGGGTGCGAAGAGTTTACAAGATCGGAAATTCTCCCGTAGCAAAGCAATAAAACTTAGGCTTCCTTTACGGTACGGATTGGTACGACCTTAACCTATTTCTGGGTCTATTTTTTGTGCCTGTTTTCGAGCGTGGGAAAGTTTGAGCCTAGAACAAAGGCGTGTCCAAAGTTATTGTAAAGCACAAACAGTACATTACGGCTCCGTAGCCAACATTTATAATCGGTTACAAAAACTAATATATTCTGTACCATCCTTGTTTGTTGTGACAATAAACCAATTAAATTGTGAACAAGTGCGTTTCCGTTTCGTCCCCCTATCCTGAGCTCACCGAAGTCTCATTTCTCTGCAACTGGGACCCCGCGCCTACGTGAGAGACTGAGAGTCCGCAATACATGTACAGATTTTTAAGTATATAGCTTAATATTTTTAAAAAATGAGTGTATTTAACATAATGTTAGTTTTGTATGTTAGTTTATATGTTTGTTGGCTTACTGTGCGCTTTGGTCGCAATACTGTTAGTACAGTAAGCATTTGAATTGTAATAAATAAATAAATTGTTTAGACTAGTACATAAATAAGTAGATCAATTCGGAAAAAGACCTTGTATTGCATGTTGAAAAGTACAATCAATACTTGGCGCCCAAAGTGGGACCATGTTCCTATAGAATATTATGTGAAGTGACCATTATGGGCCATTATGTATCCATGTCATACCGATTCTTTAAATATCGTTGCCATTATGGTACCTGTCTACTGTCTTACATAGACATAACTTTTATGTGATTTTTCATATGGAGCTGTCTGAAAATGTATCTACGTGCCTGTGTATTCGCCAAGTTTCCGCCATATAAATCTATGGGCTGAAAATTTATCGTCCCTCATAAATGGCAGCTTCTATTTACATATCCATAAAAATTCACGTTTTCACTAGCTGTTTCACCGTGATTAAGATCTCACGTGACGCCCACCAGTTAGAACCTACCTAGTACGTACAAGGCAATCTGATGTCCTGCATCGAATATGACAGTTCACTTTTTTATAGTTAAAAAACAATTTGTCATTTAATGAGCATTTTCATCGAGTCACATACCACTACACTTAACCAGGATAAATTACGATCTAGTAGTTAGTGCACCTTAATACAACAACTACTAGATCGTAATGCATGCTGTGTTTGTATCTCGAATGTAATAGTGGTGACCTCGGTGACCTCCGGTGTCAGAGGCATGCGAGTCGTACAATCGGCCATAGAAGTCTTCAATTTCAGAAAAGATCTGCGGCTTAGAGACGACGGTTGTGCCATTATTAGTCTTGAGATTTGTCAGATGGGATCTACTCAATTGCTGGGCGAAGACTTTTGACCCCCGATTTTGCTCAATTACCTTTTCTATTCGGAATGTATATGAGCATCGGAGGTCACGTCGCACCAGCTTGCTGATCTTTTTATTGAGCACCCTTTTCTCTGACGGTGTGGCTTGCTGTTGCTCTCGTCTCTCGTCCATAAGCCGAAGAGCCTCATCCGAGATTTTAGACGCTGTAGCTGACAAAATCTAGTGCCTTCCTGTCATTTGTGGTTTCCAAGGCAGCGAACCGATTTTCCAACTTGAATTGAATCTTTTCTGATCCAACAGCGGCCTGGAGCAGGTTGGGTCGGAGCGTAAACTTCACCAGACGGCATCTTTCAAGCTTGTGGTTGATATTCAAGGAGCCTCGGACAAGTCGGTGATCACTACCGGTATTAAACCTTGCGATTACTGAGACATCCCTGAATATGTGCTTAGTGTCCGTTATGATGAAGTCAATCTCATTTTTAGTCACAAATGATCGGGACTTTGCCAAGGCCACATCCTCTGGGTTTGCTTTTTGAAGAAATAGTTCATCAAAAAGAACCCCTCTTTTTCCAAAAAGTGAACTAGCATTTGTTCCCTGTGATTTCTGTCTCCATAGCCGTGCATGACCTATTTTCGATTCAATGCAAGTATGTACTCCTACTTTGGCGTTAAAGTCTCCCATGACAACGTTGTATTGGGCCCTTGTGGTGTTATATCATCAAACATATCTTCTACCTCATCATCCGAGTGTACCGAGGTCGGTGCGTAAACCTGTACGATCTTAAGGCTATACCTTTCGGTCAGCTTAATAGCCAGGTAAGCTACACACACACAGCCCTGGTCGACTCACTGGATATTTCTACAACATTATCAATGAGGACTTAGTTGACGAGGAAACCCACGCCACCCTGATACTGCTGATCGCCCTCTCGGAAGTAGAATAGGTGGCCCGATTCCAACTGTATCCTCCCCCTCTCTTCGGACTTCACTTAACCCTAGGATGTGCCCCCTTATCTTGATAAGCTCCGTCTCGAGTTGCGTCATGTGATCGTCAAGCCTAATCGTTCGTCCGTTGTACGTAGCCAGGGTCAGTTGTTTTTGTTTCGTGTGGCCTACGGTAGCCCGGGGATTCTTCGCACCCCCTGCCCTGCCATTTCCTTGACCGCCACCTTGGTCAGGTCTAGCAGGGTGACCGGGAACTGGGGACCATTTATTGTTTGTGCCGTTCATAAGGAGGGTTTGCCCATAATCGCCACGCTGGGCATGCGGGTTAGCGTAGAGCGGCAGAGCGTAGCTTCTTACACCGATGACGCTGCTACCAGACACCGGCCTGTGTCATTTAGCTACGCTTGTTTTTAGGATGGTTATACCGCCATCTGTCGGTCGCTAGAGCCTCGTTCGTTATCTAGCAGGATGACCGCGTGCAGGTGAGGTTGGCTTGGAGCATTGAGATTATATTCGCTCCCATACATCCCCGATCGGCGTAAAATGGTGTAAATAGTAAATACGGGAGGCTTGTGAGTACGATCGGATCAGCATATCTTGGGTGCTCCACTTTCGATTTGGCGGTGTGGAATCCGTCTTTAATTAAATATTCTTGGTTAGTTGTATATTTTGACTGTAACACAAATGAATCTCCTTAAACTAACTTGGTAATTTTTATGACACCAGTTTTATTAAGTACTTAAACTGAGATACCATACCAGGAAGTAATGTAAGATAGGAAAGTAGAGGAAGAGAGCAACAAAGTACTTAAAACCAAATAGCACACCAATTTTCGCTATTGTTATTTTCCAGTTTATTGCCTCCATAAAAGCCAGCAGTTGAAAGCACCTATTCATTTAAGAGTGACGTAAATAATTCTCTAAACAGTTCATTGGCATTTGTGTTTCACGCAAAGCGTTCAACTATGCATGAGCTCCTTCAGTGGCGGCTTTAAGTGGCGGGTTTGAGTCGAGACGCTGAATATATTCGGATAAGTACCTGTCTACACTATGTTTTTATATTACATTGAGTGACGAGACGGGCAAGTCACTCATCTGATGGTAAGCGTCACTGCTGCCCATAACAGTTGCAGTGCCACCCAGAACTTTAGTTGCAAAATCTTGCGCGTGTCTGCACGTAATATAGTTAACGAAACAAACGTTTACACGCTACTGTAAGGCGGTTGAATATCTGAGAAAGGTGTGGTACTTCCACTGCCTGTGATTAAGGACACTTAGAAGTGTACTTTCTCACCTATTCCTTTGTTTGTACACTCAGCTGCGAGACTTTTATGCAATATTAGATATGATGATATGTGAGAATACCACGAAAAATGCTGCACTCAAAACCAATGGCTTTTAGATTTTAATCTATCTACTATAGTCTTCTTATTGCCATCGTACATTCGACAGTGTCTCAAGTCAAGACAAAAGTCTTCAATCAATGCTTCCTCCTACCAGTCATGATCTAGGTGTGTTCTCCACCTGTGGTCAGGTGGAGTGACGACCTGCGAAAATCGGCTGCCAGAAACTGGATGCAGAGAGCTGTAGACCACCTGTGGTCAGGTGGAGTGAAGAACTGCGAAAATCGGCTGCCAGAAACTGGATGCAGAGAGCTGTAGACCAAGCCACGCTCGGGGCGTGCATTGGGAAAGGCTTGCATCCTAAGGACAAGTAAAGACTAATGGTGCATTTACCTACTCTAATGTAGAAAGCTGTCGGTTTTGTTGTTATATACGTCCACGTATTAGCAATTTTTATTTGTATATTGTACTTAGGTAAGTACTTTGCAGATTTCCCTTTTCCTATATTAGATACTGCGTGTGTACACAGCACAACCACACAAAGGCTATACCAATCTGAAAGAAAAGTGTCGTTTACCCGGCGGTAATGAACTTGCGACATTTATTAGTAGGTACCTAATTGGACACCAATTGAGATATTTTATTACTAGGTTCAGACTTGGGCCAATGAACTGCTTATGGAGTGCGATCAGTAATTGAAAGAAAATACATGATACCTACACATTATACAAACGTTTTTGAAATTCGTTTAATTCCCTGCCTCAGCGCACATCTTAGGAATATTGATCTGAATCTCTGAAGCGCCGTTCGCGTACCCTTCGAGTCGATCTCAATTCACTGCTTTCGAAAGACCTATGAAGATACACACATTATGCATATACTTGTTGCTGTGACAAGATGCTTAAGTCAAACTAGTTGTGCCGGCGGTTTTGCTCGCGTGGTAATTTTTCAGGGATAAAGGTATCCTCCTTATTCTTGTGTTATTCCAGGACCAAAAATACTAAGGTACAATAATATCAAATTTCGTTCAGCCGTCGAATAGTTTTTCATCGATTTTTCGTATTCTATTCATCGGATTAAGTTACCAAGTACACCAGTTTTTAAGTCAAAACCTGCGCTATCCAACAGTGAAAACCGCATCGCAATCTGTTTAGCAGTTTTTACGTAATGCGCGAACAAACAGCCAGACACAGAGATACAGACACAATTAAAAAACCTTACTGCTTTATTATAAGGTATAGATAGAAAGATAGATAAGGGTGCCTACCTCAAAATGATAGTTAGTCAGGCCACTCTATAATTGTTAGTAAGTGGAAGTTGGCACGACCGTCGGTGGGCGGCAACGTGCCCTCCAAAGCAAGAAGCGAAAGAAAGATTGGTCTGAGGATCGAACCTGGTGTCGTTGCATTGCAAAGCGCACATATTATCACTCGGCTACTATTTCTCTACTGAATTCTGGTGCTTTCACCTTATCTCTGATCTAATTAAATTCTGATCTTCTAATAGATCAGAGCATTTTTAAATGTACGTTTACTACCTATGTACCTATACTGAAACTAAATAAGTAAGTACCTACCTAAGTACTTATATGAAACATGAATCCATCTACCTTGCTATATGAGAAAACGCCAAGCTCATAAATCATCCCAATCTTTTAATCTCTAGGTAATAAGTCGTGCTAGGTGCCTAGGTACTAATTTATTTGACCTTGGTGGAACTGCTCCGTCATCCATCAGTGGCTCAAATTACGCCACCAACGGGTAACTTTCACACACTCTACACGCCTTTGACACTCGACATAATAACTTGGTTATAAAAGTACATTGTTCACAAGAATTCGCCAAGTAGGGTAAGGCTGGTCGATTGATATTTTTGCACAAAACACGGGATCCTGAAATGAACAGTTTCTGTTATCTATAGCTGTGTATTTCTTTGAAGTTTAAAGAGAGGCTTGATGTCTCTTTGTGAGATAAAATCTGATATCTGGATATCCGCAAAAATACTTAAGTTAAATAGACATAGCTCTCAGTTACAAATTGTAGTGGCAATGGGCAGGCCACATAGCTCGAAGAACCGTAAACCGTTTGGGAAGAAATGTTCTCGAATGGCGACGATGGGGTCAGAGTACACCTTTGGGGCTCTACGGAAAATGACCTCAGGGTCAAAACTCAATGCTAAGACAGCGTAGGAAATTCACGAGGTAATCCGATGAACTTGAGTCGCTGGGAGACGCTCTTGTGGCGTTCTATAGAGGAGGCTGTGGACGTCATCCGGCTGATGATGATTATAAACCCGTCTTCTAAACAAAATCGTCACTTGGTCAAAAGCTGGCCTACTAAAAATAGGAAAAGACTATCTATATAAGGATGCAAACATTGCAGCTGATTGGATTCTCTTGGAGGGCAGTACACATGTACACACTTACCTACACTGCGTCTTAGTAATTGCTCCCCATAGAAGTTCGCAACTACATAATGATGGGTAAGGTTGATAGGCAAACGATGTCCCAGTGAACACCAAGGACGGAAGAATTACTTTGCTTGTAGCTACGCGTTCGCAACCTCGCTTGGTAGCTGTGGTAGTATTATTATGTGCTCTGTGCTTTGTGCGGAGCTTTATAAGTAGGTAGCTAAATGGTACTGCAATAGACTAATAGACTCTTACTTTTAAACTGTTCTAAAATGTTCACATCGTAGTATGAATAAAAAGTTTCCGTGCGGATTGTCAATAGCAAATGCCTCAGATTATAAAATATTTTTCCAAAAAAAAAAAATCGACGTCATAATATAAATGTTATTTTGTAGACAACCACTAAAAAGAATGAAATAATTACAATTGAGCCAGAACAGTATCACTTTTTCGAAATTACCAACGTAATAATAATGCATAAATGCAACATAAGATAAGAAAGAGTTTTTTGAAGGCGGTGAATAGAGGAGCGCGCCGCTTTCCCGCGCACATCGCTACGACCTGCTCGAGCCCATGGGCATGAATGGTTTTTAGGTGCTGCGCGGGGCGGGCACTTAAGGGATACGCCTATTAATGGAGACAGCGGAGATGGATTATTTTGTGTTTTTGTCTCCACTTGATGGGTCTTGTTGCTTAAGTAGGTACCTAGATATTAAACATTCAAAAACAATAATATACAGCAAATAATGTATATGTCACATTATTGGGAACGGATCTTGTCTCCTCGATATAACAAGAGTACCCCTTCGTGAATACTCTTTTGGTGAGCCAATTAGCGTGGTAAGAGGTACGAAAACATAAACAGTTTATTTCTATAAATTTCTTTAGTACAATACAACACTAAAACTAAATATTTTAACTATGTAATTCAGCTATGTTAAATTAATGTAGGTGGTTTTCACTCACTATTAGCAAGGTAAACAATTTACAGTTCTAAATGCAGATGTTCACGAAATGTTTTTCCAGGACACCATTGCAAACTAACATTTGGATCAGATTAGTGTTCGTTGTGAAGTAAACTTAACAGTGGTGTGAGTAATATTAATAATTTTCCGTGTACCTTACATCAAGTAATGTCACTGTAAACTGGTAAGTTGCATTTTATGATAAATTTTATTACTCGTTTAATTCACGAGTAATAAAATTAATATATGTCAACTAACCATTCAGATCTTGAAAATAATTGAATAATATGAAGAAAAATAAGTGCCAGTACGAACACTTTTAATAAAAAAAAAACAATTTGCGATAACATCACATCACCAATTTTCATACTAATTAATTACTTATTCACTTACGAGTATTCACTTATCTTTTCCAATAGCTAACAACAATGTCAGAAGAGCCCCAGCCTGGTACATCAGAGAGGAGCAGTGATTTAAATTTAGCTAAGATCCATCTCGTTTACCCCTGCTTTCAATCATAAAAAAACGCAGTTATTGGTCCCTTCGTTTAGGAGCTACGATTCTCACCCCCCTTTTCTCACCTACCTACCTTTTTTTGTTTGAAAGGGAATACTCTCCAGGTGGTTCATCCTTGGTTTTAATTATCAACGCTTTGAGTCTAAAGTGTCAAAAAACTCTTTCCTATTTTATGTTGTATTTTTGCATTATTATTACGTTGGTAATTTCAAAAAAGTGATACTGTTCTGGCTCAATTGTAATTATTTTATTATTTTTAGTGGCTGTTTACAAAATATATTTTTTATTAAGAAGTACAACCTACCTTATATTCATTGTAAAGCCGAGTGTTGTTCATAGCATAAGCATATTGAAAACCTCTTTTGAGACGTTCTACACATAGCCTGACCACAGGTATACAAGCTACTGCGTATAGCGGTATAGCTAAGTCAACAGATCAATCGACAGAATTTATGACATGCCGCAGGAAAAGCGTTTTACTGCACGAATCTATGACCACTTTATGAAGATCCCTGGAAAATGTCCAATGCTCGTGAAAATGGCAGGTTTCGAAAGCTTACTGGGCAGGGGTAGGGTTGCCATATGCTCGGGATTCGTCTGGATTCTCCCGACATTTCATTATGAACAAACAGCTGATCGTAAAATTCAATGCAAAATAATAATTTGAAGTTGCCGTATTTTACCATTACGGCTTAATCATGTCGGATAGAAAACAAATACTCAGAGATGTTTCGGTGATCAATAGGTACTCCTGTCATTGGACAGCTACAGATACTTTTCAATGCCGTAGGAGAACTACAGAGGGATAGAACAGGAGTGTGGTGGTGGAATTATTCATTAAGAAAGCCTTTCTTAATTCTCCTAGTGGATGAAAATTGGTGGATTCAAAAAAATACAAAGCCAAATATATGTGGCAACGTAAGAATTAAATATAAATTACTTAATTATGTACGAATGTTTAGTTTTTTGTGGGCTATTGATTTTAAAATTAATAATTAAGTTCATGCTACTTCTTTCTCCAGACAAAATCCCCACATTTAGTATTTTTGACCAGATACTTCGGTTTTTCGATCTGGCAAGCGTAATTCAACCTCCTTGGCAGGGGTCTGCCTTGCAGTGTTTTTTTTTACCACAATAACAGTGAACGGAGATTTAGCTCGTATGGAATGGGTAAACTATATTGATTAACTACTTTATCCACGCGAAATTGCCAAAATTGTGGCGACCCTGCAGAAGCCATGAATAAAAAAGTTGAAGTTGTCCTTTTTCTTCTTAGGAGGAACAATAAGTGGTTTTTACCCCTCCGACTACAAGAAGATCACTGGTTTTATCGCTTAAAGCTATTTATAATATGCAAATCTTTCGATGGCCTCATTCTCTGTACTGGACCCATTGACTGGGTGGGAAGGTATAGCGTATTGATCACATCCAGTAGCCCCTACATGCACGATGGTGGTTTCCATGGGGTAGCACGTGTCGACTCGCCAGCGGTCAGTACTCGCCGCGACCGCCGCCGGGACCGCTCGCGGCAAGCGTCATGACTCACTCACCGTCCAACTAAACAAACAACAAACCATCGGCTGAGGTACCAGGTGCTATACCAGGACCAGGATGACGGATGACATACCAGGTGAAGAAGCTCTTCGAGTTAAGGTTGACGTATGTTCTAGGCAATAATACGAGTAGCTACCTTATATTTATTGTATAGCCGCGAGTTTTCCTATAAATTCTTGACGCCATGATTGATGACACACCAGGTGATGATGTTCTCAAAGTTAAAACACGGCTACATAATAAGGTAACCAACCAATAGATTATTATGATTAATAACAACAATAAGTTGACGAATGCTTCTTATTGTTGGCGAATAATTAATTGATTTTCTCTTAAATTTTCCATATATGTCGCAGCACCACGTTTCAATCATAACACAATCTACTAGAAGCATCGACTCGCAAGCTCAAATTCAAACTTTTTATTTTTATTTTAAGTAGGACTTGTATATGTAAAATACTAAAATTTCTCTTAAAACAAGGAGAAAATAATATATTCTAAATAGACCAAATCAATCAATTAGGTCAACCATACTTTGAGTTTGAACAGCAATAGTAGCTTGTTGCATCGAGCGGAAAGTGACTTATTGCTGCAGCGAGTGTTAGATTGAAGCCCGAGCTTTAACGAGGGCTCTAAAAACTCAAAGGCAGCAAAAAGACACTTGAGCGAGGGTCATAATATACTTTTCTTTCCACTACAGCGAAAATTTTAGTCGAACAACAACAAAAGACTTGAAAGTACGAGTACGGTTTGTTAAATCGCAGTCTTGATTTTTTCCGGCAAGAGCTTTGATTATATACCACTTAGGTATAACGAGTTTTGCCTCATTGTTTAATTCCTCTGGTGTTAGGGAAAACTCACTTTCATTAGACAGATCCATTTTCAGAGAATTTGAATTAAATTAACTTCTACACAAAGCTTTATAAAATACAATTATTTTCAGTCACATTAAAATTCCCGTCAATTTCTTCGCGCTCTTATTTAAAAAGGTCTTGCTTGTACATTCCACTCGTATTTTTAAATCATTATTGGACGAATGCATTCATTCAATATGCATTTTCTTCTCTTTGACTTCCGTAGATAAAGGTCGCGTCGCGTGAATTTGTTTATACTAGTGCCCGCAAGGCCGCGCGTCGTGCGTCTCGCGTACCTGTCTTCCGCAAGCGATCGTGATGACCTAGTTAATTAACATGTAGACCTAGTGTTTATAATTTGCTGACAATGTTAAGGCGATGCTGTACATTGTGAATATTAACTCGAATTGATGATGGATCAGGAAAGAGAATTTGCTATTATCACAGAAAAGGAACATCTTCTGTTTAAACATTACGATGAAGAAAGAAAACGTCGCAAAAGCCTGGAAAGCCTTGTGACTGACCTAAAAAGTCAAATAGAAGAGCTTCAGCGCCAATTGAAGCACGTTCGGGAGCAAAATAGTGCATTTTCAGAGGAAAGCACTAATAAAGAGTTGCCTTTAGAGTCAGTCCAGTATGAGACAGACGAACAAGGTCTCGCTAAAGAAACAGAGTGGGTTCGTCATAGAAGCAGGAAAAAAAGGAAGTTGAATACGTCCCTGTCCCCACCAAAAAGAGCAAACTCCGATGAAACTGTAAAAGAAAATCAAAAGGTAAAAAAGTTCCTTTACTAGTGGAAAACATAAAGGACTACCAAAAGTTCTACGACCTGTTATCGACCAGCGTAACGAGAGACTCGTTTATCACAAAAATCATGAATGGGGAAAATGTAAAAATAAATGCCAATAGCGAAGACTCGTACAGATGTATCACCAAGCTCTTGTTAGAAAACAATTGCCTCTGGTAATCCTACGAGAACAAACAAGACAGGCCAATTAAAGTAATGGCTAAAAATCTACATGCGGCCTGCCTTCCCGATAGAATAGTGACAGATCTGACACTTAGTGGATACAAGATCCAGGATGCTGCCATTAAGCTTAGCTGGAGGAGTAAGGAACCACTGAACATGTTTATGCTTTCATTCCAAAAAGATGACGACATCTACGGTATAAAATCCATTTTAGGCTGCAAGGTGGAGATACAATAAAAACAAATAAGCTCATACCTCAGTGTAAAAGATGTCAAGCATATGGCCACACACAGAAATACTGTTCAAAAGAACCAAGGTGCGTGAAATATACAGGCAAGCACCTAACCAGAGACTGCCAAAAACCAGCAGAAGCCGAAATGTGTCCATTGTGGTGAGCAACATCCGGCCAATTACAGAGGGTGCTTAGTTGCTAAAGAACTACAGAGCATGAAAAACAAACTGTTGAAGAAAAATATAACAACACCCGTGGTACAGGTTCCAGTAAAATAAATAAAAATAGTGCTACTCAAAATGTCACAAAACATGTTTCATATGCACACATAACAAAAGGAGCCCAGCCCACCTTACAGCAGCTACAATCTAAACAATATAAGCAAGTGAGCATGACACATGACATGGATGAAAAATTCAACAAAATTTTAAACCTCGTTACATTGTTCGACGAACGTTTAAAAACACTTGAAAGTAGCACCAAGACAGCTTCATCACAACGTAAAGTTATCATGGAATGGAACGCTAATGGACTAAGTACTACAACATCGTACTGATGGAGCTCACTACGATGTTGTAGTACTTAGCCGTCCTAAACATAGAAAATATTGACGTGTGTCTTATCTCTGAGTCACACTTCACAAGGGAATCCTTTATTCAAATTCAAGGCTACAAAACTTATCACGTATTGCACCCCAATAACACTGCAAGAGGGGTTAGCACCATAATAATAAAGGAGAACATCTACCATCATGAACAATTTAAGTTTGAAGAACATCACATACAAGCTGTCGCTATTTGTGTCAGAACTAAGCGCTATCCTGTAACCCTTGCAGCAATATATTGCCCACCAAAGCATGCGCTGAAAGCAGAACAGTATAGAAGTTTTTTAAAACTACTTGGTAATCGATTCTTACTGGGCGGTGATTTTAATGCTAAGAACACCTTCTGGGGGTCTCGCCTTACCACTAGTAAAGGAAAATAATTATTATGTGCAATCAAAGAAATACATTGTAATGTAATATCAACAGGAAAGCCCACCTATTGGCCTACTGACCCTAATAAAATACCACATCTCATCGATTTCTAAATCTTTGAAAATATATCACCTAGCTTTCTTCTAATTGAGGAAGGTTATGATATGAGCTCAGATCACTCACCAATAATATTAACTTTAAGTGATACTATTGTACAAAAAGAGAATATTCCGACTCATGTTAATTACAGAACGGACTGGGAAAGTTTTAAACTAGATTTAGAAGGAAAAAACGATCTAAAAGTCCCACTAAAGAACGCACTACAGCTAGACATAGAAGTAAGAAAACTTATAAAAGACATACAACAATGCGCTTGGGCAAACACACCGGAATATAAAAAGAGAACCAGTGTTAAGTCGTACCCTATTGAAATCAGGGAGTTGATTGCTAAAAAAAGAAATCAAAGACAAAAGTGGCAGATGACTAGATCTCCACAAGACAAGACACTTTTTAACAATCTTACAAAAAAACTTAAAAGGGAAATACAGAACTTTAGTGATGAGACTATAAATTCTAATCTAAGTAAGACAACAGGTTATTCTCTTTGGAAAACAATGAAGAACCTTAGAAAGCCAATCATGCATATCCCACCTATAAAAGAACATAATGGAAAGTGGGCAATCAATAACGGACAGAAAGCTAATAGGTTCGCACAGCACTTAGAGCAAGTTTTTCAATCAAATGGAGATCTTACAGATGATGAAGACTTTATACAAGAAGAAACTTCTAAAATTGAGTTAAACATAAGATTTGTTACACCAAAAGAGGATTTTAACGAGGTCAAACATCTAAGTTGCAAGAAATCTCCTGACTATGATTTAATTACTGGCGAAGTTCTACAAAACCTCCCTCGTAAAGCTTTAGTTAAAATAACTACGCTCATCAATGCATCATTTAGACTTCAGCTTGTATCAAGTGAATGGAAAGTAGCCGAAGTCATTATCATACCCAAACCTGGTAAACCACCTCATGAAGTAACATCATATAGGCCAATTTCATTGCTGCCGATAATGTTGAAATTGTTTGAAAAACTACTACTGAGTAGATTGAAGCCCATCATAGAAGAAAATAAATTCATCCTGGATTATCAATTTGGATTTAGAGAAAAGCATTCTACAATAAACCAAGTGCATAGAATCACTAATGTTATTGAAAAAGCTTTAGAGGAGAAAAAAGTTTGTACAACTGTGTTCCTAGATGTAGCTCAAGCATTCGATAAACTTTGGCATAAAGGTCTGCTGCACAAATTAAGAAAAATGCTGCCTAAACAGTTTGTAGATATTCTCGAGTCTTATCTAACACATAGAATGTACAGAGTAAGGCAAGAAGATGCGTATTCAGAACTTAAGCAAATAAAAGCTGGAGTACCGCAAGGGAGTGTCTTAGGTCCGTTCCTGTACTTATTGTACGCTTGCGATATCCCAGACTTAGAAAATAATACCATTGCCACCTTTGCTGATGATACAGCAATCATGGCGATTGGGGCTACTCAAGAGGAAGCGGTCAAGAAAGTGCAAACAGCCGTCAATACCATCCTCGATTGGACTAAAAAATGGCGAATAAAACTTAACCAATCAAAATCCACACATGTAGATTTTGCAAACAAGAAAACGAATTATCATTCTGTATTTATAAACGATCAAGTAATACCACACGAAAATACGGCCAAGTATCTTGGTATGACATTAGACGCAAAGCTTCGCTGGAAGGCCCATGTCAAAAAGAAACGCGATGAAATGGAGCTTCGCTACACAAAAATGTATTGGCTTCTAGGAAAACATTCTTCCTTGTCAGTTTGCAATAAATTACTTTTATACAAGCAAGTCCTCATGCCAATATGGACTTACGGTATCCAGCTATGGGAAATACAATCAAGCTGATGAAAATACAATCAAGCTGATGAAAATACAATCAAATTCCGTTTTAAATATGTAACGTACCTACGGTAGGTACCAATAGGTATAGGGCCCTCTTACAGAGAACTTCATCAATGGAATGGAATAACTATGTAACGTACCTACCTACGGTACCTACGGTAGGTACGTTACATAGTTAAAACGGAATTTGATTGTATTTTCATCTGACTCCTTCATTCCATTAATCAATCAATCAATCAATCATTTATTTATTTGCTAGAATATATTATTAAATTACATGTCAGTTCTTCGAGTATTGTAAGGTCACTGTATTCAGCCACTGTCACTGTGTTCTGTATTTCATTGATGAAGTTCTCTGTAAGAGGGCCCTTATGCAATCAATACCCACAGTCTGTTTACCTAATACCTACCTAAACTGCCATACACTAATTTACCTATTGGTACTTGTACTATTATTTATTCTGTGCTATTGGTCACTCTTGCGGAGACTGAAATTAATCTACCTGTAATTTATGCGATACATAGTGAAGGGTGTGGCTATAACTGGAACTAAAGAAAGGGACCTAAATGTAACGCCAATATCGTGTCTAATACTTGATGTTGATACAGTAGTAATTCCTGCTGCATTAATATTTAATTAGCACAAATATAATTATGTGAGTGTGTCATATAATATAGAAGCGGAATCTTGCGGTAATGTTGGTTTTGCATGCGATCCGCGAGCGCTGACCTCACTCAACATGCCATGTGCCGTTGATGCACTGCAAAAAGCATACTTTTGATAGTTTTGTCCTTCTAAAAGGAAGAGGTTCTCAAGTATGTTTGTTACCTCATATCTCTAAAACTTCTGAACCAATTCGGATAATTATTTTTTTCTTTGAAAGTGTAGGACTCCGATTAGGTCCCATTTATTTATCAAAATTTGTTTAGAAATTTTAAAGTACCGATTCCGATTTCTGAACCGATTTGAATTATTCTTGTTTTATTTAAAAAGGTAGACTTTCATTGTAGTCTCCAATGAGTTTCATCAAACATGGTTTAGTTTTCTTATTAGTAAATCTATTTTTGAGATTTATATTCTTTCTTAATTTCGGGATTTCTAAACCGAATTAGGTGCTTATTTTTTAGTCGAAAGAAAACCTATCGTACAGTTTGATACCGTTTAAATTAAATTGGTTTAGTAAGTAGTTCATTACAAGCTTTTATTAACTCATTGTGTTACTATGTTTGAGATCAATCTTGCAAGTGGATTTTGAACTACTTTACGACCTCCAATGAAGCTGACTGAAGTTTTGCACACGGGTGTAGTTCTGATGACAATACAACAAGATGGTACTGTTGAGCTGGTCTGATGATGGAGCCAAAAGGTGGTTACAGTCAAGTGATGGAACCCCTTCGAGTTTGGGCTCGTTTGGATTGTCTTGACGAGTTCTTTGGTCTTATGTGGTATAAATTATAGCTAAGAAGCATCTCGTTTACCTCAGCTTTGAAACGTTAAAAACTGCAGTAAAATCGGTCCATTCATATTCTCACCCCCCTTTTCTCAACTCCGCCTCCCCCCCCCCCCCCCTCCCATATAGCTAACAACCATGTAGATCACATCAGTTTTCAAACAAAAAATCCTCATCTAATTCTTTGTACAGACTTTTTCGTACTTATTGCTTTATTATATGTATAGTTAGATTATTTGTTGTTAAAATATTAATCTTACCAACAAATAATACTTATCTACAAATAATATACAGACTTTTCGGTGTCCCCATACATGGGACAGAGAATTGGGAACAACGGGAAGAATAAAAACCTTCGTCTCGTAGTCCCCACGAGGGGACAACGGGAACACAAAATGCAGAAGATACTGAACAAGAGACTATAGCTATGACTATAGTCACAAGAACGGATTTTGACTTTCACACTTTGTCACACGATTTACGATTGACACGATTACAGCAATCCAGCAAATGATAAAGTATTTGTAGATTACTTTATTAGCTTATTTAAACTTTAAATTAGCACGTCAAGCCATTTAAAACATAATATATTTAAATAAGCTCAACGATACAAAAAAATTGGGCACGGTTTGTCACCGACCTCAAAAACTCTTTCTTATCTTGTATTTTTGTATTGGTATAACATTGTTAATTTAAAAAAGTGATATTGTTCTGGTTCAATAGAAATAATTTCATACTTAAAAGTGTACAAAAGAACATCAGATTTAATATGAAAACGTTTTTTTTTGCATTAGTTATTTATGTTTGTTTATCTTCATATATACCTACCTAGCCGATAAAATATTAAGGATCCAATTCAATTTCACAAAAAATAACATACTAGCCATTTCCCTTCTAAATTAAAGATAAGAGCTACACGATGGTGTGCTGATATCGTGAATGATAACATTATTATTTACATTTGGTAAAAAAAAAACAAACACCATTTCATTTGGTAAACTTCATAGAGTTTTTTCGCCACCAATTCCCCAATGCCTGAAAACGAATGTTTTCAATCAGTGCGCCCTACCTGTTATGACTTACGGAGCTGAGACGTGGACTCTCACGGTACGACTAATTCACCAATTCAAAAGTCGCTGAGCGGGCTATGGAAAGGGCTATGCTCGGAGTTTCTTTGAGAGATCGAATCCGGAACGAGGTCATCCGACAGATAACCAAAATTATCGACATAGCCCATAGGATTAGCAGGTTGAAGTGGCAGTGGGCTGCTCATATAAGCTGAAGGACCGATAACCGTTGGGTAGACGTATTCTTGAGCGGAGACCGTGACTCGGCAAACGTAATGTAGGACGCCCTCCAGCTAGGTGGAGCGACGACATACGCCAGATGGCTGGCGGGGCGGTTGGAAAAGAAGAGCCGAAGCTCGGGCTCAGTGGCGTGCTTTGGGAGAGGCCTATGTCCAGCAGTGGACTGATACGGGCTGATAATGCTGATGATAATGCTCTGTGTGGTCGGGGGTGTGACAGCCAATAACTTAAAAAATACTACTAAACCAATTTTGATAAAGTTTATCAAATGGCGGTATAACCATTCAAAATTGGCGCAGTTAAATTCTACAGACTGGTGACGGGCAGCAGCGTCATCGGTGCAAGAAACTGCCATGCGATCGCCAACCCGCCTGCCCAGCGTGGCGATTATGGACACAATTAAAGTACGACCCCCAGTTCCCGGCAGCCCTGCTATTCCTGGCCACGGCGATCCTGGACGGTCATGGTTACGGCAGGGCAGGGGGTGCTAAGAATCCTCGGGCTACGGAAGGCCGCCAAAACCGACTGACTCTGGCTACGTATACGGACGCACGTTACGGATCGACGAACATCTGATGCAACTGGAAGAGGAGCTGGGGCACAAGAGATGGCACATTCTAGGATTATGTGAAGTCCGAAGAGAGGGTGACCGGGTGGGATACCGTAACCTTAGAGTCGGGCCATCTTATGTATTTCAGGGAAGGAGACCAGTTATCCGCTGCTGCACGTAGGCCTGTCCTAGTGCACGCCACTGAGCTTGGTCTACCAGCTCTACTCATCAATTCTCTTGCAGCCGCTTTTCACAGGTCGTCACTCCATCTGGCCGCAGGGCGCCCTACACTACGTTTGCATAGACGTGGGCTCCACTCGAGAACTCGTCTACCCCAACGGTTATAAATTCTTCTGGAAATGTAAAGTCGATTAAAAATAGGCATAGCCTTGATTTGCCTTTCCTGTAGGGTACAGTTCAAACTCAAACTATAAATAGGCAACATCTACGAGTATGCTTATAATAAATCAATAAGTATGAAAAAGTGTACAAATAAGATAATTTAAAAAATAACGTACCTATAGTGTACTTAAAATAAACTACTGAACAAGAAAATATTTTTATAAATCGTGTCTGTCTGTTTGTTAGTTTGTTTGTTTGTCTGTATGTTTGTTCGCGCATATAATGTATCCTTCTCAATGGAAGGAAGCCCAAGTTATTCCGTTACCTAAGAAATCCAATCCTAAATCCTATTCTGAGTATCGTCCTATTTCTATACTTCCTTTCCTATCCAAAGTACTTGAGCGCCTCGTCCTTAATCAGCTTTGTAGTTTCCTAAATAGAAATAGTTTACTTAATCCTATGCAATCCGGTTTCCGGGCTGGTCACAGTACGGTAACTGCACTCCTTAAAATAACAGATGACATACGTTTCGGCTTGGAAAAGGGTCAGCTGACTGTGCTGACATTATTAGATTTCAGCAATGCTTTTAATACTGTCAACTTCGATATTCTTCTCGCCATTCTACGCTCTATTAACTTATCTCCTGCAGTGGTTGATTGGTTTCGCAATTATTTGCATGGTCGCCGGCAGCGAGTACGCCTCGATGAACATTTTTCTTCGTGGTGTGATACAACTTCTGGTGTACCGCAAGGTGGCGTTCTTTCTCCTCTCTTGTTTGGAATTTTTATTAATTCTATATCAGAACATATAACCTCTCCTTATCACTTGTATGCTGATGATCTCCAAGTCTATTGCCAAGCCCCACTTAGCTCTCTCTCTTTTGCCATAGAAACTACTAATTCCAATTTACGCCATATTTCTGACTGGAGTAAAGCTTATGGGCTAAAAATAAATCCTACTAAAACACATGTAATAATTCATGGCAGCTCCAGAATGATATCAAAAGTTGATTGGTCAGTTCTACCCAAAGTTGTGTTTGGAGGGTCCACTATTCCATATAGTCAGAGTATCAAAAATTTAGGTCTAATTATAGACCAGAGCCTTACTTGGATTCCTCAGATGGAAACCGTCAGTCGAAAGCTATTTGCTTCTGCAGGTTCCCTCAGAAGACTCCGAAATTTTTTGCCCACTGCCACTAAAATTGCTCTTGCGCAGTCACTTCTGCTCCCAATCTTAGACTATGCCGATGCCTGCTATCTAGATCTTACTGAGGACCAGCTAAACAAACTTGAGCGTCTTCAAAACTTCTGCATTCGATTTATATTTGGTTTGCGCAAATATGATCATGTCTCTGAATTTCGCACTAAGCTAAAGTGGCTTCCAATACGCCTCCGCCGGAATGCTCATATACTCTCTATTCTTTATACAGTTTTGTTTAATCCCTCCTCCCCGCGATATCTTATGGAACGTTTTAATTTCCTGTCTGATTCTAACAAGTTGTCACTCAGGTCATCAGAAAATTTAGCTTTGATGATCCCTCTACATAGAAGCTCTTTTTATGGCAGTTCATTTACCATCCAAGCAGTTCGCCTATGGAACGCTCTGCCAGTTACTATAAGGCGAGCCCAGTCACTCCCTGTTTTTAAACTTCAAGTAAAGAAGTTTTATCTCTCTAATTAATATCACTTCTTGCTATTTTGTTGTTATTCTGTTGTGGTTTCACTGTATATTATTTTTATTATGTTTGTATATATTTTGTAAATGTATATGTAGTAAATGTAATTTATTATAATGTATATACTATGTATATGGATATATATTTATATATATATATATATATATACTGTACTATATATTTACATATTTATGTGTAGGTATATTGGAATATATGTGTATATATGTTTATTCATTGTATTCAGTTTTTATTATTTATTTGTTATATTATAATGCACCACCGTCTTTGCCGTATATTAATTCCTTTCCATCCAAAGGTTGTCTGGAAGAGATCGCGTTTTAGCGATAAGACCGCCCATTGTCCCATTTATTTTGTATAAATGTTTTAGTTATTATTGTATTTTTTGTTCTATGTGGTGTACAATAAATAGTTATCTATCTATCTATCTATCTATAATGACCGAGTGCGATGCGGTTTTCACTGTTGGATAGCTTGGAGCTGGGGTACTTAGTATCTCAATCCGATGATTAGATGCTGAGCAATCGATAAAAACTATTTGACGACCAAAGGAATTACGATCAAATATTGGTAGATTAGGTCCTTGAATAGCACATGAGTACTTTTAATCTAGAGAAATGACCAAGCGTGCGAAGCCGCGGGCACTGCTACTGCGTAATAAATCCTAAATAGAATTATGAATATGGAGTATGTATGTGGACAGTGCCGCGGGCACAGCTAGTACCTAATAAGTAAGAAAATTGTACCTAATGCATTAATTATTTATTGTTAGACCATACCAATAAATTAAGTAAACTATCTAAACCCACATTAAGTTTAAAAATAAATTTCCTTTTTATGTCCCGATTCCGAGTTGAATCTCGCACAGGAAAAGGTACCTTTCTGATTGTACTTATGTAGCGTAGAGCCTCATATTTTTAATTGCTGGAACTGGAACCTGAACTAGGCAAATTAGTCTTTCAAGCCCTATGTATTGTAATTCTTCTACCATCAGATAAAGTAAAGGGGCTGAAACTATGGGGCTGAAACATAACCGAAACCGAGCAAGGCCAAAGGGCGGAAATTCGTGTTCCGAGTAATGGCTCCTTTACATTTTTACTTTGATAAAGAAAATACTGGGTACTGGTCATTATAATTTGGCTACACAATGACGTAGGGATTGGAGCCTTTCGTGACTGATGGGCATTATATTTCCGAAAAAGGTTTCTAGGAACCGTGACGTCAAATGTGTGTTGGCGACTTTTTTAATCGACTTCCAGGGTTCTCAAGTCGTCTGTTTTATTTTGTGTGTGTTCAGCTTAGAGAGTATTATTGCCGAAATTATATTTTATACAAATGCCTGTCCTAGTGCACGCCACTGAGCTTGGTCTACCAGCTCTACTCATCAATTCTCTTGCAGCCGCTTTTCACAGGTCGTCACTCCATCTGGCCGCAGGGCGCCCTACACTACGTTTGCATAGACGTGGGCTCCACTCGAGAACTCGTCTACCCCAACGGTTATAAATTCTTCTGGAAATGTAAAGTCGATTAAAAATAGGCATAGCCTTGATTTGCCTTTCCTGTAGGGTACAGTTCAAACTCAAACTATAAATAGGCAACATCTACGAGTATGCTTATAATAAATCAATAAGTATGAAAAAGTGTACAAATAAGATAATTTAAAAAATAACGTACCTATAGTGTACTTAAAATAAACTACTGAACAAGAAAATATTTTTATAAATCGTGTCTGTCTGTTTGTTAGTTTGTTTGTTTGTCTGTATGTTTGTTCGCGCATATAATGTATCCTTCTCAATGGAAGGAAGCCCAAGTTATTCCGTTACCTAAGAAATCCAATCCTAAATCCTATTCTGAGTATCGTCCTATTTCTATACTTCCTTTCCTATCCAAAGTACTTGAGCGCCTCGTCCTTAATCAGCTTTGTAGTTTCCTAAATAGAAATAGTTTACTTAATCCTATGCAATCCGGTTTCCGGGCTGGTCACAGTACGGTAACTGCACTCCTTAAAATAACAGATGACATACGTTTCGGCTTGGAAAAGGGTCAGCTGACTGTGCTGACATTATTAGATTTCAGCAATGCTTTTAATACTGTCAACTTCGATATTCTTCTCGCCATTCTACGCTCTATTAACTTATCTCCTGCAGTGGTTGATTGGTTTCGCAATTATTTGCATGGTCGCCGGCAGCGAGTACGCCTCGATGAACATTTTTCTTCGTGGTGTGATACAACTTCTGGTGTACCGCAAGGTGGCGTTCTTTCTCCTCTCTTGTTTGGAATTTTTATTAATTCTATATCAGAACATATAACCTCTCCTTATCACTTGTATGCTGATGATCTCCAAGTCTATTGCCAAGCCCCACTTAGCTCTCTCTCTTTTGCCATAGAAACTACTAATTCCAATTTACGCCATATTTCTGACTGGAGTAAAGCTTATGGGCTAAAAATAAATCCTACTAAAACACATGTAATAATTCATGGCAGCTCCAGAATGATATCAAAAGTTGATTGGTCAGTTCTACCCAAAGTTGTGTTTGGAGGGTCCACTATTCCATATAGTCAGAGTATCAAAAATTTAGGTCTAATTATAGACCAGAGCCTTACTTGGATTCCTCAGATGGAAACCGTCAGTCGAAAGCTATTTGCTTCTGCAGGTTCCCTCAGAAGACTCCGAAATTTTTTGCCCACTGCCACTAAAATTGCTCTTGCGCAGTCACTTCTGCTCCCAATCTTAGACTATGCCGATGCCTGCTATCTAGATCTTACTGAGGACCAGCTAAACAAACTTGAGCGTCTTCAAAACTTCTGCATTCGATTTATATTTGGTTTGCGCAAATATGATCATGTCTCTGAATTTCGCACTAAGCTAAAGTGGCTTCCAATACGCCTCCGCCGGAATGCTCATATACTCTCTATTCTTTATACAGTTTTGTTTAATCCCTCCTCCCCGCGATATCTTATGGAACGTTTTAATTTCCTGTCTGATTCTAACAAGTTGTCACTCAGGTCATCAGAAAATTTAGCTTTGATGATCCCTCTACATAGAAGCTCTTTTTATGGCAGTTCATTTACCATCCAAGCAGTTCGCCTATGGAACGCTCTGCCAGTTACTATAAGGCGAGCCCAGTCACTCCCTGTTTTTAAACTTCAAGTAAAGAAGTTTTATCTCTCTAATTAATATCACTTCTTGCTATTTTGTTGTTATTCTGTTGTGGTTTCACTGTATATTATTTTTATTATGTTTGTATATATTTTGTAAATGTATATGTAGTAAATGTAATTTATTATAATGTATATACTATGTATATGGATATATATTTATATATATATATATATATATATACTGTACTATATATTTACATATTTATGTGTAGGTATATTGGAATATATGTGTATATATGTTTATTCATTGTATTCAGTTTTTATTATTTATTTGTTATATTATAATGCACCACCGTCTTTGCCGTATATTAATTCCTTTCCATCCAAAGGTTGTCTGGAAGAGATCGCGTTTTAGCGATAAGACCGCCCATTGTCCCATTTATTTTGTATAAATGTTTTAGTTATTATTGTATTTTTTGTTCTATGTGGTGTACAATAAATAGTTATCTATCTATCTATCTATCTATAATGACCGAGTGCGATGCGGTTTTCACTGTTGGATAGCTTGGAGCTGGGGTACTTAGTATCTCAATCCGATGATTAGATGCTGAGCAATCGATAAAAACTATTTGACGACCAAAGGAATTACGATCAAATATTGGTAGATTAGGTCCTTGAATAGCACATGAGTACTTTTAATCTAGAGAAATGACCAAGCGTGCGAAGCCGCGGGCACTGCTACTGCGTAATAAATCCTAAATAGAATTATGAATATGGAGTATGTATGTGGACAGTGCCGCGGGCACAGCTAGTACCTAATAAGTAAGAAAATTGTACCTAATGCATTAATTATTTATTGTTAGACCATACCAATAAATTAAGTAAACTATCTAAACCCACATTAAGTTTAAAAATAAATTTCCTTTTTATGTCCCGATTCCGAGTTGAATCTCGCACAGGAAAAGGTACCTTTCTGATTGTACTTATGTAGCGTAGAGCCTCATATTTTTAATTGCTGGAACTGGAACCTGAACTAGGCAAATTAGTCTTTCAAGCCCTATGTATTGTAATTCTTCTACCATCAGATAAAGTAAAGGGGCTGAAACTATGGGGCTGAAACATAACCGAAACCGAGCAAGGCCAAAGGGCGGAAATTCGTGTTCCGAGTAATGGCTCCTTTACATTTTTACTTTGATAAAGAAAATACTGGGTACTGGTCATTATAATTTGGCTACACAATGACGTAGGGATTGGAGCCTTTCGTGACTGATGGGCATTATATTTCCGAAAAAGGTTTCTAGGAACCGTGACGTCAAATGTGTGTTGGCGACTTTTTTAATCGACTTCCAGGGTTCTCAAGTCGTCTGTTTTATTTTGTGTGTGTTCAGCTTAGAGAGTATTATTGCCGAAATTATATTTTATACAAATGTACTTTATTTTTATTGCTGACTAGGCAATCGTTTGACCACGATCTCACCTAATGGAAAGCGAAGATGTGGTCGAAGGTGTAGCACGCTTGCCTAGTAGATACCTATTCAATCTTGACTTGAATACACCTGGGTTATATTTTACCGGAAACACTGACGAGGGCAGGGCATTCCACTCCACTCCTTTGCAGTTCTTATAAGAAATGAAGAAGCGTTACGCTAACAAGTTACGCTTCTTCATACATATAACTTCATACTTTTATTTCAACCATAAAAGGGTGGCGCTTTGCCGATGGTCTAGTCGTGCAGTGATGGAAAGGTGATGGGGTAGTCAGATTGTGCAGTTCTTGTGCACACTCTCCATAGTGCAATCTGTAGAATACCGAAAGGCTTGCGTTGCGACCTCAAGTCGATGCGCCAGACATTGAAACTTACTCATTATCAGAGTGTCATCCCCAATGAGCCTCATAGCACCTCTCTTAATTGAATCCAAAGCCTCGAGCTGATACTTGGCAGAGCCGTCCCACAGGTGGCAGCAGTACTCCATACAAGATCGGACCTATGCTTGATAAAGATTTAAAAGCTGTCCCGGCGTGAAGAACCGCCTAACCTTAGACAAAATACCAAGTTTCTTTGCATCTACTTTGGATTGAATGTAAGACCCAAAATACAGGTTCGATATGAGTTCGACACCCAAAAGCTCAAGATCGCCTATTGGTATTGTTACACTACGGAAATTATAATTACATTGCTAATTAGCTGTACCCGCGGCTTCGCACGCGTGTTCTTTTCTTTAGGTTCAAAGTACCATAATGTTCTATTCCAGGACCAATATACCAACATTTGAACAAAATTTCTTCAGCCGTCAAAAATACTTTATCAATTGCTCGGCTTCTAACTCACCGGATTGAGATACCAAGTACACCAGATTTAAATCAAACCCTAAGCTATCTAACAATGAAAACCGCATTGCAATAGGTCCAGTAGTTTTTACGTGACAAACAAACATACAGACAAACAGAAAGAAAAACACGATTAACAAAAAAAAATGTTCAATACCTTTTTTAAGCACCCAAGACCATTTTTTTCATTTGAATTCATTTAGTAGTTTGGGTGTGATGCGCGGTCAAGATACGGACAAACAGACAGACAAAATTAAAAAGTAAAACAGTTTGGCTTCTATATCGAAATAGAGAACCATCCAAAAACTGACAGACATGCAGACAAAAATGAACGTTTAGGCTTCATAATCGATAGTTACTCTAACTTATGTCTTTAATATACAGAATTTGGACAAAATGTCTCCATAATTTTCACCTATCTTATAAACTATGTCTGTACCAAGTTGATCAACATCCGTCCAATAGTTTCAGCGTGCTATGTGTTTCTTTTAAATAATTTTCCACCCTATCCTGCAGGAACACTTAATTTTTTCGGGATGAAAATTATCCAATGTCCTACCTCGAACTGTGAACTCAAATCATACCAAATTTCATTTGAATTCACTATTTATTTTCGGCGTGTTGCGCTGCCAAGGTAATAATAATAATAATATATTTTATTGCAAGCAAAAAAATACCCATAAATCGTAAAAAGATACATACAAAAAAAGAAAAGATACAAAATATACATAGTAAATTATAACTTAAATACAAGTAAAACTTGCAAGTCATTTGCGATTCTCGCTCTGGTGTACAGATAGCCAAAATCTAAAAATAGGACTGTACAGATCTTCGGACAGACACTTCAATATATCATTATCTGATTTACGTACCCTGTTCCAAAAGGATGCGATACGGGATCTTATAATAGCAAAGAAATCAGGAACCCGTGCATCAGCAAACATGCCCGATGCGCTGCAAAATCTTGGTTTCTTCATAAGGATGCGAAATGCGTTATTATATTGCACCCTTATGGTACTATATGCTTTTCTAGTGTACCTTGTCCAAAGCTGACATGTATATAAACTTATACAGTAAGCCTTGAACAAGGTATAATAGGTTTTAATTTTACGTAATATGTGTCCCACTGCTGGGTAAAGATCTCTTCCCCATCTTGCTCCTTCTTTCCCGCTCCATATCCATATCATCCGACAAATCTTCGGTCATAATGTGACCGAGATACTTGAACTGTCCCACAACCCTTATTGGCGAACCCAACAAACAGACATCGGGCACTCTCTCCGGACCCTTACCTGCACGAAATACCAGCATTTCTGTTTTACCAATATTGTACTTTAGTCCATGCTGTTTAGCATATTGTTCGCATACTGCCAATAGTTTCCTAAGTCCATTAATCGAGGGGCTGAGAAGCACCATATCATCAGCATAGCTGATGATATGGTTATTGACACAAACTTCACCAATATGGCATCCGATTCTGGTGCTTCTCAGCTCCTTGATCAAATCATTTACATAAACATTAAACAGGTCCGGAGAAGTTAGTCCCCCTTGGCGTACCCCGCAGTCCAGTCTGTAATCACTGGATGTCGTGTCACCCCATCTCACTGCATTTGTTTGGTTTCCGTACCAGTACTTAAACACGTTCACCACTTCATCCGGAACCTGAGTCCGGGACAGTTTGTTCCAAAGAATATCATAATTCACCAAATCAAATGCCCTACTCAAGTCCAGAAAACAGGCATAAACTGATGTTTACCGTATGTTTTAAACTAAAGATAGCAGAGTCCATTGATAGTCCGGGACGGAAACCAAACTGAGCATCGTCGATACGTATAATGTTCACCAATAAGGGCTGTAAAAGCCGTTCAAATATCTTACCTATTACGGTTCCCAAAGAGATAGGTCTGTAGTTAGCTGCGCTACTCAATTTACCGGTCTTATTTTTAACAATAGGTACAACAATAGTTTTCATCAAATTATCCGGCAGGAAAGATTACATTAGACATGAGTTAAACAAATTACATAATTTATTATAAATTAAATCCCCAGCGCAAAGAATGTGTTTGAGACTTAACCCGTCGTGTCCTGGCGACTTACCACGCTTCATATTACGGACAGCTTTCATCACATCTTTCGTGCTAAATGTGAGTTTAGATTTCAAGGCACAAGTCCGGGAAGTGACGTTCGCACTCTCTTGGAAATCTGATTGAACCCTGAATTTGTTTAAAAATAGGTCTGCAATCTTTTTAGGGTCCTGCAAGCCATCAACCGTCACCGGGAGAGCCTTTTTATAATTAAACTTTTTAGTTGCGTTCCAAAATTTTATGAAATTCTTGTTGCGTCTATGAGTCGCCAATATGTCCATTTTGATTCTCTCTTCGTTGGCTTGACACCACTTTAACTTATTTTTAAATATCTTACGTGATAAGGACATATTATCCAGTTATTATAAATATGGCCAGTTGTAGGTCTACCGGCAAGAACCCAACATTTAAAATTCATTCTGGCTATTTCATGACTGTTTTTTACATGAAAGTTCCATCCAGTCACTTGCCTATGTCTACGTTCTCCAGAGCGAAAACCAGCACTGTTCTTGGCCGAAGTCTGTAGACTAGCCACAATATTTTCATATAACTTATTTATAAATTGTAAATGGTCATTAAAATTTACACAATTATTATTATTATTATTACAGTCAAGACATTCTATTTTGGTATTAATACTACCCAAATTATCACTACAGTGTTCCTTGTACTTAACTATTTGACTAGAGTCACGAGTACCCCACAGAATATCGCGTAGCGGCATTATGCTGCTATCATAACATTTACTAGTGCCAATTTCACCGATGTCACACAAGATACACAAGGCGAAATGATCCGACCATGCAACGTCATACAAAACACAGATTGATTGTATAGTGTCAAACGCCGCCTCTGTAGTCACAATGTGGTCTAACCATCTACGGGTTCCGTGAGCTTCACTTATGTAAGTGTAGGTACCGCTATTTAAACGTAATTTAACAATGTCGGCACATTCCCAAGTTCGATCATTACAAAAGTTCATCCCCAAACCTGGCTCCAGGATGGGCATTAAAGTCCCCTACTATGTAAGCTACTTGTACTAGACATTCTTCTACAATAAAGCTAATGTTAGCAAAGCAGTCGGTAAATTCAGGCAGGTTAACAATATCATCCACTGGCATATACACACTAAATGCTAAAAAGGATTTCAAACCTATTGAAACCTGAATGGCAGCTATCCTAACACTAGAACATTCTATTACCGTCACCTGTCTGAACTTAGATCTTCTCCAAAGCAATGAAACTCCACCATACGGTCGCCCCCTGACTATGCCTGCAGAAGTGTCGACAGAAGATTTAGCAAAACAGTCAAAATCACTGTCTATTTCATGAACAAAATCTAGCTCGTGTGGCAGAAGCCATGTTTCCTGAAGACACAAGATATCCGCAGACTTACATAACTCTCTTACATGTTGTACACTTCTCTTAATTGATTTACAATTAAAAGATACCTATAACAGATAAATTGGAATTGTAACAATCCATATAGTTTTTTATTGGTTGCGATTTTGCTGCTTTTGTGTATATTCACGGAATTTCCGATATTTTACACCTGCAGGCCAAAAGTCGTTGCTCAGGAAAACATCAAGCTTACTCCGCGAAATAATAACTTTAAAAGAATTAAAATCTGTTTCATTTAGTTGTTTCAATAACTGTACATCACTGCATTGCTGTCCCATTTCCTTTATGTGTTCTCTTATGTTGTCAATCGTCGTAGATTTTGCCAGTCTCGATATATAAACACATGATGTTAGATCCGCTACTTGGATCTTACTCGGTCCCGTCGCAGTACCACACAAGTTACTTTTCATTTTACGTTTCTTATTCGTCACAATCGTAAAATCATCGTCAGCTTTAACAACCTTATTGCTATTTGCAGTACGGCTCAAATTCGGCTGCACATAGCTGCTTGGTACAACGATATCTCGATACGATGGCGTATGAATAAGCTCTTCTGACCTTGACCCAGATCGTACCGTAGGTAACGACTCAGGTGCAGGCGCATACAATAGCCTCTTATTAGTGCATTCCTGCGTCAGTTGTCTTTTCGGAGTTGTAACTATTGCACTTCCGTCACAATTTTTATTTTGTATTTTGATTTTGTTGCGCTTTGCTCGATCTAGTATGTTTGACGTCCATTTTAATAAAAGTAGATCGCAAGTTTGTCAGATCGGAACTGATGTTCGTCTGTAAGCTGGTCATCTCTGACTTGCTAGCAGCTTCGTTACGTATTTTTTGTATTTCTGACTTCATGCCAGCTATGTCTTTTAGGAGACGAGTCACGTCGATGTGATCCATTTGAACGGGAAGTAGGCGGTTCAGGTTTCTGGCCACAAAGATAGGCTGCATTGTTGGATCACTTTCTTTGGACATCTTGATGATATCTTTCACATTTTTCTTATTCTTATCTTCACCTTTTCGAATCACATTCCTATTTCATTCTATTAAAGATTTAATCAACACTGATTTTCCTGTTTCTATCTCGGTCTCCGTAAAATTAGAAGCACATATTTGCACTATGCTTAGTTCATCGAGAACATCTATCTTGTTTTGTCTAAAAGTTAGAAACTCGTCAATGATAACAGGCATCTCCGCCATAATGGATTATAGTTATTTACAACATATCCGTAAACATCTAATCGAATAGCAGATGCAACGATGCGCGACCATGTGCAGCGCGCGCCCGAGGGTGACTGATAATAATAATAATAAACACTTTATTGCACCAGAATTAAGGGGAAAAAATATTACAAGAAATAATTTTAAAAACAGGCACAGTGGGCGGTCTTATCGCTAAAAGCGATCTCTTCCAGACAACCTTTACAGACAGACAAACGGATAGACAGCCAGACACACAAAAATAAAAAAAATACAGTATTGGCTTTAGTATTGAATACAGAAAGGCCTCCAAAAAAATTACATAATATCTTCAAATTACAGAATTTTGGACATTAACCCGAAGGAACACTTTATTTTTCGGGATAAAAAGTATCTTCAATTTTTACCCATTATATAAACTATGACTGTGCCAAGTTTCAAGAAAATCCGTCAAGTAGTTTCAGCGTGATACGTGTTCTTTTAAATAACTTTCAACGCCTATCCTGCAGGAACCCTTTAATTTTTCGGGATGAAAAGTATCCTTTGTCTTACCTCGAAGTATGAACTCAAATCATACCAAATTTCATTTGAATTCATTGAGTATTTTCGGCGTTATGCACTTCCAAGGTACAGACAGACAGACGGACAGACAGACAGAAAGACTCAAAATTTTAAAAAAACAGTTTTGGCTTTAGTATTGAATACAGAACGGCCCCCAAGAAAAATTACAAAATATCTTTAATTTACAGAATTTGGGACATTATCCCGCAGGAAGTCTTTATTTTTTCGGGATAAAAAGTATCCTCAATTTTAACACATCATATAAACTATAACTGTGCCAAGTTGCATCAAAATCCGTCCAGTAGTTTCAGAGTGGTCAGTTTTTTTAAATAACTTTCAACCCCAATCCTGCGGGAACCCTTTCACTTTTAGGGATGAAAAGTAGCCTATGTCCTACCTCGTAGTATGAACTCAAATCATACCATTAGTACCATCAAATCATCAAATCATACAATCATACCATCAGTAGTAGTATTTAAATTCATTCAGTAGTTTCGGCGTGATGCCTAGCCAGAATAGACAAACAAAAAACAGATAGACAAAAATGAAAAAAAAATACAGTTTTGGCCTCAGTATAGAATCCAGAGTAAGGACCAAAAAAAATTTCATAATATCTTCAATGTACAGAATTGGACCCGTTACAGTTTTATTATAAGTATAGATATTCTATGGTTCTGCTAAGTATCTCCGCGATTTCCTAAACGATTTGGATATTTTGTAACAATATGTGCCTATTTTTTGTTGTCTTTAGCTGGCCAAATTATGACCAATCGTTTTCTGTAAGCAGAGCTAGCGAGCTAAATACCAACATATCCATCTGGTTTCACAGCTTGATGTTCGTATAGTAACAATGTTTTGTGCACTTTGCTTTCCTTTTTTTCTCGTAATATAATAGTTATTAGTGCTGAATTAGAGAGGATTGTATTACTTTGCCCCTCTATTGGGACTCGAAGAAGAATATCGAAATGTTTAAAGCTGTTTTGATTCCACAGACACAGGAGCCGTGTTCACATTCGGCAAGTCTCACTTCGCGGAGAATGAACCGAGCCACTTCTTCATCAAGAACGACCCGGTCGTGGCTATCTCCTGTGGAGACGAGCACAGCGCCGTCATTTGCCGTGAGTTATTGACATATAATTTAATATATTTTTGTACAAACAGATGGAGGCAGGCAAGGCCCGGAGCAGTGATTATATCGCCATTACCGGTGATGGTGTCAAGTGGAACCTTGTCTACTGCAAAAGCACTATCAAAGATGGTAGGATACCTAAGAGTAAAAGTAGAAACATGTTGATACAACACTCCCAATACCCAATTGAAAGCAGTAGAACAGTAGAATAGTAAGATTTTATGAAAAAAAAAATAGACAGGGTTCCAATGGTGCGTAATAAAAATAAAGTTGTTCAAAAACTAAAAACTGCGGTCGGGTAAAAAAATAAAGTCGATACTCTTGCAATGAAGACGAATACATTGACCAAGTTTTTAGTTTGAACATATAACCCTTCCTATACTTCGCCGCAGTCGGGTAAAAAATAGCATAATTATGTCACTCTATAAATAAAGACGAATCAATTGATACCTCGCTTGTCGAAAATCGGACCAAGTTTTTAGTTTGAACACATTACCCTGCCTTTGCTTCGTCGTAGACGGGTAAAAAATAGCCTGTGATATTCTATACCTGAAGACGAATCGATTGATATCTCGCGACATGGTGGGACATCCACATACATACAAACATACATACATAGAAATTATGAACCTCCAAAAATGTCATACTTCGTAAACGCTTCAAGGCGGCAACTGTTAGGTTATTGAAACGTTCTAGGCCAATAATTTGTCCCAGTATTTTAACATCGTTTTTAATAATACAATATATTTCCCAGAGAATGGCCGAGTGTTCGTTTTCGGCGGCAACACCTGGGGGCAGCTGGGTCTCGGTCACAAGGACGAAGTGACGCGGCCGAGCTGTGTTAAATGGCTGAAGCCACACCGAGCCATGTTCGTTGCCTGTGGACGAGCCCACACCATCTTCGTCACAGGTAAGAATAAAATCAGAAAAAGTGAGTTTAAAAATATATTTGGAAGTTGACGCCATTATGCTTCTCGAGAGCTACGGTAGTGCAAAAATATATTTATATTGACCATGTTGTTTTGATAAAGCAAAAATGGAAGTAACCAAATGCAAACTGAAGTGGGGTGCTCTTCTGTCTTCCACGATTTCCAAAACAGACTTGACGAGATAATTTCAGCTGCACTGAAGTGTCGTACAAGAACAGAACGCATTTCGGTCTTTTGGTATCTATAAAGTGTGTGCTAACATGACACAATGTGGTTTGCTGCAAATCATGTAACTATTTTTGCTTGCAGACAACAACGCCATTTATTCAGTGGGCTGCAACGACGAGGGGCAGCTGGGTACAGGAGATATGGAACACAACACCGTGCCTCAGTCCGTGGAACTCGAGGGAGAACCGGGACCCATCAGACAGGTGTCAGCGGGGAGCAATCATACTGCTATCCTCACTGGTACGTAGGATCACCTCCTATAATTGACGACAAAGAACCATCACAAACACAAATTAAAAAAATGATCCCGTCTTCCCCCCATTATAGCTAAGAACCATCTCGATCACATCAGCTTTCAAATAGAAAAACCTGCATCAAAATCGATCCATTCGTTTTGGAGCTTCGATGCCACAGACAGACATCTACACACATACACTACACACCCTAAACTTATAACAGCCTTCTCTTTTCGCGATCGGAGGTTAAAAATAAGACTTCATCTCCTTTTTGGACTTCGGATCGGAATGATCTCTCATTTGATCTTAATCCCTAGAAAATTTAAATTTTGTATTTATGTACATGCATTTCCATCGAATCTAGGTAAAACTTTGTCCATAGAAAATTTACAGTATTGTCTCGTTCTTGATTCTAAAAGGAGTGTCTTTGGAATTGTCAATCTAACTTTCTCTAAATCCAAGCCCAAGACACGAAGGGCCCAGGCCAAGGTTAAATTAAACCCTTCACTTGATTGTGATTCGCCAGATTGTGGGCGCGTGTTCGTGTGCGGTTCCAATTCTGAAGGTCAGTTGGGGCTCGGCGAGGACACACGCTCCAGCGTCAAGTTCGCGGAGCTCAAGTTCATGGAGAAGATCGCCTTCGTCGAGTGCGGCTATTATCACACCGTCTTTATAACAGGTTATAGTTTTGCTGAATCTTTCGTTTCACTGTTGGCCCAATTGATGGTAAAACTATAACCTTTACAACATTAAATGGAAACTGCTTCTTACAATGATAAATACAAAATTACTATGCAAGCCTACGCCAAAGTTACCATTTTAAATCACAAACTTAGTAAGTACAACAGTCTAGAGATCGCCATTTAAAACAACATCAGCCAATGATGTATCAAAATGTTCTAAACCTTGAAACCATCATGGCCGGCGGCAAGATTACTGCTGAATGGACCACCAGAATTTAGCCACGACCTACGTTAAAACATTCTTAAACATTAGATACTATCTAAATACATCAAGACATTTCTCACTGTCCACAGCTAAAGGAGCAGTATTCATAACGGGCGATAATGAGAACCAAAAACTGGGCATTCAAAACACAGCGACCACAGTATTCGTCCCAGAGGTTCTACCGATAGACATCGCAGTGAAGAGCGCCTGTTGTGGCGCCAACCACACCTTCCTTCTCTCCATGGACGAAACCAAGGTCATCGCTTTCGGTTCCAATGAGAAAGGTCAACTAGGGCTGCCAAAGGAAATCGAAAACGTCTCAAAGCCTACAGAAATCGATATGGAGAAGATGTTCGAAGGATACCAGCTAAAACTTGTTGCCTGCGGCGCCATGCATACAGCCTTCGTAACAGGTCATCCTAATAATGTATATTTTATGCAAATCACCCACTACAAAGAACCCATACGGCACACTATCGATTTTTTGAAGTTGTTTCGCTCGGTTTCCTAATGTACAGGGTAATCGAACAATAATTACACCGAGCACGACACATTGCTTTTACCGAGGATCCGATGATCAGTCAGTGATCGACCCACATCGGTGGGCAGTGGTTGTTTCTCTATTAAAGTCCTAATTTATTTTCAGACAACGGACTTCTTTACACCTGTGGCGAGTCGCGGCACAATAAACTTTGTTTGGAGGATATCGATGACGCCGACAATTCAAACGAGGTCCCCAATCAATACCTGCCGAAGCGGGTCACCGCAATGAATGGGCACGTCGTAGACAATGTTGCTTGCGGCGGCTGCCACACTCTGCTTACGGCCACCAAAGGCTCCAACGCGGACTTCACCAACAACGACTTTAACGTAATAAGCGAGGACACGAGACCGATATCTTTGACCGAACTGCCGCCGCTGCAAAAAGTACCGGGAATGATCAAAACTGAAGAGACCTCTCACACTATCGAAGACGTCAAGAATTCCAACGTCGAAGAGCCCAAAGCGGCGGACACCGTCAATGGAAACGAGGATGCAGGATCGATAGACTCATTAGAGGCGAACGTCAGCGGCTCTCACATTGTAAACATTAACGACCTTGAGCACGAAACCGGAAGCGCGCATGACGTCGCCGACATCAACGCTGATGAGACTGGATCTTGTATTCCACCAATAGAAGCTGAAGTTACAAATGCAATTGAAAATATGGACACGACGGCACATAAAGTTGTGGAAAAAATTGAGGAAACTTCTAAAGAGGTAGCCGACAAAGTAAATGAAAAAGTCGAAGTCGTCGAGGAAGTGTTAAAGAAAACAGTGGCACTGGGCCCCAAAATCCACGAAGAGGCCAAGAAAGTTTTAGACATACCAGACAAAGTAATAGAAATCGCTTATTCTCCACCGCCCAAGACTCCTATTCTTCCTGAATTGCTGCACCTTCCAGATCTCTCACAGAGAAGTCCAGCGCTAAGTAAACATAGCGACGACGGACAAAAGAGTGATACTGGTCAATCGGAAAACGAGACTATCCCTTGTGGTTCTGACAAGTCTAGTCCGCAAGCTGGTAAGACAAAGACTCAAGCGGTGATGCCTATAGTTCGAAGCGAAGATCATATTGATTCTCATGCAGATATGGAGCAACACGAGGAAGGAGACGTGGTGGTGAAGGAGAAGGGGCGCTTTGCTCGCATGTTCCAGTCTATAAAAGACAAGGAACATTCTTGTATGGGGAAAGGAAAAGTTATCGAGGAAACTGTTGTTGGTAAGTTTTGCTTAAATTGGTGTTTGACCTAAATAAAAACGTTGAAAGGCGTGCTTCTCTATATCTACCAAATAAAACAAAGAATAATGTTGATTTACTTGTGGGTTGAATTGCAGCGTGACTAAATAAAAAGGAGTCCAAGTGCACCATTATGTGCACGTAGTAAGCGTTGGCCAAAATGATGAAGTTTGTCTAGACAAACCACAGAGTAGTGCCGTAGCCACAGCCATCAGCACTTTGTAAGTCTGCGTTGATAAATGCGGTGCAATAGCGGACATAACTTTGTAAATTCATTCAATAGTAGATTGTATTCCCTAGTAGGGAACGAAATAATAAGGATTCATAAGTAGAATACTGAATGTAGCGAGGGATTCAATATACATACGTCGCCCAAGCTGGATGGGCGAAGCTGGATGTCTGGATAGCTTTCACGGAACATAGTTTGACTTCGAATCTTTAGTATCCGAGTTCAAATCCCAACTGGAGTGTTTACATTTTGCACATTAAAAATAAAATGTGATGGCTTATAACTTGAATATGGTCAAGCTAAGGCGGAAAGAGCCGACGAGCCACGGAAAGTCATTACTGCCCCCTCTGAAAGTCTTGAACAAAAAATACCTAATAAATCTTTGCTCCCACTTTTACTGGAACCAATCAGTGTTTTTCGAATAGTTGGGATAAAAAATACTTTTACGTGGTTCTACACTGAACGCGTGTTCTTCTAGCCACTTTATGAAGGTTTGTTGACCAAGCGAAGCGAGATCTATTATTTTACATGGACGAATCGTTTCTCTGCATTTCGGTAATGGCGTTTGTATGTGTATTTGTATTACGATAACTTTCGAACTGTTTGTTGATTTTATCTTTTTCTTTACAGAAAATGTGCACAAAGGCATCGAAGGTGCGGAGGAAACCGTCCACAAAATAGAAGAAACCGTCGAGACGGAGATCAGGAACCAGACGAACTCCAGGACGTGCACTATATTGTAAAAACGTTGCGTCTTCTTTATGTTTCAATAAAGTTTTTATTATTGCTATTTCTTTCATTACTTTGGCTATTAGAAAATTTAAATTAGGTCTAGTTGCTAATACCGGTTAAGTAGGTAGTATGGTTTAGTTCATTAGTAAATTAAAAGGTATGTTTAAAGGAGCTAATTTATTCTATCATAGGTCATGCCGTAGGTTATGACTGGTAGGATGCACTGATTGAAGACTTTTGCCTTCAGGCACTGTGGTATAGACTACAGTTATTTATTCTATCACATGTAAGTATTAATTAAAATTGGTTTAGGTAATACTAAGATGCTGACGGAATGAACTATATTATGATTATTCTGTTAGCTATGCCTACTTATAATAAAGCAGTAAGTAGGTAACAAGAAGTCGGTTCATCGAAGATAATTTAAAAAATGGTCTAGGGGATTTAAAATAAGCTATTGAACGAGAAGACTGAATCGAAGACTGTAGAAGGACTGATAACCGTTGGGGTAGACGTGTTCTTGAGTGGAGACCGCGACTCGGTAAACGTAGTGTAAGGCGCCCTCCAGCTAGGTGGAGCGACGTCATACGCAAAGTGGCTGGCAGCAGTTGGAAGAGAAGAGCCGAAGATCGGGCTCAGTGGCGTGCATTGGGACAGGCCTATGTCCAGCAGTGGACTGACACGGGCTGATGATGATGATGATTGAACGAGAATATGACATTTAAAAAAAAGGCGTGACTGTTTATCTGTATGTTCATGCATCAAGTAAAAACTACTGGACCGATTTAAATGCAGTTTTCACTGTTGGGTAGGTTAGGTTTTGTCTTAAAATCTGGTGTACTTTGTATCACAGTCCGGTAAATAGAAGCCGAGCAAAACATAAAATACTATTTGACGGCTGAATTAATTTTAATACAAAAAAATACTTTTATTGTAGGTACTTATTATTGTAATTTATAAGTACTTATTGGTCCTGGAGTTCTTAGGTTACTTTTTACCTAGAAAAATGACTACGCGAGGAAACCCGCGGGCACAACTAGTCACAAATATAGACCTTTAATTATATAGACGGAGAATAAAAGCACTATTTAAGTTATGTTCCTTAAACTTTAATTATACAATACTGACTATTGTCTTATAGCGATCGTTTTGATTATTTTAATAATAAGTAAATACTTAATATACTTACGTCATTACTTAAATAACTAGGTAGGAATATTGTACCTACTATATACCTATCTACTTCAATAAATAGGCACTTTTAAATTGAACTAACATACATATAGAGCGCTGTTGGAATCATGAATGCAGAATTGGAGTTTAAAGTTGATTCTAAGTTGTTCTTTAATTTTCCTCCCGATCACCATGTTCACGTTCTGTTCTGTACTTCTTGTCCATACAGCTGAAAGAATAATTGCAAAGCTTATTTCAAGCTATTTAGAGTTTTTTTTTTAATTTTGAGATTTTGTATTACATGTATTTCCCGCCGTTTCCTCGTGATCATACTAGTTTGTCATACCTGTATGACCACGAAGATTTCACGCCTATTCCAAATTACTTACAGATTTTATTTCTTTTATTATTTCTGACATTAACAACGACTCCGCAGACTATGTCGTTAGAACTCCCAAAATTTTCGCCGATCATGAGGAGGACCTGTAAATTGAAATAATGTTATTTGTTGGATCACCAATACACGAATGATAATAAAAAATTGTAGATTGTAAAGCAAGTGCATAGAAAAAGACACTTTATTCTAAACATTTATTCGCCCGAGCCGAAGGCGAGGGTAGATTATGAAGTCGAGGATAAAATGAGTTGTTTTATAAACTAGTTATACCATCTGCTTTTCACTTCGATTGCGCGATATGCGAGGAAATTATACAGTGATACAAACCTATTACAATACTGCTAAGAAAAGGCGAGTGCTTCTTTCCCGCCACTTTTTTATTAACACTTTCTACATGAAACATTAGCAAGAAATACCAAACGCAGGCTCGAGTCGGAGACGAACTCCAAAGAGAATTAGAGAAGTAAACACTTTTATGCACTGGAGTATAGAATGCAGTTTTTTGTCGCCTACGCCAAAATTACTTACCCAGCCCCTAACTAGGATATCCTGTAATAGTAGGTACGGGTATGTACCTACTAGACAACGGGTAAATATACACAGATACGAATATTGAATCCATGACTCGGAAGCAAACATTTCTGCTTCTCACACAAATGATTGTACCTTATGGAATTCGAAACCGCGACCGTTGGTTAACTTAGCAGTCAGGGTCACTAACCACTCGGCCAACCGGTCGTCAAATATATGTATTTTCTTTTAAAGTACGTATCTAGGTAATTAATTCAAAGGGATAGTCTTTAGTAGTAGTCTTTCTGTAGTTCCATTGGTGTGTTATGGGCAGTACTATTATTTATTCTGTGGTTTTATAAGGGTGGCTAATTTCTCCGAATACAAATCTAGAAGATAGCAGTTAATAGAATTTTATTAGATTGCTTGGCTCCTATTCATCGGATTGAGATACCAAGTACACCAAATGTTTAATCAAAACCTAAGCTATCTGCATCGCAATGGGTCCAGTAGTAACATGAACTTAGTACCACACTTTTAAAATTAATAGCTTTTTAACGCCCGAACATAGAAACGGGTGTTATAAGTTTAGGGTTTGTATCACTGTATGTATCCGTGTGTCTGTCTGTGGCATCGTAGCTCCCAAACGAATGGACCGATTTTGATGCATTTTTATCTGTTTGAAAGCTGATGTGATCGAGATGGTTCTTAGCTGTAATAGGGGGGAGAAGGGGACACGACGCGCATATGGAAGACAAACGTACTGTGAAGACAGCGACTTGGGATGACCGACGCCGCCCGGCTGGACATCACTGGTACCACTGCTGGTCTAACGAGGTGGAGAAGGATCTGCGCGAACTTCAGCTGCCTGAGAATGCGCTAACAAGGGAGCAGAACAGAAGCAAGCAAGCAATGGTGCTAAGAGAGCAATGCGCCGTCTATTATTTTCAGAGGCTCTTTGAGGTCATCGAGCCACCATAGTACTTACATGGTGGTACTGTAGATTGCAAACTAAATACTGACCAAATCTAGCCAAATCCTGTCCAGGTCTGAAGCCCGTTTCTCCATGTTAATGAACCATCGGCCGCCGGGTTTGTTGGCGGCGTCCTCCCACATCGGCCTGATGCCCTTCTTAAACACGGCGTAGTCCTGTCCATGACGCAGCTCTGAAGGCAGCTTCATGTGGTGGTACAGACTGGAACATTATAGCCTTCTGTTAATTACACACTCACAGCTCACTTGCTAAATAAACTTGAGAGCCTCCAAAATTTCTGTATTTGACCTACGTAAATATGTTTCTGAATATCGCGCTAAGCTCAAGTGGATTCCCATTCGTCGGAATGCTCACATATTGTCCCTCCTTTACAGTATTCTGTTCAACCCCTTTTTCGTTTTGACTTCCTCCACACTTTCAGCAATAGTAGACTAAGTCATCAGAGAATCTTATCTCAAAGACACCTATCTACAGAACTAATTTCTATGATTGGTCCTTCTCAGTCGGAAGCTGTTCGATTGTGGAATGCCCTACCTGTAGCAATTGAGATTCTTGATCTTCTAACCTATTTATACTGGTTTATTATTAGTTTTTTGTATTTTTATTATTTTTATCTGTTTGATGAATGTGGGACGTATCACTTTTATCTTACATGTTTTATTAAATTACTGTCATTTAAAAAACATATATAAAAAATTGTGAATAAACCGGTGCGAGACGGACTCGCGCTCTGATGGTTCTGTACAATCTTGTCAGTATGTAAATAGATCATCCATTATGGGAATCGAGTCTAGAAATAAAATAAATTAAATAAAACAAGTTACGGCTTTCGGTTTTTCCCTTTACTTGTGCTATATGACATTTCTTCTTGCCATTTTTTTATGACTCTAGGTCAACGGGAAGTACCCAATAGCAATAGGTTTTGACTCCCTTGCGAATGTCAAAATATGCGGCATAAACGACCGTATCGTTTGATTGCGTTTACATATAAGTTTGTTTTTTTCACAGCTCCAAGGGATTGCAGACCTGAGTATTTGATATTAATTTAATTTGATGCCTTTATGCGTTCCTGGGAAAAAGGGTCTTGATTGTCAAGATCTCATCGATATCTTCGTTTTGATATCGAACTTAAAGGACTGCTATGAACACTTCGTTGTTCCATCTGTCTTTTTGTTTGTCAAGACTCTTGACAAGTGTTGACGTATGACTTTGACGATTGACATGGAACTTTGACATCTGTCACCTGTCACTTTAACACCTGTCACTATAGACATGAAACAGTAATCTATACTATAATAAAACTGTAATCTATCTATCTATCTATACTTTAATAAAACTGTAACTGGACTAAATCTGTACATTAAGTATTTTTTGAAAATTTTAAATGAGATAAACTTCAAAATCTTATTTTTTTATTTGTTGACAGTCTGTCTGTCTGTCTGTCTGTCTGTCTGTCTCTTTGAACACGCATCATGCTGAAACTACCAGACGGATTTTGATACAACTTGGCACAATCATAGCTGATGTTATGGATTAACATTTAGAATACTTTTTATCCCGAAAAAATAAAGGGTTCCCGCAGGATAAGGGTTGAAAGTTATTTAAAAGAACACGTATCACACTGAAACTACTGGACAGATTTTGATGTAACTGGGCATAGTCAAAGTTTATATTATCTGTTAAAATTTAGAATACTTTAACTCCCGAAAAAATAAAGGATTTTTAAGGGATAAGGGTCCAAAGTTTATGTTAAATTAAAGTAATAAACGTCCGTTTAAATAACGGTACCAAATTTCGTTGTGTGCTTCACGTAACAAGTGGCCAAGCGGTAACATACGTGGATTTATAATCCAGACGTCTGTGGATCGAAACCACGCTTCTAGATTTTTTTTGCTCCATAATTAAAAGCATTTACATATCTTATGCGTTATTTTTACATTGTTTAACCCCCGAACAAAGAGCGGGTGTTATAAGTTTAGGGTATGTATGTGTGTGAGTGTGTGTGTGTGTTTGTATTCGCTATTTTTTTTGGTTGAAAACTAATGTGATTGAGATGGTCAACAACTCCAGCGCATAAACCAAACAAATCAAAGTTCTGCCTCCAATTTAACTAGATGGCGCTGATTGACCTTAAAACACGCAAGCATTTCATTGACTGCAACCAAGCGAACCGCTAAATTCAAATCTGCAAACTTTTCGTCTCCGGCTCACGTTACTTTGTTTATTTTTTTACTTTGTAAATTTGTTAGTTTTACCTAAAGTGCATGTTTAAAGAAGAAATAAATTATCGTTTATAAATTACAATCCCTCATAAAAAAGCGTCCTCTTGCGGCTGTTTTTATTGGTAACCAAACTGCTTACTGTTTCACATTTTTAACCCCCGAACAAAGAGACGGGTGTTATAAGTTTAGGGTGTTTATCACTTAGTGTGTGTGTGTGTGTGTGTGTGTGTGTGTGTGTGTCTGTGGCATCGTAGCTCCCAAACGAATGGACCGATTTTGATGCTTTTTTTTTTGTTTGAAAGCTGATGTGGTCGGGATGGTTCTTAGATATATGGGGAATGGGAGGGATAGGGGGAGGTGAGAAAAGAGAATCGTAGCTTCTAAAAGAATGGACCGATTTAGCTGCGGATTTTTATGTTTGAAAGCTGATGTGATCGAGAGGGTTCTTAGATTTATAGGGGATGGGGTGGAGGTGAGGAAAGAGGGGGGAGGTGAGAAAAGTGGGGTGAGAATCGTAGCTACCAAACAAATGGACCGATTTAGCTGGGGTTTTTTATGTTTGAAAGCTGGGGTAAACAAGATGGATCTTAGCTATAATGGTGGAATAGGGGGGGAGGGGTGAGGATCGTAGCTCCTTAGTTTGAAAACTGATGTGATCGAGATGCTTCTTAGCTATAGTCGGGCTTAATTTTAAAGCGTCAGTTTTTTTTTTTTTTTAACTACTACAATGCAACACAGATAGATTCTCAAGGCATCACGCATAAAGAGTCTAAAACGGGTATATATTAGAGTTCGATTATAGCACAATGGAGTATCCTACTTCCTTTACGAACATTACGAACAAAAACGTCTGTAAAAAGAAGATAATTAAGGTTTGATTTAAAAACTGGGTAACTTTGTATCTTAGGGCCTGGCGCGCACTGCGTTGCGGTGGAACGCGGTGCGTTTATTCACACGCATAAGCTAAGCACGCGTTGATGTCTTTTTGAAAAGTCTCTTTCACTCATTACGCTAAGTAAAATAGTTATCCCTGTCTAACAAGAGCACGTGTAAGCTAGTGTTGGGATATCATAAAATATTCTCATGTTGGTACATATCGATATTTCAACCTAATTATTTAGAAAACCGTATCACAAAAGTTATTTTGTTTTTGTACGAATAACAAACTACCTATCACGGAATACGGTTAAAGCTTGAAGTGTGGTTTGTGAGTAGGTACTTGATTGCTTTTAGATGTAAACGAAGATAGAATTAAAATACAATTTTACTTTACAGGTTTTACGAAAGAAGCTTTTGAAGCTTTGAAATTCAAGACAGCATAGGCAAACAAGCCTATTTATTGATGTATTGTTTTCGACGAAATTAAAATTGAGAAAAGTAGAGAAGAAATACGGTTATGTAGTTTTAGAGTACGGTTGGCGAGGTGCCTTTTTTCTCATAAATAAATACATTAAATAATATCCTTATTTTTAATGTATTTATTTTTTGTTTTCTTAGTACCTACTCACTGCCATTCTGCCACTTTGATGACGTCGTCTGACCATCGTGCAGGTGGTCTGACTCTTAAACTAAGTCCTTCTCTTGGCCACCATTCCGCCACTTCCACATCCGCTTGGCGCAGGAGTGGAAATAGAGGCGTGCACATGAGGAGGTCCAACAGTAGCTTGATGTAGGGTGATATACATAGAAAGATAGTACCTATCTATTTTAGGCGATCAATCAAAACTCAAAGCTAGTAAAAGTGGGGATGAATATTTTTTATCTGCTATGTAAACCAAAAACTGATATGACTATATTTTTTAAGTACAATGCTCTAGGCTTCTAAGTATCGTTAATCTATTTAAAGAAATTCAACTTTTATTAAGTTTGATTGTTTTTTCGAGTTTATCTCAAAAAGCATAATATTGCTTGTTGAGAAACAAAATCAAAACTATTTTGATCGGCCCTGCAGTCCCATCACTATGGTCAGTACATTTCTAGTGCGACCCGTATCTTTTGTAGTTTGTGAGTGCGACCTTGAATAGGCTAATCACGGCGCAGTCGTTGCGTTCCCCGCAAGCCGTGCTTTCCTCCATAATTTGTGAACTCGAATCCGTACAATAATTAAATGATGCGGAATCTATAGGGGGTAATCTGTGGTGCACTTCTATGACACTCCGTACTTCACAGAATATGCGTTATAAAAACGCAAGGCAGTGCGCGCTAGCCTTATGCCGATGATTAGATGCCGAGCAATCGATAAAAAACTACTTAACGGCTGAACGAATTTTGAAGAAATGTACTTAGTATAATATTGTACTTTGTAGGTCCTTTTGGTCCTGGAATAACACGTGTGGACTTCTTTTAAATGAAACGACCACTTGGGCAAAGCCGCGGGCACAGCTAGTATTATAATAGTTAAGTAGTGAGGGACAATGCCACATGGTTAGTTTAGATATCCTCCACTGGGGGACAACTAGAATAATTTAATAGCGTTGTCCACCACTGGGGGACAGCGGGAATAATTTAGTAGCGCTGTCCCCCACTGGGGGAAAACGCTACTTTGTCCCCCAGTGGTGGACAAAAAGTAGGGGACAACGGGAATAGACGATTTTTATTCCTTTTGAAGTACGGAACCCTAAAAAATTAAGAAATTGACATCGCGTTTCTTCGTGCTCTCTTCTCTAACGTGCGTATTTCCAAAGCACATGTAGGTTATAAGGGTACGTACTTATTTCATTGTCCTGTGCGCGATTCAAATCTTGAGTCAGCACATGAAAGGGAAATTTTATTTTATAACTCAAAGCATACTTAATTTGCCTAATTTAATTGATTTAATCTATTTATAATAATTTATTTTTTTCTCTTTGATCATGAGATGTTAAGTTTTGACTTGTAAAAAGTGCCATTATTTTGCCTATTCACAACTAGTGGCTCTGTGAGGTGCAGACCTCGTGCGTACAAACTTTTTTTCAAACAATCTAGCAGTGCACAGTAGCGCCATCTAGTTACCTTATTTTAAAACTAACATTAACCATTTGATGAACCAAGATGCTCCATCAATCCCTAAAGGGCTGATTCCATTGGTAGAAACCTAAAAGTGAGCAATTTACTGCATTTTGAAGAGCTATTCTGGTCATCACGCCGAAGACCCTCATCAGATCTTCACCAAATTTTTATGAGACTAATTTAAAGTTGCTACCTTTCGAATAAAAAAAGAATCATTGAAATTGGATTTAATAAGGCGGAGATATTCAGTAGCCCCCCTTTTTACCCCTTAAGTACCCCCCCTTTTTACCCCTTAAGTAAAAATCAAAAAGCCCCGATGAATAAAAAATTCTAAAAACTCGTTTAACCTGTATAGCAAGTTTCGTCTAGATCGGTTGAGAAATGCGACCTGTAGAGGAGAACAGCCGGAGACATCTGGAGCCGGACATACTGAAGCTGAAACAGAAACGCTTCGCTCGTGCTGCGCGCTCGCTCGCTCAATAAATACAATGACTTTGCATTCCTCGTACCTGAAAGAAACCTGACCTGAAAGGACCTCTTTTCATTATTATACTCCTAAAGATGTTTCTACATCTTCTCTGTTCTCAGCTGTAAGTTTATGTAGTGAACTCGTGCGTGTGAATTAATAATTTGCGAGTTGAGATGACTTACCACCAATAGTCCTCGACCGTAGCAAAATCAGTCAGTTCCACCTGGTTTTCCAACCAGTTATTCTTGTTCTCGTTGGTGAAGAACCAGAAGCTCCAGGAATGTTCTAGAGGATGTTTCGAGAGCTCAGATTGAACAGCCGACTGGATAGTCTTATTTGCACGCATTTTTGTAAAATCCAACGATCTGCAAAAATCTATTTTTTAGGGATCATAGAGTTGGAAGAGTGAAAAATAATCTTGAAAGAACTACCTATCACATACCTAAATTAGAAACTGGATATTTACCGTGATACTATGTATATTAGGTTCCTATTACGGCACTGTCGCAAGCGCCATGATCACGGATAAACTGATGTACTCGTAGGTAGGTAATTATGTTACAAAGAGATTGAAGGAAGGAGGCAACCAAAGAAGTTTGCCCTCCGGTTTCCGGTAGGAGTACCTATTATTGTTCTGTGAGTTTGCCAATGGTGAAGGAAATGTCTGAGTTTGCCACACATATAGGTACTACATGTATTACATAATGTTAAATAGGTACCATTTTATAGATAAAACAATAAAGAACCTCGAAATAATACTATAAAACTATTTGCTATCAAAAATATACTCACGTAAACATTTTTCCGCCAATACCCGCCAAAATCGACTCGGTTTGTTTACACTCACTTTTTTTTCACAAATCTGCACAATCACAAAAACTTTTAATAATAACCTTAAAATAATAGGCAGGTAGCTAATAAATTAAAAGTAGGAAGCCAATTATTAAGCCATAACATGTTATTTGAACTCTAATAACGAAAAGAGACAGACAGTTTTAATAATGACAGACAGTTAGGTAAGTATACTTACTCTATTTTTATTTTAAAATCTAAACACAGCTGATAGTGAATTAGACAGAAAAATAACAAATTGAAAACTTACCAACTACCGTCCGGTCTTGGTGGCCTTCACATGTAAAATAAATGGTACCTACTCAAGTCGGCCTCTTTTTAGTCATAACACTATCTACGCTAGGAGTGTTGTCGATAACTGCTTACTGCACTGCTATATAAGTAATGGGAATCCCCAGCTCTTAATGCCAGTATTGCCGCAAAACAAAATAAGTATTAAAAATAATTATGTCGGCCGATTGACTAAAAATGCTTAGATCATAGCAGCCTTGCACTTGCATTGAACCTTTTTTGTTTAATCCAAGAACTGCAGGTATCTAATAGTTATTTGTTATGCAAGGCTGCAAGGTGTTTTTTTGGCGAGAGTACTTGTATTGAAACCTGAGCAAGCGAAGGATTCTAGGATTGAACCACGAGCGAAGCGAGTGGTTCAAATATTGAATCCTGAGCGTAGCGAGGGTTTCAAAAGTACGAGACGCCAAATAACTTTGCTGCCGTGCGCAACACAAAACTTTTCACCTCACTACAGCGAGGAAAATGCTAGGTGCAAGAAGAGTAGAACAGAGTAGAATAGAGTAGAACAGAGTAGAACACAGTAGAACAGAGTAGAACACATTAGAATAGAGTAGAACACAGTAGAACACAGTAGAACACAGTAGAACACAGTAGAACAGAGTAGAACAGCGTAGAGCAGAGTAGAACAGAGTAGAGCAGAGTAGAACACAGTGGAACAGAGTGGAACAGAGTGGAACAGAGTAGAACAGAGTAGAACACAGTAGAACACAGTAGAACACAGTAGAACACAGTAAAACACACTAGAACACAGTAGAACAGAGTAGAATAGAGTAGAAAAGAAATGAAAATTAAAAGAGACGGATAGAGTCGAGTTGAGTCAAATAGAGTAGAATCGAATCGGATAATAATCTTCTATCTATCTATCTATCTATCTTCTATCTATCTATATCTTCTATCTATATATATCTATATCTATATCTATTCCATATACTATAATAAAACTGTAACTGGGCTAAATCTGTACATTAAATATTTTTTGAAAATTTTAATTGAGATGAACTTCAAAATCGATATGGAGTGCAAAAAGGTTTTTTTTTTTGTCTGTCTGTCTGTCTGTCTGTCTGTCTTTCTGTCTGTCTGTCTGTCTGTCTCTTTGAACACGCATCACGCTGAAACTACCCGACCGATTTTGATGCAACTTGGCACAATCATAGCTTATGTTATGGATTAACATTTAGAATACTTTTTATCCCGAAAAATACAATGGTTCCCGCAGGATAGGGGTTGAAAGTTATTTAAAAAAACACATATCACGCTGAAACTACCGGATGGATTTTGAAGTAACTTGGCACAGTCAAAGTTTATAGCATGTGTTAAAATGAATGATACTTTTAATCACGAAAATATACGGGATTCCTGCGGGATATGAGTCTAAAGTTATGTTAATTTGAAAGGAATAATAATTGCACATCCGTTTATAAAAAGGTACCGTAAATTCGGCACCAATGCCACAAGTCAGAGTGGCACAGTGGAAGCGGTGCCTGGCTAGCAACCCAGAGGCACAAGGAACATATCCACGCGCTGCTATGAATGTTTTGCCTCAATATTTATAAGCATTTACATATTTTGTGCGTTTTTTTACATTTTCTTTGAATTTTTTTAAGGCTTATGTAATTTCCTGAAGTAAACCGTCAAGTTTTGTTACGTAATGCAGATGGTAGTTTTCTAATTATTATGGTTTACAAACAAAGTGTAAAGACAGAAGCGGACACCCAATTTTCGACTTATATCTAAGATCCTTCGTGGCGCAATGGTGTCAGAACCCGACTTACGTGCCGTCAAACCCAGGTTCAAATCCGAGTAGCCTTAAATACTTTTTCGCACTTTTTATTGTTAACAAACAAAGTGAAAAGACAGCAGCGGACACTAAATTTTTGGCCAGTGTTTAAGATCCTTTGTGGCACAGTGGTGTCAGTACCCAACTGACGTGCCGTCATTCCCAGGTCGTATCCGAGTAGCCTCGAAAACTTTTGCACTCAACAAAACTTTTCATGAAGCAATAGTTCCATTAGCTAAATACAGAGGCGCCACCTTGCTTTACTCCTATTGGGAGCGAAGATAGGCCTCTATTTCCGTATATACATAGCACTCTGTGACAGAATCCTTAATGTTTTACATGTTGTACTAACAGAACTGTGTGATGCACTAACTAAAGGAAAGCCGCCGTTGTTGCATAATATTTCGAAAATATACATTACGTACACAACGCTCTTGACGTCAGAGACCGTGTTGGCATCATGAATCTGTAGAGGTTCGTGGTTGGCATCGAGTATGTTTTAAAATCCAGAAAGCAAAAATGTATTCTTCGAAAGTACAACGTAAAGGTTTCGAACATTTATGACGTCACTGGCCGAGCTGCGATCGGGTATAGGTAGTTTCGAATAACGCTCCACATAACGCTATTCTATTCTATTCTATTCCACAAAATGTCTTGGTGGCTGTACAACCATTAATAAATAATAATAAATATATTGGGGACAATTCCATACCAATTACCTAGCCCCAAACTAGGATACCCTGTAATATGGGCACTAGATAGCGTACATAAATACGAATATCACATCCATGACTCGGAAACAAACATTTTTGCTCATCACACAAATGATTGCACCTTGCAGGATTCGAACCCGTGACCGTTTGATTTCGTTCCCAGGGTCACTAGCCACTAGACCAACCTATTAATTATTTATTGCAACACAGATAGATTTCTGCCAACAGCCTTCAGTGGCAACCCGACTTGGCCGTGAATAGTTAGAAGACGAAGGCGAGAGCGAAGCTTAGCGAACTCCCACCTTCGTCTTCTAACCTATCACGGCCATGTAAAGTCACTACTGTAGGTCTGTATGTAAGTTTGTTCGCGCATCAAGTAAAAACTACTTGATCGATTGCAATGCAATTTTCACTATTGGATAGCTTAGGGTTTGAGTTAAACTGGGCTACTTAGTATCTTAATCTGATGATTAGATGCCGAGCAATCGATAAAAAACTATTCGACGGCTGAACAAATGTAGTATATTATTGAATATTATAGGTACTTTTGGTCCTGGAATAACACGTATGAGTAACTTTTAAATGAAATGACCACGCGGGCAAAGCCGCGGGTACAGCTAGTCTATACTATAATAAAACTGTAACTGGGCTAAATCTGTACACTAAATATTTTTTGAAAATTTTGATTGAGATAAACTTCAAAATCGATATGGAGTGCAAAAAGGTTATTTTTTTATTTTTTGTGTGTCTGTCCGTCTGTCTGTCTGTCTGTCTCTTTGAACACGCATCACGCTGAAACTACCAAACTGATTTTGATGCAACTTGGCAGAATCATAGCTGATGTACTGGATTAACATTTAGGATACTTTTTATCCCGGAAAAATCAACGGTTCCCGCAGGATAGGGGTAGAAAGTTATTTAAAATAACACGTATCAAGCTAAAACTACTGGACGGATTTTGATGTAACTTGGCACAGTCAAAGTTTATATAATGTGTTAAAATGTTAAATACTTTTTATCCCGAAAAATTAAAAGGTTCCTGCAACCTATGGGTCCAAAGTTGTGTTAAATTTAAAGTAATCATACATCCGTTTATAGACTAGTACCGAATTTCGTCATTCTGCTACGAGGCTCACTGGGCCAGTTGTACAGATGCATGGGTTCGTAATCCAGAAATACGTGGATCGAAGTCACCTGCCGTAAAAATGTTTTGCTCCATAATTAAAAGATTTTACATTATTACGATATACGTTGTTTTTTACATTTTCCTTGATATCTATCTATACTATAATAAAACTGTAACTGTGCTAAATCTGTAAATTAAATATTTTTTGAAAATTTTAATTGAGATGAACTTCAAAATCGATTGTTTCTTCCATTGAGATATTATAATGTACTACCTGCGCACCTACATAATTATATAGTTATATCGGAGGTTTCTTCATAATGTCTTACTGGCAAAATGGTTAGTTGTCGGTATTGAAATGTGTACATACAGAGGTAGGTACATGTGTTGCTCTTCACAGAGAAAGTATAGAAAACTTTTATTTTTTCAAATCAATCCTCATATCGTGTTGAAAAAGCTCAAAAAGTAGGTAGGTAGGGTAGGTAATAATTAAGAGCCAGTTAAAGTGCCAGTAAGTACGTCGTTCTGTGAAACATCATAAAAAATAATTTGTACTAAGAACACAATGTTTCGTTGCATTAAAATTTGTTCGTATGGACCTCATAATAATGACCGACCCTTGAATCCCTTGATGCCCCATCCAATTTACCTCACCACCTTAATTACTCTCTAATCTGTGCCACCTTACCTTCGGAGATAATTTTCTCTACTCAATAACTGCTCGGTTGTCCACGCGCTGAAGACCGCAGGACCAAACTGATAACCCAAAAAAAATATGGCCGACGCGACACATCTAACCTCAAACTGGTAATTGATTGTCTAGGCGTTGAGACTACAGGTACTTAATGGTCAACCCACAAAAAAATAAGGTCTACGCGACACATCTGGCCGCGCCGAAAATGCGTAAACAAACAGTTTTTATGACCACTTCATTGAGCGCTTAGATAAACAAAATGGTGATTTATGGAGCTAAATAGGTACGGCACATATTTCAAGTGTTTATGTTGTGGGTTTCGAAGCAAAATAATTATATAAACACGCTTAGATTTGAATGATTATTGAGGTCAATAATGTTCAAAATCGAGTGGCAAAATTTGCGTCGCTATCGAGTGGTCCGATGATCGATGAAAACAAAAAATGTGACTGTAGCGTTAGTTGCGATGATCAATAAAAACAAAAAAGTGACTGTAGCGCATAGGATCAATCGAGCGAATAACAAGACGTTCATGATAACAAGTTACTTCATTTAAACTAGATGGCGTTGTCTACCATTAAAACACGCAAGCGGTTTGTTACGAAGTGGTTTGAACGTTGAATGAACTCGAACAACACGTTTTCTTCTTTTTTTACTTTATGGTCCCTAAAGGCTCTTAAAACGTATTTAGATGTTTTTTTGTGTTTTTTGATAGAATAAGTCGACTTCAGTTGTAAAACGCGCAGCGAAATTAAGTAAGCGAATTATTTATAGTAAAATAGTAATTTATTAATTAAAAAAATAAATTTAACTCATTCATGTCATGAATCTTTCATTATAAAAACCAGGGTTCAAAATACTTTTAAGTGCTTTGTGAACCGAAGCCTTGAAAGTAGAAAATACTTGCATAGGAAATTGATCTTCGTGTCCATATAAATAAGGAGCACAATCGTGTTTGCGAAAAAAGTACTTGGAAGCGTGGAATTGAAAGTAAAAAATACTTGCATAGGAAATTGACCCGTGCGCTAATGTAAATAAAGAGCACAATTGCGTTTGCTTAAAAAAACTTCGAAGCTTTGCAAGTTTTTTGAGCGACCTATCCGCCACCTAGGTTGTTGTGACCCGGCTGGCCGAGTGCGGCCGAACTCAGCCGAACCCGCCACCGAGTATGTAGGTGCGGACGTGGCGAAAGAGCGAGTTGGTGAGTAAAATACTTTGAAAGTCTTGCAAGTATTGCGGGTCCGCACCAGGGCGGCGTACTTACAAGCCAAAAAAAACCTGGTTGCGTAAATACCCACCTTCCCAAATTCCACGCAGGTGGCGTGGAATTGGCGTGAGTGGTCATACAGAATCCAGGCCCTGCTCTCAAACCCTTGCGACTGATTTGAAAACTGGGGTACTTGGTATCTTAGGCCTTGCACGCACTGCCTTGCAGTGGAACGCGGTGCGTTTATTCTAGCGTTTATTTCACATTGTATTACATGCGTTACATGCGTTACGTTACATATTTTATTATATGCGTTCATTTCATTGCAATGCGTGCACTTCTATGAAGTGTCATAGAAGTGCAAGTGTGTTATAACGCATATTCTGTGAAGTACGGAGTGCCGTACTTCACAGAATATGCGTTATAAAAAGGCAAGGCAGTCCCTTATTCCGATGATTAGATGCCGAGCAATCGATAAAAAACTATTTGACGGCTGAACGAATTTTGAGGAAATGTAGTATAATATTGTACTTTGTAGGTTTGGCCCTGGTCTTCCTGGTCCTCTGGACCAAACCTACAACTGGTCTGGTGGTGGTTTTGCTTTTGGTCCTGGAATAAAACGTGTGGGCTACTTATAAATGAAATGACCACGCGGGCAAAGCCGCGGGCACAGCTAGTTAGTAATAAAGTATTTTCAGTGAATTGGCGCTATAGAAAAAAATAGAATAGAAAGGTTCTCATTTTAAAAACTCTTTCCACGCTAGCGGGTAAAATGCAGTTTTGCACTCAGATTTCGAATGACAAACAGAATCTTTCCGAGCTTGTGAGGTGAAAAAACTCTTGCGAGGTATTTCCACACTAACAAGAATGAAACACACCTACGAAAATCTACTACCCCGTTTACATTCAGCTGCAGTGTGCAGTCTTGCAGCTTTCTCTTTCATCATCATCATCATCATCATTATTAGCCTGTATCAGTCCACTGCTGGACATAGATCTCTCCCAAAGAATGGTACCGATTGCGATCTTCAGCTTTTCTATCCCAACTGCCCCAGTCATCTTGCGAATATCGACGCTCCACCTAGCCGGTGGACGTCCTACTCTGTATTTGCCGAGTTGCGATCACCACTCAAGAACTCGTCTAACTCATCGGTAATCAGTCCATCGGCAGATATGACCAACCCACTTCACTTCAGCTTATCAATCCTATGGGATAACTGTCGATAATTTTGGTTCTCGCTCGGTCTTGGATAACATTATTCCGGGTTTGAACTTTCAGAAACATTCCTTGCATAGCACTTTCTATTATAGCACACTTTGACTTTGAATTGATCAACTAGCCATATGAGTCGACGTCCCTGCTCAACTTAGTATGTAATAACATGTAGGACGTACTGGTTGAAGATTATCGACTTCAGGCTATAGGGAATTGGCGACCATAAAACACGACGAAATTTACCAAATGCTGCTTAACTAAGTCGTCGTACTACGGGGTTCTCTTTCAAAGTTGTTTTTTTACCTGACTGCAGTGTTGGCCCAATGTGAACCTACTCTTCATCAACTTCGAGAGGAGATCCATGTACATTTTAGAAAGACAATTATTGAACATTTTACTAAACTGCATCGTTAGTCCAAGGTGAACAAGTGAACATGCTCTTGATCAACTTCGTGATGAGATCCATGAACATTGATCGGCTCCGGGAATTCAGTCATTGAATATACGTGCATTGAGACGGATCAGCCAGAATAAAATTTAAAATATAAAAATAAAATTAATAAATTTAAATATTAACGACTAGTTACTTACTAGTGACTTGGATGGATCATTACGAATCCCCATCCCCACCCCAACAAAAACAGTTGTCTGTTTATGTTTGTTTGGGGATTTTTCGAGCGATAACGGCTGGATGGATTTTGGAATAGAGATAGCTTATACCTTGGAATAACTCATTGGGGATTGGGGATACCAAAAGTTACACTATCATCCCAACGTTGTCTGTTTATGTTTGTTTGGGGATTTTTGGCGCGATAGCGGCTGGATGGAATTTGATGAATTTTGGAATAGAGATAGCTTATACCTTGGAATAACTCATTGGGGATACTAAAGTTACTCTAAAAAATAATGAATAGGTTAAAGCGTTAAGTGTCGACGCTAATTTAGCTACTAGAAACATAGCTATAGGTATAAATTTTTTTTATCATTCCATTATTTGTATGTACTTAACACATATATTTTTTCAATCATTACATTATTTGCATGTAACATGTCAGTAAGTATGGTTTATGTAGTTTATTAAATACTAGCTGTGCCCGCGGCTTCGCTCGCGTGGTCATTTCTCTAGGTTAAAAGTACTCTATGTGCTATTCCAAGACCTACAATAAACATTTGATCAAAATTCCTTCAGCCGTTTAAAAGTTTTTTATCGATTGCTCGGCATCTAATCATTGGATTACGATACCAAGTAAGCTAGGTCTTGGTCAAACCCTAAGCTGTCCAACACTGAAAACTGCATCGCAATCGTTCTTATAGTTTTTACGTGATGCGCGAACAAACATACAGACAAACAAACAGACAGACACGAATTTTAAAAATGTTTTATTCTTGTTCAGTAGCTCAGACCAATTTTTTAAAATTATCTTCTATGTACAGACTTTTACGTTATTATTGCCTATAGCTGTGCCCGCAGCGTTGCTCGCGTGGTAGTTTTTCTGGGATATAATGATCGTTTGAGTTATTCCAGTACCAAAAGTACCAATATGGGTACCTACCTACCTACCTACCTGTGTTAACAACCTTCAGTGGCGATCCGACATGGCCGTGATAGGTTAGAAGACGAAGACGCGAGTGAAGCGTAGCGAGCATAAAGCCCCATTATAGCTAAGAACCATCTTGTTTACCTCAGCTTTGAAACATAAAAACCCGAAGTTAAATTGGTCCATTCGTTTGAAAGATACGATTCTCACCGCCCCCCCCCCCCCCGCCCCCCCCCCTTTTTCAACTCCTCCCACCCTTCTCCCATAAAAAACTGCATCAAATTTGGTCCATTCATTCATTTGGGAGCTATGAACTTCACCATATTACCCCCCCCCTTATTATAGCTAACACAAATCTTGTCCCCCCCCCCACCCCAAACAAAAAAACCGCATCAAAATCGGTCCATTCGTTTGGGAGCTTTTTTATGAGGATGTCACAAACAGACACACAGACACACACACACACACACACACCCACACACCCTCTCACACAGTGATACACACCCTAAACTTATAACACCCGTCTCTTTGTTCGGGGGTTAAAAATGTAAAACAGTAAGCAGATTAGTTAACAATAAAACCAACCGCAAGAGGTCGCTTTTTTATGAGGGAATGTAAATTATGTATGATGATTTATTTCTTTTTTAAACATGCACTTCAGGTAAAACTAACAAATTTACAAAGTAAAAAAAAACAAAGTAAATTGACAGAATTCTTTTCTGTTTTTGTGTTTTTTCTAAATTATCTGAATTGGAATTATTGTGACCTATTTTGTTGTAACAATTTGACGGTTTAATTTAAAAAAAAAAGCACTGAAATTGTAAAAATAACGCATAAAATATGTAAATGCATAAAAATATGGAACAAAACATTCCAATAAATACGTGATTTCGATCCACGCACGTCTGGGTTGGCAGGCAGAAATACTCCCGCTAAACCAGATAGTATAGTGGCGAGAGGGTCGAAATTATGATACCATTTTAATGTTTTATTTATATTACATTTAAAATACCATAACTTTAAATACCTATCCCGCAGGAACCCTATATTTTTTGGGGATAAAATGAATCCATAATTTTAATACATAATATGTACTTTGACTGTGCCAAGTTACATCAAACTCTAACCAGTAGTTTTAGCGTAATATGTGTTCTTTTAAATAACTTTTAACCCCTATCCTGCGGGAACTCACGATTTTTTCGGGATAAAAAGTATTCTAAATGTTAATCCATAACATAAGCTATGATTGTGCCAAATTGCATCAAAATCCATCTGGTAGTTTCAGCGTGATGCGTGTTCAAAGAGACAGACAGACAGACAGACAGACAGACAAAAATTAAAAAAATATATTTTTTGCACTCTATATCGATTTTGAAGTTTATCTCAATTATAATTTTCAAAAAATATTTTATGTACAGATTTAGCCCAGTTAGTTTTATTATAGTATAGATAGATTATGTAGGTATATTCATTTTTAATTAGCATGATTTATGGTTCTTTTTTGCACCACCGTCCTTTTTTAATTCGTATTTTTTTTCCCATCCAAATGTTGTCTGGAAGAAATCGCTTTTAGAGATAAGACCACCCATTCTGCCTATTTTAAAAAAAAAAAACTTGCATATTTGTTCCATAATTCTGGTTTAATAAAGTGTTTCTTATTATTAGCATGTTCTACAAGTAGGTAGTAAAAAATTACTCTATTAACTGCGAACCTTACTGTACCAGCGCGAAGTCGCACTCGCAGCGCGCTTCACAGCCGCCATAAAGATTGGTTCCTACTATAATACGGCGGATGGCTAGTAACCCTAGGAACGAAATCAAACGGTCACGGGTTCGATTCCAGCAAGGAGCAACCATTTGTGTGATGAGCAGAAATGTTTGTTTCCGAGTCATGGATGTTGATATTCGTATTTATGTATGTTTATCCGTTATCTAGTTATTAGTGCCCATATTACACAACGGGAATAGACGTTACAGGGTATCCTAGTTTGGGGCTAGGTAATTGGTGTGGAATTGTCCATAATATATTTATTTATTTAATATATTATAATATTCATCGATAATTTAGAATCCAACGATACCGGGTTCAAAACCTAGGCTACGCACCAATGACTTTTCTAAGTTATGTGCGGTTTTCCATCGCTCCGTGCTTCGGAGGATTCGGAGGGCACGTTAAGCTGTCGGTCCCGGCTGTTATTGATTAATAGCAGTCGTTAAGCCATGTCAGAGGCCCTCGGGCGGCTTGATAAACTCTGACATCAGAGGCCAGCACTACCTCATACGACAAACAAACATCGATCCATTGGATTACAAAAAGTGTACAATCTTTCAGAATGGATGCTTGACACTTGTACGTTTTCACTTTTATATATTGGTGTGGATGTTTCTAAGGAAATAATGCGAATTACCCGTGCACCCACTAGTGGGTGAAGCCAGTGGGTGGACGGGTCATGCCCCAATAAAACAATTATTTCTTTGGATATAATATATTTAATTGACCGAGCGAGCGCGAAGCATCTCCGAGGACTACAGCTCGCAGAGCCACTGGTATTAGTTGGCGTCACGCATGAAAAGCCAAAAAATATATGCTTATTGGTTACAACGATGATGAGGGCTATCGAGTTTGGGTAAAAATACTCTGAAAAAAAAACAATTCAAGAGTTTTTGTCGAGTCTGATGTCAAGGACATTTCATCAAGCGAAGATATTTTTATGGCATATTGAGACAGACCTACAAGCCGAATTAAGAGATCTTAAAATTGAAGAACCTCAAGAAGTACCTCCATATTCTTTATTCTGTGGCGCAAGTATATAAATTATTCTGTGGCGCAAGTAGTAAATTTGAAACTCCTTTTTGGATGAACCGATTTTGATAAAACAAAGATAAAAACCTCCGCAGGACCAAAGGACTAAGGAATACAGTTCAGCAAACCTCTCATCAAAATCCATTCAGTGGTTTCTGCGTGATGAAGTCACAGACAGACAGATAGACAGACAAGAACCCTAAACAATATTTTTGGATTCTCCTACTTTCATATACTGAAATAAAAATGTTTTTTTCTATATTATTTTCCATGTACAGATTTCACTTTGTTTATATATTTATTATATATATAGACAGATATAGATAATGTATGTACTAGAAAAGTCACAATTAGAATATAGAACCTAGGTGAGCAACATAATTATATGCTAGTTTTTTTTCAACATCGTTCGTTAATCGATTTTTTCCTACACTACTCCAACCTTAGAAATATCACTCTGGCAGCTGTCTTGGCGATCAAGCTATGTTGTACAAACTATATGCCCTACAAAATGATAAGGTAGGTACCTAGTCAATAAATAAAAAACGTAAAATATTTTAAATTTCTTTTATAAAATACCAAAATATTTGATGTTCAGACAGGCAATTACCAAATCCAAACATGTTATAATAGCTGGAGATTTATATAATCTTCCAAAATAGAAGTTAACAGCGACTATTAGACCTAAAGCGTGGATATACATACGAGATAAGCTATTTTTGTTTAGTAAAAATATTATAGTTCATATCTTACTAGTTAATTTCTCCAACGTCCCAGCTCAGAGATTTGAGTAAATAAAACTTACATCTACATGATATTATTAACAAACACTCGAGCGCATTTAGAGCTTGGATGCACACGGCAGAAAGGAAAAGGAAAGCTGCAAACAATAATTAGTTTATTCATCATCAACTAACGATAAATAGTAAATTCGGCCTTTGTACACTTATAATCCTTTAAAATAACTACCGAGCACATCCAAGCTACTCCGTACATCAGACTTACGTTTACAAAAGGTCGTCAAGTTGAAACAACACGCAAATATTTGACCAAGACACGAGGCAAACGACCGAAACAACCTAAACAATACTACTTCTGTTAAATAGACTTTTTAATTTATTAAAACGGATCGTACCAGATAGTCTAAGATCTGTCAGATCAGTCTTAACCTTATTGCCAACAAATCTGGACCTACAGATACTATCTGATATAACCGGTTTGGTGCATAAAGGTAAATGGTATGTAGTGACTAAACAGTGAATAGATTCTTGGTAGCAGAACTGTGCTTGACCATGGTGTCTCTGTGGACCTGGTAGCCGATTTTGCCGTGGATGCCGAGTTGCTCCTTAAGCCTTCTGCCGATCTCGATGCACGCATGCTGCTTTGTTGTGTCAGCTGTCCAAATGGCTGGGAATTAATGAAGCAAATTTAAAAAACTTTATGTGGCATTAAGTTATTATATAAATAGAGTTTTACTAGTTACACTGGCATTCCTTATAAATCCTAAATATCTACTTTATGTGTGACTAACTATGGTCGCGGCTTTGCCTATGTGGTAATTTCATTTACTTTTAATATACAAGTTATTCCAGGGACAAAAGTACCTATAAAGTACAATGTACTACATTTCTTCAAAATTTGTTTAACCGTCAAACAGTATTTTATCGATTGTTCGGCATCTATTCATCGGATTAAGATACCAAGTACCCAGTTTTTAAGTGAAACCCGAAGCTATCCAACAGTGAAAACCGCATCGCAGTTGTTCCAGTAGATTTACGTGATGCGCGAACAAACATACAGACAAACAAAAAACAGACAAATAGTCAGACACGATTTATAAAAATGATATTTTCTTGTTCAGTAACTTATTTTAAGTATCCCTAGCTAGGCCATTTTTCTTGTAATTATCTTAATTTTACAGCTTTTTATTGATTTTCTCGCTGGCATCATCACACCGAAGATATGCAAAGCTGATCATGGGCCTCTATGGTGGTTTTGCCATAATAAATACACTTAGCAGGCGGCGCGGCGATCACAGTATATGTGGTCACTTACCCAGGAAATTCGGAATTTCCAATGCTGGTTCTCACAGCATGTGAAAGGGTGGACCTATTATTAAGCCATAGCACCTTCTCTCTTCCATGGGTGGGCTCCGCTAGTTAAATATATCATTAACTCCTGGCACGAAGGCCTAAAATGTTATTAACCCCCGAATAAAGATACGGGTGTTATAAGTTTAGGGTGTGTATCACTGTGTCACTGTGTGTGTGTGTTGTGTGTGTGTGTGTATGTGTGTGTGTGTGTGTGTGTGTGTGTGTGTGTGTGTGTGTGTGTGTGTGAGTGTGTGTGTGAGTGTCTGTGGCATCGTAGCTCCCTAATGAATGGACCGATTTTGATGTGGTTTTTTGTTTTGAAGCTGATGTGATCGGGAAGCGTCTTAGCTATAAAGGGGGGGGGGGTGTCTGGAGTTATATAAATTTTGAGTTTGTGCATGTTTATGTGAATTTTACCCAACTCTGGCAATATTCTCAAACTGCACACATTCTTAGACTAACACCAAGTGAAGGCAGTGACATTATGGTATACATTGCTACTAATTTTGTTTCAATATGTCATTGTACAAGAATATCATAAATGACAAATCATTAAAAGCAAATGAAAGATACTGACCTATTTTATCAATCTTTGCTCTAACATTGACTACAGCTCCACAGATTTCATCCGAACTTTCGAAATTCTCACCAATTAGTAGTAGGATCTGAAAAAACATTTCAATTATTATTGTAATAAAGTTTTAAATCAGTCAGCAGTTTGCATAATCTTTTTAATAACTTACGACATCTAGCCAGAAACGATCAAGGTCAGAGTTACGTTGTTTCTTCTCAAGACTGACAAGCCATCGGCCCCCCATCTTGTTAGCATCATCTTCCCACATGGGGCGGATTCCTTGTTTGAATACAGCATAGTCGTGGCCTTGGCGCAGCTCTGATGGCAGCTTAATGTGATGGTACAATCTGAAATTGTTTTTAAAATTGTCAGATTATGCACGAGTGGTCATTTCTCTAGGTTAAAAGTACTCTATGTACAATTCCGAGACATAAAATAACAATACTTGTACAAAATTCCTGCAGCCGTCAAAAAGTTTTTATCGATTGCTTGGCTTCTACTCATCAGATTGAGATACCAAGTGCACCAGTTTGTAAGTCAAACCCAAAGCTATCCAACAGTGAAACGCATCGAAATCAGTCCAATAGTTTTTTACGTGTTGCGCGAACATACAGACAAAATAGACAGACATGAATTTTAAAAATGTTATATTCTTGTTCAGTAGCTTATTTTAAGTACCCCAGACCATTTTTTTACTATCTTCTTTGTACATACTTTTTCCTTCTTATTGCTTTATTATAGTATAGATAAAACAATAGATTCTATGAAATTAAAGATAAGAGACAAAAAAATGTGTTATCCAATTAAAAACACTCCTTGAATATTGATAATGAACCACTAATGAAACTGTTAGAGACAGACATTTTAAAAATGTGTTATACAATTAAAAACACACCTTGAATATTGATAATGAACCACTAATGAAACTGTTAGAGACAGACATTTTAAAAATGTGTTATACAATTAAAAACACACCTTGAATATTGATAATGAACCACTAATCAAACTGTTAGAGACAGACATTTTAAAAATGTGTTATACAATTAAAAACACTCCTTGAATATATAATAATCCTTGAATGTTACTTAAGAAACACTAATGAAATTAAAGTTAGAGAAAGTAAAATTAGAAACACTCCTTGAATATTGATAATGAACCACTAATGAAACTGTTAGAGACAGACATTTTAAAAATGTGTTATACAATTAAAAACACACCTTGAATATTGATAATGAACCACTAATCAAACTGTTAGAGACAGACATTTTAAAAATGTGTTATACAATTAAAAACACTCCTTGAATATATAATAATCCTTGAATGTTACTTAAGAAACACTAATGAAATTAAAGTTAGAGAAAGTAAAATTAGAAACACTCCTTGAATATTGATAATGAACCACTAATGAAACTGTTAGAGACAGACATTTAAAAAATGTGTTATACAATTAAAAACACTCCTTCAATATTGATAATGAACCACTAATGAAACTGTTAGAGACAGACATTTTAAAAATGTGTTATACAATTAAAAACACACCTTGAATATTGATAATGAACCACTAATCAAACTGTTAGAGACAGACATTTTAAAAATGTGTTATACAATTAAAAACACTCCTTGAATATATAATAATCCTTGAATGTTACTTAAGAAACACTAATGAAATTAAAGTTAGAGAAAGTAAAATTAGAAACACTCCTTGAATATTGATAATGAACCACTAATGAAACTGTTAGAGACAGACATTTAAAAAATGTGTTATACAATTAAAAACACTCCTTCAATATTGATAATGAACCACTAAGACATTTTAAAAATGTGTTATACAATTAAAAACACTCCTTGAATATTGATAATGAACCACTAATGAAACTGTTAGAGACAGACATTTTAAAAATGTGTTATACAATTAAAAACACCTTGAATATATAATAATCCTTGAATGTTACTTAAGAAACACTAATGAAATTAAAGTTAGAGAAAGTAAAATTAAAAACACTCCTTGAATATTACCAATGAACCACTAATGAAATTAAAGTTAGAGACAGTCATTTAAAAAAATGTGTTATCCATTTAAAAACACTCATTGAATATTACCTAAGAAACACTAATCAGTATACGAACAATGCGATTCAATTATGAATAGATTGAAAATGCGCCATCTTGAACCTCGATTGTCAACAACTCCAGATTTTTAGTAAAGTGGAAAAAAAACTAGTAATTAAGAAATAAAAAAAAAAACTTTTTTTTAATTCCACTCAAACAGATGTCTTCTTCTCGTAGATCTACAAACTAATGGAACTGAAGTGTTTTAATATAGCTTACAACCAGTTTATCATCATAGTCATCATCATCAGCCTGTGTCAGTCCACTGCTGGACATAGGCCTCTCCTAAAGCACGACACTGAGCCCGATCTTGGGCTCTTCTCATCCAACTGCTGCCAGCCACTTTGCGTATATCGTCGCTCTAGCTAGCTGGAGGGCACCCTACACTAAGATAACGGAGTCGCGGTCTCCACTCAAGAACACGTCTACCCCAAATGTTATCAGGCCTTTCACAGATATGACCAGCCCACTGCCACTTCAGCTTACTAATCCTAAGGGCTATGTCGACAACTTTAGATCTCTGGCGGATCACCTCATTCTGGATACGATCTTTCAGAGAAACTCCGAGCATAGCCCTTTCCATAGCCCGCTGAGCGACCTTAAATTGGTGGACTAGTCATACCGTGAGTGTCCACGACTCGGCTTCTTATGTCATAACGGGTAAGACACACTGGTTTTGTCTTCAAACTTTGCAGTATTGGCGACAAAAAGAGTTGACGAAGTTTCGCAAATAATGTTATTCGATAAGACGATCTGAAAAATATTGCAATGTCTTTTTAACACATTTATATACAGGTTTTCAAGCATTAGCAACATTTTAGGATAAAAAATGAACAAAATAGAAAATGTGTAGCTTACTTCCGCCAAAATTGTTAGTTAGACAAATGATAAATGGTAAAAATAAACAAAAGTAAAACCCCACGCTAAACAAACCCTACCCAAATTGAACTATTGTAAAATATAAATGAAAAGAAAGATAAGGCCTCATTCTGGATACGATAAAAAAAAAGACTATAATACACAATATAAAACCCCCACGCTAAACAAACCCTACTGAAATACAAGTATCGTAACACATATATTTATATACATATATTATAAATACACAGTCGTTCAACAATGTAAACCTATTATTGTTATGTCTCAAAATTTCTAATTGTTCCAATACACACAAACGGAAACCCTTATCACAAACGTGTAAAACATTATACGTATTATCACTCCGCAGAGAGTGACCGGATTCAATTAAATGTTTAGCGAAATGAGACTGCTCTGGATGACTAGTCCTATACGCGGCCTTATGTTCTTTAAACCTAGTTTCAAATTTGCGGCCAGTCTGACCCACATACACTCCGTTACACTCATCACAAACCAACTTGTAAACACCGGACTTTTTGTGGTTCTCCATCCAGTCTTTACCATTACAAAGATGACGAAGATTGTTATTAGTTCGAAACGCCACATGAACGTTGTTTTTCCTAAGCAAGTTTGCGATTTTATCCGAAACTGGGCCCATGTATGACAAACTACATACTTGTTGATTTTATCCCGTGGACCCGCAAAAAGTAATGAACGAACCCTATCTTGTAGTTTCCTTTTTATTAAATTATCTACCACTTCTTTATTGTACCCGTTTGAAATAACAATTTGATAAATAATATGTAATTCATTATTATAATTCTCAGAGGACAAAGGAACTGTCAATAACCGGTGTACATAACTATGAAAGGCCGCTAATTTATGTTGAATGGGGTGACAAGACGAAGAAGGAATAGCTATATCCGTGTGCGTTTGTTTACGGTAAATTTGAAAATCTAGTTTATCAATTACCCTCGTTAAAGTTAAATCTAAAAAGTTAAGAGACCGATTTTCTTCTAGTTCTAATTTAAACTTAATTTTGGGGTGGATATTGTTGATCTCAACAACAAATAAATCAATTTGACGGAGAGTACCTGTCCATCAAATAATAACATCGTCCACATGTCGAAAGTAAAAAAGAATATTGGGATCGTTAACTAAATGTTGACATTCAAAATTGTCCATAAATAACTCGGCCATCAGAGGACTCAAAGGGGAACCCATTGCTAAACCTTCTCTTTGTTTAATATATTGATTGTTAAATCTAAAATAATTTTGTTCCATACAAATACTAGTCAAATTAATAAGATCATCTGTCTCACCAGGGTGTAACCGTTGTTTCTCAAAATGAGAACCCAATACTTGTAAACACTCTTTATAGGGAACATTGGTAAACAAACTGTCTACATCCAATGACAACAATTTAGCATTTGGTGGAATAATAACGTCTTTAACTTTGTGAATTAAATCTAAGCTATTTTTCAAACAATGCTGTGGCTTGAAACTCGCTTTGCTCCTTAAAAAACTTTTGTTTATTTTTACCATTTATTATTTGTCTGACTAACAATTTTGGCGTTTGGTTTAATCAGCAGTGTAAACATTTAAATGTTATTCCAAATTACATCAATATTCGTACCAGTACATACAACCGGGCTAGTACTATCGCTTTATTGAAAGCTAAGAACATTTGGTTAAATGAAGAGTGTAGGCATTGATTTTCAGTCAGAGATAACCTCAAAATTCATTTGAAGGTTTTATATTCAGAGTTGAGTTTTAGATTACATAATGTAGAGTTTGATATTTTGGATTTTAAGGCTAGGGATTTGGCTAACCGATTGGCTCACGAGAAATACTTGACTCAGTCTAGGAAGTTGGATAGGTTGATTAATAACAGATCAAATGTTATTTCCGTTTCGGACGTGCCCGTTAGCAGCCACTCCTTTTACCCTCGTGTTAAAAACTTGACTAGTATTGATTTTCCAACTTCAGAAATTTCTTTATTAGAGAAAGGTTTGAAATATAATCTTAGTTCTAAACTATCTCAAAAATCATTGGAAACTTTGGCAGTAGATTCAGAAATTGCGTGTTGTTTAGGTAAACAGGATGTTGCTGTTAAGCATCTCGTAGCATCTCAGATTAAGAAGTCCAATACTCTTTATAATAATAATCCCCAGGTACCAGAGTTTAGGCTTTATAAATCATTGCAGGAGAAATTGTGTCAAAATGATTTGGTAGTTTCAAAAGCCGATAAAGGTAATACAATAGTAATATTGGATAGGGATTCATATAACCAGAAGGTCTACGAGGTTATCCGGGGTCAGGAATTTGTAATTTTGATTTCAGATCCAACTAATAAGTTTACATCAGATTTGAAAATGGGCATAAAAAACATAAAGTATATTCCGCCAGGGCCTCTCAAAAATATTGTGCCCATGAATCCACGTTCACCTTGTTTGTATGGCTTACCTAAGACTCATAAAATCAATATCCCTATACGTCCTGTGGTCTCGAACATTAGAGCTCCAGCATACAAGCTGGCTAAACATCTTAATTTTCTTTTAAGGAGCAAAGCGAGTTTCAAGCCACAGCATAGTTTGAAAAATAGCTTAGATTTAATTCACAAAGTTAAAGACGTTATTATTCCGCCAAATGCTAAATTGTTGTCATTGGATGTAGACAGTTTGTTTACCAATGTTCCCTATAAAGAGTGTTTACAAGTATTGGGTTCTCGTTTTGAGAAACAACGGTTAAACCCTGGTGAGACAGATGATCTTATTAATTTGACTAGTATTTGTATGGAACAAAATTATTTTAGATTTAACAATCAATATATTAGAAAAGAGAAGGTTTAGCAATGGGTTCCCCCTTGAGTCCTCTGATGGCCGAGTTATTTATGGACAATTTTGAATGTCAACATTTAGTCAACGATCCCAATATTCTTTTTTACTTTCGGTATGTGGACGATGTTATTATTTGTTGGACAGGTACTCTCCGTCAAATTGATTTATTTGTTGTTGAGATCAACAATATCCACCCCAAAATTAAGTTTAAATTAGAACTAGAAGAAAATCGGTATCTTAACTTTTTAGATTTAACTTTAACTAGGATAATTGATAAACTAGATTTTCAAATTTACCGTAAACCAACGCACACGGATATAGCTATTCCTTCTTTGTCTTGTCACCCCATTCAACATAAATTAGCAGCCTTTCATAGTTATGTACACCGGTTATTGACAGTTCCTTTGTCCTCTGAGAATTATAATAATGAATTACATATTATTTATCAAATTGTTATTTCAAACGGGTACAATAAAGAAGTGGTAGATAATTTAATAAAAAGGAAACTACAAGATAGGGTTCGTTCATTACTTTTTGCGGGTCCACGGGATAAAATCAACAAATATGTATGTAGTTTGTCATATATGGGCCCAGTTTCGGATAAAATCGCAAACTTGCTTAGGAAAAACAACGTTCATGTGGCGTTTCGAACTAATAATAATCTGCGTCATCTTTGTAATGGTAAAGACTGGATGGAGAATCACAAAAAGTCCGGTGTTTACAAGTTGGTTTGTGATGAGTGTAACGGAGTGTATGTGGGTCAGACTGGCCGCAAATTTGAAACTAGGTTTAAAGAACATAAGGCCGCATATAGGAATAGTCATCCAGAGCAGTCTCATTTCGCTAAACATTTAATTGAATCCGGTCACTCTCTGCGGAGTGATAATACGTATAATGTTTTACACATTTGTGATAAGGGTTTCCGTTTGTGTGTATTGGAACAATTAGAAATTTTAAGACATAACAATAATAGGTTTACATTGCTGAACGACTGTGTATTTATAATATATGTATATAAATTATATAAGTGTTACGATACTTGTATTTCAGTAGGGTTTGTTTAGCGTGGGGGTTTTATATTGTGTATTATAGTCTTCTTTTTTTTTGTGGCCTCCTGGCCTTATCTTTCTTTTCATTTATATTTTACAATAGTTCAATTTGGGTAGGGTTTGTTTAGCGTGGGGTTTTACTTTTGTTTATTTTTACCATTTATCATTTGTCTGACTAACAATTTTCGCGGAAGTAAGATACATATTTCCTTTTTTTTTCATTTTAAATATGGATTTCCGCAAAGTAACGCCTGATTCTATCAACTACATTTTAGGATGTTATGTCACATAATACCCATATGAGGTTGCTTCGTTACTCGTTACTCAAGGAATATTCCCTCCAAATTTAAAATATCAGGCCAATCAACCGGTTTAGGCTGTGCATTGCCTGTCAGTCAATAGGTGTGTCATGGTACTGTTTTATAGTATAAGATTTAACGTAATAAATAACTTAAGCCCAGTTTCAGAGGTACTTTTATTAATGGTTTATCTATTCAATAGCACTATTGGTTCCATAACTTTACAAATTGCATTTCCAAACATGCTAAACTTCGTTTATACTTTAGGTTGACCCAGCATATATACAGAAAAAACCCTTAAAAAGCAGAGCCTGGTCTCAATCACATTCTTTTGTCTTAATTCCTTAAAGATATATTTTTTTATCATTTAAACCATTAATTTCAGAATTTATTTTAGTGCTCCAGCATAATTTTATTAAATTTTGGTTTTAATTATAATAACGTCAAAGTTTGTGTAACGTCAAGTGGCAACAGCTATTATTATTATTTATTTCACAAAGGTGGTTCACAGTGCTCTTGTGTAAATGGTATCTCATTTTAAATTCATTATCCATTAACATTACAAAAGGTTTTCTTGGAGGCTTTTAGTTTCTTGATACAGATATATTTGCATATTAACAAGTACTTTCAAATCAGGTTAACCATTCCGTGCCCGCCCCACACAGCACCTCAAAACCATTATTGCCTGCGGGCTTGAGCAGGTCGAAGCGGTTTGCGCGGGAAAGGGGCTCCTCTATTCATGTCTCTTAATTCGTAAATGTTTTCGAATGTAGTAATTCAAATTACTGTACTAGAAAGCCATTGAAATAAGCTAGAAGAATATGTGTAAACAATATCATTTGATTTTTATTTAATTTTTTACAACCTTTGGTTTCGAAGAAACCTTAAAAAACTTTATCCTTAGTATCTCTACAATATTTGCTTTCTAAAACTGGTAAAAAGTACACATGCTTTCATACTAATAATTTGATATATCAGCGCACAAACTTACAGCAAGTCTCTCGGGGCCCACCTGGGCCTGGCAACCTTGTGTAAACAAACTGTTTGTAACTTGAGAACCCTCTCATATAAACAAATGACTGTTGAGAACAGATGAATAAGAAACACATATTAGAATTTATTTTAGTCAATCCCGAGTATTCAATTTTTAATTAATAAAATTGCTAAAAACATGTGGGAAGTTGAAAAAAAGTCAAAATGTATGTAAAGTATGTAAAAAAATTTTTTTTTAAATCTTCAGCAACAACCAATGGTTTTTTATCTTTATTAAGGACCGCTACAGAAGTACCTTTCCAACAGATAAAAAATAAGAACGATATAGTTATAAAATCGAAATAAATTCGTGCAAAAATTCTGCATGATCTTTAAAAAATATTTATGGAAAATCTAGAACATAGAGGTGAAATATAAAGATACTTTTGTGTTGCTACATGTTATTACTAGTACCCTAGATTAAATAAAGGGCCCTACCCCCTATTTTTTCTTTTTAATAAGTCGAAAACTTTTTTTTTGTGCGGGCATTGATAGGTTAAGATGAACTATCCCAATTCAGAACATTCTCCATAGCTTCTCTCTATTTAATTTATTTATTCACTGAGAATCTAAAACAGTATCATTACGTTCACCGATAATTACAACAAAAACATACATAAAACCTAAAAAAGACGATGTCAGATGCTGAAATGAAACGTCAAATACTTATCGAATAGATAAACAGGCAGTTTAGTTTTAATGTTAAGTTTCACATTTATCATCATATCATTTATCATCAGTTTTTGAGATCTTTATCTCTCTAAGACTAAGACAAAAACATGAGTAACAAAATTTAATTCGATACATTTTCTTATCAAAAATTACATTATTTTCCGTATTATTTAGATTTTTCTACTCAACGGCTTAAGTTTTATCTCTAAAATAAATCTCACAGCAAGAAAGTATAGTTTATTATCTAATGCTTAGACAAAATTTACCTAACTCAATTATTAGCCTGCCAATAAAAGAAATAACTTTTGAGACATACGTCATTTAGTTCCGAGCTAAATTGTGTGTTCAAACAGCGCTCGCGATATTCAACCTTATCACACAGGCACTTCAGTGCTTATTGCAAGTAGCGGGTGGCAGGGTGTAGGGGAGGTTGCAGGGGAGTGGGGAGTGGGAAAATGTAACCTTGGAGCCTAGCCTTAAGCAAGGACTTTTTGAAAAGATCCAACTATCTGCGGAATTATGGACTACTTATTGGTTTGATAGTTATCAAACCATCCATTTTGTCTTCAGAAACACAGTGACAGATATAAGAGGTATATCTTACAGATAACTTTGTTGAATCAATAGCTAGCGATAAGTTATCTATGGACCTCAGAAACCGTGCATTACTAATTTAATAAAAATTAATAATTAAATTTAATGAAAATTTCCTCTATGACCACATTCCATATTATAGGAGATGCAGGGACATATTTGCTTAAATGTCAACAAATGTCTTAATAAACTCTATTGAACTATATAGATAATCATTATATTAGTATGAAAATCTCATTGTAAATGGTGGCATTGACTTCTGTAACAGGGCTACTGGATCAACGTGACAATCAATAAACGAATCAATTAATGGTGTGGTATCAAACATTTAAAATAAAGTTAATCCAAATGTTTTTCAATAAATCACTTATCTTTTTTTGAACATAATATTATTATTGTTTGGTATTTGTGCTAACGCTACTTTTACTTCTTAGTTGTCAGTACGAAGTTAGTCATGAATCCAGTCCTATTCTTATTTGTATAGTATATCATTACAGTGGACTAATTAATTTCTACAATAATTACTACTATTTAATTGGTTTAATGTGAATTGTGTAAATATTTACCTCCAAAAGTCCTCCACAGTATCAAATGTAGTCAGTTCAATCAAGTTTTCCTCCCATGTTTTGTTCCTGTCGTTGTCATAGAACCAAAGGCTCCAAGTGTTCTGCAAGGGGTGCTTGATGAGGAACTCTGGCGGCACCTCCGTCGTTGTATTAGTCTTGTTTTCGGTCGTTGCAGACCCCTTGAATACACAAGTCATTTTACCTCCAATCCTAACCTCGATATACGTTACGTTTAGTAACGTATATTTTACAGCTAGATACGACTATTTCAAAAAATTTACACGCTTATTGCCCTTTATTTCATAAAAATAAAACGTTTCCAAAGAGAAATACGGCGAACATGATACAAAATCCAACAGTGAAAGTTAGTCCAGCCACATCAGCAAATCAAACAAAAACTATAAGAAATAAGTGATAAATATCAATAAATACAGGTAGAAGGAGAATTAATAGTTAGAATTAACTAAGTCTACCCACCTCTACTTCTTCAGAATTATTTCCAGCCATTTTACAAAAATCTCACGATGCAATTTTTTTACAAAAAAAGAAAGACAGATGGATTCGGTGTTGCATGTCAAAATAAGTTGTTTTTTTTCTTCTCGTTTGACAACTGAATCAGCCAGCATTGTAAAAGTGCAAGCTATTCAGCAGTGCGATTCCCTATGCCAATGCAATTTGTTGCAATCAGATTTTCAGAGTAATAATAGTTTCGTACGTAAATATTCCAACCATCCCATCCATAACCGATAGATTGTGCGTATTATCTGTTAGAGGAGGTTATTCTCTTATCTATGTTATGTGTTGTCCAGAAAAATAATAAAAATAAGTGTCAATATATGTCAGTTGCCGTTAGAGAACGCATTTTTCTTTTCACGGATATTTTAATCCTCTCATCATGGTATAAGTGCGTTAAAAACGTTTATTTAACAGCGACGTTTATTCGATCAGCGTTCGCATTGGATATGACAGTTAAATTTGACATCGGAAAAGCGACTTTATACACTAGGTTTTAGGATCATTTTTCATTCGGTATGGAAAGGAACATAAATGTCAAAAATGGCAATCGAAACAGCCCAAAACGCCACTGCATCATCTCGAATGCAGGGTATATGTACAAGCTACACTATAGTCTTTTAAGTCGTTGACTATGGGTGCATTCCGCGACGCGCAAATATCGATAAAATCGATATTATCGCGCTAAAACGCGTACCGAGTCATCGTGAGCTCAACAATGATATGCCTTGTGACGTCACGGATTACGTCTTACATCCGCCATTTTGCGATTACACCGACCATGCCCCAAACCGATATCACCATGAGCGCTACTGTCAAAGTGACAGACTGACGGTTGTTTACAAAGAAAACTGTTGTTTGAATTCAGTTGTGTGTGATTTTGGTACAGTTTTCCAAATATTACTACAGACAATTGACCAATTTTTAGACAGACTACTTTGCATACGAGTAATACTTTGTATATTGAGCAAATTTTGAGGTTATGTTGTTGTGATCTTGTAATCACGCTCACGAGCGTTCCGAATCAACTGCAGCACTTAACTGCCGTGAGCGCGATATCTGAATCGGTACGCAAATTAGCACTGTGATCGCTCACAGCGATATTATCGTGAATCGGAATGCACCCTGAATTTTGACTGAATTTCACTGAACAAGAACGAAAGAAATCTGAAACAGGTAATAGCGTGCCGAAAAAAGCGCGGGAAACCTTGAAATAGGCGGGCTTGTAACTTTTTGGGAAATAATTTTTAATTGTATTATAGTGGTCAGGAGTAATGTAATGTATATTTTTCTTATTTATTATTGTACATATCTTTTGGTAAGTCTCTGTGCTGTTTTTTGCCAGAATGGATGAACCGTCCGACTAACATCCGTGGGGTTCACATGTTCCCCCCCGCGTCATGTTTTGTGACTGTTATGTCTAATGAGTCGGGCATGGAGACTGATGGCTCCGTGATCTCTGTACCAGGTCGTCCAGTAAAACGTAGTCGTACGTGCAAGAAATGCTGTAATTGTAATAAGCGTAGGCGTAAACGCAACTCATCAGAGCAGAGAGACACTGATTGCATCTGTGATTCAATCGTTACTATTAGTGTGAAAAGTACTGCTTCTGTGGTTACCAATACTAACCCACTTCCAGAAATGCCCCCCACTAGTATTAATGACACCACTCCATCACAACCTCTTCCCACTCCCACACCGGTACGCAGAACATCTTATTAAGCTACGGATGTAGCTTCTTACATTTTACATGTACAGAAAGTGCTTACCAGTCCAGAGGACAATATAACCCTGCACCCCTATTGCCTTCCGTAAATTCCTCTAAAAACAAGGATTTAGGAATATTGTAAAGGGCAGTTTAAAAAGAATAGGACGAAACAGGATTTCCCTTGCATTTACTCATGTTGAAAATGCGAATGCATTTATAAGCCATGACAGTTAAAATAAACAAAAAATGAAAGCATTCATTCCGACTTTCCATGTAACCCGTATGGGCCTTGTACGTGGAGTCCCAGCTGAATGGTCCCCTGAGGAAGTTACAGAAAACATTAATGTACCCATATGATGTGGAAAGATCCTTAAAATCAGGTGGTTAAATTACAAAACAAATGAAGGAGGAACCCCTACATGGAAGCCCTCACAAACGGTAGTTATCACTTTTGATGGACAGGGGCCTAATTCTCTAATTTTAAGACGCCAATTCCACGCCGCCTGCGTGGAATTTGTTCGTGATTCCACGCAGGCAGCGTGGAATCGGCGTGGAATTCGCGTGGAATTGGCGTGAGTGGTCATACAGAATCCAGGCCCAGGTCCTACCAAAAAGAATCTATGTATGTTATGTTGTTGTCCTATCAGTTAAGCTCTATACTTATCCAACTATTCAGAGTTACAATTGTTGTCATTTTGGGCACACCAAAGTCCAGTGCAGGTCAAGCACACATTGCTGACAGTTGTAATATTGAAGAAAATTGTGCATCCTGTTGCCTTTGTTCTGGGTCTCATTTTGCAACTAGCAAATGTTGCCCGGAGCTTGATAGACAAAAGCGAATTAAAAACAATCCATGGCTGAATGTTTTGTATCGTGCAAGTAAACTCCATCCACCTGTTTCCGAAACATATGCAGATGTAACTGCAGCCAGCCGACAACCCCTATAATAGGTAAAATGCCCCCTCCATCTTCATCCAATATGTCTTATAAAAAACAATAATGTTGAAACTACGTTCACCGCGTCAGTCCTCCAATGGATAAGACCTAGTGGCCCACCAAGAACTTATAAAATAATACGATATGCCACCTCCAGCCAATGGATCTGCATTACAATCAAGTTCCTCTAGCAATGAGGAACAGTCTTTAACTGAAATCATAATGTTGTTAATTAGTATTCTTCTCAGTCCAACATCATAAAACCGAACCACGCTGTCCCGATGATTGAAATGTTGAACAAAATAATACAAATCCACGATGGATTTACACCATCAAATAGTGAATCACAATAATCACGCTTTGGCGGTACCACTGCACCACCGAAGTGTGGTTAGTAAAAAATATGAAGTTAGTTACTTAGCCAATAAATATGAGCCATCCGTAATTTCTCTGACCGAGACCTGGCTTAAACCAGGCTCTGTCTTTAAATTAGGTGGTTATACCTGTCTTCGTGAAGACAGAAGTAAATAAAAGCACTGTATTTAAGTTAATGAATTTTTGTATTTTTATACCAAACTACTGTATTTTTATATTCAGAACACTGTAAATTTCCTATACGATTCATAATCTTTGGTAAAAGGAAACTGGAACGTGCAAACGAGGCTTTGACCATGTCATTTCTATATTTTAATCTGTGATGTTGTATATTGGCTGTACATTATCACCCGTACAAAAAGTGTACGGCCCGTATTACACAGCCAATAATGCACACCCTGCTATTACATGTACATATTTTGGCTTCGTAATCCTGGCTGCGTATTATCGCCTGTACAAAATCAGCACGGGGTGATATTACACGGCCAATATTACGCAACCAAATGATGTACACCCTGATATTACTAGTCCCTATATTACACGGCCTGTATTACGCGACCAAGTAATGACCACGTGGAGTCGGGGTTGGCCGATTCGGTTCTGTGACAGTTTTTTTCATCTTGACACTTACCTACACAAACGAGGCATCAAGGAGTGATTCTAGCTTTGTCTATGGTTGGCTTCGTATTATTGGCCGTGTAATATTGGTCGTACAAAATCGGCACGGGCTGATATTACGTATCCAGTTGTACACGTAATATTGGTCGCGTAATACTGGCCGTGCATTATCAACCCGGACCGATTTTGTACGGGCAATAATACACGGCCAGTATTAGCCGTCCAAATATTACGAATCCATGGACACGTAATATCTGGCCGTGTAATATTGGCTGTACAATACTGGTCGTACATTATTTTGGTCGTGTATTATCGTCTCCCTTTGGAGTCTAGTATTTTTTGGAGAAGCATGCATGCATTGTTTGTCTTGCATATTTTATAATAAATTTAAAATACTTAACTCGCCCGGCAAATTCTGTAAACAGCGAAACAGTAGTATAATGTCAGTCCAAATGTTGCTATTGGACTTTTCACTCGATGCGGCGCGGCTAGGAGACCAGAGTGGTCAAAACGCCGTATTCGAGCAACTGGAGACCGTACTAAAAGAGTACATACCGAATCTTATATTAGCCGCTGATATTAAATTAGAAGGCGGTTCTATGAAGGTGCTTACTGGGAAGAAAGGGTCGACTGTGTCCGTGCGGTTATGTGACAGGGGTCTTATTACTGTTAACATTGAATTCTACAAGGAGGAGAGCGAGGAACCGTTAATTAACCTCAAGGTGAGAACGCCTCATTGAATATGTAGTGCAACAAACTCATTGAATATGTAGTGCCCAATGCACAGACATTGTGTTTTGCTGCTTTCATTATTGATTCAAGGAACGGGTTGGCTTTCGAAAATGACTGCACGAATTTTGGGGACCACTGTAGGTACAAGCTTTACCGTCGATTTTAGGTGGGGTGAGGGGGGATTGTTAGAACCCTTCCTGATGGATGGGAGCACATTCGGCTAAACTGTAGTTGCTATACCGTCGATTTTGGGGGTGGGGAGGGGTGGAGGATGTAGGAACCCCCCTTTGAAGTAAAAGTTGCGCAGTTAATTTACGGGTGTTTGGGCGTCGGCGACCAAACAGACGATTTATAATAAACTTAAAACTGAAATATCTCATAAACTAAGCATCTCCGCGGGGGGATAGAGGTACCAGGGGGTACCCCTTCACCTTCTCCCTCTGCCCCCCACCTTCAATCAATGGCATCAGAAGTAAATTTAAAAGTATGGATGGAAAAAAAACTCGGATATTCTGCGCAACTTTTACTTCAAAGGGGGCGTTTCTACATCCCCCCCTACCCCCTCCACCCCTCCGCTTCCCCAAAATCGACAGTATAGCAACTTGTTGTTGTTTGTTTGTCGTATGAGGTAGTGCTGGCCTCTGATGTCAGTTTGTCAAGCCGCCCGAGGGCCTCTGACATGGCTTAACGACTGCTATTAATCAATAACAGCCGGGACCGTCAGCTTAACGTGCCCTCCGAAGCATGGAGCGATGGAAAACCGCACATAACTTAGAAAAGTCATTGGTGCGGAGCCTACGTTTTGAACCCGGTGTCGTTGGATTCTAAATTGCACAATAGAACCGTTAGGCCACCATCGCTCTAGCAACTACATTCCTGTCGCACATTCCTCCCCCCGACCCCCCTCCGAGTTTTTTTTTATATACTTTCTTTTTGCTTATTTTTTGGTACAAAGAGATATACTAGCGCCCCCAAGCTGCTACCTAACCTAGCGAGAGGGCACTAGGTAGGTAAGGTTTTTGTTATAAGTGTTAACAAAAATTTGTTTGTTAGTTTGTCCACGCATCATATAAACACTACTGGACCGTTTGCGATGCGGTTTTCACTCTTGGATAGCTTCGGGTGACTTAAAAACTGGCTACTTGGTATCTTAATCCAATGATTAGATGCCGAGCAATTGATAAAAAACTATTTGATGGCGGCTATTTGTACTTTTGGTCCTGGAATAACATGTATGGGCTACTTTTAAATGAAATGACCATGCGGGCACAGCTTCTATATAAAATGTCAATTTTTATAGGTAAGGACTTAACACAGCCTATGTTTTTCTGCCCCACACACAAAAGTTAATGAAAATAAAAAATAAAGTGGCTAGCATGGTTATTGCACAATCAACAGAAAAATTAAACCAACCATATTCTATGGCTTCTTACACTCAAATTTTACGCATGTAATAGTAATTAACTGTAATAATATACAGAGTGGATTTTTGAGATGGGGCAGTTAGGGCAGGTACCTTAGTTACAGGAAAAGTTCCAAGGAACATAAAACGGTTAAGGAAATTTCGTAATATGTATGGGAAAAGTTTTAGCGATTTCTGACTTTTCTAGTACTCTTATCACAGTTGATCTAGTAGAGACTTTTGATCATTTTAGGAAACAGGATTGATTGGCATCAAAAAAAGGTTTTTGTGTAAATTGCCCATTTTCTTGCAAACTGTATTTTTTTCAAAATCTGTGAATGCAGATAAAAATATCTCCAAAAGTTAAGTACAGTCTCTTAGCAACGTTTTTCTGCTACTACAACGGTAAAGGTACCTGCGCTATTACCCCAACTCAAAAATCAATCCTTTATATATAATTTTTATTTCCCCTTTTTTGATAGTCTGCCCGAGTATTGGAAAATCAATTAAGAAAATATATCAACGTTTTTAAATCGCAAGCATACGCTCCCATCAAACGGTGCCTCTTTGGGAGATACTATCCTACCTCAGGTGAGTGTGTGAACCTTTTACATGAAAATCCTGCTCTAGACTGATAATTCTGTGCTAACTAATGCCCGCCTTCAACTGCTAGCAGAGCGACATCCGTACGGACTCCGTTTAACTCGCTACTCGGATTTCAACATACTCCTTGAGCACTCGCTCGACCTGCAATGCAAAATTTTATAGAAGTGCTTCCTCCGTGAACGAGTAAGCGAAGCGGATTGAGCGAGTTAAAATGGGTTCGCTGTGTTATCATGTTGCGCGCTAGTTTTGAGCGGACTCTGCTTAACCTCCGCATCTCCACCTGCTCTTTTTCGTCCTTTGTCAGTCAGTTCAGCGCTTGCCATTTCTCTCTTTTTTTTTTCTCTTTTTTATAGCTCACTCCGCGAAGCCCACCGGCAATGGAAGGCAAAACAGAACTAATTGACTCATTTCCGTTCATATATTTCCCAGTCATCCCTTTCGCAGTGGAAGGCGGGCATAAAGGCTGTTGGTCGCCCGCACAATGCGATATGGTAGCTCAATAACTGAAAATGTTCTAGGTATACTAATCTGTCATTGCACAGAGGTATATGGTGTGAACAACAAGGCCCAGCCACATATTCCAGTTAACTAAGTGCTTCTTTTATCATTGTGTTCTGGATAAAGGCCTATCACACATCAGTGCCGACACGTGACATCCAATGCCGCACCATTCAGTGCCGTGACGCACTATTCACACTCATCAGTTTCGGAGCTGATACGTGCAGTGATTGCAACTGGCTGACACTTAGCCCGTTACCTTAGTGGGCAAAAAATGCCAGAAGCGAAGCCTTCTTGATGAGAAAAATCTTTAAAAGTACTTTTGTGTAGCAGTGTAGAAAAATAGGAGACAGGATATAAAAAAAAAACCTTTAGTTTTGTAAACTCACGTAATGATCAGAATGTGAGCGAGTTGCTTGTTGTTCTTGATTCCGCGCCAAGTAAAATATTCTCAACTAGAAATTCACGCCGGAACACTGAGAGCATCGAAGCGTCACTGATTGTACTGAGCGTCACTAATACTGACAAGTATGAATGGTGTTATTAAAAATGTATGAAGTATATTGATTCTATTAAAGAAAGAAGTAATGTTAATTTTCAGTGACATTTCATGATACGGCACTGAACGTCATGTGTTAGCATTAATTTGTGTGGTGTGCAGATATGCCTTAACTATGGAATAGAAGTTTTGTATAATAAGTAGTAATTCATTATTAACTGATATTATGAAATAGCAACACTGCAGTAGGCAATATTTATCTCACCTGTTACTGTAGACCATGTTGTTCTAATATCTATAAATCATATTAGAACAACATGTAGTTAGACATTTGAATAATAGTTTATTTGTAGTGAGTTTCATTGGGTTCCACTTGATTTCATAATGTACAACATGGTGCTTTAAGGCCGATTCTTCATCTTCATTTTTGGGGTCTCTACAGTTTCCTGTGAAGTCTGCCATACCTACAAGTTAAAAAAACTGTAAAATCGCGCCCACTGATCAATCCCCAAAGCGAATGGTAATGACATCTATCTTTGAGCTCCAGTGTCGCAGAAACGCTACACTAGGATAGATACTATTCTAATATTCTAGGGTATTGTTCTCATATTTTTTGTTTGTAATTAAGTCCTCTATTGATTTATTAATATATTTATTAAGCGTGTTCGAAATGCTCTTGGCCGTTTATTTTATTCCAGAATTTTTATATTTTTTCTGTGGTGCCAAAAACAACAGTACAATGATGCGCGCAGGGATAGATGACGAACCAACACAAACATTATTGTTTAGAATAAAAAACGGAACCCATAAAGGATCACTTGTGTATAGATAGATAGATAACTCATTATTGAACAAATAACTAAAACATTTATACAAAATATATGGGAGGGCGGTCTTATCGCTAAAAAGCGATCTCTTCCAGACAACCTTTGGATGGAAAGGAAATATTATGACCTGCCCACTTCTCCTACTTCTATGTTGATAACTATGGTTCTCTTTCGTGTCTCCTCGTGTATCTGTCAACTTGCCAATTTGCTCCGTATCTACTGGACCGATTAAGTTGAAATTTGGTAGGTAGGTACTCATGGATTTCTGTGACCCAAACCCAAACAAGGAGGTGTAACATACATTCTCCACGTGAGTTCTACTCGTACTTGTCTGCTTTTTATATAGTATTAGAATAACGCTGGTAGCATTAATATGCAAATCACTCGTCAATTGAGTCACTTCATTTACAACATGACGTCTAGAGGCCGCCATGTCAATTCTCAAATATTACAAAACTACAATGTTTATTGTATCTTTCTATTTTCAGATGAAAGACTGCTGGAATATGATATCGATGAAGTAGTATTTGATGAGCAGTCTGAGTTCCAGAGGATTCAGATCGTCCATTCAAAGTCGCTCGGCAATATGCTGGTGCTAGATGATTTGCAAAGTAAGTTTATTGCGACTTTTTTGCTTGAGTTCCCCTCTGCCTCCTAAATTTCAGTTAAAAGAACTAGGGTACTATCATCATCATCATCATTATCAGCCAGTATCAGTCCACTGCTGGACATAGGCGTCTCTTAAAGTACGCCACTGAGCCCGATCTTCGACTCTTCCTTTCCAACTGCACCGCCAGCCATTTAGCTCCAATCAAGCCAAGTGTACTGTAACGGTTATCGGTCCTTCGGCAAATATTATGACCAGCCCACTTCTGCTACTTCTATGTCGATAACTTTGGTTCTCTTTCGTGTCTCCTCGTTCCTGATTCGATCTTTCAGAGAAACTCCGAGCATAGCCCTTTCCATAGCACACGAAGCAACTTTAAATTGCTGAACTACTCATATCACGAGAGTCCATGTCTCAGCTCCATATGTCATAACATGTCGGGAATCTACTATAGCGCATATACCAATTTACAAACGGATATCTAGAATTTAGTTATTTAATAATAGCTGTACCCGTGGTGGCTTTGCACGCTTGGTCATTTCTCTAGGTTAAAAATACTCTATATACTATTTCAAGATCTAATATACTAATATACCAACATTTGATCAACATTCCTTCAGCCGTCAAAATGTTTTCATCGATTGCTCAGCTTCTACTCATTGGATTAAGATACCAAGTACCCCAGTTTTTAAGTCAAATCTTAAGCAATCTAACAAAAATCATCGCATCGCAATCGGTCCATTAGTATTTAAGTGATGCGCGAACAAACAAACATACTTACAGACAAACAGACATGATTTTAAAATGTTTATATTCTTGTTCAGTAGCTCATTTTAAGTACCCTCGAGCATTTATTTTAATTATCTCCTTTGTACAGACTTTTCCGTACTTATTGCTTTATTATAAGTCAACTCTTTACAAATTCCATAGTGAGCGACAGAATCAAACGTAATAAGCAACTTTGTTGGCATGTCATGTCAGAACTACTAGACTGAGTGGAATGCGGTTATCATAGTATCCTGGCTACGGAACACGCACTTGGCTGGTTGTTGTCTATACTAATATTATTTGTTTTTATTGTAATTTTGTATGTTAGTTTGTAAAGGTTAAACTAAAAAAAAAAAATTTTTTAAAAATTTTAAAAATTCTTTGACATATAGAAAGCTACATTATCAGAGAGTAACATGGGCAGTATTTATTTTTCAAAAAATAAGAGATTCCCACGAAAATTGTAATAATGTAACCCAAGGTACAATACGCGCCACAAAAGATGAGACTTGACACACCACGTGGTTTGACTTGCGCAGTAGACGATTTTTAGGTCGGAAAGAGCGCGGGAGGCGCGGTACGGAGCTGCGCATACGCGGTAGTTGCCTCCTGTTCTCCTCGCCCCGCGCACGCACCGCTTGACTCCTCCGCAGTACAGACGAGTTCAACCTGTGTTTATAAATTTCTACTTTGTTTATAGATGTGTAGTATACGAGTGCAACTTTGTGAAAGCTGATATGCAATCATGGCTAACCCAAAAAAGGCTTCCTTACACTCAAGATATGCTTAAACTACTATTGTACAATAGGTAAAAATACATAAAGAACATTATAAGATATTCAGCATTGACAAAATACTATCTGAACACGGTCATGACGTATTGCGACTACCCTGATTTAAATCTAATCGAAATGGGGGCGTCAATAAAAGGTTATGTAAGTACATAGTATGAATGTGCAATGGAACCTCAAACATGTGATAGAGTTTGTAACAGAAAAGGCAAATTAACTGGGACCAAATGAATGGAAAAAAACGTTTACACTATGTAAACGTTTTTTTTAACGTTTTATGTGATCACTTACTATAAGTGATCACATAATTGTCAATTTGACGGATACTGAGATCATTATGACAGTAGAAGATTTTGCCAGACAGCAACCCGGGTAGTTCCTCAACGTTATCTGACGAAAACTATGATTTACTGACAGTAACAGTGACTAGGACAATCTGCCATTTTTTATCTATAACTTTATTATTTCGTAATAAATATTGTGATGAATTTTAATATAGTTTTGCTATACACATAATTCCGAATGTCGTTGAAAAATCCCTGAATAGATTTACAAATTATGGATAACTATTTCGTACACGAATATACATGCGCAAGCTCCCCACTACTGACGCTCGTCAGTCTCATCTTTCGTCGCACGGATTATATCAAAAACACAGAACGGAAACGAAAATTACATGTCAAGTGTGTCAAGTACGTGAGTAATAATGCAGCTGTCTATGGTCAAATAACTAGCTTAAAAGCCAAAAAAACACGCCTGCCCTGCCAAAAAAGAACTTATTAGCCAATAAATTATATACTCTTGGAATGTGCCTAGCAAGGCCTTCAATTTGATACTCATATTGTAAATATTTTTTTTACGCTTTTTTAAATGGACCCTTAATGCCGCAATATTATATTTTTCAAAATATAATGGACTGTTACTCTGGGGGATGTAAGGATTCTTACGATACCCCACATATCTAAATCTGTTCAGGCATCTAAAAGTTATGGTGGAATAAATAAACGCACATACATACAAACATACAGACATGAATGCTAAAAACATAACACTCCTTTTTTTGGGCAGTCGTGTAAACACAAAACGATCGTTGCTGCCAAAGATTTTGAATTAAGCTGTCTGGTGTATTTTTTTTAGAAGGGGTACCAAAATGCTAAAAGTAAAAAAAATGCCGCGCTGTGTGCGCTACCCGTGCGAAGCCGGGGCGAGTCACTAGTAAAAAATAAGCCACTAGATTTTGCGTTAATGAAGTTAAACTTTATAACGCTGGGCATTCGGATTAAAATGGTGCATATTAACCACAGACCATATATCGAGATGGCGGATATAACGCTTTGCGGTAGCGTCAACAAGAAAACGCCCGTGCGCACAAAATCAGTTTATTACCACGTTTTTAATGAGTCACTTTCTTGCTGTATGTCTGTATGTCGTTCCGGGTGGAATATTACTACAAAAATTTCGAGTGGGAAGTACTCGAAATTTTTGTAGTAATATTCCATTAGCTTTTTGATTAGCTATCTGGCTGAAACTTTCAGGGTAGCTCACAAAACGACAACAAAGAATTCCAAAAAAAAAAACATTGATATAAAAAACGTGGTGTTGAGATTAGTTTTTTAATCTACACTTGCTGCTTGGAATGAATAAACTTAAGTATATTTTTTCCAGATATATCAGAGGCTGATTTAATATACACTGAGACGTTGATGCAGAGAGGCAAGGAGCATTATGAAGGGAAGGAAATTGTCATATTGGGTAAGAAAGTCATAACATTTTGGTGCCCTATATTGCTATATAAACTAACGTGAGCCTGATTCTTTATTCAGTAATATTTTACGACTGTCACTCACGGGTTATTTCGTCGAACAATTTGACTGGTGTTCGTACGCCCCCTGCATTGGCGATTTTTCGAATCTTCGGCTCTTCTTTTCCAACCGCCGCCAGCCATCTGGCGTATTTCGTCGCTCCACCTAGCTGAAGGGCATCCTACATTACGTTTGCCGAGTCGTGCAATAAAACAGTAATCAAAGTGAAATCTGTACATGAAAGAGAATTCAGAAGAAAAAAATAGTTGTTTGAATATACGAAAGTAATAGAAATAAATATAGAATTTTTGTCTGTCTGAATGTGACTTCATCACGCAAAAACCACTGGATGGATTTTGATGCTGTTTGCTGAACTTTATTCATTTGAGTCTTGCGGAGGTTTTTATCTTTGTTTCATCAAAATCGGTTAATCCAAAAAGGAGTTGTAGTCATTTTTATATTTAGTTGCGCCACAGAATAAAGAATAAGATACTAACAACAAAGGAAGACACAAGTAAATTAAATAATTATGTCCTATTTAACACAGCCAATAAAAATATGAATAAACTTTTAAATTGTAATTTATTTACATAGATTTCGCCGTATCTACAAATTTGGCTTTTAGTATCCCAAAATTAAACTAGGTGGCGTTGGCGATCCTTAAAATACGCAAACGTTTGTCGCACCAGTTATCTATACTTATAATAAAGCAATACGAACGAAATAGTATGTACAGAGATGAAAAAAAACGTTTAGGGTTCTTAAAATAAGCTACTGAACAAGAATATAAACATTTTAAAAATCGTGTCTTTCTGTTTGTTAGTTTGTTTATCTGTATGTTTGTTCGCGCATCACGTAAAAACTACTGGATCGATCGCGATGCGGTTTTCACTGTTAGATAGCTTAGGGTTTGACTTAAAAACTGGGGTACCTTGGTATCTTAATCCGTAAAATAGATCAATAAAAACTATTTGAATGCTGAACGAATTTTGAAGAAATGCAGTATATTGTACTTTATAGGTACTTTTGGTCCTGGAATAACACGTATGAGCTACTTTTAAATGAAATGACCACGCGGGCAAAGCCGCGGTCCAGCTAGTCTAAATATATTTAAAAAAACGGATTAGTTCCATAATTTAGAGCACAAGAATGGCTGGACCAATTTTTATGATCTTAAATTTGTTGGATCTGTCTACACCCGAATAGCAGAATAACTATGAAAACATTTAAAAAAATGTATTTTTTTATAGAACGGATTTTTAAAAGCTTTTATTTAACTTGCAATGTATGTATATATTATATGTATGTTTGTTTGACAAATCTTGCGAGCAGAATTAGAACCACTTCCTCTTATCTTACGGAATATTCTTTTTACATGTTGGTTCAGTTCCGATGACAATGCATTTTTATGGTAAGCATGACCTGAATCGCCATTCAGGATTAGCTCTATATAAAGGAACTCTTCAATGGTTAACAGCACAGACACGATATTTTGTGTACGCATTTTATTATGATAGCCGGTTTAAATTTTGCCATGACATGGTCTCCAGTTAAGAGAACTCTTCAACGATCAACAGCACTGACACGAATATTTGTGTACTTACGCATTTTATTATGATAGCCGGTTTTAAGTTTTATCAGGACAAGGTCGCTGCACTCAGGGTTGGCTCCTGACTAGGGAACTCCTCAACGGTTAACAGCACAGACACGAAATGTTGTATACCCATTTAATTGTGATAGCCCGTTCTAAGTTTTACCATGACATGGCTTCAGCATAAAAGCTTTATTAAATGATTTTTAATTAACGTAATTGATGATATCTCGAGAACGGATTGACTGATTTCTATGTTTTTTTTTTGTTCATTTCTGTCTCGAGAAGGTTACTCGCGCATTGGAAAAGTAAGTAAATAAAACAAATGGAGTGGGGGGGGGGGTCGGGGGTTGTTGGTAGGGGTTTAGAAGGGGTTTACAAATTTCGTCCCCTTCCCTCTCCTCCCTACCCCCGTGTAGGGAGAAGAGGGAAGGGGACGAAATTTGTATGCGTGCAAAGACGCGAGGCGCAGCTAGTATTATAATAAAATGAAAATTTCAACGAGACCGTGCCGTGTGGATCTCTCAAATACTAGGACAATTCTGGTATCGCACCGACTCTATGTAAAATGTGTTTTAAATTTATAATTGTCGAGCATTGACGATGTTTCCTTCATGAAGGCGGCGGCGACGGCGCCCTACTCTACGAGCTGCTGAAGGAAAGCCCCAAGAAAGTGTGGATGTTGGAGATCGACGAGATGGTGATGCAGGCCTGCAACAAGCACATGAAATCCATCTGTGGGGACGTGCTCGAGACTCGTAAAGGGTCGAACTATGAGGTGAGACGCGCTTCAATCTATCTACTAGCGTTATGTACAAATAGAACCCTTTCATATGCTACCACACCTGACCTGATTGTCTCACTACCCAATACACGGATGATTGGAAGATGGGTGCAAAGCTGTAGGCGATGGATCGCAAGGTCTACACGATGTACTGGAGACTTCGGTTCGTAGCTCCTAGTAGTTCAGGTTCCTGGTTCGATGTGGACTGTAGTTCAATTAAACACTGTTGCTTGTTCAAGTTCCGTTGACTGAATGGTCGGATCCAATGTTTATTTCAAAAAACATATCGCTATATATACAGTAATACGGTCTTAAAACTAATGCGGTATACACGCCGCAGTTAAAAGGGGCGTGGCCTATTTTGCATGTTGTCTGCGTTCATGCTGTCGCGGGCAGGCTCGGCGTCCACAACATCTCTCCCCCCGGCGCAGCTCGCGTAGCCTCTTCTTCCCTTAGCAGGACGGCGAGTTTGCTGGTAGGGCGTCGGAAGGTGCCGCTCTTAGTTTTTACGTCGGCGACTCGAACGCCGCCATCTGGACCGGGATAGGTGCGCTCAACAATCCCGATTGGCCAGACGTTCCGAGGCAGCGTGTGGTCGACCACAACCACGATGTCGCCGGCTTGCAGTTGTCGTCGGCGGTTAGCTGGCTCCCCCCGTGGTACAAGCGTGGGGAGGTATTCCCGCAGCCAGCGCTTCCAGAAATGGTCAGCGAGCGCTTGGCTTGCTCGCCAAGTTCGTCTGTCAGCTTCATCGTAGGGGCCTGTGGTAGGTAGGCCGATCGATGACCCCAGCAGGAAATGGTTCGGTGTGAGCGCTTCTGGGTCGAGTGCACTCACGCTGACGTAGGTGAGGGGGCGAGCATTGATAGAGTGCTCGGCTTCGATGAGGAGGGTCTGCAGAACCTCTTCGGAAGGTGCCTTTTCTCTTAGCGTCGTGTGCAGAGCGGTCTTCACGGAGCGTACTAAGCGCTCCCACGCTCCACCCTGGTTGGGCGCGCCTGGTGGGATGAAATGCCACTTCATCCGGTGTAATAGCTCTTCGTCACTTAGGGCGGGTGTCCATTCCGCGTATGCCTTCTTCAGCGCCACGTCGGAGCCCCGGAAGGCCGTTCCGTTGTCCGAGACCATAAGACGTGGCCAGCCTCGACGTGCAGCCATCCGTCGCAGCGCCATCAGAGCTGAGTCAGTGGACAACGAAGCTACGAGCTCTAGGTGCACGGCGCGCGTCGTGAGACAGGTGAATAGGGCACCCCATCTCTTTTCTCGGCGGCGCCCCACCTTGACCTGCATTGGCCCGAAGTAGTCCACCCCGCAGTTAGTGAACGGACGGTGAAATGGGTCAAGGCGGGCGCGTGGCAGGTCCCCCGTGGCTGGCGGCCGCGGTCTTGCTCGTCGTACTCGGCAGAGGGCGCATTTACTTTCTACGGCGCGTACAGTAGGTCGCAGGTGAATGACCCAGTACCGCTGCCGTAGGTCGTTCGTCACGCGCTCTCTGTTACCGTGACCGGCGGCGCAGTGCTCCCTTAGCACGATGAGCTTTGTCACGTGGTGACGGCCGTCAAGGATAACAGGTCGCTTGGTTTCCAGGGGCGCGCTGGATGCGTCGATGCGCCCCCGCACCCACAGAAGTCCGTCTTCGAGCACCGGGTCTAGCTTGAATAGTCGGCTTGCTCTAGGGACGGGGCAAGCAGACTCGATCCTCCTCAGTTCGGTCCCGAAGTTGTCTTCTTGGGCGCGTCGTATGAGCGCTTTCTCAGCGCGTTCAATGTGATCTGCTTCCATGCGCGTCGTGCGGCGCCGGCATATGTCGATGAATGCCAGCACACGCGCTGCTGCCCGCACCAGCGTCTCGTATTTAAAGAAACGAGTGGGTTCAGGCAGCCATCGGTCACTATATTCATCCCGCTCGTTCGTGTGCGGGATCTCTAAATGTTCGTCCTGCTCGCTCGTGTGCAGGACCTCTTGTTGGTCAGCGAACGCTTGGTGTGTGGGCCATTCTTCTTCGGGTTCGCGAAGGAAGCTGGGCCCCTGGAACTAGCGATCGCTAGCGGCTATGGGCGTGCGGCTCAGTCTCGTCGCGTCGTCGGCTACGCTTGTGTCCCTCTAGCGCGTAGCTACGGCGTAGGCGCAAGCGAGTTATCTCGCTCAGCTGGCGTAGCCATTCCGCGTAATGTTCGGCTTCTTCTGCAGGTATCGGCTCGTCCCATGGCATGTGAAGACGCCACAGGCTCTGCAGGATGATCTTCGCTCGAATGTTGTACTGACTGAGGAGACCAAGCGGGTCATAAATGGACATGACCGCGCTGAGGGCCTCTCTCTTCGTGGGTGCGCGGATCTGCGCGCGCACCTCAGCCGGTACGCGGTGCATTGCGGTGTTGAACCCCAGTTCGTCTCTGTTGGAGTCCCAGCAGAGCCCGAGTATCTTGCTCTCAGGGCTACCTGCTCCCAACTGAGTGGGCGTAGTCGCTCGTAGCTCTGGCGGTACGTCTCGTAGCACGTTCGTGTTGCTAGCACTCCAACTGCGCAGCGTGAAGCCGGCGGCCGCGTGCACCTCGCGTAGCTCTTGTATAGTGCTACGAGCTTCCTCTTCATCGGCGTAGCTGTCTGCGAGATCATCCATGTAGTGGCTGTCGGTGATGGCCGCTAGAGCGCGTGGATGAGTCTGCGCATGCGCGTGTGCATTGTGATTGCGCACGCTGTGTGCCATGAAGGGTGAGCTGGCGGCGCCGAAAATCATGCTCGCCATCTTGTAGTGGCGGGGCGGGTTAGTTCGGTCCCGGCCTCGCCATAAGAACTGCTGTGCGGGCTGGTCTTCAGGTCGGATCTTCACTCGTAGAAACGTGACGGCGATCGGCCGTTCTCTGAATCTGAAGACGATTCCTTGTAGTGATAGTAGAAGGTCCGGGCCCTCCAGCAGCTGGTCGTTCAAGCTCACGCCGTGACATTGGTGAGCTGCGTCAAAAACAAGCCGTTGTTTACCAGGCTTGTTCGGGTTCTGTACTGCGAAGTGCCTGAGGTACCAGCAGATGGGGCTCCGTCGTTCAGTCCCGTCGCATGGCACCGCATAATTCTTAGCCAACAGATTTTCTATTTGCGCGGCGTATTGGTCCGCGAAGTCTGGGCAGGCGTCCATCTTTCGTTCGATGCTTTGTAGACGCCGTAGAGCCGCGCCGTAGTTCGACGGCATGGTGACGTCATCTCGCCGCCAAGGCAAGCCCACTTCGTAGCCGCTGTCTGTTTTCTTTATCGTTTCTTCGAAGATCTTCGTCGCTCACTCTCGAATGGATAGCGACGCCGAGCGCTTCGATGCGGAAGTGCGCCTCCACAAGCTCGTGTAGGCGCTGGTCGTGCTCGTTCGTACGCTGGTCGGGCGCGTATACGTACAGCACGCTCTCGTTTTCGTAGATCGGGCTGCGGGGTGCGGTTCCATGCATCACCCAGCCAAGTCGGGTCCTCGACGCGGCCGGTTCATTTGGCCCGCCAAGACGAAGCTCACGGGATACAATGAGCTCCCAGTGGTCGGCGCCTACTAAGATGAGGGGGCGCGCCAGGTCGTAGCACACCTCAGCTTCCATCAAGTCCCGCAGATGATTGTGTCGAAGAAGCGAGCTTGGGACGGACTGCCGGTGTAGTTTCAGATCGCGCACCGTGCGCGCTTTGATGTCGTGACGTGTCGCCACCTTAGCTCCCCTTAGAGAGAGAGCGCTGCGACATGTTCACGCCGTTCAGATGTAGGGGCTGCGTAGGGCCTTCTGCGCCGATCTTCTTCGCTAGTTCATGGTCGATGAGCGTGATGGTGGCGCCTTCGTCCAGCAGCGCGTAAGTGTCGACCTCCCCCCGTGGACCGGTGACGACCACGGGACAGATCTTAAGCATCACGGTCTTCAGGCCAGTAGCATTGGTGGGTGCTACCGACAAGACCGCTGCGTTGTGGCTCGGTGAATGTTTGGGTTGCGCAGCAGATGGCTCGTTAGGTCGCGCAGCTGATCGCGTATTATGTCGCGTGTCTTCGTGCAGTGTTGAGTGGTGCGGGCGGCGGCATTGGTTAATGCCGCACAGCTTCGCCTTGCATTGGTACCGGCGATGTTTCTTGTCGGCACATCGGAAGCAAACGCCTTTCTCTTTGACCAGCTCCCAGCGCTTATCAACGGTCAGTGCCCGGTAGGTTGGGCACTGATGTAGCGCATGGGCTTGGTTGCAGCTCTGGCATAGGTCAGTCTTTGTTTCTTGTTCCGCGCCCTCGTCGGTAGTGTACACGGCGTTCCCTTTCTTCTTAAATGCCGCTGGCCTCGTCTCACGGGCGGCAGAGGTCGCTGCCGGTGCGTATGTAAAACGCAGTGCCATGTCTGCTTCTCGCATGAGGAATCGAGATAGCATGACAATTTCTGGCTCCGAAGGTGACTGGTGTTCGTTGGCGAAGTGGCACCACTGCGTTTTGATGTGCGGGCTTAGCTTCTCCAGCACCTCACGCGCCAGCATCGGGTTATACAGGTACCCCCGCCGGTCGATGTTCTGTAGCACGCAGACGACGTTCTGAAGTTTGACAGCGAACGTGTTGAGGTCGGTCGCTGTCATCCCTGGCTTCGGGAACCTTCTTAGCTCTTCTAATGCTCGGTCGATGATGAGCTCCGGTCTCCCAAAGCTCTGTTCCAATGTTTTGATGATGACGTCAGGATCATTGGCTGTGTGCAGTAATGCAGCCATGGCGTCACGTGCGTCGCCCTTGAGGCAACTTCTCAGCCGCTGTAAGTTCTCAGCGGCTGAGATGTGGTACAGGGCTGTGGAGTCCCGTACTGCTGCCTTGAATGGCAGCCACTCGTTTGGTGCCCCAGTGAAGACGGGCAGGTCGGAGTTGTAGCGGGCCCGAGGTCTGGCCATTCGTTCAATGGCCTCGGCGAGTTGTTCGATCCCGGATCTGCGGTCAGATCGACCCGGGGTAGGTGATCTTGTAGAACGCTCAAAGCGTGCTCGTCGTGGTTCTTCTTGTTGCCTCTCGGTGTTGAGGCGCGGCACATCCCCGCTCTCCCCCCGTAGGGTGGAGGGGTTTGTGCGTTGCAACCAATCGTCTACCTTCTGGTGGTTGTCGTTGTTCCGCACGGTTGGCTCGTCGTGAAGGCTCTGGTCTTCTTCAATATTCGCGATCTGAGCCGCCAATCGCTTCTTCACTAGGTCCGCTTCCATTTCCAACTCCTTTCTCTTCAATTCAGCAAGTATCTCGGCCGCCTCTAACTCCGCCAGCCGCAGCCTTAGGGTGGAGTTCGTTGCGAGTGCGCCGGTGACCTGCTTTGTTCGATGTTGCCGGACGGGCCGGCGGTCGTGCCAGCAGCCGTGCCAGCGGCCGGCACAGATGGTGATGCCGGCGGCTCTAGGGATAGCCTTCGAAGGCGCTCTTCGTCCAACCGCTTCCGCTCTTCCAGCTCTGCCAGGTCGCTTTGGCTCCTCGTGACCACCATGTTCGATGGGCGGCAGACGTTCACTGGATAAGCTGTTGGTCGCTTAAGTTCTTCTGGTTCTATCCGGCTCCGATGGACCAAGATGTAGGCGATGGATCGCAAGGTCTACACGATGTACTGGAGACTTCGGTTCGTAGCTCCTAGTAGTTCAGGTTCCTGGTTGGATGTGGACTGTAGTTCAATTAAACACTGTTGCTTGTTCAAGTTCCGTTGACTGAATGGTCGGATCCAATGTATATTTCAAAAACTTATCGCTATATATACAGTTATACGGTCTTAAAACTAATGCGGTATACACGCCGCAGTTAAAAGGGGCGTGGCCTATTTTGCATGTTGTCTGCGTTCATGCTGTCGCGGGCAGGCTCGGCGTCCACAACAAAAGCTTTAAGGCGAAGTAAGCATAGACCATTTAAAACCATTAGAGCAAAAAGATGACGAAGATTAACGACGACTTAGAGGAAGTCTGAAACATAAAAATTTGGTAAAAAAAATATAGGTAGACTTCGTCTGAGACAACCTATGCTCTAATGGTTATAAATGGTCTATGCTAGCTTCGCTTTAAAGCTTTGCACCCATCTTCCAATCATTCTGTATAAAGACCGACACTTACAGTCTCAGTCAATAAACTGAGTGAGACACGCTTCAATAACAGAGTACCTATTATTGAGGTGAGAAGAGCATACACTACACAGCTAGATGGGAAACCGGATGATCATAAAAACCTTGGTCGACCAAAATTAAAGTGACTGGATGGCGTCGAGTGTGACCGGAAGAAGACAATCGGTGTCATAGACTAGACAGTATGCAAGACCGACCTGTCTGGAGAGATATTCTAGACCAGGCAAAGGCCCCTCCCCGGGCTGTAGAGTTTCAGATGATGATTATAGTAAATTTTATATGTTTACTTGCACTTGAGTACTGTTTAACTGACCTGCCTCACTATTCCAGATTCTAATCGGTGACTGTATGGTGACGATGAACAAGTTAATCGCCGATGGCAAGAAGGTGGACTACATATTTGGCGACTTGACGGATATCCCCATCTCGGAGACAGCCTGCGGCGAGCTGTGGGAGTTCATGATGGCCACGCTCAACGCCGCCTTCAAGATACTGAAGCCGGATGGCAAATTCCTCACACATGTAAGTATAGGACCAATTTAAGTTCCTCAACTATCTAAGTTACTCGACCGTCTAAGTTCTTCACCCATCTGTGTTCCACACCCATCTATGTTCCACACCCATCTAAGTTACTCGCCCATACAAGTTCTTCACCCAACTATATTCCATAGCCATTTAAGTTACTCACCCATCTAAGTTCTTCACTCATCTATGTAACATGTAAGTAAAGGACCAATTTAAGTTCCTCAACTATCTAAGTTACTCGACCATCTAAGTTCTTGACCCATCTGTGTTCCATACCCATCTATGTTCCACCCCCATCTAAGTTCCACCCCCATCTAAGTTCCACAAGCATCTAAGTTCTTCACCCACCTATGTTCCACACCCAACTAAACTAAGTTACTCGCCCATCTTGGTTCTTCACCCATCTATGTTCCACACCCATCTAATTTACTCGCCCATCTAAGTTCTTTACCCATCTATGTTCCACACCCATCTAAGTTACTCGTCCATCTAAGTTCTTCACCCATCTATGTTCCACGCCCATCTAAGTTATTCGCCCATCTAAGTTCTTCACCCAACTATGTTCCACACCCATCTAGGTTACTCATTCATCTAAGTTCTTCACCCATCTATGTTCCACACCAATCTAAGTTACTCATTAATTTAAGTACTTCACCCATCTATGTTCCACACCCATCTAAATTATTCATTCATCTGAGTTCTTCACCCAACTATGTTACGCACCCATCTAAGTTTCTCGCCCGTGAAATCGTTTTTATACGCTTTATATTAGCTTCACTTGTATGTTTGTAACCGACTCCTTTGGACGCTATTTTGACCCACTTTAAACGGTCAGATTTCATTAAAATTTTGCACACCTGTCAAAGACCGATGACAATGCAATAATTAGAAGAAAAAAAAGTAGAAAATAAATAATAGTTTAAAAAAACTAAAAAACACGCTTTATATAGAAAACCAAACTAAAAAAAAGCGTGGGGTGCTTTTTAAGATATTATCGAAATGATAATCTTTCTTCTCATACCTGTCAATGAAATATTTATAACTATTGACCCATGCACCCCACGATTTTTTTTAAATGAAACATTTTTTACTTATTTACACTATTAAAATTTATTTTCTATTTTTTAGTTTGGTTTTATATATAAAGCGTGTTTTTTAGTTTTTTTAAACTATTATTTAATTATCGATTACTCGGCTTCTATTCGTCGGACTTTTAGATACAAACTACACCAGATTTTATGTCAAGTCCTAAGCTATGAAACAGTGAACAAACGCATTTAAATCGGTCGAGTAGTTTATAAGCGATGCGACAGAAAGACACCTTTTAAAATATCCACTCCAATATATAAAAGTGAAACGTTGTCTGTTTGTTTGGGGAGTTTTGACGCCAAAACGGCTGATCCTATTTGGATGAAACGTTGTAAATAGGTACTGTACAATATAGAGACCAACATAGGATACTTTTTATCCCGGAAAATGTTAAGTTGCCACGGGAAAACTAGTTGCCATGGAAAGGAAATAATAACAAGTCTGTCAAAAAGCATCAAGAGCGTTGGTGCTATACTTTTGCATTGGTTTTTAGTATCCTAAATGAACATAGGATGCTTTTTTCCGCAATAAACTGTAGTCCGCGCGAACGACGTCGCGGACGAAAGCTAGTATGTTATATTCTTGTTCAGTAGCTTATTTATGTTCGTTTTTTTTTGTACTTAACTATTTTCATTGTATACAGACTTCAATTAAATAGATAAACCATACACCTAAAGCTTTGTTCAATGATATTCCACCTAAATCTTTGTTCAATGATATTCCGCCTAAATTATGGCTATTGATTGAACTTTACCGAAGTAACAACTAATTTATTATTATTATAAAAAATTACGTAGTTACTCACGTACAGAAGTTGAATTATTTCAACTATAGTTTCAACCACATCCAGCCAGTGGTATTTCTCAAGTGCTGGAGTGCAGAACGCTCGCGAACGTGTCTCGCCTCGCAGAGCGGACAACCGCTCGCAGCGCGCGCGTTGACAGCAACTGGAGTGGATCCTCTTCATTGCTCGAATAATCTTTAGGAATTGAGTGTTCCTCACACAGAACTCACTTCATCTCCACCAGTCACATCCGCACTATAATACGCTCCTCGAAGACATGGTCGTCAAGCAGGTGGCAGAAACCATCCCCCGTCTCTGTTGAAGTTCTGACGCCTACTAATTGATATATTATTCACCAGGGTAACGGCGCCACTGCTCCGGAATCTCTACAGCTGTACGAGCAAGAACTCTACAAACTGAAACCTCCCGTCAAATACGCCAAGTGCAAGGCCTTCGTGCCCTCCTTCCTAGAAGAATGGATCTTCTACCAGATATCCTTCAAGAACCAAGACGGCGACGCATAACACATACCAAAGCTGGTACGCCTCAAGTCCCAAAGCTATTTAACTAAGTCACATTATTGCCATACGAATAGTTGATAGTTACACAGTTAATAGTAAAATAATTGTAATAATAGTGTTCAGCCAAAGGTGTTTAATTACGACAAAACATGGCTCCGTTTTTTTCTTTCTGAGGCAAAGTTTGAGTGAATAATCTGCAATATTAAACGGGAGAAGATTTTAAGTGGTCATACTTAAATCAGCATTTGAAATGGGACAACAAAAAACATTTAAAACATTTTTACAGCGGTATCAAATAACGAGCACGGAAGGACCGTTTTTTAGGGTTCCGTGGAAAACGAAGAACCCTTAAGTTTCGCCATGTCCATCCGTCCGTCTGTATGTCACAGCAATTTTATTCAGAAACTATTAACACTACAAAGTTGAAATTTGTTTTACCGCTACATAGATGTATAAAAAATGATTTTCCTTGTGGCTCCCATACATGAAAGATAAAGAAAAAAAGAATTTTTAACCCCCTATTTCTAAACTCGTTGAACAGGTGTTTTAAAATTATAATGAGGTTGATTTGACAGTTTTCTTCTTCTATTTGGTTCCATTTACGAAACGTTAGACTCCGAAATGACCTTTTTGCTTGAATTGCATGTCAAACAAAAAGGTCAAGAAAAATAAAATATTATAATTTTTAAATCTACTGTACTAGCGCCTAACATGAATTTATTATCAAAATTATCACGGCTGTCCAAAGTTTACTACTTTACGAGATATAGCCGACCAAGAAAACGCATTCTATGCCGCGTCAACTCTGAACAAATTCCATAGTGAGTTAGACAATCCAACCGTAGAAACAGCTTTGTTGCCATAAAACGTAAAAACTAGACCGATAACAATGCGGTTTTCACTGTTGAGTAGCTTAGAGTCCTGGCAACGGAACCCTAGGTCTTTGCGTGTCGAAACAAATGGTTTTTTGTTCTTTGAAAAACACCCACCCGTTTTTACGCTTCGTCGTGGTTCTTGCAAAAGTGCCGAAATATCAGTCTCAAAACAAAAGAAATACATGGTAAATATAAATATCCCGTTTCTAATGTTGATTTCAATATTGGTTCTACGCTTCGCTAGAATTCTGCTAAGTATTAATTTTCTTAGTTAGTTCGTTCGTTGTCTCTCTTGCATACTTACGAGTATACCCGTTTATTCATGGTATTCAAGCGTTCATCCGATTTTGCTCTTTCCGAAACACTGGTAGAGTCAGAAAGGAATTTCTTACAGTGCCAGATTTCAGCACTAAAAAACACATGTAGAAGTCCATTGTCAAGGCGACACGACACTGCGTCATCCTGAGACATTGGATTTTAAGCCTCATGACCAATAATTTCGTTGGAAATATTGTTCAAACAAAATAGTATTATTAATTCTATGAAGCACAGTAAAGGTTACTGCAATTGTACTTAAAACGAGGTGTTCAATCAAACCAAACGCGTCCTGCGGCTGGACACGGCGATCGAAGCGTTTGTTTTGAACATGTCATTACTAGTACAATTGCAAGGAACTGATCGCTACCGTGCACGCCACCGCGATCGCAAGCTTGACGCGTTGGTTTGACATTTAACATTTCTACATGGCGGTTGAATATCTGACAAAGGCAAAAATTTACAACATATATACAACAGTTGAGCTTATGTCTTGTCGTTCTGTATTTTACATAACAGTATTTTGTTAAGTACCTACTAATATAATTAATTTTATAGATATTTTTACAGCTGTGCATTTGAAAATCTAAGTTTGTAAATACTAAATAAGTAAGATGGATTATAACTTTACGATCACATACTTAGACCGAAGCCGGGGCGAGTCACTAGTATTAGATATAATATCTGTAAAAATTTAAACAACTTTGTCAATTTTATTTGTATATCTGTAAATTAATATATGAATGGTGTACTGACGATTTAACCAGTGTGACCAGTATTAATTTCTCTATTTTTCGTGTTACTCGGACGGAGCGATTTTAAAATCCACGTTTTATCACGTCCTGATAATAGACGTTATTTCAATAGGGTTTTGTTTGATATTTGTACCGACTCGCATCGAGGAACCCATCACACGGCTGCGGTTTGATACTTATGGGATATTATTAATCGGGCGAAGGATAAAATTATTGGGAGACTTTAATACTAAACCGAGCGGCGTTAATTATGTTTGTTAAAAATATCTTAACTGGCGATAATTATGAATCACTTAAAATAAGTAAAGTGAGCGGCTACAAGTGGGAAATAATTAATCTGAGCTAGCAATTAAAATTCCAAGCTAATTAAATACTAAAGCGGGCAAAAAAATACTGAGCATAAAAAAAAAACCTGGTTAAACTACTGTGTTTGATAGAATTGCGCCTAAAAAACGAGGTACAAACGTACCTTGGTACCAAGGTTTGTACGTTAGTTAGGTTGAACATGAAAACTGTTTATAAACATTTGTCTGTTTGTAAACTATTGAGTTTGATAAAATAGCGCTTAAAAATCTAGATAGGCTATGTTAAACATGAAAACTGTTTGTAAACATTAGTCTGTTTGCAAACTATATGGAAAATTTTGAATATAATGTGAGCCGTAAAATTGACACTAAACTAGAAAATTGTTAGCTTAAGAATTATTAGATTAATACACTGATTGTTCGGAATAACTAGTAACTCAAATTTGTATTTTCAAGTCGCCGTTTTCAATATTTGTATTCGCGCTCAGTCTTTCGCCCACTTTGTTTTTCAGTAAGTCATATTCAGTTTTGTGAATAGTATATTTATATACTATTAGTTTATTTAAATAGTATTCAGTATATTTGGCACCTTAAATTTGAATTTATATTCGCTCAATTAGATACTAACCCATACACGTCCTGTATATTTCTACTAACAACTTGTTAGTGTCATATATCTACTAGTATGACACTAACATGCGTCTGATGTCTTTAATTTTTGTATGATTCGCGTGAACGGCCGTGCTCACGTGCGCCGCAGTTAGTGGACCGGCTTGAACAGTGTCACAGAATAAATAATAGTACAAGTACAGAAGCATAACTAACTGAAGTCATTAAAATACATAATGAGTATCGCTACAACGCAATAAAGTGCAACTTAACTCGCACGGTGCTGCGATCTTTCAATTATATTTACCCGTAGTATTTACCTACAAGGAGCTCGCCCATCGCGTGCAGGGTAGAATATATCGTATCACTACGCGCGAGAGCTTCCATTGCTCTAACCGTTTCAGAATCACTCGGTCGGGTTGTATCAAGAAATGACTAGGTACTTGTACTATTAATTATTCTGTGATATGATATGACTTAGATATTGTAACATTAAACAAGTATGTAATAATGTATTATTTTATTACTTCTTATTATAAAATTTGATAGTTCTATTACCTACATACAATGACATTCTTATCAGAATAGACCTAGTACCTATTTGATTTATCAAATAATGAGGTACTAGGTACTAAATGTGCCTTTCTGAATTCCGTACATAATAATGAGTGCAAAAGAAATGGCTACCAACGGAATAAAATGTCAATATGTAGTACCTACTAGGTCTCTTCTTGGTACTCATAATTAAAAAACGAATAAATTTTTACAAAATCTGTACGTAAGTAGATACTTTATTGCAAAGCACACGGCGCGCGTCTCATTGAGCGCACGCTCGAAACCCTACTGAATTATCCCCAATATTGCGGCGTATAAGTGTAGGTACAATATTTGTACTAGTTGCGAGGTGCGACCGCCTGACAGTGTTAAGGGCAGCTGTTGATTTCTTGTAGTTGTAGGGGAAAATGTAGTTTGACTACACATCAGATTTCATTAATGCAATGTTATTTTGTTGAACTATTATGCTTGTTCCTATGTTTACACTCAATAAATTTTACAATCATATTATATCTGTTTTATTCTACTTCACTACATACTTCTGCCGGTTTAGGGGCAGTGGGTCTGTCCAACTAGTTGGACAACGGGCCTGGGGCCATAATCCCCACTAAAGTCCCGTAGTCCAACTAGTTTAACAGACAATTCGGTCCACTGACTGCCCCGAATCGCTTCTGCCAACCCTTTAAATACCTAGCCGGCCATAAGCCATAAAACGGTAAAGAGCAGAGTCACCATCAGAGCGGGTAATAATCCAATGTGAGCAGTCTATGAGAACGCATAGTGCTATCTTCTTTTACTTTTTGTTATGCTTTATTATATCTTCTATATTTATAATAAAGAATTAAGTAACAAAAAGTCTGTACAAAGAAAATAACTAATTTAAAAAAAAGTGTCGAGGACTTATAATGAGCAACTGAACAAGAATATAAGATTTATTAAATAATCTGTCTGGGTGTTTGTTCGCGCATCACGTTAAACCGACTTGACCGATTGAAATTCGGTTTTCAATGGTGGATAGCTATAAAAATTTGGTGTTATCTCAATCTGACAAGTAGAGCAATCGATAAAAAATATTATACCAAATTAATAACCCAAATAAATACCCAAATTATTGTCGATTCAGTGACGATAATTACCCAAATTATTGTCGATTCAGTGACAGCGCGAAATTGAAAATGTAGGAAACAAGATATAAGTTCACTAATACCCGACTACGGTTGGGTAAATATAGCCTATGACCACAGATTTGAGATTTGTTCTCAAATTGCGATGAAGACGAATCGATTGAAACCTCGCTTGTCGGACCTAGTTTTTAGTTTGAACACATAACCTTTCTATGCTTCTCCGTAGTCGGATAAAAATAATAGCCTATGATACTGTCCTAGAAAACAAATCTATTGACACCTCTCTTGTCAAAATCTGATCAATAGGAGCGACGCTATGGTGAAACATCCATATAACCACATACATAGATACATACAAAGACTGTTAAACTCATTACCCTTCCCCTGCTTTGCTGTAGTCGGGTAAAAAATAGCCTGACACTTGCGATGAAGACGAATCGATTGATACCTCGCTTATTTTTATGATTTTTTATAGCAGTTAACGCCGCCTGCTTAGCGTAAATATATCGTCGCTGTAGTTGGAAAACCAAATAACTAACAAAACCAAAATTGCGAGAAAAACGCGATTTACTGTTTTTTGGCTTCGAAAATGGCGATAACTTTTTTTTGCATACAGTTTTACTGTGAATCTTTTGATATTATATAGATTATTACTGTATCTATTTTAAAATTTAATGACAAAACACTATGGTTCATTTGTTTGCGAGAAAATAAATAAAAAGCATCTATGTATTTTTCCCTCGCAACGGTTTTGAATATTTGATGCACTTATTTATTTTTGCACGTTAGTTGTTTAGTTCTCCTTCGTCAATGTTCTCGATTGAGGTTCAAAAAGCAAGCGATAAGTGCCATTATTAAATTTTGCTGTAACAGTCAATTTATAAAATGTTATATTATTTACTTATATTTTACTATGAAAGTCCTATCCATGGATATAGATTTAAATAAAATTAGGTTGTATATTGAAATAAAATCATCAAATAATCATTTCTTTCTATTAAGAGTGTGCAAGGATAATAGTAGGCCTCTCCAAATGCATGCCACTGAGCTCGGTCTTCAGCTCTCCCCATCCATTTTCTTCCAGACGCACTTTGCTTCACTCCACCTGGCCACAGGGCATCCTACACTACGTTTGCCTACCCTATGTTCGTCTTCCCCAACGGTTATCGGTTCTTCTGGAAATATGACCAGACTTTAGCTTGCTTATCCTTAAAGCTATGTCAGTCACCTTGGTTCTCTGTCGGATATATTCATTCCGTATCTTGTCCTGCAGAGAATTTCCAAGCATAGCTCTCTCCATAATTCGCTGAGTGACCTTAAATTTGTGGACAAGTTTAAACGTGAGTGTCCACGTTTGGGCTCCTTACGTCATGAATGGTAGGACGCACAATTTCAAGCTGATTGGAGACTTTTGTCTTCAGGCACTATGGTATGGACAAGAAGACCTGACGAAGCTTGCCGAATGCTGCCCAAGCCGGCTGAATTCTTCTGCTGGCCTCCATTTCAAAATTGTTCTTACCTAATTGCAATATTTGTCCAAGGTAAACATGTTTTTGGACAACTTCAAGAAGTTCACCATTGACTGCATTCGTTTCCGGGTCACTAAGATCGTTAAACATGATCATGGTCTCATCTATGTTCATTCCGAAACTGATGCGTCGAGAACCATCATCTAGGTTGGTCATCATACTTTGTAAGTCTCGTCCAGTAGTGCAAGACGTGTCCATCGTCATATATAGACCAAAATACCCATAACGAAATTGAATTATGCTTGGAAACTGTATTTCAATTCGCAAGCATTTGATTTTAAGCCAGTTGGCTTTTTTCCCTTCCGTACAGGTGTTTATTTTTTTAATTATTATGCCATCCAGTGACAACATCTATCATGGCTCATGGCTTTATAGCTTAATTCTTAAACTATGTTTCAGCTGCTTTAATAAAATTGAACAAAATCCCTCATTTCTTTTTACTTGTCTTGAACATGTAAACAGTCAAGAGTACTTTCGTGGGTAATTGATTAAACTTTTTTGTTCGTTATTTACTATTTAATTTGGATAGTACCTATAACTAACAATAATTACAAACGAAAAATTAAATAACTGATTTAAATTGTTTTTTTACGAACTGCATTATTGCATATTATGTATCGAGGGAAAACTGAATAAACAACTTTATGTGTTTTATGCGAGTTCAAATCTCGTCCGTGATACCTCGCTTGTCGAAATCGGACCAAGTTTTTAGTTTGAACATATAACCCTTCCTTTGCCTTGCCGTAAACGGGAAAAATAGCCTATGACACTATACCTGAATACGAATCGATTGACACCTCGCTTGTCAAAATCAAACCAATAGGAGCGACGCTATGGTGGGACATCCACATACCCACACATACTCTACTCATTACCCTTCCCTTGCTTTGCTGTAGTCAGGTACAGTTGACTATACGTTTGTTGTGAACAATACCTCGGAACGTTACTTTCTCCTTGTCAAGGCGTCGAAATAAAACTCATACGTATAGTAATAATAATAAACTTTACGAGATAATGTACAAATATTACATGTTACCTTACTTTAAAAGAGGCTGTTTGCCAAAAAATTATAACATAAGTATATCAATCACAGTGCATTCTCAGAAATAATTTATGTTTTGTAATAGCACAGTTACCTGTAACTTAGCTTTGATTATAATGTTTAAATTATAATTATCCGCATTGAGAATGTTAACAATAAAGTGGAAAGCTTACATTTACCTAAAATATTACTATAGCTTGACCAGAAACTGTTATCTTGTAATAATTTAGTGAACTAGGATAAATATCTTTTGATGACGCGTGAGTCACTGAATCAGCAGCAAATCTGCTCTCAAAAACAGTTACAAACAAAAAAACAGCCAGTGCCTCATGAGAATTTCGTTCAACAGTGGACTCATCCATTTTAGTACTTCCAACCTCATTGGCTTTACCAGTAAGCGTACTGAAAAGAAAATTCCCAGTGGTCTTACCAGTAAGTCTACTGGCAAGAAAATTCCTTCAGTAGGCCTAGTAATAAGACTATTGGGAACGGCTGTATATTTCTGACCCAACTTGTGTAGCCATGGGCGCCCGGCATAGTAATTCAAGAAACGGGCAGCAACTCCCTGTGCCAAGCGCGGTGATTATGCCAAAAACCCCTCTTTAAGGTGGATGGTCCACGACATGAGTTTCAGTAGATGGCGCTATATGACAATATGTGCATAATAATTATTTTTTGTCTTTTAATTGCAATCAGATCCGATTTGATACTTTATTGGCGGCTACAATACCGTGTAATGATTATATTTAATCTAAAGTTTCAATTTTAAATCCAATGTTTTAACTATATTTGTTCCTTATAAATTTGGGTTCAGATCTTGAGTCATGTCTTGAACCCAAATTTTTAGGGAACGAATGTGGTTAAAATATTAGTTTGACAATGAATACTATAGATCAAGCATTAACATCGTATATATTTTAACCGAAAATAAAGTTTTAAATCGAACCTGACTGCAATTTAATTAAGAAATAAATTAAGCTGATATTGTCATTAACGCCATCTAGTGAAACTCATTTAATGGACCATCCACTTTAAAGTTAGGCATTCTACGCGGGAGGCCAAATGATCAGTGGTGAACAACTGATGGCGTGATGGTGAGTTTCGTATACTGTACGAGTACATGCATTTCTGGCCCAGCTAAAGGGAAGTGTTGTACGTTATTCCGCCTGCCGTAACCTCGCGAGCCGCTGCGTGAGCTCGTCCTGCTCCTGCGACACCACGGTGGACGCGCCCACGGACGTGCTCGGGACTCCCGTCGGCAATTCCATGTTCAGCTCCAAACTGAAAAGGACAATAATACATGTATCGTCATCCTTAGCCTCTTCGTGATTGTCACATGACAGTTAACTCCCCATTCCTATAAAAATGAAACTAGTTGTTTTTCCAATGTCTCATTACTTTATGACGTTTTTTAAGGCGCTTATGTCAAAAGCTGACAAACAGTAAGTAAAAACGGTTTGTTTTAAGATATAAGAACCGGCCATTAGTCATCTTTGTTCCTCATTATAGTCGACGTTCTAACCAACATGTCATCAATATCTATACTATATACTTATAATAAAGCACGGAAGTACAATGAAGATAATGAAAAAATATGGAATAAGTGACTTAAAATATGCTACTGAACATGAATATAACTTTTTTTTAATGGTGTCTGTCTGTTTGTTCACGCATCACGTAAATCTACTGGACCGATTGATGCGGTTTTCACTATTGGATAGCTGAGATTGTGACTTAAAAACCGGTGCAATTCGATGAGTAGAAGTCGAGTAATCAATAAATAACATTTTGACGTTGAAACGTACTTTGAAGAAATGTAGTATAATGTACTCTATAGGTAGTTTTGACCCTGGAATAACACATAGGTTTCTTTTAACCCACAGATACATAATTAAAATTACGTAAAATTATACGTAACTGGCGAAAAATAATGAAAGAACATGCACGATCGAATACTATCGACCAATCAATGCACAGTTTTTACTGATTTCAATTAAACTGTATATTACTGTAGAGTTCCAAATTAAACAGTAAGTTAATTGCAAATGACCACAAGATCATTCACACCAACTTCAAGGACTAAAATTGAGCGTAAAATAGTAAACTGGCTCTCGCATCGTCGTCCGTTCGCTCCACTCGCACAGGATTGCCTTGCGAGCTTCTGGCTCCGCTCTACGTTTTGCAATTTTGCACCCGGGGTTAGGGCAGAATCAGACCACGTGGTTGTCGGGCTGCTCTGATTCCTGCCGCACTACTTCTATTTGATTTGTAACTTTATGGTGACAAACAAAATACCGAGCAATTGGGAGAAAAATTACAATGTAACTGGCAATAGTATCGCAAACAAAAGTGTTGTGATATTTAAAAGTGTGCCCAGATTGGTCAATAAGCTAGCGACTAACTGTTTTTACACTTTACTTGGTGTTTGTAACTCTCGGGAAAGTCCACACTACTCCAATTTTGTAGAGGAGCTTAGGCTGATGATAATGAATGCAAGCTCATTTGTTTCTTTATACAAGTGTGACTGATGAGGTTGTAAGCAAATTTGTGTCTACACTCATGTGTGTGTGACTCATTGATATTTGCCTGCTGCACTTGTTATTAGTTTTCCTAATATTTCTACTAAAAGCAAGCATGTTCTATCCAGTATTTTTTTATCATAGATGAAATAATGTTCAGATGTGAAATTACTGGAAATGAAAATAAAATTGAATTTATGTATGTTTTTGTATATCTATCTATTCATACTTATAACTAACTATATACGCGGCTTTGCCCGCGTGGTAATTTCATTTAAAAGAAGCCCATACTTGTTATTCCACGACCAACAAATGTATAAAGCTATAAAGTGCAATATAACATATCTTCAAAATTAGTTCAGCCATCAAATAGTTTTTATCGATTTCTCGGCATTTAATCACCGGATTAAGATACCAAGTACCCCAGTTTTTAAGTTAAGGCCAGGCTCCAAGGGTACATTTTCCCACTCCTCTGCCACCTCCCCTACACTCTGCCACCTGATACCCGCAATAAGCACTGAAAAGCCTTCTTTTGAACACAAAATTTAGCTCGGAACTAAATGACGTATGTCTCAAAAGTTATTTATTTTATTGGCAGGCTAATAATTTAGTCTATGCATAAGATAATAAACTATACTTTCTTGCTGTGAGATTTATTTTAGAGATAAAACTTAAGCCGTTGAGTATAAAAATGTAAATATTACCGAAAATAACGTAATTTTTGATAAGAAAATGTATCGATTGTAATTCTGTTAATCATGTTTTTTGTCTTAGTCTTAGAGAGATAAAGATCTCAAAAACATATGTGTTAAGTTTCACATTTGTCAGGTTTGTGGTTGACCCAGCATAGTTATGGAAAAAAACCCTTAAAAAGCAGAGCCTGGTCTTAAGCCCCCAGCTATTCAACGGGGAAACCAGCATCGCAATCGTTCCAGTAGTTTTTACGCGAAGTGCTAACAAACATACAGACAAACAAACACAATTTGAAAAGATGCTATATTCTTGTTCAGTAGCTTATTGTTACGCCGGTCGATTCTTAGAAAAACAGTAGGTACTAAAATGACGCAATACCTACATTTAAAGGAACATTCTGGAACACACTAGTAGAGCGTAGGTACCTACAAAAGTTTCCAGAGCGTGCGGTAGGTATATACCTACGGGCGCGGCGACATCAAAGGTGCCGCCGGCCTTAAGTACCTACAGGCGCGGCGCGGCGCGGCAACTCAAAGACGCCGCTGACCTTGAATGTTCAAATACCTGCCGACTACTGTTAGTACATAAGAGTAGTAACGAGTACCTTCTCGAAACGCCCGTCGCGGTATAAATAGAGCGCGCATCGACTGCCTGGGACAGTACTGATTTGGCTTTCGGAACAAAACGATCATAGCGATTCGAAGCAAGTATTCAGTGATAATTGATAAGAGTGTACAGTCAAGTTAAAGAGTGTTTGAGCGTTATTTGTTGGATTAATTTCTTTTTGTGGTTTTTCGAATAAAGGTGTTATTAGCGTACATTAATTTTATCCGAACCCCAGCTCGTAACATTATTTTAAGTAACATAGACCTTTTTTTTAATTATCTTCTTTGTGCAGACTTGTTAGTACTTATTGCTTTATTATAAATGTAGATGGATTAAGCAGAAAGTAACAAAAAGTCTGTACAACAAATATAATAAAAAAAATAGCAAATTTGCTACTGAACAAGAATATAAACGTTGATGGTTATGGTTACCTACTTTGAAAGAAATAAAATTTAGATAGATAGATAGAAAATTCTTTATTGCACACATAAGATAGGTACATAGGCGAACTTAATGCTAGAAAGCATTATCTTCCAGTTAACCTCGGTGTATTGTGATGTTTTTAAAGCGGAATAGTGCCTATTTTAAGAGTCCCTATCAATTTTGCGGTCTAAAAACAGTAAATTACAACTTTTTCAGCGCTAATTTCTCAATAACCTTAAGATATCTGGTTTTTTTTTAAATGAAAAGTTGTTTATCATCTATTTATCTAGTAAGGCTACTAATTTAAATTTTGATAACTACTCAATATAAATTACGATAAATAAAAATCTAACACTCGATTTTACTTAAGCACGAAACACATGGTTTTTCAATTGCTTTTTTAGCTTACTGGTAGCAAATAACAATCTGAGAAAAATCCTTAATACTGGGTACATAGTATATTAGTATATGGACAAGTTTTTTTCTTTAAAGTTTAATTTGCAAGTACTTTAAAAAAATGTGTTCCACGCCGAAAAAAAACAATAAAATCATGTGCAAACCCGTCGTCTACGCGTAAGAATTTATTGAAAATTACAAAAAGTGTTTAACATTTTAAAATTTGAGGTATTTTATCTTCCAAACTCAATTTTTATATTTTATTTTTGATTACTTATTTAATTGTAATAAAATCTTTAAATTATGCCTTATAAACCGATGCGCTCGCTCAAGGCATTCAGTCGCGTCCCGAGGGCTTCTCGACAACGGACCTGTGTCGCACGTGACGTTCGCCGCTTATGACGAAACTCAAGCGTGATTTTGTACTAGGCCTAACCAGTTTTGAGACATAATGAGAGTATTTTTAACCCCCGACCAAAGAGAAGCTGTTTTTTATGCTTGAAAGCTGATGTGAACGACATGGTTCGGAGCTATAATGAGGGGGGGGGGGGGGGAATGGGAGTGAGGATCGTAGCTCCCAAATCCGAAACGAATGAACCGATTTTGATGCGGTTTTAATGTTTGAAAACTGCTGTGATCGAGATGCTTCTTAAGTATAATGGGGGTGGGGGAAAGGGTTTATATAAATATTTGATTTGTGCTTGTTTTATAGGTTCTCATTAGAACCACTGCTCAGTACCACCGGTGGTACTAATGGGAAATTGCATTCTCAGTAGTATCCCTATAAGCAATTTATTTAAATATTTAAATGGTGTTACAGGTGGGTTACGGTTTGTTCCCAATACCACTGCGAGTACCTACCACCGATGGTACTAATGGGAAATTGCATTCGCACTAGTACCTCTATGACCAAGTAATTTCATTGGTGGACCTAGTGGGAATATTTTTTAGTACCACCGGTGCCGGTGGTACTACTGAGTACTGAGTATTCTCATTACTACCCCTATTAATTAAATAATTTGAATGGTGGGTTATGTGAGATTTATATTGGTATAGCTAGCTGTGCTCCGCGATTTCGCCCGTAAGTACAACGATAAAAGGTATCCTATAACTATATGTCACTCCAAGACCTTCATTAAGTATCTTCATTATACAAGGTTTCGTTAATATAATGTATTTACGTAGTAATTTTCTCGACAGAAAAGGGGAAGAAAATTAAAGGAAAACACACAAAACGGCTTAACCGATTTCAAAGAATTTTCGTACGTAGATACTATACGTTATAAAGACTAAAATATTTTTATCCAGGATAAGAGAAATAAACACAGAAAATCTTAAATTGTAATTATGTTACAACTGGTAACATTATAAAAATGCATAAATCAATTTGTAAGTATGTTTGTTACTACTCAGCTCCGTAACAGCTGAACGCATATAAGTGAAACTTGTATAATGTATATGTGACAAAATGTATATGTGGTATATGATACCTTTTATCATTGTTCACGCAGAAAAGCTGCGGTGCGCAAAAAGCCATATCTGTACAAATGTCACGTGTGCCAACATTCAACTTATTAAATTAAAAAGGGTAATAATGAGAATACTCAGTACTCAGAAGTGCCACTGGTGGTACTAAAAAAATATTCTTACTAAGTTGACCAATGAAATTACTTGGTCATAATGAAGAATGTAATTTTCCATTTGTACCATTGGTGATACTCGCAGTGGTACTACTGAGAATAAACCATTTCGCACTAGTGCCACCACCATAAAAAGTAGTATAAATTGCTTATAGGGGTACTACTGAGAATACAATTCCCATTAGTATCATCGGTGGTACTGAGCAGTGGTACTACAGGGAACAAATCTGTTTTATTTATGCATTGTGTGACACTTTATGATTTATTCATTACTAGCTGCGCCCCACGGTTTCACCCGCGTAAAGGATGATGATGATGAAAAGTATCCTATGTGTTATTCCAGGGTAAAAGCTATCTCCATTCCAAATTTCATCAATATCCGTTAAGCCCTTTGAGAGTGAAGTATGATGATGATGATGATGATGATTGTCATACTATCAAACTGAACAACTTTCCTCATGGGACCAACATTGAAATTTCGAAAAAAAAGACAGCCAACCCATATATTTGGATCGAGTAGGTAAGGAAGTTTCGTATAGGACAGTTGATAATTTTTTTGTACCACACCCTTGAATGCCGTAATGCCGTACTAGTTACAATTATATTTTTTTGGGTACCAAACATAACACGTCATTATCACAATAAAGTCCATCCAGTATTACGGAACCTAGTAAGTAAAAACTATGGAGTGTTGATAATAGCGATTATGGACCAAGAATATTTGTTCCCGCTACACACCGTACGACAACACACACTACGATTGTCAGCGATAGTTCGAACGCACACAGACACACTGCGGTCCAAAAGTTACCTAATGCAGTAGTGCGCCGAAATTGATAGGGACTCTTAAATTGGAAAACTAATAGATTCCTAATAATAATATCAATACTATTTCTATACTTACATAATATACCTATGTGTATAATATAATACATCATAATAATATAATTTCATTTATACATAGTATACCTAATTACGGTACATATTTATTCTTATTCTTATAACATTTTAACAAGTGGAGTCTGTCTGTATGTTTGCACATAACATAAAAACTACTGCAACAAGAAAAGCTGTTTTCAAAGTTGGATAGTTTAGTTTTTACTAAAATCTGGTGTACTTTACATCTCAATCCGATATAGAAGCCGAGCAAAAGATAAAAAACTACTTGAAGGAATTTTGAAACATCTCAAGTTAATATAACCTTGGTAGCGATGGTAGTCAATAGTGCAACTTAGAATCCAACAATACGGGTTTGGTCCTATCCTAGGCTCCGCACCAATTACTTTTCTAAGTTATGTGTGGTTTTCCATCGCTCCGTACTTCGGAGAGCACGTTAAGCTGTCAGTCCCGGCTGTTATTGATTAATAGCAGTTGTTAAGCCATGGCAGAGGCCCTCGGGCGGCCTATCTCTGACACCAGAGGCCAGAACTACCTCAATACGACAAACAAATATAACCTTAACATTTAAATTCATATAATTGAAAGTAAGTAGTAATATTAATCCATACCCTGCCTCATCAGCAACTTGCTGCAACAGAGAATCCACATCTCCCTGCGGAACTGTGGTAGTAGTAGTTTGTGACATTGCATTTTCCATGTACGAAGACTGCACGTCCAAGTCTTCAAACTGGCTCTCAAACTTGTCCATGAGGGTAGATATCTTCTCAAGATTCATGGATTTCATGGCCGCATCCATTGCTTTAACTACACCAGCCATAGAGGTAGTGACCTGAAAATATAAAAAAACATGTAAAATATTTATAAAAAAGGATGCAATAGCTTGGTATGCAAAGTGTCTACATGATTATAAAAAAAACACTGCCACTTCCCACAAAAAATATTTATAAAAAAGGATGCAATAGCTTGGTATGCAAAGTGTCTAGATGATTATACAAAAAACACTGCCACTTCCCACAAAAAATATTTATAAAAAGGATGCAATAGCTTGGTATGCAAAGTGTCTACATGATTATACAAAATACACTGCCACTTCCCACAAAAAATAGTATCAATATAACATTTTGACTAACCTCAACTTTCAAGTTGCATTGACAGACTGAGGTCACAAGAAGTCCTAAACTGTGTCGAATTAATTTGTAAATTATATTTTTAAATAGTGAATGTGTTTAATGTTATGTGCGTTTTTAAGTGCCTAAAGGAAGATCAGGCTAAACTGTACAATGTATACAATCGATTGGGGGTAGGGAGGGGATGTAGGAACACCCCCTTTGAAGGAAAAGTTGCGCAGCTCCCCCCTTTCCGAGTTTTTTTTTCTGTATTTTCCATCCTTACTTTCAAATTTACTTATAATGGCCATTGATTAAAGGTGACGGGTGGATATGGGAGGTGAAGGGCTACCCCCTGCTACCCCTCCCCCCGCGGAGTCCCTTAGTTTATGAGATATTTCAGTTTTAAGTTTATTAAAAATTGCCCAAAGACTAGGTTAGGTTAGAACATGACTATACATCGCCAAAGATAATTTACGGGTGTTTGGTTGCTGAACCGATTTTTAATAAACTTAAAACTGAAATATCTCATAAACTACATCTCAGCAGGGGGAGAGAGGTACCAGGGGGTAGCCCTTCACCTCTCCCCTCTACCCCCCACCTTTAATCAATCGCATTAGAAGTAAATTCGAAAGTAAGGATGAAAAATAAGAAAAAAAAAACGGAAAGGGCGGGCTGCGCAAATTTTCCTTCAAAGGGGTGTTTCTACATCCCCTTCCTACCCCCTCCACCCCCCAAAATCGATTGTATATATTGTACAGACCTTCCAAAGATCGTACTTGATTTGATGTACTTGCTTTATGCTATGACACAGAATAAATAATAGTACTACGGCTATGTTAAGCTGAAGCAATAAAAAAACAAATATTTCTGTCAAATAATTTTTGCAATTGTATATTTGCAAATTTGGTTACCTTTCTAGTTGTAAGTGCAGTTTGTACTCTACTTGACACGGCATCTACTCTAGCAGACATCCGCAGGTAATTCAGTGCTTGATTTTTCTGTCGTATTGCATTCTCCGCATGTATTCTTGCTCCTTCCATGTTGCCTTTCTGTATGGCCTTTTTAGCCTTCTCCTTCTCTATTTTCTCTTCCTTCTCGCATTTTTTTGAATTTCGCTCCAGCTCTTTTACAGCAAATTTTAAATTAAATAGGTGTTCTAGTTAGTTAAGTTAAGGATTTTATTGAAATTGTGTCTGAATTAAAGTGTTTCAAGTTCATGATAAACATTTAGAACAAAGGATTTATTTGGCACAACTTCGGTAGCTTGACCCACGATTTTAGAGGCGGGGAGTGGGGGGACTGGTAGGGGGGGTGTGAGTGATTTGTTTCTTTTTTTTTTCGTAGCTTTTGATCCACGATTTTAGGGAGGAGGGGGGGGGGGGGTAGGGTGGATGGAGACCCTTCGCCCCCCCCTCTGAGATATGTGCTATATATTATTTGTTTTTTTTTGCAGGGCCTTTGAGCGGCGAATATGTCCAAAAATTGGCAAAAAAATATATTTAAAAAAACATAAATTAGAGGGTGAGGGAGTTCTACCCCCCCCCCACTCTCAGGGGGGGTTGTGAGGAAGCCTCCGTAGGTTAAGGTGTGGCAAAAATGTCCAAATATATAAAACAAATTGTAAACAAGTGTAAAAAGTAAAAATATTATATCACAGATGGGGAGGGGGGAGATTTAGCCCCCCATTCTCAGAGGAGGTTGTACCCCCCCCCCCTAAAATAGTGGGTCAAGCTTCCGATGTCGTACCATTTATTTTTATATCCTTCATATTCAGCATATTTTATAACGAAACAGACCGTAAAAACAAAATATAGGTACGTATACTACCATTTTAGAGATAACATCTAATTAGCATCATCATAGGAATATACACCAAACAATGCTTAAAACATGGTTTAAATAAATAATGCAGAAGTACTCCCTGGGCTATGATGACATTATAAAAGGATACTTTCCATTGCAGACGACGACATTTCGTTCCCCAGTTTGATGCCTTTGACTAACGTTTAACACAAAAATAAAGGCAAGGGGCCTTTTGGATTTTAAATCCTTTTTAGATAAGATTATCAAAAATATAAAACAGAATGATGACTCAGAAATCGGGATAAAAAACACAGACTACATAAAGATTGATAAAGAAGAGCACAGACCAAGTTACTCTATGGCACAGACTACCTAGGCCGCGGTCCGAATCTACTTTTATTGCTCAAAAACGTTGACGGAAATAACTGCGGTACGAATCAAAATTGCGATTTTGACTGCTCACAGTGCTGTCAGCCACTGTCAGCGTGATTTTTTATCGGACCTTCCTTTGATCGCGGATAATTTTACTCTTTGACGTGGAATCACTCAATTTAGCTCGTTTGACCTCTTGCAGCGTCAAACGGAGGGTGAACTGCATTCCGGTTCTCCCGGTGCTCCTCTTCGTCACTAATAGAGACTCTCCAATTTTCTCCAAAATTCTAAACGCAGGCAGCAACGTTACGTAGTGATTATATTCTTTAAATCACGGAGTAATTATCGCGACGTTCCCAATTCCCTTTGATGTACCGACACGCGGTGGAGCACGGCCAAATGCGAACGAAGGCCTACGCTGGCTCTCGCTCGCTTTCGTTAAGTCGTTCACATTGATTTGTTCGATTTCGCTCGGTAGCCTTCACTCGCTCTCGTTCTCTTTTTCTGGACCCAGAATTAGAGTCGATATTGCTTTTAAATACTGTTTGCAACAAGTCCTATTGGCTTAGGTGGCAGGGCCATTGGTTAAGGAACCTAGGCTGGCTAGTTTAAGGAACGCGACATTCTCGATAAAATCCTTTCTTGTCTATGGCACCATCATTGAAAGACTGAATATTGTGTTGGGGCGCGTTCACTTACTACGTTCGAGGACGCACGGATCACCCGTGAGATCACTCGAAATCGTTCACGGCGTCGTCGGGCGTTCACCTGGGTCATCCGAAAAATAGTAAGGGAGGGCAGAAATATTATGAAACTGACACTTGACAGTTGTCAGTATAACTGACAACTGTGGACTTCCAAAGCCTTTCACTAACTCCGGATGATTGAGCGATATTCGCACGGGTGATTCGAGCGTAGTAAGTAACGCATCCCAGGGAATGAACCATATACCTAGAATCAGAATGGACGGAGGGAAAGCCTGGGTCATCCGAAAAATAGTAGCGGAAGGCAGGAATAGTATGAAACTGACACTTGACAGTTGTCAGTACAACTGACAATTGTGGACGTCCAAAGCCGTTCACTAACTCCGGGGGCGCGTTCACTTACTACGTTCGTATCATCCGTGCGATTATCGCTCGATCATCCAGTGTTAGTGAACGACTTTGGACGTCCACATAGAACTGTCAAGTGTCAGTTTCATACTATGCCTCCCCTACTATTTTTCGGATGACCCAGGCGAACGTCCGACGACGGCCTGAACGATTTCGAGTGATCGCGCGGATGATCCGTGCGTCCTCGAACGTAGTAAGTGAACGCGCCCCGGATGATTGAGCGATATTCGCACGGGTGATTCGAGCGTAGTGCGTAGTGCGTAACGCACCCCAGGGAATGAACCATAGACCTAGAATCAGAATGGACGGAGGGAAAGCTAAGGTAGCGTGTCCATTTTACGCTGGTGTAATTTCTATGAAATTTTTAAATCCTCAGTTAATTATTACCACGAGTTTATTTTATGTCGTTAATAATTTGTGTATTCTTAAAGTGAAATACATTTTTGCTTTGAAACTTCGATATTTAAGATAATAATAGTCAGTAAAAACATACCTGTGAAATGATAATTCACCATTTTGCTAGAATGTCTAGTCTTAGTCTTAGCAAAGATATTTCCATAAAATTTCACTTTAGAAGGACACGGGCTGCAATGTTGTGGCCTCCTAGGAGGTCAAAACGGGACACGAGGCGAATGAATGGCTGGCGGAGATATAGCTCTATCCATTCTGATTCTACATCCATGGAATTTGATACTCTCTCTACGCAGGGGCGAGTTCACTTACTACGGTCGAGGACGCACGGATCATCCGTGCGATTATCGCTCGATCATCCGGAGTTAGTGAACGACTTTGGACGTCAAGTGTCAGTTTCATACTATTCCTCCCCTCCCCTACTATTTTTCGGATGATCCAGGCGAACGCCCGACGACGCCGTGAACGACTTCGAGTGATCGCGCGGATGATCCGTGCGTCCTCGAACGTAGTAAGTGAACGCGCCCATGGAATGAACATATTTTTCTTAATGTTGGTTCGCTTGACACGAATGAGTCGAATGAATGACAATCAATTGACATGACCTAAACAAAATTTCGAAAAAAGGAATGTAGTGAGAAGTGTTCGTGGTTCGCTGTCGGATCTTATTTAAAATAGTGAAAGATGAAAGATTGAAAAAATCCAAAATATTTGTTAAGATCCTTTTGTATAATAGATTATAACAATTAATATTAAAACCATAGTGTTGTTGATATATAAGTTCTTACATTATTTTCGAGGTTGACTACGCCTCTGACAATAGATAGGAGGAAACCCTAACAAGCAGAGGACATCGGCTGGGCGTAAAAAGAAAATGGCGTGCGCTACACTTAAAAGAAATTTGGATTGGGAGTCCATCGCGCAGATGCCTGCGAAGAGACGTAGATGTTCTCCTTTCGCTGCGAGCTCGAGCTCAAGCCCTGGCATTCGCGTGCCTGAAAATCGCTCTCCATTTGGAGAAGCCGTTAGTGCACCTGCAAAATTGACCCCAGGTTTGTTTATTTTTTGTGTTAGCCTCTTGGCTGGTTTCAATCAACAGTCACTGGACCATCAAAGGTTTTTTTTAATGGGGTATTTGATAATGGTTAACAGCTGTACTTATGTATTATCTAACGCCATTGTTTTGTGATATATAATTTTATCGCGTTAGAGTGAGACGGGTGACGCGTTAAGACCGTTGTGTGGTTTTTTTCATGTTCTTTTGTTATGCTGTTTTTTCTTTTGTATGTACCAGCTAGATAGATGTACATACATAATTGATTGTAACAATGTATTATGAATGACTATGCAAAATTTGACAGATTCTGCATCAGTAAAACGTCTCATTCCCAAAAATGCCTAATTAAAATTTATAGCTATATTATCTATAAGTAGGTACAATTATTTCACAAGGCACTTCATACATCTTGATTTCTGGAATAGATGCTACAGCACACTATCATGAGTGATTGGTTTTCCTGTTCAAGGGCTTGTTTTATCAGTAGAAACACCATTCAGATAATGATAGTTTGAACATATTTCCTGTTTTATAGTTGTATTTCTTGTTATGGTTAGAATTATTAGTATTAATGGACATACTATTTTATTTAGAAATGTTTCAAATACAAAGCATAAACCTGGATAGTATCAGCAGGAATAACACAGCCACATTCAAATGTATTTTAAATAAACAAAATTCATCATCATCTGCCTACTGCTGGACGTAGGCCTCTCCAAATGCACGCCCGCTACTGAGCTCCGTGTTCAGCTCTCCTTATCCAGCCGCTTTTCGCTGGTTGTCACTCCACCTGGCCACAGGGCGTCCTACACTATGTTTGCCTTAACATTGTCTCCACTCAAAAACGTGTCTACCCCAAAGGATATCGGTTCCTCGGGAAATGTGACCAATCCACTTCAACTTTAGCTTCCTTATCCATTGTGCTATGTCAGTTACCTAGTTACCAAAAACAAAAAAATACTTCAACAAAATATACATCATTAATTCTATACAACTATGATATACTGTTGCGTCTATGGCCACCATTACACATAATTTTTTAATAAGACAACCAACTTGGAGAAGAACCGCAACCCTTAACATCTGAGAGAAAAATACTATGTAATTGCGATCTTGTGCTGGTCAAACTCTGAACAAACAAACCTAATATCATTACATATTATGTGTTGAAGAAGTGTATGAAGTTCAGATTAAATTCCATAAAATCTAATGATGACATTGGAAGGAATTCCAAAATAGATGACAATGATATTTCTTTCATCACATCACACGGGATCAGATTATAGAAGACCTATCTCTGAACTTAATAATGAATCAACAGTATATTTTTACTTTTGATAAAAATATTGATGTGAATGAGCAGGTGTGAACAACTCCTATTTTTTTAGGGGACGTTTGTTTTGTAACAAATGGCGAAAATAACTGTTAAAAACGGTAAATATGATCACATTTGTTGTTCGCTTTGGACATATGTGAGCGAAATTAACATTCTGAATGTTTTCGATCACTGTTTGTTTTGCATGATTCGATGATATGTTGACATAGGAAAATCAACTTTATTCCGTCAAAGATAAGGTTGTTTTACATTCGGTTTGGAAAGTTTTATTAGTATCAAAAGTTACAAAAAGTGTTGAAAATGTTCAAAGACACTGGCTTGTCAAAAATGTACATTTCAAAACTGCTCACAATGCCATCTCATCATCACAAATGCAGTGTTAGATGTTTCTTTGTTTTGTGTTTTCCGGAGAGTAAAGTTTTGTTTCAAATCTTTAGTAAGTTATCATAAGGTAGACATACCCTTTTACGACCACTAGGGAATCACCAAGTTCAGCTAAGACTTTGACAATAAAAAAAAATGCCATTTTTTAATGTTAAGTATACCTAGCATAAAACAATAAGTTTGAAAATGATAAAGATGAAAATAAAAAAAATTGGTCTAGGGTACATAAATTAGAAGAAGAATACTGAATACTACTGAACAAAAATATAACATGTTTTGAAATTGTGTTTGTCTGTATGTTCAGCATCAGTAAAAACTACTGGAACAATCGCGATGCGGTTTTCACTGCTGGACAGCTTCGACTTTGACTTAGGAACTGGGGTATTTGGTATCTTAATCTGATGATGAGATGCCGAGCAATTGATAACAAACTGTTTGGCGTCTGAACAAATGTTGAGACTTTATAGGTACTTTTGGTCCTGGAATAACACATATGGGCGCTACTTTTAAATGAAATGGCCACAAGGGCAAAGCTGCGGGCACAGCTAGTTTTATGAATAAGGCTGTATGAAAACTTAAGTCTGAATATTGATTGTCTATAAAACATTTATAATTAAATTTGATCAAAGAAGTCTGTACAAGTCAGGCTCTGGTCAATACTGATTGCACATAAAAAGAGAACAAAAAAGTACCTCTTGATGTAGAATCACCATTTACCTAAGTAGTAATATATCAGTCTCTCTGAGAGCTTGTTTATTTACATGCAATTTGCATTGTTACTCCATTTTATGTTTAATTTTCGGGCTGCACCACCTGAAAATTAAACCTGGTGAACGACAACTAGAAACGCTGTTTATTCTGTCAACTCTATGAAATAGACTAGTCAAAAAATTAACTGCTCTATGCATTAGTTTACCTTCCACGCTAAAGTGTCTCCATGTTGCATCAAAGATAAAAACTTCAAGGACTCATCCAAAATGTTTTTTCTAGAGGTCCCCTAATCTATGGATACTATAAAAACAGCAGGTAGTCTTAAGTTTTTGTTGTACTCTGACATGGCTTTTTATAGTTTTACAGCTGTCTTTTGAACATTTCATAATGTAAGAAAAAGGTTGGTTAGGTTATGTTACCTTCTTTTGTTGGAGACTTGGGACGTGATAATTTAGAATAACATACATTTTTAATAAAGTATTTATCTTTATTTCATCACTAGCTGCGCCCGCAGCTTTGCCTGCGTGTCCATTTTTCTATGATATAAGGATTGTATGTGTTATTCCAGAACCAAAAGTACCAATATCATCAAACTTCACGCAGATGTCAAATATTTTTTTCTCGATTGCTCGACTTCTGCTTGTCAGATTGAGTTATGAAGTACACCAGTTAAGCCAAACCTTACACTATCTAACAGTGAAAACCGAATCGCAATCCGTCCAGTAGAGACCTTAGACCTTTTTTTTTAAATTATCTATGTACACACTTTTTCGTACATATTGCTTTATTATAAGTATAGATAGATAGCTATTTAAGGTTGATTTTCGTAAATTCATCACAAATTTCTTTTTGATTTTTCGTTAGAACTTGACAGAATCAACACGACTATTACAGATGTGGTATTGCTTTTATGTGGCGCCCGATCGGCATAACTTGGTGTAAATATGTGCGCATGTTAGTTTTATAAAAAAAAATAACAAATACAAAATAATAAGTCATTCCTGGGATTACAAATAAACCCTGCAAATTAATTTTACTACACATACTAATATCATAAAAGCGAAAGTAACCGTCTGTTATTTCAGTACTAAACGGATAAACCGATCTTGATGAAATTTGGTATGGAGATAGTTTGAAACCTGGCAAAGGCACAGACCTTGTTTATGATACTTTTATCGCGATAAACAAGTTCGCGCTGACGAAATCGTAGACATAAGCTAGTAAGCCATTGCATGAAAAAGATAAGTACCTATGTTGCACCTCCAGGCCTCCGTTCGCTTTCCAATCCACTAGTAGGTATCTCTAGACAAGCATTTAGGAGGCTCAATATAGGTTGTGTAACATTGTTGGTTGCAATATTCCAGAGCGCATGGCGCAGGAGATCTGCGACGAGATCAAGCGGCTGCAGCGCCGCCGGCAGCTGCGCACGGCGGCCGGCGTGCCGTCCGCATCGTCCTCTAGCGGGTCGGAGGGCGACACTTCGCCGCCGCACCACGCGCACCCGCAGCCGCCGACCATCCGCAGCCACCGCCCGCTGTTCACGTTCAAGCAGGTACCCGCAGTGTGGGAGCAAACGGACAGGGAACAAATCATCATCTTAGACAGTTTATTTCGTCAATTGCAGGGCTTTTTTAACCCCTACCCTAAACTAATCATACCCTAAACTAATCATACCCCTCTCTTTGGAGTTCGTCCAAAGAGAGGGGTATGATTAGTTTAGGGTATGTATGTATCCGTGTGTCTGTATGTAGCATCGTAGCTCCCAAACGAATGGACTGATTTTGATGCGGTTTTTTCTGTTTGAAAGCTGATGTTATCGAGATGCTTCTTAGCTATAATGGCGGGGGGGAGTGTTATATAAATAGTTAGTGCTTGTTATGCTTACTACTTTTAATTAATAATAATAATCCAAAAGTAGGAGGCTGACTTTAGTTTTCTTTCCTTTTACGTTCCGTTATTTATTCACTTGTATGAATATATCTCAGCTCTTTAACATGAACCAATTTGATCTTCCTGATAGGTTACGTAATTGATATTGTGAAAATTTTTACTTATCAAATAGGGTAAGGGTTTAGGTTTATGTAACAAAATCCCCTTCATTTGTACCACGGATCTTACTTACCTGGTCATTCTGCTATTTCTGATAGTTTGTTTATTAAAATCCGAATTCAAGTTGTTTGCTGATAAAAAATTCAATATCTGTGATGAGAAAAATGTGGTGTGTTGATGGTGTAGGTAGGCAGAATAATATGTTGCTAAAAGCATCCAAATGCAACCTTTCTCCTATATGTGATCTAAGAGTTTGTTGACAATAAGCTTGTTTCACAATTACTTTGATTATTAGGTCAAGAAAGAATTTATGATAGGTTTCATTCAAAGGTGAGGTAATTACCTTTTCTACAATCTAGTTTGCGCATACTCTTTTAGATTATTGTACTGTAATTTGGAATTAAGTATCAAGCGTATTCAAGCAGAAAGGAAGGGGTCCAGTATCGAATTTTGTATAATCCACCTATATGGATAAGCGGTGTAGTAAGATTTAAGGTTCTAAAAGTCTCGGTCCATAAACTTTAATAATTTGAAACTTAAAAAACGCCGAAAAATGACACATTTTATCAACACACAAGTATTATCAAATGCGAAAGCAACTATATATGTGTGTTTGTTAAATAACGACTAAATGGCTGAACTGTTCTTGATGAAATTTAACAAGAATATAGTGTGCAATGTGCATCATGATGAAGGGCATGTTTTGTTTACAAAAAATAAATCTATATTTGTAATAAAGCAGTAAGTTAAAAAACTACTGAACCTATTGCGAAGCGACTTACGACATTTGGATAGCTTAGGGTTTGACTTCAAAACTGGGGTACTTGATATCTTATTCCGATGATTAGGAGCCGATCAATAGGTAAAAGAAACTATTTGACAGTTGAAAGAATTTTGAAGAAATGAAGTTTGTACATAGGTATTTTGCTCCTGGAATAACACATTATAGGCTACTTTTAGATGAAACAACCACGCGGGGCGGGCACATCTAGTGTTTTATAATTTATTCAATGTACAGGTTGATCGTAACACTTTGTCTTTCTTCTCAGGTGCGCATGATCTGCGAGCGGATGCTGCGCGAGCAGGAGGTGGCTCTGCGCACGGAGTATGAGACTGCGCTCAGCTCCAAGCTCGCTGAGCAGTATGAAGCTTTCGTCAGGTTCAACCTTGACCAGGTAATTGCCTCACTACGAGTAAAGTTATGTGCTTCGGCATCTTCCTATTTCCGAAGAAAATCTATTGCCAATTAGATCTAATTTTAAAAGTTAACAGCTTTTATTTAACTTCACTTGTATATCTGTCTGTCCTGGAATCTTGCAATTTAAATTTCGACCACTTCCGGATTAGCTGTCCGGCTGAAACTTTCATGGTAGCTCACAAACCGATGACAAAGCAATAAAAAAAGAGATCTTAAACACGCTAAAAGTGAAAAGAAAAAAAGTTACATTCATTAAAAAAAACGTAGAAGCTATTGTTTTTTTTTAAATATATTTATTTTAATGTGGCCCAATATGTGAATAAAATAACTTGGAACACTAAAGTTGACAAGGTGCAAAACTTAGTACTGATCATGTACCTATTTAATGAATAATAATCATCTTTTGGTGACGAAAATAAATTATTATTAATACAGGATGGATTTTTGAGACAGGACAGTAAAAGCATGTATTGTAACCGTTATAGTTACAGGAAACGTTTCCTATTCTGAACTGCATACACCGATTTTGGAAAAAAATTACAGTCAGCAAGAAAATGGTTATTTTACACAAAATCTTTTATTGATGCCAATCGATCCTGTTTCTTAAAAGGATCTAAAGTCTCTACTGGACCAACTGAAGTTTGAGTACTAGATATATCAGAAATTGCGAAAAACTTTTCCCATAAATTTTGTACGAAATTACGTTAACCGTTGTAGCTACAGGAAAACGTTCTAAGGGGACTCTCCTTAACTTTTGGAGATATATTTTGACCCGTAATCACAGATTTTGGAAAAAATGTATACTTAGTCATTAAAAAAACTAGCATTTCACAAAAAAAAAAGCCTATTGATCCTGTTTCTTATAAGGATCAAAAGTGTCGGACCAACTGAGGTTAGAGCCGCCAGTATTTTTTAAAAGTTTGTATTCATACCATGTTAGAATTTTATTTTATTCATTTCGTATTACATTTTTTTGGCAATTTCTGTCTTTTCTAGTACTCTGACCTTAGTTGATCCCATAGAGACTTTTGATCCTTATAAGAAATAGAATCGACTGGCATAAAAAAATATGATTGTGTAAATTGCATATTTTCTTGATTTTTAACGAATTATGTGAGTGCAGGTCAAAATATCTCCAAAAGTTGTGGACAGCCTACTAAAAACGCTTTCCTCTAGCTAATACGGTTAAGATAATTTCCTACGAAATGTATGGAAAAAGTTTTTCGCTATTTCTGACATTTCTAGTACTGAAACCTCAGTTGGTCCCATAGAGACTTTTAATCCTTATAAGAAACAAGATTGAATGGCATCAAAAAAGTTTTTGTGACAAGTGACCATTATCTTGCTGACTGTGAATTTTTTCCGAAATCTGTGTTCAGAATATCTCAAAAATGTATGGATGATCTTGTAGGAACTTTTTCCTGTAACTATAAACGGTTGAGGTACCTACCCTTACTGTCCCGTCTCAAAATTCCACTTGTATAATTAGACACCAAAAGAAGTCTAACGCGTTCAAACAACTAAGTCACAAGAAATCTTCTGGTTATGACCTAATTGGGTATTTTTGCGAAATATTGCATTCTTGACGATTAGGAATTAATATTTATTTTCCAAAGTAATACCAAAATACGTGAAGATACGGACGGACGTAACGTTTTAGATGCCTAGACAATAACTTCTTAGTTTTCAACCGTTTCGAGTTGATTTGGTTACATCACATTGACAAAATAAACAATAACATAAATGTAACAGTACGATATTATTCGAAAAACACTTGCATTTGCGTAAAACCTCGTCACTATTGTGGAAAAATAATTCTGACAAACTAAGTGCAAAACTTATCGTCACGGGTTTTGGCATTCTAAAAATGAGCGTGGCAACAAGGCGGATTCCATTGACGAATAATGATGCCAGGATAAAAATATGTATTAGGTAGCAGATAGAAGTATGTAGGATTTCCACCAAGCGCCAAAACATGGGACAGGCTTTAATCAATGAATATTATATATTTTTCGAAGAATACCTATTTAAAAATTATAATTTTAAGTAAATTGGCTAAAAAATGGTAATTTCGTAACTGTTATACGAGCCCCAATGCAAAAGAGTTTGTCTAGTGTGAAATTTTCTAGCGTGAGTTTTTTCTGACTTCATTATTTGTGTATATCTATAGAAAATATTACGCTGTTCTACTATCACATGGCGCGTTACTTATGCCATTTTTTAATTATGAACCAATAAACTAATAAAGCTTTTTATATTTATACATAAACTGTTTTACATTCGAAGAAGTTATAAGCAAAATAGTTTGTCTAATTGTTAATCGATGCAAAAGAGTTTGTCTATCGGTGAGTTAACTAAGATTATTCCTTCTTTGTACAATTATGTTGCATAATTTAAATTTGTAAAAGTAATTCTGTGTCATTTGTCAAGTAAGACAAATGACACAGAAATATAAATTATGCATAAATTCTGAAAATTTCAGTTTTTTTCATTAGTTTTCAAATAACAATGGGTCGTGGCAAACCCGTGTGTGAAGAGCTTCGAAAGCGAATAGTTTGTGGGGTCGATGCTGGCAAATCAAGTTACTAAATATCTAAAGACTTGATACTTCCCAGGTCTACAGTACAATCTATCATTCAGCACTATAAAAAGAATAGAACGACTTCTTGTTTGAAGAAAACTGGTCGACCACGCATCACAAGTGCAGTAGAAAACAGAATCCTGAAGAAAATTATCAAAAATAATCGTCGTGCTCGAGCTGGAGAACTCACGGTGCAATGGAAGGACATGATTCACAAAGACGTCTCAGTTGATACTTGAAAAAGAGTCCTAAAAAGAATGGGTTACGGATTTTACACCGCTAAGGAGAAACCACTGTTGACTGCTGTACAAAAGAAAAAGAAGTTGAAGTGTGCTCGTGATCATTTAAATTGGACTTCCGATCAATGGCGTAGTATCATTTGGAGTGACGAGTCCAAATTTGAAGTGACAGTCGGCGATGAAAGGAAAAAAGTGATTCGGAACAAAAATGAGGCATTTCATACTGATTGTCTCAAACGCGAAGTGAAGTTTCCGGCGTCTCTTATGATATGGGGCTGCATGTCTGCACAAGGTGTTGGTGGTATGCAGTTTGTGGATGGATCTATCAATGCTGCAAGGTATCAAAACCTTTTGGAAGAGAATTTACTGCCCTCTATTCCGTCACTTAAGCATCAAGATTCCTTCATTTTTCAACAGGATGGTGCTTCCTGCCAAACTGCAAGGACAACAAAGACGTGGCTACTGACGAAAAGCATCCCTACAATCGAATGGCCATGTAACAGCCCAGACTTGTCGCCGATCGAAACCCTATGGTGGAAAATGAAAAAAGTTCTCCGTACAAATCCATCAAGATCGAAGAGTGACTTAAAGGCTAAACTCTTGGCTGTCTGGGAGTCAATTACGCCTGAGGAGTGTGCAGCGTTGGTTGCAACCATGCCTCTTCGCATTAAAGCTGTCATTGAGAGCAAAGGCGACACAACTAAGTGGTAGACGAACTATTTTGCGTGAGTGACGGGTAGACGAATACTTTTGCGTTATGTTTTTTAGAATATTTTAAAAAAAAAAATGTTATGTAAAGTCATGAAAGAATTTCAGTTATTTTAAAATAAACTTTAAAATGTTCCTCAAATTGTGGTTTACTTGTTATTAAACGTTCTTAATTATTTTACCAATATTTACTTTCTATATTTTACGCTTTGCACTACTTTCCATACTAGACGAACTATTTTGCATCGGGGCTCGTAGTACATTACTGCCGCGGTCGGTAATGACTGCGTTGCTGGAAGCGATGATGATGGTCGAGAGCGTAGCTAAGCTAAGTTCGAGGCCATCACAGCGCGGTCAGCATTGCAGCCCTTGATGGCCAAGCTAGAATGAAGGTCAAGGCCTTTATAGCGCGGATAGCAAGGGCTGCAATGATGGCCAAGCTTGAAGGCCGAGAACTTAACTAAGCAAAGCTCGAGGCCATCATAGCGTGGCCAGCAAGGCAGTCATTGCGGACCAAGGCTTGTATAGTGCTTTACTCAAACAATGCGAGGTATTTAAATAAAACTAGCAAACTGATGAAAAAATTATATAACCCACTAAAACAACAAAAAAAACAAAACAACACCAACAACAACGTCAAAAACAACAAGAACAACAAAACAACAAGAACAATTAAAAATAACAACAACAACAACAATTAAAAAGAACAAGAACAACAAAAACAGCAAAAACAACAAGAACAACAAAATTACGGAGGTCGCAGCCGGAGGATGCAAAGAAACCCAAATGTGCTATTACTAGGTTTGTTAATATATTTAAACTACATTTTACATTCTAACTTAAAGTAATGTGTACTACCGGCCCTATGCTATGGTACCTAGGTACCGAAGTGGCAGAATTGGGAGATGCGCCGCCGTGCAGCGCGTGTTGCATCAGTGCCTCGTGGTCTGCATTGAGTTCACTGGTTCAGCGGAAGTATAATGCAGGGTAGCACTTTACGTGGAGCTGCCATACATAACACCTCCCCCCATAGAACAGCGAGTGAAGGAGTTCTTCGTGAAAGAAGCTGGTGGTTGACTCGTGCCAACCCTTCTTGCAGGAGGATCGGGAACTCTTGATGGTTTGTTCAGCGAGGCGATCTTGAACTCAATATTCCTGGACAGTTTAATTTTAGGTATAGTCTTCCTTGTTTTCTTGGTGGAAGGATCGCTGGGTTGAGGACAATTCAAATTTTCGCTTTGTGATCAGCTGGTTCATACTTCACACGTCCTTGATGGTAATGAATCTCGAACTTAATTTCTTCCTACAAGATACCAGGTAGATTGAACTTCGGACATTCTGTCTCTATATAGTGTACGAAGAATCAGTACTATAGGTTGCTCATGCTACAAAGGGGGATAGGTAGGCTTAAAGATTGATTCTTACTCGTATTATAGAATACTGACAATTTGTATAAATTTTATATTAAGAACAAGAATGAAATTGGCAATTTATTGACTATCTACACTCACAGAATAAATTACAAGTACTATAATGGTAGGTACTGACTAAACTTTCTTTATAAATATGTAAATGAATCACTGATTAGTAAAACTATTGAAACAATGTAATTTGAGGTCTTGGGTTAAGTGGCATTATAAGATTTTAGCAAAATCTAATTTGAATTTAAAATGTCTGGTTTAAAATATTTCATATGAGATAGTGTAATGCAATGAGATATGAAAACTAGTAATAACTAAATTAGGAACTGTAACTATTCAAGGTCAAAACTGTGCCATTCAGAGTGAAAATCTAAAGTAGAACCTGAACTAAACTTATTGCAAAACTCATCTTACAAATGAATATGTAAAAAGAGAGCATAAGAAACGTCGTCTTTTTTTTTTTTGAGAAAATTATCTTGTATGGACATATTATAATCTATGAAGATATATCAGTATAAAACTTAAATTGAATCAGGAATAACATTTTTGAAATCTACTTTTATACCTACAATTTTTTTATTTATAAAAAGTTTCATTCTCTACTATAGTTTAGTTTTAACACAAAAAACATGACGGAAATCTCGAATATCTTGTGATGGTTGTGATTATGTAGCAAGCGTTAACTGGATGAATAACTTTAATTTATGATTTTTGGATTGAAAAATGCTTTCAATACATATCACAGTCACTCATAAAAACGATGTCTGCTACTAGACTTAGTCACAGAATAATTAATAGTTACAATAAGAGCATAGTCAGTGGCGTCGTGTTACTAAGTTTACCTACGACAGTCTAGGAAACATGACCCAGATATGTTTTTACAATATTATATTGGATTGATAATTAAATGCTGGTATATAAAGCCATTAAAATACTTTGGAATAAACTACTGATGTTCTTTTGTGTAACTGGTCTGAATAATCTATTAAAAATACTAATTTATTTGTAGAAAATATGAATACGTTTTAAATGTAACATTTTACAGTCATAGCTATATCTATTGTAACGATTTTTACTGGGTTTTCGTCATATTTTAACGATATATGCGGTTTTATAGTAAATTTCTCTTCCGTAATTTTTTTTCGGTTTTTTTCCGATGAAAGATGTGATGAATTGGTTTTTAGGCCAAACTCGCCAACCACCGAGATAGTTGGTCCGGTGTCTAACGCCGTTAGGGTATTCGCTTAAATCAATGAAAAGTAATTTTGAGAATAAAGGGAATAAAAATAAAACGGGGTGAGTCACACCAAGAGTGGGGCGAGTCGGGATTCTTACCCCATCCGGTCGCTTTAAACGAGGGGACGCTATATCTTTTTTCGGTATCACTCAAAATTTAAAATACTCGTTACTATTTTGAAATTAATAAAATCACCTGGATAAACTTAGACCGGAACGAGCTTCAAGAACTATTGGATCAAGACCGTTCGGTGATGTACTAGCTAGTGGGTACAATAGTGGAAGATAAAACATACAACTCAAATTCACCAATACAATTTTTATTATTCTAGGTTTAACTTTGCCTGTTTACTTAAAATCTAAAGAACCGTGCTGTAGGTACGTTGGACGGCCATTCAAGCTAGCATGTAATAGTGGAAGACAAAACATGCAATTTAAATTCACCAATACAATATTTACTATTTTTGATTTAACTTTGCCACAACAACTGTCAAGAGACGTCTAAGAATTGTTATAAACTATAGTCCATAAAACGTTCCGTACTAGAAACGATCCGTTCACTTCCAGACGAATGGTACGGAACGCGCCCTTTTGCTTTGACAGCTAATCGATGCAAAGATAAGTAGAACCTACGGTAGAGGTCACTACTTGTCTCCGTGTTGTATCAATTGTACTTTATTAATTATTTATTTATTATCTGATTCCCAGTTATTCCTTGTTCCCTTTGTACCTATCTCAATCAATTGACCTAATGAGAGTTACAAAGTCGTGATCCGTAGTGCATGGACGTGTTATATTTATCGAAGTGTTTATAACCTCTGAACATGACTACTGTTTTTTGGAACTCTGATTTACAGGATTATATCATGTAAGTAAACAACGTACGATAATCTATTCTATGTACCCGATCGTCTGCTTTCGTTGGTATTTACCAAATACGAACGATAGTACTGTTTCAATCAACTATGTGCGACTTCAATGTCATCATCTGATAGATTCTAACAATAAACAACAACAGAATGGCTTGTCTGTTTAGAGATTTGACCTGTAGTCACAGCTATGCTAAGCTTTTATTTAAAGAAAGGGTTTTATTGTTCATCTGTTTTCGAATTATTATTTTGTATTATAAAATTAGTAGCTCACGATACAATACCCCCTTTTTCGGAAAAAGAGGTTAACGCAGTTAACCGAACCAATTTGGGAACGGAGAGAAACATTTGTTCTACTAATTGTACTACGTTAATCGAAAAAGTAGTCGCGACAACCGTACTACCAAATCCAATCAAAAAAAAGTTTACACGACTAAGTTAGCTGAAACAACCGTACCATAAAACACCCACAAGAGGTTGTTCAGCGTAAAAAAAACTAAAGGTTTCTGAATGTACTGGTGATTTTCTGACTCCGTTAGTTTTTATTTGGGTGATAAGTTTGCCTACAATCATTCTGCGCTATTTTCTTTCTATTATTCTTCATCTTTCACTTGTTTTATACTTTTTTGAACCTTACATACACCTACTAATTATTATATCCTACACTCTACATTCATATTTACCTTGTTCTATCTATTCAAACTAACTTTCATTCTATCCACTGTAATCCTCTCACATTAATCCTCTGCATTCTTAAATTATACTGTATTCTATCAAACCTATCTTTCCTAGAAATTATAAAGAAAATCAAAGAAAACCACCTCCAATCAAAAATTTACCAATAAACTGTAGCAAATAGTACAGTCAACGCCGGAGCTTCCATAATCCTATCTCCAATCGTGATGTTACTTCCTGGCAATGGTACATTCCTCATAATTGAAAGGTATGTGCCTCCAGTAATAACATTCCGTTAATCGATGCAAAGATAAGTAGAACCTACGGTAGAGGTCACTACTTGTCTCCGTGTTGTATCAATTGTACTTTATTAATTATTTATTTATTATCTGATTCCCAGTTATTCCTTGTTCCCTTTGTACCTATCTCAATCAATTGACCTAATGAGAGTTACAAAGTCGTGATCCGTAGTGCATGGACGTGTTATATTTATCGAAGTGTTTATAACCTCTGAACATGACTACTGTTTTTTAGAACTCTGATTTACAGGATTATATCATGTAAGTAAACAACAACGTACGATAATCTATTCTATGTACCCGATCGTCTGCTTTCGTTGGTATTTACCTAATACGAACGATAGTACTGTTTCAATCAACTATGTGCGACTTCAATGTCGTCATCTGATAGATTCTAACAATAAACAACAACAGAATGGCTTGTCTGTTTAGAGATTTGACCTGTAATCACAGCTATGCTAAGCTTTTATTTAAAGAAATGGTTTTATTGTTCATCTGTTTTCGAATTATTATTTTTTATTATAAAATTAGTAGCTCACGCTACACTTTATAATCTAGGTGTCCGCGATTGCCTTGATTGGAAATCTTGGATTCTTACATATTAACACAGAAGGTTAAATGTAAGAAGGGAAGAACTATAATCTACTCGTATCTAATCTATATCTAAGGATCCGCGATTGCCTCGATTGGTAAATCTTGGAATTAATTGCTCCACGTAAAGTGCTACCCTGCATAATACTTCCGCTGAACCAGTGACCTCAATGCAGACCACGAGGCGCTGATGCAACACGCGCTGCTCGGCGGCGCATCTCCCAATTCTGCCACTTCGGTACCTAGCATTGGGCCGGTAGTACACATTACTTTAGGTTAGAATGTAAAATGTAGTTTAAATATATTAATAAACCTAGTTATAGCACATTTGGGTTTCTTTGCATCCTCCGGCTGAGGCCTCCGTAATTAGAAAAACAACAAGAACATCGAAAGCAACAAAAACAACAAGAAAAAAACAATAACAACAAAAATAACAAGAACAAGAACAGAAACCATAACAACAATAACAAAAAAAACACAATAATAAACAACAGCAACAAAAAACATACTACAACATAACAATAACAACAACAAAAACTACAACAACAAGAAAAGCTAAGAACCATATCGATCACATCAGCTTTCAAACAGAAAAAAAAAACATCAATATCGGTCCCTACGTTTGGGAACTACGACGCCTCTCTTTTCGCGTTCGGTGGTTAACAAAACCACAGAATAAATAATAGTACTAGAAAAACGCGACAATAATGGATTTTCAAAGGAAATTGCTGGCTGCAAAACACGACAGTAATGAAATTCCACATAACTTTGCTGGCGCCTATTCAAGAAGCGCGACAAGGTCGACTTTGCCCAAAAAAAGTTGTCGAAATAATGACCACATTACAAGCTTGTCGAGTAAAAATATCTAATTTTAAATTAAATCAAGGCATATAAAAGTAAGACATAGTTATAAAAAATCTAATGTCAGTTTAGACCAATTTAATGCAAAAAATACGGTGTTTTGCTGCATATCAACTAATTGACACAAAAAAACATTTAATTACGTTATATTGAAGTTAGAGAACATCGATTTTTACCTGCTTGCAATATTTCGCAAAAATACCTCCAATTACGAGGGGGCTAACTGTGAACTAAACTGTGCTCGTTTCGCGGGCGCAAGGAAATATGATATAGTTTTTTTTTCACTATCGCCACTATCTAGAATACAAAAAGCCGATCTACGTATTCCGTAATTTAAATTTGCTTAGATTTTGATGACAGTGTAGAAGTTAGTTACGTTGCGGAATTTTATATAGCAGGCCCTATCAAATGCCTGTATTCCAAATATTCTGCCAAATCTAAAAAGTCTTTACATAAAAAACAATGTTCTAGAGGACTTAAAATAAGCGACTGAACAAAAATATAACATTTTTTGAATCGTGTCTCTGTTTGTCTGTTCGCGCATCTCGTAAAAACTAATGTACCGTTTGCGATGCTGTTTTCACTGATAGATAGCTTAAGTTTTAAATTTTTAAACTAGCGAGCTTGGTATCTCAATCCGATGAGTAGAAGCCGAGCAGTCCATACCAATATATGGAAGTGAAATGTTGTCTGTTTGTTTGTTTGTTTGGGGAGCTTTCACGCAATAACGGCTGGACGGATTTTGATGAAATTTAGAATGGAATTAAGCTTATAGCCTGGAATAAAACATAGGAAACATTTATCCCAGAAAATTAAAATTTTCCACGGGAAAACTGGAAAATGTTGATTACTCACTGTAAGGAACGGTTGCCATCACAGAATGGTCTGTGGTTGCCATGGAAACGAAATAACAAGTCTGTCAAAAACATCAAGAGCGTACCAAAAGTAGGTATAGCTCCTGCTATACCTACTTTTGCATTGGTTTTTAATATCCTAGAAGAAAATAGGATGCTTTTTTCGCGATAAACAGTAGTCCGCGCGTATGAAGTCGCGGGCGGAAAAGCTAATAATAAACTATTTGGAGGCTGAACGAAATTTGGTATTTCATTTCATGGTTATGGAATAACACTTAGGGCCTATGCACACCGCGTATGTTATACGCGCCGACGACGCGCAGTTCACGAACGCGCGTTTGTATCGATTGTTTACGGCCCCAAAAACGTATGCAAAAGCTGCGTGGCTGAATCTCGTTAGAAGCGCGTCATCGGTGCGTGTAAAATACGCTGTGTGATAGGCCCTTGTTACTCTTACTTAACCCAGAGAAATGACGTGGGCTCAGTACATCAATGAAGTGGCTTATCTCTTACGCCAGCTGTTTCATGTGCAGGTGCAGCGCAGACCGCCGCCCTCTACTTGCATGCCCCTCGGCATGGACGCTGAACATATGCACCAGGACCTTGTACCCAGCTGTGAGTACACCTTACTTATATTTTTAGGCTTCCATACAAGAAATTCAAGTGGAAAACTCATGTGGCCGAGATGGGCTCATTAGTTTTCCGCTTAGTCAAAAGTTCACAATTTTTTTGATAGATTATTATTTTGTATGGATTTTTGTAGAGTAACGTCATACGACATACCAATTTTTTTGTTTAGCGAGTCATCTTAAAAGCTAGTTACTATTTTTTTATTGTATATTATTTTGTTTTGCGGCCAAACGGGTGTAATTTAAAGTAATTTACGGGGTTGTGACCCGTCCACCCACTGCACTATAGTTGGAAACTAATAAAAAAATTATCGACATTTATGAAGAAAACATCATGTATTATAATTAGGTAGTAAGACATTTTAAAGTACGCTAGTTATGGTCGTCTCTGGAACCAGCCTTACTGTTGTTAATCGATACTAATATACTAAAAGCGAAAGTAACTCTATCAGTCTGTTACCTTTTCGCGAGTAAAACGATCTTGATGTATTTGGTATTGAGACAGTTTGAACCTTGTGGAAGGACATACTTTTTATCGCGATAAAAATTAGTCCTCGCGGACGAAGTTGCGGGCAAAAATATAAAGTAAATAAAACTACAAAAGATATGAGAAGGAGGGTCCATTGCTGAACCAACATTATCTATAACTGTATGTAGTAGGCTTTTTTTTTACTTGACTGCCCAAAAAAAGTAGTGTTATGTTTTTAGCATTCATGTATGTATGTGAGTTTATTTATTCCTCCATAACTTTTAAATGCCTGCACAGATTTAGACGTATGGGGTATCGTTAGAATCCTTACATACCCCCCAGAGTAACATAGGCTATATTCTTTTTTGAAAAAATTCAGTATGGCAGCAGTATGGCACCTTTTATTTACAAACCCGAAAAAACTTCGAATTTTACTATATGGGTATCAAATTGAAGGCCTTGATAAGCACATTCCAACAGTATATAATTTATTAGCATAAGTTCTTTTTTGGCAGGGCAGGCGTGTTTTTTAGCTAGTTTATTGCTTCATAGATATTGTTGAGTATGATAATGATTTATTATACAACTTACTGCTGGTGAAAGATGGGCAATTTCATACAATATAATACATTTTTATGGTCCAAAGTCAAACAAGGACCTGTTAGTATTATCATGTCTGTATGCCACAGCCATTTTATTCCATTCATAATTTTCTGTTTTAAAATTTGCTGGTTGTATTTATTTTTGCCTATTTTTTCAGATTTGTCCTAATATAACGGAGTCGGCGTGCGGTTCAAACACTGCAGTATATCAAGACAAACATATTTTGGTATATGTGAATATTATATGCGGGAATATAAATTATTCTGAAACAATCAAGATATTGTGATTGCTGGTGGAATTTGGCCTACATTTGTATTGTACAGCTTAGAATGAAATAGACGTATTGTCAATATTTTCACTATTTATATTTACGTTTAACAGTAGTACACTACTGCACACAATATGTGTATAATTAGTGAAGCCATTAATAAAAAAAAATTGGTCTTTTGACTTGTGAGTCGTGACCCTGTAACTATTGAGTCGAGACACTATCACTCTTGAGTTGTGACACTATGACTCGAATTGTGAAATTATGACTCTTGGGACTGACTCTTGTGTAGTGACACTATGTCTTGTGCGTCGTGACACCATGACTCTTGAGTTGCGACAGTAGTAGAATAATGATGAAGTCTGCACATTCAGGCTGACCTGACCTTGTCACCTATCCTGGTGCCTGCTCCATTACATATTCGTAACAATCTACAATATTATTACCTAGACCAAATTCCACCGTTTAGTGCATGCCACATACACATATAATTAGCTTATAATGCTTTAGGTAAGGTTCGCTGGATAATTGTGTTCACAGACTGAAGGCGTCGGAGTTCAATGACTAGTTTACTTTGGCCATGTTTCACGAAACACGGATGACTTGTCGACATGCAAACAGAAGTACAGAAACAGAATGTCTTATATTAAATTGTATTTTGTATAATACCTAAATAACAATGAAACTATTAGTAACTATAAAAGTAAAAAAATCACGCAGAGTGCCTCAATCAATGTCCTCGGTAAACGCGAATTAGTTAGCCATAATTATTATGATTTGTATGATTACTTTTTACTTGTACTTTTCTTTGTTTTGACGAGTTATAGTTATATCTAGTTTATAATTTATAATTTGTTTCAAGTCCCACGGGATAAGCGGTACGGCCTTAGGTATCAGATTGTTTGATTAACTTTTGTTCTTTTTATATTCGTATATAAGCAGGCTACGATAACTTTCGATCCTCTTCATCCAAATTAATTCACTGATACACGGCTTGTTAGAAGACAATTTATATTAGAAATATGCTTTATTTAAATTTAAGTTATTTTTCTCAATAATGTTAGCCTACTCTGTGTCAGATCAGATGATATTATTATGGAGTGATGCACTTAGACGATCATTGTTGAGACTTGTTTTACTATTGTTTAGTTGTAACTTTTTATTGAATACAAAAACGTAAAATTTGTTACCAAGCATTTTTCAATAAAAATAGGATATAGGGATTTTTTAAATTGTATTATCGGCTCATTAGAATATCGGCAATTAAGAACTGAAAATAAATTAGCTAAACACCCATACCCCATAGCTTTGTTTTTCACCCGTCCTTATTTAATGATGTAAATCCTTAGATATTTCCTCTTTATTATTTACTAGCTGTGCCCGCGGCTTTGCCCGCGTGGTCATTTCATTTAAAAGTAGCCCACACGTTTTATTCCAGGACCAAAAGCCAAACCACCACCAGACCAGTTGTAGGTTTGGTCCAGAGGACCAGGAGGACCAGGACCAAACCTACAAAGTACAATATTATACTACATTTCTTAAAAATTCGTTCAGCCGTCAAATAGTTTTTTATCGATTACTCGGCATCTAATCATCGGAATAAGGCACTGCCTTGCCTTTTTATAACGCATATTCTGTGAAGTACGGCACTCCGTACGTACAACACACTTGCACTTCCATGACACTTCATAGAAGTGCACGTATTGCAATGAAATGAACGCATATAATATGAAATAAACGCATGTAATACAATGTGAAATAAACGCTAGAATAAACGCACCGCGTTCCACTGCAAGGCAGTGCGTGCAAGGCCTAAGATACCAAGTACCCCAGTTTTCAAATCAGTCGCAAGGGCTTGAGTTGAGAGCAGGGCCTGGATTCTGTATGACCACTCACGCCAATTCCACGCCACCTGCGTGGAATTAGGGAAGGTGGGTATTTACGCAACCAGGTTTTGGCTTGTAAGTACGCCGCCCTGGTGCGGACCCGCAATACTTACAAGACTGAAAGTATTTTACTCAACAACTCGCTCTTTCGCCACGTCCGCACCTACATACTCGGTGGCGGGTTCGGCTGAGTTCGGCCGCACTCGGCCAGCCGGGTCACAACAACCTAGGTGGCTGATAGGTCGCTCAAAAAACTTGCAAAGCTTCGAAGTTTTTTTAAGCAAACGCAATTGTGCTCTTTATTTACATAATCGCACGGGTCAATTTCCTATGCAGTATTTTTTACTTTCAATTCCACGCTTCCAAGTACTTTTTTCGCAAACACGATTGTGCTCCTTATTTATATGGACACGAAGATCAATTTCCTATGCAAGTATTTTCTAATTTCAAGGCTTCGGTTTACAAACCACTTGAAAGTATTTTGAACCCTGGTTTTTATAATGAAAGATTCATGACATGAATGAGTTAAATTTATTTTTTTAATTAATAAATTACTATTTTACTGTAAATAATTCGCTTAATTTCGGTGCGCGTTTTACAACTGAAGTCGACTTATTCTATCAAAAAAAAAACATCTAAATACATTTTAAGAGCCTTTAGGGACCATTATGTAAAAAAAAGAAGAAAACGTGTTGTTCGAGTTCATTTAACGTTCAAACCACTTCGTAACAAACCGCTTGCGTGTTTTAAGGGTAGACAACGCCATCTAGTTTAAATGAAGTAACTTGTTATCATGAACGTCTTGTTATTGAGTAGAGAAAATTATCTCCGAAGGTAAGGTGGCACAGATTAGAGAGTAATTAAGGTGGTGAGGTAAATTGGATGGGGCATCAAGGGATTCAAGGGTCGGTCATTATTATGAGGTCCATACGAACAAATTTTAATGCAACGAAACATTGTGTTCCTAGTACAAATTATTTTTTATGATGTTTCACAGAACGACGTACTTACTGGCACTTTAACTGGCTCTTAATAATTACCTACCCTACCTACCTACTTTTTGAGCTTTTTCAACACGATATGAGGATTGATTTAAAAAAAAGTTTTCTATACTTTCTCTGTGAAGAGCGACACATGTACCTACCTCTGTATGTACACATTTCAATACCGACAACTAACCATTTTGCCAGTAAGACATTATGAAGAAACCTCCGATATAACTATATAATTATGTAGGTACGTAGGTAGTACATTATAATATCTCAATGGAAGAAACAATCGATTTTGAAGTTCATCTCAATTAAAATCTTTATAAAGAAACCTCGTACAGATTTAGCCCAGTTACAGTTTTAATGGTTGCAGGAATGAAATGATTGCGTGTTTTAAGGTCAATCAGCGCCATCTAGTTAAATCGGAGGGAGAACTTTGATGCCTTTGGTTTATTCGCTTGAGTTGTTGATGCCATTGTGCTATCTATACTCGTACCAAACTCGTACTATACCATCTCGATTACCTCAGCTAGCAAACATAAAAAACCGCACCTAAGTCGGACCATTCGTTTGGATAGCTCCCATTATATATATTGTTTTCAAACAAAACTTGACGGTTTACTTCAGGAAATTAAATAAGCCTTAAAAAAATCAAAGAAAATGTAAAAAAAGGCACAAAATATGTAAATGCTTATAAATATTGAGGCAAAACATTCATAGCAGCGCGTGGATTCGATCCATGTGCCTCTGGGTTGCGAGCCAGACACCGCTTCTACTGTGCTACTCTGACTTGTGGTATAGTTGCCGAATTTACGGTACCGTTTTATAAACGGATGTGCAATTATTATTCCTTTCAAATTAACATAACTTTAGACTCATATCCCGCAGGAATCCCGTATTTATTCGTGATTAAAAGTATCATTCATTTTAACACATACTATAAACTTTGACTGTGCCTAGTTACTTCAAAATCCGTACGATAGTTTCAGCGTGATATGTGTTTTTTTTAAATAACTTTCAACCCCTATCCTGCGGGAACCATTGTTTTTTTCGGGATAAAAAGTATTCTAAATGTTAATCCATAACATAATCTATGATTGTGCCAAGTTGCATCAAAATCGGTCGGGTAGTTTCTGCGTGATGCGTGTTCAAAGAGACAGACAGACAGACAAAAAATAAAAAAAAAACCTTTTTGCACTCCATATCGATTTTGAAGTTTATATCAATTAAAATTTTCAAAAAAATATTTAATGTACAGATTTAGCCCAGTTACAGTTTTATTATAGTATAGATATGTTCAAGACGCTGGACTGTAAAGGAACGGGCATAAACATAAATGGTGAATACTTGATGCACAGGTTTTTTTCCACAATTAGCCCGTATGACGGCCCTATTAGAGAATACATGTCACACCTACGATTTGCAAATGATAATGTCCTTATGGCGGTATCGCTGCAGGATCTCAAGCAAATGCTGACCAACCTAGCTGATGCCTCTCGACGTATTGGCCTCGGGATAAACATGGACAAAACCAAGGTTATGTTTAACAACCTTATTACCCTGCAACCAATCGTCATTAATGGTGTCCCCCTTGAAGTTGTTCAGGAATATGTTTACGCGCGCTGAAGCAAGCGTCATCCTGGCTGACCACCCTTATAAGATGGTTTTCTCATAAACCACTACTTCGATTGTAATTTTGTCTAACAGTTTCGCTTATTATTTCGAGAACAAAAGCTGTGCTATGTTTCATTTAAATCTGTACGCTGGATTCGGCTCGTCGACATCGACGCGCTGAACGCAGCGTCACCCCGGCAGGCCACCCTTTGAATTGAAATATCTCGTAAAGTAATCGAGAATTAATGGCCATATTTGGGAATACACTACAGTTTGGGAAGTTTTGGGCTGCGTACAAACAAATGGCCGGCTGTAGTGACGGATACGGATTATTACCGAAATCCCCACCAGAATGTCTCCACCAGTGGGGATCGGATACCAGATAATGCAATTGGGTAGGAACAACTTCGAAAGGGAAGCCGATAAAAGGATTCAGTTGGGATGGGCAGCATTTTGTAGACTACGTCAGGTCTTCTCATCGTCCTCAGTGGTTAAAGACGAAAGTCTTCAACGCATGCATTCTACCAGTTATGGAGCCGAAATGTGGACACTAACGGTGGGGCTGGTCCACAAATTTAAAGTCGCTCAGCGAGCTATGGGGAGAGCTATGCTTGGAGTATCTGAAGGATAGGATCCGGAATGAGGTGATCTGCCAGAGTACCAAGGTAAGCGACATAGCCCAGAGAATAAGTAAGCTGAAATGGCAATGGACTGGTCACATCTCTTGCAGAATCGACAACCGTTGGGGAAAACGAGTTTTAGAGTAGAGACCACGTTTAGGCAAACTTAGTGTGGGACGCCCGCCGGCCAGGTGGAGAGACGACTTGCGAAAGACAGCTGGCAGCAACTGGATGAGAAGAGCCGAAGATCGGACTCAGTGGCGTTCATTGGGAGAGGCCTACATCCAGCAGGGTGTCCACTTTCTGGAAAGTCAGGGAGAGTCAGGGAAGCTCAAGGTGGTCAGGGAAAGTCAGGGACAACGAGAGGGTCAGCTAGAACGTCAGGGAAAAAATAAATCTTACTCTGTTTGCTCCACACTTTCTTGTAAAATGAGAGATATAGGTATTTCATGTTCTAGTTTGACTATGTTTTGTAATCATGTTTATTTGTTTCACTGAAAGAAATATCTCGAAATTTCTGCGCTCGCTACGCTCGCGCCTTCATAATAATATTATGTATTTAAAAACACAAAGTAGGTCAATTATTAACATTCATTTATTCACACAATTACATTAGAAATAGCTCCAAATTTTCGGGCTCGCTACACTCACACCGTTGTTCTGTTATTGCCCGCTGAATGAAGGGTAAGGCGGACCTTGTTTTCCTTTAGATTTTAACAAACACTGCAAGAAATAACTAGCTACGCTGCTATTATTGGCTCCTCACTTCCACAAATAGTTCGAAATTTTTGCGCTCGCTTTGCTCGCGCCTTTGTATATTACCTATTTTCGAACTCTGAAGAATTCCATTCATGTCTATTTTTTACCAAACTACGCTCGCGTCTTTATGATATATTATGATTCTTCATTCGTATAATGTATGGGAAATAGCTCAACATTTTCGTGCTCCCTTCGCTCGCGCTTTCTTGGTAATGTTACGTGTTTACGTGCTTTGCAAACAGAGAAGATCGATCGTAAACGTTCATTTTTAACCCCCCGAACAAAGAGATGGGTGTTATATGTTTAGGGTGTTTCTGGGGAATAATCGGGGAAGAGGGGGGGGGGGGGGGGGGTGAGACTCGTAGCTCCCAAACGAATGAACCGATATAGATGCGGTTTTTTTATGTTTGAAAGCTGATGTGATAGAGATGGTTCTTAGCTATATGGGAGAGGTGGGAGGAGAAGGGGAGTTAAGAAAGGGGGTGTGATAGAGATGGTTCTTAGCTATATGGGAGAGGTGGGAGGAGGAGGGGAGTTGAGAAAGGGGGTTTGAGAATTGTAGCTTCCAAACGAATGGACCAATTTTGATGCGGTTTTTTATGTTTGAAAACTGATGTGATCGAAATGCTTCTTAATTATAAGGGGAGGTGGGGGGTCAAGGGTTATATAATTTTTTAATTTGGGCTTGTTTTTACATAATTACTCTAATAAAAGTATAAGTAGCTCGAAAATTTTGCGCTCGCTTCGTTCGCACCTTTATAATATTGCTTGTTTCGAATTCATAAAAGATCGACCGTAAACGTTCGTTTTTTCACATAACTACACTAATAAAAATATAAGGAGCTGAAAATGTTAGCGCTCGCTTCGCTCGCGCCTTCTTGGTAATAATGCATGTTATGCGCATAGAAAATCGATCATAAACATTCTTATTGTTCACATAGCTACATAATAAAAGTATATATAAGTAGCTCGAAATATTCAAATAGAAAAGGGGCGCTGATTTATAAGCTCATTGCTAAGGCCAGTCCTGTGAACAAGAATAGACTGATGATGATGATGATAATTTATTATAATATGTTCATGTTATAATATGTTCATGGGATATGTTTATGATATATCATGTTTACACAAATAAAAATATCAGAAAGTTTTCGTTTCCTGCTTGTGATGGTGTCTATCATTTTGTGAATTGGAATTTTATTTAAAAAAAAGTCAATTAAAAAAAAACTATAAATAAAATAAACAACAATATATGAAGGATAAGAAATGATTCATTATTTACATAACATTACTTTTCGTTATTTTATGAAAAACTTGCTTTAAAATGAACATGGTTGGTCAGGGAAATTTGGCAAAATGATCAGGGAAAGTCAGGGATTTATTTTAAAATCTTCAGGGGATACCCTGTCCAGCAGTGGACTAATATAGGCTGATAATGATGATGACCCAACGGCCCCATTAACGTCACCATCAATGGGGCAAATGGAAATTTAAATTCCCACAGGTAGGAATGTAAACTCCCATCTGCCCCATTAGAGAGAGATAAATAAAAGGCCAACTAATTCGAACAATATTGTTTTCAAACATATAGGTTTTCAAGGCTAAAAAAAACACGAAGGCAAAGGCGGCCTACCTATGTAAAACATACATGTTCATGGCATACAGGTGGCCCAAACTTTAGACTTTCCTTTGTTATGCAATCACGGTGAATCGGACGAAGCCACGGAGAGCAGCTAGTAAGTATAGAAAAATATATTATGAGGAATATAAACTTTGATATAACATAATATTATTTTGTAAAAAAGATATTGGATATTTTTTGTGCCAACCCTAGCATATTTTTAGCTAGGTACTAGTCGCTTGTCGGTATTTTGCACCGCGACAAAGGAGTTGACTGCCGTGACTGTGGCCGCCACCGCAGGCCACGGTTGTCTGTGACACCATTTACGCTTACTGGCCGTACCTGCCAACGGTCCAGCGCCACTCAGTGGCAATTTTTTAGACCGCCCCAATGGTTCGGTGCCACTGGGTGGCACGTAACTATAACTTTTTTCAAGTGGTTTCGTATTAAAATACCTATAAATTCGATCGTTGCTCCTATCAACAAAAAACTTCGGTTATTAGCGTGTCTACAGTTCAATCTAATGGTACCCACTTAGAATATTTATGCTGCCTGGTACCCATATGTACTTTTTTTGTTGTTGATAGATTTGCTAAAATCATTAAATAAGTTTTTTTTAACGTAATAGATATATTTCTAAAAAGATTTTATTTAAGTGTTTTATATGAAAGTTTTTTTTACTTTTTGTTGCTACATCTTTTTTATATGTATATATTTTAATTTTTTATATACATTTTTTAATATAGTATATTGTACTTTATATGTACTTTTGGTCCTGGAATAACACATATGGGCTAGGTACTTTTAAATGAAATGACCACGCGGGAACAGCTATTTTACGAATAAAAAAAAAGAAGTAATAAATTTAATCACCGCTAATCGAATGACAACATTGACGTAGGAAATGTCTTTAGGACCATTTCCCATCCATTTCCTACGTCAATGTAGTCATTCATGACAAACAGAAGGCAATCTGACAGCAGAATAACTTTGACGACCTCAGAAGGTCGCTATTTGTCCTAGCCAGGCGAAAACTTAAAGTAAGGCCAAGCCAACGTGAAAATGTTTTATTATACTAAAGTTACGAAAATTGATTATTTTGTGATGATTCAATTTCTAATAAGTCCACATTATTAATACGAAAATCATTCATAAAAACTCTGTTTCTTTTCAATAGCTAGTAAATCCTGGGGCGCGTTCACTTACTACATTCGAGGACGCACGGATACCCGCGCAATCACTCGAAATCGTTCACGGCGTCGCGTCGTCGTCGTCGGGCGTTCGCCTGAGTCATCCGAAAAAAGTAGGGGAGGGGAGGAATAGTGTGAAACTGACACTTGACAGTTGTCAGTTCTAGTTTAGTGTGGGCGTCCAAAGTCGTTCACTAACTCCGGCGGCCCGATTACAGAACTTGGTCATAGCAATTTCGACTCTATCGCAAGGCATTAGTGATATCGATACTGACAATCCGATTGAAGCTAAGTTATGTGGTCGGGCCCCGTATGATCGAGCGATAATCGCACGGATGATTCGAGCGTAGTAAATGAACGCAGCCTAGACAGTGTTGTCAGCTGTAAGAATGAACTAGATTGTTTACGTTCTCTAACTTTCATTCATTCAAAATGTCAGCTGTGCTGACAGAATGAGCAACTTTTTCTGATTTGTCACAAATTCACATTTGGTTTGATTGTGTTAGCTGAAATTATTTATATTTTTCTACATTGTAATCTTTTGTAACCGTACTAAAGCAGCGAAAAAATGAGTTTCGACAATTCCACGAACAGTGTACACGATAAAGACGAAAGAAGACACTACGACCGCAAGAAATCCGACGATTTACAGATATCGAGGACTGATATGAATATGTTGATCATGAATTATTTAGTAACAGGTAGGTAATCATATTTTCATAAATTAAAGACCGAAATTTGTCCTATCACCTCATCATTTCATTGCACTAACATTTATTGAATCATTGCAGAACAATAGTACATGTTTACTTTACATATAGTATGTTATGAATTTCTTTGTTTGGTCTTGAATTAATTCAAGTAAATGGAATTGATTTGCAGTTTTAACATGGCAAGGTATCGCTATGATATATTTACGTCGATTAATTTAAGAGGTTTGTCTGTTGTCAATTCCTCAATTGCAACATTATCTTCTAAAATGTACCACCAAGTAATAAAATGTAATTGCAGAAGGTTTCAAGGAAGCAGCATTGAAGTTCCAACAAGAGGCGGGCTTGCAGGAGCCATCCCTATGCAGCTCACTGGACGAGCGGATCATGATCCGTGAGGCGGTTCAAACTGGACGCATTCCTGAGGCCATCACCATGGTCAATGCTCTGCACCCTGAATTGCTAGACAACGATAGATACCTGTATTTCCATTTACAGGTATAGTGAATAATGATATTGTAGAAAATTACTCCTAATTGTTGAATATTATTGATTTAAGAGTCCATGACTACCAATTCTTCGCATCTTTGCAAGATTTAGCAAAGTTCTGAGTGGTTCTGCAATTTTGGTGGACGCTTACTATCTGAGAAAATACCTACTAGCCTGATAAAAAAAAATGTTAAAAAAAAAAACAAAAAATTCCTACTAAATATCTTAATTTCAATTTCACATTTTTGGCCTGCGGCCTGCCCTGTGCCTTGTAATGTTTGCCATTGCAGAGAATCGTGTCATGTTCCACAGCAGCGCCACCATAATTTATAGGGATCAGTCATAACGGAAAGTAATGTACGTTGAACATACATCATGTACGTATGCGTAGAACAGAAAACGAAATAATAAACATTTTATTGTGGCGCTGCTGGGGAGTATACTCCCCAGCAGTGCGACTTAGAATTCGTACTTAGCAATATTATTAGAAACTATTTAATAATGAAAACTAGTGTATGAACCCTCCTTATAGTGTACGTGCTGAAAATATTATGATTTAGTAGTATTTAATGCATTTAATTGGAAAAAATTCAAACATTGGGAAAAATTCAGGTAAGCAAAATATTTTCTGTCAGTATTTGTGTAGCCATAGATATAGATCAAACTAGATACCTAATAGGTGCACCGTGAATTGCTTCCAAACAAAAGTCGACGATGTTGTCGACTCCGTTCCGTCCAGTGGACGGCGTCCACCCGCTACACGCCAATAACGTTTGCAGCGAGAGTTGGTGCATTTTCATGTAGAAATAAAATAAGTTGTATATGTTTAAGGATAAACGATTTTATTTAAAAAAAAAAAATGAGAACGAGGCAAGTTATGAACAAAGACCTAAAAAAAAAATTGCTGTGGCGAGACACCTCGCTTATGTAAAACATCATAAAGGTTCTTGGATGGCGACCACGAAAAAGCAAGCGAAGTGTGGGGAGACCTCCCACATGATGAACCAACGACATTGTAGCCATCGCAGGAAGTCGGTGCATGGAGGCAGGTCAAGATCGCTCGTCATGGCGCTCTTTGGGAGTGGCCTGTGTTCAGCAGTGGACTTCTAGGGGCTGACATGATGATGATGATGATGATGATGATGACTATATCCTAGTCATCATCATCATGCATGATTGATAGGGCAATTTATTGCTTAAAGTAACTACGAATACTTTCGGATAAATACGTGTACTATGTAATTTCCGCCATTGTCTGTCATTGATGACATCAGCTGTCAATACTTGATGTTTGACGTTTGACAGTGGTCACTTCTCAATTTGACAGCTGTCATATGAAACTTAGATACCGATGAGATCTATCATTTCTGTAAAGAAACTACTAGACTAGGGAGTTAACGTCCTTTTAAGTTTGACGACTTTCATGCATAACGAAGATATCAATGAGATCTATCACTTCTGTAAAGAAACTGCTAGTCAACGATCAATAGTTGCCGAGTAATAGCTGTTTAGTTTGATAGATGTCATCCAACTTCACAATAGCCCTCATTTTTCTCATCCCTCCTCCACTCTTTTCCCTACTTTACCATACCCTCCCCACACTTTATATAAACCTCCCTAATTCTCCCCCCTTCCCCTTCCCTCCAATCTCGAACCTTCTAAGGGTTTCTGCTCTCCTAGTAATTAGTGACTATTTTAAATATTATAACAACTCAATACGTTTTAGCCTCGTGTCGTGATGTGACCACGAGGAAAACATTTTAAAAAAACTCGTGGTCGTATGACAAAACAGTGTGACCACGAGTCCGTCGCCATAACATGAATGAATAAGCAATAAATAAAAAAAAACTATTCCTGATAACATCGCGGCAAACGTTATTGGCGAGGGGCGGGAGGATTGAAGAGTCGATAATAATTTGGAAGCAATTCACGGTGCACCTATTAGATTGATATATATCTATGGCTACACAAATGCTGTCAGAATAGATTTTGCTTACTTGAATTTTCCCCAATGTAATTAAATGCATTAAATACTACTAAATTATAATATTTCGTTTTCTGTTCTATGCACAGCAATTATCGATTTACGTACATGATATACGTTCAACATACATTACTTTCCGCTATGATTGATTCCTATAAATTATCGTGGCGCTGCTGTGGATCATGACACAGAGAATCCATTCTTTTGGAATTTTTATCTATTTATTAATCATCATCAATTTGGCACTACATAATGAACTCTCGACATTGTAGCCATCGTAGGAAGTCGGTGGATGTAGGTGGCACAGGTCGCTCGTCATGGCGCTCTTTGGGGGAGGCCTATGTTCAGCAGTGGACTTCTAAAGGCTGACATGATGATGATGATGATGAATAAGCTCTATCGAAAGTACTATAATAATTTCCCTACATGTTACTCAATGAGATATTTTATTGTAGTTTATGAAACGGTTGCATAACATAATAGGGGAATTAAGGCCCGTATTAATAAACCGCTCTTGGTGGAACTCTCAAGTGCGATATCAACTGATACACTCTCAAGTTGTGATCAGCATCTTAAGATCGTCGCTGATTAATAAAGACATTTCAAGAGCATCTCAGATCATGTCGCTTTCAAGAGCCGCATCTCAAGATGCTACGTCACGAACCAGAACTTGAGAGCAAGATTGAATGAACTACGAATGAACGATTTATTTTCTTTAGTGAAAGTTCGGTTTTTGCTCAAATAAGATTTTTCGTTTTTCGGTTTTTGCTCAGGTAAGGTTAAAAATTATTACTTCGATGTAGTTGAATTAAATTAAATGCGATTATATTAAACGTAATGTTTATTTTCTACATAATTATCATAACCTTACTTTAGTTTTTTTGTAGAAAGGATGTAAGCCATAATATATGTCTATATTTTCAAAGATACACTATCTATTAAAGAACTTAACGCAATTCATCAACAAATAACTATAATTTATGAAAATAAAAATTCGTTGATTACGCACTGTATTTCCAGCGCGTATCCTTTGGTTACGATTTCGGATCTTTATAGACTTCAGCGAGTCCTCGCCAGGTTCTGATATCTACCAAATCTTCGGATCTTTTCGCAATCATGCCAAATAAATTTGTTTATTTCCAGAGGAATATAAACATATTCTTGTAATGATGATTAATATAATTATAATTATCAACTTCTGACATAATATTTTCGAAATCCTTGATTCTAGCAACTGGCAATCACGCTCTCAAGTCACGGATCGACTGCAATCAACATTCTGCATCTCAAAGCACATCGCAAGTGCGCTCTTGAGTCGAGATTGATTTATTATTAAACACTAACTCAGCTGATTACGGCATCTCAATCAACAGCTTAAGATATGTTTATTAATTAGAATAGCATCTTGAGATCGCTCTCAATAGCGCTCTCAGAGTTGAGGTCGGTTTATTAATACGGCCCTAAGACATATCAAGAGCATCTCAGATCATATTGCTTTCAAGAGCCCGCATCTTAAGATGCTACGTCACGAACCAGAACATATGAGCAAGATTGAGTGAACTATGAATGAACGATTTATTTTCTTTAGTGAAAGTTCGGTTTTTGCTCAAATAAGATATAGGGTAAGGTTAAAATTTATTACTTCGATGTAGTTGAATTAAATTAAATGCGATTATATTAAACTTGGGCAAGACAACAACACAATTTATTACTTCGATGTAGTTGAATTAAATTAAATGCGATTATATTAAACATGGGCAAGACGAACATCATGTCAAATGCCCATGACGACATGGGCATTGGAATGGGTACGAACCCATGCCGGTTTATGTTGGGAACGATATTATTGAAGCTGTTGATCACTATGTCTACTTGCGTCAGACGATCCAACTGGGTAGATCCAACTTCAACAAAGAGGTCAACCGACGAATCCAACTCAGATGGGCAGCGTTCGAGAAATTACGCCATATCTTCTCGTCGCAGATACCGCCTAGAGGCTAAAGACGAAAGTTTACAATCAGTGCGTGTTGCCAGTGATGACATACGACACTGAGACGTGGTCGCTAACTGTTGGTCTCATACAAAAGCTCAGAGTTGCGCAGCGAGCAATGGAGAGAGCTATGCTCGGTGTTTCACTACGTGATTGAATCAGAAATGAGGAAATCCGTAGAAGAACGAAGGTTACCGACATAGCTCTCAGAGTTTGCAAGTTGAAGTGGCAATGGGCAGGCCATATAGTTTGCAGAACCGACAACCGCTGGGGAATAAAGGTTCTCGAATGGCGGCCATGAGCAAGCAAGCGAAGTGTGGGGAGACCCCCCACACGATGGACCGACGACATTGTAGCCATCGCAGGAAGTCGGTGGATGGAGATGGCACAAGATCGCTCGTCATGGCGCTCTTTGGGGGAAACCTATGTTCAGCAGTGGACTTCTAAAGGCTGACATGATGATGATGATATTAAACTTATTGTTTATTTTCTAAATATAATTATCATAGCCTTACTTTATTTTTTTATAAAGGATGTAAGCCTTAATATTTGTCTATATTTTCAAAGTTACACTATCTAATATAGAACTACTACTGATATGTACTTAACGCAATTCATCAACAAATAACTATAATTTATGAAAATAAAAATTCGTTGATGAGCCGTGGAGTATTTCCTTTGGTTACGATTTCGGATCTTTTTAGACTTCAGCGAGTCTTCGCCAGGTTCTGATATCTACCAAATCTTCGGATCTTTTCGCAATCATGCCAAATAAATTTGTTTATTTACAGAGGAATATAAAAATATTCTTATAATGATGGTTAATATAACTATAATAACCAACTTCTGACATAATATTTTCTAAATCCTTGATTCTAGGAACTGGCAATCACACTCATCAAGTCACGGATCGACTGCACTCAACATTCTGCATCTCAAACCACATCGCAAGGGCGCTCTTGAGAGTCGAGATTGATTTATTATTAAATACTAACTCAGCTGATTACGGCATCTCAATCAACAGCTTATGATATGTTTATTAATTAGATTCGCATCTTCAGATCGCTCTCAATAGAGCTCTCAGATTTGAGGTTGGTTTATTAATACGGCCCTAAAACACGAGTGAGTTTAAAAAACCAGCCGTAGGCGACTTTATTAGTAGTATCACTCGAGTGTTTTAATACCTAGTTATGTGCCGTTTCATACACTACTTTATCTACACTCATGCAATAGGAACTTACTTTTAATGATAAAAATTAAGTCCATATATTTTCTTGATTTTGCTGATAAAAGCTCGTTCGTGATATATATATGATATACATTACATACGGCATGTCTGTAATAAGTTTTTTTTTTAAATTATGACACTGTTTTTTGAACTATACAATGTTATAATATTGTTTTTTTTTTCTTCATAAAAGCACAAGTTGGCACCTACGAGGGTTTTCGTCATTTATTATCTATAGCGGCGCGTGCTTTACCGTATGCGCGCGAAATCGCTGTGGACTGGATTTTGGCGCCATTACTTTATATTAGTAGGTACCTAACCAATTTAGTGTGTTTTTGTTGATCAAAAGTTTTATCCTGATTACAAATGTCCAGTAGCAGTGTTAGTGAGGAGAATTTGACTCCACCTGATATAACGGAAACAGCAATGAGCATGACGAACGAGCTTTTACCAGAAAAATCAAGAATATTATTATGTTTTTTTATAGCAGTTAACGCCTGCTGCCTTAATGGAAAAATTTGGGTCTCGGACGAGACCCAAATAATGTTTTTTTTTAAATTTATTATTATGACTTTAAATGTAAGTTCCTATTGCATGAGTGTAGATAAAGTAGTGTATGAAACGGCACATAACTAGTTTTTATGCAACTTCATAAACTACTATTTTCTCTTATTAGATATGTACATATATCATTATGCCACCATTTTTGAGTTCACAATCCGGATTCTACGATATGAGTGCAGATAGACTAACAAAATATGACAATTTGTTAGCTCTCTGTACAAAACGCTTTAGGTTAGGTAACATAACTTTTTATTCTCTACACCCTATGGATGTTGGAAGACCCTCCTTATGGTCTCATGATGCGATAGGTTCAACGATGAGGTGCTCTACTTATATGATATTTCCAGCAACTCCAACTCCTGGAGCTGATCCGCGTGGGTCGCGCGGAGGAGGCGCTTGCGTTCGCCAGCGCGACGCTGGCGGAGGCCGGCGCCTCCGACCGCACGGCGCTCACGGAGCTGGAGCGCTCGCTGGCGCTGCTCGCCTTCCCAGACCCGCACGCCTCGCCTTTCGCAGACCTGCTGTTGCCTGCGCATAGCCAGAGGGTGAGCACCTTGTTCTAATATTTCTTATCGCATATCTGCATTTATATCGTCATCAACCTGTAATCGTCCAGTTCTGCACATCCTCTTTCACTTATGTGATATAGCGTAATTTAATTGATCTAAATAATTAAATTAAAGTAGTAAACACTGTGCTTTAGCATGGTCTTCATCTTACTTCATTTCAGTTTTTGCCGGTTGACTTCCTCAGATTGTCATTTTTAACTGTTTTATATAAGCTCAAAGTCATTTGTCCACTTTATAATAACTCAGCACCACCAAAGTAGGAACGGATTGGATATGAAAGTCTGCGAGCCAAATTTTGTATGAAACCTAGTGTCGCCTGTTGCATATTCAAACGGGCGTTACCGCATGCTCCTACTGATAGGAGCACGAGGACTAATATATCCTATTGTGATGTCATACAATAAAGAAAAAAATGTATATATACCTATATACGAGTATATATGATTAAAACCAATTAAAAAAAAAACGTTTCTAGTGACACGTGTCAAAGTGACAGTTGGTGAGTAAAGGGTGGGGTGGGTGACGGAATTTAGGGAAAAGTGAGCAGAGAGTAGGGAAGTGTGGGTAAGGTGGGGGAAGTATGGGGGAGGGTGGGGTAAGTGATACGATGGTGGGGGAAATTGTCGAAGTGAATGTGAAGTTAGTCAGTCAAAGAAAGTTAAAGTTACAAGTCATAAGACTCATGTCACAAGTCATAGATAGGGCGGGGGGGGGGGGGGGGGAGTGTGGGGAGGATGGGGATATGTTGGGGCAAATGAACAAAGTAAATGCCGAATCTGATTAATATAAATAGGGGTAAATATCGTGTGACGCTAATTTTTGTAATGTTCATAGATCCGAAATCATTTAAAAGGTGTTAGACGATTTTCGACCTGATTCAAATGAACACAATAAATGCCGAATCTGATTACATCTGGTTAATGTCAATAAAGGGTCAAAGTTGTGTGGCGCTATTTTTTGTTATTATTATATACATAGCTCCAAAGTCATTTAAAGCACTCATACTTTACACCACCAACTGGCATCCCGCATTCTCCACTTTTTTCTCCTACTTGCACGCCTACAGATCATTGCACGCCCCACTTGCACCCCCCAAACTTCCCTTCACTTACCATCACTTACCACTTATCACCCTGCTCCCACATCCCCCATCCCCCCATCACCTGTCTCCACCCTTACCACACTTCCTCCGTCCTTTCCCTGCAATCCCTCAGTTTCCCAACCCTCCTCCACTCTTCTCCCTACTTCCCCATACACACTTGACGCTAACATAGCCTCCCTACAATAAACAAAAAAACTTCTCTATGCTCTCAGCACTTTAATATCACAGTGCAATTAAACTTATATCCTGTCACAAAAGTGATTAAGGTACATACATTTATTTTAAGAGCATGAACACAAGGCAAAAAATGTGAAACAGTTTGCAATCTGACTCAATGAGTCGGCATATCAGATGCTGAAAACTGTACATGTTGTGTAAACACTATTCATAATGCTATTAGTGAATTGAGCTTTAAAATAATTTCAATTTTCCAACAGATTGCAAGTGAACTAAATGCAGCAATCTTGAAGTCTGAAAACCAAGAGTACACAAACCCAAAGCTTTGCAGTTTGCTGCGCATGATCCTGTGGTCACAGAACGAGCTCGATAAACACAATATCAAATACCCGAAGATGACTGACCTGGCTAATGCTACTATAGAACAACCAAAGTAAACTTTAATAAAATAATAATAAATCTATTGATTTAATGCCTCCTTTGACTACGCTAAAGATAGCATGGGATATGAAGTACCAATCATGAAAGGGCTGCCTAGAATGTTATCATTATAGTGACCTCATACACATGTATGGGATCTCTCCATAGGAGAGTATCTATATTTATAATTAAGCAGTTTGCAATCTGCACCTCTGAAATCTGTTTGAATCTGATCTGTTTGTTGTAACAAAGTGTCTGTACAATGAAGACAATTATAAAATGGTCTAGGGGCCTTATACTAAGCTACTGAACAAGAATATAACATTTTATTAAATGTTGTCTGTCTGTTTATTTGGTTGCGCATCACGTAAAAACTACTGGATCGATTGCGATACGGTTTTCATTGTATAGCTTAGGGTTTGACTTAAAAACTGATGTACTTGGTATCTCAATCCGAAGGGTAGAAGTAGAATCAATGAAAAAAACACTGACGTAATTTAATCATTTAAATGTCTGAAACTCAGTTTGATAAAAATGATCAGTCTTTTGGTATGTTGGTACTTTTGGTTCTGGGATAACACATACACAATCGTTATATCACAGAAAAATGACCACGCGGGCACAGCTAGTTGTTTTATAAGATCTTGATCTAGTTTTTGGCTAGTTGCAAATTTTAGCTTAAGATGTCCTCGAAGTTGTCTTACAATAAGCTATGACATTTTATATAATATTCAGAAAACTATGAAAAGTGCAAATGCTAGAAAGTTGGGACTAAGCCTTAGTGGTTGTTGAATATTTTATTTGGAACCTATCCTATTATTGAAATATATCCTATTTATCATGTTAGTGTAGTTGTTTAGTGCCAATCATTTTTAGATTTTGATGATACTTGGTACGAAGACAGGAGAATAACCCAGGAATACGTCTTATTATGACATCTAGAAGATTTAGGCATTTAGGGCGTAATGACACAGAGGAATTAATAGTACTGCCGTACAGAAATATCACTCTGCTGAGACAATTAAATATAAAGCGACTCTTGCCGCGACGCAATAAAGTGCAATTCAGCTCGCACGATCTTGAATACGTATCATTTTATTAGCCTAGGACGCGTCTCTCTTTCTAACGCGTAAGTCTATCTCACCTGACGCGGGGGGCGCCACTTTAGGGTTATCATCATTTTGGGTTGTCGCGCGCTGTAGGTAATTATCGCAGTAGGTATACAGAATAAATAATAGTGTATAGCTAGCGGCACGTAAGTCTAGCGGTGAACTAAACGTGGCGGGGAACTTGGCAAAGTCAAAGTTTATGTAATGTGTTAAAATGTTGAATACTTTTTATCCCGAAAACTCACTGTGTCAAGATCCTGCCACGTTTCGTTCACCGCTAGACTTACGTGCCGCTAGCTATAATGAGTAATATAGTTCTGTTAATCGAGAAATCTAATATTTATTTCCGTATTATTTTTGTAGTGATGGCTTAAACCTAACTACTATAAACTAATATCAAGAAAAATTATCACCGAAATCGCCACTGGATTGTCACAACAGTGGATTTCGGGAAAAACTTTATACCATTCTTCCCACCATGAATTCGAGCCTTGGGAACTAGAATTCGAGCCTTGGGAACTAGAATTTTTACTGTAAATATTTGTTACTCAGGTACTTTAAATGTTTGTTTTGAGGTTTTCATTTTGATCATTTTCTTTATCCTCAGAAGAGTAATTAATAAAATATTATATATGGGTAGTGCACACTGCATCTTATAACGATCGCCTTGTTCACATTCTGTTTGATTTCTCATAAAAATATCTGTAATACTAAGGCTTTTGTATGTAATGTTTAGAAATAAAACCTTTAATTATAAGAAATACATAATAGTTTTATTTTTCTGATATTATCAGCTTCATTTCATTCTGCATTAGAAAAAATAAAGTTGAAATGAATGACATTTTCTAAAAAAACGTAATGAAGCAACCATGCAACTATAATAAATTGAAATTAAAATGTACATACATAATTAACAGTTTTAATCTTCAGCTTGTTTAGTTTTTAAAAAAGAAAATTAATGTCATGCTGACTGTAAAAAAATAATATCATGCTGGCTGTACAAAATCGGGAGGTATCCATGGTTAGATCGCTTGGTAGATTGATCTGACCACTCAAAAGGTATCCGTAGTTAGATTGATAGCTTGAGTACAGTCTGCTCTACAATCACAACCAAGCTACATACATATTACACTATATTATACTAGCTGCGTCTCGTGGTTTCTCCTAGCAAGTGACAAGTGACAAACAGACAGGTGCCCAAGTGACAGTTGACACTTCTCCAATACCCTTTCCCCACAAACTGACACTTTGACTATTGCCAGGAGAAACAGCAAGGCGCAGCTAGTATAAATATTATATACATAGTATGATTGTAGAGCAGACTGTACTGAACTGATCGATAGCTGTCTTGAGCTATCAATCTAACCACAGATACCTTTTGTGGTCAGATCAATCTAACAAAGCGATCTGACCTTGAATACCTACCGAATCTGACTAAAGACATTGTAATTTAACCGTAGTCAGATCAATCTAACAAGCGATCTGACCTTGAATGCCTACCGAATCTGACTAAAGACATTGTAATTTAACCGTGGTCAGATCAATCTAACAAGCGATCTGACCACGGATACCTCCCATAAAAAACAACATCAATATCATGTTTTTAAGTATACATCATTTTATGACATGGTACATATTAGAATTATGAAACAAAAATTATTGTATTGCACAAAGTAATGATTCCATAATATTAGATTAAAACATAAATGATTAGGAGAAAAAATATTAAGGAAAATACATTTATGTACACTAGATTTGTTCCCTTACTAATTTGAACTATAGTATAGTTTGCTGAGGTAAACTGGAAGCCGATAACTTTAAATATTTATTTGAATCCATAAAAGTCCACTAACTACCTACTCACCACTGGTGGGGGTCCGTATATTTTTTGTAATACCCACAGGAATGCTACAAGCCTTGTAGCATTCTCCAGGAACTGCAAAAGCTTTGAACTATATTTCTAAGAGACTTTAAAAAAGGTTAAATTATTAACAATGGTGTTGATTCAGTGTGCAAACTTTAGAATAGCAAAAATAAAATTCAAAATTTATTGCTGGCATTTTATTTTAGTGCACACAAAATCAACATCCAGTATTACTTCATGATAGAAAATTCTCCTTACATGTATACTTATACTTACTTACGGATGTAGATAGGCTCTATACTGTAGGTAGATACCCAAAGTACTGACTAACTTTTCTTTTAATTTTCTGCATTTTACCACTCCCTGGAAATTGCCGCCTACGGCACCGTCCGCCCCACGGCACGCCACTGCTCATACCGTGATTCAAATCTTGTCTTACATAAAGCGGGCGACCATCTGACTGACATCTATTCTGTGGTGCTACACCCTTCCCGCACAGTGCAGCTGCCTCAGTAAGTGTCTCAGTAAAGTGGTAAGCCCTTAATGCCATTTGTCACCATCCTAGGACGTAATCCAGGGCTTTGGAGATCATTCCACTGGAGCGTTGCGGCACAGGAGCATTGGGTATTGGTGTGGGGCAGAGCGATCGTACATTTGATGAGTGCCTGTAAAAGAATTTAACCTGTATTGAAGTTGGTGAATATGCCTGTAGCAAACTTAATGATATGAACTCAGACGGTGAGGCACCAATATTTATGAGCTAAAACTGAATCCTAAAATTAAACAACAATAGTTTAGACATGTGCAAACAAAGCCCTACCATTTGCGCCTCACTTGAGACACTTTGGAAAGTTTCCTCTTCCTTTTTTTTTTAAATAATATATTTTTAAGTTGTGTTTTACACTGTTTATAACTTTAACCCGCCATATACGAAGTGGGGTATGACAGACCCTAAAAAATCGCATACTATCAAACTAACAAGCAGAAATTAAAAAAATATATAACCCCCGACTTCTCCCCACCCCCCTTATAGCTAAGAACCAGCTCGATCACATCTGCTTTTGAACAAAAAAATAACGCATCAAAATCGGTCCAATCGTTTGGGAGCTACGATGCCATAGACAGACACACATACACACACACATTGATACACCCTAAACTTATAATACCGGTCTCTTTGTTGTTGGGGGTTAAAAAAGCGTGCGAGTTTGTTTTCTCAGTAGCTAGAATTGCGATGGACGTTTCCGCTTCATTCAGCGCTGTCGAATAAAGTCCGGAGGCCGCGCGCCGCCACGAAACGCGTTGCACGTCCGCAAAGTTCACATGGGCGTCAAACACCCCACCTAAACCATGATTAGCTAATACAAGTATGTTTGATGTTGAATTATTGTTTATTTTTTTAAATAATTATACTTAAACAGTTTCTTAACATAAAATGATTGTCAGGCTCACATGTGCAATTAAAAATTAGGACCAAAGAAAAATATAGAAAAATAAGATTTTGAAGCTCCAGAAGTTGTTGTTTTCTTTATTGAATAATACATTTTTTTTTATTCAATAAAGAAAACAACAACTTCTGGAGCTTCAAAATCTTATTTTTCTATATTTTTCTTTGGTCCTAATTTTTAATTGCACATGTGAGCCTGACAATCATTTTATGTTAAGAAACTGTTTTAGTATAATTATTTTAAAAAAGAAACAATAATTCATATAATATTCATATAATGTATACAATTATTCTTAGGCCTTACCGCCCATCTTGAATAAAAGTAAGAAGTCTTAACAAGCCAGTCTAAAGCAAAATACCTTTCAGGAGAGGCAAGTCCAGAGCTAATCCCTATCCGTGGTGGTTCCCTGCACTCGGTCACTCCTACCATGACTCCTGGTAGTACCTGCCTGCCGCTCAGAGCCAGCGCTCGCTCCTTCTCCGCCCGGGTTGCATATCTGATGTGGGTCCAGTTGCCTTGAGTGGGATATTGTTTATCTGTGGAAAAGTATTTAAAAAAATTGTATATTTAGGTTATTCCCAATTGAGATAAATGGGAACAAGCTTTTTGTCACCTACGGGGAAGTTGATGGTGGGGAGAATGACTAGTGTATTTTTGATGTGTAAACATCTAATGGCGCGGTATGGGGGTAACGCTGATTCTTCACGCATCACCGCACGTGGCTCGTCGGCTCTTTCTGCCTCAGCTCGGCCATATTCGATGTTTACACATATGCCAGGCGTCCAGCGACGTCCCATTTTTTTATTACATACAAGATACATATTTTATGCCTTCTCATACAAAGTACATAGGTAGAAACTAAGGTTTCAGAGCTTAGAGTATATAATATTGAGAACCTAGTTTTTACACGACTGCCCAAAAAAAGGAGTGTTACGTTTTTAGCATTCATGTATGTTTGTATGTATGTCAGTTTCTTTCTTCCACCATAACTTTTAAATGCCTGAACAGATTTAGACGTATGGGATATCGTTAGAATCCTTACATCCCTCTGAGTAACATAGGCTATATTATTTTTTTTAAAACATCAATATGGGGCAGTATGGCACGATTTTCAAACTCGACAATAGTTATTTGTTATGCAAGGCTGCAAAGTGATTTTTTGGCGAGAGTACTTGTACTGAAACCTGAGCAAGCGAAGGTTTCAAAAGTACGAGATGCCAAATAACTTTGCTGCCGTGCGCAACACAAAACTTTTCACCTCACTACAGCGAGGAAAATGCTAGGTGCAAGACAAACAGCTAAAATAATATATTAAATTAGTGTTTATAATAATAAATAAAAAATGGGCCGTCGCGGGATGCCTGGCAGATGTGTAAATATAATAGAATAGAGACGAACAGAATCGAATAGAATAGAATCGAAAAGAGACGAATAGGGTCGAACAGGGTTGCAAAGAGTCAAATAGAGTCAAATTGAAACGAAAAGAGTCGATTAGAGTCGAGAAAAGTCGAGTTGAGTCAAGTAGAATCGTGTAAAGTAGAATAAAGTAGAATAGAATTGAAAATGAAAAGAGTCGAACAGAGTCGAGTAAAGTTGAATAGTGTCAAGTAGAGTTGAGTAGAGTAGAACAGAGCAGAATACAGACGAACACAGTCTAACAGAGTAGAACAGGGTAGAACACGGTAGAACACGGTAGAACACAGTAGAACACAGTAGAACCAGTAGAACACAGTAGAATAGAGTAGAATAGAATTGAAAATGAAAAGATACGAATAGAATCGAGTAGAGTGGAGTAGAGTCGAGTAGAGTCAAATAGAGTCCATTAGAGTCGAGTAGAGTTGATAAGAGTCTAGTAGAGTTGATAAGGGTCGAGTAGAGTTAAGTAGAGACAAAAAAAGGCGAATAGAGACGAATAGAGTCAAGTAGAGTAGAATCGGATAATAATATAATATAAAGTAGTAATAAAGTATTTTAAGTGGATTGGCGGTATAGAAAATTATTGAATAGTAAGGTTCGATTTTAAAAAACTCTTTCCACGCTAGCGGGTAAAATGCACTTTTGCACTCAGATTTCGAATGACAAACAGAATCTTTCCGAGCTTGTGAGGTGAAAAAATATTTTTTCTTTGAAATTTACTATCCCGTTTTCAAAACGCCGATAAGTTTATTGAGAGACCTACCTACGTATTAAGACCAGGCTCTGCTTTTTAAGGGTTTTTTCCAAGTATACTGGGTCAATCATAAACCTGATAAATGTGAAACTTAACATATGTTTTTGAGATCTTTATCTCTCTAAGACTAAGACAAAAACGTGATTAACAGAATTTCATTACATACATTTTCTTATCAAAAATTACGTTATTTTCAGTAATATTTACATTTATCTACTCAACGGCTTAAGTTTTATCTCTAGCATAAATCTCACAGCGAGAAAATATAGTTTATTATCTAATGCTTAGACAAAATTTACCAAACTAAATTATTAGCCTGCCAATAAAATAAATAACTTATGAAACATACGTCATTTAGTTCCGAGCTAAATTGTGTGTTCAAACACAATATCGCATTCAAATATCGCAAGCGCTATTCAACCTTGTTACGCAGGCACTTCAGTGCTAATTGCAGGTAGCGGGTGAAAGAGTGGAGTGGGGAGTGGGAAAATGTAACCTTGGAGCCTGGCCTTAAGTGTCATTGGATGATTATATCCTAATAGGTACCTATTGCACTTTGATGAATAAAGGTGCCTTTCTGAATTCCATGCTTAATAATATGTGAAAAAGAAATTGCTAGCTACGTAATAAAATGTTGGTATTAAGTATTGAAATTAGGTATTTTACGAGACTTCTTAGACCAAATGCTTTCTAGGTCTCTTCATGGTACTCATAATTAAAAAATTTAATATAATTTGTCAAAAACTTTACATAGGTAGGTACTTTATTGCTAAGCACAAGGTGCGCAACTCATCGAGCGCATGCTTGGCACCCTACTGAATTAACCCCAATATTGCGGCCTCAAAGTGTAGGTATAATATTTGTACTTGTTACAGAGTGCAACCGGCCTGCTACAGGTCACATTTCCCAACCAATCTAGATGAACCTAGGTATACATGTTAAACTAATTTTTAGTATTGTTTTGTCGTCGGGGATTTTTGATTGGGGGGGTACTTCCCCGAAAAAGGGGCAAAAAGAGGGCTACTGAATGTCTCCGCCTTATTAGATCCGGTTTTGATGTTTTTTATTTTATATTAATGGTAACTTTACGTTTGTCTAGTAAAAAATTTGTGAAGATCTGATGAGGATCTTCAGCGTGCTGAGGAGAATAGCTCCTCAAAATGCCATAAATTGCTCACTTTTAGGTTTCTACCAGTGGAATCAGCCTACCTACTTGGTAGGGATTGATGGAGCACATTGGTTATTAATGTTAGTTTTACTGTTACACTTAATAAACAGGTAACTAGATGGCGCTACTGTGCCCTGCAAGATTGGTTGCTAAAAAAATTGTACATGTGAGGTCTACAGCTCACAGAGCCAATAGTAAATATTGTAGTTCATCTTACCTAATATAGCACCACAGTTGCTAAATCTAGTCAGCACCGTATTGGCTGCATTTGGAGGGAATCCGAAGACTGTAACCCAGTACTCATCCAGCTCCTGACACTGGTCCTGCCAGTGATTCGACATTGACTGATTGTGTACAGATGCATTTACATTACTAGCATATGAATTCTGCATCATGGAATTATTATTGTAAGCAGCATAACTGTCTTGGAATAAGGATTTGTTTACAGACGGTTCATTGCTCTTTATAGTGTCAAATAGATCTTCTATAGGTGGTCCATTGGGTTTGTTAGAGTATGATATGTTAGGTGAAGCGGGCATATTGGAAAACATGTTCTGCTGATTGTAAATAGCTTGTTGGTGGATAGACATGTTCTGACGGTAGAGTTTCTGGTCAGGGGTTGACGTCTGGGTTGGACTGGTTGGTGAGCCTGTAAAAATTAAACTGTGTTTAGCTTCTTGACATAACTGTACAAACTTTACTGTTGAGTTGGGGGCTGGTTTTCTTTTTTTGAAGAAATGTTTCGTAACAAATCTTCAGGTAAAGTTTTACTCGTAACTATAGAATATAAAAGGTTCTTGAGTTTTTGGAAGGTCACTTATACAAGTATATGTAGGTACGGGGAGGAGGGGAGGGGGAGGGTATAGGAACCTCCCGAGGGGGGGGGGGAATTCGGCAGAAAAGCATAGGAGAGGAGTACCACCCCCCACCCCCCCCCCGTAGTTTCAGTTGGAGTTAGCATTTTTTATATATTTTGTTAAGATTGAAGGGCACCCACACAGTTTCTACAGGTTTTTTGCTACTTTATTTGATAAGTGTTGAATAAACGTTTTTTTTTTAGGTTTATAGGGCACCCTGGTAGGTTAGGGTGTAGGTTATGCTTGGGGGTAGGCGAAGTGCATGGAATATGGCCACTTGTACAAAAAACTAGCAAAAAAATTTTTTGGAGGAATCTAGCCCCTCCTCCTGGATTGGGGTTCTACTAATCCAGGGGGATAGGCCCCCCTAAAATCGTCGGTACAGCTTGTACACTGGTCCCTTATATACATCTGTTTACAAGAATTTAATAATCCGAGACTGCAAGTACCCTTGACATTCAGTTCAGCAACTACTCTCGTGTTTGAGCAGCTTCTATCAGACGGAGTGTCGGAAGAGGATAAACATTAATGCAGAACTCACCAAAAGCTAGATTCCGGCCCTTTGTCGGAGACAAACTGTTGGTCCTCGGAGTGGCAGGTGGATTTATTTCCCCAAGTAGGAAAGGCGGCAAATAACCAACATTTGGACTTCCTGAAGGAGAGTGTGTGGGACTACCCAGAGTCATAGGCTCCATTTCTATGGCACAATAATTTATATATTTGACTAGGAACAACCAATAATTTCAAAATTGATTTATTTTATAGAAATAAGGCCGTGGCGATGCGAGCGGGTGACCGTTGCCGTTCTTCATTTGACAGCAGTTTTTTTTTTCTGGTTTGGCTCGCACATCTTGTGCATCTGCCAATTTCAAGTGGCTTCTATCTGCCTGCTTCAACTTCGTAATATGTATTGCTTCTATTTTTTATTTCTTGTCTTGAATAGGTAAACAAGAAAAATTTTGCAGATTGATGTTTTGTACTATTTCTTCTGTGGTTTTGTTACAAAAGTGGGGAAACGTTAGACAGTAGTAGTAAGTGTTCAGTATTTGACAAATTTCACAGTTTTAGCAAAATTCACGTTATCCCTTTATGGCACCCAACTAGCAAAATTATGTATTGTGTTTCCATTTCTTTATCTCTCAATTTTAATCGTTGGTAATCTGTTTGTAATTTAAAATATAAATTTACTACTGGCAATGTGACAGTAGAATTTACTACTGGTAGTACAGGTTTGTAAATGTTGTAAAAGCGATAGAATATGTCAAATATACAGGTACAGACTGAAAGATGTAAAAGGTAAAATGAACTGAGGAACATTAGGCTAGGTAGTAGAGGTGGGCAGTAGCTGGATTTCCTATTAGCGGTACGAAACCGGTTGTCAGATTGTAATAGCTGACTTTATAAGCTGCTATAAGAATAACTGTTTTGTATGTACTGTCATTTTTAGTAACAAGACAGAAGTTCAAAAACTAAAACCTGACTACGGTCGGGTTAAAAAATTGCATAGAATACTCTTGCGATGAAAATGAATCGATTGATACCTCGCTTGTCAAAATAGGACAAATTTATTAGTTTGAACACATAAATCTTCCTTTGCTTCACCGTAGTCGGTTAAAATAAAATTAACTAGCTGCACCCCGTGGTTTCATCCGTATGATAATGATGATGATGATGATGATGATGATGGTGCTGGTGATGTGTTGTTCCAGGGTATAAGCTATCCCCGATCCAAATTTTATCAAAATCCGTTCAGCCGTTTGAGCGTGAAGGAGTAACAAATGTACACAAACACAAATAGACAAACTAACTTTCGCCTATTTAATGTGAAGCGTCATAAAAATCAAAATACACTGTGATGCGTGTTTGGCCCCCCGATTTAAAACCTTTCGATAACGAACCGTATCGATTCGATTCGATATTGTGACTGAAAAACGTAATGAATTGAACGATTTCAAACCGAATCCAAGAATAAATAATACCATATTGATCGACAACCGAGTTATCGAAATGTTCTGAATCGGGGGGCTGATATACACAGGAAAGAAAAAAAAAAGAAGAAGATTTTCAGCGATGTTCCCGTCGACAAATCTTGTTCTACGTAATACTTATATACCCAGAAATTCCTAAATTATCTTCTTCTTATTGTTTTTAGAAAGAGAATGAGAAACTGAGTCGTGGGGGCTGTATTTCCTTTTATTGCCATCCACAGATAAGTTGGTTGGCTCCGTGTTGTCTCATACAAAGTTACTCTATGGGTGGCACTGTAATTGGCAACATTGATTGTTTTGTCAAAAAAATAATAGATAGTCAAACAAACGAACATGGATTCTGTTCCTGAGGGTCCTGTAAATTTTATTCCAAATAGTGTAAATGAAAACCATAATAAAAGATGTAATTCTCAGGGAAACATTACTGCTGATAGTAGTAACATCGTACATAAAATATTCAATCGGGAGGTAAGTCTAACTTCGTGAATTTGCAATAATAGTGAAGCATTCGTCTGCGCTTGGTAAGCTCCTGTTTTCTTCTTTTTTTTTAAATCCATTTTGGTCTCTCAACTTCGCCATTCAATATCGAGCTTGGCTAATATTGTATTTATTTTTATCCATTTGCCACAATAATGTTACACAAAGGTAACAATAAACAACCCAGCTCAATAAACAACCCAGCTAAATTTTAATAAAAAAAAAAAAAAACAAATGTTAGCTGATTACTATCTGCAACTTTCATCAAAACATTAGGCGTTGATAGCTCATACTTCCACACTTGACTGCCACATCGCCATAGAATAACTAATAAACATCGATAAAAACCTAGAAATATCTGGAATACCTTGTTTTATTTCCATCAAAATTTCCTCCTCAAACTCCTAATTTTACTGAAAGAAATTGCTTCGGGGCGGTCTTTCCCATTGTTGAATGACCATCAATAAGACCTGTATTCTAATGTTTTATGTGTTATACAACACTGTCATAATGATGTGTGAAAGTTCCATATCTGTCTGGTATGTATTGAATAATAGAAATTGTTGACTTGTTTTCAGTATTTTGGCAGCACCTCACGCAGCAATGGTCGCTGCCGCAAGGTGCTGGAGCGCATCCCGCCGCGGCTACGCTTTTGCCTCATGGACATCGTCCCCATGTCATATCTCCGTGAACATGTCTTCATGGGGTTTTCTCAATGTGGACAGTTCCTACTCAGTTTTACATACAGCAATAATACAACAGCTTACTTCAGGGAATGCTCCAAGTACACGTAAGTTGCTGGGTAGAGTTCAAGGATGTACATTTCCACAATGTATACCTAATGTGAAAAATATGGTAGCTTCTTGCTCATTAAGTTTTAAGGTGACTAATATGACTAGTAATCATCATCATATCATCATCTGCCTGTATTAGTCCACTGCTGTACATAGACTTCTCCTTCTGCATGCCACTGAGCCCGATCTTTGGCTCTTCTCATGTAATTGCTGCCTGCTACTTTACGCAGGTTTTCAGTATACAGGTTGTGACTATATCTATGTTTAATGTACCTATTCAACATTATTTGTTTAAATACTCTCACATTATTCAAATTCTAATAAGTAAAAAGGTGGGCTACCCTCTGGTACCCCTCCTTATTATATAGTAGGCAAAGCAAAAGTATGTGACTCGGAAGTTATCTGCTAGCGGCTGCACAAACTACCATTTTTCAGGTTCAATCCCAATGTGAAAGGTGAAGACAGCATTGTATAACTGCCTCGCTCACTCGCTTACGTTTTTCGCATATTCTATCTCGCTTTTACTTTATGCTATTTTATCCCCACAGCAGTACCTGCGCAATCATCATAGAGCCTAACTTCACAAACATATACATTGGCTGCCACTACTGTACAAGTTAATGTAATTACTATAGCCTTATGTTGCAATTGCAACTATTAAAATAAAGTAAAATATGTAAGTAAAAAAGAAACATTAAATTTATATAAATACTAGATGCGCCCCGCGGTTTCACCCGCGTCCCTCAGGAACCATACTTTTTCCAGGATAAAAATTAGCATATGTGTTATAAGCTCCAGGGTATAAGCTACCCCTTTACCAAATTTTATCCATTTCCGTTCAGCTGTTTAAGTGTGAAAAAGTAACAAACATACACACGCGCACACACAAAAACGTACCCTCAAATACCCACCCACACACACTCACATACACATACTCAACACACTCCCCTCCCATAAATACAAACTTTCGCCTATTCTTATTCACCACCATTTCGGAACCACAATAAACAAATAATAAAATTTTGGTTAGTATCATTTCAGTTTTTTTTATTATTAGTAATTGAAATGAGGTGGAATCTGTTATTTGAGAGATATTAAACGTGTAGAAAAACGTAAACATAGTTAATATGAAATGATTGTTGTTGAGTTCATAGCTATCTTTACCTCTAATTATATCTGTAAAGTGACACTTTAGAACATCATACTCCACAATATTTTTTATTTGTTTGTGGTGTACTCTATCCAAATAGACAGATTTTAGGGTTGTAGCAAACTAGGAAAAATATAACAAGATGGCGGACTGAACACTATGCCAAAATCTTCAAAGTCCTCTGTGTTACTAAAGATTATAAAAAAAACCTCGTCAATTCATTCCATTTACATAGGGTCCTACGTAACAGATTAACATACAAATCATCCATAACGAGTTATGGATGATACAAACATTTGAGCTCATTGCACAAATGTTTGCACATTGACCTTGCATTATCGTTCAGTATGAATAGCATAAACGTCATTTTCATTTAGTTTCCTATCTGTGTGTTAACTATTAATCTCCCTCCAGGCTGCACTTCCTGTCATGGGTGGCGGGGCAGTGTGTGCGGCTGGTGCACAGCGTGCCACTGTTTGGAGACGACAGCGTGGAGAGCAAGGTGACCATCTCCATGGCGCAGTGGAAGCACAACCCTGGCGTGCTGGTTGTTTATGGCATTGCGTGAGTATCATAACATGTATTGTATCAGAAAAACACGGAGTGTGGCTGTGTTGTGGACACGGCCGTTTGTTTAACTTGAATACACACCGCTTCTCTCTGTCATACAGTATTTTATGGGTATCACTGGATTGCTCTTGTACAATATTAGGGCTTCACTCGGAGTCTTTTCTCAAATGGATTTAACCCCTCAAATAGAAGATATGCATATGAGAATATGCATTGTACTTGATATCTCAATCCAGGGGTGAATACAAAAAAAACAGTTTGACATCTGAACAAAATTTTTATGAAATTTGGTATATTAGTACTTTTGCTTTTGGAATAACACACAGGAACCACGCTGCCAAAGCCGCGGGCATGGCTAGTGCTAAATAAATATAAAAATAATGTTTGTTGTTTTGATTCCCAGGGACTCGTGTTCTGAACGATCCTACCTCAGTGTTATCGGCGTACCTCGCTTAGGATGTAAGAAATGTGCAGCGTACTCCAGAGAACAAGGTAAACTACTTTGCTACAAGTCGGTTATTAAAAGCTGGCGCATTCACTTTACTCACACTGTTGGTTGAACTGTCAATTTATTCAAATCACTACATATTGTAAAAGTCACCTAACGCGCCTGTTTGTCTATCGACAGATATCTCAGAAAATACTAAACCGAATTTGTTCTGGTTTTCACCTAGGCGTAAGTTGAATCAAGAGGAAGGTTATAAAAATTAATTCATAAGTTTTTTGTATAAATTGAGTCGTAGGGTTAATTTTCCCAACAAAGTCTGAAAAGTGGTGACGGTTTTTTGCGTACGCTACATATAAAGAAAGTCCGCAACACATTAATTTTACCTATTATAGAAAGCGATCAATAAAAATAAATGTTGTTTGTATAATTTACAGTCTCAACTTTCTAGAGCTCTTTCTGCTATAATGTATTGATACTTATCAAATTCAATAACACAATAATGTTTCTCATTTCATGTAGATCCGTTTTGTCTTTTACACTATTTATTTTTTATGAGTAGTTTGAGAGTTATTACGATATTTTTGATCAGCGGATTTCGATTAATTCTGCGCGACCCGTTCTTCGACGCGGCGCGGGTGTGTGTGGTTAATGTAAATAAAGACCCGTGTAAATCCGTGGCGATTTAAATAAAGAGTAATAATTGCAAATAAAGACCTGTGTGAAACCGTGGCGTTTTAAATAAAGAGTAATAATTGCAAATAAAGACCCGTGTGAAACCGTGGCGTTTTAAATAAAGAGTAATAATTGCAAATAAAGACCCGGGTGAAACCGTGGCGTTTTAAATTAAGAGTAATAATTTCAAATAAAGACCCGTGTGAAACCGTGGCGTTTTAAATACGGAGTAATAATTGCAAATAAAGACCCGTGTGAAACCGTGGCGTTTTAAATACAGAGTAATAATTGCAAATAAAGACCCGTGTGAAACCGTGGCGTTTTAAATAAAGAGTAATAAAGAAATGGAAAGTGTGTCGTCATACCAATTTGTGCTGTCAAAGTCAACACAAATCGGTGTACAAAGAAACTGTGCAAAATATGTGTACTGTGGAGCTTGTGTGCAATGACTATAAGTAAGCTTGTTCACAGTCACTGTACAAGCGCAATGAGTAAAGATGCTAAATTTGTGCCAGCTATTAATAACTAGGCGCTTAAAGACACCGCACAGTATAGTTCGGTCAAATTACAACAGTTTATATACATATTACACATAATAATTCTGTAATAGAAAAATTTGGGTGGCGATGCGTAGGTCACGCTAGCCGAATTGGTTAGGCCGCGGCCGCACTGCCGGATGCCTCCCTTAGCGACTGGCGTCTAGCGAGGCGCCAAGAGAAAATATACGTACGAAAACATATGGGACCGGCCGCACTGCGCGTTTAGCACCCTCGCTAGTCGCCTCCACCAAGTGGAAGTGGCTAGACGCTAAGCTAGGCGCTTGCAGTGCGGATGAAGCTGAGACATGGATGTATGCGAGTTCATATCTCGTCCGTGATCCGAATTTTTCCATTAGAAAATTATCTTATATTTACGTTCAACAGGCGTTAACTGCTAAAAATCTTAAAATTAGTTTATATAATTATTTTTACAGAAGAATTACACATTGGAAAGAGATGCATAGAGCACAACTTCGCGTTGCATACGAAATTCTTCTGCACATCCGACTCTAGCATGTACGAACCTGTAGTCCAACTAGCGTACTCCAACCAAATCATCATATACACAGACTTTATCCACATACTCGAGATAGACTTTGTCAAACCGGGCCGCGAGCGCTCAGACCTCATAGAAGACACCAAATATTCGATAGAGAGGGAGATCAACTCGATGGACACGAACCCGGGCACGCCCGCGTCCGACGTGTCGGCAGCGTTCCACTCGCCCAAATACCAGAACAACGTCGTCCAGAACATTCTAGAGGATTTTTCCGACTTTGACATGGAGCCGTTTCAAATGTCGCGCCCCGTGCAGTTACCCGATGTGATGGGACAGGAGCTGGTCATCCAAGCGTCGTCGATATCGCACAACTTGATGGAGGAATGGGAGGGCCCGTCGCCCTCCATCCGCACGCTCATCAGCCCTCCGCTAAGATCCCCGAGGAGACGGCCCGCTGAGAGCATGTCCCGGTTCAACGAAACTCACAGACTCAACGCGGAGAAAGCGTACGAGTTTGTCGAGGAGGCAGAAACTAAATGCGAGAAACTCAGCATGTTCAGAAAGCGACGGCTCGCTGATAAAAAATACGAGTTCTCGGAAGACAATAACGAGAACATCGTCCCGTTTAGAGTTCTAAGAAGTAACAGGAAATATTTCATCGGATCGACGAGTAAAACGCAGCCGAGGCGAGCCAAGTCGCCGACTGTTGAAAGCGTAGTTTTAAGGGCTCACAACCAGATTAGGCCTCAGTCGCCCACCGGTTGTGACGAGAAGAATCCGGGATTGTCTGCGTTGGAGACGGATCGCAACAGCGAAGCGGAGTATAGAGTGATGGAGATGTTAGACGACGGCTCTCTCAAGACCGTGGCTGTGCACGACAATACCTCAAAAACTCTCTCGGACTGTCCGGTGAATGCTCAAGACCCGTACTTGGTACATTCGGAGAACTCGAAATGCAGTAAATTCTTTACGCGGTATTTCGTCGAGAGTGACGATGAGATTACGTCGATCATTACAGATTCAGAAGGTATGTTACTGTTACTGTTTACTTTTTGGAACAAGATCCTTGAAGCTCATGATTTTGAATTTATGATTTCTTCCAAGACATTTTTATTGCATGTTTGTAGTAGGGAGGGACTGTACATTGAAAGTCAACAGTGCTTTCTATTAGTGGCTTGTAATTAACTACATAAAAGTCCTTTTTTTACAATCGAAATCCTTGTTACGAGTAGGTCTCTAATTTTGTTAGGATTTGTCTACACTTCTACACTAATATAAAAAAATAGGAAAAATTTGATTGTTTGTATGTTTGTTTGTTTGTTTGTAATGGATAAACTCAAAAAATACTGACCCGATTTTATCAGTGAGTAACATGTGCAGTATTTATTTTGCAAAAAATTAGAGATCACTACGAAAATTGCAATTATGTAACCCAAAGCATTAAAAATAAAAATGGAATGACGTTGACATGGAAACGAAATACCTAATAACAAGTCTGTCAAGTAGGTGAGTAATAATGCTATGGTCCACTGCCGCCAATGATTTTGAATTACGCTTACTGGCGTATTTATTTTAGAAGTTACGACGGTTATATCAAAATATGTTATAAAGGCGAACTTTTGTATTTATTGTATGTGAGTGTGTATGTTTGTTACCCATTGAAGCTCAAACTGCTGAACGGATTTTGATGAAATTTGGAATGGAGATAGCTTATATCCTGGAATAAAACATAGGGTACTTTTCATCATCATCATCCTTCACGCTCAAATCATCATCATCATTTATGAATATCATCATCCTCTCGGCTGAACGGATATTCATAAAATTTGGAATGGATAGCTTATACTCTGGAATAACACATTCTCTCTGGAAAATTTTCATCATCATCATTATCATCATCATCATCCTTCACGCTCAAATGGCGGAATGGATTTTGATGAAATTTGGATTGGAGTAGCACATAGGAATAACGTAGGATACTTTTCATCATTATCATCATGATCATCATCCTTCACGCTCAAATGGCGGAATGGATTTTGATGAATTTTGGATTGGAGTAGCACATAGGAATAACGTAGGATACTTTTCATCATTATCATCATGATCATCATCCTTCACGCTCAAATGGCGGAATGGATTTTGATGAAATTTGGATTGGAGTAGCACATAGGAATAACGTAGGATACTTTTCATCATTATCATCATGATCATCATCCTTCACGCTCAAATGGCGGAATGGATTTTGATGAAATTTGGATTGGAGTAGCACATAGGAATAACGTAGGATACTTTTCATCATTATCATCATGATCATCATCCTTCACGCTCAAATGGCGGAATGGATTTTGATGAAATTTGGATTGGAGTAGCACATAGGAATAACGTAGGATACTTTTCATCATTATCATCATGATCATCATCCTTCACGCTCAAATGGCGGAATGGATTTTGATGAAATTTGGATTGGAGTAGCACATAGGAATAACGTAGGATACTTTTCATCATTATCATCATGATCATCATCCTTCACGCTCAAACGGCTGAATGGATTTTGATGAAATTTGGATTGGAGTAGCACATAGGAATAACGTAGGATACTTTTCATCATTATCATCATGATCATCATCCTTCACGCTCAAACGGCTGAATGGATTTTGATGAAATTTGGATTGGAGTAGCTTATACCTTGGAATAACACATAGGATACTTTCATCATCATCATTATCATCATCATACTTCACTCTCAAACGGCTGAATGGATTTTGATGAAATTTGGATTGGAGTAGCTTATACCTTGGAATAACACATAGGATACTTTCATCATCATCATTATCATACTTCACTCTCAAACGGCTGAATGGATTTTGATGAAATTTGGATTGGAGTAGCACATAGGAATAACGTAGGATACTTTTCATCATTATCATCATGATCATCATCCTTCACGCTCAAACGGCTGAATGGATTTTGATGAAATTTGGATTGGAGTAGCTTATACCTTGGAATAACACATAGGATACTTTCATCATCATCATTATCATCATCATACTTCACTCTCAAACGGCTGAATGGATTTTGAGGAAATTTGGATTGGAGTAGCTTATACCAGGGCGGTCGCACTCCGCAACAAGTACAAATATTATACCTAAACTACGGGGCCGTAATATTGGGGTTCATTCAGTAGAGTGTCAAGCGTGCGCTCGATGAGTCGCGCGCCGTGTGCTTAACGATAAAGTACCTACTTACGTAAAGTTTTTGTCAAATTTTATTCTTTTCTTAATTATGAATACCAAGGAGAAACCTAGAAGGTACTGCATGGCATTCGGTCTGACAAATCTCGTAAAATACCTACATACCGACATTTTATTACGTAGGTAGCCATTTATTTTTCATTAATTATTAAGCATCGAAGTCAGACAGGCACCTTTTATTCATCAAAGTGTAACCTAATATGATATAATCAAATAATGAGGTACTAGGTCTATTCTGATAAGAATGTTATCATATGTAGTTCATAGAACTATCAACATTGATAACAATAAGTAATAAAATAATACATTTTTACATAATTGTTTATTCGGTTACAATATCTGAGTCATATTATATCACAGAATAATTACTAGTACAAGTACCTAGTCATATCTTGATACAACCCTATCGAGCGTAAAAGTGACAGAGCGATTCTGAAACGATTAGAGCAATGGAAGCTCTCGCGCTTTGTGATACGGTACATTCTAGCCTGCACGCAATGGGTGAGCGCCTTCTAGGTAAATATAATTGAAAGCTCGCAGCGCTGTGCGAGTTAAATTGCACTTTATTGCGTTGTAGCGAGAATTGCTATGTATTTAAATGACTTTACTCAGTTATCCTTCTGTACTTGTACTATTATTTATTCTGTGCTTATACCTTGGAATAACACATAGGATAATTTGCATAATCATCATCATCCCTCAAGCGGGTGGTAAGGGGTGGTGGGGCGCAGCTAGTTTGTTCATAAATAAATATGCTCAATCTATCTACACAGTTTTGTTCAATCCAAATTGTATTTTTATTATGAAAAGCCGAAATATCGAATCACTCCATTGCAACTGCAGTCCTGAATTGAGCATAGTTTTGAGTGGAGATCTCGGTCCATATTCTAGAATGACGCTTAGTTTGTATCTCAGTTTTGCGTAGAGATCTCGGTCCGTGTTCTAGAATGACGCTTAGTTTGAATCGCAGTTATGAGTAGAGATCTCGGTCCGTATTCTAGAATAACGCTTAGTTTGAATCGTAGTTGTGAGTGGAGATCATGGTCCGTATTCTAGAGTGACGCTTAGTTTGAATCGTAGTTTTGAGTGGAGATCTCGGTCCGTATTCTAGAACGGCGCTCAGATTTAATCGTAGTTTTGAGTGGAGATCTCGGTCCATATTATATAGCGACGCTCAGTTTTAATCGTGTTTTGAGTGGAGATCTCGGTACATAATTATTATATAGCGACGCTCAGTTTTAATAGTAGTTTTGAGTATAGATCTCGGTTCATATGCTATAGCGACGCTCAGTTTTAATCGCATACCCTGATTCATAAATAGATATCAAAAATGTAAACAAAGGGGTTGACAGAACGAAAACATTGATAGAAAACTGAGCAAACCATAATTTAAAGATAGACATGATTTAATTGATTTTAAATTATAACATGATAAACTAGAATTATAAAAAGAAATGGTTCGATTTACAAAATTGTTATTTTAAACAAAACTATATTATAGTTTTGTTTAAACCTAAATGGAAGCTTTTTTCGTGCAGTTATTTTTCTTAGACTGAGATTTCAAACATTTTGTACAATCGCCGCCATTTTGTTTTCTGTCTGTTCTATTCACTGTGTGTTTGACAATGTCTTAATAATTCGTTAAATTCTAACATCTATTACTTAATGTGATAAATCCTTAAAATAGGTAGACACTTATAGGCATTGTTTCATATCTGGTAGCAATAAACACAATTAAGGTTTATAGTTTAGAGTATAAATACTCTATAGTAGTGGGTACATAAGTAGTATTTTTAATGGAAATAATATTTTGTTTAAAACAGGTTGAGCACACCTGACCGCACTTTGACAATGACATTTGTTGGATTTTTTTGTTTACATTTTTTATCTATAATTATGAATCATGGTATAGTTTTGAGTGGAGATCTCGGTCAATGAGATTTTACCAATAGAAACGTTATACCCATTATAAAACACTAAAAACACGGCGAAATTGTACTATACCTACTTACATAGAACTTAAGCAACTATATTTACATCACTGACGAGGCTAAAAGATCACAGAGATATACAGAACCGCGTCGTCAGAAAGAGATACACATATGTTACAGAGAGTTGCAGTAAGCGGCCGATCACCAATCACCGTCGAAGCCGCCGATGACGGCCTGTGAAGTTACGTGCGCTGGCAACTAGTGTAAACTGGGGCAAAAAGGATGGAAGGGTTTTTCAAGATGAAAATAAAATAATATTTTTGAAAAACAAATACTTTCATAATAATCCATACCAATATATAAAAGTGAAAAGTTGTCTGTTTATTTATTTGTTTGTTTGGGGAGCTTTCACGCAATTACGGCTGGACGGATTTTGATGAAATACCCTGGAATAAAACATAGGATACGTTTATCTCGGAAAATTGAAAGTTTCTACGGGAAAACTGGAAAAAATTTGATTACTCGCAGTAAGAAGCGGTTGCCATGGAAACGAAATAACAAGTATGTCAAAAAACATCAAAAATATAAGTACCTACTTTCGCATTGGTTTTTAATAGATATAACAAGTACATAGGATGCTTTTTTTCGCGATAAACAGTAGTCCGCGCGGACGAAGTCGCGGGCGGGAAAACTAGTAGTTGTATATATTCTGGAGAATACGGGTGTTCTCCAGAATATATACAACTACTAGTTTATTCGCCGGACACTTGAGAAACGCGCGTAAAACTTTTTTATTTTGCGAATTGCTTATAGAATAAATTACATAATGTTATATACCATTTTATAGCTAAAACAATAAAGAACATCGAAAAAGATACTATTAAACTATCAAAAATATACTCATGTTAACATTTTCCCGCACAAAAGTAACGAAAGGAACTTTGAAGCACTTTGTGGCAATCGCCACACGCGGGACACTAAGCACAAAAATATTTTGCAAAAAAACAAATATGTCTAAATTAGACGGCCATTTGACGGCCGGTTAGTCTAGTGGCTAGAGATCCTAGGAACGAAATCAAACGGTCGCGGGTTCGAGTCCTGCATGGTGCAATCATTTGTGTGATGAGCAGAAATGTTTGTATATTATTCGTATCGTATTCGATTATATTCGTATTTCTGTATGTTTATCCGTTATCTAGTGCCCAAATTACAGGGTATCCTAGTTTGGGGCTAGGTAATTGGTGTGGAATTGTCCCGAATATTATTATTATACATTTTCGTCTTTTGCATTGTCGCTGTATACTTTCCTTTTAATTATTTTCTTTTAGTTTAGTTAAATGATACAAACTTATCTGGTAAATTTGCACTCGAGCCCCAAGATACAGGCCTCGTGCTAGTTTGGGGTTCGCCGACAATCTTGTTTGATGTTTCACCGTTTGTTTTTTTCCTATTTGTTTTTACTTTTATTAATCTCCTTTTGGCACTAAAAATTCATTTATCATTATCATTGTAATATGTTCCTTACAGTATTATTAGACGTAATAACACAAGATACGAGCTGTAAATCACTAAAAACAACACAAAATAAAAAATCACAATCACTCACTACGCGGTTGATGAACCCGCTAGGACAACCTGAACTCGCAAAAAAAAAACGATTGAGACCGATCCACTTTATTATCCAATAAAATCGCTCTTTTCAAGCTGTTTTCAAATAATTATGTAACACAAATACAATACTCTATCCTAATCCAATAGAAATAGGGTTGCAACTCCGCTAGACTCTTAGCCGTGGCCATTACGGGTCGGAGCGTAGACTGTCGATTATCAGGCGTTGGTAAGCCCCAACATCCCCTAACATTATACGAACTATAAACGCTACTCGCCATTATCGCGTTCTCTCTGTCGCTCTTACACGTAACCCGCTACTTGTCTCGTTCGTGTAGTTGGCGAAGCGGCAACATAGCAACAGTTGATTTAGGGTGAAATGAAATTTATTATTTTCCATTTTAAATACCGTAAACAGTACTTAAAAATGAAAAGACACATCCTTCCTGCATTTTAACAGTCGTCCCAATGTATGTAGTGCGCTTTCTAAACACACAAGATGTCATTTTTGATTAATTTTTCATGTTACGTGTTGCGTCGTAGCCACTCTGTTTGGGACTAAGTCGACACAGGCTGATTAGCTTGTGTTTACTTTGCCACGCAGAGCGGGGTACAACGTATCTACCTCAGTTTATATATAACATCATTGATCTCGATCCGTATTCTAGAACGACGCTCAGTTTTGATCTCGACTGGAGGGTAAATCTGAGTGGCCATCTCCTGCTCCACACTGTAGAAAATGTAGTTGTCTAACTGCTGTTGAAATACCAGGCGCGTGTTTCAGACGACTGCATCTCTGGGTACCACGTGGCCCTACACCTGACGGCGCACGGCGCTCGCTTCGCCCCGCTGCAAGCCGTCTCCTCCGCCGCCTGGGACCGACTCTGCTCCAACACTGCCCTGCCGCCGCTCACTATCCGGTAATGTTATATAACTGGGTACCACGTGGCGCTACACCTGACGCACGGTGCTCGCTTCAGGCCGTCTCATCCGCACTTGAAAGTCCTTTGAGACTGCTTGTAGCATACATTCACAGATGTATACATTTCATAACATTTTTAACATGAGGGTAACACAAAGTGCTATTTCCTAGGGCGCAGCAAAGATCCCTGGATACGGAACTGCTGTGCAATGAGGTGTGCGGGCGCCTGTGCAAGATCAACGGCAAGAAGTTCATCTACTGCTTCGACTGGGGCTGCCATGTCATCGATGTGTGCCAGTCAAGCGGGTGTCTCTCTGGGGTCAGTACATCAACATTCACAAGCCACATCGTGCAAGATCACATTAAGCCGTTGGTCCCGCTTAGTCGATTACTAACAATTGATGGCAATAGTTAAGCAATTTGAGAGGCCCTTCGGCGGCCCGACAAACTGACACCAGAAGTCTGTATTAGCATGCACACATCTATGTCACAAGGTCGATGATATTATGTGATTTGATAAGGTGTAGAGCTTAGAGAAACAAAAGAATAAGCGTAATCATTTCTCTAAGGTCATAGAGAAAGGAAGATAAATATTTCGTCGTTTTGGGTAGAGTCTTGAGAAACAAAAGCCAGTAAGAGTAATTCAAGATCTTTGTGTAGTGCACAAAAATCCAGTTTGAATTACTCTTACTGGCGTGTAAAGCATCATTTTTTATTATTTACACGAAAATCTGTCGCTCAAGATACGCCAGTAAGCGTCATCATTTCAATATCGACAATTTATTGTATGAATAAATATAATAAATTTATTAGGGACTGTTCACACCATTTACCTAGGCCCTAACTAGGATACCTTGTACTATTTGTACTAGACAACGGATAAACATACCTATATACTACGAATAAGTAATAAGTCAGGAAACGTAACAGCGTTAATAAAATGACCCAACAAAAGTCGTGCCCAAGTAGGTGGGGCTTAAAAGTCGTGTCCAGCGCATCATCAGTCGTACATTTTTCATGCAAGCGAGCACACGTCATATCTTCGCGTACGTTTTAATTTTATCATTGTGAACTACAGCTGTGAATCATCATGCCAGCATGTGTTGTGAAGTGGTGCAGGAGCCATACAAGATTAAAATGTCCAGGGATCACTTTTCACTAGTAGTAGTTGCAAAATTATAATTATATTCAAAGACGTTCAAATACGTTATCAAACCGCGATGGTCAGTACTATGCAAAATGAAGTCAGTCAATTTTTGCACTAAAGTTTAATTTCTACTCGATGAAATTTTGAAATTAAGCTGTTATTTTTTTCACGCAGATGATTCATACCTAAGAAACGTCAACATATTTAGGAGAATACTAAACAAAATGAGCAAATAAACAATAATGAACGATTACAGTTGGTATGTAATATAGGTTCGGCTTTTTCGACTCATGGCAATAACAATAGCATTAAAAAAACAGTTCATAGTTTGATCGAATTAAAGCACGTTTATTTTTTCAGGCTACTGAAAATTCACCTTCTGGAAATTTTGAAGTGTTTGATTTACCTGAGTTGCTCAAAAAAACAAATAATGCAAACCCTCAAGGAATAAGGCACAAAAACTTGTAAGATTTCACTATTATTTTTTGCACTTAATATTTAGGTTTGATAGGAATTTTTATTTTAGCTGTATATGTGTATCTATTTCAATTAGAGACAGTCTTTCATAGATTTGAAACTGATCTGCAATAAGGTTATTTTCATCAACACCGTCATTACATTCAGTGTTGATATTATTCTCCTGAAAATAACCTTACCAACCAAGAAAAAGAACCAAGAAAAACAAAATTAAAAAATTATCTTATTTCAACCGAAGTCTTTAGTTTTAAAGAAAGAGGATCATGCGTTACGCCGATAAATATACCATCGTCAGATATTGAATCTGCTCTGAATACTCCTAAAACACACATTTTAAAGCAAAAACTAAGAAAAAAACTATTTTGGCAGTATAACGACTATCACAGATCAGAAATCTACAACGCCCAAATAAAAGATTAACTATGAAGAATATTTCACTTAAAATATTTTATCCCAATTGACGAAAAATGGATTTGGCGATACTACAGAAAATAATGCATTGAATGATTTTTCGGACGATATAGTTTTAGCCCTTAATTAAAAGGAAAAAGTCAAAAGTTACTTTGATCTTTGATGGCTGTGCATCTAACATCGCTACGGCTAAGATTTTGGGTTGCAATTTTGAAGACACAAACAATTCAAAATCGTTTTTTGACCACCCATCTACCGGAGACCCAGTAGTTGTAATATTAGATCCATTTCATATGGTGAAACTTGTGCGTAACACATTAGAGGAAAAAGACACTGGTAGATAAAAACAAGAAAAAAAATTGAGTGGGCACATTTGCAGAAACTGAAAAATGTTCAAGATATCGTTGGATTGCATTTTGGGAATAAATTGTCAAATCGGCATCTATACTTCCGAAATAATATCATGAACGTGAAACTAGCGATTCAAACCTTAAGTCAAAGTGTAGCTGATGCGATTAAGTTTGGTTCGCAACAGTTAAACATGCCTGATTTTCAAGAAACAGATGCAACTGTTAGCTTTTTAGAAACGTTTAACAACCTTTTCGACATACTAAATTCAAGACCGACCGATACGGGTTTAAACACCCTTTTTCAGTGGTAGAAAAAGAAAAACTACATAACGTTTTGGATCAAAGCGAAAAATATATTAAAGGTCTCTAAATCAATGTGCAGTCAAAAAAAACTCGAACGGTAAATGGACAAAGAGTAACAGTATATACTAACTCTTTGAAACCAGTGACCAAAACTCAGTCCAAAACTGGACTTCTAGGACTCTTCATATGTATTTCAAGTATTAAATTACTTTTTGCACGGCTAGTAGAGTTACAAATATAGAAATTTATTTAACCATATTAAGCCAAGATCATATTGAGTTGTTTTTGGAGTGATCCGCAACCACGGCCGTTGCAACAATAACCCAAACGCCTGACAGTTTATGGAAATATATAAAAATAATTTACTGAACTTGAACCTCAGCTCTAAATTCACAGGCTGACAGGAGGACATTCCGTTTTAAATTTCTCAGAATCCGTCTTCACTACATTGCGAAGAAAGATTCTCTTTTAATGTCTTCTGGACAAAAACTTAATAAATTAATTATATTTCGTGGGACAAAGAATTTAATGAATTGTAAAAAGTGAGCCAAAAAAAAAACATTGTACAGTAATATTGTTTTATTACTGACTTGGTCCGGTCCACTTATTGCATAACATCGTCCACGCCGCTATGACTCAGCTGTCATAGCAGACATTGCATTACGCGCGTGAACCAATCCCTGCTTTCGTTCTGAATTTAAACCAATCACCAAGCATGTCTATTTGTAACCTCGGAAGTGATTCGTACTTTGAATCTTACGTCGTTTTGGTTTGAAGTAGGGGCACTTTTATTGTGACATTTGTTCTGTATTAGAGTTCCTGACTTATTATTTATTCGTAGCCTATATACGATATATTACATCCATGACTCAAACATTTCTGCTCATCCCACAAATGATTGCACCTAGCGGGGTTCGAACCCGCGAGCTTTGGTGACTTCAAAGTCAGGGACACTAACCATTCGGCCAACCGGTCGTTATCTAGTCTGGCCTCCTTCAGCAGCTATGACGGCACGTAAGCTATTTCGCATAAATGCGACAAGGCGCGCGCATAAATCGGTCCCTCTGATATCATCCCAAACCCGTGCACGATGACTGTGATCTAAGAATTTCAGGGTTTCTTTCGTTCTAACTGTCCCAGCGTTGAAACATTATGCTCCAATCAGGTTCTTATGTGCTGGCCACTTTCCATGGGGGAAATTTTCCATACTCTATGGCTAACCGAGCAGGCCATTCAATGTTGATGTGTCAACTTGAAAATTAAGAAATGAGTTTTATCATCAAACTAGCGACCCGCACCGGCTTCGCAAAGGTGTAATTAAAAAAAATGAGGTGAAAAATGTAATCACACTTGACCTTCACTCCGATTCGGGGGACGACGGCTCGCTTCGCTCGCCGTCTCCGCCCTCGCTACGTTCAGGTCTCGTATGCTCATATTAACCATATCCATAATAATAAAAATCTCTGACACGGCTGGACCGATTTTGACGGGACTTTCACTGACAGATAGCTGGTGCTAAAAAGAGTAACTTAGGCTACTTTTAATTTTGAAAGTTTTTTTATTTGCGCGGAACCTTAATTCGGTTCCGCGCAAATAAAAAAACTCCCGTGAAAAATAATCTAACTTATGGTGAAAACCGCATTAAAATACACTCGTGAGCAATGAAATCGACTCTACTCCTACGCCCAAATCAAAGGAGTTTTTTTTTACTGTTATTATTATATACCAACACACGATGGTCCCCCACACGATGGAAAGGGTGGCGCTTTGCTGATCGTCTAGTCGTACGGTGATGGAAAGGTGATGGGGGAATCAGGTTGTGCAGTTCTTGTGCACACTCTCCATAGTGCAATCTGTAGAATACCGCCAGGCTTGCTACCTCACGTCGATGCGCCAGACTTTGAAGCTTACTCTTTACCAGAGTGTCATCCCCAATGAGCCTGATAGCACGTCTCTCAATTGAATCCAAAGACTCGAGCTGAAACTTGGCAGAACCGTCCCAGAGGTGGCAGCAGTACTCCATACAAGATCGGATCTGTGCTTGATAAAGATTCAAAAGCTGTCTCGGTGTGAAGATCCATCGGTGTCCGCCTAACCTTAGACAAAATACCAAGTTTTTTTTGCAGCTACCTTGGCTTTGGATTCAATATAAGACCCAAAATTCAGGTTTGATGTGAGTTCGACACCCAAAAGCTCCAAATGGTCGCCTATTGGTATTGTTACACTTTGGAAAGACGGAGACGGAGGTTAGCATCGCCCCAATCGGACACGGCTTCTAAGGCTAAATTTAAACGGTCTACCATAGCCTCTCTCTGAAACTGGACAGCGTCACAGCTGGCTTGAGCATTGGAAGTGTATCTCTCAACTACAGTACTGTCATCAGCATACCCAAAGGTACCGGGCTACAGAAGGTCATTAATGTGCAGTAAAACAGTGTAGCCGAGAGAACCGATCCCTGAGGTACACCGGCATTGATAGCCATTTGCTCAGACCAGCAGCCCTCTAAGACTACTCGAATAGATCGTTCCCTCAAGAAATCAACTATCCAATTGCATAAGCTAACAGGTAAACCATTTGAGGGAAGCTTGTTTAAAAGGCCATCGTGCCAGACCCGATCAAATGCCTTCGATATGTCAAAGGAGACGGCAAGCGCCTCACCATGCATCTCTATGGCTTCGCTCAGTACGTGAGTGGCATACGCGAGAAGATCCCCAGTAGAAGTTTCGGCGAAATTCGTATTGTCGGTCACTGAGAAGATCTGAGTCTTCAAGGTATGCCAAGAGCCTAATGTTTATGACACGCTCCATACACTTACAGAGTAAGACGATAATCGAGATGGGACGATAATTGGCCGGATCAGCACGAATACCCTTCTTTGATACTGGTTGTACATTGGCAAGCTTCCAGCTCTTCGGAACTTTACCTGAGTGAAGAGAGAGGCGGTACAAACGCGTTAAGATGGGAGACAATTCGGGCGCACAGTTTTTCAACACAATCGCTGGAATACCATCAGGACCACTGGCCTTGTTCACATCTAGAGCTCGAAGCCTTCTGAGAACCTCCTTCTGGCGAATGCGAATTTCGGGCATAAAAACCCCGCAATGAGAAAGGCAGGAAGGTGTCTTGCCAGAAGCATCTAGATGCGAGGCTTCTGCAAAAAGAGAAGCAAATAAATTCGCTTTGTCTCCAGCAGTGTGAGCTAGTGATCCATCAGGTTTCAGCAATGGTGGCAGTGAGGGGCGGCAGAAGTTTACTTCGACCGACTTGGCCAGGGACCAAAAAGCTTTGCTACCCGCGGGGTATGAAGCCAGTTTGGCCCCAATTCGACTTATGTGATCAAGATGGGCCTTTCTAAGTATCTTCTTGCAGGTCTTAGCGGCAACGTTAAATTTTCTCTTCTTAGCCCGAATATCAGAAGACTTGCGCTTTCGAGCATCAGCCCAGTCTAGATATGCCGCACGCTTTAGAGCCACAGCATGACCACAGCTGGATCCGAACCAAAGCTGAGCTTTGCTGGAAAGAATCTTGTCACTGAATGGAATGAAATATTCCATTGCCTGACATATTATCTCTGTAACAGCAGACGCGCAAGTCGACGGGTCCTGGGAGATGAAACATGTTTGCCGCCAAGGGTACGATGCAAGGAATTGCCGCATCTCGTCCCAATCTGCTGAGTTGTATCTCCACACGCGCCTATTTCCCTTAAGGCTAGGATCAGGTGGGGAATACACTGAGACGGACTTAACCAGGCAGTGATCAGAGCTACCAAGAGGTGGGGATACTGATACGGAGTATCGGTCTGGTTCAGTCGTCATCAACAGGTCGAGACAGTTGGCAGTGTCACCGTCACGGTCAGGTACCCGTGTCGGCTGCTGCACAAGCTGAGAGAGATCTAACGCCAGAGCAAGCTTCCGCGTCTCTACCAGCGTTGTCGGTTTTTTGGTATGGGACAAGCCACTCCTTGTGGTGGGCGTTATAATCCCCCAAAAACACCAATTGAGCAGACGGGTAACGCTGTTGGGCCACACTTGCCGCTTCACCTGGATAGTCTACCAATAAAGTCGTCCCCCGATCTCTGCTGTGTGAGCGGTACACACAAGCATACATAATTTTCTCTATGCCCGTGTCCACCAGCACCCAAATCACTGAGAAGTTAGGGTGCTCAAGATTTCGGAGACGCAGACAGCAAATGTCATCACGGGCGTATACACAAACGCCGGCATTTGGGATAAATAGATGCTCCAAGATATAGCCTGGGTAATCCAAGTACGCCGTATCAGCTGGACATCCTATCTGCGTCTCCGACAAGAAGAACAAGTGGGGCTTAGAGGTCTCCAGATGATAATGGACCGGTTGGAGATTGGAGTGAATCCCGCGAATATTCGCAAGATATTCAACTATTTTCAGTTGAATCGATGCTACGCTATTAACGCCTCCAGTACCGACCACTCCATATGGAGTAGAGTTACATTGTTATTCTATTGTTATAAAAATACACGGTACTGGACAAATTAATAAGCTATAAGTATTACCTAGTTATAGCATTTTAGACATTACTGCACTCAGTGTGGTAAAGAATCTAATTTGAAAACTGATAAACATTTTTCGACTGCGATTGTACATTCTTGTACGCAGCATATGTGATTGATGTGCGTTTGTTCCAGTTGTGTGCGATGTGGCTGTGGGCGAGCGCCGAGGACGGCGCGACGCCGCAGTGCGAGGCGTGCAAGGAAGTGAGCGCCGGCTGTCTACTGCATCGACATCAGTATGCCGCAGAGGTACTTCAAACTCATTTATTTATGTGTTTATCTACACTCATATCGTAAAATGTGACTGTGGGCGAGCGCAGAGGACGGCGCGACGCCGCAGTGCGAGGTGTGTAAGGAAGTGAGCGCCGGCTGTCTACTGCATCGACATCAGTATGCCGCAGAGGTACTTCAAACTCATTTATTTATGTGTTTATCTACACTCATATCGTAAAATGTGGCTGTGGGTGAGCGCCGAGGACGGCGCGACGCCGCAGTGCGAGTGAGTGCCGGCTGTCTACTGCATCGACATCAGTATACCGCAGAGGTACTTCAAACTCATTTATTTATGTGTTTATCTACACTCATATCGTAAAATGTGTCTGTGGGCGAGCGCAGACAACGGCGCGACGCCGCAGAACTAAAAACTAAACAATATCATTTTCGCGAAATTATTTAGTTTTTGCACTAAAAATATTCCGTGACGATGATATCGTAATTAGCCACATATTAAAAGTCTGTGTAATTCGCGTGCTTTTCATTTTTTTCTCCTCTCCATATTTGGCTTCAAATATACATGATTATTTTTTTAAATACAGCCGGCGCGACCACAGAACATAATAATATATCGGGCGCGCCAGTAAGTGTAATTCAAAATCTTTGGGCGGGCCTGTTCAATGAACGACATTGATGTTCCAATTCAAAACTCATTCCCTCTCTACGAATAAATTATAAGTCAGGAACTCTAATTCAGAACAAATGTCACAATAAAAGTGCCCCTACTTCAAACCAAAACGACGTAAGATTCAAAGTACGAATCACTTCCGAGGTTACAAATAGACATGCTTGGTGATTGGTTTAAATTCAGAACGAAAGCAGGGATTGGTTCACGCGCGTAATGCAATGTCTGCTATGACTGAGTCATAGCGGCGTGGACGATGTTATGCAATAAGTGGACCGGACCAAGTCAGTAATAAAACAATATTACTGTACAATGTTTTTTTTTTGGCTCACTTTTTACAATTCATGAAATTCTTTGTCCCACGAAATATAATTAATTTATTAAGTTTTTGTCCAGAAGACATTAAAAGAGAATCTTTCTTCGCAATGTAGTGAAGACGGATTCTGAGAAATTTAAAACGGAATGTCCTCCTGTCAGCCTGTGAATTTAGAGCTGAGGTTCAAGTTCAGTAAATTATTTTTATATATTTCCATAAACTGTCAGGCGTTTGGGTTATTGTTGCAACGGCCGTGGTTGCGGATCACTCCAAAAACAACTCAATATGATCTTGGCTTAATATGGTTAAATAAATTTCTATATTTGTAACTCTACTAGCCGTGCAAAAAGTAATTTAAAACTTGAAATACATATGAGGAGTCCTAGAAGTCCAGTTTTGGACTGAGTTTTGGTCACTGGTTTCAAAGAGTTAGTATATACTGTTACTCTTTGTCCATTTACTGTTCGAGTTTTTTTTGACTGCACATTGATTTAGATACCTTTAATATATTTTTCGCTTTGATCCAAAACGTCATGTAGTTTTTCTTTTTCTACCACTGAAAAAGGGTGTTTAAACCCGTATCGGTCGGTCTTGAATTTAGTATGTCGAAACGGTTGTTAAACGTTTCTAAAAAGCTAACAGTTGCATCTGTTTCTTGAAAATCAGGCATGTTTAACTGTTGCGAACCAAACTTAATCGCATCAGCTACACTTTGACTTAAGGTTTGAATCGCTAGTTTCACGTTCATGATATTATTTCGGAAGTATAGATGCCGATTTGACAATTTATTCCCAAAATGCAATCCAACGATATCTTGAACATTTTTCAGTTTCTGCAAATGTGCCCACTCAATTATTTTTCTTGTTTTTGTCTACCAGTGTCTTTGTCCTCTAATGTGTTACGCACAAGTTTCACCATATGAAATGGATCTAATATTACAACTACTGGGTCTCCGGTAGATGGGTGGTCAAAAAACGATTTTGAATTGTTTGTGTCTTCAAAATTGCAACCCAAAATCTTAGCTGTAGCGATGTTAGATGCACAGCCATCAAAGATCAAAGTAACTTTTGACTTTTTCCTTTTAAGGGCTAAAACTATATCGTCCGAAAAATCATTCAATGCAGTATTTTCTGTAGTATCGCCAAATCCATTTTTCTTCAATTGGGATAAAATATTTTAAGTGAAATATTCTTCATAGTTAATCTTTTATTTGGGCGTTGTAGATTTCTGATCTGTGATAGTCGTTATACTGCCAAAATAGTTTTTTTCTTAGTTTTTGCTTTAAAATGTGTGTGTTAGGAGTATTCAGAGCAGATTCAGTATCTGACGATGGTATATTTATCGGCGTAACGTATGATCCTCTTTCTTCAAAACTAAAGACTTCGGTTGAATTAAGATAATTTTTTAATTTTGTTTTTCTTGGTTCTTTTTCTTGGTTGGTAAAGTTATTTTCAGGAGAATAATATCAACACTGAATGTAATGACGGTGTTGTTTTCAGGTGAATAATATCAACACTGAATGTAATGACGGTGTTGAAGGCAACACCGTCATTACATTCTCCTGAAAATAACCTTATTGAAGATCAGTTTCAAATCTATGAAAGACTGTCTCTAATTGAAATAGATACACATATACAGCTAAAATAAAAATTCCTATCAAACCTAAATATTAAGTGCAAAAATAATAGTGAAATCTTACAAGTTTTTGTGCCTTATTCCTTGAGGGTTTGCATTATTTGTTTTTTTGAGCAACTCAGGTAAATCAAACACTTCAAAATTTCCAGAAGGTGAATTTTCATTAGCCTGAAAAATTAAACGTGCTTTAATTCGATCAAACTATGAACTGTTTTTTTAATGCTATTGTTATTCCCATGAGTCGAAAAAGCCGAACCTATATTACATACCAACTGTAATCGTTCATTATTGTTTATTTGCTCATTTTGTTTAGTATTCTCCTAAATCTGTTGACGTTTCTTAGGTATGAATCATCTGCGTGAAAAAAATAACAGGTTAATTTCAAAATTTCATCGAGTAGAAATTAAACTTTAGTGCAAAAATTGACTGACTTCATTTTGCATAGTATTGATAATCGCGGTTTGATAATGTATTTGAACGTCTTTGAATATAATTATAATTTTGCAACTACTAGTAGTGAAAAGTGATCCCTGGACATTTTAATCTTGTATGGCTCCTGCACCACTTCACAACACATGCTGGCATGATGATTCACAGCTGTAGTTCACAATGATAAAATTAAAACGTACGCGAAGATATGACGTGTGCTCGCTTGCATGAAAAATGTACGACTGATGACGCGCTGGACACGACTTTTAAGCCCCACCTACTTGGGCACGACTTTTGTTGGGTCATTTTATTAACGCTGTTACGTTTCCTGACTTATTACTTATTCGTAGTTCCCTCTCTAAAAATCTTGAACTGAAAATACCTACTTTGCTCCCACTTATCGAGGAACCAATCAGCGTTTTAGATGGGATGAAAATGTATTGTTTTGTTGTAATTATTTTTTATATATGTTTGCGAACTAAACTTTGTATCTAATGTCAAATATTGATCCTGATATCTGAAAATAAAGTTTCATTTATGTATTATTCAATATGAGTTTGTTTCCAGTGTTTATTCGTGTGGGACCTCGTGAGCGGCGTCTATAGGACGGAGAGAGTGTCCATGACGGAAGACTCCAGCCAAGAGGGAACCAGAGGTATACATAATGCTATTATCAAGATTCATCATCATCATCATGTCAGCCTTTAGAAGTCCACTGCTGAACATAGGCCTCCCCAAAGAGCGCCATGACGAGCGATCTTGTGCCACCTCCATCCATCGACTTCCTGCGATTGCTACAATGTCGTCGGTCCATCGTGTGGGGGTCTCCCCACACTTCGCTTGCTTGTTCGTGGTCGCCATTCGAAAACCTTTAATCCCCAGCGGTTGTCGGTTCTGCGAACTATATGGCCTGCCCATTGCCACTTCAACTTGCAAACTCTGAGAGCTATGTCGGTAACCTTCGTTCTTCTACGGATTTCCTCATTTCTGATTCTATCACGTAGTGAAACACCGAGCATAGCTCTCTCCATTGCACGCTGCGCAACTCTGAGTTTTCGTATGAGACTAATAGTTAGCGACCACGTCTCAGTGCCGTATGCCATCACTGGCAACACGCACTGATTATAAACTTTCGTCTTGAGGCTCTGCGGTATCTGCGACGAGAAGATATGGCGTAATTTCCCGAATGCTGCCCATCCGAGTTGGATTCGTCGGTTGACCTCTTTGTCGAAGTTGGATCTACCCAGTTGGATCGTCTGACCCAAGTAGACATAGTGATCAACAGCTTCAATAATATCGTTCCCAACATAAACCGGCATGGGTACGACATGGGCATTTGACATGATGTTCGTCTTGCCCATGTTCATTTTAAGACCCACCTGTTGGGAAACAATATTGAGGTCACTGAGCATTGTGCTCAGGTCTTCCAGGGTTTCAGCCATGATGACTATATCATCAGCAAAACGAAGGTGAGTGATGTATTCGCCATTGATGTTAACACCAAATCCGTTCCGGTTCAGAAGCTTGAATATATCTTCCAGTGCAGAGGTGAACAGTTTCGGAGAAATAACGTCTCCCTGTCTCACCCCGTTTTACAATTGAATGGAATTCGTGCTCTGATCCTGAAGACGAACTGTCATGGTGGCCTTGCTGTACAAACACTTCAACACTTCGATGTAATCAATCTGGCACCGCTGTAATGACTGTAGCACTGCCCAGGTCTCGACTGAATCAAAGGCTTTCTAGTCCACAAACGCTAGACATAGTGGCCGATTATACTCTTCGGTCTTCTGTATAATCTGCTGGAGCGTATGGATGTGGTCTACGGTCCTAAAGCCTTTTCGGAATCCAGCTTGTTCGGGAGGCTGAAAGTCGTCAAACCTACGACCGAGACGGTTTGTAACTACTCTCGAAAACAGCTTATAGACGTGGCTCAGAAGCGAAATGGGCCTATAATTCTTCAAGAGGGTTTTATCGCCTTTCTTAAAGAACAAAACCACTACGCTCCTGTGCCACGCCTCTGGCGTAGTACCCTCGAGGATGACGGAGTTTAACAGCTTCTGAAGGACTTTAAGTACCGGTGTTCCACCGGCTTTCAGTAGCTCTGTCGTTATTCCGTCCTTCCCTGTTGCCTTATTGCTCTTAAGCTGTTTGAGAGCCATTCTGATCTCGAATAGGCTGACATCCGGGATATCTTCGGTATAATGTCGGGTCAAACGGGCTCTTGCATCGCTAGTCCTGCTAAGAGGACTACGCGATGAGGTGTATAATTGTCCATAGAACATCTCGAGCTCGCTCAAAATTTCTGGCTTCGACGAAACGTTGCTGCCACTGTCGGTTTTCAGCTTCGTCAACAGGCTTTGCCCAATAGACAGATCTCTTGCGAACACTTTGGAGCCTTTGTTCTGCTCTATTGCGTTCTTAATACAAGTAGTATTATAGGAACGCAAATCGTGTTGCATTGACTTGGAGATCTGTTAATTAAGCAAGCTGTAACTCGACATATCCACTAAAGACTGCAGCCTCATCTCGCCTCGTTCTGCCATAAGTTTGAGTGTATGCTCAGAGAGTTTCTGTGTTCTTTTTTTGCGGGGGGTCTTAAAGAACTCCGACCCGACCGCATGGACAATTTCCACCAGCCCGTTATTTAGTTCGTCCACTGTATCGCATTCGGTAAGGATTTGGAAGCGATTAAAAAAAAAAGTCCGTGTGTCACCAATGGCCTGAGCTGAAAATCAGCGCTGTGGATTTTCATTCACAGGTTTTTTGCTGAGCTCAGACCTTTTCTAGCAGCACTGTACATGGCAGCGATCTTTGTACACAGGTGCTTAGTTGCTTGTTTTTGGTTAAGTTTCTCTGTTGATTTATGTGTTGCTGTGTACAGTTTGTGAGAATAAATTGTTTCTTATCTTATTTTATTTTGGAGCTCCAACTGAAAGCTCTCGGGGTTTTGGATTTGGGCAGGACTTGGGCGAAGAGTAGATCTCATCAAACGAGACCTCTGCAGCTTTACGTTGATATTCAATGAGCCTCTTACCATGCGGTGATCACTGCCGGTCTTAATCCTGTTGATCACAGAGATATCATTGAATATATGCTTATTGGTCGTCAAAATGAAATCTATCTCGTGCTTATGACAGCCGGGGTGCAGCCACGTCCATTTCCTGGAGGGGCGCTCATTGAAAAGGAGTTCATCATAAAGAGTCCCTCCTCCATGAAGTCGGCCAATCGCTGACCCCTTTGGTTCCGCTGTCCAAATCCAAACTGCCCCAGTCTCAGTTCATCGCCATTCCTCATGCCCAGCCGTGCGTTGAAGTCTCCCATCACCACTGTGAACTGTGTTTTCGGGGCATGTATGGCATTAGAAATGTCGTCATACATAGCCTCCACTTCATCGTCCGGGCGTTTCAAGTGTGGGGCGTACACCTGTATGACCTTCAACGAATACCGTTCGGTAATTCTGAGTATAAGGTATACCACCCTGCTCGAAACGCTTTCGATCTTCACAATGTTGTTGACGAGGGACTTGTGGTCGAGAAACCCGACACCATGTTGGGACTGCTGGTCGCCCTCCCGGTAATAGAGTAAGTTGCCGCCGGAATTGAGGGTTATCGCATCCTCTCCCTCTCTTCGGACTTCTGATAACCCTATACCCCAGCGCAACTAACTTACTACTTCTTCCAGCTCTATCAACTTCTCATCGGTCCTCAAGGTGCGTGCGTTATAAGTTGCCAGGTCCAGAGATCGTGGGGGTTGGTAGCTGGGTCTCTGCCGGGGATTCTCAGCACCCCTTGCTCCGCCGTTACCATGGCTGCTAGCGGTGCCAGGAATAGCGGAGCCGCCGGGGACTGGGGGACGTCTTTTTGGTGTGTCTATCATATATCGGAGTTTGCCATAGTCACCACGCTTGGCAGGCGGATTGGTGACCGCAGTGTAGCAAATATGTGCTGCCCATCTTCCGGTGTGTAATCCCTTAGTCGCCTCTTACGACATCCACGGGAGGATTAGTAGGGGTCTTACTCTAAGCCGAAACCACCACGGCTAGATTGCTTTTTAATAATTAATGATAATGACACAACATTGTTGCCAAATGTCAACAATAGTACTTCCAACATTGTTGTAAAACGGCAACAACACAATGATGCAACATTGGTGCAACAATGGTACATCATTGTTTCCAAACGGCAACATTATCTTGTACCATAACTTAGAAACATGTAGCGCGTATTGTTGAGGCATGTACTAAAATGACGGGCTAGATAGCGCGCTACAATAACGTTTTCCAATATACAAGCTGTTATTCGATGACATTGTTGTAAAATGGCAACAACACAATAGTGCAACATTGGTGCAACATTGGTGCAACAACGGTACATCATTGTTTTCAAACGGCAACATTATCTTGTACCATAACATAGAAACATGTAGCGCGTATTGTTGAGGCATGTGCTAAAATGACGGGCTAGATAGCGCGCTACAATAACGTTTTCCGATATACAAGCTGTTATTCGATGAGGTTTGGATCAATAACAATGTTTATAAATATAATAATGTTATATGATAAGTTTCTAATGGAAAAAGGATCACCGACGAGATTCAAACTCGCATATATCCATGCGCCGCGCAGAGGCATGGATGTATGCGATTTCGAATTTCTTATTGTAAACATACTCGTATGTGATACGAGTATCATATACAAGTATATATACAATAAGCAGGCGTTACTGCTAAAATCATAAAAAATATAATAAGGTTGTTACGAACTTGGGTTCGGTATAAAATTAATTCATGCCAATTAAACAAAAAGTCAACCCTTTTATTTTAAAACTAGCAGTGCCTGCAGCTTTGCCCGCGTGGTAATTTTCTGGGATATAAGGTCTGTTATTCCAGAACCAAAAGTACCAACTTATTTTTCTTCCCTCTGCACAATATCACCATTGTACACCTAAAACGTAAGCAGAAAGTACCTCATTACTGCTCATCTTAAAAACAGTGCAGAAAGTAAGTATGTGCCCACCTAATATGGAAATCCATTACAGCACAGTTGTTTTCATTGGTATGTCAGTTCTGTTTTATTTTTTAAAGTTAGCAGACACTACAGAAACGGATTTATTAGTTTTACTAGTTTTACCCGCGAGGTCATTTAAAATTAACTCATACGTGTTATTCCAGGACCAAAAGTACCTACACAGTACAATATACTGCATTTGTTCAAAATCTGTTCAGTCGTAAAATAGTTTTTTGTCGATTGCTCGGCATCTAATCATCAGATTAAGATACCAAGTCCAAACCCAGTTTTTAATTCAAATCCTAAGCTATCCAATAGTGAAAATTGCATCGCATGTCGGGTCGCCACTGAAGGCTGTTGACAAAAATATATGTGTTGCAATAGCGTTATGTAGAGGTATATTTTCTAAATACGCCGCGCATAATCTTAAATTCGAAACTACTTATACCCGATCTCAGCTCGGCCAGTGACATAAATGTTCGAATGTATACCTTTACGGTATACTTTTGAAGAATACATTTTCGCTTTCTGGATTTTAAAACATACTCGATGCCAACACGGTCTCTGACCTTTACGGTATACTTTCGAAGAATACATTTTCGCTTTCTGCATGTTAAAACATACTCGATGCCAACACGGTCTCTAAAGTCAAGAGCGTTGTGTAGGTACTGTATATTTTCCTCACTTTAGTTAGTGCATCACGGAAGAACCCGTGGTTGCACGGACGACCGCACATCTGTGGCAGTTCTGTTAGTATAACATGGAAAACAAACAGCAGTTTGGTTACCAATACAAACAGCTGCAAGAGAGCGCCTTTTATTAGGGATTGTAAATAAAACATGCACTTTAAGAAAACTAACAAATTTACAAAGTCAAAAAATATTACAAAGTAAATTGACATATTTTTTTCTGTTTTTGAGCTTTTTTTAAAATAATCCGAAGTGGAATTATTGTGACTGTGATGATTTAAAACATTGGCATCGTCGAGCATTTGCATGAGCAGCATTTATTTCGCGATTTTCGGTATAATGGCATAATGAGAATTTAGCATTAATCGTACAATTCTACGTTTTTGGGATTTTGCGTTTTTGGTATATTGAGTCGAAAGGGTTATAAATTATCAATATCCCATGATATAACAAACGCGCGATCGTCTGTGATATGTGTGCGCGATATGTTTAGTTCAGGAAATTACAGAAGCCTTAGAAATATCAAAGTAAATGAAAAAATAACGCATAAAATATGTAAATGTTTATAAATATTGAACGCGTGAATTCGATCCATGGGCCTCTGGGTTGCAGGCCGGGAACGCTTCCGCTGCGCCACTGCTTTGTGACATGAACGCCGAATTTACGGTGCCGTTTTATAAACGGATGTACTATTTTTATTCCTTTCAAATTAACATAACTTTAGACTCTTATCCCGCAGAATCCCTTTTTTTTGCGACAAAAAGTATCATTGATTTTAACACATAATATAAACTTTGACTATGCCAAGTTACATCAAAATCCGTTCGGAAGTTTCAGCGTGATATGTATTATTTTAAATAGCTTTCAACCCCTTTCCTGCGGGAACCATTGATTTTTGCGGGATAAAAGTATTCTTAATGTTAATCCATAACATAACCTATGATTGTGCCAAGTTGCATCAAAATCCGTCTGGTAGTTTCAGCGTGATGCGTGTTCAAAGAGACATAGAGACAGACAAAATAAAAAAAAAGCCTTTTTGCACTCCATATCGATTTTGAAGTTTATATCAATCATAATTATCAATAAATATGTAATGTACAGATTTAGCCCAGTTACAGTTTTATTCATCATCATCATCCGCAGCCCGTATTCGTCTACTGCTGGACGTAGGCCTCTCCTTGTGAACGCCACTGAGCCCGAAATTCGGCTGTCCTCATCCAGTCGCTACCGACCGCCTTTCACAAGTCGTCACTCCACCTGGCCGGCGGGCGCCCTACACTACGTTTTCCTAAACGCGGTCTCTGCTCTAGAACCCGTTTACCACAACGGTTGTCGGTTCTTCGAGTTATGTGACCGGCCCATTACCACTTCAGCTTGCTAATTCTTTGAACTATGTCGGTTACCTTAGTTCTCCTGCGGATCTGCTCATTTCGGATTATGTCCTTTAGATAAATTCCGAGCAAAGCTCTCTCCATAGCTCGATTAGCGACTTTAAATTTGTGGACCAGTCTCAACGTGAGTCCACGTTTCGGCTCCGTAGGTCACAACTGGCAGAATACACGCGTTGAAGACTTTGGTCTTTAGGCACTGTGGTATGGACGACGAAAAGACTTGACGTAGTTTACCAAATGCTGCCCATCCCAGCTGAATCCTCCTATCGGCTTCCCTTTCGAAGTTGTTCTTACCCAATTGCATAGTCTGCCCGAGATAAACATATTTCTGAATAATTTCAAGGGGGACACCGCTAACGACGAATGGTTGCGGGGTAATAAGGTCGTAAAACATAACCTAGGTTTTATCCATGTTCATCCCGAGACCGATACGACTAGAGGCGTGAGCTAGGTTGATCAATATTTGCTCGAGATCCTGCAGCGACTCCGCCATAAGGACAATATCATCAGCGAAACGGAGGTGTGAGAGTAATCGCCATTTATGTTAATGCCCTTTCCAGTCCTGTCCACATTCCTAAACATATCTTCCAGGGCATTAGTGAACAGTTTCGAGGATATGACATCCCCCTGTCTCACTCCCCTGCGCTGCTGGATAGGTTTATTCTGCCGGTTCTGGACATGTACGGACATAGTCGCGGCATCGTACAAGCACCTCATCACCTCGGATGTATCGCCAGTCCACTTGGCTTCGCTGCAGAGATTCGAGAACAGCATTCTCATAGTCCACAAAAGCAAGACACAAGGGCTGGTTATACTCTTCAGTCTTCTGTATAACCTGCCGCACTGTGTGGATGTGGTCCATGGTCCCGTAACCCCTTCGAAACCCAGCCTGCTCCGGAGGCTGAAACTCATCAAGTCTTCTCGCTAGACGATTCGAGACTACCCTTGAAAACAGTTTATAGACGTGGCTCAGAAGCGAGATGGGCCTGTAGTTTTTAAGGAGCGTTTTATCTCCTTTTTCGAAAAACAAACCTACCATGCTTCTGTTCCACGCGTTCTTCCTGCCGCTTTCAAAAGTTCCGAAGTAACTCCGTCTTCCCCTGGGGCTTTTCCATTTTTAAGCTGCTTGAGGGATATCTCGATCTCGTCTAGGCTAATTTCCGGCAGGTCGTCGGTGTAGTGGCGGATCAATATAGCTCGGGAATCATCATTGCTGGGTCAGTTTTATTAAAGTATAGATATTGAATGAATGCATTCGTCCAATAGAGGTTTAAAAATATAATATACTATTTTTAGTCCTCGATCAAAGAGACGGGTGTTATAAGTTTAGGGTGTGTATCACTATGTGTGTGTGCGTGAATGTGTGTGTGTCTGTCTGTGGCATCGTAGCTCCCAAACGTATGGACCGATGTAAGAATCGTATGTTCCAAACGAATGGACCAATTTAGGTGCGATTTTTCATGTTTCGAAGTTGAGGTAAATGAGCTGGTTCTTAGCTATAAAGGGGAGGGGGGGATGGGGGTGACGATCGTAGCTCTCAAAAATATGGAACAATTTTTATGTTAGAAAACTGATGTGATCTCGAGATGCTTCTGAGCCATAATGGGGGGTGGGAAGTCGGGGGTTATTTAAATTTTTAATTTGTGCTTGTTTTTAATATGAGCGCGATGTAATTGGCGTGAATTTAAAAGTCAATGTGACTGATTACTGCTTACGTTTTGGGTGGACAATTGTGATTACTTTGTAGTCGAATGCACTCAAGTTTTTAGAGCCCTCGCTAAAGCTCGGGCTCCAATCTAACACTCGATGCAGCATGAATTCGCTTTCCGCTCCATGCAGTAATCTACTATTAAGTCCCCTATGCCTAGTATTTTTTTTTTATTATCTTCATTGTAAAGAGTTTTTGTTACGTACTACTTTATTATAAGTATAGATAGATAACCACAAAATTAATGTTTAAGTGTAACAGTTTACACAAATTTCTTCATAGTAGTGATTTGCACAATACATACAATGATAAATTAACTCAACCATATCACTGTTTATTTGCTACTAGCTGTGCCCGCGGCTTCGCTCGCGTGGTCATTTCTCTAGGTTAAAAGTACTCTATGTGCTATTCCAAGACCTAAAATAAACATTTGATCAAAATTCCTTCAGCCGTTAAAAAGTTTTTTATCGATTGCTCGGCATCTAGTCATTGGATTACGATACCAAAACTGCATCGCAATCGGTCTAATAGTTTTTACGTGATGCGCGAACAAACATACAGACAAACAAACAGACAGACACGAATTTTAAAAATGTTTTATTCTTGTTCAGTTGCTCAGTCATTTTTTTTAAAATTATCTTTGTACAGACTTTTACGTTATTATTGCCTATAGCTGTTGCTATTGCGCAGCGTTGCTCGCGTGGTAGTTTTTCTGGGATATAATGATCCTTTGAGTTATTCCAGTACCAAAAGTACCAATATAGGTACCTACCTACCTGTGTTAACAACCTTCAGTGGCGATCCGACATGGTCGTGATAGGTTAGAAGACGAAGAAGCGAACGAAGCGTAGCGAGCATAAAGCCCCATTATAGCTAAGAACCATCTTGTTTACCTCAGCTTTGAAACAAAAACCCGCAGTTAAATTGGTCCATTCGGTTTGAAAGATACGATTCTCACCCCCCCCCCCCCCCTTTTTTTTCCAACTCCTCCCCCCCCCCTCCCATATAGCAAAGAAACATGATAGATAGATAACTCTTTATTGTACACCACATAGAACAAAAAATACAATAATAACTAAAACATTTATACAAAATAAATGGGACAATGGGCGGTCTTATCGCTAAAAAGCGATCTCTTCCAGACAACCTTTGGATGGAAAGGAATTAATATACGGCAAAGACGGTGGTGCATTATAATATAACAAATAAATAATAAAAACTGAATACAATGAATAAACATATATACACATATATTCCAATATACCTACACATAAATATGTAAATATATAGTACAGTATATATATATATATATATATATATATATATATATACACACATATATAAATATATATCCATATATAAATATATATCCATATATAAATATATATCCATATACATAGTATATACATGATGAACCATCTCGATCACATCCGTATTAAAACATAAAAAACTGCATCAAAATTGGTCCATTTGTTTGAGATCAACGATCCTAACCCCCATCCCCATCCCCCCCCCTCCTCCCTCCCATTATAGCTAAGAACCATCTCGTTTACCCCAGCTTTCAAATATAAAAAACACGCAGCTAAATCGGACCATTCGTTTGGAAGCTACGATTCTCACCCGCTTTCCCCTCCCCCCCATATAGCTAAGAACCATCTCGATCACATTAGCTTTCCAACAAAAAAAACGCATCAAAATCGGTCCATTCGTTTGGGAGCTTTTTTATAAGGATGCCCTCACACACAAAATAAACAAAGTAATGTGAGCCGAATTCGAAAGTTAACAGATTTGAATTTAGCGGTACGTATGGTTGCAGTGAATGAAATGCTTGCGTGTTTTAAAATCAATCAGCGCCATCTAGTTAAATTGGAGGCAGAACTTTGATTTGTTTGGTTTATGCGCTGGAGTTGTTGACCATATCAATCACATTAGCTTTCAACTAAAAAAAATAACGAAAACACACACACACTCACACACATACTTATAGTGATACACACCCTAAACTTATAACACCCGTCTCTTTGTTCGGGGGTTAAAAATGTAAAACAGTAAGCAGTTTGGTTACCAAAAAAAAACAGCCGCTTTTTTTATGAGGGAATGTAAATTATAAATGATAATTTATTTCTATTTTAAACATGCACTTCAGGTAAAACTAACAAATTTACAAAGTAAAAAAAAAACAAAGTAAATTGACAGAATTATTTTCTGTCAAGAGCAATACATGTACCTACCTCTGTATGTACACATTTCAATACCGACAACTAACCATTTTGCCAGTAAGACAATATGAAGAAACCTCTGATATAACTATATAATTATGTAGGTACGCAGGTAGTACATTATAATATCTCAATGAAAGAAACAATCGATTTTGAAGTTCATCTCAATTTTTTTTTTTTTTAAATATTTAATGTACAGATATAGCCCAGTTACAGTTTTATTATAGTATAGATAGATATCAAGGAAAATGTAAAAATAACGCATAAATAATGTAAAATCTTTTAATTATGGAGCAAAACATTTTTACGGCAGGTGACTTCGATCCACGTACGTCTGGATTACGAACCCATGCATCTGTCCAACTGGGCCAATGAGCCTCGTATCAGAATGACGAAATTCGGTACCAGTCTATAAACGGATGTATGATTACTTTAAATTTAACACAACTTTGGACCCATAGGTTGCAGGAACCTTTTAATTTTTGGGATAAAAAGTATTTAACATTTTAACTCATTATATAAACTTTGACTGTGCCAAGTTACATCAAAATCCGTCCACAGTAGTTTTAGCTTGATACGTGTTATTTTAAATAACTTTCTTCCCCTATCCTGCGGGAACCGATGATTTTTCCGGGATAAAAAGTATCCTAAATGTTAATCCAGTACATCAGCTATAATTGTGCCAAGTTGCATCAAAATCTATCGGGTAGTTTCAGCGTGATGCGTTTTCAAAGAGACAGACAGACAGACAGACAAAAAATAAAAAAATAACCTTTTTGCACTCCATATAGATTTTGAAGTTTATCTCAATCAAAATTTTCAAAAAATATTTAATGTACAGATTTAGCCCAGTTACAGTTTTATTATAGAGATGAATAACTTTTATCACACTCGTATTGTAGCCAAAATAAGGTTGACTCGTACATTGCTTTGCATAGTATAGGTCAATGTATTGTATCCATTATTCTTGTACTGTATTGTCGTACGTACAGTTTCAGGAGCGGATCGCGCACGGGAGCTCGCTAAGAAACTCGGGCCTATTAACATGCCGCCCGGCAATGAAAACCGGTTGCTCACCACAATAACAGGTAAACGTATGTATTACAACACATAAAGGGAAATAATTTTCAGTATGCCACGGAAAATGCCACCTGGCATTTTCCGTAGCTTTATCCCTTTCTGTCGCTTAGACGCGCCGTTCGTTAGAGCAAGGAAGAAACAGTGCTGGCTGGTGGACTCACGCTTACGCGTCAAGAGTGCGGCTGTGCGCCATTTGTGCTTTTCGTACTTGTGATCGACGCTTCTGGGTGACAGAAAGGGATAGAAGTACTAGATGCCATTAACGTATTCCCATTTCTCTGCAGGCAAATCGTTGAAAAGACTGACCGATGTCGACAACTGCATCGAGATCACAAAGAACCATCCCGATAGTTCAGAATCCGAATCGTCTTCGGAAGAGGACAGTGATTACGACTGATTCGAACCTCGGTACATGCTGTAATGTACCTAATGTCGATGCCGTTCCGTTCAAATTGCACTGGAGTGCTTTGGATTTACATATAATGTTTTCCTTGTGGTGTTGAACCTCTATGTCGAAGTGTGTCATAAATTTGGACAATGGACAGGTGATTGCGATATTCCCTGATGCTGCAAGTTCCGATTACTTGAACAAAGCATGTACTTAAACGATAAATCAACGACGGCTAAAGCTTCGATGTGTCGTTTACTATCGAGCACTTCAAACATCTCGCACATCCAAATTCTGGGCTGGTGTAACCGAAGTCACATTGTTTCTCGAAGTCAAGTGTTGTATGTACTTTAAATCTGTAGTTTTAGTGTAATCGTTCATAGGATTTTCTATAATACCTGGACGAAATGACCAACGAAATATATAAATAACAAGAACTTTTGACTGCATTGTTGATATTTTACTGTTTTCCGATGTTTTTCGAGAATTTCCTTTCTCGTATGGTGCTGTTTTATTTTTAAGATTTAATAAGTAACTGTCTCTGCTGATAAAAAAACCCTCATTTTGATATTAGAAATATAGACTGTCTGTCAAGACCCTTTTTCTCAGGAATGCGTGGAGGTATCAAGTTGAAATTAATATAAGATACTCAGGTCTGCAATCCCATAGAGGTATGAAAAAAAACAAACTTGTAAGTCAACGCAATCAAATGTTTACGCCGCATATTTTGACAAGCGCAAGGTAATCAAAACCTATAGGGTATTCCCCGTTGAACTAGAATTATTAAATTTGCCAAGAAGCAATGTCTTACAGCACAAGTAAAGTGAAAAATCCGAAAACCGTAAATATGTAGTAACATCACTTTTTTTTAAGTTTGCTTTTTGTAAACTGACCGCAACCTATGTCGATGTAAGGGGACGACAGTTTTCCAAAGTCAAGTTTGTACGGAACCCTCGGTGCACGAGTCCGACTCGCACTTAGCCGGTTTTTGAATGTCTGTCATACTTTCTATAATGTAAGCAGGTACCCTGACTTTCTACAGAATTGTTAACTAAGAATAGTTTATTTATTAGGCCAAAACTGAATGCGGTAACAATCAAATGATATCATTCATTACATGTCTGTCAGGCAATTTGGTTACAGTTTAGACTTCAAACATAATACAGAAGTGTTGTCACCATTGCCTATTAATAAGTACCTACTATTACAAGTTAAATGTAATTGCGAGTAATAATAATAAAAGTCCAAAAAAGTATGAAAATGTTATACAGGTGGTATAGAAAATATAAATACTAATGTCTAGTGCACAATGTTATAAATTACATACAAATTAAGCTGTACTCCGAGATTGCCAATATTTTGTTATAAATTATTGAAACTAAAAGCAATAATATTACTTTCATGACTTTGAAATCTAGGCTCATTGTAAGGTTGTGATCGTTTGGACGTAGGTGTGTGTAAAAGAAGTGCCTCAGTCACTATTCTTTTCTAAGGTATTTACAGCAGGCTTCTTTGTAATAGTTTTTGGTTGTTTATTAATGAGATGGAAGAGATTAATCATTTTCAGATTTTACAGTTCTTGTTTGGAATGCTGAAATGCTATTGATGGAATATTGTATGTATAGGTGGAGCATGGGTCTGTGAAGTGTTTTTTAATGCATGGTCTAAAGGTGTATTTGTGTTATAGTCATAGCATTCTATGCTAGTCTCTTACCTCTTATACTCGCTTAGGACTGCCATCTATGCTATATGGGATTGTCCCTATATGCACACCAAATTGGAGTGCATTAAAAATTAGAGAACAATCTTGGTAAAATATACCTATAATTTAGTAGCGTTGTCCACCACTGGGGGACAACGCTACTTTTTTTCCCGTTGTCCACCAGTGGTGGACAAAAAGTGGGGGACAACGGGAATAGACGTTAAATTATTGTTCTTATACCGGGACTGCAGATAAGATATTCCCAAGCACTCCATACTAGGAGAAATCTGGGATGCCCGATGGATGGCAGTTCCATGCTCAATAGTGGATAATTTGCATTTAATAAATATTTTTTAAGTGTATTGATTGAATGACACAGCAGTGTCGACTTGCCATCAAACTGTATTATAGATAGGAATGGAAACGATGCATTAATAAATAAAACAAGTATTCAAATAAAAACAGTTTTTTTAATTGATGTTACAACCATTGTCTTAACAAGGCTGTTAAAGAATTTCAGGAATCCAATACTAAATAGCAATAGAGTAACTAAAAACTGGAATCAGATATTATAATATCCGCAGACTATTACGTTAACTATTGAAACTTAAACTGGTTGTCTGGCTGGAGTTTACCAAATTGAATGATGTTAAAAACAAATAGTGATGGAACTACTTGGACGAAAAAGTTCAACTAGTTATATTCTATCAATGGAACAACGGAACAACCAATATAATGTGGGAACTGATCTTACATTACCGTTTAGGCGTGATTGGTCCAATTCGCAGTTAGTCAAAGTCACCTTATTCGCAATTGGTCCATTTCGCGTTTAGCCCAATTCGCAGTTGGTCCAGTGAGAGCAGTGTGAAGGTTAGTCGGTGGTGATCAGTCCTGAGTGTGAACGTCAGAAAATACTAAGAAACGGTGTTACGGTTAGGAAAGCGAATTCCTATCCTTAATACTAGTGTGACGGTTTGTAAATTTTCTTCCTAACCATCACACCAGTGTGACAGAGCAGTGTGAAGGTTAGTAGGAAACGGAAAAAATAATAATAATAATAAACAAAATAAGACATGAAATGAAACATCTAACTAAACCATCATCATGTCAGCCTTTAGAAGTCCACTGCTGAACATAGGCCTCCCCCAAAGAGCGCCATGACGAGCGATCTCGTGCCACCTCCATCCACCAACTTCCTGCGATGGCTACAATGTCGTTGGTCCATCGTGTGGTGGTCCACACTTCGCTTGCTTGTTCGTGGTCGCCATTAGAGAAAACCATCTAGAATTTTTTAAATTGGTTAATTGCGCTCACAATTCGGCAAATTACTTACTTTTAGCATTATTATACCCATCATAACTTCGAAAATAAAAACCCCAGTAAGCGTAATTCAAAACCATTGGCAGCAGTGTTTTTTTTTCTATTTATCCTTTACAAAGTAACAAACAATCAAATCTTTCCTCTTTATAATATTATTTTAATTGACAGAGTCCTTACAAAATGTGGTATGATTTTCAAATAGTTTTTATTTTTGTATTTTTTTAAAAACATTATCCAGTTTGGACTAACCGCTAATTGGACTAAACGCGAATTGAACTAACCACGAATTCGGCATGTTTTTTTACCATTGGACTAACCGCTAATTGGACCAATCGCGCCTAAACGCACAGTACAATACGTTTCAAATAAGAATAGGATTGATCTGCAATTTTCGACCTCGTTGGTCACAACAACTTCAGTATTTTTAATAAGATTAGGATTGAAAATCCGCAATTTTCAACCTCTTTGGTCACAACAACTTCAGTATTTTTTGTAGTATTCAAAACAGTCCGGGATGAAGGAACCAAAAAATGGGCGGACATAATTTTGATAAAATTTCATTGGCAACATTTTAGGATGGTAAATTACAAAATACCCATATGAGGTTGTCTGCCAATCGTCCATATAAGACCTGACTTACTGTGAGTTTACGTATGGACGCGTAGCTCCAACCTTGAATGAATGGCGACGGACTCGTGGTCACACCGTTTTGTCATACTAGTGTGACCACGGTAAATAACTATTCCACCACGACACGAGGCTAAACGTATCGAGTTATTATAATATTTAAAATAGTCACAAATTACCAGGAGAGCAGAAACCCTTAGGAGGTTAGAGGTTGGAGGGGAGGGGAAGGGAAGGGGGAGTAAGGGGACGTGGAGTGAGGAGTATCTGGAGTAGGGAGAGGGGGAGTAAGAGTAGTGGAGAGAGAGGTGTTAGGGGTGGGAGGGGGGTAGTAAGGGGAGGGTTAGGTTAAGTGTTAAAATAGTCACAAATTACCAAGAGTTCGGAAAACTCTTCGGAGATTGGAGAGGAGGAAAGGGGAGGGGGAGGGGAGTGGGAGTGGAGGGATTGTAGGAAGTTTTGAATGATAGCTGTCAAGCTTAAAAGGGCTATAACTCAGAAACTAATGATCCTAGACTAGTAGTTTTTTCTGTTAAGAAATTACTAGTCTATGATCATTAGTTTCAGAATTAAAGCCCTTTTAAGTTTGACAGCTATCATTCAAAACAAAGATATCGATGAGATCTACCTCTTCTGTAAAAGAAACTACTTGTCTATGATCATTAGTTTCTGAGTTATATCCCTTTTAAGTTTGACAGCTGTCAACTAAAACGAATATATCGATGAGATCTATCACTTCTGTAAATAAACTACTATTCTAGTATTGCTAGTTTTAGAGTTATAGCCCTTTTAAGTTTGACAGCTGTCATCCAAAACAAAGATATCGATGAGATCTATCACTTCTGTTAAGAAATTACTAGACTATGATCATTAGTTTCAGAGTTATAGCCCTTTTTAAGTTTGACAGCTGTCATTCAAAACGAAGATATCGATAAGGTCTATCACTTCTGTAAAGAAACTACTAGTCCAGGATCATTAGTTTCAGAGTTATAGCTCTTTTAAGTTTGACAGCTGTTATCCAAAATGAAGATATCGATGAGATCTATCACTTCTGTAAAGAAACTACTAGTCTATGATTATTAGTTTCTGAGTTATAGCCCTTTTAAGTTTGACAGCTGTCATCCAAAATGAAGTAATCGATGAGATCTATCACTTCTTAAATAAACTACTAGTCTAGTATTGCTAGTTTCAGAGTTATAGCCCTTTTAAGTTTGAATGATCATTAGTTTCTGAGTTATATCCCTTTTAAGTTTGACAGCTGTCAACTAAAACGAATATATCGATGAGATCTATCACTTCTGTAAATAAACTACTATTCTAGTATTGCTAGTTTTAGAGTTATAGCCCTTTTAAGTGTGACAGCTGTCATCCAAAACAAAGATATCGATGAGATCTATCACTTCTGTTAAGAAATTACTAGTCTATGATCATTAGTTTCAGAGTTATAGCCCTTTTTAAGTTTGACAGCTGTTATCCAAAATGAAGATATCGATGAGATCTATCACTTCTGTAAAGAAACTACTAGTCCAGGATCATTAGTTTCAGAGTTATAGCTCTTTTAAGTTTGATAGCTGTTATCCAAAATGAAAATATCGATGAGACCTATAACTTCTATATATAAACAACTAGTCTATGATCATTAGTTTCTGAGTTATAGCCCTTTTAAGTTTGATAGCTGTCATCCAAAACAAAGATATCGATGAGATCTATCACTTCTTTAAATAAACTACATTAGGTCGATAAGGTCGAATATCGTCTGTTCCTCCACTTCCCCTGCCCCTCCCCTCACTTCTCTCACTCACCCATCACTTCCTACTGCCCTTTCCTTAGTCCACCCCGACACTCACGTCCCCCACTCCCCCACCCTCTGCTTACTTTCCAAAAATTCCCACCCTCACCCCACCCGTTCACCACCAACTCTCACTTTTACTTCCCCTCCCTCCCCACCATTCCTTCACTTACCAACTCACCCTCCTCTCACTTACACTCCACACTTCACACTCACTCCTACTTCCCCGCATACCATCCACTCCTACCTCGCCTTCCCCCCACTCTCCCTCCCTCCCCTCACTTCCATTCCCTCTTCCCCCCACTCTCACTTTTCCAGAAACTGTCACTTTGACATCTGTCACTTTGACACAAATTAATTATTGCATATAATTATGTCGATAAGTAATTGGTATTTTGTTTTCCCACACTGGTGTGACTACGAGTCTTATATTTTGTAGCTTACTCGTTGTCACACCAAGCAGTGTGACCACGAGTAAAAATAATTCCTCGTGGTCACACTAGTGTGACAAAACGGTGTGACCACGAGTCCGTCGCCGAATGAATACTGACAGCAGCTCCTAAAATCAATTGATGCGTGCCCACCGTGGCTGCCTTGATCTGTGATCCATAATATATACAATCTGCTTGGGTATTTAGATCGTTGTTTACTTAGTTTCATAAATGTCTTTTAGTGTAATTCTTGAGGGTAACGGTGAAATAAGGAATAATATTTTAGAATGTTAATTTCTAGTTATAATGCAACCACTTTTGACTTCTTTAATCGGGCTACTGAATCAACATGATGCTCGATTACCAGCACTGGGATTACAGAAGTCCTGTAGCTATTTAAAATCAAGCGATTTCTATGAGATTTTCATTATATATTTTCTTAATCGGTAAGTGACAATATTAAATTGTTCACTCTCGACTGTAAAGGCGTGTAAGGCTAAGGACTCACGAAGCGGTTTTCACCCGTGCCCGCCGCGGTGGCGGAATGGAGTTTTATTTTCAAAACTCACGAGACCGGAGTTTTGTGCGGTTACGCAGCCGTCGCGGTTGCGATTATCGCTCGCAAACTTGGCGGTTGATAATCGCAAGACGGGCGGTTAAACGATCAGTTGAGTTCCAGACCGTCATGGACACACACCAGAAACGAGCTGTTGCGTTATACTTCCTTCACAGAAGAATTAAAAAAAGAAGGCCTAAAAGGTTCTGGATACATCCACTGATTGCGGAAAGAGATCGTTATGGATTATTTGTTACTCTTATTAATGACTTAAAGAAGGATGAAGAAAAGTTCTTTAATTATTTTCGAATGTCCGTATGTAGTTATTTAGAACTTTTAAGAAAAACAGAAACTGCTCTTCAAAAACAACATACTAATAAGCGAGATCCCATATCACCAGAGGAAATGTTGGCAGTGACATTAAGGTATGTAAGTTTCTTTTAATAACTCGCACGCACGTACGAACATACACACTCACTCACACACATACACATAGGGGGTACCCCAGTTTTTGCGTCAGGTGTTAATGAAATAAGTGGTAATATTGAAAATACACATCATCTGACAAATTAGTATTGACTGAAGAAACTGATGGAATATTTTGTGGACTTTGGGTAGTATTGCTTTCAGAAGTAGAATAGGTACGATAGCCGATATTTCCTTGTCTATAATTAAATGGTGGATATTGGTAAGATGGCTGTCAACGCGCGGTCGCCCGCCAACCGACCGCAGAACGCGCGGGTGCAACCCGCCGCGGCTGCGGGACCGCGACCCGCGCCCGCCGGTACAAGATGATCGCCGGTGCAGCGGGACCGCAAACAATCGCACACGCCGCGGGCGTAAAACGCGTCGTGAAATGTGCTTTAATTTTTTACATAAATATCTGTATTCTACAAAGGCTGCGGGCCCGCAACCGCGGCGGGCACGGGTGAAAACCGCTTCGTGAGTCCTTAGCCTAAGTGGGGCAAGACAAGTTGCAGAATCCCGTTAAACTAGTGTTGATTGCAAATGTGGGTTAGATGTAGGGTATAAAAGGTAATATGGGCACGGAATCGATTAATGGTGTCCAACATAAGAAATATGTTAGTACGAATGTATCAGTTTTCCTTTTATTTTAACCCTAGCTGTGCCCGCGGCTTCGCTCGCGTGGTCATTTCTCTAGGTTAAAAGTACTCTATGTGCTATTCCAAGATCTAAAATAAACATTTGATCAAAATTCCTTCCGCCGTTACAAAGTTTTTTATCGATTGCTCGGCTTCTAACCATTGGATTAAGATACCAAGTACCCCAGTTTTTAGGTCAAATCCTAAGCTACCTAACACAACTAAAACTGCATCGCAATCAGTCTAATACGTTTTTACGTGATGCGCGAACAAACATACAGACACGAATTCACAGACCATTTAAAAAAAAAAAACTTCGTATAGATTTACGTTCTTATTGCCTTATAGCTGTGCCCGCAGCGTTGCTCGCGTGGTAGTTTTTCTGGGATATAAGGATCCTATGAGTTATTCCAGTACCAAAAGTACCAATATAAGTACCTACCTACCTACCTACCTGTGTTAACAACCTTCAGTGGCGATCCGACATGGTCGTGATAGGTTAGAAGACGAAGGCGGGAGTGAAGCGTAGCGAGCACCCGCCCTCGGCCCACCAAATGCACGAATGCATTATAATAGCTTTGAGCTGTTTTATTTCATTTTATTACGTTATATTTATTAGTCCATCATTTAATATAACTTTCGACCCCTATCCCGCAGAAGCCCTCTATGTATTCTGAATTTTAACCCTTATTATAAGCTACAACTGTGCTAAGTTGCATCAAAATCCATCCGATAGTTCAGCGTGGTGCATGCGTTTTACCATAACTTTATTAAAAATATCAAGGAAAATGTAAAGAATAACTCATAAATAATGTAAAAATCTTTTAATTATGGAGCATAACATTTCTAAGGCGCGTGATTTTGATCCATGTACTTCTGGATTACGTACCCATGCATCTGTCCAACACGGCCAGTGAGCCTCATACCGAAATGACGAAATTCGGTACCAGTCTATAAACGGATGTATGATCACTTTAAATTTAACACAACTTTGGACACATAGGCTGCAGGAACCTTTTAATTCTTCGGGTTAAAAAGTATTCAACATTTAACACATTATATAAACTTTGACTGTGCCAAGTTACATCAAAATCCGTCCAGTAGTTTTAGCTTGATACATGTTATTTTAAATAACTTTCTACCCCTATTCTGCGGGAACCGTTGATTTTTCCGGGATAAAAAGTATCTTAAATGTTAATCCAGTACATCAGCTATGATTCTGCCAAGTTGCAGAATCATCCGTCCTTTTTCCACTCCATATTGATTTTGAAGTTTATCTCAACAAAATTTTCAAAAAATATTTAATGTATAGATTTAGCCCAGTTAGTTTTATTATAGTATAGAAGATAATGGTGTCGATTCTGGGTGCACCAATTAAACCTAAAACTAAATTTGACAGCTCTAAAATGATTGCCATCACTTTCAAACCCTAAGGAAACGAAAGGGACAGCAACAATTTTAGAGCTGTCAAATTTAGTTTTAGTTATAATATAATTGGTGCAATCAGAATCAACACCTATATAATAATTGTTTGGAATTTGTGCTTAAGTGACTTTTACTATTTCTAGTTTTTTTAATTGAGATAAGATATAAATATGTAACTAAAAAATAATAACTACAACAAAATTTAACTAACTACTACATGAAACAGTTAACCCATATGCCATTACAGCCTTATAGGTAGTCCAAGTGTTCTAGCCCACTACCAGTTGGCAGTGTACCCAACATGCTGGTGGCATTGCCCCATTGAATTGCAATGCTAATTTGATGAGCCAAATAAGTACGTACCAGCACTTTGGTCATGCGTTGCATCGATCAGGTGCTCAGATCAGATCAGTATTTACTTAGTTGTCAGTATGAAGTTAGTCACAATGTATGAAGTTAGTCAAGTAAACTGGAGATTAACAAAGACACAAAAGGTTACTATGCTGGAGAACAACCACCTAAACTTCAAATATTACAAATTGTTTCCTTTTACATATCCTTAACTGAACAGATTTTAACCTGTCGGCTATTGGTATCCCGTACGGGATAATATATGAGATTATTTTTGCAAATTTTGCAATAAAAAAACATTTCTACTTTTTGGTTCATTTACCTTCCTCAAATACAGATTTTGTGTACGGCAAACCTTTAATCAACCTATATTTAAAAAAAAACAATATCTCCAAAACTGCTCTCGTTTACAGGTTAATGAAAGTTGTGATTATAAAAGACAGGATATTTCTGGACTAGCAAAAAAGGCAGTTTTCATCTCTATCCCTGGAAAGCGTATGTTACAATGGTGCATCAAGTGAATAAACTAATTACAACAAAACATATTTTGTAAAATTATATGTAACAAGCAAACCCAAAAATCTGTCTTTTGACACAAAAACATCATCATGGCTTCTCACTGGGTCACATATTCTCTTCAGTCTCTGTTTGAGGTTGTTTATAGGTTTCTCCTTCCAAACAGTCCATGGCCAATCTGTCTATATCGTCCCAAGATAACTTGTTGAAATTTTCTTGAATTGACACCATAAACTTTTTTGCTGTGGTCTTTGCGTCCAAGTCCGTCATGCCTGCTTTTTTGAAGGATTTGTATGCTACATCATAAAGACCTTCTGGTTTCTTGACTAATAAGTTCAGCTTACTTCCATCTCTAATGGTAGGGTAAGATTGAACAGTCTGTTCGTCAACTAAAGTTCTCCCAAGGAAAAGCAACTTTTGCTCTTCAACAGGAATTTTAAGCTGATCAGCGACTTGACGCTTAACCTCCGATATAAATGAGGTAGGTTGTACCTAAGAACGTATAACAAAAAAATTAATATTGCAGGTAAAATAAAATTAAGATCAAAATAAGTACCCACTTAAAAATTTGGGCATGTCCGAAATAAAAGTTTACCTCTATAGTGCATTCCCCTCCTTGTAGCTTTTTCACAAATATCTTCATTTTGTATGACAATAATATTTGTAATTCAACAAGAAATCTGCGATATTTTTATAAATTTTATTCTTCTTCTTTTTATATGTAATAGTGGCTTTTTATAAATTTTGTTGTTGTGTTTTTTGGATTAGTCGATGATGACATGCCATGACATTGACAGACTTGACCTAGGGCGCGTTCACTTACAACGTTCGAAGACGCACGGATCACCCGCGCGATCACTCGAAATCGTTCTCGGCGTCGCGACGCCGCGGCGTCGTTCGCCTAGGTCATCCGAAAAATAGTAGGGGAGGAATAGTATGAAACTGACACTTGACAGTTGTCAGCAGTGCGATTACGTAATGTTGATCATATCGGTTTCAAGCCGTCAAATTCATTAGTGCCTTGCGATAGAGTCGATTTTGCTATGAAAAAAGTGACAATCTGATTGCAGCCAAGTTCTGTGGTCGGCAGGTCTATTACGCAATGTTGATCATATCGGTTTCAAGCCGTCAAATTTATTAGTGCCTTGCGATAGAGTCGAAATTGCTTTGAAAAAAGTGTCAATCTGATTGAAGCCAAGTTCTGTAGTCGGGCCCCGGGCCCCAGTGGCCCGATTACAGGACTTGGTTACAATCGGATTATCACTTTTTTCATAGCAATTTCGACTCTAACACAAGGCATTAGTGATATCGATACTGTCAATCCGATTAAAGCTAAGTTATGTGGTCGGGCCCCAGCGGCCCGATTACATAACTTGGCTTCAATCGAATTCTCAATATCGCAAGCACTAATGCCTTGCGATAAAAAAGTTCGTAGAATAAAGACATAAAAAAACTGGTTGTTTACATTTTCACTACACTAATTTTTAATTATCTCCTAAACACGTGGACAGATTTACATTACTCAACGGATAAAATGGTTTTAGACCTAGACCTTTCATTTGACACCAAAATCATTAAGATATCTCAACAAACAAAAAACACATTTTCAAGTTGCTCTCGTAATTATCCAACATCTATGAAACGCGTAACAATTCTTTTGAAAACTGTCTTATCAAAATATCAATCATAACAAACGTTAAATTTATTTTCCACTGGGTCTAATTCAATAAAAAGGAATCAAATTTTATTTGTGAACAACACCATAATCTAAAATATTTAAGTAGGTAGGTAGGTAGTTCTAAAATACAACGCAAAAATGTGTGTGACTATGAAAAATGTAAGCGTCTGAATGCAAGCGCGCGGCGGCTGGCCTCGCCTGATTTGTAGCGCCGAGGCTCAGCAATCTGTAGGTTATTAGCTCGCGTAAGTAGGTAGAGTGACGGATGCCTGATACAGATATAAATAACTCATACCATAGCTTTAATAACATAGAAACGATGCATTATAATAATCGAGTACATGGATGAGCACTAACTCCTAACCAGGTTGTGTTTAGGATATCAGTCCTCCCCTGCTTTTATATACATTGAGCACTGTTAATTTGTTATGTAGGATTTTTACTTACATTTTGCTGCTAGATAGAATTAATACGTGATCCTTTAATTTTACGAGTAGGTAGGATTAGACAAAAGTTGCGATCATTATTTCTATAAACATTTACAAAACAAAGCTAAAGACTAACCTTGATACTAATTTGTTCACAAGTAGAAGATAGTATAGGTTAGTTAATTTGTACTTACGTATTTATTAATTTTAAATATGCTCCAACACAAAAATCAATTATAGTTAATATTTTTACATTTTCATAGATAAAACTCTTGTAGACTACAATAAAAATACACATAATACCATTGAATAAATACGCGTATACGACTTAAAATACATAAAATTTAATACATTAAAATAAATTGTGCACGTAAGTTTTAAAACTACCTTTGATGTATTTTTATAACAAGCTGCACAAGTCTGACACAGATCTTTCAATGTGCGACTACTAGAAGTGTTTTTTTTAAAATGAGATCTTGTGGATAGAGTGTGAGAGAGAGGGAAGCAAAATCTGTATGAATGTATCTATAAAGAGTGTCTGTCCGTATGTTGTTATACTCATATTAATATTGACAGGCATCAACTTAGAATTTGCAACAATGTTTCTGTTTCGTCATAGTCTTTAATAAGAAGCCAGCTTCGAATTTCGACTTTAAGTTTATTTTTCGTCATTTCAAATATATTTAGCTGTTTGTTTATTTTTTTATACAAATAACCTGTTAAAAATGGAATTTGATGCTTCATGAATTTGTGTTTATACAACAAGAACTTCTATGGACAATTATACACCCCATCGCGTAGTCCTCTTAGCAGGACTAGCGATGCAAGAGCCCGTTTGACCCGACATTATACCGAAGATATCCCGGACGTCAGCCTATACGAGATCAGAATGGCTCTCAAACAGCTTAAGAGCAACAAGGCACCAGGGGAGTACGGAATAACGACAGAGCTACTGAAAGCGGGTGGAACACCGGTACTTAAAGTCCTTCAGAAGCTGTTTAACTCCGTCATCCTCGAGGGTACTACGCCAGAGGCGTGGCACAGGAGCGTAGTGGTTTTGTTCTTTAAGAAAGGTGATAAAACCCTTCTGAAGAAAGGAAAGTTGGGCGAGCGCCTTCTAGGTAAATATAATTGAAAGCTTGCAGCGCCGTGCGAGTTAAATTGCACTTTATAGCGTTGTAGCGAGAGTCACTATTTATTTAAATGACTTTACTCAGTTAGCCTTCTGTACTTGTACTATTATTTATTCTGTGCCAAGTTTGACGTTTATATGTATAACCATTTCAACGGCAACAAAAAACTAAAGAACGTTAAAAAACACGTTTCGTATTAATATGAGAGCCCTTACTTTTTTATATTAATTATTTACAAATATATCCGTCACCACCAAATTGAAGTGGTTGTAGCTTCTTCGGTATATTATTTTATTTTTACCCGACTATGGTGAATCAAAAAGGAGGGTTATGATTTAAAACGGTATGTATGTGGTTATGTATGTATGTATGTATGTTCATCTGTTCCATCATAATTTCTAAACTACTTATCATAATTTGACAAAGAGGTATCGTTGGAAGCGTCTTCACTTGGGCATGTAATATCGGAAGGTTTTCAATTCCGAGACTGATTTCTGATATAAGATCTCAATATCGGAATTCCTATATTAATATCGGAATTGCACAAATTTGTTAAAAAGTTAAATTGGATACAAAAACACAACGTAAAAATGTTAACTTTTTTCGTTCAACCGATCGTAGTGCAACCTAATGCCAGGTCTCACTGAACTCACGCGATAACGGCAGGGAGGATTTTGATGAATTTTGCAATGGAGATAGCTTATACCCTAGAATAAAACATAGGATACTTTTTATCCCGGAAAATTGTAAGTTTCCACGGGAAAACTGGAAAATATTGATTACTCACTGTAAGGAACGGTTGCCATGGAAACGAAATAACAAGTCCGTCAAAAAACATCAAGAGCATTGCTACTATACCTACTTTCATATTGGTTTTTAATATCCTAGAAGAAAATAGAATGCTTTTTATAGCAATAAAGGCGCGTACGAAGTCGCGGGCGGGATAGCTAGTTCAATTATAAGAATCAAAATCATCTTCAATAAAACTTCTGAATAATGTAACTATAAGTTAAAATAGCAATAATTAACAATTAAAACTACTTATATACATACTATAGGTGTGTTATATCTATTTCATAGACATATTAGAGACGTACAGAATACGCACTAAAAGAGTAAGAGGGACAAAATCTTCATTTAACTCTAATAAATTTAATGATTTATTAGAGTTAAATGATATGAGTCCATTCGGACATAATTTAGTCTGACTTAAACAATTTTGTAACTCGTTTATTTATTTATTTTGAGTTCTACATCTCAAGAAGTGTTACAAATTTGCTAGATAATAGTTTAATGTTATACCCCGTCTAAACTACGCACTTCGGTTCTCTTCATGCACAGACTATACTTTATTAAAAAACTCAAATAGAAAATTTGATTGATTCCGATGTTGCGATATTGGACCCCTCAGTATCGGAACTAATGTTCCGAGATTCCAGAGTTGCAATATTCCGAGATTCCGGGATTCATGCCCTAGTCTTCACCGTCCGCTGGTTTTAGGCTATGTGACGTCACATTAAATTGAATATGGACACAAAGACGTGAACTAAAAATATATTAAATCCTATTTTGTTACATTTTATTGTGGCGAAAAAATAATTCGCTGCAAACCTGTGCTAGAAATGGCCCAGTTCAATCTATCTACAAACTTTGTTTCGATTCGACTTGTATTTTTTCGAATAAAGTGAAAGGTACGTTTTATTGAAAAGAAGAAAATCCACACATTGTCCGTGGCATTCTTATATTGATTAAAAGAGTGATAGATCACAACTTGTTTGATTCGTAGAAATCTTTATTTTGCTAGAAATAAAAAACCATCAAGATGTTGATAGTTCCGGAATTAGGAGTCCTAGTATCGGGAGTCGGAACTCAAGTTTCGGAATCAAAACCATTCGATTTTGCATGCAATAGTGAGGGGCTTAAAATGGTGTCGGATGGATGCATTATAATTTTTTTTTAAAGGAACATCGCTTACTAAGCTGAAGTTATTTTATTTACTTAACTAATGTGACATTAAAAGGATGGCGATGTTTTTACTTATAAATTTATATATAGCGATGTGCGTTTTTAAAACGTACATTTAATTATGTCAGGTCTAAGGAAGTTATACGTACTTACGTCCAACTGGAATGATATCTCTATAGTACAAAAGTGGTCGTACCGAAACGTTCACGATAGCGGGAAGTCTCTTTCTTTCAAGTACATCGTTTCACATTTTTCACACAGACTATAAAATAAACTTGCTGTCACTTTAGATTGGCATTATAAATAAGAAAGAGACAATAACGGCTTCCGTTAACTTCCTTGTCTCTTTTTCTTTTTAATTCGTTTTCAAGGTCAAATAATCAATACCCTATTTTTACTTTGAAGAAGTCGTTCCAGTGGTACGTAAGTACATAGGACTTTCTTGGTCAGGTCACATTGGTTATCAAACTGTACGGCTGGTGATGGTTGCTTTTTTACCCATCAATATGGGTAAAATATCTCCCCTAGCAACTCTTTTCGCTACGTCATAAACTAATGCTATCCCTTATCTGTACGCTCATAGCTTTTCTAGTGGTATCCTCTTTCTACGGTCACAGAGTACTATTAGTACGAATGCGCCTAAAGGTACCATCACAGACCGGCAGCCCGATTCCATTACTTGGCTTCAATCGAATTCTCAGTATCGCAACCACTAATGCCTTGCGATAAAGTCGAATTTGCTATGAAAAAAGTGATAATCCGATTGTAGCCAAGTTATGTAATTGGGCCACTGCAGGGCGACCGCGGTTGAGAGATCGTAATGGAATAGTAATGGTTTATGACGTCAATGCACTATCCGTCCTTGTCATATCGTAACACAATGACGAGGACGGGCAGTACATAGGTATTGCTATCGCTTTAGCTTTGAGTTAGGCGGGTGACGGCATGGGGGGCAATTCTCACGTTCCCTTACTACGCTGAGTCATCCGTGCGATTATCGCTCGATCATCCGGAGTTAGTGAACGACTTTGGACGTCCACATAGAACTGACAACTGTCAAGAGTCAGTTTCATACTATTCCTGCCCTACTATTTTTCGGATGACCCAGGCAAACGACGGCGTCGCGACGCCGTATACGATTTCGAGTGATCGCGCGGGTGATCCGTGCGTCCTCGAACGTTGTAAGTGAACGGGTCCCTGGAGGGCAATTCTCACGAAGTGATATAATTATCAAAATAGATAAATATCGAAAAAAATGGCGGGTCTCGCAATATCACCATAGATATTTATCGAGTCCTAGCGATCGACATGTAACGAGTGGTCCCTATCGGTCGATATTGGTTTATTACTGACATATCGAGTGAGTTTGTGTAGGATATACTCACGTAGGAATCACGCAATTTAGTTTGGGTTTAGGTTTGTTTGTATTGTATTTTACAGAATACAGTTACATATAGTAACTTTGAGATTATTATTCTTATGATGACGGCGGAGGAGGGATTGATCTAGAATCGAAGGGTAGGAGTTGGAGGGAGGAGGGGCTACCCCTTGGTGCCCCTTTGGTTTGTCAGCTCACAGTGCTGTCAGCCACTTTCAGCGTGATTTTGAATCGGACCTTCCTTTGATCGCGGATAATTTTTCTCATTGTCGCGGACTCAATCAATTTTGTCCCTTCGACCTCTTGCAGCATCAAACGGAGGATGAACTGCCTCCCGGTGCTTCTTTTTTTTTACTAATAGGGACTCCAATTTTCCCCATTAATAAACGCAGGTAGCAATGACCATATAGGAGACATGGGGATGTACTTATGTATTCGTTAATATCAACTCAACTTGGCTTGTGCGGATTCTTTTCTCATTGCAATAATACACAAAACCGGCGATGTTTGGCAGAAACGTCACATTTGACGTAAGCTCACAGTGATTTCACGCCAGGAGCATAATCACCGTAACTTCAATATGGCAGAAATAATAACGTCATCTATGACATCATACGCGATATTGTCAGTCTGTCGTTGGTGCGCTTACGCTAAATCGGAGCGCTTATGAGCGCGATAATATTGATTAGAGCCTGATTTGGACCGCACCTTTAGTCTCTCTACGATGGCGCCATTTTTTCTTGGAGGGAAAGATTGTGAGGAGGCAGATTATTCAATTCTTGTTGAGCATCGGAACGGAGAAGTCGACTGTAGAGTAGAATTATAAGTGACCAGTGGAAATAATTGTATATTTTATGCCTGATGAAGTTATTTAGTACAAATGTAAAGTAGAATATGAGTCACCAGAGGAAAATACAAATATTTTATACCCGAAGGAGGAATTTTATTACATTTGTGTCTCGGAATGCCATATCTGGCCACACCTGGCGTAGTATGTAGTATGTACACTATGTACCATGGCCTCGAGTAAGGCCTTAACATTGTAGAAATGGAATATAATCACTACGTTTTATTATACGTAGGAAATGCATGTGGGCCTCGAGCATATTAGTGGATTATCTATGCCTCGAGCTTCAGCGAGAGCCTATTTGGTGCCACCAAGTGACTAATATTGTTTTCAGGCGAGCCCAGTGGATTACAATCACGTGATAAAGAGGGCGAAAATGAGTAGATGGGAGTAAATGAGACATTACCGAAAACATACATGAAAAGTTTCTGATTCTGATAGAAGCCCCGTGCTCAAGGGAGCTGTTTCAGATTAACAAAAAGGGAAAAAACCTTACGTTCATCCCAAATGATTTTCATATCATCATAATAATTTATGGGGGTTGATTGACGCCATAAAGATACGATTTCACTTCTTGTACTAAGTTTCTGATAATGTCATTTATAAAAGTAAATCAGACAAACAAAGTGTGAGCTTTCGCTCACTATATGACGACTCTGAAAAAAACTATGTTTTGGACGATTTTTAACGTGATGTTCAGGGCGAAAAGTTATTCCATGTTATATCATGCCTGTCTCACTCGATGTACTTGTGCGTGCTAATTTCTGTAACGCTGGCGTTACTTTATCCGTGGCTTGCCGTGAGATAGACTGAGATATACTTACGCGTAAGAAAAAGAGACGCATATAACATGATACGCATCAAGGTCGTGCGGGCTGAATTGCACTTTATTAAGTAGCGGCAAGAGACAATTTACAGGACTGCCCAAAAAAAAGGTGTGTTATGTTTTTAGCATTCATGTATGTTTGTATGTATGTGAGTTTCTTTATTCCACCATAACTTTTAAATGCCTGAACAAATTTAGACAAATGGGGTATCGTTAGAATCCTTATATCCCCCCGAGTTTTTATGAAAACATTCAGTGTGGTGGCGTTGTGTTGTTTGGTGTATGGCTAAATTTTCAAATTGTTTTTTTTTTTCAATTTTACAATTTGGGTATCAAATTGAATGCTTTGATAAGCACATTCCAACAGTATATAATTTATTGGCAAAAGCTCTTTTTTGGCATGGCAGGCGTGTTTTTTAGCTTTTAAGCTAGTTAATTATTCAATTGTCTTAGCGGAGTGAGCCTTCTGTACGTTATTTCTTCTGTCGTAACAGTATTACCTACAAGTCCTGAGCGTAAATATTTAAATATCTGATGAATAGGTGGAGTATTTTGGCAAATCTGACGAGTGAATTTTATTTTTCAATTAGGTATTACAGTGCGTAATACACTGTGAAAATGTGCTTCTAAATATGTCAGGTCTGATCACTGATCACGCTTGACTCGCTAACGTATACTTTTGTACGTACGTCGTTTCCTAATAGTACAAGTAAGTATGTACTTAATTATGTAGATGATTTGGGACATTTGAGAGTTTCACCCCCAGTGGCCTATGTTTTCATTATGTAGCCGACCATTTCATGAAATGATCAACTCTATTATTTCGCCACGCCATTTATATCACTTCTTGAGAATTGCTCTCTTGGGCCGACTCATCTGTCGTATGTCGGACGATCTCTGTAGTTATATAGCACTAGTAGTTCTGTGAGCTGTTGACCTCGCGAGTACAAACCTGTTTACAAACAATCTAGCAGTGCTCAGTAGTGCCATCTAGTTACCTACATTGTAAAACAACAATCAAGGAGCTCCATCAATCCTTACTTAGTAGTTAAAGGGCTGATTCCACTGGTAGAAACCTAAAAGTGAGCAATTTGCTACATTTTGAGGAGCTATTCTGCTCATCACGCCGAAGATGTTAATCAGATCTTTACCAAATTTTTATGAGACAAATTTAAATTTACTACCTTTCAAATAAAAAAAAGAATCATTGAAATCGGATCTTATAAGTCGGAGATATTCAGTAGCCCCGTTTTTGCCCCTTTTTGGAAAAGGCAAAACGGATGTGGGAAAAGTGGACACCATTAACAAAGACTCCTTTTCCCTCCCAATCAATCACGTTAAAGATATCTTCCAAGACTGCAGTAAATAACTTGGGTAATATGGTGTCTCCCTGTAGCACGCCTCATTTGATTGGAACATTACCAGTGAGTTCATGCATCGACGCTTATATATACAGATTTCGGAGGACATCCATCCACATACCGTGCGTCCACTTGGCAGCGTTGGTGAGAAAACCTGACTACGGTCGGGTAAAACATAGCCTATGACACTCTTGCAACGAAGATGAATTGACTGATACCCCGCTTGTTAAAATCGGACCAAGCTTCTAGTTTGAACACATTACCATTTCTTTGCTTCGCCATAGTCCGGTAAAAAAATAGCCTATGACACTCTATAAATAAACGCAAATCGATTGATACCTCTAAATCGGGCCAAGTTATATGTTTGAACACATAAGCCTTCCTTTGCTTCCCCGTAGTCGGGTAAAAAGCAGATTATTATGGTGGGACGAGCTTGCTCTCAACCATGATGAATGGAAGGACGGAAGCCTTGCAGTGGGTCGACTATAAACCTAAGTAACGTTTTACTTTTTACGCGCATGAGTGATCTCGCTTAGCGGAAATGAATAGATCTATTGAGGAAGTCAATTAAAGTAATAAGGTTTTATTATAGTTGTTATTCAATGGCCAACTAGATTTCCCAGATTCAATAATAGAAAAACAAATAAATAAACGTCACTTCTTTGTCAACCAAAACTTAAGTCTTCAAATTTTAGGAGTATGTAATAAATAAATTAATTACCAAGGTGATATTCGACACTTTACGACTTACTACTTGAAGACTTAACTAAATTGTTAAGAACCCATTAAGTACCTACTTATCTATAAATATGAATTTTAAACAAACTAATCCGGATGCCTATGATGACAATAATGGACCCACAGAATTCTATAAATTCTGCTACAAAGGTAAATTTCAAATTGTCTAGGCCCTTTCACCTGTGCCAGTACTATCTAATTCCTGTACCATTTGAAACTAACAAGCGGGCATGATAAATATTGCACTTAAATGCCTGGCATTAGAGTTGATATTACCTTGCGCCGTATAACGAAATTATGGACATATCAGTATCAACTCTAATACGCAGCAATTAGCAGTTAGCTAATTGCAATTATCTACGTGCAATTTAGCATGCACGTTTGTTGGTTTCAAATAGCTGCAGAACTTGCGTGGCCCGACTGCTGAAAATGAAAGATTATTTTTAGATTTACATAGAATTAGAGCACCAATCAATCACATCAGCTTTCAAACAGATAAAAAACCCGCATCAAATTCGGTCCATTCGTTTGGGAGTTACGAAATTGTTGTTGAAATTGGCCAAACTGAATGGCTTGTTAAAAAAGCTTGTTAAAAAGTAAATCGTGTATCTCATTGATGATGTGATGTAATGTACTCGTATATTTCAAAACAGCTAAAAACACAGTCAAAGATGGAAGCAGAAACATTTTGTTTTGACCATCATTTGAAATGGGTAACAACAACACCTCATTGCGTCCTATCGGTTGAAAAAAAAAGACAGTAGGGCAAGAAATGTTGCGTTATCCCAATAAACTAATAAGTACCTAAGTAATTAAACCCCCAAAAACCCAATAAAGTTTCTTGTTTAAATTTTAATAATTTAAGTACTTATTTACGGTGCAAGGTGCAATGGCAACGGCACAAACAGATTGCGATTAGTTTGGTAAAACGAATCATCCATACCAATATATAAAAGTGAAACGTTGTCTGTTTGTTTGTTTGTTTGTTTGGGGAATAAAACATAGAATACTTTTTGTCCCGGAAAATTTTAAGTTTCCACGGAAAACTGGAAAATGTTTATTATTCACTGCAAGGAACGGTTGCCATCACAGAATGGTCTGTGGTTGCCATAGAAACAAACTAACAACACATAGACATGTATATTTCTATAGCTACTTTTGCATTGGTTTTTAATATCCTAGAAGAAAATAGGATGCTTTTTTCACGATAAACGTAGTCCGCGCGAATGAAGTAGTGGGCGGGAAAGCTAGTTCATAATATGGCAATACAACTAGCCGTAGGTACTATACTACATGCGGCTAGTTGCAATCAGATTTTCATTATTAATTGGATTTGAATGCCGCGTACTAGAGTTGATTTTGCTTTGAAAATCTTATTGCAACAAGTTGCATTGTTATACGTAATACCAATGGGCCGTTTTCTTTGGAACAATCGGCGAAAATAACTGTTAAAAACGCTAAATATGATCACAATTGGCGTTCCCTTTGGCCATTTGTAGGCGAAATTAGCGTCCTGAACGTTTTCGATCACCGTTCGTTTTGCAAGTTTCGATGACATGTTGACATAGGAAAATCGACTTTATACCGTGAAGGGTAGGGTCGTTTTTCATTCATTTTGGAAAGGATTGGAAGTGTCAAAAGTTGCAAAAATGCCAATAGTGTTGAAAATGTCCAAAGAAAACGGCTTGTTAAAAATGTACATTTCGAAATTGCCCACAACGCCCAATCATCATCTCGAACGCAGGGCAAGGCTGCTCCTGCGCAGCATCAGCTGAGCAAGTGACAGCTTCTTGTCAAATATATAACAATAGTGATGTTTGTTTTTTTATTGTATCGAAATAGCATGTCAACTCAACTCATAGTAACTCAATTCAACGCGTTTGACATACATTATTAACAAATTTTTTACAACAAATTCGTTTATGTTAGATTTAAGCTACAATGCACACTACACAGAAAGTAATCAGTTCTCACTATTAGTTATACGAATGCCCATTGTGCATATTTTTGGAGGAATTTCTAGCGTTCCTTGCATAATGTCAATAGGTAATTATTACTATTAATAATGTATTTACTATTCTATACGCACGCACCCAATACGCACATGTCCACATCAACGTAGAAAACAAAATAGTAATAATGATAGTAAATATTTCTAGACACGTGATGTCTATCTAATATTAAAACGAATTATCATTAAACTTGCATGGAGAAAAAAAGGGAATCAAAGGATCAGTAAAAAAAACAGCAAAATTCATTTAAAAGCTAAGGATGATCGAAATTAAAATCATCATTACGTTTGAATTTCGAATACATTGCATCATTGAAGACGAAGAAGATATAAAAAAAGTCACATGAGTTTCAAAACTGTCCATGCATTAGAATGGTCTTCAGTAATGGTCACTTTCCAAGGACCATTATATGATTCATTCACTATAAATTATTCAATGTTCGATTAGACGTTAACGCGTCGCGATAATCGATTTTTTTATTTATCTCGATGATATTATGCTAAGTAGGTACACAACACAAAGTTATTTGTTTCATTGATATTTGATGAGATCTTTGAGCAGATTTAAAACTAATAACTATCAATATCTACGTTCAACAGTATTATTTTACTTTAAACAACTTATCGGGAACACTGAGCATATTTTTGTTTATTAACTAATTAGGACCGCATCTACTAGGTAGGTACTCAATGCTCAGGACAAAAACGGAATCCATCCACCCACCGCATGCACGCGCATGGCGCATCACTAGTCAGTCAGTTCAATCAGCAGAATTTTGGCCGGGGTCTCGTAGCCAAGGAAACGGGTGTAGCTACAGGACAACAACATTGATAAGTCAATTCTTTTCGGGTTACATAAAATTATTTCAAAAGATAAACTGGATCCAAGCTTCAGCTCAACTTGTGGATGAGAAGAATCGTTTTGCGAGGTTTGTGACTAGAATTTGTTTCGGGTCGGGCGTGTTAATTTTGACAGATCGATGTATGGCTGGCAGGTGAGTCCGATAGATTAAGTTATATCCAAAAATAGCATGAATAATCGGTGTGATAAGGTCGGTAGCGTCAGTAGATTGTAGAGGATTTGCGTGTGTCGCGGTTGAAGGGAGAATTCCCGAATGAGGTCCCCTCATTCCCTCCATCCCGTATCATTTTATCACAGTATCGAGGCAGGAGAGACGACGGCGGCGCCTGGCACGGCACGCGGCCCGATAGATTATATTCAACTGGGAATGTAAATTAAATCGCTTGGAGCATGAAGCATCATTACATGCACACACACAAACAAACACAAGTCACACAAGTTTTAGTGGTGGCTAAAGCCCATTTTGTTGATCATCAATTTAAATTAATTGTCATAGGTACCTGCTTCTTTGTCCCTACAATTTATTATAAGCAACACAAAAGTAGTTGGATAATCAAGAAACAATTTAAGTGTATACTTAATTATGAAATGTTTGCAAAACACAAATAAGTATCTAGACATCATATTTTGTTACAATTAAACAAATTTATAAAAAAGAAGACTCAATTTCCAGAAAAGCCACTCAATTGTTTGTAAATCACAAGTAGGTACATATCTAAAAACTTCAATATAATTTGTACTTAACCAGCAGGAAAACCACAAACACTAAGCCAAACCATAGCTAATAATAAATTATGATATTTAAATCAAACAATAAACAAAAGAATATCAGTTACATGAATTATACCTTAACACTCAATAGGCAGTTACATAAAATGAGTATTGTTCACCCATGCATTAATGGCACATGGCAGGTGGCACCGTCCAACCGTGATGCCACCTGCACACCCCACTGTTTTACCATTTTCCTATCACCAAACTACTCGCACTGTTCACTGCGACTCACACTGAAACACCTAAAAACAAGTGACAGCATAAATATATCTGTGTCCTAGAGACAGTTGTTTGATCAATACTTGGATCACAAACTCAGTATGAAGTCACTATATTGTTATACTGTTGTGTGCTTGTGTTGAATTGTGTCAAAATTTGATTTGTGCTTGTGAAAATGTCTGAGATGGGGTTTGAGAACGTGTTTTATTTGGAAAGTGAGTTGTATAGGTGTATTGTTGAGATGAAGGCGCGGAGGGATGAGGTGTTGCTGGGATACACTCTCCGATGGCCTCCCGTTCCCCCGACAGATCAATAACATCTCTGAGTGGTTGGAACGGTGTTATGCAACCATTAACAACACATTTTGTTTATTTGTGGATGCCCAATTATTATTTTCATTGAATGACTATTCTATCGTGAATTAGAGGATAAAAGGAATGTTTTTTATGTTTTTTTTTTATTATTAAATTTTTATTTTCTACCTTACCCCAAAGCATAGATAATAATTGAGTATCTTAAAATATTCAAACTTATTTGAATTTTTAAATTATGACTATTTCATTTTCAAGTCAGTGTTTTTACATGATAGTCATAGGTACAAATTATTTTACTCCTTTTTTGTCTTACAACTATTGCACACATTTGATTATAAGGTTTCATAATTGAATGCAGGTAACTCAATACATAGCGCATGCATGCAGAGGGTGCATTTCCCCTTTCTCAATTATTTTAATTACTATTGATCTGCTCATAGGGTGAAAAGACCTACAGGTGTATCAAAATACCATGTTGGCAACTGGTTTCAATTTGCAATGCTTTTTCTGCATTTTGCTAGATACCTAATAAAAAATGGCTTTTAGCTAACAAAAATAACTATTAATTAAACTGTTATTAAAATTGTCACAATTACTATTATGTAATTTTTTTATTTTATGTTTTCTAACAAAGAGAGTAAAAAATAAAAGCTTTAAGCTTCCAGTACCGACCACTCCATATGGAATAGAGTTACATTGTTATTCTATTGTTATAAAAATACTTGGTACTGGACAGATTAAAGATTTATTTTTTCAAAAGTGTTTTCCCGAAGATATTGAATTACGTTTACTGTTCTCGTTTTCTCTGAGGTTATTCTATTAAAATTAAACTCACAAAGAAAAAATAAGAAAATATAAAATTCCACCTATTAGGAAAATGATCAAAAATATCTATAAAATAATTAACAAAATACGTAGGTTACATAAGCTGGGCTAGTGCCTATCTCTACAAAACAAACTTCGGATGGAGAATAGATTCAGGTGGCTGAAACAATAAATAACTAGTGCTAATGAAATTTAACATTTTATATAAAATTTAACATTTTACATAAAATTTTACATTTTATTTTCTTATTAATTCTTCAGCCACAGATATATAGTATTTAGGATAATAATTGCTATGAATAAACAAGCAGCTTATAAAAAAAACCCGCATATGTGACATAAAGTACACAGTACAATAAATTTTAAGTTAAATATATAAAAACATTAATAAATAAGTATACAAAATCTTGAGTAAGTTGTACCATGCCGAGTCATCTCAACAAATTACGGTTTTTTAAACATAGTGTTTTTTTTTATTTACTTTTAATAGTTGTTTTAATCAATGTCATCAGTGCCGAAGAACGGATACTCTAATGATGACGCATTCAGTTTATTGTATATATATATATATATATATATATATAATATATATTATATATATTATATATATATATTATATACTGATGACAATGATTAAAACAACTCGCGGATGAAGTCGCGGGCGAAAACTAGTTATATATCAGTTAAGGCATAATTTTTGTACTTTTCTATCGATATCTCGATATAAAAAACTCAATTAAATAATGTGTTCGGTTATTTGTCTAGTTTAATAGGGTAGCAAAATAATTATTAATAAAGTATGTTGCTGTCGCTGAAAATAACGAGAACTGCGATGAAACAAGTTATTTGCATGTGGTAGTTCGTGATTTTTTTCCAAGGATACCAAGGCATTTCTAAAAATTCTGTTCGGTTATTTGTTTAGGTAGTATAATTTTCTATCCACAGTATTTTTTGGTTTGCATAAAGTTGTTTCATTACGCCGATCTCGACGTTTTGCTATTCGTCTTTTTGCTGATTTCGGGACTGACCCCGCCTTAATCGCGAAAAAAAGCATCCCATGTTTTACTGGGATATTAAAAACACATGCAAAAGTATAGCACCAACGCTCTTGATATTTGTGACAGACTTGTTATTATTTTGTTTCCATGGCAAGATGGCATGGCATTTACAGCGAGTAATTAACATTTTCCAGTTTTACCGTTGAAGGTTACCATTTTCCGGGATACAACGTATTCAATGTTTTATTCCAGAGTATAAGCTATTTCCTTTCCAAATTTCATCAAAATCCGTCCAGACGTTATCACGTGAAAGCTCCCCAAACAAACAGACAACGTTTCACTTTGAGTCTATTGTTGATGCAGTGAGTCAATTCTGTTTCAGACTTTGAGTGCGCCGGCGACGAGGTCCTAGTGGAGTCCTCGCCTCCCGCCTCTCCAGACATGGCGGCGCGTCTGGCTGCGCCTGCCCAGGTTTGTGCTTCATTCACTGCAGCGGAGATGACCCGCTGTTAACCGATAAGATCGACGATGTCATTCTTAAAGGGATCTTCAGCGGAGATGACCCGCTGTTAACCGATAAGATCGACGATGTCATTCTTAAAGGGATCTTATGGGAGTGACAGAGTCGATCTTCAATACAAACATTAAATTGTAGAACTAGTATCCTGTATAAATTTGCTCAGTAGCCGCGATTTTGCTTTCTTTTTTTTCACTTATAGCCTCTACCTGACATTGTAACAATAATTTTGAATGTTCTTAAGTCATCTCCGCTCAACTCCGTTACAGTGGATTGTCGACCTAACAGCTACTATATTTTGATTGAGCAGATTGCTGGATTGGTCCAGCGGTAAACTAGTGCGTTAGGATCCAATGACACCGGATCCGTTCCTCGGCCCCGCCTGTCACTTTTCTAAGTTATTTGCGTATTTCCCTCGCTCCGTGTGTCGTCGATCCCGGTTGCTAATAATTGATAGCTCGGTAAGCCACGTCAGTGGTCCTCGCGCGGCCTTACAAACCAGCACTACCTCACTCGTCATACGTCACCATCGCATCGTTTTAATTGGTCGAAGACATACGCGCAAGAAAATCTCGAAAATTATCGCCGACGCGACGCTGCTGCGAGCCCTGCTGTTTGTGGTAATGCGGTCAACTATGGATTATACTCAAATTGCCCAGTCTAGATGCCTTGGTAGTCGACATGGAATCGCTTGCGGAAAGTTTTCGAATTCTACGTGAGTTGTGGTCGTGCGTGACATCATCGTGAAAGCGAGACTGGCGTGATATAGGAAACCTACGAGTACGAAGCATAAGTATCGGTGGATTAATCGTTAATCAAACATCATTGCAACTACCCAACCGGCCGTTTTATGCGATATGAATACTACGATGAAAGCTAATCATTGAGTTATCAACTTCTGATAATAATTTCAGAAGTACAGACGGCGTTCATTGCAAAATAAGCTCGTTTAGACACTTACAATAACGACTATAATGCTTTGTGATAATTATCATAAGCGCCTATTTTCCATAACCAAATTATCCTAGCGCTATGCAAGCACATTCTTAGGGCTCCAGAATTCTGGAATAAACTCACAATAATAGTGTAATGACTTTCGAAGTTGTCCCTTTATATTTACACTTTTTTACAATTGGTTGTCCTGCGACCTTGTCGCCCCACACGAATTCTACGAGTCGGGCGACGTCGCGCGGGACATCGCCCGACATCGCAGGCGACATCTACGTGTCTCGGGACATGTCGCGTGTCGACGCTCGGATAGCATCGACCTTGTGCGACTTCGTGTCCCTCGACTCGACAGTCGCCCGACGGCATTTGGGTAGTGAGGACGCGCGTGTCGCTCTGTGTTCCGCAACTATTCGTGACTATGGCTGTAGTGTAGACCAACGAAACTGTATCGGGCGACATCTCAACCACAACACAGAGCGACACGCGTTCTCACTACCCAAACGCCGTCGGGCGATTGTCGAGGTACACGAAGTCGCGCAAGATCGACGCTATCTGAGCGTCGACACGCGACATATCCCGCGAAACGTAGATGTCGCCTGCGATGTCGGGCGATATCCTGCGCGACGTCGCCTGACACGTAGAATTAAGGTTGCGGGACAAATGTCGCCTAATGAAAACGGGGCTTTCGTGTCGGGCGACATAGTCGCAGGACAAATGTCGCCTAATGGAAACAGGGGCACCATTCTGATACTATTGACTAGCAGAATTAAAGCTCAGGCCGTTACGATTGTATGTTTCACATACACCATGCGTTTGTTCACTAGTTTGTGAGGATATGTCATTAACGTCAAACCATCCTCTAACCTCCAAGCTCTTGCTGTGCATTTGAATTTTTATGTTTTTCCTGCAGAGCAATGGTGCAGGAGACGGCGCGTCGCCGGGCGTGGTGCGGGAGCTGATTGTCATCCCGGACTTACCCAACTCCATCCATCTGCAGCACGCCATTCAGCAGGTAAGGGCGATCAATGATCAGGCTCCAACTACATCCATCTGCTAAGCATCCATCAAACTGTTCTGGCTATTTGCATCCAATACTTGCTCCCCATTATTCTTAACAGGTTGTTAGTCCATCTCGTAAGTAATCTAGCTCATCTTGTAAAATAATATAGCACGTTATTTTCTAACTGCCCGCTGGTGGGGGAATTCGCCCTCAACATTTTAACCCTTTAGGAACAGATAGCATAAGGTTCGCCTGAAGGAAAGGACTTAGCTTACCGTTATGTACGGACATTTGTAACACTGTAATATCAATTAGATGGCAATCTTTTAACTTCCTTGCCCTTTTGGAGAATTCGCGTTGTATCTCTAAAGAAATGTGACTAACGGAAGCTCATTCAACTATTACAATGCATATAGAATAAGATAATCTACGGATAAGATCGCCAAAGTCATCGTCGAAGATCTATTGAATGTTCGCGAGGCATATAATAATACTTCGCTCTTGCACATCTCTGCTTCAGCTGATTGTCGGCCTAAACGATCGCAAACCGTTAAACAGATCTGCACATTAAACCATTTCCTTCTAGACAAACATTAAATACTGAACAGCACTAAACCTTTTCCAGGTACTTAACTGCTCAACTTAAAGTGTTATCATTAGAAACGAGATATTGTATTATGTACCTATTTTATTTGTTTTGAGTTCTCGATATTTCGTTTCTGTTGCGAGCGCCATGTTTACGAGAAAACTTATGATTTGTGAGCGGGTAGTTTTAAGGGCGATCGATCGAACTCCTTTCTCACACGTTTTTTTACTATAGACTCGAGTACTACTGATATCACAGTCAATCGCTTTTTTCCGACACACATGACAATATCAGTTTCTGAAACGGAAACTGCACTATTCCGCTACCATTTTTAATGATAATACAAATGTAAGTGACCTTAACAGTTTAAAGTCTTATATTAAGATAAACGTTTCCTTCTAAAAGCAAACATCAGATGCACCAGCTCTGCTCACTAAACCGTGTCCTTTCCTTCTAGACACAAACATCAAATACTGAACAGCTTAGCTCACTAAATCGTTTAATTCTAGACACAAACATCAGATACGTAACAGCTCATCTCATTAAACCGTTTCCTTCTAGACACAACCATCAGATACTGAACAGTACAGCTTACTAAACCGTTTCCTTTAGACACAACCATTAGATACTGCAGCTGAGCTCATTTAAATCGTTTCCTTCTAGACACAGACATCAGATGCTGAACAGCACAGCTCACAAAACAGTTACCTTCTAGACACAACCATCAGATACTGAACAGTGCAGCTTACTAAACCGTTCCCTTTAGACACAACCATTAGATACTGCAGCTGAGCTCGTTAAATCTTTCATTCTAGACACAAACATCATACACTGAACAGCTTAGCTCACTATACCGTTTCATTCTAGCCACAACCATCAGATACTGCAGAAGAGCTCATTAAACCGTTTCCTTCTAGATACAAGCATCAGATAAACCATCGTAGACATTGCAGCTGAGCTCATTAAACCGTTTCCTTCTAGACATAACCATCAGATAAACCATCATAGATACTGCAGCTGAGCTCATTAAACGGTTCCTTTCTAGACACAAATATCAGATACTGAACAGCTTAGCTCACTTAACCGTTTACTTCTAGACACAACCATCAGATAAACCATCATAGATACTGCAGCTGAGCTCATTAAACCGTTTCCTTCTAAACACAACCCTCAGATACTGCAACTGAGCTCAATCAACCGTTTCCTTCTAGAACAACCATCAGATACTGCAGCTGAGCTCATTAAATAGTTTTCTTCTGGACACAAATATCAGATACTGAACAGCTCAGGTCACTTAACCGTTTCCTTCTAGACATAAATATCAGATACTAAACAGCTCAGCTCAGTAACCCGTGACCCTCGGCACGTCCGCAGGTATCGAGCACGGTGGTGGAAGTGAACGGGGACAGCTCGGGCCAGTCCAGCCCCAACGCAGAAGCTCAGCACACCTTCATCACTGTCGCAAGTACGTATGCATTACTATGTTTTGCAGCATTCTTGATCACTAGTTCTGTGTGTAGATAGATTTTAGAAAGTGTGTAAAACATTCATAAATATTGGAAAATTCAAAGAGGCATAGTTAGCTCTCTACCCTTGTCTGCTTTGTATAAGCTAGCTCTTATTAGGTTTGTAGGTGTTAATTAAGGTGCACTTACATGCAGACATTAGACAGGTAATGTAATGTAATGTAACATACAAATGTTTATAAACAGTCGACGCCGTTTGTAAAAGGGGGAGTACTAAAAAATTGCCTGCAACACTTAAGGTCCTCAGAAACGGGCTATACAGGAGTATGGGGAAGTATTATTTGAAATAAGTATAATTTAAAAAATAAATTAATGAATGGTTTTTACGGGTTTTTTTTAATGAACGTCACTTATTTTTGTTGCTTTGTAACTTTTTACAATTTTAAGTTTTTTTTTTAAATTTCTTCTTCATCGGTTCGTGAGCTACCCTGAAAGTTTCAGCCGGATAGCTAATCGGGAAGTGCTCGAAATTTGAATTGTAAGATTCCAGGACAGACAAAATACATACATAGATACATACAAGTGAAGTTAAATAAAAGCTTTTAAAAAAGAAAACAAATTTTTAAATAGGGGAATAATGGAGAAGTGTAAAAAGAAAACAACTTTTTAATTAAGTAGATATCATAATTCATAACAACCATACAAAAAAATTGTTCAGTAGTTTTTGAGCAGGAAACGGAAGACTGCTCCTTAGGTTTCCTAGAACATACGAGGGAACCAAAGAGACGTCACATCGCATACGATCCGCAAGTTATTTAGCTTTCGAAAAGGCTGCAGCTAAACTGCAGGGCGACCGCGATTGAGCGATCGTAATGGAATTGTAATCGTTTATGACGTCTATGCACTATCCGTCCTTGTCATATCTTAACACGATAACAAGGACGGACAAGTGCATTAATCAGTGTATCGGTATAACTTTGAGTTAGGCGGTCACCCACCTGGAATAACTTTGTCACTTTTCAAGATATTTAAATAATTCTTTCCCCAAGCTTCATTGCAAGCTTAGTATATTTTTTTAAAGATTAAATTAAATAAGAAAACCATTGCCACAATTGTACACCTAGACAAAAAGCTTCTGGTACATAGAGCAGCACTGTTCGGGTACACTCTGCATAATCTATAATACTGGCATACTAATTGTTGAAAAACAAGCTTGTTTCTGAGGACCTACATCATCGCGTCACGACCGCGACACCAACTCTAGAACTGCAACCTGCAACTTAGTGTCGTGGCGGTTTTTATGGTACCCACGCGGCTTATACAGGTTTTGTCTTACATTTATTTTCCTTGAAATTTGTGTTTTTGGAGAAACCGTTTCTACCATGCTAAACCATAACTAAATCCAATGATTCTGTATTTTTTTTATTAATCACAGAATAAACGACGTATATAGCATTTTATTTTTATCATGATTTGTAAAGAATTTGAATTATTGAGTGTTTAAATACGGATATTTTCTCGTAACATATCTCTCAAGTTCGCGTACTGTTTAAATGAAAAACAATAATAAATTAAGAAACAAGAAAAGCTAAAAATGTAGATTATTATGTGTTTAATAAAATAAGACTAGAATTATTGGATTTGGTTATTGTTTAGTATGGTAGAAAAAATTAACGGAAAATGTAAGGCAAAACCTGCAAAAGCCGTGTGCCCTATCCTCTTACCACGATCATCTATCCTTTAGAATATTAATAACTATATAGCAAGATTCTATTATGTTTCGCGCACCTTTAGAATCTAATATTAATAACTATATAGCAAGATTCTATTATGTTTCGCGCACCTTTAGAATCTAATATTAATAACTATATAGCAAGATTCTATTATGTTTCGCGCACCTTTAGAATCTAATATTAATAACTATATAGCAAGATTCTATTATGTTTCGCGCACCTTTAGAATCTAATATTAATAACTATATAGCAAGATTCTATTATGTTTCGGGCACCTTTAGAATCTAATATTAATAACTATATAGCAAGATTTTATTATTTTTCCTACTGTAGAGAATTTTAGTTAGATTATTGATTTTTATTATTGATAATTTTGAGGTGATAAAAACTTAGTACCACTCTTTTAAAATTAATAGTGTTTTTATTATATTGCTTTGTAAGTTTGCACTCACCGGATTGAGACCTATCACTCACCGGATTGAGACCTATCACTCACCGGATTGAGACACCAGTTTTTAAGTCAAAACCTAATCTAAGCTGTCCAACAGTGAAAATCGTATCGCTGAGTAGTTTTAACATGATGAGCGAACAGGCATACATCAAAAGTGCGGTACTAAGTTTTGAAGGCCATTGTAGTTTAACCGCATTTAGTTAAGTCTCCATTTGCATGTTTTTTTATGGATTTAAAAGAAGATTATTTGGATGACTTTATTTTAGTATTTTTTTGATTTTGAATGTCATACATAGTTTTTATTTGTGAAGCATGATTGTTTGCACAATTGTTTTAATGCACATTTTATTTATGTATATGTTTTGTCGTGTGTCGGTACCGACAGTGCCGGGAGCGTGGCGTGCCCAGAGTCCGATGAAAGCCGAGCCGTCGAGCGACCACGAAAGCAAGTTACTTTTTACTGTACATTTCCTTAGCCTTGGTGAACATCTAACAACAGCAACTTTAAGAAATCCTCACTAAATCTTCCATTTCTATAGCTTCAAACACTTCCTTTGATGTACTGATACTGACCCAAACAACTAAAAATCACCCTCCGATATATCACGATCTGATTATCCGCACCTGTCAAACTGATACCATATTAAAATACACCCCAAATTAACCACCCAAATTGAACCTTAACTCTTTGGTATAAACAGCTATAAGCAGTTTTTTTTTAATGTGGGATAATTGCAAGCGCCCCTGAGGATTATCTACCTGAGCGGTCATTATCAATGGTGCATTACAAGGGGATGGTAGTGAGCTCATTGTGACAGGAGATACAATAGTTCACCTGCTTGGTTACCTTTGATGCGACGCGTGCCGGGCGGCGCTCTATATACATTTTTATTATTTTCCTTTATGTCCTGGTGGGTGCTGGGTTACATGTTACTTGGAAGGGATGTGTATGGTGGCGGGCGTTTTGTACCGGCTAGACGTATCGAACTGTGCTCGGTACGGAGATCTAGTTGGTTGGATAATATCCATCCTAAATAACAAAGTATTAAGTTACCGGTGGCAGCTCCGCTCGCGTTGTCTTACAAGTATACGTTGATTTGAGATTCACAGGTAACAAATATAATAGTAACAAAAAATCTATACAATGAAGATAATTAACAAAAAATTGGTCTAGGGTGCATTAAATAAAGTACTGAGTTATAGGTAACTAGTGACTCGCCCCGGTTTCGCACGGGTAGCGCTCACACCGCGGCATTTTTCTTACTTTTAGTATTTTTATACCCGACGTAACTTCTAAACAAAAATACATAAGCGTAATTCAAAATCTTTGATAGCAAGATCGTGGTGTTTTTTGACCATAGACAACCATAGACCATTGCATTATTACTCACGTACTTGACAGCCTTGTTATTTTTTTGTTTCCATGGCAACATATCATTCCGTTCTGTATTTATGATACCTTGAGTTACATTATTGCTGTTTTCGTATGGATCTCATTTTTATGAAAAGTTGTTCGTCCCCTGGGTACTCGCTGATAATGTAGCTTTCTAAAGGTGCAAGAATTTTTAAAATCGGTTCTGTATTTTTTGAATTTATCCATTACAAACAAACATACAAGATGAAATTAATGAAGAGATACAAGATAGTTTGCAATGTGGTTTGCAATATATATCTATAGAATTAGGTTTTGACTTAAAATCTGGTGCTGTATCTCAACCCCATGAGTAGAAGCCGAGCAAAAACTATTTGACGGCTGAACGAATCTTGATGAAATGTAGTATACCTATACCTAATTTGGTTATTTTGGTAGTATAGGTAATTTTGGTCCTGGAATATCACAAAGGTTACTTTTAACCCAAATAAATTACAACGCGGGCACAGCGATCTGCAGAATATTTTAGATTTATAAAAATGGTGGTAAAATTACAGTTGCAAACTTTCTGGTGGAGTGCACTTGTTAATGCAAAGAACATTTGGCTAGTAGGTACATATCAGTTTTGAATTCTCAAATGCTTCTTTTCGCCGACCACAGTCCTCTAAACAGGAACCAAAAATCCCGAGTGTGTACCGCTTTATCGGATAACTTGGTACACACTTGCGCAAGAGCTGAGCAAGCACCAAGTTAATTAAATGAGGAAATTTCCTCTTTAAGTTTTCGTTAAAGAGGAAATCGTTTGTTTTTAACACGCTTTTATTAGCTTCACCTGTATGTATCTATGTTTGTATGTAACGGAATCTTTGAACTAGATGTTTACCCACTTTAAATGGTCAGATTAATTCAAAATGTTGCACACTTATCAGGCACGATGACAATTTTTTTTTTATCCTGATCATGATCATCAGGATTAAAAAAAAAGGAATAAATTCAAAGTAATTCCATAATATCTTAATATTTCTAAATAAAACTATAAAAAAAAAAGTTAAAAAAAAAAACTATTATAAGAATAAAGTGATTATCGAGAAAATTAATGTCATTGTAAATGGGGTGCTTTGTACTACATTCTTACACTAACTCTGTAATTCGAAATAGAAATAGTAACATATCGTGGTAAAAAATAAATCAGAATTAATATCGAGAACCCCACGCTTCTTTTTACAATGACATTAATTTTCTCGTTAATCACTTTATTCTTATATTGAAATTTATGTTTTACTTTTTAGTTCGGTTTAATGGTATTAAAGCGTGTTTCATAGTTTTATAAAACTATAATTTTTCTTTTGTGTCGTCGTTGAAACCTGGACTCTCACTCAAAACACAACAAAGAAGTTGGAAGTTTCGGAGATGTGGATTTACCGCCGTACCTTGTTTTTTTTGGCGTGACCAAGTAACGAACGTAGTATTGAAAAGACATAAGTAAAATATGGAGCTTATGAACACCATTAAGCACAATAAGCTGTCTTACTTCGGTCACGTCATGAGAAATGACAAATATAGACTTCTCCGAGTCAAGGGAAGATCGCGGGAAAACAGGCAGGAGGTGGCATTGCTGGCTAAAGAACCTGCAGGAATGGTTTGGCTGCAGTTCCATTCCACCTCACTCTTCAGAGCGGCTGTGTCTAAAGTTAGGATAGCCATGATGTTGTCCAACCTCCGATAGGAGTGGAACCCCAAGAAGGAAAATAATTTCTGACTTTTCTGTAACATGCCATGACAGCACTCCCTCGTAAAACGAATACTAGCTTACACTCAAGCTTAACAAACCTTTCTTCTATTAAGTTATATGACATGCAAACTCTTATGGTGATAAATCTTAAGATCCTTCAAACGGTAAACGATAGATTTTTGGAAAAAAAAGCGATTCACTTATATATTTTCACGGTTTTTTCTTCCATATATTACATGTAATATCGTAACCAAACTTGTTAGGTTAATTCCGATAAATATGTATTTCGTAACGATGTTCAAATCCATTTTGATATTTAAACAATAACTCAGTAAAAATATGTGCTTTTTTAAATTTAGTACTGCTAGTACAATCGCGTCGAAAAGTAATTTTAAACATCGGTATGGAATAGCCCTTCATGCCTACAAAATTTAATTTGGCTGACTTATGGTTTTTAAATGAAAGTTAAACTTAATTGTATGGAACCTCAACAAATTCTCATAACTACTATCATAAATTGTTATCCTGATTTAGTTTTGTATGAGCCATATTAATTAGTCTAGTAATCTACCCTACCAATTTCATCAACTAACAAGCGGGCACAAAGCAAAGTTTGCAATAATATCCCTTACAACCGGGTATCAAAATCGCAGGTGGGGCGTGCCTATGTACCGCGACTGACGCTATGTACAGTGCAGTGTTGCCAAGTTTTTGAATCTAATTACCTAAGTAAACTAATATTAGATGTAAAAAAATAAACTCTGGTTTTTCTCTTCGGTGCTTCCTACGAGCGGTGGCTGTAGTTACAAAATCCGATTTCTGAGCGCCTCGGATACGTCTACGGTCGGTTAAAAAATAGCATAAGACACTTGCGATGCAGACGAATCGATTGATACCTCGCTTGTCAAAGTAGGACCAAGTTTTTAGTTTGAACAGATAACCCCTCCATTGTTTCGCCGAAGTTAGATAAAAAAATAGATTGATACCGCGCTTGACAAACTCGGAGAAATAAAGGCGACGCTATGGGGGAACATCCACATACATATATAATTATGTGCATACACTTTGCCCGCGTGCTAATTTTTCTGGGATATAATGATCCTGTGATATACCAGAAACAAAAGTACTAAAATCATCAAACTTTGTTCAGACGTCAAATGGTTTTTATCGATTGTTCGAATTCTACTCATCAAATTGAGATACAACATTTATATAGTATAACAGTTTTTAAGTCAAACCGTAAGCTATCCAACAGTGAAAACCGCATCGCAATCGGTTCTGTAGTTTTTACGTGATGCGCGAACAAACAGACAGACACGATTTACAAAAATTATATATTCTTCTTCAGTAGCTTATTTTAAGTACCCTAGACCATTTTTTTTATTACCTTCTTTGTACAAACTTTTTCGTTCTTAATGCTTTATTATAAGTATACTCGTAGATATATAGATATAGATAGTCTGTTAAACATATTACCCTTCCCTTGCTTCGCCGTAGTCGGGTAATAAATGCATAATCCATCTGTGGATGAAATATAAGGATTTTATATTTTTTGTTTATTTGACTCTTCCGAAAACTATGGACTTACGGTTTCCAATGAAATTTGAAAGCTCCTTCTAATTAACATCTGATGCATTTGTTCCTGCTGTGTTGACTCACTGCAGATAGCTCTACACTGTTTATTGGAAGCAAGAAAGTACTAGTGCAGTTCCTCTTCTATTGGTTTAGATTAGACGGATCTGTCTGTATTAAAATTATATCATCGTCATTTTTATCAGATTGTCCAGATTGCTATGTGACAAAATTACAAATAAATTTCGAGACAAAAAAAATGATAATTGCTTGACTTCTAATTAATCTACGCAGATAAAATAAAAGTTTTTAAACCAACTTTTAATTAAAATTGGGTTGTCCAACATTGAAAACAGAACTGTAATCGTAATTTTTATATCTATCTTCAATGTAAGTAGGTACAGACTTTGTTACCTACCGCGATTACCCACATTTGAGGGTAACCCTGCGACCGGGCAACTTAGTACATAGAGAGAGTCAGAGGCTTAGACTGAGATAGCCATGCACAGTGGGATGAGAGGCGGGGTGAGAGGTCCAGAGGGGGTGAGGGTTAGGGCGGGCGGGGTGCGGGGTGCGGCGGCGGGAAGCTGAGGCCCCTGGTAGCCCCTGAGTTGCCTGGGAGACGTCCGTCGCGATGGAAGTGCCGCGCTACCGGTCCTACTACCCCTGTGAGTTGCCTAGACACCTTGTACTTTGCAATTAGAACGCTGAAGACAATCGGTTGTATATATTTATGTATTGATTTTGTCTGGAACGGAGTTCAAGTCTCAAGTCAAGATGACGCAGTCATAAGGACTGTGATGTTGGTACTTAGACATCTTCTTGGCTTCACCTTGATTTGCAAGCACGCTGAAGACAGTTGTTATTTTTATAGTTTGGTTTCGGATGGGTAATTAATAAGTATTTCTATAAAATGGCAAGTCTTTAAATGACATGACAAAAGATTATATACGGGTATAGGAAGTCACATCACATGTGTTTTATCTAGGTAGAAACGTCTTGGCGCTCCTTGATACCTTCATAGTTCGTGGAACTAGATTTACTGTACTCTTATATTATATTTCTATTATTCTTTAAGTTTTATTTGGGGTGGTATGTGACGTGTGTTAGAAGTGGACTAGAGATGGGGTGTTGCTTTAAGTACTTTTTCAAATTATTTTCCTTGCTAACAGCTATTACTACTTACTAATTTATTTGTACATTCTACAATTTCTGCTTTTTTAATTTGAATAATCATTAAATACTTTATTAACACATTCTGAATTAAACTGTAGTTTTTTAGCAATCTACGAGGACATACATGATCATAGGTTTCAAAGAAAAAAATAATTACTCCCTTGCTTTAGAGTGAATACTTTGAGGTAAGCGGGTACCTTCATGGACCGCATAAACACTTAACATTAGGTGAGGTTGTTTGTTTGTCGTATGAGGTAGTGCTGGCCTCTGGTGTCAGTTTTTCAGGCCGCCCGAGGGCCTCTGACATGGCGTAACGACTATTATTATGCTATTTATCAATAACAGCCCTCCGAAGCTCCAAGTGATGTAAACTCGGCGCACATAACTTAGAAAAGTCATTGGTACGGAGCCTAGGACCGAACCCGGTATCATTGGATTCTAAGTTGCACTATTGAACCCTTAGGCTATCATCGCCTTAGGCTTAAGAGTGATCAGAACTTGTCAGCGTAAACCATAAGAAAAGATTGTAACCAATGTGTATTTTTGTTGACTACAGGTGAGGGTGGCAATGGCGTTAACTACCACGTGCAGTATGTCACCGAGCCGCAGGAGATCTACGCCCAAGGGCATCAGATGTGAGTACTTATGATGTAGACAGAGTATGTAAAGTACAGCAGGGTATCCTTACATCGATGCATCAGTAAAGTACAGCAGGGTATCCTTACATCGATGCATCAGTAAAGTACAGCAGGGATTTCCTAACTACTAAACAAAATCATCAGTACTTAGTAGTACTTCACGCTGAAGCCAAGACTCGCTGTTAGACAACTATACATTCTTAGAGCTTGCCTGGAATATCACGCAAAGTCTTCACTTCTTGCCCAATTCAATACCCCAACTTACTAAAAACCCGCACTTTAGACCTCCTCATCTCGTCACTTCGTGCACACCGCGTTTCCTCGGAGACAGCAGAGACTCCCTCAATATATGCTCCCATACGTTTATGAAATAGTTTCGAAATTAAAATTATTATTATTATTAATTATCTAATAATCTTACAGTCGACTAAGCCAAGCACAAAATAAACAAAGTGGCTTCTGACTATTTCATATCTTGACACTGACTGATACTTTAATTAGAAGATTGTCATAATGTTATTATTCTATATTTATTTTGTTAAAGTAGTCTAAGAAAGCGAATTACTTATTTGTGGATGGTTTTATGTTATTGTTATTACTCAAATCTCTTTTTCTTGTAAACCGACCTCATCGTGTACTGTTTTGATGTGTTAACATCTAATGGCGCGGTACGGGGGTAACGCCGACCCAGGGCCTGGCGATCGAGGAGCCTGGCGACGCTTCGCTCGTGTCTCGTCGGCACTTTCTGCCTCAGCTCGGCCATATTCAAGTTATAAGCCATTACATTTTTTTAAGTGCAAAATGTAAACACTCCAGTTTGGAATTAAACTCCGATACTACAGACTTATCCAGCCGATAGGAAGATTCAGCTGGGATGGACAGCATTTGATAAATTACGTCAGTTCTTTTCGTCGTCCATCCCACAGTGCCTAAAGGCAAAATTCTTCATCGCGTGCGTCCTACTCGTTATGACCTACGGAGCTGAAACGTGGACACTCACAGTATGATTGCTTCACAAGTTTAAAGTCGCTCAGCGAGCTATGGAGAGAGCTATGCTTGAAGTTTCTTTATGGGATCACATCCGAAACGAGGAGATCCGCAAGCTAACCAAGGTAACCGACATAGCTCAAAGCGTAGTGCAGGGCGCCCACCGGCCAGTTGGAGTGACGCCTTGCGAAATACGGCTGACAGCGACTGGATGAGGAGAGCCGAAGATCGGGCTCAGTGGCGTTCACAAGGAGCGACCTAGTCCAGCAGTGACAACGGCTAGCGGTGGCAGCCGAACGGTCTCCCGTTGCGCCAACCAGACTTATGGTATTAGGCCGAAAAATAAGTATAGATCAGGTTGCTGATTCACAGTTGACCAATGAGAGCGCGCGGTTACAAATGTTTTTGTACGCACGTAGATCATTAGTGAAAGTAGTGTAGTTTCTGTCATTGTTTGGATAGAATTGAGTACTTAGTTAAATTTTCAACTTGGATTTCAAGGCTCCCACGAGACAGGCCTTGCCTGTGGGACTACAAATAAATTTATAAGAATTTAATAAAGAATAAGTATTTTATCAGTTCCAAGTCTAGTTAAACTTCTGAGAGTTTTATTTTTAGTTAAATTGGGTGGGCTTGTGAATAATCCAAACCAAATAATTATGTTTATTTCGCGCATGAGGTTACGTCATTTTAACAATTTTAGCTATAGTACGAGTACAAGAACCGTGTCTTTTTATCTAAGGCTCCAGCGAGCATGGAGGCGAAAAGAGGGCAGCAGCATTCTCATTTTGTATGCGGAGAACAGCGGAGATAGCCCTTGAATAAAATCAATAGGATATCTTATTTCTCCTTTATTTTAATTAATGCAAATATTTATATAACGCATGCATTACAAAAATCACAAGTTATTTTAGTCATGTGAGTTTCGCTAAATGATAGAAAAATATAAAAAATAGGATCTCGATGATGATATTGTCGATTCTTTTGATTGTTCGCGAATGCCACCTGCCCTGCCACTGCGTCTACTCATACCATTTTAATAAACTTTTCATTGGTCTGCTATTTATCATTTTCCATTTTGAGATACAACTGCCGATGCCTATACATCCTCACCTATGATTAGTTGTTGAAGCTTGTCAAGGGCTAACTGAACCTGTATCACCAGGGAGACCCTCCGCTCGTACCCCGTGTACGGAGTGGCGACCGTCGGCAGCGAGGGCGCGCCGGCTGACAGCGGATGGGGCGGCGCCTCCAATGCAGAGTACACAGCCTACGGACTCGTGGTACGTACCGCTGTAAAGCTACCAGAACTGGGCCAGAAAAATAAGCAGTGAGCTGGAAATAACAAGTCTATTTCAATAATTGTTAGTTTGACATTCTTATAAGAAAAGCATACTACCTGAAGGTGCCTTCAATACAAAGCACATCTATCGACACACACGGGCCTGGTTCTCCCCATTAAGCAAGGGCATAATTTGAAATGTCAAACAGGAGTGATTCTTGAACAAAATAAATTTGATTGTCAGTTTTGAAAGTAACACGGACACGCCTCGTACTTAGCATCGGACCTCACAACACGTGCTAGCTCAGTGGGTCTCGCGTGGATGCGCTTCGTACGGGGACGTGGTAGATTCAACAATGTTTCAAGTTTTATATTGGGGAGGGAGACAATAATATGAAGGTTGGTGTCCCCAGGTGGCCGGCGACGAGGCGGAGGCGCCGGCGTCGCCCGCCACGCCGGGCGCGGCGCCGCGCATGCCGCCCGCTACCGTGCAGTGGCTGCTCGACCACTACGAGACCGCGGAGGGTAACTATAAAATTGCATAAGATGTTCAAATTTGTTTGGTATTTTAAGAGTGAAGAAATATACTATAAATAAATTCCTAAAAGAACGGAAACTCCTCTTCCCCGCACCCTTCGTTGAGCGTGGCTTTAGCCAAAATAGGTGTCCTTGTAATAGGGTAGTCGACAGTAAATGAAAATTAAAGTTTAATTATATTAATAAACTAACTTACCCGCCCGCGACTTCGTCCACGCGGACTACAGTTTATCGCGAAAAAAGCATCCTACTTACGTTCTTCTAGAATATTAAACTAATGCAAAAGTAGACTTAGACTTCTTGGTTATGGCCTCCGTGGCTTGTTGACTTAATCTGTGGCACCAACGCTCGTGATGATTTTTGACGGACTTGTTATTTCGTTTCCATGGCAACCGTTCCTTACAGCGAGTATTCAACATGTTCTAGTTTTCCCGTGGAAACTTCCACGGAATTCGTGGAATTTTCCGGGATAAAAAGTATCCTATGTTTTATTCTAGGGTATAAGCTATCTCCATTCCAAATTCCGAAATCCGTCCGGTTATCGCATGAAAGCTCCCCAAACAAACAAACAAACAGACAATGTTTCACTTTTATATATTGGTATGGATTATGATTCCGAAAATATGCAAAACAAAAATTGACAATAGTTTTTTCCATTTGACTAAAAACACTGCGGTACGCGTGACGTCATTTTTCCTAATACGCGATTGTTTTTTTTCGTGTGTATCGAGTGTGTGTGTTTTGTACTCCTTTGAGCAAAAGAAACGTCATACGGTCGCCATGTCAGCTATACTCTTTTTAAAAAAAAGTGCAAATATATGATTTCCATTTGATTTCTTTATAAATAATGAACATAATTTTGTTAAAATAGAGGCTTCTGCGTCTTATCGATTACTTTACAGAAAATTAATCACTTACTCTATTAGTTTGTTTTAAAATTATGTATTTAATGGTTTGCGTTTGACCTCTACCTCTCTTGATTTTAAAACGCGTTCTCGCTTATCCAGAAGTAACCTATTCCCGACTCGATTGGTGCGGGGACTGGGAGACAAAGCTTGGCTAGTCAAGGAATTGAATCAAATTGCTACTTGTCAGGTGTGTCCCTGCCCCGCTCGACGCTGTACGCGCACTACCTGCGGCACTGCGCCGCGCACCGCCTGGAGCCCGTGAACGCGGCGTCGTTCGGCAAGCTGATCCGCTCCGTGTTCGTGGGACTGCGCACGCGCCGCCTCGGCACGCGCGGCAACTCCAAGTACCACTACTACGGCATCCGCGCCAAGCCCGGCGCGGGCGACCGCGCGGAGCTCGACAGCGGCGACGACAAGAGCGACCACAACGACAAGCAGGTGTGCCCGTGTTCTTATTCGATAGGGGGGCTGTGCTTGGGGTGTCTGGTGCACTTCTCCCTGCCAGCCTCTACCCAAGCCCCAAGTCGAGAGATGACATTAAACTAATTGTGTCACATATGTTGTAATACTACAAGAATTAACTATGTACTAAAGTGTTATCTATGTTAATGCTAAGTTGCGAATCAATGATTGGTATGAGATACGATCCTCAAGAGCAGAGACCTCGGTGCATGCTCTAGGTCAGTATGTTTATTTGGGTTGACGGCACGCACCGATGTCTTCCTGAATGCCTCTACTTGCACAATGTACCTACGTGATTACCCGTACAAAGATGGTACTAAGAAGTTGGGGTTAAGTCGTTTAGACAGATCATGCATTGGCCCTTCCCCATCACATGTACAAGTAACTAGCTACACATAGTACATTGATTGTTGTCACAGGAGGAGCGCGGGCGCGCCCGGTCGGCGTCGGAGAGCGCGGCGTGCCCGCTGGGTGCGGCGGCGGCGGCTCACCGGCAGTACCTGGGCGCGGTGGCAGCGCCCGACCCGCCTGACCTCGTGGTCGGTGCGCTGCCGGACGACATCCCGCTCGAGGCGCTCGATCTGCTGCGCAGGCACCACCGGTGAGCCACTAGAAACGTCCTAGGTAGACGAAGAGGCGGGGAGCGTCTGTGCTTCTAACTGTACTCGGGGCATGTTGCAGCGAGCACGGGCTGGCATTCCTGGAAGGTGTGGCGGCGCTGGACACGGGCGCGGTGGAGGCGGCGCGGCGCGCTTTCTGGCGGCGCGCGTGGTGCCGCCGCACGCTGGCGCGGCTGGCGGCGCGCCGCGACGTGTGCAGCTGGCTGCGCGCCGCTGACACGCAGCTGTACCAGCGTGCCGTGGACATGCTGCTGCCCGACGTCCTGCGACCCATTCCGCCGCAGCTAACGCAGGTACCGCTCTCGAAGGAACCTTACCGTCATTGGCTTGAAGGACCAAATTGTATCGTCTTTTTACCTCGCAGGTTTTAATCGGTGTAATATAGAGTTCTGATGTGTCCGCAGGCGATCCGCAACTTTGCGAAGAGCGTGGAGTGCGCGTTGTCGGCCGGGTCGGGCGGCGCGCCGGTGCCGGCAGCCCGCGCGGGCGCGGCGGCCGCGGCGGCGCTGGCGGGCGCGCTGCGCCGCTACACCTCTCTCAATCACCTAGCGCAGGCCGCGCGTGCCGTGCTTACCAACCAGCACCAGATACATCAGGTGAGTAGGGAATTGACGTGACTCCACGCCACAGGGCGTCCTACACTACCTTTGGAATTCGTAAAGTCTTCTTGCGAGACGATTTGAGATGGCCCTCGAAAACAACTTATAGACGTGGCTTAAGAATGAAATGGTTGGTAGTTCTATAAAAGGGCTTTATCCCCTTTTATAAGAATAGTACTACTGTCACGAGGCGGTCCTAGGCTTTAGATTTGTTCCACTTTTGATTTGACCAAGCCTCAGTGGACAACATAAAAGTTCAGGAACAATTAGGAGCACAGGAACAGGAGGAGATGATCATAAACATCGGCTTACGAAGGTATTAATCATATATATTTAAAATCTCCAGTTGTAATAAACTTAATTAGGTATTTTATAACATATTATTTTGTGCAATTCGGTTTTGCTAAAATCAATGTCCCAATCACAGGTTATTTGAACTTAGAATTAATAATGACAAACCATCAAAATGGAATGAAATGGATTATGAAAGAATTAAGAGATCAAATGAGTATTATTGCGAAAGAGGTTTGACCTCGTTACACTACCATACTTCTGCTCCAGGCCTCTGGAGTTCTCACACTGTTAAAAAGGTGCTATATAACCCCTGAAGCTCTCGAAGGGGTTATATACGGGCTTTCCCCCTGATTTCAAGAGCTCCGAAGTTATTCCATCCTTTCCATTCTTAAGTTGTAGCAAAATGTACCGTGCGACATCTATACTTATAATAAAGTAATAAGAACGAAAAAATTGTACAAAGAAGATAATTTAAAAAAATATGGTCTAGAGTACTTAAAATAACCTGCTAAACAAGTATATAACATTTTTTTAAATCGTGTCTGTCTGTTTGTTAGTTTGTCTGTATGTTTGTCAAACTACTGGACCGATTGCGATAAGGTTTTCTCTGTTGGATATGTTAGGGATTGACTTAAAAACTGGTGTACTTAGTATCTCAATCCCATCAGTAAAAGCCGAGCAATCGATAAAAACTTCTTGACGGCTGAAGGAATTTTGATCAAATGTTGGTATATTGGTATTTTAGGTCTTGGAATAGTTCATAGAATACTTTTAACCAAGATAAATGACCACACGAGTGAAGCCGCGGGCCTCGGTTTGTATCAAATAAAGGGCTTGTTATGATTTTTCTTTATTTATTTTTTACTAGCTGTACCCGCGGCTTCGCACGCGTGGTCTTTTCTTTAGGTTCAAAGTACCATAATGTGCTATTCCAGGACCAATATGCCAACATTTGATCAAAATGTATTTAGCCGTCAAAAATACTTTTATCAATTGCTCGGCTTCTAGCTCACCAGATTGAGATACCAATTACACCAGTTTTTAAAACAAACCAGCTATCTAACAATGAAAACCACATTGCAATCGGTCCAATAGTTTTTACATGATGCGTGAACAAACAAACATACAGACAAACAGACAGAGGAAGAGAGAAACATGTTCAATACCCTTTTTAAGCACCCAATCGCATATTTTATCTTCTTTTTTTAGCCTTTTTCGTACCTATTGCTTTATTATAAGTATAGATATATGACTGTGTCAATTTGCATCCAAAAATCCGTCTAGTAGTTTCAGCGTGATACGTTTTCTTTTTAATAACTTTCAACACTTATATTGTGGAAACAACCTATATTACAAAAATAGAAGGAATTCATTAGTTTCGCACAGAAACTACTGAATTCATTAAACAATACTTACTAACTTACTTACTTATTGTTTTACTTTTTATTTCAAAATAAAAAATAAAACAGCTTTGGCTTCAGTAGGTATCGAAATAGAGAACCATCCAAAAAATATTATTTATTACTTAAATATTAATATAACTTTGGACCCATATCCTGCAGTAGCCCTTTTTTACGGGATAATAAGTATCCATAATTTTCACCTATCTTATAAGCTATGTCTGTGCCAAGTTGCATCAACATCCGTCCAATAGTTTCAGCGTGCTACGTGTTTTTTGAAATAATTTAAGTAATTAATTTATATTAATAATTTTTCACCCCTATCCTGCAGGAACTCTTTAATTTTTCGGGATGAAAAGTATCCAATGCCCTACCTCGAAGTATGAACTCAAATCATACCAAATTTTATTTGAATTATGTGAGTATTTTCAGCGTGATGCGCTGCCAAGGTACAGATACACAGACGGATAGACAGACAGACAGACAGACAAAATACAGTTTTGGATTTAGTATTGAATGTAGAACAGCCTCCAAAAAAGTTACAAAATATCTTCTATTTACATAATTTGGGACATTATTCAGCAGGAACTCTTAATTTTTTCGGGTTTTTTTTTGTCCTCAATTTTGTAAACTATGACTGTGCCAAGTTGCAACAAAATCCTTCCAGTAGTTTCAGCATGATACGTGTTCTTTTAAATAAATTTCAATATTTAAAAAAAAAAACTATCCTGCGGGAACCCTTTAATTTTTCGGGATTCAAAGTATCCTATGTCCTACCTCGTAGTACGAACTCAAATCATACCAAGTTTAATTTAAATTCATTCAGTAGTTTCGGCGTGATGCCTAGCCAAGATACAGACAGACAGACAGATAGACAAAAATGAAAAAAAATAAACTGTTTTGGCTTCAGAATCGAATATAGTACCCTCCAAAAGAAAATTTCAAAATATCTTCTATCTACAGAATTGGAGTGAAATTGGACCTGTTACAGTTTTATTATAAGTATAGATATGCGAAGAGTAATTTGATATCAACCGGACAGTAGGAAATTCAGCAGACAGACAACTTCCAGTCGCAACTCGCAAGGATTTGAGAGCTGGAGGTCGTGCTGAGGCAAAGCGCTAAAGCTAGTGTGAGCCAAATTCGAAAAGTTTACAGATTTGTATTTAGCGGAACGCTTGGGTTGCAGTGAATTAAATGCTTGCGTATTTTAAGGACAATCAGCGCCATCTAGTTAAATCGGAGGCAGAACTTTGATTCGTTTGATTTATGCGCTGGAGTTGTTGATGCTGGCAAAGATTTGGTGCTGCCTTTCTAATAATCTTTGATGCTGGTAAATTAAGTAGTGTCTTTTTTGTTCTTATTGCTTTATTATAAGTACAGATACTACGCTCTCTTGTGTAGAGGTTCTACAATAAAAATACTTACGCCGTGTTAAGGAAGTAGGATACTCCATTGTGCTATAACTACTCGTTCCTTAATATCTAAGAACCATCTCGATTACCTCAGCTTTCAATCATAAAAAACCGCACCTAAATCAAACCATTCGTTTGGAAGCTACTATTCTAACCACCTTTTCTCACCTCCTCCCTCCCCCTCCCCATATAGCTAAGAACCATCACAATCACATTAGCTTACAACAACAAAAAAAGAAAAACACACAGACCCTCACACTCACACACATACAGTGATACACACCCTAAACTTATAACACCCGTCTCTTTGTTCGGGGGTTAAAAAATGTAAAAATAACGTATAAAATATGTAAACGCTATTAATTATGGAACAAAAAACTAAAAGCGCGTGGTTTCGATCCACGGACGTCTGGATTAGACTTCCGCGCATGTTAACCGTTAGGCCACTCGTTACTTGACGCGGACAACGAAATTTGGAAACCGTTTTTTAAACGGATGTTTTATTACTTTAATTTAACATAAACTAAGGACCTTTATCCCTTAAAAATCCTTTACTTTTTCGGGAGTAAAAGTATTCTAAATTTTAACAGATAATATAAATTTTGACTATGCCCAGTAACATCAAAATCCATCCAGTAGTTTGAGCGTGATACCGTGTTCTTTTAAATAACTTACAACCCTTATCCTGCAGGAACCCTTTATTTTTTAGGGATAAAAAGTTTTCTAAATGTCAGTCCATAACATCAGCTATGATTCTGCCAAGTTGTATCAAAATCCATCTGGTAGTTTCAGCGTGATGCGTGTTCAAAGAGACAGACAGACAGACAGACAGACAGACAAAAAATAAAAAAATATCCTTTTTGCACTCCATATCGATTTTGAAGTTTATCTCAATTACAATTTTCAAAAAATATTTAATGTACAGATTTAGCCCAGTTACAGTTTTATTATAGTACTAGCTGTACCCGCGGCTTTGCCCGCGTGGTCATTTCATTTAAAAGTTACTCATACGTGTTATTCCAGGACCAAAAGTACCTATAATATACAATAATATACTACATTTTTTCAGCCGTCGAATAGTGTTTTATCGATTTCTCGGCATCTAATCATCAGATTAAGATACTAAGTAGCCCAGTTTTTAACTCAAACCCTAAGCTATCCAATAGTGAAAATTGCATTGCAATCGATCAAGTAGTTTTTACTTGATGCGCGAACAAACCTACCTTCAGTAGTGACCCGACATGGCCGTGATAGGTTAGAAGACGAAGGCGGGAGCTCGCTAAGCTTCGCTCTTGCCTTCGTCTTCTAACTTTCACGGCCAAGTCGGGTTGCCACTGAAGGCTGTTGGCAGAAATCTATCTGTGTTGCAATAGCAAATAAATAATTAATAGGTTGGTCTAATGGCTAGTGTAGTGACCCTGGGAACGAAATCAAACGGTCGCGGGTTCGAATCCTGCAAGGTGCAATCATTTGTGTGATGAGCAAAAATGTTTGTTTCCGAGTCATGGATGTGATATTCGTATTTATGTACGTTATCTAGTGCCCATATTACAGGGTATCCTAGTTTGGGGCTAGGTAATTGGTATGGAATTGTCCCCAATATATTTATTATTATTTATTATGTACAGCCACCAAGACACCTTGTGGAATATAATAGAATAGAATAGCGTTATGTGGAGCGTTATTCGAAACTACCTATACCCGATCGCAGCTCGGCCAGTGACGTCATAAATGTTCGAATTCTTTACGGTGTACTTTCGAAGAATACATTTATGCTTTCTGGATTTTAAAACATACTGGATGCCAACCACGAACCTCTACAGAGTCATGATGCCAACACGGTCTCTGATGTCAAGAGCGTTGTGTTCGTAATGTATATTTTCGAAATATTATGCAACAACGTCGGCTTTCCTTTAGTTAGTGCATCAGACAGTTATGTTAGTACAACATGTAAAACATTAAGGATTCTGGCACAGAGTACTATGTATATACGGAAATAGAGGCCTATCTTCGCGCCCAATAGGGGTAAAGCTCAGTGGCGCCTCTGTATTTAGCTAATGGAACTATTGCTTCATAAAAAGTTTTTGTTGAGTGCAAAAGTTTTTGAGGCTTCTCGGATACGAACCTGGGAATGACGGCACATCAGTTGGGTACTGATACCACTGTGCCACAAAGGATCTTAAACACTGGCCGAAAATGTAGTGTCCGCTTCTGTCTTTTCACTTTGTTTGTAAACAATAAAAAGTGCGAAAAAGTCTTTGAGACTACTCGGATTTGAACCTGGGTTTGACGGCACGTAAGTCGGGTTCTGACACTATTGCGCTACGAAGGATCTTAAACATAAGTCGGAAATTGGGTGTCCGCTTCTGTCTTTACACTTTGTTTGTAAACCATACATCTGCAATATTACGTAACAAAACTTCACGGTTTACTTCAGGAAATTATATAAGCCTTAAAAAAATAAAAGAAAATTTAAAAAAACGCACAGAATATGTAAATGCTTATAAATATTGAGGCAAAACATTCATAGCAGCGCGTGGATTCGATCCATGTGCCTCTGGGTTGCGAGCCAGACACCGCTTCTACTGTGCCACTCTGACTTGTGGTATAGGTGCCGAATTTACGGTACCGTTTTATAAACGGATGTGCAATTATTATTCCTTTCAAATTAACATAACTTTAGACTCATATCCCGCAGGAACCCCGTATTTATTCGTGATTAAAAGTATCATTCATTTTAACACATACTATAAACTTTGACTGTGCCTAGTTACTTCAAAATCCGTACGATAGTTTCAGCGTGATATGTGTTTTTTTTAAATAACTTTCAACCCCTATCCTGCGGGAACCATTGTTTTTTTCGGGATAAAAAGTATTCTAAATGTTAATCCATAACATAATCTATGATTGTGCCAAGTTGCATCAAAATCGGTCGGGTAGTTTCTGCGTGATGCGTGTTCAAAGAGACAGACAGACAGACAAAAAATAAAAAAAAAACCTTTTTGCACTCCATATCGATTTTGAAGTTCATCTCAATTAAAATTTTCAAAAAATATTTAATGTACAGATTTAGCCCAGTTACAGTTTAATTATAGTATAGATAGATTTCTTTGTTTGCTTATATATCTTCTTTTTTTTTGCGTGATCTAGGTAGTCGATGTAGTTCTTTACTTCTAGATTACATGAAAACCTATAAGAAGTCTATGGTCTTAAAGTAACATGGTAAATCTCTCAATATTGTGAGGTAATAATTATAACAAAACGTGTGCTTTTTGCTAATAACGATAGATAATTGATAAATAGATACCTAGATAATTAACAAAACAACAGTACAGTAAACAGAGGCCTACTACTAAACTAATAGTACCTACACAATTCAGCACACCTATCACAGCACATCACAAGTATCACAACACAACACTGTATAGTAGGCGCAGCGAAAGTATGTGTATCGGAAGTATCTGCTAGAAGCTGCGCAAACTATTATTTTTCAGGTGCAATCCTAATGTTGAAGGTGAAGACAGCATTGTATAACTGCCACGCTCACTCGCTTACGTTTTTCGCATATTCTATCTCGCTTTTACTTCGACTATTTTATCCCCACAGCAGTACCTGCGCAATCGTCACAGAGCCTAACTTCACAAACATATACATTGGCTGCGACTACTGTACATAATTTATTTGAAAAGTAGACAACTTTTCGTTTTGTGTTCTGCTTGTTATACTTGTATTCATAACTGACAGCTAGTAAACAACGTCTCTAGGCAACAAGATTTGACAAACAGACTTGTACTAAAACAAGGTCAAGGTCGCTTTTCCAGCTGACTGCTAGGGTTGGGATATCGTTTATCTAGTTACAACTCGTAATTTTATCTATACTTACTGATGTTCAGTGCTAACAGACAAATTCTGAATTAGCATCTGTACGCGTAATTTCAGTATTGCTACTCCTTGCTGATACACTCTGTATATTTCAAGAGTTTTACTGTTTCAAGTGTGTAACGGAATATTTCTTCGTGGCTTTACCCATATTCATCTTACGGAACCCCTCCACGCGAGTTTAACTCGCACTTGACCGTTTTTTTAGATTATAACATATGTACAAGTAGTTATATCGTCTCTGTCCACAGATGGTGTCAGACCTGAACCGCGTGGACTTCCGCGTGGTGCGCGAGCAGGCGGCGTGGGCCTGCGCCTGCCCCTCGCCGGCCAACGCGCTCCGACTCGAGGCGGACTTCAAGGTACGGAAACTCATTTATTTGTCGTCCCACACATTATAATGCGAAGATTTTTAAACGACGGAAGTGCAATCTAAGCTAGTACACTGTACAAAAAAAACACTGATGAAGCATATAATAGAAAAGTACTGTACAAACTAGCACATTTTTAAACAAAAACGACTTCTAATGGATTAACAATAGTAGATTAAAAAAAAACTGATACTTTTTTTTTGCAATGGAGAGTGCGAGCCATAATTAGTACGGTATGAGGAGAGATAGAAAGTGTTTCTATTGTGGAGGTGGCTATTAGAACGTGGCACAGACATTTTTACCTTTTCCAGCAAATTCGGACAATCGATGTTACCATTTATTATCTTGTGCAGCAAAACAATATCCGCAAAATTACGCCTGCGTTCCAATGAAATGATTTTAAAATGTTCTAGCCTGGAGTCATAAGACTGAAGTCTGCGGTAGAGGTTGTTGGCAAATGAAAGATGATAAAGGAACCTCTTTTGCAATCTTTCTAATCGGCCGATGTGTACAGCGTAAGATGGACTCCAAACTGTGCAACAGGATTCCAAAATTGAGCGAACATAACAGTTAAATAGTATGATTAGTATTACAGAATCCTTAAAAAAAAAACTTGTCTAGTATCAAACCCCGCTAGTTCTTTGTGATGTAGTCAATATGTTCACGAAAGTTCAATTTTGAGTCAACTATAACATCCAAATCGCGCATGCTGGAGACTTCACTAATTGTTAGGTTGTTAATAAAATAACTAGCAGGTGTAGGATTACGTTTTAACATTTAATAGTATTTAGAAACGTGTTGTTTTGGGCATACCAGTTGCCAATTTTGGCCAAGTCACGCTGCAACGACATAATACCTTCGTGATCGCGAATTTCCCTGTACAACTTGAGACCGTCCGCGAACATATGATACCTGGATTTTATTTCTGAGCATAACTCATCAAGAAAAAATAAAGGCCCGAGATGGGAACCTTCAGGCACTCCAGACGGAACCGAAAGTGGTGCTGATTTAAAGCCTCTCACCTTGACTGGCTGGAACCAATTTTGAAGGTATGATTCACACCAGCTGAGCAAGGAGCTGCAGATACCAGCATGACCCAGTTTATGTATAAGCAAGCTATGGTTGACTACATCAAATGCTTTGGAGAAATCTGTGTAAATAACATGGACTTCGTGCTTCCTTTCCAAGACTCCAGAAATGTCGCTAACATAATCTAGAAGATTCGATGTGGTCGATCTGCCAGACAGAAAACCGTGCTGACAGGGATCGAATAACGGTTAAATGATAATTAATCTTCTTTTGAACCATGGATCCGAACAATTTGCCGATACAAGACAATATATAAATCGGCCTGTAAGTTGAAATATCGCCATGGTCACCCTTTTTGTGGATTGGGGTGACGTGAGCAGTTTTCCATTTTGTGGAAAAGATACCGCAAATTAACGAATAGTTGAAAAAAATAAATTGATGCTGTAAACATGGCATGTTGACAGCATGCCAACAAAAATGTGTGTGTTAACTGGTACACACATTTAATTGTGATATCCCACATTTCGTGTCTGAGCATTTTTTTTATTTTTTTGTTTTTTTTTTGGTTCATGAACTCCTGAACGGTTAACAGCACAGACACGAAATGTTGTATACTAAATTATCTGGAGCTAAACCTAGATATAAATTCAGGTCATGCTTATTTAAAAATTCATTGTCATCAGAACTAAACCATCATAAAGGCAGGTGTGTTTTTTTTGCTTAAAAGCTAAAATAACACACCTGCCTGCCAAAAAAGAGCTTTTGCCAATAAATTATGTAATGTAATTAAAATACCAATTGATACCCATATTGTAAAATTCGAAGTTTTTTTCGAATTTTATAATCGAGCCATACTGCCCGCCATATTGAAAAAAATTCATATATAACCTATGTTACTCGGGGGATGTAAGGATTCTAACGATAAGTCATTAACTCGTAAAATGTAAAACCGTTTTTGTTTTTTTTTGTATTATCATAAATTATATTTAAGTTGCATCAAGAGCTATGGTTTTTGTAATATAAATAAAGAAATGTCTCCGTCAACAGAAAAAACATCTAAATCTTGTTTTAATACGTTATGTAGTACTTATTGAGTTGTAGTACGAAGCCCTCTGACATTTTGGTACAAAATATTGAGTTTTAGTATGAGCCCTCTGACATTTTGGTACAAAATATTGAGTTTTAGTACGAAGCCCTCTGACTATTTAAACTTAGTGCATTTAGATGAAGAACTGAACAATGAAACCATCAATATCCTATACAAATGAAACAGAATTTAAAAACTCCAGGTACTTGTCTACAAAGCTTTTTGAGGTGATGCCCTTCCTCATGAAAATACTCCCGTTCCGAACCCACACAAACTGTATTATGTATATTATATCCTTAGCAACTTTTCGGGATGCGGCGTGCATCTGCTTATTAGCTTATTAGGAGTCAAGTGCTCACAGACGTACACCGGCTTCCTTTCGTCGGCAAGGCCCAACGAAAGATACCGGTGACGGAGATATCGGTGAACGTACATAAAAATACATACAATCGAACATAGAACCTCCTCCTTTTGTGAAGTCGAATAAAAAGTGTGCACCTAAAACCTACTGAAAGTTGTCTAAATGTAACCCTGCAGGCGACGCTGGGCCGCGGCGCGACGCTAGAGCAATGGGCGGCGTGGCTGGAGACGTGCGTGCGCGCGGCGCTCGCCCCGCACGAGCGCCGCGCCGACCTCGTGCCGCGCGCGCGCCGCCTGCTGCTGGACTGGTCCTTCTATTCCTCGCTCGTTATCCGCGAGCTGACGCTCAGGTGCGCCCCTCCCCCTCCACCGCAGGCGACGCTGGAGACGTGCGTGCGCGCGGCGCTGGTCCCGCACAAGCAAAGCTTCATATTTCCCCCCCAATGACTGGCCTAAAAGACAAAACAACAAAAATTAGACTTAAAAATCAATGCCTCGGGGCGTAGACAAGGTGACGAGCGCAGTGCTGTGACGCACAAGATTTTGCAATCAAAGTTCTGTGTGGCAATACAACTTTTTTGAGCAGGAGTGACGCTTATCATCACGCGAGCGACCAGCTTAATTCGTCACTCGAACAATTTACGCTCACCTCTCGAAAATAATTCTGAGGGAACGAACATTAACGTACCATCGCGTAGAGACTTCTACATTCACCAGTTCCGAAAGTGCTCTTTGTATCTCGATCCCGACACGCTCCGTCTCGCCCCGCCCCCAGCCGCTTGACATGTGTGCGTCGCCAGCAGATCGGCGGCGTCGTTCGGCTCGTTCCACCTGCTGCGGCTGCTGTACGACGAGTACGTGTCGTTCCTTATCGAGCGTCGTGTCGCCGACCACCTCGACGCGCCACCCATCGCCGTCATGCACCACCCTAACGTGAGTACAGATGATGCCGGACGGACAGTGAGAGGCAGCTGTCTGTCTTAGCAGACAGTCTGGCTAACGCCACCTGGACCTTGATCAATGGAAAATGGTCCAAGTGGCGTTAACCGAATCACACCAACTCTGCCGAATAAGTCAGTAGGACACGATGGACGCGGGCGCGAAGTTATCGAGCGGGACAGTCATCCCCCCGCGCCTCAGCCCGCTCGCCATTGAGTCCCCTTAAAATAAAGTTAGGTATTTAAGAAGCGCCCTAATTTATTATTTTATTTCGTGCTCTCTACTACCTCATTCAAATCATCTCAGCTCATGATGTCCTTTCTCACAATGACCATTTCTCAAAATGTCCTTCCTCAAGATGTTTTTTTCTCTCAAATTACCTTTCATAAAATGTCGTTTTTTCAAAATGTACTTCTTAAACAAATAAATTTGTTTTCCGTAATATAGACATTTTTATATAAATCAACAACAGACCAAATAAAAAACTATTACATAATTATTATTTTTTACATAAAATGTATAGTAACCAAATAATTTTAAAAAGACCATCGTGTCGTTTTTTTTAACACCTATTATGTAAAGAATCATATATATTGTAAATAATCAGACATTTTTTTAAATAAGTTAACAGAAGAGTAAATAATTCAAATATTTAAAATAAAATCAATAGTAAAAAAAATAAAACATTCATAACTGATGTTTTATTTAAACAATATAGTATATCTAGAGAACCTTATATGTATACACATTTTGAGACTGATTCTATAGTATATTTTTCAATGAAAAGAAAAACATTTTCCATATAGATAAACATTATTTTGTAGGTGTTGTTAGCCTTTGTAACAATACTACTCACATCCCAGGGAGTATGAGAGACTTTTTGAGTAAAGGACATCTTGAGAAAGGGCATTTTGAGAAATTGATATTTTGTGAAAAGAACATTTAGAGAAAAGGACATCATTAGCTGAGACGATTCAAATCCTGGCTGTCCCCAATTGTGCCAGGTTTAAGCTGGCAAACTTATTTCACCTTGTTGAGGCAGGTAGTAGCTTCAATTTGGTGTAAAAAACAAGTGAATTCATGATACAATGAAAAATAATCTATTTGTAGCTGGCAACATAGTGCCAGCCTGGGGGTTGCTTCTTTGTCGAATGAGTTAGTGCTGGCCTTCTGGTGTCTGTTTGTCAGGCCGCCAGAAGGCCTCTGACGTGGCTTAATGACTGCTATTAATCAATAACAGCTTAACGTGCCCTCCGCAGCAAGGAGAATGCGAACAGTGGTTCCATTTTGAAAAAAAAAGGTGGAGTTTGGACTGAAAGTTGGAATTTCGATATGCTTAACTATCCTAACAATATTTCTTTTAGGCTGTTTTTAATAAACTTAAAACTGAAGTATCTCTTAAACTAAGCGTCTTCACGGGGGGAGGGGTACCTGCGGTGGCCCTCCACCCCTGGTACCCCTCCCAACTCCTGGCCCTCGATTCTATAGCCAACCATGTACACTTTAGTACACTTTAGAAATATCTAATTATGAAACTAAAAACTTGAAAATAAAATAAGTAACAAAATATTTGAAGTTAAACGGTTGTATTGTAAAGAAACTTACGAATGATGCTAATAATGTACTAATTACAAAAAAATAAAATAAAAACGTAGGGCGTAGCGTAACCTGAGTAATAGAAATTCTAGTCGCACCACGATTATATTATATTTTTTAGCTTTTAGTACATTATCTGAATCATTCTTAAATTTCTAATAAAACCGTTTAACTTTAAAAAAACTTTATTCTCAAGTTGGGTCATCAAATAGTTTTTTATTATTTAAGATATGTTAGGATAGTTACATACTATTCTGAAAAAATATATATTCCAAATATTATATTATAATACTCCAAATTTCGGTCCTAAGTCCATCTTTTTTCAAATTAGAATCACTGTGTGGCGGCGTTGTACGGACCTAAATATATCTTTCATTAAATCACATTTCGATTAAATAACTGGTACATCTACCAGTTATTTAATCGAAATGTGAATGTTTACTATGGGATCTTAACCTGTTATAGTACTTCAATTAGGAACAGGAAAAAAACGTCCACGGAGCAGGACTTAAACATGCGACCTAACAGACAAACAGCCGTTTCAGTACGAAGCAAACCTTTTAAGTTTTGTATTTTGAAGAAAAAAACACAACTAGAACTAAGGTTCTAGTTGTGTTTTTTTCCATTCGCTCAAACCAGTTATTATAACATTTATTCCACTCTAAAGTGGGGTTGTTTAAAATGGCTGACTTGAAAGCGTCGACTGCTTCTTCACCGGACTGGAACCTCTGACCACAAAGACTTTTCTTAATTTTAGGAAATGTAAAGAAATCGTTAGGGCTTAGGTCAGGACTGTATGGAGGATGGTCAATAATTTCTACTTTTTCCTGCCTCAAATACTCAATCGTTTGACGAGCGCTATGTGAGCTTGCGTTGTCATGGTGCAGGATGATGCGTCGCTTTGAGTTAGATTTCGAAGTTCGGCGATGACTTGTGGTAAACAAACTGTGGTATACCGTTCCGTACCGGCGTTAACCGTTCTACGATCTTCAAGTGCAATAGTCGCAACATGGCCGGTTTTTCCAACAAACGTGGCTACCATCTTCTTTGAAGTGCTTCGAGAACGAACAACTTTAGTCGGCTTTGGCTCGTCTTGAAAGACTTGTAGATTGTTGTTTGGAACCAAGATTCGTCACCACTGATGATAACGTAGACGTGATTTGACTCTCCTCGGTTGAACCTTTGCAGAGTTTTCTTACACCATCTGACGCGGGCCGCCTTGTGATCGTCGGAAAGCAGATGCGGTATCCAACGGTAAACTAGCTTTCTCACTCCAAGCGCTTCATGCAAGATCTTCTGAATGGTTATCCCTGAGATGCCTAATAGAGCCTCTATCTCTCGATACGTCACATGACGATCTTCGATAATTAGTTGTCTCACAGCAATGATGTTATCATCAGTGAAGGCGGATTTTGGGCGTCCTTCGCGAGATTTGTCACTAACACTAGTATGTCCACGGAATTCTAAATACCAGCGTTCGACAGTCCGCAGACATGAAAACAGATGTTAGCTCTTCAAAACACTGAAGCCGTGTCAGGCCTCTTCTAAAGTTGTAGAAAATTATTGCACGAACATTTTCCTTACAAAGATTCATTTTCATCGTAACCTGACAGATTCCAATCGACGCTGTGACTAAACAATAGCATTAATCCTAATACTTTCAACTGTTTAGAGATTCAAAATTTAAACACATTCGAATATAGAACAGTTCCAAATTCAAAATTGCCGGGAAATATGGAAACGACAGAACTTAAAAGGCATGCCTATGTACAAACTACTTCATTACTATATTCCCCAGGATGAGGAAGAATCCGAAAGCACAGAAGAGACGCCTCGCGCCGATGCGGACGAAGAAGAACCCGAGTGGGAGTGGGAAGACGAAGAAGAAGAGGAGGAAGATATGCCTCCTGACACCAAGAAGATCAAACTGGACAGTGTCTAAACACTTCCTTAATCTTGACTTAAGTTGGGCGCTCGCAAGTTAACAGGATAAGGAAACAAAAGATAAACGTTTTCTCGCAAAAGCTGCGTCGCACTTCTGTCGAGTCAACACAACTCGTCTCAAAGTGAAGCATTGAAATAGGAGCTTTAATCGTTTTTTTTATGATTTAGCATTGACGCCTGCTTATCGTTAACATATCTAATAATTTTCTAAATGAAAAATTTGGACACGGATGGGATTCGAACCCGCATCATCCATGCCTCTGCGTGGCACATGACTTTAAACCCTTAAAGGCATGTGTGCCACGCAGAGGCACAAATGCCGAAAGCATTTGTAATTGGAGAACATTTTCACCATATTATGATATTATTCGGATTCGGATCGTATTTATCTAGGTTCCCATCTGTATTTTTTATCAAAATATCTTAAACGAAATGTAAGGGAATTGTATGTTTATAAAAATAGGCAAAATGTAATATTTCGCGTAAATTTCGTTTCATGTAAGCATTTTGAAGAAAAAAACAGCTGGAAACCTAGATAAACACTATCTGAATGCGAATAATTTCATGATATTGTGTAAATATGCTTCAATTATAAATGCTTTAGGTATTAAGTTTCTAAATCCGTTTTACGGGGACGGTAACTGAACTGACCAACCGAACTCGCCTAATATTGCAATTAACTTCGTGTCATAAATATAACGCCTCCCGAATGAAATGTTTTTGATGATTTAGCATTACGATTAAACCCTAGATTAGATTTAGCTTAGCGAGAACATAATATCTAATAGTTGTCTAAATTGTAACTAAATTTAATCTATTTTTTTTCCTTTAGAACATTATTAGATAGATGTTCCACTATCAAGTGTAACGTAGAGCACAAAACAAGCAACCTATTCGTTGCCTTTGTAAAATGTGCTTTACGTATAACTATTAACGCTCACTTTTCAATGATTAGCTTTGAGTCGAGTTGGTGTCGGGCGAATTATTGTGACGTTCGACGGCCCATCTTATTCATAGTGAGTTTGTATGATAAGAACAGGGCTGTCCCCCCCCCCCCACCTCTGCTGTTGCCTTCCCGCTTGGGGTGTATTGTGCATTTCTTCTTAGAACAAGAAGTGTAGTCAGGCGTCGAGCAAGTAACCAACTTCAAACGAAGTTGTTTGTTAGCTATACTTCTAGAGTTGCAAAACCTGCGAAATGAAAAGAAACATTTAATTTTATCATGTTACCTTAAAATTATAGATTTTAGATGACGGTTTCATTAACACAATACCATTCGCACTTTCACAGCTGACCTTAAAAAGCGAGTCTAGCTCCGGGTGCTGACTATGACGTCACTGGGTTAAAAAAACGTGGTAAAAACACGCTGCGCGTGATTTGCCGCAATGGCGTCGCGCTTTCTAAAACACAACGTATGTGTTTTAAGCAGTGAAAGAGTTAAAACAATAGTAAAGTTTGTATACTACTTGCTTGGCGCTTCTTAACACGGATTTCTATTAAACATAGGCCGTTTTTCATACAAAGAACCTTGTCAGTCTTTGCCAGTAGCAATTCGATTCGTTCTAACGTTAGTGTAATGTAAGCAGAGGACCGTTTCATGCTTATTTGTACTTATTTCGACATGGTCCATCAATATAGGTACTTGTAATTAACGTTAATATTTAGAAAATTTCACCTATGCGTCTATCAAATCAATCTATATTAATTGAGTAACGTCATTTACTTTTATAAATTAACTCATATATGTATTTATTACATTCTTCGTTTTACACTAAACGAGCTTTAGGCGATACAAGCATCAACCAAACCGAAATAAATATAATTAAAAATATGTATGTAATTATATTGTAAATAACTTCGTGTAAAGTTGCGATTTTTATTGTAATTAATGCTATTAAATCGATACACTTCCAGAACATAAGTCGACTGAGTCGCCTAAAACAAAATCAGTTAACTCCACTAGGGTGATTAGGAGTTAAGTGATTTTGAAGTTTTGCGACAAAACTAATAATAACAAAAATGTTTTCACATCCTGTATTAAAAGGTTTATTTAGGTATAACTTCTACATTTCATCTTGCTTCCATACCTAACCGTTGTATTGCTTGCTTATTGTATGAGGTAGTGCTGGACTCTGGTGTCAGAGATTGTCAGGCCGCCAGAGAGCCTTTGACATGGCTTAACCTTTTTTTTTATCAGTAACAACCGGGATCAACAGCTTAACGTGTCCCTTTCGAAGAACGGAGCGATGGAAAACCGCATATATATTAGAAAAGTCATTGGTGGAACCGGACCGAGGATCGAACCCGGTGTCGTTGGATTCTAACTCTCGCCATTATACCACTCTGCTACCATCACACAGTTTTGTATTGACATTAATGCGGCTGTCGCTGTTGCTTAGACATTTTGACTAAAGTGACTAAATCATAAATGCGAAAGTACAATGTTTTTGTTACCTCTTAGCTCCATAAAAGCAGAACAGATTTTGATAAAATTTGGTATATTGCTAATTTAGATCCATGAATAACACATAGGACACTTTAAATTATTGCCTACACGGGCGATAAACATTTTAACGTTAATACGTTTAAATTCTTTAGTCCTTATTTTCAGCCTGAAGACTGTAAATAAGGGTGAAGAGGTAAACCTTTTCACCCCCTTCTTCTTTGGTATTACCCTGGTAGACACCTATGTTTGTAACTAGCTTTCGCCCGCGACTTCTTCCGCGCGAACTACAGTTTATCGCGAAAAAAGCAGTAGGATATTAAAAATCAATGCAAAAGCATAGCACTATAGTATTGTATTCTCTTTGGCATCAAAGCGATCCTTACAGCGAGTAATCGTCATTTTCCCTTTTTCCTGTGGAAAGTTCCTATTTTCCGGGATAAAAAGTGTTAATCCTATGTGCCAGGGTATAAGCTATCTCCGTTCTAAATTTCATCAAAATCCTTCCAGCCGTTATCGCGTTAAAACTCCCCAAACAAACAACGTTTCACTTTTATATATTGGTGTAGATTAGATTGTAAATATCACTGTAATGAAATAACGCTGAACCGTACGCACCGAATTTAAAACATCTAGTTTACTAGTTGAACACTGCTAATTAGTTGATTCACGCTAGTTCTACCATTATCTTTAGTTTACTATTTAAACTAGAAACGACATTTGAAACAACTAGACAAATTCAAGTTGAACTCGCGTGGAGAGGGTTCCGTACGATGAATACTCGTATATTATCTCACAATATTAAGAGATTTACTTTGTTCTTTTAAGACCATAGACTTCTACAGGCTTTCATGTAGTCTATATGTAAATAACTATGTTACGTATTTGTTTCAAAATTAAAACTAATTTAAATAAAATTATCAAAAAAAATGAGACCCACAAAACAAGCGCTTTCATTTGATATGTCGCACGGTACCGTTTGCAAAACTTTTTTTATTTGGCTCCCAAAGTGACCCCCATATTCAAAATTCATTTAGTTACGTTACACGTCTGTGTTTGGGTCACAGAAATTCATACGCATACCAGATTTCAACTTAATCGGTCGGTCGGTAGATTGGAAGAAAATTGGCTGTGATAGACGGACATGCAGACACACACGTGTGATCGTATAGGGTTCATTTTTTCATTCGGACGTACGGAACCCTGAAAACATACAACCATGTCAGTCGTGTAACAAGCAATGTAGTATGCATTGGCTAGGATTGACGTAGTGACAAATTTACGTAGATTGACACGTAGTGTCCAGATCGGGAAGAGTGCGTTTTTGGTAGTTTCGAAATGTACATTTTTAACAAGCAATTCAGTTTGGCTTATTTTTTTTTCCACTAACGTCCCGTTACCCTACGGCATAAAGTGGCATTTCCTGTCTTGGAGCAAAAAAACCCGATGTTATTTTTTACTGTTTTCATGCAAAGCACAAAACAATCGAAAACATTTTAGATATCTAATTTCGCCCATAAACGTCCAAACCGAAACGCGTTCTTAAATGTTATTTTAGCCATTTGACTTAAATCGAACGCACTATTAGTCGCCGTCTTAAGAACATACAATTTTCATAAGTAAAATACAATGCAAAAAAGAGACACAAAGTCGCCTTTTTGTGTTGTATGTATGTGAAAAGTTGACCTTCAGATAAGCCACAGATCCTGTCTTTAAATTAACGGCCATAAAATTCCTCATCTCATGGCAATATTCATTCTAGTCTTAACGAACCAAAATGTTGTAAATTATCGAAAAATTAAATTAAATAAACGCTAGTTCTCAATCGTCAGGGTTTAATTAAGGGATTCTAGCATCTCGCTGGATTAGACGCTAAGGTTAGACCTGTGAGTCCACTGTCCTCTAGTTACAAGTAGATTCGTCTTTTAACAACACGAACTAAAAAAAAAACAATGTCGGTATAGCTAGCGGCACGTAAGTCTAGCGGTGAACGAAACGTGGCGGGGAACTTGGCACAGTCAGTTTTCGGGATAAAAAGTATTCAACATTTTAACACATTATATAAACTTTGACTGTGCCAAGATCCCCGCCACGTTTCGTTCACCGCTAGACTTACGTGTACTTAGACATGCTAAAAGATTTAAATGAAATGTTTACATCTTTATAAAGGCAATTTTCTATCATAGCATTTGCTTGTATTGTCTTTTACTCCATTTTAAAATTGCTGTTGTCGCTAATTATTGAAACAATTATTTAAAAAAACTTACTGCACTTACATTCGTATGCTGCATGATATTGTAAATATTAGCTTCTTTGTATGTTGATAAACATACTGGATTTCTGGTGAAATAGTACTACAGAGTATATAAATATTTAGGATAGCAGTGTAAGTTAGACCACAGAATAAATATAATAGTATAAGGTTAAACTTCTAATAAAGAGTATTTTTATTACGTCAGGATAAAATAGTAGTTGATAAATAATTAACATATAAAAATTAAAAACCTTTTAATCAATATTAAAACCTATGAGGCGATAGTAAATATTTTTGTAAAGTGCAAAATCTAAACGCGAACGAAAAGAGTGAACATCTCTTACTTACCTTACATTTTTGGAAATCCTTGCCTATCTCTAGATCAAACATTTGTTTGAGCAATATTTGTGAATTATTCGCAAATTTATGCATACTAATAAAATTGTATTGGCTAATAGATGCCTCTTTTTAATTGTATCGTGTTTTAAGATCTCATTTCTTCATGTAAATAAATCTGTAGAGGAATGTGTGTACAATTCTAATAATAAATTAAGTCATTTCTTAATTTAATTCTATAATACCTGTAAGATTTACGTATGAATTAATATGAAGGAACTAAAAAGTTCTGTAATTCTGTAGGTATTTTGTAAGAAGTTAGTAATTACCTACTATAGATTCTTTGCACAACTCACTCTGTATGCCAAAGAAACATTTAATTTGTTCACACAATCTATTCAAACACATACCACACATGTTATTATTTAAACAACAGTTTAAAGCGTTTTTAGTATTTGTATAGTTTTTTTCTTAAACTAGTATTAAGAACTTTGATTTTTGTTTTTTTTTGTTCATCTTACCATTATTCGGAAATTAGTTACAAAATTGTTTAAAAAAATGGAACATCGGTACGAAGAGAAACTAGGTGCATTCAGTTCTGTTAAAAAACAAAGATAATAAGATATTATATTAAAACCTTGTTATTAATCTAGGCATTGCTGTTAGTTAAAAAAAGGAATGTGCCCCTAAAAAGCAAATGTAATATGATCATGTAGAGTTGAACACTTTTTTACTTTTACGATCTCTTGCGCATAATTCTTCTTAATCTTGTAAAATAGCAGGTTATAAGTCGTAGATCTCTGCGCATATTTCGAACTTATGTATTCACTTAAATTCATCAAGGTAGGTAATTTAATTTTAAATATATTTCTAGCTCCAGAACAATACGTAATATACAAGATTTGATGTTAATCGTTTGGCTTAAGTTCGTTAATAATACTATTAAAGTTACGTGTTTAATGTTAAGTAGTATACGATGTATGTCATTTGTGTTAAAAATTGTATTTTCAACGTCTACAGTAGGTATTGAAGGGCAATGGTAATTAAATGCCCTGATCATAGAAGCTAGACTTTTCTTAACAGGCACGAAAGGTCATTTAGAAATAAAACGTGGTTGCTTCGGATTATAACAGCATTTCACTTATCAACATGTGAAAATATCGTTCTAATTCTTCAATTAATCTCGTTAATATTTAGAGTTGATTATATTCTATTTAAATTATGTATTTAATGTACTAATACATATTTTTGTAACTTGTTTTTCGGTGAACTTATCAGATGGAAGCCTTAAATGTTGCCTTGTAAGTAATTCAGATTTTTACGGTATTTGGTAAATTCGAAAAGGTTTTGTTTTGTAAGAACCTGTTGTGATTAATTTGTAGTAATTCATACCGTGTCTTAAATATCACGCTATAAATAATGCGAAGTATTTCATTGGGACTGATATGATTTATGTAATGGTTTAAGTTTATCGAAGTTTCGTTTAGGGGCTGCCACCGATTTCAAAAAAGAAATAATTTGTTACGACTCGCGAGTATTTTTTATCATCAGAAACTATTAGTATTTTTTTAAATAACGTGAGTCACTAATGCTGGAAAAGTACATTTAACAACGTGGACCACTAATACTGCAAATGTATATTTAACTAACGTGGGTCACGAATACTGCAAATGTATATTTAACTAACGTGGGTCACTAATACTGGAAAAGTACATTTAACAACGTGGGTCACTAATACTGGAAAAGTACATTTAACAACGTGCACCAATAATACTGCAAATATATATTTAACTAACGTGGGTCACTAATACTGGAAAAGTACATTTAACAACGTGGACCACTAATACTGCAAATATATATTTAACTAACGTGGGTCACTAATACTGGAAAAGTACATTTAACAACGTGGACCACTAATACTGCAAATATATATTTAACTAACGTGGGTCACTAATACTGGAAAAGTATATTTAACAACGTGGGTCATTAAAACTGGAAATCTACCTCACATATATTATTTACATCGAGTTTTTGATATTCCGGCACATACAAGCGCTTTGACCACAGATAAACGCATCTATGTTTATTATAATTTATAGTATTGGAACATTTCCAGTAGTATGTATTAGTATTGTTAGGGTCCATCAGTCATTCGTCCTATTCTATTCTATAATCGTACTTTCGTCCATGAAATGGTATCTTCACTCCGTTAGCTTCTTTCGGCAAGTTAATAAAGTATGCTCAGTCCTTCAGTAGCCGAGAGTAAAAATATATAAAAAAACGACAATAGTTCAGTGGGATAATTATTTTAACTTTATTAAAATTTGTAATCCCGTACTGGACACACTAGTGCCTACAAAATATTTTGGATTTTTAAATGTAAGTCACCACAATTAACAAAATGCCTTTCGTATAGAATTAAACAGTATATTATTCCTATATATCTTTTGCATCATTGATATTCACGGAATTGCAGTTAACATTTTAGGATTAGTTATGTGTTGTGGTTCTGCGAAAGTTACCAGATCTATTCATTTACCTTTTTTGGAGAGACGAGTGACTTTCGCAAAGTTAATGTTTCATATAGATACTTAAAGTGGATCATTATTATGTAATCGCTAGATGTTAAGATACATGTGTAGTGTCTTAATTACAGGAGTAGTAGATAATCGCTTATTATTGTTTAGTAGACAGATATCCTGGTTGTGTAAAATGTGCACTTATAAAAGATTATTTCTTGGGGGTTAAGATGCAAAATTCAAGTAAAAAAGATCTTGCCTTTTGTCATAAGAACGAGTAAAAATGGAAACGAAAGACAGTAGAGATATGAGTATGATATGATTAAAATAAATATTGAAGATTTGTCAGAAATGTTACTGGAAGCGAAATAATCATGTTAAATTTTGTCACATCGGCCTTAAATTTTACACGTTTATAAACTAATTGTAGCCCTTATCTACTTAAACCTAGAAAATATGTATTGAAGAGCGTAAGATCAGAGATGAGTTATGAAAAGCTGTGCTTGAAGACAAACTATTATTGTTGTACTTACTTATGTTTTGTAGCACCGCACTACAAACAATCTTTTAATTTCCACAAACTGACTAAAAAGCTCATCTAATGACTATATATTTTATTTTGAACGTGTTGTCGCTATAATTTGACCATAGGTGTAACCGCGAAGGTAAACGTTCTTCGACAGAACCATATACTTTAGCTACATGACAGTAGTTAGTGAGTATGACACACGGACGAGCTTACTATGTAACAATTGTTAGAATAAGCGTAAACTCGTTTTATTCTTAAATGTTTAAAAATGTGCAACGAAGTTCAGGGATCGCATTCCTGCTGCGCTGGGAGCACCGCCTGTCTGCTGCCAGCATAACTAATTGTAGACTGAGGGCTGTGATGTTTGTTTGACGTATGAGGTAGTGCTGACCTCTGGTGTTAATTTGTCAGGCCGCCCGAGGGCCTCAGACATGGGGCTTGCTCAGAGTGTTTGACCAAATTAGTCGAAGCGGCTGCAACGTCGGTCGAACCTCATTTGCCTGCTCTCATCAGCAGATATAAAAAACAAGTAAAAAGTGCGAAAAGTACTCGCAATTATGCGAAAATTGAATTACCCGATCCTAATGGGCACAGATAAGCGAGGTTCAACCCAATCCACCAATAAACCGGAGAGGTTTTGAATTAGCTTCATGTGTAATCAACATGACCTCAGAAGTCATTCGTTCATGAATCCTAATCGTAACACATCTCCGCGTAAGTGGACGGTCAGTCGGTCATCTTATCTTCATATTCTGCAGGAGTGTGGTCTCGGTAAGGAGAGAGTAGCTCGTAAGGTTTACATGTACGTATTTCATTGTTGTGTACCTATGTATATGTTGTGAGGGGAAAGGATGCGAAGTGACGACGGTCTGTAATGAGGGAGGGATGGATTTAATGTCTGATAATAAAGCTAGTCATGTGTTTATATTAGTGTTTCATTGAAGGTAAACCTCTCTTCCATTAGCATAGGTACAATAGTTTATGCCAGTAGGTACGTAGTAGACATACCGTTATGCTACACTGCTTCGTGCATGTGTATTCTAGGTTTTATGTAATTCCACGGAGCACCAAAATTCCATAGATTTTAACGTTCATCTACTGATTACTGCTAGCTACCTCCGGATTGCTCCGGCCTTGTACTATTTGGGCGATGTGACCGGAGATATAATGTCAGTCGCTACAGCAGGACTTCGGTTTTTATATGACACAAAAATTTACAAAATTCTTGTGATTAGCCACTGCTCAGATAGGAAAATTAGTTCTCGTTTAATTTCAATGCAAAGGGTGGTCTGCGTTGAGCACGGCTTTGTCCACACAAATCCAGAACTTGCTGTATGTACTAGCTCGGTTTATGAGAAAAACATCGGGTGACGCTTGGTCTAATGGACTCTCGCTTGGACAAAATGCATAGCAGTGGTTGCAACTTGGGAATGACCCCAACATAACGTGAATCAATATTATTCAGAACTGGAATTATAATTAATGCTTGAGCAAAAAGTGCTGGTCTATTTTGTCACTATAGGCACCCTATAGTGTCAAAAATAGAAAGTACTTTTTGCTCGTGTAAAGCTGCTGTAATGGTGTCTCGCCGGGATAGGTACGATAGCTCTGGCAGGCCATCCTCAAACTCGAGAAATGGCCTGCAACTTTAGAAAACCTAAAGTCACTACTCGGGAAAGATCTTGCCTAAAAATGACCGTATTGCTGAAGTTTGGATATCTTCGCCAAGAACTTTGGGGGAAAAGCCAGTGGGCATGCCGAAGGTAACCGCAAATGGTGTATAACGGGTGAAAAGTTCTGACGGCACCTGGAGGGAAAGTATCCTCAATATTGAAGTTGGCTAATTTTACTCAAGAGAAACATTCATTTATTTAATAAAATACCTACCTATAGAAATCGGAAAAGAATATCAAATTTTTTTGAAAAGTTTCTTAATGCTTTTGTGAATCGAAACAAACGCGAGAAAATATCTTTGTGTATGGCACCAATCGATACATAAAGATCAAATCTCAAATAAACATTGCATCGTAAAGGGATGAATAGGAAATCTAACAATCTATACCAATATATACAAGTAAAACGTTGTCTGTTTGTTTGTTTGGGGAGCTTTCACGCGATAACCGCTGGACGGATTTTGATGAAATTTGGAATGGAGATAGTTTATACCCTAGAATAAAACATAGGATACTTTTTATCGCGGAAAATTCCACGAATTCCGCGAAAGTTTCCACGGGAAAACTGGAACATGTTGAATACTCGCTGTAAGGAACGGTTGCCATGGAAACGAAATAGCAAGTCAGTCAAAAATCATCAAGAGCGTTGGTGCCACAAAGTAAGTAGTTGATGCTATACCAACAACAAGCCACAGAGGCCATAACCAAGAAGTCTAAGTCTACTTTTGCATTGGTTTTTAATATCCTAAAAGAACGTACCTTAGTAGCATGCTTTATTCGCGATAAACTGTAGTCCGCGTGGACGAAGTCGCGGGCGGGTAAGCTAGTAACTTATAAATTCAATGGGCCACGGGGCACACTTTTTTATAGCAGTGTAGCTGCTCTGCCCTACGTGGGCTCCTTCCGTAGATTGCCCGTTATCCCACGGAAACTGCTTGTACCGGGGCAAATGTAGCCTGTGTCCATCTGAAAGTGTTGCTTTCTATCAGTGAAATAATTTTCACAGTATACGCAGCTAGTTCCAGTCCAGAGATAACTCTTTAAAGTGTAAATAAAAACACTTGCTTTTTATTTTAACTCTTACCATCCATCGCAGGCACTACAGTTGGTTGTTTGCTCGTGATAATGGCACCTGCAATGTTGAGTTGGGGCTGTGCTATATAGACAACTGCTTATTACTCTATAGATCAGCGGTCTGGGCCCATAGAATTTATAAGTTATTGTTAGATTTCATGACCTTCCCAATGTTTACTGGAGAGATTTGATCCTTAGATGATTGACCCGTAAAAATACAGGATTTTATTTTCTCGCCTTTGTCTGTTCGAATCGTGGTTGCGGTAAGAAACTTTCATTAAAAATTAACTCTCTCTGCTGACCTTAACAAGCGAATCTAGCTCCGGGTGCTGACGATGACATCACAACTCACTCATTTAAAGTCACGTCTAAAAACACGCTGGGCGTGTTTTGCGCACTGGAGTCGCGCTTTCAAATACACAACGTATGTGTTTTTAGCAGTGAAAGATTTAAATATAGTTTACTTAATGTTTCCTTGGAAAAAATTAGATTACTTCAATATTGAGGGTACCTTTCCTCCCAGTCCTGTCTGAACTTTCCAGCCTGTATGTCAAATTGGATAGATATTTTCTAGTGACCAGAATCTTAGTAGAGTCAGAGGTAGGGTCAATTAAACAACTCGTTCTCGTAATAAATATTATTTCAATAATCCGTTCAGACGTAGACAATGTACAATCGAGGCGGAACACAAAATAATATTTACACAGATTATTATAAAATTAGGATAATGAATTGCACTGTCACACAGATCACATACCTAGCTGCAACTATAGCATCGAACCAGTACAAATCATATAAAAATATTTAAAATATCAACTGTTAAGTATATATAAGTGTCCTTATTCCACACCTTGATATCTAAAAATACATTGGAAATTTAATCAACATTTGGGCAATAATAAACTCGAACACAGTTAATGTACATACAATAGCAAGATAAGGTATAATAATACAATAAAATAGTTGGTTAAAATAACAATATTGATTGCGGCGACTCAACACCAACCAAGGCGTGGAGTAAGAACGATGGTATTATTTACAAAATGATATGAGAACATCCATCTTACAATTAATTTTAATCAATTTAGACAACAACAGCGCCAAAACTAAATGGCCAACCATAAATTAGACTAACTTAAAAAAAGCGAACGACCAAAGTTTGACAGAAAATCGGTTCCAACAATTAATATTTTTTTAAACAATCCAATTTCTTTGGTTCGACAACTAGCTAACGCAACTCTAGTGCCCCAACCTTCCGTTCCGATCGAAGACTAGCTCCCACCACCCGCTAACTAACCTAACTAATAAGGCGGTGTGATGTTCCTAGCGTACAACTAAGATAAAACTAATAATGAAATATTTTTGTCAGTTGGAACCGTTCCGTTCGTCTGCGGTTCGGGAGCAGAACGAGCAGCTAGCGAGCAGAAGCTATCATCTTATGCTAGCTGTCATCAAATGGCGAGCGCGGCGGAGCGCTTGTCTCTGTTCTTCCCGCGCGCGACTGTGCGCGCCTTGTTCGCCGCGTTATTCTGCAGATGCTGTAACAGAGATAGATCACTCATTATTTTTGGTATACTAGGAAAGCAAACAGGTGCATTATAATGACGCATTTCGCATCCTTATGAAGAAACCTAGATTCTGCGTCGAGCATGTTTGCTGATGCACGGGTTCCCGATTAATTTGCTATTGTGAGGTCCCGTATCAAGTCATTTTGGAACGGGATACGGCAATCAAATAATGGCATTCTGAAGTGTCTGTCTGAGGAGATGTACTGTCCTATTTTCAGATTTATGGTTTCTGTACTCATTCCAGACAAATTACAATTGCAATGAGCGGTTTTCCAAGTGACATTTTAGCATTATTTACCTCTCGCTAGATGGCGTTGGCGACAGTTTTGGTAACAATACCGTAGTATTATTAGGTATTCTGTGACAGTACTGTAGTTTGGTATGACCAAGGAAGTTCTCTAAATACATAGAACTTTCTTGAGTATGAACAAAGATTTTGAATTACGCTTACTGGCGGGTATGATTCCATTCTGCGTTCCCTTGTTTATGGCAAGTTGTGCGTCAGTTTTGTAGCAAATTCATTACCTATCGTATTTATGGTATGGTATGGTATGGTATTTTCTACCTTCTTGATATTCTACTTTATTATAGGGGTAATAAAATCTTAATATCTCAAAATAGCCAATATCATAATAATAAACAATAAATAACAAATTTCACTACACAGACAACTTGTTGTTTGTTTGATTTGCTCGTGGTTTGTGTATTTTTACGGTAAAACGCTGTTTTTACCTGCTTTCGATTACTACGTTCAGTTGAGTAAATACCAAAAGTTACGCGAGCGCCATCTCTTGACGATGAAAGAACTAAACTGACAATGCCTAATGGAAAACTGCTCATTGATTATATTTTAACAATAGCAAAATCAAGTTAGGATCGTATTTTTGAACGTATCTTATTTTTATTTTAGTTTAGCTTTATTTGCAATAAAGAATATTATTATTATTTAGAGATATAGCTTTCGGATTGTGCTGCGTATCCGTCAAAGTCTCGACGGACATTCCGGCGAGTGTGCGTTGGAATACAATTAAATTCCCTCGAGCCCACGCCATCATCGCACTGGACACACGAGTACAGCGACACGCGAGTATATTACGCATGAAGCATTTTGCTTTCTCATTTAAAAATAAATATAGATTATTCATTTCAGATAAAATCCATATCTTTTTTGGTAAAAAAATTATACGTCGACCCCCATTCAATGTCAAGAAAATCATTTGAAGTCTACAGGGAAAAGCAAAGAATGTTAAAATATAATAATAAACCTGTTTTTGTCTATTACCACACGGATGTTCTCCGCTTACAACCACAAAAACCATCATAGCTCAGTAGCTATGATGGCACTGTCAGTACAGTGCCAGATGAATTTGCAGGATGTGGATTTAGACCTTCTTGGTTTTTACCCTGTAGTCTTCATTTCCGCTCAACATATATATTTGTGTCCTTTTTAGAAATTTGTAATCCCCATTGCATGGGGCTCCTCTGAAATTTTTCAGATAATAATATACTTTCGGTAATCTCCCATCAACCCCCACATTCACAGCGATCACTCTCCATCCTGATTATTAATTGATTCTAATGCTCTGACCATAGAGTTTGACCACTATACTGGTGTTAGGTGACAAAGTGGTAAAATTAAATATGTATATCCATTTATTTCTCTCCATCCAAAGGTTACCTGGAAGAGATTGCTATTTAGCAATATGGCTGCCCATTGTATCTTTTAGTTATCTACGGTTTTTTACTAGGTGTGCACTATAGAGTTGTTGTATTGTGGGCAAAGACGCAAATCCAGAATTGTTGAAGAATGCCGTTGGAACACCCCCAATGAGACTTTGCGATAGATTTGCTGCTCGAGGGTGTAACTAGGTGGGCAATAAAAAGTGCCTCAACACGAAGGAGGTATCTGATTGAAGCATTAGAAACATTAGGCCATCTTATTATAGAACGACGGTCAGTGTGAATCTGACTTGAGCATACATTTGAATAGAGATCGTCATAGAAATAGACATGGGACGGGGGCTATGTATGTGAAGCTGAGCAATCGACAGAACAGTAATTAATATTTTATTTAATTATTGTTTTTAAGTCAGTGCTTTTTACAAGACTACTTAAAAAAGGAGTGAAATGTTCTCAGGGTTCATGGATGTCAGGTTCTTTATTCCACCATAACTTTTAAATGCATGAACAGAAAAAACAGCCTTGCTGCAATATGGCTCCAAATTCAATTTTACAATATGGGTATCAAATTGAAGGCCTTGATGATGGGCAAATTCTAACAATATATAATTTATTGGCATAAGTTTTTTTTGGCAGGGCAGGCGTGTTTTTTAGTTTACCCACTAGTTTTCATTGTCCACTGCCCGAAACTGGATATAAGGTGTCAGTATAATGCTACCGTTGATGCTTAATTGCTATATTGTTTTTTTTATGACGGATGAGGCAATGGTGTGACCACGATTTCACCTAATGGAAAGTGATGATGTGGTCCAAGGTATAGCATGCTTGCCTAGTAGATACCTATTCACTCTAGCTAGACGGTTATAATTTACAGGAAACGCTGACGAGGATAAAGCATTCCACTCCTTTGCAGTTCTTATAATAAATGAAGAAGCGTAACGAATCGTTCTTGTGCGAGGTATTTGTACCATAAAAGGATGGCACTTCGTCGATCGTCTGGTGATGCGGACTGTCCAAAATTTACACAACCGCCGTACTGTTGTGAAATGGGCAGCATTAGTAACAGATTGAAAGCTAACCCTTTGCAGTTTGTTGAGTTTCTGCACAGGTCCGAGCGCCAGCGGCTGCGCGTCGCCGAGGCCGAGCGCGGCGCGCAGCGGGCCCGCCTGGGGCGCCAGCGCCTGCAAACCTCCCGCGAGCGCCCCTGCCAGCGCGCCGTACGCACCGCGGGCGCCCCACGTGTCGCACGACACCGTCTCCGAGCCCACGCGGATCGAGAACGATGGAACTTCGTCTTCCTGAAATACACAGACCACATGTTAGACGATAATTACAAAATGTCTCAGATAATGTCACTGCTCATTTGATGCCACGACATCGTCGAAACTCTAAATTTTGATAAATTGATAAACGTAGTGAGTTTGTGAGTCCCTTACGCCCTTACGTGAGATGCAGTGATGATCTATGTTACGATATCATCATCATAAGAGTATATTCGTCCCCTAATGGACGTAATTCTCCTAGTACACTGAGTTGCGCGCTAGTTGTTCGAGCCGCGGCAGCACTAGTTCGATCTCGGTGGTCTCACCTCGAAATACTTCAAGATGTCCCTGAAGGTGGCGCGCTGCAGCTTGCGGTCGCGCTTGGCGCGGAACTTGTTGGAGTCGCGCGCTAGTTGTTCCAGCCGCGGCAGCACTAGTTCGATCTCGGTGGTCTCACCTCGAAATACTTCAAGATGTCCCTGAAGGTGGCGCGCTGCAGCTTGCGGTCGCGCTTGGCGCGGAACTTGTTGGAGTCGCGCGCTAGTTGTTCCAGCCGCGGCAGCACTAGTTCGATCTCGGTGGTCTCACCTCGAAATACTTCAAGATGTCCCTGAAGGTGGCGCGCTGCAGCTTGCGGTCGCGCTTGGCGCGGAACTTGTTGGAGTCGCGCGCTAGTTGTTCCAGCCGCGGCAGCACTAGTTCGATCTCGGTGGTCTCACCTCGAAATACTTCAAGATGTCCCTGAAGGTGGCGCGCTGCAGCTTGCGGTCACGCTTGGCGCGGAACTTGTTGGAGTCGCGCGCTAGTTGTTCCAGCCGCGGCAGCACTAGTTCGATCTCGGCGGTCTCACCTCGAAATACTTCAAGATGTCCCTGAAGGTGGCGCGCTGCAGCTTGCGGTCGCGCTTGGCGCGGAACTTGTTGGAGTCGCGCGCTAGTTGTTCCAGCCGCGGCAGCACTAGTTCGATCTCGGCGGTCTCACCTCGAAATACTTCAAGATGTCCCTGAAGGTGGCGCGCTGCAGCTTGCAGTCGCGCTTGGCGCGGAACTTGTTGGAGTCGCGCGCTAGTTGTTCCAGCCGCGGCAGCACTAGTTCGATCTCGGCGGTCTCACCTCGAAATACTTCAAGATGTCCCTGAAGGTGGCGCGCTGCAGCTTGCGGTCGCGCTTGGCGCGGAACTTGTTAGAGTCGCGCGCTAGTTGTTCCAGCCGCGGCAGCACTAGTTCGATCTCGGCGGTCTCACCTCGAAATACTTCAAGATGTCCCTGAAGGTGGCGCGCTGCAGCTTGCGGTCGCGCTTGGCGCGGAACTTGTTGGAGTCGCGCGCTAGTTGTTCCAGCCGCGGCAGCACTAGTTCGATCTCGGCGGCGAGCTCCGGCTGCGTCGTCTCCTCCGTCACGCGCTCGTACACGACGGCGAGCGCGCCGCCGGCCGCCATGCGCACCTGGAACGTACCCGGGGTAACTGTAAGTAACAAGATCAACTCCACGGGAACACAGTGTGAATGGAGACAGCACGTACCTCGATCGAGCAGGCCTCCAACATCTCCACGAGGCGCGGGAAGGAGGGCGGGTGCGCGCGCAGCAGCGACGCGGCGTGCTCGGGCGCCAGCACCGAGAACAGCAGCGCCCACCCGTCCAGCGCCGCTGCGTGCACGGCTCCCTCCTCCACCGCCGACCCGGACACCTTCACGCTGCCGTCGCCCTGGAAACAATTTTTTTTCAACACTCACTCGAGTAATGCCAGTAAACATATCTAGCAAGTTAATTTTACTACGCTAGTGTGATTTCTGTACACTTACCGCACTAGTGGGATATCGTTACAGTTTTTATTTAAATTACCACATGTCGCAAAAAGGTTTACTAGCATGAAGTTTTGTGAAATGACAATTAAGAAAAAAATAGATAAAAGAAGATAAAACTAAGCAATTTTCGTCTAGTTTCTTCAATAACTTTAAAACTATTTAAATTCTTTCATGTATGTACTATACACTTTTTTAACCCCCGAACAAAGAGACGGGTGTTATAAGTTTAGGGTGTGTATCACTGTGTGTGTGTGTGTGTGTGTGTGTGTGTGTGTGTGTGTGTGTGTGTGTGTGTGTATGTGGTATCGTAGCTTCAAAACGAATAGCCGATTTTGATGCGTTTTTTGTTTGAATGCTAATGTGATCGAGATGATTCTTAGATATATGGGGGGGGGAGAGGTGAGAATCGTAGCTTCCAAACGAATGGACCAATTCAGCTACGGTTTTTTATGTTCGAAAGCTTAGGTTAACGAGACGGCCATTAACTATAATAGGGGGGGAATGGGGGTGAGGATCATAGCTCCCAAACGCATGGACCGATTTAGCTGCGGTTTTTATGTTTCAAAGCGGAGGTATACGAGCTGGTTCTTAACGAATTTATAACCGAATTATATATATATATATATATATATATATTAATATATAATTATATATTTTAATTTGGGCTTTTTTTTATATTCTTGTTTGCCTCCATACTCAAAATTCATACATTTACATTAGACCGTGTTTGGGTCACAGAAATTCATATGTACCAAATGTCAACTTAATCGGTCCAAATTGGCTGTGATAGACGGATAGACACACAAGTGATCCTATACGGGTAACGTGTTTTTTCATTGGCTTCCGTTTCCTTGTATGCACTTCTTATCAAAATTACAGTTTACCTTGGGGCAAATAGATAATAATTGAACTCAAAATGTGCGTTTTTATATTAGCCACATATTTTTGTCAATTATTAATCTGAAAATCCGTTGACAGTGGAAAATAGCATTCTTTGTTTTCGTACATCGCCGGTCCGGTGCCATCCAAGATATGCGTACCCTTTGCCAACTTTCTCAGTTTGCCAACCTTTCGGACAGTTAGTACGACCCTTCCCATTTAGACTACTTTTTAATTTCCTTAGAGTAATAGTTACATGTCGTCAACTTTCGGATATTTTACTGTTTTTATTCGTCATTTGCCAATATCTTTCAAATATAACCTATCAAAGTTCTCAGTTTAACAAACAGCAAAAACACCTCGGACATCAAAAAGCAACAAAAAAAACATTATAAAATGCGATATTTGGTATTCCATAATAAGGGAAAACAATACAAATACATAATCTAACTAATTCTGTTATGTACCTACATAAAATAACGTATTATTTACTTAAAAAATACAAACGTCAATTAGTACTGTGTACAGTAATAACATTCATAACTTAATATTTAATAAGTAAGGGTAAGTAATATTTGTTGTAAAGTACTTACATAGCCCCAAAACTATTTTAAAGTTATCAGAAGATTGTTGACCTTATTGACATGTACTAAGTACCTTGATTTTAGATGAATTTTGACTAAATGATTAATGATCTTGTCAATGTTTCTATAATATGTACATAATATCAAATAAATTAGATAAATACATAGTTCCTAACTGACATAAGTATCTAATTAAAGTTTGTTATCTATTGTACAAAATGATGTCAATATGAGCCAATGCATTAGTAATGGAGTAATTTATATGAATGGGTTAAAATGTTGGCAAACTGGGAAAGTTGACGATATGTAATTATGAAATATGAGCTAATAAAAAAGTAGTCAAAATGAAAATTATTGTACTTATTGTTCGAAAGGTTGGCAAACTGAGAAAGTTGGCAAAGAGTAAGTTTATCCAATAATGGAAAAAATCCAAATAGACAACTTTTGCAGAATTAACAATCTTTTTACCTTGAGATAGCTCCCGCTGAAGATGGTCTCGTACATCCGCATCACTTCCAGTATCTCGGTGACGTCGTCCTCCAGCAAGTAGCACAGCACGGCCAGGGACGAGCAGCACTGGAACCACAATCATTACACACATTAGTTTTATTTTTATTATTTATTTTTTTCCCCGTGGTCATTTTATTTAAAAGTAGCCAATACGTGTTATTCCAGAACAAAAAGTAGTTTTTTGAAACGGTTGCATAATAAGGGGCATTAAAACACGAGATTGAGTTTTTTAATAGTATCACTAGAGTGTTTTAATAACTATTTATGTGCCGTTTCATACACTACTTTATCTACACTCATGCAATAGGAACATACATTTAATGAAGAAAAATAAGACGTAATATTTTCTTGTTTTTTCTGGTTAAAGCTCGTTCATGTTCGTTGCTGTTTGCGTGATGTCAGGTGGAACCAAATTTTCCTCACTAACACTGCTGTCGGACATATGTAATTAGGATACAACTTTTTATCAAGAAAAACACATTAAATTAGTTAGGTACTATTTTAAAGTAAATTATGGCGCCAAAATTCGGTCCACATCGAATTACGCGCCGCCATAGATAATAAATGGCGAAAGCTCGCGTTGTGCGGAACCAAAGCGGTGCTGTAATGGGAAAATTAATATATTATAACACTGTTTAGTTCAAAAAACAGAGTCATAATTTAAAAAAAAAACGTATTATAGACGTTCCGAGCGTAATGTATATAATTATGCCACCATTTTTGAGTTCATAATCCGGATTTTACGATATGAGTGTAGATAAAGTACAATATACTACATTTCTTCAATATTCGTTTAGCCCTCATACAGTTTTTTATCGATTGCTTCTCATTTTATCATCGGATTAAGATACCAAGTACCCAAGTTTTTAAGTAAAACCCTAAGCTATCCAACAGTGAAAGCCGCATCGCAATCGGTTCTGTAATTTTTACGTGATGCGCGTACAAACATACAGACATGATTTTAAAAAAACATTTTTATTTTATTTTAGCTACGTTGTATAATTTTTTTTGGTACTTGCTGTTTTATTATAAGTATTGAATAGATTTAAGTTCTAACGTGCACACTATGGCCTGGACTTGCACTGCTTACTAGATATCGCACATTATCATAACGTGCGCTAGCACGCGCGGTGTGCGGATTACATCATGGAACTCATGAAAGTTCAATGACTACTATCGGATTCTGAATACCACTTCGAGATAACATTGTACCTAGCTAACTGTGGCAAACAGCAGGGCTATTCTTGAATCCGCTTTCAGCCAGCCGGTTATCGGCTGGCATTCGAAAACGCAATTTGGGATTCTTCGACTCGATTTACTAGATGGGATTCGAACGGGAGCATTGGACTATTATTTATTCTGTGGCATTGGGAACTAAATGGAATTGAAATATACCGTTATTTTGTCATTCTCGACACAATCGTATTACATGGAATCCGAGTTACGTTCGAAAAGTTCTGTCAAATCTTCGATTCCTAAACGGTGCACGGAGAGGAATGTTTCTGTGATCGAGAGGTTAACATTATTGGGCTAGAAATAAAAAATACTCTAAAAACGAATACATAGTGACGTGATTCAGTGCTTATAACTTTATAGTGAGTAATTACTTGTGCCGATTACCTATAATAAGATATTATGTGGGCATAAATCGATGACATTATACCTATGCTTATGTTTTAGGTTATGGCGACACTTGCTGCTATGATTAAAGTTTTGGAGGAAGCTAAAATAGTTGATGCAGGAGAGCGGCTCGCTACTAAGTTGCTACGTTAGCGCTCAGTTCACAAGGAATTATAGGCTAACCAAAAGGTTGTTTGAAGATTTGGTTAGACAATTGTCTCCTTTAATCATCTCATCGCGAAGTCTTTCTAGTTAAATGCAAGGTACCTAAGTCTATATCTTGCGCTTGTCGACTTCCGCATTGGATGAGAGTTTTATCAGAATTATAATATCATAATACGGCGAAGAGTACCTAAGTAGGTACCGGCACAACTGTACCTGCTTGGCCAACGATTGAATGGGAATGGGTTGGGGGGAGGGAACTCCCCTGATTAGGTATGTTTTTTTTAATATATATTTCGTTGCTTGACAAACAATATGACATCTAAAATGCGTTTTTCATGTCAAAGTCGTAATTTTCAAAGTTGTCTCTGTCAATATTAGACAGCCAGTTATCAATATTTTACTCAAACCGCGACGCGAACGCGGCCATAAGCTATATCCTATATCATCATAACCAGAAACGGATAACACCGTCGTTAAAACTCGATCGCCAAGTGATATCAATAATCGACTCGATTCCATGGTATCGTGTTCGAGAATGGCTTTTTGTTTCCGATCTCGAGTTTGAGTGAGTTTAAATCACGAACGGGAGACGGATTCAAGAATAGGCCTGCAGATTTATTGAACGTCACTTTACGGACTAAATTATTACGGTTCTGTTTATAGGCATAGTTTAGATGACCGAAGTGAGAATAGGGACTGCGAACAAAATTTTCAAAATATGAAACCCAGTGTCGCCTGTTGCTTTCGAATATGTCATGTTTTCGGTAAAAATTGCACAATAAAAAACACCCACCTATTCATCACATTTATTAAAAAAAAGAAAACTATAAACGTCATTCGTCTCATAAGAATATACCTTAATTATTGTAGGCCAATATGGATGGTTTCCCTGGGCGTTTTTACGAACGTTCCTTGCGATTTGACATGAATATGTACATCAAGACGTACAGTCGTCACGCTAACATAGCCTCTCTACATAGAACAAAAATAAATTTCTTCTCTGTGGTTTTATAGTCTGTGTAGTTAAATTAGTTGAACACTCGAAGCTCCTGTGTGGATGAGGTTTGGCCTCTCTCTCTCTCTCTCTCTCTCTCTCTCTCTCTCTCTCTCTCTCTGTGTGTGGTTTGGATTTGAAAACGAATAACTTAAGTTGCTGTAAAAATTAACAGCGACCTATGACCGAATAAGTAAATACGAGACAAAGTTATACAGTCCACTCCTCCGAACAGTTCCCGTCGAATGTGTTGTATCGCAAATCTAATGCGTTTTAATTGTTAAGGTCTACATAATAATATGATATAAAATTATGTTGTCTGTAAGTTTTCCTATGTATATATGCATGAAGGAGGAAGTCAAGCCAGTAGAAATATGAGGTCCCTTACTTCAGTGCGCGTGTCGACGGAGGCCGACTTGTCGCCGGCGGCGGCGGCCAGCGCGGGCCGCACCTCGTTCACGAACTCCTCCGTGCCCTCCTCGCCGATCTGGAACCAAAGCATCAACTTTATAAAAAATATATTCGGGACAATTCCACACCAATTACCTAGCCCCAAAATAGGATACCCTGCACTATGGGTACTAGGTAACGGATTAAAATAATTAGATACGAATATTACATCCATGACTCAAATGCTTCTGAACATCACACAAATGATTGCACCTTACGGGATTCGAACCCGCGACCGTTTGATTTCGTAGTTTCGTGGATCATTAGCCACTAGACCAACCGGTAGTCATTCAGGGGCGAAATTCTTCCCAGAAATCTTTTGAATCTCAGGGAGAATGGGGTGTAATCACAGATGTAATTAAAACTGGAAAGATTAGGTATCCGCTCCTCGGGCGTGGAGCTCATGAATTAGGTGCAACGCACACAATTAGCCTTAGTCACAATCGGAGTGGCGCACGTGTAGCATGTGTTAGCAGTGTCTCTAATTCGCGCTACAGTCTGCGTATGTCTCTTTATTGTTCATGCACTTGAAGCTTGACGATGGGAATGTAGCTGTGTGGGTGTGTTTGCCTGTAGTTATATCTGGTCCAGTTTTTGTTTACGTGATATTAAAGCGTGACGTATCTCCCCCCCTTTAACTAGATAAACCTAATATACATTACACTCATTGTAATGTATATTAGGAAATGAAACTTGGCTGCCCTGACATTAGTGCAAGTCGCGTCACAATACATATTTAATTTGCGCCGTATTCAGTGCGGCACTGACGGTCAGGGTTGTTATACGTCGTACGTATCTACAATAGAGCTTAAAATAGAAAACAACTAATAAATTTGGTAGTGCACAGACGGAATGCCACGCGCATGCCGCACGCAGCATTGACGAATGTCGTCAAGGTCACGAGTCACTGCGTGCGTAAATTTGCAGTCGCACTGTGTGGGAATAGTATGCAACTACGCAATAACAACTATGTACGCAGAAGCCGACCGGACCACAGACTACCTAGTAGATACTAGGAAGTACGTATGCGTTTGAGAATGTTGTTTTACATTGGTCAGTGACTTAAATGCACACGGCCGGCCGACGGTATTAGGGTCTGCTTTAATATTTCTCTTTTTATCATTTCAACAGAATAGCGCAATTAGAGTACTCGGTAGTTTTCTGGGCGAGTGTGATGCTTCCTTGGTTACCTGTAGAGCGAGTAGCGGCGCCACGGCCGCGGCGGCTTTCTTCTCTGCGTCCCTGCCCCTGCGCAGCGCGCGCGCGACGTGGTCCGCCAGCGTGGCGCGGTGTGCGCACAGCACGCCGCCAAGCGCGCGCCGCTGCAGCGCCCCGCGCAGCGACACCATGGCGCTGGCGCGGGCCGCGTTGGCGCGTGCGCCGAGCGCGTCGATCATCTCCAGGACTTTCTCCTCGAACTTCTCTTGGATGTCGTTTTCTGGAAAGAGTTGCGTTTACTTTACTGACAAATAGATCGTGGGATTCATTTTTGATCTAATGGCGCGGTACGGGAGTAACGCCTACTGTTGGCTGGCAATCGGCGACGCGAGCGGTTCCGCGACGCTAGCGGGCGGCGCAGCTCGTGGCTCGTCGGCTCTTTCCTCCTCAGCTCAGCCATATTTAAGTTATAAGCCATCACATAAAGAATGAAGAAGATCAGATGAAGAGTTGCTGTGTCACAGTTAACCAATGAGAGCTCGCGATGCAAAAACTTGCTGTTTTTTTTTGTTTACACATTTGCCAGGCGTCCCACGACGTTTTTTTTATTTATATGTCCAGTTTGCATGGTTTATGTGTTGAGGAGTCGGACAATAGTTCGAGCTCGTCACGTGTTTCATGTCGTATGCGGAGTAATCCGATATGTACGAATATTATATACCAAGAATGTTATTATTTTGATTAGTTCCAAGTACTTATTTGTATTATTCTAACTGGTCTTGACTCAAATGTCACAACAACGGACTACGATTGTAGGACATACTCAAATGAAATGTAATTTTATGCCAAGTTTAGGTACATAGCTTAGAGTAAACTAAAAACAGACAAGAACAAACTAAACTGGAATAGACTTTATTGGTATCTTCCTCGACAACTTATTATTAACATATGAACACTAGTTAACCTTGGTCTAACCTAACAGAGCTACCGTGCACAGTGACTTTTATGATCAATAATATGTTGATTAAATTATTCGCGTTTCTACGCTCATGCAAAAAAGGCTACAATCCTGGCGCGTGTAGATTTAATAAGATTTATATTATACTAGCTGTGCCCGGGGCTTTGTCCGCGTAGTTTTTTCTCTGGGTTAAAAGTACCGTGTTATTCCAACACGAAAAGTAACTTTATAGTACAATTTACTACATTTCATCCATCATATAGTTATATTTATTTCTACACATCGGATTGAGATACAATGTAAACCAGTTTTTGAGTTAAATCCTAAGCTATCCTTCAGTGAAAACTGCAATACAATCGGTCCAGTGGTTACACATACACAGACCCTTGATTTTTGTTACTTACTGCTTTATTATATGAATAGATATCTCGGCCGCTTATAAAATATTCAAGGTTTACATTACTTCACGAGATTGTCTTATCGCGCCCGTCGGTGATAACCTTGCACTTACCAATTTATGTTTTGATAGCAATTATTTTTGTTTAATGATAGTTTGCAGATGTACGAGTAGTTGTACACAAACAATGTGAGCATTCTGAGCGTAGGTAGGAAGATTACAACTGTAATTTGTAATTCGTAATAAAGTCTTAGAACAAAGAAGTCGCCTACACCACAGAATAAATAATAGTACAAGCCTATACTAACAAATGTATATGTCGCTGTAAAAGCCCTTTCATTGGTTAATCTTAGGTTTTTACTGTTATAATTTAGTAAATGTTAGGTTACCATATATTATTTATTCTGTGGTTTTACCAGTGAAGGCTGGTAAATGTTGGTTTAGGTTTGGTTTTCTTTTTTGCCTGAGAGGGTTAAATCCTCAAGGATACCGCAGGAAAGCATTATTTAAAGGTAAGGTTAGGTAAGACTTTTTCAACATTTACCGTGTCTATGACGTAAATCTTAAGATTTAACAAGTGAATGGCGGTAAAATTTAGAAATGAACGATGATAGCAGAAATGTTCGGACTTTTAGCATTAAGAGTTTGTAAATGTTAGGATTAACCTTAGTTCGGACATTTACAGTAACATACATTTCATAAAGAAGAACATAGTAGAAAGGCGAAAATTGTGCCGTAACATAAGTATTCAACAAAACAATGTAATCATGACTGACATCAATTTAAAAATGAATGTGAAGTTAAAATTGCATCAGATTCAGTGCAAAGACAAATTGTTGTTTTTTTTATAATCTTATCTATATGGCTCTAGTTGATCCCACAAAATGATCATAATTACACGAGTATCGTCAAGAATCACGGACAAACCAGCTAAGCAAATATATTCGTAATGAAGTGATCCGACAAAGAACCAAAGTAACCGACATAGCTCTGAGGATAAGCAAGCTAAAGTGGCAATGGGATGGTCATATTTCCCGAAGAACCCATAACCAGTGGGGTAGACGAGTTTTCGAGTGGATACCTCGTTTAGGCAAACAGCGTAGGACGCCCTGTGGCCAGGTGAAGCAACGACCTGCTAAAAGCAGTTGGCAGAAACTGGATGCAGAGCTGAAGACCGTGTTCAGTGGCGTGCATTAGGGGAGGCCTACGTCCAGCAGTGGACAAGTATAGGCTGACGATGATGATAATGAAATATATTCACGAGCACGGAAGGATTCCTGGCTACATGGAATAAGTTATACACAGAACTACTTTCACATCTATAATATTACTGGCTTCACCCGCGTGGTCATTTTTCCAGGATAGAATTTAAAAAAGTAGCCTGTGTCCATCCTCATAATGCACCTATTTCGTCGTCGAATTTCACCTAGATAGGTTTAGTCGTTTAGTCGTGAAAAATTATTTGAATAGCTTGAAACTAAAACGAAATGCCGATTGCTGACGCGGTTGACACCTCTATCCATTGGCACTTGCGCGCGATAAAACTTACGCTTACGTAAGTAAAACGTAATAATAACCACGCTGTGATACGGGACATTTACCTAATAATAACCACGCTGTGATACGGGACATTTACCTAATAATAACCACGCTGCGATACGGGAAATTTACCTAATAATAACCACGCTGTGATACGGGACATTTACCTGATAATAAACACGCTGTGATACGGGACATTTACCTAATAATAACCACGCTGGGATACGGGTCATTTAACTAATAATAAGCACGCTGTGATACGGGACATTTAACTAATAAAACCACGCTGTGATACGGGGCATTTACCTGATAATAACCACGCTGTGATACGGGACATGTACCTAATAATATCCACGCTGTGAAACGGGACATTTACCTTATGATATGCACTTAGTTGTGTCACGTGTCAATAGCGAGTACATAAATATGCCTTCTACATTATATTGGGTTAATAAGTAGGTAAGAATGTTATCAGAGGCATTTCATTTGAGTGGAACGTGCTGTCGTTCTTAAATGGTAATTGATCATTGGAATTTTACTTTGGAATTTAATTACCTGTTTCGACAGACATTCTTGTAAGAATATTACTGCGGTTGGTAGTTGTAGACGTTTTATTTAAAAGCCGTTAAAGTTATCGATTCTAATTGTAAACGAAGCATATGCTAGGTGTGTTTTTTTTTGCGGGACGCGGGAGTGAGCTTTGCGGGTATTTAATTTCGAAGGGATTTTAGTCCCACGTCTCATCAATATTGTGATTTCATCGGTAAGTTGTCGGACTATAGTACACAACGGGCGGCTAATCCGCTGGGATTCTTGTTTTCTATGCTTTTTAATGCTACTTAGAGAGATGTTACCTAAATACTACTCGTATTTAGGTCAGAATTTCCGTTTACTTCGTGTATTACGAGTATAAAATACAGCATGTAACCAACCGCACTACCTAACACCGATTTATTATCATAATCTTCGTTTTCAACAGCTGTTCCAATGACACCGGCCTTGGCACAGCTGTGCCGTCTACTTTTTAACATAACTAATTAGTTGTTTTTTTGCGGATTGCTTTTTTGTATTTAAATTCAGTAGTGTCACGGGAGAGATACATTTCCTATAGCACTACTGGTAGTGCCAAGCAGTAGTGTCACGGGGGAAAAACGGTGCCAGCGACCAAATATCATATTTAGTCCGCTAAGTATGGGCGATAAAACAACTTGGATATTTGATTATCTATCCTAGCTTGGATAGAGGCTGGCAGATGTAAATGCTCTTGGTACTAGCCGTTCTCGTTCTAGCATCTAATAACATCGGGTTCGATTCTCAGCCCTAGCATCAATTCCTTAATAGTTAATATGCGGATTTGCCATTGCTCAATGCTTTAGGGGCACATTACGGCGTCGGTCCCGGCTGAAAACAATTGATAGCAGTTGTTCAGCTACGTAAGAACTTACGCGGCCTGACAACCCAGACGTCAGCACTTCCTCATTCGACACACATACGTAAATCTGCAACCAGATCGAACGTCCCCTTTTTGCGTGACGAGGGTTCCATACCCAGTGCATACATAGGCGCAGTGATGCCGAAGTGTGCATGCAGGGCACACTCCAATACACTCGGCAGTGCCAACTTAGTCTCTTTCAGTGTTCACTCCGAAAGCGGAAACGCGTTTCTGGAAAGCCTTACTTTCCACCTCAGGCAGCGGTTCCACATGGGTCCGGTACTGGTTGTCGTTCTCCTGCAACTCCTCGGGGAGGGTCACCTTCAATAACTTCAGCTGACGACGAAGGCGGGCGCGGCGCCGCGTCGGGGGCTCGCCGGGCTCTGTCAGACAACCGTTCGTACAACTTCCATTCTCCAACAGTTAAGCCACCAAGCAGAGGATTGGATAAGTTTCAATGCATCTGATGGGAAGTAAATATAAGAGGTTTTTTGTGTCCTAAGAGGTTGGGAAAACCGAAGAGGGGAGTAAATTACATTTTGTTTGAGAATCCTTTGCTGTGTTGCTTGAAGAACATTGTTTGTTTTTTGTCTTATGAGGGTGCTGGCCTCTGTAGTCAGTTTGTCAGGACACCCGAGAGCTTCTAAAATGGCTTAATGACTGCTATTAATCAATAACAGCCGGGTCCGACAGTTTAATGTGCCCAAAGCACGGAGCGATGGAAAACAGCTCATAACTTAGAAAAGTCATTGGTGCGGAGCCTAGGACGAACCTGGTATCGTTGGATTCTAAGACACTATTGAACAATAGCCTACCATCGCTTCGTGAAGGGCGAGACTCAAAAACCAAATGTCTCAGGGATTTGAACCCAGCGCAGTGGCATGCACAGCAAACAAAAGAAGGCTGGCGAATTTATAATTGCCAGGCGATTGTATAAACACTATAAACCACTAGTTGAAAATAAAGGGAGCGGAATGACTCGGTAAGAGTTCAAGTAACCAGTACCTGTGAATAGGAAGATAGTACCTAAAGATTAATGAGTAGGAGCGTTTTCTGCAGACAAACAATGACATTCACATCCATAGACCAAACACACAAAAGAACGCTACACACTCTATTAGTGTTAAGTTCGTTTATATTGTAGTACTGTTCATTATATTTAAGATATGTTAGACATATGCACGATATAATGCATTTGTATCGTTAAATCTCCAGTAGTGTGAGAATATTTATCCACTCTCTTTCCTAATCATTCAAACTTCACAAGTCCCCCTATTGTTCTTCAGGTTAAACAAATGCTAAACTTATAGATTATCTTATTGGTGGACAGTAAATCAATTTTGTATCATGATTATAGACAAGTTAATTGTATTATTACTCGTTATCTCTTCGTTCCTGTATTTATGTCTGCCCTTTTTTTAAAGTCGCAAACTAGGAAGTAAAGATATTATGTTTCATAACATATCACTTTTACTGTCGCAAACCGGGTAAACGCACTGAATGTCCTTCAGGCCTCAGGTTATTCACTCGCGCCGTACACTTGGCGAAACAGAAATGGCACGTCTTAAGGTCAGAGATGATGTTGATTCATGCGCCAATGTCTAAACGGACGTACTGAAATATTTACGTGACTACGATGTTTAGGTATCAGCATCACCATTATATAACAAAGTCAAAGTTGCCAGCGAGCGTTAGTCGGACTACGAGTATCTCAGAAACTTGTGGAATGTTTTGTTCCGGTTTCAGGTTTATTCCTGATGGTTTTAATTTATATTTAGAGTTTTTAGTCACGTGTTTCAGGGGGTCGCTAATAGGTATTTTATTCAGAAGACAGAGTGAATGTGACTAAATTACTAATAATAATTATATATAAGCGCCATTTTGGTTGCTAGGAAGTGTATACAAAGAGTGATAAGTAAAATACAATTATAATAGTAACTAGACAGGTAAAAATAAATGTTTATGCTATGGGCTTCAAATTTTTGTCCTGTTCGTTATAGTGCAGGGTAAGCAGGAAAGGTGACGCTTCTCAGGAGCCGATTTTAGTTCATATTTTCAATATATTTTTTATTAAACTTACGATTTTTTAAAAAACTATTCCTACTGAAGTATCTGAATGTTTGTTGGGATTACACACATTTGGTTTTTGCAAAAATATCTTCGATAGAAACTGAATGAAGTTGATTCATTCCATCGACAGGAACGTCGAAACGGGTGATTTTTAGGATACTTTAGTTTTTTTTTCTATAGAGACAAATTTAATTAATCGTATTTTGGTGACCACAGCCGGATAATGTATTTTATGTTTTTTGTTTGTACACATAAATAAATAAAGTCAATTAACCGTTTTCAAAGGTCTAGTTTTAAATATTCGTGAGGACGAATCGTCAAATTTGGATACCATTTCGCCTTCATGTAAGAACATATTATGTATTCCAAAGTCACATTAGAATAGTGTAGGAAGTATGACCTTGTACTATGAATTATTCTGCGTGATGAGTCAGGTGATTCAGAGTGAGTGACTCATGGAAAGATTGGGGTGACGCTGTTTGTATCGACAATTAGACACTTATATTTAGCTGAAAACAGCATAATATAAAATGCTACATCTATAATAACAAGGTTACCTGGGTCCTTGGTATTTACTCCCTTATTATTTTCTTTCTTACTTGTATCTACCTTTCTTTGTTTTCATATCATTCTTTGTCTGTTTATAAACAACAGCTTGTCACTTTTCTTGGCAAGATTCACCAATTAACTTTTATTCTAGGATTTCAGAACAGATTATTTTTAACCCACTTAAAAACAGGAGGTTATTATTAGAAACGGTAGGCTTTCAGGGTGGACTAATATAAATTTCACAAAAATAGTGAAGCCTTTTTTTTGGTAATCTATTTGATGTCGGATTTTTTCATCAATGAGGCATTTGGGTTTCAAGATATTGGAGAAAAGCCACTAGCTGTACCCGCGACTTTGCCCAAATTTACATTTCTCTTTGTTAAAAGTAACCTATGTGCTATTCCAGGACCAAAAGTACGAAAACTACTATTCATTAAAAAAAAACATGTGTTAAATAGTTTTTTAACAATTGCTCGGCTTCTACTCATTAGATTGAGATACCATGTACCTACACCAGTTTTAAATTTCAAAACCTAAGTTATTGAATAGTTGTATACGCATCGCAATCGGGCCTGTAGTTATTACGTGATAGGCGAACAAGCATACAAACAGACACAAGATTAAAAAAAGAAATAATAACTTATTTTAAGTACGCAAGACTACTTTTTTAAATTATTTCCTTTGTACAAACTATTTCGTTCCTATTGCTTTATTATAATTTTATGCCATCTCAGTAGCATTAAAAAGCCATGTTGATTTCACAATAAACATTTAAAACTTAAAACATATTTCATGCTTCTGCAATAGCTGCAGCCTGCAACACAATTCGTAGGACGAGAACGGAACAACACAATAATATTATGCAGTGTTTACTGAATTTCTTTCAAGCCTTGGTTGTTTTTACGAATGACGTCATCAAATCCACGTTTTGCAAATGTGTGTATTTGTAATACTGTCGGAATACAATTATAATTATGTCTATTGTGTCTCGAATTTAATAAATAAGCGTTAATTAACAAACTCATTAGGCAACATTCAGATTGAGTAACATGACACAAAGCCTTTGATATCATTGGAACATTCTGAAACAAACCCTTGCCAAACCCTTACTGTTGGGAACTTTATAACCAATCAGCTATATGCATACTGTTATGATAATATTGTATCACTTATATTGGTGTGGATTGACTTTCTGGGTGTTTGACTTTCTGCATTTTTGACTTTCTGGGTGTTTGACTTTCTGCATGTTTGACTTTCTGTGTGTTTGTCTTTCTGCATGTTTGTCTTTCTGCATGTGTGACTTTCTGCATGTTTGACATTCTGCGTATAATTCCTTCATATTACAAAAAAAAAACACCAATCATGAACAGTACACATATTGTTCATTTGTGATTTATTGATTTGGTTATTGTGTATTACTCGGCTTCTACTCCTCGGATTGTGATATCAAGTACACCAGTTTTTAAGTGAAGCCCTAAGCTATCCAACAGTAAAAACCGCATCGCAATCGGTCAAGTAGTTTTTAAGTGGTGAGCGAACAAACATACAGACACGTTTAAAAAAAATGATATATTCTTGTTCAGTACCTAGCTTATTTTAAGTACCCTAGGCCATTTTTTTTACTATATTTTTTTTACAGATTTTTTAGTTCTTTCTGCTTTATTATAGGTATAGAAGTATTACCAACTTTGAGGTAGGGCACATTAGAGTCTGTCTATCTATCACCCTCAAGTCCCTTGCAGGTTGTTTCTTCAGTAACCCTTGAGTGCCAGTCCCATACTAGATTTAGCTTCTCTACCACTTTCAAAATGTTTAAATCTTTAGGTCTAGAGGCTGGGTTATTCAACTGGTAGTTAAAGATCTGCGCTACGTTTGCTAAGCTCTTGTCTTCACACAAGGACTTGTTTATCCTAGCAGTTGCCCAACGGCCAGGTGTGACTGTGAAAAGAGGCAGAAACTGGATAAGAAGAGCTGAACACCAGGCTCTGTGGCATTCATTGGTAGAGGCCTATGTCCAGCAGTGAACAAATACAGGCAGAAGATGTGTGATGTGATGAAGGTAATGGCCTTCTCCCATGGCTTCTATCAAAACTTAAGAAGAATATTTACCTGGATCTTCATGGTTGCTCTTGAGGTCAGACTGCAGGGATGCTTCCGAGCAGTTGTCAATGGTCATGTCGATGCCAGCATCTTCGTCTGAAGAGTACGCCTGCTCCGTCCGCTTGTGCTCTGGAAAATTTCATGGTGTTAGTAACATCTTTAGAAAAGGCTTGTGGTTTATGACTAAGTAGGTATTTTTATACTCTAGACAAGAAAAGCAGTTCATTGGCCTGATGGTAAGCACCACTCCTGCCCATAAAAAATGTTGCCTTATGTAATCTTGCATGAGGCTGCAATGCACTATTCACCCTGAGACACAGGTTATAAGACATGCCCAGTAATTTCCTTGGCAGTAGATTTATCCTCCCACATCCACGTGTCCCATGGCTGACTGCGTACTAATAGTAAACATATTATACATATTTATTTAATCATAGTAATTTCTCTGGCTTGAGAGTACCCTATGTGCTATTCCAGGACCACAGTTTATTAAAATACCACAGTAAACCAAAGATTTGAACAGCCAAGTAAAGTCAAACCCTAAGCTATCCAACAGTGAAAACCGCAACGCAATCGTTTCAGTAGTTTTTACGTGATGCGCGTACAAACAGATAGACAAGATTTAAAAAAATGATATATTCTTGTTCAATTGCATATTTTTTGAATTATCTTCTTTGTACAGACTTTTTCGTACTTATTGCTTTATTTTATTTTATCATTGAGAAGGAAAAATATTTAATTTTAAAATTACGAAGGATAAATAAATAGTATACATAATATTATATCCAACAAATTATGATTTTTAATCACTATACATTACTTTTCATACAAATTGAAATTATGACACATATGGATGTGTTAAGGTTCATAAAATATGATGTTACGTAAATATTGCAATTTTTTGTGTACTAACAGACCCTGATGAAATATAGTTTCTGTATTAAATTAATTTTCTTTGGAGTTTCACAATATAAATATAAATTAAAGTGACTTATACTTTATTACAACTTCCACTTAATTTCTGAACGAATACATTCAGTTATCTGACTGGTACCACTAGCTTCTTTCTGATCGGTGTTGGGTCTGGTGTCTCCGCTAAATAATTTAATGTGAAAAATCACTAAAAATGTGTCCTTTTTGGGGATTACTATTATTAAACCGATAAACAAAGTCGATTTAAATAAAACTATCTATCTTAGTTTATTCTAATAGAAATCACTTCAGTATATTATTTTATGATTTTAGAAATAAACAACAATTTTATTTTTTTATCCTGCTTATACGTTAATTAATTATTTGTTGTATAAACGTTTCAGTGGTTTAAGTACCAAGTTCATGACAAGAGCCGAGATGGCCCAGGGTTCGATTCTCAGATTGAGTACCTAAGTGCCTACTACTATAATAGGTATAGGTAGGTAATAATACTTTATAAATTATATTAAACATGATCATAAAGTGTAGGTACCTAAATAATATATCAGTTTAATAATTATCTTGGCTATATTATTCCCTTGACCATAAACCATGTCATAATCTAACAAAAGTCACATAACCACAAAAGCTAACTTTATTTCCTAATAATTTATTTTTGAAAAGTTCCCAGAAAAAACTAATAACACATAAAAGCTTCTAACATAATGCTTTAAAAATAAAAATAATGTCCAGTTGTGTCCGCAATAATTTTACATCAAGCATAAGTCACTTTGGAGATCTGGCATAGTTCTTTACACAATATGTAGACAATGAATAGAGTGAGTGTGCCAAATGTAAGGTATCCTTAGAATTTTGGGAGTATTGTGCTAGTTCTTTTAGATTGTTTATGAAGATTAATTTACTGTTGTTTTTTGTTTACATTGCATTTCATTTGTTAATGTTTAATATGCTGGACTCACCAGCACATGAATCTACCATAGTCCTTATCCTCTCTATACTTACATACATACACCAACCAAACATTTCTATGTTAAATTAGGACAGTAAAACAATTACCTATCATCAATAATGAAGTGGCTTATAAACTGCAAACATTTCTTAGGTATTACATATTTATTTATTTTTATCATCAGGTGAGATGTTGACTAATGCTAGTCCAGTGTAGTACTACAAAGTGCAGCAATGAAATACCGTGGAAAAGGGTGACTTGAAATTGCAATGTTGTGTCACTTAACAATTATGACAATGTCACAGCACAATAATCTAGGTTCAGACATTATGTCAATAATTATTTACTGTGTAATTTAGTTGTGAATATTGTGTTGTGTGTGACAGTGTGATACAGGAAATAACTTGTGTGGTTGTGTAAAATTACATAATTGAGGCAATTTTGCCTAATGTACCAGGTGGGCATTCCAAGGCTACACAGACCTTTCCTTATCAGATTTATAAATCACATCTGCAGAACATGCATGCTTTTTGCAATGATACCTTCATTGCTATTTGACATGTAAGTATGTACCTCACAATGTTATGAAACTGTGAAAGTAAAATTTGTATCGGAGGTTGAGCTGGCTTGCGAAATATGTTTCGCAACAAGATCAAGATCGGACCTATGCCTAGCATATGGTGACTCTAGGATATTGGCATCGTTCTAGTGGCTAGCGGCCGTGAGCCAATACATTAGTCGTCATTATACGTCCCGCGGAAAGCCCGCCACCACAAGGTCGCCGCGTGATCTCATTCTTAACGAATTCCGCAAATTTCTACCATCTTGAAATAAGTAAGAACATGGAACGAGCAAAACTTACCGAATTTTCCTTTTCGTTTTCCTTTAGGCATGGTGATAACTGAATGAAGCACTAAATACAGGAAGTAAAACCTAAAATATGGTACTGTAAATATTCACTAAATTTAAACTAAGTTTGTCACTCGATCAAGACGGAGAAAAGTTCAATATATCAGTTCTTATAGTATGATTTGGGCACTGAATGCAACATAAAACTAAAATTTCAGAAAAACTTTTTAACATGTTTAATCGCGTATCATGCACACTTGACTTCGCTTTGCGCAATGCGCTGTCACTTTTGGGTTTGGAGGTGACTGGCGGGGGGATTATATACGCCATCTTGAAATGTAGAGTTGCCACTAGGACAAATCAAATTTCTACTTACATACATTGATAAGATTTACAACTCGGAGGAAGTTCGTCCTCCTAGGTTTACAAAAAAGATTTGGAATAGTACCTAGGTTATGTTGTTACTAGCGATGTGGTGTTTGTTCTTCCATTTTCTAAGTAAACACCTTTAACCATTCTTTTAGTTTTTTTTTACTGGTAACTTTCAGCTAGCCTCACTGCTGCTACGCTAGAGAATTTACCTTCTTTTAATATTTATTAGCTGTACCTGCAGCTTCGTACGCGTGGTAATTTCACTAGGTTAAAAGTACTCATAATTATATACCTACAATAACAATATCAAAACATTTGATCAAAATTCCTTCAGGTGTCAAAAAGTTTTTATCGATTGCTCTGCTTCTACTCATCGGATTCAGATACCAAGTACACCATTTTTTAAGTCAAATCCTAAGCTATCCAATAGTAAACCGCATTGCAATCAGTTCAGTAGCTTTTACGTGATGCGTGAACAAAGATACAGACAAACAAACAGACAGACACGAATTTAAAAAATGTTATATTCTTGTTCAGTAGCATATTTTAAGTACCAAGACCATTTTTTTTAATAATCTTCTTTGTACAGACTTTTTCGTTCATATTGCTTTATTATAAGTATTTATAACATAAATATCAATAAACAAATATTTGTACCTATTATTTTAATTTTAAATAAGTTTATTTAACATTTATAATAAATGCAGTAGTGATGGCATGGTGAAACTTAGAATGGACTATATTTATAAATATTTAGCAATTTTTTTGACATTATCATCTTTGTACAGACTTTTTCATTTAATTTATTGCTTTATTATAAGTATCGATTTAACCTCTGCGTGCCCCAGTAGCATAATGGATTTCGTACGCTTAAATTTTATTGAAACACTGGCTGAGACCCAAGGCTTTGCCCGCGCCCGCATACTATGTTATCCACCCTCGTTCTTTTCTTTATGGATGAAATTTAAAAAAAAAAACATATGAGCCGTTGCGGGACACCTGGCAGATGTGTAAACATTATAATAAAAATAACGAGAAAAGTTCACCGCGAGCTCTGATTGGTCAACTGTGAATCAGCAACTATTCATCTGATCTGAGACATCGGCCTAATACCATAAGTCTGGTTGGCGTAATATGAGATCGTCCGTCTGCAGGTCTGTAGTACTGGAGAATAATTTCCAACTGGAGTGTTTACATTGAGCACATATAAAAAATATGTGATGGCGAATAAATTTAATGAGAAATGATAATATTATTACTTTTTTTTATTATATTGTTACGCCAGTCGATTCTTAGAAAAACAGCAGGAGCCGCGGTCGGAAGACGCAATACACCTTCTCGATCACACCAGTGGAGCGTAGGTACCTACAGAAGTTTCCAGAGCGCGCGGTAGGTATATACCTACGGGCGCGGCAACATCAAAGGCGCCGCTGGCCTTAGGTACCTACAGGAGCGGCATGACATCTAAGGCAACGCCGGCCTTAGGTACCTACAGGCGCGGCACGGTGCGGCAACTTCAAAGGCGCCACCGACCTTGAAAGTTCAAACACCTACCGACTACCGCTAGTACATACGAGTACGTACGAGTACCTTCAGGAAACGTCCGTCGAGGTATAAATAGAGCGCGCATCGACTGCCTGGGACAGTATTGACTTAGCTTTCGGAACGAAACGATCAAAGTGATTCGAAGCGAGTATTCAGTGATAATTTAAGAGAGTACAGTCGAGTTAAAGAGTGTTTAAGCGTTATTTGTCGGATTAATTTCTTTTTGTGGTTTTTCGAATAAAGGTGTTAATTTTTTGGTGTAATTAGCGTACATTAATTTTATCTGAACCCCAGCTCGTAACAATATATTAGTGTATTACTTATAATATTCTTATGTATTCTATAGTTTTAGTTTTATTTACTCTTATAATTTTAGTTTATAGCTACCTATTTCTATTCACTTAACGTAATTTTTTTTACTGCACCGCTACCACTTTTCTTGCACTTCCAGGTTGACTGGTAGAAAATGCTACTTAGCATTAAGTCCTCCTTGTACATTGTATTTGTGTGCTAAGCCATAAATAGCCGAGCTGACTAGCCTAGGAATATTTCCACCTGTTTAGACTGTACGTTGTTTTTCAGTCAGTAAGTCAGTATGTCATGGTCACGGTAGTTTTTTTTATTATTAACTTTATTTTTACCCAACTAAGAATACGGAGGGTTATGATTTTTGGCTCGATTGTCCAGTCACATAGGAGTTTTTTTAAAGAAACTAGCGTCCTTGGATGCGCCTGTGGAACTCTTTAAAGTTACAGTTTAAAATATAAAAATAACCAGTTTCCATCATGAATATGATGGGTATAAAATTCAAGAGCTTTGTAAACAATTTCTAAAATATAATAATAATAATATATTCGGAACAATTCCACACCAATTACCTAGCCCCACCAATTAACTAGGATAATCTGTACTATGGGCACTAGATAACGGATAAACATACCTAGATACAAATATTACCATCCATGACTCGGAAACAATACTGTTTACGATGTAGAGCAAAATTTAATTTCAAGAAGTAAATATGCGTGCAAGTTTATATTTATTTTATTTTTATTTCAGTCTAGGCAATCGTTTGACCACAATTTCACCAGATGGAACGCGATGATGTGGTTGAAGGAGCAGCACGCTTGCCTAGTAGGAACTTCACTTTTGACATGAACACACCTGGGTTATATTTTACCGGAAACACTCTCTAGGGCAGAGCATTCCACTCTTTTGCAGTTCTTATAATAAATGAAGAATCGTAACGCTTCGTTCTTGTGCGAGGTATTTCAACCATAAAAGGGTGGCGCTCTGCCGATCGTCTAGTCATGCGGTGATGGAAAGGTGATGGGGGAATCAGATTATGCAGTTCTTGTGCACACTCTCCATAGTGCAATATGTAGAATACCGACAGGCTTGTGACCTCACGTCGATGCGCCAAACTTTGAAGCTTACTCTTTACCAGAGTATCATCCCCAATGAGCCCCATAGAATGTATCTCTATTGAATCCAAAGACTCGAGCTAATACTCGGTAGAACCGTCCCAGAGGTGGCAGCAGTACTCCAGACAACATTGAACCTGTGCTTGATAAAGATTCAAAAGCTGTCCCGGTGTGAAGTACCGCCTAACCTTAGACAATATATCAAGTTTCTTTGCAGCTTGGCTTTGGATTCAGTGTAAGACCCAAAAATTGAGATTGGATGTGAATTAGACACTCAAAAACTCCAGATTTTTCGCCTATTGGTATTGTTACACTTCGGAAAGACGGAGATCGGTTTAGAAGACTCTTTTTAGCAGAGAACAAACACACTTGCGTTTTAGTAGCATTGAACTTAACCAGGTTGGCATCACCCCAATCGGACATGGCTTGTAATGCTTAATTCAAACGGACTACCAAGCCTCTCTCTGAAGCTGGACAGTGTCGCAACTGGCCTGAGCTTTAAAAATGTATCTCTCAACTACAGTGCTGTCATCTGCATACCCAAAAGTACTGTGCATCAGAAGGTCATTAATAGATTCATTATTGCACTAAAAAACATAAATTATGGCACATCAACAATGACCTTAAAATAGTAAAATCGGTGGCCTTATCACTAAGCAGCGATTTAATCCAGGCAACCTTAGATTAGAAAGCGAGATCATGAACATTGATGAACGATAGTGTGCATATGCAAGTATACATTTACTGAGATGTATAAATTTGTATTTTTAGTTTAAATTGTTGTTATTATTAAAATATTACTTATAAATACCATAAGTACAATATATAAAATATTATAATGTATTATTAGTAATGTATATATATATATTAATAACACATACTAAAATAAATAGGAATCTACACACAAAAAACATTACACTACATAAGTATAATAAATATTAAAATAAGTAAATACAGCAACATGTCATAGCGTTAAATAATAAAAGTTTCTTACCCGATCTTTGAAACATTGAAGCGATGTCGCTTGCCTTATGGTTACTGGCAAAGAGTTCCATAGTCTTGCTTGTGAAGTAAAAACAGTACCTATAGTCGAGAGAACAGATCCATAAGGTACACCGGCACTGATAACCATTTGATCAGACGAGCAGCCCTCTAGGACTACTAGAATCGATCGTTCCCTCAAAAAAACAGCTATCCAATTCCATAACCTAACATGTAATCCATAAGAGGGAAGCTTGTTTAAAAGACCATTGTGCCAGACCCGATCAAAAGCCTTCAAAATGTCAAAAGAGATGGCAAGCACCTCGCTATGCATCTCGATGGCTTCGCTCAGTACATGAGTGCCAAACGCGAGAAGATCACCAGTAGTCCGGTTTCGTCGAAATCCATATTGCTGGTCCTTGATGAGATCATTGTCCTCAAAGTATGCCAAGAGCCTGATGTTGATGACACGCTCCATACACTTACAGAGTACGGATATTATCGAGATGGGGCGATAATTGGCCGGATCAGCACAATTACCCTTTTCAGGTACTACTGTTGTACATTGGCAAACTTCCACGAAACTTTCATTTTTTTTTGTTGCAGTCTAGTAGTTGGTAGTTGTAGGTTTTAATTGATTGATTAATTTCTATTGAAAAAGTTGCTCTTGCTGCTATTAGTGGGACTGAGTAGCTCAAAGTAGCAGGACTCCGGTGGGTCGAAATTGGTGGGTCCATGAGTGAAAAATCTACTTTTTCATGGATTATGTTCTACGGGTGACACACTGAGGGGATAATAGCATTTAGGCTACCTGGCAACATTTTAAAAAGTGGTGTTTTCATGTATTTGGTAGAAATGGTAGAATTCTGTAAAATAATGTTGTGCAATCATGAATATACGGAAACAAAGGCAACGCAAACTATGGGATGGGTATTTCATAAATTTCACAATAATAAGACAAGTCTTTACAATAAAAATGAATCACTTTCAAAGCTTACAATTTAAAAATGTTGTTTTTTACTTTTCATAAAAGGTTGGCAATCTAGGTAGGTACTTACTACAAGTTTGTATGTACTTTATTTATTACAATTACAAGCTAGATACAAGTTATGAATTTTGAGGAAGTGTGGTGCTTGACTGGTGCAGTGCAGCTGCATTCACTACAATAAGTATAGGGTTACAAGTACAACACAGAAGATAGGTACTCTTAGCGAAGCGTATCGTATCGCGTATCGAATGGCATCATATTATGTTCTAGTTCAAAACTAAGATAAGATCCTAAAACATAAAGTAATCATTGACCGGGCACCTCTGCTCTGTGCTCTGCTATCTATGTACCTACTAGAGGTTAGGTTTTAAGGTTTAAAATAAATGACCAAGTGCAAGTCGTGACTCGCACATTCAGGGTTCGATAGGTAAATAGATTTTATTTAAATTATAGTTATCTAGTTAACTAGTCATTTCAAGAATCATAAAATCAAGTTACTCGATTAATTAATTGTAGAAAACATTGGATTACACTTACCAAAAATATTTTAGATTTAATTGGAAAGGTTATTATATAGCCCATTATATCTCATCAAGGCATACCCACAAGTTTTTAGTATTCTTTGTGTTAATACTTATAATAATTGTTTTAGACTACCTATGATTACTTAGTTTGTACTGTTCTTGAGGTAGATCAGAACGTTAGATTTTGATGCACACTCACACCTTTACAAATAATAGTCTAAATAAAGAACAACCACAAATAAAAAAAAATATCTCCCATTATAGCTAAGAATCATTTCGATCACATCAGCTTTCCAACATAAAATACTGCATCAAAATAGGTCCATTCGTTTGGGAACTACGATCTTGACTTCCTGTTATAACTAAGAATAAGAAGCATATCGATCACATCAGCTTTCAAACAGAAAAAACACATCAAAATCAGTCTATTCGTTTGGAAGCTGCGATGCCACAGACAAAAACATGGATACATACATTCATACATACATACACACCCTAAACTTATAACACCCCTCTCTTTTCGAGTTCAGGGAAAAAATATTGTGTTCTACTCAAAAAGTTATTTTCAACAATAGGTATAATGTTGGATAACTGGGATGGGTTAGGCTGTAGATTTTGCCATAAATAGCGCAAAAGTGACGCAAAATCTTCTACCTTCTTCTTAACCTTTAGTCGGTCGTGCTTAGAAATTAGTATTTAAATTGCAATTAGCAATAACTTTAAAGTAATAATCTCTGGCCACTGCCACTTCATCTTGCTAATCCGTTGGTCTATGTCGGTAACTTTCTTAACGCTAACAAAACGCTACGGAAACGCTATGTCGCAGAAAGTTATAGTTATTGCCGTAAGATAATTATTTTCGATGAAATATAATTATATACCAGAAGATAATATCGTCTTGTATGAATATAGATACATACCTATAGGTCACTTAGTATTATTTTCAACATTTGAGATTTTGCAAACCACAATTGCATATACACCTCTATTCGGTAGCGCAAAAGATGTAGCGCAATTTATACGCCACTGGTATCGCAGTAGTGGCATAATGGAACTTCTGTGCCATCGTGGCGCAAAAGATATCATAAATAAAACATTAATTATGCTACCTTTACAGGTAAATTTAGCCTTAAGCCATCACACACAGCTTATGGAATCGTGCGCAGTAATATTCATTGATCTAAACCGAACACTGTCCTTGAAATCTCAAAAATGAACTCCACGAAAAATGTGACACCTTCAACTTGGAACGAAGTTGACACCCGCAGCCCGATTCCATAACTTGGCTTCAATCGAATTCTCAGTATCGCAGCCACTAATGCCTTGCGATAGAGTCGAATTTGCTATGAAAAAAGTGATAATCCGATTGTAGCCAAGTTATGGAATCAGGCTGCTGCAGTGCTATTACGCAATGTTGATCATATCGGTTTCAAGCCGTCAAATGCAATAGTGCCTTGCGAACTTGCGATGTGGTCGGGCCCCTGCAGTGCTATTACGCAGTGTTGATCATATCGATTTCAAGCCGTCAAATTCATTAGTGCTTTGCGATAGAGTCGCAATTTGCTATGAAGAAAGTGATAATCCAATTGTAGCCAAGTTCTGTGGTCCGACCACAGAACTTGGCTTCAATCAGATTGTCACTTTTACGCTTCTGTTAAGGGCTGTTTTTTCGGTGAGAAGGCGAAGGAGGGAGCGAAGCGAAGCAAACAAAAAACATATCTCAGAGGGTGGGAAGGTCTAGCCTCCTACTCTCAGGGGCGTTCTTCACACTCCCTTTTCCCCGCTCCCTCCTTAAATCGTGGGCCAAGCAAGTACAGTGGTCCTTCAAAGTGCCAGGTGTCAAATAAGGAGGTGGAGGGGTGCAATAAGGAGGGATTTATTTTTCAAGTGTTGGTTGAAGTACCAAAGAAATTGTTATATTCCACTGTGTATGCAATATGAATGATACTTTGCCACTTTACTTCGAAGTAACAGAAGTCAGCTTTCCATCAAATGATTGCTTTAGATTGTAGAATTGTAAATAAAGGCACTATTTTTAATTAACACACACAAGGCACACTATTAACCGGGTCAGCCACCATGCCGATTTTTAAATCTTTCAGTTTGCACACAGACGAGAAAACCCTATATCTAAAATCTTAAGCCCTTTGTTGCGAATTGCGACATCCAAATCAACGGAATGCGTCATCGGTGGTCATCTATCATAATATGTATGTCGCCACGAACCCCAAAATAATAGGGATCTTTACCGATACGATAACAACCGATATGCTGTTAGCCTCTTTTTTAGTGCCGTCTGCGGAAATCGTGCAAGTCTCTTTAGAGTTACCTACTCTTACGTATTATTGTAAGTATTCCATGTGGTTTGCCAAGCAAAAGTCAGGTGTAACTTATTGTAGATAATATAGCGTGCTCCTGTCGAGTGTCAGTGTGATAAGTATTTATTAAATTTATTTCGTAACTAGTTTACCCGCCCGCGACTGCGTACGCGCGGACTACTGTTTATCGCGAAAAAAACCATCCTATTTTCTTCTAGGATATTAAAAACCAATGCAAAATTAGGTATAGCACCAATGCTATTGATGTTTTTTGACAGACTTGTTATTTTGTTCTTGATATTTTGGCAACCACAGACCATTCGTGGCAACCGTTCCTTACAATAAGTAATCAACATTTTCCAGTTTTCCCGTTGAAACTTACAACTTTCCGAAATAAAAAGTATCCTATGTTTTATTGTTTTATCTCCATTCTAAACTTCATCAAAATCCGTCAAGCCAATACCGCGTGAAAGCTCCCCAAACAAACAAACAAACAAACAGACAGACAACGTTTCACTTTTATATATTGGTATGGATTAAACTATATTATTTAATAATTTGCCTATAGAATCCAAAAAAAAATAAGTTATCGTATTTCCTTATTTTCGTAATTTCTGTTTAGAATCAGCTGGATTTAGTGCAGTCAAATTAACATGAATCTGTCTGAAAACGTTAAACATTGTTATGACAACAACACTGAAAAACTGCTACTTATGAGTATTATGAAATTATCTTTGCATGTTCTGTAAAGTAAATATTTTTAGCATAAATATTATTTCCTATATTTTCAGATTCTGCAGTTTCGTTTAGATATTTTTTTATCGACATGGTCGGCACTAGCGCTCACTTCCCTACACACGCACACTTATGTAGATATGGGAACTCACACCAACATAAAATGGACATGCTACCCAAGCATAAGCTCCATCCATTCTGATACGATTCTGATACTTAATCTGTGGTACAACCACTGCCCCAAACGGCCCCAAATATTATTTATTCTGTGCCCAAACGTCGTATTGACCATAGATAAAGTTACTTCAGGGGCCCGCTCACTTAGACGTTCGAGGACGCACGGATCACCCGCGCATACACTAGAAATCGTTCAATCGTTCGTTCGTTCGTGAACAATTGTTGGGCGGCGTCGTTGGGCGTTCGCCTGGGTCATCCGAAAAATAGTAGTGGAGGGGAGGAATAGTATGAAACTGACACTTGACAGTTGTCAGTTGTATGTGGACGTCCAAAGTCGTTCACTAACTCCGGCGGCCAGTGGCCCAATTCCATAACTTGGCTACAATCGGATTATCACTTTTTTCATAGAAAATTCGACTCTATCGCAAGGCATTAGTGGTTGCGATACTGAGAATTCGATTGAAGCCAAGTTATGGAATCGGGCTGCAGATTACATAACTTGGTTACAATCGGATTATCACTTTTTTCGTAGCAATTTCGACTCTATCGCAAGGCATTAATGATAGCGATACTGAGAATCCGATTGAAGCTAAGTTATGTGGCTGGGCCCCTGATGATCGAGCGATAATCGCACGGATGATTCGAGCGTGTAAGTGAACACAGCCCTGTATTGGTGCTACTCATAAACAAATCCTACTAAAGTTTTAACACCACAAAAGGGCAGATAATAGTTGTGCAATAAAAATAGCGCAAAGGAATGGCTTTATGTCGTTTGTTAAAAATGATTTATTTTTTTGTGTATTTTCTAAGGAAACTCGAGAAGAAATTTAAAATACGAGTAGCTAACTATAATTACATTACGGCAAATCAAAAAGATTAGAAGAATTTTTTAATTTTACTGATTCTCAAAGTGAACCCCTACCGAAGCGGATTTGCGTTTTTAATGAAAAAAACGACATTGTTTGTAGATCAATATCATAAATTTTCCAAACTTTTGAACTTATTTCAAAGATCTGAAGTGCCCGAGGTTCAACGTTTCTTGGGCAATACAATTCAATAATTAAAAAATATATAGATATTATATTTTAAGAAAAAATGGTAGCGGAGAGTTAGGTTATACCAAATGTTCCAAAATCTACGGCCTAGCCCGGATAATGACTGATATTGTTGAAAATAAGAAAAATATTGTACCTAGGTACTTAGTTGAGGATAGGAAAATACAAAAAAAATACCCCTCATGATGTTTGAGATATTGATTTTCATATTTTCCTTTTTGGCTCATATAAAACAATATGTGTACCATATCGTAGACATACATTCATCTAATTTAGGAGCTAGAAGCCCATACCAATTAGGCAAACAACGTTTTGCTATAGCAATAATAGGCACTCTCTGGAGGAACAAGTGAAATCAAAGATTTAAATACCTACCCCGACTTATAAATTGTAGCAAAAAAACATCTCGATCAATTCAGCTTTCAAACAGAAAAACCGCATCAAAAACGGTCCATTTGTTTGGGAGGTACGATGCCATAGAGAATTTCCAAGCATAGCTCTCTCCATAGCTCGCTGAGCGACCTTAAATTTGTGGACTAGTTTGACCGTGAGTGTCCACGTTTCGGCACCGTAGGTCATGACTAGTAGGACGCACTGATTGAAGACTTTTGACTTCAGGCACTGTGTTATAGACAACGAGAACACTTGACGAAGCTTGCCGAATGCTGCCCAACCCAGCTGAATTCTTCTGTTGGCTTCCTTCTCAAAGTTGTTCTTACCCAATTGCAATATTTGCCCAAGGTAAACATATTGTTGGACAACTTCAAGAGGCACACCATTAACTGCAATCGGTTCCGGGTCAATAAGATCGTTGAACATGATCTTGGTCTTATCTATGTTCATTCCGAGACCGATCCGTCGAGAAGCATCATCTAGGTTGGTCAGCATACTTCTTAAGTCTTGCAGCGACTCCGCCATTAGGACGATATCATCGGCAAATCGTAAGTGTGAGATGTTCTCGCCATCGATATTAATACCCATTCCTTTCCAATCCAGCGACTTAAACATATCTTCCAGGGCATTAGTGAACAGTTTCGGGGATATAACATCCCCCTGTCTCACTCCCCTGCGCAGTTAGATATGTTTAGACTGCTGGTTTTGTACTTGGACACTCATAGTCGCGTCGTCATACACAAACCTAAGCACTTCGATGTATCGCCAGTCCATTTGACAGCGCTGCAAAGACTCCAGGACCTCCCAGGTTTCAACAGAGTCAAAGGCCTTCTCATAGTCCACAAAAGCAAGACAGGGGAGGGGGTGGTTATTCTCTTCAGACTTATGTATAACTTGCCTCACTGTGTGTATGTGGTCTATAGTGCTAAATCCTCCGCGAAACCCGGCCTGCTCAAGAGGCTGGAATTCGTCAAATATTATTGCGAGACGATTTGAGATGACCCTCGAAAACAACTTATAGACGTGGTGAGGATTTTCACCAAATTTTTATGAGGCCAATTTAAAGTTACTACCTTTCAAATAAAAAAAAGAACCATCGAAATCGGATCTAATAAGGCGGAGATATACAGTAGCCCCCCTTTTGCCCCTTTTTGGAGGAAGTACCCAGCCCAATCAAAAATAACCGACGACTAAAAAATTCTAAAAATTCGCTTAACCTGTGTAGGTACCAACTTTTGTCTAGATCGGTTGAAAAATGCGACCTGTCGAGGAGAACAGCCGCACAGACATCCGGACATAATTATACATCCGAATTTTTTGCGGATGCTGAAACAGAGACGCTTCGCTCGCGCTTCACGCACGCTCGGTCAATCACATCAGCTTTCAAACAGAAAAAAGCTCATCAAAATAGTTTCATTAGTTTCGGAGCTACGATGCCACAGACAGACACACGGATACATACAGTGATACATACCTAAACAATGATATACACCCTAAAATTATAACACTTTTGAAGTTCGGGGGTTAGCTCATTTGTAATACGGCTTTGTAAAAGTGAAACAATTTTAATGGGTTTATTAGTTTTCCAAGTTTGCTTCTTACGAATAATCAATATAATGTGAAGTCAAACCAAATGAAACACGGAATATAACAACGTATTGTGTAATTAAAGTTGTTACATTTCTTTAAGCCTGGAATACACAAGCTATTAGAAAAGCACGCTTGTTTGCTGCTAGGTAGGATGCTTTATTTATCTAAGTGTGTACCTTTGCTCATGAAAAAATTGTTTCTCGCGTCTTAAGCACTTCAACGATTCAGGTAGCATGCTCGCAAAACGCTTTCAGTCTTGCTTTGGAGCTTCTCCCCTCCCACGCCCGAGCCTCTCCATGTGGTTGTCAGCACGAGAAATAGACCGGCTGGGAGTAAGTAGCGTGCTATTTCACAAGCATACTCTTTTCATTATGATAACACATCTGCTTAGAATCAGCATGCTTTTGTGCTACTACATAGTAATGTGTATTCCAGCCATTATGAAACAGAAGAAACAGAATGATAAGTCACATATTTCCTACTAAATTAAAGTAACAGGTTCACACTATTATATTAACACTATCATAAAATATAACATCACGAAATATTGTATATAGAAAACTACTAAACAGTTGTACGTAGTCGCATTATTGGCTCGAGTTTGTTCTTGAGCTGTCTCATCTGCAAACGTTTGGATAGGTTCAATCCAATGAGCTTTCGCTTCTTTAGATCCTGCCAACTTTCCATTTATCACTTCAGCACATTGGACTGTCACCGTCGGAGGTACACCCGAGAATATCAGTCTGGAACTTGTATGTTTGAACGTACGTAATCCACGCATTTCTTTTATTTCCCTCCCATTAATGTACCATCGCACTTCCGTATAGTGGTCTGCTCGACAGTATGCTCGCATCTCATCACCTTCACCAAACTCTGAAGCCAAGCCTTCAAGTAATGGCTGTCTGTGTTCATGGCCATAAACTCGCATATAGGCACTTTTTGTTGCAAACTTGTACGGCGCAACATCACGTTCTATATCACATCTATACAATCCAGTAGCTTCCTCAGTCAAAGCACCCAGGCGAAGGCGGCAGACTGTTGGTCCACAAATCACCAGCTCGATCCTGCCAACTCCAAGGATCGGGAAAGATCGAGTGCTTGGCGCAGCACCTGGTTTGTACCTGAAGAACTCGTTGGGTCCTTTGAACCAGTTCAGAAGTGTGAAATTCCCTTCGTATCGGCATTCTATTTCGACTTCAGCTTGTCTTGGAAGCACTTCTTCCGGGACGCTAAGGTACGTGACATTGAATATTCGAGCACGGGCTCCTGTTAACATAAATAAGAGCGCGATCAGTAGCATGATCGTCAATTGGCCACGCTCACGGGTGTTCCCAGACCGCGCTCGACTCGCACTGCCCCTAACCCAACCCAGAACTCGCTAACGCGATCTTAATTAACAGTTTATTAAGCTCCAACACTTAACCGTAGGATGGACCGACAGCTCCTGCGTGAGAGAGACACTATTTTTTTGTAAAATTTAATTATTAGACAAATTGGTTTCTAGGGGTGGCTAAATTACCCTGGCGTTAATTGTTATTTCAAGAGGGCGTATTTTCTTTCAATTTATATTAGTTTACACATTTACTTCATTTGGCTGCCCCTGTCACGGTTGTTGAGAGAAAATAATATATTCAATTTATCAATTTAAAAAAAAAAGTTTTGTTGGTAATGGTTAGTTTGTGTATAGCATTCGAGTCACTAGTGTGTTTGGAAGGTACTTTTTACAGGTATAAAATTTAATATTATAACGTGTGATCTTTTTCTCCATGAAACCTACGCAAGCTGTTCAGGGTTAATGGTTCCTCCTCATTTATTCGTACGACTTGCAGTGTGTCACCCATTTTGCCTTGAAACAACGAGCAAATAAAAAGATATCCGCTGCGCCGAGATTTTCTTGGAACTATTAATGGAAACAGAAGCTATCTTCCTATTTGGTTGTGCAAGCATATACCCAGACTGCGCAACGATTGCCTACGAACTCTACTAGTTGTTCACCTTAAGCCCCTAAATATGTATACTTACCGGTTGTTTCACATATCGGTTTATAGCGCCAAAAACTAAAGTTAATTTTTTGCGTGATAATTTATGTCTGATTTTATTAAGAAACTGTTAGCTAACATAGTTAACAAAAATTGTGTATCTAAATGAATGTTATGATTATTTCACTCCTCTGCACTTCTCGTTGAGTCGGAAGACATCTATACTTATAATAAAGCAATAAGAACGAAAAAGTCTGTACAAAGAAGATAATTTAAAAAAAATAGTCTAGGGTACTCAAAATAAGCTACTGAAAAATATTACATTAAAAAAAAATACATATTTCGTAAGTAGGTAAGTATTTACTTATTTTAAAATATATAAATTTATCAATTGAAGCATACATTTTTTTTATACTATATTTTAAATTATAATGCATTATTAAAGCTTAACGGAAGCATTCTTAATCAAGCTTTGTGGTGTGAACTAAGAGCATTAAATTAATAAATTATTTACCTCGGTATGCGAACTGAAACTAAGTTAGGGCTTCAGGGTCATATCTTCGGAAAAAGAAAGAAGCTCGATGGAGGTTGATGACTATAACCAATCAATGTTGGACCTTGTAGCAGGAATAAACAAACAAGTCTTTACTTAGTCTGTGTATGAAGCGAAACGACTGAGTAGGTAATGACTTGCTTGTTTAAGCTTCTACATCTGACTTTATAATGTACCTTTTTTAATCACTATGTGATCACTATCATTTAAAGGTAGTATATTTAAATACATTTGATAATATGTTCATACAAACATAGTAATATAAATACATAACACACAAACACAAAATCAAGAATACAAATTTTCTCGTTCACATATTGAAAATCACGCACCAAAGGGTTCCGTACTACCAATCAATATTATGTTATGTATTTACCACAAGTGCTGTACATTGGTAGGTACATAAAGTCGACTTCAAATGGTTTAACAGCTTAATAACTAAAAAAAAAACTCAACCAATTTTGATGAAGTTTATAAGGGAATACACTGAAAGTCTACCATTTTGAATAAAACAACAACTATCCAAATCGGTTTAGAAATCTTAGAGATTTGAGGCAATATAAACACAAAATAAAATGGATTTACGAAAAAAAAAACTTTTAAAACTATTAAACCAATTATACTACCACCACCATGTGATGTGGTACCACCTGGAGAGTAGGTATACTCTTTCAAACGAAAAAATAATATTCGAAAATTGTTCCGCAATTGAGAGGAGAAATCGGTGCAGATAAAAAAAAAGAAGAAAAACACTCTCACGCAGTCGAACATAATATTATAGCCGTCTACTTTTGTAGTCGATTAAATAACATTGTGTTTTCTCTCATTTTACGGAATCATTGGCACAAGTCCGACTCGCACTTGACCGATTTTATTTTAAACCCCCGAACAAAGAGACGGGTGTTATAAGTTTAGGGTGTGTGTGTGTTAGTGTGTGTGTGTGTGTGTGTGTGTGTGTGTGTGTGTGTGTGTGTGTGTGTGTGTGTGTAAGGGTGTGTGTCTGTAGCATTGTAGCTCCCAAACGAATGGACCGATTCTGATGCGGTTTTTTATGTTTGAAAGCTGATGTTTTCGAGAAGCTTCTTAGCTACAGTGGGGGGAGGGGGGAATATATATTTTTGATTTATGCTTGTTGTTTTAATTTAGAGTTTGTACTATAGTCACATCGGTTTGGCACTTGTATGTATTTCTGTAGAAACAATAGAGCAAAAACAAAGAATATGAAAGATGAACAAAAAACGTTCCTTGTAGGTGGTAACATTTACTTACTTTTTTATAATTAACGCAATCGATTAGTGCAATGGTTACATAACTTCACACCTACACTGCAAAAACCCTATAATTTTCTGGAATTAAAAGTAACCTATTTATTTAACCATAATATCAGCTATAATTGTGCCAATTTTATCGATTGCTCGGCTTCTTCTCATCGGATTGAGATACCAAGTACCTACACCAGTTTTAAGTCATACCCTAACCCCACAGCTATTCAACTGTGAAAACCGCATCAAGTGGTGTTAATGTGATGTGAACAGCCAAACAGACAGACACGTTTTTTTTTTTAAATTTGTCTTCATTGCACAGACTTTTTGTTACTTACTGATTTATTATTAGTATACTCGTAGATAGATACATGATTGTACCCGTTATCTTCTGAACAAAAATAATAATAATAATTTTCATAAATTTCTATATCTCAGGAGGTAGATGGAATACCTCATCAGCTCCCGGCCTAAATTCGGTTAGTGCCCGCAAAAGCTGGGGTCATACCAGCCGCATCTCAAACCCACGCGACTCGGAAACAAGACATTACAATTTTATTACCAGTAATCATGTTAAGTGTTATCATACTAATTGAATAATGCAGTGGGTTAGGCGCACTCATCTGGTTTGTTGTGATATTGTTTGCGGTCATGTTAGACTTTTCATATCCGATTTGGTACTGCATGACTGCCATTCTAGCGTTCACGTGGTTCACGCATGCGCAATGCGGCTGGTAAAAAGTTTTATACTTGGGTTATCAAAGTATCTAGAGCTCACAGGATCGTATGTCTGGATTGCTGTTTACTGATTTATATCTACACTTTATTATGATCGCCAGACCATTAAACAAATCTTTAAAATGTACCTTCTTAACTACGTAGTAAGTATTTGTATGCTCTTTGGTACCTACAATGAAATGCTGAATTCTTGATAATTTAGCTGTTCGTTGGTAATCGCATCACTTTAGAATGGCTGGACTGGATTTATTTGACTAACCTATTTTTTAAATTGTCGTCATTGCCGAATCAGATTTTTAGGGGTTTTTTTTTTGGTAAACTTGCCCAGAAAATTGGAAATTTCGGGAAAAACTGAACTTTCATTTCCGGGACTTTTGTATGCACTACTAATAGGTATGGAGGGTATGGACACCCTACAAAACCATAATAGCATTTCAATAAAAATGGTAGAAAAGTTGGATCGGGAAAGGAAATACGGGATTATGATCTCGGATGTCGGCGTGTGGAGCAAGCAATGGCGAAGGAAATGTCTAAAGGGAAAATTCCTTACTCTATAGAAGCAAGGACCAACTCAAGTGATAAAGTAAAAATAACAGATGTTTAAAATGAAAATATATCCTAGCGAAAGATTATATTTTACTGTAAAAATAAATAAAGTCAAACCTACCCCTAACTAGTGCCATCTATTATAATTCCAATAAATGAAGAAGTAAAGCAAGTCGAAGCGCCAGTATCTTGCTAAGTAAGCTTCTGCAGTAAATAGTTCTGGCTGTACTTAAGAGATGGCGCTAATATTATTTTGCCAAAATGCTTATTTTTAGGCCGACTAGGCTACCAGTAGAGTAGGTTGTCCTTGGACAATATCGTCATTTTTTTATTGACGTCACGGGCGTCGCTCGCCTGGCGCCCCGTTGCTTTTACCGCTTGGTAGCCGCTTGGTCATATTTCTGAGATAAAAATATGACCAAGAAACTAGATCCTAGAATAACACTTGGGATAGTTAATCAAAATTCGTTCAGCTCCCAAATATTTTTTATCGTTTGCTCGGCTTCTATTCATCTCATCGAGATACAAAGTATACCTAAATTGTATGTCAATTTCTAAGCATTCCAACGGTGAAAACCGCAGGTCCAGTAATTTTACGTGAGGCGCGAACAAATATTCATATTTTGAAATAGTTGCTGTCTTTATTATGTTCTCGCATAAAGTAAACCTAAACACTACTGGACCGATCGATATGCGGTTTTTACTGTTTAACAGCTTAGAATTTGACTAGTATATATCGCACGTTTGTGCGACTATAGCAAGTTAAAACACGTTTCTTAACTGTAAATACTACAATAAACCTAAGTGAGCAGAGTACAACATTCAAAAACAAACGGTGAAACTGCTGCAGCTTACAACAGCCTGCGACAGCTTAGAAATGTTGCATGACCTACTTCGTCTTATTTTACGCCCGCTACGTGCAACTGCACGTAATCTAGTCCAGAAGGTACAACAATACAGTGAAGCATAATATAATCTAAAATACAAAATTACTGCTCTAAAATAGGGTCGATAAACGAAGGTATCCCACGGTATTTTTAGCCTTTTCTTTGTAGTTATGCAAGTGCTTACTTACATTTGCTGTTGCTGTTATCCACCACAATATAAATAGTCAAAGAACACACAACTGATAGATGTACCTACTAAGTATTTTGTTCCCGTTTTCACGAATGTTTATATGATTTTAGCATTAACGCCTGCTCAGCAAGTGTGAGTGGTTGGGTTCCCGAGGGAGCTTTAATATTGGTATCCTAACCTAATCCTTCTAATTCATAAATGGAAAAGATTGTAGTACCACACAATAAATAAGTAATACCTATAGGTATAAGTATATGTATATTAATAAGTATGTTATATTAGTATTACTTAGCGCTATGAAATTGAAATTTGAAATATATTTTTTATCTGGATTTGTTATGTCTTGGAATAATTTGTGTAACAGAAAATTGTAGGCGAAGGGTGGGGCAAGACTTGGACCGTAATAAAACGGTCATTATTACATTTACAGAATATTTATTATTTAAGTATTTATTAACCGCTGGTAAGTAATCAGTTTTTAATCTGACGACCGGTTGGTCTCGTGGCTAGTGATCCTAGGTACGTAATCAAACAGTTGCGGGTTCGAATCCTGCTAGTTGCAATCATTTGTGTGATGAGCAGAAATGTTTGTTTCCGAGTCATGGGTGTTATAACATTCGTATATATGTATGTTTATCCGTTATCTAGTACCCATAGTACAGGGTATCCTAGTTTGGGGCTAGTTAATTGGTGTGGAATTGTCCCGAATATACTATATTATTATTATATTATATTTATACTTTTATACTTTTAAAAAAAATCATTCAAGTACAAAAGTAGCATTGGTCACATACAAAATGTATATGTAAAAAAGGTCTCATCACCCCATCTTGCCCCTTAGGTAGGGTAAGATGGGGTATACAAGAACTGAGCTACTCTTGTTCGCAAAACTAGCAAGTAAATGTTGCTTCTTCATCATTTATACTGGCACAGCTGCAGTATGCCCTTTTCCACAGAGAATACTTGCAGCCCATCCTTAATTTTTTCTTTTGTTTTTTTAACACCTCCTTTTTTTCTAGTTATTTTTTGTAGTTCTCGTATTTATTTTTGCTAACTATCTTTCGCCACGCCATATGGGGCACCCAGCACCCCGACTTGCCCTCTCAAGCCAAACTGAATTAAATAAAATTCTTTCGAAAAACAAAGCACGGAACGGATTCAAACAAATTCTTTCCTGCTGTTGTAATCGTTGTTAAACATGAATAACATTAAGTCAAACTAGTTCGTGACGACGTAGAACTGATACTTAGTAGGTACTGATACTTCGGTAGTAAACATGTTCGATTCACAGCAAGAAAAACGCAAGTGTGTGAAAAAACAGTTATGTGTTAGGTACTAGTAGAGATCAGTGTTTTAAGGTCCAACGTTTCGCTCAGCGCGCCAAATTCAAAATTTCTTGCGTTTTTTGTTAATTACAGCTCTATTACTCATCGTGGGTTCATGAGATTTTATTTTGCGGCAATAAATAGGTTCTAACAAGAAATTACACCAACCAAATAATCAAGGTGAAAGCCAGTGTAAGTACATTTGTCAAAAATCAAAATGAAAATCAGCTTATTGACATTTGTAGCTAAACCTATATTATCTAGGTGATCATTTTAACCGTAATTTCTTGATTTATTACCGCAAAATATTCATGAACCTACGATGGGTAATAGAGCTGTAATTGACAAAAAACGCAACAAAATTGGAATTTGGCGCGCTGAGCGAAACGTTGCACCTTAACGTCAAAAAACGCAATCGTTTGCAAAGCTGTCACTCCCTACACCGCCACCAACTGGGCCCTATTTCATAAAACTATAGTAGACTGACAAATGTCAATCGACAAATGTCAGTCAAACTACTAAAATGCGTTTCATAAAAACCCGTCAATTCATTCAATGAATTGTCAAAATATTACTAAATGTGTTTTATAAAACAATAGTAGTGACCGGCAGTCAACCGACAATTGTCTAACAAATGTCAATAGAAAAACGTTTTATGAAACGGCGGTTGCTTAAAAATTACCATGATTTGTAGAATTGTCGTGATAATTGTGACAGCCGAAGCTTTACCCATCACACTACTATGACTGGCATTGTGAAATGCAATATGTCTGGCAATCATCAGTCCTGTCGCGATTGTTTGTTATATGAAACGCAGGTTTGGCGTATTCGACTGACATTTGTAGTTTTATTATGATTTGTCGCTTTATGAAATAGGGCACTGGTAGACAACATGGCGGCACGTCGTCACGAACTAGATTGTGATTGGTTGCGTGTACGGTCTATAAAACCCGGTACCCCGTCTTGCCCCCTTCCCCTGAAGAATATTCTATGGATAGCAACAAAGTAACCTAACTTTGCAACGGATTTGATAGGTAACTGTGATCATTGCATTGTCAACACGGGTAAAAGCACGGGGCACAGCTAGTTACCAATTTATTTTATTATTATTTATTTTATTGAAATAATTAATAGATTCTTTGGATAACCCACTTATTTCATCTACATAGCAGAAATACGTGGGTTATCCAAATATTTTTTCCTTTTTCTCATCCATATCTTTAATTCATTCAGCATGTGAGTATTAATGTATACTCATATATGCAGATAAATGTGAAAAAATAAGTAGGTAGGTAGGTACGAAATTGTAAGTGTACATGTAAAGAGGTTGAATGACGCATACCTCCTGGCGTAAATGGTCAAATACTATATAGGTACTCTAAGCATAAATCTACATAAGTATCTAGTTAATGTAAGGAAGATATGGCACGCTTTAATATCACGTAAAACAGGACTGGATTACATTAAAGGCAATCATCTCACCTAAACAGCTATATTCCCACCGTTGTGCTTCATGTGCTTCAGTAACAAAGTTAGGAGAGACATACGCAGACTGTAGCGCGAATGAGTTTTATTATTAACAAAGGCCACTCCGATTGTGATTAAGCCAATTAATGCCAATTGTGTGTTGTTGCACCTAAATTATGCAGCCCACACCTGAGGAGCTAGTACCTAATCTCCCCACTGTTAATTAGATCTATAACTCTAAGGCACAAACTAAGTAGTCTTACGTAGTATTTGTATACTCTTTGCTAAGTAGGTAATTATCTCCTCAAAACATTTGCAAACTTTTGTGCCAACACAGTGCTGCCAACTTCTAAAAACTGCCGAGTGTGCGTAACTTCGCAGGCTTTGAGGGGAAACCTTTTTGGGTCACGCTAGGTGGCGTGCGTCACGCAATAATAGGCCTGGAATGAAGATAGTGCTATTCCTGAGGTGATAATAAATGCGTCTTTGAGAAATGGCGGTGTATCGTTTCCATCGACAATGGCGCTTAAACTGTATAATTCCTTACCATTTAGATAACCCTTTCACTGTTATAGGGTGAGTTTTGTAGAGTTATGGCGTGACCTACTTCAGTTAGGATGTGGGGCGATTCAATAAATTGGGGAGCATAATCGAAAACCGCTTGCTTGCTAAGTGGTAAATCCACCGACGTACAGTGAAAGAAAACTTTGTTACAAACTATCTTTAGAGTTTTTACCCGACTGCGCGGAGGGTAATGTGTTTATCAGCCTATGTATGTATGTATGTATGTATGTATGTATGTATGTATGTATGTATGTATGTATGTATGTATGTATGTATGTATGTATGTATGTATGTTAGTTCCTTTGTGGCGCTCTAGAAACCAAAAGTGTGGGCCGATTTTGATGATTCTTACGTCAATCGATTTGTCTTAATCTTGCAAGTGCTACTTAACGACAGTAAGAAATGTCTATACGACGTGCTACCACAGAATAAATAATAGTACAAGTGCTACTAAAGACATGACAGCAATCAAAATTCAATATGGTGACAACCAGATGCCAAATTAAGAAAAAGAAAAAATGAAAGCCGACGTGGGGTATCATTGAATTGAATAGGTATTTGAAAATCATCTAAGGTTTCTCTTATCATTTTCCATTTCAAATTACAATTTAGGATATTTAACGATTTAAAGTCGGTTATCAAACATTCTCACTTAAATTTTTGCTTCTTTTAGTTTTGTTCGCAGTCGGGGTTTTTAGCACTTTCGATTATGTCTTGTTTCCGATTTAATCAACAGTAGCCTCAAAACAAAAGAAACACCTGGTATATACCTGTACCGATTCTAACAAGTCGTTTGCGTTTTGGCGTTTGAAAACCTACCTTACCTAAATACTAACTTAGGTAAATGTATCATTAGTAGGTACTTGGTTTCACGGCAAGACATTGATAATATGGACGTGAGTAGTAGGTAGCAGGCACAAGTAAATAGAAAATGAATTAACCTCTAGGTTGGTAGGTAATTCTATTAACCTATGCAAAACATATTGAACCCACAATCTTTAAACGGCATCTATGTCTACAATGTTGTTAACTCGTCCACTTACCGTAAACGCCGTTTGACACAAACTAACCTCTCCCATTGAAGGCGACACGCTCTTCTGAACTTACCTGCATTATGCTAATCCTGGATCTCAAGGTTTTTAATCTATGTATTAGCAAGTTTCCTTATAAGTTATTTTAGTTAAGCTCAAGTTCTCCCATATAAATGGTAATGAAGACGGCCCGCTGTGGAATCCCGCTTTTTGCGGCGTGTTTTTCAATTTATCCCATACCTACTTTTATAGTACTTTGCGAAAGTTTTCTTGTTTTAATAAGTGGATTCTGCGTGGAAGTGAAACGGGTGACGATTTTTGATTCATGCTAATGCTTGTTTTGTACCGACTTTAATGGTTTGGTTCATCTTCCCCCTGTACTTTTGTTGTTATTGAATTATTAACATAAAATGTGTAGTTTTCCTCATAAACTGAGGAAATTTTTTAGATCCTGAAATGATTTGCCGCCATACAACTGTATCGGGACGAGTTAGCTCGTATTTGGCTACTGTAAAAAAATAAAAGATTCTAAATTACTACGAGAACCAGCCTACGCCAGTGTTATCTGAAATAAAATAAAACGAACGAAAAAAAAACCGCACTTTGCGTTTCCAACTTTTTTTTTGGTGTATATTTTTCGATTTCTCCGTCAATTACGGACCGATTTTGAAATATATTTTTTTGTTTGAAAGGGTATACTTTCCAGGTGGTCCCATATAAATTGTATTAAAATTGGTTCAGCTGTTTTATTAGAAAATCTATTTGTTTAATAGTTTATGTTCTCTAATATATTGGGATTTCTGAACCGAATTAGACGATTGGTTTTACTCGAGTAAGAAGACCTCTAGTGTGGTACTGTATAAATTACATCAAAATTGGTTTAGTAGCTTTAAACAAGCTTTAATTTAATTCACTGTGTTATTATGTTTGGGACTGGATTGCAAGTCAATTTTGAACAACAATTTAAGGACGTCCAAAGATGCTGAAGTTTTGCACATGGGTGTAGTTCTGATGACAATTAAAAAACTACAGTAGTAGTAGTAGTAGTACTCAAAGGAACTACACAATCGGATGATGGAATCCCTTCGAGTTTAGGCTCATTTGGTGTGTCTTGATGAGATCTCTGGTTTTATGTGGTATCCAAGGTCTGATGATAGAGCCGGAAGGTAGTCACAGGAACTCAACAACAAAATGATGGAACCTCTTCTAGTTTGGGCTCATTTGGTTTGTCTTGATAAGTTATCTGGTGTTGTATGGTATCCAGAGTCTGAAGACGGAGCCGGAAGGTAGTCACAGGAACTCAACAACAAAATGATGGAACCTCTTCTAGTTTGGGCTCATTTGGTTTGTCTTGATAAGTTATCTGGTGTTGTATGGTATCCAGGGTCTGAAGACGGAGCCGGAAGGTAGTCACAGGAACTCAACAACAAAATGATGGAACCTCTTCGAGTTTGGGCTCATTTGGTTTGTCTTGATGAGTTCTCTGGTGTTATGTGGTTTTCAGGGTCTGATGATGGAGCCGGAAGGTAGTCACAGGAACTCAACAACAAAATGGTCTGATGATTGGTCTCGATGAGGTCTCAGGTCTTAAGTGGTTTTGGTGGTGTCTCGTAAAAGATTGCTTTAAAAAAGGACACATACATCATTACAGCACTTACAACTTATAAATCCATTTGTTTTGTGTTTATGTTTCCTCATATCAACATGTAGATATGAGGAAACATGAGGAAACCCAAAACAAATGTCAGCATTTTTTTAAAGAGTTCCATTTCATTGCAAAGAAATCATAGATTATTTTAGTCAAAACTAATTCAGTTGGTAAGTTTTTTATCCTTTGTTTTAATTTACCAACGCTTTGAGTCTAAAGTGAGTGAGTGTCTACTATTTTCTTTGGCATATATTCTTTCCGATGTTTGCTTAAGCCACTCAAAATTAAAAAAATAAAGATTTTTCAAAAAAAAAACGGCTACTTATTAAAAATGTTATTATGTGACCAACCACTACAACGAATAAAATAATTACAATTGAGCCAGAACAGTATCACTTTTTCGAAATTACCAACGTAATAATAATGCAAAAATACAACATAAGATAGGAAAGAGTTTTTTTGAAGGCGGTGCCAAACCCAGGCATTATTTAAATCTAATATCTTTACAAAATTAAAACATACCTATCTACGTACGAAGTAATAAGTTGTTTTCTATGACGCACCCTCATACAAAACACGAAACGCAGAAGAGACAAAACAAGAGATTCACACGAGCAGATTTTGAGTTTCACACGTTCACAAAACGATTTACACAAATACAGCAATCTAGTAAATGATAAAGTTTTTGTAGATAATTACTTTAGCAGCTTATTATTTTATATACCACGTCAAGCCGTGTAAGACATTATCTTTTTGAATAAGCTCAACTATATTAATAATAATGGCTCGGTTTGGCACCGCTAACAAAAAACTAGCAATCCCCTTCGTCACGGAAAGAAGAAATCTGTAGTAGCTTTTAGACAAAAAATGCAACGCTATACAATGGAATGACACTATCGGCACTATCAATTTCGAATATTTAAATAAGAACTAGGAAAGTAAAGGACCTAAAGCTGTTTCTTCAATTGGTTTAAATCGCTTCATTGATTAAAAGTCAGAACTACCTCACTGCTCGAAACATCCTACTCGTGATGAGCCGAGTTTGCCTTACCCTATTCTCAGATGAAGGGTGTTTGGAAATAATATTATTGTTTGTCATGACAAGTAACAATGCCTCTTGGCACGCCCCACAGTCACAGAATAAATAATAGTAGGAAATACCAAAAGTACCTGCGACAGATAAGTTCCCAATGTTTCTCATAAGTAGGTAGGTACCTATAGGTATACATTTGCGGCCAAAGTTTCGTTTATTTCCAAGGAACGGAGAGAGACGTCGTTTATTATGAATTCGCATACACAGGGTCCCATTACTTCCTCATATACCATCTCTTGCCGACTCCAGAACTTTAGTTCTACATGCGAAGTGCTACAAAACGCTTCGACAAGGATACGTACTCTTCTGGAAAAGAAAAGAGTGAAGAATAGAGAGAGAGATATATATATATATTTAAAAAAAAAAGGATTTTGCTCTCATCTATATATAGATATATATATATATATATAGATGAGAGCAAAATCCTTTTTATATATATATATATATATATATATATATATAGATGAGAGCAAAATCCATTTTTTTTCTTATGCGTATAAAATCGCGTGGGTCCACTACTTCTCATCCCACGGGCGCTGTGAGAAGACCATCTTAGGAAATTCAGGAAATGTACAGCAGAGCGCATACAACTACAAGTAGTAGTATGTAAGCCTTGCATGCTAAAATGAAGGCAAAAAAACCTAGGTTTGATGGGTATCATCACTCATCAGTCAGCCAGCTACGGCGTACTATTATTTATTCTGTGGCTACGGTCAGAATTAAATTACTTATGTACCTCCAATCTCTCGCAGTTAATCTATCGTTTTACGAGTATGTAAGCTGTGGCCACGGCTTTGACGCGTGGTAATTTTTCTGAAGTATAAGTATCCTGTCATATTCCAAAACCAAAGGTACCAAAATCATAAAACCACGTTATGACGTCAAAAGGTTTTATAACGATTGCTCAAATTCTTCTCATCAGATGGGGATACCAAATACACCAGTTTTTAAATCAAACCTTAAGCTATCCAACAGTGAATCGCAATCGGTCGACTATTTTTTACTGCATGCGCGAACAAACACAGAAATTATTTAAAAAAAAAACTTCTTTCGTAGCTTATTTTAAGTACCCTAGACCATTTTATTTAGATATCTTTATTGTACAGATTTTTTGGTTCTTAATGCTTTATTATAAGTATGGATACAACAATTAGATCGTTGTTATAAAACAAGACACGCTCTCTATTTATTTAGTTCTCTCTAGGGATAGTTCAGTTGTTAACGCGGAGTCTTCATCGGTTCTTGTCTGTGGTCAATCAAACTAATGTTGGTCTTGTTCCTTTTATCAAGTCTGACCATATGCCTGTATATACTCGTACTGAACCAACTACCTACATGGCAGGCAGGGCACCCAGCATCCTGGTGGCAGCATTACCCTGTTAAAAAGAAATGCTGATTCAATAGCCCATTAAACAGCAGGTTTTGCTCGCGCGTTATCTCTCAACAATAGCTTCATAATAGCTCAAGGTTTCAACAAAATGTTCCGGCATTAGACACATCCAGCAGCCAAGCTCCGTGTTCGTTTCCCAGCACAGGGATGAGTTTCTAAAACTTGCCCGACTGTTTGTAATTTTAAAGTAGAGAGTTACACGTACACTGGCTTTTATGAGTTTTGTTGGCTCGCCAGCGCCATCTGAATGGCGACGCGGTCGTTAGGAACCCATTGACGCGCTCGGATGGTCACTTCTAGACCGGATTTATAGACCCGATGGCAAGTTGCACGAGGTTGGAAGCACTTTACTGTGATATTCCGAAGAACTTGTTTTGTTGAGTTTGCGGGTCAGTACTTATTTCGCAAGGTTTTTATATGGGATGAGGTTAGCGAGTCGTTCACTAGCTGATAGTGAGCGCCTAGCCAATCAGTGACACAGCACAGCAATCAGCAATCAGTGGTACAGCAGTGCTGTTGTGCCAGTAGCTTTTCGATATGGGGTAATACACATTAAATCACAAAGGGTATGTTTAATTAACTAGGTACGTACTTATTACTGTTATTCTTTGCTACTAGAATGTTTTAATTACCCAAATCTCGAAATCCATTAAAACCAAGCGTCCACTATGCCCCTAAAATCCAGCTCGGAAGGGTTGAAATTATCATAATTTATGCCCATAATTATTAAAATTATCTGACCAAACTTGGGAGACATAATCTCACACACAGACTGAACATCCCTGGTTCCCGGAAAACAGCCCGCTCGCCGGACATCCGGTCTGCGCTCCCGTCCCGCGCCCCCACTTCCTGCCGCTTTCCCCGCGCCGCCTGGGCCCACTTCCGCCGCTGACGTCACAATTAATCTTGAGCCCATCTTCCGGCTCGAAGTGTTTTTCTGTTTATGCGTGTTAGGATGAACGACACTTTATGACTCAAATATCCTGGTCATTGTTGAAAGTATCAGGACTGTTATTATGAAGGTAGTGTTTTCTCTATTTACAATAGGAACATTAATAATTCGGTCATTTATTCTAATTTCTCAAAGTGGGACAATATTATCATCAGTGACGTCAGCCATTTATAAACATTGTAGTACTGCTGGTATACAGGATGAATTTTTCAATCTGGCCCGAGACTCCTTTGAGTGCTTTTCGCTATTCCTCATAGTTTCTGATTAAGCCATCCACGCCCACTTGAAAAATTCACCGTGTATAAATATAAAAACCTTCCAGGTTAAGACCTTCTCGCTTTTTGTTTTGGACATCGCCTAGTGGAGGCTCTAAAAAAAGGATAAGGGATTCCAATACGCAATTTTATTGAACTAAGAAAACATCCAACAAAGTCTTCAACACCTTTCAGGAAAATTAAAAACTTCCCAACTCAACACATTTCTGTCCGATTCACATCATATTTCCTACGAATGTTTCTTTCTGAAGTGCTTCGGAGGGCACGTTAAGCTGTCAGTCCTGGCTGATATTAATAGCAGTCGTAAAGCCATGTCGGAGGCCCTCGGGCGGCCTGACAAACTCTGACACCAGAGACAAGCCCTACCTCATACGACAAACAAACAAGTGCTTGGAAACTGCCAACTACCAACGAACTCCATACATAAAAGTCTGTAAACGCAAGTGCGTTCATAAATTGCAACAGTTGAACTTAAATACTCCTATAACTTGAATCTAAACTGCTTCAGTTGAAAACGCTGTTTCAAGTCGTATATTGGCCTCGGAGTGCAACTACCAGACGTTAGTTGGTTCTTAGTAAAAAAAAACAGGTTTCAACATTGTTATAACTTAGGAACTACTTATATCTACAAGCGACTCCATGGCGGCTACGGTATTAAATCTGTACATATAATAAAGCAGTAAGTAAAATGTCTGTACAATTAAAATAATTAAAAAATGGTCTACCAACAAAAAAATAAGCTACTGCACAAAAATATAACATTAAAAAAATGGTGTCTGTTTTTTCGCGCTTCACTTAAAACTACTGGGCTGATTCCAGTACGGGTTTCACTGTTAGATAGCTTAGGGCTTAACTTAAACTGGTGTACTTGGTATTTCAATCCGATGAGTAGAAGTCGAGCAATTGATAAAAAACCATTTGAAGTCTGAACTAAATTTGATGATATTGGTACTTATAGTTCTAGTATAACACAATGGGGCCTTATATCCCAGAAAAATTACCACGGGGGCAAGCCGCGGGCACAGCTAGTTCTATACTATATCAACATTGCAGCTACGCTAAATATTTGTTATTAGAAATACGAGTAGCTACATCGAAAACTTCAAAGTATTTATAGTACTAGCTTGTGCAGCATGTGCCTATGTCGTAGCGATATCATAGAATTGATCATTTCATGAAATGGTTAGACACATCATGATAATGAAAAAGTTCAATATCATTAAATTATCGGTGAAATCATGAAATTAATATATAATCAGCGTTTGACGATATGAATAGCTAAACACACGGCTACTTCATGATATATGGTCAAATATTAGTGATCATATCGTAGGGTGGGACAAGTTAGAAGGCGATGGTACGCTTCGCTCCTGCCTTCGTCTTCGTGTTTTTTTAGCCTTGAAGACCTATCTGTTTGAGCATCTTTGGTATTATGAAAACTTTAATGGTATGATCAAACGTAGATTGAAATATGATTAAATGTTGATGTTTCAACAAATATGGTTAGTTTTAGCTGCCATTTCATGAAATTATCGACCACATCATGAAGTTATCAATTCTATGATATTGCTACGACACCTATAACGATAACAATAATAAAACAGAAAAGTAGGGGCAGATCATGTTCCTCATTATACAAGCAGGAAAACTTACCCCGCGTCGTATCGTGCCGTCGCCGCCCCGTCTGCTGTTTACACTTAATAGTCTTCCAATTGACTCCAGCCAGACGAGAAAAGTACCTACCTGCGGTATTCCCAGGGAGTATTTGCATTTCATTTCACTTTTATGGAGATTTTTGAGGGATTCGTTTTTATTTGGATCTAGATAGGTATAGCGAGTTGCGACGGTTGCGTATCGAAGCATTACTATTTTTCATGTTAAGTGCATGGACATCAACTAAAAATGAAACAACATTTTTAAACGTTACTTTTGAGTCTGGCTTTGGCCTGTGGCTCTCTGTGTCCTAGTAATTTACTTTATCTTACAAAAGCTATAAACTCTGCAGGTTTTTTAATATTCATTTATTGTGATGCACATCCAACGCATTTTTTTTCACATGGCTCTTTGATAACATACCTATGCCTTGGTACACTTCTATTTCATGTAGGTACTTATATGCAAAATAATTATTAAGGCTAGCTCTGCCCGCGGCTTGGCCCACGGTCATTTCTGTGGGTTAAAAGTGACCCATGTGTTATTCCAGGACCAAAAGTACCTATAGAGTACAACATACCAAATTTCAGTCAGCCGTCAAATTATTTTTTATCGATTGCTCGGCTTCTATTCATCTGATTGAGATATCAAGTTCAAACCCTTTGCTATCCAACAGTGAAAACCGCATCGCAGTAGTTTTTACGTGACGTGTGAACATACTTACAAACAGACAAACAGAAAGACAATAAAAAAAAACTTGTTCAGTCGCTTATTTTATTTGAGTAACACCATTATTTTAATAACTTATCTTCATTGTACAGACTTTTTGGTATGTACTTACTGCTTTAATCGAACTACAGATGTTTTCATTTCTCACAAAGCAACATTAAAAATGTTACCATAATATCAATTAATGGCTGCAAGCGAGAAATAAATGAGTGTCGTCTCACTGATTGGTCGCTATCTTCCCAAACGAGGATGAGAAAAAATTAATGATGGGAAATCGAGGAGATAGGGAACAGTGATCAGTCAGGCAGGGGGGAGGTTCGGCAGGAAATATTTATACGACGCGGCGTAGAGACTCCCCAGAGAGAGCGTAGAGAGTCCTCCTCTTGGTTGGTTTGTTTGTTTGTAAATTAAAACCTATTGGAAGTCGATTTCTTATTATTTTTTTCCAGCTTCTTTATTGAACCCACATTCGTCATGTGTTACACAAGTTTAGTCTATAGAATTGACCCAACCACTCAAACTAATACTCTTTTTTATTGTAAATAGGAAACATAAATATAGCACTTTTAAAAGTCAAAATCTTAAATTTGTCCTAAGGAAAGAGTTTTTTTTAATTCTAAATAGACCAAATCAATCAGTTCGGTCAAACATACCATGAGTTTGAATATAAATGAAACGACGCGACATCGCCTGTTTTTATATTTTTTAAGTTGCGTAACATACGGGACATTATTCGGGAGAACTAGCGGGATAGAATTGATCAACAGAACTATTGGATATCAGTATGAATCGTTTGAGGAGACCTTTTGAAGTTGACCAAAAACAAAACCGTATACAACAGGCATAAATGGATTCACAAAATAAAAGGGAAAATACACAATATAAACCAAGTAGGTATATTTCACTCCTCAATACTTCCTCAAAGAACTAAATTATAGGAAAGATGATCATGAAATGTAAGTGCAGAACTTTCTCATCTTTTCACTATCAAAAACCTGCAAAAGCGCCAACTCTCGCCCTCGTAAAATTTATGAATTCCTAACAGGCTTGGCGAGCGGCCATTGCCTTATTTATCTGTCTGCCTCGAGCCGGCTCTCCACTTGCGCTGATGTGTTCCTCTGTTTATAAGCTTGGCGCTTGGCAGTAACGCAGGGTTGAAGTGAGATGTGTGGAGTGAGGAAGAACGGATATTTTACTTGTACGATGTTGTATTTTTCTCAATTGTTATCTTACGGGCAGCCGAGGTGCTTTCCATTAGGTGAATGACCAGATCGATTTTATAGGCAAGTTGTATAAAAACCTTTTCCTACACTCATATCGTAAAATCCGGTTTATGAACTCAAAAATGGTGGCATAATGACAATACGAGTACATTAGGCACGTCTCTAATAAGATTAAAAATTACGTTATAACACTGTTTTTTGAACTAAACAATGTTATAATATATATATTTCCCCATGAAAGCACCGGTTGGGCTCCGCACTACGAGGGTTTTTGCCATTTATTATCTGCGGTGCGTGTTAGACCGAATGCGCGCGAATTCGCTGTGTACTAGATTTTGGCGCCATAATTAACTTTACATTAAATTATGTGTTTTTGTTGATCAAAAGTTTTATCCTGATTTAAAATGTCCGACAGCAGTGTTAGTGAGGAGAATTTGACTCCACCTTACATCACGGAAACAGCAACGAACATGACGAACGAGCTTTTACCAGCAAAATCATGAAAATATTACGTATTTTTTTTCCATTAAATTAAGGTCCTATTGCATGAGTGTAGATAAAGTAGTGTATGAAACGGCACATAACTAGGTATTAAAACACTCGAGTGATACTCACTTTTTTAATGCCCCTCATTATGCAACCGTTTCATAAACTACTATTATACCTACTACTATTATGGCTTCCATGATAAAATCGTTGATCCGAATAAACCGAACAAAATCGTTGACCGATTTTGATGGTTTTTTTCTGTTTGAAAGCTGATGTGATCGTGATTGTTGTTGTTTCTGTTTCTGTCTCTGTCTCTGTCCCTGTCCCTGTCCCTGTCCCTGTCCCTGTCCCTGTCCCTGTCCCTGTCCCTGTCCCTGTCCCTGTCCCTGTCCCTGTCCCTGTCCCTGTCCCTGTCCCTGTCCCTGTCCCTGTCCCTGTCCCTGTCCCTGTCCCTGTCCCTGTCCCTGTCCCTGTCCCTGTCCCTGTCCCTGTCCCTGTCCCTGTCCCTGTCCCTGTCCCTGTCCCTGTCCCTGTCCCTGTCCCTGTCCCTGTCCCTGTCCCTGTCCCTGTCCCTGTCCCTGTCCCTGTCCCTGTCCCTGTCCCTGTCCCTGTCCCTGTCCCTGTCCCTGTCCCTGTCCCTGTCCCTGTCCCTGTCCCTGTCCCTGTCCCTGTCCCTGTCCCTGTCCCTGTCCCTGTCCCTGTCCCTGTCCCTGTCCCTGTCCCTGTCCCTGTCCCTGTCCCTGTCCCTGTCCCTGTCCCTGTCCCTGTCCCTGTCCCTGTCCCTGTCCCTGTCCCTGTCCCTGTCCCTGTCCCTGTCCCTGTCCCTGTCCCTGTCCCTGTCCCTGTCCCTGTCCCTGTCCCTGTCCCTGTCCCTGTCCCTGTCCCTGTCCCTGTCCCTGTCCCTGTCCCTGTCACTGTTGTTGTTGTTTTTGTTGTTGTTGCATTGTTTGAGTAAATTCTTATTATACTAAGCTGGTTTTATTTAAATTCCTCGCATTGTTTGAGTAAAGCACTATACAAGCCTTGGTCCGCAATGACTGCCCTGCTGGCCACGCTATGATGGCCTCGAGCTTTGCTTAGTTAAGTTCTCGGCCTTTAAGCTTGACCATCATTGCAGCCCTTGCTGTCCGCGCTATAAAGGCCTCGACCTTCGGTCTCAGCCTTCATTCCAGCTTGGCCATCAAGGGCTGCAATGCTGACCGCGCTGTGATGGCCTCAAACTTTACTTAGCTACGCTCTCGACCATCATCATCGCTGCCAGCAACGCAGTCATTACAGACCGCGGCAGTAATGTACTATTATTTAAAGCTTGCCTGTTTGTCTGTATGTTTGTTTGCACATCACGTAAAAACTACTGGACTGATTGCGATGCGATTTTCATTGTTGGATAGCCTAGGGCTTGACTTAAAAACTGCTGTAATGTGTATCTCAATCCAATCAGTATAAGCCGAGCAATCAATAAAAGTATTTTTGACTGCTGAAGAAATTTTGATCAAATGTTAGTATTTTAGGTCTTGGAATATCACATAGAGTAATTTTAACCTGAAGAAATAACCACACGTGCGAAGCCACGGGCACAGCTAGTACAGACAAAAAACTTTAAAAAAAACTTCAGCATAAATCCCAACCCAATAACATCGCAGATTACCAGTTGCCAACAAATCATGCAGGGTTTCGTGGGTTAGATACTAGGATTCCGTTTTCGAGGTGTAGTGAAAACTGTCTGCTACCGGACCGATATTTCGGAAAGCGCCGGAAGTATCGGACACACGCGCATGATGAATGAAGAGCTAGCAGTTGCAACGTATTCAGGAAACCAGCTCCCAGGAACTGGTTTCTCCAGTATCGAGATCCCTATCAGATCAATGCCCTTTCCTTGTCATCATTTTCTAGACCGCTTAACCATTCATAAATCTTTATGACCCTTTTCTCTTATTTTCATAAAAATCAATTGAGTTGATTTCGCAAAATAAGTCGCGAGCAAAAGTTATTTTATCAATGATAAAAACTTTGTTCACAGATTATGTAAACTTGGTTTCAGTTTAAGTCAACGTGTTTGATAAAAGGTAAAATCACAGAGCTGAAGATAGATACAATCTGAAGCTCTGTTACATAGACGCTCTCCAACATACATGTAAAAGTTTCTCTAGGACGCTCTCCGACATCTTCAGCTGAGTGTCCCGCGACGCAAAACCACGTATGTGGCACGTGACAGCCGCCTGACGGGGTGCCGGAATTTTTCTAATGCCTAGTGCACAGTGCACACCTAGCGAGGATATTCTACAAAACCTAGGATTAATTGATGCAGAACAACGTATAAACACTCTTCCAAGGATAGGTATCATGTGGGAATCATCCTATTCGTGAAGTGATCTCAATGACAATAATCTAATCTTATAATAAAGCAGTAAGTACCAAAAAGCTGGTACAAAGATGATAATATATGAAAAACGTTTAGAGGCCTTAAAATAATTATAGGAATGAACAAGAATATATCATTTTTTTAAATGGTGTGTGTTTGTTCGCGCATCACGTACAAACTACTGAGCCAATTGTAGTGCAATTTTCACTGTTGGATAGCTTAGGTTGTAGCTTAAAAATTGGTGTACTTTGTATCTCAATCCAATGAGTAGAAGCCGAGAAATCAGTAAACAACTATTTGTCGGCTGAACGAAATTTTGTGTTTGGTATTTTGTATTTTAAAGGTAAGTACTTTTGGTCCTGGAATAACACGTAGGTAAAATTTAACCCAGAGAAGTGACCACGCGAACAAAGCCGCGGGCACAGCTAGTGTAAAATAATGTAAATTTCTAAAATAAATTGAATTACTGAGACCAAAAATAACGTTGCAATATCTCAGAGTAATTTTATTATTATTCTAGGAAAATGTTTGCTGGTCTCATCACGTTTCACATAGGAAAATGTTTGCTGGTCTCATCACGTTTCACATAGGTTCAGAGCAAGTTCCGAGTAATTTTATTATTATTCTAGGAAAATGTTTGCTGGTCTCATCACGTTTCACATAGGTTCAGAGCAAGTTCCGAGTAATTTTATTATTATTCTAGGAAAATGTTTGCTGGTCTCATCACGTTTCACATAGGTTCAGAGCAAGTTCCGAGTAATTTTATTATTATTCTAGGAAAATGTTTGCTGGTCTCATCACGTTTCACATAGGTTCAGAGCAAGTTCCGAGTAATTTTATTATTATTCTAGGAAAATGTTTGCTGGTCTCATCACGTTTCACATAGGTTCAGAGCAAGTTCCGAGTAATTTTATTATTATTCTAGGAAAATGTTTGCTGGTCTCATCACGTTTCACATAGGTTCAGAGCAAGTTCCGAGTAATTTTATTATTATTCTAGGAAAATGTTTGCTGGTCTCATCACGTTTCACATAGGTTCAGAGCAAGTTCCGAGTAATTTTATGCCAGAGTGACGGAGGAATGCAGATAAAATTTATTTTATAAGTATTCCGTATTTTCCAAGGTAAATTTCTGTATTGAACACAGTTAACAAAATACAGAAAACAAAAAAATAGGTTAAGAAATATAATAGGATAGGCGTCATGTCTAATTTTGGTAACAATCGATAGCACAACAGCTCACTACATTTTTCAAATTGGTGAATAAACATTCAGATTTTATATAGAACTAGCTTTCGCCCGTAACATCGTGCGCAAGGACTACAGTTTATAGCGAAAACAAGCTTCATTGTTCATCTAGGATATTGAAAACCAATGCAAAACAATAGCACCAACGCACGCGATTGTTTTTGACAGACTTGTTACTATTTCGAATCCACGGCAACGGCACGCCAATCCGTTACTTACAACGAGTAATCGACATTTTCCAGTTTTCCCGTGGCAACTTATCATTTTCCGGGATGAAAAGCATCCTATGTTTGCCTCTGTTTTTACTGTACCTATTCACAAAGTTAAATCTAAATCGGATCAGCCGTATTGGCATGAAAGCTCCCCAAATAAACAACAGACAACGTTTCACTTTTATATATTCGGCTTTCCATGGAAATAGCTGATCGGGATAAATGACTCATCAACATCATCAATAGCTGGCATTAGTCCACTGCTGGACATAGGCCTCTCCTAATGCGCTCCACTGAGGCCAATAGATAGATAGATAGATAGATAGATAGATAACTCTTTATCGTACACCACATAGAACAAAAATACAATAATAACTAAAACATTTATAAAAAATATATGGGACAATGGGCGGTCTTATCGCTAAAAAGCGATCTCTTCCAGACAACCTTTGGATGGAAAGGAATTAATACGGCAAAGACGGTGGTGCATTATAATATAACAAATAAATAATAAAAACTGAATACAATGAATAAACATATATTCCAATATACCTACACATAAATATGTAAATATATAGTACAATATATATATATATATATATATATACATATATAAAAATATATACAAACATAATAAAAATAATATACAGTGAAACCACAACAGAATAACAACAAAATAGCAAGAAGTGATATTAATTAGAGAGATAAAACTTCTTTACTTGAAGTTTAAAAACAGGGAGTGACTGGGCTCGCCTTATAGTAACTGGCAGAGCGTTCCATAGGCGAACTGCTTGGATGGTAAATGAACTGCCAATCTTCGGCTCTTCGCATGTAATTGCTGCCAGCTATGTTGCGGAAATCGTCACTACACTGGCCGGAGGGCATCCTTCACTACGTTTACCTATAGGTGGTCTCCACTCAATGAAAATGGTTCCCATCTCGTCTGAAGTCGCCTTAACCCCACGCCTGTCGCTAGCAAACTGACGAGTTCCGATCCAGATACAGCTGCTCCGGGAATGTCCGGGTAAAGCCGCTTAGCTGCAAGTTCCCGGATGAAAAGGCTCGCCGGAGCAAGGCCAGTTTTGTTTCAGCTGCGGCGTTCGAACTCGCTTTTTTGCTTGTCAGTTCTTGCCAGTTTAGAAAGAGCTTGTAGATATACCCACATGGAGAAGTTAATCTGAATAGATCTAAGCTAGTTTTATTTTTCCTAAAGAGAGGAGTTGGAATTAATATAAACACGATATCTAAATATACCAGTGACTCTGTGCTGTAGACCTCGCGCGTACAAAATTTTTTGCAAACAATCAAGCGGTGCACAGTAGCGCCATCTAGTTACCTTATTGTAAAACTAACATAAATAACCAAGGTGCTCCATCAATCTATACCTAGTAGGTAAAGGGGTGATTCCATTGGTAGAAACCTAAAAGTGAGAAATTTACTGCATTTTGAGAAGCTATTCTGCTCATCACGCCGAAGATCCTCATCAGATCTTCACCAAATTTTTATGACACTAATTTAAAATTACTACCTTTCAAATGAAAAAATAACCATCGAAATCGAATTTAATATGGCGGAGATATTCAGTAGCCCCCTTTTTACACTTTTTTGGGGGAAGTACCCCCCCAATCAAAAATCCCCGACAAGAACAAAAATTGTAAAAATTCTTTTAACCTGTATATCAAGTTTCGTCTAGATCGGTTGAGAAATGTGACCTGTAGAGGAGAACAGAGATCCGGAAGGACTGACATCCGGAAGGACATATGAAAGCATTTTTGCCGAAGCTGAATCGGAGACGCTTCGCTTCATACAAAAATACAGATTTGGAATAGACATGAATACCATAACTTAAGAATTGGTGTAGGTACCAATTATAAGAACAAAAGATAATATACATAAACAAGAAAAATTAGGGTTATTCATTGATTGTGGTTTTAATACAGACGCGGCCACTTCAAATTCAAATTCTCTTATATTAGAAAATGTTAACACAGAACCAACACCAGTATCTACCTAATTTAACTATCACAAAAGTTGAAGTTCTAAACTGTTAAACGTTATCTCATTTGAGGCAGAATTAAACTAAAACTAAACTAATTAGCTTTAGCTGAATAAAAGGTGAATTGGTATTAGGTTCATGATGAAACACAGACCAGTTGATAATCAAAGACACAGACGTTTGAAAGTATACGATGCTATATTTAGTACGCTTATTCTGCTCTCGGTCAGCCGTTCCCCTGCATTCAACTTAATTTGACACCGTAAAAAAAAAAAAACACCTTCCGATTCCACTTCTATTTCCACTGACATGGATTTCTTACCAGCTGCATTTGCCATCTACTCTTCCTTACCTCTCAGACTTAAGTCTCATTTTAACAGGATACCCGCAGTAAGTGCCGACTACGTAGAGCTTGTTCCATGGATATGCGGTCACGTAGGCCGGCGTCGCGTCGTCGGGAATTTAATACGGCTTCTGCTTCAATTGGCACCGCTCTCCTGAAAACACTGGTAGCGTGGGAATTGTTTCGCAGTCGTGGATTCAAAGGTTTGGATATGGGGCAAAATATTTGTTGGTTCTTTGAAAATGCACGTTTTTAACGGGCCAGGAGCTCGCGCAATCTAATGACAAGGAGGAACGAATTTTCATTCCCTTATTAAAATTTATAGTCCGCTATAATCTAGCCTCAGAGAAAATATTTTTTCTCTATAGTGATGAATGATAGGCTCAGATTGATGAATTATGGTTAAATTTCTAACAATACCGCATTAGGCTGCCTATTAAGGCTGATGATGAATTTAATGTTTAACAGTCACTTTTTCGTAAAATGCAGTGGTCTTTAAAAATATGTACCATTCTTTTAAAATTAATAGTTTTTTTTTATATAATTGCTTGGCTTCTATTAATCGGATTGAGATACCAAGTACACCAATTTTTTATGTCAAATCTAAACTATCCAACAATGAATCGCATCGTAATCTGTCCAGTAGTTTTAACGTGAACTTACTACAAAATTTTGAAAATTAATAGTTTTTTTATTAAATTGCTTGGCTCCTACTTATCGAATTGAGATATCAAGTAGGTACACCAGTTTTTAAGTTAAAATCTAAGATACCCAACAGTAAAAATAGCATCAACATCGGTCCAGGTTTAACGTTTAAAACTTTACTAATGTATAATAAACTATAATTTCAAAGAAAGTTGATGAATAAAGTTAAACATTAAAATTATGTGTTTGCTATTTAACGTGTTTTATTTCAAAACACTGAAAAGGAAAAAATGCAATTTTAAATACAAAAGTTTTGACGGCCGGTGCAGCATATTGTTATTGAACCGTAATTCTTTGAAATTGGTTCAGAAGACGAAGGTTTACAATTCTTATATCAACAATGAATTTCAAAAGGATCGACTCAAAAGGATGGATTCGAAATCTCCTTAGTACGAGTGAACATACAGAAAACATATAATCGAATGAGAACATCCTCTTTTGTGAAGTTAAACATCCCTTATTTTTGTGATTAAGACAAAACCGCACAGAGAGCCACTCGTTGTGTTGTAATGTTCTACGAAGGAGGCCGATGTTCAGCTGCGGACCTCCACCGGCGATTCAATCACTAATATTCTCTCGTGGCACCATACAGCAGGTTTTTATTGGGTACTGTAGAGAGGCTATGAGCTATTGAACGGCGCTCAAGCAAAGCGACAAGCGACGGTCGTAAAATGACGCGTAGGGAAATCATGTGTATTTCCCTTATTCAATATCATCAATACATAGTATAAAACAAAGTCGCTTCCCGCCGTCTGTTTTTCTGTAACACTATGCGACGGATTTTAATGCGGTTTTCATCAATAGATAAAGTGTTTCAAGAAGAAGATTTATACGTATAGTTTGATATTGTTTTGTGTTAATTTGTTGAAATATATGACGCTAATTGTTCAAGAATACTCTCTCAAGGGTTCAAGATATCAGAAAAAAACAAACCGACTGAGAGCTTTTTGAATTTGGAACGTTAAAGTTCGTATAAAAACTCACATAGATATGGGCATTATAAAGAGCGTAGACAGAAAGAGAGTTTATTCGAAAACTGAACCTGCCACCATATGCAGAAGACAAAAAAAAAGGCGCGAAATCCCCGTATCTCTCGAAATCTCCTATATGGTCTGTGGGCGCGATTGTAAAACACCGTTGTGTTAAATTACACTGTTGTGTTCTGTGTTATTTTAACAGTTCCGTTTATCATTTTCAAGTTAACACAAAAACTTCGTCAAACTATTAGTGTGCTAGTGATTTCTACATTGCACCCGAGCGAAGCCGCGGCGGGTCGCTAGTAAGGTATATTCTTGAGTTGCAAATGGCGTTTATAGCTTTTAAAATAGTAATAAGCGTGATGAAAAGGATAATTATATATTTGTGCAATTCGTGCGTCAATTATGAGTGAGACAATAAATCATTCAAATATGCAGCAGGCGACACTAGGTTTCATACAAAACTTAGTTCGCAGCCTTTCAATCTTTTCCCACTTCGGAGGCACAGAATAAATAATAGTACATATCCTATGGTTCATAGAGATAGCATGCCAGTGTAAAACGTGATAAATAGTTCCAGTAATCAGTAGCGCGCTGCCAGCAGCTAGTTAGCTACTGGACCACAGTTCTGGACAAGCCTAGTCATATTTCAAACTGCGGCTAATGCGTAATGCTCGCCTGAAGGGAGCGATTGCGTGGAGAGAAACCTGCTAGGTTACTCGTTATAAGCTAGTTGTGTTTATCGAGATACATGAAAACGTCATGTTAAAATATATAAGTATCCACGCTTGAGCCCCTAATTTTAAGAAGGTAACTAACTTATTCATTGTATGTTCCTGTTAGGCACGAACACAGCGCACGAACAAAAGTTTTGAAAGTTAATTGTTCACACTAATATTATGATCTCACAATATTGAGAAACCATAAGACCATTTAAGACCATAGTCTTCTATTAGTTTTCCTGTTATCTATAAGTAAAGAACTATTTTCAGTTTTTTTTTTCATCTTTTTTTTAGTCTCTTTTTGTCGGAGTTATGGTGTGGGAATTGTCAATGTTCATATTTTTTCTTATAACTTTAAAACTTATTATATTAAAATTATTTAATAAAAGAGACATTCACAGCGAGCCCTTTTATATACAGACTGCAAAACTTTATCTTATCCAGTAGATCATCGGGTTGCGATATATCGCAGTACCGAGTGCATAAATGCGCGTGCGCGTGCGGTGGTTATCTAATTTTCCTCTCAAAAGTGACCATATTCAAAAATCTTTGGGCCACAGAAATTCATAATGTGTACCAAATGTTAGCTTAATCGGTCCGGTAGATTCAAAGTGATCTTATAAGGGCTACGTTTTTTTAACAGTTTCTGATATTTGGTATACCTTATCACAATAAGTTTGATCCATTTAAACAAATATCATCAGAATTCAACCCCGGATAGGCGCAATAACAAACAGCCCGAGCAATTATCATTCGAAGCGTAAACTCAAACGAGAACGATTCTGAAAAGTCAAATACAGAAAAAAACGCAGGAAAGCTTCTGGAAAGAGGTTAGGTAAATAAACACGTTATCGAAGAGTTCGAGGGTTCTCTTGTAAAGTTGCAGACCACCTGCTCGGCAAACAAACAAACAGGACACCCCCACAACCCGACAGGCGTCCGCAAACTTCACCGATAGAGATGGGCTGAAGCGTTTTCGATTATTTCTATTCTAATAACTAGCTTAAAAGCTAAAAAAACACGCCTGCCCTGCCGAAAAAGAACTTATGCCAATAATTATAAATTATAAACTGTTGGAATGTGCTGGAATGTCCACATAGTCCTTTAAAAAAAAACTATATTACGTTACTTGGGGGCTGTAAAGATTCTAACGATACCCCATAGGTACGTCTAGTAATGGTTCTAAGTTATGGTGGAATAAAGAAACTCACATACATACAAACATACATACATACATACAAACAAACAAACATAAGTACATGAATCCTAAAAACATTTCACTCCTTTTTTGGGCAGTTGTGTTATAACAATCGATTGTTGTTGATTTTCGTATTGATTACTTGATGAGATTAATTATGTACCTGGAAACTGAAATAATACAGTCGTGTGCACTCGTTACGCTCGTCGTTCTGAGACTTTAATTATTTTTCGGGCCGACACAAACGCCATTCAGTATGACAAAACCATTAATTATGTCAAAATAACAAAGAGATATTTTGTCCTAATCTCTCAGTACCTTCATTCATACATAACAAAGATGAAAATAGGTTTTCATCCGCATTTACTTCCGTTTATCATGGCGAAAATTAACAGTGCTGAAATATCAAAACAAAAGATATAGAAGGGAAATATCACGTTTCTAATGTTGATTTTAGAGGAAAAAGGTCATAAAATTGAACTTGAAATTGTTTTCATTTCAGTGACTTCACATCGTATCGTTCATGTACCTACTTAATGAAATGATCTTTAAAATGAAATGAAGTTCAACCTACAATTTGAAGGTGCTTAGTTAAAAAGTGTGTGTTCCGTAAATTACAATTATAATATTCTGAGAAGGTGAGATATCATATAATCCATTTGTTATTCATCATTAATTAAAGTAATGAACATTGAATAGGGCCTGCCGTGATTTAGCAAATTGATATTTGCAAATCATTAACTTACTGATAAATATTAGTTACTATTCGATAAACATTTTCCCATCCAAGGGCATATCCATATCTCAGTAAGTTTGTGCTGGGTTGTTTGCGTCGTATAAGTATTTGAAAGTTACCGAGGATGTCTTCAAAAGTTTTCTGTGATATTGGTACCTGTAGCATGCCTCGAGCCAAACATAGTAAGATACGATATTTCATTCATTATGAACTGATGAAGTCGAATGTTTGTGTGTGTGTTAAATCATCCAGAGCTATTATCTATCTATCTATACTTATAATAAAACAAAATTAACGAAAAAGTCTGTACAATGAAGATAATAAAAAAAAATGGTCTAGGTACCTAAAATAAGCTACTGAAAAATAATTTAACAATAATTTTTTTATCGTGTGTGGCTGTTTGTCTGTTTCTTTATGTTTTTTCGCGCATTACTTAATATCTACTGGAACGATTGCTATGCGTTTTCAGTGTTGGATAGCTTAGAGATTGACTTAAAAACTGGGATACTTGATGATGATTAAATGTCGATCAATCGATAAAAAACTATTTGACGGCTAAACGAATTTTGAAGAAATGTAGTATATTGTACTTTATTAGTTCTTTTGGTCCTGGAATAACACGTATGAGCTACTTTTAAATGAAATGATCACGCGGAAAAAGCCGCAGTTACAGCTAGTATAAAATAAACTTTAATAGTATATAGTTAATAAAATACAAGCACATATTATTTCCCTGTTAATAAGAGAAACGTTTCTATTGTATGAAAATCCTGTTAGTGTAATTAATTTTTGCTAACCATCTTATTTTATTAGAAAGTAGTTGTATGAGTCTCTAAGCGTTATTTTAATTTATTGTAAGCAAGTAGGTTAAATATTCAATAAGACTTTTACTTCTATAAAAAATAAAAAATATTACTCACAAAAAAACTGTATGTAATATCGAATTCTTCAAATGTACTCCTAATCAAAGGAATGTTACAAGAATGGAATGCCGCCTGCGAAGGAATGAAATAGATTTGAGTTATTGAATTTGGTCGAAGTCTGGACATGTCTCAGCTGGAATAGTATCTACCAATACCTATCGAGAAAAACCGGGAATCCATTCACGAAATCTGGAAATACTCAACGTTCCGTTCTCTGGAACGAGATCTGTAAGAGCTGAAGTAAATAACTGCTATATACGATATTGCAAGCAACATAAAGCTCTCCAATTAGGTGTGCATGGTACAAAAAGGGGGTTCCTTTTTGTTGCCTTGCTAGTGGGGACGGTCGGTTGCGGATTTCGGTAATAACTCAAAGTACCCGCGGTACAAAGTGATGCGACTGCACGATACGTTGCAATACTTCCAGTTGCACTTACTGAACAGAACAAAAAACTGAATCTCTAGACACAGTGTTAACAGATCGTAGATACTACATATTTAGTACTCCTGTCTATTTACAAGAGGCAGCGCATCGTAGACTTTATGACTTCTTTACTTCGAATTTCCGCTGCCATTTTTTTAGGAACACGAACCTTTTTCATCACCATCATCAGCCTATACTAGTCCCTGCTGGACGACGGAAGACTGGAGACGACTTGCGAAAGACATCTGGCAGCGACTGGATGAGAAGAGCCGAAGATCGGGCTCAGTGGCGTTCATTGGAAGAGGCCTACGTGTGGCCCGTGATCGAAGTATAGGTGGCCTGCGTGAACCAGAAGAATAAGTCTTGGTCTTGGAATAAGAATAAGCCATGTCAGAGGCCCAAAAGCGGCCTGATAAGCTCTGACACCAGAGGCCAGCACTACCTAAGCTCATACGATAAGTAAGCAAGCAAGTACGAAACTAAACTGATTGAAATTATTTGTTATCGTGCCTATTTTCAGATGGAACTCACTGAACTGCAAAATAATTCCGTACTAAATACTTAAAAACCTTTTCGGTAAAAAAATATCTACAAGTCACTACCTTCTTCAGTGGAATTTGGAGATATCTGTTAATTGATGCCAAAGGAAAGCTTTCTTGCAATAACTGACCCGGCCTTACAATTTTTAAGTTAGTTTTTTCTTCGTCTAAGTCTTTTTGAAATCTAATTTTATAAAAAATAAATACCGCACATTTCTAACTGAGCAACATGTACCTTATCTGATTTGTTGTTACGCAGATGTTGACAATCTGCGCTTAGCACTGGAAAAATTAAAACAAAGTTTTTTTTTAAATGAAACATTTTTTTCTTATTTACACTATTAAAATTTATTTTCTATTTTTTAGTTTGGTTTTCTATATAAAGCGTGTTTTTTAGTTTTTTTAAACTATTATTTATTTTCTACTTTTTAGTTTTTTTTTTCGAATTATTGCATTGTCATCGGTCTTTGACAGGTGTGCAAAATTTGAATGAAATCTGACCGTTTAAAGTGGGTCAAAATAGCGTCCATAGGAGTCAAAGGATACAAGTGAAGCTTATTATAAAGCGTATAATAAATAATAGTTTAAAAAAAACTAAAAAAACGCTTTATATAGAAAACCAAACTAAAAAATAGAAAATAAATTTTAATAGTGTAAATAAGAAAAAAAAATGATTTATTTCAAAAAAAACGTGGGGTGAATGGGTTATAAATATTTAATTGACAGATATGAGAAGGAGGATTATCATTTCGATAATATCTTAAAAAGCACCCCACGCTTTTTTTTTTAAATAAAACTTTTTTTTCTTATTTACACTATCAAAATTTATTTTCTATTTTTTAGTTTGGTTTTCTATATAAAGCGTGTTTTTTAGATTTTTTAAACTATTATTTATTTTCTACTTTTTAGTTTGGTTTATTTACAAGAGCGTTTTTTTTTTTCGAATTATTGCATTGTCATCGGTCTTTGACAGGTGTGCAAAATTTTAATGAAATCTGACCGTTTAAAGTGGGTCAAAATAGCGTCCAAAGGAGTCGGTTGCAAACATACAAGTGAAGCTAATATAAAGCGTATAAAAAGGAGAAAACTGAATCCAAGCCTCAGCCAGTAGTATATATTTCACCAATGCATGACTTTATTGTGAAACTTTGTGCACCGGGCACTATCAGCTATCAGTGCGTTTGTAGATACGGTACATTTTAATCTCTGGATAGACGACGTCCCTGAGTATGTAAACAAAATTTCAGACGAGCGTAAAGGGACGGACGGAGGGGCAAAGAGACCCCTGTTTACTTTGCTAATTGAATTCATTGTAGCTGCTTAAATGATGTTTAAAATGCTATGTGTGCGTTCATCATGGCAGATTCAATCTTTTCGTGTTTTAGAAGGGACAATGAGTGTGATAAAATTCGTTTAAGCTTGCTTATGTCGTAAAAACGGATTTGATTTTTGATCTAAATTATTCAGGACTAGATGCTTTGGCATTTTAGAGTAAAGATAGAAGGGAGCAAGCAGTCAGTCGTTATCGAGTGTGATGAGATTGCAATTATTGATAACATCTTTGAATTATAAATAAACCTTTGTGCAATATACACGCAACTACCCGGAATATTTTATGAAACTTATTGAAGTCATTACCCGGCAAATAAGAGTACTTACTACACTTTACAAACCAGCTATAGCAACGTCCTTGTTATAAGGGAATTTATTAGAACAGGCACGGTCACAAAAACCCGACTGCAAACAATACTGTTTGTTTGTAGTATGAGGTAGTGCTGGCCTCTGATGTAAAGAGTATGTCAAGTCGTCCAAGGTCCTCTGACATGGCTTAACTACTACTATTAATCAATAACAGCCGAGACCGATAGCTTAACGTGCCGTCCGAAGCACGGAGCGATGGAAACTGCACATAACTTAGAAAAGACATTGGTGCTGAGCTTAGGATTGAACCTTTAGGCTACCATTATTATTATTACGAGCCTGTAGTGTCAAGGCCTCCCAACCCTTTTTTTTTTTTTTTTTTTTTTTTTTTTTTAACTAAGTTTCTACTTGGCTAATATTCTCGTGCTTTTAATGGATTTCCAATATGGACGTGTGCATTCTCCCCATCCTCACATACGGTGCACAGACTTGGTCTTTGACTGATCATCAGAGGTCTGACCTCGAGGTATGCCAGCGGGCAATGGAACGCAGTATTCTAGGAGTTAAACTAACTGATCGAATAAAGAATACCATACTACGTTCCAAGACTCAGGTTACAGACGTGACCCAAAAAGCTGCAAAACTAAAGTGGGACTGGGCTGTCTGCCGCATGTCAGATGATCTGTGGGCAAAAATTACCACGCAATGGGTACCCCAAGATTGCAAACGTCATCGCGGCAGACCAAGAAAGAGATGGCGGGATTAGCTTGACTCCCACACAAAGAACTGGTGTACCATTGCAACAGATAGAGAAGAATGGGACAAATAAAGTTGTAAATTTTTGATTGAATACGAGCTGACTGCCCGCAAAAATAATCACACTAAAATTATAAAGACCAAAGTTTGTATGTATGTAAGGGGTACGTAGGTAAGGGTGTGTGTGTGTGTGTGTACGTTTGTTACTTTTCACGCTTAAACGGCTGAACGGATTTGGATGAAATTTGGTACGGAGGTAGCTTATAACCTGGTTGTGGTCCCTCAGGAACCACAACCTGGAAAATGTGTGGTGCCTGAGGGACGCGGGTGAAACTGCGGGGCGCAGCTAGTATTTATATAAATTTAATGTTTATTTTCTACTAACATTAGACTATGGTATTTACAGTAACATAAATAATCAAAAATTGAAGATTTAAATTTTTGTAATGGACTTTTAATGACCTGTATTTTGATACCTCACCCGATAGGTTTTGGTAATTTTTTGTTCCGTCGGAAATACAATATGGCAGCTTTAAGCCGCCATATTAGTTTTATTAACATTTCATTCATTTTAACCTACAACACTCTCGTGATTAAGACGAATCCAATGATACCTCATTTATCAAAATCCATTAAGCTCTTTAGGCTGTAGGTCGCACATAAGAAACGTACAAATATACAAACACACAGACAACCCAAACACATTACCCTCCCCTCAGTTGGGTACAAACGAGCACGCAAGCGGTCAGACCATTTTGTCTGCTTGTAGAAAAATAACACCCACCCTCAGTTACTCTGCGATCGTGGCGTTTGAAACAGTAGATTATTAAAAATAAGTATATTCAGGGTAACTCGTTTCTAATGGTGACTTTAGAACTAAAGTTGTGAGCATCTGCTCTGTCTAAAAAGCATAGCGGAACATTCATATTGTGAATTTGGTAGGCCTTGGCCTGTGGTGGCCTCACATTCTAATTTGTCCTCCGGTATTTATAGGACATCCAATATCCATCCACTTTATCCAAAATGCTTCAGTTTACCAGTTGGCAGCTTACCCAGCATACTGGCAGCGTTTTACAAAAGTTATTGAAAGTTCTATGATTTACTTTCTAAAGTTTGTTCGTGTTATCGGATTTCGAAGTGAAGACGTTAGCAGGAATTGACGGGAATTCCGTAAATTCACGCACGCACCCCCACACACCCCTAGATATATCAATATTAGGGATGTAGGTGCCGTTTAGTAAGTACGGGTAAGAAATTGCCGACGTATACAGTAGTTTTGAATTAGTAAATGGCAGTTGCGAATGCTTGATAGTTGTACCTATCCGTAAAAGTTGAGTTTCGGATACTAAGTAATTAGTTGAGTTGGAGCGATGTTGCAACGTGTGCTTTACAATCCCAAGAAATCCGGTTTAAACCACAGGCCTTCACATATAAGTATGTTTATTCAAAACTTTGCTCAAAAATGGTAAAGGAAAGCATCGTAAGGAAACCGGCATGTCACAGAACCTCAAAATTGGTCATAATGACGTGAAGCCGTCATTTGCTGTACTCTCCCCAACCCATAAACTACTCTTTAATGTGAAACATCTAATGGCGCGGTACGGGAGTAAGGCGACTCTTGGCGTGGCGATCGATCGCCGCGGGGCGTGGCGACACGCCGCTCGTAGCTCATCGGCTTTATTCGCCTCAGTTTGGCGATATTCGATGTTTCACATCTGCCAGACGTCCCGCGACGGCTCATTCTATATTTTTTACAAATTTTTCATCCACACCAACATCCCTTCTAATGTATTTACCATCTGTGAGCATTAAATCTTCTGTATGTAGGTACTTTCTTAGTGCAATAAAGTATTAAACTAATAAATTCAGTAATCCGTAAAGTTGAGTTACGGTTGTCACCACACCAGTCACCAGCCATCGCAAGCCAATAGCGGAGTTGTGAAAGTTCTCCGTTAATGGCACTTATCTCGGTGGGAATCTTCCGGGGTGCATTACGCGACGAAATTATTTAAAAGTAGGCACTTTCTTCGACTTAAAAAGAAGCTAAGTGAAAAACTTTATTTCGCTTAGCCAGTGACTTGGTTATCTGCAATTTTGAAAATTGTTTTTAAGTCAAACCCTAAGCTATCCCACAGTGAAAAACCACAACGCAAACGGTCTAGTAGTTTTTACTTCATGTGCAAACAAACATACAGACAAACAGGCAGACACGATTTTAATAAATGTTATATTCTTGTTCAGTATCTTATTTTAATAACAATTATTTTTCAAATATATTTATGTTTTTGGTACTTACTGCTTTATTATAAGTATAGATAGACAGATAGATAGATTATAAGTATAGATAGAATACATAGTTATAGAATAGATACAGTAGTTGTTCGCCCCGAACTCAGTTGACTATTGTTTTACATTACCATCTCAAAGATTCAGCTCATATTCAAATCCATACCAATATATATAAATGAAACGTTGTCTGTTTGTTTGTTTGGAGAGCTTTCACGCCGTAACGGCTAGATGGATTTTGATGAAATTTGGAATGGATATAGCTTATACCCTGGAATAAAACATAGGTTACTTTTTATCTCAGATTTTTTTAAGTTTCCATGGGAAAACTGGATAATTTTGATTACTCGCTGTAAGGAACGGTTGCCATGGAAACGAAATAACAAGTCTGTCAAAAAATCAAGAGTCGGTTCTATACCAACTTTTGCATTGGTTTTTAATATCCTAGAAGAACATAGGATGCTTTTATTTGAGATAAACTGTAGTCCGCGCGGACGAAGTTGCGGGCGGGTAAGCTAGTAGGTACATAATATACCTCATGTTCGAAAGAGGCTACATTCAACGACACGGGTTCGTCGACGGTGAGGGGTAGAGCTGCAATTAATATGTAAAAATACGTATTAAGTTGTTTTTACATATTCATACCAATATATAAAAGTGAAACGTTGTCTGTTTGTTTGTTTGGGGAGCTTTCACGCGATAACGGCTGGACGCATTTTGATGAAACTTGGAATTGAAATAGCTTATACCCTGGAATAAAATATGGGATACTTTTTATCCCGGAAAATTTAAAGTTTCCACGGAAAAACTGGGAAAACTGGAAAAATGATGATTACTCTCTGTAAGAAACGGTTGCCATGGAAACGAAATAAATATGATCAAAAACGTCAAGAGTGGTGTACCTACTTTTGCATTAGTTTTTAATCTGAAGAACAAAGGTTGCTTTTTTTCGCGATAAACAGTAGTCCGCGCCGAAGCTCGTGCTCAGTGTTGTGCTTTGGGAGAGGCATATGTCTATCAGTGGACTGACACGCGCTGATGATGATGATGAGTAGTCCGCGCGGACGAAGTCGCGGGCGGGAAAACTAGTATACCATAAAATAATCAATAATTAAATTAATATAACCTAACTACAACCAAAGTTCACGGATCAACGGTTGAATGTTATTGTCCAATAAACATTCATCTAGTCTAGACAAATAAATAAAACTGAAGTGTCTCTTTGTAATGTCAATATAACAATTTATTACTAAACCATTTTTAAAATTGTTGTCTGTCTGTCTGTCTGTCCATCCGCCCGTTTGTTCCCACTAATCTCCGAAACGGCTGGACCGATTGGACTTTCACGGGCAGATAGCTGATGTTATAAGGAGTACTTTTATTTTTGAAAAATAATTATACAAATAAATGCCATGAATTTTGACCACGCGGGCAAAGCCGCGGGCACAGATAGTACATAAATACAAACGCCGATTCGTCCATGTTGACTTGAGATACCTTGCTTTGCTCGGTCAACTACTTTACTATAAAATGACTTGAGATCCAGTACGAAATAATCTTTTTGTCTTATTTTCTTCATCTTCTATGTATCATTATTCTTATAAGAACATGATAGTGTTTTTCCTAACCATAGGGAAATGTAGTGAAAGGTCCACCTTATATCTGTAGAATCGTATTGCGCCTAAATGTTATTACTGAACTCCCAAACAATATGTTGGTACCTATATTCCATTTCTTCCCACACAATTCTGAGCGTCTGAACATGTCTCTCCATCACATTATTTCCATAAAACAATCTCTCCAACAATAAGGAAGCATTTTCATTTATGAAAAATCCTCGTAACCTTAGGTCCCTTGTGAAAAATTATAACGAAAATTCACATCTCGCGCACATTTTGTTCTGAGGGGAGAAATATGTTTTCTCTTTGGGTTTTTGACGCACTTTTTCGTCAGAATCTGCAGACAGTTGTCGCGAGTTGGAGATGTTATCTCTTGAAATGAATATTCTTTTTTATCTTTACAACAGAGACACAAGAGGAGAAGGTCGTTCGCCTGATGGTAAGCGCGTCGTAATAACTACAATGATACCAAGAACTTTTTTTTCTAAATCTTGCGCGGCGCTGCTCTGCGCTCGATATTGGTTTCTATGTCTCTAATTTCGCTGGGATATGGGCTGATCAATTCAAATTATTGACGAAATTGTGAGACTTTCTTCAATGAATACTAATGAGAAATGTGGGTGGACGTCAGTGGGAGAAATTACATTGTTTCATGCGTGCTTGCTATGTACGAAATTACCTAGTTTAGAACAGAAAACAGCTGAGGGCTTTTACATTATGTTCATCTTCATCATTTTCGCCACATTTTACTGTCCACCTGGCTACCCTCAAATAGAAAGTCTGTTATCGAGTCTCTTTCGGAGTGTTTTCATTAGAGCTATCCAGTTCTAGGTTTTCACACCTGGACCCGTTCTTCATTTAAAAACAGCTCAATTAAAATAATACCCTTTCATACTATTTATTTCTATTTTGGATAAATGTTTTTCAGGTTCTTTAGTATCAATTATCCACGATCGATAATATGGCAATAGTTCTTACAGTGACCAGAGCTAATAATGAACACAGCCTGATGAGATGACTGACTGAAGAGAAAATAGGTATCTAATACTTTCTGTGACAACAGCCTGCCTTAGTCTACTGGTCATAGGCCTCTCCTAATGTTGCCACTGAGCCCATATTTGGCTATTCTATTATTAGAGAAACCCCGAGCATAGCCCGTTTCATATAGCTCGCTGGGCGACCTTAAATTTGTGGACCAGTCACACAGTCTGTCCACGTTTCAGCGCCGTATGCCAGTCATTACGGGTAGGACTCACTAGTTAAAGACGTTCGTCTTTAGGCACTGTGGGATGAGCGACAAGAAGCATGACGAAGTTTCCCAAGTGCTGCCCAGCCCAGCCAAATCCACCTTTCGGCTTCCCTCTCAGACTGTATTGCGCCATAGAGAAAACAAACTGAAAACGAGGCACAAAATAAACGCTGTTAAATCTTTCTAAGTTAATAAATCGCAGTTTTCCTCCAAGTTTAACTTATTTAATGAATTAAATTTGTCCACAAATCAAGTAATATTCGGAAATTTGGGCTCATTAATGAAATTAACAGGTCTAATTATTCTTTTCTTGTTCCAGGAAAATCGCCTGAAATCTGAGGAAAACGATAAAGTTCCATGAAATAATTAATATAATTTAAGTTAATGAAACGTCTGAAAAAACATTTTTAGCTCAAATCTAGTTCAAATTTAAACGTATTGTTATGATATGCTGATTTTTATTTTATATACCTATTGGTTTAGTTTGCTAGATCCTTAGATATTAATCAAATACCTAACGAAAGTACCTATACTTATAAAAAAACTGTAACAGTTCCAATTCTGTACATAGAAGATATTTAGAAATTTTTATTTTGGAGTGTTCTCTATCTTATTTATGAATTATACTGAAGCCAAAACTGTGTTTTTTAATTTTTGTCTGTGTGTCTGTCTGTCTGTACCTTGGCCGCGCATCACACCGAAACTACTGAACGAATTCAAATGAAACTCAGTATGATTTGAGTTCATACTACGAGGTAGGACATAGGGTACTTTTTAACCCCCCAAAAAATTAAAAGGTTCCCACAGGATAGGGGTTGAAAATTATTTAAAAGAGCACGTACCACGCTGAAACTAAAGGACGGTTTTTGTTGCAACTTGGCACAGTCATAGTTTATATAATGGGTTAAAATAGAAAGTAGAATACTTTTGAAAAAATAAAGGGTTCCTGCAAGATATGGGTTCAAAGTTATGTTAATTTTGAGTTGGGTCCAAAGTTATGTATACAAAATTAGAGTTCCCTTTCAAAATTGCAATAATGTAACCAGAGGTATCAAATTTTGAACAAAAACTCGATTACTTTGTATCACAAACTAAGGAGATACGGGTCTTTGTATATGGAACGTTACCATAGAAATGAAATCACAGAACATCTAATAATCATTGACGTAGGAAATGCTCTATGCTACTAATACCGTGAATCTGTAATACTTCGTGTAGAGGTTCGAGACTAATACACGAAATAATAACAAGTTCGCCAAGTATAATGCAGTTGTCTATGGTCAAAAGTACTGCTGCCAATGATTTTGAATTACGCTTACTGGCGTTTTTTTTAGAAGATACGATGGGCATAAAAATGCTAATAATAAGAAAATTGCCGTGGGGTAAACTCAAAAAATATTGACTCAAACTAAACTATCGCTACCGATAAACTCAAAAAATACTAACCGATTTTAAAAATTCTAGACGTTGTAGACGTTTCACGACAAACAAACCTCGCCTCGACACAGCTCCATCCAGTGTTTTAAACCCAAGGAGGTTGAATTACGCTTACTTCCCACCCGGTTTTTCAAACCAAAGGAGGTTGAATTACGCTTACTGGCGTTGAACCTCTTAACAGTAACCGTAATTCAACCTCCTTGCGTTAAACAGAATAATACTATAGACAAAATGGTACGTGAGTATAAAACCTATAAACATAAACATTTTGTTTAAGAAATTGTTGTTATTCTATTTGTACAAATAAAGTACCTACTTAAGTACTAATTTTATCTGTCTATATAGTTATCTACCCGTTCAAAGCCAGGGTGGGTCGCTAGTATTTTATATGATGGGGTAAAATTGAGAATACTTCTTATCCCCAAAGGAAACAGGGTTCCTGCGTGATAAGGGGGCCAAAGTTATATTAATTACTAGCTGTACCCGCGGCTTCGCACGCGTGGTCTTTTCTTTAGGTTCAAAGTACCATAATGTGCTATTCCAGGACCAATATACCAACATTTGAACAAAGTTTCTTCAGTCGTCAAAATACTTTTATCAATTGCTCGGCTTCTAACCGGATTGAGATACCAATTACACCAGATTTAAATCAAACTCTAAGCTATCTAACAATTAAAATCGCATTGCAATTGGTCCAGTAGTTTTTACGTGATGCGTGAACAAACAAACATACAGACAAACAGAAAGAAAGACACGATTAACAAAAAAAATATTGTTCAATACCTTTTTTAAGCACGCAAGAGCATTTTTTTCATTTGAATTCTTTTAGTAGTTTGGGTGCAATGCGCGGTCAATATACGGACAAACAGACAGACAAAATTAAAAAGTAAAATAGTTTGGCTTCAGTATCGAATATAGAGAACCAGTCAAAAAATATTTGTAATTACTTAATTAACATTACTTAAATATTAACATGACTTTGGACCCATATCCCGCAGAAACTCTTTACTTTTTCGGGATAAAACGTGTCCAAAATTATACCCATCATATAACTTAAGACAGTGCCAAGTTGCATCAAAACCCGTCCATGAGTTTCAGCGTGGTATGTATTCTTTTAAATAAGTTTCAACCCCTATCCTGCGAGAACCCATACATTTTTCGAGATGTAAAGTATCCTATGTCCTACCTCGTAGTATGAACTCAAATCATACCAAGTTTCACAAGAATTCATCCAGTAGGTCCAGCGGCGTGATGCGCGGCTAAGATAAAGACTGACAGACATATAAACGAAAAAACATATAGTTTAGGCTTCATTATCGAAAATAGAGTAACTTCCAAAAAAAACACTATATCTTTAATGTTCAGAATTTGGACCCATACCCCACAGGAACCCTTTATTTTTTCGGGACAAAATGTATCCATAATTTTCACCCATCTTATAAACTATGTCTGCGCCAAGTTGCATCAACATCCGTCCAATAGTTTCAGCGTACTACGTGTTCTTTTAAAGAATTTTCCACCCCTATCCTGCAGGAACACTTAATTTTTTCGGGATTAAAAGTATCCAATGTCCTACCTCGAAGTATGAACACAAATCATACCAAATTGAATTTGAATTCATTGAGTATTTTCGGCGTGGTGCGCTGCCAAGGTACAGACAGACAGACGGACAGATAGACAGACAGATAAAAACATACAGTGTTGGCTTTAGTATTGAATATAGAACGGCAACCAAAAAAATTACGTAATATCTTCAATTTACAGAATTTTGGACATTATCCCGCAGGAACACTTTATTTTTCGGGATTTTTTATCCCGAAAATAATGGGTAAAAGTTGAGGATACTTTTTGTATCCTCAACTTTTACCCATTATATAAACTATGAATGTGCTAAGTTTAAAAAAAACCGTTTAGTACTTTCAGCGTGATACGTGTTCTTTTAAATAACTTTCAACGCCTATCCTGCAGGAACCCTTTAATTTTTCGGGATGAAAAGTATCCAATGGTCCTACCTTGAAGTATGAACTCAAATTATACCAAATTTCAATTGATATCATTGAGTATTTTCGACGTGATGACACTTCCAAGGTACAGACAGATAGACAGACGGACCAAAATTTAAAAAAATACAGTTTTGGCTTTAGTATTGAAAATAGTACGGCAGCAAAAAAAAAAGTTTAATTTACAGAATTTGGGACATTATCCCACAGGAATCCTTTATTTTTTCGGGATAAAACGTATCCTGAATTTTAACCCATCATATAAAATATAACTGTGCCAAATTGCATCAAAATCCGTCCAGTAGTTTCAGAGTGGTATGTATTCTTTTAAATAAGTTTCAACCCCTATCCTGCGAGAACCCATACATTTTTCGAGATGTAAAGTATCCTATGTCCTACCTCGTAGTATGAACTCAAATCATACCAAGTTTCACAAGAATTCATCCAGTAGGTCCAGCGGCGTGATGCGCGGCTAAGATAAAGACTGACAGACATATAAACGAAAAAACATATAGTTTAGGCTTCATTATCGAAAATAGAGTAACTTCCAAAAAAAACACTATATCTTTAATGTTCAGAATTTGGACCCATACCCCACAGGAACCCTTTATTTTTTCGGGACAAAATGTATCCATAATTTTCACCCATCTTATAAACTATGTCTGCGCCAAGTTGCATCAACATCCGTCCAATAGTTTCAGCGTACTACGTGTTCTTTTAAAGAATTTTCCACCCCTATCCTGCAGGAACACTTAATTTTTTCGGGATTAAAAGTATCCAATGTCCTACCTCGAAGTATGAACACAAATCATACCAAATTGAATTTGAATTCATTGAGTATTTTCGGCGTGGTGCGCTGCCAAGGTACAGACAGACAGACGGACAGATAGACAGACAGATAAAAAAATACAGTGTTGGCTTTAGTATTGAATATAGAACGGCAACCAAAAAATTTACGTAATATCTTCAATTTACAGAATTTTGGACATTATCCCGCAGGAACACTTTATTTTTCGGGATTTTTTATCCCGAAAATAATGGGTAAAAGTTGAGGATACTTTTTGTATCCTCAACTTTTACCCATTATATAAACTATGAATGTGCTAAGTTTAAAAAAAACCGTTTAGTACTTTCAGCGTGATACGTGTTCTTTTAAATAACTTTCAACGCCTATCCTGCAGGAACCCTTTAATTTTTCGGGATGAAAAGTATCCAATGGTCCTACCTTGAAGTATGAACTCCAATTATACCAAATTTCAATTGATATCATTGAGTATTTTCGACGTGATGACACTTTCAAGGTACAGACAGATAGACAGACGGACCAAAATTTAAAAAAATACAGTTTTGGCTTTAGTATTGAAAATAGTACGGCAGCAAAAAAAAAAAGTTTAATTTACAGAATTTGGGACATTATCCCACAGGAATCCTTTATTTTTTCGGGATAAAACGTATCCTGAATTTTAACCCATCATATAAAATATAACTGTGCCAAATTGCATCAAAATCCGTCCAGTAGTTTCAGAGTGGTAAGTGTTTATTTTTAAACCTCAATCCTGCGGGAACCCTTTCATTTTTCGGGATGAAAAGTAGCCTTTGTCCTACCTCGTAGTATGAACTCAAATCATACCAAGTTTCATATAAATTCATTCAGTAGTTTCGGCGTGATGCCTAGTCAAGATACAGACAGACAGACAGACAGACAAAAATGAAAAAAAATACAGTTTGGCTTCAGTATAGAAACAAGTTCCAAAAAAAATTTTCAAAATATCTTCAATGTCCAGAATTGGACCCGTTACAGTTTTATTATAAGTATAGATAGATGAAGTAATAAATATCTATACAAGCTTACTTGTAATATGAAAAAGTCTGTACAAAGATAATTAAAAATAAATGGTTTATGGTACTTAAATTAACCTACTGAATATGAAAATAATATATTTTTAAATCTTGTCTGCCTGTTTGTCTGTATGTTTGTTTGTTCGCGCATCACGTAAAAACTATTAAACCGATTGCGATACGGTTTTCATTATTGGATTACTTTTGGTTTGACTTAAAAACTGGTGTACCAACTTGGTATTTCAATCCGATGAGTAGAAGCCGAGCAATCAATAAAATCTTTTTGACGGCTGAAGGAATTTTAATCAAATGTTGGTATATTGGTATTTTAGTTTTTGCAATAGTATACATAGAGTACTAGCGACAACGTGGGCGAAGCCGCGGGTACAGCTAGTTATAAATAAAATTACCTATTATTATCAGTACATTAGGTATTGAAATCATTGGTGCAGTATCTGCCTGTCACAGCCAGAGATCGGAGCCCCTGCAGCTTTGAGCTCACTGTCCGATAAATCAGATGAGCTGACAACGGCACTTGGAACTGGACAATTGCTGATAGAATGATTAATGCACGAATCTTTCAACGCCAGACGAATGCGAGGTGAAAGCATTGAGAATCTGCCATTGATTGCCGGTTGCTTGGGAGGCGGTGAAACCACTAATATCGGACTTCTATATGTATAATATACCTAGGTACCTACTATAGGGTCTTTCATTAAGCGCTTCCTATCTTTAAATTATGGTAAAATAATGTGTGTGTGATGTGTGATATCATCGAAATGTTTATCGTAGGGTGACAGAATAGGCTTTGTTCATGATTGCATTGTAACTGAGTGTGGTCGTGCTTACAGTTTGGTAAATTTTTGTAACAGTAACTTTTTATTTCTCTGTAAATACGAGAAAGAAACCTTATGGGATCACTCGTGTGTCTGTCTGTCTGTCTATCCGGCCTTCTTTAACAGCCAATTTACTCCGATACTACTAATTTATGTGATCCAAACACGGGCGTGTTTTATGAGTATGTTTATTTATACCGTTTCAAATCATCAGATGAAAGGGCTTATTATGTGGGTCTCAAATTTTTGTTAGTAATTTTGTATTATATAATTTTATAGTTGTTTAAGATAATTTACCATTCCTCCGTATCTTCGAATCTACTGAGCTGAGTCTAAAGATAAAAAAAAACATAAAATAGTTCTTTACTTATATATTACAGGAAAACCCATAAAACAAGTCTATGGTCTTGAAATAACACGGTAAATCTCTCAATAATGAGATATAATATATATTCATCGTACGGAACCATCTCAACGCACGGGTTCAACTCGCACTTGTCCAGTTATTTCTAAGCGTCAGACGAAGATCCTACTCGTTTTGTTCAAAATTAATACATAGGTGCACCTCAGGCTAAAAGGCCCTTCAATAAAACAAGGCACCTCGGTACCTCGTGTATAGCTGAACATAGGATTCGAATTCCTCGAGATTTAGTTATACTGAGAACTAAGATGGATATGAAAAAAAAAAAATTAAATAAAAACTTACCAACGTAAACGTATCATAAATTCCCAAACAATTACAGAATACTAACGGCCTACCTTTACAAATCAAGTGTATCATTGTATAGCGGACGATTCAACAAAGGCGACACAAAATACCCGCAATCCCGGAACGTCCCTGGACAATACAAAAACGCCATAACCTGTCATATTATTTTTGTTCCAGACAGTTTTACACAATGTACAAGTAAACAGTAAGGAATCACGTAGCAAAAGAAATAAACTATGAGACGCAAATAACTGTCTATTAGGGGCACAGAATAAATAATAATTGTGAGAAGGGAAAACATAAAACTAATGGCTAAAAATAAATATTTATTTTGGTAATAATTACCGGGAAAGATGATGTGCACGATGGAAATTAATTAAATCAGCAGGAGCAATTATTTTTACGACATAATCAGTCTATGACAGACATTTGTCTATAATAGACTTTATATCGCTTGAAGCACACGCCCTCGCAGAAATAGAAGAATGAAAACAAGTATACCATGGTAGTATTTATGTGCCGTTGGGACTGTTAAATGAAAAATTCTAATTTTAATGAAACGTTAAGTTGAAAATAGACAGTTGCTTTTTAATAGAGATTTTTACTGGTAAAATTGCTCCCTGTTCGAGCATCGTGCCCCTACTGTTATTCTGGAAGACACGACCGTATTACGCGAATGATTTGCGCGTAATGGTACCGCGCCCGGGGGACACCGGGCTACGCGGGACAGGAACAAACAGAATTATATTTAATATCAAGTAATTGGAATATTTAATAACGGCTTAATTGAAGATTTACGATTGACAGCGCCAAGCTTTCCGCAAATGCTGCTGTCACGGATTGTTTTATGTAAATTGATATTTCACAATTTATTAAATTGTTAAAGCGTAGTGTTTATTGTAACAACAAACACTACGCTTTAACAACACATTTTTTTAACTGTTGTATTTTAAATATATATTTTCCCCGTAGTGTTTTTCAGTCCAATGCCATTTTGTACGAAGCTTGCAAGTTATAAACTAAAATTACAATGACATTTAAACGAGGTCTAACCCGATGTTAATTGGAAGGATAGGTACATCTACACGTTACAAACGATGTCAATAAATTTAATAAATTGTCACTCGCCTTCGACAGAGTATCTGTAGTAACGACTCAATACTGCTCATAATCGAGTGTCAATGCGTCAACGTCCGCCTATAAAGTGTATGTGTTAACTCGCGCGGTGTCACGCTATTTTAGCTCTAAAGTGCTGAGCATTAGACTAATGCTTTCGCTCTATCCACGTCTGCTGCGAATTGTAGAGTTGGCTGCACCAGTGTAAGGGGAGGCCAACATTTTAGTTTTAAATATATACTATATTTCAAAATAATTGGCAGCATTGTCGAAATTCTTCAAATACGATAATTTCTTGCTTTCTTCTTTAACGGGCATATTTCCTGAGCACTGGTAGTGTCAGAAAGGTATTTCGTTGTCCTGCGCAGGTTCAACTCTGATAATTTTAATATAGTTCATGAAGGGCAACCTTCCTATAACACTATATGTATAATATTAGGGACCAGGAGGATTGACCGAGATCGTAACACCACGTTGCGTTCTATCGGTGCTGGTATCGTTTATGTGGGTCATAAGGGAACCAGATTGAAATGAGATTTGGAATGCATCCCAACTGATAGGCCAAGATCGTCACGCAGTGTAGTATTGTATTCTCTTTGTCGCAGTGGGTTCCACAAGAAGAGCGGCCACGCCGCACGCCGAGTTTACCAAATTTTTTCCCAATGTAAATAACTGCATTAAATACTACTAAATCATAATATTGCTGAATGTGAATGGGGCATTACACTTCTTCTAGTTACACTTCCACGGTTTACTTCACATCATTTTTCATTTGTCTCCAATCACCAACAGTTGCCGGCCCCTGAGGTGTCGAGTTTGTATGCAGTGCAGTAATTCGCGTCATCACGGCACGGAGCGATCTCAACCAGCTAATAAATTGACACTTTCTTATTGAAAGGCTCTTGGATATTTCTATTTAAATTTCGGTTTACGAGTGTTCTGTTGTATTTTGAAAGCTTTTATTTAACTTGCAATGTTTGTTTGTATGTAAGTATATTTGTTTAGGTCAAATCTTGCAAGCTGAATTAGAACCACTTCCTTTTATCCTACGGACTTGTTTTTTTTTTGGTTCAGTTCTAATGACAACACATTTTTATGGTGAGCATGACCTGAATCGACATCCAGAATTAGCTCCAGATACAGGAACTCTTCAAGCACCAGTACCAGACACGACATTTTGTGTACGCATTTTAATATGCTATGACATGGTTGCTGCACTTCAGGTTGGCTCCTGACAAGGGAACTCCACGACATCCAATTAACAAAATATTTCATACCCCAGCCGCACGCACAAATCTTGGACTACAAAACCCCTCTTCACGTATCTCAAACGAATACAATGATTTATCGACAAAAATAGAAGAATTAGATATATATTTTTAACTCATTATCAGTTTTCAAAAGCAAAATATTAAAAAAAAAAACCCAAACACACAGTTCCTCTATCTAACATCTTATTTTTGTTTTCTGTTTTAACCTTTCTATATTTCTTTTAAATAATTTTCTTTTCTATTATGTTTACGAGTACATGTGGTCGATGTTATGCACGCCGAACTTGTCACGCATATCAGCAAAGCATATTGTGTATTATTAGATTTAAGTGTATTAATATGTGTTATGTGGCTGTGCTTATTAAATAAATAAATAAATTAAATGCGTATACAACATTTCGTGTTTGTGCTGTTAACCGTTGAAGAGTTCCTTACCATACAATTGCATTGTCATCGGAACCATATTATTTATCTATGTCGGAACTGAACCAAAATGTAAAAAATTAACTCCGTAGGATAAGAGGATGTGGTTCTAATTCAGCTTCCGAGATTTGACCTAAACAGACATACATAGATTGCAAGTTAAATAAGAATGTGTGAGTATTATAAGTGGATAATTTGTGGTTGTCACACAATTTTATTACAAAAGACTGCATTGTTTTTGATTATCCGTGAGAACTTGACAGAATTAACACGACTAAGACGGTCGACATCTTGCTGCGATGTGGCGGCCGATCGGCATAACATGGTGTAAATGCGTGCGTGAGGCTTGTGTGTACGAGCGGATCGGCATATCTTGGGTGTTCAGTTCTAATGAAAACACATTTTTATGGTGATCATGACCTGAATCGACATCCAGAATTAGCTCCAGATACAGGAACTCTTCAAGCACCAGTACCAGACACGACATTTTGTGTACGCATTTTAATATGCTATGACATGGTTGCTGCACTTTAGGTTGGCTCCTGATAAGGGAACTCCTCGACGGTTAACAGCACAGACACAAAATGTTGTATACGCATTTAATTGTGATAGTGCGTTCTAAGTTTCACCATGACATGGCTACTACATTTATTGTAAATGTTTTTAAATTAACTTTTTTAATGTTATAAAGATAGGTACATATATTTTTTTATTAATATTTATGTTATAAATACTTATAATCTATACTTATAATAAAGCAATATGAACTAAAAAGTCTGTTTAAGGAAGATTATAAAAAAAAATGTTTTCGGTACTTCAAATAAGCTACTGAACAACAATATAACATTTTTTTAAATCGTGTCTGTCTGTTTGTCCGTATGTTTTTTCGCGCATCACGTAAAAACTACTAGACCGATTGCGATGCGGTTTTCACTGTTGGGTAGCTTAAGGTTTGACTTAAAAACTGGGGTATTTGGTATCTTAATACGATGATGAGCAATCGATAAAAACTATTTGACGGCTGAACGAATTTTGAAGAAATGTAGTATATTGTACTTTATAGGTACTTTTGGTCCTGGAATAACACTTATGAGCTACTTTTAATGAAATGACCACGCGGGCATAGCCGCGGGCACATCTAGTTGTTAAATATAAGAATATGATTATGGTTGCGCGAAAATGTTCCGCAATTATAAGCTATCAAATTTGACTGAAAGCTGAAATTTTCAAATTTGTTGAATTCAGTCAGACTCAGTTGTCGAAGTATGTTTTCCCCGTTTTTAACAATATATGAAAATAGCTTGAAAATAATAATGAAGATATACTCTGGCAGAAACACAAGAAGTGTTAAGCCAAAACCTCCATAGGAGGGGAAAAAAAAAACAATCTTGTCACATGTAATAATGCAGATTTGTCTACGTGTCACGTGCATCAGAAGTTCAGAATAGATAACTCGATTAGCAAACATTTAGGCTCGAACCCCAATATTATAACGCATTTTTTTTAATACTGCGCGAACCACACACATTTTTATCAGTGTCCCGTTACTAATATTTGGAACTAGTTATTATCACGAAAATTACTTATATGCCACTAGATATCTTTCTTGATATCTGAAACACCTCCTAAAACGTTATAACACAAAATGATGTAACCTATCACCTTCCATAAAAATTGATATCTATTGTCTGCGTACCGCCATTTGTCTCTGAAGAAGACATACGTCACGCGTCACCGGAGGGGCCGTGACGTGACGTGACGTCATTAGTCACGCCTAGTGTTGCCATGTGCCCGATTTTGTGCAGACTAATTCGGAATTTTACGAAGTAAAAAAGTATATTAACAAAACGTAGACCATGGTTTGTATCTATTTAACACAAAAGTACAAGGTGGCGCAATAGTAATCACCCTATTGGAAGACGCTATAACTTTTGCAAATGGCGGTAAATGTCAATTCTATTTTGACATTTGTGAAGTAAACAGATGCAAAATACACGTGAATTAGCCATGAAACGCTATACTCCTCAAGAGCGCGGAATAAACAGAACGGAACGGAAAACGCGCCGTCTAATCTCTCGCTTTGGCGATTTGTACTGGCCGGCCATGTCACCCGATTTGACCGCTCACGATTTTTTATGGGGTTACTTGAAGTCCCGGGTTTACGTAAACAAGCCTTAGACTTTTGAATATCCTACAGGATTGCGAGACTCTATCTCCGGAAGTTCTGACACAAGTAACAGCTGATGGGCGGCCACTTGATCAATATAATTTTATCGACTTGATGGAAAATTTTCTTATTCATTAAATAAACATAATCCACAACTAGAACCAACAAATTTCATTCCTAAAAAAAATTACAGCAAAACAACATCGTGTGATTACTTTTGCACCACCTTGTATTATCTCACTTCGATCAAGTCTCATTCTAAGTAAGCGTCTTGGGATTTATATGGCCTTTTCTAATGCATCTTTTAATGTAAATGAAGTTAGTGTATGTGTCTACTATGTCTATTAGGTAAGAAACAGTAAGTTTATGTGTCAGTTTGTCCACGTCCATTCCTGTCAATCTGGCTACCCTAGTCCCCCACCCCCGCTTACGCGCTATTACTCAAGTGTGACCTGTAAATGGAAGCGAATTTTCGAGAGGTGATATTTTTGGCCGCTGTCCTTTATTATACTGTGGCTATTTATATGAAAGTTTTTTTCTCACAAATGTTGATTGTTAGGGACAAATTTGAATTATGGTAGAGTAATTTTTTGCTGCGTAAATAACTTTTTGACAACCTCTGTGGTTCGATTCCTTCACTTATCAATGGAGCATGTTCAATGGCATTTACATCGAATATATTCGAATAATTGTACTCTCACGCGACACGCAACCGATTTGTGAATGAAGTACGAATTAAAAATTGTCGACAAAACTGGTTTACAATGGTGGTTTAAAAATCTAAAAAAAGGAAAAACTCAAAAATACGACGACAGCTAGAACGTTAACACAACCTAATCTTGGCCGCTAACGAGGCTGCACCGAATAAGATGTAATCTCGAGACAAAGAGCGACACAAAGGCGTCCAATTAAGGAGATCATGCGATCTGGCCTGGCCGTCATCACGCGATAGTTACGGGTGGTCTCACTACGTCCTCCTGGGAAGTGAAGCAAAAAGGTAAGTATATAAATACTTTCATCATTAAATTATGAGAAGATTTATTATTTAATCAAATGATTACTTTGCACAAATAATCTAAAATAATAAGTACCTAGGTATCGAATATACTTAGAATAAACCATTTTATTTCGCTTTGAATTAACTACCCCCTTTTTTTCTTAGTAAAATTTTGATTCCTACAAACTTGATTGTATTTTACCAACTGGACCTTATAATAATAACAGTAGTAACAGAGAATAAAATTAATTTCCAACTTTATCAATTATAACTTAACAGATGTTTTGCGGCGACCCCGATATTGAGGGCAGGGCCGCGCCGGGGCTGGCTATTCTCCTCTGGGTGTTTTTATTAGGCTTTAGTTTTGATTCCGAGGGTCTGTTATTGTACAAGTTTGATTGATGTAAATGATTTGTGTTTTTACTCGACTGCGGGCTATGGTTTTAAAGGTCGTAAAAACTATTTTGTCTAAAATGAGCTTTTAATGCAGCCCTACTTAATTTTTGACGCTGCGTCGTTCTAAATATGTGAAAGTAGATTTAGCCCCAACTAAAAACTTTTACACCCAAATTTTTTACTAGTATAATTCAGTTGTTTTGGAAAAGACGGTATTTATAACACATATTGCTTAGAATACTATAATGCAGATAGTATAATACACATTATACAGATTAGTTGTGGTTAAAGCCCAAAATATATTTAAAAATGTAAGCTCTGCCGAGAAACAAATATCATAATATCTCTTGGCCTTGGAGAGTTATATTGATATTGCTTTGAAAATTAAGCTTTGGGACTGACGACGAACATGAAATTTCTGATTAATTTTCTAATTTATGCTATTATGTAGAGATAATTTTAATTAGAACCGATTTTCTATAACTCATCTTATGATGTTTAATTGGTAATTTGAATGTGTATCTAAATTTTTGTTAACTTGTCTCTATTGAAATAATTTGAGCAGTAAGTTCGTTTTTTTATATATTTTGATATTGATAAATTTAGATATGTCCTGTCACAAAATCTTCGTTTTTCTTTTTTTCTTAAGAAAATGATTACTAAAGTTTGTATAACTAGTCAGTAAATTTTGAATTGTATCTAACTGGTTAGGTACTTTATTCGGGCTAGTCTATTTACACTATAGGCATCATCTATATATACGTATAATAAAACTGTAACGGGTCGAATTCTGTACATTGAAGATATTATGAAATTTTCTTTTGGAGGGTTCTCTATATTCGATACTGAAGCCAAAACTGTTTTTTTTTTTCATTTTTGTCTCTCTGTCTGTATCTTGGCTAGGCATCACGCCGAAACTACTGAACGAATTTAAATGAAACTTGGTATGATTTAAGTTCATACTTCGAGGTAGGTCATAGGATACTTTAAATCCCGAAAAATTAAAGGGTTCCCGCAGGATAGGCGTTGAAAGTTATTTAAAAGAACACGTATCATTCTGAAACTACTGGACGGATTTTGTTGCAACTTGGCAATAGTTTATATAATGGGTAAAAATTAAGAATAATTTTTATCCCAGAAAATTAAAGAGTTTCTTCGGGATAATGTCCCAAATTCTGTAAATTGAAGATGTTGTGTAAATTTTTTTGGAGGCCGTTCTATATTCAATACTTTTTGTCCCGAAACAATAAAGGGTTCCTGCGGGATATGGGTTCAAATTCTGTACATTAAAAATATTGTTTTTTTTTGAAAGCCTAAACTGTATGTTTTTTCATATCTGTCTGTATGTCTGTCTGTCTGTATCTTGGCCGCGCATCACGCCGCCGGAACTACTGGGTGAATTCAATTGAAACTTGAAACTTATTTAAAAGAACACGTACCATGCTGAAACTAATGAACGGGTTTTGATGCAACTTGGCACCGTCTTAATTTATATGATGGGTTAAAATTGAGGACACGGTTTATCCCGAAAAATTAAAGGGCTTCTGCGGCATATGGGTCCAAAGTTATGTTGATATATAAGTAATAAATAATATTCTTTGGATGGTTCTCTATATTCTATACTGAAGCCAAAACTGTGTTACTTTTTATTTTTGTCTGTCTGTCTGTCTGTTTGTACGTATCTTGACCGCGCATCGCCCAGAAACTACTGAATGAATTCAAATGAAACTTGGTATGATTTGAATTCATACTACGAGGTAGGACAATGGATACTTTTCATCCCGAAAAATAAAAGGGTTTCCGCAATATAGGGGTTGAAAGTTATTAATAAGAAAAAATATCACGCTGAAACTACTAGACGGTTTTTTATGCAAATTGACACAGTCATTTTTAATAAATTAAAAGGTACGAAAAAGGCTGTAAAAAAAAAGATAAATAAAAAAATGCTCTTGGGTGCTTTAAAGGGTATTGAACACGAATATAAAATTATTTTTTTAATCGTGTCGGTCTGTCTGTTTGTTTGTTAACGCATCACGATTGCAATGCGGTTTTCATTGTTAGATAGCTTAGGGTTTGATTTTAAAACTAGTGTAATTGGTATCTCAATCTGGTGAGTTAGAAGCCAAGCAATCGATAAAAGTATTTTTGATGGCTAAAGAAATTTGATCAAATGTTGGTATATTGGTCCTGGAATAGCAGAATATGGTACTTTGAACCTAAAGAAAAGACCACGCGTGCGAAGCCGCGGGTACAGCTAGTATTAACTAAAATCTATACTATATATATATATATATATATATATGTATATGTATATATATATATATATATATATATATAGGTATATATTTTTAATACACATCTGACTAATTACATCGTCCCGTATAGTATAGCCGACGAATATACGAAGTATAGTAACGACGACGGTCCATTTTAAACTATATATATATATATATATATATATATGTATATGTATATATATGTATACATATATATATATATATATATATATACACTTGAGTGCTTCGCAGCCCGAAAGTTTTGTTAATTTCCATAAAAAAATGGCGTAGTAATCTGATTGGTGTCGACATTTTTTGACTTTGAATTTGTATCAGTGCCTTGCCTTACCTTTATTTTGATTGAGTGAATTTAAAATGGACCTAACGACGACGGTCAATAAATAATTATGTAAATTTGTGCTTTATTTATATATTTTTATTACAAGTATCCATTAATTACGTGAGGTAATTTTGGCCATTTTTCGACCCCCCCTCTCCCCGTGGTGAGATGTCGTGTGACTTTGCTCGACCCCCTCTCTCCCTCCCCCAATCTCACGTGAGATTTTAAAAAATGTTTTTTTTTAAATAATTAATGAGCCTGATTAACTGTTAATAAATGTTTTTTTTAAATTCGGTCATTTAATAAATATTTATTAACAGTTATTCATATTTAATAAATGAATAAATTGTTTTCAAATAAATGAATTTATTAATAGTCCGTAAATTCTTCTGTCAGTATATAATTAAACCGCGATAAATATTATTATGCATGATTTAGCCATATTTTAGTGGAGAAACATTTTTTACTTAATTTAATCCAATTGTCTCGCAATTTTACACTGTTTCTTCTGAAAAAATAATAATTACGTGATATTTGCCGAGACCACCCTCTCCCCCACGTGAGATTGAGTGAGGTTTGTCTTGACCCTCCTCCCCCCCTAAACGTCTCACGTAATAAATGGATGGCCCCTAACGAAAACTATGATAACTAAAATTACAGTCTAAAATTTAATTGATTTCTTACAGTTTTTCATGTTTTTTGCATATCATCGCATCGGATCGAGGTGTTTACACTCATCTTTATTTTATTACATGGTTTTTGAAACCAAACCCGTTATCGTATTTTTATTTATATATATATATATATATAAACAAAACATAATTTTATAACTTTTTAAGTTTAAAAGATATAAGCCAAAAACGATTATATTTTTTGTTTTTCATCAATTACGAAAATTGAAGCATCGATATGAAGTGTCAAGAAAACTAATATGGCCGCTTTCAGCTGCCATATTGTATTTCGAACGGAACAAAAAATGAGATTACCTAACTTGACCTGCTTCACTTTCATGCCTTTTCAATCGATAATTAACTTACCGATTAAGAAAATAACTAATGAAATCTCATTGCAACTGGTTGCATTAGACTGTCTGTAATCGGGCCGCAGAGGACTACCCTTACAGACACATCCAATAACGTTCGAAATATCTGCATCGACGCGTAAAAAGAAGATTTATCTCCTCGTACTCTCGTACCTACTCGTATCTCTACACTTAGCCAAACTTATCCAACAAAACTTAATCAAAACTTTATCACCGCTGAGGGTAACTAATAGTCATAAAAGTAGCTCTGATTAGTGCATTTGATGGCTAAAGTTTCGGAAACAAAAGATTGCTGCTCTATCTCTGCCAAGATTAACCATATTGGCTAAGACTCGCCATCTTGCCCAAGATAAGCCATCTCGACCAAGATTGCCATCCTTGCCCAGTCATAACAAAGCTATGATAACAGGGGAAAGGGCATAATGGGGAATGTTGTTTTATGTATACCGTTACTTCTTTTGATGGCAGGAGGAAATTCGGTCGGCATTCGCGATTAAGGGTTTATGGGAATATTAAGATCGATTCTTATTTTATGAGAAGGTAGAGGTGGTATTATAGTATATTACCTATAACTTGGTGAGACTAAAGGAACTTAATAGCGAACATTAGTACAGATTTTCTTTTGTTTTTCTTTTGAACAAAATGGCCAGGATCCCAGTGGAAGTATTCAACAGTCCCTTATCCTTTTCAACCCCAACTTAATTTTAAACCCCTGAAAATCAACAAGGGGGTGTTATAAGTTTAGGGTGTGTATGTATCACTGTGTGTATCCGTTCGTCTGTTGGACCGTTTTGATGCGTTTTTTATGTTTATAAGCTGATGTGGTCGAGATGCTTCTTAGCTTAAGAATGTGTGGGGGGAGAGGGGGGATCGGGGGATTTTTAATACATTTTTTATTTGTGCTCTCTGTAACGGAAATATATTGACATGAACACTGAAAAATGAATGTGTTTATTTCAGATATTCAGGCCAAGTTGTTATGGGCATGGTCCTGGTTCCCTAGATACGGAAGTCCTAGTTGGAGATCAGAACCTAGCATCACACCGAGCCAAGTCATTGGGTTCATAGCCAAGTTTTAGATATTGTGCGTTATTTCATTGTATCTAGGTCACAATTAACGGTAAACCCGCACAGATTACACTGACCATAATAGTTCCAATCTGTTAATCCAAAATAGGACACTAAAGAAGACAAACGCTCACTATTACCAATAGAAAATAGCCCAATATTCACTAAACTTGTCTAAATAATCACACATTACACGCACTTATTTACACGTAGAGTTTGCCTCGAACTGATTGCATACCATAACCAATCCCATCAATTTTCATGACCACCTTTCTCCAACCAAAAAACAACCATAAACTGGCGAAATTGAGGTTGAAAATTGTTTGTAAAAAGAGGGTAGGTGAGGTATTGATATGGAAGGACGCGTGTTTTGTGCAAATAGGCGTGGGCAGGTGTGAGAAGTGATAGGTATCCGAATGGGAAATGAGACCTTGAGCGCTGGAATGACGCGGGGATATTTTGCGGAGCAATTTTTCCCGAAGGCCGCTACTGAAAAGAAAAGGTACGTGCGTTTAGCGGAAGCTGTAACTATTTTAGTTTATGTCGTAATATTGGTTAATCTATGGAAATGCTTAGCGCTTTTGGAGTATTGAAAGGTGTATGTGATCCTTGAGGTTCTTAAATTCATTAAATTATTTATATCAGAAAATAGCTGTAAACCCAAGCGCTGTTTGAAGCCATAAAAATCTCTCACTCTGATTATATATATTTTTACCTGACTACGGCGAAGCAAGGGTAATGAGTTTAACAGTCTATGTATGTTTGTATGTGTGTATGTAAGTATGTATGTATATAATGTATGTGGGTATGTGGATGTTCCACTATAGCACAGTACATATAGTTATACTCTTAGTACTTCTCACTCGATAGGTTTTGGTAATTTTTTCTTTCCATCGGAAATAAAATATGACAGTCGTAAGCCGCTTGACACTTTATATTTCCAGTAGCTTTCTCGCGGTTAAGACGAATCCAATGATACCTCATTTATCAAAATCCATTGTGGACGTGCCAAAGAAACAAATAAACATACACAAACATACATACATACATACAACCCAAACACAATCCTCCGCAGTCGGGTAAAAAATTAAGTTAATTTAGCGAAATATCAATCGATTTATCTTTAGGTATAGAGGGTCATAGGCTATTTTTTACCCAACTACGGCGAAGTAAAGGTAGGGCTATGTGTTCAATGTAAAAATTTGGTCCAATTTTGACAAGCGAGATGTAAATAGTTTCGTCTTCATTGCAAGAGTGTCTTAGGCAATTTTTTACCCGACATCGGGTTTTAATTTTAGAACTTATTTCTTGTTGACTACTCCCTAAGTACTTATATCAAATTAAGGTTCAAATGGATGAAATTTTAATTTCTCATCATAAATTTTGTTTTGGATTCGGCTAGTTTTATCCCCAGATAAATCATTTCATCCGCGACTTTTTCTTCACTCAGCAAAGAAACCAGTTTGAACCTCAAAGACCGTTTCAATTAATATCGGCAGGCGGTCGCCTGGTGAATCTGCTTGCAGCGCTAGCCGATCAAATCAGCTTTATGTATCGCTGAGTAATCAGGCTTACTGTACTGATCCGGATTTCGGCACCGACCGGACGGGAAATAAAATATAATTATGTGGTCATTATTCACCGGCTTCAAAAATGGAGGAAAAGTTAATTCGATGCGTATAGGTATGTACTTTAGTTCAGCAGCATTAGCAGCAGCTTGCAGCTTGCAGCAGCAGCTTCAGCAGCCTGGGCAAGATATTATTTGGAAAATATTCTTTACAAGATTTTTAAAATTTAAACACTCGTTGTCATTTGTGTTTGGTTATGATTATGTGGTCGAGATGCTTCTTAGCTTAATAATGTGTGGGGGGAGAGGGGGATCGGGGGATTTTTAATACTTTTTTTATTTGTGCTCTCTGTAACGGAAATATATTGACATGAACACTGAAAAATGAATGTGTTTATTTCAGATATTCAGGCCAAGTTGTTATGGGCATGGTCCTGATTCCCTAGATACGGAAGTCCTAGTTGGAGATCAGAACCTAGCATCACAGCGAGCCAAGTCATTGGGTTCATAGCCAAGTTTTAGATTGTGCGTTATTTCATTGTATCTAGGTCACAATTAACGGTAAACCCAAAAAAAAAAACCAATCTATTAATCCAAAATAGGACACTAAAGAAGACAAACGCTCACTATTACCAATAGAAAATAGCCCAATATTCACTAAACTTGTCTAAATAATCACACATTACACGCACTTATTTACACGTAGAGTTTGCCTCGAACTGATTGCCAAAGAAACAAATTCTTATGGTAAAGGCCAATCATCTCCCTCTCTCAAACTCTTTCTTATAAAAGGCCTGAATCCCAGCAGAGGGTGGTGATTAGTGATGAGTCAACTGCAATCACACAGTGCTATAAAATAAAATATTGCCAAAGCGACAGACAGACACATAGATAAACAATTTTTTTTTTCAATTTCAATGTTTTTTTTTTTCATCTACGGAGAGGAATATATACATATTTGTGTTTTTATGAATGTGAGTTCACTCACTCATAGGATTTCTGAATTGATTTGGATGAAACCTTCAGTGTACCATATACATTTAATCAAAATTGTTTTAGTAGAATTTTATAATTTGAAATCCTTTTTATTATACAATTAATTATTGTGCGAAAGGTTTGCTGCATTGTCTCCAGTATAAAAAAAAAAAAACGATCGTGGAGTCTCTCCGCGCGGAAGAAGTGAAACTTCGTAATGTGGAAATGAAAATAGGAAGGCCTCCATTGTAGCGTTTAACGTTTAACGCAACCTTGTTGGAAGTCGCATAAGAAGTTTCACCTCAAAAATATGTAACCCTTCTCATTTCTTGGATAACTTTAGGGGGGAGGTTCAGGCCTGGCGTCATACGCTCAGCGTTGTAAGCGCGTATTTATGCTAATAATGACGGTCCCTATGCCTCGGAGCCGTTGCTTTAAGTTATGGTCTCTTCAATTCGGTGGGGTTAGCTGCGATTCTACGCAAGTGGGACGGGATTTGAGCGCATGTTTGCAAGAAGTCATAAAATCATATCTAAATAAGTATGTTGTTATAGCCTAACCTGCACTATATCAAATATGAATTGTGACCTATAATAATATGTGACCAGGCCTCTCTCATTGAGAGTGGCCTTCCCATTAAAAGCATTCCCATTGATGATACACAATCATCAATGGGAATGCTACTTTTATAACCTACACAAAAAAAAACATCAGTTTCTTGCGATGCTTTATAGTGGTTGTATTCCGAATCCGGTATTAGAGTCATTTAAATTTTGAGTGGCCTTCTTGGGGCCTGCCGGTGAAAAAACATTTTAGATTTGGTTTGGCTGATGACGATGAATTTGCTCGTACTTTGGTTTTGACGTGAAACGTCTTTAAAATTGCAAACGGGGTACCATAACTCTTAACTAACATTTTGTGATCTTTAATTCGGTATAGCTCGTGATTTGGATAGGGTAACGTATTGATTTGGGTGTTTCTGTAAAGAATTCGTCGAGAACATTCGATTCAATGTGAAAAAGTCTGAAGACTAAAAAATTAAAAAAGGGGGTGGATAAAAAAACAAAAAAAAAAACACATAAGTGGCTGCGAAGCCCCGAAAGTTCATACTTAAATAAAGATTAGACACATTGTTGGAAGAAAGAAGTTCTGAAGCTCACAACGGTTCCCTAAACTCCAGCACACAGCGAACGAGTGAGGACCGGATTAAATTGTACGTGACAATTGAACTGTATATGTATCTAAACTTATGTTTTGTATCCACTCTTAACTCTTCTCTCTCACATACATATACCCTCTCATAATCATACACACCATACAAAAACTATCACCCTTCTAAGTCATTGAACTAAATTTGTCTTTATTAGATTGTGGATGGTTATGTTATGTCCTGAAAAGTAAAAATTGGTAGACACTAGACAAAGAGAAATTGGTTATCATTTCGGCCCTCACTTTTTCATTGGGCACTTCATTTTATTGGCCATCGATTCTTCTTCTAATTGGTTCGCGTGAAACGCTACTTCAAATACTAACACGAATTTAAAAAATGACTGGAATCATCTAGAACGACCGTTTTTCTTCTTTTTTTGTGATTATGCTTTATTGTTATCTTAGATTAAAGATTCTTAATTTTCGTTCATTTTGTTCCACCATTTCCAATAGTTGTATACGTAATACCATTGAAGTTCTTCTTTGTTTTAATCTTAATATTATCATTACCTCATTTATCAGGCACCTTCGACCACATTTTCACTTGGCACCAGGGCCCCAATTCTGTTAGCTATTGAACCGCGATAACCGCGACGTTTTTTTTATTTACTTAATTTGTTTTATTTTTATTTTTTTATTTATTGATAATTTCCCAAAGCTAATTGCTTCTAGCACTTTTAAGTGATAAATGAGAAAATTTCGCAAAAAAAAAAACTAGCGGTCGACTTGCGTTATCTCGGTTCAATAGTTAACAGAATCGGGGCCCAGGGCCCCAATTTTAATTTTGGATTTTTAAATGAAAATGCTGGCAGTAGAGAAGTAAGATAAAAAGGTATGACTTCATTTTGCAAATTAATCACGCCTTTTCATCAGTAAGCGAACGAACTATCTAGAAGTACGGCTTTGCGCCACCGGATGGGGATATTCCAACGTAGGTACCTATGCCTGTGCTACGCCCAAAGCATTTTGCTTCTACTTTTATCATGCGTACTGCTAAATAAGTTAAAGAAACAAGAACAAGGATAAAAAATAATGTATTAAAATGTAATGTTAATGTATGTATGTATTTATGTTTGTATGTATTGTAATGTATTATTATTTAGTATTGTTGCTCGTCATGGCGCTCTTTGGGGGAGGCCTATGTTCAGCAGTGGACTTCTAAAGGCTGACATGATGATGATGATGATGATGGTTATTATTCATTATTAATACATTTGCCGATTCAGACTGAAAAAGGAAACACCTTTCTGACTACCAGTGCTTCGGAAATACGTCTGAGTTGGTGCTGGGTGCTGTCTTCTCTAGACAGCACCCAGCACCAACTCTACGGGGATGTAATTTTTTGGGTTCCATATATCCGAATAAAAAAACGGATAGGATCACTCGTGTATCTGTCTGTCTGTCTGTCTCTGTCCGTCGGTTACAGACAATTTGCTCCGAATCCATTGGACCGATCCAGTTGAAATTTGCAATGAATTTATGTGATCCAAACACGTTACACGTCCGGTAACGTGAATAAATGAATTGTGAATATGAGGGTCACTATTGAGGGCAAATAAGAAAATTAAAAATTGTTTGCTATTAACTGTACTGGGTGACATACAAATGAAAGGGCTTGTTGTGAGGGTATCATTATTTTTGTTAATGTTTTATTAAATACCTAATGTTATTTTAAGACAACAGTTGAAAATGGAAAAGCATTATCTACCAGTCAACCAAACAATGCAATGAGAGAGAGGTTGTAGGCGTGCAAAAAAATAAAATCATAAAATAAGAGTTAATCAAAATTGCAAAATATTTATAAGAATACAACATACAAAATATATATTTATATATATATATATATATATATTGAATAAAATAAACTAATACAATGATATAACGTTAGTCTACAACAATAAAAAAATAAATTAATAGAACCTTTCGAAAACCTATGACAATCCATGTACTGGGGCGGGCGGTATGGTATGAAGTAAGCAAGTATCTCCTGATGTTCGGAAAATACAGATCACAGAACACATTTGATTATATTTTAAAACTCATAGCTCAACGCAGCGCCTAAACTACCTAATTGATTTTAACTAAGGTATAGTTGAATTATATGAAAGAATGCACGGCACTCGCTATTAGCCATCCGCGTCGGTCTTTGAGTATATATAACTAATACTCAAAAGCGTCGCTCGGTACAAAACGGTTACGAGACCCTGCTTGCCGGCCCCCGCATGCGTCAATTCGAACGTTTAGTTACTCCTCGTTAAGTCGTTACTCTACCGTCTGTGTTTGTAAGAATACTATGTGTACTTTGGTTTTAGTTTAGTTGCCTTCTTGATTTCTGTGTGTTGCTGTGTACAGTATGTCTGAATAAATGATTTCTTGACTTTTTATCTGTGGAACAAAAGGAACCCATATGGGTTCATACGAGTACATAGCAATATAAGTTAAATTTCACTATGTCGCTTCTGTTTTGTTCTATGTCCATGAGATAGGAATATAAATGCGTGACATTTCAATAAAATTGAAGCGTTTATCCCTCAAAATACAGCTCAATTTCCCTTGTTGGTGTGATACAATATGGGTAACAGTTTAATTGGAACGTCTTTTTATCCATTTTAGGGCGATTTCAGTTGAAAACTCCTTGTTGTTGATACTCCGAATTGATTAGTTTCACTTTTGCTCAGGATTTTATTATAATCATTTTAGCATGAAAAAATACAACAATTGCGAGTTGAACTCGCGAGGAGAGGGTTCCGTACGATGAATATATTATCTCACAAAATTGAGTAATTTACCATGTTATTATAAAACCATACACTTCCTATAGGGTTTCCTTTAATGTACAAGTAAAGAACTACTAAAGAAAAATAAGCTTATTTTTTAAACATTTTGACTTATCTCTTTCGGAGATGGTGTTGGAAATGGTCCATTTTCAGCTGTTGTCTTAAAATAACATTAGGTATTTAATAAAACATTAACAAAAATAATGATACCCTCACAACAAGCCCTTTCATTTGTATGTCACCCAGTACAGTTAATAGCAAACAATTTTTAATTTTCTTATTTGCCCTCAATAGTGACCCTCATATTCACAATTCATTTATTCACGTTACCGGACGTGTAACGTGTTTGGATCACATAAATTCATTGCAAATTTCAACTGGATCGGTCCAATGGATTCGGAGCAAATCGTCTGTAACCGACGGACAGAGACAGACAGATACACGAGTGATCCTATCCGTTTTTTTATTCGGATATATGGAACCCAAAAAATTACATCCCCGTAGAGTTGGTGCTGGGTGCTGTCTTCTCTAACAGACGTATTTCCGAAGCACTGGTAGTCAGAAAGGTGTTTCCTTTTTCAGTCTGAATCGGCAAATGTATTAATAATGAATAATAACCATAAGGTTTACCAAATTTATTCATTTTTAATACATTATTTTTTCTCCATGTTCTTGTTTCTTTAACTTATTTAGCAGTACGCATGATAAAAGTAGAAGCAAAATGCTTTGGGCGTAGCACAGGCATAGGTACCTACGTTGGAATATCCACATCCGGTGGCGCAAAGCCGTACTTCTAGATAGTTCGTTCGCTTACTGATGGAAAGCACATTACGAAAAAAAATATTGCTAAGATCAATAACATATCCCCTTATTCATTTAAGCGTAAACTTAAAGATATTTTGACACAAAGGGAATTGTATTCCCTAAAAGACCTCTAATATAAGCTGAACATTTTGTACCTATTTGTACTATTATATATTTGTTTACTGTTTGACGTATCTAAGTGTGTGTAATGCACCAAAAGACAAATAAACAATACAATACAATACAATAAAAAAGCCTTGATTAATTTTCAAAATGAAGTCATACCTTTTTATCTTACTTCTCTACTGCCAGCATTTTCATTTAAAAATCCAAAATTAAAATCCTTCATTCTTATTTCGTCAGAGTTAATTTCCATTTCTCCCCACAAAATGCTCAAAACACAAACTCGTAATTCCTGTTTTCTCCGATGAAACACAATAGGTGTCGGCCGAAACAGGCCGGGACAACAATGGCCGACACGGGTCCACCTGTCCAAAATAAATTGCAAACACGCACAAAGGGCCTCTTCAACGCATTAAACAGATTGCGAAAACGAAAATCTTGACACTTTTAATCGTGAGGGTTCCATCAGTACGAGTTTTCAAAACCATGCTCCATAACCAGTGTAATAAGACCCCTCGCTAAAGTTAAGCGAAAGAAAAACGGGAAATTTAAAGTCCAATTAAAACCTAAATCCACAAAAAGGTAAGACAAATAGAGATCTGTAAAATATCTCATTAATTTAGCCCTTTCTGGGTTAATATTAAAATTGGTGCAACTTATCCCTACATTATAAATATCTGGCGGAACATTCACATATTCGCGTAGAACATTCATAGTTACAAAACTAAACCAGAGAACCAAAGTAACTGGAATGGCTCTATGGATAAGCAAGCTAAAGTGGCAGTGGGCTGGTCTCATTTCCCGAAGAACCACCAACAGTTGGGGTAGACGAGTTCTCGAGCGGAGACCGTGCTTAGGCAAACAAGGTCGTGTAGGACGCCGTGTGGCCAGGTGGAGTGACGACCTCCGGAAAGCATCTGGCAGAAACTGAATCAAGAGACCCGAAGACCGGGCTCAGTGGCGTGCTTTAGAAGAGGCCTACGTCCAGCAGTGGACCAGTATAGGCTGATAACTAAGATCATTCAAAGTTCGAAATTTAATGAAGTTGCTGGTTGTTAAATATGGGTGTTCACATCGCTGACCGTGTGTCGTAAGTACTGAAATTATATTGCAACATGTTATGTTATGTCATGCGAAAATAATACAAGTCTGCAATAGACAATAGACAAGTTGCATTTTAGAAGCACGGCAAGTTGCATTTTAGAAATTTCGATGACAAAGTTAACAAATAGGTAAAGCACGTACCTAACATTTTAGATGGCTCTGCAATTATCATGGCGAACGACTTACTCATCTCGTGTCTCTTTTTTGTATTGTTCATTGGTGTAATTAAATAAAAGCTTTCTGGCGTAGCATTTAGGTACGTCATAAAACCTTTATCTTAGCCTTTCGGGTGCAGAGAGGAGCCTGACATTTAAATGAGTTACATTTTAATAAATCGATCCTTATAGTTATAAAAACGTCTGGAGTTGCGAGACCTTGCGAGCAGATGGACTATATCATCCCAGCCTGGCTAGATAATCTTGGAAACACGATGTTACAAACATAACAACCCGTCACGGGCTCAGTTGAAACATCATCATGGAAGTAGAAGTAGTATGCCTTAGTATCCTAGTTAGTTTAGTAGCCCAGTTGGTCATAGTTTCCCTGTACAGTCGCATTCTTCAGACAGCTTTCTTTTTCATAATTATGACATGTTATTTTTTAACAGCTGACTGCATTTTATTTCTCCTTTGACGGCATCAGCTAGAGCCCGACGAGCTCCGACTGCATCTTCTTTCAAAATCAAGAATCTGAAGCTTGTTTGCCTCTTTTTAGATTTGTTCGCAGTCGGGATTTTTGTTTTGTTTTTATTTTTATTTTTATTTTACTGAAGCGGTCTTTTAGTTATGTTCTTGACTAAACCAAGTATTCACAATGTTCCTATGGCCTGAATATATAAGTATGAGTAGTGCCCTCATCCCTGTGTAGAGGTAGGTATAGCTTTCTGCTACCAACAGCTCCTTTAATAGTGGTCCTTAGTAGTCCCCTAATCTCCACGCTCCTCAAGGTTCATTATTCTAATTGCTTTTTCATTCGAACTCGAATCTCGTCGAGTGGCACTTACGTTGCAAAAGCGCGATAATTAAATTATTCTTCTCTTCGCATGAGTTTTTGAGATTATTTCAACAAAATAGGCGACCTGTTTTCACGCCCTGTGTTCTCTGTGCTCTGATATTAAAAACAGTGTTAGATTTAGAGACTGTTTTGAAGTTTTTAGATTGGCGATGGTATAATAAATTAAAACGAACGTGGTGAACGTGTTTTTAACGTGGTCAAACGATTGCCTAGACCGTAATAAAAAAAATAAAAAAATATATATATATATTTTGCGAGAAGGACCTTCTGATAGATATGGTATGGTATTGACTTTGATTATATACTTGTTAGGTTAGGTAATCAAAGAGTATTGACAAGATTATTCAAAGAAAGTTTTTCTTCAAACATTAAACTCTTCTAGACATACTTATACAAATAAACTTTAATAATTGATTATGATAAGCATTAACTGACTTCTCTGAGTGCAGCAGTTAATGTGTTCCAAGATATTTTGATGCTCCTAGTTGGTTCTCCTACTTATGCTGTTCCTCGTGCTTTTCTACTACAGTATAAAGTTCTTGGTGCGGTCTTCTTAATTATTTAACTGTGTTGGTAACACAGTTAAATTATAAGCCTGTACTCACCAATTAATTACCACAGATCTAAGACGGGTGGTCTCAGATAAAAAGGATAGACTTTATAACAGGATGTCAGAATTTTGAGCTCCACCTTATTTATTTTTAATTTACTAACGCCCTCAAGACAAAGGTGGAAGATAACGGGAACTCTCAGTCTCTGCGAGAACTGATTTCAAATGCTAAAGTAAATAAACATCTAAGTGAATCGTTTGTTTATTTCCCCGGACGGAATTCATTATCTATTTGAAACTTTGACAAAGGAGAAGATGGTATAATTAGGAACATAAATCGAATTATGTAATGGAATCGATTGGAGTGTTATTATAGCTCTATATACGCAGTAGAAATGGAAGTTATCTTCTGCAAGTGTCCGCCTTTTGAAGTAGATATCATATTAATTGCCAAATATGTATTAAAGTGAACTGCCTAGGAAAAAAAAATACACGCCAGTAAACGTAATTATATCAACTTATTTGATCTACCTACTGTGTTTTGGTTTGGTTTGAATGCCAGCGGAGTTAATTCAGTCGACAGAAAATTTTGTACATTTTAGTAACATTTTTCAAATGACTTGTTACATTACTTTCCAGTCTTAGGAAAATGAAAGAAAAGGTCTTAAAATAAAAAATATAAGTGTCAAGTTTAGTTGAAGTTTAAGATCCTACTGTATTTATAATGTACTAGCGACTTCACACGGGTAGATATTTAGAAAGATAAAATTAGGAGGTACTTTAGTTGGACAAATAGAACCCTATCAACAATTTTTGACACAACATTTTTATTTGCACAATAATTGTAACATGAGAACGATTCCTTAGAATAAATATTTTATTTTGTCAAATAGAACATAACAACAATTTCTGACCCTAAATACTTACGAGTAATTTGCACAAATATAGTATAACAAAAAATCCTTACAACAAAATACTTTATTTACACAAACATAACTTACCAACAATTCCTTACACTTACTTCCTCCATAAACTAGGTATTGTATTCTATTTGCTGTAATGTTTTGTTTATAGGTTTTATGCTGACGTATGTACCATTTTCTGTAAAGTATTATTCTGTTAACGCAAGGAGGTTGAATTACGCTTACTGTTATATTATCGTCAGTAAGCGTACCTACTTTGGTTTAAAAATCTGGGTGGGAAGTAAGAGTAATTCAACTTCCTTTGGTTTAAAACTCCGAGTAGGGATGTGTCGAGCGCACGGCCGTTTGTTTGTCGTGAAACGTCTACGCCACATCTAGAATTTTTAAAATCGGTTTGGTATGTTTTGAGTTTATTGGTAGCGCTAATACCGCGGCAATTTTCTTACTTCTAGCAGTTATATACCGTCGTAACATCTAAAAAAAAAACGCCAGTAAACGTAATTCAAAATCATTGGCAGCAGTGCTTTTTGACCATAGACAACTGCATTACTCACTTACTTTACTGATTTGTTATTATTTCGTTTCCATGGCAACGTTCATTAGATAAAGTAAACGTCATTTTTGCAAATTTTTGATACTTCGGCTTACATTATTGCAATTTTTATAGGCAACTCAATTTTTTTGAAAAATATAGTCCGGCTCATGTTATTCGCAGATAATGTAGCTTTCTATAGGTGTTTTTTTTTAAATCAGTTTATAATTTTTTGAGTTTCCATTGCAAACAAACAAACAGACATACATTCCTCTGTATAATATTAGTGTAGATGTCAATCACCTTGAGAAACAAAAGTAAGCGCAATTTAACCTCTTTGCAATAACCTGGTTTAAATTTTATGTAACTGCTGAATTTATTGAAAAGACAAATGTTAGCCTAGGAGGAAAAGTCTAGGTTAAAAAGTTTGAAATTTTCAACGAATTGCATCTCAACAGCGTCATCATACGATGAGAATACGACACGGTGCAATGCCGCCGATACTAAGGACCATTAACTCATAGAGGCACCATGCTGTGAGCAATATAGGTACTGTGGTACCGGGCAATTCATCAGAAGCCATAGCATACGGATGTTTGCTTAAGGTCGAGAACTCACCCGGCTTAAAGTCACCTAAATAAATATTACTCAAAAGCAGTGCTTTGGTCAGGTGAGTGTATAAGATTGAAATGCTAGATGTGGGATCTGCTGCAACATACAATTTATCTATGACCACCGATGGACGCATTCTGGTAATTTTGGTTTCGCAATACAGCACTTAGGTTTGTTATATATTATTCGGATTTTATTTGTTCAGTTAGTCTGTCGTAATATATTAAAGGAAATACACTTATAGAAAGCTCCCGGTTGTTTGCTGCTCTCCAAAAACTCTTCACTTCATCCAAGAGTAGGCACACTAGAATCATCCATGAGCCAATTTTACCGAGTTACGTGAATGGTGGCAGGTTTGTCGACTTTCATCAAATAAGGTTGCATTACAGTACAGTCAAATGCATACTTGAATCTATTTTCTAATAAGATTTTCCTATGTAGGTACTTTTTATACTTGAGTAATAAAATACTCCTACCTAAAACTTTATTTTGTACTTACTGGTATATCCTATAAGAATGTTAAGCTAAAACTTCAGGTAAGCATATGTGTGCAAAAAGCATCAATTTCAACTCAGTGGTTTCTGTTATAAAAACGTTTAACTTTTCGATCTTGTTACTTGATAGAGGTAGGCGTCCCACAAGGCACACCATTGAGCCTGATCTTCTATTGTTCTCGACCTTCTCGTCCTATGACTGCTATTGCTGCTACAGCCATGTCTATGTCATGTCACATTGTCGTTCCATCTATCCACCGATTTGACGTTTATTTGGGAATTCTACTCCACTTTTGCATTTTTTAAATCACCTAGAATTTTCATCTTTTACACGTTGCATCCTTATCCTTATCAACAACTTGATGATTTGTTATGATCGCCTCGCGCGCGCTCAGCGGGCGTCCAAAAACTGCAGTAACTTTTAGCTGCCGCTGGTGAAGCAATTTGAACTTTACTCATTCAACTTTAGTTTCAAATTTGTTTAATATTATTACCAAAATCGCAATACGAACGAAACTAAACGGTATGGCTGTTACAATTAAGGAGAAGATAATGAAATAGATAAACAATCAAATTTTACGCTCTATTGCGAAGGTATAGGGCTTAAATTGTTGTGGTTAGTGAAATTCAAAATTAAATGTTGGCTAGTAACATCTCTGTTCCGTATAATAATTTTCGTTGTTAAGACAAGAGTGAATAATTTATTCTATTTTAACCCTCTGTTGTGTCGTTATTTTTAAAGTAAACGGTTTAATAAAATTAATCTCTTGAAGAGGTTTAATGGGATGGGATTAAGCATCGTTATAGCAGTAACATGGGATTGCATTAATATTACGAGGCACAAATAACAATTATTTTCTATCAGCGCTTATATCCGATTGGATGAAATTATATTCAAAGGCTTGTTCACAGGTTCTTTTATTACTCGTGAGCCACCTACGTGGTTCACCTAGGTGTTCCACTGGTACCTTTTTGTACCCGTAGTCTTGTACTATTATTTATTCTGAGCAGTAGTCTGCCCAATAGAAATAAATATTAAAAATATAAAATATAGTGCCCTTGGATCACCCAACAGCGTTAGGTGAACTATGGGTAAATTATTAATCAACAATTAGATGAAACGTTTTATGTAAGTTTTGTTTTAAGGACATAAAATACCTGCTCTTTTTATAAGAAACAAATCGTAGTACAATTAACAACGTACCAACGTACAATTAACGTACAATTAACCTTCTCTAATGCACATGCACCCTATAGTGATTTACTTATTCACTGATTCCATTTGGATATCCATAATATACTCATAATTATCATATTCAATTAGTATCTTTCGTCTCTTACTGCTTTAATTTTGTACGCATGTGAAACGGAAATATTGTTCTCCAAGAAATTTAAAAGCCTCAACAACGTCACTGTATTTTTGGGTAGGACATGAGAGTGAACCATGGATGTTCCACGGGTACATTGAATTACCCATAGTACACCTGGTTACCTGCCTTTTTAACTGGTACAAAAAGGTAGCCGTGTAACACCTACGTGAACCACGTAGGTGGACCACGGGTAAGAAACGCACAGGTTCAAGTCCTGATTCGTTTTTGTTTTCTCGTTTACATTTGTTTTTAATTTTACTTTGGTTCACGTATCAAAGAAGTCGAAAGAAAGGCAGAATAATAATTGTTGGCCGTTATAAATTCATAAAGAAAGCTTGAAAAGTCTGGGTCCAGTCTGATCGATCACATAAGCGCTATTAATATATTTCAAAATTCCCGCTTATGAATAACGCGTCGCAATTATCCCTCAAATACTCGTAGCATTCTAATCGTTCCGAATAACTCACACTCTAGCTATAAATCCACAGTTTCACAGCAAAATATTAGACAATCCTGGCAACATTAATCTTCGATGCGAGCGAATGTGCGCTTCGTTTTGTGCATACCATCCGCTATTTATTAGTAGTTTAGTAGAAATTTCCGAAGAAATTGCTTAAGCGCAAATAGCTAATAGAGGTTTTTTGTTTTTCTATTGGATTCCTTGTTTTGAAATAAATTAGTTTTTTTCATCGTCATTATGGTCATACGAAAGTAATATTTCAATGACTCTTCAAAGTTCCAAGATAATCTGTATCGATTTTTCGGAATAAGGATTTTGGACGTACGGTGAATTGAAAGGTGAATTGAAATTTGAATCTGGAAGGAACACTTCTTTCGTTTTTCGTTTTTGTACATATATATATATATATAGTACTGTGGTTTAGGCACAGTACATATATATAGTACTATGGTTTAGGCACAGTACATATATATATAGTACTGTGGTTTAGGTTTTGGAATCGCAAAAAAAAACTATTCGTGTTTCACCTTACAATCAGCCTACCCAGGACTAAATTGAGGATATATTTGTGTCTGGTACCAACCCTCAATTAAAGTTTGGTTCAATTTCTTAATCCTAACAATTAAACCATCTCAATGAACAAATCTTACCGCTTAGTCAAAAATCTTCAATCTTTGGCTCACGGGGCGCTTCAACCCTTTAATTTCTCAGCATTACGTGGGGGTTGATAGGCCTCCCCTGGGCTTATCCTGCTATCTCGACTTATCCTTCATTGGCTTGTCTGATTAATTGCTTCATTTTGTGGAACAAATTGATGTCGTTAAATTAATATGGGATTTTTATTTGTTCCGTTTTATGATTGGAAGTAGGAGTAAATAAAAATAGCTCTCGTTCGTCAGCCAGACATGAAAAATATTGCAGAAGTTTTTGCACACAACATGATAGGATCGTTTGCATTAATCGCATTAATATACAAGTAACTTGGGATTGCACAGTCCTCTAAAATATAGTGCCTTTTGAATTCTGACTTATTAACTCGTACTTAAGTGTTATAATTTAAATATATTATAAATTTAGTTAATTTCAGTACACTTCAAACTGGACCTAACTAACTTCTACTTGTGCAATAAACGGCAGACTCAGAACTACTTCAAAAGTACTGATTTTTCACAATATGCCAACATAAACAACGCTAACGCTTCCATGACTTCAAAGAGTGGAAAACATAAATCAACATGTACAAAATAAAAAAATATATAACCCCCGATCTCCCACCCCCATTATAGCTAAGAAGCATTTCGATCACGTCAGTTTTCAAACATACAAACCGCAACAAAATCGGTCCATCCGTTTGGGAGCTACGATCATCACCCCCATTCTCCCCACCCCCCGTATAGCTAAGAACCATTTCGTTTACCTCAGCTTTGAAACATTAAAAAACCGCAGTTAAATTGGTCCATTCGTTTTGAAGACACGATTCTCACCCCCCTTTTTTTCAACTCCCCGCACCTCCTCCCCATATGACTAAGAACCATCTCGATCACATCAGTTTTACACATAAAAGACTGCATCAAAATCAGTACATTCGTTTCGTTTGGGAGCTACATTTCTCACCCTCATTCCCCTCTCCCCCCATTATAGCTAAGAACAATCTCGTTTACCTCAGCTTTGAAACATAAAAAACCGCAGCTAAATTGGTCCTTTCGATTAAAATATACGATTCTCACCCTTCTTTTCTCGACTCCCCCCCCTTTTCTCGACTCCCTGGCCTTCCACCCTCCATAGAGCTAAGAACCATCTCGAACACATCAGTTTTCAAACATAAAAAACCGCATCAAAATCGGTCCATTCGTTTGAAATATATGATCCTAACCCCCATCCTCCCCCCCCTCCTCCCTCTCATTATAGCTAAGAACCATCTCGTTTACCTCAGCTTTCAAACAAAAAAAAACCGCAGCTAAATCGGTCCATTCGTTTGGAAGCTACGATTCTCACCCCCTTTTCTCACCTCCCCACTCCCCTCTCCTCCTCCCCATATATCCTCCCCTAAGAACCATCTCGATCAAATTAACTTTCAAACAAAAAAAAAACGCTTCAAAATCGGTTCGTTCGTTTGGGAGCTACGATGACACACACACACACAAACACACACACACACACACACACACACACACACACACACACACACACACCCTCACACACAAACGCAGAGATACACACCCTAAACTTATAACACCCGTCTCTTTGTTCGGGGGTTAAAATGGCTGCCAGCACTCAATTAAATAAAAGTAAAGTTTTAAATTATTCTTTGCGCTGGAGTAGGTGCTGCTTAGGCAATAACTGGCAAAGAATTGACATATGCTGATCAGCTCCAGGACTCTAAAAACATCTAAAAAGGCTACTTTAACATTCGAATACCAGTAAAGTTATAAATCCACGGAAAAAACACACAACAAGACCCGATAAGCAGAACCGTTCGCGAAATACGAAAGCTCGAACCCAAAAATCAATCAAGAGGCACAAAGGCGGATCTTTCAATTTGGCTATTGTTCGCCTCAATAGATTAACTTTTTAATCCCCTGGAGGTGAAGGGAGGTGAAGGGCCGATAGGCGCCCCTCGGGGCCGCAATACATCGGACCTTAGCGACGACTTGATTAATAGACCTTTACCTGCACGGACTAAGAAGTTATTGAATTAAGGGGTTTGAGAAGCGCTTTTCGGATTTCAGGAGGGTACTTGGCTACTCAACTGTTGGTGTTTTAGTTATAGAGTACTTTAGAAAGGACTCTTATAATCATTTAAACCTGTAAATTTCGATGTACCTAAGTATACGATACGAAACTCTTTATTCGACTCAACAGTTATAGAAACATAAACATACATACAGGTATAACCTATTATATTAATGTTCATAGACTTTATAATTTATAGATTATTTCAAATAGCTTCCGATTCTACACGAGGAAACCTGAAAACATAAAGTTTTCTTGATCGAGGACTCGAAATATACAAAGCAGTAGCCAGATCTGTCAACTATGATGTTGAGATGATCGCAGAAAAAACTTCTATGCTAATTACAGAACAAAATGAATTAGGAAGTTCTATACACACATTTGTAGTTGTCAGCGCATGCAAAAGGACAATGATAATGAAATGGTATTTAACAAATCAGCTATGAATAGGAGTCTACTTCTCATAAGGTAAGACATGTGATGGGACAGTTACATTTCCTCTGAAGCCTAACTCATTCTAAGGAGTCATTACAGTTTTATCAGCTATCGAAACGATAATTGTAATTGATTGACACGTTAGCTCTGCTAACACTGCCGTGATAGTAAACTTTATAGAATCCGCATCAATTAAGCTATAAATTTCACAGATTAGTTTTATTGCGTCTGGGACGTTTATCACCTAAGTTTATGTATGGAAGCTTTTAGCGGAGGCATAAATTCTATAACATTAGTATTGAAAGTGCTGCTTGAGTAGAAAAGCCGTAAAGGATAATAGATTTGTTATTTTATGATACCTCACACATATTGCTAGTAATTATGTCGTGTACCGTTGGAAATTACTTAACAGAAACCTTTATACCTGAACATAGTGGTTTTTGGTTACATATCTGTATTTTGGAAGCTTGCTCTGAGGAAGAAGCCTGTCATGTATTGTTTCTGTTATATATTTTATTGTTCCTAAATGACTCTTTTATATAAACTACAACACTCAGCACAAATCCGGCTGAATTTAGGCGAGGACATATTTATAATACGCTTATCCCTAATTTTCCATTATCTGGGACGGCCGGCGTTCAACAAAACGTCTATTATTCAAACACAAGTGTGCCCAAAAGGTTTTGTAACACGCATCGGACTAGCCGTGAATGCAAAAAATGGACTCCGCCGCAAAATTTCACTCAAACACACTAAAACCTCAAAAACAAACATTGAAAGTTAACCCTTAAGTTGATTACGACAAGGATGTGTTTTGTGTAACAGAGACATGGTTCATGAAGTGTGTATTTGGACAGGGTAATGTGACGGAAAGGAGTTGGTTTCCTTTATCCTGTTAGAGGGTTTATAGTTTAGACGTTATTGTTGATTTAAAGTTATAATGAGGAGACAGGGGAATTGTGAGGCTTTTATGGCCAGGTTTCCTGAACAGAGCGTTTTATTGTTCAAGTCTTTATTGATTTTAACCTGATTTATTAAATCTATATTCTAAACGTAAAATATTTATGATGAGGAGTAAACAAGTCAGTTAGGACATAATATACTTCGCCTAATTCTTTACTTCGTTCTACTGATGGATTCTATTCCAAATCCACTGCTTACCAGCCAAATTTTTACGTCATCAGACCAAGATGGTCCGATGAAAGAAAGAAAGAAAGAAAGAAAGAAAATACATTTATTCAACACACACAAAAATAAAAGATACAAATAATTAGAAAAATTAAGTAGGAACAATAGAAAAGGAAAACAAAGAAAAGGTAAAAGTAGATAATTAAAGTGGTGATGAATGGGCCTTAACTCAGCATTAGGCTGTTTGCCGAAGGCACGCAGCGCTGGTTTTCAGCTAAAGCCCAGAGGGAGCGGAAAAAATAAACATAAGAGTATAAAAAATGAAATTAAATATGAATACATTTATAAATATATATATATATATATATATATAATAATAATAATAATAATTACATATAAGTAATTTAAATAAACATAGATAAATAAATAAATAAATAAAAAAGTATATATAAAATATAGCAACGACAAAGGAATACGATGACGTAAGAGCAGTGGCTGGTCTTTGGACAGTCGAGTATTCGGGCACAGTTCTTGGTCTCCACTCTTTCAACTTTTGGCTCCATAGGCTTTCAGTTTGTAACCTGCCCATTGCCACTTCAGTCAGAAAATTGTATTTACAATTAACGATTTTGGAACAGGTTGAGCTGAGACAGTTAAGTAATTTACAAAATGCAGGTCGTAGGCAGCTGATGGAAAGCTTAAACCAACAAAACTTAGCAAAAAGGTACCTTTTTTCCCCACTGTACAGGAATTGAAATCTGCACTAAACGAAGTGACTCCCTCAAATGACAAAGGCGTTTACGCGGTTACGGTTCCGCAGTTTTACGCGGCAGTAGAGCAAAGCCCCGGCACTTGGAGCGCTGTTATCTACCCATCTGCCATATTGTGAGTTTCAGCGGCTTGTTACGATCACTGAAACTCGTTGTTAGGTGGGGACATACGGGGCGATATCGTGGACGTGGTCAGAACTCACTGAGACTAATATGTTCTGTAATAAATCTAATTGGACTATCCTGATTTGGGATAGCTTAAGCCGTGTCTTACCATATGGCATGTTTTCTTTCATTTATGAACTTTTCTTAACTTTAGTTAAGTCACAACCAGGCAACATCGCTAATCTTACGGTAAGCGAAAAGCTTGTCTAAAAAAATTATGCTATATAAGATCTGCGTCACCGTGATATCATCATCAGCTGAAATACGTCCACTGCTGAACATAGCCCCTCCAAGGAACGCCACAACTAGTGGTTGTTCGCTGTTCGCCTATCCTTAGGAATTGACATAATCACCGCGATAGGCAGACGTCTTGGTGATCACAGGAGTTGGTGATAATACAAAAGAACGTTCTGCTGTCCTTTTTAACTCCCGAACTCGAAAAGAGAGGGGTGTAATAAGTGCAGGGTGTGTATGAATGTATCCGTGTTTGTGTCATCGTAACTCCCAAACGGTTTCTTATCGATGCTTCTTAGCTGAGGGGTGAACGGGTCGTTTTTTTTATTTGTTCTTTTCTAAATTTCCTTTGCTGGGTCTCACAGCACTCGCTGTATGAGAAGGGGTGGTCCTATTTATATTCCTATTGCTATGCCAGATACACACGGTTGCAAGAATTGCGAAAAGGGCACCGCGAGATATTTTGTTTTAAATCACAAATGCCCACTAATTTCTCTAGCTATAGTGCCCTTTAAACACAGCTATGTTTGCATACTACTGCTAAGTGATTGCAGTACTTTCCAAGATGATCTAGCTGAATGATAATAATCTAGCAGAAAAGTTCCATCATACAGTTTCCGTTTTTATCCTACAAAGTCTACGTCCAAATTCGTAATCTACGCCCGCGTATTCCACGTTGAGGCTTTCCCTGCAATAAAATTTGCATAACTACGCTCGTAGACACCGCCGCGGCTTCTTATTAAATTTCCACCCCTCCAAAAGTCATTAATGGTTTGTATTTAACCACCTACCGATGTTATCGTCCCATAAATCATAGGGTCTCAAGCTGCACCGTATACGTGCTTCCAAACGCCTTTATTACAACCTCGAGATGGTATAATATCCTCACGAGGCTCCCACTGTATCCTCAAGTCGTAATCCGAGGATCTACGGAACCCTATTCCTTGGATTAGAGATAATCTTTTGTTTATACGTAATTTTTGCGGAAGGTCACTAATAAATCCACGGGAGATTATCATCTGTTTGCTAAATTGTGGGAGTACTAAATTAGGACTTTTGGGGATAAATACGGCCTCATGTTTTGTTGAGTAAAATTAGAAGAGTTCGTCTATGGGTTTTTAAATATATATGTTAAGAATGGGGTTAAAGTTTTTATCTCCTGAGAGTACCTTAATTAACGTATTTTAGAAACAATATAAAAAAACACAGAATGACTGATGAGTAAGCAATGTGACATAACCTGCGTGTCGCTGCGCCACAGAAAGCCAAGGTATGTAAGCCATGTAAAGTTCCTTGCTTGGCTACCGAATATACGATGTGTGAAGGTGGGATGTACACTTTTTTTCTTTTTTTATTACATAGAAGGCAAACGTTTGACCACGATCTCACCTGATGGAAAGTTCACTGTGGTTTGCTTATCGAAGCAAGTTTACGTTCCAATGTTAGTACCTCAAATCCGTAGTAGTATCGAATTCACATTGTGTCTCATCAACCGATGCTTGTTTACATCATTCAAAGCACGGTTCCACCCACAGGCCTGATTTCAATTGCACATGTCGCGGACATCAAACAACCGCGATAAACGGACAGACAGACCGTATCGCATTACAATACATTACAGTCCGCCATTCGTCTATCGACTCCCAATCGATATGGACGGACTGACGCAACTCGCAGTATTTCCTATGTTATTACTACTGACTCTCATCTCTATAACGTCAACGGGGGTGGTAAAATGGTTACCGAACTCAAGCTTCAATATTCCTGGCAATTTCAAAGACGGAAAACTTCCTTGTTCGAAAAAAACTGTCGTCTTTCCTCAATTCATGACGGGATCAGTCGGACTTGAATCTTTAATGGATATCGGTGGACTCATACTGCCTGATGATGGAGAAATTGTTCTAGAAAATGCTGTGATAGCTCTTGGACAGGATATCGGTGATAGTAACTGCACGGATGGGAACTCTTACTATTTAGATAAGTCAATATCTTCTTGGACTCAAGCAGGAGTATGGAGCTCGTCCAGGTTTACAGACGCAACTCCTGACACGGAAAAGATCCCGTGCTATGATGATATTGTGGTGTTCCCTTCAAATAGCAAGTACACTGTTCGTCTTCCAAATGAAAGCCAGTACGTTCGTGGTCTCAAAATCGGCAATGACAGCTATTCCACCAAATCATTTGCGGACTACATTGATGCTCAATCTGATCAGATGGGGCAGTTTGTGCTGAACAATTACTTTCAAACCGGAGTCACAGTGAAAGGCGATACCTCCTGTCAGGAAACCTTTGGATGTCCATGCCAGAAACTATCTCCTGAAATAGACTGCACAGTAAAATACTGCCCAAAGCCTACCTGCGTTACTCCAATCAAACCCATCGGGTATTGCTGTTCCTTCTGTGGTGGAGATATCACGTTCAAAATAGACGAAGGCTTTGACATGATCTCATTCAAAGAATTAGTGGAGAAAACCGCCGATGGTTATGGAAACACTGTCATTTATCACATTGGATTCACATCTATTACTCCCGATCGCAAGATCCAGTTGGTTATAGTGGATAAAGGGGATTATACCGGGAACAGTGCGGAAGCAATGAACAAGATCAGTAATAACGTCGAAAGTCACTGGTACAAAGGAGAAAAATTGATGCAAATTAGTGGCTCCCCGTTGTATAAGAAAGGTTTGGGCGCGAAGATCTCTGTGTCTATGTTCTTTGCTGTAGTTCTAGTCTTGGGGGCGATATACTTGTACTATTACCGGTTACCTACTGTGACGTTTCCGGTGGGAGTTGGGCTAGGGGACAGATCTAGGAGTATGTTCTCTAGGTTCCAGAACAGATCAGATAGTATCGTGTCTCTAACTAGGAGGGACTCTAGTGTGCTGGCGACACCTCGTACAGCTTTTAGGAATCCGCTGTATGACTCGAAAAGGGGGCGTGTGCAAGTCGAAGAGTCATTTGATGAAGAGTCATGAGGTATTTAAGCCTTACTGTTGATGAAAACTGTTTTATTTATATTATTTATTTATTGAGACACAATAGTACAGTATACGTATCAATGCGATGTTATAACTAAAACTGATTAAAATGTACATTCCAAATGTTTGCGTGCAACTTCTGTGAATTCGCCAGGCTGCAGTGAAAGACATCAATTTCGTGTGAAATTATATCAATGATGTTGTTTTTTAACATCGTCACCAGCATGTCTAAGTTAACTATATATTTTTTATATAGTTAACTTAAAAACTATATAAAAAATATATAAAAGTTAAAAGTTTTGTGTAAATGTAAAAGTTTTGTGTATCGAATCAAAATATTGCTGAAGTAGCCGTGTATCTTTTATAATATCAACTAAATGATAATTTAAAAGTAATACAGAAAGATTTATGTTGTCTTTTTAAGTCTATTTTAATATCGGAATTTATTACCCTCTAGTATTAGAAGAACTATCATAAATCAGACCCTGTAACCTTTACTTTTGTATTATAAAGCTGAAGTTTCAGAAGTCGCGTCTATGAACAAAAGTTTTCTAATTAATGCCTGAGCGCTGGGACGTGAATCATCGCATTTCAGCGAGCGGCGCCGCGGGGCGTAGCTCCTATGCAGCCGTAAATCATATGGTACATGTATTTTGTGGATATCGTGGCTTGGGGATTGTATTATTTTTATTACGCTTTTATTAGCTTCACCTGTATGTTTGTATGTATGTAACGGAATTTTCGAACTCAATTTTTACCCACTCTAAATGCTCAGATTTATTGAAAATTTTGCACGCCTATCACGACCCGATGACAACACAAAAAAAACCCAAAATATCTTACTATTCTAAATTCAACTCAAAATAAAAGAATAAAAAACTAAAAAAAAAATGTTAACATAATAAAACTAACATTAAACCGAACTAAAAAGTAAAAAAATATATTTCGATATAAGAATAAAGTGTTAGACGAGAAAATGTATGTCATTGTAAAAATAGCGTGGGGTGCTTTGTACGACATTCTTTCACTAACTCTGTAATTCGAAATAGAAAAAGTATCTTATAGAAATAAATGAAAATACAACAATTAATATCGAGCACCCCACGCTTCTTTTATAATAACATAAATTTTCTCGTTATTCACTATATTTTTATATCGAAATTTATCTTTTACTTTTTAGTTCGGTTTAATGGTATTAAACCGTGTTTTTAGTTTTTTTTTATTATAATATTTGGAGAAACATTTTAATTTGTTGCTCTTGTTTTTAATCAAGCAGTTTGGATAAGATACATAAGGACCGTAGGGACGGGAACATATCGTATTTTCAAAAATTCACCTGTTTGAGCGCCTGTTCGATGCGACTCTTGACTTGACCAAATTACTGGTGCCTCAGCATTGCTATTAAACGGGGCAATGCCGCCGACAGGTGGGTACCCTGCGAACTGGTAGTGGAGTGGTAGTGGTGGTGGGCCAGAACACGGGCTACTTGTATCTCTGTTCTCAGTGGTTCCTAATAAACCTGTAATGACATATTACTTTTTTTTTCTTTCTGTTTTTACTATGAGTTGCTTAACAGTTTCATTCAATAATTCATTGTATTCTGTAGTAGATCTATACTTATAATAAACTAACAAGTCCAATTCGGTCAACGGAAGATATTTTGTAAAAAAAATGGATTTTGTTCCATATTGAAGCAAAAACTGTATATTTTTCATTTTTGTCTGTCTGTCTGTATCTTGGCCGCGCATCACGCCGAAACTACTGAATAAATTCAAATTCAAATTGGCTTGATCTGACTTCATACGACGAGGTAGGACAAAGGATACTTTTCGTCCCGAAAAATTAAAGGGCTTCCGCAGGTTAACGGTTAAAAGTTATTTAAACGAACAAGTATCACGCTGTAACTATTAGATGGATTTTGATGCAACTTGGCATAATCATAGTTTATATTATGTTTGATGTATGATATTTCGTGAGGCTGTTCTATATTTGATACTGAAGCCAAAACTGTATTTTTTGTCTGTCTGTCTTTATATTGACCGTGCATCACGCAGAAACTACTGAATGAATTCAACTGAAACCTGGTATGATTTGAGTTTATACTATGAGGTAGGACATTGGATACTTATCATCCCGAAAAATTAAAGGGCTCCCCGCAGGATATTGGTTAAAAATTATTTAATAGAACACGTATCACGCTGACACAACTGGACAAATTTTGATGCAACTTCATTGTAAGATGACACATTCATAATTTGTACGATGGGTTAAAATTATGAATACATTTTATCCCGAAAAAATAAAGGGTTCCTGTGAGATAGGGGTTCAAAGTTATGTTAATTTTGAACTTATAAATATGTACTTATAATAAAGCAATACGAAAAAGATTTTACATAGAAGATAAAAAATATATGTGGTCTAGGATACTTAAAATAATCTACCGAACAACAATATAACATTTATTTAAAACATGTCTGTCTGTCTGTTTGCTTGTTCGCATATCACTTAAAAACTACTGGTTTTCACTTTTGGATAGCTGAGGGTTTAACTTAAAAACTGGCATAATTTGTATCTCAATTTAATGACAAGAAGCCAAGCAATAGATAAAAATGTTTTTGATGGCTGAAAAAATTTTGATCAAATGTTGGTACGAGTATATTGGTTATTTTAGGTTACATATAGTACTTTTAACATGGAGAAATGACCACGCGTGGGAAGCCACGGGCACAGCTAATAATAAATAAAGGTAGTGTTCACATGTTTTTTTTAAACTAGCTGTAACATGATGCTGTGTGCGTTTTTTCTGAAGTAGCTTATGTAAGTGTGTGTACTTTATCCCTGAGCAAAATTTCACCAGTTTCAGCAGTTCAGCCGTTTGGGAGTGAACACAAAGAAACAGACAAAGTATCTCTTTTTACCAGACTGCGCAACGCAAAGGCCGGGTAATATGTTTATCAGCCTATGTAGGTATGTCAGTTCCTTTGTGGCACTATGTGTGCATTAGAACATCTTTAAACTAAACGCGTGGATCGATTTTGTTTGATGATTCTTACGTCAATCGATTTGTCATCTTGCGAGTGCTTATTATAGACATGACAGGGGCTTATAAAAAAAAAGGTTATGATGTAGAGTTTGATTTTATTCTCAATCTTGTGTTTCTTCGAGTGTTAATGTGTAATATTGGTGAAATATTAACCATTAGGTGTTCGTTAACGTGCACGAGTGTGAGCAAAAGAATCAACCGCAGAAATAAATTGCATTTTGTGATTTTTCCAAATCTCCCCCGGAAGTTTCAGTAAATGTCCACCATTTTACTGATTCGTGACTTTGAAAATAATTCACTGTGACGTGACATTACTTTAAACTATAATACATTTGACATTGGTGAAATTGCTAGGTGCCTTCGCAGAAGTAATCTAATAAAAAAAAAGAAGAAGAAGAAGAAGATGAAAAACATGACAGCATATAGACATTTCCTACGTCAATGCATGACACGTAGACAGACTAAAATATAGACTGCGGCTAGCTCCATCTCGCTCCCACAGAGAAAGGGATACAATATTGAAGAATACTCATGAAAGAAAAGGACAAAGCTATAATATTTGAATCCCGCAGTGCATGCCAGTTTTTTCAAGGTCAGCAACCTAGATTGCTAAACAAATTTTGACATTTGTGGTTATGTGTGAAGAAGTGCAACATATTTTGGCACGTATTTATATTAAATATAATTCATTTAGTGATTTGATTTTGTTAAAGAAGTGAGAAAACTTATCTTCGACGAACTAAGAACGATGCGGTGTTGTGTCGTGAACTGTAAGAGTGATAGTGAGCGAAACACTCCAGAATTGTCCTTTCACGCGTAAGTATCTGTTTTATTATATATTTTGGCTATCACGGTGTGAATTATTATTTAAATATTGTACTTAATAATTTAATGAAATTCTGTAATAGATTATTGTCGTAAATGTGTAGTAATTGCGATTCAATATTATTGTTGTTATTATAACATAAAATTTAGTGTTGCTAGCATGGGGTCGTAAATTTACCACATGTGACAAGCCTGTCATGTGATAATAAAATTCTTATAACAGGAGTAGGTCCATATTTACTATTTATGGTAAAAAACAGGGCTCGTCTCTTCGATCAAATAAACTATGTGTATCTATAGTTTATTTGATCGAAGAGATTCAAAATGTACACTAGAATAAAGCTTTGATATCAGGAATTCATAATGAAGTTAAACGAATGTTATATAAAGATAATGTGGGTGTGTGTGGTATGTTTGTTTCTAAACAACTCCGTAACAGCTCAACGGATTTGGATAACATTTGGTAGGGAAGTAGCTAACACATGTTTTTTTTTTTCAAGGAATATTATCAGTTCCCGTAGGATAGCGGGTGAAACCGCGGAATGAAACTGAAATATTTTAAATTACAGTTTCCCGCATAGTCCTGATTTAAGAAACAAATGGATTGCTGCCTCTGGCCGAAAGGAATGGGTACCGAAAAAGAGCTCAAAAATAAGTTGCAAGCATTTTGATTCGGAACATATTTTAAAAAGAGAGAAATTAACTCATTTACATCCTTTCGCTATTCCAGTTATGATGGTGAGGAAAAAACTGGTTTGTTTGATGCTTGTTGTTTACGCTTTTTACATCTTTTAAGTACTGATAAGCTTACGTTATTGTAAAATTAGTATGTACTTCATGTAATAAAATTAATATTTTATGAATGTCACATAAATTCACATATATTTATTAATTTTTCAGCTTCATGAAACTAGAACATCCAAAAAGGTAGATGAATTTGTGCCATCTGCTGACCATCACAGACAGTTACCCAGCCGCTATTGTTGCAGTTCAATCCAGTGCAACTTCTGTGCCTGTAAGTTTCTCCTTGCATTTATTATTATTATTATTTATATGTAATCCTATGATGAGGTTTTTTATTATAAAATACTTGTGATTCTTATAATAAAACAAATATTGTTAGGACGATTTTAATAAAAAATATTTTATGTTTTCTTTTTCAGCTTGAAAATACTTTAAATTCCAAAAATCTAGATGAAACCATGGAATCTACATCTACTATGATACCGTTGACAAACATCACAGACATCATCCCGCAGCTTTTGATGCCAAACACCCTAGTACAATATCTGTGCCCGTAAGTATCTTCTTGATGCTACGATGATGGTGTCATAATGAAACAACTTACAGCTTGTAATAATTGTGGACAGTTTCGGGGATATCACATTAATAATATATTATTAAACCATAACTGATTTGTTTAATTTCTTTAATTTCCAATATAGCTATCATACTTATTTTTAATACATGAAACGTAAACATTGTATGCATAAAGCATACAGCTTGATATTATATAATAACTTAATTTTTTACTTACGTAGCGTTGATCTGATCTTCATGAAATTTTGAAGCAAAGTAATACATGCAAAAACAACTATAAAATATGAATTTAAGCACAAATTAATCATGTTCATGCCAATTACTAAAAGATTTAGGTACCTAAATCTAAATTTTTTTTTTAGTACTTTCGATTACTTATGTCTTGTATATTTAATAACTAGCTGTCCCGCCCGCAACTACGTCCACGCGGACCACTGTTTATCGCGAAAAAAAGACACCCTATGTTTTCTAGGATATAAAAAAAACAATGCAAAAGTAGGTGTACCAATAATCTTGAAGTTTTTTGACAGTTTGTTATTTCGTTTCCATGGCAACCTTTCCTTACAGAGTGTAATCAACATTTCCAGTTTTCCCGTGGAAAATTTTAAATTTCCGGGACAAAAAGTATCCTATGTTTTATTCTAGGGTATAAGCTATCTTCAGTCCAAATTTCATAAAATCCGTCCAACCATTATCGCGTGAAAGCTCCCCAAACAAACAAACAAACAGACAACGTTTCACTTTTATATATTTGTATGGACTAGCTTTCCCGCCCGCGACTTCGTCCGCGCGGACAACTGTTTATCGCGAAAAAAAGCATTCTATGTTCTTCTAGGTTATTAAAAACCAATTCAAATGTAGGTATATCACCAAAGCTCTGGAAGTTTTTTGACAGACTTGTTAATTCGTTTCCATGGCATCCGTTCCTTACAGCGAGTTATCAACATTTTCCAGTTTTCCCGTGAAAACTTTCAATTTATTTTCTGTGATAAAAAGTATTCTATGTTTTATTCTAGGGTATAAGCTATCTCCATTCCAAATTTCATGAAAATCCGTCCAGCAGTTATCGCCTGAAAGCTCCCCAAACAAACAAACAGACAACATTTCACGTTTATAGTTATATTGGTATGGATAATATTAGTAATGAAGGTTAGATGCTTTATGGCGAACTTTTTTGAGTAAAATATAATATTCCAATATCACATTATTTCACATCACATTATTATTTTCGGATGTTGGGCTTTATTCCATCGCGCACGGCGCATGCTAGCGCAGTGCGCACATTAAATCGAGTGAGCGGTGCTCAGAATACCCCTATGTGGAGAAGGGTATTTTTAAGTGTACTTTGTGGGCCGAAAGGTAATAAAAGTAGTATATTTCTAAAGCCCTGAGCGTGCAATGCCTTCATACAAAATTATTTCTAAATCAAAGCCCCTACCTGCCCAGATTCTCAATCAATACTAAAGCTAAGCTAAAGCTCTAACATCGAGGCTCCTTAAATACCTAACCATCTCCAAATACCCACAATGAAACTCTACACCGACGCAGAGTTCTCTTTGTGCCCCTTCCTGCCTTTGAGAGCTCAATCAATGTTGTGTAAAATAACAGAACAGTAGATCAACTAAGGCCAAACAGACTATGCTCACCATAATTACTATATAGGTCAATGGTATTCACGGACGTTCGACATGCAGTGTTGTGTTAGTCATATAATCATATAGTAAGTATGGAAACATTTTGACGAATGTTAACAGACTCTAAATAATGTTACGCTGGGTGCACTGTGTTATGTAGAATTCGTTAACACAAGAATGATTTAAAGATGTTGTTTTAATGCGTTCGCGTGAGTGGCGCCGGCTTTTCAGCTCAATAATTCAATACGGCCACACCAATAAGATAAGGCAATGATATGTGTTCATGGGCTTAAGAATACATTTGACAAATATAACTAGGGAAAGCTCTATTTTTTAAAATATTAACTCCTGATCGTCGTAGCTCGTCGTTTCCATGAAGTTACCGTACTGCTCTAAAGAGATACTGCGTCTCTGGTATAGGGTTTCCACAAAACTGCTTAAAGACGCGAACTGTCATGGGCGGTCGTTAATCATTTCCTTTACGTCTTCGAATATAGCAAGTCGTTCTGTTGTCCATCGATTGTGTTCGGTTTTTTTATGAGAATTTACCGTTTGAGATTATTAAAGGTAAGATCCATAGGATTAATAGCGTGGTGATTGCCATACCTATCGTTTGTGTTTTATGACCTGAAATATATTAGATTGTGTAATTTGTACAACAAGTGCATATAATCAAGGATAAAATGCCGTTTTATAAACGAGCAAATACTACGATATTGTTACTCTGCTTTTTACTTCGATTGGGAGGAAATTAAACGATGATTTTGTAAAAATGTACTTGTTTCCCGTTTATATAATGCATGAAATTGTCATAGCTACGTTTTATAATACTTATATTTGCCTAGATTTTGACGACAATGTCTGCACAACTTTATTATCATATCATGCGGTAAGTAAATATGGAAATCGAAGACAGATAAGAAATCCATTTCCGTACAGTAAACTTAGCAGAAGCTACAGAATAGTAGATTGCTGCACCGAGTGGTTAGATTGGAGCCCAAGCTTTAGCAAGGACTCTAAAACCACGAGTGCAGCAAGGAGTCACGAGAGCGAGTGTCAGTAATCTGCTTTTCTTTCCACTACAAAGTAATAGCACAATTGTTCATCTAAATGTAAGCAGTACAACTGGTGTACAATAAAGTATTATCTATCTATCTACAATTTCAGTCCCATTGATTTTTAAATTCGCGCCAATTACGTCAAGCTCACATTTAAAAACAAGTACATTCTATTTTTAAATCTCTATTGGACAAATGCATTGATTCATTAATAGCTGCGCCCCGTGGTTTCACCCGCGTGTTGGATGATGATGATGATGGTGATGATGATGATAATTATGATTATGATGATAATGATGATTATGAAAAGTATCCTATGTGTTATTCCAAGCTATAAGCTATATCCATTCCAAATTTCATCAAAATCCGTTCAGTGGTTTGAGAGTGAAGTAAAATGATGATGATGATGAAAAATATCTTATGTGTTATTCCAGGCTATAAGCTATCTCCATTCTAAATTTCATCAAAATCCGTTCAGTGGTTTGAGAGTGAAGTAAAATGATGATGATGATGAAAAATATCTTATGTGTTATTCCAGGCTATAAGCTATCTCCATTCTAAATTTCATCAAAATCCGTTCAACCGTGCAAGAGTGAAGTAAAATGATGATGATGAAAAATATATTATGTGTTATTCCAAGCTATAAGCTTATCTCCATTCCAAATTTCATCAAAATCCGTTCAGCTGTTCAAGAGTGAAGTAAAATGATGTTGATGATGATGATGATGATGATGATGATGATGAGAAATATCTTATTTGTTATTCCAGGGTATATATAAGCTATCTCTATTCCAAATTTCATCAAAATCCGTTTAGCCGTTTGAGTGTAAAAGAGTAACAAACATACACATACACACACAACACACTATCACACACACAAATATATAAACTTTCACCTTTATAATATCAGTGTGATGAATCATGTAACTAAAAAAACTGTGCAGTAATGGATTTCCATACTTACTTTCCTGCATTGTTTTTATTGATCAGGAATGAGTTACTTTATGCTTACGTTTTAGGTGAACAATGGTGATATTACTGTGTAGTGGGGAGAAAAAGCATTGATTAGTTTCATATTGAATAAATGCATTCGTCCAATAGAGATTTAAAAATAGAATGTGCTGTTTTTTATATATGAGCGCGACGAATTTAAAAGTCAATGTGACTGAAAATAGTACCTACTGCTAACGTTTTAGGTGGACCATTTTACAGTGATATTACTTTGTAGTGGAAAGAGAAGCAGATTACTGACACATAGCTCAGGTGACTTCTTACTGCATTCGTGATTTTAGAGCCCTCGCTAAAGCTCGGGCTCCAATCTAACACTCGGAGCAGCAAGAAGTCACTTAATTTCAGCTCGATGCAGTAATCTACAACAAAAAAAACTATGTTTTTGGCCCCTATTTCATCTGTACAATATAATACTTCGTTTAGTTAGGATTTTGCTTCTGGCGAATACATATTGTTTGTGTGATATAGTGAGTTTGATACGGTTGGAGTGACACACATAGCATAAGCATGTTCGAGGCAAAATTGCATCATAAAAATGTTTAGTTTCGTACTACGTTCAAAGAAAGTTATTTAAATAAAATTATTGCATCAAGACAAAGAATTACGGCCCAGTTATGTCAACCCACCTTATTACAGTTTTTAATTCACGCTACATATTTCAGGACCCCGCCTCGTGTAAAATGCAAAATTTTGGTACAAACCCTACTGTTTTAATTAAAAATGCGCACCTTAAGTAAACGAATACGCTCTAGGAGACCTTACTACGAAAACGAACGCAGACTAACCTTGGTTATGGCTACTGGGTATTTTTTCATATTGGCCGGCACAGGCATGGCATAACACAAAATGTGAAACCAATGAGGTTGAAAACACACTGCTTTCGTGTGAAACATACTTACATGCATACAAACATTGAAAGCGATGTTCTAGTGGCAGTCTTTCAAACAAAATTAAGTGACTACTAAACTGTCAGCGATGCCTATGCAGCTAGTGGAATACGCCCATTTATTCAATCCATTAATATTATTCATTATTTCTGTATTATTAATTATTCTTTCGTTATTTTTTTATTTTTATTCTATTTTCCATTGCGTTGGAGTAAGTTTATGCACAGATTTTATTTCGGGACAACACAAAAGCTCAAACGTAACAAAGCTCATTATATTGTATCACGAGCCCCATTGTCTTTATTCGTTATTTTATATTTTTTACCGAGTTCGGCGACAGAATGTCAATGACAACGGGCGTCGTGTTTCGCATTCATTGAAAAATTATACCTCTGACGCTTCAATCAAATAAACTATATTTCATCGCAGCTCTGACGTTTAGCTGAAAGATAAGGAGTGAGTTTGGCGTGCGTTTGGCACAATTGATAGGGGCCAAATTGTGAAATATGAAAATTTCTAAGAGGATTTTTAGCTTTTGTTTACCGGCGAGCTGAATAAAATTAGGGAAATTGTTCAGCTTCTGCAAGCGTGTGCCGTGGTTTTATTAAAAACTAGGTCTTTGCTGTCAGCTTTTTAGGGAAGATAATAATGATAATTAAGGCCTGTGTCAGACTTTCTAAGTTTTCTTGAAAACTACTTGAAAAATTAGGGATGTTAATGAGTTTGACAATAGATATAGAATTATTTGTGTTTGTCCGATGCCATCTAGCTCCAATTATGGTGCGGTTATTTTCATTTGACACAGAATGTTCATGAAATGTTTTTTTTTAAATTATTATTATTAAAAATACTATGTCCCTTTGAGATTCTAACTATGATCAGCAAGAAACAGAAAAAAACTAACTTATGCGACAGGACTAAAAAGCTGTCACACATAGTACTTAAAAATTGGTTGTAAACCGCCTAATTTGGAGTTTCTATCTTAACTAGTTACAGGGTTGTTCAAAGGAAAATATAAGTACGTCCAGTAGTTGACTACTAGACGTACTTATATTTCCCAGACCTTAATGACATTTGAATGTAACTGGAGTTTGTACTAACTATTCCTAGTACTTCTATGGTAATGGGGCATAATCTACAGAAACAAAGGGAAAATTTGGACATTTTACCCGAGTACTACGAAGCAAAGGAAGGGTAATAATTTTAATAGTGTATGTATGTATGTATGTATGTATGTATGTATGTATGTATGTATGTATGTATGTGTATGTATGTACCTATATATATGTGGGTATGTGGATGTTCCAACATATATCAATCGATTCATCTACAGGTAAAGAGTGTCATAGGTTTTTTTTTAGCTGACTGCGGCAAAGCAAAGGGAGGGTTATGTAATCAAACTAAAAACTTGGTCCGATTTTGACAAGCGAGGTATCAATCGATTCATCTTCAGGTAAAAAGTGTCATTGGTTATTTTTTTTAGCTGACTACGGCAAAGCAAAGGGAGGGTTATGTGTTCAAACTAAAAATTTGGTTCGATTTTGACAAGCGAGGTATCAATCGATTCATCTTCAGATAAAAAGTGTCATAGGATAATTTTTTTAGCTCACTACGGCAAAGCAAAGGAAGGGTTATGTGTTCAAACTAAAAACTTGATCCGATTTTGACAAGCGAGGTATCAATCGATTCGTCTTCATCGCAAGAGTGTCATAGGCAATTTTTAACCCGACCGTAGTCGGGTATAAGTTTTTGAACTTTGTCTTCCTTATTAAGAGAACTATAGTATAATAAGTATGGGAGACGTGGGTGTACGATATGATCGACTAAGACAAGAGAATTCTCATAATATGGAAAAGATTACACAACATCATTTCAATGTTAAAGCGGGCTTAAACAGACAGTTTATTTATTTAACTTACATTTGCCAATTATTAACATCACGTAAACTACTGGACCGATTGAAATCCGGCTTTCACTGACTGATAGCTTAGGTTTTGGCTTAAATTTTGAGGTGTACGATACTTATGAGGAGTAATTTCTAACTCAATCAAATGAGTTTATGTATAAATGACAAGTAGAACAAGTACACCTACATTGCATGCTATTTTGAAAATCAATCTACCTCTCTTATTGTCGGCTCGCTAGTAAAAGTCAGTAACTCCATAAAATAAATAAACCTTGCTATAAACTATTTCTGAGTAACAAGCCCTAAAAACACATATATCAAAAGCGAGCAAGTTGGCGCTCTGTGCCAGTGCTATACATCAGGGCTGTCGACTATGTGTTATATGAGATTAATGGATAATAGATCTGGGCTTTATGTCTATAGATAAAAATGTGGCGAACAATGTGGACCGGTTACAAAGTAGTGGTGCGATGTGCCGCATGTTGAATATGTCTCTGCTGAAAATGTTTTGTTCGAATAATGTAATGCCATCATTATTTATTTAAACAGGGATCCGTCATGTTGCTCATTATTCCAGACTGGCTGTACCTGCGGCTTCACACGCGTGGTCATTTCTATAGGTTAAAAGTTATCTGTGTACTATTGTACCAAGACCTAAAATACCAACATACCAACATTTGATCAAAATTCCTGCAGAGGTTAAAAAAATATATCGATTGCTCGGCTTCTACTCATCGTATTGAAATACCAAGTAGACCAGTTTTTAAGTCAACCACTAAGCTATCTAACAGTGAAAACCGCATTGCAATCGGTCCAGTATTTTTACGTGATGCATGAACAAACAAACAGACAAACAGAAAGACACCGGTTTTTAAAATGTTATATTCCTATTCAGTAGCTTATTTTAAGTACCCTAGACCATTTATTTATTTATCTTCTTTGTACAGACTTTTTCGTACTTATTGCTTTATTATAAGTGTAGATTGTTGAAACACTTGTTTGGTTTATAGCATAGATCTCATTAAAAGTGGGAATATTAGGTGCTATCTCCTCGGACGTGGACTGCATAAATTAGGTGTAACGCACATAATTTACCTTACTTCTTAGTCACAATTGGAGTGTCGTTTATGCAGCATGTGTTAGCAGTGACAATTATTGTAATCTAATTCGCACTATAGTCTTCCTATATGTATCTCTCTATCTTTGTTGTTGACGCATATGATGCACTACAGTGAAAATGTAGCTGTGTGCGCGTGTTTGCCTGCAGTTTTTGTTTACGTGATATTAAAGCTTGCAGTATATTCCCCTCTCTCAGTAGATGTATGGTTTATAGGTCTCATTAAATTAACAAAACATTTTGAATTCATTATGAAATTGTCATGAAAAAAACGAAGGAAAAAGCAAAGACAAGCACAAAATAAAAAAAAATATCATCCCCCCTTATAGCTAAGGACCATCTCGTTAAAATCAGCTTTCAAACATATAAAACTGCATCAAAATCTGTCCATTCGTTTGGAAGCTACGACCTTCACCCCCCCTTCCCTCTCTATTATAGCATACAACCACCTCGATCACATCAGCTTTTAAACAGAAAAACCACATCAAAATTAGTCCATTTCATTGTTTTTGTATGTGGAGTTACGCTACCACATACAAAAACAATGATTCAATGATACATACATACACACAGTAAACTTATAACACCCCTTTCTTTAGAGTTCGAGAGTTAAAAATTGTTTTTTTTTTATCAAGAAGTATTCAAAGTTGTAATGCAGAAGCATATATTATACAATAGCTTTTATAATAAAAAAATGAGCCATCTTGGCAGATGTGTAAACATCGAATATGGCCGAGCTGAGGCAGAAAGAGCCGACGAGCCACGAGCGGTGCGGCGACAGGAGTCAACGTTATACCCGTACCACGCTATTAGATGTTTACACATCAAACAGTTTTAATTTTTGATTATATTTATTCATAATTAATAACCTCAAAATAAAATTAATATTTAAAAATCATCATAATCAATTCATCGGGAATTTTTTTGAAGCTAGTTTATATAGAACATCATTGGCTGGGAGGCAGACTTTCTCTCAGAGGGAGATTTAGATGGGAGTCGGCTCATGGTCATGGTACAAAAAAAGAACTATAAAATCTGATCCACAAACCAGACTAACAATCTAACAAAGTTGGCACACGTACTACACAGTGTGTATAGTGCCGTACACGCGTGTGTGCAGTACACATTCACTACGGTAATAACTAACACGGTCCGTCCTCAGGTTGGCAACCCTGCCATAAATCCGGCGGCGAGCACATTTGTCAGAGACAAGTACTGGAGCGAGCAGACGCCAACTTGCACTTTAACGACGCGCCAGTAATGTGACGGACTGCGACTGCTATGACGTTTTTTTTACACTATTTTTACACACGCCTTATGCGCTATTTTTGCACGAATCTGAGTCTTTTAGTGATACAAATATTACGTAAATTGGAACAACATGGAGTAGTGTGTGGTTTGAAGCAGACGGCAGGCCACACATCATGCAACAAGATTGTATATACTTATGTCTTATATCTAAGTAGGTACTTAGATGATCAAACGACTTACCAAGTAAAGTCCGATCTTAATTATCTTATCTTCGTCGAAGAGATTTATTATTTTATTTACTTGTAGTAGGTTTTCTACGCCTCGATCAGTCGCACATGTTTGTTTCACAGATAACCTCAGATAAGATAATTAATATTGTTGTGAAAATGAAGTTTTCTTGGAAAGACTTCCTTCTGTCATATTTTATGCTTAACAAAATAACGAATACATAGGTTCTATATGATAATAGAAAATGCGTCATGAACGTCACCATCACATACGATAACATAAATGAGGAGTTGAGGACCCCTTACTAGGATTTCCTATGTATATATGGTATCTAGGGAATCAGGAAACACGAGCACCATGGCCCCACAAACACGTGTTAGATTATAACATATTATTTAACAATGTAATTAATATTCTCACTGAATAACTTTACCACTTACGGTATCATAACATATTGCTTGTTAAGCCAAAAGTGACAACCGATTGAATCTATTTGTAAATATGTCTTTTCTTAGATCTATGGTGAGTTTGTAATCTGTGGTAATAAAAAATATGTTTCCGAACGAAGATAATGTGGTTGAATCTATAAAACTACTTATTATGTAAAAGCTTCGAATTTATGATTATGGAGTTATGTAATGATGCTTAAACTGCTTAAAATGCTAAATAGAGTTATTCGTTATTCTAAGTAAAATTAACAAGTATTTTGTGAAAAGTTGTGTATTTACTAATTAATGATGGCAGATTGTTATAACTCTGAAATATCTGTAAGTATAATTCCATAAAAAATATAATGATTTAAAATTGTCTTACAATACTTAAAATACGATTATTATGGATATACAAATGTAAATAGAAGTGAATTGTACATTTCCGTCACGCCTGACGCCATTGATGGTTCCTGATTGGTCGATCTGGTGGAAAAATATTGTGAGGTGGCATGATCTTTTTCTGCTATTTTATGAAGGTCACTTTTACTGTGGCCGTCGCACGAACCAGACCCTGGCAAGTTAAGTACTATTGCTATTACTTTATTGTTCTGCTACTGTTTCCTTGTCTCATATTAACTGTGTGTAACTGAGTATTTTGCAAATAGGTACCAAAGAGTATACAAATACTACATAGGTACTGTCGGTTCAATGTGATGTTATTATAACCAATATGATCAATGTGATTGTGTTCGAAATGATTAGGACAGGATCACTTTGTTTAAATGCTATTATTGTGCCAGGTGTAACTGTGGTGATGTAACATGATAATTAAATATCACTATGACCAAGTATCACATATAGGTTGTTACTAGGATAATAATAATGTGTTTATTATAATTGTAAATAATGATGATAAAAATATATTAGCTACATAGTTTCTTGCCAGTTCTTCTATGTAGTGTATTCCGAATCTGGTGGTAGAATCAATAAAAAAGATAACAATTAAATTTATTTGTTTCTATGAATACTCCTTAGGTTATGCTATTCAGTATATTTAAGATAGGTACTTAACTTCTGAGTAAATTTCAAGCTTTTAAGAGATAGAAACTTGCTTGTGTATTGTCAGGTATTAATTAGTTTCACTTGCTATATGGTTAAAAGGTAAATAAATAACAACACTATAGCGTCAAAACTTTATTTAATATGCTAAAAAAGGTTTAGCCTAACCGTAGGCTTGTCAAACCTATCCTAACCTAAGGATAACAACCAAACTTAGGTTTGATTTATATACAGTAATATTGATCCCAAGATAACTATGTTCCTAAATCTATCACACGCAACAGGTACTAGCAATACCTATGACCATGGTGGGCACAGTTAATACAAAAGTTAACTTCGTTAATCGTTAGTTCGTTAATAAAAAAGTTAACTTCGTTAATCGTTTTGATTGGAATACAAAGTAGGTAATCACTCAAGTGTGGCCAAGGATTTGTTTGTTTCACTTTCAGTGCTTTGCGTACTTTGAGTAGAATTAGTGTAATGTTCATGATGTAAACTTGTAAATGTAATGAATTTGAACATCAATTTAATCAATTTACACCATCAATCATTTCCACCAACAAGCAACGCAAACGAAAGATAAACTGTAAAGGAAGTCGGTTAAAAATGGCGCAAAAGCTAAAAAGTCGGGTTATAATAAGTTGTCGTATTCACTGGCACAGAGCAAGTAATCAACAGGGTCGCTTTATTTCTCTGGATTGGCTCTGGATTCTTGCTCTTTGGAGCAGCAGCGCCGCGCCGGTGTGCGCATAAACAAATAATGTCAACATGTCAACAAACAACCAATGTAACGGAATACAGAAGTTCAATTTAACGGAAGTTAACAAGAGCACTAACATTTTTTTTAAGTTAACTTAAAAATTAAAACGTTATGCGTTAACGGATTAACGTGTTAATGCCCACCTATGCTATGACACAGAATCATTATCATCATCAGCCTAGATTCATCCACTGCTGAACGTAAGCCACTCTTAGTGAACGCCACTGAGCCCAAGCTTCGGCTCTTCTCATCCAGTTCCTGCCAGCCATTTTTCGCAAGTCGTCACTTCACCTGGCTGGCGGGCGCCCTACACTACGTTTGCCTATACGCGGTCTCCACTCTAGAACTCGTTTACCCCATCGGTTGTCGGTTCTTCGAGAGATGTGACCAGCCCATTGCTACTTCAGCTTGCTAATTAGAGAATTAGCAAGCTGAAGTGGCAATGGGCTGGACATAGCTCAGAGAAGCTATGTCGGTTACTTCGGTTCTCTGTCTGATTACCTCATTGCGGATTTTGTCTTTCAGAGAAACTCCGAGCATGGCTCTCTCCATAGCTCCCTGAGCGACTTTGAATTTATGGACCAGTCTCACCGTGAGTGTCCACTTCAAGAGGTACACCACTAACACCAAAAGGACTCGGTGTAATAAGATCGTTGAACATAACCTTGGTTTTGTCCATGTTCATCCCGGGACGATACGACTGGAGGATTCATTCGGTCGGTCAGCATTCGTTCGAGAGTCTGCGGCAATTCTGCTATAACGACGATGTCATCGGCAAATCGTAGGTGTGAGATGTACTCGCCATGCCCGTTCCTTTTCAGTCCAGCGTCTTAAACATATCTTGCAGGGTGTTAGTAACAGTTTTGGATATAACATCCCCCTGCCTTAGTCCCACACACATAGAACAAAATAACAGTAACAGTGACACAGAATAAATAACAGTAATAACATGGATCACACATTTTTTTCCCGTTGTCTGATGCTTCGATGTTGCCTCACCACTAACTACGCCATGGAGGCTATCATTCCTATGCAGGAATAAGTATTTCTTATTATTATGACAATGGTACAATTTTTTTTTTGAAGAAAGCCTTTCCGGTCAGGATAACTGCTATTTGTGAGTAGTTGGTTCTGATAGTTTTTAAATGTACGCACACATTGATGACTGCGACGGCGGCAGCAGGCAGCTGCTACCTTCGAGCATATATCCAATGGAGATGCTAACGTTTTAATCCGCAAACATTATTTTCTGCCAATTTTTACGGGGGACGAGGTAAACATGCATTGCACACGCGCAAATCAAAATCTTATTCATGTAAACGCACACTAAAACAATCTCGAAAACCATCTTATAATACGCACACAGTTATAAAATACAGCATAGTTACGCAGTGTTTAGACGCACACTATGATAATCTCTAGTGATGGGCATTCACAAAGACCGGTAAACCTGAACGATAAATTAATTAATGAATGAAATGAACGTGGTTTTACTAAATACTTATGTCTACGGTCCCTTGAAGGTGTAAAAAGGAAGCTTTTATGTAAAGCGATGAAAATATATAGCTATATATAATTTGAGTTTATTGAAAGATATTTATGTACATTAAGTATTTGCTGAATTTTTGTCAATCTCAGATATAAAAAAAAATAAGGGATAAGTACTTCCTTTATTCATTCAAGCGATATACTCTAAAATATCTATATTTTAGAGTTCCCTATTTTCAACGAATCCCTCGTGGAGCGAGTTTTCGCTACTTGGTGAATTTATTAATTAATGCAAATCTTCACGTGAGCTTCCCTGTCTGATACTCAAGAACTTTTATTTTATGACATTATATACATCGGCGCTTTTTTCCTTGAAATTAATAATAAAAAATAACAGACACGGTATGACTAGAATTCCAGATCTTTGAGGTCAAGAATAGCACAAAAGACCTAGAGGAAGCTCTAGCAATCCACACCACTATATAAAAGTAACACGTTGTCTGTTTGTTTGTTTGGGGAGTTTTAACGCGATAACGGCTAGATGGATTTTGATGAAATTTGGAATGGAGATAGCTTATACCCTGGAATAAAACATAGATATATAGAGTTATTTTTATTCCGGAAAATAGTAAGTTACCACGGGCAAACTGGAAAATGTTGATTACTCGCTGTAAGGAACGGTTGCCATAGAAACAAAATAATAACTCTGTCAAAAAGCATAAGGAGCGTTGGTGCCAAAGAGAATACAATAAGTTGGTGCTATACTTTTGCTTTGGTTTTCAATATCCTAGAACATGGGATGTTTTTTACGAAATAAACTGTAGACGACGCGGACGAAGTCGTGGGCTAAAGCTACTATTTCATAATTTTAAAATACTTGGAAAATAATCTTAAACCGAATAGTTTAGAATTATCTAAACTATTAACTTAATACCAAACGTTGAGTTTTGTCCCTAACTTAAATAACATGAACTTTAAAAGAAACTCAGATCTGTTTTTTCACCCTCTTAATCCGGCCCATTCGTAACATCCGTTCGTAAGTATCGTCTACAGCCTATATTATACTAACAGGCACAATTTCAGCGTTGTAAGTGTTTAGTGAGTTAATGGCATATCGCGTTTTAAATGTAGATTAAAACACTTTTAACCCTAGAGTAATAATGATCACTTACTATTAATGATCGCCTGGCAGGCTACTCTTGGAATAAAACAAATAAAAAGCTACTTATCTTTTATTAAAATTTTACAAACTTATATCAAAATAACAGGCAAACCTCTACCTTTTCTAAACAACAATACAAAATAATTCAGAAAAAGTAATCACCCCTAAATCATTAAAATCATCTAATACTAATGATCGCCTCCCAGGCGATCGTAATGTCTATTTCTCGGAAACGAAGAATACTAATACTAATATGTACGCTCGACGCGCGTTCTCTCCCCGCCGCGTCATTGCTATACTAAGGCCCGTATTAATAAATCGCTCTTGGTTGAGCTCTCAAGTGCGATATCAACTGATACGCTCTCAAGTTGTGATCAGCATCTTAAGATCGTCGCTGATTAATAAATACATTTCAAGAGCATCGCAGATCATGTCGCTTTGAAGAGCCGCATTTCAAGCATCTTCATGAACCAGAACTTGAGAGCAAGATTGAATTAACTACGAATGAACAATTTATTTTCTTTATTGAAAGTTCGGTTTTTGCTCAAATAAGATACAGCGTAAAGTTAAAATTTATTACTTCGATGTCATAATTATCATAACCTTACTTTAGTTTTTTATAGAATGGATGTAAGCCATACCTAATATTTGTCTATTTTGTTCATAGTAACAGATAGATAGATAGATAGATAACTCTTTATTGTACACCACATAGAACAAAAAATACAATAATAACTAAAACATTTATACAAAATAAATGGGACAATGGGCGGTCTTATCGCTAAAAAGCGATCTCTTCCAGACAACCTTTGGATGGAAAGGAATTAATATACGGCAAAGACGGTGGTGCATTATAATCTAACAAATAAATAATAAAAACTGAATACAATGAATAAACATATATACACATATATTCCAATATACCTACACATAAATATGTAAATATATAGTACAGTATATATATATATATATATATACATATATAAATATATATCCATATACATAGTATATACATTATAATAAATTACATTTACTACATATACATTTACAAAATATATACAAACATAATAAAAATAATATACAGTGAAACCACAACAGAATAACAACAAAATAGCAAGAAGTGATATTAATTAGAGAGATAAAACTTCTTTACTTGAAGTTTAAAAACAGGGAGTGACTGGGCTCGCCTTATAGTAACTGGCAGAGCGTTCCATAGGCGAACTGCTTGGATGGTAAATGAACTGCCATAAAAAGAGCTTCTATGTAGAGGGATCAACAAAGCTAAATTTTCTGATGACCTGAGTGACAACTTGTTAGAATCAGACAGGAAATTAAAACGTTCCATAAGATATCGCGGGGAGGAGGGATTAAACAAAACTGTATAAAGAATAGAGAGTATATGAGCATTCCGGCGGAGGCGTATTGGAAGCCACTTGAGCTTAGTGCGAAATTCAGAGACATGATCATATTTGCGCAAACCAAATATAAATCGAATGCAGAAGTTTTGAAGACGCTCAAGTTTGTTTAGCTGGTCCTCAGTAAGATCTAGATAGCAGGCATCGGCATAGTCTAAGATTGGGAGCAGAAGTGACTGCGCAAGAGCAATTTTAGTGGCAGTGGGCAAAAAAATTCGGAGTCTTCTGAGGGAACCTGCAGAAGCAAATAGCTTTCGACTGACGGTTTCCATCTGAGGAATCCAAGTAAGGCTCTGGTCTATAATTAGACCTAAATTTTTGATACTCTGACTATATGGAATAGTGGACCCTCCAAACACAACTTTGGGTAGAACTGACCAATCAACTTTTGATATCATTCTGGAGCTGCCAAGAATTATTACCTGTGTTTTAGTAGGATTTATTTTTAGCCCATAAGCTTTACTCCAGTCAGAAATATGGCGTAAATTGGAATTAGTAGTTTCTATGGCAAAAGAGAGAGAGCTAAGTGGGGCTTGGCAATAGACTTGGAGATCATCAGCATACAAGTGATAAGGAGAGGTTATATGTTCTGATATAGAATTAATAAAAATTCCAAACAAGAGAGGAGAAAGAACGCCACCTTGCGGTACACCAGAAGTTGTATCACACCACGAAGAAAAATGTTCATCGAGGCGTACTCGCTGCCGGCGACCATGCAAATAATTGCGAAACCAATCAACCACTGCAGGAGATAAGTTAATAGAGTGTAGAATGGCGAGAAGAATATCGAAGTTGACAGTATTAAAAGCATTGCTGAAATCCAATAATGTCAGCACAGTCAGCTGACCCTTTTCCAAGCCGAAACGTATGTCATCTGTAATTTTAAGGAGTGCAGTTACCGTACTGTGACCAGCCCGGAAACCGGATTGCATAGGATTAAGTAAACTATTTCTATTTAGGAAACTACAAAGCTGATTAAGGACGAGGCGCTCAAGTACTTTGGATAGGAAAGGAAGTATAGAAATAGGACGATACTCAGAATAGGATTTAGGATTGGATTTCTTAGGTAACGGAATAACTTGGGCTTCCTTCCATTGAGAAGGATACACACTATTTGATATACAAGTGTTTAAAATGTGGCAAAGTATAGGAATAACCGAATCCAGGATAGGTATCAACATGTTTCGGCTAATACCATCACCTCCCACCGCATTGGATGTTATTGACAATACGCTCTTCTTAACATCACACACAGAGAATTGATTAAAACTGAAAGGATCGTAATCAGGAATTGGAATGGTTGAAAGACGCCGCAAAGTCATAATTTTGGTCGAATCGTCAATGTTAGAAGAAGAGGAGAAGTGAATATTAAGCGAGTGAATGTCCAGATTCTTGGGAATTGAAGCCTCCCTTGATTTGCCAACTCCTAAAGACCGTAGAAATTTCCAAACTTTGGCTGGATCTTCGTTTTCAACAGATTGATGGATATGGCGACGTTGAGCATCTCTAAACACTGTATTGCACCGATTTCGAACACGAGCATATTTAGCCTTATTAGCATCATTAGGACGACATTTAAATCTATTTTTTGCTACAGCTTTTTTATGCATAAGAGCTTTTAGTTCATCATTGAGCCACGGTGCAGGAAGATGTTTTATTTTAACAGCTCTCAAAGGAGCATGTACATCATAAAGCTTGGTGATAAGTGAGTTAAAAATAGCAACCTGGTCATCTACCAACTCCACGTCAGTAATAGGTGACCAGTCTATGGCCTGCGCATCTTTGACAATTTTTTCCAGATTCATGCCACTAAAATTACGCTGAAGAATTATTTTAGGTTTAGGTTTAGGAGGACGGACTTTATATGACAGGAAAACCAAATCATGATAAGAAAATGCATCAGCGGGAAACTGACCATGCTTAGCAACATGCTGAGTAGATGAGACGAAAATAAGGTCAAGCAGAGATGGAGTTGAATTTGGAAAGTGGTGAGTCGCGTTGACTGGAAGTATATGCATGTTGCTTGACGTAATGATAGATTCCAATGATGCAGACCGAGAATCTCTTTTAAGGAGGCATGTGTTAAAATCACCCATGATAATGGAGTGATTGTAGGAAGGGATAAGATCTTCTAAGATCTTTTCAAATGAGGAGAAAAAGTTGATACGTAAAGAAGGGCTATAATAGACTCCGAGAAGAATTTTGTTATGAGAAAGAATAACTTCAATGAAAAGATGTTCACCAGCGTTCAGCGGCGGTGGCTGTGCTGACAAACTAATTATCGAGAAAGGAATATGAGCACGTAAGTAAATGGCCACACCGCCACCACCACCACCAGTTCGATCATTTCGTATGAGACGAAAACCAGGCAAAGAATAAGTTATGGAAGGGAGACATGGTTTGAGCCAGGATTCAGAGACTAATACAGCATGAATGTTTTTATGGTTAAATGATGCCAGCATATCGGGGAAATGTGCCGGAATACTTTGCGCATTGATATGAATAACATTCAAGTTTTTCGGTACATCAGAAAATTCATTTTCAAGCGTATCAGAGAGTGTGGGTAAACTAGAAAAGCTGTCTTCACTGCTGCAATCAGAAGAAGAAGAAAAAGAAACATAATTATCATTATCACTAGTGCTGCTATTAAAAATATTTAACATACTAAATAATATAAATATAATATAAAATGAATAGAATAATAAAAGATATGTATTAATAAGACTGAATTCAACTCAAGATTTCAGAATTTCTTTCCACCCGCTGGCTGTGTTAAACATAACTTAAGATTAACCAATAAATCACACACCTACCATTAGATTTTGCTCACACGTATATAAGAAAGTATTTAACAGAAGTATATATTCTAACAAGCTTGACTTTATTAAAATGAACACAATACTCAAATGCCGTACTCTCAGACAATAAGGACGACGGAAGAAAATGTAAAATAAAAGAAAAAAAAATGTCACGTAGTCAAGTCAATGATACTGACTGACATATTGACAGTTCATAATACAGCGTACCTAAAACATACAAATTATAATATCTATAAAATTCTTGAAATACCGACCATTAGGTGTTTTTGGTTTTTGAAACTAGCATCACGAACATGACAACAAGCCGCAAATGCCTTAAATAAGAAGTCAAATGAACTAGCACTAAAATTGACATAACACTGGCTAAAGCACTATTAGTGTGTAGCCAAATAATAATTAAAAAAGTAACATTCTCTATGATTTGTAAAAAAGGAATGAATCAACATCGAGTTTTCCTTGAAATGTATCAAACTTGAAGGTGGAACGTAAACACTGACAAAAATAAAATCAAACCAAAGGATAAATCAACCTAAACAAATAACTCAGAAAAACTAACAAAACAAAATGTGAACAACTGATAATGGCAAAGGAACTATTTTTTGCTAGCAGCAGCGGCTCTTTTGATTTTCTTTACGGCTTCCTTCGGGGCAGCCGGAGCTTGTTTGGAATTATAAATAGTGGCTGGCTCACCGATTTTATCAAAATCCGTCAGGCAGGTCACTCTATGGCGCATTCCATCTATCCCCAACACAAAAACGGTGCCTTCCCTTGACCAGGTCTTTGTCAAACCGAACCGCTGACAAACCGTAACACTATCTATTAAAGAACTTAACGCAATTCATCAACGAATAACTATAATTTATCAAAATAAAAATTCGTTGATTAGCCATGCAGTTATTTCCAGCGCGTATCCTTTGGTTACGATTTCGGATCTTTTTAGACTTCAGTGAGTCCTCGCCAGGTTCTGATATCTACCAAATCTTCGGATCTTTTCGCAATCATGCCAAATAAATTTGTTTATTTCCAGAGGAATATAAAAATATTCTTATAATGATGGTTATATAATTATAATTATCAACTTCTGACATAATATTTTCGAAATCCTTGATTCTAGCAACTGGCAATCACGCTCTCAAGTCACGGATCGACTGCACTCAACATTCTGCATCTCAAAGCAAATCGCAAGTGCGCTCTTGAGAGTTGAGATTGATTTATTATTAAACACTTACTCAGCTGATTACGGCATCTCAATCAACAGCTTAAGATGTGTTTATTAATTAGATTCGCATCTTGAGATCGCTCTAAAGAGCGCTCTTGGAGTTGAGATTGGTTTATTAATACGGCCCTTAGTTGGCTTGAACGCACGACTCAATACGTATCTGCAATTACAAAATAATTGAAAAAAACTGACCGCGGCCGGCTTCTCAGGCGATGATTAGTATTCTAGAGTTAATAGACACTGAAAAATAATCTGTTAGGTACTAAAACTTCATATTTAAAGATAATTTAACGTTAATTCCATCATTCATCCAATAAATTTTACTCAACTTGTCCCCGCACTACGCCTTCTACCAAGACGATGGCGTCGTAAATCTGTCGCTAATCTGTCGCAACTGGTAGTTCATTTGAATCAAAATTATACAAAATTTCAAGCACAATTCACATAAATAACAATTATTTGTGATAGGAAATACCGTTTCCCGTAAGTTTGTTGTTGCTGATCGCTTTCTGCACAAAAATACCGCACAATTCACCATTTTCACGGAGCTCTGCTTTGCGACACGAAACGATACCAAATGGCCGCGGCCGTGAGCGGCGGTGTATCAGGCTGATTGGGGATGACACTCTGGTAAAGAGTAAGCTTCAAAGTCTGGCGCATCGACGTGAGGTAGCAAGCCTGGCGGTATTCTACAGATTGCACTATGGAGAGTGTGCACAAGAACTGCACAACCTGATTCCCCCATCACCGTACGACTAGATGATCAGCAAAGCGCTACCCTTTCATGGTTGAAATACCTCGCACAAGAACGAAGCGTTACGCTTCTTCATTTATTATAAGAACTGCAAAGGAGTGGAATGCCCTGCCCTCGTCAGTGTTTCCGGTAAATTATAACCCCGGTGTGTTCAAGTCAAGAGTGAATATGTATCTACTAGGCAAGCGTGCTACACCTTCGACCACATCATCGCTTTCCATCAGGTGAGATCGTGGTCAAACGATTGCCTAGTACGTAAAAAAAAAAACAAAAAAAAAATGTATAATTTTATATAAGGTGAATGGCCAGGTCGTGCCATATGGCCAGCAGAGGGGTACGCCTTGGATTAACATATCTATTGGATATATGCTCGAAGGCTGCTACGCTCACAGCTGTGTCACGGCCTTTTCACGAAATGTGCTGAAAAATAGAAAGTTGTAGAAAACCTCCGCACCGACTGTAAACTGTAAATGAGTCGGGAAGCTCGTGAACCACCCATAGGATAGATGACATAAAGGTGTCATGGTCAAGAACATGGGTTGTTCTCGAATCACCTCCACGTACATTCTGCGTCATTCAGCAAATGAGAGAAATACAAGGCGTAGTCCACACGATATATTCAGACGTCTTATCGAAGGGTGCTAACACGATTACCACTCGAGTCATTTCTCGCGAGATGCCACTCGAGAATAATTCGAGATTTACAATAGTGCGGAGAGGGCCGTAAGTGAATTAAGATTAATGTTTGGGGTGCAGTTTACGGTTTGCTCCTAATGACCTAGGGTGAAGATATTTTTAAATCCGCGGATAAGTGATATTTCCCTTTTTGCCCATCCATATCTATCTATCTATCTATTCTATATACATATAATAAAACTCTAACCAAAGTGAAATCTGTACACGGAAGATAACCTAGAAAAAGAATTTTTATTTGAGTATATAAATTATATGAAAGTATATTTATCTGTATACTTATAATAAAACTGTAACGGGTCCAATTCTGTACATTGAAGATATTATGTTTTTTTTTGGAACGTACTCTTGATTTGTTACTGAAGCCAAAACTGTATTTTTTTTCATTTTTGTCTGTCTGTCTGTATCTTGGCTAGGCATCACGCCGAAACTACTGAATGAATTTATATGAAACTTGGTATGATTTAAGTTCATACTACGAGGTAGGACATAGGCTACTTTTCATCCCGAAAAATGAAAGGGTTCCCGCAGGATTGAGGTTTAAAGTTATTTCAAAAAACACTTACCACTCTGAAACTACTGGACGGATTTTGATGCAATTTGGCACAGTTATAGTTTATATGATGGGTTAAAATTCAGAATACTTTTTATCCCGAAAAAATAAAGAGTTCCTGTGCGAAAACGTCCCAAATTCTGTTCTTTTTTGTGCCCTTCTATTTTCAATACTACTAAGCCAAAACTGTATTTTTTTAAGTTTTGGTCTTCTGTCTATCTGTCCGTCTGTCTGTCTGTACCTTGGAAGTGCATCACGCCGAAAATACTCAATGAATTCAAATGAAATTTGGTATGATTTGAGTTCATACTTCGAGATAGGATATTGGATACTTTTCATCCCGAAAAATTAAAGGGTTCCAGCAGGATAGGCGTTGAAAGTTATTTAAAAGAACACGTATCACGCTGAAACTACAAAACTTTTTTTTTGAAACTTGGCACATTCATAGTTTATATAATGGGTAAAAATTGAGGATACTTTTTATCCCGAAAAATAAAGTGTTCCTGCGGGTAAATGTCCAAAGATCTGTAAATTGAAGATATTATGTATTTTTTTTGGAGGCCGTTCTATATTCAATACTAAAGCCAGCACTGTATTTTTTTATTTTTGTCTGTCTGTCTGTCTGTCCTACTGTCTGTCTGCACCTTGGCAGCGCACCACGCCGAAAACACTCAATGAATTCAAATGAAATTTGGTACGGTTTGAGTTCATACTTCGAGGTAGGTTTTTTTGGAAGTTACTCTATTTTCTATAATGAAGCCTAAACTGTACGTTTTTTCATTTTTGTCTGTATGTTTGTCAGTCTGTATCTTAGCCGCGCATCACGCCGCCGGAACTACTGGATGAATTCAAATGAAACTTGGTATGATTTGAGTTCATACTACGTGGTAGGACATAGGATACTTTACATCTCGAAAAATGTATGGGTTCTCGCAGGATAGGGGTTGAAACTTATTTAAAAGAACACATACCACGCTGAAACTCATGGACGGGTTTTGATGCAACTTGGCACTGTCTTAAGTTATATGATGGGTTAAAATTGAGGACACGTTTTATCCCGAATAAGTAAAGGGTTTCTGCGAGATATGGGTCCAAATTTATGTTAATATTTAAGTAATAAAAAATATTTTTCGAATGGTTCTCTATATTCGATACTGAAGCCAAACTATTTTACTTTTTAATTTTGTATATCTGTTTGTCCGTATCTTGACCGCGCATCGCACCAAAACTACTAAATGAATTCAAATGAAAAAAATACTCTTGGGTGCTTAAAAAAAGGTATTGAACAATATTTTTTTGTTAATCGTGTCTTTCTTTCTGTTTGTCTGTATGTTTGTTTGGTCACCCATCACGTAAAAACTACTGTGCAATGCGGTTGTCATTGTTAGATAACTTAGGGTTTGATTTAAATCTGGTGTAATTGGCATCTCAATCCGGTGAGTGAGAAGCCGAGCAATTGATAAAAGTATTTTTGACGGCTGAAGAAATTTTGTTCAAATGTTGGTATATTGGTCTTGGAATAGCACATTATGGTACTTTGAACCTAAAGAAAAGACCACGCGTGCGAAGCCGCGGGTACAGCTAGTGTTAAAATATAGTTTTTAGAATTTTTGTGTGTCTGTCTCTCGGTCTATATGCAACTTCATCACGCAAAAATCACGGGATGGATTTTGTTGCCTTCTGCCGAACTGTATTCCTTGGAGTCTTGCTGAGGTTTTTATATTTGTTTCATCAAAATCGCTTCATCCAAAATGACGTTAAAGCCATTTTTATATTTCGTTGCGTCACAGTATTATGTTTTTAGTATCCCAAAATAACACTATGGCGTTGGCAATCCTTAAAACACGCAAGCGTTTGTTGCACGATGATTTTATTTAGAACATTATTCGATCGCCAATTCGTTTTCTCTCGTCCGTCTCATTTCATTGTAATATTATATCAAAGTGAAACGTTGCCTGTTTGTTTGTTGGTGGCGTTTTCACGCTAAGCTTTTGTTGAAAATGTGTATGTATATAGTTACTGTAGACATTAACACACAACAGAGACCAGCATAAGGTACTTTTTATCCCGGAAAATGGAAATTTGCAGCGGGAAAACGGAAAAATAATGATTACTCGCTTTCACAGAAAAACTACAATGATGAAGTTTTGAATATACGAGTAGGTAAGTAGGTAGGTCGACTCGATGACGTGCTCTGAGACCGAAATATACCGCGATATCTGAAGACCCGTCTACGAGTATACAACCAATGTGTCTTACCCACAATGATTCAAGGTGGCGAAACATGGACGCTCAAAGGAAACTGTGCACAAGATGCGAGTCGCACAACGCGCCATGAAGCATACATACCATGTTAGGCATAAAGTTTAGTGACGAGAGTTCAAAATATGAAGATCCGAAGAAGAACCAAGGTGGAAGATATCGAATTCCGTACATAAAAAACTAGCTTAAAAGCTAAAAAAACACGCCTGCCCTGCTAAAAAAAAACTTACGCCAATAAATTACGAGTACATACTGTTGGAATGTGCTCATCAAGCCCTTCATTTTGTTAACCATATTGTAAAATTCGAAGTTTTTTTTTCACTTTTGTGAATATTGCCATACTTAAGAAATATTGAAATTTTTCAAACAAAAAAATAACATTGGTTACTCGGGGGATGTAAGGATTTTAACGATACTTCATACGTCTAAATCTGTTTAGGAATTTCAAAGTTATGGTGGAATAAATAAACTCCCATACATACATACAAACAAACATACATGAATCCTAAAAACATTACACTCCTTTTTTTGGGCAGTCGTGTAATAAACTCAGTGGCGATGGGTAGGACACTTGGCAAGATGTGGTGATGGCAGGTGGAGTAGGTCTCTCACAGATTGGAGGCCACGTGTGGGAAAGCGTAACCGTGGAAGACAAGTGCAACATAGGTCGATGACATCAATAAGTTTATAGAAAATACCTGGCACAGATTGGTTCAAGACAGAGATGATTGACGTAAGAGGGAGGAGGCTTATGCTCTGCCGTGGGTGGATTGAACTGCCAATGATGATGATGATGATAGGTAGATACTGTACAATACAGAGATTAACATAAGAATCCTTATCTCTGAAAATGGAAAGTTCACACGGGAAATTGTGTACATTTTGGTAGATTGGTCGTACTCGCTTTCACATCAAAACGGCAAAACTAATTACGACACTTGCCGCCGTCCCCAATATATAAAGTGAAACGTTGTATGTTTGTTTAAGGCGCTTTCACGCGATAACAGCTGGACCGAATTTAATGAAATTTTGTACGTAGATGCTGTATACCATAGAAACCAACATAGAATATTTTTTATCCCGGGAAATTGTACACGCGGGCAAAGCCGCGGGGTGCAGCTAGTTTTTAATAAAAGCCGGGTTATGTGTGTCAATGGTAAAGCATAGCTATAGCATGTATTATAATTTTATGTTTCCACATATACTAGACCAGATATCATTCTTTGTCATTCAGAAAACTTTGCTTAGAGAAAAGCCTTCCAGTATTCATATTGTATTAATACGATACAATACGATGCGAAACAATTTATTGCATTTACGAGTTTTTAAATAAAATATACACATTATAATTCTTTTTTTTTATCAATTTGTTTTTTATCATCATTATCAGCCTATCATATTCCCCACTACTGCCCCTGGTTCTGCCTCTGAGTAATCTATCAGCAAAATAGGTACCTACCTCTATAAACACCTTTCATATCTTAAGCGAGACAGACCGACATAAGGGTATTTTCCACCTCTTGAGTTTGAAACTCTGAAAAGGTATACAATCTGAATACCCACACTTACCTGCAGCTATAAGTGCCCTCATCCACGCACAATTTAGCATTTAGGCGCGTAATGACAGCGGTAATGTCGCCTGCCACCATAATCAGCAGGCGAGTCGTACGAGATTCGAGCGGTAGTGTCGAGAGAGCACTCCACTCGAGGGCCATCGAACATCTGTCGCGAGTGTCGAGGCTCTTGGGGTTAGTTTAAACGAGTATGGAAGTGTGAACGGGGCTTTATTGTGGTTCGACACATTTTTATACTTTTCACTAAAGCAAGTTAGATATGTGTTGTGTAAGTATGTTACGTAAATTCGTATCTTGAACATATACAGGTGTACTTTTAAACATTTTGAAGACTTTGATTATATCGAATTGTATGTACTCAGTTTTTCATTTTGTAATATACCAGATAATAATAATAATAAATGATATTTTGTAATATGTATTTAGTTTTATTTATTACGTGCTACCCTAGACAACTTATCAGACATACACTCATGTCATGGGAGGCGTTATCTTCACGACACGAAGTTAATTGCAATAAAGTGACGGGAGCGGGGATGTGCAGAGTAAATGAGACGACAAGTCTATAGCAAGGTTTTTTTATTGTCTGCCTCTAATTTACAGGGGCGTTTCCTCGTGGCCTAACTAGTTTGCCTAACAGATTAGGCCACGAGGAATTATTTTTCCTCGTGTCCTAACTGCTTGTCATTCATCTATTGACTCAACCTGTATAAAGTACGTTATGGGTTATGTACAGTCATACGCACAAATACAGGCAACGAACTCGTGGTCACACCGATTTGATGACCTGGGTAGGTACATAAGTATGCATACACCAAGTAGGTATATCTATATGACTTAACGAGCTACCTCAATACAACATATTTAAAAAATAATAATTACATAACCTTATTTTTTTGAATTTTCTAAAATGTTTTTTATAAATTTTCATCGTATCAACTATTTATTTTTATTTTTTAATTTTTTATTACGGACTAGGCAATCGTTTGACCACGATCTCACCTGATGGAAAGCGATGATGTGGTCGAAGGTGTAGCACGCTTGCCTAGTAGATACCTATTCACTCTTAACTTGAACACACCGGGGTTATAATTTAACATACTACTTCTAAACATACATTTCCTCCGAGTTACCTCGGTAGTTACCTCTGTTTGACCTCGCATATCTCTGCTGGTATCTTCCTTGTCCTTGATTGTTATATCTCATAGGAGCATTTGCACGATAGCTACCTTGGTTTTGCTGTTGGTACATTGGTACATTAGTCCGGTAGTTTACTCAATTTTGGTGTTGGTTAGTACCCTGAAGTTGTGGCTGGTACGTGTTACATTTATTTATTTATTCACCATAACATGGCTCTTTGCGGACCACCACGGTGATTCCCGCGTCCGTAGTTGTACCTAGGATAACGATAATATGTTATTTTTTAATGATTTATTCATTTTAGTATGAGTGTACCTCATTACGGCCTGAAGCCCCGGGGTTCGCAAGTCTTCGCTGGACGCACAGCGTCCTTGAGCGCACTGTGTTTCATTATTGATATTATTGTACTTGGCGTCGCCGGTTACGAAGTCTATCTGCAAAACTTTTTATTGCCATTTTTTCGATTATAGGCTTCAATATTTCGCATAAGGGTTTCCGTCGGCCTGCGATATAGTGAGACTTAAAAATAAGTCATCTAGCTTTTCACCATACTTTTTTTTTTCAGACATACGAGTATTTGTTTGTGACAACAAAGAATGAGCTGATATTTTCGCTAGTAAATTTGTTTGGATTTCTTAAATCAAAGTTTCAATATTTGAATATTCAGATTTCAATTTCAACTTTGCTGTTTTAGTTAATACAAAATAAATCAGATTTTTTTGTTCTCTTCAACTTTTAAACAACTATTAAGCATCTCAATACCTTCTATTATACGTTCAATCGTTTCCTCTTTTCCATCCATCAAAGGAATCAAAGTATTTGCCGTTTTTAAATCAAAATTCTCAATTTTGCTGAATAAGTCTACTTGTTTGTAACTCAAAATTTTCTTGTATGTTAGTACTATTTCCTCAAAAATTATCTCTACTCGTATATTTTACTGGATAACTTTGCTGGAGATTCTGAACATTGTAGAAAAATCTTATAGTTGTTATATATAGTTCATCGGCACTTTCAAATTTTTCTCGTAACTTCTCTTGTCTTGTTCGGCGTTTCGTTTCCTTACACAACTTCCTCATATTTTCACATTCAGTTTTCAAATTGTCACGTTTCAAAAAAAATACCGTAGTATTATTTTCACTTCTTATATTTACGCGCACATATTATATTTTTATTTATTTACTGGCGATATCTCACTTCACCGGGCCCGTTGCTTGTCCTTTAATTGAAATTCGAACACGACGCACCGCATTCAAGGCAATCTCCTCTCGAACCCATCGGTGATGAATATTTTTGTACACACGAACGGCGAAATAGATGAGGAATATGCCGACCACTGCTAGCACAACAAAGATGGTGATGGTGAGGCGATCTAAGTGTTTACCGATGTCTTTTAATGTGGCATCGTTATTTCCCACGGCGTTTTGGTTCAGGAACATTTCCTCCTTTTCCACTGTAGAACGGCTCATTTTCACTGTATATGTTCTTTATTTTATGTATTTATTTATATTGATTTTTGTTTTATTTAGTTATTTGCCCTCGGCTCCCTGCCGAAGCCCTTTGGCAGGGTTGCCATATAGTGACGGGAGCGGAGTCGTGCAGAGTAAATGAGACGACAAGTCTATAGTAAGGTTGTTTATTGTTTGCCTCTAATGTACAGTGGCTACAGAAGTATGCATACAACAAGTATACGAGCTACCTCACTACAGCAATATTAGCAGTGTTCGTATGGTTAGTTCACCAAACTACCAATAGATGGCGTTACCGTTCCCGTAAAACGGTTTTAGAAATAGAGAGAAAAAATTGGATGATGATGCAGTGGTCAGGTTAGCCAAATCGGGTAAAGGTATGTGCCACGCAGAGGCACGGAATAAAGCGGAAACGAGTCCCGTCCGTATTTTTTTTTTAGAAAATTGTTAGATATTCTAACGCGAGTGAAATTCATATTAAATATAAATAAAACGGCTAAAAACTCGCGAAACTTCGCGAGTTTTTAGTCGTTTTTTTATTATTTATTATTATTATTATTTTATTTATTTATATTTGTTAGATATACACTCATTCCTTTTGTACTAGGTACTTAAATATTTTTGTCTTGACTTGGGTCTGTTTCTACGACCGGGGAAAGAATTCCTGACGATTCCCAATGTGGTCTCCTCTTCACCGGTGACCGACACAAAATCTCTCCGTACACACATACATTTATAATAAAACTAGTGGCTCTGTGAGCTGTAGACCTCGCGCGCACAAACTTTTTTTGAAAACAATTTAGCGGTGCACAAAAGCGCCATCTAGTTACCTTAATGTAAAACTAACATCAATAACCAAGGTGGCTCAGCACGCCGAAGATCCTCATCAGATCTTCACCAAATTTTTATGAGACCAATTTAAAGTTACCTTTCAAATAAAAAAAGAACCATCGAAATCGGGTCTATTAAGGCGGAGATATTCAGTAGCTCCCCTTTTTGCCCTCTTTTGGGAGAAGTACCAACCCAATCAAAAATCCCCGACGACTAAAAAATTCTAAAAATTCGTTTAACCTTTATGCCAAGTTTCGTCTAGATCGGTTGAGAAATGCGACCTGTAGGGGAGAACAGAGATCCGGACTGGCACCCGGCCGGACTGACATCTGGAAGGACACCAAAAGCATTTTTGCCCAAGCTGAAACGGAGAAGCTTCGCTCGCGCTTCGCGCTCGCTCGGTCAAATACTTCCTCCATTCTCCAATCAACATACGCACCAACCTTTTTGATAACTAACAACTCTAGCAAGAGTGAATAGATATACTCGTATTACCGCTCACCTTCGGGTTCGCTCGTAGACTACGAGTCTAAGAGCGGTTTTATATTGGCCGGCACAAGCATGTTCTCTAGCCATTGCTACACATATGTGGTGCCGTTTCTGGTGCCATGCTGTCGCTGGCTATAGCTGAAAAGCGCACAAAATACTACGCTAGGTATTTCCTAGCTAACAACAGTATACCTATTACCTTTCGCCGTTGACGAACAAATAAGCAACTCCAGTGGGAACTCTTCCTAACTAAAAACAAGTATAGTCAGAAGTAGAAAAAAAAGGCAAGGCCCCTTGCATTTCTCGCATGCTTAAAGCCTTACAAACGCTCCCGACGGCAGAGGTTAGGGCGGCCCATATAAATTGTGGCAAAGTGGTTGGCAACCATTCTGGCAGAAATAAACACGCGCTCTTCGGTTAGCTATAAAAATAAATTACTTGCAGAATGGAAAGCACGGCTAATGAAAAGTGGATAGTGGGCTTTAAGTGCCTGTAACGGAAGGTAATGGAAGGAAGTATTTTTGTACCTGCCTATTTTTTATTAGTTATAGGCCTGAAAACGCCTGGCCTATTGATCCATGAAAGGCCTTAGAACTGTTGTACTGTTGCAGAGGTGCTAGCTAGCACCTCTGCAACAGTAAAGTGGTTAAGCTATACCTTCGATCGGAGTTGGTTGTTTTCTTAAAGAACTATACACAAACACCAGGCGTTGCCGAGTTTATGACCTTCTTTGTGCCTCGACTTGGTCGGTTTCTACCTTTAAAAACACAGACAATGGGCTAACCCTACGATTGTTAAAACACTTACTAATATAGTCAAATAATTTAGTCTAAATTGCCAGGTGTCCATAAACATCCACCCCTACAGGATGTTCAACACAATTACAACCCTAATTACGATCACGTTACAGGGTGTTACAGGCTTGTGTCATCTCCGGTGACTAACGGCTGTTGTTATGGTAGGTTGTTAAAATAATAGTCTCTTTGTCTCCATGTAGGGTAAAATGGCAAACGGTAAAATGAAGTGGCAGTCTTTTGGGTTTTAATGTAGTGTTTTTCATGTAAATGAGAGCTTTGATTTTTTGTCTGAAAAGACGAGCAGGTCGTTCGTCTTATGGTAGGTACCACGTCTGCCCATAACAATTGCAGTGCTTCCCAGAACTTGGCAAACTATTACCGGCACTGCGGCGCTCGTCATCGGATACATTGGTTCAATTAAGACATCGTGTCGTTACCCTCAGATGGCCAGGTTTTACCACTTCTTTGTGTTTTTGTGTCAATCTATTTAATTTTGACAGTTCAGTTACAAATCTAAATAAGATCTTCCGATTTGCAGGTAGTGAGCCAAATTTTATTAGGCATGCCACGTCGTCAAATGCAGTCGACGTAGCATCTTTCTGGGCACGACAAAACCAAGACTTAACAAATACGTCATCGACACGAAAGTAGAAAACAAGAAGAGGAAGAAGCAGATGGAAATGGAACATAGAACACCACAGAAATATTATGGCATGAAGTTTGGGACTCCTCAATAATACTCTATTTAGACATTATTGTCCCTGTAGTGGCTGACATTGGTTCGGAGTTTGTCTAAATACAACCACTTTGCTCTATCTGAGGCAACTGATGCATTGGAAAAAGACGTGCCGTAATGCGATCCTAACGTGTTCCAGCTATCGGTAGAAAACGGGACTTAAATCAGTTTATTCTGTTTTACATATCGCATCCACATTAACACCTAGTGAAAAACAATAAAACCTCAAAATCCACCAAGTAGTGTGCCCAACAATATACTCGTGCATCTCCAAATTAGGCGATGAATCAACGACTTTCACTAACCACCATATCCTATCTAACCAAATATTACTACAATCGATTTAAACATTGAATCGATTTCGAGAGAGTCCCGTTTTTGAGTTCGATGTCATTTCGAGCTGTGCATCGTTAGTGGTTAAAGTCAGTGGAGGATTGGACGGACCGAATTAGGATTATTGATGGCAGATATGCTGCGGAGATGGTGGATAAAGTGATCGTTTGGGGAGTTTACTAAATTTGAGTTATGTCGCTTCAGAACTTTAACGTCAATGTGAACATGAAATTGTCTTAAAAGCGATTGCATAATTAGTTTTATTAATAAAAAGAAGGTATTTTTAAAGTAAATTTTAAAAAGCTTTCCTTAACATACTGTAGCTAATATACTTAAGTTGATTTAAAGTCTCAAAGCGAGCGCTCGTGCTTATCTGGTTATTGTATGGTGTGACGTTAACCCGAGTTACCGCTTGCCTTTAAGCTCGTAATAAAAATGAACAGTGATGAGTAGCGTCAGAATCAGAAAGGAGGAAATGAGTTGATGACTCGATGTTTATAGTTACAATTATGGTAATTATGGTTCAGAGAGAAGCTATGGTGGACCGTTTGAATTTAGCCTTAGAAGCCGTATCCGATTGGGGCGATGCTAACCTGGTAAGTTTAATGCTACTAATACGCAGGCGTGTTTGTTCTCTGCTAAAAAAAGTCCTCTTAACTAATCTCCGTCTTTCCGTAGTGTAACAATATCATTAGGCGACCATCTGGAGCTTTTGGATGTCGAACTCACATCGAACCTGAATTTTGGGTCTTAAATTGAATCCAAAGCCAAGGTAGCTGCAAAGAAATTTGGTATTTTGTCTAAGGTTAGGCGGTACTTAACACCGGGACAGCTTTTGAATCTTTACCAAACACAGGTCCGATCTTGTATGGAGTACTGCTGCCACCTCTGAGATGGTTCTGCCAAGTATCAGCTTGAGGCTTTGGATTCAATTGAGAGACATGGCATGAGACTCATTGGAGATGACACTGTGGTAAAGAGTAAGCTTCAAAGTCTGGCGCATCGACGTGAGGTCTCAAGCCTGTCGGTATTCTACAGATTGCACTATGGAGAGTGTGCACAAGAACTGCACAATCTGACCCATCACCTTTCCATTTCCTTTGACTAGACGATCGGCAAAGCGCCATCCTTTTATGGTTGAAATACCTCGCACAAGAACGAAGCGTTACACTTCTTCATTTATTATAAGAACTTCTAAGGAGTGGAATGCCCTGCCCTCGTCAGTGTTTCCGGTAAAATATAATATATGTGTTCAAGTCAAGAGTGAATAGGTATCTACTAGGCAAACATGCTACACCTTCGACCACATCATCGCTTTCCATCAGGTGAGATCGTGGTCAAACGATTGCCTAGACAGATACAAAAAATGCTTATCTGTATCTTATTTACCGTGCGAAGCCAGGTCTCCAAAGAAACCTATTTATGTTTGTATGTTTCTTTGTTCGACAATAGCTTTGAAAAAATTAGGTAAATATGCAATACGTAGCAGCATAATTTTTATCTTTATAATTATATTAAATTGGTCAAGGTCCGGAGGTTGTTCAGATACCTATGATGGGGATACAAATGGAGTTAAAAATTCAAAGTGCGACAATCTGGTCAAATGGGCTTCAAATATAAAATGGTTTTTACCGTTCTTTCCACTTGAATTGCCCCTTCCGGAACTTCTTCAATGGAGGGATACCCATTATTACAAATTAAAAAAAAAATGTTTCATTTTAGAATTTAGTGCTTCGCCTGAACCAATACCTAGCAATGCAATTTTTTTTCACTTCAATCAGACAGAATTACCTTTGGTAAAAACTCGCAATACCGATTTCCCACTCTCCCACAACACAGCTCGGTGAAAGTGTCCCTCCTGTTATGGTGTGTAGCTTTCACGTAATTTGCCCCATAATGGGACAGAGGATAGAATTATCAATGCGCTTGATTAGACCCCCTTGGACCCATGGGTTATAATTTCAATCCTAATAGCGATCTTCGTGAATGTCCAAAGATGGAGATGGTTAAAAAAAACTATGAGAAATTGATTTAGATTTATTTTATTGTTTTGTACGTGGTCTATTTTGATAATGAAACAGAAATGAATCTACTTCTGTCACAGTCTAGGTAAATCATAGATACAGTGTCCTATGTGCCGAATTAAATTATGGGGGAAGTAGCTGCGCCCGCGGTATTACCCACGCGGACTATGAATGATTTTTGATGAGGATGATGAAAAATATCTTAATGTGCTATTCCGGCATCTATATACTAAACATAAAAATCTGTTCAACCGTCTCAGCTTGCATAAGTAACAAAAATACACACTGACAAACTTTCGCATTTATAATGTCCATATTAATTAAATTTGTGAAAATACAAATTTTACTATCATGGAAAAACTAGTCATTTAGATAAGTATTTTTTTATTAATTCATCGGTTTCATCTACAGAAGGTTTAGAATCCTATTTCTACATCTACACTTATTATACCTACTCATTATATACTTAAATGTATAATACATACATTATTATATAGAGAAAATATTGTTTTTTTTTGTATCTTTGTATGTGTGTTTGTAATGGATAAACTCAAAAAATAAGTAGGTATTAAAAATTTGCCGGTAGAAGTCATTATTTGGTGTGCGTTGCGAAACTATTGATAGTACATACAATAATATATAAAATTAATTTTCTTCGATGGCAGTTCGTCTCTGGAATAAACTACCTTTAAATATAAAAGCATCAGCACCAAAGATAACTTTAAGCTAGCAACTCAAAAATATTTTGTCAAACATCTTTATCCTGATCATCCTCCTAAATCATCCACCTAGGGTAGTATGTGTGTTATTTTCATTTACTCATTTAATTCATATTATAGTAGGTATGTATATTATTTTTAGAAAAGTATTTATGTATTTATGTGTGTACTGGTTTATGTATAATTATTTAAATTTTTATTTAAAATTACTTATTATTATTATTTTGTTTATTATTTACTTTGTTTCTTTTGTATTTTTTGTTTAGTACCTACTTTGAGCCGCACGCCCTACTATTATTTCTTTTACGACCTGGATGACTGGTAGATAATGCTGTTTAGCATTAAGTCGTTCCTTGTACACTTTTTTTTTTGTGCAAAACAATTAAATAAATAAATAAAAAAACCGAGGCTTTATATCTAACTATTATAGTCAAGTCACAATAACAGTTTTTTGTTACAATTAGTTAATCAAAACACGGGTAGAGTCGTGTACAAATAAAGAGACCCTTAGCTTAGCTATCCGTGGGAAGCGAGTCATAAAGTGACCTACAAAGCAAAAAAACCTCCTCCTTATGAAAGTCGGTTAAAAAGCTAGTGAAGCTGCATCAGAATCCATTAGTTAATAACACTACTAAATTACAAGTTGTAAGTATAAATTACCGCCAGTGGCAGTCACTTACGTTAATAGATGCGACAATAATATTGAATTATGTAAATCTGAGATTACGTCCAATTTACATGAGCATGATTTGTGACCGAAGGTTAGTTAAGCGAGAGTTTGTAATGTTGACAACTGGTTTAGTTTGTTATGTTCTGTTGCTATAATGAGGAACAAAAACTTTAAGATAGCGAAAGTTTTTATCTGCATTTGACGAACGGTAAATGTGTCCTTCCCAATCGAAACGAAACTTGGGCCTGTATCAATTACTTATTGAAAAAGTTATGAGTGAATTTCGATACAATCGTTCTAAAATGGTGAAGAAATCGTCGTGAAGAAATCAGCAAGTCCAAGAAACTCAAAATTAAAGGACGCGTCACATCCACCAACCCTGAGGCAGCTTGGAGGATTACGGCGTATCCTCTCCCTCTAACAGTAGGCCTGTGTCCCAGCTGTGGGAATGCAGTTTGACGCTGATGATGATAAAGTTATTTATTGATTTATAAGGGTTCCCTAGTCAAACAAGGAACCCTTACAGTTTTGTCATGTCCGTCTGTCTATATGTCACAACCATTTTGTTCAGAAACTATTATAAGCCACTTGTAAATAACACTGGAGTCCCTCAAGGAAGTTTTCTTGGCCCATTACTTTTTCTAGTATACATTAACTATCTTCCCGCGTCAACTCTGAACAAATTCCATAATGAGAGACATAATCCATAAAATAAATTTGTTGATGTATAACGTAGAAACTACGGGACCGATTGCAATGCAGTTTTCATTGTTGGGTAGCTTAGGGTCCTGACCACGGAACTTTAAGTCTATGCGTATCCATCTTATGCGCACCGGGTTTTTATTGCTATCTTGATGTATTGTATTGCGTATTGCTTTTTTTATGATGGCAATAGGAAAACAATGACAATCACGCTTGTTTGTAAAACAGAAAGAATAACAACAAACCAGAAACGACAACAGTAACAACACAAAAACAGGCCAGTAATAACTGGTCTTTTAAATAAAATTAACAATACAAACCCAAAATCCGACAAATTGAATCACAATAACAATTTAAGCGGCGTCCTTAACGACATTACATTATTAAGCCCGATTCCCGAACAAAATCACTCAACTTTTTCCAAACTTAATCTATAGCAACAAGCTGCTGAAAATTCAATTTGTAAACAAGTTAGGGCCTCGTTAAAATTCTTGCGATGTAATAAGGCAAGTTGGCTGTCGGCGGGCCGGTAGTTATTCGTGTAATGCTGATCTTTGGAGGAATAGCGAACTCTCGTCGTCTCGCAACATTCTTGCTAAACTCAGGCATAACGGGGAGATTGGTTTTCTGCGATTATTGCGCTTTTCGAATGTGTAGTATTATTGTGGACTAGCTGTGCCATCGGTTTTGCCCGCGTGATCATATCTCTGGATTAGAAGTTAACAGGACCAAAAATACCAATGGAATACAAAATATCAAATTTGGTTTAGCCATCAAATAGTTTTTTTTATCGATTGCAACACCAGTTTTTAAGTCTAACCCTAAGCAATCCATCGGTGAAACCGCATCGCAATCGGTCCCAAAGTTTTTACGTGATGCGCGAACAAACAGAGAGACGGACAAACAGACAGATATGATTTAAAAAAAGTCATATACCTATACATATACATATTTCTTCTTTGTATAGACTTTTTGATACTTACTGCTTTATTATAAGTAGAATAAAAAGATAGATAGATAGATAGAATAAATAGATTATTAAGTTATAATTTACAAGTGCACTAGTTTGTAGGCTTACATAAAGACAGTCCAGAACACAACAATTTTCTGTTTAACGTTGTTTTGTTTTTTCCGCTTAAAAATTCTTACTGAAAAACAGACGGACAGATAGACAAGCACGTGAGGGATATGATATTGTAAGGATATGCGGCTTTTCCTTTTGAGGAACGTCCGAACCCAAAAAATATTTCATCATTATATTAATATCGCAAACTCATCTTTATTGAGCTTCTGCTTTCTTACTTTAGAAAATAAGGGAGTAGGGCCCCTCAACATGGGTTTTAAGAAATCTGCTCTAACATAGAGGCTAACATTTATTATTTGTCTAGCTTTCACTTCGTCCACGCGGACTACAGTTTATCGCGAAAAAAAGGATCCCATGTCCTTCTAGGATATTTAAAACCAATGCTTAGGTATTGCAGCAATGCTCTTGATGCTTTTTGACAGACTTGTTATTATTTCGTTTCCATGGCAATCGTTCGTTACAGCGAGTAATCGTCATTTTTCAGTTTTCCTTTGGAAACTTATATACCATTTTCCGGGTTAAAAAGTATCCATGTTGTACAAGAAAAGTATCCATCTATTGTACAGCACCTTTTTACAAAGTTTCATCAAAATTCGGATCAGCCGTTTTGGTGTTAAAACTCCCCAAACAAACAAACAAACAAACAAACAGACAACGTTTCACTTTTATATGTTCGCATGGAACGACAAGATCAGCTAGAATGTTGTAAATTAAAATCTGAATATATTGAAAAAGCTTTTTTAACTTTACACGCATAACAAATGCTTTTCATCATTATACGCATAAATCTTTTTCCAATCCTCCTTTTCATCGATGATTAATATTTCGGTAGAAAGTATTTTAACTTTTATATTTTTCCCTCGTAATCAAGGAACCAAGGAGCGTAAATAAACTGATTGATAGACTTAACCCTCTTCTTGCTGACGAAGTTTTTTATAAGTACGGGTTTCCCTTTACTGATGCCTCATTCAAATGGGTACTGAAGTTGTATTTTATGAATAGATCTCTATTGAGATATTTGAGATTCAATAAAATATGATCTCTCTTAAAGATAAAGAGATTTAATTACAGCAAAAAAAATGCATGTCGAAACTTCACCTAGCCGGTCGTGATGTGGTCTCTACTGAACCATTCTAACCTCGGTTATCGGTTCTTCGACATAAGTATGTGATCGGCCAAGCCCATTGCCAACTTAGTATACTTTTTTTTTGACGTGAATCTTCTTTAAGATCACACCGATAAATACGGGACCAGGACTAAAAAGTGAACTGTAACGAAAAGGTCTATATCGTCTAGCTTTTATGACAATGTAACTATAAGCTTTAGAGATCTAATTTTGTAGTAATTTTTACGTTAAAAAGTGAGCTCTATGAAGTTATATTTAATTTTAGTAAAATAACAGAGGGATATCTCTATGCGTCCTGCCCCAGAGCAAAGTCAAAGAAAGAGCAAGCAGAGCAAATCAGCAAAGTTTTTGAGATCTTTAGTTCGGTATAACTCACGATTTGTAAGAAGCTTAGACGATTCACGACAAAAAAAAAAACGGCCGTGCGCCCCGACACAGCCTCACCCATTTTTTGCTGAGCCGTATAGTAATAATGTGGCCTCAGCTAAATAATTCTAAATTTCACTAAACTCTGATATGTGTACGCATTACCTTAGATGGTAGGTATGTGACTGTAGGTATGTAGGTATGGGACTGCGGCTGTGTTTCGGTTGTTTGTTTGACGTTTATTAGGCGCGTTTTAGAAGGCGTTCTACAGCCTAAACGGCTTGATAGATTTTGATAGATAGATTAGATAAACGCTTTATTGCACAAAAAATAAATCATATAAAAGAATAAACATTTAACTTAAATAGAGTACAATGGGTGGTCTTATCGCTTAAAGAGATTTCTTTCAGACAACCGTTGAATGAAGAGGAATACATTTAATTGTCATGGACGATAGTGCTCAATAATAAACAAAAATAAATAAATCTAAAAGGTACATGAACTTAAACAACTAATCTAGTTGTAACTTAAACAAAAACTACACATACACAAATATATTAAAATACATAGCCTTAATATAATATATATATATATATATATATATATATGTATATATATATAAATATGTATCTATACATATATAATATATGTAATACCTTTTATATACACATATATCTCTACAAACAAAGAAAATGAACACAATAACTTAATTTATTTGCGATAAGTAAAATATTTTTATCCGTTCCTTAAATACGTTTAATGATGGAGACTGACGTATCAGGACTGGTAGACTGTTCCATAGTCTAACAGCTTGTACAGCAAACGATGCATCATAGAATGTTGTAACTTTCAAGGGTATTTTCAACTGTAGATTCTCTGAAGACCGCAACGACCGGGAATACTCTGAGTGTAGAAAATGGAAGCATTCATTGTGGTATGGATTTTGATAAATGAGATATCATTGGATTCGTCTAAATCACGAAAGTGCTATAGGATATAGCAAGTGTCAATAATAACTGCATCTTATATTTCAAAATCATGAATCTAAAGCTTAATTAGCCTACTTAAGTGTTAAAGTTTTCGTGAAGCTAATACATAATTTATAATAATATCACTACCGGCTATGACTCACGTGTTTATTGTCGAAAACATCGACCTAGGTTTACTCATTAGTTTTACTTGCAGTTGAGTTTTTGCTTTTCTTTTTCTTTTTTTAGTTTGTTCTAAGAAACCTAGCTGGGTTTCTCTTCGGGTAGAGGCTGTTCCATTGCTTGCTTAGCTACTTTGAATACTCTCAAACCGCCCGCCAAAAGAGCATCATAAGAACATGTAGATGAGATGACACACCTGTTATGCGTCTTACATTGAACTATTTTTGATCGTGTAGGTACAGCCAAAAATACCACAACACATACTATGTTTAGTACTAACGTAACCATGACTTAATCCTGCTCAATCCTAAGAAACAAAGTACCATTCTCCGCATTTCACAGACTAAACCCAACAACAACACCCCTAATCACCCTCACCAACCCCTAGAAGGTTTAATCACTGCACTCGAATGCAGCCAAGATATATGATGTTTTGATAAATTACCGAATGCTACACACAGAATAACTGTTAGTAGCTGGGCGAGGTAATGAAGCGGTAGATAAAGATGCGCTCTTAATGAGCTGGTTGAGGAGCAGGAATAGTAAATAACTGGTGTATGATAGAAGAGGACAGCTACAGATATCTGCCACCGAAGTGGGAAAAGGACCGAAAGGATGCGAACCTAATTTTATATGAAAGCAAGTGTCGTACCTAAAAAACATACCTACCGTTTGAATATGCAATAGCATATTCAAACGGTAGGTATGTTTTTATTTGAGGCACAAAGTGTAGCATATAAATATAATTCTTATTATTAAACTCTTTTAAACTCTTATTAGTCACGTTTATTATTGTTTTGAAAAGATAAAAAAGCCATTCGTCTTATAAGAATTTACCTTATTATAGGTCAATATGGATGGTTTCCCTACGCGTTTTTAGAACGTTCCTTGCGCTTTGACATGAATGAGTACACCGAGACGTACCGAGTTGTGGAAGACCGGTGGATGCTAACAGGTTGCAAATGTACGTAGTGGCGTAGGCTTATGTCCAGCAGTGAACTACATCCGGCTGGTGAAAGTTTTTAATGATTGCCTGTTCTTATTAATATAATTATTTCTTATTATAATGTCTATGTAATCAGCTTGTTTCTCTACTTATTGCTTGTTATTGCCCTTTGTCCCCATATCCTTTGCAAGTCTTATCTATCCCCAACCTACTTCACAATATAGTGTGATTATCATTTTTTACACCAGCAAGATCCGCGGTCATTGCCTTTGCGGTTCATCAAAATGTCGAGGCTTGTGGAACAGAAAGAGAGAGAGCTACAAACGCTTTGAATTTTCGGAATTTTGTGTATATGTTGTTATTTATTTATAGAATAAAGTAGTAACATAAAGTCTGTACAAAGAAGATTATTAAAAAAAAACTCGAGGACCTAAAACCAAACAAGTTTTTTTTTTAAATATTGTTTCTTTCTGTCTGGACGTTTGTTCACGCAATGCGTAAACACTCTGGATTGATTGGGATAGCTTTGGATTTGACGTAATAGATGAAATTAGAATCTCGATGCGATGAGTTTGATAGCTGAGTGAATTTTGATGAAATTATGTATTCAATTTATGTTTTATTACGGGATTATTATGGGGTTGAGTTGCGACAATGATTAGCTAGGTGCGCTTCGCGGTTTAATCCGTGGTGATGATTATTAAAAGTATCCTGTGTAAAGACCAGACATACATACACAGACACACACACATACACATACACAAACTCTCTCTCTCTCTCTCTCTCTCTCTCTCTCTCTCTCTTTCTCTCTCTCTCTCTCTCAGACACCCACACACACACACACACACACACACATACACACACACACACACACACACACACACACACACACACACACACCCATACACACAAACAGAACTGCAAAGGAGTGGAATGCCCTGCCCTCGTCAGTGTTTCCGGTAAATTATAACCCCGGTGTGTTCAAGTCAAGAGTGAAATGAAATGAAATGAAATGAAATGATTTTGAAATGAAATGATTTTTATTTATGCATCACAAACTACAAAAACTTAACATAAACATAATATTATTAGCAGCAGTAAAACTAGGTTAATAAGTCATTAATCCTGAGAAGGTCATTGGCACCCAAACTAGGATAAACCTGTGGTATGGCATGCCAACGCCCTTCTCCCAAGACAGAGCATTTTAAACATAAAAATTGTGTTTATTAACATGACAACAAAAATAAAAAATAAGGTAGGTAATTTAAAAAAATACGAATTCTTACCGACCAAACAAACAGAGTTGGCTGTTTGGTCCAAGTTATAAAAGTTGTACAAAAATAAACTTAAATTAATTAGCGTTGCGAGTGGATTTAAATGTTTAATAATAATTAACACGGTGGCATGTAACTGAGGATTAACCGGATATGTGAGTAAAAATTTAAGACGGTGAGTGAGTGTGTCTGTGTGTAAGTGAGGAGTAAATTTAATTATTTTATTTAAGAATCACAATAAGGTCTTCCGTTTGTAAATAGTCAAGCGTAAGGAGAAATTTTTCAAGCGTTTTTTTAAGACAGAATTGTGACAAGGGGTAAACTTCACAAATTTTGTTAACGTTATCATAGAGAAAATTACCAAGAAAAGTGATTTGGCGACGAGAAAAGGCAGTAGAACACTTAATGCGTTTGGTTACGTTAATAGTTGTGCGTTTATTGGCTAGAATTGTTGGGTCATAGTTAGTGACAGAATGTGTGAAGAGGACGATTCTACTAACAAACAGTTGACGAACAGTTAGGAGATTACAATGTTCATAGAGGGATTTGGTTGGATGTCTGTATCTGAGGTTATACATTACTTTTAAAATTGACCTCTGAGCTCTTTCCACTTTGATGAGAGAAGATTTGCAAGTACCGCCCCATACGGGAATACAGTAGCCAATAATCGACTGGCATAGGGCATAGTAGATTGTCCTTAATAAGTTAGGGGACGCAATATTCCTTAGTTTTTTAAAAATCCACGTGAGCTTTCTGAGACGTGTGGATAATACTTCAATTTGTGGGGTCCAGGTTAAACGGTTGTCAATAGTAATGCCCAAGTATTTAATTGTCTCAACCCTTTCAAGAGAAACACATATACAAGTAGATTTAACAAACTCTGGCCTACAAGAATGCAATTTTAGACTAAAATTTAAAGGGGGTTGCATTGATTTTGTAATTGAGTAGGTCATATACTTAGACTTAGATATATTCAACGTAAGCTGATTGCGTCTTAACCAAGATGAAACGTGTCGCAGTCCTCTCTCAGCCTCGGAATAAGCCCTGAACCAGGTCTCTCCCTTATACACGAGTACTGTGTCATCAGCATAGGAAAATTTTTTGCCATCATTTGGTGTGTACAGGCAGAGCTCATTAATATATATCAAAAAAAGACTAGGACCAAGAATGCTGCCCTGTGGCACGCCAAATGTAATATTTTGGGGAGAGCTAGTGTTTTCATTGATTTTAACGCTTTGAGATCTATTGGATAAGTAATCTTTAAAAATAAGTAGAGGAAGGCCTCGAATTCCTAGGTTTTCCATCTTTATCAACAAGAGCGGGATCGAGACAGTATCAAAGGCCTTAGCTAAGTCGAGAAATATAGCTACACATTTCATTTTTTTATCAAGGTTAGTAACCAAATAATCAGCAAGAGAAGCAACAGCATGCTCAGTAGATTTGCCAGCCCTGAATCCAAACTGTGACTCTGATATCAATTGCTGCTTTTCTAGGTAGTTGATCAACCTCTTATTAATAAGTTTTTCTAGTACTTTAGACAGGGCCGGCAAAACCGAAATAGGTCTAAAGTTATTGACACTGTCTCGAGGCCCACTCTTATGAATGGGGTGGACAAGTGAATGTTTTAAAGAAAGGGGGAAAACACCGGTTTCAAAACAACGATTGAAAATATAAGTCAGCGTAGGTACTATGCTAGTACAAATCATTTTGAGAATTCGTGAGGGTATTCCGTCTGAACCCACTGCAGAATCATTTTTAAGATTGAGAATAATTGATTCTACTTCAGCATTATCTGTATCAATAAGAGCAAAGGAGTTAGTGTGCTTTTTAACTGGAATATCACAAGATTGTTCACTCAAATTGTTCTCAGAAATCTTTTCAGCTAACTGGCGACCCATGTTGACGAAGAAGTTATTAACATCTTCACAAGATTCCCTAGAACCAACCGGGTTGCTTTTTAATAGTTCAGTAGCTTTGTTCTTTTGAGGTCCAGTGGAAGTAATTTTACGAATTGCCTTCCATGTCTGTTTTGGGTTATGAGAGACTTTAGCTAATTCTGATCGTTCAAATTGAGTTTTGAGTTTTTTTAGTAGATTATTACAGAAATTGCGATATCGTTTATATGAAGTAACTACTACTGGATTTAATGGTAATTTCTTAGATTTAGTGTGTAGACGATCTCTGTGGCGTATACATCTAAGAACACCAGGCGTGATCCAAGGCTTTAGAGTTAGACAATTTCTCGGAATGGACATAATTTTTGTATGTGATATAATTGAGTGTGACAACATATTTATTAGACAATCCATGGCAATATTAGGGTCAGGTATTGATAGTATTATATTAAAATCCATTTGTTTGACTGAGTTTACAAATTCAACATAATTAATTTTAGAGATAGTTGGTTGAGGTTTAGTAAAATTCAGAGTTCGTAAACAGAGTAGTACAGGAAGGTGATCAGTTATTGCCGAGTTGATTACATATGTTGATGAGATGTCAGGATTATTTAGAAAAACATGATCAAGACAGTTAGGACCACGCGTAGGGATAGTGTGGGCCGGGAGTAGACCCTTTTCTGCCAAATAATTGAGATAGTCTGAACTACGTGTATCAGAATTATTGTGAGGTTTAATGTCGATATTAATGTCACCTATAATTATAATGTTAGAGGTTTTAGCTATCGTATCCAGAATTATTCCTAAGGAGATAATAAAATTATCAATATTTCGGAATGAAGGTGATCTATAAATTGCCAAAATTACTGTATCTTTGCTGATTCTAATTAATAAACAGTTTCCATCAGTAAAGTTAGGTTCTTCAACAGAACAATCAATGTGCTGCTTTATGTAGACGATAACCCCATCATTTTGATTTAAACAACGTTCAGTGGCAAAATAATTATAATTATCAAGAAAAGGTGGCTGCTTCGAGGTTTTCGACCAAGTCTCGGTCAAAATAATGACATCGCAAGTGAAGTCAATTCTAGATAAAAGTGTTTCAAATGTTGAAAAATTTTTTTGAACGCTTCTTATGTTTTGGGTAATTATTTTAAGGTTCATATTTTCATTAATAATTTTGGATGCTATTTCTTCAGGGGAGACTATCTCAGATAGAGAAACTGAGAAGGAGTCTACTTCATCAATAATATTTGAGAGACTATCCATTATTAAAAGAGATGAAGCATGTCAAAGAGTACAGAAACACAAACAGACTTTTAGAACTGGAGAAAAAGTCAAGGCACGTAAACAATTTTACTGGGGTTGTGATAACGCAATTGAATTTACTAAGCAATTTGGTCAAACTATATGGTTGGAAAGTGAGTATTAAATGAATTATATGGTTGGTAGTGATTCTAGTAAAAGTTAGGTGAAAATTGAGTTTGTTTGTGGCAGAATAATGAGTTAAGTAATGAAAAACGGTATGCTGAATTGTAACACGCAAGAAGACGCTATAACAATAGTGAAAAATAAATCCAATCGCTAATAAGGGCTTACAAATTAAGTGACAAAAGATAACTAGAGACGATAGTCAGACCGGAGATTTCAAGAAGGCTATCTGTTCTTCAGTCTTAATTAATATGATAGAAGATTCTGCAGTTTGTCGTACAAATACCTTTCCATTGGAAGTCCAGCAGAACCTGTACAGACCAATCTTCATGAGGTCCCGCGCCAAGAAATAGAGCCGGTTCGCCTTGCTCGTAAGATGTTCCGTAACAAAGACTGGTGAGGTTTTACTCTTGCTTCCAAGATGCGAGGCGTTGAGCTTGTTCATCTTATTCATAGTATTAAATAACCTTACTGCTTTGAGGACTTTAATTTTAGTCATGGTGTTTGCAAATTCAGTAATAATTGGTTTGTTTGTTTCAACTTTGCCAGGAATCCTAAATATGTCCTTGATATCATTCAAAGCAACGTCAATTTTTAAGGAATTTGAAAGATTTTGGACAAGTTTTACTAAATCTTCCTTGGTCTCATTTGTCTTCGCTGGTACATTTCTGATTTCAACAGAAGTGATCCTGAGTGAACGCTGAAGGTCATCAACCGTATCCTGAAGTGTAGAGATAGTTTTGTCCTTTTCTTGGTATTTATGTTCCATATCCTCAACCTTGAGTTTCAAGTCCTCATACTTGGATGCAAGGAATTCGAGGCTTTTCTCAAAACCTAAGTGAATGTCTTTCAGATCCTGAAGGGAATTCTCAATTTTGGTAAATCTTCTGTCTTGCTCCTTATTCATTTTGATCAACAGGGTCATAATACTACCCTCGTCCTCGCGGGTCGGCGAGGGAGCCGAATTCTTCTTACGCTTTTTAGAAGAAACATTAGGTTCACTAGAACAATCTTCTTTTCGCCATAGACTAGGAGTCCCTGCTGAGGAGGAAGGTGACACTTTTTTATGGATGTCAGACTCCGATCCTGATTTTTCTGGAGTGCGATGAAGTGGCATATTTGACTCTTATTAACTTCAGTTAGTTGCGCAAGGTCACAAAGTAACTTGTACAAAGCAATACTTTTGCCCGATGTCGCTTCCGCTTATACACTGGGGCAGTTCCTAACGGAAGTACGTCCACAAGCCGTTCTATTGTTCTGCAATTTCTATCCTTGTCTAGCGTCGCTCGCAGTTCTTCATGCCTTATGCACGCCTAGTACTTCTTACAATTTTAAATTTCGTTTCATATAATGAAAAAACGGGTTAAAATTATTATTTTTTAAATATAATAGGTCAGAAACTAAGTGACACACGTCTGTTCACTATCGCGGTCAGGGGAGAAGAGGAGTGAATAGGTATCTACTAGGCAAGCGTGCTACACCTTCGACCACATCATCGCTTTCCATCAGGTGAAATCGTGGTCAAAAGATTGCCTAGTCCGTAATAAAAAAAATAAAAAAAATATTAGTTGGTTATATAAATACATACCTATAATTATTTATGTCAGTTTACCCCAATTACAGATGTATCAAACTTTAAAGTTGTTGCCTGGCAAAGAATGTTTAAAATAAGATGGCCTTATTAGGGCTATATTCAGTTATATAAATAACAGGACGCAAAATTAACGTCTTAAGTTTAATGGAGATTTTAATCTATATTTTTTGATTCACAGATTTTTCAGCGAAAATTACATGAGTTACCTAAAAATATAGGGCTTTCATTAAGACCTCTATAATATCATTTTACATTTTGACAAAAAAAAACAATTTATTATTTCTTCCCTTTTTTAACTTTTAGTGTTAAATATGTTTTTAAACTTTAACTCGGTGGATGGAGGCGGCACACGACCGTTCGTCGTGACGCTCTTTGGAGGAGGCCTATGTTCAGCAGTGGACTGCTTAAGGCTGAAATGATGATGATGAAACCACTGTAACCACCACTAGTAACTTTATCTTGCATTGAACTATTTATTTATTTACACAACTCTAATATTACATTAAAAAAAAAACAAAAAAGTTTATACTATGTAAGTACCTATGTACCTAGTCCGGCTATAAGTTCTGTTACAAATGAAAATGCATTTTTTTAATGAAGTAATGTAATATTACTAAAACTTATATGTACATTAAATTCAAATACTCACAGCAAAAAATACAAAATATATTCTATGAAATGAAGTAAATAATTTAAAAAAATAACGGATCTCATCGCTTGAGAAAAATACATAAACGTTTGCGTGTATTCGTTTGAGTCTATGTTTCTTCAAGTTTATGATTTAAATGAGCATTCAAATTACGAAACATTTTTTTATACCTTTGATTATGAGCGCAGACCTTGTTTTGTTGTCATTCAGTTTTCCACCGTCACAACTTCACAGCTAATTTTCATGTAAAAATTTAAACGAACCAAGGGTGAGCCAAACCAAGCCAAGCACAGCCAAGTTTGTAAAAACTCGGAGACAGTAATTATAAATGGCCGCCGCTTTTCCGGAAAAATAACTCCGCATAAAGCGGTTCCGACAAACTCAAATAAAACAAAAAATAAAACGAAATAAAGTTGCTGTCCTGGATATCCCATCATTAAGGCTTGGGTATTATTATACTCGTTGCTAAATTAAAAACCATAATTTATTTTTATTGCAACATTTGCCGGGTGCAATGGAGAAAAAATAGAAATAAACTCGCGGCGCCCTATTTTGATCTCGATTTAATTGCCGAAAAAGGGTACGAAAGGGAAAAGTCCAAGTTTCGTGTTAAATTTAATTCGGTAAATCGCTTACAGCCATTGAAGTCTCCCTTAATTCTTGGTGAAACGGATGAGCTAGGGACAAATTATTTTGGTGTAGCAGTACAATTTGACTTGGCTACTGCCGTATTGAGAGCAACGGTTCGATTCCACAAAATTACTCCGCAAAATAGTTTTCGACCGTGTTTTGAGTAATTATTTCTTGTTTTAGAGATGTCGTTGTATTCGTAGTCCTCAGAAACTCTATGGATAGCTCTTTATAGTAAACAGTTTATAAACATCTTGTATTGGAACATACTGATGTAAAGAAACACCATGGAGGAACATTTTAGGTCTACATTTAAGAATTAAAGTTTACCGAATAGCTTACCGGTTTGACCTCACTTTATGAGACCATTTCTTACTTTCTGAAAAAAAATTACAAGTTGTTATGTTTTGTATGTATTAAAATACTTTTAAAAGCAAGCTTTTATTAAAAGCCGTCATCAGTCTTAAGATCAGAGACTGAACGAGACAAATCAAATGAGCCCAAACTCGAAGGGGTTTCATCATTTGACTACGTTCCTGCTCCATCATTAGACCAGCTACTGTGCTAGTAAATTATTATTGCTGGCTAGCTCAATGACGTTTATATTATTGTATCTACACCTGTGTGCAAAATTTCAGCTTCATTTGTCATCCTAAAAGCCACAGATCTGTGCTAAAATGCATGTAAAAAAAAAAGTCAAAAAGAATTTAAATCACTAAAAACTGGAAAACAAAAAAAAAACTAAACCATTCACCACCAAGTGGGCGCTTATATTTTTAAATACAATGTAAGCGGGGTCTGAGTAATACGCACACACTGCCACAATATGTAGTCTGAAATGACAGGCCATTTCGCCGTGTGACAGCTCTAGACGTTTCCTTTACGTGCTCGTACAGTGTAGAGAGACTTTAACTGGCTACTGGCGATGGTTTTTGTTGGGAGAAGACTGTGAGTTGCCCTTTAAAAAAGGTCTCATATCGAGATCTTGGTCTCATGGTAGGTTTTACTATTAGGAAAGTGTAAGAATGCTGCACTGAAATAAAATGGCTGCGGCATACATACATACGGACGGACGTACGGACAGACGGATATGAAGAAACTATAAGGGTTCCTTGTTTGACTACGTAACCCTAAAAACTCAAGGAATACATACGTAACAACCTAAACTAAGTGTGTAATTTAAGGAATGCTGTCCGAGTGGTAATAATGACGTATTATTTGCGAATTTTCCATCAAACTACAGGACACGTTAAAGCGTTGGTAACACTGATTGCTAAAAATTGATAGCAGTCGAGGCCACTGCAGAAGCCCTCAGGCGGCCGACAAACTCTGACCTCAGAGGTTAGCACACATTTGACATACAAATTCATAATTTTGTTTTCTGCATTAGAATAAGTAAGATAAGATAAAGATTTATTTATTACCAGATAATTGTACATTATTATAATTTTAAATATAATTACTTAATTACAAATATATCTGCTAGTATGTGCAACGGGCCCCAAACTAGGCAAAGCCGTTCATGAATGTCGTATGGGTGTAGTGATGAAGTAGTATCTAGCAAAGACGATAAATGACCGCATAGTTAAAGAAAAACTTATAGTTACTTATTTTACCAATAGAACGCAGCATTCTAGGTGTAAATGAATTGATCGAGTTAGAAATACCGTTCTGTGTTCCATGACAAGTTTTGCAGATGTAGGAGCAAAAGCTGCAAGGCTCAAATGGAATTGGGCGGGTCAAGTGAAGTCAAAGACAAAGTGTTTATTATAATTAGACAAAATACAAATCTACACTTTTAACATCTAATGATCAAAGAGAAAAACATATCAAATCAATCAAATAAGGTAAACCAAGTATACTTTGTGTTTGAAAAGTAAATTTCTCTTTCATGAGCCGATTCAGCGTTGAATCTCGAACAGGAAAAGGAATTACCTACCTTTTTGACTCTATCGGTGCTGGTACTGTCAAAAGGGGTTGTGAGCAGGATGCATGCAGAAAAATGGGCAAAGATCGCCACACATTGGGTACCCAATGAACAATGAAGGCGTTGACGCCGTCCAAGAAAGCGGTAGCACGATGATCTCGATACTTTCGAAGGAAATTGGCTTGAACTTGCAAAAGACAGAGAAAGATAGAAGGAATTGGGGGAGACCATTGGCCCAGCAGTGGGAAAGTAAAGGCAAAGTAAAACAAAAAGCCAACATGTTGTATTGTATTTAACATGTTTTAGTAAGTTAGCATATTATGGTATCTAGACAAAATAAATTATCACTTGAGATGAAAAACATTTTGAAAGAATTAAAACCACTTTGCTTAGATTATGCAAATCCAAATTTACCCCATAGCACAGAATAAATAATAGTACAAGTAGGTACTTAAGGGTAAAACAAGTAACGGAGAAAATTAACAAATATACATACAAGCAAGCATGTAGACAAGTATTTACTATCAAGAGAATGACCTGCTTGTCTCGTCATTCAGTAGAATAAAGTACTCAAAGTGTGCACACGAGCCACCCCGCCTGGCTCGTGGTAAAAGCACGCGCACAATGGCGGAGGGTCGGTAACAAAGACCGCTTCCGAACCGGGCTGATAGCGCCGCCAGTGTGTGTATGGTATACCTAGAAATGACGCTAGCATCAAGAAGGTTTAAAAAAGACTGAAACCATACCTTCAAATAAACGAGTGAAGCATAGCAAATGAGGGCTGCGTATGTGTGCGTGAGTGGATATTTTGTGGTGTTTTGTGGTTAATCCTCCTCCTTAGTCGTTCACTCTTAACAGAGTGGTCATGGTTGACGACTTTGCATTTTCTTTGGCTAAAACAGCCCCCGCAATGTGCATGCATTTGTTGCGGTCCTCAGCGTCTCGGGAACATTGGACTAAGGAGGTTTGTGTTGCAGATTTTATAAGGTTTGACCATCGCGTGACCGCTTGCCTTCCATTTGTCCCTGACAATGAGTCGTTCTATGAAGTGTTCATTTCGAACAATGTATCTGAAGTATTTGAGGATTCGTATCTGCGCAGTCGACAATAATCTCTCTTTGATTTTTAGTTCCTCCAAAATCGACACGTTAGTCCGAAACGCTGTCCAAGGGATCCGCAACAGTAGTTGCCAGCACCACATTTCGAGTGCATCGATTTTGTGTTGGTCTTTCAGGCGAACCGTCCATGTTTCTGCGCTATAAAGAAATATTGGGAAGACTAAACTTCTCTTCAGGCGGACTTTCGTGGCTTTGGTGATGTTGCGGTTGCACCAGACTCTTTTTAGCATATCAACGGCAGATCTTTTGATAGCACATCTCTTTTTGTTTTAACGTGATCGTGGTTAATACACAATGTTAAATTAAAAGAATTTACACGACTTATAAGGTCGAGATCTTGCTGCGTTGTAGCAGCCGATCGGCATTACATGGTGCAAGTGTGTGCGTAAGGCTTGTGCATACGAGTGGATTGGCATATCTTGAGTGCTTTACTTTTGATTTGGCGGTGTGGTGTCCGTCTTTTTTACACCTTCTTTTTGAGCAAGAAGACAAAGGTCCTGCTATAGGAAAAGTCTGTCTCGTACTCGTACTCGATGACGTGAGAGTCGAGTGTCCTAGCAAATTATGCTAGCCTGGTACTTTTACAATGTCAGCCAACATAGAAGTCACTTGGTCATATACTCGTTATCTACTTAGATGTTTTTGATTCGGGTGCAGATGGTGCAGGCAAAAAGTCAAAAGTCCCAATAAAATGTTCTATAACTCGATGTAATAAAATCGAGGTTTTAATAGCACGAGGTTTTATTTTTTGTTTTAAATTTACATTTTGTTAAATGAGTCATAGCAGGAGTCACTTGGCTTGATGATTATTTAAGTTTGCAGGCCCACTGTAGGTATAATTCTTATTTTTAGAGTCCCGTACCCAAAGGATCCAAAAGGAGCCTTATTTTACGAAGCGTAAAATAAGGCTCCTGTATTCTGGCCCTGACTTCTTTATATCTGTCCGGTTTAAATGATTGTTTTTTGTTACCTGAGTATCCACGTCAATCTTGAAGATACGTAGTTTAAACCTATTTAAAAAGTTAGAAATACTGGCTGGCTGGCTCACTAGGACAAAATCTGTAAGTAAACAAAGGTTTGAATACTGTGTACCGGATACTTTACCTTCTCTAAAAATAAAATTCTAAATCTCCATAGCCACGATTAAACAGTGTCCATTCGTATTCCGTTTCGTTCAATAATTTAACAGTCCCCTGCTGCTAGAGCGCCGGGTACATCTAACATAAAAACAGGACGTGACGTCACGCCGCCCGCGCCGAGTGGAAGTGTCCGAGGAAATTTAGTTTTTAATATTTGACTAGTCTGGGAACTGAAACGAGTCCAAGATGTTGGTTTTTAAATTGGACTAAGTAATGCAAGATTCGTCGGGGTGACATTTGGTCAGGTAAGCAAAACTTCATATTATGTAATGAACACAAATTATGCGACCTAGAAACTTAATCAAATCTATCATAAGACTAGGTTTTTCAATTACCGTTAGTTTTCGTGTTTGACATTTATGATACAAAATTTGGCTAGGATTCAAGTGTCGACCTGTCAACCTAGAGTTCCGTGCGTTCCTACAGTCCAACGCTACTCAGGAGTACTAGTAATCTTTGTTAAATTTCAAGCTAGGTTGATGCTATACAATACATGATTACAGGTACTTTGTTTACTGGAGCATTAATATGCGATCTTCGTAATTTAGGCGACGACCCAAGCCGAGGTTCGTCTGTGTGCCCTTGAGCTAGTCGCAAAATTTTACCTTTGGCATGTACCTGCTGCGTCACGCATTATGGCGGAGCGTTCTGGCTACCACCTCACGCCTGGTGACGCTGTAGCGGTCAGTTATAGACCAACAGCATATTATACCCTTCCTAAAATAAAAATAAATGTACATATAAAAATTAGATTTGATTACATTTCAATGGCTCCTAGGGCGGAAAATTGCTTTGCAGCTGTAGATACCTCCGAAGGTATCTCAATTTCATAATCTTTCTACCCGCATTAGCATACAAAGTCAATGAACTGTTGAAAAATATGACATAAACTTTTTCTACAAATTAATTTCCTCCACTTCATCCCAAAACCACCCCCATGAGCTTAATAATAGGGGTGGTTTTGGCATCAGACGGTGAAGGTTTTGTAGAGCGATTAGCGGGAAGGCTATATCTGTTTGCAAGCTACCCCAACCGAGGATGAGCGGAGATGTAGGGATATGGGAAGGGATGCACACCCCTTATGTTTCATTAACGATTGTTTGCTGCAGAGCTACTGAAGTTATAGAACTGGAGTTACGAAAAAGCAAACGTTTAGGGCATAATATTGTAAAGAAAATCACTTATAACAAGCCCTACACAATCAGAAAATCACAAGTTTTCCTGGAATAACTGAAATCTATATATAACCAAGATACAGCCAAGATACAGACAGACAGACAGACAGACAGACAAAAATGAAAAAAAATACAGTTTTTTTGGATGTTACTCTAGATTCGATACTGAAACCAAGCCAAAACTGTATTTTTTTTCATTTTTGTCTGTCTGTCTGTCTGTCTGTCTGTCTGTCTGTCTGTCTGTCTGTATCTTGGCTAGGCAGCACACCGAAACTACTGAATGAATTTAAATGAAACTTGGTATGATTTGAGTTCATACTACGAGGTAGGACATAGGCTACTTTTCATCCCGAAAAAATTAAGTGTTCCTGCAGGATAGGGGTGGAAAATTATTTAAAACAACACTTAGCACGCTGAAACTATTGGACGGATGTTGATGCAACTTGGCACAGAAATAGTTTATAAGATAGGTGAAAATTATGGATACATGTTGTCCCGAAAAAATAAAGGGTTCCTGTGGAATATGGGTCCAAATTCTGTACATTAAAGATATAGTGTTTTTGGAAGTTACTCTATATTCTATTATGAAGCCTAAACTGTAGTTTTTTCATTTTTGTCTGTATGTCTGACAGTCTGTATCTTAGCCGCGCATCACGCCGCCGCGGCGCCGGAACTACTGGATAAATTTAAAAGAAACTTAGTATGATTTGAGTTCGTACTACGAGGAAGGACATAGGATACTTTACATCCCGAAAAAATCATGGGTTCTCGCAACATAGGGGTTGAAACTTATTTAAAAGAACACGTACCACGCTAAAAGTAATGTGTCGGGTTTTGATGCAACTTGGCACTGTCTTAAGTTATATGATGGGTTAAAATTGAGGACACGTTTTATCCCGAAAAAGTAAAGGGTTCCTGCGGGATATGGGTCCAAAGTTATGTTAATATTTAAGTAAATAAAACTTATTTTTTGGATGGTTCTCTATATTCGATACTGACAACCAAACTGTTTTACTTTTTAATTTTGTCTGTCTGTTTGTCCGTATCTTGACCACGCATTGCACCCAAACTACTAAATAAATTCAAATGAAAAAAATGCTCTTGGGTGCTTAAAAGAGGAATTGAACAATTTTTTTTTGTTAATCGTGTCTTACTTTCTGTTTGTCTGTATGTATGTTTGTTTGTTCACGCATCGCGTAAAAACTACTGGACCGATTGAAATGCAGTTTTCATTGTTAGATAGCTTAGGGTTTGATTTAAATCTGGTGTAATTGGTATCTCAATCCGGTGAGTAAGAAGCCGAGCAATTGATAAAGTATTTTTGACGGCTGAAGAAATTTTGTTCAAATGTTGGTAAATTGGTCCTGAAATAGCACGAAGCCGCGGGTACAGCTAGTGTATATATATATATATATATATGATATTGTTATTTAAAATTAAGTTTACGGAGAGGTTCACAAATAGGCGCACAAAAGGTCCTGATAATAATATATTAAAAAATATTAAAAAACTCATTTAAGGTTTGTTTTTTGTATGAGTTAGCGCTGGAATCTGGTGTCAGAGTTTGACGGGCCACCCGAGGGCCGCTGACATGGGTTAACTACTGCAATTGCTTCCGGAATATCAACGAAAGACTGAACATAATACTTGCCTAATACTAATTTGCTCATTTGCTCAAACTTGCAGATATTTTCTGCTCTAGTATAAACAAAAATAAAAGGGCCAACGAAGAATAAATCCATTCTCAAGTCTACATAGTCCAGGAGCGTCGACACAATGACCCTGCGTAAATCTCCGGTCCCGCGCGGGCGGACACCGGAATTCATAAATTATGATTCACTTGCTCACTGAAAACCTTTTTTATGGTAACGCTTATTCGGTGAAAAGCGGCCATTTTTATTTCACTCGTTTGTCGCTTAACGCACCGTGTTTTTATCGGTGGGATTTTGGTGTCTAGCTCCCGTACTAAGTTCTACTTTGGCTTATTTGGGTTTATAGGTTTATGATACCTTTATGTTTTTAATACATTGTCAATAATATTACCCCATAGCGACGATCACGTAAAGAGAAACTGCCGCAGTTCAGTGGTTGTCCTACGTAGAACGTCAGTAGGCACATTTTTACATTTTCTTTTAATATAGGTACGTTAAAAAAATACGTATTGCTGGATACGGTGTTATTATGAAAACTATATCATTCACACATTTTGTCCCGGAACTGAAAATTCAAAGTTCACCATGAAGTCGTCAAGATCAGAAAAAACATTCATCCGTATACGTAAAATATTTACCATATAATGCCTATAGTAGCTTGTGTACCTGCGGCCCGTGCCCAAAAAGGTCGCCTACTAATCCCGCCAACTACAGGCGCATCTGAGTCACGTAAAAATATCGAAGGTGTGCTTGTTAACAGTTTTTTTATACAACTGAAGCAGGAATTGGTTACAGTTATGTATGGTAACAGAGTTCACTATCAAACGTACCACTTTCACTAATGTAGAAACTTTTTCGTTAATTTTCATGGCACTGAAAATATTTAACACCCTTCTTTAAATATTATAATTTTACATATCCTCATATCCGCAAATTTATGACCTAGTTTGCAAAATAACTCCTGTCATGCTGCCAAATTCATCGCCGGGGCTTGCCAGGGTAATGACAATATGAAAATGTTTATTACTTTACATAGACTTTTATGAAACTTTATGACTATTTTATGAAAGTGCTTTATTGACGCGTGTCGACGTTTGGGTCGTCAAGTTATGAAGCTCCTGTACTTAATTCGTCACCCAACACTAGTTCCTTGAACCGAAACAATGAGGATTTGCAAGCGATAAAAGAAGAGCGATTTCTTTAAGTCTAACGATGTAAAATTATAATGCTTGGCGGCATGTTTTTTCTTAATTGTGGATGGTTGTGAGATGTCACCGCCGAATCCAGCTAGTATTGTACTCTTACAGTTAACGCCTTGACCTTACATTTGGATCTTTCTATGCCCAGTTCAGCCGTGTGGTGCTCGGCATTATTACAGGACCACCCCTATTCATACTGCGGTTGCTTAACCAGAATAGGAGTTCTGAAGGAATACGGCAACAGTTTCCTTTCACCTACTCTTGCGATCACCAAGATGCTCGCAAAGCGATGGTAGCAGCGAAAAACCGCTCGTAGTGCGTTGATGATGATTATAATCTAGTTCTACGTAATCCTTTTGATTTGTGCTTACTTCCAGAATCTAGGGATTTACAACAACGCACACATGCGGAAAAAAAAATACTCCCACTTTTCCAAGCATTTATTGGCCCCGTAGCGAAAACTCAAACTCGCAATATCCGTGTTGAGCCGACGTACCCAACTACTGACACAGCGCGACAAATATGAATAGGTATATTGTCTTACCCCTAACTTTCCCCACACCCAAATACATGAAACCCATAAACCGATGTGGCATAAAAACTCGGCGTGAATATCCTTACAGTTCGTAAATTTTATTACATCCAGCGCATATACATCTATTGTATATTATGGAATGATGTATGGTATGTATGGAAAATTCATGTCAAGACAGTATCTGACGGGTTTTATTGTCACTGTTGACATTCACATCACAAGATATGACTGCGGGTCATAAACGTGTCTTGTAGTTCGTAATAAAATATCACTTATTTTTGTCTCAGTTTTGATGCGATTTGTATGCTTTGCTTTGTTGGAGTCTTGTTACAAAGATGTATTTTTTTTTCATTACATATTCACTCAGACTATAATGGAAGAGATCTCTCTTCCATGGTAATAATCACCTGTAGAAAGTTTGAAATATGGCTCAATTTGTTGCTGCCCTCGTTATCATCGTATCGTTTTTAAACTGGCCAAAACCTACATAATTACGTGATTACAGTAATTTCACAGCTATCTGTTTTCTGTCTTTGTGATTCAAACTGCTAATGCTACTCTAGAGACTTCTAAAAAAGGTTGCTTCCTTCTTTTGAAGCTGTACCGTAGCTTTACAAGACTTTTACTCTTGAAAAAATATAGAAACATCGCACCGGCAATTATCTAGTAGTAAATTTTTGAGTGATTATCCTATTACGTATCCGGTGGTAGCTTTATTACCCGAGTACATCGAAGCAAGGGAAGGGTAGATAGATAGATAATACTTTATTGTACACCAGTTTTCAAAAAATTTACAGCAAATAGAAACAATCTTATTACTAAAGTACAACGGGTGGACTTATCGCTAAATGCGATCTCTTCCAGTCAACCTTTGGATGGAAAAAATAATGGAGTGAGAGAGGATGGCGGTGTAAACAATTAAAACAAATATATATATATATATATATATATATTGAAATAATAATAATTATGAAATAATTAATAAAAATAAAGTGAGTTATTAAGTAAAGTAGTTAAGTTAGTTAGTTAGTGGGTAGTGAGCTTAACAGTCTATATATGATGTATGTGGGTATGTGCATTTTCCACCAAGCGTCGCTCCTATTGGTCCGATTTTGACAAGTGAGGTATCAATATTCGTTTTCATTTATAGGCTATTTTTCATCTGACTACGGTGAATCAAAGGAAGAGTTACGTGTTCAAATAAAAAAATTGGTTCGATTTTGATAAGTGAGGTATCAATCGATTTGTCTTCATCGCAAGAGTGTCATAGGCTATGTTTTACCCGACCGTAGTAGGGTTTTAGTTTTTGAACTTAGGTCTTGTTTAACTTTCTCCAAGAGAATAAAAATCTTTGAATTTGAATTCTTCTGGTAGCACAGATGACTAATGTCAGCTGCAATATTTGACCACTTACCTTCCATCAGGCATTTGCTTCTTTGCTATCCTATTAGCAAAGAAAAATATCTTTAAACCTACAGTTTTTAACATCACAAAAATAAAAACAGCATGAATCACCGCACTCAGTGGGTGTGGGCGTACGTTTAAGTGTACAATGATAACTTGCAAACGGCAGTTTAGTCACAGTGCCTCCCCCGGCCATTGTGCGTGGAGATATTTATATGGCAAATATATTCGTAATTCTATTAATATGATTCATTTTGGAATTGTTTAATTACGACGGCGAAAGTGCAGCAGAGTTTTTTAATATTCGCAAATGGGGTTCGTTTTATGGTGGAGCAGGACTAATGACGAATTTTACCATCCATGTTCATTACTTTTTACACGACTGCCCAAAAAAAGGAGTGAAATATTTTTAGCATTCATGTATGTATGTATGTTTGTATGTATGTGAGTTTCTTTATTCCACCCATCGACCCAGTTAGAATCCTTACATCCCCTCGAGCAACATAGGCTATTTTTTTTAAAACATTTGATATGGTTACATGGCTACATTTTCAAACACGAAAAACATATTTTTTTCTTCGGTTTTTACAATATGGGTATCAAATTGAAGGCCTTAATAAGCACATTCCAACAGTATATAATTTATTGGCAAAAGCTCTTTTTGGAAGGACAAGCGTGTTTTTTTTTAAGTTTTTTAGCTAGTTGTACGAGTATCATGTTATTTGATTCGTGTGTTATTCATATTAAATATTTGGTAAACGGCTAAAACGCTCCGGTCTCCTTATTCGTGAGTTTTTTAGCCGTTTACCAAACATTTTAAGTTATGACGCTCTATAAAATATTGGTAAACAGCTTAGAATTGAGTCACTAAAATAGTTTGTTGTCGTCGCCAATTACGGTTTAAACCATCAATTGTAAAGTATCCAAGATTCTATTACCGTTTTGACAATAGGGTAGAGCAAGAATTGCACAAGCTTATTTGACGAGCCGAGATATTGGGCAGGTCTTACTAATATTCTGGGTTTAAATTTTCTTAAAGGATACCTACTCTCAACTTAATTAATCGGCTCGAAAAGTAGGTAGGTATATCATCGCCATAGTTGAAATCTTTGCATACAAAAAATGGACCATCCTCCCACAACAAAATAGGGCACTATCAAAAAGCACCTTAATAACCTTATCTACACTATAGGTCCAATAAAAGAATGCACGCGACTCGTGAGGTCTATTTGCCGACCCTTGGAGGGTAAACATGAAACAAGATGAAGATAGGAGTCCATTCCTCGGAAGGGTTTGTCCTAAATACGTTTCGTCAAAAGGCCCGTGACAAACGGATTCCGGGCCCGCGGCAGAGACTTAGCTATGAGGATATACGGGATGAAACATACACAGAAAATAAAATATTCAAGTTATATCTGAAATGTGTCACGATAAATCGATGACACATTTCAGACTATAGAGAAGAAGTGAATGCAAGAGTGCGATAGGTAAGTGTAGATTATCAGTCAATATTTATCGTGCATGACAGTTGGACCATCTTTCATGCTTTTCCTACCGGAATTTTAATAGAAATCAATTTCTTTTACAAATTCCGGTAGGAATTGAAGATATCAATTATCTTCAACTTTCTAGTTGCATAATCTGGCCTCTACCTGGGCCCTATTTCATAAAGCGACAAATCATAATAAACCTACAAATGTCAGTCGAATACGCAAAACCTGCGTTTCATGTTTGACTGACAATTTTCGGTTTGATTGACATTTGTCAGTGTACTATAGTTTTATGAAATAGGGCCCAGGCCGGAAGCACTCCGCAACAAGTACAAATAAATATTATACCTACACTTTGACGCCGCAACATTGGGGATAATTCAGTAGGCTGTCAAGCGTGCGCTCGATAAGACATGCGCCGTGTGCTTAGCAATAAAGTACTCACGTAAAGTTTTTGTCAAATTTTATTTGTTTTTTTTTAATTATGAGTACCAAGAAGAGACCTAGAAGGCACTGCATACCACTGCATCTGACAGGTCTTTTAAAATACATACTTTCAATACTTACATAACGACATTTTATTAGATAGGTATCCTTTTTCACTCATTATTGAATTAATTATTATTGAAACATGGAATTCAGACCTTTATTCATCTTAGTGCAATACCTATTACGATATAATTAAATAATGAGGTACTAGATCTATTCTAAGGGAAAACGACGGAAAAAATGGGGAAAACGGGGAGTAAGGGGAAAACGGAACCAGCATCTCATCCGACCCTATTGTCAACCTCACCTGCACGCGTCGATGGTTCGTATGAATAGTCGGCGGCGGCGGCCCTTGGGTCTCCGTGGTGCTCCCTGCTAGAACACTGACGAGGCTCTGGCGACCGAAACATGGCGGTATAACCACACACCCAGTTGGGCAACCGGCTGGAAGAGGCTTCAGCGGCCTGGCGTCTAAATAACGTCTTAAATATTTGGTGCAGAAGGCAAGGGGAAACCACTGCACTATTTTTCCAAGAAAGTTGTCATGAAAAGTAAAACTAAGAAAGTCGTGTTGCCTGGCGATCCGCTTAGCAACCAGCGCCTCTATTCGTTCGGGGCAGACGGTATGAAATTGGCTACCGGCCATGCCGATGTGGCGGACCAGGCATTGCATGGAAAACGGATTACTGGTAAATCCGTGAAGATGATACATAACCAAAAGATAGGTACTCGGAATGTTCGCGGGTTGCTTCAACCTGGAAAACTAGAGACTTTGGAGAGTGAGTTTACCCGTTGCGATCTCAAAGTCTGTGGCCTCAGCGAAACCCACTGGAGAGGCAATGGTCATTTTCTCACCGATACTTACGCCATGTACTTCTATGAGAATGACAGCAGCAGCAACAATGGGGTTGCATTCCTCCTTCCAAAACATCAGAGAAACTCTGTATTGGGATATGAACCGATTAGTGATCGCGTGCTGGGTATCAAACTCAAGGCGTCGCCCGTGAACCTTAATATTATCCAAGTTTATGCGCCAACAAGTGCTTTTAGCGAAAGAGACCTGGAAAACTTCTACACAGAGCTGGATCCCTAACAGAGAGCTACTTTTGGTCCTAGGTGATTATAACGAAGTGAATTGGTGAAGATGCCCATCAAATTAGTAGCTGCGCAGGTAGATTTGGGCTCGGGCAGCACAATGAACGGGGTGAACACCTGATACAATTTGCAGCTGATAACAACATGGTAAACTCTAACAGCTTCTTTAAGAACCATCCTCGCAGGCTTTATACCTGGACACCACCTGATGGAAACTACCGTAACCAAATTGACAACATACTGATAAGGTCAAGGTGGAAAACCTCAATCCGAAATGCTCACACACTCCCTAGGACTGACTGTGGGTCAGATCATCAACTACTAATAGCTAAAATACAGCTTAAACTAAGAGCGGCCAGAAAACTCGACAAGAAGATGAGAATCGAAGTGACGGATAACTGGAAGTTTATGATTGCACTGGAAAAAAACTGGACTCAATGAGTAAGTGCAGACGTCAGCTCGAAGACCCAAGACTAGTTACGGGAAAGAGCAAAGGGTTTATTGGAAACTGCGGTCAGCGAGTCAAAAATACCTGCACAAACACGCAAATGGCAATACTGGATGAGTGACACTACACTGGCACTTGTGGAGGAAAGACGAAGGCTTAAAGCTCTAGGAGCAGATGTGAGGACCCTAAATGGAAAGTCGGCACGGATTCAGCAAGCTTGTAGGCGAGACTTGAACGACCAACTACGAAGTGTTTGTGAGGAAGTTGAAGCTCATGCGGACAGACATGAATCTAGGGACCTTCATCAGAAAATCCGGTCTATAACCAAATCTCTCATCTCGAAAACCTGGGCTATTGAGAACAGTCGTGGCGAAACAGTGATCGAAATAGACGCGATCTCTGAAACCTGGAAAGAATACTGCCAATTACTATTCCAAGACCCACAATCACATTGCTTCGACTCTAGGAACCTAGTAACGAAGAGATTGAGCCTCACATTCTCAGGGATGAGGTCAGAGCCGCAATCAAACACCTGAACAAAGGAAAAGCCACAGAGAGAGGCGCTCTACCGATTGAAACTATTAAGACTTCGGGTGAGTGTGGCGTCAAAATATTTCAGATTGTGTAAAAAGATATCTTGTTACACAAGATCTGAAAGTGGTGAAGTGGTGTGGTCTGAAGTGGTTTCGGTCTGCCATATGGCAGACCGAAACCACTTCAGATGGGTACCCCAACTCACCTATTACACCTCCTCAGGCGTCTTTACGAAGACGGAACTGCTTCCGTGAAAGCGGATGATGTGTTATCGAGCAACTTTCGACCGGCTGCAGGTGTTCGTCAAGGGTGTATTATTTCTCCCCTGCTGTTTAACATATATACAGAAGTCAGAACTCATTATGAGAATTGCGCTTGACAACTGGATGGACGGCATTGCAATAGGAGGTCTCAAAATCTCGAATTGCTTGCGATATGCAGATAATACCACCTTATTTGCAACAAGCATTAGCAACATAGAGGACCTGCTCCACAGGATGGAAACCATCAGCCTTGAGTTTGGACTGAGGATTACCTGAACCAAAACCAAAATGTTGATTGTCGACCGTATCCATAACAATTCTCCCGAAGTTACACAATTAGCGAACTGTGAAGTGGTCCAATCATATGTCTACCTTGGTGCGTTGATCACCAATGGCGGCGGATGCGTTGACGAGATCAAGCGGCGTATGGCGATTTCCAGATCTGATATGGATAGGTTAAAGAAGATATGGAAGAACCGCAACATAACGAAAGTCACTAAAATCCGTTTTGTCCATGCGCTGGTCTTTCCTATCTTCCTATATGCTGCGGAGACGTGGACCCTTCGAAAAAACGAGAAAAAGCCGGTAGATGCTCTCGAAATGTGGTGCTGGAGAAGAAGCCTCGGGGTATCGTGGACAAAGTTCCGTACCAACCAGTCCATACTCCAAGAACTCTGCATTAAGCAGCGTCTATCTGGCACAGTACAATCTCGCATCCTCACGTTCTTCGGGCACGTGTCACGGCGTGGAGAACTGTCCATCGAGTGCCTTGTAGTACAGGGCAGGGTCGAGGGCACACGGGCACGAGGGAGATTGCCGATGCGATGGACCGACCAAGTTAAGGCAGCACTGGATGGCCCTCTACACGAATGCACCAGAAGGGCAGCTATTAGAGAAGAGTGACGCACGATTGTAAAGCGAGTCACAACCCCCAACCTGAAAACCACGACCACTCTGCTAAGAATGTAGCGACTAAAAAGAAGATGATCTATTCTGATAAGAATGTCATTGTATGTAAGTAATAGAACTTATGGAACTATCAAATTTTATAGCAATAAGTAATAAAATAATACATTATTACATACTTGTTTATTCTGTTACAATGTCTAAAAGTCATATCATATAATAGAATAATTAATAGTACATGTACCGAGTCATATCCTAATACAACCCGATCGAGCGAAAAAGTGACAAAGCGATTCTGAAACGGTTAGCAATGAAAGCTCTCGCGCGTAGAGATACGACTCATTATAGGCTGCACGCGATAGGCGAGCGCCTCGTAGGTATATATTATAATTGAAAGCTCGCAGTGCTGTGCGAGTTAAAATTGCACTTTATTGCGTTGTAGCGAGAGTCGCTATGTAATTAAATGACTTCACTCAGATATTCTTCTGTACTTGTACTATTATTTAGAAATAGAAATAGAAAAAAAGCATAGAAATAGAAAAAGCATTTATTTAACAAAACATAATTACAAAAGTTTTTAATGGCGGCCTATGTTGTGTTGTGAGAGGTAGTCTCTTTCGTACAAAAAGTAGAAAATTAAAACGAATTTAATAATATAATATTTGAGTAGTTACACTTAAGAATATATTTATAACTATAAATACTAAAGTTTGGGGCTTAATATAAATAGGGAATTAATTATGATGGTGGGTAGTTGGTAACATACCAACACCCCACCTACACCACGTCATCAGAACCCATGTAGGTACTAACATGATATAATAATATAATGGGTACTAATAATACGTAACAATGCAATATAGTTGAGGTTTCTATGCATGTCCATGTGAATTTATGTATGTGTATGTTTGAGATGGTGAATGCTAACTAATAATAAAGTATTCGATTATTTTATGTAAGTTTTATATATCTTTATTTTTGTTTATGAAAAATTAATATATTTTCAGGTAGGAGTAATTAGTAGTATTTCTGTTTCATTGTAATTTAATGTAACTAAACACTTAATTAGAATCTTCCTACACACTTTCCTTGTGAGGAGTGAAATCTTTAGGTTTTTATGTATTATAGTATATTTAATAAAATACATAAAAACCTATTACTATTATTTATTCTGCGCTTATTGGCTTATGTACGGTCTCAAATTATTTAAAATTAGATTTCTATGAAATCAGTGACCAAGTAATCGTTTGTAGACTGTACTCGGCTGTTTTATCGTATACTCACTTGAGGCCCGTATGTTTTCAAGCAAAAGATTGTCAGATATTCATGGCACTTTCGGTCAAGAATGGAATTTTGGCACTTTTCTCTACAGTATTACCGACCAATGCCACTAACGATGTTTACTAACCCTTTTCAAAAAGAAAAGGTTCTATATATTAAGTCTATTTTGTTCTGAATAAAAAAGTTCGCCCTAGGTAACCTAACAAGTGACGAGGGTTAGTTCAGACCAACAACAAATAAAAGATTTTTGAGTACATTAATAATAGGTTAATAAAACAGATCAAGAATGATAAAATTTAAAAAAAATAGGAAAATCATTGGGACTGATCTAGTCGTAGAAGTGGAAACATAGTGGCTGTGGATGAAAAAATAAGTACGACGAAGAGACAATAAAAAAAACATTGCTGAAGAGAGATTTCAAATAGTAGTTCCTGCAGTTATCTTCACATAATCTTGCTTCCAATAATACATTTTCCCTCTCCCCCCACCCCTCTACACTATGCTACCCGCTACCCACAACAAGCACAGAAGTGCCTGCGTAACAAGGTTGAATATTGCGAGCGCTGTTTGAACACACAATTTAGCTCGGAACAAAATGACGTAAGTCTCAAAAGTTATTTATTTTATTGGCAGGCTAATATATTAGTTAAGTAAATTTTGTCTTAACAATGGATAATAAACTATATTTTCTTGCTGTGAGATTTATTAAGAGATAAGTCTTAAGTCGTTGAGTAGGAAAATGAAAATATTACTGAAAATAACATAATTTTTGATACGAAAATATATCGAATGAAATTCTGTTAATCACGTTTTTGTCTTGATCACGGAGAGATAAATATCTCAAAAACATATATCTTAAGTTTCACATTTATCAGGTTTGTGGTTGACCCAGCATATTTTTGGAAATAAACCTTAAATATTGGAGCCTGGTCTAAAAATTATTTCCAGATTATACGAAATACGTACATAACTGAAAACAAATAATGTTTCGTCGAAGTAAACAAATTTTTCGAATAATTCTTCATTGCAATTGGCAATTTTTGATATTCTGCCAAGTTTCCAAGTCACTTCCCGTTTAGAAACGTGTTAAATAAAGTGCGGTTTCCATTCGTGGCCCAACTTTTCGCGAAGATACACGGTGCAAAGCTGTAACAAGTTCCCAGTTGTCAAGAGTTGGCTGCGCCTTACGGCAGTTTACTTACAGGTAACTTGCATTTGTTTCACACGGTGTGAACTGGCAAGCAAGTTGCTCATCAGAAATTACGAGTAGAAAGTTACAATTATTGTAATATCAATATCTTCTTCAGATGACAAATACAGTTTGAACACTTAATAAACTTAAGTATCTTGTTAGCTAGGATTACTAATAAGCTCACCTCCGTCTGATTATATACGGCTAGTAGGTTCCAGTTTCCAATAATCACATTTATAAAATAAAATATATTTCAGCAAGGGGTGAGTCGAGTGGGCGTTCTCAGTTATTTAGTCCGGTCCCGGACTTTTCATCACGACAGTTCGGTGATGCAATACGACCGGATTACTGAGCCCTGATTGTTCGGTATCGATATCGATAGACCAATTAATCATTCAGTTAACTCAGCTATGTTATCAGTTCTCTTCATTGACGACCTTAGCTCCGGCATGTCATCTGTTTTGTTATAAAAACTTTATTGACCACTCATGACTATTTGATGATTATTATGACTGTCGTTTGTGAAAATTTCTGCATACTAATCATTGACATACTAATACGATCGATTTTGTAATACTGAATCGCAGGCCAGGCAGAGTTTTATTGTCTGACTAGCTGTGCCCGCGGCTTTGCCCGCGTGGTCATTTCATTTAAAAGTAGCCCACACGTTTTATTCCAGGACCAAAAGCCAAACCACCACCAGACCAGTTGTAGGTTTGGTCCAGAGGACCAGGAGGACCAGGACCAAACCTACAAAGTACAATATTATACTACATTTCTTCAAAATTCGTTCAGCCGTCAAATAGTTTTTTATCGATTGCTCGGCATCTAATCATCGGAATAAGCCACTGCCTTGCCTTTTGACCAAAACCAGGTTTTGGCTTGTAAGTACGCCGCCCTGGTGCGGACCCGCAATACTTGCAAGACTTTCAAAGTATTTTACGCTCTTTCGCCCCGTCTGCACCTACATGTACATACTCGGTGGCGGGTTCGGCATGGCCTCGGCTGAGTTCGGCCGCACTCGGCCAGCCGGGTCACAAGAAGCTAGGTGGCCGATACATCGCTCAAAAAACTTGCAAGGCTTCGAAGTTTTTTTAAGCAAACGCAATTATGCTCTTTATTTACATATGCGCACGGGTCAATTTCCTATGCAAGTATTTTTTACTTTCAATTCCACGCTTCCAAGTACTTTTTTCGCAAACACGATTGTGCTCCTTATTTATATGGACACGAATATCAATTTCCTATGCAAGTATTTTCTACTTTCAAGGCTTCGGTTTACAAAGCACTTGAAAGTATTTTGAACCCTGGTTTTTATAATGAAAGATTCATGACATGAATGAGTAAAAATTATTTTTTTAATTAATAAATTACTATTTGACTTTAAATAATTCGCTTAATTTCGCTGCGCGTTTTACAACTGAAGTCGACTTATTCTATCAAAAAACACAAAAACCATCTAAATACGTTTTAAGAGCCTTTAGCCATTAAGTAAAAAAAAGAAGAAAACGTGTTGTTCGAGTTCATTCAACGTTCAAACCACTTCGTAACAAACCGCTTGCGTGTTTTAAGGGTAGACAACGCCATCTAGTTTAAACGAAGTAACTTGTTATCATGAACGTCTTGTTATTGAGTAGAGAAAATTATCTCCAAAGGTAAGGTGGCACAGATTAGAGAGTAATTAAGGTGGTGAGGTAAATTGGATGGGGATTCAAGGGTAGGTCATTATTATGAGGTCCATACGAACCAATTTTAATGCAACGAAACTTTGTTTTCTTAGTACAAATTATTTTTTATGATGTTTCACAGAACGACGTACTTACTGGCACTTTAACTGGCTCTTAATAATTACCTACCCTACCTACCTACTTTTTGAGCTTTTTCAACACGATATGAGGATTGAATTGAAAAAATAAAAGTTTTCTATACTTTCTCTGTGAAGAGCAATACATGTACCTACCTCTGTATGTACACATTTCAATACCGACAACTAATCATTTTGCCAGTAAGATATTATGAAGAAACCTCTGATATAACTATATAATTATGTAGGTACGTAGGTAGTACATTATAATATCTCAATGGAAGAAACAATCGATTTTGAAGTTCATCTTAATTAAAATTTTCAAAAAATATTTAATGTTCAGATTTAGCCCAGTTACAGTTTTATTATAGTATAGATAGATATCAAGGAAAATGTAAAAAAGTAACGCATAAATAATGTAAAATCTTTTAATCATGGAGCAAAACATTATTACGGCGGGTGACTTCGATCCACGTACGTCTGTACCCATGCATCTGTCCAACTGGGCCAGTGAGCCTCGTAGCAGAATGACGAAATTCGGTACCAGTATATAAACGGATGTATGATTACTTTAAATTTAACACAACTTTGGACCCATAGGTTGCAGGAACCTTTTAATTTTTCGGGATAAAAAGTATTCAACATTTTAACACATTATATAAACTTTGACTGTGACAAGTTACATCAAAATCCGTCCACAGTAGTTTTAGCTTGATACGTGTTATTTTAAATAACTTTCTACCCCTATCCTGCGGGAACCGTTGATTTTTCCGGGGTAAAAGTATCCTCAATATTAATCCAGTACATCAGCTATAATTGTGCCAAGTTGCATCAAAATCTATCGGGTAGTTTAAGGGTGATGCGTGTGAAAGAGACAGACAGACAGACAGACAGACAGACAGACAGACAAAAATAAAAAGAAACCTTTTTGCACTCCATATCGATTTTGAAGTTTATCTCAATCAAAATTTTCAAAAAATATTTAATGTTCAGATTTAGCTCAGTTACAGTGTTATTATAGTATAGATAGATTGGGTACTAACTATACTTCCCCCAAAAAAGGGTCAAAAAGGGGCTACTGAATATCTCCGCCTTGTTAAATCAGATTTCGCTCCTCAAAATGCAGTCAATTTCACACTTTTAGGCTTCTACGAGTTCGACTTCGAACGACTTCTCGACGGTTATAAATTTTAAAGGAATACGGTTTACAAAGCTGGGTCTTTACTTTATAATTCAGGTCCAATATCGATACCAAACTATCAGGCTCAATAGTCCGGTCTTATTACATCCACGAACTGCTCAGACAAAAAGTCTCACCAGTCCGGTGACTGGACTAAATAACTAAACTACTGAGAACGCCCAGAGTCAAGTATATTATTTTCTGGTCAGTACTCAAAACCAACACTGGGCTGGTTAGGAGCTCACCTGTAGTGAACAGACCACTAAATAGTTCGTACAATAGTATTCATATTTTCTCGCGAGTACCCAACACCAGCTACTACACCATACACTAGGCTGGTACGGCGAGCTTGCCCCGAGTGAACGGACCACTAAATAGCTTGTTCAATGTAGCTAACGGCTACTTATTTATAGGCAACTAGCGTCGGTACCCTATGTTGTACACTATTAAGGCTCGCTTTTTGATTGCTATTAGATGACACTTAGTGATGTGGCCGCAGATGACACATTTAGCTCGAAATTACAGTGAGATCAAGCTCCAAGTTATGCATAGTAAAGGTAACTTTAGCGACCAGAACACAATTACCTTAGTTGAGTGGAGACCAACAGTTGCTCTCCGCTTCATACACTTGAGTATAAGGTAAAATTGAAAGACCAATTTCGGACGTATATTGAGGGTTTGTAAAATAGTCTTATTATAGGGAAAACGGGAATAATGGTCGAATGCTTCAGTATGTTTCGATCAGTTTGTTTATGTTCTAAGCTCTAAGTGAACAGTGCCACCCAGAAGATTGCATTCTAGATCTAGTTTTAGGGCATCAGACGGTTTGGGCGCAGAACGTTTCATTCGCATTACCTTTCATTTTGGTTTCTTTGTAGTTGGGTGAAGAAGCGTTGCCATCACCATCAGCCTACATTCGTCCACTGCTGGACGTAGGCCTCTCCTAGTGAATGCCACTGAGCCCGACCTTCGGCTCTCCTCATCCAGTTCTTGTCAGCTGTTTTTCGCGAGTCTTCTCTCGTACCTACGTACGGTACATTAGCCTAAACGTGGTCTCCACTCCAAAACTCGTTTACAACAACGGTTGTCGGGTTTCGAGAGGTATGATGTGACCGGCCCATTGCCAGTCAGCTAATTCTTTGAGCTATGTTGGTAGTTTTTGTTTTGTTGTTACCATAATTATTGTATTATGTGCTTTTCCACGTTCAAAGCAAAACAGCAGAAGCTGCATACACATGTACTCAGTCATAGCATTATAATACCCACGGTTGGGTGCGCTAATGCCCCGTGACGTCATAAATTGCTGCCAAGGGATGCCGGGGTGGAGACAGGCGGATGCGGGGGTGGTACGTATAGCTGTGATTTAGTTGTCTTGTTTCTCCATCTGATATTGTTTTTCTCTATTAGAAAATTAAAAGTCAAACTATAATTTTACGAAAATCAGTCTTCAACTTGTGTTTGGTCACCGATTTAGACTTCAAGGGCACAAGTTTCGATACTCTCCATCAAATATCAGTAGTTGAAACATTTAACTATAAATTCAAACAAAATGAGTTAGATAGATAACTCTAAAATAAAGATAATCGTCATCATCATCATCATTTCAGCCTTTCGAAGTCCACTGCTGAACATAGGCCTCCCCAAAAGAGCGCCATGACGAGCGATCTTGTGCCACCTCCATTCAACGACTTCCTGCGATGGCTACAATGTCGTCGGTCCGTCGTGTGGGGGGTCTCCCTATACTTCGCTTGCTTGTTCATGGTAGCCATTCGAGAACCTTTATTCCCCGGCGGTTGTCGGTTCTGCGAACTATATGGCCAGCCCATTGCCACTTCAACTTGCAAACTCTGAGAGCTATGTCGGTAACCTTGGTTCTTGTACGGATTTCCTCTTTACGGAGTCTATCACGTAGTGAAATACCGAGCAAAGCTCTCTTCATTGCACGCTACACGACTTTGAGCTTTTGTATGAGACCAATAGTTAGAGACCACGTCTCAGTGCCGTATGTCATCACTGGCAACACGTACTGATCATAAACTTTTGTCTTGAGGCTCTGCGGTATCTGCGACGAGAAGATAAGGCGTAATTTCCCGAACGCTGCCCATCCGAGTAATGATAATGCTGTAACACAATCAGTGGTCTTATCGCTTACAGCAATCGGCTAACGAGTAGTTGCTATACCGTCGATTTTGGGGGTGAGGAGGGGTGGCGAGGATAGGGGGGGGAGGTAGGAAACTGCGCAACTTTTCCTTCAAAGGGGGGGTTCCTACCTCCCCCTACCCCCTCCACCCCCCCCCCCCCACCCCCGCCACCAAAATCGATTGTATATATTGTACAGTCCTTCCACCAAAATAAAACAATAATAAATCCCATGAATTCATCGCGTACTGGAAAAAAGGTACCCATAACATTTAACAGCGCAAAAACCACAAGTAAACAGCAAACTACAATAAAAGCCTTAAAATCCGACAGTCCAACAAAGTCGACCGTACATAGGCTTACAGCTTTGTCCGATCCCAAGTCTTACTCTCAAACAAGTTAATACTTTTCTTCGATTCCTAGGTTTAAATTGTACTTAACTTAAATTACTTTTCCAATTGTATTGTACTTTGAAGAAACTCGGGCTATAACTATAGTGCAATCATATAAGTACTACACCAGCGATATTAGCTCGTGGTAAAAGGTTCTTTTAAAACCTTTGAGGGAATAAAAGTTAGTGTAGTAATTGTTATTTTATCTGTGGCAGGAAGTTAGACTTAGATAATTATGTACTGTGTTCCAGCAGTGGACGAATAGAATATATATTACAACGCAGTCCCATTTTCGTACTACGTTTAAATCAAGCTAAAATAATTGTGCAAAAAGTGTATGGTATTTTTTTTATAACATTTATTGGAATTGTGAGGGGAGTACTGATAGCAAGGAAGTCAATTTTGTGGCACAAATACTATCATATGGATCGATTGTTCCGACCTATAAATTAAAAAAAATACAAAAATATAAAAATTTCAAACAAACTTCGGAAAACTTAAACACTTGTAGTACACCAGAAAATAGTCGTAGAGCAAAAATCAAAGTCCCCGTTGTTAAGTCTGCTTATGCTAGACGTTTCTTCAAAATGAAGCTTTGTAATAGGTATTTTTCGGAGTCGAAATGAGAGTGAGGAAATGGCTCCTCATACTAGATTACGATGCATGAGTCGCTACTGATCATTGAGAAATAATATGTACCTAATTCCATTTTTAAAGTTCTGTTAAATACTCACACACTTATAACTTTCGGCAAAGCTAAAGTGGCAGTGGGCTGGTCAAATTTCCCGAAGAACCAATAACCGTTGGGTAGACGAGTTTTCGAGTGGAGACCACAAACAAACAAGCAAACACAATGCACTTGTGTTTAGGCAAACGTAGTGTAGGGCGCACTGTGGCCAGGTGGAGTGACGACCTGCGAAAAGCGGCTGGAAGAAAATGGTTGAGGAGAGCTGAAGACCGAGCTCAGTGGCGTGCATTAGAAGAGGCCTACGTCCACCAGTGGATAGATATAGGCTGATGATGAACTTCGCAACTACTACGGTTATGCCTACCCTTGGATAAGTTAAGGGATAGTCTTTTGGGGAAATTCAGTGAACATTCAGTCAACATTTATATTACAAAAACGATGTCTGCGAAATATATATAATCTAATATATCTCCGTGACATTACATAAATAACAATTTTCTCACTTTGTCCTGCATTTACATAGGTATTAGAATTGTGTAATTTTGTAAAGACTAATAAAAATCACTACTTTAGTCAAAAATCTAGTCGTGCTGGTAACTTACGTAGCAAATATAGATATAATATTTGCATTCCACAGATAAATAATGCTTTATTTTATAAGAGTACTTTTGTACGCGCAATTAAAATCTTCAACTACTTGCCGATAGAATTCAAAATATTAAAAGGTAATAAAGCTCAAACATAATTTAAAAAAGTGGTTAATTTCCTAATTAATCCTAATTAATAAATAATTCCTAATTAATCTAAATCCTAGTTAATTCCCTGTTAATTTCTAAGGCTTTCTACAATTTAGATGAGTATTAACTGATTTTTGATAACTAAATGTGTGTGAATAATAAAAACAAAATGTAAGTAACTTTAATTTAAGAATTAGTTTTTAGTATGCTCACAAAAATACATTTTAAGCATAGTACAAAAAAATAATTACAAATAATGTTACATAATAACATTGAAACTACTTATAGTATGTCCGAAATGGATAGCATGTTGCGACTTTTTTTTAATTTAAGACCACATTGTACACAGTTTATTACATATATTTTTTCTATTGCTTTTTCTATACTCTTTACCCTTACATATTATAATAACACAAATAATAAATCATCATCATTTATCTCATATAATTGGAAAACTATGAATATCAAAGAATAACTTCTTGTTTTTGTATATCATCAGATTATTTTTAAAATTTTTGCAATTTGTTTTTAGTATTTGTACTGATGTTCTTATCGTAATTATGTTAAACGGCTACGATCTCCCGCCACTGTAATAATAGTACTATACGCTCCCACGAAACAGGCATGTCCTAGTTGCGGGGGCCCGTAGAAAACATACAATAACTATATATATTAGTACCTATTTATTTAGTGTATGTAATATTTAGTCAAACAATACTAGTAATGTGGTCATTATTTCGACAACCTTCTTTGGGCAAAGTCGACCTTGCCGCGCTGCTTGAATAGGCGCCAGCAAAGTTGTATGGAATTTCATTATTGTCGTCTTTTGTCGTAGCACTATTATTTATTCCGTGGATTCGTTAACCCCGAACGCGAAAAGAGAGGCGTTGTACGAGTAGCTCCAAGACGAATGGACTTATTTTGATGTTGTTTTTTTGTTTGAAAGCTGATGTGATCGTGATTGTTGTCTTTGTCGTTGTCGTTGTTGTTTTCGTTGTTGTTGCATTGTATGAGTAAATTCTTATTATACTAAGCTGGTTTTATTTAAATTCCTCGCATTGTTTGAGTAAAGCACTATACAAGACTTGGTCCGCAATGACTGCCCTGCTGGCCACCCTATGATGGCCTCGAGCTTTGCTTAGTTAAGTTCTCGGCGTTCAAGCTTGGCCATCAAGGGCTGCAATGCTGACCGCGCTGTGATTGCCTCGAACTTAACTTAGCTAACGCTCTCAATCATCATCATCGCTGCCAGCAACGCAGTCATTACAGACCGCGGCAGTAGTGTACTATTACTGTTACCTAGTGTATTTTTGTATTTTCATTATTTTAATCATGGGCGATCGATGAAGGAAAGCATTGTCATTAAAACTTGATGGATAGATACGTTAGTGTCCGTTCCCTTGGCTAGCTACCACCATCAAGCAGAATTTGTCGTCAAGCCTCAATCGCGCCACATTGCCACCTATATGTTATTCCAGGACCAAAAGTACTAATAATGTACAATATACAAAATTTCGTTAAGCCGTTAAATAGATTTTTGTCGATTGTTCGACTTCTATTCGTCGGATTGGGATACCAAGTACACCAGTTTTAAAATCAAACCCTAAGCTATCCAACACTGTAAAATGCATCGCAATTGGTGCAGTATTTTTTACGTGATGCATGAACAAACTTAACTAAACGTAAATTTGTAGTTACATCACAAAATACACGACGAACATGATTTAAAACGTTTTTATTATGTTACTTTTTTCTGTCACGTCACGTCACGTTTGTCTGACTGTCTATCGTTAGCTATCCGGCTGAAACTTTCACGGTAGCTCAAAACTCGATGACTATGAATTCAGAAAGAAAATAAAAAATGAAAAAACACATGGATATTAGATTTTTAACCTAAATTTAGTGCTTGTTAAACTTGTTTGCAGTTGGTAAACTGACCGCGACCTATATATATATGGGGAACCCTTATAGTACAACAGTTTTCCAACTGCAAAGTTAAGTTTGTGTGAAATCCTCGGTGCATGAGACCGACACGGAATTGGCCGGTTTTTTTTATTGTAAAAATAATGTAGCACCTTTACAAGACAAAATCTTAAATGTTTTCTGAACAAGGAGAAATAGTTATTTGTTATGCAAGGCTGCAAATTGATTTTTTGGCGCAAGTACTTACTATTGAAACCTGAACAAGCGAAGGATTCTAGAATTGAACCACAAGCGTAGCGAGTGGTTCAAATATAGAATCCTGAGCGTAGCAAGGGTTTCAAAAGTACGAGACGCCAAATAATCACTTTGTAATAATATAATAATAATTTCACTACTCGAATCTATTCGATTCTATTTGTTTCTGTTAGAATTTAGTCGACTCTACTCGTCTGTACTCGACCCTATTCAACCCTACTCGACTCTACTCCACTCTACTCGATTCTACTCAATTCTACTCGACCCTATTCGACTCTATTCGACTCCAATTGACTCTATTCGACTCTACTTGACTCTATTCGACTCTACTCGACTCTACTTGATTCTATTCGACTCTACTCGAGTCTACTCGACTCTATTCGACTCTTTTTTAATCTACTTTACGCATATCTACTCGACTCTACTCTTAAACATAAATTCGATCCGTTATCTCCTGATAGGACAGACAACACCAAGCATCCAACATTTGTAATTACAGGAGGTGAGTCTTAATTTACGTTCACAAACTCATTAGCACGGAGGAAGGAGGTTCGCGAGGCGAGCGTCGGATCCGTACGATCGGCGATATAAAAACTCTCGTCGGTAAATCGTACGTACGTATTAATTGGGTTTAATTGCTGCGTTAATGGTGGTTTAATTAATGTTTGGTGAGATTTATGTTGGCAAGCTTTTGGTAGACATAAATTGATGTAAGCTGAAATCTTCGGCCAGAGTTGCATGCTTTCTCGAAGGCTGATATGTACCTATGAACTGCTGGCTCCACCCCTAGGTTTTACCCGTGATGATGGCTGATGATGAACTAAACTTGTCACCAAAATTTCATCAAAATCTTTTTAGCCGTTTCTGCGCTGAGTGGTAACAAATATACATTCATACAAACTTTCGCATTTATAATACTTATTAGCTGCGCCCTGCAGTTTTGCCCGCGTGCAAATTATGCCGCCCACGGGGTGTAATTTCAATAAATCCTTTATTTGTGTACTCCTAGGATACTCAAGGAATATTTCCTCCAAATTACAAATCTCTAGGTCCAAGGTTTAGGCTGAGCGTTGTCTGTCAGTCAGTAGCTGTTTACTGACTATGTGACGCTATTGTTTTATAGGTAGACTAACAGATGCCCGTGGCTTCGCAAGCGTGGTTTGTCTGTTTTTTTTATGTTAAAAGTACTCTATGTGCTATTCCAGGACCTTAAATACCAATATACCAACATTTGATCAAATTTCCTTCAGCCGTCAACAATACTTTTATTGATTGCTCGGACAAACAAACAAACAGAAAATAGGCAAAGAACAGACACGATTTAAAAAAAAGAAGTATATTCTTGTTCAGTAGCTTATTTTAAGTACCCTAGACCATTTATTTTGTATCTCTTTGTACAGACTTTTTCGCCTTTTAATATAAGTATAGATAGAATTAGATTAGATAGGTACTCTACTTAAACTTTAGAATCTGCGGCCATGGATAAAAAAACCAGGTGGGGCTGTGTCCAGGCGCACGGCCGTTTGTTTGTCGTGAAACGTCTTCGCCACGTACAATTAATGACCACAAAAACATTCATTTAGCTCTATGCGTCCTGCCCCATCCCCCCTCTGTCTTTTGACAAAAATTAAATATTACATTATCAAGCCAATTATAAAAGCCAAAAAATTACACCTAAATTAGATCTCTGGAGCTTATTTATAGTTACAGAGTTATAAAAGCAAGACTATATAGACATTTTCGTTAAAATTCACTTTTTAATCCTGGTACCAGTATGTATCGGTGTTATTTTAAAGATGGGTCACTTCAAACATTATTCAAAGATGTTTTTACATAAATATCTAATATTCATATCTGTTTTCGACAAGTACACATAAATCACAGTAAATCATTTATCCCCAATGAAATCTGTTACGTCACGGGCACGTTGCAGCATCGTGCAATTTATGACGTCACGCACTATTAGCGACTGCGCTCCATGCTGCGTTCTCTTGCTAAATACATGCAAGGGTGACCACTAGGCAGGATTTACCCCGACTTTAAGTATAAAAATCCTCGGAAATGGGCTAGGTAATTGACGCAATTGTATACATAGACAAAAAGCTACCGCATAGAGCAAAAATGTTAGGGTGCATTCTACATAATCTATTGCACTGGCTTTAAACAAGGCAACATTTGTCGAAAAACTAGCCTGAGTAGCCTGTTTTTTTTAGGAAGTTTACATGCTATCGTTCTCTAGCCGATATTGACAGCGTCACCGTGCTGGGGGCGTGCGCAAAGGCGCATCGCCCGCCATTGCTAGCGCAGAAGGCGCTTGTTGTTGCTTGTGTCGATGTTATTTATATTAGAATGAAGGTATGTCGCTAATTACAATTTGTGACTTTGCAATTACTGTTTATTGTATAAGATATCACTTTTCCCATAATTTTGGTGAGTTTGGTAGATCTAACATTGGAATTTAAACACGAACGAAAAATGTTACATTTAATACTTTGGGAGCTTTTGTGAATTTTGCCATAGAAAGATACTGAATGATTCTCCAATTTGGTTTAGGTAAAAATCTATTAAATCGTGTAAACTATAGTGCTGATAAAGGACTAGTTTTCCCGCCCACGACTTCGTACGCGCGGACTACTGCTTATCGCAACAAAAGCATCCTATGTTCTTCAAGGATATTCAAAATCAATGCAAAAGTAGGTTTAGTACTAATGCTCTTGATGTTTTTAGTCAGAATTGTTATTTCGTTTCCATGGCAACCACAGACCATTCTGTGATGGCAACCGTTCTTTACAGGGAGTAATCAACATTTTTCAGTTTTCTCCTGGAAACTTACTGGTTTCCGGGATAAAAAGTATCTTACGTTTTATTCCAGGGTATTAGCTATCTGCATTCTAAATTTCATCAAAATCCGTCCAGCCGTTATCGCGTGAAAGCTCCCCAAACAAACAAACAGACAGACAACGTTTCACTTTTATATATTGATATGGGTGTCTCAATAAGAGTGCACTATTTCATTTAACAACTAGGTATTTGATTTAAAACACGTATTTTTTGACCGAGTTGTGTTAATTGTTTATTTTGTAAAATAGACATTCTCCGAATAAGTATAGAATACCTACAATATCCGGGCCATTGCTCTTTTCATGAAATTTTCGATGAGTTTTTGACAAAGATTTGTATGTATCTCACTGATGACACGTTGGATCTTGGCCTTGACTTCAGGAATTGTTTCTGGTTTATTCGCATAAACTCAAGATTTCACAAACCCCAAAAAAATACGCGCGGAATTAAATCGCACGATCTTGGTTGCCAGTTGAAATCAGAATTTCGTGTGATGATTTGGTTTGGAAATCGTTGCTGCAATAAATCGATTGTTTCATGTGGGGTTTGGCAGGTGGCGCATTCCTGCTGAAACCGCATGTCATCCAGATCCATGTCGTCCAGTTGAAGCGACAAAGACTCGGCCGCAAGTGGTCGCAACTTTCCCCATTTTTGTAAAGGGTTTTCACAATGATAACGCGTTTTTCTTTTGTTTAGCGCTCTATTTTTAATAATTGGAACAATCATAGGTGACAAATTTACAAGATCAGAGCTGCATGCAACATGCATGAAAATTTTTTGACACAAAATTTAAATAGTGCACTAGTAGTGTTATTGAGACACCAAAAAACATAATACAGTACGTGACCATACAGTGACGAAGTGACGGATCGTGCAGCGGAGCCGAGTTTCTTCACTAGGTAAGTGGTGGGACTGCAGTTCCGTCGCAGCCAGATATTGGTCATTTCCTTAAAATTTCTGCTTTATGCCTTGTGACATGGTTACTTCAGAGATGCGGCTTTCAGCACTGACTTGACGTTAACTGAGGCTAACTCAGTTTGCTCTGCAACGTTTATTATTGTTCAACTCGTCTCTCATCGTCTCAGAAGTTGAGCAACTTTGTGCATAACAAGACACCGCGGTGTATAAAGTGAGAGCTTGTTCAAATGTTTGTTGACGAGTTTTAACTAGTTTAAGTGGAAGAAGGAATAATGTGCTGGTTCACAAGTGATAATATCGCAGTGATTTTCACGCCTCTTCTGCCAACGTGTCTTCCTTATCATTAGCACATAATAAATAATAGTAATTTTTAGCCTTATTATGGTCCCACTGCTGGGAAACAGGTGTCCTCTCAGAGAGGAGCGAGAGAGAGAGAGAGAGAGAGAGAGAGAGAGAGAGAGAGAGAGAGAGATATGGATAGAAAGAGAGGGAGAGGGAAGGGAAAAGAGTACCACCACGAAGATCTACTACGGAAAAGATAAATAACTATTCAAACAATAAACATTAGATAACTATTAACCAAAAATAAATAATAGTTTAAAAAAACTAAAAACACGCTTTATATAGAAAACCAAAATAAAAAATAGAAAAAAAAAATTAATAGTGTAAATAATAAAAAAATGTTTTATTTAAAAAAAAAAAAACTATTTTTTAGTTTGGTTTTCTATATAAAGCGTGTTTTTTTAGTTTTTTTAAACTATTATTTATTTTCTACTTTTTAGTTTTTTTTCTTCGAATTATTGCATTGTCATCGGTCTTTGACAGGTGTGCAAAATTTGAATGAAATCTGACCGTTTAAAGTGGGTCAAAGAAGCGTCCAAAGGAGTCGGTTACAAACATACAAACATACAAGTGAAGCTAATATAAAGCGTATAAAAAAGAAGAAAATTTATAATTGTAATAATTGTCATTAAAAGCAATCTATATCAGACAACTTTGGAAAGACAACTTAAATAGACATAAAATGGTTGTAGGACATTAACCTTTCATTTCTGTTATTTGTTTTCTTGCCTACAAATCTGGACTAAGGAGGATTACTGCATTAATCATCAACGACTCTCATGGCGGAAGTAATATCGCATACCACCCAATCCTATGCGAAAAACATCACAATCCATTACGACTCATAAAATGACTCGGCACATTTTCAGTAGACATCAACTCGTAACAACCGTAGCTAGAAAGTTCCCAACTTCCTTCCTCAGTCAATTTCGTGCACAAAAACAATCTGACATACCCTCTGACGTCAGAGATTTCCAATGTGTTCCCCGACATCACTCATGGCACTGATGCAGAGGGAATAGACTCCGTAAATTAGTCAAATTATTATTATGAAACCAAGTGGTGCCAGTGCCACATATTTTGGCACTGGTACCACTTGGGTTGCCATATAATTCTTAGCTTTTGTTGAGAAGAAATCTATACAGCTGTTCTCAATATACACGATACGTGAAAAGAGTATCTTATCGATGGTACTAACAGTTAACCATTGTTGAGAAAGTATGGTTAATTTTGGACATAATTATTGAGCAAGTTGGAAACAAACTAAAATAGCTGCTCAAGAAATAGGTGTTATGCGCTTAAGTAACGCTAATTTCGAGCATGCAATGATGATCTTCTTGTTGTATCTGTTTCCTCTATATTTGAGAAGTTAGTATTGCCACCCCATGCCATTTCCCTTGAAAATTTCCCCGTGTATTTTCCTCTGTGAAAGAATGCACTCAGGGTTAGCTCAGGGTAGATATTAAACTCAAATCATGCGAGGGTGGCGCACTTAAGGTAAGGGTAGTGGATGCAGATGTAGCCTGAGAGGTGTAGGTGGAAAATAATTATGGTTGAATGGTGTTCGTCTGGTAGAAGGTATATGTTTTATATGTCATTGTAAAAATAAACTTGTGTCGCTTATAGCGTAAGATAAACAAATTAAATTTTTGTTTCTTTTTCCCTCGAATGTTAAGGTTGCGGCGAACAATGAATTGCCCATAAAAACGTGATACCAAAATCGTTTGTATTTGGAGTATATTTCCACTAGATTTTGGAACGTTTGTATGGGCAACTCATTGTTTGCCGGCCACTTAAAGGTTTTCGTAAAGTAACATATTAAGCTACCCTACTTAATGCTATGAGAACTTAATCCAATTTCAGGACTTTTTCTGAAGATTGTTCTGAAGCGTATTTAATATTCACAAATTGAATTCACATCCATATTAAAACCAACATTAAATGTTTATTTAAATATTAATCTGCGCGCAAATAGACTGGTTTTTGTCTCATAAACATTATGTACCTACTAACTACTTACAGTGCCAGTACCTTCATTATTTAATTATAATATTATTTGATTGTTTAAGAAAAAGCTTTTAAGCTAAAAATCAGTAGTGTCTAGCTCTCAAACTACAAACCTCAAACGCTACAAACTCACAATGTCCGCCTATCGCCTGCAACTAATGTCCGAGAGACAACTAATGTCACAGGGGGCCACACTGGCTCGGGGTACGTCCTGTCATTGCCGCTTTAGGGATGAGCTTCCAATACACCCTCAAGTACCCGCATGTAGGGTAATGGGCCGGAACGAATTGGCAACATTGTTTCAACATTGAATTTTAATGATCGATTTACGATTGTTTGTTTTGATTAAGCCAATAAGTTTCAAAAGACAAAAACTAAATGTATGTACCTATATTTACTTAGTCAAAGTGTATGCATACGGGTTATATTATACGATTATGTGGAACAAGACAGGAGATTGCCCGAGTAGCGGTTTTATTAAATCAGTCCATAAGGCCGCACCGCACCCTGGGCAAAGCAGGTAAGCTAATCTGGATAAACAATACGCGTGGCAGAAATTTTAATTGGAAATTATCATTGTAAAACAAGTGTTGGAAAATGGATAATTGATATCTAGTTCTTAATCCTGGTTCGGTCCTAGGCTCCGCACCAACGACTTTTCTGTGTTGTGTGGTTTTCCATCGCTCCGTGCTTCGGAAAGCACTTCAGTTTAAACTATCAGTCCCAGCTATTATTGATTAATAGCAATCGTTAAACCACGTAAGATGCCCCCGGGCGGCCTTACAAACTCTGACCAGAGGCCAGCACTGCCTCTTCAACAAATAAATCCTGTTTAATTTCTTTGCCGGAAGCTGAGGCCAGAAGTAGGTAGGTACTTAAATATATTAACCTTAGAGTATTTAAGCTTCTAGTTTTACTCACTGCACGTGGATAATCAACCGACTTCAATAGGAGGTTCTCAATTCGACCCGTATGTTGTTTTGTATGTATGTTACGCAATATCTCCGGCAATTGTGGATTGATTTCCAAAATTTTTTTTTTAATGGATTGGGTATATAATGGTAATAATGGATGTCTCAGGGGTAGATTCATTTAAATTTCATGAAAATATTCCACCTCTAAGGGTGGTAAATCAGAGGATGACTTAATTTTATTAACTTTCACCCACTTTATGACGCTATATCTCCGTCAAATATGGGTCGATTTTGAAGTTTTTGCTTATAAGGATATGCCTTAAAGTATGGTCCCATATATATAATTTAGTGAAGATCTGATGAAGACCTTTGGAGATACAAAGGAACTCCTCAATGGATAACAGCAATACTTGCGATTGCTGTAATCGCATGTTCATGTATTTATTGTTCACGCCTCTCAAAATAGGGACATGAAATAAACTAAAAAAAAAGAATAATTTTCTTAAATCTAACCAAATCAACGGCACAGACTTCCTTAACTGTTTCCCACATAAGATTATTTTATTCATTTTGAAGTCGGTTTTTGTTTTTTTTTTTTAAGTTTATTTTATTTAATGCTTAAATTCAACTTAGAACTAATTCTCACTTCAAATTATAAATAAGTTAAATAAAAGCTTTTATGAGTTTTTTTAATGAATGTCATTTTTAGGGAAAAAAAATGCATTTTCACTTTCTGTTCTAAGTTTTTTTTGTTTTTTCATCTGTATGTGAGCTGCCCTGAAAGTTTCAGACGGACAACTATTCGGGAAGTGCTCAAAATTTGAATTGCAAGATTCCAGGACAGAAAAAATACATATATTTTTACAAGTGAAGTTAAAAAAGCTTCTAATAAAATGAACATGTTTTAAAATCCATGAGAGAACAGACTGGAATGAAAACAGAAGCCAGCTATGAAAAAGGTTGAAACAATGGAGTTCTTTGCAATCACAATAACTGCAGAAAAAAATAATTATTCACTTTGAAAGTAGTACCTATTCACACTTTTGCATTACAGAGTGTATGTTGCGAAGTTGAAGATCTTGAATGTTCTTAAACTCGTTTCGATTTTTGAACCTTTGAAGGACCTCTTTCTTCTACGTTGCATGTTGGTTTGAAATAAAAGTAATGACGTATCTATATGTCTCCTTCACTTTTTTAAAACCTACTTTGTTAAAAATATGAAATACTAAGGAAAATGTAGTATTTTTACCCGACTACTGTAAAGCAAGGGAAGGGTAATGAGTTTAGCAGTCTATGTATGTATGTATGTATGTATGTATGTATGTATGTATGTATCTACGTATATGGGTATGTGGATGTCCCACCATAGCGTCGCCCCTATTGGTCAGATTTTGACAAGCAAGGTGTCAATCAGTTTGTCTTCAGGTATAGAGTGTCTTAAACTATTTTTTCACCCAACTGCGGTGAAGTAAAAATATTGTTCAAACTAAAAAAATGACCGATTTTGACATGCGAGATGTCAATCGATTCGTTTTCATTTATAGAGTGTCATAGGCATTTTTTTAGCCGACTACGGCAAAGCAAAGGAAGGGTTATGTGTTCAAACTAAAACCTTGGTTCTATTTTGTCAAACGAGGTATCAATCGATTCGTATTCTTCACAAGAGAGTCACAGGCTATTTTTTACCCGACCGTAGTCGGGTTTTAATTTTTGAACTTATTTCTTGTTATTTCTCTTGTACATAAATCTTATTCATTTTAACATTAAAATAGTAAAAGTAGCTATTATACGAAGCCTAGGTAGGAGAGAGGGTAAAATAATTATTTCAGGTTATGTTCATACACCATCAGCATCAGTCCTGTATATGGAGAAGTTTAACTTGTATTAATAGTATCTAGGTTCCTCTTACGAACTAATGAAATTACTCGTAAAAGAGTCAGTCAATTGTTTCATTTTGTTAAATGTGCCAAATTCAGCTCAATTTGCACATGAAAAGGTTTATTTTTAAGTTATAGTAACTTATAGTTCAAGGTATAATTTGTTTAATTTACTAATTGATATAAATATATTATAATTAAAGATATTCTCCTTTTCAGGATTCATGTATGTTGTACGTATGTGAGTTTTTATTCCACCATAACTTTTCAACAGATTTAGATGTATGGAGTATCGTTAGAATCCTTACATCATCCCAAGTAACATAGGCATTTTTTTTTTCAATGTTCTGTATTTTGGCTGTATGGCTGCATTTTAAATAGCAAAAAAATACTTTCTTTATTTGGTATCAAATTACAGGCTAGTTCAGCGACTCGTCCCACAACAAAGTCGTCCCAATGGGACGAGTTACTGAATTTAAAAATTATTATTTTTTCGGTTCAGTAACTCGTCCTATTGATTTATCCCCCATTTTTTTCAACAAAATCTACACTAAGTAAGGTCAGCAACAAAAAAGGTTAGTTTTTTGTTAGGTTTGTTTATTTGATTTCATTAGGGAAATGACTTATTTAATAGAAATAGAATTTAATTACAATAAGAAAGAGATAACACTACTTTTCCTCGCACTTTTAGACAAAAGATTTAAGGACAAGCTAGTTAGAGCTATTCGATAAATTCAAATTAAATTCAAATTCAAATTAATTTATTGTAATAAGAACGGTGAGACCAATTAAACATTATTACACAATAATTTACCAAAAAATTCATAAACATATTTCAAATCAATTAAGAAAATTATAACATAAAGTATTACAAATAAAATAATCAAATGTCAAAAACCTTAAAAATCAAATATAAACTATAAATTAAAGGTCAGCAGATGTCAGGTCAAAATTAAAATATATAAACAATAACACAATGATCAGTCAATGATAATACAATTCCAAAATTAAACATGTTCACAAAAAGACAAACAAATGGACAGAACCGTTTCCACTTGTCATAAAATAAGTCAATATCAGGGTTGACAACCAGGAGTTCATTGAGGTTACTCAGGGACCGGCACAGGGGGGAATTGGCTCGGGCCACGGTGCGGCAGCCAGAGACAGCGAACAGCCTATGTCTTCTGCTGTGCCTGTGTCGCACATCATTGTCCGGAACGAACAACCTGCACATATGATCGTGCAAGTCAGTGGAGTCAAGGGACCGGACCCTCTGAGAACCTTGCAGCAAATTGTGAGCTGGTCTGATAAACTTCTCACTTCAAGTGAATTAAAACCAAGCTGACCAAGCAAGAACTTAGTGGGATAGACGTATGGGTAGTAACCGTAAAGTCGCTTATACAAGGATCGCAAGAAGGCTTTTTGCACTTGTTCCAGCATCAGCGTGTATGTAACATGGTGAGGATTCCACACACATGAACTTGATTCTAACTTGCTCCTCACAAGGCTTTTAAATAAGGTACGAAACACCTGTGGATCCAGGAAATCCTTGGCATTTCGCAGAACAAATCCCAAGCGATGGAAAGATTCTTTGGCAATGCTTGCAATGTGAACGCGAAAAATGAGGCGGCGATCAAAAGTTACTTCTAAATCTTTAATATATGTCACTCTATTAATATAAATGTCGTTTAAATTATAATTAAAATGAATTGGATAATGTTTGCGGTCGAAAGTCATAATATTACATTTATCCGAATTAAATTACATTTTATTATTCACACTCCATTCATAAATTGAATCAATGTCATTTTGCAAATGTAGGCAGTAATCCTGAGATTTAATCTCTATGATGAGCTTCAGATCGTCAGCGTATAAGAGACATTTAGAGTAAATCACTACCTTAGCCACTCACACCAGATCGAGTGTGATATGGTTCTGAAACGTAAGTTCCATGTCTTACATATTGTGGGCGGTCTTCCAAATAGTCAGAGAAAAAATTAAGAAAACGGGGAGTAAAACCAATGAAGAAAAGCTTATGCAAAAGGATGTCGTTGTCAATTCTGTCAAAGGCTTTCCGAAAATCAAAGTACACTACATGCACCTGCACTCCACAATCCATGGCATTCGAAATGTATTCAACCAGGCCAAGAAGGTTCGTATTGACGGATCGCCCTGGCCTAAATCCATGCTGTTCGTCCCCAAGATATTGCTTTATTTGGACATATATTTGTTTAAGTAGTATATATTCGAACACCTTAGCGGGCGAACATAAAATAGGGATGGGACGGTATTCTTCAACTACGGTCTTGTTACCACTTTTGGGTATAGGTGTCACCCTCGATAATTTCCATTGTGTAGGGTATGTGCCGTTTCTGAGAGAAAGCTTAAAAATATAATAAAGAAGCAAAATTAAGTTCTCTTTATTAGCCTTAAGGATACAGCCAGGCAGGTTATCAGGTCCTGATGAACTACCCGGCTTCAGCTTGTTAAGGCCGCACTCAATGTCATTGGGTGAGAGAGGGGGCATATTTAGATAACCGCCACATAAAGCTTGTTCACAATAGGCATTTGGATTCAACGAGGACAACTCGTCAAGAAAAACACCTGAAAAATCATTAGCAAAGGCTTCAGCGGCCTCGACGCCAGTATATGAGGTGCCTTCATAGGATACGCAGTGTTCAAAACCACCTTTGGATCTAAGACTGTTAACATGGCTGCAAAAATGTTGGGGGTGAAGCTTTAAATTTTCCTCAATTCGCGCCATGTGTGTTTTGTACGCCTGTGAAATACGCGTTTTCAAGTTTGCACGCAAATCAGAAAACTCTTTATATATAGAAGCACACTTAGATTTAGTTATTAGGTAAGTGCAGGCTCACCGTTATCTCAAGCGGGGGATGGTAGGCATCGGGCGGGACGAGACCGTCAGCGGCGATAACACAAATTTGTTTCACCTGAGACTCAATGCACTCACGCGCCAACACTACGTCAAGTTTACTACCACGAGAATTAATGATATCATTATATTCCATAAGATTGCAGTATGTCAAAAAGTAACAATAATAAATACTTATATTTACGGACGCACTATTCATGTTTATGTCACCAAGAATTATAATTTTACAATACATATCATTGATAAAAGATTCTATTTTGCAAAATAAATTCAAGTAAATGTCGTCAGTAGCACTCGGACTTATATAAACCACACAAACAATAAAAGAAGTACCGCGGTAAGAGAAGGAAGCCCACAGGTCTTCCCCAGATTCAGTCTCAAGCTCACGCCGACGCTGCAGGGTGATGCCTGGCCTTGCGGCTAATAAAACTCCACCACAGGCCATGATCTGATCTCGCCGTAGAACTGACCAGTCAGCAGGAACGATTTCAGCGTCTTCTACAGATATTCGAGGAACGTTTCAGATAAAGATCAAATTGTATTGCAGGTAGATTAGTGTGTAGTCGTTATTATCTGTATATTTGAGCAAATATCTGGGCCTTCGTTTGACAAACAGTGCAGCGTTGTAAGATTTAATTATTATAACATTACAAGTAATTATAACGTCTATTAGTTGATCTTATTTCTAACAAGTGCTCGTATACATAAACTTGAGATTGTAAAAGTAAGCCAAAAAATTCATTGTATTGCAGGTAGAGTAGTGTGTAGTCGTTATTATCTGTATATTTGAGCAAATATCTGGGCTTCCGTTTGACAAACAGTGCAGCGTTATAATATTTATTTATTATAACATTACAAGTAATTATAACGTCTATGTGTTGATCTTATTTCTAACAACTGCTCGTATACATAAACTTCGGATTGTAAAAGTAAGCAAAAAAAGGTTATGATGTTTAAAATACTCACTTAAAATGCTAAAGACTCATGGTATTACAAGGTCACTATGAACTATATATAAACTAGTCATGTTACATAAATGACATGTTAATTTTAAAATTTATTTTATTTTCATATCATGTTCATTCACATAACAGATACGAGTAAAACATATTTGTTTTATATTGCTGACAGAAATGGGTTGGTTTAAACTATATAAAATTGTAGTTGTCTAAATCTTCACTAAAATTATAAATTATTGATTAAGTTTGTTGTAAATTTAAAAGCTAATAAAGATATTAAAGCTAATCTCTGAAACTGCTGATTTGAATCTGAAAATTCTTTCACTGATAGAAATTTACACTATTCTAAATGGACATAGACTAGTTTTTTCATCGCAAAGTTTCCGTGGGATAACAGAAACACTACGGGCAGAGACGAAAGGCACGGTAACTAGTATTTAATAAATTGGAATGAATTACTGGTGGATAAATGTCACAACCAGAACCTTTGACTTTACATAAGCAAGAATTAAATTAGATTGCATCACAAAGAAGCAGGTTTCTTCTTCTTTGCAGAGGCTACCAGTATGACGAATTCAACAGTTTGGCAATTATTATTGTTGATATCTTTTATTTATTTAAGACTGATTTTAAAATAATTGTATTGTAATGTTGATTTCGTGATCATTATGCAATTATAAATTACATATGATTTTGTTATTATATTTTGTACACATATGTTATTCAAAACTTTATTCAGACTTTTATCAATCCTGCGCTCCGCGGTTTCACTCTAATATATGTTTTTCCAGGACCTAAAGTATAAAATTTCATCCAAATCCGTTAATGTTTCTTCATAAAAGAACCACCACTATTCAACCTTTTACTATTCAACCCTGAGATTAAATTTCGCCGTAACTTTAAAAAATGAATTAAACCTTTAATTTACTCAATATTTCCTCTTAATTTCAAATGTCTAGGTTATTAAGCTTAGGTTGTGTGTTTTATGTCAGTCGTCAGTCAGTAATTCACGGTTAATTTTACAGGCATATAAGATAAATGATTTAAAGATTATGTTGTCTACTGTACTAAATCCATTCCGATTTATAGAATAAAATCAATGGGACGAGTTACTGAACCGAAAAATGAATACATTTTAAATTCAGTAACTCGTCCTATTGAGACGAGTGTCTTGTGGGACGAGTTGCTGAACTAGCCAAATTGAAGGCCTTGATGAGCACATTACACCAATATAAAATTAACCGTCCCCGTAAGACGGGTTTATAATTAAGCGAAAAAATTTCAGCATGTAGTACCTTGTCAAGGTAGCTGAACTTAGTAAAGGCAGGTGCCGCGTAGAGGCACGGAATGATGCGGGTTCGAACCCCATCCGTGATTCGAATTTTTCGTTTAGAAAATTATTAGTTAATTATAATATATAATTTATTGAGTTAACTCAAAACTTGTCTCTAAACATGACTGCCCTGCCAAAAACGAACTCAAAAGTCAAAACAAGAGATAAATAAAATTGACATTGCAGACCTCTTAGATTAAAAGTATTCTACAGAATTTTATTTTTCCCTTGTTTTTTACTTTTTAGTTCATTTTAGGCAGTCGTGTTTTTAGTTTTTTTTATAGTAGATTGTATTACTAGGGAGCAAAATAATATTTTGCTGGCGAGGGCGCTATTTTGAATCCAGAGCGGAGTGAAGGATTCTTTAGTAGAATCCTGAACGTAGCAAGGGATTCAATATACGTCGCCCGAGGAAAATAATTCTGCGCCCGAGTGATACACTCTACTTTCATCCCCCTCTATGAGAAAAAGAAATAAAAGGCGCTTGTAGAATCTTTACAGCTCATATATTAATTAACAAGCACAAATTAAAAATGTACATAAAATAAATAATAAATAAATAAATCATTTATTGAGTTAAAACAAAAGTGCATAAGGTACATTATTGACTTAAATATAACATAGTAAATGCAAAAATTATGTTAGTAGATGCAAAATTGTACCTCAGTTGAAACACTGTTCCCCACACTAGGAATAAACCTGTATCGTGAGGTCACAGGACTCTTCTTTGGCGCCAACATTGTATTACTACAGTACCATACTAATTTAATAAAGTTGTATTAAAGGTCTTGTTTTATTAACCAAAGTATAACAAAAATATAAATATAAATAGGGAGCATTAACAAAAAACAAGAATTGCTTTACCAGATAATATAAGAAAGTAGTAATCGGGTGATAGTAGTGTGTTATATACGCTATAGTATATGAATGGGTGGAGTTTGTATGTGTATGAGATTTAAAAATAGAATGTACTATTTTTTAAATATGATTAAGATGGAATTGGTGCGAATTTAAAAATCAATGTGACTGAAAATTGTACTGCTTACATTTAGGTGAACAATTGTGATATTACTTTGTAGTGTAAAGAAAAGCAGGTTACTGACACTCGCTCAATTGACTCCTTGCTACATTCTTGTTTTCTAGAGTCGCTAAAGTAGTGTCGTTATAGCTCGGGCTCCAAACTAACACTCGGTGCAGAAATGAGTCACTTTCCGCTCGATGCAGTAATCTACTATTTTTATTTTGGTTCATTTTAGGAGGGCAGTCGTGTTTTTGTTTTTATATATATATATATACATATTACGTGGACATTATTTGACTTGTAATAAAAAGCTGTGTGTGTAACGTATAGTATTAACTTGGAACTATCTGAAACTAATTTCCCTAACAATCATTTCCGCTTATTCTCGTTTACAGTTGCCTGCAGACATTCAGAAACCTATAAACCACGCAAAGGATTTAATATGACGTACGGCTCTCATCGAACCACGGGAGCTTTGACTTATAAATAAGTAACGGCAGATTCATGGTGAACCGAAGTCTTTATATTAAATTCCGATATGATTTACGATAGTCCTAGTCTTTCATCGGAGGTTGTATCGAACAGTGGGAGTGAAATGTTGCTGGAAAACGGTGGAAATGAATTGTTACCGTCTATTGGAAAATTCTATCAGAATTCAGAAACATTTAACACAATGAAAAATATGGTACGAAATATAGTACAAGTGTATGGTGTACAATAAAGTGCAAGTTACCAATTTTTTATCGCGACTAAAACATTTCGTTTTTTATCTTTGATATGCAGTTTGTGTTATCATCTAGTTTATTACGTTTTGTTGCGGTTTTTTGAGTTTTTCTGAGATTATCACTGGCCTATGTCTCATTGAAATTCTCAAATGATGATCAGATGATACACATAAATATAATAAATATAATAAATATAACTATGATTTTAATAAATTAATATGTATTGGGATGTGATATTTTTACCTAAAACCAAATGAACCTACTGAAAAGCTTTGACATAATTGCCACGTTTGCTTTAAACCTATGAGATAAAATACTATTGTATCGCTTTAATATAAATAATTTAAAAAAACCTGTAACGATTGCTGCACCGTAGATGCCGCAGTGCATCGTGTCGCCGCATCAAATTGCAGCTACGTCCGCCCGTAGCCTAGATTTTATTCAGAGATCTAGATTTGCTGGAAATGAAAGGTCATTTATGTAGGTATGGGTATCCTGAGAAGTACAACATTTACTCGTTGAACAAACAGAAAGGTCGCGAATAATACAAACTGAAAGAAAAACTATCAAGTAGGTACTTACGGCGAATAGGCAAAGCATTCATTATTCTTTGTCAATTGCTAATCATCATCATCATTATCAGCTTTTATTCGTCCAATAAACGACCACCACTGGGGACGACCACCGCAACGCTGGGTGGACGACGTCATGCGACACCCAGGTCATGACTGGATGAGTCGGGTATAAGACCGCCAGGAATAGAAGAAGAGGGAAGAGGCCTACATCCAAGATTGGATAGTGGAAAGGCCCCCATGATGATGATGATTATGATGCGTCCAATGCTGCACATAGGTCGTCACTCCACCTACCTGGAGGAGCCAAAAAAACAACTATTGAGACCTTGATTGGACCCCCACTCAAGGTCTCAACAGTTTTTTTTTATTATTACTAACTAGGTAATCGTTTGACCACAATTTCACCTGATGGAAAGCGATGATGTGGTCGAAGGTGTAGCACGCTTAAATGAAGAAGCGTATAAGGCTTTGTTCTTATACGAGGTATTTCAACCGTAAAAGGGTGGCGATTTTCCGATCGCTTTGCCTTGCTCTGTATATAAATGAGTATTAGGGTTATATAAATAGCTATATATAGCTTTACGCTTTACGCTATATATATATCTTTCGCCTGCGTTTTCCTCCACGCGGACTACAGTTTATCGCGCACATAAAAAAGCCTAATGTTCTTCTAGGATATTAAAAACCAATGCAAATGTATTTAAATGTAATTTAGACACACTTGTTATTATTTCGTTTCCATGGCAACCGTTACTTACAGCGAGTAATCAACATTTTCCAGTTTCCCCGTGGAAACTTTCAATTTTCCGGGATAAGAATTATTCTATGTTTTATTCCACGGTATAAGCTATCTCCATTCCAAATTTCATCAAGATCTGTCCAGCTTTTATCACGTGAAAGCTCGCCAAACAAACAAACAAGCAAACAAACAAACAGACAACGATTCAATTTTATATATTGATGTGGACTTTTGTCTGTAAGGCATTTGTAGTATTTTGTGAGTTTTTGTACCTATGTATCCAATATTCTGATTCCGTGTTGACCGTGTTATTTGTAGGCTCACTATCTTTAGGTTTTCATGACTCCACTTCATGTCTATTCTGTTACCACATCCAGTTGCCTACAATAACCCAGCGTACCATCCAACTGACCCAGTTTTTTTATTTAACTTCAGAGAGAATGAAATTGCTCGGAGTAGGCTCTCTGTGCTACACTTTTTGTTTTCATATTACAGTGGCTTACATAATAATGAAATGGCTACATTCGCAGCATTCTAGTGATGAGTGTTGGTAAAAGGCTTTTGTGCTCGCTTGCCGGTGCTTTTCCGCAAAGTCGGCTGTTGTTTTTTAGTGCAGTGCTGTTTAGAGGATTTGCCAGATATTCAGCCACCAAGCAAAAGTCACATAGTTGGACTAGGTACGTATTCGTCCGAATCACATTCCGAATGAAAATGAAAAAAAACGGAATCTTTATAGGATCACTCGAGTGTTTGTCTCTCCATCTGTCACGCCCAGTTTTCTCCGAATATACTGGACCGATTAAATTGAATTTTGGTATACTTATGAATGTCGGTGACGTAAACACGAAGGTGAAACATAAATTAATTAATTTTGAGTATGGGGTGGGTCACTTTAGGGGAGCAAATTAGAAAAAATAAATGTACAATCTGTACAGAGTGATATAGGTATCTAATAAAAGAAGTTGTTGTGAGGGTCTCAATTTTTTATAGTTTTATAATAAATAGTTTTTTATTTAAGAAATACATAGAGAAAATAAACCATTAACCATAGCTCCGAAACTACGGAGACTATAATTTTGAAAGAAATACAGAAAATAGTTCTTTACTCATAGATTACAGGAAAACTTATAAGACAGCTATGATTTTTAAATAAAATTGCAAATCTCCCAATATTGTGAGATAATATATTAATCGTAGGGACGTTCAATCACGTGAGTTCCACTCGCACTACTCCGTTTTTTTTAAATATTGGCTTCATGCTGCAGTTATTATCATGTACCATAGTACCAATCATAATTGTGTACTCAGACGTAAAGGAGATATCCTTCCTTACTCCGTACTGGCATCCGTAGGGAGTGCATTCGACTGTGCACCCAAATTGGCAACGGATGATACCACAGAGCTGAGATGATAAGATAAATCATATCTAATAATTTTCTAAAGGAAAAGTTTGGATCACGGACGAGATATGTATTTATGGAAGTTAATTGCAATAGTAGCCGTGTTCGGTTGGTCAGTTCAGCAACTACCAGTAGATGGCGTTACCGTCCCCGTAAGGTGAATTTAGTAACAAAAGATATGCAAAGGTATATAATCCGCGATCTGTGGTATTCAAGGCTTTTTCCTTAATCGCTCTCTGAAGCCACCTGACTACGGACCCGTTCTTAGGCCTGCCAGGCAGCTTGGACTAAGCACAGTCAGGTGGAACCTCTGCCCAAATGGATAGAAGTGCAGTAACAATTAAAGTATCATAATTGTTGTGTTAGCTGTTAAGACTTGTTGAAGAAAATATAAGAAAATGTTAGTGTGTGCCCGAAAAGTTTTTTCACACAACAGTACGCAATACAATGATAAACGATTATTATTTTTTTTTCTTACCCACGACGATGCACGACAATAGAACTTACGGAGACGGTATCACAGGTTATAATTTACAATTCAAAAATACTGTTTATTATATTAGATATATCTACAAATTGTAATTTATCAAGCACACACTAATGAAACAAATTGGGGCTAAGGGCGGAATTAAAGGCGGATTTTTCAACGATTAATTAAAACAAGGAAAGGGTCGTCCTAAATAATATAAAGGTCGTTAGGAGTGCAGCCAAAGGGTCATTATCTTTGGGGTATGGGGTGTGGCCACAGTGTTAGAGAGTACAGATAAGTAATCAAATCAAATGGTTCCGTCAAACATTGGATAAAGATTATACCAACTACAATAGGTAGTGAAATGAAGTCAACATTTTTGTTCTAAAAAAAAAACACCTGGCTATTTACTGTCACTTTCAAACTTAATTAAAACGAAAGAGATGGCAATAATTTAGGAGCGGACACAAAAATAAATTTTCTTAACCTTTGAAATTAAGAAAATTTATTTTTGATGTCAGCTTCTTGGAATGAGATGGTTGGAAGGAGATGGTATTTGCCCAGCAGTGGGACAGAGACGAAAAAAACTTTGAAGTTCCTTCCTTGAGGAGAAGATACGATGCCAGTGAAGAACTGTGGACCCGCTCTCAGTCACACTCCAAATTTAGAACAAACGAATATCTATTTTTTCAGTTGGAGCAATTAGAAGTGAAGACCTCTCGACCTCTCAAAGGGTAAGAGGACCTGAATAAAAATAAAACGTTATCGGCTTGGGGAATTAATTTATCGCCTTGATGAGAAACAGATATATTAGGTAAGAGTACGTGCGTTACTTCCATAATCGTCTCAAAACCGGACAACTTAATATAACTTTAACTATATTGTACATGTTAGACGATTAAGTTTACGTTACTTTCATCATCGTCTCAAAAACCGAAATAATTAGTGTAAATTTAACTAAATTGTACTAAAAAAATAAAAAAAACATACATTTTCCTAGTTGAGCGTGGTTTAGCCATAGTCCGTGCCGCTGCCTCAGACTAATAGTAATAAGTCAAAATCATGGTCCAAACAATGTTGTGAAAATTTTTGTTTTCCGGTTAGCTGAATATAATATATACATATTATATATATATTAATTTAACCTAATCTTGCATGAGTGTTGGAAAATTAAATACTGGCTTAATCAAATATCTTTAAACATAGCTGTATACATAAATTAAGCGTAGATACATAAAATAAACGAGCACAAATTAAAAATGTATACAACTCCGACCCCCCACACACCCCATTATAGCTAAGAACCATCTCGATAACATAGTGTGTATGTATGTAACTTATAAAACCCCTCTCTTTTCGAGTTCGGGGGTTAAAAAACAAGATGCTGGTGGCACAATATCGAACCTTTCTAAGTCCCAAACGTTTATGTCCCAAACACATTATATTTTCTTCCCTCTTAAGACCTCTTCTTGAATATGCTAATAGGTTTACAAACACCATGTTTATGTGCCAAGCTTCTTAAGCGATTCAGAATCATCGGATTTTCTCCAAAGTTGCCACCAAGTTACAATGCATGAGGTAAACAGTAGATCAACTCCGTAACACGCATGATACTTACATAGCATATCAGATAGAAATATTAATATTTGATTTGTTTTTGAATATAGAGGTTTTTTTTAAATAATAATTAACTAAATAATTATTAATTAATTAATAATTAAAAGTCCATGTGTGTCTACTAAAGCTTAAATTTTAAGTGGGCAGATCATAGTTGTAAAAATAAGTCATATCAGTTTGTACGAAGTACATGTAACTTTTGCTGACGCCCGCGATTCCGCGGGCGCGGCGTTTTGTATCATTTTTATTAATAAATCAGTCTTCGTTTAGCTACGGACTCGAGTGGTTTTATTTACGCCACTCTTTATCATATCAAAACTCTTCCCGGACTATCATCCCTTAGTGTACGGACTTACAACCCCCTAAATATTTTTTTTGACCTACTTGCCTTAATTGTCATACTTGCGTGGTTCACACTGTGAAGTTATCGTATCAGTGCAGCGAATATCGGAGTGCAGTAAATTTACTGTGGACATTATCATATGTTATCAAGAGTCTTGGGTTAGGAGACCCAGGGCGCGCAATTCATCAGTTTCGGGTGCAACCCCGAAACATCAGCAGTGACTTCGGCGAGCTACAGCTCGAGGTTAAGCTTCAGCATATCAGCAAGGCTCGCAGATACGAGTCTGCTTTATCATCAATTCAAGTAAGCCCATTCCTTATACTTTACAATAATGGAAACGCTTATTCGAAGACAATCAGACATCATAGCCAATATCATCAGTATCAAGGTAAATTTTGGAAAAGTTTCGGCGGTTAAAAAAACAACCGATTACATTAAAAAACGGCTAGAGACAATCGACAATCTCTAGGGAGAGTTTCAGGCCAACCACACCAAAATATTGGATGAAGTGGCTGATCATGAGTATCTCACAGAAGATACATATCAATTAGGCAAGGATCTATATGATGGTTTGCGTAATACCTTATCAACTTATGGCAGAAGAGTTAATCTACCCAACCTGAAGGAGAGGTGGATGAATTATTATCTCTTCAAAGGACACATTTCTGACCATTTGACAGAACATTGAGATGCATAAACCTAGAGCAAATATCAGAGAAGTGGGAGATAGAAGGCAAATTAAACAAAATTCAGAGTAAGTGGAAGGAGATAGAAAACAACCACATCAAAATTGACAACATCTTATGTAGAAGTGATATCACATACGATGAAGAGTTTGAACATTTTGAAAAATCTTTCGAATACATAGAACGTACCTTAAACAGAAAATTATCATCAAAAAGTCATCTGGAAAATTCAACAATACAACTAGATATCCCTATTTTTACGGGAAAATATACTCAATGGCCTACCCTTTTTGATTTATTTGGTGAGGCGATTCACAACAACAACTCGCTAACAAATGCGCAGAAAGTTCAATATTTAAAAAGTGAAGTGCGAGGGGAAGCTGAACGACTGGGAAATCCTGGTTCATAGATATAACAATGAAAAAATTTTTTTTTTCCAAACAAATTGAGCTATTTTAAATCAGAACAATATAAAAAAAACAGACAGCATTCGAATTGAGAAAATTATATGACACAACAACGGAAAGCATTCATTCCATACATAACCTTGGCGTAGATACATCCTCATGGGATCCACTTCTAGTCCACCTACTTTGCAAAAAGTTGGACCCACAGACATACGCTGATTACAAGGAATCTCGAAAATCGCCAAGGCAATTGGCGTCTTTAGACGAGTTCTTAGCATTCATAGAAACCAAATTTATTGCTTTGGAGCCCATTTCTAGAAGGGAGAAAGAGGTACATCCAACTTCACAATCAAACATTACAAAGGTTTCGTATACACATAATTATCGTCCTTATTATCAGGCCAATAAGAACAGAAATACCAGTAATTATCAAGTCATGACATCGCATATAAAGCGGTGCCCTTTATGCAATTCTGAGCATGATTTATACCAATGTGTAAAGTTTCGTGACATGACACCGTTTAATCGTGAACATATTTAAAAAAAATACTTTAGTTACCAAATAACAGCCGTAGATAGGCCAGGCCGGCTCTACCCATTCTCGAATGTCTCACCATTGATCGCGTTGTTCAAGAACACGACTGGTAAGTGCTGGTGTATCCAGTTAAAAATAGGAATCTATCATTTTCTAATAATTTTCTTTTATTAGAGAATTATTAAAAATGTTCTCGGTAAACAGGCGTTAATGTTGAAATCATAAAAACATTAGATATGGGAGGCGTTATATTTACGACACGCAGATACTGAGGGATTTAAAAAAACTGGCACCAAATGTCGTTACGTAGGCGTCTGGTCCAAACAACTGTCAAATTGTACTGAATGTTATGCCAGTGAAACTTTTTACCGAAAATTTATCGTATTTGCACTGTTTTGCAATACCTACCTATTTAAATATGGATTACGGACAAAGAAAAGTAGCTGAACTAAAGATTGAGCTCAAACGCAGAGGTACAACAGTCACTTACTTGTGCTATTATTTATTCTGTGCTGGTACCAAGGAAAAACTTACTGTGAGGTAACTTATGCTGCCCATATTTGTTTTCACAATTTGCTTTGGATTCTTTAACTATTATTTTATATTCTTGTGAGTTGTTATAATTATCATATCTATATTTATATTTCAGGTTCAACACTATGACAGAAGCAAATACTATAAACCAAGTTTGAATATGAATTCGTAACCTACCAAGTAAGGTTAATTAACAAGGGGTAAATTTCACAAATTTTGTTAACTTTATCATAGAGAAAATTACCAAGAAAAGTGATTTGGCGACGAGAAAAGGCAGTAGAACACTTAATGCGATTGGTTACGTTAATAGTTGTGTGTTTATTGGCTAGAATTGTCGGTTCATAGTTAGTGACAGAATGTGTGAAGAGGATGATTCTACTAACAAACATTTGACGAACAGTTAGGAGATTACAATGTTCATAGAGGGATTTGGTTGGATGTCTGTACCGGAGGTTATACATTACTTATAAAATTGACCTCTGAGCTCTTTCCACTTTGATGAGAGAAGATTTGCAAGTACCGCCCCATACGGGAATGCAGTAGCCAATAATCGACTGGCATAGGGCATAGTAGATTGTCCTTAATAAGTTAGGGGACGCAATATTCCTTAGTTTTTTAAAAATCCACGTGAGCTTTCTGAGACGTGTGGATAGTGCTTCAATTTGTGGGGTCCAGGTTAAACGGTTGTCAATAGTAATGCCCAAGTATTTAATTGTCTCAACCCTTTCAACAGAACAATCAACAGATTTATCATTCTCAGGCCCACAAGAATGCAGTTTTAGACTAAAATATTGAGGGGGTCGCATTGATTTTGTAATTGAGTAGGTCATATACTTGGACTTAGATATATTCAACGTAAGTTGATTGCGTCTTAACCAAGATGAAACGTGTCGCAGTCCTCTCTCAGCCTCGGAATAAGCCCTGGACCAGGTCTCTCCCTTATACACGATTACTGTGTCATCAGCATAGGAAAAAAATTGCCGTCATTTGATGTGTACAGGCAGAGCTCGTTAATATAGATAAAAAAAAAGACTAGGACCAAGAATGCTGCCCTGTGGCACGCCAAATGTAATATTTTGGGGAGAGCTAGTGTTTTCATTGATTTTAACGCTTTGAGATCTATTCGATAAGTAATCTTTAAAAATAAGTAGTGGCAGGCCTCGAATTCATAGGTTTTCCATCTTTATCAACAAGAGCGGAATCGAGACAGTATCAAAGGCCTTAGCTAAGTCGAGAAATATAGCCACACATTTCATTTTTTTATCAAGGTTAGTAACCAAATAATCAGCAAGAGAAGCAACAACATGCTCAGTAGATTTGCCAGCCCAAAATCCAAACTGTGACTCTGATATCATTTGCTGCTTTTCTGGGTAGTTGATCAACCTCTTATTAATAAGTTTTTCTAGTACTTTAGACAGGGCCGGCAAAACCGAAATAGGTCTAAAGTTATTGACACTGTCTCGAGGCCCACTCTTATGAATGGGGTGGACAAGTGAATGTTTTAAAGAAAGGGGAAAAACACCGGATTCAAAACAACGATTGAAAATATAAGTCAGCGTAAGTACTATGCTAGTACAAATCATTTTGAGAATTCGTGAGGGTATTCCGTCTGAACCCACTGCAGAATCATTTTTAAGATTGAGAATAATTGATTCTACTTCAGCATTATCTGTATCAATAAGAGCAAAGGAGTTAGTGTGCTTTTTAACTGGAATATCACAAGATTGTTCACTCAATTTTTTCTCTGAAATCTTTTCAGCTAACTGGCGACCAATGTTGACGAAGAAGTTATTAACATCTTCAGAAGATTCCCTAGAACCAAACGGGTTGCATTTTAATAGTTCAGTAGCTTTGTTCTTTTGAGGTCCTGTGGAAGTAATTTTACGTATTGTCTTCCACGTCTGTTTTGGGTTATGAGAGACTTTAGCTAATTCTGATCGTTCAAATTGAGTTTTGAGTTTTTTTAGTAGATTATTGCAAAAATTGCGATATCGTTTATATGATGTAACTACTACTGAATTTAATGGTAATTTATTAGACTTAGTGTGTAGACGATCTCTGTGGCGTATACATCTAAGAACACCAGGCGTAATCCAAGGCTTTAGAGTTAGACAATTTCTCGGAATGGACAGAATTTTTGTGTGTGATATAATTGAATGTGACAACATATTTATTAGACAATCCATGGCATTATTAGGGTCAGGTATTGATAGTATTATGTTAAAGTATATTTTTCTGCCAAATAATTGAGATATTCTGAACTACGTGTATCAGAATTATTGTGAGGTTTAATGTCGATGTTAATGTCACCTATAATTATAATGTTAGCTATCTTATCCAGAATGATTCCTAAGAAGTTAATAAAATTGTCGATATTTCGGAATCAAGGCTATAAATTGCCAAAATTACTGATTCTAATTAATAAACAGTTGCCATCAGTAAAGTTAGGTTCTTCAACAGAACAATCAATGTGCTGCTTTATGTAGACGATAACCCCATCATTTTGATTTAAACAACGCTCAGTGACAAAATAATTATAATTATCTAGAAAAGGTGGCTGCTTCGAGGTGTTCAACCAACTCTCGGTCAAAATAATGACATCGCAAGTGAAGTTAATTCTAGATAAAAGTGTTTCAAATGAAGAAAAAATTTATAGTTGGAAAGTGAGTATTATATTATATGTATTATATGGTTGGTAGTGATTCTAGTAAAAGTTAGGTGAAGCTTGAGTTTGTTTGTGGCAGAAGAATGAGTTAAGTAATGAAAAATGGTATGCTTAATTGTAACACGCAAGAAGACGCTAAAACAATAGTGAAAAATAAATCCAATCGCTAATAAGGGTTTACAAATTAAGTGACAAAAGATAACTAGAGACGATAGTCAGACCGGAGATTTCAAGAAGGCTATCTGTTCTTCACTCTTAATTAATATGACAGAAGATTCTGCAGTTTGTCGTACAAATACCTTTCCATTGGAAGTCCAGCAGAACTTGTACAGACCACATGAGGTCCCGCGCCAAGAAATAGAGCCGGTTTGCCTTGCTCGTAAGGTGTTCCGTAACAAAGACTGGTGAGGTTTTACTCTTGCTTACAAGATGCGAGGCGTTGAGCTTGTTCGTCTTATTCATAGTATTATATAACCTTACTGCTTTGAGGACTTTAATTTTAGTCATGGTGTTTGCAAATTCAGTAATAATTGGTTTGTTTGTTTCAACTTTGCCAGGAATCCTAAATATATCCTTGATATCATTCGAAGCAAATGTGTGGATTCAAGAACAGTATAGTAACCAATTTCGACATTATTAACATCAATACGTATTTTCTTTAGTCGAGCACTGAAACAATCTAAATGTAATTCTAAACTTTATCATGATATACTTACATAAACAAACAAAAATATTCTCACGTTTTTCTAATACTGAATCCTTCGGTAATTCATAATCATCCGTCGTGAAGTAGATTTTACAGACGAGGATATTCTTCGTTGGAGTGAACTTGGTTCTGCGAATGGCAACAAGCCACTCGTTTAATAAGGTTTTTATCTCTTAACGGGAACTTATGCCCTCCTGTTTTATTTGCACACATAGATAGGCACTGCACAACACTGTGGCATTATGAACAATATTCCTTTGTAAATGATTTAAAAGATAATTAAATGAAACAATAATCGTAAACTACAAGACGCTCATGTTATTTTGACAGATGATTAGATGGATCTTATTACAGAAAACCCTCATTGCAATATTAGCCGTATTGGTTGGGTTTGTTCAACTGAGCTGCCAATAGATGGCGTTTCCATCCCTGTAAGACGGATTTAGAAACTGTGGAAACCTTTCGTGACCACTGCGTGGTTGATTGCGCAGTGGTCACGGTTGTTGTTTGTTTGTTTGTCGTATGAGGTAGTGCTGGCCTCTGGTGTCAGAGTTTATCAAGCCGCCCGAGGGCCTCTGACATGGCTTAACGACTGCTCTTTATCAATAACAGTCGGGACCGACAGCTTAACGTGCCCTCCGAAGCACGGAGCGATGGAAAACCGCACATAACTCAGAAAAGTCATTGGTGCGGAGCCTAGGTTTTGAACCCGGTATTGTTGGATTCTAAATTGCACTATAGAACCGTTAGGCCACCATCGCTCATTGTGGTCACGGTGGTCACGGTAGCCGAATGAGGTAAAGGGATGTGTTGCTACAGAATAAATAATAGTAAAAGTGTCGCGCAGAGGCACGGATATGATGCGGGTTCGAATACCGTCTATGATCCAAACGTTTACTTTAGATAATTATTAGAAATGTAACCGAGAACAAAACACCTTAATGTTCAGATCATAAAAAAACAATCAGTATTATTTTCTTGGTGTCATATTAATTTGGGATACTGCTTTACATGATTGTACGATCACCAAGTAGAAGCAAGTAGGCGCGCGCGAACTTTGCACTCAAACGATTGTAAATCGAGATAAATGTTTGATGGGATTCAAAAACTTGGAGTTGATCGGTGAATTTAAGTCTTTCCCGAGGAATATTTAAAAGTTTCTGAGAAAGGTTTGTTAGAAGTTTGTACTTACGTCAGTGTCGTTTCCGTGCGCATAAAGAAGACGCGGACGTGAGAAAATAAATAATTATATATATGGCTGTGGTATAATATAATATAAAACAGGCGAATGAAAAAATATTTGAAAGAAACTGGCGATGAAATTTGGTACCAGGATAGCTTATATCCTGGATATACAGGCTACTTTTGATCCCAATTTAGTTAAAAATAATTACTTATCGATTTGTTTTTGTATGGGTATTGCCTCTTCGATGTCAAAGTGACAGGTGTCAGAGTGACAGAGGTCATAGGGACAGGTGCCAAAGTGTCGGAGTGACAGGTGGCTACCTAGGGTAAATATAGGAGTTTTTGTTTTTTTTTTTCCTAAAGGGGTGATACCCCATCACCCCTTTAGGAAAAAAAAGCAAAGTATACACGCGGTCGAAGCTGCGCGACGCAGCTAGTGTCCAATAACGGATTGAAGGATTTAACGCTTTATTTTTAAATTCATTGTGTTGTTATGTTAACCACTGATTTCGGCAATCGCAAATAAAAATAAATAAAGGTAAAATAAAAGGTATACAAGACATAAGTTGAAAAACTAAACCCAGCTACAATCGGGTAAAAATAGCTGACATTCTTGCGATGAAGACGAATAGATTGATACCTCGTTTGTTAAAATTGGACAAAGTTTATAGTTTGAACACTTAACCATTCCTTTTCTTTGCCGTAGTCGTAGTTTTTTTGCCTATAACACCATACATAACAACTAATCGGTTAATACATTGCTTGTCAAAATCAGAGCATGTTTTTAGTTTGAACACATAACCCTTACTTTGCCTTGCCGTAGCCGGGTAAAAAACTTAGCCTATGACACTCTGTACCTAAAGTCGAATCGATTGACACTTTGTTTGTCAAAAACTAACCAATAGGGGCGACGCCATGGTGGAACATCCACATACCCACATACATAGATAGATCCATACATACATAGACTGTTAAACTCATTACCTTTCCCTTCATTACCCTTCTCTTGCTTTGCTGTAGTCGGGTAAAAAAGCCTGTACAAAAAAGACCATTAAATGGGATTTGAAATAGCCTACTGTTCAAAAATATACCTTTTTTTTGAAATATATTTCTTTGTATGTGTCTTTGTGTATGTTCGCGTATCAATAAAAACTACTAAACCGATTGCGACGCGGTTTTCACTGATATATAGGTTGGTGTACGATTAATAAATAGTTTTTGTACCTTAATCCGACGCGGTATGCCGAGAAATTGATAAAAAAACATTTTTCGGTTGAACTACTTTTGATGAAATGTATTATATTGTAAGGTTTTGGTCCAGGAATAACAAATAAGTACGTAGATTATATTTAACCGAGAGAAATTAGCACGCGGGCAAAACAAAAGGTACAGCTTGTACGTAATTTCTATACATGATCGTTTTCCTTTTAACTTTGTAGTGTTACTAGTGTCTCAATAAAATATCTGTGACATATAGACGGACAGATGGACGTTGCAAAACTTAAGGATTCCTTGTTTGACTACGGAACCGTAAAAACTAAACCTCACATAGACAACAGGTAGTCCAAATATATTATTTCAATTGCGGTGTAAACGGTAACAATTCGCATCCGGTTAAAGTATTTTATTAAAAAAAATAAGTGGGCTCAAAAACATGGTCAATGACTTTAATAATGTCAATTATACATAGGTATTTCTATTTAAAAAATACTGAGTACCACCCATGAAGCAACACTACCAGGATGTCTGTAGTGGCTTTTCGTATATTTAGAGCAATTAGTGTAGTATTTTTTGCATTGTTGGGTGAAGTGTGTGTAACAGAAAAAGTAAGTGTTTTTGGTTAAAACTTAAACCGTTTGTTTAGATATGCATTCGTGTGCACTTGCACACGAATGCATGTCTTGCGACTGTATTGCGACTGTACTTGCGACTGTATCCAATACACACTAGTTCCAATTACATATAATTCAATATCTGGTCACGTGGTCCAAATTGTAAGTAGGTTTATGCAGCTAGTTTTTATAGTTCACTACAAGAAGTGTCGCGGAATCCACACCACCCAATGGAAAGTGGAGCACCCATGTTATGCCGATCGGCCGCCACATCGCAACAAGATCTAGACCGAAATCGGAAAATCAGAAACTATGCAGTCTTTAGTGATGAATTTGTGTATCAATCACGAAAAAAACACAAATTTTCCACTCACGCACACATACACAGCCGCCGTTTGCTATGCTTCACTCGTTTGTTTGGCGGTGTGGACTCCTACTTTTTTTAAACCATTTTAATATGTGCAAATATAAATTATTTATATTGCATACCTATTTACATGCTAGGTATATTAAATACTCTTTAAGTATTCGTTTATATTATACCAGCTGCGCCCAGCGGCTTCTCCCGCGTGAGAGTTGATGATGATGATGATGATGATGATGAAAAGTATCATATGAGTTATTCCAAAATCCGATCAGCCGTTTGAGAGTGAAGTGCGATGATGATGATGATGAGAAGGTATAAGCTATCTCCATTCCTCAAAACCCGTTAACCGAGTGTGAACTATGACGATGATGATGATAAAAGTATCCTATGGATCCAGGGTATAAAATATCCTACATCCAAATTTTATCAAAATCCGTTCAGCTGTTTGAGAGTGAAGTATGATGATGACGATGATGATGATGATGATGATGATGAGAAGGTATAAGCTATCTCCATTCCTCAAAACCCGTTAACCGAGTGTGAACTATGACGATGATGATGATAAAAGTATCCTATGGATCCAGGGTATAAAATATCCTACATCCAAATTTTATCAAAATCCGTTCAGCTGTTTGAGAGTGAAGTATGATGATGACGATGATGATGATGATGATGATGATGATGTTAAAAATTGTATAAATCCCTCGACCCCCCACCCCACCATTATAGCTTAGAAGCTTCTTGATCACATCAGCTTTCAAACCGAAAAAACCGCATCAAAATTGGTTCATTCGTTTCGGAGCTACGATGCCACAGAACAGAGTGCGAATCGTAGCTTTCGAACGAATGGACTGATTTCTTATTCTTAGCTATAATTGGGGGAGGGGGGAGGGGGGGTATGGGGTGAGGATAGTAGCTCCCAAATGAATGGACCGATTTTGATGCGGTTCTTTTTTTTTTGAAAACGGTTGTGATCGAGATGGTTCTTACCTGTATGGGGGTGGGGGCAGGGGGGGGGGGAACAATCGAGAAAAGAGGGGTGAGAATCGAATTTTCCAAACGAATGGACCAATTTAGCTGCGGTTTTTCATGTTTCAATGCTGAGGTAAACGAGATGGTTCTTAGCTATCATTTTGGGAGGGGGAGGGGGGAATTTGAAAACTGATGTGATCGAGATGCTTCTTATTTATAATGGGGAGGTGGGAAGTCGGGGGTTATATAAATTTTTAATTTGTGCTTGTCTATGTAAGTATTTATGATTTATTATATACATAACATTATATCATCAAGAAATGACAATAATTATTCAAATTCACGGTTTTTTAATATTATTTGTAAATTTTATTTTCTTCTACAATTACCAAATAGGACATCTATACTATAATAAAACTGTAACTAGGCTAAATCTGTACATTAAATATTTTTTGAAAATTTTAATTAAGATGAACTTCAATATCGATATGGAGTGCAAAAAGGTTTATTTTTTATTTTTTGTCTGTCTGTCTGTTTGTCTGTCTGTCTGTCTCTTTGAACACGCATCACGCAGAAACTACCCGACGGATTTTGATGCAATTTGGCACAATCATAGCTTATGTTATGGATTAACATTTAAAATACTTTTTATACCGAAAAAAAACAATGGTTCCCGCAGGATAGGGGATGAAAGTTATTTAAAAAAAACACATATCACGCTGAAACTACCGTACGGATTTTCAAGTTACTTGGCACAGTCAAAGTTTATAGTATGTGTTAAAATGAATGATACTTTTAATCACGAATAAATACGAGATTCCTGCGGGATATGAGTCTAAAGTTATGTCAATTTGAAAGGAATAATAATTGCACATCCGTTTATAAAACGGTACCGTGAATTCGGCTCCTATGCCACAAGTCAGAGTGGCACAGTAGAAGCGGTGTCCGCCTTGCAACCCAGAGGCACATGGATCAAATCCACGCGCTGCTATGAATGTTTTGCCTCTATATTTATAAGCATATACTTATTTTGTGCCTTTTTTACATTTTCTTTGATTTTTTTAAGGCTTATGTAATTTCCTGAAGTAAACCGTCAAGTTTTGTTTGAAAACAATATATATAATGGGATCTATCCAAACGAATGGTCCGACTTAGGTGCGGTTTTTTATGTTTGCAAGCTGAGGTAATCGAGATGGTATAGTACGAGTTTGGTACGAGTAAAGATAGCACAATGGCATCAACAACTCAAGCGAATAAACCAAAGGCATCAAAGTTCTCCCTCCGATTTAACTAGATGGCGCTGATTGACCTTAAAACACGCAATAATTTCATTCCTGCAACCAAGGGTGCCGGTAAATTCAAATTTATCAGGTGTATGGGATTCGGCTCACACTAGCACTAGCACGACCTCCAGGGGCCTAATTCTCTAATTTTAAGACGCCAATTCCTCGCTGCCTGCGGGGAAATTGGAATCAATCACGAACAAATTCCACGTAGGCATGGGTCATTTTCGCAATATCCAGCACCAGGGCTTTCAAGTACGTCTATCTTCAAACACCAGGGCGAAAAACCAGGGTTCAAAATACTTTCAAGTGCTTTCTGTAGAAACAGATTAAAACCTTGAAAGTAGAAAATACTTGCAGAGGAAAATGATTTTTGCCATCACATAAATAAAGAAAACAATCGTGTTTGCAAAATAAAAGTACTTGGAAGCCTTGAAAGTAGAAAATACTTGCATAGCAAATTGATCTTTGTCTCTATATATAAAAGGAGCACTATCGCGTGTGTGAAAAAGTACTCTGAAGCCTTGAAATTGTTTGTTTGTCTGTCGTATGAGGTAGTGCTGGCTTCTGATGTCAGAGTTTGTCAGGCCGCCCGAGGGCCTCTGACATGGTTTAACGACTGCTATTAACCAATAACAGCAGGGACCGACAGCTTAACGTGCCCTCCGAAGCACGGAGCGATGGATAACCGCACGTAACTTCGAAAAGTCATTGGTGTGGGAGCCTAGGTTTTGAACCCGGTATCGTTGGATTCTAAATTGTACTATAGAACCATTAGGCCACCATCGCTCTTTTGAAATGAAAGTAAAAAAATACTTGCATAGGAAATTGATCCGTGGGTATGCATAAATAAAGACCACAATTGCTTTTGCGTAAAAAATACTTCGATGAGTATGTATATACATTATATGTACTACGTTTTTTTATTATGTTTCTTCCATTGAGATATTATAATGTACTACCTACGTACCTACATAATTATATAATTATATCGGAGGTTTCTTCATAATGTCTTACTGGCAAAATGGTTAGTTGTCGGTATTGAAATGTGTACATACAGAGGTAGGTACACAGGTACACTTCACAGAGACAGTATAGAAAACTTTTATTTTTTCAAATCAATCCTCATATCGTGCTGAAAAAGCTCAAAAAGTAGGTAGGTAGGGTAGGTAATTATTAAGAGCCAGTTAAAGTGCCAGTAAGTAGGTACGTCGTTCTGTGAAACGTCATAAAAAATAATTTGTACTAAGAACACAATGTTTCGTTGCATTAAAATTTGTTCGTATGGACCTCACAATAATGACCTACCCTTGATGCCCTCCATCCAATTTACCTCACCACCTTAATTACTCTCTAATCTGTGCCATCTTACCTTCGAAGATAATTTTCTCTACTCAATAACAAGACGGTCATGATCACAAGTTACTTCATTTAAACTAGATGGCGTTGTCTACCCTTAAAACACGCAAGCGGTTTGTTACGAAGTGGTTTGAACGTTGAATGAACTCGAGCAACACGTTTTCTTCTTTTTTTACTTTATGGTCCTTAGAGGCTCTTAAAACGTATTGAGATGTTTTTTGTGTTTTTTGATAGAATAAGTCGACTTCAGTTGTAAAACGCGCAGCGAAATTAAGCTAATTATTTATAGTAAAATAGTAATTTATTAATTAAAAAAATAAATTTAACTGTTATAACGCATATTCTGTGAAGTACGGAGTGCCGTACTTCACAGAATATGCGTTATAAAAAGGCAAGGCAGTGCCTTATTCCGATGATTAGATGCCGAGCAATCGATAAAAAACTATTTGACAGCTGAACGAATTTTGAAGAAATGTAGTATAATATAGTACTTTGTAGGTTTGGTCCTGGTCCTCCTGGTACAACTGGTCTGGTGGTGGTTTGGCTTTTGGTCCTGGAATAAAACGTGTGGGCTACTTTTAAATGAACCACGCGGGCAAAGCCGCGGGCACAGCTAGTACCTAATAAGTATATTTGTAAGTAAGGGTTTGGTCAAACAAGGAACCCTTATAGTTTCGTAATATCCGTCTGTATGACACAGCTATTTTATTCAAACACTATTAACTACTAGAACTAGACATGAAGATGCGTTGGCCGAGTGGCTGCGAAGTCAATCAACAATCGCGGGTTCAAATCCCGCAGGATGATCATTTGTATGACGAGAAGAAATGTTTGTTTCCGAGTTTTGGGTGTAATATTTTTATCTATGCATCCGTTGTCTAGTACCCATGTACAGGCATATTTATCCTAGATTGGGGCTAGGTAACTGGTGTGAATTATACTGAATATATTTATTTGTTTACATGGTTGAAATTTGACACATGAATACATATAAACGCTAATATAAAATGAAAAACAATACAATCTTCTTTTCTTCCGTTTCTAGTTGCGTTTTTTTTTCAGGTCAGATATTTAATCACAGAGCGTCCCGACTTGACCTACTGGAGTCCTAAATATTTTACCTACTTTAATGTGACTTGCCAGCGGTACGGAAGATGGGATCCTGTCTACTACTTTACAGCTCATTTTAATGCACGCTATATCTGCAACAATAATCTGTCGGTGAGTTCTTTAAAGTTGTAAGTCTGACAAAGATTGTTAATAAAATAAACTAGTGGCTCTGTGAGCTGCAGACCTCGCAAGTACAAACTTTTTTGCAAACAATGTAGCGGTGCACAGTAGTCACATCTAGTTACCTTAATGTAAAACTAACATTAATGACTAAGGTGCTCCATCAATCCCTACCTAGTGAGTAAAGGGCTGATTCCACTGGTAGAAACCTAAAAGTGAGCAATTTACTGCACTCTGAGGAGCTATTCTGCTCGTCACTCTGAAGATCCTCATCAGATCTTCACCAAATCTTTATGAGACCAATTTAAAGTTACTACCTTTCAAATAAAAAAAGAACCATTGTAATCGGATCTAATAAGGCGGAGATATTTAGTACCCCTTTTTGAGGGAAGTACTCCCCCCCCCCCCAATCAAAAATTACGGACGACTAAAAATTCTAAAAATTCGTTTAACCTGTATACCAATTTTCGTCAAGATCGGTTGAGAAATGCGACCTGTAGAGGAGAACAGAGATCCATTCGGAAGGACATACGAAATCATTTTTGCCCAAGCTGAAACGGAGACGCTTCGCGCTCGCTCGGTCAATAACAAATTAAGTACATTTTCTTAAGCTAGTTAGGATACAACTGCATTGCTCCAACACAGGTAATATATAAAAAACCGGCAAAGTTCGGGTCGGGAATGCATATAGTAATCAAGTTTTTTCAAACCTGTCACTCATGTCTCCAGAATTTTGATTAGGTGCACATGATCAGTTACATTTCTAAATAATACGAAAATAAACCAACCAAGATCTAGATACAGTCAACCCCTGACTGAAAGCTCTATCCACATTAGGGCCTGCAGTCTCGACATCGACAGCGATTGTTTCACAACCAAAATTCGGTCCCAATGTCTGATTATAACGATATTTGTTAGTCTATACCAAATATCGATGTCAATCATGATCAATGTAATTACAAATACCGATGAAAATCAACGACAGTAAGAAATGTCTAGACTGAAAATCGATACCTTTTGACAATAACTGTCAAACCCAACAGTTGTCATCGGTATGTACCGATTTCGGTTGTAAAGTAATCAGCCCTGCGAGCATGGATCTTATCGATCGGTAAAGATCAATAAATTTATTGATTTTATCGAAATTCGGTAGAATGGATCTTCTAGCTTCAGTAAAATTTTATCGAATCGGTAACATTCGTCAAATTTGACGTTGAAATTCGGTAAATTCGGTAAGACAATCGTTCGATAAAATCCATGCTTGCAGGGCAGTATCGACTGCAGGCCCTGCTCTGAGAATGTAAACGTAATGGGACGCTGACAAAGTATAAATGACAACTTTGTGCATATTTTTCACAGGTTGATTTCTACTTCTACCAGTTTTTGACGAATCAATACAAAAGAAGTTTTGTAGAAATGCACTTTAAGGTCTGCGATGTAATTAAAGGAGACATGTTTTTTGGCACTGATTTGAAACAAGGACCATTGAGAGCAGGTTGCCCTATTCCACCGGTAAGTTTCAACTTTCAATAACATTACCATATAAATAAAAATAATGTTTGTCTCGTTATAGTCTTGTTCGCAGGCGCCTTTTTTTTATTTATAATTTATTTTCATATTAAAATAATAATTTTCCCTTATATATTTTGTAATGGTCTTTTAAATATCTTCATTTTGATGTGTCACTCTATAGGTTTTGGTAATTTTTGTTCCGTCGGAAAAACAATATGGCAGCTGTGAGCCGCCATAATTATTAGTTTTCTCGACATTTCATATATCCTATGTCGCTTTCGTGATTAAGACGAATCCAATAATACCTCATTTATCAAAATCCATCAAGTGGTTTAGGCTGTAGGAGGCGCCAAAGGAATATAAGGAACCCTAAAAAACTACTTTCCGCAGTCGGGTAAAAATGAGCCCTCATCGGAACTCTCAGGAATCAATACAAAACACACTCATTTACTGAAATTATAAAGTCTCTAGGAAAAGTGCCACTTTTCTTCACTGTTTATTTAATCTAGCTAAAATTCCTATAACTACATTACAATTGGAATTCTCTTACTTACGGAGCGCGCAAAAGTACCATGGGCATCACTGGAAAGTTAATTTTAACTTAATGACAACTTATTTTCCAGGGACCATTCGACTTATATAACGTATCGGTACCAGCGAACAATATTCCCAGTAACTTTCCCTTCACAAAAGGAAGGATATATCTTAATTTGACGTCAACCGACACCAATGATCTGGTTTTGCAAGGCCACGTAGACATGGAAATTAAGGAATTCAATTTAAAGAAACGTAAACCTCGCCTTTTATCTCGACGGAGACTATGAAAGTAAGAATTATGTCAATGAAAAATCCGAAAATGATCAAGACATAAGAATTTTGAATAATGTTATTAAAGCAAGATCATTTTACCCAGTTAACTTTTTAAGTAAAACATATCCCTTTAACTTACAGTTATTATTAGGCACAAAATCAATAAATGATTATTAAACATAAGAATATAGAGTTTCTTATTACTAGCTAAGTACTCATTTCTTCCCATCATCATTATCTTGGAGTTGGAGTTGGAGTTGATATAGCAAGCGGCCAGGGCGCGCGGCCGCCGCGCCGGGTCGCTAAATGTATGGCGGCTGGCCGCGCGCCCGCGGCGCTTTCTATATCATGTCCTTAGAGGCGACATACATTTTGTCTCTACAGTGACCCGGCCGCGCACCCTAAGCGCTTGCCATATCAACGCCCTTACTTTTCCACAGATGGGACACGAATGTGGCCTGTCAACATTCTAGCAAGTAAAATAAGATGATTTTGATTTTTTCTAATAGTTGGTCTATTAGAAAAAAACAGGCAGGTGCTGAAAAGTACCACCATTGCTATCGCTTAGTTTTGAATCAGCGCCCTCATCATGTCAGCCTTTAGAAGTCCACTGCTGAACATAGGCCTCCCCCAAAGAGCGCTATGACGAGCGATCTTGTGCTACCTCCATCCACCTCCTTCCTGCGATAGCTACAATGTCGTCGGTCCATCGTGTGGGGGGGTCTCCCCATACTTCGCTTGCTTGTTCGTGGTCGCCATTCGAGAACCTTTATTCCCCAGCGCAGAATAAATAACAGTAAGTACTACATTGATTTCTAAGAAATTGCGCCTACAAAAATCTGTTGGACAAAAAAAAAACAGGTTAGGTTGACATGAATTATTTTGGGTTAAGCTAAAATCATTCATGTCAATCTAACTAACCCATTGCATTTTCGTTGCACATTCTTTTAACTTAATGCCTAATGGTGTCGTTACGTCACCGTTTTTTTTTTGAAAATATATATTTCTTGTACAAACCTAGAAACAGTAAAACAAGCTGATTCTTGATTTTAATATATAAGATGTAGTCAAAGGCATCATGCATTTCGTTTCTCCTTTGATAGCTCAGCTAGAACCTGGTGAGGGACCACATGCCTTCGACTGCATCTTAAATTTCAGAATCAAGAATCTAAAGCTTATTTGCCACTTTTAAGTTTAGTTCGCAGTAGTTTTTTTTTTGTAATGATTTATTTGTTAAACTTTTTAGTAGGTATATTTTTAGAATGGTCTTTTATACACCTTCATTTTGTTACTTCACTCAATAGGTTTTGGTCATTTTTTATTCCGTCGGATATGCAACATGGCAGATAGAAGCCGCCATAAATCAGTTTTCTTTATACTTAATATATTTTTGTCACTCTCGTGATTATGACGAATCCAATGACTTAACGACTTTGTGTTGTCTTCTCGTGACCACGATCAATGCAACTTGGTCGAAACGTCGAGGTAAATAAAAATTAAGTTTTCAGAGCCATTAAGACCCGTTTATATACACTTAACTATGTAACGGGTATCGTTAGAATCCTTATATCATTCCGAGCAACTTCCAAGCAAGCTCTATATATTTTTTTATTTAGTATTGCCAATGCTCAAAAGCGCAAAATAACTTCGAATTTTAAAATATAGGTATCAAACTGATGAGCACATCCCAAAAAATATTTTTTTGCCCTATCTCAAAACTTGTCAGTAAAGAGAATAAAATAAAAATAAAAGACAAGACTGCTCTACCAAAAACTAACTAAAAAGTAAAAAAACATGAGATAAATAAAATTGACAGTGCAGTCAGGAGACCTCTTACAATAAAAGTGTTCCAAAGAACATTCCTCCGACTCATTACACTCTGCCGGTGTCGCAGCTGTGCGGTCACCTTCTGCCTTCAGTCTCCTGTCTCCAGCTGCGCTCCGCTGGCAGTTCTCGCCGGTTCAGTCCGCGCTTGCTTCCCCGCACAGGCACTCGTGCCTAGCGGGACGCTATCGTACCCGACGTTCTATCGAGACATTCGATCTTCACAGAGCGCTCTTTGTCTCGGTAAGCCAGACGGTACCTGACGGTTCGCTTAGTCAAACGCTCTTTACAGTGGCGCCTTGTCTTGGCAGCCTGAGGGCTCACTTTAGTGACAAAACTATAAATGCATTGGACTCTTCTAGTCAAAAATAAAATCCACAGTTTCGTGGTCCACCAGTGGAATGGTGTGGCCAAAGCGTTTGTTTCTTTTACTCCTCTTCTAGGGGGGAACCAAGTATTTGGCTGGGCGTGGGAAGTCATTCTCATTGCGTAGAGCGCCAGAGAGCACCCACGTATCTCCCACAGTCCCTACCTCCTTCTCCTAGCGATTTGTTTGGGCTGGTGCTTCTGGCTTGCTGGTCACCTTTACTCGGTTGCTAGGAAAGCACACATCCCTTTGCACAATAAAATCGGCAGAGGGTCACACTAGGGACACACTATGTCTAATCTGACAGAGGGGACCAGGATTATCACATCCACTTCTCGGTTTACCCCCGGGTCGTATTCTCCCCTAGCACTCATAATTGGTGACCGTGACGCCCTTCTGGCCGCCTGCGGAGACATTTTCATCCGGGCACTGACAGACAAACCGAAACCTGCCCACCCCAGCTCGCCAGAGGGGATTAAGGCCTCTAAGGCCACGAAACCCGCGCCCGCTACCGAGAAATCCCACGATGCGGCCGCGACCCGCAACCCTCGCCTTCGCAATCGCGCTTCATTCGTCGACTCGAGGTTGAAACCCAGCCGCGACCGTTTGCGTTCCGCACTCCGCGAAAAGACAATACCAAAAACAACCACAAGTGAGTCCCTCTAAACCCATAGTCCAAGCTTCCGACAGCTCGATGGAGGTCGAACAAACGAAGCGTAGCAAGCACCGCTGCGATGACGCGCCCACTAGCTCCCAGGCCCGTCCGGCCAAGGCCACGTGCCTAACCTCCCAGCCCACTCCCCCGACCATGCTGCCCTTCACGCAGCTCCGGGCTGGGTGTCCACTAAGCCCTCGTCCCCGATCTTCATCAAGGACAAGGAGAAGTGGAATTTTGACTCGCGCTTAATCTGCACCCGCCGGATTAACTTTGCTTCCGCGCAAAATACCCAAAAGGGTATAAAGGGTTAAGTACCGACCGATCACCGCCTACTCTCAAAGATGCTCGACAACGAGAAAATTAATTGGTTCAGTTATATTCTCGAAGAGGAGCGTCTTCTTCGAGTAGTCATTCGCGGCATTCCTAAAGAGGTAGATACCGGCCTCGTCCTTGATGACCTTAAGTCACAAGGCTACTCCGTCAAGGCAGTCCATCGCCTACACAACCGTATGAAGGTCCCACTGAACCTTGTCCTCTCAGAAAAGAGCCCCGAGGGTAAGGCCATTTTCAACGTGAAAACGGTCAATAACATCTCCGGCCTCTCGATTGAGACTCCCGACAAAAAAGCCACCTGTTACAATGCCACAAGTGCCAGCTTTACGGCCACGCAGCGCGAGCCTGCCATTGCAGACCACGCTGCGTGAAATGCCTGGGCGACCACGGCACTTCGCACTCGCGAATCCCCCGATCCACCCAGCTGCGTTCTTTGTCAGCAAGTATGACACACCGCGAATTATCAGGGATGCCCGAATGCTCCAAGGAGCGCAAAAGCGTCCGGTCACCGTCCCCTCACGCGCCCTCCCTTCAACCCGGTTCGTTTGCAAAGGTACACCCTTAAGGTGAACCTAGCCCCCCCGATGCCAGAGTCCCGTTTCGTGCCCGCTCCCACGCCAAAGGTGAACGCCTTGGCCAAAGCGCCGACCGCGCCCCTACCCACACCCAGACCCTAAGCGCCGACAGACGGACCTTACTGACCACCACAAGCCCGCACTTACGTGCCTGCCCCAGGGCCCACGCCCCGTCCCTAACAGGGAGGACTACAGGATGATTGGTCTCTAGTTCTCTCTTACGCAGCGATAGACATGGCCAAGGTTAACGAAGTCGCGTCGAAACTTCGTTCATGTAGAAACCACACTCAGATTATTAATGCCCTCGCGGAACACCAAGTGCTCATGGGTACCCTTCGTAACCTCTCTTATCATAACCAAATTCGATAATGCACCGCGAAATGTAAAACCCCGTACCGTTACGTTAGCATACTTTAATGCTAAAGGCCTCTCTGACCAACGCAATCAAGTCCACGAATTCTGTAATATCTAACGGACAGACTTTATGTTAGTGCAAGAGACCTTCTTAAAGCCGAGTAAGCGCGATCTCGGGATTGCGAACTACCGGGTCATTCGAAACGACAGAGTCACCGCCGAGAAAAGTGGTACTCTATTTTACTTAGCACCGATTAACCTTACCTCGATCGATCGAACCTTAGATCGATTACCGATTGATGATCGGTCATTGCTAGTCGGTAAACTAAGGCTTCTAAGTGGATTAACGTAGGGGTATCTAGCGGGATGCAGTGAAGAGACTTCTTATAGTAAACTAGAGTACCAACTTTCTCGGCGGTGACTCCTGTCGTTTCGAATGACCCGATAGTTCGCAATCCCGGGATCGCGCTTACTCGGCTTTAGGAAGGTCTCTTGCACTAACATAATGTTTGTCCGGCATTGGTAGCCACCAACTCAAACGGTACGACATTTTACAATCTTGTCGACACGCTTGGATTTGACGTCATCCCACCCTTGAAACCGAATCACTATCCGTTCAATCCCGATCACCAACCCGACATACTGGACATACCTCTCCTAAAGAACGTGTCCGGACCACCGTTCCGTCATCATGCGCCTTGGCCCAGACCCAGCCGATCGTTCCTCCCCTCCGCCGACCAAGACGGTAGTGGACTAGAAGCGTTTGGGGGAATCCCTCAAACCTATCAGTTCACCCGATCTTGATCTCATCCCCGACGACAATGTCTCGACTGACGACGTATCCCGATCGATCGATGCCCTCACTTGCCACCTCAACACCGTTGTCGGTGAATGCTCCAGGCAGGTCCCATAGAAGGACCACCTCCACTGGCACCTGTCTGAGGACGTGAGGTGGCTGATGATGGCAAGGAACGCAGCCATTGGGCACTACGACGAACAGCCCACCCCTGAACGCAAATCCATTTTGCAATTCTTTCATTGCGCGGTTAATGCAATGAAAGAATTGCAGAGTAAATTCATATGTAAATTAATTGAATCATGCGTCTTGTTTGGAAGAATAATGGTTTTGAGAAGTTCTAGATGCCACGAAAGTGACGTGATGATCCACTAAAGTGACTCAGTAACTTTACAGAGATTTTTTTTTCACAATTTACTACTGTTTATTGGTATTATTTTTTGCTTCTAATCTGACATGCTTTATTTATTTTGCAGCCTAATAAATTTTTAATCTTCCAATTCAAAAATTCTGTTTCTATCTTATACCGATAAGGAAATATAGCCGTGTGACCATCAAAATTGAGCTTCGCTGAGAATTACCCAGAAACGCTCATCCTCCGACTGACCCACCCCTCGAGTCCGTGAAAGTGGCCGAGGTCGAGTCGATCATCAAGGGTCTCAAGGTACGGAAGGCCCTTGGCGCTGAAAGTATTAGCAACAGGGTGCTCAAGCACCTCTCTACCCCGTTAGCTTATCTCTTAGTTAGCATCTTCAATGCTGCTATGAGTAATTCCTCGTTCCCCGAAGCCTGGAAGAGTGCCGACGTCATCGGCATTCACAAACCAGGCAAGAAATCTACTGTGCCCTCTAGCTATCGCCCCATCAGTCTCCTCAGCTCTTTGGGGAAGATTTACGAGCGCCTCATTCTGAGTCGTCTCTGGTCCGTCGCGAAACTCAACAAACTCATCCCCGACGAGCAGTTCGGCTTTAGAGCAAGACACTCTTGCCCTCAGCAAGTGCACCGCATCACGAAGCACATCCTCGTTGGCTTCGACTGGTACCCCTAAATCCAAACCACGATGGCCGTCTTCCTGGACGTAGCTAAGGCTTTTGACATAGTCTGGCACGCCGGGCTGATATACAAGTTATACCAGCTTGGAGTGCCGGACCGTCTTGTGCTCGTAGTACACAAAAACTACAGCTTTCGCTATCGTGTCGAAGGAATCGAATCCATCCCACACCCCATCCGAGGCGCAGTCTCTCAGGGCTCCACGTTCTCCCTGCTCTTGTGCACTCTATACACCAGCGAATTTCCGCGCCCTCCTAACGTAGAGATCTCCCTCTTTGCCGACGATACTGCAATTTACAAGGTGGAGACCATCCTAGCTCAGGAGACACCTCCAACGGGCGATGATCGCTATTGGAGAGTGGTTCCTAAAGTGGCGCATATTAGTGAACCCTGAGAAAAGCGTAGCAATGCGCTTTACTGAGGCAGCCAACCCTCGGTACCTATCCAGCCACATAATGACGTTCCAACCAATTTGACCAACCAATTCCGTGGAAACGGTCCACCAAATACCTAGAAGTGACCCTTGACGATTGACCACTTACCACTATTGATCACTTTACCTTTTGCGTCACCAAAATGTGTTTGTTATCGATGTTCAATATAATCCATATTTAAATGAACAGTTGTTAAATAAAAATATAAAATTATTAATAAAAAATTACACAAATTGCCAATTTAGGAAAACTGGAACTGTAGAAAAATATCACAAATTGATCCGAGAAGGTTTATTAGAATGTTAAGTTTTAAGCTGCATGTAGAAATAGATTTTTTATCACTAAATACACAGCTTTTTAATTGTGTTTCGTATTTTCCAGTATCTAAGGTTGGTGAATTTTCACCTGCTGCTATGATCAGTGGTTCAATTCAAATTAATCAATCTCAATCTTGTTCCAACGACAAGTTGGAGAGCCCTACAGACAAATTTCTCATAAATGCCCCTAAAAAGGGAACCATACCTTACTACTTTTCAAAGAGTGTAGAACCAGCGACAAATGATCAACCGTCACAGCCTAAAATAAAAAGTAAAACGTTTTTTCGTTCCTAAAAGTGAATCTAATTTTACAGTATTTCATCAGAATATAGCCGGGGCAATAAATAAAACAGAAGAAATTGTTTTTGTTCTTTCAGAATTTTCCCGAAATGATAGAGAAATAGACATTGCGTGCATGACTGAGACTTTCATAAAAAAAGGGTCAGAACAATTATTGAAGATACCAGGATATAAATTGGTTTCATCGTTTTCTCGTAACTCAACACAAGGAGGCTCTTGTATATTGACCAAAAATAACGTGGACTGCAGAGCCCTAAGTTATGCAAACGAGTTAGCTTGTAATTTTACTTTTGAATGTAGTGGTATTGAATTAACATCACAAAAAATACTCATTATTTGTATCTACAGAACCCCAAAAAGTAATCCTTATATTTTTCTGAAAAAACTAGAGCAACTGTTGTTAAAAATATCTAATAGATCCAAAAAAATAATTTTATGCGGTGATTGGAATTTTGATACTTTACACCCTAGTAAGAGATGTCTTGATCTAATAAATCTGTTTAATAAAAATTTCAATATAGAAATGCATATTAAGTCGCCTACTAGACAATTGGCATGCCTTGACCATTTTGCTAGTAATATAAAACCAATTATAGCTGAAGTTCACCATTTAGGACCATGAAACAGGTCAAACATTGACAATAAAAATTAATAAAAAATATCAGTTACTTAGTTGGTTCGAGAAAGCTAGAGATTTTAGTGTACAAAATATGGATAAATTTTAAAGTTGCATTTCTGCTATGACGTTTAACGAATTTCATGTACTATTTACATTGTTTTTTAATTTATGTTTTCCAATATCTATTTTTTTTAAAACGAACAAAAATAATAAAAATATATGGTTGACCAAAGGGTTAAGGAAGTGTTGCGTAAAAAAACGATATTTGTATTTAAAACATAAGCAAATTGGGTCTAATAAAAGGTATAATAATAATGCATACAAAAAATATTCAAAAATCCTGAAGCAATGCTTACATAAATCACAGCAGTTACAAAATAAAAAATATATACTTAATAATAAAAATAAATGCAAGGCTGTATGGGACGTTATTAATCAGAATATTGGTGACAATAACAAAAATAGAGAAATAGATACTATATTATACAATAATCAATTGCATACAAACTCAGTTGAGATAGTAAATTATTTAATGATTTTTATATTAATTTGACGAATGACAATGATTTTAAATTTAAAACTGACAAAATAAATGAAAGCATAGACTGTAACAATTCTAATGCAATATTTTTAAAACCGACAGATCCAATGGAAATGTATAAATTGATAAAAAATCTTAACAATACTAACTCGGTAGGAGTTGACGAAATAAGTACAAGAATAATTAAATTATGTGCAAAATTTATCTGTCAACCTTTGAGTTTCCTAATTAATATGTCACTTGAGGAAGGCACATTTCCAGAGAGTTTGAAAAAATCTATTGTAAAGCCGTTATTCAAGAAAGGTGATAAGACAGACATGAACAATTATCGGCCAGTTACGTTGATACTAGATCTTTCTAAGGTCTTCGAAAAAGTAATGCTGAAGAGGCTATATGATTTTGTCACGGGACAAGAGGTATTAAAAGAGGAACAATTTGGTTTCCGAAAAAATAGTAGCACTTCACTAGCATGTTTTAATTTAATAAAGATTATCACAGAAGCGATTAATCAAAGTACACCAGTAACGGCTATTTTGCTCGATATGAGTAAAGCTTTTGATTTTGTTCATCACAAATTACTTCTACATAAATTGGAAAAGTACGGCATTAGGGGAGTAGCAACTGATTGGATTAAAAGTTACTTAAATGATCGTTCTCAATGCGTAGAAATAGACAAAGTACAAAAAGATATAAAAGTTACGAGCAGGTCAAACTTTAATCTAAATAAATTTGGAGTTCCACAAGGAAGTGTGCTAGGACCATTTCTATTTTTGATGTACATAAATTATCTTCCTAACATAACTCATCACAAAACGATATTATTTGCGGACGACACTACTCTAATTGTCAAATGTCAAAATATAAACATATACGAGCAAGAAATAAACGATGCACTTAGTAAAATAATTAATTGGCTCAGTAACAATAATTTAAAAATCAATGTTAGTAAGACAAAATTTATACAATTTCAAAACTATAGGAAACGGGATATGAACCTAAATGTAAATTACAAAAACAGTAAAATAGAGGAGGTTGACTCTACTAAGTTTTTAACGCAAATTGACTATCTCTGCGATAAGTTGGACAGATTTGTGTTTGCTATAAAAAGGTTAAGGCAAACAGTATCTACTGAAGAAGCACTAAGTGCATACCATGGATACGTGTCTTCGGTGCTCTCTTACGGTCTCTTGTTATGGGGTAACTCGGTTGAGATTGAAAAAGCATTTAGAGTCCAGAAGAAATGCGTGAGAGCTATTTTTGGCGCCTGGTTTATGGACAGCTGCAAGCCCTCTGTTTAAAAAAAAACGAATTTTACCATTGGTTTGCATGTATATTAGGAAACTGTGTGTTTTTGTTAAGCAGCATCCACAATACTTCAATTTACATTCGGAAATAGTAAGGAGAAATGTCACTCCTAGAAATAAATTTAAACTTTATATCCCTCGATGCAGATTAAATATATTTAAAAGAAATGCCTACATTAATGCCATTAAGGTGTTTAATAAATTACCATGCACATTTAAAGAACTGACGCTTAACATGTTTAAAAGAAGACTGACTGTGTGGCTTTCAGAAAAATGTTTTTATAATCTCAATGAGTACATGACATATAAGGAAAATAATTAAACATAATGTGATTAATTAATGTTAAAATTCTTGATTTGATGCTTGCTAATTGGCAACTATGACTTAATTTTTGATAAAATTTGACATTAACTTTAATTTGACATTTTGACATTAATTAAATAATAAACCCTATATTTTACTATATTTTACTATTGAATCTTGTTTATTATCGTTGTATTTTTTTGTATAGATATGTTTGCACACCATTGTTATGGTAGGATGTACTGGACTTTTATAATTGTTATTACCATCTACTAAATTACTACATTCTTGTGAATAAATAATTCTGATTCTGATTCTGACTTCTGTTCAACAAACACGTCAAAACCGTCTCCGATAGGGCGGCCTTCTTCAAAGGTCGCCTATTCCATCTCATAGGCAAGCGCAGTAAAATGTCCCTTAGAAATAAGGTGACACTGTAAGGAGTAAGGAGTCAAAGTACTGGCTGTAGCGGCCTTGACCAATCCTATATGGCAACCTGCCAGAGGGAATATCAACACTTATAAACAGACACTGACCTCGCCAGCAAGAACAAAGGTCCCGTTATTCTTAATCAGTTATTGCCGAATTGCCGATTCTTCTCGAAGGTGTATTACGAATCGGCGGTCAGTTATTTAAATCAATCAAACGGCTCCTAGACATTTCTTCAGGACCACCTTGATCACTTCTAAAACTAGCGATCCAGTGGTGTTTAGTCAGACCCCAGGACATCGAACTCGATGCCGATCGAGAAACGAGAAACGACAAACGAAACCCCCCCGTAAACGAGACGACCGTCCAAGCCGTTCGTACCCCCTGGGTGCCCTTGTGCGGGTCGTCAACATTTTAACTTTGGCGTGCGCCTTCTGCGTAACGCATTGCGGCGGAGTGCTTTAGCAATTCCCCTCCTCCCCCCCTCCCCACTCCCCCCTCCCCCCAGAGGCCAGTAAAAGCCAACAGCAATATCTTCACAAAAAAAAACCGACTTCACTGTTAATGTTATTTTTGTCTCTTGTTTTTCACTTTTTATTTCATTTTTGGTAGGGCAGTCGTGTTTTTTTTTAATGTTCTTTTTTTGTTTTTGTTTAAAGCGTGTGGGACGTGGATTGGTTGGAGCGGAGATTGGCCTAGTAGAGAGATGGAATATAGTTATGCTATGATTTGACTATAATTATAGTCCATGTTTCAAGGTTTTATCAGCGTCAGGTCGCCGAGTGACGTGTAACTGTAATTTGTCACGCGGCTGCGTACGGTAACACCACAGTACCCATATAGACCGTAAGGACTATACGTGTACTGTGTCTACTGTGGTAATGCATTGCTAGTTGGTATAGTACCTTGGTGTAGAGTACAAAGTCAAGGTTGAGGTTGTTTTATAGACAACCATAGGTATCTATGGTTGTTTATTTGAAGTAATACGTATAGACATTTATTGTTCTGATTTTAAATTGTGTGTCAACCATGGTCGTCTGAGATGGGCTTTGGTTGAAACGTATTTCTCATGATGACAGGATTATAAGCCATCAAGCGTCCAGCAAGACTGTGATGTGGCGATGACGCATCCATGTTATCATAAGAAATGCGGAATGTACACTGTATATAATTTGTTTTGAGCTGAAATTTGGGATTCGTAAACTTCCAGTAGATCGGTGAAATTAGATCTTTCCCAAGGAATATTTTCATAAGTTTCGCATAAAGGTTTGTAACAAAGTTTGTACGTCAGTGTTTTGACTAATAATATTTGTCGATGCTTCTGTGTCGTTATCCGTGTGCTTTATATTTATTATTTTATATTTACTGATTGTGTTCTGTGATTGATTAATTGTTGATGAAAAGGTTCAGAGATGCATATTTTATACGACTTAGTGATGTTCTGATGCACTACCACTGAAACACATAATAGTGACAACTAAACCCACTTAAACTATTAAATTCTTAATAGTGCATTTCGATACCTATTACAGTAATCATTCTCGTCCGGTTAATGTATTGTACTAAAGATAACCAAGTTCACGAAAAAAAAAGATGAATAATTATAATGAAATATTATTAATTTCATGTTCAAATTAACCATTTTACTGATAGCCATAAACGAAGTAAGACTAGTACATAACAATGTCTGTAGTGGCATTACGTATATTTAGTGCAATATTCTTGGCATTATTAAGTAGAAAATGTGTAACAGAAAAAGTAATTGTTTTATTAAATCACATGATTGGCTTCGCATAGAGTGGGAACGTCTGTCAACTGTATTTGACTGACTGACGAATCCTTTCTTCCGATGCTAAATAGTTGCGTTTTTTTTCAGGTTAGCTATTTTATCACAGATCATCCCAACTTGACCAACTGGAGTCCCAAATATTTTACCTACTATAATGTGACCTGCCAGCGGTACGGAAGATCGGATCCTGTCTACTACATCACAATTCATTTTAATACTCGTTATGTCTGCAACAACAATATTACAGTAAGTGTTTTCCTATGTTAATCATCATGTCAGCCTTTGGAGGTTCACTACTGAAGGCTGACATAGCCTATGCCTCCCCCAAAAAGCGCCATGACAACTACTATAAGAACTATCTTGTGCCACCTCCATCCATCGACTTCCTGCGATGGCCATTATGTCGTCGGTTCATCGTGTGTGGGGTTTTCTTACACTTCGCTTGCTTGTCCGTGGTTGCCATTCGAGAACGTTTATTCCCCAGCGGTTGTCGGTTCTGCGAACTATATGGCCTACCAATTGCCACTTCAACTTGCAAATAATGATAATGATAATAATAATGATATGATAATGATTTATGATAATTTGATTTTATTAGGAGATATTTAACATTATTTTTATTACATAGTGATGACATTAAAACAAAAAAATTACAACATTTTTAGAATGTCTTAATCTGCCGCAGTTGGTCACTGAGCCGACTCATTTTACGGAAACAAGTCAAACCCTCATCGACATTGTTTGTACCGATTTGCATACTAAAAAAATCTATTTAGAACACGTAGGGACGCTATTTGGCCACTGTCTTGTGGTTTGTGAGTTTAACATTAAACGCGAGAAACTCACGCCTTACACTATAACTTATAGACAGAAGAAGGATATATGTTTAGAGAAATTTAAGAATGACCTGCAAACTATGAGATGGGATCTTATATCGACACTTGATAATGTTAACGATATGGTTAGCGCTTTGAATCAGAGTATCTTAAGTATTTTAGATGTTCACGCGCCTTTGAAATCAACTCTGATCAGAAATCAATCTAACCCATGGATCACGGACACCGTCAAGCTTATGATGAGGTTACGTGAAGAGGCTTCAGCTGATTATCATAAAACAAAAACTATAAGCAAAAAGGAATATTATAAAACTCTAAAATCAACAGTAAATCGAGCACTATATTACGAAAAATCTGCATATTTTAAGCAACATATAAATAGTAAAATAAATGGCCCTAAACTTTTATGGAAGAATCTTAAAAACACTTTATTACCTAAGAACAATGCGGAACTTCCCCAATTTTTTAATAATCCGGGAATTATTAATAGTCACTTTTTAAATATTCTTGGCATTTCAAATGTATGTTTGTCACAATTGACGTACTATGAACACCATAAGTTTAGTGACGCAGTGTTTCATAAAGAACGGGTTAGTTTGGATAGAATGATAAGAATAATAAGGAGCTTGAAATCCAATGCCGAAGGTTGCGATAATATAAGTTTGGATATGCTCATAATGACGTTTCCTCAAACAATAGATGTTATTTCACATCTTATAAACACCTCTATTAGCACTTCTACATATCCCGATATTTGGAAACTTGCAATTGTGCGCCCTTTGCCTAAAGTTTCAAACTCGGTTGAAATAAAAGATCTTAGGCCAATAAGTATCTTACCATGTTTGTCAAAGATTATGGAAAAAGCTGTATGTTTGCAGTTGACTGAGTTTTTTGAAGCTAATAATATATTGCCTGAGGTACAGTCTGGATTTAGAAAAGGTCGAAGTACAGTGACTGCTTTGCTCGATGTTACGGACAGTATACTTTGCTCCCTAGATGAGGGTATGTGTACGCTAGTTGTATTACTAGACTTTTCCAGAGCATTTGACTCAATAAATATTAACTTGCTGCTTTCTAAATTAAGTTATTATGGTTTTGATCGTGAAGCATTACTTTGGTTTGAGAGCTATCTTAGTAATCGTTACTAATATGTGAAACTCAATCGTAATGATGGTTCTTCGTTAGTGTCACATTAAGTAGCTTGTAATAGGGGAGTTCCTCAGGGTTCTATTTTGGGTCCAATCCTCTTTATTTTATACTCGGCTGATATTCAAAATCATATTAGCCATTGTAAATTCCACATCTATGCAGATGATATACAATTGTATATTTGTTGCAAACCAGCTGATCTTAATAATGCGACAGCCAAGCTTAATGAGGATCTGTCGAGTATAGCAGCTTGGTCTGAAAATAATTGCTTGTTGCTTAATCCTACCAAGACAAAATACTTAATCTTCGGTAGTAAGCATACATTAACTAAATTGAATCATTCGGAGAGGGTCATGCTCATTGATAAACCTATTGAACTGGTATATGAAGCACGCAATCTTGGTTTACAGATGGACTGTGACCTACGTTTTGAGAAACATATCGCCAATTCTGTAAAAAATTGCTTAAATAAATTGAAAATTTTGTACTAAATGAGGCCATTTTTAAATGAGGTGTTGCGTGTCCAGCTTGTGGAGTCACTAGTTTTGTCTAAGTTAAATTATATGGACGCAATTTTTGGTCCCCGGCTCTTAGCAAAAACTCAAAAACTGATACAAAGTCCAGAATGCTTGTGCCCGCTTCTGTTTCGACGTTTCGTTAAGGGCTCATGTGACGCCATTTTTAAATAAACTCTCTATTATGAAAATGAAACATCGCAGAAAACTGCATTTGGCTTGTCTTCTTTTTGGAGTCCTCAAACATCAAGCACCTGCTTACCTTTACGAAAAACTGTCATGGGTGTCGAGTCAAAGGCCTTATGAGTCCCGGCAGTGCGCGATGCAGCTCTCGACACAGAAGCACAGAACGGCTGCGTTCAGAGGTAGTTTCCGCTACGCCGCCACCAAATGTTGGAACAATATCCCACCGCCGATAAGGAACCTGCAATGTATTCAGGGTTTTAAAGTCAAATTAAAAAAGTATTTTATTGATCACCAAAAGGGTCAGGAAACTCTAAAACATGACACAAGCGCTTTATGAAATTCTATGTCAATACTTACCTGTAATTGTTTCTTTATTAATTACCAAATTGGAAACTTGTCTCATTTAATTTATTTTTCATTGTCGTTTTTTTTTCTTCTTTCACTCACAACTATTGTATATTTCCACGTTTTAAAATAGAATATTTACCCTCACTTTCACATTGTAAGAATCACAGTAATGAGCACAGTTTGAGTGCATCCATGTAATGTTAAAATTAGTCTTTGAATTTTTTAAGTTCATTTATTTATTTACTTTTTATATTTATTATTGTTTTGCTGAGTGTGTGTCCGTGCCGTGATGTCACCGTAAGGCCCCAATGGAAGACCAGCGTTGGTTGTTTTACAACCAACATTATGCTGAGTTGGGACCTTTTTGCTGCAATTATCTTTTAAGCTTTATTATTTTATTTTTTCTTATAATTATTTATGTTTGTTATTGTAGCAAATAAACTTATTTCTTCTTCTTCTTCTTCTTCTTCTTCTTCAAACTCTGAGAGCTATGTCGGTAACCTTGGTTCTTCTACTTATTTCCTCGTTTCGGATTTTATCACGCAGTGAAACACCGAGCATAGCTCTCTCCATTGCACGCTGCGCAACTCTGAGTTTGTGTATGAGACCAATAGTTAGAGACCCACGTCTCAGTGCTGTATGTCTTACTGGCAACACGCAGTGATTATAAACTTTCTTCTTGAGGCTCTGCGGTATCTGCGACGAGAAGATATGGCGCAATTTCCCAAACGCGGCCCATCCGAGTTGGATTCGTCGGTTGACCTCTTTGTCGAAGTTGGATCTTCCCAGTTTGATCGTCTGACCCAAGTAGACAAAGTGATCAACATCTTCGATAATATTGTTCCCAACATAAACTGGCATGTGTGCGACATGAGCATTTGACGTAATGTTCGTCTTACTTATGTTCATTTTAAGACATACCTGTTGGGAAACTATATTGAGGTCACTGAGCATTGTGCTTAGGTCTTCCAGGGTTTCTGCTATGATGACTTTATCATCGGAAAATTGAAGGTGAGTGATGCATTCGCCATTGATGTTAATACCATATCCGTTCCAGTTCAGAAGCTTGAATATATCTTCCAGTGCAGAGGTGAACAGTTTCGGAGAAATAACGTCTCCTTGTCTCACCCCTTTTTGGGAATCGATAGAATTCGTGCTCCGATCTTGGAGACGGACAGTCATGGTTGCCTTGCTGTACAAACACTTCAACACTTCGATGTACCGGTAGTCAATCTGGCACCGCTGTAATGACTGTAACACTGCCCAGGTCTCAACTCAATTAAAGGCTTTCTCGCAGTCCACAAACGCTAGACATAGTGGCCAATTATACTTTTTGGTCTTCTGTATAATCTTCCGGAGCGTATAGATGTGGTCTACGCTGCTAAAGCCTTTTCGGAATCCTGCTTGTTTGGGAGGCTGAAAGTCGTCAAATCTACGAGCGAGACGGTTTGTAACTACTCTCGAAAACAGCTTATAGACGTGACTCAGCAGCGAAATGGGCCTATAATTCTTCAAGATGGTATACCTATCTCAAAGAACAACACCACTACGCTCCAACCTACGCGCCTCTGGCGTATTACCCTTGAGGGTGACAGAGTTAAACAGCCTCTGAAGGACTTTAAGTACCGGTCCACCCACTTTCAGTAGCTCTGTAGTTATTCCGTCCTCCCCTGGTGCCTTGTTGCTCTTAAGCTGTTTGAGAGCCATTCTGATCTCGTATAGGCTGACGTCCTGGATATCTTCGGTATAATGTCGGGTCAAACGGGCTCTTGCATCACTAGTCATGCTAGGCGGACTACGCGATGAACAAAATAATGATGATGATGTATAATTGTCCATAGAACTTCTCAAGCTCACTCAATATCTCTGGCCTCCACGAAATTTTGCTGCCACTGTCGGTTTTCAGCTTCTTCAGCAGGCTTTGCCCAATAGTCAGATCTCTTGCGGACACTTTGGAGCCCTTGTTCTGTTCTATTGCGTTAGTATTATAGGAACGCAAATTGTGTCGCATTGACTTGGAGATCTGTTTATTAAGCAAGCTGTAACTCGACATATCCACTGAAGACTGCAGTCTCATCTCGCCTCGTTCTGCCATAAGTTTGAGTGTAGGCTCAGAGAGTTTCCGTGTTCTATTTTTGCGGTGGGTCTTAAAGAACTCCGACCCGACCGCCAATTTCCACCAGCCCGTTGTTTAGTTCGTCCACAGTATCGCATTCGGCAAGGAATTGGAAGCGATTTTGGAGCTCCAACTGAAAGCTCTCTGGGTTTTGCATTTGAGCAGAACTTAGGCGTAGACTTATCTCATCAAATGAGACCTCTCCAGCTTTACGTTGATATTCAATGAGCCTTTTACCATGCGGTGATCACTTCCGGTCTTAACCCTGTTGATCACAGAGACATCATCAAATATATGCCGATTGGTCGTCAAAATAAAATCTATCTCGTGGTTATGACCGCTGGAGTGCAGCCACGTCCACTACCTGGAGGAGCGGTCCTTGAAAAAGGAGTTCATCATAAAAAGTCTCTCCTTCTCCATAAAGTCGGCCAATCGCTGACCCCGTTGTTTCCGCTGTCCAAATCCAAACTGCCCCACTCTCAGTTCATCGCCAATCCTCATGCCCAGCGATGGGTTGAAGTCCCCCATCAGCACTGTGAAGTGTGTTTTGGAGGCATGTATGGCATTAGTAATGTCTTCATACATGGCCTCCACTTCATCGCCCGGGCGTTTCAAGTGAAGTGAAGAATAGATCAATTTAGTTGCGGTTTTTTATGTTTCAAAGCTGATATAAACAAGATTGTTCTTAGCTATAATCTGATACGACCGAGATAGTTCTTAGCGATATAGGAGGGGGAAGAGGAGTTGAGAAAGGGGGGGAGGAGTTGAGAAAAGGGGGGGGAGGAGTTGAGAAGAGGGGGGGAGGAGTTGAGAAGAGAGAGAGAGGAGTTGAGAAAAGGGGGGGGGGAGGAGTTGAGAAAAGGGGGGGTTAGAATCGTAGTTTCCTAACGAATGGCCCGATTTTGATGCGGTTTTTTCTGTTCGAAATCTGATGTAATCGAGATGGTTCTTAGATATAGGGGGAGGGGGGAGGGGGAGAAAAGGGGCGTAAAAACCGAAGCTGCTAAATGAATGGACCGATTTAGATGCAGTTTTTTCTGTTCGAAAGCTGGGGTGACGACTGTAACACTCAAACGGATGGATCTATATGTTTAATCGAGATGCTTTTAGCTATTATGGGGCACCCCCCAAGACAAGAAGACGGGGGTTATATTAATTTTTAATTGGTGCTTGTTTTGAGAGCTTGTTTTTGTGTCAAGTTGTTTACATCGGGCAAACCAATCGTTTTTTGAAAAGTGGCGCAAAGTGGCGGCTCGGCTGTGACGTTTTTCTGTAACACATGGAACCTAAGGATGGACGTACGCGTAGAGGCGAATCTACGTAAGCCATACCAAAAGTCAAAATAAGCAAATGCTAAATAAGCATATTTCGCGTGCGGCAACGACACCGCCCCTAGCACCGACAGTCGCCTCCCAGCCGCCACATATTATCAAGACTATTACCAGTGTGCCATTGTGCCGTTTTTTAAAAATAAGTTATTGTATTTGTTCCTTATATGGTGTAATAAAGTGTTTATTATTATTATTAATAAAAATATTTTTTGGATAGTTCTCTATATTCGATACTGAAGCCAAACATTTTTATATTTTAATTTTGTCTGTCTGTTTGTCCGTATCTTGACCGCGCATCGCACCCAAACTACTAAATCAATTCAAATGAAAAACATGCTCATGGGTTCTTAAAAAAGGTATTGAACTACTATTTTTTTTTGTTTTCGTGCCTTTCTTTCTGTTTGTCTGCATGTTTGTTTGTTCACGCATCACTTAAAAACTACTGGACCGATTGCAATGCGGTTTTCATTGGTAGATAGCTTAGGGTTTGATTTAAATCTGGTGTAATTGGTATCTCAATCCGGTGAGTTAGAAGCCGAGCAATTGATAAAAGTATTTTGGACGGCTGAAGAAATTTTGTTCACTTGAGGACCAATATACCAACATTTGTTTGCTATTGTTCCTTGAATAGCACATTATGGTACTTTGAACCTAAAGAAAAGACCATGCGTGCGAAGCCGCGGGTACAGCTAGTTATATATATTTTCTCAGGTTGATATCTATTTCTACCAGTTTTTATCAAATCAATACAAAAGAAGTTTTGTAGAAATGCACTTGAAGGTCTGCGATGTAATTACAACAGGAGACAAGTTTTTTGGCAATATTTTCAAACAAGGAAGACTGAGAGCAGGTTGTCCTATTCCACCGGTGAGTTTTACCTTTCAATAAACTTACAATTTATCTTATCCCCAGAGTCGTCAATCAATTGTAATAAGCATTAAACCCGTAATCAAAATGTATACAAAAATAATGATTTAATGCTTCTCCGGGTAAGGCATTCAGGTAAGGTCTTCGTTGGAAGTCCCAGAAATGAATATCTCATAAATTATGGGATGTTTAGCAAAAAATCCGTTTTTCATTACTATTGAGTTTTTGCTAGTGCCCTAAGCTACAATAGAAGACATGGTACCTACCAAACTCCATTATTTTTAACTCCACTCCGCCAGAATTGGCGGACTGTGAAAAATAGCCCCAGACAAGATGAGAGTTCGTTTATATATCTATTTATACTTCTATTAAAGCAGTAAGTACCAAAAAAATCTGTAGAATTAAGACTATTTAAAAAAAAAGGCCATGGTGCTAAAATATGCTACTAAAGAAGAATATAACATTTTTAGAAATTGTGTTTTTCTGTTTGTCTGTATGTTTGTTTGCGCATCACGTAAAAACTACTGGACTGATTGCGACGCGGTTTTCACGGTTGGATAGCTTGGGGGTTTGACTTAATAACTGGGGTAATTTAAATTTTAATCGGAAGATTTCAAGCCGAGCAATCAATAAAAAAACTATTTGACGGCTGAAGGAAGTTTGAGTATTGGTATTTTAGGTCCTGGAATAGTACATAAGGTAATCGTAACCCAGAGAAATGACCACGCACGTAGTAGTTAATACTTCTAACATTTAAACTTTTTTCAGGGTCCAGTCGACTTATATAACGTGTCGGTGCCAGCGAGCAATATTTACCGTAACTGGCCCTTCACGAAAGGAAGGGTATACATCAACGTGACGTCAACTGACACCGGTGATCTTGTCGTGCAAGGCCATCTCGATATGGAAATTAAGGAATTCAATTTAAAGAAACGTAAACCTAGCTCCTTTTCTCGACAGTGATCATGAAGTCTAGAACTATATCCAAGCTACTGAAAATGTTCATAACGAATAATTTTGAATAATTTTGGTAGTGTAAGATCAGTTAACTTTTTCGTTTATAAAAGTCAATCACTTTTGTTATGTTTTGAGTAAAGGACTATGCCAGATCTCCAAGCTCGATGTAAAATTATCGCGGACACAACTGAACAGTATTTTTATTTTATGTGACTTTTGTTAGATTATGACACGGTTTATGGCCAAGAGAATAATATAGCCAACATAATTATTGAAATCTAATATAAAACTGATATATTATGTAGGTACCTACACTTTACGATCATGTTTAATACCATTTATAAAGTATTTTTACCTACCTATACATGCTATAGTAGTAGGCACTTAGGTACTCAATCTGAGAATCGAACCCTGGGCCTTCTCGGCTCTTGTCATGAGCTTGGTACCTAAACCACTGAAACATTTATACAACAAATACTGAATTAACTTATAAGCAGGATAAAAACATACGCATGCGTTTATTGTTGTTTATTTCTAATATCATAAAATAATATACTGAAATGATTTCTATTAGATTACACTAAGATATCCTAAAGATTTTTTAAAATCTATTTTGTTTATCGATTTATTAATAGTTTAATGGCACTATTTACGAGTTATAGTGAACACTATGATTCGTAATTAGTATCAATCAGTTCACAGCAATTTCCGGTCATTTCTATTCTTTTTCATTCCTATTTTTTTTTAATAACCTTTCCCGAAAGTTATTGTTTTAATAAGAATTAATTACATTATTTTATATGGTCAATAATGTGGATAGATTTTGTGTTCGCAGACTTTAACTTTTAAAAGTCTTGCACAGCTATTTCCGGTCATTTCTATTCATATTAATTGTTTTTATTTTAATAACAGTTCCAGAATGTTATTGTTTAAATAAGAATGAATTAAATTATTTTATATAGTCAATAATGTGGATAGATTTCGTGTCCGCGGCATTTAACATTTAAAAGTCTTGGAAGCCGAAAGCTGGCATCCTCCATTTAAAAATAAAAAGATCAGAGTCTATTTGTCAAATCAAATTGTTCAAATTGTTACTTTTTATTAATGGTATTATAAGTACTAGCTGATGCCCGCGGCTTCGTGGTCATTTCTGTAGGGAAAAAAATACTCATTGTGCTATTCCAGGACCTAAAATACCAATATACCGACATTTGATCAAAATTCCTTCAGCCGTCAAAAATATTTTTATCGATTGCTCAGCTTCTATCATCGGGTTTGAGATATAAAGTACCCCAGTTTTTAAGTCAAAATATAAGCTATCCAACAGTGAAAACCGCATCGCAATCGGTCCAGTAGTTTTATTTGATGCGTGGACAAACAAACTAACAAACAGACAAATAGACAAAGAGACAGACACGATTTAAAAAATATATATATTCTTGTTCAGTAGCTTATGTTATGTACTCTAAACCATTTCTTTTTATCTCTTTGTACAGACTTTTTCGCCTTTTATTATAAGTATAGCTATAGAATTAGATTAGATAGGTACTCTACTTAAACTTTAGACTCTGCGGCCATGGATAAAAAAACCGGGTGGGGCTGTGTCCATGCGCACGGCCTTTTCTTTGTCGTGAAACGTCGTGAAACGTAAACGTGTTATACTATATTATAGATCACAAAAACATTCATTTAGCTGTGTGCGTCCTGCCCCAATCATCGTAATCGGTCCAGTAGTTTTGACGTGATGCGCGAACAAACAAACATACATACAGACAAACAGACAGACAGAGACGATTTTTTATACTATTATATTCCTGTTCAGTAGCTTATTTTATGTACCCTAGACCATTTCTTTTATAATTATCTTCTTTGTACAGACTATTTCGTTCCTATTGCTTTATTATAAGTATAGATAAACTGATGCTGACATTTTACTATAGGTATAAAATTTCGAAAAATCCTGTAACAAGTATATGTAATATTTTATTACGGAAGCTAATAAAACACACAGTTAGGTATACCTAGTGGCACGTAAGTCTAGCGGTGAACGAAACGTGGCGGGGATCTTGGCACAGTCAAAGTTTATTTAATGTGTTAAAATGTTGAATACTTTTTATCCCGAAAACTGACTGTGCCAAGATCCCCGCCACGTTTCGTTCACCGCTAGACTTACTTGCCGCTAGCTATACAAAAGACATTTAAAATTTGGACTGTCTAACTAATGTTATAAAACAGTGTCTTCATAATAGAGGTATTTTGTACAAACTACAACTACAAACTACAGTTCAACAATTTTGTTTTATTGACCCTCAATTTAAATCCCTTAAAATAGTTTTTTTGGTGTTTTTTGTAAACAAAACTTTCGGTCTTCTGATGTTGCATTGTTTGAGTATATCAGGCCAGATACATAATACAATTAGCAAGCTGAAGTGGCAATAGGCCGGTCACATAACTCGAAGAACCGTCAACTGTTGGGGTAAACGAGTTCTAGAGTGGAGACCGTGTATAGGCAAACATAGTGCAGGGTGCCCGCCGCGAGCCAGCTAGGTGGAGTGTAACTTGCAAAAGGCGGCTGGTACGGACTGGATGAGGAGAGCCGAAGATCGGGCTTAGTGGCGTTTATAAGGAGAGGTCTAAGTACAGCAGTGGACGAGTACGGGCTGATCATAATGATAATGATGACACAATCACAGAGCATCCCAACGTAAATAGATAATTGTACAAATTGAGAATTTTTACGGATGAAGATGCTTCCTCCCAAAGTTATCTTCTGGAATTCCATATATGACGTTCTTCAATGTGGCCTGCAAGCGCTACAAAGATCGAATCCAATCTACTACCACAGAACAAATCATTATAATTCTCGTTACGTCACAAACAAAAATCTTTCAGTAAGTTGTTTTACTATGTTACTAGAGCTTCTGCCCGGGCTTCGCCCGCGTGCCTATAGCAAAGAATACCATTTAAGAAATGCCAATACCTTGAAACGATTGTTTAAAATTTCACCATGAGCAAAGCAAACGCATTTTTTAAGATTTGTCAGATTTGATGCAGGATGAGTTTTATTCTCGCCATTATGGGAAAATCGTAATCTATGGCACATTTGGAAAATGCGGAAAGGTACCACTGGCTAGTTTTTTTTTTTTTAGGAAGTGTATATGCTGTTGGTCTATTACTGACCTCTACAGCGTCACTGACGTCAGCGGACGGTGGGCGCGAAAGGGCTCCGCCGCAATGCGTAACGAAGAAGGCGCACGCCAAAGTGAAGTTTTGGCCACTTGCTCAAGGGTGCCCAGGAGGTACGAACCTCCACTTGGACAGTTGCTATTGATTACGGGGATCTGACTAAACACCACTGGATCGCTAGTTTTAGTAATGATAGAGGGGGCCCTGATGAAATAGCTGGAGCCCTATGAATTATTTGGATAACTTACCACCGATTCGGAATACACCTTCGAGAAGAAACTTGAAGGCGAATAAAATTGTCTTTAATTACGGAATCTTCGACCTCGCCGGCGAGGTCAGTGTATGTATCTAATTGTGTTGACAGATGGTGAGGAAGGGTTGGACGAATCTATAGCTGCCTGCACTGAAGAAGGATGTTGAAGGATCGAGGGAAGCTCGAGATCACTATGCAGTTCGATGCTCCTCTGATACCAGGGGGCATCAACTGCACTGCGGCCGAATTTATTCTGTAAAGTCTGAAGTTTCTCTAGGGAAATGCGGAAGGCGTGAGCGAATATTACAGACGAGTATGTCATCGTCGGTCCGACGCAAGTTTTGTAAAGTGTCAACTTCTTCTAAGGGGCATTTTACTACGTCTGCCTAGGAGTAACTCGAGGCGACCTTGATAGAAGGCCGGCTTTTTGTGGACGGTGTTAACATGCTCATCGAAGTCGAGTCGATAGTCAAGGGTGACTCGTAAGTATTTAATTGAGCTTTCCCACGGTAAGAATCATTAATCGTGATGTTGTCGATTGGAAAATAGCGTTTAACCCCGTGAGTGAAACGTATTGCTGCGCTCTTCTCAGGTTTAACCATTATTCGCCACTTTCGGAACCATCCATCGAGCGCTCGGAGCGCTTGTTAGATTCTTCTTTGAAGTACGGTTGGTTTCCACCCGGTGGAATAAAACGCGGTGTCGTCCGCAAAGAGAGCGATCTCTACTTTGGGAGTGTGGAGAAGTCACTTGTGTAAAGCGTGAACAGGAGTGGAGACAGCACGGAGCCCTAAGGAATCTGGCTCGACACGATAGTAGAAGCTCCGACTAATGAGGTAGTCTTTTACTATAAGCACAAAATAACCTGGCAACCCGAGCTACAGCTAGTATATCAGCCCGGCGTGCCACACATTGTCAAAAGTCTTCGCCACGTCTAAGAAGACGGCTATTGTGGTTTGGGGTTTTGGTTTCCTATTGAAACCCGTGAGAATGTGCTCCGTGATGCGGTGCACTTGCTGATGGCAAGAGTGTCTTGCTCTAAAGCCAAACTGCTCATCAGAGATGAACTTTTTGACCAGAGTCGATTCAGAAGGAGTCGCTCGTAGATCTTGCCCAAAGAGCTGAGGAGACTGATGGGGCGGTAGCTAGAGGGCTCGGATGCCTCTTTTCCTCGTTTGTGAATGCCGATGACGTCGGTACTCTTTCAGGCGTCAGGGAAAGAGAAGTTGCTCATGGCTGCATTGAAGATGCTAACTAAGAGATAAACTAGCGGGACAGAAAGGTGCTTTAGAACCCTGTTGCTGACGCCGTCAGCGCTAGGGGCCTTCCGCACTTTGAGGTCCTTGATCATCGACTCAACCTCTGCGGCTTTAAAGGGCTCGAGGGAGGGAAGGGGGTCGGCCGGGGGAAGGGCATTCTTACGTTCTAGTTTGCGGTTCACCATGACGATATGGACAGGATCAACGTGATCGTTTGTGGTGGTGCACTGGGCTTCAAGACTTACCATCAAGCATTCGGCCTTCTCATCGTCTTCGAATGCTGGCAGGAGACTGGCGCCAATCCCCAGTAGGCCATCAGCGAGATTTCGGACATTATTTATTTTATTATTATTTGTTTTTCTATTAGACATGGGCGCCGCCCCCAGAAACAGTGACACCGCGACGGCGCGGCGCCGGCGGCATTGATGATTTTATGGAAGTAAAAAAATAGCTCTCTCATCAACCATAAAATACACAAAAATTCAAGAAATACGCCTTCTCAATATAAAAAAAAGTACAAATCTAAATAGAACCCCTCTGCTATCTAATACAAACAACTGGAAGACAATAAAAAAGGCGTAATTTTTCAAATCCACATGTACATACCTACCTCATAATTATAGTTCATAACTATTTCATTCTCCCTGCGTGAACTCAACCGAGACCGATACGCCGAAAGCACCTTTCCAGACTCAGTAAACACTCTCCCACTCAGGTTGCCTGTAGCGGGTACCTAACCAAAAACAGCAAAGCCCTACGGTAAAATGTCATAGTAGCCTAGCGGTTTATAATCCAACGATACCGGGTTCGGTTTTAGGCTTTGCACCAATCACTTTTGTAATGTATATGCGGTTTTCCATCGCTCCGTGCTTTGGAGTGCATTTTAAGTTGTCGGTCCCGACAGAGGTTAGGAAAGTTAGAATTACATTAAAAGTTAGAAAAGTTAGGTTAGGTAAGTTAGATTGTGAAAATAAGTACACCATTTTTTAAGTCAAACCATAAGCTATCCAACAGTATCAACCGCACCGCAATCGGTCCAGTAGTTTTAACATGATGCGTGAACAGACTAACAGACAGACACGAATTTTAAAAGTGTTTTATTCTCTTTCAGTAGGTTATTTTTAGTACCCAAGTTTTTTTAATATCTTTTTTTTTACAGATTTTTTTGTCTTACTGCTTTATTATGAGTATAGATGCCCTTCACTTTTGGGCAGAATAGTAAAAATATTTGTTATGTTACATTATTTTAATCATGCCTGTAAAACAGTGCCGTGACATACCTATTGACTGACTGACTGACTACAGACATAGCCCAGCCTAAGCCGGTGGACCTAGGTATTTGAAATTTGGAGGAATATTCATTGAGTATCCTAGAGGTGAACTACGGACGTAACTATAAACCGTAAACATGAATACCAACTCCAAATAAAATACCCCTATCCTGCGGGGACCCTCTAATTTACCCGTATGAAAAGTATCTAATGTCCTATACCTCGTAGTATGAACTCAAATCATGCCAAGTTTCATTTGAATTCATCCAGCAGTTTCGGCGTAGTGCGCGTCCAACATACAGACAGACAGACAACAGACAAAAATGAAAAAATACAGTTTTAGCTTCTGTACGAACAATAAAACAGCTTCCAAAAAAAAAAAAAAACGAAATATCTTCAATGTACAGAATTTGGACCCAAATTCCGCAGGAACGCTTTATTTTTTCGGTATAAAAATATCCTCAATTTTCACTCATCATAAAAACTATGATTGTGCTAAGTTGCATCAAAATTCGTGCAATAGTTTCAGCGTGATACGTGTTATTTTAAACAACTTTAAATCCCTATCCTGAAACCCCCCAAACTAGGGAACCCCTAAAAAAATAATGGGGATGAAAAGTATCCAAAGTCCTACTTCGTAGTATGAACTCAAATCATGCCTAGTTTAATTTGAATTTATTCAGTAGTTTCAGCGGATGCGCGGCCAAAATACAGACTGATAGACAGAAAGACAAAAATAAAAATAACAGTTTTGGCTTTAGTATTGAATACATAACAGCCTCCAAAAAAATTACATAATATCTTCAATGTACAGAATTCGCACCCCTATCCCGCAGGAATGCTTTATTTTTTCGGGATGAAAAATATTCTCAATTTTCGCCCATCATATAAACTATGACTGTGCCAAGTTGCATTAAAAGCCATCCAGTAGTTTCAGTGTTTGTAAGTGTTTTTTTAATTAACTTTCAACCCCTATCCTACGGGAACCCATTAATTTTTCGGGATGCCTCAAAGTATGAACTCAAATCATATCAAGTTTAATTTAAATTCATTCAGTAGTTTCGGCGTGATGCCTAGCCAAGATACAGACAGACAGACACAAAAAAAACAGTTTTGTCTTCAGTGTCGAATAAAGAGTCAACATTAGAATGTAAAAAATATGAATTTTGAATTTTTCTAATAGACCAATCTGATCCGTGGCTGACTCAGCTTAGAATAAGACCCCTTAAGAGTCCCAATCCTCCCGTGGATATCGTAAGAGGCGACTAAGGGATTACACACCGGAAGATGGGCAGCAGCGTCCTCACGACATAGATTTCATTTTGACGACCAATAAGCATATATTCAATGATGTCTCTGTGATCAACAGGGTTAAGACCGGCAGTGATCACCAAATGGTAAGAGGCTCATTGAATATCAACGTAAAGCTGGAGGGGTCTCGTTTGATGAGATCTACTCTTCGCCCAAGTCCTGCCCAAATCCAAAAATCCCCGAGAGCTTTCAGTTGGAGCTCCAAAATCGCTTCCAAATCCTTACCGAATGCGATACAGCGGACGAACTAAATAACGGGCTGGTGGAAATTGTCCACGCGGCCGGATCCTTTGACCCAACCGTTCGTTAAGACCCCCCGCAAAAAAAGAACACAGAAAGTATCTGTGCATACACTCAAACTTATGGCAGAACGAGGCGAGATAAGGCTGCAGTCTTCAGTTATATGTCGAGTTACAGCTTGCTTAATAAACAGATCTCCAAGTCAATGCAATACGATTTGCGTTCCTATAATACGACCTGTATAAGGAACGCAATAGAGCGGAGCAAGGGCTCCAAAGTGTTCGCAAGAGATCTGTCTATTGGGCAAAGCCTGTTGACGAAGCTGAAAACCGATAGTGGCAGCATCGTTTCTTCAAAGCCAGAGATTTTGAGTGAGCTCGAGAAGTTCTATGGACAATTATACACCTCATCGCGTAATCCTCCTAGCAGGACTAGCGATGCAAGAGCCCGTTTGACCGGATATTATATCGAAGATATGGACCGGACGTCAGCCTGTACGAGATCAAAATGGCTCTCAAACAGCTTAAGAGCAACAAGGCACCAGGGCAGGACGAAATAACGACAGAGCTACTGAAAGCGGGTGGAACACCGGTACTTAAAGTCCTTGAGAATCCGTTAAACTCCGTCATCCTCAAGGGTACTACGCCAGAGGCGTGGCACTGGAGCGTAGTGGTATTGTTCTTTGAGAAAGGTGATAAAACCATCTTGAAGAATTATAGGCCCATTTGGCTGCTGAGCCACGTCTATAAACTATTTTAGTAGTTACAAACCGTCTCGCTCGTAGGTTTGACGGCTTTCAGCCTCCCGAACAAGCTGGAATCTGGAAAGGATTTAGCACCTTAGACCACATCCATACGCTCCGGCATATTATACACAAGACAGAAGAGTATAATCGGCCACTATGTCTAGCGTTTGTGGACCACGAGAAAGCCTTTGATTCAGTCGAGACCTGGGCAGTGCTACAGTAATTACAGCGGTGCCAGATTGATTACCGGTACATCGAAGTGTTGAAGTGTTTGTACAGCAAGGCCACCATGACAGTTCGTTTTCAGGATCAGAGCACGAATTCTATCCAGCTGCAAAAAGGGGTGAGACAGCTCAGTGACCTCAATATTGTTTCCCAACAGGTGGGTCTTAAAATGAACATGGGCAAGACGAACATCATGTCAAAAGCCCATGTCGTACCCATGCCGGTTTATGTTGGGAACGATATTATCGAAGCTGTTGATTACTATGTCTACTTGGGTCAGACGATCCAACTGGGTAGATCCAACTTCGACAAAGAGGTCAACCGACGAATCCAATTGGGATGGGCAGCGTTCGAGAAATTACGCCGTATCTTCTCATTGCAGATACCGCAGAGCCTCAAGACGAAAGTTTATAATCAGTGCGTGTTGCCAGTGATGACATATGGCACTGAGACGTGGTCTGTAATTATTGGTCTCATACAAAAGCTCAGAGTTGCGCAGCGTGCAATGGAGAGAGCTATGCTCGGTATTTCACTGCGTGATAGAATCAGAAATGAGGAAATCCGTAGAAGAACGAAGGTTACCGACATAGCTTCTCGAATGGCGACCACGAACATGCAAGCGAAGTGTGGGGAGACCCCCCACACGATGGACCGACGACATTGTAGCCATCGCAGGAAGTCGGTGGATGGAGGAGGCACAAGATCGCTCGTCATGGCGCTATTTGGGGATCTTTTCGCTAAACAGTCGTACTCGCAACCGTGTTTCTGGGTTTGAAACCATTTGCTTCTACAAAAATCTGTAGGATAGTTAGGTCAAATAAAATAATACAGGTTAGGTGGACATGAATTATTTTGGGTTAATGTAAATCATTCATGTCAACCTAACTAACCTATTGCATTTTGGGTGCACATTCTTTTAAGTAAATTCCTACTAATGGTGTCGTTCTGTCCCCTAAAAAAAAGCGTTGCCTCAATTATGTTACAGTTGAAATCGATCAACAAAATAAAAATTCTTTATGAAAAAAAAAAACGACTGCCGTCAAAACTAGAAACAGGAAAACAAGCTTTAGATTCTTCATTTTAAAATTTAAGATGCAGTCGAAGGTATCATGCATTTCGTTTCTCTATTGATGGCTCAGCTAGAAGCTAGCGAGGTACCTCATGCCTCCAACTGTATCTTAAATTTCAGAATCAAGAATCTAAAGATTGTTTGCCACTTTTAAGTTTTGTTCGCAGTCAGGTTTTTGTATTTTAATAATGATTTATTTAAAAAAAAATAGTATGGCCATCTGGAGCTTTTGGGTGTCGAACTCACGCAAAGGCTAAATTTTGGGTCTTACATTTATTCGAAAGTCAAGGTAGCTGCAAGGAAACTTGGTGTTTTATCTAAGGTTAGGCGGTACTTAACGCCGGGGCAGCTTTTGAATCTTTATCAAGCATAGGTACGATCTTGTATTGAGTATTGCTACCACCTCTGGGACGGTTCTGCCAAGAAACAGCTCGAGGCTTTAGATTAAATTGAGAGACGTGCTATCAGGCTCATTGGGGATGATACTCTGGTAAAGAGTAAGCTTCAAAGTCTGGCGCATCGACGTAAGGTCGCAAGCCTGTTGGTATTCTACAGATTGCACTATGGAGAGTGTGCACAAGAACTGGACAATCTGATTCCCCCATCACCTTTCCTTATGTATGACTAGATGATGACTAGATGATCAGCAAAACGCTACCCTTTTGTGGTCGAAATACCTCGCACAAGAACGAAGCGTTACGCTTCTTCATTAATTATAAGAACTGCAAAAGAGTGGAATGCCCTGCCCTCGTTAGTGTTTCCGGAAAAATATAACCCAGGTGTGTTCAAGTCAAGATATTGAATAGTTATATACTAGGTAAGCATGCTACTCCTTCGACCACATCATCGCTTTCCATCAGGTGAGATCGAGGTCAAACGAATGCATAGACCGTAAAAAAAGTACATTGATTAGAATTATATATTTTTGTAATGGTATTTTAAAGACCTTCATTTTCTTACCTCACCCAATAGGTTTTGGTCATTTTTTTGTTCCGTCGGAAGGACAATATGGCAGCTAGAAGCCATCATATTAGTTTTCTTGATACTTCAAATATTTTTGTCACTGTCGTAATTAGGACGAATCCAATGATACCTTTATCGAAATCCATCAAGCCGTTTAAATTGCCATTGGCTGTAGGACGTGCCAAAAGAAAATTTAAACATACATATATACAGCCCAAAAATATAATCTTCCACAGTCAGATAAAAAGCGTTGAAAATACCAAACGCGTTTGGTATTGTGTGGTTTTACGCTGGCTCTACTTTGGACACACACGGCTAGGTCAGTGGCTGTCAACAGTTTCTCATCAGCTCAGCTCTAGGTAGCAACAAGTTGACGTGTCGCCGAGATTGGCAATTTATCACACCAGCGCTTGCCAATAGGACAGAATCGGACAGAATGCTAAATTATAAGCCTAGCTGTATCCTGCGGTTTCGATCGCGTGATTTTCTCACAATCTTAGGCTGGAGTTTATGAACATTGACGTACCAACCAAATTAAGAACCATTTAAACTACTACAACTTAACATGTCGTTAAATTTTTGAGTTAACTTTGGTTTAACTATGATACATAAAATTTGTTGAACTCCACAGAAGATACTTTATGTGAACTCCAATCATAATTGTCGCTTTTAGAAAAATCTATTCTTAGTAGTTGGTAAAATCATAAAAATTACTAAAATAAGTTATGTACAATTATTTCACCTTTCAACCCTGCGATGAAGAGTGAATTTTCAACCTTTCGAATTTTTGGGTGTGTGCAAAAAGTGATACACATCGATAGCAGTGTTGTACAGGTACCCACTTAAAAAAATAAAACATATCTACACTAATATTATACAGAGGAAACATTTGATTGTTTGTTTGTAATGGATAAACTCAAGAAATACAGAACCGATTTTAAAAATTATTTCACATAAGGAAAGCTAAATTATCAGCGAGTAGCAGTATTTTTCAAAAAATTAGAGTTCTTTTCGAAAATTGATGATTTTCGAATTTTCGATGACATTGACAGACACTAGACAGATAGAACTAGGATGCAACGTGTATCCGAACGAAAACAATGTAATGAGAACCATAGTGTGTGTTCGGATAATACACTAGTAATATCTACAATAATTTAATGCATCATAGTTAGTTTTAATTCCCAGCTTTATATAATTTATAAATTAATATTTTAAAAAAACATATATATAAAATGAATTTCTACATATAAAGGCAATATGAATGGCGTGTCATATATTTTTTCTAGAGCCAGGCGAATTCTGCCATCCTTCTTTTGAATTACGCTTACTGCCTCTGCGCCTCCTTTTGACGAAAATGTTTATATTAATTGTGCAGTCGTTCTTTATTTGTAACTAGCGACCCGCCCCGTGAAGCGTGCCCGTGTGAAGCGGGCAGATATATAGAAAGATAAAATTAGTAGGTACTTTATTTGGACAAATAGACCAACAACAATTTCTTACACAAAATGTTTATGTTTACAGGTTTTATACTCACGTACCATTTCGTCTGTAGTATTATTCTGTGTAACGCAAGGAGGTTGAATTACATATAATAATTTTCTAATGGAAAAATTTGGGTCACGGACGAGATTCGAACTCGCACACTGTGCCTCAGCGCAGCACATGCCTTTACCAATTCGGCCACCGAGACTTTTAACCCGTCTTATGGGGACGGTAACGCTATCTATTGCTCGTATTACGAACAACCAACCAAACACGGCTAATATTGATTAACTTCGTGTCTGAAAGATAACGCCTCCCAAATCGTTACGTTAATCCTTCCAGTTATGTTAGTATATAAATTTATTTACGATTATTACTTAGCATCTGTATTTGGTTTAAGTTTTGCACCAAGTATTTAACGTTACTGTTTATGGTATAGAATCCTGCGATGTGATACGATTTAGTAAATTAACTAACTAATTAGAGCGGGTTTTTCGTGCAAATACGAGTACTTATACTGTCTTTGAATAAATAGTAAAATCAACTACGACTGGGAACTATTCATACAATGGAATGCGTATACACGCGTAATTACTGCATTTTAATCGTTTTATTTGTGCTCCTATGGCGAACTTTACCTCCAAATATTTTGGGAACGTGACACTTTAGGGTAATATATTACTTGTCATTTTTTGTTGGTAAAAGCAGGGCGGTCGCACTCCGCAACAAGTACAAATATTATACCTAAACTTCGGGGCCGTAATATTGGGGTTCATTCAGTCAGGGCGGTCGCACTCCGCAACAAGTACAAATAAATTCGAGGAATTCGGGTCCGTTCAGTCGAGTGTCAAGCGTGCGCTCGATGAGTCGCGCGCCTTGTACTTAGCGATAGAGCACCTACTTACGTAAAGTTATTGACAAACTTTATTCGTGTTTTAATTATGAGTAACAAGAAGAAAGCTAGAAAGTACTGCATAGCATTCGGCTGTTTGAATAGTGATAGAAATGACGAATTGTCATTCTTTACGTTTCCAAAGGATATTGAAAGGTAATAAATTGTAATACCTATAATAGGTCCTAGTTGTGTAGTTAGATATTTATATTTTTTTATTACGAAGGTTCCTATAGTTTTATGTTATTTCATTTGTGTTTCATACCGAAGCTACGCATATTTAAGGTTATTCCACGCAGAAATAAAGTCGTTTATTAAATCGATCAACGTAATTTTATAATTGATTATAGTAGGTATTGTTGATCGGAAAATGAATTACTGTGCTGACTTAGTAAGTAGCCTACAACTAATTAGGAATTTATATAATATATGTCTCGTATAATACCTACCTACTTTTAATACCTTTTATTACGTAGGTAGCAATTTATTTTTCACTCATTAAAAAGCATGGAATTCAGACAGGCACCTTTATTCATCAAAGTGCAATACCTATAGGATATAATCATAATCAACCAACGACACGTAGGTAGGTATCTCACTAAAGTTAACGGCGGTCTGAAAACGGGATAGGTAGGTAGTAAAAATGAGGTAGTAGGTCTATTCTGATAAGAATGTCATTGTATGTAATAGAACTATTTTAATTTATAATAATAAGTAATAACATAATACATTATTACTTATTTATTCTGTTACAATATCTAAGTCATAACATATCACAGAATAATTAGTAGTACAAGTACCCAGTCATATCTTAATACAACCCTACCGAGCGAAAAAGGGTCAGAGCGATTCTGAAACGGTTAGAGCAATGGAACCGGTCCATTCTAGCCTCCACGCGGTGGGCGAGCGCCTTCTAGGTAAATATAATTGAAAGCTCGCAGCGCCGTGCGAGTTAAATTGCACTTTATAGCGTTGTAGCGAGAGTCGCTATTTATTTAAATGACTTTACTCAGTTAGCCTTCTGTACTTGTACTATTATTTATTCTGTGATTCAGTAGAGTGTCAAGCGTGCGCTCGATGAGTCGCGCGCCGTGTGTTTAACGATAAAGTACCTAGTTACGTAAACTTACGTAAAGTTTTTGTCAAACTTAATTCTTTTCTTAATTATGAATACCAAGGAAAAACCTAGAAGGTACTGCATAGCATTCGGTCTCACAAATCTCGTAAAATACCTACATACCGACATTTTATTACCTAAGTAGCCATTTCTTTTTCATTCATTATTAAGCATCGAAGTCAGACAGGAACCTTTTATTCATCAAAGTGTAACCTATTATGATATAATTAAATAATGAGGTACTAGGTCTATTCTGATAAGAATGTCATTATATTTTGTAAATAGAACTATCAACATTTATAACAATCTAAACTTATAGTAAAACTGTAACGGGTCCAATTCTGTACATTGAAGATATTTAGATTTTTTTTTTTGACCGTTCTCTATGTCCGATACTGAAGCCAAAACTATTTTTTTTTCTTTTTTGTCTGTCTGTCTGTCTGTCTGTATCTTGGCTAGGCATCACGCCGAAACTACTGAATGAATTTAAATGAAACTTGGTATGATTTGAGTTCATACTACGAGGTAGGATATAGGCTACTTCACATCCCAAAAAATGAAAGGGTTCCCGCAGGATAGGGGTTGAAAGTTATTTCAAAAAACTCTTACCACTCTTAAACTACTGGACGGATTTTGATGCATCTTGGCACAGTCATAGTTTATATAATGGGTTAAAATTGAGAATACTTTTTATCCCGAAAAAATACATAGTCCCTGCGGGATAATGTCCCAAATTCTGTAAATTAATTATTATCTTTATTTTGTAAAAAAATATTGGGGTCCGTTCTATAACCAAGAGTTCTTCTAACCGTGCAAAGTGTTATGTTGTTTGAAAAGCGTTTGAATTAAGAAAGTAAGGAATACTTTTCATCTTCATCATACTTCACTCTCAAACAGCTGAACGGATTTTGATGAAATTTGGAATGGAGATTGCTTATACCCTAGAATAATACAAAGGATCCTTTTCATCATCATCATCATCATCATGATACTTTAATCTCAAATAACTGAACGGATTTTGATGGAATTTGGAATGGAGATAGCTTATACCCTGGAATAACACTTTTTTTTCTTGCTAGAGACGTGCCGTGCGTAAAGTATGTCATTATGCCACCAATTTCGAGTTCATAATCCAGATTTTACGATATGAGTGTAGATAAAGATGATAAAGGTGCCATAAATATCCCTGTTGAAAAACAACCTAGATAGGTACCTACTTACTTTAGGTAAAGAAATAACACAAGGATACTCTTCATCATCATCGATCATCATTTTCTACGTGGGCAAAATCGCGGGGCTGTAATAATTATGTCAGAAATAATAATTATGACAATTTTATAAGGGCCTAAAAAAATGACTGTGACTATGCTCCTATTTCTTAGTAATAAAATAGGACAAACAAGACATGGTCAAACAAAAATTTTTTTTTTTTTTAAATTGTGTCTGTCTGTCTGTTCACGCATCACGTTAAAACTACTGAGCCGATTGCAATGCGGTTTTCACTGTTTGATAGCTTAAGTACTTAAGATCTTATTCCGATGATTAGATGCTGAGCAATCGATAAAAACTATTTGACGGCAATTGGATATTGTACTTTTTAGGCTCTTTTAGTCCTGAAATAACACGAAAGAGCTACTTTTAAAAGAAAGCAAAGCCGCGGGTACAGCTAGTAAATTTAGGTTTATTTTTATTCCAGCAAGCAACTCGTAATCCAATAATATCAAAGCACATTCTATTGTCCGCGAATCAATAACTCATCCATCAATTTTCTCTTACCTATCTACCCATTTAGTTTCCTTTCTTCTATTGTAGGTATTTAGTAACCGTCCAATAATTTATATACGGTATCATAAAAATATTAATCAATAAAAAATATGCTAAAATAGGTCAATGTGATTCCTCAAGCAACATTATTTCTTTACTTTTGTGTGTGTCGCCGAGCGTGAATACGCGCAAGGAGCGCGTAGGTAAATCGAGTTTGTGCCTTACTTTTTGGAAGAGCGCTTGTCGGTACCTACCTTCTATTCCTAGTACTTCTATGGTTATGCATTAATTTATGAATATCACATACTACCTAAAGTTTTACAATTTGACAGTGAATACGTTCTTTACGTTACTTTTTCAATGTATCTGAAATCGTTGTTAATGGCCGGGCCGTATTGCTACGTGGATAAGACAGAAAAAAAGAGAAAAAAAAAACAAAGTAAGATGGCATTCATAGCTCATTTTGGCCAAAATGTGCTTTAAGTCAATTGAAATTACAGGTATCGAATCCGTCACCACCAAATTGAAGTGGTTGTAGCTTCTTCGGTATATTATTTTATTTTTACCCGACTATGGCGAATCAAAAAGAAGGGTTATGATTTATGTGGGTATGTATGTGTTTATCTGTTCCCTCATAATTTCTTAACTACTTATCATAATTTGACAAATTAGGTATAATGTCTACATTAGGACGGAATAGATGAACATTAGAGAATGCAGACCCGGATCTGGGAAAAATTTACTGCCGGTTCTCAGAACCGGTTCTCTCAAACAGTATACCCGGCTCTTCGGTTCTAGTTGTACCGCTAAAAAACATAAAAAAGTACTTATTATATACAATATATAGACAATAAATTCTTATTTAAACATTGAAATTAACGAAAGGTATATAAAACTATAAAAGTTTTAAACTATTAGAAATAAAGATACGAAGTACATAAAGCTTGTCTAAATAAAATAGAGATATGAGCATAGAATTAAATATATATGTTTATATATAACATTGAACAAACAACATTTTGAGTTAGAATTTTTTTGAACATTTTTGCGCTCGCTTTGCTTAAGGTTTGTAGTAATATTGCCTGAAGGATAACATACTGAATGGAGGATATCAGCGTACTGTTATACCCTTACTTTTGTATGCAATAACAGATGAAGGTGCTTCATTAGCATATTTGCAATAGTAGGTCATCAGTTCATCATTCATCACAGTCAGTTGATCTAAAACCTTTTCACGAAGTACTCGTTCTTTTCTAAACCCAATTTAATTTATATTTTATTTGAAATAATACAATTTATTTTTAGTGATTCAAACTTTTATTTTTTAAAACATTAAATCTATGATCCCGGATAACAAATGGTGGCAGCGTAAAGGGTTATAAAAATCCCCGGGCTACAAAAAAAAACAGTGCAAAATTAACTAAATCAGTGCAAACTTTTTTTTTTGAACTATAGTTCAAAAAAAATTTATTAAAATCAGGCCACTGTTTCCTGACAAAATAAGTGTCGCCGCACACTTACCATCACCCGTATCCTGAAGAACTGGAATTCTCTTCCACTGAAGTTCGCGCTGCATCTCTTAAATCTAGAAAAGGAGAAAACTACTTCGTCAATTTACTTTTTTTACCGTATCCTGGAAATTCTGGAAGTCCTGGAAATCCTGTTTTCGTCGTAAAGTCCCATCATCTGCATTCCAAAGTCCTGGAGCGCCTGGTACGACTCAGCTGCTAAATCTCAAGACAGAAGTCCACACTTACCTCCAGCTCGCTGCATCCTACAAGGTCAAAATACGCTATGTTTCTGCTAATCCTGTGAGTTATTTTAATTCCTATGACTTTTGCCTACTATTCTGGAAGAAAGTGATAACTATAAACTTACATATTCTTCCTATATTGCGCTTCGAAAATCATAACCCATATCTTCATTTAGTGTCTAAGTAACTTGGTGAACAAATATCTATAGTGTGGGGAGTGCCTTATATTCAAGGCGAATTTCTCAGAATTGATAAGCGACTGGCTCACACTGTCTCTGTACCATTTTTAAGCTTCTTTATTTTATAGAGTTATAATCTTGTATTGTGTGATTTATATTTATACCACGGACTTTTGCTTCCAAGATTGTTTATCCATGTCCGACACTGACGGCGTAAAAGACGAAAATTCTCAATACCAGATGGCAGACGTCAACTTATCAGTTTTATTACAATTTATTGGAAAATTTGACGGTTCTCGGGAAAAATTAACTCCATTTCTGAATAATTGCCGCAATGCAATTAACATTGCTTCAGACTCCCAAACAGATATTCTCTTTAAGTTCATTTTGAGCCGTCTAGAAGGTAAAGCCGAGATGGCATGCGCCGTTAAGGATTTCACCGAATGGTCCCAGCTCGAGGAGTTCCTGAAAATTCAATTTGGTGACGCGAAACATTATGCATATTTACTGTCAGACCTTCAGCAATGCAAACAGGGTCGCAACGAGTCTGTTAGCCACTACTCTCTGAGAGTAGAGGCTTGTCTGGCTAAACTTCTAACTGAAATAAATATTTCAATTCCCACTACAAAGAAGGAAGAACTAATTGGCTGTGTAGCCGCTATGCAGGACTTAGCTCTAAACGTGTTCACGATTGGTCTCCAACCGCAGTTGTCAACAGTTGTCAGATGCAGGGACCCTTACAATTTGAACGAGGCCATAAACCTCGCCACAGCCGAAGAAAAAAATGTAGGTATAATAAATAGAAAAAATGTAGGTCAGTCTACAAGTACATTTAACACCAATCGTCCTGAACAACGCAGGCAGTATAATAATCCCATGCCATACTCAAGGCCGCCGTTTCAAGGCCAAGTCCAACCCAGACCGAATTTCAATGCTCCCGTCTGCAGGTATTGCAAAACATAGGTCACACGATTGAAAACTGCAGAAAACGGAAATACAACAACAACAGAAGACCTAATTATACCCAAAACCAATAAAACATAAGTCGCCAACCTCCAAATAATTTCCAGAGGTGAATCCAACCCATAAACTCTTTCAACTCACTGGTCACAGAAGATCTCGAGTTGAACTATCATAATATATATCTATGATAATTTAAACAAACAGGCTTTCCCGACCGGTATCGTGCGGGAAAATTAGAAAGGAAAATCGATACGACCCAATCAAAAACGCTGATTCCTACGAATTTACTGAATCTCACCGTATCCAGATCTTGTAAACGCGTTACTAATGTTCCATTTCCAGAAACTAACCGACAGGGTAACCAGCCCCAAACCGACAGTATCCCAATTAAAAATACTAAATCCTGTGATCACGATACTAATGTCCCAGTTCAAGAAACTAACCGACAGGGTAGCCAGCCCCAAACTGACAGTTTCTCAATTAAATATACTAAATCCTGTAAACGCAATACTTATGTCCTAGTTCCGGAAACTAACCGACAGGGTAACCAGCCCCAAACAGACAGTTTCCCAATTAAACATACTAAATCCTGTGATCGCGATACAGATGTTCCAGTTCCAGAAACTAACCGACAGGGTAACCAGCCCCAAACCGACAGTTTCCCAATTAAACACACAAAATCCTGCGAACGCGATACTAATATTCTAATTCCGGAAACTCACCGACAGTAACCAGCCCCAAACTGACAGTTTTCTAATAAATAAACCTTCCAAATCTTGCATTAGCGATGCGAAAGTTAAAGATCTCACCCACAGTGATGATTCAAATGGTCCTGAAACAAAAAATAAACTTGATTATATATATGAAATTTCAAAATATACAAAAAAACGATACTTACCTTATATCAAGGTTCCAACTTCAGTTTCTTCAATACCTATGACTTTCTTAGTCGACTCTGGCGCTAGTATAAGCCTAATTAAAAAATCTGCAACGAATAAAATGCCTAAAATCATTGAACATAAAATTCAAATAAACCGTATAGACTCAACAAATGATAATTGTATTATGACACTAGGACACATTCCTATCACTTTTTTATCCAATGATGTTACAACTAATCATCACTTTCATGTCATCCCCGACCTTGAACTACCTTACGACGGAATAATAGGAAACGACCTGCTATCTAACTAACAAAGTAATATAGATTACGTTAAAAGTGTCCTGAAAATGAATGATGCTAAATTTCACATCCTATGTAAGGAGCCCGTGTACACTATTCCTCCAAGAACTGAAACAGTAATTGAATGTTGTGTTTCCAATCCCGAGCTTAAGAAGGTCTCATCATCGACCAGAAACCGATTGAATCTTTGTTAGTCGCCATTTGTATATTCAAAGTAAAATCCAATTTACGCGTTAACATCTCAGTAGTTAATACCGCAGAACACCCCTTTACAATTGATTCCACGTTAAAACTCAATCTCGCCCCCCTTATAACAAATGACTTAACATCTTGCAAAGTTGAAACAGTATCCTACTGTAATGAAAATACTACCCCTAATGCACATTCACGAACAAATCAAGTACTTGACCAACTCCGCGTGTCTCATTTGAATCAAGAAGAAACACAAACCTTACACGAAGTATGTGCGAAATTCTCAGATATATTCTATTTGCCCGGAGACAAGTTGTCCTTCACTAACGCCATTTCACATGACATCAAAACTACTTCTGCAGTGCCTATTAACCCCAAGTCATACCGATTCCCCGAATGTCATAAAACAGAAGTCGAAACGCATATCAATAAAATGCTTGAAGATGACATACTCAGACCATCTTCTTCACCTTGGTCTTCACCTATATAGATTGTCCCAAAAAAGATCGATGCTTCTGGGGAACGGAAACGGAAATGGAACGCATTGTAATAGACTACCGCAAACTTAATGACATTGTGGCGTACTACGTATTCCACACTTACACGGGGACTCAAGATAACTCCTCTAACGAGTTGGACCCACCGCGTACAATGCGATTTAATCGCGACCTCTTTTGACCATGGGCCACCTCCTTAGATTACTGGTTTTGCCTACGCGCAGGTACTAACTAGTACAAAGTCTGTGGCTCTGCATCGCAGCCGGCCCGCGCCCGGCACGCACACAGACGGCGATAGACCACGGCCGCGCTTTGTTTACTTTTATATATTGTCGTAATTCTATCGTTCCTTGTACATAACTATAATTTCTTGTTGCTTACTTAATTAAAACAGTTTAATATCCTTAGTAAAACATTCATTTCTTTCGGCCTAACTTCTTCTTTTAAATATAAAAACTTTCTATCCACATCAACCTTCTGATCCGGAGTCAGTATAACTGGATGGTGCGAGATCTGGACTGCCAGGATCCTCGCCCACATTGGTGACCTTCAAGTGTTAGTGATATAAACACCGTTCGCTGTCCTTGGATTGATATTCACGGAACATTCGAGACGACGCAGCGACGTCACATAAAGTATTACAAGTAAGGGTGTGGAACAAGATATAAGCGGTGAGCGATTTTATTTTTAAACAAATATGGCAGACCGTGATAACGGAGAGTTGCAAGATGCTGATCCACCTGTTGTCCCTGAAGTGCTTAGAGTAAGCGTCAGAGTTCCGCCATTCTGGCCAGAGGAACCAGCGTTGTGGTTCGCCCAGGTGGAAAGCCAGTTCTTCTTATCCAGAATTACTACAGACGAGACTAAATTTTGCTACCTAGTTGCTCAGCTGGACCATCAGTTTGCCGCAGAAGTAAAAGACGTAATTACGAATCCTCCACCAACCGATAAGTACCTAAAGCTAAAAACTGAACTCATTAAAAGACTTTCAGCATCGCAGGAGAAGCGCGTTAAGCAACTGTTGATGCACGAGGAGCTTGGCGATAGGAAGCCGTCGCAGTTCCTGCGCCACCTTCAAAGCCTCGCAGGACCATCGGTGCCTATTGATTTCCTGACCACCATCTGGTCAAGCCGTCTGCCTTCGAATATTCAAACGGTAATCGCTTCGCAGGTAGACCTTCCTCTGGACAAGCTGGCAGATTTAGCAGATAAGGTGCATGAGATAGCCCCTTCATCTCCACAGGTAGCAAGCACATCCAGAGCTGCTGCTCCTGCATCATCACTACCTTACGACGATCTAACCAGGCAAGTCTGTGAACTGACTAGGCAGGTAGCGAAGCTAACGGAACAGGTAGCCAACGGTGATCGTTCTCGATCTCAAAACCGATTCAGACGGAATGATCGCTCTCGCTCACGCTCACGACCTAAGCAACCACCACCTAACCACCCTCACTGTTTTTATCATTTTACCTACGGATTCAAAGCACAGAAATGCAAGCAGCCGTGTAGTTTCACCTCGGAAAACTTCCAGGGCGGTCGGAAGTAGCGGCCAGCGACTGCCCTTCATCTACAGGCCGTCTTTTCGTCACAGATCGCGTTACAAAAATGCAGTTTCTAGTAGACACTGGTTCAGACTTGTGTGTTTTTCCGCGATCAGCTGTCAAGATGCCCTGCTCAAAGTCGAAGTTTGAACTCACAGCTGCAAACAACTCGATAATTCACACTTATGGTCTCACTCAACTACAGCTGGATTTAGGACTTCGACGTGCTTTCATCTGGAGTTTCACGATCGCTGATATTTCTAGACCCATCATCGGAATAGACTTCCTCAGACACTATGGTTTGCTGGTAGACTGTAAACACCAACGCCTTATAGATGGAATCACCTCACTTTCGGTAAACGCTTTTTGCACCGGTTCGCCTGACGACATCGCATCTATCAAAACTATCACTGGTGAATCAGACTTTCACGAACTACTGCGTGAGTTTCCAGAGATCACGAGGCCTGCAGGTGTTCCTTCAAGTCCTAAACATAATACTCTCCATCACATTAGGACAACTCCAGGTCCTCCAGTTTCTAGCAAGCCTAGACGTCTTGACCCCGCACGTTTGCAGGCAGCTAAAAAAGAGTTTGAAGATATGCTGGCAAGTGGCGTGGCTAAACGCTCTGAAAGCCCTTGGTCATCAGCGCTACATCTGGTAAAGAAGAAGGATGACGGATGGAGACCTTGTGGTGACTATCGAGCACTCAATTCCAGGACTATACCAGATAGGTACCCCATTCGTCACATTCAGGACTTCTCCCACCAGCTCTCAGGATGCTCTATCTTCTCTACGGTTGACCTTGTCAAGGCCTATAACCAACTGAGAGTAAACCCAGAAGACGTACCCAAAACAGCACTTACTACACCTTTTGGACTGTTTGAATTTGAGTTCATGACCTTCGGACTTAGGAATGCTGCTCAAACCTTCCAAAGGTTCATCGACGAAGTACTTCTGGGCCTTGATTACTGCTATGGATACATTGATGATATACTCATTTTCTCCTCCTCGATAGAAGAGCACAAGACACATCTGCGTCATCTGTTCGATCGTCTCAAGCAGTACGGAGTGCTGATAAACACTTCAAAGTGTATACTAGGCAAGTCGGAAGTAGATTTTTTAGGATACCACGTCTCAGCCACTGGTACACGACCCCTGGTTACGAAAGTCCAAGCTATCCAGGATTATACTGTCCCCAAGACCGTTAAAGAACTCCGACGTTTCTTAGGAATGATGAACTTTTACCGTCGCTTCATTCCCAACGCAGCTCAACTCCAAGCGCCTTTAAACGCTCTTTTATCTGGACCCAAAGTCAAGAGTTCGCACCCTGTTGAGATGACTCCTGACCTCATGCGCACCTTCGAAGACTGTAAAACCTCTTTGTCTCAAGCTACTTTACTTGCTCATCCAGATGCCTCAGCTGAATTAGCACTAGTCACTGATGCATCTGACTCAGCCATCGGTGCCGTACTACAACAACGCAAAGGTGCAGACTGGCAACCACTAGCCTTCTACTCGCACAAGCTCTCTAGTGCCCAGGTTAAGTACAGCCCCTACGATCGAGAACTACTTGCCGTGTACGAAGCCATTAAATACTTTAGGCATATGGTGGAAGCCAGGACCTTTGTAATATACACCGATCACAAGCCTCTGACTTTCGCATTTTCTATGAGCAAAGATAAGTGTTCTCCAAGACAATTTCGGCACTGGGACTACATTGCCCAATTTACCACTGACCTACGCTTCCTTCCTGGCAAGAAAAATATCGTCGCAGACGCCTTATCGCGCGTGGAGGAGATTGCTGCTGGTATTGACTATCAAGCTCTTGCACAATTTCAGAAGACAGATCCTGAACTGCAAGACTTGCTTCTCCACGGTTCCAGCTTAAAACTTGAAAGGATGGAATCAAACGACAGCAGAATACCAGTCTATTGTGATACTTCGGTTGGACAGCCTCGTCCATATATCACTCCACAACTTCGCAAACAAGTCCTCGACTCGATGCATGGACTACATCACCCAGGAAGTACAGCTACAGTACGACTGGTTACACAAAGATTTGTATGGCCAGGGATTCGTAAGGATTGTAGAGAGTGGGCTAGGCATTGCTTGCAATGCCAACAATCCAAAGTTTCCCGACATACTAAATCCCCCCTTTCCTCTTTCCTTACCCCTTCCTCGAGGTTCTCCCATATCCACCTCGATATCATAGGACCGTTACCCCCATCTTATGATTACAGGTATTGTCTCACCGTCATCGACAGATTCACGCGATGGCCTGAGATAATGCCACTTAAAGACATCACTGCCGAATCCTGCGCTGCTGCCCTTGTATCTGGTTGGATTGCCAGATTCGGATGTCCAGCTCGCGTGACAACAGACCGTGGAAGCCAATTCGTGAGCCACCTCTTCAAATCTCTCGCTGCTCTGATTGGCGCGCGTCACTTCCAAACCACTGCATATCACCCCGCTGCGAATGGCATCATCGAGAGACTCCATCGACAACTCAAGGCAGCTATAATGTGCCACTCTAACTCTCATTGGACTGAAGCCCTTCCACTGGTGCTACTTGGCATGCGAAGCGCATGGAAGGAAGATCTGCAAACTACAGCTGCGGAATTGGTTTACGGTGAGCCCCTACGCCTTCCTGGTCAGTTCCTGTCACCGATAGAAGACTTCAGCTCTGATGACATCACGCAGTACGCAACTCGCCTTCGAGCCTATATGCAGAAGTTGACACCCAGATCGACGTCATGGCATACCTCTACGCCATTTTACTTCCCACGTGACCTGCATGACTCATCTCACGTATTCCTGCGTCAAGATCACGTGCGCGGCTCACTTCAACCACCGTACGCCGGCCCCTACTTGGTCATTCAACGGAAGCCTAAGTTCTTCACCCTTGACGTAAAAGGCAAGAAAGTCAACGTCACTGTCGACAGGCTCAAACCGGCGTACATGACTAGAGAAGCTCATATTCCACTGATCACTACAACCGAGTATAGCACGGAAACACATCCAGCACCCGCTACGGAACTAGCTGCGGAACCACCGCAGACTGAAAAGAGGACTCGAAGCGGCAGAAGAGTCCGGTTCCCCGACTTTTTTCAACCGTAGTCACGGTCTGGCCGGGGGGAATATGTGGCGTACTACGTATTCCACACTTACACGGGGACTCAAGATAACTCCTCTAACGAGTTGGACCCACCGCGTACAATGCGATTTAATCGCGACCTCTTTTGACCATGGGCCACCTCCTTAGATTACTGGTTTTGCCTACGCGCAGGTACTAACTAGTACAAAGTCTGTGGCTCTGCATCGCAGCCGGCCCGCGCCCGGCACGCACACAGACGGCGATAGACCACGGCCGCGCTTTGTTTACTTTTATATATTGTCGTAATTCTATCGTTCCTTGTACATAACTATAATTTCTTGTTGCTTACTTAATTAAAACAGTTTAATATCCTTAGTAAAACATTCATTTCTTTCGGCCTAACTTCTTCTTTTAAATATAAAAACTTTCTATCCACATCAACCTTCTGATCCGGAGTCAGTATAACTGGATGGTGCGAGATCTGGACTGCCAGGATCCTCGCCCACAACATCACAATAGGTGACTCCTACCCCATTCCCAACATTGCGGAGATTCTTGATCAGCTTAGAGCAAGTAAATATTTCAGCACGTTAGATCTTGCGTCTGGCTTTCATCAGATTAAAACATCCCCTCTAGATGCTCCTAAAACTGCCTTTTCTGTCCCACAAGGACCCTTTGAGTTTTCTCGAATGCCATTTGGCTTAAAAAATGCACCTTCTACCTTTCAACGACTCATGAATTCTGTTCTATCAGGCCTCAATGGTATCAAATGTTTCATTTACTTTGATGACGTCATAATTCATTCTTATGATCTTCCCTCCCATATCTCTAACCTCGAAGAAACCTTCCGAAGACTCCGCGAATTTAACCTAAAACTACAACCTAATTAATGCGAATTCTTAAGGCGAGAAGTATCCTATCTCGGACATTTGATTACAAACGAGGGCGTGAAGCCTAACCCGGACAAAGTCAGAGCTGTGAAAGACTTCCCAATTCCAAAATGTCCTAAGGACATTAAATCCTTTTTAGGGCTTGTATCATATTACAGGCGATTTATTCCTGATATCTCAAAAATAGCTAAGCCCTTGACACACCTACTAAAGAAAGAAACACGTTTTGAATGGAATAATGAGCAGCAGCTAGCCTTTGACACTTTAAAAGAAAAATTAATATCAGCACCTCTTCTGATATATCCAGACTTTTCACAGCCTTTTATTCTTACCTGCGACGCATCTAATTACGCTATTTCAGCCATTCTCTCGCAAGGCCCTATTGGCAAAGACTGACCTATAGCATATGCTTCCCGTACCTTGAACAAAGCTGAATGCAATTACAGCGTAACAGAAAAGGAATGTTTGGCCATCATTTTCGGCACAAAAACCTTTAGACCATACCTATAAGGGCACAAATTTACCATCGTCACTGACCACCGTCCTCTAAAGTGGTTATTTAATTGCAAAGAACCAGGTTCCAAACTTTTCAGATGGAGACTCAAATTAGAAGAATTCGATTATGAAGTGATGTATAAAAAAGGAAAAATCAACAGCAACGCCGACACGTTGTCGCGTTACCCAGTTAACCCTATCCTTCTAAACGAGATAGATCCACAGCCTTCTACATCAGGGTTATCAGATAACCGTCCCACTCAAGAGACAGAAGTTCCTACAGACATCCTTGACGATTTGATCGAGCTAGGTGACTTGGGTATTAGCCTACTTGGTGAACCAAACATAGACTTTACTCCACTGAATCCTCCGTCACCTGCAGGTTCTCTCCCTCCACCGGATCCTATTCCTCCTCTTAACCCCCTTTCTCCGCTGGATCTCCCAACGGAAACAAATAGACAAATTGATGAAACACCTTCTAATTCCAGTAAAGAATATTCCGAATTCCTAAAATCTTTTGCCTATAAAAATGAAACCTATAACACATACATAAAAGAGTATAACGAAAGCCTTCTGAAGAGTAAAACTAATACTATACTTACCCCTATATCTATTGACTACGACGAATCAAACCCTTACCTTCAAGACATTATTTCCGCATCCGATGACTCGATCCACAATGGTGAACACGAACTTCACTTTTATAAGAAACACATTATAAAGGGTAAAACTTACTAATTCTTATTTACGAAACTTTACTATTTTGATACTTGTTCTTATCCTGATATTTTCAAAACGCTAAAATCAGTTAGAGATGATATCTTACTCAATGGTAACATAAATGAAATAGCAATATCTGATTTCAAAAATCCATTTGAACAAAATTCGTTTGTGAAAATCTATGGCATGCTCATGTATCTGTTCAATAACACTAACATAACCGTTATCATTCACCACAATACAATTATATATCCTACTCCATCCGAAATAGCAAAGATCCTGAAGGAGAATCACGACATCCCTATTGCCGGACACCTAGGCTCTAATAGAATGTACGACAGAATCAAAGAGCGCTATTACTGGAAAAATATGCGTTCTGAAATAGAAGACTACATCAAAAATTGTAAACTATGCCAATCTAATAAAACTCTCCGTAAAATCAACAAAGCTCCTATGCAGATCACGACCACTTCCACTCGTCCATTTGAAAGAATCAGTCTCGATATCGTTGGCTCCTTACCTGAAGCAGGACTTCATAACTTAAAATACATACTCACCCTTCAAGACGATCTCACAAAATTTTCTCTCGCCTATCCTATCTCAATTGCTACAGCGGAAGAATCTTGTGAATGTCTAGTCCATTTTGTAACACTCTTTGGCATACCAAAATCAATACTTACAGATCAAGGTACCAATTTCACCGCTGACCTATTTAAAAAAACTTGTGGCTTTTTAAAAATAAAGTAGATCTGGTCCTCACTATACCACTCCCAATCACAAGGAGCACTTGAGAGAAGCCACTCCACTTTAAAGTAATATTTGAAATCCTACGTAGATGAGAACCAATCCAATTGGCATAAGTTCGTGTATACCGCTATTTTAACTTATAACAGCACCGTCCACACTACAACGCGTTTTACCCCATATGAACTTGTTTTCGGACACAAACCTTTAATTCCTGACTCAGTCTTCGAGCTGCGCGCTGATATCACGTACCCTGATTACATCAAAATGCTTCACCACCGTCTCAAAATATCTAGGGAAAAAGTATTACAAAATATTCAAGCTTCGAAAGAAAAATCAAAAACCTACTATGATAAGCATAGTCGCCCAGTATAATATAAAGTTGATGACTATGCATACTTAAAACAACATCTCAGACTTCGAAAGGCTCTTTCCCCTCTGTGGAAAGGCCCCTATAAAATTGTAAAAGTAAACAGTAACAATACCTTGACTCTTCTTATTAATCGATGTCATGTCACCCATCATTTTGATGAGTGTAGAACGTGAATAACTGGAATAACCATATCAGTTTTCCTATTTTAAGTGTATCATCCTGTATCCTATGTCTTAGTCTAGTATTAATATATGTTTGTAAAAAGGACCAGTATTTCAGAAAATTATTCAAGAAATCTAACAAAGTAATAATTAACGACAGTGAAAATCCTGATCATAAAATAAAAATGGAACCAGTCCAGGCTCAATCACGGATGGGTATTCGAAAATAAATCTAATGAAAACTTACTTTTCCGTAAGTTTCCTTTTAACGTGGGGGTTGTTATACCCTTACTTTTGTATGCAATAACAGATGAAAGGTGCTTCATTAGCATATTTGCAATAGTAGGTCATCAGTTCATCATTCATCACAGTCAGTCGGTCTAAAACCTTTTCACGAAGTACTCGTCCTTTTCTAAACCCAATTTAATATATATTTTATTTGAAATAATACAATTTCTTTTCAGTGATTCAAACTTTTCTTTTTTAAAATATTAAATCCATGATCCCGGATAACAGTACGTACATATGTTATGTAAGCAAGAGAACTATTGTTGTCCTTATTTATTTTTCAAAAATAATTCAGGATAAGCTCGAAATTTTGGCGCGCTCGCTACTCTACACTCACTTGCGTTTTTGATTAATATTGAGTTTTTCATTTATTATCAGGAAATCTACTCTAAGTTATTATTTTTCTTTTTAAATATACATTTTTATTATTGTCGTATTAATAAATTGCTCTTGGTTCAGCTCTCAAGTGCGATATCAACTGATACGCTCTTAAGTTGTGATGAGCATCTTAATATCGTCGCTGATTAATAAAGACATTAAAAGAGCATCTCAGATCATGTCGCTTTCAAGAGCCGCATCTCAAGATGCTACGTCACGAACCAGAACTTGAGAGCAAGATTGAATGAACGATTTATTAAGTTCGGTTTTTGCTCAAATAAGATATAGCGTAAGGTTAAAATTTATTACTTCGATGTAGTTGAATTAAATTAAATGCGATTATATTAAACGTAATGTTTATTTTCTACATAATTATCATAACCTTACTTTAGTTTTTTTTGTAGAAAGGATGTAAGCCATACCTAATATTTGTCTATATTTTCAAAGTAACACTATCTATTAAAGAACTTAACGCAATTCATCAATGAATAACTATAATTTATGAAAATAAAAGTTTGTTTATTAGCCATGCAGTATTTCCAGCGCGTATCCTTTGGTTGAGATTTCGGATCTTTTTAGACTTCAGCGAGTTCTCGCCAGGTTCTGATATCTACCAAATCTTCGGATCTTTTCGCAATCATGCCAAATAAATTTGTTTATTCCCAGATGAATATAAAAATATTCTTATAATGATGGTTAATGTAATTATAATTATAAACTACTGACATAATATTTTCGAAATCCTTGATTCTAGCAACTGGCAATCACGCTCTCAAGTCACGGATCGACTGCACTTAACATTCTGCATCTCATAGCACATCGCAAGTGCGCCCTTGAGAGTCGAGATTGATTTATTATTAAACACTAACTCAGCTGATTACGGCATCTCAATCAACAGCTTAAGATATGTTTATTAATTAGATTAGCATCTTGAGATCGCTCTCAATAGCGCTCTCAGAATTGAGGTTGGTTTATTAATACGGCCCTTAGTGAACGTCACTGAGCTCGACCTTCAGCTCACATCATCTAGTTCCTGCAAGCGGTTTATAGCATATCGTCATTCCAACTCTGCCCCCGATAGTTGAAAAGGCGCATGTAACAACAAGTCAAAACGGAGAAAAAAATATTTTTATTTATCAAACGGGAAATCATTCGCTGTCATTGGGTAAATTAAAATAATTACATATAAAAAATTGGAAATAGTGGCCACAATAATAGTTTTTATGTTCAATTTTTAAACATATGAATATTTTTAAATTATTTAACTATAAAAAGCAAAAAACTGTTTTATCTCAGTATAAAAATAGGGATATAATACTACGTCCATAATTGAATAGAAGTAAATAGCCAGATGCGCCCTTTATATCTAGAACGCTTATTGCATGACTTTAATTTTAAGTATCTAGGGATCACTATACTTGCGTTTCTACAAAAAATAGGCGCATTTAGTTATATCCGCCTTTTTGCATAAGTATTCAAAACTATGTAGATAATCCTTGGGTAAGATAAAAAGTATATACAGTTATCTAATTAATCCTTTCATCTGGGACTATAACCTAAAAATGTACAGTAAACGTGTTATGCATGCTTAGTATTATGTAGGCACTCTAATTTATCAGAAAAGAAAATAATCGACAGAGTCAACTATATATTTAATAAAACTGATTATCTATGGAACAAAATCAAAATAAATGTAAAATTATTAAAATATGAATGATTTTTACTCAAGAATCACTTGATCCTACTTATAGCAAAAAAGTAGGATCAAGTGTAATAATAGTAAATCAAGTATATAAGTGTAATAATAGTAATAGTCATAATTATACAGCTACAATTTTAAACTTTGAACTTACGTAGCAAAAAGTAATATAACTTAAACAAAATTTATCAAATTCAGTCTTAATTACAGTCTGTCATCTTTAATTGCCACATACTTTTATAATAATGCTACTTTTATATGACAAAAGTCAAGTCTAGAAAACAAAAACAATCGATTACTAATAATATTTCTATTATAATCTGGTGGTTGAATACCCCCTCTAGACACAACATAGTATCTTTCGTTAGTGACTAAATAAAAAAACATTATAAACTCAAAACTCAGCCATATTCTCTGTCCACGCATTTATTTTCTTTGACTGAATGAAACAATGTTCATAGACTGTGCTTCTTTTTAAGAAAAGTGATGCAAATCTATCGGCTCGAAAAATATCGGGACTAACGACAGCTTTAATATTTATCGAGCTGACAGATTACGTGTGTATGAAAAATTGTATTCTCACATTAAGTCAAACAAAATAAATGCAATAACGGAGTTTAATCATAGTTAGGAAAGTCATAAAATCGAAAAATAAAATCTTACTTTCATGGTTGGATCACAGAAAATTGTCAACCGTTGGACAAATCTTAAAAATTATGTACAAGAAATACTTTTTAGTAACAAATATTGTATAACCAGCAGTATCAAAAATCTTAAACAAACAGCATAACTAACGAAGTATAAATAGGTATTATTAACACCAACATAAAGAGTTTTAACTACTTTTTTTAATTAATGTCTATTTGTCACCTCTTATTCGTTACTCAAATCAACAGAGTTATCATCACATGGCAAATTGTGCCAAAACACCCTTCGGTTCTCTGACATTAGAAAAAATAACTGATTAACTATCTCAGATTTACGAATTTCTCTGTATTTGGTTTTGATAACTGGTCTTAGAATACCAGTTTTAATGTTTTTCATTCTTACGAAGTCCATTACCCTATCTGTTCCATCAAAATCAGTTTTGAACGTTATCGTATTAAGTACTCTTTGAAAAGTGACTTCACACATGTTTTTCAGGTAGAATCGTGGAATAGTATTTTGAAGTTTATAGACAGAAGACTGCTACTGCTGTTGCTACTGCTTTTGGCTTTGGTGGTGGAAAGGGCGAGGTATTTACCAGAAAGAACACTATTCTTACTGTCAATTGTAGAGACTTGAGGGCAATTATATTGATTAATTTTGTTACCGTAGCTTATTTTGTCTGCGTGACTGTTGTCGTTATTTGCGTGGCATAGCAAAATGTTTTTTGTATTTTCTACTGTACAGTTGTACTTAACGTATTTGTAGAAGCTAAAGCTTTGGTAAGTAATTCAAAGCTTCGACCTTTCTTCATGTTAGTTTTGTCTGTGACAAAAATTAAACAGATCATTAAATAACCGATTTGCAAGCGATATATTTCACTTTAACTGCAAGTCGTTTTATATACTTTTCTTATGCTAACAATAAATCATTCATGTCACGATACTTTATTTTACTAATCTTAAACAAAAACTAAAGATGATGATAAATCATAGTGCAATTAAAACTGGATGCTTACCTTGTGATAAATAACGCAACGAAAAGTTGCGCATCCGCGCGACACGTCCTTACTACTCCCTCTGTTACTTGGGCGCAACTGACACAATGGTCAGCTGCCGTACTAATCAAACCCCGCGTACCTCCACGCTGGATTCACGATAATAAGTGAAAAGGACGTATCTGCTTACTTGTGCCTTTTTAATTAAGTACCATCGTTTTTTTTTTTCGCAAAATAAGGTATTAAGACGTATATGACAAATGCACCTGGGCCGTAATAAACTTTACGAAGTAGAAAGGGCGCAAGTGGGCAGATGTAGACTTTTTTTTAGTGTGCAAAGCAGTTTTCATTTAGTGCATTAGGCACCAATGGTTACATGCGCCTTATTAATTTCCTCTTAGAAATAGGGTCAAACATGCGTCTTTGAAATTACTTAACTCAAATAAAATACGCAAAGCACAAGGGCATATCTACATAAATGCGACTATTTTACTAAGTTTTAGCTAAATTCGCCTTTTTATCTTAAATAAGGTGTAAATATGTGAGCAGAAGCTGCTTATTTTGTTATGCTAAAATCGCAGCGAAACAAGGTAGGAAAATATTAAAAATATAGGCAGATGCGCCTTTTTTTCCTGATTCCGGCAATATATGTAATTCAAATCCGAAAAAAATGTTAGATGCGCCTTTTCAACTATCGGGGGCAGAACTGGCCGGGGCGGGCTACTACGGGGTGTCCTACGCTACGTTTGCCTTAACGGAGTCTCCACTCTTGAAATCTACCTCAATGGTTTGGGTATTGAAGAGATTTGACCAGCCCATTGCCATTTCAGCTTGCTAATTCTTTTAGTTATGTGCGGTAACTTTAGTTCTTCGTCGGATCACCTCATCGCGGATCCTGTCCTTCAGAAAAACACCGGGCATCGCTCTCCCTTTAGATTGCTCAGCTATTTTAAAGTTATGGTCAAGTTTGACCGTGAGTTTCCACGTTTCTCCTTTCTCTCAAAATTGTTTCTACCTAATTACACATTCTGCCCGAGGTAGGTACATATATTGCTGAACAATATCAAGAGGTACACGGTTAATTCTAACAGGTCTCGGGGAAATGAGGTCATTCAACATTACCTTGGGTTTGTCTAAATTCATACCGGAACTGACACGTTGAGAAGTGTCAGCTAGATCGGTCAGCATTCGCTCAAGTTCCTGCAGGGACTCCGCCATAAAGACAATAATTATCATCTGCAAATCGTAGGTACAAAATGTACTTGCCATTTGCCGTGCTTTTCCAATCCAACTTCCATACATATCTTTCAGGGCGTTAATGAACTGTTTCAGGGATATAACATCCCCCTGTCTCACTCCCCTGCTAAGCTGGATATGCTTAGTCGCTGGTTTTGTACTGGTATGGAGATAATAGCGGCGTCGTACAAGCACCTCTTCACCTCGATATATCGCTAGTCCACCTGGTATCGCTGCACCACTCTGGACTTAAGATCAAACCAGGTCTCGACAGATTCAAAGGTTTTTTTCATAGTCCACGAAAGCAAGACACAGGGGCTGGTTATACTCTTCGCTCTACTTTGTGGATGTGGGTCTATAGTCAACTCCCCGAAACCCAGCCTACTCTGGAGGCTGAAACACATTAAGTGTTATCGCTTGTAGACGTGGCTTAGAAGCGAGATGGCCTGTTAGTATTTAAGGAGCGCGGAGGAGGATTTTAGAAGTCGTTTTTTTTTTTTTTGGAAAAATATTTTATGTTAATTACGGTGGCCGCAGCCGGAGGATGCAAAGAAACCCCAAATGTTATATGACTAGGTTTATTAATATAGTTAAACTACATTTTAATTCTAACCTAAAGTAATATTTTCTAGCGGCCCTATGCTAGGTACCGAAGTGCTAGAATTGGGAGATGCATCGCGGAGCAGCGCGTGTTGTACGCTTGTCAGCGCCTCGTGGCCTGCATTGAGGTCACTGGATCAGCTGAAGAATAATGCAGGGTAGTTTTACGTGGAGTTGCCTCACATTACATGTTTAGTGATTGTGTTCTGTGTTTGATTGATGAATGATGAAAAGGTTAAGAGATGCATATTTTGTACAACGTTAGTGATTTTCTCATGCACTACAACGGACACACAAAAAGTTATAACTAAACCCCATTTAAACAATTACATAATTTAATTCAAAATATTGTACAATTACGTATAATAATGGTACAGTAATCATTCACATCCGGTTAATGTATTGTAACTAAAAATTAAGTAAGTTCACGAAAAAAATTACTAAATATAATTATAATGAAATAAAACTAATTTAGAAATTCTATGGAACCAACCAAATAGCTGTGTCGTTGAGAATAAAAAATTGTTGATCCCTTTCAGTTGGCCAGTTTAGTTGGTTGGAGTGGCATGAACGATTTCAATTAACCATTTTACTTAGTACCTTATACGAAATAAGATTACTACAAAACGTTAAACGATGTCTGTAGTGGCATTACGTATATTGAGTGCAATATTCTTGGCTTTATTTTGTGGAAAGTGTGTAACAGAAAAAGTGAGTGTTCTATAAATGACTAACTGTGACCGCAGCTTTGCCAGCGTGGTCATTTTATTGAAAAGTAGCCCACATGTGTTATTCCAGGACCAAAAGTACCTATAAATTACAATATACTCGTACTACATTTCTTCAAAAAAAAACAGCAGTCGAATTGTTTTGTATCGCTTGCTCGGTATTTAATCGTCGGATTAAGATACCGAGTACCTTAGTTTTTAAGTCAAACCCTAAGCTATCCTACAGTGAAAATCGTATTGCAATCGGTCTAGTAGATTTTATGTGATGCGTGATCAAACATACAGACAACCAGACAGACATGATTTTTAATAATGTCATATTCTTGTTCAGCAGCCTATTTTAAGTAAATTAGAGCATTTGTCTTTCGATGCTACATAGTTTGTGGTTTTTTTTCAGGCCATTTATGTAATCACAGAGCATCCCAACTTGATCTACTGGAGTCCCAAATATTTTACCTACTATAATGTCACCTGCCAGCGGTACGGAAGGTCGGATCCTGTCTACTACATCACAGTTCATTTTAATTCTCGTTATGTCTGCAACAACAATGTTTCGGTAAACTTAGTGTTTTATTATTTTACTATGTTAATAAGTCTCACAAAGCTTTTTTTTTATTAATAACATGTTTACGAAAGTTTAGTTTCTCCAGATCCCGGTCACTCCATACAACTGCGCTGGTTTAAATATCTACTCTTAGGCCTACTTAGGCACAGCTTTCTTAAACCCGAGCTAGTGTCTAGTCAGGGATAAAAATTTAAGACAAGTATGAAAGAGAGACAGACAGTAGCGGTGAAAGAGATAACAAGAATTTTTGGACCAAACTAGGTACTTCGTGCAAATAGATATTAAGCGCGTGTACAAACAAATACATTAAGCGCGTGTACAAACGTCATCTGTTTGTATATATAAGGCCCACTTGCACGAACACAAAACTAAGTACAGTACGGCCGATAAGTGTACTTCGTGCAAATGGCTGCGCAATGATTATTTTTAGGAATCGAATGGCGGAATAAGGCGACATGCACTGGGCTGGGGTCTAGGCTAGAGATGCACCTCATTTCGCCATTCGATTCCTAAAAATGATCATTTCGCAGCCATTTGCACGAAGTACACTTATCGGCCGTACTGTACTTAGTTTTGTATTCGTGCAAGTGGGCCTTATATATACAAACAAATGACGTTTGTACACGCGCTTAATGTATTTGTAAGTACATAGGGTTGCAACGCGGCTCACATTTTAATTGAATAGGTAGGTAAATAGTCTATAAATTTCTAAAATAAGCTAAAATGATCCATCCTGGATATAGATATCCAGCCTTCACCACCCCCTGAGCTGAAACTATACCTATGAAGAGAGAGAGATAGAGAAAGGGGCGCTAACAGGTTATAAATGACAACATTATTTATATTAAACAATTAATGTAGCTTTATACACAGCCCCCGTTTTCTTAGAACGGCGAAATAATAACCAAATTGAGTTACTCAGAAACGAAAATATTTTACTAAACATTTTTCTCTTCTAGATTATGAACGCAGAAACAACATTTAAAGCTATTATTTCATAAATTCCTTGACTTAAAATATAATGCTATAGAACACTCGTCTGACAACAGATTACATAACTCTAAAATTCTGCCACCAATCTACTTACTACCACAGCTTACACATGAAACGCGACATTCAGTAAATGCGCGGCTAATTCAAATTAAATGAAGTGCCATTAACTTCATTTACATACATTATTAATATACCTATATTATTATTTTTTTCCTCAGGTTGATTTCTATGTCTACCAGTTTTTGTCAAATCAATACAAAAGAAGTTTTGTAGAAATGCACTTGAAGATCTGCGATCTAATTACAACAGGAGACAAGTTTTTTGGCAATATTTTCAAACAAGGAAGACTGAGAGCAGGTTGCCCTATTCCACCGGTGAGTTTTACCTTACAATAAAGTTACAATTCACCTTACCCAGAGTCAGCAATTAACTGTAACAAGCATTAGACCTGAAGTCAAAATTAATACAAAATGAACTATTTAATGCTAATTAAAAGTGAATTACTTCTTCGGGTATGGTATTTGGTCTTCATTGAAACTCCGAGAAATGAATATCACTTAAATTTTGGGATGTTTAGGAAAAACTCGGTTTTTCATTACTATTGATTTTTTGCTAGTGCCATAAGCTGCAGTAGAAGACATGGTACCTACCAAACTTCATTGTCTTCAACTCAATCTGGCGCAGTGTGAAAAATAGCCCTGGACACCACGAGAGTTCATCTATCTATCTGTCAATCTATACATATAATAAAGCAATAAGGACGAAAAATTCTGTACGAAGGAGATTATTAAAAAAATACGTACTTAAAATAAGCTACTGAACAAGAATATCATTATTAAAATTCGTCTCTGTCTGTTTGCTTGTCTGTTTGTTTGTCTTTATGTTTGTTGGCGCATCACTTAAAAACTACTTCACCGATTGCAATACCGTTTTCATTGTTGGATAGCTTGGGGTTTGACTTAAAACTCGTGTACTTGGTATCTCAATCCGATGAGTATCGGTACAATGAAGATAATTAAAAAAAAATGGTCTAGGGTCCTTTAACATATGCTACTGAACAATAATTTAACATTTTTAGAAATTGTTTCTATCTGTTTGTCTGTATGTTTGTTCGCGCAGCACTTAAAAGCTACGGGACCGATTGCAATGCGGTTTTTACTGTTGGATAGCTTGGGGTTTGACTTTAAAACTGGGGTACTTTATATCTTAATCATATGATTTCAACGATAAAAAACTATTTGACAGCAGAAGGAATTTTGAGTATTGGTATTTTAGATCCTGGAATAGTACATAAGGTAATCATAACCCAGAGAAACGACCACGCGGGCAAAGCTGCGGGCACAGCTAGTAGTTAATACTTCTAAATAATCAACTCTTTTTCAGGGTCCAGTCGACTTATATAACTTGTCGGTACCAGCGAGCAATATTCTCCGTAACTGGCCCTTCACGAAAGGAAGGGTATTTCTCAACGTGACGTCAACCGACACCAATGATCTTATCCTGCAAGGCCACCTCGATGTGGAATTTAAGGAATTCAATTTAAAGAAACGTAAACCTCGCTCTTTACTCGTATCTCGACAGTGATCATGAAGTCTAAAATAAAATCCAAGCTACAGTTTTTTTTTTTTTTTTTTTTAATTATTTTATTTGTGCAAGATCATTTGCATATTTTCTTTGTATTTATGTACGTTTGTTTAAATTCAAATTGATATATTGGCATAGACGTAGGTAAATTGATACAGTTGTTACAGTGATATGAATCCCGTACTATCCTCAAAAGAGGTGTGCAATAATTTACATGTCTAGCATGCATGTTATTGACCTAGCGAGTGCGAAGCACGAGCAAAGCGTCTCCGTTTCAGCTTGGGCAAAAATGCTTTCGTATGTCCTTCCGTATGTATGGTGTCGTATGGATATCGTTCTCCTCTACAGTCACATTTCTCAACTGATCTAGACGAAACTTGGTCTACAAGTTAAGCAAAAGGCGTTTCTTCTGGAAAAAAGTTTTTATAGTATAGACGACTACCTTACAAATTAGGAGCTCTGTACAACTTTATAATTATTAGCATTTTCGTTTATGTTTCCAATTATTATAATTCTTTTTATTTTGATTTATTATTTTATTATTTTGTGATTTGATGATTTTATTATTTTGTGATTTGATGAATTTATTATTTTGTGTTTTGATGATTTTATTATTTTGTGATTTGAAGATTTTTGACTACATGATTTTATGATATTATTTTAATTTTGAAATTTTATGTTTTGTTAGTAATTCATATACAATGTACTTTGTTTTCTGAATAAATACAATACTCAATACTGAATATCTCCGCCTTATTAAATCCGATTTTGATGGTTCTTTTTTTATTAAGTCACATAAAAAATTGGTGAAGATCTAATGATGTTTTTCGGCGTGATGAGCAGAATAGCTCCTCAAAATGCAGTAAAATTCTAATTTTTAGGTTTCTTGTCACATAAAGTTATCACAGAACTAGCTACTGATCGGTTTTTAAAAATTCTGTAGGACATATTTATAGGTGAGCTATGGTTTGCCCGTGACTTGGCTTGCGGATTCCGTTAGTTTGAACCTAGATAAGTACCTACATTGTTTTTGATGTGTAAACATCTAATGGCGCGGTACGGGGGTAACGCCGACTCTTGGCGCAGCAAAGCGAGCGCGCGCTGGCGACGCCATACCGCTCGTGGCTCGTCGGCTCTTTCCGCCTCAGCTCGGCCATATTTGATGTTAACACATCTTCCAGGCGTCCCGCAATGGCTTATTTTTTAATGTGGCGTTTGACCACTAGATTTAAAAACGACTTAAAAAAAAATGGTTCTAAAATTGATGTGTAATATAGTTAAATATTTAAACGGGACTTAATCGCGCTGAAAACTTAATATTTATTTACCTCGACGTTTCGATCAAGTTGCATTGATCGTGGTCACGAGAAGACTCAATCTTTCAGCGCGATGAAGTCCCGTTTAAATATTTAACTATTTGTTCGAATCGCGAAAGTTTAAAAGTGTATGTAATATTGTTGAAAAGTGGTCTATATGAGTGTTTGTACAAATATACCCAATTTCGCGAATGTATGTATGTATGTTTGTCCACGTATTTCTCGGAAACTGTAAGTCCGATTGCAATAATGTTTTTTTAATAGTTTCAGTATTTTTCAACTTAGGGAATAATTTAAGTTCTATCAAAATCGGTTTCGTAGTTTAAAATATATAGACTTTTAACTGTTTCTAGTATGGCTTTCTTCTTAGCGAACGGAATAAGTACTTCATTTTCTTAGGCCGAAGTACTTCATTTACTTTAACGAAACTTAAAAGTAAGAAATTAAACTAATAAAAAAAAAAGGCTTTAAATCGTATAAACCTTAAAAGAAAGATATAATTCAAATTCAGGTAAGTACCTACTTACTTTAGTTCTTACTTACTTACTTTAGTCAGTTTAAGCGTAGCACAGACCTCTTTTTTATTATTTAATTCTTATAAGTTTTATACGATTTGTCTCAAGGTTCAGACCAAGAGATGGCTGAGATTCAGGATGAGTCTTCGCTTAAATTAGAAGACATTCTCTTTCCTGGTACCAATGTAGTTGTTTGACACTTCTACTGGACGTCCTCGTCCATATCTTACTCCACAATTTCGTCAAGCTGCTTTTAATCTATGCCATAACTTTAGCCACCCTGGTGCGCGGGCTACTGCTCGCATGGTGACTGAATGATATATATTAATGCGGAATGTCGTAGGTGGGTTCGTTCTTGCCCAGACTATCAACGTTGTAAGGTGACTAGACATATCGTGTCTCCTCTTGCCAATTTTGATGCGCCGTCTGGTAGGTTTGTGCACGTTCATTTGGACATTGTTGGTCCTTTGGCGCATTCTTATGGTTTTACTTATTGCCTCATAGCGATAGATAGATTCACGCGTTGGCCAGAGGTTTTTCCAAAGAAATCGATCACTGCTGAGGAAGTAGCAGATACATTTTTAAATGGATGGACATTCGTTTGTACCTAGTGTTTTGACGACCGATCAGGGACGTGAATTCCGCTCTTATTCGGCACCCTTTGAATATTTGCACTACATACTAAAAGGATTCGTAACTTTTAAACTTTCGCGATTCGAACACATAGTTAAATATTTAAACGGGACTTAATCGCGCTGAAAACTTAATATTTATTTACCTCGACGTTTCGATCAAGTTGCATTGATCGTGGTCACGAGAAGACTGAAGTAGCGGGTGTCAGCGTCGAGAAGGGCGAGCGTTGTCTCTAACTACCCACATTTGGTTTTGTAAAAATTCAGAATTGTTACGACACACTACACTAACGACATCTGCAGATATCTTCTGACATAAACCGCGACGCGAAAACTTGCTTATCACGGGATTCCAGGACGCAGCCAACTTGAAACCATCCTCTCGGTTGAAATTGGGATACTTTTTAATTTCAACCGCTTCACGTACAATCCTGGAGTAGTAGTGACGTTCCGTGGAGAGGATCTTCGAGTCATGAAGTTCAATCCAGTGATTAGGGCCCGATTCGTGCAAATGCTCAGCGATTGCAGATTTATTTATCTGGCGGTTCTTTACAGCTGCAATGTGTTCTTTGACCCTTTCCGCTATAGTACGCTTGGTTTGTCCAATGTAGGAACTAACTATGTAAGGATTTGAACTACTAGCATCGATGCATGCTCAACTTAAAGCGTCTCTGATTTTTCATTCAACGACATGGACGAAAACACTTCCAGTTGTTCTTCTCGGCATGAGGACAACGCTCAAAGAGGATATTTACATTTATTCCGATGAACTCGTTGATGGAGAAACTCTTCGTTTGCTTGGTGAATTTATTTTGGCACCAGATGTTCCTATTAGTACGGATGTTACAGATTTTGTCTCTAAACTCAGAAGGCACATGGAAGCATTGCGTCCTGTTCCTGCTTTGCATCACTTGAAACCGTCAATTTTCGTTTTCGAAGACTTAACGACAGCAACATACAAGAAGATGTTTTTTTACAAGACGACATTGTTCGTCGTTCGTTGCAACCTCCGTATTCTGGTCCGTATCATATTGTTAGGAGAATCGACAAGACTATTACTGTGGACTTAAGGGTCGTGAATAAACGGTCAGTATTGACCAAGTTAAACCTACAAACATGGAATCTGGTTTATCTTTTCATGTTGTTGCTCCTTTCGTATCGCGTCCAATAATGTCAGGTGATCCTGTGGATCTACTGCAACTTATGGTACTATTGAGTTATCAGCAAATCATTTGACTTCTAGTTCACCTCGTCCTACTCCTGTTATTACTAGACCTGGCAGAAAAGTTCGATTCAGGGACTCAGGGAAATATTAGACCTGTAATATAGTTTATTGTTAAGTTAATATTGGTGTCGATTCTGTGTCAACATTTTCTAAACCTATGTCTAATTTTAAGTTTAGCTTAGAGAATTCCTATTTTGTGGTATCACTTGAACTAAATTTAAAAGTACGGTTCGACAGCTCTGTACAGTCTCTAAATTGAATTGAATCATTGTTGCCATTACAATAAATACTATTTACTTGAGAAACCGGTAATTTTCCGGAGCACTTCTCTGAGATAATTTTCTAGAGTGATGATTAATATTCCAATTATTATTTATTCTCATGGCAATATCATCATGGTCTTCATTCTAAATTTTGAAAAAACGCGGTATCTTACAAATTTATTGACGAAACTCATCGCGCTATTCAAGGCTTATTTGTTACAATCAATAGTTTAATTGGAAATGGACCCACAAAATATGAGAAAGTGATGCAACAAGCGGCAGCAAGGGCTGCTTGTTAAAATTCTACAAGCAAATATGGACTTGGCAAGAGGTAAGTACTTAAGGTTTTATTTTACGCTATGTTCGTAAATCTTAATCAATTAATACAAATTTGATTATTTGCATTTAGTCGAAATTAGCTTTCTAATATTGTTTATTTGCCTCTATTCCAGGAAATATTGTCTGTGAGGAAGCCAAACAATTATGGATAGATTTAATGTTTTGAGCTGCACAAGGACTGGGGCAGACTCCATCAGTGGCTTTACTTTCATGGAATATCCGCAGATGGTTAGTAAAAAAATCGTCAGATGTGTTATTTAACAAAATATAGATTAAAGATATAACCTAGCTACATAGGCAGGTACAATATTTTTGAGAAAAAAAATGGTACTTCATTTTCGTGCACTTCGCTTTTTAGGAGACACTGGTGGCACCCACATTAATTGCTGCCAATGCTTCTGCCACGGGTAAAGATTTATCATCTCCAGCTTCACTCGAAGCTGAAAAGCCAAGCCCTGCATTTGCCACAAATGCCGGCAACACAGCATTTGCTCGTATTCGGAGATACAGACAGACTGCAGAGTGCAAGGTCCCCTAATGTATCAATCTCTGATAAGATTGATACGAGCATTAGAGAGTGCATTATTAGTGTTCTATACAGAGAGTCGTAACGAGCGGCAGCTGAAGTGATGACCTCTGCAGTGCGAAGAGTGGGCGAGAGGTTGTCCGAGCAGCTAGCCTATGGTTGCCTAGAAGAGATTGCTGCTTATTGATAAGGCCACTGATTGTTTTAAGTTAAGACTTGTTTAATGTAAAGTCTGTTAATTTCTTGTGCAATAAAGAGTTATCTATTTATCTATTATACCCTAGTATGCTTTGTCAAAGATCTAGATTGAAGTACATCGCAGTCCAGTTATTGTTCTATAAGATCTATTGGCCGACAGGTTGGGCGAAAGGTTAGTTGCCCTGAACGCGAAGTTGGTCAACGGTCGCGGGTTCGAATCCTGCAAGGTGCAATCATTTGTGTGATGTACAGAAATGTTTTCCGAGATCCGAGTTGATGTAATTATTCGTTTATCTCTGTAAGTTTATCCATTGCCTAGTACCCACAGTACAGGTTATCCTAGTCTGGGCTAGGTAATTTGAGTAAATTGTCCCGAATATATTTAGTTATTGCACAATGTGGAGGCAATTTCAATTTTGTTTCTCGAAGGCGAAATAGGTTCGACGTACCTATCTCGTTGCTGCCACAATGCAAATTTTTCTTTGTTTATCCTGGTTAAAAATGTAGTTAAATAACTTTAAATTGTAGGTGCATAAAGAATCTGAAATTATTCCTGGGCCCTTATTCGCTATGACTACTCACGCACGTAGCGCGCCGCGTTAAGATATCTGCGTGGAACCGTTCGGCAAATGTAATGACGTCACGCGTTTTCGGCAAGGTATTTCGTGTGCCATAGCGAATAAGCGCCCTGTTTTTCAAACATCAATTTTTTACACTTATATGTAGGTACCAGAAACAAATTAAACACACACTTCTCTGTGAACTGTATAAACGTCGCAATAATGAGGTTTTCATCGTCCATCATAATCGTAACTAAACGTGAGCTGTACAATTAAATAAAATATATTTGTAGGCGGAAACAAAACAACTATGAATCTACTGTCTCAGTTCAGTTCAACTTTCGCGACAAGTTTGCGACTTCACGCCTTCGAAGAACAAAACTTCTTTTTAATAGATATATTGATCATATCGGTTTCAATCCGTCAATTTCATTAATGCGATAGAGTCGAAATTGCTATGAAGAAAGTGAGAATCTGATTGAAACCAAGTTTTGTGGTCGGGGCCCTGTGAATAATAGAAAAAAAAATGCATTTTTTTTAAAATTATTTATTAGTTATTCTGTGGCTTGAGAGCCTAAGAAAATTTTGAGAAGGACCAATAAGCTTATAATTATATACTATATCACTGGAGATTGCAGAGCAAAATATGCCTTGAAGCAAAGAAATATGACCTTGAATGACGTCACGTATGTTTTCTGTATCTTTTTTTAAGGTGACCACTTTGGATCTTAAGTTTAGGATACTTATGTATGGTTTACGAAATTTTATGAAAAACTTGTTGCGCCCTGAAGTTTCTCGTATGGTGCTCAGGGATAATGTAGCTTCCTATTAGTAAAATAATTTTCAAAATCGGTTCAGTAGGTAGTTTCAGAGATCAGCGGGCTGACCTTAAATACAAATGGTAATGGTAATTGCACTTAAACTCACACAATTTGTAATTTTTCCCATACTAGAAATGTCAAACTGAGTATAATTGAGTGCGATTACCATTACAGTTAGTATCCTTGGTCAGTCCACAGTACAGATATATTAAAACATAGTATGAAAATAAGATAGTTTTGTATAATCTTTGCCTTATTTTCTAATATCCCTTAGAAGTTTTTTAGTGTGTTTTAAGTACGATGAGCACTATTTAGAAGATTTCTTGGCCTCTCTGGATAATAGTTATTTGGTTTAATATGTTAGCTGCATATTTTGCCCGATAAATAAATTTTACCCTTTTTTGGTATGATTGATAACCAAGTATTTCGTCTTTTGCCATCTTTCGGGAAGCTAAAATATAAAATATATTTAGTATTTCAGCTCATAGAACTTGATTATATTAGAATGGAACCCTGGGTCCGGGTTACAATAATAACAGATTAAGCACAATCACAATATATTATGACGGGTAAGGATAATCTTGTAAGTTCTACAAGATTATATTAATGACTTTTGAAGACTTTTGGAATACCATATCCTTCCACAGAAAATCTCAAGTGCAGTTTTATGGTCACCCTACATAAATTAAACTGTTTATTTATATTTGATGAATATGGTTCGAAAAACATGGTATGGTGCAGAATAAAATAAGTATATCATTAATCTATCGACACATTACACTAAATTAATAATTTATAAGGTTATAATAAGATTCTAACGTAAAAACGTATGAATATTGTTAAATACCGTTAATAGCGTAAATATACAATCACCTGTGAAACTTAATTTTTGAATTTAGTTTCTAAACACTTCTGCACTTTTGCAGAATACAATACATTGTTTAAATCGAGAATTTAACAAGAATACGCTTTTATTTATTCATATAAATTACATTCGAAGCGATAGAAAATCTTTGACAGTTTGGCTTAATTCAGTGTTGCCATAAATATTAAAATGGCAGCTACCAACAATCTAGGGTGCGTTTAAATAAATAGTAAAATTTTCGTCAGATAAAAGTAATACGACTGAGGTTATGCTGAACGGTTTCATTTAAATTTAGATTTTAGATCAATTTTAGCTGTCAAATTCAATTGTCATCTTGTCTTATCATTTAGCTGCTCAACTCAACTCTCAACGTGTTTTTAAAGTTAAATACTCGCACAAAGTAAAAATTACCTATTTAACTACTACTGTGTTACAAATTACAACACAATAGTATTATTCTTGTTTACGAACAAAATAACCATCAACATATTGTATCGATTAAATAGAATTATCAAAAGCTGTCAATCTGACAGCAGACGAAACTTGACTGACCTAAAAAGTCACTAATATTTATCCTAGTCAGGTGAAGACTACCAGCGGACACCCAAAAATGATTCAAATTTATATCCTCGCGGAGCCTCTAAACGGGGTATTTGACGTTTGTTCAGTATAATTTTTATATTGGACTAGCTTTCACCCGCGACTTCGTCCGTGCAGACTACAGTTTATCACTAAAAAGGCATCCTATGTTCTTCTAGGATATTGAAAACCGATAAAAAAGTATAGCACCAAAGCACTTAATGCTTTTTTGAAAAACTTGTTATTTTTACGTTTCCATGGCAACCGTTCCTTACAGCGAGTAATCTACATTTCCCAGTGTTCCCTTGGAAACTTATCATTTTCTGGGATAAAAAGTACCCTTTGTTGGTATCTATATTGTACAGTACCTATTTACAAAGTTTCATCAAAATCGGATCACCCGTTTTGGCGTGAAAGCTTTCCAAACAAACAAACAGACAACGTTTCAGTTTTATATATTGGGGTCGATAATTAATTGACTTAAAAACGAACACCCAAAAAGTGAAGGGCTGATTATATTATTTGTTTTCTACATTTTATTACTGAGGTCCAAAAATCGCAAGTTGACACGTGTGAAATTTATACAAAAAATCAGAACAGAATCCTGACCTTGAGAAATCTTGGCTCATCACACGTTCTGGATGTGATTTTTTGTTTTTTCATGGCAATTTCAGATAGTGTGAGAGGAATAGAAAAAATAATTGGGGTGAATGACCTTGTACGTTTATTCTATATTTCTGGGTGAAATCTCCAGTGTAAGTATAAGCTTCTTGAGAAGGCCCTTGAGAGATGCTCCCTAAAATTAGTTTGACGTTCCTAAAATTAAGCGATAAGTGACGTTTAGAAAGTCGTCCAGCATACGAAAATGGTCACTAAAACTAAATTGAGTAAATTAAGTCATCTATATTCAAAATTAGATTTAAGAGTGTACCTTCAGAATATGTTAACCAGTTTGACACGCCTAAACCTAATTTTAAAGAATTTTAAGTTTAAATGGTCACATCAGAATCGACACCATTAATTACTTATAAAATTATAGTTTTTTTTGTCTTCGTAGAGGGGTGGTGTGGCGAAAATACGTTCAACCTTTTTAGTGTTGTTACCGACCTCCTTAGCATTTTGTGTCACTATGTAAATATGTCTGATTTTATAATTCTCCTTTAAGAGCTTAGAAATATTTCATAAATCTCAATATGAGATATAATATAACAGTATAACTAATTTGATCTGAATTGCGTTGCTTTTTTTCCATCCTAATCTATACTTATAATAAAACTGTCATTGGTCCAATTCTGTACATTGAAGATATTTAGTAATATTTTTTTGGAGGCTTTTCTGGGGCTGTATTCCATACTGAAACCAAAACTGTATTTTTTCATTTTTGTCTGTCTATATGTCTGTATCTTGGCTAGGCATCACGCCGAAACTACTGAATGAATTGAAACTTCGTATAATTTGAGTTCATACTCCGAGGTAGGACATAGGATACTTTCATCCCGAAAAATTAAACAGGATAGGGATTGAAAGTTATTTATATAAACACGTACCACTAAACTGCTTGACGGATTTTGATGCACCTTGGCTCAGTCATAGTTTATATGATAGGTGAAAATTGGGGATACTATCTATCCCAAAAAATTAAGGGATAGGGGTCCAAATTCTGTAAATTGAAGATATTTAGTAAACATTTTTGGAGGCTTTTTGATATTCGTACTGAAGCCAAAACTGTTTTTTTTTTTCTCTTTTTATTTTGTTTGTATGTCTGTCTGTCTGTTTGTCCATCTGTATCTTGGACGTGCATCACGTCAAAAATAACGAATGAATTCAAATGAAATTTGGCATGATTAGAGTTCATACTACGAGGTAGAACATAAGATAAATTTCATACCAAAAATTTTAAGGGTTCCCGCAGGATAGGGGTTGAAAGTTATTTCAACGAATACTTATCACGCTAAAACTACTAGACGGATTTTGATGCAATTTGGCATAGTTACAGTTTATATGATGGTTAAAAATTGAGGATACTTTTCATCCCAAAAAAAATAAAGGGTTCCTACCCAGAATAAGGGTCCAAATTCTGTACATTGAAGATATTTTGTATTTTTTTTTGGGAAGTTGTTATATACTGAAGCTAAAACTGTATATATTTTATTTTTTGTCTTTCTCTCTGTCCGTCTGTATCCTGGCTGCGCATCATGCCGAAACTACTGAATAAATTCAAATAAAACTTGGCATGATTTGAGTTCATACTACGAGGTAAGACATTGGAAACTTTTCATCCCGATAAATTAAAGGGTTCCCGCAGGATTCGGAATTCGGAGCCATATCCTGCTCCTGCAGGATATGGCTCCGAATTCTGTACATTGAAGATATATAGTTTTTTTTTGGAGTCTGTTCTATTATTCGTACAGAAGCCTAAGCTGTTTATTTTTGTTTGAAGTCAGTCTATCTGTCTGTAGCTTGGACGCACATCACGCCGAAACTACTGAATGAATTCAAATGAAACTTGGCATGATTTGAGTTCAAACTACGAGGTAGGATATTGGATACTTTTCATACCGGTAAATTCAAGGGTCCTCGCAGGATAGGGGTATTTTTTTTGGAGTTTGTATTCATATTTTACGGAAGCTTCCGTAGGTCAGCTTTAGGATACTCAATGAATACTCCTCCAAATTTCAAATACCTTGGTCCACCCGTTTAGGCTGGGCGTTGTCCGTCAGTCAGTCAGTAGGTATGTTACGGTACTGTTTTATAGGCATGATTAAAATAATGTAATTAAACACATGTTTTTATTATTCTGCCCAAAAGGAAGATATTTTAAAAACAAAGATCTAGGGTACTAAAAATACGATACTGAAAATGAATAAAACATTTATAAAATTCGTGTCTGTCTGTTTGCCTGTTAGTCTGTTCACGCATCACGTAAAAACTACTGGACCAATTGCGATAAAGTTTTCCCTGTTGGATAGCTTAGGGTTTGACTTAAAAACTGGTGTAGTTTTTATCTCAATACGATGAGTAGAAACCGAGCAATCAAAAAACTTTTTGACGTCTGAATGAATTTTGTTTTAATGTTGGTATATTGGTATAGGTCTAGGAATAGTAATAGAGTACATTTAACTTAGATAAATGATCACACGTGCAGAGCCGCGGGTACAGCTGGTCGGGAATAAAAGTGTTTCCCCGAGTAAATTTCTTCAACTTCAACATACACCTAGGAATCTCCTGAAAGGCTGGGTCCATGAACATTGGGAAGAAGAATCCCACATCAATACTCTTCACATTACATAAATGAAGCTTAACTTTGAAAATATACACACATATTTGCTTTACGTTGTTTTTTGTTATGTTTCTTCTTTATTTCGGCTAAATTTAGTCTACTTAGCTCAAAATTACAGGCGAATTAGGCTACCTACTTGACAAAAAAATATTAGGTGATTTAGGCTACTTGGTTGTCAAAATTAGGCGCATTGAGTTAGCTGATATCTGGCAACCCTAATGATTCAGCCAGAGAAGTTGTAGGGTTGATAAAAGATTTCTTGTTTATTTTCGCGCGGCCGTTTTTATAATGGATAGTTCTAAAAATCCATTTAACAGAAAATCACGGATCAAGGAATAAAGTGGACGTTACTAGCTTAAAAGCTAAAAAAATACGCCTGCTCTGCCAAAAAATAACTTATGCCAATTAATTATATACTGATGGAATGTGCATGTATGCCTTCAATTTGACACCCATATAGTAAAATTGGATATATTTTTTTCTCCTCTGTAAATGGAGCCATACTGCAGCCATATAGGATTAAAAAAATAAAAATTTACTCGGGGGATGTAAGGATTCCAACAATACCCCAAACGTCAAAATCTTTTCAGGAATTTATAAGTTATGGTAGAACAAAGAAACTCACATAAATACAAACATACATGAATGCTAAAAACATTACACTCCTTTTTTGGGCAGTCGTGTAATAAAGGTGCAAATAGATCCATCAATAGACCTTTATAATGGACTAGCTTACCCGCCCGCGACTTTGTTCGAGCGGACTTCAGTTTATCGTGAAAAAAAGCATCCTATGTTGTTCTAGGATATCAAAAACCAATGCAAAAGTAGGTACAGCCTTAACTCATTTTTTTTTGACAGATTTGTTATTTCTTTTCCATGGCAACCGTACCTTACAGGAAGTAATCATCATTTTTCAGTTTTTCCGTGGGAACTTACAATTTTCCGAGATAAAAAGTATCTTTTGTTTTATTCCAGGGTACAAGCTATCTCCATTCCAAATTTTATCTAAATCTGTGCAGCCGTTATCGCGTGAAAGCTTACCAAACAAACAAACAGAAAACGTTTTACTTATATATATTGGTATGGATTTCAGTGGACCGAGGGGTTTTCGCGACCGACTAACCTTCACATTGCTTGGTTACGTCACGCTAGTCCATTAAACTTTTTTTTTAAATATATTCTTTAATGTATAGTTTTTTTTATACACACGTGCAGGTAACAACACGTATGTGCATTATTGTGCATGTATGTGTTCACCTTGAAAACAACATGTTCTTTGTGCAATGAAGAACGGTTAATGCCATCGAAAATACAATGGGTTATTCGGTTAATGCCATCAAAAAAGTCAATACAGCTATTACCTATAAGTACAGGTTTCCTGTTTTCATGTGCTGACACAATTTACTCATTATCATTATTATTCTTAATTATTTACATCTACTGCCAGAAACTGCTTATAGTATTCGAGCTCGCTGCGTTCGCACCGTGGAATAGTCATGTTTCTATTCACCCAACTTTAAAATAGGAGGTCCTCATTTTGACTCGTTTGTAAATTGTTTTTACAATGTTTACTCAAAAAGGGCATGTAATTCATTGATAGCAGTGAATAAAACGCTCTTTTACTTACAAGAGTATAAAAAAAACCATCTGGAATTGGAACAAGCACGAATAATGCACAAAATTACAATTGAGCCAGAACAATATCACTTTTTTGAAATTACAGACGTAATAATAATAAAGCAAAAAACGAACATAAGATAAGAAGGACTTTTTTGAAGGCGGTGCCAAACCTTTGGCATCATTTAAATGTAATATCTTTACAACAACGCTAATGCATATATACGAGTATCTACGTATCTTTATTTCTTGATGTTGAGTGGCCTAAGCAAATATCGGAAAGAATATATGCCAAAGAAAATAGTAACCTACATAAATAATAGAAGATGGGCAGCAGCGTCCTCCGAGTACATATTTGTTACACTGCGGTCACCAATCCGCCTGCCAAGCGTAGTGACTACGGCAACCCCCCCCCCCCCGCAATATAATAAACACACCGAAAGTGACGGCCCCTAGACCCTGGCAGATCCATTATTGCTGGCACCGGTAGCAGCCACGGTAGCAGGACTAGGGGGTGCTGAAGAATTCCTGGCAGAGACCCACGTACCTACCCCATGATCTCTGGACCTGGCAACCTATTTAACGCGCGCACCTTGAGAAGTAGATAGAGCTGGAAGAAGTAGTAAGTTGTTTTGGGGTATTTATAGGGTTATCAGAAGTCCGAAGAGAGGAAGAGGATACGATGGCCCTCAATTTCGACAACATACTCTATTACCGGAAGGGCGACCAGCACTTCCAACACGGTCTCGGGTTTCTCATCCACAAGTCCCTCGTCAACAACATTGTGAAGATCGAAAGCGTTTTGAGCAGGGTGGCATACCTTATACTCAGAATTACCGAACGGAATTCGTTGAAGGTCATACAGGTGTACGCCCCACACTCGAAACGCCCGGACGATGAAGAGGAGAATATGTACGACGACATTTCTAATGCCACACATGCCCCGAAAAACCCTTCACAGTAGTGATGGGGGAATTCAATGCACGGCTGGGCATGAGGAATGGCAATGAACTGAGAGTAGGACAGTTTGGATTTGGACAGCGGAACCATAAGGGTCAGCGATTGGCTGACTTGATGGAGAAGGAAAGACTCTTTATGATAAATTCCTTTTTCAAGAAGCGTCCGTCCAGTAAATGGACGTGGCAGCACCCCGGCGGTTCTTATCTATGTATGTTTATCCATTATCTAGTGCCCATAGCACAGGGTATCCTAGTTTGGGGCTAGATAATTGGTGTGGAAATGTCCCGAATATATTTATATTTATATTTATTTATTTATTTTATTTATAAGCGCGAGATAAATTCTATTTTGACGACCAATAGTCATATATTCAATGATAACTCTGTGATCAACAGGGTCAGGAACGGCAGTGATCACCGTATCTATTCTTTGACCAAGTTTTGCCCAAGTCCAAAACCCCGAGAGCTTTGAGTTGGAACTCCAAAATCACTTCCAAATCCTTATCGAATGCGAGGCAGTGGACGAACTAAACAACGCGCTGGTGGAAATTGTTTACGCGGTCGGGTCGGTGTTCAAAAATAGAACACAGAAACTCTCTGACCATACACTCAAACTTATGGCAGAACGAGGCGAGATGAGCCTGCAGTCTTCAATGGCTATGTCGAGTTACAGCTTGCTTAATAAACAGATCTCCAAGTCAATGTGACACGATTCGAGTTCTTATAATACTAATTATATTAAGAACGCAATAAAGATGAAAGAGCCCTTTGACCCGACATTATACCGAAGATATCCCGGACGTCAACCTATACGAGATCAGAATGGCTCTCAGCTTATGAGCAACAAGGCACCAGGGGAGGACGGAATAACGACAGAGCTACTGAAAACAGGTGGAACACCGGTACTTAAAGTCCTTCAGGAACTGTTTAACTCCATCATCCTCGAGGGTACTACGCCAGAGGCGTGGCACAGGAGTGTAGTGGTGTTGTTCTTTATGAATGGTGATAACACCCTCTTGAATAATTATAGGCCCATTTCGCTGCTGAGCTACGTCACGGTAATGTAGATAACATTACCGTGGCCACGTCTATAAGCTGATTTCGAGAGTAGTTAAAAAAATGGTTTCACATCTCGTAGATACAAAACACAAAACAAATGGATTTTTAAGTTGTATATATATACAAATCCTTTTATAAATAAATCTTTATGATACACCACCAGTGCCACTTAAGACCTTTGAACTCATCGAGACCAATCAAATAAGCTTTAACTCGAAGGGGTTTCATACTTTGATGGTTGGCCAATGGCTTCCCATGACTCCGTCTCCGTCATCAGACCCCCGATACCACATTAGACCAAATAACTTATCAAGGCAAACTCAATGAACCCAAACTCAAAGAAGTTTCATCATCTGATTGTTGAGTTCCTATGACTACCATCCGGCTCCATCATCAGACGTTTGAAACCACATAAAACCAGAGAACTCATCAAGACAACCAAATGAGCCCAAACTCGAAAGATTTCCATCATTTTGTTGTTGAGTTCTAGTGACCACCTTTTGGTTCCATCATCAAAGGACATCCTGGATCCTGGATACCACATAAAACCAGAGATCTCATCAAGAAAAACCAAATGAGCACAAACCCAAAGTGGTTTCATCATATTTTTGTTGAGTTCCCGTGACCACCTTCTTCCGGCTTCATCATCAGACTCTGGATACTACATAAAACCAGATAACTCATCAAGATAAACCAAATAAGCCCAAACTTGAAGGGGTTTCATAATTTTGCTGTTGAGTACCTGTGGCTACCATTCGGCTCCATCATCTGACCCTGGATACCACATAACACTAGATACCTCATCAAGACAAACCAAATGAGCCCAAAATAAAAGGGGTTCCATTATTTTGTTGTTGAGTTCCTGTGACAACCTTCCGGCTCCATCATCAGACCTTGGATACCACTAAAACCAGAAAACTCAGCAAGACAAATCAAATAAGTCCAATTTCGAAGGGGTTTCATAATATTGCTGTTGAGTACCTGTGACTACCATTCGGCTCCATCATCTGACCCTGGATACCACATAACACTAGATACCTCATCAAGACAAACCAAATGAGCCCAAACTCGATGAGATTCTATTATTTTGTTGTTAAGTTCCTGTGACTACCTTCCGGCTCCATCATCAGACCTTGGATACCATTAACACCAGAGAACTCATCAAGACAAACCAATTGAATCCAAACTCGAAGGGATTCCATTATCCGATTGTTTATTTCCTTTGACTACCTTCCGGTTCCATCATCAGACCTTGGATACCACATAAAGTTAGAGAACTCATTAAGACAACCTAAATGAGCCCAAACTAGAAGGGGTTCCATCATCCGATTGTTGAGCTCCTTTGACTATTTTCCGGCTCTATCATCAGACCGACATTAAATGGTTCAAAATTGACTTGTTAACTAGTCCCAATCTTAATAATAAAGTGAATTAAATTAAAGCTTGTTTAAAGCTACTAAACCAATTTTGATGAAATTTATACTAGAGGTCTTCTTTTTCAAGTAAAATAAATCATCTAATTCAGTTCGATTCAGAAATCCCAAGATATTAGAGAACATCCATAACAATATATAAAGTGAAACGTTGTCTGTTTGTCTGTTTGCTTGTTTGGGGAGCTTTCACGCGATAACGGCTGGACGGATTTTGATAAAATTTGGAATGGAGACAGCTTATACCCTTGAATAAAACATAGGATACTTTTAATCCCGGAAAATTGAAAGTTTTCGCGGGAAAACTTGAAAATGTTGATTACTCACTGTAAGAAACGGTTGCCATCACATAATGGTCTGTGGTTGCCATGGAAACTAAATAACAAGTCTGACAAAAAAAATATAGAGAATTAGGTGCTTTACCGTCGTTTGTATTGGTTTTTAATACCCTAGAAAGAAAAAAAGGATGCTTTTTTCGCGATAAACAGTTGTCTGCGCGTACGAAGTCACGGGCTTTCTAGTTTTCCCGCCAGCGACTTCGTACAAATATAAAACAAATAGATTTTGATAAAAACTACTGAACCAATTTTGATGAAGTTTGTATGGGACTACACTGTAAGTTTACCCTTTTTAATAAAAATACAACCACCTAAATCGGCGTAGAAATCTTAGAAATTTGAGGCAATATAAACACAAAATCCAGGCAATATAAACACAAAATCGAATGGATTATCTAAAAAAACTATTTAGTCTCAAAAAACTGCTGAAACAATTTTGATTCAATTTATATGGGACCATCTGGATAGTATTATACCCTTTCAAACAAAAAAAGAATTTTCAAAATCGGCCCAAAACAAACCAATTGAGTGAATTTGTGGTAGCAAAACGTAGTATTTATATACTCTTTGGTAGCAAAGTGGTTTTCAAGGCGTCAATTGACGGAGAAATCGGCCGTCAAACATTTAAAAAAAACATACTTTCGAACATATTGTGACGAGGTCAAAACCTCTTTCATAATAATACTCTTTTGGATCTCTTAATTCTTTCATAATTTATTTCTTTTCATTTTGATAGTTCATTATCGATTCTAAATAAAAATATCTTGTCATTGACACATTGATTTTTGGTAAAAATAGAAAAACATTCCACTTTAGTGTTTTCATTGATTTAATTGAAAAAATATATCTTTCGTCCTTCCTTCGCTAACACTAATATAAAAAATCTGAAAGTCTGCTGCTCTGGTTTGAGGAACATCGTTGAGTTGCAGCGCCCGATCGCGTTGCACTCGATGAACGGCTTCGCGCGGAACTCTTTTAGGCAAGAACCGGGCGATATCAGACTCTGGCCTGCCGAGTCTGCTCCCGCCGTATGCTAGAATCAAGCGGAAGGAAGTTCCTGTAATTCTGTGTCACTGAGGTTTGTGTCCTGGAATAGTGGGAGCAACCCAAATCCGGGGACCGCCTCGCGACACTGGCGCCCTCAACGTGTCCGTACCCAGCCTGCTCTACCTGCCTACAAGTTCCTGATTTCTTCGTGTTTTTTTTTTAATCAGTGTTCAATTTTTAAGTAGCACCACAAAATTCTAAAAGGCACTAGGCCATCTTGATTTAAATTTGGATTGGAAATATTTGGCAAACCCAGAACAGTTTTTTTATACTCAAGTGTATTTTATATTTGCATTCCAGTCATTCATGTAAGTAAGACATTTTCATTAATACGTACTTTATTCCAAATTTCACTATCGGCCTACCTAGTTCCGAATTACTCTAAACTTTGACGCGTTATTACGCGTGACGCATTAACGCGTAGTTACATTAACGCTATTTTTTTTATATATTTTTAAAGCGTTACTAATGCACTAAACGCACTAAACGCACGTTACCTACAAAGTAAACACTTAGTTTTATTTGCTGGTCTCATATTAAATAAAAATGGACCCTGCGCATCTAAATAAACCAGAATTGATCTATGAATTAAAATGTAGAAATGCTGAAGTTCATACAACAGATATTGCAGAAAATTTACGTTCAAGGTTATCGACCTTACTTGACAGCTCGAATACACAAGATTTTCAAAGTCCGTATACATTTGAACAGGATATAGCCGAAATTCAAAAATGTCTAACTATTATTTCTGCACGTTTAATAGCTTACCCGGTACGAAAGGAGAAGAATGCGTCCTATATTCTGCACATTAAAAATAGATTAAATAACATGGATATTACCACCGAACTTACGACAGTACAACTAGAAACATTTAAAAATGTTTCAGAGAATTTCTTCGATTTACAAAAGCGTTTCGAAACATTAGAAAATCCTAGCTGCTCTTCTACAGAAAATTCTTCTACACACGATCATTTTCCAGAACAACAAACTCAATTACCATATTTTGACCTACTGACACAAAAGCTACAAAATATTTCGATCAACAGATCAAGTCACGAAATTAAACGGTTTATTTACAAGGGGGATAGTTGTCCAAGAGATTTTCTTGAAAAAGTAGAGGAATTCGCAGTTGCTCGAAATATTTCACATACTGAACTATACAATCATATATACGATATTCTGAAAGGAACTCCTTTAGATTGGTTTCGAGCTCACAAACAAACAATCCCGGATTGGGAATCTTTTAAAATTACATTACTAAATGAAATTGAAATTACAGACTACGACTATAAACTGCGTAAAATCATAGATGCTCGCAAACAAAAAACAAATGAGCGTGTGATTTGTTATTTTACCGAATTAGAATCATTATTTGCGAAATTACGTTAGCCTATTTCAGAAAAAGCCAAGATTGATATTCTTAGGCGTAACTTGCGACCCGAATTCGGCCAAAGGTTATCACCAGACGATCTCGACTCGGTCGCAACATTATTAAAATCATGCAAATGGTACGAAAGTTGCATTGAAATTTCATACTCCTTCTACATTACAAGACTTAGCGAAGCCTTCGACTTCTAATACCCAACACAAAGTCAATGCTACACCTAACATACCACATTATCCGTACAATACCTTGCAACAACCACTTGTTCAAACACACCCTTATCCTCAACCTTACCCTGTACATTCAATTGCTGCAGATTCTAAGAAACCTGCACTACCTATATTTTGCCCTTGCTGTCGAAACGACAGTCATGCTTTATGTCAATGTCCCTACAGACATAAAGTTTGTTTTCGTTGCGGTAAAAAAGACGTAATTTTTACCAATTGCCTTGTATGTACAAAAAAATCAAAAAACTAATTAGAGAGGAAATAGAAACACAAAATTGTAATACTAACAATAACTTTGATCAAAATGATTGGAACAATTGGCTTAAAACTATTTCAATATTTTTCAAAACATACAACGTTTCTACGCTCCTCTTTGATAATACATCGGACACTGAACGTCCATACCTTAGAGTAAATGTTGGGAATTTAACCCTTAACGGTTTGCTGGATAGTGGCAGTGCCATTACAATTTTAGGTAATAACTCACATAAATTATTGAACATGGTTTGGAACTACAACGTGACCAAATTATCAAAGGTTCTGTTGCTAATGGTCAAACAATCAATTCAATTGGTACTATTAAGCTTCCAACTTTATTTAAAAATAAGTTTGCTATAATTACTGCCCATGTAATACCCGCTGTTACTCAACCTTTCATATTAGGTATCGACTTCTGGAAAACTTTTAAGCTGGCTGCAGACATACTTAATACGGTCAGTATGCTCAAGAGTTCAGATACTCGCATGTTTATCATCAATAATAATAATACTTACTTACAGTCTTATGACAGACTTACAGATACACAATTGATTCTTGCTAATGCAGTCGTAGAACAATTTCGTAATATTTCTACCGACGTACTTCCTTTAGGAAGAACAAACCTTATTGAACACTGTATTGATACAGGTGACCACCCACCTATTCGTCAACGTTGCTATCGATTATCCCCTGAAAAACAGAAAGCTCTTCGAGCAGAAGTTGATAAAATGCTAGAACTTGATGTTATAGAGCCTTGTGAAAGCCCATGGCTAAATCCTGTAATTATTACCCCTAAGAAAGATGGTACTTGGAGATTTTGCGTCGACAGTCGTAAGCTTAACGACATAACTAGAAAAGATGCTTATAAATTACCATTCATATCAGACATCATAGATAACCTTAAAGATTCTAAATATCTGAGTTCAATTGACATTGCTAAAGCTTTTTGGGAAGTGCCTTTACGTTTAGAAGACAGACCTAAGACTGCTTTTCACGTTCCAGGTCGTGGATCTTTTCAATTTAAGGTTATGCCTTTTGGTCTTACTAACGCACCAGCTACGCAACAAAGATTCATTGATAATCTTCTTTCTGATGAGTCTAATAACGACTCTCTTTTTTATTATTTGGATGATATAATAATAGCCACAAAAACGTACGAGGAACACGTACGTTTGCTTAACAAATTACACGCAAAACTTTCAAAAGCAGGTATAACAGTAAATTTTCCAAAATGTGCATTTTTCCGAAATGAACTTAAATACCTAGGCTACGTCATTGATGATCAAGGTCTCCACACAGACCCTGATAAAGTCAAAGCAATCTTAGAAATACCAGCACCCAGGTCTGCTCGCGAGCTGAAAAAGTTTCTCGGTACAGCTAGTTGGTATAGACGCTTTGTACCCAATCTTAGCACATTAGCTGCTCCCCTCACTAAACTTACGTCTACCAGTAAGAAGGCTCCCGCTTTCAAGTGGACTTCTGAAGCTGATAAAGCTTTTAACAAAATCAAACAAGCTTTAATATCAACTCCTATTCTAACTTGCCCTGACTTTTCTAAACCCTTTGCTGTTCATTGCGTCGCATCCGCTTTTGGACTTGGAGCAATGCTTACCCAAGACTTCGATGGAGTTGAAAAACCCATAGCTTACATGAGCAAATTACTTACAGGTCCCCAAAGAAACTATTCTATCACTGAACGTGAACTCTTAAGCGTTATAACAGCATTAGAGTATTGGCGTTGCTACCTAGACAATGGCCAAAAGTTTACTATCTATACCGATCATTCTGCACTTCAATGGTTCTTACACTTAGATAATCCTACATGTAGACTTGCCCGTTGGAGCATACGCTTATCAATGTTTAATTTTGACATTAAATAAAAACGTGGCAAGGAACATTTGGTCCCAGATACATTATCTCGTATTAAACCAATTAATGTGATTAATTATGATCCAATACAGACTTCTGATTCGTGGTACACTTCTGTATACTCCAAGTGTAGCACAAATCCCACATCAACTCCTGATTATATGATACGATACAATAAACTCTACAGGTACACCCGTTCTAATACCCTCATAAACTCAGAATTAAGTTGGAAAGAAGTAATCCCATCTGAATTTCGTACAGCTATTATCGACGAAAACCATTCGTTACCAACAGCAGCTCATTTTGGCACTTTCAAAACATACCATCGTATTAAAGAAAAATACTTCTGGCCAGGAATGTACAAATACATTGCCAGCCATATTTCTAAATGTGAAACATGCCTCGCTTATAAGCATCACAATGAAAATACCATTGGTCTGATGGGTAAAACTTAAGAACTTTTCTCGTCCTTTCCAATGCATATCTATTGATATTGTTGGTCCACTTCCAATGACACGTAAACTTAATAGATTTATTTTTGTAGTCACATGTTGTTTTTCCAAATATTGTCTTATATTACCCATGAAGCGAGCTACCTCTTCTGTAATCAAACATATACTTGAGAACTTAGTCTTTATGGTTTATGGTATTCCAGAGACCATAATCCTAGATAATGGCCCTCAACTAATTAGTCATGAACTCCAGAATTTATTTCAATTTTACAACATACCAAAAATTCATTACACCCCCCGTTACTGTCCGCAAGTCAATACTGTTGAACGTTACAACAAAACAATTATAACAGCAGTGGCTTCTTTTGTTGATAATGACCATCGTACTTGGGATTTATATTTAAATCAAATCCAATTTGCCATAAATTCAGCTATTAATGAAACTGCTAAATTCACACCAGCTTTCTTAGTATTTGGTCGCGAACTTGTAACATGTGGTTCTGTATATAATGCTTCGGATCTAAGTGAAGAATTGATTTTTGCTCCACGCGATGAGTACGGTGACAACATAGTCAGTTAAGCCCTTTATTTACTGAAGTTCAAGCACGTTTATTTCGCGCTCATGAAACTAACGCAAAATATTATAATAAACATCATCAACACCTTGAATTTAACGAAGGTGACATTATATGGAAACGTAATTATCCCATAAGTTCAGCAGGCAAGTATTTTTCAGCTAAATTAGCTCCTAAATTTGTAAAATGCATCATAGCAGCTAAAATTTCACCACTAATTTACGACCTCAGTGATTTATCTGGTAATCCCTTAGGCCGTTGGCATGTCAAAGACATTAAACCTATACTACGTACGTCTTAACCTTAACCATCACTTCTCTACTTACATACTTTATTATAATTATGTACTATGAAAGTTACATTGCTTTCATATTCCTGTACCTTACCATATATTTAAATACCTACTTATGACCATTGTAGGTTCCCTACTTACAAATAACCTTGTATTTATGTTGTAAATAATGTAATTTTAATATAATTTCCCTTTACGGAGTAATGTCCACATTTCTAGCCAATTTTTTTTTATTCACTTCATTAACTTTTCGGATTCATTATGAATATTGACTTCAAGTCCCTACGTATTGCTATTCAGTGCTATTTTACTTACTACATACTTTAATTATTTGGTACTTATGGTAGCTAATACCCTACTTATTAGCTATGTATTTTTTTATATTTTACAAACATAATGTTCAGTTTAAAGCGAAAACAAGTTCTATATATTATTATTTACTAGACCTACACACAAAACTACCAACACTGAAAAGAGGGGCAAATGTGATTACTCTATAAACCAAGCCTAGGTCACAAAACCTGTATTAATTTATAGTTAATATGCTATTACCTACCTACCTTACTTATATTATTTTAACGTTCTAACACAACGTTTACTATGTACATTCATGTGCTACAAGCACGTCGTACCCTAAGGTACGTTTAGCCATTTTGGCAAAATAATTGTAAATAAATATACACATACATATATGTACACATCATACACCATACATTCACCACACATACACACATACACTCACATAATCACCCTAATCAGCGGTTAGTGACTGTATAAATAAGCGTACACTACACTGTATCGGTTCCACTAGTGACCTTATTAATATTTAAGGTTCCTCTTTCTTATGAGTTTTATTTCCAAGGAATGGGAATAAGACTATGAATGATGATGAATGAATGTGTGATTTATGAATTTGAATGCATCTAGGAATCCAATCAATTGTATATTGACATTGTTAATAAACATTTTCATATAAAAATTAAAAAGACTTCTCAGCATTTCCATTATTTTAATTAATTATTTTACTATTTTAACTATATTACCCATATTATATATATATTTTTATTATTAACTTCTACTATTATTTTTTTCTTTTGTCCTTAGCATATTTTTTTTTTTTTTAAATAAACCATACCACAAAAAAAAAAAACCGGGGAGGCGGGGTATTGTGACGAGGTTAAAACCTCTTTCATAATAATACTCTTTTGGATCTCTTAATTCTTTCATAATCCATTTCTTTTCATTTTGATAGTTCATTATCGATTCTAAATAAAAATATCCTGTCATTGACACATTGATTTTTGGTAAAAATAGAAAAACATTCCACTTTAGTGTTTTCATTGATTTAATTGAAAAAATATATCTTTTGTCCTTCCTTCGCTAACACTAATATAAAAAATCTGAAAGTCTGCTGCTCTGGTTTGAGGAATATCGTTGAGTTGCAGCGCCCGATCGCGTTGCACTCGATGAACGGCTTCGCGCGGAACTCTTTTAGGCAAGAGCCGGGCGATATCAGACTCTGGCCTGCCGAGTCTGCTCCCGCCGTATGCTAGAATCAAGCGGAAGGAAGTTGCTGTAATTCTGTGTCACTGAGGTTTGTGTCCTGGAATAGTGGGAGCAACCCAAATCCGGGGACCGCCTCGCGACAATATAACCGTCTCTAAGTGAAGTCGCTTAAAAATAAAGTCCCACCAATTTCAGTTAGTTTATTTTCTATTATCGTGGTTGTTTTGTGTCATTGGAAAATCTGTTATCATATAATAATATGAGTTTTTCCGTGGCGAAAATAAGACACTAACTCCGGAATCATTTCGTTCTAAAGCAGCATTCTCTCGAGAGTTGTACTTGAAAACATACCATTTTTTCTTCGACTGGAAAACCACAATTGGCGCCAATTCCCTCAGAGTCCGTAATTCCTAACTATTTCAACGAACTACCCAAGACCACAGAACACCTAATAATACTACGTATAGAACGGACATTGTGCCCCCCCCGCACCCAATCGGGGCTTCCTCACCCAACCACTGAATCTGAGCTGTCGAGGAGCTGACTTGAGACAGGACGCGCCACACGGGCACGTCGCGATGCCGCAGCAAGGCGGTTGATTTTAAAGTTTATATTTAACTTGCAATGTTTGTATGTATGGATGTGTGTCCGTATGTATGTTTGTTTGTATGTCTGTATGTATGAATGTTTGTTTAGGTAAAATCTTTGAATTAGAACCAGATCCACTTATCCTACGGAGTTGAGTTTTGCATGTTGGTTCAGTTCCGATGACAATGCATTTTTATGGTAAGCATAACCTGAATTGACGTTCAGGATCAGATCCAGATAGAGAAATTCGCAACGGCTAACTGCACAGTCACGAAATTTTGTGTACGCTTTATATTATGCTAGTTGGTTGAAGTTTTACCATGACATGGTTGCCTCCCTCCAGGTTGGCTCCTTATTATGGAACTCCTCAACGGTTAACAGCATAGACACGAAATGTTGTATACGCATTTAATTTTTATAGCTGGTTCTAAGTTTCGGTATGACAATGGCTACAGCATAAACGTTTTTTTCAGTCTTTTTAATTTTACTTATTTTACGGTTGATAATGTATTCTTGTATTCTTGTGCAGTTTACGGCTGCTTAACAATTAATCATTAGATGGATAGGAGCTTTTATAGATTCACATGGATACAATAAAATAGGTAAAAAGGTAAGTTATTCGCTACAATCAGTAATTGACATTCTTTAGATAAGTAGGTGCTATATCTATGTATACTTTTTTCGAATTTGTTGGTATGTACTTAACACTATTCAAAAAACGTAATTGATTTTACTTAACTAAACATATATTCTCTTTTGCAAAAACTTTCGCAACTGTCTCACCTGTGGACTCACTCGTACGCGTAAGTTCTTCTTGGGTAAGTCAACCCTAGACTTCACGCAAACAATGAGCGTGTCATTTTAGCATTATTTATCTCTCGCTAGATGCCGTTGGCGACAGTTTTGGTAACAGTACCATAGTATTACTAGGTATTCTGTGACAGTACTGTAGTTTGGTATGACCAAGGAAGTTCTATAAGTACATAGAACTTCCTTGGGTATGACCAAAGATTTTAATGTATGACATTCTGCGTTCGCTTAGCAATCTGTGCATCAGTTTTGTAACAAATTCATTACTTATAGTATTTATTGGTAGTATTTTCTACCTTCTTGATATTCTATATTATAAATTATAGCTAATGCTATAAAAAAAGGACCGTTTTATTTAGATTTTATTTATCTGCTTTAATAAAGGGTTAAAAAACTCTGAATATGTCAAAACTGCCAATGTCATAATAAAAAAAAAAAAAACAAATTTCACTACACAAACAACTTGTCGTTCGTTTGATTCGCTTGTGATTTATGCATTTTTACGGTAAAACGCTGTTTTTACCTGCTTTCGATTACTGCGTTCAGTTGAGTAAATACCAAAAGTTACGCGAGCACCATCTCTTGACGATGAAAGAACTAAACTGACAATGCCTAATGGAAAACTGCTCATTGTGCGTGTACAAAACGACATGTGTGAAGTGTCTGTGTCTACTCTGTCTATGTGGCAGTTAAAACGCGGCTTTTGTATAGAGATCTAGTAAGTGTCCGGGGTGTGCCAAGACTAAGAAGCCGTCGACACATTGGAGCTTATATTCTATGCTAAATCCCACAGTGAGAATCAAACACAACATTAACAATGAAAACTACTCCAAGTTACTGACCTTCTTAGAACGGCTATCAGAGCGTTAAAAGTGTTATGTTATGTTATTTATTTTTGTTCCCTTATTACCATTAGGTTTATAATAAAATGTGATAATATATATGCTATACTACTATTTATTTTCTCGCAGTCAACAGTAAAAGTAGAGAACTTACGCAACACGTGAAAAAACCGGACCAAAAACCGGAACCGGTCTTGGGACACCTGGCAGATGTGAAACATGGAATATCGCCGAGCTGAGGCGGAAAGAGTCGACGAGCCACGAGCGGCCTATTTAATTTTATTATCAATTCCAGAGTTCTTTCATAATTGTGTGATAAAAGGGATGGGGAACTTACTGCGGTTGCTGGTGTACAAGGGCACTGTATTTAAAGTTTTTATATTGCTAACTTCTCCGAGGCAGCTTTTCGGAGGGATGCGTACGCGCGGCGCGACGGGCGATCGAGTTTTCTTTTTTCGGGGTAAGGAAGGGTTGAGGGATGGATTGCGAATGAATGAGTCAAAATGAGTGAATGAGTGCATGTTGCTATTGTGTAAAACAGCTGAGAGGCATATATAATATCAATAAGTAATATTTGGCGCAGACAACAATAAAGCCGCATTTTCTACCATTTTTCTTGCATGACCACGATGACTGGTAGAAAATGCTTTTAAGCATTAAGTCCAGTTGATCGGTGAATCTTTCCCAAGGAATGTTTTCATAAGTTTCGCAGAAAGGTTTGTACGAAGTTTGTACGTCAGTGCTTTGACCAATAATATTGGTCGATGCTTCTGTGACGTTTTGTTTTTATGTTAATTACTGTGGCTGCTGCCGGAGGATGCCAAGAAACCCCAAATGTTTTATCACTAGGTTTATTAATATAATTAAATTACATTTTAAGTCTAACCTAAAGTAATATGTACTAAGGGCCCAATGCTAGGTACCGAAGTGCCAGAATTGGGAGAAGCATCACGGAGCAGCGCGTGCTGCATCAGTGCCTCGTGGTCTGCATTGAGGACACTGGATCAGCGGAAGAATAATGCAGGGTAGAACTTTACGTGGAGCTGCCCTACATAACATGTTGAGATTGTGTTCTGTTTGATTGATTGTTGATGAAAAGATTCAAAGATGGATGTTTTATACGACGTAGTGATGTTCTGTACAACTAAACCCCACTCAAACAATTATATTCAAAATATTGTTCAATTACGATACATAATAATCGTACAGTAATCTTTCCCATCCGGTTAATGTATTGTATTTAAAATTAAGTAAGTTTACAAATATAATAACGATTTATAATTATAGTGAAATATTACTAATTTCAAATTAACCATCGTACTGAGTACCATAAACGAAGTAAGACTAGTACAAAACGATGTATGTAGTGGCATTACGTATGTTTAGTGCAATATTCTTGGCATTATTATGTGGAAACTGTGTATCAGAAAAAGTGAGTGTTTTATAAGTGACTAGATGTACCCGCATTGCCCGCGTGGTCATTTTATTTAAAAGTACCCCACACTTGTTATTCTAGGACCAAAATTACCTTCAAAGTACAATATACTCGTACTACATTTCTTCAAAATTTGTTGAGACGTCAATTAGTTTTTTAACGATTGCTCGGCATCTAATCATCGGATTAGGATACCAATTCCCCCTAAGTAGTATTTTATAAGACAAGCCCTAAGCTGTTCAACAGTGAAAACCACATCGCAATTGGTCCAGTAGTTTTTACGTGATGCGCAATCAATCATACAGATAAACAGATAGACACATTTTTTTATATTTTTCAGCAGGCAATTTTAAGTACGCTAGTTTTATTTTTTTAATTATCTTTATAGTACAGAATGTTTGGTATTTTCGGCTTGATTTTATGTGTAGATATATGATTGGATTCGCAAAGAGTGGGAACGAATGTCGACTTTCTTCGACTGACTGACGAACCCTTTCTTCCGATGCTACATAGTTGGTTTTTTTTCAGGTCAGATATTTAATCACACAGCGTCCCAACTTGACCTACTGGAGTCCAAAATATTTAGCTTACTATAATATGACCTGCCAGCGGTACGGAAGATCGGATCCTGTCTACTACATCACAGTTCATTTTAATTCTCGTTATGTCTGCAACAACAATGTTTCGGTTAGTGTTTAATTATGTAAATATCTCTGACAAAGCTAACTTTTGTGGTTTGTTTTTCACATACAATGTACGAAAGTTTATTTTCGCCACACCCCAGTCACTCCATACAACTGCACTGATTTAAGTATCTCCAACTCTTACATAATATAATAACAATAATATATATTTATTTATATTTATTATTAAAATAACAGTTTTTTTTCCGTAACCTAAGCAACTATAAGTACAATAATGATTAATTGTAAAAATCTAATTTTAACAATACTGGAGCAGCTGAGGTGTTAAGGTATACCATAGTAGGATTTCCTGTGTTAGATTATTGTTAGATATATTATATTTTTATTATGAAATATTTATTATTATTATATTACTAGCTGTACCTGCGGCTTCGCACGCGTGTTCTTTTCTTTAGGTTCAAAGTACCATAATGTGCTATTCCTAGACCAATATACCAACATTTGAACAAAATTTCTTTAGCCGTCAATTTTTTAATCAATTGCTCGGCTTCTAACTCACCGGATTGAGATACCAATTACACCAGATCTAAATAAAACCCTAAGCTATCTAACAATTAAAACCGCATTGCAATCGGTCGCGTAGTTTTTACGTGATGCGTGAACAAACAAACATACAGACAAACAGAAAGAAAGACACGATTAACAAAAAAAATTGTTCAATACCTTTTTTAAGCACCCAAGAGGATTTTTTAATTTGAATTTATTTAGTAGTTTGGATGCGATGCGCGGTCAAGATACGGACAAACAGACAGACAAAATTAAAAAGTTAAACTGTTTGGCTTCAGTATCGAATATAGAGAACCATGCAAAAAATATTTGTTATTACTTAATTAACATTACTTTGGACCCATATCCCGCAGAAACCCTTAACTTATTCGGGATAAAACGTGTCCTCAATTTTAACCCATCATATAACTTAAGACAGTGCCAAGTTGCATCAAAACCCGTCCATTACTTTCAGCGTGCTACGTGTTCTTTTAAATAAGTTTCAACCGCTAAATAATAACCCATACATTTTTCGATATGTAAAGTATCATATGTCCTACCTCGTAGTACGAACTCAAATCATAACAATTTTCTTTTGAATTCATCCAGTAGTTCCGGCGGCGTGATGCGCGGCTAAGATACAGACTGACAGACATACAGACAAAAATGAAAAAACATTCAGTTTAGGTTTCATAATAGAATAGAATATAGAGTAACATAAAAAAAAAACACTATATCTTTAATGTACAGAATTTGGACCCATATCCCGCAGGAACCCTTTATTTTTTCGGGACAAAAAGTATCCGTAATTTTCACCTATATTATAAACTATGTCTGTGCCAAGTTGCATCAACATCCATCCAATATTTTCAGTGTGCCTACGTTGCCTTTAAATAATTTTCCACCTCTATCCTGCAGGAACCCTTAAGTTTTTCGGGATGAAAAGTTTCCAATTTCCTACCTCAAAGTATGAACTCAAATCGTACCAAATTTCATTTGAATTCATTGAGTATTTTCGGCGTGATGCGCTGTCAAGGTTCAGACAGACAGACGGACAGACAGACAGATAGACAGACAGACAGACAGACAAAAATAAAAATATATAGTGTTGGCTTTAGTATTGAACATAGAACGTCCTCCAAAAAAATTTACATTACATCTTCAATCTACAGAATTTTGGACATTATCCCGAAGGAACACTTTATTTTTCAGGATAAAAAGTATCCTCCATTTTTACCCATTATATAAACTATGACTGTGCCAAGTTTCAACAAAATCCGTCAAGTAATTTTATCGTGATACGTGTTCTTTTAAATAAATTTCAACGCCTATCCTGCAGGAACACTTTAATTTTTCGGGATGAAAAGTATCCTATGTCCTACCTCAAAGTATGAACTCAAATCATACCAAATTTCATTTGAATTCATTGAGTATTTTCGGCGTGATGCCTAGCCAAGATACAGACAGACAGACAGACACACAAAAATGAAAAAAAAAATACAGTTTTGGCTTCAGTATCGAATATAGAGTAAGGTCCAAAAAAAAATTCTAAATATCTTCAATGTACAGAATTGGACCCGTTACAATTTTATTAGAAGTATATATATATTTTTTTCAGGCTGATTTCTATTTCTACCAGTTTTTGTCAAATCAATACAAAAGAAGTTTTGTAGAAATGCACTTGAAGGTCTGCGATGTAATTACAACAGGAGACAAGTTTTTTGGCAATATTTTCAAACAAGGAAGACTGAGTGGAGGTTGCCCTATTCCACCGGTGAGTTTTACCTTTCAATAAAGTTACCATTTACCTTATACCTAGAGTCGTCAATTAACTGTAATAAGCATTAATCAAAATTCATACAAAAAGTATGATTTAATGCTTCTCCGGGTACTGCATTGGAACTCCAGAAAAGAATATCACAAAAAATGGGATGTTTAACAAAAAACAACAGTAGATGACATGGTCTTACCAAACTCCATTGTTTTCAACTCAAAAATAGCCCTGGACACCATCAGAGTTCATAGTTAATACTTCTAACGTATCAACTTTTTTTCAGGGTCAATTCGACTTATATAACTTGTCGGTACCATCGAGCAATGTTCTCCGTAACTGGCCCTTCACGAAAGGAAGGGTATATGTGAACATGACGTCAACCGACACCAATGATCTTGTCCTGCAAGGCCACCTCGATATGGAAATTAAGGAATTCAATTTAAGGAAAAGTAAACCTAGCTCTTTTTCTCCACAGTGATCATGAAGTCTAGAATAACATCCATGCTACCGAAAATGTTCCAAGCGTCATATTTTTGAATAATTTTATTTGTGTGAGATCATTTACCCTATTTTCTTAGTATAAGTCAAATCACTTAAAGTTATTTTGTACTAAAATCGGAGTCAGTTTTTCATAAAAATATAAGAAATTTGTATTTTTATTGATAAAATGAGCCTGGCCTTTTATTTTATGAAATGTAAAAAAAAACGGGAGATAAAATAAACATATTGTTTTTAAAAAATTCGACTGTCTAATGTAAAACAGTTTCTTCAAAATTGAGGTCTTTTGTTAAAACTTTGACATTCTTTAAACCCCTTAAAATAAGTGTTTTGGTGTTTTTTGCAGTCCAATAAAATCTATCTAAACTTATAATAAAGTAGTACGTACCAAAATGATTGTACAGAGAAAATAATTTAAAAAAAGTTCCAGTTAACTTAAAATAAGCTACAGAACAGAAATATAACGTTTTTAAAAATCGTGTCTGTCTGTTTCTCTGTTTGTCTGTGTATTTGTTCGCGCATCACATGAAAACTACTTTGCCGATTGCGATGCGGTTTTTAATGTTGGATAGCGTAGACTATTTGACGGCTAAACGAAATTTCGTATCACGAAATCACTCAACACTGTATTTTATTAACGAATGAATGAGATAATGAGATGCGTCATACGCACCAGCTCCATATCGATTTTGTCGTTAATGAAAATGAAAATGAAAATTTTATTAATAGCGAATGCTACATGTCAAAGAAAAACATTGTTCAAACAATTGTTTTTAAAAGTACGCTAAAAACAATTTTTCTATTAATTCATAAATAACTTACAAAAAATAAGTTCAAATAATTAAAAAAATGTTCACAAATTAATATATAACGATATAAATAACAATAAAATTTATAGTTTTAAAAACTCTTCATAATCATAGCATGGCCGTTCTAGAAGCCACAGTTTTAATTTTTGTTTGAAAATCGCGACGGATGTTGCAGTCACGATACTATCAGGTATTTTGTTATATACTTTTGGTCCTACGACATAAACAGACATTTCAGACCTCCTCAAGCTGTGGGCTATGCTCATTAGCTTCATTAGCTTCAATTTAAAAATGGCTCCTTTGAAACTTGATATACAAAACAAAGGCAACAATATTAAAATGATTGACGAAACAAACTTTTTAGGAGTAACGCTAGATTCCCATTTAAATTGGAAAGCTCATTTAGGCAAAGTAAATAAAAAATATCAAAATACTGCTATGCCCTATCAATGCTGAGTTGTATAGCATCCAAAGCCATTGCAACAAATGCTTACTATGGTTATGTATATCCTTATTCGTAGTGTATATCCTCAGTTAAGCTACGGTATAATCTTCTGGGGCAATTCTGTTGATGTGCAGTCAACATTTGTTATGCAAAAACGTTGCATAAGAAGTATATTTCATTTAAAAAGGACAAATTCTCTTCGAAGCTATTTTAAGGATAAGAAAATTCTTACCTTAACAGGAATTTACATCTTAGAACTTGGTACTTTTGTAAAAAATAACGCTGAATACTTCTTTAACATACAATCTAGTCATGCAGGTAATCTTCGCAGTCAATATAAGTTTAACATCTGTATTCCTAGAATTAATAATACAATGTATTACAAAAGTTCCTTTGTCAGTGTCATCCGAATTTACAATCATTTACCAACGCATTTAAAATCTATAAATGGCATTCAATTTAAAAATCAACTCAAGGAATGGCTATTGAATAAAGTCCATTACAATTTAAATGAGTTCTTTGATGTCAACTAGATTTCCAAATATTAATAAATTTACTCTGTGTCTACTGTATACCTATAATGTGTGTAGATTTAGTTTAACGTAGGAGTGTAATAATAAACTGTTATACTTTACTTAATATTGTACGTCCGGAATGGACAAACTGTTGAAACAAATTTATATTTTAAGATTTCAATGTACACAGTTTTAAACAATAAATTTATTCTTATTCTTATTCGTTTTATTCCTCGTAAAATAACGGTGGTGCGCTCCAATCCGCTCAAACATATGCTTATTTTCGTGAAAGAAAACCGCTACCTGGTAGACGTGGATATTAGTGAGGGTGAGTATACGTTCGGACTTGAAATGCTCCCTCACTGATTCGTCCTGCTTTATCCTCCTGGATACCAGAAATTTTTTTTTGGATATTATTTGAAGCTTAGGTTTTTTGGTCTAACAGGGGTCTGTACAAGTCCAAAAAAATGAAAAAAAAATAATTGTTGTTTATATATTGATTTTACTTATGTCATATATATATGACAATGGTTCTGTATATGAAACTAGTACTGATACTTATGTCAATATGACACTGGAATTCAACTCCAAATAAAAGTCAAAGTATATTATTAAATCAATATGCATTTATTATTATTATCACCTCTAGTCAGTCTATATAATCATTTTTATGAACTAATATAATTATAATTTTGGTTTATAAAATAACTTTTGGACATAATACTTTTCATCAACTTGACAAAACGTAATTAAAAAGGAACTGAAATCATTACTAACCATGCTCACAAGAAATAATAACTTTGAAAATATCATCTTCTCATCATAATTATCACAAAATATAATGAGATACTTCTCAAATATAATCAACTCCTTACAAACCAAGACAATACTCATCTATTTTTTATGAAATCTAAGATGGCAATTTATTTTCGGTGTGCTACATAAAAATATATTGCATTTAGTACAAAACGCCGTTGTAGTCTTAGAGCATTTTGGATTGCGGCATCTTTTTTGAGTGTCACTGTAATCAACCAGATGTTCAGCCTTGTGATGTCTTACGACTTCCGAAGGTATAGGAGTTATTGGCACTTTCCTTTTTTTGTGCTTAGGTTGCAATTCTTCATTCTCGTCAAGACTTTCTGAATCAGATAATAAAGAATTTTTCTCTATGAGACTGGTACCTAGATCCAGTTTGAAAGTGCGTAACTGTGGTATTTTATATTTGTTGACTCCTTTTTCAGCTTCTCTTTCTTTGTACAAAAACCACGCGTTACTGACTGCCAAATCGACCATGTGAGATATAAATCTTACTGTCCATTTTCTGGTGCGTGATCTGGAGGGACATACAGACAGCATGCGATCAGCCATGTCAACTCCGCCCATGTATTGATTGTATGATTTGACTACTTCTGGCCTTGACACAAATTCGTAGATTTTATTTTTCTTAGACCATCTACGACACTGATCTTGATTTTCACTCGAATGAATTGTAGATAGGAGAATAACTGGTTTATTATCTAGCCAACGAACTATGTTCAGTACTTTGTCACTTCTGCATTTTGTTTCACAATAACCTCTGGGCTTCTTTGCAAAAGCTTTTTCGTCAGAGAGTTGGCAATTTTTGGGAATCCTATTTTTTTGTATGGTGCCTGTTGCGTGAAAACCTTTTTGTAATAATATTTCAGCCAATTTCACCGTAGTGAAGTACCTATCAAAGTAGATGTGGTGACCTCTCACAAGCGTTTTACACAGACTGAGAATAGAAGCCTCACCAAGAGTATATCCTTCTGCAACCAACTCGGGACAAGTAGTGTCTCCTTGGTATGGAAGCATGTCTAAGACAATGCCTTGTGGAGTTGACAATACAACAAATTTCAGGCCAACAGGGTTGGGTTTTCCTGGACAATATTGCCGTATCCCACACTGACCGCTGAACGGAACTATCATCTCATCAATGCTCAACTCAATAGGTTCTTGTGCGTGACACCCTCGCAAGACAGACTGAAAAAGTGGATTTACCTTCCATATCTTAGTTTTTAGTTTTTCCTCGTTCTCAGTATCAAAAACTACTTTTAGACTATTTCTTATATTAAAATATCTGTTTCGTGTCATAGCCTTTTTATAACCTGAATCCCGTATTTCTGAGACCAAAATAATGCTATTTTTGGTAAATGAATAGCACTCATAACCATCTGGATACCAAAAAAGATTTTCAGTTCTTTGACTGTTAGACCCAAGGTACAGCCTTTTCTCAGTATATTGGTTCTATTTGTAGCAGTTGTCATTTTTTCCAATATATCATCATTGACATACTGTTTGAAATAATCTTCAGGTGTCCATGACTCAGTCTCAACTTTTTTGTAACTGGGTTGGTAAAATGGGATTTCTAAGGGTTCAAACTGGCCATTCCATGCGTCGGATATAACCGTAGCTGCTGCTTGACGTGAATGTCCACGGGTACCTCTAGTTCCCCCCCTTCGACCAGTTGGGCGGGTGCGGTTTCGGCCTCGGCTCCTTCTTCTCTCTACTACAGAAGATTGCAGAGATACTTCTGATTGCGAATCTATTTCCTCATCTGAAGAGCTGGAAGATGAAGTACTGGATGCTTCGTCTTCTTCAGGTCTTGGTGTAAAAGCCGTATCCTCATTTTCATCAGCATCAGAGAGATCTATGTCTGATTCTTCGAGTCGTGATAAAAGTTCGTCATCGCGTAAGACTGTAAAAAAAAACTCTTTGAGAACCAATGTAATATATTTATGACATAAACAATAACTCAATTTTCATACTGAGAACCATTGTAATACCAGTATGACATTAAAAAGTTTCGGATCAAAATGCCCAGAATACTTGACCATTTGAAGAAATATTCTGTTTATTAGTTACGTGGGTATGTTATTAGTACAAAACAAGTATAGTTTTTCTGACAAATAAAGTGATTCAACAATAATTTTCGGATAACTTACCGCGTGCATCTGAGCGACGTGCCATCTTCCTCGAGCCGTTTCAAAGAGAGAGTTTTTTGACGTGTCTGTAACTCAAAATGACGTTTGGTGCAGTGTTGCTAGTTTACTAAGGTTACACAACTACCATAAATCGATTAGTTCCGAACACAAATCACAGATGACTTTAGAACGAATTTTTAATTCTTTATGTAATATAGGTATGACGCTGGCATCCAGGAGGTTATACCTACGATTGCTCGTACGGCACGCTTCTGCAGTCAAAACGCGCGGATTCTGTCCGCTGCGCGTGCCCAGAGTTCCGTACCGTACGAGAGAACGCCGTGTATTGTGGCGAAATAGCAAGCTCTAACGACATCTTTGGAAGCCGTGGCGGCCAGTCGACGCAGAGCGAAGCACGCGCCTGACAACTTCTACAATTATATTGATGCTTAAATCAATCGATCTATCGATATTACGTTGTGTTTTCGTATATGTGCATTCAATTTATCTTCAATACAAAGTGTTTCTACGAGGTTAGTTTGTAACTGGGGAATAATTCTATTTTATGCACAGCAGTACCGAAAAGTATACCTAAAAGATAAACAGGTGGTGTTTTTAAAAAGTGTATCTTATAGGAATAAAAGCGTAGTTTTATTAAAAGTGTCTCTACGAGGAAAGTGTATCTCTGGGGAATAAATACAAATTTTTGATACCTTGGGCTACTTTGCTATTTTCTTTGCGACGTACACACCAATAGGTACATAAAATTGAAACGTTATCTGATTGTTTGTTTGTTACTTTGTATGATTGGGGAGTTTTAACGCCAAAACAGCTAGAGAGCAACAGATTAGATGTTGATGAAACTTTGTAAATAGGTACTGTACAATACAGAGATCAACATAGAATACTTTTTTATCCTGAAAAATGGTAAGTTTCCACGGAGAAACCCGAAAATGACCATTACTCGCTGTAAGGAACGGTTGCCGTGAAAACGAAATAATAACAAGTCTGTCAAAAAGCCTCTAAGGGTTGGTGCTGTACTTTTACACTGGGGTTTAAATATCCTAGAAGAACAGCATGTTTTCTTCGAGATAAACTGTCTGTGCGGATGAAGATCGTTGATGCATTGGTTTTTGCACACAGTTAAGTGTCCGCATCGCCTCCCTGGAGACTTCTAGACAAGTCATCCACGTTCATAACTTTCCAGATGGAAAAGGCAGGGAAGAAAATTCCTGTACCATTTTGTGACTCCAAACACGTAACCACTTCACACACTTAAGAGCCGCAGCCACAACCAGGCCCTGCGTCCGGAAACCGCCCTTCTATATTCGCCAACATGTTGCTCCTCAGACGAACAGTCTGTGATTCATCTTCTGAAAGCAATTTAAGTCTTCATAAGATCTTTATGTAATTGCAAGCAATAGATATGTGATAAACACAATGTTTCATGAATGGCTAAATACCACCACCATAAGTAAGTATTAATTATTATTCATTTTGTAGCATTAGTACAAAATACAACTTTTTATGCTTCCACATTGCCATAAGAACGGCCCCTGCAGGACAGCAAATATGGCCTGTAACTTGAGGTTTAAACGCAAACAAAAAAATTTAAAACAAAACTATAATAGAAAAAAAATATATAACCCCCGACAAACAAATTCTAAAAACATATCGATTACAACAGCATTCAATCAGAAAAACCCCGCATCAAAATAGGCCGATTCGTTTGGGAGCTAAATTTTTGAATAGAAAACTGCAAATGATGTACAAAATAATACATATTAAGTGAAAAACATATAGGTAGTATGTCTTTGTCTTCAAGTGGAGACACTGTTGAGTAGACAAAAAAAAATGGCTGCTTGGTGTTTGTTGTATACTTTTCGTGTCTCCAGCTTAATCTATCACTAAAATACCATAAAATGGTGTATTTTTGCGTAAGTAGTTGCAAAAAGGAATGGTATCGCGGTTGTGGCTTAACTTTCCACAGATGAGCTGTATTACAAGTTTTTAAATAGCGATAGAGTAGGGTGTCCAGTATGTCTGGCGTTGTGAGTCTATGTCGATTGTGCTTGCTAAGTATGTTCTTATACCCCGTTTACATTCAGCCCCTGCCGCTGCTCCTCGTGCTGCCGGCAATATCCCTAAATACTGCTGCAGCAGGATCGAGAGAAGTGTGTGTTTACATTTTGCCATACCACTCACATCGCTTTCGACCTTCAGCAATGGCAGACGTCGAAATAAACACAACGTCCAATAATATTAATATTCATTACTGGTTTTTCCAACCCGACTTCATACGCGCAGACTACAATTTATTGCGAAAAAACGAATCATGCACGTCCGATTAGTTCAAGCGCTTGGCTAAGAGTGAGCGACAGAGCTGAAAGTAAACACGCACAGGAGTACTGCTCATTTGTGGAGTGAGGAGCAGTACAAGTGGCAGTGGTATGAGCATGAGAAGTATCGTGTTTACATACTCGTCCTGCCCTTCAAGGATATAATGAAGTATGAATGATAATAAAGATCCAGGCAAGGCATAGAAAAGAAAGACTTTCAACTCATTTATACTCCCATGTTTAACCGATGGGTGTAAGACATGGGCACTAGCCAAATTGCTGAGAAAAAAGCTAGCCAAGTATCAAAGAGCAATGGAGAGAAGCGTGGTAGGCTCACAGAGACAGGATATAATACAGATCTCCGGTTCAAAACAAAATTGACCGATATTTCAAACAAGAATTGACCTGCAAAAGTGGACGCGGACAGGCCATATGATGCGTGACACTAATGGAAATTGGAGCAAGATAGTGACAGAATGGTATTCAAGGGATGGCAAAAGAATTCTAGGAAGACAGTTTTCCCGATTGGAGGAGGAAATAAAGCAGATAGCAGTTTCAATATGTAGAAGGGTGCCTCGTGACAAATAGTGGAAATTGTTGTTAGAGGAGGCCTATGCCATAAGGCACATGCCATACGAGTCATTTTGTATTTTTTGTTGTAACCATTATTGTAAATTCTGTGGGCGTTTCCTCGTGGCATAACTAGCTTGCCTTACTGATAAGGCTACGAGGAATAATATTTTCCTCGTGGCCAAGCTGTTGCGTCACAGTGGGATAACACATAATTAGCTCATCCTTTGTTTACAAGACCTGATTCCTCGTGGCATAACTAGCTTTCCTTACTGATAAGGCTACGAGGAATAATATTTTCCTCGTGGCCAAGCTGTTGCGTCACAGTGGGATAACACATAATTAGCTCATCCTTTGTTTACAAGACCTGATTCCTCGTGGCATAACTAGCTTTCCTTACTGATAAGGCTACGAGGAATAATATTTTCCTCGTGGCCAAGCTGTTGCGTCACAGTGGGATAACACATAATTAGCTCATCCTATGTTTACGAGACCTACTTGAACATAAAAATGTAATGACTAATGATGCAAACTTATTAACTTACTTAGAAGGGCTTTATCTCGGAAACTATTGATCCTATACTAGTAGTTTCTTTACATAAGGGATAGATCTCATCGAGATCTTCATTTCATTTGAAATCTGTCAAACTAAAAAATGGCTTTATCTCGGAAACTATTGATCCAAGACTAGTTGTTTCTTTACAGAAGTGATAGATCTCATCGATATATTCGTTTAGGGTGCCAGCTGTCAAAATAAAAATGCCTATAACTAGGAAACTATTGATTTTAGACTAGTAGTTTCTTTACAGAAGTGATAGGTCTCATCGATATCTTCGTTTTGTTTGAAAGCTGTCAAACTTAAAAGGGCTATAACTCGGAAACTATTGATCCTAGACTAGTAGTTTTTTTACAGAAGTGATAGATCTCATAGATATCTTAAGTTTTGGAGTACAAAGTTTTGGAGTAAATCTCTTAATATCTTAAGTTTTGGAGTACTTGGTGTGGAGTACAAAGTCCACAGGTTGTTTATGTTTATTTCTAGAAATGCGGATAGTAACCTACTTAGATACATTTGTTATTCTTCTATTGTCTCGATGTTTCAACCATGGTCGCCTGAGATGGGATTTGTTTGAAACTTAATGGTGACAGCCATAGGTACTGTGATGATCTAGTTAAGCTGCAGAAGCGCCGGATGTTTTATAACTATAAAAACAACAACAAAAATACGTTTCATAAATACCTACTTCCACGATTCTCACTGAAAATCCTTTCACTACATCATGAGCCCATCATGGGTCCGTTTTAGGACTGTTTAATTATGCTGTATTATCGTTAGCAAAAATATGTTTTGTACCTACTTATAATGAAGCAGTAGGTAATATTTTTTTTTAATTATTTTTGGTACAGACAAAACCGAAGATAATTAAAAAAAATGACTAGGAGACTTGAAATAAGCTACATATTGAGAGTACCTAAAACAATTTTGAAATGGTGTCCGTCGGCCTGGATGTTACTTTATTCGAGCATTACGTTAAGACTACTGGACCTATAGGAATGCGGATTTCACTGCGTAAGATTTGACTTAAAATCAAATCTTTGTATCTCAATCTAATAAATGATAGCAGCCGAGCAATCGATAAAAAAGTAATTGACGGCTGAACGAATCTTGAAGAGATGTTGTATAATATTACATGATGTTGAGATGTTGTACATTGCACTTTATAAATGTAGGTACCTACCTACTTTTGGTCCTAGGATAACACCTAAGTAGTTTACTTTTAACCCTGAAAAGCAACGGGTACAGCTGGTTTTCTAAATTAAAGGGCCTATGTCAATGATGTTATATATAAACTGAGGTAGATACATTGTACTCCGCTCTGCGTGGCGAAGCAACACAAGCTTTTGTCCCAAACAGAGTGGCATCGACGCAACACGTAAATACACGCGACTTCCGAAACATGAAAAATTACTCAAAAATGCCATCTTGTGTGCTTAGAAAGCGCATTACATACACTGGGACGACTGTGAAAGGCAGGAAGGATATGTATTTTCATTCTTAAGTACTTTTTACGGTATCGAAATTGGAAAATAATAAATTTTATTTTACTCTAAATCAACTGTTGCGATGCTGCCGCTTCGCCACTTACACGAACGAGACAAGTAGCGAGTTACGTGTAAGAGTGGCAGAGAGAACGTGATAACGGCGTGCAGCGTAGTTAGTTCGTATGATGCTAGGGGATGTTGGGGCTTACCAACGGCTGACGATCGTAAGTCTGCGCTCCGACCCGTAAAGGCCACGGCTGACGATCTGCAGTCTTGGAGTCTAGCGGAGTAGCAACCATAATTGTATTGAATTAAGATAGAGTATTATATTTGTGTTACATATCATTGAAAACAACTTGAAACGAGCAATTTTATTGGATAATAAAGTGGTTCGGTCCTAATCGTTTTTTTTTTGTGAGCACAGGTTGTCCTAGTGAGATCATCGACCGCGCGATTTTTTATTTGTGGTGTTTTCAGTAATTTATAGCTTGTATTTTGTGTTATTACGTCTAGTAATACTGTAAGGAAGATATTAAAATAATTTTGTGTTTAGTGTCCCGCGAGTGACGAGTGATGAAGTCACAAAGTGCTTCAAAGTGCCTTTCGTCATTTTTGGCGGGAAAATGTTAACGTGAGTATATTTTTGATAGTGTAATAGTATTTTTTTCGAAGTCCTTTATTGTTTTAGCTTTAAAATGGTTCATAGCATTATGTAATTTATACTATAAAAAATCACAAAAAAAGATTTTTTACGCGCGTGTCTCAAGTATCTGGCGAACATACGGGTGTTCTCCAGGATATATATAGAACTATAATTATGAAAGCGATGGTGCGATGGTGGCCTAACGGTTCTATAGTGCAATTTAGAATCCAACGATACCGGGTTCAAAACCTAGGCTCCGCACCAATGACTTTTTAAGTTATCTGCGGTTTTCCATCGCTCCGTGCTTCGTAGGGCACGTTAAGCTGTTGGTCCCGGCTGTTATTGATTAATAGCAGTCGTTAAGCCATGTCAGAGGCCCTTAGTCTGCTTGATAAACTCTGACATCAGAGGCAAGCACTACCTCATACGACATACAAACAAACATTATGAAAAAAAATGTTTTAAAAAAAACAGTTTATTTTTGGCTTGAATAAACCCTTTTATCCATTTTGCCCCAGTTTACTCTAGCTGCTAGCTGACGGACGTGAATTCACAGGCCATCATCGGCGGTGATTGGCGATAGGCCGCTCAGTGCAACTCACAGTAACTGAGAACATATGTTTATCTCTTTCTGACGACGCGGTTCTGTATATCTCTGTGATATTTTAACCTCTTCAGTGACGCAAATATAGTTACTTAAGTTCTATGTAAGTAGCTATAGTACTATTAAAGTACAATAGTTTTATGGCATATTCTTAACTAGTAATGACTTTTCTGACCTAAACCTGCAGAATGGGGGACAAGCTACCTGTGTATTATTTTTATATGGATCTCTTAAAAGTACTTAATTATTCTAGCCTTGAAGATGGGTATCATCAAGGTCATTGCTTCCAGGGCATAAGAAAGATGGGAAGATTAGAAGTGGAACCAAGTCGCTTAGTTCTTTGCGGAAACAATGATACTTCGCCGATCTACGACTCGTAACGTTATGGTAGAAAATGTTTCACAAACGCAGATCACTGTTCAATTTTCCTCTTACCGAGTATCACAAAAATAGTAAGTAGTGGAATAAAAGTAAGCCACTCCACGTTTCAAACCACTGATCGGCCGCATGCCTATCTCTCGACTTCACTACGACTACAATACAATCGATTATCCCCTTTTTCTTCCCACAAGTTCCTTCCTGATACAAAAACTGACCAAAACTCAACCGTATTATAGTGGAATAAGGTTGAATTCATGTGAAAGTAGAGGTAATAAGTAAAAGTCAACTGGGGTATTGCCAGTGACGTTTGGCGTCACTAGCGATCTTCTTTTGTTCGTCGATAATGCATCGCGACGTGAGGAGGGGGAGTATGGGCTTTGTTTTCCGGTAGTGGATTCGAGTTCTTGGTCGTGTATCGATTTTCTTGTATTTGAGTGAACGTAAGGAGTTTAAGGTGATATGGCGGTGGAAACCGGATTTTGTTACTACGTGATAGTTTAGTGGCTCTGTGAGCTGTACACCTCGCGAGTCTGTTTGCATTTTTTTTCTCATTATTTTCCACCTTCCCTTGAAGTTTATGCTTCTTAATAAGGGTTTTAACAAAAAATAAGTGATAATTGTGAACATTTTTCGAAATGGCTGATAGGTAAAGGTTTTTTTTTTACATTTTCAAACCCCATATCACCGCCATTTTGAAAACTTTAGAAAAACTGAATCGGCCAAAAACGTATAATTGTCGAACCTGCTCACAAAATTTCACGAGAACGTTTGAGATCGGTCATCGGAAATAAAACAACATGTACATTTTTTATTCCAAAGGATAAGAGGAAGTGGTTCTAATTCAGCTTGCAAGATTTGATCTACACAAACTAACATACAAACATTGCAAGTTAAATAAAAGCTTGTAAGAAGTAGAACTCCGCAGAACTTAACATAAATGCTGAGAGTCTCACTATGAGATGAGACATTAGTGCATCATACGGTTAGTAATTGTATGCAAAACTGTTCTTTTCTTAAATTTTCCCAAGATTACGTTTTAACCTGCGGTTTTAACTCGAATTTTAACCAAAACACTCCAGTTCATCAACATGACTGTTCATCAGTCAAGTTAATAATTTCAACCATTAATACGAAGTTTTCTGAGTGCTTTATTATGTCTTTATGGCGAGAGGAGAATTTTTCTTCTGTGTAGAACTTGAAGAGGAATGTATGGTGCAAAGAAAATGGGTCGAGAGAGTTTTTAGTGCAAACAGTTTAGTACCTGAATGTTAGGGAAATAATTATATGGTACCTAAAGTATGACTTCAACAACTGCATCTTTCCTTCCACTGCAGAGCAAAAAACCTTCTATCCATTCTCCACCATTACTCAACGTGTTTTTTTTTGTAACGATCTTCTGTGACCTTCCATAACAGGAAGTATCGAATATTTCGTAAGGCACTAGTCATAACTACTAATAACATAGTGATAATGGTATGGTGGGATATGTAACATACGTCCTACGTCGATAAGGTCTGCGACGAGACTGATCAAGGTAAGGCAATTAGGCTAGCGTACTTCTTAGGCTTTTTCAGAGCAGTGTTTAAAAGCATATTTATTCACATAATTAAATGTAAATAATAGCGTGTTTGGCGTCATAGTGTCCGTTCTAGACGACCGGGCTGTTTTTGTTGGGTCGATATTTTTGATGACTTCAATTATATATATAATTTAAATATATATATTACAAAATTAAACAGGTGGTGCGGCCAGGAATCGAGCATGCAGCTCAGCAGACAGGGACACTACCAACTTGTGCCACAGTGTCGGCAAATGATGTAATGAGGATGTTGACTTCAAAACAATGGTTGACAACCCTAAAAAGCACCATCGCTATTCCCGCCGCCTAAGCCTCAAGCCAAGCCACATTAGAGAAGTAAAATAACGAGAATCAATTAGTTTTGTTTGCGGGTACTTTTTGTTTCCTGTCTCGTTTCCATACCGACACGAAGCGGAAACGAAAACCTCATGAATATTTTATGCATAGCCATGATGCCAGTTTAATTTCTTAGTTCCATTTGGAGATGTTCTTTTTCAGTTTCCATGTAATACGAGAATTGGAGACTAGCAGAAAAAAACTTGAAGTATTTGCTTGGTCTGAACCTGATTAGAATGCACAGCAATAAATCGTACGGACTTAAAAACTATAATTAACAGTTTTAAGGTGGTATATCTCTGTCTGTGTGTTCTCGCATCACCTAAAAACTACTAAACCGATTCAAAATCGGTTTTCACTGTTAAATATAGCATCATTGGTTAAATAGCATAGAATTCAACATTGTTATTTGCCAATCCGAGAACTATTGATAGAAAACTATTTGACAGCTGAAGGTTTTTGAGGTATATTGTATAACTTTATACGTTATAATGGTATACCTACTAGCGACCCGCCCGGCATCGCAAAGGGTGTAGTTAAGAAGAAAAAAAAAGTTGAAAAATGTGAAGTTCCCGCACACTCGATCTTCACTCCGCTTCGGGGGTCGGCAGCCACCTCCCCCGTACCTACCCTACGTTCAGGTCTCGTATGCTCGTTTCGCTCAGTTTATGTATTTTTTAGGTCTTAAGGTTTAGCCTACTTAAGCCATGTACATTTGTTGTTATTTGTTTTATTATACAATTAAAACTTGCATGACAAATTATCTAACTGATGGTGAAAACCGTATCAAAATTCGTTGCGTGGTTAAGGAGGAGTTAGTGGATATACAGACAGACGCGGAAAGTGACTTTGTTTTATGCTAAGTATAGATATCTTCACATTTTATTTTATTATCTTGTTTTTTTTTATAGTGCGATGCTACCTGCGTTTGTGGGAGCATCTTGTCCACCGTCGCGTCGCAGGTTCAAGTTCGTGGTCGTCTTTTTCCATTACAAAATTTAACTTATTAATATCTATAAGCACTCAATGCTATAAGCCAACAAATTAACGTTTCCCCTACGTACCTGCTACGAACAATTAACGCTTCCAAACGCCGCCATGTGAAAATTAATTTCAACGTAATTCCCGGTTCCCGGGCAATAAGTTTTTGTTATGGAACCGTCACAATGAGTTCTATGAACAATGCTATTGAATTGGAATCCATTTCGAGACGTAATTTGAGGGCAGCCTTTGAAAGATTAGAATAAGATTAGTCTATAACTGCTACAGAATAAATAACAGTACCTAACGCGATTCAGTGCCAGATCTACATACATTGTGCCGTGTTGAATGTCACTGTCGTTAGTAGTGTCAAATAGGAGTTGCCAGAGGTAAGGGTATACCTAGTGTGGCAAGTTTTTTCTTTCAACCAAACGAATAACAAAACTCAAATAAAAAATATATGTTTTTTTTTCTTTTTATTTGCTAGTCATTATCGGAATAATATTCCCTTTCTTCACAAATCATACTAATATTATAAACGCGAAAGTTTGTAAGTATTGATGGATGGATGGATGGATGTTTGTTACTCTTTCACGCAAAAACTACTGAACGGATTTGGATGAAATTTGGTATAAAGGTAGCTTATACCCTGCATTAACACATAGGCTACCCCGAAAAAATTCAGGGGTCCCGAGGGACGCGGGTGAAACCGCGGGGCGCAGCTAGTATCTAATATATTGTTTAGAATTTTAAATTATTTTAGTACCAGTTTTCGTACATTTTCTGAACATCTCTTTTAAAATGGTTGAAATCCAACTTTATCACAGAACAATCGGATAATAGCGCTATTCTACGAAAACACTTGCCACGTGTGAATTGGCAACACCGATTCCATCCTTTCAGTTCACACCCGTACCGTAACGCTTGGAAAGTACTGGAACGCATAATCACTGGCCGCAGACGCCAGTAGAAGTATGAAAAACAATGCGAATTCGGAGCGACAACCATTTGAATTTGGAACGGGGCATCGAGGCTTGGCGCTCATTCAGGCGTCCGTATTTCACGACGCTTTCGGGACGCATTCGGCATGTGAGGATTGTTAGAGATGTTAGAATTTGAAAAGAAGGTGGTAGTATTAACCCACAAACTCGAAAAGAGAGGGGTGTTATAAGTTTAGGGTGTGTATCCGTGTATCTGTCTGTGGCATCGTAGCTCCCAAACGAATGTTTTTTTTTCTGTTTGTAAGCTGATGTGATCGATGGTTCTTAGCTATAATGTTAATGATACTTTTAATATATTATACTAGTGACTCGCCTCTGCTTCGCACGGGTAGCACTCACGAGCGTACCAGTTGTAACTTCTAAAACTTCAAAATCTTTGTCAAAATCATATCGTGATTATTTTTTACAGAATTTTTATTCTTTCGTTTCCACAGCAACATGAAATTCAGTTTCTTACGAGTACGAGCGAGTAATTGACAAATTTTTGATACCTTGGGTAACATTATTGCAATTTTCGAAGGGAACCCTAATTAAAAAAAAAAGCAGCCCATGTTACGTTTGTACTGAAAATTCATCCCCGCCGAATCCTTAGGCTGGATGGAGTTCATCAACACTAAACCCTTTGTTAATCCACAATTAACTATGTTTCAAGAGATTTTGAACCCAGCCTACATGTACCTACAAATGAGAAGTTTAAGCTGATAAGTCCTAAAACTTAACCAAAATTAAACAATACATATTGCTCAAAATAATCTTGGAATATTACCTAAGATAATTTTAGGCATTATTGTGTTTGTAACATACTCCACTTTAATGTTTTTATGATTTGGCATTAACACCTGCTTAGCGAGAACATCCATCTATACTATCCATACCTATAATGAAACTATAACAGGTTCAAATCTGTACATTGTAGATATTTTAACAGAGTTTGTGGAATTATAGGCGTGGTGAAGTAGAATGACTACAAAGCTTCAGAAATAAATCATTGGTAACATTTCAACAGAAGGTATTTTTATTTCTTCTTGCAAAGAAAAACTCCTATTGACATAATCAAAACATAAAACCGTATCTAAGATACATCTGACATCTCACTATTTTTGTATTCAGCCAGTGCATAGAGGTACCGACCTCCCTGAAACTTCAACACTCCCTCTAATACAATACTAGTGCAGAACTCAGCATTTGAAATCATCTTCGAAACCTTCAGGCTGCTTCATGTAGATCTCTTCATTCAGTTCACCGTACGCTGTGGTTACATCGAACTGTGTAAGGTATAATTTTTTAGTAGCAGCCACACTTAATAAAGATCTAATAGTTGCCATTCTTGCTACTGGACTATATGTCTCTTCATAGTCGATACCTTTCTTTTGTTTGAAACCCTTGGCGACTAAGCGAACTTTATATTTATCTATAGAACCGTCAAGATTTTTCTTAATGCGATAAACCCATTTGCACGGTTGAGCTACCTTGTTACGCGGTAATTCGCATAAAGTCCAAACTTTATTCTCTTTTAGAGATTCTATCTCAGTTGCCATAGCTTTGAGCCATTCTTTTCCGTCTGTTCTCTCTACAGCTGCTTTATAGATTTCTGGTGCGTCTTCTACGCTAATATGGCAAATGTAGTCATCTAGTCGTTTTTGGCGCGACAGAGTATTTCTATCTCTGAGATTGTATCTTCCTATTGTGAGATCTGGTTCATCAATTTCAATCTCTTCTTGAGATTCTTCGGCATCTACAAACTCTTCATCACGAGGTTGATCTATACCGATAAACTCACTATCTCCCTCTAGATCATGCTCGGGTTGTTGATCTCTGTCTTCTTGATCAGGTATATCACTCGGCTATGCTGTATCGCTTTGACCTTCATCTACTTGTGGTTCTCCCTCTGCTTCGGAAGTACTGTCTTTGACTGTAGTTGAGATCTTGTACTCAATGTCAGTTTCAAAGGTGATGTCTCTGGATCTAATCGTTCGACTGGGTGTCCAGATACGATATCCGTCGTCATTCTCGTAGCCGATAAGTTTACCTTTTATAGCTTTTTTGCTTAATTTCTTACGTTTTTGTTTAGGTACGTGAGCATAGCATTCACTACCAATAATTCTAAGATGACTAATTTTTGGTTTTCTGTTGTGCCAAAGTTCGAAAGGTACTTTGCTTTTCTATCTAGTAGATCCAGTACAACTGAGCACGTATGTGGCAGTATTTATAAGTTCTGCCCAAAGAAACTGAGGAAGCTCTTCTTTGGCATGTAGCATAGATCTTGCAGCTTCTACGAGGGTGCGGTTCTCACGCTCACTACAACCATTTTGCTCTGGTGTGTATGGCATTGTTAGCCACTGCTGAATTCCATATCGGTTTAGGATATTCCGTACATTTTCATTATCGAATTCAGTCCCGTTATCGCTGAATAAGGTTTTAACAGTATGTCCTGAAGTTTTGGCTTCATTTAGCATTTGAACAAGTTTATTCTTAACTTCAGACTTTTCTCTGATAAAGTAAACAAAACGATAGCTGGAGTAATCGTCTTTGAAGAGAAAAAAGTATCTGAACTTAGAGCCGCTCGGGGTAAAGGGTCCACAAACATCTGCATGCATCAGCTCTCCTGGTTTAGTTGCTCTTGGTCTCGTCCCAAACTTGAGTCTGTGTGCTTTTCCGTATATGCATCCTTCACATTTCATGTTGTCAAGTGACAGTTCTATGCCCATTTCTCTCTTGACTAAATCTCGCACATGTCGTTTATCTTGGTGCGCGAAACGTTCATGGTACAGCTGTAGCATATTCGAATTGTTTGAAATAATATTCACTTCAAGAGTTTTATTTGGTAGGACAGTTTTCAAATCTAGTTTATACAGAGCTCCTTTTGGTTCTCTTCTTCCAATTATAACTGAAATCTCTTCAATGTCTAATTTGCATTCTCTCACAGTTCACTTAAACATGCTATTTTGCATTTTGTCTTGCGCGGATAATGTTGAAAAAAGATTTTTCGTTAAAGATGGTACTAGCCACACATCTTCGAGTGTTATTTTCCGCTTTTGATCATTGACATTTGATTCTACGATCACGGTCCCTGTTCCAACTGCTGCAATAGTGGTGCCGTCAGCTGTCATGACTGTGTGAGTTCAATCAAATTCATGAAACTCATGGAAAAAATCTCGTCTATTGGTGACATACCTTGTAGCTCCGTTGTCAACAAACCAGCTGTTTCTATCATGTGGTTGTTCCTTTGAACAGGCGTTTACCATCAACGTTATATTTTGAATTTGAGCATTAGAAGATGAACTTCCTGCACTTGTAGGTTTAGGTGGCTTTCCATCCTTAATCCACTTCTTGCAGTTACGAACTCTGTGTCCAATCTTAGAACAATAGTTGCATTTAATTTTCTCATCTTTCTTTCCTTTCTGCTTAATAACTTCTTTTGATAATATTAAGACTTCCTTGATTTCCGTCTTTAGCATTCAAAGACCGTTCGAACGCACAAATATTACTTGTCAAGTTGTCAATGGTCCTGTTTTGCTTGTTAACCAGAAGCCAGCTAGATTTAAATGCAAAGAATTTCTCATCTAGGGAATCTAGCACTTTACATATCAGAAACATATCAGGAAGCTTCACGCTTGCATCTTATTTAGTGATTTCGCCATTTAAGCCACTCCATATATTTTTCAGTTTTGACATTAGTGTGTCCACGGTGTCTTGCTGGTTGTGCTTAAAATCGAAAAACTGAAGACATAGCTGATAAGCTCTATTTTCTGATTGTCCGTCGTATAAGCGATGTAGCTCTTCCCAGACTTCTCATGCAGTCTTAAATCTCATGACTTTTGTCAGTGTTTCTTGTGTCATGTTGTTGGTATAAGTTTGAGTATAAGTAGAGCGCATCTATTTGCTTGCTTGAATTTAGCTAGAGCCAAATTGTATGCCGCGATTTGTGCGTCACCTCTTCCTGGACACGAAAAAGGTTCTAATACAGTGCCTTCACATACCTCCAGTGCATTCTCGCAAGTGCTCAGGAGTATTGAGACTTTGTATTTCCATGTTGGCCAGTTACTCCCATCCAGCGATCCAATTTTGAACTTCGTCGTAAATCTTTCCATTTTCAATTACTGGCGTCACATAACCTAACAGAGTTTGTGGAATTATAGGCGTGGTGAAATAGAATAACTACAAAGCTTCAGAAATAAATCATGGATAACATTTCAACAGAAGGTATTTTTATTTCTTCTTGCAAAGAAAAACTCCTATTGACATAGTCAAAACATAAAACCGTATCTAAGATACATCTGACATCTCACTATTTTTGTATTCAGCCAGTGCATAGAGGTACCGACCTCCCTGCAACTTCAACATATTTTTTTGGAGGGTACTTTATATTCGATACTGAAGCCAGAACTGTTTCTTTTTCATTTATGACTATCTGTCTGTCTGTATCTTAGCCGCGTATCACGCTGAAAGTACTGAATAAATTCAAATAAAACTTGGCATGATATGAGTTCATACTACAAGGTAGGGCATTGGATACTTTTCATGCCGAAAAATTAAAGGTTTCCCGCAGGATAGAGGTTGAAAGTCATTTAAAATAACACGTATTATGCTGAAACAACTGGACGAATTTTGATGCAACTTGGCACAGTCATAGTTTATATGATGAGTGAAAATTGAGGAAAAGTTACTTCCATAGTGCACCTCTAGGATACTCATGGAATATAACCTCCATATTTAAAATCTGTAGGCCTACCGGTTTAGGCTGTGCGTTTTTTTATTTTTTTTTATTTTACTGGTAGGGGGAAATCCTCATGGATACCTTTCGGTTATGTTGGACTCCGCCTTACGGCGACCTACCAACTAAAACCCCTCCCTGTTTGCATCCTCCTCCAACATGATCGGAGCCTGTGTTAACAGCTGTCCTTCCATACAGGGTAAATGTGTTTTGTATTCAGATGACGTGATGCGAGGGCAGAATTTTCTTATTCTATTTTTATTTTTTTATGTTTTATTATATTTTTTGTGTGGTTTTTTACATTTTTGTTGATTTATTATATATGTACAAGTTTTTAGAATACAATTAGAATCTTAATCTATTTCCTTTAATATATTTATTTACTAATTACATTTGGTTGTATGATTACAGTCATATACTATATTATATGTTGCTATCATACTTTTTTTAAACTTTTTTTATTTCTATTATTTACTCTTATCACTATTTTCCTACAGAATTCTAAGAATATGTTCCTATCTCTACTTTTAATAATAGTTGGTAAGTTTTCTACAATTAACTTAGTATCTAATGTTTGTTCTAGATCAAATCTGTCTCTGGCGAAAACAGGGCATTCCAGGATCAGGTGTTCAACAGTTTCGTTGGCCTCAGGGTCACAAAGGCAAGATGGGCTCTCCTTGCACTTGAAACAACTCAGGTACGAGGAGAACCCCCCGTGCCCCGTGAGTATTTGCGTTATTTGGCCATCAATTTTTATTTTTCTTACGATAGGATATGCCGTCACCGCATCAGGGAAAAACATCTTTGTTCCGGAAGCCATTTTCTCCGATCTATACCTTCTGTCCCATTCATCAATCGTCCCCCTCCGAATACTACGTCTGATGAATGAGACAGGGCACCGATCGTAGTCCGGTTTCTTCTTTAACTTTAGGGCTGCCTCCTTTGCAAGCTCATCGGCTCTCTCATTCCCTGCCAGTCCTACGTGTGCCTTAATCCAAAACAGGGATATAGCTTTATTTTGGAGTATGCAACACTTTAAGTTGCTTCTCGCTTTAACTGCCAGGGTATGAGAGGAACCGGAGTTTGTCACGATCTGGGGTGCTGCTCTAGAGTCACTGTAGATACCAAATGAGGCTTCGCTGCGAATCAATGCGACCTCCGTTGCCTTACACAGGGCTAGTAGTTCCGCCTGGTAGACGGTACAGTATGACGATAGAGCAAGTTTGAAGGCCTTGGTCTTAACAGCACCATTCCAAATGGATAGCGCCGCCCCGACCCTGCCCTCAATCTTGCTCCCGTCTGTGAAAATGCGCACAGCATAATTACTGTGGCGAGAATATTGATCCTCGTCCACCAGGTTTTGGAACTCCAGCCCCATGTGTTCCGCAGGGTGTGGGTCTTGTATCTTAGGTGTCATCTTCTCAATCTCTCTGTCAGCCAACTCACGTCTAGGTGCTCCCTTCTTAGCCTCGTACAACGAGGCTGCCTCACGGACTCGGAGGTCTAGAGGGAGCGTCCCCGTGAGCAAGAGTGCTGAGTTGAGTGACACCGTCCGATACGCCTTACACATTTTTTGGACGAAAACCCTCTGGACCGTGCCAAATTGCTTACGAACTCCCAGTTTTTCTGCCGCCAGGGCCCAAGCAGCCGCGGCGTACAATATCACCGACTCCACCGCCGCAGTGTATATTGTACGGATGATTTCAGGGCTGAGACCCCAGCTTACGCGGGCCGCTCTAATAAGCTGTTTGTATATCCTTATGGATTTCTTACAGACACTCAAGACGTGGGCGTTAAAGGTTAACTTGTTGTCGATGGTGAGCCCGAGGATCTTGATCTGCGGGGACATTCCAATGCTGACCCCACGCATGCTCAGGCGCGGCGTGTCAAATTTAAGTTTCCTTGTTATTACCATACCACAGGTTTTATGTGGTGCAAACTTCAACTTATTTTCGACACCCCACACCGTTAGTGGCTGTGTAGGCTGTGCGTTGTCTGTCAGTCAGTCAGTAGGTATGTCACGGTACTGTTTTGAATTTAATAAAACACATCTTTATATTATTCTGCCCAACAGGTGAATGGCATTTTTCATAACCGGGCATTTATATATTTAAATACTAAAACAAAGCAGTAGGTAAGTAACAAAACGTCTGCACGTACAAAGAAGATAATTAAAACAATATGGTCTCATCGTCATCATCATCTTCATCATTTCAGCCTTTAGAAGTCCACTGCTGAACATAGGCCTCCCCCAAAGAGCGCCATGACGAGCGATCTTGTGCCACCTTCATCCACCGACTTCCTGCGATGGCTACAATGTCGTCGGTCCATCGTGTGGGGAGTCTCCTTACACTTTGCTTCACTTGCTTGTTTCTGGTCGCCATTCGAGAATCTTTATTCGCCAGTGGTTGTTGGAACTATATGGCCTGCCCATTGCCTCTTCAACTTGCACACTCTGAGAGCTATGTCGGTAACCTTGGTTCTTCTACGGGTTTCCTCATTACGGATTCTATCACGTAGTGAAACACCGAGCACAGCTCTCTCCATTGCACGCTGCGGAACTCTGAGCTTATGTATGAGACCAATAGTTAGCGACCACGTCTCATTGCCATATGTCATCACAACAACTATATTTTGACTTAAAAACTGGTGAACCAACTTGGTATCTAATCCAATCAATCGATAAAAACTATTTGAAGTGTGAACAAACTTTTATGAAATGTTGTACATTGTACTTTACAGGCACTTTTGGTACTGAAATAATACATACGTTGTAATAATACTTGTTACCCAGTTAAATGTCCACGCGGGAAAAGCAGTGGGCACAACTAGTATCTAAGAAATTTCTAAAGGAAAAATTTGGATCACGGACGGAATTTTAACGCGCATCATCTATGCCTCTGCGTGGCTCATGCCTTTAACCAATTTTGGGTTATTTTCAAAGTACTTCAAGAAAATTTATCAAACTACTCCACGAAAACATATATGTATAAATTAAGTTTCATTCTACTCTATGAGAACTTAGAAATGTTCTCAAAGTACTCCACCCTACTGAGTTTTTGAAGAGGTGCCAAGTTAATAAGTAATAGTATAATAATTTAATAAGCCGTACATTCGTTCTCAAACAACTCCACGCTTTTTTAATTAGAAATTATTATTTAAAAAATACAGTTTTTATGTTGCATCCTACTCCAAAAGTTAGCTGACGAACAGTCAGGTGCAAAACTTCCGAGTTATAAAATTATGTTTAACTATTAAAAAAAGAAAAAAGAAAAGAAAAATAATAATAATTAAAATACAATGATTGGTTTGTAACTTTTTATATTAATATAATTCAACAAATCTTTTTCAAATCAACCAAAACATAAAAATTAGTCTCTGGATTTAGGAGTTTACTAAAAATTTAAAAGTAATATTGATAGAATACCTAAGAAAAACTAACAAGATGGCAAAATATTAAAAATAATTCAGTGGAAACAAACAAAAATCATATAAGAACTTACCCCGAATTAACAAAAATCATCAAACTTATACAACAGCACAAAATCAGTATCTTTTTAACCCTTCTTATGAGATACATTTACTAGTTGTACAATTTACTAATAAAAAAAAAACAGCCAAACAATAAAATAAACAAATGGAGCATTATTTTAATTATGTACATCAGAAATTAAATAATTTGCTGTAATGCTTGTAGCACTATTATTTTTCCTTCTCTACACTGCTTCACAATCAAAGCCAGTTTCAGGTCCCTGTTTATAGACTGCCGGCTTCTGTTGACAGAAGGAGTGAATACAAATATAATGGAATTTCAAATATAATTTGCAGTATTTAAAAATATATGCAGGTAAGGGAAAGTGCACGTTTAATAGGTTACAGAGACAAATCTTCGACTGCAAGCTAACCAAAGAGCTTGTAGAGGAATTTCGATGGATACGAGTCGATACCCATCGACTTCCCTTCACCGGATCTATTGATCATCAATACTGTTTTTTTAGACTTTGTTTAAATTTAAGAGTTTTAAAAGGTAAATTTTTGTTACTTTAAAAAACCACGAGGCATAAAACAATTGTAACAGTGCTGTAGCCCCGCCCCAGCTACTCATCCTGAACCGTCTGGCACATGCTTTTCGTAACACCCTTAATGACAATCGCTAGTAGATACAATAAAATTAATGAAATTAATGCACTCTGTCCACAAAATGAAATTCCAAGATTTCCGTACTCATAGGGTGCTTTTTTCAGCGTCCCCACTGGCGTCAGTATGGTCCGTATGCATATTTTTCTCTTTGTTGTTCCGTGAAGTCCACTGACCAACTAACCTTGCTTTTGTGTCGTATAATACTTAATCACAATCCGCTCATTACAAAAAGGGCACGTGAATTACACTTTAGTAACAAATACTCTAACCTCTCTGGAGATAGCTTAATAAAACAAAATACTTTTTATCCCGAAAAATTGTAAGTTTCCACGGGGAAACTGGAAATGTTCATTAATCGCTGTAAGGAACGGTTGCCATGGAAAAGAAATAACAAATCTGTAAAAAACATAAAGAGCGTTGGTGCTGTACCTATTTTTGCATTGGTTTTTAATATCCTAGAAGAACATACTCGTAGGGTGCTATTTTCCGCGGTAAACTGTACTGTACTCGTAGTCCATGCGGACGAAGTCGCGGGCGGCAAAGCTAGTAATACAATAAAAATAAGTGAAGTGATGTGTCGAGAGACGAGACTTACTTCATTTACCTCAGACATGAAAGTTTAATAAAAAATATAGGAAACTTTGGTCAGCATAATTTTGTTACAGTGCTTATAAATACTGTGACTGACTGTACCCGTTCAACATTTTATGGAGTACAATGAAACATTTTTGATTTAATATTAATTCGATGGAGCAGTTATGAATATGATTTTGATGATCAATAGTCGCTGGAGTACTTTGAGAATAGAACCAGCTACCCGTGGAGTAAGATGCAACATAAATACAGTGTTTTTAAATTAAAACTTTATAATAATAATTCATTGGAGTAGTTTGGGAATGAATGTATGGGATTCATACTTTTGTGGAACAAAAGAATGGAGTACTTTGGGAACAACCCGTGTGACCACTAAATAATCCAAATTTTAACCCTCACTTTTTAAATACGTCTTGCAGGGATGGTACGCCATCTATTGGTAGTTTGCTGAACTGACCAATCAAACACGATTATTATTGCAATTATCTTCTTGACGTAAAGATAACGCCTCGCAAATACTATGTGTTTATAATCAAGCATTTACACCTGCTTAGCGAAAAGATACTCGAGTTTCTAATATCATAATTATCACCATTATCATCATCAGCCTATTATCGTCTACTGCTGGACTTAGGCCTCTCTATTAGATCAGGCTCAATGGTGAATACCATTAAGCCTGATCTTTGACTTGCTCCATCCAGTTAATTCTAGCCGTTTTCACATGTCATCACTCCACCTGGCTGGCAGGCATCCTACACTACGTTCACCTAACCGCGGTGTCTACTGTAGAATTCGTTTAGCGCAACTGTTGTCGGTTCTTTGAGAGATGTGACCAGCGCATTGCCACTTTAGCTTGCTAATTCTTGGAACTATGTCGGTAACTGGTTCTCTCTCGGATCACCTCATTGCGGATGTTGTCCTCAAAACACCGAAGATAGCTCGCTGAGCGACCTTAAATTTATGAACTAGTCTTACCGCGACTTTCTAATAAAACCAATTTTGTGGAAATTCTTTAGCAAATTATGGCGCATCCTCCATTAGCATGCGAGTGTGGCTGCGAGTTGATAGGAGTAGTTGTTGCCACCCTGCTTTGCCTGTCGTCTGCGGCGACACACCGCCGCTGTGTCTCACCGGCTCCTGCCGTTTTTTGCAACCCCAATACCTAAATTTTTCACCTGTCTAGTCAAGCTGAATTCCTTTTAGTTTATTTATTCCTTTTAACTACCTGTGCTCACGGCTTCGCAAGCGTGATCATTTCTCTAGGTTAAAAGTACTCTATGTGCTATTCCAAGACCTAAAATACCAATATACCAACATTTGATTAAAATCCCTTCAGCCGTCAAAAAGTTTTTATTGATTGCTTGGCATTTAATCATTAGATTAAAATACCAAGTACCCCAGTTTTTAAGTCAAACCCTAAGCTATCCAAAAGTGAAAACCGCATTGCAATTGGTCCATTATTTTTTACGTGATGCGCGAACAAACATACAGACCAACAAACTAACAAACAAACAGACAAACAGACAGACACAATTAAAATATGATATATTCTTGCTCAGTAGCTTATTTTAAGTACCTACCCTAGTTTTTTTTTAAATTATCGTTTTTTTTTATATTCGTGATTAATGCTTTATTATAAGTACTCGTATAACTAGAGTATAGATAGAAGATAGATAGATATATATAGATACGCATTGAATTTCATTAATGAATCCAACTGAAATAAACTTTCTTCTTCTTTTAATCAAGTTTTTCTTCTTTTTTTTCTGCAAGATTTGCGTAGCCTTTGAACATTTCAGATTTCTCTTGCTCTTGTACCCGTACCGTAAAACCGTAAAAGATTGCCCAACTGATCTGAATTTGCCCAGTAGGGTATTTTTTGCAAATATTGAAATATATGGAAACATTATATATTTGCATTTGTTATTTAATCTAAGATAGAAATTTGAACATGTCTCTGGCAACACTACGTAAGTGAATTTTGCTGATGTCACTTCAGTTAGCTAACGACTATCCCTGTCAAAGTTGGTGGTGTAATTTACGGGCCAAAAATGTTGAGAAAATCTTTTGTTAAAATTCGATTTGCAATAACAGCAAGTAAGTAATTTTTAATCACTATTGTATAGTAAGAAATAAACAAGAAAGATCGAATATCCAATGCTAAATCTCTCTTGTATTCAAAAATGTGATGGTGGGCAATGTCAAATTACTTTTTATGAAGCAGTGTTTACAACTTTGCCCTCCATAATATTACTGTTAGGGTTGTCAATTGTCACCTCAATATTAAATTAATTAATACTGAGATAGATACTTTGTTTAACATTCATTTCAGAATAACCTACTGTTGGTATAGAAAATCTACAATTAAAATTATCCATACCAATATAATATAAAAGTGAAACATTGTCTGTTTGATTATTTGGGGAGTTTTAATGCGATAACGGCTAAAAGGATTTTGTCAAAATTTGTAATGAATATAACTTATACCATGGAATAAAACATAAAATACGTTTTATTCCGGATTTTTTAAAGTTTCCACATGAAAACTGGAAAATGTTGATTACTCTCTGTAAAAAACGGTTGCCATGGAAACGAAATAATAACAAGTCTGTCAAGAAACATCAATAGCGTTAGTGCTCTACTTTTGCATTGGTATTTAATATCCTAGTAGAACATAGGATGCTTATTTTCGCAATAAACTGTAGTCCACGTGGACAAAGTTGCGGGTGGGAAAGCTAGTATATTTATAAAAGAAGAGTAGTATGTTCGAGAATATAATATAGAGATTATTCAGTAGAAGTGTTGGAATAAGCTGTAAACATGGTAAAAAAAAAAAAACATGATGACAAATCGGGAGGCAGAAAAGAGGTTCAGAATCCCTAGACGGACAATATTAAATATGAAAAAAGAAACTCTCTAATGAAGAAAAAAAAAACTGGCAATCGTTTTGATACCTTCAGCAGAATACGGCAGCCCCATGTCGGAAATGGATGTAAAAATATCAGTTAATAAATTTTTAAGTTTGTAAGCGTTTGCTATAAAGTGCAGCTTATTTTAAATTGATTTTTATTTATAGATTAATATTAGAAAGTGACCTTCGTGATCGTGAGTACCTCCTAAACCTAGTTGGTTTAACAATAAAAAAATTACAACCCTCATTTTTTCAAATGTAAGAAAAAAAAAGTTACGTCTTTTCCCACTCAATTTTGACAGATAATATGAACGTTTTAACGTTCAATATTAAGATCCTACGTTATATTGACTATTTTTCTAGAATAACTTCTAAATCTCATGATCTTAAGGAAGAAAATAGCGAAATTATGAATGTTTCTGCAAAATGGGCAAACTTGTAAAAAGTTCTCCATATTTGGCCCACCTTCTAAATTGAGGTTTTTATCACTTATATATACATTTTTGGTATCAATTTATATTTTCAGTGAAGAACAATTCATTTAATAATGTCGAAAGTACAATAACGGAATAAAAGTAATATAAAATTTTAAAATATTCAACATTGAATCAAAAAATGCATGAAATTTGGGCAAAGTTGTACGGTTTTACGGTATATCCTGCAGTAGGCAAGTAGAAATCTGTTCTACTTTAGATGACTTGACCAATGCAAATGAGCGATACATGGTCTGTTTTTATGCTGTGTCCATATTAGAGATAATTTGCCTGCGTGTTGCTGCTTTGGTCCTATTTCACAACCATCTCAGAAAACATCTCTATTGATATCTAAACGATTGCGAACTTAAGTTAATAATTTGTTAACTACAAAATTAAAGCAGAAAGTTCACAAATCATTATTGAAATGTCCTATGAATTCTTGTTGTCTTCTCTGATTTAAGAACAATTTCATGTTGGTATAATTTCATGTTTTCGTAACAATGTCATACTTGAGCTAAAATGCTCGAATTTAAAATATGATGTTATTTTTTTTTTTTGTATTTAAAGGGAATACTTGTGAATCTAAATGATTCCACCACTGGTTTCGGAATAAACAAAAATTCAAAAAGCCTCTTTTGTCGGGACCGCATCATTATGGACAAAAAACATCGCTTGCTATCACGTGAATATCCTGCTTATTTCATCACCTATATTCTCACATTTAATCGATTCAAAGTTATAGCTATAATTTATTCATCAGATAACATTTAACGAGTTGAAGACACAGCTTCTGTATTGGAAAGCCGTTAAAATGTGCCTCATTTCCATGTAATTAAAGACCAATTAAATACCAATTAATTACCTCTAGTTGCACTTAACGTGTTCCCAATAGCATCATAGAATGTCAACCATCCTCAATACCATGCCAGTGAAGTAGCTAAAGATTGTATTTATCTTCTGTGGATCACTAGTAGTTTGGCTTTTAGAAGTTTTTTTATGTATTAGCTGTAACGGTCTGTTTGTACCCTTCTTCTGATGGTGAGATTTGTCTGTCTTATGATAGCGAAATTATGGGCTATACCATACATAAGATTATATCACCACGCAACTTTATAACTAACTAGCTAGCCCGTGGCTTCGCACGCGTGTTCATTTCTCTAGGTTAAAAGTACTGACTTAAATACGAGTATAAAAGGTAGACATGCTGTCGCTGACTTTTTTGTGGGCATTATCAAGCTTTAAAATTTTTCTCTAGAACTCAATCATATATCTCTCATCGTTAAGGCAGCGTTCATAAGAAACGTTTTCTTTCGACTGTTTTTTCACCGACTTACTGTGCAAATTCGACTACTACAAAAAGTCTTTTAATTATTCGAGTTCATATATAGCCTATGACACTCTAAATAACGTGGCTTTCTATGGGTAAAAGAATTTGCAAAATCGGTTCGGTAGATCTGGAGATTACCCCCAACAACCTCACAAACTTTACCTCTTTATAATATTATAATCCATACCAATATATAAAAGTGAAACGATGTCTGTCTGTTTGTTTGTTTGTTTGTTTGGGGAGTTTTCTCGCGATAACGGCAGGACGGATTTAGATGATATTTAGTATGGAGATAGTTTATACCCTGGAATAAAACATAGGATACTTTTTATCCCGACAAGTTGTAAGTTTTTACGGAAAAACTGAAAAATTTTGTTTCCTTATTGTAAGGAACGGTTGCCATCACAGAATGGTCTGTGGTTGCCATGGAAACGAAATAACAAGTCTGTCAAAAACTTCAATAGCATTGGTTATACACTACTACTTTTGCATAGGTTTTTAATATCCTAGAAGAAAATAGGATGCTTTTTTTCGCGATTAACAATAGTCCGCGCGTACAAAGTCGCGGGCGGGAAAACTAGTAATGTATAAAGTATAGATATTTATATACAATACTAATAATAATAATATTATAAACTCGAAAGTTTGTAAGTATGGATGGATGGATGGATGGATGTTTGTTACTCTTTCACGGTAAGAAGGGGTAAAAAGTAGCCTATGTGTTAATCCAGTGTATAAGCAGTCCAGGGTAGCAGCAGGGTAGTAGGATACGATGTTGTTATTGATACATAGCAGTAGCACAGAATAAATAATATGTAGTTAAACCATGTCAGAAGCCCTCGGGTGGTCTGACCAAATTCTGACACCAGAGGCCAGCCTCAGCCTCTTACGACAAATAAACAAACATTACACATCATGATAATTAGAAAATTATATAATTTTTATTTTACTTCAAAATGGCAGAGGTTCTTAACTTCTATATTTTATTGAGTATGTCACCTCCATGTCTCCAGGATTTCTTAACAGGTTATGATATACTTTTTACTTAAAAAGGTAAGTTTCTAGATTAGGTAAAATCAAATTTAAAATTTATAAAACTTAGTTTGGACAATACAAATAAAAAAAACATACTAATTATTTCATTAAAAAGTGAAAACAATTCATATTAAAACAAAAAACCGTAAGTGTATCCGCGGGCGAATAGTAATTCAAATCAAACAGCATAAACCAGAAACTATTTAAATAGGTAAACCGTTTTACAGTCGAATAACCGCGGCTAAAAAGCAAGCCGTTGTATTTCCATGGTGGAAATAATTGTACGTAGTTATTTAGCCCACATGTGAATGGAAGGTCATTTTCAATTAAATTCATAACCAGCTGCACCACGCGGCTTTGCTGGCGTGGACATTTTCCCGGGGTGAAAAGTAAAAAAAACTTTGTATCTCCTGACAATGCACACTACTTATTTCCTTGTCAAATTTCATCTAGATTAGATCAGCCGTTTAGTCGTGAAAAGGTAACAAATAGACAGAGAGACAAGTGACTTTGTAATTCTGCCTGTACATTTTATCTATAGGTATTTTGGTTAGATCTCAGTTAAACTGTACAGTTCAACTGTTTATTCTATACACCTAACTGTACAGTCTTGACTGTACAGTTAAATCGTACAGATGAAATCGAAGGTGAGTAGCGGGCAACGACGGGCGCGCCGCGATTATGTCTCACTGTATATAATTCACGTCAAAACGATAAGCGACCGTTTTTAAAGACGTATATGGAAACCATCCTTATATTAAGGTATATACTTGAGAGTTTCGAATAGCACTTATAGCTTTTAAATAGCGAATAACTAATAGCCCATGCTTTTCTCCTATACCTACGTGAAGTTTAAGAGAATTATATATTTGTGCAATTTGTGCGTAAACTATGACTTATATCGTTCGAATAACTTACACTGGGTTTCATATGAAATTTGGTTTACAGCCTTTCGATCCTTTCCCATTTCAGTATGCGGGACATACGTCCTAGTGCGTATTCGACAATCAGTGAAGCGCATTACCTTTTATTGGCATTGTCGCGGGGATGCGCCGCAATCGTCGCACTATGGAACCTTTGGACGGACTGTGTTGGCAGTGCGGTTCCGTTTTACCACGGGAATACGAACAATCACAAACTAGGCAGCTGGGATTTTTATAGTCGATCTACTGGTTCGTAGATTTTTAGCCTTGTTAATGCAAGACTTGTCTTTGCCAGGAACAATCTTGTCGTCTTCTATAACGGGCACACTCCATTCACACACTAGGATATTTATCCTACTTAAACGCAAAAAAATTACTACGAAAAAAAAAGAAAGATTATTGGTGATTATTGGTGGTGGTAGAGCGAAGGGAGCCTAGTGGTATACTAGAATCAAACATTACAGGGTTCCTAGGCTCCGCACTAATTATTTTTCTAAGTTATTCTACGTGCTAGTCCGGTGACCAAACTAGTGCAGCCTTTTAGTGGCAATAGTTCGGTTGGTACAAAGCACCGAACTATTTAGTAGCAATACTACGGTTGGTATATAATATAAAGATTCACATTAGCATAGAAAAACAAATGAACACATCAGAAAAACAAATGAATATGAGAAAAACAATTGAATGTCGGGAAAACTGACAGGTGTCAAAGAGATAGTTTACAGAGAAAGGGTGGGGGAATTGAGGGGGAAGGTGGGGAAAATACAAATGGGGAAAAGTGTGGGTAGGTGAGAATAGGTGAGGGTCGGTGATAGTTGGTGAGGGTTGGTGAGATAGTAGTCGTGAAGCCATGTCAGAGGCACTCGGGTGGCCTGATAAATTCTGAAACCAGAGTCCAGCACTACCTAATACGACAAACAAACAACTACTGGTTGACAGATTGTTGACTGTTTGATAGTTTGTAACCTTGTCAAGAGTTTGATGAGGATCACGTGCGTGCGTGTACAATGGACACCCACTATTATCAGGCACTATCGTGTTACGTGGCGCATGTTACGGCCAGCGCATAACATTTTATTGCATTTGCGATAGCAGCGTTGGATTCTTAGTTGCGTTCATGTTAAATACAGATAAGGTGCTTTGGTTTTATAGAACAGGGCAATTTAGACGTGGCAGTTTGACATCTGTGCGGGTTCGATGGTTTCTGTCAGCTCGAATTACGCGTTGCTCAATTTTTCTAGTTAATTAAACTATGGTATACAACCTCTCTTTTGCATGTTGATAGTATCAAAAGGCGTACGTGATATTGAAGATGATTACTCTCACAAACTACAGAGAGATGCTAATAACTCTTCTCGAATGGATAGTAATTATAGGCGTTATGCATAAAATGTTTTGACTATATTCGATAACGCCTGGTTTGACTTGCAAAGCAGACGCGTGAAAAGCCACGAACGCGCAAAAGTAATAACATTTCCACTTAGGGGTTTACAGCTCTCAAACATCTCACAAGTGTAGCTGGATCTACCACTGCCGTGTCAGCATTATTTCATGAGCAAAATTGTAGAAAATTGCCGAAATATCAAACTGCTTGAACCATTTGTTACAATAATCTTAATTGCGCACCAAGAAGTAAGTAATCTAAATTAGGTAGCATCAACTTATAAACTAAAAGGTACAACAGAAGGCCTTATTGCTGAGTAGCAATCTCTTTCAGGCAATCTTTGGATACAAGTAGATGTAAGAAGAAGATGGACAAGTGCTTATACACCATGATACCAAGTTGTTATTTACTTAAAGGTAGCAGGAAACCTATAATAATTCTATATTTTTTAATACTTTTGAAGAGAACATAAGAAAATAAAAAAATATGATTTGATTACTATACCTTGATGACATATCAAATGGAAGGGCTTGTTGTGAGGATCTCATGTATGGTATATACTTATCATAAATTAAAAAGAAATGGCTTTTGACCTATTTATAAAAATAGATCAACAGGTTTAAGACCAGTAGTGATCACCGACTACTACGAAGCTCTCTGATTATCAACTACAAGCTTGAAAGATGTCGCATGATGCAGTCTAGGCTCCGTCCTAACCTACTTCAAACCATTGTGGGATCAGAGCAGTTTCAGCTCCATCTAATAAATTGTTTCGCAGCTTTGGAAACTACAAATGGCGTAGACGAGGGCCCCCAGCAAGTGGTGGGGGTCCTAAGGGAAGAGGGTATGAAGTTTTGCCAGCTACAACGAACGGGTCAAAGTCCAAGCTCTCAGCTGATAGAGAACAGGCGGGAAGATAGGTAAACACGCCATTCCTTCAGAAATTCAAGTGTTTAAATGTCAAATCAGTAAACTGGCACGACGTGACCTCCAATGCTCCAACACAAACACAATCGAAAAGGCGATTGAGCAAAACCGGGGGTCAAAAGTGTTCACACAGCAGTTGAAGCGCTCGCATCTGACAAAGTTTAAAAGTTCAAGTGGTAACTTCAAGTCCTGAGATCTTAGCTGAGACAGAAAACTTCTACGCCCAATTGTTCGAATCGCGTGCTCCACAACCCTCTGCTATTACGGAGGATGCCAGAGTCACTCTTACTCGCCACTAAACAGAAGACCTGCCAGAAGTCAGCTAAGATAAGATTGGGATGGTGCTGGGACAGCTTAAAAATGGAAAAGCCCCAGGTGAGGACGGAGTAACTTCGGAGCTCTTGAAAACAGGTGGTAAGCCTGTACTTCGAGAGCTTCAGAAGTTGTTCAACTCTGTTCTGACTACTGGGAGAATCGCAAAGGCGTGGTACAGGAGTATTGTAGTATTAATTTTCAAAAAGGGTGATAAAATGTCTTGTTTTTGTGGAATATGAAAAGGCCTTTGATTCCGTTGAGACTTGGGCTGTTTTGGAATCACTGCAGCAATGCCAAGTGGACTGGCGGTTTGTTGAGGTGCTGAGATGTCTTTATGACGCCACAACTATGACTTTTCAAGTACAGAACCAGCAGTCTAAACATATCCAGTTGCGCAGCGTAATGAGACAGGGGGACGTTATATCCCCGAAACTGTTCACCAACGCCTTGGAAGATATGTTAAAGATTGTGGACTGGAAAAAGAAGGGCATAAATATAAACGGCGAGTACATCTCACCCTTATGATTTGCCGGTAACAACTCGAGCAAATGCTAAACTGCCTGGCTGATGCTTCTAGAGAGATTGGTCTCGGGATGAACCAAGATCATTTATAACGATCTAATTAACCCAAGAACTGTAGCTGTAGATGGTGAGCCCATCGAAGTTGTTAATGAATCTGTTTAGCTCGGATAAACTTTGCAGTTCATCATCATCATCATCATGCCAGCCTTTAGAAGTCCACTGCTAAACATAGGCCTCCCCCAAAGAGCGCCATGACAAGCGATCTTGTGCCACCTCTATTCACCGACTTCCTGCGATGGCTACAATGTCGTCAGTCCATCGTGTGGGGGGTCTCCCCACATTTCGCTTGCTTGCTCGTGGTCGCCATTCGAGAACCTTTATCCCCCAGCGGTTGTCAGTTCTGCGAACTATATGGCCTGCCCATTGCAACTTCACCTTGCAAACTCTGACAGATATGTCGGTAACCGTCGTTCTTCTACGGATTTCCTCATTTCTGATTCTATCACGTAGTGAAACACCGAGTGTAGCTCTTTCCATTGCACGCTGCGCAACTCTGAGCTTGTGTATGAGACCAACAGTTAACGACCACGTCTCACTGCCGTATGTCATCACTGCCAACACACACTAATAATAAACTTTCGTCTTGAGGCTCTGCGGTATCTGCGACGAGAAGATATGGCGTAATTTCCCGAACGCTGCCCATCTGACTTGGATTCGTCGGTTGATCTCTATGTCGAAGTTGGATCTACCCAGTTGGATCGTCTGACCAATGTAGAAATAATGATCAACAGCTTCGATTATATCGTTCCCAACATAAACCGGCATGGGTACGCCATGGGCATTTGACATGATGTTATTCTTGCCCATGTACATTTTAAGACCCAAAATAAAAAATAAAATAAAAAAATATTATTGGGTTCACTAAGCATTGTGCTAAGGTCTTCCAGGGTTTCTGCCGTGATGACTATATCATCAGCAAATCGAAGTTGAGTGATGTATTTGCCATTGATGTTAACACCATATCCGTTCCATTTCAGAAGCTTGAATATATCTTCCAGTGCAGAGGTGAACAGTTTCGGAGAAATAACGTCTCCTTGTCTCACCCCTTTTTCTCACTGGATAGAATTCGTGCTCTGATCCTGAAGACGGACTGTCATGGTGGCCTTGCTGTACAAACACTTCAACACTTTGATATACCGGTAGTCAATCTGGCACCGTTGTAATGACTGTAGCACTGCCCAGGTTTCGACTGAATCAAAGGCTTTTTCGTTACCCACAAACTCTAGATATAGTGGCCGATTATACTCTTCGGTCTTCTGTATAATCTGCCGGAGCGTATGGATGTGGTCTACGGTGCTAAAGTCTTTCCGGAAACCTTCTTGTTCGGGAGGCTGAAAGTCGTCAAACCTACGAGCGAGACGGTTTTTAACTACTCTGAAAAACCGCTTATACACGTGGCTCAGCAGCGAAATTGGCCTATAATTCTTCATGAGGGTTTTAACACCTTTCTTAAAGAGCAAAACTAATACGCTCCTGTGCCACGCCTCTGGCATAGTACCCTCGAGGATGACGGAGTTAAACAGCTTCTGAAGGACTCATAGTACCGGTGTTCCACCCGCTTTCAGTAACTCTGTCGTTATTCCATCTGATCTCGTATAGGCTGATTTCCGGGATATGTTCGGTATAATGTCGGGTCAAACGGGCTCTTGCATCGCTAGTCTTGCTAGAAAAACTACGCGATGAGGTGTATAATTGTTCATAGACTTTCTTAAAAAACTCTGACCCAACCGCGAGAACAATTTACACCAGCCCGTTGTTTAGTTCGTCCACTGTATCGCATTCGGTAAGGATTTGGAAGCGATTTTAGAGCTCCAACTGAAAACTCTCGGGGTTTTGGATTTGGGCAGGACTTGGGCGAAGAGTAGATCTCATCAAACGAAGCCTCTTGAGCTTTACGTTGATATTCAATGAGCCTCTTACCATGCGGTTATCACTGCCGGTCTTAACCCTGGTGATCACAGAGACATCTTTGAATATATGCTTATTGGTCGTTAAAATGAAATCTATCTCGTGCTTATGACCGCCGGGGTGCAGCCACGTCCATTTCCTGGACGGGCGCTTCTTGGAAAAGGAGTTCATCATAAAGAGTCCCTCCTTCTCCATGAAGTCGGCCAATCGCTGACTCCTTTGGTTCCGCTGTCCAAATCCAAACTGTCCCACTCTCAGTTCATCGCCATTCCTCATGCCCAGCCGTGCGTTGAAGTCCCCAACCACCACTGTGAAGTTTGTTTTCGGGACATGCATGGCATTAGAAATGTCGTCATACATATCCTCCACTTCATCGTCCGGGTGCTTCGAGTGTGGGGCGTACACCTGTATGACCTTCAACGAATACCGTTCGGTAATTCTGAGTACGAGTATAAGTATGCCACCCTGCTCGAAACGCTTTCGATATTCACAATGTTATTGACGAGAGATTTGTGGTCAAGAAATCCGATACCGTGTTGGGACTGCTGGTCGCCCTCCCGGTAATAGAGTAAGTTGCCGGAATTGAAGGTCATCGTATCCTCTCTTCGGACTTCTAATAACCTTATAATACCCCAACACAAGTTACTTACTACTTCTTCCAGCTCTATCAACTTCTCATCGGTCCTCAAGGTGCGTGCTTTATAAGTTGCCAGGTCCAGAGATCGAGGGAGTTGGTAGCTGGGTCTCTGCCGGGGATTCTTAGCACCCTCTGCTCCGCCGTTACCGTGGCTGCTACCGGTACCAGGAATAACGGAGCCGCCGGGGACTGGGGGGCCGTCTTTCATATTGGGGGGGTTTGCCATAGTCACCACGCTTGGCAGGCGGATTGGTGACCGCAGTGTTACAAATATGTGCTTGGAGGAAGCTGCTGCCCATCTTGCTGTTGGGTAGACACAACTTAGAGAGGGAAGCCAACAGAAGGATTCAGTTGGGCTGGGCAGTGTTCGGGAAACTTCGCCAGGTCTTCTCCAGGTTTTTTTTGTTTTTTTTTTTGATAATACGACAATGTCAGATGTACGTAACTACTTGTCAAGCAAAAAAACAGGTTGTCATAATTAACTAACGGTACCTACTTGAGTAATTTATGACAATCGTTTTACTAACGTTTAAACATATACTGGGGCAGCACTGCGCTATTAACTGCTCTTAGTTATTTAAGGCAGAGGAAAAACTTTGAATAAAATGCAATTCTGTGGTTCGGTAAAAGTCACCAACAGATAATATGTAATTTAAATCAAGTTAATCGCACGTTTTTTGGTCTTTACGTTCTCAGAAATCTAACTCAAGTATTTTTTTTTGAAAATGCTCAAGTATTTTTAAAGCTCCCCAAACAAACAAACAAACAAACAAACAAACAGACAACGTTTCACTTTTATATATTGGTATGGATGGATAATTATGTATTTATCCCTCGCAAGCGAAGGCCATGCGAGTTCAACTCGCACTTGTCGGGTGTTTTATAAAATATAAGATTATACATGAGAACCTCTTACTTTTGGAAGTCGAGTTATGAGGTAATAAACAATAACAACCAGTTTTAATGTAAACTGACAGTAACTATTTCGGTACTACATTGCAAGAAGGATGAAAAAAAAAAGAAAGTCACATAGCAAATGGTGCCTGTGTCTGTGTGCGTGAGTGAATAATTTGTCGTGTTTTGTATTTGATACACAATTTCAACACAAAAGATTGCATTGTTTTTGATTTACCGTGAGAACTTGACATATTTAATACGATTAACGAGGTCGAGATCTGGCTGCGATGTGGCGGCCGATCATGGGTGCTCGACTTTCGATTTGGTGTCGTGGACTCCATCTTTTTATAAGCCTTCTTGCTACAAGGCATCACGGTCTACTTTCGCATCAATAATGCAAGCTCCTTGTCCTACTAACTTCTAACTTCCATTCAATACCCGTCCGTTAATATTTTAAGAGCCTATTGGCTGTATTGATCCGTAATTTATCCGTTACGAAGTATGCCTAAAACTACGGCTATTATGTATGATAACGGTGGGGACCTAACACAAACTTGTCAGCTTTACAATCCGTTAGCACCCAAAACTGTTCGAACCCAAAGGTTTTGTGCTCACTATTTTTTATTTGTAGCACAATTTTTAGCATTAACGCCTGCTTAGCAGAATCTAACCAGCATTCCCCAAAACTACCTGCTTAGCCTGTATTGCTTTTTGCCATCTTTCTTTAGACAACAATAATATATATTAAATTCTTTGCTCATGCATTCTCTTTGATATTCGTGCTCTGATTTGCACGATTCTTTCTTTATTTGAAAATGTTCAGAGTAGCAAAAAAAACATGAAAATTGGTAGAGCATTTTTTTAGTAAATAGGTAATCCATTTAAGCAGGCCAATTATCTAAGGAGTGTGGTTGAGTGATCGCCAGAGAGCATTGCGGGCGCTCTTGAAGGTCGTGAAGGATTTGGAATTCATTAGACAGTTAACCCGCACCCGTCAAGCACCCGCAATCAACACCGGAAAACCGGTAGTTTATGTGGCAGAATTAAGCTAAAACTAGCCTATAAATACTTTTAGCAGAAATGGGAATTCTTAAATTTTGGCATGTTTTATGTTGGAGTAATTATCTGTGGTGTGGGTGGTGCACCAGCCAATGGTGGCAATCTCCCTCCAACCAATTATTGTATCCATAGAGTAAAGTAATATACCGGATTGTATGGTCTGTTGGTTGGTTTCGACAATTTATTTATTTTCTTTTAATGTTGTTTTTCTGTTTTCTCACGATGTGTTTTTAATATATAGACTAATTAATAAAAAGTTCCGATAAGATATAATTAAAAGTAAATTGGCACGGTAAGTTTCGTAATCACATCATAATTTGCCATCGCAATGGGTTGAGAGATCCTACAATTAATAATTTTGTAGGTTGATTGTAGGTCTCTAAATATTCATATAGAGACCTACATTACCTGCATTACATATTCAAGTCATTATTACGACTACTTTATTAAAAATCTCATATTTTTATTATTGCTTCTCAACTCGGAATTTGTTGAGAAAAAACTTAATTTCAACTTCAAACGTTGATTTTTGTCATCTAGTAAACACTTAACAACGAATTTGCAATTTATATATATATGTTTTTATGGTTAATATATTTTGCTTATACCTATGTAAATTACTAATTGATTCGTAAAAGTGGCCTACCTAGCTAGTGTAAGTATTAGGTAGTATTGTTTTTGTGACGTAGGCATAAAAACAATATGTCCAACATTATGTTTCGATGTTATAGATGCACAAAAATTATCAAGTTTAGGAGAGAAACGGATGTTAGGTTGTTTTTCAGATGGACAAATGGCAAGCCTCAATTTACAAGATGAAATCCAAGCCATCACACTTTGAAAACCGGCAGCAATTTCCAGCGGTCGACATGAAAAAATAACAAGAAGTCCAGACCAACATACAAACATATAAAATAAAAATGTTTTTCAAAAACATGATTGATGAAAACTATCAAATTGTTCTCCTGATTACATTTATTAAGTACCTTGCTGGTTTATATTTATGCTTCTATTTATTTTTAAGTACTTACGTTTAAAAGCAGTTTAATATTCTTACATGATATGTACACTTAGGTAATTATTATTTTTTGTACATGATCCCTCAGGGTTAGTAGATTTTTATATAATTATATTCTGTGAGAACACTTCTAGATTTTAAAGCAGTTATTCTCTGCTTTCCTACCTCTTTGAACTTTAATATGTAGCCGCTTAGTGTGTGTTAATATGGCGGAAATCCTAACAATAATACCAGAAAAATAGATCTAAGAGGGGGCAGTTACCGCACGCTTTAATGTCAATAATAAATAGATCAAATCAAATGTAAGTTATCTTTATCTTTTTACACAAGTAATGTAAAAAGACACCTACATAATTGGTCAAGAAACAAATATTCGAAGATTTCTTTCTATAGGTTGTACCTATGGAAGGAAATCTTCCTCGCATTTTCATAGAAAGAAAAGCAACACACGTCCCGTTTTCATCAATCACTGATTTAAGACCTATCAAAAGCGACTATACCTACATATTTCTTGGTTCCTTGACGCAATACGTCGCTACTGCTCCTTCAAAGTCGTCAACAATAAACATCTTTCTCTCTTTATCTTTGGTGCCGTTGCAATCAAACCACTAGGTGCTCTTTGGTTGACGAAAACTCATTGCCACTAAATTCCTTTTGAATTCGAATTTTGAATCACCGTTTTCTATTTCCTAGTAAAATTACAGTTAAAGTGCGGTTGTGTTAAAGTTAAATGCTAATCGCCGTGATGACGTCAATTGACGTGCTCACTGAGCTAAGTGAATTTGAAACAGTGGCAATCTATGGTCCAAGTGGCATTAACTGAACCGCACTTTCACTACGGAATCAGGCCCCAGTTTTTTACATGTTTTTAGTTTTGTAATGAATTAATCCTGTTTTTAAAAGCTTTTATTTAATTTGCAGTGTTTATATGTATGTTTGTATGTTTAGGTCAAATCTTGCAACCTGAATTAGAACCACTTCCTCATATCCTACGGAGTTGAACTTTTACATGTTGGTAAGCATGAAATGAATCGACATCCAGGATTAGCTCCAGATAGAGGAACACTTCAACATTTAACAGCACAAACACAAAATTTTGTGTACGTATTTTATTATGTTAGCCGGTTTTAAATTTTACCGTGTCAGGGTCTCCAGATAAAGGAACTCTTCAACGGTCAACAGCATTGACACGACATTTTGTGTACACATCTTATTATGATAGCTGGTTTTAAGTTTTACCATGACATGGTTGGTGCACTCGGGGTTGGGTCTTGACTAGGGAACTCCTCAACGGTCACAGACACAAAATCTTGTATAGGCATTTAATTGTGATAGACCACATTGTGTTTCACCATGACATGGCTACTGCATTAAAGCTTTTTCAACAGACTTGCTCGTAAAGTGACTCTTATGGCAACGTATTTAGGTTCATAATTCAGCTTATTACACACTGGTGCTTTTTACTTTACATTACCACACTAGTGCTTTTTACTTTACAATTTTAATTTTATATCTCCCCAAAGAGTTTTTATGTCTAAAAACAATGAATATTTGTGTGAATCAATATACAATTTTAGGTTACATATATGATGAAAGTTGAAGTTTTATGTTTTTAACGATAATAGTTTTAATTAAAAACTGACATTGATGTGATGACTAATCTTAAGGTATTGTGGTTTTATAATATAGTCGGTTAAATTTTCGATCATTCATTCATTCGATTTTTTCATGCCGTTTCCTGCACTCTGTTACTCTCATTCGCAAAACTCACTCCCCGCACTTCGGTCGTTCTATACGTCTCCATTATACGTTAGGTTGTGTCTGTCTCAATGTTATAATGATCAAGATGGCTCCTAAGTCCTACTTTTAAGACATTATCCCTACACATACTTTAAACTTTACATGAAAATAGCCCCTGTACCGGCTCAAACATAATATAATTCAGCACTGGAATACGGCGGCGCCGGAACAGCGGCGAGGCTGATGTGGGTTAACTTCCGTCAGGCCAAATATTAGATAGATAGATAGATTAACTTTTTATTGGACACCACAAGTACAACGAGAAATTATGTCTAAAAATAAAGTATAACAATGAGTGTCACAGGGGGCGGTCTTATCGCTCAGAGCGATCTCTACCAGAAAACCGTGCACGGAGAGGAATAATTTTTGCATGTGAAACAACCAATCGAGTTTTTTTATTGAGTTTATATATGACGCATGTATGTTTTTTAAAGCTTTCTTCCTAATATAACTTGAGTGTCCTTGACGGACATGGGACACCTGTATATGAAAACCCAAAATCTATCTATATCTATCTATACTACTTATAATAAAGCAAAGTAACAAAAAGTCTGTACAATGAAGATGATTAAAAAATCTAGGGTACTTAAAATAAGCAACTGAACAAGAACACGACATTGTTAAAAATGATGTCTTGACTGTTTGTCTATTCGCGTATCACGTAAAAACTGCAGTATACATCGTAATGCAGTTTTCACTGTTGGATAGCTTAGGTATTGCCTTAAAATCTTGTGTACTTTGTACCTTAATCCAATGAGTAGAAGTTTAGCAATCGATACAATATTATTTTACTGCTGAACAAAATTTGGTGTATTGTACTTTGGGTTATCACAACGGATACTTTTTCTACAGAAAAATATCCATGCGAGCAAAACCGCGGCCACCGCTAGTACTCATACTTAATAAAGCAGCAAGTAACGAAAATTCTGTACAAAGAATGTAATTATAAGAAAAGGTCTAAGAGACTTAAAATAAAGTACTGAACAAGTATCATTTTATATTTATGTTTGTTATGTATCTGTTCACGCATCACGCCAAAACTACTGGACCGATTGCGAAACAGTGTTCACTATTAGATAGCTTAGGGTTTGACTTAAAAACTGGTGTAGGTATTTGGTATCTCAATCTGATGAGTAAAAGCCGAGCAATCGATGTTTGTTGTTTGTTTGTTTGTCATATGAGATAGTGCTGGTGTCTGGTGTCAGAGTGTGTCAGGACCTCTGACATGTCTTAACGGCTGTTATATTAATCAATAACAGCCGAGACCGACCGCTTAACGTGCCCTCCAAATCACGGAGCGATGAAAAACCTCACATAACTTACAAAAGTCATTGATGCGGAGCCTAGGATCGAACCCGGTATCATTGGATTCTAAGTTGTACTATTGAACCGTTAGGCTATCATTGCTCTGTCTGAGCAATCAATAAAAATCTATTTGACGGATGTACAAACGTAGATGAAATGTAATATAAGTACAATGTACATACATTATACGAGTAGGTAGGTACTTTTGGTACTGGTAGACATAGTTACTTTTAACCCAGAGAAATGACCACGTGGGCACACTTGTATTATTAAAAAAGAGGAATTAAATTGAATAAGTAGGCACTTGAATGACTGCTAGATTATACGACCATATCCTTTTATCAAATACCATACCTTTTACATTCAAATCACAAGAGGTACATAGATATTATTGAATTTCCCAAATTGGGTCAGAATAATTGACTAGATACGATTATGGCCAATCATAGTGTACGGTAATGTAATAGGTATTCAGGACATGGAGAATTGGAGATACGGGGAGTATCTCCAATTGTGGGCTTTAGAAGAAAGGTATGGTAGCCTAACGGATCAATAGTGCAACATAGAATCCAACAATACCGGGTTCCGTCCCCCCAATAAATTTTAAGAGTTGTGTGCGTTTTTTCATATCTCCATGCTTCGCTGTCGGTCCCGTCCCGGCTTTTATTTACAGGGGCCACAGAATATATAGCAGTACTGCATACACAGGCCTTCGGGTGGCCTGACAAACTCTGACACCAGACGCCAGCACTACCTCATACGATAAACAGACAAACATTAGACAGGTTTCTTAAGTTCATAAGTATTAGCTAGAATAAAACTAATAAGTTAATAAAAAAAAGCATAAAATAGTACATTATGATACATGTGTGCTATGTTGGTCATTACATTGCATTTTCCGTATCAATTTGCATTTAATGTAATAATAGATTACTGCATCGAGCGGAAAGTGACTGCTTGCTGCAACGAGTGTTAGACTGGAGCCCGAGCTTTAGCGAGGGCTCTATAACATGAGTGCAGCAAGAAGTCACTTGAGCGAGTGTCTGTAATCTACTATTACATTCAACGCAAATTGATATGGCGAGCGCGATAAGGAAGCCGAGTGTGCAATGATCAATGACCACTATCTATTAATTATTGAAACAATTAGTGAAAGTACAATTCTCAAAATGATACCGAATAGTTTTTGTCGACATTTCTCTCTAGATTTTGGTGGCAACAGGCTATCACTCGCGTTTCGTGCCTCGATTATTATTTCCTGCAGGGTCAAATCTACGTATTGCTGTTCTTCCCTACGTGAAGTCGACATTTTTGATAATAATTAACAATTAACCACACAACGAAAACGTTAACAAATAGGTATCTATGGAAAATGGCGCGCGCGCCACACTAGCGATGCGCATGCATGTGTAATTGTGTACATAAAGGCACTGGCAAAAACGCCATACAGCATATATAAAAAATATAATGAACACAAAATAACATTCAATCAACTGAAATTGCGCAGTGACCACGAAAACTTAATTGAAAATGTCTAAAGAAACAAGAAAATAATGCATTTCAAAGCAAAACACTACATTTAAAAAAGTGTATTAATAAAGTTAGTGCATGCTAAGAAAGAGAACCCGATAAGCATACAGCTTCATCCTGAGGAGATATTGAAGATATTCAAGTCCGTGGTTTCTTCGGATTACATCAAGCAACTTGCCAATGAATTTGCAACGAAAGCTGTGGCACATTTACTCAGCGAGATCACGACTAAAGAAGAACGCGATTGAGTATAAAAACCTAAACCGGTAATGACATCTTTGAATACTTACATAGGTCATTCTGGTTTTGAAGCGCCACCGCTCAGTGTTTCGAACACGTCCCAAAAATGCTGCGCTCCAATAAACACTCAAACCTTACTCGAAAGTTTGGACTTGTGGCAAGATGAACAGGATGCATATGTCTCCCTGAGTTTCCTTGTGGACTAATAGATGCACCCTGCAGCATTGCCCGCGTGCAAACTTTCGACACCCCCGTTCACCCACTTAGGAATGGAGTTTCAAAAAATCCTTCCTTACAGCTCCTTTAGGATACTCAAATAATATTCCTTCCAAATTTCAAATCTATAGATCCACTGGTTTAAGCTCTGTGTTGTCTGTCAGCCGGTAAGTCTTGGTACTGTTGTATAGGTGACTTTAGTCAGTATTGCGACGTACTGCGACTTTACGTCTTGCTGCTGAAAGGATACTAATTTTGATCCAAGTACCCAAGTACACTGTTGATGATTGTAACGTGTGTGTTGTCATAGAATAAATATATATATATATATATATACTCCTTTGGGTCGAATACATGCTTTTTATTTCTCTCTTTATTTTTAGACCACCAGTTCAACGTGAACCTGAAAAGAAAATGGACAGTGGTGAAAAATTCAGTGCTCTAAACGAGGAACAAGCAATGACCCTGCTGGATGAACCTTCTCCTGACGGAGACAACCTTGAAAGAGATCCTGAGTTGACAGATGCAAGTGGAGATGGGGAAGGAGATAACAATTCTATACCGGTGATAAGCGTGATGAAGATTAATGGTGTCCATTTCAGAATACTTTAGCGACATCTTGGAGTGGGATAAGATAATAGTTATTTTCAAAGTTTTTTTGTATCCTGTACCATCCCACTTCTGATGACAGGTGCCTTCAATTTGTCCCTTAGGTATCCTCTTCTTTTCCGAGTTTTTTAGTGTCCAATGTTGATACATGTTTGTACTTATTATGAACGAATTGCGTTTGATAATGTAAATATTGCTAATCAACTGAAGGTATAACATTTATTGGAGCTAGTAACTGTAATTATTTAATTTGTTCACAGCTTTTCCCGTAATTCACCCCATTTCCCAATTGAAACTACGTCTACCAGAGCTTTACAGACTTCATAAAACAATTTTCCGACGTCCACAATGACAGCGCATACCTCCAAAGCGTCTAATCTAAGTAGCGGTATTACCTCAACAATGCCAGAGCCCCAAATAGTGGCCCCGGTCCTAGCAGAATACCACTGAAACCTTTGGCAGGAAGTTTAGTTGAGCGAACAGTTATTGAGGTCCATACAAATACAATTTCGAAATCTAAAATTATGGGTGGCACTTTGGTAGTACTAAAATATATTGTTAGAAATCCCAAAAGCAAAGAAAAGATCCTAAACAATAGCTCTCTCCGTAGAACGATGAATGAATCTGAGCATATAAATCAAGCCAATACGTCTTATTGATCACTATTCAGTGCCGTGAATCATCACACACTGTTTGTTAACTTTTGTATTGAGACTCTGAGGTATTTTCGCCGAGAAAATATTACGCAGCTTCCCAAACGCTACCTAGCCACGTTGGATTATTCAATTGACCTCTTTTTTGATGTTGGACATACCTAATTGGACAGTTTGTCCTAGACATACTCGTCAAAAACATCGAGAGTATCGTGCCCAACAATTAACCGTAAAAGGTGCAACATATACTCGACATGTTTTTCAGCATGTCCATGCTCATTTTAAGACCTTTCCGTCGGGAGACTTTATTGAGGTCACTGAGCATAGTACTGAGACAATCTGAGACTTCTTCTCTCTTTTGATATTTAGATTTTGAATATTAAAATCCACACTAACTCATTGGTTTTCCTTTAGTTCTGTCATTCTCCTCTTTCTTGCCACTCGCATCCAGGTTCTCCCCGCTTATGAAATTGCCAGATACCTATATACTTTCATAGTAAATCACACCATGATATCATCTGACCAGCCAGGGTTATCCATCTCCAGTCTACTTCTTTACAAACGAACTTACCTAAACAACTGTTTCTCAGTATGCTGCGCTGAAACGGAGAAAATCCTTGTGGATCGTCGAGGCAATAATTCAGGGGACGATGAATTATTGATGGCTCACGCTGTAGGGACCAGACGGTGTTAGATGATGTATACCGCCTCAGGCTGAGGGATTTAAAAATGAAAATCAAGGATTCCTCGCTTGAATAGAAGAATAAAGTGAAAGTGTTTTTATTCTGGTAAGGGTTTTTATTCTGGTAGGATTTAGACCGTGCATTCATACTGAGGAACATGAAGTAGGTTATATACAAACGCCATATTTTTATCTCGTTCGCTCGCTCCTCTTTTTAAGCCACGGATGACCAACAGGTATATCGTTATTGATTGCTCGGTTTCTAACCATCGGATACGAAGTACTACAGTTTTTACGTCAAATCCAATAATTAAATAGTATATATTGGTATAATTGGTCTCGTAGTTTTTACGTGATCCGCGAGCAGGCAAAACGACAGACAGACACCCAAACATGTAAAAAATGTAAATTGTGTTTACATTATTATAAGAAATTGTGACGAGGTCAAAACCTCTTTCATAATGATACTCTTTTGATCTCTTAATTCTTTCATAATCCATTTTTTTTCATTTTGATAGTTGGTCATTATTCATTCTAAATACAAATAACCTGTCATTGATATATTGATTTTAGGAAAAACCGAAATAATATTATAGAATACATAAATAAGTTAATTGAAAATATATATGAGACTTGTAAATATATATATGAATACCATATATATATTTACAAGTCAAAGTGTTATAGTCAGAGTGTTTCCATAGCGCCCCTAAGGGTACACCCTAACCGAATACCTTCGTAAGCCGCCGCTTCCAATAGTTCCTGATTGTTCCTGTAACTCTGTGTCACCGAGGTTTGGGTCCTGGGCTAGTGGGACAAACCCAAACCCTGGGACCGCCTCGTGACAAACTCTTAACTATTTATTATTATTATTATCTTCTTTGTATAGTTTTTTTATTACTAACTGCTTTATTATTATTATTTATAGATAGATATAGATAGAAAATAGCTGTACAAACAAAAGTACTCTACGACTGTATTCTATCAACGCATAGGTATATTCAAATGCGTAAAGCAAAATTGTAATGCGTACATAAGCATGGAATCATTGTTTTAGAGTCTAAAACAAGGATAGGGAACTCCAGTCCCAAATATATATTACTAAATAAAATAAAATAAATTGTCTTATTGTTAATTAATTTAATTAATAAAATATGTATTATATAATAAAATATGTATTATTATATTGTAATAAGTATGTATGTTAATTTACTATATTATTGCGCCACCGACTCAAAGGTATTTAATCTCTGATCCTCTCCATACTAAGCTTGTCTGGAAGAGATCGCTCTTTAGCGATAAGACCGCCAATTGTACTTTTTAATTATAATTTATATCGTTATTTATATTATTTTTTGGTGTGCATTAAAGTGTATTTGTATTGTATTGTAATGTATCTATAATTCTTATGCTTAAAAGCTTTTGTATAGACAATGCTTCCATTATCCTAACCGCTTAGTTGATAATTCAATCGCGTCTATATGATAATATCCACGTCGTGGGATAATGTTTTGTAATAAGCTAATGATCCGGATGAGTTACCTATAGTACTTATCTATTTACTGATTTATGGTACTTACCTATTTACTGTTTCATGTTCATATTGATCTGATGTTACCTAAACAATGTGTGTACCTATGTATTTTTAACAAACGCGATTAGAACTAATACCTATTTGTGATAAAATCCGTATTACCAATTGCACAAAAAGTTTTCAGTGTAGGCACGGATATAGTTAAAGGGTGGAAGATCGCCGATCGAAGGCTTAATTGTTCAACTATCACCATAGACCAATATTGGTATATACTATCACGTAATTAAATACTATCACGTAATCAATAACAGGACTAGATACAACTAAATGCAAACACGCCCTTACAATTCCATTCTCACCGTCGCGCCGTGCTTCATGTGCATCAACAACAAAGATAAAGAGATATACGCAGACTGTAGCGCGAATGAGGCACTTTACGGTTTTTTTACTACTGTCACGTGCTACACAAGCGCCACTCCAATTGTGTCTGAGGCCAAAGACGACCAATTGTGTGCGTAAATTATGCTAATATAATATTATAATACCTGGATGAGCTTTGCTCGGTAGGTATTTCTTCTTTTTTTTGTTGGTAAATTGTGTTTTTTAGAAATTATATTTAAATACGAATTACATACTGATGAAATGATGAAATATGAATAATATTTTTCGATGTTACCAACATAATAATAAAAAAATATGAACTAATTATTTAAATAAAAATCACGAGTGCAATTAGTTTAATATTATATTAGAAATGAATACTTAATTTTTTACAGTTTATCAACCTATTACCTACGTAAGTATAGAAAAATAAAATTATGTTTAAGTTGATTATCGATAAAGTTGATTGTTGAAAATACGAATAAAACAACATTTTCTAAAAATGAATCCTAGCTAGATCGATTTATCGCCCCCGAAACCCCCTGTATACTAAATTTCATGAAAATCGTTTCCGAGATTCAGATTATATATATATTTATATACAAGAATTTCTCGTTTAAAGATATAAGATAAGATAATTAAGGAAAGATGACGACTTGCGTTTCTTGGGTAAGTAAAAAGGAGTTATTCAGCAGCTCTCGATGAATGTACCTTCGAAGTTTTTTTTATTGGTTACAGACTTGCGGTTGACCACTAACTCACCTGGTTTAAGTGATGTTGACCACTAACTTACCTGGTGTTAGGTGATGTTGACCACTAACTCACCTGGTGTTAAGTGATGTTGAACAATATATCACCTGGTGTTAGGTGATGTTGCGGTCAGAGATCATCACATCATCAGCCCGAACACTTTCACTGCTGTACATTGGCCTCCCCCATAATAGGAGCGAGTTTGCCGTAACCCCCACCCTCGGCAGGTGGCCTCGGATTACAGTACATGTTGATACTTACACAGGAAATTGCTGATATAATGCGACAGTAACTCTCAAAGTGTGTAAGTGTCTCTCTGACTGTTTGTCATCTTATCACGACTAAACTGCTGATTTGATCTTGATAAAATTTGATGGAAATAGTGCGCATCATGATGAAGGATATAGCCAATTTTTTTACCGGACTTCGGAGAAGCTAAAAGAAGGATTATAATTTTGACCGGTTTTACTTGTTATCCTGGACAAATGTCCATGCTACCGTGTGCATCTATATAGTTATAATAGAACTGACTTTCAATAAATTCTACCGGAACACCTCAAATTCAGACAAAGTTACTGTACCTCCGTAAACTAGCATTCGTTATTGTTTTAAAATATTCCAGCAAATGTCATCTGATTATATTTATAACTAAGTAACCATCAGCAGTAAACAGCAATGCTTAGCAAACCCATTAGCTGATTATTTGTCTATCCAGGCAAACAGTGCCGATTGCCGATCGTCCGCGCTTGCGTGTTTCCGCAGGCCTGTTTACCATCGGCATTGAATCAACAAGCAACGCATTTACAATGTTAACTATTGTAGCTGTTCTGATCACGTCGGGATGAGATTGATAGGTAACTTTTTACGCGACTGCAATGTTTTTATGATTCATGTATTTATGTGAGTTTCTTTATTCCACCATAACTTTTAAATGTCAGAACAGATTTAGACGTATAGGGAAATGTTAGAATCATTACAAACAATAAATAACATATTAACTACGGGCGTGTTTACATAGTGTATACTCGGGGAGTAACATAGACAGTATTATTTTTTTGAAAAACTTCAGTGTGTGTGGGTATTAAATTGAAGGCCTTGTAAGCACATCCCAACAGTATATAATTTATTGGCACAAGTTCTTTTTTGGGCAGGGTTGGCGTGTTTTTTTAGCTTTTAAGCTAGTTATTCCATTATTACTCGATTGTTTGGTTAAGATTGCCTGCTTACTTGCTTGTCGTAATATGTGGCAGTGCTGGCCACCCGAGGGCCTCTGATATGGCGCCGGAACCGACAGCGACGGGGTCAGTCCCGAAAACAGCAAAAAGTCAAGAACGCCGTAAAACAAATAACTGAACACTTTTTTTAATTGAGTTTTGTATAATTATTGAGATATCGATAGAAAAGCACAAGATTTATCTAAAATCTGCTCCCGAGCTGCATCACCTCTCCCACTCACACTGCACCTGGCCGAGTAGGACAAACATTTGAGAGCGTATCCTGCCTTAACATGAACTACGAAGCACGGAGCGATGGAAAACAGCACATAACATAGAAAAGACATAGATGCGGAGCAGAGGACCGACCCGGTATCGTTGGATCCTAATTCGCTCTATTATACAGCTAGGCTACCAATGTTAAGATATATTTCATAGTCATAATTTTTCTTTTTTGTACAAAGCAAACGAGCAAACGAAGTAACAAAACTGGCAGTCTTTTCTCAGAGCGATTTATTTCAGACAACCGTGCACGTTTGTCCAACGTCCAGCAGTGGACGAATGTAGGCTGATAATAGAGATTTACACGTTTGTATACTTAATCATAAAAGACAAAAGTGCTGGGTAGCATTTATTTATATTACAAAAACCACAGCTTTTGATACAACTTATATATTACTTATGATTAATACGAAAAGCTAAAAACGGTTATACATTTTACGAGTTGAAAAATGTAAAACCGTTGAATATAACGGGCACGGTCCCGTGTTCCACCTAGGTTTTCCACCTGTGTGAAGCATGGAGTACTTACACGTCCTCGTGCTCCGACTACCAGTAGCTACAGACGTTTGCAATAGTCTAATCGAAAAGAAATATGTGGCTTGACTATAGTCTGAGAACACCAATAGCTTTTCCTGATGCGGCTGCTCAATCGTATATAAATAGATACAAGAGAATCCGTACTCAGTACGTCCTTACAAATTTAAAAGACGGAACAAGTAAATCATGAAGGTAAGATCAAAAACACGACAAAAATCCCAAAAAAATAAATACTAAAAAAATACGTCTGTGTAACTCGGGATGATGTTAAGATTCTAACGATACCCCATACATCCAACTCAGGATTCAACTCATAATTTAAAAGTTATGGTGAAAAAAAACTCACATAAATACATACATGAACCCTTAAAATATTACACTCCATTTTTGGCCAGTCGTTTAAAAACCAATTACTGCCAGACGTGCACTCCAAAAGTAGCATCAGCTTAAAAATAAATACTTCAATAAACGAAATCCCATCGAATCCAATCGGGTCTATAAATAAATCCTACATGATATCGGGTGGAACCCAACTGGCGAAGTGAACCTGATAGGTTGGAAGTGACTGGTCAATACTTTCAGAGTCCAGAGTATCTCATTTAAGACTTGGTGACCAAGCAAAGTGCCTCAAGTCCTTGACCCATACTTGGCTTACAATCTGTCCATTTCGGGATAGAGCTCGAGGGAATATTACAAAATTTTATGTCACAGAGTAACGAGCGTAGTGTCACAGACCACAGTACATTTATATAGTTAAGGACTATATATGTACTGTGGTAGTGTAGTGATGTTCACATTATGTCGTACCTCCGATAACTGGACCCAAACATAAAATTTGGCTTGTACTATTTTTATATCATTTTTCTACCCTATGTATTATTCCAGAACCAAAAGTATCAATATACCAAATTTCTTTAATTTTCATTCAGTCATCAAATAGTTTTTTTTTATTGATTCTTGGCTTCTGCTCATCGATACCAAGTACACCAGTTTTTAATTCAAGCTATCAGTTTAGTAGTTTTTACGTGATGCGTGAACAAAAAGACAAACAGACACCATTTAAAAACAGGTTTATTCTTGTTTAGTAGTTTATTTTAAGTCACCCAGACTTTTTTTTAATTATCTTCTTTAAACAGTTTTTTTGTTACCTACTGTTTTCTTATAATTTTAGTTAGAATATAAAATAAAATAAATTCGATGCGCCCTGGGCACCTAGATTGTGTCTGTGCGAAGTATGCTTGTTCTACTAGTTACATAAATCTCCAGCAGCTCCTGACCTACGCCCGGTAGCTCGCGTACCGAAGCCACTACCTTATTGATCAGAGCTAATGCCCTATAATCCACTTAGCGTCTCCTTGTAAGTATGACTGACAGGGGATTATAAGAATTACGCGTAAGACTTTTTCTGTATTGACGGAATGGCATTCCGGTAGTAATTGATTAGAAGCTTGTTGATAAATAAATATGGAGGCATATGATGCTATTGTTTTGTGCCACACAATACTAGCTGTGTCCTGCAACTTCTGTTGCATTATTCAGTTTATTTTGTATCAAGTTTTTTTTCTGTAGCAATTTCAGTGCAACCTGTCCTTTACAATATTAATAAATCTTCTCTATCCAGAGGTTGCTTGGATAAGGCCGCCCATTAAGTATAAATATATTCGGGACAATTCACACTGATTACCTAGCCCCAAACTAGGATACCCTGTACTTACTATGGGTACTATACAACGGATAAACTTACATAATACGAATATTACATCCATGACTAAGAAACAAACATTTCTGCTCATCACACAAATGATTGTACCTTGCGGGATTCGAACCAGCAACCGTTGGTAGACGTCGCGCAATCAGGGTCACTAACCACTCTGCCAACTGATCGTCAAAATTTATTGTTACACTTCTTGTATTGTTCCTAACTTTTTGTTATTTTTGTGGTATGTACAAGCATTTATACCTGAGCAAAAATATTTTTTAAACCAATAACTTTGTGCGGTTGCGACTATTAACTAGAAGATGAAGTTGGCACAAGTTTAAACGCCGCAAAACAACAGTTGTTTTGTCCGCAAACAGTTACTTTTTGCAAGTTTGCTCCAGACATACTAGGTTGTTGTCTCATGAAGAAGTCCAGTAGATAGCGCAAGCAGGCACCGAGCTGTTGTAAACAACGCGAATGAAGTGAAGCAAGTACCTATCTATTGGAATGGGATGATGGTTTGATGGAGCTATAACTGTTTCACAAAAGATAGGTGCAAAAAATACTCGATGCCAGTGATGATTAATGGTAGAGCGATTGTAGCCTAACGTTCAATAGTGCAACTTAAAATCCAATGATACCAGGTCCTATAGGCTCCGCATCAATTACTTTTCTAAGTTATGTGCGGTTTTCCATCGCTCCGTGCTTCGGAGGGCACGATAATCTGTCGGTCTCGGCTGTTTTTTAATGATTAATAACAGTCTTTATGCCATGTCAGAGGCTTTAGGGCGGTCGGCGGCCTGACAAACTCTGACAACAGACGTAAGCACTACCTCATACAACAAACGAGTGATGATCCATACCAATATATAAAAGTGAAACGTTGTCTGTTTGTTTGTTTGTTTGGGGAGTTTTCACGCGATGACGGCTGGATGGATTTTGATGAAATTTAGAATGGAGATAGGTTATACCCTGGAACAAAACATAGGATACTTTTATCCCGGAACATTGAAAGTTTTCGATAAACTGGAAAATGTTCATTACTCACTGTAAGGAATGGTTGCCATCATAGAATGGTCTGTGGTTGCCATGGAAACGAAATAACAAGTCTGTCAAAAAACATCAAAAGCATTAGTGCTATAATGGTGCTATATCTATTTTTGCATTGGTTTTTAATATCCTAGAAGAAAAAGGATGTTTTTTTTTCGCGATAAACAGTTTTCCGCACGTACGAAGTCACGGGCGGGAAAGCTAGTTGATTCTTAAAAACAAATATAAATAGATGACTTGTGAACCTCTTCCGGTTTATGTTAACTTAAAATTAATTTATGTGTATAGAGCTCATTATTTTATTGGTTCAAAATAAATTAACTTTTGGAACACTAAAGCCAACATTATGATACTCGTAATTATATTGACCAGAAGACTGATAATAATGTATTTACTAAAGAACTACTGCACAATATTTCATGAAAGAGTATGTAACCTTATTGGAAAACCTAAACTTCCACCATCTTGAAAAAAGTTAGAGTTCTTGGACTTAAATAAAACGAGTGTCAATCGATTGGGAAAAGACTATCTTTTTCCCACTTTTTTTTCGTTTCACTTTTATATATTTGTCATGACCAATATATACGTTGTTTGTTTGTTTGTTTGTTTGTTTGGGGAGTTTTAACGAACGGATTTTGATAAAACTTTGTAAATAGGTACTTTTACTTCATACAAAAGATACTTTTTATCCCGGAAAATGTCAAATACTCGCTGTGAGGAACGTTTGCCATGGAAATGAAATAATAACAAGTCTCAATAGGCATCAAGAGCGATGGTGCTATACCTTTGCATTGGTTCTTAATATCCTAGAAGAACATAGGATGCTATTTTTCGCGATTAAAGGAGATGTTCGGAAAATGTGTGAAAGTTGGTACTAAAATAATTATAAATTTCAAACAAGATATAAGATATTTGTGAAGAAAGAGAATATTATTCTGATATTGACTAGCTTATGAAAACGAAAAGTCTCAATTTTTTGTTATTTCAGTTTCTAACTTGCCGCACTAGGTACCTTTCCTCTGGCAACTGTGATCTGATACTACTGACGACAGTGACATTCAACACGGCACAATGTGTGTAGATCTGGCATATGACAGATGACAGGATATTTAGTTTTTTTTTTACAAGCCACACATGGGTTATTTTTTGTTGACATTGCGCTATTAACGTTTTGTTATTTTAGTATTATAATTATATTCACAAGACAAGTGTTATAGTTATATTCACAAGTCAAAATATAATAATTGAAATAGCAAAACTCATAAAATATAGAAATCTATTTTATTCCCAATGCACGTAAAACACACAAGCTCATTAAAATATAAATTACATAAAATAAAACACACACATACATACACATATATATACATACATACATATATATTTATATATATAGAAAGCCCAGTAAATAAGCTATAAAATGAGGTAATTATCATAGCTGCTGGAATTTCCTCGGAATAAAGTACCACTTCCGAACATCTCTTTTATGTCACAGACAACTATTCTAACACATGCCATCCCGTAGTACAACGACAAATCAATGCTATCGTAAAGTTTGACGAAAATAAAGATTTTTGAACCCAAATGTTACGGAAAATATAATATGTATCACATTGGCGATTATTTTATCCAACACTCATAATATTTCATTGATTGACAAAAAAACGTGTTTTTTTTCTAAATGGAGGAAGTTTTGGTATGTCAGGCCCCATACAAAGTTTTTAGATAGCCTTTGTATATAACTACGCTGAAGGTCTACCTATACGTATTACTATTATTTATTCCCGTACCTCGGATTCACTATAGGTGGTCTGAAAGTTGGACTATTTTAAATAGCTCGTCCAAGTTGCGTTATAGTAACAGCTTGTTTGTACGCAGTCTTTGAAGTCTGGAACGTAGATTAACTTTAGAAATGTAGGGAGATGTGGGCTCTAAACTTACTACACTTACTAAAATTTAAGTTGTAAATGTAAACAGGGTAAATATTCCTCAACTTCTGGAACTAGTTGCACACTACTGCTTGGCATCCGAATATCTTACTGTTTTGGTAATTCCCTAGACATACTCTTGGGCTATTCTCTGGTTCTTCATATGAATAGGTGTGTTTGCAACAAAAAATACTATACCTAATCAGAAAAACAAAATCTAAATGTGCAATGGACTCACTACTACACGTCGATGACTACTAAGGATGCCAACAATCATGTCAAGTGGAAGTAGCAAAGTCACAAAATAAATAATAAATAGTATCACGCCAATATATATATGGACGTGGAGTTTAACTCAAGTCGGGACCGGCACCTAGACAAAAGAAAAAGAATTAGCAGAAGTTAATATTTTAAACTCTATTTGATATCTAGCCATGCTCTTTCCACCAGAAATTTATACCAATGTACATTGGTTTAAATTTCTGGTGGAAAGGGTGCTATAATATAAGTAGCATTATCTGGCAGTGGAAGTACAGTTTCAAACTTCAAAACAAGTAAATGGGGATTAATCTTAACTTTTCTAGGTCATCAGCTTATAGCATAAAAAACTTAGCTCTCCAATCTGGTGAGCTTAAACCTTTACTCGGGAATTGCGTTGAAATAGTCTCCTGTAGGTACCCTGTAGGTTATTGCGCAGTAACTTGTCCCGTTCTGACGTCGAGTGCCGTTTGAATGCTCCGCAATGTCTGACGCATAATCAAAGGGAGATAAAATTGTTTGCAGCAGTTTTTATTCCTGCAGGAGAATGTACGTTTTAATACAAGAGGTTAGCGATAAAAAAGTTTTTATGTGCTTTCGGAATTCAAACACGGTTCGCTGCAGTTAGTATAATATCAATTGATTTCAAAATGAAAATAAAACAGTGACGATTAAAATTTAATTGTGGTTTTTATTTCAGCGTTAGTGATAATGATGATCATGATGAAAAGGATCCTACGTACCTATTATTCCAGGACCTAAAACAACTCCTATTACTCGAAAATATCAAAATCTGATTAAATTGTACAAATTTGAGACGGTTAAAATTACAGAAAGACTGCTTTTCTAAGTCCTGGATATGACAATTTGACATCTTCAGGAACAGGCAATAATTGCCGCAATTGTACCCTAAGCCAAAAAGCTACGGCACTATAGATCAACAATGATGTGGTACACTCTGCAAAACCTATTGCACTGGCTATACATTTACGACTGCGGCGATAAGTTCCGAATAACTAGCCCGTTTCTGAGAGAGTTTAGACGTATATTATATTACTAGCTGTACCCGCGGCTTCGCACGCGTGGTCTTTTCTTTACGTTCAAAGTACCATAATGTGCTATTCGAGGACCAATATACCGATATTTGATCAAAATTTCTTCAGCCGTCAAAAATACTCTTATCAATTGCTCGGCTTCTAACTCACCGGATTGAGATACCGATTACAAAAAATTTAAATCAAATCCTAAGCTATCTAACAATGAAAACCGCATTGCAATCGTTCCAGTAGTTTTTACTTGATGCGTGAACAAACAAACATACAGACAAACAAAAAGAAAGAAACGATTAAAAAAAAAGTTGTTTAATACCTTTTTTAAGCACCCAAGAGCATTTTTTTCATATGAATTTATTTACTAGTTTGGGTGCGATGCGGATCAAGAAACGGATAAACAGACAGACAAAATTAAAAAGTAAAACAGTTTGGCTCCAGTATCGAATATAGAGAACCATCCAAAAAATATTTTTTATTACTTAAATATCAACATAACTTTGGACCCATATCCCGCAGAAACCCTTTACTTTTTCGCGACAAAATGTGTCCTCAATTTTAACCCATCATATAACTTAAGACGGTGCCAAATTGCATCAAAACCCGTCCATTAGATTCAGTGTGTTACGTGTTCTTTAAATAAGTTTCAACCCCTATCCTGCGAGAACCCATAAATTTATCGAGATGTAAAGTATCCTATGTCCTACCTCGTAGTATGAACTCAAATCATACCAAGTTTCATTTGAATTCACCTGTAGTTCCGGCGGCTTGATGCACGGCTAAGATTCAGACTGACAGACATACAGACAAAAATGAAATAACATACAGTTTAGGCTTCAGTATTGAATATAGAGTAACTTTAAAGATACATACTATCTTCAATGTACAGAATTTGGACCCATATCCCACTTCCTGTGGGATATGGGTCCAAATTCTGTACATTAAAGCCCTCTGTACCCTTTATTTTTTTGGGGACAAAATGTATCCATAATTTTTACCCATCTTATAAACTATGTCTGTGCCAAGTTGCATCAACATCCGTCCAATAGTTTCAGCGTGCTAAGTGTTCTTTTAAATAATTTTCCACCCCTATCCTGCAGGAACATTTAATTTTTTCGGGATGAAAAGTATTCAATGTCCTACCTCGAAATATGAACTCAAAACCAAATTTCATTTGAATTCATTGAGTATTTTCGGCGTGATGCGCTGCCAAGGTACAGACAGACAGACGGACAGACAGACAAAAATTAATAAAATACAGTGTTGGGGCTTTGGTATTGAATATAGAACGGCCTTCAAAAAAAAGATAACATTTTTAATTTACAGAATTTTGGACATTATCCCGCAGGAACTCTTTAATTTTTCGGGATAAAAAGTATCCTTAATTTTTACCTATTACATAAACTCTGACTGTGCTAAGTTGCAACAAAATCCCTCCAGTAGTTTCAGCGTGATTCGTGTTATTTTAAATAACTTTGAACGCCTACCCTGCGGGAACCATTTAAGTTTTCGGGATTAAAATTATCCCATGTCCTACCTCGTAGTATGAACACAAATCATACCAAGTTTCATTTAAATTCATTCAGTAGTTTCGGCGTGATGCCTAGCCAAGATACAGACAGACAGACAGACATACAGACAGACAGACAGTCAGACATACAGACAGATAGAAATGAAAAAAATACAGTTTTGGCTTCAGTATCAAATCAAGAGTACGCTCCAAAAAAAAAATCTAAATATCTTCTATTATTCTCTTAAGTATAGATAGATTTGACTTTTAGGTAGTACTTTCCTCAAAGAAAATTTTAAATTAAGAACATTCTAAAGTTCCAAAGTTTTGATAAATTGACCTTCTCGACTCGATCGATTCTGGTAGTATTCTAACCTGGCGTGGCTCGTATATCTACCATCAGAATCAGGCAATCTGGTAGCATCTTTTTATTTATATTGTGGTATCGTCACTCAATGAAAATAAAGAGTCCCAACTTAGTTATAACTTAAGTAAATTATAAGCTGGCTAGATACATTTTGAACGCTCAATAAGTGAATAAGTTAATCGACACAAACTGCAGCGCCCGATCTCACGTGCAACAATTTTCTTAGTTCAGGAGTGACCTGATTCCGATTCAGCCTGGCAGCGACCCCACAGTCGCACGTGAGGAGAATTTCGTGTTAACTGTGGTTAGTGCCTTACCATGCTTTATAGATTTAGATGTTTCTTTACTACAAAAGGTTCTTGTGTCTGATAAATGGGGATTCCTTGAGAGCTTGAAAACCATTTTGCGACAGGAGCTGCAATCGAATTTAGGCACTAGCTAAGTTCATCTGTTTTTTCCATAGTTTGGGAAATTGATTTTCACTCGCAATTAAACTTATGTAGGTAATTCAAGTAAGAAAAAACAAAAATTCGCCAAAACTTTAATGAACATAGGCAATGACCCATCCACCCACCGGCTTCACCCACTAGTGGGTGGGTCCATGGGTAATTTGCATTTACCCTTCCACCCACTGAACTTCCAAGGAAAATAAACAACATGTATTATAATTAGGTAGTATGACATTTTAAAGTGACAGAATGTGTGTAAATAATAACAAGCACAAATAAAAAAAATGTAACCCACGACCCCCCACCACATTATAGCTAAGAAGCATTTCGATCACATCAGTTTTCAAACATAAAAACCGCATCAAAATCGGTCCATCCATTTGGGAGCTACGATCCTCACCCCCATCCCACCTCCCCCCCTTCCCCATTATAGCAAAGAACAACCCTGTTTACTTCAGCTTTGAAACATAAAAAACTGAAGTTAAATTGATCCAATCGTTTGAAATTCTCACCCACCCTTTTCTCGACTCCCTCCCCCTTTTCTCGACCCCCTCCCCCATATAGCTAAGAACCATTTCAATCACATCAGTTTTCAAACATAAAAAACCGTATCTAAATCGGTCCATTCGTTTGGGAGCTACGATCCTAACCCTCGGCAAAAGCCTCATAGACCAATGCAACATGCTAAGTCAAAGTTTGTCGTTTCTCCTAAATACCCACATGCTTTGTAACTGTGAAATCGGTTGAGCCAAATATATATGTGCCATGTTATACTTTGAAGCAAATTTGCAGCTGTAAATGAGACCTCGAAATAAAATAAGACTAATTTATCTTGAAAATGAGGTGGCACTAGCATTGCAATTTATTTTGACAGGCGTGACCCAAACCACCATCAGGCAAACGACTTCACTCGTCACTCAAAAAACGTAGCGACATTCAAACGTAGCTCATTTTAACGAAAACTTTTCTAAATGGACGGTTACGTTGAGTGCGGTTAAAATCTAGGTGCAATTGTAGGGCTTTCTGCTGGTCCAGGAATAGCCTAATTCCAATTCGGCAGGCACGGTGAGTCCCAGAACGGGACGTGAGAGGAATAGTGAGCGCGCGCCTTTTATTGGGTTATGAGGAATGTGGTCCGTGGTTAGTACAGTTGAGGTGCGATTTTTAAAACTAGAGCAATAGTTACGTAAATTTAAGATAGGGCTTGGTACGCGGTGCGTCGGCTATTTTTCGCAGTAAGGCCGGATGTCAGCCCTTATTGCGTTGACGACGGGTGGTGCTTGTCAGTTTGGCCACATGATATCCTCCAGGAAGGCCAGCAGATCAAATATACCGCGGCCGAGGGTAGCTTGTGAATAGTCCACACGGGCGAAGCTTTATGCGCTCTGGACAATTGGCCAGTTTGTCAGTTCATGCATGTAAGTCAGTGAGAAGCCAGTTATGTCTGATACCGTACACGCCTTCTTCGTATTTTCATTGCACTAACTCGCCGTCACCATGGGAGGAGTGTATCAGTGTGTCAGACATAACTGGCTTCTCACTGACTTACTCACTGAACTGTATTCAAATGTATTTGCAAACGAGGCCAGTGACTGACTCGAAAAACTGGCCTAGTGTCCGGAGCGCATTGTTTTAGAGCTGGTTTTGTAATTGTTCATTAATGTAGACTTTAAGAAATATTAATAATTTGACCTCCTCCAATATATTTTAAAATTATTAGATAAGATCCTAAACTGATACTAACTCATGTTAATAACATTGACTACAGGTTAATTTACAGGTCCCGCGGCGCACTTTCATACTTTCATACTGGCATTAGGTAGCTACCTAGTAAAAGCTACCTAAGCAATAAGAACGAAAAAGTCTGAACAAAGAAGATAGCTTAAAAAAACGATGGTACTTAAAATAAGCTACTGAATATAACGTTTTTTTTTTAAATCGTGTCTGTCTGTTTGTCTGTTTGTCCGTTTGTCCGTTTGTCCGTGTGTCCGTTTGTCCGTTTGTCCGTTTGTCCGTTTGTCCGTTTGTCCGTTTGTCCGTTTGTCCGTTTGTCCGTTTGTCCGTTTGTCCGTTTGTCCGTTTGTCCGTTTGTCCGTTTGTCCGTTTGTCCGTTTGTCTGTTTGTCTGTATGTTTTTACAGACGTAAAAACTATTAAAAACTGGTAAACTTGGTACTCGTATCTTAATCCGATGAGTAGAAGCCGAGCAATCGATAAAAACTTTTTAACTGCTGAACAAATTTTGAAGAAATGTAGTATATTGTATTTTATAGGTAATTTTGGTTCTGGAATAACTCGTATGGAATATTTTTAAATAAATTGAACACTAGGGCAAATCCTCGGGTACAGCTACAACATAATAAAAGAGTCACGAAAAACTCAGAGTATGCTCTAGCACAGAATAAATAATAGTACAATTACAGAAGTTGCACGACTTTGATCTTGAAGATAACCACCGATTTAATAGCCTACCAACATAGGTACGTAATACGTACGTATTCATACATCGAGCGTGCATGCTAAATTGTACTTTATAGTCGCGATTTAGTGTTGATATTACTTTGTTCCGACTCTCGACCATAAAATACCTACGCTGATAGCTCGAGTGATAGGGTTGTCTGCATAGAAAAATGAAACGCCGTGTAACGTATTTTAACAATTCTTAAATGAAAACTGTGACTTTAGGTATTGGCGATAGATTCGGCCCTATGCATACGTCCGTCCGTACGTCAACGTGTCACAGAAAAACGTCGCTGCCGAGTTACAGTAGCGCCACTTCGCGAAAGTGCAAATGGTTTGCCCGATGTAAACAATTTGCCACAAAAACAAGTTCTCAAAAATAAGTAGGTATTTAGTACGGAAACTAAATAAGCTCAAAAACTAATTCAATTTCTTTCTTTTAAATTTTATACGATTTGTATTATTTTTTTAATCATTTTATATTTCTTATTTTTTAGTTTCGTTAAAGGATTTTTTTTTCGTTAAAGGTTCTAGGTACAAACAAACGTACTCCACTTGCAAAGTCACGGGAAAAACATAGCACACCTACAAATAAATGGTTAAGAATTTTTAAATCCGTTCCGCAGACATTTTTGTGATAACTTTATTATGTTAGTGTTTTAATGATACAAAAATAAACAAAAAATCGTTGAGTCTTTTTGCCTACTAAGGCATCCCTCCACACAACAGTTGTTATTATTGTTCATCAACATCATCATCATGTCAGCCTTTAGAAGTCCACTGCTGAACATAGGCCTCCCCCAAAGAGCGCCATGACGAGCGATCTTGTGCCACCTTCATCCACCGACTTTCTGCGTTGGCTACAATTTCGTCAGTCCATCGTGTGGGGGGTCTCCCTACACTTCGCTTGCTTGTTCGTGGTTGCCATTCGAGAACCTTTATTCCCCAACGGTTGTCGCACTGATTATAAACTTTCGTCTTGAGGCTCTGCGTTATCTGCGACGAGAAGATATGGCGTAATTTCCCAAACGCTGCCCGTCCCAGTTAGATTCGTCGGTTGACCTCTTTGTCGAAGTTGGATCTACCCAGTCGGATCGTCTGACCCAAGTAGACATAGTGATCAACAGCTTCAATTATATCGTTCCCAACATAAACTGGCATGGGTACGACATCGGCATTTGACATGATGTTCGTCTTGCCCATGTTCATTTTAAGACCCACCTGTTGGAAAACAATATTGAGGTCACTGAGCATTGTGCTTAGATCTTCCAGGGTTTCAGCCATGATGACTATATCATCAGCAAATCGAAGGTGAGTGATGTATTCGCCATTGATGTTAACACTAAATCCGTTCCAGTTCAGAAGCTTGAATATATCTTCCAGGGCAGAGGTGAATAGTTACAAACGCTTCAACACTTCGATGTACCGGTAATCAATCCGGCACCTCTGTAATGACTGTAGCACTGCCCAGGTTTGGACTGAATCAAAGGCTTTCTCGTAATCCACAAACGCTAGACATAGTGGCCGATTATACTCTTCGGTTTTCTGTATAATCTGCCGGAACGTATGGATGTAGTCTACGGTGCTAAAGACTTTCCGGAATCCAGCTTGTTCGGGAGGCTGAAAGTCGTCAAACCTACAAGCGAGACGGTTTGTAACTACTCTTAAAAACAGCTTATAGACGTGGCTCAGCAGCGAAATTGGCCTATAATTCTTCAAGAGGGTTATATCACATTTCTTAAAGAACAAAACCACTACGGTCCTGTGCCACGCCTCTGGCGCAGTAACCTCGAGGATGACGGAGTTAAACAGCTTCTGAAGGACTTTAAGTCCCGGTGTTTCACCCGCTTTCAGTAGCTCTGTCGTTATTCCGTTCTCCCCTGGTGCCTTGTTGCTCTTAAGCTGTTTGAGAGCCATTCTGATCTCGTATAGGCTGACGTCCGGGATATCTTCTGTATAATATCGGGTCAAACGGGCTCTTGCATCGCTAGTCGTGCTAGGAGGACTACGCGATGAGGTGTATAATTGTCCATAGAACTTCCTTAGCTCACTCAAAATCTCTGGCTTCGACGAAACGATGCTGCCACTGTCGGTTTTCAGTTTCGTCAACAGGCTTTGTCCTATAGACAGATCTCTTGCGAACACTTTGGAGCCCTTGTTGCGCTCTATTGCGTTCTTAATACAAGTAGTATTATACGAACGCAAATCGTGTCGCATCGACTTGGAGATCTGTTTATTAAGCAAACTGTAACTCGACATATCCACTGAAGACTGCAGCCTCATTTCGCCCCGTTCTGCCATAAGTTTGAGTGTATGCTCAGAGAGTTTCTGTGTTATTTTTTTGCGGGGGTCTTAAAGAACTCCGACCTGACCACGTGCACAATTTCCACCAGCCCGTTGTTTAGTTCGTCCACTGTATCGCATTCGGTAAGGATTTGGAAGCGATTTTGGAGCTCCAACTGAAAGCTCTCGGGGTTTTGGATTTGGGCAGGACTTGGGCTAGCCATAGTCACCACGCTTGGTAGGCGGATTGGTGACCTCAGTATTACAAATATGTGCTCGGAGGACGCTGCTGCCCATCTTTCGGTGTGTTTTCCTTTAGTCGCCTCATACGACATCCACGGGAGGATTGGGCGGGGTCTTATTCTAAGCCGAGACCACCACGGCACCATATTATTATTGTTACGTTTCGCCATTACTAGCGAAAGTTCAAACAAGCGGCACGGTAAGCATCTGAATGCAAGCGCGCGGTGGTCTCGCCTGATTTGTGGCGCTGGAGCGCAGTGCGCTGTAGTTTACTAACTCGCGTTAGTAGGTAGAGTGACGAATGCCGGGCTCTAGGCTATGCACTACACATAGAGGTTGAACTAAAATAGTTATGGCAGTTACATTTGTTTCCTGATCTCTCATCATACGAACATGCTGCATGCTGCAAACAAAGCTGCTGCATGCATCATGTAGGTACGTACGATAGGAAGCGTATGTCGATATAGTAATTATTAAACTGGCAATGAATAAATATAAAAAGACCAAAATAAAAAAAAATAGAACCTCTCCCCCCTCTCTTTTTTATGCTTACGACAAACAAGCAAGCATAAAATGAGTCAAACTAAAAAAAAACAAAACAAGCACTGTACAAAAATCCGCAAAAAACGTTTAATCATAATTAATCCGTACTGTCCCCATTTTCCACAGACCTTTATTCTTTTAATTTAATCCCTTTGTTAGTACAGCTGTTTCTAACAAGACTCGGAAGAACAAAGAAAAATGACATTTGTAAAAGAAATGTTACTCAAAAGGATTGCAGCCCATGGAAAAAAAAACTGATAAATGTTTTCAGGAATTTAACGATGTTATTAATTATTTTTCATAAGGAAGTGTAACTGATTTGAAGCACTAGCTTAAGACTGAATGCAGACCATATTTATAAACAACTAGCTGGGCCCCGTGGTTTCACCCGTGTGGACGATAATGATAGTCAAAAGTATCCTATGTTTTATTCCATTGTATCTCCATACCAAATTTTATCACATTCCGTGAGCCGATTCTGCGTCAAAAATTAACAAACTTAAGTACAATGATACTCACACACTTGGAAACCTGTCAATCTTTGACATCGAAGTGGCAATTCCCATACAAAATTAACAATTTAGATTTCATATAAACCACCACAGCGAACAAAACAAGAAGATGGAAGATAATGATGAACAATTCCAGACGGTGGTGTACGAATTTAAAAAACAAAACTGTCTGAATAAGCTTTTCTACATCTACACTAATCTACACTAATATTATAAACAGGAAAGATTTGATTGTTTGTTTGTTTGTAATGGATAAACTCAAAATAATACAGACCAAATTTAAAAAAATATTTCACTTAAAGAAAGCTAAAGCAGCGAGTAACACTAGCAGTATTTTATTTTTCAAAAAATTAGAGTTCCCTTTGTAAATTGCAATAATGTAACCCGAGGTATCAAATTTTGCAATAAAAACTCGATTTCTTTGTTTTACAAACTAAGAAGGAGATAAGGGACTTAGTGTATGGAACGTTACCGTGGAAACGAAATCACAGAACATCTTATAATAATTGACGTAGGAAATGCTCTATGATATTAATACACGAAATAATAACAAGTCTATCAAGTACGTGAGTAATAATGCAGTTGTCTATGGTCAAAAGTAATGAAATACTGCTGCAAATGATTTTGAACCAAGGAGGTTAAATTACGCTTACTTTCCACCCGGTTTTTTAAACCAAAGGAGGTTGAATTACACTTACGGGCGTTAAACCTTTTAACAGAAACCGTAATTCAACCTCCTTGCGTAAAACAGAATAATACTGTAGACAAAATGGTACGTATAAAACCTATAAACATAAAATAAATTGTTGTTGTTCTATTTGTTCAAATAAAGTACCTACTAATTTTATCTTTACATATATCTACCCGTGCGAAGCCGGGGCGGGTTGCTATTAAGTAATATAAGCAAAACTAGCTGCGCACAGGCGGTGATATTGTAAGCGTAGAATCATTTCCGGAGTTACAAGTATAAAAAATAGCCTAGGTCCTAGCCTACTTGTATGGGTTTAAAAGGGGTTAAAGGCCCCTTTTAAGCCCAATGATCGTAGGTACGAAATACAAAGTGGAAATTAGCTACTACCAGCGCTGTAAGTGTCTTAACTCTTAATTCAAGAACGCATCTTCTCGTTTCCTGATTGCGTTACTCAGCATATTCACGTACTTACCTCATTACCATCACAATGTGACCACGCCCATGGCTGAACAATCGCGGCAATGTCTTAATGTCATTGAGGTTTGAACGTGGGTGGCAGTTGCCAGTTACGTGGAAGTATTACAAAAACACGGGAGACATCACTATCGTGAACAACTGCTCACATGATAGTCATGTTTATCCCGTGTTTCCGTAACAAAACTCGCCTACCTCGTTGGACAGTTTTTCTGTCTAGCAAAGGTTAACTTGGGCAAAAAACACGGTTCCAGAATCTATCAATACTGAATAAAACAGTACCCCTTGCCAGCTGGCAACACTAGCGTACGATTTGATATAGCTGTAACGTCAATCATGATAAGTAATAATGGGAAGTTCTATCTCAAAGAGCGACTTCTTCCAGGCAAACTCTGGATATTTTTAGAGGTGTTGCTAACGCTGATAAACGATATTTAGATTTTGCCGTGTCAGATCTGATGGAGCTATAAACGTCACCTATGTAAACTTTCATAAAAATTGCTACTGCCATAAGTTATCAAACTACATATTACTTATTGGTACTACGACCTTAGTTATTATTATATCCAGGACCGAGCTCAGAAAGACAAATAGAAGTACAATCTGGGTATTTAGGAGTAACAGCTGGCAACACTAATGGGTGATATTTACAGCCCGCCGCAACTGGTCCGATGGAGCTGTAGACATCGCTTGTGTCAACTTGTGTCGCAACTGTCGTGATAAGCCTATATTGCGATAAGTGCATTATCTTACGGCTTTGTTACGAGCTGGTGCATTGTAAGGTTGATTAAATTGAAATTTGTATGACGTTTAAGAATGGAACTTGGAGCTTTGAATATTTTGGTTGGACGCCTTCATTAGCAGTTTCTGTTATAAGGGTTAGTCTATGGTACAAGGACCAACCGTCTGTCCGTCCGCCCGTCTGTCCATCCCTCCATTCCAGTTTGTCAAAGCATCATTACCTACTTCTAGAGTTAGGAAACAAAATGCATAAAGTTACGTGCTTTCGGTTATTTGCCGGAAGTATTCTAGCCTTGAGGTAGAGGTGATAGTGCAAGTAAGAATCCATCGATACCGGGTTCGGTCCTAGGCGCACCAATGACTTTACAAGTTATGTGCTATTTTCCATCGCTCCGTGCTTCCGAGGGCACGTTACGCTGTCAGTCCCGGCTGTTATTGATTCGGGTGGCTTGACAATCTGACACTAGAGGTCAGCACTACCAAACACGCCATCAAATAAACAAACCAAATACTTTGATCATAGTTATCAATTACAAGTAACAAAGGAATAATCATGAACTAAGACTTTGTGGTAGGTACCAACATATACCTTGTAAAGTACATGACATTTTTGTCATTGAAAAAGAAGCAACTAATGTTCTCAACAATTTCTTATGACTCGTACCTACCATTTGCGAGATACAAAGGTAGGTATGAGTCCTTAAACGAGTACGCTAAAGTAACTAACAATGTTTCGACTATTATAAACTGCTTGACCTAATAATGAGAATTTCCTAGCTAGTGGAACAGAATCCTCCACCTTTCATGTGTAGTCCAATTTGTAATTTTCCAGTTATTTTTATAATAATGTATAATCTCTATATTTATGTTTATCGGTTGTCTAGTACCCTTGGACAGAGTATAAACTAGGATATAGTTTGGGACGAGGTAATTGGTGAAAGTTATTCCAAACATATTTATTCATTTATTTTATACTAGCTGTACCCGCGGCTTCGCATGCGTGGTCTTTTCTTTAGGGTCAAAGTACCAATGTGCTATTTCAGGACCAATATACCAACATTTGATCAAAATTTCTTTAGCCGTCAAAAATACTTTTATCAATTGCTCGGCTTCTAACTCACCACCAGATTGAGATACCAATTACACCAGTTTTTAAATCAAACTCTGAGCTATCTAATAGTGAAAACCGCATTGCAACCGGTCCAATAGTTTTTACGTGATGCGTGAACAAACAAACATGCAGAAAAACAGACAGAGCGACACGATTAAAAATATGTTATATTCGTGCTCAATACCCTTTTTAAGCACCTAAGAGCATTTTTTTATTTCTCTTATTTTTGCAGCCTTTTTCGTACCTATTGCTTTATTATAAGTATAGATATAGGACTGTGTAAATTTGCATCAAAATAACCGTCTAGCAGTTTCAGCGCGATACGTGTTCTTTTTAATAACTTTCAACCCCTATATTGCGGAAACCCTTTAATTTTTCGGGATGAAAAGTATCCAATGTCCTACCTCAAAGTATGAACTCAAATCATACTAAGTTTCATTTAAATTCATTCAGTAGTTTCGGCGTGATGCCTAGCCAAGATACAAACAGACAGACAGACAGACAGAAAAAACAAAAAAAAACCGTTTTGGCTTCAGTATCGAATATAGAGTACCCTCCAGAAGAAAATTTCATAAAATATTTTTATGAAATTTTTATGACCTAACAGACCGGATGCAAAAAAACAAACGTACAATACTGCCAATCGAAACGGACGATCACTTTTAAAATTCAGATTTCCTGCCCGAAAAATAATACAGCAAATAGGTAACAAAAATTGTTCAAACACGATCAGTATCCGACAACGATCTCAAATTTTTAGTTATAGAACTTTAAATTACTGTTCGTTGCTGGCAATATCTATGCAAGTTTAATAGCTTCCACCATGGTGTTACCACTATAACGTCAATACCTAGACCATGACATGATGCGACAGATTCTACTCACGCTTCTAATGCTTAATTTACCATGCATTGACGTCTGAACTGGTTCATGCTTCTACATTTCTAAGCAAAACAGGTAGTGGTTGTTAGATTGGTTAAGGTAGATTTGTTTGCAATACCAGTTGGTAGAGTGAAGGTTTGTTTGTTTCCCGTGGTTCACTCAATCAAACGGCCCAGTGGATGCTGATTGGTAAATAAGGCCCGTGCGTACACTACATGTTTTTTTAGCGAGACGATCGCATGCACTTCACCGGGCTTAACAAAATGTGTCAACACCATGAGTGCGCAATTTTTCGAAGATAAGTTTGGAGTTTCAGGGTGTTTGCGGCTTTATTAATAACTCTTATGCTTGCGTGTGTAAACTAACCGTGCGAACTAGTAAACTAACCGTGCGAACTAGTATCAGCTTTTTATTTAGATAACTCTTACTTTGTAAATCCCGACTGTTAGTAGTTTTGGCGTTATGCCGATGCAAACCGTTGTGACGACCGATTTGTCCAGTGGCTAGAGACTCTACTACGAAATCAAAGGGTCGTGGGTTCGAATCCCGCAAGGTACAATCACTTGTGTGATGAGCAGAAATGATTGTTTGCGATTCATGGATGTAATATTCGTATCAATGTATGTTTATCCATTATCTAGTATCCATAGCAAAGGGTATCCTAGTTTGGGACTAGATAATTAGTGTGAATTGTCTCGAATCCATTTATTTATGTTTGAACATATGTTTTTACTGAGTATTCATCTGTCAATTAGCTCAATGCTGTCGATTTGTAGATTGTCTGAAAACTAATAACTTTCGATAAGTTTTAAATATACGTAGGTGCTTATATTGAGAGGCCTGTAAAAGATTGAATCTCTCTCAGCAGAAATACTAAGCTTATACGTATTTTACTTATGCTCAGCTTCATCGTTTTGTGAGTATGACTGTACAGCTGTGCAGGGCTTACGTACAAATTTAGTGTCATTTTTGCGAGTGAAAAAGTGCCGCCATTTTTGCGTCACACCACATATAGGGATTGCAATGCTGGATCGAGCAATCCAGCATTCCAGCTGGATCCAGCTCATTTTCGTGCTTGCAATATCCAGAATCTGATGCTGGATATAGCGTGTGGATCCGTAATCAGCTAATAACAAGTAACTGTCTTTCCGCGCGAAAACGCCACAAAACTTTACTTTGCCGATATGTTAACATAAAACCTAACTTTAATTCATAATAAAATTATTTGATGACTCTCAAACCAACTAGCATAGAGGCAGAAAGCACCTTTTCCGTATCCGGGCATAGAGATACATATAACTCAATGCATCCGAGTATATATTAAGAAGTCCTTTAAGAAGTAGGCTGGGAAATAAGACTATCAATATAATATCATAATATCATGTGCTTTTTAAGATCTTAGTTCCAGATAAGTTAAAAAATACTGTAACATAATTCATTCTTTGAAAGACTAGTCAAGGTTTAAATCACATTATAACTTCTACTTTTATTATGAGTTAACTACAGATTTTATAAGTAGGACACGCCATTTTATTTTGAAAATTCGTGAGACTGAGAAACAGAGACTATATACGAGTAGTAAGTAAAATAGGTAAACTAGTACACCATCAAAGTAAGCGAAAATTAAAAATTTATTATCAATTAATCTCATATTTTACATTACATTTATTATTTAAAAAAAAGGTAAGCCATAATAATGACTAGATTTCCCGCCCGCGACTTCGTCTGCGCGGACTACTATTTATCGCGAATGAAAGCATCCTACGTTCTTCTAAGATATTAAAAGCCAATGCAAAAGTAGGTATACCAAATAGGTAAAAGCAAAAGCTAATGCAAAAGTAGGTATACAGGTAGCACCAATGCTCTTGAAGTTTTTTGACAGACTTGTTATTTCGTTTCCAAGGCAACCGTTCCTTACAGCGAGTAATCAACATTTTCCAGTTTTCCCATGGAAACTTACAATTTTCCTTGACAAAAAGTATGCTTTGTTTTATTCTAGGGTATAAGCTATCTCCTCTCTAAATTTCATCAAAATCCGTTCATCCGTTATTGCGTGAAAGCTCCCGAAACAAACAAACAAACAAACAAACAAACAGACAACGTTTCACTTTTATATATTGGTATGGATTATTATTTGAGATAAATTGATTATACTATTTATGATTATTATTTATTACAAGAAAATAACAAGAATTATTATTTGTGATAATAATCATTACAATATGGCCATTGGACCATCATGTAATTAGTCACATTTAGGATGGTATAACTCTGAACGACCTAACAATTGAGATGAGTCATCCTAGTAACAAATGTTCTCTATAAAAAGATCTCTCATTTGGTACTTAATTTATTTTTATTGGAAGAGTGGGGCAAATATGCCCATTATCCTTTGTGCATGCATTTAAAAGTTATGGTGGAACAAAGAAACTTACATACATACAAACATACTTACATAGTCCAATATATCGTACAGAGGTCAAACTTTCTCTGGGGTTCACGAAGCGGAGGCTTTCGCTAGCTTTTTCGCTAGCGTTTTTTTGCCTGACTTACCACTCCTAAACACCGAAATAGCATACACCTCTCATACAAGTTGTAATAGTAACTATATAAATATATTTAAAATTACACCCGGTGATGTAATATATGGAATAAATAAGCTGAAGCCGAGTAGTTCTATAGGTCCCGACAGTATTCCCCCTACGGTTCTTAAACAGGTGAAAAAATGTTTACGCCTACCTCTTAGCCATATTTTCAATCTTGCGTTGGCAACAGGAAAGTACCCACTCCAATGGAAACTTTCAAGAGTCAGTCCTATACCAAAAACCTCAGACAAATCCAATGTAGAAGAATATCGACCAATTGCTGTTTTGTCTTCTCCAGCAAAGGTGTTCGAGAGTATACTCCACAAATACATTTATGCGCAGGTGGATAAATATCTTTGCCACGAGCAGCATGGCTTTCAACCAAAGAGATCAGTAGATACTAACCTTCTGACTCTTGTAGAGTTTATTTCAACTAAGCTTGACAGAGGTTCTCAGGTAGACGTGCTCTACTTTGACTTCCGGAAGGCGTTTGACAGGGTCAATAATGACATACTGCTGGCAAAACTTTGCAACATCGGCTTTGCCCCGGGACTGCTCCGGCTTCTTGCGGACTACCTCCGCGATCGCCAGCAGTTTGTCAGACTTGGTTTGTACGAGTCTAGACCCTATCATACGCGTTCCGAAGTGAGTCAGGGCTCGATACATGGGCCTCTTTTGTTTTTACTTATGGTTCATGACCTCCCCACATTTCTACAAAGCTCGCATTGTTTGCTCTACGCGGATGACTTGAAGCTCTTCAGTGAGGTGAGGTCAGAAGTAGACTGCCAAGTTCTTCAACGTGACGTCGATGCGGTTTTCCAATGGAGTATCAGGAACGGGATGGAATTCAATGTCTCTAAGTGCTACGTTATGACTTTCGGTCGAATGTGGCACCCAATAAGTTACGACTATAAATTAAATGGTGATAGCGTAACTCGTTCGCGAACTATGAAGGATTTGGGTGTCATATTTGATCAGAAGTTGACTTTTCATGTTCACATAATTACGCTGGCGAAAGAATCTTTCAGGCGATTGGGTTTTATCCCGAGAAATTCCCGCGACTTCAATAATCAGCACGTGATAAGACTTATTTTTGGGGCACTGGTACGCTGCAAATTAGAGAGTGCAATGTGTGCGTGGAACCCACACGAAAGCAAATATGTTCTTCTGCTTGAAAAGGTACAGAAAGCTTTCCTTAGGTGCCTTTACAAGCGCAACTAAGGTAGGGATAGTACCTTTTTGGTACTATCCCAACCTTTACCCTACAAAATTTCTTTTGAGATGTTTAGGATTTAATTCATTGGAAGTCAGACGGGAAACAAAACAACTAACAGTTATGTGTAAAGTGCTTCGAGGTTGTATGGATGCTCCAGATCTGCATTGTGAACTGTCTGGGCTCTTTGCGCCTAGTAAGTATAACTGCAGCAGAAGGCACAGACTGTTCGACGTTCCGTCTAGTCGCACAGCGGCGCGTTCTAAATCCCTTATACCTCGCACCCTCTCTGCACTCAATGCTCTCCTGGTCACCAATCCAGATTGCGACTTGTTTGCGGATGGATGGTTGAATATATTTTCAGTGTGCTTGCGTTTTTGTGAGAGAGAGTGAATGGAGTTGTGTATGAATGTAATTGTACCTATGATTTAATCATTTTATTAATATATTTTTTTCACTGTGTAAATATTGTAAATATTATTGTAATTGTAAATATTATTATTTGGTCTTCATTTAATATTATTTGTTATGAGACCGTTTTAATTGAAATAAATAAATAAAAATAAAAATAGGTACAATTGGATTGCAATCCTTTACCACAGAGTATCTTTTAGATAAATTTTCATACAGAAAATTTAATAAAAAGGTGTTGGACATAGTCGAAGTTAAAAATAACACAAACAGAGTTTGTGTTAGGCATAGGCATTTTGAAATTTACTTATTATGTACTTTTTGTCAACTTTTGCAAAAATAGCACAAATATGCAAACGTAACTGAAAACATGTGTATCAAAAGAAAACAATGACACCAAATCCGTCTTCCAAAATAAAATAACGAGCCACATTCACGCACGATTGACAAAAAGCTAAGCCTCCAGCACAGAGCGATAATACGAATATTATAGCCACATGTAGCGCGTACGAGGAAATATATGTAAAATCTACAAAGGCTGGGGGCGTTTGATCTTGGAATAGAGAGATTTTCAATTTGCATCGTATTCCTGGAGAGTTGAAAATCGATAGCAGTGGTATTTCGGGTTTCGAGTTCAGTATCGATCGAGCATTGAAACGAGACAGCGTGCATTGGCTGATATAGTTTCGATCGCGGTCGCAATTATATGTTTATAGATTTTCTCAATAAACTATAACCAACAAATACATAGACTTCAAGTATTGTACGCAATAAATTGCAATGTGGTACACAAATATCGGAACAATCGAACCGTCAATATCGAATCGAGTTTCCGTAATACCACCGACGAACATCCAAAAGGGATGCATGCCCTCACGGAAATCACTCGAATATTTCAATAAAGAGACGACAAACCGATCTACATGACGATGCTTCATGTTTTTTTATTTTAAAATACTAGGATTCTTGAATGTCTGAGTGGCGGTGGTGATGTGAAATCGATTAGGGTATATAATAAATTGCAGATGTGAAACGATCGTGATCGTGTTCATGCAGCACCTGACGATTAGCGATTGAATTCATGTCGATGGTGATTATTCTATTTTACACTACATCATTACATAGATAGAACCGTATCTGGGTGGTTATTTTAGAATTGAAATTATACAAAGCGCCCTTCAAAACAGCGAATATCACGTGCCAACAAGAGATGGGCTAGCCAGCGTGTTGAATAAAGCCTATGTTATACCTACAAGAAAAGATATATGTTATCAATGCCCCAAATATGGGAGTCTTCAAGGCTGATATGTGGTACATCTTGCTAACGTCTTTCGCTTCGGCTTTAACTTTAATTTTTTAACTTTAATTCGCTGCGGATAAATTACCAATTCCAACGCATACCAGGTGCAAACCATACACCGAAACTACCTGGTGCACTTAATGATACTTACGATCGTAGTTCCAGTTCAATGCAAACTACTCGTCGACTGTGCAATCTCAAAACCTCCTAAGTGACTATAAGTTTTTTTGGGAAGCCAAAACCACATCAACGTGGAGTGATGTATGTGAACCCTTAATTTTTATTTATTTGCTTGTTGCGGTTCAATGTATTTAATTTACAAACCTAGCAGTAACTAAACATGTAACGATGCTCATGTGTCATCTAGTTTCAACGCTGAAATAGCTAGGTATGACAACAATTTATTTTCGATTAAATTAATACATAATATTATGAAAATTTAAAAAACTGTTTCTTTCAAGAATGTCACTTGCTATGTTTTAAAATAGAAGAGCCGAGTGCAAGTGTAACACTTGCAAACGCGAGTCAATCTAGCGAGGTGCAGTGCGACAATCGTTTCCTTCTCTAACTTCATTGAAACTGCATTTAAAGTAAATATGAAGAAGTTATGAAGTTGCGACTGTGTTTGTGAGGTTTATTTTACTTTGTAAGTTGTATTCAAGTGTATTGAAGGTTGAAGATCTTTAAATACTTAAAGACAGGAGTGTAAGTTATATCAAACAGTACACGACAAAAAGTTTATGATTTGCTTTTGAAAGCAATTCATAAAAACTGTTCACAATCCAGATGCACGAGCGCTCGCTTTGAGCTTTTAATTGCACTTTATCAACACTGGCCTTTACTTTAAAGTCTGTCTGTCTGTCTGTTCGCGCATCACGTTAAAACTACTAGACCGATGGCCATGCGATTTTCACTATTGGACAGCTTAGGTTTTGACTTAAAATTCTGGCGTACTTGGTATCTCAATTCAATGAGCCAATCAAATTAGAAAAAAAAAAACTAAATCTATGAATTTTAAAAGTGTGGAACTTAGTTTTGAAGGCCAATGTATATGAAAATAAAAAATGTAGTTACATTTTGTTATCTGATATTAAGTTTAGTTCATTCTATGGTTGTCTTTATAGATATTTTATTTCCAGAACTTTCTTTTGCTGGTTCAGTTTTTTTTTTTAAAGCAGCAATTTTTTTGTAGTGCCTCACTTTATTTTGTGGTATTTTCTTTATTTCTGCCCTTCATCACAAAATAAATAATATGTCTTTGAATATGTCTTAAAATTAGATTGAAAAACCTACTTGGGTAAATTTCCTTACATTTAGTGAAAATACATCTCGTAAAATCCCTCATCATCATCATTGGCCTGTATTTGACGTGGGCCGCTTCTAGTGGACGCCACTGAGCACGATTTTTGGCTCTCGTGATCCAATTCCTGCTAGTTGATTTTCGTAAGTTGTCAGTCCACCTGGCTGGCGCTTGGTCCCACACTACGTTTGCCTAAACGCTTCTTCACTTTAGAACTCGTTTTGTCCAACGGTTGTTGGTTCTTCGAGAGTTGTGACCAGACCATTGTCACTTCAGCTTGTTAAATGACTCCTTGGAAAATCCCTGAACTGACAAAATTACCTTAGAGTATTTGCTTTAAAATCACAGTAAAATATAGTTTACGAAATGTTATAAATTGTAAAGAATCCAAGGCCATATAATTAATTTTTCTCTCCGAGTCCGAGGATCCATTAAACCGGTTTTATGGGAAAAATGATAAGTTCTTCTGAAATCCCATAAAATAGAAGATCCCGGGATCCCCCATAAAATGTTTTGTGTCCATACTTTTATGGCGTTTTGATCACCTATTAAGGAATTTACTTGTTTTAGTTTTGAAGTGGCTCTCACTTTATGGGAAAAATTGTTAATGACTTGTCGGTACAAATGCCTTAATAATTTTTATCGATGAAGTTTATTTAAAAAAAAATAGAAGTTTTTTATTTTACAATGGGTTTTTTTTATAATATTCGGGATAGAGACTATTATAATGTATGTCCATGAAAATCCCAACTCCGTTATTATTAGTAATAATTATTTGAAATAAAAAAATCGATTACAAATAGATATACTATAAACTACTGACCCAATTTTGATGTATAGGGAAACTTTAAAGTGTAGTACCATTTCGAATAAATAAAACCAACCAAGTGCGTCTCATACACGCATAAACTTAGGGTTTTGTAGCTGGGAGCTACATAACCGACCTGTTTTTACGATTGGATTGGATCTTGCACAGCTATATCTTGTAAATTAATAAACACTAGATAGCCGTGATAATGTTATTAATAAATTCGTGTTATGCGCTAGGGTGCTAGGCACAGACCACGGTGCTAGCTTTTTTCAGGTCTGTACTTTATGAGGGGATTTTATTTTGTATGCAACTCAAGCAGAAAGGTCACTTTAGAAACAAATATTTCGTAAACAGAAAACAACTTTCAAAGAAACCTTATTAACAGAGTGAGAGCGAAGCGTCTCTGTTTCAGCTTGGGCAAAAATGCTTTCGTATGTCCGGTGGGTGTCCGGCTGTTCTTCTCTACAGGTCACATTTCTTAATCGATTCTCGTGAAATTTTGTGATCATGTTCGATAATTATGTTTTTTTTTGTACATTCAGTTATTCGAAATTTTTCATAATGGCGGACGTAAATAAGTGGGCTGAATAAAAATGTTCTGAATATTCTGAATATGAAATTTATTCAGTTTTAAGCTACGCAAGACAGACTCGCGAGGTCTACAGCTCACGGAGCCACTAGTTATAATTTTAAAATATCTATACAACGAGACCCCATGTGATGGGGTACAAAACTTCAACTTTGTAATGTTAATAGTTTCTGAATAAAATATCTGTAACATACAGACCGACAGGCGAACATGCATGTCATGTCAAAACTATAAAGGTGCCTTGTTTGACTACGGAACCATGCAAATAGGTAATCATCCAAAACTAATGTTGAGAATTGCCGGAGATATAACTGAACATAATAATGTACATACGAGTACATATAAAAATAAGCTCCTGGAGTCGATTAATAATATGCATATATGTATGAGGTATAGAACTCGATTTCAAACTATGGTTAGCTTGTTTCAAAGTATCAAATTATTCAATCAAAATTTAACCGCCACGTGCGCTTTATTTATCGAACAGCAGAACCTTCCACCCCGGTGCAATACCTAGATATACCTACTTATTATACATCTATATGTTACCCATATAAGCCCATACATTAAATTGTCCCCCATCCCAAGGTGGACAATAGCGAGATATTGGCATTCCATGCCACAATACCACCATTGTCGACGAGCTAATGATAGATCGAATCTCTGCTATATTGATTCCCTAATATATTGATGCCTCGATAGTTGGATGGTTTGGCGTAATGGTTTCAGCGTGAATGGGCGATATTAGAATTTATCTAACACCGTAATATTATGTGTCTACCTTCTATACTTGGCAGTAAGTATCAAAAGTTTTGATGGGTCTTTTGATTCAAAATCAACGATGGGTTGACGACATAGAGAAGCACTCTGGTAAGACCTAGACCAAATTAGCTCAAACCAGAGATAAATGGCGTAAGAGAGGCTTATGCCCTGCAGTGGGTGGAATAAGCTGCAAATTATGATGATGAAGTAACAAAAAGCCCGTTACAATAAAGCAAAAAATAAAAGTGTGGTCTTGTGGACTTCAAAATAAGCTGCTGAACAACATTTAGCATCTTATAAGATATTTTAGTCTGTGTGACTGCAAGTTTGTTCGCGCATCACGTAATAATTACAGACCAATTTTAATGTGGTTGCCTTTAGTGGATAGAGGTTTTGTCTTAAATCTGGTGCATGTAGGTAGGTACATTTTATCTCAATCCGTTGAGTAGAATCCGAGCTATATATAAAAAACGGTTATCATTTTACGGTTAAACCAAATATATATTTTATAGTTTTTTTTAGTGTACTTGCTTACTCCACAGAAAAAATACCACACGAGCAGAGCAGCGATGCGTTCAAAGGTAATAAACCGTACATACGAGTAGTCCGCGGCTTTTGAATCTTTTGAGCGGACTTCATCAGACTTGTTGCTAACTTTTTGATATGTTGAATTACTTTACGAATTTTCAAGATATTAAAGTATAACATAGAAGAAATAAATATGGAAACTACATTTAGACTAACTGCCTAATATTGTAGGCACTTAATGTAATCTAATCATTACTTTCAATATTAGCTTCTTTTGCTTCAATAATACGCTGTTATTAATAAAAATGCCATTTTTCTGTTTTTTGGTCAATAGGGGCTGTGTAATGCAATAAAAATATCATTAATCTAAATTGCGACGAATATTGTATTTGTTTCCATTCAATTGATAAAAACGGACAATAATTGGACATCATTCACTTTCGTTACCTATTAAATGGCATCATAGATATTTGGCGTGTTAGGTTAGATAGGTCGCGTCATGTGAAAATAGCGCTGGAAGCTTTCTTTCCACTTTTGGAGGAGGTGAGCTTGCGCATGGGTACAGTCGCGCACAAAAGTACTAGGTCTATTGTTTTAAATAATTATTAATTAGCCTTTTGCTACCAAATGCACTACCAAATAACCACCAAATAGACCGATAAATCGCTTAATGCGCAGCCTAATCGCCAGCGTTCTTTTTACACGACGTGACCTGTATAGAATGTACATACATAGTAGTTCTGCGAACAGTAGACCTCGCGAGCACATACTTTTTGCAACAATGTAGCGGTGCACAGTACCGCCATCTAGGTAAACCAATATTAATAACCAAGGCCCTCCAGAAATCCTTATCTAGTAGGTAAAGAGCTGATTCCACGTGTAGAAACCTAAAAGTGAGCAATTTACTGCATTTTGAGGAGCTATTCTGCTCATCACGCTGAAGATCCTCATCAGACTTTCACCAAATTTTTATGAGACTAACTTGAAGTTACTACCTTTCAAATAAACAAGACATAAGTTCAAAAACTAAAACCCGACTACGGTCGGGTAAAAAATAGCCAATGACACTCTTACGATGAAGAGGAATTGATTTATACCTCGGTTGTCAAAATCAGATGTTTTTTTTTAGTTTGAACACATAACCCTTACTTTGACTTGCCGTAGTCGGGTAAAAAAATAGCCTATGACACTTATACATGAATACTAATCGATTGACACCTCGCTTGTTAAAATTGTACCAATAAAGGCTATACTATGGTGGAACATCCACATATATACATACATACATGCATAGACTGTTAACTTCATAATCCTTCAGTAGTCGGGTAAAAAATAACCATCGAAATCGGATCTAATAAGGCGGAGATATTCAGTATCCCTCTTTTTTACCTTTTTGGAGGAAGTGGATTTTAGATTGGGGACCCCCAATAAAAAATCCCTGATGACAAAAAAAAAGTTAGATCAAATTTCGTCCAGATCAATTGTAAAATACGACCTGTACCAACAACTGACAGATGAAAGCAAATTGATTGTACTTGAAGCAAGACTTGAACTCGCTTTGCTCGTTCAGTCAATTAATAAGTTAAACAATCAGATTCCTAATAGGTGCTTCGTTAATACTTCCAAATAGAAGAGGACCGTATAGTTCGCTTCGTTCGATTCTCCCGCCAGAAGCTAATGAACGTTTACCGCGAGAGTTGATACGTTTTCATTTAGAAAAAATACTGTTTCTTCTGAGAAAACGTTAAAAAAATATTCATGTACACATTTCTTAAATAATTCTCTATTGAAATTTCATGTGCATTTTTTCGCAAAAAGATTTAACTAAAAAAACATGTCCACCATCTTGGATTCGAAAATGGAGTTCATTTTCGTTATAAGCACCCCGATAAGCCGAAATCGATTATTACCAATCGATTCCACCCATATTATATTACTAAAAAAACATAGATAGATAGATACTCTTTATTGACACCAAGAAAATAAAACGATACAGACAGGAAAACACTTAGATTATAGGTACAATGGGCGGTCTTATCGCTAAAAGCGATGTCTTCCAGACAACCTTTGGATGGACAGAAATGATTGATTAACAAGGACGGTGGTGTAGCAATATAGAAATATATAGGTGAAAATAAGATTTAGACTATAAATAGGCATAAAAACTAAATAATTTACAATATTTACATACTATAAACATGTCCATTATCTTGGAAAGAAAATGGATATATTCTTAAAATTATCTAATGTCATAATTCAAAAATTACTTCTTAAGTTTACCTATGTAAAATATTAACGTACTCGTAAGTGTAAAAAGTGCTACATTTTGGCATAATCTCTAAACATTGGTAACACTCGCATCAAACGCGTTTAGTTAACGGGCTTAGTGGCTTTATTAACTAAATACTATAAAACATAAACTAATACATTAAAAAACTGACCTATTACACACTGACATTACTGGCTCACAGGTAGCCCTAATGTTCTAGCTCACTACCAGTTGGCAGCATACCAAACATGCTAGCGGCATTGCCCCGCTGAATGAGCAGTTTTCCATAAGGTATTGGCAGTTTAGTTCTTTCATCGTCAAGAGATGGCGCTCGCGTAACTTTTGGTATTTACTCAACTGAACGTAGTAATCGAAAGCAGGTAAAAATAGTGTTTTACCGTAAAAATACACAAACCACGAGCGAATCAAACGAACGACAAGTTGTTTGTGACATTGGCAGTTTTGTCATTTTCAGATTTTATTTTCCCCTTTATTAAAGCAGATAAATTAAATCCACATAATACGGTCCATTTTCTTTGTATCATCATCAGCTGTAATTTATAATATAGAATATCAAGAAGGTAGAAAATACTACCAATAAAAACTATTAGTAATGAATTTGTTACAAAACTGACGCACAACTTGCCATAAACAAGGGAATGCATAATGTCATACCCGTCAGTATGCGTATTTCATAATCTTTGGTCATATCCAAGGAAGTTATATGTACTTATAGAACTTCCTTGGACATACCAAACTACAGTACTGTTACCAAAACTGTCACCAACGCCATCTAGCAAGAGATAAATAATGTTATAATGACACTTGGAAAACCGCTCATTGCAATGCTGATTTGAGCCAAATAGCTACCAGCTTAAATCACGTGTAGCATCAACTAGTGCTCAGAAAGGTTTTGAAAATACGATGAGCTCCTGGTTTCCACTGTCCTAGTCTCAATGTCTCAACACCAAACGGCTCAAAAATATGTAACCACTACCGAGTTTAGCCTATTTTCGCGGCTTAGGGGAAACTCGCCTCTGGGCTGCAGCCCGGCAGAATATAGTAAGGAATAGCTGGGATGAATGTATGGGCCAGTTTCCACTGAGAAAAAGTAACGTGGTAAGCTCGAAACAACCTATTTAATCATTGATTGTACGATCAAACGACTGATTGTAGCTATTTTTTTTGTTTGTGATTCTACTTACGATATCGAGTTTTCAATGTATAATTGCTAGTTTTTTTAACCTAAATCACATATAGTACTAGCTTTCCCACCCGCAAACTCGTCTTCGCGGACTACAGATTATCGTGTAAAAAATGTTCTTATAGGATATTAAAACCCAATGCAAAGTAGGTATAGCACCAATGCTCTTGATGTTTTTTGACATACTTACTTGTTACTTCGTTTCCATGGCAAGCGAGTAATCAACAGTTATCCAGTTTTTCCAGTTATCATGTAGTTACTTTTTTTTTTTTCGAAATAAACTAATAAAAAAAACACGGGTGCACGTTAATGGTTAATATTCCACCAATATTACACATTTACACACGAAGAAACACGAATTTGAGAAAATAATTTAAAGCAAGACTCGGATTCGTTTCCCCGCCGAAAAATCTATAGAGTATACTGCAGCCGATACCTGAGCCAGCGCCCATAATTAATTGAAATACGTTATTGGTATTTTATTTCTGATAAGTATTATAAATACGAAAGTTTGTAGCAGTGTTATTATGGTTAATGCTTACACTCAGTGCTAAAACGGCAGAACAGTTTTTTTTAAATTTGGTAGGTAGGCCTATGTAGACAATTTAAGTCAAGGAATAAAAATGAATATGAATGATAATTTTTATCCCAGAAAATCGTACTTATTATTGATATGGTTCTTGAGGGATAGCAATAAAACGTAACTCATCATCCATAGCTTGTGATCATAGTCAGCGTGGGTGAAGCCGCGGAGCGCCGCTATTACAATTCTATGGCACTGGACTCTGGATACAACACTATAAGAAACTGCTACTAAAAATATGTGACTTCCTTTTCCCCTCTGGAAAGATACCCACAATCTACTCTTATTCCATGTTCTAAAACTGCAATATTATGTTAGCGTACACCCATTACGAAGGCAGAAAAACTCAGATTTATTATTAAAACGGAAGCAATTGCTGGCTCTATACTTCTTTTCTCCTTTATTATGCGAGTAAGAGTTTAGTGTGCATAAAATATCGACGCTTACCTGGCTGACGATTGTTAAGACTTTTAGTATGCTGATACATTGCAGAGTTTTTTTTTGTTATATCTACTTTTTATGAAAAACTGCACTGCTTAATGCCTTTCATAGCGCGTGCCACAGAGCACGATCTTCGGTTCTTCTCACGTATTGCTGCTAGTGCTTTTCTTATTGAGTTCATAATTCTTAAAACTTAGGGTGATTGTGATTTTGATGTACGGATATATTAACCTCATATCTCCAGGAACCAATTTTCAAAATTGATTTCTATTACACTTACACTTTCAGGATTTCAGGATTCATTACCAACGGGTCATTTGTAAAAGCACCCATTTCTACTTCAATGTACCCTGTTCTGTGCGGTGGGCCTGGCAATAAACATGTTATGAAGAGGTTTCCTCCACCCATCGTAATTTAGCCGTGTAATGGTGTGGTTTAAATACGAGCATAGTATTTTCACATTTGCATAAAACAAGAGTGCTTTCGTGTTTCATGTGCTGCAAAGCTCATCAAAATGCTCCGTCATTCACAAACATCATCGCCTTGAGTCTACCTCTCAGTTCCCGAAATTACCTGAATCTGTATCCTATTAAATGATCCTACTAAATTGATACGGGAAATGACGTTAGCAATCGCACAAATCGGTTCATAACGCCTGCCGCCGCGCCGGGCAGCGTGAAACGAGGTTACTGCCCGGAGTGCTGCCAGGGACGTATTTTACCCGGTAAGAGTGGTGAAATATTTTTGTAAATATTATGGGATAAATCTTCTTCTTCCAATTTCATCTTCTAACGAAAGTTGAAGATCAATAAAGTGTCTTGAATCTTCACTACGGCTTGAAAAAAAGATCAGGTATTTCTAATAAATCACTGTAGTCGCTTTAAAAGCTAGGATTTTTCCTTCTGTATAGACTTCTCTTCTTATCCTGGAATATCAACTACAGCACGGTCAAATAGGTAAATAAGAAAACAAACAGGGAATGTAAAATAATAGTAGGTTTGCTTTGTTTGTCGTATGAGGTAATGATGGTCTCTGGTGTCAGAGTTCATCAGGCCGCCTGAGGGACTCACATGGCTGTACGAGTTCTATTAATTAATATCCCCCTTGTACATTTTATATAATATATTATAGATAATAAAAGTAATATGAATTTTATTCAAGAGCCTAAGTTTTTGTTGAAATAATATATGATTCATTGCCGTGAGCATAATATTATTTGGCAGTTTTTCGATTCATCTAGCAACCCTGTCCAAGAATCGAATCTGGTCCCAGCTTGCTGCACCGTATTAAATTTTCGATAATGTCGTCTTCAAAGCTGAAGGAGATTGCATACGGCTGCATGCATCTGGGGCTGGCATTTTGTTAAGGGGCAGATAGGGGAATCTTTGTACAGTGTACACTGACGTAGGTATATAGCTTTATATTACGGATTTGTGGACGTAACTACTTGTGTTGCCATTCTGAAATAATCTCACAGCTTTATGTGCATAGCTGGAAAGCAGATCGCATTTCTAATCTGGTAATAGTACAATCATTTTGAAAATGCTTAAAAGGTTTTTCTTGCACCACAAAGCAAAAGTAGTAATAATTTATATATTGTTCCAATAATTTATATCTACATTTATAAAAATGTGGGTAGATTGAGTTCCTATTTTGAAATAACAAGCAAGTTGAATTCGCCAATGGATGTGCCGTGCGGTTCACGGGTCAAGCCAGAGCAGTCTATTACCGCAATGGATTGCACTGCACTGGCCACTCCAAGCTGAAAAAGAAAAGAAAAACATAAGTTCGATTAGAACTTTGCTAAGCAATAAAATGTTGGCTATCCTTCCATGTAGTAATTAAGTTGAGGTCAACTTTACCCAAGGTATATTCAGGTAGTCTATTAATTAATGGTTTATTCAGCCTGCTACGCTAGTAGTAAACATGATTACTTTCCCACTATATTTAAAGGATCAAAGGAGCTTCATGGCAACCTATTTACCTACAAAGATTAATCGGTAAAAAGAGATGTCCAATTAAAACTACACGTTGACACTCAGCTTCGATTTGCAATGTAAAAAGAAAGCTTTGATGTAAGATTTGCAATGTAAATCCTAGTGCAATCCATTAGCGCCGGACGCTGGGCCGTATCTGGTCCCTAATGAAAGCAACAGCCTGACTTAAATCAATCAGCTTGCATGGACTGGCCTCGTATATAGTAAGCGGATTTAGATAATTAGGTCAGGTGTATATATTGACGCATAGGAAAAATACTTAAGGGGGATTTCATCACGTTTAAATTGTTTCGCATTGAGCGAAGACGTAACGAACACGTCTAGCTACACGATTGTTATAGTGCTCGGCGGCTTCTGCAAGAGTCCTGAATCCCGCACATGTGGCGTCAAGAAAATAGTTTTTAAATCTAGGTACATTAATGCGACGAGCTCAACGCAGTGCCTCCAAGATTTTTATCCAAAATTCTGAGTAGAACTGCAGTTATTCTGGTCAAGCGATCGACCAGATTTTCTCGCTACACAGTTGATAATAAATTACATTACTTGTTTTATGTGGGTAGTGCTAACACAGTTCCAAAGGTAAAGTGAAATAGTTTGTAAACTTTAATCAGATTCGTCTTTCAAGAATTATGACGGTCAATCTAGAGCCCTTCGGGAAATTTGATGCAGTATCGATTGGTTATAACGATGGGACTTACCAGACACCTATCGATAAAAAGTGAATTTCACAAAAATACGTGTGTGGAGTGGAAACTCCAAAAAATACGACAATACCTTGCAGCTCGTGCCGCTCATAGTCCTATTGCAGTGTATTACATTACAGATTGACAGACAACCAAACAAAACAAGTCAGTGTAATAAACAAACAACACAACAAAGCAAGACAGTGTAAAAGATTTTGAGATGATACAAATTGACAATGGAAACGATGGATTATATTTTCATATGTGTATTTAGAAGTTACGATTAATTCCAACAAAGTAGAAGAAAATGAAATACTTGTCTATCCAGTACAGTATTCTATAGTAGTGTATGTTTTTTTCAGTTAGTTAGCTGTCACCTGGGCCCCAATTCTACTAAAACAATTGTAATGACATTTATCAACAATGTTCGCAAAATGTTCGCTTTTACCTCTTAAAAGTAGTAGAAGTGAAATATTTTTATATTTTTTGAATTTTGAGTTTTTCTTTTTTGGAAATATTTTATTTTGAAAATTTTCCAAAAATTTTCTTTTCTATCACTTTTAAGAGGTAAAAAGCGAAAATTTTGCGAAAATTGTTGACAATTGTCATTAAAATTGTTTTAGTAGAATTGGGGCCCTGAACCTTATGACAATGGATGCCAAATGAAGAAAGCACTTTACTAGAGAAGGAGTTAATTAAACATAATTTCTTAATTTCTTCTCTCTCATATTCTGGGAATGCAGTCTCGACATCGAGAGTGATTGCAAACTGTTTTCAATTGACTTTATGGCGTGCCTAAGTAGATAAAATTATCGACACGATTAATTCTGTGTGTCCCATCACTATAGCACCGCGGGCCCGGGCAGGATTACACATCCGGACTGAATATTTGCAGGTATCCTCTTATGTCCCGGCAAATATTCGTACGCTTTCATTCCGAATGGAGATTGGCGATAGTTCAGAATTACCCGCTGAGACTGCAGACCTATGTAGAATAGCTTGGAATATTGTTAGTCATTTACATTTTAGAGGTCCATCCATACTTCACTTCCATACTAACACTATAAAAGCGAATGTAGCTACGATTGTTTGACTCTCTGTCTGTCTGTTTATTACCTTTTTACGACTAAATGGCTGAACAGATATGTTCAACAGATATGAACATATCTGTAGTCTAATAGTAGTCTGATAGGTTGAACAGATATGTTCAGCCATTTAGTCGTAAAAAGGTAATAAACAGACAGACAGAGAGTCAAACAATCGTAGCTACATTCGCTTTTATAATGTTAGTATGGATTAGTTTAGTTTAGTCGTATGTGCTTAATATTTATTTCTGGGATTAAATAACATAAGCATTATTATTAAAGACATGAGCAATTTTTACTGTTTAACACATTAATTATGTAGGTTTCGTTGAGTTGACCATTAGAAAGTTGATGGGAAATATTAAATAAATTGAGATATTTTTTGAATATGCAGGCGTGGACGTAACACCTCGAAATGCCCCATTTACGTTTTAATATACTCGTGCCCATTAAAAGAACAATATGGAAATGTATCATTGTTATAAGCCCGAACACGTCCACTGCTGAACATATGCCTCCTTCTCCCTCCCCAGAATACCATCCAGCGAGTCCCCGCGAGTCTGACGTGTTGTCGGTCCAACTCGTGGGTGGCTATTCTACGCTCCCTCTTTCGGTCCATTCCATAACTAACGTTTTTTCCACAACAGTTATCGGTTCTACAAACTATGGCCAACTTGCTAATTCTGAGGGCAGCGCTGGTAACTGTATTTCTTCTTCCAATTTCCTCAATTCAAATTAAATTGTATCAATTTGTTATAATTCTGGGAAGAATCTTTTTTACTACGACATAACAAGCAAACATTATGACTACAAGAAAACTTGTTTATCCAAAGAGTTTATTGATGACTTAGCGCTTGTTGTGCTTACACCTTTAATTAAAACCATTTCAACTCCGAAATTGATCTAATCACAATCATTACCCTAAATCAAGACCCTACACACATAGGCTGTCCCAAATACCAAAACCGCGAGCCTCAAAGTGCTCGCAACTCCTAATAAGCAACCATTAGCGAAATTGAAGCATCAATCTTTGAGCACCCTCTATGCGCGGTGAAGGTACGCTGAAAACAATATAAGCAAAGATTCACAGTTGAGAAGTGACAACGGCGCGCATTTCTACCTAAAAGAGTAACTTCACTCTCGCCATGAACACGATGAACAAAAATAAAGGAACTGATGGAACAAGAGATGGCAATCCTTTTAAAAAGGTTGCAAATCAAAAGCCGCCCTTCGTTTTCAAGAAAATACAAAAAGCCGTTTTTTTATTCCCTCGCATGACATCGCGTTCTGTATAATATCCAGGAGTAGGATACTAAGGATAGCGGCAACAGGCTCAATATATTGTACAATGGGCGGTTTTATCGCCAAAAAGCGATGTCATCCAATTTGACTTGCTTAGCTAAGAGGACATTTGTAATATCCGCGTCTCATAAATGCTTACATAGCTTAGGCACATTACGCTATCCTATCACATCTGATAAATCGTATCAAAGGTGAAAGTTTGCCCTGTTGCGACATAAATAACGAGGTAGAGCAATAAAGGCATTGTCGCGGCCGGGCGGCTGCAGGAAGGCTCGCGGTGAGGAGACACTGGAAAACAGAAGACTAGCTTCCTATTAGAGGGCACTCACCTTTTCATACACACTGGTAGATTGATAGAAAGATAAGTCTTTATTGGACATCAAAATATATTAAAACTAATAATGTGCTTATCTAGTCAACACAGGATAGATTGAACGGTAGATGGTAGATGGTACGAGCCTAAGAACAATAAAACTTTTTTTTTTTAATCTTTTCTGAAGTTCTAGATAGTTTGGTTAAGTCTCCTAAAATAAATTATTTTAGTTGCCAGGATAATCTAATTATGGGTACGTTGTATTATAAAAATAATTCTATGTTTTAAAATGTATTGTTTGGTAATTCATAAATAGTAGTGCAAATATCTTGTATCGGAAAAAGCGTTCCCTATCTTTCAAATTTTATCTAATGAGAATAAGCTAATACCAAGAACTCCAAGCATTGAAGTTGAAGCTACAGCTTTTTTTAAATTAAATTACATTCTCAACATAATAAAAACCTTTCATATAACCAAATAATTTGATGAAAGGATGATACACAGGATACACTCGTATATGAGTGCTTTATAAATCCAATTTAAATAATTATCGTTTAAGCTCTACTACTGTCATAAAATGTGGTGTGTTGCGGCCGCGTGGCTTGCCGCTGAATCAATTCATGCAGAGCCTGGGAGCGAGGTATCCTTAACTATAGTAGAGTAGGGATGTTTGTATGTAAGTAGAGGATCTGCGGGCTTAGTCTGAGTCCTTGAACAGATTTTGTGTACCATTTTGAAAAGTTGATGTATTTTATTAGTTATTTTATAGATAGAGCGGTGGTGTTCAACTAATGGTTTGTAATTAAAATAAAATAAATTATAATAATTGTGCCAATTATCGATAAAGGATAACGTCATGTCCGGGAAACTAAAAATTCAATAATTCACGTATATCGGAAAAAAGTTTAAAAAAATGAGTCATCCTGTGACGCCTAGCAGATATGTAAACATTTTATTTGCCTCATCATCATCAGTCCGTATTCGTCCACTGCTATGAAATATATAGGTAGGTTCTGAAATATCTCATACACACATGTCATTAATAACCTACCTATCACAACAACAACGCAATTTCATGGAAGGATAAAACATGAAACAAAGCGTACCTAATAGGTGCCGTATATAAGAAGTTAATCTATGACTAGGCGTTAATCTATTTAATTCATAGTAACTATGCATTATCAATTAGCTTGAGAGCTATGGTGGCCTAAAGGTTCTATAGTGCAATTTAGAATCCAACGATACCGAGTTCAAAACCTAGGCTCCGCACCAATGACTTTTATGGTTATGTGCGGTTTTCCATCGCTCCGTGCTTCGGAGGGCACGTTGAGCTGTCGGTCCCGGCTGTTATTGATTAATAGCAGTCGTTAAGCCATGTCAGAGGCCCTTGGGTGGCTTGACAAACTCTGACATCAGAGGCCAGTACTACCTCATACGCGCCAAACAAACAAAACAACAAACATCAATTATTTTTGTCTTTGTCTTTGTTCCGTATCTCTTATCCCTTAAACACAATAAAAAGATGGCGTTACCTCGTACCGCTCGTATGTTTACACATCAAAAATATCGTGCTCGCAATCTAATTTTCTAATCAGACCAACAGAAAAATAATAATAACATCGTCCGATCGATCTGACTAAGCTGTCGGACCACATGTTCAGAGGGGAACATATTGTGTCCACCACTGAAAGACCGTTGCCCGGCTAAGGAAACGGTTTTCCTTCTCAGGTAAAGGCGAGGTAATTTAAACAAGATGGTTAATTCAATAACAAACGGCATTATTACATTAAAAAATATACACATATTTTATCAAAGCTTGGTTCTCTCCCCTTTACTGAGGAATTCTAAATAAAGGAATTTTTCTGCATCAAAACTATGATTAACTCAGCTATTCTTATCATAAGATTTAAATACTCAAATATGATTACAAAATTCTCTTACATAAATAGTACATAAGTTCGGCCTGTCCGATATGAATTTACATTTAGAACTGCAGAAACCTAAGCTAGTAGAAAACTTAGTCAGCAGTTCATCACACGGTCACAACGCAACGGAATACTGTCGTCTATGCCTAAGCACGTTCTAAATCAAGCAAGAGTACTTGCGCAAAAAGGAGTGTGTGTGTAAGGTTGTGTTTCCCAGAAGGATGTAAAACTTTAAAACGGAAAGTATCTTTCACACTGTATCCTAACACGCAAGTAGGCAAAGGCTTCCTTCACTACCGCAGCTTGCTGACACGAAATGATTTGAAACGGACCAACCTGGAAGCTTCCAGGGTCGCCGTACTGTCGAGTCGCGTGCCGCCGCGGATCGCCTCCTTCACTCCACTCGTTCAGCTCCTCGTGCTCTCCACGGACGGTGCCTTCCACTCCTCTCGAACGATTTCTGCGTCTCCCACCGTCGGTGTCTGGTGTCTCTCTCGATCGGTGCCTTCCACGAGACAGATGGTGCCTCCCCCCAGATCGGCGCAACAGCAGCTCGCAGTGATGCTCAGCGGTCGTCCGTCGATGCTCGACTACTTCCTGGTTTTTGCTCTCGTATACTTATTTCGCCGGTTACCAAGTAGTTACGGTTTCTGCGCTTCGTTCTGGACGCTCCTCACTGCGTATCTCGGTCGCTCCGTCCACACCAAAAGACTGCGTGCCCGCTGCTGGCTGCGAATTAAGACCCATAAACACAATGTCGATTTCGCACAGAATCTACTGAAATCCAGGAACAAACAATTTTTTCACCTGCGCCGATCTCAATCACGTGCATACCATAGTATGTTCACATATTGTTTGTTTCACATATGAAACAAACTAATTCACTGTCCTTATTGGAAATGCTCTCAGCAGGCCTTCCTCTTCGTATTTATACGAATACTGTATTTTATGATGAGTAGCAAACTGAAGCCCGAAACATTACATCCGGCTTCCAGAAGCCTCTGGAAACAACACTGCAGCTTGCATCGCAATTCAGACCCTGTCGGCCTAGCTAGACGGGTCACAGTTCTTCAGCAAGCTCCGGTGCAATCCAGTTAAGTTCCGCCGTGATTAACTTGTTTTTTATCTCAACTCCATATAGAAAAAACAAAATGAACTGGAAATTTCTTGTGTTCTACTCGACCCGTCAAAACATTCCATGGTGTGACCATCGCAAGCGATTTGTATATAGTTTTTGACATATGAATCGCTGCCCTCTGAATTTCTGATTTGTTCGCCAACTCAAAGATACGGCTTATGCCGGATTTTCCAAATATTTTACCCTTTGCTTGAAGTTGTCCAGGGCCTGAAAATAATCCTGAAACGTTTATTATAAGGGTATCACCAAAACTTGCTCTACTTTTCGACAGAGGTTTCCGCATCGTTTACACATTCCTTCTAGTTCATGTCTCTCGACACTAGCTGTCGCTGCGTGGATTTACCATTTCAACCATTTGAGCTATGAGATGAAAACTTTGCCTTTCTACTTGCAGAGGCAGATTCAACCATTATCCATGGATTTTTAGGAAGGCAAAATTAACACTCAGTCTTTAGTAAACTTCGCTTTCATTTGATCATTTTATCAACTGGCCGACTAAGAAACGCAGCGGTCGGCCGTTCGGCGTTGCTTACTAAACTTGGAGACTGGTTTCTACTTGAGGAGAAAACGTACCATTAGAATCTTATCTAATCTAATGATAATCTAATCGATCGATCCATTAGATGGCGCTTTTACCAATAGGTCTTGCTAACGCCGGCATTATATGCGATCTCGGAGAGAAGACGCCCCTCCGCGCTAGATGGCGTTGTACCCAATATATTTTATTTAATCGGGATTTATGACAAAACTCCCTTGGAGTCATGATTTAACATGCTACACCACAATAAGTAAGGACCATAAGTCCACCAACCCGCACTGACCAGATTTGTGGTGCTGGGTTATGACTCTAAGCCCTTGCACTTTTTTGAGAGCAGGCTTGTGACCCAGCTGTGGGAATGTAATTGGCATGATGATGATGAAAAATTTATTTTAATCGATATGCAAAGTTGCCCACTTTAAAAATTTCTTCCTCCTTCAATCAGAAAACCCCGTTCTTTCACACATGAATAAACATTTCCCACATTAACACAACAACGACATTAAAACATTATCTTTGCTCGAATTGTTTTAAATTGAGCCGTTCGTCCGTGACAGCTCGGAAATCTCTGAATGCTCGAATCAGCTCTTTAGAACATGATAAACAATAGCTCCTAGCAGAACAAAAGTGCGAGCGTCGATTGTCTCTGGCCCTGTTTGGTGATCTATTAAAATGTGTGATAAACGAGAAACGCCGTAATTCAAATTTTTGGTTATAAATAATTTAAAACTTATTTAGGTACGAATTGATTTAGGGTTCCATACGTCCTAAATGAAAAACGTTTGTAGGATTACTCGTGCGTCTGTCTATTTGTCCGTCTGTAACAGACGGTTTGCTCTGAATCTATTGGACCAATTAGGTTGAAATTTGGTACATATGAATTTCTGTGACCCAAACACAGAGTGTAACATAAATTAATTAATTTTGAATACGGGAGTCAATTAGAAAAAAAGTTTTTACAAACTGCACAGAAATTACTTTTTTATATATAAAAGCGATGGTAGCTTAACGGTTCATTATGAAACATAGAATCCAACTCTACCGGGTTCGGTCCAAGGCTCTGCACCAATTACTGTTCTAAGTAAAGTGAGGTTTTCCATCGCTACGTGCTTCGGAGGGAACGTTAAACTGTCAATTGCAGCTGTTATTGATCAATAGCAGTCGTTAATCCATGTCAGAGGTCCTCGGGGGGCCTGACAAACTCTGATACCAGAGACCAGCAACTACCTCATACGACAAAACGAAAAACTTATAGATTACAGGAAAACGTATAAGAAGTCTAATTGTCTTAAAATAATATGGCAAATCTCTCAATATTGACAGATAATATATTCACCGCACGGAAACCTCTCCACACGAGCAATGGCGAGCATATCCGTTTTTTTTTAAATATTTGAATCAAAAACATCTACTTATTGGTTTACTCATGACCAATAAGTATATGTATTTATGTTATGTAGATGATAGTATTTAACTTTCAAATTAAAAAAAGGAATCATCAAAATTGGATCAGAAATCCCGAAGATACAATCGAATTGAGAACGTTTTCCATTTTGAAGCCAGTGTAAAGTTATTGCTTTTAAAAATCTGTTGCACTGTGATTAACAACATTTTTGTTAAATAAACTGTGTATATAATTATTTATCTTTTATACATAAAATAACATTCGGTAACTCTTTTCAAATAACACACTTTATTATACTGTTTTTCAGACTACTCTTTCTCACCTTCATAATAAAATCTAATAATTCACTGTACTATAAATTCACTATTCTTAATAATAATATATATATATACTGATTACAAATTTGCGTAATATTTAAAGTAGAAGTAAAGTAGAACTTACTAGTCTGAAATCTCAAGACCGAATGACCAAGCCCGTTTTTAAAATCAGTACACTGACTATATATTCTGTTCGGAAACTCAAAAGTCAACTAGCTTCCGGTACTAAAACATTTCTAATAATGGAATTTAAATTATGTAACTATATTTCGTTTTCAAGTCAACTAACTTCCGGTGCTAGTCAATTGATGTTAATAAATATGGTAGCATTTACAGTTATTTTTCAAATATAACAGAAAAAAATCATCTGTTTACAAAATAATTAACAAAAGAATTATCTATTAAATATGTTGCACTGAGATTAACATCTGTTATCTTAATTAAAGGCTAACGAGCGGTAGTTTTGGTTACCGTAACACTGTTCTGCGCACGCTTTGAATAAACTGTATATATAATTATTAAGTTTTTAAACATAAAAACTACCAGATTGAGACAAATGTACAGTTAATGAACAATTAATAAAATTAATCGTATGATGAAAATTGCATTCAAAATTCTGTGCCAAAACAAACCGTTCAATTTAATAGGAACAGCCCATTGCACAAGCATCAACTCAAACATTTGTCTCCCAATATTTCCCCCCATTCATTAACATGTAAGTAGTCAGTGTCCGTTGTCCAGCTGTCCGTCATATCGTAATTAGCGGCAGCCAATTATTTTGGCTCGCAGTGTATTTGTGTAAACAATTTGTAGTTTCGCATCGACGTGAAGTTTAAACTGGTATTGCATTTAGGACAGGAGTTGGGGAGTCAGTAAGTTACGAGTTGGTGTTACTTTGGCGAGACTACTATTTGCCATCTCATGACCGCGGTCCATGCAACTGGATCAAAATCTCAAGATTAGTGATATTTTGATATAATCTGTATTTGTCTTATATTGTTCTAACAGAACTATTCCGATTTTAGCAGTGGCGCCTGCTTGGCTCTTATAATAATTATTATTTATTTAAGAGCATAAAGGCATGGATAATGCGGGTGTAAATCCCCTCATTATTCAAAATTGTATGTGGTACAAAAATACTAGACATTAATTATCACACATTAACAACAGTAATAGTAGGGTTTGAATCCCGCAAGATGCAATCATTTGTGTCATAAGTATGTTGTATGTATGTTTATCCGCTGTCTAGTGCCCAGCATAGTACAGGATGTCCTAGTTTGGGTATAGGTAATTTGTGTGCGAAGAAGTAAGTATGACTAATAAAAGTCATTATGATATTCACATTTTTATTTTATTAAAGCAGTATATTCTTCTATGATATTTGTGACTAAAAACCAATGTTTTAATTATATAATATGTACGATATCAGTATAATTATGTTTTACAAATATTTGTAAAACATTTGTTTAGCTGAAGGTAAGTCGAAGATTTTCACAAGAAACTAGCTACCTAACGCTAACTAGCTAGCGAACACTCCATATGGAGTAGAGTTACATTGTTATTCTATTGGTACTAAACAGCGTTGTCCCGGTTCTGAACAGATTACGGAGTTTATTAACTAGCAAATCGTAAAAAAACTCCCTAGATGTGACTTTAACCATTCAACGCAACTACAACTCGTAATCAAAAAGTCCACCTATTCCTAACCTATAAAGTTTAACTCTCACTGCAATGTTACGTACACCTCGGTGCAAATAAAACTGAACATCGTGCTAGTTAAATTTTCACGAGTCAGTCTGTCGGTCCGTGTTATTCCGAACTTCCTGAACAGTTTTTGAATATTTCAGCAAGCGCTGTTTGGTTTGAATGCTGCCTCTGTGTTGTACTCTTGTTCAAACAACAGAATTTGATACTGGACATAGATGTAGTAGCTACGATCTATACAATATATTTGTATTAGCTGTGCCCGCGGCTTCGCACGCGTGTCATTTCTGTAGGTTAAAAGTACTCTATGTGCAATGTGTGTATCTATATTCCAAGACCTAAAATACCAATATACCAACATGTGATCAAAATTCCTTCAGCCGTCAAAAAGTTTTTCATAGATTGCTCGTTTTCTACTAATCAGATTGAGATACCATTATCCTCTATATACATACTTTTTCGTTCTTATCGCTTCCTTATAATTATAAATAGATAGATATTTGTATTCATAGTTTATAGTAGCGTCATTGTAGCGTCAGTCACAAATTATAAAGTGTTATGTACAAGTATGGCGTCACTAGCGTCGCGTCGCCTATGATCATAGAGTAACAGACATTTCTTACTATCGTTGCCTATGATCCGATTATGACTTATGACAAACTAGGTATCAATAGATTCGTCTTCACAGCAAGAGTAGCATGCGCTATAATTTTTGCTTGCGCAAATTCTACGGGTAGTTCACTATGATAGTAGTCGGTTTTAAGCTTGTGAACTTGAATCTATTTTCGTCTTGTTCTAAGTATGTACCGATATTTCTGTAATTTCTGCGGCAGTTTGAATGATTCTTTTTTTTTCAAAGGTTTTTCCGCAATGGTTCCATTTAAATTTCATTAAAACCGCTTCGGTAGTTTATATAGTAAAATACGTGAGTTTAATGCAGTTGTCCATGAGTAATCTAAATTAGATTTTTTATTCATAATATTTTATAAGTATAAATGAATTTTGAAATGAAAAAGTTCATTGGTAGAATATCTGAATGTCTAATATCACATTCAGTGCAGTTCCAAAGGTATCACGACTGCATTCAACGAAAGAGAAAATTTAATCCCAGCTGGATTCATAGACGTTACTCAAAACATTCAGTTGTGAAAGATTTGGCAGGATGCGCTGGGCAGTTCTTGGTGAAACGTCATTAATATGAAGCTATTATGATCCCACTATAGGGAATCGTTCAATCATCTTTCCCGAAGAGAGTGAAGGACGACTCACGTTTGATAGTGCCGTGTCCAACCCGTGGACTTGGACATAGACTGGTAATAAAATAGCACGAGCATCAAACGGCAGGAAGCGGCAAGGTTTTCTGTGTTGTCTTTGTCATCGATTTTAATGACTTTACTATACTCGCATTTTATTGTCTGTCTACAAAAGTGTAGAGTCACTCTACTTTAGGACCCGGGCACACATAAAATACTATTTGCTGCGTATCTCAGCCCAGCTCAAACCCGACACCGATAATATATAGAGTGTATTCATCATCTAGTACCTATGTGTCATACATAATCCACCAACGTTAAGCACTTGGCCAACGTTAGTGCATATTATAATGGCACACTCACTTGGATGTTGGGAGTTGGTGAATGTCACATTCCGTGTCCTTGAACTTTGAGGAATTTTGAGGGCAATGGACATGTCAGTTTCCTTCACTGGTCGCTCAATTGCTCAAAACGATGAGCAATGGTATATACTCGTATATCGGAAAATAACCTACATTACATTATTTTTCAGCAGTTGTAGTGACGAAACGATCAGGTTATCCGCCTGAAGGTAAGCGCTGCGCCTGCTTATAATCTAGTTCCATCATTTTGTTGTAGAGTTCCTGTGACTACCTTCCGGCTCCATCATCAGACCCTTTATACCACATAAAACCAGAGAACTCATTAAGACAAACCAAATGAGCTTGGACTCATAATTTTTTTTGTAGAATTCCTGCTTAGAACAAATGCAGTGTAACCTAGAAAATTGGATTGTAATAACTTGCGCGCACTGCGCTCATCACCGCGGCGCTATAAGCGCTTGAACCTTGCTCGCGCTTTGGTTTTTAAGCTAGGATATAATCCGGTCACATATTATGTCCAGTAATTTCGCTGGAAACAGAGAACAAACAGGAACACAGTGATGTATGTTAAATATCTGGCCTGTAGTTTTTTGTTTTTCATTAATCGAGAAAAAAATGTCTCAATAAAACCACCTCCATTTCATCCCCGCTCCATCCCTCCCTGAATCTAGTAAATTAGTTTCATTATCACTGTGTCCCAGGTGCTCACAAAGCGGTGTTTTTGGCCCCTCCCGCCTCAGTTCACCGCTGGGCCGCTTTAACTAGCGTTATTACTTTAAGTCTTTAGTGCGACTAACTTGGCGAGTCTTTAGTGTGAGTTACTTGGCTCCTGGGCCCCGATTCTGTAACTAATTAAACCGCGATAACGCAAGTCGATTGCTTGTTTTTTTTTTTTTTTTTTTTAAATATTCTTGTTTACCACTTAAAAGTGCTGGAAATAAAATTTTTGCAAAAATTTTCGCTCTTTGTTTTTTTCCATTTTTTATTTTTTTATTATTTAAAAAAAAAAAGCACTTCTAGCACTTTTAAGTGGTAAATAAGAAAATTTATCAAAAAAATTCAAGCGATCGACTTGCGTTATCGCGGTTCAATAGCTTACAGAATCGGGGCCCTGGTCATTTTCTCTTCCCTATGTTATTTTTCTAGACTTGTATAGATGCAAAATGATATAATTGTACGTACATAATTATACATAGGATCATTTTGCTCAGCTACGCCACTACTTATTAGGTAGCAACCTGGCAGCTTTCTGTATTATATTTCAATTTTGTCCTCTTTCTTGTGAGCATCTTTCCTCTCGCTTTCCTGAAATCTATAGGAGTAATTTCAGGAAAAGTGAAACAATGCGAAGCGCGCTCTCATTCACGCACGGTACTAACATATTATATTATGATGAATCAGAGCTTGAACAGCGATGATAAAACACAGATTGAATCAGATGTTACGTATCCTATAAACTGTAAGGCTCGCTCGTTTTTTTTAACGGTAATGTTTTAATTGACTAACTTTTGAATGTCTAAACGCTACTAAATACAACAAAATAGCAACATAAAACATTCAGATTGTAGTCCAAAAATAGATAATTTTTGGACTACAATCTGAATGTTTTAAGGAATGCACTATTCGGCAGTAAATATCGACAAAATAAGGCAAAAATCGCAAAATCGCATGTGTCTTAGTTTTTTTTTGTGTTGTGTAAACCAATGAAAGTAGTCCATATTATACCAAGTTTGCAACACTGAAAACCGTGTGCTACTCCCGTGGTGCTCAAAATTCTATCACATGTTTCAGTATTTTTCTGAAAAACGATCTTAAAAGGCGTTTTTTTAGGTATCTCTACTCATTAATTTTGTAAAACAAACAACATTTTCTACAACTTGAGTTCAACCCGAGCATTACAGGTTCATATTATTGGTTGCAAAGATACCTACAGCCAGACAATATTAGGCATTTTTTTTCCAAAAAGTGAAACAGTATCTGTACGCTCATTTCCAAGATACGTACTGGCTTAACTAATGATCGTAGAAAAAAGTCGGATATGAAAAACTTTTAGAAAATTTAGTGAGCTTCAATTTGATTCCAATATGGTGCCTCTAGGACTCATAGTTTCCTCAAAAACGTAAAATAGCATCGGACCCAACATACTGGCGTCCGGCATTGACCCGATGAATTGCAATGCTAATATTTGTTAGCCCCAATGTTCAGTAACACATACCCGCGTGTCATGCGCGCGCGCGTAAAGGTTATGTGTGGACAAGGAGTAAAACATTATTAAAGGCCTTCTAACCTTTGTGGCAGTACCTACAAGTGATAAAACCGAAATTTTGCGGCCGAAGATCAAACCTAAATAAATCGGTACAAGACTTCAATGGAAACCAAAAATGTTATCACAGTAGTATCCAAAAGTGTCGTTTCTGCATTTGGACCGCAAACAAAGTGTTTAGGTAATTAGCTATGATATATTTGAGGTCCAATAGGTATCTCAGAAACGCGACACTCTAGGATACTACCTAGTGTAACATCTTTGTCACATTATTAATCAGGATTTAACATTCAATCAACATAATAAATCACATGAAATTGGTTAGATACTAATGTAAAGTAAATTATGGCGCCAAAATCCAGTCCACAGCGAATTCGCGCGCATACGGTCTAACTCGTGCCGCCATAGATAATAAATGACGAAAACCCTCGTAGTTATGGAGCCTACCGGTACTTTAATGGTAAAACATATATATATATATAACATTGTTTAGTTCAAAAAACAGTGTTATGTATAATTTATTTATTTTTCTTATTAGAGACGTGCCGTGCGTAATGTATATCATTATGCCACCATTTTTGAATTCATAATCCGGATTTTACGACATGAGTGTAGATAAATCATCATTATCAGCCTATATTTGTCCACAGTTGGACGTAGGGCACCAAATGCACTCCAAATGCACGCCACTGACCTCGGTCTTCAGCTCTCCTTATCCAATTTCTTCCAGCTGCTTTTCGCATGTTGTCAATCCACCTGGCCGCAGGACGTCCTACACTATGTTTGCCTAAACGTGGTCTCCACTCGAGAACTCGTCTCGTCAACGGTTATCGGTTCTTGTGGAATTGTGATCAGCCCACTGCCACTTTAGCTTTTTCTATCCTTAGAAGTTTTTTCGGTCACATTGGTTCTCCGTCGGATATCTTCATTACGAATCTTGTCCTTCAAAGAAACTCCAAGCATAGCTTTCTCCATAGCTCGCTGAGTGACCTTAAATTTGTGGACTAGTTTGACCGCGGGTATCCATATTTAGGCTCAGTAGGTCATGACTGGTAGGACGCACTGATTGAAGAATTTTGTCTTCAGGCACTGTGGTTTTGACGACGAGAAGATTTGACGAAGCTTGCTGAATGCTGCCCAATCCAGCTGAACTCTTCTGTTGTCTTCCTTCTCAAAGTTGTTCTTACTTAATTGCAATATTTGTCCAAGGTAAACATATTGTTGGACAACCTCATGAGGTAAACCATTAACTGCAATCGGTTCCGGGTCAATAAGATCGTTAAATATAATCTTGGTGTTATCTATGTTCATTCCAAGACCAATGCGTCGAGAAACATCATCTAGGTTGGTCAGCATAGTTTTAAAGTCTTGCAGGGCCTCCACCATTAGGACTATATAATCGGCAAATCGTAAGTTTGACATATTCTCGCCATTGATACTAATGGCCATTCCTTTCCAATCCAGCTTCTAAATATTTACCTACATTATAGAACAGAAAAACAGATTATAAGTTTAGAAATATGTTGGTAAATGATACCGTGTTATACGAACTACACACATAGCCCGTAGGTAAATGTGAAAAGTTAAAGTAGATTGTGTGGTAAGTTAAATTAGTTTTCATATGATTCCGATGAAAGTTAAATAAATGTATGTAGTTTCTTTATTCCATATATAAGGTATCATATTTAGGATGAGTATTGTCGCACTAACATGTCTAGTATGAGTTAACCCTTTTTGGCAAAATCATAAACTTATCAATCAGGGAATCAATCATTTATTCAATCAATTTTTTATTCAATAATCTCTTTAAAATAGACAAAAAGATGTCCTTGAGTTTTCTCCACATGCATCAAGAAAAAAATCCAGCCAAGTGCAAATCGGCCTCGTGCACCGAGGGTTCCGTACAGAACCCTCCGAATATCCCGAATAGTTCGTCCATTAAGGGAATCGAGTCTCGGCCTTTTTTTCTGTGATGTAGCTACAAATTTAGGGTTTCCGGACTTTCCCCATTACTTGTGCTATAAGAGATTGCTTCTTGGCAAATTTCATGATTTTAGGTCAACGGGAAGTATCCTATAGGTTCTGATTCCTTTGCGAGGGTCAAAATGAGCTTCATAAACGGCAGTATCTTTGGATTGCGTTGACTTAGAAGTTTGTTTTTTTCAAAGCTCCAAGAGATTGCAGTCTTGAGTATTTTATATTAGTTTCAATTTGATATATGTACGCTTTCCATGACTGACATACGGACGGACGGACAACAGGACAAACGATCCTATAAGGGTTTATTTTTTCCTTCTGTGGTACGGAACCTTAAAAAGATGTTATACCCTCTAACATCTTTTTAAGGTTAAGGTAATTAACTTGTAAATAAGTCTCAGCGTCCCAGTTTAAATGAAGATACAGTTATTGGACATATAGAACTTAAAATTAATTAAGTACATACCGCGACAGACAATATTATCACATCATATAGACAGCTAAAAATATATAGATAGTGATCAATGGGCTCGGAATGCCATATTTTCATCTTAGACATGTCAGCCAACTACATAGGACAGTGCAAATACTTCAGTCTACAAAACTCCCTCCTGTGATATTATTTATTGATATGTTTGCTTATTTTTAACTTCACTTGTATGTATGTATCTATGTATTTCTGTCTGTCCTGAAATCTTGCAACTCAAATTTAGAGCACTTCCCGCTTGAGCTATCCGGCTGAAACTTTCAGGGTAGCTCACATCTCGATGACACAGCATAAAAAAGTGAACAGGGGTTTAAAATAAATAAAAAAAAGTTTTATTTTATTATTCCTACTTATCTTGATTATTATCATAGTTTTTTTAGGGTCATGAATGATTTTAACAGTCTATGTATGTATGTATGTGTGTGGATGTTTTACCATACACAGTACATATATCACACATAGAAATGCCAGTACCACAAAAAGATTGGACCATAGAGTATAACCTAGTAATATTACTTCTTTATTCTGTGGTAATATAGCCAGTGCATTACATATTTACATTTGCAGTGTGTATGGATGTTTAAATGACTAAAACTCACAAAATATGGCGGTAATTTTACTTCCATCTGACATAGAAAGAAATATACTCAAATAATCTTGGTAGGTATCGAGTAGTTATATTCCTCCTTATATTCCTCCGCGGCTTTGCCCGCGTGGACAATTTTCTTGGGGAAAAGTAGCTAATGTATTCCAGGACCAAAAGTACAATAATGTACAATTTACCAAATTTCGTTAAACCGTCAAATATTTTTTCTTCGATTGATGGACTCATCGGATTGAGATACAAAGTAGGTTGGTAGTTAGGTACATTAGTTTTGAAACCTTAGCTTTTCATTTTGCTCAAGTTAAAACCTCATATTAATCGGTTCAGTAGCTTTTACGTCATGAGCGAAAACACAGACACTATATAAAAAAAAATTTGTTCAGTAGCATATTTTAAATCCCCCGTTTTTTTAAATCATCTTCTTTGCATTGACCTTTGTTACTTACTGCTTTATTGTAAGTACTAGCTGTGCCCGCGGCTTTGCCCGCGTGGTCGTTTCCTTGAGTTAAAAGTAACGTACGTAATATTCGAGGACCAAAAGTAGGTAGGTAGTTATAAAATACAAAATAACAAATTTCGTTCAGCTGTAGGACAGCAATTTATCAATTGCTCGGCTACTAAAATACACATATTTTTTTAGGCAAACCGCTAAGCTAACCGTTACCGCTAAGCTAAGCTAACATTGAAAACCGCATCACACTCGCTTCAGTAGTTTTCAATGGATGCGCGAACAGACAAACAGACACACACGATTTATAAAAATGTTATAATATTATCACGTTTTAAAAATTATTATTATTATTGTCTTTATTTATTTTACATCTTAGGTTTAAGTTTTTTTACAACATAATAATTATTATTATAGATATTACAATCATATGTTTTCTGATAAAATCATAACCCTCCTTATTTGTAGCCGGGTAAAGACGCGCTAGTAGCAACTCTTGATCTCCGACTGATATAAAATTAGGTTTCAAACTCGAAAACAATGCTACGATACACTACTCTCCGTAAGGACTATTTGTATAATAATTATGTACTCGTATGCACTGTGAGTAGCGTAGCCCATATTGGTCCGATTTTGACAAGCGAGGTATCATTAATGGATTCATCTTCATCGCTAGAGTGTCATAGGATATTTTTTACCCGGACGTAATCGAATTTTAGTTTTTGAACTTATGTCTTGTAAAAAAAATTAGTTCAGCAGTACCATTTTTATGTAATGACTTACCACGGGATTGTGGTGTCTCATTAAAATTACAATCTAGCCTTAAGACTAATAAGTAATTTTACTTTAACCTAAGCTGCTAAGTAGAGTATAAACTAAGAACGTGTCCAATAATACTTTTCTTAATGTCACTATTTAAGGGGAAGTCACTTTGTTCTTGTGTTTATTTGATTTGCACTAATTGATACTACATTGTCACTATCATATCACTAAACTAACTCAAATGGTTTTGTCCGTTTGAGTCTTCTCACGATGCCCGTGTTGTCGAGGAGCTGGATAGCCTCGACGTTCACATGATGATGAAGCCTTCGTCCGTGAGCTTCGGCAACTTTTTTAATAACCTTAGTAACGAGATTTGTACCATCAGCAAAGGTGGAAATGGTATTATTTTCTAAATCTGGGATATCGCAAGTGTAAAATAAGTACAGGAACGGACCTAAGACACTCCTTTGTGGTACTCCAGCTTTTATTTGCTTAAGTTCTGAATACGCATCTTCTTGCCTTACTCTGAACATTCTATGTGTCAGATAAGACTCGAGAATATCTGCAAACTGTTTAGGCAGCATTTTTCTTAATTTGTGCAGCAGACCTTTATGTCAAACTTTATCGAATGCTTGAGCTACATCTAGAAACACAGTTGTACAAACTTTTTTCTCCTCTAAAGCTTTTTCAATAACATTAGTGATTCTATGCACTTGGTCTATTGTAGAATGCTTTTCTCTAAATCCAAATTGATAATCCGGGATGAATTTATTTTCTTCTATGATGGGCTTCAATCGTCTCAGTAGTAGTTTTTCAAACAATTTCGACATCATCGGCAGCAAAGAAATTGGCCTATATAATGTTACTTCATGAGGTGGTTTACCAGGTTTGGGTATCATAATGACTTCGGCTACTTTCCATTCACTTGATACATGTATCAAGTGAATGGAAAGTAGCCGATCAATGATCGGCTCGATCGATAGTATCAATGCATCATTTAGATTCAGCATGCTGAATCTAAATGATGCATTGATGAGCGTAGTTATTTTAACTAAAGCTTTACGAGGGAGGTTTTGTAGAACTTCGCCAGTAATTAAATCATAACCAGGAGATTTCTTGCAACTTAGATGTTTGATTTCGTTAAAAACCTCTTTTGGTGTAATAAATCTTATGTTTAGCTTAATTTTAGAAGTTTCTTCCTGTATAAAGTCTTCATCATCTGTAAGATCTCCATTTGATTGAAAAACTTGCTCTAAGTGCTGTGCGAACCTATTAGCTTTCTGTTTGTTATTGATTGCCCACTTTCCATTATGTTCTTTTATAGGTGGGATATGCATGATTGGCTTCCTAAGGTTCTTCATTGTTTTCCAAAGAGAATAATCTGTTGTCCGATCACTTTTTAGCTGACTTAAATTAGAATTTATAGTCTCATCACTAAAGTTCTGTATTTCCCTTTTAAGATTTCTTATAAGATTGTTAAAAAGTGTCTTGTCTTGTGGAGATCTAGTCATCTGCCACTTTTGTCTTTGATTTCTTTTTTTAACAATCATGTCCCTGATTTCTATAGGGTACGGCTTAACTCTGGTTCTCTTTTTATATTCCGGTGTGTTTGCCCAAGCGTATTGTTGTATGTCTTCTATAAGTTTTCTTACTTCTATGTCTAGCTGTAGTGCGTTTTTAGTGACTTTCAGCTTTGCTTCTGCTGGTTTTTGGCAGTCTCTGGTAAGGTGCTTGCCTGTACATTTCACGCACCTTGGTTCTTTTGAACAGTATTTCTATGTGTGGCCATATGCTTGACATCTTTTACACTGAGGTATGAGCTTATTCGTTTTTAATGGTTGTATCTCCACCTTGCAGCCTAAAATGGATTTTATACCGTAGATTTTGTTGATGTCCTCATCTTTTTGGAATGAAAGCATAAACATGTTCAATGGTTCCTTACACCTCCAGCTAAGCTTAATGGCAGCATCCTGGATCTTGTATCCACTAAGTGTCAGATCTGCCACTATTCTATCGGGAAGGCAGGACGCCTGTAGATTTTTTGCCATTACTCTAATTGGCCTGTCTTGTTTGTTCTCGTAGGAGTACCAGAGGCAATTGTTTTCTAACAAGAGCTTGGTGATACATCTGTGTGAGTCTTCGCTATTGGCATTTATTTTTACATTTTCCCCATTCATGACTTTTGTGATAAACGAGTCTCTCGTTACGCTGGTCGATAACAGGTCGTAGAACTTTTGGTAGTCCTTTATGTTTTCCACTATTATAGGTGGCGGTAAAGGCACTTTTTTACCTTTTGATTTTCTTTTACAGTTCCATCGGAGTTGGCTCTTTTTGATGGGGACAGGGACGTATTCAACTTCCTTTTTTTCCTGCTTCTATGACGAACCTACTCTGTTTCTTTAGCGAGACTTTCTTCGTCCGTCTCATACTGGACTGACTCGAAAGGCAACTCTTTATTAGTGCTTTCCTCTAAAGCTGCACTATTTTGCTCCCGAACGTGCTTCAATTGGCGCTGAAGCTCTTCTATTTGACTCTTTAGGTCAGTCACAAGGCTTTCCAGGCTTTTGCGATGTTTTCTTTCTTCATCGTAATGTTTAAACAGAAGATGTTCCTTTTCTGTTATAATAGCAATTTCACTTTTCAGTTCCATCATCAATTCGAGTTAATATTCATAATGTACAGCATCGCCTTAACATTGTCAGCAAATTATAAACACGTGTTAATTAACTAGGTCATCACGATTGCTTGCGGAAAACAGGTACGCGAGACGCACGACGCGCGGCCTTGCGGGCGTCAGCACTTTCCGGGCACTAGTATAAACAAATTCACGCGACGCGACCTTTCTCTACGGAAGTCAAAGAGAAGATGAAAATAATAAAAATTAGTTAAGCAGTACCAAATGAAAAAATGAAAATTCATAAAACACAACAAGAAAAGGTGACATGATCCAAACGCAGGCATGGTCTGACGAAAGAAACCATAGTGCATAGTTACCATACCACCGTGCCGAGCCTAAGAAGCGTATGTGTGCGTGAATCCAATGACACCATTCTATAAATTAATTGCGTCCAAAATCGTCGATAAGTATTATCGTAAAGGCGACAGCGAGCCGCGCATTTATCAGCGCACACTCGAACGCTCTCGTGTAAAATTAAATGACATTTGTTGTGTGGGACAAGTCACAAGACCAGCGTTTTGGAAAACAAGTTTCAGAGACGTGTTTGAGGAGTAACTCACTTGTGAACTGCACTCATAGTATTCGTCATAAGCTACATAAAATTGAGTAAAATTATAGGGCACAGATAAGGGAATCCAGTCAGTTCGCCAGTCACATAGAATGAAATTGGCCATCTCGAAAACCGCTCTATGATTCGACAAATATAGGGTGCAATGCAAGACAGAACATAAGCAGAGTGGCGTTTTAAAAAATAGATCCCATTTATTTTATAGTTCAGGGCTTTCTTGCCAGGTTATCATAACCGCAGTTCACTGGCTAATCATGTCAAAATGATTTTGAGCCCAAATAGCTAAGCTCTGGGCATAACGGTTGAAACAATCGTGACGTAAAAAAAGATGAATAATACTATTTTCACGGATTTCTGAGTCTACGAATCGAAAACATGGGGAAACAAGTGAAACTCAGTGTATCAGGTATTAATATTACTATTATTAAATACGTACTAAATTTAACTAACCATTTAGCAAACCTTCAACACACTTTGCCGACAATCAAATTTGGACAGTCAAACATCATAATTAGATAGACTTCAACAGTCTGTTGCTATGAAATATTTTTCCCAAATAACAATTACAGGTAGAGAAAAAGATGACCACGAAACAATACTTGAACCTACGACCTCTGAAATACAATTCCATCGCTCTCGCAACTGAACTATTTGTTTTTTTCTGTCCGCTCTCACTTATAAAACTGACCATACCAGAATTCACATTACCTCCGCAAACAAAATTAAATGCAGCGCCGAAATTCGACAATGGTTATATAATTAGACGTCATTATTTAATGGAAGTGACAGGAGGCCACTGCGGCCTCTTATCGCTTCCACCTGAAGCACCTCATTAATAATCTGTGACTTCTTTCAGGCTGGGAGCTGAGGGTGAAAGTGTTTACGTGTCAGAAGAGATGACATCATGTAAGTATGGCGATTGACATTTGACTCCAGTCTCAGATTTATTTCAGCATATATTTAAATTACGCTATACAATGTGAAAAAAAAAACAGGTCAATAGACAAAATAAATAAAAAATTATTACAATCATATTTAAGTTTACAATTTGTAACTTTTAAAGTATGTTTGATTTTGAAAACTAACGCGAGTGATATTCATATTAAATATAGATAAAGCGGCTAAAAACTCACGAAAAAGAAGAAGAAAATCGGAAATACTCCGACCAGTTTCAGACTATTTTGAAGTCCTTCATCTGGGAGTGTTATGTGTTTTTTTTAAAGTATGTATTTAGAAAAGCGTTAAATGCCTGAAATAGCAATAACTCGCTTAATTTTTTTAAGATATAAATAAATATGTACAGTCACTTATGTTTGTTAAAGCATTATTCACCAACATCCGTTACCCAGTTGACTTCTTTTAGAAATGGAGAACACCTGTGACTAAATAAACCCGCAGCCTCCGTTCTATTACACAGATAGCTTTGTTTTGTAAAGCGTTTTAAGCGAGTAATGAGGAAGCTTTGTTGAGCGCTTTGAGTTGTTTATCCGTAGATTTGTTTGTTTATCTTGTAAAGGTGACAGAGGCTCGGGAACTGGGCTTTTCAGCCGCGTGTTAAATAAATTGTTAGGAATAATAAGCATTTGATTTAAAACTCTTTGTCAAGTTATTTAAATCTTTACACAAGAGTTGTGACACAAAAAAACGCAGACAAACTTGTGCTGAAAATGCTTTCAACTTCGATAAGTAATTAATAATGGCTGCAAGAAAATTAAAAAGTCATAAAAGTCATTTGTGTTACTGATAATAGTTTACACATAGGTACTGATAATAAATTATTCCTTGAACCGAAAAATCAAATTCACATGGATTTACTATAAGATAGTTATCAAACCAATTTTCATGGAATTTGTACGGGACTTCACACTAAGATAAATTAAGAAAAACCCATCGAATCAGTTATATAAAGTCAGGCAAAACTTTCATGTTCTAATCAGAATCTATATAAGCGTACATAATCGAAAGCAAACAGAATATGATTCCCGTATCGCAAATTCATCAAATACATACTGATGTCAAGAATGTTTAAAAAAAGACAGATTCCACCCCGCTAAATCGAAAGTAAAGCACCCAAAATATACCGATCCGCTTTTACGCAGTCACAAGTGCACCATGTTATGCCGATCGGGCGCCATATCGCAGCAAGATCTCGTCTTTGTTGGTCGAGTTCTATTTGTCAAGTTTTTCCGAAAAATTAAAACAATGCAGTCTTCTGCAGCCTTTTGTGATGAAATTGTGTATCGACCAGAAATTATGCATTCATCCACACATATGGAGCTGCCATTTGTATTCTTGTCTGACGTGTTAATATTCAAAATAGTTATCAGATATGTCGTCTGCCAACATGTTTCTGCTCCCGCAACTCCTTTCACATAACTCATTGAATTATTGTGATGAATTCCCGTATAGCGATAAGTCTGTGGAAAAAGTCGAGTTCACAATAATACAATGTGTAAATATTGTATCCTGTTCTTTGTTTTCAGCACGTGTCCTTTGTATAACATTCTCGATTCACGGCCAAAAAACTCGGAGCACAAGAGCGTAAGCAGTACAGTAACTCAAATGCGTACAATTGTGGATAAAGCCTACAAAAAGTATCCTGTAGGATACATATAGGTTATACGTTATAAGATGAATATTGCTTGTAAAAATAGCTCAGTTTGAACAAGTAGTTATGAGTAATAATTTTATGGCAAAGACGTGCCTCAACGGGAAGCGTAACAAGACGTGCAAAATAGTGAGTGAGATACAATACACATTGCACATAATCATACAATGCAATGTGTATTGAATCTTACTCATTGTTGCGTATTTTTAGCATACTTTTCTCTCGTTTTCTGAGATAATTGTGAAATATTCAATCAATTTGATCCTCCATCTTTAGAACCAAGAAATATTTTATGAAAATTGATTTATTACTATTGTCGATAATTACTAGGTATTGTCGTGATTGTTAGAAATGCTATCGTTTTGTCATGATTAAAAAAAATGCAATTTAATCATTCTATTACACGCGTAGATTCTGTTAGGATGGCTAGTGACTAAAAAGGATTACATTTTCCTCGAAACCGGACGAGAAAACTGTCGGAAACTCGTCTGTGTAATAAAACTAATATTAGAAAAGCGAAAGTTTGTATGTGTGTATGTTCGTTTCTCCTTCACGCTCAAACGGCTGTATGGATTTAAGTGAAATTTGGAATGGAGATACCTTATATCCTGGAAAAATAGCCTATGTGCTACATAGGCTATTTGTCATCATCATCCATTTTCATCATTGTTCACGCGGATGAAATCGCTGGGCGCAGCTAGTTATATATATATATATATATATATATATATATATATATATATATATATATAAAATATTACATATTATATATATATATATATATACCTGAGTGAAACCCTAAAAACATGATTCATATTATAATTAAATGTACGTTATTGAAGCTCAGTGGCGTGTATTAGGAGATGCCTACGTCCAGCAGTGGACAAATATAGGCTGATGGTGATGATGACGTTATTAAACTTAATGCTACGACACAATAATTTTGTAATATTCAGTAATGCACTTACAAGTCTTCAACCCTAGATAGAAATGACATCGGCACATTAAAAATAACACAATTAATATCATTTGAATAGACGAAAAAACTAATTTAGAGTTTAATAAAATTCTGTGAAATTCAGATAAACAGCAAGTTGACGTCATAGTTTTGCTACTGCTTTTCATATGTAAGGTCATCCGTAATCACGATCAAAACTATATCGATATTCCAATAAAGTGTGAGCGGAATAACGGATAGCAAATAAAAAATACAATAAACCGTACGAACGGGAAAACTATGAATATTTCACAGAAATCTCGTGTCCATTGTGCCTGTGCGTGTTTTTTTCCCGATTCCCGGGCTTTAGTCGCGCGCAAACTAATGCTAGATAAAACAAAGGACTACAAGAGTATGATGACCGTATTTCTTTTGGTTTTGTCGTTGGTGAATTCAATTAATACGAGATTTTATAGTTTTCGAAAACGTTTACGTTTATGTCTCGTTTAATTCCATACATATTCGTTAGTTGCAAATTTTCGCTCGAGGCGCTGCCAGTAAATGTATGGAACTAAACAAAACTAGATTTCTGTTTCGAAAATTTTAAAAACTCGTACTAGGAATACTGGTTTATTTTTACTAATGTTTCCTACGTCTTTATTTATATTGGTGGCATAAAAATTACAGCAACGTATTTACAATAGCCTTGTTGACTTTTATGAAAATAAATCCCAAATTGTCGTCAATCGGAAAGATTACTTACTATAAGTAATTAAGACAACTATTTTGTACTATATGTATCACTTCAGTGGAAATGTATAGATAACTCAATAAAAATCTTAGCACCCTCGCAAGTCGCTTGGCGTATAACGACGCGAGCGAACGTATTGTGTTTTCGTTTTCTAGTGTTTAGTAGGTAGTCAAACTGGGAAGAGCCCGGGTTATGTTTTTAAAAATACAAATTTTATATTGAAGTGCGATTATATTGTCTAAACAAGTAGGCGACTAATTACAGACTAACTTAATTAAGGCTTAAAACTAAGCAGTACCATTGTGCATAGACGCAACATCATCAAAATCTTTGTCGCGCCGGGCGAAGTACAGCGCGTGGGCGCAGTAATGCAACAATTGCTTACGTGGTCAAAAAGATAGGATGGTTAGATGATGCTGGGGCTATAACTCCTCCCTCCGTAAGTTCGAGACTATCCGAGCGATGAGGATTATCTCGAATTTTCCTTGTTTTACAAATATTTCTTATTCTACTCTTAAAGGCTAACAATGCAATACAGATTACTAAAATGACGTAAAACACTATGTTTCCTATACCAACACTTTTTTCACTAAAAACGCTTTTATGGTTTTCACTTTCACTCATGAATTCACTTCCGGTGTTCTGCAATAGGTAAGTAAGACGTTGAATGTCGGCAAGATCAACTCCGTTTAGATTGACCTCCTCCTGGTTTCCTCTGGCTAACTGATGAGTTGGTTGTTTTTTAGGCAGGTTGATTACTTGAACTTGGTGTAGGTCACAGCTTTACCTTAACTTTGATGCCTTTTCAAAGTGAGTTCTTTTATTGTAATATAACAATCATCATCCATCGACAGCAGGTACGTTCCACAGATAGTTTCTTGCGTTATGTCGTTTTCGCAATATTTGGTGAGTAATGTTTCGCCTTTCGCGGAGACTATCCAGCGGTTAGGCTGAATCAGGTCGACCTTGACATCTTTGATGACAACTGGAACTGGGTGGCAACTTGAAATATTTGTAGAAAATCTCATGAGTTCAGTAATGCATTTATCTTCAACCAGCGGCGACACGTCGTTTTCAAAGCACAGGAAACGAGCTTCGTCGATTTCACGGCATGGCTGGGAGAGCGGCTTGGTCTTTAAACCTTTCACAAGGAAGTAAGGGTATTTTGGCAGGATAAGGGAAGTAAGGCCGTTATTGCTGTTATGCACAGGTAAGGGAATCATTTTAAAATAGTTAAATATTTCATTTCTAATAAACGGGATGCGCATGATAAACTTTATCTGATTTTGCTTTATGTAGGCTTTCATTTCTATACATTGTTCGATTTTCAGAATATTTCCTATGCTACTGGATACACTAATTTCTCGGTTTTCTCGATTTTTTGTAACAATACTATTAACTCTTCTGTGTCTATGGCTGACTGGTGTAACAATTTAATTCTGGAAAAAGCAACAGCTGTTTCAATTTCATTCAATCGGATGTAAAGTGTCTGAAAATTGTTTATGAAAATGTTATAAATAAGAATAATTGTATTTCCGGTTTGAAAAACCTTCGACTCGTTTAAACTACGATTAATTTCTGTAAGACTTTCGCCTAATTGAAGGAAATTGTGACTGGTTGTGTTACTGATTTTTGTCAACGAACCCACCATTTCGGCAACGATTGTCATTTTGCGCGCTATGTTATCTTGTTTTGTCTTTGATTCGCTAATATTTTTTTCGTACATTTCAGCGTCATCATGGTCGAGATTACCTGTAATCGTCTTAATTAAGGAACCAAGAGGATTAAGTAATCCGCGTTTAATTCTGTTAGATATGGGAACCAATTGTTTATACTTTTCTAAGGTAATATGCATAATATATTCAGTTTGTGACTCTACTTCGGTGAAATCGGAATCAAATTTTTTGTTATTGAAAACGTTTTGAACATGGAGTTTCAGTTCTACATAATTATTCGTACTTAATAATAATTGGTCGTAAATTAATCTTAAATCTAAAATTTTAAAAACAGTCCATGCATCATGGCTGATGACAGCTTGACCTTCCTTTACAGGTAGCAATCCTGCGTTCTTCTCAATCGCCTGTAGTTGAAGGCCCTGGGCGTGGATCACTTGGACCGCCAGAAGGACTAACCTGTGGAGGACGTCTGATGTCTTTAATGGGAACTTTGGTATTTCTATTTCGGGTAGAAACAGGTACAACGTTCCTCTGAATGCTTCCGGTAATTTGAGCTTTTTGGTATCGCGCCTTATCTTTACTGCGTCTAGTATTGACTACTACTACTACTATGACTATGACTCCTTTTATAAAGACCAAATCACCTACGTCCAAATCAAAGTTCGTCTCTACACCACGCTTCTCTCTTACAGTCATCTTTTTGTCAATTATCTTATCGGTTAAATATTCATACAAGTACTTTGTTTTTCTCACGTGTTCCTTAACTAATTGCTGTGTGAATTGTTTATTGAAGTCTACATGAAACGCGCTATTTGATTCGGTGTGACCGAAAACAACTTCAAACGGTGTAAGGCCGGTAGCAGAATGGATCGAATGGTTGTAGGACATTATAGCATATGTCATTACGGACGCGGCGTCCGTGACCTTGCGTTCGTACTTTGCTATCCTGTATATCTCAATGAGAGACGAATGAAACCTTTCGACTATTCCCATAGAGTTGGGATTATGTGGGGTGCTAATGTGAAGGTTAATCTTGTAAAATGACAGTATTTCTTTAATTAATGTGTTGTTGAATTCTACGCCAGGATCGGAAATAATTCTGCTGGGAATGCCGTATAGTGAGAAATATTTCAAAAGGGCTCTAACAACTTCCGGGGTAGATTTGGTGCAAATTTCAATTGCCTGGCCTAGTTTGCTGAAGGCATCGACGATCGTGAGAAAACATTTCCCTTCAATTGAGAAGGTATCAATGAACAACTCTTGAAATGGCCTAATTTGAGTTTGTGAGAGTTGCAATTCCGGTTTTAGTGGTTTACGCTCATACTTCATTTTTTTGCAGGTATCACACGCATTTATAACACTTGCTACTACTTGTTCCATATTATTCCAGTAAAAAATTCGTTTGAGATGTACAAGCGTTTCTTTGATTCCCCTGTGACTGTTCTTTCCTTCATGATATTTAAGCACAATTTCTCGCTGCTCATTCTCGTCATCTACGTGAATTACTCTCCTAGTACATTCATAAAACTTTACCGTTCCTTTCTGAAAGAGTGCTATAGTAACCTCTGAAAACAGTTTGCGGAATTTTTCGTCTTCGAAGTAAAATAAATATTTGATTTTTGGCCTAATGTATTCTTTTAGAAACCTTTTCACAAGATCCGGATTGTCTACAGGTAAATGTACTTCCAAAACTTTCTGTTTACCTTTTGATAAATCTTTAACCGTTAACTCATTTCTGTTCCAGGAAAACACTAGCACCTGGTTTGGCTTGGTGTCTACAGCCTCCTGTAGTATAGGTATGCCGTCTGTATCTAAATCGCGGGCTGAATGTACCGTGGCTAGACTACTTGGCGCCTCTGATGATGCGGTTGCAGTACTACTGTCTACTGATGGAATGGAATACGGGGATTGTCTACCGTCGCCTGCTACGCTTATTGTTTTCTCAGAATCTATTGAAGGTCGCGGTTGTTGACGTGAAATAGACGCGCGAGGGGAACTACTTTCGTGTTCACACGCTATCGATGCGATATTTCTTGTTTTTTCTGAATCGGATGATGAGATTGCTATTGGGGATAATAGTGGTTGACCGGAAGTGGTAGCGCGAGGGGAACTATTTTTGTTTTGACTCAGTCGTGTTATTTCTCTGGTTACTTCTTCTAATTGTCTTCGAAATTTTTGTTCTTTTTCGTCCAAATTAACCTTCATTGAAACATCATCATCGTCGCTTAAGGCGTTAACTTTAATTCTCGATAATGCGTCTGCGTTGCAATTTTGTTTTCCATTTTTGTAGACAATGTTATAGTCAAATTCTTCCAAACGCAATTTCCACCTCGTCAATTTACTATTCGGCTCTTTAATAGAGTTCAGCCAAGCAAGCGGCCTATGGTCTGTATAGATCGTGATTTTTTTCCCATACACGTACGGTCTAAAATGCTTTGTAGCCCATACGATGACTAAAAGCTCTTTTTCGATCGTACTATATCGGGTTTCGGCGTCGTTTAAAGTACGGCTTGCGTATGCTATAGGCCTATCACTACCCACAGGTCCCTGCGAAAGAACTGCAGCCAGTGCATAGTTTGACGCATCTGTCGTAAGGACAAATGGTTTCGAAAAATCTGGAAACTGTAGGAGCGGTGCGTTTGTTAAAAGCTCTTTGCATTTTTCGAATGCGTCAATGTAGTCTTGTTTGGTAGGTAAGGCATGATGTCAATGGTTGGGTTAGTTTAGCAAAATCTTTTATAAATTTGCGGTAATAGCCTACTAAACCAAGAAAACTTTTGATTTCAGTAGCTGTTCGCGGTAATGGGAAATTTATTACAGCTTGTATCTGGTCGTCATTGGACATAAGGCCATTTTTGGTGATTATGTGGCCTAAATAAAGGACTTCCTTTCTCAAGAACTCACATTTATCGAGGGTAACTTTCAGATTTGTTTCCCTAAATCTGTCAAAGATTTTGCGGAGTTTGTTAATGTGTTATACAATCGTCCATCGTAACATTCACCTCACATACTTCATTTTCATACACGGTCACTTCTAACGGTTCCTTAAATGTCATGGTCGCTTCCTCATCCGAAATATTTTGTATAACAGTGTCGGCGAAGAAATTGTCGCACCTGACCAGGGCGGTAGGCATACGTAATACCTCATTAAATTGTACAAAATCTACTATGGCGTCACCGTGCTGTAAGTTCGTGGGAATTCGCACTCGTGTCTCAGATCGTGGCGGTATATTGATTTCATAAGGCGGGTTATAAATTATAGGAATGGCCGCGTTATGAGTTTGTAAAATTTGGTTTCTCATATCAATGTTCGCTGCTAATTTTTTTAATAGGTCAGATCCAATATCAAGCGTCAACATCATACACATAAAATTTATGAAGGAGTGTGCTTTTGAAAGTTTTTAGCAATGGGATAAAAATCACTTCGTTGTGCATGCTCTGAGCATGTGTACTAACGACCTTGAAGGGTTCGTAGTATTTGTAGTCACGGAAGAATTCCTCTGCTTTAGCGGGACTGATGATCTACTACTTCCGGTGTCTATGAGAAACTTTGAATTTATTTACGGGATCTCAATATGGGGCAATTTTAAAATGCTGTCACAGTAGTTTAAGTGTATTATGTCATTCGGTTTTTCGAGGCTGTTTCCTGAAAATTTTCAGTGTCATGCTCCTGAATCGCAGGTTCAACGACTTCATAGTTTTCTAAGTAGTGACAATCCTCTGCCAATAGAGGCGCTGCATACTCATTACACATTTCGTACGTATTATAATCGTTCTTATAATTATTTTCAAGAGGGAATTCCTGACCTTGACTTGGATCTTCGATATAGTATAAGTCATTTGAAACCATGTTTTGTCTCACGGGGGCGGTGCGCATTGGTACATCGGTATCTTGAAGCCCAGACACCTGATGTTGATTTGAATTACCAAATTTATGTTGATTGGGGTTCATTTGAGGTTGGTTCGGAATTCCGAACTTAAAACCTTGCTGTTGAGGTATGCCATATTTAAATCCGCCGTGTTGGAAAGGTGCGCGCGGTTGTTGCAAAGGTGCGCGCTGTTTTTGGAAGGGTGCTTTACCGAAATTCTGCTGAAATTGATTTTGGGGTCTAAATTGACCTTGGGGAGCCGCGAATATATTTGGCTGCATAAATTGTGGTTGAAATCCCTGGTTTTGAGGGATACCGAATTTAAAGTTATTATTTTGGGGAATGCCAAATCTAAAATTATTATTTGGTGGTGCTGTAAATGCTGGCTTAATAAAGCCTTGAGCCATGGGCAACGGTCTCAATGCATTTTGTGAATTTGACTGTGAAGCTATGTTTTGCTTATTAAATTTATTTTTAGCGTTGTATTGAAACTGAAAGTTCACTTCTTCTGTTACGGTACTTAAAGCCTGTTCAAGGTCAGGGCAACCTTTCAAACGTACGATGCGTATTAAATCTTCCGGCAAGTTATACAAAAATATATTCAAAGCTGTATTATTGTATATTATCATTTTGGCAGCTTTGATTCCCTCATCTGACAGTCTGTTAACCTTCGCGAATAAAGCACTTCTTATGTTTTGAATTCTTTGACAAAACTGAATGTATGTTTCCCCCTGTTTTAATTTCATAGTCTCGAGTTCAATAGCTATGCACTCTTCCGAGCGCGGGTCGCCGAAATGCTGCGTAAGTATTTCTTTTAGCTGTACCCATGTTGCTATATTTGGGTTGTCGCTAAGTAGAGTCGCAGCTCTACCAAAAAGCCTACTGGTGATGGCATGGAAAAGATACAATTGGTGTGCACTATTTCCTTGAATACTACTACCACTTAACACATATTCGCATTTGGAAATGCATAAATTTAATAATTTTTCATCCCCGTCGTACTTAGGGATTAAACAAAACTTCTTTAGGACTTGTCTGAATTTTATTTTGTTCTGGGGTAGTCATTTTTATACGTTTAATTAACTTATTCTAATACACAACTTAAAATACTAATATTGAAACGATTTGGATTTTAGTGCAAACAAAATCAGATAAAATTGCAAGAGCGCAATTAGACCAACGATGGAGTTTGAATTTAAAGAATGGAATAGATTGGGATTATGAAAAACGGAAAGTGGAAAGGTTTACTCACCAGCCGCTCGATCCCATATCCTCCTGAGTCTGATTAGCCACCACAGACACACACTCGGGTTTCCCACGGGCGACGTATATATTTGGTTCGGTATTTCCGCGAACTCGCACTAAACGCTACTCGCGAACCGATTTTGGGGTTTACGTTAGTAGTAGCCGTCGAGAACTTTTGCGAAAAATCCACAAGTCTGCGCCAGTCAAACTGGGAAGAGCCCGTGTTATGTTTTTAAAAATACAAATTTTATATTGAAGTACGATTATATTGTCTAAACAAGTAGGCGACTAATTACAGACTAACTTAATTAAGGCTTAAAACTAACCAGTACCATTGTGCATAGACGCAACATCATCAAATTCTTTGTCGCGCCGGGCGAAGTACAGCGCGTGGGCGCAGTAATGTTTATGTAACAATTGCTTACGCGGTCAAAAAGATAGGATGGTTAGATGATGCTGGGGCTATAACTAGGTAGAATATAGATATGGTTGAAACTTTGCTAGCCGATTTTTTTAAAAGAGAACCTCTATGGATTTCTGGTCCTAATAAACATAAAAATGTACTTATTTTCTTCAACTTTACTGAGGACCCCTCCTCAGTTCATCGTTCGTTTTTGTTGTCGTACGCAAATATTCAAAACACTTTTCATCATAACTAAGCAATTGTTTTTATAGAACAATATCCCCATGAGTTTTTCTTGAACTGTTTATGTCATGAATCAAATGCGATGGATAAGGCCGTAGAATATCATATTTCAAAGAAGTTTTCTCTGAGTGTAGCAATTTTCTAGCAATTTTTGAAATAGTAATTTTACGTGCACGCAAGCTTTGAGTAAATTAACCCTTGAAAATACTATAGGCACCTCGAGACTCACCTAATTGCAGACGCCTCCAGTGCGTCCACCATGTACAGTAGCTAGCCACCTAGTGGAAGTGGCTAGATGCCAAGCTAGGCGCTTGCAGTGCGGACGAAGCCTTAGTAGTAATTATTTACAGAAAACGTTACCTATCTATTTTATTAGTCATAGTCGTTATCGTAGATAAGTCCAGTAGTACTTTGTATGAGGCTGAGGCAAGAATCAAATATTATGATACTATCTGATGACTCGATGATGATGAATCGCCTAATTCATTTCTTACCTCACAATAGATTGTCCATCAAAAACTTCTGGAAGTGATTGCTTTTCAGTTTTAAGACCGCCCATTGTACAATGATGTAATAAATCCAAGTTTAGTTAAATTTATTTCTAGATAATATTTTTGGGATATATTAAGGAGTTGACAATGTTCCATTTATTTTCCTTGCTAGCAATGTCACTGTTGAACGTAATTAATTCGAACGTTTGTTCCGTATCTTTATTCTTGCAGAACGGCACGCTTACTCTTCCAATTAAAAAGCTCAAAAATAAATGAACTGTAGAGCTTGCTAGAGTAGTTCTTTGTATTCGGATCGCCTCCGTAAGGACCGTCGCCATCATTTTCTCTACCTCTCGTTTACAACGGCGGATCGGTTTCACAAGTAACGGATAGGTAAATAAGCATTTGTCAGCTTAACGGTAAAAGTTACACAGGAAGTGCATTTTTAATATAGTTGGTAATTGCGTCCTAGTTATGGAAATATTTGTACATTTGATTATTAGTTGATTCAGTATATTGACAGTTGTTTTTTGACTTTCTTGAAAAGGCTTTGAACAATTTTGATGTAATTTTTGGTATCGGGTTTTTGGTGTTTGTAATGATAATCAATTATCTCAAATTACCTCACGACCTTGATATCTCTAACTTTATTTATCTTATACTATTTATCGGAAGCTGGTGACACCGACTTCAAAGCAATTATAAAACTCTATCCAACTGGCGGCTGATTAACATGCAAATTGTGGAGTGACGGCAAATTGTCTGCTACTGGGCTAATATTGAAATATGGGAAGTTCCCTCAGTCGACAACTTCTAGATCTCACTAGGTTTGCTACTTATTATTAGCTTTATGAGCGAATATTTACTAGGCCTAGCTAGGTTCGCTACTCATCTTTACAGGGCCTTGGTAATTTTTACCGTTAAATATATCTAAGTCTCTACCCAACGAGCACAAAGTAGTAGCTCTGTAGCGTATAGAATTATAACTAAAGGTTGCCAGAGGAAGCTAAGTGTGCTATGCAGACCTTTTGCAGCTGCTAAAGCTCTAAAGGGGTGCCTTATAGCACCATTATACAGATCCAGTAGAGTTGCTAAATAGTGCTTAACAGGTGCTTATACGGTGAAAATAGCAGTAAAAGCTGATATTGGCGCTAACTGAATGAACGAACGTCACTCGAATCGGCTAATCATTCACTCGATTTCGTACAAAACGCAGTGTGATTTCGGTGTTTTTATATGGCGAGTATAACCTTGCAGTTTTTAGTAAATAGCTACGATATCATATATTAAAATAACAAAATGGTGGATTTATTGTGTAAATTTAAGATTTGGTTTGCATGACTCATTCAGATGAAAAGCATCGGCAAATTTAATTTACTGTGATACAAGTATGATGTTTGTGGCATTAAATGAATGGGCCCTCAATTTATTGAAGAAATCATATTAAAATAATATTTTTGATAAAATTTTGACAAGACTATCGCTTAAATAAGTTAATTTGTGGCTAACTAACAAAAACATGATGTTCAAGATAATATTTGAGTGAGCTGTGTGTTTAACAAAAATATAAGAACAAATACAGATTTTATGTCAGAAAATGGCGTTCCTGCAATTGCAGCCTTGGATTCTAATTTTCACTACAAAAGCCCTCTTTTGTAGAAATTGATGCTAAAATTCAGTGCTTTTTTTAGTTCCACGTTAGTTGCAAAATTATTAGCTCAAGAACCATCACCGCCCCATAAGGTCCAATAGAGTTAATATAATAATCTGGAGTGTTAATTTGATATCGTATAAAACTTACACCTGCATCGCAGCACACGTAAAACACAGACAGTAAACATAATTTAGGGTTCAGCAAAACTAATAACCCTTGCTTGTAAAGCTGAAGTAGTATAGGTAAATACTCGTATATAAATGATTAATAAAACTGTAAGTGTGTGGCGAGTGTCCTTTACTACAATAAATAAATATATAGACAAAATACGTGTATTATTTATTTAAGCCGTAAATAAAACGGCGGCCATCATGGTTGTTCCAATTTATTAAAAGCTATTATTATCTATCTTGAAGCACTGCAGGCTCGCTAGTAGTTCTACAAAAAGGAATTTTACGAGCTAAAGTGCAAATTGTCACTAACATGCATAACAACAGCTGTAAGAAGTAAATCAGTTTGCACATTTATATCCTCATGTTTATATCCTATGCAGCACTGCGTTGCATAGTATGCCACGCGGGAACGTAATGCAGTTGAAAGTGCTAAAAGAGATACAATTCTATCTATTGTGCAGTCAATGGTGGTATAATATACTACGTGAAACCATTATGCGGCTGAAAGGGGCAGAAAAGATATAATTCTAACTATTGAGCAGTTAATGGTGCCATAAGGTGACACAAAAATATCTTAGGTTCTTGCTGCGGTCATAAGTTTTAATATTAGCTGTTGTAGAACTTTTGCCTAATTCTGATCTACTTATACCATCCCTTTAGACCTTAAGGCTTTAAGGAAAGCTGCAATATTCACTAATTTGTTAGTTGGGTAGGCTTGCTATTCATTTGGGATTTGGTTAGCTAAACCTTACTTTGCCATGGATTAAGTGTTTCTTATGTTTTTTATTACCCGTACCGTTTGCAAGCTACCTTATAATAAACTTGCTTTGCCCGCAAATTCGTCCGTGTGGTCTACAGTCGAGTATTCTAAGGTCCATCTCCAGTATTTAAACTCTGTCAATACCAAATTCCATCAAGATTGGTACAACCGTTCAGAGTTACTTTCGCATTTATAATATTAGTATAGATAAAACAAGGTATGTTTTATAGAGTAGGGCAAAATTATTCCAGTTCTATATAAGATCAAGACAGATGAATATCTTCTTTTCAAAAATGCAAAGGCATTTGGCTGTCTCGGATGGAATTATTCAGGGAATCCTAACAAATTGGGAGCAGTTTTAGGTAAATGAGTTCCGCCCTGCCAACGGAATCGGAAGAGCCGCCCTTCGACTTTAATAATTTAGATTAGGTATACCTTGAGATACATCTGTTCTCGCTATAGGAAATTTGCAGTAGATGAGCATGAGATAAAACTTATTAAGATTTCAACTTGAGACAAGCAGTACTTTAAATATTTAACTAGGTTGATCTGACTAGTCACATAAAATAGTACATGTTCTTTATTCAGCTCAGACAGTTTTTTTAATACGACGAGCTCTCTTAACATTTAGGTACGCTCATGTAAAGGTATAACATAGCTCAGTACGCGCTCCATATTCGTGATGAGGCTCGCAAGGTGTACAGGTAACAAAGAAATAATATCACCGAGGATCAGTGCTCACCGCATAACTTGAGCATACAAGTGTACGAGCGAGTAGGTACAGTGGAGGCGAGAGGGTTTGTTAATCTAGATACTAATTAGCAACTAAATGAGCAGGTCGTGATCCAGACGGAAAGCGCCAAGCATGTCTATGAAAATTACAGAGCAGATTGGCAATTCGTCTTTTATTGTGTATTTGTTACAATGTATCGCCCTGTTTTTTTTCACCTGATACTTTGACTTGTAGTGAACAACACTTACATCTGTATATTTTTTGATAAAACAGTCCATTCCTAAAAAACACAATACAAACAAAACACAATAGGAATTGACGGTTATTTCAAGAATTATATCAGTAAATGTGGTTTAGAATTAATCAAAGTATCATGTGAAAAAAAAAACAGGGCGATACATGAACTTTGTTGTTTATGTCCACGATTTTGGGAAATTGGACCATTGTGGACGTCAAGAACGTAGCTGTTCCAACGTGGACTAGATTAGCTACAGATAGGGGTTTATGGAAACGGATGGAGGAGGCCTTCACCCAAAGATGGGTAAACAAATAAAAAAAAAAAAATAGGAATGAAATTGTGGTGTAGGATATTATTATGAACAATTTAATTTTGTACATATTCAAATAGTTAATTCAATAATTGTATGTAATGTGATGTGTGCAATAATGAGTTTAAATCTTTAACTTTATAATGTCCTGTTCAACTATTGTTATATGCTTGTAATTTGGGAATAAATGGCTTAAATATATAAAGCTCCAGTTTTTCTGAACCCATTTCGATGGCTCAAAATCTCTGGTTTACTGCGACAAAGTACCCAAACCACCACGAAGTGCCAGTCTTAAGGTATTCGTACATAACTGTACTCGTGTAGGTTCAGGTAGGATAGAAACCAAATATAAATAATGCTAATCATAAAACGTAAGAGTGGTCCTTATTGCAAAGGAGTAAGGAAGTGAATCGTTTGAGGGGAGTGTGGGAAAATGCAACAATTTGGGGAGACTTTCAGGAGTCCCCTGTCTGAGTATACTGAACAGTATTTCAACAAGCAAGTTCACCAACATTTTAACAGATTTCCAAAGGGTAAGGTTCCCAATTCGACTAATTCTTCTTCGATATTTTCTGCCGGGTGGAATCCTGCAACCCAAATTTCGAGCACTTCCCATTTAGCTATCCGTCTGAAACTTTTAGGGTAGCTCACAACGCAGTGACAATGCATTTTGAAAAACATACATTAAATACGTGATTTTTAGATTAGTTTTTGTAATATACATTTGCTGCTTATTTTTGTATTAATTATATTTTTATTTGAGATGGTAGGCCTTCGAAGTACTACCATATAAAATTCATCACGACTGGTGGCCTATATATTACCTACGCTGCTAAATAGTAATTGACATGCTGGATATACCTTTTCATACCCGATTTGATCCTCCGAGACCCTCGTTCAGAATTCAAATGTTTCGGACTAGGGTGGGAGCTTTCAAAGACACTAGGAAGTACATGTAGAATCGGAAATTTGTTTCATTTAATCGCATATTTTTTTATTTTTTTTTTGCAGTTAATAGATAAATAAACTGTTAACTTCTTTACATTACACCAATAGTAGTTTATGAAAAGGTGGCATAATGAGGGGTATTAAAACACGAGAGTGAGTTTAAAAAACGAGCCGTGTTTTTTAATAGTATCACTCGAGTGTTTTATTACCTAGTTATGTGCCGTTTAATACACTACTTTATCTACACTCATGTAATAGCCGCTCAAGTGTGTTACGCGTCGATAGTTACCTGTTTTATTCCGGTTAAGTGCGTCGTGAAAAATCAAAGGTTCGCTCAAGTGTGTCGATAACCGGACACCTGTCTGGGCCCGTGACACTTGCGTAAACGGCGTAAACAAACAGTTTGTATGGCCATTTGAGAGCCCTCTCATGTAATAAAATGACTGTGTTCTGAGAACAAATTAATACTATACATGTATTAGAATTTATTTTAGACGATCCCCGATTCAAAATATTTATAAAAACACGCGGGAAGTTGAAAAATAGACGAAATGAACGAATTTTATATTTTCATTATTTTTTTATTCGAAATCTTCAGCGATGGCCTATATTTTTATATCTGTATTAAATACCGTTACAAATGTGCCTTTCTAACAGATAAAAATAAAGTCGTAATTGATTAGTTTTCTTTTAAAATAATCGACTAAAATCAAAAATAAATTTGGGCAAAAATCATGAGTGATGTTTAAATTTTTTTTATAGAAGATCTAGAGCATAGAGGTAAAATATAAAGTTAATATTGTGTTGCTACATGTTATTAATAATAACCTAGATTACATAAACACCCGTAAGTTTGATAACTTTTAAATAAATCGAAAACATGTTCGGCTCGCAACTAGAGAAGCATGCCGCAATCGGGCTTTAATTATTTTGCATCTAAAGAAGCTTTTTTCATACGAATCATTTAATCGATAGATGTTGAAACAACAATAATTTTCATATAATACTTGTAATCACTTAAACTTCCGGCATATCTGCAAAATTTGCAAAATATTTCAAAGTTATATTTTTTTCTTCCGAGTCGTGCGTCACAGTATATATATTTTTTCAAAGTGGAATGAGTCTCTTTCATAAACTATGGCATTTTATTGTATTACTACATGATATTACTAGTACAGTAGATTAAATTAAGGGCCCTTGATACGATACAATTTAAATAAATCATAAATGTACATATTTGGTGCAAAAACGTCGATGGACGCACGACACACTCGGGGAAAACAAAAGTTGCAACTATCGTCGGTTGACCTGTTGACACCTGAGCGTTTCTTTTTTTTTTGACAAACTCACGTGAGCGGGAACAAAAAGAACATAATATTTTCTTGATTTTGCTGGTAAATTCTTGATCGTCATGGACGTTGCTGTTTCCGTGATGTCAGATACCAAGAGTCATATTCTTCTCACTATCACTGCTGTCGGACATTTTTAATCAGGATATAACTTTTGATCATTAAAAACACATAACATATTAAATTGGTTAGGTATAAAATAAATGCAAAATAAATTATGGCGCCAAAATACAGTCCAAAGTGAATTCGCGCGCAAAAACGCTTCGCCATAGATAGTAAATGGCAAAAACCCTCGTAGTAAGGAGCCAAACCGGAGCTTTTAGGGGAAAAAATATATTTTATAACATTTTTTAGCCCTAAATACAGTGTTTTAATTTTTTTCTTATTAGAGACGTGCCGTGCGTAATGTATGTAATTATGACATTCATAGTCCAGATGTTACGATATGAGTATAGATAATATAATTGAGGTAATAACTTTTTATTTTAAGTAAGTTTGTAATGTAGGTACGTGCGAGCATGATAGAGCGAAATATAAAGGTAAATATTTCAATTTTAATTACTACAAAAAATATTGCAAACAGATTTCCAGTTCGTAAATGTACTAGTTTCTATGAAAACTTCAACATTTGTTCGAAACATTTGAATTCAGAATTGCAGTCATGAGGTTCAAGCATTTGCAATGTGGTTGATGAAAAGGTCTATTGAACTGCAACGCGATTTGAAAAGCCAAATAGGTACCAGAATTTTTGCCTGTTATTTGTCTTAAGTTTAGTACTCTTTATTTTCAGTCCGTGTGTCCCAGCCCAAGACACGCCTAATTTGGCTTTATGAGTCTGGCTTAAGGCTCAGTACATATGGATATATGTGCACAATGTCCTGTGCTTAAGGTGAGGTATAGTATACGGCTGAACACTGCAGGAGCCTCGTGTACATATGTTTACAAGTTTACGAGATATGAGCACGAGACAAAGTGCGGCATTAGTGAGGAGTTTTGTTGGGTTGCTAATAAACCTGGGTCTGTGAGGTACTGGGTCGAAGGAAACCGAAGTGATAAAGTTCTTGAGAGACGGATCGGTTGAGTGAAAATTAGGACTTTGTATAATTGTTTTAATTGACTCCGTGCAAAACTGTTTTTTTTTGGTGATGTAACTACAAATTAACTTGTGCTAGAAGAAATTGCTTCTTGCCAAATTTAATTATTCTAAGTCAAGAGGAAGTACCTTCGGGTTTTGATTTCAAGTGTTGTGAGTGTCAAAATATGCGGCATAAACAGCCGTATCTTTTGATTATGTAGACTTACAAGTTTGTTTTTTTACAGTTCCAAAGGATTGCGGATTTTTAACTTGATAACTCCACGCGTTCTAGAGAAAAAGGGAAATTGTTGAAAGACAGAGACACAGACGGACAACAAAGTAATCTTTTTTCCTTTTGAGGCACGGAATTTTAGAAAGGGTGAAGGAACTAAATTGGAACTGGGTGGGGCACATGGCTTCACGCTGTGAGACTTCTTTTTCCCAATAGATCTACCATGGTAGACGATCAAAAATTAACATTTTATGAACAAGGCGAAAAATATACAAGTAAAATTATATAGAATATTAATAGAAATACAAAAAACCAGACTATGAACAAAATTATTGAATACGAGCTGACCGCCCGCAAAAATAATTACACTAATATTATAAAGGCGAAAGTTCGTATGTATGTTTGTTACTTCGTCACGCTTAAATGACTTAACGGATTTAAATGCAATTTGGTATGGAGGTAGCTTATACACTGGAATAACACATAGACTACTTTTTATCCCAGAAAAATGCACGGTTCCAGAGACGCGGATAAAATCGCCGGGTGCAGCTAGTATTTATATAAATTTAATATTCCTGTTTTTTTAATTTACTCTAATAGCTGCAATTACAATATTAGATTATAACATAAAATTTTAAATTTTGTATGTTGCTTAAAAGACAATTGCTACCTATAAAAATATGTATTTTTGAAATGGTATTTTAAAGACCTTCATTATGATACCTCACTCGATAGGTTTTGGTCATATATTTTTCCGTCGGAAATACAAATGGCAGCTGTAAGCCGCCATAATAGTTTTCTTGACACTTCATACATTCTATAGCAGTCTTGTGATCAAGATGAATCCAATAACTCATTTATCAAAATCCACCAAGCCGTTTAGGCTGCAGGATGTACATAAGAAACGTACATACAAACAAATAAACATACATACATACAACCCAAACACATAACCTTCCGTGCAGTCGGGTAAAAATATAATAAATAGATCAAATCATTAAAGTTTGTTAAACTATTAGTAAGTAACCAATAAACACTACGGGGATGTAATTTTTGACAATTCTTTATAAACATTTTAAATGCCCAAAATTATAATAATACACATTTTATGTCCTATATAACTAGCTGCGCCCCGCGGTTTTACCCGCGTGAGTGATGATGATGATGAAAAGTATCCTGTGTGTTATTCTATGGTACAAGCTATCTCCATTCCAAATTTGATCAAAGTCCGTTAAGCCGTTTGACCGTGAAGGAATAACAATCTTTCGCCTTTATAATATTAGAGTGATAATAGTGCCAATCATCACACAATCATCATCAATAAACAGGAATATAATAAATAAAAAAATGAGAATAAGGACTAGCCTCCACATGCAGCACCTGTTCACGGCTAGTGTACACCCCCACCAACCATTATAGAGGGAAGGGCTTGCAGCGGCTCTAATGTGTATAGCCGCTGCAAGTCATATTTGAAAACTATAGGTAGATGCATAAAGCATTAATCTGTGCTCATAAAATATCACCAAGATGTCAAATTATAAGCAGTAGTAATGCTTTAGCACTCTTAAATTCTTCATTAAAACTATGTAACTTCCAAGGCCTGGCCGTGAAAGGAAGTATCCTACCTAACTTGGCAGGAATGCTAATAAAACTTCCCTCAAGTCGTATTTATGCTCTAAGAATGTAGTAAAATCAAATAATAAAAACTTAATGTCTCTTTTCAACTAAATACTTACAATGCTTATAGCATATACATAAAATGGATAACTTCTGACCCTAGACCACAAACTGATGTAATTTAGACGTCTACTGCGTGACAATTTCAATGAGCTTTTGTTATTTTGTAACTTGTGAATATTAAACTTTACAATACCACGATGTTGACAAAATCAACAAAATAATATTAGTTCAACTTATTCAGTTTAACCCATGATCATGGCCAGTTAACCACCCATGCCATGGCTCAACTAATTCAGACTTTTACCATGGTACAACAATTTGAGCCAACTAGCTTACCCGTTCTTAGTGTGAGTGCTCTTCCACTACCCGTTTGTCCTGGAATACTCATTTCAGAGCGGTGGTAGCTGAATGGTTCAATAGTACAATTTAGAATCCAACGATACCGGGTTCGTTCCTAGGCTCCGCATCAATGACATTTCTCAGTTATGTACGTTTTTCCGTCGCTACGTGCTTCGGAGGGCACGTTTAGCTTTGGTCCCGGCTGTTACTCATTAATAGCAGTCGTTAAACCATGTCAGAGGCCTACGGGTGCCCTGACAAATTCTGACACCATAAGCCAGCACTACCTCATACGACAAACTAACAAACAGTGAGATGTTCAATAATAATTTGGCATTTATAGCGTCTTCAAAATGGGCTGAAATTGTAACACTAATACATTTTTAAAGGCTCAAAGCGAGCGCGAATATAAACCGGTTTGTGTACAGAGTTTTGGTAACCACAGCTACCGCTAGTATTGAGCACAAAGAGAGCGTAGTAGTTGTTATGGGAAACAATGACAATGTGGGACTTAGCTCCGAAACAAATTAATTTACAATCTTATCCGTGAATCGACCTCTCCCAAGTTTTGCTGCAGAGTTTTCGAGATGAAATAAAAATATGTAATAAAATCTTTTTCGCCGTTAATGAGTTCTCGAGCCCGACCGCGCTGACGTCGGATTAGGGTTTAGGTACTAAGTTTCCTCGATAGGAAGTCACTTTGATTTGATTTAGATGCGGGTTATAGGGTTACAATCTACATAGATCTCACTTCCACTTGTCCCGCTTTTGTTCGCTAACGTGTATTGTCAATTAACATTGGATCATATGAGTTTAGCAACGAGACGAATAGGTCGTCCTAGTGTCACGCCTCTCCTTAACAATTTACAATGCCACCACGAAACTTTGGGTTTCAAAATCTTGAACTGTACTGCAATGAGCTCGTCGCCCTGTGATATTGGGCTAGCTCATATTTTTAAATTCGTTTTGGCCATAATTTTTCGAAATTTATAGTGAGCCGAGACATTATTTGCACTTAAATTACTTTTGTGTAGTTTACTTTTGTGTAGTTTTATGCGCAGGTGGCTAGAGTTTAAATGAGTTAGTATACTTTCTGTCATTTTAAAATATTATAAAGAATTAACAAATATGTATAAAAATGTATCCCCGTAGAGTTTCTTGGTTCTCTCTTCTCTAACGGGCGTATTTCCGAAGCACCGGTAGAGTCAGAAGGGTATTTCCTTTTCCAGTGTGAGATTTTACTCTATCGGCACATGAAAGGGAAATTTCCTTTTCAAAATTAAAGCATACTTACTTCATTTTATTGATTTGATTTATTTACAATATTTTATGCTTTTCTCCTTGTTAATTTCGACTTGTAAAAGTGATAATGTATTGCCTATTTACAATAAAATACTTTGATTGTAAATACACACGAAACAAAACGAGTGAGTTTCTAGCGAGAACCAACTTTAGCGCCAGCTCTCCCGTAAAAACTGCAACGTTGCTTGATGGTGCTGAATCTTTTTGCTCGCGAGGTGATTTAGCACAGAAATTAATAAGAAACCGCCTTTGAGATTGATTAGGACCGAGAATTACGAGATCCTTACACTTAATGACTTGAGGTTTTAACGCGTCTTTCGAAGCTTTTATGCGCGTAAAATTATACTTGGAAATTATCTTGTTGAATCATGACGGCGGGTTGTTGTATCTGTTCAATTAATCATAGAGGAGGGAAAACGTGTGAATACTTGTTTATTATAATAACACTGTCAGAGAACGGGTGTTATTATTACAGAGAAAAATGGTAAACCTATCCACGCAATTGATGTTGTGAGAGCGTTGATCTTGAGATAACTAACCCTTTAAGGGAATCTCAGATAGTACGAAGATGTTGGCTAATGTAAAAAATAATGAGAATCAATGAAGAGAATGTATAGGGTATATATGGTATGTAGTTATTCTAAGCCAATTTTGAGGATCAATATTGAAATATTTTTCATATTAGTGAAGTTTATAATATGTGGTAAACAGTCAACGATTAAAAGCCATTTATATTGCTTGTAAGTTATTCGTCCATCTTGTGTCTTCAACATTAGATTATTGAATAACCTCTATGGTATACCATACGATTCGTATACGAAGTTAATCAATATTAGCCGTGTTTGGTTGGTTAGTTCGTAATACTACCAAAAGATAGCGTTACCGTCCTCATAAGACGGGTTCAAAAGAAGCTAGTGGAAAGATTTGTTTGAAGACGCATAGGTCTCAGTAGCCGAATTGGTTAAGACATGTGCCGCGCTGAGGCACAGTATGCGAGTTCGAATCTCGTCCGTGATCCCAATTTTCATTTCCAATTCAAATTCCATTAGAAATTCCAATTTCAATTTCCATTAGAAAATTATTATATTTATTTACGCTAAGCAGGCGTTAACTGCTAGAAAAAATCATAAAAATACCTTATTAATTATTAGAAAGTGTTCTAAATAAGATACCATTCTATTCTTTTTTCTTTTTTTTCTTTTCTTTTTTAGCTTCCCTCGAGCCCAGCACTTACGCGATATAAATTGTTTTAAATTGAATTGTTCTTAACAATGAAACTCGTAAACACCGGTTTAGAAGGATTAAGTGTGTATAGGTGCATATTGTTATATAAATAAATTAACAAAACATTGATTTGAAATGACAAATACAGCCGTTTCATAAATATTATACCTAATTTAATACTGAATTTTGTTTTTTAACCCCTCTTTTGGGCTCCTGAATCCTGATATGCAACAACCTCGAACAATATAATTCATATAATAAATTAAAAAAGATTTATTATTATCACTTATTACACAACAAATTTCATGTAGCTATCTACCAATTTTTCAAAATTTTGCTGTCGGACAAACACCCCTCACGCTGCCACGGATTGCATTTTAAATCATTTTTACTATAAAGCTAAAACTAAAACTTTTATTATAAAGATAACACGAAGCCCCGTCCGCGTTTATTCGCATTTATTCCAAATATTCGTGTATCGAGACAACTGATACGCGATAAAAAATGTTGGTCTCCTAAGGTCCCCTTTAAGTCTTTTTAATAGGTAATTGCATGTTAAAAACATGTAAGGACACTTTTAAGTGTTCTTGATACTTGCATGTTAAAAATGTAAGATCCTTTTTATGTATTTGCTACTTGCATGATAAAAAATGTAAGGTCCCCTTTAACTGTCTTTGATACTTGCACGCTAAAACTGCTATTCTAAGCATAAGCTTTGAAGATTTATAAACGCATCGTTAATGATATGATACGTCGGTTAACCGAGACCGATAACTTATACCGAAATAAGCGTAAGGAGAATAAAATAATCATTATTCGGTGTATGTTTATCCCTCGAACGCAAAAAGAGGGGTATTATAAGAATATATAGTGTTTGTGTGTGTGTGTGTGTGTGTGTGTGTGTGTGTGTGTGTGTGTATAAAGCACCGTAGCTCCACAAGAAATGGACAAGGTGATAAAGATATTATCACCTACTAACTAGCTGTGCCCGCGGCTTTGCTCGCGTGGTCATTTCTCTAGGTTAAAAGTACTCTATGTGCTATTCCAAGACCTACAATAAACATTTGATCAAAATTCCTTCAACCGTTTAAAAGTTTTTTATCGATTGCTCGGCATCTAATCATTGAATTACGATACCAAGTACGCTAGGTCTTGGTCAAACCCTAAGCTATCCAACACTGAAAACTGCATCGAAATCGGTCTAATAGTTTTAACGTGATGCGCGAACAAACATACATACAGACAAACAAACAGACAGGCACGAATTTTAAAAATGTTTTATTCTTGTTCAGTAGCTCAGACCAATTTTTTAAAATTATCTTCTTTGTACAGACTTTTACGTTATTATTGCCTATAGCTGTGCCCGCAGCGTTGCTCGCGTGGTAGTTTTTCTGGGATATAATGATCCTATGAATTATTCCAGTACCAAAAGTACCAATATAGGTACCTACCTACCTGTGTTAACAACCTTCAGTGGCAATCCGACATGGTCGTGATAGGTTAGAAGACGAAGGCGGGAGCGAAGCGTAGCGAGCATAAAGCCCCATTATAGCTAAGAACCATATTGTTTACCTCAGCTTTGAAACATAAAAACCCGCAGTTAAATTGGTCCATTCGTTTGAAAGATACGATTCTCACCCCCCCCCCCCCCTTTTTTTTCAACTCCTCCTCCCCTTTTTCAACTCCTCCCCCCCTTTTTTCAACTCCTCCCCCCTCCCTTATAGCAAAGGAACATGATAAACCATCTCGATCACATCCTTTTTAAAAGATAAAAAACTGCATCAAATTTGGTCCATTCATTTGGGAGCTATGAACTTCGCCATATTCCTCCCCCCCCCCTCCCCCCTTATTATAGATAAGACAAATCTTGTTTACCTCAGCTTTGAAACATAAAAAATCGCAGCTAAATTGGTCGATTCGTTTGAAAGGTACGATTCTCACCCCTTTTTTCTCGAAACTCCCCCTTTTCTCCCCCCCCCCCTTTTTCTCCCCCCCCTTTTCTCCCCCCCCCCCATATAGTTAAGAACCATCTCGATCACATCAGTTTGAAACATAAAAAACCGAATCAAAATCGGTCCATTTGTTGAAGATCAACGATCCTAACCCCCATCCCCATCCCCCCTTCCTCCCTCCCATTATAGCTATGAACCATCTCGTTTACCTCAGCTTTCAGATATAAAAACCATTCGTTTGGACGCTACGATTCTCACCCCCTTTTCTCCCCCCCCCCACCCTATATAGCTAAGCTAAGAACCATCTCGATCACATTAGCTTTCAAACAAAGACCGCATCAAAATCGGTCCATTCGTTTGGGAGCTTTTTTATGAGGATGCCACAAACAGACACACACACACACACACACACACACACACACACACACACACACACACACACACACACACACACATACCCTCTCACACAGTGATTCACACCCTAAACTTATAACACCCCGTCTCTTTGTTCGGGGGTTAAAAATGTAAAACAGTAAGCAGTTTAGTTAACAATAAAAAAGCCGCAAGTAAATTGACAGAATTCTTTTCTGTTTTTGAGTTTTTTCTAAATTATCTGAATTTGAATTATTGTGACCTATTTTGTTGTAACAATTTGACGGTTTAATTCAAGAAAAAAAAAGCATTGAAATTGTAAAAATAACGCATAAAATATGTAAATGCATAAAAATACGGAACAACACATTTCAATAAGTACGTGATTTCGATCCACGCACGTCTGGGTTGGCAGGCAGAAATACTCCCGCTAAACCAGATAGTATAGTGGTCTCTCTCTCAGTCGAAAATATGATACCGTTTTAATGTTTTATATATATTACATTTAAATTACCATAACTTTGAAGACCTATCCCGCAGGAACCCCATATTTTTTGGGGATAAAAAGAATCCATAATTTTAATACATAATATGTACTTTGACTGTGCCAAGTTACATCAAACTCTGACCAGTAGTTTCAGCGTAATATGTGTTCTTTTAAATAACTTTTAACCCCTATCCTGCGGGAACTCATGTTTTTTTCGGGATAAAAAGTATTCTAAATGTTAATCCATAACATAAGCTATGATTGTGCCAAGTTGCATCAAAATCCATCTGGTAGTTTCAGCGTGATGCGTGTTCAAAGAGACAGACAGACAGACAGACAAAAATTAAAAAAATATCCTTTTTGCACTCTATATCGATTTTGAAGTTTATCTCAATTATAATTTTCAAAACATATTTAATGTACAGATTTAGCCCAGTTACAGTTTTATTATAGTATAGATTTCCGGCCAGTTGCCTTAATTCCAATAATTTCAAAGGTTTTTGAAAAAAATATTTATGATGGGCTTGATAATTATTTAGAACATAACAATATATTGATAAATGAGCAAAAAGGATTTAGAAAGGGAAAATCAATTAATTTGGCTATATATGATTTCTTAAATACTGTGATGGAAAATGTAGACCGAAGGAATCCTGTCTGCGCCATATATATGGATATGTCCGAGGCGTTTGAATGTGTAGATCATGACATTTTGGCTTATAAACTGCAGCGGTATGGAGTCAGAGGCAATGTTTTACATTCAATTGTATCGTACCTATCCAATAGAAAACAGATTACGCAGATAGTTAGAATTAATACTAATAATAAAATTGAAGAAACATTTATGTCAGAATCACAGAATGCCGCAAGGAAGCGTGTTAGGGCCATTACTTTTTCTTTGCTATATAAATGATCTTCCAAATTGTACTAAACACCCAATGGTATTATTTGCTGACGACAGTACTGTGATTATTAAAAAAGAAGATACAGACTACAGAACTGAAATTATTGACGCTGTAAAATATATCATATATTGGTTGGAAATTAACAATCTGCAAATTAATTTGAATAAAACTAAAGTGATGCATTTTCAACAAAGAACCGCAAATTTGATTTTGGACATTAATTATTTAAATGAATCCATAAATGAAACTGAGACGACAAAATTCCTAGGATTACATATAGATAAGCAACTGACATGGAAACATCATATTAATAATTTAGTTAAAATAATTAATAGTTTGACATATGCTTTGCATCATCTTTCAAAGATAGTCAACAGTGAAACTGCATTGACTGCATACCACGGAAGTGTTGCTTCTATATTAAGGTATGGGATAATTTTTTGGGCCAATTCAACTAATAGACAGGACGTATTCTTAGCCCAAAAAAGGTGTGTTAGAGCAATAGCTCATATAAAGCCCATAGATAGTTGCCGATCACATTTCAGATCATTTAAAATATTGACGGTACCATGCATCTATATCTATGAGGTTGCGCTATTTGTGAAGAACAACCTCGGATATTTTCATTCTTTCAATGAAGCTTACAGGTTCAATATGAGAAACAAAGTAAGACTCTCCTTAAGACCGTTCAATACATCGCTAATGCATAACAGTGTATTTTGTATGGCTCCGAAAATATATAATAAATTGCCAAAGAGCATAAAGCAATGTAATTTAATAAGCTTCAAACGTAAATTAAAGTTATTTCTTGTTGACAAATGTTATTATACGATTAATGATTTTCTTAATGATAATAATTTGAACTGTATTTAAATTAATTTAAATGATCAATGGTAAATATTATTTTGGAATTGGTAATTTAATTGGACTTGAATTTCATTTTATTGTAAGACATTTTAATTTAACCATATTGACATTTTATTTTTTATTGTATTCAATTTAATAATTTGCATGCCTAATGGTGAGAATGTATAAGGGAAATTGTATATTTAAAGTATTTAAACTAACATCTTCAACTGTTTTACCTACATTCTGACAAATAAAATGATTTGATTTGATTCAATATTGACGATTTTTTTTCTGTTTGATAGCTGATATGATCGAGATGGTTATATATAATGGGGATCGGGATCGTAGCTCCTAAGCCCAATCCGTCATCTTTACCATCTTTTAACACAATTAGACACAGACGCCGACCTCGCCGGCGAAAGCTCCCGTAATTAATGTCGATTTTATTCGCCTTCGAGTTTCTTGCTAATTCTTCTCGAAGGTGTATTCCGAATTGGTGTTCAGTTATGCAATTCATTCAAAGGGCTCCAGCCATTTCATCAGGGCCCCTCGATCACTACCTAACAGTAGAGATGCAGGGGTGTTTAGTTTGATACTCCCGAAGTCATCAATGGCAACTGTTCAAGCCGAGGCCGAGGTCACCCCCTGGGTGCCCTTGAGCAAGTGGTCAAAACTTAACTTTGGCGTGCGCCTTCTTCGTCACGCATTGCGGTGGAGCGCTTTTGCGCCCGCCCCACACTGACACTGTAGAGGTCAGCTATAGACCAACAGCACATATAAAAAAAAGAAAAAAGAAAATACGTAGCTCCCAAACGAATGGACCGATTTTGATACGGGTTTTTCTTTTTGTAATCTGATGTTATAGCGATGGTTCTTAAGTATAATTTTTAAAAAACATTAATAAAATATATTTAATGCAATAGCCATGGCATGGTGATACTTAGAACGGGCTATCACAACTAAATGCGTATATAACATTTAATATCTGTGCTGTTAAGCGTTAAGGAGTTCTATAGTCAGGAGCGAACTCTGAGTGCAGCAACCTTGTCATAGTAAAACTTAAAACCGGCCTTAGTAATTAAAGGCGTACTCAAAATTTTGTGTCTGTGCTGCTTAACCATTGAAGAGTTCCTTTATCTAAAGCTAATCTTGGCTGTCGATTCAGATCATGCTTACCATAAAAATGCATTGTCATTGGAATTGAACCAACATAACAAAATTCAACAACGAAAGATAAGAGGAAGTGGTTCAAATTCAGCTTACAAGATTTAACGTAAAAAAATATACACACATATATTAAAAGTTTTTATTTAACTTGCAATGTACTTATGTATTTTATTTAACTTGCAAGTTAAATAAAAGCTTTTCAAAAGCTTTTATTTAACTTGCAAGTTAAATGCAAGCGTATGTATGTGTGAGTGATAATATGTGGTGTTTTGTAGTTGATACACAATTACATCACAAAAAACCGCATTGTTTTTTTTTTTGCGAATTCTTGACATAATTAAAATGACTAGCAAGGAAGAGGTCTTGCAGCGATCCGGCGGCGGCCGTTCGGCATAGGCTGTAAATGTGTGCGTGAGGCTTGTGCGTATGAGCGGATATATTTTGGGTACTTCACTCTCAATTCAGCGGTATGGAATCCGTAGTTTTTTAAACGTTCTTGTTGCAGGACCGAGGATCAAACCCCGTGTCGTAAGTTTACAAAGCACATATTACCGCTCAGCCACCACAGCTCATAATACTCGTAGTTGGCGAATGTCAGGTTTTAATTCGTCGTGCCAGTTTAATCACGAATAAAACAGTACATATCTATACTTATAACAATATGTACGAAGAGTCTTTACAAAAAAAATGAAAAAATAAAAAACCTACTTATCAAGAATATAACATTTTTTAAAGTCGTATCTTTATGTTTGTTTATCTAAATGTTTGTTCACGCATCACGTAAAAAGTACTGGATCAATTGCGATGCGGTTTCTCTGTTGGATAGCTTAGAGTTTGACTTAAAAACAGGGGTACTTGGTATCTCAATCCTATGAGTAGAACCCGAGCAATCGATAAAAGCTTTTTGACGGCTGAAGGAATTTTGATCAGATGTTGAAATATTGGTATTATAAATTTTGGAATAGCATATAGAGTACTTTTAACCTAAGGAAATGCGTGTGTGTAGCTGCAGGCACAGCTAGTACGAAATGAAAACCTAAAAGTCGACCTCCGAGTAAGTACATATACTACTGCTAAATACTCTACCTACAATGTTTTACCTTCCTTTGTTCAGAAGCCACGGCTCTAATCAATCTGGATCTTATGAAACAAAAAGCATTTGACCTCATTCCATCAAAGGTTGCGGTCCTGTGGTTTCCAGCAAAAGGAGGAATTCCGAATTTACGGCCGTTTTGTTTCCGCTGTATTGAGCCCTTTGAATTACAAGTACGCTACCTTTGGCAACCTACCTTTTAGATGCTTTTATAGTACCGAGTGGTTGTGGTTTTATGGATAGATAGGCTACAGGATTTATATGTCTTGCTGGTCACTGTGGCCATTGATTTCCGAAGCATAATAATCTATTCCTATCGCTTTGTAAGAAATAAAAAAGCTTTATTGCTACTAATGTCTAGAATGCTTGTATCCTTACTTAGTTCCTAAATATCATCTTTTTTTAGTCTTCTTTTACTGGTTACCTTACCTGATATTAGTAATAATGTCATGTGTGATGTTACACACATAGAAGCACATAATAAACAAGTAGTTCTGCGAACAGAAGACCACGCGAGCACAAACTTTTTTGCAACAATCTAGCACAGTAGCACCATCTAGTGACCTTATTGTAAAACTAATTTTAGTAACCAAGGTGTTCCATCAATACCTTCCTAGTAGGTAAAGAACTGATTCCACTGGTAGAAACCTAAAAATGAGCAATTTACTGTTTTTTTAGGAGTTATTCTGCTCAACGCGCCAAATATCCTCATCAGATCTTCACCAAATTTTTAAAGAATCAACTTAAAGCTAGTACCTTTCAAATACAAAAAACATCGAAATCAGATCTCATAAGGCGGAGATATTCAGTAGCCCACTTTTTGCCCATTTTTGGGGGAAGTATCCATATCATAAAAAATTACTGACGAACAAAAAAGTACAAAAACTCGTTAAACCTGCCAAATTTCATCCAGATCAGTTCTAAAATACGACCTGTAGAGAAATACCAACAAACTGACAGATGAAAGCAAATTGATTGAACTTGAAGAAGAAACTTGAGCTCGCTTGGCTCACTCGGTCAATAAGAATATGATAAAAGTAATTGAGTAATTCTAACTCACACTCACTGATATGCATACGATAAAACACTGATAGGCTAGCAACTCTGCTTCGATGCCTAAGAGGATAATCATTTGGAGAGATTTTATCAAAATAGGTATTTAGTAAATATATTGCTATCTCCTTCCCTCCCTCCGATAGAGAAAGAGAGTTTTAGTATTACATTTTTTGATAGAATTGGTGTTTTGGGGAATGCACTTTCCACCTCCTAAATTGTAGTGAAATCTTTTGTTATTAGTGTCTACGCTTATACGTATATTTTTTTATTCAGGCTGTTTGTTTTGATAAAGAGAATTTTCAATTTGTCATAGTATGAGCGGGAAAACGGAGGTCTAAATTTGTTTTTTAAATACGAAGACACTTACAAGCGTAGCGCGTCTTTGCATAACTTAAAACAGAATAAAGGTTCACCGTACACCTTTAAACAAAAAGCTGCGAGTCATTTTTGTGACACGCTTGCGATGAAGACGAATCGATTGATACTTCAGTTGTCAAAATTGTATACTTTTTTTAGTTGAACATTTAATCCTTCCTTTAACTTGCAGTAGTCGGGTAAAAAAATTGCCTATAGCACTTTAGACATGAAGACAAATCGATTGATACTTTGCGTGTCAAAATCGGACCAAGTTTTTAGTTTGAACACATAACCCTTACTTTGCCTTGCCGTAGAGGTAAAAAAATAGCCTATGACACTTATACAGGACTATGAATCGATTGACACCTCGCTTGTTAAAATCGGACCAATAGAGGCCATGCTATGGAGAAACATCCACATATATATACGTACTGACATACATACATACATACATACATACATACATACATACATACATACATACATACATACATACATACATACATACATACATACATACATACATACATACATACATACATACATACATACATACATACATACATAGACAGTTAACTTCATTACCCTTCAGTAGTCGGGTAAAACATAAACATCGAAATCGGACCTAAAAAGGCGGAGATATTCTTTTTGTCCTTTTTTGAAGGAGGTACCCCCCCAATCAAAAATCCTCGACGACTAAAACATTAAAAAATTCGTTGAACCTGTATACCAAGTTTCGTCTAGATCGGTTAAGAAATGCTACCTGGAGAAGAGAACTTTAGTATGTCCGGCTGTCCCGCTGTCCGGCTGACAGCGGGACAGCCGGGCATACTAAAGCATTTTTGCCCAAGCTGAAACGGAGACGCTTCGCTCGAGCTTTGCGCTCGTTCGGTCAAAAATATTCAATCGGTTAATATTTAGGGGTAGAAACGTGTTTCTTTTTGTATGGACAAGGGAGCTACTCGTATGGTCCTGGATAAATCCACGATCCTTGTCTCATGTTCAACTTTGCTGCAAGTGCTGCAAGCTGATATTTGTAATAGCCGCGTCAAAGACCTACCTACAATACACGACCGAACTTGTTGTTGACTTGTTCGCTTGTTGTCATTTGATAAGATCACCAAGGCGTTAACGAATTTCTATCTTAAACATGCATGTGATCAAATCTGTGGCTATACCCAACTTGGTGTAAGTTTAAAATAGTTTCTTTGCAGTAAAAATTTTTTTGTAGGCACCTACTGATCTATCATAGAACAAGTCTGTTTAGATGAAAACTTCGTCTTCTCGACGAGGATCAAGACGCAATTTTCAGACTTCTAAGACGCCATTAGAGCACTGACAGTAGGTGATTACGAGATTACAGACCTGATAGTAGGTACTTATCCTAAAAGTTATGTAAAGTCTTAAGCTTTTAAGGACCAAATTAAAGTAATAAAAACCTCCTAAAAACATAGACCTTTAGCTCTAATAACTTTGACCTAATCTAGAGAGAGATCTTTCGAAGCAGGCAGAAGGTTGAGCGTTTTCCTGCCTCTATCCCAGTCACGGTTCTGGACTTGAAGTACCTACTTCGAGAAAAGATATAATAAAATCTGGAAACGTAGGGGAGTGCTTTTTGTAGTAAACGCTGGTTAGAAAAACAAGCAAAGTAGCTAACACCTCGTTCGTCATCTTCGTTATCATTTCGCTTGGTTTATTAATAGAACTAACGTTCTCGTATTTTTGCACTGTCATACATATACTTCCAAAACAAAACTTACTTCAAGGTCTCTTATTCTCTTGCGCACTTTTTAGCAACTGTTTATGTCGATTTTATTATTTTATCTGCCTGAATCGTTCCACTGCTGGGCAAGGGCCTCCCTTCCCTCTTCTATGATTTTCTACTTATTTTCCAGTCCTCCTCGTACGAGTCTAGTTCGTATCGCCACCTTTTTCGGGAGCTGCTACGCTGACTTAAATGGCTTCATATGGGACCCAATCGCTTGTGATTTTAGCCCACAACTGTTCTGTTAAAGTTCAGTTAAGATATTATTTGTGTTTTCTTTTGGAAAGGCTGTTTAATTTTTCAGAAAAAGTTGTGTCTTTCTTTAAAATTACTTGCCGTATGTTTTCGTCTCACAGTTGGCGCAGAACTTATTGGAGTGTTTTCCTTTAAATTTAGGGCACCGTACGTGACCTAGCCGTGACGGTGGCGAGACGAATTACGAGCGAACTTCGCAACGCTCAAAATATAGCAACGCTACCCAGTGATGCTTGTCATGTAGTGGTAGATTCGCTAGTCGTGGGATAGCAATTTAGGGTTCCGTGAGTCCGAATGAAAAAAAACGGAACTTTTATGTTTCACTTGTGTTTTTCTGTCTGTCCGTCTGTCACAGCCAATTTGTTCAGAATCTACTGGACCAATTAATATATTCATTGTGACGGAACCTTCTCCACGAAAGTTCAGTTCGCACTTGTACTGTTTTTTAAATCTTCACTTGTATCTATGTATGTATTTCTGTCCTGAAATCTTGCAACTCAAATTACGAGCACTTTCGATTAGCTATCTGGCTGAAACGTTCAGGGTTGCTCACAACTCGACGACAATGAATGAAAAAATAAAGTTATAAATGTCAATAAAAATAAAAAATAAAAAATACACAAAACACATAAAAGCATTATTTTCATAGATAGTTTTTAAATTTTACTTATTTATTTTGCACAAAACGATACCCAAAAGTTTCCAACGCGGCAAAGTTTATAATCTGTCGCTAAGCTCTTTCTGACGTATTACGCATGTTACATATATATAGCTGCAGTCCTTGAAATGAAACCATTCTAGGATTTTTCATCATCATCATTATCAGCTTGTATCAGTCCACTGCTGGACATTGGCCTCTCACAAAGGTAGCCATTGAGCCCGATCTTCGGCTCTTTCTTTCTATCTGCCGCCAGCGACTTTGAAACAATCTTTGGATATTACATTGACAGGGTGATAAATTAATTAGTAAAAGTTGGAGGTAAGGTAACAAACAGTACTAAAGTGAGTGAAGAGATTGACTTGTATTGAGAAAGTTTGACGATGAAAGTTGGAGAGATGATTGAGTATGTAGTGGCGATTCTTCATAAGCCCTGCACTATTCAATGTGTTGAGGCTGTAGTTTTATGTTATAATTATAGTTATCAATAGCATAATCTGATAGAACATTGAGCAACACAGTGAAAGCCATTCCGACGAGTTCTTCCAGCCCAGGACTCTGTTAATCGCTTGGCATCGCCCATCTTTCACTGGACATCGTTCCCCAGCTAAGGGTCTTGTAATGCGACGTATAGTTAATACGTTTACGGAGTTACACGAACTGCCGTGATTTGTGCGAATTTGTACATTTGTGAGTTCCCGAATGGGTGCTTGGATAACTGAGTTAGCATGTGCTCGGAAATATGGTGATTTGGTTTTGAGTCCGTTTAAGTTTGGTGTTAGAGAACTTGATGGTTGGGTTTAATCATAATTAATAGATATTAAACTCCTAACAATATACCTACTCTTGTTAAGTAGCTGGATATAAATATAGCTGAATTTCCAAGCTCCGAATTTACCGGTGTTTGTTTTGATAACAATTTCCTAGAATTAAATTCAATGGATTTATCTGTTTATTGACGGATTCCTCACCGTCAAACAAACGGTGAAGCATAGCAAGTGGTGGCTGCATGTGGGAGCGTAAGTGGATTGTTAATGGTGTTTTGTGGTTCATACACAACTTCATCACAAAAGACTGCATTGTTTTTAATTTTCCGTGAAAACTTTTCAGAATGAATACAACTAACGAGGCCTCTTGCTGCGATGTGGCGGCCAATCGGCATAACATGGTGTAATTGTGTGGGTGAGGTTTGTGCGTACAAGCAGATCGTCATATCTTGGGTGCTTCACATTCGTTTTGGTGGTATGGAATCCGAATTTTTTAAACTTTGGGAGTATGGAACGGTCTAAAAAGAAGAAAAGAAACGAAGTCATAAAGAAAAAATTAAATTACATAACTACATGATACATTATTACTATTGTACTTGTTCATAACTCATCCATCTGCCAACTTGAAGGTGCGAGTTGGCAAGGAAGCGGGCACATTAAGATAACCACGACGTTAATTTATTATTTTCAGTCCATTAACTCGGACGTTCAAGAACGTTTGTCATGTCGGTGCATAGTATATAATGATGTTGGAATTGTTTGAATACTATTTGGTTATTGAATTGAGGCGTTTAGTTATTAAATATTTAAACGGGACATCATCGCGTTGAAATCGTAATTTTTATTTACCTCGACGTTTCGATCAAGTTGCATTGATCGCGGTCACGAGAAGACTGAAGTAGCGGGTGACAGCATCGAGTAAGGCGAGCATAACCCACATTTGGTTTTGCAAGAATTCAGAATTTTCACTACACACAATACTATAGACATGTGCAGACTTCTTCTGACTTAAACCTGATTTTTAATCTAATTGAAATTGTTTTTTATTGATTTCTATTTTTTTACATGTAGTTATTAACTTACAGTGGTGTGTGTAGTATCAGTTCACTGCAAGAGTCGTCCTGGGCCCTTATTCGCTATTACCACTCGGCCACGTAACGCGCCGCCCGCGTGGAATTGTTCGTAATTTGCCGAACGATTCCACAACGCGACGCGTAACGTGTGTGAATGGTCATAGCGAATAAGGGCGCTGGTCCTTCCGTCTAGAGAAGTACCAAACCTTTGCTAGATATTCTGCTGCCAAGCATTAGTGCGCAAGCATCAATGTGTTCTACATTGAATGGCAATGTTTCTGGGCATATTTGCAAACCATTATCTCGCAATGCAGTGCCTTTCAAGATTTTGGATCCCAGCGTTGTGGGCGGCATTGAATTTGTTTTTGGCAAGCGGTGCTTATCATCAGAAGAGTGATCTGTTCGTCTCATCACACACTTGTATAAAAATCAGACTCAAGCAACAAGGAAGTGGAGGTTTAAAGACTTACAAATCCAAAAAGAAGAGGTTCTCAATTAGATTGTATTTTTGTATGTTGTGCTTTGTCATCGTGTGAGGTAGGGCTGGTCTGTGGTGTCAGTTTGTCAGGCCGCCCGAGGGCCTCTGATATGGCCTAACGATTGCTATTATTCAATATCTGCTGGCACCGAATGCCGCCACAGCAAAACGTTCTCACCAAAGCACGCTTATTACACGACTGCCCAAAAAACGGAGTGTATTGTTTTATAGCATTCATGTATGTATGTGAGTTTCTTTATTCCACCATAACTTTTAAATGTCTGAACAGATTTAGACGTATCGTTAAAATTCTTACATCCCCTCGAGAAACATAGCCTAATTTTTTTAAAAACCATTCGATATGGCGGCAATATGGCTCCATTTTCAAAATATAAAAAAAAAACTTCGATTTTTATCTATCAAATTGAAGGCCTTGAAAAACATCTTCCAACGGCATGTAATTTATTTGGAAAAGCTCCGTTTTGACAGGACAGACGTTTTTTTTAGCTATTAGCTAGTTATTTTGTGTATGTTACTCATATCTCCGGGGTAAATGAACTGATTTGGGTTATAGTTTTTTTTAATTGAAAGTGTAGACCCTAGTGTGACATTAAGATTTGATTGGAATAGTTTTCGTAGTTTTTTATTAAAACCAAATTAAGTCGGTTTTACTTTCAATGAATCATGTAAAACAACATCCATTCTGTATTAAAACAGATTATCCAAACTAGGTTTACAAACTCCGAAAATTCCAAAATCCACAACAAAGTTATTATTTACCAAACTTCAGAAACGCCTTTTAATTGCCTGAAACTCCCAACAAACAAGTTTCCTGAAAGTTACAGTTTTGAGTTTACAGGGGCCTGAAGTTTGAAAGGGTCCTGAAAGTTTCAGGGCCAACAATGCTTCAGGATGATTGATGGACTGTAACTTCGTCATGAAAAGGTGGAAATTCGTTTTCAATTGGTTGTTTTGATGTAGATCCGATCTTGGCGAGAAGTTACGACGACTTATTGGCTACGAGTAACAGTCTGTGGTGTAAAGGAAGACCGGCTGCGCCCTGTGGTTTCACCCGCGTGGATGCTGATGATGAAAAATCCAATGTGTTATTCCAATACCGGAAATATCTATATACCAAATAACATGAAAATCTGTTAAACCATAACTTAAAAAAATTACTCTATACAATACTAGCGACCACCAGACTTCGCATGGGTAATATAAGAAAAAAATGAGGTAGAAAATTTTGTTCTCGCACTTTCTACCTTCACTCCGCGTCGGGGACGCGTGGCGGCTCAGGCCCGGGCGGCTCACTTTGCTCGGTGCCTCACCCTTCGCTAGGTTCAGGTCTCGTATGCTCATATTACACCATATTACAAATAATGAAAATCTCCAGAATGGCTAGACTGATTTTGACGGCATTTTCACTGGCAAATAGCAGATATTATAAGGAGTAAATAAGGCTATTTTTATATATTTTTTTAATGTTTTACGCGCACAAAAACCCATTAATTTTGACTACGCGGGTAAAGCCGCGGGAACTATATATATATATATATATATATATATATATATATATATATATATGTAAAACTTGGTAAAAAATAATCAACCTGATGGTGAAAATTGCATTAAAATCCGCTGCGTAGTTTAAAAGATTAAGCATTACAGACAGATGGCGAAAAGCGACTTTGTTTTATACTCGTACTATGTATAGATTTACCACCCTATTTAAAAAAAGCCCCTATCTATTTCACTATTTTATTCAATTGCTTGGCTCCTACTCATCAGATTGAGATACCAAGTACACCAGTTTTAAGTCAAAATCTAAGATATGAAAATCGCATCGCAATCGGTCCAGTAGTTATATTCAAAAAGTAGTACGACAGAAAAAAAACAAGAAAAAAAGCTAAGAATATCCAAGATAAACTTGCTGCACTTTTTAAATGCTGTTCCTCCTTACATACAGTAGCACGATTTAACGAACATTTAAAGGTAACATTCCATGTTAACAATTTCACAGAAGCAAGAAAGATCCCAACCCCGGTTGGTATCTCGCAAGAAATTCTAAAGCCGGATTTACACTGTAGAACGCTAAGCTCGACTGAATCTGCTCGACTGAGTCGGCTCGACAAAAAGCTGGAGCTCACAGGGAGTTCCTAAGCGCGTCCCGCGACAACGTGAATTTCCATCCACAGATTATTAACTAAAAGGAAAACAGTGTTGCGCTGCGGGAGTATGTCATGCATAAAATAAGTGAGCGTTAAGAAATTTCGAGCATCTATGCCACACTATGAAAGAGCCGCTCAAGTAACGCTGGCTAGCTGCAGTATACCTTATAACAGTAAGTGAGGTTACTGTTTAAAGTACAGGGCGCTTATTCGCTACAAGAAATTCCTTGCAGAAAACGTGTGACGTCATTACGACAATTGCCATACAATTCTACGAAGATATCGTAACGCGACGCGTTACGTGTCTGTATATTCATAACGAATTGGAGCCCAGGCAAGAATTTTTTTTGAATGGATTGACTTGTTGTAATCGATTATGACCCTGTACAATGGCTAAGCGGTAGCATGTGTGCTTCATAATCTGCCGGCATCCGGTTCAAACCTTCGGCCCTGCATTAAAAACTTATAATGAGCGGATTTCGAAACAATCGCTCAAAAACGGAAAAAAAAAAGGAACAGAGGCTAAGAAAACACCGTGAGGTGAGAGACTTACATCGACTCGACTTGCGTTATAGTGGTTCAATAGCTAACAGAATTGGGGCCCTGGCCGAGTAAAAAATACCCTCATGCGACGAAGGTGAATCGATTGATACCTCGCTAGTCAAAATTGTACCAAGTTTTTAAATTGAACACATAACCCTTCCTTTGCATAACCGTAGTCAGGTAAAAAATAAAAAATGACTAATGACGAATCGATTGATACCTTGCCTGCCACAATTGGACTAATAGGAGCGACGCTATGGAAAAAAAATCACATACCTACATACATAGATAGATATATTTGTATGTATATACACATACATATAATCTCATTACTCTTCCATTGCTTCGCCGTGGTCGGGTAAAAACTTGTAACATCCACTACGCACTGGTTCCAGCGCGATGAATTATGACGCTATCCCCAATAACCAACTCTGAGAATTTGTCTCTTTTAAAAATGAGTACAGCTAGCGAAAAATAATTGCGACTGGTAATTTAGAATAGTTGTCGAATTGATCGCTTTGCTATCACTCCGCAATGACTTTACTGGCGCAATGACTTTAATTGACCGATTCCGTTCGCTGCGCTGTTGCTCCGTACTATTTGTCCCTCTGTCACTCCACAGTAACTCCAAATCTTTTTCTTTCATCTGGAATTGACTTGTAATAATCTATCATCTGGTCAATATTCTCGTATTTCTATTTTCATTAGCCTGCGTATTAATTACATTGGTATCGATACAAACCGGATAATATCGCTATCGGGTATTTTGCAAACTGTCCTTACTGTTTCTCACATTATACGTATGTACAAGGCAGGGTACACACTCGAAGCGCAATGCTTTTAGCGCTGTGCTGGAGTAGAAATAATGTCGAGGCGCCAGAAGAGCGTAGTCGTGTATGCAGAATTTTAGAAGCCTATTTCTTAAATGTTTGTGATGCAAGAAAATTAGGACACCCTGAGGCTTCTTGAAATAAAAGCATCTTATTCCATAGCTAAAGCACAATATGGTTAGCTTAAATAAGTATAATATAAATAAAGAAATTTAAAAAAACTTTTATATTCTTCTTTAATGAAATATGTCTCTTTTTTTTGTTTTTGTTTTTCCTATTTTTTATTACTTTGTGATCAATTTGTGAGCTACCCTGAAAGTTTCAGCTGGATAACTAATCGAGAAGTGCTCGAAATTTGAAGTGCATGATTCCAGAAGATACAAAATACATAGATATATCGATACATATATAGATACATACATACAAGCTAAGTCAAATAAAAAAATAATGTGTGACTTCTTTTTGACCTCCCTTTCAGATGTTGAAAGAATCTGACTTACTTTTTTTCTGGACGGTATGACCTAAGTGATATTTGCGTATTATGCTTTCCAGCGAAGTTTGGAGCAGTTGGAAAGCATTCCAGAGGTAGCAGATTCATCCTGAATTGTAATCCAATTTTATGACTTTTCCAAATTTAAATTACACTAACTTTAAACTCGACTTAGTTAAACCTAACTTAGTTAAACTCAACTTATTTAAACTCAAAATTAAATACACTCAACTTAGAAAAACTTAACTTCTTAAACATAGTGATACTTAATTTAGTTAAACATAGTTACACCTTCTTTTTATACAAGCGTCTATAAATCCCCTCTCTAAAACTTTTAACAACTGCCAACAGACTACCCTGACACCATTAAAACGTAGCGCTCTTTGTTTGAAAAGCTTAACGCATTCTAGCGAAATAATAGGCTTTTTCGAGGCGATCTTCGCCATATTCACAACAGTGTGTTAAAAGCCTTAAAAGCTAGTGTAGAAACGGAAGATATTATGGGTATTTTAAGCCGTTGGAGTAGTTTTCTCTTTGCTTAACTGGAGAGAAATGCGCTTAAGGAAAAGTAAAATGTGCAGCCTATTCCTATAATGGCTGCGTAGGCTTTGTAATGTAGAGGAAGAGACTACCTGGGTAAACTTCCCTGTTTCGATATATTTTCTATGATAAAACTGCTGTTTTTTTTTACATTATTTCGCATGGAAAACTCTTGTTTTAATCAAATTTGGTTAAAAAATATAAATCAAAGTGATAATCGAAATTAAATTAGTCTAAAAGCCTACTTATTCGTGTATAATATTCAAAATTATGTTTGACATAAAGATTAAGTCGTACATTGATGAAAATAACCTCACGGTATTCCCGAAACAATGTCTAACCATTTAAATCATTTCCAATTGCTCGGATTCTGAATACAGTACATTGCAGTGTACACTGGAGAACAATTAACCTACACGATGTATAATGGCGTTACTATCTATGCTACTGCACCCAAGTGTAATGGGCAAGGAGGTAGTGGCCATGTTAACTAAGGTGTAAGGTGTACCTAAATAGATTGGATATTAAATCAATTTCATTGATAAATGGTCTAAATCGTGCGAAAATAGCGAAAATAAGTTATTATAAAAACTAATGTGGTTATAATACATTTTAAAAGACAACAAACATGGAGTTTCTCACGCATAGCAGTTGAATAATTCCAACTATAGTTTCAACCACATCCGGTGGCCATTCTAAAGGGGAGTGCGGGACGCTCGCGGACGTGCCTCCTATAGTTGGAATAATTCAACTGCTATACGTGAGTAACTCCCGTATTTTTGTCTTCTAAAATGAAAACAAGTTATATACAAATGCGCCCCTGTTTCCTAAAATGTAATCTGGGACTCGGTCACTATATTGAAATTAGTCATAACGTATGAACACCGTATGTGCGTCTGACATTTCACGGTTAAATGCAAGAGGGAATAGACACTAGGGTGCTATCGTATTTGCTTAATCGCTTATCATCAGTGGGATTTTTAAATGCTAGTCATTTGAAAGACAATAACCATTTAGACATGCAACGCATTGCTTTACGATATCTTCGTGGAATCGTTCAACAATTGTAATGACGTCACACGTTTTCTGCAATGGCGCTTATTCAGTAATACTGCACGAAATTCCTTGCAGAAAACACGGCGTGACGTCATTACAACAGTAAACGAAAAAATCCACGACGATATTATCGTAACGCAATATAATACGTTTCTGAGTGGTCATAGAGAATAAGGGCCCTAATCTGTTATCAATCACGATAAAACTTTTGGTCCAGGTGATTTAGTTGAACTTGTGACGGAGTCATCTTTTTTCATCAACATTACAACCACATTCATAGTTTATCACTGAGCACTGTCAATATACATATTCCATATTCATACTTCGATTTTCAAATACAAATTTATTCTATCGCTGTCGCTTTCTCCGTCATCCATACATTTAATTCATTCGATCATCGCGGCTTGTTATGTTCCTTATATATATATATATATATATATATATATATATATATATATATATATATATATATATATAGTGTAAAATCTATGTAGTTATGACAACACCTCCTAAATAAATAATCTTACCTAGGCTTATCCCTTCGAGGGACTTTCTCTCCGAGAGCTTATTGTTATTATAATAATCTGTAATAGTGCGTTTCTAATATAACTCAAACGAACGATTTATAAATATTGACATATATTCGTAAAATTAGTGGTCTTTAATCAAAATAAACCCCAACTATTTACCAGCTGCAGCTGCCGTTTTATTTGTGAGATCATGAGGTTCCAGTTATTTCTACAAATTTCCTGCGTTTTCAATTATCAGTTCCTGTACCACCTTGTTCCTGTTCCTTGGCATCGGCGTGTCGTCCCCTTGCGCTGGTAGCCACACTCTCGGGGGACCTCTGGCGATAAACTATCTATTGTTAGCGTCGGTCTTTCCTTAACTCACATGACGTAAATAAGTTACACTATTGGCTACATCTCCACTCATCATTATCAGCCCGTGTCAGTGCACTGCTGAGCATATATAGCCTCTCCCAAAGCACGCGACTGAGCCCAATCTTCTTCTTTTCTCTTCCAACTGCTGCCAGCCATTTTGCGTATATCGTCGCTCCACCTAGCTGGATGGCGCCCTACGCTACGTTTACCGAGCCGCTGTCTCCACTCAAGAACACGTCTACTCCAACGGTTATCAGTCTTTCGACAGATATGACCAGCCCACTGCCACATAAGCTTACTAATCCTTACGGCTACGTCGTCAATTTTGGTTTTCTGCTGGATCACCTCATTCTGGATACAATGTTTCAGAAAAACTCCAAGCATAACCCTTTCCATTGCCCACTGAGCGACCTTAAATTGGTGGTACAACTATACTGTGGGTGTCCATGACTCGGCTCCATATGTCATAACAGGCAGGACACACTGGTTCAAGAGTTTTGGCTGCAAACTTTACGGTATTGGTGACGAGAAGACTTGACAAAGTTTACCAAATGCTGCCCAGCTCAGCTGTATTCTGAAGCATACAACTGAGAGAGATCTCGAAGTTCTTTTTACCTAGTTACAAAGTTTGCCCCAGATTAAGCATACTCCTGAACAACAACGATGTCATCCGCGAATCTCAAGTGTGAGATGTACTCAACGTTAATTTTAATACTACATCCTTTCCAGTACATATTCTTAAACATATCTTCCAACGCATTTGAGAACAATTTTGGAATAATAACGTCCCTTTGCCTCACACCTCGATGCAGAGGGATGTGCTTAGTCTGCTGGTACTTGGACGGTAATTTTTGCGGCATCTCATCACTTGGATATACTGCCAGTTGACTTGGCATTGTTGCAGGTACTCCAAAACAGACCAAGTCTCGATAGAGTCAAAGGCTTTCTCATATTCCACCAACTCTAGGCACATGGGCTGTTTATACTCTTCTGTCTTCTAGATATAATCTGCCGCACTGTATGGATGTGGTCTATGGTGCCATATCCTCTCCAAAACCCGGCCTGCTCTGATGGCTGAAATTCGTCAAATCTCCGCACAAGACGATTCATGATGACTCTCAAAAACAGATTGTAGATATGGCTCAAAAGTGAAATGGGCCGTTTTTTTTTTGTTGTAAATGCTGACTTCTAGCAGCTCTTTGGTAAAGTGGCAAGTCAGAGTGGCCCTGGAATCCTCGATATTGGGTTCGGGTCGTGACGCGTGTGACACGTATAGTTGGCCATAGAAATCTTCAACTTCTGCGAAAATCTCCTTAGAAACGACTACTTTCCTGCTTGATGTGGTCAACTTCGTCAGATGGAGTCAACCAAGCTATTGTACGAAGACTTTTCACCCCCGATTTCGCCATATCGCTTCTTCAATAGCGCTTCTATTTAGCGGGTTTTTTTGGCGTTTTTATTGGAGTGTCGGAGGTCTCACTTTACCAGCTTTTCTATTTGCATATTTAAAGCCCGCTGACCTGACGAAGTGACTGCTAGATCTTCGCGTCGTTTCTCAGTGAGCTGATGAGACTCCACCGAATGTTTCGATTTCCTGCTTGTACGCCACATCTCACAGAACTTCGTTCCCTCTTCCCTGAGGACTCCCACTACTTGATCAAGTTCCATGTCAATGGCAACGTCAATTGCGCTTTCCAAGGCAGCGAATCGTCAGTTTCAACTGGCATGTTTCGGATCCAACAACGGTTTGGAGCAGGTTAGGTCGGAGCGTGGACTTCATCAAACGAAGTTGTTCAAGCTTGCAATCTATATCCAAAGTGCCTCGGACAAGTCGGTGTTCACTCCCGGTTTTAAATCTATAGATCACAGAGACATCTCTGAATATGCACTTTCTGTCCGCTATATTGAAGTTGAACTTATTTTTCGTCACACCATCGGAACTTTGCCACGTGCACTTCCATTGGAGCTGCTTTCTAAATAATGAGTTCATTAAAAACAGCCCTTCTTTCTCCGTGAAGTTGACTAGCATTTTCCCCCTGTAATTTCTACTGCCAAATCCGTGTTGTCCTACTACGGACTCGCTACATGTTTGTGCTCCAACTTTAGCGTTGAAGTCTTCCATGACAACTTTAAGCCTTGGAGGTGTTGTTCAAGGCTTTAGATATGTCTTCGTACATATCTTCTACTTCATCAAGTGTTTCGAAGTCGGTGCTTATATCTGAATTACCTTGAGGCTATACCTCTCCATTTCATTACGAGGTACGCAATTCTATTCGAACCACTGGAGATTTCTACAATTTTGTCAGATCATCGCATTGGTATTGCTGGTCTCCTTCTTGCTTCTTCTTGCTGGCCCTAATCTAAGGTTACGGTATACTCTCCTCTCTTCGGACTTCACATAGCCCCAGAATGTGCCATCTCATGTGCCCCAGCTCCTCTTCCAATTGCGTAAGATGTTCGTCGAGCCGTAACGTGCATCCGTTATACGTAGCCAGAGTCAGTTGATTTTCTCATCTGGTGAGATTCTGATGTTTTTCAAATGTTAGCCCATTTTCCGTTTTAGAACATAATTTAAAGTGCAACGAACCTTAATCGCGTTGACGCCTATCTCTCACACTGCTCACTGTGACATGTTCAGCTTAGATTTTCTTGTTTTTGTGGCTGTTGTGGCAAACAATGACTCTGCGTTATTACCATTTTACTGCTTTTGTGTTAGGAATAACAAAGCAGTTTTTAGCAAAACAAAGAAAGCTAAAACTAACTTAAAATAATTATTATATTGTATATTAGCTGTATCCGCGGCTTCTCAAGCGTGGTCATTTTTCTAGGTTAAAAGTACTCTATGTACTATTTCAAGACCTAAAATACTAATATACCAACATTTGATCAAAATTCCTTCAGCCGTCTCAAAGTTTTTATCGATTGCACGGCTCCTACTGCTTGGATTGAGATACCAAGTACACTAGTTTTAAAGTCAAACCCTAAGTTATCCAACAGTGAAAACTACATCTCAATCGGTTCAGTTATTTTAACGTTATGGGCAAACAAACATACAGACAAACTAACAAACAAACAAACAAACATATATGCAGACACAATTTAAAAAAATGTTCTATTCTTGTCTTGTAGCTTATTTTAAGTGCCCTAGATTTTTTTTTTTAATTGTCTTCTTTGTACAGACTATTTCGTTCCTATTGCTTTATTATAAGTATAGATCTTACTTTGATATGCAAATCTATTGAAGTGACAAGTTATCTTAATTTCTGTATAAATGTTGGTTTTGTTTTAATTTTTTCGATATTGTTACACGATTTTTGACATTGCTGATTACTGATCTAGCTCCTTTGTTAGTAATGTAGGTATATAGGTAGGTATATACCTAGATCTCTGGCAAATTGTATTTTCTTGTTATTTAAATATCTGGAGTTGTAAATAAGTAATCTTCAATACGCGGGTGATAATAAATAGGGCTTTTAAATTCTAAGAAGTTTATTTTTATATTATTAGAACAAGCAGCATAAACAAAATTCTCAAAGTGACACTGTAGGCAAAAAGGTAGTAGGCATTTCAATAAAAAAGTCTAATGGAAAATAAAAGTTCTCTCCTACAAAATTATGTAAACAAAATGATATTAGGGATTTTCGCTGGAAGACATTTTCGTTTGTTTGTGTCTAAAGTTATTTTTTAGGAACCATCCAAATGAAAACAAATTTTAGCGTACTTTTATCTAGTTCATTGGCAGAAAATACCGCCTTATAGAAGCGATAATTTCTCCTTTGCTTTGAGAGAAAGTTTAAAGTAGAGTAAATGTAGAAAGATTCCATGTCAATAAAAGCATTTTTTATTATTATTCTGATTGGCTTTGCAATTCTAGTCCATTTAGCCAGCGTCAGGAGAATAGAAGAATTCAGCTGAGTTGGTCAGCATTCGTCAAGCTTCGTCAAGTTTCCATACCATAGTGCATGAAGGCAAAGGTTTTCAATCAGTGCGTCCTACCAGTCATGACCTGCTGAGCCGAAAGTTGGACACTTACGGTCAGACTAGTCCACAAATTTATGGTCGCTCAGCGACCTATGGAGAGAGCTATACTTGGAGTTTCTCTGAAGGACAAGATTTGTAATGAAGATATTCGACGGAGAACCAAACAACCAAACACAACAATCAAACGATAAGCAAGCTGAAGTGGCAGTGGGCTGGTAGCATTTACCGAAGAACTGATACCGTTGGGGTTCTCGAGTGGAGACCACGTTTAGGCAAACGTAGTGTAGGACGCCCTATGGCCAGGTGGAGTGACTATCTGTGAAATGCGGCTGGCAGAAGTGGATGAGAAGAGCTGATGACCGAGCTCAGTGGCATGCAGTAGGAGAGGCCTACGTCCAGCAGTGCACAAGTAAAGGATGAAGATGATGATGATAATTTATAAGGTGACAACTTGGCATTAAAATTGCACATTCTGAAACAAATCCTCATCCTCATCAGACATCCACTGCTAAACCTCCCCAATATCACGCCAAAACGAGCGATTGCTCACTGTTTGAATCTAGCAGCTTCCCGCTACTCTCACCAAGTCATCGTTCCATCTCTTAGAGTCTGTCCTAGTTGTCTTCTTCCTCAAGTCCGGGGCCATTCACGGACCTTTCTTCCCCAAAGTGGCTATCAGTTCTACGAACTACGTGGCCTGCCCGTTGAAAATTGAATTTTTAATTCTGAGAGCTATGTCAGTAATACAAACTGTCCGAATAAATTAAGTTAGGTAAGTTTAGTGGAATATGAAGATTTTCCCAAAGCTATGCGTTTTCCTACTTCGTGGTAATTTCTCTCTCTCAAACATATGTTTCTATTTTTAGGGTTCCGTACCTCAAAAGGAAAAAAGGAACCCTTTTAAAATCATTTCGTTGTCCTTCTGTCTGTCAATGCTCTTTTTCTCAAGATCGCGTGGAGGTATCAAGTTGAATTAATTATCAAATAGGTACTCAGGTTTGCAGTCCCGTAGAGCTGTGAAAAATAAACAAACTTCTAAGTCAACGCAATCAAAAAAGATACGACCGTTTATGCCGCATATTTTGATGTTTGCAAGGATATCAAAACCTACAGGGTACTTCTCGTAGACCTAGAATAATGAAATTTGGCAAGAAGTTACTGTCTTATAGCACAAATAAAGGGAAAAATCCTAAAGCAGTAAATTTGTAGATAAGTAACAACAAAAAACTCTTGGTGCGCGAGTCCGATTCGCACTTGCCCGGTTTTTGTTACCATCTATTATCTCCATAGCCCCTGATATTCAGGCAGTGACGGATCCTACAAGCCCTAAAGCTGCCAAACTAGGGCAATAACAAGGGCATTTAATTAGTTTTTAATTGATTCTGAAACTTCGTGTCGGAACGTAATGCAGGTGCTATCCGGAAAGGCGATAACGAAACGAAATTTAATAGTTGTTTATCTCGTTATGCGTCAATATTTACTGATATGTCTAATATAGACTGAAAGATAATTGACTGAAATTACATTTCACCCACGTGTAAAATGTAACTGTATGTAAAACAATAGCTCCAAATTTTATTCAATTTCAATTTTAAGAGTTCTTTAATTACTTATGTATTAAATTTTAACCAACAAGTTCCAGTGTTAATTCATTTAATAAGCTGCGATAGCCATTCCAATTTTCTTTCAGGTAGTTTAGTTTCTGAATTGGTTTGCGATGTATGTTATAAGTAAATTGAACGAGAACTGGTATATTGTAATTATTAGAGAAAAGTGCATAGATAATTATAATCTTTTCTATTGTGTGCACATTTTTAGTGAACAAGAATTCGGGGGTGGTTGGTGGATGTTCACAACGGTAGTGGACTAGAGTAGGATCGTTAGGGCTATGCATTCAAATTGTATTAGGTACAATACAATGCCATATATAGTTTTAATTTTGAGGTAACTTGGACTACATCCTCAACTGCAAACGAGGATTTATCTTATTTTTATAAGGCTTTATAGTCGAATGTTAAAAAATTAACCATTTGTAGGTAGATTGACCATCTCAGTTTATTTTTGTAAGATTGAAGTAAGAAAGCTTAAATAAAACATCATAAAAAAATGTCCTGACTACTACGCCACCAATTACTAAAAGTGAGTTAACTTTGCGTATTGGTATTTGTCGTTGCAATAAAAATGTTCTGAAAGGTCGTTCCAATATCATTCTTCACCATTAAACACCTCCAAGAGCATTTTGGCAGTTGCCCAACTAGGATACCGTGTTATTAATAGCAACGAGACGGTTTAATTCAAGTGAGGTCTTGCTACAGTTTGCGCAGTGGCGCCTTCTATTTTGAATATATATACTTATAATAAAGCAATAAGTACAAAAAAGTATGTACAAAGAAGAATAAAGGTACTTAAAATAACCTACTGAAAATGTACAACATTTTTTCTTTAAATCTTGTCTTTCTTTCTGTATGTTTGTTTGTTCGCACATGACGTAAAAACTGCTGGTCAGATTGCGATGCGGTTTTCACTTTGGATAGCTTAGGGTTAGACTTAAAAGCTGGGGTACTTGGTATCTCAATCAGATGAGTAGAAGCCGAGCAGTCTATAATAGTAGATTGTATTACTAGGGAGCGAAACAATATTTTATTCAATATACATCGCCCGAGGGAATATAATTTTGCGTCCGAGTGATACACTCTACTTTTCATCCCCCTCTTTGAGAAAAAGAAATAAAAGGCGCTTGTAGATACTTTGCAGCTCATAAATTTATTAACAAGCACAAATTAAAAATGTATATACCCCCCCCCCCCCCTCCCCCCCACGATTTATAGCTATGAACCATCTCGTTTACCTCAGCTTTGAATCTTAAAAAACCGCAGCTAAATCAGTCCATTCGTTCGGAAGCTATTATTCGCACCCCCTCTTCTCAATCCCCTCCCCTCATATAGCTAAGAACCATCTCGATTACTTCACTTTTAAACATAAAGAACCGCATCTAAATGAGTCCATTCCTTTGAAAGCTACGATTCTCACCGCGCCTTCGCTACGTGACACAATTTGCACCGCGCGCTCTCATTGGTCATGCCTTCATTCATTTCATAATAGGTACTAGGATACTAACTTTTCGGTCTAATAATGTATGTCTGGATAGCTTCCACGGGACATAGTTTGACTTCGGATCTTTAGTACCGGAGTTCAAATCCCAACTGGAGTGTTTACATTTTACACATTAAAAAAAATGTGATGACTTTTAACTTGAATATGGCCAAGTAAAGACGAAAAGAGCCGACGAACCACGAAAATTAATTACTGCCCTCTCTGAAAGTCTTGAACAGAAAATACTTACTTTGCTCCCACTTTTCCAGGAACCAATCAGTGTTTTTCGAATAGATGGGATGATAAAATATTTTTGACTCCTTTACAGACAATGCCAGTACACACATGATGTCGTGTCCTTATTGCCCATTTCCATGCCTCAGACCGGGCAGTCGCAGTTACAGTTCATTGGTCTAAACTTATTAGAAAGTTTTTGTCAACGGAACCATCGACTCGAAAAGAAGCACCTTTGCGTTTCTACTGCAGGGTGACCCAACTTCCAACTCCTCGACATTTAAGGGCCTCTTCATTGATCACTTGAGAAGCACTGCAGTGGCGCGCCTGTGGCAAAGTACACGCGCTTTTGTAAATAATAAATGTTGTTTCATCTCACATAGAAAGATTTACTGCCGCAGACCAACAAAATGAAAATCTCTTCCTTACATAAAACAGGTATACCAGCGAAGAAAGCACGTAAAAAGCTCAACACAATAGTCAAATATGTTCTGACTCCTGTCAAATATTTCGTATCCCTTCCTTACAACTCCTAACATTACTTGAGTATTTTAATATTACCGAAAATGTATACCTACCAAGTTTTATATTGTTTTATCGTAAACAAGAACCAAACAAGATGGTTCCACGAAATATTTCCTTTGTAAAACTAGACGTAAATAATTAATATCAAGACGTTATTGACTTGAATACCTTAGGGCCTTTGATAATTTAATAATTTGAACTTAAGCGTGGCGTGGGTGTCTCAATTAAAAAGTTTTTCGGAAATCGGAACAAATCTGAGAATTCTGTTTGATAGAAGTTGCTTTGTGAAGTTATGTTAATTGTTTAAGGAATTCGTTAAATCAAATTTAAAAGAAAGTTTTTGGGTAAGTATCTATTCATTATATAAATTATTCAACGGTGGTCATTTTCAGTAACAAAATATTTAATTATTTGTCGTATGAGGTAGTCCTGGCCTCTGGTGCCAGAGTTTGTTAAGCCACCCGAGGGCCTTTGAGATGGCATAAAGACTGCTATTAATTAATAACAGCCGGGACCGACAGCTTCATGTGGCGAAAGAAAACTGCACATAACTTAGAAAAGTCATTGGCGCAGAGCCTATAGGTCCGAACCAGGTATATCGTTGAGGTATATCAGGTATTCTAAGTTGCACTATTGAACCATAGCGAAAAAAATATTTATTTGACAATTGTTATAAGGCGCCGAACGGCCATTTCATTAACGACATACCTGTTGGTTTCAAAGGATGGGTCCAAAGCCAGTCTCGTGGTCAAATTATAACTTTGGACTGTTCTCCGAAAGGTGCATTCCTTGCATTTTCAATTTAGAGTGCAAGTTATAAGAGTTAATTGATGTTATTAGGTCCTGATTATATATGTGAGATGTGCTTTTGTGAAGTAAACTATGTCAAGACCGCTAAAGAAATACACAAAATAAGAATTAGAATTTCCTGTGGTATAACAGATAGGTAGAACTTATACAGGCTAAGTTACATACCTATCTACGAGTATCTATATCTTTTCACACGCAACAGTAGATATCCAGGTACATAATAAAGTCAATGTTAAATTTCATTAAAATCCGTACCACCGTTTCAACGCTGAGTGGCGACAAACATACAAATTTTCACATATATAATATTAAGGATTAACAATTAAAGAGTTCACTAAATCGCTTTTACCTTGCACTAGCTGCAAGACTGGAACTTTTCCAATAAACGTTACGGGACCCAGGACGAATGTCGTTGCGGTCATGGCTTGCATTGTTGTGCCCCGTCATTGATTAAAACCATGTCGTAACCACTTTTCACCGGTTTGGGGCGGTTACAGGCCGGGTTAAACCACTTTGGTCCGGGTGAAACTGGTTTTATTATTTTAACCCGTTTTAGAGTGGTATGAGGTTGGCAGGTGTATTTCTTTGTATTTAGAACGCTTGCTGAAGTGAATTATATTTTTGCTGAGATTGGCATCTGTTTTGTCCTGATCTTCTCATAAAGTGGGGGTTTGTGTTCTTCGACCGTATTTTAATGGGTTAAACTGGAGTTGGATACTATAACCTTGTAATTTGTTTTATTGATTTTTAAAGTAACAAGTGACTAGATTATTAAAAACTAACTAGTTGAAAGCAAGAAAAGCGAATAATATAACAAGCAGCGAAAGTAGATTGAAAAACTAACTAGTTGAAAGCAAGAAAAGCGAATAATATAACAAGCAGCGAAAGTAGATTGAAAAAATAACTAGTTGAAAGCAAGAAAAGCGAATAATATAACAAGCAGCGAAAGTAGATTGAAAAACTAACTAGTTGAAAGCAAGAAAAGCGAATGATATAACAAGCAGCGAAAGTAGATTAAAAAAAGAATCTTACAACAAGTTTGTTTTTAAAACTTCGAGTTGTAAGCTACCCTGAAAGTTTCAGCTGGATATCTAATCAGGAAGTGCTCAAAATTTGATTTGCAAGATTTCACCTGGAACGACAAACAAGAAAGTGACGTAAAAACGTGTTAAAAATGGCGTCGTAAGAGTTATCTATGCCATCCTCTCATCCATCCGCACCCTAGTAACTCGTCTCGTTGGGACGACTGTGTCGTGGGATGAGTCGCTGAATTGGTCATGTCTGCCGGTGCCATCTCGCAATCAAAGTTGATGGACCACCAAGTAGGTATACCTTGTATCTACACGGTAGTTTAACAGCAGTTACATTTAACTTTCATCAGCCCGTATTCGTTCACTGCTGGTCGTAGGCCTCTCCTCGTGAACGCCACAGAGCCCGTTCTTCGGCTCTCGTCATCCAGTCACTGCCAGCCATCATTCGCATGTCGTCACACCAACTGGCCGAGCGGCCGCCCTATACTACGATTGCCTAAACGTTGTTACATTTAATAGATAACTAAAACTAGATGGTAGATACCTACCTTATTTATTTACTAGCTGTGCCCGCGGTTTTGCCCGTGTGGTTATTTCTCTGGATTAAAGTAACCTATGTGTTATTAAAGGACCAGAAATATCTACCTATAAGGTACAAAATACCAAATTTCATTCAACTGACAGTTCTTTCAGTTTCTTATGGATTGCTCAGGTTCTAATCATCAGATTAAGATACCATGTATTTCAGTTTATAAGTCAAAACCTATCTATAAACCTAGCTAGCAAATATTCTAAACCGCATCGAAATCTGTCTAATAGTTTTAACCTACTTGATGTGAGAACAAACAGACACAGTCAGACACCATTTTTAAAACGTTATAATTGTTGTCCAGTAGTTTATTTTAAATCCCCTCGTCATTTTTTAAATTATCATCATTGTACAGACTTTTTGTTACTAACAAGTATAGCTACCAAATTGGTATGAATTAATTTTCTATTACAAATATGCAAATAAGTGAAGTTACGCCATTGCAAAATGCACCAAAACCGAAAACCAAAATTTAAAACTAGGCAATAATTCACCAATATTAATGAGCAGCGGATACCTAATACCGTTAAATAACTAAGGATTTAACTTTGACATTCACGCCACTAAAAGTAACAGTACACTAAGATTACAGTCACAGGTAACTAATCCAATTATTGTCAGCTGCGTCACAAGAAATAAGCAGGTAAAAAAAACAATCACGTTTCGCATCGAATCTGTAAGAAGAACTCATCAAACACCCGATACCGTGTCAAAACCGAGTTCGTAGAAAAACCGATGAGCGTTTGGTGCTAGCTATGAGCGGAGAGTGTTAACCTCGCAGCAAGTATCATCTTTTATCTAGTAAATCATTTAATGCAGGCATACGTGATCGTGATACGTTTTCGTACATTCAGTTGGTTGTGCTGTTGTTTGTTTTTACTTGTTATTGTTTTATTTTTCTTTATGCTGCTGAACTGTGTGTATCACCGTGGCTTCACCAAGCGGCTCCAACGGAAGATCAGCGCTGGTTAACAGCCAGCATTATGCTGAGTTGGGGCAAACATTCTCACGCAATTTTTTATTTTCTTTAACCTTTAACAAATAAACTTTTATTCCATTCTATTTTATTCTATTCTATCAACAGTCGTTAACTGGAATCCCTGGATGGCTTAAATGCGTCATTGCAGTTTATGGATAATCCTATCACCACACTGAATCAACCAAAATACCGCTTTTGAGGATATATCTAGCTACTAGTAATGACTCTAACTCCATCTAAGATTTATTTACAAACCCATTCGTGGTCGAACAAAGAAAAAATTACCGCAGTCGTATTGCCACAGAATAAATAATAGTACCTTCTTATTGTTACGCATAAGGAATGGCCTATCCAGATCGCTGGTCCACCTCGTGGGGGCTGTCCTTCCGGTCCGTGGTCGCCATTCTTCCCTAATGATTATCGGGTCTACTAGCAATGTAACCAGCACATTGCCAATACAAATTATTGTTAATTTTGACAACTACATATATTTTGGTAACTGAAAACGGTGTTCTTTTGCTCATTCTGGATTTTATTTCCCAAAAATATCCCAAACATAGCTTCTCTTGAAAGTTGGTTAATTGACTTTGGCTTGAATCAGGTCAAATGTTAAATGACCATATTACATTAACAACTCGCTATCAGTCTATACCTTGATTCGGCTCCAAACGGTACACTCCGTATATATTACAGTTTTTTTCTAATTCCCGTCACGCGACACCAGCGAGCGGCCAGTGTCGAATATTATTTTCCTTGTTAGTAACTCGATACCAATAATCGAATGGTGCCCGTAATCGAGGTGGGATATCGATAACGGAAACCTTAGAAAGTTTAAAAAAGACATTAAATTTTTACGTGCGGCGGTGACAGGTGGGCTGTTTGCGGTTTATGGCCAAGGTAAGGGAGTCGTAAATTGAAGGAACAAAGGTAATGTTTATTTGCTAGCGAAAAATTTCTCGGAACTACGGAATGTTTGTAGAAGAAGAGCACGTAAGTGCCTATAATATTGTGGTTAAAAAAGAAACATATTACCTACTTGAGCCGACGCAAAACGAAGGAGCTTGACCAAAAGTCTGTATTTGCGATCTACAGCACTGTTTGAAATCATTACTCACGAAGAAACTGCCATTTCTATAAATTGAATGTCATATTTAGTAAATACGATTTTTGCATTTTTTTGATGTATTAACACAATAAGAATTAAGCTTATATTTAGAATTAGATTTCCCGCTCGCGACTCCGTCCTTGCGGACACAGTTTATCGCAAAAAAAGCATCCTTTGTTCTTCTAGGATATAAAAACCAAAGCAAAAGTAGGTATAGCACCAATGCTCTTGACTTGTTTTGATAGACTTGTTATTTCATTTGCATGGTAACCGTTCCTAATAGCGATTAATCAACAGTTTCCAGTTTTCCCGTGGAAATTTACAATTTTCCAGGATAAAATGTATCCTATGTTTTATTCTAGGGTATAAGCTAGCTCCATTCCAAACATCAAAATCCGTCCAGCCGTTATCGCGTGAAAGCTCCCCAAACAAACAAATAAACAAACAAAATTTAATATATTGGTATGGATTCATTAGTAGTGAACCAAAGTGAACTAGACGATCATGATTTCTCTACGAACAAAAGTGTACTGGAGAGATATCACTAGACTTTTTGAATTCATGTCCTCACGCAGAAATGCTCATTAAATTTTTGGAACGGCTGATTTGGACTTAACGAAAACTCAAGCTTAAAATAACCACAAAAGGGTTCATTTCCTTCTCACAAACCTCAAAATGCATTTCTCGCAGTTATTAATGCCATTAGCCGTTGCTTCGTTTCTATAGAATCGGTTTGCGGCTGTGTTTAGCGTTCGCCGAACGATCTAGGAAGTGTAAGCACTTGCGCTGTGGTATTAGATGGTACACTGTGGCTGTGAACTTGGGAACATAGCCAAGTAGTCTCATACTTTATTAATTACGAAAATTTACTAACAAAGTGCTGTGATCATTTTTTGAACTTAGAAGTTTTTAATGAAATGTCGGTCTTCGTTCTTTCGTGTTGGTGTTTCTGCCCTAAGATGGCAGATCCGCACTACCTCGTACAAAAAACAATCAAGCAACAAAAAAATGAAAAACAAAACTTCTAGTGAACCTATGTGTTACTTAGAAATAGAAAATAGAAAAAACTCTATTTGTGACTAACAACACAAAAGATAATTAAAATGTGCATGAGTAAGTCACAAATCGGCCCCAACTCAGCATAATGCTGGTTGTTAACCAGCGCTGATCTTCCGTTGGAGCCGTTAGGTGATGTCACGGTCATACACACGTACATGTGTAGAAATATAAAAGAAAGACAATAACTAAATTAAACAAACTGATATTAAAAATAATAATAAAATTACATTTTACAAAACTAACAAGTAAGGAGCTAAAATTTAAAGCTTAAAAGTTAACATGACGCGCGGCACGGTAAATTTAATGTTACTAATTGTCGCGAGTCATGTTATCGTGGAATATCTAATTTTTTTTATTGTGTTGATTGTTTTTTGTTTGTTTGTTTGCAATAAATACATTTTATTATTATTATTATTATTAAAAAAGCAACATATATGACAATAATACCACAGTAACAGATAACTACAGTACCACAAGATGACACAACGGTAACTTGTGACGACAAAGGGAGTAAAAACAAAGTAAGGATAACAATCAATTTTAAGGTTTGGCTTATTTATATTGCGCTCGTATCAAATTTAAGAGTTTCCTCTCGCTGCTGATAGTAGTAATAAAATATTTGAGTTTAATTCTAAAACTATGAACATATTGCAGGTTCCTCACTAGGTTCTTCTAGTGTACCAGTATATATATATATATATATATATATATATATATATATATATATATATATATATATATATATATATATTAGTTACTCCTAGTATACCAGTGTACCTATGTGTTACTTCTATTGTACCAGTAGTATATATATATATAAGTAACTCATATATATATACTTCTAGTGAACCAATGTGTTACTTCTAATGTACCAGTATACATATGTGTTACTGTTAGTGAACCTATCTGTTACTTCTAGTGACCGTATTATTATCGTGAAATCATTACAAGCAATTCGCAACGTAGTGTATTTGAGGGTTGTTTTATTTTTTGCTTAATGATCAAACTTCACATGGTTTTAAGTTAAGTTTTAAATTAAAATTATGCCTTCACCATCCCGTGAAGGACACCATCTTGTCTTTCTTTCAGTAAGACGTGAGATGTTGCGAATTTTAGCCTGCCCGTGCCGTCGGTATAAATAAGAATGTTGTTAAACTCTAGCCTAAATTGTATGTAAAAGCTTTTAATTAAATAGAAAGTTGAAGTCACCAGTGACCCCAGTCAATATTCAACATTATAGTATCTGTGACGAATCGCCCATTCCTATTTTACGCCGGCCGTGACAAATCGCTTATTTTGTTTGAGCCTGCACAAAGCCCTCTGTTTGTCCGTGCGTGAACCACACACCTATTGTCTGTTCCATAAAGGCCCTTTTGTATTGGCACGGTGATTTATTAAAACGTTTCCGTAAAAAGCTTTCTAATTGGAAAACAAATGAGGTAAATTAATTTGGTTAGTTCCGCCTTGGCGACTTGAAATGACTTAATTAGGTTTGTGGAAAAGTGGGACGGGATGCGGCTGTTCTTTTCAGGGAGTGATATTAAACTTGCGGTATATAAAGTGTACAGAAATTATTAAATTGTATCTTCATGAGCTACGTTCTTATTGCACGGGGTTGTTTTCTTTCAGGGCAGTTACGTATAGTATAGGGCAAATAACTTTGAGAACGAAGCCAACAGAAGAATTCTGCTGGGTTGGACAGCATTCGGCAAGCATCGTCAAGTCTTCTCGTCGTCCATATCACAGTGCCTGCAGACAAAAGTCTTCAATCAGTGCGTCCTACCAGTCATCACTTATGGAGCCGAAATGAGGACACTTACGCTCAAACTAGTCTACAAAATTAAGGCTGCTCAGCGAGCTATGGAGAGAGCCATGCTTGGAGCTTCTCTTGAAGGACAAGATTCGTAATGAAGATATCCGACGGAGAACCAAGGTAACCGACATAGCACAAAGGATAAGCAAGCTAATGTGGCAGTGGGCTGGTCACATTTCCCGACGAACCGATGAAATAGCAAAGCGCCACCCTTTATGGTTGTAATACCTCGCACAAGTACGAAGCGTTACGCTTCTTCATTTATTATAAGAACTGCAAAGGAGTGGAATGCCCTGCCCTCGTCAGTGTTTCCGGTAAATTATAGCCCTGGTGTGTTCAAGTCAAGAGTGAATAGGTATCTACTAGGCAAGCGTGCTACACCTTCGACCACATCATCGCTTTCCATCAGGTGAGATCGTGGTCAAACGATTGCCTAGTCGGTAATAAAAAAAATAAAAAAATAGACGAGTTCTCGAGTGGAGACCACGTTTAGGCAAACGTAGTGTAGAATGCCCAGTGGCCAGGTGGAGTGACGACCTGCGAAAAGTGTCTGGGAGAAAGTGGATGAGAAGAGCTGAAGAATGAGCTCAGTGGCGTGCATTAGAAGAAGCCTACGTCCAGCAGTGGACAGATATAGGCTGATGATGTAGGTATAGTGTTAGTATAGTTGCAATCAAAAGTAACTGTCTATTACCTTTTCACGAATAAACAAGGAACCTATCTTGATGAAATTTGATATGAAGATAGTTTGAACCCTGGAGGAGTACATAGGATATTTTTATCGCAATAGAATTCTTTGAATCTTCGTCCATATGGACGAAGTCGCGGTCAAAAGTTAGTATTCCATAATTATGATCTATGAATTGGAACACATAACTTATTAAATATGTAATAGGTATATTATTATTTATAGCATACGTGAACAGAGAACAGAGAACATAGAACCTTAGTTTGGAAGAGAACGAAGGTAACTGACATTGCTCAGAGAATAAGCAATCTGAAGTGGCAATGGGCTGGTCACATTTGTCGTGTGGGGTAGAAGAGTTCTAGCGTGGAGACCGCGAATCGGCAAACGTAGTGTAGGATGCCCTCCGGCTAGTTGCAGCAACGATCTGCGCAATGTAGCTTGCAGTCATTGGAAGAGAAGAGACGAAGATCGGGCTCAGTAGCGCGCCTTATGTTTCCTAAGGCGCGGGGCTTGGGCCTTTTAATAAAGGTAACAAATATGCTTTTTTTTTTTTTTTAGTTCACGCAGACGAAGTCGCGGGCAGTTTATATGTTATAATGTTTTTGACATGTTACGTAATTTTTACATTAAACGCAGAATAAATTGTAGTATTCTGCGTTTGATGTATTCTAAAGGTCACAACAAGAGACAAAACTGGAAATCCAAAAGGCAAGCCTAAAACTCAAGATTAATTTACTGGAACGCTCCGGAAATACCGGAAAATACCTTCCGTAATTCCGGATAACCGGCATTTGAGCAGCTGGAGCTGCCATTGAATTATAGCCAGACAAATTGAACAAATAATTTCGCTTTAATTCTTATTCAGAACCAAGTGGAAAACCTTCTTCACTGGGAGATAATGGTAATTAGATTTATAAGTAGTAATAACTAGTGTTTTGGGGTATACTACTTACCAGCTGTATACTTCAGTACCAGCTACTTTTATGTCAACTATTGTTTTTTTTTTATTTGCGGGCTCATATACAACATGCTGACGGCATTGTACCGTTGTTTTTTATGCTAGTTCAATAATAAAATGACAAATAAGTACCAGAATTTTTCACATGCTGACACTTATTTTACGAGTAGAAGGTTGTGTTTAACTTGCAATGTATGTAATGTATGTTTGTTTGCTTAGGTCAAATTTTGCAAGCTAAATTAGAACCATTTCCTCTTATCCTACGAAGTTTAATTTTTACATGTCGGTTCCTATGACAATAAATTTTTATGGTAAACTTGACCTGTCTGAATTTACATCCTGGATTAGCTCCAGAAAAGGGAACTTTTCAACGGTCAACAACACAGACACGATATTTTGTGAAAACATTTTTCTAATATGATAGCCGGTTTTAAAAATTAACATGATATGGTCATGAGATAAAAGAACGCTTAAACGATCAACAGCACAGACACGAAGATTAGTGTATTAGGTACGCATTTTATAATGCTAGCTGGTTTTAAGTTTTACCATGTTGGTACATGGTTGATGCACTCAGAGTTGGCTCCTGTCTAGAGAACTCCTCAACGGTTAACAGCATAGACATGAAATGTTGTATACTGCTTTTATTAAATAGCCCGTTCTAAGTTTCACCATGACTTGGCTACTGCATATAAATCTTCATTTTTAAATGTTTTTTAATTAACTTATGAACCAGTATTGTGACGACATTTAAAATTGTACTAATTGTCGGGTAACGGACAAAATACAAGTGCGGGTAAGCAGGCGAGGCTTCCTAAAATACGAGTCAGGAAAACATTTGATTGAACTTTCCGGCTAGGCTTGGCCACTTTTCACGAAAGCTAAAAAATCACGACTGCCCTGCCAAAAACTAACTAAGAAATTTTCATGCCAATAAATTATATATTGTTGGAATGTGCTCATTCATTAGGGCTTCAATTTGATACCCATATCGTAAAACACGAAGTTTATTTTTTCCCCTTTATAGATGGAGCCATACAGAAGCAATATAGATCTTTTTTTTAAAGTTATATCGAAATGTTACTCGCGATGATGTAGATTCTACCGATACCCTATACATTTAAATCTGTTCAGGTATTTAAACGCTATGGTGGAATAAATAAACTCACATACATACATGAACCCTGAAAACATTACAATCCTTTTTTTGGGCAGTCTTGTAAAAAGCTGTTACTTTATATTATAGTGTGTGAGCTATCACGGCGAGAGCGATGGTAGCCTAGCGATATATTAGTGCGAGTTAGCATGACTCCGCACTAATGAGTTTTCTAGGTAATGTGTGGTTTTCCAGCGCTCCGTGCTTTGGAAGGCATGTTAAGCTGTCGGTCCCTCCTGTTATTGATTAACAGCAGTCTTTAAGCCATGTAAGTGGCACTCGGGCGACCTAAAGAAATCCGACGTAAACATTGACGAGTCTATTACATTTTCTCGCTAAAACTTTAATTTGCCAGTGATCTAAGTCAGGATGCCTAACTTTTAAGACGTTTCTTAGAAATTTAGAATAGGAACGTAGACATTTGTACCAACTCCAAATAAAATACCCCTATCCTTTAATTTACCGGGATGAAAAGTATCCAATGTCCTCGTAGTATGAACTCAAATAATGTTAAGTTTCATTTTAATTAATTCAGTAGCTTCGACGTGATGCACGTCCAAGATACAGACAGGCAGACACACACAAGACAAAAATGAAAAATAATCAGTTTTGGCTTCACTACGAATAATAGAAAAGACTCCAAAAAATATTTACTGAATATCTTTAATCAACAGAAAAAAAAACCTAGAATATTAGAAAGAAATATATAGAAATATATTACATTAGAATATTAGTTTAGAATTGGACCTGTTACAGTTTTATTAACCCACGAACAAAGAGACGGGTGTTATAAGTTTAAGGCGTGTATCAATGCGTGTGCGTGTGTGAGTGTGTGTGAGGGGGTGTGTGTGTGTGTGTGTATGTGTGTGTGTCTGTCTGTGGCATCATAGCTCCCAAACGAATGGACCGATTTTGATGCGTTTTTTTTGTTTGTAAGCTAATGTGATCGAGATGGTTCTTAGGTATAAGGAGAGGGGGAGGGGTAGGTGGGAGGTGAGAACAGGGGCGAGAATCGTAGCTTACAAACGAATAAACCAATTTAGCTGCGGTTTTTTTTTGTTTCCAAGCTGAAGTAAACGAGATGATTCTTAGCTATGATGACGGGGGGAGAGGGGAATGGGGGTGAAGATCGTAGCTCCCAAACGGATGTACCTATTTTTTGATGCGGTTTTTATGTTTGAATGATGTGATCAAAATGCTTCTTAGCTAAAATAGGGGGGCGGGGAGGGGGGGGGGGGTTCTACTTTTTAAAAATTTGTGCTAGGTCTTGGAATAGTAATCATCGTTAGTTATATAATAGTAATAGTTCTTTTAACCTAGAGAAATGGCCACGCATGCGAAGCCGCGGGTACAGCTAGTACTAAAATACGAATACAACATCAACAACAAAAAAGTAATACATGTTTCATTAATATTTCCTCAAACTGCCCTCTTACATATTTGTTACCATGAGTCATACTTTTCCGGAAGTTCCACGTCCAACCCCTTTCAAGTACTAATCAAGGGATTGATTCCCGCCCCTTCGAAGACAATTACCTGCCACTTTAGTGATTGATACGGGAAGTTCTGTTACAACCCCTTTTAGATCAATAAGTTTTGTCCTTGCACTGAAAGGCTGATTCGAACTCAATACTGTAGAAAAGTGTTAAGTCTAATAAACAGGAAACCTATGGACTACTTTGGTATGAAGGTTGGGGGGAACGTTAATACAGAATAAAAATAATAGCATTAGTGATAACGGTCTAATGTCCCAACTAGAATAATACGGTACTACAGAATAAAAATAAAAGTATTGACGGTAATGGTCTAATATCCCAACTGGGATAGTATGCATGAGACGAAGCTACAACAATAGAGCATGCTTTCCTTGAAGTAAGTCTCATTTTACTAACTGCTTATAAAAGAGTGTTCTCAGTTGAATGCGTATATTTTTGTAGGGTAAGGTTGCTCGAGTCATACCACAGCGTAAGTCGTACCTCAGTAGTATCTCAGCAAACAATAATAAAAAGTGATATCTAGTAGTGCAATTCTGAGCTTTAGTCACACGAGTCAACAAAAATAAAAGGGTATATTAAAATATTTCTCTCATTCGTAAGCTTTTCCACGGAGGATATTATTATGATAATTTATTTTTCTTGTTAGCGTCTATTTCTATGGTTTTCTGGCAACTATTGTGACACACTCAAACGATAGAAAATGTTGAGGTGATGTGAGGTTTTTGGTTTGAAACTTTGAAAATCTCTTTGCTTAAGTCGTACCTGTAGCAAATTATCTATAATTTAATAGGGTAAAATTTTGTATCTTAATATATTATAATTTTATTTTCTAGGAGTATTTACTAAGTTGATTTAGACTGAGTTGTTTGCAGTTTTTCTTTTTTTAGTATGGTCTCGGGTTATTAAGTATTATTTTGTAGAATTTGTCCTAAGTACAACATAGACTATAGGTGATAAGAGTTCGGTGACCAGGCACCTTAGTCGTGTGGAAAGTATTTTTTTAAAAACGCCTATGTAACTAATTAATTAAAATATTTTTCAATTATGATGAATGTTAATTAAAAGTTAATTAAATATAGATTCAGTACCCGCAGAAGATTTTGTTATATTTTAATTACAGTATTATTTCCTTAGGGGGTACGACATAAACAAACACCCTATGTCCGCCGATATTTTGTGTATTGCAAACTTATTTATATATGTCAATGAGTATTATATACCACAATATAGAATTAAGTATGTTTTTGACGGGATATACCGTACAAAAAAGGAAATATACCTTCTACAAACTGCCATCGAGCCCTACTGGCGATTTGTTCCCGCGCCTGTAAGCCGCTACACAGCTGGTTACTCTCAGGCCGATGTAATTTTCTGTGTTGTTGAGCTACGCTGCGTGAGCTACGACTGCTACGACTGGCAATGTTCGTGGTGACACGGTGGGATGGTATGGGTGGGTAGTCCTACGACACCTACGAATGGTAATGTTCGTGTTTTCATTGTCATGGTGGGATGTACAATTTACGGCAGGCTATAATACAATACCATAGTAATACACTTATTGTACACCAAAAAATTGTACAGTCAAGGATATAAATTATAAATTAAAGAGAACAGCTTGCGGTCTTATCACTAAAGAGCGATCTCTTGCAGATAACCTAAGTATGGAGAAGATCAGGGATTTAATACCCACTGGGTGCACTGAACACTGGGTAGTGAAAAGACTGCCAAAGTTTGTGTTAAAAAAAACGGTGGGATAGTACGGTAGTAGGTAATTCTTAAAGTACTTTGACTGCTACGACTGGAAATGTTCGTGTTGACATTGCCATGGTGGGATGTACATTGCACGTGTGAAGATTGCTTTAAAAAAGAACACATACATAATTACAGCATTTAGAACTTATTAATCCATGTGTTTTGGGTTTACCATATCTACGAGATGCGTAACCATTTTTTTAAAGAGTTCCATTTAATTCCAGTAAAATCATAGATAGTTTTCGTCAAAACTAATTCAGTTGTTATACAATATGTAGGTTTATTCATCCTTGGTTTTAATTTACCAACACTTACACCCCATACTTACTTAATTTTCCATATAAAAATGAAACGAGTCGTTTTTCCAACGTCTCGTTAGTTTTTGAAGTTTTTTGTAAGGCGTTTATGTCAATTGCCTGCGGACACTAAGCGAAAACGGTTCGTTTTAAGATATAGGAACCGGCAATTAGAGTCTAAAATGAGTTATTGTCTACTATTTTCTTTGGCATAAAATATTCTTTCCGATATTTGCTTAGGCCACTGAAAAGCAATTAATAAAACATATTTGGCTTACAAGTGAGTTAAGATCTTTAATGCACAAAAAGTTAGTGGCCAAGGCCTAGCTTAAATGTTGCCCAACCGAGTACAATAAACACCGAAATCACTGCAACAGAGTTTGTAGGAATGCAGAGTTAGAGTTTGTAGGACAGCGCCGACATTTCCATGACTCAGTAGAAAATGAAGACCCCGCTAAAGTTTGGAAATTCCTTAGGTCGATGGGAGTTGGAAAGTCACGACAAGATAATATTCCTTATAACTTAAATATTGATCTCTTAAATAGACACTTTTCCTCTTCCTCCAACTTTGATGGACCTACAAAACTTGTTACGCTGAACTATCTTTCTTTATTTCCACCTCCCGACCACCCTTCTTTTATTTTAATTCAATTTACCGATTGTGACGTTAAGAGAGGCATTGCTTTTATTTCATGTATCGCGGTTGGTAGTGATAGCATTAGTCGTAAGATGATCCTACCCATACTTGATGAAGTCATCCCTGTTATCCGATACATCCTCAATTTTTATATATCCAGTGGTACGTTCCCATCTTTATGCAAAGAAGCCCTAATAACTCCTCTCCCTAAAAAGTCTAATCCTTCTTCTTTCTCAGAATTTTGCCCTATCTCCATTCTTTCTTTTTTATCAAAAGTGCTCGAGCGCCTTGTTCATCAGCAAATGTCTTCCTTTCATAACAGAAACTCTCTCCTTAATAATTTCCAATCTGGTTTCCGTCCTGGGCATAGCACTGTCTCCGCATTAGTTAAAATTACTGATGACATCCGATATGGCATGGGTAACGGAAAACTGACTGTTTTATCACTACTTGACTTCAGTAACGCTTTTAACAACGTTGATTTCGACATTCTTCTTGGACTTCTTCGCTCTCTTAACGTATCTCCAACGGCTATTGATTGGTTTCGTAGTTACCTGTATGGTCGCCGGCAGCGTGTTCGCATTGATGATAACTTATCATCCTGGTGTTGTACATCTGCTGGCGTTCCTCAGGGCGGCGTATTATCTCCTTTACTTTTTGCTATTTTCATAAACTCAATTTCTCACCAAATATCTTCTTCCTACCATCTCTATACAGATGATTTGCAAATTTAAACACAAGCTCCTTTAGACCAGTTGCATAAAGCTATTGAAACAATCAATTATAACCTCAAACGTATTTCAGACTGGAGTAAATCTTATGGCCTTAGTGTAAATCCCTTAAAGACCCAAGTTATTGTAATCGGTAGTTCAAGACTAATATCTAAGATTGACTGGTTTCATCTCCCACAAGTTCTTTTCGATGGCACGCATATCAAAATAAGTGAAACTGTTAAAAACTTGGGTGTGCTTATTGATAGACAACTATCTTGGGGACCTCAGTTAAGTGAGGTAAGCCGTAAAGTTTATGCGTCAGCGGGTTCACTTAGAAGACTGCGCAATTTTCTTCCCACTACCACCAAACTTGCTCTAGCACAGTCTCTTCTGCTGCCATAGTAATAGTACGACTACGCCGACGCCTGCTATTTGGACTTAACCGAAGAACAGCTAAATAAGCTAGAGCGCTTACAAAACTTTTGCATTCGGTTTGTTTTTGTGCTTACGCAAGTATGACCATGTATCTGATTTTCGCACAAAGCTCAAATGGTTACCAATCCGACGTCGCCGGGATACTCATGCCCTCTCTCTTCTGTACAGTGTCCTATTTAATCCATCGACCCCTCCCTATCTCAAAGAGCGATTTGAATTCCTTCATCTTTCCCATTCCCGTATTCTTCGTTCCACCAATACTCTGCAGTTGAAAGTACCTGACCAATCTACGATGTGTTATCACAACTCTTTTACTAAACGGGCAGTAAGACTGTGGAATGCTTTGCCCATCAACATTAGAAAAGCTAAGTCGATAGCTGTCTTCCAAGACATGGTGAAGAAGCACTACCTGTCATAAAGCTGGATACTATGTTATTCCTACATAATTTATACACTATTCCTTTGTGAACATGCTATTTATTTATGTATATTATATTATAAATTTGCCAATATATATGTTTTATTATTTAATTATAGTATATATATTTATGTGTTTAACAAAATTTATGATAACACATTATGTAAGTATGTATACAAATATTAAGTTATATAGTTGTATATAGTTATATAGTTGTTATTTATCTATTAACTTTTTTGTTCCAAACTAAGTCTCTATCACTGACCGCAATGTTTATTTTATATTCCTGTCCATCCAAAGGTTGCCTGTAAGAAATTGCAAATAGCGATAAGGCCGCCTATTGTACAAAATTAGATTTTATATATAATTTCTGTTATGTTGTTTTTTTATTGTAATGTGTTCAATAAAGAGTTATTGTATTGTATTGTATTGTATTTCCAAAAAATAAAATAAAATATATAAATATTCAATTTTACATATGACGTTTGACACTGCCTTCAAAAAATGCTTTCTTATCTTATGTTGTATTATTGCATTATTATTACGTTGGTAATTTCGAAAAAGTGATACTGTTCTGGCTCAATTGTAATTATTTTATTCTTTTTAGTTGTTGTTTACAAAATAACATTTTTAATATGAAGTCGTTTTTTTTGGAAAAATATTGTATGTTTATTGATATCATGTATTTGCCTGTTTAATTATGAAAATAAGATTAAGTTGTTATTTCATGAACATTAAATTTAGTCTCATACACTGTAGTAAAATGTTAGAAAATAATGTGTGTACAGTTACTGAGTCACTTTCATGGATCATTGCGTCACTTTCATGGCATCTAGAACTTCATAACCATTATTCTTCCAAACGAGCCTCACGATTTTATTAATTTACATATTTATTTATTCGTCTCAACAAGCGCTATACAATAACAATTTGACATTTTACGTTTTACTTAAGGCATTTAATGTATATTTGACATTTGACATTTGCCATTTGACGTTTGATCTTTGACATTTGATGTTTGACACTTGACGTTTGACATATGACATTTGACATTTGACATATGACTTTCCAGCCACTTTCCCCACCTTTCCTCTCCTTGACATTTGGCGTTTGACATTTGATGTTTGGCCTTGGACATTTGTCCTTTGACACTTGACGTTTGACGTTTGAAGTTCAACATTTGACGTTTGAATATTGCCATTAGACTTATGACGTTTGACATTTGACATTTGAAGTTTGATTTTTGACATATGACATTTAAAGTTTGACATTTGACGTTTGACATTTGACTTTGCCCACCTTTTCCCACCTTCCCCCACCCTTTCCCCATAATTTGTCACCTTGACACTTGTCACTTTTCATTCATTTGTTTTTCTGGTCTTCGTTTGTTTTTTGAGGCAAATGTGAAGTTCAGTACGGGAATTATTTATTTTCTATCCGTTTTTTTTTTATTGCTCAGTGGCCATCTTTTTTTAACAGATCCTGGAAGGGCCAAGGCCATTTTTAGTTCAAACACCATCCTGCTGCTATTTGTAGTTTTTGAGATCCGTCGTGGTAATGCAACTTGATCGAAACGTCGAGATAAATAAAAATTAAGTTTTCAGCGCAAAGAATGTCAAAATCACCAGCCGTGTGTATCATAAACTGTAAAGTGATGGCTGGATTTTTTCCGGTTATTTCCGGAGTCGCTTTCGGAAACGCCGCGCGGACTGTCGTTGAATCTGGATATTTCCGCAACTATTGACGTGGTCATTCGGATTTGGTCTTAAAATATCCGGCTACTTCTTGAATTTATATTTATTTACTCTCACAACAGTCCCGATGCCACTTAAATTAACTTTCACTCATGATTTCATTATTGATTATTTACGTGATTTTTAGGGACTATGTTACGGTATTAAAGACAAGAAGCAATACAAGTTATATATTAAAAAGAAAGAAGGAGCTTGGTGCAAGGCAAAAGCCTCCGAGTGGTGTTTTTATAAAATAATCCCTATTATTCTAAAAAAGTCTGGCGCCACGATATGTCAAACCTATATAGCCCCACCTAAGTGCACAATGATTGAAAGAAGAAGAATTCATTTATTTTATATACGGTTTTTTTAGTTTTTTTTTTATTACGGCCTGGGCAATCTTTTGACCACGATCTTACCTGATGGAGAGCGATAATGTGGTCGAAGGTGTAGCACGCTTGCCTAGTAGATACCTATTCACTCTTGACTTGAATACACCTGGGTTATCTAGTTTACCGGAAACACTGACGAGGGCAGGGCATTCCACTCCTGAGATAAACGTAGAAGAAAAAAAAAGATAAAGAAAAGAGTACATAAACAGAGGTAATTTCTAGGCAAACATGATCCAGGTTAAATTGCGGTCTAATGGCTATTTATCCGATAAGAATAAAGCTCCGGAAGTTAAAAGAAAGCAGACTTACTAAAATAATTTGCCCCTAAAATTATAGAAGACGCTCAACGTCTATGGAACGATTACAAAATACATAACAAAAGTATACGAAATATCGAAAAAATTGCCCATTACATTCAGCATAACTACACTTAATATCACATAAAACGACATAAATCTAAATTTTATCTTATGAAATTCTTGTTATATTTTAAGTAATTAGTAGTTTCCTTTTCAAGTTCAAAGCATACTTAGTTTATCTAAATTTATTGATTTGATCTATTTGTCATAATTTAAGATTTTCTTTTGTTCATGAGATCCTAATATAACTGTAACGAATCCAATTCTGTACATTTTTTTTTTTTTTTGAGGTTTTCTTTATTCGGTACTGAAGCCAAAACAGTCATCATCTTGGCTAGGCATCGTGCCAAAACTACTGTATAAATTTAAATGAGACTTGGTACGATTTGAGTTCATACTACGAAGTAGGACATAGGATACTTTTAATCCCGAAAAATTAAAGGATTCCCGCAGGATAGGCGTTGAAAGTTATTTAAAAGAACACATATCACGCTGAAACTACTGGACGGTTTTTGTTGCAACTTGTCACAATCATATTTGATATAGTTAAAATTGAGGATACTTTTAACCCAAAAAAAATAAGAGTTCCTGCGGGATAATGTCCCAAATTCTGTAAATTGAAGATAAGATAAAAAAAAATTAAGCCCGTTTTATGTTTAATACTAGAGACAAAACTGTATTTTTTAAATTTTTGTTTATGTCTGTCTATCCGTCTCTCTGTCCGTATCTTGGCAGCGAATCACGATGAAAATACTCGATGAATTCAAATGAAATTTGGTATGATTTAAGATCATACTTCGAGGTAGGACATTGGATACTTTTCATCCCGAAAAATTAAAGGATTCCTGCAGGATAGGGGTGGAAAATTATTTAAAAGAACACGTAGCAAACGTACAAACATGTATGTAATATTTCATTTTATTATCGTGTCTTTCTCTCTGTTTGTCTGTATTTTTGTATGTTCACGCATCACGTGAAAACTACTGGACCGATTGCGATGCGGTTTTCATTTTTAGATAGCTGGTTTGATTTAAAAACTAATGTAATTGGTATCTTAATCCGGTGAGTTAGAAGCCGATCAATTGATAAAAGTATTTTTGACGGCTGAATAAATTTTGATCAAATGTTGGTATATTGGTCCTGGAAGCACATTACTTACTTACTTACTTATATACTTTGATACTTTGAACCTGAAGAAAAGACTACGCGTGTGAAGCCGAGGGTACAGCTAGTTTTCAATAAATACTTTGACATTGACTTCAGAACATTTTACAACAATATGTTTAGTAAACCTAAACGTTCCTAAAAATGGCTATTGATTTGACACCAATATAGAATTCTGGACCAAAAAGACTGGATCAATGTTGCGTCTATAAATAGATTTATTAATCCATCAGTCTCTACACGTTTCGTCCATTACCAGTTCGTTTGCTTAATGGACAGTCGATGCATACATTTTCAGAATATGGAAAAAATACATGAGGTAGGTACTGGCTGGAAGAATGTAGGTGATGAAAAATAACTTTCTGTTGCTTTAGTGAGGTCTTAATCACATTTAGTCTTATAAACTTACGCCAAATTTGAAATTATTAGCACATGCTCATTCAGATATATCCGGTTAACTGTGTTTCAATTCCCACTGAATTATGTTCGTGGACTCATGAATTGAAATCCGATTTCTTTCTTGCTTATCGTATGAGGTAGTAGTGCTGGCCTCTGGTGTTAAGGTTTATCAAGCCACCCGAGGGCTTATGATATGGATTAACGACTGCTATTAATCAATAACAGCCGGGTCCGACAGCGTAACAAGCCCTCTGAAGAACGGAGCGATGGAAATTTGGCTATAAAACAGTACGCTGACATACCAATCTACTAACTGACTGACAGACAACGCACAACCTAACTCAGTAGACCTAGATATTTGAAATTTAGAGTATATCTTAAGTATCTTAGAGAAGCACTAAGGAAGTTTTTTTTTTAAATTCCATCTCTAAGGGGGTGAACAAGGTGGCAAAGATTGCACGCTGGTAAAGCTGCGGGGCACAGCTAGTAACTTAAAAAAATCATTGGTGTGGAGCCGAGGACCGAACCGGGTAACGTTGGATTCAAACGTGCACTAGTATACCGCTCGGCTACCAATATGCAATATCGATAAACGCAAAATCATAAGCCTTCCCAAAGTGAAGCTTAGCCCTGAACGTAGGGTCCGCAGCAGCACGTTAATTCAACACTCTATTACTTTTATCAGCTCTATCGCGGCTTCACGGCTCACTGGCTCCGTCAGCCACGCGTCAATACATTTTGCCTTAACTCTACTCATACTCTGCAGAGCTGTACATATGTAGAGCTGAATAAGCTTTTTTATTAAGTTGAATGACGTTTCGAGCAGATCACGCGCCTTATGGTGAGCGTTACGCCTGCCGTGCTTCCCATAACAGTTGCAGTGCCACCCAGAACTTTGTTTACAACATCTTGCGTGTCACTGCACTACGCTTGGACTCATGTCTCTTTTGGGCCTACTACTGCAACAAATATAGACCTATAATCTTATAATGCCAGTACTATCATCTATCTATACTATATACAACTACACAACGGTGACTGACTGACTGATTGACACGAAAGTTCTCCTAGATGGAGTGATTTTAGAGATGAACAATGTTTTAGAGATGTGAAAAGGGTTAAAATTTATCGGAAGGAAAAGTCTGAAAATGTAAAAAAATGAAAAAAAAATGAAAAAAAAAATTTTTTTTGGCGGTTCTTGATTGATTATCACCGTTTAAATGGATGGTACGTATGAAGAGAGGGAAAAAATTTGAAAAAAAGAAAAAAAAAAGAAAAAAAGAAAAAAAATGGCAGAGATATTAAAAAAAAAAAAAAAAAAGTTTTGTAGACCTATTTTTGAGAAAAGTCATTGTTCTACCAAAGTTGTCACATGGCAACACTTGATATGTCAAACGATAGGTAATATGGCGTAGAATATGGGAAAATTATTGGTTTTTCAATATTTTAATTAGGGACGCCAGGGTTGCCATTCTTCTAAAATGACGAAATTTTACAAATTTTAAATTCAATTTTTAGGGCATTTGGCAACACTTGAGCGATTCGACTTGTATGAGGCACTTGTGTGTTGTCGGGAGTAGTATTGCCATGTGTAATTTTTTTCCCCATTTTTAGGGTAGTTTTCGAGATTTTCCCCAAAAACATGAAAAATCGAAATAATGATATTTTAGATTACATTTTGATGAGGTTTCATATTATAGAAGCAAACGAATGGATTTTTGCTAATTTAAACTTTTTTTAAAATATGGCAACCCCAAAAAATCAAACTTTTTATGGGTAGGTCCACTCGACTTTGGCGATCGACTTTGTTCTATGAAAAATGTCACATGGCAACACTTGATATGTCAAACGATAGCTTATATGATGTAGATTAAAACTGCATATTTAGATTTTTTTATTTCAAAATGGCGGACAATGTGGCGGCCATTTTGTAAAATATATGCATATTTTCTATATTAGAATCAATTTTTAGGGCAGTTGGCAACACTGTAGCGATATGACTTGTATTGAGAGATTGTGTATCAGTATAAGAGCTATTGCCAGGTATCTTTTCTTTCCCCACTTTTAGGGTAAATTTTCGAGATTTTCCCCAAAACATGAAAAATTGATTAAACTTATTTGAAAGTGTTCTAATGTCCTGCGAAGCCGAAGGCTGAGCTCATTCTATTGCGAGGCCGCAGGCCGAGCTTCAAACAATTAGTACCGGGGTACCCAAAACGACGCTGTAGCGAGGCCGAAGGCCGAGCTACTGCCTATGTGAGGCCGGAGGCCGAGCATCAACATCTTTGAGCCCGGTTTCAAAGTCAATGAAGAAGTTTATATCAAAGCCATAGTTGAGTATAAAGTCAAAGACAATGAGGAAGTCTAATTCAAAGTCCTCGGTATTTAAAATTGATATAGTAGCGAGGCCGAAGGCCGAGCTTATGTTCTGCGAAGCCGAAGGCTGAGCTCATTCTACTGCGAGGCCGTAGGCCGAGCTTCAAACAAAAAATTCGCGGGTACTCAAACCGACGCTGGAGCGAGGCCGAAGGCCGAGCTACTGCCTATGCGAGGCCGGAGGCCGAGCATCAACGTCTTTGAGCCCGGTTTCAAAGTCAATGAAGAAGTTTATATCAAAATCACTCATAGTTGAGTTCTAAGTCAAAGACAATGAGAAACTCTAATTCAAAGTCCTCGGTATTTAAAATTGATGCAGTAGCGAGGCCGAAGGCCGAGCTTATGTTCTGCGAAGCCGAAGGCTGAGCTCATTCTACTGCGAGGCCGTAGGCCGAGCTTCAAACAGTTAGTTCCAGAGCACAAAAAAAGGCGCAGAAGCGAGGCCGAAGGCCGAGCTACAGCCCATGCGAGGCCTCAAGCCGAGCATCAACATACTTGAACCAGGCGTCAAAGTCAATTAAGAAGTTTATGTCACATTCATCGTCAAGTTCAAAGTCAAACCCAAAGTCAAAGTGAAAGTCAAAGCTAAAGTCACAGGAAGTCAAAATCAATTTAAAGTTAAAGTTGAACACATAATCAAATCAAAGTTAAACCTACAGTCAAACTCATCATTCAAGTTTTAATTAAATTTCAAAGTAAAAGTCAAATTTTAAATAAAGTCAAAGTCAAATAAAACTCAAAGTCAAGTCAAAGTCAAATCAAAGTACAAGTCAAAGATTGTCAAACTCAATTTAAACCCTTTTTTTATTTTCAAAATCAAATTAAAGTAAAAGTCAAACTTCTTATCATTGTTTTAGACCTCTTTTTACAAGTCAAAGTCAAAGTTAAAGTCAAAGGCAAAAGTCGAGTGCACAACGACAACTCGCGGGCCGCTCGCGGTCCGCGCACCGCGCACCAACTAGTCTATACTATATACAACTACACAACGGTCACTGACTGACTGATTGACACGAATGTTCTCCTAGATGGAGTGATTTTAGAGATGAACAATGTTTTAGAGATGTGAAAAGGGTCAAAATTTATCGGAAGGAAAAATCTGAAAATGTAAAAAAATGAAAAAAAAAAGAAAAAAAAAATTTTTTTTGGTGGTTCTTGATGGATTTTCACCGTTTAAACGGATGGTTCCTATGAAGAGATGGAAAAAATTTGAAAAAAAGAAAAAAAAAAGAAAAAAAGACAAAAAATGGCAGAGATATTAAAAAAAAAAAAAAAAAGTTTTGTAGACCTATTTTTGAGAAAAGTCATTGTTCTACCAAAGTTGTCACATGGCAACACTTGATATGTCAAACGATAGGTAATATGGCGTAGAATATGGGAAAATTATTGGTTTTTCAATATTTTAATTAGGGACGCCAGGGTTGCCATTCTTCTAAAATGACGAAATTTTACAAATTTTCAATTCAATTTTTAGGGCACTTGGCAACACTTGAGCGATTCGACTTGTATTATGCACTTGTGTGTTGTTAGAAGTAGTATTGCCATGTGTAATTTTTTTCCCCATTTTTAGGGTAGTTTTCGAGATTTACCCCAAAAACATGAAAAATCGAAATAATGATATTTTAGATTACATTTTGATGAGGTTTCATATTATAGAAGCAAAAGAATGGATTTTTGCTAATTTAAACTTTTTTTTAAATATGGCAACCCCAAAAAATCAAACTTTTTATGGGTAGGTCCACTCGACTTTGGCGATCGACTTTGTTCTATGAAAAATGTCACATGGCAACACTTGATATGTCAAACGATAGCTTATATGATGTAGACTAAAACTGCATATTTAGATTTTTTTATTTCAAAATGGCGGACAATGTGGCGGCCATTTTGTAAAATATATGCATATTTTCTATATTAGAATCAACTTTTAGGGCAGTTGGCAACACTGTAGCGATATGACTTGTATGAGGAGATTGTGTATCAGTATAAGAGCTATTGCCAGGTATATATTTTTTCCCCACTTTTAGGGTAAATTTTCGAGATTTTCCCCAAAAACATGAAAAATTGATGAAACTTATTTGAAATTGTTCTAATGTCCTGCGAAGCCGAAGGCTGAGCTCATTCTATTGCGAGGCCGCAGGCCGAGCTTCAAACAATTAGTACCTGGGTACCCAAAACGACGCTGTAGCGAGGCCGAAGGCCGAGCTACTGCCTATGTGAGGCCGGAGGCCGAGCATCAACATCTTTGAGCCCGGTTTCAAAGTCAATGAAGAAGTTTATATCAAAGTCATAGTTGAGTATAAAGTCAAAGACAATGAGAAAGTCTAATTCAAAGTCCTCGGTATTTAAAATTGATACAGTAGCGAGGCCGAAGGCCGAGCCTATGTTCTGCGAAGCCGAAGGCTGAGCTCATTCTACTGCGAGGCCGTAGGCCGAGCTTCAAACAGTTAGTTCCAGAGCACAAAAAATGACATTGTTAGCGAGGCCGTAGGCCGAGCTTCAAACGAAAAATTCGCGGGTACTCAAACCGACGCTGAAGCGAGGCCGAAGGCCGAGCTACTGCCTATGCGAGGCCAGAGGCCGAGCATCAACGTCTTTGAGCCCGGTTTCAAAGTCAATGAGGAAGTTTATATCAAAATCACTCATAGTTGAGTTCTAAGTCAAAGACAATGAGAAACTCTAATTCAAAGTCCTCGGTATTTAAAATTGATGCAGTAGCGAGGCCGAAGGCCGAGCTTATGTTCTGCGAAGCCGAAGGCTGAGCTCATTCTACTGCGAGGCCGTAGGCCGAGCTTCAAACAGTTAGTTCCAGAGCACAAAAAAAGGCGCAGTAGCAAGGCCGAAGGCCGAGCTACAGCCCATGCGAGGCCTCAAGCCGAGCATCAACATACTTGAACCAGGCGTCAAAGTCAATTAAGAAATTTATGTCACATTCATCGTCAAGTTCAAAGTCAAACCCAAAGTCAAAGTTAAAGTCAAAGCTAAAGTCACAGAAAGTCAAAATCAATTTAAAGTTAAAGTTTAACTCATAATCAAATCAAAGTTATACCTACAGTCAAACTCATCATACAAGTTCTAAATAAATTTCAAAGTAAAAGTCAAAGCTTAATAACAGTCAAAGTCAAATCAAACTCAAAGTCAAGTCAAAGTCAAATCAAAGTTAAAGTCACACGAAAGTCAAACTCAATTTAAACCCTTTTTTATTTTCAAAATCAAATTAAAGTAAAAGTCAAACTTCTTATCATTGTTTTAGACCTCTTTTTACAAGTCAAAGTCAAAGTTAAAGTCAAAGGCAAAGTCGAACGCCTTACGACAACACGCGGGCCGCTCGCGGTCCGCGCACCGCGCACCAACTAGTCTATACTATATACAACTACACAACGGTGACTGACTGACTGATTGACACGAAAGTTCTCCTAGATGGAGTGATTTTAGAGATGAACAATGTTTTAGAGATGTGAAAAGGGGCAAAATTTATCGGAAGGAAAAGTCTGAAAATGTAAAAAAATTAAAAAAAAAAGAAAAAAAAATTTTTTTTTGGCAGTTCTTGATGGATTATCACTGTTTAAATGGATGGTTCCTATGAAGAGATGGAAAAAATTTGAAAAAAAGAAAAAAAAAAGAAAAAAAGAAAAAAAATGGCAGAGATATTAAAAAAAAAAAAAAAAAAGTTTTGTAGACCTATTTTTGAGAAAAGTCATTGTTCTACCAAAGTTGTCACATGGCAACACTTGATATGTCAAACGATAGGTAATATGGCGTAGAATATGGGAAAATTATTGGTTTTTCAATATTTTAATTAGGGACGCCAGGGTTGCCATTTTTCTAAAATGATGAAATTTTACAAATTTTAAAATCAATTTTTAGGGCACTTGGCAACACTTGAGCGATTCGACTTGTATGAGGCACTTGTGTGCTGTCGGGAGTAGTATTGCCATGTGTAATTTTTTTCCCCATTTTTAGGGTAGTTTTCGAGATTTTCCCCAAAAACATGAAAAATCGAAATAATGATATTTTAAATTAAATTTTGATGAGGTTTCATATGATAGGAGCAAACGAATGGATTTTTGCTAATTTAAACTTTTTTTAAAATATGGCAACCCCAAAAAATCAAACTTTTTATGGGTAGGTCCACTCGACTTTGGCGATCGACTTTGTTCTATGAAAAATGTCACATGGCAACACTTGATATGTCAAACGATAGCTTATATGATGTAGATTAAAACTGCATATTTAGATTTTTTTATTTCAAAATGGCGGTCAATGTGGCGGCCATTTTGTAAAAATTATGCATATTTTCTATATTAGAATCAACTTTTAGGGCAGTAGGCAACACTATAGCGATATGACTTGTATTAAGAGATTGTGTATCAGTATAAGAGCTATTGCCAGGTATCTTTTTTTTCCTCACTTTTAGGGTAAATTTTCGAGATTTTCCCCAAAAACATGAAAAATTGATGAAACTTATTTGAAATTGTTCTAATGTCCTGCGAAGCCGAAGGCTGAGCTCATTCTATTGCGAGGCCGCAGGCCGAGCTTCAAACAATTAGTACCGGGGTACCCAAAACGATGCTGTAGCGAGGCCGAAGGCCGAGCTACTGCCTATGTGAGGCCGGAGGCCGAGCATCAACATCTTTGAGCCCGGTTTTAAAGTCAATGAAGAAGTTTATATCAAAGCCATAGTTGAGTATAAAGTCAAAGACAATGAGAAAGTCTAATTCAAAGTCCTCGGTATTTAAAATTGATACAGTAGCGAGGCCGAAGGCCGAGCCTATGTTCTGCGAAGCCGAAGGCTGAGCTCATTCTACTGCGAGGCCGTAGGCCGAGCTTCAAACAGTTAGTTCCAGAGCACAAAAAATGTCATTGTTAGCGAGGCCGTAGGCCGAGCTTCAAACAAAAAATTCGCGGGTACTCAAACCGACGCTGGAGCGAGGCCGAAGGCCGAGCTACAGCCTATGCGAGGCCGGAGGCCGAGCATCAACGTCTTTGAGCCCGGTTTCAATGTCAATGAAGAAGTTTATATCAAAATCACTCATAGTTGAGTTCTAAGCCTAAGACAATGAGAAACTCTAATTCAAAGTCCTCGGTATTTAAAACTGATGCAGTAGCGAGGCCGAAGGCCGAGCTTATGTTCTGCGAAGCCGAAGGCTGAGCTCATTCTACTGCGAGGCCGTAGGCCGAGCTTCAAACAGTTAGTTCCAGAGCACAAAAAAAGGCGCAGTAGCGAGGCCGAAGGCCGAGCTACAGCCCATGCGAGGCCTCAAGCCGAGCATCAACATACTTGAACCAGGCGTCAAAGTCAATTAAGAAGTTTATGTCACATTCATCGTCAAGTTCAAAGTCAAACCCAAAGTCAAAGTTAAAGTCAAAGCTAAAGTCACAGAAAGTCAAAATCAATTTAAAGTTAAAGTTTAACTCATAATCAAATCAAAGTTATACCTACAGTCAAACTCATCATTCAAGTTTTAATTAAATTTCAATGTAAAAGTCAAATTTTAAATAAAGTAAAAGTCAAATAAAACTCAAAGTCAAGTCAAAGTCAAATCAAAGTACAAGTCAAAGATTGTCAAACTCAATTTAAACCCTTTTTTTATTTTCAAAATCAAATTAAAGTAAAAGTCAAACAACTTATCATTGTTTTAGACCTCTTTTTACAAGTCAAAGTCAAAGTTAAAGTCAAAGGCAAAAGTCGAGTGCACAACGACAACTCGCGGGCCGCTCGCGGTCCCCGCACCGCGCACCAACTAGTCTATACTATATACAACTACACAACGGTGACTGACTGACTGATTGACACGAATGTTCTCCTAGATGGAGTGATTTTAGAGATGAACAATGTTTTAGAGATGTGAAAAGGGTCAAAATTTATCGGAAGGAAAAATCTGAAAATGTAAAAAAATGAAAAAAAAAAGAAAAAAAAATTTTTTTTTACAACTTCTTGACGGATTTTCACCGTTTAAACGGATGGTACGTATGTAGAGATGGAAAAAATTTGAAAAAAAGAAAAAAAAAAGAAAAAAAGAAAAAAAATGGCGGAGCTATTAAAAAAAAAAAAAAAAAGTTTTTCAGACCTCGCTAAAACGATAAACTTTGTTCTACCAAAGTCATGACATGGCAACACTTTTGATGTCAAACGATAGGTTATATGATGTAGTTTTCAGGAAAAGTTTGCCAGATGAAATATTATTATTAGGGAAGCCAGGGTTGCCATTTTTCTAAAATGACGAAATTTTACAAATTTTAAAATCAATTTTTAGGGCACTTGGCAACACTTGAGCGATTCGACTTGTATGAGGCACTTGTGTGTTGTCGGGAGTAGTATTGCCATGTGTAATTTTTTTCCCCATTTTTAGGGTAGTTTTCGAGATTTTCCCCAAAAACATGAAAAATCGAAATAATGATATTTTAAATTAAATTTTGATGAGGTTTCATATTATAGGAGCAAACGAATGGATTTTTGCTAATTTAAACTTTTTTTAAAATATGGCAACCCCAAAAAATCAAACTTTTTATGGGTAGGTCCACTCGACTTTGGCGATCGACTTTGTTCTATGAAAAATGTCACATGGCAACACTTGATACGTCAAACAATAGCTTATATAATCTAGATTAAAACTGCATATTTAGATTTTTTTATTTCAAAATGGCGGACAATGTGGCGGCCATTTTGTAAAAATTATGCATATTTTCTATATTAGAATCAACTTTTAGGGCAGTTGGCAACACTATAGCGATATGACTTGTATGAAGTGATTGTGTATCAGTATAAGAGCTATTGCCAGGTATCTTTTTTTTCCCCACTTTTAGGGTAAATTTTCGAGATTTTTCCCAAAAACATGAAAAATTGATGAAACTTATTTGAAATTGTTCTAATGTCCTGCGAAGCCGAAGGCTGAGCTCATTCTATTGCGAGGCCGCAGGCCGAGCTTCAAACAATTAGTACCGGGGTACCCAAAACGACGCTGTAGCGAGGCCGAAGGCCGAGCTACTGCCTATGTGAGGCCGGAGGCCGAGCATCAACATCTTTGAGCCCGGTTTCAAAGTCAATGAAGAAGTTTATATCAAAGTCATAGTTGAGTATAAAGTCAAAGACAATGAGAAAGTCTAATTCAAAGTCCTCGGTATTTAAAATTGATATAGTAGCGAGGCCGATGGCCGAGCCTATGTTCTGCGAAGCCGAAGGCTGAACTCATTCTACTGCGAGGCCGTAGGCCGAGCTTCAAACAAAAAATTCGCGGGTACTCAAACCGACGCTGGAGCGAGGCCGAAGGCCGAGCTACAGCCTATGCGAGGCCGGAGGCCGAGCATCAACGTCTTTGAGCCCGGTTTCAAAGTCAATGAAGAAGTTTATATCAAAATCACTCATAGTTGAGTTCTAAGCCTAAGACAATGAGAAAATCTAATTCAAAGTCCTCGGTATTTAAAATTGATGCAGTAGCGAGGCCGAAGGCCGAGCTTATGTTCTGCGAAGCCGAAGGCTGAGCTCATTCTACTGCGAGGCCGTAGGCCGAGCTTCAAACAGTTAGTTCCAGAGCACAAAAAAAAGGCGCAGCAGCGAGGCCGAAGGCCGAGCTACAGCCCATGCGAGGCCTCAAGCCGAGCATCAACATACTTGAACCAGGCGTCAAAGTCAATTAAGAAGCTTATGTCACATTCATCGTCAAGTTCAAAGTCAAACCCAAAGTCAAAGTTAAAGTCAAAGCTAAAGTCACAGAAAGTCAAAATCAATTTAAAGTTAAAGTTTAACTCATAATCAAATCAAAGTTATACCTACAGTAAAACTCATCATTCAAGTTCTAAGTAAATTTCAAAGTAGAAGTCAAACTCAAATCAAAGTCAAACTAAAATCAAACTCAAAGTCAAGTCAAAGTCAAATCAAAGTTTAAGTCACACGAAAGTCAAACTCAATTTAAACCCTTTTTTTATTTTCAAAATCAAATTAAAGTAAAAGTCAAACTTCTTATCATTGTTTTAGACCTCTTTTTACAAGTCAAAGTCAAAGTTAAAGTCAAAGGCAAAAGTCGAGTGCACAACGACAACTCGCGGGCCGCTCGCGGTCCGCGCACCGCGCACCAACTAGTCTATACTATATACAACTACACAACGGTCACTGACTCACTGACTGATTGACACGAATGTTCTCCTAGATGGAGTGATTTTAGAGATGAACAATGTTTTAGAGATGTGAAAAGGGGCAAAATTTATCGGAAGGAAAAATCTGAAAATGTAAAAAAATGAAAAAAAAATGAAAAAAAAAATTTTTTTTACAACTTCTTGTCGGATTTTCACCGTTTAAACGGATGGTACGTATGTAGAGATGGAAAAAATTTGAAAAAAAGAAAAAAAAAAGAAAAAAAGAAAAAAAATGGCGGAGATATTAAAAAATAAAAAAAAAAGTTTTTCAGACCTCGCTAAAACGATAAACTTTGTTCTACCAAAGTCATGACGCGGCAACACTTTTGATGTCAAACGATAGGTTATATGATGTAGTTTTCAGGAAAAGTTTGCCAGATGAAATATTATTATTAGGGAAGCCAGGGTTGCCATTTTTCTAAAAGGACGAAATTTTACAAATTTTAAAATCAATTTTTAGGGCACTTGGCAACACTTGAGCGATTCGACTTGTATGAGGCACTTGTGTGTTGTCGGGAGTAGTATTGCCATGTGTAATTTTTTTCCCCATTTTTAGGGTAGTTTTCGAGATTTTCCCCAAAAACATGAAAAATCGAAATAATGATATTTTAAATTAAATTTTGATGAGGTTTCATATTATAGGAGCAAACGAATGGATTTTTGCTAATTTAAACTTTTTTTAAAATATGGCAACCCCAAAAAATCAAACTTTTTATGGGTAGGTCCACTCGACTTTGGCGATCGACTTTGTTCTATGAAAAATGTCACATGGCAACACTTGATATGTCAAACGATAGCTTATATGATGTAGATTAAAACTGCATATTTAGATTTTTTTATTTCAAAATGGCGGACAATGTGGCGGCCATTTTGTAAAAATTATGCATATTTTCTATATTAGAATCAACTTTTAGGGCAGTAGGCAACACTGTAGCGATATGACTTGTATTAAGAGATTGTGTATCAGTATAAGAGCTATTGCCAGGTATCTTTTCTTTCCCCACTTTTAGGGTAAATTTTCGAGATTTTCCCCAAAAACATGAAAAATTGATGAAACTTATTTGAAATTGTTCTAATGTCCTGCGAAGCCGAAGGCTGAGCTCATTCTATTGCGAGGCCGCAGGCCGAGCTTCAAACAATTAGTACCGGGGTACCCAAAACGACGCTGTAGCGAGGCCGAAGGCCGAGCTACTGCCTATGTGAGGCCGGAGGCCGAGCATCAACATCTTTGAGCCCGGTTTCAAAGTCAATGAAGAAGTTTATATCAAAGTCATAGTTGAGTATAAAGTCAAAGACAATGAGAAAGTATAATTCAAAGTCCTCGGTATTTAAAATATATACAGTAGCGAGGCCGTAGGCCGAGCTTCAAACAGTTAGTTCCAGAGCACAAAAAATGACATTGTTAGCGAGGCCGTAGGCCGAGCTTCAAACGAAAAATTCGCGGGTACTCAAACCGACGCTGAAGCGAGGCCGAAGGCCGAGCTACTGCCTATGCGAGGCCGGAGGCCGAGCATCAACGTCTTTGTCTATACTATATACAACTACACAACGGTCACTGACTGACTGATTGACACGAATGTTCTCCTAGATGGAGTGATTTTAGAGATGAACAATGTTTTAGAGATGTGAAAAGGGTCAAAATTTATCGGAAGGAAAAATCTGAAAATGTAAAAAAAAGAAAAAAAAAAGAAAAAAAATTTTTTTTTTACAACTTCTTGACGGATTTTCACCGTTTAAACGGATGGTACGTATGTAGAGATGGAAAAAAATTGAAAAAAAGAAAAAAAAAAGAAAAAAAGAAAAAAAATGGCGGAGATATTAAAAAAAAAAAAAGAGAAGTTTTTCAGACCTATTTTTGAGAAAAGTCATTGTTCTACCAAAGTTGTCACATGGCAACACTTGATATGTCAAACGATAGGTAATATGGCGTAGAATATGGGAAAATTATTGGTTTTTCAATATTTTAATTAGGGACGCCAGGGTTGCCATTTTTCTAAAATGATGAAATTTTACAAATTTTAAAATCAATTTTTAGGGCACTTGGCAACACTTGAGCGATTCGACTTGTATGAGGCACTTGTGTGCTGTCGGGAGTAGTATTGCCATGTGTAATTTTTTTCCCCATTTTTAGGGTAGTTTTCGAGATTTTCCCCAAAAACATGAAAAATCGAAATAATGATATTTTAAATTAAATTTTGATGAGGTTTCATATGATAGGAGCAAACGAATGGATTTTTGCTAATTTAAACTTTTTTTAAAATATGGCAACCCCAAAAAATCAAACTTTTTATGGGTAGGTCCACTCGACTTTGGCGATCGACTTTGTTCTATGAAAAATGTCACATGGCAACACTTGATATGTCAAACGATAGCTTATATGATGTAGATTAAAACTGCATATTTAGATTTTTTTATTTCAAAATGGCGGTCAATGTGGCGGCCATTTTGTAAAAATTATGCATATTTTCTATATTAGAATCAACTTTTAGGGCAGTAGGCAACACTATAGCGATATGACTTGTATTAAGAGATTGTGTATCAGTATAAGAGCTATTGCCAGGTATCTTTTTTTTCCTCACTTTTAGGGTAAATTTTCGAGATTTTCCCCAAAAACATGAAAAATTGATGAAACTTATTTGAAATTGTTCTAATGTCCTGCGAAGCCGAAGGCTGAGCTCATTCTATTGCGAGGCCGCAGGCCGAGCTTCAAACAATTAGTACCGGGGTACCCAAAACGATGCTGTAGCGAGGCCGAAGGCCGAGCTACTGCCTATGTGAGGCCGGAGGCCGAGCATCAACATCTTTGAGCCCGGTTTTAAAGTCAATGAAGAAGTTTATATCAAAGCCATAGTTGAGTATAAAGTCAAAGACAATGAGAAAGTCTAATTCAAAGTCCTCGGTATTTAAAATTGATACAGTAGCGAGGCCGAAGGCCGAGCCTATGTTCTGCGAAGCCGAAGGCTGAGCTCATTCTATTGCGAGGCCGTAGGCCGAGCTTCAAACAGTTAGTTCCAGAGCACAAAAAATGTCATTGTTAGCGAGGCCGTAGGCCGAGCTTCAAACAAAAAATTCGCGGGTACTCAAACCGACGCTGGAGCGAGGCCGAAGGCCGAGCTACAGCCTATGCGAGGCCGGAGGCCGAGCATCAACGTCTTTGAGCCCGGTTTCAATGTCAATGAAGAAGTTTATATCAAAATCACTCATAGTTGAGTTCTAAGCCTAAGACAATGAGAAACTCTAATTCAAAGTCCTCGGTATTTAAAACTGATGCAGTAGCGAGGCCGAAGGCCGAGCTTATGTTCTGCGAAGCCGAAGGCTGAGCTCATTCTACTGCGAGGCCGTAGGCCGAGCTTCAAACAGTTAGTTCCAGAGCACAAAAAAAGGCGCAGTAGCGAGGCCGAAGGCCGAGCTACAGCCCATGCGAGGCCTCAAGCCGAGCATCAACATACTTGAACCAGGCGTCAAAGTCAATTAAGAAGTTTATGTCACATTCATCGTCAAGTTCAAAGTCAAACCCAAAGTCAAAGTTAAAGTCAAAGCTAAAGTCACAGAAAGTCAAAATCAATTTAAAGTTAAAGTTTAACTCATAATCAAATCAAAGTTATACCTACAGTCAAACTCATCATTCAAGTTTTAATTAAATTTCAATGTAAAAGTCAAATTTTAAATAAAGTAAAAGTCAAATAAAACTCAAAGTCAAGTCAAAGTCAAATCAAAGTACAAGTCAAAGATTGTCAAACTCAATTTAAACCCTTTTTTTATTTTCAAAATCAAATTAAAGTAAAAGTCAAACAACTTATCATTGTTTTAGACCTCTTTTTACAAGTCAAAGTCAAAGTTAAAGTCAAAGGCAAAAGTCGAGTGCACAACGACAACTCGCGGGCCGCTCGCGGTCCGCGCACCGCGCACCAACTAGTCTATACTATATACAACTACACAACGGTGACTGACTGACTGATTGACACGAAAGTTCTCCTAGATGGAGTGATTTTAGAGATGAACAATGTTTTAGAGATGTGAAAAGGGGCAAAATTTATCGGAAGGAAAAGTCTGAAAATGTAAAAAAATTAAAAAAAAAAGAAAAAAAAATTTTTTTTTGGCAGTTCTTGATGGATTATCACTGTTTAAATGGATGGTTCCTATGAAGAGATGGAAAAAATTTGAAAAAAAGAAAAAAAAAAGAAAAAAAGAAAAAAAATGGCAGAGATATTAAAAAAAAAAAAAAAAAAGTTTTGTAGACCTATTTTTGAGAAAAGTCATTGTTCTACCAAAGTTGTCACATGGCAACACTTGATATGTCAAACGATAGGTAATATGGCGTAGAATATGGGAAAATTATTGGTTTTTCAATATTTTAATTAGGGACGCCAGGGTTGCCATTTTTCTAAAATGATGAAATTTTACAAATTTTAAAATCAATTTTTAGGGCACTTGGCAACACTTGAGCGATTCGACTTGTATGAGGCACTTGTGTGCTGTCGGGAGTAGTATTGCCATGTGTAATTTTTTTCCCCATTTTTAGGGTAGTTTTCGAGATTTTCCCCAAAAACATGAAAAATCGAAATAATGATATTTTAAATTAAATTTTGATGAGGTTTCATATTATAGGAGCAAACGAATGGATTTTTGCTAATTTAAACTTTTTTTAAAATATGGCAACTCCAAAAAATCAAACTTTTTATGGGTAGGTCCACTCGACTTTGGCGATCGACTTTGTTCTATGAAAAATGTCAAATGGCAACACTTGATATTTCAAACGATAGCTTATATGATGTAGATTAAAACTGCATATTTAAATTTTTTTATTTCAAAATGGCGGAAAATGTGGCGGCCATTTTGTAAAAATTATGCATAATTTCTATATTAGAATCAACTTTTAGGGCAGTAGGCAACACTATAGCGATATGACTTGTATTAAGAGATTGTGTATCAGTATAAGAGCTATTGCCAGGTATCTTTACTTTCCCCACTTTTAGGGTAAATTTTCGAGATTTTCCCCAAAAACATGAAAAATTGATGAAACTTATTTGAAATTGTTCTAATGTCCTGCGAAGCCGAAGGCTGAGCTCATTCTATTGCGAGGCTGCAGGCCGAGCTTCAAACAATTAGTACCGGGGTACCCAAATCGATGCTGTAGCGAGGCCGAAGGCCGAGCTACTGCCTATGTGAGGCCGGAGGCCGAGCATCAACATCTTTGAGCCCGGTTTTAAAGTCAATGAAGAAGTTTATATCAAAGCCATAGTTGAGTATAAAGTCAAAGACAATGAGAAAGTCTAATTCAAAGTCCTTGGTATTTAAAATTGATACAGTAGCGAGGCCGAAGGCCGAGCCTATGTTCTGCGAAGCCGAAGGCTGAGCTCATTCTACTGCGAGGCCGTAGGCCGAGCTTCAAACAGTTAGTTCCAGAGCACAAAAAATGTCATTGTTAGCGAGGCCGTAGGCCGAGCTTCATACAAAAAATTCGCGGGTACTCAAACCGACGCTGGAGCGAGGCCGAAGGCCGAGCTACAGCCTATGCGAGGCCGGAGGCCGAGCATCAACGTCTTTGAGCCCGGTTTCAAAGTCAATGAAGAAGTTTATATCAAAATCACTCATAGTTGAGTTCTAAGCCTAAGACAATGAGAAACTCTAATTCAAAGTCCTCGGTATTTAAAACTGATGCAGTAGCGAGGCCGAAGGCCGAGCTTATGTTCTGCGAAGCCGAAGGCTGAGCTCATTCTACTGCGAGGCCGTAGGCCGAGCTTCAAACAGTTAGTTCCAGAGCACAAAAAAAGGCGCAGTAGCGAGGCCGAAGGCCGAGCTACAGCCCATGCGAGGCCTCAAGCCGAGCATCAACATACTTGAACCAGGCGTCAAAGTCAATTAAGAAGTTTATGTCACATTCATCGTCAAGTTCAAAGTCAAACCCAAAGTCAAAGTTAAAGTCAAAGCTAAAGTCACAGAAAGTCAAAATCAATTTAAAGTTAAAGTTTAACTCATAATCAAATCAAAGTTATACCTACAGTCAAACTCATCATTCAAGTTCAAAGTAAATTCCAAAGTAAAAGTCAAAGCTAAATAACAGTCAAAGTCAAATCAAACTCAAAGTCAAGTCAAAGTCAAATCAAAGTTTAAGTCACACGAAAGTCAAACTCAATTTAAACCCTTTTTTTATTTTCAAAATCTAATTAAAGTAAAGTCAAACAACTTATCATTGTTTTAGACCTCTTTTTACAAGTCAAAGTCAAAGTTAAAGTCAAAGGCAAAGTCGAACGCCTTACGACAACACGCGGGCCGCTCGCGGTCCGCGCACCGCGCACCAACTAGTCTATACTATATACAACTACACAACGGTGACTGACTGACTGATTGACACGAAAGTTCTCCTAGATGGAGTGATTTTAGAGATGAACAATGTTTTAGAGATGTGAAAAGGGGCAAAATTTATCGGAAGGAAAAATCTGAAAATGTAAAAAAAAGAAAAAAAAAAGAAAAAAAAATTTTTTTTTACAACTTCTTGACGGATTTTCACCGTTTAAACGGATGGTACGTATGTAGAGATGGAAAAAATTTGAAAAAAAGAAAAAAAAAAGAAAAAAAGAAAAAAAATGGCGGAGATATTAAAAAAAAAAAAAGAGAAGTTTTTCAGACCTATTTTTGAGAAAAGTCATTGTTCTACCAAAGTTGTCACATGGCAACACTTGATATGTCAAACGATAGGTAATATGGCGTAGAATATGGGAAAATTATTGGTTTTTCAATATTTTAGTTAGGGACGCCAGTGTTGCCATTCTTCTAAAATGACGAAATTTTACAAATTTTAAAATCAATTTTTAGGGCACTTGGCAACACTTGAGCGATTCGACTTGTATGAGGCACTTGTGTGTTGTCGGGAGTAGTATTGCCATGTGTAATTTTTTTCCCCATTTTTAGGGTAGTTTTCGAGATTTTCCCCAAAAACATGAAAAATCGAAATAATGATTTTTTAAATTAAATTTTGATGAGGTTTCATATTATAGGAGCAAACGAATGGATTTTTGCTAATTTAAACTTTTTTTAAAATATGGCAACCCCAAAAAATCAAACTTTTTATGGGTAGGTCCACTCGACTTTGGCGATCGACTTTGTTCTATGAAAAATGTCACATGGCAACATTTGATATGTCAAACGATAGCTTATATAATCTAGATTAAAACTGCATATTTAGATTTTTTTATTTCAAAATGGCGGACAATGTGGCGGCCATTTTGTAAAATATATGCATATTTTCTATATTAGAATCAACTTTTAGGGCAGTTGGCAACACTGTAGCGATATGACTTGTATGAAGAGATTGTGTATCAGTATAAGAGCTATTGCCAGGTATCTTTACTTTCCCCACTTTTAGGGTAAATTTTCGAGATTTTCCCCAAAAACATGAAAAATTGATGAAACTTATTTGAAATTGTTCTAATGTCCTGCGAAGCCGAAGGCTGAGCTCATTCTATTGCGAGGCCGCAGGCCGAGCTTCAAACAATTAGTACCGGGGTACCCAAAACGATGCTGTAGCGAGGCCGAAGGCCGAGCTACTGCCTATGTGAGGCCGGAGGCCGAGCATCAACATCTTTGAGCCCGGTTTTAAAGTCAATGAAGAAGTTTATATCAAAGCCATAGTTGAGTATAAAGTCAAAGACAATGAGAAAGTCTAATTCAAAGTCCTCGGTATTTAAAATTGATACAGTAGCGAGGCCGAAGGCCGAGCCTATGTTCTGCGAAGCCGAAGGCTGAGCTCATTCTACTGCGAGGCCGTAGGCCGAGCTTCAAACAGTTAGTTCCAGAGAACAAAAAATGTCATTGTTAGCGAGGCCGTAGGCCGAGCTTCAAACAAAAAATTCGCGGGTACTCAAACCGACGCTGGAGCGAGGCCGAAGGCCGAGCTACTGCCTATGCGAGGCCGGAGGCCGAGCATCAACGTCTTTGAGCCCGGTTTCAAAGTCAATGAAGAAGTTTATATCAAAATCACTCATAGTTGAGTTCTAAGCCTAAGACAATGAGAAACTCTAATTCAAAGTCCTCGGTATTTAAAACTGATGCAGTAGCGAGGCCGAAGGCCGAGCTTATGTTCTGCGAAGCCGAAGGCTGAGCTCATTCTACTGCGAGGCCGTAGGCCGAGCTTCAAACAGTTAGTTCCAGAGCACAAAAAAAGGCGCAGTAGCGAGGCCGAAGGCCGAGCTACAGCCCATGCGAGGCCTCAAGCCGAGCATCAACATATTTGAACCAGGCCTCAAAGTCAAATAAGAAGTTTATGTCACATTCATCGTCAAGTTCAAAGTCAAACCCAAAGTCAAAGTTAAAGTCAAAGCTAAAGTCACAGAAAGTCAAAATCAATTTAAAGTTAAAGTTTAACTCATAATCAAATCAAAGTTATACCTACAGTCAAACTCATCATACAAGTTCTAAGTAAATTTCAAAGTAAAAGTCAAAGCTTAATAACAGTCAAAGTCAAATCAAACTCAAAGTCAAGTCAAAGTCAAATCAAAGTTAAAGTCACACGAAAGTCAAACTCAATTTAAACCCTTTTTTTATTTTCAAAATCAAATTAAAGTACAAGTCAAACTTCTTATCATTGTTTTAGACCTCTTTTTACAAGTCAAAGTCAAAGTTAAAGTCAAAGGCAAAAGTCGAGTGCACAACGACAACTCGCGGGCCGCTCGCGGTCCGCGCACCGCGCACCAACTAGTCTATACTATATACAACTACATAACGGTCACTGACTGATTGACACGAATGTTCTCCTAGATGGAGTGATTTTAGAGATGAACAATGTTTTAGAGATGTGAAAAGGGTCAAAATTTATCGGAAGGAAAAATCTGAAAATGTAAAAAAATGAAAAAAAAAAGAAAAAAAAAATTTTTTTTACAACTTCTTGACGGATTTTCACCGTTTAAACGGATGGTACGTATGTAGAGATGGAAAAAATTTGAAAAAAAGAAAAAAAAAAGAAAAAAAGAAAAAAAATGGCAGAGATATTAAAAAAAAAAAAAAAAAGTTTTGTAGACCTATTTTTGAGAAAAGTCATTGTTCTACCAAAGTTGTCACATGGCAACACTTGATATGTCAAACGATAGGTAATATGGCGTAGAATATGGGAAAATTATTGGTTTTTCAATATTTTAATTAGGGACGCCAGGGTTGCCATTTTTCTAAAATGATGAAATTTTACAAATTTTAAAATCAATTTTTAGGGCACTTGGCAACACTTGAGCGATTCGACTTGTATGAGGCACTTGTGTGCTGTCGGGAGTAGTATTGCCATGTGTAATTTTTTTCCCCATTTTTAGGGTAGTTTTCGAGATTTTCCCCAAAAACATGAAAAATCGAAATAATGATATTTTAAATTAAATTTTGATGAGGTTTCATATTATAGGAGCAAACGAATGGATTTTTGCTAATTTAAACTTTTTTTAAAATATGGCAACTCCAAAAAATCAAACTTTTTATGGGTAGGTCCACTCGACTTTGGCGATCAACTTTGTTCTATGAAAAATGTCAAATGGCAACACTTGATATTTCAAACGATAACTTATATGATGTAGATTAAAACTGCATATTTAATTTTTTTTATTTCAAAATGGCGGAAAATGTGGCGGCCATTTTGTAAAAATTATGCATAATTTCTATATTAGAATCAACTTTTAGGGCAGTAGGCAACACTATAGCGATATGACTTGTATGAAGAGATTGTGTATCAGTATAAGAGCTATTGCCAGGTATCTTTTTTTTCCCCACTTTTAGGGTAAATTTTCGAGATTTTCCCCAAAAACATGAAAAATTGATGAAACTTATTTGAAATTGTTCTAATGTCCTGCGAAGCCGAAGGCTGAGCTCATTCTATTGCGAGGCTGCAGGCCGAGCTTCAAACAATTAGTACCGGGGTACCCAAAACGATGCTGTAGCGAGGCCGAAGGCCGAGCTACTGCCTATGTGAGGCCGGAGGCCGAGCATCAACATCTTTGAGCCCGGTTTTAAAGTCAATGAAGAAGTTTATATCAAAGCCATAGTTGAGTATAAAGTCAAAGACAATGAGAAAGTCTAATTCAAAGTCCTCGGTATTTAAAATTGATACAGTAGCGAGGCCGAAGGCCGAGCCTATGTTCTGCGAAGCCGAAGGCTGAGCTCATTCTACTGCGAGGCCGTAGGCCGAGCTTCAAACAGTTAGTTCCAGAGCACAAAAAATGTCATTGTTAGCGAGGCCGTAGGCCGAGCTTCATACAAAAAATTCGCGGGTACTCAAACCGACGCTGGAGCGAGGCCGAAGGCCGAGCTACAGCCTATGCGAGGCCGGAGGCCGAGCATCAACGTCTTTGAGCCCGGTTTCAAAGTCAATGAAGAAGTTTATATCAAAATCACTCATAGTTGAGTTCTAAGCCTAAGACAATGAGAAACTCTAATTCAAAGTCCTCGGTATTTAAAACTGATGCAGTAGCGAGGCCGAAGGCCGAGCTTATGTTCTGCGAAGCCGAAGGCTGAGCTTATTCTACTGCGAGGCCGTAGGCCGAGCTTCAAACAGTTAGTTCCAGAGCACAAAAAAAGGCGCAGTAGCGAGGCCGAAGGCCGAGCTACAGCCCATGCGAGGCCTCAAGCCGAGCATCAACATACTTGAACCAGGCGTCAAAGTCAATTAAGAAGTTTATGTCACATTCATCGTCAAGTTCAAAGTCAAACCCAAAGTCAAAGTTAAAGTCAAAGCTAAAGTCACAGAAAGTCAAAATCAATTTAAAGTTAAAGTTTAACTCATAATCAAATCAAAGTTATACCTACAGTCAAACTCATCATACAAGTTCTAAGTAAATTTCAAAGTAAAAGTCACAGCTAAATAACAGTCAAAGTCAAATCAAACTCAAAGTCAAGTCAAAGTCAAATCAAAGTTAAAGTCAAATAAAAGTCAAACTCAATTTAAACCCTTTTTTTATTTTCAAAATCAAATTAAAGTAAAAGTCAAACTTCTTATCATTGTTTTAGACCTCTTTTTACAAGTCAAAGTCAAAGTTAAAGTCAAAGGCAAAGTCGAACGCCTTACGACAACACGCGGGCCGCTCGCGGTCCGCGCACCGCGCACCAACTAGTTATCTATATACAGGGGTAACATAATTACTCATTAAACACCATAGGGGGATATTCTAAACGGCAAGGCGAACAAAGTTAGTTTTACGACTTTTGAGATTTTGTACTTTTTCATTGATGTATTTACTTATAAAGAATGCTCTAAGAAAACTGTACTTGAAACCCTATTATCACTGAATAAATAATAGTTCTGCCTAGTAGTCAGATGGTAAAAAAACCAATACTGCCCTTGATCTTAAATATTAAGTGTTTTGTGCCTTGAATTTGTGCTACAGTGCAACCAACTTATCTGTGAACAAAATGGTGGCGTAAGTGTTCCAGTCAATCAATAAATAAACCAAACAAAAACAGAAAAATACAGAAAATGTGAAACTTATTCGTGGCGGCTGTAGTTATTTTATTGCCATTTCACATATAAGTTGGTCGAACTGTAGTCTGTTTGACAACTCTGATTGATAGAACTCGTGCATTGCGCAGAGAGTTGAATGTCAAAGTTAAGAGACGTCGAATAGAATTTTCTTTATTATTTTGTAAAATGGAATCTCTTGTTCCACGAGACGGGAGAAAACAGGATTAAGTGAAGCTGTTCGAATATAGTGCGGGAGATTACTTCAATAGAATAGAGCCGAGATTTGGATCGTCGTAACGACGAAGAATTATCAATAGAGCCACACAACCACATCATCAGCCCGAAGAATTCAATTGCTGAACATGCTATATTGGGAGTAATTAGGGCATACCCCCATAGCTTAATCACCACGCTTGGCAAGCGCTTGGTGATTGCAAAATACAATACAGGTTGATTATTTTAACAGGGATCTATGGCAGCTATGATAACCGTTAGAGATAGGAAGATGTGTTCTTAGAAATCCATCTAGAAATTTTCAATTTTATTATAACTGCATTAAAAGATTTTTGAAAAATCAATATTTTCTACCTAAAATCAATTAAATGAGATATTTTTTTCCGCGAAATTGTTTCGACAGCTTTCACAGAACAAAAGTAGAATCATTTTTTTCCCTAATTGTCTTCTGCTTCACGAATTATTTTTAGACGGAAGAATATAATTACGTTTTTTTTTAATCGTACCTAATGTAATTTCTAAGATCGGTTAGGCACATCTTTTAATTTTTTACACGACTGCCCAAAAAAAGGAGTGTATTGTTTTTAGCATTCATGTATGTTTGTACATATCTTTATTCCACCATAACTTTTAAATGCCTGAACAGATTTAGATGTATGGGATATTCTTAGAATCCTTACATCCTCCCGAGTAAAATTAAGTTAATATTTTTTGCAAAACAATCAATATGGCGGCAATATCCATTCCATTTTGAAATTCGAAAATAAAAAAAAAAACTTCGTATTGTAAAATATGGGTATCAAATTGAAGGCCTCGATAAGCACATTCCAATAGTATTTAATTTATTGACAAAAGCTCTTTCTTGGCAGGGCAGGCGTGTTCGTTTACCTTTTAAGCTAGTTATTAATTCGTTGGTGTATATAAACAAAAATTTGTAGGAACACATTTTAAAATTGCTACAACTTAATGAAAAAAATATCATTAATAATATTTTCACTTTCCTAACATAATGTTTGAAAATAAAATGAAATGATTTTCATAGAGTTTAGAAACAAACTTACCAATTTTCAACTGACTTCAAGAGGAGGTTCTCAATTCGACCCGTATGTTTTTTTTGTGTGTATGTTACGCGATATCTCCGGTAATTGAGGAACGATTTAAAATAAAAACTGCAGGTGTAGTCCCATTTAAATTTCATGAAAATTTTCCACCTCTTAGGGTGGAAAATTAGGGGGTGGTTTATTAACTTTCACCTACTTTATGACGCAATATATCAGTCAAATGTGGGTCGATTTTGAAGTATTATTTTTATAGAATAGGATATGCTATAGATATGGTTCACATATATATAATTTGGTGAAGATCTGATGAAGACCTTCGGAGATACAAAGGAACTCCTCAATGGATAACAGCAAGTCCCTTGCGATTGCTGTAATCGCATGTTCATGTATTGTTCACGCCACTCAAACTAAGGAAATATAATAAACTTTAAAAACAATAAAAACTGGCTTCATAATGAGTAAAAACATCTTATGTGGGAAGTCGGTGCCCAATTTTCATAAATCTAACCAAATCAATGGCACAAACTTCCTTAACTGTTTCCAACATAAGATTATTTTATTCATTTTCAAGTCGGTTCTTACATTTTTTAAGTTTATTTTATTGTTCCTTGTAAGACAGCAGAATCAAAACTTGCAAAAAAATATTTATACGTTTAATTTGATTTAGTTAGGTACAAAAAATATTTGTTTGAACGACAAAATTGCCTCTAGATGGATTTTTAAGAACACATCTACAGCAAAATTCTAGAGCTAACAAAAGTTTATAATGCTCAATAGACATGGCTTTATAATAAGGGTAGGCGAGTCCAACGATTAGACAATGCAGTGCCGCGCTGGGAATTGCAAAGTTCCATGGCACTGCAGTTATAATGAGCAGGCACTTACCATGAGGCGAACGACCTGGAATTTCTCTCCACATAGTAAACAAGTGCTGTACAAAATTGCATACTACAAAAATCTATAACTAAAAAACTAGTAACTAAAAAATTAACTACTAATCCAATTATTATACAATTTATATGGAACTAAACTGGAGGTGAACTCTTTCAAATAAAAAATTATAATCAAAATCAGTCCGCAATTGATGGAGAAATCAGTGAAAACAAAAACAAAAACACAGACGAACATAGAACCTTCTCCTTTTGTGAAATCGATTAAAAGGTAACAAAGAGTCAGAAACCAACCAAATCCAACAAAAAGACGCAAAAGTAACTTTACATCTGGAAAAGACGCTACAAAGACCTCGAGTCATACCTCTACATAGGTATACATTTCACACACATTTCTCTATACTGGCACAGGGTGGGGTATTGTCGTAAACGACCGACCGGAACACTTTGACTGTGACATGCTTTGTTGGAGATGTTACGGGGAAGGCCGGAATTGGGCACAAAAGGTTATGGCGGGTGACATGACATGGCAGGGTGCTTGTATAGGCAGGATGAAAGAAGATGTAGGTTCCCGATTGTTGCAAAATTTTGAGGTTTTTGATGATATTAAAAAAACATGAAAATAAATTAGTCTATATTTCTGTGAACCTAGATATTTTCTCAGAGTAAAAAAGTAGTGGGTCTTTAATGTGACCCGGATATCATGTCAGTAAGATGGAATTTTTGGTTGATCTGAGTATTTATTATTGATCGAGATAAGCGTGTTCTCCAAATCAACTTGGACGTATCGGCGTTTGTTATCGGACGTAACTTATATTATAAGTTACAAGTCAAATTGTAAAATAAGTAGGTATCTTAAATCATGAGTTGTCTGAAGATGAAAAGTATAAGTAACGTAAGACGGTGATGATAATGATGAAAAGTATCATGTGTGTTATTCCAGGAACAAAAGTACTTATCTTTTAACTAAATTTTATCAAAATCTGTTCAGCTCTGAGTGCTAAGAAACATAAAAGAAACACAAACTTTCGGCTTTTGATTGGCAGCAATAGCTTAGCTATGGGCCTAAAACAGAAATCAACCCCCTTTTTCAACTCTTTCCCCACCCCTAAAAGCTAAAAACCATCTCGATCACATCAGTTTTCAAACATAAAAAACTGAATCTAAATCGGTCCATTCGTTTGGGAGCTACGATCCTGACCCCCATTCCCCCCTCCCTAATTATAGCTACAAACCATCTCGTTTAATTCAGCTTTCAAACATAAAAAAACTACAGCTAAATCGGTCAATTTGTTTACAAGCTACGATTCTCAGCCCCTTTTCTCACCTCCACTTTTTCAACTCCCCCCATATACCCCCATATAGCTAAGAACCATCTTGATTACATCAGTTTCCAAACATAAAAAACCGTATCTAAATCAAGTTCATTCGTTTGGAAGCTATGATCCTCACCCCCCCCCCCCCCATATAGCTAAGAACTTTCTCGATCACATTACCTTTCGAACAAAAAAACGCATCAAAATCGGTCCATTCGTTTGGGAGCTACGATGCCCACACAGTAATACACACCCTAAACTTATAACACCCGTCTCTTTGTTCGGGGTTAAAAAACCTAAGTCATTAATGAAGTGCCGTCGTACAATAACCGGAAATAGCGAAGGTACCTACCACACTAAAACAATCACAAACACTACCATCATCCCACTCCATTATATTATGACCTACAAAACAAACATAGACTCAGATGACTGTACCAATATTTCCACAACTTACAGCTCGGAAGCGGCTACCGAGTATCAAGTTATCAACAAAATGTCACAATATATTGTCAAGCCACCACTATGTCTTTGTATAGGGAATAAAATTTGACTAACATAATATTTTAGGACATCAGGTTCAGGTCCAGGAGAGATGATGCAGCTCGAGAGCAGATTTTAGATAAATTCATTGATTTTGAACGACATATGAGATGTTCTGAAAAATCGCTAAGTAAGAATGTAGATCAACTTAAAAGCTATCTTACAAAGCAAAATTCGGGTCAATATAAGTACATAATAGTTTTTAAGATATTTATCTATCTTTTAGATCGAAATATAGCAAAGAATCTAAAAATCTTTTGATCGAGAAAATATAGTTTAATCGTGTTTTCCTCAGGTGAATATATAAATAAAAGACTAGAAAAATAAATGTAATAATATTAGCAATATAATTGATAATATTTTTCTTTCCAAATACCTATAGGGCTTTTGTTGCTCACAGAGCCTTAATGCGAGGCGGGAGAGCGTTGTCAACAAAATCCGAACATAAATGACTTATTAAATAAGTCAATGTGAAGGGCCGGCCGAGTTTTGAACTATACCGTCGGATTAACTATACCACAATATAAATAAAAGTACAAGACTACATATACCTAAACTAATAAGTATACAAAACATATTATTATCTACCTGTCAATAGTCATAATCGCATGTCGCATAAATTTTTACTTTAAACCATCATCTTACTATGTTTTAATACCTAAATTTAAAGAAATATGCTACCCTATTTTCTACCAGGTAAACACCATTCAAATGCGTGCAAATATGCCAAAGTTTTTTTCCAAATTAATGCTTTCAAAAGATTACTGACTTACTTCGTTTTCACAATGGAACAATCAATTCTCGCGAATCCTTGTTCTCGGCGAGTTCATTAATAAAATTTAATTAACTTCACATTAAGCACGTCAGAGTGGATTAACTCTCTCCGCCGAACGAATTAATGTGGATTAGCTCAAATTATAGGGACTTTGCGAGCAACTAGAGGGAGTAAGAGAGTTTACTTCGTGGATTGATCTCTGTAGGGTTTGTTATGAGTTACCGCTGATTAAATCTAGCATGATCATTAGAACAGTGGGTAAACCATTTAAGAGAAGACTATGAGTTTATCTATGTTTCAAATGTTAGTGTACTCAAACTTATTACGAAATACAACGAAACAGTTGGATAACCCATAATTATATCTAAATAATAAATAACTATTCAATAAATAAAAAATACGAAATCATAGTAAATAATCCTGTAAATTTGCTTGAAAATAGTAGTAAAATTGGTTTGTATAATACTAAGTACATACATCAAAAAACTGTTCTAAAATTACCTCATCATAGACATCCTAATTCCCAAATTGAACAAGCAAGTTAAGCGTTTCTGTTTCAAAATGGAGGAGGCTCTCAATTCGTTTTTTTTTTGGTGTACTTATGTCGTATCTCCGGTATGTCCCCGTTTTGAATAATTATTTTACATTTGAAAATGTAGACTTTCGGGGTAGATTTTACGGGTCTAAATTTTATCTAAATATTATGTGAATCCATTCACATAATATTTAGATAAAATTATATAATATTTATAGTCAGTTTTTGGTTCACATTATTATTTGTACGTACCTATTACGTTTTATTATATTTAAGAATAATTGATTGTATAGAAAGAGCTTTTAAAATTTGAATATTACTAATAATGGAATGGAATATACTAAATTTTTGGTCTTTACATCAAAAATAAATTTTCCATTATTAGTAATATTCACATAATTATTTATATGTACCTATTAATAGGTACCTGCGTACTTGACAAATAATTATGTGATTACTAATAATGGAAAATTTATTGTTGGTTAGGTTTGTTTATGTTTTTTTAACCGATAATTTCCGATATCATTAATATTCAAATGTTAGAAGCTCTTTCTATACAATAAATTCTTCTAAAATTAAGCGTAACGAATGGTTACGCTAAACTAAATTCATGCCTTCCAGCCGTTTGTCCTCTCAGTTATTTATAATGGACCCATTCTAAGTCAGAACAGCTGAAATAGACAATATATTTTAAATATACACACTAACAAAATAAACTGCTTGCGACACATCAAAGGATTAAAAATAACTTGTAGAGTAAACAAACCTAATTCCAGAATGTACTATAAATATTTATAAACAGTAGTGCCCTCACATATATCGGTGTCAGGTACAGACTATTAATAATATTTAAATTGTGTAAAAGTAATGTAGGTTATATAAATACTAAATGTTTATTTTTAATTGATCAGCTTAAAAAAAACCTTGTACCTGGTTAAAATTACAAGCTAGTTGAAGGCGAGACTAAGATCTGTCCTATTATCATGTAGGGAAAAAAGACAATCACACCGACTAACAAATTTTTAATGTACTGTAAAATTGTGTCAAGTTAGACCTCACATAATCTAACCAAACAAAAAGACAATTTCCCCGGAAAAAAATAACCAACTCTGCCCATAAAAATCTTAACAATCTGAATGTAACTAGAACATTTTTATTGAATCTTGTATCTTCGTGGCTTCCAAATATGGTACAGGAACAATGTGCAGACTTTTAAATAGCGTCGCCTGTTCCAAGTAATCATCTCATTGACCACAAGGCACGCCTTTCAATATCCCTTTCTAAAAGAAAACTATTAAAACCAAATCCGCTTTAGGGCTCTAACAACATAATCAATTCTGTAGTGCCCTTATAAGGGCTACAAGTGTTTAGGCCCGATTTGGACATCTGTTACACCAATATTCTACAATATTATTGAACAAGTTTAAAATAAATTGAACTCTATACTTTCGGAGAAAGAGACGGGAAAATGCAAAATTAAGTTGGTAATGTTTCGAAAATTATGCCTGCCACATGTTTGTATTTTATAGTGAATTATTAAGATACGGTTTAAAACCCCTCCGCTGGTATTAAAGTTGGTGAAAACGAACGAAGATTGTTTAATTAATATAACAGATATATTTTCTGTATCATCAAAAGTATCTATAGGGGTACTAAATGTGCATAGTTGTCCCGCTAATACCCCGGGGGGTACCTCGTGCGGGTGGTACTGTGGTCCTGGATGAATATTTTTGCATAAGTAAAATTGAATTGTGAAAACTACACATATTATCTTACGTAGACAAATATACTGCGTCGTTCAATCGATCTACTGAGCAATTTTTTATGTAGATCTTTGACATGGTCGACGGTCGTATCACACAAGTTCAAAATTTGCAAAATGTTTTTCTATTGCATCTGAATTTTAACTTTCTCACTAATATTACTTTTATGAAGTTCTTTTGTTTAATTCTAAACTAGCTGTACCCGCGGCTTAGACTGGTCAATTCATTTAAAAGTAGCCCATACATGTTATTCCAGGACCAAAAGTACCTCCCTATAAAGTATGTAACTACAATATACTACGTTTCTTCAAAATTCGTTAAGCCGACAAAAATATTTTTATCGATTGCTCAGCTTATACTTATCGGATTGAGATACCAAGTACCCCAGTTTTTAAGTCAAGTTCTAAGCTATACAACTGTAAAAATCCCATTACAATCGGCCCAGTAGTTTTTACGTGTTGCGCAAACAAACATACAGACAAACAAACAAACGGATAAACAGACAGACAGTCTGTAGCTTATTTAAAGTATCTGAGACTTTTTTTTAAATTATTTACTTTGTACATACTATTTCGTTCCTATTGCTTTATTATAAATATAGAAGATAGATTATTAAGTGCTCTCCAAAAAGGTTATAAAAAAGACGAAGTCCACGCCGCTAAACAACAGAGAAGAGAATAGCAAATGACGACTGCGGAAGTGTGATTTAGTGGATAATTTGTCCCACACAATTTCATCGCAAAGGACTTGTTTTAGATTTTTGGTTGGTACTTAACAGAATTAACATGACTAACAAGGTCGAGATCTTGTTGCGGAGTGGCGACCGAACGGCATAACATGGTGTAAGTGTGTGCGTGAGGCTTGCGCGTACAAGCAGATCGGCATATCTTGGGTGCTTCACTTTTGATTTGGCTTCGTGGAGTCCGTACTTATTTAACATTCTTGGTAAAATCCTATTGTTACTGTTTTCGTTCATTTCATAAATAACGCAAATAAAACTGTCTACAGTACACTCTACAAATAGATCACAAACAAGTCAGACTAATCTTCGGAGAAAAAGAAGCCCCTCTTTTATAGAAGTACGATTTGTTGCGACTTCCGACGTGTGCTCGTACAGTTAGCGGTACTTTTGTATTTATTTTAAAAGCTTTTATTTAATTTCACTTGTGTGTATTTATGTATTTCTATATGTCCTGTAATCTTGCAATTCAAATTTCGAGCACTTGCCGATTAGCTGCCTGGCTGAAACTTTCTGGGTAGCTCACAAACCGACGACAAAGCAAAAATGAAAAGGAAAAAGAGACATTAACTTAAAAAAAACGTAAATCCTTTTTTTATGATTCTTATTTATACAAATGAGTGATAACACGAGCAGGTTGTTTACCTGATGGTAAGATAAGACAAGACATGAGAAACAACAATAAATGCTAACGGAAAACATTCCATCTCGTCATTAAGTGCAACACCTGTCTTTTAGAGTTGCAGGTTAATCAGATATTTGAATAGAAAAACCTTGCGTGGCGCTGTTCTGCGCTCGTTACAAGACTTCCGCTTCATATAGGTAAACTCTAATCAAAATGTATGGAAAATGTAAAAGGCTTCTTTCTTTCACGGTTCCGTAGTCAGAAAAGGAACCCTTAGATTTTCCATGTCCGACATCCGTCTGTAAGTAAGTGAGATGCATATCCCTCCTCTATCAGTAACTCTTTAATAACAGATTAAACATTTGAAAATATCTGTGCTACTAGCGCGTTATATAAACTTACTAACGAAATTTCATTTTGCGAACGATATATATATATATATATATATATATATATATATATAGCTGACTGTTCGCGTTAACTCTGAACATTATATAAAAACTTTTAAAAAAGAACATTGTTGGCGAATCAGGTAAAAATTACTGGATCGATTTTAATGCGGGTTCCATAGTTTGGCAGCTTAAGATCCTGGTTACAGGCCTCCAAGTCTAACCCTGTGCAAGCACTTGGCCGATTTTTCTTAATTTTGCTGCTGTTTCTCCTCTTTTTTTTTGTACCTACAAACTTTTGACAGTAACACTGTTAATACATGATTCGGTGGAAAATGCAATTGTAGTTTCCGTTTTCTATTCATACTTGACTGCAATCTTCTTGTGCCGCCCACCTGGAGCCTCATTCGCTATGACTATTCACACTCGTAACACGTCGCGTTACGATATCTTCGTGTAATCGTTCAGCATTTGTCATAATGACGTCACACGTTTTCTGCAATCATCTATCTTTACTTCTATACTTATAATAAAGCAAAAAGTCTCTACATTGAAGATAATTAAGAAAAACATGGTCTAGGGAAAAATTATAAAACTTGTGTCTGTCTGTTTGTTTTTTAATTTGTCTGTATGTTTGTTCGCGCATCATGTAAAAATTACCGATTATTGACCGAATGCGATGCGGTTCTCTGTGTTGGATAGCTTAGGGTTTGACTTAAAAATGTGGGTACTTGGTATCTTAATCCAATGATTAGATGACGAGCAAGCGATAAAACACTTATTGATTTCTGAAGGAATTTTGATCAAATATTGATATATTGGTATTTTAGGTTTTAAACCAAAGAAATGACCACGCGTGCGAAGCCGCGGGCACTGCTAGTACCGAATAAGCGCACTGAAAATGATTCTATTACCATTAAATTTAAATTCAACAAAAACACTCGGCCATCCAAGTATTTCAAATCCTGATCCATATATTTCTTATCAGCTATTATTCCAGGAGTAGTATGAGCTGGCACGGAGTGCACTGGGGGAAAATGCAATTAATTTCAGCACAATAGGTTCCTACCCCTGGCCATTGGCAATAGGAATGTTGTATCTTAAGCCCTGCAATCAGAGGTGGAGGTATTATTGTGAAGACTGAGGTAAAAGTATGTGTAAGTTGAAAGTAGTAAGGAAGAGACAGAAGGGTATCCTTTACCTGTGCGAGATTCAACTCTGAGAAGGCAAATAAAAGGGAAAATTGTAGTTAAAATGGTAAAGTTTTTAATGAAACTTTCTCTAGAGATTTTTTAAGACATTTCACACATTTCCACATTTCTTTCCACATTTTTTATTTTTGTCCTTTTTCCTACACTTGTATCCGTTAACAAACACTTAATCGTAAATATTCCACCAAAAACACAAGATTGAGAAATAAATAAACATTAACAACATGACAGTTTGATTCCCTTCAAAAACTCCTGCTTTTGCCTATTTACAATAAATAGGTACGTTGTCTTTTTATTAAGATTCCTGCTACAAATATACTTGACTAAAGCCTGGAGTAAATACTGCATTGGAGAGACGTCATATGGCATGGCAAAAATATATGTATTATCATAAAATATTATTTTATGTGAACATTACAAGAGAGTTTTCAAAAGACTGTGTCATGGAAATGAGCATTGGCGGTGGCTATAGTGGTGGTGATGTGCCTCGCAACACAACTATACTGGGTTCGATCCTCGGCCTCTAAATAGAAAGCTAGCATTTGTTAACCCAAGTCCGAAGCCCTTGTCCGAGAGTCAAGGCACCAGGCCCCCAATTCTACTAAAACAATTGTAATGACAATTATCAACAATTTTCGCAAAATTTTCGCTTTTACCTCGTAAAAGTAGCAGAAGCGAAAAAAAGGTTTTTTTTTTTAATTTTGAGTTTTTCAGTTTTGGAAATATATTTATTTAAAGTTTCTCAAAAAAAAACGTTTGGGGCAAACCTTGACAATATTTCATTTGACTTAGAGATACAAACATAAACAGATACAAATATCTATCTTAAAAGCTAAAAAAACACGCCAGCCCTAACAAAAAATAGTTTTTGCCAATAAATTATATATTTTGGAATGTGTTTATCAAGGCGTTCAAATTGATACCCATATTGTAAAATAAGAAAAAAAACGAATTTAAAATCGCAGCATACTGCCACTAATTTTTTTTTTTTTTTTTCATATAAAATATAGCCTATGTTACTCGGGGGAATGTAAGGCATTTAAAATGGTGGAATAAAGAAACATGAAAACACAAACATACATGAATGCTAAAAACATAACACTCCTTTTTTTCGGCAGCCGTACAAAAACGATACCTTCATGTTGTTACCTTACTCGATAGGTTTTGGTAATTTTTTTGTTCCGTCGGTAATACAATATGGCAGCTGTGAGCCGCCATATTCGTTTTCTTGACACTATTCTAAGTCACTTTCGTGATTAAGAGATACCTCATATTTTATCAAAATGCATCTAGCCGTTTAGGCTGTAGGTAAGATGCGCCAAAAGAACATAAAAATATACATACAGCCTATAAACTTAACCATCTGCAGTCGGATAAAAAACTACGCAGGTAGAGTACAACGCTTTGTAAGTTATTCTTAGCTATCTTTATAACATAGTTATTATTTAAACGGGACTTAATCGCGCTGAAAATGTTATTTTTATTTACTTCGACATTTCAATCTAGTTGCATTGATTGTGGTCTCGAGAAGACTGAAGTAGCAGGTGTCAGCGTCGAGAAGGGCGAGCGTTGTCTCCAACTACCCGCATTTCCTTTGCATCTTTAGAACAGCGCCACTTGTTTCTACCTGTTAAAGCGTCGACCCTTACCGTTAACCTTCGCTAAGCACATACAATAACACTATCCTCCAAAAACAGGGGCCAAAACAGAGGCCAAATCCGGATCTCGGTCGGAAGCGTCCAAGACCTTTTACAATTAATATGGGCCATTATCGGCTGGGCCTAATCCGGCACGTTTAAGTAAATAGCCCAGGCCAGGTGACCGGCCCGACCTTTGTTCTCCATTTTAAATGCAAATTTTGGAGGTAAAGGTGTCGATTTTGCGGAACGAGATTGTGACGGTTTTATTGTAGGTATAAAATAGTTTGAGATTGGATCTCTTTATATCTCAAAAATAGTATTTTGGCATATCTTATGCTTACAATACAATAACTCTTTATTGAACACATCACAATAAAAACAAAATAATAGTAACACTTCACTTCCGATTTGGCGACAAAGCCTTTTAATATGTTATGGCCCAATGTAATTTGTTCTTATTTTCTCAGATTGTAATTTTTATTCATTTTCTTTTTTCTAATTATTGATAAGTATTTTTTTCACTTTTTTCTTCTTCTTATTTCTTAGTTTCATATTTTTTTAGAAGGATTCTGATGCTCTCGAAACAATATTATTTTCTTGTTCTATTTTGTATTATAATATCGTTTGTCTAAATATTGTCTTCAAAGCTAAAGCTACTTCATTTACTCTAACACTTATCTCTCTGGAATTAAATTTAGAGCCATTTCTGCCGAGTTCAATTTGTGTTTAATTAAAAAGATTGAATCTTTGATTACGCACGGATAGTTCCTTTCTTTTGAAGAATTTTGTAGAGTTGAAAACTTTTAGACGTAATGATTGTATTTTAGCAGTATTAGTTATGATATAATAGTTGTTTGAAAAGCTTAACATGATTTCCTAGCTCACCAAGTGGAGTCTCTAGAAGAATAAGGCGTATCTCACATGGTGCCACCCGCAGAGCACGGTTAAGCGTCTCGCAACATCGCACTATGCTGTACAAACTTTTGTATGTTTAGGCTGCATTAAGTTCGCCACGGCATTCGCCCGTATGCACTGTGCGCTGAGCGGAGGGGCAGTTTTCCGGGCGGACGCACGGTGCTTCACAAACGTGGCACTGTAGCCACAACGGCGCCGTCCACAACGCCGTCCGTAAAAGGTTGCACCGTGTGGATGGACGGTGTGCCACCACAAAATCAAGTGCCGTGTGCGAATCACTTTACCACTTTTTGGCTTCGGCTATCGTAGTGTCGAATGTCACTAACTGGGACTTGTTTGTGCCTGTTGTTGTCGCTTTTACCGTGGTTTTAATGAGACTAATTGAAAATAATAATACATGAGTTATGTTATTAATGTTTTGTTTCAATTTTGATATACCTATTAATTAAAAAAAAACACTCACTAAAAGACAAAAAAAGGCGTTACATAAGGCCTCTTTTAGTAAATTACATATTTATCTTATAATTATATTATAAGGTGTACAGATGTTATCTTGAACTGCATTCAATACCCGGGGTAGCCTGGTATCTCCAGCACAACGTTTCTTCAACTGAAACAGCAGGCCAGAAAGACTATTTATTTGTGACAGGTTTTAAACAAATGTCGATAAAATTAATATCAAAAACGGTTATGAACAGCATATTGTTTATCAGTCTATGGAAATGTTGATCACGACAATGTACAACAAAGAAATACAAATAACAGATCAGACAAATGATAAAATAATATCAGACAATCCGATCTATTCTTCATATGAATTAATATCATATCACGTTCTTAAACAACAGCATAGTCTGAACAATACTTTAGATAAAATCAAATAAGCTATTCCTAACATCCATCTATTGATTAATAAAAGAAAAACAAATCACTAAAAAGACATAAGTTCAAAAACTAAAACCCGACTACAGCATATGACACTCTTGCGATGAAGACGAAACGCATAGATAGATAGATAGATAGATAGTTAGATAGATAGATAGATAACTCTTTATTGCATACCACTTAAAAGTAAATCGTACATTGTACATCATAAATCACAAAAACAATAATAGATATTGCAGTAAAACAATCGGCGGTCTTATCGCTTACAGCAATCTCTTACAGACAACCTTTAGATGAACTAAAAAATATGGAAAAAGAGTAGTCAAAGAAGAGTAGTATATATAATTATATATATATATTTATATATATATATATATAATTATACATATATTTATTATAATTATGATATACATTATGTTGTATATATATATACACATATATAATTAGTATACATATTAGTATATCGTATTTATTTAGTATGTTGTTTATTATTGTTTAGTTATATATGTATTATTTTTATAAATATTGATATATTCATATTTTAGTTAAGTATTATTTTATTATTATTTTTATTTTATTGTGTTCCTGATACTATTATTTTTAAGTTGTTTATTTTATTGTCACTATATATATATATATATATATACATACATATGCACAGTATTCAATGTAATAAGACAAACAATGTAACACAGTTTTAAGTCAGAGAGGACAAGTAGTGGACTTCTATAATTTTTTTGAAAATCTCTGTCGATTTAGCTTGCCTGACGATTATAGGTAGTTAATTCCATAATCGGACCGCTTGCACAGTAAATTATTTGCTGGAAAATTGTGTGTAATGCACATGCATCTTCAATTGAAGTGTTTCTGAGGAGCGCAAGTGTCGAGGATTGGAAAGGTGTGTGACGAGGTCAAAACCTCTTTCATAATACTCTTTTGATCCCTTAATTCTTTCATAATCCATTTCTTTTCATTTTGATAGTTCATTATTCATTCAAAATACAAATAACCTGTCATTCCTGTTAAATTGTCATTGATTCGCTCAAGTCGGTGTTCTTGGACCTAACTTTTAAAGAAACAGAATACACACGTTATATATACTAAACTAAATATATTTCATTTCAAAACCTAAGTTTGCTGAATATAGCTGAAGGAAACGTGTACGTATGAAGACTAGCAGCTACGAAGCCTCCACTGCCCGTTGAAAAATGAAGGCTCGCACTACTAAGTACAATTAAATTATTGTGAGCAAGGAGTCCCTTTGAGCTTGTAGACACCCTTTGGGGGGGGCTCCGGCCACAGGTGTAAGAGTTGGTAACGCTCCTTGAGATAGGATGGGGTGGTGGGAAAAAACAGAATGGCGTAAAGAAGGGAAATAATGAGAGTATCCCGGTGAAGACGAATCGGTAACCACTTTAGCTTATTTCTAAATTCAGATACAAGGTCATATTTGCGTAAACCAAATATAAACCGTATACAGTAATTTTGTAGGCGTTCAAGCTTATTAAGCTGTTCCTCGGTTAAATCCAGATAGCAAGCGTCTGCATAATCAAGTATTGGCAGTAAAAGAGATTGTGCAAGTGCAGTTTTAGTGGTAATGGGGAGAAAATTGCGTAATCTACGAAGTGAGCCTGCTGAAGCGAAAAGATTTCGGTTGGTTTCTGCTAATTGAGGTCCCCATGATAGCTGCCTATCAATGATTACCCCAAGGTTCTTAACGGTTTCGCTGATCTTGATAATAGTTCCGTCGAATATAACTTGTGGCAGGCAAAACTAGTAAATTTTGGATATCATCCTAGAACTTCCTACCAAAATCATCTGAGTCTTTGCAGGGTTTACGCTAAGACCATAAGATTTACTCCAGCTATGAATGAAACTCAAATCAGTATTGGTTGAATTAATTACATCGTGCAATTGATCAAGTGGTGTATGTCTATAAATATGGAGATCATCTACATAAAGGTGGTAGAATGAGGTAAGCTGATGAGAAATAGAGTTGATAAAAATTGCGAAAAGAAGTGGAGATAGAACGCCGCCCTGTGGAACCCCAGCAGTCGTATTACACCAGGTTGAATAGGTATCATTAATCCGAATACGTCCATATAGGTTACTATGAAACCAATAAATTACCGTAGGAGATATGTTAAGAGAGCGAAGGATTCCAAGCAGAATGTCGTAGTCAATATTATTAAACGCATTGCTGAAATCAAGTAACGTTACAACAGTTAGATGACAGCTTGCCATGCTAAATCGCACATCATCTGTGATTTTAATTAAAGCTGACACTGTGCTGTGACCCGGACGAAAACCGGATTGGAAAGGATTAAGAAGGTTATTTATATTTAGAAAGGAGCTAAGTTGCTTGTGGATGAGGCGTTCTAGGACTTTAAAAAGGAAAGGTAATATGGAAATTGGGCGAAAATCTGAAAAAGTGGAAGGATTGGTTTTTTTTGGCAGTGGGATTAATTGGGCTTCTTTCCATAGTAATGGAAAAGATCCACTGGTGATGGAATCATTGAGGATGTATTGGAGGATAGGAAGGATTTCATCAATGATGAGCATGATCATGTTGCGACTGACACTATCGCTACCGACTGCATTCGACGAAATAGACAAAATGCTCCACTTAACATCACTAGCAGTAAATTGACGAAAGACAAATGAAGGGTAGTCGGGAGCTGGAATAGAAGAAAGATGATTTAAAGTAGTCATTTTAACAGTTCCATCAAAATTGGAAGACGTCGAAAAATGTTGATTTAATAAATGTATATTGAGATTTTTAGGGAAATTATCTTGACGCTGTTTTCCAACTCCCAAAGTTCTAAGAAATTTCCAAACCTTTGTAGGATCTTCATTTTAAACCGACTGATGAATATGTAGGCGTAATGCGTCTCTACACACCCTATTGCAGAGATTCCGTTTATCAATGTAATTGTCTTTGTTTCGAACCGTAGGTCACCTCTTAGACCTAGCCTTGGCAATAAGTTTTTTGTGCATTATTGATCTTATTTCAGGAGTAAGCCAGGATGCAGGGAGGTGCTTGATTCTAACAGGTCGAAGTGTTCAGTGTCGAACAAAGTCGACACTGTCGACAGTGTCGGTCGAAGTGTGTTTGTTGTTCAGCGGTATCTTTCTGCCCTTGAGGAATTTAAAGAAGCCATGGATTTGGCGCGGATTGCTGGTTGGAAGGCTTATTGTGGTGACATGATGGCCGAGAATGTATGGGATGGGGCTTGGAGGATTATACGGCGTTCCAAGAAGATGGGTAGAGTGGATGTTGCTCTCCGTGGGCGGGATGGTATTCTTTTATCTCCCCGACAGTCTGCGCTGTGCATTGCACAGACCCTTTTTCCGGAGGACTGTCCACAGGATGATACTCCGGAGCAGGCTGTTCTTCGTCTGTCGGTACAGTCGGAGCCTCTGCAGGAGTGTCTGTCATCGCCTGGGCCGTCTTTTGGGATGGCTGAGTTGCGTGATGTGTTGGCTTCAATGAGTCCGAAGAAGGCACCTGGTGCGGACGGTTTTACTGTGGACATTTGTAGGGCGGCAATTGCTGCCGATGCTCAGATGTTTCTTGCGATTTTTTCGAGGTGTTTGGAGGTGGGTCTCTTCCCCACGATCTGGAAATCGGCGCGGATCTGTGTAATTCAGAAGCCTAATAGGGCAGATTACACAAATCCGAAGTCTTATCGTCCTATTGGGCTTCTTCCGGTCATGGGGAAGGTTCTTGAAAAATTATTTAATGGTAGGCTGCTTTGGCATCTTGAGTCGAGGGGGCATTTGAGCACTAGGCAGTATGGTTTTATGCCACAGAGGGGCACAGAGGACGCCCTCTATGATCTTGTGGAACTAGTCAAGTATGAGCGTAATGATATGCGTCGGATTGTAGCATTGGTTTCACTGGATATAGAGGGCGCTTTTGATCATGCGTGGTGGCCCCTTATTCTTTGGCAGCTGCAGATGAAGAATTGCCCTGCAGATGTCTATGGTTTGGTCAAGAGCTACCTCACGAATAGGTCTGTTGTTGTCGAGTTTGCTGGTGAGGTGGTAACTAGGTCAACGACTAGAGGGTGTGTTCAAGGAAGTATAAGCGGGCCTTTAATGTGGAATGTTGTTCTGGACTCGCTTCTCGAGTTGTTAGAGGGCAGTGAGGTCCATGTTCAGGCTTTTGCCGATGATGTGGTTCTTGTGGCCTCGGCGGATACTGTTGGAGAGCTTGAGTCCATGCTTAATCCTGTTCTTGACATTGTTGCTAATTGGGGTGTGGAGCAGAAGTTAAAGTTTTCTCCTCTAAAGACTGCCTATATGGTGTTAACGAGGAAGATGAACTCTCCTGTACCCCGGTTGTTTATGGTGGGTGTTGAACTGATACCAGTTGATAGTGTCAGGATTTTGGGTTTGACTATTGACAAGAATTTGACATTCCATGAGCATCTTCAGTTGGTCTGTTGTAAGGCTGCTGCTGTGTATAAGGGTTTGGTTAGAGCGGCTAAGGCTTCTTGGGGCTTGAAGTCTGGCATAATCAGGCACTTGTACATTGGTGCAGTGGAGCCAATACTTTTGTATGCAGCGAATGCTTGGGGTTTTTGTGCGGATCAGAAGGGTGTTCAGCGACGTTTGCGGTCCATGCAGCGTCTTTTTGCCATTAAAATAGCGAAATCCTATCGCACGGTTTCCTACCCCTCGGCTGTGACTGTTGCACGACTTCTGCCGTTGGATTTTAGGGCTCTTGAGGTGGCCGAGGTTTATAGGGTGAAGCGGGGTAGGCCGTTATTTGATGCTGCGGATCGTAGGTTGGAGGGGAGGACGCCGTTTTTTAAGCTTCCTCATCCTGCTTTGCGGCCAGAAATTACTTATGCCACTCTGAATCAGTTCGATGATCCCTTGTGTGAGGAGAGACCTTCGGCTCCAATAAGTATTTATACCGATGGTAGTAAGTTGGAGGGGAAGGTTGGCTGTGCTTTTACCTGTTGGCGTGGTGGTGTTGAGGTGTTGTGCAGGAAGTTTCGTCTGGAGCCGTTTTGTTCGGTGTACCAGTCGGAGTTGTTGGCATTGAGGCAGGCAACAAATCTGGTGGTGGGTTGGGGATGCAGTGAGGAAGTTGATATCTTCAGCGATTCCCGCTCGTCACTGGAGGCGTTGGCTAATCCGCGGTCTGCTCACCCTCTTGTCAATGATATTCGTGGGAACCTGTCGCGGGCAGTGGAGTTGGGTAGCTGTGTTAAGCTGTGGTGGGTTCGTGCTCATGTTGGGATTGTCGGTAATGAGCGGGCTGACGAACTGGCTAAGCGTGCTGCCCTTTTTAGTAGAACTGCTGCAGACTACGACAGGTTTCCTTTGTCTTTTGCGAAGTCAGTTGTTCGCCGACGGACCCTGAACGCTTGGCAGAAGGAGTATTCTGAGTTTCGACAGGGTCGAATTACTCGGTTGTTTTTCCCGGATGTTTGTCAGGCGTTCCGTGTTATAGGGGAACTCGGTGTCGATTATTGGTTTACGCAAGCTTTGACAGGGCATGGGGGGAATGCAAGCTACCTTCATAGATTTAAGGTTAAGGATCATCCGTGGTGTCCATGTGGGGTAGATGTCGAGCAGTCGTTGGAACATATAGTCAATGACTGCTTGATGTTTGCTGCTAGGAGGCTGCAGGTGGAGTTGGAGTTAGACTCGGTCATCTCCACCTCGGTGTGGAATAGTCTTCTGGCTGGAAGTGATTCTGGTCGTGTTTTTCGTGACTTCCTATGTTATGTGATGCGGCGGGTGGCCTTTTTAAATAAGAGTTAATTTTCTGTTTTACTTTTAATTTTATTTGTTGTGTTGTGTGTGAATTATATTTATTTATCTGCGTGAGACTTAGAACTTCAGTTATGCTGAAGTTTAGTAAGTTATCTAGGATTAATTATATTTGTATGTTGATTGAATTATTTTGATGTTTCGTGGAATATTATTTTATTAATTGTTTTCTTAATGGGGGGGAAAAAATATATGATTTAATTTTTAATATTGTAAATGCTAAATGGGTAATTGATTCGTTTTTAGAGAGCTTTAATATTAACTAGAGTAATTTTAGTTTTTATTATGGTTTTAATTCAATGAATTTATTTTATTTTGTGTTTTTGTTATATGAATGGTATTTTGATAATGTATTTATTGTTTCTTGTTAATATTGTAAATGCTAAATGGGTAATTGATTCGTTTCTAGAGAGCTTTAATATTAACTAGAGTAATTTTGGTTTTTATTATGGTTTTAATTCAATGAATTTAATTTATTTTGTGTTTTTGTTATATGAATGGTATTTTGATAATGTCTTTATTGTTTCTTGTTTTCTTATTATTGTTATTTGCTAATATTTTACAATTCTTTTTCTCTAAGGACTCCGAATTTTTAATATCGGGGGGTTTTCTGGCAAAAAATCTAAAAAAAAAAAAAAAAAACAGGTCGAAGTGGAGCGTGAGCATCATAAGTTTTATTAAAACTTTCAACCTTGTTATCAATAGTTATTGCTTCAAATACACCGGACCAATCTATATCTAAAGCATCCTTACGCAGACAGTCTAGATTAATACCACCAAAACTGCGCTGCAGAAGAATTTTGGGCTTAGATAAAGGCGGACGGATTTTGTAAGAAAGAAAAATCATGTCGTGATAAGAAAAAGCATCCGCCGCACATTGGCCATGTTTGCTAACATGTACTGAAGAAGAGACAAGTATCAAATCAAGAAGAGAGGGTGTTGAATCAGGAAAATAATGTGTGGCATTTAAGGGCAGAATGGTCAAATTGCTTGCTCTGATGACAGATTCAAATTTTGATGAACGGAAGTCTTTCTTAAGCAAACAGGTATTAAAATCACCCATTAAAATAGTATGTACATATGAAGGAGTTAAGTCTTCCAATAGTTTTTCAAAAGAAGCAAAAAAATCAATACGAAGGGAAGGACAATAGTATACTCCAAGTAGAACTTTAGAATGAGCAAGGGAAACTTCTATGAAGAGGTGTTCACCAGCGCTGGCTGGGGGTGGTTGCGCTGACATATCTACAACAGAGAAAGGAAAATTTGAAAGAAGATAAATGGCAACGCCTCCTCCCCTACGACCAGTGCGGTCATTACAAATTAGTCGAAAGCCAGGTAATGAGTATAAAGTAGAGGGGAGGCAAGGTTTTAGCCAAGACTCAGACACTAGAATGGCATGAATATTTGTATGCTCAAAAGACGCTTGCATATCGGAGTAGTTGGCCGGAATACTCTGCGCATTAATGTGTATGACATTAAAGTTCTTGGGGGCATCACTTAACAATGACTTAATTGTAGTCGAAAGACTAGGAATACTATTAAAACTGTCAACACTGCTTAGATCATCAGAGGAAGAACAAGATATATACTCACTGCTACTATAAGACATATTACTATAATAACTAATATAGTATAATTAAATTTAAATATATAACAAATAATAAACACATTATAAATAGTGCATAATACTTCGTTTTTCAAAATAGGACCAAGTTTTTAGTTTGAACATATAACTCTTCCTTTGCTTGGCCCTAGAAGGGTAAAAATAGCCTATGACAAGACGAAGATACCTGAAGACGAATAGATTCATACCTCGCTTCTCAAAATCGACGACGCTATGGTGGAACATCGATATACATACATACATAGACTGTTAAACTCATTAGTAGTCGGGTAATTTTTTTTAATAAAAAAGCGAAGTTATACATGAAGATCTGAAATTGTAGAGGCAATTAACATTTAATATGTAAATCAATTCATGAAAATTACTACGAATTCTCGATGGCTAAATGTGTCACAGAATTGTGTCCAACTTTGCAATGGCAAACGAAATATATTTAGGTACATTATTTTATGAATTATTATGTAGCATTATTGGATATACAGACTTAAACAAGTTTTTTTTTCTTGTTTTGATCAAAATATGTAATTTTTTGATTATATCCAGTATTAAATTATTTAAATATATATTTTTCGTTATTTTACAACACCAAGTCCTTGACATGTAGGTACTTAATATAATATACAGGTTGGAATTTAGAGCCAGTTGGTGGAGGGAAAGTAACTAAAATATTAATGATAATTAATTGTATTCAAAGAAAACATTTCTTTATTTTTACATTAAAATGCAACTGCATTCTCTTGAAAATTTGCCTTCCTCTGCCAGGAAACGAACCGATAAAAATGACAAAAATTTATCATTCTAATTTTATGCCACCAATCGACAGAGTCAATGATAAGAATCAACTGTCACAAAAAATGACTATTAAATTAAATTATCCTACTAATATTATAAACGCAAAAGTTTGTGAATGTGTGTTGGTTTGTATGTCTGGTCTTCACGTCGAAATGGCTCAACGGATTTTGATGAAATTTGGTATTTAGATAACTTAACACATAGGATAATTTTCACCATCATCATCCAAGTGGTTGAAACCGCGGGGCGCAGCTAGTAATTTATAATTTATTTTCTAGTTCCTCATGTCCCGTTAGGTGACTTATTTACGCAAATCGATTATAATTTTTACTGATAAAAATATCGCTTGACTCGTGAGGATCTTATCTCCTGATAAACTGTGACAAAGATCTAATCGAGTTGCAATCGAGACCAAGAGGTAGGCCCTTAGTGTTTATTCAGTCGATTATGCGTGCGAAGGTGGGTTTTAATTTAGTGAATAACATGGCACTACGCTCTGTAAGGCTGCGCGCACACAGATGAATTATGTTGTAATATTTTGCACGCCAATTGAATAATTGTAAGATTAATTTAAATTATGATAGTTGTTGTTTATACTCTTGTCTGTGGTTGGCATAATCTGATTAGTTGTTTCCGATGTTGATGCTGGAAGAGATACTGACCAAATAGGTCATGTAAGTCGATAATATCTTGAGATGACTTTGACTTTGTATCATGATTTTGGTGTAGACATGATATTTTTTGTTGGTTTTTAATAATAGATACTTCGAATATTAAACTTTTTTTGACTGTGAAAGAGAGGTACTTTTTTCATTTCTCTCTTCTTTGTTCTTTTTAACCCCCGAACTCAAAAGAAGGGTTTAGGGCGTATATGTGTCATGTGTGTATCGTAGCTTCCAAAGGAATGGATCTATTTTCATGCGTTTTGTTTCTGTTTGAAAGCTGATGTGATCAAGATGGTTCTTAGCTATTATGTAGGGGGGAGGAGGAGGGTGGAGAGAATTGGAGGGAAGGGTCGTAGCTCCCAAACGAATGGACTGAATTTGTTGCAGTTTTTTATTTTTGAAAGCTGATGTGATCGAGATGTTTCCTATAATAATGGGGGGTGGGAGGTCTAGGGTGAATATATTTTTTAGTTTGTGCTTGTAGGATGTTTCTTTATTGTCTTGTCCTTATTCCTTACTCCTCTGGCTTTAGCGGTTGCAGCTAATTTTAGCTTCTGATAACTTTGATGATAAAGTACCACCTGGTCACTGTCATTAGGAGAAGCGACTTATTTTAAATTGCTTGTTCTTATTGTGTCTAGTCAATGTTTACAAACCCATTTTTTTTTAAAATAGGTATGTTAGCTTATTGAGCTAAGTGCTTCAAATTTGACAAATAGGAAAGAAGTTATTTCATTTTCCCACATAACTTCCCAACTGTCAGCAATAAATAGCACCAATGTGTACGCCTCTCTCAAACCCCGCTCGGGTATCGCGTTTGATCGAGTTATGCATTATTAATGAACATCGACATGTAATTACAGGGCGCGTTCAGATTTATCGCCCGACTTGTCGGACACGGTTCCGAGAAATCGGGGTGTGTGCGTGGGGCCTTAGATTGAGATGTTGAGTTTGTTCGTCTAAGATGTTTATTAGGGAGTTATGACTCTGCTTATTGTAACTTACACCTCAACCTAGGTGTAAGTTACTAATAAGAGGTTTAGAAAAGTACTCATAGTTATTTAAGGAGACTATAACACCCTTGATTTTTTACCTACTAGTGCACCGTATAAGAATAAGATGTAAGATAGACTCACAAAATCACAGGCAAAATTTTGGAATATTATTTTACATGGTAACAAAACTAAAGGAAATATAAGATCTTCTTCAAATGACTTTAAAAATGAGGAGGTGCTTATAATTCAGTGCGTTTCTTGTTTGAATCACTAGAACAGTCTAGATAAAGGATTTAATGATTTTGATGAAAATTACGGTGTATTTTATCATAATAGTAACAAAAGCACGCGGTAAGCACGCTGGGATTGGTTTATTACCTAAATTCGAAATCTTATTGTTTAATTGCTAATATTCGATATTTTACAGTACGTGATTAGATAGATAAACTAAATATTTAAAACACTAAAATAATTGTTGTAAATGTACAACGTTAACAATCTATAGAGAATAAACTAACTATTAACACGCATGAGTGATAAAGCGCGTCACAGACGACTAAGATACGATAATATTTTATCTTAAGATAAAATATCGCTCGCTATACAATTTATATGAACCATCACAAACGGCGAAGATAATATATATTTGCATCTTACAGTATCTTAAGATATCGGGCGATATGGAGTTTATTAAAAGATGCCATCTTAAGATACGAAATATATCGTAAAAGATACAAAATATATATTAATATACTATATCGTAATATGCTCTACAGGCTGCTCTGTTTTGGTTCTTACATATATGGGGAGAGGGAAGGGGGAGGTGAGAAAGAAAAGGGGGGTGATAATCGTAGATTCCAAACAAATGGATCTATTTAGCTGTGGTTTTTTTATGTTTGAAAGCTGGGGTAAACAAGATGATTCACAGCTATAATTTGAGGATGGAAGGGACAGGGGGGGAGTTTTTTTTTTATTACGGATTAGGCTTTCGTTTGACTACGACCTCACCCGATAGAAAGGGATGATGTGGTCGAAGGTGTAGCACGCTTGCCTAGTAGATACCTATTCACTCTTGACTTGAACACACCGGGGTTATAATTTACCGGAACGAATGGACCGATTTAACTGCGGTTTTTTATGATTAAAAGCTGAGGTAAACGAGATGGTTCTTAGCATACTGCAAGTCTTTGTTCTGTACAAATGCTCTCGCACATGTTCGTATTTTGTAAGTTTTTTTTTGTAGAAACATCTGCGTAATGATTAAATTCACCGCGGTTTTTTCTAAATTTAATGTTATTTCTATCCAAATTGATCACCTTTTACAGTGCGCTAATGCAATTTGCATATCAAATTCAAAATCAGAATCGTCGTCTGATGAGCTATCTAATAAATCTAATAGTGAAACCGTACTACTCATATTTTATCACTCTGTATATAGAAAGCGGTGAAGAAATACGTGTGGCACCTAGGACGGCCTGCGAGCGAATGAATAATTTCAATATATTATCGTATCTTAGCCGTGTGTGATATCCTAAGATGCTATAATATTTTATATGCAGATATCGTAACATCAAATATTATAGTATCTTAATCGTCTGTGACGCCCTTAATGTAGTCTATTGGGTGACACTCTAAACAGTTAATGATCCTCTTCATTTTATTCCTAAAAACTGACAGCATTGCTATAAGGCTAAAAACGAAAGGCATACAAATGACTCCAACAAGTGATCAAAATAATCTTAACTTAATAAATAACCTTTAAACATATTTGTTTAATCCCGCTGCTTTCCGTAACCAATTAAATTTAACGATGCTGGGGAATAAAATCGGGATAAAATCACCATAACATTATCACCAATCTCGAGTGTCGAAGGCAAATAACAAATATGTGTTTTGCAAATTTGGTAATTTTATATTGCTTTTGATAATGAGGTGATACGTTTTTTAAGATATTTTATTCCTGGCAAGTTAACAAACATTTTTCCTTAGCCTTTTCTAGAGAGATATGATTATCTCAAATTCTGATTAATTTGTGACTAACTTTCTTAATTATTATAGATCACACCTACATAAAAATGCTTTTTGAAAGCTTATATATAACTTGCATGTATATATGTTTATTAAGGTAAAATCTTGCAAGCTGAATTAAAACCAATTCTTCTTATCTTACGGTGTTGAGGTTTTACTATGACATGGTTGCTGCACTCAGGGTTGACTAGGGATCTCCTCAACGGCTAACAGAACAGATGAAATGTTGTATGCGCATTTAATTGTACAGCCTGTTCTAAGTTTCACCATCCTACAGCATAAAAGCTTTTTTTTGTGTTTTTTATTATCGTATTTGAAACATATAATTAATTAAGTTATTGAATTTATTCTATTAACTTAAATAAAGCTATCCAAAGACCCAATACGAGTAGACCAGGGTATTGGAAAAATGGGTAAAAACTTATCAATATGCGTTCCCATTTCAAGCCGCGATATAATGGCATCCAATCCAGCATTTTATGCCGATGTTTATTCCGTTTTTTAATGAAATTACGGGAAATTGAATTGGTCGGCCGCGCGGAATTTCCATGGTAATTATATTTGACCGCATATTGAAATACGAGTGGAAATAGGTAGAAGGATATAGCCAGAGTTTTTTTAGTATAAAGGCTTGAAAATAAACGTTTTCAATGATGAAACTCAGCTTTTCTCTGAGAATGAAAGCCATAATTTGTACCTGCAATCAGAACGGGTTGATATATATTATCTAAATAAGTAATTCTCAGGCACGCCATTTCTCACGTTTTTATTAGAAGAGGTGAATTCATACATCTGAGCAGTATGGCAAGTGGAGATCACCAATAAAACTAATCAAAAAATAGTACCTGCTAGGACATTAGATCACAAAGTGCTAAGTGATCAGCAGTATCAGCATTGCTCTTGTTATCCAAAGACTTTGTATGCTAAGCAATTTCACTTCCTATAGTGTAATTTAAGTTGGAATACAGTAAAATATTGTATTAAACATTTAATAAAATGATAACTAGTACTCATATCCCTCGAGCCACTCGAGCCCAGCATGTGTGCGATATAGCACATTCCATTGAAAAGGTCCGGTCGTTAAAATGAGACCGTCGTAGCCGTATTGTGTTAAACACTGAAATACACTTGTTTTAAACAAACTCGTGAACAACGTTGTTGAGGGATTAACTATATTGATGGTATTTCGTCCAACAGTCCTACAAGACGGCCTCATTTTTAACGACCGGTCCTTTGTCACAACTTATCTCGAAACTAAGGTATCGCACCACCACATTGTATAAAGCACATTACAAGTTAAAACCACTGTTTCCAATAAAATCTCCGAACAGGCGTCGGGTCGCTAAAGACTCCGATAAATACACACTGTTAAGTTGATAGCGTCCACCACCCACTTGTAATTATGAATTTCAATGCATACATATTGAACTTAGAGCAGCTTTTTTAAAAAGCTGATACAAAATGAGGGTTTTAAGTTTGAAGCCTTTGTGACTTTTTGGGAACGCATGCATTTCATATTCGAATCTATAGAAACCAAACGATCACTTATGGATCCTGATACCTAGGGCGTATCTCACAGTGCAGCCAATAGTAAAAGTACAGCCGCGGCGCTTATTCAAGTTTTCTCTGTTGTTGTTTGTTTACACGCACGCGTGTGTACACAAGCCGCGTGAGTCAATACGAGCGTGACAATCGATTGATTCGAGTGCGGTCGATAGCACGCTTGCTTGTTGGTATGTTTTGGTACCTAAGCCGTAACCGTAACAGTATGTGTGAACTGAGGAGTGAAACAGGATTGGTACGAGTACGTAGTACTATCATGTATTGTAAAGCCATAGTTCCATGCTAGCGAAGGCAGAGCCACTGTGCATGGCTGCACCGCGCTGATTGGTGAATTGCCGTGGCGGTCTCGGCTTAGAACAAGAACCATCCCAATCCTCCCGTGGATGTTGTAAGAGGCGACTAAGGTATTATACACCGCAAGATGGGCAGCAGCGTCCTCCGAGCACATTTGCTACACTGCGGTCACCAATCCGCCTGCCAAGCGTGGTGACTATGGCAAACCCCCCCCCCCCCAATATGATAGACACACCAAAAAGACGGCCCCCAGTCCCCGGCGGCTCCGTTATTCCTGGCACCGGTAGCAGCCATGGTAATGGTGGAGCAGGGGGTGATAAGAATATCCGGCTGAGACTCAGCTACCAACCCCCACGATCTCTGGACCTGGCAACTTATAACGCACGCACCTTGAGGACCGATGAGAAGTTGATAGAGCTGGAAGAAGTAGTAAGTAAGTGCGCTGGGGTATTGTAGGGTTATCAGAAGTCCGAAGAAAGGGAGAGGATACGATGACCCTCAATTCCGGCATCTTACTCTATTACCGGGAGGGCGACCAGCAGTCCCAACATGGTGACGGTGACATGGTGGTGGAAATGGACGTGGCTGTATCCCAGCGGTCATAAGCACGATATAGATTTAATTTTGACGACCAATCGGCATATATTCAATGATGTCTCTGTGATCAACAGGGTTAAGACCGGCAGTGATCACCGCATGGTAAGAGGCTCATTGAATATCAACGTGAAGCTGGAGAGGTCTCGTTTGATGAGATCTACTCTTCGCCAAGTCCTGCCCAAATCCAAAACCCCAAGAGCTTTCAGTTGGATCTCCAAAATCGCTTCCAAATCCTTACTGAATGCGATACAGTGGACGAACTAAATAACGGGCTGGTGGAAATTGTCCACGCGGTCGGGTCGGAGTTCTTTAAGATCCCCCGCAAAAAAAGAACACAGAAACTCTCTGAGCATACACTCAAACTTATGGCAGAACGAGTCAAGATGAGGCTGCAGTCTTCAGTGGATATGTCGAGTTACAGCTTGCTTAATAAACAGATCTCCAAGTCGATGCGACACGATTTGCGTTCCTATAATACTATTTGTATTAAGAACGCAATAGAGCGGAACAAGGGCTCCAAAGTGTTCGCAAGAGATCTGTCTATTGGGCAAAGCCTGTTGACGAAACTGAAAACTGACGGTGGCAGCATCGTTTCGTCGAAGCCAGAGATTTTGAGTGAGCTCGAGAAGTTCTATGGACAATTATACACCTCATCGCGTAGTCCCCCTAGCAGGACTAGCGATGCAAGAGCTACACCGACCCGACATGCATACTAGCATGCATGCTATTACTTGTCTTAGCTGGACCCGACATTATACCGAAGATATCCCGGACGTCAGCCTATACGAGATCAGAATGGCTCTCAAACAGCTTAAGAGAACCAAGGCACCAGGGAGGACGGAATAACGACAAAGATACTGAAAGCGGGTGGTACACCGATACTTAAAGTCCTTCAGAAGCTGTTTAACTCCGTCATCCTCGAGGGTACTACGCCAGAGGCGTGGCACAGGAGCGTAGTGTTTTTGTTCTTTAAGAAAGGTGATTAAACCCTTTTGAAGAATTATAGGCCCATTTCGCTGCTGAGCCACATCTATAAGCTGTTTTCGAGAGTAGTTACAAACCGTCTCGCTCATAGGTTTGACGACTTTCAGCCTCCCGAACAAGCTGGATTCCGGAAAGGCTTTATCACCATAGACCACATCCATACGCTCCGGCAGATTATACAGAAGCCCGAAGAGTAAAATCGGCCACTATGTCTAGCGTTTGTGGACTACGAGAAAGCCTGACCGAGATCGAGACCTGGGCAGTGCTACAGTCATTACAGCGGTGCCAGATTGATTACCGGTACATCGAAGTATTGGAGTGTTTGTACAGCAAGGCCACCATGACAGTTCGTCTTCAGGATCAGAGCACGGATTCTATCCAGCTGCAAAAAGGGATGAGACAGGGAGACGTTATTTCTCCGAAACTGTTCACCTCTGCACTCGAAGATATATTCAAGCTTCTGAACTGGAACGGATTTTGTGTTAACATCAATGGCGAATACATCACTCACCTTCGATTTGCTGATGATATAGTCATCATGGCTGAAACCCTGGAAGACTTAAGCACAATGCTCAGTGACCTCAATATTGTTTCCCAACAGGTGGGTCTTAAAATGAACATGGGCAAGACGAACATCATGTCAAATGCCCATGTCGTTCCCATGCCGGTTTATGTTGGGAACGATATTATCGAAGCTGTTGATCACTATGTCTACTTGGGTCAGACGATCCAATTGGGTAGATCCAACTTCGACAAAGAGGTCAACCGACGAATCCAACTCGGATAGGCAGCGTTCGGGAAATTACGCCATATCTTCTCGTCGCAGATACCGCAGAGCCTCAAGACGAAAGTTTATATCTAGTGCGTGTTGCTAGTGATGACATACGGCACTGAGATGTGGTCGCTAACTATTGGTCTCATACAAAACTCAGAGTTGCGCAAAGTGCAAAGGAGAGAACTATGCTCGGTGTTTCACTACTTGATAGAATCAGAAATGAGGAAATCCGTAGAAGAACGAAGGTTACCGACATAGCTCTGAGAGTTTGCAAGTTGAAGTGGCAATGTGCAGGCCATATAGTTCACAGAACTGACAACCTCTGGGGAATAAAGGTTCTTGAATGGCGACCACAAACAAGCAAGCGAAGTGTGGGGAGATGGATGGATCGACGACATTGTAGCCATCGCAGGAAGTTGGTGGATGGAGGTGGCACAGGATCGCTTGTCATGGCGCTCTTTGGGGGAGGCCTATGTTCAGCAGTGGACTTCTAAAGGCTGACATGATGATGATGATGATGATGTGTTTATTTAACAACATTTGCATTTTCAATCCTTTCCAAATCCGATACCAATTTACACGTACTTTCCTTTAACAGCGATATTCTCCCCGTTATCTTTATTACGAGATATTTAACGATTGCATCGTGTCGGTCTGTTTGTTTGTCATTTAGGGTTTTATCCTTTTATGTCAAATTTAAGGAGGATAAACATATTTATTGGCTCTTTACGGCAGAACACGGACCGCCCGAATTGCTTACGTGGGGTTTTGTTTTTTTCGCTACAAAACAGATTGCAAATGGAAGATTAAATAAATTAAAGACTCCACACCAATATATAAAAGTGAAACGTTGTCTGTTATATTGTTTGTTTGTTTGAGGATATTTCACACCAAAATGGCTTATTCTATTTTGCTGAAACTTTGTAAATAAGTACTGTACAATATAGAGACCAATATACAATACTTTTTATCCCGGGAAATGGTAAGTTGTCATGGGAAAACTGGAAAATGGCGATTACTCGCCGTAAGGAACTGAATGATATAAACGGTTGCAGTAAACGGTTGCAGGTACGAAATAATAACAAGTCGCTCAAAAAGCATCAAGAACGTAATATAATTTTGCATTGGTTTTTAAAATCCTAGATGAACATATTTTTTTTCGCGATAAACTGTCGTCCACGCAGAAGAAGTTGCGGGCAAAAGCTAGTGATCCATATTAAAGAAGATAACCAGATATTTTATTCCTAGTAAGTTAACAAACATTTTACCTAGCTTTGTTTGGAGAAAATCATAAATAGCGACTAACTTTCTTAATTTGTATAAATGACACCTACCTACGAACAAGAGGTTCTTTGAATGTTTATTAAAAGCTTTTATTAAACTTACAATGTTTGTTATGTTTGTTAGAGTCAAATCTTTCAAACTGAATTATAACCACATTATTATATCCTACAAAATCGAACTTTTACGTCATATTGGTTCAGTTTCGACGACAATACATTTTTATGGTAAGTATAACCTGTTTCCATTTTCAGGATTCCATTTTTTTGTTCATAAGAACAAAAAAAATAGAGACGCCTAGCAGAAGTGTATAGAAAAAAAACTAAAACAACTATCAACCGTTTTGCACCGCGTGCTTTCAATTGATCTTCTGTGAATCAGCAACCTTTCATCTGGTCTATACAAAAACTTTGGCTTAATACCATAAGTCTGCATAACTCGATGGAACATCGAATGACTTTTGATCTTTAATACCGGAGTTCAATTCCCAACTGGAGTGTTTACATTTTGCACATTAAAAAATATATGTGATTGCTTATAACTTGATTATATAAAATGGCCGAGCTGAGGCGGAAAGAGCCGACGAACGCTCGCATCTCAGAATTGATCGTTCGCCATGCCAACAATCGGCGTTACCACCGTACCACGCCATAAGATCTTTACACACCAAATTTCACGTTCCAAATACAAAACTCTTTACTGCCCTCTCTGAAAATCTTCAACAGAAAATACCTACTTTGCTCCCACTTTTCGAGGAACCAATCAGCTTTTTTCGAATAGATGGGATGAAAATTATTTTTTTCTTTGTGGCGGCCAGTAACATACGTTTTCCTAGTGAAAGTAAACTAAAAAGTTTGTATTCGAACAATTTTTGAATTTATGGTTATTTATCCACTTTCATTTCTTTCAAAAAGCATTGAAAAAGTTTTTAGCTATATCTGACTTTTCTAGTCACCTCAGTTGGTCCGGTATCGGTAGAGACTCCTTTTAGGAAACAGGTTCGATTGGCAACAAAACAAGTTATTTGTGTAAATTGACCTTTTTCTTGCTGAATGTACCTAAACATTTTCCAAAATCTGTGAATGTAGTTCAAAATATCGTTATAAGTAATGGACAGACTCATATATCGTTTAACTGTAGAAACAACGGTTATAGTACCTGCCCTTACTTCCCGATCCCAGAAATCCATCTTACGTACTGCTACGTGTCTCAATTTGGATAGATTATTTTCAGAACAAGATTAGTTACATTGTTTTGTTTAATCAATGATTGTCCTAATATTTACTTAATAAAACAAGCACAAATTAAAAAATTATATAACCCCCGACTTCCCACCCCTCTATTATACCTAAGAAGCATCTCGATATTATCAGTTTCCAAACATAAAAAACTTTCCATCCGTTTGAGAGCTACGGTCATCACCCCCATTCCCCCCACATTCCCCTCCTCCATTATAGCAAAGAACCATCTCATTTACATCAGCTTTGAAACATGAAAAACCTAAATTGGTCTATTCGTTTGGAAAATACGATTCTCACCCCCCTTTTCTCCCCCCCATATAGCTAAGAACCATCTCGATCACATCCATTCATTTGGGAGCTACGATCGTCACCCCTATCCCTCCACCCCTCCGCCCCCTCCATCTCCCCTTTATGGCTATGAACCATCTCGTTTACCCTAGCTTTTAAACATAAAAAACCACAGCTAAATCGGTACATTTGTTTGAAAGCTACGATTTTCACCCCCCCCCCCCTTTTCTCACTTCCCCCTTCCCCCCTCTCCATATATCTAAGAACCATCTAGATCACATCAGCTTTCGAACAGAAAAAACCGCATACAAATCGGTCCATTCGTTTGGGAGCTACGATGCCACACACACATACATACACACACGCACACACCCTCACACACAGTGATATACACCCTAAACTTATAACACCCATCTCTTTGTTCGGGGATTAATAAGACATGAAGAACAGCAAGCCCCATTTCAACTCTGTTGTATTCATTCACATAGATTGAAAACAGATAATCACAAATTCAATAAACGATATAAATTGCATTTTTAAATCATGCGCCGCCCATAAGCAAGACCATTCCATTTTCATGACTCAATTATCCAGGAAGTAAAAAAGACGGAGTCTTTACCGCCAAACAAACGAGTGAAACGAGTGATAATTGTTTTATTTATTTTTTGGTTGATTAACAATTACATCACAAAAGACTGCATTGTTTTTGTTTTTCCGTGAGTACTTGACAGAAATAATACGACTAACGACGATGTGGCGGCTGATCCGAATAACATGGTGTAAGTATGTGCGTGAGGCTTGTACGTATGAGCGGTGCGGCATATCTCGAGTGCTTCACTATCGATTTGGCCGTGTGGAATCCGGCTTTTTTTAAACATTCTTCTTACACAGTATGAGTAAAATAAAAATTTATATTTTATACCATCGTCTATGTGTACCGTATATTATTTTGGTCTGTCTAAAGTATAATTTGATAGCTTCCTTTTTAATTTATGGTGGTAATAATGTCTTCGATTACCATAAATTGGGTTTAATTACACGTTGAGATGTATTTATTATCTGTTCATTTTTTGTACGGTGTTTTTATTATCTGTATTGAGCTTGGAGTTAAATGCGTGTATTACGATATAAGGTCGTAAAATATTGAACACATGCTTCCATTTGAATGGGCCAATAAATTATGATTTTTCGCTGAAAAATTATGACAAACTGTAAATACAACAAAAGGATAAACTTCACAGATTCTTTTTGAATTAACTAAATCGATTTATACATAAAATTTACTTTTACTATTTAAGAAGAGACTAACGTATATTTTAATGCATAGGATAGAAAAATCTGGCAGACAACTATCGTTTATGGTAAAAAACTGGAGTAGAGTTACTTTATATCAGGCCAAAGATCCAGTTAAATAAGATCTTTGTAATAGTCACATTTCACGTCATATTCACTTGATCGGTGAAGTATCAACCGAACCAATTCGTACGAAACGTTTTGGTTCCATATTAACAGACTGCGTACTATAATACTGTAATTATTTAGATCGTTTTTTTATTGTTTTTAAATTTCTTGTTTACTTCTAAAGAATGCGATTCCGTCTACTTCCTTGTTTCCTGAAGAATACAATTTGTTTCTTTTCAAGGCTACAGTGGTTTTTCCAAGTTTATTTAGATACTGAATTCATTTCACAAAATTGTAAATGATGTACAAATTGTTGAAAAAGAAAATGTTGTTCAAGAATTAGGTTATTATTAATTGTTCATTCATATTTATTTTTACTGGTTTCATAATTGGTTATTGAAAAACCGGTAATGACGTTACATACATGGATTAGACGAATTCTTGAGCAGATGGACAACGCGTAAGGAAATACGTTGGAACAAACTTTATAGCTTTGTATCACATATTTTTCAGCTACCCTCCTATCTATTTCATAACCAGAATATCTTCAGGTACCCATGTTTTCGATGAATGAACTACATCAATTCAATGTTTTGTTAAAGGAGATGTTCAGAAGTGGTACTTTATTCCGAGAAAATTCCAGCAGTTATGATGTATACCTCATTTAAAAGCTTATTGTCAGTGCTACATAAATATATGTAATTTATATTTTATTGAGCCTCCATTTCTTAAACAAAAGAGGAAATGTTTTCCTAGATTGAACAAAGCTTTTATTTTTTTTCCATTCTATTGAGTTAGTGCGTTTTTCGTGCACTGGGAATAAAATAAAACAGATTTATATATTTTATATGTTTTGCTATTTCAATTGTTATATTATAATATCTGAATATAAATAATAATAAAATAACAAAACTTTCCTTACGCAATGAACCCGTGTGAAGCATGTAGAAAAAAAAACTTAAGGTCCTGTCATCTGTCATCCATTAGCTGTCAGTACCAGATCTACATACATTGTGCCGTTTTAAATGTTACTGTTGCCAGTAGTGTCAAATTAGAGTACCTAGTGTGGCAAGTGTATTCATTCTACCAAACAAAAAACAAAACTCAAATAAAAAAAAATGGAGGCATTTCTTTTTGTTTTATTTGCTAGTCATTATCAGAATACTATTCTCTTTCTTCACAAATATCTAATATCTTGTTTAGAATTTTAAATTATTTTAGTACTAGCTTTCATACATTTTCCGAACATATCTTTTAATGTAACTATCAAAAAGATAACAAACAAGATTTTGTTCATGTTCAAATGAATGCACCTAAATAATGATGAATTGGGTTGGACCCCCAATATAAGTACGTAATGAGTATATTTTTTTTTCTCATAACCAACTTTAAGTCATGTATAAAATACAAATCCATTCCGTTCCAATCCAAAGAGTCACCGTGGGCCCAACAAAAAGTTTTAAAACTCCAATCATTCAACCCCAAATGACGGACGGGGTCACAAATCACGGACCCTTGTCATAATAAAACTCGATCATATAACTTTGGTATTAAAATGTTATCTTTTGGGGATGTGGTCGATTATGTTGACAAGTTTTGTCTATGAAAACATACAGTATCGGTAAACTCTCTTGGGATTGGTGGTTAAGATAACTGGAGCCAGTGAGGATAGTTGTATTCAGAGACCTTTGCTCATCTCGATCTTAGTCGAAGATGGACGTCAATCACATTACATTGACCGGTTGGCCAAATGGTTAGTGAACCTGACTACAAAGTCAACCAACTATCGCGGGTTCGAATCCCGCAAGGTGCAATCATTTGTGTGATGAGCAGAAATGTTTGTTTTCGAGTCATGGATGTAATATTTGTATCTATGTATGTTTATCCGTGGTCTAGTACCCATAGCACAAGGTCTCCTAGTTTGGGGGCTAGGTAATTTGTGTGAACTGTCCCCAATATATTATTTATTATTAATCACACTAATATAAAAAAACGGTCAAGTACGTGTAGTAAAGATAACGCCTCACAAGTCAAATGTTTAGATGATTTTAGCATAAACGCCTTCTTAGCGAGAACATATCTAATAATTTTCTAAACAAAAATCTTGATAAAGGCATGTGCTGCGGGATAGAATCCAGTCCGTGATTCAAATTTTTCGTTTAGAAAATTATTAGATATATTCTCGCTAAGCAGGCGTTAGTGCTAAAATCATATAAACATTTGATTTGGGAGGCGTTATCTTTACGACACGTAGTTAATTGCAATATTAGCCGAGTTCAGTTGGTCAGTTCAGAATACTGACAATAGATGGCGTTACCGGATGGTTTACGAACTAAGCGAAACATTTGAAGCATGTACATAGTACCTATCACGGTAGCCGAATTTGGTAAAGGCATGTGCCGCGCCAAGGCATGGAATGATGCTCGTTCGAATCCGTTCGTGATTCAAATTTTTCGTTCAGAAAATTATTAGATATAGGAATACTTGTTTGACTACGCAACCACAGAATAAATAATAGACGCAACCCTAGAAATGCGGAAATAACTCTTTCCCTGTCTCTCGGCTTAGGGTTCCACTTAAAAACCGGTGTTCTTGGTATCTAACCTGATAAGTAGAAGCCAAGCAATCGATAAAGCTAATCGAAGCAGGTTTTTTTTTAAACTTGTACTTTTTAAGTCCTGGAATAGTACGTAGGTTACTTTTAGCCCAGAGAAATGACCTAGCGTGCGAAGCCGCGGGCACAGCTAGTTAAGAATATAATAAAAAACGATTACGCAATTAGAAGTTTGTTTTTAAAACTTTACTTATATTTATAGCAAATGAAATTTTATCATTGCATACACCCACCAACCTACTCACCTACCTACAAAATGATTTTTTGTTACGAACACATTTTCCAATCATTTACACTGTTAATTTTTATTGATCTAATATTAAAATAGTAATACATCATCAGTAATTAATATTGTCTCGCTATCTCATCCACTAGTTGACCAACCGTATGGAAAAATACGTTACCCAAACAAACAAACTCCAAGACAACATTCTCGCGCTCTGTTGGTGGTCACACTTATCAGATGCAATCGATGTATCTTGATTAATTACTGCATGTTGATTACACGACTATGGTTAAAATCATGCGCTTATCCACAGTTTTAACGCAGTATACAAGTTCAGCAGTATGTCAACTACTATGAAAAATCAACGGCATTCATGGTTTACATTGGAACTCACACCATATTCGTTTTATAGTATTTCGGACCACGATTCTTTTTAATTTCTAGTTCTAGTTTTTTAATTATTGACAGGTATTGTAGAGAAGTTTTCGTATCTACTAATAGTTCTCTTTAATAAAATAATCAATATATGCTTGCATTTCATTTCTAACTGGAATAAACCAAAATGCTGAAAGAAAAGAAAGAAAATAATGTGTTAATAGAGAGAAAATAAAAAGATGACGGCTATTATACTACAACAAAATAAATTATACAGGCAAATACAATAAATTTGGTGGTGAAGAATCCTTATTTTTTTAACAAAATAATTATAATCAAGGTACATTCTCAAAGCAAACATGTATTCGCATATTATTACGAATAACATTTTGACCCCCACTCAGAATGGATGTAGGGTTGGGTCCCGTGGTCCTAAAAAGCTCCTCCTCATAGACACTACCATTTGCCAACAAGTCTGGAGGAACATGGTCCTTTCTACTGCCTGGATTGACTACAATAAGGCCTATGATTCAGTGCCTCATTAATGGCTAGAGAGGATTATAAAGTTGTATAAAATCGATGCAACTCTGAGATCTTTATTAGGTGCATGTATGAGGCAATCAAGTGGACCTCAGTTCTTAGTCAACTAGGTGGTGGAGACAGCCTTTTTGGTCCGCAGGACTTTATAAGGATAGAGCAAGGCATATTTCAGGGCGACAATTTGAGTCCTTTGTGGTTTTGCCTAGCAATGAATCCTCTCAGCACTTTGTTGAATGATTCAGGGTTAGGCTATCAGCTACGGAGAGAAGGTGAGATCATTTCTCATCTTCTGTACATGGGCAAAAGTACTCTATGTACTATTCCATGACCTAAAATACCAATATACCAACATAACATCAAAATTCCTTCAGCCGTCAAAAAGTTTTCCAAAAGTTGTCCAGTAGTTTTTACGTGATAAGCGAACAAATAAACATACCGACAAACAGACAGACACGATTTTTTAAATGTTATGTTCTTGTTCAGTAGCTTATTTTAAGTACACTAGACCATTTTTTTAAATTATCTTCTTTGTACAGACTTTTTCGTACTTATTGCTTTATTATAAGTAGGTATACCTTTATTACGAGTACTAGTTTATACTCTTTGATCCTATCTATGATAATCTATTGTGGTACTGACATTCTACTTGCACAGCACGCTCTCTCTCTTTATCTCATTTTTACGTTTCCATGGGCGGAACTCGTAGCGTTCTTTTCAAAACCACTCTGAGACCCTTGCCTCCCGGCCCCTGCAGCGCGAGCAAAAGAGAGTCAATGCGGCCGTTTACTCTTCGATACACTAACTGTCCGTAGGATTATATATGTACTGTGATATGAGTAAGAAATAATGTAATATAGGCATGGCCAATGTACAAAATTACATATTACGTAGATGTTCTTTGCAAATTGACGTTTTATTTCAAATTTATTTTAAAACATCATCGTCCTTATACATTCTACATCACCATCCAAGTTAACATACTGCTTGTATACGTCCTCATTTTATCTCATACAAGATTGGGCATAGACAAAAAGGGTTCCGAGTGATCGTAAACAGACGCTCTTGTTTATGGGTGGGCTGGATTAAGATAAGATTATATTGTGGTTTTTATTAGGTAACTTCCTATTAGCGATGCGACTACATCGGTTTCAGTTGGGATGGTGGCGTAAAGTATTCTAAGATGCATCTGTTTACTTCTTGTTCTTCACGTTCTAGCTGTTGTTGACTATGTGTGTATGTTTACTTCCCACTACTGGGTGTATTTATGTCCGCGATATCATTATATTGTATTGGTTTTGGGGATCTGGTGAAGATTTTTCTGGTGATTTTTTGAGTTTTATTGACACATCAATAGAATTGAACAACTGATCAGAGTTAATAAAATATCATAAATGTAGTTAATAACTATAAAATTTTATAGTTATTAGAGTTAATATTGTGCTCTTTGATAATAAACTGTTATGGAGCTGTTGAAATAGTGGGTTGACGGCTGTTGCCTATGTAACGATAGCCAATGTTGAGAATATGCGACGATTGCAATTGTTGAAAACTGCAAGAATTTGTTGTAAGTACAAATAATCTGTAAGCACAGTCATCATAATCATCATCAGCCCGTGTCAGTCCACTGCTGGGCATAGGCCTCTCCCATAGCACGTCACTGAGCCCAATATTCGGCTTCTTTCTTCCAAGTGCTGCCAGACATTTTGCCTATATTGTCGCTCCACCTAGCTGGAGGGCGCCCTACACTACTTTTACAGAGTCGCGGTCTCTACTCAAGAACACGTATACCCCAACGGTTATCAGTCCTGCGACAGTTATGACCAGCCCACTGCCACTTCAGCTTACTAATTCTGAGGGCTATGTCGACAACTTTGGTTGTCTGCCGGATCACCTCTGTAAGCACAGTCATCATAATCATCATCAGCCCGTGTCAGTCCACTGCTGGACATAGGCCTCTCCCATAGCACGTCACTGAGCCCAATATTCGGCTTCTTTCTTCCAAGTGCTGCCAGACATTTTGCCTATATTGTCGCTCCACCTAGCTGGAGGGCGCCCTACACTACTTTTGCAGAGTCGCGGTCTCTACTCAAGAACACGTATACCCCAACGGTTATCAGTCCTGCGACAGTTATGACCAGCCCACTGCCTCTTCAGCTTACTAATTCTGAGGGCTATGTCGACAACTTTGGTTGTCTGCCGGATCACCTCATTCTGGATACGATTATTCAGAGAAACTCCGAGCACAGCCCTTTCCATAGCCCGTTGAGCGACTTTAAATTGGTTGACTTGTCTTACCGTTAGTGTCCACGACTCGGCTCCGTATGTCATAGCAGGTAATCCTCTTGAAATTGTTTTTAACCTAGTTGCAAAGTTCTCCAAAGTCGAGAGCAGTTCCGTTAATAGCAATCGGTTCTGGAATAACATGTTCATTGCACATAACTTTGGTTTTGTCCAACTCTATGTACTTAAATTCATAACAGGTTGATCAGCCGGAGACGTCCACAGCAACATAGGCCTTGTCCCTTCCCCATGGAACACCACAACAAGCTGTTGCTTGCGACTCTCTACATTCAGGTCGTCGGAACTTAGGGGGGCCGTCATACCTGGTCATACGCTCCGATTTCCAGTTCGTGATTGCCACTCAAGAACCTAACGGGGTGTATTGATACATACAGTCAGGTTGTTGCGAACTAAATGGATTTGATATTTATACTTATAATAAAGCAGAAAGTAACAAAAAGTCTACATAATGAAGATAATTTAAAAAAATGGTCTAGGGTAGGTACTTAAAATTTGCTACTGAACAAGAATATAACATTTTCTAAAATGGTGTACCGTGTAATTGCACATCACATAAAAAATACTGGACCAATGTTGATGCGGTTGGTGCGGTTTCACTGTTGGGTAGTTTAGAGTTTGACTTAAAACTGGTGTACTTGGTTTATCAGTGCGATGAGTAGAAGCCGAGCAATAGTTAAAAAACTATTTGACGTCTGAACGAACTATAAAAAAATGTAGTAGGTACATATTATATGTATTTTATAAGCAATTACTTTTTGGTCCTGGGTTAAAACTAACCTATGTGCTAAGGTTACTTTTAAGCCAAAGAAATGAACACGTGGGCAAAGCCGCGGGTACAGCTAGTTCAACTATAAAACACAATTTTACTTTTCAAATATATTCATTCCATTGATAAGTATTATCTGATATTTTCAATAAAAAATGAGTTTCCCAAACAAGTGGTCACAACCAAGGCTTGATCATTGGCCAAAACTATCTTTATGTAACCACTATGTATGAACGGTATTTATAACCTATTCACTACTCCATCTTCTACCTTACCTCTAATAAACCCTCCAATGATCTTTATCCAATGACTCATTAGCCTCCAAGGAAGGATTCCTTCCCAAATGGAACAATCGTAAGTGCAGCCGCGTCATTCCAGTTTCGCCCACTGTTTTGTCCGAGCTATTTTAGCTGTGGTCCAAGAAGGAAACATTTGGATACATCTCAGGAAGATCTTATGGTCCAATACCAAGGAAACTTTATACTTTCGATTGCTGCTGGTAGACCAAATGTCCAGGAGAAGCATCGGGAGTTCAGTAGCGAGTTCGCTGACCAAGTGTGAGGATCATAGGCCAAACCTGGACGAATATAGGTAAGATACACGCTTATACAAAAGACAAGTATATCATCAAAGTAAAAGAAACACACGACTTCTCTGCCAAAAAACGAACAAATTTTTTTTTAAGTCAACAAATTACATATTGTTGGAATATGCTCATCAAGGCCTTCAATTGTAAAATTCGAAGAAGTTTTGTTGTTTTCCGCATTTCAAAATGTAGCCATACTGCAACTAAAATTGTTCAAAAAAAAATCCTATGTTACTCGGGATGATATAAGGTTAAAAAGATACCCTATACATCTAAATCTGTTCAGGCATTTAAAAGTTATGGTGGAATAAAGAACTCCCATACAAACATGAACCCTGAAATCATTACACTTAATTTTTGGGCAGTCGTGCAATAAAAAGTCACTCTCGTCTATAAGAGATCTAAACTATAGATGACAGGAAACAGTGATGCCAGAAATAAATTCTTCATGTGCGAATTATACCAACTTAAACTTTAAAATCGACGTCAATTGGATTGACTATTGAAAAACTTCTGATGAAATTAAGTAGGACTATGCTGGAGCTCTAAGCTTTCAAGATCATTTTTCTAAAGCATCTATCGAAACAAAAAAATTATAGCATTGAAAACCATATCTTTTTTGAAGTCGATTAAAACGAGTTTGCAAATCATACACCAATAAATTATCACTAGAGACGGGATACTTACCATGCATTTAATTTGTTTGTTCTCAATATAGGCGCCATGATCACGAAGCAAACTCAAAGCAACTGATGTTCTTACGAGCGGTTTGCTTTAAGGCCAGACAGTCATATTGATCTACCTACCCCTTTTCTCACACGTTTTTTCATATACATTAGTACCACTGTGATTCCGTTCCCGTCTCATTTCCAATGAAAATATTAATGTTAGTGACCATGACAGTTTAAAATCCTATATCGATGTTATTTTATATACTAGCGTTTGATTACTCTATCACGTTTTGCGATGTGATCAACACCAAGGTACACATGCCAAGCCTAGAATGTGTCCCTATCAAAGATGCTCGCAAAAAGCCCAGAAAAGAGTATGGAAACAAATTTGCTTAAAGTTGGTCGTTAAGCGGACACCTCTTCTGACTTGCCCCAACCTTCGTCACATAAGGTAAGTCACGAGCGAACTCCAGGCGCCGATATCATCGGTCCCTTTACCATTTGACCCTGCGGACCGCGTGTGGACTTGATCACGTTTGTCTCATATGACTAGTTATTTGCCTCATTATTGGTCCTCTTACCATGTAGTACTTAACTCTGCAAAAGGTGGGTTTGTCATGGACGGCAATCAGCACAGGAGATGAGAGGCACGACTAGGAATGTATTGGTGACGACAGCTGTATCATAGGCAAGGCCCTTTTATCGCGACAGCAATATCTCAACTTGAAGTATTGAGAACCGGCTCAAAGTCTCCTTCAAATAGGAGTGTTAGTGACAATGACACAGAATAAATAAAAGTACAAGTGACGATGCAGAAAAACGCTGAATTTTGATTTGTATGGACATGAATGGTTGCATGGTTTGTGATACTGAAGTATATGGTTTATAAAAAGTGGTGATGTTTCTCTCCCTAAAAAGAATAGGTTTCTTTTGCAATAGGGACAAAATAAATTCTCATGATGATTTATGATAATCACCAGATAAGTACGATGAAATAAAATTAGTTGGTGCCACATATAAAAAAAATGGCATATCTAAGTGGAACAAACAGTGTTATTTTCAGTTCTCTTAGATGAAGGTGCTTTTATAACAGTTAAACTGTCCACTAAAAACGTATTACTTTGAACTACGAGTATTACTTCTGCTACGTCTGTAAAATCTTGCGTAATGCCACAGCACAAATACTACGGTAATGCGGGCTGAGTCAAGACTGAAATGTCAGTACCACTACGAGAACCTATAAAATATATAGCTAATGATCTTCTCCTGATATATTTTTCATCCAACCGTAAGTTCACTCTGTTTAGTCGTGTGTTAACGCATCAATTCTTCATTATTGTGTACACAATTTTGCGTTTTGTGTCATTTGCGACTAACAAATAACTACCGCACGCGACATCCAATATCGAAATTAATTTATCGTCTAACAAAAACCTCCCCCTAGTGAAAGGAAATAGTTGCTTCAAGCCCTTTGACGACCTTACATTGGCTGATGAATTGACGTGTTCGAGTAGGGTGACTATATTTTTTTTATCATTCTTATACCATATACAAGAAAAAAATATGAATAATTAAAAAAAAAATAGCTCAATTAAATTTAATTTATACACGAGTAGTTACAAAATTACATGAGCTCAAAAACTTAACGTAATATTAAATTATCTTCTTTGTAATAGAGCTATAAGCCCGTGTAATTTTGAAACTATAATTACAGGAGAACTGACATGCCACGGGCACAGATTTAGATAAGATTATAGATTTTATTAGACTATAGATCGTCTTTATAAACATGTAATTGAGTTTGATTAGTTAATCTGAAATAGGATTAAACTTTTAATATAAAGTTTGATCAAACTATGTTTATACAGAGCACGCGTGCAATGAGCAGTTTTCTATTAGGCATTGTCAGTTTAGTTCTTTCATCGTCAAGAGATGGCGCTCGCGTAACTTTTGGTATTTACTCAACTGAACGTAGTAATCAAAAGCAGGTAAAAACAGTGTTTTACCGTAAAAATACACAAACCGTGAGCGAACCAAACGAACAACAAGTTTTTTATGTAGAGAAAAATGTTTTTTTTTTAATTTTATTATTATATTCGCAGTTTTGGCATATTCATGTATAGGGGGTAACCCTATAATAAATTAGATAAATTAAATCTAAATAAAACGGTCTATTTTCTTTGTATTATTAGCTGTAATTTATAATATAGAAATTATAGAATATCAAGAAGGTAAAAAATACTACCAATAAATACTTTAGGCAATGAATTTGTTACAAAACTGACGCACAACTTGCCATAAACAAGGGAACCGTAATTCAAAATCTTTGGTCATACCCAAAGAAGTTCTATGTACTTACAGAACTACCTTGGTCATACCAAACTACAGTACTGTTACCAAAACTTTCACCAACGCCATCTAGCGAGAGAAAAATAATGCTAAAATGACACTTGGAAAACCACTCACTATGTTGATTTTTCATAGAATGATTCCACATACATAGTAATTATTGATTATGCTCCTAATGCCGTTGAAAGTTTATAGTAACACTTTCAATCTATCTAGATCAGCCTACATGAACTCACGGTTGGGTATAGGCCTCCTCGTGTTGTACGCCACTCTTTCCGGTCTTGCGCTAAGTGAATCCACTACCTTCCTACAACCTTCATGACATCGTCTGACCATTGAGCAGCTGTTCTGCCTCACCTTCTCTTGGCCAATATTTCGTCACTGCCATTGTCCATTTTCTCGTCTCACCAAATGACTTTCCCTTGCCTTACCAGAGAAAAACAAAATATTACAAAATTTTACCTAAACAAACTGATATACATACAAACATTGCAAGCTAAATAAAAGCTTTAAAAAATTATGTAAGGACTATAAATTATCGTAAGTTATATTATACTTAACTCATATATCTCATTGCATGTCATAGATGGCGTTAAGAGTATCAGATGTTAGTTTGAGTGAAATCAGGACATGCTTTGCGAGGTTTTCTTCCCAGAAATGTATTCGTAAGTAAATTACCAAAATTGCGTTCGATGATAAGGAATTAACATAAGACGATTAGGTCTGCGTAGTTAGGCAGGTATGTTAGTTTCATACCATTATTTTTTTCTTTTGCATGCTATACTTAACAAGAATGGATATTTGTTTAGTATCCGAATGTTTCAACTCTTAATTATTAATTTATATCATCATCATCATCATTTCAGCCTTTAGCAGTCCACTGCTGAACATAGGCCTCCCCCAAAGAGCGCCACGAAGAACAGTCTTCTGCCGCCTCCATCCACTAACTCCCTGCGATGGCTACAATGTCGTCCGTCCATCGTGTGGGGGGTCTCCCTACACTTCACTTGCTTGTTCGTGGTCGCCATTCCAGAACCTTTATTCCCAAGCGGTTGTCAGCTCTGCGAACTATATGGCCTGCCCATTGCCACTTCAACTTGCAAATTCTGAGAGCTATGTCGATAACCTTGGTTCTTCTTCGGATTTCTTCGTTACGAATCTTATCACGTAGTGAAACTCCAAGCATAGCTCTCACCATGGCACGCTGCGTGACTTTGAGCTTATGTATGAGACCAATAGTTAGCGACCACGTCTCAGTGCCCTATGTATTAATGTATATAGCAAACATTAAATAGTTTAGTCACATCATCGCATAAGATGAGCCGGAATACGTCCCCTGCTAAACATGGAGCTGCGTCATAATAGAGGGGGTTTTAAATATTGACCACGCTTGGCAAGCGTCTTGGTGAACACAGTTATTGATCTTTACACAGGAAATGCATGCTGCTGCCTTTGTCCTAAATGCCCTATACTGACGTGGGATGTAAAGGCGTGGATCTATTACTAAGCCGGGCCTCAAAAGCAACAGAGTTTAGTAATTTTCAATATTTATCAGGTTCATCAATATTTAAAAATACTTCATAAATGGTCACACTACCACACCCTTTTGTCGCGACTATCGACTATGCCCTTTGCGATTGATTAGCCGACATTTCAGGCCCTTTCAGTCGTAAGGCGTCTGTAGGAAGCCTCACAAAGGACAGTTGGGCTGCTTGGCTGATAGGTAAATTAGAAATTGAATAGGTTTACTTGTGTACTGGGGCAGAGGGTTAATTTCATCAAAGTTCAATACTACGTGGTGTGGTTTAAAATGGATTGGACATAGTGTTAAAGTTTTCGTCGCAATCTCGCAGGGTAAACTCCCGATGAAGAGGTTGAATAGCTTGAAAACTAAGTCGAATTATTCGTCTTCTGGGGGGCAATTCTCACGAAGTGATATAAATATCACGATAGCTATATGTCGAAAAATGTATGGATTTTTCGATATTTATCTACTGTGATATTTATATCACGTCGTGAGAATCGCCTTCCAGGGTTTGAATCCTAACCAGTTATTACGAAAGTATTAAATGGATTGGACTAAGCTTAGTGTTAAAATTCGCGTTGCCATCTCGCAGACTAAACTCTTGATGAAGAGCTCATCAAGAGTTTAATCGGGGGTTATAATATATATTTTTTTATTTGTCCTTTAGAACATTATTAGAATAGAGAACATTCTAAGCAGGCGTTAAAATCATAAAAAACATTAGATTTGAGAGTAGTTAGCTTTACGACACGAAGTGAATTAGCTGTGTTCGGTTGGATAGTTCAGCAAAACTACCAATAGATAGCGTTACCGTCCCCATAAGACTGATTTAAACACAAGGTGTAATTGGGAAGGTGGTGTACTGGTCACGATAGCCGAATTTTGCTGCGCAAAGGACGGATGGCTCGAGTCCGCGACCCATTTTTTTTTCCGTATATGATATATTCTGGCTAAGCAGGTGCTAATGCTAATCCCACAAAAACAAAGTTTTAGTTATTATTATGAAAACTAACGTGCATTTTTATATATTTTTATCAACACTCATATCGTAAAATCCGGATATTGAACTAAAAAATGTTGGCATAATGACACACCTATCTTACGCACGGCACGTCCCTAATAAGAAAAAATAACATTATAACAATGTTTTTTAACTAATATATATTTTTTCCCATAAAAACACCGGTTTCGTTCCGTCGTCGTTGGGTTTTCGCCATTATTATCTATGGCAGCGCGTGCTAGACCATATGCACGTGAATTCGCTGTGGAATGAATTTTGGCGCCATAATTTACTGTACATTAGTAACTAACCAATTTAATGTTTTTTGTTCATAAAAAGTTTCATCCTGATTAAAAATGTCCGACAGCAGGTCAGTGAGGAGAATTTGACGCAACCTGACATCACGGAAACAGCAACGAACATAACGAACGAGCTTTTATCAACAATTTCAAGAAAATATTAAAATAATATATTTTTTCATTAAAAGTAAGTTCCTATTACATGAGTGTAGATGAAGTAGTGTATGAAACGGCACATAACTAGGTATTAAAAAAAGTAGTGTAAGTAGTAAGTGTTTTAAAGCCCTCATTATGCAAATGTTTCATAAACTACTATAAAAGTTTTAGTTGTTCGACTCACTAAAAACAGTAATAAATTCAAGTACCTACGGGTGGACGGTAATCCGAACTAATTGAGGGTCATGGGTGGAACATTAGCCATCTTTATCGTCAGCCGAAAGACATCCAATGCTGAACAGGCCTTTCCCATATAGCACGCTTCGAGCGGTTGCTGTCTGAAACATTTTATCAGAACCTACATCTGAAGCTGCTGTGCTGTTTAAGGATCATTGAATGTTCGTTGCGTGATTTATATTGCTTAGGATACGATGGGATTGGCATGCCAAATATGGATCATCATTAGCCCGTATTCGTCCACAGCTGGACGAAGGCCTCATCTTGTGAACGCCACTGAGCCCTGCTCATCTAGTCACTACCAGCCGCCTTTTGCAAGTCGTCACTCCGCCTGGCCGGCGGCGTGCACCCTACACTAGGTACGCAGTCTTCACTCTAGAACTCGTTTACCCCAATGTTTATCGGTTTTTCAAGTTATGTGACCAGCTCATTATGCCACTTTAGCATTTTTGCTTATCCTTAGAGCTATGTCGGTTACCTTACTTCTTTGGTGGATCACCTCATTTCAGATTTCGCGGATAGAAGACCCTAAATTAAATAGTGAACAAAATAAAACAAAAGGTAAAAGCTTTCGACTCCTCGTGACTCCCACCAGGTCATCGGTCCAACTCGTGGAGAGCGACCTTCGCTTCGTCTTCCGGTAGTTTGTCGCTATTTGAAAGTATTATGCTCACTTATATTATAATTATAATAAACTGTCCCAGAGAAGACTATCTTATAGGTGCGGTTGCGGTCACGGTGGTATACTGCCTACATCTATATATACTTAAAATAAAGCGATGAGTAACACAAAGTCTGTACAAAGAAGTATTTGTTCGCGCATCGCATAAAAGCTACTACACCGGTTCCGATGCGGTTTTAAAAGCAGATGTACTTGGTGTCTCAATCCGATGAGTAGAAATCGATAAAAACTCTTTGACGTCTGAACGAAGATTGATGATATTGATACATTTCGTTCTGGAAAAACACACAGGATCCTTATGTTCAAGAAAAATGACTACGCGGGCAAAGCCGCGGGAACAGCTAGCACAAAACTATAACTATCATTTTGACACCACTAGGTAGGTAGATCGGTACTTATCATACCACCGCTTTCGAGTATTCACTTAATTTTATAATAGCATTTCAGCAGATCATCATAACGTTACCTGCTTGGCATTGCCAGTTAGCTATTACCCCAATATTACTTTATCAGATTCCGTCGAGTGTCAACTAATTGTGGGAAAACAGCGTTTCCCCCCAAATTACACGTTAGTTAGCAACACATCGGTAGTCAGCAGTAACTTATATTTTATTGCTGCACCTGCCTATACATGGGCCGAATGGCTTTTTAATGTATTTAAATGTATGCCCGAAATGTTGTAGGTGTAGTGATACTGTTAGCGATTGGCGGTTATCAAGTTGTATTATTTACTGTGCTATGTACGACATTTCTGAGATATAGGTACGCCTCCCACACTCTGCTACTGAGTTATCCCTACCGCACTGCTACACTACACATTATTTCTCGATCCTTCTTAGTTATGCTTAGTTATGTGTATCATTGCCCACAAATAACTTTATATCAAACACCTTACAATTTTCCTGAGTATTACCTACTTCAAGATCGGATGAGAATTTTCGGCGTGATGAGCAGAATAGCTTCTCAAAAGGCAGTAAATTGCACACTTTTAGGTTATTTGTGGATGCAGCTCTCAAATTACTAGGTAGGGATTGATGGAGCACGTTGATTATTAATGTTAGTTTTACAATAAGGTACTAGATGGTGCTACTGTGCACCGCTAGATTGTTAGCAAAAAGTTTGTGCTCGCGGAGTCCAGCTCACAGAGCCACTAGTCTTTTTTTAACTTTTGTATCAATAAAGTATTTTAGATTGATTGATTGAATGGCACAAATGCCACTATTATATTTTAATACGTGTTGTGGACGCCGAGCCTGCCCGCGACAGCATGAACGCAGACAACATGTAAAATAGGCCACGCCCCTTTTAACTGCGGCGTGTATACCGCATTAGTCTTAAGACCGTATAACTGTATATATAGCGATAAGTTTTTGAAATAAATATTGGATCCGACCATTCAGTCAACGGAACTTGAACAAGCAACAGTGTTTAATTGAACTACAATCCACATCGAACCAGGAACCTAAACTACTAGGAGCTACGAACCGAAGTCTCCAGTACATCGTGTAGACCTTGCGAACCATCGCCTACAATACGGTTGGTAGGTATGTTATTGAACATAATATGGTTGCTTCTGTTCCAAAACCATATGAAGAAACCATTACAAAGGACACCAAACAGCCCACGTGGTGTGGTTGCAAATTGTAAGCCCAAAAACTTACGAAGAGAGTATATAGCAACGTTGTCAAAAAAGAATCTTTCAAAAACTGTAGGTATCTTCTACTAAAACTCACGACCAGCAACTCTGTTCAAGAGATGTTAATTTTGACTTGTAAAAGTGCTATTATTTTTGCCTATTTACAATAAAATACTTTGACTTTGACTTTGACTCTATCACTTGTATAGGGGTTCAGTGGGAGGGAAGGAGATAGCAATATATCGACTAAATACCTACTTTACGAAGGATCTCGTCAAGCGACTATCCTCTTAACATGCTGCATGTACTCAAACTTTGTCTCCAACAATACTAAATTAATATTCAGATTGTACTATACTTACACAGAAACAAAGTTTTGGTCAACGGCAACTCTGTCACACCCTTTTTACCCGCTGTCAGTCAGTTCAGTCACTCCTGCCGCGCGCCAATCGGTCACACTCCCGTGACTCATCAAGAGTCGCGCCGACATAAAGGAAAGCTCGCACCTGCTCTGAATTCCTAAAACTCTAATATTATTTAAGTTAAAATTAGTTATTGTACATAGTTCTGTTTATAACAAGTTTTCAGTGAAGTACCTAACTCTTGTGTTTTAATTCACACAATATGTAACACTTGCCTACTGTATTTCTCGGTATGTTAGATAATAAGTTGCATTAATGTACATAGTATACCTCTATCTAAGGTTAAAATTCACTTATTCATTTAAACATATTAATTCCGTTTTCATTCAAGAACTAGAAATTGGATCGAAGACAACCTTTGGATATGGATTTAAGTTTAATTTAACCAATTGGTCAGAAAATGTTAAAGGCAATTCGTTTAAACTTGCTCTAATTTAATTAGTTTATTATGTTCAGACCTAGATGAAGTCGGCAAAGTCCAGAGACAAATGGCACAAGGGAGACGGGGCATAAACCCAGCAGTGGGTGGAAACAAGCTGACGATGATTTCGGAATGATGAATTTAAGTTTTATTACGAGACAATGTAAGGATTTTCACAGTAAAGTCATCAAAATTCTATATAATGCTCTTGTCCGGAGTCGTTTGGAAACAAGCGCTATTATTTGGAACCCAGTGGAAAAAAAAACAAAACAAGTTTACGCATTTATTATTTGAAGGAGTACGGCGTCTATCCTTGCTATCCCCTGATGTACCCAAGTCTTTCCAAGGCATGGTCGGGTACAACAGGCTGGAGGTGAGGAGGGACCTCACGCTCGTCAAGTACACGTTTAGGGTCCTTCGTGGGGAAGTGCATCATCCGGAGATGCTGTCAGAGCTGCAACTGCGCGCACCGGACGGGTGCATGAGCGCGTGCCGCAACCCTGCGACGCTCAGCGTACCTTCATCGCGGCCTAATCTGCTGAAGTTTTCCCCTATGTCCCGCGTTATACGTCTGATTAATATAATTTCGCAGGACATTGATATTTTTCAGTGCAACTTGACAAAGTACACGAAAATTGCACAGAAACAATGAAAATTTACGTAAATATTATTTTTTGTTTTTTAATTATAATATTGCATTGGTGCGTCTAAATAAATAAATGATAATGATTATGTTCAGAATCGTCATAACAAATATATTACCGTAGTACCTGTGTACCTATATCCGATTCTTGTACCAAATTCAAATATTTTCTTTCAATAAATGTTCGTTCGTTTAGCCTTTGGTTATTTGATTATTTAATATCGTTATTGGGTTTTTTGGTATTCGTAGAGTACTTATATGAAAAATAATTTACAGCAAAACCAATTTACAATATATTATATTAAACTCAATCGTAGTTTTTTAATTAGAACATAACTATAACTAAGCTTCTATAAGATTTCACCGGTACTAAACTCTCTTAAAACAAGAGACAGACGGTCCGTTTTCACCGCTACTCGCTGTCACTCCTGCGACACCCCAATCGGCCACACTCCCGTGACGCGCCAAGAGTCGCGCCGACATAAAGGTAAGCTCACACCTGCCCACATTACCTCCCTACAATACCGCGCCATATTTACATGTGTCGGACTATACCCTCATTTATTCCAATTTTTCCCGCCTGTCGAATAACTTTGACGATCCTTTATTCGTAAAATGTCAGAGATTCTCCGCGCGACATTTTGTTTTGTGTTCGGAAACGTTTAAGAGTGGATGGAATTTAAATAGTTTGTCTGTTTATACAAGGAGGTTTTCGAATGTGGGTAAATTGTTCTATTTTGTTTTTGTCTAAGTGAGTTGGGTAAAAAATGTTGCTAGATTATTACTCTCTTGTTCGGTAATTTTCGAATTTGTATCAAATAATAACAGGCTCTACAATAGAGCTCCTCGCGAACTACTTGCCGGAGTATGTTTCCCAGTATTATAACTACTGGGAAACATACTTAGTGAACCATAATTGACCGAATCATGGTTAAGAAATAATGTCACTTGTCCCATGGGACTACTGGAACGAAATAGTGTCAGTTGTCCCATCGTGAGACAACACGATGGGACTAGTGGGACGGACACGGCTTAACATCTGGGCCCCGATGTTCGTCCAAATAGATAATAATGTCGCATTAGCCAAAATCGCATTAGCATAAACGCAAAATATCGTATAAATTATTGCTTCTAAAATCATTTCAAGTTGACTATTTTGTAATATTCAATAGGTTTTCAATAGTCATATTCTGCTATTTTGTTCCAACGTTGTCGAATTCGATATCAATGTCTCTTTGCTTGAGAATCGCAGCGCAGGTGATGAACTCTGACATAGTGTGGAAACTCGGGTTTAACCGATACAAAACAAAACAAGTTCAAAAACTAAAACCCGACCATACAGTCTCAGGTTTAATATAACATAGCTGCCACTCTTGCAATGAAGACTAATAGATTGATACCTCCCTTGTCAAATTCAGACCGAGTTTTTAGTTTGAACACATAACCCTTCCCTTGCTTTGCCGTAATTGGGTACCAAAAAATTGCCTATCATCATCATAATCAGCCCGTGTCAGTCTATTGCTGGACATAGGCCACTCCCAAAGCACGCCACTGAGCCTGTGCCACCCTATGAATGAATAAGAATCGATTAATACCTCACTTGCCAAAACCGGACCAATAGGGGCGACGCTATGGTGGAACATTCATAGACTGTTAAGCTCATTACCATTCCCTTGATTCGCCGTAGTCGGGTAAAAATTCAATCACTGATGCGAATTGTATTAAACTTACCCAAAAATTAGGTTCACAAGATATACCTACTTGGCTGAAGTGGCATCAGAGCTAGTTTGAAAATAAAACCACAGATGCACAGTTAAACATAATTTATTTCATATTATTTTAATTATCACAGATCCATTTATTTTAATAGTCATCACGTTAACAAAAATATAATATAGTTCTACAGCTGCAATGCGTACACCATTTACAACACATGGTTAATTATTGTTTGCTACGCGCTAGATTTAATTATAATAAGGGGGGTTTATTTCTATTTTCCTGGGAAAATTGGGCAAATATATTAGTGTAACATTTTGTCGTGTTAAAACAAACAAATAATTATTATTAAATTCGGGTGAGAAATCCCGGAAATATGATTAAAGACATAACCTTTCAGAGATCACACAAACTTGTTATATTCTTGTTGCTAAACAAAGCCATATTTTTTTACTTATAATATTATTGTAATATTGACGACCGGTTGGTCTAGTGACTAGTGACCTAGTACGAAATCAAACGGTCGCGGGTTCGAATCCTGCAAAGTGCAATCATTTGTGTGATGAGCAGAAATTTTTGTTTCCGAGTCATGGATATAATAATTGTATTTAAATGTTTATCTGTTATCTAATGCCCATAGTATAGGGTATCCTAGTTTGAGGCTAGGTAATTAATTGGTGTGGAATTGTCCCATATATATTATAATATTATAAGTAAAACATAATAAATAAAAATATATTAAAATAAAATAAATAAAGTACAATATTATATTATATTGATATAAAGTACATGTATGCGTGAAGCTTGCAAGTCATTGTACGCATTGTACTGCAAGCTCCTGGCATAAAATTTTATTTCTGCGCTTACTCGCGAAGCTTTATTGTTGTAAATCGAAATCGTTCCTCTTATTATAATTAAATCTTTACTGATACATTATTTACAATATATTATGTAATTTTATATACAAAGATAAAAATGCAATTTATCAGAAACAGTTCATAGAAAAGACAGAAAGACGCAGAATAGGGTAAGGTCATAAAAGCAAGTGAAGTCTTTACGTGAGACGTGACCTTAGGTTATGAAAATAAAGTGTTTTTTTTTGTACAGGATATAAATATGACTACGGATTGAATTTTTGTATTTTAGAGTTCCAGCGCCTGATTTCTTATTTCTTTTGAACTGTTTGGTACTAGGTTACAGACTAATTAATTAATTAGTTCAAACTACTAGGAAATCATTATTCTCAATGTTTATGTATTTTAATAGCTATTGTTGTGTAATTTATAAGTACATTTTGTCGTATGTGGTCTCGTGGTCATATTTTAACACAGTGTACAGTACTCACAGTGGATCTTTGTGGCTCGGAATTTGTCTGCAATTCACTGCGCAAACTGCATATTTTTTTTTTGATACTGAAGACAGAATTGTATAACTGCCTCGCTCACTCGCTTACGTTTTTAGCATGTTCTATCTCTTTTTATATTTTTTTCTGTTTTATCCTCACAGTAGTACCTGCGCAATCCTTCACAGAGCCTAACTTCATAACCGGAAAGATCCGCTGCGACTACAATATGTGATGGTGCAAAGTAACAAAACGCTTAGAATCTATATGGTAGTAAGCTCAAACTCTTTATTTATTGCCCATATTTAGCTTTGACATTACACATTTGGCACAATGTTCGAAATAAGCAAAAATGTAGCGACTACAAAGAAATCAGGCGAACACATACAGAGTACATACAAACACTCAAACACTTTCCAAAAAAATAACAAAATAACCAACCGTCAACCGACAATCGTCGGTTATATTTCTTTTAAAGACAATGTAGGCACTATTATTGCTAATACAATATATTTTTATTCATCGCTTATATTATCTACAGCGTGGAATAAATCTATACAAAATATACTACCAAGAGTTTACTTAGGCCGTAGGCCTGCGAAATTATACTTTCTCTAACGTTAACATTTACTACACTTTAGTTTACCAACAATATAACCGACTCATGAGTCATCATCTACACGCAAACTTTCTGACTCATGGGTCATCACCATCACGCATTATTTTCTGACTCACGAGTAATCATCAACACATAATATTTATTTTCTTTCCAAAAGTTCAATTCAACTCGCCTTATGTGTTATTTTACTTTTAGCCAGCTCTAACTTTACAAATAAGTTCACCGTACCAAACTAGAGCAGCGGGCGTCGAGCGACATTGTAACACGCAATTATAAATCAAGTCTGTGTAAAAGGGTCAATTCATAACCAGGAAGGTCTGCCGTGAAGTAGGTCGGCGGCGTCATGGCGATCCATCTGGCGTAAAGCAGCAGCCAGAGCTGCTATAGCGCCCGCCCCGCGCTCCCTACACTCCCAGAGTTCCAGAATGGCTTCAGTAGGGGAACTTTTAGTGGCAAACCATGTTGTATACCGATCGACGCCGAGCCTCGCTGCCAGCGCTCGCCAGTCGTTCCCTCTAGCATTCGGCGGGTCCAAGGTACCGCACAGTTGACGCTTCACCCTCGCGCTCAACTTGAACGGTCCTTCCCCTGTACACTCGTTCACTCCCGCCTCACTCACGGTCACGTTCCTTTTACTATCGCTCCCGTCTTCACTTCTGCACATGCGAGCTTCCAGTAGGTTCTCAGTTATGTTGAAGCTGCGCTGTGACTCGGCGCGGGGCGAACGACCCCGCGGCGACCTACTTCGCACGTCCTCTAGGGATATTCGGAATGTCTGCTTGTACGAGGGGTTAGTCCTCTGACACGCCGACACGGTAAAGTCAATGTTGTCGCAGTCGTGTGTCCTGTCCAACGCAAAGCTGCCGTGCAGAGCGTTGTAGTTGGAGCTCCACACGTGATTGAACGGAATCTCCTGATACCCGATGCCCGGCTTAGCTTTCCAACCGGGACTGACGTGCTCCAAACTCAAACACAAGTTAGATCCGCCGTCTTGGAACAGTAAAGTTTTCGGACGCTCGAGTAATACTCCCCCTAGTTTCTTCTCCTGCTCCTGACAGTAGTAAGCGGCACATGGCGTGTCCTCGAATACGTAAAGTCTGATATTATATTCGGAGTTAGTTTCGCTGAGCGCGGCGGGGGCGTATATCGCTAATTGAAGCGCTTTGACCGCTTTTCCATTGAAGCTTTCACCGACTAATACAAAGGTGGATAGCATGTCCGTCACTAGGTATATTTTATCAGTGTCTAGCTGCGTGAATACCGGCGTATTGATCGTTTCTTGGCCGAGGCCGACTATTTTCTTCCATTGGGGTTGCGTGGTGTCCGGTTTCGTGTTGGTATGGTCTATTGCGTAAAGCGAAAGGTTCCAGAAGCCGTGTTTGAGACTGGCGCAGTGAGGGATTTGAAGAACGACCGACTTGTTTAGTTGAAGACGAGGCGGGCCGCATTTAACTACTGGACTCAGTTGCGTGATACCTGCGGGGCGAAATTTGCCTTATTATATCTACTAGTTATAGGCGCGGCGTAGCTATCGCCTTAGGCGGCTACATTTTTCTTAGCAGAAATACCACCCGCAATTTAAACAGAATCATATTTAACTTCTCTATCACGTTGCAAAATCAATTTGTTTTTATAAACTTACGAAGTCTATTTACTGGTTACGCTATTAAAATCCATCGGGGGTAGAGTAAATACTAGGTTGTTATAATGAAAATATTTGAAGTTGGGTAATTTGAATACGGAATGAATAATGTAATCATGACCTTTACCTTTCCCGAGTCGTGGTCGATATCTGTCGTCCTTCACGACCGCAACGTAGATTTGTTCCCTGCGGCCCCTGCTGAGGGCCCCCTCGGGCACTGAAAGGGCCACTCCTGCCGCTGGGAGGGCCAGCCTGGCCCCTCCGCTGGACACTGAGAGGGATTGAGAAGTTGGTGAGTTCGACACGAGTTCAGCTAGTTGGAGGGTAACTGATTCGTTGGCTGCATCGTACATTGAGCCCGCTGGAAAGAAAGCTTGAGTTAGAACTCTTGACTTCTATGCAAGCTAAGCTGAAAGAAACGTAATGGATATAAAGCTTATTTTATGACGGATACGGCCACTACAACGGCGGTGCAAGACTATCCATATAACTGGCTCTTACCGCCATGAGAACGGATGGGCTGAGCTTGTTTAAAAATTTACTATCAAACATAGTATAAAACAAAGTCGCTTTCCGCCGTATGCCTGTAATGCTTAATCTTTTAAGTAGTTTAGAAGATTAAGGAACGCATTTTAATGGGGTTTTCACCATCACTTATAAATATGCTGTGCCCTCGGCTTTGCCAGCGTAGTCAAAACTCATGGGCTATTTTTTTGCGCGGATCCCTATATCTTTTCAAAAATAAATATAGGCTAAGTTATTCCTTATAACATCAGCTATCTGCCAGTCCAAATCGGTCCAGCCGTTTCGGAGATTTTTGTTATTATGGATAATACGAGCATACGAGACCAGAACGTAGCGAGGGCGGAGGCAGCGAGCGAAGCAAGCCACCGTTCCCCGAAGCGGAGTGAAGGTCAAGTGTGCTTGCACACTAGACACATAACACATATAGTGTACATTTTTCACCTCGTTTTTTCTTCTTAATTACTCCTGTGCGAAGCCGGACCGGTCGCTAATTCTCTATAAAACAGTACCGTGACTGACTGACAGACAACGCACAGCCTAAACCGGTGGTCTTGAAGATTTGAAATTTGGAGAAAAAACTCCATGATAAGGATTTTTTGAAATTCCTTTTCCTAAGGGAGTGACAAAGTTTGCACGTGGGCAGAGCCGCGGAGCGTAGCTTGTAGTAAATATAGTTACACTTACAACTGGTAAAGCAGCTGGAGACCGAATGTTCCGACTCGCTGTAAGGCTTGCTGTCATAGTCATCGCTTTGACCTTTGCTCGAAGCGCAAGGAGTCACTTGGTGGTCTACTGGAGACGCATAACTGTAACAAAAGTGACAATAGAGTAAAACACTTCTAAAAATATCGACAGGCATGTAAGCATTGAGCTGAGGCAACAGAATAACTAGTTTACTCATACCTGAAGCCCATTTCTACTAATGTATAGTTTCAGAATTATGCTATATTGAATATGTTTTATCAACAATTCCGATGAGTTTTGAAAAGCATTATGACAACATCCATACTGCAATACTAATATTATAAATCTCAAAGTAACTCGTGACTGTTTTTTACTGTTACCATTTCACGACTAAACGGCTGGACCGATCTTGATGAAATTTGGTATGGAGATAGTTTGAACCTGAGAAAGGATAAATGATACTTTTCATTGCGTTAAATTGTAATCCGCGCAGACAAAGTCGGAGGCAAAAGTTAGTTCTGAATTAATTTGTCTACATTCTTAGAAAATATGGGACTATTATCTGTAACCAAGGTGGTCTTCAATTATCTGTCATTAAACTACTTCAGGTCTTCTTGTCGTCCATTCCACAGCACCTGAAGACGAAAGTCTTTAAAGCGTTAAAGTTGCTCAGCGAACAGTGGAGGGGGTTATGCTCGGGGTTTCTCTGAAGAATATTATCAGAAATAAGGTTATCCTACAGATCAGCAAAGTCACCGACATAGCACAAAGGAGGTACAAGCTGAAGTGGCATTGCGCTGGTCTCATTTGTTGAAGGACGGTCGCTAGGGTAGACGTGTCCTCGAGAGGAAACCTCGACTTGGTAAACGTAGTGTAGGACTCCCACCGGCCAGGTAGAATGACGACCTACGGAAGGCGGCCGGCAGAAACTGGATGAAAAGAGCCAAAGATAGGGTATGTGGCGTTCATTGGGATTCATGTGTCCAGCAATGGACGAACAGGTTGATGATGATGATGATGATGATGATGATGATGATGATGATGATGATAATGAATTATTCTGATATTGCCTTGATCTTGAAGGTTACTTTGTTCTTCTTCATTAATTTTTCAGCCCGCATTAATGACACACTTCCGAATGTAAGCCTGCTTTATGACACTTTCCTCTCTAGATTGCTACATCCTTGATGTTGAGTAATAAATACCTGTTTGTGAGATGAGGAACGTCATAATGGTGTTCAGCTCTGGGTTCTGGTTGAGGGTGCTCGTATCTCGGAGGCCGGTGCTGCATCAGGTCAGGCGCGAGCGAGAGAGACTGTTTCTCCACTGTTGGGTACAACTCCGGCTGGAAATCTATTGGAAAAGACAACAAGTGGAAGTGAAAATACATTTTTTAAAACAAGATTTTATGTGCAGCTACTATGTCATGGCAATACTTAAAACCGGCTGTCATGATAAAACGAGTAAACAAAATTTTGTTTTTGTTCTATTGACCGTTGAAGAGATCCTTTATCTGGAGCTAATAATGGATGTCAATTCAGGTCATGCTTATCATAAAAATGCACTGTCCCAGAACTGCACCAGCATGTAAAAATTCAACTCCGTAGGATAAGAGGAATAGTGGCTCTAATTCAGCTGGCAAATTTTGACCTAAAAAAACATACCTACATACATACATTCAAACATTACAATACTAGTATACCGCTAGGCTACCATCGCTCTAGTAAATGGCACCTTGTAAATATTAACTAAACAATTCCACCATAATCTATAACAAACCTTTTTAAAAGCTTTTATGTACATAACTGTAACTGTAACTGTTTAGTTAATATTTACAAGGTGCCATATACTAGAGCGATGGTAGCCTAGCGGTATACTAGTGCGACTAAGAATCCAATGATATAGGGTTCAGTCCTAGGCTCTGCAGTCTGCACCAATGACTTTTCTTAGTTATGTGCGGTTTTCCATCGCTCCGTGCTTCTGAGGGCACGTTAAGCTGTAGTTCCGGCTGTTATTGATTAATAGCAGTCGTTAAGCCATGCCAGAGGCCTAACAAACTCTGCCAGCACTACCTCATACGACAACTAATTAGTTGCCATAGAAAAGTATTTTATTGCTAAAAACATTGATTAATGATATGATATCGATACCAATGTATAAAAGTGAAAACAAACTAACAGAATTGTTTTGTAGATTTTTTTTGGAGTTTTACCACGATAACGACTGGACGGATTTTGATGAAATTGGGAATGGAGATAGCTTATACCCTAGAATAAAACAATGGATACTTTTTATCCAGGAAAATTGTAAGTTTTCACGGGAAAACTGGAAAATGTTTATTATATTAAAAAACGTGTATTAGTGAAACAATAAATGTTGGCTCCGAAACTGCATAGGAAGTTTCAGTAAAGCTCCACCTCTTTACTGAATCGTAACATGACTAGGGTTTTTGACTACCTCACTGACTGGGACTCGACATTTGACTATTTAGTAAAAAAACGGTACAACTTGTAATAATCTCCTTATTTGACGCTGGATAATTACACTAGTCGTGCAGAGACAATATAACGAAAGCTAGTAATAATTATTATTGCTTGCTGATTTGGATGCAACCGTCGTATAGTGATGAGAACGTGGTATATTAATGCTAAGAGGAGTCAATTTCAGGAGCGATTTCTGTCCTCCTGGCTTTATTACTGGATAGACGCAGTTATGCTAAGAATTTAATAAGAGCACTTGTACAATGCTATGTGTTCAAAGCTCACCACATACCAGTTCTAGTCATTGTGTACAGAGAATGGTCTCTCGTCTTCCTCTGCAGAAGCTTGTAGACCACGGCCGCGCCGGCGAGGAACACCACCACTGCTACTGCTATCCCGATGTACAGCGGTATGTCGCTGTGTGCTGCCACTGAAAAGAAGGGTCATGATAAAAATTTGTTTGATACTTTTAATTTTTAAACCTCTAAACCTAATCTTTATTCCTAGGTCTTCTATCTTCATTCAAACACAAATTATTGTAAATAGGCAACATAACAGCACTTTTACACGTCAAAATCTCTCCTAAATAAATGATCATCATTTGTTAGTGGTACGCTTCTCCTGCAAGAGTACCGTCTGCCTGGGAAAGTAACACTCTTGACAGATATTATACGCCAAGCAGTAGTGTGCAAACATTACTGTGTTTCGGTTTGAAGGGCATTATTTCCAGCGAAAATACTGTGCAATGAGACTTAAAAACCAGTGGCTGGTGACGAGCGCAGCGCTTTTGTCACTCTTCCTATTCGTAGAACGTCCTACACCCAGTTGACAATAACATGGTCTCCTATCAAAAACCCGTCTACCCTAGTTCTTATCGATTCATCAGGAAATGAGACCAGCTCATTAACACTTAACAATTATTTTAAAGTAGTAATAACAGTGGCTCATGACCAGTAATTTTCGTTCAGGGTAAAGTGAATCACAATAAACACTGTTTTCCATCGCAAAGCTAAAAAACTTTACTGCATCATTCACTGCGGGAGCGCCCATTTAAGATTAAACAAAGAAGCATAAATTACAAAGTAACTAAAAGTTACCATTTCTTGCGAACTTTTATTACGTGGGAAAACGAATGCTTTCCTTTTAGCTTCCTTTTTAAAGAACCCTAGTCCACCGAGCTCTGAAATTGAAAAATCCTAGAATGCTCTTGAATATATCGATTTCTTGCTTGGAAATTGCCAAGCCCAGACGTGGCTTGCTAAAATAGGTGTGGTGTGGTTGCGTATCTAGTTCCTATATGTCAGTTTCAGTTTATCAGTTCATTTCGTATGGTTTCATTCCTAACACGAATTAAATAGGTTTAACTGCCAATCCTAAATTTTGTCAAGCGCTATCGTGCTATTTCAACTTGACATGCTACCAAAGCCTGTCTCGTTCAAAGTCGTGGTGAATTTTGATCCTTAGCAGGAGGACTTAGAAAAAGCAGATACAACTATAAAATAAACCACAAAATGAGCTACCACCTGCATATGATAAGCTTTTAACGCTGAGCTATAAAAACCGTAACTGCCAAATTTAACGAAAACTTCACTAAATAACTGCAAGTGCTTTATGATGTAAGCGACAGAGTGTAATATTGATTGTACGTCTCTTGTTTCAACAGCAATATTGAACTCTGTATATTTTTTCACAGGATAGGATCCCGATACAAGATTCTGGCAGCGAGCCTTTTAATATTATTTATGTCATCGCGTCTTAAAGTTAACGATTGCTGCTGAGTTTCAACGATTTTTTTTTCGTTATGTCTAGTTTTGTTAAGGATTTTGAATGGTTGGGGATTTTAAAATGTTTTAACTACCCCGCGGGAGACGGTTATGAGCTTTGAATGTTGAATTGAGTAAATTGGAATGACAGCGTTTTTTTGTTCGGATTGTGTCAGATGGGTTTCATGTGGGCTTGATAATATGGAAACTTTAATGCTTGTTTAATTTTAAACAGGTTTCTTCTATGTATGTGCTTAACAATTCAGTGGGAAAATTAACAGTAGTATAAGCACCAGATAAAATTAAAAGTGGGAGATTAGGTACCAGCTGTTCAGAGGCGTACCGCACACATAAGGTGCAACGCACACAATTGTTAGCACGTGTTAGCAGAGACTGATTCGCACTACAGTCTGCGTATGTCTCTATCTTTATTGTCGATACACTTGAAGAACGAGCGACGGCAACCGACGGTTGGAGAATGTAGCTGTGTGTGTTTGCCTGTAGGTAGTTGTACTACTACAGGCAAACTACACTATATCTATCTATTATATATCTATTAGTCCACTCTTCTAGGTTAACCTTGGACATCCTAGATCGCATCATAACCTAACCTCAAGTAAAATAGTTCCCAAAAAGCGATTGAAAACATATTATCCGATTGAACGAGGTCAGACATTTAAATAAATAGTATAAATGTTATTCCAATCACGATTAGTTGCAGGTGCGAAACAAAATTAATAGTATCAATATATTTCGTTCCACAGCATTGAGGTTATAGTCCAGCTGCGAAATAGTGTTTCTAAGACACTTGCAAACGTTAATTTAATGCCAACAGTCAAAAAATAAAAAATAAACGAGCGAGCCTTACAGGGGCCTAATTCTCTAATTTTAAGACGCCAATTCCACGCCGCCTGCGTCGAATTTGTTCGTGATTCCACGCAGGCAGCGAGGAATTGGCGTGGAATTCGCGTGGAATTGGCGTGAGTGGTCATACAGAATCCAGGCCCAGTAGTCGCGATGTGTATCTGACATCTTGTTACCGTATTACACTATTTTTATCACATTGTCTTGTACTATTATTTATTCTGTGACACGCTTTTCACAAAATCACTCCCATAGATAGCAGGCAAAGCGAGCAGAAAGATATTACACATCAAAAAGTAATATGTCCAGTACTGGGCATTTTTGTAACAATAGAATAACAATGTCTTACTATAGTCAGTCGCGGTACTACGGGACGGGACCTAACTTGGATTCCGTATAAGTAGAGAATCAGATAACCTTGCTCTTACAAATGCGTAGATGGTAAATTTTAAGAACCATGTGCTTGATTGTGTGAAATGGTGTGTTTGTTCGCGCATCACGAAAAAACTACTGGTCCGATTCCGATGTGGTTTTCACTGTTGGATAGCTTAGGGTTTGGTTTAAAAAATGAAGTATCTTAATCCAATAATTAGATGCCAAGCAATCGATAAAAATTACCAACTGAACAAATTTTGATAAAATGTAGTAGGTACTTATATTGTAGATTATCTACACTGATATCGTAAAATCTGGATTATGAACTCAAAAATGCCAAACATTACGCACGGCACGTCTCTGATAAGAAAAATATACATTATAACACTGTTTTTTTAACTAAACAGTGTTATAATATATTATTTTTCCTATAAAAGCACCGCTTTGGCTCCGTCGCGTCGTCGTCGGACTTTTTCCATTTTAATTTTATTTATTTTATTTATGGCGGCGCGTGCTTGACCGTATGGGCGCGAATTCGCTGTTGACTGGATTTAGGCGCCTTCATTTACTTTACATTAGTACCTAACCAATTTAATGTTGTTTTGTTCATAAAAAGTTTTATCCCGATTAAAAATGTCCGACAGTATTTTTTAGTCGGAGAATTTGACTCCACCTGACATCACGGAAACAGCAACGAATATGATGAACGAGCTTTTACCAGCAAAATCAAGAAAACACTACAAAAATATATTATTTCACTAAAAGTAAGTTACTATTGCATGAGTGTAGATAAAGTAGTGTATGAAACGGCACATAACTAGGTATTAAAACAATCGCGTGATACTATTAAAAAACTCGACCACGGCTCGTTTTTTAAACTCACGCTCGTGTTAAAACACATTATGCAACCGTTTCATAAACTACTATTATATGTACTTTTGGTCCTAGAATAACACATACGTTACTTTTAACCCACAAAAATAAACATGCCGGCAAAGCCGCGGGCACAGCTAGTAGGAAATATACGAGGAAGATCTACAATACTGAGAAAATTACCAAAGAAGGTCTGGTCCTGGCGATAAAATGATTACTTGTCTATGAATAGTCTACTATAATATTTCAAATAATTGTACATATCAGTATTATTCACGTTTTAAATCCAAATGGAGTGTGAATGAAGCGCTACTGTGTGGCCAGGTGCTATCAGGCCCCGCGCATCGGTGCAACCTCGTGTTGTATAAGTTTGCTCCACTAGGGACTGAGCTTATGGAGTTATTTATCACACTTTTAGTTTAACATACAATTTTTAGTTTTAGGTAAGTAAGAACAAATTTCTTAATCCTAAAGTCTAGCACGATACTAGAGTTTCTTTTTCGAACACGGAGGAGATTCTTTAAATGCATAACCAAGAAGGTTTAAAAACAGGGCGGCGTCTGCACCGCCAAGCAAACGAGTGAGACATAGCAAATGGCGGCGGCGTATGAGTGCGTGAGTGGATAATTTGTGGTGCTTTTTGTGTTTGATAAATAATTTAATCACAAAAGATTGCTTTTATTTTCGGAAGAATTTGACAGAATTAAAAGGACTAACAAGGTAGAGATCTTGCTGCGATGTGGCGGCCGATCGGCATAACATGGTGTAAATATGTGCGCAAGACTTGTGCGTACGAGAGGATTAGCATATTATGTGTGCTAAACCTTCGATTTGGCGGTTTGGTCTCCGTCTTTTTTTAAACCTTCGTGTATATGACTGATAATTTTAACATTCACACAGCTTTAAAGCTTACTAGCATTACTTTACTGTGAAATAAAGTAGTAGTCATACATTTTATGACTACTACTTTATTTCACAGTAAAGTTGCCACAGCGTTAAGATTACTTTATCCCGGTGATATTTACCGTGATGCGATTTGTACCATTACCGTAGCCAGGTTGTGGGCTTTGCACCTCTAAGTATAGTTATCTACCCTCTAATCAATTCACTTTCTTTGTAGGCTTACACTCAAATTTCGGTCTTTTTTCCTTTTACGGGTAGAAAACTTTTAAAAACTAATTTTGGTATTGTTAACTATTGGTCGACAAATCTAAGAAAATATAAATTTCATTAAAAATTATAAAACCGAGTTCCAAGTGGAGCACTCCAGACTCGCTGCCTTGCTTTTAATTACTATACGGGCAGAGATTGTTATTGCGTTATCGAACGAGCACGATGACTTCATTCACTCTCGTTCATTCGCTCTGGATATGGGTTAGCAGTAAATTTGGAAACTGGAATAAAACAAGCAATTTTTGCCAAATGCGTTGGCAATACACATAACATACGGCATAGCCTCAATGATAAATAAGCTGAAGTGCCGGTGGGCCAATGAAACCTTCCGCAAGACCGGTAATGTGCTCTTGAGTTGAGACCGTAACTTGGAAAAGGCCCTGAGGCCTGGAGAGGCCTACTCCAATAGTGGAGTGCTTCATGATTATTTTGACTCTAGGTAGGTAATAAGAGTGCGCTTTTTTGGAAGTGCGTGGAGAAGAGATCGACGCGTTGAAATGTAATGTGTATGGGAAAAAGTCGGGGCCCATGTCATCATCATCATCAGTCCATTCGTCCACTACTGGACGTAGATATCTCCTTGTGAACGCCACTGAGCCCAATCTTTGGCTCTCCTTATGCAGTCGCAGCCGCCTTTCGTAAGTCATCACCTGGCCGGTGGGCACCGTACACTACGTTTGCCTAAATGCGGTCTCCACTCTAGAACTCGTTTACCCCAACCGTTGTCGGTTCTTCGAGTTATGTGACTGGCCCATTTCTCACTGGAAATTCCTGTGTTCCGCTTCAGTTTGTGCTGGTTCTCCGGCGGATCTCCTCATTAAAATCTCATGGGCCCATGTAAATAGATATTATTCGGTTTCGACTTTTGACGATACCCATAATAAATTAATGTGGAAGCAAAACGCTTCGAGCGTGTAGGTGATATATCTGCCATTTTATATTATAACGGTAGAGTATCGCCGCATGTCTGTGTGGTTATTAAAGAACAGCACTGACCCACTAACCTCAAAATTAATGAATATTCTTTATGCTCTTAGACAGGACCCGATAAAAAGCTATTAACTCATGGGTTGTGTTTTGTGTTCCATTAGAATTCAATACCTACCGGAGCCAATCGTAATCGTTAAACATTCCGCTTGAGTTTGAATGAGAGTCACGTTTGTTCGGACTTGGATTTTAGCAGCAAATTGATGGCACTAAGCTAAATAGTTTGTTACGTATTTGTTCGTAAATAATTTAGTTTGGGGATGTTGGAAAATTTGGAATGAAACTGCCATTTAATAAGATTGTCACTTTTAAATTTCTTATTGATTTATTAATTATTATTGAAGGATTTCTTAAAATCCCTTGATGTATTTAATCACTAGCTGTACCCGTGGCTTTGCCCGCGTGTTCATTTCATTTAAAAGAAGCTCATACGTGTTATTCCAGGACCAAAAGTACCTATAACTTAGAGTATACTACATATTCAAAATTCGTTAAGCCATCAAATAGTTTTTTATCGATTGCTCGGCATCTAATCATCGGATTAAGATACTAAGTACTCCAGTTTTTAAAATGAATCCTAAGGTATCCAATAGTGAAAACCGCATCGCAATCGGTCCAGTAGTTTTTTCGTGATACGCGAACCCAACAAACGTGTCTTTCTGTTTGTTTGTACAAACAAACAAACAGAAAGACAAGATTTTTTTAAATGTTATGTTCTTGTTCAGTAGCTTATTTTAAGTACCTTAGAACATTTTTTTAATTATCTTCTTTGTACTGACTTTTTCGTTCTTATTGTTTTATTATAAGTATAGATAAACTGCAAGTACAAGTATCAAATCAACATCTACTGCAATCACGAAGCCGTCTACACAGCGTAGTGAATATGGCAAAATTCCCCCTATTAGTTATGGTGGAGACCCAAGTTCAGCAGTGTACTACTTTGGGCTAATGATGATGATGATGATGATGATGAATTAAACACTAAACGATCAAATAAGGATGTTTGAAGTCATAGGCAAGAGTGCGCCTGGGGAAGTAGAATCACACACCTTTGTCAAATATTCAACCGCCAAGCAGTAGTGTGCAAACATTTCTGTTTCGGTTCGTTGGGCAATGTTTCCAACGAAAGTATGTACTGTGCAATGAGACCAGCTCCACTCGTCACACAACGGAATAAAAATAAATGAAAACCCTTACATATATATATAAATATTTTCTATGAGTTGAATAGAACATACATTTCACTTACATATAATTCAAATTTCACTCAAAATCTGTTAAATCGGATACGACTACTATTAAATCACAAATAAATATTCCACACGGCGCGGCGTACGCAATGGCGCAATGCCGTACTAAACTGTACTTCATATCTATAAATCTCAAATATAACCAGGCCTGAGCAAGGTTTATAGCTGACCAATGTTTGAAATTCAATAAATCACCTAGCATCCGCCACTTCACTTCGTACCCCGTTAACCGAAACCACAAGTAACTCAGTTACTCGAATAAAATTAATTTCAAGCGCGATTAGTGCTAAGCTTATCGGATTAATTTTGAAATTTGTACTCACTGTAAACATTCGTCCACGTCGGTCGTATGTTCGTGTCCAATGCAGAGATTCGAGATAGGAAATCCAATCGAAATTTACAAACCCTTGTCGTTTTGCCCATAACGTGGTAGGAGGCCTTGCGGAATTAAATGCTCGGATTGAATCTTCTCATGGGAATCCCACCCCTATTCAATTCGTTTAAAGGTCATAATGGAGCGAAAGATATGTGGAATATGTGAATGCAGTTTGCGATCGCCCGCTGCGCTCACTCGGCGAAATCACAACAAATCATTTACGGGACCCACCTCCAATAATGACGGCTGCATCGCATATAAATTGGATTTTACTGTTGTTTGTTTATTCATTAATCTCTTTATTGTCAAAAACGTTACTAAAACGTAACGACTTGACGTCACTATCAGCCATCATTGTTGAAGAAAATAATTATTCATAAAAGCTAAGCTAAAAGCCAAGTTAATATTTTACTAATGAAAATTTATGCTCGTCCCCGATTCTAGGAAATATTTCCACGGTCAATTCACACGAAGATTAGATAGTAGCTCGGTATAATAAGTTTGGGTATATTTTAATGATCGAAAATTCGTGACGCCAGTCAGACGGATAGGCATATTAATTAAGAAGTCAGAAATGCTAATGAAAACTGTAATATTGACAGTAATAATTTATGTTATTTCGAAACAGATTAAGTTATCAATGTTAAGCCAGTTATACTTAAACTTTTGTATCAGACAATTATTCTATTAGCTAAGCAGTACATTACAGTTCAGTTGGCCTATTTGAAATGCCAGTTAGATAAATACCAGATGATATTCTTTTATTATTGTTTCAGTTTATATAGAAACTACACTCTTAATAATAATAATGGACCTAATATTGGCAAAAATAATGTACTTAACTTACTTAGATCCTGGAAATTGTTTATTTATTATTTAATTCATAATATTACCACCCGCTACCCGCAATAAGCACTGAAGTGCCTGCGTAATAAGGTTGAATATCGCGAGCGCTGTTTGAACACACAATTTAGCTTGGGACTAAATGACGTATGTCTCAAAAGTTATTTGTTCTATTTTATTTGTGTTATTTGTTTTGTTTTTTTTTTGTGTTATTGTTTTATTTTAGTTAGGTAAATTTTGTCTAAGCATTAGATAATAAACTATATTTTCTTGCTGTGAGATTTATTTTAGAGATAAAACTTAAGCTGTTGAGAAGAAAAATGAAAATATTACTGAAAATAACGTAATTGTTGATAAGAAAATGTATCGAATGAAATTCTGTTAATCATGTTTTTGTCTTAGTCTTAGAGAGATAAAGATCTTAAAAACATATATTTTAAGTTTCTCATTTATCAGGTTTGTGATTGTCCCAGCATATTTATGGAAAAAACCCTTAAAAGCAGAGCCTGGTCTTTTAAGCAGGAGAGGTGATGCATCTCGGGAGCCAATTTTAGTTAATATTTTTAATCTTATTTTACTGTTTTAACAATATAACGATTTTCCAAAAAAAAAAAGAATATTTGTTAGAATTACACACATTTCATTTTTCTAAAATCATCTTCGATAGAAACTGAATGAAGTTGTTTTATTCCACCGGCGGACATGTCAAAACAGGTGTTTGTTTAGGAAACTACGTTTTTTTTCTATAGAGCCAAATTTATTTAATCGTGTTTCGGTGACCACATCTAGATAAAGTATTTTGTGTACATTAATTACACATAAAAAAAATTAAGTCAATTAACCGTTTTTAAACGTCTAGTTTTAAATATTCATGAGGAAGAATCGTCAAATATGGCACGCATTTCACCTACTACCTTGCCGCGTGCGCACGCGCAGTATGCGCGCAATGAGGCGTGTTGGCGATATATAGGGATCGACCCGTGATTTCTTCTGTGTACATTACCAAAGAGTATAAAAATATTACTATTTTCTCTCTCTCTCTCTCTCTCTCTCTCTCTCTCTCTCTCTCTCTTTCTCTCTCTCTCTCTCTCTCTTTGAGGGAAGGCCAGTGTCCCTGTAGTGGGAAAGTAATAGTCTGTTGATAATGATGGATGTCATATAGCTATTGTTCTTTTATCTATCAAACACCTCACATAAGAATACCTACGCTATCGATCTCAAAGCAAATTAAATGCCCCATATAGCACTCATTACAGTTCTCTCCATATTAACAGGTGAAGTTTTCACACTACATCACGATGTTTAGGCAACAAAAGATGAAGAGCTATAAAATTTCACCATTTCCCCTTTGTGAACCGGCAATTAGGGTAATGAAGTGGCTGGGCAGGCGAGGCGGGAATGAATGGCCCTCCCGACGTTCTTTGCATTCAAAGACCACCTTTCATGTGGGCAATTTACTGATGGTCTACATTCTACGGCATTACTTCAATTGCATAAACGAAATGGATGAGTTGGATATGAAAAATAAATAAAAATATTCGGTACATTTATATTTTTGATAAAATTTTAAACTTTTATGTACAAAAATGATAAAGATGAACAGCTTTTAACTAGAATGAAAATATACCTATAAGATAAGGCAAAAGCTCAAAAACTAACGACGCTGCAAAGTATGTCAAATCAATCAAGATCAAAATCAATCTACCACCAAAAAGTCCATAAAGAAAATCTTCCATAAAAAAGCATCAAACTAGAGACTGATGCTGCTCAATAAATAACGATCAATCTGCGAAGGAAGATAAACAAAAGCAATTTATAAGCAAACACGAAGTAGATTGTGTATTTATTTAGCGTGAAAATCGAGAGCGTTCGCGGCGAAGAAGAAATTGTACAAACCAAACCAAACAACGCACAAGGAGGCCGGGGGCTATTTATCAAACGTACGATAACCAGAATGGGGAAATTGAAACCGAGTCAACGGGGACTACGAAAATGATTTATTGCCATTATAAACAAAATATCGACTGATCATTTTCCATTTCGAGATTGAATTTGGACCGCCAAGGGAGCAACAGACACGAAAATGGTAAAATGTGTTTAATCGTTTATGTTATGTTTAATAGCTGGTTCTACATTGAGGTTGGATCGATTTTAGATTATGATTTCGATGTTAATGGTACAGTTACATGAGTTATAGTCACTTTGGGGAATCAGTTAGGTAAGACAGGTTTGAATGTTGGTTATTAATATTCTATATTCTTTTAATATTTTATATGGTAGATCTTTTTTAAAGTAAGAACTATGAACTGGAAATTCTAATAACCAGACTCTATGAACATAAATTGCGCCGAATAATGGATGTAGACTGAGATGTACAAGATAATACAACGTATCTGGAATACAAAATACAAGATACTAATAAAAAAAAAAACCGATACCAAATACAAGATTCATATCTTCTAAATACTTTTTACAGATAAAATCTACGAATAAATAGGATAAAATACTTTTTGAAAGAAAACACAATTTTATGGAAGTTTAAGTTTAGAATTATGAAACATTAATCTGGGGCCTAGGGCCAATTTGATAGATGGCGACTCTCATCTATCAAATTGGCCCCAGGCTAAAGTTTCATCAAATGTCAATAGATGACACTTTGCATTGGTATAGGCAATTCATAGATAATTATTATTATAATTATTTTAGCACACATAGTATTTACGAAATACAAGATACCAAACGAATTGTATCTAAATACAAGATACAAAATGCATTTAAAAAAAAGTAATTCAGGTATAAGATTGAAATACGTATTTTGTATCTTGTATCTGTATTTCAGATACGAGTACTTGTATCTTAGATAAGTCAAATCTCTGCATGTAGATGTATATAAGAGCAAAATATTATTAAATAATCGCATTAAATTTGTTTTGATCAAAATAGCCCGCAGTTAAATGATAGTAAAAAGTACTTTTACTTGGAACGAATCCTTTAATGGTAGCAGTAATACTGTCGTTAAATCCATCTGCCTTTTGATGTCTGCACAATAGACAATAATGACCAACTTTGGCATAACGCAGTTACACATAAAATTTTACCTCAGAGATTTTCATAAGAATACCATAAAGTTTTAGTCCACCATCTATATTTAGATATGATACGACCCAGATGGTCACGGCTCCCGATTTTAGTATCTCTTGAATCTTTTCAACACGTCCACGTAAACTTGGTCCATGCATCACCTTTTCTGTACCTTCAATTTTGTCTAAGATCTTACGTGTCAGGGAGGTGGAGAAGATCTTCCTAAACTGGCTGGGTAGAATTACAACCGATAGCCTGTTATGAAGACCAGTCCGTGTAACATTTCATAGTTATGAGCGGGCGCGGAAAAGGAAGTGTATATTTAGTTCTATGGCATCTGGTTGTACCGAAACGCGTGCTTTTCATAGAATCGACTTAATTAATATGTCCCTCGAGGAACCGTTTCAAAATTTGTAATACCCGCAAGACAAGCCATCATAAAGTCTTGGCCGAAATTTGTTGCAGCCGTGCTATTCGGGGTTTGTTGGTATTATAAAGATGATTTATTGAGTCAATTAGCGTTAATAAATACGCGAGGAACGGAGAAGACGGAAATGTATAATAATATGAAAAATGCTGCGGTTGTGAGCTGGCATGTTTTAAACTATAATGTACGATGGCCGCCTGATCATTATGGCACTGATGAAAGTGTTATGGTTATGGGTCTCTCAATTTGGGATCAGAATAGTTCCGTTTCGAAATCCATTTACTTACTCATTTATTCATTTAACTGGCTGTGCCCGCCGGCTTTGCCTGTGTGGTCATTTTTTAAGTCAAGCTATCTAACAGTGAATATCGTATTGAAATCGGTCCAATAGTTTTTACGTGATGCATGAACAAACATACAGACACAGAACAAATAACAAACAGACTAACAATTAACACAGACATGTTTTTTTAAAAATGTTATATTCTTGTTCAGTATTTTATTTTAAGTACACTAGACAATTTTCATTCAACATCTTCATTGTACAGTTTGGTTCTTACTGCTTTACTAAAAGACTTGCTTAAAACTTCCAGATAAGACTACATGTCCGAAAACCATTGAACACTAAATGTTTGATGGTGATGATCATAGAGTAGATAATGTTTATTGTTTAAAGTAGTCGGATGCGCCGTGACTATGTCTCATTGTACATATCAAAGCAAAGCAACAGTTTGTAGACGCTTAGGGAAATCATCCATGTACAAAGACTTACGAATGGCGTATAATAAACAGTACGTATTAAGACAGTAATAAACGTGATGTATATGATAATTGTAAGTATGTTTGTGCAATTTGTGCGTCAACTAAGACTATTATTGTTCGTATGTGCAACTGGCGACACCAGATTTAATACAAAATTTGCTTCACAGTCTTTCGACTCTTCCCCACTTCGGTGGGGATGATAATTATTTCCGATTTAGTTCCACTTTGAATCGAGCGGATGTTTTGTAAGGCCCTACAAATAGCTAATTTTGATTAAATATCGACGAAGCTGTCAATCAACAGTAGCTGTCGTACACTACTCACCTCCGTGTACTCCGCAGTAGTCACCCACACAGTCCGCCTGCTGCGTGTAGGCGCCTGAGCACGGAGTGTCTGCGGTGCAAGATCGGCGCCGTGTCTGTCTGCAGTCGGCGCCGCACACTGACCATTCTGACCACGCTCCCCAACGTCCGGGGAGTGCTGTGAGAAAAGGAATATAATGAAACATAGATTTAGTCAAGTTAAGATTTAGTTAAAAACTGTACTAGATACAACTACAAGCAAGCACACGGCTACAATCATATCGTTATGCTTCTTGTTCATCAACAACAAAGACAGAGATATATATGCGGACTGTAGTGCGACACAGTCACTGTTTCTGCTAGTCTTCCTACTTTTTAATTCCAAACTTCAACCAGAGGGGTGTTATAAGTTTAGGATGTGTATCAATATATCACTGTGTGTATCTGTGTGTCTGTCTGTGGCATCGTAGCTCCCAAACAAATGAACCGATTTTGATGCGGTTTTTTATGATCCTTGTTTCTATCACAGTATAATATATTATATTTATTGACACTATGTCTCAATTTGCCTACCAAATTCAGCTACAATACCTAGATATAATTTAATAGTATATTGCAATAGGATATATATATTACTAGCTGCGCCCCGCGGTTAAACGCGCGTCGCGCATTTTTCCGGGGTAAAAAGTAGCCTATGTGTTAATCCAGGGTATAAGCTACCTCCATACCAAATTACATCCAAATTCGTTCAGTAGTTTTTGCGTGAAAGAGTAACAAAAATCCATCCATCCATACATCCATCCTTACAAACTTTCGCATTTATAATATTAGTATGATGATTATATCATTGTTTGTATCCGTTGTTCAATAAGCTGAATTTTTACGTCAAAAAGTTTTTAAGTAATGCTAAATAGATAGGTGTATTCCCGTTGTCCCCCTTAATGAGGACAGTGGGAATTTAAGATATAGGTAACTTATCATGTGGGTTATTACAAAATGTATGTTAAACGGGCGATCATATCGATAAAAAGCTACTTCTCACTTACGTAATTGTTTTAATTAAAATAAGAGATGACCAAGATTAGACATATTTTAAATGCCGTTTTCAGTCTCAATCTGTGTTTGTCCGAGTTTTTGTGATCGGCACTTTTTATATTCGTGAATTTGTTCCGTGATCATGGTACTTGCAAGAAAGCAATATTGTCTTTAAAATGTTCACAACAACCCATTTTTTACATAAATTAGAGTAAGTAAGTCAATTGATCAATCGGGCTATGACTATATTTTTACTTTTACGACTATCTCTTTCTTAGGGCCAAGTTTTTTGTTGAAGCTCATTTAACGGCACCGCGCCGTCGCAGGAGCATTTCACTGAAACAGCAAAAAATACAATTCTGTATTAGAGAAAAATACTTTAAATTAACGAGATTTTAAAGTACTTCTCACTTATTGGTAGAAACAATTAATGGTGCTGCCTTAAGTAGAAATTTTAGAAAACCCTCGACAAAAACAACGTCTGTACTTTTTTAACAAAATTAATAAAAAACTGTTCATTAAGATATGAGATCCATGCAATGTGGTATGTTTTGTAATGTTATTGGAACAGTTACTATTCGTAAATAAAGAAAGTAAAAATAATACCTACACAAAAATACTTATAACTATCCAACAGTGAAACTCATATCGCAATCAGTCCGGTAGATTTTACGTGATGCGCAAATAAACATACAGACAAACAAACAAACAAACAAGATTTAAAAAAATGTTGTTGAAAAAATGATTTAAAAAATTCTTGTTCAGTAAATTATTTTAAGTACCCTAGACCATTATTTTAAATTATTTTCTTTATACATACTTTTTCGTTCTTATTGCTTTATTATAAGTATAGATTCACTGTACTTCTCCGAAACCAATCACTGCAACGTTTCGTAATAATAGTACAGGTATCTTAAAATAAATCGCTTGAAATATCAGTGTTGCGCGTTTTATTTGAACGAATTTAAAGTACATCAATCATACTCAATTTGAATACAGAAGTTTCATATTGACTTCAAAGCAAACATATTTAATAACGAAACGTTATCAGCCTCATATAAAAACGGAAAATTCTCCCAAATGAGCGCCCGAAATATATTTTTATTCTCCATTCGCACCGCGTAAATGTCCCACACATTGTTTAAATTCCCCCTCAAGCGTCTTGCAAACGAAATTATCGTAATACAATTCCCCCGTTTCAAGAATATCTTTAAATTACACTTCTTTTTCATATAACAGTGTTTTCTCAAAAATTCGTCCCACAAAAGGACGAGCCACGACAATTACGTACAATTTATTTACATACTTCACGTTTAAAAAGAGAGAATAATATGTGAAAGTCCTTTGTCGTTCCTCTAACGAACTCGGAGTGATTTATGTGTTTGTGTATTAATTAATAAGAATACACACACGTAGTTAAGTGTGTGTTCACACCCACACACAGATGGATGGTTTAAGTGATAAGATCTATCGTTGTTGTTTGAGCGTACAGGACATGGGGTTAAATGAGTAGCTCATTAGTTATTGTAACTCGCGGTGTTGTGTTGGTTAGCAGGCATAATTGTTTTTTTTAATTTTTAGGTTAATTGGTGTTTTTTGATTTCCTTTCATTGTTATAAAGCAAAGTTTCATTTTTTATGCACCAGCATACGAAAGTGTAATTTCAGCAATTAAATTTGTTTTTATACAAATATTTTTGTCCAAATTGATTATCTGTATAATTTTCAGTACCTTCGTTATACATTGTTGGAGAATCACTATCAGACTCTACTTTATAGATGACACTATATATATACAGAAACTAATTGACTATAACTAAAACATATGAAATGCATTGTAAAAGGGCGGTCTTATCGCTAAAAAGCGATCTCACCCAGACAACTGTATTCTTTTTTACTTATTATTAGTGTTATTACGTATCTGTTTCTAAAGTGATTACCAGCTCTAAGTATGGTTGTTTTTCACTTACCGCCACTTAAGTCTATGAAAACAATTGTGATTGTTTTAGCTTCGTCCGCGTCGCTTACCCCAACAAGGCGACTCGTATGGCTAACTATTATTTCTTTTATAAAAAGTGTGTGATTTATGCCCGGCTCGCATGTAAGGGCCGGCCATCTTAGCGATATATTTTAATTTCAATTTATAGGGCGATACTGCGATACTCAAGCCCTGTATTATTAGATACGCCATTTATAATGTTAAACGTTGCGGTAATTGGTTTCGGAGGAATGTTTTGAAGTTATTTTGTGCTTCTATTTGTAGTGTTTGTGTCGTTTTTAATGCTAACGTTAAATCTTAGAAAATGTATTATTGTGGACTTTAATAACTATATTTCATTCGAAGGGTGTTCACTCAAATAAAAAACCCTGCCTTTACCTGACCATTTTGCTAAATTTCTGTGACCAATCTTGTTCATTATAAAGCATTTTTTCTTCATTTTTCATAAAATAACGAAAAATAATGTTCTCTACATAATGAATCATTTTATAACCTTCATAGTTTGTTATGTTTTGCAATGAGTTTATTAATTGTTTGAGAAACAAACAATTCATTAGCTCAATGGAAAAAATAACACAATACTTAAGATGTTTCCCTCACTCCTCATTATAATCACTAGGAAAGTGTGGAGCAAAAAGTGTAAAATTAACAAGAATATATCATTTTAAAAAATCGTGTATGTATGTTTGTCTGTTTGTCTGTCTGTATGTTTGTGCAAGCATCACGTAAACACTACAAAACCAATTGCGATGCGGTTTTCACTGTTGGATAGCTTATGTTTTCACTTAAAAACTGGGGTATTTTATATCTCAATCCGATGAGAAGAAGCCGAGCAACCGATAAAAATATTTTTGACGGCTGAAGGAATTTTGATCAAATGTTGGTATATTGGTATTTTAGTTCTTGGAATGTGCTATTCCAAGCAAAGAGTACTTTTAACCTACATAAATGACCACGCGTGCGAAGCCGCGGGCAGCAGCTAGTAATTATAATGAAGTATTAAGTACAAAAAAGTCCGTAATAAAAAGATAATTAACAAAAAATGGTCTGTGGTACGTAAAATAAGCTAACGAAAACGTTTTTCTTAAATCGTGGCTGTTTGTTTGTTCGCGCATCACGTAATCCATCCAATAGTGAAAACCGCGTCGCAATCGGCCTAATAGTCTTTACGTGATGAGTTCCACTTGAAAACTGGAGTACTTGTTATCTTAACCCGTTGATTAGATGCCGAGCAACCGATAAAAAACTATTTGACGGCTGAACAATTTTTAAAGATATGTAGGCTTTTATGTAGACTATTGGTCCTGGAATAACACGTAAGGGCTACTTTTAAATGAAATGTCCACGCGTGCAAAGCCAGGAATACAGCTAATGTGACATAAAGTCAGTTTTACAAGTACATATTGCTCTTGATTAATACAAAGACTTACGCTAAATCAAACGCAAACACCGTTAGTGCAATCATTAAAATATTTAACGCAACACACGGTCCTCAAATTCATCAAGCGTGCCGCCGAACATGTGTTACCAATTAGAAGGACGGTGGTCACGGTGTAACGACCGGCCCTTGATTGGTTTTTATTGTCTACTCGGTCGGTCTAGTTAATTATTACGATACACACGGACAGGAAATTTGACGAACTTGATTTGGAATCGAATTACGGAAAATTTACAGTAACATTTATATTGGTAGTCGATGATGATTCGTTTTATTCCTTTGGTTAACTCTTTAAGTAGAGTTGTTGGTTAAGTTTAAACTTGATTTGGAATCAAATTAGGGAAGTTATAAAGTCAAAAACATATTTACTGACGCCGACAATGATTTTAATGCCAATGTTGAGTCATAAAGTAGAAGCTATTTTTATGTTATTGAGTATTTTACTCTAATTAGTAACTGCTGCATACTTTATTGTAGAGGAATTTAATTTGTAACATGATCATGTTTTATTGCTTCTCTCATACATGATTTTTCCACGAGAGGTTAAGAATAATAGGATATAATACATTATTTAACGATACTTAATTAAGAGGCACCTGATAACCTATTGATTAAACAAATGCTAATCTTAATTATTTTTGCCAAAAATCAGACGGCAACTAAAAAATATTGGTTAAATCTAATCTTGTCTTATAATTCTCAAATCATTAGCAAACTTTGCCATTTTCTACTGTCGTATGTCTTCCACTGCTTACGTCTTGCACCTCATTTACTAACTCACTCGTATTCGAAGCACTTTGATGTCCTCAATATAACCACAGCACATTTATCAGTATCTATATCGTAACAACAAGTAAAAAGAGAACTCTAGCTCTGTGGTTCTTTCAATTTATGTGATAGTACTTGAGTTTATTACCGAGTACAATGAAGGGATTTTTATAGATATGGTACTTAAACGGTCATTTGTATTGAAGAGGGCCACGTGTTCTTTATGTGTAGTATTTCGTTTTTAATGTTGCCTGATGAAATTTTAGTGGTGGAGCGGTCGATGACTAGCGGAGTATTTTGTGATTGTTTCATTAAACTCTCATTGCAGTGGATCCACTTGGGCAACAATAGACCTAACTACTCACAAAGAAGAACAATTCGTGTAGGTTCTATTGTACTTTTCTTTGCGCAAGCTCTATTAGAGTTCTGGGCGTGAAACCATCATGAATGTGATATAAAAATATTTTTTATTTGACTAAAAATACAGTTGAAAATAAAACATTAGCATAGATATTTATTAGTTTTGTATAAAGAAAATGTAGGCAAGGATACCTTTTATTGTTTTAAACTTTAAAATAAAAATTGTTAAATAATTATAACAGAATTGAATACAGAAACAATTTGTATTATCATTAATATGTTTGTCAGAAGATAACTCATAAAAATCAACTTAGTGTACTGTCTAAATTTAGTATGAGTGTCGTTAAATCTATGCTTTCACTTTTATTATTTTACTTACCAATCAACAACTGTTGTGTATTGTCGTATCCCTGAAGGTCCATGTATCCATCTTCATTGCAAGCATTAAAACATAATAACTAAGTAATTTTGTTTAAATGTAGAGATGGGGACGTAAATTTGATTATTTTACGTTCAGTTGTGTATGGGTGATAATTAATCTACCAAAAGTCTGTGATTGTCGTATGAGGTAGGCCTCTAGTGTCAGAGTTTGTCAGGTCACCCGAGGGCCTCTAACATGGCTTAACGACTGCTGTTAATCAATAAAAGCCGGGACCGACAGCTTAACGTGCCCTACGAAGCACGGAGCGATGGAAATGTTCTAAACCAACGCGCCATACAGCATATCCAGTATACTGGTATTTTGTCCGGTTGAAATGCATTGCTGAATCGACAAGCCAAATTTAGATTTAAAAAAAACGAAGTCCATACCGCCGAACAAGCAAGCGAAGTGTGGGGAGACCCCCCACATGATGGACCGACGACATTGTAGCCATCGCAGGAAGTCGGTGGATGGAGGTGGTACAAGATCGGTCATCATGGCACTCTTTGGGGGAGGCTTATGTTCAGCAGTGGACTTCTAAACGCATGATGATACCGCCATACAAAAGTATGAGCATAACAAATGGTGGCTGGGTGGATCTCCTCAAAATGAGTCGTCATGTTTCTCTGCGTCATTGTTCTCACAAGTCAAAGTCCGCTATATTATTTTATGTCGCCATAGCCCATAGAAAACCAGAAAGCGTACCGACTTAAAAATATTCTGCAAGATAAAATACACGACAAATAAAAAAAGTGCGGGCTTTGACTTGTGAGAACAATGACGCAGAGAAGAATGACGACTCATTTTGAGAAAATCCACACGGCTGCGTATGTGTGCTTTAGTGGATATTTTTTGGTGCTGTAAGTCAAGATCTCGCCGCAAAGTCGCGGTCGATCGGCATGACAAGGTGTAAGTGTGTGCGTGTAGCTTGTGCGGACGAGTGGATTGGCAAATCTTGGTTGCATCTTGATCGATATGGCGGTGTGAACTCTCTTTTATTAAACCTTCTTGCACAAAAGTTTGTCAGTAAACTCACATTTAAACATGTCAAATATATTGAACTAATAAGAGCAATGCGTCATCAGAAAATTAATGTTCCAACTTAGTTTCAGAATTTAGAATCCAAGCTTAAAGCCGCCTCATCGGTTTCTGCTCGCAAGTTTCAAAGTCGGCGAACTGAAGTTAGTTTAGTTTTCTAAGTATAAGTTTGGCTGATACAAGTTGGGGGTAGTTATGTCAATTAGGTGCTTAGTTACTGATGACTTTAGCGAGTCTGGCAGTAATGGTTATAGATAGTTGTACGTATAAAGTGTTAGAAAATAATTTAAAAAACCGGATTCCACAGCGCCAAATCGAAACTGAAGCACCCAAAATATGTCAATCCGCTCGTACGCACAAGCTTCACGCACAAACTTACACCATGTTATGCCGATCGGCCGCCACATCACAGCAAGATCTCGACTTTGTTAGTCATGTTAATTTTGTCAAGATCTCCTCATCACACAATTTCACTACAAAATACTGTATTGTTTTTGATTTTCCGTGTAACCAAAAAAAAAAGCACATATTATCAATTCACGCACACATACGATACCGCCATTTACTGTGCTTCACTCTTTTGATTGGCTGTGTAGACTCTATGTTTTTTAAACCTTCTTGGACCCAACAAGTTTACTTATGCGGTCCTAGTTGGCTTGTTATACAGTTCATTTTAGTGTACACAGAACCTAATCTTAGCTAAGCTGGTGTTGTGTAGTTTTTTTATTACATCCAAGATACTATAATTATAATACTAACTACGTAAATTTATCAAAATCATTAGTCGTAAGAACTGATATTGTGTTTTTATAACTTTGTTTTGAAACTGAAATCTATTCACAATTTTTTTTAAACATTGAGATTTTGTATTTTGTGAGGGATCAGTACGGAACTGATTCTCTTTAAAGGCTAATTTCACTTAACACTTTTATCACCATCCAGTGTTCCACATGGATGATGTAAAAGTATAATCTATGAAGTAGTTTTGGCGTAAGTTACTTATGTACTGGTAACATTTCATTTCGCAGATCCTCTTCAATAGCGCTACAGAATATACAGGTCCCTATCTCCCATTTTCATTCATACCATATTTCTTGTGACAACCTGTATATGCATAGATTTCTAAATGACTTGTGACTCCAATCTCTCACCACTTTGACAAGGCACGCAGTCTGCAGTCCTTTGCACAGCTTGTCCCTGGCAGGGTGCACCACCGTTCAGGGGGTGGGGCTCTGTACAAGTCCTTGTCCTCCTCTGGCCCCCTGCAATGCGACCGTTGCATCGGCATTGTGTCCAGGGACCCCAGGAACTCCAACCGCCGTTTACTGTTGGAAAGTGAGTTCATCGTATGAGAGAAAAATCACCGTCAAAGAGAAAGGTCACCGTAAAAGACAAAGGTCATAAAGATAGTCAGATAGAAGTTCAAAAATTAAAATCGACTACAGTCGGGTAAAAAAATAGCCTATTACACTCTTGCTATGAAGATTATATCTATTGATACCTCGCTTGTCAAATTTGGTCCAAGTTTTAAGTTTGAACACATAATCCTTCCTTGCCTACGCCGTATTCGGATAAATAAAAAAGTCTACGACACTCTACACATCTAGACGAATCGATTGATATGATACCTCGCTTGTAAATAGCTGACCAACAGGGGCGATGGTATGGTGTAGTGGAACATCCATATACATACATACATACATACATACATAGACATTAAACTTGCCTTGCTTCGCCGTGATCGGATAAAAATGCCTCAAGACAGACACAGTTAACAAAATATAACAAAAACTAATCAAATAATCTGTTACGTACCTCGACTGACTATCGTCAGCTCTTACATTGTTGTTCTATTGTAATAATAATGCCCGGTACTGAAAAATAAGCACAAAAAAAAACTGTCGTCACAACTTAAAATCTAACTGTAATTGATCATAAATAATTTTAATCATAAAATAAGCTAAAGGTGAGCTAATGGTAAATCAAAAGGTAATAAAGCTAACTTGCAAACTACGTGGGAAAGTCTACACTATAATTACTTTGAGGTAAGTCTATTCCGCAAATGTAAATCTGCTTATTGACAACAGTACTGTAAATCAAAAATTAAATACAAATACTAAGTACATTTTATAAGTTGTTCCTAATATGGACTCTATTCTATTAAATTGCTCGTTTTAAGTTGAAAAACATTATTTATTTTTAATGTTCCAGCTAATAAAATAGGTGAGCCAGGTTCAAGCTGATAAGGAGAATTGAAATGCATGACCCTACGACTGCATCTTATATTTCTAAATCAAGAATCTAAAGCTTGTTTGTCTCTTTTTAGTGTTGTTAGAAGTCAGGCTTTTATTTTATTTTTATTTTTTAATAATATTCTGAATTTAAAAAATAAAAAGGTTGACCCTGAACCAATTGGTAATGTTCAATCATTAAAATGATAATTAATTGTTATCCCAAGTTTTATATAAATCTACTTTCACCATCTATCTCTCTTAACCGTACTGCAACGGTTATGCATTATATTATATACCAAAGATAAATTTATTTCTTCATTTCAAAGATAAATTTCCAAACGGAAGAGGTTTTCAATTCGACTGTTTTTTATACAAACGGTCACCTTATATCCTCAGGGTTTCTGAAATGATTTTGATGATTATGTTTAATGAAGGTTAGACCTCTAGTGTAGTTGAATGAACATTTTTTCAATGTCGGCTTACTAACTGTTTAGTAAATCCATTTGATGTTGATTTATTGGTTTAAGGAAGAAAGTTATACTATTACTAAAAAAATGTACTGCTAAAATCATAAAATAATGAGACTTAAATAATAGAATAAAGTTGATAGATTCAGGCGTTACTTTTCGGAAATCCATATTTAAAATGAACAAAATAAATAATATGTAGCTTACTTCCGCCAAAACAATAAATACACAATAAAAAACATATACCTCAATCCAAATACCAAACGTCTGACAGCGATAATATTTGAGTAGGGTTTGTTTAGCGTGGGGTTTTATACTGTGTATTATATTGTAGTTGTTTTTTTTTCTGGCCTCCTGGCCTTAGCTTTCATTTCATTTATATTTTGCAATAGTTCAATTTGGGTAGGGTTTGTTTAGCGTGGGGTTTTACTTTTGTTAATTTTACCATTTATCATTTGCCTGACTTACAATTTTGGCGGAAGTGAGCTACATATTTTTTATTTTATTAATAGAATAAATAAAATTAATATTATTAATCGAGTTTTGTAGATTATCAGATAAAAAAAAACAATACATGGTGTCTATAATAATTATTTTTACTAAATGTCGCTTATCAGTTTTTAAGAAGTTTAAATACTGTTTAACTCGTACACTGTCACCAAAGTAAACGATGAAGCGATGCAAAATTATACACGTGATCATTTAAATTGTTAATCGAAAGCGCATACAAAACTAGACATAAATAACTACCCAGTCAATGGGCATGTACTTTATGAACACTGGATACATATATATCACTTCGAGCGAGAATAATATTAAAATTCTAACCATTTCTTACTTCATTAACATTAAAAATAAACGCTGAGTTTTATGGTTTTTAATTTGCATTTATTTTAAAACACCTCCGTTCTGATGAAGTCATAAAACTAACTGAACAATAAAATGAATTTTTTAACACGCAACTTTACGGATCTTGGTCATTATTATTTTTTTAATTATGTATGAGTAGATAAGACAAATTGTGTCTAGAAAATAAATTTATTTATTTTTATTGTTTTTCTAGTATAGCGTTATAGTGTCTACTTTTGTTAAAAACGGGTAAGCAATTGAAGATAATCACTACTAACACAGTGACAATAAATAACTTAAAAGTTAAAAAAACACGCCTGCCCTGCCAAAAAATAACTTATGCCAATGAATTATACACTCTTGCACTCTTGGAATGTACTTATCAAGGTTTTCAATTTGATACATATATTATAAAATTAGAAGTATTTTTTTCCATTTCAATATGGAGACTTACTGAATGTTTAAAAAAAGTGGGTTACTCAGTGGTTGGGGTTAAAAATGTTGAGTTATTTAAAAAATATAGTGGTTTAAAGAAACTCACATACATTACCAACAGTTATAGAATTTTCTAATTCAGATTAACAAAAAACTTATTTATTTTAAATGTTCTTAGAATAAAGGAAAGCTATTTGTACATCATCATCATCATCATCATCATCATCATCATCATCATCATCATCTTCACACGTGAAACTAATGTGTTAATTGTACTCTTAACATTACATTTGTTATGTATACTTGGTAAAATAATTATAATCTTCAAAACCCATAGAAATCTGATTTAAGCTTCAACCAACTCCAATAAACATCCTCAAAAACACCTCTCAATAAAATAACACACGAAACGAGCGCCGCAGAACACACTATACTAGCACACAGTTAATCAGTTTCCCAGATCTCGCTGCCTCACGCGACTTCGCGTGCTATACCATGCTATACCTAGCTTCTAAATCCAGGCCCTAACGACCTAGCTGGAATTTACTTCGGTAATTGTATGCTTGTTTGGTGTTGATAATTGGTCTCGTGATAATTGGTGGTGATAATGCTATATTGGAACTTAGGTTTGTTAAAAAAGTTTAAGACTTAATTGACCTCTCTTGAATATGTTCTAGGTTGCTTAAAGGTCACATGATAAATATATTTTTTTAGCGATAAAATTTTATAAACACTGTTTTTTTTTGTCAGTTTTAGAGTAGGTGTTATTCAAAAAACATAGCGAAAAGACACGCCTTTGTAATGTTAGAAATAAATTAGATAACAAGAAGTCAAAAGATATATGTTTTTTCCTCTTGGCCTTCATTTGTGGTTTTGATTTTAAAAAAAAGTTAAACAACAAAGGTACAGGTAGTGCACTCACAAAAAAGTTAAACAACAAAGGTACAGGTAGTGTGCACTCACAAAAAAAAACTACAAGCAGTTGATGAAATGAGGACCACCCAAATTGCAAAAAAGGTGTACTGCAAAATCTGTGCAATTACCTATCCAATAAGAGACAACTTAAAATATTGTAACCTTGCAAAATTGCCAATTAATTTTAATAAAATACATTTCATGTAAATTGCTCACCTAAATTATATGTAATGGTAGCCCATAATATTTTAGCTGATACACTCTAATCGCTTTGTAACATATGGTACACTCACAATATTTGCACGTATGCTGAAGAAATATGTATCTTAAAATTAACGCAATAAGGCACAGTACTATGATGATGCATTTGGTGTGTTAAGCTTGATAATGTTGTGTTCCTGAATATTTGTATGATGTTAAACGAAATATGAATATGGTTAAGTTATAAGTACCACGTTGGACACATTTTATAAACGGACGGACAAGCTTATGTCCTATAAGCTTGTCCGTCCGTTTATTAAATGTGTCCGTTTATAAATAAAAAGATAATAGTCAACAGAAAATATAATACAGATCACATTTTAATCAGCTAGACTGTCTATTGGTTGTTAATAAATATTATTAATTAGCTCAGAGAGTAACGAATTGTGCACATAGAAAAAAAAAACAGTTAATGAAAAAATATATGCAGAATAACATAAATACATATATATAAATATAATACTTGTTTAATATTCAAATTTGTGTATGATTGTAATATAAAATTACATTATTACATACAAATAGTCATTAATAGTCATTCTTGAAATGGTTATGGAGTTCAATGAAAATAAAATAAATAGTAATTACAGCATTGACTCTTGCTTTGACATCCCGTGGGCAGGCTATGGTCAGGTAAAGTATTATGGAAATAAACATTAATTATTATACCGTCAAAACAAAATTATTAATTAGTTACTATTACCAGGGCGGTCGCACTCCTCAACAAGTACAAATATTATGCCTAAACTTTGGGGCCACAATATTAGGGTTCATTCAGTAGAGTGTCAAGCGTGCGCTCGATGAGTCACGCGCCGTGTGCTTAACGATAAAGTACCTACTTACGTTTTTTTTTGACAAATTTTATTATTTTCTTATTTATGAATACGAAGGAGAAACCTAGAAGGTACAACATAGCATTCGGTCTGACAAATCTCGTAACATACCTACGTACCGACATTTTATTACGTAGGTAGCCATTTCTTTTTTATTAATTATTAAGCATCGAAGTCAGACAGACACCTTTTATTCATCAAAGTACTATATTATGATATAATTAAATAATGAGCTACTAGGTCTATTCTGATAAGAATGTCATTATATATAGTTACTAGAACTATCAACATTTATAACAATAAGTAATAAAATAATACATTTTTACATAATTGTTTATTCGGTTACAATATCGTAAGTCATATTATATCACATAATAATTACTAGTACAAGTACCTAGTCATATCTTGATACAACCCTACCGAGCGTAAAAGTGACAGAGCGATTCTGAAACGATTAGAGCAATGGAAGCTCTCGCGCGTTGTGATGCGGTACATTCTAGCCGGCACGCAATGGGTGAGCGCCTTCTAGGTAAATATAATTGAAAGCTCGTAGCGCTGTGCGAGTTAAATTGCACTTTATTGCGTTGCAGCGAGAGTTGCTATGTATTTAAATGACTCCACTCAGTTATCCTTCTGTACTTGTACTATTATTTATTCTGTGCTATTACTATGATTAAAACTTTCAATGTTCAAATGTATTTGCTAATAACATTTCTTCGCATTTACATATAAAATATTAAATGACGAAATAATTTTGTCTGTATAATAATAATATTGCAATGAAAGAAAAAATACCTGTATTCCAGCAGTGGCAACGAAAAAGGCTGATGGTGATGCATAAATAATTTCAAACCTCTCTCCCATACTCAGAGAGGTAAACTAACACTAAATTCCACTAAACTCTGTCATAATTTACACAAAAAGAGCGATTTAATGCTTAATTAGGGTAAACTGTTAATCGATCCATCTTCATCGCAAGAGTGTCATAGGCTATTTTTTATCCGACCGTAGTCGGGTTTTAGTTCTTGAACTTATGTCATGTTAATGACAAAATTATGTTTTTAATGAAAATGCGGTCAAAAAAAGCGAAGATTATTTACGCATCAAGTCTAAGTCGAAAGTATTGTAATGTTACTAAAGCGTTTCACGTTACTACGAATTTATCTACGGCGGATACAATAAATTTCGAATTTTATGCTTTGTATAAATAACTTAATAAATAAGTCATACGAGTATAGCACTCTTAGTTTATAGGAACTAAGTAGGTCATGGGGAGTATTAGTTCCATTGTTTATTGGAAAGATCAAATAAAACTTTTCATTGCATATTACAAAATACTTTGCCAAGATGTTGAAATTGAATACGTGACTTAAATTACCTTGATCTAAAGGGCTACGTAATTTATTCAGTAGACTGACCCAGTTCTTATTTTAATTTGATTACAATACAAGTGAGTGAATACATCACCAATTTTAACACTTGACCTGTCAATATGAAATCCTCTTTCTACATCATCATATATTGACCTCGATAAACTTTATTGACGAGAAAATTACTTCAATAAATCTGACAAAAGGCAAAAGATATAAAAAGTATAAAGAAGTAAGGATGGACAAGAAATAAAGGAACGCACATCTGAAGACAACCACATAAATGCCCCAAGTAATAAACTATTGTACTGTCCAATTTTTTACATCTCGAAATGTTTTGGTCTTTAAGTTCAAGTACTAAGGTTCAAAGTGATGAGCTTGCTTCATAATAAGAATTTCAAGACGTTCACCCACGTCTATTCAAGCTTGATAACTACAATATATGGCACAATTTGCAGTACAATAAGTGACACAATTTCTTTGTACACAAAAGGGCTTTAAACTGCAATAAACATACTTACGTTCGTCGTTCGTTTTGTCACCTAATTGGCGTACTTACACCAATTAGATGACGAAAATTCCAGAAATGTATATGTCGTGGCGATATCGTAAAATTGATCATTTCATGTAATGGCTGCCCACACCTTGATACATTTTTATTTCATGAAATTTTCGTTGAAACCATGAAATGGTTTGGCCAGATCAATTAATGATTAGCATTTGACGACATGAATAGCTAAACGCCCAGTTACTTCATGATGTGGTCAAACATTAGTGATCATATCGTAAAATAGTTATATTATCCACCGCTAGAAACACTAGGCGGAAGCCCAACTTGGCCGTGATAGGTTAGTAGACGAAGGAGGCGCCGATTTGTTTTTTTAGCCTTGAAAACCTATCTGGTTGAACAACTTTGTACCATGAAAACCCTACATTAATGATATTTAATTATATGGTCAAACGTGGATTGAAATATCATTAAACGTTGATGTTTCAACGATATGTTCAGTTTTAGCTTGTCAGTACATGAAATGGTTCTATTTCATGAAATGAATTCTATCAATTCTACTATATCGCCACGACATATAGATATACCAAGTTAGATCGGTTTAATACACTAACCCCCTTACTTATAAAAAGTTATGCAATGGTTATGCAATGATTAAAAATTCCGCGCAGTACAATATTGTACTGCGCAGTATTTCTAATCATTACTTAATCATTGCATAACTTTTTTTAAGTAGTAAGTTGGTAATTGAATAGCTTGGATATAACCAGCCTCTAAAATGCGTAGGTAATTAATTTCCATAAACCGAAAAAAAACTAAGGTGGACTACTTAATCCATAATGTCTTTTACATGTCTTTATTTAATTTTAGATCCATACATAATTACTATAAAGAGTATATAATTTAAATGAAAATTATTATTCTGTGCTTGAATTTTTTTCTAAGTGGATATGCGCTATGCTCCTAACAAAATTAAATATGATTCACCAGGCACTCTAACAAGCGTATAACAATATATCACACGAGATGAAAACGTGTGAAGCCAAAGGTGGCGATAGCAATCAGTTAGCAAGTGTAGGAGTATACGCAATTTGTACGCGTGGCGCCGAACACCATGATATCGAACCATGTAAAATTGGCATTATGATTTTACTTGTATTTTTTTGTATTTTTTAAAAGATTTTATATATCTATCTATGTATGTATCTATCTATCTATCTATATATCTATGTATTTCTGTCTTTCCTGAAATTTTGCAACTCCAATTTTGAACACTTCCCGATTAGCTATCCGGCAGAAACTTTCAGGGTTGATCACAATTCGATGAAAACGGATTTAAAAAATAAAATTGACAATACAACTAAAAAATGAGTTAAAAGCACATAAGTTTTTTTTAAATTTTAAAATTTTCACTTGTTTAATCAACATAAGCGAGCAGTTTGCTAAAACACAAACTAAATTTTTATGTATCACTATGAGATGGTGTGATAACTTACTTATGTTTAACCGACAGCAAAAAAACAGGAGGTTTTCCATTGTTTTCATGTATTTTCGATTCGTAATATCACTAGCTCCGTCCCGCGGTTTCAATCTCTTTTATGACGATGATGAAAAGTGTTATTTCAGGATCTTCAGTGTCTATATACCCATCAAAATCCGTTAACCGTTACAGCACTGTAATAATGTAATGTACTGTGTGTAATGTATATTTGTTGTAACAAACATACATTACACACAAACTTTCACATTTATAATTATTAGTAGGATGTTGATTCTTTGCAGTACGGTTTGATTTTCACCATGGCAATGATTCCAAAACTTTCAATGATAAATTACTTATTAGATGGAAGGATGTGATCACTAAGATCCACATAATATTTCACAGTAAATTTAGCGGTTAGCTATGCAAAAGTTTTTCATCATTCACATAGACTGGCTCAACGGGCTACGCGAGGGTTTCTCACATCACATCAGAAGCGTGGGCGAGAGCCGTCCTAATGATGCGCCGCACTAGCGCATTGCAATTATTGCAGGCATCGGCGCCTGCCCTTTGATCTACGGGTAGGGCAGCCATTATTTCGGAGAAGTTGGACGTGATATTTATTGCAGTTACAAAGGAGTAAAGTTAGAAGGTAGATAGTGAGCTGAGAAAATTGACGGAAATTACTGTCTTTGCATAAAGTTCCTGAAATCATTATGAGATTAACTGACATGTATTTTTTTCTTTTTTAATTTCAACAAATTCTTACTACTCAAGGTTTTCCTTAAATCAACGCAAGAAGCAATATAGATAAAAAAATAAAATAAAATGTATGTATATACAATATAGCGTAATGTACGTAATAGCGTATCATGTAAATAGCCTCCACGTATTTGCTGACGCATACATATTCTGTTGTTGAAATTTTCTTTGACTGTTTTGTATATATGTGGCTAATTTTCGGTTATACAGAGCTTAATTTCCTCCTTCTAAGTGAGAGCGGCTAAGGACTTTAAACATTATATAACACCTAAACGGGACCAGGAAATGTCCCATGCAGTAATTAAATTCTCGAGCTGTTCCCATACAGCACCATGTAGCACCGACGTGTTGAAACCACATGTCATCCGTATTCATATCTTGCAATTTAGGCTCAAAATACTGGATTAAATTCAGCCACATTTATGCAAAATGGTCATGGAACTTAAAAAAAGTGTAGCAAAGCCTTGAAGAATATTTGCTATACACTTAATAAATCAATAAAAAAACTACTTTTAATTATAAACCTGAGTTTTCTATCAAAATTACTTCTTGCGTGAATTTCGAGACACCCATTAGAAGCCACGCTGCACTATAAAAAGATTATACCAGAATTTCACATCACACGGAGAAAGCCATGTTTTGCAGTTACAAACTTGAACAAAGCCAGTGTCCATGCCAAAACATGTTTGGTGGCAACCTCACCGACTAAAGATAGTTATTACGACAACCAAGGGTGAAATGAGTTAAGCACCGTGCACGCTTGTCCGATGAATTATCTCTAAAATAATATAACGTGTCCTAAGTTGCCTTGTTGCGATTAAATTGTCTGCCTTGATGGCGATCGTTTACGTAATAGCCCCGTTTCAGAATGTTAGACACTTATCCAGGCGATTTAGTCAAGTTGGACGGTAAGTGACAAAGTTTGAAGTAATAGACTTTGTTGTAGATTGGTAAGAGACTGATGTTGGAAATTAAGTTGACCTTGGAATAATAGAAGAGGATTAGTTAGGTAATGATTAGCTCACAATAGTGATAAAACTGAATACAATGAAACAGGAAAGATTTGGATGTTTTATAGTCAGGTAATAAATTGGTGATAAAGTTGATGACCTTGAAACGACTAAAGAAGATTTGATTGTCATGAAAAATTATTATTTGACATAATACGAGCACAATTAAAAGATCTGGATGTATTAAAGACACTTTACAAACTGAAGTTAGTAATGAAGTTGATAACCCAGAACTAAAAAGGATTTGGCCGTTGCTATATTTATTGTCTAACGTGTTGAATAAGAAACAAGGTTCAATAGGAATGATTTGGATGTGTAGTAAGTAAAAGGTAAAGGTGATTTTAGTACAGAATTAAATTACCTTGAGCAACCAAAAAATAATTGGTTATAACAATGTAGAAGTTAAAGACAAGCAGGAAATATCTAATTGTGATCAGCAGAGGATCAATCGATATAGAACGGACATTTTATAGGAAATTGATGCATTTTAAAATCTGTTATTTAATTTCACTTCATTGTATGTACTGAAATTTTGTAATCAAAATTTCACCACATCCACTGAAGCTACCGGGCTGAAATTTGGCAAACACGTTTGGTTCTCGTGACAATGCACGATTATTTAAATGCCGCCATTTTTTATCCAATATGGCGCACGTTACTAAATGAAAATTGATATTTTCCATAGTAACCCCTATGATATTAGTATCAAATGAAAAAGAAGCCCGTTCTAAGTTTCATCATGACATTGCTACTGCATAAACGCTTCTTTTTAATATAAATGTTTTAAATTATCTTATTATTATTTATTTTTTATGTCAGAAAATAAGTAATTTAAACTAAATAAAACTTAAACTAAACTAACAAGCCACTATCAGTAGGTACCGTCCAAAAAATGCTGGTTGCACTGCCACGTTGTATGTCAATAAAGATCAATATAAAGGTCAGCATTTTAGTCACATGCTAATAATATTCATTTAACCTTTGCTTTTATTTTGATGAATAACTTACCGTACACCGTCAGCAGCGCAGGCTCTGAAAGCCTCTTGCCAGCTATGTTCTCGGCAACGCAGCTGTAGTTTGCCATATCCTGGGAACAAATAAGCAACATTAACACTTTATACCTTTTTTTAAAGTATTTAGGTAGTTTAATTGAACATCAGTTGCTTTAAAGGAAAATTTAGGCTTAATACACTACTCTAACACTGTGGCTGTTAGAATAAGTATATTTTTTTTTTTACTTATACACAATCGACATACTGTAATTACTAAGCTATAAAAACACATCTTCCCTGCCAAAAATTATATACTGTCGGAATGTGCTTATCAAGGCCTTCAATTTGATACCCATATTGTAAATTTCGAAGAAACATTATTATTTTCGATTTTGAAAATGGAGCCATACTGACGTCATATTGAATGTAGTAAAAAAAATAGCCTATGTTACTCGGGCTATGTAAGGATTCTAACGATACCCCATACGTATAAATTTGTTCAGGCATTTAAAAGTTATGGTGGACTAAAGAAACTCACATACATACATACAAACATACATGTATGCCAAAAACAATACACTCCTTTTTTTGGGCAGTCATGTAAAAATCCGTAACAAGACAAAAGTTCACAAACTAAAACCCGACTATGATCGGGTAAAAAGTAGCCTATGACATTCTAGCGATGAAGACGAATCGATTGATACCTTATTTGACAAAATCGGACCAAGTTTTTAGTTCGAACACATAACCTTTCCTTTAATTCACAGTTGTTGTATAAACATTTACAGGTTCAATACCGGAAAGTGATCACAGACTGGTTTGCGACTCCTTGAATATCGACCACAAGCTTAAAAGATGCCTTTTGGTGAAGTCTACGCTCGAACCCAACCTACTCCAGGCCGCTGTTGGATCAGAACAGTTCCAACTCAAGTTGAAGAATCAATTCACTGCCATGGAAATCACAAATGACGTGTACAAGGAACTCCAAAAAGTTGTGGGAATCCTTAAGAGAGGAAGACACTAGATTTTGTCAGCTGCAGCATTCGGACACGAATTCAAAAATATCGGATGAGGCTCTTTGGCTTATCGACTAACAACGGGAGCAACAGCAAGCCAAACCGTACGAAAGAAAGGAGCTCAATTAGAAGATCAGTAAGCTGGTGCGACGTGACCACGGATGCTCAAATACACGACGAATAGAAGAAGCAATTGAGCAAAATCGGGGGTCAAAAGTCTTCTCCCAGCAATTGAGTAGATGCCATCTGACGAAGCTCAAGACCAATAATGGCACAACCGTCGTCTCTAAGACGGAGATCCTTTCTGAGATCGAAGACTTCTATGGCCGATTGTACGACTCACATGCTTTTAGATCTAAACCCAGCACAGAGGATTCCCGTGCAATATTGACCCGCCACTACACTGATGAACTGATGCAATAATGACACTCGAGGTATTAAATTTTGCAAAAAAACTCGATTAGTTTGTATGACAAACCAAAGAGTATATAAATACTACGTAAGATCACAAACTAAGAAGGAGATACGGATATTTGTATATGGAACGTTGCCATAGAAACGAAATCACAGAACATCTAATAATCATTGACGTAGGAAACTATCTATTTTTTTTTTTTTTTTTATTTTTTTTTTAATTAAAAGTCCACCAAACTGGACGATGCACTTTAGTTTCACAACAACATACAAACTTAGATTATACACACAATAAGTGCACGACCTTCTTGAGGTGAACACAACATGCATAAAATAATACTTAACACTTTTTTTAAATAATTAGACTAAAAAATAATATTTATAATCTAAACACATAACAAAAATACTCATTTACTTACAATTTTGAAAACTCTTTTTTTTATGAAATCTATGGAATCGCCAAAAATATCCAGATCATGACAAATCTCATTGTAAGATGAGCACATTCGATATAGCGGAGAGTGATGGGCATAAGTAGTGCGACACAATGGAAGGCTGCTATCTATGCTAATAATACACGAAATAGTAACCGTAATTCAACCTCCTTGCGTTAAACAGAATAATACTATAGACTAAATGGTACGTAAGTATAAAACCTAACAAACAAACAACTTATAAACATTTTGTGAAATATTTAAAACTATTATTACATTACTTTATTGTACTATTTATTGTTTATTTTACTTTATTGTGTTTTGTTTTTTTTAATATTTTTTTATTTAATTTTAAGAAATTGTTGTTGTTCTATTTGTCCAAATAAAGTACCTACTAATTTTATCTTTCTATATATCTACCCGTGCAAAGCCGGGGCGAGTCGCTTGTAATATAATAATAATAATATATTCAGGAAAATTCAGAATGGAAAGGCCCCCAGTGAGGAGGGTATACCTTCAGAGCTCTTGAAATCAGGGAGGAAACCCGTAGTTCAGGAGCTTCAGGGGTTATTAAGCACCGTTCTTAACAGTAGGAGAACTCCAGAGGCGCGGAGCAGACGTTTGCTAGTACTCTTCTTTAAAAATGGGGATAAAACCCTTTTAAAGAACTACCGACAAATGTCACTCTTGAGCCACGACTATAAATTGTTATCGAGGGTCATCTCAAATCATCTCGCAAGAAGTCTTGACAAATTCCAGACCCCTGAGCAGGCCGGGTTTCACGGAGGATTAAGCACCAAGTATGATGACCAACCTTAATGATACTTCTCGACGCATCGATCTCGGAATGAAGATAGATAAGATCAAGACAATTTTTTACGATATTTATGACCCGGAACCAATTGCAGTTATGGTGTACCTCTTGAAGTTGACAAACAATATGTTTATCTTGGACAAACATTGCAATTAGGATAGAACAACTTTGAGAAGGAAGCCAACAGAAGAATTCAGCTGGGTTAGGCAGCATTCGGAAAGCTTCGTCAAGTCTTTTCGTCATCCATACCGCAGTGCCTGAAGACAAAAGTCTTCAATCAGTGCATCCTATGGAGTGAAACGTGGACACTCACGGTTAAACTAGTCCACAAATTTAATATCGCTCAGCAAGCAATGGAGAGAACTATGCTTGGAGTTTCTCTAAACGACAAGATTCGTAATGAAGATATCCGACGGAGAACCAGGTAACCGACATAGTACTTAGGATAAGCAATCCAAACTGGAAGTGGGCTGGTCACATTTCCAGAGGAACCGATAACCGTTGTAGTAAAAGAGTTCTCGAGTGGAGATCACGTTTACGCAAACGTAGTGTAGGATGCCCTTTGGCCAGGTGGAGTGACAACCTGCGAAAAGCGGCTGGAAGAGGATGGATCAAAGGAGCTGAAAACCGACTTCTGTGGCGTGCATTACCTCTGTGGAGGCCTACGTCCAGCAGTGGAAGGATATAGGCTGATAATAGATAAAAAATTGCCTATGACACTCTAAACATGAAGACCATGAAGACAAATCGATTGATACCTCGCTACATAACCCTTCATTTGCTTCGCCGTAATCAAGTAAAACAAAGAGCCTTTATCTCTCTATACCTGAAGACAAATCTATTAATAACTCGCTTGTCAAAATCGGACCAGTAGGAGCGACGCTACGGTGGAACACCCACATACAATCATTAATACAAAGATAGACTGTTAAACTCATTACCATTCCCTTGCTTCGCCGTAGTCGGGTAAAAATTTAATCAGAAACATAAAACATGCTACGATGGTAAATTATTTGTTTCAAAAACTAAAGTATTCTTAATACAGTTTTTAAGATTGACTGTCGATTAAAGATCGCCAATTTAGTTACTTTTAAGAAAATAATAATGAAATATCAATTTAAAAAAAAACAACATTACATGATGTAATACAAACAAAATGGTCCAACCAAACAAATCTTACAACGAAAACAAGAAGCCGAACCCCCCCTCAACCAGTAAAAGCTGGCATTGCTGGCAACCTCAATTTACAGAGACAACACTCAAGACGACGGTAATAACAAACCCACAACAAACAAACAGACTACACGCGTTCATTACGCATACACATTATATTTTACAAGCTAGAGTTGGTGAGATTACTGAGGACGCCGCCATTAATATAAAAGCATATTACGTTAATTAAGAAAGTGCTTCTAACACCTTCGTGCGGGTAATGTTACTGAGTTACGTACGTGTGGGTAATGTTACTGAGCTACGCATGTGTCTGAGATTAGGAGGAAGATAGATGGTGTTAAGGAACAGAAGTAGAGACTCATCATTTGTTTTTAGGTTCCCTACCTCAAAAGGAAAAAAGGACCCTTATAGGATCACTTTGTTGTCCGTCAGTCTGTCTGTCTGTCAAGACCCTTTTTTTAGGGAACGCGTGGATGTATCAACACAGAATAAATAATAGTACGTAACAAGTTGTAAATTAATATCAAATACTCAGGTCTGCAATTCCTCGGAGCTATGTTCAATCAAAAGATACGGCCGTAGCCGCATATTTTGACTCTCTCAAGGGAATCAAAACTTATAGGGTCCCGTTATCCTAGAATCGTGTAACTTGACAAGAAACATTTTTTTATAGCACAAGTAAAGCGAATATTCCGAAAACCTTAAAGTAGTTAAATCAAAAAACCGTACCGTACCGTAGTGTGGCACACGCACGGTAGACACCGTGCGTGTGACACACTCGCACTTGACAGTTTTTTTAGCGAAAAGCGCTTTTCGATGGTTATATATCTCTGAAATTAACCTTAACAAATAGACCTTGACCTAGCTCAAGAGTTTTTTATTTTTCATGAATGATTTCTGAAATTTAACTATGTGGGCATCTTAATGCTTTACAATTCAAGCTATTCATAAATGTCGTCAAATAAATTATGATGATAATACTGTGGAGTCAATTTCATACACACGCGCGGTTAATTGATTTTTTATAAGCTTTAGAACTTTTAATTGTTACTATAAAACATGTTATTGTTATAAAATAAACACCCTTTGGAAATATTCAACTATAGACTTTCAAGAAAATTATTAAAAGATTTAATAAATTTTGAATGACTTGTGATTTATTAGATGTAATTATTGAAAGGCATTATATTAATAGGAAATAGTCTAAAACTTCAACTCACAAAGTACAACTAACTACAAGAACGTTAGATCTCTGTCGCCCTGAGCAACAATGAGAGAACACACGACAGAAGGCGCAATTAATCCAAGTCCGCGCGGGTTGCCTAATTAGCGGGAGCTTTGGAGCGGAAACCGGAGATGGAGCTGCGAGAGGCGCGAAGATGGACATACGAGTATTGGATGAAGTGGAGCGTGCTCGGTTCACGAGAGGTTGATGTGAGTGTTGTCTGTTCTACCTCTATTTTAATAGTCTTTGTCATCGTTCGATAAGCTTTTGTTTTTGATCGCTTACGAGTCAAAATTTGAAGAGAAAGCAATAACTGTATCTTCAGTTATCAAAACTGTGACTTTACTAGTTTTAAGCTTGAAAAATAATTTACGAGAAAAGTGTCTTGCTAAATAAGTTCACAAAGACCCTTGACAGCAAATTGAGGCAGCGTAATTGTATAAATTGGCAGTGGCAAATGACACTAAAGACCACTAAAAGAGAGTCTGAAATTATCCGAAACTTTAAATTCGCTTTGGACACACCTACACGATATCGACAAGAGCGGTAATGACCGAATGGCAACGTGTATTTTGCAATCCATTGACACTTGGTCCGCTGACCTTGTAATAAGTTTTGTGCCGATTTTCTATCGCTCCGTGCTTTGGAGGGCATGTTAAGCCATTGATCCCGGTTGCTAATAATAATTGATAGGTGTTGAAGTGACACGCCAGAGCCTGTTTTTTTTTTTTTTTTTTTTTAACTTTTCTTGTTTGCGACCAAAAGTGTAATTTGCGAATTTTTAATTAACGAACAAGCATCTTATTCGCCACACATGTCCCCTATGACTTTTTCTTGTTCCTCAGACTCAAATTACTACTTCACGGCAGACATTTTGAGTCCATTGAGGTCATAAAACAAAATTCGTTATAGGAACCGAAGGCCATACCAAAAAATGCCTATACCTAAGTGCTTCGACGAATGGATTCTTCGCTGGCGAGAGTGTATTGCGTCAAATGGAGTCTATTTTGAGGTTACCAAAATAAATGTTGATGATCAATGCAATTTAATTCTTTTAATTTATAAGTTCCTTTAACTTACTTGACAGAATAATACATAAAACAACCCGTGATAATTGAACAAGTGCTGTAAAAAAAGAAAAAAAATAACCAGTGATCGAATTTTGACCTAATTTATATGGGTCCAACCTAGAGTTCTAATCTTTCAAATACACAATTTAAAAAAACAGTCGCACATAGAATTTCCTCCTACTGTAAAGTCGATTAAAAAGCTTGTAATTCGCGTAGTCGCGCATGAAAGTGCGGTAAATTAAACGGAACTTAAACTGAACGCTTACTCGGTCGTAGCCGCACTGTCTGTGCAGGTATGAGCCAAGCTTAACTTTTATCAGCTACAACAGCTTTGAAAGGGTACACTGGAACGACAAAACGACAAAGTCGCGACTAAGACTTGTGTCGCAATTAATAAACGTCTGCTGCGCTCGACTGATTACTTGCAGTATGATTAAGTTGGCTATACACGATCAGTATCGTTGAAACCCTTTTCTTTTTACAGGTTGTTTTTTCTGGTTCGATTTGTGTGTGATTATATTTGACATCCTAATTTTATGACTTCAACATAGATTTGTAAATTCTATCACCAAATGTGTTGAAGAGAATTTAACTATGTACTGTCATAGAATAATTACATAATATACTCTATCTACAGCTCGATTTGCATTAATGCACACTACATTAACTTCAATTACTAGGAATCTACCACCATCGTTTCATACATAATTGTTTGAACCAAGATACTACAAAATTATAAAAAATAGACCCTCTCAACCTCAACAAGCCCGTTCATTTGATGGTACAGTTTGCAAAACTTTTTTTCTTTCTATTTTGACCCTTATAGTGAAGCCCCCATATCCAATATATAGACTTCCACCACCAAACCAAGAATCTTGTTTTTCACTTGTTTTTCTTTACTTATAGATTCTCCTGTAACGAACTATTTTCTGTTTAGTTTTTTCATTTTATGCTCCGTAGATTCGGAGATAAGGTATTATGGGACAGTCTATTTTCATAAACATTTCTTATTCAATTTCTAATTTGCTCCCCAAAAGTGATCCCATATAATTTAAAGTTCATTAATTTATGTTACACGTCCGTTTTTGATCACAGAAATCCTAAATACAGTATAGTAAGATTGTGAATAAAGCTCAGTTCTATCTTGACACTGGAGCTAGTAATAAAAGTTACATTTCTAGGGACAACCACCATTAGCAAACACAAATACACAAACAAATGCGACGGTCCGCCGAGATGGCGCGATTGTGCCGATTGACGTTCTAAAGCAGAATGCTAATGAGTCGTCGGGCGCGCATGCTATCTTGCATCAGTACAGGACATCGACGCGTAAGAACAGTGTTGGGGCTAATTGAGTGCAACTTTATGCTGACTACACTTGTTTTTCTACACTATTATAAAGAGGATATGTATTATTTGTAGTTTGTTTGTTTGTAATGGGTAAACTCGAAAAAAAAAAAGAACCGATTTTAAAAAAAAAAAACACCTATAGAAAGCTAAATTATCAGCAAGCAACATGGGCGGTACTATTTATCAAAAAACAAAAAAGAGATCCGTTCCAAATTTGCAATATTGTATCCAGAGGTATCAAAAATTTGCAAATATGACGATAAGGTACTTTGTATAAGGAACGTTGCCTTGGAAACGAAATAATAACAAGTCTGTCGAGTAGAAGAGTAAAAATGCCGTTGCCTACGGTCAAAAAGCACTGCTGCCAATGATTTTAAATGATTTAATGATTTTACGTTTGTTTTTTTTTTGAAGGCTTAGGCTCTTAGGCAACCATAGAAAGAAAAATAATGAATAAACTAATGATGTTATATGTACTAGTTTTTTTTAAAGTTTTTTTTTGGGTATATATATATATATACCCACATATATATTTGGTATATATAGGTAAGTATATATATATATATATATATATATATATATATAAATATATAGTATATACCTATATACCAAAAACGAATTTAAATTATGTAATTATGTGAACACGTTCATAAATTAGAAATAATTAATTATGGGGTATTTTTTTTCGTGCCTGTCCGTTAATTTTGATGATATCAATTGTAGACAATTTTACTAACTAAACTTATTTGACAAGTATACTTCTAAACTCAGTTCGAACCGAGATGTAGAGGTTCAATATTTTTTTTGCTATAAATTGATCCACTTTAGGTCAAGGTGTTTTCATAGTACTTCGTTCAGACGTCATATTGTTTCTTATCAATTGCTCGGCTTCTAGTCATTGGATTGAGATACCAAGTAAACCAGTTTTAAAGTCAAACCCTAAGCCATCCACAATGAAAACCGCATCGCTAGCGGTCCACGTCATGCGCGAACATACAAACAAACAGATAGAAAATATTTCAAACAAGTAGCTTTTTTTAAGTATTAGTACCTAGAACATTATTTTTATTATCTTCATAGTACAGACTTTTTGGTACTTACGATATGATACGAAACACTTTATTGTAATTACCAGTTAGAAAACATAAACATTGTAATTTAATTAAAACTATGGTAGTACAATGGGCTCTGTCTCTTTGTGTGTATTTTTTACTTACTGCATTTTATAAGTATAGATTCGTTAAGTGCACTTATTACACTAAATCAATACGAGTAATATAGTGAATTTCGGACAGTGTGCAAGATATTATGTGCATTATACCTGCCTACTCATTGAATAATCTAAATATCTAATAGGAAAATTCAACTTTCAAAGTATATTACTGGCATTACTTTCACAAACTTTCTTTTGCTAATACTACTCGTGTTGTTAAAACCTTGTCAGTACTGCATAATTGATGCTCTAGAGCTCAGCGAGTCAGACAGACAGTTATCCAGTATCAGTAATAGGTGCATTTCTATGCCTAGTAATTAATGCCTAGGCACATAGTGGTTTGATCTAATTGAGAACAACATCATTAATTACTGGAGTTTCATTAACTGGTAAAGTGTTCTTGGTTGTTTATTTGAATTAAACATTGTATGTGTATCATAGATCTAAATAAAAGTGGGAATATATGGTACCAGTTCCCAGGGCGTGGACCGTATAATTTTAATTAGGTGCAATGCACACAATTGGCCTTTTTTGGCCTTACTCACAAACGGTGTGTACTTTGTGTAGCATGTGTTAGCCGTGACTCTCATTCACGCTATAGTCTGCGTATGTATCTCTATCTTTGTTATTGATGCACATGAAACATGACGGTGGGAATGTACTCGTAGCTGTGTGGATGTGCTTGCCTGTAGTTGTATCTAGTACAGGTTTTGTTTACGTGTTACTAAAGCGTGTCGTATCTGTCCCTTTTTGACTATGTGTGTATTTATTTTATTCATATTTTTTATTTATTTGATATTTTCATCTGCTTCTTTAATAACTAGCTGTACCCGCGGCTTTATTCGCTTGATCATTTCTCTCTGTTAAAAGTAACCTAAGTATGTATTATTCCATTACCAAGAGTACATTAGTGTACAATAAACTACATTTCATCAAAATTTGTTCATCCATCAAATATATTTTTATTGATTGCTCGGCTTCTACTCATCGCATAGAGATATCAAGTATACCAGTTTTTAGGTTAAACCCTAAGCTATAGAACATTGAAAACAGCATCGCAATCAGCCTTATATTTTTTACGTCATGCGCAAATAGACAAACAGATAAACGATAAAGACAAGATTTTCAAACGTGCTATATGAGAATATAGTTCAGTAGGTTATTTTAAGTACCCTAGATGATATTTTTTTAATATCTTCATTGTACAGACTTTTTGGTACTACTCACAGCTTTATCATAAGTAAGTATATAAAAAGAAGAATCATAGATTTAAACATTACATTTTATAAAGTTTATCTTTCAGAATTAATATATTAAGTACTTAAAAACAGCTCTTTTAAAGCTTTCAATTACATTTACGCCGCACATACTTGTCATAATAAATTTCTATAACAGCCTCATTTGAGAGAACTGGGACATGTATGAAAACATTAGACACACTTGCTGTTATTCCTGGATCACTGGAACTACCACCATGTGTGTCCTGTGACTCATTGAAACACATGAAACTTAAGTCTGTAGGTACATATAGTATGCATAAATTTCTATTTTATACTTAAGTACACTAATACAAGGTTTATTCTTAATCATTGTCAATTAGATCATTATTGAATAAAGTAAATTTCAATGTCTTTAAGATCTTTTCTGAGGTTTTTTATTTATGAGTTCTTCTCCTTTATTGATAAGGTCTATTATTTTTTGTCATTTTTATATATCATGAAGTTCAATAATTTGTGTAAAAGTTCAGATACGACACATGTTTGTCAGTGGTCTTATTAAAGCTGTTGTTTATGTTTGCGGTTTTATTAAAGAGTTATGTTACAAGTAATTTATGGTCAATTAAAGTTTGCGGAACAAGTGCGTGGGCTATAATAGTGGAGTGTAGTCCTTATAGGGGTGACATAATACCTAGATTTCGTTTTACAGTGATAGCACATTATTTGAAAACTTTATTGCTGGATTATTAATATACGTTTTATAGGCAGTATGAAAGAATTATTATATCCCTATCGGTATATGTATACATATAATAAAGCAATAAGACAGAAAAAGTCTGTAGAAAGATGATAATTTAAAAATAAATAGTCTAGGGTACGTAAAATAAGCTATGGAACAAGAATATTATATTGTTTTTAAATTGTTTCTTTCTGTTTGTATGTATGTTTGTTCGCGCATCACGTAAAAACTACTGAAATGATTGCGATGTGGTTTTTGCTGTTGGATAGCTTAGGGTAATATACTTAAAAAATAAAAATTGGGGTACTAGGTATCTTAATCCGATGATTAGATGCCGAGCAATCGATAACAAGCTATTTGACGGCTGAATGAATTATATCGAAATGTAGTAGGTATTTGTACTTTATACGTACTTTTGGTCCTGGCATAACACGTGTGTACTACTTTTAAATCAAACAAGCAGAGGGGCAAAGCCACGGGCACAGCTAGTAGTTTTCATAAAGCTTACAAGTATTTGTATTCAGTTACAATATTTACTATTTTATTTTGTGTGTTTTATATTATTTAATAACAATGCTATTAACAACATTGCTGTGTTTGAGGATTTGATTTTCGTCAAATGTTTTGATTGTGAATTTATTGTGTGCTTTGCACCTAATTTATGAGGTACACCCTAGGATCTGGTACCCAATCCTCCCACTTTTAACTAAATCTATGATTGCAACTTAAAAAAATAGGTATGTGTAACTTACAAGAAGTGGAAGATGAAAAAGTAGGTAATATTTTTGTACCTGTAAAGTAGCTCTGGAAATCAGCAAGTTCCCTTCTGCAGATATGAGGACATTATGATCTTGCTGCAGGGGGGCTCCGTGTTTCAGCCAGGATACTCTTGGAGCTGGTGCCGCGGCTGGGGGTGAGCAGCGGAGGGACGCTGCTGATCCGGCCTCAACGGACGTTGGGGATGGCGATGCGGTGAACGGCTTTTTGAGATCTGTTGGGGAAACATTTGTATTAGATACATACTAAGTACGTTACTTTTATACATACATGTAAACGTCGTAGTAATTGTGAAAGTATGAGTTATAAACTTTAAGCAACGTATTGTAAGTGCAAAAATGTGTTCTTGCAACTGCTCTGGCCCTAAAGTTAGGTTCAGAAGTATCACTAGCGAATGTCTTGTAATACATACATGTTGCTTATATAGACATGGTAAATAAATCGCAGCACAAAATACTTCAATTTTTTGCAATTTTTGCAAACATAGAATAATAGCGGATGGACCTTAAAGAATGATGTAGTGGACACATTTAATGCAGACAATACCTTAAGCTTAGTGTCGGTAAGCTCACACCGACACCATTAATGTATTGTGAATGAAGTTGATGAATCGTAACGGCATCAGCAGGTCAGATTAGTACATTCTATAATTATTTGTCATTATTACACTAATCACCAGTAAGTTTTCATAAAAATGCAGTGGCTAAGTTGACCCTCATGTTATAGTCATGTCTATTAAATGTCAAGAAATTCAATAAGAATTTTATATTAATTTTAATACCAATCACATGTCAATTTCAATTAGGTGTGTGACGTTCTATCAAACAACTGAATGCTTTTGAACTAATTTGATAATTGGTGTACAATAGCATTTGTAGTTGTGCAATCGTGGAGTGTGGTCTAAGGGCTAAGAGCTGATGGATTTCATTTAAGTCCTGGTGTCAGTGAGTAGAGCGGGAAAGATAATACATCTCGGGAGTAGAATTTATTTATTTGTAGGAAGACTAAAGCTTTGAATTAAAAAGTGTCTAGCCATTTTCTAAATCATAATAAGCTCTTCCTTTTGGTATATCTTTGATATCATTTAGTGACGGAGTCTCTTTCCAGCCAATGTTCTAAGCATAAAGTAGATTTTATTTTCTATCGAGTGAATTCATACTAATCATGTTTTTATCACAAAGTACGAGATAAAATGTAATATTTTGATGTGATACCAATTTTATAGTTCTGGGTTCATTATAAAACCAGACAGATACAGACGTTCAAAAATGATCGAAAATTGCTAAAAGTGCTAGAACCGGGCCTTAAGACCCGCAGAGTTTAAGGTGATTATTAAAATGTTGTGATTTTATTAATAAATGTCCTCCCAAAATAGAGCTGATTGAACATTTGCACAAATTAAAATCTGTAAAATAGAATAATAGTATATTGTATTACTAGGGAGCGAAATAATATTTTGCCGGCGAGGGCGCTATTTTGAATCCAGAGCGGAGTGAAGGATTCTAGAGTAGAATCCTGAACGTAGTGAGGGATTCATTATACGTCGCCCGAGGGAAAATAATTTTGCGCCCGAGTGATACACTCTACTTTCATCCCCCTCTATGAGAAAAAGAAATAAAAGGCGCTGATACTTTACAGCGCATATATATTCATTACAAGCACAAATTAAAAATGTTTATACTATCCCCCCCCCCCCCTCCCCACTCCTCACCCCCACCCCGGTAAAAAAATGACACTGGTGTGTTCAAGTCAAGAGTAAATAGGTATCTACTAGGCAAGCGTGCTACACCTTCGACCACATCATCGCTTTCCATCAAGTGAGATCGTGGTCAAACGATTGCCTAGACGGAAATAACAAAAAAAACTTTTATGCTGACAGAAATATATCGTGCCTAATGTAAGTATGCACCCCCTAAGTATCCTATGTGTTATTTCAGGGTATAAGCTATCTCCTTTCCAAATTTCATCAAAATCCGTTCAGCCGTTTGCGAGTGAAGAAGATGATGGTGTTGATGAAAATGATGAAAAGTATCCTGTGTTATTCCAGGGTATAACCTATCTCCATTCCAAAGTTCATCGAAATCCATTCAGACGTTTGAGCGTGAATGATGATGATGATGATTATGATACATAGTATCTTATGTATTATTCCAAGGTATAAGCTATCTCCATTCAAGTTTCATCAAAATCCGTTCAGCTTTTGAGAGTGAAGTATGATGATGACGATGATGAAAAGTACCCTATGTGTTATTCCCGGGTATAAGCTATCTCCATTTCAAATTTCATCAAAATCCGTCCGGATATTACTACGAAGAAATATTACTTTTCATCAGACTGCGGAGAAATATGTGTTTGGGTTATATGTATGTTTGTTTCTTTGTTTGTACGTTTCTTTCGCGCGTCCTATAACCTAAACTGATTGATGGATTTTAATAAATGAGGTATCTATCATTGGATTAATCATGAGAGATATATGAAGTAATAAATAATGGCGGCTTACGGCTGCCATATTGTATATCCGACAAAACAAAAAATCGGACGACGGTGAAACAACCAGTCGGAACAAAAAACAAAAATTGGTAAAAAGTTGGTGTCAAAAATGTATAACAATTAAATTTGGATGCTTGGTTAGTCGAGGTTTAACTTTGATGAACCAAAAATTATTAATATTGGTATACACCACACCAAAGAGCTTTTATCGCCAAAGCCTCTAACTTTATCCCCCCATCTCGTGGCTTCTCACGTCAATCTCAATAAGCGGAAGTACCGAGACAGTCGATTATACAATTTGGCCGACGGCCGTCCCACCGAGATAATTAACTTCATAAGCTCTTTCATTAACCAATTGAACGGCCGTATGGATGGATAAATAATCGAGTGATGGAAATAACAAGATACCTATAAAACTTGGTGTGCTCGGAAAAGACCACACCAAACTCCATGCTAAAAGACACCTAAGAAATAAAAATCTAGTAAAAAACCTCTACTCTACTGTAGTACAAATATTATGATATCATAACAAAGTAGTGTGCATGGAAGGCGCTAAAAAAATGTCGTAAAAGGTGCAGGTTAAGCAGTAGAGAGAAGGAGCAGGGGAGGAGGGAAAGGAGCAGGTGATGCATCTCGGGAGCAGATTTTAGATAAAAATATTTTTGTATAATCCTACGATTTTTCATAAAACTGAGTACACAAAAAAAAATGAATGTTTGCTGGGATTCCAAACATTATTTATTTAAGATCTTTGATTTAAAACGATTGAAGTTTATTCATTCCATCGACGGGAACGTCAATACGGGTGTTTATAGGAAATTTAACGATTATTTTTCTATCGAGCCAATTTTTTTAATCGTGTAGCTGTGTACACATCCGGATAAAGTATTTTGTGAACATTTCTTACAAATAAAAAATAAAGTCAACTAACCGTTTTCAAATGTCAAGGTTTAAATATTCGTGAGAACAAATCGTCAAATTTGAAGCATATTTCGTCTTAATAAGCTCAGTATGATGATTAAATTATACCAGAAAAATTATGCCAGGGCCGGCCTTCCACATAATATGTAGGTTAACTAAGCGACCGCCTAGGGCGCTAGACTTTTGGAGGCGGCATGTCGAGAATACGAGAAGGGCGCCAGTAAGGACAAATAAATGGTTGATTTCGAAGACTATGAAAATTGTATGATTCTTGAGGGCAGTGGAGTTTATGCATAAACTGTTCATGGGGTATAAGTTCTGAACAGTGGCATCTGAGATAGCAGCAGAACCGAATGTGTGCAGCGCATACTTACAGACTTTTCAGGGCATCAGAGGTGCTCTGACAACATGGCTTTAATAAAATATATACATACAAAGAATGGCCATAAAACTTTTTCCCCCACTTTCACTCACAAACACGTGAAATTTCACGCGATCTCACGTTTCCTAGTTATTCCAAATTCCAAAGTGCCAGTGGAGCCAATTGCTCAATGCAACGCCATCAAAGTTAGAACTAGCGAAGCCTAACAAATCACGTGGAAAAACTAATATTCAACTTGAATGTAGCTCTGTACCTATCGCTATATTAAAGTATGTATTAGAAGGACTACTGCGAAATGTGAATACCAATTCTGTCGTGATTTGAGGGATCTTTAGTAAAATTATTTTGTGGTTGCTTTTAAACTTAAGTTTTTAATAGTTTTCATATGTTACCCTTTCAAATAAAAATATAATTATCCAAATCGGTTCATAAATCCCAGAGATATGAGTAAGATGAACATAAATATATCCATATATCCATATGTATGTTTATATGTTATCTAGTGCCCATAGTACAGGGTATCCTAGTTTGGGGCTAGGTAATTGGTGTGGAAATGTCCCGAATATATTTATTATAGCCAAGTGCGAGTAGGACTCGCGCACCGAAGGCTCTGCACCACCACCCCTCGTATTTATTACTTTTTTTGATATGTTAGTATATCCGCTATAATAATAGGCTGCTCAGCGTTTCGCCTGCGACCATTTCGTCCAAATGCGATGTGATGAAACATTGAATTTGCAAAAATATATCATTCATAAAAAATTATCCCATTGTACATATTCTGTGAAAACTTTCAAACGGCTACGAATTAAAAAAAGGAAACAACTTTGGCGAGTATGAACGTACATTCTTCGTTTGTTCGGTACAACAGATACAGGTAGTACAGACAGACAGAATAAGTAGACAATAAGGCACCATTTGGACTTTTTGAAACTGAACCCTAAAAAACGTACAATCGAACTGAGAACCTCTTCTTTTTGGAAGTCAAAAAAGCCTTGGAGACAATTATGCAATATTTTATCCGCAGCAGCAAACCTTTCACAGTACCATCTAGTTCTTGAGTTCCAACGAAGTGAGGCTATAAATCTGTTGGACGACGCCGCGTTGCGCTCTCCACGATAAGTAACTTGAACTATGTAAGTGGGCTATGAATTCAATCGCAATTTTATAAGCATTTCCTTTGGACTGCTTCTTCTTCGTAACCACGTTTCAATCATTGTGCACAGAGAGAGACGCGATGTGTTGGTGAAAATATCGTGGTGACCATTGTCGTGGTGGTGACAGGATTAACCAGCTAAACTGCGTGACGCATTCTAACTGACCAGCCTGATTCAAAAACATTCGATAACTCAGTTGTCGATCGACATGGTATTATTTGTTCTGTGGCTTCGGTTTGAAATCGCTCAATTCAATACATTTTTCATTCACAATATCGTATCGTTTCGGTTCACTATCGAAAGGTTCTGAATCGTGTGGCAGGGTTGGATGTTTCAGTAATCATTATAGATCGATTAATAACAATACATTAGTTCAAAAACTAAAACCCCACTAAGGTCGGGTAAAAAATAGCTTATAACACTCTTGCGAAGATGACGAATCGATTGATATCTCACTTGTCAAAATCAGACCTAGTTTTTAGTTTGAACACATAACCCTTCCTTTCCTAGTCGGTTAAAAAACAAATTGTCTAGGACTATCTATAAATGAAGAAGAATTGAATGATACTTGCTTGTCAAAATAACTTTAATCATATGTTAATTAGATAGGCGATTGTTAAATTTATACCAAGTATCGTAAATGCGGATGTAAGTGTGTACATGTGTTTGTTAACATTTTTCGTAATGGCTGAATGGACTTTGATGATATTATTTAAGTAGACACTTTTGGTCCTGGACCTGTACCTGAACTGTACAACCGCGTGGGCTGTTAGACAAGCGGCGATATGAGCACTTTGCACTACGACACCAGGGTTGAACCTCGGCCCGGCACTAATAACTTTTACGCGCGGCTTTTCCATCACACCGTGCTTTGGCGGGGCATCCAGCCATCAGACCCGATTTTTAATTGATATTGATCGTCAATAAACGTCAGAGCAGCCTTGGGCAGCCTGAAAAACCTTGCTACCATGATCGGCACTACCATATTCGGCATTATCTATCTTCTATTCTCTATTTCTAAATATTAAAACTGTCGTATAGCTGACTAACTGCAAATCAACGCACAGCAAACCAGAGGTGATAAAGTCGTGAAAATTTTAGGGTTCCTTGCCCAGAAAATTTCAATTCTTTATCTTTCTTAGTGCTACTAAGAAAGGATTTTTTAAAATTCGCTCTCTAAGGGATACGAATGGAAATGATAAAATCCGATTCGATCGATAAAAAGTCAAGTTTCAAGAAAGAACCAATAACAGACCGATGTGGACTCATGTCCACTTCTTAATGTTGTTTCTCATGAAATATCAAAATATATCAATCCCGCATTCAAATTAAAAAGCAGAGCTCTCTCACCCTTGCGAGGCAGAACAACCTTATAGAACTCTACCTAGTTGATGGGCGTAAATGATAAGTGCGAGTAGATCCGGTAGAGTTCGTGTGGACTCATAAATTACAGAGTACGTTTCATTTCCTCTGCAGGATTCGTACTACGGAAGTGGGGAGGTAGAGATCCTGGAAAAGGTAGAGCTTTCCGGTGCATTTTTGATGTAGAGTTTATTTCGAAAATGCGTTGCTTAAAATTTCAACTAAAGTAGCTTACCTTTAAAATTTATTGCTGGTTTCACGAGTGAATTTGTTTTTTCAAGTGATGAAAAGTGATTGACGTAGAGTTATTTTAAAATGTGCTAACTTTAACGACGCAAAAATACAACCTCAGACCACACTCATAATTTTCTCTTTTAAAGAAGGCGAGTATGCCAACTACATAGGTCGATAGAAGTAGTGTAATTTACAAAATACAACGAGTAGCTTACAAAAGGCACTAACATTTCAAAAATGCTTTCAAATTACGCAGGGGGTATTTTTGATAACAAGAGTTGTTACTCGAAAGTATTCTGTAAAAATCTTGTGATCATAAGAGATGGCATTTTGTCTCTTCCAGCGAATAATTATTTATTAACAACGTACACAAGAATACGAGCGCGCAGTGTATGAATTCGCTCGCGTTGGGATTGAATTATACTCGCGCTGAATTTATTTATTCTATCTCTAATACATTTGTCTCTTAGTATGGCTTGTATGTTTAATATATGCAACTCAGTGACAAAAGTAGGTCGTTAGCCAATAGTGAGCGTCTTGCCCGCCAATATCAGTTGCACTGCAATTGCAATAGGCAAATAATGCTCGTCTAATTGCTCCTATGCTTATTCCATGAAAATGCTCATTTCTAAAGAATACGTTTATTTCAGAACCTTTAAAAGGCTAGAATACCGCCATATGCTGAAAAGAACGTATTCTAGAAGGATTCTAAAAAGCCATAACAGGAATTTAAGGCAGCCTTCGATTTCCTGTTATGGGATTCTGCCCTTTTAGAATCCTTATCTTTTTTACCTCTTCCAGTACTCATATAATGTAATATCAATGTACATAAAAATACAGAATGCGCGCTTGCGTTAGCATTAAATTATCCGCGCTCCGAGGTTTATCCCATCCTTTATAAGTTTATATCTATGAGGATAGCTTGATGAATGTATTGTTATTTGAAATTGTTAACACTTTGAAATAAAATGCTTGATAAAATGCTTTTTTTCGATGAAATGCATGTGCTGTGCGAGTCTTTAGTTACTATGTATTAGTATTTAGTTATTCGTAACATTTTCAGCTAAAATGAATGCTCAGGTTTATCAGCTTCTTTAAACTGTCTTATTTCCGATTGATGAGATTCTGGCCTTTTGAGATACGTGTCTTTCTTCTTTTTATGTATGCTTGCTTGTCGTATGTGGTAGTGCTGGCTCCTGGTGTCAGAGTTTGTCAGGCCGCCCGAGGGCCTCTGACATGGCTTAATGACTGCTATTATCAATAACAGCCGAGACCGACAGCTTAACGTGCCCTCCGAAGCACGGTAACTTAGAAAAGTCATCGGTGCAGAGCCTAGGATCGAACCCGGTATCGTTGGATTCTAAGTCACACTAGTACACCTCTATACTGTCATCGCTCTTTTTATGTCTGTATGTTTATATGTATGTTTGTTTGCCAACTTATTTCTCGGTGACTAAAAGCAATAACTTATATTAACTAACTTTTTTTTTATAATAGTTTTAGTTCCTTTTAGCTTAGGGAATAGTTTAAATTTCATCAAAATCGGGTTTGAAATTTCCAGTATGGCTTTTTTCTTAGCGAACGGAATTAAATACTTCACTTTATTAGGCCCACTTTATCGAAACTCAAGAGTAAAAAATTAACATAAATTTACAAAAAAAAACGACTTCAAATAGTATAAAACTTAAGATAAAGAAATAATTCATAATTTTTGAGGTCTGTGCCTACCTACTTACTTTATTCGATTTGAGCGTCGCACAGACCTCAAAAATTTGAATTAAAAAACTTAATATAATCAATGTAAATACGTGATGATATCATAGAATTGATCATTTCATGAAATGGTTGACCACATTATGAAAAAGTTATATTTCATGAAATTATCAGTGTCATTGAATGGTTTGGCCAGATGAATGAATGATTAGTGTTTGACAATATGAACACTAAAGACACACAGCTATTTCATGATATGGTCAAACATTGGTGAGCATATCGTAAAACAGAACGCGAAGGCTTCCGCCTTCGCCCGACTTGACCGTGATAGGTTAGAAGGCGAAGGCGGGAGCGAATGCTACGCTTCGCTCCCACCTTCGTCTACGTGTTTTTTTTTAGCCTTGAAATCCTATCTTTCTGAATACCTTTGGTACCTATCATGGAAACCCTACATGAATAAAATTTAATGATATGGCCAAACTTAGATTGAAATATTATTAAACGTTGATGTTACAACAATATGATCAGTTTTAGCTGTGTATTTCATGAAATAGAACCATTTCAATAAATTATCAACCAAATAATGATGTTATCAATTCTAAGATATAGCCACGACATCTACACAAATATACAGACCGCACAATGTTCAAATATACACCGTGTATTAAGCTGAAATGTCTATTTCACTGAACACGCTACACGGCCGCGGCGCAGGTGCTGCTGCCCTGCTCCCGCTTGCAAGGTCCAAGCGAAAACGGTGCGCGGCTTATCTTTCTCATGCCGCAGGGATAACAAGTTTGATTTTTACTAATTTGATGATGCCTAGTTTTATGTTTTATTAATTTTCATAATTAGTGCTACATATACATTCTGTTGTATGGACTGAGTACATACAAAAGAATTTAAGAAAAAAAAAATGAATCCAATGTCACGATGTATATTAACAAGTTTGAATTTTGACTAATTTAATAATGCCTAGTTTTATGTTTTATTAATTATTTACTTTTCATATTCAGTGCTACAGACATATTCTTTTGTATGGACTGAGTAGGTACATACGTTTAAGAAAAATATCGTATTCAATGTTACAGTTGCGGGCTGAGATTTATTCCATCCTTTATACATGTAGGTATGCCTGTTTTGGTGACTTAAAATCAATTTAAGGATAGGTTGATAAATTATTTGTTAGTAGTTGATAGACTCAGGAGTTATTTTGCGGAAATCCATATTTAAAATGAACAAGGCAAAATGTTGTAGCTTACTTCCGCCAAACATCAAGGTCACATCAATGATAAATGGAAAATAAAATAAAATATCATATATAAACAACCCGCACCAACCAACCCTTATCCAAATTGAACTAACGTAATATAACGTGGTATTGTTGGTGTAAATGGTTTTAACATTAAGATTAGGCTATCTTCGTTTCTACTGATGGAACTCAGGTTTTCCCTCAAATAGAGTTTTCAGTGATTCACAAAATATTCATGAACTAAAAACTTGCAGCTGTTTTGAGTTTTTATTGTGCTTGATACCGCGTTTGCTTGTACACCATACTATACTTAGAAACCTAATTTAAATTGTCTCTATATTCGACAATTTTAATCGACTCTAAATTCAACAATTATTGTTCCTACAATCCATTGTCTGAGTTACCGGAAATCCAAACAAGAACATTCTTAAAATACATAAAACTTTTTGAAGTTAGCCCATGTTTTGTCTAAACCAGTCTCATTTTTTTATCTAATAACTGTATACTCTAAGACGGGCTATCTTCGTAGCTTTTTGTAGAGTCGACTCTACTGGGTCACGTCTATTTCCGTAAAGGCTGCGGTCGGCCGGTTGGCTTTATCTCGCCAGAAAACCACATTCAGAGCTTCTGCCCTACGTTCTATGTCGAGATCTAGAGAATGTATAAACAGTGTGTATCTATATACACTGTAGATACACACTGTCTAAAGATACTTGGAAGTAGATGATAACTTCACTTAATTTATGTTGAAATTAACTAGAATCTAAAAGGTTTAATTGCATATTACTTGTTGTTCTACGGAAAAAGCATTTTTGAGAAACCGGATGAAAAACCATTTGTAAAAAATTGGTTTAAATAGGAATATGTTTTTGATACAAAAAGATTAGCTGAGCAAATCTTTATTGATTTAAGCCCAAAGAAGGACTGACTATCTTTTAATTTTTAAATTTCAACTAAACTTACCTAATCTTATTGACTTAACAAACTTTTTAATGACCCTATATTTAGACTGAACCGACCCATTAAAACTTACAAGCGCGCATGTAAACATCTCTTTCAGACGCGAACGTAGTAAATTTAAAGTAGGGGTAGTTAAGGATAAATTACATTTCTGTTTCCGTTTCAGATGTTAAATAAGATTTTGATAAGTTTTTTTTCCAAAAATGTATAACAAGATTATATAAATCAAACTTCAAACAAGATAAATTAAATTAAAATGTACTCGTTGATGTCACAGTATGCTAATCTATATCTATAAAACAGTACCGTGATATACCTACTGACTGACAGACAACGCACAGACTAAACCGGTGGACCCATAGATTTGAAGTTAATATATAGAGTGCACTAAGGTAGGATTTTTTGAAATTCGTTGTTAAGAATCCGGTGGATGGTGAATTTTTCATACAAACGTAATACTAAGATAATTTGTAATTGGAGCATATATCCACAATATTATGATATTAATCGGATTCGGGTAGTGTTTATCTAGGTTCCCAACTTTATTTTGTTTTCAAAATACTTACCTGAAACGAAATATAAGCAAATATTGCATTTTCTTTGTTTTGTTGCAAAATTGAATTTTCGTTTATATTTCGTATGGAAAAATCACCTTCAGGCTTCGGAAATTCGCCGACCCCTTATGGGGGTCAACGGAGGTTGCAAATATTGCACGCGAGCAAAACTGTGGGGCGCAGCTAGAACTATAAGAGAAGGTACGGTATGCTGGTGTTCACGTGTCCAACCAAGTAACCAAGAGTGATGGTAGCCTGGCGGTATAATAGTGCGGCTCCTTGTCTCCGCAACAATGATGATTTTACCACGTTTTTACTAAGTCTCTTTTTGTCTTACTGTCTGTCTATCTGTCAGTCTGTCATTCCGGTATCTGGCTAAAACTTTCAGGGTAGCTCACGAGTAGATGACAATGTTTTTTTTTTAAGTGCGTGCGTTTTTTAATCTACATTTGCGGCTTGTTTTTAAGTTAGGTGCGGCTTTCCACCACTTCGTGCTTTGGAGGTCACGGTAAGCTGTCGGTCCCGGCTGTTATTGATTAATAGCAGTCGTTAAGGCCTGATCACTTTTAACAATTTACGTTCATTTTTTAACGTCTGTATCTTGTTTTATAATTAACCCAGAACTATGAAATTGGTATCACAATATTTTTTTACATATTATCTCGTACTTTGTAAACACAGAAACATGATAAGTATGAATTCACTCTATAGAAAATAAAATCAAAGGTAACACTACTTTATGCTTAGAACATTGATTGTAAAGAGACCCCGTCACTAAATGATATCAAAGATATACAACGAGAAAGAGCTTATTATGATTGAGAAAAAGGGCAAGACACTTTTTAGTTCTAAGCTTTAGTTTTACTTCAAATAAATAAAAACCTTAAATTTTGCTCCCGAGACGTATCATCTTTCCCGCTCTACTTGATCACGGATGAGAGGGACATAAAACTCACTGACAGCCGGCCTTAAGCCATGTCAGAGGAACTTGGGCAGCCTGACAAACTCTGAAACCAGAGGCCAGTACTACTTAATGACTAACAAACAATTAATGCCAACCTAACTCCCACTTCCTTTTTAATGTGTTAAAACACATATTAATTAACATTTTAAAATAAAATGTGGGTACGATTTCGGTGTTCATTTAGAAAATGTTGGTGATCATTAACAATTTTCGGCAAGAATAAGTATTTTTGTTAGTCTACTTTGATAGCATTTGTTGAGCAGTGAGCCTTTCAAATATCTGATAGTTTCTGTTACGAATATAAACACTAAAAACATCCCTAATTAAAATTTACAAGCGCGCACTTAAATATGAAAACATCTCTTACGAACGCGTAGGTACGCAGTAAATTTAAAGCAGAAGACCTTTGACACTTTTACGCGCACTCACTCTGTGTATGTATTATCTTAAATAGCAGCTCGGATGCCACTTGGGGCTATATTTTAAAGTAACGCACTAGGTTGTCAGTTGCCGGCAACTATGGCACGATTCTTTTATGATCTAATTAGAAGTTAAAGTTGAAAGACCTTAAATATTGCGTGATGTATTGTTTGTTTAATTGTCGTGTGAGGTAGTGCTGGCCTCTGATGTCAGAGTTAGTCAAGCCGCCCGAGGGCCTCTGATATGGCTTAACGACTGCTATTAATCAATAACAGCCGGGACCGACAGCTTAACGTGCCCTCCAAAGAACGGAGCGATGGAAAACCGCACATAACTCAGAAAAGTCATTGGTGGCGCCTCAGTCTCAAGAAAAGCCTAGGTTTTGAACCCGGTATCGTTGGATTCTAAATGGCACTATAGAACAGTTAGGCCACCATGTATGTGTTATTGTATTATTATCAGCACCCTGCGGCTGAACTTGCATTTGTCTTGCTTTCTCATAGACGTTGTCGGTATAGATTTAACTTATATTGGACTCTGTACTAAAAATTATCTTGTTTGAAAATTTTTACAAAATGAATGTTGCCAGTTGAGCTTGAAAGCCAAAAAGGCAATTAAATATAAATAGGCAGAAAACATTTCATTACGAGATTTTTAGACGTTGTTCAGAAAGTTACTTAAGTGATTAATTCAACGCTGTATTATTTTTTATTACTTATGAGAGCATCTTGTTTAATTTTTAATTACTAAAACATTACTAAGAACGCAGTCAAATGTTGTAACATTTAAACAACAAGTTATTCATAGTAAGTTATTCAATTTATCCTTAGTCGTAGCAATATAATATTCAGTTCCTTGAAAACAACAGACCAGAATATTAATAAAATTATCGATTTATGTAAATAAAAGCAATTTCTAAAACTGCCAACACATCTTTGCAACATATAAATCATTTTATCTCAAGTCATAGTTTTCAATTCATTGGAACTACCATTTTATTACCCTATAGCCATATTTGCAAACGTTATAAGATAAATAATTCCACTTTTATCATTTTCAACTTTAAATATGAGTTTTGATAAAAGCTATCCACATCGTAAAAATGCTAAAGGCTCACTTTGATAAAACTGTGATATAGTTAATATGCAAAGTATGTTGAATGTAAAGTAATCTTAAACAATTTCACCACTAATGTAAAAACTCGAAACTATGGTTCAATGTTAATCATGTATCAAAAATTGCCTAAATTGACATAAACCCGCACAATTAAAAAAAAAACTATCATTAAACTTCTGTCTATCATTAAGCTTTTTAATATATAAATAAAAAAACGGCCAAGTGTGAGTACTGAGGGTTCTGTACAAACTTGAGGGTAAATAAATAGTTCGTCCATCCGGGAATCGAGCCTAACAGACATTTAAAGAAAATAAAGTGTATTTTTTTATGATGTATCTACAAATTTACGGATTTCAGATTTTCCCTTTACTTGTGCTATTTGACATTGCTTGTTGCCAAATTTCATGATTCTAGGTCAACGGGAAGTACCCTATAAGTTTTAATTCCTTTGCGAGTGTCGAAAATGAAATATGCGGCATAAGCGGATACCTTTTGCTTGCGTTATATTTGAAGTTTGTTTTTTTTTCATAGCTCCAAGGGATTGCAGTCTTGAGTATTTGATATTAATTTCAACTTGATACCCCTCCACGCGTTCCCGAGAGAAACGGTCTTGACAAACAGACTGACAGACGGACAACAAAGTGATCCTATAATGGATCCTTTTTTTCCTTTGGTACGGTTCATTAAAAAATAGTACCTACATTCTAAATGAGTTTTAAAATGCTTTTCGAAAAAAATATGTATTACTATCATACATTTTGAAGATTTTAACTGTAATTTGTCTACATTAGCGAGAGTTCATCAACAGTTTAACTTAGTGCGTATACCTAGAGAACAATTAAAACTGTCACGATGAGAATTTAGTAGAATATTACACGCTTTCCGTGCAATTAGGATGGCTTCTCCTTCAGGTTTGTATATATTTAGACGTTTATGAGGCTGGCTGTTTGTTGAGGATGTAAGTCTATGTTGGTAGAGATTAATGTTAAGTTTTGTGGATTAAGTGACGTTTAAACAGGGAATGAGTATTAGCTTTGCAATAGTTTAACTGTTTTGTCTATTCAGAATTAAACTGACAAAAAATTCTTGAACCAAAATAAGTTGAAATACTCAAATTGATTTTATATGAAGTTTATGGACAACCAATGATAACACATTTTTATCGTGAAAAAAAAGAGGAGCCGAAAAGATAACCACATAGATTGAAATCAAGGCTCCCTCCATACACCGCTGTTAAAAATCTGAAGGAGTTCCAGATAACAGACTGTTGGAAAAAAGATTGGCATGAGGCCACTAACGGCTCTCGAGCTCAAGATATTGACCTCACTTCCAAGCCCAAAGGCTTCAACCTGCCACGCAAACTATGGTGTCGGTGTGGTAAGAACAGGACACGGGCGCTGCAACTACTTTCGGCACAAGTGGGGTTGGATAGATTCTGCAATGTGTGAGTGTGGCCAGGAAAACCAGACCATTGAGCACGTCAACCAGCGCTGCCCCATTCCTTGGAGCGATATTATAGATCTCTCTTCTGACACAATCGATTGGCTCCGTAACTTGAAAATTGATTAGTAATAAATATTTTAATATTTTTTTAGTTAAGTTGTGATTAAGTTTAATTAAGCAATTTGACATTTTGTATTGTTTATTTATATTATTATTATTATTTTTCTCTCGCTTAGTCATACGATAAAATAAATTGTGAACTGAAACTTAATTATTTTTCAACATTCTATATCCATACTCTGTTAAAATAATTACTTTTTGAATTTGTAAAAGTGAAACCTAACCATATAGTATTACTCTATGATTCAGGCTTACGCGAGTTTTTACGTGGGATAACTATACGGTATTTTAAAATAAGAACTTATGTCCTGTGATTGATTGTAAATCGCGCGAATGACTTACTTGCGCGATGCAGAGCCAAGCAACGCCATTTGGGTGAACTAATTGACGACGGTGCATTGAACACTACTTTAGTAATACTTACTCTGAGGGTTGAACTGAACTTTGTGAATGTTATAGAGACAATTTGGACACTGGGGAAGAACATAGGATACTTTTATCACCATAAACAGTAGTCAGTGCAGACGAAAACAAAGATGGGCACAAGCTAGTTTCACATTTATTTTTTATGAGACGGTCAATTTCTTCTTTATTAGTTCAAGGGTTTTGTATCGACTCGTCTCTGGTCAGAGTTATCCAGTTCTAGTGAATTAAGTGATATTTTTAATTCTGATTAAGGTTACTTACCGGTGAAGAGACAAGCCGCTTTCCAGCAGTGAAAACCTAATACGAGTAATAAAGTAGAATAAATTCACCTTTTAAGATATTTTAGTGCTGCTTATTGAAATACAGAGCTGGTACTTTCTAATAATACCTGCTTGATACGGTACCACAGACCGCCGAGTCGCGTGCTAACTAAGTACCGGCTTAAAATAATAAATACCTTGATAACTATCGTCGATACAAACACGGTAATTATTATCAGTCCTTGGCTAATAAATCAAACTTAGTACGCAACTTATAAGCAACTTATATTTTAAATCAAGAACTGCAAACGGCAAAGCTTAAACGATATAACTTTCTGAACTCTTTTATTGTGCTCCACATTATACAAATTTTTACTACCAATAAAAAACTTACGTCGAGGAAACGAGAAACCTATGACCAGTAGTGGATTATGGTAGACTCATAATTCTTAATTTGTTAGTTAATTACAAAACATAAACTAACAATACAAAAATAATATGTGTGAATTGCAACTTAACAATGTACTGAAACTTACATCAGCAAGAGCCTGGTTAGTTACAGTAATTTAAATATACCGGAATGTAAAGGTTTCCAAGACTTTGCAAACAACCAACATTAACGTTAAATCACGGCTAAATTACTTCCCGGCTCTATCAATAACTTCGGAATACAATACTCTTTATCTAAGGTAGTAAAACTTAGAGTAGCATTACTAGAGATCAATGAATATTGCACGCTACGATATCGCGTAATGATTTCTGTAGGGCAATAAAGATACAGAAAGCTAGGATTTGAAAATGGTATTGTCAAATCTTCTAGAATCTAAGCAAACATGACACATCTTAGCCGCCTGTAACGTTAAAAACAGCGACAACAGGGGGGCCCTTATTCGCTATGACCGTTCCATATGTAACGCATCGCGTTAAGATATTTTCATGGAATTTTTGTTTTGAGCACGTTATGACGTCAAACGTTTTCTGCAAGGAATTTCATGTGGCATAACAAATAAGCTCCCTGGCCCTTATCGCTGTGACCTTTCCACACGTTACGCGTTGTGTTAAAATATTTTCATGGAAATTTTGATTTGAGCACGTTGTGATGTCAAACGTTTTCTGCAAGGAATTTCATGTGGCATAATGTATAAGCTCCCTGATCCTTATCACTGTCATCTTTCTACACATAACGCGTCGCGTTAAGATATTTTCATGGAATTTTTGATATGAGCACGTTATGACATCAAACGTTTTCTGCAAGGAATTTTATGTGGCTTAACGCATAAGCTCCCAGGGCTGAACACGCTGATAATTGATCATGGAAATACAAGTAAATGTTAATCTTGAAGAAAAAAAGGCAGAATAAGACCGACGCGATGTGATTGATATTTTTATTTGATGAACAGTACATACAATCATAAATATTACGAGGTTTTACCCACAGAAGGTGTAGATAATTGTGAGGGCATAGTTTTGATGAAATTTTGATACTTATAATTTATCTATCTTTAGACATATGTAAAAATCAATTGCTGTGCATTAGTTTCGCTAAAACTCGAGAATGGCTCGACCGATTTGAATAAATCTTTTTTCGTTGCGTTCATAATTGAACAGATGAGGTTAAAAAAAAAAAAAACTCAGTTTGAATATTTACTGAAATGAATCAGGAATTAGCAAAAAAAAAATTGGGTTAGTTAAGGTTTTTGAACTTTTGAAGTTTTTGAAGCTTTGGAAGGAATTTTTAAAATGCAAGGTGCCAAAGTGGTGTCAAAGTGACAGGGGCATAGTGACAGGTGTGTTAACCGTAGGAGAACAATATGTAGAGTTTTTTTTTTCCTAAAGATTTGACGGGATTGGAATATAAATTCTAGATGAGAATAGTGTGTGTATGTATGTTAGTATGTTTATTAGAGCGCTGTTTTATCACATCATCAATTTTTTTCGCAAATTCTACGCAAAAAATTACTATAACTATACTTTTTTAATTATGGATCGTCGTTTGCAAGGGGGTGGGGTCGAGGGTTGTTGGTAGGGGTTTTAGAGGGGGGGGGGGATAGGAAGATAGGAGCAAAATTTGTACGCAGAAAAAGCTGCAGGGCACACCTAATTACATATAAAAGTTCTGACTATAAAGATAATAATACCCACACAAACCAATTTCACCACAACCATTAAAGCAACATATACTCTCTTCATTTGACAGACTTAATAGCCAACTTTCAACTACAAACCAACAATTCCACACAAATTAAGTACAATAATAAAAGAGCAATCATTTGCCTTCACTTGCATCACCACACCAAAACAACAATTACATATATGTACCCATATAATTACATATATGTACTCGCACTTGCCCGATTTCTATGTTGCCCAACAACGGGTCATAAATCTGACAAACGGGCAAGCAGACATTTATTTAATATGCATAGAAGATTTACCTCTACGCAGTATTGAATTAAATCGTGCCGTGGTATGTAATACATTTTATGAACCATAATATTAATGCTTCACATCTTGTTTTGGGAGTTAAGTATTACCAGATAGAGTTCTCCTTATCCCTCCAAAATGTAATAATGTTATTTCTTCTTCATTGACTAATTAGGAATTTGTAAGAAATTATTCATTATTTATTGGATAAAAAAATTGTTTACAATTTTGCACATCTAATACTTAAGTAAATATATTTTATTTAAATAAAATAATAAACATATGTACCATTTAAGTGGGCAAACTGTATTTACACAGCAACTCACACAAATGACCCAATAATATCTCTACTAAGCCAATGATTTTTCATTAATTATTACAATCTTGTTTGTTTAGATACGAAAATCGCTGACCTCTAGGTAAAGGGGTGTCAAAATAGGTATTAAATACACAGCTGACTGATATAAATTTTACAAAAGCTTTTGTAAATTACTACAATATTTTTTGACAATATAATCATAAATAGTTTCTTCCACTTTCATATTAACTTGTACCAAGCAGATATTACTTTAAAAATTGTGAATTCTATAACACTAAAACACGTTTTCGTAAAAACATCTAAACATTCTCCCGCCTACATAATTAGTGTATGGTGTAGAGAAGCTCTCATTCTGGCAACACAACAACATTTTGATGGCAGAACCATTCGTCTTGTCAAAATAATTTCAACGGGGCCATGATAGAAAATTATGGACATTGAATTCGCCCACTTACGGATTTAAATGCTGTTCTTGATTTATACATTTTTAAATGTGTAGTTTGTAGATAAAAGCTATATTATGGGTCGGGTAATAAACCCTTTATGTGAAAGTTCTCGTTTATGAGCTACATCTATAATGATGGATACTACTTTGAAAAAAAAAAACTGTGTTTTATTAACGTATTTTGTATGTCTTATCAAACCTGTCCATATAAACTGATTTTATTTTATACTGAACTTTTGCTATTATAGCTTTGCGCCAAAAATAATCACACACTGATATAAAACTTGGTGAAATTTTGATACGTCGACTTAATTTCACAAAGCCGAAGTCCTATCCAAAATATAAAAAATATGTATAGTTTTACAATTGAAACTAACAACGTTGTTTATGTTAAATACCTGACACCTGAACTAGGTGAGTTCCTGTATCAGGTGTAATTAAAAATACTCGTATATGGTAGAAAATCTTCCGAAATTATAAAAGAACATAAATAAGCTCAAATTATTACATTTTGGTGTTAGATCAACAACAAAGTCACACTAAAAATACCTTATCAACAACAAATATAACTTGCATGTCAGAATATAAATTGCCTGTCATTCGAATTGTCAAAACCGTAACGTGCGAGAACAACAAAACCGTTGCCCAATTCGGTCCAACGGAAGAACTGTCATGTCCAACGAACAAAATACGGCACATTATTACGAAGTCATAGTCACCATTAAACAAGTGTCTTCGACCGGAGACAGAGAATAAGTAATAAGACAACCGGAGATGGCTTACGGAGGCAAACTGAAACTGGGTTGTTCCAAAATAGCCCGCGGAAACTCAACTTAAATTATGAGTTTTGATGAAATGCTGAACCGCGCCCTAGTTCTGCCGGAAACTATATATTTTTATATCACCGCTATCGAATATTAATCGACGTTTCTGGAATATTGGATCTGATAGGCTCGCCTCGAAAGCTTATATCGCGGAATGGTTTCGCAGTAGTACTTACATAAAGTGAGTAATTTATATTTTATTGTCTAAATTTTATGATTCAATTGTAGACGTAAAATTTGGATATTATTGTTTACTCAGTATGAAACTTTGGTACCAGATTTCTGAGTACAACTGATAAAGTATTTAAATGCTTTTCTTCATTTAGTAATTACGAAAAACAAGAATGTCTCACTGTGAATTTTTAATTCATCACACCGCCATTATTTATGTTACTCTTATTTGACTGGCTTTGTGTAAAGTTAAATTTAAATGTCATGAAACAAAGTTAAAAGGTCTATTGTGTCACCTATTTTTGAACCAACTGACAGATCTATTTAAATTCAAAGCTACTCACATGCCAATTCGACGACAGCCGGCTGACTCCTGATGTCGCCCCTGCTACTCCAAGCATAGCACGTGCAAGTAAATCTGTCTTCACCGAAATACTCGTCCAACTGATCCCTTGTCACGTTACACTCAGCTTCAACAATCCTTACTCCACTTTGAGGATCCACGAACTCAAACTGTGTACTAGCAACTGATCGAACGTCATTGCACTTGAAGTAGACTTGCAAAGCATTCGCAGCACGACACCTCAACATGGCAGGTTTACTTCTCACAACATACGCATGCTGAGGCTCAAGTAAGAACATTGGCAAGTCATCTGTTGAACTTTGGAGTAAATGGTCTCCTGAGAGTGATGGTAACTCGTCAGCATCTTCTCTGTTCTCATGTTCGTCTTCTTTGTGACTTTCCTGATCATAATCTTCTTCTAGATAGTCTCTATGGTTACTCTGATGGTGGTTTTTCTCGGAGTTATAAGGGTCTAATGCTTCAACGCCTGCAGGGTGGGCGTATTCTGGTCGTAGTTGTATCGCTGGTGTTGGTGCCGATGTGCTGAGTTCGGTTTCTGTTGAATTTGGTTCTGAAAAAAAATAACAATAAAATACATTATCGCAGTTATGTAGTAACCTAGAGAGAGAGAGTCACGAATACATACGTTTTAAGATATTACATAAATAGTCGTGGTATTATTCTTAAACGAATGCAAGAGCTACTGGAGTTTTTATCGCGAAAAGTCAAAATAACTCAAAAGCAAATGTAAATTTATGAAACAGAATAGCTTGAATAGCTTTCCTTTCATTCACTTAGACTAATTACAGAATACGTAAAATATATTCCGTGTCACTCCGAATAAATAGTATCTGTCACACTAACATGTACCCTCCAAGTTTCGCCATCGATTTCACTCAAAGTCCGCACCTGGTTTGACGCCTCACTCGCGCCTATTTACACGCAAAACATTGATGTTTGGATACCGTACACCCTACTTTATGAATCCAGCACCGTTCAAACTAAACTTATCCGTAAAATCGAACCTTAAAGTGGAAATTTAGCTGTCATCAAAAATAAAAATTTACTCGCGAGATTTTTGCCCAGTCAACATCAGTGTATGTTACACGTCGAGTGTTGACAGTATTACTAGGATTGTTATTTGAACTAGAGAATTGTACGAAAATAAACCGCGACTCACTCCACCTTGGATAACTTAATTAGTTTCACTTCCGTTCGGTTTATTTCTATTTCCGTTTTCGTGGGGAACCGAACGATATTTCCTCCTCGGGATATATTTTTCCTTAATAGGATTTGTTTCGAGCAGTTTTTCTCGTTTCAAAGTGCTTAGCGGACGGTGGATCAGAATCATTAAAATTTCAATTTCAGCTGAGAATTCTCAGGTGTCGCCAGTCTGCATTATTATAAATTCTTAACAGGCATATTTTGTCTTAAATATCCTTATAATTTAATAAGAGTCGCATTATGGAATTTAGTTGTAGTATACGATCTTAGTAAAGTCATATGAAACTGGGGAAAGGTCCCAATTGAATTCATATTAATATAAAATAATTTAATAATTAATATATTTAAGATAATAATTGTTAAAATATACGTTTCTGTTGGTTGCATCGATCGATAATAATTATTAAAAAATTAAAGAATTCATAGTACTAACATATCCATTCTAATAACAGGAAATACGATTATATAAAAAAGGAAAAAAAAACAATATTATAAGGCACGTCACTGAATAAAAACAATCTAGCAACCGTCACACATCCATTCTGATGAAGGTTCTCAATTAAAATATTCTACATGGCCACGGTGGCTCACCGAGTCATTTGATTAAGTTCTAGTTATCCCGTGTACCACCTTACTGACTCCGTTTAACCGGTCCGTCAATTATAATTGGTTTTTAGCAATTCAATTTGATTAACGGGTTTAATATTACTGTGTCATCTATTTCTTAATCGCATTTCGACTCGCCCTTTGATAGATTCGACAAGCCGATAGCTTTATCCGAATTTTAATTAACGCTCAGAAAATCTTCGACAGTCGTTATCGCATTGAAATATACGTTTCTGTTGGTTGCATCGATCGTTTCGTAATGTGGGTTGTCCTTTATAACGAACAGTTCTTTTTTAAGTGTTATCTTGTCAAGTGACGAAACTCCATTTGGATGTACTGTTACAAGAAGCGTAACTAAAACGGGCGAATGCTCGTCACGAACCAATTGTAAATTATAAATAAACTGTCTGTGCTGCAAGCACTCATGGCTCATAAGATCAATCAATGTACTTTTGCTTTCAAACTGACGAATTCTCGATCATAATTCACTGAACTCTGAGTTGAAATTAAATAACGGAACGGAATTTGTTTTCTTAGTTTTAAAATACCGCAAACACGAGCTTAGGGAATCACAGAATGAATGTAAATAGGAAAATACCTTATCGCCACGACACGAAGTGAAATATGTTTCGACTGATGAATGTTTGAATTCTTGGGGCGACTACTTGCGAGATCTAAAAACAAACCGAAACTCATCGAATTGGCGTCATCCCGTCGTTAGGAGTTTGAAAGAGACCGCCTCCTGTAATTTTGTCCGGTATTCGAATAATTAAAGCGAGGATCGATGCTATTCCAAATAGCGCAGGACTTTATTGATGAGACTTGCTTAATCAACGTCCGTAATGGATTCCTCAGGCTTGAAATTATTATAGCTATGGTTTCTGTTGATATTTTTGTATCTATGTCTCCATATCTTTTTGATATTTTTATATCTATGGCGAATTTCACAGACTCCACCTGCTCACGCGGTACGCAGACCCGATAATGCCGATTTTGTGGTGACTCACCACACCACCAATCAAGTGCGGTGCAGTTTTGCACAGTACGTTACAGCCTTCGCTAGCGTTGCATTGCTCCACATAATATGTATTACTATGGCACCACGTGTTCAAAATACAGCGCGTCCGCGTGACAAACCACCCAACTGCACAGACAGTTGGATGCCGTACCATGTTGAAATACTCGGCGGATTACCTGCAAGGGGTAGTGTGTAAGAAGCAATGCGCCTGACCGCGCACCATGATGCTGGGTGATGCCGTATGAGACACGCCTTCATGGTTACCATTTGCAATTTTCTTACCTTCATATCAGATTTTATTGAAATATAATTGGTATTTTTTTATGTATACCTAAATATACAAAAAAACAATGAACATGGAAACGAACTTTCAAAAGATATTTTAATCCACTAAAATTACCAGTGAGCCGATAAACGCCGATAGCGAACACCTCAAAGCTATTTAAGTAGATAAAACAAACGCTTATGAAAAGATTTTATAAGTTGTCACCGAAGCACCAGATACTGTATCTAAAGTGCCAGATAATTTAAAAAATGACATCGTTATATTATTAAGCGAGTGTTCACAATTTTTTTATCGCTGAAACGTTACAAATGCATGCAGGAACGCGTAAGTGGCCACTCCTAAATGCGGAACGAATGAAATAAAAGCGTCTAATGGTACAGATATCGGACATTAAACCCGTCTGTTTTCGAGTGCGACGATAACCAAAAGTTATATAAGTAACAGCGTTGAACTTTGATATGTATGTTCGGAGAATAATAAAGTACACGTAGAGCATCCGCTGAGACTTGGAATAGCAGAACTCGTAAATGCACTTAGTGCTAAGGGAGACATAAAAGATGCACTCGATCTATTTAATGTTACGTGGGCGGGAGTTCTCGAAACTAAAGTGAAGTCAGATGACACGTGTGGGGTTTGAACTCCAAGGTCTGGTGTCGAGGGACGTGTTTTTTGTGATGACGCATGGCTAATTAATGGGGAAGGATCAACCAATGTGGTCTGATTTTAAAGCTAGAATGACTACGAATGTGTCAAATGTAGCAGATGTTAATAACAGTCTCCATTTGTAACACTTTACATGCCTGCATTAGTAAATTTAAATATTATTTAATTTTGTACGTCACGTGTAAAATATTTTTAGCTCATACATACTATTATTCTTGATAAGACTGTACAAAAGAAAACAAAAATACAATTCATTTCAAATTGCACCAGTTCCAACATTAACATGTATACAAACAATACTTTACAAGGTGCAAAAAGCTCGCTGTATTCTTTGAAAGACTGCCGACAAATTCTCACCCCAGTCACAGACACAAAGCTGGACCACACCCACAAAAAATGCTTGAATAGCCACCTTTGCTTGAAATGTAACACGATACACACAAAGAGTAGTCGAGTGCCAGTCAAGAGGTTCCCAAACAAGATAATCCCTTTGTTAGCCGAGTTATAATGGAGTCTCCGGAGTCTCTGCTATTATTTTCTGTTTCATTCATGCAGGCAGCTGCAAGGTGTGCCCGAGTGGCCGTTTCCGATTTCAACGTTAATGGAAATCCGATTTTTGCATTAGCGAAATTGTCTTGGATTTTTTGCTAAATTTTAATATTAAAAGTACATTTAGAACGTTATGTTGTGTGCTTTCGTGCAGTGAGTTGGGTGAAGTTGGCTAAAAGCATTTATTTTTAAAAGAAAGTTACACTGGGGCCGAGTAAGAGTAACGTAATATCTGACTTCAGATCAGGGGTAGAGTAATAAAAAACTGAAAAAGTTGACCAAGTCTCGTATTGAAAGGTACAGAAGGTCCCGCTTCTTTGTCTAGTGGAATATGATTAGAATGTAGTGAACACCTATTACTAGAAGAAGGAATTCTGATGTAGTGCATACATATTAACTCCATATTATAGTGGGGTAAGTTGGGAGGAGATTGATGATAAACTTGAATTTAGTTTTAATTATTTCCAACTAAAACTATAACATCAGTAGCTAAGTTTGAATACCATCAATCTAGATGTTTAAACTAATGCAATAATATTCCTAAAGCCAAACTGATGTGATTCGTCCAAATTGCAACCTTTTTTTAGACAATTACTAAACTGATGGATAGTGCCATTGTAATAAAGGCGAATATTTAAAATTCACCACAGCTGGAAAGTTAGGTAGGCGTAAAGTATCGGCATTTGACAAATAGAAAACGAAAATTTCGCGGAGAGCCAGAGTGCAATTTTTGGAACTGCCCTTTGTTCAGTTCATTCTGTTCTTTAATAACGAATAAATTTACTACTGTCTAACCATGGTATGTGAAAACGCGTTCGATGATAGAAGAAGCTATATAAGGTATAGAAAACATCTCAGCTGATCATCACCATTGAGTAATGACTACGATAGTTATATTAGAACACTTATAAAATGATTCATTCTTTCGCTGTTTGGGAAATATTTTTTTGTTGATTGGAAGAATATAATTTACAGCAATATAATAAGGATACCGTATTATTTTATTGTTGTGTCGATGTTTCAACCGTTTAGCACTGAGATGGTCTCTGTTTGAAACATACGTTTTGGAATTCCATCACATACTCCAAATGTTATTTTGTGTAGTTATAGATGACCGGCTGAGGATCGACTGGCAATTTTGCCCTAAGCTAAATATGGGAAAGGAAGAAACCAATGACTAGCATGGACTTATACATTAAACGGGAAATTTTGCCCTGGTGAGTTTTAGCTCTTGCATCATCCAAGCTCTATCAATGAATCTTAATTTTCACACGGCAGTATTCCTGACCCACATTCGATTAACTAGTTCTCATTAACATTGGAGATACTTAGCAAGACAATGTTATATGTACAAGGCAGTCGTGACGCGATGGTACCCAATATGGTTTCAATAGACTACGAAACGTGTTACTGTGTTGTTGGTCGTGACGAGCGTTTTTTGTTTCACCTTTTTGTCCCTCTTCGATACGATGGTAACCTTTTTTGTCGTACCTTTAGTTATATGATTCAAGATTAGGTGCAAACTCTTCATTTTTTCTGCGCTCTCTCAAGTTGAGGGTCGAAGATAACGTTGAAAAATGTCGTCTGCAGAAAGTTTCAACCGGAGTAAATTTATGCTTAGTAGGAGTAAGGTGATTTAGAACTTTTTAAGTTAGGTCCAAATGACTAGGGAGTAGGTTCGTGTTTCTAATTGCAGACTGTCTAACTATTTATTTTTGAGTTTCGGCAATTCTAAATGTGATTTCTAGATTTAACATATTCGTACCAGTGAGTTTAACAATTGGATTCAATACTGATACGAAAAATATGAAATTGTTTTTAGTAGATATTATATTTTCTATTTGTAAATGACTTTCAAAATTAAGTCACAAATGAGACGATGCGGTACAATCAGAATACAATGATATAACAAAACATGACAAGCACCAATAAAACCTTAAAAGCTCGTCCCATTGTCCCCAAGTAGAAAAAAAGACTTACCATGTTTACTGTCAGCGGTGACCACGACCACCCATAGCAAGAGGAACGCCACTGTCCCCCCCACCATCTTCATGTGCGCAAGGGCATCACCTAAAACAATATACAGTGTTTGAGTAAGCGAAAGCTGACCAATATTTACTTCTTCGATTCGAGAGCATAGTTGGAATAGCAGGTGCTTTTGGACTGTCTAGTAGACAATGATTATATATATTACTTTTTGTCATATACAATTATGAAACTTTTGGTACTTGTCAAGCTGATAAAAACGACTTCAACGTTTTTAGGATAGTTTTTTTAAAAAGCTTTTATTTAACTTGCAATATATGTATGTATGTATTTATGTTTGTATGTAAAATAATAATAAAATATATATGTGTATGTATGTATGTTTGTTTAGGTCAAATCTTGCAAGCTGAATTAGAACCATTTCCTCTTATCCTACTGAGTTGAATTTTTAGATGTTGGTATTATTTTTATGGTAAACATGACCTCAATCGACATCCAGGATTATATCCAGATAAAGGGACTCTTCAAGGGTCAACAGCACAGACACCAAATTTTTTGTACGCATTTTATTATGATAGCAGTTTTTAAATTTTACCATGAAATGGTCTCTAGATAAAGGAACTCTTCAACGGTCCACAGCACAAATACGAAATGTTGTGTACGCTTTTTATTATGGTAGTTGTAAATTTCACCATGTCATGGTTACTGTATAAAAGCTTTTATTTAAACGTTATTTAAATTACTTACTTGAAATTTGACACTGTTCTAAAATGGTGGATGTAACCACTGATACGTTGTACCTACTTTATTTACATGATTAATGGTTTTCGGTTGATTGATGTAAATGGTGTTTATTAGTTTAAGAAATTTTTACTATACATTTTAATTGCCATGGGAAGTTACCACGATAAAATACCTCTATGAATATATTGACGAACTTGCATGTAAAATAATATCGGTACAAAAATTCAACCAACTGACTTTCGAGATTTTGTAACACAAACTCAAAAACAAGTTTCATAGTAATAAGTATTATTTTATTTTCATAAGCTGGGTATAAAATACCCATTTTTTGATATTCTGGTTATGTTAAATGCTACTAAAACGCAGTCGTGTTTGTTCTGTGCTAAAAAGAGTCATCTAACCCAATCTCCGTCATTCCGTAGTGTAATAATACCAATAGGTGGTCATCTGGAGCTTCTGGGTGTCAAACTCACAGTGAACCTGAATGTTGGGTCTTACATTGAATCCAAAGCCAAGGTAGCTGCAAAAAAACTTGGTATTTTGTGTAAGGTTAGGCGGTACTTGACGCCGGGACAGCTTTTGAATCTTTATCAAGCACAGGTCCGATCTTGTATGGAGTACTGCTGCCACCTCTGGGATGGTTCTGCCAAGTATCAGTTCAATGCTTTGGATTCAATTAAGATACGTGCTATAGTAGGTTTATTGGGGATGACACTCTGGTAAAGAGTAAGCTTCAATGTCTGGCGTATCGACGTGAGAGCTAAAAAGGGTGCCTAAGAACTGCACAATCTGATTCCCCCATAACCTTTGCATCGCGATCGACCCACGACGACCGAAAAAGCGCCACCCTTTTATGGTCGAAATACCTCGCACAAGAACGAAGCGTTACGCTTCTTCATTTATTATAAGAATTATTATTGCAAAGGAGTGAAATGCCCTGATCAGTGTTTCCGGTAAAATATAACCCAAAGGTTTGTTCAAATCAAGAGTGTATAGGTATCTACTAGGCAAGCGTGCTACACCTTCGACCACATCATCGCTTTCCATCAAGTGAAATCGTGGTCAAACAATTGCCAAAGTCCGAAATAAAAATAAAACTTGCCACTGCAATAAAAACTTAATCAATAAGTTTTTATCGAGCGATAAAAACTTATTCTGGGGATAGATTTAAGCATATTCTTATCACAATATCCTGAACTTTCATCGCATTAGTATAATTACAGAGAGAAAACGGCTCAAATGCGTGATAACTGCATATGTTTAGTTGTTTAAAAGGAGAATGGTGACACTAAAACATATTTGTAGTTCCATAACAACTCAAAACAAAACGCAAGATCCTAAACTAAAACTTCGCTACTAACTTACAAACAAGCCTAAACTAAATTCATAAATTATAAGAGCTTAAAACAAAAAAAACAGACGTCGCCTTCGCAACGCCTTTCATAAATTACCCTTACTCATAACTATCGCAAAACATGAAAGGAGCCAAAGCCCATTTTTCTGATAGTCATAATTTTGAGAACAAGCCCACTATGTCATTAGTTGTCTGTCCGTCTGTTACTGGCTTTACGTGCCACCGCACCGTGACTAATTGGAGCCTTTTTGAGCGATTTAGGGAAGAAATAAATGGAGGTGTGGAAAAAAGTTTTAATGGACATGATAGTGGTCCTATGGGCGGAAAAGAATATTGTTGGGAGTGATTTTTGAAATATTGAGAAACGATTTTGATTGGTTTCGATATTGGAAGCTTCCTGTTTGGATTAATTATTTCTGTAACTGTATTGTAAAACTTTCATGTTAGTAATAGAAGGTATCTTTTACAAATGGTAACAGTGTTTACGAGTTCCACGAACACCGTGACTTGGTAACTTGAACTTTAATGGGATAGGCACTAGAACCAGGTTAGTGCCAGAATTTTAATTGTAACTACCCTACTGCGGAACCATTAACTGGAAACTTTGTGGGAAGTAAACGAACGCTAACGTAACTTTTACTGGTTATAAAGCTATTACTTATTTTCAGGACTACTTATTCAAAGGTCAAAACACAAAATGATTTATTGTAAATATGCAACATTGCAGCACTTTTACATGTCCAAATCTTAAATGTCATCTAAATAACGAGTTTTTTTTTTATTAAAAAGAGACCATATCAATTAATTAGGTCACCATTACCATTTCATGTGCCCAGAGTTGAATCACAGGAAAAAGAAATAAGTAATAACCTTCTGACTCTACCGGTGCTTCAGAAATACGCTGTTATATAGGACCACGGGAACTAGGGGTGTTATTTTTTGACAATGCATTTTTTTATTATTGTATGTTAACTGAATTTTTCATAAGTATACATATTTACATGTCAAATTTATAATTGCCAATATGTCATCTAAATAAGAAGTTTTTTTTTATTAAAAAGAGACCAAATCAATTAATTAGGTCAACCATACTATGAGTTTGAAAAGAAAATTTCCATTTCATGTGCCGAGAGTTGAATCACAGGAAAAAGAAATAACCTTCTGACTCTACCGGTGCTTCAGAAATACGCTGTTATATAGGACCACGGGAACTAGGGGTGTTATTTTTTGACAATGCATTTTTTTGTTATTGTATGTTAACAGAATTTTTCATAAGAATACATATTTACATGTCAAATTTATAAGTACCAATACACCCCAACAAAAATTGGGATAATTTAATAATAATACAATGACAAATAAAACTCCAGGCTGGACCAGTCCCCACAAGTAGCACCGGTTTTCGAGTGTAACTCTGACTTGTGTGTCAGGCATCACCGCCCTTCAACCATATTAGAGAGAAGGGAGTGAGTGTGGGAGCGGTGTGACGGGTCACACCCATCACACAGCTCCGCCGCTTGTCAAGACATTTTAGTGAGCATGCCAAACGGAACACTGTTGCATTGGCAATAATGTCCGTCCTTCTTATTTTTTATTACTTTTTATTTGCGTCCCAGGATTTTACTCGCGTGGACCATTAATATGGATGATGATAATGAAAAAGTATCCATATACACAATTTCATCAAAATCCGTTCAGTTCTTTCAGCGCCGAGTGGTAACAAAGATACATACACAAAAAACATTCGTATCCATTCTATCCTTCGAATGTTCATACTAATATTATGAAAACGTAAGTAACTCTGTATCTCTGATGTTTGTTACGTTTTCACGATTAAACTGCTGAACCTATCTTGAAGAAATTTGGTATGGAGATAGTTTGAATAACATAGGATACTTTATATCACGATAAACAGAATGTCGTGCTGACGAATTCGCGGGCAATAGCTTTTTTATAATATTTATTAGATTAGACTAGATAGGTAGGCTAGCGTTTGGCCATTAGGTATATCATCTGGTGTAAAATGATGATGTGGTCAATGGTGCTTCACATGTTACGCCTTGAACGGGACTGGCTCTCAATTATACCGGAATAATGAAATTGGCGGCAGACTTTCTGCTTGACGGTGATAGCAAGCCAGGCGGACATTATTACACCCTACCCTACTACCAAGGTCTCAACATAATCATCAGCGCGTATTCGCCCACTGCTGGACCTATAAGGGTTCTCCTTGTGAATGCCACTGAGCTCGATCTTCGGCCTAAACGCACGCCGTCTTTACGCTCGTTTACACTAACGGTTGTCGGTTCATCGAGTTTTTTTATTACTTTCTAGCCAATCGTTTGACAACGATCTTATTTGAAGGGAAGCGATGATATGGTCTAAGGTGTAGCACGATTGCCTAGAATATACATATTCACTTTAGACTTGAACTCACCTGGGTTATAAACCGGAAACACTGACGAGGGCTGAGCATTCCACTTCTATGCAGTTCTTATAATAAATGAAAAAGCGAAATTTTTGTGCGTGGTATTTCATCCATAAAATGTTGCTTTGACGATCGTCTGGTAGCAGGGTGATGGAAAGGTGATGTGACCCGGCCCATTGCTACTTCAGCTTGCTCATTCTTTGAGCTATGTCATTTACAATGGTTTCTGGTGGATCATCTCATTTCGGATTATGTCCTTTAGAGAAACTCCGAGCACAGATCTCTCTATAGCTCGCTGAGCGACATTACTAAGTTAAGTTACCACGTTTCAGCTCCGAAGGTTTATGACAAGATGAAGCACGCGTTGGAAACTTTCGTCACAAGGCACTGTGGTATAGACGACGAGAATACTTGGCGTAATTTACCAAATGCTGCTCATCCCTGCTAAATCCTCGTATCAGCTTCCCTTAACCTAAAAAACCTTATGATACGTCACCAATGTATCAAGGTTTTTTTTGTTTCACCGAAAGCACAGAAACATTTTGCACGATTAGTTGGTTGCAAAGAGAAGTCTCTATTAGTTGGTTGGTTGGTTGGCTTAATGACCGATCTCACAATCAAGTGAACTACCAACACATCAAATCGGGTAATTTAGTGTCGTTTAATCTTGGCTAGGTCTTTCCTGTTAGTGGTTCAAAGTCATTAATAGATTATGTCTCTACTTTACTATGAAAGTAATGCTACCAACATTACAAAATCAGGCGACAATTCAAAGCTTCTCAAACAATCTTATCAAAAGAACAAACTTATCACTGACCACCGCTGCGATACCCACACGGTAGTGACTAGGGTTGTCAGAGATAGACTGACATTTCGGTTACGGATTAAATTAATTTTACTTAGGTATTGGTTTTGGTCTTGAAACTGATGAAACGAGCAGGTAGTTTTCCTAATGGTAAGCGCCACGCATTTCCATTACAATTACACTGCCTGTAAAAATCAAAATCATGCGCGTCATTGCACCCTGAATCTCAAATGCCCAGTAATTTGCTGGATGCTTGCACTATAAACCAGAACAAAGTAAAGTTTGCATATTACCTTGTCACGAGGCGATCCTTGGGTTTGGGTTTGTTCCACTAGCCCAGGGACCAAACCTCAGTGGACAACGTAAAAGTCTAGGAACAATTAGGAGAACTTGGAGGTTTTCATAAACAACGGCTTCTTCTTCATGGACTTGTTGTAGTAGAAGATGACCATGCACAGAGATAGCTGGCCTATCAGCAACGCGTGCAGTACTCTGCTAGTCGAGCTGGTCCTTCCTTACTGAACACGAACACGCCCCAAGCTAGAAGTCAGCATTTTGGTGGGCATTCTATCGGCCACTATTTTTGGGAAGTGGAATTTACGCAGTAACTAAAACTACGAGATATAGGTAGATAAATAATAATTTATTTACAACTTTTTATTAGACATTTTCTTAAAACCTCGACATGAGCCAAAGCCATGACAATGTAGGAACGACAGGTTATTTGAATTTAGAATTAATAATGGCAAACTATCAAATGGAATAAAATGGATTATGAAAGAAGTAAGAATTTATGAAAGAGGTTTCACATCGTCACAACCTTGTACTATTATGTATTCTGTGATATTACTGCTGTATGATATAGTTGTTCAAAGTTATTAAATCACAGGTTTTCCGTAAAATAATGTAACACTAGCAACATTACAAAAGCACGCGACAATCGAAGCTTCTCAAACATTCTTATCAATATATAAACAGAACAAACGTATCACTGACCAGGCGCCGCGGTACCCCCACGGTAGTGACTAGGGTTGTGAAGCTCTATTGACATTACAGTTTTGGTTTCAATTACTTCACACTGGTATTATAAACCAGAGAAGTGGCCACTGTCGAAAACAGGCCAATCAGAGCTTAGAGTTTTTAAAAATGAATACGTTCTTATTGTACGGAAAATGCGTGAGGCAGAACTCCATACATTAGAACTGACAGTCCATACAAAACGTCATAAAATGCATAAAAACCGACTACCGCCATCTATCTTTTGTCTTTAGATATATATGTTTGTGCCTCCTTCACGCTCAAATGGCTGAACAGATTTGGAGGAAATCTGGAACTAGGAGCTTATATCCTAGATCAATACAATGGCTACTTTTCATCCTCATCATCATCCATCATCATAGACCACGTAAATGAAAGAAGGGGGCGCAGCTAGTTTTTTATAATTTATATATATCTGCAAGTATTCGATAATTTTGGTTAAAGATTAGTATTATAAAAGCTTTTATTTAACTTCACTTGTATCTATCTATGTATTTATCTATGTATTTATCTATGTATGTATATTGTCTGTTCTGAAATCTTGCAATACAAATTTTGAGCTATTCCCGATTAGCTATCTGGATAAAACTTTCAGGGTAGCTCACAAACCGATGACAATGCCATAAAAAAGAAAAAACAAAAAAAAAAGTTACAATGGAAATCCAAAAAATTAAAATACATTAACAGTGAAAAGTAAAAAAATAATAAAAAAACTTAAAAACGTAAAATTTACAAAGCAACAAAAAAAAGAACCCGTAAAAGCTTTCTTTTTTTCTTTTTTTTTTTAATTAAGTTGTCTGACAGTATTTTCCAGAAATAGCATAAATTATGCGTACGTAATGGAATTCAATTCACACGTAGAAATCTATAGTTAGCTTTTGGTGGTATGGGTCTTTGATGGAAAGTATCAAAATATTAATGTCCACAGGAAATACGGCCAGTTTGCGGTTCAGTTCAGTCACTGGCCTTTCACTAGCCTTGTGTACGAATATATTTGAAGACACTCACTGAATTGTCTTTAAATTCGTACACGAGACCTCGTGTCCGGTGGGCACTATTTAAGATACGAATCCAACAGTTTTTTACCGGTATACAGATATGCATGACATCCCTAGTGCACCACGACCACCAATAAATAATGATAAGTGTGCTGATAGCACGTGTCGACAAGATTACCCCAGATTAGCGTAATATGTGTCCATTAACATGATTCATGCCCCATTCTTCGGTAAGCTCGCCTTAATCAAGAATTATTTTTGTAAGCTTAGGGTAATGGGTTGTTCAACGGTAGTTCACATGGTGAAGGGAGGGTAAGCAACATATCATAAGTAAGGTATAGTTAAAGTTTTTGTCCCTGACTGACAAGTCAGGGACAATTTTTAAATAGTTTTAATAGAGTTTTTTCGACGTTCTCTATTGGAACTTGTTGACTTTTATCGACAGAAAATGTTTATTAATTTTCATCTAAATTGAACCAGTAGTTATTTTTTGAAATCAATTTTAAATACATTTATATTCAAAGAATCGTTCATACAGATAGTTGTGGATATTCTGGTATGTTGTTGGTGATTTCATTTAGGTTTTTTTATACAATGCTTTAAGTCTAGGTATGTTTTTCATATAAATGCCTGTATTCTTCGTAAGATTTACAAAATATTGAAATTACTCAAATCTGCTGTACTTGATTGATTGTGTTTTTAATTGTCTGCGTCCCACGGTTTTGCCTGGGCTGTCATTTTTTCCGAGATAAAGATTATCTTAATTAATGTTGTTCCTGGACTTATGTACTAGCTACTGTACTAGCTTTCGCCCGCGACTTTGTCCACGCGGAGTACAGTTTATCGCGAAAAAAAAACATCTTATGTACATGCAAAAGTTTAGCTCCGACGCTCTTGATGCTTTTTGATAGACTTTGTTATTATTTCGTTTCCATGACAACCGTTCTTTACTGCGAGTAGTCAACATTTTCCAGTTTTCCACTGTAACATTAAAAAAATCTGAGATAAATAGTATCCTTTGTTGGTATCTATACTGTACAGTACCTATTTACAAAGTTGCATCAAAATTGGATCAGCCATTCTGGCCCGAAAGCTCCCCAAAAACAAACAGACGTTTTATTTTTATATATTGGTGTACATGGATTTGTTCGAATCCCTAAGAAATTTGATGAATTCACGGAAGAAGACGATTCGACGTTGATATTAAACTTTTCAGAGGGCCATAAAATCTAAAATCATTAATGTCAACTTAACTAACCAACTTACTTTTTTTGTGGATGCAATTCTATCTAACTTAGTAATTGTCTGTCATTTATCATTTCACTTAATCAGTTTAGAGATTTGTGATCAAATCAAAGATTTGTTTAGGGAAATGATACGAGTAACTTCGAATCGTTATTTTAACATCTACCATGAATTTAGCGGTCGGAGGAAGATCACATAAAAACTAATTTCAAGCTTTAATTACCCATAAATAGATGTTATTTCTAAATGTTGTTGATGATGTTGTTTTTTGTTTTTTTTTACTTTTCGAAAGAATTATTAAGTAATTTTGTACAATTTCTAATACATTGAATAGTTTGTCACGCAACCGATTTCCAATATCTCTCTGAGCTACCAGCTACCCCAAAATGAAGTTTCCTCCAATAATCCAACCGATCTCCCTCACGTCTCCAACAAACCAACTTTCTGACTCCAAACCACGGGACCTTGTAACGCTAAACTGTTTGCACAAGCCATTGAGCTAATGACGAAGAGCAAATAGGTATTAACCGTTAATTCGGTTTACGGATTATCTCTGTTTGATCTATTCATTGGTAATTTGTGAGACCTCGTTTCTTGGATTGTATAAGCTTTTTGATGTCCGATGCTTGGTCATTGTTGGATTGTAAGCATATTTTACATACATTTACACATACACACCCAACGGAAACCTACTCATACAAATAAATTCTCTCATGATCTTCATTCTCTGATGAATTATTGTTGGCTTGATTCCTAAATTTTTCCATCCTACTTCCTTGTTTTTTTACACTAATTGGTTTTAATTATTCCTAACGTGTCATCTTTTCGTGTTCCTAATAGCGATGGTAGCCTAACGGTTCAATAGTGCAACTTAGAATCCAACGGTATCGGGTTCGGTAGTGGGCTCAGCTTCTATATATTTTCTAAGTTATGTGCGGTTTTCCATCGCTCCTTGCGTCGGAGGGTACGTTATGCTATCGGTCTTGGCTGTCATTGATTAATAGCATTTGTTGAGCCATGTCAGAGGCCCTACGGTTGCCTGCCAAACTCTGACACTTAGAGGCCAGCACTACCTCATTAGACAAACAACAAACAATCCTTGTCTAGGATTCCGAGATCACCACAGTTTGATTTAACAACTGTACATTATCAATATATCTTAATTATAGTACACTAATTTTTTAAACAATTGGAAAACAAATGTATCTGCCGAATACAAAATGCAAAGGATTAAGCACTTTAATATTAACAAATAAATAATTACTTTATTAGTGGTAACGTGCACGCCAATTAGGGCTGAAAATATGTTCTCATCAAGTTATCGAACCAAATTTAATTATGATTATCTTGGTAAATTTCTTGACTACAAAATTAATTGTCAAGAATAAATATTTTAAAGCGAGCACATTTCATTGGTTTACATTAATCGATACCCAGAAACATTGTTTGTACTTCTAATACCAAGAAGCATATTGCGTCACAGTGTTTTATCGAGATATGGGCAGCTTCCGTCAGCCATTATGCTTATCGGTAAGGATTTTTTTCCTAAATGCTTTTCATTAATTTATAATCAGGAATCAAAAAGTTTGAGCAAATCAGCTTCCATGAACTGAAAGTTTACAAATATTCATTGGTTCATATTTACAAACAAGACGTGTGATTAATAAAAATAATAACGGTTAAAGTAATGGAAAACATGGAAATACTCTGTTTCTGTTATAAGTATCACTCTGGTCATAAAATCATAATCAAAATTTGTGAAAAATATGTTCCCTGTATAAAAGCGATAAATTTCGTTTAACAAATGATAATAAACAGTGTTATAAAGTAATTATTAGTTAAATGTATGGTAGTACATATAAATGTATGTTAGTTTAATAAAAAAACATCAATCTCTGTAATCAGACAAAGCTAGATAGAAACAAATAAATTGCTCATACAACGTTGTAATTTTTATAAATTAATCATATTTTATTGTATCCATTGTTTTACTCCGGTCATTTTTATCTTTCAACAGCTTCATTCATTCTAATACCCGAAAAAAAAACTCAAATTAGATCTACCACGATTCTGTAATAATACGTTTGCAGAACATTAATTTTCCTGCCGGATAGTTTATTTTTTCTTGTCAGTTACTTATTTTTTCCGCAGATACTTTTTGCTGCCATCAATTTAAATGATTCGCATTACCATAATACTTAATTTGATACACAAATGAATTAATTCTTAGAACATTATATACTTTTGTGTTCGACAAAAAATGACTTCATTCATTGTAGTTGCGGAACTAGCTGTGCCCGTGTGGTCATTTTCTGAGATATGATGATCATATGTGTAACTAACTGTGCCCGCGACTTCGCAGGCGTGGTCATTTCTCTAGGCTAAAAGTACTTTGTGTGCAGGACCTAAATACCAATATACCAACATTTGATCAAAATTCCTTCTGTCGCCAAAAATATTTTTATCCATTGCTCGGCTTCTACTCATCAAATTGAAATACCAACACCACCAGTTTTTAAGTGAAAACCCAAGCTGTTCAATAGTAGAAACCGCATAGCAATAAGTTTAGTAGTTTTGACGTGACGTGTGAACAAACATTCAGACAAACAGAAAAAAAAGTTATATTCTTGTTCAGTAGATTATTTTAAGTTCCCCTAACCATTTCTTTTAATATTTTCTTTGTACAGATTTTTTGGTACCTTCTCCGTTCTGCTTTATTATAAGTTTAGATAGATAGAGAGATAGATTTCAGAACCAAAATCATCAAACTTCGTTGAGACCTCAAATGTTTTTTTTTAATCAATTTCTCGACTTTTACTCATCGGATTGAGATACCGAGTGCACCAGTTCCTAAGCTATCAACCAGTGAAAACAGCCTTGGAATCGGTTCAGTAGTCTTTACTTGATAAGCGAAGAAACAAACAGACACCATTTAATTAATGGTATATTCTTGTTCACTAGCTTATTTTAAGTCCCCTAGACCATTTTCATTGCACCGACTTTTTTTCTTACTGATTTATTATAAGTATAGATAGATGAGGTAAGGAGCTAAAGGTAAAAGAATCGTTCAGATTTCAGGTGATGTTTGAATTTAGAGATTTCGCGATAGTAATTTAAACCAACGACCAATATTGAAGTTGTTCTATTGTAAGTGTCAACATACAATTACAAATTCTTATACAACTTCAAAATTTTATAATTTTTCCAAATGATTAATTTGGATTGTGACGTGACCCAAACCTGCACTGCCAGTTAAGCCACAGTAACCAAAACACTGTCAGTTAATTTTATAGCCATCTTACGGGGACGATATCCAAATTCTTCCTTTAGAAAAAAAATATGGATTCGCCAAGCAGACATCACTAAAAAAAACATGTTTTTTTTCTTCTAAAAGTATATTGTGTTTTTTTAAAGATGAGACTATAATTATTATTAAGTCTAAATTAACGTCCGTGTCATCCCAGGCACCAGCTATTCAATTAATTTAAAGGTACGTAGCAGGTATGCAATGCACGTATTAAGTTTTACGACGTTGTCTATAAAATTCAATTAAAGTTCTTGCCTTGGCCGAGATAGAAGGGCTATACCTTTTGATCTGTCTTTAATACATTGATCACTTTTCGAAGGTTGATCAAAATTAAGGTCATTTGTGTCATGGTATAGATTTATTTAGCTTAAGAGTTTTTACGTGTACTTTGTAAGAAATACCTTAATTAAATTCAACGATTCGGTATTTGTGCGGATCATGTCAGATTTGTTTGGTCAGAAGTGATTTATTGACTTTGAATTCCTTTGGAATAAACTATGATGAAACTTATGCCATGTTTTCAAATCACTAGGCATTTTCTCTACTACATTACAAGTAGGTACATGATCTATATACTTATAATAAAACTGAAACGGGTCCAATTCTGTACATTGAAGATATTTAGGTTTTTTTTTGGAGGGAAATCTATATTCGATACTGAAGCCAAAACTGTTTTTTTTTTCATTTTTGTCTGTCTGTCTGTCTGTCTGTCTGTCTGTCTGTATCTTGGCCAGGCATCACGCTGAAACTACTGAATGAATTTAAATGAAACTTGGTATTATGTGAGTTCATACTACGAGGTAGGACATGGGATACTTTTAATCCCGAAAAATTAAAGGGTTTCCGCAGGATAGGTGTTGAAAAGTATTTAAAAGAACACGTATCATGCTGAAACCACTGGACGGATTTTGTTGTAACTTGGCACAGTCATACTTTATATAATGGGTAAAAATTGAGAATACTTTTTATCCCGAAAAAATAAACAGTTCCTGTGGGATAATGTCCAAAATTCTGTAAATTGACGATATTTTGTAATTTTTTTTGGAGGCCGTTCTATATTAAATACTAAAGCCAAAACTGTTTTTTTTTTACTTTTGTCTGTCTGTCTGTATGTACCATGGCAGCGCATCACGCTTAAAATACTCAATGAATTCAAATGAAATTTGGTATGATTTGAGTTCATACTTCGAAGTAGGACATTGGATACTTTCATCCCGAAAAATGAAAGAGGTGAAAAATTATATAAAAGAATACGTAGCACGCTGAAACTATTGGATGGATGTTGATGCAACTTGATACTGACATAGTTTATAAGATGGGTGAAAATTAGGGATACTTTGTCCCGAAAAAATAAAGGGTTCCTGAGGGATGTGGGTCCAAATTAATGTTAATATTATAAATTATAAATAATATTTTTTGGATTGTTCTCTATATCTGATACTGAATCCAAAAATGTTTTACTTTTTATTTTTGTCTGTCTGTCTGCCTGTTTGTTCATATCTTGACAGCGCATCGCACTGAAACTACTGAATGAATTCAAATGAAACTTGGTATGATTTGAGTTCATACTACGAGGTAGGACATTGAGTACTTTCATCCCGAAAAATTAAAGGGTTTCCGCAAGATAGGGGTTGAAAGTTATTAAAAAGAACACGTATCACGCTGAAACTACTGGATGGATTTTTTGTTGCAAATTGACCAGTCATATATCTATACTTATAATAAAGCAATAGGTACGAAAAAGGCTGTACAAAGAAGATTAATAAAAAATGTTCTTGGGTGCTTAAAAAGCTATTAAACAAGAATATAACATTTTTTTAATCGTGTCTTTCTGTCTTTTTGTCTGTATGTTTGTTTGTTCACGCATCACGTAAAAACTACTGGACAGATTGCAATGCGGGTTTGTTTAAAAACTGGTGTAATTGGTATCTCAACCCGGTGAGTTAGAAGCCGAGCAATTGATAAAAGTATTTATGACGGCTGAAGAAATTTTGATCAAATGGTGGTATATTGGTCTTGGAATAGCACACTATGGTACTTTGAACCTGAAGAAAAGACCACGCGTGAGAAGCCGCGGGTAGGTACAGATAGTTATAAAATAAAAACGATTGAAATGATTTGAAAATTGATTCGATTTATTAACTGAATTCCAACAACTGTTATTAAACAAAACACTATTAATTATTATTATTATAAGTAGCGTCGTCTCAAAGCTAAGTTATGTTGGCCTATTTTGGCGTAGTAGAGTAAAATCCGAGTTATAATAAGTGATAAATAAACACTTTATTGCATACATTAAAAAGTAAACAGTAAGTACTTATACTTAGAAGAAATACATGTAGATTTATCTTGTACAGTCTTATCGCTGAAAGCGATCTATCTGTTCCAGACAAAAGGTCTTATCATATTTTAACAGTGTCGGGACTAAATTTTTGCGTCCACGAGTGCTGATTTATGAAGTAACTTTAGAAATGTAGTTAATTCAAGGACTGGTTCTTGGAATTTCCATACACACGGCCTCCGTGCATGCCATTGCCTAGAGTTTACAGTAAAGTTACAGTTTATAAAAATTAAGTCTTATTAAAATTTTGTTTAATTAACGTCTAAGAAAGTAATGAGTATGGCAAAGTTGCATGCGGGCGGGCGGCCGATGCCCGCAACGCACGTCGCGACGTTAATCTCAAACTTTTAGAAGAAGGACATCAAAATTGACCGGAAAAACAAAACTTCACCGGAAGTACACCGAAATTATCAGCATTGAGTAGCCATGAGTTACCTTTAAATACGAATAACACTCGCAATAGTACTTACCGAAAACAACACCTTCGTCGCACATTTTTTTCTAATTTCCTTTTCTTTCCATGATACAAAATTACCCCAAAGTGATATATTTTTAGTTTCACTTAAAATCTAAGATCCGAATGTAAACAACATTAAAGTCACTTCACCGCCTAAATAATAGATTTACCTATTTAACTTTTATCGATCAACATCATAAAACGAATCATAGCTATTGCATAAGATTAACGTTTTACGAACTTTAACTGTTTTTAAAGCTGCTTTAAGTTTAAGTTTATCTTGTACATTAGTTATATTTGATTCTGATTTTATCAAGATATCAAATGATATCTCAGCAGTTTCTATATGTAGAAGTTATAAATATTTGGTTAGTTTGTTTTAATATGTACAAGCTCTCCCTCTAGCTAGCTTAAGAGGAGAAAATCTAGTGACACTTAAAGCTCTACAATCTTTTTAGTATGGCTTCTACATTGATGGTGTCATTTACTTTGACTCCCATAGAAATTCAAAATAAATGATACCACTATTTGTGCTATCATAGCCATACCATCAACGTAACGAGCTTTCTTCTTCCTAATCTCACCATCTTCTCCACGTGACAGAGCATCATAATAGGGATCGACATTAGCCTATTTATGCTCTTGGACCCCTGGTACCTTATCATTCCTACCATCGCAATTGTTGATAGTAACTACTACCTAGTTTATGTCGTCGTAAAAGTTTGGTGCTCTGTAAGATTGTGATAGCTCCGTGACATAGCTATCGTCAAAGTCATTGAACATAAATCTTGATGTTATCATAAAACTCGCTCCTAATTGGTTGAAATACGTAATTCTGATAATTTGGAAAGTGAAGTAAAGAAGGGTACACGAGTATGTATAAGCTTTGATAAAAGCTCATGTCGTGCCTAAAGTAAAAAACTTACGTAAAGTCACGGACGGAAGAAGTATGAAATGAAAGGAAAATGTACCTACTTAGCCTAAGTATTTATAATATTAACATTGCAATACATCAGTATTGAAATATTTGTTTTTTTGGTTCATATATGCATTTTATGTAAAAATGAAAGTTGTTCGTATCAATAATAATTGTTAAAATGATTGCATGCCAAAAATATCATCAAAAAAATTGAATTCAAAGAAGACTTACAATATAATAGAAGCACAATCCACAACACATAAATTCACTGAAATCGTACCGCGTTAATCCACATAAGTCTAAGTTAAAATTAATACACAAACTGACGCAACAGTCACAATATCACACGCGGCGAAATTGGTTTCACTTCACGTATGTAAATGACACCAAGGAAAACTGTTTCCACAAATTCGCGGTTCGCGGTTCACGAAAACGAAGCGGCGGAGCTCCGAGCGACACGATCGACGCGCACCACCGCCGCTGTTTGACTAACTCCAAAGGGGACCCAGGCATTCGAGGGGAAGGGCGATCGGGGTGAAGGGGGAACCTCTCCAGCCGAAGAGATAACTTTTGATCTTTTTGGAGCTATAGAAGATTTTAATGATGCACTCACATCTGGAGATCGAACGGAAAAAGTTGCGCTAAGTGTTAATGCATGTCAAGGGCTCAGTAAAAACGACGTGCCAGAAAAATTGTAAAAGAGATTGCGGGTGACATTTTTAAAAATAGCCGGCTAAACAAATGTTCCTAACTGATTGGTACTAAAACTTGAAAAAGCTTTCAAGGACTTCTTCTCAGGATCTGGACAAAATACAACGAGCTACACTTATTATAATTTTTATATACGTATTTATGATGAGCTGTCTAGGAGCAGACAATATTGCGCAAGGCAGTTTTTGTCCCTGCCATCCGTGCACATGTCAGGGTATGAAGGGGCAAGCAGGTACAAAGGCTGATCTCAACCCCGCTTCAAGTTACAACGGCCTTAGATTAATGACGGGAACGTTGTGGAGTTAAAAACCCAAAAATTTACAACTGCTTTGTGTTCAACACCCAACAAAAGAACACAAAAGATAGGATCGGCTTCTGTTATTACCTTATCGTTTATCGCTCCGAGATTTCTCTCACTTTTCGAGTAATTCGAGATCCATTATTGAAGGGGATTTATTTTACGTGAAACCCTGATCTGCCACACAGATGTTTGGAAGGCGTACCGTTAGCCGGCATACAAATAATCATATTGTTAATCTCGAGTATTCTTCAATTGCATCTTTTTCAATTTTAAAAGGAATTTCTAAAGTTACAAATTGAAGATAATAATCTCCGGGAACCTAATTATTTTTCGATTTGTTACTTCTCACGTTATTATTACATTTTACAATAAGGAGTTCCTTCCGATCGGTTCATACCTCATTGGTTTTAAAGTATGAGATCATCGGTTTACTAATCCATATCCTGTATTAGTTTTGCTAAATTTATATACAGCAGAATCGATAATGATAGGACATTATGACCTGGGTCTTTGTACTGATATAGGATACTAAAGACATTCGTTGAGATTTCTTTCGCTACAATTCGCTTGATAAGCTAAATGCATTACAGAATTTGCCTCATAAGTATCTGCCCAATTTTAACAAAGTTTAAAGTCTAGGACGTTAAGAAACAATTGGTAGGTAGTGTCAGAAACATGGAGACACCGGCTTTGATTAATAACATCTTCGCTTGCCGCAAAACCACAAAGTATAAATCATTTAAAACAGTAGTAGAACGTTGAAATAAGGCCGCTTCACACAAGCAAGTCACGGATAGTAATGAGTAATGGATGAGCGTTCATTACTCAGCGAGACGCCCTGCAGTTTACCCGGCGTCTGTCATCGGGAGTCGCTTCGCGGTTCTCTAACGTCCTCATGTTCACTTGAGCAACCGCTTGTACCATGTGAAGTGCTATGAAAAAGTGTGAAACGGGAAACGTATTGCCGTACTTTCCGCAACTTTTTTTTTGTGTTTTGTAATATTTCTGGAACGTAATCCGCCAGATTTTTGTTTACTGTCATGTGAATACTTGCAATCAAAACCCCGATGAGTAATTTGCTTCTGAAAGTTGATAAGAACTTTGCGTAACTCATATCAGCAGTTACATCGTTGATAATTCTCCAAAATTCGATGCATCACTTTCGACAAAGCCTTTTGTTGTTCTCGGCATCGCGTAGCTACCGCGTTAATAATTTTAACAACCGTTGCGCGCGCAACTGTATACCATATGCGTACAGATTGCAATCTCAACTTTTATGGCTTTCTGAAATTTATAACATTCGTTGAGATTTCTTTCGCTACAATTCGCTTGATAAGCTAAATGCGTTACACAAATTGCCTCATTTTTTTACTTCTCCAAGCGTTCTGAAATTATTTGGAGATAATTAAAAGTCTTGGCGTTGTTTCTTCGCCGCTTTCTACCCTTCGCTAATTAAGCCATACAATTCGTCTGCAGGGGTCTAACCGCCGTTCTGATTGCTTGCGACCGCGGACTCCCAGGAATTTATTGTTATTCTAAGAGCGTCCACGCTTTGTACGTCCATCCGTCGCCATGCACTTCTTATTCCAATCGGAAATTTCTTTACGCGCACGTCCGCGCTTGCTGACGTATACTAGTTCCTTTATGGCCAATTTAAGCTTTTATCCCATTGAAATGTAGAAAAACGAAGTCTCGGAAGTGTGCAGTTGGACGAGTCGTGATAAATGCTCCATTCAGCGTTGATTTTAGTGTTCTGAGAAGCCGCGACTCCAGATAATAGATTGATATTTTTGATGCACTTAAATTAGAGATTGGATTTTCTAGAAAGTATTAAGGAACTATTTATATTCGTCACAAGTTTTGCAAGCTAAGTTATATTTGTACGAGACATTTACGTAACATGAAGGAGCGGCGATCTCTGCACAAAGACGATAAGTAACTATTTCGACAGATACAAGGCACTGCCCGGTCCAAAGTAAATAGCGACAACAAATTGTGACCATTTACACTTATTTATAACGACCCGTGAAACATTTGAATGGTTGTGCTGTACGTAATATAATTTTAGAGTTTATTATTGCGGGGCGTGCTGCAAATGCTTAAATTTATCCACGGACCGCTTCAGACATTCACTGTTATAGTTATAGCATAGCAAGTTTGAAATTATATTGTGGTAGACTGTTGACTCCGTGCCCCGAGCCAGTCCATCGCTCATAGCTCAATTCAAATAATAAAGAAAATTAATCCTAGCTTACTTCGTTAACTACCCACTTTGTTTGTTTTTCATTCTGCGCTCACTTGGATCTCTCGGTCGTGTTTTGAATCGAACGGTTTCCCCGTAAGCAAAGGGCCTCTAATATTCTACGTGACTTCTCCATCGATAATAGATCGACTGCTAAAGATTCCATTAAGCTTTTCGGGCTTTTTTGTCGTGTACTTGTCCTATTGTTAGAGAGAAATCGTTCGTAGCCGTTATGCTTTTCCGCGTTTTCCTCTCGTTCTATTTTATCTTTGAAATTAGCAAAAAGTTTGAACGTATTGCCTTTGAAATTGATAAATTCCCCGAGTAGTTCATCAGGACTTATTGTTTTATTGGCTATGCAATGCAATTTATCGATAAAACGGGTTCGTACACCGCGCTGCATCATCTCTTTATTGTCAAACAAATAGAGACTAAATACCGTCTAAATACGAGGTTTTTCTGCGGGATCTGCGGAAGAGAAATAAAAATGCCACCAGACTGTGGTTTTATTGTAGCTAATAAAATTTCCTGAGCTTCGATACAGAGGTAGTTTGAATTATAAACGCGTTACTGGGAGATGCGGGGTCGTGCGCTACTGTAGGGCTTGCCTCACGAAGTAATTTGTCTTGTGGTTTGCACAATTTGCATGTTACATTAATGCCTCGGGTTTCGTAAATTTTTAATGTAACCGCTCATTTAGCGTCCTATTTGTGTTTGGTTCTTCTGGTAATACGAGTGTCGGGTGGGGTTCTGATCTGATTAAATCTTGATCTTATCCAATGTTGTTCCATTACATTAAACTTAAGGAACATACTGACAATGAGAACAATGATCACTGAGGTAATATACATTTTCAATTTATAATGGTACGAGGAGCAAAAAAATGACTCATGGTCATAATAGATAAGAGTCCTGACATTAAAAAATAGTTTAGTTTCTATTTAGTGGTTCTACAGCATAGAAAGTCTATTCTATTGTCAAATTCAAAGATTATCCTTCTCCATTGTCGTCATTTCTCACAGACTAGCCACCGAACACAACTCCTCGACGACAAAATTACGAGCCGCCCGCAGCCAAATAAGAAATTTTCACACTCGCACCATCAATAACGATTGTCACAGCATTGTCCAGTTATTCATACTGCAAGCGTGCTCGCTATGAAATATAAACATGACTGGAAGCCCCGGGCAGGACGGAGGATCGTGGGCTACCGGTGCGGTCGGCTCACGACGCCATTTGTCTATCGCTTGCGGGCGCACTCCGCGCAATTTGCATCCACCAACCACGCCCAATGGCTTCCATACAATTGTTACTTCCAGACATCCGTATATCTACGCCATCGTCTATACATTTTTGATGTGCCTTTGCTTGGTCACGCGATTGAAGTCAGTACTTGATCTCATGCGATTGTCCCTTTTTGGAGCATAAACATGTTAAAGCTTGAAAGCTAGATTCAGTGACTATAATAGGCGCATGGGAAATTCTTTTGGAGAAACGGAGTAACATGTTTATAATATTCTCACAGCTAGGTCACTTTCCTTTTTTTTGAGAGAGAGAGAGAGAGAGAGAGAGAGAGAGGGAAGGAGGGAGGGAGGGAGGGAGAGAGAGCGAGAGGGAGAGAGGGAGAGAGTAGAGTTAATTCACGCTGCCCAATACAAGATTTAATGATGTCACATTCTCTTGATATCCATACATAAAAATAAAAATGAATGTTTGTATGTTTGTACTCTATGCGTTCCTAAGCCATTCATCAGATTGTGATGAAATTTTGGTAGCTTTTTCTGATGACGACCACATTTATGGGATTTATGGGTTTAAGAACAAAAAAAAGGTCTATTCAATGAAGAAAAAATCGGCATTGGTTTTCTTTCTTAAATTCTATGTCGAAGTGACAGGTGTCAAAGTTACACATGTCAACCCTAGGGTAATTCCATAAGGGGTGACGGGGATGGCAAAGTTTTCACTCGGGCGAAGCTGTGGGGCGCAGCTAGTAGGACATAAAACATATTGTTGTGTTCATGGACATACCATGACGATGTTTTCCGATACCGTTTTTGAGAGATGAAAATTCCTCATATAACTTTTGAAATCTATCATTGGTGCCAGGTCAAGACATGAGTTTCAAAACAAATGCTGCTGATCTAAACAAAATTTACAAGTATCTTTGCGACTACCTACCGCTCATTTCATAGCTAACATAGACATTAAGTCCAGAAATACTCTAAATCAGTAACCATTTTATAGCTAACGCAGCTAGTAAGTCACGTAACACTCCAAATGGGTAACCATTTTATAGCTAACGCAGCTAGTAAGTTCAGTAACACTCCCTAAGACCCTAAGGGTAACAATTTCATAGCTAACATAGCTAGCAAATCCAGTAACACTCCAAATGGGAAACTATTTCATAGCTCACATAGCTAGTAAGTCCAGTAGCACTCCAGTTGGATAACTCTAAGAATTTCAACCTCTTCCTCTCACTTTCTCCCTGAGCTACCGTTCCATATACGACAGGTTCCGTTTCAATATTCATTTTGATAGCATTTTTCTGTACTTAACTGAGCTGTAGCGAGTCAGAACGGCAATAAACGAGGAACTTCTGTTTGTTGTTTGCAGATGATCTTGTTGCGCGTTCTCATTTTGTAGGACAACATGTGTTGGTAAATCAATGGGAGTATTTTTATTTAACAAATGAGCGACGAGAGTTGTTAGTATCTTGCTCAAAACAATTCCAGAGGCACCCAGAACTCTGGAATGTGAAGTCTTACGTGGCACTCCATGTTCGTCATCCTGAGAGATTTATAAGCCGACTTCAATAAGAAGAATGTTCTAAATTTGACTTTATTTTCATGAACTATGTCACCTCATATATCCGAACATCAGACTCACAAAAAAAAACAAGATATAAACAGCTTAAAAAATTGGTAAAACGATGTCACTAACTGAGGTTTGCTCAGTAAGCCAAAGTTATTTTTTGTGCAATTAGAAATTTGTTCTCTTCTTTGTAGAGCTGCTGGTAGGTTTTGTTATTTACGCATAGCTTGCCATAAAAAAACTATCGAGTTGGTACCTTAATAACTATGCTTAGCTCCAATGAGATTCAGACACTGCCACTTATAATAAAAACAAGGATCGAGTCAAGTGATCAAGAGTTAATTAAAGGTTACGACTCTCCGAACATCACTAAATGAAATGAAAGCCTTATGTTTTAATCACTAGAGTATACAATTACGAGGCATATTTTGCAAAACCTATTTGCGATCAAATTATCAAACTTAAATATCTATATATAACAGTTTGAGAATTACAAATATTGGACATTATTATTTTCCTAAAGAGCCATGTCAAGAACACATAACATAAGGTAATAAAGTAATGTTATTAACTCAATGGTGGCCACAATACATTAGAAGTTTGTCAGCCAATTGGCTGCCTCATCATCATCATCATCTTCAAACATCAGCCTATATTCGTCCACTGCTGGATGTAGGCCTCTTGATAATCATCTAAATAACTTATACCGAATTTCATTAAAATCCGTTCTGCCGTTTCAGCGCTGAATGCTAGCATAGGTACATACTCACACACGAACTCTGTCATTTTGTAATATTAGTGAAATCTATGTGATGCACCATATTCGCGACAGTAGAGATAATGTCGTTTCTCGATGCAACGGTCACATGATAAGAGCTTTTAACGCGAATGTGCGGAGAGTAATGTGTTTATCAGTCTATGTACGAGTAAGTATATACGTTTCTTCTTTTTTAGAACAGTATAGACCAAACGCGTAGACCGATTTTGATGATTCTTACGTCAATCGATTTTTCTTAACCTAGCAAGTGCTACTATAGACATGACAGTAATCAAAACTCTATATGGCGACACACTGTGAAAAAGAAAAAAAAAGTCGATGAAAAAGTGAAAAAGAAGAAGTAAAGTGAGTAAGTAAAGTATAAGTGAGTGTTAAGTGTTGAATAGGTATTATTTGAAAATCATCTATAGGTAATTGTTATCATTTTTCATTTTGAATGACCATTTAGGATCTCTACTGTCTAGAACTATTTCAATTTGGTTAGCAACCATTCTTAAATTTTTGATTCATTTTAGTTTTGTTTGCAGTCGGTTTTTTAGCACACTTGTTTGCGTATTAATTAATCAAACGTTCTCTCAGTAGAAATACACTCTCTCGAATATTGTCGCCTTGTAGGAGGTAATAATATTAGAGACTTCAAATTTCATAGTGTGTGTATGTATGTGGCCGGAGGTTCCCAGAGGGTCGGTCCACCGGCTCAAAGGAACACTCCAAACAACACTATATTTACAGGACCTAAGTTGATAAAGGTGAAAGCTGTAGACATTAGTAGTTTCTTAAAGATCTGGATATCAAATAATTAACTGGAGTCTATGAGTTTACACTCTGTGGTTTTATTTCAATTATAGACTAGTAATTACAGTATTTACAACTTATTAAATTTTTAGTACGTTTTATGCACAATAGAATATATTATTTATAAGCAATTATATTATATATTAGGTTATAAAAATATAAGCAATTTAGACTAGGTAGGTAAGATAAAGAAGGTATGACGGTATCAGCACGTCCTTACTCTACCAGAAGAATCAATGGAATGATTCAAATGTATGATTGCAAGAAAAAATGAAAGCTGTAGAACTATTAGAATTTAAGATTGGAAGTATGGAAAGTATGTGTGACAGTGCTAAGGAAGTTCTATGTACTTAAGCAGGTATCGTTGGATTCTAAATTGCACTATAGAGGCCACTATCGCTCACTGTAATGTTTATGAAAAAGTATGACATCGTCACATGTATACGGATAAGCGATGAAATTCAATTAAGTGGTAACTGCAAGAACAATGACTCGTTAAAGGAATGTTAAATATTTCCTGGTATTCATGCACCAACTGCTAATTCGCTTAACTTCCCATCAAGTTCCATTCTACCCGCAAATTGCAAATAATTTCTCATAAAACAATGAACAACGTTGTTTATAATTCATTAACGCGACTCTGTCTAGTCTGTTTCCGGTTCTATTCTTATATTATGCCAACCGTCAACTCATAGAAATTGCATTAAAATGGATATAAACGAAACTATGCGCTCCTATTTGAAGAAAAGTTGCCATGTATTCCCGGTTTACGCGGATATTTGAGGCTCTGCCTCCCACAAACCGCCTACGCGAGGCATCGATAGCCTCTTTCGGTTACTATTTCTTCAGAAACTTTAATCTTCGCCTAACAAGGCAATTCAATCTGGGATATAAAAGTTTCTTTTTAATTTATGAAAGGCATTACTTTTAGCACAGAATAAATAATAGTACTTTTAGTCCATGTTTTGCTCTATAGGTCCCCCTACCTACAGAGCAAAACTTGGATTAAAAAATAAAAACCTCGTACATAAAGTAAATCTCGTACCAAAGCTTCTGTAACTGTTATAAGTACGTCTTTTAATCCGTAGATAGATAATGAAAAGTTGACGAGAAATTCTATCGAGTTATACTTTAAATTCTTAATCAATCTGATACTTATGTGTTTTAATATAGTTTAGGTCTTCGCCCATATAGTATACAATTTCTGTTCTCTAAAAAAATGACTGGTAGATTAGACTAATGTTATTGCAATACCAAATGATGTTCACAAACTTTTTGTAACATCGTAAATGTAGGAATGAAATAAGTACACTTGCTATCATATTTCCGCCAAAATTCCACAATACAGAGAAAAAAAAACATTTTAATCCCGTTCTATCCAATTCCAACATGGTAGCACTATTTTAACGACGCTCCAAAGAGCACTTCCACTTAACAATTGATTGCGTCTCATTCCTTAGGTGACATTTGAAATTTAATAATCTTAATTTGCATTTTATACGACTATTTGAGCGGTCTTCTGTTTACCTACATAATTCATATGACATGTACAAAATATCATTGATTACCTTGTTTGAATTAGGTTCATTTATATCCATGCAGGTTTTTGGACGTTTTATTGATTTTACGTAATACTATTTAAAAAAACGTTTCTCTTTAAAGTGTAAGTGCAAGTTAATTTCTTTTTAGCGTTCCATACGTCTGTATGTGTGTATGTCCGTCTGTCACTGCTCCGAATCAATTGGACCGATTAAGTTGAAAGGTACACATATGAATTTCTGTAACCCAAACACGAACGTGTAACATAAATTAATTAATTTTGATTATTGGTGTCACCATTAACGGGGAAAATTAGAAAATTGAACAAATAAGTTAAACTTTTGTGACATATCAAATGCCCCTCAATTGCCCCTTGACGGTCACATTTTTTTTTAAATTTTTAAATATTTTTTTACTACCGGTTGGTCTAGCTAGTGGCTAGAGATCCTACTACAAAATCAAACGGTCGTGGGTTCGAATCCCGCAAGGTGCAATAATTTGTGTGATGAGCAGAAATGTTTGTTTCTGAGTCATGGATGTTAATATTCGTATCTATGTATGTTTATCCGTTATCTAGTGCCCATAGTTTGGGGCTAGGTAATGGTGTGAATTGTCCAGAATATAATTTGATAATTTTTTAATGTTTATTTAATAAAATTGATGTAAATTTACCATATCTCCGAAAGTGCAGAGAATAACACTTTGAAAAAAAAAACTGAATATAGTTCTTTACTTATACATTTCAGGAAAACGTAAAGGAAGTCAATGGTCTTAAAATAAAATGGTGAAACTCTCAATATTGTGAGATAATAATATTCATTAAACTGAAGACAACAAGTCTTGTGCGAGTTGAATTGGAGCCCTCTTCACGAAAACTTGTGTTTTTTTGTTAACCGTGCTTATTTACCCGACAGCGGCACGTCAAGTATAGCTCGCGCAAATTATCTTGAGCTCTCGGAAGATAGCGCGAGTGGCTGCGCAGTACGCATATTTTAGGTGTCAGAGGGACGCGGAAGTGCACCGAGAAGGGCACCGCCTGCTCGCCCCGCGCCGCACACCCGCTTGTGTCTTGCAGCACCGCGCGTCTGTGTGAGTGTTACGTAAGTAAACTGAACACATGCGCGTTGCCGTTCTAAAGTACAGTCGTGAGACGAGTGCGATAATCTTCTGTTATTTTTCGTTGTTGTTAATTTTTGTTCTCTATTTCCGCTATTTCTGTTATTGTTGTTCCTTACTGGTACTGGTTACTGATGGTGGTTACTGTTGTTATTTTCGTTAATCATGCCTCCCGAACGCTCCAATATAAATTAATATGTTATGCTCAAGTTTTTAAATGAACTTATTTTTTTACTTCAGGTACATAACTAATTATCCTAATATTTAGTACTCGTAGGTTCGATTAATTCACCATCATAGTAACCATTTTGAAAATTTCTCAGTAATACTTATTTGGCACGTAGGAGTTCTCGTCGTGGATTACAAATGACTAAATCTAGCAGACTTTTTCAGCTCAGATATACTCCTGCGACTGGGTAGGTACTATAAAAAAACACCTTTTACAATAACGATTGTGCACTCAACTGTACCATGCGCTCGGACTAAGTTCAGAGAGATCAAGATAATTTGCGACAACTATACACGAGGGTATTTTCTACGTTCCTTTTTTTTTCCCGGATTAGAATCGTTTCAATCTTCATAAGCATAAGCTAGATGACAGCCACTAGATGCTACATTGTTTATTGGTAGATTAAATAATCTGTAAGTATCACAACTACTTATCTAGAGTTCTTCGTTATCGGCCTCCTACAAGTCAAGCAAGTCACGTAAATTGCGTATTATTTTAAAGAATTTTAAGAGTAAGTAGGTACCTATCAGTAAAAAAAAACAGTCATACCAAATCAAACCCTATTAACTAAAATGCCTGTTGACAGGTGACAGCATACTTCTTATTTTATAATTTATCAATATATTCATTCTTATAAATTCCAAATTCACAAATTCGCATCGCAACCCGTAAACCATATCATCTGCCTTATTGTATGAAAAATGGACGGCGCCGTCAAATAAAACATTACTCTTAATCCCGGGGGCGAAGAAACGTCTGAAAACATCATGATTTATTAAAGGAAACAGACTTGTCGGTTGTCTAACATGAAATGTGGTCAATTGGAGGGAAATACAGGGCTCTGTAGTGCATTTGTAAACACAAATGTAAATTTCATCATGAATGAATGGAAAGTTTATGCAACAATCGATTGTACTGTGAGCTATGGCTAATAATAACGATTTCAATCTCGAAGGTCACTTGTCATTGAAATCATTTTGTATGACATCTACTTCCAAACACTAAAACCATGCTGACACAAAATTGATTAGCAAAATTCTACGGTTTCGATTTGGAGAGGAACACACTGCCTGGGTTTGTGTGTTTCCCTTTGATCGAAGGTGTTTCTCGATTACTATAATGTTGGAATATTCAAAACTTAATTGAACAAGTGTATCCTAGGCATAATACATATCATAATATCAATTCATCAGGCGAGACATAAGTCAAACGCGACAAAAAAAAAGTCCATGGTTAGAAGGAGTAAAACTAAGTAATGTGTTGTAGAAGTTTTGGATGGTTGAAATTGTTTTGAACAAGCACAGTGCCCCACTAGATAAACAATACAACATAGATAAACAATTTTTCGAGCTATAGAGAATTTACCTGTCAATCTTTAGAAAGTAAACAAAATTCCAAAAAATAAGACAATCAAAACGACTGCTCAAGACCCCTCCTTAAATAAGCTTGACGAGGCGTATCATGACAGAATGTCCTATTTAGAGCAAAGGGCAAATTTTCCAAGGCAACATTGCCCTTAAGGGACGATGTCACGTACTGCCCCGTTATGTCCCAATTTTTTGTAGAGACAGTGTTATATCTCAACGGTACTAGCTGTGTAGTGTTGTTAGAGACTTAAATTTTATGGCTACTCTGGGAATTATTATATTCAAGACATGTATCTTTGGGGATAGTTTTTACAATCACAAATTCATATTTTGGTACAATATTTTTTCGCTCGTCCTTATTAATGTATCGCAATTTTAAACAAGAAAAGCTTAATATCTAGTTGTTTTAATATTGTATTGTATTGTATTTGTCGAGGCTTGTATTATCTACTTTTCCCGTCGTTAATTATATTTAAGTACATATACAACAGGTGTAGAAGATTAAACCAGCTGTGATTTATGTGTGTGGAAAAAAATAACATTTTCTGTTTGCTGTTCTTTAATTTAGCTGTTCTTGAGTCAAAAATGGAAAACTTGATGCAAACTACTTGTGCCACATTTACTATGATTTCTTCACCTTTTTTCATAAATGTCAAAAGGCGTAAGTACTACGTTCACTGTTTGGTGATTTGTTTGTCAAAAATAGTTTGGATTCGTAAAACTTGATTACATAGAATAATATTAAGATAAAATTCAGTTTTCCTTATGGTGTTTTTCAGATATATAATTTTAGCAAACGTTTCATAAGCATTTTTAATTTACAGTTTACATTACTTAAAAAAATACCTGTTCTACTATAGTGTATAGGCAGGAATTTTTGTTCTGCCCTTTTATGTAGAACAAGTGTTTTAACACCACTCGAAAAAATCAAGAAACGTGGCAGTGAAACGAAAAATGGTTGTACGCCGGCGGCAAAGAGTAAATAGATCGACCCTTTGTCTAAGAAATGTGCAATAAAAAACATCTCAGGACCTTCTGTTTGCTGTTCTTTCTATTTGAAAAATAAATATTGAGATTCTACCTTTCCGGTTCTGGCCTGTAGTTTGTAACTTTGTTGTTATTTGCATTATATTTATTACAAGTGCATGGGTAGCGCTTAAAGAGCAACATTTTTCTTACTATTTGCATTATTACACCACCGAAACTTCTAATAGTACATTACTGCCGCGGTCTGTAATGACTGCGTTGATGGCAGCGATGATGATGGTCGAGAGCGTAGCTAAGTTAAGTTCAAGGCCATCACAGCGCGGTCAGCCTTGCAGCCCTTGATGGTCAAGCTGGAATGAAGGCCGAGACCGAAGGTCGAGGCCTTTATAGCGCGGACAGCAAGGGCTGCAATGATGGCCAAGCTTGAAGGCCGAGAACTTAACTAAGCAAAGCTCGAAGCCATCATAGCGTGGCCAGCAGGGCAGTCATTGCAGACCAAGGCTTGTATAGTGCTTTACTCAAACAATGCGAGGAATTTAAATAAAACCAGCTTAGTATAATAAGAATTTACTCAAACAATGCAACAACAACGAAAACAACAACGACATCGACAAAGACAACGACCACAACAACAGAAACAGAAACAGTAACAGAAACAGAAACAGAAGCAGAAGCAGAAGCAGAAGCAGAGTCAGAAGCAGAATCAGAAGCAGAAGCAGAAGCAGAGTCAGAAGCAGAAGCAGATGCAGAAGCAGATACAGAAGCAGAAGCAGAAGATAATCAGAAGCAGAAACAGAAGCAGATGCAGAAGCAGATGCAGAATCAGAAGCAGAAGCAGAAGCAGAAGCAGAAGCAGAAACAGAAACAGAAACGACAACAACAATCACGATCACATCAGCTTTCAAACAGAAAAAAAACATCAAAATTGGTAAATTCGTCTGGGAGCTACAACACCTCTCTTTTCGCGTTCGGGGTTAACGAGCCCACGGAATAAATAATAGTGCTACGACAAAAGACGACAATAATGGATTTTCAAAGGAAATTGCTGGCCGCAAAACACGACAATAATGAAATTCCATACAACTTTGCTGGCGCCTATTCATGCAGCGCGGCAAGGTCGACTTTGCCCAAAGAAGGTTGTCGAAATAATGACCACATTACAAGTATTGTTTGAGTAAAAAAATTAATTACGCCTGTAAGCGTAATTTTAAATCTTCGGCAAAATCAAGCCGTGGTGCTTTTTGACAGACGTGTAATTATTTCTTTTGCACGACAACATGTCATTCCGTTCCTTACAGCGAGTAATCGTCATTTTTTTTATACCTTGGGTTACATTATTGCAATTTTCATAGGGATCACTATTCTATTAAAGATAAAATACAGTCCATGTTATTTGCTGATAATGTAGCTTTCAAAATTTGAAAGAATTTTGAAAATTAATTCAGTATTTTTTTACAGACATACATTAATACAAAAAACAAATCTTTCCTCTTTATATTATTAGTGTAGATGTAGATTAGTGTAGACTTATTACGTCTTCTTTAATATTTTTTAACTCCCGAACCCATCTCTTTGAAGGGTGTTATAAGTGTAGGGTGTGTATCACTGTGTGTGTGTGTGTGTGTGTGTGTGTGTGTGTGTGTGTGTGTGTTTCTGTCTGTGGCATCGTAGCTCCCAAACGAATGGACCGATTTTGATGCAGTTTTTATGTTTGAAAACTGATTTGATCGAAAAAAAAAGTTCAAAAAAAGGGGGGGGTGAGAATCATATCTTTCAAACGAATGGACCAAATTAACTTCAATTTTGTATGTTTCTAAGTTGAGGTAAACAAGATGGTTCTTAGCTATAATGGGGAGGGGGGGGTGGGGAGGGAGGGATGTGGATCGTAGCTCCCAAACGGAGGGACCGATTATGATGCGGTTTTTATGTTTGAAAACTGATGTGATCGAAATGCTTCTTAGCTATATAATGGGGGGGGGGGGGGGGGGGGGGTTATATACATTTTTAATTTGTGCTTCTTACTGTCCACGTTATTTTCTCAAGCATACATCGATTCTTACTCTACCGAAATAGGCTATAACTATATTTATTTCATCAAATAACAATTATGCTTCCCGAACTTGCCTCTGTCAACGAAACCTCTCTCAGCTTCTTAGCTAGTATTACGTCTGATTTCTAAATACCTTGGCAAATACAATCCAATTATAACATAAACTATAACCTTTCACAAACGAGTCAGAAATGTTATTTCTACTTCATATTCATACCAGCTTTCCAATAAAGATGTAGCCGCTTGACCCTGGGTTCAGACAGCCTGATTGAAATCTTGACAAAGCACAGAGTGAAGGGCTTCTTGCGTCTTAGTTTGTTGAAAACTATAAATATGGTACTTATTTTACTGAATGTATGAATATTAATTTCATAGGGAATTCAGTAATATAACAGTGCGCTGCAAAAAAAATACAAGATTATGTAAACTACGATGGCGACAAATTGGAAAGGGAGATCCGGACGAGTCCAAAGTTCTTATTTTTTCCTTCTATCATCATCATCAACAGCCTGCATAAGTCCACTGCTGGATATAGGCCTCTCCTAATGCCCGCCACTGAGCCCAATCTTTGACTCTTCTCATGTAATTGCTGCTTCATGAGAAGAGCCAAAGAAGCATAATCTTCTCAGCTAATTTGCGTAAATCGTCACTCCGTCTGGCCGGAAGGTGTCCAATATTACGTTTGGTTATACTTGGTCTCCACTCAAGAACCCCACTGATTATCGATTCTTCGACTAATGTGACCGGCCCTTCAGTTGCCAATTCATATTGCTAATTCTTTGAGCTATGTGACTTTCTTTCTCTGCCGAATCAGCTCGTTTCGGATGCGATCCTTTAGAGAAACCCCGAGCATAGCCCGTTCCATAGCTTGCTGAGCGACCTGAAATTTGTGGACCAGACTCACAGTCAGTGTCCACGTTTCGGCCCCGTACGGGTAGGACGCACTGGTCAAAGACTTTAGTCTTTAGGCACTCTGGGATGGGCGACGAGAAGACATTTCACTTCTAATTATTCAAAATTACTCGTATATTCAGCCAGTCCAGTATGGATAAAATATTTATCCAATCTGAACTTGACCGCCATTATAGCTTCGTAAATCTTTCTCTTTTCCCTCTATTGGTCTAACAAAAAGATATAAGATAAAAGTTCCTCACTTCTCAAATTGTTTTCACACCTCCATTCAAAAAATTCTTTCCATTGTAACAGAAGTAGCTATTAAATTAAATTACCATTTTAATAAAAGAAGTTTGTTTCCAAATTACATTGTCTGCTCCAAATTTTGAGTTCCCGCTACTTAATTAACAGTATTCTCATGGGTATGAACTTTTATTTATGTTTTTTTTAACGTTTAAATTTAAATTAGAAGTGGTTTCTTTAATAGTTTACATGTGTCAATAGAGTTATCAGCTCTTGTCATTTGGATCGTTATACGGTCTTCAATTATATGTCTTTAATCATATTATATGTTATTTTATGAAAATGCATGGGCTTTTTTTTTGGTTCGTAATAATTCATGGTTAGTTTACAAAATTACTACTTCTCACATTATTTAATTAGCTACGTCAAAAATATAAATTGAGCGACGGTAGCCTAACGGTTCTATGGTGCAACTTAGAATCCAACGATACCGGGTTCGATCCTAGGCACAGCACCAATGTCTTCCATCGCTCCGAGCTTTGGAGGGCACTTTAAGCTGTTGGTCCCGACTGTTATTGATTAATAGTCCTACCTCATACGACAAATAAACAAACAAACGTCGCAAATCCTTCATCTTATTTTACAAGAAACTATAAATTACGAATTCTTGAATTTGCAGAAATATCGGTGTATTGTTTTATATTGTAATAGATATAAACAGTATCATGGATATACCACCATATCCGTGATACTTTTTATGTTTACTGTTTATCATATAGGACACATTATTCACAGTTTAAAAATAATGACATGACGACAACAAACCCAAAAGCCCTAAACAATAAAGATAATCTCAAAAACCAATTAACAAAACCACCCCACAGCGTCGCTAAGACAGTGATGAAAACCCAAAAATATTATCTAAATGAAGATACAATAAACTTAAAAATCGAAAACGTATGCGTGCGCACAAAAAACAATCAGGGTTCTATGTTTCCCATAGATGTTCCATAAGGTTCAATCAATCAATGTCCCTAAAATAAAAATGGTGGGTCTAACACGACCCACGTAAACTTCGAGATTGAAAAAAACTTTGGCTTGTATATTTTTTGTGGCGACCAAGTCGGAGAATTGTTTCGACGGTCTAATAGGGACACGGTTGGGCTTAAAATGTTTCTATAAATAGTTTCGTATTGGAAGTATAAAATAAGAAATGACGATGAAAATTCAAGTTGAACTCAAAAATACAGGTTAAAATAAAATACTCGATTGAAAAGTTTTAAATATTCTAAAATGTACTTCATATATTTACGAGCATAAATATGATGATAAATTGTACATTGGTCATAAATTACACATTTATTCTAATTTTACAGCATACAGTTAATAAACTATACAGTTTTTATTAAATTCTGCCAAAACAACCTAAAAACCTTGAAAACATCCTCCAGTCATAAACACTCACGACGATAACGTAGGCTCGAGTAATAATTTAGGAGTAATCTCGTTCCCGTTTCATTCATCAGCTCTACGCAAATGCGCCGGAACATTTCCTCGCTCCGAGTAAAAATTATGATTACCATGCTCTCTGACAAACGTCGTTATTTATCTCTGGTACTTACACGGGGATCCTTGGGGTAAAAGATATAAAAATATATTATTATAAACAAGCCATAATTTCAAATACTAAAACCCGACTACGGTCGGGTAAAAATAGCGTATGACACTCTTATGATGAAGACAAATCGATTGATACCTCGCTTGTCAAAATCAGACTTAGTTTTTATTTTGAACACATAACCCTTACTTTGCCTTTTTCCTTTTGCCAGCTATTACAATGTACATTACATACATTATTAACTAAATAAAATGTATTATTATTTAGATAATAATGTTTTTTCAAACTTGCAAGCATCTTGCACATCCTTAACAGGCCATTTCTCGAATCGTCGAAGCAAGACCCGTACATCGTAGACCGCCAATTCGCCAATTAGTACCAAGCGTACTGGGTTTGCATTTAGTGCAAACGGAATTGAATTAATTCCCTGTTTTATTTCTTGTTTCCTGATAACTACAATTTATATATTCTCAAGGCATAAGTTTATATCTTCTAGATCATCGTACCTCATAGTCACTTATCAACAAGCGAGATGGGAGTCAAACGCAGATCTGTTTAATTTATGAACCTACCTGTTAAAATAAATTGTATTCTAGAGCGTAGGTCAAAATATTTCTGTAACATTTATTATTGTTTTCTATATTTTTACCCGAGTACGGCGAAGTAAGGGAAGGGTAATGAGTTTAACGGTCTATGTATATTATGTATGTGGATGTTTCACCATAGCGTCACCCTTATGTGGTCAGCATTATATGAATAATGCTATTTTTTACCCGACTACGGCGAAACAAAGGAAAGGTTAGTGCTCAATTTTAAAACTTGATCTGATTTTGACGAGCGGGGAATCAATCGATTCATCTTTATTTATAGTGTCATATTAAGACTATTTTTTACCCTACCGTAGTCTGGTTTTTGTTTTTTAACTTATGTCACAGTACATATAGAACTATATAATGTACTGTGCTTATGTCTTGTTATATATCTTGAATTACGAACATTTTAAGATGTTCGAAATATTGTATTTTTGACCGAGCGAGCGCGAAGCGCGAGCGAAGCGTCTCTGTTTCAGTTTGGGCAAAAATGCTTTCGTATGTCCGGAAGTCCGGATCTCTGTTCTCCTCTACAGGTCGCATTTCTCAACCGATCTAGACGAAACTTGATATACAGGTTAAGCGTTTTTTTTTTCAGTTTTCGAGGATATTTGAATGAGAGGGTACTTCCCCAAGAAGGGGCAAAAAGGGGGTTACTGAATATATCCGCCGTATTAGATCCGATTTCGATGTTTTTTTTTTTTTAAAGGGAGTAACTTTAAATTGGGCTCATAAAAGTTTGGTGATGATCTGATGAGGACCATCGGCCTGATGAGCAGAATAGCTCCTCAAAATGCAGTAAATTGCTCACTTTTAGTGCTCACAGTGGAATCAGCCCTTTACCTACTAGGTAGGCATTGATGTAGCACATTCGTTATTAATGTAAGTTTTAAAATAAGGTAACTAGATGGCGCTACTGTGCACCACTAGATTGTTTGCAAAAAAGTTTGTACGCGCGAGGTCTACAGATCACAGAGCCACTAGTAATAGCTTGATAAAGCTAAGTCACGGCTAAGTATTCAAAAGGCTATCTAACGTTTGTGGCAAAGCTGTAATCCGAAATGTCGCGGCTGCTGATCAAACATTAATAAATCGATGAAATATTGGGCCTCAAAGATAGCATGTTTGCAGTGTATCTGGTCCAATATTACAGAAACGTGACACTTTAGGATACTATTGTGCTTTCAATTTTTGTTAATATTGAAGTCCTCTATCGATTTATTTAGGTTCGATCACCGGCCGCGACTTTTCGTTTATATCACTTGTATGCATGATAAGCTTCTTAGTACGATTAAAATGTAATTTTCTTTCCCCTTCCCTGTTCCTTAAAAAATATATGCTTTAAAACGTTTACTTCGTACTCGTTTTTGGTATTATAAAACTCATACAACATTTCGAAATCCTATCTGAACAACCCCTTCCCTTTCCTCAAGGTTAAAGCTATGAATACGAAAATATATAATATATATATTTGCTGCGTATACCTGCGCCCCTGCTGAATGCCATCCACTAAAAAGCTGTTCATATGCCGCTTTCATTAAAGGTATAAATTAGGATTCGTATGTGAAGCTGGCATCGCCATATAGGGAGGGACGCGACGTATTTTGTGTATTATACTTTCAAATTGTAAAATTCCCGAAAGTCTACTTTTGAGCCATCGTTACGCTGACGAGTTTTTGCTTTAGCTCGTCTTATTTTGAGGACGTTAAAGGCTCTTTGATCGAAAGAACGATTATGTTTGTTTCTTTTTAGTGACTTAAATGGACTGGGTGAAGAGCGTACGTATCAGGGTTCAATTTCGGTTACTTTGTTCTTATTACGTAAGGCGTGGTAGGGCACCCAATAAAATATTTTATTTGACTTGCAATGTATGTATGTATGTTTGTTTAGGTAATTGCAAGCTGAATGAGATCCACTTCTTCTTATCCTACAAAGTTAAATGTTTTCATCTTGATTCAGTTCAGATGACAATACATTTTATGGTAAGCATGACCTGAATTGACATCCAGAATTAGCTCCAAATAAAGGAACTGTTCAACCGTTAACAACACGGACACGAAATTTTGTGTTTGCATTATATTATGATAGCCGGTTTTCAATTTTACCATGACATGGTCTCGAGATAAGGAAAATCCCCAACGGTCAACAGCACAGACACAAAATTTTGTGTACGCATTTTATTATGATATCCGGTTTTAAGTTTTACCATGACATGATTGCTACACTCAGGATTGGGTCCAGACTAGAGAACGCCTCAGTAGTTACCGGTATTGACACGAAATGTTGTTTATACATTTAATTGAGATAGCCCGTTCTAAGTTTCACAATTTCATGTCTACTCCATAAAAGCTTTTTTTTAACGTTTTCATTAACTTATTTTAAAATACGTATAGTTTAAGGTTCTGCTTTACAAAAGAAACAAATATTTCAAAATAAATCACGGGTGACGGTGAAGTGAATAAAGGGTCACTTGCCAAGTCTGTCCACATTTCTATTATGGGTTTTTGTATGTTGACTGCAACATTGTTGTTCACATTTTTACTTCAGTTTATATTTTTTAAAACGATCTTCTCTATGGTACAGTTTTAACCAATAGACTACCTCAATACAGAAGAAACAGACTATAGTTTTTCATAACTCCAGCTCATAAAATCATATATTCTTTTCTAGCACCAATTACTCGAGTCTACCTTCTCATACTACCCTAAACCTTAATCAAGCATGACCTGTCTAGATATGAGCTTCAACCCGATACACTTTATGACATAATTACTTCCGGACCACATCTTCACAGCAATCTTCAATATAAACCTTATAGTAAATGTCATAAGGTTCATTTAGAATCTTGTTCGTAATTGCCATGTTCGATCGCGACGCTCATCAGACCACTAATTGTTTGCTTCTCACGTATCTAGATGATGTATTGGTATTTGGTTCATCATTCCTCGTCTAAAGTTACGTACTTTGGGGATAAAATATTAGACTGAACCCTTTGATACTAAAGTTAAAAATCGAAAGTTTGGTCGTGGGTGGTCTTTATAAATGTTAATGCTGTACTGATATGCATCTTTTAGTATTGTTTTAATCGTAGCTTTACTTCCGGTTCGTTTGTCGCAATTTCATGGTACTTTACGATTGTGAGACATTAACCATTATTCTATAACCATGACTGGTAAGTTTTATATGAGTAACCTCTTTCTCTAGTTTATTATATATATAACAATATAAATAAACATTCGTAAAATGAGTTTCAATTTTAAACAATTGAAATGTATTGACCTGATCTGTATATTTTTTTCCATAGACTTACGACTTTTTCACGTCTAGAGTGACGAAAATAGCCTTCTCTCTCTGTCTTTCTCTTAAGGTTCCAAGTTCGAGCAGACCAACGTGGTACGGTAGCAATTCGTATGAATTCAAAATATCCGTAGATTTACTTCAATTGCGTCTGTCTTTTTGTATCCTATGGCCACTATAAAAATACAAACGTATATAATTTTAATAGCAGTCTGTTTAGTGTTTACAAAGCACATCATTTTTATGTAATAAAAATGTACACATCAAAAATCTGCAGCATACCATATCCATACCAACAAAAGCTATTTTTGACACCATGTTAGTTTAGGCTTTTACGATGCATGACTCTTAATTGGACGCATTTGCGCCGATGGTGCTCACCAGATACTGTCACTTGTGACGTTTCCTTTGATAAGGCACGTTGGTTTAAAAGGGTGTTGAGAATAACGCCACTCCACTGTGCAGATTTAATTGAAATCGCTTGCGAGCACACCGGATGAATTTTGACGTCTGAAAATGGGAGTGGTAAATGGAGGCAAAAAGGTAGTTGTAATGATTAGACTAAAACTAAATTTAACCTTACAGAGGGACAGATGTAAACCGTATAGGTACCTAAGGACATCCCAGCCAGCAAAGTAGAGATAAAAAAAAAAGTGTTAACACTAAAGAGTGTTAGAAAACTGATATAAATTTAACGTGGTGACTGCTTGTCACAACGTTGCTGTATATTGATGATTTGTAACATAATTTAGATGTATAAGCTTATATACAGTCAAATAGTGATAATAAATGATGACATAAACCTTTACTCGACTGCCTTGTACCTCATTTATAACACATCTGTAAAGCGGTTCTAACAACATCGATTTAGAGCAAAAATGTTGTATAGCATGTTTTGACGGTACTTTTGTACAGCAAAATTGATCTATTGTGGCTTCCAAGTCGCTGTATTAGCACTGGTGATATATCTGGCGCGCATAGATCTAATCCGTGAAATAAAAGGACACAACGTAGCTGATATGCGTCTAATTTATCGTATATCAGTGTTTCCTTAACGCCTGCGCCATAAACATCATAAGAAATCTACAATAACACTAAGAAGTTGCAAATATACTTTTGCAAGATTCATATATCACCAGTTACTTATAAATATTTTTTATTATTAAAAAAAGAAACATATATATATATATATATATATTATTTTATTTTAATTTTTATTTATTTTTTCGATTTCTTTTTCGTGAGTTTTTAGCCGTTTTATTTAATATGAATATCACTCGCGTTAGTTTTCAAAATCAAATATTTTTTGCTCGTATATAACTCTAAAAAGGCGCATAATAGCTGCAAATGATGCTTCTTTGGAAAGATAATGCTCTTTAAGAGAATTATGAATTACCTAGTTATCACACTAAATTATTAATATTAATATTTCACCAGTTTCATATCACTAAAATAATCTGAAAAGACAATAAGAGTTGATTAAAAATAAGGTAGCATGATACGCCTCCACTTATATTTCTGTTTTTTTGAGGAACTCTAAAATTTTGTCATGGTGGCAAGAAGCTGTAAATCAGCAATATATCAGTAACTTAAATACGTATTGCCATATTGTGGTGACTATAAAATATTTTTATAATATAATTAATGATTATTTCATGAAATATTACAAATTTGAGGGGAGCATAAACAACACTTATAATGCAATATTATTTCAACAATATAATCTCAAGCTCAAAAAAAATATACGTGTAATGATAATTACGCACATCTCAGTTTGATACGTCAGCGAGATACAAATATGAACACTTTAATTATTTACTGATCTTTTGTTATTCCTTAAAATTTATAAAATAGAAATAAACCTATTGTAAAACCTTCATAATCATAATACACATGAAGTATAGCTGAGCACCGAGAAAAGTGATAAAACAGAATTCTGATCACCAAAATAACAACAAATAGCTTAATAACAGCGTCACAGTAGCTATTATATCATCATTAAGTGATATATGTAATCAAGATATTATTGATATAACACCAAACAGATTCAACGAACACTGAAATATCATAGATATGTATTAATAAAGTGATAGGCGATGCAAATATACACACAATATATCATCAAATAGCTGTAAAACTGGGGCCACTTTCCAGTGATAGACACGTATCTATCTTGGATATACGACTGCTCGTATCACTGCTGTACAGCTATATCTGATTACTTTTTGTTGGCTGGGATATTATTGTTAATAGTTCATACAGTACAGTAAAGTACATTCAGAAAATGTTAGCGCGTTCGAATGATTACTATTAATAATAATATCAAATTGGAGTGTCTGCAGCTTCATTCTCTTTAATAAGACAAAAGTTCAAAAACTAAAAGCGGACTACGGTCGCGTAAAAAATAGCTTATGACAGTCTTGCGACGAAGACGAATCGATTAATCAATGGATTCATCTTCATCGCTTGTCAAATTCGGACCAATAGGGGCGACCCTATGGTGGATCATCCACATATATACATACATACATACATACATACATATATACATACATATGTACATAGACTGTTAACTTCATTATCATTCCCTTGCTTCGCCGTAGTCGGGTAAAAATGGCGCCGTCACCAGAAATTGACAACAGTTCAAAGTAAATTTTGTCGTTATTATGTATTTCCAATGAATTTTGTTTCAACGAAATCGAATCGTATTTAACGGTATTTACTTTATTTTCGAGTAAATTTTAGTTATAAGATAATAACTAAAATTGACTCTAAAAACAAGAGAGCATCCCCCTCGGTACGCTCGGGATTCTACTCTAGAATCCTTCACTCCACTCTGGATTCAAAATAGCGCCCTCGCCGGCAAAATATTATTTTGCTCCCTAGTAATACAATCTACTATATCATATGAGTTCTCCATTTACCTGTAATCGCGCCTCCTACTTCTAAATTAAAATGTCTTAAACTTATGAAGTAAATGTTTCTTTTTAGGGTTCTGTACGTCCGAATGAAAAAAGTATCATTTATTTTGTGTCTGTCTGTCTATTTGTTCGTCACAGTCAATTTGCTTTGATTCTACTGGTCCTAATAAGTTGAAATTTGGTACCTACACTAAATATATTGCTGTGACCCAAACACGGATGGGTAACTTAAAGAAATTAATTTTGAATATAGGGGACACTTTTGGGGGCAAATTAGAAAATTAAAAAGTAAAGTTTTGCAAACTGTACCATGTCAAATCAGATGAAAGGAATTGTTATGAGGGTCACATTTTTTTTGTAATTTTGAATTAAATGGTTTTGAAGTTACTTTGATAAGAAAATAGATGAAAATTTACCATTTCCCCCCATTTTTGACATTACTCTCAAAACTACTGAGCCTAAAATTAAAAATCTTAAAATAGTATCTTAAATTACAGGAAAACCTACATATGGTATGTGGTCTTAAAACAACAAAGTAAAATTTATTTCTATATTGTGAGATAATAATACATTCATAGTACGGAACCCTCTCCACTCGAGTTCAACTCGCACTTGTCCGGTTTTATTTTAGATCGCTGAGGTCTTTGTGGTTCACCATCCAACTATCAAAATGCTCTCAACCTCACATCAAAACAATACAAAACTCTTAGACCAGTTTTTGACTGGTTATATTCGATTTAGATTTATTCGTCTTCTTTTTGTTCAACTGCCAGCATTGTCTCTGAAACAATGGCTTTAGTATTGTCATATCCGGAATTTATCATTCTAACACCATCGACGGAAATGCTGGGTGATATGTGTTTATAATGTGGAATCATTGCCACTTTACTCTATAAATGTTTGTATGTCCCATCAGAATGATGTAAGCGCCTTATTCTATCGGACGGGTATTGCATATTGAGCAGGCAAAGGACTCGTGTCACAGTCTTTTGATTTGAACTTCGAATTTCGTAAGTCTGGTTAGATTTTATAGGTAAATTTTAGTGTTTTGTGAGATACACTTTCCCTGTAGAGACACATTTAATAAAACTACGCTTTTATTCCTGTAAGATACACTTTTTAAAACCCCTACCAGTTTGCCCTCTTAGGTGTACTTTTTGGTACTGCTGTGCATAAAATAGAATTATTCCCTAGTTATAGTTTATGGTTATCAGAGTTTAATTTCCATTAAAGGAGTTAGTTAATTTCTCAGAGATATTTTTTGTTGAAGATAAATTTAATGATCGATATGGAGCAGTGTCTTAAGCGCCTCTCGTTCCTCCGTTTGTATTAAAAAAAAACACAGTGTTGAGTGATTTTCCACAGTGATGAATTTCATTTTTTATTTTCATTTATTTAATATTTATTTAGTTTTCTTTTATACCTTTGAAAATAGAATAGTTAATTTAATATTAGGCAAAGGTTCAATTAATATGTTTAAAAAAATAAGTTACTGCACAAGTGAATATTTTTTCTTAGTTTGGTTTGAATTGGAAAGTGTATCTCTGGAAAATAATAATAAAAACTAAATAGGAATTGTTTAAACTTTTCTATTTTAGTTTACTAGCCGAAAATGGATCTCTAAGAAACAGAAGCGCAACTTTTCTAAAAGTGTCTCTACGGGGAAAGTGGATATCTGAGGAATAAATCGTCTTCAGGTATAGTGTCATAGACTTCTTTTATTTTACCCGGCTACGGCGAAGCAAATAAAAGGTTATGTGTTCAAATTAAAAACTTGGTCCGATTATAACAATCAGTCAAAGTCTTTATCGCAAGAGTGTATTAGGCTATTTTTACCCGATCGCAGTTGGGTTTAAGTTTCTGAACTTATGTCTAGTTATAAAACTATCTTCTCAAACTAATGTTGGTTATAAGACAATACATTATTTTGATGAGCAGGAATACAACAATCTTGTTTGTGCACAAAAAATAAAAACTATTTGAAACCAGAACTGTAATAATGATCCATCATAATAATAATAAATCATGAAACAAACTCGATTAGCATCAAAATGAATTGAGTTTCTAAAGCGTAACCAAAACTCTGGCGAAACTCGATTGATCAGACAGCGCGGATGACGAATTGAGTCAATATTTCGAACTACGAGATGAACTTGATCCTGACAAAACAGAACATGCTTATTCAAAAAACAAAGGCGGGTGCTAAAACTTTGTGTTTGTTCGGGACCAAATTTTATTATAAAGGACGTCCGTCGACAGCCGCCCGGAATCCAGGCGCCAGTCGCATTAGACAAACCGATACTGGAATCAAACCCGACATTAACCCAACATAAAAATGTTTAACGTCACATAAATTACTCCCAAAAGGAGCCGATGAATTCACAGATCTACGAGACACTAATGTTTTATTGCTGATAGAAATTCACTATAAAACTTTATTTTGAAATTTGTTATTTTTTTATTGTCCACAAATCATTGAAGAATTGAAATTTTATAATGACGATAATGGTGTTATAAACCGTAAAATATACCTGAATGGTCGTGGTTTGAATGGGAAGACAGTAAATAGGTTGTAAATTGATATAAAACGTTTTCGTATCACCCTTGCGTTGGCCCACGCGTTTGGAGGTTTGGTACACAACAATAATTTTACATGGGGCACGGTTTGAAGGACGAGGAATAATGATATAGGTCCCGAAGGACCGACACAATGCTCCGGTATAATAATAGTTGTAGATTTGAAAGTGATTTGAATATGAATGGCACCCTCCCGCGCCTGTTCGTAATAACAAATATGAAGTGTTGCTTTTATTCGGCCCCTCGATGATTTTGACTCTACAGACTGGGAGTTACAGTTTTTAGTGATTATAGGTATGGTTTTCATTGTGTTCTGATTTAAGCCAGTCAGTAGGTATTTTTCACATAAAAAGGTGGAGTAAAAAATGTTTTGATTTGTTTTTATAAAGACTTAATAATCGAAACTCATATCATAATCAATAGTCGAGGTAATCTGACAGAGAACCAAAGTTATCGACATAGCCCTTAGGATTAGCAAGCTGAAGTGGCTGTGGGCTGGTCATATTTGTAGGACTGATACCCCAACGGTAGACGTGTTCTTGAGTGGAGACCGTGACTCAGCAAACGTAGTGTAGGGCGCCCTCCGGCTAGATGGAGCAACGATATACTCAAAATGACTGGCAGCTGTTGGAAGATCAGGCTCAGACACGGGCTGATGTTGATGATATTGATACTTAAAAAAAACATATATTAAATACATATTTCCGTAACTAAGTATGAAGTCTTAGTAAAAATATATTTTTTTTTAACCTCGAGGGTTCAGTGCGGGCCGCCATCTTGAATTGAATGTTCCAACATTTTATAATGATTCCTCAACAGTTGACAATATGAAAAAAGTGTCTATCAAAAGTATAAAGAAGACAAAATATCTAACGTTTTCGTATAAATATTTATTCTGTACATCTTAAGGGCAAATTTTACAAGTATCTTGTGTATATAAAACGTGCATTCACCACTTCAACTTTGAAATTTTGTAACTCCGATTTTGGGTTATTTTTCCACCGCTTGTATTTTTGTACCTATAAGACTTATGCATACAAAAAAATATGCATACAAAAAAGTCAGAAATGTTGTTTAATTTATACTTCTCATACATACATTTGTCATAAAATTATCTTTGTATATTAAAAATAACACATCTATCCCTCGAGTGCAAACATTTAGATTTTTCATAAACCTCTCATATAAATCAAAATCTGTTTTACTCCACCTTTTGTAGGGCAAATACACTTTTATCCCCTACTGACTGGCCTATTTTGTGTTTCTAATAATATTTGCTTAGTACTCTTTAGTTTACTTGTTAGAGTTTTGTCATTCAACGGTCAGTGTATTATATTATATCCAATATAAAATATAAGGGTTGAAATATTATGGTAGTATTTATTCACAGTATACTCGTATTATTTAAAAACATGTGCCTTGTTATTACAAATTGCCTATTGTTTTTACTTAGTACTAGCTTACATCCGCGATTTCGTCCGCGCGGACTACTGTTTATCGCGAAAAAAGCATCCTATGTTCTTCTAGGATATTAAAAACCAATACAAAAGTATATCACCGACGCTCTTGATTATTTCGTTCCCTTGGCTACCGTTCCTTACAGCGAGTAATCGTCATTTTCCAGTTTTCCCTTAGAAACTTACCATTTTCCGGTATTAAAAGTATCCTATGTTGTTTTTGATATTGTACAGTACCTATTTACAAAGTTTCATCACAATCGGATCAGCCATTTTGGCGTGATAGCTCCGCTCCCCAAACAAAGAAACAGACAACGTTTCACTTTTATACATTAGTGTATTTTTATATATTTTATACTTTTTTTATATTATATACTCGTATATTGGTCTTATGAAAAAATCCATAAATTCTAAAACAACTTTTCCTGTGGCTTATCATTTATCACGTAGTAACTGCCAAAATTACAAAAGTTACGCGAACACTGCAAATATTGAATGGTGATTAGATAATAAATACACAACTATCTAGCCCATCAGTCGTGTCATCACTGTGTATAAGTATATTGTATGTGTCTATACCATTACTTATACTGTGGTATAATCTATACTTATAATAAAGCAGCATGTACCAAAAAAACTATACAATGAAGATAATTAAAAAAACAAAGTCTAGTGTACTTAAAATAGGCTCCTGAGCAAAAACATAAAAAATACGTATCTTTCTGTTTGGCTGTATGTTTGTTCGTATCAAACTTTGTTCAAAGGTCAAATGTTTTTTTATCGATTGCTCGACTTTTACTCATTGGATTGAAATACCAACTACACCAGTATTAAAAGTCAAACCCTAAGCTATCTAACAGTGGAAATTGCGTCGCAATTGGTCCAGTAGTTTTTACGTGATGCACAAGCAAACATACAAACAGACAGACACGATTTAAAAATAAATGTTTTTTTTCCTGTACTCGTACAGTAGGTAGCTTATTTAAGTCAAATCAAATCAAATCATTTATTTGCACGAATACAAAATAGTTATATCAATTCAGTTCTTGTTAATTTTTTATGTTATAGTATTCAGCCTGCAAGCAAGCGTGCAAATACTAGTATTTAGAGTAAATCATTAAATTTACAATACATAAGTCATTCACATAAAAAAGTATCCTAGTTTTTTTTATTATCTTCGTTGTACAGATTTTTTGGTAATTACTGATTTATTATAAGTATAGATTATATCACTAGCTGTGCCCGCGGCTTTGCCCGCGTGTTTATTTTTCTGCGATGTAAAGATCCTGTGTTATTCAAGAACATAACCCTTATACTCGTATTCTTAATTATAATCTGCATCTTGATATGTTTTTTTTTTCACAAATTTAATATATTATAATTTTAAAAAAACCCTTCTTTGCCTTGCCGAAGTCGGATAAAAAATGGCCTATGACTTTAATACATTAAGACGAATTGATTGATCGATCGCTTGTCAAAATCGGACCCAATTTTTTAGTTTGAACACATAACCCTTAATTTACTTTGCCGGTGTCGGGTCAAAATAGCCTATGACACTCTATACCTGAAGACAAATCGATTGACCCCACGTTTGTCAAAATCGAACCAAAAGGATGGAAAAGATAAAAACATACATACATAGACCGTTAAACTCATTACCCTTCCTTTGCTTTGCTGTAGCCGGGTAAATATAGACTTTAAATGGATTATAAGATAATAATACAAAAAAAAACTGAACCAATGTTGATGAAGTTTACATGGGAATACACTGAAAGTCTACACTTTTGAATAAAACAACAACCATCCAAATCCTATATGTGTCTACCGATTTTAAGGATTTATCTAGAATTAGAATATAAAGAAGTAGACGTTGCCAAACACACAGTGATTGGAACAGACAGAGTAACAAAATGGCGGCGATTGCACTAGCCTAAGAAAAATAACTGCACGAAAAAACTTCCTTTTATTTAATAATAAGAGTTATCTATAATTTTTTTCTTTCTGTCAGCCCCTTTGTTTAGGTACATTTTTGGTCTGTAGTTATGAATCAGGGAAGGTATACCAATAAAGAGAAACCTTTAGCTACCCGTGCAAAGCCATGGCGAGTCACTATTTATATGTATAGATATATTTATGACTATGTATAAGGACGGTAGGTAGTTCTTATTTATTTGGAGAATTTCTTCTATCAATAGGTATTCAAAAGGTTTGGCATTCTGATGTAGGTAAGCTCCAGTGTATGAAGTAAGCTGATAAAATTGTACTTAGCTAATTACGTAAAATTAGGTGGTATGGGATTTTCCTCTACTCGATTTTTCTTACTCAATGTAAGTCTTGTATCTACTGAGCGCCCGTCCCGTGACCCTCAGGGAAATTCCCCCAACATCAAATACTGTATCTCCTAATTCCTAACACTGATGATTATGGTGTATGTATGTATGAATGGCTGCCTGTTTCTGTGTGATTGTGGTGTTCATGTGTGAGTCCAGTTAATTGCAGAAACGGTGATCAAGCTATAAAACAAACAGCTGCTCGTACTATTAGAACAACTTCAGTTTTAGAATTATAACAAGAAGTCGACACGGAGGTTTAAAAAAATACCGCCATTTTTATAGTGAAGCACCCAAGATATGCCGATCCACTCGTAAGCATAAGCCGCACGCACACACTTACACCATGTTATGCCGATTGGCCGCCACGACGCAGTGAGATCTCGAGCTTGTTCATATATTTCACATTATACTTATACATTTCATCAGACATGCAGTCTTTTGTGAAATGGTGTATTAACCGCAAAATACTACAAATTATCTACTCATGCGCACACACCCAGCCTCCATTTACTTCACTTTCGATTTGGTGGTTTTTATTTTATTTTAGAAAGAATATGTGCTGTTGGTCTATAACTGACCTATACAGCGTCACGGTACGGTGGGGCGGGCGCAAAAGCGCTCCGCCGCAATGCGTGCCGCAGAAGGCGCACGCCAAAGTTAACCCACCAAAAAACCAAAACGCCACCCTTTCATGGTTGAAATACCTCGCACAAGAACGAAGAATTACACTTCTTCATTTATTATAAGAACTGCAAAGGAGTGGAATGCCCTGCCCTCGTCAGTGTTTCCGGTAAATTATAACCCCGGTGTGTTCAAGTCAAGAGTGAATAGGTATCTACTAGGCAAGCGTGCTACACCTTCGACCACATCATCGCTTTCCATCAGGTGAGATCGTGGTCAAACGATTGCCTAGTCTGTAATAAAAAAATAAATAAAAAGTTTTGGCCACTTGCTCAAGGGCACCCAGGGGGTATGAACCTCGGCTTGGACAGTTACCATTGATTACGGGGAGTATCATACTAAACACCCCTGGATCTCTACTGTTAGGTAGTGATCAAGGGGGCCCTGATGAAATGGCTGGAGCCCTTTGAATGAATTGCATAACTGACCACCGATTGGGAATACACTTTCGGGAAGAATCGGCAAGAAACTCGAAGGCGAATAAAATTGACATTAATTACGGGACCTTCGACCTCGCCGGCAAGATCGGTGTCTGTGTCTAATTGTATTGAAAGATGGTGAAGATGACGGAGTGGGCGAATCTATCGCTGCCTGCACTGCGGCAGCGATTTCATCGTCCGGATCGCTCAAGATGTCTCTAGGGCGTCTACGGAGGGGTAGATTTGGCGGTGGACTCCGTCTTTTTTAAAACCGTCTTCATTTGAGATATTATACAATTTAGTTATAATGGTTATAACACAGGTTATAATATGAAAGTATAGGGGTACGCAATGTCAGCATAAAAATAAAACTAACAATTTGCACAGTTAAACCCACTTTGTCACATTCTATTTTTGCACACCTAAAACCTAACATTTAAAATCCGCATCCCTTGTGTTACGTAACACAGCGTAGGTGACACATCTGCGAGTGTTATCCGTATGCAAATTACTTTGAGCCCCCGTTTTTAACCGTTTGTTTGTATAGCGCGTCTGCCTGCGAATACACACATTTGTACTAATTTATGGGCAAGGGATTGATTAGAGGAGAGTAATCTAGGTTTATTTATACTTTTGGGCTGAGCTAAATTTATAGGTGAAGTAACAACACTAGGGTTGCAGATTATACTTAGGTACTAATTTAAACGTCTCCGGTCTGATTATTGACCTTTAAATTTTGATAAATATTGTACAATATTGTACCAAAACCCGAACCTATTCCAATATCAGTACTTTAATATTACATGGATGGACCAAAGTCTCAGGGTGACAAGCTCAGTGAAGACTGTATAATTGTACAATTCGACTGTTGTTTTAGTGTGAGATTTTTTAACCCAAAATTCTGTATGACACTGAAATTTAAAAGGGCAGAAGTGAGGTGGTCTTTACCATCAGGTCATTAATTCAATCATAAAAATGTCGGTTTATGAAAATAACAATATAATTAAGAGTAAATAAATCGCCTCAGTAAAAAACTGCGGAAGCAATTCTGATGAAAATTATATGAGATCACACTGTAGATATATTTTTTATATAATAATATTTAATCATTTATCTTTGATAAATAGATAAAAATATCATCCAAATCAATTCTGAAATCTCGGAGATACGAATACGCGCTATCAGTAGACACAAAAAAACATAGGTAATGAAATGGCCTTTTAAAAACCTGTATTTTGATACCTCACTCGATAGGTTTTGGTCATTTTTTGGTCCATCGCTAATACAATATGGCATCTGTAAGCCGCCAAATTGGTTTTCTTGATACTTCATTTATCTTAAAGCACTCTCATGATCAAGACGAATCTCTCTCGAATCTCTCTCTTTTATCAAAATTCATCAAACCGTTTAGGCTATAGGATGCCTAAGAAATGTACAAACAAACAAACATACATACAACCCAAATAAATAACACTCCTCAGTCGGTTTTAAATAGAGAAGCTCCTGGTTTTAGAAGTAGCTTGTCGTGAAGCTATAAAAGGCAATACTGGATGTGAAAAGTTCTTACATCTATAACGTTCTGACCACTCAACAACAGGACCAAGAAATTCACGTACAAGAATTCAGGTTCAATTTAGTGCAAATAGAATTCATTCGCACGTATCGGAAGCGACAAGTTCGCGTTTGGAACACGCCTAAATTGCTATGTCCCGTCAAACGTCGGCCTCCGTGACAGTACGGTTGATACGCCGCGTGTCAGTTTGGTTCTGACGTGACAACCGGCGCCGTGCGGTTATTTGGTTTTCGGTTAAGAACATTTTTCTTTTGATAAATGTTACTCTTACTAGCAGTTATTCTAGATTGTCCCATAGTTGGGCAAAGGTTTCATGACCTCCACGTATACCTATTTTGGGTTAATTAAACCTAATAAATTATGGATTAATTATATTCCTTTCACTTTTAGTCATGTTAAGATAAAGTTGATTAATTAACAAGATCCTACGTTCAATAGCACATACTTATGTTCAAAAGTAGAAGTCTTTATTATTATAATAAGATCAGTTAAAAAAAACAAGGCATAAATTGAACATAATTAGGATTGGATATACATATAAACAAAATACTCTGCATTTTTCCGGTAATAACCACGTTCCTCCGGTAATAACGCTATAGCGTTGATGGCTCTGTGACACCTTGTGATATGATGCGTGACATCTTGTTGATTACCAACGTGCCATTTCACTGGCTCCTAGATAGATAGATAGACAGAAAATAAATGTTTGAATATCATGGATAAAAATAATATTTTATGTATTTGTAGGTACTGAGTACGTACTATAAAAAAGACGGTACCGGTGCTAAGATGAAATATTGTTTTTCATATCTAAGTTGATTTTGTAAAAAATTATCTAAATATTACCTGTTTTTAATTATATTTTACGTATATTTATGTAAACTTACAACATCAAAATATACCTATGCTAATGAAAATAATGTTTATTAAATGGGCCCGAAAGGGCTCTTGTGAAAGATAAGAGACTCTAATACTGGATATTGAATATTAGAAAATTTTGTAGAGAAATTCAAACCTTGAGGGCCGAAACTCACTGAACAATCAAACAAAAAAACACCCTCAACCCCTACCGCACAAATTGACAAAAAGAAACACTTCTGTCGTGTGTCGTGCAGTCAATACTCACACGTGGCAGTCACACGTATGTGATAGGATGACAGCCAGCACTCCCCCTTAAATACAGGGCCAGAAACTGTTTAAATTTAAATGTATTTGTTTTATTTTGTTTTTAAGATTTTAAGCAACATTTTAAACTCACTTTTATTATTTGGTCGAGCAAACTTTACTGGTAATCATGGCGCCTGCAACGGAACCAAAATATCGAGAACTCAAAACAAATAACATAAATGGTTAAATATCCTAAGGAGGGCTTATTCTAAAACTATTTATAACCCCGAATAAAAACTTTAAGATGGAGGATCCAAATAGAATAAAAGAACTGATTTTATTGTGTATTTTACCTCATGTCTTCGTAATTTCTGAATCAGTTTATATGTATTTTTTTTGTTTTTTTTTTATGATCCTATTCTCTTTGTGTTTATTTTTACACGACTACCCAAATAATAAGTGTACTGTTTTTTGTATAGTTATATGTATGTATGTATGTATGTATGTATGTATGTATGTATGTATGTGAGTTTCTTTGTTCCACATTAAAGTCTAGATGCATGAACATATTTGGATGTATGGGGTATCGTTAGGATCCTTACATTATCTCAAGTCTCATAAATAGGCATATTTTTATTTGGCTTTTGTGTCCTATTTTTTCTCTTACTTATATCATGTAATTGTTCCTGATATCTTCAGTATTGCTATGCCGATTTGGTTGATTATATCAAAACGCGTAGGTACAGCTACTTAATTTAATTCTACTAGGACTCGATAAATATTGTAGTTTGACCACACTAAACTCCTCTATAATCTGTAACAAATGTTTATCTGAGTTTCAAATCCGTTTTAACTACATGGCATCTTAAACTTTGACTTAAATACCAGCACATATCGCCAAAGTACTAAATTATCGTGACATTAGGTTACAAGAATTGCCGAAAACTGACTCAGTTTTCTCACACTCCATCATAACAAACCAGTATTTAATTCAATCTTTCGACGAACATTGTTACTGTGAACCTAATATTAACATAATAACAATATCAGTAGTCGAGCACCCTACTTATTTTACCGTTACGACATTTTTGGTGACTGCAAAACACTGTGTAAACTGACCTTCAACCTTACAAGCATACACACTATCGAACTTAAGCCATGTTGGTAAAGAAATTAAGCTTCAAATTCTTTGAAAGCTTTTGTAGCAAGTTGTCAAGCAAGTTTAGACTTGGTGCAGGAGGATTTAATGGTTAAAATGGAGCGGTTGATGTTAGATCGTAAATCAAATAGTGAAGTTATCAAATTGTGTGATCTAGTGACACCTGCCTAACTCCTGAACGGTGCCGGTAAATTAATAATACATAGAAACGTAATGGAACTGCCATTTATACTGACAAATTGAGTGCGACTGGGAAAGTGGATAAAAAATGAGAAAAAAATGAGGTTTTTGTGTGGCATTTTTATCGAATGGCCACACGATTTAACTTGATCGTAGCAACTTAATCAAGTCCATCAGTAAATTTTCAATTTTATAACTCTGCCTTTTATGAATAAAAATATTTTGTATTTATATAAGTACACTCAAGCGAAGGTAGGTACTTTATTTTTGGGAACCAAAAACATGCTTGATTTGAAAGTTGTCATCAAGAATATATAACCAAAAGACGGATTTCACACCACCAAATCAAAAATGAAGCACCCAAGATATGCCAATCCGCTCGTACGCACAAGCCTCACGCACACATTAACACCTTGTTATGCTGATCGGCTGCCACATCGCAGCAAGACCTCAAGACCTTGCTAGTCATGTAACTCTCTCAAGTTCTCACGAAAAATCAAAAACAATCCTGTATTTTGTGATGAAATTGCGAATCAACTATTTGTAGTATTTGTAGTAGATAGTTTGTGGCGTTTTGACGACACAAATTATCTACTCACGGAATCACATAGGCAGCCGCCATTTGATATGCTTCACTCGTTTATTTGTCGGTGTGGAATCCGTCTTTATTAAACCTGGACATCAACCTGCTAGCTTACTCAAATCATTGGATGTTAGGTTATTCTGGAATAATAATATGCGAAGAACCAGGCGTAGAGCTAAATCTATATATCTATATATATACCTATCTCGTGAGAGTAATAGTGTTCTGTGATACCTATAATATAGCAGTAAGTACCAAAACAACTTTACAATGGAGATAATTTAAAATAAATTTGTCTACCTACTGAACAAGAATGTATCTATCTTGAATGTATCTTGTTTTTTTATTGTAATGTGTTCAATAAAGAGTTATTGTATTGTATTGTTTTGTAATATGTCATTTTTAGAAATCGTGCTTTTCTGTTTGTCTGTATGTTTGTTCTTGTAAAAATTGCTTGACCGATTGCAATGCGGTTTTCACTGTTGGATAGCTTAAGATTTTAATTAAAAAACTGGGATGCTTGGTATATTAATCCGATGATGATAAGCCAAGCAATCGATAAATAAACTATATGACGCATGAATTTTTGAAGAAATGTATTCTTGTATTTTATAGGTACTTTTGGTCCTGGACGCATGGGCTACTTTTAAATGAAATGACCCCTCAGGCAAAGCCACAAGCACAACTAGTACATAAATATTATTTTGCTGGATTTCACCAACACTACGTTTTCTAAAATAATTATGAATCCTATCGATTTTTTTCATGTTGGTTACAAACAGCTAGCATGTAACTGTCCTTCAAAAATTCTACTTTTAGGCATCCAGGATAATATTAATAATTGAACAGAGCCTATTTTAATTGAGCCTCAAATCGGCTTAATTAAGAATAACTGACGTGGAAGAGTAGAAGTTAAAACAACGAATGATTCTACTTTTCTTATCTCTCTCGATAAGACAGTCCATATTTTTAGTAAATTAGTAAGTATAAAATATAAATTAGCACATCTCATTTTTAATATGTAAATAATTATGGTATTAGTTTCTTTGGGCACTTATTATTGCTGTTGTCTATAGGTTAACTTACTATTTATTGTACGTCTGAAGAGGGAAAACAATTCTTACTTCCATCTTACCATCTTTTGTACACAAGTTTATAAAATAAACAATAATTTCTGACCCTGAATCCGATTCTCCTAACCTTTCATAATAATACAAAATCTTTAAAAATCTAATAGCATAAACAACTATAACAGTCTTTCAGCTGAACAGCACATCCAAACTTCACATCGAAACTCTAAACTTCTAACGAGCGTCAAAACTTCAGCCTTTTAGAAAAGTCCAACAAAATTCAATCAAATGCTACCCAATATAGCATTATCTTTAAAAAGAGCGAATGAGCCCTTAACGAACTCATTATAAAGTTGCTGAGAGTTTCTGGTTTGGTTCATTTTAGAAGAGAAGGCGTGCAAAGGTCTTTTGGTTTATTTCAGGGATTCTTGGGCCTGGATCGGCCTCAAAACATAATTTTGTATTATGCACAGCTTTGGCTCAGGCTAGGTGTAGCGACAATCTACGCAAGATAATATAGAGTCAGTTATTGGATGAGAAAAACCGAAGAGGTATGTAGCACAGCAAAGACTGGTACCGCACCGTTGGAGAGGTTTGCAGTTCGTAATGACAAGGCTTCAACTTCTTCGCACCTTCTAACTTGAACTCAGAAATTTACAAGGGGCAGTTCCGTGTGTTAAAAAAATACTTATTATACTCATGTGTGCGTAAGTGTTGTTTTCTTGGTTGATATGTAATTTCGACACAAACACAAACAGACCGGACTGTTTTAGATTTTTCGTAAGAATTTGACAGAATTAACATGCTAACAAGGTCGAGATCTTGCTGCGATGTGGCAGCCGATCGGCATAACATAGTGTAAATGTAAAAGCATATCTTGGGTGCTTCACTTTCGATTTGGCGCTATGGATCCGTCTTATAATAAACATTCTTGCGTTTGTACGGTGATGAGTAGCTTTTATACTTTACTGCACGGCATGCTGTTACAGTTTCACAGGGAAAAATATTGTATATTGGCACACATAATAATATGCCATTACGGACGATTCTCGGAACCCTGATGTTGTTATGTTTAGAAAGGCAAAATTAATACGTGCAAACTGTTTGTCCAGTAGGGAACTTATACAAGGTGCCGATGATGACTGCTTATCCATATTCCGCCTCGAAAAAGCAGTTAAATCGCTGTTAACCAGAGGTACAGTTATGCATAGTTATGTTGTTGTGTGAGGTGCAGTTTAGTGTCATTATTTCATAAAGCGTTAACTGTCACTGTCTCTTTTGGTGTAAGTGACGGTGTGGGGAAGGTGGTAATTATTATACCCATACCCAGAATGGATCTGGTTCTCAGGGAATATTTCAGCAGCACCCCGATTAACTGACTTCCGACATCTTCCCCATATCAACCCCACATGAGTTAAGAATATTCGACCAACTCCCTTACTTTCCTTGATTTTAATCGCTCTATAAGTAATCAGGATTGAACACTGCCTCGTTCATCCCTTAAACCTCTACCTAAAACTTTCTCATGGTCCACCGCCGCAAGGGTGCCAGTAATTAACGACTTTTCATTTCCCAATTGCACCACTGGCTATCTGCTTCCTAATCTGTGTCAATGTGTCCGCAACCTAATAAGTAACTATTGCGTAATCAATACTACTGCTCTTATTAATACCGTACACCAGGGCCTTTATTCGCTATGACTATGACCATTCGGCCACATAACGCGCTGCGTCAAGATATCGTCAAGATAGCTTGGAATTGTTCGTGTATGTTCGTGAACTGTCGTAATTTTCCAAACGATTCCACAACGCGACGCGTTACGTTTGTGAATGATCATAGTAAGGGCCCAGTCATCCATCCATCTACCTACTTGGTAAACTTTGAGAAGACGTATTCATACGGTTTTAATAATAATAATAATAATAATAATAATAATAAAATGTATTTATTGCAAACAAACAAACAAAAAACAATCAACACAATAAAAAAAAAAATAGATATTCCACGATAACATGACTCGCGACAATTAGTAACATTAAATTTACCGTGCCGCGCGTCATGTTAGCATGCACATCTGATGTTTTTTTTACAATAATGAGCATGTTTGACAATTGGGGTATACTCAGCACTGTACTGCGCAGACTAAGAGTCTACGCAGGGCTGGTTTTCAGCATACCCCGTTGCTTGAACTCTGGTGTTAGTCAAGCGCAAATAAAGTGTTAAGCGAGCACTGTTTTCCATGCATTGCTTCTATACTTACCATCGGGTACGGTCCCACAGTGTGGCCTGTGGTTAGCTATGTGCTCTGCCGGAGTACTATTGTTTATTATGTGGCTCTACTCCCATTGTACCCATAATAACTATTTTCTAATCTGTGCTGGCAGCAATCGGGGGTGGCAAAAATATTTGTTGTATGAGTAATTGTATGGGTGTAACGCGACGCCGTGGGTTTTTAATGAAAGGGGTGAAAACGGACCCCATGTGTGGCGTTTGTTTTAATTTGGTTAATGTTTTTTGTTTGTCGTATAAATAAATAAAATATGGCAATACGATTTTGTTCCTAGGCAATTTTAAGCAATCGTATATTATTTTTACACAGATTTGACGGAATAACCGTCATTTCTCGAATGCTACTATTCTAAAAATAAAATTTACCCGCGTTTGGTCGAATCCAGTGAGGAGTTGGATCAGAATGGTCGAGATTGACTTATAGATTATTTTGAATAAAACTACGAAAATAACAGTGCAGTGGCGGGCCGGGCGGAAAATCAACAATTTGGTTCGATAATCTTCAAACAGACAAACATACAAACAGACCGACACGAATTTTAAAAATGTTATTTTCTTGTTCAGTTGCTTATTTTAAGTACCCTAGACCATTTATTTTTTAATTATCTTCTTTGTACAGACTTTTTCGTTCCTATTGTTTTATTATAAATAAACCATAAGTATAGATTTTATGTATCATTTCAGAATTAATAAAAAAACAATGTTTTTGAAAGACTTTGGAACTTCAAAGACATTTTTGCTCAAACAGCTGAAAATTGTTCACAGATATATTACGCGCTCAGCGATTTGCATACGGATAAAAGAGAATCTCATGAAGGCAAGGTAACAGCACAAAATGATATTCGCCCATTATAACCCGAATTTAATATTCAAAGGGCTTTTAAACAGGGACTGAGTTAGATAATAACCGGTAGATAGGACCAAAAGAAGCCGGAAGAAAAATTGATATTTTTGTATTGTTTTATTCACGGATATGCTGACTGGGCTCGTGGTCTAGGTGAGTTGCAGTTTTAATGTATAAACTAAACCACCAAATATATAAATTAATCATCATAAGATTAACTACACGGATGTAGTTAATGATATTATATACTATTTGTTAGTTTTTGTAACATTAATATTTATACCGAACCTAATTATTTTAAGTTTTATTATCACAATATGGCCCTTTGCCAGAATATATGTACTACCACAAGAATTACATATAGTTAACAAAATCGAAGAATAATATGTACCGTACCGGGTACATATTATTTTCCGTTCTGTGAAATTTTCAGTCCTTTCTTAAATCTTATCTCCGGTTGATGCACGATGCAAAATCCCAGAATCCTGGGCTTAGTTTTTGAACCACTAAATGAATGAAGCCCGGTAAATTCTAAAGCTGAGAATATTCTTGGACTCTGCATATAAAGCAAGCATAAATATCATGGATCTATTGATGCGGGTGCGGACTCTGTGCTGCAATGGAGCGGTTTTTAATGAAACTAGAGTTTATGATGTAGAAGTACTTTTAGCACACTGATTTTGCTTCGCACGATTGCAGCCAACTACAGTAGCAATCAATAATTATTGTATTATGATCAGATGTTTTATATGATGAAAAGTCCGCGGTGGTACACAGATACTTTAGCTTCCTGTAACGCTCGTGTTAGAACTTTATCATTATCATCATCATCAGCTGGACGTAGGTCTCTCCTAATGTACGCCACTGTGCTCGGTCTTCTGGTATCCGCATCCGGTTTCTGCCAGCCGCTTTTCACAGTCCGTCACTCCACCTGGCCACAGAGCGTCATATACTACGTTTGCCTAAACGTGGTCTCCACTCGAGAACTCTTCTACCCCAACGGTTATAAGTTCTTCGGGAAATGTGACCAGCCTACTGCCACTTTAGCTCGCTTATCATTAGAGCTATGTCAGTTACCTTGATTCTCTGTCGGATCACTTCAGTACGAATCTTGTCCTTCAGAGATACTCTAAGCATAGCTCTCTCCTTAGCTCGCTGAGCGACCTTAAATTTGTGGACTTGTCTGACCGTGAGTGTAGAGCTTAATGCTACCAATTTGTGTAAAATATAATATAGTTTCTATATATATCTGTTAGCAACTCAACCTTGATGGAATCTAAAAAACCTCCATACTCTGTGACAAAGATTGAGTTTTTCGTTCTTTTCAGCTGTCAATGACTCTATGGTGGCCGATGAAAAGAAGAGTGAGATTTGGGTAGGGTTATTGAAAAATAGCAAATCTGCAAGTTGTTGTGCAGTAATTCGATGATGACCATGTAGGAGAAAGGAGTGCGTTGCCTGCTACTGACTGACGACCATGCAGGTGGAAGGAGTGTGTTGCCTACTGCTGACTGACAACCATGCAGGAAGAAGGAATACATGCCTGCTGCTGATTGGTGAATGCAGGAGGCAAGAGTGCATTGCCTGCTATTGACTTGAGACCATGACGGGAGGAATGCGTTGCCCGTTGCCGACAGCAATAAACCTAAGAGCAGTCAGATTTCAGAGTCAAAGATGGCTTAACGGCCGAGATTTTAGCAACCTTTTTGTTGATAATAGTCCAAAGCAACAAGGGCAATTATTTGATCTAAAAGACTACTCTTCGTTTTGATTTAAAGTTAAGGACAAAAATCTGAAATGGAATAGATAAATGAATGAACAGCTCTTGTACACGACAGGAAGACCGGCCTTGCCTAGACTCAGTTTTTATGTCATGACACGGTCTTCTATGGTCCTCGACGCACTAGAATAGCCCCGCTTTACACTGGACAATCTGGACATGGCAACACAGAGACGCAACATAACTAATTTCAGAAAAAATATATAGTTTCATAGCTATGTTATCATCAATAGAATATCTGAAGACAGACATTGGTACCGATTCAGTTGGCACGAACTACACTAAACTACACTAATATTAAGTTTAGTCCTGTTCCAAGCCGTTAACAATGTACTAAACTAAATTTTAGTTTGACACACCTAAATTGATTTTAATTTCTGAGTTTAGTTTAGTGGATTTTTCTATTCTGTTGTACGTCAGTTTACGTGTAAAGGTGTCGCCACAAAACCCTCGTGCCGAAAACTCTCAGCAAGAAATGAAAACCATAGACAAAAAGCGTGGTCTGTGTCAGGGCGCACGGCCGCTTGTTTGTCGTGATACGTTTGCTCCACGTATAAATCGCGAGTTATACCGAATTAAAGATCACAAAAACGTAAATTTTCGGGAAAAACCGGGACTCCCGCGTTTTTGCCCGCGTGGTCATTTCTCTATGCATACTCTATGCGTTATTTTGGGATTAAAAGTACCTTTAAGGTATAAATTACCAAATTTCACTCATCCGTCAAATATGTTTTATCAATTGCTCGGCTTCTATTCACCGGATTGAAATACCAAGTACACCAAAACCTCTTTTAATTCTAAACCTAGTTTTTACGTGATGCGCGAACAGACAAAAACAGAGATGATTTTGAACAATGTTAAGTATAGTTTATTTAAAGTACATTCGCCTATTTAAAGTCCACTAGACCATTTATTATTATTATTATTATTATTATATTATTATTATTATTATATTATTATTATTATTATCTTCTTGTCCTTTAGTTACTCACTCGTGTGGCTGTCTGTGTCATCGTAGCTCGCAAACGAATGGACCTATTTTGATGCGGTTTTTCTGTTTGAAAGCTGATGTGATCGAGATGCGCGTGACCGTTTAAGTAAACATGTATTCCTGAAAACCTCTCGTTTGCTCTGTACTGGAGTTCAAAATGTGTATAATCTTTATTTTAGTACGGACTTGCTGGGTACTGCAGCCACTTTTGTAAATAGACCCCATTGTTTTAAAATTTGACTTTTTGCAAACTATTTCATATTGAATGGTTTTTTTTCTCAACGAGATCTTATCAAAACCAGGCCAGTCGTACTCCGCAACAAGTACAAATATTATACCTACACTTTGCGGCCGCAATATTAGGGTTCATTCAGTAGAGTGTCAAGCGTGCGCTCGATGAGTTGCGCGCCGTGCGCTTACGATAAAGTACTTACTTACGTAAAGTTTTTGTAAAAAAATATTCTTTTCCTAATTATGAGTACCAAGAAGAAACCTAGAATGTACTGCATAGCATTCGGTTTGACAAGTCTCGTAAAATACCTACATACTGACATTTTATTACGTATGTAGCCATTTCTTTTTCATTCATTATTAAGCATGGAATTCAGACAGGCACCTTTTATTCATCAAAGTGCAAAACCTATTAAGTTATAATCAAATAATGAGGTAGGTACATTCTGATAAGAATTTCATGTAGTTAATATCAACCAACATTTATAACAATAAGTAATAAAATAATACATTATTACATAATTGTTTATTCTGTTACAATATCTAAGTCATATCATATCACAGAATAATTACTAGTACAAGTACCTAGATAAATCTTGATACAACCCTGCCGAGCGAAAAAGTGACAGATCGATTCTGAAACGGTTAGAGCAATGGAAGCTCTCGCGCGTTGTGATACGGTACATTCTAGCCTGCACGCAATAGGTTCCTGCCTTCTACGTAAATATAATTGAAAGATCGCAGCGCTGTACGAGTTAAATTGCACTTTATTGCGTTGTAGCGAGAGTTGCTATGTACTTAAATGACTTTACTCAGTTATCCTTCTGTACTTGTACTATTATTTATTCTGTGCCAAAACACTGGAATCAATATGCTTACTAAATCGCGAGATATACCGAAATAAAAATCACAAAAACATAAATTTCGCTGATTTTGTCTGTCACGCTAGCCCATAACAGTTGCAGTGCCAACCTAGAAAAATGACACCTACATTCGATCTCTGGGGCTTATATAGTTACACAGTTATAAAAGCGAGACGATATAGCCCTTTTTGTGATGGTCCACTTTTAAAACCTGGTACCCCTGTTTCGGAGTGATTTTATTGACGTTTCATTTCAAAACTCCAACACTGTTCGAAACATTCAATCGCGCATGCGCATAGCGGCTTATGATAAAATCTATACAAACGTCTCACTAACACAGATAATAAACAATAATTTATGATTAAATTCGTTCATTATATAAATGTGGGCAAAACTAGCAATTAAATTTAGTCCTTGTCAAAATCAAATTAGACCTGTCACAATGATGTCTTAGTTTAGTGGAAATCAACAACTGATAAAATTTTAGGAATCTTGAAACACAGCATATCTGCAAGGATTAGGAATATTGTGCAGTATTGCGAAAATGTACCTTAGTTGTTGATGGAGTAAATAGTTGTAATTGTGGAAAGAAGTGTAGTTTTACCCGACTACAGCATAGCAAAAGAAAGGGTTATGAGTTTAACAGTCTATATATGTATATATGTATGTATGTGGTTATGCCATAGACTTTTCCTACGTCAATGGGTTATGCGGATGTTCCACCACAGCGTCACCCCTATGGGTTCGATTTTGACATGCGAGGTGTCAATCGATTTGTCTTGAGCGTAGTCTTGAGGTCTACAGAATCATAGGTTTTTATACACGATACTGTGAAGCAAAGGAAGGGTTACATGTTCAAACTAAAAACTTGGTCTGATTTTGACAAACAAGGTATCAATCGACTTGTCTTCATTACATACATATGTTAACACTAAGAACTTTCTATTAAATCATGTTAAGTAGATAAAAGGTCTCTCTCCCATGCCTCATTGATGTCATGTCAAATCAATCTATTGTCTCAAACACAATGCCAATGCGATGTTATATCTAATCGTTAATAACTAGTTGTCTACTTATTGTTTAAGCTGACCCATTTTTATTCGATGGTGTAAGCCACGTTAGTTTAACATGGTAATTTGGTCGAAAACCATGGAATTTACGCAGCGACGATTGATGCAGTGAGGATGAACACCGGTTGAGTTTGTCGTAAAAAATAGCCAGTAAGTGCTGGCCGTTATAAATTGTTACGTTCACGTTTTTTGTGCATTGTTTTAGTGAAGCATGAGCACGATTTACTACATTGAGCATAGTTAGAGTAGTTTTGCTACTGTAGCTTGCCAAAGGTCTCTTATGACCTTAATTAGAAATAAGTCAAACGTTTTGACTTCTAAAAGGAGGTATTAATGTTTTGTTTTTGTGTTTCACTCCTAACTCTGGGATTTCTGAACCGATTTGGACGGTGCGATTAAACTAAACTATTTAAATTAGGCATCCAGTATGGTCACACACTAATAAAATACTTTTTTTTAAATCATAAATCCCTCTGAATATGTTTATGGAACCAAAAAAATTATTGATTCAAACAATAATATTAATCTCAAGTAGTTTCTGCTGATGGAATTTCTGCATAAAAGTTTGAATTTACAGAACAATTAGGTACCTACAGTTGTCACGAGGCGGTCCCAGGGTGTGGGTTTGTTCCACTAGCCCCGGGACTAAGCCTCAGTGGACAACATAAAAGGTCAGGAACTATTGGAGCATTTGGTGATTTCCATAAATAGTGGCTTCAAACAAAACGAACACTAACGACGGAATTATTATATATATTTACAAGTCTCCATTTGTAATTAACTTATTTATGTATTTTATAATATTCTTTCGAAAATTACGGTTTTGCTAATGCAATCAGTGTCCGAATGACAGGTTATTTTGTATATAGAATGAATAATGATCAAAATGAAAAGAAATGGATTATGAAAGAAATAAGAGATCAAAAGAGTATTATTATTAAAGAGGTTTGGACCTCGTCGCACAGTTACAGTCAGCCTGTAGTGTCCCAAAGTTGTGCATATGCCAACCCCATTACATCCAGGCTTCTAGATCAAGTTATTGTTAATGAATAATAAAATCAAGAATACCTATTTGAAACATGACAAACATTATTAGAATAATTATATACTCTTCTGCAAGACAAATAACCGAAATAGACAGCTTTTACCTATCGAACTTAAACGCTTCTGCAAATAATGTCCTTAAAACATTTTAATATTCACTTTTCCTCAGCCCTGAGCACGATCTCCGAGCTTGGAGCTTGTCCATATATTTTACGGGCGGTCTGCACTTAATAGCCCGCCGGCAGCCCGATAATTTTATTATTAGTGTTTTTTTCTCTTCGGCAATGACGTTTTAGCCAGTCTCATTGAAAAATAATAGATTTAGTTTCGCCCTTAAACGATGAAATGAATCTTCGTGGGGGTCCAAATTAATGGCATGATTTGAATGGTTTTTTTTTTGGTGACTGTGGGTTATCGCCAATTTGTTTTGTAGTCCTGAGCTTAAGGGTAATTTTAGCTTGCTGGAATTTGAATAATTGGCCTTTGATTTTGGTTTATGGTTGCTTGAGGCGGGTTTAAAATGCAAATTGTGGAGTGGTTGAAATTGATTGATATTACCGCTTTATATATCTACATTAACTATTGCAGTAAGAGTTTCTTCAAAACAGGCAATAAGGATTTGACCTTTATAAATATAATTTAAGTTAAATGATAGTATAGTGTAGATAATTTCTAAATTTCTTTCCAGTTCACAAATATCAATCAAAATATATGACAGACTTCACACAATATTATTCTCATTAATTTTAATTTGCTTTAATTATTTTATAACACCAACACAGACCAATTTCATGGGAAGCAAACCCGTAATATTTGGAGCGTTATGTAATACGATGACTATATTTTACGAAATTAACAAACACGACGTAATCAGACCCCTTTCAAACATATCATACGACCTTGAAAATGTAAGACCTTATATCCTTGAACATAAGGGTGAGATAAAAAAAAAACTCGTGCCAAATATTACCTTGCAAATAGTGCCCTATGACCTAGGAAATAAAGAAGATCAAAGAGTAGTCAGGGTACGACTAGTCTTAAACATGGGATCAGAATAAAACGTGTGGGTAAGTACAATAAAATAAAATGGTTGAACGAGACGTACGTACAATAGCGGGGTTCAAATCGATTAGTGGTGTGATAATAGTCTTTGTGAGGGAACTAAACCCTTTAGATACTAAAAGAACTTTTTCAAAAGCATTTTAAATACTGCTGATGTGATGATTTCAAACTTAGTATTTATTACTAACATGATACTATCGTTAACATATAGATATACTAGGTAGGTAAGTACTGTTTGAATACGTGACACAAAAAAATAATACGTCTTTTTTGTAGTCTATGTCGCTTTACTGCGACATACTTAGTCGCACTTTTACCCGACTACGGCGAAGCAAAAAGGAGGGTTAAAATTGCAGGATTGGATCACAAGCATTAATTTCGAACTCTAGTTATATAAATTTGGTTCCTAAATTAATTATTTTTATTTAAGTTTCAATTCATTTAAAAATAACGGGAATATAAAAAATCTTTTTGTGTAATTTATGGTGAACGTTTTTCACTGTTGGATAGCTTAGGGTTTGACTTAAAAACAAAGCTACTTGGTATCTTACTACGATGATTAGATGCCAAGCAATCGATAAAAACTATTTGACGGCTGAATTTTGAAGAAAACTAGTATAATAGCTGTATACTGTAACTGGCTTCGCACGCGGGGTCATTGCTCTAGGTTAAAGTTATTCTATGTACTATTCCACGACCTAAAATACCAATAAACCAACATTTGATCAAAATTATTTCTGCCGTCAAAAAGTTACAGATTAATAAACTAATAAACTAACAAACAGACAGACATAAAAATGTTCTATTCTTTTCAGTAGGTTATTTTAAGTAAACTAAACTAAACGAAACCATTTTTAAAAAAATATATTCTTTTACAGACCTTTTCGTTCTAAAAGATAGATATATTGTACCTTATAGCACGGTAATGTTATGTATAATTACCGTGCTTATAGGTACTTTTGTTCCTGGCACACGTGTGGGCTACTTTTAAATGAAATGACCACGCGGGCAAAGCCACAGCTAGCCCTGTAATATGGGAAAACTTTTATTGTTTTAAAACCTGATTTCTAATATATAAGCATTATTTCATAATTAATACTTGGACCCGAACATAAATGACCATGATGTAAGCGATATCGTCAATACACATTCTAAAAAATCATAATAATTAACAAAATTACAGGTCAGATGACTTCATATTCACTTTATCAAATAAATCAATACGTTATTGTAACGATCATATATTCATTAATCATTCTCTAAAACATTTTGACATTCTATTGCGTGTTCAATTGAATGAACTGAATGATTGTATTTATAACATTTCGATCATTTTAATATGATTCTTATTGCTGGAGAAACAGAGTAGGTATTATTTTTGCGTCGAGAGCTATATTTACGGGATAAAAATAAATCATTCATAACACTCAGCACTTGGAAACAAATCGATTCAAAAAACTACGCTCATTGAATCGATAACAATGAAAATCGCTATGACAAAGCATCCGCTTTGTGTGCCCCAAATCTTCGAAATGAGAGGAAAATTTGGTCAAGTAGTTAAAAATAAATAACATATTTATGAACTCTGAGGTAAATAATATTAAAAAATTGTTCAAAATATAATATGACTCAGGGAAGTAAAAAAGTTAAAAATGTTGATACAAAATATTAACAACAGAAAGGTTGGAAAATACTTTAAAATTTTAAACGAAAACGTTTTTCTAGTGACCACGATACACCGGATTCCGTGGCGCGTGGCGTGCGCGTGTCGTGAGCGTGCACGCAGAGGTTGTCATGTTTATGTAGGTGAAATTAATAGGAAGATAAGAGTGTAGTCTTTTCCTAAATTTTTTATTTAGATTTTCGCAAAGTAAAAATGCCTGAATGAACTAAGGTGCCAGATGCCAAAACCTTTATCATTTTGAGAATAAAACTAAATAATTAATTAGCCACAATCTCTACCCACTGCTTTCCCGTAACTTATCCCAAACACGCATAATGAAAATCGCTATAACAAAGCCCGTCCGTTGCGCTCAAAATAAAATAAATCCCAATAACATTGAAGCCATTGTTTTATAATGCCCATAGAATTGTGCTGAGGATGTGTGAGGCAATAATGAGTTATTAGTATTTGTTTAATGCTTTATGTGACGGCTGATGCAGAATACCAACGTGGAAATCGTGAAATAAGCGTGAGCGAGATATATAAACATATATTTAATAGAAACAGTCTAGACATATTTTTTAATTCCCTTTTTTATTTCCTTCTTTTTAGTTACGTTAAAGTAGGCCTAAGAAAATGAATTACATATTTATTCCGATCGCTGAGAAAAAAGTTAACAGTCCATATCTTTTAAATTACAGAACCGAATTTGATGAAACTTTAACTATTCCCTAAGTAGAAAGATACTGAAACTATTACAAAAATAATTATTGCAGCCAGTTTTGTAGTATTCGAGAATGAGAGTTTTTTTATGTGGACAAACATACATAAGCAAAATTTGGGACATTTGTTCAGATGCTCATATATACTTACGCAAACGAATATAACGCATTTTCAACAATATTAAATACACACATACGTGAAATTTGGAACATAATATGCTATGACACCCATTTAGACTAAATTAAGACTAATAAATATTACATATATACACATCAACTTGAGAAACTCCGTTTTTTTGAAGTTGGTTAAAGAAAACATTTATCTAAAAAAAATATTTATCTATTTGGAGTAAATAATGAACGAAAACTTGAAGCATTGTTAAAATTGAAACGTAATAAAAAAACGAATAAAAATTAAAATTTCGCACTTAACTCTGCAACACTTTTAGATTCATAGTACAAAATCTGACAAAAGTTTACAGTATCGTTAAACAATTATCAAATTCATTCTTGCACGAATGTTAACCTCAATGTGAAATACAAACACGACAATACAGCCACGAAGCACACTCAAAGCCATCAAACGTATAAATCAAGTTAAACTGCCTTTCCGCACGTAAACACCATTTTAAAAACTTAACAAATTTTAACACATTACGACCTCTTTGTCGGACAAATAATGAAAATTAGCAACCGAGATTTTATATTCGACAAACACGATAGCTTGAGAATGGAAAGGACTGAACAACATAAATAAACCAGTTCTTAAAAATGGCAGTTCAAAAATGTTTAGTTTTTGCCAGATACTCAACCAAAAAGCAGTAGTGCGCAAACATTTATGTGTTCTAGTTTAGTGGGCAATGTTTCAAGTGAAATTACTGGGAATGAGGCTTGTTATCTAATATCTCAGGGCGACGAGCGTAATTGCAGTGTCACGCAAAATGTATTCATTTATCTTCTATTTTATCAATACATTATTATCATCAATCTATACTTTTAATACAGCAATAAGAACGAAAAAGTCAGTACAATGAAGATTATTCAAATAAATGGTGAAAGGTACTGAAAACAAGAATAGATAAATTTTTTAAATCGTGTATTTCTGTTTGTATGTTTGTAAGTTTGTTAGTTTGTTGGTCTGTTTTTTTGTTCGCGCATCACGTAAATCTACTGGACTGATTGCAATGCGGTTTTCACTGTTGGATAGCTTGACTTAAAAACTGGGGTACTTGGTATCTTAATCCGATGATAAGATACCGAGCAATCGATAACAAATTATTTGACGGCTGAACTAATTTTGAGGAAATGTAGTATATTGTACTTTATAGGTACTTTTGATCGTGGAATAACACGTATGGGCTACTTTCAAATTAAATGAGCAAAGCCAGTTATCTATAAAACCGTGACATAATAACTGACCTAGAGATTTGAAATTTGGAGGAAGTATGTGATATATTATAAATTCTATCCCTGAGGGTGTAAACCGGGGTGACAAGTTTGCACGCGGGCAAGGACGTAGGGCGCAGCTAGTTATGAATAATTATGGCGTACAATACCGCTTTAACCGTTATGGTTGTACCGGTTAAATCCGTAAAATGTATACCGCTTTTAGTCCTACAAAACACTTATAGTATTAACTTTCAACTTGTTAAATAATTTACTCAGAAAACATTGTGTGTTTGATAAGCAAACATGTGATTACGGAACTGGACTTTTCCTGGTTATAAAGTTACCTAAAGTGTGACAGAAATAGCGAGTGCATTTTTCGGAGAAACTCATAGACCAATGAATTTAAAGGGAGAGTAAAAATCACACTTTTTGAACAAATTGACAGTATCAGGGAATTTGTCTTATAATCTTAATAATATGAAGGACATGACAAGGCTCAAGAAATCTAATATCTGAGATGGTTATAGGAGTAAGCATCATTGAGATTTTGTTAATGATCGTAACCAGCAAGAAATAGTAAAATGTTGGAGTATTAAAAACCTAACCTTTCGCAACGAAAGGATCAGAAAGCTGAAACTTCAGCTCAACAACCGAAAGTAATATTCAAATGCAAAGTTTAACATTCGCATGTAAGCAAAAAGATTAGATACTTCCAGTAATCCTTCAAACCTGAGGTTTGTAAAAGTAGTCGGACAAGGTCAACAAAGGAAAAAATCGAAAATTTAAGACTTCCTTTTTCACTACTGCCCAAAAAAGGAGTGTAATGCTTATAGGATTCATGTATGTTTGTATCTATGTGAGTTTTTTTGTTCCACCATACCTTTTAAATGCCTGGTCAGATTTAGACGTATGGGATATAGTTAGAATTCTTACATCCCCCCCGAGTAATATGTATTATAATGTTTTTGAAAAATTCTTAATGGCTGGCGTGTTATTTTAGCTTTTAAGCTGGTGATTACCAAGAACATTCAACATAATATAGATATACACCACAGACATATAATAATAATTATTAAAGATATAATTAATAGCACAATGTCAGTACCGCATGTTTACGTACTTCGAAATCCTGAGGTTGCTAACCATATTTATCTTCAGGTCAGCAAGTAGTAAAGGTAGGAAACTAATTCTTGCATTTGCATAAGGATGGTAGCACACGCAATCCGATCGTGCAAGAACTGTGCAGTGCCGGAAATCCATTAACGTCTCCAGCCGGTCACATGTCTCGCTTATCTGTGGCGGGACTGCAATGTATGTTGGACATGACTTTTGGTTCCTGACGGAATTAATGCTGGCGTATTTTCGTGGTGATGTAAAGGATGGGTTTCTGCATTATTTTGTACAAATGACAATTAAAGTGAGTCAAAAAAAGATGTAATTAAAGTCTATCCAACAGTCGGATCTATGACAAAATTGGAAGATTTCTCGGTGATTTCGTCGTCTAAACTCAAGTTCATAATAATAATTGTCATATCAAAGCAAGGCAGCGTGGTAGAGTCGTACATCTATGCAAAGGTTTTTAGATGTATAGGTAGAGTAGCATAACTTTTTCTTCCTTTGATAAGGCCCGAGTCCGAATCTGACCTGATAAGCTGGGACAAATTTAGAGTCGTCTTGACGTCGTCAGCACTTTCGAACACATCGTCATACACAAGCCTTTAAACATTGGAAAATCCCTTGCAAATATTGTAACTTTTAAACTTTCGCGTTAATTAGTTAATTATTTAAACGGGGCTTAATCGCGTAGAAAACGTTACTTTATTTATTTTGACTATAGTACTATTATTTTTTGTGTGCCTCAAAGTTTCGATCAAGTTGCATTGATCGTGGTCGCGAAAGACTGATGTAGTGGTATCAGCGTTGAGAAGGGCGAGCGTTGTCTCCACCTACCCGCAGTTGGATTTGTAGGAAAAAAATAATGCCTGAACTGATGTACTGTAGAGTATAAGAGTTACTCCACGGTGCTGCGTACATTGTCCTCCTGCATTAAGCGCTATCAGACAGACCCTTATCGGAGCTTATATACGCGCGGTGGAGCACATTTGCTAATCGCCGCATCGTTTTACTCCCTATAGATGGATACAGCGATAATTCTGTAGGGTTTTATGCCCGGATTGGAAGGGAGATCCAGATTACGAGCAATTTGCCATACGGTTGTTTGGAATTAGATTTTTGATGATGGAGTTTTTGTAAGAGTTAAAAGCTTTTATAATGATTATTCTTGTTTTTTATCACCCCTCTTCCCTCAGAGATGAGCTCTCGGACTTGACAGACCTTGACCTGACAGAGGCCATATTTAAGCGTTTAAAAACATTAAAGCACATGTGATATCTTAAAGTGTATCATTTAACCGTTTATTTAAAAGCAAATGACCGTTACTGATTACGAGCACTTAGTTTGAACTTAATCTTCAATAATAAAATCACAGTAAATCAGAGACGTAAGAAATCACTCACTTTAAAGATAAAGTCCAGTTTTGGATTTACTGTAAGTTAATCTTTGACCAGTCATGCCCTCGTAAACTTTCATTGCGTAAACTTTCATTGCATTTATCAATCTGAGATTTGCACTTATATTGTGCTTATATATTATTTTAGTAGGAAGTTCTATATGATGTCAGTTTTTTCTTTAAAACCTAGGTTGAGTTCAGTTGCTATGTCTTTAAAAAGATGAAGTATAATTAGGTAGTAAGAGAGCGCGTAGTCGCTAAGTTTCCCAAAAATACACCTACTAACAGATTTGAAGCCTATATATGTGTTTCATTGTTCTTTCCTACAAGTGCTAACAAACACAACATGTAATCACAGAACACTACCCATTATACAAATCATATCCATTATATCCGTTATAAAATTAGAAAAGAACTTTTTATTGTATACCTGTTTACAGAAATACAGATGAGTAATTCTTAAAAACTCTGGTTCATTGGGCGGATTTGTAGCTTAATGTGATCTCTTCCATTGCATTACATCGGATCAGAATAGAACAGCTCATTACGCAGGCATTTTTTTCCGGATCTGCACCAAACACCGGATTGATTCTGATGCCAGGTCGGGCTGAATGCATAATGTATGCGACCTTACAGCCGGGGCCGGTTGTTGGAGGTACGAATTCCTAAAACTATGTGGTAGCACTGACATAGGATTACAAGTAGTAATACAACATGAACTAATTTGAAGCACAAGCTTAAAAATACATCCGTCACACAATACCCTGCATCAAATAAACGGAAAATATGTAATAGCAAAATATAAAAAACTCTTTTGATGGAATTAAATCAGACAACATTGGAAGTTTATATAACATTTCAATTAAACAAAAACAATGGCTTTGGTTCTGAAGTTCACATGAACAAATAATAAAATATTTTTCTCAAAAAAACTACAACGTATTAAAAATGTTATTATGTAAACAACCACTAAAATGAATTTGACTCGTGAATCAATACAGTAATCTATACTTATAATAAAGAAACAGGAACTAAAAAGTCTGTACTAAGAAGATAATGAGCCAGAACAGTACCACTTTTTCGAAATAACCTACGTAATAATAATGCAAAAATACAACATAAGATAATAAACAGTTTTTTGAAGGCGGTGCCAAACCCAGGCATTATTTAAATCTAATATCTTTACAAAATTATTACATACCTATCTAAGAAAGAAGTTATATGCAGTTGTCTATGACGCACTCTCATACAAAACACGAAATGCAGAAGAGACTCACACCTGCAGATTTTGACTTTCACACGTTCACGATTGACACGAATACATCTATTCTAATTCTAATTATAAAAGAAATAGATTTTATAATAAAACTACTGAACCAATTTTCATGAAGTTTATATGGAAGACAGAAAGACAGACAAAAACAGAAAGAAATAAACAAAAACAACAAGAAAGAAAGACAGACGAAAAGAAAAAAACAGAAAGAAGGACAGAAAGTTTACCCTTTTGAATAAAAAAAACAACCATCTAAATCAGTTAAAAAAACTTAGAGATGAACACAAAATCAAGGCAATATATACACAAAATCGAATGGATTTACTCAACAAAAACATTTATTTTTGAAAATTTGCTGAACGACTTTTGATACAAATTATATGGGACCACCTGGAGAGCATAAACGTTTCAAACAAAAAAATAATTTACAAAATCGGTCCGCAATTGACGGAGAAATCGACCGAAATACATTTAAAAAAAACATACATACAATCGAACATCTATGTATCTATCTCGGTACTAGCTCGAGATAAGTTCTTTGTACCTCGAAAAGTGCGTGAGGCGATAGAGATCTCTCGATTGCCTAATTTCAACCGGGACCGTGGGTGGACTCTCCCTCCAGCTTGGAAAACCGTGCTTAATGTTTCCTCGACGCAGTAAGTGGTAGGTAGTCTGGAGTGTGACACGGTCAGCATTGTGTGTGGTAGCACGTTCGTGACGGACATGTATAGCGATGGAGTTCCAACGCCACCACCAGCAGGAGTTCAACGATACCCCATACGTCTACATCTCTTCAGGGCCTGAACTTAAGTTCAGGCATATAAAAGTTATGGTGGAATAAATAAACTCACATACATACATACATACATACATACATAAATACATACATACATACATACATACATACATACATACATACATACATGAATGCTAAAAACAATACACTCCTTTTTTGGGCAGTCGTGTAAAAAGAAAAGAGTGGATACCGTTACAACAAGTTAAATGTAGCATAGGCGACTATTTGACAACTCCTCGATGTTGAGAATTACCTGTAAACTTGTGCCTTCCGAAAACCAGACCTCAGCTTACTGAATATGTGAGAGGCAATTGTACCGCGTTGGCCCGGGGCTCGACATCTACCAGACGGATTTACATGGAAATGTAGGGGACCTTATTTTCTTGAAGAATGGTAAGCGACGATGGAATTCTGACCTCGATGGTTGAGGTGGCGATAGAGGTCCGGGTGTAATCAAGTTTCATCATGAGGGTCTTATTGAAATACCAACGGCTGGGTGTGTAGAAGTTGACGTCCTTATTTTCATATTGGTTTTCATTTTGGTATGTTGGGATGGAAAATAAAACAGGTGTTACAGGATCACATATCAAACGGATTTGTTAATTATAACTAGTATACTTCATGAAGTCATAAAGAACAGGTCGTTTGTATAGCACAATTTTTTACCTGGTTACGGCGAAGCAAGGGAAGGGTAATTAATGAGTTTAACAGTCTATGTATGGACTAGCTGATGCCTACTGCTGATGATTTCTGTAGGTTAAAAGTACTCCTTGTGCTATTCCAGGACCTTAAATACTAATATACCAACATTTGATCAAAATTCCTTCAGCCGTCTTAAATATTTTTATCGATTGCTCGGCTTCTACTCATCGGATTGAGATATAAAGTACCCCAGTATTAGCTAATAAAGCATCCAACATCAATAAGCTATCCAACAGTGAAAACCGCATCGATCCAGTAATTTTTACGTGATGCGTGAACAAACAAACAGACAAACAGACAGACACGAATTTTTAAAATGTTATATTCTTGTTCAGTAGCTTATTTTATGTACCCTAAACCATTTATTTTTTAATTATCTTCTTTGTACAGACTTTTTCGTTCCTATTGCTTTATTATATGTATAGATGTAGGTATGTATATGTACGAGTATATGTATGTGGGTAAAAGTGGATGTTCCACCATAGTGTCGCCCCTAATGGTTCGATTTTAACAAGCGAGGTGTCAAACAATTTGTCTTAAGGTATAGAGTGTCATCTAGAACCGCCTTCTGCGAAGCAAAGGAAGGGTTATGTGTTCAAACTTAGTCCGATTTTTACAAGTTAGGTATCAATTGATTCGTCTTCGTTGCAAGAGTGTCACGTGCTATTTTTTACCCGACCGTAGTCGGATTTTAGTTTTTGAACTTACTCGTATGTCTTGTGTTTAAAACTCTGGTTGTTTTCAACCAGCATTATGCTGAATTGGGGCTGGCTTGTGGCAAAAAACTTATACTAAGTAGTACTTATTTTCGTATCTTCTATACTTATAATAAAGCAATAGGAACGAAATAGACAAAGATGTGACAAGATGTGCAAAGATAATTTAAAAAAAAAAGGTCTAGGGTACTTAGGGTCAAGACATTAGTTTAAATACTAAAACCACTACGGTCGGGTAATACAATAGCATATGACACTATTGCGATGAAGTAGAATCGCTTGATACCTCGCTTGTCAAAATCAAACCAAGTTTTTAGTTTTAACACATAACCCTTCCTTTGCCATATTCGGGTAAAAAAATAGCTAATGACACTCTTTCGATGAAGACGAATCGATTGATACCTCGCTTGTCAAATTCGGACTAATAGGGGTGATGCTATGGTGGAACATCCACATACATCCACATACATACATACATACATACATATACTATTATACTCCTTACCCTTCCCTTGCTTCGCCATACTCGGGTAAAAAAAAAACATTATTCAAATCGGTGTAGAAGTCCTGGAGTTGTGGGATAAAATACAGAAGAAAAAACCGAACAAGTGCGAGTTGAACTCGCGTGGAGAGGGTTCCGTACGATGATTTGACATTATTTAGATATTTACCATGTTATTTTAAGACCATATACTTTTATAGGTTTTCCTGTATTCCATAAGTAAAATTATGAAAAAATGTACAGAAATTAGTCTACATATTTTATAAATTTAGGCTTAGTAGTTTCGGAAATATTTTGGATGGCCAATTTTCATCTATTTACATAATTAAATTAATAATAATAATTTATTTTTTTAAAAATAGACCCTTACAATATATCACATGATATAATATTGTTACGTCGGTCGATTCTTAGAAACACAATAGGTACATGCATGTTCGAGAAACCACGGCTGGATGACATACATCAGATACCTTCTAGGATACACCAGTAGCGCGTAGGTACCTATAGAAGTTTCTAGAGCGCGCGGTAGATAATTACATACGAGCGCGGTAACATCAAATGCGCTGCCAGCCTTAGGTACCTACGGACGCGGCACGACGCGGCAATATCAACGGAGGTGCCAGCCGTGAAAGTGTTTGAGTGTTACTTGTCGGTTTAATTTCATTTTGTGGTTTTTCGAATAAAGGTGTAAATTTTTGGTTTAATTTCATTAACAGAAATTTATGTCAAATTACAACTTTATCGGTTCAAAGTACTGTACAGCACAGTAGATTCGGAGAAAATTGACTGTGACAGACTTGGACGTATGGAACCCTACAAACAGACCAATTCGGAATCATCTCTCATTTTTACGGTTAGCTAATAATTAACACTAATTAAGTATAAAAAAGGTTAATACAGAAGTTGTTAATTCTTTGCAATGCAGTATGTCATGCTAATAATAGTTGTGCTGGTCTAAAATGTTTTCGAAATCGTTTTTAAGTGTACCTTCATCTAAGAGCGGAAACTGGAAACACTAGCAAAACGAAACAAAAAGAAAGCGAATACGTAAATGCATCACATAGTTTTATATTTTTCATGCAACAGCGATTTTATCAAATTCCTCGCGAAGCGTTGCGCGTTCACTCGCAGCGTGGCGCGGTGGAACTTTTTATTTGAAAATACATAGTTATGATGCAGTTTTGAAACAATTCAAAACTTTAAACAGCAACAGTTGCACGTTATGCGCTTCTTTGCGAGCATAGTGGAGGTGGATTATTTAAATTTGGACGTGGAAACAAAATGCTTGTGACATTATTGTAGGTAAGTTAGTCTTGCTCCGAACAAGAATATAAACGAGGAGCATGAAACTACACGTTGTGTTTGTGGATGAATTTGAATTGTTTTTTCTCTAGCTATTAAACACGATCAGTGCAATATGATTTGATTAGTAATTCATTGTTGTTATCTCATTATTATTTAGTAGCACCTCGCAGCCAGCAAGCTTTTAGCCATACAACTCTATATGCAGATTTCGTTTTTTTATAAGAAAACAATGCATTTCTTCAGGATATTTTTATACGTTGTCTCTAATCTTCAGGCCACTTCTACGAGTATGACAACCTTGTAGATTAGCTCAACCCACTATGAAACAGTAGAAAGCGTGACTTTGACAATGCAAAGCAGATATTTATAGGACGTAAATCTATAATAGAGAGAGATGGATTAAAATATATCTATCTATCTATCTACTCAGCCCGCATCCACCCACTGTTGAGTATAGGCCTCCTCTCTTTCACGCCATTTGTTCCGGTTCTGTGCAAGTCTCATCCAGTCTATTCCTGCGTGCCTAACAATGTCGTCTGACCATCGGGCTGGTGGTCTGCCCCGTGAACGCCGCGCTCCTGTAGGCCACCACTCCGTTATCGCCTTGGTCCACCTTTGATCATCCCGCCCGTCCTAACAAATGTCCTGCCCATCTCTATTTAAGCTTTGCTATCCGTATCCGGATACATCTTCGACTTTAGTACGTCGAATTTCGACGTTCGGTATACGGTCTAGCAGGCGGATGCCTAGCATGGCGCGCTCCATTGCTCTCTGAGCATCTCGTATTTTATACATCTGCTCTTTTTGAACGGCCATGTTTCGGCACCGTAGGTTAAAATGGGGAGGACACATTGTTTAAATTGGTTGGTCTTCAGGCATTGCGCGATGTTTGATTTGAGAACGTCATCAAGTTTTCCAAAGGCGGCCCATCCAAGTTAACGCGCCTAGAGGTCTCCTTTCTGGTTATTTTAATTTTTTATAATTTACCAGCTTTCCCGCCCGCAATTTCGTCCGCGCGGAGTACTGCTTATCGCAAAAATAACTAGGATAGGTAGACTAGGTTCTTCTAGGATATTAAAAATTAATGCAATAGTAGGTATAGCGCAAATGCTCTTGATGTTTTTTGATAGACTTGTTATTTCGTTTCCATGGCAACCGTTCCTTACTTACAGAGAGTATTCAACATTTTCCAGTTTTCCCCTGGAAACTTAAAATTTTCCTTAATTAAAAGTATTTCCGTGTTTTATTCCAGAGTATAAACTGTCTCCATTTCAAATTTCATCAAAATCCGTCCAGCCGTTATCGCGTGAAAGCTCCCCAAATAAACAAACAAACAAATAAAAAGACAACGTTTAACTTTTATATATTGGTATGGAAGGATAATTGTTCACATGGCATACAGGAATGTTAGCCCGTTGGCAAAACAGCACCCGAAAATTCCATCGAGACAAACTTTCGTGGATCAGACGGTTATTTGTTGTGTCGAGATTTTCGAGTAATATTTTTATGACATAATTTTATTATCAATAATTAGTTGACTCTCTACATAAAGTTTTACTAACTTAGCGTTCAAAAACTAACAACGTAACAAGAGATAAAATCTTTATTCCAGACCCAGACAAGTAAATCACTGTACGCTTCATCTGCAGACATGCCAAAGCTTATGCTTATGTCCTTGAATTAATGTGCAATAATCTTGTTGCACCGAGCATGCCCCGCCCTTTTGCTGTAACTGACGGAACAATATGTCTGTACTGTTACATTGAAAGGTTTGTTAAAGCCTATTTCACATGAGGGCAGGTCAGTGAGGCAGTGTAGAGGACAGAACAGTTTTGCCACAATTTAAACGCACTTTCCGAGATAGAACCTTCGACCAATATAAAATGAACAGAACTATACTGTCAAAAGAGTAATCAGGGCTAAATAATGGTAGCCTAATGGTAGTCTAATTTGCACTATTGAAGGTGCAACTTAGAATCCAAAGATACTGGGTTCGGTCCTCCGCACCATTGACTTTTCTATGTTATGTGTGGTTTTTCACCGCTCCGTGCTTCGGGCTCCGTGCTTTGGAGGGCACGTTATTAAGCTGTCGGTGCCGGCTGTTATTGATTAGTAGTAGTCATTAAGCAATGTCATAGTCCCTCGAGTGGCCTGACAAACTCTGCCATCAGAGGCCAGCACTACCTCATACGATAAACAAACAAACAGTAATCAGGGCTAGAGAATTATAGCCAACCGCTTATTATGAGTAGGGTAGTACGCTTTCGTACCCTACTGCCTTGAAACTTGACTCCTGAGAACGGTTGAAAGATAAGTATTGCAAAAGAGATAACTGTAACTGGCATTTCTAGTTGAGATTATGTTTTTGGGAAGTGACAAAGACCCAGAAGGGGTGTGATGTCAATATAAAGTTACCATCGACGCTCCGTGGATGTACGGTCTGAAATTGAAACTCCCACAGTTCTGTCTACTTCTCTGCATCACTTCCCTGCTCTTGTGTGAAATAGGCATTAGTCGAGTAAATTTACCGTCAATTAAAATATAATGGTTTTTTTTATAATCTTTTTAAGAGCCTGTCTTAAAAGTCTTCATACTGCTACGGCTATTAGATTGTTACTAAAGTAAGGCTTAAACTACGTGCATCTACAATTTTAAAATTAACACAGACTATAATAACGAAAAAAAAAGAAGCCTCTTTATAGCTTACCAATAAAACGATACATATTACTGTTACCGTTAACCATAACCTCCATTCTCATTACCTATAGAAAATTAACGCCAAGAACCGGTTCTATTCCATCCAGAAATTCCTGCTGTCCCGGCGGGTATTCGGTCTTTTACGACCTTTTTAGGGCCGAGGTAATGTCCCTAGCTTTGGAGGTCTCTCATTAGAGGTTGCTATCGTAAATGCTTTATTTAAATGGAATGTGATTATATGAGAGGGTTCATTAGAGATTTGATCTTTGTTTGTAGGAAATTGATTGTTTTTGAATTATTTATTGTTCCAGATTGTGTGTTGTTTTTCTCCACAAATTTTAATCTTATGTCAATATATCGAAAATTGTAAAAATATTGTTGTGGGATAAAGTTTTAGTCTGTAGGACCATGGTCTACATATTGGTAATTCTAAAGTGAAAAAAATGTATTGCGGTGGTCAATGCAATTTTTTCTTTACTGTGGAAACTATATCCCGTTCTGATGATCATATTTCCAGTGTTTGTGATATTTTAGTTTTAAACCATATCAAGAGATATTGGCGTAAGGAGAAGAATATAGTATATTTTCTCCCTATGACTATTATCTCTTTTTTGAACCAATATCTATTGATCATCTTTTCCACAAAATTTGTACTAAGCCAAGCTACAGCAATTTTATTTTTAATCGACTTCAACAACATAAAGGTTCTCAATATACATAATGCTTTTTTTGTGTTTATGTACACGCATAGGATATCTGAACCGAGTAAGTTGAGTCTTTAGTTTATTTAAAAAGGGTAGAGAGTCCACTTTCAGAAAGGTATCTAAATAAATTTCATAAAAATTGTTTTTTTAAAACCCGTTAGTAAATGCATTCAAGGTACTTTTTTGTTTTGTATATTTTTGCTTTGGTTATTGATATAAGATTGTTTATTCATCATTGTATTTATTGTGCATACTCAATTTCTGATTCATCTAATATCTCACCACAAGTTCCTAACGTCCGGATTTTACACACGCGGATACGATTATCCAGCTTATTTCACGTTCCTTGTACGGGGAGGTAACCAATCAACCAATTACAAAGCACAAAGAGGATTTAGCCCATTAGCTCATTGGAGGAAATTAACAATTGCTCCACCGAATAAACTCGTCAACTTAATTCTGTTGCAGCTAAGGATGATTCATACTGGCGTGCTTAGGCCGGGATGGCCCGTAAGATTTGATGTTACAAGACACGGGCAGGAATGCAATTGTAGGTTGGTAGATAACACCTGGATGAAGAACAAACTAATTCAAATAAAGCAGCCAGTTAATCTATTTTGCCATACATATTCTCCCAATTAGCTTGTTGGCAGTGTATCAGAAATTTCGAATATTAGCGCTATTGCTTTATTCAACTGCAAGAAACTATTAAACAAGCAGCAAGTGTAGATTAAAAAACTAGTCTAAAAACACGTTTATTTTTCTTTTTTTTTTAAATGATTTCATGACAATGCAGGGTAGCGCACAACTTGATGACGTGTTGTGAGCTTCCATGAAAGTTTCAGACAGATAGCTTATCGGGAAGTGTTCAAAATTGGAGCTGCAAAATTCTACCCGGAACAACAGACAAAAAAGAAAGTGACTAAATAGAAACGTGGTAATAAAAAATGGCTGAATGATTCTCACCATTTCTGTCGCAAGACGGAGCAAATAAGAAACAATATGTAGTTAGTCATCCCTGTTTCTATGCTCCTCATAATCATCAGCCGTATGACCTCCACCGCCAATCACCACTTCATCTTGCTAATTCTGATAGACATAGAAAATAACTGAGAGACATTTCGGGATCTTTAGTTCTTCTGCGGATTTCTTACCTTTTAATGTTGCAGCTATTGAAATAATTGGGACTAAACCCGTGCTACGTTCAGAACCCGAACCGATCGCTACAATCCAGTATGGACGAACCTTAATTCTGTGATGTCAGTTATCGTTGTGTTCTTGCTAAGAGGACGGGTTGATTGACTTATTTATTGGGCACATTGGCCTATATGCGAGATTCAAATTAACTTTGATTAGTTTGATCTGGAGTTATTGAATATGCTAGCGTTGATCAGTGGCACGTGGAGGCAAGTGTTGGTAACATATTATATGTTATTATTTTCATTGCAACAAATAACAATGTAGTAAATAATAACATATTATATATGTTATTAATAACAAAGACCTAAATATATTTCTTACATATTTAGGTCTTCGTACGAGATCAAAGCTGGCTCATCATTGCTTAAGATTTAGAAGATGCTAAAATTACTGTTAAATTTGCGGAAATGGACATATTGGCATATTATCTTAACATTTAATTAGTATTTAATTAAGAAAGTTGGCACTGATAACAGTTACAAAGTCATATCAAATTTGATAAATTAAACGATTTACTTTTTATTAAAACACTCTTGACAAATGTACAATTTGACGAATCCAGGATGTGACCAAATGTAATTTAACGAATGTCGTGCCTGCCAGTTTTTTTTTGAAATTAGATAAAATTCTAGATGTTCTTCTGGACTAAGATTTAATTTGAAAAAATACAACGCAAACAAAATTACACAAATAGTAATGCAGCAATGAGACTTCCCTTTCATGTACAATAAAAATGTATAGCTCCTATACACAAACCAGATCATAATTCTTAATCATAAAAAAATAAATCGGACGGACAGAAAAGTCGATAATATTAATATTACAGTTTTGGTTTGATGGCAAGTTCTTCGCGTAAACAAACTGAGATAGTTTACTTTCCGATCACGATCAAAGGGCAGGTGGCTTTTTTCCGCCACGTCTTGTATCTTTTTTAACTTTTATTGCTTTGCTTTGTAATAGCAAGTTAAAAATACTCACTATCACAAAGCAAAGCGATAGTCAAATTCAACTTTCGATTGAACTGTCTCTTGTTGAAAATTCCAGTTTCTAGCCAATTAAAACTAAAAACCTGCACCAATATCTAATTGTAAGTACAATTTCTGTGCACACAATTAATTTACATAAATTTCAATGTCATTGTTGCAACAGCAGTAGTTTCTTGGCTGTTCTTCTGAAAGGGTTGCATTTCGAATCAAGTGGTAGAATGGTAGTCATATAATCATTATTGCTATCTAAAGGTTGATGTGAATACAATTGAGTTTTTTTTTAATTTGCACTGTACATATATGTATATATACTCAATCTACTATTTGACAGCTGAATGAATTTTAATTAAATGCAGTTTTTGGTCCTGGAATAACAGTCATAGAGAATATGTCATATTTGAAATGAATTAACTAAGGTATGATTTAAAATCTGGCGTACCTAATATCTCGATCCGATCAATAGATAAAAATTATTTGACGGCTGAACAAGTTTTGATGAAATATAGTAGGTACCTACATTGTGCTTTTTAGATACTTTTGTTCATAGAATAACACAAAAGTCAAAGAAACGAACACGTGAGCAAAGCCGCGGGCACAGCTAGTAGACAATATTTAAAGCTATCGTGACTACCTCAATAGTTTTATATAAACCTCAAACGACATTCATAAATTCGTAACTAATTTACCTTCAATGTGTCTTTTAGCATGCTTTCTACCCATTGCCTGTGCATCCATCCACGCTTTCATACATTCATGAACATTGTGGCATTCTGTGTTAGCAATTTAAAGTAGATAAAAAACATGACTTCCAAGATATCGGTCCTGATCACAAGATTGAACTTTACCGATAAGGTGCCGATGCCAGTTGGGACACAGCCTTTGAGTATAATAAATACTATAAGGGCACAGCACAATTGTATTGAGGAACAGTAACTTACGTCGCGCGCTTAATTAATGTTCAGATGGAGGAACTTTTCGCAGCGGTTTGACATCCCGGTGGAGATAGATGTATTGAACAGTTTTGTTACTTAATAAATTAAATTTAATAAAAATGTTTCCGCAGCAAGTGCGTTGAAATAGCCAAACGAGCAAAAACATATTTTATCTCATGTACTCAATTTAATTATTTTTTATTTTAAAATGTTAGATTTAATTCAAATAGATGCAATTTGAAATGAAAAAAATATATGGAAAATAAAATCAGGAAAAGAAAACAGTAACTGGGGTGCGTTTCTACTCGGAGCCAAAAATGTGATACAATGTGTTGTATGTACGCATGAGTGACTGCATCTCGTAACGATCGATCGGTTTGTATAAAGTTGATATACTGATTAAACTGCTATATAGCAGTAACAGTATCATGTTTTATTTAATGTTTATTCAAATCACATCCTCAATCACATATTGATCAACCAAAGGAACTATTTGATCTTCACTCAATGTGATCGGAAGTGATGACGATTTGACACTGGGTTAACATTGATAGGATTTGAGAATTCCAAATAACAGTTTTTCCCTTTGATTATATTTTATTTACTAACAGTTACATATCCAATTTTAAAGTTTATATTGTAAACTAATGTAAATTTTTAAGAATAAAATTATTGTTCTTAAATAGGTAGGTACTTAGTGAAGCTACTTCCAGAAACTTCTAACAAATATTAAAAATGCAAACTTGGAAATTATAATCGGTATTAAAAAAATTGAGATAGGTACAATTTTAATGGATTATTTTATCTAAACAAGATATTTCTTCAAATATATAAAACCAGACTACGGTCGGGTAAAAAATTGCCTACTCTTGCGAGGAAGACGAATCGATTGATACTTCGTTTGTAAAAATCAGACCGATTTTTTTTGTTTAAAGTTAACCACATAACCCTTCCCTTGCTTCGCCGTACTCGGATAAAAACTGACAACCAATATAAATAAACAGTACGCGCGGACAAAGTCGCGTTGAAACCTGACACTGATACCTGTCACTTTGTAACCTGTCACTTTGACACCTGTAACTTCGACACCTGTGTCACTTTGACACCTGTGTTACTTTGACACCTCTGTCACACTGGAACCTGTCACTTTGACATCTCTTACTTTGACACCTGTCACTTTTACGCTTGTCACCTTGGGACAATTTCGATTTAATAGTATTTTATTTATCCTATTTTTTTTTATTTTTTTTTATTACTGACTAGGCAATCGTTTGACCACGGTCTCACCTGATGGAAAGCGATGATGTGGTCGAAGGTGTAGCACGCTAGTAGAACCTATTCACTCTTGACTTGAACACACCGGGGTTATAATTTACCGGAAACACTGACGAGGGCAAGGCATTCCACTCCTTTGCAGTTCTTTTAATAAATGAAGAAGCGTAACGCTTCGTTCTTGTGCGAGGTATTTCAACCATGAAAGCGTGGCGCTTTGCTGATCGTCTAGTCGTACGGTGATGGAAAGGTGATGGGGGAAACAGGTTGTGCAGTTCTTGTGCACACTCTCCATAGTGCAATCTGTAGAATACCGCCAGGCTTGCTACCTCACGTCGATGCGCCAGACTTTGAAGCTTACTCTTTACCAGAGTGTCATCCCCAATGAGCCTGATAGCACGTCTCTCAATTGAATCCAAAGACTCGAGCTAATACTTGGCAGAACCGTCCCAGAGGTGGCAGCAGTAGTCCATACAAGATCGGACCTGTGCTTGATAAAGATTCAAAAGCTATCCCGGTGTGAAGTACCACCTAACCTTAGACAAAATACCAAGTTTTTTTGCAGCTACCTTGGCTTTGGATTCAATATAAGACCCAAAATTCAGGTTTGATGTGAGTTCGACACCCAAATGCTCCAAATGGTCGCCTATTGGTATTGTTACACTTTGGAAAGACGGAGATCGGTGTAGAGGACTCTTTTTAGCAGAAAACAAACACGCTTGCATTTTAGTAGCATTAAACTTAACCAGGTTAGCATCGCCCCAATCGGATACGGCTTCTAAGGCTAAATTTAAACGGTCTACCATAGCCTCTCTCTGAAACTGGACAGCGTCACAGCTGGCTTGAGCATTGGAAGTGTATCTCTCAACTACAGTACTGTCATCAGCATACCCAAAGGTACCGGGCTTCAGAAGGTCATTAATGTGCAGTAAAAACAGTGTAGCCGAGAGAACCGATCCCTGAGGTACACCGGCATTGATAGCCATTTGATCAGACGAGCAGCCCTCTAAGACTACTCGAATAGATCGTTCCCTCAAGAAATCAACTATCCAATTGCATAAGCTAACAGGTAAACCATATGAGGGAAGCTTGTTTAAAAGGCCATCGTGCCAGACCCGATCAAATGCCTTCGATATGTCAAGGGAGACGGCAAGTGCCGCACCATGCATCTCTATGGCTTCGCTCAGTACGTGAGTGGCATACGCGAGAAGATCCCCAGTAGACCGGTTTCGGCGAAATCCGTATTGTCGGTCACTGAGAAGATCATTGTCTTCAAGGTATGCCAAGAGCCTAATGTTTATGACACGCTCCATACACTTACAAAGTAAGGAGGTAATCGAGATGGGACGATAATTGGCCGGATCAGCACGACTACCCTTCTTTGGTACTGGTTGTACATTGGCAAGCTTCCAGCTCTTCGGAACTTTACCTGAGTGAAGAGAGAGGCGGTAAAAACGCGTTAAGATGGGAGACAAGAATGGATGGGAGATGGATGGATTGGAATGTAAAGTAGCCTTTGTCCTTTTCCCTGACAACGTGAGTGCAAAATTGCATAATGATCGGTTGAATAATATGGATGACCATTCGTCACATTAGCTATTTTGGCGCTATACATAAGTTATTTTTTAGCAAGGCTGGCGTGTTATTTTAGCTTTTAAAATAGTTTATAGTTAAGACGTGAAAGCGTAACAAACAAACAGACAAACAAACTCACTTTCGCATTTATAACATTAATAGGATTGTTGACATTATTTTGAGGTTAAAACTTTAGCCTCTTGATTCTGCAGTTAAGTAGGTTGTATGCTGTCATAGATTTTCTTAGTTTCATATTTTTTTAAATTTCTTAATCAATCATTTTCAAAAATGCCACGTTGACTTAGATCACGAACCTTATCCAACTAAAACATCAGCAATTAAAGACCTCAATTTGGTGCAACGTCCTTCCAGAAACAGGTCACTCGTAAGGGTTATCTGAATCAATAGTTCGCAAACTCTGTTCTGCCCACTTTGACCGACGCTGGCTAATTTCAGCTTTGTCTAATATACAGGACTGTTGCTTCACAGTGGTATAGAAATCTGTGTGTTGTAGGGGTGAGACATTGTCGTTGGCCTTTTAGGTCACTGGAGACTAAAAAAAACTATTTGGTTGTACAAAGTGGCGCATTTTGGAATGATGTCAACTTTCGTAGTACTCTGTTACTTCTCGAGTTGCGTAAGTACTTATGCGTTCACAGTTTTCAAATATGCTGCTAAACAAGTTCGGTTTTTATCAAGGTTCAACATCATCATTTATAACTTTATGATTTATCCACACCATGTACTTAGTATTGAATAAACTAAATACCTACAGTCTACAATTTTTGAGAATTTTCTGAATAGTGGTTCCAGTGTGAGGACAGCTCACGCAAAAATACCACTTTAGAGCTTAATATTTCTTTGATGGGACCTTATTTTGAAAATTGACAAAGAAATCTCATAATAATATAAAAAATTGAACAAGACCACTTGTTTTTTCTTGTTTCACCTTGTGCCCTGTATACTTTTTTAATCGTACAAAGCCATTCAATTGGACTGTACAATACTTTCCAGCAGTTTGAAGACAAAATTAGAATCATAAATTAACATTATATGTATGTTTCAACCTCAGTGCGAATCTTCACGCCAGATTACCGCCCAACATTTCCTGCCCTCTGTCAAGGCAAGAGCCCTAATTGAAAGTTACTGGGCTTCTGACGGCCGTTAATAAGTACCACCAACGTCGGCTGTGCTTTGTTAGTTGTCGGATTAACATGCCTCCCTAGGCGCCTTGCCTAACAAACTATGGTGAATGGAAGGATTTAGAGGCGAGATTTCGGAGGAATTTGGTGTAGGTATATAAATATGTGGGAACATTTATTTTCAGAATTGAAGCCTTTTAGTATCAATGAATTGATTATTGATTACTATGAGCGCAGTTCATGGTTTATAAGTCTCATTATGCCCAGTTATTTCGCTGGTACACTGCTTTCTATAAGGTATTGTTTGCACCTTACTGCTTTGTTATAGAATACCTGATAAATTTGGTATTAGTGATGTTTTCCCGAAGCTTCGTAGTAAATATAATTAGAAGCAAATCTGGCGGAAGAACAGGGTTAAACGCGATACGACTTATTTTTATTAGATTTTTAGAACTGGAAAATGTGACTAGTGTGAACAGAAATTACTGCAGACGCCCTTAAATTTCACGGTGACACTTGGTTGGAGTTGCTTGACCAAAAACGTAGATACACGTGGGCACAAACGTATGAACATCTTGGCACCATCCACATATTCATAAAAATATATTTGCCAACGGTGCGGTCGCAGCTGCAGATCCCGTATTGGATCTACTACTCGTACTATTTAGTCACCAAAGGAAGTACCGTAATACAATCTCATGACGTTGTTTTTAAAATAAAACATCTCTTGTATGTATTAAAGGCCTATGATGATTCAACTTCGCTCACGCATAACATAAATGGAAAATGGCGACCACACAAAGAAGTAAGGCTTCGTAACTACTATTTAGATTTCCAAACATAAGTACATAAACTAAGCATGCCTTCTTATGCTAATACCAAACAAAAGTTTTACATCTTCAAAACTGTAAAATTACTCAAATGCGTTAACTCGAGGGCAATCAACAATCCTGCGAAGTACAACAACTAACGACCCACTTCCAAACTTTCAACTAAATTCCAGCTGACTAACTCCCTCTGTTTACAACTGGTAGTTTACAAGTCGACGCGGTGACAGCGAGTTGACAATTTAACAGTTTAATGATCGCGACAACAATCCGGCGTCAGTCGAGGACTGCCATCAGCTTTGTTTGGTTGATTTTGCTTTTTGATTAGCTAATAATTCATTGTTCAGTTCAGATCGATTTTCAGGCTAAATGGTAGTATAACGTTATACTACTATGGTATATACTAGTATGAGCATTCTTCTTCTTCTGTCTATCGTTAGTCCCTGCTTCTGCTGCAGGATCAGCTTTACTTTTCAAGCACAACTCCGTTTTTAAGTTGGTTGTGTGTTCGAAAGTTTTACTATATTACTTCTTCCACTTCACATCCTCATTGTTGGCATCCTCAGCAGTGAGCCTTTTAGAATATAAGTCCTCTTTAACGTGGCTTTATTTACCTATAACTAGAACTAGGCTTAGGCGCTTTGTTTACAAAATTTCGTCTGCGTTTTGTCGTATCATCGCGTCACGTTTATTGAACCTACAACCCTTACGTGCTATAGAAATTAAATCCATCGACTTATCCACTGAACCACGGGAGCTTTAAATTATTGTTACTCAAATTTATCTTTATAAAGTCGTGAATATTGCGTAGTCTATTGGTGTGAATAATGTTTTATAGTTGGTGATTAATTCATGTACTCCTTGTGTCGTGCTAATTAAATGGCGTCGTGAGAATAAATCAATGAATACGATTATTATTTTTTGATTTATGTATACAGCTGCGTATATCGTCCAATGAAAACGTATTGATGTTCTATTTAGTAGATTATGTCTGCGAATGACATCAGTAGCATTAATATTGGTGGTGAATTTCCATGCAATTGTTTTGCGTTTTTGTTTTGAATTTTGACTCAAAGATACGGAGCATTTTGATCACATTAGCTTTAAAACATAAATAAAACCACATCAAAATCAGTCCATTTGTTTGTGACCTACGATCCCGACCCCCAATTAACCATTATTATAGCCAAGAACCATCTCGATCACTTTCAAAAATAAATAAAACCATATCAAATAGGTCCATTCTTTTGGGAGCTACGATGCCACAGACAGACACGCGGATACACAACCTAAACTTATAACACCCTTCACTTCTCTAGTTCGGAACTTAAAAAATCTGATTCGGAATATTTTTTCTATGTTCATTTTAATAATACATTTCCGCAAACTAACGCCTGAGACTAACAACTATCGATTCGGAGAGTTTGATGAGATATGACGTACAAAACTATATGCGGGTTGAAAATTAGACAATCAGGTCAAGTGGGGATTAGAAAGCAAATAATTTTAATGTAAATATGACGAAAACATACTACATACAATTTCAAAATTATGGTAATAGCTAATATGTTTATAAATATATTTCAGAAAATACAATAATATATTATATAATTTAATTTAAATAAAAATATTAATATTGTCATCAATTAAATAAAACACTAAAATAGTATTAGTGAATGTAAACAAAAAAAAAAAAAAGATTACAAAGTAATTTATACATTTCAAAAATATTTACACAAATAGGTAAATAAAATTGAAGAGTCTATTTTGTAATGTCAAAATAACATATTTTTACTAAATGCACATGAAAGTATACACGGAACAAAAATTGCAAAACAGAAAAAAAATACATTTTTAATTTTTTGTCTGTCTGTCTGTCGGTCTGTTTGTTCCCGCTAATCTAAGAAACGGCTCGACTGATTTTGACGGGACTTAGACTGGAAGATAGCTGGTTTTACAAGGAGTAACAAATGCTACATTTATTTTCGAATTTTAGGTTTCCGCGCAAAAATACAAAACCCATAAATTTTGACCACGCGGGCAAAGCCGCGGGCACAGTTAGTTAATAAATGTGAGGATTTGTAGTTTTTTGAATTATCAGTCAAAATGTATTGTAAAACAGATAATAAACATCACGTAGTTCAGTTCGGAGCGAGCCACTAGTTCAATAGTTATAAACAGTCTGTATACTTCCACTGCTGGACATAGGCTTCTCCCAATTAAAGCCACTAAAGATGGTCTTGGGCTGTTCTCGTGTCGTATCTACCTGGCCGGTGAGCGTCCTTACATTTGCCAAGTCCTAAAAAAAACTTAAACTGTTTCCACATTAACAAAGGCGTCATATTTATCATACCCCTCTTTATATGCCTGGAATAAAATAAAACAGACCAATACAAGACTTATAAATGTTAAGATTGTGAAAAACATACACACGCAAGTACAATGACTCCCATTATTCACTCACAAAGCGCACTGATACCATTATAGTAAGCGCAATATCTTCATAGATAAGGAGGAGAGAGTAAATGCGTGTATTATGACACTTCGCGACAGATACCGAGTGTCAAGTGTCAAGTGCATAAAGATAATGCGTATGTTTGTATGTAAAGTTTGTGATAATGATTACAGTTTCAATTGTTATTAAACCTGTTGATGTTAATTATACTAAACAAGCTTCTTCAGGACTTACCGTCTTCTTTTCCACAGTGCCACAAGACAAAAGTGTTTAATCAGTCCGTCCTACCAGTCATGATCTACAGAGCCGAAACGTGCATACTCACAGACAGACATGTCCACAAATATAAGGAGCTATTAGAGAGAGCTAAGTTTGGAATTTCTCTGAAGTAATAAAATCGTAGTGAAGTGATCTGACAGAGTATGAAGGTAACTGACATAGCCCATAGGATAAGCAATCTGAAGTGGCAGTGGGCTGGTGACATTTCCTGGAGAGCCGATAACCGTTGGTGTAGACGAGTTCTCGAGTAGAGACAGCGTTTAGGCAAGTCTAGTGTAGGACGCCCTGTGGCCAGGTGGAGTAACGACCTGCAAAATGCGGCTAGAAAAAACTGGGTGCAGAAAGCTAAAGACCGAGCTCACTAGCGTGCATTAGAAGAGGCCTACGTCCAACGGTGGACAAAAATAAGCTGATGATGATGATGATACTAATTGGTAACTTAGTGTGTAAATAAAACAAACTATTTTCTAATTTCCTTAAAAGATCTAAATTGCAAAAATTACAAAAATCACGTAACTACATAGTGAAATAATAAAATGACAATGATTTGTAATAAGGTTCATTCTGTATCTACACAATTTATAAAATCTGTATCGGTTAAAGTTAATAAACAGATAAAACTCAACTATTATATTTTTATTAAGAGGAGTTAACATTTTCGTCACGATACCTGATCAAATTACCTTGTTACTCGTATCTAAATGGAATGAGACTGACACTGGGCTTATATTCATAAACATTGACTTCAATAAAACAAACTCTTCCATTCACAGTATTACAATAAGAATCACATATCTCACTACAAGGAATGTAATAACGAGCTGAATTCTCGCAGAAGAATTCATTATCCGACACATTTCAATGCTATTTTGTTTCTTAGAATTACTAACACATATATAAATCGATATTCAACTTTGACTATGGGCATTTCGAGTGACCAATTTAAGGAGAGCTTCCTCTCCTGTCTTTGGTTTGAAATTAATATGCGTCGTAGGTGAAGTTTAAAGGTTTAAAAAAGCTCCTTCATCGTTGGTTGCGGAGTTTTCGATGGTTAATAAATCGTTGTTTAGTTTGTGTTGTGCATAGTTATTAACTTCAACTATCTGGAGGTCGTTACCCTGAGATTGAACAACAACTGATATGCCACTCTTTATATTTAACGCCACTTACTCGATCTCATTTGCAAGTAACTATGTCGTTCAATAAATTATCGGTGTAATATTTTTTTATGATACCAGCTTACTGGAAGTTATTTCTTTTATCTTTAATGTATGATACTGACAGAATGCATGAATATATTTTTGATGCTACTGTAAATAAAAAGTGTCCTTTTGTAAAAATCTTTTACCAGTTAACTCAATAAAAATGATTTAATAGAAACGTTTATCCACAACACACATATAAAAGTTTTTTAAAGCTTCCGTGGTCTGCAAGCATACGTACATTAGGAAATGAATGAAAAATAAAACTTAACTGACCTTAGAAAAATCTTGAGAAATTGTTAAGTCCAAATTAATGCTTGTAGAAAAGAAAATTAAGCATGGGCAAGAACAAATACAATACAATACACTTCCAGAGAATAACACAAGCAAGGATGCAAATATATGTTTATTAGCTGCGCCCCGTGGCTTTGCCCGCGTGCAATCTTCAAATATGACAATATAGGTAGGTAAAGTGTTTTATTTTTTATAGATGTACCTTCCTCTTTGACTCCTTTTATTTTGTATAAAACCTTCAAAAGCTCAAAACCTTAGGATTTTTGGTCAAATTTGATTCAAAAGCTTTAAATGCTTCATATCCTTCAAAATCTAAATATGTAGATTAAAAATTAATAAAAATTTAAACAACTTTTTTTCTTCTTCTTTAATGTGATGTTGTTTAAGCCACACAGCCATCCCGGGCGTCATCAGGAAACGCTGCGTCTCCTCCTGTTTTAAGTTTTAGTACATACTAACACACATTCATTTATATATATATATAGATATTACACTACAATTAGTTATTGGTGGACTTATCGTTAAAAAGCGATCTCTTGCAGACAACTTTACCAATTTACAAATATTATCAATTGATGTATACAAGACTTTAACAGCTTTCCTGTGCTTTTTATATCTTAAGCCTAATCATGATAAATCCACACACAGACACTTGACTTTGCTGACTTAGGTCTGTAGATGTACAGTAACTTTCATCCACGTTAGAAATTAACTACATGGGTAAGATTTTCTCAGAATACTTATGAGTCCCGGCAGAATTTTTTTTTTTTTACCTCATAGTAAATTTTTAGATCAATTTACTAGCAAACATGCCGGAAAGATCATCTGAATGGCCTATTCATTCGTATGAATACTATCATTAATTATATTCAGCTTCAATATTTCCGATTGTTGGATGATCAGAGCTGTTATAAATGTTACCGAGCATGTATTAGAATTGGCTAGTTTTGATTCATTTATACTGGAATTAGCTATTAGTATGTTCTGGAGATTTTCCTGGCATTTGTGTGACTTACACGCGATATTATTATATCAAATTAAAAGTTCACATTATTTTAAAATTTTGAATGAGAGAATAATTATAATTTTTATAACCGGCAACGAACACAGATATAGATTCTGATCAGAACCTTTCCTTATACTTAGTGACGAATATGTGCCTTGAATGTTCCTAATGGAATCAGAAATTAAAAATTATATGTACATATTTATGCTGATGACTTATGATGAGATACCAATTTTTATTTAGTTTCAGAAGTAAGATTCCACATGTAACACCCCACACCTTAAACTTAGCCTAATTTAATTTTGTAATAATAAAAATGCTCTTAATATATTTTTCTATATTTTTTCCAAAGGTTTGAATTCTACGGTTTAAATTAATTAACTCTAAAAGTATGAAAAAAACTCGTTTGCACCTATTTCACCTCCGCTCCACTTTTCCCAACAATTAGACAAGCAGCGTTAATAGTCATTATCGATGGGAAGTCGATCGTTCTCCGTATTCACAGCTTATTGATCAAGGTCCGATACTCTGTCATCATCAACTACATCAACTTTAAATCTTACACCTCCGTCATTAACTCTCAAATTCAATTGTACTGTAACCTATCCAGCGAAGTTATGCATACTAATAGCTGTACCTTTTTGCCTAAGGCTTTGTTTCAAGTACGTTTGTGGTAAGTTTTTGTTGACTTAGCAAGTTAAAGTTACGGTCAAGCGGATTGCAGGGCGGTTTGATTTTAGTTTTTGCGGTTGGTGGTGGAAAGTTTTGCAATAAGCTAGCTACATTGTGCAAAGGTATAACTATTAATATTATGGTCAGTCAGTTACTGAGCTGTTGCATATTCAAGATTGGCTTCTGTTGTTTAAATAGCGAGAATGCAAAGCAGATCAGCTCAAAATAATTAAAAATAGTACGTGTTCTTTAATGTTTTCTACTTATTCTACTTTCTTCTTGAATTTTTACCTGACTGCACGGAGGGTTATGTGTTTGGGTTGTATCATGTATGTTTGTTTGTACGTTTTTTTAAGCGCGTCCTGCAGCCTAAACGGCTTGATGGATTTTGACATCTGAGGTATCATTGGACTTGTCTTGATCACGAGAGTGCTATAGGATATATGAAGTGTCATGAAAACTAATATGGCGGCTTACAGCAGACATATTGTATTTTAAACGGAAAAAAATATTACCATCGAGTAGGGTATCAAAATGGAGGTCTTTAAAAGATCATTGCAAAAATATATAATTCTTATAACTAAACAGTAGCCATTGTCTTACAAAGCTACTTATAACATTTTCAATTTTAGATTATTCAAGTTAATGTATTATACCATAGCCTAATGTTGCAATTAAAACTATTAAAGTTAACTAAATTATACAAGTAAAAAATAAACATCAAATTAATACCAATAATAGACGTGCCTCACGGTTTCGTCCCTCAACCGACCATTTTTACGGGATAAAAAGTAGCCTATGTGTTAATCTAGGGTATAGGCTACTTTCATATAAAATTTTATCTTAATCCATTCATCCGCTTAAGCGTGAAGAAATACGAAACATACACACTCATACACACACCCATACATACATAAAAACTTTCGCCTATGTAATATTAGCCTGATCATTTTAGAGGGCGGTCAGCACGTATTCAATAATTTAGTTTGCAGTCGGCTTTTTTGTATTTTTATAATAATTTTACTTGTTCAGTAAACGTTATAAGTTCATAAAAAAGCACAAATTAAAAATGTATATGACCCCCGACCCTCTTCCCCCCATTATAGCAAAGAAGCATCTCGATCAAATCAGCTTTAACATAAAAAACCGCAACAAAATCAGTCCATTCGTTTAGAAGCTTCGATGCCACAGACAGACACACGGATACATACATACATACAAAAACTTATAACACTCTGTTGGTGTTAGGGGGTTAAAAATAACACTTTTGAAATTGTTCAAAAATATGGAATCAAGATCTGGACTTTTCTGGTTGTTAATAAAAGAAGTAGGACTAAGACATTTCAGCTAAGCCGAAAATGCTTTTCAGTTTACTTATAGACAGATCAAATTGTGTATTTTATCGGCATAGTAATAGAAAATGTTGTACTTTTGACATTTGTATTCAATTTGAAACCTGACACGCCAGCCTTAGCGTATCTTCAATCTCGACTGGAACTCATAGAGGCCAGTTTCACAAATTAGCACTATCGCTTAACAATAGCGCATTGTTCTAACTATGGTAATTTCTAGCAGAGGTAAGTGTGTTATGGTCATTCTATGTTAGGTACTGATGGAACTGTACGATTAGTGTAGTATTTAGTCAGAGAGTTGTGCCCAAGGAGGATGCGTTATGAATGAATCAAAAGAATCCGTTGTTTTTGTTTTTTTTTTCATCAGATGATCATAAATACGAACAAAGGGCTATTCTTCATTTATTTTATTCGTGTCTATGTGTCATGGCATGGGTCTTCAAATAAATAATTAGGGTCAAACATCGTTGTGGCCGTAGTCTAGCTGCTAGTGCTGTGTTTTTGCAAATAAGTAGATGAAATCCGTTTCAGAGTAACCCAGAAAACACTTTCAAGTTCTCAAAAAAGAAATTGTATTTTCTTCCGACATTTGTCATTTTTTTAAGATTTTTGTATTTGCCGGGTGGTACGAATATTTATAATTGATTGAAGTCCCACCCAGAACGTAACACATAAAGTTTTGTCAGCTTTGGAAAAATCAATCATAGTATTTAGAAAGTAACTAACCCTACTACCAGTTTAACAAAAACTGTGTCCAATATAAATTAAAATTATATTGGACCTTCTTCAGTGGTTCTACAACTACCAACTGAGTCGGGTTCTAATGAATTCCTCACATATTACATCCGGATCGTAGATACATTTGCGACTGCAGATGGCCACCAATGATCGCTATGCGCAGTTGGCAAAATCATGCAACATCACGCATGAAAACGCATGTCAACTATCCTAAAGTGAGCTAGGTAAGTATATACTCGTAGGTACATACCTACACAAATAATTTACGTATAATCATACTTGTGTGATTTCTATAGTTCTAGTTCGTGAAAGTATGACTTTGTTCGTTAAATTAAATTAACAATCGTTCGTGTGTTTTTTAATTATGAACTAGGCATTCGTTTTATCACGATCTCACCTGATGGAAAGCGATGATGTAGTCGAAGGTATAGCACGCTTGCCTAGTACACCTGGGTTATATTTTACACTACGAGGGCAGAGCATTCCACTCCATTGCAGTTCTTCTAAGAAATGAAGAAGCGTAACGCTTCGAACTTGTGCGAGTTATTTCAACCATAAAAGAAAAAAAAAATGTGTGGTGCTTTGCCGATCGTCTAGTCGTACAGTGATCGAAAAGTGATGAGGAATCAGATTGCTTTTGAAACATCCATGTCCCCCAATCAGTTGGGTTAATCAACGCCTTACCGTATTAGGAGGTACTAATAGTTGGTGAGCAGGATAACGAATTTTTTCATCATCATCATCAGCATAATTTAAATTTGTATACTCCTCTTGCTATGAATGGCACTGAGCCCGATGTTCGACTCACTCATCCAGTCGCAATTCGCAAGTCCATTAATAATGTTAATATAATTGTTGTTGAATGTTAAATATAATTTCGCAAGTCTTCACAGCCTAGCCGGTGAACGTCCTACGACGTTTGCGTCAACGCAGTCTCCGCTATCGAAGTCTTATACCCCTACGGTTGTCGGTTCTATAAGATTTGAAATATTGATATATCAAGTATGTCCGTTAACAATGTCGTATTTCCCTCGAACACAGCTTACTTCATCATACTAACGTCAGACGTATCTCATAAGAGCTGACTACAAAGCCTAAGATGTAGCCGCTACAAGATAAAGCTAAAATCATGATTAATCATCAGTCATACCTCTCTCAATCAGATATGTTGGACGTTACAACGGTCCGTATGACTTGCGAATTTCACTCGCAAAGACTACACGATGTAATTAACGATAATTTTTTTGTTATGTCGGTATTGGATTGATTGACCTAAATGTATTCTTGTTGCTATGGTGGCAGAGATTTACATACCTAATTACGTATATTTATAAGTACATGCGTGTCTTGATGAATAGTATTCATGGGATTATCATCATCAGACCGTACTCGTTCACTGCTGGGCGTATGCGTCCCCTTGTTTAAGCCACTGAGCCCAATCTTTGGCTCTCTTCATCCAGTCGCTGCCAGCCAACTTTGCATGTCACTGGCAGGCAGGCACCCTACGCTACGTTTGCCAAAACACGGTCTCCAATCCAGAACTCATTTACCCCAACGGTTGTCGGTTCTTCGAGTTATATTACCGGCCCATTGCCACTTTAACTCTTTGAGCTATGTCGGTCATCTTGGTTCTCTGGTGGTTCGCCGCATTACGGTTTTTGTCCTTTAAAGAAACTCCAAGCATAGCTCTCTCCGTAACTCGCTCAGTGACTTTAATTTTGTGAACCAGCCTCACTGTGGCCGTTCACGTTTCGGCTCCATACTCCGTATATGCAGGATAATTCACACCAATTACTTACCTAGCTCCAAACTAAACCCACTCGGCTAACCGGTCATTAATAAATTATATAACGCGATCATTTCAGCCGAAAAGGTAAATTTCAGTCCCAACTTTGGTTGCTAAACCTTGTGCGTCACATCGCTGCCCTCGACACCCTGTCACAGCACTGCCCTCGTCACCCTGTTACAGCACTGCGCTCGTCACCCTGTCACAGCATTGCCCTCGTCACCCTGTCTCAACACTGTGCTCGTCACCCTGTCACAGCACTGCCCTCGTCACCCTGTCACAGCACTGCCCCATCACCCTGTCACAGTACTGCGATCGTCACCCTTTCACAGCACTGCCCTAGGCACCCTGTCCCAGCACTGCGCTTGTAACCTTTTGTGTTTTGCGTGTTTTATTTACACTCATATTATTAAGTAAAGTAAAATTGTTACTGCAAATGTATATCTCCTTACAAAGGCTTTTGCCATCACGTGATTGACTCGTTTATTTTACTACTTACTTGCAAAATATATCTTCTATACTTGTAATAACGCAGTAAGTAACAAAAAGACTGTGCAATGAGATAATTAAAAAATATGGTCTATGTGACTTAAAATAATAAAAATGGTGTCTGCCTGTCTTTATGATTGTATGCGCATAACGTAAAAACTATTGGACTGATTGCGATGTAGTCTCTCGCGTAGTAGAAGTTAAGAAATCGATAAAAAAACATTTTTCATTTCGTTTCCTTTGGGTTCTGGAATAACACAAGATGCTTATATCCCAGAAAAAGGACCTGGGATATAAGCATCCTGTGTAAGCATCCGGGCAAAGCCACGGGCACAGCTAGTTGGAAATATTTGCATAAAGCTTAGACCATTTTTTTGACAAAATTTTCCAAACCAAATCATTTTGTTCAAAACGTATGTTTGTTTGTATTTTCAGTCACCACGTGATAAATATCTGTCGCGATTAAAGTAACCAGTAATTATAAAGTTCTACTTACAACAAAATCAGCTGACAAATAGCTAAAAATCCAACACAGAACTTTAGATATGTATAAATTTCACAAACACACACGATCGGAACACATCGGCTATACCCGACAATACGCCTAAGAACGAGCTTGGGGAACGAAAGCTTGGAAGCGACTGCGGGTCAGCCTGGTTGTTTCTTAGTGCAATGTTTTGTATTTAACTGCATAATAGGAATATAATATACTTAGGGCTTATTGCAATGACAACAGGATACTGGGCTGCCCCAGATGTTTATTGGTCACTACTGTGTCGTAGCAGTATTACCTATATAATATCGAAATTCGTGTGTGGTAATCATATAGGATATATCAATGGTGGTAATAGTTAAAAAATAAATGCTGTATAAAACATCAATAAATATTTCAGTGGAAAAAAAACAATTTAAATTGAGTAATTTTGGATGAACGGTTTTTTCCTAAAGAAGTCCAGTTTTGCATGATAGTTCAAACTATGTATTAGAAACTTACTGCTGGCTAGTCATTATGACCGAGGCCTGAATGAACGAAAGATTATTCCCACTATAAAGAAAATGTTACGATGAACAAGAATGTTCAAAAAATACGGATTCCACACCGCCAAATCGAGAGTGAAACACCCAAGATATGTCGATCTGCTCGCACAAGCCTCACCCACACATTTAGGTACACCATGCTATGCCGATCGGCCGCCACATCGCAGCAAGTTCGAGTCCTTGTTAGTCATTGTCATTGTGTCAAGTACTCAAGAAAAATAAAAAAACAAGTCCTTATCCCGATTTTTGCGTCAGGAATTATAAACACCACAAATTATCCACTCACGCATACATAGGCAGCCAACATTTGCTATGCTTCTCTCCTTTGTTTTGTAGTGTGGAATCAGTATTTTTCAGGGTTCATGTACGAGTACGTTAAGTACGTATGTTAGTTTTTTTATTCCAACATATCTTCTAAATGCCTGAATAAATTTGGATGTATGTGGTATTGTTGGAATCCATACATCATCCCGTGTGATGTGTTTTTGTCAAGGCAGTCGTGTTTTTAAACGGTTTTAGTTGCTTGACCTGTTTGTTGTTGTTTTTAATTTTTGTTTATTTGTATTTTTAGGTCAAATATAGTAATTTAAATTTGACCCCCTTCCTGTAGGCCGATTGATCTGAAATTTGGTACACATCTTTAGTTTTGATGACAATACAATTCTGTATATTCAGTATTATTGTATATCCAAGAAGGCCGCCGCCACAAAATGGTGGATTACATTTTTTCTAACCTCCTCAAAATGGGTATCAAATTAAAGGGATTAACTAGCAGAATCACTTTGTTGTTTGTGCTATTCAAAGCTCCCCACCAAGCTAAAATTTACTAAAAATCCATGTAACTAAAATTGACATTGTTTCATCTCCTCACGTTAGTCACAGAATAAATAATAGTACAAAAGTCTTAGTTCCGTGGACGCTCACTACCACCAAACTACTGCAATCAGCGCCAAAATGGCGATAATTAAATGCTCTCATTGCGACGTTCGTCAACAGTCAGTTTAGAGTAGGTACGCAGTTGTCTATGAATAGAAAACAGTACACCATGAAAATTCCAAATCCAAGATGGCCACCAACACAAAATGTAGGATTACTTCTTTTTTTTAATCCCTTCAATATGGGTATCAAATGAAAAGGATTAACTAGTAGAATTCAGTACACCATAAAAAAAAACAAATCTAAGATGGCCGCCACCACAAAATGGCAGATTACTTATTTTAAATCTCCTCATTATGGGTATCAAATGAAAGGGCATGAAAGTTGAACACAGTATACTTTAGAAATAAGTAAATAAAAACTTAAAAATACATGTACTAAAACCTGACATATAAAATAAAATCGTGGGGCATAGCGTACCCTGATTAATAGAAATTTGACTCGCCACACTATTTTATTTTATTTTTTAACTTATAGTACATATAAAACCGTTTCAGTTCATTTTTTTTTATTATTTAATGTTTTCCTTGTTTATACATTCTTGAGCGGAGCCTGGCTTAATTCTTAGTGCTGTAAGACTGCAAGCCACTAGGTACTGATTTTCTCTTTTTTATTTTTTCACTAATAGAAGTATCAAGTTGATATTTTTCCGTACCAGTGCATCTGCGGTCAGTAGCACTTACCACAAAAACACGGCTATCATAATCTCCATTGTCAAGCACACGATCTCTAAATAGGTTTCGACTTTTTTACATCAGTTTTTGTTAAGTTACGAAAGATTTCCCCATTTGTAACTTATCTATGGGCTCCATAGAAAGTTTTCTATAAAATATCAAACAGTTTGTTATAAAAAACCGTTTTCAATCGACAGCTGATAGGTATCCATGCGGTTAAAAGTACTTTGGAAATAATGTATTGTCAATTTTGTGTCAATTTGATACCATCATGTTTTGGATGAAGTTGAGTTATTTTAGATTACGCAAGTGTTCTTCTAGTAGTACAGAACCAGTTTTTTTTTGTAATCTAAAGGGACGCATATATTTTAGGAGTACAGAACTTAGAAAGGTACAGAAACAATTGACAAACAATGTATGACTTCGGAAGCCAGGTTGATAATAATTTAGGTCTAGGTTTAAGTCTATACTTGGCTTCCTGAATGCTTTAACCTGTTATCCAAAACAGCGAATAAAAAAAAACGTTGCTCACAAGTATTTAACAGTTATTTTGTGAAGCAGCTCACACAAACAGCTCTCCAAGGTTCATTTAGAGCTATACTCACTCAAACGCAGGAACGTGAATGGGCAGCTTTATGCCAGTTATTTAATGCTTCAGCGCTCTCAAAAGAGCAGGATCGTCTGCAGGATGCCATTTATGTTTAAGTAGGGTTGTGGGAGGACAGCCCTCTCTTTCACACTTTTGGACTTTTATACGGAAAATTGAAAGTCTAAAGAGATGTTATGAGTGAGGATATGAAAACTTGGATAGAGTTTGTCTTATAGTTTGGCGGAAGTAAGCTACATGTTCTATCTTAGTATTATTTTGAAAAAAAAATGCTGTGCTTGTCACTTCTGCCTCATGTCGGACGAGCTGTGGGCTAAACTCTCTACTTAGTGGAGCCTAAGCAACGTTAAGCGACGTCGTGGCAGGCTTAGAATGAGATGAAGTGGACTGTAATTGGAAGGACTGGCAAGTCAAAACCCTAGATCGTGAATCATGGAAGGAGGATCAGCCCAGCAGTAGAACAAACCAAGCTGAATAATAATAATAATATTTTTTTACTAGACATCTAGGTAAGCATGCTTCATATTCAGCCGTATCGTTATTTACCGTCATGTAAGATCGCGGTCAAATGCTTGCATAGCATCATAAATCTAATTAAAAGTGAGAAGATTAGGTACCAGATCTACGGGCATGGACCGCTTAAATTAGGTGCAATGCACACAATTGGCTTTATTTGGCCAGAGTCACAATCGGAGTGGCATTTGTGTAGAACGTGTTAGCATTGAATCTCATTCACACTAGCCTGTTGTTGATGTAAATGAAGTACGACGGTGTGTGTGTGTGTTTGTGTGGGTGTGTGTGTGTGTGTGTTTGTGAGCGTGTGCGTGTGTGTGTGTGTGTGTAGTTTTATCTAGTAAGTTTTTGTTTACGTGATATTAAATTGTGGCTTGTGCTTTTCATCTACCTATCTTCTATCTATACTTATAATAAAGCAGCTTATAAGTAATTAACAAAAAATATGTACAAAAAAATATAATTTAAACAATGGTCTAGGAAATCTATGAAACTAAAAATAATCTACTGAACAAGAATATAACGTTTTTTAAAATCGTGTCAGTTTGTCTGTTCGCACATTAAGTAAAAACTACTAGACCGATTGCAATGCGGTTTTCACTGTTGGATAGCTTAGAGTTTGATTAAATCACTGGTGTACTTGGTATCTCAATGTGATGAGAAGTCAAGCAATCGATAAAAACCCTTTTGACGGCCTAACGATATTTGGTATAATTAATTTACCCTCTATATCGCGAGCTTCATACCAAAAGGGCGTATGAAAAAAATGCAATTTTTCTTTTTCAGTGCCATTCAATTCCTGTACTAACAAAACGTAAGGTCAATTTTTTTAGTAATTTTATATTAATTATTTTTTATGAAATTAATGAAACACATTTTGGAGTATGATTTGTACTCAAAAATTATTATCAAACCAAAGAGGTGAATCTTAGGCGTATGAGCAATATTTTATTAGATTCACGCATAATAAATATGCTTATGTGTCTATTCATTCACAGAAAGGCCCAAGGAATTGTGTCATGTCAACAAGACTTACAACCACCTATTTTCTTGGAAAAATCTTTATACATAGTTATATGTACCACAAACCCACCATTGTTTACCGAAGTCCAATTGCGACATATTTAATCATACAAGTAGGTACTTTTTTTGATTGTGAAAGTACCAAGTAAGCATATTTATAAAAGTAACTAGATAGTTGTTATTGCAAATGAAGTATATTCTAGAATCGCCTACGCATTTAATGAAGTTATATAAGGAAGTTATAAAGTAGAAATTGACATTATTTTATCTTCACTTGAATTGTACGGTCAAAAGTAAGACCAATAAAATTAACTTCAAATTTAATTTGTTGTTTATTTTATTAAAATCTCGGCTCCGTCTAATTTGTCTACATATACAATGTTTTAGGTCTATATTGTTTGTATGTTTTTTAATTTCGTTAAAGTAAAGTAACAACGTGTGATTATAATAATTTGCTGAGAAAATTTTATATATTTTTGTTGGTCCCAAAAGCTACATTATGTTGTTTTTTGAAGAAATTTTAATTTCGGCAATTTAAAAAAATAACTGTTATTTGATTCCTGGCCATAGCCCTTGACATTGTTAGGGTTCCGTACCCAAAAGGTGCCAAAACGGGACCCTATTACTAAGGCTCCGCTATCCGTCCGTCCGTCTGTCAAAGGACTGTATCTATTGAACCGTAATAGGTAGACACTTGATTTTTTATAGAGTGTGTATTAGGTACTATGGCCGCTATAACATCAAATAATAAAAATAAAATAGAGTTAAAAATTAAAGGGTCAAAAAAATATTTTATGATCCCATACAAGAAACGTTTTTTTATGCGTTTTTTGCTCGGTGGTACGAAACCTTTCGTACGCGAGTCCAACTTGCACTTGGCCGTTTTTTTACACTCCATATTCATTGGACGAAGAAGCAGTGGAGCGAAATAAAGGGCCCAAAGTCTTCGTGCAACAGCTTGGTCGAAGCCATCTAACGAAGTTGACCACATCAAGTGGGAAAGTTGTCGTTTCTAAACCGGAGCTTCTTGAAATTTCTCGAAAAGCCCTAGGTGAGGACGTTTAAATAACTTCAGCGTATATTTGATTCTATCCTCTTCTCTGAGAGAACTCCTAAGGCATGAGAGCGTGGTCGTCATGTTTTTCAAAACGGATGACAAGACCCTTTTGAAAAACTATTGACCTATTTCCCTTCTGGTCCTGAGCCATTCTACAAGCTGTTTTTGATAATCATCACGAATCGTCTTACGCAGATTTTGACATATTAGAGCAGGCCGGGTTTCAGGAAGGATATGGCACCATAGACCATATCCATACAGTGCGACAGATTATACAAAAGACAGAAGAGTATAATCAGCCCCTGTGCTTAGCGTTTGTCGACTATGAGAAAGCCTTTGACTCTATTGAGAAAACGATGCCAAATTAACTGGCGGTATATCCAAATGTTGAGATGTTTGTATGACGCCGCAACAATGACTCTCCAAGTACAGTACCAGCAGACTAAGCGTATACCCTGCATCAAAGTGAGAGACAAGGGGAAGTTATTTCTCCGAAATTGTTCTCAAATGCATTGTAGATGCATTGGATACATGTTTAAGCCAAGTCATAAACACTCACGCGACGACACGGCACGACGGCGGGACGGTGGTATGACTACTCCACCAATTTAAAGTCGCCGGGCAATGGAAAGGGCTTTGCTCGGAGTTTCTCTGAAAGATCGTATCCGGAATGAGGTGATCCGGCAGAGAAACAAAGCCGCCAAGGGCTATCTTTAGGATTAGTAAGCTGAAATTGCAGTGGGCTGGTCATATCTGTCGAAGGACTGATAACCATTGGGGTAGACGTGTTCTTGAGTGGAGAACACGTCTCGGCAAACTTAGTGTAGGGTGCCTTACGGCTACGTGGAGTGAGGATATACGCAAAGTGGCTGACAGCAGTTGGAAGAGAAGAGCCGAAGATGCGAGCGAAGCGTGCTTTGGGAGAGGCCTATTTCCAGCAGTGGACTGATACAGGCGGGTGATAATAATAATGATTCATAGGATATCCATTTGAAATGTGTGGATCAATTAATCAATATTATTATTTATTATACAAATTGTCTCAAATAGTAATAGGTACGACCCACCCAACTTACATACCACACTCACTGCTCACTCACCAACTTTATACCGACTCTGAAGTTAATTATTTAATAGAAGACATCAATAGTAAAAAATATATGATCTTCATGTATTTTTTGAATTATTATATTGAAATAAACACTTTAATGGCGTATAATATACCTTCTTGAAAATAGGACATTATGTCACTTGTTGTCAAACCAAATGGGCCAAATTGAAGAAGTGGAATTATACATTATTTTTAGTCTGAAATTATCTAAACACGAATCATCAACATAGTTGGAACTATTTCTTATTCAATTACCAACAGACAAAAAAAACTTTTTAACGTCCTCAAATTTTATGTTTTTTTTTTTGTGAAAAACAAAATAAGTTTTGTGATATTGTCGCCAAGCCAAAGAGATATAAGAACAAAAAACGCATGTTAGAGAATACTTAAATTATAATCAAGCATTATATATAATTTATGATGCGTTTATAACGCCACATATAAATTTACAGTACGCTAGGTTTACCCAAAAAAAAGTTATTCAGAGAGACAAATATGTCTCTCCTGAAAAGAAGGGCTTTTTTTGATACGCCCCTTTGGTTTGAAACCCGCGATAAGTACTGTTGGTCCTGGATTAACATATATTATGATACTTTATCCCAGAAAAAGACTACGTGGGCAAACCCGCGGGCACACCTAATTTTAAATAAAGAGCATTTACACAAAACAAATGACAAACAACAAATACCAAACACAATGTCTGGAACTCCGATGTGTGTATTTCGTTATTACGAGTATAAAAGCTAGATCGAGTTTACTTATAGGTCTTAAAACCGAGATTTTAGAATAAATGACAAACTGTATAATTATCAGTTTGTTCACCTCTTTGACTGCACTAGTTATTTTCAGTTGCATTCTTCTATATACACTTGGTTCTCTACGAAATATGTAAACCTTTGATGTTGCCTCGAATGCTTGCATTATTAAAGTTCTGTTCAAGGGGCGGTAATAATTTTAGGTTTCTCATTGTGCTGCTCCGTCTTGAAATGAACACGAGAGGGTGAATGGGATTGAATGGGAAGTGCTACAATTATATTGTGAGGGTACAGAATCTGTACGTATATTGTAGAGTTTGAGTTAATTTTAGTCGTACTCGTACCTACATTGAAATTTACAAACTGGGTTATGACTTGTAATAATTTCAAAATGCCTAAAATTGTAACATATTTAACAGGCAATTGGCCTGATTCAAATCCATACCAATATATAAAAGTGAAACGTTTTCTATCTGTTTGTTTGTTTGGGGAGCTTTGACGCGATAATTGCTGGACGGATTTTGATGAAATTTGGAATGGAGATTAGTTTGTACCCTAGAATAAAACACCGGATACTTTTATCCCGGAAAATTGTAAGTTTCCACGGGAAAACTGGAAAATTTTGATTACTTGCTATAAGGAACGGTTGCCATGGAAACGAAAATAACAAGTTTGTCAAAAAACTTCAAGAGCATTGATGCTATACCTACTTTTGCATTGGTTTTTAAGGTTAAGGCGCAGAATTTCCAATTCTCAAAATGGCATATGAGTCTTAAAGGACTAATTCTACAAATAGCCAATTCTACAAATGCCAAATCCTTTAATAACCTAGAAGAACATAGGATGTTTTTTTCGCGTTAAACAGTAATCCGCGCGGACAAAGTCACGTGCGGGAAAGCTAGTAAATGAATATGATAAAATGATTATTAAAAATAAGAAGGATAAAGTGGATTAGATACCGTACTATATATATAATATATTTTACAGTATTGAGAGTTTTACTATGTTATTTTAAGACCACATATTTCTCCTGTAATCTATATGTAAATAACTATTATCAGTATATAATTGAAAATTGTAGGCTTTGTGGCTTCGTAGATAAGGGTAATGGTACATTTTCATCTATTTTCTCAAATACTTTGATAAAATATACAACATCCCCTTTCATTTGATATGTACATTGTACAAACACACAGTACAGTTTGAAATCTTTTGTTTTTATATTCTAACTGTCCCTTAAAAGTGACCCCCTAATTTATTTACGTTACACGTCCGTGTCTGGTTTACTAAAATTCATAGTATACCTTACAAATAAATCGGTCCAGTACATTCGGAGCAAATTGGATATCACAGACGGGCAGGGTTCCTTTTTTTTCATTCGGACGTGCGGAACCCTATAAAGATTTCAAATTAACTAATTAAAATGAACTACTAAACCGACGTTCATGAAATTTATAATGACGCAAACCCTTCCAAATAAAATGAAACATCTAAATTGGTTAAGAAATTCCATAGAAATGAGGTGACATACATAATAAATACAGTCGAATTGCGAACTTTCTCCTTCTGGAAGTCGATTAAAAAAGGCAGTTTCCTGTGTGTTTTCTTGTAGGCAATAATATGTTGTGCTCAGACGAAAATCTTGAACCTTGTAAGGGAACCAGGTGCTATATAAATATGTACTTATTTGCCTTGTTTCCAAAATATATATCTTCCAGTATCAAAACCAACGGACAGGTGATCACAACAAGGTGATCACTTTATCAGTCATGAGAACAGCCTACTAATCTGAGTCATGCACTACAATATCTAAGATCTCCGGACGAGTTCCAATATATTATAACCCGAACAAAACAAATCATTGTACGACAGATGCAAGATAACCGATTCCAAATACATCGTAAATCTGTACGTGTTACAATTAAACAAATGGTGGGTTAGGATTCGTGCACGAGAGCGTTTGTACTGGTAAAGAGATTTTATACAAAACATTTGCAGTTTTACATTGTTAATTCTGTTACGTGCACAAATTGATCGTCGTTATTATTAAAACCCCACATGGCGTCCACTTCTGGGATATAGGTGTTCTCAAAGCGATAGTCTATGTTCTCCATAATCACTACGGACCAACGCAGGTTAGTGGAGGGACATTTGGTTGCTTTCATACCTATTTATTTCAACTGTTACGAGGTAAGTACACAATCCTCAAATATTGATGTGCTTGAAGTTGAACGTACCGAACCGAACAGCTATATACATGCGGGTTGTCGCAATTTGTTTGCAGTACCATTCAATAGAACCAATGTGCTTCACCAAGCACCATTTACCCGGGCTCTCCGGCTATTGGATAGAATTAACGCTGAACACAGCGATTTAGACATTTTCACATTTCTTTGGTGAAATTCAATGATGCACTTAAATGTGATAGATGTTAAGTACCTACATTCTCGCATCACATTCATAAGTCTGTCGTAATAATGTAAAGATAAATAAAAAAAATATAAAATGCCAAAATTCAGGAAACGTTACGGTTTTTGAGAAACCGTTCAAAATAGCGTGGAAACCAGCAGCAAATATCCTGCAGTTTTTTTTGTGGGGCTTACGTTTAACCACTTTGTTACCTGATGAAATAATTAATGAAAAGCCAAGGTTAAAACCAGATAATTCCATCTGGCGACGACGAATGCGAGCTACTTGAGCTTAGTGCGAAATACGGAGACATGATCATACTTGCGTAGGCCAAATATGAGACTGATGCAAAAAAATTGAATTCGCTCATGTTTGTTTAGCTCGTCCTCGGTTAGGCCAAGATAGCAGGCGTCACTTGGCCTATGTTACTCGGGATGATGTAAGGATTCTAACGATACCACAGTTCAGACATTTAAAAGTTATGGTGGAACAAAGAAACTCATTACAAACATAAATATATACGAGAACCCTGAAAACATTACACTCCTTTTTGGGCAGTTGTGCTAAAAGAGAGCGGGCTCATGGCGTTTTAGAGATGCTTACGCCCAACAGTGGATGAATATATAGGCTGATGATGATGTCAAATGAGGTAGTACTTCTGGTGTACGAGTGTGACAGGCTGTTCCATGACTGTAATCAAAGTATTAGCAACCGGGACTGGAAGCAATGTGCTCTCTGAATTACTGAGCGATGGAAATCTGCACATAACGTATTAAAAGTCATTGGGCCGATAAACGATCCCGGAGGCGTTGGATTGAATATTTTATCACTCAACTACAATTTTGATTCAAAAGAGTAGATAGGTAAGGTCATCAGAGAATCTTATCTTGAAGATACCTATCCACAGAACTAATTTCTATGATTGGTACTTTTCAGTTGAAGCTGTTCGATTGTGGAATGCCCTACCTGTAGATATTAGATGCACACCTTCACTCAACGTCTTTAAACATCATGTTAAAATGTTTTATTTATCGTACTAGCTATATATATATAAATATACCTACACAAATAACAATAACAGAAATTGAGACGTAGCAGCTCAGCTAGTGCGATAAATAAAACATTTTAACATGATGTTTAAAGAAGTTGAGTGCAGGTGTGCGTCTAATATCTACAGGTAGGGCATTCCACAATAGAACAGCTTCAACTGAAAAGGACCAATCATAGAAATTAGTTCTGTGGATAGGTATCTTCAAGATAAGATTGTCTGATGACCTTACCTATCTACTCTTATGTATTTATTGATATTTTTAAGTATGTTTATTATTTTTCTGTATACTTATTGCATTACATTTATATATTTTATTGGTTATTCATTTATTTACTGATAACCACCCTCCCTTACGTTATTCCTTATCCGTTATTCGTTATTCCTCTCCATGCACGGTTTACTGGAAGAGATCGCTCTGAGCGATAAGACCGCCCCTTGTGACACTCATTGTTATACTTTATTTTTAGATTTAGATAATTTCTTGTTGTGCTTGTGGTGTCCAATAAAGAGTTAATCTATCTATCTATCTATCTATCTATAGGTACAACGTTTTTAGCGACCACAATTTTAGAATTACACCACTTACAGTTCATTTCTGAATCTAAATGCCAAAACTGGTACATTCATTTTACACTAATTTAAGTATTATACTATTTTTAATACTTACTTTGACTCACTTTTGATACTATTTTTTACTAATTTTATATTTATAAATACAAAAGTAACTCTTTCTGTTTGTTATCTTGTCACGACTAAACAGCTTAACCGATCTTGATTAAATTTGGTAATGAAATAGTTGGCACCCCTGGGGAGGACATGTGATACTTTTTATTGCGATACAGGGCGGGCAAATCCGCGGGCAATAACTAGTTACCAAAAATGGCAGGCTCACATTATCCCGTATATCTACGCCTTTAGCCTGCGTCGGCCTCAGCCTGTACCTGCACAATGTAATTGGACCGTCACTGGATATTGATCGATATTTATCTCGATCGGACCGAGCGTTTCTATTCGAGTTGTTCGATTTATTCATAGATGTGTTGTACGATTTATTTACTGATGTTTCGACTTGAGATATAATAGAGTTTGAATGGGTAATGAAACGACGAGACTGTTTGCGTAATGCATTGTACATTATTCCTATAAAACACTTCAATAAAGAATATAATTTGCTTATAGTAATATAAGGACTACTTTGCTACTGCCCAAAAATAGCGAAGAATATCATAATTTAACATCCTCATACTTAGCAATATAAGTAAAAAATTAAACAAAATGCATCCTTAATGGTGCATAAGTAAATAACCTTTTTAATCGACTTCTAAAAGGAGAAAAAAATCGGCTCTTTTTTGATAGCTAGCTATTTGACGGATATAGGTATCTAAATTTCATCGAAACCAGTTGATTATTTTTAGTTTGATTTTCTGATGTTCGATCATTGCTAGATTTTTTGGTTTTATATTATTTTAAATATCCGAGAAAGATTCCATTTCCGTATCCATAATTAGTTAGTTAACAACTATAGTTTACAAAACTACTAAACGAAACAGTTGAATAACCTTTACAGGCTTACAACATTTATTAAATAATTGTTATTTTCTTAACAGAAGGTGTTTAATCTACCTCACTGTCAACTGCGTATCTACATTAATATTCAAACTGAATAAAAAAATAACTCCGACAACGAACAAAACTGTAAAGAGGCAAACGAGCCTTAGATTCTTGATTTTGAAATATAAGATGCAGTCGGAGGCATCATGCATTTCATTTCTCCTTTGACGGGTACAGCTAGAGGAAGCTGATCTCGTCGGAGGCATGAAGAATAATAGCTCGCCACCTATTTCTCATGCCTCCGACTGCATCTTATGATTATAAATAAAACAATAATTTTGAAATTCTTCGTTTTTAATTTAGTAAAACTTTTTAGTTTTCTTTGTATATTTTTAGAATGGTCTTTCATTTTGATACCATACGTAATTTTTATTTTTTTATTTTTTGATTTTCATTTTAATACGACACCTTTATTATATTTAATTATATTGATAGACATTATATGTATTCTTTTATTATATGTATTAGATTATTTTATTCAATATAAATATATATATATATATATTGTATGTTGTATTCTTATAAATATTTTGCAATTTTATTAACTCATATTTTTTTTTATTTTTTTTTGCTCGCCTACAACCTCTCTCTCATTGCATTGTTTGTTTGACTGGTAGATAATGCTTTTAGTATTAAGTCCGGCATTTGTACACTTTTAATTGTGCAATAAAGTATAAATAAATAATACCTCACTCTACAGGTTTTGGTCATTTTTTGCTGCGTCGAAAATAAAATATGGCAGCAGTACTTTGACACCTAATATATCCTATGTCACTCTCGTGATAAATCTAATGATACCTCATTTATCAAAATCCATCAAGCTGCTTAGGTTGTAAAACGCAACAAAGTAAATTCCAAACAAACATACCCACATAAATACAACCCAAACACATAACCCTCCACAGTCAGGTAACAATATAGGGTACTTACCACAAATCTTCATGCGTTATCCGCCACACCTGATATAAACTTCAGTGCAATCGCGTGTGCTAATTGCATTTATAAAATTTAAGCGCAAAACATAATATTGCACCACTCAAATAGATCAATGTGACTTTCTCATAACAAATAATCTATCAAAAATGTTAATCTCAATGCCATGTTCATCATTCATTGGTAATAAACAGCTTAAGTCTATGGTCATATTGCATTGCTGACTCGACACAGATCAATCATTTTTGTCATGCCTATTCTCAGAAATGCAAGTATATTGTCCGATAAAAAACTAAAGCGTATAAAGCGACAATGTGACAGTAATTGAGTGGCTATTGATATTGATTTCCAGGGACACGGATCAAGGGGTTTGTGAATGAACGTTTTGTTGTAAATATTAGTTTATTATCTATATTTATTGTAGGTACATATGTTGGAACCAGAGCTACAATTTTTATTATGCGGTTTTTCGAACATTATAATATGAATCCTACTCATTGCAACTGTATTTAGTTATTTTTATCCTTGCAAATTGTGAATTTCGGTGCTACATCGTTTTTTTTTCTAATAATTTACCTGATCTTTTGAGACATTGTGAATGTAAACGAAATAGATAGAATATAGAAGCGCTGATCTAAAAATAAACTAAATGATAATAGTTCATTTGAAAATACATATTATGTTGTGGTATATAAAAGTACTTATTTATTTATATATTTTTATACCTTTTCTTAAACTGTAACAGGAACTAATAGACAACTGCAAATCGTACCACCAATCGATGTCAATTTCTCATACCTATTATTTTTTTGACAAATTGGTCTTGAAGTTAAAAACACATACAAAGTATGACTACTGTATATATACCTAGGTAGGGATAATTTTAATAATGATCAGCCCTAATTCATTCAACTCCCACCAAAGTCATACAACAGTAGGCATTTATATCATCAAACAGCTAATAGTCGATGACAATGGTAATTGTCCTCACGCCCCATGCGGGTGATACAGTTTACAAGATCTCTTATTTAATGTGTTAATTAGGCTGGAGATGAAGAAAGATGGGATGTGACCCTTGGGAATAAGGGGTTTGTATTTCCGGTGTATTTAAAGTATGAGCTATTTTATGAGAGAGAGTGGCAAAATTGCTGGAACGGCCCACCAGATTGTAAATGGTCATCGCCGCATAGTTATGAACGTGAGGAATTGTTGGTGCTTTGCTTTAAAATCTTAGAAAGGACACCAATGCCCCCGCTATAAAACAACCTATAATGTAAATACACTCCGATCACGTGACCATGACATCATCGCGGCAAGATAAAAAATGGCGCAAAAAAATTGTTGCCGCGCAAAACTTATTTTCCGTTCCTTCCTCAACGGTTTGGCGGATCCGTACAAAACTTGGCCTGTGATACGCTGAATATATGTAGCCACTGACAAACCGAACGTAAGTTTTATGAAATTATTATGTAAGGAGAGAGCACCGCGGAAAAATGATGAAGCCAAAAATGGGAGTAGTTTCAGAAAAAAAATCGTATTTTGGAAACGAAATCGATGACATACTGTTTTTTTGTTTTATTTAAATATTAGATGAACCAAGCTATCTGTTAACATTAAAACATCAACACAGTTTAGTACAAAAAGTGACCAGAATATTTTCTTGAAAACCAACAAAAATTTCAAAAATTTACGGCTCGCGGAGAACGGCCGTGGTTTTATTTAAAAAAAAAAAAAAACTTCTTTAGTGTTTTTACGTATAATATATACATCCTTTTAAAGACAGAAACACACTTATTCGATAATATATGCGAGATTACATTTAACTCGATTTTAGTAGATCAAACCGTTACAATTAACTTCCGTGTTTTTTTTTGGTTGCTCTAGCGACCAAGGGGGATTTGCGGTTTTGGATCTTGGTCGCTACAGCGCCAAAGGGGATTCAGCGGATAACAAACAGTAGGTATTATATTTTGCGGGGTATCTATTCTGTTTCTGAGAAACGATTATAATTTCAATACAAATATTTCCCAGTTGGCCCTACTTAAGTTTAAGTTCGCATCTTAGCATGAGTTCCTGGAACGCTTAAATGAATCTAAAACAACGAAATATGAGTAACAATAAATTGATGTACCTAACATTTAACAAGAGTCGGGAGTAAAAGTTATCGACAAGGTCATGGTTCTTCATCCGCAGCAACGTCAGAACATTTTCAAATAATATAATTTGTTTAATTTTCCTATTTTTTTTATTTTTTTTTACCATGATCGTAATAATTAAATTTAAATTAAATACGTTGTCTGATAACCTTAATTTACTTGCTTCAACTGAAATCCCGTTGGACTTGTGTGTATTCATAATTAAATAAATGAGAGCTGAACACTAGTAAATCGTGAACAAAAAGTTTATATAACTCACTAAACCGGAAAATCCTGACAACATTAAAAAACGCAATCAAAAACGCCCAAAACAAATGAATTAACGACTTATTGTTTTCATAAATCCGAAAAAGAACACGAATTTGGATTTTGAATGACGTTGACATTTGTAATGGGCTCGTGCGCACGCGCCGTGAGATCAAAAGAGCCGGCGTTATGCGCGGGCGGCGATATGGCGACAATTGCATAGAGTAAACTAATGAGGTAGAAGCGATAAAGTCAAGTGGCTTACGAGTTTCTGAGAAACAGAAGCTGTACAAGAGAATAAGGCGAATAATTAACAGTTTTATTTTTAAAGAAAGCTAGAATATTTTGTTTACAGCGAAAAAACTTAAAGTATAGATAGAAAAAATACATTTCGACTATGACAAAGAACATAGAGGCACACTGCTCAAGTGCTTCCTACCGACTACATACTTAGTTTTACCATTAATTATCCACATTGTATTAGAAATTACAAATAAGAAATTACAATGTAATTGGGGAAAAAAGACGCCATCGAGTTTCTTTTATGAGTGCCGTTTTTTTTTAAATAATTTTTGACGTAGAGACATGTAAATATATATTTATACAAAGCAAACGCCAATTCATCTATGACTGTAGATATGGTCACCATATCAACTGTGTGTATATGTACACAACACAAATTATACATTAGACAATAAAACAACAGAGTAGTCACATCTGTGTCTTCATTATTTGCCTATTCTTCCTATGGCCACCGCAGTCGTGACACGTGACGGAAACGCGGCTGTCACTTTATTGAATAGTAGCCCGTTTTGTGGAAACTGTTAATAACTGAACAGAACAACTTGAACTGAACACTGTTGGTTGTTCAATGAACACAATTTGCATATTATAAAGATGTCGTGTGTAATTTAAAAATGCGTTGGGAAAACATTGTGTACGTGTGGTCTTTTCTGAGAAGTGTTTGTTTGAATACTTCGTATTCAAAGCGTTACTTGTTATAATTAACTAAACAAGTGTGAGTAAGCTCAAGCAAACTACATGGTATTGGTTTACATTCATGGTATTGGTTTCGCGTGGCGCGTGCATCGTACTTTGTCACGTGCTGTTGTGCTAGCCCGCTGAATTGTAGTAACAAGCACAAACTAAAAATTTATATAACCCCCGATTTCTCACCCCCCATTATAGCTAAGAAGCAACTCGATCACATCAGCTTTCAAACATAAAAATCAGTCCATTCGTTAGGGAGCTACGATCCTCACCCCATCCCCCTCCCCCCCGTCCCATTATAAATAAGCACAATCTTGTTTATCTCAGCTTTGAAACATAAAAACCCGCAGCTAATTAAGTCCATTCGTTTGAAAGATACGATTGTCACCTCCCTTTTATCAACCCCTCCCCCCCCCCTTTCCATATAGCTAAAAACCATCTCGATCACATCAGTTTTCAAACATAAAAATAGTTCCATCGCTTTGTAAGCTACGCCCCCCCTCACCCCCCCATCTTCCCCATCCCCCCATTATAGCTAAGAACCATCTCGTTTACCTCAGATTTGAAACATGAAAAACCTCAGCTAAATTGGTATATTCGTTTGGAATATACATTATAGCTAAGAACCATCTTGATTACTTCTGCTTTCAAATATAAAAAACCGCAGCTAAATCGGTCCATTCATTCGAAATCTACGATATGCCCCACCCCTCCCCACCCTACTTCCCCCTTTTATATTTATAAACCATCTCGTTTACTCTAGCTTTCAAACATAAAAAAACCACAGCTAAATCGGATCATTTGTTTGGAAGCTATGATTTTCACCCCCCCTTTTCTCACCTCCCCCTTTCGTCCTTCCCCTTTTCTCCTCCCCCTTTCCTCCTCCCCCTCTCCATATATCTAAGAACCATCACGATCATATCAGCCTTCGAAGATAAAAAACGCATCAAAATCGGTCCATTCGTTTGGGAGCTACGATCAGCACCCCCCATCCCCCCTTCATCCTCCCCCCATTATAGCTAAGAACCATCTCGTTTACCTCAGCTTTCAAATATAAAAAACCGCAGCTAAATCGATCCATTTGTTTGAAAGCTACAATTTTCACCCCAAATCACTTTTTCACTTTTCTCACCAAATCGGCCTATACGTTTGGGAGCTACGATGCTGCAGACAGACACACATCACACACACGCACGCACACACACTAACACACACAAACACAAACACACACACACACACACACACACACACACACTCACAAACACACACACCCTCACACACACATACACAAAGTGATACATACCCTAATCTTATCACACCCGTCTCTTTGTACGGGGGTTAAAAATGAGTCCTATTTATACTGGCATTTAAGTTAATTTTTATTCTGTGGTATTACCAAGCAGCGTGAAAGTTGTGTGTGAAATCTTCATGAATTACCTCGCGCAATACTTACTCGTATGTTATATATGCAGTTCATCCATTTCCCAAGGTACATTGACTTCTTTGTCAAGTCCCTTCAATCCTTCTGTGACAGGGGTCCTTTCACATTGTCACTTCTTTTGCATAACTGTCCCAAGTAAAAACACCTGTTCATTTAATTCGGCCAACTTCAACTAATTTCATAAAATAACTCAAGCGCACCCTAAGCACACCTTAAATTTTAACCGTGATTTACCCCTAATTTTCAGTACAATCCCTTGAGACCACAATCCGCACGGTTCGAAGGTTGGGCCCGTGTTTACAGAGGACCACAAGGTATGCAAATAAATGTATTGTCCCGTTCGGATTGCGTCTTAATGTGTGTGATGTATTAATAAATCACAGAATGGAAGAGCGATTGCAATCCATACTTTTGAATTGGTAAGTCTATAATTTTTATTTTACCTTCTTTTCTTCGTGACTCGCGTATAATCGAACAACTGAAAAGAAAACAATAAATATAATGTATAGTTTTGTGTTCTAATGAAACTGCGGGATTTGGTGGCACATTATTGTCACAAATTCCTTGATAGATGCATTTTTCATTATTTCTTTTGACGGCCGGTCAGTCTAGTGGCTAGAGACCCTGGATAACGAAATCAAACGGTCGCGGGTTCGAATCCTGCAAGGTGCAATCATTTGTGTGATAAGCAGAAATGTTTGTTTCCGAGTCATGGATGTGATATTCGTATTTATGTATGTTTATCCGTTATCTAGTGCCCATATTACAGGGTATCCTAGTTTGGGGCTAGGTAGGTAATTGATGTGGAATTGTCCCAAATATATTTATTTATTTTTATATTTATTTCATTATTGAAACCGCATGACATGTTTCGTCTTCATGATTGCATTACACGAGAATAGTTACACAAATATAACGCCTCTAAACCTCAGTTTAAGCTTCCATTTGCTAGTAATTTTCTCCCTGGTCATCTGCTTTTCAGCATTTTCACATCCTATTATTTCCCTTTGTTTTTGTTTTCTTCGATAATAGACCACATTTTTGGGCATAGTTTGGATCAGCCTCGAGTGAATATAAAAGGATGTTTTCGCGTTAACCAATGACTTACTGGCTGAATACTACAGAATCGGTTTGTAGATCCAACCTCATACACCTTCCCGTCATCGTTCGAAACTTAACCAAAACTTTGGATAGTGTTTAATCAGTTAAATTATATTGACATGGGAACGCAATTACCGTACATTGTTGTCTCACAAGTACGGATAGGCACGAAGTACGAGTGAATGAGGTACTTTATGTGAACGTTAGTTAATGGTGTATTAATAGTTTGGTGTTGATGTTGTAGGCTTCAATTAACGGTTAAATGATGTGCTTGATTAGTTTGCGTAAGGCATTTCATTGGATAACTTAATAGTGAAACGGTTTTAGTTTTATACCATATGGCTTATTTTTATCAATAAATCAGTTAACTAAATAACCCTAAAATTGTTTTATCTGTTGACTTACTGAGTTTATGATTTAAGCAGTATTTATTTCTGTGCTAGAATTTAGTTTTCTTGAGCAAAGTGACCTATTTCTTGAAAAAATAAAAGTTATAATAATCCTTAACTAACATAAACAAAAAGTAATGATTTAAGTAAGGCGTTTTTAACTTATATACAAAATGTTTAAGGAAACCCCATAATTATGAACAATATTCAAAACTAGCAATAAAAATCAACAGCAGCAACATAAAATAACAGAAGAAACCACCCACAAACTAAAGATCAAAGATAACAATGAACAACTAGTTAGTGGGCGTGACAAACCAAAATGAGATTTGCAATAAACCATCTTTTTCACATCCACAAAATATCCCTTCAAAGCCGTAGAAAAACGATACCGAAAAATTGGTAACTAATAGGCTTATGGCCGTAGATGCCGAAAATAGTAGGCAAGACGAATTGATTATTTACGGCAGAGGCACACAAAGCATTCGAACGTATGCTTTTGGGCTTGGTAAGCAATGGGTCATAGAACTTTAATTTACCTAATTATGATACATTTCTTTAATTACTTTGAACAATTACTTTTTGTTACAAATAAAATTGATTCATATTTCTTGTAGGTTGTGTATATTTTTAGAATTATTTTGAAATATGAAGAGCTTTTTATGTCAGTAACATTCACACAGTTGGCAAAATTACATCTATTGTCCTGATAATGACGTGCAAACCTACATGCAGCAAACTACGCGAAATTTAGGTTATAAATTTATCATGTACAGATTCATATATATTTTCTGAGTTAGTGTTATCGTGTTTGTGTTGAGTCACTTGGGAAACAAGTGCTCATCAAGATCACGCATAAAAAGTTATTCCTGAGAGCGCATTTCATCTCGTAGCATGCAGCATAGCATTCAAAACTTATTAGAGGCATAACAACATAACATAGACTATATAGTTGTTACATTGTAAATATCAAATTAAAAGGGTATCAAAAATTATGAAATTAAATGACAAATTACAACTTTGATCTCATTTATTGTTAGATAATAATGTGACGAATCAAAATACTTAATAATAATAAGTAAAAAATAAATGTTGGCAAAATAATAGCACTTTTACAAGTCAAAATATAAAATATTATGTATATAAAATCAAATCAATAAAATTTGGTTAAACAAGACATGTTTTGAGTTTGAAAAGGAAATTTCCCGTGCATGTTCCGACTCAGAGTTGAATCTCGCACGGGAAAAGGAAATACCCTTCTGTCACCGGAAATATGAAATATGCCCGCTAGAGAAGATAGCACCAAATTCTAAGGGGATGTTTTTATATTTCTTAGGGCAGAAATTGAAATAATATACATGTAATTGCTTGTGGTATGAAGTAGTGTTGGCCTCTGGTGTGCAAGATTGTCAGGCCACGCAAAGGCCTCTGGCGTGGCTTAACGACTCCTATAAATCAATAACAGCTATTAATCAAGGGACCAAGAGCTGAACCTACTCTTCGCAGCACGGAGCTATGGAATCACTGCTAAGCCACGTTGTATTACATCATCTGCTCAATGACTGTCCTACTAAAAATTAATTCAAATAAAACTTCAAACTTACTATCTATAACAATAAGATTACAAACCTAAAATCGGCTTAGGAGCCCTTTTATAAGATAAAGCTATATTATTAACTTAAACCAAGATAAGTAATACGAAAATTATACGGAATTCTTTAACTATTATTCTTTAAATGACTACAAGGAGCTTATTATTATATCAAATGAATATCAAGGCTCAAAACGCACAAAGCTTCTAAAGTATTGTGTTAAGTATGAAAGTGGACAATTGACTAGGAAATATTGTTATTGAGGGTTCCAAAAAAAAGAAGGTAGTGCACAGAGATATAATTTTATGCAATTATCGTATAATGATATTTGGATCGAGTTGAATAATTGAAATATAATTGAATATTATAATTGAATAATAAACTAACTCCTGACTAATAAAACCCAATATTTATTAACAACTAACAATAAGCCTCGGATTCGTACGGGTAGCTAATAATTTCTCTAAATATTTCTTAATACAAAACTTTGCATTGATCACATATACGCCTGCGACTGCACTATTACACCACAGAATTAACTAAAAGTAGGTAAGAAGAACGTGAGCGAAATTAATTGAAAGCATCGTAATAACTTTCAAGCTTCAAACTACTTGTCAAAAAGCATGGTGTAAAAGACAAAATTGATCTACATACATGAAATGAGAAAGATTACTGAGATATCTAACTTGATAAGGATTTACACAGCTTAGCACGAAGAAATCTAAAAAAAGGTTCCAAAAATTATGTATTTTTTTTACTGAAAAGCATTTCTTTTGAGCTTTCTATTATAGGTACAAAATTAAATGGTGTTCTGGATTTTTTGTATTACTTATTGACAAAAATAATCCTTTCATTAATTACTTTCATAAAGCACTTAGGGTATTCACAGCGTACTTCAAAAAACACTACCGGGACGGCTGTTTTTTTTTTCAAATTGGTTGAGAAATAAACTCGTCCTTCATTGTCTAAATTTATACAAATTTCTGAATTATACCTTTAAATCTTCCTCTTGAATCTACCTTCACCTATGTGAAAACTGGAACAAAATTGAATAATCTTCTGTTATGTTTGTGGACAGACAGACACAAGTTTTCGGTGACTTTCTTTTATATATAATATGAAATGATAGTGATAGTGAAGTGATGGAAACTACAATAGACAAATATCATGACAGGATCAAACCCGGTGTCGTTCGATTCTAACTCGCACTAGTATACCTCGCAGTGGGTCTTGATTATGATATACCTATAGGTAAGTTCCTATATTAACTTTTGTTGGAATGAAAGGTATAACAGTTATCCTACAAATAAGGCTGAATGTCTTATGGATCATGACTCGAACAGTATTGTAGTAAAATTAAAACAATACAAGAAGAAAGTAAGGAATCAGTTTATCTGCTTTTAGTACGACATAAAATTGCATTTAGTGGTTTATTTGACTTGAACTTGTATAATGTGTAGTCTACAAAAATCTATTGTGTTCGAAAGATGAGGTCGAGCGCAAGAAGTTTAAAATAAGACACACCGCCAAACAAACGAGTGAAGCATAGCAAATGGCGGCTGCTTTTGTGTGCGTGAGAGGATAATTTGTGTATTTTTTTGTGGTTGATACACAATTTCAACACAAAATATTTTTCGTAAGGACATGACGTAATTAACACGACTTGTGAAAGTGTGTGCGTAAGTTTTGTGTGTACGAGCCATAGACAACTGCACATTACTGTGGTACGAGCGGATCGGAATATCTAGGGTGCTTCACTTTCGATTTGGCAGTGTGGAATCTGTAGTTTTTTAAACCATGCCTCCCTGTGGGTTTTGATTATGAAGTACCTATAGATATTAACTTAAGTTAGAATGAAAGGTTATCCTACAAATAAGGCTGAATGTCATAAGGATCGTGACCCGAACATTATTCTACTAAATATGTATGAGGCAAATTGAAATAATACAAGGAGAAAGTAAGGAAGCGACTACGAAGAAGGGTATCAGTTTATCTGCTTTCAGTTAGATATTAAATTGTACTTAATTATCATTTACTTGAACTTGTCGAATGTGTAGTTAACACAAATCATTTTTTTATTAACCGGGCAATTGCTTTAATTAACATAGTACAACAAAATATATTTGGCTAACTACTACATGAAGCAGTTGGGTAACCCGCAAGCCATTACACCCTTATAGGTAGTCCAAACGTTCTAGCCCACTACCAGTTGGCAGCGTGTCTAGCGTGTGGTGGCATTGCCCCGCTAAATTACAATGCTAATTTTATGAACTAAGTAAGTACCAGCATTTTGGTCACGCAGTTTTATTTATTTAATTGTTAAACTGATCGCACGAGAGGCGAGGTTGAGCGCATCTGTGACTTTTTTGTTTGACCTCCAACTCGCTTGACAATAAGGATCGATATGTGAGAGATTGAGGAATATGCATTTCTAGAACAAGAATGCTTAAAACAAGTAAATTATTAAGGTAAGAGAAAAGCAAATTAACTGCATAAATATTTTTTTACTCGACTATTGCGAAGCAAAGAAAGGGTAATGAGTTTAACAGTATATCTATGTATGTGGGTATGTGGATGTCACCCCTATTAATCCGATTTTGACAAGTGGGTGTTAATCATAGAATGTCATAGACTATGGTTTTAACCCAGTCATAACCCGCCGTAGTTGGGACTACGGCGGGTTATGAGATCAAAAAAAACTTGGTCCTATTATGACAAGCGAGGTATCAATCGATTCGTCTTCATAGCAAGAGTGTCATTGAGGCTATTTGTTTTTCTAACCGTATTCGGGATTTAGTTTTTGAACTTAAATCTTGTTAACAGTTATGTCGCTCGGGATGATGTAAGGATTCTAACAATACCCCATACATCCAAATCTGTTCAAGCATTTTAACACACACAGTTACAGTGGAACAAAGAAACAAAGACAGATTCCACCCCGCCAAATTGAAAGTGAAGCACCCAAGTTATGCCGATCCGTTCGTACCACTGATCTCGGAGTAGAGTGCAGTTGTCTATGGCTCGTATGCACAAGCCTCACGCACACACTTAGGTACAACATGTTATGCCGATTGACCGCCACATGATTGCACACCAAGATCTCGACCTTGATAGTTGTGTTAATGATATCAAGTTCTCACAAAAAATTAAAAACAGTGCAGTCTTTTGTGATGAAATTGTGTTTCAACCACAAACCACACAAATTATCCACTCACGCACACTTACGCAACCGCACAACCAGAACAATCTGTTGCTCGGTATTTGCATACAACGGCAAAGAGAAACTTTCTTCCTCGTGATTATCTGTTCTATGAGCTTTGTATTGAGATATAACTACTTGTACTATATCTCAATGTAACTTTGTGGTATATCTTTAGAGAAAAACGAATTAAAAAAGCGTAAACAAATCGTATATTATGACGAGAGCTCCACAGTTGTGAATCTCAGTATATAAATGTATTATCTATAGTTGTGAAGCTATAGTTTAGATATTCTGTGCTATAGTTGTCTATATCATCATCATCAGCCCGTATTCGTCTACTGCTGGACGTAGGCCTCTCCTTGTGAACGCCACTGAGCCCGATCTTCTGCTCTCCTCATCCAGTCACTATCAACCGCCTTTCGCAAGTCGTCACTCCACCTGGCCGGCGGGTGCCCTACACTACGTTTACGTACGTACTACGTCCTACGTCCTATACTAGTTTTCTATATAGCAGAGATTATTCCAGAGCTCTCAGTACATACTCCCGTCTACGAGAGCTTTTTATGGTATATTTTTATTATTTGGCTCCGCACGTTTATTGCATTTAGCCAGTGTAAGAGATATTACAAGTTGTATGTTTTTCCAATTTATAGTTAAGATGTCGAGTGCCAGTCAGTTGGATAGTCAAAAGTCTAGTCAAGTCACGATTCGGTAAAGTGAAAGATTGCTAAAGTTTCAGTAAAGTGGGAGCTTTACTGAAACTTCCAAGGTAGTTCCGGAGAGAACAAGACATGACATCTTTTTCTACATTTGTATCATTTTCTGTGGGCATATGCTCTTGCACGTTAACGAACACCTAAAGGTTAATATTCCACCAATATTACCACTCAAAAAATTATTTCCACATTAACACTCAAAGAAACACGAGTTTGAGAAAAAAAAAACATTGCTAAACATCCGTCTCGATTTCGTTTACCGCCGAATGTCCTTTTATAGTCATTTGAACATTTTGCCCAAAACTGACATTAGTCAGTTGGGATAGCCGATAACCCAATACAGCCTAAATCATTTCCTCTGTATCCATGGTGTACTAAAACTTCATGTAGTTGGACCTTTGGGATGCCACATACATGTTTGTTGAACAAGTAACTTCCCGTTCTCACACATATTAGCATAAAACACGGGACCCGATGTTACAGATTGGTATTTTACTTGTAACAATTTGTCCTCTTTTGTAAATGTCCCATGGTTGTGTTTGGTCATTTCCGTTGTAGTTATGGATATGAGAAAGAAAGTAATGTTTTAGTAAATTTTCTCGGTGTTTGGTGTTTCTAAACTGTTAACATTTTTAAATTTTATTACCTACGTTATAAGTTTTGTGGATATAATTACATTTCCTGAGTACATAATAAGTATAGATAGATAGACATGTCATGTCTATATATCTATACATGACATGACATGAATATCTATCTATATATCTATACATAATATAATAAATCAGGTAAGAAACAAAAAGTCTATACAATGGAGATTATTTAAAAAAAACGGTCTAGGGGACTTCAAAATATGAGATACTGAACAATAATTGGTACAGTAGTCGCAGCCAATGTATTTTTTTGTAAAGTTAGGCTCTGTGACGTTTGCGCAGGTACTGTGGGGATAAAATAGCATAAAGTAAAGCGAGATAGAATATGGGAAAAACGTAAGCGAGTGAGCGAGGCAGTTATACAATGCTGTCTTCACCTTCAACGTTAGGATTGCGCCTGAAAAATAGTAGTTTGCGCAGCCGCTAGCAGATAACTTCCGAGACACATACTTTAGCTGCGCCTACTATTTTGTAAAATGGTCTCTCTGTCTGTTTGTCTGTTTGTTCAAGCATAACTTAAAAACTGCTGGACAGATTGTGATGCGGTTTTCACTATTAGATAGCTTAGGGTTAGACATAAAAACTGGTTTACCTGATATCTCAATCCGACGAGTAGAAATCGAGCAATCGATAAAAAACTATTTGACGTCTGAACGATCTTTGAAGAAATCTATACATATAATAAATCAATAAGCACGAAAAAATCTGTGCAAAGATAATATAAAAAAGGTCTAGCAACAAGAATATAACATATTTAAAATTCGTGTCTGTCTGTTTGTTTTTCTGTTTGTCTGTATGTTTATTCACGCATCACATATAAACTACTAAACCGATTGCAATCCGGTTTTCACTGTTGGATAGCTTAGGGTTTGGCGGCTTGAAAACTGGTGTACTTGGTATCTCAGTCCAATGAGTAGAAGCCGAGCTATCAATAAAAACTTTTTGACGGCTGAAGGAATTTTGATCAAATGTTGGTATATAGGTATTTTAGGTCTACACTTTTAACCTAGAGAAATAACCACGCGTGCGAAGCCGAGGGTGCAGCTAGTACCGGAATAAATGGGATAAAAACGTTAGCAGGTATATTTTGTTTATAATTTCTATCTCATTCGAAGGATTACAATTTCTTCGAGAAAAGGAATTACAAATTATTGAGGCAAAAAATCGACTTCAAATGGATATAGGTACTAAACAATAACTGAACCAATATTCATAAAATTTAAGTAGAAAGATACCGAAAGTCTACCCTCTCATATATATAAAATAGTTCAACTTAGCTCAGAAATCTCGGAGGAATCATTCCAGTGTAGGTAGGTACATTAAGTTTTTTTGTTTTTTTTTTTTGTTTAAGATGTGTTTTAATAATCTACATTACAATAAAAAACACGAGATTAATTGAGAAGCCTTCCTATTGGAGTCGGGTGAAAACATTCCCGTCAGGTTTTGATTATATTTATTTATATTTTTCTTAAATTTATTTTGAGCGCACACGAGATAGTTGCAATAAAATAAAAACAAGTTATAGAACTGAAAATTTCAAAACGTTGTATTAAAATTAATAATACGCACTGACATTATATTTAGATCTACCTACACATAAATTATATATATCCTGTGAAAATATTTTCCAAAAATGATCTCTATAATCTTACTTGCAGACCAACACTACCAACACCAACACTATTAATCATTCCATGTAGTCATTATAAGAGGTTAAATACTTTTGAAAATAAATACGTTTTGTCCAAAACTGGCCTTGTTAATTAAAAATGTCAATCAACCGTACCCATGTTACAGTCGATTTGGTTGTCTTTGCGGCAAAGATTCAAGAATTTGAGACAGATGTGCAAGAAAGAAGACAACTGCTCTGTGCCTTTAATAGTATATGAGCTATTTATGGGGTAGATACGCTGCCGCTAGATTTTAAATAAAACCAAAAATTGTTCAATACCTAATGCTATGCGCTTATTACACGACTGCCCAAAATAGGAGTGTAATGTTTTAGGGTTTAGGTATGTATGCGAGTTTCTTATTCCACCATAACTTTTAAATTACTCGACAGATTTGAATATATGGAGTATCGTTAGAATCCTTACATTATCGCGAGATCACACATACTATACTATTTGGGTTTTTTTTACAGTTAATTCGTGATATTACCAGACTGCGCAACGCAAAGGACATTTACAGACATTATTTCACCAGACTTTTTTGTTCCACTGTCTCATCTATATCCAGATCAATTCCTTATTCTCTACCGCCCAAACTTAACGATACAAACAAATAAATCGTCAAATTAAACCTCTTTAAAGTTAACTGCATCGTCAGATACTCGAAAACTCGTTAATGAGCGAACGGGTTTATCGGCCTAAGTTATTGCTATTGAATCACCTGATTTAGAAGAAAATATCTCGGGAATCACTTTAAATAACTTTTTAGTGCGCCGTGAATTTTTCTTGTTGTCATCGGGACCTGTATCGCCGGTGTTAATGTTGTCGGGTTGTCAAAAGATTTAGCATTGTTTGGGTGATAGCGTGTTGAAAAATTGGAACGGTTTCGAAGATTTCATTTGGAAGTGTGTGCTTATTTTTATGACAATGGAAGACGGAATTTAATTGGTTTCAAGGGTTCTGTTGAAATAAAACAAGGAGTCCATATAGTTTCGTCATGTCCGGCTAATGCTGGTGGTAAATGGTGGTGTTAAAGTGGTAGGCCTCTTACGCAATAGTCCGCCTGGGGAAGTACCACACCTTTTTTAGATATTCAACCGCCAAGCAGTAGTGTATAAACATTTCTGTTTCGGTTTGAAGGGCAATGTTACCAGTGAAATTACTGTGGAATGAGACTTAACAACAAATGTCTCAGGTGACGAGCGTTTTGCAGTGACGCACAAGATTTTGCAACAAAAGATCTGGGTGGCACCACAGAACAAATAATAGTATAAATGGCACTGCAACTGTTATGGGCAGACGTGAGCGGCCTGCCAGTCTCGTCATTAAAAGTAATAAAAAAAAGATGTTTATTTTTTAATGATACCTGATAGCTAAACATGTCGTATTAAACTCATTTGTTGAAAAATATAAATAATATTAACAACTAAGTATGTAAAATCAGTCGAGGAATTCAAACTAGACATTTTTATTATCTAATGTAATAATATTTATTTATATTAAATTGAATAAAAAAACAACGTATAAATAGTAGATGTTCCAAAACTTTTCAGAGTAAGCAAGAATGTTTAAAAACTACGGATTCCACACCACTAAATTGAAGTGAAGCACCCCAGATATGCCGATCAGCTCCAAGTCTCACGCACACACACCATGTTATGCCGATCGGCCGCCACATCGCAGAAAGATCTCGACCATATTAGTCGTGTTAATTCTATTAAGTTCTCATGGAAAATCTAAAATAATGCAATATTTTATGATAAAAATGTGTATCAATCACAAAACATCACACAATATCTTCATATATCCATCCATTGGATATATGCTCGAAGACTCACGCACACGCAGTCGCCATTTGCTGTTCTTCACTCATTGTTGGGCGGTGTGGACTGCCAAAAAAAAGAGTGTTAGGTTTTTAGCATTCATGTATGTATGTTTGTATGTATGTGAGTTTATTTATTCTACCATAACTTTTAAATGCCTGAACAGATTTAGACGTATGGGGTATCGTTAGAATCCTTACATACCCCCGAGTAACACAGGCTATATTTTTTAGTTGATAAAAAAAACAGTTTGTCTGCCGTATTCTCAAAATCTAAAAAAAACTTCGATATTTACAATATGGGTATCAAATTGTAGGCCTTGATAAGCAAATTCCAACAGTATATAATTTATTGGCATAAGTTCTTTTTTGGCGGCAGGCGTGTTTTTTTAGCTATTAAGCTAGTTATTTTAAAAACTAGCTAGCTAAACCTTATTCTTTATAAAAAATAAATTACATTTCTCTGGGTTAAAACAAAAAGACTAAACCATATTATTTTCCGCACAAACTTATATTGAAACTTTACAAAGTGCATAAGGTTCCTTTAAATTTATGAACTCATAAAATCGTTTTCCAGTGATAGCATGCACGGTGGCCTTTTCAAGAAATTGTTATAGGATATGGCACGAAGAGTAGCTTTTGAATTTATTGCAGTTGTTAAAGTTAAGTAAGTTTTATTTTAAAGACGTGAATGGATTTAAATTAACATCACACTAACTTTTGGAATAATTATCTTGTTCCTACATTACCTACCTATGTTATTCTGTTTACAGATTAAAATAAAAAATGCTTGGGGCTGTGTCGGGGCGCACGGTCTTTTCTTTGTCGTGAAACGTCTACGTCACGTAAAAATCGAAATTTATCGCTAATTAAAGATCACAAAAACATATTATTTTCTGTGTGCGTCCTGCTCCCCTCTCCCCTCTCCCCCACCCCTCTGTATTTTGACCAAACATTCAACACTATGGTGGAAAAGCCACATACCCACATACATAGATACATACATATACTGTTAAACTCATTACCCTGCCCTTGCCTCGCCCTAGTTGGGTAAAAAAGTAGATTGGGCTGTGTTGGGGAGCACGCCGTTGTTACGTTTTGTTTTTTGCCATTTGCTTTAAAACAAACGACCTACAAGGAGGTTGAATAAGGGTTGGGATGTTAAAATTATATATTATCTATATCTGAAAAATAGTAGATCATATCCATTTAAATTGTTTCAGTTCAAAGATTTTGAATTACGCTTACTGTTTCAGTTACATATCCACTTTAGTCATTGTACGTAAGAAATGACTAACTTTAGTGATGGTACAATACTATACAATACATTACAATACAACAACACTTTATTGCACACTAAGAAGAAGGTAATATAAAGGATAAACTCATGAAATGAAAGGTACAATGGGCGGCCTTATTGCTATATTGCTATATACCCCGTATGCATTTCACGTCAAAAAATAATTCGAAATAAAAGTAAATTATAATATATTGTAAACCTGACTAACAAAACCTAGAATAGTCAACGCTCTTTAGAGACTTACAATATCAAAATTATTATAAAAAAAACAAAAAACTCAACTGCGAATAAAATTATTGAATACGAGCTGACCGCCCGCAAAAATAATCACACATATGTTATAGAAGCTATAACAAACATAATAATAATATTATTATATATAAGTATTATTTAGTATTATTTAATATTATTATTATATATAAGTGTTTTCCTGTCTCTATCGTTTTATTTTCTTGGTGTCAATAAAGAGTTAATCTATCTATCAAACATACATACAACCTAAACACATAACCCTCCTCATTTGGGTAAAAAGCCAGCAAAAAAAACAATCCCGAAAGCGCATGTAACCAAACAAAATAAGAAATGAAAAGTTAACGCTGCGAATAAAGATTGATGAAGAATCAATCGAGGCATGTCCCACAGATAAAAGAAAACGTCCATACAATCAATTTTAATCTGGGAACTTTGCACGTGTTCCGCCATCCTGCTCACTCTTTAGAAGACAGTAACTAGGCAGAAAGGGACAGGGACGTCGATGAGACCTGCAAAGGTTTTGATGTAGGTGCCATTACGATGACGCCCGGTCTACTTACGGAATTAAAGACTAAAGAAGATTGAGGAGGGGACCTTATCTGCTAAGACAATGATGTAAGCGAAAACACTGATGGATATTGCGTGAAAAAAAGGGGATAATGATAGTGGGTTGATTATTTTTCGTGAAGAAAGATTGATGCCGTTAATGTATATTAAATAGACAAGGCGTGAGGTGTTTATTACAATGAATTTTGAAGTTTGTTTGTTGTTGTTGTGATCATTTTACTTTCAACAAAGCAGCTCATTCAAGGGCTCTGTTGTTTGAGAACATCAATACTAGGTTCGCAATTAATTGTAGATGATTATCAGTTATTTTAAAAATCTTGTAAGAGGCTGTTTTTTTTAAGTATCGCCTTTGTGGTGTATCGCTTTCAAGTTTTTTTTGTATGTGTCATACCGCTGGAATGAGCATGAATCAGATAAGTTTTTGGATAAATTAGAAGATCAGACACATTATCAGATATATCAGTTTTTTTTTAGAAGATCAAAAGATTCAATTTTTATAATTCGATTCAATGTTGAACTAGGTATTAGATACAGTTAAATATTTAAACGGGACTTAATCGCGCTGAAAACTTAATATTTATTTACCTCAATGTTGTCACGTGGTCACGAGAAGACACGACCACGATCAATGCAACTTGATCGAAACGTCGAGGTAAATAAATATTAAGTTTTCAGCGCGATAAAGTCCCTTTTAAATATTTAACTATGTGTTCGAATCGCGAAAGTTTAAAGTTACAATTAGGTATTAGATTTTTAATTTCGCTAGTCGACATTTTGGTGGCTCATAGCTGCTGTATTACTCATCTTTAATAGCTTACTTAATTATTATTATAGAAGTACAATACACACATTAAAGTACCAAATAGAAAAATGTGTTCGCTGGTTGTTGTACAAAAAAGTAACATTACAAGATAGGTCAAATTTCGATCATTCTTAAAAAAATACTGTTGATACCTACACACATCAGCCATGAACGTAACGAAATGTGAGACCCATTTATTGTATTTTTTTCATTGCATGGTATCATGTCAGAAATAAACGTTGCCTTTAATTTCAGCTACAACGAAAGTAAACGACAAATGGTGCCATGGAAATTCGACCCCCCAAACAAAGACATTCATTATTATTTCCATACATATTGTAGCACAAATTAAACGCCCGCGGCTGTGTTTTCAGCTTACAGCCGGCTACTGCAGTTTTAACGGAACGTTTGCGCAGCGGACCCCTGAGAGCTAACAGATGGTTCCGTACGTAGGAGACATGAAACATGTGAATGCGGCGTTTAAATGACAGTTTTTATATTCAAACGAAAGAAACAAGACAAAACTCTCAAAAAAGCTCCCAAATGAATAGACCGATTTTGATGCATTTTTTAATGTTTAAAAACAGATGTGATCGATATCTTAGCTATATGGTCAGGGGTAATATTAATTCAAATTGTACTTGTTTTATTGTATTTTTTATTTAAACCCTATAGAGGTTTTAGTTGATAGGTAATGAATTAAATCCTGAGGTTAACTTTTCTAATTCCGTAACAATCTGTGTACACTGCATAAGTGATCTCACAAAGAAATGAAATAGCTAATTACTTAATCAATATAATAATCATAGTCATCACTAGCCTGCACTAATCCACTAGTGGAGAGGCCTATTCCATAGTTCTAGTGGTTGTTACTGGACTAGATATAATTACACCCAAACCAACCCAGCTTCATTCCTACTGTTAATTATGCTTCACGAGCATCAACAACAAGAATTTAGATATATTATGCAGAAACAAACGCAAATGAGTATCAATGATAACACGTGCCAAATGTGACTCCAATTGTGACTGGCCAATGAAGGCCAACTGTGTGCGTTGCATCTAATTTTAGCGGTCCACTCCCGAGGAGCTGATACCTAATCTGCCTACTTTTAATTCAATCTATAGCCTCTCCTAAAATAGCACTATGTAGATTATTTTGTGTTTCCAACCATTTATTCAATTTTATTGTAAGCCTCCTCCAATTTTCCATGGCAATTGTCATCATAGGACGTTTATTAGCCTTTTTCCAGCAAGGTGGTGTTTCTCCAAAGGGCAATGGCACCCTAGCCATAAAAAATTCAAGCGCATTGGAAGCCTTTGCTTGGCTTTGGCTCTTTTACAACTTTGCGATTTTATCGGGTTTTAAGTTTCGATCACGTCTTGTACTAAAAATACCATGTGAAGTTTGTCCGTCAATCACATCACATTATACAACGTTGAAAGTAATGCTTGAGAGTTTTTCTACTGACCAGTACCGGTATGGAACTGATAACGAGTCGGCATCACGGCATGACAAATTATTGGCTGCCGTTCCGCCGTGCCCGGTGCGGTGCCATACAGATGCAACCAGAGAATAATAGCGTATTTATGAAAACATGTAGAATCAATATAAGTTATTAAACTACTACCACCACAGTACACATATTGTCCTTAAGGGCAGGAGAATAACGATCAGTAAACGGCCGAATTAACGTAACGAGCGGGGGCCGGGGGTTGTGGTTTCGGAACGGTTTTATACCGACGCGACGGTTAAAAGCGAGTAGGGGGTAAGACGGGGTACCGGGTTTTATTGATCATACGTGATCACAACAGTTCTAGTTGCCATGGTTGTCTACCAGTCGGCGCAGTGACCGCTTTGCAAACGTACGCGATTTTGTTATGACGTAAGAAAAACGGTTTTTGTTAACTTTTTTGCTATTTTCTTGCTGCGAAGCGAACATTAAATTTTGTTATATGTGACAAAGGCTAATTACGTACCTTATTTATGAAAGACTGATTACCAAAGGTTAATAAATAAATAAATAATACATAACCAATATAATAAATTCCGTTCTATTACGCTCATATAACTAAATACCTCGCATGATGTATCTTTACGTTTTTTTTTAGATGCTTTATTCTATATTCAAGAATAAGAAAAGACGCCTGCAGCCCTATAACAGCGGCCCGACCACATAACTTGGCTTCAATCGAATTCTCAATATCGCAACCACGAATGCCTTGCGATAGAGTCGAATTTGCTATGAAAAAAGTGATAATCCGATTGTAACCAAGTTCTGTAATTGGGCCACCGAAGTCAATGCGACCAGTTGCAATCAGATTTTCACTATCGCGTGTATACTAAATTGCACTAGAATGCCGCGCGTTTGAGTTGATATTGCTATAGGTTACTTTTAACCTAGAGGAATGACCAAAAATAGCCGGATGCACAGCTAATAAAAAAAATGGCCCCTGTCATGCAGTGTGTATGGATGACTATAAAACACACAAAGAACAATGGCACAATTTTGACTGTTTTTTTGGCGTATTGGCGTCGATAGATTTCATTTAGAGCGAAGTAAATTTTTTTTTATGATTTTTCAAATATTCACTAATTTTCATAAGAACCGGAGTGGTGTTATTTATGTTTATTAAAAGTATATCAAATTATGTAAGAATTACCTTCGAAATGTCAACCATACAAATAGGGGTATACGTAAAAGTAGTATTAATGCAATTTATCTGTATATCGATACAATTAAATGAATGATCGATATGGATTGGTCAACTTTATTTTAATCATATTTATTAAAATGAACTGATCTTCTATCTTTCTGAAACTGGTGATCAAATGCTTTCAAAAACAAATAAAATCAAAGAAATATCAGCAAAAGCTACCAAGCTTTTGCTGATATTTCTTGAAGCAATCCTACTTGTATCGAATTTGTAACTGATTAAAATATCTAAGAATCGTTACGATATTGTATCGACTTTAAACAAAATTGGATCGAAACTTGTCAGCTCACGGTCATTTCTACTTTAGACTTTGATAGTGACAGATATATTCAAGCTACAGCATTGGTATTACATAACTCAATGTTAGTTAGTTAATAGCTCAATGTTAGTAGTTAACATGTTTTGTTATAATTGTGACATTTGAAAAAACATAAAGAATGAACAAATGTGGAAAAAATACATCCCGTAGAGTTTCTTGGTGCTCTCTTCTCTAACGGGCGTATTTCCGAAGCACCGGTAGAGTCAGAAGGGTATTTCCTTTTCCAGTGTGAGATTTAACTCTGTTGGCACATGAAAGGGAAATTTCCTTTTCAAACTCAAAGAATACTTAGTTTATCTAAATTTGGATTGATTTGATCTTCTTATAATATTTTATGTATATCTCTTTGTTCGGGAGATGTTAATTTTGACTTGTAACAGTGCTATTATTTTTGCCTATTTACAATAAAATACTTTGACTTTGACTTTGACTTTGACAATGCGACAGGTTGCAATAAGTTTTACAGTAATTTTCGCGGCATTAAAGACCCTAATATCTTCTTTGCTTCTGGCATTCCCAAATGGAAATAATTTCACTTGTAGACTTTGGAACTAACGCCGAATATTTTACATAATATTTTTCATTACAGGTCGCTACAATTTTATCCCAGTATTTTTTAGTAGATATTCCTGCCATTGTTCTTTTGCTTATATTTATATTTATTTTTTCTATAACCATACGTTCTATATTGTCTATAACTTACTAAACGGTTCACGGTAGCAATATTGGTTAAAAAATACACTTGGACAATCGAGATAAATTCAAAGATACCTACTTCAATAAGTTGCATCACTACATACCCTATTACAACTTGTAAAACGTTAAGTAGGTAGTGTAGGAGCTGTGAAAATGAACAGACGAACATATATTCGTCCATACATTCATGATACATTCATCATTTTTGTAGTCAGGTAAAAACCCACCAGTGGCAACCGTCGATCTCTGATTGACAGTAGGCATCATACTCGAAAACAATGCCTCGACACTACGTATTATTAGGTATTCTGTGACTCTAATGTCGGTATGGAGAATATGTGTATTTCGCTAACCCTAAATAAAAGTTAAATTTTGCCATAACTCATTAGCAATCTACGAACAATTGTTTCAGTAGATTTGGGGCCATTTTTTATTTTATTTTATTACTTTCTAGGTAATCGTTTGACCACGATCTCACCTGATGGAAAGCTTTGATGTGGTCGAAGGTGTAGCACGCTTGCCTAGTGGATACCTATTCACTCTTGACTTGAACACACCTGGGTTATAATTTACCGGAAACACTGACGAGGGCAGGGCGTTCCACTCCTTTGTAGTTCTTATAATAAATGAAGAAGCGTAGCGCTTCGCTCTTGTGCGAGGTATTTGAACCATAAAAGGGTGGCGCTTTGCCGATCGTCCAGTCGTACGGTGATGGAAAGGTGATGGAAGAATCATATTGTGCAGTTCTTGTGCACACTCCCATAGTGCAATCTGTAGAATACCGACAGGCTTGCGACCTCACGTCGATGCGCCAGACTTTGCAGCTTACTCTTTACTAGAGTGTCATCCCCAATGTTTGTACGAATAATCATATTTGTAAGTGTTAGTAGGTAAGCTGTATCTATCGTTAAGTAATATTAGTTACTGTTGTTCCATGTCTAGTTACTTAGTTGTGGGAAAAGCCACGGGATGAACTAGTTTTCCAAAACTTTTTACAAGTTTTCCGTTGGAGATGGAAAGTTATGAAGTGTAAATATTGAGATCGAAGGATTGGTGTGAATTACCGAAGTTTGATCAAGTTTGAGTTAGTCGTTTTAAGGTTTGGCTATCGGGTTGCTGAGTTGTACAGCTTGGCTTCTTTAGAACTGTTTGTTGAGTGGTTTCATTGAAAAGTTTTTTTATGCTGATCGAGTTTTTAATCGGCTTATAGTAAAGTTTTTGGTTTATTTAGGCCGGTGCCGGTTAGGGTACCCTTTTCAGGGTATTGAAAATTCTTAAAAATATATTCGAGTTAGTTGTTTTTACTTAATGTTTAAAATACACAGATCTAATTAAGTAGATCCATGTTTAAATATTAAAACATGTTACATAGTAAAGTACTTCATTCTGACTATTACCATATTCAATATCCATAATAACAGTATCATCATAAAATCGATACCACATTTAATACATCAATGTACCACAAACATTGAATAGGATACAATCGGGTACGAAACATTTAATAGTCACAGTATATTTATCAGTTGAAGCTGTGGACCACGCCCGTTGCCTGTACCTCGTTATTTCAGAATATTGAATAGGTTTACGATAAATGGGATGATGACATTGAAGGTATTTGTATTAATAAATTACTATTTATTAAAACTCATTGATGTATAATAGTGCTCAATTACAACAGTGTAAATTTAAAAGATAAAAGATAAAAGATATATCTTCTTCTTTTTCTAAATATTCTCTAACAAAACCGTCATGTCGCTGATTGACTAACTGACAAACGTACTCTAAAGAGGTGAAGAGGGATTGCAATGTTTGTACGCGGGCATAAGTGCGCGGCACATTTAGTGTTACTATCAATTCTGAAACGCTGCGTCAGATTCATCAGTGTATGGTGTCAGCCACCACGTAACCGAACTTTATTTAAGCCTTCCACCGGGATATGATAGCACGCAAAGTCACGCCCATTATAATGTTCCATTATGCTTCGTAGCAATTACCCAGATGGGTAATCAATATATTTTTCAATCTAAGCATCTAAATGTAATACGCTTGGTGGTACTTATAATATTTTAAATACGTTGACACCTATACCTACCTTTATTTTTATATTTTATACTCGTATACCTTTTCAATACGTTGACGCCTACATTTGTTTACTGTCTAGGCCTTTAAACTAAACTCTTTTTTTTTATATATATTTTTTGACGAGACGGACGTGTCGCTCGCGTCACGCCTGCCCATAACAGCAAAATTATTTTTTTGCAGTGCAAATAAACAAAATAACAATAAACTTCTACATAAAATTTTCAGACAACCTACAAGCCATGATGGCTCACAGGAAGCCCAAATATTCTAGCCCACGCAGTTGGCAGCGTACCCAACATGCTGGCAGCATTGCCCCACGGTATTGCAATGCTAATTGGATGAATCAAATAGGTACCAGCATTTTGGTCACGCGTTGCATCGACCAGGCGATCGGATATGGAAAATACAATGATCAGTGCCAATGTCTCAACACCAAACGGCTCAAACATGACATGTAATCACTACGGAGGTTAACCAACTAACTCAACATTTATTGATACCACAATAATGAGCCTTCCCAACTCATCAATTGATGAAGGTAATACTAAAAAGGAGTTACAAAATAGGATTGACAAACTAGAAAGCCATCTACAATCAGCTAACCATGAAGTCAAAAATCTAAATTTTGGTAAATACAGGGCTAAAACGAGAATTGGAACAGCGAAACAAAATTATAGAATTGTATAAGAAGGTTGGAGTCACATGATAGTAACTGTAGTACGCCACAGTCAGGGCGGAGAAATAAATCGAAAACAAAAAAAAACACTATTATACAAACCTTTGTGGCAGGCACCTCAACCTCACAGGCTTCTACCTCAACCTGACGGGCTTAGATAATAGAAAACAAATGACGGCCTTATATATGGATATGTCGAAAGCATTTGACCGTGTAAATCACTCTATATTATTACAAAAATTGGAAATCTATGGGGTGCGGGGTCTGTTATTAGATTTGATGAAGTCATATCTAAAGGATAGACAACAGTTCACAGAAATCACAAGAATATGTCGTAAATAGATAACGTTTTTTTAAGGATAACCACGGATAGTGAAATATGGTGTACCACAAGGGAGTATACTAGGACCATTCCTTTTCCTTGTTTATATTAATGATCTTCTCAATGCCATACAACATCTTATGATCTTATTTGCAGATGATAGCATAGCACTCTTTAGCAGTAATAATAATGTGGAATCATTAATAATTATCTGACATTATCAATTGGCTATATATAAATAACCTCAAAATAAATATGGACATACCGAACTATATGACATTTAGAAATAAAAATACAATTTTGAATCAACTTAATATAATTCACAATGGTAAACTTTTATCTGAAACTACAACATTTCTAGGAATCATTATAGACTCAAACATGTCATGTAAGACACATTGAGAACATGTACGCACCAAATTAAATCAATTTTCTTATGCACTTTACATGCTTAGAAAAGTTGCTAATCAAGCTGCACTACTGAGTGCATATCATGCTTATGTAGGTTCTACAATCAAATTTGGAGTACTTTATTGGGGTAACTCTACAGATAAGGAAGCTGCTTTCAAAGCACAGAAAAAGTGCTTCAGATCAATGTGTGGATTATGTCAAACCATTTCATGTAAACCATACTTTCAGAACCTAAGACTATTAACACTCCCTTCGCTGTATATTTACGAAGCTTCAATATTAGTAAGGAAAAATATAAATACCTACGACACTCTAAAAAGTACAAGACATAACACTAGGATACGCAATGCGAAGTGCCAAACAACTATGAAAATAGAAATAGCGTATTTGTTATGGGAATAAAAATTTATAATAAGCTACCGATGAGCATTAAAAATGTAGAATCATTAAATATATTTAAAAATAAGCTCAAAAAATTACTTTTAGGAAAGGCCTACTATTCTATTAATGACTATTTTATGAGACAAATTTATATAAATGTAAAATTAGATGTGTGTGCGTGTGTTTGACTTGTAATGTATCCATATAATGTAATTGTTTCCAATATAGTATGTAGGTAATAATTGTACTGTTAATTTAATGCATATTTGATTTAAATTTAAAATTTGTAATATATGTAATTTTGTTATTTTTTGCACACCCCGTCGGGGTAGAATGTACTCGTAGCGAATTTTTAATATTTATATGTTACATCGCTTTATACCTACCTATGTTCACGCAAATAAAATTATCTTGAATTTGAATTCGTTTATTTTGTTTTACACTATTTATGGCGTCTGAACGTCGCCATTTTAAATTTTGTTAACTGTTATGTATTTAGTAGCACTTGCAAGATAATGCCAAATTGATTAAAGTAAGAATCATCAAAGACGAGCTACGCGTTTGGTCTATACACACACACATACTAACTACATGCATACATACATAGGCTGTCAAACACAATAACCTTCGATCAGCGGGGTAAAAAAGGTTGTCATCAAACAATTGACTGTAAAAATGGGCGTCTTATCGCTCAAAGCAAACTCTTCCAGACAATTTGGCTTGTAGAGGAATAGCGCAGAATAACGGAGGTGGTCTATTAAAAGGGCATTTACTGTTGATAAAGAAACATATGCATACAAAAAATATATATCTACTTCATGCGATGGATTTAATATAAGTACCTAAAATGGATAAATTAAAATGTATACAAAACTAGCTGCGCCTCGTGGCTTTGCATGAATACAAGCTCCACCCTTCCTCCATGACCTCCTTCCAAACTTCGCCCATGAATCCCTCCCCCCCACCCCTGAACCTCCCCATCGCATAATAAAAAAACTTTTTTGTAATTGAGATCTTTTTTGGTTTTAAACTTTATTTGTAAACTTACGAACACAACAATAATATTTTTAATCATATCTGTCGAGCCATTCTCGAGATTTTGCGAGACTAATGCATGGCAATTAATTTTTATATACATAGATAGATAGATAGAAGATACATAGATAGATAGATAGATTGATTAACTGATAGATAAGTTTTTTGAAAGAAGCTAATGACTGAGTGAGTTTTATTTCAATTGGAAGCGAATTACAGAGTCGGACGGCTCCAACAGAGAAAGCATTATCGTAAAACGAGCTACTGCCTCTCAGAAACTTAGCAAGAGATTTTTTGATGGCCTTAATGAATGAGCAGACTCGTGAATCATTAAATTAATCTATACTTATAATAAAGCAACAGGAACTAAAAAGTCTGTACTAAGAAGATAATTAAAAAATAAATGGTTTTGGGGACATAAAATAAGCTATTGAACAAGAATATAACATTTTAAAAAATTGTGTCTGTCTGTTTGTCTGTCTGTATGTTTGTTTGCGCATCACATAAAACTACTAGACCGATTGTTATGCGGTTTTCACTGTTGGATAGCTTATGTTTTGACTTAAATCTGGGGTACTTTATATCTCAATCCGATGAGAAGAAGCCAAACTATAGATAATTTTTTTTTTTATGGCTGAAGAAATTTTGATTAAATGTTTGTATATTGGTATTTTAGGAATAGCACAAAGAGTACTTTTAACATACAGAAATGACCACGCGTGAGAAGCCACGGGCATCAGCTAGTAACTAAATAAATGAGACACTAGAAATTTCCCATTCCATACACTCAAGAGTGATTCGAACTGGCTAGCAACAATTATGTTGTTGTAATAAATCCATGACGCCAATGGAGCTATTCACGCCGTCGTCATTAAAACGGTGTGTGGATTACTGTACACCTTAATTGAATTAGTGCTAACTGCCAATTTTAACGAGCTGTGTAATTAATGGATATTGGCCATTGAAATTTAAATTGTTTTGGTTTAGGTATAGTTAGTTGCCATATTATTATATTAAAATCGATGTATTAATATGATTTATTATCCAAATCAGCAGAAATTACATTGTAACCTTATCTTTTTGGTTTTTTATTTGATTGAGTGGAAAAGCGAGCTGGTCGCTCGCCTCATGGTAAGCATCACAACTGTTTATAATAATACCGACTATTATCAATATTATATAATATTATTATATTATACATAGTATAAAACAATGTCGCTTTCCGCGTCTGTCTCTCTGTCTCTCTGTCTCCCTGTCTGTCTGTTTGGCCGCTAACTCTGATGGTGAAAACCTAATCAAAATCCGTTGCGTACGATACGATACGAGCATACGAGACCTAAACGTAATCAGGGGGCGAGCGAAGCGAGCCGCCGCGCCGATCCCCCAAGCGGAGTGAATGAAGGTCTAGTGTGAGAGAACTTCATATTTTTCCCTTTTTTTTTCTAAAATACACCCGTGCAGAGCCGGGGCCGGTTGCTAGTTATGTATATTGTTAATATTTGGATGTATATATATATATATATATATATATATATATGTTCGCTTGCAAATGAGCAATAAAATAAAATGTTCAATAATAAAAGTAAGCGATTGATTTTTCTTTCAATTTAGGTAACGAATATATTATTTTTCCATTTGTATATGTACTAGCTGTACTTACTGTACTGCAGCTTTGCCCGCGTGGTCATTTCTTTGGGTGAAAAGTAGCCTAAGTATGTGTTATTCCAGGACCAAAGCACCTATAAAGTACAATATACCAATAATCATCAAAATTAGTTCAGCCATTAAACAGTATTTATCTATTACTCGGCTTCTACTCATCGCATACAAAGTAAACCGATACCTAATTTTTAAGTCAATACCTAAGCTATACAACAGTGAAACCCGCATTTCAATCCGCCCTATAGTTTTTACGCGATGCGCAAAGAGACGGACAGACGTCATTTTAAGAAACATTACTATATTATATATTGGTATGGATTATGTTCTTGTTGTATGGATATTGTAAAAGATTGTTTTAAGTCCCTATGACTTTTTGTTACATATTGTTTTATTATAAGTATACATATATTATTAAGAAAACTGACGTGGTTTTTATACATTTTAAAAGACAAAAACGGGAGTTACTAACGTATTCAGTTGAATTATTCCAACTGTAGTTTCTACCGCATCCGGTGGTAGTATAATAAAGGTATATTGATACCTAATGTGATAGGGCTGACCTCTGGTGTCGCCCAAAGGCTTGTGATGTCTATCAATTCTAAGTAACTGATACCGACGGGTTTGGTTGCCCTCCTAATATTGTAAAGTCGTCGGTTGTGGCTGAAGAACTAAAACGTACATTAACCATCTCTTAAAATAGTGTCTTACAATGTTTCCATAAAGATTCCGCATAACTGTGTAATCACAAGAAAACTCACCCCATTCAATCATTACAATCTCGGTGGTTCAAATAACTGCCTCAATCACATCACAGGCCCAGATAACAGACCAGCATCCTGTTTGCCATAGCCTAGATAAACCACATCTAATCCATCTGGCAGCTACTTAGTGCTGTGAGGTATCTGATTCTAGGTAGGAGGTGGAGTGCGAGGTTTGTTGATGCGGTGGATTAGGTTATACTGAATGTTTTTTTTTATAGTAATAGCAAAAAAAAATTGTCTGCTGAATTCTTTTTAGAAATTAAAAATAGCCTATGTTACTTACAGACAAAACAAAAATATTAAAATTTTATTTTTTGTCTTGTGTAACATTTAGACTTTCATTTGCATTTAGTAAAAAGCTGTTATTACACGACAGCCCAAAAAAGGAGTGTTATGTTTTTATCATTCATGTATGTTTGTATGTGAGTTTTTTATTCCACCATAACTTTTAAATGTCTGAACAGATATGGGACAAGGATGTATGGGATATCGTTAGAATCCTTACATCCCCATCCTTACATATATGGCGGCAGTATGGCACCATTTTCAAACTCGTCTTTTTTTAATCGAAATTTACAATATGTTTATCAAATTGAAGGTCTAATATAAGCTCATTCCAACAATATATATATTTTTGGCAAACGCTCTGTTTTGGCAGGGCAGGCGTGTTATTTTTTAGCTTTTAAGTTTTGATATTACAAACCAGACACTTCAATTTTATCTATTTGTTTGGTTTATTTTTAATACCCTATATGAAGTTAGTTAATTTAAATTATTTAAAAATAAGGTTTTAAGCCAAGTCTTGATGAAAAATAGAATTTATCAGAATTGAATGCGTATACAACATTTCGTGTCTATGCTGTTAGCCGTTGAGGAGTAACCTAATCAAGACTTAACCCGGAGACCAGCAACCATGTTATGGTAAAATTTCAAACCAGCTATTATAATATAATGTGTACACAACATTTTGTGTCTGTGCTGTTGACCGTTGAAGGGTTCCTTTATCTGGAACGGTTCCTTGATGTCAAATAAGGTCATTTTTACCATAAAAATGCATTGTTATTGGAACTGAGCCAACTTGCAAAAAATCAACTCCGTAGGATAAGAGGAAGTGGTTCTAATTCAGCTTGCAAGATTTGACCTAAACAAACATACATTTAACTTGCAATGTTTGTATGAATGTTCATACAAACATTGCAAGTTAAATAAAAGCTTTTAATTTAAAGTGAGTAAAAATAGAGATTAAAGATTCCGTTACACACAAACATACATACAGGTGAAGATAATAAAAGCGTGTTAAAAAGAGGGTATATTTAAAGCTGGAGCCTAGCATTATAATATTTTTTTTAAAGAAATTGTTGCTGCTTTTCTAATATAATCTGCTCTAAAGCCTAATTCTCTAAAAAAAATATGTTCAAATTCCAGTTCAGATCTACCGTCAATCTCAAAACATAATAATATGTGAATTATTGTAATGTCACCAAGATTTCAGCATATGATAGTGACGCCAGACTATCTTCCAACCCACTATCAAACACCCCAAATTGATCTTGCAAACTTGGTGCACATTTGACATATTTAATTCGAATTGGCCCAAGATTGTGGCTTTATCGACAACAAATCAAAGAAGTTTAAAAAAAACTCGAACTCACTCAAATCTTTCTAAATCGAAGGCTTTCCATATATCGAAGGACTATTCGTTGGATGTTCGTGTTTTTTTTTCACATCACGTTCAAAATGTATGCCCACATTTACTCGTGTATTTTTATTCTTTTGTCTCCTTAAATATAATAACTTTAGGCGCTAATCAGATACAGCGCGACCGCGACTATCGATTCGATGTTTGGCCGTAAAATTGGAGTTGCTGGGTTGGACGAAGTTTGGAGCCACCATAAATTGAATCAGAATGACAATACTTATTCAATTTACAATTCAATTTCGATTCGGCGTACTTTCATTCGGGCGCTGATCACTGTTTGTAATGGGATCTCGGGCGCTAATGCAGCTAGAAACTTGAGTTAAGTTATGTTCAGTGTCAATGGGATTTTTGTACCCACAATATGAGAGTCACATGATATAGGTACATACAGACTTGAATTGAAGAATCTGTAGAATCAATAAACATTAGATAACTGCTTTTCTCTAACAAAAAATAATAAATAAGAGCACCATACAAAACCGGTAGCACATTACATATTACTTTCAAAATGTTTCTTTCAGCATCCTTTGCAATTCAGCAGCCTGTTTACCATACTCAAGATAAAATCCTCGGTCCTCATTTTATCCATCTGGCAGCTTCTTAGTGATTCTAGGTATATGTACTAGTATTATTAGATATTCTGTGGTATAGGTAATGGTAGGTGTGGTGTGGTCAAGGAATTTATATACTAACTTTAGTATCTAAATTCCTTGGGTGTGGTAATGTTTTTTGACAGATTTGATGGTGCGTTCAGGTGGAAGAAATCAAGCGTAGTGACTATGGCAAATCCCCCCTTTTTGGGGGAGACTTATGTTCAGCAGTGGACTTCTAAAGGCTGACATGATGATGATGATGTAAAATACTACCACCAGAACATTAATAAAGAATCAAATGTTCAATAAAATTGTAGAAATGGTGCAAATTTATTATAACGATCCCTTTAAAACTTGACAGAGGACCTTAATAATAAATTTGCACCATTTTTACTTTGATTTGATAAGGAATCGTATCATTCAATTTTTTTTTAAGATTGTCCTTGATAAAGAAGTATTTTTTATTTTAAGTTACTATATAAAGAAGAAATAAGACTTATTTTATGTGATTTACGATACTATACGATACGAAACACTTTATTGTAATTATTAAGTCGGATCTACCCAGTTGGATTGTCTGACCTAAGTAGACATAGTGATCAACAGCTTCGATAATATCGCTCTCAACATAAACCAGCAAGAGTGCGACATGGGCATTTGACATGATGTTCGTCTTACCCATGTTCATTTTAAGACCCACCTGTTGGGAAACAATATTGAGGTCACTGAGCATTGTACTTAGGTCTTCCAGGGTTTCTGCCATGATGACTGTATCATCAGCAAATCGAAGGTGAGTGATGCATTCGCCATTGATGTTAACTCCGTATCCATTCCAGTTCACAAGCTTGAATATATCTTCCAGTGCAGAGGTGAACAGTTTTGGAGAAATAACGTGTCCCTGCCCCCCCTCACCTCTTTTTGCATTTCGATAGAATTTGTGCTCCGATTTTGGAGACGGACAGACATTTTTTTATTATTACTAGTACCAAATGTTACTTTGATTATTAATACTCGTAGTACATAAACCAAATGTTACTTGATAGATCTCTTTGTAAAGCTAAAAAAATAAGGATACGAAAGTAAATATATATTTTAACAACATTTCAGCCTTTTCTTTACTTACACACACTAATAACAATAATTTTAAGGCCAAAATAAAGAAAAACTCGAAAAACCCGTAAAACTAGTAAAAACCGGTTTTTGAAAATTGAAAACTCAAAAAACCTGGGTTTTTTAAACGACCCGAGTTTTGCATGCCCTAGATACTATTAAAGAACTCGCCTAAGGCTCGTTTTTTAAACACACTCTCGGATTTTAATGCCCCTTATTATGCAACCATTTCATATACTACTACTATTATTTAACTTCAGAAAAATTGATAAAGATACATTTTGAAACACCACAATATTGAAAGATTTAGAGGTGACACATGTCAACATCGGACCAATCTCTTTAAGACTATCCAGGAAAAGTTCTTGTTTCATAATAAATGTATGTTGGCCTTCACTTACAGCCTGAAATTCAAAAGTTGCATCATAGATACATTTTAAGACCAAACGGGCAACCCCTCATACCAGTTGATTTACAAAGGCTTCAGTGCTGCGCCTTCAAACCGCTTGATCTACAGAAGTTTCGCCGTGACCGCATTCCCGCTACCGATTGGTATTAAAGGCGATAAACGGCTAATCAATTTGCAAATAACACCGGTACAGAACTAGAGGATTGGTGGTTTCTCAAATTGTTTATAGAAATAATAAGTGTGGTACAACTGTATCGATTACGCGATGATATGATGATATGTGAGGACGAACGTAACTTTTGGTTTTTCTGCAGGTCTCTGTTACCGGACAAGCTAAATCGGTACTAAATTTAAGTAAGTACTAAGTTAAGCAATAAGAGATTTCATCCAGGTAATCTAAAGATCAATATTTATCATATGCCTAGTTTATATGTGAATAAAGTACCCAATAAAATAAAAGGATATAAGGCTTGGGTTTTGTGTAGTTTCTGATTTAAGTACATAAGCCTTTTACTTGGACCACCATTACTTTGATAAGCAGCTCGATAATTTTGTATTGAAAATGTCAGCGATTCTTGCTAGCCGCATAGTTAGCTGTATAATCTTTGGATTAAATATCTAACCCAATAACTAACGGGAATCGATAACGTGAGCGTTGATTGAAAGCATTCAATTCAATAGTATATTTATTGAGTTAACGTAGTGGAATTCAATGAGACTGTAATTGACCTAGAACCATGTTATTGGCGCAAATAATTCAGTTGTAGAATTGGTATATTAAAATACTCATGGTAAAAAAAAAACAACTAAAGTAGGTAACCTTGAGTCAGATTTCAAAATGCAGTTTTGTTCATATGTCTAAATTATTATGTGATGACTAACTGGGTTTATTGATGGACGTGCAGACGAATAGATGGACTGATGGACAGACTGGGATATCTTACAACAGTGACCTTGATGCCTCCCCCCCTCCAAAAAGTTAAATCTGTTACGCTGTTACTTTTACATTTGTAGTTTACTACATAGTCGTATGTAAGCGTCATTGATGATTTCTACAAAATATTGAATGTTGCCTTACTAACGCATATGATTATATGTGTATAACACATATAATAGGGTGAAATATATACGTACTTGCTTATGTTCAGAAGAAGCATAGTACTCACTATTATTTATTCTGTCAGTATCGAAGTAGGTACAAGATTAGTTTTATTTGGTAAACTTGACAACTAAGTCTATGTATTACTTGGAATTGAAATTGAGTACGTACCTTAATAATCGTTCGAGATATCGTTTGAGTAAGGCAATAAAATATGAAATGATTGAACTACAGTAGCACTGCAATTTGAATATTTTCAATCTGAGGTATAGTAACTACATACCAATTATTTGAGATTTAAATAATAATAAAGTATAGGAAAGCAGACAATATCCAATTACTTTATTCATTTCGTATAATTCTGGTTCTATAATTCGTTATTTTTCTTGATAATTCCATTACTCGTCGCTCGTCGATATTGATATCTTTATAGATACAAGAAGTAAAACATATAAGACGCTGAATATTTACAGGACTATCTTACTCCCCAAAGAATAAGATTTATTTTGGCATGTATCAGTAAGGCGTGCAAGAAATCATCAATTCTACGACCATAGCAAGACCATGTATCGGTTTTGATTAAATTGCATATTAAAAGCTTGTTTAAAGACCAAGGAAATTGCTCATGTAAGTTGCAATTTAAATATAAGCCTAATTGATATAAAAGAAACAGTTTTTAAGATTTATGAGGCTTCAAAAAATAACTTGTAATCATCAATGGTGGTTGAACTTATTGGAAACATGCAGTGACAATTATTTCGGATATACTTACTGTCATGACCAATACTTACCAATCATGAACGAAAAATTAAAAGCATGCAACCCTATTACACAGAATAAACTTTACTAAGCGTGTTCCGAAAAGCACTTGGCCAGTTATTTCTAAATAAAAACTGTAAAAGAAAAACGAGAATTTCTACATAGAAAATATTCATATATATTCTTTATATTATTTCATATATTTCTATATATATATATATATATTCATATTTTTTTCATTTTCATGTTCCCTCTAGGGTGGAACGGTCTCCGATGTATCTACCGTTCGTAAGAGGAGTAACGGACAAAATTGGATATATATTACGGCGGAAGTACAGTATCAAGATGTTTTTCCGTTCTCCGGGTTTGCTGAGACAGCATTTACGTTCACCAAAAGATAGAGACCCATTAAACGTGCCCGGTGTATATAAAATACCTTGCGATTGTGGCAAGAGTTATATTGGTGAAACTCGACGCAACATCACAACTAGACTTTCCGAGCACATAAGGAGCATTAAGAATCTGGACACAGCTGGGTCGGCCATTGCAGAGCATGCGTGTCTTTCCGGTTCGAATCATTACATAAGGTTCGACAAAGCCTCGGTACTAGCTCGAGAGAAGTTCTTTGTACCTCGAAAAGTGCGTGAGGCGATAGAGATCTCTCAATTGCATAATATCAACCGCGACCGTGGGTGGACTCTGCCTCCAGCTTGGAAAACCGTGCTTAATGTTTCCTCGACGCAGCAAGTGGTAGGCACTCTAGAGTGTGACACGGTCAGCATGTATGCGCGAGGTCTACAGCTCACAGAGCGTTTAGGCACTAGATAACGGATAAACAGAAATAGATACAAATATTAGATTCATGACTCAGAAACATTTCTGCTCATCACACAAATGATTGCATCTTGTGGGATTGGAACCCACGACCGTTTGATTTTTGTTTTTTGGTTAGTAGCCACTAGACCTAGGTCGTCATAAATTATTATATTAGTTGTATTGTTTAGATCGAACCATCCCACTGCAATGCAAAAATTTCCTTCCGATTTACACACCAGTTAAGTCAAAACTTAAATTCCAACAGTGAAAATCTCATCGCAATCCATCCAGTAGTTTTTACGTGATGCTCGAACAGAGAAACAAACAAACACAGACACAATTTTGAAGCCTTTTGGTAGCCTTTCGGTATTACTAGTGCGAAGTAGAATCCAAAGATACCGGGTTCGGTCCTGGGCTCTGCACCAATGACTTTTCTTATTTAGTACTTATATTTATTCTGTGGGTATGTGTGGTTATTTATCGGTCCATGCTTCGAGGGCACGTTAAGCTGTCGGTCCCGGCTTTTATTAATTAATAGCAGTCGTTTAGTTAGTTAAAGGCCCTCGGGCGGCCTGACAAACTCTGACACCAGAGGCCAGCTGCGCTACCTCTTACGGCAAACAAACAAACCATTAAAAAATGTTATTCCTTGTTCCCTAGACTTTTTTTTTTATCTTCATTAAACAGCCTCTTTGTTAGATACCTACTTATTGTGTGTAATAAGTATATAGATAAATGTATAGTTCAACTTACATAGCAAGGTCAACTTTGTCGTGTGCTTTAACTCTGCGCAATAAACGTCACTGGCTGCGCTGCAAGAGTAAAGTGGCGCTTTTAAAACTATACAAATCGGATTACGGCGGTCCGAGGAAGAGGAGTTAGCGTGATTTAATTTAAAAAAAAATGATTTGCTGAGCTTCGCGCCTTTATCGTGTTTTTGGTATTTTTTCGACTATGATACACTGACTAATTGATTTCTAGACCTCGAGCACCAATTCCGATATTTTAATCAAAAAGAGCTGTCAGAGCCGTTTTTACACAACATTGTTTATTTGTTTAGTTATCTCTTTAAAATAAAATAACAAGAGTGCCGACCTACATACCTTTAGAGGATCCTACTTATATTATAAACTAGCTTTCGCCCACGACTTCGTCCGCGCGTACTACAGTTTTTCACGAAAAATAGCCTCTACATATATCATCCTTTGTTCTTCTGGGAGTTTACACGCGGGCGAAGCCGTGAATCGCAGATCGTAATCAATAAAAAAATGTCACTATGTCACTATAAAAATTGGCAACTGAACTTATCCAAAGTATCTTCGAGGTATTAAATACATAAGCCCAATGTGCAAAAGTAATAGCGCAAGGTATTATCTTTCTTTATTTCTAATTATTATTTTATCACTTGACTTGAGGCGGAAATGTAACCGATTTCAATATCCTGTCTTTATGGAATCCTTCTATTCTCTACCTACAAGATATATACGGGTAAGTACTTACATTTGATCTAATCTACTATCAATTCCGTGATTCGCGCACTAGCTCTATCTCTCTTACTCTCATGCAAAGGATCCGGAAAGAAATTGATGAATCCTGGCGAATCTAATCAGGATAATCGGATATTTTAATCGAATTATTGCATTGTCATCGGTCTTTGACAGGTGTGCAAAATTTGAATGAAAACTGACCGTTTAAAGTGGGTCAAAATAGCGTCCAAAGGAGTCGGTTACAAACATACAAACATACAAGTGAAGCTAATATAAAGCGTGTAAAAAGTTGATGGTGGCAAATATTAAATAAAGCAACAATTAAAAAAAAACGCCGTGACGCATTTTTCTACACTCCACAGCTTTGTTCATCTGTGGTCGTGTTCCAGCTGCTAATGATAATTATGTTTTTTTTTTACAATGATAAGACAGAGTTACTGAACATATGTCGCTAGTCTCTTGTTCCTTGTACTTGGTTTTCTATTTACCAGCTTGTCGACTTAATAAGGTAAGTATTTGCATGCCAATTGTTTTTAGTGTTAATTCTTTTCCTCTTATTGGAATCGGAAATGAAATTTTTGCCTTTTTGTTTGCTGCTACAAGATCTTAATTTAGTTTATTCGTTATTTTCATTTGAGGAAAATATGCTTTGCTTCGTTTAAGACTTTTTAATTATTTCAGGTCAATATTTTTTCGTATGTACCTATTGCTTTATTATAAGTATAGATATATGACTGACAATTTGCATCAAACTCGTCCATTAGTTTATGCGTGCTACGTGTTCTTTTAAATAATTTTCCACCCCTATCCTGCAGGAACCCTTTAATTTTTCGGGATGAAAAATATCCAATGTCCTACCTCGAAGTATGAACTCAAATCATACCGAATTTCATTTGAATTGATTGAGTATTTTTGGCATGATGCGCTGCCAAAGTACAGGCAGACAGACGAACAAAAAGACAGACAAAAATTAATATGTACAGTTTTGGCTCTAGTATTAAATAAAGAACGTCCTCAAAAAAATATACAAAATATCTTCAATTTACAGAATTTGGGACATTATCCCGCAGGAACTCTTATTTTTTCGGGATAAAAAGTATTGCTTATTTTTACCCTATTATATAAACTATGACTGTGCCAAGTTTCAACAAAATCCGTGCAGTAGTTTCAGCGTGATACGTGTTCTTTTAAATAACTTTCAACGCCTATCCTGCGGGAACCCTTTAATTTTTCGGGATTAAAACTATCCTATGTCCTAATACCTCGTAGTATGAATTCAAATCACAACAAGTTTCATTTAAATTCATTCAATAGTTTCGGCGTGATGCCTAGCCAAAATACAGACAGATAGACAAAAATCAAAAAAAGACAGTTTTAGCTTCAGTATCAAATTTAGAGTAAAGAGTAAAAAACAGATATTATGTAGATAGATTAGATTATTATTATTATCTAGATCAGTTAAGCCTATAGTTTTTAATTTTGATACCCTTGAAAGCCGACGCACAATAAAGGATCAAATGTTATTGTTTAAAATTTTAAGAAATGTTATTGACTCTCCATATCTTCTTAGTCAGATTGGTTTGAGATGTCCTGGATGTAATGCCCGTTACACTAATAAAATGTTTAATTTGCCTCGTTGTCACACAAATTATGCATGTAATGCTTTTTTACAAAGAGCATGTAAGGCTCAGAATAACCAATTTTCGGATTGTGACATTTTCTTCTTTTCTCTAAACAACTTCAAGAATCTCTTGTGTAATTCTGTAATATTCGATTGTTTATTTTCTTTATTCAGTAGTTTAATTGAAAGTCTATTGGTACTGTTTTATTTTAAATTCTAAATTTAATATATATTTTTTAAGTTTAGGTTTTTTTTATTATCTGGTTTTGAGTGCCGTTCTGTCCTTACTTACTCGTAATATAATGTTTCTATAAGTGGCATCTTCATTGGTGTATGTATTTTTTGTTTAGTATGTTTATTTTAAGATTATTGTAAACTGTTTGTGCCTCAATAAAATAAAATAGATTAAATTTTAACATAAATCCATTGTTTTTATCAATAGAAATAAAGGAAAATAATTTTTATTTGTTAATTCCGAGGAACTTATCTGAACTGAATAAAATCAGAGGAGACTGAGACAAAAAACATATTAATAAATCTGTGGATAAGTGTGGATATCCAAATCTAAATACACGCACGTATTATACTACACACGTACACACATGATTACGCCTGTATGCCAATCATGATGGTTCCTCAAGAGTATTCATAGTTTAATTAACGCTAAATTGTACCTCTAAATAACCGGTAAACAAACAAATACTAGGAAACCTAAACTATGAAAACCCTACGTAAACCTAACAATGATTTAAATTTCAAACGATCATCCTGCGTCAAATAACTTTTTACTCCGAGCGACTCAACGTAGTGAATAAGAATTGAAACAACCCACTCAATCGTCAAACAAAACAAAAACGGCCAAGAAATGGCATAAGACGGCCAATAAACAGCGAACGGCTATATACGTATCGGATTGCGTTGAATAAGACATTTCGCATTTAACTGTATGTGAGGAGGCTTGTTCGTAGGCGGTGGGAATGATCCTTAGATAGCTGGAGAAAAGGGTGAGAGAAGGCGAGTCATAAACAATTTTAGACTTGAAGGAAGGAATCAAACTTTAGTAATTTTTACATCGTGGGGAAGTACCAACACATTATTGGACCGTCAATCAGTCACCAGATTGTAAGCGTTTACTCGTTCATAATAATAATAATAGCAGTACTACCCAACTTTGGATAGCAGTCTTTACCGTCACTGCAATGAGTGTCATAACCATAAATTGCTTTCTAAGTTGAATATGTCAAGTTATTTTGCTAAAAGCCGTGTTCAAACCGAACATCATCGTCTGCTAAAGCCAGCTGTGACGCTGTCCAGTTTCAGAGAGAGGCTATGGTAGAACGTTTAAATTTAGGCTTAGAAGCCGTGTCTGATTGGGGCGATGCTAACCTGGTCTAAGTTTAATGCTACTAAAACGCAGGCGTGTTTGTTTTCTGCTAAAAAGAGTCCTCTGAACCGATCTCCGTCTTTCCAAAGTGTAACAATACCAATAGGCGACCATTTTGGAGCTTTTGGGTGTCGAACTCAATCAAACCTGAATTTTGGGTCTTATATTAAATCCAAAGCCAAGGTAGCTGCAAAAAAACTTGGTATTTTGTCTAAGGTTAGGCGGTACTTCACACCGGGACAGCTTTTGAATCTTTATCAAGCACAGGTCCGATCTTGTATGGAGTACTGATGCCACCTTTGGGACGGTTCTGCCAAGTATCAGCTCGAGCCTTTGGATTCAATTGAGAGACGTGCAATCAGGCTCATTGGGGATGACACTCTGGTAAAGAGTAAGCTTCAAAGTCTGGCGCATCGACGTGAGGTAGCAAGCCTGGCGGTATTCTACAGATTGCACTATGGAGAGTGTGCACAAGAACTGCACAACCTGATTCCCCCATCAACTTTCCATCACCGTACGACTAGACGATCAGCACAGCGCCACGCTTTCATGGTTGAAATACCTCGCACAAGAACGAAGCGTTACGCTTCTTCATTTATTATAAGAACTGCAAAGGAGTGGAATGCCTTGCCCTCGTCAGTGTTTCCGGTAAATTATAACCCCGGTGTGGTCAAGTCAAGAGTGAATAGGTATCTACTAGGCAAGCGTGCTACACCTTCGACCACATCATCGCTTTTCATCAGGTGCGATCGTGGTCAAACGATTGCCTAGTCCGTAATAAAAAAAATAAAAAAAACATAGCAGTGTTTTCACACCACCACTTAATGGTCGAATGTTTGGTAGAGCCATAATATACCCCAGGTGAAACACTTGCAAAAGATTTCTACCACGACTGAATCAATAATGATCGTAATTTTGATTCGTCTAAATACAATTCATTAATCGCATAAAACTTGTCACTTAAACTCACATCTACGCAAATTAAGTTGTAACTGATATGTTACATTTATTCAAAAACTTATTATTATTTTATAGGACCCAACGGGAAGGTTTAAATGGAAGAAATTAATAAGATACAATAGTCAATTTCAGAAATACATCATACTTAATACCATACATTCAAAATTAACCTTTTCTAAAATAATAGTTCGGAAGATACAATGAAATAGGTTTGGCACGCGTAGAATTGACCACTTTCCATATTAATTTTGGTTTTCCGGTCTTCAAACCTGGAACAAAATAATGAACGATATGATATATGTTAATGGTTTGTTTAATTTTATATTAATTAATTAAGGCACTGTGATATGGACGACGAGAAGACTTGACTGAGCTTGCCGAATGCTGCCCAACCCTTCTGAATTCTTCTGTCGGCTTCCTTCTCAAAGTTGTTCTTAAATAAAAAAAAATGCCCAGGGTAAACATATCCTACAATTGTCCTACAATTCTCCATCCTGTCTTCTTAAGAAAAGTTCTGTTGTCGTTGGTTGTGCCCAGTTTTCTCCTCGCTCCTCATTTGCTCCTGGAAACGGACTATGTAATGATTCTAATCAATAATTAAACCGGTGACAGGCACCCTAAGAAACGTTTACTGTTTGTTATAAATGTCAGAAGAGTATTCATGATATAAATACCAATTATTTCAGCAACAGAAAGTAGAAACACAGCCCGGGTCTATAAAGCCGTCTACTCCAAGTCCTACACTACGCGTTTTATTTTCCACTGGTCTCTATTGCCCTCGATTGGCTCCAATTTAGTGTGGTGTTTGAATTGAATATTTTATGGAAATATATTTTGTATGATATTAGGTTCTGAATCCATAATCTGGGTGCCTTCTATCGATTTCTCTGATCTCATTTTATATTACTTTTTACCCGAGTATGGCGAAGCCAGGGAAGGGTAATGAGTTTAACAGTGTATGTATGTATGTATGTATGTATGTATGTATGTATGTATGTATGTTGGTATATAGATGTTCTACAATAGATAGCGTCGCCCCTATTGGTTCGATTTTGACAACAAGCGAAGTATCAATCGATTCGTCTTTAGGTAAAGGCATTTTTTTTACCTGCCTGCGGCGAAGCAAAGGAAAGCGCAGGTCGTGACAAGGAAGGGTGATGTGTCCAAACTAATAACTTGGTCCGATTTTGACAAGCGAGGTATTAGCCGATTCGTCTTCATCGCAAGATTATCATAGGCAATATTTACCCGTCCCTCATCATGATCATGATCGGCCTATATCTGTCCACTGCTGGACATAGGTCTCTCCTATGCACGCCACTGAGCTCGGTCTTCAGCTCTCCTCATCCATTTTCTTCTGGCCACTTATCACAGGTCGTCATTCCACCTGGCCACAAGGCGTCCAACACTACATTTGCCTAAACGTGGTCTCCATTTGAAAACTCGTCTAACTCAATAGTTATCAGTTCTTTGGGAAATATGACCAGCCCACTGCTACTTTAGCTTGCTTATCCTTTGAGGTATTTCGGTTACCTTGGTTCTCCGTCGGATATCTTTATTACGAATCTTGTCTTTCAGAGAAACACCAAGCATAGCTCTCTCTATAGCTCGCTGAGTGACCTTAAATTTGTGGACTAGTTTTACCATGAGTGTCCACGTTTTGGCTCTGTAGGTCATGAATGGTAGGACGCACTGATTGAAGACTTTGGTCTACAGGCACTGTGATATGGACGACGAGAAGACTTGACTGAGCTTGCCCAATGCTGCCCAACCCAGCTGAATTCTTCCGTGGGCTTCCTTCTCAGTGATAAAAATTAAAAAAAAAAGAAGAGAAATGCCTAAATAAAATATTTGCCCAAGGTAAACATATTGTTAGACAACTTCAATTCAATTGACTGCAATTGGTTCCGGGTTAACAAGATCGTTAAACATGATCTTGGTCTTATCTATGTTCATTCCGAGACCGATGCGTCGAGAAGCATCTACTAGGTTGTTCTGCATGCTTTGGAAGTCTTCCATTAAGACGATATCATCGACACATCGTAATTGTAAGATGCTCTCGTCATTGATATTAATGCCCATTTGATATTATTGATTTTACCCGTCCCTAGTCGGGTTTTAATTTTTAAACTTTATGTTTTGTTGTCATTAAATATTTTGCTGTGTTATTTTCGTCAACGATAAACAACAACGACTAAATGTTGCTTGAAGAATATTATTTACTAGCTGTGCCCGCGGCTTTGCCCACGTGGTCATTTCATTTAAAAGTAGCCCACACGTTTTATTCCAGGACCAAAAGCCAAACCACCACCAGACCAGTTGTAGGTTTGATCCAGGTCCAAAGGACCAGGAGGACCAGGACCAAACCTACAAAGTACAATATTATACTACATTTCTTCAAAATTCGTTCAGCCGTCAAAAAGTTTTTTATCGATTGCTCGGCATCTAATCATCGGAATAAGGATTGCTTGATGCCCCATCCAATTTACCTCACCACCTTAATTACTCTCTAATCTTACCTTCGGAGATAATTTTCTCTACTCAATACGTTCATGATAACAAGTTACTTCATTTAAACTAGATGGCGTTGTCTACCCTTAAAACACGCAAGCGGTTTGTTACAAAGTGGTTTGAACGTTGAATGAACTCGAACAACACGGTTTCTTCTTTTTTTTACCTTATGGTCCCTAACGGCTCTTAAAACGTATTTAGATGTTTTTTGTATTTTTTGATAGAATAAGTTGACTTCAGTTGTAAAACGCGCAGCGAAATTAAGCGAATTATTCATAGTAAAATAGTAATTTATTAATTAAAAAAAAAAATTAACTCATTCATGTCATGAATCTTTTATTCTAAAAACCAGGGTTCAAAATACTTGCATAGGAAATTGATCTTCGTGTCCATATAAATAAGGAGCACAATCGTGTTTGCGAAAAAAGTACTTGGAAGCGTGGAATTGAAAGTAAAAAATATTTGCATAGGAAATTGACACGTGCTCTTAATAATTACCTACCCTACCTACCTACTTTTTGAGCTTTTTCAACACGATATGAGGATTGACTTGAAAAAATAAAAGTTTTCTATACTTTCTCTGTGAAGAGCAATACATGTACCTACCTCTGTATGTACACATTTCAATACCGACAACTAACCATTTTGCCAGTAAGACATTATGAAGAAACCTCCGATATAACTATATAATTATGTAGGTACGTAGGTAGTACATTATAATATCTCAATGGAAGAAACAATCGATTTTGAAGTTCATCTCAATTAAAATATTCATAAAATATTTAATGTACAGATTTAGCCCAGTTACAGTTTTATTATAGTATAGATAGATATCAAGGAAAATGTAAAAAAAACCGCATAAATAATGTAAAAATCTTTTAATAATGGAGCAAAACATTTATACAGCGCGTGATTTCGATCCACGTACGTCTGGATTACGCACCCATGCATTTGTCCAACTGGGCCAGTGAGCCTCGTAGCAGAATGACGAAATTCGGTACCAGTCTAGTCGTAAACGGATGTATGATCACTTTAAATTTAACACAACTTTGGACCCATAGGCTGCAGGTACCTTTTAATTTTTCGGGATAAAAAGTATTCAACATTTTAACACATTATTTAAACTTTAACTGTGCCAAGTTACATCAAAATCCGTCCAGTAGTTTTAGCTTGATACGTGTTATTTTAAATCACTTTCTACCCCTATTCTGCGGGAACCGTTGATTTTTCCGGGATAAAAAGTATCCTAAATGTTAATCCAGTACATCAGCTATGATTCTGCCGAGTTGCATCAAAATCAGTCTGGTAGTTTCAGCGTGATGCGTGTTCAAAGAGAAAGACAGAAGACAGACAGACAGACAGACAGACAGACAGACAGACATAAAATAAAAAAATAACCTTTTTGCACTGCATATCGATTTTGAAGTTTATCTCAATTCCAAATTTTCAAAAAAGTTTTATTATAGTATAGATAGATGTTTCAGCACCAACATCGAGATGTATACAAACCTGCAAAAATACAATTATTTAATTTATTCGATTATTAACTGAATAATTGACTACAAAACTACCCTATTAATAAATATATACATGTAGGTAGTGGATACTTATCTGCAAACACTTACTTCTTTCAACGCGAGAACCCTCTGTGGGTCGAGGCTTCCGCGATGATTATTTTCCATTTGCCTGTCTGTCTGTCTCGCCTCCCGTCTCGAAATTGTTACTTTGCCCACACTCCTAAGACTTCACTATATTTCCAACGCCTTCTGGCACTTCCTCTAGGTCTCTTTCAATGCGGAGTCCACTCTGAGACTCTGCAAACACAATAACATTAAAGTGATCAATTTTATTATATCTGCAGTGCGACGTGACGCGTCGAATCCGCGTGCGTTCCGCACTGACATTGAAAAAGACCAATGGATGTGGTTGTAACTATAGTTGAAACAATCAGACTTTTACGTGAGTTCTTAGTTGTCATCTATACTTATATATATATGTAACAGATCCAATTCTGTATATTGAAGATATTTATTTATATTTTGCAAATTTTTTTTGGAGGCTGTTCTATATTTGATACTGAAGCCAAACCTGTAAAAAATATATTTTTGTCTGTCTGTCTGTCTGTCTGTCTGTCTGTATCTTGCCTAGGCATCATGACGAAACTACTGAATGAATTCAAATGAAACTTGGCATAATTTGAGTTCATACTACGAGGTAGGACATAGGATACTTTTCATCCCGAAAAATTTAAGGGTTCCCGCAGGATAGGGGTGGAAAGGTATTTAAAAGAACACATATAACGCTGAAACTACTGAACGGATTTTGATGCAACTTGGCACAGTCAAAGTTTATATAATGGGTGAAAATTAACAATACTATTAATTCCGAAAATATAAAGTGTTCCTGCGGGATAAGGGTCCAAATTCTGTACATTGAAAATATTTAGTAAAAAAATATTGAAGTCTGTTTTATATTCGGTACTGACGCCAAAACTGTTTTTTTTTGTCTGTCTGTGTGTCCATCTGTCTGTCTGTATTTTGGCAGCATATCATGCCGAAATTACTTAATGAATTCAAATAAAACTTGGTATGATTTGAGTTTATACTTTGAGGTAGGACATTGGATACTTTTCATACCGAAAAATTAAAGGGACAGGATAGGGTTTGTAAGTTATTTAAAAGAACACGTATCCCGCTCTAACTACTGCTCGGATTTTGATGCAATTTGGCATAGTCATAGTTTATATGATGCGTGAAAATTTAGGATACCTACTTTTAATCGCAAAAAAAATATGGGTTTCCTTCGGGATATGGGTTCAAATTCTGTACATAAAAGACATTTTGTTTTTTTTTTATGTTTCGCTGTATTCTTTACTGAAGCAAAACTTTTTTTTTTCATTTTTGTCTTTCTTTCTTTATGTATCTTGGCCGCGCATCACGCCGCTGAAACTACTGAATGAATTTAAATGAAACTTGGTATGATTTGAGTTGATACTACGAGGTAGGACATAGAATACTTTTCATCCCGAAAAAATAATAAGTTCTCGCAGATGAATTGAAAGTTATTTAAAAGAACACGTACCACGCTGAAAATACTGGACGGATTTTAATGCAAAGTCATAGTATAAATGATAGTTTAAAATTGAGGATATCTTTTATCCCGAAAAAAATATGGGTTCCTGCGGGATAGAGAACAAAGTTATGTTAATTTTGAAGTAATAAATCATACATTTTTGTAGGGTACTCTATATTCGATAGTGAAGCCATAACTGTTTTTTTTTCTGTCTGTCGGTCTGTATCTTGACCGTGCATCACGTCGAAACTACTGGATGAATTCAAATGAAACTTGGTATGATATGAGTTCATACTACGAGGTAAGACATTGAATACTTTTCATCCCGAAAAATTAAGGTATTCCCGCAGGATAGGGGTTGAAAGTTATTTGAAAAAAACACGTATCACTTTGTAACTTTTTACGGATTTTGATGCAATTTCGCACAGTCGTCTATCTATACTTATAATAAAGCAATAGGGTACGAAAAAGGCTGCACAAAGAAGTCAAATTAAGAAAATGGTCTAGGGTACCTTAAAATAAGCTACAGATCATTTTTTCTGTTTTTGTTCGTGTCTTTCTGTCTGTTTGTCTGTATTTTTGTGCATCACGTAAAAACAACTGGACCGATTGCTATGCGGTTTTCAATGTAGGATAGCTTAGGGTTTGGCTAAAAACTGGTGTAATTGGTATCTCAATTTGGCGATTAGAAGCCAAGCAATCGATAAAAATATTTTTGACGGCTGAAGAAATTTTGATCAAATGTTGGTATATTGGTATTTTAGGTCCTGAAATAGCACATTATGGTACTTATAATCTAAGGAAATGACCACGCGTGTGAAGCCGCGGGTGCAGCTAGTTAATGATAATTATTAAAAATCTGATCAAAGTGAGACAACTTACTTACAATAATAATACGACAGTAAATATAACACCAAGCTTGAAAGAAATCTACTATTATTTTCGTGGCTTCCTTTCTCTAAACAACAAATCGAGTTCTCTCAAAACTGAACGGTCAATGAGCCCCGCAAAGTGTGAAAGCTATAACAGGCCAACAAATTACTGGACCTAAAACGGTAATGTTTAGCACAAATGGTAGGCCGGTAATGAGACAGCGAGTGACAGACGTTGGCTAACATGAGAAGAGTAGGGTATGGCCAGAAGGGTTGAAATTCAAATGTAGGTACTTAGTTTTATTTGAAAAGTGATTGCTTGTTTGCTTGTCGGGTGAGGTAGGGCTGGCTTCTAGTGTCAAAGTTTTTTAAGTTATGTGCGGTTTTCCATCGATCTGTGCTTCAGAGGGCACGTTAAGCTTTCAGTTGATTAATAGCAGTCGTTAAGCCATGTCAGAGGCTCACGGGCCCGGGCAGCCTGTCAACCGCACATAACTTAGAAAAATCATTGGTGCGGAGGCCAAGACCGTACCCGATAATAATTTATAATAGGAGTGGCGAAAGATAAACAGGTACAAGCGCCGGGTTAAGCGCTATCTCTGTACCATTTGCCACCGCTTGAAAATTCACGCTATACTCTCTCCTCCAGTTACTTGTTTGTTTATTTGTCGTATGAGGTAGTGCTGGCCTCTGGTCTCAGAGATTGTCAGGCTGCCCGAGGGCCTCTTACATGCATTAACGACTGCTATTGGTTGGTACCAGCCGAGACTGACTTAACGTTCCCTCCGAAGCAAGGAATGATGAAAAACCGCAAATGGCTCAGAAAAGTTATTGGTGCGGTGCCTAGGACTGAACCCGGTATTGTTGGATTCTAAGTAGACATAGACATAGACATAGCTTTATTTATGGCAAAAAACAAGTACACAAAATAAAAACATTGAGGAAATAAGTTAGTACCTAAGTAATTAGTTAAGTTTTTTGCCATAAGTTGCACTATTGAAACCGTAAGGCTGCCATCGTTTAAATTCAATTTATTCGCAACTAGTTATTGACTTTCTGGATGACTGTAGGATCATGGACCTATGATGTTTCCAAATATCTGTACAAAAGTTGTGTATGTTATGTAGTTATAGAAAATTATAAATTTGTATGCAATTAGAGCTGAAAATACTACTTCGGCCTTGCTGAAGCCACCGTGATAGATTATTCACTAATTCATAATCGTTATGGTATACTTTATATCTGAACTAAGGCCTATTTTGCAGCATAATTATGGTAGAAATCAATAGAAGTTAAATGTGTTATATAGTAGATCAAAGGCTATTGACATTGAGATTTAAATTATATTGTGTTTATGTATGTCGAATGAGGTTATACATAAATAACTCTATAATGTATCAACTACTTAATTTATGACACATTTTAAATAATATTTATTTTCTAAGGTTTGTATACAAGCGGCGGTCTTATCTCTTAAGGATAACCATTGTCTGGATTGAACAGTATGAAAAAGTATAAGATGGCGTGAACAACAAATTCTAAATCAATAAAAAAATAATCAGCTATTTTTATAAACTACAGAAATATAATAAATACGAATACTTTAAAGATACATTACAGTACAATACAACAACTCTGTATTACCCTTGCACGGGTTATTCCCATTCTCCCCACCAGCATTGTCCCACTAGTGGGGAGAATGGGAAAAATAAAAAATGTATGGCCTTTCTTCCCACTATGGAATATATTATTTGTCAGTGGGGAGAATGGTAATAATCGAAAAAGTATTCTCTTTCTCCCCACTACGCAATCCTTGATATCTCCATAATTGCCCTTACTGAAAATAATGTTTGCGTCATATCAAGTCTAGTGGGACATTATACTATAGTAAATTTGGCTATTGGCTTTCTCCCCACTACTATGTCAGGTATATTTTTGATTCTATAGTGGGGACAAAGAGAATACTTTTTCGATTATTACCATTCACCCCACTGACAAATAATATATTCCATAGTGGGGAGAAGGGCCATACATTTTTTATTTGATCCATTCTCCCCACTAGTGGGACAAAGCTGGTGGGGAGAATGGAAATAACCCTGCACACCAGGAAGAAGGTAATTTAAAGGATAAACTTATGAAATGAAAGATGCAATGGGCCAACCTTTGGTGACAGAGTTTGTCATTCCGCCCAAAGGCCTCTGTAACTACAACTACTCTGTTTATGTACTCTGTTACTCTGTTACCTTACAATTGTAAGCAACAACCGACGACCGTCGAAGAACGGAGCGATAGCAAATTTTTACATAGTCTAAACGTAATTGATAGCCGAGGATGAAACGCGATGTTGTTGGATTGAAAAACGCACTTATTTACTACAATCTATTATATATAAAAAACATACTTTTATTTTAGTTTTATTTATATTATATTTGTCCCTTCTGTAGTTTTATCTAGTCACATGGTAACATATCGCCCTGAATGGCATTCGTTAGAGACAAAGGGAGAACGGTGCTAATAGTGTGAAATGAAGAAATGTATGAACCGACCTGCTTGATAACGAAAGGCTCGACACGTGTTAACTTGAGAGAAACATTACAACAATATTTGGTATTTGACGTAAGATGTACCACAAAACATATACAAAGACAACATTTGTCCATAAATATGTACAGTGGGACCACAGAATACCTAATGTGGTACTATGTGGTACATCTTACGTCAAATAATGTGTAGGTATAACTTTATGTACGGACTTTTGGCGGGAAACGAAGTGGAGATGGTTCTTGTGCTCTTTCTTTTTTCGATGTTTTTTTGTTTATTTTTTTATATTTCACTTGTGTTCCTTGAAATGTTATTGTGTAATATTGGTAGAATATTAAACATTACGCGTGTTGGCAAATGATACAAACGCGGAAAAACGTGACATTTCGTGTTCTTCCCGAACTCCTTAGGAAGATTCAGTAAAGCTCCACCACTTCACACAGAATCGAGACTTGACTAGACTTTTGACTACCTACCTGACTGGGACTCGACATTTTGACTATTTTTTGTAAAAACATACAACTTGTCATAAAGTCATACAGTCGCGCGGCGCCAAACAACTAAAAAAAAGTGTAGGTATTTATTTGTATGCATTTTTATATTAAGTAATTGCATTTGTTTTTTCTTGATGTCAAAATAAGTGCAAACAAAATTCATAATGTAAGCAATTATTTTGACATTATTGTATGTATTATGACATTAGTGTATTGTTAAAGATGAAGCTTGACATTATTGAAATTATTTTGATATAATATTATGTATGTGGTGTGGATATTATAAATGTGTCATTTTCTGAGTGAGTATGTTTGTTATTTTTTCACGCTGACTGAACGGATTTTGATGAGATTTGGCATAGGTATAGATAATAGTTACAGAGTATAACCAAACTGCTACATGTAAATACCAGTCACCGTAGGTATACTTACTAATACAAATAAAGCCGACAGCGAACCAAACGTACTCGTGTCACGCGACAATTTCACATTTTCTATGTAAATTATATCAAAGAAAGGGAAATATAAACGCCACGTAAACGGCCGCAATCAGCTCCTCAAACAGATTGAGACAGTACTTAGCACAGAATCTCAAAACACAGTATCCGTACCTCCCCCAATTCCTTACAGAGACTTAATGGGGCTGTGTTTACTGTGCACTGTTTATGATTGCCGCATAAGAGTTATTTCAAGCAGCAAATGAGATAGACAGTGTGCGTGTCACGTCAAAGTATTAAAGTGAAAGCAAAGTTTGAAACATGCTTTTTCTACTGCCAATTACTCGTGTGTTTCAAGTAGTTACATTTTGTCGTCTAGATTTATGCAAGTAGGAATAGTATAAAATTCCGTAAAATCAGTTCATGCTTGATTTTTTAGAGGAGATCTGTAGAAGGACGAGTTTTTTTATTACTTTCTAGGCAATCGTTTGACCATGATCTCACCCGATGGAAAGTGATGATGTGAATTTCATCTATCTCTTTGAAAATACACTCTTTTTTTACTAGCAGTGCCCACGGTTTTACCCGCGCGGTCATTTCATTTAAAAGTTATTCCAGGACCAAAAGTACCTATATAGTACATTATACATTTTCACATTATACATTTCTTTAAAATTTGTTCAGCTGTTAAATAGTTTTTTATCGATTGCTCGGCATCTAATCATCTGATTATACCAAGATCGATCGATCGAAGATACCAAGCCCATTTTTTAAGTAAAACTCTAATCTATCCAACATTGAAAACTACACGGAAAATGGGCCAGTAATTTGTACACGATGCGCAAACAAACATACAGGCTAACAGACAAATAGACAGACACAATTAAAAAAAATATTTTTTTTCAGTAGGTTATTTTGTAGACCATTTTTTTTAAATATCGTTATTGTTTTTTCGGACTTATTTCTTTATTACAGGTATAGCCATTTATCCACACCAATATATAAAAATGAAACGTTGTCTGTTTGTTTGTTTGTTTGTATGGGGAGCTTTCACGCGATAACGGCTAGACGGATTTTTATGAAATTTAGAATGGAGATAGCTTATACCCTGGAATAAAAATAGCATACTTTTCATCCCGGAAAATTGTAAGTTTCTACGGGAAAGCTGGAAAATGTTGATTACTCATTGTAAGGAACGGTTGCCATCACAGAATGGTTTGCGGTTGCCATGGAAACTAAATAACAAGTCTGTCAAAAAACATCAAGAACATTGGTCATGGACATTATATATTATTTAACTCTATGGCGTTCGTGCTGTACCTACTTATGCATTGGTTTTAATTATCCTAGAAAAAAATTGGATGTTTTTTCGCGATAAACAGTAGTCCACGCGTACGAAGTCGCGGGCGGCAAATTAGTTGTTCATATTTTGAAAAATAAAAATTTCATAATACATATTTTTTGTGGAAAAATAATATATAAGCATCCAATATGCTCAAGCAAACAAACTCAATGGAACTACGATACTGTATTCATTATTCCACAGTGGTCAGTGTCTATTATATCGATTGCTGGTACGCCATTTGCTAATGCATATTGCATGATGCGGTCCACCTTTATTGTAGTAATAAGGGAAAATTAGGTGGAAAATTTTAACTTTAATATAAAATGATTGCCAGATTACATAATTTATGTTAAAAGTCTTGTATGCTAGTTTGTTGGGGAAGCATGTTGGTCTATTTCACGCATTTAGGTACCTTTGGCCGGTCACCATAAACACAAAAATCACGTTAGGTTGCAATAATCTGAACAGTCCTGTTTTTTTTTTTGATGTTGTAATGATAGATACCAATACTGTTAAACTAAATTTGCAACTTTGAAAGATCTGAGCTAACTGCGTGGTGCTCGACGTGGAAACGTCGAAGTACTAGTTTTTTTTTTAGATTTTTGTTATGACTTCTAAAAGGTGCTTCCTACGGAAAAGTTACATAATTAATACACTTATAAAAAGAAAAAAAATGTTGCTTTAATTTGAATGCAATTGCAGCGATGTAGTGTAGACCCAATAGAACCCGAGATACAGCACTTAAATATTGGCCATTATACCCAAAAAGTTCGATGTTATAGTTTTAGCCGCCTTCCAAGTAAAATATCGGCTTTAATACTTATTCTACGAAGAAAGTTATAAAAGAGTAAGTTGTAGAACAATTATTCAGCTTTTATTTAAGCACAAGTACAACTTTGTAGGACTTACTTTTTTTTGTTCTCTTATAATCTGGACAGAAAATAGCCTCTGCTTGCAATAAATGTCTCGTTCGTTATTGTCAACAATCGTTTTGCGATGTAGACTCCGTCTTGGCTTAAACCTTCTTGCCTTCCCCTTACTTAGTACGTTTCCCTGAAACGGTGTAATTTACAGACATAATTCTTTGCAGGCTATGTTTCGCATGATAATTCATTCACGACAGCATGCCTTTAAAATGCCGAGCTGATATTATCAGTCCAAAGGTTCGTCATTATCATTTTGACGGTTTGTCACATTATAGGTCTGTTATTTTGTTATTAGTTTTCAATTATTGACTATTGCAGTGTTGTATTTCCTCTTTCCCTGAATTCTCCTGAAATTACAGGGGTTTCTTGATAGATTAATAGTGGAGGAATGTTACTTGCTTTCATTGTACTTAAATATTTAGTGTCTATTTCCATTTTCTCTATTTTTACTTAGCAGCATAAGTTAAAGTAAAATTACATATTAGTCTTAAGGCTAAATTGTAATTTTAATGAGGCACCACAATACCGTGGTAAGTAAATACATATTTAAAAAAAGCAGTTTTGTGTAATTCATTCGGCTGTCATAAGGTAAAAAGACGTAACTGACAAGAACTCAAAATGAAGATAAAAAATGTTAAAGTTGGGAAATGCTGAAAAACCTGGTGGATAAAAACTACTATCACTACTCTGCGAACAGTAGATCTCTCGCGACAATATTCTTTGTAACAATCTAGCGGTGCACAGTAGCGCCATGTAGTAACCTTATTATAAAACTAACTTTAATATCCAAGGTGCTCCAACAATCCCTAGCTAGTCGGTAAAGGGCTGATTCCTCTGGTAGAAACCTAAAAGTGCGCAGTTCACTGCATTTTGAGTAGCTATACTGCTCATCACGCCGAAGATCCTCAACAGATCTTCACATTTTTTTATAAGACTAACTCAAAGTACTACCTTTCAAATAAAAAAGAGACCCATCGAAATTGGATCTAATGAAGCGGAGATATTCAGTTGCTTAAGTTTCGTTCAGATCGGTTGAGAAATGCAACCTGTAGTGTCATCAGTGATCATTTAAAATGTATCTTCAGTAGTCTTCAAACGATAAATCTGCTGCTCCATCGTTTATCTGCAAATTTTCCTAAAATACTCTTCTATAACCCCAATGACTCAAGCGCAAACGCTCTTGAGCAATACCCCTGCACACCTTTCTTCACTATCAAACACTTCATAGAAAAGACGCAACGCTAATTGCGACTATTTTAATTTAGTATAATTATTGGTTATTTACAAAAAATATTTATTTGAAGCAGATGGGGTACGTTTGCATTTACGCCTAGGCATTTAAAATTTGACCCTATGAAAACGTTGAATGAACGCGCCTAATGTCGAGGACGAATTAACGTCTTTTCAACTTTGTAATGGTGATAATTTGGTATAAAATCATAGACTTGTGGGAGGAGTCCTTTCAACTTATCAACATAGATGTGAGTCTTTGCACAAACCCTTTTTTGTCTTTTGTCTTTGTTTGTCTTTGCTTTTTAGTAAAAGTGGCAAATACATTTACAATTGCGCCCAATTTGCTAAGCAATCTCTGGAAATATATCCCGTAGATAAATCATAATATAAATATGAGCAGATGCGTCATTTCACGCTGATTCTGAAAATATATATGACTCAATTTTACAACAAATGATAGTTTCCCCCGTATTCCATATGACGGCAGAATTCTTTACCACATTTACCTACTTAATCTAATTTCTAAAATTCTTTGTTAAAACAATTTCAATGTAAGGAATTTTAAGTACCTATAAGCATTTGAGCATGGTTCGTGAACTCTTTTGATCCAAGTATTTATCGTTCCTAGCATGCTGAAATGCATATAAGCTAAAATAAAATAATTGGTTTATCAATACGACATGTAGCTAATATTTATCTAGTAGTGCCGCAACCGTAGAGGCGAGTATGTACCTAATCTTTCTACGACCGCGACCAAACCGTGACATACTGACTGTCAGACTGACTGACAACGCACGGCTTAAACCTAATGATTTTAAATTTGGAAGAAATATTCCTTAAGTACTCTTAGACGTGTATTAGGAGGGTTTTTTTGAGTCCTTCCGATCTTAGTTCTAAATAACTTGATAATAAATAATGACATAAAGCGTACCCACGAGAATCAAGCACAAATTAAATAAAGATATAACCCCCAACCAGCTTCCCCCTCCTCCATTATATCGTAGCTAAGAAACATCTTAACTGCACCAGTTTTCATACATGTAGATTAAAACAAGCAGCAAATGTAGATTAAAAAACTAAAATAAAAACACTTTTTTTAGAGTCATTGATTTGTGAGCTACCCTGAAAGTTTCAGCCGGATAGCTAACTGGAAAGTGCTCGAAATTTTAGTTATAAGATTCCACCCAGAAAAACAGACAGATAAACAAGAAATTGACTTAAGAAAAACGTGTTACTAAAACCTCATCAAAATCGGTCCATTTGTTTCGGAGCTACGATTCTAAAAACATTTTCAATTTTTACAAATTTAAAGCATTGAAGGATCCTTACATCATAGTCATGATCTGCCTCTGTCGGTTTACTGTTGAATTCAAGAAAGGTCTCACGCTCACCCAAAGTCTTCGTCTCTTCTTCCCCAACTGCCAAACTTGCGACAATCCCTTCCAATTTTCAAAACACAAACACATATCTATGAAACTAACTTTACACGCCTATTTGCCTTCTCCGCATCTATTTCAGTTAAGTGTTACTGTGTAATTTCGGTTGTTTGTCCCAAATATTATGTTTGAATTAGACACAGTTCTAAATCATCGTTAACAAAGGCTGTACATTACAGAATTCCGGCTTGTGCAAAGTTTGCATAGTTGTTGAGATGCCGCTCTGTATTTGCGTGGTTGAATGCTAGTGGTGAGTGGTTATCGGTATACGGGAATGATTAAAATTGTTACTTATAAATGGGTATCACAGACAGAGTTCCTTACTCTTGCTGTCTCATACAAACTTAGTTTAGTTCTCGTTCAAAACGTACAAGTTGGATCAACATTAAATTGTGTAGTTAGCGTGGGCTATGCCATACCAATTTTTTAAATTATTTTTCAAGGTTTCAAGAATTGTAACCAGAAAAATTAGAAATAGTCTAAGTTTGAATCACTAAAGATAAATTAGATCTAATATTTATACAATTGATTGTTTCAAAACAAAACAAAAATGACTCACAAACATCGATATCGCAAATACATCTACAAAGTTTAGTTTCGATTCGACTTGTGTTTTTTTAAATGAAAACCTACATATATTTCTATGAAATTATAAATTTTCGTGAGTTTACGAAACTCCGTTAAATTGTTTTCTAGAGTTTGTTTTTCAATAAATATTTTTATACTTTATTAAGGTTTACTCGTACAACCATTATCTCCTCGTCAGCTCACTGTTGGGACGAACGGCCTTTGAATCCTAGTTTATGAAGTTGAATATCAAATTTAGATCATTTACCAGCCATAATACAAAAATTTCTTAAATTAACCCTTCCACAATGAAAAAGTCAGATAACTTCAAAAAGATTTTCCTAAAGAAATTAATGCAAAGTTTGTGAAATAAAATCAATACCAAAATTAAACAACGAAAAGTTAGGCAAAAGCAATTTCCCGACTCGCTGGGCAAGCATTTCTTACTCAAAAACAATAAACAGATTCTTGAGAATATCTAAAAACAAAAATTCCGTAATAATTTTCTCTCTGATAAAACATCAAATCAAACCTTTGGAGATTTTCTACAAAATAAATAGAGATGTTGATGGTAGTGGTTTAGCCGGATATACATAATTATAATTCGGAATGTTGATCAGCAAGGCAAAATAGGAATGAAAATGACACTTTTTAGGATCCTCGAAGTGTGAGGGACGTATATGGATCATTAGTGGTCATTACTAGACCATTGTATTATAACCTTGCTTGCTTACTAATCGTATGAGGTAGTACTGGCCTTTAGCGAAAAACTTTGTAACGCCACCCGAGGGCTTAACTACTGCTACTTGCTGGCTGAACAACTTTAAGATTAATTAACTAGGCAGTTTCCATATTACTTGACTAAGAAATAGCTCCTCACAGTGATTTAAACATATAAAATTACTAACAAAAACGTAGCAAAACCGATGACATATTTCAACAATTAAATAGTGCGTTGATAATATTGAGGAAAATGCATTGCAGCTATTTATCAATACTGGCCGGTGAAATTGTCCTGGAGTCTACATCACCAATTTACTACGTCAACGATCTCTAAATATTAACCCTTATAAATATTCCGCTGCCAAGTTAATCTTCAAAAGGATTGTTTTCAGTAAACATTTCGATTCGAAGTTAACTTGAAGGATTTGGGAGACTTACTGTTGGATCATTTACAATTCTAATTAATCTTTCGGTTGCAAGATGAGCATCTTAGGCACAATGTCGATGAACAGTGGTGCATCTTTTGTTAGAGAGAGTCATATTAAAGTAATACCTACTTTAAAATAACAAGTTGTCTTGTCTCAGTGCCTATCTGAGACGACGCGTTTCCGATATTTAGGTTTTTGTTTGTTTGTCGTATGAGGTAGTGCTGACCTCTGGTGTCGAAATTTGTCATGCCGACCTAGGGCCTCTGACATGTAATTTTCACGTAAAATAATGAGGTAAAATATCTCAAAACAACGAATGGATTAACTAATAACAAAAAAAAAAGTACTGATCCAATTTCGTATACCTTTTTGATTAAAACCACAACCATCCAAATTGATTTGGAAATCTAAGAGATTTGAGGCAATTTAAACGCAAAATCATTTGGATTTACTTAATAAAACTATTTATTCTCGAACAACTACTGTACAGATTCTGAAACAATTTATATGGGACCACTTGGAGAGTACACCCTTTCAAACAAAAAAACACCGCAACTGATGGAGAAATCGCTGTACATAAACATAAAAAAAACATACATGCAGTCGAACATATTTTGTAAAACCATTTTGTGAAGTCGATTAATAAGTAATACCAATGGGTAATCTCACAAGGCATCGAGTACATCATTAACCTAATGCTCAAATTTGGAATTACGGATCTATCACGAAATAAATCTCTGAGTAGTGAACAAGCGAATGAATGAAATTATGTCGGTACCTTGCAAACAATAGGGTAATTAAACTAACTGCGACTTTAAACGCGATACATTAACTGATCCGGATTTTTGAGTACATTTTAACTAAGAGTTCAGTTTGCCGTGCGGATGTAGAGATTACCCGACCAGCCTTCGTATTGAACGAGGGATCGAGTCTCAACATCGCACTTTTATTTTTGCGCAGTTTTTTTTTTGTTCTTACCTTTGCTTTATTGTGAAAATTTATCACTCTTCGAAGGTCTTCGAAGGTCACGTTAAGCCGTCAGTAGATCAGAGTGGAACAGACCATATTATATGCATACTTGCTAAAACAAAGAAAGAAAGGCAAACAAATAATAACATGTAAAAATAAACCCTCCTCCCCATTATAGCTAAAAACATCTCAATTAGATCAGCTTTCAAACATTAATATATGCATCAAAATCAGTCTATTCGTTTGGGTGTTTCGATGCAAGACATACATACACACACTATAAACTTAAGAGTCGATTTTAACCCCTGCATTCAGGGGTTAAAATCGACTCTTTTGTGATTTACTTTTTTTAAGAAGCTATTTTCATCAACCCTAGATTACTACACAAGTGCAAAACCTTAGCTACTGTATGCAGGTATTGTGTCTTTGGCCCGTTTCGTAATAGCTAAATTGGACGGAAGGTACCTACTCCGAGATTTGCATCTTGATGTCCAGATTTGACGGCGGAATACTAATTTTGATTTACCGAATTGTTGGTCACGTAATTTTGTAGTAAATCATTTTGATGGTGATGAAAATGTAGATTTTGTCTTGCAGATCATTTCAGAGAAAGCTAGCTAAAGGTGTTTGCTTTTTTTTTGTAGTTGTAAAGGATTTGAATATATTTTTGAGCTTAGATATACATTATTGACCGAGTGAGCACGAAGCGCGAGCGAAGCGTCTCCGTTTCAGCTTGGGCAAAAATGCTTTCGTATGTCCGGCTGTTCTCGCACCGTCAGACTGTCTGCGCAGACAGCCGGCAGTCCGGCTGTTCACCTCTACAGGTTGCATTTCTCATCCGATCTAGACGAAAGTTGGTATACAGGCTCAACGAGTTTAACGGAGTTTCATAAAGGTTTGGTGAAAATCTGATGATGATTTTCGGCGTGATGAGCAGAATAGCTCCAGTACCGGTAGAATCAACCCTTTACCAAAAAGTTTGCGCTCGCGAGGTCTACTGCTCACAGAGCCACTAGTTATATTTTGGTCAGTTATTTATATATATTTTTTTTTTAATTGTATACCATAGAAGGATCTTAAATAATGTCAAATATCGCGTTCAATGTATAATGTTTGTTTAGGTCAAATTTTGCCAGCTGAATTAGAACCACTTCCTCTTATCCTACGGAGATGATTTTTTACAAGTTGATACAGTTCCAATGAGAATGTATTTTTATGGCAAGCATGACCTAAATCGACAGCCAGGATTAGCTCCAGTTAAATGAACTCTTCAACGGTTAACAGCACAGACACAACATTTTGTGAACGCATTTTAGTATGATAGCCAGTTTTAAAATTTACCATGACATGGTGTCCAGATAAAGGAACTCTTCAATGGTCAACAGCATAGACATAGAATTTTGTGAACCTGCGCATTTTATTATGATAGCGGTTTTAAGATTTACTACGACACGTTTGCTGAACTCAGGGGTGGGTCCTGACTAGGGTACTCATCAACGGTTAAAAGCACAGACACGAAATTTTGTATACGCATTTAATTGTGTTAGCCTCTTTCTAAGTTTTTCCATTACATGGCTACTGCATACAAGCTTTTTTAAACGTTTTTTTTACTTATTCTGTTTTATTTTTCTTTTGACACCTTCACCTACATACGTAGATATCATAAATTAATTTGATTTTGTTCACTTATCTATCTATATAGTAAAGCAATTAGTAACAAAAAGGCTGAACAAAAATGTCAAAAAAAATTGCCTAGTGTATATAAAATAAACTAGGTACTAAACAATTATTTTTTAAACTGTTTCTCTCTGTCTGTCTGTCAGTCTGTTTGTTTGTTCACGCATCACGTTAAAACTACAGTACAGATTGCGATACCATTTCCTTGTTGGATAGCTTATAGGTTTTGGCTTAAAAACTGGTGCACTTGGTATCTCAACCTAATGAAGTCGATTTTATCGATTGCTCGGCTTCTACGAGCAATCGATAAAATCGGCTTCATAAAAACTCTTTGAAGGCTGAATTTATTTTTGATGGTCGAGTATTGTTATTTTAGGTCATGTAATAAATAGCACATAGGGTAATCATAACCAAGAGAAATAAACGCGCGGGCAAAGCCGCGGGCACAGCTAGTCAAAAATAAACCACAATAGTTCATTGCTCTCTCTAAGAACTAAAAACTAAGCTATTTTATTTAGAAAAAATGTAGTAGGAGGAAGATTGTCAAAATATGCAATACTTCTTTGATCGGGGAAAGTTCAACCATGTATGCTACATTCAAATTATTTTTCGAAGAGCCATCCTTAGTTCATGACTATATAAATTATTATTGTTTTTTATGTATTAGTGTATTGCTTATAATGTATTCTATAGTTTTAGTTTTATTTATTCTTTCAATTTTAGTGTATAATTATAGTACCTATTTCTAATCACTTATAGTATCAATTTCTAATCACTTTACATTAGTTTTTTACTGCACCGCCACAATTTTTCTTGCACGTCCAGGTTGACTGGTAGAAAATGCTACTTAGCATTAAGTCCTCCTTGTACATTTTATTTGTGTGCTAAAGAATAAATAAATAATAATTTCTACTCAACTAATCACTAGTGTGCCCCACGACTTTGCCCGCGTGGACATATTACCGGGACATACTGTACCCTAATGTTGATCTATATATACGGAAGTCTTTATAGTGTACAGCACACTATAGAGACTTCCGTATACAAAATATGATCGAATTCGGTTTTGTTGTAAAAGCACCTTAAACAAAAAAAAAATACAACAAACAGACAACGTTATACTCTTATAACATGAAAGTACCAGTGGGGATTTATTAATTGTACAAACATTAAAATAGAAAATAACTTGTCGTTAAACCTCAACAAATTTTGAATTCAGTTAAAGATCAGTTTGAGTGCCTGATAGAGTTGGACTTAGCCCACTATACCACCCACATGTACGCACAAACCACAGACTAGCAAATACAGCCTGCCGGAACAACAGCCTCCAATTCCAAATACACAAACTGCGGCACTCTACCGTACGAAGTAAACAGATAGATCGCGCAGGACTTCTCTGTGGTGATTTAGCTATACAATCTGTAACATTAGATACCTATTAGATACCGGGGTGGACTATGCGGTTCGGGATGACGAATTACTTTAGTTTTACGAGTTTTAAGACTTCGAAGTTTTTATTCATGAATTTACTTTTAAAGTTTATGCAAAAATCACTGTACGTCAAACCCTATAGTAGCACAGAATAAATAATAATAATAATAATACTGCCTAGTAATCAGCTGGTAAAAAAAACAATATCGCTCTTGACCTTGAACTTGTGTACAGTGCCACCAACTTATCTCTGAACTGAATGGTGGCGTGAGTGTTCCAGTCAATCGATAAGTAGACCACTCAAAAAACAGAACAAGCAGCATATGTAAATTAAAAAACTTATCTAACTCTGTTTGACAATTCTAATTGACACAACTTGCGCATTGCGTAGTGGTAGTCGAATGTCATAGTCAAAATACGTCGAATAGAATTTTCTTTATTATTTTGTTGTGAATCTTTTTTCTACACGTCGGGAGAAAACGGGATGAAGTGAAGCGGTTCAAATACGGTGCGGTCTAGGAGGATACATTCATATTGAAATGCCTTATCAGATATTTAGATTTGTGATCAGTTTCAAGTGTTACATAAAATTGAAATTTTTTAAGGCTTCGGTGTTTTCTTCAGCGAACAGCGTGCTGAGAGATAATAGGCTGGCTGGAACCCACATCTGCTCGGATTGGTGAACAATCTCCACTTAACGGGGTATTTCCACCAGAGAGCAAGCGAGGAGAAGCCAGGCAACCTGAACCCACAGACGAAGCAGTTTGTATGTAAATACCTACTTTTTTGTGCTACGTGATTAGGGTCGGCGCAAATTTTTACTTTTGTATGGGAATTTTAAATACGATGTATTGAACCATTGCACATGTAAACTAATTTAGATGCTTGATTGAAATAAACCTGCTACGTACTCCGAAGACTATTCAGTGACACGTTGTATAGTCTCCTGTGAGCATCAAGGCTTGATGATTTTTCCTTCAAATTGAATTGACGTAATGATGAAAGAAGGTACCTACATGAAGGTTTAAAATAAATATTTAGTCACCACCACGTCTATATCGCTATAAAAACGAGTGAAGCATAGAAATGGGGGCTGCGTATTTGTGCGTGAGTGGATAATTAGTGATGTCTTGTGGTTTAGACACAATTTTATAAAATTTCATTACAAAAGACTGAAGAAGAAAAGATTAAAAGAAGAAAAAAAAATTGCCACAAAAAATAAAATATACAAAAATATAGTTAATTCACAGTAATACAAATTAACATATCTAAGCAGTACAAGCTATGCGAGTGTACCAAAAGGACCAGTGCTCAGCAAAAATGTCCAGTGCTAGACACTGGACGCTGGTTTTCAGAAAGGCCACGCGCGGATGATGTTAAAAAATAGAAGCGAATTTATTTAAAATACATAAGGGGTTATATCATACAAATATATTTACATAATAATAAAAAATATACATATAGATATAAAAATAATAAATACACTTAAGTAATTAAATAACATAAAAATACACAAATAATCTATAATACTGACTTAGAAAATAAGAAAAATATAAATTAACTATACAGAATTATAATGTTTTTGCTGATAGGCATAACTTGGTGTAAGTGTGTGGACGAGTGGATCAGCATGTCTTGCGTGCTTCACTTTCGATTAAGAGTACAGTATTGCGACTATTAGTAGAAGGGCAATCGAGCAGGTCAAATAGTTCGTAGAACCAATAATTAGAGAAAATTTCGAATGGCGAAAACAGACGAAACAAAGAAAGAAACGAAGGAATGGAATGCTCTGCTCTCGTCAGTGTTTCCGGTAAAATATAACCCAGGTGTGTTCAAATCAAGAGTGAATAGATATCTACTAGGCAAGCGTGCTACACCTTCGACCGCATCATCGCTTTCCATCAGGTTACATAGTGGTCAAACGATTGCCAAGACAGAAAAAAACAACAGAATATGGTGTTAGTAATTTTGACGTGGACGGGCCAATCAGGTTACATAGTGGTCAAACGATTGCCAAGACAGAAAAAAAACAGAATATGGTGTTAGTAATAATGACGCGGACGGGCCACCCACAAGAGGGTCGACGACGAGTGGGAGTCGTGGGGAGCCGCTATACAGCGACCAACGCATGTTGTGACCTTCTGGGGGGAGGCCTTTGTTCATCTGCGGAAATCTACCGGCTGATGATGATGGACTATTCCAACTTGTTCTACTTTTAGTTCTACGACAGAACAGAATGGACAAAAAAAAAGTGCGATTTGTTCTACTGATCAGTGTGACATATTGGATCCAAACAAATTGTATATTGGCTTTCCATGTTGTTCTACCAGTAGAACTACATGGATACAAAAAAACATTCTACTACTCCATGCGGTAAAACAGATAGGAAATACTGTTCCATTTTACTGAGGAGAATGAGGAAGCGGCCTTGGTTCGTCCCGAACGAGACCTAACTATGTGGTCTGTGTAACTAAAACCTTGATAGATAGGTACTAGGCGAGCATAAACATGGTAGAGGTAGGTAAATTTTAATACGAGGTCATAGTTAATTTAATTGAGAAACAGGAACCCTAAATTTAAATTATCTATACTTCTCATAGACAACTGCATATTACTAAAGATCAGATATACTACTACATAGAAGTTTTCTTTGCAGTTTGATATCTATGTATCGCAGACAAATTTATTGTTTCTTGTATTCCAAATCCAATGAACCATTTAACTTTCACATGTAATATGAGGATATATTATTTAGATTTGATCTGAATTGACTCGATAACGTTTTATTTTTTCCGCACGTTTTTCTCCTGATGATGTCAAGAGCCTGACTAACCTTGATACCAGAGGCCACCTGCACTAGTCTACTTCATCTCACAAGAAAACGACGAAAATGACAAATAATTTACTAGGCGGGATTAATTTGCTATGCTAGTTCATTGCGCTTTCGTGTAATCATTTATAATAAATAGTTGACCGAGCAAGCGCGCAGTGCGGGCGAAGCGTCTCCGTTTAATTTTGGGCAAAAATGCTTTTGTATGTCCGGATGTCTGTGCTCCTTTACAGGTTGCATTTCTCAACCGATCTAGATGAAATTTGATATGCAGGTTAAACAAATTTTAGATTTTTTTAGTTAGCGGGGATTTTTGATTGGAGTGGTACTTCCCTCAAAAAGGGAATCTATGTCAATAATCTCCGCCTAATCTATAAGAATATCTCCGCCTTATTAGATCCGATTTCAATGGGTTTTTTTTTAATTTAAAATTAATATATTAATGTAAGTCTCAAAAAAAAATTGGTGAAGATTTAATGAGGATCTTCGGTGTGATGATCAGAATAGTTCCTCAAAATCTCAAAATGCAGTAATTTGCTCACTTTTAGATTTCTATCAGTGGAATCAGCCAGTGGCAGCTGGTGTACCTTGGTTATTAATATTAGTTTTACAATAAGGTAACTAGATGGTGCTACTGTGCACCGCTAGATTGTTTTCAAAAGTTTGTGCTCGCAAGGTCTACAGCTCACAGAGCCACCAGTATAATATAGATTTCAATAAAAAGTGTAAGTAGGTTTGTGAAATTATATTCCTAGTAGATCCTGATATTATCTTATGTCTATCCACACGGTGCATGATCGTCTTCTGTAAAAACCTTAAAAGAAAATCCGCAGTGTTCTGTGGTCCAGCAAACACGTAACAATTCTCTCTGTGTCCTGTTAGTACAATCTGTACACAGTCACCTAGTTCGTGCTGTCGGTAGGACAATGGCCACCAATTAGGAGACCATGTTCCGCCCACCGCGTTGCATCTACGATTCAAATGATTCCAATTTTCTCCACGTTGCCCGTACTGTTAGTTATTCTACGTGCACATTGACATACGCAGGGCTGTGTTCGGTTAATTTAGTTGAGTTGTTTCTACTGTTGTTAACTTGACAACATTGAATACGGTCTTTAAATAGAATATATGTTTAATTTAATATGTTAAGCAACGAGCAATAAGAAAATTATAAATGATTTGATAAACCTCACGTTTTAATAAACCTTACGTTTTAACGTATGGATTTATACGTCAACCTTGAAATATATTAAAAATATATTATTAAAAATATATTTCAAATAAAAAATAAATAAATAAATCTGGTTACTGTTCTATTTAGGATCGACACTTTGGGAACAAATTCAACGGTGCCCATATTATTTTTAGTGCCTAATTTAAAAAAATTTTTAGTCAGATCTCTGAAAATCTTAGCCATATAGAAAAGGAAATGACCTGACCGTAATATGAGATGGAATTCAACATCAGCGCAGCAGCGCGACAGTATGTAGACTACTGGACTATGCGGTAATATAAGGTACATTTCAATTTCAATTAATTTATTGCAAAAACATATGTACTTAAATAAAAAACACAGGCATTAAGCTACATGTGTGGATATATGCTATAAAAAGGACGGCGAGTGCGATAAGGGAGGCGAGTGTGTAATGATCAATGCACACGCGTTTAATACGACGTTTCTCAACACACTTGCGAGGAAAAAACAGACTTGTATTTTTATCAACTTTTAATTATCATTAAGAAAGTACTATTCTCAAAATGATACCGAACAGTTTTTGTTGGCATTTCTCTCTAGATTTTGGAGGCAACAGGCTATCAGTCGTGTTTCGTGCATCGATTTGTTTTTCCGGCGAAGTCAAATCTACGTATAGCTCTTCTTCCCTAGGTGAAGTATATTTCGGCACTGATGCAAGCGCCATGATCTTGGATAACTGAAGTTACTGCAGGTGTATTAGTTTCCCTACGTCGAAAACGTTATCAAATATTTATAGAAAATGGCGCGCTGATTTTGTTTTTCCAGCGCGCCGCGCTAGCAATGCGCACGCAATTGTTTAAGGCACTAGCAAAAACGACATACAGTCTATATAAAAAAATATAATATACTCAAAATAATGTTTTGAATACACAAACTAAGGTAAATATGTAGTGTAAAATATATAATTTGATGAAACGATGATAATTTTGATATATCATATATAACCTTAAATAGTTTATTGAATCACAAAAATATTAATTCTTTTTAGACATAAAAACTCTTTGCGGAGATTGAAAAAAAAACCGTAAAGTAATAGCACTAGTGTGGTAATCAAAAATAAAAAACTCTAATGTTTATTACACACTAGTGTATTTTATTAAAATTAATTATGAACCTAAATGCGTTGCCATAAGAGTCACATTACGAGCAAATGTGTTGAAAAATATTTTTCATTTGAAATCGTATAAGCTTTAATACTAATATCACAGTTTATTGTTACAGCGATAGTAGTCTAGTGTTTTACTATTGCAACTTATAATTTAACGATACCGGGTTCGGTCCTAGGCTCCGTACCAATGACTTTTGTAAGTTATGTATTTAATCGCTCTGTGCTTCATTGGGCACGTTAAGCAGTCTGCCCCGGCTGTTATTGATTAATCAACAACAGTCGTTAATCCATGTCAGAGGCCTTCGGGTGGCCTGATAAACTCTTACACTAGAGACCAGCACTTCCTCATACGACAAGCATGCGAGTGGTGCGAAGCTGAAGTTTTGTTCCATTCCAACGAAGTTCTAGTTTCAAATGCTAAACTAAAGTATTTCAAGAGTTATCTCTCAACGTTTTTAGAATATTATTTAGCAAAAAACATCCGCAGACACTTGATTACTTTTCTGTTATAAGATGGGCTAATAAAAACAAATAATAAAAAAAACAACAAAAACACGACTGAAAAACGAACTACGAGTAAAAACTCAAAAACAAGACATAAATTAAATTGTCATTGCAGTCGGGGGACCTCCTAGATTAAAAGTGTTCCACAGAACTGTCCCCCGACTGCAATACTTTATACTTTTTAGAAACAAGTTTTGAGTTATGGCAATAATTTATATATTTTTGAAATGTGCTCGTCAACCTCTTCAATTTGATACCCTAATTGTAAAATTCGTTATTTTTTCGCATTTCATAATGGAGCGGCAGTACAATGAATTAAAAAAGCCTATGTTACTGGGCATGATGTAAGGATTCTAACGATACCCCATACATGAAAGTCTGTTCAGGAATTAAAAGATATGGTGGAATAAAGAAACTCACATACATAAATAATTACATACAAAAATACAAGAATCTTAACAACATTACACTCCTTTTTTGGGCAGTCGAGTAAAAAGCACAAATTATTAGGGTTGTTTTGGACAGGTGGAAAGGTAGGTAACGAAGTTCGGGCCTGATGTAGTCGATGGACTCTCGCCGTTATGAAATGTGCCAGCGGATGGTTCACTCTTATGACGATCAGCGTATTTCAACCTTAAATACGAATTTTATTGTCCTACTGTTTATGATCCAGTCAGGAATTCAACACTAAACGATCTTCTACCTACTTCTAAGGTTTAAAGAGAGTAGATATACCATGAAAAATATCATATACCATGTAGAATACGAAACCATTTTATATCCAAAAGTTCATCTTTGAGTGTGCATTCAAAAAATAATTTCAGCAAATGCTGTACAGAATGCAAAATTTCATGCTGAAAGGCTATAATAACCATCTTTCATTTCTGAAGAATGGTAATTATAGCCTGATGGAGTTGGGCGTAACACTATCTATAGCTATTAGCCAAGCAAAGTGATGGTAGCTGGAGTGACATGTGCAGCGAAGTTATCAAGGCAAGGAAGCAGCATTGGCCATCCGGCTAGATGGGTCGAAGATATAATACTGATCGCAGGTCAAATTTAGCTAGGCACCGATACGTGCCTTATAGAACAACGTCTGTTATTGCTTTTTTCCCACTTTTTGTAGAACTTAGTTTACCTAGTTAATCAAATGGTTTGCTACTCAAGAAATGGTAAATGACATAACACAATTTATTAGTCTGCATATGATAATGTGAAGAAAAACCCGAAAATATCGCAAAAACAAACATTTTTAATGAATTTTTTTTTGACACATTTAAATAAATAACTTTAGAGTCTAAAATTCCAGCCGAAGCGAGAGAGCCCCTTCATCCACGGCAATATCTATGCGTGCATACTTCCATACCTTCGATGGTCCCAAATTGAATGGCCAACGTTTTTAGGTAATTGAAATCCGGACTTGGAAGATTAATATGCCGTCCCAGGCATGCGATGGCTTTGATGGTGGACTAATATTTTCGTGCAGGGATTCGGGGTTTACGGTTTTAGAATGTTTGGTCAAAAAATTATATCATCTTTAGTTTTAGGCTCTGTGAAGTTTTTGGCTGGTTGGTAGGTAGTAAAGCTTATGACCATCTCTCTGAAAGTAGGCCTGAAACCTGAAACAGGATCGGAGCAATTTTCCAACATTTTTATCTGTGAATACCGAAGAGTCATAAGCCCGAAGACGTCTACTCTGAACATGAACGTTCCAGACAATGGGGGGTTATTTCTAAAAGCTTTTATTTAACTTCACTTGTATGGTATCTATGTATTTCTGTTTGTTCTGGAATCTTGAAGCTCTAATTTCGAGCGCTTACTGATTACCTATCTTGCTAAACCTTTCAGGGTAGCTCACAACCCGAGGACAATGCATTTATAAATATATATATATATATTTAAAAAAACTTAAAAATTGCCAAAGAATTTATATAAAGAAAATAAACTTTAAAAAGCACGTAGAAGATGTTTTTTTTATAATCACCACGCTTGGCTGGTGGCTTGGTCATAGCTGAAGTTGGTGTTAATAGACAGGGCAATTGCTGTTACCAATTTCCTGAATTCCCTTTGCTGGTTCTCTCCGCGGGATGAGGAGTACCTATTATGTATTATGCTAGAGCCATCATCACAAGGCCAGTTCCACAAGTCAATATCTGTAAGTACTCACGTATGTACCCTCTATCTATAAACACTTAAGTAGTAGTTATATTATACACGTAGGTATATGTATTAATAGTAATAGTATTCGATATTATTGCAAGGAATCTATTACTTTCCAAATTAAAATAGGCACTATTCCGCATTAAAAACATCACAATACACCGATGTTAACCGATAATACTTGCTATCATTCTTTCGGGTGTAATATTTTTTTTATCAACACTCATATCATAAAATCCGGATTATGAACTCAAAATCGGTGGCATAATGATATACATTACGCATGGCACGTCAATAATAAGAAATATATATATATATACACCACTGTTTTTTGTTTTTTGTACCTTTTGTTATAATATATATATTTTTACCATTAAAGCACCGGTAGGCTCCACACCTACGAGGGTTTTCGTCATTTATTATCTATAGCGGCGCGTGTTAGACCGTAGGCACGCGAATTCACTGTGGACTGAATTTTGGCGCCATAATTTACTTTAACTTAGTACCTAACCAATTTTATGTGATTTATTATGTTGATCAAATATTTTATCCTGATTAAAAATGTGACAAAGATGTGTTAAGCGTGTGAAAACAGTGTTCGTGAGGAGAATTTGACTCCACCTGACATCACGGAAACAGCAACGAGCAAGTCAAACGAGCTTTTACCAGAAAATTCACGAATATATTACGACATTTTTTTCATTAAGTAAGTGTAAGTTACTATTGCATGAGTTTAGATAAAGTAGTGTATGAAACGGCACATAACTAGTTATTAAAACACCCGAGTGATTCTATAAAGAAACTCGCCTACGACACAGAATAAATAATAGTACAAGTACATACGGCTCATTTTTGAGTGTTTTAATACCCCTTATTATGAAACCGTTTCATAAACTACTATTCTGTCTATCTACTCACGTAACTATCTAAATAGGTCATAATTATGTAAATTTTAACGAACCATTTATCACCAACTACCAAACACTTTCAAAAATTAATCACCAAAGTACCAAATGAGCACTTTTCAACGCAACCTATCACTCTAACGAAAGTATTTCTACCTACCTACCAAGAATAGTTTATCATACGTCACCCTAATATATTACTTTTGGAACTACCAACATTCATCTTGTTGTACCTAACAGTATACCGTCTTAATTACCGTTTAAACGGTGGTAACTATAAATCTTTGGACGGTAAAAAATAGTTTTAGTTGTGATTAGTTGGGTCGGGTTTTTAATGTTTTTTTTTTTAAGTTTCTGATTAAAAACAGTTCTGGGAGACAATACGTGGCGTAGTATTATAATTTATTCCTTATCGTGGCGTTTGTATGTACTGTGACTGTAGCGCGAATGAGAGAATCTGCTAACACGTGCTACACAAACGCCACGATAATCTACTGTGCTACAGTCTGCGCATGTCTCTCTATCTTTGTTGTTGATGCACTTGAAGTGCGACGGTGGGAATGTAGCTGAGTGGGCGCGTTTGCCTGTAGTTGTATCTAGTCCAGTCTTTGTTTGCGTGATATTTTCTCCTTTAACCTAGTTAAATGTTTTATTAGGTTTTTAATTTGTGATTGCAATGCCGGATTTCGTCAACGGAATTAACCATTGTCATATGTATATATTTAGTTCCGCATTCCAACAAGTAATATTTAAAAGATCGTCTAGTCCGTCCGTCTTTCCGTCTGGCCAGGATGAAACTTTTTTTTGGAGCACATCCTCTCTTTTAGGGAGCCATGCTTGTGGAGCATGTTGGAAACTCGTAATCAAAACTATTTCGGGTATGTGTCCTTTGATGAAAGCCTTTTGAGTTATGAATGAAAGCTGTGACCACGGAATTCTTGGAGATGATGAACTTGAGCATGGTACATGACGGGTAAAAGCTGACGTGGAATAACGTTGACAAAATAAAAAACGAAATAAAAAAACGGCGAATGCTCAATGTTTTGTTACAATTGTATGCTTCAGAGGCTCAGTACAGACGAGTGCGCATAACCGGGTTTTCGTATAGAACAACGATACCTACAGGTACGGCATGTATTGAGCCTTTAAGGTTGAATGTAAGAGATCACGTTTTACGGTAAGCCTGGTCATTATACTTTAGTTTTAAAATTGATCTTCTGCACGGCATATTTTTGTAAGCTGGAGTAAAGCATTTTCTATCTATCTGTCTATCAAACCTGAATGATGCGTGGCCAACACGCACTTGGCCACATATTTTACGGTACTTTTACTTAATACTAGCTGTGCCCGCGGATATGCTCGCGTGGACTTTTCTGGGATCCTGTCTCTGGTTGTATTCCAAAACCAAAAGTACTAATATACCAAATTTCAAAAACTTTGTTCAGACGATAAATATTGTTTATCTATTGCTCTGCTTCTCATCGGATTGAGATACCAAGTACATCAATATTGAAGTAAAAACTTAAGCTAAACAACAGTAAAAACCGTATCGCAGTCGGTCCAGTAGTTTTTACGAACATAGATTCGTCAGACATACATAAACACCATTTTAAACAAGAAAAACGCACAATGAAATAAATTATAGTTTAAAAAACTTAAAAACATGCTTTTATAGAAAATTTAACTATATTATTGCATTGTCATCGGTCTTTGACAGGTGTGCAAAATTTGAATGAAATCTGACCGTTTAATGTTCGTTTAATAGCGTCCAAAGGAGTCGGTTACAAACATACAAGTGAAGCTAATATAAAGCGTGTAAAAAAAAAGACTACGATGATACTGAATTTTGATTAATGTCATATCATATTGATTAACACTAATTGATTGACTTAATAATCATTAAAATCAGTCTACGCGTTTGGTCTATATATCGCCACAAAGGAATAGACATACATACATAAATACGTAAAGACACAGGCTGATAAACATATTATTACACGGGGCCTTTGCATTGCGCAGTCTGGTAAAAATGCATTTTTTTATTATCTTCATTGTACAGACTTTTTGTTACAACAACCCGGATTATTAACATTATTATCCAACCCCTTTCTAAACCAATACGGTGAATCCAGATGTCATTTAGGAAAATTGTAGAGGCAATCTTGGCTTTTCTCATATATTTTTATATTTCAGCAGGTTTTTCATTTTTCATAAAAGCTTGAGGTAATTGGCGTATGCGGGATCCAGCTGCGCCTTTTGACTTCGGGAGCCTTTATTGCCGTTTTCTAGAGGGTTCTGTACATTGAAATTTATTAAGATTATCACTCACTATTATTGTGATACGTGTGTACCTACTCAAAAAAATAGCAAGGGTACTTAACTTAATTTTTAAAATACTTAGGAGTACTCAAAATAAGGTTTTTGCTATAGAGCACATTGAAAGAACTTGCAGACCAAGGCAATGGTGAAGGCGATTCGTTATAATATATATGTATATAAATAAAAATGAAATGCCATTCGTTGGTAAGCGCATCACTTGAGTTTTCAAGGCTGGACCGAAATTTTGATATTCAAGAAAGAAAAATCCCAGAAAATATACAAAATAGGTAAAACTAAAAGTCCTTTTTTATGGGGTTTTTTTTTATGAACTCAAACTTAACTTGTATGTTTCGTTCGAAATTAGAGACTAAACTAACGACGTTCGATACTCATGTTTCACCTCCAGGCACGTCACAGGTAAGCAAAATGTTCCGAACGATGGGTATTCGTACTTTTCATCATCAACAAAATCATACTAGCGAGTGAAACTGTGGGGCGCAGCTAGTATTAAATATATTTGTTGAAAAAGGTTTTCAGTTTGACGTGTATGTAATAATTATACATAGGTATACATTATCTATTTTTTTGTAACCTTGAGGTACCTACTTTTTTAAATGATTTTAGCGTTAAATCCTGTTTAGCGAGAACATATCCGATAAATTTCGAAAAAATAATTAAATCCGGACGGGGTTCGAACCCTTATCATTCCGTGCTTCTGCGCGGCTCATGCCTTGCCCAAGTCAGCTACCATAAAAGGTACTACATCATTCAAATTTTACGCCTACTTATTTCTTAAATAAATATTCATCAAATGATTGCCAGCGCTACCCCAAATTATGTCGATCCCAATACCTCCAGCATGAGCCAAACGTCAGCAAATATCACCGTCAACGAGTGTACAGCAAACATCAATGCGTTTACTTAATTGAATGCTTAATCACTGTACGGTGAAGCCCGAGTAACCAGGACTAGAATCGTTTGGACTCGAGATATATCTCGACGTCAGAAAAACAAATTTTTCAGTCAAATAATTCTTGTTATTATGAGTAAGACGCTGTACGCTCTTAATTTTTTTACTGCTCATCCAGGTGCAGTTTGAGTGGGAGAGGTAATGCAGCTAAAGAGTCAATTTTAGATAAATTGAATGATTTCGATATCGAACGTCGTCATGCGGTATGTATCAAATAATCTAGATTAATTAAAAAACTAGGTATCTTTTAAAAAATAACAGGTCAATATACAAACAGTTAAAAAAAACATGTATACTAAAAAGAGAAACGCTCCAAAAAAATGTTGTTTCAGAAAATATAATATAATTGAGTTTTCCTTAAGTAATAATCTAGTTAAAAGACTAGAGAAATGCATATAAAATATTAACTGTGCCTTAATTATTAGTATTACATACTAGCTGTGCCCTCGGCTTCGCCGCGTGGTAATTTTTCTAGGTTAAAAGTACTCTATGTGCTATTGATCGAAATTCCTTCAGCTGTCAAGTTTTTTATCGATTGCTCGGCTTCTACTCATCGGATTGAGATACCAAGTACCTCAGTTTTTAAGCCAGACCCTAAGCTATCTAACAGTGAACAATCAATCAGTGCATCGCAATCGGTTCAGTAGTTTTTTCATGATGCACGATCAAATATTCAGAAAAACAAAAAACCAAACAAACAAGCAGACCGACTCGATTTAAAAAAAATGTTTTATGCTTATTCACAGCTTATTTTAAGTACCCTGAACCATTTTTTATAAGTTTCATTGTACAGTTTTTTTCGTTCTTATTGCTTTAGTATAAGTACTAGCTATGCCCGCGTGGTCAGTTAATTTAAAAGTAGCCCATAAGTGTTATTCCAGGACCAAAATAACTTATGAGGTACATATCTTCAGAATTCATTCAGTTGTCAAAAAGTTTTTAATCGATTGCTCGGTATCTAATCATAGGACTGAGATACTAAGTACTCCAGTTTTTAAGTCAAACTCTAAGCTATACAACAGTGAAAACCGCATCGCAATCAGTCCAGTAGTTTTTACATGATGCTCGAATAAACATACAGACAAACAGAGAGACACGATTTAAAAAAAATGTTATGTTCTTGTTCGGTAGCGTGGTGGAGAGAAGGAGGCGAGAGCATTTTTAGAACTCCATAACCAACCATCCCCCGCACCTTCTCTGCCTGCTTCCACACTGATATTTTCATTTAGTTGAAATGATCAAATAGCTGTATAGAATCTCTAAACCAAATGTTGTTAGAAAATAATGAACAACAGATTAGCTAAACTAAATTTAAAACTATTTTAGTTTAAATATAAATAAAAAACGGCTAAAAACTAACAAAATAGCAGATCGTAAATACTTTAGCCTTTTTTATTAGTATTTAATATGAATTTTACTCGCGTTATTTTAGTTTAGTTTAATGTTGTGATTTTAACAAGAGAATTAACACCAATTTTTTATCAAGTTTACTAACATTCGACTAATATACATTATCTAGTTTCGAAGAACAAATAAAATATATAAAGACGTCAATCTGCTTATTGGAAACTACACACCTTTGTCGTAACTCCCGGGTACATGTTTATGCAAGGCTGTATTGCGTATTCGTTGTATTGTTACAAACGTGGAGGGAAGTGTAAATATCGTATGTGTTTAATTGAATTTTACATTAGGGTTGGTTCAGCGGCGCGTCGAGTGTCGCGTTTGGGGAAAGCGAAAACAAGCATACCACACATGCTGTCTACAAAGTGTACAAAGTTGCAATTCACGATTGGTATATTTTTAGTATTTTGTGTAGGACGCCCACCGGACAGGTTGAGTGACGACCTACGAATGGCGGCTGGCAGAAACTGGATGAGAGGAGCCGAAGATCGGGCTCTGTGGGCTCTCATTGGGAGAGGCAGTGGACGAGCACGGGCTGATGATGATGATGATATTTTTTAAGCAGAAATGTTTGTCCGGTCTAAGTTTATTGTATAGATTCATGTGATACAAATAAATTAAAAGTAATCAAACGTTCAATCAGGAACTCTCGTGGACTCATAAAATAGCCAAACATACGAGTATAATAAATATATTTTTACTACAAAAAGTTCCACAGCGTTATGTAAGCCCGTATACACCGTGTCATAATCTGTAAATCTGGGTTCACTGGACACTAGCCCCCTTACTTATAAAAAGTTATGCAATGGTTATGCAATGATTAAGAATTCCGCGCAGTACATTATTGTACTGCGCAGTTTTACTAATCATTACTTAATCATTGCATAACTTTTTATTAGTAAGGGGGTAAGTTATTATTTTTTCAGCTCATGTTTCATTATACATATTTTTTCAGTAAAAACTATAAGTACGTATAAAATTCAAAACATCAAACTACAAGTAGTAAATGTGTTGGAGGCGATAAATGTGCATAATTATTAGATATATATTTTCCCGTCGATATACAATGTCTTGCGCTATAATAATATACACTTACGTTAAATATTTCATGCAAACCACGTCGAGTAATGTCCGAATCAGACATTTGCAGTATTCACTGAATGTGTATCGGTGCAATAATGACGCTGTTCCAGTTATGTTTCCTGGCATTTTGCTTCGGCCAATGTTTGAGCCAACGTTAACATGTTGAGTTTTGGTATACTAACGTTAAAAAGTCATCATCATTTTCACACTTGGACTGAAACATTCTGTCAGAGAAAGTAAGACATAATGTTGGCTTAGATACGGCACGCTGATATTTCCTATGAGCAGCTCTACATTTTAACAATTTATAATTGAAAAAATACAAAAACAAGAGTTCCTTATAAAAATCCAGAATCTTTGTAAATGGCACTTCATGATAATGATTATTCTTACGCTTACAATTGTTAATATTACTTGTTATGAGAAACGATCTGATCACTATCTAAGAGAACCATTATCATAATAAATCAATGACTCAAAAATACCAATAGTACATATTTATCAAACACTAGCTGTGCCCGCGTATTAAATGATAAAAGGTATCCTATAAGTTACAAAAATATGTTTTGATGTATTAGCGAGTACAACCAATCAACCAAAATTTTCCTTAATTTTAGCTCTCACATTACTTTTTCCGGAATGAATGTTTCTTATGTTCATCTCTGAATTGTACACTACTTACGTTCAAATTTCATGGACATCTATTTATGCCTTTAATATATATATATATATATATATATTTTTTTTCCCGGTCCTAAAGTGTTCTATTTTAGTCTTTATCTATTTGTAACATTTCATAGCAAGGGCTTCAGTCGTTTCCACGCGAATACCACCAAGCTTCCATCATTTTCCTGATTTCCCGTTTTCACTTACCTTTTTACGTGATAAACGTTTTTTTTTCTCTGTGTTGTACTTACAGTACCTATAACACTCATATGTTCAAAGTGTACTTACTCAACTTAATGTTGAGCCGTTTTGGACTGACGATTTTCCCGAAGATTTTTTTTATTTTTTCCGGAATGAAAATATTCTATTCTTATACTATCTTTTCATATTAATTTCATGTTAATTGGTTTAGCCATTTTGATTTAAAAGCGAGTAAAACCAATATACCAAAAAAAAAACATTTACCGTGTGAACTTTCAATTTTCGGGGATTAAATGGATCCTATACCTTTTTTTATCCTTTTTTTATTTTTTTAAGGGCTTTACCATACTGTACTGTATACTGTACCTAGAGTACCTGCCTACCTAGGTATACTTAAAACTTCATCATAGCTGTTTTGAAGAGAAAGCGAGTAATCGTCATTTTCCCCTTTACCCGGAGCAATTTACACTTTTCCGGTTTATAAAGTACCCCACATTGGTTTCTGTTGTAAACAGTATATACAAACACATATTCATCAAAATTGGTCCAGGCGTTTGGCTTGAAAATGCCCCAAACACACAAACAAACAGACAACATTTCACTTTTATATTTTAGTAGGGATTGGGGTGTGGATTTTTTATAATATTATCTAAAATAATGTTGGAACCAACATTGGACCAACTACACACCCCGCAGCTTCAAATTACTTCATGCATTCTCACGTGGTTCCCATTAAATAAAGGAAACGCTGAGAATATCCTTGTTCGTAGCTATTCAATTTTATGTCGGTTTGATATTTAGAGCATGATTTGAAATTCAACAGCGGCTATTTGAATTCATGACTCTATTGCGGTTGGCTAACTTTTTATTAGATTGTACTGGTTCTGTATTCTATATTTAACGTTGGATATTTAACGTTGGTTGCAACTGATTTCATATATTTATGTAAATTAAAAAGGAAACAACGAAAATGTTAAGGCATATCTATTTTCAATTAACCCGTATTTGAATTTAAAAATACCTCTCCTTAATATATTTTTTTTAGTTAATTACTGTCATTTAAAAATACCTTCCAACATGTTCAACCAAATGCAATTTATTTTAATTAAAACTACCCACTGACAAATTCACGTGACTTTTTGGAAAAATGCTTCACATACTTCAGTACCAATTCTTGGCAGGAAATATTTAAATGCCTATCTCGAAGCGATCTGCCGACGAGTAAAATCTGAGTCACGTCTCTGAGGCGACGTAACGAGATGCACAGCAATAATCGTTTGACAGAGCCCTTAATTTAGACGGTGGAGTAAGGGGAAAAGTTGTTATAGATTTTCAATTATTGTTTATATAAAAATTTGTACATCCAACTACGATTGGGTTTACAAAGTTGGTATTATAATCGCTCCTTGCTCTCGAGATTGATATTCATATTTCTCTGTATTTCATATTCCCAATCTAGAGTATCTCGCGGTAATGTTATCAATCAATGCAAAAATTTCAGCTAAAAAAATTATAACATAACTATATAAGACATATATAGGATAATATGGGAAGGTTTTAATAAAGCACAGAGGATTATGTCTATTTTTTAAAAGCTTTTATTTAACTTCACTTGTATGTATCTATGTATGTATTTTGTCTGTCCTGGTATCTTACAATTAAAATTTTGAGCACTTCCCGATTAGCTATCTGGCTGAAACTTTCAGGGTAGCTCACAAACCGATGACAAAGAAATAATAAAAAAAAAACTGAAAATCAACAACCTAAAAACGCAACATAAATATTTATTTTTCTTTCAATTTGTTCTTAGAGTGATGTGGCTGGTTGGAAACACTACATGTGTATAAGTATCAATTTCTTCAGACTAGGCGCTCGTAAAATTATGATTGAACTTCACTTACAGGTAAGTTCGTTTAATCATTAAATATATTCTAAATCATATTCTTGGATGAAGTTAATAGTAATTCTACCCAAGAATATGATTTTGAATTTTTATACCAGATAGGAAAAGATCAACATAACCAAAAATCAGATAGTTCTGATCTAGACATAATATATCCACGTCATCTTGGATACTTATTTACAACGTAAAGAAACGAGCGAAACCATTTCCAAGATGGCGAGATGACCGCAATAATTATTATAAGTCAGCTATAGTCTGTACTAGAGCCTACTGATATTAATTATTGCTCTCTAAAAATAACTTTCTGTTTATATTTCATAAGTTACTAGTTTTCCCGCCCGCGACTTCGTACGCGCAGACTATTGTTTATCGCGAAAAAAAAGCATCCTAATTTCTTCTAGGATATTAAAAACCAATGCAAAAGTAGGTATGGCACCAATGCGCTTGATGTTTTTTGACAGATTTGTTATTTTGTTTCCATGCCACAGACTATTCTGTGATGGCAACCGTTCCTTACAGTGATTACTCAACATTTTCTAGTTTTATCGCGAAAATTTTAAATTTTCCGGGATAAAAGTATTCTATGTTTTATTCTAGGGTATAAGCTATCTTCATTCTAAATTTCATCAAAATCCTTTCGGCCCTTATTGCGCGAAAGCTCCCCAAATAAACAAACAAACAAACAGACAACGTTTCACTTTTATATATTGATATGGATTGTGCTTTTGGGCGATAAATCCAGTATTTTATTTTTATCTGTGTGAGTGTGTGAGTGCTCTTGAATTGGGCCAAGCTCTAAAACTTAAATGAAATATGCCATGCCACTGATATTCGACGAACGAATGCTAGGAACGTGACGTTGGTGGTCCTTTTAGTTTTTAATCTAACCAATATCTTGACTTTAACATTCTGGTTAAGATTTGGAATAATCACATTTGAACTTCTTTGGTCACATTCCGTTAATTTGAAGCGTCGGACTACGCTTCGAATTGCTTCACTTCGCGCTTCGAATAAATGTAGATTCGAAAGTGCTTTCGATCTACATTTATGCGTTAAGGAATTCAATAACCTGCGATCTTCAACTTGAACATAACTTATTTTTTGCACATGAAACCTTTTTGACCGCTTACAAGCCGGATATCTTCCAGTCTTGAGTGAATTGGGCCTCGCTGTTCACGCGGAAAATAATGATAATTATGTTTGCATTTATGTTCTCATTTTTATGTAACACTAGTTTTCCTGCCATCGCGAGCCATTCCTGCCATACTGATTATCGAGAAAAATGTATCCTATGTTCTTCTAGGACATTAAAAACCAATGTAAATGTAGGTATAGCACAAATGCTATTGAAGTTTTTTGACAGACTTGTTATTTCATATTCATGGCAACCGTTCCTCATAGCGATTAATCAACATATTCCAGTTTTGCCGTGAAAACTTACAATTTTCCGTGTTAATAAGTATCTTATGTTTTATTCTAGGGTATAAGCTATCGCCATTCCAAATTTCATCAAAATCCATCGAGCCATTTTTGCGTGAAAGCTCCCCAAACAAACAGACAACGTTTCACTTTTATATATTGGTATGGATGTACTGGTGTCGGATGATATCTTCTGTAACTGCTTTCTCTATCCTCGGCTTCATCGTCGCTTATCATCAGACGAGATGTTGGTCAAACTAAGAAGGTCACTTCACTCGTTTGTTAAAAAAAACGAGTGAAGCAAAGCAAATGGCGGCTGCGTAAGTGTGCGTGATTAGATAATTTGTGGTGTTTTATGGTTGATACACAATTTGATCACAAAATACTGCTTTTTCGTGAGAATGTAACAGAATTACCATGACTAATAAAGTAGAGATCTTGCTGCGATGTGGCGGCCGATCGGCATAACATGGTGTGTGCGAAAGACTTGTGCGTACGAGCGGATCGATATATCTTGGCTGTCACGTCTTTTTTTAATCTTCTCGGGTCAAACATAACTTTAAGCAATAAAAAAGGTTAGCTGCCGTTATTATGTTTTGGTAAGTAGGTATTATATATTATGTATTATATATTAGGTACTATGCATCTCAAAATTAGGTACCATTAACATGAATGGCATTGGAATACTTGCTACTATTTCAGTTCTATTCACACTTGGCGAATTTCAACTAACTGTAGAAGTTTTGTTTTATCTGCCTTCCTGATTATGGTGTTGAGCAAATAAACTCCCCCATTTTTTTACCCTTTTTTGGGTTCCGTAGTCAATCAAGGAGCCTTTACAGTTCCGTCATATCAGTATGTCCGTACGTCCGTATGTCCATCTGTATGTCAGTCTTTTTTTCAAACATTATTATAACTTCAAGGTTGAAAGGCACAGTTATAACGGGTGTTTTTTTAAAGGAATAGAAATTTAAGTTGGCAACACTTTTTTAACTGGCGGCCATTTTGTCAGCTGTCAAGTGATTTATGTTTAGTTTGGTTTGGCATTTCAACATGAATAGACTGACGCCTGAACAACGCTTCCAAATTGTGCAAATTTATTTTGAAAATCATGGTTCTGTTCGAAATACGTATCGCGCACTACGTCCATTTTACGGTCAACATAATCGTCCATCAGAGCAATTAATTCGATTAACTACGGAACGTTTTCGGGCCACGTTTACTCTAAATGATAATACGCATCCACAGAGACGTCGTACAGTGCGTACAGAAGAAGTCATTGCTGCTGTAGAGCGTAGCGTAGAGGAAGACCCGAATCAGTCTATCCGCCATAGTGCACAGGAGTTGGACATGTGTACATCCACTTTATGGAAGATTTTGTGGAAAGATCTTGGTTTGCGTGCTTACAAAATCTAACTCATACAAGAATTAAAGCCACACGATCACCTAGCAAGGCGTAGATTCGGTGAATGGGTGCAAAACCAAATTGCCGTTGATCCCGATTTTCATAAGCGAATTTTGTTTAGCGATGAAGCTCACTTTTGGTTAAATGGATACGTCAATAAACAAAACTGCCATATTTCGAGAAATAATAATCCTCAAGCTTATGTTGAGACACCGTTACATCCTGAAAAACTGCCTGTTTGGTGTGCTTTATGGGGTGGTGGAATAATTGGTACTTCTTTAAAAACGATGCTGGCCAGAACGTCACAGTCAATGATGATCGCTATAGAGCCATAATTACTGACTTTTTCGTTCATCAATTGAACAATCATGATGTGCAAGAGCTGTGGTTTCAACAAGATGGGGCAACATGTCATACAGCTCGTGCCACAATTGATTTATTGAAAGAAACGTTTGGTAATCGCATAGTTTCACGTTTTGGACCCGTGAATTGGCCTCCAAGGTCCTGCAATTTAACACCGCTTGACTATTTTCTGTGGAGATATGTGAAGTCGCTAGTCTACGCCGATAAGTCCGAAACGATTGACCACTTGGAGGACAACATTCGCCAAGTTATTGCGGATATACGGTACGGTCGAATCCAGGTTTATTCCAACGCATGTCAGAAGTTGTCAAACGAAACAGACGCGATAAAGACAAGTTATGTTTACATGCCGCCAAAACAGCTATGATGCACAAAAGTGTGATGTGTATGGCTCCGAAAATTTATAATAAAATCCCTAGTCAAATAAAAAATCTAAACTCAATATTATTTAAAAAGACATTAAAAAAAGTACTGACTGATAAATGCTATTATACGATAAATGACTTTTTAACTGATAAATTATAACTATATTTTTTGACTACAGTTTAACACTCAAACTCTTTTACTTGTGTGCTGTTTATTTATTTTTTACAATTATCGGCTGTGTTCACATTGTTTTTTGTTATTATTATTTCATTTTTATTCTTGTATTGTTGACATATTTTATTGTTGTTGATTATGACGAATTGTTGTGAAGAAGAAGTGCCAATTGTTGCCAATTGTCTTTTTGTCACTTCTCTCTGATAATATTAAATTGTGAAATATTATCTAGTTTATGGCATTGTATAGTCAGATTTGTTTTTATTTATTATTGCATGTTATATTAATCTGCATGCTATTTACGAATAATTAGTATTTTTTTTAATTTTGTACGCCTGTGAAAGGCAAAACGTGAGCTACTATACTAACAGACTACTATCATCTGTGCATTATTGTGATGTATACTCATGTTTTATGCAAATAAATAATCTTTATCTTTATCTTTATCTTTAAATGATGGAAAAGTCATCGAAATTGGACCTCCAGATTGGACTATACGTCCGAGCCAGCCGTGGCGGTCATATGCCAGAAGTCATATTTAAATTATAATGCCAGAAGATTATCTTTCGAATGCAGTAAATTTCATGTCAATTTAAAAAATCATCTTTGTTTTATTCCATTTCAAAGTTCTACGCCTCTAAAAAAAACAGCCTTTACTTGTAGTTATTTATAATCGCTACCTAGGCGTCTATAAATAAATATTGTATTATTGTATTTTAAATAACGGAGGGCAACCCCGTTCTATATAGTAAAGTTGAACAAGTATTTAAGTTTCTTATTTTAAAAGCTTTTATTTAACTTCACTTGTATGTATGTATGTATGTATCGATGCATCTATGTATTTTGTCCTGGAATCTTGCTAATCAAATTTCGAGCACTTCCCGATCAACTATCCAGCTGAAACTTTCAGGGTAGCTCACAAACCGATGAAAAAAAAGGAATAGAAGAGAAAAAATACGTAATAATGTAAAAATGTGAAAATTGAAAATGACAACTATAACAAAAAACTAAATAAAAAACCGAAAAAAAAAACCGAAAAAAAACTTCAAAAAAGAAAAAGTAAAATAGAAAAAATAGGTCGTATTAGTTTTTTTTTACTTTTTATTTATGTTATACTAGCGCTTAATAAAAATTTACTAGTAACATTATCATGACTTTCTGGGATTTAATACATTACGATCTGATAATAATAAAGTAGACTACCAAGATAACGTATTTTATGCCCGCGTCAGTTCTGAATAAATTCCAATGCGGTTTTCATAGTTGGGTAGCTTAGCAACCAGGCTACGGAACCCTAAGTGTAAGCTTGTTCGACAGCACTTGGCCTGTTTTTTAATATCTATTTTATTATGTCCCAAACAGACATAGAAACTCTCTAAGCACATCTAAAAATGGAAGAGGACAATTGTTGCAAATTCTGGAGCGCCGCCAGCGTGACACCGCGGCGCCGGCCGACGTGACATCTGTCACTACAACGTGCTCGCTTTTTTATTTGTATATTTTTCGTTGCGTTGCGGTACAATGCTCTACACTTAGGGGATACATTGTAGATCGGATGACAGAGAAGTTTCATGAATTTACGTAAATGATTGTTATGGTTAAGCTACACACAAATAGAAGTCAAGGTAGGCTGTCTGCGCAATATTTATATACTATATAAAGATATGTTACGACTGTCACTCATGAGTAATTTCGTGGAATAATTCGACCGGAGTTCGGACGTTAAAGACGTCTTTGAAGTCCGAACACCGGTCCAATTGTCCAAAAAAAAAACTCGTGAGTGAAAGTCGAACATATCTTTACATAATGAATCACGCTCACGTTGGTTTATATACCAATACTAGTTTTCCCACCCGCGACTTCGTCCACGTGGACTACTGTTTACCGCTAAAATAAGCATTCTAAATTCTTCTAGGAAATTAAAAACCAATGCAAAAGTAGGTATAGCTCTTGATGTTTTTTGACATACTTATTATTTCGTTTCGAAACTTAAAATTTTCCGCGATAAAAAGTTTTATGCCAGGGTATAAGCTATCTTCATTCCAAATTTCATCAAAATCCGTTTAGCCGTTATCGCGTGAAAGCTCCCCAAACAAACACAGACAACGTTTCACTTTTATATATTGGTATGGATTTATACACTCTCTATATATTTTTTGTGACAAAAACCATTAACTTTGTAATCGTAATCCTTCTTCCAACATGGGTAGAAGAATTGCGCGCGATAATTACAACTATATACTTCTGATGTTCCTAAAAAATCCCAGAAAATTAACCCTCGATGGATTATCCACGGGAAGACTGATGAAAACTGGCCTCCCTCATGTAAAGGCGGATTTGCCATATTCACCACGCTTGATTGAAAATGCTGCTGCATTTTCCTTGCATTTCCTATGCTGGTTCTCACAGCACCCGCTGGACGAGACAGGTTGAAACTAACCTAGGGCCCGCACGCACGGCAATCACGACGATGTAATTTGACAAGTTACAAGTGTCATAACAGTGATTTCAACACGTAGTTGTCCATTAACCCATTTCTCTATCAGCTTCAAACTTCCTTCGTTGCACCATCTACCAACATTGACATCTCTTTACACTACCACTATCTTGTTTACAACGTCATCAACCATCTTAGACAATAGCTCTTTGTCGACAATTTGGGTTAGAAAAGTTCACTCAACTTGTGGCATACTCCTTGTAGGATACACAATCCCTGTGCTCTCTACTGTGTTATCTTTTCATTAAGTGCATTGTCTACTTTTTCTATCTGTTTTACATCCATTGCTTCTTCTGTTGCTGTTTTAATTCAGACTTTATTTTTGAACCAGGAATGTATTTTTTAAAACAGTTTGAGTTGAAATAGAGGCATGTTTTGTGGTTGAAGAGTAACATGATACCACGGAACCTCATGTGGTTTACACAGCAAACACAATATGAAGTGACTATTGACTATTCCTGTTCCCATGCTTTGGAAGTCTTTTTAATTTTGCGTTTTCTATACGGAGGATAGTGTCGGATTTCAAAAGGGCTTTAGATTTTGTTTTTGTTCGGTTATTCTTGGTTAAGTAGGAAATAATAAGAACGTTTGAAGTGAGTATCGTGTTTCGAATTTGAATTAAGTTGATTGACGGATGATCGATCTTTCTTTTGCAGTAATTTAGGTTTCCTGTACGATGAATCATGCGGGTTTCGTCATGAGTTTATGACTCAAGTTTCTGTGCTTTCTAAATCGCTTTAAATCAAAGTTCTTATGTTTTTAATTATAAAAAAAAAAAAAACAATTTGAATGTCCTGACTTAAGTTCTTCGGTGACAAAAGCTCGTTCCAATTACTTTATGCTATCTATTTGTCACTTTGAAATATATTATCTAACAGCGTATCTGGTTTCATCGTGTATGGTGAAATTGTTAACCTTATTGTTCGGATCAACAAAGACCCAAATGACCAAAATGACAAAAGATCTCATAGTCCGTTGATTAGTTCACACTTCCCAGCTAAGGGCTACGACAATTATTTTAGAAAGTGTTATATGTGACGTATCGTTGTCAAATTTTCTCTGACACCTTCACGATGTAACAATATAAACAGTAAGGAAGTTGTGTAAAAATAGCGTATTTTTAATGAATTCGGTCTGTCTATGTTAATCTTAACGAGTGCCGTCTAGAGATCAATTTGATTATGACTTTTAATTTGCTCTTAAAATATTTTTTATTTGACAAACGATAATTACCACGCTACTGGAATATCATTTAACAATCGGGCTCACGCGATCGCGGGGACGCGGTTTGGGACAGGACTATTTGGATTGACACGGGCTGATGATGATGAGCATGCAGCTCTCTTTAATTCCCAACAAATGATATAAACGATTTATTGCCCACTACTAAAGATTGATAATTTATGTATCTTGGTTGCGGCAGTCTGAATAAAAGAGAGACAGTTTACTTATTAGTCCGTCTGAGTTCACCGAAATAATGCCGCAATATTGGCGTATTTTTGAATATTCGTCATTATTAGCTTAGTAATCCACCATTAATAGTGACTCACTAGCCCTAGGAAGATTTTCTCCTCGGACAGTTTATTACGACTGATTGAAGGAGCCCATGACGCTCTTAGTCAGTCATTATATGTAAATTTCACTAAAAAGAGTCATTTTTATACACCATATTTTGTTTTGCAACAGTGCTCATACCGTTGCCTTGTTTATATAACATCATTCCCATGCAAAAGTGGAATAGAAACCGCTATTTCAAACAGTGAACTTAAATCACGCATTTCATCTTATCGACTCTATAGCCGAAGGTGTTGATTCGATTGCGAGCGATTTAATCGATACGATATCGGATAAGGAAGTCGATAGTTAACTCGATTACGGAGGCGTGTTGTGAATCCTGGCGGCTGCTGGTAAATTATGGAGCAGTATGATATAAATGATAGTTAGAAATAGAAAGTGTAGTATTGTGTTATATTTGCTCTGCGCTCCGGCTCAATTTTTTTTAATTTTTTGATACTCTAAAGAAACTTTGCATTTTCTCGGCAATAAAAGTAGCCTATGTCCATCTGGAAAAGTATAACTTTTTATCAGTTTTCAGAATCAGGTAAGCAGTTACAGAGAATTACCTCATATAAAATATACATATAAATAAACAACTTTGACTCATTATATTACTAGTGTAGATTAGTTAAGTAGATATAGGTATCTATACATAATACTGAAAAACTTAATTTGAACTAATGATTAATATTATGATCTATCTATCAGAATCATCAGAGTTATGTATCTCTTTTCTTTAGGGGACATTTTTATTAATTTTTATTTATTTAGTTCGGCTTATTTGCAAATTAAAACATTAATTTAAAAGATCTTTCAACCAGTGACGAAGATATCTGGACATATGAACATTGAAAACATTGGAAAACGCGATATTGTCTAATAGTTTTTGGATCACAAAATTAGGTTCAAATTGGTTCACTAAAAAAGTATTGAACCTATTTTGACGAAATTTTAACGGGACTACATTGAAAGTCTGTTCTATAAAATAAAATAAAACATCTAACTATGTCGGTTAAGTTCCGGAGATAATAATGATGAAAAACTTTAATAAAAGAAAATTCGTTGAACCTTTTCTTTTTGGACGGTAACAAATCAGCAGGAAAAGTTATGAATTGAGAAACAAAAGAAAAGCCTAAACATCACACTCGAGGGAAGACAAAAATCACGCCCAACACGGTTGAAAAACGATTCTAAAAATTAGGTCACCTGCAACATTGACAACGCTTACAAACGTGATAACCCTCTCAAACCACGTTGAAAATAGATTTTTACCAAATCGACCAACCCCTATTTGGGTCACCGTAATGTTGTTTTTATTTATTCACACATGGCGCCGTTTTAGGGTTCTGCATGTATTTTAAATGGATTAATTTCTGTCCGGACCCGTGACAGGCCCAAATGACCGGTAAATTGTTGATATGGGTCTTTTTGACCTCTTTATCTATTTTGATTTTTCTCGAGTGATGTGATGACAAATTAAGATTACAGATGGTGTTTTAAAAATTACGACTAAAAGGAGCTACATAAATGACTATTGTATGTTACTATTGTTTTATTTTGGTAAACACTATCTACTAAGTTACTATATTATATAATTTTAATTACAATAAAAATTGGGAGTGGGGGCCGATAGCCTTATGTGTATAACCGTCTGCCACTGTTTCTTATACATGGTGGCCAATAGCCATAAGTATTATCGTCTGTCTCCACGCGGTGGTAGTTCTTAGGGGCAGACGGTAATAAATCTGTCTGCTTGCTTGTCGTATGAGGTAGTGCTGACCTTGTTCAGGCCGCCCTAGGGCCTCTGACAATGCTAAATGACCGCTGTCAATCAATAAATCAGTAACGACAGATTACCGTGCCCCCCGAAGCACGCAGCGATAGAAATCCGCACTTAACCAAGACATGTCATTGTTGCAAAGCCGAAAATCGAACACAGTATCATTCATTGGTTTCTCACTCGCAATAATTAATCGCTCGGCCACTATCGCAATTACTATTCAAAATATGTCCATTTATTGTAAAATTATTATTCACATGGGCCAAAAAGGCGGTTTATTTTAATTTATATCTATCTATACTTAAGAACCAAAAAGTATGTACACTGAAGATAATAAAAAAATGGTACAGTGCACTTAAAATAAGTTGAACAAGAATATAACGTTTATAAAAATCGTGTCTGTCTGTTTATCTGTTTGTTTGTTCGCGCATTAAGTAAAAACTACTTGACAGATTGTGACGCAGTTTTTATTGTAAGGTTTTTTAGGGTTTGACTTAAAAACTGATGTACTTGGATCTCAATCCGATGATTAGGAGCTGAGCAATCGATAATTTTTTGGTACTTTAAAAGCTTTTATTTAACTTGAATGTATATGGGTGTTTGTTTAGGTGTTGAATTTTTACTTGTTGGTTCAGTTCAAATGACAACACATTTTTATGGTAAGCATTACCTGAATCGACATCAAGGATTAACTCCAGATAATGAAACTCTTCAACAGTTAAGGGCACAGACACGAAATTAGGTGTACGCATTTTAATACTATGTCCTTTAATAAGTTTTACCAAGAGATAGTGTCCAGATAAAGAAACTCTTCAACGGTCAACAGCACAGACACCAAATTTTGTGTGCGCTTTTTATTATGAATGCCTTTTTCCAGTTTTACCATGACATGGTTGCTGCAATCTGGGTTGGGTCCTGACTAGGGAAATCCTTAACGGTTAGCATCACAGACACAAAATGTTGTATACGCAGTTGAGGCCAGGCTCGAAGGTTACATTTTCCCACTCCCCATTCCCCTGCCACCTACCATACACTCTGCCACCCGCTACCCGCAATAAGCACTAAAGTGCCTGCGTAACAAGGTTTAATATTGTGAGCACTGTTTGAACACACAATTTAGCTCGAAACTAAATGACGTATGTCTCAAAAGTTATTTATTTTATTGGCAGGCTAATAATTTAGCTAGGTAAATTTAGTCTAAGCATTAGATAATAAACTATATTTTCTTGCTGTGTGATTTATTTTAGAGATCAAACTTAAGCCGTTGAGTAGAACAATGTAAATATTACCGAAAATAACGTAATTTTTGATAAGAAAATGTATCGAATGAAATTTTGTTAATCATGTTTTTGTCTTAGTCTTAGAGATTAAGATCTCAAAAACATATATGTAAGTTTCACATTTGTCAGGTTTGTGGTTGACCCAGCATATTTATGGAATCTGGAGTCTTAATTGTGATAGCCCGTTCTAAGTTCCACCATGACATGGCTACTGTTTTTTTTTTAATGTTTTTTAATTAACTAATACAAATGTTTTATTTTTAATTAATTTATTGCACTTTATAAGTAATTTTGGTCCTGGAATAAGACATAGGTTACTTTAAACCAAGAGAAATGACCAAACCGGCAAAGCCGCGGGTACAGCTAGTCTATAATATTTATTACATATCACTCTCTTCTTAAAGTTTGAAAGCTCTGAGGAGTGATACTACCGATTTGAACAAGAGCGAAGGGCATAGCCAGGTGACCAATCTGCTCAAGGGAATACACCTCACCTTGCAGCACCTCTTTAGTTAATTTTTAATAAGCAGGAGATTATGAACTCAAGTGCAGGTTTTTTTGATGTGTAATAGCTTTCCGCTCGCATTCCTACAATCTATGGGAGTCATTTTGTGAAAAGCGTAAACAATGTGTTAGACAGTGTAAAACGTTAACATCATCATCTTACTTCACTCTCAAACGGCTGAATAGATTTTAATGAAATTTGGAATGGAGTTAGCTCATACCCTGGAATAACGCATAGGTGATTCATGATTATCATCATCTTATTTAACTCTCAAAGTTCTGAACGGATTTTGATGAAATTTGGAACTGCGATAGCTTATACCCATAGCTTATAGCTTCTGTACATGAGATACTTTTCAACATCATCATAGTTATCATTTAACTTCGATCTCAAACGCCTGAACGGATTTTGATAGCTTATATCCAGGAATAATATTTAGGCTACTTTTCATCATCATTATCTTTTTCCTTCACTCACAAACGGCTGAACGGATATTGATGATATTTTGAATGGAGATAGCTTATACCCTGGAATAACACTTATAATACTTTTCATCATCATCCACCACGCGTCACCTCTCAGATGTCAGATAGTACACATCATATACTACTACAGTAAGGCTAATTTCACTCATATTCAGATCTCTGAAATATATTATTAGTTAGAATGCAATGAAAATTAGTAAGTAACTCTAAGTATTAGTATTACTGTATCTATTCGCTACTCTGCTCCAAACCTCTACGGTTACCAACCCGCCTTCACATTATTTGAGGTAAGATAAGATCTTCAGATGGGTGTGTTAAACGTTTCATCAACATTGTTTCAGTAGTTCTTGTCATCATCAGTTGATTCATTTGAAGCCGTTTTTTTATTATTTACTTTGCAAAGTACGTGTAACGTCTCTATTACTAAAAACAAATTCTGTAAACCGTTAATTATCTACCATTTAAAAAACAACTAACTTTCTATCCCATAAATCATAATTATACAAGGTCTCTCACGTGTACTCCATATATTAATTAATAATTTCTTTCAGGCATATTTTCAGGGTGATTAGGGACATCCCCGAGCTAAAACATATGTCTCCAATTATTCGTCGCCAGTAACTATCGTGAGAAGTAGTTATTTTAATTTTTTGGATGTAAAGACCAAGGGAGTCTGGAGTTTTTGTGAAGCGAAAGGTTGAAATGTTGAAATTAATGAAGAATTTATTTGAAAAATGTATTTGTTTGATGAATGCTGCTTAATGAGTTAGTGCGACAAATGCGTTATAAATTATGAGTTATTTTTAGAAATATAATTTTGAGCATGTAGAAGCAACAACTCTTCATTACTCGATCCCACATCATGGTTATGAAATAAGTTGATAAGATTTCTCCTTTTCGAGTCATTTTGTGTGATCTATTAATAAACACGCTGTTTTGTTGATTATCGGCTGCATAGATAACTCATTATAACGTTAAAATGATCGTATTTTTAATGATCTTGACTTTTTGAATAGTAACATTATTTCCATGCTAGAGAAACGCCACAGAATGCACGTTATCCTGTAACTATCTTTCCCAAAAACTGTCGGTTCTTTTTTCTCAGTCACACTCAAACAAAATTACTCCATATTCACCAGAACTTTTGTCAAACTAACAGGCAAAAATAAAACCGACGAAAATACTGAAATTCAGCTCCGAAAATACTGGTGGCCTCGCAAACACATTTCATTTTCGGAATATATTGGATTGACTGTATAACGGTAGGTTCTCTTTGGCCTTTTGCACCACTTCGATATTGGACTAGAATGAAAAAAATTTAAGCGGAGGGTTATTGTTTGAATAGAGAATTAAAATATTTTTGGTAGATAAATGTTTAAAATTCCTTTGCATGAGTTTCGGACACATCGATCTTTGTTTTAAGAACTGAAGAAACTGAAAATGGAGCTACGTTTCATTTAATTAAATAGGTTTAAAAAAAAGTAGTATAACAGAACGAGTTTTTTTTATGAAAAATTGTAGTTATACAGACTGAGATTTTTAACATAGATCTCTATGGCAGCTATGATAACCGATATAGATAAGAATATGTGACCTTAAAAATATAACTAAAGGTTTATTTTTATAACATCGATTTTCACTACAAAAAAAAATGTGTTTCTTTTTTCGTGGAATTCGATTTTGTTTTGCTTACAACGATAAAAATATATTTTTTACAGCTTGTTTGTTTGTCGTATGAGGTAGTGCTGGCCTCTAATGTCAGAGTTTGTCAGGCCGCCCGAGGGCCTCTGACATGGCTTAAGGACTGCTATTAATCAATAACAGCCGGGACCGACAGCTTAACGTGCCCTCCGAAGCACGGAGCGAAGGAAAACCGCATATAACTTCGAAAAGTCATTGGTGCAGAAGCCTAGGTTTTGAACCCGGTATCGCTGGATTCTAAATTATACTATAGAACCATTAGGCCACCATCGCACCTTTTTATAGCTGAACTTCATTAAAATCAGCCTTTTTTATTTTGATACATTATTTTTTGAAAGAGAAATTCTTCATGAAGTTGTGGCAATGTTAAAAAATGCATTCTGTATTTTTTTTGGATAACATAATCAGCAGATACAATTTTAATGAAAATTACAATATTTATTTGATAGGTAGCAAAATCCGTTTTAGGTAAAAAACTTTTTTTTTGAATTCAATTCTGCTGCTTAGTACGCATATTTTAATATGAGCAATTATATAAAATCAATATATAGTATAAACAAAGTCGCTTTCAGCTGTCTGTCTGTAAAGCTTAAACTATTAAAGTACGCAACGGTTTTTAATGCGGTTTTCACCATCAGTTATTATTTTTCACGGAAGTTTTATATATAATAAATGTTGTGCCCGGATAGATTCAAGTTTTTTTTTTGCGCGGTACCCTAATTCCTTTCATAAATAAAAGTAAGCTTTAATTACTCCTTATAACATCAGCTATATGCCAGTGAGTCTCGTCAAAATCGTCAGCCGTTTCGGAGATTTTCATTATTATGGATATGGATAATACGAGCATACGAGGATCTCGAAATTTTTCACCTCTTTTTTCCTAAATTACACCTGTGCGAAGCCGGGGCGGGTCGCTAGTGATAAATAAATGTATTTTTTTTAATTAATTTGGTTATAAAATAAATAAATAAAATAAATAAGTAAATTTTTAGGGTTCAGTAACTCAAAAGGAAAAATGGAACCCTTATAGGGTTACTTCTTTGTCCGTCTGTCTGTCTTTTTCTCAAGAACGCGTGGAGTTATCAAGGTGAAATTAATATCAAATACTCAGGTCTACAATCCCTTGGAGCTGTAAAAGAATCAAACGTTTAAGTCATCAAATCGCAATCAAAAGATGCACCCGTTTATCTACTCTAATATTATAATGAGGAAAAATCAGATATGTGTGTTTGTAGTGGATAAACGCAAAAAAAATATGTACCGATTCAAAAAAATAATAATATATAGAAAGCTACATGATCAGCAAGTAACATGTGCAGTATTTTATTGTTCAAAAAAATTAAAGTTTCTTACATGAATTGCAATAATGTAAAGAGTTTTACACGAAATTACATGCGTCGAAATTAGCGGAACCAGAATCGCCAGATCCTGCGGACTATGGAACGTCCCAGTTAAACATCTAGATGATGACATTTTACCATCAATCATAGAAGACGAGATTGAGTTTGCTCTAGGTCTTATGAAACGCGGTAAATCATCTGAAGAAGATGGTATATACGTGGAGATGTTGCAGGCTGGTGGGCTCCCTGTATTACAACCGCTAGCAAAACTCTTTAACAAAGTACTCTATCAAGGTGTCACACCTAAAACGTGGAAAACTACCGCAGTTTCGATCCTGCACAAGAAAGGGGACAAAACCAAATTTCAAAATTACCGCTCGATTAGCCTCCTCTCGCAGGTTTATAAACCGTTCGCTAAGGTCCTATGTAACAGATTATCCCGCCCTCTTGACGAATACCAACCTGTAAAACAAGCTGGTTTCCGGAGTGGATTCTCGACTATGGACCACATTCACGCTGTCGGGCAACTCATGGAGAGATGCAGAGAATATAACAGGCCCTTGTGTATTACGAAAAGGCTTTTGACAGTTCGAATACTGGATCGTGTTTCATTCTCTCCATCGTTGCGGCACTGACAAACGATATGTGGAAATCCTCCGGGAGCTGTACAGGAAAGCGACAATGCAGGTGCGCATGCAAAGACTATCTGAACCTCTCATTGCTGCCAAAGATTTGGAATAACGCTAAACGGCGTTTTTTTTAACTTACGACGTGCATAACGACGTTTTTGTTGAACTTAAATGCTAAAAATAAGAAAAATGGCACGGCTCACACCGTGCTACCCATGCGAACCCGGGGCGAGTCACTAGTGCCGTATATTTTGACACTCGCAAGGGAATCCAAATCTATAGTGTATTTCCGTTGATCTAGAATCATAAAATTTGGCTAGAAGCAATCCATACCAATATATAAAAGTGAAACGTTGTCTGTTTGTTTGTTTGGAGAGCTTTCACGCGATAAGGGCTGGACGGATTTTGATGAATAAAGATAGCTTATACCCTAGAATAAAAAAATAGGATACTTTTTATCTCGCAAAATTGTAAGTTTCCACGGGTAAACTGGAAAATGCTGATTATTTACTGTAAGGAACGGTTGCCATGGAAACGAAATAACAAGTCTGCCAAAAAACATAGGATGCTTTTTTTCGCGATAAACAGTAATCGGCGCTGTCGACGTCACGGGCGGGAAAGCTAGTATCATATAAGAAACAATGTATTATAAGAAGCAATGTCTTGTCAATAGCACAACTATCGGGTAAAATCTGAAACCTTAAATTAATAGTTACATAAAAAAAGTTTAATTGGAGTTGCTAAACTGACCGCGACCTATGTCTACTTGTCAAAACCCTTTCATTTTATACCCTTAATGAGGGGATGGAAAAAAAGTATTTCGCCATTTTGTGGTGGCGGCCATCTTGGATTAGTTTTTTTTTCATGGTTTTGTCTACTAGTGAAGCCCTTTCATTTAATACCCTCGTTGGGGGTAAAATATTAGTACGTTATTACTAACACAAAGTAATACCTACTTGTTGTTAGTAATAACGTAGTACTATTATTGACCTTTCCGAGAGAGCGTGAAGCGCGAGCGAAGCGTCTCCGTTTCGGTTTGGGCAAAAATATTTTCGTATGTCCGGATCTCTGTTCTCCTCTACAGGTCGCATTTCTCAACCGATCTAGACGAAACTTGGTATACAGGCTCAGCGTTTTATTATTTATTTGAAAGGTAGTAACTTAAAATTGGTCTCATAAAAATTTGGTGAAGATCTGGAACACATCTTCCTAACTTTAGCGTTTAGCATAGCTGCCATAGAGATCTGTGTTAAAAAACTCAGCCTATAGGTATATCTTATAATTGGAGTACTATTATTTATTCTGTGTAATTGTTCCGTATTTATCAAGAATAAGATTGGAACATGGAGAAAAGAGTTCAAATTTAACATAGAGGTTTTTAAGACACGATTTCCTGGGCTACAATAGGCATAGAAATCTTATCACGAACCTGAGATTTGCTGATGACATTATCTTATTTTCCCCATCTGCACCTGAGCTTGAGAAAATGCCCCAAGAACAGAGCACGGCAAGCCTCGAGAAAACCGCAGCTGAAGACCAACAGCATAAAGCGTAGGGTCGAGGTAAATGGGCAATTGATGGTACATTATATATATCTGATCCAGTCAGCATTCTTCGAAAACAGGCAAAACAAAAAAATCGGTTGCCGTATCAATGACGCCTGGAAGAGTTACCAGTCTTTGAAGGGGCTTATGAAGGGATACCTTCCGATATCTCTGAAGCGCAAACTCATCGACATGTGAGTACGGTGCCTAGACTCGACATCGACGGCGATTTCTTTATAACCGGAATCGGTCGCAAAGTCCGATTTTAACGATATTTGGTAGTCTCTGTCAAATATTGACGTAAAACATGATCAATGTCAGTTTAGATACCGATGACAATCGATAGCTTTTGACAATAAATGTAGAAGCTAACGATTATCATCGATATGTACCGATTTCGGTTGTAATGCAATCCCTATCTATAAGTCGAGACTGCAGGTCCTGGTCACTTACTTAATGTCAGAAGTCCCGAATCAATGTTTGTCAATAGGCAATGGAGCGCAGCATTCTATGTATAAAATGAATTGATCGAGTTATAAAATACCATTTTGCGTTCCATGACATGTATTGCAGATGTAGGAGAAATAAACATTGGGTGGGTCACGTGAGCAGGATGCATTCCAAAAGATGAACAAAGATCGCCACACATTTGGTACCCAATGACCGACGAAGGAGTCGAGGCCGTCCAAGGAAGCAGTCAATCTCTATAATTTCGAAGAAAATTAGAACTCGTAGAAGATAGAGATAGATGGAAGGAATAACCTTTGCCTAGCGGTGGGACACTACAGGTTGAATAAAAAATTAATAAAAACAAAACATTTCATAAATATTATAATTTTTCAATAGGGAAAAAGTGTTTCCGGCAGTTGAGTAGTCTTTTAAAGATAGATATTTTGTAAGTTCATTCAGGAATAAAACAGAAGAGATAATTAACATTACCAAAAAAAAATATTTCTATATTCTGTAATATGTATTCATAGGAATGTGCTATCGTTCTCATCCAATATCTCTAACCTGGAAAAGTTCCCGATACAAATGTTCCTAATATGTGTTCAAGCTCACTGAACCGGCCTCCCTTTCAGGCTTTCTTCGAAATATTTTTATATCTGCCCTCAGCGCTGCCAATAAAAGAAGATTAATATTTCATATTAATATTTAGGAAAGAATTTTATATATCTGGCATTGGTTACTTTTTATTGAACCGAATGGAAACAATATTGCGTTTTTTATCTATTACTAGCTGCGCCCCGCGGTTTTACCCGCATGGACGATGATGATGAAAAGTAGGTAACCTAACGGTTCATTAGTGCAACTTAGAATCCAACATACCGGGTTTGGTCCTAGACTCCGTCGTGCGAAACTTTTTATACCTCGTGGTGAAACCAGTATGACAAAACCATAGAGTTACAGACATTTCTTAGTGTCGTTGTACAAAACGGTGTGACCACAATTCCGTCGCCCTAATGTCGTGCTTTATGGCCTTATTATATGTTTTGTATATAGTGTATTTATGAATAATAATGCATAAATACAACAAAAGATAAGAAAGAGTTTTAGTGGTTGTTAACAAAATAACATTTTTATTATGAAGACATTTTTTTTTGTTTTTTTTTTTTATTTTTTTTTAGTGTCCTAACAAACATCGGAATGAATATATGCCAAAGAAAATAGTAGACACTCACTTTAGACTCAAAGCGTTGGTAAATTAAAACCAAGGATGAATAAAACTACAAATATAACAGCTGACCTAGTTTTGACAATTTTCCATCATTTTGTAGTTGCTTTCCTGTGACTACCTTTCGGCTCCATCATCAGACCCTGAAAACCACATAACACTAGAGAACTCATCCACACAAACCAAATGAACCCAAACTCGAAAGAGTTCCATCATTTTGGTTTTGAGTTCTTGTGACTACCTTTCAGCTCCATCATCAGACCCTGAATACCACATAACTCCAGAGAATTCATCAAGACAAACTAAATGAGCCCAAACACAAAGGGGGTCCTATCATTTTGTTGTTGATTTCCTGTGACTTCCTTCTGGCTCGATCATCAGAACCTGGATACCACATATTCGCATATTCGATTCTATTCGATTCTATTCGATTCTATTCGATTCTATTCGATTCTATTCGATTCTATTCGATTCTATTCGATTCTATTCGATTCTATTCGATTCTATTCGATTCTATTCGATTCTATTCGATTCTATTCGATTCTATTCGATTCTATTCGATTCTATTCGATTCTATTCGATTCTATTCGATTCTATTCGATTCTATTCGATTCTATTCGATTCTATTCGATTCTATTCGATTCTATTCGATTCTATTCGATTCTATTCGATTCTATTCGATTCTATTCGATTCTATTCGATTCTATTCGATTCTATTCGATTCTATTCGATTCTATTCGATTCTATTCGATTCTATTCGATTCTATTCGATTCTATTCGATTCTATTCGATTCTATTCGATTCTATTCGATTCTATTCGATTCTATTCGATTCTATTCGATTCTATTCGATTCTATTCGATTCTATTCGATTCTATTCGATTCTATTCGATTCTATTCGATTCTATTCGATTCTATTCGATTCTATTCGATTCTATTCGATTCTATTCGATTCTATTCGATTCTATTCGATTCTATTCGATTCTATTCGATTCTATTCGATTCTATTCGATTCTATTCGATTCTATTCGATTCTATTCGATTCTATTCGATTCTATTTTACTTTGGTTCTTTGTCGGATTACCTCATTGCGGATTTTGTCCTTCAGAGAAACTCCGAGCCTAGCTCTCTCCATAGCTCGCTGAGCGACCTTAAATAAAAAAATAACAAAATAAAAATAAATATATATATATATATAGGAGAATTCACACGAATTACCTAGCCCCAAACTAGGATACCATATACTATGGGCACTAGATAATGGATAAACATACATAGATAAGAATATTACATCCATGACTCGGAAACAAATATTTCAGCTTATTATACAAATTATTGCACCTTGCGGGATTCGAACCCGCGACCGTTTGATTTCGTAGTTAGGTTCACTAGCTACTAGGTCGTCATTACGAGATGTGAGTTGAACTGGACCCTTATTCCTGGACCTAAAACCGTGGAATTATTCGTGAATGTTCATGAATTACGACAATTGCCGAACGATTCCACTTAGATATCGTAACGCGACGCGTTACGTGTGTGAATACTCAGAGCTAAGGCCCTGAGTGATTTTAGAGTTGAGAGCTACTGACGAATGCGTCTAAACGATACGAGTGATATGCCAGCTACTGAGGTGTGACGTGGTGGGGTTTAGTCGTGTAACGGTAACGAGAGAGAACAAAAAATGTTGTACCTAGTAACTTGGTTGCTAGTAACTAACCGACTCGCATGTCACAATAGTTCGCATGATGAGTTCACATAGTACGAGTAGCTGAGTCCTCCAACTCGTACGCTAACGCAAACTAACTCAACTAGACTTGATATACTGGGACCATATTCATAGATTTTCACAATATATTATCCAAGGCAACTAGCTCTTAGACTATGTCAGTACACAGATAATAATGACCGCGTAAAACATTAAATTGCAGTGAAAATACACTGCAAAACAATTTGAATTGTAAAGTTCTGTATGAAATTGCACACTTTTGTCATTCTTCAAAAGTTCAATGTTTAATCAGGGAAACATGACAGTTGATGGCGATGCTGATTTCTAAGTTCTGTTCCTAAATTATCCGCCATTAATTAGAAATCTTGAACATGAAGCTCAGCTGCTAACTGACGTTGTTAACACCTGTAGGTACTTGTATTGAACCGGTACCACATCGAGTGAAGAACCGACTTGAGCGCTAATTCATTGGATTCGACGACGCGGGAAATTCGACGGTTGGCTTATGTGTGGACGTATTCTGGATCGTTTTTTTAAGACTACTTCGAAATATACCTAGTGAGATAATGAAGCAGCTTCAATTTTCTAATTAACAATTTTAATTTGTTGGATATAATTTATTTTCTATGATCATCGTGTGTAACCTATTCCGAAAAAAAAAACAAAAAACAACTGCATATTAACAAAAATAATGTTAAGGCAATTCTACAGAAATCTGTGGAGACAGAAATACAGATTTTTTAAAACAAACTTAGCGCTCAATAGGAGCGGTAGCTGTGGTTACCAAAACACACCGCTTGCTTTGAGCCTTTAAGGTACAATACCGATGAGGTCAAGATGCTGAGATAATAATGTTACCCAGCCGAATTAGGTTAGAAATGTTAAAAATTCAATACATTAGTAATAGATCTGCTCTGCGAGCTGTTCTGTTCTTTTATATTTATATGGATCTGCTCCAATACTTTCTTAATACTTCAATTTTTATCCACTGCTGAACATCAGTCTACCCTAATACAAAGCCACAACGAGCGGCTGCTCGCTATTTTTTTGTTTTCTGTTTGTTGTTGATGATGATGATAAAGATTACTTTCTTTTGAAAACTAATTACTAATTTCGATTCCACTTCGATATCAGAACCACATAGCGGTCCGTAACTGGAATCGGAATAGAGGCGAATGCAGTGCGAAATACGGCAATTACCTCAAGAGTGCCGTGTCACACATCCTGCTAACTCCCTGGTACAGTAGTGATGGGAAAATATATTGCAAGGCGCATCACATATTTGGCGATAAATATTTCATAATCATCCATCTGCACCAGTCTTATTATGCACATTGATGTGTACACAGTATACACAGAGTTTAACCAATAGTTGAAGCAATGCTAAAACCAAGCTTACAGAACCTTATTTTGGGTATTACTGTAAAATACTTTAAATACTGAATGCCAGAAAGCTATGAGTAAGTAATATTAAGTTAGTCTTGTTAAAATTTCAGGAAGAAAATTCAGCCTTGTACATGAACCAGCTTTTAAACTGTTCGGTTTAAAAATAATCAATTTTAATAAATTATTTTTTATGTAAGTATGTGTAGAATGAATAAATTATAGGGGTCAAAATGGATGGTTTAAAAAATCGGAAAGGCCATGACGTTTTCCAATCCATGATAATGTACCTATAATCTCGTAATCTGTCCAGTATTTTTTTAACAATAGAATAGCAATGTAAGAGCTGACGATAGTCACAGAGGGAATTTTAAGGGAAGTTTGAAACCTAGCCTATGAAGCCTATAGGCGAAGATTGAAGCCTAGTAAAGAGCAGATCAAAAGTAACTAACTAAACTTTGGTGGTATCGATATCTTCCATAGTAAATGTCCCAGCACAAATAAGCTGAAGAGTACGACACCCGTTCCCAAGTCCACAGTGCTCAAACACGGCTGCGGTCTAATGACCCGTGTCAAGTACTGAAGCCCTACATCCAACTACACTTTACTTAGGAAGTCCATAGTAAGAACTAAGGTAATGGTAGTTTCAAATACTTATATATAGAAAGAGGCTTCTTGAAATTTTAAGTTGCAGGATTTTCAATTAATAAAAAATCTTGGTTGACCTCATGCTGTAAGGTAACATAGCACAAGTAAGAGCACGGGGGTAGCTTCAATCTACTTCCAACAAGAGCAGGATCAATTTTTTTTACTAAAACAACTTTTGAAGTCGATTTTGTATTTAAATTAATAATGCAAAACTATACTAACTAATACGACTACAATAACTGCAGCAGACCAACGACACGAGTATAATCTCAGTGTAGGTTCTGCTGTTTTATTTAACTGCTAGTATTTACAAGCCTTCAGCTGTATTTTATTTAGATTTAGTAACCTATGTGTTACTTGTATAAATTTTTGGAAATAAACTTATCATTATAATAATAGTAGTAAGTAATAATGTCATTGGCTTCCACTCATGTAGAACAGAAGCATCGACGTAGACCGCCGAAGCCGAAGCAGAAGAGCTGTAAAATTAAAAGTTGAATATGTTCAGTTTCCGAACCTAGAAAAGTACCTGCTCAACCAATTTAACTCCGAAACTTCACGTAATAATTATTATTTAGTTAGGGTTCAAATATGTTCTAACTTCCTAATATTAATTTTAAGGATTCAAATGGTATTGGTTTATATTAAAAGAAGACGTTCAAAAACTAAAACCTGACTACGGTCGGGTAAAAAATAGCCCACGACACTCTTGTGATGAAAACGAATCCATTGTCAAAATCGGACCCAGTTTTTAGTTTGAACACATAGCCCTTCCTTTGCCTTGCCGTAGTCAGGTAAAAAAATAACCAATGACACTTTATATGTGAAGACGAATCGATTGATACCACGCTTGTCAAAATCAGATCAATAGGGGCGACACTATGATGGAACATCCACATACCCACATACACAGATACATACTTACATACATTTATACATACATAGACAGTTACATGTTGTTATTTCCTTTGCTTCGCTGTAGTCGGGTAAAAATATATTAATGTAGAGAATTAAGGCACCTGAATTTCTGATTGTGCGCTGCTGCTTAATATTAAACTGGAACTGTTTTTTTTTAAAGTAGCTTCGTCATTGAGAATAATGATACAAAAACTGGTAACCTCGCACAGAAATTTTCAACGCAACTTCAAAACTGGAAAATCGACGGCCATTACGCAGAACAGCGCAACTTCGAAACGCTTATAACCACAGGCCTGAGGCCAGTGTCACTACAAACGGTCTTTATCGTGATTGATGCCACTTGTCCACACTGCTCGGCACATGCTAATTTATACCAAAGAATTACCAACATAACAACCCTCTACAAATAAACGAAACTCAACCTTAGAAATTAAGTTTTAAAGTCCACAGTGAGTGTAAAGCGTAGGGCTGCGAACTTGCTAATCTAAATGCCACTAACGCTCGTGTTAATGCAACCGTTAACTATGCAAAGGAGGCCTTTTTTAATTTTCACCGCTTTGTTTTACTTTTTATTGGATATTGCTACGGTTTGCCAACAATTTAATTTAAGTGCGGCTTTAATTGGCGCGTTTTATTTAGCATCTTTGTATTTTACAATTTATTAACAGAAGCGCAAAATAAAGATCGAGTAACGTGTTTATATTTTCTGTTAAACTCCAAAACGGTGTGTGCGTGCAAGATGTTATATGATAATCTTATGTTTCCTTGTTTTTCATTCGTGACTTACAGCCTTACTTAAAAACGCTTATTAACTTCTTATTCAACGAAAAGTAATTGTTTATGAAAAAAACTTTACTTATAAACGCTACATAACTTTAATCATTGGTCAAGTAGCTGTCAAATTAACCATTGTTGTACCCATGTTTAAACAGTTGTCACCTGGCACTATAGTTAAAGAAAGAGATTAGAATTAAGAAGCATACCTACTAGAGAAGTGTCGCGCGGTAGGTATAGAAAAAAAATATATAAAATAGTAAACTACCAGTGTAATCAGAAACGAAGAAAAAATACTCATGGAGTGAGTTACAGGAGGTGGCGTAGGTTTGATATTGTCCTTTGGCTTGGGACTTAGCTTAGAGGCACGCGTGCGAAGACGTTCCGCGGAGAGATGGTGCAGAAGTTGTGCAGCAGCCAGTAGTAACGCCGTAGTGCGCAGAGCAGCTCCCAGGGGACAGGTGTCCAAATACCCTTGGCAGCGTGCTGGTCGGCGATCGTACCTCTAGGTACCAGGAAGAAAAAAAAACAATATTGGGGTTTTCTCACTATGTAAAACAGGTAATTAAAGACAAAGGTTTGTCCGATATTATTTGCAAAATAAATTAGAAATACTTTCTCTAGGCCAGCACAAAATGACGAGGCTCAAAAAAGAACCATTCATCACCACAGGATAGTTATCGCTTCTATTGGTGCGTTCAGTTATGGTCGTGTTCGTAATTTTAGCGTAGCAACCACCCATTCTGTTTCAATCAGAACCTGTATTACGGTCATTCAATACGGTGCGTTGGAGTAGATATTGCGGTGAAAATTTGTTTGCAACAAGTCGTATTGGCTTAGGTAAATTTCTCTTTACGATTGTAGATTACTTATCGTGTAGAATGGTCATACTAATTCAAAGACAAGAAATACTTAAAATCTTGACAACACATAGACATTTTAAGGTTACGTATTTATTTGTTTATTATCGACTGTTTATTTTATTGTGAAAGTGGACTTATTTTGTTGATACTAAGTGAAAACTCGACTAAACGGAATAACAATAACGTGAGATGAAGTGAGACGTGAGTTACACAGTGAATAACAATAATCAACAAGGTGGAAGTTGTTTCACAGCTGATTCAGATGACTGTGCTGCCAGGTAGGTACATAGTGGCTTCCTGTTCGTCAACGCCGGGATACACACATTCTTTCGCTTCTTTATAATATTATTTTTAACCCTCTTTGTACGCGCTACCTTAAAGATCAATTTCAATTTCTTCATAGTACACATTCCCGTTCTCTTGGTCATCAGATAACCTGTTGTTAAGTACGCCTGTTCATACTATTAGTTTCTATGACAATGCTTTCACACTTCAAGCAGCCCGTCTATGGAATATATTGCCAGTCTCTTTAAGACGAGGTCAATCACTCAATACCTTTAAAAGTCAAGTAAAAATGTTACATCTTTCTTTGTCAAATAGTCAAATGTAATTACCTAAGTATATTAGATGCACATTGTGTTAAATTGAATCTTTAAATATATATATATAGTCGTATTTATGTCTTGTTTAAATATATCATTAATGTTTTATTTAATAAAATATGTATTATTATATTGTAATAAGTATGTATGTTAATTAACTATATTATTGTGCCACCGACTGAAAGGTATTTAATCTCTAATTCCCTCCATACTACGGTTGTCTGGAAGAAATTACTCATTAGCGATAAGACCGCCAACTGTACTCTTTAATTTATAAGTTGTATCTTTATTTGTATTATTTTTTGGTGTGCAATAAAGTGTATTTGTATTGTATTGTACATACATAATAGTACTTCAATGGTGCTGTCTGTGTACTCGGTTTGTTGTTTGCGTGCGCGCCTTTTTTACTATTAACAAACAATTTTAGGATGTATCCTGAACTTGAAGATGATGTCTTACTAAGCTTTCATGCTGAAATTGAAGAACTAAGAAATATCCGAAATTGCAGTGCCAGAGTGAGAAGTAAACAAAAGGAAAATGTTTGAATCCCTTGGAAGAATTCGATGAAAATAAATTCAGGCTACGATACAGATTTACAAAAGAAAATATGAATAAAATCATTGATTAAGTCCGTAACGATATTAAAGTAGATCATCAATTCTGTCACAGCAACATTAAAATTAAAAAAAAAAACTTCACTGCGCCTACGGAAAGAACTAAGTTATATTAATAATAAGTCGACGCACGCCTTATAAATTATTAATTAGTTAGCTAATTAAATACCTTTTCTTCTTCTTCTTCTTCTTCTTCTTCCCAATTACAGTTCCGCACTCACTTGGTAACTGTTGGAATTTCCATTGTAGTCAAAATAAGTACTCGTAACACAAGCACTACTCAATTATACACTCTCACTCTTATTATTACACTTTGGACTATAAAGCCACAAATTACAATTTAAAATACGTTGAACCGACCAACGATTTCTGAATAACATACTTGGACGTTTTCAAATTTTCGTTGCGTTCGAGTTTTCGCGCCACAATATTCGTATGTTGGCGCCTTTTGGTTTGATGTAATGGATGATTCGTTTCGCCATCGTTTCGCGCCCATACTTGAATTATTCGCGCCAATCCCAACATTTTCAAATTGAAATGTTATTTTTGTCATTTTTCATTGAAACATTGGACATTGGAGGATATTATCCTTTTAGAAAATCAATTTGGTCTGAAATTTTGTTGGTAAGATTTTGGAGGTAAGATTTTGGAGGATATTATCCTTTAATCCATTTACCCGAGTACGGCGAAGCAAGGGAAGGGAAATGAGTTTAACAGTCTATAAATGTATATTTTTAGTTATGTGGATGTTCCAATTGGTCCGATTTTGTCAAGCGAGGTACCAATCGATTCGTCTTCAGGTATAGAGTGTAATAGTCAAATTTTTTACCCGACTACACGGAAGATAAGCAAGGGTTATATGTTCAAACTAAAAGCTTTGTCTGATTCTGACAAGTGACCTATCAATCGATATGTCTTTATTTGCAAAAGTACATATATATATTTTTTACCCAATTACGGCGAACTAAGGAAGGGATATGTGTTCAACCTAAAAACTTGGTCCAATTTTGACAAGCGAGGTCACAGTCAAATTCATTTTAATCTCAAATGTATCAAAGGCTATTTTATACTCGACCGTAGTCGGGTTTTAGTTTTGAACTTATGTCTTGTATTAAAAATGTTATTTTGCAACATTTTTCACCGCACCGTCCTGTCGTCCAATCTAGCAGCGTCAACGCGACAAATGTAAGAAAGTTACATGAAAGCATTAATTACTTAGCCATTGGACATTGCTGTGGAGAACAGGAAAAAACTGGCGCATGGTATGAGAAAAAGCGGAAAAATGATCGATATTTCGGATTTGTGGTCAAACGTGAAATGGTGAAGAGTGACGAAAAATTATTTCAAAGGTTTTCAGTAATAATGAAGAAATTGAACTTTTTTGTTCGCTTTTGGCCATTTCACACTAAGCCCTAGTTATGTTTGCCAATCTAAGGCTTATATGACACTATCATAAAAGTCCTCCATTCAATTCCTAAGACTAGGAACTTTAAATTTTTATTCGCGCATTTGTTTTCAATGCTGTCAAGTAAGATTCCAATTAAGAAAATTCTTAGTTTCTATGTACTTACTGGTAGCCTAACGGGAATTTTGGCTTAAAAGTAGTGCGACCATCAGTACCAAATAAATAATAGACCCCCCCCTCTCCCCCTCCCCCCCTCCCCCCCCCCCCCTCCCCCCCCCCCCCCCCCCCCCCCCCCCCCCCCCCTCCCCCACGCAACCCACAGAACCATAGTCCACCCTAGGCCGAGTAGCACCAGCCGCGCCCTTCTCATTACTGAGCTAATATTTGTGTCCCCATGCTTAATAAGGATGATAAATTGTCATCAAGTACTTCTCGAGACGTTGTATCTTCACTTTTGCCAAGTTTAGAGTAGCCAATTAATAAAAGCGTTTGCCCACTCGGTACATCTCCAATGACTGAACGAACATTTAAAGACACACAAGAAAATTAATCTGGTCAGGCCTGCACCTACTGGGCCTATAGGCAAATCCGCCCCTGACTACCTATCAGCCACCGACCCTCAGCGTAGCACTATTTTAAGTCCAAATCACCAAACCGCCCAATTCTACCATTTGAAACTTTCAATGTCCAAGACCACAAATGAATGGGCCCCATTTAATCTCGAGAGTTGTAATTGCAGCACCTTTCGATTCCATCGGATCGCGCCAACCATTTATTGGGTCCAAGATTTATGGACCACGGTCCATTTCTTGGACCTTTTTTTTTCGCACCGCAAAACATGATTTCACGCGATTATGTGGGAAACCACGTGGTTATGAATGTTGTTAGTTGGTTTGATATTAATGTACATTGAGTTAAATAGTGCGAAGTTAGAATAGCTATTGCTTTTTGACCACAAAACACATTGTTGCTCTTAATTTATTTAAAAAAATATAGTAACATGTTGGCTCATTATTGGCTTTGCAGAAAAATCTTTTCGTTGATCATAACCGTGATAGGTACTCATAAATAATTTATACAAGATTGTTGTATGTTTATAAAACAATAGCGAAAGAAGGCCTAACATACTCAGCAGTGGAATAATGTTTATACGTGTTTATTACATAGTTTCCCGCATTTCAGATGTGTTTATTTTAAATTAAGTTTAAATACTAGATTATCAAAGTTCGTTAATGTATTTTTTACCTAACAGCATTTCACTTCTCCAAAGTTACAAATGGTGGGACCATTATGTACAGGAAAGCGATAAAAGAGAGCCTGCAATTTCTTCCTGCATTCATTTAGAAAACAAAAGGGGATTGAAAAATACAGAAAGAAATATATGTTTTTCTGAGCTGTAAGAAAATACCATCTATTACAATATCCCATCTTCTTTGCGATCTAATTTCCTATTCATCGAGTGCCATATTTTTCGCGCTTCGCTGAAAAACCACGTTACAGTTATATTTTATTGTATTCTATTTCAATGTAATAAAGTTCAAAGCTACTTGTTCCAATATGGTTGGTAATTTCTCAAGAATTCGATACAGTCTTCAAGAAAAAGTTCGATATAACATCGTGCAAGAAATTTCGCGAGTCTTTGGCTCGACGAGCTTGCTCGTGGATTCAACTACCTCCAAATACCCACTACATTTTGTAAGTGAAGAAGTCTAGTATGTTTCAAATTAACATTATTATTTTTTAAACTTGACTACTTGAAATGAAAATATTGTTCTACATCATACTTTGCTGACACATGTGCATTTTTGAAATGGACTTAAAGTTCTTGATTTTGATACCCATCATGATGGAATATTATACAATAAGTTATATTTTTTATTCAAGGAGTTAGTACCACGGAGACGCTATGTTTTTATCCGTACCTCAAAAGGAAAAACGTACCCTTACAGGATCACTTCGCTGTCCATCTGTCTGTCTGTTAAGACCCTTTTTCTTAGAAATGCGTTAAGTTTTACTACGTTCATTTTAAATATGGAATTCCGCAAAGTAACGCCTGAATCTATCAACTAATACTCTGCAATTCTGAAGAGCTGTGAAAAAATCAGACTTTTTAAGTCAACGCAATCAGAAGTTACGGTCGTTTATGCTGCATATTTAGAAAGTCGCAAGGGAATCAAACCCATAGGGTACTTCCCGTTGACCTAGAGTCTTATAGCACAAGTAAAGAAATATACAAAAACGTTAGTTAGTATTACACTAAAATAATACGGAAAAAATACGGTGCGCGAGTTCGACTCGCACTTGGCTGGTTCTTTTTTAAACAAGCGCTGACTAATGAAATGAATTCTACGACACCTTATTAGTTGAAATAGGCTAAGTAGTTCGAATTTACGTACAAAGTAATACAAACATATGCTGCTAAAGTCATAACCCTCCTTTTTCGTTGTTGAGTAAAAAGGATACGAAGTTTATAATAGGAGTTTTCCTATTTGGATATACAAATTCTATACTACTGTGTGTGATGAGAAGAGGATCCCATGTTTTTAATGGTAAGTGCACACCTGACATACTCGTTAATCAGTTTCAGTGCAACCAAGAACTTGTAATTTTGAAAATGTTGCGCTGCAATACATTGCGCTGTTTGCGCTTGATATTGAAACTAAACTAGAAAACTTGGAAACTAGTTATAGGTTATCGAGCGTAGCCCCAAAAACCAGCTCGTGAGTTTCAGAACACATGTGTCACCAACCAAAAAGTATTTTTTCTTGCAAGGGAAAAAACCTGTTTCTGGAAGCCAATCCGAAATATTGGATTTAGATAAGAACATGATTTACGGTCGATTAGGTTATGAAATGTTTCGAAAAGGATTACAGTTTTCTCGGAATGTTTCTTTAAACTGTGTTGAGAAATAAAATAGTAGATTGTCTGTAGTGAATATTGTAAACAAGGAACAATACCCAACCGAGGCGGTGTAAATCTTTTAACATTATCTTATAAGATAATAACCAGAATCCTTAAAATTAAAGTTTGTCACCACTTCCAATTTGAAGCTTTTACAAAGATATTCATATATAAAATTAAACTTTAAAGTTTAACTGCTGTGTCTAAAATATTAGGGTTGATCATTGACATACAAGTTGATTCCCATTCATAAAGAATAAATACAGTTAGATCATTTTCGAACACTTATTACACTAACACTATATTCAACAAAAGCTTTTGATTTGACACAAATCTGTTACCACACGGTAACAGTTTGTGATGTGAACAATATTATGAACGCGTGCATCACGCGTCTTTCTGTCCGTTAATTTCACGACAAAATTACGATTTCAAGGAACAAGAGTTTTGATCTTGTAACTTATACCTACTTTGGATGTTTGCTGTTAAAACATTAGAATGAGCGAGTGCCTTGTGAGTTTTATTTTGTGACATTCTTGTACAGATTTGTGTGTATTTTATTACTTTTAACTTATATACAGTTAGAGTAGATATTTAAATATAAGCAGAATTTAAATATAAGCAGAACTATATATTTTTATCAACAATTTAATTGCCAGGTTCTTGTGCGAGATGTTGTTGGGATGTAAAATCTCGAAAATATGATTCTGATTTAAAGCCGAAAACCTCCATCAAAGTGGAACAAAGAACACGAAGCTGTCACGCAAAGCCTTACAATTTTAATTAAAAACGGACAAGGAAACTGGGAGGTACGATCACAAATTAATCAAATAAATCAGTAAGGATACTCCATACCTATTCTACCTATGTACCTAACACATGTTCCATGTGCAGAGTTAAATTACAATGTGTGAATATTTTATTGTTTTATAACCAAACATCGAATTTGAATTTAGGCCTCCTTGACATTGTAATTTAAAAACTACGAAAGAAAAAATCTAAGAAACCGGCATCACATTTCTGCAATGCCTCACAAGGACATAAGTATGTCTTTACATAACCTGCATTGAGTCATTCTAGCCCATTTATAATAGCTTTTATTTAACTTGCAATGTTTGTATGTATGTATGTATGTATGTATGTTTGTTTAGGTCAAATATTGCAAGCTGAACCATTTCCTCTTATCCTACGGAGTTGAATTTTTGTATGTTGGTTAAGTTCCAATGACAATGGATTTTTATGACCTAAATCGACATGTAGGATCAGCTCCAGATAAAGGAACTCTTCAACGGTCAACAGCACTGTCACGAAATTTGGTGTAAACATTCTATTATGATAGCCGGATTGTAGTTTCACCATTACATGGCTGCAGCACTCCGGATGGGCTCCTGGCTTGGGAACTTATCAACGGTTAACAGCACTGACCCGAAATTTTGTGTACGCATTATTTTATGATAGCCAGTTTGAAGTATTACCATGACATGCTGCTCTCCGAGTTGGCTCCTCATTAGGGAACTCCTCAACGGTTAACAGCATAGACATGAAATGTTGTATACGCATTTAATTGTTATAGCCCGTTCTAACTTTCATCATGGCATGGCTACTGCATAAAAGTTTTTTTTTTTTAAGTTCTTAAATTAACTTCTTTATCTCATTCCAAGATACCCACCCAGCAGTAAGCAATCAAACAATACATACATAACTCTTTATTGTAGAAAAATATACCTAAAACTTATGAAATATAATGTCAATAGGCTGATGATGGTGAGCAACAATGCATCCTACCAGACATGACCTACAGAGCCCAAAACGTAGATACTCACGGTAAGACTAGTACGCAGATTTAAGGTCGTACAGCAAGCTATAGAGAGAGCTATGCTTGGGGTTTCTCTAAAGCAAAAAATTCGAAATAAAGTAATCCGACAGTGAACCAAAGTAAACGATATACCTAGCTCTAAAGAAAAGCAAGCTGAAGTAGCAGTGGGCTGGCCACATTTCCCGAAGAACCGATAACCATTGAGGTAGATGATTTCTCGAGTGGATACTGCGCTCAGGCAAACGTAGTGTAGGATGACTACCTGCAAAAAGTTTCTGGCAGAAACTGGATACAGACAGCTAAAGACCGAGCTCAGTGGCGTGTATAAAGAGAGGCCTACATTCAGTAGCGGACAAATATAGGCTGATGACGATGATGATGATAATGATGATGAGAAACACAGATGAGAAACATCTGAGTCTATTCAATCTAATGCCTTATAGAATTAAAATTGGGCTTTAGTTCACCAGATTATTGATACCAAACGAATCATTATCCCCATACTGCTATTCAAGTGTACTGTTGTACAGACGAGACGTAAACTCCGATTAACCCGGTACAGTCGGGTAATCATTTAATTAGGTGACGGCGAGTTAAAGAGTTTGCCAGGATCAAGCAGCTTACAGTCGGGCGACTTTGTTTATTGGCTGTTAGTTGACTGACGATTCCGTGGGAGAAAAGGTGGGAGGAAAACTTAGTGGGCACTTTCTGAAGGTACATACTGACGCGGTGTTGGTGATCATTATTATGGAGAACAAGTTAATTTTGGTCAAAATAAAATTTGAAACCACCTGACCAAACGTAGTTGAAAACGCAAAAAGTATTAAGATTCTCCTCAATTCAGGGCCTGCAGTCTCGATATAGATAACGATGGCTTTACAACCGAAATAGGTAGCAAAGTCCTAACTATCTGATATTTACTAGTCACTACAATACATATACCGATGACAATCGTTAGAAAAACAATTACTGTCATAAGCTATCGATTGTCATCGGTATCTGTATTCTAGAGGCTAACAAATATTGCAAATATCCGATTTTGCGACTGATTTTGTTGGTTGGTTTTAAAACTATAGCTACGAGTATCTTTGTCGAGACTGCAGGCGATGGTCTCTAATTGCTACTCATCATCAAAATATCATACATGCTGTACGAAGAATGTCATTGAAAATGAACTTTCCAGTACAATTTCAAAGGTTCTAGCTGCAATAGGCCCGAGATAAAGAGTGATCTGTGCTGATATTTCTGAAACGACTGCACTGATTTCTGCCAAGCAAAACCAAAAACTATCTTCCTAATTTCAGCGTTCAAATAAAAAATTGCAGCTACGATGCCATAGACAAAGACTTCGAAAATAACAAAACGGCACTCTTCTTGCGCCGGGGGGTTTAAAAAACAAAATATGATTGCTACCTTGTATTTCTACGGACAAATCTCCTTGACCCTCTTCAACAATGTATCAACTATCGATGTCTGGAGTTTCTCCCAAGAGAAATGGACCGTTAGTGAGTGAAATCAATCAACCGCTGGATTAATTGAATTGTAGGCGTAGTAACGCTTTTCCACGATATTATGGAAACAAAAGTTTTGTTTTGCCTTGTTTGACTTATTACTTTTAACATTATTCAAATGTCACCATTTGAGATCAAAATATGTTTTTGTTTGTCGCTACCTGAAAATTTAAGTTAAAGCAGCAAATGGCACAATTTCTTTACCTTCCCTAAAATCATACTCAACACAGAACACTCAAACATATTTCTAAATTTCATCTTCATTGCTGTATCCTCTATCGATTCTCAGTATTTCCCCCGAGAGAGGGTCTGATGGTGGGCAGATTCAATCAGCCGCCCAATTAGTAGTTTGATTGACGTGACAGACGCGGGGAATTGGTATACTGTGTAGTTTAAGTAAATAGTTGTGTTTTTTTTGGAATATTTGTTACTCATAACATCAATCTGACTGTAACAGTTCGGATTACTTATTGCAGAGCTACTGCGGTATAAGATCATGAAAATTGCTTAAACCCCAAAATTTCAAAAAAAAATAACAAAAAGAAACAAAAAGCGAAAATTTTCGTTTCAAGCACATTTAAGTGGTAAATGAGAAAATTCGCAATTTTTTTCTAGCGATCGACTTGCGTTATCGCGGTTCAATAGCTAACAGAATCGGGGCCCTGTGTTATTTCAGGACAAAAAGTATGTATAAAGTGCAATATACCTACTCATCCCTACATCTACTCATATTCACAGATTGAGATACTTCGAGTAAATGTAACAGTTTTTAAGTCAAAACCGAAGCTATCTAATAGTGAAAACCGCATCGCAATCCGTTCAATAGTTTTTACGTGATGCACGAACAGACGAATAGACAGACAGACATTATCATTTTGAACAAAATATTTATGCAATTCCGTGGATATTAATTAATAAAGATAATAAAATAATTTACATACTCATAAAAAGAAAAACTAAAAAAAATATGGTGGAATTATTTTTTAGGATTTTATTTCATTGTGTTGTATCTTAATATTAGTATGCCATAGAGGCAAAAATATGTGGTCAATTTATTATTATAACATCACGCATGCTGTGTCGTGTGCATACTGTGTTTTTATAAAGATCTAGTAAAAATTTTTTTATTGTAAGATCTCTTCCATCTTCCACTTTGTCTAATAGACATACGTTTATATGTATACATAGCGTTGGTATAGGGTATAGGTAATAGAAAGTTTAACAGCGACTAATAAATACAAAACATTCATAAGTTGATAACATTACGTTAAGAAACACACATGGCCATAACTTTGTCGATATGAAAGTTATGTTGTATCCCATCACTTTTAGCAAACGTCATAAGTGACATGGTAATTTGGACAGTATAAAGTTTGATTGATCCCAGTAAGCGTAATTGAAAATCTTTGGATTGATACCTACTATTTTGATTTTTGAAATGTGGGTCTCGGTGGTGGCAAAAACGCGTAACGATGTTTTCTTTCACTGAAGCTCATGCTCAGTTTCGGATGGTTGGTTGGTTTTGAACGGGCGCGGCGCAGCGTCCAACCATAGAATCAAATGAACAACAATCGATTGAAAATGCATTCCCTGATATTAACACCCTTCCCTGATAACTGTAACTGAACTGATATTAACTGAATCGCATTGGTGGTATTTACCTGATACATAATTTATAATATCACTACCGGCTATGACTCACATTACTATTGAAAACATCGACCTACTTTTCGAGCGTATCCGACGCTCTTCCTCGGGAGTTCACGCCACGAGATCCCGGCGTGCACTCAAACACGTGAAAACACTAACACATGAGTCATAGCCGGTAGTGATTTATAAATTAGGTACCCGATGCTAAAGGGCGTCACAGACGGACATGACAGACAGTCATGTTATGATAAAATATCGCTCGCCATACAATTTATATGAACTATCATAAACGCGAAGATAGTATTTTCATATTACAGTATCTTAAGATATCGAGCGATATGGATTTTTTAAAAGATACCATCTTAAGATACGAAATATATCGTAACATACTAACTTAAGAACAAAATATATATTAATATACTAGCTTAAGATACAAAATATATCATAATATACTCCACAGGTTGCACTGTTATGTATCCGTGACGTGTATTTTATTGGGTATTGGCTGTGCCCGTGACTTTTCTCTAGTTTAAAAGTTACCTTTGTGTTATTACAGTACCTACCAAAATTACATAGAGAAACGATTTTAAAAAAAAAAACAGTTCTGTACCTCATTTAAAAAAGCTTTTGTTTTTTTTTTTGTAGAAAGTTTTATTAAATTCACGACGGCTTTTTCTAAATTTAATGTGATTTTTTATCCAAATTGTTCGCCTTTTATAGTGTGCTAACGCAATTTGCATATCAAATTCAAATTTGTGCTGGCCTCTGGTGTTTGAGTTTGTCAGGCGGCGGCCTGACAAACCACCAAGGCCCTCTGACATAGCTTAACGACTGCTATTAATCAATACCAGCCGGGACTGACACCTTAACGTGCCTTCCAAAGCAAGGAAACCCCATTTAACTTAGAAAAGTCATTGATGCGGAGCCTAAGATTGAATCGTTGGATAGAATCCACTATTGAACCGTTAGGCTACTATCGCTCATGTAATGTAATAGTGAAATCGTATTACTCATATTTTATCACTCTGTATTTACTCGTAGAATGCGGCGAAGAAATATGTGTGGCATCTAGGATGGCCTTCGAGAGAATGAATAATTTCAATCTTTTATTTCATCTTAACCGTGTGTGATACCCTAAGATGCTATTATATTTTATATGCAGATATCTTAACATAAAATATTATAGCATCTTCGTCGTCTGTGACGCCCCTAAACTCTATGCACTTTAAGATGAAACAGGGATTTAGCAGGGCAGGTCAGACCAGGAGGATACTATCGGAACACGACTTGACATTTATTTGCCTGGTGAGTAGCTTACTGGAGTTACTGGGTGTATTTGTAGTTAGAATAGGTCAATTATAAAACATTTAATAAAAACTTTTATGCAGTAGCCAAGTCATGGTGGAACTTAGAACGGGCTATCACAATTAAATGCGTATACAAAAATTTCGTGTCTGTGTTGTTAACCATTGAGAAATTCCCAACTCAGGACCTTGAGTGCAGCAACCATGTCATGATAAAACTTAAAAAAGGTATCATAATAAAATGCGTACACAAAATTTCATGTTTAGCACATACATGAAATTTTGTGTACGCATTGTTTGTATTGACCGTTGAAGAGGTCCTTTATCTGAAGATAATCCTGGACGTCGATTCAGGTCATAGTTATTATAAAAATGCATTGTCATTAGAACAGAACCAACATGTGAAAATTCAACTCCGTATAGGATAAGGGAAAGTGGTTCTAATTCAGCTTGCAAGATTTAACATAAACAGTCAAACAAAATGAAAAGCTTTTAAAATAGTTTCAAGTATTTTTAGAAACCATGCATGGTTTTTAAACGGTTTCATTTAGCTTGCCCTGTTTGCTGTTTTTTGGGCCAAATCTAGATTTGGCCCAAAAAAAAATAAAAAAATAATAATAAAAACAATTACTAGTAATAATAATTACTAGTAATTGAAATTTTACGCCCTTAGCCTTGACCGATTGATCTGAAATTCGGTACTTAATTATGTATATTCAGTATCATTGTAAATCCAAGATCGCCGCCTTCGCCACAAAATGGCGGATGACATTATTTTTTTCAAACCTCTCAATGTATCCAATGAAAGGGCTAAGCTAGCAGAATACAGTACACCATGAAAAATTCCAAATCCAAGATGGCCGCCACCACAAAATAGGGGATTACTTTTTTCCAATCCTTTCAACATGGGTATCAAATGAAGTGACAAAACAGTACACTTCAGAAATTAATAAATAAAAAACTAAAAACTTAAAAATAAGATAATTAAAAATGATTTTCATGTTAGGTTATAAATGTCAAAAAGGCTAAAAAAACGTGGGGCGTAGCCATAGACATATATATTTAGATATGTAATTTTATGAGCGTAGCGTAATCTCAGGAATAGAAATTCGATATGATTTTAATTTTTAGCTTTTATTACATAATTTAAACAGTTTAACTTATTAAGTATTTTATATTTAAAACTAGCTTATCCGCCCGCGACTACGTCCGCGCGGACTACAATTTATCGCGAAAAAAGCATCCTATGTTCTTTTAGGATACTAAAAACCAATGCAAAAGTAGGTATAGCACCAACGCTCTTGATGTTTATTGACAGACTTGTTATTTCGTTTTCCATGGAAACCGTTCCTTACACCGCGTAATCAACATTTACTAGTTTTCTTGTGGAAATTTAAAATTTTCCGGGATGAAAAGTATCATATGTTTTATTCCAGGGTATAAGCTATCTCCATTCCAAGTTTCATCAAAATCTGTCCAGCCGTTATCGCGTGAAAGCTCCCCAAACTAACAAACAAACAAACAGACCACGTTTCACTTTTATATATTGGTATCGATTATACCAACACATTATAATCTTCATAAGTTTTCCATATAGGCAGGCTTAACCTTTTGCCCATCCTCGCAAATCCACTCAAAGTAAAAGGACCCGGTGGAGTCGGAGGAGGAGTCGGTGGAGGAGTGGAAAGGAATCTTAAGTCGGCCCTAACACGATTTATTCATGTACAACGTAAGGCCAAAACACATTACTCTTTAACCTTTTCCGTCACATGTAAAACCGGTTAAAGTACGGATATTCCGGGGAAGTACGGACATCCGATAGCGGTTAATTTATTTACTCGCGGTGCCCGGAGCGATTGACCCGGATATCCTCGGAAGTTTTTTTATCCGGGTATAACAAGGAAATGGTGGTAAGGAGGTTCGATTGATTGTCGAGTTGCATGTTAAGTTAGCTCGTGACTTTTATTTTGCAGAATGGTTTAAACGTTTTCAGAAGTGAAGCATTTTACATCATACTTTTTTACGATGACTTACACAGTTCCTGGTAATCCTGACCCCTTACTAAGATTCCCTGTATCTAGAGTATCAGGAGATAGAAGGACCCTGGACCCATAAACACCCCAATTCAGGTCAAATCATAATTTCCATGCGCGAGAATCACACCTTAAATATTCGGCTAACCACTAACTAATTCATGGACTGAATTGAAGAACACTACTATATTTATTAGCAGGTTTTTATCAGAGAGGGTTCTTAGAAGAGCATGTTAACCTGTCGGTTCCGGCTGTTATTGATTATAAGCAGTCGTAGCGATGGTAGCCTAACGGTTCAATAGTGCAACTTAGAATCCAGCAATAGGTACCAGGTTGGGTCCTAGGTTCCGCACCAATGACTTTTCTAAGTTATGTGCTGTTTTCCATCGCTCCTTGCTTTGGAGGATGTTGCCCAATATATTAATTTGCCCAGGTTTCTAAAAAAACGACAAGAACTTAATTTCGCTACACACGTAGGTTTACCAGGAAATGAGACATTTCTAGGCTTACTCCGCCTACAAAAACGTGTACTTCAACATTGTTCACGTTCCTTTTAGTTTCGGGACTAAAAGTCCCTAAGAAGGACCTCCACACTCCCTTTAGTCCTACCCATTCCACCACGAGCCTGGCATTTCAAGCTCGTTTCATTCGGATTACATTCTGTGCTATTTCATTCTAAATTATTCATTTTATGTGCCTTATTCTCTGATTTCCCTATTCATTCTAGACATAAATTAATAATAATTATATGAGAGATTTTTACCCAGTGGTATTACTTCCGTACAGCCACCCGTGCCTCCAAGAATGTTGGTTGGCATTCAGGCTCGATCCTCACCACACTTGGCCTTCTCTTCCGTAAGTCTTCTGTGTGGCTCCAAGGTTATTTCTTCTTGGCACCTTCGTTAGTTCCTTCACTTTACAGTGACTGCACTTACACTACACTTAGTCATATTTCACTAGTTTACACTTTAAAACCTTTGAAGTGTATATTCTACATTCTCGGTCACGACTGCCGGCCATCAGCGCCGCTAAAACGCTTATTTTACCTTTTCCGCGCTTTCTTGTCTGTCTACCGAGGCAAGCATGTCATGCCTTCTTTTCTCAGAAACTCAAATTATTTTATTTTTGTGAGTAGATAACTCCCATTTTTCGTTTGTAAATGTACAATGTTGTCAGAACGGAAACTAATTCCCAAATTGATTCAATAATGTTACGTTCTAAAATCGCAGTTCACGACAGAGAGCAAATTAAGCTCCCGGATGTTAATAATTAATGGCTGTTGTCAAGCCATGTCAGAGGCCCTCAGAGGGGCCTGACAAACTCTGACACCAGAGTCAGCACTACCTCATACGACAAGCAAGCAAGCATCAGAGAGGGTTTACACAAGAAAAGATGAGGTTTTGTGTATAGAAAATTGTATCATCAACATCATTCTACTTTTCACGCTATTAGGACTCTCATAGAGAGAGTATTGTCTATAGACTACCCCGCCCCATAAACGGTCTATAACGGCTCTGTGACGATTGGTAGTTATCACGTGTAATTCTTGAATTCTGATAATGACAATTAACTCAATTAATGGCTGTTGTTAAGCCATGTCAGAGGCCCTCAGGGTAGCCTGACAAACTCTGACACCAGAGTCAGCACTACCTCATACGACAAGCAAGCAAGCATCAGAGAGGGTTTACACAAGAAAAGATGAGGTTTTGTGTATAGAAAATTGTATCATCAACATCATTCTACTTTTTACGCTATTGGGACTCTCATAGAGAGAGTATTGTCTATAGACTACCCCGCCATATAAACGGTCTATAACGGCTCTGTGACGATTGGTAGTTATCACGTGTAATTCTTGAATTCTGATAATGACAATTAACTCACGTTTTTTGACGATGGTAAATTGCCTGATTTTAACTCCTTTCCTGTAAAAAATATAAATTCCGAGAGTCACAAGTAGTTCTCTCAGTATCTATCCACGTCTTACCAAACTTTTTAACTCCCCGGGCTCCTCATGTCATTTGTATCAATTTCAGGAAAACTATGTAGGAAATAAAGCCCGCCGCAAACTTGCGATCCTGAGGGATAACGCACGTGGCGTGATTGAATTAGTTTTATTCTTACAGCTACTATAGCTTTTGCGCGTGCCTCCGTCCATTCAGGCGAGAAAATATCCGTCAGTTTTTTACCTGACTACGGTGAAGCAAGGCTTCCCTTGCTAAAAATGACAAAATATAAATATATGCTAAAAATACACTAACTCTAAAACTCATTACCCTTCGGTAATGAGTTTTAGAGTAAGTGTATGTACTTGTGTATATATATATATATATATATATATATATATATGTATATATGTATGTAAGTTTGCATGTATGTATGTATGTATGTGGATGTTCCACCATAGCGTCGACCTTTTTGATCCGATTTGGACAAGCGAGGTATCAATCGATTCATATTCATCGCATGAGCGTCATAGGCTATTTTGTATCCGATCGTAGTCGGTTTTAGTTTTCGAACTTTTGTCTTGTTTTTAATTTCTTGTTTCGATTTGGTCAAAAGCAATTATCACAAATTTTACAGAGATTATGTGCATGAAATCGCCATTAAAATTAACTCAGTAACTTTTGCGTGATATCGACACACATGACAGATAGGAAAATTTAAGTAGTCAGTAGTAGTTGCTCTTTGAAAAAATATTGTAGTAGTTTAGGACAAATAAACACACTGACAGATTAACAATATTATCGTCAAGGTTTCAAGTCTCGTATCGTGCAACCGCCGAATTTCGCGATTTGTTTTCATTGTTTCCTACTTTTTGTGTCGGTAATTCCCCCGGGGTATATCCAACTTTGTTTTTGTTTGATTGACTACAAATCAAAAGGGATTATGTTATTCCTTCACGAAATAAAGGTAAGAAGCTGAAAGCAATCCAATCTGAAAACTTGCTTGCTTGCTTATCGTATGAGGTATTGCAACTATGTGAAAACTGATTTCCTAACAATAATTAAACTGAACACCTATTTTGTTTTGTTAAGTTTGTATTTAGGGTTTGCAACAGTTCGAATTTAATGTAATTTTTTTTTTAGTAATCAATATTATGTTTTCTTCGAACCTAAAAATACATACAAAACGCTGATTCGAGAACGATGGTAGCCTAGAGATATAGTACTAGTGCGAGTTCGAATCCAATGATACCGGGTTCGGTCCGACTTTTCTAAATTATGTTTTCCATCGCTCTGCGCTTCGGAAGGCACGTTACTCCTAAGCGGTCGGTCCCGGCTGTTATTGATTAATAGCAGTCGTTAATTATCCGTGTCAGAGGCCTTTGGGCGGCCTGACAAACTCTGAAACGAGGCTAGCACTACCTCATATGACAAGCATGCAATGCTGATTCGTCCAAGTTGATTTGGAGACCTCACATTACTCGGTCAATAATTAGTATCAACATCATCATCATCATCGTCATCATCATCATCAGCCCATGTCAGTCTACTGCTGGACATAGGCCTCTCAAAGCACGCCACTGAGCCCAATCTTCGGATCTTCTCTTCCAACTGCTGCCAGCCACTTTGAGTATATCATCACTTCACCTAGCTAGCCATGTCAGAGGCTCTCGGGCGGACTGACAAACTCTGACACCAGAGGCCAGCACTACCTCATACGATAAACAAACCTAGCTAGAGGGCGCCCTACACTACTATGTTTATCGAGTCGCGGTCTCCACTCAAGTTCACGCCTACCCCAAGGTTTACCAGTCAGATATGACCAGCCCACTGCCACTTCAGCTTACTCTCCTCTGCTTCACCGTAGTCGGATAAAAAACACACTCTAATGACTCTCTTTAAATGAAGACAGATCGATTGATACCTAGCTTGTCAAAATTGGACCAATAGGGGCGACGCTATGGTGGCACATCCACATATTATACACATACATAGACTGTTAAACTCATTACCCTTCGCTTGATTCGCCGTAGTCGGGTAAAAAAGGTTATATTTTATGTTTCTAAACTATTTTAATGTTTAAACTTTCTCCGTTATTAGCCGAAATGTGAAAAAAGTCGCAACGTGATGTACCTCACCACGAGCCCCATGCAGTTCAGGGCAAACCATTACTTTATAATTTTGTTTACACCAAAACGTTGTAATTTCGAACCCCACAAACTCCAAAACAGATAAACTCAACAAGCATAAAACTTACAGACCGTGAAAAACAATCTTGTTTTTCAACGGAACCTGATTCCCAGTGAAAACAGAATGAAGTCATCGCGCGGTCGTTAATTCCGGTCACGTGGCGCCTGCACAGAATATAGATGAAATTGCGAGTAGGTAAGGCCGTGTACTGTGTATTACCTATTCGGTGGTAAAGATTGACTTCTGGGGCAAAACTGACGCTACTTACCTGTGGTACATTTTAAAGACAGGTGGGTCTTAAAATGAACATGAGTAAGACGAACATCATGTCAAATGCCCATGTCGCACCCATGCTGGTCTATGTTGGGAACGATAGTATCGAAGCTGTTGATCACTATGTCTACTTAGGTCAGACGATCCAACTGGGTAGATCCAACTTCAACAAAGAGGTCAACCGACGAATCCAACTCGGATGGTCAGCGTTCGGGAAATTATGCCATATCTTCACGTCGCAGTTACCGCAGAGCCTCAAGACGAAACTTTATAATCAGAGCGTGCTGCCAGTGATGATATGCGGCACTGATGCTTATCGATCCTGTTTCTTATAATGATCAAATGTCTCTACTGGATCAACTGAGGTTAGAGTACTAGAAAAATCAGAAACTGCATAAAAACTTATTCCATACTTTTGGTACGAAATGAATAAAATAAAATTCTAACATCATCAAAATACAGTTTAAAAAAAATCTTTTGTCTCTAACCTCAGTTGGTCCGATAAAGACTTTTGATCCTTATAAGAAACAGGATCGAATGACTTTTATTTTTTAAATTTCCTTTTTCTTGATGACTGTATTTTTTTTCAAAATCTTTGAATGTAACTCAAAATATCTCCAAAAGTTAAGGAGAGTCTTCTATGAACGTTTTGGTAATTTCGTAAAAAATGTATGGGAAAAGTTTTTCGCAATTTCTGACATTTCTAGTACTCAAACCTGTGTCGGTCCGGTCCAGTAGAGACTTTTGATCTCTATTCATCAAAAAAAGTTTTTGTGTAAAATTACAATTTTCTTGCCGACTATACATATTTTTTTTCAAAATCTGTGAATGCAGTTCAGAATTTCTCAAAAAGTTATGGATGGTCTCAAGAACGTTTTCTTGTAACTATAACGGTTAAGGTACCTGCCCTTACCGTCTCAAAAATCCTCCCTGTATATATATATAAGTGGTGGTATATATATATATATATATATATATATATATATATATATATGGTGCCCTTGAGCCACGCATTGCGGCGGAACACTTTCGCGAAAACGCCAGCCCGCCCGGTGAAGCTGTAGAGGTCGGTAGAGGCCAAAAGCACTTAGCCTTCCTAAAAAAAAACCACAAGGCACATATAAGCTACAGGTTAATACAGTCTATGCGGAATGAGATCCGTGATAGGATTTGAGGGCGCTGCAGCGTTTTATTACCAACTAGCTGATGCCCGGGGCTTCGCAGGCGATCATTTGTGTAGGTTATCTTTCTTTAGTTTACTATACAGACAGACAAACATACAGACACGAATTATTAAAATGTTATATTCTTGTTCAATAGCTTATTTTATGTACCCTAGACCACTACTTTTTTTAATCATCTTCCTTGTACAGACTTTTTCGTTCCTATTGCTTTATTATAAGCATAAAGTTTGAACCTTTGGCAACACTGTGTGACAGTCACTTCTTCATTTGTTTGTATTCATTATTTGATGGCAGCAAAATGTATTTATTTGTGCTGCCATACAGCAATTTTAACATTTAGTACTTTTTTACGCCGTGACACTTCTCTTTCCGCCTACTACTGTCTTCACACATACATTTTTTTTACCTTCCACGCATTATTTATCAACACTATGAGAAACGAAACGTGCGATCCTGCCACCACCACATCACCACACCCACTGAAATTACAGTGTTACTAGCATCGGTGATGTTCCTTGAAACCACAGTTAAAGATGAAAATATAGATACCACAAGATGATCGACAGTGCGTACACATTTTTTTTGCTAAGTAAGTGCATTGCACCAACGTGTGCCATTGGAACTTAAAACCTAATAATTCTGAGATCTGCATTGGTATTACGTAAGTCCGATGCGACCAGTTGCAAACAGATTTTAAATATCGCGTGCATATTAAATTGTACTTAAATACCGTGTTATAGAGTTGACATTTCCTTGTTCTAATGCAACCAGTAGCCATAAAATCTTCGTTAATCGGCGCAAATAAAGTATCAACTTTAACGCGTGAAATTTAAGTTCAATTTATCATGAACGCTATAGTAAAAATCTGATTACAACTGGTCGCATTCATTTATGTCATATGGCTGGTGTTTGTCTGTAACTTTATAAAGTTCACAATGATAAATAATTATTGTTCAAATTCGTCCTCATGTGATTTGTCAATTTTATTCAAAAAAAGTAGTTAATCGAATGTTTAAAAATAAAATATGTGACTCACTTTGTTTCACACGATTTTTCAAACTTACGGTGTCTTTTCTTTCTATATCGTTGGATCAAATAGATAATAACATACTCAACTACATCATTTATTTTCTGAAGCTATTTCAGTCGGGAAAATTTTGAAGTGTTGGAATATTTAGTGCTTGGGAATTTCCTTTGAATCAATACGTGTATTTTGTTTGTTGATTGAAGTGTTACAGCTCTTATTTTACTGTAGTAAAGCTAGATAATATTATTATTCATTCATTCAAAAAACGACTCCAACCGGGTTAAGTTACATTAAGTTACATTAAAAATGCTGGTTGAATTTTATTGGAATTTGTATAGGACACCTAATAGAGAGATTCATCAATTTAAAAATAAAACAAGGCTCAGAGAAAAACCGTGATAGTGTATACCGATGGGCGTACTATGTAGCATTACTTTTTAAATCCGTTTAAAAACAATTATTTACAATAAACTCTTATTTCATTGCATACCAAAACCTAAAAATATTTTTTTTAATATTCATTTTTTTAATTCTCGGCGATATAACTATATACTCACGTCCCTTTCAACAAATTCAGCAAACTTGGGCCAAACTGGGCCCATTTCTCAATAATTCCTTTATAAATCTAACGCCGGACACTACTAACACTTTGGGCTTATCTGGGCGTGTGGGTTAATAACACCGTCCCCTGTACGCATCATCAAATATGCATTTGGTGTATTAAAGTGCCGCTGTGGGTTATGGGATGTTGGGCTCCCGTTCTGAAATATAGTTTTGGAAGCAACATCTTGTTTATTACGCGTGTAAAAACTCTTTCTTATAACAAAAAATTATGATTACTTGCTTGGTTTGAGTTACCACAGGTTTTTTTTATCAAAACTGATTTGTTATAAATCATAACAAAGATGCTTGAAAACTGCTCAAGCACCTACTGGCGTCTATCATCACCACAAAAAGCTACAATAATACTTAGTGGTCATTTTTTTATGTATTAGAATAAAAGTAAGTAGGTACCTACTTATAATTTGCAAATAGAAACGCCATAGAGTTTCTTTTTGGTTCTTTTCGAAAAATTGTGTAGTAGGTACTAGGTACTGGAGAGTCAGTAGCTTCCATGTGTCTTCAAGGGGCTCATGTACATGAACAAAATTTAATTTTAATTATGGCTTTATCTGCTTGATTTAATTTGGATAGAACACAGTTTACTTCAATAGCCTGCTCTGATAATGTTTATTTATACCTGACTAAGAAAAAAGAGTGTTATGATTTTGATATTAGCAACGTCAGTACATAATTATATTCGTCTCTTCTCTCAAAGTGCGTAAACTGGTTGAATTCGTCTCAATAGTCAACGTGACATAGGCTAGTTTTTGAACATAACCGTTATGGCGTTCATTAAGTTATGGACTAACAAATAAAATTAGTTAGATTCCATCATGATACTAAGCGATGGAAACCTAACGGTTCAATAGTGCAACTTAGAATCCAAAGATACCGGGTCAGTCCTAGGCTCCGCACCAATGATTTTTCTATGTTATGTCGTTTTACACTATTATTTAATCTGTGGTTATGTTCGGTTTTCCATCGCTCCGTGCTTCGAAGGGCACGTTAAGCTGTCGGTCCTGGCTGTTGATTAATAGCAATCGTTAAGCTATGTCAGAGGCCTTCGGGCGGCCTGACTAACTCGGACACCAAAGGCCAGCATTACCTCATACGACAAACAAACATCATGTGTGTCAAATTCAAGAGCTTAAAATGATCTTACAAAAATTGATACTTAACACATGTGTCATATAATGTAACATCTAATATACAGGTGGATTTATTTGTAGGTAGGTACATAATTTTTTGACGTTTAGAATCTTTCCGCTCGCTTTTCTGCAATCTATGGGAGTGATTTCGTGAATAGTGTTAAATAATGTGTTGAAGTGTAAAACGTTAACAAGATGTACATTGTATGCGACTACTGTAAGGCTCGCTCGTTTTTTTTTAATATTATTTATTTGTTATCGCTAAGCAGGTGTTAATGCTAATTATCGAAAATCATAAAAATATTTAAAAATATCATGTCATTTCCATTCTGGTTTTGTTTCACTTTGTTGCTTGTTATGATACTACTGATGATAAATGATTCAATTTTACGCAACCAGTTGAGTGAAGCGAGTCAAGTTGAGGAGTTTGCACCAACTTCTGAAAGTATAGCGGTAACTTAACGTAACTTGAACTGTGGCGTGAGTTAAAAACTTAAGCTGCAATTCCGTGTCTGGTTAACATTATTTTACATCGATTGACAAAGCGCGCGCGAAGCGTCTCTGTTTCAGCTTCGGCAAAAAATCTTTCGTATGTCCGGATGTCTGTCTGGCTGTTCTTCTCTTCAGGTCGCATTTCTCAACTGATCTAGACGAAACTTGGTATACAGATAAAGCAAATTTTTAGAATTTTTAGTCGTCGGGGATTTTTGATTAGGAGGGTACTTTCCCTAAAAAATGATAATAAGAGGGCTACTGAATATCTCCGTCAAATTACATACGATTTTGATAGTCCTTTTTTTATAAGAAAGGTAGAAACTTTAAGTTAGTCTCTTATAAATTTGATGAAGTCCTGATGAGGATCTTTGGCATGATGAGCAGAATAGCTCCTCAAAATATAGTAAATTTATCACCTTTAGGCCAGTGGAATCAGACCTTTACCTACTAGGTAGAGATTGATGGAGCACCTTGGTAAATAATGTTAGTTTTACAATAAGGTAACTAGATGGCGCTATTGTGCACCGCTAAATTGTTTGCAAAAAAGTATGTACGCGCGAGGTCTAGAGCTCACAGAGCCACTATTGTAAAATTCTGTTACTATTTCGACGATCTATCCTAGGCAACGGAATTTGTAGTGTACTGACTGTGTCTTTTAACTCAATTGTTTGCTGATAGTTATGTGTGCATGTTAGAATTATTATACACTAGCTGCTGCTGCTTTGCCCACGCGTACAATTTTCCGGGATAAAAAGTATCCTTTGTTGTTCTCTATGGTATACAGCATCTTGGTACAAACTTTCATTAAATTCATTACAGCCGTTATCGCGTAAAAGGGCCCCAAACAAACAAATCAACAACGTTTCACTTTATATGTTATTGGGGACGAGGATAAGTGACATTCTGTAATCGTAATCAACTTAGCCGTTTTGATGTGAAAGCGAGTACAACCAATCTACCAAAATTTTGCCAATTTCCCGTGTGAACTTTCTATTTTCCGTGATAAATGTATTCTAATATGTTAATCTCTGTATTGACCAGTACCTCCCTATCATCATCATCATCATCATCATTAGTATTTGGCAGCTCAATCCACTTACGGCAGGGCATAAGCCTCATCCCTCTTACGCCAATCATAACTGTCTGTGCCAGGTCTTTCCTAAAACTTATAGATGTCATCGAACCATCGTTGCACTTCATGACCCGTTGTGCGACTCGTATCTTGTGCATAGTTTTCGTGAGCATCCATGTTTCGGCACCATAAAACGAGGTCATTGCGGGTAAGCCATATTGGTTGTAGGTAAAGATGAGTATTTTTTTGTCTCTGAGCACGTCGTCGAGTACTTACCTATATTCAAAACTTCATCATGGTTGTTTTTGGTTCTTTTTCCGAGATAAAAAGTACTCCATGTTGGCCTCTGTTGGGTTAGTATCTGCACTATATACATACACATTTTCATCAAAAACCGTTTAGGCGTGAAAACTCCCCCAATAAACAAACAGACAACGTTTCACTTTAATATATATTATAACAACAAGAAGTAGGCCTATCAATCGAGTGATGTTCTAAAAAACTCGTGCAACAAACGCTTGCATGTTTTAATGATTTCCAACGCCATCTAGTTTCATTTTGGGACACTAAAATCTTTATATTGTGGGGCAATAAAATAAAAAATATCTGTAACTGCTTTTTGGATGAACTTGATTGATTTTGATAAAACAATAATAAATACCTCTGCAAGACTCCAAGGAATACAGTTCAGCAAACGTCATCAAAATTCATCAAGTGGTTTTTAGCGTGATGAAATCACACACAGATAGCAGACAAACAGACAGACAAAAAAAAACAAGTACTATATTTTTGGATTCTACTACTTTCATATACTCAATTAAAATGTATTTTCTATATTATCTCCCATGTTCAGATTTCACTTTGGTTACAGTTTAATTATATACTAGCTTTCGCCGGCAACTTCATCCCCACGGACTACAGTTTATCCCAAATAAATAATAGTTTAAAAAACTAAAAAACACGCTTTATATAGAAAACCAAACTAAAAAATAGAACAAATAAATTAATAGTGTATATAAGAAAAAATGATTTATTTCAAAAAAAATTGTGGGTGCATGGGTCAATAATTATAAATATTTCATTGACAGATATGAGAAGCACCCCACGTTTTTTTTAAATAAAACATTTTTTTCTTATTTACACTATTAAAATTTATTTTCTATTTTTTAGTTTGATTTTCTATATAAAGCGTGTATTTTAGTTTTTTTAAACTATTATTTATTTTCTACTTTTTAGTTTTTTTTTTCGAATTATTGCATTATCATCGGTCTTTGACAGGTGTGCAAAATTTGAATGAAATCTGACCGTTTAAAGTGGGTCAAAATAGCGTCCAAAGGAGTCTGTTGAAAACATACAAACAAACATACAAGTGAAGCTAATATAAAGCGTATAAAAAAGCATCCTTGTTCTTCTAGGATATGAAAAACCAATGCAAAAGTAAAACACTAACAGCTACATATATATATATATATATATATATATATTTACTTCGTTCGACATTTAGCTCTTTTTTTTTGACAGACTTGTTATTTCGTTTCCATGGCAACCGTTCTTTACAGCGAATAATCAACATTTTCCAGTTTTACCTTGGAAACATCATTTACCGGGATAAAAAATGTTTTATTCAAGGGTATAAGCTATCTCTACTCCAAATTTTATCAAAATTCGTCCAGCCGTTATCGCGTTAAAACTCCCCAAACAAACATACAAACAAACAAAAAACAGTCAACGGTTCACTCACTATAATATATATTGGTATAGGTGATAATTTTAACCGTAGTTTCTTGATACAAACTACTTATTGCCGCAAAATAAGTTTTCATGAATCCACGATGAGTAATAGAACTGTAATTGACAAAAAACGCAAGAAAAATTGAATTTGTCGGTCCTCGTATAGCAACAACAATGACCTGGGATTAAGAACGTTAGAGATCTGTCAAAGTTCAAACTAAAATATATGGCCCTGAATAAATATAAACAGATAACTGCCTGCCTTTATTAGTGGCGAGCAGGGTTGACAATTTTTGAATGATTTGTTTAAAACAAGAGACTAAACACTGAAAAACACACCTGTTCAAAACACAATTTAAAACATTTGTTTTAAAAATATTTTGTTAGTAAACAAAACGTTGTTTTAAAATACCAAATAAAACACGTATGAAAAAATGATTTATAACATGTTTTTTGTTTGGTATATGAAAAACACATAAAGATCCTATTAAATTTGAGTTTGCAAAAAATGATTTAATCATCGTGTGTATTTATAACATGTTTTTTTTTTTTTTATACACGTTTATTTAATTGTATGTTAACTATAACTGTTTTTTTCCCAACCCTGGTGGAGAGGCACTTGATGAAGAAATATAAGTATCGTATGAGGCGCGGTGCGTGCTCACTCGCTGGTGCCTAGAAAAATATTAGAATAAATCTTAAAAATTTTTTGGACGAAGTAATATATATGAAGTGTTGTTTTACTGAGAATTTGAAAAATTACGTTTATTTTTAATAAGTTTCTTATATTTGTCGTTTTCCAGGTGCGGACTGAGTGCGTGGCGTGCTCCTTTAGCTGAAAACGTTTATGCGTTGATTGTAGGTTATATTTTAGTCAAAATTATGATGAAAATTACGATTTAAAAATGAAATGCTACTAAATAGCTTTAAAATTATGTAAAACAGTATATTTTGAATAATTTTTCATATGACGCCGTGTGAAGCGCTTGTAATTACGCGTATTTTGATATGTCACACATAAAGATCCTATTAAATTTGAGTTTGCAAAAAATGATTTAATCATCGTGTGTTTTTTTTGCAACAAATCGTGTAATTTCTATATGTCCAAAGATTTCATTTTCGTTACTGAAAACCTAAGCCAACTGTTCACAAGTATATATAAAAAAATATTTCCAAAAAAAACGACTTCTTATTAGAAATGATCTTTTGCAAACTACCAATAAAATAATAAAATAATTACAATTCAACAAGAACAACATAACATTTTCAATATTAAAAATGTAATACTAGTACAAAATTACAACATTAGACAGAGTTTTTTGAAGCCATCATTTATAATATGGTTAAGCTTATTTTAAAAATATGATATTTAAACACGTTGACGTGCTCGTTTAAAGTTTAATATCCTATTAAAGTAATTATCTACTAATACTTTATCATTTACTAGATTGCTGTAAACGTGTCAATTGGTTTGTGGACGTGTGAAAGTCGAAATCCGTTTGTGTGATTGCGGTCTCTTGTTTTTGTCTGTTCTGCGTTTCGAGTTTTTACGCAGGTGCGTAGATAGATAGATGTGTATTAATTTTGTAGATTAAAATGACGGCCAGGTTTTGAAATGGTAGTACCGATTTCAAACAACTCTATCTAATGTTGTAATTTTGTACAGGTACTACATTTTTAATTTTGAAATCGTGATATGTTCATGTTGAATTTTAATTATTTTATTCATTTTAACCCCCGAACAAAGAGACGGGTGTTATAAGTTTAAGATGTGTAAACAACAATCATCCATATTATATATAGAGATATGAGGCAATATAAACAAAAAATGAAATGGATTTTAGTAAATACTACTATTTATTTTCGAAAAACTACTGAACCAATTTCGATTATAAATAAATGGGACCTAATCGGGATCCTACCCTTTCAAACAAAAAAAGTTATTCAAATCGGTTCAGTAGTGTTAGGGATATGAGGTAACAAACAAACAAAAAAAACATAAAAACACAGACGACTTGAGAACCTCCTCCATTTAGAAGTCGATTAAAAATAAATCACAAAATTCCCGACACTTGGACCAGATCTTTAAAGACAATACAAAATTTTATTAAACTTTAGTCAGGATAGTTATTGGTTTTTCCGCGGTTTTGTCTAATGGGGCAGTCTTTGTTATAACACTTTTGATTTTTCATAGCATTTCTTAGGATATTTGAATGTTTGTGTTTATTTTTGATTATTTCTTTAATATGTGATATGTTTTTTTTTCTATGTGGACATCCATCCTATATAAATTTCATCAGTATTGGTGTTTTTTTTTAAAATAAATCAGTTCAAAGTCAATTCAGGTTCAAAGAATTACGAATATAAACATACCTTAAATGACCATAATAACAACAGATATAAATTATTACTAACACTACAGAAATACGATGCAAGCTTGCATTATTTATATAGTTTATTCACTATTATTAAGAGATTAAGCTATTATCTTTAAAATTCTTGCCTAGCTATTGTCAACGGCTAGATTTCATCGCATCTTTTATAAGGACGCCATTACCAAGCTAATATCAAGTTTACCTATACTATAAGTCTTCCCTGTCCCATCCCAGTGTAAAGTTTCACAAAGTAAGCAAGTAAAGCCAACATCTCGTTATAGCCGTCTCAAAGGGGCTATTGTGTTCGCAGTCACTGAAAAATAGAGATTGAATAGAAAATTGTGCGGAACTGATGCGTTTGAAACATGTAGTATTTAAGTTTATTGTAATAAAGGCTACATTATGGTTTTCTACTGGAAATACAAATAGCAAATGCAAAGCATGTACAGAACATACAGAACATTCCAAAACACACTCTTTATTAGTACACACTTATTATTCTACCTACAACAGTGTTATTCAATAAAATGCGTTTTCACTTCCAAAAACGACTAAAAATTGTTGTATTATAATTACCTACTGCAAGTACGTTGAGAGTTTTTAGCCTCTAAAGATCACATCCACTCATATGTCACACACGTCTTCAGGATACATTATTTTCCAAACATAATAAACTAAAAAGAATACCCAAGCTGGGACATATACTAATCCATAAAACAAATCTGAGCAGAAGGAAGATAAAAACCGCCCGAAACATTGTCAAAATCGACCTTCTCCGTCACACTTCACAATAACTGCTAAAGAATTTCCCCCAAAAGGAAAAGGTCCCAAACATCTGTTGCGGACAACGGAAACCGACTTGAGAAATTCGGACTCAAATTTATTCTGTCCCTCAAAGAGAAAGAGTAAATTACAAGAAATATTGTCACAACGATGGGACAGGCTGGCGAGAAACGGAGACAAATTGGCGTTATTTTACGATCATATGCTATAGAACTCAGAGTTATTATATGCACACCTTCGACAACACACCCAACTCCATTTAAACGTGGTCATAAAGCAAACTATTAAAACAAACTAACTGAAAATACTATAACTGTTATGTCTGACAGCTCCTTTCCGTCGAAAGTGACCAATTGGCACAAATATTAAGAATGAAACGTCAGGAATTAAAAACTTAGGATTGTCAAGCAATGATAATAAGTTTCATACTCAAAGAATACTTAGTTTACCTAAATTTTTATTGTTTTCATCTTTTTATAATATTTTATGTATATCTCCTGGTTCGTGAGATGTTAATTTTGACTTGTAAAAGTGCTATTAGTTTGCCTTGTTACAATAAAATACTTTGACTTTGATTTTGACTTTGACTACAAACATAGCAAAATCTAAGATTTAATATTTTTGAGACTGTAATTTTAGGTATTAAATGAAGTTAGTAATTTGCTGATTCAGACAGATTCCATAAACTTGAGAAACACATTCAGGACTCAATTATTTTTAGTTACAAACAATCCAAATTATACTCTCGCTGCTTACATACACATGATTTTTATTAGTTCTCTTATATATTATTTTTCCATGGTTATATCCAATGATCCATTTCCATGAATTAATAATATGATTTCACACAAGAAGGTTTAAAAAATACGGAGTCTACACCGCCAAACAATCGAGCGAAGCATAGCAAATGGCGGTTCCTTAAGTGTGCGTGAGTGGATATTTTTTGGTGTTTTGTGGTTGATACACAATTTCATCCCAAAAACTGCATCGTTTTTTATTTTCCTTAAGAACTTGACAGAATTTACAAGACTAACAAGCTGCGATATGGCGGCCGATCGGCATAACATGGTGTAAGTGTGGCATCATGGTCGGCGTCTTATTTAAACCTTTTAAATTTCACCATTATTTTTCATTCAAGCTAAATATTTGAACAACCCGGTGTCATTCCAAAGGTGAAATTACTGGTTTTCCCCGAGACTAACCGGCGACGCTTATAATGAGGAGCAGGAATAATGAATAACGAAGACAATTTCGCATTTTGATATTTTGAAACATTGAATTGAAATGAAAAATAGGAAACAAGGAATGATAATAGAAAAAGCGGAAGCTATAATTATTCAATTTTACCTAAATGTTGACTTACATACATATTTGCCTTATAGAATAATCATTGCAAATTAGTGGGAATGCTGCCAGAGGACGGCTTACAGATACAGAACAAGAGCGTTTGCGCTAATCATAAACATTGTTGTTCAAATAAACTACGAGTATGTAGTAGATAGGAGTAATTTATAGTATGTCCTCTGACGTGGCATAACGACTGATTAATTAGTTAGCTACCGGGATAGACGACTTATAATGTGCCCTCCAAGAACGAAGCGATTTCAGATCCGCGCCATACTCTTCATATCCAACTCTGGCGAAGCAAGGGAAGGGTAATAAGTTTGGCAGTCTATGTATGTATGTATATTATTTATGTGGGTATGTGGATTTTCCACCATAGCGTCGCCCCTAATGGTCAGAGTTTGACAAACGAGGTATCAATCGATTCGTCTTCAGGTATCGAGTGTCATGGGCTATATTTTTCTACCGGACTACGGCAAAGCAATGGTAGGGTTGTGTTTAAACTAAAATAATTAAACTCGATCTGATTTTGATAGCCTATTTTTTACCCAACTACGCCGAAGCAAAGGAACGGTTATGTGCTCAAATTAAAAACTTGGTCTAATTTTGTTAAGCGAGGTATCAATCGATCCGTCTTTATTTATGGAGTGTCATAAGATATTTTTACTCGACTACGCCAAAGCAAAGGAAGGGTTATGTATTCAATCTAAAAACTTGGTCTGAGTTTGCCAATTGAGGTATTGTCAAGAGTGTCATAAGCTATTCTTTACCCGACCGTAGTTGAGTTTCAGTTTTTGAACCTTTGTCTTGTTTTTTCTGTATCCGCGAATATAATAATAATATATATAATATAGTATATTTGGGACAATTCCACACCAATTACCTAGCCCCAAACTAGGATACCCTGTGCTATAGCACTAGATAACGGATAAACATACATAATTACGAATATCAACATCCATGACTCGGAAACAAACATTTCTGCTCATCACACAAATGATTGCACCTTGCAGGATTCGAACCCACGACCGTTTGATTTCGTTCCTAGGGTTACTAGCCACTAGACCAACAGGCCGTCAAAAAAAATATGTTTTAAATTGTTTGTTGATGAATAAATTGTTGTTATACATCACCATACTATATGATAAATTCTATGTCATGTCTTTGGTGTGGTATATTGTATTATATAGTTAATTCGGTATTCTGAAGTACATTCGTTATATGTAGCATAATAGTAAATAGTTAATAACTATAAGTAAAGTAAGTGAGAAAGCTTAACAGAGTTGATTTTACAAGTAACCAAAGCATTGCCAGTTTGCTTGCATAAATCAAAAATATATTTTTCCTACCCAGCCAATTCTCTATGCACAACCTTCGACAACTTATATTTCAGAACATTTATTGAACAAAACTAACAATATACAAGTATGTGTGTTTAAACTAGCAACAATCAAAAGAAGAATGCCTTTTGTGAGCTCTATTGTACATACTTTGTTTCAAAAGTAACTACCCAACAAAGACTGTGCTTGGGCAAATTTATATTATATCCAAAACATTTCAAATTCAGCCTTGTTTCGAAGTAGATAGAAATCCATCATACAGTAAAAGTAATGATAGTATTTTATGCAAGCGCTCGACTATATCATCGGAATATCTTAGGTAGGTACTACCTACTTTACTTGATTTTCGTAGGGTCTTATGGATGAAAAAAGGATAGGATGAATAAATTTAGAAATAATATCAATGACCCTCATTCCAATCCTTTTAGAACTATAATAACAAAATGTGAGATTTGTTAGTAGGCAGTGCAACTTTCTTAAATTATACGGTTATTATGTTCTCATGAAAGTCCAACCATCACCATGGCACTCACACTATTATTATTATGTGAAAGTGTGTGTGTATATGTGTGTTGCCACTGAGCACTGAAACGACTGAACGGATTGTTTTACGTAGAAACTTTATGTCCTGGACTAAAACATGGAATACTTAAATTATCGACATCATACACAGCTTTGAACGAACAAATAAAGATACTAACTATTAGCAAAATGGATTCCACATTCAATAATGAGACCGTTCAATTTTAGTTCAGGAGCCAGTGAGGCGAGCAGTTTTAACTATTCTGAGCGGAGTTGAGCGAAGTTTTGCTCATCGTCAAAGGACTGATCTGTCTTTACTATGTAGGTACATTTATTATGATTGAGTAGAGCGGCAATTGGTTCTGTATTAGATTGATGAAGTTTAGGTAGGTACCTATTTATATGTGTTACATAGTTCTAAATTTAAACGGGACTTAATCGCGCTGCAAACTTTTTTTTTTATCTCAATGTTTTTATTAAGTTGCATTGACTGTGGTCACGAGAATGTGTGTATGTATGTGTATATGTGTTAGCTAGTGTATATGCGGTAAGTAAAAAGGAAAAGCACAAGTTCGAATCGTTTATTTTATAATTTTTGCATGTACGGCAAACATAGCTTCCAAGTTTTATATCTTTTTAATGATAGTAAAATCAAGTCGTTTTTAAAAGCTTGCATTTAACTTCACTTTTATGTATGTATCTATGTATATATATCTGTCCTGGAATCTTGCAATTCAAATTTTGAGCACTTCCCGATTAGCTATCCGACTGAAACTTTTTTCAGGGTAGCTCACAAATCGAAGACAATGCAAATACAATATACGCGAAAATATATTAAAAAAAAAATATAATTGCTTTTTATTTAATTATTTTTTTAAATTATTCTTGTTATACTTAATCGTAACAAACAAAATAATTACCCAGTCAATCTTTGTAAACTAAATCAATATATTAACAAAAATATATTTAAAATGGATGTATTAAACAACTATCGAATCAATTTTAGTAGATGTAGACCATCCTAGAGGGGTTAGTATAATCAGATCCAAAAATCATACACCGCGGGTCCACTCATTTTGTATTGCTTTTTTAGAGTAAAAATCTTTTTCCCAAAGGATCCATGAAAGTTACATGAAGCCAGCATTAAAATAATGAGGTTAACTTTTTCAATTAAAAATAAATCATCCGAAATTGTTCAGAAATCCAAAATATATGAGATAGGAAACAGGCACAAAAATAAATAATAGTTAAAAAAACTAAAAAACAAGCTTTATATAGAAAACCAAACTAAAAAATAGAAAATAAATTTTAATAGTGTAAATAAGGAAAAATGTTTGATATCAAAAAAAAACGTGGGGTGCATGGGTCAATAGTTATAAATATTTCATTGACAAATATGAGAAGAAGGACTATCATTAATCGACTTCACAAAAGGAGACGGTTATATTTTTTTTAAGACTGGATTGCAAGTCAATTTTGAACAATTTAAGGACGTCCAATGATGCTGAAGTTTTGCACATGGGTGTAGTTCTGATGACAATTAAAAACTATAGACTACTGATGACTAGTAGTAGTAGCAGCAGCAGCAGCAGCAGCAGCAGCAGCAGCAGCAGCAGCAGAAAAAAAACCCTTTGTGTTTGGGCTCATTTGGTTTGTCTTGATGAGATCATGTCTGGTTTTATGTGGTATCAAGGGTCTGATGATGGAGCCGGAAGGTAGTCACAGGAACTCGACAACAAAATGATGGAACCCCTTCGTGTTTGGGCTCATTAGGTTTGTATTGATGAAATCTCTGGTGTTATGTGGTATTCAGGGTCTGATGATGGAGCCGGAAGGTAGTCACAGGAACGCAACAACAAAATGATGGAAAATGGTCAAAACTAATTTGTCTACTTTTTTCTTTGGCATATATTCTTTCCGATGTTTGCTTATGCCACTAAAAATCAAAAAATAAAATATTTTTCCAAAAAAATGAAATCGACTTTATAATAAAAATGTTATTTTGTAAACAACCACTAAAAAGAATGAAATAATTACAATTGCGCCAGAACAGTATCACTTTTTCGAAATTACCAACGTAATAACAATGCATACATACAACATAAGATAAGAAAGAGTTTTTTGAAGGCGGTGCCAAACCCAGGCATCATTTAAATCTTATATCTTTACAAAATTAATACATACCTATCTACGTACGTATTCAGTTGTCTATGACGCACCCTCATACAAAACACGAAACGCAGAAGAGACAAAACAAGAGACTCACACGAGCAGATTTTGACTTTCACACGCTCACAAACCGATTGACACGAATACAGCAATCTTAGTAAATAATAAAGTTTTTGTAGATAAGTACTTGAATAGCTTATTATTTTATATAGCACATCAAGCCGTTTAAGACATTGTCTTTTGAATAAGCTCAACCATATTAATAATTATGGCTCGGCTTGGCACCGCCTTCAAAAAACTCTTTCTTATCTTATGTTGTATGTATGCCTTGTTATTACGTTGGTAATTTCGAAAAAGTGATACTGTTCTGGCTCAATTGTAATTATTTCATTCTTTTTAGTGGTTGTTTACAAAATAACATTTTTATTATGAAGACGATTTCATTTTTTTTGGAAAAATAATTTGTTACGATAATATCTTAAAAATCACCCCTCGCTTTTTTGGAGTCGGTTACAAACATACAAACATACAAATGAAGCTAATATAAAGCGTATAAAAAGATCTTCCTCACGTTGTGTTAGTTAATAACGACCTGGAAGTTATACGTTAAAGTTTGTACATACTGTCAAGTAGACAATTGGTAAGTTGCTGCACAGGTTCAAGACAAGTGGGTGCCCATTCACACCACACTAATTTAGAAAAAACTTACTGATGATCAGTGGCGATCACCCAAAGTGAGTGCTTTGGGTCTCTGAGCAGGATCTCTGTCCTATCTAAGATATGATAAAATCCAACTGCTACTAAACCCGTTCATCCTGAAAACATACAATATCCCTAATGAAAGCACCAAAAGCATCATTGTTCAGACCTAAAAACAAAACACCATATTTCATGCTATCCTTATGGGAGTATTTTAATCTGGAATCTTTTCAAGTCAGAGAGTGAGATATTAAAAGTAAAACAAAACCTTTTGTTTACGCCCCTGCCGCCCTTGTTACATTACGCCCCCTATGCGACGCGTTTCGCTTTGCAATTGTAATTACTTGCTAGTTTTTAGCTTGCCGCGCTTTTTGAGCGCGTTGCTCGCTTAGAGCTTCTGTGAAGTTAAACGATCAGGCCTGGTTAACGGTTCGTTTGATAAATTTATCGACGTTTGCAGGTTCACTTAATGTAACGGATAAAATATAATAAATAAATTATAATATGTATAAAACTAAGCTGCGTTTATAATATGTTGTGAGTGATATTATAAAACATGAGATTACTCGTATTTAAAATTTTGTTTGTTTTTTGTCGAAATGTAGGTGTTAATTAAAGTTTTCATGTACAAGGGAAGACATTATTTTTATTATCCGTAAAATACTGGAAAAGCTGGATATCTCAGTGTAACGAATGACGTGGAGGTGCAATGCACCAGTTTCTATGTACTTACAATTACGTATAGTACTTAGAACTTCCTTCGGTGCAACTCACTATTTGCTATTTAGTTTAGAGCAGCTACTGTAACTTTCTTAGAGAAGTATTTTAAAAGCTTTTATTTAACTTCACTTTTATCTATGTATGTATGTATCTATGTATGAATTTTGTTTGTCCTGGAATCTTGCAATTCCAATTTCGAGCACTTTCAGAGTAGCGCACAAACACATGGAAAAAATATATTAAAAGAGAAAAGGAAACAAGAAAAAAAGTATTTAAAATCGTAAAAGTTACAAAGCAACAAACAAAAAAGAACCCTTAAAACATTTTTTCTATTATTTTTTTAATTATACATATTTTTGTTTAAAGCACTTCGGTGGTAACTTTTATAAGCGGGCAGAATATAAGGTTGCGATGTGATTCCTGAACTCAACCTAATCTAGTTATTATCTATGTGTCTGCGTATCGGAGACCATAATTAAATTATAGCATGCTTACTTTTCAAACGTGATATAGCCACCAGTGGCGAGGAAATGTTAATATAACCAGTCACCAAAATCACGTACATTAATTATTTTTATCATGATATAAACGATGCTTCCATAACTCCCGGAATTAATCCAACAGATCACTGGAACGTGGCTAATTCGTGGGCGAGTAATTGTCTGGAAAAAGCAAACGCTGCATGACCTAATAAGGGCAACCAGTTAAACAAAACATGCTATATACTCGTATATAGCTCCTTGACCACAGTATTTTAGTTTTATTTCTGAGATAAGTAATCTGAAGGTATAATGATGATAAATATAATGTTAAATAATGTAATTTAAAAAATAATAGTTTAAAAAACTAAGAAAACACGCTCTAGATAGAAAACCAAACTAAAAAATAGAAAATAAATTTTAATAGTGTAAATAAGAAAAAAATGTTTTATCTAAAAAAAACGTGGGGTGCCCCATGCACCCCACGTTTTTTTTTAGATCAATTTAATCAATAGTTATAAATATTTCATTGACATATATGAGAAGAAGGATTATCATTTCGATAATATCTTAAAAAGCACACCACGCTTTTTTTTAAATAAAACATTTTTTTCTTATTTACACAATTAAAATTTGTTTTCTATTTTTAGGTTGGTTTTCTATCTAGAGCGTGTTTTTTAGTTTTTTTAAACTATTATTTATTTTCTACTTTTTAGTTTTTTTTTTTCGAATTTTTTCATTGTCATCGGTCTTTGACAGGTGTGCAAAATTTGAATGAAATCTGACCGTTTAAAGTGGGTTAAAATAGCGTCCAAAGGAGTCTGTTGCAAACATACAAACATACAAGTGAAGCTAATATAAAGCGTATAAAATATTCATTCCATCGTATCATTATATCGTACCAGTTCACTGGAACGTTGCTAATAAATGGACAAGAAATCGACTGGAAAGAGCAAACGCGGCATATTCCGAGAAAGGATGAAATGAAAGGTGTAAAGTCACTACTAACCCCATGGCCTATTTTTGGGTCACCATCTTTATAGCCGTAGAGTATTTTGTGAGAATATGCGGTTTTTAATCGACTTTACAAAAGGAGGAGATTCTATGTTTGACATTTTTTTTTGTTTATTGAGCGGGCGAGCGCAATTCGCGAGCTTGCTTGTTGCTTCTCCGTTTCAGCTTGGGCAAAAATGCTTTTCGTATCACCGGCAGGCAGATTTCCGGCTGTTTTTTTCTAATGGTCGCATTTCTCAACTGAGTCTCGTGAAATTTTGTGAGCTGGTTCGATAAGTATGTTTAAACGGGGTTAAACGGGGAATGAAAAAAAACATACTTCAGCCATTTCAAAAAATGTTCAAAATATGTCACAAATTTTTTACGTTATCCTTATTAAGAAAAATAATGGAAAAAAAAACCGCAAACAGACTCGCGAGATCTACAGCTTGTGGACTAATATTGTTTTTTTTAATCGAGAGTAAAGCACCATATCGCACAAGTCTCACGCTCACATTTACACCATGTTATGCTGATCGGCCGCCACATTGCAGCAAGACCTCGTCCTTGTTAGGCATGTTAATTCTGTCAAGTTCTCACGAAAAATTAAAAACAGTGTAGTCTTTGTGATTAAATTGTTTATCAACCTCAAAACACCACAAATTATCCGCTTACACACACTCGTACGCAGCCGCCATTTGCTTCTTATGCTTCACTCGTTTGTTTGGCAGTTTGGTATCCGCCGTTTTTTTTAAATATCCTTGTTTACGACAATCATCATCGTCGGTTTCGTGAGTTTGCCTGCAGATACTCAGTGCAACATTGCAATACTGAATCCAGACACATAGCAAATAGTCCATTTATGAAATTGCCGAATGTTAATCAGCACTGTTTGCCCGAAACAAGGGATTGTTTGTGAACGAAATGCTAATTATTGATACGATTAAGTGATATCTGATTGAAACGCATTGGCAGATGTTTAACGCGATTAATTGATTTGAGTTATGAACTTCGTAATCAGTTGGGCAGTATCTAGTTAGTGCGATGCCTGTGGAATGTTTTAATCATGAACAAGGAATAAGTTCAAAACTAAAATCCGTCTATGGTAAGGTAAAAAATTGCCCTTGACACTCTTGCGATGAAGATGAAACTATTGATACCTGGCTAGCCAAAATCGGACCAAGTTTTTAGTTTGAACACATGACCCTTGACACATGCCTATGACACTCCATAACTAAAGTCGAATCGATTGATACCTTGCCTGTCAAAATGGGACCAATAGGGGCGACGCTATTAATCCTTTGGGTACTGTTTTATAGGTATAGATTACAGGCTACGGTAATATAATATTGTAGTAGTTTATGAAACGGTTGCATAGATAGATAGATATATAGATAGATAAACACTTTATTGCACACCAAATAAAACATACACAAGAATATACATTTAACTTAAATAGAGTATAAAGGGCGGTCATATCGCTTAAAGCGATTTCTTCCAGACAACCGTTGAATGGAGCGGAATACATTAGTTGTCATGGACGGTGGGTGCTGAATCATAAACAAAAATAAATAAATATAAAAGATACGTGAACTATTGAAATAATAATGAGGGCTATTAAAACACGAGATTGAGTTTAAAAAATGAGCCGAGCTGATGGAAAACGGGCCGAAGGCCAGGTTTTTATAATATCACTCGAGTGTTTTAATACCTAGTTATGTGCTGTTTCATACACTACTTTATCTAGACTCATGCACTAGGAACTTACTTTTAATGAAAAAAAAATATTTGCCGTAATATTTTCTTGATTTTGCTGGTACAAGCTCGTTCGTCATGTAAGTTGCTGTTTCCGTGATGTCAGGTACAATCAAATTCTTCTCACTAACACTGCTGTCGGTCATTTTTAATCAGGATAAAACCTTATTCTGCACAAAAACACATTAAATTGGTTAGGTACCATTATCACTGGTATGATTTCAAAAAGCGCTAGATTTAGCGATAGGCGCTAAAACGAGATGTAGATCAAAAAGAGCGCGAAGCGTCTCCATTTCAGCTCGGGCAAAAAATGCTTTCGTATGTCCGGCCGGCGGATCACATACGGTCTGGCGATCCACAATCGAACAAAAAAACATGCGGATCGGGACAGTCCCGATTATTAAAACTCGCGTCCAACTATCTACTTCACCATTGTAAAGGGAGCTGATTTAAAGAAAACACCTTTATTTATCCAAAAAATCCACGGAATATTATATGTTAGTATTTTTACTCTTGAATTAAATTCAAGAGTTCAAGAGATAATACGTTTAATACGTAAAAATTAAATCAAACGAAGGATATATGATTTACCAAACACAGAGATAAAACACCTCATTTTTTTAAAATCCCGCCAATATTCAAAACAAATTTGAGACACAGTATGCGAGCTCGAATCTCGTCCGTGATCCAGATTTTTCCATTAGAAAAATTAATATATATATTTGAAAAGTTTGAGATTGACATAAGAATATCGTTTTTTTTTAATTAGCTTTGGATTTCATTGTTTTGGATTCAGCTATATCCTATAAATCAATTCGCTATCGATACTTTTTCTTACTATTTCCAACATTTCTATCATTTTTAAAAGCTTTTATATATTTTGCAATGTTTATATGTATCATCATCATTATCAACAGCGTATATTTGTACACTGTTGGACAAATGTATGTCCACGGGCCTCTCCTAATGTATGCCACTGAGCTCAGTCTTCAGCTCTCCTCATCCATTTTCTTCCAGACGCTTTTCACAGGTCGTCACATCACCTGGTCACAGGGCATCCTACACTACGTTTGCTTAAACTTGGTCTCCACGCGAGAACTCGTCTAGCTCAACGATTATCAGTTCTTCGGGAAATATGACCAGCCCATTGTCACCTTAGCTTGCTTATCCTCAGAGCTATGTCGGTGAACTTATTTCTCTGTCGGATAGCTTCATTACGAATGCTGCCCAACCCAGCTGAATTCTTCTGTTGGCTTCCCTCTCAAAGTTGTTCTTACCCAATATAAACAATATTATATATTTGATATTTGCCCAAGGCAGGGCGGTCGCACTCCGCAACAAGTACAAATAAATTCAAGGACCCAATATTCGGGTCCGTTCTGTCAAGTGTCAAGCGTGCGCTCGATGAGTCGCGCGCCTTGTACTTAGCGATAGAGCACCTACTTACGTAAAGTTATTGACAAACTTTATTCGTGTTTTAATTACGAGTACCAAGAAGAAAGCTAGAAAGTACTGCATAGCATTCGGCTGTTTCAATAGTGATAGAAATGACGAATAATAAATTGTAAAACCTATAATAGGTCCTAGTTATGTAGTTAGATAGTGATATTTTTTTATTACGTAAGTTCCTCTTGTTTTATGTTATTTCATTTGTGTTCCATACCGAAGCTACGCATATTTAAGTTTTTTCCGCGCAGAAATAAAGTCGTTTATTAAATCGATCAACGTAATTTTAGAATTGATTATAGTAGGTATTGTTGATCGGAAAATGAATTACTATGCTGACTTAGTAGGTAGCCTACAACTAATTAGGAATGTATATAATATATGTCTCGTATAATACCTACCTACTTTTAATACCTTTTATTACGTAGGTAGCAATTTATTTTTCACTCATTAAAAAGCATGGAATTCAGACAGGCACCTTTATTCATCAAAGTGCAATACCTATAGGATATAATCATAATTAACCAACGACACGTAGGTAGGTATCTCACTAAAGTTATCGGCGGTCTGAAAACGGGATAGGTAGGTAGTAAAAATGAGGTATTAGGTCTATTCTGATAAGAATGTCATTGTATGTAATAAGGTCTCCTCACACCTAAGAAAAATGGAATGGAATGGAGATAGCTTTATACCCTGGAGTAACATATATAATACTTTTAACCCGAAAAATAGTAAGTTTCTACGGGAAAACTGGAAAATTTTCGTTTACTTGCTGTAAGGAACGGTTGTCATGGAAACAAAATAATAAAAAGGTCTGTCAAAAAGCATAAAGAGCGTTGGTGGCAAAGAGAATACAATACGTAGGTGGTTTACTTTTCCATTGTTTTTCAATAACCTAGATGAACACAGGATGCTTTTTTCACGATAAATTGTAGCCCACGTCGCGGGCGGGTCGCTAGTTTTAAAACATTTCCAGACACGCGAAAAGTCCACGGTTTGCCTACCAACTCGCAGCTACTCTGTCGATGGCATTGTGCCGTTCGTCTGAAAGAGCCTTGTGGCATCACCAAGGTCGAATCAAGTCGGACCATGTTTTCTTCACATTGCCACTGCCACTTATTTGGTGTCTAAAGATATTTGTACACTATCTTATTATTGTGTAATATTAGTTATTTTATCTAACAACATGTTATTATGGACTTTGTGTCGGACAAGATAGATAGATAGATAGACAATACTTTATTGTACACCAGTTTCCAAACAAAAACTACTAATAGGAACAATCTTATAACTAACGTAAAACGGGCGGACTTATCGCTAAAAGCGATAAAAACTCTTCCAGTCAACCTTGAAAGAAATAATTGAGTAAGTGAGACAAGCAACAGCCTCATAGGTGAACAGATGGTGAGCATGCCCCAGGATGATTATGACAATGATGAAATTAAACTGAATTTGTTGTAGTTATATTATTTAGATGATGTTGCATCAATGTCAGCTTCAAATGCAGGGCATAAACCTTCTCCCTCTGACACTATCATCTCTGCCTTCAGCCAATCTTTGCTAAGGTCATATCAAATTTAGCTCGACCCCTCGATGTTGCACTGGTCTTCTACGGCTGCGATTTTCCACGCGGGGCCACCAATCTATCAGTGACCTACTTCACCTGCCATCAATGCATCTTGCTATGAGTCCTTCTCATCGCCACTTAAGGTTTATGTTCTGATAAACCTTGGTTTTTCTTTGGATTTCCGTCTTTCGCACTCAGTCGCTCAATGTGAGCTTAGAAACATATCTACTTAAATAAAATAAGAAATCACATGGTGCAGTATTGGACCTACTTACCTAGAGAAAAATTGAATTCTGTTAAAAATTGAAACAGGTGATATCACTTTCAGATATCGTCACAAAAAAGAGCAGCGGGAAAAATGTTTTAACCAGTTCTATAAAATAATTGTTTAGTTGGTTTTACCGTAAGAGTTCCAATGTGTTGTTTTTAAATACCTCCTTAACATTTTTGGACTGTTTCTATAAATATTCCTCAATCTTACATTGCAGTAGTACCACATCACTGCTTAGCAAGGTGGTGCGGGATGAATTTTAAAGAGCTAATGTAAGGCCGGCTTTAGGTGTGAGGAGGCCTTATTACATACAATGACATTCTTATCAGAATAGACCTACTGCCTCATTTTTACTACCTACCTATCCCGTTTTCAGACCGCCGATAACTTTAGTGAGATACCTACCTACGTGTCGTTGGTTGATTATGATTATATCCTATAGGTATTGCACTTTGATGAATAAAGGTGCCTGTCTGAATTCCATGCTTTTTAATGAGTGAAAAATAAATTGCTACCTACGTAATAAAAGGTATTACAAGTAGGTAGGTATTATACGAGACATATTTTATATAAATTCCTAATTAGTTGTAGGCTACTTACTAAGTCAGCACAGTAATTCATTTTCCAATCAACAATACCTACTATAATCAATTCTAAAATTACGTTGATCGATTTAATAAACGACTTTATTTCTGCGCGGAAAAACCTTAAATATGCGTAGCTTCGGTATGGAACACAAATGAAATAACATAAAACTATAGGAACCTACGTAATAAAAAAATATCACTATCTAACTACATAACTAGGACATAATATAGGTGTACGTAAGTTTAAGTTTCACCATGACATGGCTACTGTTTTTTTAATGTTAATCATAACTTATTTGAAGTTAATAGATTGACATTAATTAAACGACTCTGAATGAAACATTATTAATTGTTTTTTTTTGGTATTTAAGTAATCAACTAGGTATCTCATGAAGCTTTAGCGAGTGGCTGTAAGTAGATCATGTATTGTATATTTAATGCAAATTACATAAAAAGGATGTGGCCACGTGGTCCGACCTTATAGTCCGATCAATCGAACTATGTGAACTTTTTTTCCAGTTGGTTTAACTGCAGAATCTGACAAAGCGGACTACTAGATATTAGGACCACGTAGTCCAAGTCCATAATCGAACTACGGACAACTGGTGGTCAAGTGGACTCACTGGTCCGATACATCGAAACCTTTGATTGTTAGAACCTGCTCAGTCTACGACACATAACAAACCAACTTATAACTGAAGTGAATAGGTATCTACTAGGCAAGAGTGTACCATCGACCATATCAACGCTTCCCATTAGATGAGATCGTGGTCAAACGATTGCCTAAAGTCCGTAATAAAAATATATTTTAAACATGATTTAGAAAATTACATACTCTATTTTACCAAATAAGGAAGTTGATAAGCTTCATTTTTTACTTCCATGTCGTTGTTCTCCCTAAGTATTGTGGTCTGAAATGGGCTGCTGTGGTTGAAGTGACGTAGGAGTACATAATAGTATAGTGTAGTAGCGTATTCTATGGCGTCGTGGTGACTGGACTACTCAACTAACCGACGAGTAGTTAAGTTGACCAGAGTCACCAGGATGCGCCGGACTTTTTAGGATCAGGGATCAGTTCACTAAAATGCCATTCAGAGAATTAATCGCTGATCTCTGGTTTCGTAAATATCGAGGTATCTGTGAAAACCAGTAAAATAATAGTGTTATAACAATATTGTCGACATTAATATTCTAGCCTTCATAATTCCACAAAAAAAACACGAAGAAAGACACATTTCCCTTCCTTACAAAGTACATTATGAAAATAGGTCAAACCATACGTGCAAGTAAACGAATCAAGTTGTTTGCCAAATGTATTAACTGGTCGGCTAACTCAATTTTACGGGTGAAACGAGTTCATGGACAACCGGGGGTTCTACGTCACCAATACGAACATTCAGGAAAATTCTGTATTTCCTGTTGAAAAATCTGAACTGCTGGTTGGAAAATTCGAGAATTGCCTTTATAAAGTACAAAAACGGAAATAAATGTAATATTGGATGAGGGGTGGAGTTCGCGAGACAGAATCATTTCCTGTTTCTTTTTGTCGGCGAGTGCAAGATGTTGCTCGTGATAAAGTCAAGGACAGTGTGATAAAATGAATTGGGGAGGCGGAAAATGTAACGTAGAATTAGATTTACGCAGAGACTATTATAAAAAGAACTGTGCCAATTTGTAAGAATTCTGCATTCCTAAATAGGAAAAAAATATATGTCAATTTTGTATCCAGTACATTCTAAGGACATATTCTTATGAGAGTTTTCTTAACAAATTATTTTTATTTAATAACAATAACAACAAGCATAAATAAAAAAAAATACCCCCTACCCCCAACCCCCGTTATAGCTAAGAAGCATCTCGATCACATCAGTTTTAAAATATTAAAACCGCATCTAAATCGGTCCATTCGTTTGGGAGCTACGATCCTCACCCCCATCCCCCCCCCCCCTCCCCATTAAAGCTAAGAACCATATCGTTTTCAGCTTTGAAACATTAAAAACTGCAGCTAAAGCTTCAACAATAATTTCAGCAAATTTTCTGGGATTTTTAGTAAAACCATCTTAAAGTGGGCATGACCTTCGAGAAAACTATCTTCCTAACTATATGTACTTACAATAACGCATTAGGAACGAAAAAGTTTGTACAAAGAAGATAATTTAAAAAAAATGGTCTAGGGTACTTAAAATAAGCTACTGAACAAAAATATAACATTTTTAAAATTCGTATCTGTCTGTTTGTTTGTCTGTTTGTCTATTTGTCTGTATGTTTGTTAGCGCATCACGTAAAAACTACTAGACCGGTTGCGATGCAGTTTATTATAAAATATATAACTGTTGGATAGCTTAGGGTTGGCTTAAAAACTGGCATACTTGGTATTTCAATCCGATGAGTTGGGATTTCAATGAGAAGCCGAGCAATCGATAAAAACTTTTTGATGGCTGAAAGAATTTTGATCAAATGTTAGTATACTCGTATTTGTATTTTAGGTTTTGGAATAGTACTTATAGTACTCCTAATCTAGAGAAATGACCACGCGTGCGAAGCAGCGGGTACAGCTGGTCAAAAATATATGCTTTGAATTGGAAACCTATGAATTGGCAAAATATCTATCGACTTTGTTGATTTCAAAAAGTTCGAGTGCCTTACCGTCATCGTCATCATCATCATCCAAACAAACGATGTAAAAAGAACGCTGGCGGTTAGGCTGCGCAATTAGGCGGTATACGAAGCTGCGAGCGAAAGGCTAATTAATAATTATTTAAAACAATAGGCCTAGTACTTTTGTGCGTGTGTGTACCCATGCGCAAACACACTTCCACTTTCTTCCAGCGTTATTTTTTCATAACGTGACCTATACTTTGTAACTATCCAATCCCATTATGACCTGGCTTTCGAAAACCGCTGGTGGTCAATAAACAGTTTTATCACAAAATAAACATATGGATGCCTTGTTAGAGATTTTGGGATTTTTATTTCGTATTATTATGATGATTTTTTTTCCAACATGCACAGTCTGAATTTGAGGAGGGCAAATGAAAGATGAAAACAAACATTATTTTTTTTCATATTTCGTGCAAAAAATTATACGTTTGGCGCGCACGGGCCAACACCTAGTCCGCGGAATATAAAATAAATACATCCAAATAGTAATGTTTGAACAGTCCCATCTATACAAAAACGAAAGTAATTCCAACTCTTTCGCAAAACACGTTTCAAACTCGAAAAAAGCCCCAAATCTTATTGAGGGCATCTGTGTTCGACATTACTTGTAAAAGGAAAACCCTACAGCGTCAAAAGGGTTCGTATGAGTTCTTCTGTTCAAGATAACTCAGGGAAAGGAGCTGGAGTTGAGAGTCCTACAGAAAGTGAAGGGAAAGTATATTCTAGGTCAAGAAGGCTTTGAACAAGTAAAGTTACTATAAAAATACAAAAAGCCCATTTGCGAACAAAATTATTGAACACGAGCTGACCGCCCGCAAAAATAACGCACTAATATTATATAGGCGAAAGTTTCTTATAGCTTAAACTTTGGATTAACTCAAAGGCTATTTTTATCTCGGAAAAATGTACGAATCCGGAGGGACGCGGGCGAAACCACGGTGCGCAGCTAGTATTTACATAAATTTAATGTTTCTTATTTACTTAAATATTCTACTTTACTTTAATAGTTGTAATTGCAACATTAGACTATAGTATTCACATTAACTTGAATAATCTATTATTGAATATTTTGTAAAAATCTTAAAAGACAATCGCTAATGTTTAGGTATTTATAAGAATTATATATTTTCAAAAAGGACTTTAATAGACCTTTATTTTCATACCTCACTCGATAGGTTTTGGTCATTATTTGTTTCGTCGGAAATACAATATGGCAGCTGTAAGCCGCCATATTAGTTTTCTTGACACTTCATAATATATGCTATAGCATTCCCGTGATCAAGACGAATCCAAAAAAACCCATTTATTAAAATCCATCAAGTCTGTCTGTAGGACGTGCCTCAGAAACGTACAAACAAACAAACATACATATAACCCATACCACAGAATAAATAATAATACAAGTACAGAAGAATAACTAAGTAAAGTCATTTAAATACATAGCAACTCTCGCTACAACGCAATAAAGTGCAATTTAACTCGCACAGCGCTGCGATCTTTCAATTATATTTACCTAGAAGGCGCTCACCCATTGCGTGCAGGATAGAATATACCATATCACAACGCGCGAGAGCTTCCATTGCTCTAACCGTTTCAGAATCGCTTTGTCACTTTTTCGCTCGGCAGGGTTGTATCAAGATACAACTAGGTACTTGCACTAGTAATTATTTTGTGATATGATATGACTTAGATATTGTAACAGAATAAACAATTATGTGATAATGTATTATTTTTTACTTATTATTATAAATGTTGATAGTTCTATTAACTACATATAATGACATTCTTATCAGAATAGACCTAGTACCTCATTATTTGATTATAACTTAATAGGTATTGCACTTTGATGAATAAAAGGTGCCTGTCTGAATTCCATGCTTAATAATGAATGAAAAAGAAATGGCTACCTACGTAATAAAATGACAGTATGTAGGTATTTTACGAGACTTTTCAGACCGAATGCTATGCAGTACATTCTAGGTTTCTTCTTGGTACTCATAATTAAGAAAAGAATAAAATTTGTCAAAAACTTTACGTAAGTACTTGAAGCTGTGTACTTGATTACTTTTCTTTTGTGTCTCTACTTACTGGCGTACAAAGTAATAGTAAATCCAGCAATTATTTTTCATTAATTTCAATCACTGCATCATTGAGTAAGTTACTTTTTTTTGACAACAAATAGTAACTTACTCAATGATGCACTGCAATGACTCACAGTCAAGGCAATGCACTTCAAGATTTACTTTTCACAGACCATTGGCACTGTTTGACTGCACGCCCAAATAGCGCCAGCAACGGACTGAGAAATGAACAGAGAAACGAAGTATGCCGTCTTTAGCAGAGCAACTTATTTTAATACCGGACATGGAGACTAAAGAAATATTAAGCAGTCTCACAAAATTCCAAACATCATTACTAAGAAGTAAATAGTTACACAGCCGCAAGAGAGCGGTTTCCGGTGCAGGGGCTGATACTGTCAGCGTTGAGTGTCGCAAATTATTTCCAGTTTCAGTAGTACTACCTACTATTGTGATTGTAAAACGTGTGACAAATAGGGTAGATCGATATGTCTGCCCTTATAACTACCCGCTAGCAAGAACATCACTTTGCTCGTGATCATGACTCTTGCGTCGAAGCCGAAATAACGACAACTCAGAACAAATAAAATGCATAGTAAATATCCCATTGCTTAAGATAATACTAATGTTAGTGACCTTCATAGTTTGAAATTATATAATCTTTTTGAAGACTATTTCTCGGTTTGGTCTTTACCCCAGTCTCTGCAGTCTATCCTAGCGAAAAACGTCAATGTAACCTGTTCAACCATTTGGTCTTGAAAACAATAAAAAAAAACAAAATACAGATCGAATGCTCTCACTTTTAGAGCCTCCGCTGGCTACCTACTAAAACTATCAGCCGTTAATTGAGTTAAGTCTGGACGCCACACTGATCCGACTGATTTCAAATCGTTCAATACTTGATTTGAGATTCCAAGTAAGTACACCAGTTTATAGATTGCTCAACTTCTACTCATTGGATTGAGATACCAAGTAAGTACACCAGTTTATAGATTGATCGACTTCTACTCATCAGATTGAGATACCAAGTAAGTACACCAGTTTATAGATTGCTCGACTGCTACTCATAGGATTGAGATATTAAGTACACAAGTTTTTAAGCCAACTCCTATAAGCTATCGATCACAGAAAACCGCATCGCAATCGTTCCAGTTGTTTTAACGTGATGCGCGAGCAAACATACAAACAGACAGACACGATTGTTAAAATTTTTATACACTTGCTTATTTAAGTACCCGAGACCTTTTTTTCAGATTTTTCTTAATTCTTTGTTCAGTTTTTTTGGTATCTACTAATAAGTAGATACCAAAAAAAAGTCTATAAATAGATTATTATAAGTATAGATAGATGGATAGGTAGATAAATAGAAGATGGTTGAACACTTTGATTCAATTGAATACAATAGTGATGGTGCGGTAGTTATGCACAATCCGATCAAAACAATTATACGTTTTTTCACACATTACATTTGCTTCGCATAATAAGGTAAGTCTTGTACAAAAACAACACATATGTGTTTCTAGTACCAGGGATGAGTAATCCTACCACATTTCTGGTACTCGTTCTCTTTGACGCCACGCCCAACTGGCACCAGTAATGGGCTGCGAAATCGTTTCAAGCGGCCTGCGTGTCCTGGGCTGATTCCTCGAAACGGATGTTTTTCTTGTCTCTCAAATTAATGGCTTGTCTAGTGGGTATTTTGGGAATTGTGAGCGTTTACGGGAACTTAGTGTCATTAGTTGTTGCAGTTTTGAGAACTCAATAAATTCTAATGTCTTTGTACACACATAATGCTACGCCTGGAGTTTATCTGAAGGACAAAATTCGTAATGAATATATCCGACGGAGAACCAAGGTAACCGATATAGCTCTAAGGATAAGCAAGCTAAACACAGCATGTGAGCTGGTCACATTTCCCGAAAAACTCATAACCTTTGGGGTAGACGAGTTCTCGAGTGAAGACCACGTTTAGGCAAACGTAGTGTAGAAAGCCCTGTGGCCAGGTGGAGTGACGACCTGTTCCGTACCTGAAAAGAAAAAAGGAACCCTTATAGGATCTCTTCGTTGTCTGTCCATCTGTCTGTTTGAATGTATTTTCTCGAGAACGCGTGGAGGTATTTAATTTGAATATCAAGTACTAAGGTCTGCAATCCGTTGGGACTGTAAAAAAAAGTTCTAAGTTAACGCAATCAAAAGATACGTCCGTTTAAGCCGTATATTTTAAAATTTTCGAATCAAAACCTAAGCAATGTCATAAAGCACCATTAAAGGGGAAAATCCGAAAAAAGTAAAATTGTAGTTACATAAAAAAAAAAAAAAATTTGAACTGGTCGCGGTCGACACCCTCAGTGCGCGAGTCCGAATGGCACTTGGTCGATTTTTTTTGTAATCTACTTGCAGCGTCCCGCGGGTTTGCACACATGGACAGTAATGTTTGTACTATTAGTTATTCTGTGGCTATGTGGTATTCCACCAAATGTATTTATATGCTCAAGATTCATCAAAATCCGTTCAGCCGTTACGTAGGTGAGTACAAACTTACTTTTATACTTACAGACTTTCGCTTTTATGAGTAAGATCTTTTTACATCTGACTACTACATCACCTGATGTTAAAGGTAATGAGCCCTATCGTTTCAATAGTGCAACTTAGAATCAAACGATTCCAGGTTCAGTCCTAGACTCCGCATAAATGAATTTTATAAGTTTTTTGCGGATTTTCATCGCTCGGCCTTGGCTGTTATTGAATAATAACAGTCTAGAAGCCATGTCAGAGGCCCTCGGGTGGCCTGACAAACTCTGACCCCAGAGGCCAGCAATACCGCATACGACAAACAAACAAACCTGATGTTAATAAATGGTGACGGTTCACACTTGCCTAACAGCGATGGGATCCGAGAATCCATCGATACCGTGTTCAGTTGACTTTGACTCTCACACAACAAGATTAAAAGATTTAGGATAGGATATGCGGATATCAAGACATTAAGTTTTTCCTTTTTTTACCCGACTGCATCGAGGGTAATGTGTTTGGGTTGTATGACTATATTTGTTTGTATGTTTGTTTGTTTGTACGTCGCTTGGGTCCTACAGCCTAAACGGCTTGATGGATTTTGGTAAATGAGGTATCATTGGATTCGTCTTAATCACAAGAGTGCTATAGCATATATGAAGTGTCAAGAAAACTAATATGGCGGCTTACAGCTACCATATCGTATTTTCGATGGAACAAAAATTAACCAATACATATCGAGTGAGGTAGGTATCACCTAAATAGAAAAAAAAACAATAGATCGAGTATGGATCTTAGCACTGGATCTAACGAGAATGATCCAAAATGAAGGTATCTAGTAGTGATGTAACGAATATTCGCATTCGCATTCGCATTCGGATTCGCATTCGCATTCGCATATTCGCATATTTTTGCATATTCGCATTCGCATTCGCGAAATTATTGCTAATGTTTTTGCGAATATTTTTGCGTGTATAATTTTTTTAAGTAGGTTTTGGTTTTGGTTAATATAAGAAAATCCAATTCCATTAATTTCTTATGTTTTTTAATGCAATAAAAAGTAACTTAACCTCGTAATCATATTATCAGTCTTCTCTTTATCATTTGGTATCATTTATTTATTTAACTTTGGGCAATGAAGCTTAACAATCAAACTTTCATAACAATTTAAAAAACAAAACTATATATTAAATGGCCTAAATGCAATGTAAACAAACAAAAATAATCTTGTATGATTTTTTACCAAAGTTTAATGATAACATTAAAGATTATTATTTTTAGCTTTATCTTAAAATAATAATGTACAAATAGGAATAGGATGGTTTCAAGTTGGCTGCGTCCTGGAATCCCGTGATAAGCAAGTGTTCGCGTCGCGGTTTATGTCAGAAGATATCTGCAGATGTATATCGTGACAATTCTGAATTCTTATAAAACCAAATGCGGGTAGTTGGAGACAACGCTCGCCCTTCTCGACGCTGACACCCACTACTTCAGTCTTCTCGTGACCACGATCAATGCAACTTGATCGAAACGTCGAGGTAAATAAATATTAAGTTTTCAGCGCGAATAAGTCTCGTTTAAATATTTAACTGATGTACAAATACTTCTACAATAAATAAACTATAATTAAAATTAAATAAAAGTTTAACATGAGTTGCTGTCATCATAATCACAAAGTGTTTATAGTATATCTATATTATATAGTTTATAGTATTTATAATATAAATATAATCATTTTACATAAGTGTTGAACACTTTAAGCAAACAAAAATAAAATTAAGTCTTTTACTATAATAAAGCTAAAAAAAAAGTTATTAGAACTTGTGACACAAAATTTTAATGCAATTGAAACTAATAACATTAAATTCTTCTATTAAACTTTTCTCAGTCTTGAGATATATTTTTAATATTTAGATAATCAAACAAAAATTATATTCTTCTACAGTACACCATTAATATTCACACTGTAACCTCAAAATTCACTTGTTTTGTTTACTAAAACACCGGCGCGAGCGGAATGACACTTCAATCGGATGCGTTCGTATTAACTCGGCTATTCTCGGAACGAAAAACAGACGGAACGCACTTCGTTCGAAGACTGCCGCTAAAGTCACCAAGCCATAGACGATTGGCGCCAAATTTAAACAAAAACTGAATATTCGCATTCGCATTCGCATTCGCGAATGTTGGCAGCAGATATTCGCATTTGCATTCGCGAATGTTCAAAATATGACATTCGTTACATCACTAGTCTCTAGAACACCATTTCAAAAATATATAATTCTTTTAACTGAACCGTAGCAATTGCCTTTTAAACTTATAGCAACATTTTAAATTTTGGATTATTCAAGTTAATTTAAATACTATAATCAAATGTTGCAACTGTTAAAGTATAATTAAATATGTAAGCAAAAAAGGTAACATTACATTTATATAAATACTAGCTGTGCCCCACGGTTTCACCCGCATCCCTCAGGACCCGTGCATTTTCCGGAATAAATAGTAGCCTATGTGCTATTATTTATTCTGTAATATAGGGTATAAGCTACCTCAATTAAAATCTAATCATCTAAATCCTTTAAGTCGTTTAAGCCTGAAGAAGTATCAAAAATACTTACATATACGTACAAATTTTCGCCTTTCTAATATTAGTGTGATTATTTTTGCGGGCGGTCAGCTCGTATTTAATAATTTTGTACGCAGTCGGAAAAAACTTGTTAAAAGCTTTAAACGCTATTCTAAGATTATATCTAAATAGTATGGCAATACGGATGTTCTCCCTACGCGTTTATACGGACGTTCCTTGCGATTCTACATGAATATGACAATATAGTCGCGGCGCGCATGCCACGATAACAAAGGCTCTACTCTAAAAAAAAACATCTGTCTGTATATCCACTAACTCTTCCAACACCACGCAACGGATTTAGATGCGGTTTACATCATCAGTTAGATAATTTTTCCCGGAAGGTTTACATAATATAAAAAAAACCTAATTAAGTTTTACATAGGTAGAAAAAAACAATATTTTGCAACCAAGGCACCGAAAAATATATTTATATGGCATAAGTAGGCTAAACCTTAAGATATATATAACAATTTATGTACTAGAGACTTGTTGTTCTAAAGTACCAAAGAAAACTCCACGATGGCATATCGATTGACTTACAGTAATCATTTCTTTAATTAAATCTTATATTAAAAATTGCTTTACTTGACTTTATTTTCTAGAGCTATAAGTTCTAAGCTGTATTAGTCTAGGAGGATACATTACTTTGGTCTGAGGTATGATTCCTTATCAAATTCAATATCACAGTGATCTTCTTCATGTCTTGTAGATACATTTTGCTTTTCACATAATATTTTTTTGACAAGTATTTTGAGTTTTATGAAGATGTATATCACAAGCTAATTCTTCGTGACCAATTCTCCACACTTACTATTAGTTTATTCTGTGGTGTAATAGCGCAGAGGCGGCGAGCGGTGCGGGTGCGGGCAGGCCGCGGGCGTGTGTAGTCTATGTAACGTTTTGAAAAAATAAAGGGAGACCCTTAGCTACCCGTGCGAAGCCAGGGCGGGTCGCTAGTACCAGTATAAAAATGCCAATAAAATCAATACTATAATCAGTATGATTAATGTTTGTTGAGCCAATATGATGACTTGCTAACGCGGCTGGCGCGGCGTGAAGAGTCACTTTTCACGGTGTATTGCCTTCATGACGAACATTGACGTCATGTTCATCGCATGACGCAAATGACAGAATTGTATGATAAGCATTTTTTTGTAAACTAATTATGATGTTCATTATTTTATATGTTTATTACATTACTAGCTGTGCCCGCAGCTTTGCCCGCGTGGTCATTTCTGTGGGTTAAAAGTAACATGCTTGTTATTCCATGACCAAAAATACCGTTTAATTTAATTTAATTTCGCTAAGCCCTCACATAGCTTGCTCGGCTTCTACTCATTGGATTGAGACACCAAGTATTAGATAGACACCAAGGTAAACAGACACCATTTAAAAAAATATGTTCTGTAACTTATTTTAAGTGCCCTAGACCATGTTTTTTTAAATATTTTTCATTGTAAGTAAAGAATTAAAGCGGTTTTTTTTAATTTTATTTTTTTATTATATTTGAGGGGCTTAAAGCTTTCGTTACAAAACAGTTTTAAATCAAAATAATTTAGGAAAAGCCATTAACAAGCCTCCACAGGTACAATAAAAGTACATTCGAAGAAGTAAACAAGAATTATACAAATAAATAGGTAGGCAAATAATAAACGTACAGCCGCGCGTTAAAAAGCTACATGAAAGACATAAGTATCTTACTTTACTCTCATTTTAATCTTATTTTTTTTAGTAAATTTTATTGATAAAGGCCTGGTTAATAGAAGACAGCTTGCCAGTATAAAGATCAATAGAGGAATGGCCTGATTTAATAAACTTATTAAAAGCTAAAGACGATCGTAATATATAATAATTTTTACGATATTTAGTGCGAATGAATGTGGAGCAACTTTCTGGGTCTAGCGTGAGCTGGAGGAACATATAAACTTAATTTACCAACTAAATCGGGACAATCGATCTTAGATTGTGCTATCTTCATTAGCAACCTCAGGTCGGATATAATACGACGAGTAGCAAGTGGTAGCAGGTGGAAACGGGCACATCGGTTCACTTAATCAGAGCGAGGAGTTTTAAATTTATATCCTAGGTACCTAGTGTTTTTTTCTGAATTCGTTCCGACCTATGATCGTGGATGGCATAATTAGGGTTCCAAACGCGACTTGCGTACTCAAAGTGGCTACGTACCTAAGCACAGTATAAAATTTTCAGAGCTATAAGCTATAATATGAGCTTAAAACTATGAAGTTTTAAATGTGCTCGCGTTACGCATAATAAAACCTAAGGCTGATGACGCTGTTTTAGCAATGGTGTCAATGTGATCATTATACGAAAGCTTACTATCGAGACAGACACCACTAGTTAGATATGTATACGAGTAGGTAGATGATAGCAATGGTTAACCAATCTGCATTTATAGAAATTCATTGAACCACTACATACAAAAATTGTTTCTCTTCTATGGTTTATGAAAAAAAACTAGGATTATACATATTTTTTTAATAATCTCAAAGCCTACCAAGTAACACCGATAACAAATCATGATTACCAACTATATCCAAAACTTCTGCAACGTTTTCCGCTCACGCATCATCATTCCCAACACCCTACTTTAGGACTTTCCGTACAGCAATATCCCCATATCCCAGTTTGTCCAAACACTTGTGTGCCAATAACTTGCACGTGTCGCGAGATATCTCAATTTGATCGCCACTTATTGCCCTTAAATCTTTTACTGTTACTCGTACATTCAACTTTAATTCCATCATGCTAAAGTTGAGTTTGAAAAGGGTGGGTCGGAAAAGCTTATCAGATTTTTCTCGCATCGTCAGATGAATTAATATAGCATGAAAGTGACAGAGTAAGTGTTTGGTAAAGTTCAATATGATTATTTATTTATGTACGGGGAGCAGTTGTAAACAGATGTGCGTTGGTGATATGAATAAGAAGTTTTTTTTTTTTAAATCATGCACCATGCATTAAGCAAGCATCGAATAAGGTATTCAAGATAATCAGGCGCGCTGAGCGAAACATTGCACCTTCATTCAAATTTTCTAGCTCTATTACTCATTGTGTGATGATGAAAACTTATTTTGCGACAATAAATAGGTTGTATCACGAAATTACACCTACCAAAAAATCAAGGTGAAAGCTAGTATAAGTACATTTGTCAATAAGTTAAAAACCATGATGAAAAACAGCTTAATGACATTTGTAGCTAAACCAATATAAAATGTAGCTATATATTATTATTGGTTATATATATAATATAACCAATAATAATATATATATATAACCAATATTTATTGGCGCAAAATTTGTTTCAATAGATCCACGATGAGTTAATTAAGCTATAATTGTCAAATTGCTTGCTTGTCGTTTGAGGTAGTACTGGCCTCTGGTGACAGAATTTGACACCAGAGGCCAGTATTGACATGATTTAATGACTGCTATTGATCAAGAACAGTTAGGACCGAGCACGGCGCGATGGAAAACCGCACATAACTTAGAAAAGTCATTGATCCAGCCCAGGACCAAACCCGATATCGTTGGATTGTATCTAGCACTGGTAAGCCGCTAGGCTGCCATCGCTCGCACAGACATTGCCAATATTAATCAAGTAAATTTTAATGTCTTTCTTTTTCTTTTTTTTTTAGAAAGGATATGTGCTGTTGGTCTATAACTGAACTCTACAGCGTACAGCTCAAAAGCGCTCCGCCGCAATGCATGACGCAGAAGGCGCACGCCAAAGTTAAGTTTTTTGGCCACTTGCTCAAGGGTACCCAGGGGGTACGAACCTCGGCTTGGACAGTTGCCATTGATTACTTGGGGAGTATCGAACTAAACACCCCTCGACCTCTACCGTTAGGTAGTGATCGAGGGGGCCCTCATGAAATGGCTGGAGCCCTTTAAATGAATTGCATAACTGACCACCGATTCGGAATACACCTTCGAGAAGAATCGGCAAGAAACTCGAAGGCGAATAAAGTCGACGTTAATTAAGGGACCTTCGACCTCGCATCCGGCGAGGTCGGTGTCTGTGTCTAATTGTGTTGAAAGATGGTGAAGATGACGGAGTGGGCGAATCAATCGCTGCCTGCACTGCGGCAGTGATTTCATCGTCCGGATCGCTCAAGATGTCTCTAGGGCGTCTACGAAGGGGCCGTGCGTCTGTTGTCGCGTCTGTCATGTAGTCAGAGGCCTGAGCTACTAGGGAGTTGGGGTGATGGGGTGCCACGTCAAAGTAGCGGCGAGGCGACCCTACGTCCGTTGTAGGAGGTCGCGCCATGGCCGGACCGACGACCAGCTGTCGGCTGAGGAGTTGGCAACTGAGCGCTGGCTGCATGGCTTATACCGCGACTGTAAGTGGGAGCTACAGCTGGCCATCAGTCAGGCCAAGTCCCGGGCCTGGGGCGAGGCCCTAGAGGGTCTTGACAGAGACCCTTGGGGGCGGCCATACAGGAGCGCCCGGAAAAAGTTCCGGGGTCAAACAGTCCCTGTTGCGGAGTCCCTGGAGCCTGAGCTCCTAAGCAGGGTGTTGGAGGAGCTTTTCCCCGACTCCCACCATCACAGCCCTCCAACTATGGTGCTCTCCGCCCCCGAGGAGTTGAGCCCAGCCTCCATTCCGCCTGTGTCCGAGGTGGAGATGGAGGTGGCAGTCGGTCGCCTACGGGGCAAAAGGACCGCACCGGGTCCAGACGGGATCCCGGGGCGGGTCCTTAGGATAGCCCTAAGGCAGATGGGCAACAGGCTTCGGGGACTGTTCAACGCGTGCCTGACGTCGGGGCAGTTCCCGAAGCCTTGGAAGGACGGCCGGCTGTGCCTGCTACGGAAGGAGGGTCGACCTGCCGACACGCCTTCCGGATACAGGCCCATAGTGTTGCTGGATGATACGGGTAAGCTCTTGGAGAGAGTTGTGGCCTCCCGTGTCATCCGGCACCTGGAGGAGACTGGGCCTGGTCTGTCGGAGGCCCAGTATGGGTTCAGAGCGGGGCGGTCTACAATAGACGCCCTGCTCTGGCTCAAACGGTGGACGCAGGATGCGGTCGGCGAGGGTCAAAAGGCGTTGGCTGTCTCGCTTGACATTGCCAACGCCTTCAACAGCCTCCCGCACCGAACAATACAGGAGGCGCTCCAGTTTCATGGAGTGCCTCTGTATCTGCGGAGGCTGTTAGCCGACTACCTCCGGGACCGCGAGGTCCTTGTGGAGGGACGTGACGGTTTGAGGCACCGTCGCGTCTCCTGTGGGGTTCCACAGGGGTCGGTACTGGGACCGTTCCTGTGGAACGTAGGCTACAACTGGGTGCTCCGCGGCACGCTTTCTGCAAGTATGCAGGTCGCGTGCTACGCGGACGACACCCTAGTCGTAGTCAAGGGAGACGGTGCGGTTGGCCACGGTGGGCACAACCCTCGTGGTTGACCGCATACGCACCCTGGGACTGGAGGTCGCCCTCTCCAAGACCGAGGCCCTATTGTTCCATGGGCCTCGGGGGGGACCCCCTCCAGGAACGCGGGTGGTTCTGGATGGGGTGATGGTCCGGGTTGGGACCCAGATGAAATATTTGGGTCTCATCTTGGACATTTGTGGGCATTTGAGGCCCACTTTGCCCAGATGGCCCCGAGAGTGGTGAGAGCGGCAGCCGCCTTGGGAAGGCTGCTGCCCAACGTGGGTGGCCCGAGCGCCAACTGCCGTAGACTATACTCCGGAGTGGTCCGGAGTATGGCCCTGTATGGGGCACCGGTCTGGGTGGACGCCCTCAATCGCAACACAAAATCCCTGTTGCGACGTCCACAGCGGGTGATTGCGACCTAGGGCGATACGCGGATACCGGACGGTGTCCTGGACGGCAGGGTGCGTGTTGGCCGGTGATCCCCCCTGGGAGCTCCAAGCGGAGATCCTCGCCGAAGTTTACCACTTCGTGGCGGAGAGGAGATCCCGCGGAGACCCCCCAGCGTGGGAGGAGGTCACGCGCATGCGACGGCAGGGGAGGGCTGCCATGTTGCGGTGGTGGACGGAGGACCTAGCTCCACCGGTCCCTGGGCAGTGGACGGTGGAAGCTATCCGCCCGGTCCTGAAGAGGTGGGTGAGGCGGAAATTTGGGCCGCTAACTTTCGATTGGTGCAGGTGCTTTCCGGACACGGATGTTTCGGAAAGTACCTGCACCAGATCGCAAGACGGGAGAGGACTCCGGTGTGCCACGAGTGTGGGGCACCGGAGGACACGGCAATCCACACGCTGGAGGCGTGTGCCGCATGGGGTCCACAGCGGCACACGCTTTCAGCGTTAATAGGACTGGATCTCTATCTGCCGACCGTGGTAAACGCCATGCTCGGCAGCGAGAGATCGTGGCAGGCGATGGTCTCCTTCTGCGAAGACGTTTTGGTGCAGAACGAGACCGCGGAGCGGGCGAGAGAAACCGACGCACGAGCGGACGCGCTCCGGCGCAGGAGACCAGGTGGGAGGAGGAGGCGTTTTGCCCACCTCCTCCCTCCTCCGTAGTGGGGTCACTGGTGGAGTGTCGGGGACGCTTCACCGGCTTGCACGGCCCCACATGTCTGAGGGGTGACCTTTGTGAGCAAGGTTGCCCCTCCAAGGGCGGAGAGACCCGATAAGGGTCTGCCACTGGGGCAAGATGGTAGAATGCTACCGCGACCCCATCTTGCCCCACCTCGGTGGAGGACTGCTCACGGGGGGGTTTTAGTGGGTGCAAGCCCCACATACCCCCTTCCATCACTCCCGTGGTGGAAGCGTAACTGACCTCTACAGCGTCACCGGAAACCGCCTTTCTAAATTAGCAGTACTCAGTACAAAATATGTAATCAAAACATTTTTTTATCTACACATAAGTAATGAGAAATTTAAGATCTTACAAAGTCGTATGTCTGTGGTTATATAGCTGGGTAGGCAACCACAGCTACCACCCACACACAACTATAACCTCCCCCTCGCGTCGCGCTCGCTAATTGTCATCAATTACCACCAGCGTATTAATTTGCTGATGCCCTCCACCTGCCAATATAGCGATAAGGGCGCTTTGTGGCTCTTTCAATGGGTATAAATTAATGTGTGGTGCCTATAGTTAGTCTCGGAAGCGGCTTGTTCCTAAAATTTCATAGAGGAAAGCTGACAATGAAAGATATAGTTATTACACGAGTGCGGAGGATAATGTGTTTATCAGCATATGTATGTATATATATATATGTTTGTTTTTTCTAATATGTTTGTTTGTATATCTTTGCTCCTTTGTGGCGTTCTAGAGACCAAACAGCGTGAGTTTTGATGATTCATAAGTCAATCGATTTGTATTAATCTTGCAAGTAGATCCAACGATACCGGGTTTGATCCTAGGCTCCACGCTAATAACTTTTCTAAGTTATTTGCAGTTTTTCATCGCTCCGTGCTTTGTACGTTAAGCTGTCGGTCCCGGATGTTATTGATTAATTAGCAGTCGTTAAGCCATGTCAGAGGCCCACGGGTGGTTTGACAAACTCTGACACCAGAGGCCAGCCATATAGCACGACTACCTCATACGATTAACAAACAAACAAAACCAAAGACATCATGGTAATCAAAATTCAATATGGCGACAAACAGACGCCATATTGGGAAAAAGAATAAAAAAGGAAATGACGAAAATGAGTCGATTGCTTTTTAGCGCTAAAGCTACCATTGTCCATTATTACTACCGGTAGTGCGCAATGGTAGCTTTAGCGCCAAAAAACAAACGCACTGACAGAGATAAAAAGAAAAACACCAACGCTTTGTGATTCTTTAAATACTTAGGTAGTTTTTTTTAATTATAATGAACTTTCTGTAACGAAATATTTGGCAATAAAATGACCTTTTTGCTTGAGTTGCATGTCCCTCTTTGCCCGCCCCCTCCCCCTTTTTTTTTTTATTGGTACTCATTAAGTACCAATAAAACAAAAAAATATGGGCACTAGCGCATAGTACGAATTTACTAATACTTTAGTAATATATTCTCCGTGTATATATTCTAAGGTTTACTGGTTTACGAGGTATAGCCACGGTACACACATATTCCTTGAGGACTATTATATGTAGGTACTGTGGTATAGCCGACCCAGATAACGCATTTTTTGCCCGCGTCAACTCTGAACAAATTCCATAGTGAGAGATATAAAATCTAGCCGTAAAAACAACTTTTTTGGCGTACCTATCAGGAAGAAACCACTAGAGCGATACGGTTCACAGTTGGGTAGCAGTTGTTGGTAACCAGTTGATCCTGTTAACCCTAAGTCTATGCGTGTCCGACACGCACTTTGCCGGTTATGTTTAAACACTCAACATTCTTTCCTTGATCCATCTCATATGAAAATTGGTACATTGTCGGTAAACCTTCAACTCTTTTTCTCCCCACTGTCAAATAATATATTCCATAGTGGAGAGAAAGGTCATACTTACATTTTTTATTTTTCCCTGACAAAGCTGGTGGGGAGAAAGGGAATAACCCTTGTAAAGTACTATTCGTTGTTCTGCGCTACAACCACAGAATAATTAATAGTAGGTCCTACGTTTTAACTAATGTTATTAAACATTGAAAAAATGAGTATAGAAAAAGAAATGAACGGTAAAACATTTTGTTTCTTTACTATTAGGCATACAAAACATTGAACATTCAAAATGACTAAACTTGTGAAAAAACTGCAAAACGAACTCAACTCGTGAAGGATTTGAACCTCCGACCACCACTATTATAACATAAACGGGCGCTCTAACCGCTGAGCTAACGAGTCATTCCGTCTGAGATCGAAATTAATGAACGTAATAAATGTGACGTTAATACTGACATCACGCATCTCGGCACTGACTGGCTACTAGCAAGTACGTAGGACTTAGGACTATACAGGATTATTGGTAATTTGACGTATTCCCGTTAGGAGGTGATAGGGATGACTATTTGCGATAATTTTACCCCCATATGCATTATGCAAAAGTGAACCATTTTTGAGTTATCATTTTTTTTAGCTTTTTTTCAAAATAAGTCAAAAATGCAACATAACAAATAATATTCAAAAAAAATATCAATTTAAATCTCATTTTTTTTCTGATTTATAAAAGCGATTAAACACTGGTTATTTATCAATATTAAAACAAAAATTCGGTCCATATTAAAAAATGCGAGACGAAAAACGATATTAAGTATTTCAATATTTATTTGAGATTTTTTTCCACTGAAATGCCTTAAAAACAAAGAAAACGTTATGAAACTTGGCTTGCAGATAATTTCAAAAATATAACCGTATTCTTAGCACTCCAACAATTCATAATAACTAGGAACTTATTTCAAAGAAACTGAAAAAAAAAAGAAGATCACAAAGGAAGCAGGCGGAAATTCGTATTCGAACTAAACTTAAATCGCTGTTTGAATATCTTGCTAATAGGTTTAATGCGTACCTGAGCCAATGCAGGAAGCAAACTGGCAGGTTAAGAATAATCCAAAACTCTATTTCACATGGCGATTGAGAACTGCTCTCCTCTCCGAGCCGGTCTGTTGGAACCACAGTTTGAACGGAAACGCGTATGCTGAGTCGGGACTTGTTTGTGGTAACACTCATCATGTATTCCGTTCATTAATCATAATATATATTTTCTATGAATTTTGCTGAAAAAAACACCCATTAAACCTGAATACAGTATTTTTTAATCGACTTCAGAAAAGGAGGCGGTTATATGTTCGGCTGTATGTATGTTATTTTATTATTATTTTTTTTCATGTATGTCGGTCGATATCTCCGTCAATTGCGGACCGAAATTAAAAATTCTTTTTTTGTTTATAAGGGTATACTTTCCAGGTGGTCCCATATAATTTGTATCAAAATTGGTTCAGCAGGTTTTCGAAAATAAATAGTTTTGTTGAGTAAATCTATTCGATTTTGTGTTTATATTGCCTTTATTTTGTGTTTATCTCTATGATTTCTAAACCGATTTAGATGGTTGTTTTTTTATTCAAAAGGATAAACTTTCCGTGAAGTCTCATATAAACTTCATCGAAATTGGTTCAGTAGTTTTATAAAAAAACAATTTGTTTTATAGTTTATGTTCTCTAATATCTTGGGATTTCTGAACCGAATTAGATGATTGTTTTTACTTGAGTAAAAACCTCTAGTATGGTACTGTATAAATTTCATCAAAATTGGATTAGTAGCTATAAACAAGTTTTCATTTAATTCACTGTGTTATAATGTTTAGGACTAAATTGCAAGGCAATTTTGAATAATTTAAGGACGTGCTCGTGAGAGTCTCTTGTTTTGTCTCTTCTGCGTTTCATGTTTGTATGAGGGTGCGTCATAGACAACTGCATAAACTGCATAACATTTCTGACGTAGATAGGTATGTATAAATTTTGTAAAGATATTACATTTAAACGATGCCTGGGTTTGGCACCGCCTTCAAAAAACTCTTTCTTATCTTATTTTGTATTTAAGCATTATTATTACGTTGGTTATTTCGAAAAAGTGATACTGTTCTGGCTCAATTGTAATTATTTTATTATTTTTAGTGGTTGTTTACAAAATAGCATTTTTATTATGAAGTTGATTTAATTTTTTTGGAAAAATATTTTATTATACACTTCTGCTTGGCTATTGACTGCTTTGTGATTCCGTTGTTACTTTTTTTTTTTTTTTTTTTTTTTTTTTTTTATTATGAAAGTTCCTCTGACGTGATCAGAGACCGTGGTACTTTATTCTATTTATACAATTTTTTCTTAACTAATACAATTTTCTTATTCTAATACATATTATTTATTTTACATTTCCACATTCTAATACTAGTTTACTAGTTGTTTTGCTTTTGCGTACATTCTATTGTTATTTTTAATTTTTACAACTTCTTACAACTATGTTATTTATATTATATAACCATTATATAATATTAAACATAACTTATCTAACTATTTGTTTCTTTTTATCACCTTACTTGCTATTTTGACACAAAAGTTTACAAATTCTTCCCTAGTATTGTCGTTATTAATAAGAGTACAAAAATTTTCAGGCTCTATACAAATGTCCAATTTCTGTTCAAAATTGTATCTCTCCAGGCAATAGGCAGGGCACTTCGTTAAAATGTGAGTTACGTCTTCATTTATACCGGGTTCGCATATACACGATGGGCTTTCCTTGCACTTGAACCTGTTCAAGTACTCGGAAAACCCACCATGTCCAGTTAAAACCTGAGTAATGACCCCCGTTGGGTTTAATTTTCTTACAAGTTTATGGGCTCTTACGGCATCTGGGAAAAACAGCTTTGTTGTCTTCGCGGTTTCGCCCGACATGTATCTCCGATTCCATTTGACAAGCGTATCCTTACGGATTTGCCGCTTGACGAATGAAATCGGACACTGGTCGTAATCGGGCTTCTTTTTACACTTTAGTGCGGCTTCTCTTGCTAAATAATCAGCTCTATCATCCCCCTCCAGTCCCGCGTGAGCTTTTATCCAGAAAAGTTGTACCGATTTGTTCTGTTCTTTACATTCCTTTAGATGATTGCGGGTTTCGACTGTGAGGGGATGGAGAGAGCGCTGATTTACAATGGTTTCCAGTGAGGACCGCGAGTCACTATAGACTCCGAAGCTAGTTTCAGATCGCTTTCGGATCACCCTCATGGCACTGCATATAGCCAACAATTCCAACAAGAGTGTCGTGGTTGTCCACCTGGTCTTGGTCTACCAGACATACGAATTGTTGGTCTATATGTTCCGCCGGGTGGGGTATATCAGCAAATGCAGTCTTCCGTTCCACCTCCCTATCTCCTAGCACCGGCTGTGCCACCCCCCTCTTGGCCTCATACAGAGCGGCTGCTTCTTGAATTCTGAGGTCAAGGGGCAGTAACCCAGCCAGTACCAGTGCCGAGTTTAGGGAGACGGTGCGGTAGGATTTGCACAATTTTTGTGCAAAACCTCTTTGGACTGCATTTAGATATTTTTGAATACCCAGCTTCTTTGTTGCCGGCGCCCATGCACTGGCCGCATACAAAATGACCGGTTCTACAACCGCTGTATATATCATCCGTATGACCTCCGGATGGAGTCCCCAGCTTATCCTGGCGGCTCTTGACAATTGCTTGTAGATGTTTAACGCTTTTTTACACACAACTGCTGTGTGATTATTAAAAGTCAGCTTATTGTCAATAGTGAGCCCCAGGATTTTGAATTCGCTCGATATGTCAATGTCGACCACACCCATGCTCAACAGTGGGGTATCAAATTTGAGCTTATTTGTAATTATCATTGCATTTGTTTTATGCGGCGCAAATTTGAGCTTGTTTCTGATTCCCCACGTTATTACTTATTTAGGTTATGCCATCTTAATTTCAATCTCTTTGCTAAGACCCAGGGGCCGCGAAAGTACTCCATGACAGGGGTGAGGGAGGGGGCAAACTTTTTAAGATTACCAGAAGTTCCCCCCCCCCCTCTTCGTCACCAGGATAATGGGACATAATGGGACAACCTTATGAAATTGTTGTATTGTCGGTCCTTGATATGTATGCAATGTTTCAATTCAATCTGAAGTTTTGAAGTGGGTAAAAAACACGTTCAAAAATTCTGTTACAAACAAACATGCATACAGAAAGAAATAAAGAAAAAACAAAGATTAGGGACGGATAGCACAGATAAATCTTTACCAGGTGGTAAAATTAAAGGAGACGCGGCACCCCCCGTTTGATTTGGGTTATTTTCAAAGTACTCCAAGAAAATTTCTCAAACTACTCCAAAAGTTAGCTGACAAACTGTCAGGTACAAAACTTCCGAGTTATAAAATTATGTTTAACTATTAAAAAAAAGAAATAAAAATGAAAAGTAAAGTTTAAATAAAATAAAATGATTGGTTTGTAATTTTTTATATTAATATAATTCAACAAATCTTTTTTTCAAATCAAAAAATTTAAAAGTAATATTGATAGAATAAGAAAAACTAACATGATGGCTAAATATTAAAAATAATTAGGTAGAAACAAACAAAAATCATATAAGAACTTACCTAAAATAACAAAAATCATCAAACTTTTACAACAGTACAAAATCAGTCTCTTTTAACCCTTTTATGAGTTAAATTTACTAGTTGTACAATTTACCAATCAAAAAAGTAATACTTATAAACAACCAAACAATAAAATAAACAAGTGAAGCATTATTTTAATTATGTACATCAGAAATTAAATAATTTGCTGTAATGCTTGTAGCACTGTTATTTTTCCTTCTCTACACTGCTTCACAATCAAAGGCAGTTTTAGGTCTCTGTTTATAGACTGCCAGCTTCTGTTGACAGATAGAATGAATATAAATATAACGGAATTTCAAATATAATTTGCAGTATTTAAATATAAATGCAGGTAAGAGAAATTGCTCGTTTGTTAGGTTAGAGAGCCAAATCTTCGACTGCAAGCTATCCAAAGAGCTTGTCGAGGAAATTCGATGGGATACGAGTCGATACCCATCGACTTCCCTTCACCGGATCTATTGATCATCAATATTGTCTTTTTTATACGCTTTATTATTAGCTTCACTTGTATGGTTGTAACCGACTCCTTTGGACGCTATTTTGACCCACTTTAAACGGTCAGATTTCATTCAAATTTTGCACACTTGTCAAAAACCGATGACAATGCAAAAATTCGAAAAAAAAAAGTAGAAAATGAATAATTGTGTAAAAAAACTAAAAAACACGTTTTATATAGAAAACCAAACTAAAAAATAGAAAAAATGTAATAGTGTAAATAAGATAAAATCGCTTAAAAAAAAGCGTGGGTGCTTTTTAAGATATTTTGGAAATGATAATCCTTCTTCTCATATCTGTCAATGAAATATTTATAACTATTGACCCATGCACCCACGATTTTTTTGATATAAAACTTTTTTTTCTTATTTACACAATTAAAATTTATTTTCTATTTTTTAGTTTGGTTTTCTATATAAAGCGTGTTTTTTAGTTTTTTTAAACTATTATTTATTTAGACTTCGTTCAAATTTTGCAATTTTAAAAGGTACATTTTTGCTATATTGAAAAACCACGAGGCATAAAATAATTGTAACAGTGCTGTAGCCCCAGCTACTCATCCTTAACCGTCTGGCACATGCTTTTCATAACACCCTTAATGATAATCGCTAGTTAGATTTTTTCTTATTTACACCATTACATTTTTTTCTATTTTTTAGTTTGGTTTTCTATATAAAGCGTGTTTTTTAGTTTTTTTAAACTATTATTTATTTTCTACTTTTTAGTTTGGTTTATTTATAAAATTTTAAAAATAAACCTTTTTTTTTCGTATTATTGCATTGTCATCGGTGTTTGATAGGTGTGCAAAATTTGAATGAAATCTGACCGTTTAAAGTGGGTCAAAATAGCGTCCAAAGGAGTCGGTTACAAACATACAAACATACAAGTGAAGCTGATATAAAGCGTATAAAAATAAGTGAAGTGATGTGTCGAAAGACGAGACTTACTTCATTTACCTCAGACGTGAAAGTTTAATAAAAAATATAGGAAACTCTGGTCAGCATAATTTTGTTACAGAGCTTATAAATACTGTGACTGACTGTACCCATTCAACATTTCATGGAGTACAATGAAACATTTTTTATTTAATATTATTTTGATGGAGCAGTTTGGATTTTGATGATCAATAGTCGCTGGAGTACTTTGAGAATAGAACCAGCTACCCGTGGAGTAAGATGCAACATAAATACAGTGTTTTTAAATTAAAACTTTATAATAATATTATAAAGATATTTAATATTAATAATTTTATTCTTTGGAGTAGTTTAAGAATGAATGTATCGGATTCATACTTTTGTGGAACAAAAGAATGGAGTACTTTGGGAACAACCCTTTGATTTTAGGGGGCATTTGGCCCCCGAAAGCGCCCCACTTCCGCGGTCCCTGGCTAAGACATACCTTTTCTCGTTTAAAGTATGATCCATACCAAATATTAATAACTCCCAATCAATAAACATATCTCCAAAAAAAAAAAAAAACATTCACCAAACCATCAATCTACACCAAATTGTTGAAGTGGATACCCTTATAATCAGCATGAATACTTTCATTGTATCCATCACGATTTGCAGACATCTGGGTCATCATCATCATCATCATCATCAACAACCTATACTAGTCCACTGCTGGACATAGTCTCTCCCAAGGCGCGCCACTGAGCCCGAACTTTGGCTCTTCTCTTCCAATGACTGCCAGCTGACATTGCGCAGATCGTCGCTCCATCTAGCCGGAGGGCGTCTTACACTACGTTTGCCGATTCGCGGTCTCCACTCTAGAACCCGTATTCTCCAACGGTTATCGGTTCTACGACAAATGTGACCAGCCACTTCAGCTTGCTCATTCTCTGACATCTGGGTGATAGGTGTAGATGTTGATACTTATACAGGAAAACATTGCTGCCCTGTTCCTGAATTCCTTATGTTGGTTCTCTGAGCACCCGCAAAATGTGAAGGGGTGGACCGTTTACTAAGTCGGGACAAACACGGCTTAGCGGTAGTTAAAATTTATTATTTTTGTGCTCATTATTAAATCCGAGTGCCTTCTCATTATGTTTTAACGCCCAATGATTTCAAAACATTTTAAATGTCTTCCCATAAATTATTTAGTGTCTGCGCCGCCAGGTTTCACCTATATAGAGCCGTTAATTTGCCTAAAGGAGGAAATTAAAACGCTTTTCAGCCTTTGACATCTACGCAGGTAAGGGGATATTATAGGAAAAAGTAGTAATAATAAAAGGGCTTTTAATTAACTCAAAGGGCTATGAGCTGAACAATTACCTTTAAGAATAATAAATTATGTTAGATATAACCCATACAGCAGCGTCCCAGCACATTTGCTACACTGCGGTGTGCACTTGTGTGTGTGTGTGTGTGTGTGTGTGTGTGTGTGTGTGTGTGTGTGTGTGTGTGTGCGCGCTATGGCAACCCCCCCCCCCCCCCAATATGATAGACACACCAAAAAGACGGCCCCCAGTCCCCGGCGGCTCCGTTATTCCTGGCACCGGTAGCAGCCATGGTAACGGCGGAGCAGGGGGTGCTACGAATCCCCGGCAGAGACCCAGCTACCAACCCCCACGATCTCTGGACCTGGCAACTTATAACGCACGCACCTTGAGGACCGATGAGAAGTTGATAGCGCTGGAAGAAGTAGTCAGTAAGTTGCGCTGGGGTATTATAGGGTTATCAGAAGTCCGAAGAGAGGGAGAAGATACGGTGACCCTCAATTCCGGCCACTTACTCTATTACCGAGAGGGCGACCAGCAGTCCCAACATGGTGTCGGGTTTTTCGTCCACAAGTCCCTCGTCAACAACATTGTGAAGATCGAAAGCGTTTCGAGCAGGGTGGTATACTTTATACTCAGAATTACCGAACGGTATTCGTTGAAGGTCATACAGGTGTACGCCCCACACTCGAGACGCCCGGACGATGAAGTGAAGGCTATGTATGACGACATTTCTAATGCCATACATGCCCCGAAAACACACTTCACAGTGGTGATGGGGGACTTCAACGCACGGCTGGGCATGAGGAATGGCGATGAACTGAGAGTAGGGCAGTTTGGATTTGGACAGCGGAACCAAAGGGGTCAGCGATTGGCCGACTTCAAGGAGAAGGAGGGACTCTTTATGATGAACTCCTTCTTCAAGAAGCGCCCCTCCAGGAAATGGACGTGGCTGCACCTTGGCGGTCATAAGCACGAGATAGATTTCATTTTGACGACCAATCGGCATATATTCAATGATGTCTCTGTGATCAACAGGGTTATGACCGGCAGTGATCACCGCATGGTAAGAGGCTCATTGCATATCAACGTGAAGCTGGAGAGGTCTCGTTTGATGAGATCTACTCTTCGCCCAAGTCCTGCCCAAATCCAAAACCCCGAGAGCTTTCAGTTGGAGCTCCAAAATCGCTTCCAAATCCTTACCGAATGCGATACAGTGGACGAACTAAATAACGGGCTGGTGGAAATTGTCCACGCGGTTCGGTCGGAGTTCTTTAAGACCCCCCGCAAAAAAAGAACACAGAAACTACCTGAGCATACACTCAAACTTATGGCAGAACGAGGCGAGATGAGGCTGCAGTCTTCAGTGGATATGTCGACTTACAGCTTGCTTAATAAACAGATCTCCAAGTCGATGCAACACGATTTGCGTTCGTATAATACTACTTGTATTAAGAACGCATAGAGCGGAACAAGGGCTCCAAAGTGTTTGCAAGAGATCTTTCTATTGGGCAAAACCTGTTGACGAAGCTGAAAACCAATAGTGGCAGCATCGTTTCGTCGAAGCCAGAGATTTTGAGTGAGCTCGAGAAGTTCTATGGACAATTATACACCTCATCGCGTAGTCCTCCTAGCAGGACTAGCGATGCAAGAGCCCTTTTGACCCGACATTATACCGAAGATATCCCAAACGTCAGCCTATACGAGATCAGAATGGCTCTCGAACAGCTTAAGAGCAACAAGGCACCAGGGGAGGACGGAATAACGACAGAGCTACTGAAAGCGGGTACTTAAAGTCCTTCAGAAGCTGTTTAACTCCGTCATCCTCGAGGGTACTACGCCAGGCACAGGAGCGTAGTGGTTTTGTTCTTTAAGAAAGGTGATAAAACCCCTTTGAAGAATTATAAGCCCATTTCGCTGCTGAGCCACGTCTATAAGCTGTTTTTGAGAGTAGTTACAAACCGTCTCGCTCGTAGGTTTGACGACTTTCAGCCTCCCGAACAAGCTGGATTCCGGAAAGGCTTTAGCACCATAGACCACATCCATACGCTCCGGCAGATTATACAGAAGACCGAAGAGTATAATCGGCCACTATGTCTAGCGTTTGTAGACTACGAGAAAGCCTTTTATTCAGTCGAGACCTGGGCAGTGCTACAGTCATTACCAACGGTGCCAGATTGATTACCGGTACATCGAAGTGTTGAAGTGTTTGTACAGCAAGGCCACCATGACAGTTCGTCTTCAGGATCAGAGCACGAATTCTATCCAGTGAGAAAAAGTGGTGAGACAGGGAGACGTTATTTCTCCGAAACTGTTCACCTCTGCACTGGAAGATATATTCAAGCTTCTGAACTGGAACGGATTTGGTGTTAACATCAATGGCGAATACATCACTCACCTTAAATTTGCTGATGATATAGTCATCATGGCTGAAACCCTGGAAGACCTAAGCACAATGCTCAGTGACCTCAATATTGTTTCCCAACAGGTGGGTCTTAAAATGAACATGGGCAAGACGAACATCATGTCAAATGCCCATGTCGTACCCATGCCGGTTTATGTTGGGATATTATCGAAGCTGTTGATCACTATGTCTACTTGGGTCAGACAATCCAACTGGGTAGATCCAACTTCGACAAAGAGGTCAACTGACGAATCCAACTCGGATGAGCAGCGTTTGGGAAATTACGCCATATCTTCTCGTCGCAGATACCGCAGAGCCTCAAGACGAAAGTTGTGTTGCCAGTGATGACATACGGCACTGAGACGTGGTCGCTAACTATTGCTCTCTTACAAAAGCTCAGAGTTGCGCAGCGTGCAATGGAGAGAGCTATGCTCGGTGTTTCACTACGTGATAGAATCAGAAATGAGGAAATCCGTAGAAGAACGAAGGTTACCGACATAGCTCTCAGAGTTTGCAAGTTGAAGTGGCAATGGGCAGGCCATATAGTTCGCAGAACCGACAACCGCTGGGGAATAAAGTTTCTCGAATGGCGACCACGAACAAGCAAGCGAAGTGTGGGGAGACCCCGCACACGATGGACCGACGACATTGTAGCCATCGCAAGAAGTCGGTGGATGGAGGTGGCATAGGATCGCTCGTCATGGCGCTCTTTGGGGGAGGCCTATGTTCAGCAGTGGACTTCTAAAGGCTGGCATGATGATGATGAACCCAAAAGTAGACGTAGGTATAAGAGACATAGTATTAATAATTTCCGCCCGTGACTTCGTCCGCGCAGACTAGAGTTTATTGTAAAAAAAGCATCCTATGTTCTTCTAGGATATTCAAAACCAATGCAAATGTTGGTATAGTACAACGCTCTTGATGTTTTTTAGACTTTTTCGATTCCATGGCAACCGTTCCATAAAGTGAGTAATCATCATTTTCCAGATTTACCGTGGAAACTTTCAATTTTTCTGGATAAAAAGTATTCGATGTTTTATTCCAGCTATCTTCATTCCAAATTTCATTAAAAACTGTCAAGCCGTTATCGCGAGAAGTCTTCCCAAAAACAAACAAACAGACAACGTTTCACTTTTATATATAGGTATGGATGGCTTAAAAATAATGAAAAGGTTAGCAACTTTTTGTTACGATATTCACGACTCTAAACTAAACAAATCTAGCCCGTATATAGTTTCGTTACTAATGAACTCTTTAGCTCGTCGTTATTTGAAAGTGATATAGGTACCTATATATTAGTCATTCCAAAGGTGGCTATAGTTCCATGCAAGATTGGACTTTTTGTTGGCTTGTGGTTCTTGAACATGCTAATTTTTGCTTGTGGTTCTTGAACACCAGTTTTTGAGTATTGGCTTCTTTACGCATTGCTGCTGAATAATGCTTTCAAGTGAGTGCTTATAGTCGTAAGGCACACATTCGGTTACTGAACTTTCTGGTCATATGAACATCATTTCCACCTATTAAATTATGTGTAAAGTAGTAATTCAGATCAAACTATTTTCATCGATTGGCTTTCCTAGCGTTCAGTTTCCTTCAGAGCATTCAGTTAGTCTTATAAATAAGCCCATTTCAGCGGACAATCTCGCTACATTTGGCGCAACGCTCGATTGCTCTCCAATGTACCGTTCAACGTTTCTATTTGGCTACTGTATGTTCATTTTACGTCTATTGTATTTGAGGTTGTTTAAGGATGACGGAGAATTTCCTAAACGTGGATTTATTTTGGTATTCGAAGTCGATAACAATAATTACTATTGAGAATTACTCATTGGAATAATGCTGACAGAATAGAATATCATTTATGCCTGACCTTTGTTTATTAGTTATTGGATTAGGTGTTGGAGCAATCAACCAACTCCTTGGTTACTTGTTCAAAGTTAATTGGTAATTAAACCTTTTTTTTTTCATTTTCATTTGTAGATATTTGTATTTCCTGCAGCTTTTATTTCTTTATTATTCTATTGCCATTTACCTGTCTATTTATCATATTTTCTTCAAACCTATTAACAAAACATTTTATGATGAAATCAGCTAGTATTCTGTGATCAAACTCTCGTACTGACTACTGGCAAGTATGTCGGAAGATGCAATTAACAGCGGATGCAGAAGTGCCAGTACCGCAAAACTGGCATTAATCTACATAAACTTGCCTACACAACCACCATTAACCGTTGCATAGAATCAAACGCCTCAGGACATCTTATTGCCTATTCATAAACGTCGAACCAACAACTTGCAGTTGGTAAAGTCATAAAAATATTCTCATGACCCTTGTCTAAGCTGTTTAAAACAGATAGTTGAGTGAGCCATAATTTTACGAATTAAGTTTTTACTTTGCTTTGGTTGAAAATTGACAATCATATTTTGCTGTTCGTAAATAATAAGCCACGCAATTGAACCTCTTATTGCTAGGTTGATAATATTAAAATAGTTATTGAAAATAATATAGATACAAAAGTTAGCCAAAGGCGGTGTTTGCGACTTATCATTTTGAACTATTGAAAATTGATGTTCACCTGAAAATAAAGGATTTCATGAATATTTTAATTAATTAGTTATTTATAAACCGTTGTCACATCGTCGTCGTGGAAAGCGTCGTTAGATTTCGAATTAACTGCGATGAGTTATTGCTAGGGATATGTATATGGTTTTCTAAATATTTTTATCTACACTTATATCGGAAAATCCGGATTATGAACACAAAAAGGTTGGCATAATAATATACATTACGCACGGCACGTCCCTAATAAGAAAAAAATGAAAATAATAACACTTTTTTTTTTAACTAAACGATGTTAAAATATAATTTTTATCTACACTCATATCGTAAAATCCGGATTATGAACACAAAAATGTTGGCATAATAATATACATTACGCACGGCACGTCCCTAATAAGAAAAAATGAAAATTAGAACACTGTTTTTTGAACTAAACGATGTTAAATTATAATTTTTATCTACACTCATATTGCAAAATCCGGATTATGAACTCAATTGACGATTGACTCAATTTGACGACCGGTTGGTCTCGTGGCTAGTGATCCTAGGTACGTAATCAAACGGTCGCGGGTTCGAATCCTGCAAGGTGCAATCATTTGTGTGATGAGCAGAAATGTTTGTTTCCGAGTCATGGATGTTATAATATTCGTATATATGTATGTTTATCCGTTATCTAGTACCCATAGTACAGGGTATCCTAGTTTGGGGCTAGGTAATTGGTGTGGAATTGTCCCGAATATATTATTATTATATTATAATAATGTTGGCCTAATGATATACATTACGCATTAAACGGTGTTTCTTGAGGAGAATTTGACTCCATCTGACTCCACGGAACAGCAACGAATATGAGAAAAGAGCTTTTACCAGCAAAATCAAGAAAAGATTACGACTTAATTTTTTCATTAATAGTAAGTTCCTATTGCATGAGTGTAGATAAAGTAGTGTATGAAACAGCACACAACTAGGTATTAAAACACCCGAGTGATACTATTAAAAATCTCACTCTCGTGTTTTAAAACCCTTTTTTATGCAATCGTTTCATAAACTACTATCAGAGATTAATATAGAATGAACATATTAAATACACTTAAAAATGTCTTCTCATTTTTCAAGTAGAAAAAAGAAACATTTTATAAATTACGTATATTTTTTAAAACTCCAGGTGCTGTTTACAAAAAAGAACTGTAAATAAAGTCTATTACTGTTTTTTATTTTGCTACTTTTATTGACGATACGGACAGGTCGCTCGCCTGATGGTAAGCGTCACGCCTCCCATAACAGTTGCAGAGCCACCCAGAACTTTGGTTGCAAAATCTTGCGCGTCACTGCACTGCGCTCGTCACCCTGAGTCATTGGTTGTTAAGTCTATTGCCCAGTAATTTCACTGGAAACATTTCCCTTCAAACTAAAACACAGAAATGGTAACTACAGCTATGCGGTTGAATATCTGACAAAGGTGTGGTAATTCCACAGGTGGACTCTTGCATAGGAGGCCTACCACTACACAAAACAGCTTACTTTCAAAAATTTACTAAAGAAAATGTTGACAAAGTCGTTACAGAAACAGCGCGTCTCCCAAAACATAAACACGAATCAAAGATAACGTGCATATTACTGCAAATAAGGCCATTCCTCCAAACATTTGTGCGAAGATTAGTGCCACGTTTGTCCAACATTTTGTTATAAACTTACAAGCATTAACAGTATGGGAACTACGTAGGACCATCGCCATTTTATTCACCCATAATGCTGCACGCAATAAACCGACTAAGGCGAAGCAAGGGATAAATCGCTTATCTAAATCCGACCAATAGGGGCGACACTATGGTGGGACATCCATGTGGATGTCCCACCATAGTGTTGATCAACCCCAACCCGGGGTTGATGAGTATAACAGTCTATGTATTTATGTAGGCCATTCCTCCAAACTCATCAACCCGGGGTTGATGAGTATAACAGTCTATGTATTTATGTAGGTATGTGGATGTCCCACCATAGTGTCACCCCTATTGGTCGAATTTAGATAAGCGATTTATCAATCGATTCGTTTTCATCGCAAGAGTGTCATAGGCAATTTTTTACCCGACCGTAGTAGGATTTTAGTTTTGAACTTATGTCTTGTTCTAAGTAGTGGGCAGTGTCCATCCTGTTAATACGTTGCACTGTTTGGAAAAGCGGACACGTACGAGCAACCAATGCTACACAAATGTGTATCGATTACCATAATACGAGGCGGGAATCTCAAACGGATTTAACTTCGTCCAAATATTGGGACTGTTGCCGTTTTTAGGTTCTATGTTACTAAAAAAAAATACGTAGTTAAAATATTTAGCTAAGTTCCGCCAAACGGTAAGTCAAACAAATAATAAATGGAAAATAAAAATATTTATAGTAAAAGTATTTTTTTTTTTTTTTGTTCTTCGTTAAAGCGTTTCTTTTTTCAAAGTAACGTCTGAGTCTCTTAACTATATTTAATGTTACTGTAAATAGTGTGTATAGTAAATAAATAAATAATTGTTTTTTAATATCCTAGGAGAACATAGGATGCTTTTTTTTCGCGATAAACAGTAGTCTATACGGACGAAGTCGCGGGCGGGAAAGCTAGTATAAAATATTTAAAACAACTTAAATTCACTTGCACCTGTCTTATTATTGCATATTATTTGAGCAGTGTAAAATATATAATTGTTTGAATCAAAAAAAGTGTAAGTAAATTCTCACTTTCTTGTTTGTCTGTCTGTCTGTTTGTCATTCCAGGTGGAATCTTGCAACTCAAATTTAGAGCACTTTCTGATCTGGCTGAAAATTTCAGGCAAGAGCTTACAAAAAAAAAGAAGATTAAATCTAATAGAAAAGAACACTTGGTTTGTATATTAGATTTTTAATCTACATTTACAGTTTGTAAATAAAATGTAACGGGTGTTTTTTTAGAGGTATAGAACTTTGAAATGGAATAAAACAAACATGTTTTTTTAAATTGACATGTAATTTACTGTATTCGAAAGATAATCTTCTGGCATTATAATTAAAATATGACTTCTGGCATATGACCGCCACGGCTGGCTCGGACGTAGTCCAATCTGGAGGTCCAATTTTTGATGACCAATTCCAACATTTGTGGCCGTATATCGGCAATAACGCGGCTAATGTTGTCTTCCAAGTGGTCAATCGTTTCGGGCTTATCGGCGTAGACTAGCGACTTCACATATCTCCACAGAAAATAGTCAAGCGGCGTTAAATCGCAGGATCTTGGAGGCCAATTCACGGGTCCGAAACGTGAAACTATGCGGTTACCAAACGTTTCCTTCAATAAATCAATTGTGGCACGCTGTATGACATGTTGCCCCGTCTTGTTGAAACCACAGCTCCTGCACATCATGATTGTTCAATTGATGAATGAAAAAGTCAGTAATCATGGCTCTATAGCGATCACCATTGACGTTATGGCTAGCATCATTTTTGAAGAAGTACGGACCAATTATTCCACCAGCCCATAAAGCACACCAAACAGGCAGTTTTTCAGGATGTAACGGTGTCTCAACATAAGCTTGAGGATTATCGTCACTCCAAATACGGCAGTTTTGTTTATTGACGTATCCAATTAAGTAACCAAAAGTGAGCTTCATCGCTAAACAAAATTCGCTTATGAAAATCGGGATCAACGGCAATTTGGTTTTGTGCCCATTCACCGAATCTACGCCTTGCTAGATGATCGTGTGGCTACAATTCTTGCACGAGTTGGATTTTCTAAGCTCGCAAACCAAGATCTTTTTGCAAAATCTTCCATAAAGTGGATGGACACATGTCCAACTCCTGTGCATGATGGCGGATAGACTGATTCGGGTCTTCCTCTACGCTACGCTCTACAGCAGCAATGACTTCTTCTGTACGCACTGTACGACGTCTCTGTGGATGCGTATTATCATTTAGAGTAAACGTGGTCTGAAAACATTCCATAGTTAATCGAATTAATTACTCTAATGGACGATTATGTTGACCGTAAAATGGACGTAGTGCGCGATACGTATTTCGAACAGAACCATGATTTTCAAAATAAATTTGCACAATTTGGAAGCGTTATTCAGGCGTCAGTCTATTCATGTTGAAATGCCAAACCAAACTAAACCTAAATCACTTGACAGCTGACAAAATGGCCGCCAGTTAAAAAAGTGTTGCCAACTTAAAGTTCTATACCTTAAAAAAACACCCTGAGAATTAACTTTCACCAGATTCACTTTTCAAATGTACAAAGAATCAGCCAAATCGGTACAGTGATCCCAGAGATATGAAGTAACATACAAAAATATAGTTTTTTATTGAGAAACATATTCCAGTTGGAAGTTTTTTATTATTATAATACGAGTTCAATAAAAAAAAATATCAATAAAGACAGAAACTGAACTACAGTCTTCCGTTTAAAAAAAATAAAACATTGCAATCAAGAATATTAAAAAAACTGATTCCACACCGCCTCATCTAAAGTATAGCACCCAAGATACCATATCGGAGCAAGAACCTTGTAAATTCTATCAAGTACTCACAAAAATAAAAAACAATGCAGTATTTTATGATGAAATTATGTATCAACCACAAAACACCACAAATAATCCTCTCACGCCCCATGCGCAGCCGCCATTTGCTATGCTTTACTCGATTGTTTGCCGGTATGGAATCTATCTTGTTTTAAACATTCTTGATTTCAATTATAATTTTAATAATAACATTGACCTTGGCATTGCCTTACGAGTGTAATGTAATGTTATTAGACAATTAGAAACACGCTCAAGGAAACTACAAATAGTGATTGCCGGTAATTAATTACACTACAATCGACACGCTCTTCACATACAACTAGTGACTCGCCCCACTTCGCACGGGTAGCACTCACACATTTGTCTTAATTTTAGTATTTATATAAATGGAGGATTTTAAAATATATATATAATATATACGTAATTCAAAATCTTTGGCAGAAACGCAACGCGAAGGAGGTTGAATCACGCTTACTATGAGGAACGCTCGTGGTGCTTTTTGACAGGTATTTTTCTTTTCCACGGCAACATATATATACATACATATTTTCTTTTCCGTTTTTATGGGCAAATTTTTGATAAATTGAGTTACATTATTGTAATATTAGCAGGATACTCTAATTTTTTGAAAAATAATATGCAGCGCATGTCACTCGCTGATAATGTAGCTTTCTATAAAGAAATAATTTTTAAAACGGTATAGTATTTTGTGAGTTTATCCATTACAAACAAACAATAATACACATAAAAAAACCTCTTTTATGTATTAATGAGGATAACTTCTTAATGTTGTCTGTTTGTTTGTTTTTTTTTTATTTGGGGAGCTTTCACGCGATAACGGCTGGACGGATTTTGATGTAATTTTGAATCGAGATAGCTTATACCTTGGAATAAAACATAGGATACTTTTTATCAAAGAAAAATGTAAGTTTCCACGGGAAAACTGGAAAAACGTTAATTACTCTCTGTAAGAAATGGTTGCCATGGAAACGAAATAACAAGTATGTCAAAAAACATCAAGAGCATTGGTGCTATACCTACTTTTGCGATGGTTTTTATTGTCATAGAAGAATATAGGATTCTTTTTTCGCGATAAACAGTAGGTCGCGCGGACAAAGTCGCGGGCGGGAAAGCTAGTATATGATATGATGTACATATATCTCAATGTTCTGAATTGACTTTGTAGGATTTCAACAGGTCAAATGAAAAATATGGGTTATAATTATATATGGATTTGTGAACTCAGTAAATTTTTGAAAAAACTGAAAATGTTCGACTTACAATTATGAAAGCCTACGATGAGAGCTAACAACCACTATATTAATAAACAGTAATGTCACAATAATAACACTCACTAGAAACAGCACATAGTTTTAATGAAAATTGGTCTCGCTTTTTATACGCTTTATATTAGCTTCACTTGTATGTTTGTAACCGACTCTTTTGGACGCTATTTTGACCCACTTTAAACGGTCAGATTTCATTCAAATTTTGCACACCTGTTAAAGACCGATGACAATGCAATAATTCGAAAAAAAAATACAAAAAAAAACTAAAAAGTAGAAAATAAATAATAGTTTAAAAAAAACTAAAAAACACGCTTTATATTAAATAAAACGGTTTTTTTAAGTAAAACTTTTTCCTTATTTACACTATTAAAATTTATTTTATTTTATAGTTTGGTTTTCTATATAATGCGTGTTTTTTAGTTTTTTAAAACTATTATTTATTTTCTACTTTTAGTAATTTTTTTTCGAATTGTTGCATTGTCATCGGTCTTTGACAGGTGTGCAAAATTTGAATGAAATCTGACCGTTGAAAGTGGGTCAAAATAGCGTCCAAAGGAGTCGGTTACAAACATACAAACATACAAGTGAAGCTGATATAAAGCGTATAAAAATAGAAAATAAATTTTAATAGTGTAAATAAGAAAAAAAAGTTTTATTTAAAAAAAGCGTGGGGTGTTTCACATATCTGTCAATGAAATATTTATAACTATTGACCCATGCACCCCACGATTTTTTTGATATAAAACATTTTTTTCTTATTTACACTATTCAAATTTATTTTCTATTTTTTAGTTTGGTTTTCTATATTAAGCGTGTTCTTTCGTTTTTTTAAACTATCATTTATTTTCTACTTTTTAGTTTTTATAACACGACTGCACAAAAGAGGAGTGTAATATTTTCAGGTTTCATACACTGACGGACACATAAACTGCATCAAAGTACAAGACTTTGAAATAAATATTTTAACCAAGTTTGCAATCTTATCATACAAATTTAAATTTAAAACTATAGATTGGTTCGGTAACTTTGAAACAGCGTATCCTTAAGTATAAGTTTTATTACTGGAAACGTCTATTCCTTTTTTTTTAACAGAAACTATAAATGTATTAAATTTGTTTAATTGAAAAGTTGGTTTTAACAATTGAAAAAAAGTTTAAAAACACGTTTTTTTTACTTTTAATAAGTTGTATTACCTACACGAATTATTACTTCTTCTAATCGATTTCACATTGACCTGATTAGGGTTATTAAACGGTCTTGCGGAACATAGTTTCATTCGTGTAAATCTTGCTTTAGTGCAACAGTGGCAACTGTTGTGGGCACAAGATTTCTCGCATTTACAGCTCTTTTTAAATTGTCCCAACCGTGCTCAATATGAATGCTGGCCAATTCATGGTACGTATCCCAACCTCTTCGCAATATTGTCTAACTTGTGCAGCAGCGTGCGTTCGGGCATTATCTTCCATTAAAGTAAAATTTTCGCCTATGAATCCCATGTAAGGTACCACGTGATCTTCTAAAATCTCAGTTAAATAGCGATGTGCCATTAAACCCCTCTGTTACTGTTTTGACGAACCAAGTCCATGAACAGTTCCGTTCGCCAGTTCATCGATTTGACACTCCAGACCATACCCGAACCGCTTCCAACAGAAACACGCTCCTCAATGCAACTCTGAGCATATTTCTCCCTACGTCGACGATAGACTCTTCTGCGTCCATATTCACCATATAGATATACATTTACTACACTCATCGGTGAATAATACGGAGGCCCATTGCTCATCAGACCAATTTAGGTGTTCACGCGCAAATCTTAAGTGAGCTTGTCTGTGAGATGCAGAAAACTTTGGACCATTTCCTGGTCTAAAAGGGGTGATAGCCCGCCCCTTCCTTTATCCTCCTTCTTATTGTTTGTGTACTTACGTTTACTCCAAGCACTTCATTCAGCTCTGTTTTGATATTAACTGCTGTAAGGAAACGATTTCGCAAGAAAGTTGACACAATAAATCGGTCATCACGAAGGGTAGTTACTTGAGTTCTGCCGGTAACACGTCTCTTTTTATTAAAAACCTATTTCTACAAATTTTCTCTACACTCTAGAAACCGTAGACTGGTTTAAATTTAAATTTCTAGCAATCGTTCGTTGATCCATGCCTAGCCGCACCAATGCCACAAATTGTGCGGCTTGTTCGAACGAAGTATCCATATTATTGTACCGAAACCCTTGTCGAGTTCAAAAAACTACCTAACAATTCTATTGGTAACAATAATTCAATTAGGAAATGAAAAAAATCAATCAACATTTAAAACTATACCCTAATAACACGTTAATCTAAGAACAAGCGTTTTTTTTCGGCTGTAATCATTTGTTTTGCTGCAGTTGCATTTGTTAATTAACTGTTTAATATTAAATTTTTTATCGGCACTTTTCTTATAAATATAAGTGGAATAACCCAGAAATATAAGCTGCAACCATTGTGTAAGGCATTATTTTGTGTAAAGGTTGTTAGAAGCACTCTTATCTAGATTTAAATGGCATAACCCAGAAATATAAGCTGGAAACGAGAAACAAAGTTGTTTTTCAATATGAAACCTACTAACTGGCTACAAGTGTAAGCACGGCCTTTGTACATAAAAGTTTATTTGCTTTGCCCCATCGTTTTTAGATGTAGGGACAGCTTATTTTAAATATAAATTTAAATTTCAAAATTAACTCGTTTTCATTAAATAAATAAATATTTTCCCTCTCAAATCTAACTTTACTTTGAATCATCACTCCATCACTTTACACTATGTCAAAGTCATTAGGTTAACTGAAATATAAATTACAAAATATTATTTGCCCAAGCGATTTGTCACAAATCTCTCAATGGCCGGATTATCACAGCAGAGATAACCTGTGGTTCAGAGAAACACAAACACGCGCGTTATATCCCCATATACATTTTGGAATATGCACATAATTTGTACGTCATCGCATAGACCGATTAATGAAAGAACAGTGGTTGTTTTTGATTCTGCACGACCAGAGCCAGTGTCAACAAGTTGTGTGTTTTTTCATCAAATAGTAAAAATGTCGAGTCCCAGTCCGTTACCTAATGGATTGGGTGGGACTCGACATTTTCAAATATAAATACAAAACAAGTACAAAATTCTTTATTGACATAATAAGCACAGAACACTGTGAATCCAGAATCCAGTCAAAAGTTTAGTAATGTAACGATTGAGTAAAGTGGTGGAACGTTACTAATACTTTCTATGGAGTTCTGGAGAGATCACGAAATGGCACGTTTTCCCACGTTTGTATCGTTTGCATGTTAACGAACACCTAATTGTTGATATTCCACCACTATTACGTACTTACAAAACTAAACAACCGACTCGACTCCGTTTCCCGCCAGAAATCCCCAAAAATGGAACAGTGATTTTAATAGTCATAGAAATTTACCGAATTAAAGATTAAAGGTTATTTATTTCATAAGGTAAACACAGTACAGCATAAACAATTACTGGTGATCCCCACACTAGTTCAAGCCTGTCTCGTGGGGATACGTACGTAATTTCGAATGTCGTTTTTGCGAATGTCTATTCCTCGAAGTCTGTTCATCGAATGCTTACATCCTCGAAGGGTCTTTTCTGCGAATGGTCAAATTGCGAAATGTACGTTTGCTCGAATGGTCAAAATTGGGAAGGTTTATTCCAGCGAGGGGTCGTTTGTTCGAATATTCTAATAAACGAGCTAATACTGTCCATATATTTTATTCCTGTTTATTACACTACTACCCAAAAAAGGTTCATGTATGTTTGTATGTGTGTGTGTGTGTCTTTATTCCACCATAACTTTTAAACGCCTGAACAGATACAGACGTATGGGGTATCGTTAGAATTCTTAAATCATCATCCCGAGTAAAATAAACAACTTTTTATGAGAAAAATAACAGTGTCGTGGCAGTATGGCTCCAAAACACATGCGGAAAAATCTTCGTGTTTTATAATATCGGTATCAAATTGAAGGGCTTGATGAGCACATTCCAACTAAAGGTATATAATTTAATGGCATATGTTATTTTTTGACAGGCAGGTGTGTTTTTTTTTAATTTATGGCTTTTATCTAAAGTTGTTCTTACCTATTAGCTTTTAGATTATACGAACAAAAAAAAAGTAGCATAATTATATTGCTAGAAGGAGTCGACGGTATTTGAAGACAAAACTCATTTGGTGGCAGCCAAAGCAAGGAGAACTTGTACTCAAGAACTTGTTAAAGTACTGAAGTATGTACCTATTTGATATTATACTTACAATAAATACTTTGAAGTATTAAACTCTATGTCTATATAACATACCTACTGAGTGAATGACAGCCAACGCACTAAGCTGTGCGTTGTGTGAACTTTTCCTTTGAGTAAAATTTGCTAGCTTCAATATTGAAGGTACTTTTCTTCCAAGTCCCGTTCGGACTATCCATTTTGTATATGTGTAATACACATTGTGTATTACGCATTTTCAACAAAATTACATAAGTAGTTACGCTGAAAAGCGTTTTTTTTTTGTATTGGGTTAAGAATTGGTAGAATATTTGTATATTCGATCATACGACCCTTTGCAGCAATAAACTTTCGCAATTTTGACCATTCGCAGAAACAACTATTCGAGGATGTAAGCATTCGATGAATAGACTTCGAGGAATAGACATTCGCAAAAACGACATTCGCAGGTGACTACGTATCCCGTCTCTTGGGGGCCTTAAAGCCAAGTTAATAGAATATAAATTAACAACGATGACAAGAGCAATAAACTAAAACTAAACTTATATTATGTTTACAAATAGATCGTTAGTAGGCACATAAAGTGAGTCGTAGAAGTTGCTTAGAAGGTACAATGTTAATTTAAAATAAATTAAGAAATAAACTAACAGATTATACAAATGCAGTTCATAGGTTTTTAGAAGTTTATAGGTACGTTTAAAGATTAGGATTTCTCAGCTACTTAACCGGTTCTCATTAACCTTCACACAGGAACTCAGTTCCCAATAGAAAACGACAGTGTGATAATTTTAAACTTCGATCCTCTAAATAAATGCCGAAATCAAAACCAGATATTGCATACCTATAGTGAGACTTGATGTATCCTTCAATACATTATTTAGTACAAAATGTAGTAAAGAAAAATAAAGAAAGAAATCATTTTTAGTTATAACAATACACAAGATGAAAGAAAAACACAAAAAAAACAACTAAAATAGGTACAAAACAACAATGCTGTGAGTTGTCACAAACAGGTCCCGACTCAGCAAACGAAATCTTGGCACTGTTTTTCGAAAATATAAAACAGGTTAACATATAAATTCTTAGATACTTATACTTTTATAGTTGGTCAAGACGCAGCAGGATAATTATTTTTAACTATCGTCGTTGTATTTTAAGCAGCGTTAACCTGTCGGTCCCGGCAGTCATTAAATAGCAATCGTTAAGCCATGTCAGAGCCCCTCGGGCGGCCTGACAATCTCTGGCAATAGAGGGCAGCACTAAGCAAGCAGCAGCAGTAACAGTTTCATTTTTATTTTATCTTATATCCTGAATTCTTCATTCAAGCAAGTAATAAAACCTACGCCTTGTACGTTTGACACAGAGTTATGGCCCTCGCATTAACCTCCAAGAGCCGGCGATAAGGGCGCGTTGTGTTCCGATGTCGCGCTGCTGGACGTCTATTGAGATAAAACGTCTCTGTCAGAGAAAACATAAGGCACCTAAATAAATGCATTAAATTCCTTCAACATCCACGCGTTTTGCCGTCGCGCGTCTGTTCCGGGAAACTTCAAATCGAAAGTGGACAGTTATCAAAATATAAAAGAATATACACCTCGATATCATTTTCTAAAGGTCGTTAATAACGGTAGTCGTTGCCCGTATTGGTAGGTTTATAACCAGTTGATTGCAATGTGCGCACGCGCAATATGCGCGCAGTAGTGCGCTTTGGCGATATATCGCCACCCAGTCATCATTTGAATCAAATTAAATTTTAATTCACAAGGACACTCGTGAAAGTAATGACTACTCTGATACAGTTAGGAATCGGCAAAAATTAGGCGAAGAATTTCTCAGACTATAAACTACTAATTATGAGATATAATTAAGAATGATGTGATGACTAAAAATATTTCCTACAGCACCATTGCATACGCAAATAAGAGTTTATGAATAACTTACTTCAGTATCATTTTAATAAAAACCGAATTTCCAACGAAATCTGTTCGCCAAATATACAGTTATTAAACGCTGAGTTTGTTTTTCGGATCTTGCCCGGATGAGCCCAAATATTAAAGTTTGCCCTGAGAGGTATATTGGGGTGAAACCGAGGATTAGCGCGGTGTCAACGGGTTGGCTTATCGTACACTGCGGTACATGGAAATGGTACAGCAGGACTGACATCCTAAATAAAAAAGTAAAAACTAGGGATAGGGATAAGTTTATTTTTGTCCGGATAATTATTGGCCGATTTTATTTCCTAATACACATCGATGCTGCTAAAGTATTTGAAAAACTTTAATAATAATAACAACATAATAACATAATTCTATGGCTTTTTTTTACTTCAGTGTTTGCTTTTGACGTCATAAAATTGTAGTTACACATTATTTTTGTTAAATTATTATGAATAATATTTAAAGTAGGTACTTACTTAGTTCTATTTTCACACACTAACTATACAATATAATATTTCATCGAATAGAATTTTATGTAAACAACAAAAAAGCGTTCGACATTGAAATCACCGATAGTGTTCTAGCTTTTGTCCGCGATTTCGTCTGTGTTGACTTAGCTTCAAAATACGCTAAACAGCTTGAGCAGCCCAGCGTACTGAACCCTGTCCACGAGGCGTATTACAAGCGTATGACGCGAACGTTTTCAGTCATTTGTGACAAAGCCGTCGGACGACGAAGACGTTATTTTGGCATATTGAAGTCGCCGAAGACGACGATTATATTGGACGCATCCGTATATAGAAAAAAACATCAACTGTAGGTTGTTCGTAGCGGCACGAGAAGCGTCCGTTTCAGTTATATCTTTTCTAGCATATTCAGCAAGCTTATTGTTGTATAAATACGAACATTTTTCTAATATCTGAACAAATTTCGCGGCCGTTCCCGCTATTTTTACACTACTGACCAAAAAAAGGAGTGTTATGTTTTTAGCATTCGTGTATGTTTGTATGTATGTGAGTTTCTTTATTTCACCATAACTTTAAAATGCCTGAACAGATTTAAACGTTTGGGGTATCGTTAGAATCCTTACATCCCCGCGAGTAACATAGGCAATTTTTTTTTTGAAAAAATCTAATTTGGCGGCATGGCTCTAAATAAGAAGGCGAAAAAAATAATATTTTCTGCCAATTTTACATTATGGGTATCAAATTGAAGGCGACATTCCAACAGTAGGTATATATTTTTTTACGTTCTTTCTGCTCTCCTGGTAGTTTCTTTTTTTTTTTTAAATATAATCACTCCATTTAATGTTCATGAGGAGGTATAGTCACTTTTAATATCATTATTTTTCAATGTTATATCTCCAACTTTTAAATTTTTTATACTCTCCTTTTTTGTAAATATAATCACAATAATTTGATGTTGACGGGGAGGTATACTCACTCCTAATAACTTTATTTGCCAAAATAATATCTCCAACTTCTTAAGTCTTTCTGCTCTCCTGGTACTTTGAAATACTTTTTTTAAAATATAATCACACTATTTAACGTTCATGGGGAGGTATCATCATCATCGTCATCATCAGCCCGTGTCAGTCCACTGCTGGACATAGGCCTCTCTCAAAGCACGCCACTAAGCCCGATCTTCGGCTACAACACTCTCGAGGAGGTATACTCACTTTTAATAACTTTTCAATGTCATATCTCCAACTTCTAAAGTGTTTCTGCTCTCCTGAATACTTTTTTTTTAAATATAATCACAATAATTTAATGTTGACGGGGAGGTATTACTTACTCACTTCTAATAACTTTATTTGACAAAGTAATATCTCCAACTTCTTAAGTTATTTTATATATATATATAGATTATATAGATTTTCTCTCCTTTTAAACCTTCCCTAGACCTCCACGAACATTTCAAGACCAAGATAAGATAAATCCGTTCAGCTGTTCTCGAGTTTTAGCGAGCATACTTAATTAACCTAATTTTATTGCTTTGATCTATTTATGATATTTTGTTTTCTTTCTTATTCACCAGATGTTAATTTTGACTCGTGAAAGTGTATTCTTTTGCCCATTACAATAAAATACTTTGACTTAGTGTTTTAGTCTAGCCCACTACCAGCAGGCAGCGTAACTACCCAAAATGCTTTTGGCATTACCCCGTTGTTTTGTAATACTAATTTGATAAACCAATTAATTACAATCACCAGCATTTTGATCACCGTCCCATTGATCAGGCGCCAGATAGGCTTTTAAAAATACACGAAGCTCTACTCCACATGGCTTTTTATAATTGTTTTAGTTTATGTTTATTAACTAATCGCTATTTTGTTATTAAACCCCTGGCAAAATGATAATCCATCGCATAATTATATAAACTGGTCTGGCCGTACCACGGTTCACAAGTAGTTATAAAAGTTGGAAAGGCTACAGTTATCTATTGAGAATTTTTATGAGTCCAGTTTATATGCAAATTAGCGAGGAAAATTACACCGCGGTAGTTCTAGGTGGTTCTAGATTTAACAAGGAATCTCGAAAACTTGGAAACTACAATATTTTTCTTCTTCTGGCGTTTTTTTATTAAAAGATTTTTATTTAACTTCACTTGTATGTATCTTTGTATTTTGTCTGTCCCAGAATCTTGCAATTAAATTAGAGCACGTTGCAGTTAGCTATCCGGCTGAAACTTTCAGGGTAGCTTACAAACCAATGACAAAACACTAAAAAAAAAGAGAGAAAAAAGTTAAAAATGATAAAAGTCAAAAAAGTCATTTGGAAATAAAATATATTAAAAATCACAAAAACGTAAAAGGTTACAAAGTAAAACAAAGGGACGTTAAAAAAAACCCCGTAAAAGCTATTTTTTATATATTTTTTTAAATTATTCTTATTTACTATTGGCCGTCACAAGTACTGCTCCAATAACTGCTCGCAAACCGAGGGCATTTATCGAAAAATCTGATGGCAATTTTCCACTGACCGTAAACGGTGCAGTCAATGGTGCAGTCACCAGCGCAGGAAGACTTACACGACACTTTTCTCTACTCACCTGAGTGATGATACATAGTCTCTTAGCAGGTGGTAAGTCACACGCCTGTCCATTTAAAGGGTTATTCTCTTTCTCCCCACCAGCTTTGTCACACTAGGGGGGAGAAAAGGAAAAATAAACTCCCCACTATGAAATATATTATATGACAGTGGGGAGTAAGGTAATAATCGAAAAAGTATTCTCCTTCTCCCTACTACGCAATCCTTGATATCCTTGATATCCCCATAATTGCCCTTACTGAAGATAATGTTTGCTTCATATCAAGTCTAGTGGGACATTTACTATAGTAAATTTGGTTATTCGCTTTCTTCCCCACTACTATGATAGGTATATTTTTTGAATTCATAGTGGGGACAAAGAGAATACTTTTTTGATTATTACCTCTCTAACCACTGTCAAATAATATATTCCATAGTGGGGTTTTTTATTTTTCCCTCTCTCCTCACTAGTGTGACAAAGCTGGTGGGGAGAAAGGCAATAACCCCATTTAAATAGCCGTGCCACCCAGAACTTTGGCATACAAAACTTCGTGGCAAATTATTACACAAGATAGCTGGGCAAAAAGACCTTGTTACGAATTCGACAAGGTTTAAATTACATTTGAAGAAGTTAAGTTAAGTCTAGTTTAGTGTATGTCCGAATCGCTAACATTATTGAATTTTGGCGTGTGCTGCGAAAACTATTGATGATACCTGTGATGATAAAGTAGGTACTATATATTTATACTCGTAGTACTAATCATTACCCACAAATTAGTCTGCCAGAATCCATACCAATATGTAAAAGTGAAACGTTGTCTGTTTGTTTGTATGTTTGTTTGTTCGTTTGGGGAGTTTTCACGCGATAGCAGCTGGATGGATTTTGATGAAATTTAGAATGGAGATATCTTATACCCTCGAATAAAACATAGGATACTTTTTATCCCGGAAAGTTATAAGTTTACACGGGAAATCTGGAAAATGTTGATTACTCACTGTAAGGAATGGTTGCCACCCCAGAATGATCTGTGGTTGCCATGGAAATGAAATAACAAGTCAGTTAAAAAACATCAAGAGAATTGGTGCTATACCTACTTTTGCATTGGTTTTTAATATCCTAGAAGAAAATAGGTTGCTTTTTTCACGATAAACAGTATTCCGCGCGTACTAATTTACGGGCGGGAAAACTGGTATTCTATGTAACTTGAATCTAAGAGTAAAGTCAAGAGTGAACATTATCGCGGTCAAAATTTTTTTTTCCGTGTTTAAATATCTATCGCATAAAGAAGATCTCAGCTAGGAATAGCAATATTACTTCCAAGCAATATTTTGTCCTAGTTTGAAAGGAACTGCAGCCAGTTATATAACTGGGCTTAAATAGATACAAAAAATCTTGCTTTTTTTAATATTAATTTTAATCTCTGCTTATGATAAAGCAGTAAGTAACATTATAGTCTGTACAATGAAGATAATTAAAACAAAATTGATCGAGGTGTATGAAAATATATATAATATTTTTTAAATGGTGTATGTATGTCTATTTGTCTGTCAGGATGTCTGTTCGCACAAAACGTAAACACTACAGAAGCGATTGTTATATTTTTACGGATGGATAGCTTAGGTTTTGACTTAAAATCTGTACCTACTCCGTATCTTAATTCGATTATTAAAAGTTGAGCAATTTATTGATGATATGACGGCCAAACAAATTTTGATGAAATTTAGTAGGTATAACACACTTCTGGAATACATCTTTCGTCTCTTCATATTAAGGACTGGAAAGCCCGAGGAAGTATAGAACTGGTATAAAACTTCACTGGCTTAAAAAAACCGTACATGTACGAGTTTGAACTCGCGTGGAGATGGTTCCGCACAATGAATATTTTATCTCACAGTATTCAGAGATTTACCATGATCATTTTAGGACAATGACCCGTCACCCACTAGTAGGTCACGGGTGATTTGCATTTACCCCTCCATCCACTGCACTAGAGTTAGAAACTATTCGTTTATTGGCAACGACATTACCAGCCGCACTACCGGTAGTGGCGTTGCCAATGAACGACACTACCAAGCCCATTTTGAATAAAATTGTACAGACAACACACAAAACTACAAGACGATGATATATACACTCATTTAGGTTTTACTAAAAACTATAAAAAGTTCAAGCCAGGGTTGTGCAAACAAGTCATCACGTAATGCTAAGCCCCGCCTCTAGGCTCCGCCTACTTCCTGTTTTTCTCCTTACAATATGTATATTTTCACTATTTCAGCTCAATAGTTTCGATGATAAGGAGTAATGATCAGTTGTCCTGTATTTTCATGAATTATTTAAAAAATATTTATTATAATATGTAAATTTTGACTTTGACTCTAACTTTGGACAGACAGGCATACGAATGATTCAATAAGGGTTCCGTTTTTTTCAGTCGGACTTAAGGAACCACAAAAAACATAATTATGCCAAACTAGATTTTAATTGCTCGTTGTTACCGTTTTAATATATATATATATATGTATAAGCATCTGTAACCGGCTTCGCCATTTCCACTTTAGATTCCAAACTGTTCATACGTTAACATTGTTTCAATTTTACCATTTCTCTTTGCTAATTAAAAACCCAGTTGTTTTAAAGTTTTTTAGTGTATGATTATTTATATTAAAGTCATGAGGACTTTATTAGTGCTCCTATCTATAATTTCTAGTTGTTATAGTGCTTTATACTATGATGCCTATTCTGGAACTCCTATATCTAAGGAAGAATTGAAGCGTCGGGATAAATCTAACACTACTTTGTAAGTTAGACCCCTTTATGAGTTTCATCTGTTTTGATTTAGTTATAATTCTTCATTTGAGTTTTTTTCTTATATATAATTTATTATTAAATTCGGCCTAGGGTAACGTTTGACCACAATGACATTTGATGGAAAGTTACTAATACTTGGTTAGGTTTCCTAGGAAAAAAAACCTGTAGAAAATTCAGGATATAAAAACTGCTCAGATTTTATGTTTCCACAAACATTCATTGTTTCAATATGTTGTGAAACTTCAGGAAATATTTATTTAAACGGTTATAAATCTTAATTATTGAAATGTTGGGAATAATAATTAATTAAATTTTATAGATTTCCATGATAATGTGTTTAAACGTAGTGTAGGACGCCGGCCAGCTGGAGTGACGAATTGCGAAAAACCGCTGGTACAAACTGGATGAAGAGTGTCGAAGATTGGACTCAGTGGCGTTCACTAAGAGAGGTCTTTGTAGCAGTGGACGAATATAGGCGGTTGATGATTAAATTTAAAATATCTTATTTTCAAATTACATTCACGCTGTATTGTTTCAGCTGGTGTGTCACAGAGTTCGAGCCCTGCGACCCTAACGAAGGAAGACGAATAGATGGCTCCTGCAATAATCTGCAAAACCCTACAAGGGGCGCAGGGCATACTCCCTTCCTCAAGGTTCTGCCTTCAGTGTACGATAAAGGTAAGAAAGATTTACTAAATGCTATCTTGCTTTTTTAATACATAAATTTTTTTTTTTTTTAGGTATTAAAATAATAATATTATAATTAAATATTCAATTGTAAATTTGTAATTGTACCTTATATTGTATATTGTATTGTGTGGTAGATAATTATCTATCTATGTAGTTTTGTTTCAGTACTTTTTTAACTTTTATTCCCATCCTAGATAAGTAATGTATTATATTTTGCATGTGAACATTTCGAACAATAGAATTTAATCAAACAATAACTAATAAAATGTTTTATCAAGGCCAAGATTTATTTTAGTAACTTTAACATTTTAATTAAATCAGATAATTCATAAATAATTCAAAAAATGTTAATATAGTAACGTTCGAATTCTCTTTTTGTTTAAGATAGCGTAACTAAAAAAAATACCTATAGGTAATGAATTATGACTAGTTTTGTTTTGTTATTATTAGTTTTGTTATTATTTGTTATTAGTTTTGTTATTTTGTTATTATGAGAAATTTATGTTTGTAACGGGATATTAACTATGTTTCTACATTTGTTGTTGCTTGTTTGTTTGACGTATGAGGTAGTGCTGGCCTCTGTACATTTTTTGTGAATTCCCAACAGTAATTTTCTCTTGAAGCTGCATCGCTTAAAATAAATATACCAAGCACAGGAAAATCGGGAGGTCAAAATAAACAACAAAAGTGTTAGATATCCAGTTTCTATAATTTAGGTGACCATGCCAGTTTTTCGTTCATAATTTTTGTTCAAGGTTACGAACCGAGGAAGTCAAAATCAGGCAATCCGTTGCCGCTTGCGAGATTAGTGCGCACGCGCCTTCTCTCTGAAGGCCGAGTACCAAGTCGGAGGTTCACTCAGCTGGCAATACACTTCTTAGTATTTATGTCTGGTGATGTCGTCTCACAACATGACACAGGTAAACAAAATCTTACAATAACCTGAATTATATACAGTTAAGTTAATGTAAATAAACAATTCTGCCGCACCAAAGCTACTACCTTGTGGAACACTCGGCTCTTTTAATGTTATCAAAATTTTTATCTATACTTACTTAATTATTGATAGCAGAAAAAACTTTGGACTTTTTTATACTTACTTACCGCCAGTTTTTTTTTTGTTTTATGATGTCTATCTTATACACTTTTTCAAATTATGGCAGTCATTATTTTTTACTGAAATTGATTTTAGTGAAATACATATTATGGAAACCCTACTGCTGTCTTGAAAAGGGCAAAACGGACCGTGACTGTGTACCAAACAAGATCCCTAATGATGACCCAGTTCACCGTTTTTCCGATATCCGGTGTCTTAACATGACCAGGCCTGAGTCCTTCCAGTCCATCGGTTGCTTGAAGAATGATACAGTTCCTGATAGGGTAAGTGTTTATACTGTTCAAAATATAACTTTCAACTCGATTCATATCTCGACAAAACGAGCACGCAAGAGCGTGGAACATTTTGTCTGTTTGTAGAAAAATAATTCCTACCCGCATTTACTTCAGTTAATCCGTTTGTTTGTTTGTCGTATGAGGTAGTACTGGCCTCTGATGTCAGAGTTTGTCACGCCGTCCGAGGGCTTCTGACATGGCTTAACGACTGCTATTAATCAATAACAGCCGGGAGACCGACAGCTTAACGTGCCCTCCGAAGCACGGAGCGATGGAAAACCGCACATAACTTAGAAAAGTCATTGGTGCGGGGCCTAGGTTTTGAACCCGGTATCATTGGATTCTAATTTGCACTATAGAACCGTTAGGCCACCACCACAATCCAACCAGTTAATCCGTGATCATGGCGCTTGCGACAGTGCTGAAATATTGGAAACTCAAAACAATAGATATACACGATAAATTTACATCGCGATCCTAGTGTAACTCATCATGTCAGTTTAGAAACTTCTAAAAAAGTTTAACTGTAACATTTTCGATCGTAAATATTGAACAATTTGACTCGACTACCGACATACAAGTTCTTAAACGTTTTATTACCTATACTAGATGATGCCCGCGGCTTCGCACGCGTGGTCATTTCTGTAGGTTAAAAGTACTCTTTGTGCTATTCCAGGACCTAAAAATACCAATATACCAACATTTGATAAAAAATCCTTCAACCATCAAAAATATTTTCATTAATTGCTCGGCTTCTACTCCTTGGATTGAGATATAAAGTACCCCAGTTTTTTAAGTCAAAACATAAGCTATCCAACAGTGAAAACCGCATCGCAATCGGTTCAGTAGTACAGTAGTTTTTACGTGATGCGCGAACGAACACACAGACAGACAAACAGACCGACATGACTTTTTAAAATGTTATATTCTTGTTCAGTAGCTTATTTATTATACCCTTGACCATTTCTTTTTTAATTATCTTCTTTGTACAGACTTTTTCGTTCCTATTGCTTTATTATAAATATAGATAACCCTATTTTGCTTTCAGATTACATCCACAACTCCACACTTGGACCTTTCTGTTGTGTATGGTTCCTCTAATAAGGCTGCTCAAGAAAAACTGAGGAAATTCGAAGGAGGTCTTATCAAGTTCGAAATCAGTAATGGAAAAATATGGCCTCCATCCACTAAAACTCAAGCAAACGTGTGCTTATTAAACCAGAGACCACAAGAAACTAGATGTCATGACACACGTAAGTGAAACAAAAATTATGTGGTTTTGTCATAGACATATATATTATGGTTTATGGTCCCTCCCCCCCCCCCCCTTATTATTAGTTAAAATCTTATTTAGTTAAAAAGACTACCTAACATTTCTATTGGTAAAAAACCCAGAAACAATGAATTTAAAACTCTACCCTACTAATAACACGCAAATCTGAGAACACGCGTAATTTTTATTTTTCTGACTATAATCATTTGTTTTGCTGCAGTTCCATTTTTAAATTTGATTTTTTCATTTATGTATATCTAAAGGTTTGCGTATGTGTTCGTCAGGTTTTTTATGTAATGACTTACCACGGTATTGTAGTGCCTCATTAAAATTACAATCTAGTCTTAAGACTAATAAGTAATTTCACTTTAACCTAAGCTGTTATGTAAAGTATATACTAAGAATGTGTCCAATTACACTTTTCTAAATATCACTATTTAAGGGAAAGTCACTTTGTTATTGTGTTCTTTTGGTTTGCACTAATGGATACTATATTATGTCACTATCATATCACTAAACTAACTCAAATGGTTTTGTCCTTTTGAGTTTTCTCACGATGCCCGTGTTGTGGAGGAGCTGGATAGCCTCGACGTTCACATGATGTTGAAGTCTTCGTTCGTGAGCTTCGCCAACTTTTTCAATAATCTTACTAACAAGATCCACCTTCAGGTACTGAAGGTCTCCAGGTCTTCAGGATGGAAGTCGGTACTTCTGTTTTACTACGGTGCATAAGTAAACAGAATGTTAAAGTTCGCAGAGTACGAGAATGAAATTGCCGTCCCCACTAGTTCTTCTCTTACTCATACAAATTATTAAGAACTTGAAAGCAAAGAAATTTATGAAGATCGTTTATTTACTTGTTGTTTTCTTTTGCAATAAATAATTACAATATTTTCCTATTTTAGCTGACGACGGCACCAACACCTTAGCTGGCATCAATTTTATGACGATTTTATTCTGGAGGATGCACAATGAGATCGCGTCCCAACTGGCCAAGGTCAACCCTTGCTGGGACGACGAGAAACTCTTCCAAACCGCCAGGGACATCAACATCGCTATGGCTATGCAAATGTACTATTATGAAATGATGCCTCTCCTGCTAGGTAAGAGCAACCACATAAATATATAAAAGTGACACGTTCTTTATTTGTTTGTTTGGGGAGTTTTCACGCCAAAACGGCTGATCTGATTGTGATGAATCTTTGTAAATAGGTACTCTGCGATATAGGGACCAACATAGGATACATTTTATCCCGGAAAATGGTAAGTTTCTACGGGAAAAGTGGAAAATTTCAATTACTAAGGAACGGTTGCCATGGAAACGAAATAACAACAAGTCTGTTAAAAATCATCAAGAGCGTTGGTGCAATACTTTTACGTTGGTTTTTAATATCCTAAACCTAGAAGAACATAGGATGCATTTTTTTGCGTAGTCCGCGTAGATGAAGTCGCGGGCGAAAGCTAATTTGATTAAAAGCTTTTATTTAACATGCAATGTTTGCATTTATATATGTCTATATGTATGTCTGTATTCATGTTTGTTTAGGTCAAATCTTGCAAGCTGAATTAGAACCACTTCCCCTTATGCATGTTGGTTCAGTTCCGATGACAATGCATTTTTATGGTAAGCATGACCTGAATCGACATCCAGGATCAGCTCCAGATAAAGGAACTCTTCAACGGTCAACAGCACAGTCACAAAATTTTGTGTATGAATTTTATTACGATAGCTGGTTTGAAGTTTCATGATGACATGGTTGCTGCACTCTGGGTTGGCTCCTGACTAGGAAACTCCTCCATGGTTAACAGCATAGACATGAAATGTTGTGTACGCATTATATTATGCTAGCCGGTTTGAAGTTCTATAATGACATGGTTGCTACACTCCGGGTTGGCTTCTGACTAGGGAACTCCTCAACAGTTCACAACATAGACACGAAATATTGTATGTTCATTTAATTGTGATAGACCGTTCTAAGCTTCATCATGATATGGCTACTGCATAAAAGCTTTATTTTTAATGTTTACTAATCATGTAGGTACATTTCTAAGCGAACAATTTTGAAATCGGTGGAAATGGATGAAAGGAACATTAGTCTTATTCTCTTTTACGCTTTTGAAGAAGTCAAACAGTCGACTGACATAGTGCTGGATAATTTAAAAATTAAATGCATGTCTTCATATATTGTAATTTTTTAGGACGTGAAAATCTAATCTCATCTGGAGTTATAACACCGTCTTTGGGTTTCCGTGACATCTACGACCCTAACGTCATACCCCAAGTTTCTCTTGAGTATCCTTACGTTCTTCGGTGGCTTCATACTATGCAGGAAGGAAGACTGAAGTGAGTTACTATAATATTTCAATGTAATCTATACTAATATTATAAAGAGGTAAAGTTTGTGAGTTTTTGAGGTTTTAGAGGTAATCTCTGGATCTACTGAACCAATTTTGAAAATTCTTGCACCAATAGAATGCCGCGTTATTTGTGAGTGTCACAGGCTATATATTAAAATGACCACGCGTGCGAAGCCGCGGGCATCCGCTAGTTATGTATATAGGCTAGTTATGTATATAGGCATGATGATGTCATTATTAACATCAATTGGTTACTCCACACGCTGTTGGATATAAATGCCAGACACTTATTTTTCAAATCAGTTTAAGTCAGCCTAAACAAAGTTCTCTACAATTTGTGAAGAATGACTGCCACCGCAGCCGCATTTCCACTGCCATTACATTTTATCGATGGCTTGTGGTCCAGTTTTAATATTTTATGTTAATAGAGATAGCATGATAATTAAATATGCGATTGTCAATTTCATTGCATTTTTCAGTTATGTTAGTATTTTAAAATCTTGTGACCTTGTGTTCAAAATAAGGCTTAAAACCATTAAATAATGGATTTATATTTTAAAATGTCATCCCCCAATACAAACACTTTTCAGATTATATGACACAAAAGGATATTATCTAAGAGAGGTTCCTATCGTGAACATGACTTTGAGGACTGGTATGTTCGACGTGGATGATAACATAGTGTACATCACCCAAGGCAGCTTCAGGCAAGGAGCCGCAGCGGCTGACTATATTGTTGATCCTGATGTAAGTATTTGAAGTTACGTGATGACCTGTAATTTTGTTTTGCTACAGTCGTATTTTAGCAGATATTCTTTTGAGTCAACCAGTTACTCGTAATAGATATAGTTTTTCTTCTTTTGTGACAATATTTCAAACATTGTGGGACACTTCTGCAAAATAATCTACATGGAGTTAGTTATTAAAGCTTAGTAGTACCTACTATTACTAATTCTTTGTTGAAACCCCGCCGGATCAATAGTACCATTAGCTGTTTCCATCGATTGTACAACTTGCACTTAATTATACCACAAGTACCATCACATCATCCATGACAGTATTAACCAGGTGGATTGCAGTGTTAAAGTCTAGATGTCCATGGTGATTTATTCATTCTTAATTAGCATTATGATGATAAATTATCTACAGCTTATTCTCACTACACCATTTTTTTACAGATTGCTGAAGTTGGCTTAGGACCTCATCAGAAGGCATCAGATCTTGGAACTAATGACGTATCTAAGGCCAGATACTTTGGCTTCCAATCGTACGTCAAATACCGAGAATTCTGCTTCGGTAAGCCAGTCAGAAGCTTCGAAGACCTAGATGGAATTATAGATCCTGAGGTATGTTTATAACAAATTGCATATATGTAGATAACACTAAAATTAGGGCTCGAAATGTAAGTAATACTGTTAAATCTTTCAATTATTTCTTGGATGATATTTTGACCAGGAAAATCACATTACTTGTATTATGTACACAACAATTATTTTAGCAAGACTCTCTTTTTGCTATTTTTTTTTAAAGCTTTTATTACTTGTATGTATGTATCTATGTATCTATGTATTTATGTATCTATGTATCTATGTATCTATGTATCTATGTATCTATATATCTATGTATCTATACACCTGTGTATCTATGTATCTTTGTATATATGTATCTAAGTATCAATAGATAGATAGATAAACGCTTTATTGCACACCAAATAAATCATACACAAGAATAGACATTTAACTTAAATTGAGTAAAATGGGTGGTTTTATGTATTTTGTTTGTCCTGAAATCTTGCAATTTAAATTTCGAGCACTTCCTGATTAGCTATCAGGCTGAAACGTTCAGGATAGCTCACAAATCAATGACAAATCAACAAAAAAAAACTTTATAACTTAACAAGTGAAAATCCAATAAAAAAAGTCAAAGAAAAGAAAAAAAAACTTAAATGTGTTAAAGTGAAAAAGCAATAAAAAAAGAAACAAAAAAAAAATGAAAAGAAAACTTAAAAAGTGACATGAATTAAAAACTTAAAGCTCGTAAAAGTTTCATTTTTTAAGTTATAGTTACTTAGTGTTATTTCTGTCCTCATTTCACAGAGAATAGAAATCCTTAAAGAGAACTACGAAGACGTGGAAGACATTGATCTCCTAGCCGGTATCTGGGTTGAGAAGCACATCTATGGAGGCCATGCTCCGTCAACCTTCTCCTGCCTGGTAGTAGACCAGATGCTCAGGAACGTAGTGATGGACAGGCATTGGTACGAGCGACCGGAGAGACCCAACGCTTTTACATTCCGTGAGTACTCTGCTTTAACACCCCTCAGCTCCATGTGTATCTCTCAGTCACACATTGTCTGAAGCATTATGTATTTAAAAGTTTACACACCCGCCACTTCGTTTAAAGCATTGTGTCTCCTTTAGTCGCACTATACATAAAAATTTAATCATGTATTGTTGTAATGCAGGGCGTAATATTTTTGGTGACCTTTTATAAGAATCATCATATTTGTTACAGCTCAACTCCTGGAAATAAGAAAGATGACTATGGGTAGGTTCATATGCGATGTCGGTGATTCTGTCACTGAGATACAACCTGAGCCATTCCTGAGAGCGGGTCCTGGGTAAGCTATTCAAAAAGAAACTATTTATTGCCATAGTGTGTAGTGACCGTTTTTGGTTTATTTTGTAGAATGTTTTTTTTTGAAAAACTCCAATATTAAAAAAAACAACAAAATATGGCGATGATTTTGACAAACACGTACGAATGCCCCGACTCAAATATGCTCAAGACATTGGTTTAATAAGCTTACTTATAATCATAAAGCATGCAACTGGTGGAAGATGATGATATCACAAGACATAAGTTCTAAAACTAAAATCCGACTAGGATCGGGTACAGAATACTCTCTTGCGATGAACACACATCGATTGATCCATCATTTGTTAAATTCTGACCAAGTTTTTAGTTTGAATATATAACCTTTTCTTTGCTTCGTAGTAGTTGGGTAAAAAATAGCCTATTCGTTTGAGCAATGTCCGTTTACTCCCGGAACAGGCAGAGTAAACTTATCCAGCTTTGCAGGGGAGTGAGACAGGGGGATGTCATATCCCCGAAACTGTTCACTAACGCCCCGGCAGATATGTATAAGACTAAATTGGAGAGGAACCAGCATTAATATATATGGAGAGTACATCTCGCACCTCCGTTTTGTCGATGATATTATCCTTATGGCGTAGTCGCTGCAGGATCTGGAGCAAATGCTGACCAACCTAGCTCATGCATCTAGTCGTATCGGTCTCAGGATGACCATGGGTAAAAACCAAGGTTATATTTAACGAAATGTTCAGGAATATGTTAACCTCCGGGGTCCTCGGGCAGACTATGCAATTGGGTAGGAATAACTTCGAGAAGGAAGCCGATAGGAGGATTTGGTTGGGATGAACAGCATTTGGTAAACTACGTCAGACAGATCTTCTTTTCATCCATACCATAGTGCCTAAAGACGAAAGTCTTCAACGCGTGCGTTCTACCAGTTATGACCTATGGAGCCGAAACGTGGACACTCACACTGAGGCTGGTCCACAAATTTAAAGTCGCTCAGTGAGCTATATAGAGAGCTATGCTCGGAGTTTCTCTAAAGGAAATAATCTGAAATGAGGAAATCCTTCGAAGAACAAAGATAACCGACATAGCTCAAAGAATTAGCAAGCTGAAGTGGCAATGGGCCAGTCACATAACTCTAAGAACCAACAATCTCTGGAGTAAACGAGTTCTAGAGTGGATACCGCGTTTAGGCAAACGTAGTGTAGAGCAACCGCCAGCCAGGTGGAGTGACGACTTGCGAAAGGCGTCTAGTAGCAACTGGATAAAGACAGCCGAAGGTCGGGGTCATTGGCGTTCACAAGGAGAGGCCTACGTCCATCAGTGGATGAATACAGATGTGGATGAATATGGATGAATACGTCATCATCATATATATATATATATATATATATATATATATATATATACAACAAAAACAATAAAATATGGCGATGGCGTCATCGCCATCATCATATATATATATATATATATATATATATATATATATATATATATATATATATATGATGATGGCGATGACGCCATCGCCATATTTTATTGTTTTTGTTTTCATTGGAGTTTTTCAAAAAATAGCATTCTACAAAATAAACCAAAAACAGTTAACGAAATAATCTGTGCAAAGAAGATAATTTAAAAAAAAATGTCTAGGTTACTTAAATCAAGCTACAGAACATGTTTTTTATATCGCTTCTGTACGTCTGTCTGTTTGTCTGTATTTTTGTTCGCGTATCACGTAAAAACTACTGGACCGATTGCGATGCTGGTTTCACTGTTGAATAACTTAGGTTTAGACTTAAAAACAAGGGTTTTTGGTATCTCAATCTAATCAGTAGAAGCCAAGCAATCGATAAACATATTTTTAACGGCTTAAGATATTTTGATCAAATGTTTATATAGTGGTATTTTAGGTCCTGGAATAGCACAATGAGTAAAACTTTTAAACTAGAGAAATGACCACGCGTTTGAAGCCGCGGGCATTAGCTAGAACATAATACATAGACTTTTAAACTCATTACCCTTCCCTTTCTTCGCCGTAGTCGCGTAATAAATATTCAGTAACTGCTGACTTTATACCTAGGTACCTAGTTTCTTTAGGTTAACCTGTAAGTAACCTGTAATCTAAGGAACTGAATTTCAACCACTTCTAGTGCTCGTATCTATTTGAAACTATGTAAATGTATGTCACTCCGATGACAATACAATAATATGGTACGATGATGCAAGCACGAGCTGTTCTGATGATGGAACCTTGCCTTTTACTACTAAATCCTTCGAGTTTGGGCTCATTAGATTTGTCTTAACGAATCCTGTTTATTTCACTTGGACACTTATTCGCTATGACCATTCAGACACGTAATACGTCGCATTACATATCTTCGCGGAATTGTTAGCAAATCTTCGTAATGACGTCCCACATTTTCTGCAAGGAATTTCGCGTGGCTTAGCGAATAAGAGCCCAGTAGCGAGCGTATTTTTTATTTTTTAAATTATGCATTATTTTTCTTATTACAGGAATACAATACAAAGTTGTAACCAGCTAGGCAAGATTGACTACTGGTTTTGGCAAGACCCCACTTGTCCAACAAACATCGAATGGCCACATTTCTACAAAACTCAATCCTAATTTAATAAAATTAGTTGTAAAAATTTACTTATTTTTATGTGATATAAGCATAAATTATTATCAGATGATGTCAATGATCTTTTCTATCAATCCAGATTATTTTATGATTATGTTGATGTGTATAAATTAACATCTGGTTATTGAACTGTGACATTTTAAAATGATGATTTCTGTATTAAAAAAATAAATGCACAATTTTATGTATTTTATATTTATTTATAGATAATATATAGATTATTTTTAAACGGTTGTAATTAGCTTGACCTTTTTGTTGTATTTGTTTGGGTAAAATCTAGTAATTGGTTTTATCCCCCCTTTCTGTTGACCGCTTGATCTGAAATTTGGTACACGCCTTTATTACTAATGACAATACAATTATGTATATTCAGTATCATTGTAAATCTAAGAGATCTAATAGCACTTGGTCCAATTCGCATTTCATCCAAATACGCAGATAGTGCAATTTTCATGGAGAATGAGTAGATGGCCGCTCAAATCCCTCAATATGGGTACCAAATGAAAGAGCTTGACAAGTAGAACACAGGACACTTTAGAAATAACTAAATAAAAAAGGATTTTTTTTAAAGTTATTTTATCTTTTATGTACTAAAAGATGAAAAAAAAAAACAAATAAACTTGTGGGGCGTAGCGTCCCCTAAGTAATGAAAATTCGTCTAGCCACAAGATTTTATTTATTTTTTTAGCTTTTAGTATACACCACTTCACTTTTACCACATCATAGCTTTCCATCGGGTGAGGTCGTGGTCAATAATAAAAAAATGTATAAAAACGTTTAACTTAAAAAAATATACTCATTTTACTAGGATTAAAATGATAAAAACTTCTAATAGGAAATACCTGGGGACGGAGAACGTTAGCTATACTGTATCGTCAGTTGTATTAATAAAATAAAATTTTATCTTAATCTGTGAATCATTTTTCTATTTAACCACACTGCTGCACCACAGCAACTGTTATGTTTTCAAGACCACCGCATAGTTAATCACTTGTTATGTTTTCATGATCATCATCAGCCTATATTTTTCTATAGCTGGACGTAGTCCTAATGCACACCACTGAGCTCGGTCTTCAGTCCATTTTCTACCAGCCACGTTTCGCAGGTTGTCACTCCACCTGGCCACAGGGCATCCTATACTACGTTTGCCTAAACATGGTCTCCACTCGAGAACTTGTCTACCCAGACGGTTATCGGTACTTCTGGAAATGTGACCAGCCCACTGCCACTTTAGCTTGCTTATCCTAAGAGCTATGTCGGTCACCTTGGTTCTCCGTCGGATATCTTCATTAAGAATCTTGTCCTTCAGAGAAACTCCAAGCATAGCTCTCTCTGTAGCTCGCTGAGCGACTTTAAATTTGTGGACTAAACCGTAAGTGTCCACGTTTCGGCTCCGTGGGTCATGACTGGTAGGACGCACTGATTGAAGACTTTTGTCTTCAGTTACTATGGTAAGTACGACGAAGAGATATGACGAAGCTTGCCGAATGCTGCCCAACCCAGCTGAACTCTCCTATTAACTTCCTTTTTAAAGTTGTTCCTACCTAATTGCAATATTTGTCCAAGGTAAAAATATTGTTGGAAATCTTCAAGAGGAGGTCTTATCTATGTTCATTAAGCGTTATAGCATACATACCCAAATGAGTCCACGAGGCTATTCTATATAATTTGAATCTGAGTGTCCAAGTTAAGAGTGAACATCATCGTGGCCAAAAGTATTTTATATTAAAGCCTGGAATACAAATGTTACATAGTAGCACAAATTCATGCTCATTCCAAGCATATGCTACTTAGTAGCATACAGTTAGCATGTGTATATGAAAAGAGTATGCTTGTGTAAAAAGCACGCTACCTAATCGCAATAATGTGTGTCGAAACATTACTAGTAATGAGCATGCTAATTTCGATGCTCAAAAATGAACAGTCGCTACTGGAGGTACGAAGGAGGACAGTTTCCAAGCTCGTCTGAACAGGATTGCATAAGCAATCACGAATGCATGCTCATAAGAGCATGCTAGTATCGATTTGATCCAGTCCGCGACAGGTAGTATGACGCGTCTTCTAAAATAAACAAATACGTGGCGTGGTGGAGAAGAAAATAAATTTGCTTTTTGTGGCATATTATCGCAGTTACGAAGTGACACAGTCACAGTTAGTCTATCAAAAACAAGCTCATCTCTATAAAAACAATTGCATTGTAAGCAAAACAATTATTTTGTATTTTGTTGTTCTGTACGGATAAAACTGATACTATACTACTAATACTACTATACTACTAAAACTACTATACTGTCACGGGGCGGTCCTAGGCTTTGGGCTTGCTCCACCATCCCAGGGACCAAGCCAGCTATATTTTTAGCTGACGACGGTACCAACACCTTAGCTGGCACCAATTTTATGATGATTCTATTCTGGAGGATGCACAACGAGATCGCATCCCAACTGGCCCAGGTCAACCCTTGCTGGGACGACGAGAAACTCTTCCAAACCGCCAGGGACATCAACATCGCTATGGCCATGCAAATGTACTATTATGAAATGATGCCTCTTTTGCTAGGTATTAGAACATTTTTTTTTATTTAATTATTTTTGTTGTTTTATAAGCGAACAATTTTGAAATAGGTGGAAATTTGATGAAGCAAAGATAAGTCTTAATCTCTCTTAAGCTTTGGGAGAAGCTTTTGTTAAACAGTCTACTGCTCGATAATTTAAACATTAAATAAAAAAAAACATACTCTGTATTTTTTTTAGGTCGTGAAAGTCTAATCTCATCTGGAGTTATAGCAGCGTCTCTGGGTTTCTGTGATATCTACGATCCTTACGTCATACCCCAAGTTTCTCTTGAGTATCCTTACGTTCTTCGGTGGCTTCATACTATGCAGGAAGGAAGATTGAAGTGAGTTACTATAATCATTATCAGCCTATATTTGTCCACTACTGGACATTGGCCTCTCCTAATGCACGCCACTGACCTCGGTCTTCAGCTCTTCTTATGTATTTTCTTCCAGCCACTTTTCGCAGGACGTCACTCCACCTGGCCACAGGGCATCCTATACTACGTTTGCCTAAACATGGTCTCCACTCGAGAACTTGTCTACCCAGACGGTTATCGGTACTTCTGGAAATGTGACCAGCCCACTGCCACTTTAGCTTGCTTATCCTAAGAGCTATGTCGGTCACCTTGGTTCTCCGTCGGATATCTTCATTAAGAATCTTGTCCTTCAGAGAAACTCCAAGCATAGCTCTCTCTGTAGCTCGCTGAGCGACTTTAAATTTGTGGACTAAACCGTAAGTGTCCACGTTTCGGCTCCGTGGGTCATGACTGGTAGGACGCACTGATTGAAGACTTTTGTCTTCAGTTACTATGGTAAGTACGACGAAGAGATATGACGAAGCTTGCCAAATGCTGCCCAACCCAGCTGAACTCTCCTATTAACTTCCTTTTTAAAGTTGTTCCTACCTAATTGCAATATTTGTCCAAGGTAAAAATATTGTTGGAAATCTTCAAGAGGAGGTCTTATCTATGTTCATTACGAGACCGATGCGTCGAAAAGCATCAACTAGGTTCGACAGTATACTTCACAAGTCTTGTAGTGACTCCGCCATTTGGACGATATCATCGGCAAATCGAAAGTGTGATATATTCTCGCCATTGATATTAATGCCCGTTGCTTTCCAATCCAGCGTCTTAAACATATCTTCCAGGGAATAATTCAACAGTTTTGTGGATATAACATCCGCCACTCTCACTCCCCTATGCAGTTGGATATTTCTAGACTGCTGGTTTTGTATTTGGACACCCATAGTCGTGGCATCATACAGAAACCTCAGCACTTTGATTTATTGTCAGTCCACTTGACAATGCTGCAAAGACTCCAGAACCACCCAGTTTTCAACGGAGTCAAAGGCCTTCTCATAGTCCATAAAAGCAAAACACAGGGGCTGGTTACACTCTTCAGACTTCTGTGTTATCTATCTCAATGTGTGTATATAGTCTATGGTGCTAAATCCTCCGTGGAATTTGTCTAGTCTTCTTGCGAGACAATTTGAGATGACCCTCGAAAACTACTTATAGACGTGGCTCAAGTGTGAAATAGATCGGTGCTAAATAACGTGTGGAGTATCGTATACCATCCTCAACGGGGGCTTTTCTATTCTTAAGTTGTTTGAGCCACATCTCAATCTCGTCTAAGCTGACGTCGGGCAGTTCATCAGTGTAGTGGCGGGTCAGTACTGTGCGGGAATCTTCTGTGCTGGGTTCGGGTCTAAAAGCATGTGAGTCGTACAATTGGCCATAGAAGTCGTCGATCTCAGAAAGGATGTCCGTTTAGAGATTACGGTTGTGCCATTATAGATCTTGAGCTTCGTCAGGTGGGATCTACTTAATTGCTGATTGAAGACTTTTGACCCCCGATTTTGCTCAATTGTCTTTTGTTTCAGGCGAATATATGAGCACTCGAGTCACGCTCGCACCAGCTTCTTCATCTTCTCCCGTTGTTTGTCCATAAGCCGAATAGCCTCATCCGAAATTTTAAACTTAGTGTCCGTACGAAAATCTAGTCTCTAGTCTTCCTTATTGATTCCCACAATCTTTTTGAAGTTCCTCATCCCCTTCATTTGCGATTTCTAAAGCAGCGAATTGATTTTCCAACTTGAGTTTGAACTGTTCTGATCCAACAGCGACCTTCAGCAGGTAGGTTGGAGCGTAGACTTTGCCAAACGACCGCTTTCAAGGTTATGGTCGATATTCAAGGAGCCTCGGACAATTCGGTGATAATTTGTGGTATTAAACCTGCTGATCACTGTGACATCATGATCATGATGTGTGTGTTACTTGTGTATCCCCGAATGTGTCCTTATTGTCCGTCATGATGAATTCAATCTCGTTTTTAGTCACAGTGTTGGGGCTTTGCCAAGTCCACCATCTCTGGGGCTGTTTTTTAAGAATGAATTAAACACAAAGAACCCGTTTTTTTCTAAAAAGTAAACTAGCATTTTCTCTCTGTTGTTCCTCCCTCCATAGCCATGTGGACCTATTTTCAATTCACTGCAGGTGTTGCGGACTCTTGCTTATGGTGCGGGGTTATTAAATTAGTGCCAATTTAGTGAAGGTGGTTTGAGTGAAGGTACGAAAACACTGTACTTGCATTGATAAAAAAATCTATTTATTTCTTCTTATTTATAAACTTATTTAACTTTACGTTAGCCCGGTTAAAGAACGTTGGCTATGGGAACCCTGATAACTGGATGCACTATTAGTCCCTAGTTAGGAGAACTTCTTGAGGTGGTTTTCTTGTTGTTTCGTCAGCTACTGCGAACTGGATACTGCTTAATATTCGCTCAGTTCCATACTTTTTCGGCTCAATAAAGTACGGCTCTTCTCTTGGCTAACCAATCATAGCGCTGGTTTATATACCAATCATATTGGTTTCTATTGTTCTCGAATTTCTCGAGATTTTAATAACAACATAAAAAACAGAAGCAAAAAATTCAGCGAAGCAACTCGAATCGTGACCACGAAGAGAGCCTGTCTTTTATGACCCCCTACGGGTTAGTGTTTATCTGTCCTTTTGTTGCCTTAGTTGTATTAGTGCAATGTTCCGATCATTCGCCACTGCTCTAACACATCAAAACAGTCAACATGTTTACGCGAACCACGTATTTTCCTAGGTTTTCCGTAAATCTACTGTACTTTTACCCAACACGATACTACTGGATATTTCTATAATATTATCAATGAGGACCTTATTGACGAGGAACCCCGCCATTCTGAGACTGCCGATCGCCCTCTCGGAAGTAAATCAGGTGGCCCAATTCCAGGGTAATTGTGTGCTCCCCCTCTCTTTGGACTTCACTTAACCCTAGAATATGCCACCTGATCTTTTTGAGCTCTGTCTGGAGTTGCATCATGTGTTCGTCAAGCCTAATCGTTCGTGCGTTGTACGTAGCCAGGATCAGTTGTTTTTGTTTTAGGTGGCCTATGGTAGCGCGGGAATTCTTTGCACCCCCTGTCCTGCCATTTTCGTGACCTCCACAACGGTCAGAACTAGCAGGGTGACTGGGAACTGGGGGCCATTTCTTTATTGGGCTTTGGCAATATGAGGTTTTGCTTATCCTCTGAGCGGTCTAAGGTTCACCACGCTTGGCATGTGGGTTGGCGATCGTAGGGCGTAGCTTTTCCCACCGGTGTCGCTGCTGCCCATCACCAGCCTATGTCACTTGGCTACGCTTGTTTTGGGATTTTTATACCGCCACCCACCGCCAGAGCCTCGTTCGTTATCCAGCAGGATGGCCGTGTGCAGGTGAGCTCAGCTTGGAGAAGTCAGATCTTTTTTTCGCTCCCATACATCCCCTATAGGATGAACTTTTATGTTATAATGTTATCTATATCTTTCTATCTATCTTCTATACTTATAATAAAACAATATGAATGAAAAAGTCTATACACAGAAGATATCTATCTATACTTATAATAAGTCAAAGTCAAAGTCTAACTACAAAACCGATTGCAATGCAGTTTTCACTGTTGAATAGCTTAGGATTTGACATAAAAACTGGAGTAGGTACTTGGTATCTCAATCCGATAAGTAGAAGCCGAGCAATCGATAATAATAACTTTGATGGCAGAAGGAATTTTGATCAACTGTTGGTATATTGGTATGTCCTGGAATAGCACATAATATAGTACTTTTAACCTAGAGAAATGACCAAGCGTGCAAAGCCGCGGGCATCATCTAGTTAAGTATAAAAGGGCATGATGCGGTCATCATTAACAGCAATTGGTTATTTTGTCCGCTGTTGGATAAGGGCTGTCAGTCGCTTCTTTTCCAAAATCAGTTCTAGTCAGTTTCAACAGTTTTTCTTTACAATTTGTGATGAATATCTGCCAACTCCACCGCATTTTCAGCGCTTTTAAATTCCTTCCGTGGTCCAGTTTTAATATTTTATTTTATTAGAGATAACTAAGCACTCTTCATCAATCTAATAGAATATGAAAGTATCGTCATTATTTAAAATCTTGTGTAGGTATTGTGTGTTCACATAAGGTTTAGTAGTATTAAAATATCTTTACATCATTCCCCAATACAAACTTTCTTTTTTTTTCTTCAGATTATATGATCCAAAAGGATATTATCTAAGAGAGGTTCCTATCGTGAACATGACTTTGAGGCCTGGTATGTTCGACGTGGATGATAACATAGTGTACATCACCCAAGGCAGCTTCAGGCAAGGGGCTGCAGCGGCTGACTATATTGTTGATCCTGATGTAAGTATTTAAAGATACATAATAACCTGTAATTTTGGTTTGCTATAGTATCATTTTGGCCGATATTCTTAAGAGTATATCAGTAACTTGTTATAGATATAGGTCTTCTTCTTTTGTGTCAATGTTTCAAACATTGTGGGATGCGTCTGCAAATTAATCCAAATGGAGCGTAATGTTTTTTTTTAGTAAAGCTTAATCTGTGTCCAAACTCCGCCGGACCACTAGTACCATTAGCTAGTACCATCTGTACAATTATTGTTATGTATTGTTTGTTGTATTATTTGTAGTACACTTAAGTCCTACTAGTATCATCGATTGTGCAACTTGGATGAAATTATATTGCTAGGCTTAGTACCATCACATCAAGGAGGTGATATTCAGTTTTTAGCCAATTTCGATTTCTCGGGGTGTTATTTTCCAATCTAAGATGGCTGACATGGTTTTTTTAGTGAAATTATATGGTCTGTGTCGTTTTCGACGTTTTCCGGGGTGTTTATACCTAACATAAAATATTTTTCAAAAAAAAAAAAAAAACGATTTCATAACAAAAATGTTATTTTGTAAACTACCACTAAAAAGAACAAAATAATTACAATTAAGCCAGAACAGAACTTTTTCGAAATTACCCACGTAATAATAATGCATAAATACAACATAAGCTAAGAAAGAGTTATAACCGTCTCCTTTTGTGAAGTCGATTAAAAAGTTATATCCATTTTCAAATTCAAGATAGCGGACAAATGAAAATTGATGTCATTTTTTTAATAAGCACCCCGTTAAACCTTTAAATAACGACACCCGTATCATTTTACTAAAAAACATACATGATTTTGTTTTTTAGTAAAATTTTGGATTTGTAAATGGATGTAATGTATTTTTTTTTGTATTTTTATCGATCATGCGATGTCGGGTTTTACGCAAATATCAAACATGACTTTATGATTCACTTGACTGTGCCACCACCCCTAGCGTTCACTGGTTTGTTTGTCGTATAGACTGCTGGATTCTGGTGTCAGAGTTTGTCAGGCCGCCCGAGGACCTCTGACATGACTTAACGACTGCTATTAACCAATAACGGCCAGGGTCGACAGCTTAACGTGCCCTCCGAAGCACGGAGTGATGGAAAGCCGCACATAACTTTGGAAAAGTCATTGGTGCGGAGCCTAGGATCGAACCGTAGCGGTCACTAGCACATACCAACTGTGTGAATACATATTATCGCTAGCGTACAGTAGTAGGAATCACGAATCTGATTTTTGTGTGGAAAGCCTCCGAGTGTGCTTTTGGAACACCTGTATACAGGTTTATTTTTACTCGGGCAACGTATATTAAATCCCTCGCTGCGTTCAGGATTCTACTTAAAAATCCTTCACTCCGCTCTGGATTCAAAATAGCACCCTCGCCGGCAAAATATTATTTTGCTCTCTAGTAATACAATTTACTATTATAATGGCCCAATACCTACATGAAAAAAACAATGTTAGTGCTCTTAGTTTGGTCAGGTCAATTACTAAAATCCATACCAATATATAAAAGTGAAACGTTGTCTGTTTGTTTGTTTGTTTGGGGAGCTTTCACGCGATAACAGCTAGACGGATTTTGATGAAATTTGAAATGGAGATAGCTTATACGCTGGACTAAAACATAAAATACTTTTTATCCCGGAAAATTGTAAGTTTCTATGGGAAAACTGGAAAAACTGGAAAAAAAGTTGGATACTCTCTGCAAGAAGCAGTTGCCATGGAAACGAAATTGCAAGTATGTCAAAGAGCATTGGAGCTTCTTATGCATTGGTTTTTAATATCCTAGAAGAACGAATTTATGATAGTTTTTTTCGCGACAAACAGTAGTACGCTCGGATGAAGTCGCAAGCGGGAAATGTAGTATCCCATAACTCCTAAAGTATTTCAAATCGCTGAACTTACGAGTACGTAGGCGTTATTGTGAAAGGCATGGAGGTGCTCTAGCTCACCCTCCTTTTTGATCCATTGGTTACCACTTATGTATCAAAAAAGACGGTGAGACACTATCTTTAATAAGGTATTACTTACTACCTGTGACCCGAGGTTTTACCTGCGTAGAAAATGATGGTGATGAAAAGAATCCTTTGTACCATTCTAGGATTTAATCTATCTATGTTCAAAATTTCATCAAAATCAGTTCATCCGTTGCACGCCTACATCCCTTCTCATTTACCATATGTGGATGACTGGTAGAAAATGCTTTAGCATTAAGTTTTCCTTTTGTATTTTTTTAGTGCAATATAGTATTAAGTAAATAAATCCGTTAACATGTAACCACTGGAATTCCAAATCATCTTTAAGCCACCTTAATCCATCCCTGTTGAAAAAACTTATTATGGTAAATATTTATTTTACATTGTTAACCTATACACAAAATTTCATGCTTCTAAAAGTAAAAACATAGAACTTTCTTATACACTTTCATTGGTCATAATATCCTCTTAATTCGTCACTGTCGCATAATCCTTTCTTGGTTGACATCTACTCCCTATAATTAGCTACGTAGTACCTACCTGCCTAATTTCAGTTTCATAGGTCAAGTAGTTTTTGAGATTTTGTGTATACTCATTATGTAGTATCTCGATTTTATATTGTACTAGCGACCCGCCCCGGCTTCGCACGGGTAGATATATAGAAAGATAAAATTAGTAGGTACTTTATTAGGACAAATAGAACAACAATAATTTTTTACACAAAATGTTATTTGCTCAAATATAAGAGAACATTACATTAAATACTAAATTTGCACAAATATTTTGCAACAATTCCTTACACTAAATACTTTATATACACATACTTAAATGTAACAACAATTTCTTACTGTTATGTACCAATTATGTATTTATTCTGTTCTATTACTTCCTATCTCCTCTAATTAGTTTGTGTTTCCTTCATAAACTATAATGCATTTGCTAGGTATGATGTTTTGTTTATACTGACGTACCATTTTGTCTATAGTATTATTCTGTTTAACGCAAGGAGGTTGAATTAAGGTTACTGTTAAAAGGTTTAACGCCAGTAAGCGTAATTCAGCCTTCTTTGGTTTAAAAACCCGGTGGGAAGTAACCTTAATTCAACCTCCATGGAATTAAAAAACTGGATGGAGCTATTTTGAGGCGCACGGCCGTTTGTTTGACGTGAAACGTCTATGCCACGAGTTATACCGAATTAAAGATCACAAAAACAACCATTTGTCCGATTTTGTTCTGTGTGTCCTGTTACCACAGAACACCTAATACTACTGCAAACAAACATATAATGACTAAGATTTTCTCATTATAAAGTTATAATTAACGCCAGAAAGCGTATTCAACCTCCTTTGGTTTAAAAAACGATTGAGGCTGTGTCAGGGCGCACGGCCTCACTAACAAACTTTGTCGTGAAACGTTTACGCTACGTCTAGAATTTTTAAAATCGGCTAGTTTTGTTTGAATTTATTGGTAGCACTCACCCCACGGCAACTTTCTTACTTTTAGCATTTTGATACAGTCGTAACTTCTAAAAAAACGCCAGTAAGTGACTCTGACAGACTTGTTATTATTTCGTGTAATAGCAGCATAGAGCATTTCCTACGTCACTGATTATTAGATGTTCTGTGATTTCGTTTCCATGGCAACGTTCTGTAAACCAAGTTATCGAAATTTTTGCAAAATTTGACACCTCGGGTTACATTATTGCGATTTTTGAAGGGAAGTCTAATTTTTTGAAAACTAAGATACTGCTAGTGTTACTCGGTGATAATTTAGCATTCTATAAGTGTAAGAATTTAAAAAATAAAAATAAAATGACTCAGTATTTTTTGAGTTTATCCATTACAAACAAACAAACAATCAAACAATCAAATATTCCCTCTTTATAGTATTAGTGTAGACTACTTTTCACTCGCGACTTCGTCTGCGCGGACTACAGTTTATCGCGAAAAAAGCATCCTATATTTTTCTAAGATATTTAAAACCAATGCAAAACCTGTTGAAGTTTTTCAACAGACTTCTTATTATTTTGTATATATGGCAACAGTTCCTTACAGCGAGTAATCTTTTCCAATTTTCCCGTGGAAACTTACTATTTTCAGGTATAAAAAGTATTCTTTGTTTTGTTCTGGGAATATCCCAGAACAAAACAAACCTCAGTTAGTTAGTTCAGTTTATATGCATAAAGCTATCGCCATTCCAAATTTAATCAAAATCGGCCCAGCTGTTATCGCGTGAAAGACTCCCAAACAAACAATCAAACTAGCAGACAACGTTTCACTTTTATACATTAGCGGGGATGGGAATAGAACATTTTAATTATTAATTAATGTAATTAGACGTTACTTTGTAGAAATCTATGTAAATGAAAGAGTTTTATCAACCCTCATTTTTGCGTGGTTAACAAGTAAAGTTATTATTATAAAAATACAAAACCCGACTCCGATCAAAATTATTGAATGCGAGCTGACCCAAAGACAACACACATCTATACTTATTTTATAAAGAGGAAAGATTTGATTGTTTGTTTGTTTGTTTAGGCATCTAGTAAAACCTACTAGGCATCTTGTAGTATCTAAATTTAAAATACATATATGCATCATATCAACCATGACAGAATTAATCAGCTAGATTGCAGTGATAAAGTTTAGATGCCCAGGATGCAGGTGGATGGTCCACGACATGAGTTCCACTAGATGACGCTAAATGACAATATGTGCATAATTTTAATTGCAATCAGATCAGATTCAAAACTTTATTGGTGGCTATATTACTGTCTAATGATTATAGCGCCAACTAGTGAAATTCATGTCATGGACCATCCTTGTAATGTTTAATTACCTACAGCTTATTCTCACTGCACCATATTTCACAGATTGCTGAAATTGGTCTGGGAGCTCTCCAGAAGGCATCAGATCTGGGAACGACTAACGTCTCCAAGGCCAGATACTTTGGCTTCCAATGGTACGTCAAATACCGAGAATTCTGCTTCGGTAAGCCAATCAGAAGCTTCGTTGACCTAGGTGGAATTATAGATCCTGAGGTATGTTTAAAACAAATTCCATATAATAATATGTAGATAACACTAGATCTAGGGCTCTAAATGTAAGTAATACTTAACTCTTTCAGTAATTTCTTTGATGATATTTTGACCAGTGAAATATATTTGTATGTATTATGGGCACAATCATAAGCTAGACTTACTTTAAATAGAAAGGTTTTTTTATTTTTTTCTTTTTTTCTGTCCTCATTTCACAGAGAATAGAAATCCTCAAAGAGAACTACGAAGACGTGGAAGACATTGATCTTCTAGCCGGTATCTGGGTTGAAAAGCACATCTATGGAGGCCATGCTCCGTCAACCTTCTCCTGCCTGGTAATAGACCAGATGCTCAGGAACGTAGTGATGGACAGGCATTGGTACGAGCGACCGGAGAGACCCAACGCTTTTACATTCCGTGAGTACTCTGCTTTAAATAGTGACTACAATAATAATCTGGACGTAAAACCAAGACATCAAATAGATTTACTATGGAGGTTTACCTTGTAAAATAAAACATCGCTGCTGATTTGTAAACGCAGAATGATTTATTATGAGTAAATATCAATGGATCATCCAAGTTAGTTCAACAATCTGAATATAATTATAATTTAAAAAACCCAGCAGGTATGAGAACCTCTTCCTTTTTGACGTTTGAGGATAAGTGAAATATTTTATAGCAATAAATAAATACATTTAATGAAAATAATGATTGTCTACTTACTGAAAATAGCCTGCATCATCATCAACAGTGGGAAAATTCATCAAAATCAAAAATGTTGAAAATTAAACCTTGTGATTGATAATGCAGCGCGATTTATTTTTTGTTGACCTTTTAAATGAATAATCTTTTTTGTTATATAGCTCAACTTCTGGAAATAAGAAAGATGACTATGGGAAGGTTCATATGCGGTGTCGGTGATTCTGTCACTGAGATCCAATCTGAGCCATTAATTAGAGCGAGTCCTGGGTAAGCATACCAAAAAATAACTATTTATTTGGCACTCCTGGCCTTGGCCAGAGCTTGGCCTTTCCTTTTGAAGAAACACCAATTTAAAAAAAACAACAATATATGCCAATGATTTTGAGAAACACATAGGAAAACCCAAATTGTGCTCATAACATTGGTCAAGACATTGGTTTACTTTTAATCGTATAGCATGCAACTGGTGGAAAGATGTTGATAAAATAAATATTCAGTACATGCGGACTTTAAGCAATCGGTTGATTTAGTATCTTTCGAATCCCGCAAGGTGCAATCATTTGTGTGATTAACAGAAATGTTTGTTTACGAGTCATGGATTTAATATTTGTATCTTTGTATGTTTATCCGTTATCTAGTGCCCTTAGTACAGGGTAACCTAGTTTGGGGCTAATTAATTGGTGTGAACTGTCCTGTATATATATAGCTAGGTAGATTTTTTTAATACGCTGTATGTAGGATAACTTGTAAATATGTACTGGAATTTAAGGAACTGAAATTCAGCCACTTCTAATGCCCGTATCTATTTGAAACTTTGTACATGTACTCTACTCCTTTGACAATACAATGATCTTACGTTGATTAATGCCCTATAATACTACTAAATCCTTCGGCTCATTACATTCGTCTTAACGAGTCCTGGGCGCTTATCGAAATTTCTTTGAGAAAACGTTTGACGTCATTATGACAATTGCCAAATGATTCCGGGAAGATATCGTTACGCGACGCGTTACGTGTGTGAATGATCCTAGCGAATAAGGGCCCTGTTTATTTCACCTGTACCCTGATTCGCTATGACCATTCAGACTCATAACGCGTCGCATTATAATATCTTCGCGGAATTGTCGGTGAACTGTCGTAATGACGTCACACATTTTCTGCAAGGAATTTTGTGTGGCTTAGCGAATGAGCGCCCAGATGACGAGCGTGATATTAGTTTTTTTATGACAAGCATTTTTTTCTTATTACAGGAATACAATGCAGAGTTGCAACCAGCTAGGCAAGATTGACTACTGGTTATGGCAAGACCCCACTTGTCCGACAAACATCGAATGGCCACAATTCTACAAAACTCAATCCTAATTTACTATAATTAGTTGGTAAAATTTACATATTTTATTGAGATTTATGCATAAATTATTATAAGATGATGTCAATGATCTTTTCTATTGAACCAGATTATTGAATGTTTATGTAAATGTTTACGTGTCTAAATTAACATTATGTTATAAAAATAATTTCCCTATTTTATATATTTAATATTTATTTATAGATATAGAATGTTTTTAGGTTTTAAAATTATTAAAACTTTCAGTAGGAAATACCTGGGGATACAAAACATCATACTGTATAGTCAGTTGTAGGTATATAATATGTTGAACAGATTTCTTTTTCCACCGCACCGTCTCAACTGTTATGTTTTCATAGCACATAGCACACATAGCACCCTAGTTTGGGGCTAAGTAATTGATATGAACTTTCCTGAATATATATTTATACTTATCTTTATATCTAGGTAGTTTTTTTTAACACGCTTTATGTAGTACAACCTGTATATATGAAATGGAATCTTAGGAACAGAATTTCAGCCACTTCTAAAAATAGCCTGGCTCGGCTCGGCTCGCGCTAGCTCGCGATGTTTTACTGGATGATGACCCGTCCACCCACTGGGCTTTCCACTGGTGGGTGCATGGGTAATTCACGTTTACCCACCTCCACCCACTGCACTAGAATGGAAACCAAAACAACTGCTTACATTTATATAAAGTATTGTGTTCCACGCGCCGTGTAAAATAGTAGGTGATAGTAGCACGGTTAGCCTTTTTTCACGCTAATCTGCACCTCAGAGAAAGTGTAATATTTACACTGAGATCTGCACCTTTGCTGTCCCCGTAATACGTATGATGCAGGTTCGTGTCCCGTCCCATCCATGATTCACGTTTATCATTTAGAAAAAATAAGAAGGTATTTTTTGTTTCTCTCTTTCTCTTCTGTCTCTTCTTTTATATATCTTTATTCTTTTTTTCAACGTGACAGGCCGAAGATTATTTTGTAATTCGTTTTTTAACAGAATGAAAACAAAAGCATATAGGTACATATACTATAGTAGACGCAAGCGGTGAAACACACATCTACCATCTCATCCCTAAGATCCAAAATAATCAACCTCCCAAGTACTACCCGTATCAAAGTAAAAGGGAAATTGCCGAGTTCTTTAACGATTTCCTACCCAATTTCATGCGCGAATGGCGCTGGGCCCTCGTTATCTGCAGAATAAATTAATCTGACAACTTATCCACGGTCAATACAAGGGCCTTTGTTGTGACAGGAGGGTCTCTAAAAAAACTTGAGCTAGTAAAAATACCAAATTGGGATGCATTAATTAGTGTTGTAATTGCGGCACTAACAATAAATATCCATCCAACAAAACATTTTCTAGGATAATTCCTTGAAACTAATCCCAGTAGTGAGAACGTAATAGTTATTAAGTATACTTAAGATGATGATTTCGAAAAGGAGGTTCTCAATACGATTGTTTTTTTTTTTCATATACAGAACTTCTGGGCAATCTCACAGAAGTTTAATGAAAACAAGCTCAGAAACAGCTTTTCCTAAAAATCTATTTCAAGTCGATATAATTATTATGATTCAAAGTTTTATTAGAACTGTTTGTTCTAGACGTTAACCTTAATTAAAATTTGCGTTCCATCAAATACTTTAATTACTCATCTTCGTAATCTACTTTCTATCAAATTCTTTTTTTAAATGCTGGATCTAAAATGACAATGACAGGTTTTTTAATACATATATTGTTGTCGCTCAGTGACTCAAATAACAAAAAAAAAGTGGACTAACCTTGTGCAAAATTAAACACTTGTGCATTTGCCCTAAAAAGGTAAAAAAAACAGAGTCTGCACTGCCAAATCGTGAGTGAAGCACCCAAGATATGCCGATCTGCGCATACACACAAGCCTCACACACATACACCATGCTATGTAGATCGGTTGCCACATTGCAGCAAAATCTCGACCTTGTTAGTCGTTTTAATTCAGTCAACTTCTCAAGAAAAATAAAAAACAAGTAGAATTTTATGATAAAATTGTATATGACCTACAAAACACAACAAATTGTCCACTCACACACACGCATTTGTTATGCTTCACTCGTGTTTACGGTGGTGTAGACTCCGTCTTTTTTCAAACCTTTTTGACTTCCGTTGCATAACTGCCTTTATGTATGCTATCTAACAATGTGTGTCTATCTTTGAAAACCATTCAAAACTTGTTTTTCCCAGGACAATTTATACACCATACTAATCCCAAACACTCAATAGCCCACGTACTACATGTTTCTAAAACAAGCAGTTAGCACAAGCATAACTATACATAAGATGTCGCGACCATCGGTGACAGTCGTGCCGTTACCAAGGCAACGCTCCCCCGACCTACCCTACAAAGGAAAAACCTAATAAAAATGCTCATATCACAAAATTACAGCACACCAAACCTTCGACCTTAATTTCGTAGGTGTAGAGAATATTTTACAGTTTTCAGAAGGTAAAAAGTTGGTAAACGTTTTAAGACTAAACGCATAAACAGGCTTCCCTCCTCACTTGTTTAGTAATACAATACTTTTGTATATCAAAGAGAAAATGTGTGATGACATTTATATTTAACGGGGTTCGGTTTACTTTATTTATTATTGCAGTTGGGAAGACATTGCTCGGTATCGGTCCCTGATGTCTATTCCTAAAGAAATTCATGTGTATAACCTCTCAGCGGCTAAAGTTTACAAAAACTTAAAGAAATAGTTTCTGAACCTTACTTGTGATAACTTCTGAGTAGCTAGATTTCGATGATATAAGTATAACTTAAAAAAAAAAAACAAGACAAAAGTTCAGAAACTAAAACCCTACTGCGGTAGGGTAAGAATTAGCCTATGATACTCTTGCGATGAAGACGAATCGATTGATGCCTTGCTTGTCAAAAACGGACCAAGTTTTTAGTTTGAACACTTAACCCTTCTTTTGCTTTGCCGCAGTCGGGTAAAAAAATATAGCCTATGACACTATACCTGAAGACAAATTGATTAACACCTCACTTGTCAAAATCGAACCTACTCGTATATTGGCGTAGACGCGAGTATGTACTGTAATATATATATTGGCGACGCTATGGTGGAACATCCACATAACCACATACATAGATATATACATACACACATACAATGAGATTTTACCAATAGAGACGTCATACCCATTATAAAACACTAAAAACACGGTGAAATTATACCATAGCTACTTACATAGAACTTTAGCAACTATATTTGCATCACTGAAGAGGCTAAAAGAATAACAGATATTATATACAGAAACGCGTCGTCAGAAAGAGATAAACATATATTCTCAGTTACAGTGAGTTGCAGTATGCGGCCGATCGCCAATCACCGCCGATGCCGGCCTGTGACGTCACGTGCGTGCGTTTTTTGATAAATCATATACTTTCGTAATAATAGTTCTATATATCCCGGAGAACACCCGTATGTTCACCGAAGACTTGAGACACGCGCGTAATACTTTATTTTTTTGTGAATTGCTTATAGAATAAATAACAGTATTATTAGACGTAATAATACAAAATTACAAGCTATAAATCACTAAAAACAACACAAAAAATCACAATCACTCACTACGCGGTCGATGAACTCGCTAGGACAACCTGAACTCACAAAAAAAAAACGATTGAGAGCGAACCACTTTATTATCCAATAATTGGGACCGAACCACTTTATTATCCAATAAAATCGCTCGGTTCAAGCTGTTTTCAAATATATGTAACACAAATACAATACTCTATCCTAATCCAATACAAATAGGGTCGCAACTCCGCTAGACTTCCCGACTGAAGATCGTCAGCCGTGGCCTTTACGGGTCGGAGCCACAGAATAAATAATAGCAGTTGCACTTCGCGCAACCATTAATAGAAATAGCGACTCTAGCTAATAAGCAACAAAGTGCAATTCAGCTCGCATAAGCGCTCAGTGCCTAACGCGATATTCACCTAAACGTTGCCACTCTCTTCTAACGAGTAACTCTGTCGCTGACGCGCGGAGAGACGCGCTAGCTGTGGCGCTATGGTTGTCGACATGCCGTTGCTACTATAATATTCATCGTCTATCTTGTAGTACTTCTTTTTATGCTTAAGTACTTACGATTCTTTGATGGAGCTATAATCTTATAAATTATCTTTCTATCTAACTCTTCTTGATCTCCAATTATACCTTTTGACTGGATGGTATTGTTTTTAAGCTTTATAAGACAAGATGATTGTTTTATTTTCCTTTTTTTCTTCAACTCTGTAAACAACATCGTTTATGTAAACACAATATTATAATTTTAGAGTAAAAATTGAATGTGAGATGATAGGAGTAGTTATCTGATGAATAATCCTTTATAACTCTTGTTAAAATGTCCAATAATTGGTCTGAAGTAATTTGCCACAATATAGTCTGACCTACCTTAATGTATAAATTATAACTAGAAATGGTATGAATATTGAATCAGAATTATCGAAGATATATACAACTACCTCCAGATATACTCTTAAAATACGTTACGTACCTCGGCATTATGTATTTTCATAGAACAACATATTATCTGTTCATACTATTAGTTTGTTTTCTGTGAGGTAAAATAAATAGCGAAATTGGTTGTGTTCAGAGATAGATTTTGGATAAAACGGTGTATGAGGTGTTATTGTCTGTAATTCTTATCTTACCTTGTTAGTTTATTGCGTAAATCCTGATGTTAATTTGGTAAAATTCTTGAATTTGATATTTTTAATCATAAATATAGTCCGGATTTTTCCTATTCTTCTGAGTTTAATATTATATATGAAGGACGGCCACAGGCTGACAAAATTACATTTTTAGTTTATTTCATTTTGACAGAAGTCACCAAATAGGCATTGATAAATATGACTTTTATTACAAAGTTATTTTTTCAAGCCTTTGAAAGTCTTCCTTTTAAATGAAAGCAGATTGGGGGTCAGTGTAGATCCAGACTTCTAATAATGAAGATAAATAAATATAATATATAAAAGAAATTCCATATTTAAGATCTTTTCACCTTTTCTATAATTCATGTATAAAGTGTTTTAATTAAATAAACAGAGACAAAATTTTAAAGAGTGCGTTTATTAGAGTGAACATTTCTTGAAAGTTAATGAACTATTCTCCCTAAACGCATAGATTTTGGAAGAGTTACCAGACTGCAGCTCAACCACACTCCACCATCTACAACGACTTCGCCAGGGAGGTGACATCACCGTACCCCGAAGATCTTCGGAGGAGGGACGTCTACCGAACATCCAGATAGATTCAGTTTGAAGGGAGCTCGTCTGATCTGGTATGGGAGTTAAAATGCTTCAAGGCACCTGCTTCATCCCACAGATCTTCGAGAATTAAGACGGCTCCAGGACCAGTTCTACCACATCGCCGAAGATTGAAGTTGGAGATCGAAACTCCTCATCAGATCGAGAGCCCACTCCGAGACAGTTGAGAACGAGTTGCTGCCCTCCTCTCCGGGTTGCTGATCTCCTCTTCAAGTTGCTGCCCTCCTCACTGGGTTGCTGATCTCCCCTTTGAGTCGCTGTCCTCCTCACCGAGTGGCCGCCTTCCTCCCGAACAGTTCCTGTTACTACGATAGAAAATTTACCTCACTAACCTTACATATTAATATTTGCCTATTTAACATAATTAATCCCCTTATAGGATAGGTAGGCCTTCAACTTAATAAATTTAGGGAAATCTGATAGGAAGGCTTTAGAGTCCAAATTCTTTAATCTTTAGGAGTCTGGTCTTAAAATTTATTTCCTTTGACTGATTTGGGTAATTTTATAGATTACCTCTATTATCTATAGATTATTCAAGATAGTCTCTGATTAAAAGAGTACCTATAGGTAAACCTCCCGTTTTCCCTCTGGTTAATCTATAAAGATATCTTGGAGTAATTCTGTCATTATTAATAAACAGATCTTCAACATATCTTAAAGACCCTCATGTCTTGTCATCAAATTTAAAATCAAAGAATATTGATATACATCTATTCTTTCATTTTAATTTTTGCTAAATGAAAAAACACATCCTTCCTGCCTTTCAAGGTAGTCCCAGTGTATTAGTGCGCTCTCTAAACACACAAGAAGGCATTTTTGATTAATTTTTCATGTTTCGGAAGTCGCGTGTATTTACGTGTTGCGTCGTTGCCACTCTGTTTGGGACTAAGTCGACACAAGCTGATTAGCTTGTGTTTACTTTGCCACGCAGAGCGGGGTACAACGTATCTACCTCAGTTTATATATAACATCATTGCATACATACATATATGTCTACATAGACTATTAAACTCATTACCCTTCCCTTGCTTTGCTGTAGTCGGGTAAAAATAAGCTTATACGACATTTTTTTAAATGAAAGTCACTTTGATGGTTTTTTCTCTTTTTTTTTTGCTTTGTCATTGGTTTGTGATCTACCTTGAAAGTTTCTGCCGAATAACAAATCAGGATGCGCTCGAAATTTTAATTGCAAGATTCCAGGACAGACTCAATAGAAAGATATATAGATACTTAGATAAATAGATACATAGATACATATACACATAGATAGATAGATACATAGATAGATACATAGATACATAAATGCATAGATACGTAGATACATATGTACATAGATACATAGATATATACATACAAACAAGTGAAGTTTAATAAAAGCTTTTAAATAAAAAATGGATTTCATATCAGATTTTTGATGGATTTTCAGCGGTTATATTTCACTCTATTCTTCCATAGTACCTATTACATTTTTTATTTATTACAAAATTTAAATTGGGTGTTTTGAGACTGCTCACAATCTTAACATACTGCTAAGATTGCTGTTTATTTATCATTCTAAAATTAAAATCAGGTTGTTTGTATAAGGATACGAAAAATCAAAATAATAGTCCATCCAATTACATGGCAAAAAATAATAATATAGAGAACTTTAAAAATAATAAAACAAAAAGCTCTTTCTCAAATTATATAAGCAAAAGCAAATACACGTAGGTAATTTTCTTTTTTTCATTCCGCCAAGGTTTCGCAACGGAAAATATTGTGCAGTACAATGTCTAGCTTTGATTTCTCTTCGGTGGTTCTGCAATATCATGTGCTTATAAAATATGAGGACGTAGTGGAAGAAAATATAATAAGGTTTCTGTAGAAATATTGTGAATGTTAGAATGTTTTTACTCATCTACTTGAGGACGGCATGTATGACTACTTGAGAATCTGTGTGTGTTTATATTATTTGTCCAATGAGATTTATATGGGACTAGCTTACCCACCCGCGACTTCGTCCACGCAGACTACAGTTTATAGCAAAAAACATCCTACGTTCTTGTTTTCCCGTGGAAATTTCGACGGAATTCGTGCAATTTTCCGGGATAAAAAGTATCTTATGTTTTATTCTAGGGCTAAAACATAGGATACTTATAAGCTATCTCCATTCCAAATTCGTCCAGCGGTTATCGCGTGAATGCTCCCCAAACAAACAAACAAACAGACAACGTTTCACTTTTATACATTGGTATGGTGACATATAAAATAAACATGTGAAGGGTTATGGATCAAAACATTTTAGAGCGTCCTAAAGGACTGTACTTTTGCTAAATCATCATCAACAACCTGCATTATTTCAATTGCTTGGCGTAAGATTTTTCCAATGTGTGCCACTGAGTCAGGTCTTTGACTCTTTATACTATTATTTATTGTATCTTCATGTAGTTGGTGTGCCAGCGTCTTTACGCTGACCATTGGCCGGAGAGTAATTGCCTTCACGTTTTTTCCTCTCCAGAACTTTTCAACTTCATCGGCCATTTGGGTTTTCGTTCTCACCTCGTTTGTAGATTGCTTAGCTGACGAACATCTGGCAACGCAGTGATACTTCCCCGGACCCGCTCTGGCTGACGATTTCACTACAAGATTTTAGTTCACGCTCAGTGCACGTGCTTTAGACACAATCTGTTATATTGCATCATATGTACAACTCACTGTTTAACTCTCTGGTAAAGTTTAAGTTTAAACGTCAATTACCAAGTTTTAGCACCACAGGGAATTTAATCACACAATTTTTCACTGTCCTATCAACCTAAACATTGGAAAAATTCATATTTTGCGTAGGAAAATATGAAAAATAATGTATTTCCGCAACAATAGGATACAATCAGCCAGTGGAGCGAAACAAAAATGCTTCGGAATGCGGCCGACAGACGTCCGCGGCACCGTTCGCTCAATAACAGTGTACAAAATATTCATTTTTTTAAACATTGGTAGAATGTTCATTTGGAATCAGTTGAAAATATAGGTTTCATTTTAAAAATAAGTTTAAACGTTCACTTCATAAGAAGTTAAGTAAGAAGTTAATTGTGCTCTCTCAGCACAATTAACAAGTCATAAACGCAAAAAAATATACGATTTTGTTGGCTACGTATCACATTGTGGTATAAATGAAATATCAAATTGTTTATTTGTTTGTTGTATATGTTGTAGCAACTATGCTGAGCGATGGTAGCCAAAAGGTTCTATAGTGCAACTTAAAATCCAACGATACCGGGTTCAATTCTAGGCTCGCGCACCAATGACTTTTTAAGTTATGTGCGGTTTCCATTGCTCCGTGCTTCGGAGGACACTTTAAGCTGTCGGTCCCGGCTGTTATTGATTAAGAGCAGTCATTAAACCATGTCAGAAGCCTTCGAGCGGCCTGACAAACTCTGACATCAGACGCCAGCATTACCTCATACGACAAACAAACAACAAACAAGCAACTATATGCTCTGAATTTTAACTAATTCATCAACATCCATACCAATATATAAAAGTGAAACGTTGTCTGTTTGTTTGTTTGGTTGTTTGTTTGTTTGTTTGGGGAGCTTTCACACGATAACCGCTGGACGGATTTTGATGAAATTTGGAATAGAGATAGCTTATACCCTAGAATAAAACATGTATACTTTTTATCCTGGAAAATTACATGAATTCCGTGGAAGTTTCCACGGGAAAACAGGAATGTTGAATAATCGCTGTAAGGAACGGTTGCCATGGAAACGAAATAACAAGTCTGTCAAAAAACAAGCTACAGAGGCCATAACTAAGAAGTCTAAGTCTACTTTTGCATTGGTTTATAATATCCTAGAAGAACTTAGGATGCTTTTTTCACGATAAACTGAAGTCCGCGTGGACGAAGTCGCGAGCGGGTAAGCTAGTAATCTATAAAAATAGGTCAGTCTGTATATACAACCTGCCGTTGACATAAAACTGGCAATCAACTGGCGATAATAATTATTTAGAATACGTCGCTTACATTAATGGAAAATATTATTATTTTCTGACAATGGTGTCTCTCTTGTGCAACGCACTACACTAAACTAAAATAGATTTTAATTTAGTTTAGTGTGCAATGTTAATGTTGGTAGTATTATCTTGCGCATGCGTGAGATATTGGTTTAGTTTCATACATAAGCCCAAGTAATTGCGCTTTCTGCGCCAGGCTTTTTAGAATAAGTACACCCTTCATCCCGCGGGTGCTTTGAGAACTAGCATAGGGAATTCAGGACACCAAGAAAATGCGTGTGAACATGGTGGAGGATCATGTGCAGCAATGTACGCCTTCTGCTAATGATATGTGCCCAGTAATTTAACTGACAACATTGCCTTTCAAACCGAAACCCACACTTGTGTGTTTTATGTGGCTATTGTGATATGCTTAAATTGTAACCAAAACCGGTGAAACAAGTCAACAGCATACCTACAAACTACCCCTACAGGCACGTGTCATGATCATTAGAAACAGACGCGGGTGGTGGCGAGTGCGCGAATAATTATCGGGGTGGGTAATCGGGGTGACTGGTATGTGTCAGGGTGAGATGCTGTCCGAACCGTATGGGGCATGTTTGTTAATTGTTATCATTCACAAGGGGTTGGTGAAGAAACTGACAGGTCAATCAGATACACGTATCAAGCACCGTTTCATAAAATAATAATTATCAAATTAAATTAGGTAACGTTTTAGTAATTTGGAATCATAACACGGGTCCAGAATCATACACATTCCTAACAAATTTTTTCAACTAACTTTTTTATTTGTATGTACTTGTTGTTTTCATGTATCTCGGAAGTATTCATTGGACGCACATAAATATAAAATCAAAGTGAAAACCTTCTCTTTTTGGAATTCGGATAAGAAATAAAAATAACATTTATTGACATTATAAAAAGATTACAAAAAATACATTTGAACAATAGGCTCCCCAGTAGGATTCCCTTGTCTCGAGGAGTCTATTTCTCTTTCAAAAGTTCCAAGAATATAATAAAAGTTAAATAATAAAAATAATCTTAATTAATAAAAGTAGTTAGTTTTTTTAGTTTAATTTTTAATTTATTTAATTCTATTTGTGGGCGTATATGAGGGTGTGTGTATATATATTACTAGCTTACCCGCCTGCGTTTTCGTCCGCGCGGATTACAGTTTATCGCGAAAAATGCATCCTACTTACGTTCTTCTAGGATATTAAAAACCAATGCAAAAGTAGACTTACACTTCTTGGTTATGGCCTCCGTGGCTTGTTGACTTAATCTGTGGCACCAACGCTCTTGATGATTTTTGACGGACTTGTTATTTCGTTTTCTTGGCAACCATACCTTACAGCGAGTATTCAACATGTTCTAGTTTTCCCGTGGAAACTTTCACGGAATTCGTGGAATTTTCCGGAATAAATAGTATGTTTTATTCTAGGGTATAAGCTATCTCCATATCAAATTTCATCGAAATCCATCCAGCGGTTATCGCGTGAAAGCTCCCCAAACAAACAAACAAAGAAACAGACAACGTTTCACTTTTATATATTGGTATAGATGTATTTGAGGGTGCATGTTGTGTGTACTCGTACGTTGTGTGGGAGTGAGGGTGAGAATAAGCTCACAATGTTTTATGATAAGACATAGGAGAAGTTGCTCTGTCTCTGTAGAAATGGGAGAAGAAGCCTATCAGTTGGAAGAATGCGTATAATTTTCTTATCTTATGTTTGTATCTAGAGTCAGTTAACTTTTACAAGTTACTTTAGGCCTATGTTAATGAAGATAATTATTATTATTGATTAAAATCATATTTTTTTCTGTGCGTCTAATTTACCTAATTCGCTCCTTCATCAAAATATAACCCAGTTCGAGAGTATATCATCAACATTAATAAAACAAGTTCATAAATATTTATCATACTAGCTGCGCCCCGCAGCTTCACCCGCGTGGAGAATTATAAACAATATTAATGATATTGCTATATATTTTTTCGAATTTTTGCGAGACTAACGCATGGCAATAGATTTTTATAGAACACTAGTTTTCCCGCCCGAGACTTCGTCCGCGCAGACTACTGTTTATCGCGAAAAAAAAGCATCCTATTTGTTAAAAACCAATGCAAAAGTAGGTACCAATGCTATTGATGTTTTTTGACAGACTTATTATTTCGTTCCATGGCAACTCTGTGGTGGCAACCGTTTCTTACAGCGAGTAATCAACATTTTCCAGGTTTCTGGGATAAAAAGTATCCTATGTTTTATTCCAGGGTATAAGCTATCTCCATTCCAAATTTCATCAACATCCGTCCGGCCGTTATCGCTTGAATCCTCGCCAAACAAACAAATAAACAGACAACGTTTCACTTTTATATATTGGTATGGATAGCCTCGCATTTTAAGCATTTTAAGTCTGTTAAAACTAAATCCTAAATTAATGGTTAAAACACAATGACAAACCTAAATTAAATTAAGTCATATTCATTAATCGAAATTATAGTTCTGACTATAATAGAAGTAGTTCACTATACAACTGACCCCTTTAGGCCTTGCGCCGTCAACTAATTTGAAGCAGCCGATAATTGGACCAGGTGGACACAAATTGTCGGCTACTGACGACCGTCGGTCGTCCGCCACTGTTGACGGTTATTTGCACTACAATTATACACTTGGCCACCTTCTGTAAATACTCAATTATTATGGAATTATTGCTTTGTAAGTATACTTCATAATTAATTTTATTGATAACTAGCTGCTCTGCCCTACGGCTTCGCCCGTAGTATTCCCGTTATCCCAATTTGCTTTTCCCGGGGAAAAAGTAGCCTATATCCATCTGGAATAGTGTAGCTTTCTATCAGTAAAATAATTGTCAGAACGGATCAGTAGTTCCTGAGATAAGCGGTACCTAACAAACTTTTACTTCTTTATAGTATTAGTGTGTACGTAAACTGAACAGACAGTGCAACATGTCTCAAAAAAGATTTGTAAAAACTAAAGCGTGGGTCAAACTGGATGCGTGTGCGTTGCAGAGCAGAGCGTTGCAGCGCAGCGCGTTGCGTATACTGTCACACCGGCCAGTTTGTCGTGATGTGCGGTACTGCAACGCTCTGCGCTACAACGTTCTGGACATATGCCATTTTCGTTTTAAATGGAATACAGTGAGCACAGCCGTGAGCATTTCTGAGTTTTATGATGAAGGATGGTTGTGCAGTATCTCATCTGATGAAGAAATTAATTACTTTTACTTTAAGTTCCGCATCCAGTTTTGTATTTGAATACAAATCACCGTTTTCGTGGAGCAAGGTGTCGCGCAGCGCTGCACGTCGACGCGCGTAGTCGTCCGCGGTGTGACATCAACTACCGAAAGTCATATCATACAATGTCATCAGGGCACGAAACGCGCGCGACGTTGCCAGACCGTGCAAGACCGCCTGCTGCGTTCACGCATTTGGTTTGTCTCTGCGTGGCTTGATATGCGGTGACGCGCGTAGCTGCGCAGCGCTGTACAGCATCGTGCGTTTGGTGTGTCATTTCCCATAATATTTCCTACATTACAACGTCATATGCTGCACTGTACTGTGTTGCGTTGCATGCGGTTTGACCCACGCTTTATTCGAACACTTCTCTATACGTATAATAAAACTGCACCCAAAGTGAAATCTGTACATTGAAGAGAAATTAGAAAAAAACATATATTTGAGTATAATGGAATCATTAAAATCCAAAAAAAAGGTTTTTATAACTTTTTTCTGTCTGTCTTTCTGTGTGTGACTTTATCTAGCAAAAACCACTGGATCGATTTTGATGCCTTTTGCTGAATTGTATTTCTTGGAGTCCTGCGGAGGTTTTTATCTCTGTTTCACCAAAATTGGTTCATCCAAAAAAGAGTCATTTTATCAAGTTGCGACACAGAATAAAGAATATGTTGATAATAACTACGTAGCAAGACAGTAAGTACATTAATTATGTCCTATTTAAAGCAGTAAATAAAATCATATTAATAAACTTTTAAATTGTAATTTATTTACTTAGATTTTGCCGTATCTACTTATTTGACTTTTAGTATCCCAAAATGAAACTAGATGGCGTTGGCAATCCTCAAAACACGCAGGCGTTTGTCGCACGAGTTATCTAAATATATAAAACAAAGTCAGATTAAGTCTACCATTCACAACGAATAATTATATATATATTCGGCTGGACCGATTTTTATGATTTTTGATTTGTTGGATTTGTCTCCGCCTTGATCCCGAATAATTATTATTGAAACATAAAAAAATGATGTAAATTCAGTAAACTTAAAAAGGAAATTTACAACGGTTAACAGCACATACATGAAATTTTGTGTAAGCATTTAATTGTGATAAAAGTTCTAAGTTTTACCACAACATGGCTCTGCATAAAAGCTTTTTTAAATGATTTTTTAATTTACGTATTTGATGATATCTTGAGAATGGATTGACTAATTCAATGTTTTTTTTTTGTTAACCTCGTTCTCGATAATGTTCCTCGCGCATTGGAAAAGAAAGATAAAAAAAGGGTTTGTGGGGCGGGGTATGGGGTTGTTGTAAGCGGTTTTAGAGGGGATGGGGTGAGGAGGGGTAGGAGAAAGGGGGAGGGAGAAAGGTGGAGGGGTAGGTGGAAAACGTCGGGATGGGGGAGAAGAAGAGAGGCAGGGGGACAAAATATGTACACGTGCAAAGCCGTGGGGCGCAGCTTGTAGGTATATGAATAAAGGTAAAGTAAAAAAGGACTAAAGGCAATTTTTTCGGATATTGTAGGTGTATTCGATGTCAAAATGTAATTACGGAACCCTGCAACACTAAGCGTAGTCCATATGCACTTGGCCAAGTATCCTCAGACGTGAGAAATATTTTGATGCGTTCCGAAAACTCACCTTGTTAGATGAATCAAACAAAATGTACATATAGGTACTTTGTAACGGATGTGTCACATTTAGCTCATCGATATAAAGTCAATAGATATGTCACAATCGATCAACATTCTGTAGAGCATGTGAAGCGGGTGTAGCACGATTTAAATGCATGACTCGTGTGTGAGTTTGGTACACGAGCGGTTTAGACGCTGCGTTTAATGAGTACAGTTTTTTTTGTATCTAGATTGACAAGATATATTTCTAACTGGAAGATGGAGGATATTATTATAATTTGCCTTGATGCAGTCAAATCCTTATACCTGTTCCATATAAACACAGTGTTTTTGTGTATCGAGAAAGTTGTATAAGATAAAAACAAAAACAAATACATACGACCTAAGTAATTATTTTAATGGAAAAACATCATAACTACGGGTTTACGCCTACTAATAAATAATTATAATAAGCAGTCTTCTGTGTCATCGTTGTGAAACGTCTATCGTATTAAAAATACACAGCGTTTCCCACGCTCATCTGTACTAGAAAAGTGTTTGACACGTTGCCATCACTTACTGACATTATCTGTGTATCTGCGAATTCTTCGTCTGGCGTGTTTCCTATCGTTTGTTACTATTTGATCGATACACTTGAAACCGACGATCGATACTGGAGGTGCGAAGTGTTTACGGTTTTCCGGTCAATTTAGCTATTGTTTTATCGATAGAAATATGTTTTTACACTAAACTTCTTTTTATTTACAATTGTGTCACGTTTGCCTCCTGTCTCACATGATGTTAAATGATGCAGTCTACAATGTGATTGACTCGAAGATAATAAGAAATAACAAGTTATAGTGTCGTCAATATAATCAGGAAACCGACCACTCTTTACATATTATGTCTTCCCCAAGGGGGAAGGGGGTCTTTAGGTGGTCTTAGAAAGCCATAGTAAGCAACTGCTAGCTATCACGGACGTCTCTTCCAGTCCATCATCACCACTCGAGACTCTCTTCCTCAACGGATATCAGTTCTACATGCTCAACGGGATTTACCCGTTGACATTCCAGCTTACTAATTCTGAGAGCTACATCGGAACTTTAATTCTGCAGATGTTCTCATTCCAGATCTTTTCTTGCAGTTAAACCCAGAACATAGGTTTATCCATAGCTCGTTGAGTAACTTTAGCTTATGAATGCTAATGTTACTCAAAGAGTTATGGAGAAATGTGAAAATCTGAAATAAATCTGAAATGGTCGCTAATTATTGGTTTTATGAATGAGATGAATAGTTAGTGACCACATTTCAGTGCCATAATAAATGTCATCACTGGCAACACCCGATGAAAACTTTGAACTACAGACTCTATAATAGTTTGGATGAGAAAACTTTGCCCAGCGTCCTGAACGCTGCCAAGTCGAATTGAATTCTTTGGTTTAGCTGCTCGTCAAAATTGGTTCTAGGACAGATATGCCCTAACCGGTTTGTCCCCCCTGCGCTTAAAACACCCATTTATCCTTAATCAACGCACCCTGCCACGTGACCTCACTGAGCAAAAATGCCGCAAAATGTTGTTCTTGACCCGTCCTGCAAAAATTCCATACCTTCCTCAATGGATTGGCACAATAATACTTGTACATTTATTTATTCTGTGGCAATGGTACCAAACTTTGCCTGTGATTGGCTGAATACATGTAGCCACAGACTAATCTTCATCATCATCATCATATTCATCATCATTCAGCCTTTCAAAGTCCACTGCAAAACATAGGCCAAAGAGCGCCATGACGAGCGATCTTGTACCACCTCCATCCAACGACTTCCTGTGATGGCTACAATGTCGTCGGTCCATCGTGTGGGAGGTCTGCCCACACTGCGCTTGCTTGTTCGTGGTCGCTATTCGAGAACATTTATTCCCCAGTGGTTGTTGGTTCCGCGAAATAAATGGCCTGCCCATTGCCACTTCAACTTGCAAACTCTGAGAGCTATGTCGGTAACCTTCGTTCTTCTACGGATTTCCTCGTTTCGAATTCTTTCACGTAGTGAAATACCGAGGATAGCTCTCTCCATTGCAAGCTGTGCAACTCTGAACTTGTGTATGAGACCAATAGTTAGCGACCACGTCTCAGTGCCGTATGTCATCACTGGCAACACGCACTGATTATAAACTTTCATCTTGTGGCTCTGCGGTATCTGTGACGAGGAGATATGGTTATATTTCCCGAACGCTGCCCATCCGAGTTGGATTCGTCGGTTGACCTCTTTGTCTATCCAGTTGGATCGTCTGACCTAAGTAGAGTAGACATAGTGATCAACTGCTTCGATAGTATCGTTCCTAACATAAACTGGCATGGGTACGACATGAGCATTTGACATGATGTTCGTCTTACCCATGTTCATTTAAGACCCACCTGCTGAGAAACAATATTGAGGTCACTGAGCATTGTGCTTAGGTCTTCCAGGGTTTCTGCCTTGATGACTATATTATCAGCAAATCGAAGGTGAGTGATGTATTCGCCATTGACGTTAACACCATATCCATCCCAATTCAGAAGCTTGAATATATCTTCCAGTGCAGAGGTGAACAGTTTCGGAGAAATAACGTCTGCCTGTCTCACCCCTTTTTGCAACTGGATAGAATTCATGCTCTGATCCTGAAGACGTACTGTCATGGTGGCCTTGCTGTACAAACACTTCAACAGTTCGATGTACCGATAGTCAATCTGGCACCGCTGTAATGACTGTAGCACTGCCCAGGTCTAGACTGAATCAAAGGCTTTCTCGTAATCTACAAACGCTAGACATAGTGTCCAATTATACTCTTCGGTCTTCTGTATAATCTGCCAGAGCGTATGGATGTGGTCTACGGTACAATTTATTTTCGGAATTCAGCTTGTTCAGGAGGAAAGTCGTCAAACCTAGGTTTTAGACGGTTTGTAACTACTCTCGAAAACAGCTTATATACGTGGCTCAGCAGCAAAATGGGCCTATAATTCTTCAAGAGGGTGTTATTGTGGTATTTGTGAATTGTCATATTATGAGGGTAACATACAGAAAAGAAATGTAGGTGTACCGCTGATAATAATAAATCACTTGCTGCTAGCCATTGAGTTTCTTTGTGCGCCCGATATCCCAATTAAGTATTCCCATATTCACCAATGACGACGAGCTAAAACTGTTACCGGCTCGAAATGTACTTCCGAGCCAACGAGGTAAAGGACGAGCTAATGTTAACAACACTTATATCACTAGTTAGTTATGAAGTGTATGAACTGATGGTGAACCTCTCCAGTCCCAAGAAGCTTACTTATCAGACCTACGAAGAATTAACCAAATTGATTCGCGAACATTTGCAACCAAAACCGTCTGTCATGGCGGAGTGGTACAAATTTCGACAAAGGCGACAGGAAACCGGCGAAAGTATTGTGCAGTATTTGGCGGCATTGAAGAAAATGGCAAAAGATTGTGAATTCGCGAGTGCTCTTGACAAAAATTTGCGCGATCAGTTCGTGAGCAGCGAATTAACACGCCAGAGACTTTTTACTGAGTCAAGGCTAACGTACGCGAGGGCAATATCGCTAGCTACAGCCCTGGAAGCTGCGGAAAAGGACGCGGCAGCCGTGAACTCATCGGCAGTGTCGAGCAACGAGCTGGCGGCTGTCACGAGCGTGGTACATGCATTCCGTGTGACGTCATCGCGCGCACCATGCGTGCCGTGGCGCACCAGTTACGACGGCGGAAAGGAAACAAGGCTCTAAATGTGGAGCATGTGGCGGGCAGCATTACACAGACAGCTGCAGATACACAAACTTCGTCTGTAGCAACTGTAGGAACAATGGGCACCTAAGGAGGGTGTGCCCGCACAAGGGCTCAGATGGAGCGAGGTGGGAGGCGGGGTCGTGGCGTGGTGGCAGCGGCAGAGCTCGCGATCACAACGCGCATTATGTGCAGCCAGTGACGGCGGCGGCAGACGAAGGCGGAAAATCATCAGAAAAATAGGATATTGAACCACTTTTTCAAATGGTGCTAGGTACACACCGGTGAGTCTCGATGTAACTGTAAATGGGTCCAGGTTAGAAATGGAGTTAGACACGGGAACTCCGTTTTCATGTATTAGCAAGGCTACGTATCAAAATGTATTCAGTGATGTGAAGTTAGAAACATCCAAATATGTATTTCTTTTTTATGATGGAAAATCTAAAGTGAAACCGATCGGATGTATTAAGGTCAACGTACAATATAAAAGTGTTAGAAAGGAACTAGATCTTTTTGTAATCGATACTGGGGTGACGTCATTGATAGGTCGGCAATGGCTCGCTGAATTACAAGTACATATTACTGTTTTGAAATACTCTTCAGATGTCGATAATAATTTTAAAATTGACCCTATAAATGTCAAATTCCGTGTTATTCTCGACAGATATAAAAATGTATTAAGCGGTGGCCTGGGATGGTACACGGGGGGAAATGACAAGCTGCGGGTGCGTGAGGGCACCGCGCCGGTGTTTCACCGCGCGCGGACTGTGCCGTTCGCGCTGCGGGAGCGCGTTGACGCCGAGCTCGACGCCATGCTGCGGGACCGCATCATCGAGCCCGTCAAGTGCTCGGACTGGGCTACACCGCTCGTTTTGGTACCCAAAAGTGACGGTGCGCTGCGCATATGCGCTGACTTCAAGGTAACCCTCAATCCCGTACTTCTGGTCGATAGATATCCGCTGCCGAGGGTAGACGAGTTGCTCGCGAACCTCGCGGGTGAGGAAGAATTTACAAAAATTGATTTATCACAGGCCTATGCACAAATATGTCTCTCTGAGGACTCTAAAAATTTCACCGTTATCAATACGCACCGCGGTCTGTTTAAATACAATCGGTTAGTGTATGGGCTTGCGTCCAGTAGCGGTATTTTCCGGCGAATCATCAGTAACGTAGTCAAAGACGTGCCTGGGGTGCAATGTTTCGTTGATGCCATAATTTTGACTGCCAATAATAGGACCACCCATTTGCAGTCCTTAGAAATTCTATTCCAAAAATTAGAGGCAACGGGCTTGAAAATTAAACGAAGTAAATGCTCATTTTTAGAGAAGGAGATTAAATATTTATGTTTCATCGTAGACGCATCTGGCATCAGACCGGACTCGGGAAAACTTCGCGCAATAAGGAGTATGCCTAGGCCACATAACGTATCGGAACTCAAATCGTTCTTAGGTATGGTAAACTTTTATGCGCGATTTGTCAAGAATCTGAGCGATATACTCCACCCTTTGCATGAGTTGTTGCGGAATGATGTGCGATGGGAGTGGACGGCGAGGCATGCGAGGACATTCAACCGCATGAAGGAACTGTTGGTGAGCAGCCACGTGCTTGCACACTACACCTGATGCTCGATCTGGTCACGTGAGTACGTGTGACGCCAGTGCCGTCGGCGTCGGCGGTGTGCAGTCGCAAAGTGGGCCGCGCGGCGAGGAGCGAGCGGTCGCATATGTATCGAGGAAACTCACCAAGGCCGAACAAGCGTACGCGCAGATACATAGGGAGGCCCTCGCAATCGTTTATTGCGTCAAAAAATTCCATCAATACCTATACGGTAGGCAGTTTAAACTCAAAACCGATCGTAAACCTCTAGTCAGTATTTTTGGACCGCAAAAAGGTATTCCCACGATGGCCGCGAGTCGAATGCAGAGGTGGGTCCTTATCCTCTTAGCTTATGATTACGAAATCGTATAGGTAAGTACGAGTAGTAACGGCGCAGATATTTTGTCCCGATTGCCAGTTGTCGAGAAGAGCGGGTACGAGCCACCCGAGCAGACACACCTACATTTTGCGACGGACACTATGTTACTAGATAATGATAAAATAAAAAAGAAACGGCGCGCAATCTTTTACTTAGCCGCGTATACGGATATGTTGAGAACGGTTGGCCCGGACAAGTTGACATAAAGCAACTTGAGCCATATGTAGCTAGAAAGAACGAACTATATATAGAAGTCGGGTGTGTCATGTGGGGCCACCGGCTAGTGGTTCCGGAGTCGTGTAGACCGTGGATTTTGCGGGAGTTGCACGGAGCCCACATGGGAATTGTTAAGACAAAGACCTATGCCCGCTCGTATGTGTGGTGGCCTGGATCGACGAGGCAGTGGAGGCGCAGTGCAGGGCGTGCAGCATCTGTGCCGCGGTAGCACCCGCGCCTCCCGCGGCGCCGTCCGCCCCCTGGCGTTGGCCAAACTCCCCGTATGAGAGGGTTCACCTAGATATTCTTGGGCCGATTGACGGTCAGACATACCTAATCATGGTTGATGCCAGGTCTATGTGGGTCGAAGCTTTAAAGATGACGCGAACTACAACGGATGCCACAATTTCCAAATTACGGGAGTCGTGGTCAAGATTTGGAATTCCTAGCCTAGTAGTAGAATTAGGTAGTCTCTGATAACGGGGGCGCTTTCTCCAGTCAGTGGTTCCGAGATTTTTTGAAAAACAATGGAGTGATTCAGGCGTTTTCCGCTTCTTACCATCCCGCCTCTAATGGAGCGGCGGAGAATGCGGTGAAGCTCATCAAAACGGTAATCAAAAAAGCGCGTCTTGATGGTGTAGATCCCGAGATAGCGATACAGAGTTTTTTACTGGTATACCATAACACACCGCACTGTGCGACTGGCGAGACTCCCGCCCGAATGTTACAAGGTTAAGAACTAGGTTAGACATAGTTAAACCTAGTCAAGGAAGTGAGTTAAGGAACAAGGAGCTTGTGACAATAGAAGGTGCAAACAATGCGAGGCAGCTAAGCCCCGGTGTTTCCGTATGGTATAGGAATTTTGGAACGAGTACCAAGTGGTCGGAGGGTCAGGTCGTAGACCGTTTAGGTAGAATTAATTACACGGTTGAAACTAGTGATGGCTCGGCAGCGCATAGGCATATCGACCAGATAAAACAGAGGAGCACATGCGTATTTCCGTCTGAGGGTGCTGACACGGGCGATGTGGCCGGGTCCGGGCGCTCGCCGTTCCAGGCGCGGCCCGTGGCTGGTGAGAGCAAAGGGAGCTCCCCGGGAGCGTCTTCGATTTTGGCAGGGGCGGAAGGATGTGATCCTTGTCCGGAAGCAAGGGCAGATAGTGGCGAAATAGGCCGTTGTCCGCAGACGCCACTTGAGGCATCTCCCGTTACCGTACCAGACGTAGGCCCAAATTCAGAAGTTAATAGTCCTAAGACTCCTAAGCGAGTTCGGAAGCCTGTAGCCAGGTTTCGCATTGAAAATGTTTGTTTAAAGTAAATAGTATTACATAATGTAGGTACCTAATATGTGATGGCGTTGTTTCCTAAATAATGTGTTAATCTACTAAGTCACAATGTAGGCATTCTTTCAATATTTTTTGAACTTGTGATTTCTTTTATAAGCATCTATTTATTCTAGCATATTCTTGTGTAAATAAACACAGCTAAATATGAAGTTAATTTTGTCTAAATATAGTTACTTGTTTTTTTTTGTATTTAGAATAAAGGATTGTGGTATTTGTGAATTGTCATATTATGAGGGTAACATACAGAAAAGAAATGTAGGTGTACCGCCGAAAATAATAAATCACTTGCTGCTAGCCATTGAGTTTTTTGGCTCTTGCATCGCTAGTTTTGCTAGGAGGACTATGCGATGAGCTGTACAATTGCCCATAGAACTTCTCGAGCTCATTCAAAATCTCCGGCTTGGACGAAACGATGCTAACACTGTCGGTTTTTAGCTTCGTCAACAGGCTTTTCCCAATAGATAGATCTCTTGAAAAAACTTTGGAGCCCTTGTTCCGCTCTATTACGTTCTTAATACAATTAATATTATAGGACCGCAAATCGTGTCGCTTCGACTTGGAGATCTGTTTATTAGGCAAGCTGTAACTCGACATATCCACTGACAGCAGCCTCATCTCGTTGCGTTTGCCATAAGTTTGAGTGTATGGTCAGAGAGTTTCTGTGTTTTATTTTTGCGGCCAGTCTTAAAGAACTCCGACCCAACCGCGTGCACAATTTCCACCAGCCCATTGTTTAGTTTGTCCACTGTATCGCATTCGGTAAGGATTTGGAAGCGATTTTGGAGTTCCAACTAAAGCTCTCGTGTTTTGGATTTGGGCAGAACTACCATCGAGTTATGAAATTTGTATGTAAGGAGACAGGAAAATATTTTGTATATTAGAAATTAAATCGATGACACACTGTTTTTTGTTTTATTATGTCTATCCTCTAACATTTAAATATCAACACAGTTTAGTAAAAAAAAAAGACCAGAATATTTTTGTGAAAACCATATAAAATTGCAAAAAGTACAGCTCTTTCAAAAATGGCGCGAATATTTTATTTTAAATATTTCTATATTCTGATTAATAATTAAAGACCAAAATGTAAACAAAGGGGATGACAGAACTTTTTTTTAATTATGAATCTCACAGCTTCTCAGTTTTTTTAAGTCGGCTTTTCATCAAGTTCGTGAACATTATACTTAATCACCCACATACCTCGTCTCCCTTCAGCCCTTCTCACCTCTCACCCCTAACTTTAATGCTGACGATCTCCCCTGAATGCCCTTTAACTTGAGTCGCAAACTGCCGTTTTGCATCTAGTTTGCGGTTGAAGCGATTGTAACGAGCTAGGCGTAATATAATTTGATGGATTTCATAGGTAAGAAATATCAATGGCAATAGAAATATCAATGGTTCCGGTAACAATTTTATCGTACATAATAACTGTCGTATTTTGGGTGTGTTAAAATAAAGTACAGACTTAAGCGCTGTTATTATGTATTATTTGGACTTTTTGTATCTCGACATTTTTTTAATCATTTACACTGCGTCATGTACAACTCAAATAGGTACAGAACTTTTTTATGTTTTAGTTTTACTTCTATATTTACACAATCAAGAATTGTGCATGGCCCATGAGATTTGTGTGTAGAGCCTAACCCATCGAGGTTAGGTTCTAAGATTTCAGGTTACATAAAGAATCAAGAATTGTGCCTGGACATAGACAACTGCATTATTACTCACGTACTCTGCCTGGCCCATGAGATTTCTGTTTAGAACCTAACCCATAGAGGTCAGGTTCTAAGATGCGATAGTAGCCTAACGGTTCAATAGTGCAACTTAGAATCCAACAATACCGGGTTCAATCATAGGCCCCGCACCAATGACTTTTCTAAGTTATGTGCAGTTTTCCATAGCTCCGTGCTTCGGAAGGCACGTTAAGCTGTCGGTCCCGGCTATTATTGATTAATAGCAGTCGTTAAGCTATGTATGAAGCCCTCGGTGGCCTGACAAACTCTGACACCAGAGGGCAGCACTACCTCATACGACAAACACAAATAGGTTCAAAGATACCAAGGTAGAGGTTAGGTTCTGGTTAGGTATATCGAGTGCTTTACTACATCTTTTGACGTCAGCTTTCAAGATCTAAAGACATAGTTTTAAAAATTCGTAATTGTTCAAATATCTTAACTTTATCTACCCCAATCGTTCACACTCACAAACTCACATTTCCATCGCGTTCCAAGCCTTTCCAATCATAAATCACATGCCAGCGTCACTAATAGAAAAGTTAGAACGGTGCTTTTGAACGCACCTGACGCCTTTTTGAAATTAATTCGACTCACTCCGGTATTTGCCGACTTTACCCTATTTTAATGTTTGGTATTAATTTTGTTTAGAATTTGAGACTATTTATCTGCTGACGTTGAATACACGCCTTTTGTGCTTAGTTGTTATTTGATTATTTTCTGCGAGTACTAGATAGACTAGAGCTGTTCAAAAATAATTTAAACTCTTCAAAGTTTTGTAAGTGAAAACATGCAAAACATACTGGAGTTAACTTAATTGTCATGAGTGAGGCATTCGTGATGCTTACCTTGCGAGGTCTGGCTGGACATGCCTTTAAATTTGACATCTACGAACTTAATACACTGGATGGATTATGTAACTATATTACTCTCCCTATCTACCGCTTTTTTATTTCTCTCTCTCTCTCTCTATCTCTCTCTCTCTCACTTTCTCCTATTATATCACTTTTAATGCGTCTTACGTGTTCTAAATTTAAATAATGTTATTGTGATACATTTCTAGATGTTCCTAGAATAAAGGTAGTTTTTAACTTCGCTTACCTCCTATATCCTTTCTGTGTATTATGAAGTTTTGACTTGTAAACGTGCTATTATTTTGCTTATTTTCAATAAATACTTTGACTTTGCATAAATCTAATATCAGACTTAGATTGATGATACTATCATACCAAGCTATTCAAAGATAGTTGTTTATTCATATAAATGTTCATTCAAAGAAGACAACAATTAGTTTTAATTTAAGTAAGCATTCTATATAACTACCTTTTGGTTCATCTGCGTGAAGCCATAAATAACTAAATGGAAATCCATTTAGTTCAGGAACCACGGACCAAGGAGCTTTCCACGCGGGGTGTTTTAATTTCCGTTTCGGGATCGATCCCGTGGTCATCCCATACATAGAGCTTCTTAACGTGACCACTTTGTTCTCTACATTCTAATTATAATCGTTTGGTTTTGTTTGGAATTGTAAAATAATTACAAAAACTCTTGTTACCTTTTTAGGTTTGCATAATACCTACAAAATAATTATACATTTTTAGGTACCCGTCGGAGGACAACAAATTTTAACCAACTTCATTAGATGATCTTCAAGGATTTCAAGTTACTCGTATCTCTATATTAGTTTGTTTAGCTGGAATCTTGCGAGCTGAATTAGAACCACTTCCTCTTATCTTAAGATAAGAGGAAGTGGTAACAACTCCTTAAGGAATTGAATTTTTACATGTTGGTTTGGTTCCAATGACAATGCATTTTTATGGTAAGAATGACCTGAATCGACATCCAGGATTAGCTCCAGATAAAAAGAACTCTTCAACGATCAATAATAGCACAGACATGAAATTTTGTGTACGCATTTTATTATGATAGCCGGTTTTAAGTTTTACCAAGACATTATTGCTGCTCTCAGGGTTGGGTCCTGACTACTCTTGACTAGGGAACTCCTCAACGGTTAACAGCACAAATACGAAATGTAGTATAAGCATTTAATTACGATAGCCACTTCTAAATTTAACCATAACAGGGCTACATAACAGGCTTGTTTTTTTTAAATGTTTTTTAAATATACTCATTTCTAATTTATTTCATTTTACTGTGATCTTTTACACAATTTTGGAAAATCAAGTTTAGGGCTGATACCTTTGGTTTTACCCAAAAGAGATTTGTACTGTTATCATAGAAAAACTATGTTACTGCACTTTCGGTTTAATCATTACGAAAAAATAAGTTTTTCTTCTCAAACCAATAAACTGACTGACATCACGGGAACACATTTTTTTTTTTATTATATTTTATGTGCATTGGAATTGTACAATTTTATTTCCACAAGCCCTGTCCATCATCGTATGGCTGGCTATGAATCACTATTTCAATCCACCTACACTGAGATCACCAGTCCACATGAACCGCAAAAAATAAATTGATAGATGTGTCACATCACATGTTATACAAATTCGTCTTATATTTTATCTACAGACTAGACCGTGTGGTCTAGTCTGTAGATATATTTATTTATCTTACACGGCGCCGCAGAGCGCGACAAATATCCTTGCAGTAGTGTAAGTAGTGCAAAGTAATGCAAATTGTTTTTTAAAAGCTTATATTTAATTTCACTTGCATGTATGTATGTATCTATGTATTTCTGTCTGTCTTGGAATCTTGCAGTTCAAATTTCGATTACTTCCCGATTAGCTATACTGCTAAAACTTTCAGGGTAGCTCACAAACCGAATAAAATTCAAAACAAAAAACTCAAAGATATAAAAGTAACAATGCATTAAGAAAGTTAAAAAAAGAAGAGTCCACGCACGACTGCAAGCCTGTAGCGTATGGCTGTAGGTAAAATTTATTTGTCACATCTATATAATGGTGCAAACTTTGTCTTTTCTCAGTTCATTGCCCTTCCCGGCTGACTAATAGGGTAGAAAACACAAAATTTTCGGAAAACTTTAACAATAGTATAAGTTACTCGTAAATTTAACTAAACTTACTGATGTACTGATGTTCAGTGCTAACAAACAAATTCTGAATTAGCATATGTATTTGTTGTTTTAGTTGTGCTATTACTCCCTGATACCTACGCACAAAGCGTTTTGCTTCCACATTTACCCGGCGTCTCTATACGACTGATGGAACTACTTGCCGGAATCAAGAAAGTTTAAATAAAGGTTGGGACCATACCGACAAAACGAAAGTGAAGCACCCAGGATAATATGCCGATCCACTCGTACGTACAAGCCTCACACATACACCATGTTTGCTGATCGGCCACCACATTGCAACAAGATTTCGACCTTATATTTCGTGCTAATTCTGTTAAATTCTCACGAAAATTCAGAAACATTATAGTCTTGTGTGTTGAAATTGTGTCAACCACAAGTTCTTAACTCACGCACACATACGCAGCCATCATTTGCTATGCTTCACTCGTTTATTTGGCGATGTCGTCCTCGTCTTTTTTAAATCTTCTTGGCCGGAATTTAGTGATTCCCGATAGATATCACATTTGCGTTTCACGAGTGAATACTTCTAGTTAATCGAGCACCATCGTAGTGGTCAAAGGCAAGCTTATCATTTTTGTTTTTTCACAATATGTCAAGATTTCTGTTCTAACGGCTGTACTGTGTAACTGACTCTGTTACAGCCAGTAAAATAAACGCCGGTATTAACAAACTTCAGTAAGTTAAGATAACTTCTAAACAAATTAATGAATCCCGGAAGTAATTAAGCCCAATTTATTAGTAATACTATCACGACTTAACCCCATGGAGTTGTTTATTACAACCAACATGCACTCATTTATGGACAATATTCGGTGCATGGTCAATAAATAAAATAAAAGTTGATATGACTTGTGTGTTAAGGGGAGGAAAGGGAATAAAAAATATGTGGAATTCTTCTGTTTTGCGGTGAGCTTCATGCATTTGGCTTTATGTCTTTGTACTTTGTATTGTTTAATTGTGTGCTTGATGGAAAGTTAGTCCGCAAGTAATATTACTCAGGTGACAAACTGCCTCGATATACCTATGAAGAATTGAGGATGCACCCCTAAAAAGTGAAATACAATCCCTACTTCCCAATCCCTATTATCCATACCTATATATATATAAGTCTGTTTGTTTGTTTGTTTGTTTGTTTGTTTGTTTGGGGAGCTTTCACGCGATAACGGCTGGACGGATTTTGATGAAATTTAGAATGGAGATAGCTTATACCCTGGAATAAAACATTTATTTTATTTCAGAAAATTGTAATCTTACACGGGAAAACTGGAAAATGTTGATTACTCACTGTAAAGAACGGTTGTCATCACAAAATGGTTGTGGTTAACATAGAAACGAAATAGCAATCCTGTCAAAAAACTCCTGTCAAAAAGTCGCGGGCGGGAAAACTAGGTATTATAAAAGTGAAACTTTGTCTAACAAACAAACTAGCAAACTTTTATTTGGAGCGCTTACACGCATTAACGACTGGACCGACTTTGATGATACAGACGAATATAGGATAGGTAGTTTTTATCTCGAAAATATTATGTCCCAAGCGGGCAAAGCTGCGCAGTGCTAGATACACTAATAACTAATAATTTTTGAAAATTGAAATCTGCTTGTATCCTATTGTACCAAATTTTATGCATTTTAGATCAAAAGTCTGGCTGAGATAGACAAACGGACAGACGGACTGATAGGATAATTATATAACGGTTCCTCGTTGGATTACGAAACCCTGAAAAATTTACTTATAGTTTGGTAATGTTTGTTACTCTATAATTGACTAATTTGAACCAAACATTGTTATTGTGACTGAACTATAATAGTAAGATAATTTGCCTCGCACACTTTTTGTGGGTAAAAATAAGTTCTATAAACATGTACTTACATTATTTTCTGTATCATCATTAGTTTTCGCAGAACACGCCAAATAATTACTTTTATAGGCAAATATTTGATATCTTGGATTACATAATTGCAATTTACGGAGCCATCTCTAATTTTTGAAAAAATAAAGTATTGCCCATATTTTTGCTGATAATTTAGCTTTCTAGGGGTAAAAGCATTTTTTAATTAGATTAGGTATTATAAGAGTTCATCCATTACAAAAAAAAACTCTTTTTACTACTAGTGTAGAGATGAGCCTCGCCTTAACATTTCCATACAAAATGAAGAAGTTAATAATATTTTTACGACGAACACAACATGAAATAGGCGGTATCAGTTCCTGAACTATGTTGGATGCATTCCAACATATGAACATCCTTCTCGGGAAGTTCGGAATGGTATTCTATTCAATAACGGTAGTTTGATTCATAAATATAGGAAGTTGGAATTTGTTATTTTGACAGTTCGGTTGTAATTTATTAACATTTACGATATAGCGATTAAAAAACATAATGACTTCGTGAAAAATGTACAGGAAGACAGCAATGCCATCATCAACAATTAGAAAATAAGGCAAGACTGATGCGCCTCACTTTGATAAATATTTAAATTAGGCTTTTAATTTTGTCAGCTATCCAAGGGAAATTTTAAACAACCGATATGTCCTAACTGAATGCAATTACGTGATTACAAACAAAAACAAAACAATAAATCAAACAAACATTTTAGTCGAGCGATTGCATCGCGCAAATGTCAGTTAGGACACCTAATTCGACATCAGTTTGTTAGATCGCAGGTTCGTACGAAGAAAAATCGCGCGAACGAAGCACAGGTCTGCGGAATTTTTGTGACACTGCAATCGTAGAGCTGCTGGTCACACTGTGCAAAACTGGCATGGTGATTATATTAGGGTTACAACATCATCAGCGTTTTCATATCTCGATATCCAGACTTTTCACAGTGAAAGAGAGTAAGAGATAGATAAATAAAGAGGTGATGAAATGAACTTTAATATAGCTTGCGGTGAAAAAGTAGGTTATGGATATGCCGATGTCCACATGCTTTCCATCGATCGATATATTTATATTATGCAGACAGTATATAAAACAAAGTCTATCTAAAAATATACAAGAAATATCGTTATTATTAGTGATATATTCGTCAGTAGTTATGAGAATAATACTGCATTAATACTTCACAGTGGATGGCAAAGGGAATGAATAATGGCTATATTACTTGGAAAAGCACTGCTTTGACTGTACCAGTTATTTTGTCGCACTGTCTTCATTAGGTCTATTTTAATACTTTCATTCTAAGAGCTCATAACCAACTGCATTTTAGAATGAATATAACGCAAGATCCTGTAAAAACTTAACTGTCTTTTAGACTTAAATCAAATTTGTATCATTGTACAGTGTTATTGAATATCATCATATTTTTTTTGGTTATAAAATAAATCCTGCATACAAATCAAATATGTATTATGTATTTTTACTCGACTTCACAAAAGGAGTTTGTGTTCCGGTACGTTAATTATTTTTATGTTCTCCTATTTCTCCTTCAATTTTAGACTGATTTAAAAAAATATGTTTTTATTTTGAAAGCTGATCCCATATAAATTGTATCAAAATTAGTTCAGTAGTTTTTTTTAGTAAATCCATTTGATTATGTGTTAATATTGGCAATATTTCTTAACTGATTTGGATGATTGTTGTTTTATTCAAAAGGGTAGAGTTTCAGTGTAGTCTCATACAAACTTCATCAAAATTGATTCAGTAGTTTTTTTTTTTAGTTATTAGCTGTTAATCCCTATGAAGTCGATTGTTGTATCATGGTATTTTGTACAGCACTTGTTTTGCAAGATTTTTAAGGTAAGCTTTTACCTTAATACCTTAAACGGAACCCTTTTTAGGGTTCCGTTGTCAAATGCTTGAGTTGCATGTACCCCAACTCTAACTCAAAAAGTGCAGTTGCAAAATTTAAAAAATCCATTTCTGATACTGATACTGGGTACAAAACTAAGGCTCCACACCAATGACTTTTCTGAGTTATGTGCGGTTTTCCATCGCTCTGTGCTTCGGAGGGCATATTAAGCTGTTGGTCCCGGCTGTTATTGATTAATAGCAGTCGTTAAGCCATGTTAGAGGCCCTCGGGCGGCTTGACAAACTCTGACACCAGAGGCCAGCACTACCTCATTCGACAAACAACAAAAGTTAAAATCATCATCATCATTATAAGCCAGTGTCAGTCCACTGCTGGATTTAAGCCTCTTCCAAAATCCGATATTCGGGTCTTCCTTTTGAAATGCTGCCAGCCATCTTGCGTAGTTATCTATATCCATACCAATATATAAAAGTCAAACGTTGTCTGTTTGTTTAATTGGGGAGTTTTAAAGCTGGACGGATTTTGATTAAATTTAGAATAGAGATAGCTGATACTCAAGAATAAAACACAGGATGCTTTTTATCCCGTTTTTTTTAAGTTTCCACGGGAAAACTGGAAAATGTTGATTACTCGCTGTAAGGAATGGTTGCCATGGAAACGAAATAACAAGTGGTCAAAAAATATCAAGAGCATTTGTGCTCTACTACTGCATTGGTTTTTATTATCCTAGAAGAACCAGGATGCTATTTTCCGCGATAAACTGTAGTCTGCGCGGACGAAGTCGCGGGCGGGAAAGCTAGTTGCATACGAGTATGTTTGTAGCTCCACCTAGCCTTGAGGGCTCCTTGCCCTACGTTTGCCAAGTCGTTAAAAATACTACGCGACTAACATTTTCAGATTACAAGTATATCTTGGACCACCTAATTAAACCACATACCTAAACCAACGACTCCATTTAATCACCTTAATTAAGAATATGCGCAGACGTAGCTTGTAGGTAAATCGTAACTCATTTACAATTAAGCCTACGTTTCACATTACGTATTCAGGGGCTAAAACTATTTGCATAAGGTAACATATTATGCTGTATACTAACTAACTACGAGTAACTATAGCTATTAACTAAGTGTGATGATGAAACTGAATTTGTAAGTCAATGAGAGATGGAACTATCTTCTTCCTGGTATGGATGAAATCTAATAGACAAATCTTCCTTGTATGTGTGCCTAGACTTCATTACATTATTTGCATTTTTAGTTGGGTTTGTAATTGTATTGCTCCTACACAGGTTCTGGTAACTGGTTGGTGGAGTAAAATAAAATATCAAATCATTACTAAAAGGAAAAGAACAAAGATAAAGAGTGAGTATAATTAAAAAAATAAGAAGCTTTTATACAAAAGCCATATAATTTCACGAGAACCAAACGTGTGTGTCAAATTTCAACTTGAGTGGAAGTGGGTGAAATAATGATTGCAAAATTCCAGGACATACATACATACATACATACATACATAGATACATACATACAAGTAAAGTTAAGTAAAAGTTTTTAATAAAAAATACATTTATTGATAAATTCCCGTTTAAAGAAGGTTGCAAATAAAAAAAAAAGTACCTGCTGGGCGAGATCCGCTTAATCATAAATACAACTAACTTTCCCTTTCTACAGATGAAACCTAATGTAAAATAAAAAACAATTAGAGAACAAAATATATAAATATATATAAAATATTTATATAATATACATAAAATTTTACTTTATTTTATTTCTTTTCTATCCATAAATTATAGTAACACCAAATACAGCAGCATAATTAAATATACCGTAACGTAAATAAACAAAAAAATACGTTTTTGTTTGCTACTAAACTAAAATAAATCAAGCAACTAAAACAAATCATTTCCCAGGAAAACTAACGGCAAGAAACTCATAAACAAGGAAACGGAAACCAATCGATATGCATTATAAATTTATGTTATTTCGTTTGCAACCCCTTGTTTTTCCGGGAAATTGCGATCACCCCCGGGAACACAGTTGGACGCATTATGTAAACTTCGCTTGCGTAAATACTGGAGAAATGAGTTCTTTTGAAAAGCTAACAGGAAAGTTGCATCTACCGGTATTTTGAAACCTTCCGCCTGCAGCTTTGTCGGTCATATCCAATGAATTTATATGTACGTTGTACGCAAGTACATAGAACTTCCTTGGTTGTATCATGCTGATGGTTGAAATGAAGTGACGAACCATACCATGGTTGTATAGTAAAAACATGTCCGAAGTAAAAAAATATTTTTTATTGCAAGCGAATCTTTCACATCCTTAATTATGAGAATCCATAGAGGAACATCTATTTAGCTCCTCTTTAAAATTTTATCATGGCTCTAGCCAATGGGAACTCTTGTATACCTTAATATTGTTTAATAAGACAACAAAATTAAATTCCAAAAGATTAATTTCATATCTTTATTTTATTATTTTTTACCACCGTTCTTAATTTATTTAAGTTAATCCTCTCCATGCACGTTTGTCTGGAAGAGATCGCTTTAAGCGATAATACCTCCAATTGTAACATGTTTTTGTTAGATTAAGTTTATTAATTGTTTCAATAAAGAGTTCATCTATCTATCTATCTATCTATCTTGAAGTAAAAAAGTCTAAAACTTTCCGGAGATCAATTTTATGCTGATATTTTCTACATGTGCCTACACTACCTACCAATAACGTTTAAACAAGTACCACATCAAAGTAGAAAAAAAAACGACTGCCCTAACATTTTTTTTTGTATCCTTTGTTACTCCGGATTATATAAGGATTCTAACGATATCCCATACATCTAAATCTGTTCAGGCATTTAAAGGTTATGGTGGAAAAAATAAACTCACATACACACGTATACATACATATACATACATAGGTATATACACGTGAACCCTGAAAACAAAACACTCCAATTTTGAGCTGTCGACACACACACGAACGGATGTGGAACTTTAGCGTTGTGTAATCCGTGTTTTTTAAACATTCTCGAAAGTTAAACACCCAAGTTACGCACACACTTACACCATGTTATGCTGATTGGCCGCCACATCTCAGCAAGATGTCGACCTTTTTAGTCGTGTTAATCCTGTGAATTTCTCACGAAAAATAAATAACATTGCTGTCTTTTGTTATGAAATTGTGTTTCAACCACAAAACACCACATATTATTCACTCACGCACACATACGCAGCCGCCTTTTGGTATTCTTCACTCTTATGTTAAGAAATGTAGACTCTGTCTTCTTTTAACACCTACTTCATAACTGCTATACTAAATACCTTGGCTTCAGGATCAGGAGTCTACCAAAAGATTCGTGAGAAGATAGACGTGGGAATAAATCAAAACGGATATTTTTCTTTTCTATTAGCAAATCTTAGTTTGGATTAGGTGGTCTGGTCTCTTTATAATCGACTTCCAAAAGGAAGGGGTTATCAATCTAAGATCAGAGGGTCGACAACGAAACGGAGAGTATTCCCAACTTAATAGAATCATCCATGAAGATCTAGATGAAGAATCCATTACACTGGTTCAATATGGGTTAGTGGTTGTCATAGACTTTGACAGTTTCCCCACGTCAACATTCGCTGAAAACGGTAAATGATCGCTTTTACCATTAAAAATGTTGCCTACTATTATCTAAATCATCCGTATAACATTGAAGTACCTTCTATTTCCGTTCACCCTCAACTCTAGGGGAAGTATCGATGCTCCTAAATAGCATTTCTTTAATAAAACGGTGCATTATTAAATTTCCAACGTTTGATGTTCCGGAATAAACAACATCCCGTTATTTGACAAAACTTTGTGTTTTTTTTCTGTTTTTGCATTTTTAATGTTCAGATGGGGAGGGATTGGCTGTTTATCTATACTGCTATGTTTTTTAATGTTTTTGGCTATAAAAATTTCTTTGAGGGTCTCTATAACTGTCTTGAAAATATTTCTAGGAATTAAAAATAACCCAACAAGCAAAATAACATCGTACAGTCAATTGGATACGACTTTTAGTTTAATAAAACAACATCTTCACACACATTTTCTAACTAGCGGATTTAACTAAAGTCGTACATTATGCCTTAATTGTAATCCTATTTTTAACCGTCACTTTAAAATTATCAAAGTGTAGAGAGTACTTACTCTACCCAAAAAAAATACATTTCAATAAATAACACATAAACGTTACATAACTGACATTTATCTCCCTCCCCCCATCAGATCCATTAGGGACGCATTTCAAATGCATTAAAAACATTCAAAACAAAAGAGTAAAGCCATAGCTGGCTCATAGCGCTTTACGACACTTATTTTGGTCCATTCGTGTGCCGTTATTTTGGGCTATTTTGTCACTTGGGCCACTTTGTTCAATAACGGATATTAGGTCAATTAAACATTTTTAGATTAGGCTAAGTGTTTTGATTTTGTTAAGAGTAGTTTTGTATGAGTAGATATTATATATTATAGTATTCTGTCAAAAGTGTCTAAAAAATATAGCTCTTATTTTATTCGTTTAGAATAAAAATACGTTTAGATAGTGTTTTTTTTATATTGTTAAGTACTACCAGACAGGCCCTGACAGAATGGCAGAATGGCGGCCACGTATAGGACAACGCAGTCGCGGAAGATCCTTGGCACGATGGGTCGATGACATATAAAATTGGTAGGAAAGACCTGGCCAAGAGTTCAAAAGGCTCAAAACCGGGATGAATGGCGTAAGAGGGAGGAGGCTTATGCCCTGCAGTGGGCGGAAATGAGCTGTATATGATGATGATGATGATGAAGTACTACAAAAGTTTTTTTTATATGTTACTACTATTATAAACGCAACAATCTGCACGTAAGTATGTTTGTTGGCACTCATCATCTTCTTTACCAATTTTCATCAAAATTCCTTCAGCAACCATCAGCAGTTGCTGAAGGGATTTTGATAAAAATTGGTAGGTATAGTTACCTACTTTAAGTACTGGAATAACACAAGAAGTATTTTTGTTCCGGAAAAATGGCCACGTGGGGAAAGCCGTAGGGCGCAGACAGTGAATATTATCTATCTTTATATTATTGACTTTTAAGTGGAATTGATTATTTTAACATAAAAACTGTTCCCATTTTTTTTCCAATTAACCTATGATAAGTACGTATTCAAAATTATAATTATTATAGGTACTATAGAACCCTGTGAAATAAATGGGCCTAAAATTCAAACACACTACACTACGCATGTATTTTTTCTGTGCAACATTTCAAATCAATCACGATACCCTCTAATAAAATATAACCTAACGACGACGGCCCATTGGCGAAACGCGATATTTCTGAAATTCGATAATCTGCGCCCGAACGAAAAATATAGCTACCCGCATTACAATCTCTAATTTCGTCAACATTCTATTGTTCAAGTAATAAGGTTCAAAATCGCTAGAGAGCAGTTTGTCAACCCGGGAAATGGGCGACTGTATGGATCGTATTAGCCTTTCCCACGTTGCTTTATATCACATCAAACATTCTGCCATGCATTATGGTAATAGAAAAAAAAGAGAAGAAATTATCGTTGGCTACTTTGCATAATCCACGAATGACAGCTTGACATTAAGTTGTCTGTTTACATTGCTAACGTCTTGGAACTCTGTTTAATCAAAAATAAACTTATTATTTACTACCATAAGATTGATTCAACGTGAAAACGTAAGTTGGTAAGTTGTTAACGGTCACGCAAGTGATGTGACAGTGTAAGCGGTCGATTTTTGTTTATTTTCTTTTTATTGAGTTGCAGTGTTTTGATTGCAGACGGCAGAGTGTAAGTATTTATGTGCTACTAGTTATGCGGGAATTTTGTCGGTATGAATCATTTCTCTTGGAGGAATTTATGTGGGACAAAATTTCACCTCAAGAATAACCAGGAGGCGTGAAGTGAAGAGTCACCTCAATGAAGGCGTTATTACGCTGGAAGAAAGTGAATAAATTCAATGAAAATCACGCTTAAAATGGACATGAAATTCACAAACTTAATTAAGATGGAAATTTAAAAGGGCATATTCATTGGCTAAGCATTGATCTAATGTTTATTATATTTACATCACAAACATTCAATGAATCCATTAAAATCAATGAAGGAACACATCAAAGCGAAAAAGTGTGGTAGGCCTTTTACGCAAGAGGTTGCCTGGCGAAGTATTACACCTTTCTCAGATATGCAACCACCAAGCAGTAATGTGTAAACACTTCTGTGTTTCGGTTTGAAGGGCAATTTTTCAGCGAAATTACTGGGCAATGAGACAACATCCAAAATCTCAGGGTGAAGAGCGCAGTGCAGTGACGCGCAAGATTTTGAAACCAAAGTTCTGGGTGGCACTGCAACTGTTATGGGCAGGCGTGACGCTTAAAATCAGACGAGCGACCTGCCCGTCTCGTCACTCAAAGAAATAAAAAACAACTCTCTTACTTCACATTTTTTATACATGATAGGCAAACGATTGACCATGATTTCACCTGATGGAAAGTGATAATGCGGCCAAGGTGAAGCATACTAGTCTAGAGATACCTGTTACCTGTTGTTATCTGTGTTGTTTTCTAGACTTGATGAAACCCAGGTTGTATTTATCGGGAAAATAATACGCAGTGAGGTGTTACATTACGTTGCTGAAGTATTAATTATGTACGTACTAGCTGTGCCCGCGGCACTGCGCGCCGCAATAGCCGCATGGTAATTTTAAGTAACCTATGTTTTATTCCAGGTCATTAAATACGAAAATTCGACACATGACCAAAATTCCTTCTTTTCATTGGGTTGAGAATATGAAGTACACCAGATAATATACATGAGACTTGATAATTTTGATAAATTAGTAGTCATTGGAATCGTCTGATCTCGAGAATGGCATGTAATAATGAATGTGAAAAAATCCAATATGACTGCCGATAAGTGTCATAAAATTCAATATGGCTGCCAGTAGACACCATATTGTCTAAAAAATAAAAAATAATAGTTTAAAAAACTAAAAAACACGCTTTATATAGAAAACCTAACTAAAAATAGAAAATAAATTTAAATAGTGTAAATAAGAAAAAAATGATTTATTTCAAAAAAATCGTGGGGTGCATGGGTCAATAGTTATAAATATTTCATTGACAGATATGAGAAGAAGGATTATCATTTCGATAATATCTTAAAAAGCACCCCACGCTTTTTTTGAAATAAAACATTTTTTACACCATTAAAACTTATTTACACCATTAAAACTTATTTTATATTTTTTAGTTTGGTTTTCTATATAAAGCGTGTTTTGTAGTTTTTTTAAACTATTATTTATTTTCTACTTTTTAGTTTGGTTTATTTATAAGAGCGTTTTTTTTTTTCGAATTATTGCATTGTCATCGGTCTTTGACAGGTGTGCAAAATTTGAATGAAATCTGACCGTTTAAAGTGGGTCAAAATAGCGTCCAAAGGAGTCGGTTACAAACATACAAACATACAAGTGAAGCTAATATAAAGCGTATAATAATGGCTTAAACTAAATGGCTTTCCGAAAATTACTTATAAAAGATGAAAATCACCAGAGGTTATATTATTGTGTAACTAGCTATACCCACGGCTTTTCCTGCGTGATCATTTCATTTAAAAGTAGCCCATACGTGTTATTCCCGGACCAAAAGTACTTATAAAGTACAACCATACCTACTACATTTCTTCAAAATTCGTTCAGCCGTCAAATAGTTTTTTTATCGATTGCTCAGCATCTAATCATCAGATTAAGATACCAAGTAACCCAGTTTTTAAGTCAAACCCTAAGCTTTACAACAATGAAACCGCATCGCAATCAGTCTAGTAGTTTTTACGTGATGCACGAACAAACATACAAACAAACAGACAGTTTTTTTACATATTCTTATTCAGTAGCTTATTTTGAGTACCCTAGACCATTTTCTTTTGTTAGTTATCTTCAGACAGACATCTACAGACTTTTTCGTACATTTTGTTTTATTTTAAGCATAATTTTTTTTATTGTAGTTTATACGAACACTAAAAAGAGGTTAAGAAAATTAAAAAAATACATATAAAGTGATCTATATAGAGACGGGAATAAGATTAAAATAGAAAAATAGATGCAGTCAATGATGATGTTGATGTCTTCAATTACTATAGTTGTTTGCTTGGTCCAAGTGATAACTTGAACAGAAATGTATGATGTATGCTTTTATGAAACATAACACCTTTTTTCTCCTAAAACTCATCACACTCACTAGTTGTCTATTTAACTCAGCACTCGGAAATATCAATTGCTCCGGTTTCCTTTAAACCCGATACAGTGAGTGACAACGTGCGCAAGAGCGAGTATGCCTGTTGCCAATTAGTGGGGGCGACTGACAAATGCGCGTGAGTCGTATGACACATTGCGGGGTAATGTCGCTCGCTAAATGTGAGGCAAGATCTTGTATGAATTATATTAACCAAGAAAGAATATGAAAAATGAGTTACTGACTTCCGCTCTTAATTTGAAGAAAACTATTTTACATTACATTAAATATTAGTTGTGCGGCTTTTCCCGCCTTAATTCTTCTGGGATAAAAGAATCCTATTTTCCAGGACCAAAAGTATCTTTTTTATCCTAATTCAGTCTTCAAATCGTCTTTTACTTTTATCTAACAGTGAACAAAGAATCAAAGTGACGCATAATAATCTTGTTTCAGCTTGTTATTGTTATTTTAGTCTTCTTGAGCATTTTTTTAAATATCTTATTTTCCAGACTTTTGTTACTTGCTATTTCAATGCGAATTAGAATATACCTAGTTTGTACCAATGTAAATTAGTTAGGTGTCTAGGTAACTGTAAAGCTATCGCTGAAATTCATGACAGTTGTAAATGTAATACTTACAGTAATCATGCGCGAAAACATGAATAGTGTCGTACAATACAAAAAAATAAAACCCCGCTTTTAGAAATGCCATTAAACAATTCGGGCAATATTGGAAAGGTTAATAATTAGTATAGTACTTAGTTGAACATTTATTTGAAGAAACAGGATTATAAATTGCTGTTATTCCATTAGGTATAAGTCTTTAAACAAGTTTTGTTAGTTTCTAACGTTAATATTATTAAATTTACTTATATATAATATTCTACATGAAATCGAAACTATGTTTGTGTGAAAATGTTACTTTCTGCGTCTCATTATAGGTACAATATCTGAAAGACGGCCCTTACTCATGAGTAAGGGCCGTTTGACTTGATCGAAATAATAACCAAGGTATTAATATCAAACGTTTTCTCATCCCCAGTACTTCAAACCACACGCACGCTACGTTTACTGTGATAAATGAGCAAATCCCGAAGTGTTCTTGCGCACCGGGACAGACAGACAGAAGCAAAGCGACATTTAGTTTTAATTTAACACAAGCTGCTTTAAGGTAGACTTTATAACAGGGCGGCTACGTGTGTCTAATAAACTTGATAATTATAAGTGTATATTAGCTTATGCCCGCAATATCATCCACCGACTCATTTAACGCAATTATAATTATTTCAGGTCCTTTACCAGGGTTCAAAATATCTCCATACCAAATTTCATCAAAATCGGTTCAGTTTAGTCGTGAAAAGGTAACAGACAGAGAGACAGAGTCAGGTACTTTCGCTTTTATAATATTAATAACTAGTGACCAGTCCCGACTTCGCACGGGTGTAATTAAGAAATAAATGTAGTTATCGCACACTAGACCTTCACTCCGCTTCGAGGGACGGCGGCGGTGGCTCGTCTTACTTGCCGGCTCCACTCTCGCTACTTTAAGGTCTCGTATGCTTGTATTGTATAGGTATAAAAACATTCCGTAAAAATAATCTAAGTGATGGTGAAAACCGCATTAAAACCCGTTGCGTAGTTTAAAAGATCTAAGGGTACCTACCGATAGCGGGAAGCGACTGTGTTTTATCAATCTATATTGATCTTGAACATTTATCGTCATTTTTCAACAAATTAACACAAAACAATATTTAAGTATACCTATAAACCTTCCTCTTGAATCATTTATTTCATTTATTAATGCCAAAATGTAGACAGACAGGTGTTACAAAAAGTCTTATTAGGAACTAATACATGTGCCCTGTCAGGGCGCTGCACTCATGAGTGGAGTCACAATATATTAATTCTAAGTATAATTAAACAAAATAACATTTCAATTAAATTCCCTCCTATACTCTATCTATTGATGAAAACCACATTAAAACCCGTTGCGTAGTTTAAAAGATTAAGCATTACAGAGAGACGGACGCGGGAAGCGACTTGGTTTTATACTACGAGTATATGATGAAGTACCTACATAATAATAAAAAAGGTATTCATAGTATGCATTTACTTGCTATAAGTTATGGGAAATAATAATCAATCTCGTTAATGTCAATAGCCATAAAAAGTCATTACTCAAAATTCAGTAACTATTCAATCCATTTATTTTTATTAGTAAGTATACCAGCACAAATTCTTTAATTATATGTTAATCAAAAATTAATAACAAGAGAAGACACAAGAGGGATTATGTTTTAGTGAACTATGATTTAATGGTCTATTATTAACTAAATCCTCGGAGAATATTATAATTTATGTGACTATACTTTTATTATTACCTAATGTTAATTATATTTTATTCCTCGGATGATATAATTGTACATTTGAAATAAAAAATCAAATAGAACCTAAACTATAAGAAAAAATATATTAAACCCAAACTAATAATCAAAAAATAGTTTCCTATCGCCCAGGAGGACCTGCGGAAGGCGGCCACAGCTGTAATAGTATGAGAACAGCCAAAGCCCGGGGTCTGTGGAATTCACTGGGAGAGGCCTATGTCCGTCCAGTAGTCAACGAATACAGGCTGATGATGAGAACTCGTTTTTAGCCAGCTGTACTGTTCGGTCGCCAACAAAAGTTGTTGGGGAAAAAGATGGCAATGATCAATTACCATCCGTTTTTCCAGTCCAGTTGGTCAGAGACATCGAACTAGGATAGGATCCCAAATTTTGAATGAAAACCTAGTGTCGCTTGCATATATTGCATAAGATTGGACGGGAAATTTATATTCAGCACAAAACTTTTTTTTTTTTTTTATTTTTTTTTTTACCTAAGGTTTTTACACAACACTAAACATATTTTATTAGATAGTTTTACTACTGCGCAGAGGCCATTTTTCCAAAGACAACGGACGCTTAGATGACAGATAATTTACTCTATGGTATTATCAGTGTATCTAAAGTATTGTTACGAGCTGGGGTTCGGATAAAATTAATGTACGCTAATAACACCAAAAATTAACACCTTTATTCGAAAAACCACAAAAAGAAATTAATCCAATAAATAACGCTCAAACACTCTTTAACTTGACTGTACACTCTTATCAATTATCACTGAATACTTGCTTCGAATCGCTATGATCGTTTCGTTCCGAAAGCCAAATCAGTACTGTCCCAGGCAGTCGATGCGCGCTCTATTTATACCGCGACGGGCGTTTCGAGAAGGTACTCGTTACTACTCGTATGTACTAACAGTAGTCGGTAGGTATTTGAACTTTCAAGGTCGGCGGCGCCTTTGAGTTGCCGCGCCGCGCCGCGCCTGTAGGTACTTAAGGCCGGCGGCACCTTTGATGTCGCCGCGCCCGTAGGTATATACCTACCGCGCGCTCTGGAAACTTTTGTAGGTACCTACGCTCTACTAGTGTGTTCCAGAATGTTCCTTTAAATGTAGGTATTGCGTCATTTTAGTACCTACTGTTTTTCTAAGAATCGACCGGCGTAACACTACCCCCTCCTAAGACATGCTCGTCCCGAGCAGTGTTAGTCCCGTAATATTGGGCCAGTCGATCAACATGAACAATTTTAGGAGCACTTCTCTGCCCCTTTTGAATCCGGTAAGTGACGTCGTTTATCTTGGTCACAACGCGGTATGGTCCGTCCCATTTCGCTTGCAACTTTGGGGACTTCCCTTTGCTGCGCACTGGATTATGTAACCAAACAAGTGAATCTGCGCCAAATCCCAGATTATTCAATTTCCGGTCGTATCGGGTCTTCATCTTTTCAGACATTTGTTGTCCCGATTCTCTGACTTGTTGATAAACTTCATCCATCTTACAGCGCAAGTCATTTGCGTAATCTGTAACGCTGCGTGGAGAATCCGGTGGAATGCCAGTTATCAGGTCTGCAGGCAACCGCAATTCTCTTCCGAAATTCGCGAAGGCAGGAGTGACTGTTGTACTCTCATGAACTGCACTTCGGTATGACAAAAGAAACGGCTGGATGTGCTTGTCCCAATCCCTTTGCCTGGTTTCCACCACTTTTGCTAGATATCTCTCCAAGGTCTGGTTGAATCGTTCTACCATTCCATCAGATTGTGGGTGATAGGAAGTTGTTCTGGTTTTATGTGCACCCATTACTCGGCAGGTCTCCTGGAACACTTGTGACTCAAAATTCCGCCCTTGATCGCTGTGAATTTCAAGGGGTACTCCAAAACGACAGAAGACTTCGTGAACCAATTTATCTGCCACTGTAGTAGCTTCTTGGTTTGGAATGGCGAATACCTCCGGCCACTTAGTGAAGTAATCCATGACGACCATGAAATATTTGTTCCCACTGTCACTCACAGGGAACGGTCCCGCAATGTCAAGCGCTATTCGTTCCCATGGAGCCCCGACGTTATACAGCTTTAATGCCCCTCTGCTGCGTGTGTAGGGTCCTTTTACAGCTGCACAACTAGTGCATTTGCGGCACCAATTTTCCACATCATCTCGACAATGGATCCAGTAGAATCGCTCACGTATCTTTAACAGGGTTCTTTTGATGCCCATGTGACCTCCTGAACATCCATCATGGTAGAGTTGCAGAACATCAGGTACCTTGACTTTAGGGACAACCATTTGTAAATGACAGTGATCTCCTCTAGCATTTTCCCATTTGCGTCACAGTACCCCATCGTGGATAGCCAAACTGTCCCACTGTGCCCAGTAACTTTTTGTTGCTGTGCTCATTCTCGCAACATCACTCCATTTAGGTTTAGGTGCACTGGTTTTAACCCACTCAAGAATTGGCCTGATGTCTGCATCCTCTTGTTGTGCAAGCTGCAAGGCTTTCTTCCACTCATCGCTAAGGTCCGTTCTCAGCATTCTGACAGGTACCGCTTCTTTGGCCTCTTGCCTCACACAATGCTTGCAACTCTCTGAGCAAGGTCTCTTTGACAAGGCGTCCGCGTTACCGTGAGATCTGCCACTGCGATGCTCAGTTTCGAAGTCAAACTCTTGCAGCTGTTCAATCCATCTTGCCACTTGTCCTTCAGGGTTCTTGAACTGGAGCAGCCATTTCAATGCAGCATGATCGGTTCGCAGATAAAATTTGCATCCCAGCAGATATTTACTAAAATGCTGCAGTGTTTTTACCACAGCGAGTAACTCCCTTCTTGTGACGCAGTAATTACGTTCCGGCTTGGACAAGGATTTGCTGAAGTAAGCAATTACAACTTCCTGGTCTCCTTTTCGTTGAGATAGCACACCGCCAATACCAGTATTACTCGCATCTGTATCTACGATGAATCCATTCTCGGTGTCAGGATAGCCAAGAATTGGTGTATCGCACAGACGTTTCTTTAATTCTTGGAAAGCGGTGTCACAGCTCTCATCCCAACAGAAGGACCGCTTCTCCTCAGTGAGTTTGTGCAAAGGCTTAGCAACATCAGCGAAGTTCTTCACAAACCGTCGGTAATAAGAACACAAGCCCAAAAATGCTCTGACCTCTGTTTTGTCTTTCAGAGCTGGCCACTCCTTGACCGCGATGATCTTCTCTGGGTCAGTTTGCACCCCTTCTTGTGAAACCACGTGCCCCAAAAAGTTCACTTGCCTTCTGAAAAAGGAGCACTTTTTCGGACTCAACTTCAGATTAGCAGCCCGAATTTTTGCCATCACACGTTCCAGGTTTCGTAGGTGGTCTTCAAACGTGCGCCCCACGATGATGATGTCATCCAAATAAACGAGACATGCGTCTCCAATCAACCCTGTGAGTACCAGCTCCATCAACCTTTCAAAAGTTGCAGGAGCATTGCACAATCCAAATGGCATTACATTAAATTGCCATAGACCCTTCCCCGTAGAAAACGCTGTTTTCTCTTTGTCCTTTGGGTCTATCTCCACTTGCCAGTAGCCACTCTTCAGGTCCAGCGTTGTAAACCATTTCATCCCCGTCAGCGTATCCAGGGTGTCGTCGATCCTTGTTAGGGGATAACTGTCCTTCTTGGTGACATCGTTGAGCCGACGATAATCTACACAGAAACGTAAACTGCCATCCTTCTTTTTGACCAGCACCACAGGAGCGCACCATGGACTGGATGAAGGTTCTATTATGCCGTCCTTCACCATCCCGTCAATCATGGTTTCCACCTCCTTTTCTCTTGCAACTGGCAGCCTCCTTGGTCTTTGACGGATCGGTAACTCGTTCCCTGTGTTTATCTTGTGCTGAACTAATCCCGTCTTCCCAATGTCAGCATCATTTGAAGAAAAGATGTCCGTGTACCGAAGTAACATCTTCAAAGCCTTCGCAACTTCCTCTTTGGAAAGATCCTTTTGGCAATCTTCCAAAAGTTCCGACACATTAAATGCGCCATTATGTTTAACGCAACTGGATGATTCTTGGCACTGTCGCATCCAATCTACTTCCTCGCAGGTACCCATCCACGTCCCTTTGCTAATGACACGTACTTCATTAGTTGGGTTCAATACGCGCACTGCTGAAATGTTGGTGGCCCTCACCAAAGTCTGTGCCACCACCCAAGGTTGATCATTTTCCGATTTTTCTAGTAGTACGCATCGATATTTTTCCGTAGGATCACGTGGCAGACTCACTGGCACAATGGTTTCAGACCTGGGAGCAAGGAGTATTTTCTTAAGGCAGTAGATTTTTCCCGATGTTCCTCCTTCCATGAAGATTTCCTCGCTGCCGCATTTCAAAATTCCTTGCTTCACGTCGATCTCACAATGATGTTCTCTCATGAAATCCAAGCCAAGAATGCAATCATCGACTATGTCGGCCACGATGACTTTATGTCGAAAAGTCCTTTCACCGAGTTTCATCTCTACCTGCTTTTCGCCTTGGACGGGTATGTGCTGACCAGTAGCTGTTAGTAGTCATAATTGGCTTGCAGTTCCCGTAGAAGTCCCCAAGAACACTATTTCTAAGCTTGGAACTGATCACGGTTCGAGAAGCACCCGTGTCTTAAGTCAGTTTACATGGTATCCTGTTGACTTCACCCTTGATGATCAGACTGTTCCCGTCGTGAGCTTGCGAGATTGAAATTCTGGGGGCTTTCTCAATACCAGCCAGCACCCGCCCCACGGTCCTGGCGTTTACTCGTTTCCCTGGGTCTGTTCAGTGGCGTTGCTGACCACCCGCACTTGCTGAGGCCAATCTTCCCTGCCATCAACTCGTCTCGGGCAGTTGAATCTCAGGTGGCCCTTCTCTCCACACTTGTAGCATCTGAGACTAAACTTAGGGCGAGTGTCACGGGGAGGAGATGCCATAACTTCCCTGATGCGGTAAGCTCGAGGATCTTGTCGGACGGCCTCCACCTCCAAAGCATGGGCCATGGCATCCTTAAGGGATTCGTGATGCCCAAGCCTTACAGCAGATCTCACTTCCATGTCGCGTATCCCATCGATAAAGGCTTGGATCAAAACCCCGTCGATGAGTGCAGAAGAGGACTGGTACGCTTTTCGAACCAGCTTTTCAATTTCGAGAGCCCACTGTTGTAGGTTCTCACTATTCCGCTGAGCCCTGTCCTTTAACTGAGCACGAAACACGTGCTCCAGGTGTGCGTCACCGTAGCGAGATTCCAATGCTTCAAGCAGCTGTTCGTAGGTGATATCCTTTCCAAGGGCCTCGAGTACAGTAAGGGCCTGGTCACGAAGGCCCAGTGTGAGTGCAGTCATGGCCTGCGCTTTACTTCATCCGTTCGCCTTGACAACGGCCTCTAACTGGATCTTATAGGCCGACCACGAAGAGCTTCCATCAAACGGCGGCACTTTGAAACCTCGCGCTGAAGACGCAGTAACAACAGGAGCTGAAATTCTGCTTCCAGATTTCAGTATCCCCAAAGCTTTCTTCATGTCTACAATCTGGGCTTCAGTTTCAGAGATACGGCTTTCAGTTCCAAAGATGCGGCTTTCAGTTTCGGAGAAGCGTTTTTCATGAAGATGTACCTGCTCTTTTACATCTTTGAGTTCCTGACCAAAAGTTGCATGCAGGTCTTTTATGAGGAGAGTCTGTTCTTCCTGTCGGCGAGTCTGCTTCTCTTTGTCACGAAGCAACTGCTCCTCTAGCCGACGAGCTTGCTCCTCTTGTCTGCGAGTCTGCTCCTCTTGTCTGCGAGTCTGCTCCTCTCTGTCGCACTGCAACTGCTCTTCAAGTCGTCGGGTTTGCTCCTCCTGCTTGCGAGCCTGCTCCTGGAGCAATGCCATTAAGCCCGAAAGGTCAAATGAAGACGGGGCTACAGGAGACGGAAAATCTGCAGATGGACCGGTGGATGGTCCGGCGGCCGCGGCGGCGTCCAATTCCGTGGTTGGTTGACTCTCACCACCAGGCGCTCGTAATGGCGAACCAAACCGTCTTTCGTCCACCTCCCTCTCTCGTTGGCTTCTCGTTCTCATGCGGTCTGTCTCCTGCTTTGGTGTAGCCGGCATTATTTTATCCCACTTCTGACACCAAATTGTTACGAGCTGGGGTTCGGATAAAATTAATGTACGCTAATAACACCAAAAATTAACACCTTTATTCGAAAAACCACAAAAATAAATTAATCCAACAAATAACGCTCATGTTTGAGCTAACGCTCTTTAACTTGACTGTACTTATCAATTATCACTGAATACTTGCTTCGAATCCCTATGATCGTTTCGTTCCGAAAGCCAAATCAGTACTGTCCCAGGCAGTCGATGCGCGCTCTATTTATACCGCGACGGGCGTTTCGAGAAGGAACTCGTTACTACTCGTATGTACTAACAGTAGTCGGTAGGTATTTGAACTTTCAAGGTTGGCGGCGCCTTTGAGTTGCCGCGCCGCGCCGCGCCTGTAGGTACTTAAGGCCGGCGGCACCTTTGATGTCGCCGCGCCCGTAGGTATATACCTACCGCGCGCTCTGGAAACTTTTGTAGGTACCTACGCTCTACTAGTGTGTTCCAGAATGTTCCTTTAAATGTAGGTATTGCGTCATTTTAGTACCTACTGTTTTTCTAAGAATCGACCGGCGTAACACTATTGATAATAGCAACATCAAGATTCCTGGCCGTTGTATTGATTATTGATCTCAACAGCATATTCGAACGACACATTGTCTTAGTTGATGCACGGATTGCACAAATACTGTTCGTCACGTTTATTACTATTTTAAAAGCTTTTAAATAACTTCACTTGTATCTATCTATTTTTGCATGTATCTATGTATTTATTTTGTCTATCCTGGAATCTTGCAATTCAAATTTCGAGCACTTCCCGATTAGCTATCTGGCTGAAATTTTCAGGGTAACTCACAAAACGATGACAATGCAATAAAATAAAATATAGAAAAACAGAAAAAAAACTTTATAATTTTAAAAGGGAAAAGCCGAAAAGAAGGTCCTAAAGAAAAAAAATAAGAAAACTTAAAAATGTTAAAGTTACAAAGCAAAAAAATATAACCCGTAAAACCTTTTTTTTTAATTTATATTTTTAAATTATCCTTACTAAAATCTATAAACGCCATTCGTATATAATTTATTATGGGATATACGGATGATTTCCTTACGCGCCTTTACGAAATTTGATATGTACATTGGGATATAATCTCAGCGCGCCCGTCACGCTAGCTCATACTTATCTATGGTCATTATAATTATTACTGTTAGATATGCGTCACGATTATGACGCACTGTTCTAAGGTATACCTTTACACAAACTGCTTTACATACGGATGTCTTAATGAGTAACGAACACAATACCGAATTTTGTGAATGTTTCTCGTAAATCTTGTGATGTAAATTTATTCGCTGTCTTGGATGAAAAATTGGTTTGTAGTTTATTAAATGTAGTTGGGTGAGGTTGTCGCAAGCCCGTGAGACAATGTAATGTAACTTTGTATTTTTTTTCTATTTAATTTAAATTGTGTGCATCAAGAAGTTTTATTAATCGAAAGTGCTACTTGTTATTGCAGCCGTAATTGTTATTGTTTGCCATTTTGTTTGCAGTCTATTGACTGCAAAAAAAATGGTATGAGAAATGGCGTCTGGTTGTCGCCATATTGAATTTTGATTACAGTCATGTCATTAGTGACACTGACATAAGAATCATCAAAATGGTTCCACACGTTTGGTCACACATGAATATACGTACAGACATATCATCGTCATCATCATCATCATCATTTCAGCCTTAAAGTCCACTGCTGAACATAGGCCTCCTCCAAAGAGCACTACGACGAACGGTCTTGTGCCGACTCCATCCACAGACTCCGTGCGATGGCTACAATGTCGTCCGTCCAAAATGTGGGGGGGCTACAACTTCGTCCGACAAACGTGTGGAGGGTTTCCCTACACATCGCTTGCTTGTTCGTGGTCGCCATTCGAGAACCTTTATTCCCCAGCGGTTGTCGGCTCTGTTGAATAAAGGCTGGTAAACACATTACCGTTTTTTGCGTTGCGCAGTCTGGTCAAAAATATGGAGTCTACACAGCCAAGCAAACGTGTAAAGCGTGGCAAATGGCGGCTGCGTATATGTGTGCGTAAGTGGTGATGCATACGTTGCAGGCAGATAACTTAATCTAACTTTTAGTTAACAATTACTAAACAATTAACTATTTACTAAACGGCACCAGTCAGTTAACTGCCTAAATCATATTTAGCCATTATATCAAACAGCTGGGTAAACGACTTGGATAGGTAACATGTAACTACTTGCCTAGCCTTAAGCGCCGTTTAACTAGTGGCCTGAATGATATTAAGCCATTTAATGAAATTTATAAATATTCGTCTGTTTGTTTGATGGAATTGCGTATTTTTTGTTACAATTGTCACCCTATTGTATGGAGTGGCCAGAGCAATCAGCCAGCCAGTTCAATAAATATTGTATTAGACGCTACGGCTGAATATCATCCAGGCAGTTAATTGAACGGCGCCGTTCAATTAAAACGCTAGACAATTAATTGAACGGCTATCAGCCCGCGACAAACACAATTACATCACAATAGATGTTTTTTTCGTGAAATTTTGATGGATTTAACACGTCGAACAAGATCGAGATCTTGCTGTGATGTGGCGGCTGATCGGCATAACATGATGTGTGCGTGAGGCTTGTACGTACGAGCGGATCAGCATATCGTAGAGTCACCTTAGTCCCACAAGGCCCCTTTACCATATGGCACACGTTCTGCCGAACACCTGGATCACAGATTAAATAATAGTAACTTCATACCTGTATATTCAATGTGTCAACACCAAACGGCTCAAATTATGTAACCACTACCACAGTACATATTAGTATCCTTTGTTTATTTGTTTGTCGTATGATGTAGTGCTAGCCTTTGGTTTCAGTTTGTCAGGCAGCCCATGGGCCTCTGACATAGTTAATGACTGCTATTCATCAATATCTTGCGCCCCAAAGCACGGAGCGATGGAAAACCGCACATAACTTCAGAAAGTCAATAGAGCCTAGGACCGAACCCGGTATCGTTGGATTCTAAGTTTTACTATTGAACCGGTAGGCTTCCATGGCTTTTTTAGTATCCTTTATGATTTGTGTACTGTGCCACTACCGAAGTTAGGATACTCTAGCTTGAGCTGCTCTGTCGAAGCAGCCATCACGGCGCCCAGCCTTTCTGCGTGTCAGAAAGCACCACGCATTGTTGCCTTTTGAGACGTTTTTCACGTGTTTTTTGTTTAAGTGGTACATGATTCCTATAAAATAATAATAAAAAGATAAAACAAAGCAAGCAACAAATAAAAAAAAGTTTCAAAGAAAGACTTCGTACGAAAAACTTTTATTCAGAAAGATTTTCACTGGAGAAGTATCGTCGAACTGTGAAACAGTCGTGTCCATTTTTTTCTCGGGTTTTTTATACAATTAACTTTAATTAAATCCGTATCATTCGCAAGCTGAATCGCGAAGTTTCCAACTTTTCCCGGGATTTCTTACGCTAATTAAAAAGAGCGGGCGTTAATTTTTTTTAATGTCAGTTACATTATTGCGCGAACGATGCTGCGATGACTGTCATTGTCACTGTTAAGGAAATAAAAGTTTAGTTTTTGAAGTTTAAAATAACTCTTTTATCAGAAAATTGACAACTTTGCCGGGCCCCAAGTCTACTAATATAATTGTCAATAGGTTGTAAATGAAATGTAGCAAAATTTTCGCTTCTACCACTTTTTGTATTCCACTTTAATGGTTTTTCATTTGCCGATAATTTTGACAAGTGTTTAACAATTTTCACGATTATCAAAAATTTAAAATCAAAAATAAAATTATTGCAAGCGAAAATTTTGCCACAACTCATTAACAATCTATGAACATGACATGTTTTAGTACCTAGTCTTGGTGCCATGTTGTTAGGTGTACTATGTATTTTGATAATTATTTTAAATGTTACTACTAAGCAATACTGTTACAATCCTTTGTTTTTAACTCTGTTAGCAGTATTTTTATATTTTTTTATTTGGTTTTCAAACATACATGACATGAATAAGTTTTGGGTGAAATTAACAACCCAAGAGAGAAAGAAAACATAGATTTAATCTATACCAATATATAAAGTGAAACGTTGTCTGTTTATTTGTTTTTGTTTGGGGAGCTTTCACGTGATAACGGCTGGACGGATTTTGATGAAAGAACATAGGCGGCATTTTATGCGATAAATCTTGCAGCGTCTTAGCATATCATTTCTACAGAACATAAGTAATAATTTTTCTACGTTTTTTCAACATAGCCTGTAAGCTAGAAAAATCCAGGTTAACAAATCAATTTAAAAAATCATGAAATTGTAACTTCATTTCCTTCCTACAATGTTTAACCGGCCTCGTTGCCTGCCCAACGGGTGACAAAATATTTATAATACAATGACGTTTCCGGTTTGGCCGTCAAAATTGTCAACACAGTATACTACCCACCCAGTTTTTTAAACCAAAGGAGGTTGAATTACGCTTTCTTCCCACCCGGTTTTATAAACTAAAGGAGAAACGCTACGCTTACTGACTTTAAATCTTTTAACAGTAAGCATAATTCAACCAGCGATAAACAGAATAATAATATAGACTGTGCTATAGACAAAATAGTACATCAATATAAAATCTCTAGACAAAACATTATACTCGTAGCAAAGGGAATACAATGCATTATAGTTTATGGAGGAAGGATTACTGTTATAATAGGGTTTGCTAATTTATTTAATTGTTTTGCACAAAAATAGTGTAGGTACAAGGAAGGACTTAATGCCAAACAGCATTATCTACCAGTCATCCAGGTTGTGAAAAAAATAATAGTACATAGAGCGTGTTGGTTAAAGTATTGAACAATATATATGAAATAAACAAAGGTTTGTGTAAATAAAATATTAAGTGTAAGGAATTGTTGCAAAATATTTGTGCTAATATGGGACAACTGTTTCCCTGCACAGTGAAACAGCAGCAACATATCTAAATATGTTGTTTTGTTATCTCGGCAGGCTGTGACAGATTGAAAATCTATTTTAATCAAAAGCCTAGTCTGTAACACTAGGTAGGTAATTGAATAGGTAGGTACCTACAATATTTTGAAACATTATATTTATCACGCATATTATAGGCAAGTAAGTACATTACTTGCCTACCTAATTAAGCGGATAAAATAATTAAAATCTTTAAGACTTGTTTCAAAGGTAATTAACAGTAACATAACCTACAAAACTTTGAAGCCTAATAACAATTATTCCTGGCCTCCCCAAAAAAATCTTAGACTAACAATCTCAGGCAATGATGCTGAATTACTAGCGATATTTTTTGTCTAAAGACGCCGTGAATTTGGCTGACATAAAAGTATGTATGTGATTTCAATTTTCTTCAGCTATCATGCGGAAGAAAATTGCGTCTCTTTTAAGCAGGCTACGTGAGAGCAGCAACAGCATTCTGAAAGCTGTCACAGATAAATTTGACTGCCCTACTATATTGATTCACCACATTCGAGTTTTGATCCGTTAGCACAGCACAGATACCCTCTATGTTATTGGTTTTGTTTGTGATGAGATCGCAGTCATTTTTATTTTTATTTTATTTTTTCTAATGTTTGTCTAATTTTATTATTTTATTTTTGTCTACTATCATTTATTATTATTATTACAATTTAGAAATACTATTTACTATTAATGAAAATGGATCATTGTGTCTTAAAAATAGTAAATGATTTGATTTTGATTTGATTTCGCCATTGTTCTTTACCTTATACCCTAGAATAAAACATAGCATACTATTTATCCCGGAAAATTTTAAGTTTCCATGGGAAAACTGGAAAATTATGATTACTCGCTGTAAGGTACGGTTGCCACGGAAACGAAATAACAAGTCTGCCAAAAAAAAACAAGAGCATTGGTGCTATACCTACTTTTGCATTGGATTTTAATATCCTATAAGAACTTATGATGCTTTTCAGCTTATTTCGCGATTAACTGTAGTCCGCGCGGACGAAGTTGCGGGCGGGAAAGCTAGTATTGAATATTATTAATTATGAAACAAAAATCTCAAAATATTTTCCACCGCGGAGATATTTTACCTTCTAGAAAAGTTGAACTCCTTCAAGACCCAAACGATGAAAACAACCGTCGAGTATGTCGGAGCAAACATTCGCTACCGTCCTACAATGGAGGACAGCCATCGAAATGTCCCGAGTACCCCTTATGAGACTCGTAGACATTTCTAATAGCCCTTAAGTCCTCTTGAATGAAGCAAACAGTTTTATGCCATTGTCCATTTCCCTCGAGTTTGTTATTTGTCAACAAGTTTAGTTTTTTCATCTGAGTATTATCAATATGAACTCAATACCTTTGAGACAGAAGTTAAACGGATGGCTTGTCTATGATTGTTTTAAGTCCGTGCCGTTTCCATAGAAACTGTTGTTGGTCGCCACTCTTTAGAAACATAATGCAAACCAAATGCAACTATATTGTTTGGACGGTTAGGTTGACAATGTGTTGGGTGAGGACGGGTTGCGGAAAAATGGGATTAATTTTCCTAAGTAGGAGTATTTTCTGCAATTGATTTTTTTGACATATTTAGTTACAGTCTGACTATTATTGAAAATAATTAAAACTTATGCAAAAGATAGTACTAATTTTAACGTTGATTAAAATATTGTAATTTGTAAGCCATTTTATGATCGTACGTGTGAAGTTCATGAAGAAATACTCCCCCTTGTGTGTCCTGTTTTTAGTGTTTTAAAATTAAAATAGTCTCTAAAATGTAACAGTATGGTCTATTAGGAATAGGTAAACTATGTCGGTAACCTTCGTTCTTCTACGGATTTCCTCATTTCTGATTCTATCACGTAGTGAAAAACCGAGCATAGCTCTCTCCATTGCACGCTGTGCAACTCTGAGCTTGTGTATGAGACCAATAGTTAGCGATCACGTCTCAGTGCCGTATGTCATCACTGGCAACACACACTGATTTAAACTTTCGTCTTGAGGCTCTGCGGTATCTGCGACCAGAATATACGGCGTAATTTCCCGAAAGCTGCCCATCCGAGTTGGATTCGTCGGTTGACCTCTTTGTCGAAGTTGGATCTACCCAGTTGGATCGTTTGACCTAAGTAGAAATAGTGATCTACAGTTTCGATAATATCGTTCCCAACATAAACCGGCATGGGTACGACATGGGCATTTGACATGATGTTCGTCTTGCCCATGTTCATTTTAAGGTCCACCTGTTGGGAAACAATATTGAGGTTACTGAGCATTGTGCTTAGGTCTTCCAGGGTTTTTGCCATGATGACTATATCATCAGCAAATCGAAGGTGAGTGATGTATACGCCATTGATGCTAACACCATATCCGTTCCAGTTTAGAAGCTTGAATATATCTTCCAGTGCAGAGGTGAACAATTTCGGAGAAATAAAGTCTCCCTGTCGCACCCCTTTTTGCACATGGATAGAATTCGTGCTCTGATCATGAAGACGGACTGTCATGGTGGCCTTGCTGTACAAACACTCCAACACTTCGAAGTACCGGTAATCAATCTGGCACCACTGTAATGACTGTAGCACTGCCCAGGTCTCGACTGAACCAAAGGCTTTTTCGTATTGCAAATAACGCTAGACATAGTGGCTGATTATACTCTTCGGTCTTCTGTATAATCTGCCGGAGCGTATGGATAAAATAAGTAACATAAAATTAGTAACATAGGAAAAATTCTACCGTAACTTTATTTGTTACCCGACTACGGCAAAGCAAGGGAAGGGTAATGAGTTTAATAGACTATGTATGTATGCATGTACATATGTGTGGGTTGATGTACCACCATAGCGTCGCCCTTATTGGTCCAATTTTGACAAGGAGGTGTCAATCGATTTTCTTCAGGTGTCATAATAGGCTGTTTATTTTACCCGACTACGGCGAAGCAAATTAAGGGTTAAATGTTCACAATAAAAAAATGGTCTGATTTTGACAAGTGAGGTTTCAAACGATTCGACTTCATCGCAAGAGTGTCACAGGCTATTTTTACCCTAAGACCGTCCTAAAACACAGACACCTATTGCTACACCTACATACCAATACAAACCGCCCCTTAAAAGTATTTTTTCTATATATTTTTTTGGATAATTCACAAAATGTGTGTCAGTGCAATAAATTTCAATCTTTTTCTATTTTTGTTCGGTGTTATGAGAATAAATCGCAGTCGGACGGGACACAGTGAATAGTGCACTGTTACGGAAAGCACCGTTGAGGGGATTCTACAATATATAATAGAAAAATTGCCGCGTTTAGTACTACTTTTTACTCAACTACAGCAAAGCAAGGGAAAGGTAATGAGTTTAACAGTCTACGTATGTATGTATCTATGTGTGTGGTTATGTGGATGTTCCACCATACCGTCGCTCCTATTGGTCCGATTTTGACAAGCGAGGTGACAATCGATTTGTCTTCAGTTCTTGATACTCATAAAATAAAAATAAATAATTCTAAAGCAAAGAAAGCGAAGATAGTGAAGATATCGACAGCCTCCCCCCTCCCTTGGGACCCTTGGGGGCCCACGGATACTCAGTATTCCAATTGGTCCCACAACCAGGGGGTTCAAGAATACTAATACTAACACTAAAGTCTACATTAGATCAAGTCTGTTCTGTTTTGAGTTTCCGATATTTCAGCACTGTTGCAAGCACCATGATTACGGATTATCAAAAGCAAATGTAGGTGTAAAAGAGGTTAAAGTTGGGTTTTATTACCCAATCTATTTTTTTTCAGATTATTTCATCTGGTAGAGTGTACAAGATCCCGTACATTGAAATATCTGAACTTGATATGTTCCCCGGCTCCCATTATCTCGCAGAGTATAACAAATCCTTCAGCTGTGCGTCTCTACGCCAGCTCGACTCGTATGATTGCTTGGAACTAAATAAAATAAAATAATTTTATTGTAGTACCTATATAAAACGATATGGTAGAGAAGTTACGATGAAATGGATAAGTGACTTGAAAAGGAGATGTGGCAGTAAGGGATTGCAATCCAGCGGCTTATTCAATCCAGCTGGATCAAAGCAAATCCAGCGGAATCCAGTGCGGATCCAGCATTTATCGATTTTTCAATGAAATTATACTATACTAGCTGATGCCCGCGGCTTCGCACGCGTGTTCATTTGGTTAAAAGTACTCTTTGTGCTGTTCCAGGACCTAAAATACCATTATACCAACATTTGATCAAAATTCCTTCAGCCTTTAAAAATATTTTTATCGATTGCTCGGCTTCTACTCATCGGATTGAGCCCAGTGATACCAAGTAGCCCAGTTTTTAAGTCAAACCACTGAATAAATAATAGTACAAGTACAGAAGGATAACTGAGTAAAGTCATTTAAATAAATAGCGACTCTCGCTACAACGCTATAAAGTGCAATTTATCTCGCACAGCGCTGCGATCTTTCAATTATATTTACCTAGAAGGCGCTCGCCCATCGCGTGCAGGCTAGAATGCACAGTATCACAACGCGCGAGAACTTCCATTGCTCTAACCGTTTCAGAACCGCTCTGTCCCTTTTTCGCTTGGTAGGGTTGTATTAAGATATGACTAGGTACTTGTACTACTAATTATTCTGTGATATGTTATGACTTAGATATTGTAACAGAATAAATAAGTAATAATATATTAAGTTATTACTTATTATTATAAGTTATAATAGTTCTATTACATACAATGACATTCTTATCAGAATAGACCTACTACCTCATTTTTACTACCCACCTATCCCGTTTTCAGAACGCCGATAAGTTTAGTGAGATACTTACCTACGTATAAGTGTCGTTGGTTGATTATGATTATATCCTATAGGTATTGCACTTTGATGAATAAAGGTGTCTGAATTCCTTGCTTTATAATGAGTGAAAGTCGTCATTTCTATCACTATTCAAACAGCCGAATGCTATGCAATACCTTTAGGTTACTTCTTGGTACTCATAATTAAAAGTTAAAACACGAATAAAATGTGTCAATAACTTTACATAAGTAGGTACTTTATCGCTAAGTACAAGGCGCGCGACTCATCGAGCGCACGCTTGACACTCGACTGAACGGACCCGAATATTGCGCCCTTGAATTTATTTGTACTTGTTGCGGAGTGCGACCGCCCTGGTCAAACCCCAAGCTATCCAACAGTGAAAACCACATCGCAATCGGTTTAGTGGTTTTTACGTGATACGTGAACAAACATACAGACACGAATTTTATAAATGTTATAGCATATTTTGAGTGCCCTAGACCATTTCATTTTTAATTATCTTTTTTGTACAGACTTTTTCGTTTCTATTGCTTTATTATAAGTATAGATTTTGTTAAAATCTTAGCTTAACCATTACTTTAAAAATTACCTACTTACCTACATTTACATTACATATTAGTTTGTAGCTATAAGTAATTTTTGGTATTAGTAAAGTACTCTATAAGTAATAGGTAGTTATGAGTATCATTATTAATTATCGCAATACCATTATTTTACTAAGTATGCATTCTCAGTTTCTCAGTCTCACTAATTTTCGAAACAAAACTTATACATAAACTAATACTCGTAAAATCTTTAGCTAACTCTTAATAGAACTGATCTGAAAATAAATTTCAAGTACTTACTAATCGTAATAAAAAATACGAAAGTAGTAACGTTAGATCATTCTGTCTTGCAGTTAGCTCAGATCATTCTGTTAGATCATCTGCTAAACTAAGTAACTCCTAACCTATAACTATGAACGAATTCGTGATTTTATATTTATTGTCTTAGTAAAGCTACCAAACTGACGTGCTATGTTTGTAAGGAAAGAAAGTTATTTGGGACCTACTTGTTATTAGCTGGTGGCGGATCCGCACTGCTGGATCCAGCAAGCACAACAATGTGGAACATCCAGCTGGATTGCTGGACTGCTGGATCCAGCATTGCAATCCCTAGTGGCAGTCAGATAAAGATGGGAATATAGGCGTCATGAAAGATATAATACAGATATAATACAACTACCTGAAACATTTAGATTCTAAGACTGATTCAACATGAAGATGAAGTCAGGTCTGGATCGAGTGGCATACTAATCGTATCTTTGAAATACCTTTCTGCTCATCATGCGGCGAATACTGGATGAAAATTATGAAGTTAGAAAAATTAGATTACTTCAGATGACCATGCCCTTGCAGCTATACGTTTTTTTAGGATACCACCAATAATTATTCATTCATACTACACAAAAAGCCTGTTTTAAATAATGTTTAAAAATTCAAGTTTAACCGGAATTAGCCTGTGCATGGGTACCGAACGATCGCGTTGCATCAATTAACGGATTAGCGGCATTGCGTATAACGGAATTTACGGATTACGGATACTTAGTATGCGCTGATTGGGGTCCAGATGGAAACATTTACTATTCTATGGCCATTTATGGTATAAAGTAGCTGTCCAGTTTATGATTACTCCTCATCAGATTAACAAGAATATATGACCGTATTAACGGCTTTCGGTATATCAAAATATTTTCATTTTAGGTCTTTCGAAAACGGATAAGCTTAAAGTGGGGTTTTAAGTACAACTTTAAGCAATTTTTCATCATTTTTGAACGTTGTATCTAGTTTATAATTCGCCCCAAAATGTCGTTATGAAATTTTTATCACATAATTTAACATTTATGTCGTCTCTCGTGAAGATAGAAATATTATAATTATGTAACAATATACTTGATAGAAATTTAAAGTAAAGCTATCACAAATTCATGCTAATATGGTGAGAGATACCGTCACTATCGTAACAAACAGTCAAACATAAAGAGCTTGATGGTAAAAAAACACATAAGTTCAAAAACTAAAACCCGACTACGTCGTGTAAAAATAGCTTAAGACACACTTGCGATGAAGACGAATCGATTGACACTCGTACCTCGCTTGTCAAAATTGGACCAAGTTTTTAGTTTGATTACATAACCCTTCCTTTGCTTCGAAGTAGTCGGGTAAAAAAAAAACCAATGACACTATACCTGAAGACAAATCGATTGATACCTCGCTTGTCAAAATCGGCCCAATAGAGGCAACGCTATGGTGGAACATTCACATACCCACATATACATACATACATACATAGACCGTAAAATTCATTACCCTTCCCTTGCTTCGCCGTACTTGGGTAACAAATGGTAAATGTGATAATTTTTCACAAAATAAACGCACAAATAGAAAATTTATATAAACCCCCCGACTTTCCACCCCCCCATTATAGCTAGGAAGCATCTCGATCACATCAGTTTTTAAACATAAAAAACCTCATCAAAATTGGTTTATTTGTTTGGGAGCTACGATCATCACCCCCATCCCCCCCCCCCCCCCTTGCCTCCCCTTCCCCTTGCCCCCTCCCCCCATTATAATAGCTAAGAACCATCTCGAATCAGCTTTCAAATATAAAAAACCACAGCTAAATCGGTCCATTCGTTCGAAAGCTACGATTCGCACCACGACGACACGATAACGGCTGGACAGATTATGATGAAATTTGGAATGGAGATAGCTTACACCCTGGAATAAAACTAGGATACTTTTTAACCTGGAAAATGATAAGTTTTCACGGGCAAACTGGAAAATGTTGATTACTCGCTGCAAGGAACGGTTGCCATGGAAACGAAATAACAATTCTGTCAAAAAACCTCAAGAGCGTTGGTGCTATACCTACTTTTGCATTGGTTTTTAATATTCTAAAAGAAAATATGATGCATTTTTTTGCGATAAATTATATAAGGCACGTTCCACCTTTTGAGCTACTTTTATGTGTGCATGTGCTCTTTTGTAAGTGGCCATGTCTCTGCACCGTAGGTGAGAATAGGCAAGATGCATTGTACAAAGGCCTTGGTCTTAAGGCATTGAGGAATTTGCGACTTGAAGACGTAATCTATATAGTTTTCTTCAAATTATCTACAGATATATAAAACTGTCTACATTTAGAGGTGTTTTACACATAATATCGTTCCACATAAACAAAGTAAATTCAGATCCACAAACAAACGCAGGTATTCCAGATTCGTCTTATATTTACCCTGTCAGGGCCTCGCCGAAATAACAGGGCAACGGGAGTGTGTCGCCGGGAGACGTCAATTATTGTTGCACCTCCCAGACTTCGTGTGGCTGCAAATCTAGCGAAAATCGTACTTTTAAATAATTTATCTTATTTACAGACATACACACCAGTGGAATCAAGTAGAAGTAGTGGATTCAGTGTATCTGGAATACCAATTCTGGATTCATTTCACATTTACCCTGTCAGGGTATCGCTTTAAATATTAGGGTAACAGCGGAGTATATATTTTTTATGTTCTGGGCAATCGTTTGACCACAATTTCACCTGATAGAAAGCAATGATGACTATGGTCATGCCTACTAGATATAGATCTTTTCACTATAGACACACCTGTGTTATAATTTACCGAAAACACTAACGAGGGCAGAGCAAGTGGAATCACTTCTTTGCAGTTCTTATAATAAATGAAGAAGCGTAACGATTCGTTCTTGTGCGAGGTATTTCAACAATACTCGAAAAGGGTGGCTTACTTTACCGATCATCTAATCGTACGGTGATGAAAAGGTTATAGGGGAATCAGATAGTACAGTTCTTGTGCATACTCCCTAGTGCAATCTGTAGAATACTGACAGGCTTGCGACCTTTCGCCAGACTTTAAAGCTTATTATTTACAAGTGATCGTCATTCCCAATGACTGAATGTCACTCAACTGAATCCAAAGCCTCGAGCTGATACTTGGCAGAACCGTCCCAAAAGTCGGCTGCATTACCTACTCCATACAGGATCAAACCTGTGTTTGATAGATTTAAAAGCTGTCCCGTTGTGAAGTATTGCCTGACCTTAGACAAAATACAAAATTTCTTTGCAGCTGTCTTGGCTTTGGGTTCAATGTAAGACCTCAAATTCAGGATCGATGTGAGCTCGACACTCAAAATCTCCAGATGGTCGCCTATTGTTATTGTTATGTCTCCAGGAGACTTCAATTATTGTTGCACCTCCCAGACTTCGAGTGTCTAGATAACTAGAGGCTAGGTTAGGAAAATTGTTATTAATAAATAATTCCTAAAAATTATGATTATTGTCATTATTAAAATAATATGTCAGCTAAATAATACGGAAACGGCAATAATTCTATATCCAATTTTATTTTTATCCGGATATTTGTCATTGCGTTGTTAGACCATGGAGCTCGAGATTGCGATTTTCATTGAAAGAAAGAAAGAAGGAAAATGCATATACTTATTTATATACAAAATTTTAAAATAAAATTTGCGTTTTCGTTGATTAAATTTGTTTTAGTTATGTAAGAGAGATGACCGAATTTGTTGAAATTTCTTTGACGTCAATACGCTTTCCCTTTAAACTCGGAGCTTCACTTGGAAGAGAAAAAAACTTATTGTAAAGTTTATTTCTTAGTAATAATAAGATTTTTCTTTATATTGTGGTGTTCAATAAAGAGTTTCTATCTATCTATCTATCATGCTGATACATTGTGGGATGGCTGATTAATTCTTTCAGCTAAGTTATTATCAATTTGCAGGTAAACGCTCATGTATTGTAAACGCTCCATTCCTAGCCACACACATCAACTGACACAGTAAACGTTAATTAGCAACTCTTGGCAATTTGCGGCGTTCAAATTGGCTGACTCCTGAGGGGAGACGCTCTGTTTGCCAGAGTATCATCAATATTGGTATAGCTATTTGAATATAGGTTTATAACAGGTTGAACGCAGAGGCTTTGCTAGGTGGCAATTTTGTGCTAGCTTTGCCTAGAGCTGTACTGTCGGTGCGTTTGATTGCAAATTATCTGCAGTTTGTTTTACATAATTTCTTCTTAGTATACGTATCTTATGTATACGTTCTTTGTGATATGGTAAAAAAAACATTTCAAACCATACCCTCCAACTTTTTTTTTTACTTTTGGCCTTGCTGCTTTGCCCGCGTGGTCATTTTCCTGGGATAAAAGTCACAAATAATCTACAAAATACCAAATTTTATCAAAGTTCGTAAAGCAGTCAAATAGTTTTTTTATTGATTCAAGTTCATCAGATTTTAAGTCAAATTCTAAGGTTTTCAAAACAGAAAACCACATTATAATCGGTCTTGTAGAATTAACGTGATGATCTAACAAACATCCAGGCATACAGCTAGACACGATTATAAAAAAAATGACACCAACACATATTTTTTTAACCCCTAACGCGAATTGAGGGTGTTATAAGTTTAGGGTGTGTGTATATCTAGTCTGTGGCATGGTAGCTCCCAAACGAATAGACCGATTTTTATGCGTTTTTTTCTGTTTGAAAGCTGATGTAATTGAGATGGTTCTTAGCTATAACGGAGATCGCTTCTTTTTTTTTATTTGTTCTTGTTTAAATTATTTTATTTGTACAGACTTTTTGTTACTTACTGCTTTTCTATATGACTGCGGGCTATCGCTGCCGGTGTCGTATCGACCAGTGCAAAAAATACCCGATACATTGCCTAAAAACTGGACACGTGGAAGTTAAACTCACGTTTATTCCGTACGATGAATATATTATCTCACAATATTAAGAGATTTACCTTGTTCTTTTAAGACTTATTATATAGGCTTTCCTGTAATCTATGAGTAAAGAATTATATGATGTATTTAAAAAAAAAAGTCTTGTCAGTTTCTATGATAACGGGAAGGGAATTGTAGATTTTCATCTACATTGCCCCCAAAAGTGACACTGTGAGTTTCATTATGTGTATCAAATTTCAACATAATCATCATCATCATCATGTCAGCCTTTAGAAGTCCACTGCTGAATATAGGCCTCCCCAAAGAGCGCCATGACGAGCGCTCTTGTGCCACCTTCATCCACCGACTTCCTGCGATGGCTACAATGTAGTCGGTCCATCGTGTGGGGGGTCTCCCCACACCGCTTGCTTGTTCGTGGTCGCTATTCGAGAATCTTTATTCAACTTAATTGGTCCAGTATATTCGGAGCAAGTTGGCTGTGACAGACGGAAAGACAGACAGGCAGGCAGGCAGACACACGAAACCCTAAAAAGGAAAGAATAATGTGTGGAAAATTGAGATGATTGTGAACAAATTGTACATTTAAAAAAATACTCTACTTTATCTTGAAAATACTAAAATGTTTTTTTTTAAACAGACCCGAATTTTCTTACGAACAAAAGTTTTGAAAAACATAACAAACAAAGATAACAACATAGAAAACAAAGAAAAAGGTACATACATTTTAAAATAAGGCAGAAAAAGTGCTTGTAGAGTCAACCCTATTTTATTTTCTAATGATTCAGACAAAAAAATAGCAACAAACCTATCAAAGCTATTTCGTCTAAGAAACCCTTGAAATTGAAAACTTCAATCCCCATATTTCGGCAGTGAAAGCTCACAAAAAGGTAGATCCATCAAGGCGCCAGACAGTAAACACGCCATTTGTATGCGTTTCCATGCATCCACTTCCATCTGCCGAAGTACAGTCATCCCAAACTGAAGCATCTACATTCAAGCCAAATTGAACCTTAACTCAAACTTTTAAGAGGATTTTTCTGAATGTATAACGCTCCCGCTGCCATCATCCGTACAGTCATTCAAAAATGAACATCTACAATCGAGCCAAAATGAACTTTATCTCACAGCAGAATATGACTGCTAAACTGTCCTCACATTTCTTACGCCGACAAGGTGTAGTGTTGGGTAATGGCCTGGCAGAAAGTTCAATGCGTGCCGTGCGTGTACTTATTTTCAGAGTTAGCTGAAATTCCATGGATGTTTTTTTGAGTAGAATAGGGTACACTATTGTGCAAAATGTAAAGAATAATGAAGCTAAAACACCTAACCTAACCTTTATTATGCTTACCTTGTGAGTAGATGGCAAATCTGCTTAAATTTTACTTATCGAGAACTCTATGAAGAATTCACAAGTTTCAATGCTCGCCAGCGTAATCCCACTTGCACAAGCTGTCTCTGCATCTGCCAACCTGAGTGCGTAACCTATTTAAAGACTTCCACTTCGGCCAAGGTGGCCAGGTGGAAGCTTTTCTTCGTGTGGAACGAAGGTATGAAGTGAGTACGTCCATTATTATTCTAAGCTATTAGGTCCAATGGTGTATTTTTTTTGTAATGCCGTGGACGTCTTCTGGCTGAAAGTAATGACGATGATTTAAACAATACATAATATTAGATCAATAGACTTTACTATATATAGATGCCATTGTTAATCAAAGCGACAGTGCCTAGAAATCTTACATAAGATAAAATTACATCTTTAGTATACCAATGAAAACAAACTATTACAAAAAAAAAGGACTGCAAGCTAGACTAAAATGACACAAACAAGCATTAGACGTCATAGGAGTAGCACACCAGGATCTTGAAGATCCCATCAAAAAAATATTGAAATGAATGAAGCATCCGACTGTACCTTATATTTCAAAATCAAGAATTTAAAACTTTTTTGCCTCTTTTTAAGGCGGGGTCAGCCCGAATTCAGCATAAAGCCAAATAGCAAAACGTCGAGAACGGCGTTATGAAACTACTTTATGCAAACCAAAAAATGCTGTGGATAGAAAATTATACTACCTAAACAAATAACCGAACAGAATTTTCAGAAATGGCTATCCTTGGAAAAAAACACGAATTGCCGCATGAAAATAACTTGTTTCGTCGCAGTTCTCGTTATTTTCAGCGACAGCAACAAACTTTTTTTATTAATTATATAGCTACCCTATTAAACTAGATAAATAACCGAACACATTTTTTAATTAAATTTTATAAATCGAGATATCGATAGAAAAGCATAAAATTTATCTATAATCGACTCCCGAGCTGCATCACCTCTACCGCTCACATTGCACCTGGACGAGCAGGACAAACAATTGAGAGCCTACCCCGCCTTAATTTTGTTCGCAGTCCGAACTTGTTCATAATAATTAAAATTTTATTTATACTTTTAAGATTCCCTTATATAATTTTGGAATGGTCTTTTATATACCTTCATTTTGATACCTCACTCGATAGTTTTTTTTTGGAATCTTCTGAAATAAAATAAGGCAGCTGTAAGCCGCCATATTAGTTTTCTTGCGGCTTCATATATCATATTATAGCACTCTTGTGATTAAGGTTAATCCAATGATACCTCATTTATCAAAATTCATCAAGCTAATAAGGCTGTAGGACGCGCCAAATAAACGTACAAACATACATACCTACAACTCAAAAACATAACCTAGCGTAGACGGTTTAAAAATTCACATCAAGGGTTAAACGTTGCGATATATGTGTAGCGTTGATTTACGAATCGGTATATTGTGAACAGCCACCACGCTACAGGGCGATGCACGCGATGGTTTGAAACCAATAAACATCAAAACGAGCCTGAAACATCAATAAAAGAAAATGAGTTAATTCAAAAACCTAAAAAAGGTTTCATGCAGCAACCATGTCATGGTAAAACTTCAAACCGGCTAGCTTAATATAATGCGTATACAAAATTTCGTGTCTGTGCTGTTCACCGTTGAGAAGTTCCCTAGTCAGGAGCCAACCCCAAGTGCAGCAGCCTTTTCATGTTAAAACTTCAAACCAGCTAGCTTAATATAAAGCGTACACAAAATTTCGTGACGTTGAAGATTCCCTTTTCCTGGATGTCAATTCAGGTCGTGCTTATCGAAAAAATCAACTCCGTAGGATAAGAGGAAGTGCAAGCTTTGACCTAACCAAACATACATACAAACAAACAAACATACTCGTACATGCATACGTCCAAACATTGCAAGTTAAATAAAAGATTTTAAGTAAAATAACTACAAGGTTTTTATTTCAAAATTGAAACCATAACCGTAATCACCCATCGCTTTTTAATTGATCTTGCTACTTCAGTTCCGGATATCCGCTCCCAATTTTAAAGACCCTCGTTACTCAAGAACGCATGGACCCCGTAGCCATTACCCTCTATTTGTTGGGGTGTAGGCAGCACGTCAGGGCACCCTCGCTGCATTGTTCGCTGAGATGTCTGGAAGAATGTCGCTGAGATTTCGGATGTGTCAGTCGAGCCTGTCAAGTTAGCGGAGTCAGGGGAACGTGGGGCTTTGGAATTGGCGACGGGAATGCGTGGGCATAGCGGTGTAAATTGTGTAGCAAAGGCGAGTCTACGATTATAATTATGTAATTTAAAATTACAAGTGTCCATAGATAAAATAAAATTAATGAACAGCGTTCTACGTACATAACATAAAATATACTTACTCTTTTCTTGGTTATGACAAAATACAGTTAGTGCTTGTATTAAGTTTCACTTTGAGCCTAACTTATAAGAGATATTAAATAAAAATGCATGTGTGCCGATAAAAGTGTATTGAGCGACTGGTTACTTTAAGATGGTAGGCCTATGTGTACTAATAGTTAGGTAGATATATCAGTTGACTGATTTCTTAATTGTGCATACAATAGAGGTCAATATTAATTACAACAACAGTTATACTACTACTAGACTATCGAGCTTAGTTTTGAGAATTCTAATAAAAAATCGTTGTGTTCATTTAATTAAATAAATGAAGAACATAAAGTATGACCAAGTAATACTCAAAAAAGTTTGTAAACAACATATTTTATTTTTATCACATGTTTAAACTAACACAGGAATTCTCCAATAATTTTTCTGTTTTTCAAATATACGAGTTAACTACGCTTCAAATGTTTGTGAACTAGTTGCCTAATAATCGCTCCCCTAACAATGAATCGCCCATCTGATAGCCTAACTATCCACCGTCTCCCTACCATCAAGAGAATTGCTTACACTACAAGGGTATATTGAATAACGCTTTGTTTATTTTTGCTCCCGAGACGGCTACCGTCAGTCTACCACCTTACTATCCAAGATTATGGAACATAAGCCGGGGATCAGACAATGGGGACTGATTAAGTTTTCATGCTTGGAACTAATTGGTTTATTTTGTGACGTAAAGTATACAGTTACTTTGTAGGTGAGTTTCTTTCATGATGGTGTAAAAATATACAGTGTTGAGTATTGAAGTAAACTTCCGTTTCACATTGAACTAGGTTCTCGTGAGAAGTTTTCATTGTAACGATAAAGTTATTGTTAAACTGTTCACTCAAAATACTGTTTTTGAACTATTTATTGAAATGGAACCTTTTGAATCGACTTGAAAGTGTCAACAAAGAAATGAAGAGCTCATAGTAGTCGGCCGTTTCACGTCCATTCAGCGCTCTGATGCATTAAAAGATTGAGATTGTGGAAGATTTTACGTACTTTGGTTCCATAACTAACAACAAGAGCAATGGCTGAAATTTGACGATGAATGGGCATGACAAAAACAGCATTTTTTATGGTTTGGAAGCTTGGACCTTAGAAGCTGCTGAGAGATAAAGGGTTGACGCGTTTGAAATGTGGTGCTGGTGGCGTCTGCTGTGAATAACTTGGACAGCTCTTGGAATCAATGTTTCGTTTCTAAAGGAACTCAAACTAGAACGCCAACAAAGACTTTTGTCGATCGGGCTACACCAGGTGCTATATCGGTCACATAGCCCGTGGAGGCGCCCAAAATCTGGAAAGAATAATAGTGACGGGCAAGACCGAAAGCAAGAGACCAAGAGGCTGATGCTTGAAACGTTGATCGGACCAGGTATTATAAGTTATAATTACTCCGAATCCGACAGGGAGTTCCACTAGAAGCGCATGATAAATAAGGGAGAGATGACGCATCATGCCTATAAATTATTATGAATTTTGAGGATTATCTACCTTGTATGTAACGATAGTGCATCGCCGAACATCTAATAGTCCGATGATGGCATGGGCATTGGGGAATTGTGTGATTCCAACGCACAGCCTCCTAAAAGTATCCAATAAACACCGATCGTTAAGTTAACATAATGGGATATATTACGCATGTAATTATTTAAAATTTCACTTCATGAAACTTTTTGTATAGCAAGGAAAGAGTTTACGAAACCCTAATAGTTTTGAGTAGGAATATTATGAAGTTGTCTAAATGGGATGTAGCCAACTCTGAGTATGGACGCAGAACAGATACCTAGCGTCAACCAATGCATCGTTAATGAGTCTATTGGCTCATCTCTTAGGGCCGGTTCCTATATCTTAAAACGAAACGTTTTTGCTTACTGCCCCTCATCTTTTGATATAAGCGCTAAAAAACGTCAAAAAGTATCGAGACGTTGGAAAAACGATTAGTTTCATTTTGATAGGAATAGGGGGGGGGGGAGAGATGGACTCTGTGCTTCGAGCTGATATTTTTGTCCCAAATATGATCAAATTAGTCTGAGAGTACGAGTAGCTTCAACCCTGAATCTTTCACTGATCCTTTTAACGTATAATTTCTCGCACGGTAGTGGAGTTAGCACGTTTTGATCGGTTCATTATCCGTGCAACGGTCGAGTAGGCGCGCAACGGTTGAGTAGGCGAGCGTCGGTCATGCGACGACAGTCTTATTTCTTGGCTGCCCGATTTGTCTAACACAAGCTTTTGACTTGTTGTTTAGCGACTGCTAGAAATATCTCGTGTTACAGTTCCTTTGAACTACTTACTTAATCTTTCGTACAAAGTGGAGTCGATGCTATCGGTATTGTTATTACTTATTCTTATGCTATTGGTTCATTTATTTGCGCTACGGTGTAGTAGGTGCACTTCAGCCATGCGACGACAGCATTATCCCTTGGCCGTCAGTTTTGTCTAAAACTAGCTTTAAACCACGACTGCTCGAACTCCAAACAGTTCCTTTGAACTAATTAATCTTTCTAACAGTAATGGAGTCAGCGCGTTTCGATAGGTTCATTATCCATGCTACGGTCGAGTAGGCGCACTTCGGTCATGCGTCGACAGTATTATTCTGTTTGACTATCCTTCAACCCGTTGCAAGGGGTCGCTGTAACTGTGGATTTAGAACAATTTCATCGTTTTTGTTGTAAATGCAATTGCAATATTAGGTTTTACCAGTCTGTACTATAAAAGTGACTCCTTAGTTAGACGAACTTAATAAAGCTTCTTGTGTTAAATCTATCATAACCATATTAATAGGTACTAAACCTACCCCGCATGAAATTATCGCTAAAGATACATTTTATGCAACCACTGATGTGTCCAAGTTAGTTGAATGGGAGGCCTCGCTTCTTAAATAATCAAAACCTCTAAGGTACTTGCCGTTGACCTAGAATCATGAAATTTGGCAAGAAGCAATGTTTTATGCTTAATTAAAGAGTGAAATATTGTGTACGGTACGAAAGTCCGACGCACACATAGCCGTTTTTTTTAATATAAACTAAAAGTACCATCTTTACCATGTTAGCTTAGCTTCATTCATTTCGTAGTTTTAGCCCTCACCTCAACCGAGTTGGGGTAAATTGGTAAATTACCCGCAGCGCGCGGTATTTACCCGGTCGCCCCTTGCCCTTTTTGTTCAAACGTTGGCTTGCATTTCTGCTGTATCGATTGACGTCGTTCAACTTTGATGACTATAGTTTTCGAATAACATGTTAGAATACATTATTTCTTCAAACAGCTCCATTTTAGAACGGTGTAACGCGTGTAGTTTTTTTTAATTAAAAAACTATCAAAATGGGGGAGCTAATTAAAACGGACAAAAACACACATACACACAATGGTGGAGGTAAAAATTTTTTAGGTGGAGCTACCTATAAACTTTGATAAAAATAATGCAGCATGACAAAGAAACAGTAACACTAAAATTATAAGCAGTAGATCTAGTATTATGAGAGTGAAAGAATAAAAACCACTTCAATTCGCAGATGAAGAGCTAGGATTTTGATAGAAAGTATTTCGTGCTCTTGATTGGTAAATTTACTGTCGCATGCAAACTTATCAGACGTTTCAAGGAATTTGATTTCAAAGCAGACCAAAATATTATACGTTTTCATTTCACCACCAAGTCACATAAAAGTATAACAGAATAAAAATTTCTTGAAGTACTGAATAAGCATACAAAATTAAATTCAAATAAAATTCTCATAATTTCTGAAATATAATTATTCAGAAAACGCTCGCCAATTTGCAGCCTTTGATTAAAAACGGGCCGAATTATTAATATCAATGTACCGACCTTATTAAAACTTTGTATGAAAAGCTGCTAATTACCCATCCCTAGTCTACATGCAGTTTGAGTCCCTTTAACGTCCTTGGCACACTCGACGCGTCGTATCAATTGCTAGTGATTTTGAAATTACTTCAATGCTATTCATCAATAGCTGATTTGCATGACTCTTACAACTGAAGTCTAAAGGCTATTTAGGGGTTTTTAATAGTTGGTAGACTCAGGCGTTATTGGGTTTTCAATATTTATTTTTAAGCTTCCAATATAAAAAAAACTGGTCATCATTTTTTTTAATTTTTTTCATATGTCTGGTATGTGCGGTTGGCCTTTACCGGCCTCTACAGCTTCACCGGGCGTGGGGGCGGGCGCTAGAGCGCTCCGCCGCAATGCGTAACGCAGAAGGCGCACGCCAAGGTTAAAATTATGACGACCGGCGTGCCCTTGGAACGAGGAATTACTCATAGCAGCATTGGAGATGCTGACTAAGAGATGAACTAACGGGGTCACACTATACTGTTTAATCCTTCCTCCCCGCGCTATCAAAAGGTTTTTTTTTTCAATTTCTTTATTGTTCTCACATCTTAAATCTTAGGTCATCAGATAATCTTCTCCTGAAGACTCCTCTACACAAGAGCTCCTATTATGACAATTCTTTTGCTGTAGAAGCGGTAAGACTATGGAACTCTTTGTTTTTTTTTTCAATGTTTTAAAGATCGGGTCAGAAACTTTTATCATTCAACGCTTTGACATGTTACTGTATTTACTTATTTTTATGTTTAATATGCTTATGTAGTGTAATGTAATTTCTGTGTAGGTCCTATTTATTTTAGTATGTATTATTATTATTAGTATATATGTTTATACATATTACATGTATTTTTATATTATGAATATATTTATTTTATTTTATATATTGTACTTATGGTATTTATAAGTAATATTTTATCGTATTTATATTCTAAAAATATAAATTTATTCTGTTCAGTAAATGTATACATGCATATGCACACTATCGTTCATTAATGTTCATGTTCTCGTTTTCTAATCTAAGGTTGCCTGGAAGAGATTGCTGCTTAGTGCTAACGCCGCCGATTGTACTATTTTAAGGTCATTGTTAATGTGGCATAATTCTTCAATTTATTTAGTGCAATAAAGAGTTATCTATCTATCTATCTATCTATCTATCTATGCCTTATCGTGGAAATATTTATAGCCATTCTGTATTTTTGATCTGCCATATTCATTTCCAAAAGAAAATTCTCATTTTAGTTTTTTCTTGTGTATTTTCACTCGTATCATTTTATTATTTTAAAGAGTATACTTTCAGACAGGAGTGATCCTATATACATTTAATTGAAATTGGTATTAATTGTTTTTTTTTATTCAAATAATAAGTTGAGGTTTCGCGTGTCTATATCACTAATTACCTATTATTGTTCAACTAAGATAATCACTAAGCACCTAGAATTCAATTTATAAAAAAGAAACCTTGAAACAAACTGTCGTCAGTCTCGTACACAAAATGTGTAGAGTGTGCGTAGGGTATTATTTCTCAAACGTGTATGTCTAGTTAACAAAGAACTTTCCAAGTTTAACATACGGTTTTTAATTAAAATTTCACGGAGCCTGCCTGAGATCTGTTAGGGCGGTTAGGCATAAACATGCTCTAAAAAGTTTTATTAGAGCGTACAGTGTACATCCCTAACGATGTGTACTTTAGGCAATGCTATGCTGGTCATATATAAGACACTAGTTGTGCTCGCGGCTTTGCCCGCGTGTTCATTTAATTTAAAAGTAGCCCATTCGCGTTATTCCAAGACCAAAAGGACATAGTAAGTTTATATTACAACTACCTTTATACTACATGCGACTTCGTCCGCGCGGACTACTGTTTATCGTAAAAAAAATAATCCTATGTTCTTCTAGAATATTAAAAACCAATGCAAAAGTAGGTTAGCACCAAGCTCTTGATGTTCTTTAACATACTTGTTATTTCGTTTCTATGGCAACCGTTTCTTACAGCGAGTAATCATCATTTTTCAAGTTTTTCCAGTTTTCCCTTGGAAACTTACAATTTCCCGGCATAAAAAGTATCCTTTGTTTTATTCCAGGGTATAAATTATTTCCATTCCAAATTTCATCAAAATCCGTCCAGCCGTTATCGCGTGAAAGCTCCCCAAACAAACAAACAAACAGACAACGTTTCACTTTTATATATTGGCATGGATGTTGTATCCCAAACTTCTTATGTGTTTCTGCTCTCCTGGTACTTAGTTTTTTTTTTTCAAATCTTAATGAAAATGATCAGTGAACCGCATCACAATCGGTCCAGTAGTTCTTACGTGATGGGCAAACAAACATACAGACAAACAAACAAACAAACAGACAAACAGACTGACACGATTTAAAAAATGTTATATTATTGTTCAGTAGCTTCTTTTAAGTACCATAGACCTTTTTTTTTGAATTATTTTCTTTGTACAGACTTTTTTGTTCTTGTTGCTTTATTATAAGTATAGAGTATAGACATAGATATATAGATAGATAATCGAAAGTGATAAAAAGCCCGACTCCGAACAAAACTAAGTTTAAGTGAGAAAAAAATAAGTGAGAATGGTTTCTAACCAACTTTAAATCGTTACAGATCCTAAATGGTATTCAAAATTAAAAATGAATAGAAAGATTTTCAAATATCTATTCAATGATTATACCCACTTAACATAGTTCGTAGACTTTCATTTTTTTACCACTTTATGTTTGTCTGTCGTTCCAGGGGAATCTTGCAACTCAAATTTCGAGCACGTCCCGATTAGCTATCCGGCTGAAACCTTCACGGTGGCTCAGAAATCGACGAAAATGCATTTAAAAAAAATGTATTTGTGGTGTTTAGATTAGTTTTTAATCTACATTTGCTGCTTGTTTCTTTTTCACAATATGGCGTATGGTTGTCGCCATATTGAATTTTGATTACTATAATTTGTGACACTGCAAGATTGAGAGAAATCGATTGAATTGAGAATCAACAAAATCGGCCCACACGTTTGGTTTCTAGAGCGCCACAAAGGAACAGACATCCGATACATACATAGGCTGATAAACACATTACCCTCGCGGAGGGCTTGTGTATTTTTTTATGACCATGATTAATGCAACTTGATCGAATCTTTGAGGTATTTAAAATCAAAGTTATTTGCTCAATTTAGCCCACATTCCTGGTGTCCAGACTAAGCCAAAGAAATATGTAAAAGCACTAGATCGATGCCGTCGAAGATACAGTGAGAAATGCTCGGATATGGCTCGGATGCAAATGGTAAAAAATGACAGAATCAAAGAGAGGAACGGAAAATCAACAGTGTGATAAAATAAAGCGGGCTGTTGATAATGATGACTGATGAGTACCTACTAGTTCAGATCTTTTTCAGAGTGATAGTGATTAAAGTCATTCTATTGTTAGTTTGTGCTACCATTAAAAGGTTACAAGTTACCAACACATCCAAATTAAAAGTAATGTCCGTTTCCGCGCAGCTTTTTGCTCATCTTTTTCGCAATAAACCATCGCTGACAGAATTAATATCAGCGGTGCCGTAATAAGAACAGATTGCTGTTGTTTGTCTAACTCACTGGATAATGCTGCAAATGGGAGAAATACGTGTACGTTTTTTTGTCAAATGCTATACTTACACTTTCACACAAAACTCTTTTTACCGTAAAAAATCCGTGAAAGTCTAGGGATCGATGGTAGGACTGACCACCGATGTCTGGCTAATGATTATTATGTCACAATGTAAATGTTTTGTAATAGTTGCATCCGTACTGTGAAACTCAATTCTGAACTGCATTCACTGATTTTGGAAAAATTGTACAGTCAGCAAGAGAATGGTCACTTTACACAAAAACTTTTTTTGATGCGTATCGATCCTGTTTCTTTAAAGGATTAAAAGTATCTATAGCTCCCACTGAGGTTTGAGTACTAGAAATGACAGAAATTGCGAAAAACTATTTCCATACATTTCGTAGGAAATTACCTTAACCGTATTAGCTAGAGGAAAACGTTCTTAGGATGCTGTCCTTAACTTTTAGAGATGTTTTGACCTGCATTCAAAGACTTTGTTGTTGAAAAACATAGTAATCGAGAAAATAGACAATTTAAACAAAAACTTTTTTTGGATGAGTATCTATCCTGTGTCCTATAAAAATCAAAACTCTCTACTGAATCAACTGAGGTTCCACACTTTTTCCATACATTTTGTATGAAATGAATAAAACAAAATTCAAACGTCGTTCAACAGTTCGTCCGATAAAGACTTTTGATGATTAAGAAACGAGATCCAATGGCACCAATTTTTTTTTTGTGAATTTCCGATTTTCTTTACTGTAGGACATTTTTTCCAAAATCTGTGAATGCAGGTCAAAATATCTCCAAAAGTTAGGACAGTCTCTTGATAACGTTTTCCTGTGGCTGCAATGGTTAAGATAATTTCATACAAAATGTATGGGTAAAGTTTTTCGCAATTTCGGACATTTCTATTAGTCAAACCTCAGTGATCTGATACAGACTTTTGATCTTTATAATTATAATAAGAAACAAGATAGATTGGCATCAAAAAAAGATTTTGTGTATAGTGACCATTATCTTGCTGACTGTACATTTTTTCCAAAATCAGTGAATGTAGTTCAGAATATCTCAAAAAGTTATGGATGGTCTCCTAGGGACGTTTTTCTGTAACTATTACGGTTAATGTACCTGCACTTACTGTCCCGTCTCAAAAATCCACCCTGTATACTTATTGGGAAATTGGAATATATCTGTACCTATAATGTACTTATTTTCGTACCGTAATTTGTGCCTTCTCGTTTTTATTATTTTCAAAAGCTTTTGCCACCCAAAAAGGTAAAGCGTTTTAGGTAAAACTAATAACAAAAATGCAAACGCGAGTTTTACGAGAGTTTTACGTCCAATCTCCGCATGCTGTTTACAACTTGGCTTCAATGGCCATTGTATCTGAATTCTGAATACCTACCTCCACTGTCCTTCGCATACTTGATACATTTTAACACACTTTTTTAATATTTCTTTTTATAGGTATCTTACCGAGCAGTTGGTAACCATCTAAACTTATAATAAACCAATATGAGCGAAAAAGTCTGTATAATGAAGAGAATTAAAAAAAAAAGGTCTTGGGTTATTGTGAAATTGGAATATTTCTGTACCTATAAACAGATAAGCTACTGAAAAAGAATACATTTTTTTTTTAAATCGTGTCTGTCTATTTGTTTGTTAGTTTGTTTGTTTGTTCATGCATCACGTAAAAAGTACTGGACCGATTGCGAAGCAGTTTTCACTGTTGGATAGCTTAGGGTTTGACTTAAAACTAAGGTACTTGGTATCTTAATCCGATGATAAGACACCGAGCAATCGCTAAAAAAACTATTTGACGACTGAACGAATTTTGAAGAAATGTAGTATTTTGTACAGTAAGAGCTACTTTTAAAAAAATACCACGCGGGCAACTTCGTGGGCATAAAAAAATTAAATGAAATGAATATATATTGTAGAAATTGTGTATAAATTGATGTTACTGTTAGCACCTATACTATAATGTAGTATCAACAATTTGTCCATAACGGACATAAAATATTTAGAATACAATTAATTAATCACATTACTAAGAATATGTCAGACTATACTAAATAATAATAATACCAATTTACAAATACTTCCCTGACGTCATAAAAACATTTTCCAACCAAGCCACTTAAACAGTTTTGTCTTAAATTGCCTAAGTGGTAACTCTCTTATGTCCCTAAGTATTCTATTGTATATTTTAATCGTCATAACAAAACAGCCTTCATGACATAGAGCAGATTGAGCAGCAGAGGCAGGCAACAAAGTCAAAGTCAAATTCAAAGTCAAAGTCAAATGTGAAGGGAGGGTAGGGGAAGATGGAAAAAAGTCAGGGGAGGGTGGGCTTAGTTTGGAAAAAGTGAATGCAGGGTAGGTGGAAGTGCCGGGAAGGTGGAGAAAGTGAAGGAAGTTTGGGGAAAGTTGGGAGAAGTGAAGGAAGGTTGGGGAAAGTTGGAATAAGTGAGGGGAGGGTGGGGTAGGTTGGGAAAATGTGAGGGGAGGCTGAGGTAGTCAGGGATGGGTTAGGGGTAGTGAGGGGTAGTGGGGTAAATCGGGACAAAGAGAGAGGATTGTGGGTGAAACAACAGGAAAAAGTGAAGGTAGGATGTGGTAAGGGAGAGGGTTAGAAGAAGTGAGGGGAGGGTGGTGGAAGTTTGAAAAATGTGAGGGGAGGATGGGGTAAATGAGGAAAAAGTCAAGGTAGGATAAGGGATAATGGTAAAATGGCGGTAATAAGGTAAGTTTGAAAAAAGTGAGTGATGGATAGGGGAAGTGATGGGAGAGTAAGGCCTTCACTTTTGCCAAACTTACCTCACCCCTCACCTCATATTTTTTCCCACCGTCTCCTCACATCCCTTCACCCTTCCCCAACTTTCCCCACCCTCCCCTCAGTTTTTCCTTACTTACCCCACGCTCCTCTCACATGTTTCCTTATTTCCCCACCTTTCCCTTACATCCCCTGACTTTCCCCACCCTCCCATCACATTTTCCATTTTTCCACACTTTCCCCTCACATCCCCCAACCTTCTTCCGATTTCTCCTACCCTCCCCTCACTTCACCCAATCCAAACCCGACTTACCCGATCCTTCCCTCGCTTTTTTCTATTTCCCCCCTCTCTCTCTCAACTCCCCCCACTTCCCTCATTTCCCTCTCATGCCCCTGGGGGAACTTGGGGCGGCGGTGTTGTGTAATGCACAGCGGAGGCATTATACAACACCCCCTCCCCCAAGTTCCTTAGTTCCGTCGCAGAACTTAAATTTTGTCGGAAAGCTAATTTTAGGCTAGTATAGTGAGTTTGAAACAGAATAATCTGTTTGACAGGACTCGACTTCAATGGCTTTGTGGTGGATAGAAACTTGGATATGTAATTTTGTTATGTCTTAGTTTTAATATATATTGTATGTATGAGTTGGGTTTTATATTGGGTAGAAAGTAAAATAGGTTGATAAGGCCTGATAGCCACATCTTTTTTATTGTAATTTAGTTGAATTTAGAAAATTGCTACTTACACCGAACTGAAAGACATTTCAGTTTGGTGGAAGTAAGCTTCATATTTATCTTCTGAGTCTATCAATTCATCACCATCATCACGTCAGCCTTTAGAAGTCCACTACTGAACATAGGCCTCCCCCAAAGAGCGCCATGACGAGCGATCTTGTGCCACCTCCATCCACTGACTTCCTGTGATAGCTACAATGTCGTCGGTCCATCGTGTCACGATTCGAGAACCTTTATTCCCGAGCGGTTGTCGTTTCTGCGAACTATGTGGCCTGCCCATTGCCACTTCAACTTGCAAACTCTGAGAGCTATTTTGGTAACTTTGGTTCTTCTACAGTTTTCCTCATTTCGGATCCTATCAAGTTTGAGCTTGTGTATGAGACCAATAGTTAGCGACCACGTCTCAGTGCCTTATTTTATCACTAACAACAAGCACTGATTATAAACTTTCGTCTTGAGGCTCTGCGGTATCTGTGACGAGAAGATATGGCGTAATTTCCCGAACGCTGCCCATCCGAGTTGGATTTGTCGGTTGACCTCTTTGTCGAAGTTGGATCTACCCAGTTGGATCGTCTGACCTTAGTAGCCATATTGATTAACAGCTTCGATAATATCGTTCCGAACATAAAAAGGGAAGGGTGAGATATGGGCATTTGACATGATGTTCTTCTTATCCATGTTCATTTTAAAACCCACCTGTTGGACCTGTTAAGTCTTCCAGAGTTTCTGCCATGATGACTATATCATCAGCAAATCGAAGGTGAGTGATGCTATGTTAACACCATATCCGTTCCAGTTCAGAAGCTTCAGAGTCTATCAATTACTATAAAATAAATGTGATTTATGCAAGTGCCAGCCGATTTAGCAGAGTGAAAATGCGTGGTTAACCAATAAACCACTAGACCAAAATGGCCACTTTTACCATATATATACAAATTCAGAGGACCTCAAAGTTTCTGCACTACATCAAGAACAAACACAAATAAAAAAACTATAATCCAGAGGTTATTCATCGATTGGTAAGCTGAAAGTTTCAGCTAGATAGCTAATTGGGAATTTTTCGAAATTTAAGTTGCAAGAATCCACCCGGAACGACATGCAGATAGACAGACAAACAAAAAAGTGACTTAATAAAAACGCGGTAAAAACGGCTGTATATCTTGTTTATAACTACGGCAAGATCCTTTACTATGACCATCTTAATGAAATTTTTAGAGAACCTGGTAACCGGATTAATCTGGTTACATTCACTGCAGGGGTTTAGAGGTTCTGAGCTACAATTAGAATAACGGGAACCGTATTGAAATTTTTTGTTGTCCGTCTGTGTATACGTCAAGGTCTTTTACTTTGACCATTGAAATGCAATTTCAGAAAACTTTAAAATTTCTGCACCAAAACAAGAAAACCAGAAACCGTATTGAAACATTTTGTTGTCCTCTGTCTATAAATCAAGATCTTTTACTTTGACCATTTAAATGCAATTTCAGAAAACTTTAAATGTTCTGCACCAAAACAAGAAAACCAGAAACATTTTGTTGTCCTCTGTCTACGTCAACATCCTTTACTTTGACCATCTTAATGAAATTTTAGAGAACTTAAGAGGTTCTGAACCACCATGAGAAAAACAGGAACCGTATCGAAACATTTTGTTGTCCTCTGTCTATATATACGTCAAGATCCTTTACTTTGACCATCTTATTGAAATTTTAGAGAACTTAAGAGATTCTGAACCACAATTAGAAAAACAGGAACCGTATTGAAACATTTTATTTCCCGTCTGTCTATACGTCAAGATCCTTTACTTTGACCATCTTAATGAAATTTTAGAGCACTTAAGAGATTCTGAACCACAATTAGAAAAACAGGAACCGTATTTAAACATTTTGTTTTCCGTCTGTCTATACGTCAAGATCCTTTATCTAAATATAACTTCAGAGAACCATAAAGGTTCTGCGCCACAATAAGAAAAACGGAAACCGTATTGCAATATTTTGTTGTCCGTCTGTCTATAAATTTCATAAAATTAGGTTCAGTTTAGTTTATTTTATTAGTAACTAGTTAAGTAGTATTTTTTTTAATTCAAATTATTATTTAGAAATAGTAAATACTTAGATTTTAACAATATCAAGCTCTACATAGCTTCTTAAATAAGAACTAATTAAACCTGCTTCAAATCGTATAAAACTTAAAATAAAAATAAATCATTCTAATTTTTGAGGTATGTACTACACCAAATCCGACTAAAGTAAGTAAATAGGCACTTACCTAGCACAGACTACTACTACTACTACTACTGCTACTACTACTACTACTAGTAGTAGTAGTAGTGGTAGTAATAGTAGTAGTAGTAGTATTTGTTGGTATATGTAGACTAAAATAATAGTATTTGAATATAAAGCATTTTTGTCTATTTCACATACCAACACAAACTACATAAAATTTGGCACATGTGCTTAGAGACCCAAATAGAATAACATTTATGAAAATTGCGCATTTCCAACAATATGACAAACATACTCATCAACATGAAAAACTTATTTTTTTTTAAGGAAAAATAGGAATTTTTAAAAATAGGATTATAACATTAATGAAATAGAAAAACTGTTTTTTAGTGTTAATTTGCTAATGTTTGGTATTCAAAAGAATACAAGTCATCAACAGCCGATACAAAAATCATCAAGTGTGCGAAAGCTTTAACAACAATAAAACGGTATCCCCGGCCGTTTGCCACTCAACAATGTATGTTAGCGATTTCCATTTCTGCGCAATGCTTATTGCGAAGGGCTTAAAATTTTCAACAAAGAGGAACCTGCAAAGTGCTTGGATATCTAAGGAGTACTACACACTGTGCTACTACATTGTGAAGTGGTGATAGCATTTTTTTTAGTAAATCTTTTAAATTCCTTTGGCAACGGATCTTTGCCAGGCCCGTCGCCGATGCAAGATGTCACTTTGGGACCTGGTTTTAGGCTTTCAGACAATATTTCCTGCTTCATCAATGAATCAAAACGATGAACTTATTCTGATAAATCCATGAAAATAGACCTCCCTATAAAACGCCACAACAAGGGTTGCTCGCTGTTTGTCTGTTTCCCCCAACGCTCACCAGGTCATCTTGATCCACTTCCTTTGCACCATATTTCGGTTCATGGTAACTATTCAAGAACATTTTTTGTCCAACGATGACGGCCTTCGCATTACCGTTTCAATTTTTTAATAGCTATCTTTGCTATTTGTTTGCTTTGAAGGTGATACAACAATATTATCTAATAAATATTAAAATTGGCACAGCCACTACAATAATTGTTACTATTTATCTATTTATATCCATTCGGCAGGTAGAATTGACGCATCGTAAATCAATCTGTTTTACTTCTCTTCTAAGGCAAAACATGGAATCAGCGGCCAATACTGTGTGTGCATACTATCTTTATGTCATTAGTCTCGGCAACAATTGATTAGTGCGCTCTTCATAGTACTTTTCTCAGAACTGTGTTTTTTCCCTAGAAGTAAACTTTGATTGAAGACAAAAGTCTTCAATCAGTGCTTCCTACCCAGCCCCGGATCTTCAACTTTTTTTAGGCGGGGCAGAAACTGAAAAATGCCGCCCCCGCTCTCTTACTTATATTTATTTTTACCTTTATCATCTTTATAATTTCAGCTACCAGATGTCCACTAATTGATTGGCATTTGGACATAGGCCTTCCGGAAATAATGCATCCATCGCTGTTCTTTCTGTGTTAAGCCTATTTATTTACAGAGATATGGACATGAACATGTAGGATATATAGCTATATATTTAAATGGGACTTAAAAGCGCTGAAAACTTAATTTTTATTAACGTCGACGTTTCGATCAAGTTGCATTGATCGTAGTCACGAGAAGACTGAAGTAGCGGGTGTCAGCGTCGAGAAGAGCGAGCGTAGTCTCCAACTACCCACATTTGGTTTTGGTTTATAAATAAAAAACAAGTTTTCAGCGCGATTAAGTAAATAACTAAGTGTTCGAACCGCGAAAGCTTAAAAGTTCCAATTGTGTAGGATATATTTTTTATACACAGCACATGATAGGATTTAAGCTTAAAAGTTCCAATTGTGTAGGATATATTTTTTAAACACAGCACATGATAGGATTTAAAATAAAAATATGTATAATATAAATAAAAATCAAATATATTATTGCATTTGTTAATTGAAATTACAATTTTACTCTTCGAGCACATTGTTCAGCAAATAAATCTATGGCCTTGTCATAATTTAACTCGTGAGCATTAGATTTTCTATCGCTAAGCTAAGCGTTCCTGGCTCATAGAAGATCGCAAATAATTTTTATTTAGTTTTAGTTTGCTAAAACTTCGCTCACAGCTTACGGATGTAGTAGCGTAGAGTAAATTCGCAGGGCAATACAAATATTAGGAAAAGCATCCTGCAAATCATGCGCATAGATCTGTTGCAAGAGATAGAAACCGTATTTTGTATGCAGATACCTTAACATCAAATATTATAGTATCTTAATCGTCTGTGACGCCCTTTAGCCTTTTCTATATCACCAAATAAAAGCGGAGCTTGCTTTTTAAAAACATAGAGTTCCTGGTAGAATTCAACAGCGCTTAAATCTCGCTCGTATTTTCGAGCCAGATCTGCTCCATACTTTTGCGGTACTTTCAATTGACATTTTCAAAATATTAGTACGATTAAGAAAAGCAAAATTCAAATTCAGCATGGTATCATAATCAAACCTCTTTTCAGTTTCTGATATGATTCGATCAAATACCATCATTATTTTTTTAGAAAATAGTTGAACAGGTGTTTGTAATTCATCTTCACACATCTCATCGAAATGATTTATGTTTCAGAATTTGTTTGTTTGCAAAATAGGGTCAACACCACTATTTTCAGCAACTTCTCCAGCCTCTTTTATCCAATATTTTGTCTCATTTTTTGCAAAGTTTTGAGCAGACCATCCATAGTGCGACGGAACGGGCAAGGATAATATCTTCTTTCTGAATTTCTATATTCACTCCATTGATTTCGCGGAGAATATTTGCCCAAATAGTTAAATTATTAATAAATTTAAAATTCTTTATAGCAGTTAAGAGACGACCTGCCTCGCACTTAGCTTCTGGAGCATGAGAATTTTGCTTAACTTTGCGACACTTCAGTATTTTACCTTCGGTTGATCGACAAGTACTTAATTTTTAGTAAATAATAAACAATAACAAACAACACACATGTTTAAAACAAAGCACTGTCGTCGAGAGAGATCGATGAGGGAGTTTTCGAATATAGCTTCGTCCCTTTCGCACGCAAGGTAACCGTGCGTAAGACGCGTGCTGTGTCGCAATCTGCGATTCCTGCGGGCGAGCGGGCGCGTATTTTGAACTATGCTTATATCTAGCGGCACGTAAGTCTAGCGGTGAACGAAACACAGTCAAACTTTATATAATGTGTTAAAATGTTGAATACTTTTTATCCTGAAAACTGACTGTGCCAAGATCCCCGCCACCTTTCGTTCACAGCTAGACTTACGTGCCGCTAGATATACGCGCCTCACGAATAATAATGTTCATGCAGAGCGTCTCACTCCACGCTCTCGTCGCACCCGGTCACGTGATCCGTGTGCTGTACCCCTGGGTATCGGTCGAGTTGATATGGCCACAGTAAAACAAGAGTGATTTTTTTGTATTTGTACTATTATTTATTCTGTGATCAAAGTTAAGTAAATTATGAGTAGTCCATTCGTCTGTAAAGTGTGAATTTGGCCGCCCTTTAAACTTGCCGCCCGGGGCATAGGCCCCAACTTGCCGCCCCCCCCCCCCCCTAGATCCGGGGCTGTTCCTACCAGTCATGACCTACGGAGCTGAAAAGTGGACACTCACGGTGAAACTAGCCCACAAATTTAAGGTCGCTTAGCGAGCTATAGAGAGAGTTATACTTGGAGATTATCTGAAGGACAAGATTCGTAATGAAGATATCTGACAGAAACCAAGGTAACTTTAAGGGTAAGCGAGCTAATATGGCCACTGCCATATTAGCTCGCTTACCTGCTCGCTTACGCTGTTTTTTCTGGAAATGTGACGAGCCCACTGGCTCGTCACATTTCCAGAAAAACCGACAACCATTGTGATAGACAAGTTCTCGAGTGGTGATAACTCTTAGGCAAAGGTGTAGGACGTCCTGTGGCCAGGTGGAGTGACGACATGCGAAAAGCGGCCGGAAGAAAATGGATGAGGAGAGCTGGAGATCGAGCTCAGTGGCGTGCATTATGAGAGGTCTTCGTACAGAAGTGTACAGATATAGGCTGAGGATGATGAAACTTAGACCACACCCAATCAAGGGTACTGAAAACACACTGCAACGGAGACTAAAAATGAAAAAGGCGTGTCCGAAAAATTTATTAAAATAAGGTTATTTATGAAGCTCAATGTCACTCAGAGAGAGAGAGATGTATGGCATGGAATCTCTTTGCGAGATAGCGACATATCCAAAAGTAGAAAACTGTAAAAAAACGAAAGTGTCCGATATTGCTCTCAGAATAAGCAAATTGAAGAGGCAATGGGCAGGCCACATAGCTTATAGTATCCGTTGGGTAAGAAAGGTTCTTGAATAGCGACCACGGACCAGAGCACCATGCGTAGGCCAGTATAGTCAGATTGGTCAGTGATCGTGTCGTGATGATAGGGAATCGAGAACCTTCGGCAAGGAGTTCCGGTCGTCAGGGGTACACAGGATAAATGTTGAGGCAAAACGTTTCGTATGTTGAATCCACTATATTACGGGCACATTTTTAATACTAAGCTAGTATAAAACATGATAAAATAACAGAAGTACAATTCAAAATAACCAGACTGTCATGCCTCTAATTGTGATTTACGTTCCAACTCTAGTGCATAATAAAGAGCGATAAATACAAGTAAAACCAGACCTGGCACCCTTCAACACGTTGATAAAACAAAAAGCGCAAAATAAAAGAATAAATAACGAAAGTATTCTTAATAAACTTGTCACGCGAGAGGGCGAAAGTTAATTTCCTGTTTCGTCCAGTCTACGATGTAAAGCCATTGTTTTAGTGCTAGATATGCGATGATAGGAAATAATTATGTAGTCTGACAATCTACTGCACCAACGAAGATGCTGTTTTTATCTAGCTTAGCCTGTAATAGAGTGTTAGTACATTAATTCCTACCAATACTTATAATTTCTTACCCACCGCAAAGCTTACTCGCCGTACCATGCCGCGTTAGTTCACATTCATGTCGAGTTAAGGCGGGGTCAGTCCCGAAATCAGCAAAGACGAATAGAAAAACGTCGCGAACGACGTAATAAAACAACTTTATGCAAACTAAAAAATGCTGTGGATAGAAAAGTATAATAACTACAACATCGCTTAATACCGTCGCTGTTCTCGTTATTTTACGCGACAGCAACATTTTTTTTATTACTTTGAGTTACGAGACGGGCAGATCAGATCTTACCATGTGATCTGCCCGTCTCGTCACTCAAAGTAATACTGCCTGTAACAGTTGCAGTGCCACCCAGAACTTTGGTTGCTAAATTTTGCGCGTCACTGCACTGCGCTCGTCACCCTGAGACATTGGCTGTTAAGTCTCATTGCCCAGTAATTTCGCTAATAATTATAATTCAGTAATAATTATATAGCTACATAATTAAACTAAACAAATAACAGAACACTTTTTTTATTGAGATATCGATAGAAAAGCACAACATTTATCAAAAATCTACTCCCAAGCTGCATCACCTCTCCCGCTCACACTGCACTTGGACGAGCAGGACAATCATTTGAGAGCATACCCCGCCTTAAGTTTAGTTATTAGCAGTATAATTTGGCGCCCGTATTATTTGCTCTGATAGGTATTATTCTTTCAATGTTTCTAGCTCACTATGGTGTGCTGGACACTTTCTCTCTAAAAAACTGACACCTCTCTTTTTGAGGCTCCTGCCTTGCGCCCCAGACATGTTTTAAAGTACCCTGCTTTTGCTATTCTGATAATTCTCTAGCCACTCTCATGTAGATATTAGCTTCTAAATAAGCAGAAGCAGAATAGACTCACACGTAACATATTGTTTTTAAGATTTGCAGTACCTATAGAAAAACTCAGGCTTGTATTTATAAAAAAAAAATATAGGTAGCAATGTCTTGTATTCGTAAAACTTAAAATTTTCTTTGACTTACAAGCCTTTTACTTTTGATAGGATAACGTATTACTTCGCATTTCATAAATCATACAAACTCATTCATATTTTAATGACCTGTCAGTCAAATTATCTCGCTTGACCGAGTATCGTTGGTTGCACGCAATTGTAATCTCGTTGTAAAAGCAGCTCATAAAACATCTGTAGACATGTAATTACAATTTATTTCTTGTATAGTAGCACTGTCCATTCCAGAGCATGTCTAATTTAAAACACTACATGTGGACATACGTTAGCCCTAAAAATACTGTTTTTCCAAATATTGCCAAATAAATAAAGATAGTTTTTTTTTGCCTTCCTCAAATGCAGAAAGTGTGTGTGTGCGTGCGTGTGTGTAAAACCTGATTGATACCTTTTTATCAATACTCGAAAAAAATACAAAAACGCCAAAAACAGAACGTCCACAGGTTAAACTGTCGATTGTCTTAAAAGTCAAATACAACGTGTCACTGAATGGTCTTTTAGTACGTAGCAAGTTTGTTTCGATCAAGCATGTAAATTGGTTTACGTGTGCAATGGTTGAATACATAGTAAGTATTTAAAATTTCCAAACAAAAGTAAAATTTAAAAATTTGCGACATCCCTGAATGTTTGTAATCACATAGCACAAAAAAGTAGGTATTTACATACAAACTGCTCCGTCTGCGGATTCAGGTCGCTAGGCACACTTGCGTGCTGGTGGAAATACCCCGTTGAGTGGAGATTGTTCAACAGTACGAGCAGATGTGGGTAGAGCAAGCCTATTGTCTCTCAGCACGCTCTTACATTATAGCTGAAGAAAACACCAAAGGCTTAAGAAACGCCAATTTTATGAAACACTTGAAACTGATCACAAATCTAAATATCTATTATGGAATTTCAATATGGTCTGTCCCGAGTCTGCCTCGGGGGACGTGCTCAGCGTAGCTGTGACGGAACTAGTTCGGCTGCCTCTCGGCCACCGCTGGCACGAGGAAGAATCGCTCTCGGTACTCGCGGTCTCGCGGTCGTACAAACTCTCTTTGTCACCTTCAGGGAACTCCAAAAGCCTCGAGCGACTGAACGCCCGCTGCCTGTCGCTCAAATGCCTCCAACTCTCTTCAATCACGGGCTTTAAGATCTCATCCACGTCTATACGACGATCCAACCCTCGTCGGTCGTCGAACGTTCAGTACAGAGAGTGTCCTCCCGCGCTGTATTCGAACCGCTTCACTTCATCCAGTTTTCTCCCTGCTAGTACATGTATTCTCTTTGCCGACTCGTAGAAGAAAAGATTTACTTGTAACAAAATAAAAAAGAAAATTATATTCGACGTATCGTACGTATCGACTGACCACCAAAAATAATACAATACTGACCGCTGCGTAGTGCGCAAGTTCTGTCAATCAAAGTTGTCAAACAGACTACAGTCCGACCAACTTACTCGTATCTGTGATATGGCGTAAAAAAGCTTATTTTTTACTGTATTTTTACTCGACTGAAGCGAAGCAAGGGAAGGGTAATGAGTTAAACAGTCTTTGTATGTATGTATGTATCTGTGTATGTGTTATGTGGATGTTCCACCATAGCGTCGCTTCTATTGGTCCGATTTTGACAGACGAGGTGTCAATCAATTTGGCTTTTGGTACAGAGTGTCATAGGCTATATTTTATCCGACTACAGTGAATAAAAGGCAGCGGTTATGTTAAAAAAATAAAAATTTGGTCTGATTTTGACAAGCGAGGTGTCAATCTATTTGTCTTCATTTATAAAGTGTCATAAGCTATTTTTTTACCCGAATACGGCGAACCAAAGACAGGTTATGTGTTCAAACTAAAAACTTGATCCGATTTTGACAAGCGAGGTGTCAATCGATTCGTCTTCATCGCAAGAGTGTCATTTTTACCCAACCGTAGCCGGGTTTTAGTTATTGAACTTATATCTTGTTTGAGTGGTTTACTTATCGATTGACTGGACCACTCACGCCACCATTCAGTTCACAGATAAGTTGGTGGCACTGTGCCACAAATTCAAGGTCAAGGGTGGTATTGATTTATTCACAGCTGATTATAGGTAGTATTCATTATTCTGGGGTTATTAACAGGGTTTGATCTACAGTGTTTTTTGAGAAATCATTAAACCTAAAATCATGAATGAAAAACTTTGAAATCTCAAAGGTCGTAGAACTAACTTTACTCGCCATGGTGCACCACATATCTCATACCTTTCATACCGGTATGTAATAGGTTAATATATTACATCCTGTATAATTATTGACACATATATAACTTAAAAGACAAATATAAAATAAGTTAAAAGAAAAATAAAACATGTATAATTATTTAATGCCTGAACAGATTTGGATGTATGGGGTATCATTATAATCCTTACATCATCCCGAGTACAAAAGGCTTAAATGAATATTAAAAAAAAAGTGTTATGGCAGGACAGTCGTGTTTTTTCTTTTACTTTGATGATGTACATTTTATCCCTTCGCATTCACTACCACACCAGCTTAACGTGGAAAAATTAGTGTTTTATTGGCGACCACGACTCGTTGGTGATATTTACCCAACACGACTGAGAAAGTAGAAACGGCTTCGGGTAATTTGATTTTAGCATGGCAACACCGACTGCGATTTTCTTGTTTAAATGCCCAAAATAGGTTCTTACGAATGTTTTTCTTCAAAATTCATGTTCGCGAGACGTAGTCAAATGGAAAATGATTGCGTATAAATTTAAAACTTCGCAATATTTCGTTTGGATCTGCGTTTTAGGATCATAAAGTCGAGTATAAGCAGTAGAACATGTATAAAATCAAGCTTGATATTGATTACATGATATTTTACTAAGTTATGTATCTAGGGCAGATATAAATTTACACATTCGCATATCAAAACCAAAAGAAAGTTTAATGACAATTACACTTTGACATACCTGTAAAAAACTGTAACGACCTTCTGCAGACATTTTTTCGGGCTTTGATAGCTAAATAGCAAAACTTCAAGACAGATTCTAATGGAGCTTAGGTTTTCACATATAATCTGTGGTTTGTGAATAGGACCACTACCTACCTACTCTTAAATAATAAGTGTAGTGTACACAGACAAAGTCGCGGGCCAACGCTAGTATCATCAAAAGGATTGAATCCCCATTTTAATCAAACTCGGGAAATCGTACCAGCCATCTTTACTCTGAAAATCGGAGAAAAATAAATCTAGACTTGCAAACCCAGACATCCTCTAGAGAAATAGCTAATCGAAGTTGCAATGCTCAATTTAAAATGTGCGGACTAAAATTTGCGTTTTATTTGAGTGGGCAGCAATCACGTCATTTTACTTGGGTAGATGACATACAAGTGCATTTGAAATTTAGCAACTATTAGTTCGTTTGAATATTATTACACATCTTAGGTACCCTGTAGGTGTAGGGTCGCTTTAAAACTTTCGCGATTCGAAAACATAGTTAATCTATACTTATAAGTACCTAACAAAAAGTCTGTACAATATATATTATAATGAAAAAATATGGTCTAGGGGACTTAAAATTAGCTATACTGATTAAGTTTTTATATCTGTTTGCTTGTTCGCGCATCAGTACAAACTACTGGACTGATTGCGATGCGGTTTTCACTGTTGGTTAACTGAGGGTTTGACTTAAAAACTGGTCTTCTTGGTATCTTGTATACCTTGATAAGACCGCCAATTGTAACATGTTTTTCTTAGACACAGTTATTAATTGTATACTTCTTTATTGTGGTGTTTCAATAAAGAGTTCATCTGTCTATCTCAATCCGATGATTAAGAGCCGAGCAATTAATAAAAACAACCTTTGACGGCTGAAATAATTTGAAATGAATCTATTATTATTTTACTGTTGGTAGGTACTTTTGATCCTGGAATAACACTTGGCAAAGTAGGTAACTTTTTAATCGACTTCACAAAAGGAGGTTATATGTTCGGCTGTATGAATGTTTTTTTTTTTACGTATGTCGGTCTATGTCTCCGTCAATTGTGAACCGATTTTAAAAATTCTTTTTTTGTTTGAAAGGGTATACTTTCCCCTTTTTTTTTTTAATGGTCCCATATAAATTGTATCAAAATTGGTTCGGCAGTTTTTCGAGACTAAACAGTTTAGTAGAGTAAATCCTTTCGATTTTGTATGTATATTGCCTTTGTTTTGAGTTTATTTCTAAGATTTCTGAACCAATTTAGATGGTTGTTTTTTTTTATTCAAAAGGGTAAACTTTCCGTGTGGTCTCATATAAATTTCATCAAAATTGGTTCAGTAGTTTTATTAAAAAAACAATTTGTTTTATAGTTTATGTTCTCTAATATCTTAGGATTTCTGAACCAAATTAGATGATTGTTTTTACTTGAGTAAGAAGACCTCTAGGAACTGTATAAATTTCATCAAAATTGGTTTAGTAGCTTTAAACAAGCTTTAATTTAATTCACTGTGTTATAATGTTTAGGACTGGATTGCAAGTCAATTTTGAACAATTTAAGGACGTCCAAAGATGCTGAAGTTTTGCACATGGGTGTAGTTCTAATGACAATTGAAAACTACAGTAGTAGTAGTAGTAGTAGTAGTAGTAGTAGTAGTTAAAACAACTACACAATCGGATGATGGAATCCCTTCGAGTTTGGGCTCATTTGGTTTGTCTTGATGAGATCATGTCTGGTTTTAATTGGTATCAAGAGTCTGATGATGGAGCCGGAAGGTAGTCACAGGAACTCAACAACAGAATGATGGAAACCCTTCGATTTTGGGTTCATTTGGTTTGTCTTGGTGAGTTCTCAGGTGTTATGTGGTATTCAGAGTCTGATGATGGAGCCGGAAGGTAGTCATAGGTACTCAACAACAAAATGATAGAACCCCTTCAACTTTGAGCTCATTCAGTTTGGCTTGATGAGTTATATGGTGTTATTTGGTAACCTGGGTCTGATGATGGAGCCGGAAGGCAGTAACAGGAACTCAACAACAAAATTATCGAACCCCTTCGAGTTTGGGCTCATTTGGTTTGTCTTGATGAGTTCTCTGGTGTTATGTGGTTTTCAGGGTCTGATGATGGAGCCGGAAGGTAGTCACAGGAACGCAACAACAAAATGATGGAAAATGGTTTATATTCACTAAAGTGAGTAAGTGTCTACTATTTTCTTTGGCTTATATTCTTTCCGATGTTTGCTTATGCCACTAAAAATCAAAAAATAAAATATTTTTCCAAAAAAATTAAATCGACTTCTTAATAAAAATGTTATTTTGTAAACAACCACTAAAAAGAATAAAATAATTACTATTGATCCAGAACAGCATCACTTTTTCAAAATTACCAACGTAATAATAATGCATAAATACAACATAAGATAAGAAAGAGTTTTTGGTAATTTTAGTATTCATATTATAGTATTTGCTGAAGGATCGACATGGAAGACTGGACGAAAATTAGCTCGCCGAACTTAGTCATGAACATGTACGTCAAAAAATATACCTATGTACGCAAGGTTACACGTGCGTATGCCCCCCCGAAGGGATTATAGGAATAGGGATCCTTGATTAAAGGGCACCAAGGAAGTGCCTTTCATTTTGCGGCAAGAGTAATCAAAACCGGTGGGGGATGACTTTGCATGAATGGAACCTCATCAATAGAAGTTGGGGTCTATTTTGAATAAGTGCAATCCTGACTGTCAAGTCTGTAATTGAGGTAATTCTTTTGTATGTATGGATTTTAAAAATCATGATTTGCTTTGATGATAAGATTTCATATAAGCTCTTAGGAGTGTTATCTAAATCAATTTTGCTAGCGGATTGCCATTTATTCCAATTCAAACACTGGTAATATTCGGTTAACACATTTTTAAGATCACTTCGGTGTTTCAATTCCTAGTTTAGGTCACATGAAGGGAGCAAATTGATGTTTCAGCCAAGTTGCATTGATCCCACTTCAGAAAAACTCAGAAATAACCACGTTAACCTTGTACTTAATTGTATCTTGTTTTTTAGCCCCCGAACAAAGAGACGGGTGTTATAAGTTTAGGAATAGTATCATTGTGTGTGCGTGAGTTTGTGTGTGAGGTGGTGTGTGTGTGTGTGTGTGTGTGTATGTATGTGTGTGTGTGTGTGTGTGTGTGGCATCGTAGCTCCCAAACGAATGGACCGATTTTGATGTGTTTTTTTCTGTTTGAAAGCTGATGTGATCGAGATGGTTCTTAGATATATGGGGAGAGGGAGAGAGAGGATGGGGAGAAGGAGAGAGAGGAGGGGATGAGGTGAGATAAGGGGGGTGAAAATCGTAGCTTCCAAACCAATGGACTGATTTAGCTGCGGTTTTTTTATATTTGAAAGCTGGGGTAAACGAGATGGTTCATAGCTATTATGGGGAGATGGAGGGGGGTGGTGATGGTGGTACGAATCGTATCTTTCGAACGAATGGACCGATTTAGCTGTGGTTTTTTATGTTTGAAAGCTGAGGTAAACGAGATGGTTCTTGGTTCTTAGCTATAATAGTGTGAGGGGGGAAGCAGGGGGGCATGAGGGGGAATGGGGGTGAGGATCATAGCTCCCAAACGAATGGACCGATTAAGCTGTGGTATTTAATCTTTCAAAGCTGAGATAAACAAGATTGTCCTTACCTATAATGGGGGTGAGGATCGTAGCTTCCAACGAATGGACCGATTTTGATCGATTTTTTGCTTTTTTATGCTTGAAAACTGATGTGATCGAGATGGTTCTCAGCCATTATGGAGGAGTTGAGAAAAGGGGGGTTACGATAGTAGCACCCAAACGGATGGAAAAAAAAAAAAGTTTGAAAACTGATGTGATCGAGATGCTTCTTAGCTATAATGGAGGGTGGGGAGTCGGGGGTAATATACATTTTTATTTTGTGCTTGTCTTTCAATTAGTCTATTTGAACCACTGTAAATCATCTGTAGGTGGGTGGATCTCTTCAAAATGACGTCATCATTATTCTCTCGTCATTGTTTTCATAAGTCAAAGTCACTTAAAAAAACAGTTTTTAAAAGCTTTTAACTTCACTTGTATGTCTTTTGTATTTTGTTTGTCCTGGAATCTTGCAATTCAAATTTCGAGCACTTCCCGATTAGCTATCTGGCTGAAACTTTCAGGGTAGCTCACAATCCGAAGAAAAAGCAAAAAGAACGTAAAAAAAGAAAACAGAAAAATAACCATAAAAAGTGACATTCATTAAAAAAACCTCATAACAGCTTCTTTTTTTTCTATTTTTTTTTTAATTATACTTATTTTAGACAGATTTCAATGCTGATCTAAACAAGAACATACATGCAAGTCCGCGGTTACCATAAACTCTTTACGTCGCCATAAATGTCACCGTCCAGTCCAACGGCCATGTTTCGACTCAGTCGTGAATGGTAACATAAATTAACTGGTTTATGCGCTTTTTACGAACTCATTTAGCGAATACCTAGTTAATTATACGTTAATGCTTGGTTAGTCAGTTAAATGATCGGAAAGCTTCAGTCGCGGAATCAAGTAGAAAGAAGTAGTAGTAGGTATTTTGTTAACGCTTCAATTGCAAAAAGTTTTATTATCTAGCGAACCAAGTTCAATCCATCTCCTCGCTCCTGGATTTGAGAGAAACTCCATGATGTTCAATAGTACTGGTAGGTAACTACGGGAAGTAAACCCACAAATTTAGGTAAATGTTTTTTCTTTTCATTCACATTTCAAGCATATTTTTGGACGGAAACTACAACTCAGCAAACGCAGTTTGCCTACCAAATAACCACAGTAGGTTGCCAGCAGTGAAATGAGAAGTAGCGTATGGAGATAGTCCTGGTCCTGGGTGGCGTAATTTTCAAAAACCCTTGTCAAGCAAAACCGAAGAGCAACTTCAAATCCTTTAAGCAATATCCTATTATTGCTACATCAATATCAATCATCATCAATGCATAGTATAAAACAAAGTCACTTTCCGCGTCTGTCTATCTGTCTGTCTCTTTGTATATTTGGCCGCTAACCCAGCCACTCAACGGATTTTTATGCGGTTATCAACATCAGTTAGATAATATTTCACGGAAGGTTTATATATTTAATACTAGCGATCTGCCCCGACTTCGCACGGTTAGATATATAGAAAGTACTTTATTTGGACAAATAGAACAATTATGTTAATTCCTTACATTAAATACTTAATTTGCACAAATATTTTCCAACAATTCCTTACTATTATGTACCAATTATTTATTCTGTGCTATTACCTCCTATCCCGTATCCGTATCCTATAATTAGTTTGTGCTTCCTCCATAAACTATAATGCATTTGCTAGGTACGTAGATTGATACTCTCTCTACTGCTAGGTAGAATGTTTTGTATTTAGGTTTTATACTGACGTACCATTTTGTCTATAGTATTAATCTGTTTAACGCAAAGAGGTTGAATTACGGTTACTGTTAAAAGATTTAATGCAAGTACGCGTAATTCAACCTCCTTTGGTTTTAATAACCGGGTGGGAAGTAAGCTTAATTTAACCTCCTTGGGTTTAAAAACTGGATGGGGCTGTGTCGAGGTGTACAACCGTTTGTATGTCGTGAAACGTCTACGCTACGTCTAGAATTATTAAAAATAGGTTATTATTTTTTGAGTTTATCGGTAGCGCTCACTCCACTTTTGGCATTATTGTACCCGTCGTAATTTCCAAAAAAAAACGTCAGTAAACGTAATTGGGCGATTTTTTTAAAGTGTACCATTTTGATATTTTGACAAAAGAGCACTGATGCATTTTAATTACATTTTTCTGTATATTTCTTCTCCGGTGTTAATCAAATTTTATGTTTCTTAAGAAGTTTTTTCAGAAATCCAGCTAGTTATTGCCTACATTTATTATTTTGTTTGGACGGGAGGTTTTAAATGTTCCACTGAGTTGCAAAGCAATTCTTTTATATTTCACAGTAATTTATCTACTGAGTTACATTTGGGTCAAGTTTTTATTATATTTTATTCAAATTTAAGGTTTCTTCCACACGATTTTTATTCATATTTTTAGGAAGCAGGAGAAATCAAAGATACTTAATTAAATTTTCATATTTAATAGCTATATTTAAGAGTTTAATTACAACAAATATATTAAATTGACAATCTTGGAGGACAGTCACTGAATGGAACACTTTAATTTCTAAGTGGAAACCTAAAGCTGTAAGTTCACAGTAACTGTAAAATGGCGATCAGAATGACTAATTACAAAATAATACTTAAACTCTTTATTAAAAATAAAAAACATAATAATATTCATTATCAATTATAAATAAAACGAATAATTAAAAATCTTAGAACAAATTGTATGATGTAAGGAAGAAGTTTAAACAAGTATCACAAATATAATCACTTATTTGCTGTCTTTGGCTACACGATAAACAAATCAACTGTTTGCAATGGGGTATGGGCTGCCTTTATTTCAAAATCTGTTCATGAAAATTATGATTATAATAATAATAATGATGATGATGATGATGATGGTGTAAGATGGTGATGAAACATATCCAAGGTTTTAATTCAGGGTATAAGCTATATATTCCAAATGTCATCTAATTCCACTAAGCTGTATCGGCTTAAAAAGGGAACAAACATACACACAATCATACATCCCCAAACGCAATTATAATAATTAGTGTGAACAAAATATATCGCTTAGAATGTTTTTAGTTTTGAGTAGAGCTACTCGGTAAACATTGTACACAAGGCTTTAGAATTCCACTGAGTGATTATTCCATCCACTGAGAAATTTTCTTGGTGAATGATTCTCAGAGGAACGTAACATGTCTATCGCAGTTCGGAAAAAAAATATGTTTTGTATTGTATTTTTGTCGTTACTTTACAGACTAATCTTAATATACAACTATGTAATACATGTGTTAATACCAAAACAAGGGGAGTTACAATGATGCTATACATACCTCGAAATCACGATCAGTCAGTGGAGTTTGAAAAAGTACACTTTGTTTTGAGAGCATGTTGTCAGGTGACGTGCAGCTGTTACAGTAATGAATATTAAAATGGCCGCTTATTCTGACATTCAGGGTGGCCAGGCTAAAATAATACTTTGCTTTTTGGTAATTTTTCAAAGACTTTGACGAAAAAATATACGTCACGTATACAGTAGGAATTTCCACATGTTACCTAATCTTGTTTTCGAATTAAACTCTTGTTTTAAGCCACTGACAGTTGATTTTGCTTTAAACTAGTACTAATAGATAAAGAAGAGTGTTGACTGCTATTATATGCAAAAGAAAAATTGTGTGGTGTGTCAATTTTTAAACATGATATTGAGCTTTTTTGTTTGCTTAATCGACGTGGGACACGGTATAAATAAGGATATTGTTAATTTCAATAAATCATATATTTAAAATAAATAGCTGTTACTTAGATTTCAATACTTAGAATAATAGCTTAGTATAATATACATCCATAGAAAATAATATTTGATATTAAAGTTCATACAAACCCTTTAATAGTCGAATCGTAGCGATGGGACAAAAGAATAAGTAAAGGCACACTTTTAAAAAAAACGCCCAATTCTAAATCATTCGCAGCAGTAGGTACTTTTGACCATAAACAACTGCTTTATTACTCAGTACTTGACAGACTTGATATTAACCAGCCTCATTGAAATTGGAAAAAAATACGTAATTGGATTAGCCTAGAGCTTTTCCTACGTCTATGATTATTAGATGTTCTGTGATTTCGTTTCCATGTCAACGTTCCATATACAAAGCCCGTATCTCCTTCTTAGTTTGTGATACAAAGTAATCAAGATTTTAGTAAAATTTGATACCTCGGGCTCAATGACCTCGGGTTACATATTTGCAATTTTCGAAGAGAACTCTAACTAGTACTCTGCTAGTGTTACTCGCTGATAATTTAGCTTTCCTGCGAAATAATTTTTAAAATCGGTTCACTATTTTTGAGTATATCCATTACAAACAAACAAACAATCAAATCTTTCGTTTTTATAATATTAATGTAGACGAGCATATGAGACCTGAACGTAGCGAGGGTGCAGGCAGCGAGCGAAACAAGCCGCCAACCCCCAACATTTTTCACATCTTTTTTTTTTTTTTAATTTTCACTCGTGCGGTGCCGGGCTGAATCGCTAGTATAAAATATAATAGAACGTAGTGAACAAATAAGCTGATATAAATACAGCAAGAAACAAACAATAGCAATACCAGGGCTCCTGCAAACATGTCACATTCAAACACCAATCGAGTGCGATTTGTAGGCATTTGGCCGCTCGCAGATCATTCTAACGGGTTCCGAATGTGGAGCTGCCTGCGCAATGATCTCCGGAGCGGATATAAACAATATTTATTGGGCATTTATGATGGTTTTGGGTAGTGTTCAGATTTTGGGGACAATTTTGAGTGGATGAATGAGGACTAGAGACATGTGTAGTGGTCGATTTCTGTCTAATTCGATATTTTTGTTATTACCTACCTTTTGCTCAAAAAATATATCAACTTCCTTTTACGATATCAACACATTTCTTTGTTTTTTTTTAAATGTTTCCACATGGAGGAGATTCAACTGTTTATTTCTTGTTTGTTGTGTTTATGTTCACTCGTTTCAAATAAGAAACAGAAATTTCAGGTCCATCTTTTTTTATTTGATCGTATGTAAAAAATGTGACCTCAGTAGAAAATAAGTTCTTTTTTTGTAGAAAATCTATCTACAGAATACATAGGTCGTCTATCTATCTAACTATGCTTAAAATAAAGTAGTTCCAAAACGTATGATCATTGAACCTAATCAAAAAAAAAAACACTAGGTACATAAAATATGCTACTGAACAAGAATATTACTTTTTTTATGGTGTCTGTCTGTCTGTATGTTCGTGCATCACTTAAAAACTACTGAATATGGATAGCTTAGGTCCGTTAAGCAGAAGCTGAGCAATCGAAAACTATTTGATGGCTGAATTAATTTCAATGAACTGTAGTATAATTGTACTATAAAGGTAGGTCCTTTACATTTTTACTTTTGGACCTGGAATAGATTACTTTTAAACGTTGGTTACTTTTAACCCACATAAATGACCTCTCAGGCACAGGTTGTATAAACTAGTCTTTGGTTTAAAAGGTTAATTTCTTTGTAGTCGATCGATACTGAACTGTGAATTATTATGCGTGATTATTCGAAGTCTAAGTCTAAGTATTTTATTGTAATTAGGCAAAATAATAGCACTTTTACATGTCAAAATTTTAACATCTCACGAACAAGGAGAAAATCCTAAAATATTACTTTAGGTACTCCTTTTCAAACCGTTCCGCTAAATAGTAACAGGTATGTACGACCACCCGCATTTGACGCTATAAAGCTTTTGACGCGTGAAATGACGTCTAATTAACGAGTTGCAGGTCATTAGGCGCTATTGATATGACGTATATGCAGGCGACTGACGCGACGTCCGAATTCAAATTATCACTGTTCTAGCGGGGACTATTTTAACTTAATTTAGTTGACCTGGGCAGTAAATAATGTTCTGCGTTTACTTACGTTTGAACGCTACCTCATACTTACTTGAAATATAATTCAGTAATCTTCTGCAAATAAGCAAATAAAGCGCATAAAGCAAGATATTATATCCGAGACATTATCCGCCCGAGCCGAAGACAAGAGTTATTGAAGTCGAGGATAAAATGCCTCATTTAATAAACGAGCCATAGTACACTCTGATTTGCACTTAATTTGCGAGGAGTTTAAACTGTGTTAATGTAAATATTTAGATGTTTCCTGCTTATCCCATGCATAAAATTGGCAAACCTAAGTTTTAAAATATATTTGTCTTTTGGCGGCAATATCTGTAATTTTTTAACGCTTAGCTCAATAAAATGAGCTCAAACGAGGTATACCTAATAGTACTGTGCAAAACCTAGGGGATGAAAAATGTGTTTTTGTAGTCTTTTATATAGATTTTCACCTAAGGAAATCACAATTACACTATATTATCAAAAAAAATATTAAAATTTTACTATTTTTCTGTATTGCGAAATGTCTTACAAAATATTATAACTATCGACCCGAAATAATTTGATTTGTAAGATAGTTTTAAAGTTGATCTAGATTCTCGCCTAAGGAATTTTCGATATATGTCGCATAAAATCATTCAAAAAAAAAACTGCTCCCAATCTGAATCACCTCTCCCGCTCAATCAGCACCTGGATGAGCAGAACATAAATTTGAAAGCGTAGATAAACGCTACTTTGCTATATCGCTAGCGTTGTTGTTGTAAGTTTAAGTACTGATTTACACTGTGCCTCAGCTATGATCAAGTGAATATTTTGTGGTCTATGAGGCTTTGCCGACTTTTGCTTTTTGTCAATTTTTTTGTTATTTACATACATTTCATTATAGCTTTGCCGACATTTTGTTATTTTATATTTTTACCTCGCATTTAGCCGACTTTTTACAGATAAATAAATTTCAAAGTTCGGCCTTTGCTGACTTTATTTCAATTTCCTATATATCTTTATATATTTGCGGATTTCTAAGATTATATTAGGCGTTTGCCAACTTCCTTTTTAATTTTAAGTTTCTATAAGTAAGTTAAGTTTTAATAAGTCGTGTTATAAGTTTTTGTTTGTTTGTAAGTAAAGTTTTATGTTTGTGTTTTAATCAGCTGCAAAAATATAATGCAAGTTTAAGAATGCTTGTTTAGTGAAATAAATGCTTACAAAGATACTTACCTACTGTGCAAAGTATGCGTATGAACCATTTTTAATTATTTTTTATTAGAAGTCGGCAAAAATATAAAGTAACATAGGAAATTTTAAATAGTCAGCAAAGTCCGAACTAAAGTCGGCTGAATGCGAGATAAAAATATTAAAATCAAAAAGTCGGCAAAGCAATAATGAAATGTATGTTAAGATTAAAAAGTCGACAAAGCAATAATGAAATGTATGCTAAGATTAAAATGTCGACAAAGCTATAATAAAATGTATGTTAAGATTAAAAAGTAGACAAAGAGTGAAAGTCGGCTAAAGCCTCATAGACCTATTTTGTACGGTCCATAGCGCTCCATATTCACGATCATAATTTATTTTGTTTTCAGGTGACAATTACCGGAAAAGTATTTAGTGAATGCTTCATAGTATGTTTACGCAGTGAAGTGTTACAGTGCTGTCATTGTCCTGTCAATATTTTACTGATGGAAGTCTATTTATGAATTAATGATTAGTTCTACATACAGTTGTAATTAGTTATTCATCGAATCGGAATAGTAATGAGGTGCGTCGTGCTATGCTAGCACTTCACACAGAGTTATAAAATGCTCTTGGTGGTTATTTTACGTTTGTGAAGTGGAAAATAGACACAACTATTGGTATGTATAGCTGCATCCTTGTCTGTCCGTCCAACTTTAACAATAAGACCCCTGTGACACTTATTGTACTGTATTTTAGTCATAATTTCTCGTTGTACTTATGGTGTTCAATAAAGATTTAATCTATATATCTATCTATCTGCTCTACGGAGACTATCGTGTGGGATGTATGTTTAATAGCTTTCTAATATCCTTCAAATCGGAAGACTGTAATACTTGCACACTACTACTTAGTGACTGAATATCTATAGCAAAGCGTACCTAATTCACTTCTCCAGACGGACACAGTATTTCCATTAGACAGTGATATCACTCTAAATTAAGTGAAATTGCTAATATAAATTACAGATACAACATAGAAATAGACCTTTGGTACTCTGCGGTATCCCAGATATTGGAACTAAACCTAGGTAGCGAACATAATCCGCCCAGTATTCGGTCCCAAGGGATACGTCCGAGACTATTGAATTGAATCACTGAATTGTTTCCGAATAGTTCCCTAAACTTGTGTGAATGTGCATCGAATGATATTGAATTCATTGCTGGAATAGTTTGTAGCCTACGAATAAAGCCGTTTTACTGAAAGTTTAATGTCTCGTATAGATATCTAAACTACTTAATAGCTACTGTAGGTTGTATATGTAGGTATAGGCTTCTAAGAAATGCCGCGTGTAAACAAAATAGTTGTGGCTATGCACAACACAACTTATAGGAGTCTGAAAATATGAACAAGAAGTTCTTTTGAAGTTTTCCTCTAGGACTAGGATTCCAGAGAAAAAAACAAGAAAATGAATCCTGTTAGGGGTCTTTTGCGACGCAGCTACATACTATGTGAATTTGCTATAATTGGTCGGGTGGAGGGAACAGCTTCCCAGATTTGCATTTGTAACAGTTCCCGAACTCACCACTGTCACGTAGAAACTGCAAGTTAATTGCAAACAAAGGTGACAGATCTAACTACTCAATTCATAAACACAGACTACTGTCACATAATATTACATATTATCATATAAACCCGCTTCGCCACAAGACCTTGCATGAGCGAGCATTCTCGGCACTAACATGACGGTGGATGTCTGAGAATCTGATGTAGGTACTACTGACAAACTAATCCTCAATACTTCATCAGTAGTCAGCTAGGAATGGCTTGTGTTTTACGAGTAATGAGTGCTAAATACTCCATTTGCCAGAAACACTATTGTCAGATTATCAAACCATATGACATTAGATATATATATATATATATATATATACAAAACCAAATGCGGGTAGTTTTAGACAACGCTGTCCCTTCTCGACGCTGACACCCGCTACTTCAGCCTAAAAAAAAAAAAAAAGAATTGAATTTTCACGACACACGACATCTGCAGATATCTTCTGACATAAACCGCGACGCGAACACTTGCTTATCACGGGATTCCAGGACGCAGCCAACTTGAAACCATCCTCTCGGTTGAAATTGGGATACTTTTTAATTTCAACTGCTTCACGTACAATCCTGGAGTAGTAGTGACGTTCCGTGGAGAGGATCTTCGGGTCATGAAGTTCAATCCAGTGATTAGGGCCCGATTCTTATACTACTAAGTTTTGAAAGACCGAAGATTATTTTGCCATAAACAACATATTTTCTCCGTGATATTACGCAAGACTGTACTTTGAGAGATAAAAAATAAAATCCCTTCCCCCTTTGGTAGGTTAGGTTAGGTATATCGGGTATAGGGTAGGTATATAGGTATATAAACTAGATTTAAAGAACCAAATTCGATGGCTCGAGCCTGCGAGGCTGGATAGTAAAGAGTGAAGCAGAAGTCGCATGCGAGCATGGCGGCAGAATTCAGAGTACACCATTCACAATTCACGTGGTCTGACTCTACCCAACCCCCGTTTGAAATTTCAAAGCGCGGAGCCAGAAGTTCGCAAAGAGTTCCAGAGTGAAACGAGCGCATGAGGCTCTAACGTAGCGAGGAGGTAGGTGGCGAGCAAAGTAAGCTGACAACCTCATAAGCGAAGTAGAGTTCGAGTGTGCAATTTGAGCGAAGGGAAACGAGGCAAGAGTTCTGGCGAGAACCTTTTTACAATTAACTATATGGAAAAACAAACATACGGAAAAGTAAGTAAATATTGCCTTTTTTAACTACTACGAAATAACGATTTGTCGTAATTAAAATAATATAGGATTTAATGTACTGGACACTTTAAAATCTTACTTTTGAAATATGGGAATTGTGATATCAGACAAATGAAGAAAAATAATAAAAAGTGAAACCTTGTCTGGAAAATCAAAATCACATTTATGGATTTCAGCAGTATAAAAGGTAACCTGTTTACAAGTATGCAGGGTATGGCAGATATAAGGAACGGTATTCTGGAGTAATACACAATCTTACAGTAACCAGCAAAGCATGATATCGATTTCAGAGAACACAGCAACCAATTATTTCCAAAATTATATCCAGTTTGCAAATACTGCTCTATTTAAAGACTATTTAAAGATAGTATCAGGTACAAGTTACACGCACCAACTATACAAGAGATTCATAGTTTTATCACGCACTATTGAGTAGAGTTCAATACTACTGTCACCAACCAAAAAACTACATCAGTCGATTTCAGATAAGCAAATGCTCAAAATACTTTGATACTTTGTCAGCAAAGCCTTTTATTGCCGAAAATCTATACCACGTCTATGTCGTTTACAAATACCTAGGCACAGGTGCAGGCAAGCAAGCACGGGAGACATGCATCATGGAGTGTCACGACACAGGCACGCTGCGGATGTCTGAGAATTGGGCATACGCGAAACATGGACCTAAAATGACGCTGGAAGTAAGTGAATTACAGAAGTTAAGTAAAAAGAAATTGAAACTTTAGTATGAGAAGATTGATTACTATACGCGAAAAGTATGTATGTATGCCGAATGAGGTAATACCGATCTCTGGCGTCATTGTCTGGCCACCCTGAGGCTTCTGACGTAGCTTAATGTCTCCTATCAACTGTAGAAACTGGAACCGATGGCGTACCCTCCAAAGCACGAAGTGATGGCAAATTCACACAACTAATTAAACCAAACAACGTTTCACAATAGAAAAAGTAAATTAAATGAGTTAAATATACCCATCACGACTTCATCGTCAGATTTGCGACACGCAAATCATTGTTCACTAGGTGACAAACAGATGATACATATCTATAGCGTTGAGTAGTTAGCATTGCAATCTGGTAGCTTGAAAACAGGCATTATTTTAAAATTGACTGACTATGCCAGTAATCGTAAATGCATCGTACAACGATTCACAGATTTTGGTCAGTAGCATCTTAGCGCCAAGCATTTCAAAGCTCGCAGCCGGAACGCCGGATTCACTGCAATCGAACATCTCCGCTACATTCTGCTGGTTGTATTCCTGAATAACAGGGAATCTACGCTTAAAAACAATCATGTGCAGTTTCCACTTTATCTCTTATGTAATACAGCCTAAAATTGTGTGGCAAACTGTGGATTTATTGGAAAGCTGAAGGATAATTGCATACTTGTGAATGAATCGTCGTTCGGAGTAAGTGCCGTTTGTTTTGATTTTCATATTTGATATCGATATCCCTGTTACATTTTGTTATCATTATCAACATAGAAGATTATTTAACTTCCATAGAACTTAAACAGATACCAATGTACAATCCTTTTTAAAAGCTTTTATTTAACTCGCAATGTTTGTACTTATATATGTACAAACATAGCGAGTTAATGTTGTATATGTTAGTTTGTTTAGGTCAAATCTTCAAAAAATATATAGGCATTGAAATGAGTACTTAATAAAAAACGCGAGCGCAAAAAATTTTCATTTTTTTTCTTTCAATTACAAAATGAAACTTAATTCCTAATCATAGGAAAATAATGAAAAAAACTATAATAGGTACATAGGTAAAGATCGTGAAAATGTTGAGTTACTATAATATCTGCATAGAAATTAAAAAAGTGCTACAAAAAGAGCAATTTTTAACTGTGAAATATTAATCATGAAAAAAAACAATTATAGCTCTTGACAATTAAAACTTGTAAACAAAGTGCGGAGCTATTTGGTCGAGATGTTTTCGTTCGTGAGTATATTTTTAGATAGTTTTATTACTGGTTAGTATTTTTTTGAGGTTCTTTATTATTTTATCTATAATGGTATAATAACTATAACACTTTATGTCATTTATTGTAATAAGCTATTCACAAATAGTAGATAAGTAGCCAAGGTCTGTAAGGCATCAATTGCAGCCCGAGATATTTACGCACGAGCGCAGCGAGGGCGCCTATAGTTCGAGGGTGCAATTGATGCTTACACCCGAGCTAACTACTCTGCTTTACATCTCGATTGTGAGGTAAGTAGAAAAAAACCGGCATTACAAGAATAAAACATTTTATTAGTTAAAATTTATAGTGAAATGAGAACAATTTTCAAATTTTAGGGACAGGTGTTTTTTGGGTATGTTAATAGTTTGAGATTGTAATATTTGTTGGTTATGGACAAAATCTGACGGGATGAAGCTTTCTTCAGCAGAAGTTGATGGTTGCGGATCATCTCTTGAGAAAGATGTCTCATTTTTTGAAAGCTGAATAGTTTCCGTTATTTGGTTGGTAATTTTATTTTTATTTTGTATGGAATCTTCGACGTAACCTTCAGCCACCTTGCTGGATTTCCACCCACCGTGCCTTTTTATAGTGGTTTAGCCCCAGCATCGGCTAAAAGTGTAGCCGATGTTCTCCGGAAGCAATGACCTGTGTACAATTCCGGGTTATCTAACTTTAAATAACTTGCGATTTGCTTCTGCATACTTCTGATGGTATTTTTTCCAATAACTTGTTTGTAGCATATGCCTTGGTGGTACTTCAAAAAAAATCGGTTGGTGTTTACATTTTCAGGACGAAGATTTCTGTATTTTTGTATGAATTCGGAAAATTCTTGAGGAACTACAAATGTTCGGTCAATTTTAGTTTTTGTGTTCGGTAGTTTAATTACTAACAACTGACCCTGTTGTTCTATGTTCTCTATTGTTATATTTGTCAATTCAATACCTCGGCATGCGCCAGTTATACCGAAGATAAGAACCACCTAAAACAAGCGAAATATAAAAATAAGTAAGTATGTTTTATAGGATTGTAAGAATTTAAAAGATAAATGATGAAGTATTACCATTATGTGATTTGTTATTTTACGTACCTTAACAGCTAAATATATGTCATCAAGGGCTTCATTTATGAATGTTTTCACGTCTTGCGCTGTAAAAACCTTTGACTTTTTGCTTTTGTGCCCAGCTGATTGTCTTTTTAGAAAAGATGATAATTTTGAAAAGTTCTTGATATTGATGTCGCGTTTAGTACTCATAGTTGCTTTTAACCACAAACTAGATGGCTGCAGCTTTTTTGATAGCTCACTAAAGTATATTAAGAATACAGTCTCAGATAAAGACTTTACTCGTTTTTCTTTTCGCCACTTCATGAACTCATCGTAAGTTTTCAAATATCTCTGTTTAGAACTTTCAGGCAAAATATTGTTAATTGCTGCTTCAGCTTCAATTTTCATTGAATCGGGAGTGCAGCTTATATCTTCATCACTTGCAGAACTCATGTTTTTTTCCTAATTAGCACGTAATAATAATAAAAAAATAAAAAAACAAAAACAAACAATATTTAAAGTAAAAGTTTTCTATTCCCGCCTTTTTTCATCTTATTTTAAATTATATTTTTCAAAAACAAAATTGAGCTTCGCCGTTCGATATTTAAAATTGATGACTATTATACTCATTCGAAGACAAGGCTGAATAGCGAAGCGACCTCTTTTGTCATTGGGCTGAATGCATGATGTCTATTGCCAGTATGATGGTTAGATGTACGCGAACTTTTTTAAAGAGTTAAGTTTTTTATTTAATTACTTACTGCCCTAGGGCTTTTCTAGCTACATTATTACCCTAGAGCGCTAATTAGTCACCTACAAGCCCCATTTGTGGAAATAAGGACCTACTTACCGAAAATGTGAGATGTAAAATAAGTTTTGTTTGGCGAGTTCCCGCCAATATCATTGGGTGCTGATATTATAATTATTATAATGATTGCATATTATTTTTTAACTTATTTTAGAAAGGAAATGTTATAAAAAAATATATGAGAAAAATCAAAATTGACTGTAGCAGAGCGGATGGAACTTGGAATGGAATGAAAGTCAAATGGAAAATAATCAGTCAAACGACTTGCTTAGGACATACATAGGCTTCTCTGCATTTGGCTACCTTTTTTAGAATCTCTAGGGAGGCACCTGCTGCAACCCCCCCCCCCCCCCCCCTCTCTGGTGACGCCCTTGCGTCTATGTCTAGCATAGCCCATTCCAAATTAATGAATTAACTCATTAGATTCACGGCTCTCAGACGGAACAATTATCTTAATGAATATGTGTCCTACGCAAATACTGTCCCGTCTGGTGTAATACCAGAATATCTAATGCAGTTAGGTAATTCCTCTGTTTTCTTGCCGTTATGTGTATAAGGAATACGACTCAAAGTTGATAACCAATAAAATGAGGAAGTCGTGGTAGAATGAAGATTATAGTGTTATTAGCCTGAGTGTCCAAGTCTTCAGTGACATAGAAATCTGTCAAATAATGCTTAGAAATTTAGCACAACATTTTAATTAGGATAGATTCTAGCAAAAGGTCTAGATTTATTTTCACCAACTTTATTTCCGCAATTTTATGTCATTACAAGGAAAGCAAAATTGAAAATTTGGCTAAACCCCCGACTGTGCTGAAGTTCCAAGTTGTTTTTTTAAATAAATGCAACTTATTTGTTTACACTTAGGTACGGAACTATTGAGCCTACACACATTTAGAATTGTGTAGATTTTTAACAGTAAAATATTTTATTGGAATGGATTTTGTAGTTTTATCTGCACAAAAAAGAGCCCGTAGAACTATTTTAGAAGTTATAAAAATATAAATTTATAATTTTTATTCCAAATATCAAATTCATTTAGACGACTAAGTGAAGTACAACGGCAATAGCGAAACCAAATAACCAGAGATTTCAGAATATAGAAATGTTTTCATAACATCAATTTGTCCTAATGCTCCTTTAATATTTTATTCACACTTCTCTAGTAAGTATAAAAACATAGTCATCTCAACAGAGATAAACTTACAGCCAACGGAAATAAGATTATACGAGAAAAGCTAGATAATCAACTTTTATTCGCTACTTTTCTCGTATGTAACCTAGTTTCTGTGAATATTCCTGACTCATGTTCCTAAATTACCTTGTTTTGGCGGAGTTACTCATCCTTCTTGGAATCTTAAATGACATGGTTGTGGAGGAAACAATGAGTAGAATACGAAATGTGACTAAGGGGTTTTTGAAGTAAGTAGGTGACTATGAAGACGGAGATGTTTTGGTATGAACTTAATTTACATTATTCGTAGATGAATAAACTTTATCTATGGAATAAAAAAACAGAAAGAAAATCATGATTGTTGTTTGGTAAATGAGGCATTATTTTTTGCTGTGCCTTTTTTCTCCCTTTTGTCAGTAGCTTATTACGTCCCCCACTGCTGGGATATAAGCCTTCTCTCAGAGAAAGTTACTAGGTACTCAGAGAACATTCAAACGCTAGTTTATAATAAATTAATTACGTAGTCATAACTTGTCATGTTGATACGAGTATAGAAGCCTGGCCACTTTTTGTTTTTGTCCTCGAGGAAAATACCTTTCAAGCGAAATGTTTATAAAAGATAAAATCATTTTCAGTAAATAAGTCACCCGACGCTTTCTGCGACAAGTTGTTCCATTAAAGCCACAATTTCTCTTTGATCACATCATTATTCCAGCAACTCGGAAACCTTTGCTAGCAATCTGTCTTACTTTCCTTCCTCTACTATCCTACCCGACTCTACCAGTTCACCACATTAATATTTAAATTAGTCGGGCAGGAACTATGAGCTTTAATAACCGGAAACTGCTATTGGTCAATGATCAATCAATTATCTCATTATGGGCATGCAGACCGACAATGCAACCGGCGATGATTGTATTGAATTATTGAAGGGATATACTTATCATTATGTAGAGAGCTTAATATGAATGGACATTCGAAAGAGTTGAATTGTATGATTATTATTGATAATAATATTGGTAAGGGTCAAATTAATGTCGTGGTCCACCTACATATTTCATCTGGTAGTACAAGGAGCAATTGTTTCTTCCCGTGGTCCACCTCAAGATAACTGGGTTTCCATGGCTCACCTTTGTTAACTTGGCTGTACCAGGGACAATTTTTTCTCTCCGTGGTTCACCTTTATTTCAAGCCATCCAATCTCTGGAAACAGTTTAAATTGTGTGTCACGCCTGCTGCATTTGGCGTCCACGAGTGTGACGATAAGTAAATACCGATACTTTTTTAATCGCTTTCTAAACGGTGGAGGTTCTCAAGTCCCGTTTTGTTTTTTCTTCTTATATTGCAAATATTTAAAATATTTTCTCGTGGTCCTACTGAAAACTTTTCATAAAACACTTAAAATTTACACTCCCTGTATACTAAAAAGCCAACAAAGAAAAAATATTAATATACCTACTTCTCGTGGAACTACTATTTTGTCCTGACCAAGCAGGAATGAAAAAATAATCGCAAATATTCGTGCTACCTAAAATATTAAAAACTGTAACGGGTCCAATTCTGTACATTGAAGATATTTGATATTTTTTTTGGAGGGTACTCTTTATTTTACTTTATACTGAAGCCAAAACTCCACTCTCTGTATTTTTTTTTCATGTTTGTCTGTCTGCCGTCTGTCTGTCTGTCTGTATCTTGGCTAGGCATCACGCCAAAACTAACGAATGAATTTAAATGAAACTTGGTATGATTTGATTTCATACTACAAGCACACAAACACACATAGTTCGTCTTGACTTTAGTGATTAAGTAAACACGGTTAAATTTATGATGAATTTATTGAAGTAAGTTTCGAGAGAAACGGAGAGACGACGATACTTTCATTCCGAAAAGTTAAAGGGTTCCCGCAGGATTGGGGTCTAAAGTTAAAAGAACACGTATCACGCTGAAACTACTGGAAGGATTTTGTTCCAACTTGGCATAGGTATATAGTTTATATAATGGGTAAAAATTGAGAATACTTTTTATCCCGATATAATAATGAGTTCCTACGGGATAATGTCCCAAATTCTGTAAATAGAAGATATTTCGTTTTTTTTTGAGGTTTTTCTGTATTCAGTACTGAAGCCAAAACTGTATTTTTTTTAATTTTTGTCTACGTTTGTCTGTCCGTCTGTCTGTCTGTAACTTGGCAGCGCATCACGCAGAAAATACTCAATGAATTTAAATGAAACTTGGTACGATTTGAGTTCATACTTTGAGGTAGGACATTGGATACTTTTTATCCCGAAAAATTAAAGGGTTCTTGCCGGATAGGGGTGGAAAATTATTTAAAAAAACACGTAGCACGCTGAAACTATTGGTCGGATGTTGTTGCAACTTGGCACATACTTTATAAAATGGGTAAAAATTGAGGATTATTTTTATCCCGAAAACATAAAGGGTTCCTACGGGATGTATCCAAACTCAGTACATTAAAGATATTGTGAATTTTGTTTTTTTGAGGTCTCTATATATTTGATAATGAAGCCTAAACTGTATGTTTTTTCATAACTGTTTGTATGTCTGTCTGTCTGTATCTTGGCCACCCATCACGCTACCGGAACTACTGGAAGAATTCAAATGAAACTTGGTATGATTTGAGTTCATACTACGAGGTAGGACATGGATACTTTACACCCTGAAAAATTTACGGGTTTTCGCAGGATAGGGGTTGAAGCTTATTTAAAAGAACACGTACCACGCTGAAACTAATGGATGGGTTTTGATGCAACTTGGCACCGTCTTAATTAATATGATAGGTTAATATTGAGGACACGTTTTATCCCAAAAAAGTAAAGGGTTTCTGCGGGATATGGGTCCAAAGTTATGTTAATATTGAAGTAATAAATAATATTTTTTGGAGGGTTTTCTATACTCGATACTGAAACCAAAACTGTTTTATTTTTTATTGTTGTCTGTCTGTCTGTTTGTAATTTGGCAGCGAATCACGCGGAAAATACTTAATGAATTTAAACTAACTTTTCCTTTTTTTTTTCTTTTTTTTGCCTGTATCTTGACCGCACTGAAACTATTGAATGAATTCAAATGAAATTGGTATGATTTAAGTTCATACTACGAAGTAGGACATTAGATACTTTTCATCCCGAAAAATTAAAGGGTTTCCGTAAGATTCGCACTAGATAACGGATAAACATTCATAGGTACGAATATTACATCCATAACTCGGAAACAAAACATTTCTGCTCATCACACAAATGACCGCACCTAGCCGGACTTGAACCCGCGATTTGACTAGTCAGGGTCGCTAACCATTCGGCCAACAGGTCATTAAAAATTAATAATATTTTCTTTTCATGCTTCTGCATTTGGGTTAAATCCTATGTTTGCCTGGTACTTTTTACTTACAAAACATAATTGCCCGTGGTACCAGTGGTACTACTGGAGATACATTTTTGATTCCTTACCAACAACAGAAATGTTTCCCTCATGGTCCACCAGTAATCGAATAAATAGGAAATCCACCAAGGAAATCCAAAAAGGCCCTAAAAATATCAGGTAAACATGAGTCCATAGGATCCAAATTCAAAAGCATGAAAGAAATATAAAATCACAAAAAACGTTTTCTTTTTTCATAATTTATTTTCATTTCATCACCATCATCAACATCAACAGCCTGCATTAGTCCACTGCTGGATATAGGCCTCTTCATCTGGCACGAGAGCGTCTAACACTACGTTTGTCTATACGTTCGTGGAGTACATGACGTAGAGACCATGGTCTCTACTCAAGAACTCGTCTACTCCTCCGGTTATCGGTTCTTCGACTTATGTGACCGGCCCATTGCCACTTCAGTTTGCTAAGTCTTTGAACTATGTCGATGACTTTCGTTCTCTGCCAGATCACCTAATTTCGGATGTGATCCCTTAGAGTACAGAAACGCCAAGCATAGCCTATTCCATAGCGCGCTGAGCGATCTTAAATTTGTGGATACTCTCGTTTTGGCTCAAAGACTTTCGTATTTTTGCACTGTGGGATGGGCGACGAGAAGACAAAGTTTCCCAAATACCTGCCCAGCTTAGCCGAATCCGCCTATCAGCTAACAACTTTGAGAGGGACTCAAAGCTGTTTCTACGCAACATTCTTATGTTGGGTAGAAACAGCTTTGTTTCAAACATATTCATCTATGGATTTTTTGTTTAATTGCCATATTCTCCGTGAAACCTGGCCTGCTCAGGTAGCTGAATTTCGTCAAATCTTTCATTTAGCTAGTTATTTCGTTATTTTCATATAGCGCGCCATTACTTCTTCAGTTATAAACCAAAATAAAATAATGTTTTTGTAAAAAACTTCCTAAGTAGCTATGCTCATTATGATGCTATTCAAAAGGATTCCCTTGTGGTCCTACTACTAGAAAAAATAGTAGTTAAATAGTAAAGTTTCAGCCAGATTTGCTAATCGGGAAGTGCTCGAAATTTGAGTTGCAAATTCTATCCGGAACGAGAGACAGACAGACAGACACTAAGAAAGTGACATAATAAAAATCTATGGGAATGAATTTTGACTATCATGTTTTTACCTACCCAACCACTTTCTAGGCGCTATTTTCAATTTGGGCGTATTTCCGAAACACTTTACCAAACTTACACCAAAATATCAATAGCTAAATAAGAAAACACGCATCAACCTCATACATCAATTTTACGATTTCAAATTCTGACTAAAACACTTAAATCAAACCCATGAATACTCAGAATCTACTTTAACTGTCCCGAATAGTCCCAATTAGAGTGTGAGGCTGACAAATGTGTCCAGTTAAGAGGCAACTTTGAACTCGTTTTACTCGTAAGATTTGACTAATGCCATTAAAATACGACGTAATTTTGTGTTTTTACTCGATACGACAGAGCGTTTAGAAGTTTCAATCAAGATACGAATTTCAAGAGGCATTTTAGAATTTATTTACATACTAGCTTTCGCCCGCGACTTCAGCCGCGCGGACTACAGTTTATCGCGAAAAAATGTATCCTATGTTCATCTAGGAATCTAGGATAATAAAAACCAATGCAAAAGTATAGCACTAACGCTCTTGATGCTTTTTGACAGACTTGTTATTATTTCACTTCCACGACAACGTCATTCCGTTCGCAAGTAATTTTAGTTTTCCAGTTTTCCCGTGGCAACTTACCATATTCTGGAATAAAAAGTATCCTATGTTTGTCTCTATATTGAACAGTATATTTACAAAGTTTCATAAAAATCGGATCAGCCGTTTTGGCGTGAAAGCTCTCCAAACAATCTTGGCTTATTCCTAATGTGAAAGTAAATTTTCCTTAAAATCTACTTCACCCACCCACAAATACTATTGATTTAAGTACGTCACATGCGTCATATCTTTGAGCTCCAATATCTTAGAAACGCGAAACTATTATGATATTAGTGGACGTAAAATATTTTTTTGTACCTATTGAATTCCTCTACCGATCAGCGGATGGATCAGTAGCCATGACATTCCTTTTTTTTTTCATTATACTCGTCTTGTAGGCATGCCACTAATATGAGAAACCCTTTACCCAACCTGATTTTGATGAAAATGAATCAAAATGCAAATAAAAAATAACATGTATTGAACTAGTACCACGGTCAACTTGTCTGATCATATAAAGAGGATCCGTTGCACCAAGCGACTGTTATCTATCTCTAAATGGTTTCAAGAAGTTTGGTACATCAATGCACTTAGTTTCTGGGTGGCCACATGATTCATTGCTTTCTCAGTTCATCGACATTTATTGAGGGTTAATGATGTTTGACTGGACAATGTTTACAAATGTCGTTAATTTAAGAACTGGGTTAAATGAAGCCATCTCGAAGTCGATCCAGTAATTGCTTGACTTTTGTTATGAGGGGTGATCAGATGTAATTGTAATTCGTTAGTCAAACCCTGTGTTTAGCCTCATGAGATGTGTCTATCTATAGGTAGGAGACAAAGTAAATATCTTCATCTAAGAATGTTAAGTTTTCACTAGTTCGGCAGTATATGTTGCCAATCCACTCGTACGCACAAGCCTCTTGCACACATTTAGACAATGTTATGTCAATCGTCAACATAATGGTTTAAGTTGACGTACGATTAAGTTGACGATTTTTGCTATGTACTAAAGATATCTATTAGACATTGCTGACTGGAACAAGTTGACATTATTTTTATCATGTAATTACATACGAAGATTTAATTTGGAATATTTACATACTATGTTTTGGAATATTTGTACGTCGCAATGTGGAAAAATGTTTTTGAAACCGTACAATACCATATCTGAATTTGTCAAAATTTTGCAAATATATTTTATTTTATTCTTTTCTATTCATTGTTAGACGTGTTAATTGTGTCAAGTTTTCGAACAAAAAAAGTAATTTTTGTGATGAAATTGTGTATCAACCACAAATAGCCTGCAGGTTTTTATATCTTCCACTTCTGACATTTTTCTTTTTTCTTTTGTTTCATTTCTTTCCACTTCTTTTATTTTTGATGATTGGCTTTTTTTTCTTTTTTTATCTGAGGAGAGTAAAAAAAATATTTTTTTATTCCTTTGAGTGATGAAGTCGAGCAGGTCGCTGGCCTGATGGTAAGCGTCACGCCTGCCCATAACAGTGCCACACAGAACTTTGGTTGCTAAATCTTGCGTATAACTGCACTGCGCTCGTCACTAGAAAAAAACCTTTTATACGATGTTTTCTCTCTACTGTTTGGCGGTTGAATATCTGACAAGTACTTCCCCAGGCTGATCTTACCTCTACAAATAAACTTACAGCATTGCTATACAATCACTCATGAATTTGACAGTGAGTAGGTAATCCTTTTTTTTTTTTTACATTCTTGCTTGTGTTCTTAACCATTTCGAAGGTAACTTAATTAATTTAAAAAAAAGTAGGTCATCAACTAGTTTACTCAGCTTGAACTCTGATGAATAAATAAAAAATCCTTTTTTTTCTTACGTTTATTTGAATATCACAGATTACGATAAAAATGTACATTAAGTTAGTAGTTTACATCTACTTAAGTTAAAAGTTTATAGTATAAAAGTGTACGCATTTCTAGGTAGGTACTTATAACAAAAAAATACTCAAAATTTAAATGCATACAAAGTTGGCAGTATATCTGTGTGACATAAATCAGTCTTTACACTTTAATACAAACAAAAAATATATACGCCCTGAATTGAGAACCTGCTCTCTTTTTTAGGCCGGATAAACAGGAGCAAAGTAAGTTTAGTTAACACAAAATATCCACTAATAATAAGGGATCCTGATATAACATCTAAACAGTATCTCGCATATTTTTACTGTGTGCCTGACAATTTGTACAGTATTTAATGTTCATGTGAAACTCAATATATAAATCGTTGGTACTATCTGATTACTTGACAGATCTGATCAAAACTCAATGTGTCAAATTAGTAATAAAAACACTATTTGTAGCATACGATACAAGGTACAGTCACCAAAAAAAGTAGGTGAATATGTCCTAATTTTCTATTCACCTTAAATATCCAAATTTTGCATAGAATTTGAAATATTGAACCTGTTTCGCGACTTTTGTCTTTGGCTGTACAATCTCTTGTTAAATAGATTCTACAATCCCTACATACGTAAAATGAACACTAAAAAAATAAACTTACAACATGGACCAATATAACGAACTACAAAGAGAAAACAAACTATTTAACAATGGTCAAACATATTTTATCTCTATAGCTAGTGTCTATATGTCCAGTCGGTAGGGTGACTGCTACGTCCACCTTGGACAGTGACGTGGGCGATGACGTCACTAGTTCCGCTAGCTGGGATGAGGAGCACTCGCTCGATCGTGAGGTCATTGTTCTTGCTGTGGAGTAAGTGGAAGTTTAGAAAAAAAGTTGAGACGGAACGAATCATATGTCTAATCCTACTTGCAAATCTATCTATAGGTATATATAAAGCAGTAAGTAACAAAAAGTCTGTAAAATGAGCTACAGAACAACATTATAACGTTTTTATAATTCGTGTCTGTCTGTCTGGTTGTTATTTCGCGCATCGCCTAAAATCTACTGATGGACCTATTGAAATACGGTTTTCACTGTTGGATAACTTAAGCACAGAATAAATAACAGTATTTAAGTTTTGATTAAAATGTGGTGTACTTTATACCTTAATCCGATGAGAAGAAGCCGAACAATCATTTAAAATATTTTTTACGGCTGAATGAATATTGATCTAATGTGATATACTTATAGGTATTTTAGGTTGAGAAATAGCATATAGAGTCCTAACCTATTTTTAACCACCTAGAAGTTTTTTTATTATGCTGTTACGAGTCGAGCAGGTCGCTCGCGTGATGGTAAGCATCACGCCTGCCCATAACAGTTGCAGTGCCATCAAGAACTTCGGTAACAACAATTTGGAAGTCACTGCACTGCGCTCGTCATTCTGAGACATTGGTTTTTAAGTCTCATTGCCCAGTAATTTCACTAATAATTCTGCCGAGCACACAGAAATGTTTATTCACTACTACTTGGTGGTTGAACATCTGACAAAGGTGCGGTTAAGGTCCGCCCCAGGTGGACTCTCGCGTAAGCGGCCTATAGAATAACCACGCGTGCAACGCCACTGGCACGACTAGTAATATTATAAATGCGTAAGTCTATGTATAACTATGTTTGTTACGTACTACTTAATTACAGCCGCGTAACAGCTGAATCGATTTTGATGAAGCTTTGTATATACTAGACCTGGAATAACACATTAGATACTTTTTATCCCGGAAAAATAGTCCACGCTATCAAAGGCACGGAGCCACTTGTATTGTTGAAAATGCAGAGAGGAAGTGGAAAGAAAATAGGAATCTAAGTCTTTCAGTTTGCAATTTGAATACTTTATTTTTATTTTTCTTATATGTATTCAAATGAAAAAAAGCATAACGTATAAAAAGCATTCGAGAATCGAGTCTCCAGCATGGAATTTTGTCATCAGCAAAATGTACGATTAAGCAACAAGACATCCTACGTATTGGTCTCGAATGATTTTTAAACATAATTGTTATTTCCTTCTTTTAAGGAACATCAATAAAAAAAAACTGTTGCCTTTTTCGAATCTAACACCCTCTGCAGGAGAAGGGATTCCGCCCTTTAAAAAACTACTGATTATTATATTAATCATCAAATTGATTATGTGTCAAACTGTCTTCTCAGAATAATGATACATCTGTGAATGTTTATTCCCTACCATAAAAAGTTCCATGAATTAAAAAATAAACACCCGTCTCTTTAACCTGTGAACGAATTCGTATTTGGCGTTTATGTTTTTTTTTGAATACAGGTTGATTAAAAGGTTTGCCATACACAAAATCTGCATTTTAGGAATGTAACTAAACATAAAAACTTATGTTCTGGCTTTGCAAAAATTGACACTTTTAGCCTGTACGGGCTAACGCGTGTCCACGAGTTAACCGCAGTACTCACAATTAGTATAACAACTGGAGGCAGACTCCCCCGAAGGGCTGTAAGGCTTCATCTCGTAATGGTTGCTCCCCGACGAAGACTGCTGCCGGCTTCCGTTACCGAACGGGGACGAGTAGCTGGGGAGGAAACATAATTATAACAAATAACACTTCAAGTGGGGGAGGAAAAAGTGGTTGTTTGTATGTTTCGCCTGCGAGCTCTTACAAGAGCTGAAATTATTGAAACTGTTACTAATAAGACATGTACAACGTACATATAGCATAGTACATCAAAATGGATTAACAAATACCTAAAAAATGTTACTGATCCAATTTTGATACCATTTATATGTATAGAACCAACTCGAGGTATCCAACTTTTTTTGTAAATACAATTTAAAAAAACTGACCGCAATTGAAGAAGAAAACAAGCACAAATTAAAAAAATATATAACCCCCGACTCCCCCACCGTTATAGCTAAGGAGCATCTCGATCACATCAGTTTTCAAATATAAAAACTGTTCCATCTGTTTGGGAGCTACGATCGTCACCCCCATTTCCCCACCCCTCCCTCCATCTCCCCAGTATAGCTACTCGTATGAACCATCTCGTTGACCCCAGCTTTCAAACATAAAAAACAGCTAAATCGGTCCATTCGTTTGGAAGCTACGATTTTCAACCCCCCCCCCCCCTTTCTCATCTCCCCTTCCTCCCTCCTCCTCCTCCTCCTCCTCCTCCTCCTCCTCCTCCTCCTCCTCCTCCTCCTTCTCCTCCTCCTCCTCCTCCTCCTCCTCCTCCTCCTCCTCCTCCTCCTCCTCCTCCCTCCCCCCTCCTCCTCCTCCTCCCTCCCCTTTCCCATGTATCTAAGAACCATCTCGATCACATCAGCTTTCAAACAGAAAAAACCGCATCAAAATCGGTCTATTCGTTTGGGAGCTACGATGGCACAGACAGACATACACACAGACAGACACATACACACACACACACACACACACGCACGCACGCACGCGCGCGCGCACACACACACACACACACACACACACACACACACACAGATACACACCCTAAACTTATACAACCCGTGTCTTTGTTCGGGGGTTAAAAAAATAAGGTACATACACTCGAACATAGGAAAATTTCTCTTTTTGCGAAATCGATTAAAAAGTAATGCACGCAGATTCTTTCCGCAATGATTACAAAAACTTCACGTGTTTCATATAAAACCGGCCGAGTGCTTGTCGTACGCGCATAGCCAGGATCTTAAGCTACCCAACTATGAAAACCTCATTGTAATCGGTCTAGTAGTTTTACGGGATGCGCCAACAAAGTTGTTTTTACGGTTGGGTTATATCTCTCACAATGGAGTTTGTTCAGAGCTGACGCGGGCATAAAATACGATATCTTGGTCCGCTACAGCTCGTAAATTAGTATACTCTAGATAGGCTTGATAAATTTGTTATTAAATTCTTAATACGCGCCAGAGCGCTAATTTGTATTTTTTACATTTTATAGAAACATCATTATAATACCTATTCAACGTATGGGAGCCAACCAAAAACTTTTTTCTATATTATTTATGCCCCTATGTAGGTTGTTTATAAGTTGTGTAGTGTCTATACATGTGCCATATTTATATTTTGTAGCGTTAATAGTTTCTGAATAAAATGTCTGTGACATACAAACAGACGGGCAATATGACGAAGCTATAAGCGGAAAAACAAAATTAAAAAGATATTATAATACAAAATACAAACAGTAGCAAGTTATGGACAGGAGTGGTACTAACAATCAGCTGACTCAACGGAGATCTGCTTCATTCTAAAATATGCTAAAAATATTACTGCTTCTTAAAGTATTAAAGATAGACCCTTAATTACCTGTCTCTCACATGCGGCATATCGTAGTGATTGTCAGGCTGCATCCAGTACTCATTGCAAGTCCTTGTGAGGTCTGGTCCGATGCCTTTGTCACTTCTGTTAGATTTCGGTATACCTAGACAGTTAACGTTTAATTTTTCAATATTTTCACAAAGTCTTTAAGATAGGTACAATAACTTTTGAGCACATGATGCAGTTACATCTAGGATTTCGTGCAACAGATATTGTAGTCAAACGATAATCCTTTTTATCTGTTATAACCTAAAATGAATGATTGAAAGTTAATAAAAAATATTTTAAAAAAGCTTATATACAGTAGCCATGTCATAGTGAAACTTGAACAGACTATCATAATATATATAAATACAACATATCGTGTCTGTGCTGAAAAATAAGCAACGAAAGAATATCCCCTAAGACATTAGGTAGGACATTATCAGTCTGAATGATACTGACTTAATTAAATGCTAAAGTCTACTAACCTGTCCTCCCAGGTATATATCCTGGCCTAGTGCTCTTATACTTGCACCAAACATACAAGATAGCCGCTCCGGCAGCTAACATCGCTACGGTTATGCCGACTCCGACGTACAGAGTCAGGTTGTTGCTGTACAGTCCTAAAACCAAAATACAAGGTGAGTTTTCACACTCATTGTTCTATTTGGTGAAGTCTGGATTCTATTTTACTATTCTATTGATGTAGTGAGTCTCTTACGCAAAATCCCACCCGAGGAAGTACTAGTAGTCAGATATTCAACCGCTAAGCAGCAGTGTTTAAACATTTCTGTTTCTGTTTGAAGGGCAATGTTTCCAGCAGAATCAATGGACAATGAGACTTGAAAACCAATGTCTCAGTGTGACGAGCGCAGTGCAGTGACGCGTAAGATTTTGCAACTATTCTGGGTGGCACTGCAACTGTCTTGGGTAGGCGTGACGCTTACCATCACGCAATTTACCTTTTCTTTGGTATACATGATCTCTCATTGTAATGAACTCTTGCTGTTCCACAGTTCATGAATGGTTTCATCACAAAAAGCTTTATATTCCAAAAATCTCTTAATTTGATCCAAAATCCTAACCCAGCGGGGTTAGTAACAGCAAAACGTAGTTAATAATTGTTTGTTCCCAGAGTCACTGGTGCAAAAAGGTTACAGAAGTTGTATGACATAAAAAATATGTTTTATCTGTACGAAAATATGAATAAGATCACATAAAGTAAATGGCTATCATTATTAGAATTTGAAGAAAGTTCTCCATTATAAAACTTGAGTACCTCTATCTTGTCAACTAGGTAGATGGACTAAAAGAATAATTTAACAATAACTTTATCACGGCAATGCCTATAGTAGTTTTGTAGAGATGTTTTAAGTGGGTTGATGAATCAAGTGGTTTAATTAACCCATTTCAGAAGATGACCTTGTTTATAAGAGTGCTCAAGAAAGTGCTGGCGTGAGAAAGGATGTGCAAATTAGATAATTGCTAGGATGGTTATTTGATTGTAATAATAATAGCAAGCAACAATTCATCTAAAACTTTTAGTTCTCAATGACACAATGATACAATTCTTTATTGCATTAATATGGCTATAAAGATGTAAAAGTTAAATATAGTAGTCCTACATATTAGCCACTGCTGTTATGCAACATTTTTACACGCTAATAATATATGTAAGAGCAAGATTTTCAGAGTTCTTCTTCTCTTTCTTTTCTTGTCCTTTTTTTTTAATTTATTTTACTTTTATTGTTTTGTTGTCAATAACTAATTCTAGAAATTATAAATAATAACAAATATAAATTTAAGCATGAATTAATAATTTATGTAATTTTGCACACCTAGCGGTTCGAATGTGGCAGTCTATCTATTGAAAATATTATGTAGGAAACATCTTGTATACCCATATTTATGCAAATAAAAGTACATATTTTGGATTTGAATTATGATAGGAATAACTAACTTAGTAATGCGAAGAAAAGTTAGTGACACTCTAAGACCAATCTGCGTGTAAATTTTTGTAGGATAGCTGATATAGAATATATCAAGAAATCAAACAGACGACTTCTAAGTCGTCTGTTTGATTTCTTAAGGTTGCTGATGATGATAAGATAAGAAGAACTTACTCAAACCAGTAGAACAGAGCCCATCGACACAGCTCGCATGCTGCATAGTAGACCCTGAGCAGCCAGCGCCAGCACACTGTCTCCGGCGGACGCGGACGCAGTCCCCTGTGCAGGACGACCACGCACTCCAGGCGGACCAGGTACCGACTGTTGAGATGGAACTTCATATTCAGGTTTGTAATAAGTAGAGAGAGATGGAGATAATTTTTACTTGTGGCTTAACACTTCAATGCATGTTCATTTTCTGAGAAAATTTGATAAATGCTCGTAGGGTTCTGCCTAGTTAATTATCATCTACAAAACGAAAGCTGACAAATTGAACCCGTTAATAACAATCATCAATACCATAATTAGCGCGTTTCAGTACACTGTTGGACATAGGTATGCCTCTCTTAAAGCACACCACTGAGCCCGATGTTTGGCTCTTCTCTTCTGCCAGCTATTTTGCATATCTACTAGCTTCACCTAGCTGGAGGGCACCCTACACTACGTCTGCCGAGTCACGGTCCTGTGAAGAACACGTCTACACCAACGGTAACGGTCCTATGACAGATAAGACTAGCTTACTGTCAACTCGGCTTACTAATCCTATCAACAGTTTTGGTTCTCTGCCGGATCACCTCATTTCGGATACGATCTTTCAGCGAAACTCCTTAGCCCTTTCTTAATGAACAATACTAATGGTGCCACCGTAGTTTTTCGAATAGACCTTAGACAGACAGAAAGGTGTAATCCTCTAGAAGTATACTCGTATGAAATCTGCTTTTGTAATCACCACCAGATTTTGACTTCATTAAATCTTTCCCACCTACATCGATATCACTTACATAGCTGTTCCAGCAACTTAATAATGAGTTGAAATGTTTTAGATAGTTGCTAAAAAGAGAAAAATACACGCGCTACGTTATTGTTATTCTTACTATCCAGTCATAGAAAAATATCTAATAATTTTCTAAACGAAAAATTTTAATCACCGCAAACCCGCATCATTCAGTGTCTCTGCGCGACACATGCCTTTAACAATTCGGCTACCGTGACAGGTACAACATCAGTACTCCATACAAGATCGAACCTGTGCTTGATAAAGATTCAAAAGCTGTCCCGGTTTGAAGTACCGCCTAACCTTAGACAAAATACCAAGTTTTTTTGCAGCTACCTTGGCTTTGGATTCAATATAAGACCCAAAATTCAGGTTTGATGTGAGTTCGACACCCAAAAGCTCCAAATGGTCGCCTATTGGTATTGTTACACTTTGGAAAGACGGAGATCGGTGTAGAGGACTCTTTTTAGCAGAAAACAAACACGCTTGCGTTTTAGTAGCATTAAAGCCAATGAACAATGAACAATGAACATCAATGAACTTATCTAAAAATCTGCTCCCGAGCTGCATGCACCTCTACCGCTCAACCTCACGGCCATGCAACGAGCTGGTAAAAAAATTGAGAGCTTACATCGCCTAAGAGGGTTATTGTCTGTACTTACTACTCTGACACCGTATGCAGTCATCGTCGTTCTGTGCGCTCAGCCCTCTGCACGGGGCTCCGCCGTTGGCCGGCGGCGGCTCGGAACAGGCGCGCGTGCGCCGCCGGCCGCTCACCGCACCGTTGCATCGGCATGCGGCCCATGCCGACCATTCTGACCACCCGCCGTTTACTAGGAACAGTGGGTAGTTATAAGATTTAAGTACCTGACGATAAGATACAATAATACATGTGGATGCAGCGTTTTAGAAGACCTACAAATAGTGGGGTGCAAGTAGCATAGTAATAATAATTAATTTGTCCTTACAAATTAAAAAAGTAGTAAAATAAAAAAAAACGTTATGAGACTTCAAAACTAAGCAACTAAGCGCACTGCAGCTCAAGTTAAAGAGTGCACTGCAGTTGCTTAAAATAGGAATATACGACAGAAATAGATTTAAAGAGGTAAACAAGCTTTAGATTCTTGATTTTGAAATATAATATGCAGTGGAAGGCAAAGAAGTATATATTTTTGGAATGGTCTTATAAAGACAATTGATTTTGATACCTCACTCGATAGGTTTTGGTCATTATTTACCAAGTTTTTATTAAGTAACTAGCGTACCCAACGCTAGATACTTAATAATACTTTGAGTTAGTTTAGTTTTAATATTATTTAGTTACTTACTTAGCTTACCCGCCCGCGACTTCGACCGCGCAGACTACGGTTTATCGCGAAAAAAGCATCTTATGTTCTTCTAGGATATTAAAAAACAATGCAAAAAAGGGTATAAAATGCACTTGATGTTTTTTGACATACTTGTTATTTCGTTTCCATGGCAACCGTTCCTCACAGTGATTAATCAACATTTTCCAGTTTTCCGCTGGAAACTTACAATTTTACGGGATAAAAAGGTTCTATGTTTTATTCCAGGGCATAAGCTATCTCCATTCCAAATTTCATCAAAATTTGTCCAGCCGTTATCGCGTGAAAGCTCCCCAAACAAACAAACAAACAGAAAACGTTTCACTTTTATATATTGCTATGGATTTGCAATTGTCATCGATTTGTGAGCTACCCTGAAAGTTTCAGCCGGATAGCCAATCGGGAAGTGCTCAAAATTTGAGTTGTAAGAGTCCTCCCATAACGACAGACAGACAAACAAGAAACGTGGTAACTTGGTAAAATACAACCATACCCCATAATATACAACCCATAAACATAAACCTCCGCAGTCGGGTTAAAAACTTGTTTGCAACTATTATAAACAGCCGTTATACAGTAACCATAAGGCAGTTGACGTGTTTGTGACGTCAAATATCCTGATTAATTAAACGTTCAAATTTAAAAAGGATGATTAATTTAAATGAAGAATAACTGTAATTTATTAAAATAGTAATACAAATAACTTTTTTCGGTCTACTGCATATGTTTGCCATTCTTTTTTGCATGCGTAACTGAGTAGTATATATATTTTTGTTTTGGTGTAACTACATATTTATTCATGTAGAACGATATATCACATATAAATTCTAGAAACCCCTGCTACCTTGTCATTGTTTCTTACTAATCACAAATTCTACTAACTGCTTCACACCTAACCATTGTTATTTGATTCCTTCACCTGTTCGGAGAATTTAGTTTAGTATACCTACATACCATAGATGGATAATACGGCAACATCTGACTCCCGGCGACCGGCGATGTTCTCAGCTATGCAGGTGTAATTCGCCATATCCTAGGAAATATTACAATAATGTGTAATGCTTAACTGACAATAGCTAGTCTAGGAACATTAAAGAGTCTGTCATATATGGAGTAAGAATTCCAATAGTAGCACTATTTTAATAATAGTATTTTTATACTTTGGTACTATTTTTATACCTGTGTACCATTATCTGTCCCCGTACACTTATTACCACACAAATTCTCCTAATTCCTACAATTATTTCATTTTCGAGGAGTTACACCAGCTTGGTCGACCATTCTGTTTTTACATTATTATTAATACGAGCCTGATGTGTCCCACTGCTTGGCAAAGGCCTCCCTTTAATTCTTCCACTTATCTCGGTACAAAGGCCTCTGGAACCAGTCTTCTGCAAATGTGTCGAACTCATCACGTCAGCGTTGCCTAGGTCTACCGCGACCCGCGACGACTCTTCATGTTTTTGGGCATCCACTCTGATGTTTCCTTTGCCCACGATTCCTCCGGCATGCGGTAGACATGGCCAGCCCCTTTGAGGCCTACATCCACGATTTTTTTAGATCGCAGTATACTGTTTCCAATGCGGGCTGTCAACCGAACGCCCAGAATTTATTTACTTTTATTAATTTATTTTTATGTGAGAATGGGGAGAATGCACACGACCATGAGTTTACGTTTCAATACTATTGGAAGATTTCCCTTTATCAGGTCCTTTACGACTCAATAGCTCTTCCACGCGTTCTCAGTAAATTGAGCAACTTCTTTATATTGTCTCGACTGAAAAAATACTATTTGACCTACGTATATGTACTCATACACATACTCAATCTCTACACCCTCGATTTCTAGCTTTCCTTTTGTGCTGTTTGACATAAGCTTAGTTTTTTGCATATTAATTTTGAGTCAAACCTTGAGGCCTCGCTGGGTTCTTTAATCATAGTGCCCAATTCAGAAGCTGACGAGGAAAAGAGGATGGTGCTATCTGCGAAGAGAGCCTTCTCTCCGACGACGATGCCGTTTTTCTTCCAGCTTGCTGCGAATTTCCTAACTGTTTTCGCATAAATGGTTAAATCTTTTACCTAAATTCTAGACGTCAATTAGTGTGCCGTATTCTCTCTCCATCTAGTATCTTTCTTTAAATATATATATATATATATAGTTTTTATTTGATAAAAGAAAAAAAGGTAAAAGTAAAAGATTTAACCTATATATTTTTAATTTATATATATATATATATATATATTTTGCTTAAAGTTACCTGTAACTCAACCTTCGGCAGCACCAGCGTTTCATCACTAGCTTCCAACGTAAGCCCATTCCTCGTCCATCTCATGGTAGGTGGTGGAGCAGCTGGTGGCGGTCTACATCGGAAGGTTACTGCTTGCCTCGATTCCACTGTCACTGACTGAGGTTGTTGGACGAACTGCTTCTTTATATCTAGACGAAAGAGGAATTTTGTGAAAATACTATAGATAAATAATATACTTAGAAGTATGTTAGCTATTTTTCAGCGTAAGCATCATCAGAAAATTACGTTTGCTGCTGCTCGAAAGAAAGCCTTCTCAGGGAGAGAATCGGGCCCAGGTAAGAATAACACATAATATTATTGATTTTCAATGTTGTAGTAGATAATTTTAGATTTCTTCACGATGTTTTATTGATTATTTATTCGCTTTTTGACAGATCAACACATTTGACGAATTAAATTTTACTAGCGGAGAGCAGGTAGCGTATTCTCATACAAAACTTACTAAAATAATTAATAAGGTATCTCCACAAAATTACGTCAATACACATGACCTAAATGTTAATTAAGTATGTGGTAAATCGAAAAATGTAAAATCGATCGATTATGATCGATGATGATGGCTTTAGTCTTTATCATTTCGCACATGCGTGAAGGTTGATATTTGATAGACCTTTTCATTTCTGCTACGCGCGATCACACATGCGCGAAATTGTTTATAATTATGAAAAGCCTTAGAACCATCTAATGCATATGTGCATGTCACCATCCTAATGCAATTATACAAACTTAAATTGAATCAATTCTGAGTCAACATTTTCTAAACTTAAAACTAATTTTAAATATCTAATTTTAGGTAAGGTCAGTCATTTATATTGAATTCAAACAAAGTACCCGCTACAGTGAATTTTGGTTGACGGAGGAAACCAGTAATATAACGATAATTTACCGATTTTAAGAAAAAATATGTACCGTGATAAGATTGTAAAGAAATTAATGTAATATGGCATTTATTATGAAATAAAATAATAATTTGTCCTCATAAAAATCGTATACACCCCGAAATAGCTTAATTTCTCTTAAGTGGTGTTATATTTTTATTATTTATACACATGGCAACGACAACACCGTATCTTTGAGAGATCTCCTTTTTAGAAGAGCTTGTATCAATGAGATATAAACTTCTTGGTTTTTTCTTGGAGGCTGCTTCACCTGTACCCAAGGACAACGTAACGTAATTTATAAGTTACGTTAGTATATTAATTCTTTGTCTGTACCACAATCAAGGAAGTTCTATGCACTTGTTGTACTAGAATAGTACAAACAACTTCCTTGACCACAGTACACAGTATCCTGTCCCGAGGAGTTTGTTTCATATCAAAACTATTGGACAAAGCATATTTGTAATGTTTCAAACTCGGAGAATCCAATTCCAGTAAGACGGTTTCGCCTATCTTCACTTTATTTTTAGTAGAACATGGCGATCATGTTCTGTTAAAAAACAATAAGTTAAAGGCTCTCCCATCCAGCTTCCCTACTTTTTGTTCAGATAATTAAGGTTTTTTTCTCTGGCTTTATGTCTAACGTAATCTATCTTATCTATACTTATAATGAAGCAATAAGTACGAAATAGTCTATACAAAGAAGATTAATAAAAAATAAATGGTCTAGAGTACTTAAAATAAGGTACTGAATAAGAATATATTATCTTTTTAAATCGTGTGTCTGTTTATTTGCCTGTACGTTTATTCGCCCATCACGTAAAAGCTACTGAACCGTTTGCGATGCGATTTTCACTGTTAGATAGCTTAGAGTTAGACTTAAAAATAGTATCATAATCCGATGAGTAGAAGCCGAGCAATCGATATAAAACTTTTTGACGGCTGAAGGAATTTTGATTAAATGCTGGTATATTGGTATTTTACTTCTTGGAAAAGCACATAGAGTAGTAATAACCTAAATAAATGACCACGCATGCGAAGCCACAGGCACAGCTAGTACTTATAATAAAGCAATAAGTACGATAAAGTCTATACAAAGAAGATAATAAAAAAATGGCCTAGGATACTTAAAATAAGCTACTGAATATAACATATAAATAAAAAAACGTGTGTCTGTTTGTTTGTTTGTCTGTACGTTTGTTTGCGCAACACGTAAAACTACTGGACCGTTTGTGATGCAGTTTTCACTGTTAAATAGCTCAAAATTAGACTTAAAAACTGGTGTACTTGATATCTCAATCCGATGGGTAGAAGCCGAGCACCGATAAAATCTTTATGAAAACTGTTTTTTTTTAAATCAAATGTTGGTATATTGGTATTTTAGGTCTTGGAATAGTTCATGGAGTACTTTTAACCTAGAGAAATGACCACGCCTAATTACTACTATTTGTGTTTCTTGGATTCATGAATACAGAGGTATATTATTTCAATGTTGTACATACTGGCACAAGTAGTAGGTGGTGTTATCGCTAAGAACAAAAAAAAATAAAAATTTAAACTATGCATTTGAAGATTTCTTTACAAAAATACCAATAGTAACTACCAAGTCTTTTAAATCATCCTCAGTTGAGGCTTCTTGTATGCTCTCAAGCAACGTTGAAAAGTGTGATGTTATATTTAAATTTAAACATATTAAAGTTAATTCGATTGTTAAGACATTTAAATTGCTTAACATAAAAAATACACAGGATCTCTGGGGAATATCTACAAAAAAAATAAGTTCCATTATTGGTATAATTGCTCCATACTTAGTACTTATTTTTAATAATTGTGTTGATGAAGGAGTTTTTCCCGACATAATGAAAAATAGTAAACTTATTCCCTTATTCAAGTCTGGCAGTAAAAATGATCCGACTAACTACAGACCCATTTCTATACTTCCCGCTCTAAGTAAATTTTTTGAAAAAGTAATATTAAATCAGTTATTAACACACTTCAATCTCAACTGTCTGTTTCATAATGAACAATATGGCTTCACTAAAGGCCGTTCAACTACAGACGCAGGCACAGGGCTCTTAAAGCATATATTCGATGCTTGGGAGGAGTCACATGACACAATTGGCGTTTTCTGTGATTTATCCAAAGCATTTGACTGCGTTTGCCACGAAACATTAATTTTTAAATTGAATAATTACGGAGTTAATAGGAAAGCTCTTGATTTTTTATCCTCGTATCTTAGCAATAGAATCCAAAAAGTAGATGTAAATGGTGCGAGGTCATCAGGATCTCTCATTACAATGGGAGTCCCACAGGGTTCAATACTTGAGCCATTCTTGTTCTTGGTTTACATTAACGATCTTCCTTTTTTCATAGAGAACTTATGTGATATAGTTTTGTTTGCAGATGATACTTCTCTTATTTTTAAGATTCACAGAACCTTGAATAATTTTGACGATGTTAACAAGGTAAACGCGCTAGTTCTTAGTTGGTTTACAACTAACAATTTAATGTTAAATCCTAAGAAAACTAAATGTATCAAATTTTCACTACCCAATGTCAGAGGGGTTCCTACGAATTCAAGAATTTTAATAAATAGTGAGCCTGTAGAACTTGTGCACTCAACCACATTTTTGGGTATTACTGTAGATTCAAAATTACAGTGGGGTCCTCACATATCGTTGATAGCTGGTAGATTGAGCTCCGCCTAAGCCTATGCCGTACGTAAAATTAGACAGTTTACTGATATAGTCACTGCAAGATTAGTATATTTTAGTTACTTTCACAGTATTATGTCATATGGCATTTTGCTGTGGGATAAGGCCGCGGAAATTCAATCAATATTTGTGCTACAGAAGAGAGCAATTCGTTCCATTTACAATATGAAATCCCGAGATTCTCTTAGGGAACGTTATAAAGAGATCAATATTCTTACAGTGGCTTGTCAATATATATATATATGAAAATATAATGTATGTTCGGAAGAATATCAATACCTTTGTTAAAATTAGGGATGTTCATAATTTTAAAACTAGAAATAAAAATAAACTAAAGGTGCCTGGTTTTCGGTTACAGAAAGTTAGTGGCAGTGTTAGTGTTAGTTTCATATATGGGGAACTGTATACGCTTTTTTAATAAGTTACCTCTCTGCATTGATCAATTACCAATGAATAGGTTTATTTTTTTTGTTAAAGTAAATCTCATAAAGAAAGCGTGTTACAATGTAAATGATTATATTAATTACAGAAATGCATGACCTGATGTCTCCAAGCTCCATGATTATATTAAGTGATAACTTCGATGTTAACGCTAAGTGAATCAAATGTTCCAAGTACTTTGTGAGATGTCTCAAACATACCATGAGATCACGTTGTTTTATACAACATAATTATCGAGTTAAAATTTTTTACCTTATTTTTTCCAGTATGATTGTTTTATGTTTGTGGGACATGTCATTGTCACTTTCACCTGTTATATTTGTAGTTTACATGTTTTTTTTATAATTCTTAGTGCTCTCTTCTATAGCGGGCGTATTTCCGAAGCACCGTTAGAGTCAGAAGGGTATTTCCTTTTCCAGTGTGAGATTAAACTCTGTTAGCATATGAAAGGGAAATTTCCTTTTCAAACTCAAAGAATACTTAGATTATCTAAATTTGGATTGATTTCATCTTTTTATAATATTTTATGTATTTCTCCTAGTTCAAGAGATGTTAATTTTGACTTGTAAAAGTGCTATTATTTTTGCCTATTTACAATAAAATACTTTGACTTTGAACGATCTTTACCTATAAAGTGAATTATGTAGATTTGTAAATTTACAGGAAAAATGTTTATACTCGTATACCTACCTAAGAAAATATTGAATAAGGTGAAACTATAAAAAACGTAAATAGAAAATCAGTAAAATTCACAACTCAGTAGGTAGGTACCTACATTTTCTTTTAGCATATAACTTTAAAAGCTATAATGGATCGCAGGTGCCAAAGCAATCACAAATTCACCCAAACAAAATAATTGCTAATTCAGTACCTACTTATTCGCGATTTACAGACAAAATACGCTTAAGCGCTAAAGAAATTTTTAAAAAGACCTTGCGCTTTGCTTCCTAAAATAAGTTTGGCGTTTCTAAAATTAAGTGAAAAGCCTAGACGCGAGACGGTGAAAAGTGATCTCAAAAAGGAGTCTAGAATTGGTCGAGAATACGAAATCAGTCACTAAAATAAATTGACTAAATTATAAATTTACATCACATTAGAAACGGGATATTTACCACGGATACTATTTTTAGTGAAATCCCGATATTTCGGCACTATTGCAAGCGCTGATCACGGATAAATATATTCATCTGTGCGGATAACTGAAGTACTGCGGGTGTATGGATAAGTTTTTACGAGCAGACAACATGGTTTACCCTCTTTCTCACTCGTTTAATACGCGTGACACCAGTACCATCATCATCACGACACACAACACTAACAGTGACACTGTTAGTGTTGTGTCGCTTATTTGGGATGATATTTCTTCGGTTTTCACATAGACGTACCACTGGATTCCTGACACTCGACAGTTTAAGCACATCAACACGATTGAAAATTTTGAATTTGGTAATTTCAATCGCTTCTCTAACCAATCTTGGTAAGTAGTGACGTTCTGTAAATAGTATCTGAGGGTTATGTAACTCGATCTAATGGTTTGTCCCCGACTCCAAAAGATGTTGAGCGATGGCTGATTTCTGCGTGTCATTGTTTTTGACTGCCCTAATGTGCTCTTTGATGCGGCACGAAACTGTCAGCTTAGTCTGGCCAGTGCAGTAGCTGCCACAACTGCAGTCATCTTTGTAAAGTCCTAGTGTCTATCCTAAGGAGAGCGTCAATAGTAAAAATAGTATCCATGGCAAATATCCCGTATCTAGTAATTATATTTCTTGAGTAAATTTGGACTGCCATATTCAAAATTAGATTTAGGTATACACTTTAAGAATAGGTTATCCAGTTTGACACGTCTGAAAATTTTAATTTTAAGTGTGCGCGTCAGAATCGACGCCGTCCGAAAAATAAATCAAATCTATACTTATAATAAAACTGTAACGGGTCCAATTCTGTACATTGAAGATATTTTGAAAATTTTGTTTGGACCGTACTCTAGATTCGATACTGAAGCCAAAACTGTTTGTTTTTTCATTTTTGTCTGTCTGTCTGTCTGTTTGTCTGTCTCTATCTTGGCTAGGCATGACGCCGAAACTACTGAATGTATGTAAATGAAAGTTGGTATGATTTGAGTTCATACTACGAGGTAGGACATAGGCTACTTTTCATCCCGAAAAATGAAAGGGTTCCCGCAGGATAGGGGTTGAAAGTTATTTCAAAAAACTCTTTCAGAGTGGAAACTACTGAACAGATTTTGATGCAACTTGACACAGTCATAGGTAGTTTATATGATGGGTTAAAATTAAGGATACTTTTTATCCCGAAAAAATAAAGAGTTCCTGCGGGATAATGTCCCAAATTCTGTAAATTAAAGATATTTTGTATTTTTTTTTGGGGGCCGTTCTATGTTCGATACTAAAGCCAATACTGTATTTTTTATTTTTGTTTGTCTGTCTGTCTGTCCTTCTGTATGTCTGTACCTTGGAAGTGCATCACGCCAAAAATACTCAATGAATTCGAATGAAATTTGGTATGATTTGAGTTCATACTTCGAAGTAGGACATTGGATAATTTACATCCCGAAAAAATGAAGTGTCCCAGCAAGATAGGAGTGGAAAATTATTTAAAAGAACACAGCACGCTGAAACTATTGGACGAATGTTGATACAACTTGGCACAGACAGTTTATAAGATGGGTGAAAATTATGGTTTCCTTTTTTCCCGAAAAAATAAAGTGTTCCTGCGGGATAATGTCCAAAATTCTGTAAATTGAAGATATTATGTTTTTTTTTTTGGAGTCCGTTCTATATTCAATACTAAAGCCAACACTGTATTTTTTTTTGTCTCTATTTCTGTGTGTCCGTCTGTCTGTCTGTACCTTGGCAACGCACCACGCCTAAAATAATCAATGAATTCGAATGAAATTTGGTATGATTTGAGTTCATACTTCGAAGTAGGATATTGGATACTTTACATCCCGAAAAAATAAGTGTTCCTGCAGGATAGGAGTAGAAAATTATTTAAAAGAACACTTAGCACGCTAAAACTATTGGACGGATGTTGATGCAACTTGGCACAGTTATAGTTTATAAGATGGATAAAAATTGTGGATACATTTTGTCCCGAAAAAATAAAGGGTTCCTGTGGGATATGGGTCCAAATTCTGTACATTAAAGATATAGTGTTTTTTTTTTGGAAGTTACTCTATATTCGATAATAAAGCCTAAACTGTATGTTTTTTTTATTTCTGTCTGTATGTCTGTCAGTCTGTATCTTAGCCGCGCATCACGCCGCCGGAACTACTGGATGAATTCAAATGAAACTTGGTTTGATTTGAGTTCATACTACGAGGTAGGACATAGGATACTTTACATCTCTAAAAATTTATGGTTTCACGCAGGATAGGGGTTGAAACTCATTTAAAAGAACACGTACCACGCTGAAACTCATGGATGGGTTTTGATGCAACATGGCACTGTCTTAAGTTATATGATGGGTTAAAATTTAGGACACGTTTTATCCCGAAAAAGTAAAGGGTTTCTGCGGGATATGGGTCCAAAGTTATGTTAATATTTAAGTAGTAAAAAATATTTTAGGATGGTTCTCTATATTCGATATTGAAGCCAAACTGTTTTACTTTTTAATTTTGTATGTTTGTTTGTCCGTGTCTTGACCGCGCATCGCACTCAAACTACTAAATGATTTTAAATGAAAAAATGCTCTTGGATGCTTAAAAAAGGTATTGAACAATATTTTTTTTGTTATTTGCGTCTTTCTTTCTGTTTGTCTGTATGTTTGTTTGTTTACACATCTCGTTAAAGCTACTGGACCGACTGCAATGCGGTTTTCATTGTTAGAGCTTAGGGTTTGATTTAAAACTGGTGTAATTGGTATCTCAATCCGGTGAGTTAGAAGCTGAGCAATTGATTAAGTATTTTTAACGGCTGAAGCAATTTTGTTCAAATGTTGTATATTGGTCCTGGAATAACACATTATGGTACTTTGAACCTAAAGAAAAGACCACGCGTGCGAAGCCGCGGGTACAGCTAGTCATAGTATAAAACAGTCGCTTCCCGCCGTCTGGCCCTCTGTAACGCATAATCTTTAAACTACGCAACGGATTTTAATGCGGTTTTCATCAATAGGTAAAGTGATTCAAGAGAAAGGTTTATCTGTATAGTTTGATATTCTGTCATGTTAATTTGTTGAAATATGATGATAAATGTTCAAGATGTCGGAAGAAATCAAGTCATATTTATAAAACAAAGTCACTTCCCGCCGTCTGTCCCTCTGTAAAGCTTACTCTTTTAAACCACGCAACGGATTTTAATGCGGTTTTCATCGATAGATGCAATTATTCAAGGGAAAGGTTTATCTGTATAGTTTGATATTGTTTCGTGTTAATTTGTTGAAATATGACGATAAATATTTAAGATATCGTAAGAAATCAAGTCATATTTATAAAACAAAGTCACTTCCCGCCGTCTGTCTGTTTGTAACGCTTAATCTCTTAAACTACGCTACGGATTTTAATGCGGTTTTCATCAATAGAGGAAGTTTTATATGTATATGTAGTTTCATATTGTTTCGTGTTAATTTATTGAAATATGTCGGGAAAAAAACAATATATAATATCATCATCATAATATAAAACAAAGTCGCTTTCCGCGTCTGTCTCTGACTCTGTCTGTTTGGCCGCTAACTCCTCCGAAACCACGCAACGGATTTTGATGCACTTTTCACCATCAGTTAAATTATTTTTCACGGATGTTTTATAAATATAATACGAGCATATGAAGCCTGAACGTATCGAGAGGGAAGGCGGCGAGCGAAGCGAGCCGTTATCTCCCGAAGCGAAGTGAAGGTCGAGTGTGCGAGAACTACATTTTTCATCTCTTTTTTTCTTAATTACACCCTTGCGAGGCCAGGGCGGATCGCTAGTAACCAAATAAATACTTCTTTACAAGAATATTTTAGGATATTCATTATTCGTAGTCTTCTGATAGGGAACCGTATTCGTCTGATGACGAGTCTTCGCCTAAATTAATTATAAATGGTTCGAGGACAGTTCATTAGGCCACGGCTGGACATAAGCCTCTCCTTACTGCCACTGACCTCGATCTTCGGCTTTTATCACGCAAGTGCCGCCAGATAATTTGTGCAGACACCTGGCCGGAAGGCGTCCTACACTACATTTACTCAAGAAACCTTCACCCCACCGGTTATCGCCCCATTGCTACCTCAGTTGCTAATTATTTCGGTTATGTTGGTGACTTTTTCGTTCTAAGTCGGATCATCTCGTTTCGTAAGCTTGCTCCATAGCTTGCTGAGCAACTTTAAATTTGTGGACCAGCCACCCAAGTTTCGGCTCAGTATATCATTAAAGTAGGATGCACCTGTTGTTTGCTTGTCGTTTCAGGTAGTCTCGGATGGCCTGACAAACCCTGACACCAGAGGTCAGCACCTCTGGTGTCAGGGTTTGTCAGGCCATCCGAGGGCCTCTGACATGACTTAACAACTGCTTAAATTAATTAATAACAGCCGAAACCGACATAAATTATGGACGAAATGGAAGTTACAGTTGCATTTCTCTCATTCAGATTTTAAATATAGCTAACGAATGACACTAAAATAGCCCCTCTACCCCCGCGTCCTACCGAACCTGCAAACAATTAACGTTCGCGCCCATTGTATAGAAATAGCCCCCGGCGACGACGGATATAATTGTTATAAGACGATTTGGACGCATTTCAGTTTCCATTTTTAGACATTTTGGATATAATTACGTGATGAGAATAGTGTTTTAATAATGAAAGGGCTTCTGTAGCGACCTGGGTGAAACGTCGCTTAAAACAGGGTACCTACATTATGTCTAACGACAACTCGCACGCGCACGAGTGAAACTTAGCGTGTCATTTCAGAAAATACAGTGTAAGTCAATCATCACATAAATTGAAGTCACTTTCGCTGTATCTCTGTCTGTTTGGCCGCTAACCCACGCATTAGATGCGGTTTTCACCATAAGTTATAATTTTTTTTACAGAAGGTTTTATATATAGAATACGATCATGCGAGACCCGAACGAGAGGAGATCGTTTCAAGCCGAGTGAAAGGTTGAGTTTGCGAGAACTTCACATTTTTCTCTTCTTTTTTCTTAAATTAAAGTGCCCGTGCGAAGCTCGCTAGTGCTCTATAATTTACATTACAGTAAAGTTAATAATAATAATAAACACTTTATTACAGCAGAATTATGAAACAAATATAAGTACAAGAATTTATTTTAGTTTTTGCTCTTAAGGGTCCGGATATTATATCTTACTCTGCAGACTTACATCCAGGTCTACGAAGGTGTATGAGTTCTACTCCATCCGTTTAAGCTTTATACTACTTAAAAAATAAAAATATTAAGTGAATGTTTAGTAAAATCTTTCGTCAGCTGTAGCATCATCAATATATTTCAGCACAATGGACTTCAGACTTAACTCTTCGTTGCAATAAGCAACTCACACTTCTTCCTCCCCTTCATGAACCCCAAGACAAAATTGCGAAGTCGAAAAATCAGACATTCCACCATTAGACATTCTCACTTCCCGGATTCTATTGATAGCTTTAGTTAAGGGGAAGAAAAAAATCATAATTTTTAACGAGTGTTTTTATTTTCATCCCTCGTTTTCGGAGGGGTGGGCAGGAACCATTATGTAGCGGAAACATTATTTCCGCTCGTTAAGTCGAGCACTTTGCACTTTGATAAATGCTCACTAGCTTTTTATGCTCGTTTGGGGTGTGAATCATGCCAGAAGTGAGTGGGTTAAGTAAGGAAGAGTCATCTGCCTTGTTTGAGCCTTTGAATAGATTGAGAGGTTAAGTAGTACCTAACTTGAATTTCAATTATTATTATCAAGCCTGTGTATGAAAGTGTATAAGTATATTCCTCAGCTTCCACACGATCAGAGCATTTTGCAACCGAAACTGCGCATGCATATTATCTAATTTTATTGCTTATCTTTTTTATACCATTGAGTGATGAGACGACCAGCTTGTTCCTCTGTATATAAGCGCCATGCCTGCATAAAACAATTGCAGTTCGGATAGAACTTTGAATTGCAAAATCGTGCGTAGCCCTGTACTGCGCTCTTCACCCTGAGTCTTTAATATTACGAGTATATTCGGCATCCGGATAGCTTTACCGGATATACAGTATCCGGCAACCGGCCAAGTTACATACCGCCCCATCTCTAATTGACACCATAGAGACGTGATGTATTTTTCTTTAGAATAAAAATGTTCTAGTTGTTAGGTGTGATCATCTCATGAATAGGAATAGGTTCATTGTCACATCTTCCTCCCATCATTGTACATTCTAAAGTCGTTTTCACATGTATGCAAAAAAGTATAATTGAATTATGAATTCATGGGAAACCAAAAACTAGGAAATAGTCTCAGCACTATCATTAATTTTTATTCATAAGTTACCAAGTGAGTTTCTTTACTTAAAATGCTAATTCTGATGGCATTAACTAGAACATTGGTTGTCTACGAGTATGATGGTAGAAATAACCTAAAACCAGTATAACCTCTTTTTTTTATTGCTACTTTTTTTTCGTAAGATTTGATCAGATAATTTGACAGGACACTGACAACAGAATAACAATAATAATATTACAAGTTAGAGAAGTGTAGCCACTGCCGTAAACAGGCCAATCAGAGCTTAGAGTTATAAAAATGAATACTCTCTAGACTAATGGTCCGAAATCTGACAGTCCACACAAAACGTCATAATATTCATAACAAACAAAAAAAGTAGATTAAAAAAAACTAATATAAAATCCACGTTTTTATTGGAATGTTTTTTTTTTAAATAATTTTGGAGTTGTGGAGCTGGTTTCAGCCGGATAATTAATCGGGAAGTGCTTGAAATTTGTGTCGAAAAATTCCACCAGGAACGACAAACAAAAAAACAAAAAAAAACAAACAAGAAAGTGACTTAATTAAAACGTGGTAAAAACATAATATATTAGCGCCATATATCTTTAGGAGTGTATATGTATGTGTGTGTGTTTGTAACGTCTTCACGCTCAAACGGTTGAACGGATTTGGATGAAATTTGATAACAGGAAAGCTTATATCCTGGATTAACAGATAAGCTATTTTTCATTATCATCATCATCATCATTATCATAACCCACGCGAGTGAAACTGCGGGGTGCCACTAGTTATTGACCGAGCGAGTGAAGTGACTCCGTTTCAGCTTGGGCAAAAATGCTTTCGTATGTCCGGATGTCAGTCCGGATCTTTGTTCTCCTCTACAGGTCGCATTTCTCAACCGATCTAGACAAACTTGGTATACAGATTTTTAGTTATTTTTGTCAGGTTAAACGAATTTCGTCGGGGATTTTTGATTGGGGGGGGGAGGTACTTCCCCCAAAAAGGGGCAAATAGGGGGGAATATCACCGCTTTATTAGACCCGATTTCAATGGTTCTTTGTTTATTTTAAAGATAGTAACTTTAATTTGGTCTCACACAAATTTGGTGAAGATCTGATGAGGATCTTCGGCGTGATGAGCAGAATAGCTCATCAAAATGTAGTAAGTTTCTCACTTTTAGATTTCTACCAGTGGAATCAGCCCTTTGCCCACTAGGTAGGGATTGATGGAGCGAGCACCTTGCTTATTAATATTAGTTTTACATTAAGGTAACTAGATGGCGCTCCGGTGCACTGCTAGATTGTTTGCAAAAAAGTTTGTGCGTGCGAGATCTACAGCTCACAGAGCCACTAGCAGATAATGGTATGGAATGGGGTTTTTCCCCCTACGCCGTCACCTTACGTCATGTTAATGACCCTTATGTTTGCTGAAATCGAATAAACAAGGAGTTGGTGATCCACCTGTCGGATAGGTCAGCGACGTTGAAGAAGTCAGATTCACAGTCCAGACAAGAATCACGCAATGGAGATGAGGTGCCAGCAATGAGTTTCGATATAATTATGGTCTGTGGTTACAACTGATGATGATGCTGATGAATGTTTTTATTGTTTAACAAACATGAATACAAATATAATAAAAAAACCTGTTTAGGGAAAGCTAAAAATTACAAATATTTAAAGAGAATTTATCTCTTAGCTTAACATTTGTGTATTTAATAATACAATTTACGGTTGGTTCGGTTCTAATCTTTTACTATTACTTATAATAAAGCAGTAAGTAGCAAAAAGTCTGTACAATAAAGATAATAAAAAAGAAGTCTAGGGTACATATAAGAAGCTACCGAACAAAAACATTTTAAACCGTGTCTTTTTGTCTGTTTGTTCGTGCATCACTTTACTACTACTAGACCGATTGCAATGCGGTTTTTACAGTTGGATAGCTTAGATTCTGACTTTAAAAAACTGCCGAAAATTCTCAGCAAGAAATGAAAACCGTAGACAAAGAGCCAGATCTGTATCGGGGCGCACGGACGTTGTTTGTCGTGAAACGTCTACTCCACGTACAAATTGCAAGTTATACCGATGTACACAAAAACATAAAGAACAACGGCGATTTTTTTTTGTGATGAATCTTGCAGCATCTTGAAATATCATTTCTACAAAACTTAAGTAATGTTTTTTTTTCCTCTTTTCCAACATAGCATGTAAGCTAGGAAAAGTCTGGTTAACAAATCAATTTAAAAAAACATGAAATTTAATTTAATTTCCATCCTACAATGTTTTATCGGCCTTGATGCCTGCCCAACGGGTGAAAAAATATATATAATACAATGACGTTTCCGGTTTGGACGTCAAAATACTCATTACATTATACTGCCCACCCGGTTTTTTAAACCAAAGGAGGTTGAATTACGCTTACTGGCGTTAAACCTTTTAGCAGTAAGCCTAATTCAACCTCCTTGCGATACACAGAATAATACTATAGACAAAATTATACGTCAATATAAAACCTATAAACAATGCATTATAGTAGGAGGAAGTTTAAGGAATTGTTGTTAGGTTTTGTTTATTTATTTAATTGTTTTGCACAAAAATAGTGTACAAGAAAGGACTTAATGCTAAATAACATTATCAACCACTCATCAAGGCTGTGAAAAAAATAGTACATAAGGCGTGTGGCTTAAAGTATTGAACAATAAATACAAAAGAAACAAACGTTTGTGTAAATAAAGTAAATATTTATGCTAATATTGGACAACTGTTTCCCTGCCAGTGAAACAGCAGCAACATTTCTTAACATATTATTTTATAATCTTGCTAAGCAGTAACATATTGAAAATAATTATTATTCAAAAGCCTAGTCTGTTACACTGGGTAGGTAATTGAATAAGTACAATACGAGTATCTTTGATCGTTATATTTATCACGCATAAATACTTAATTGCCTACCTAATTAAGCAGATAAAATGATTAAAATCTCTAAGACTTGTTTCAAAAGTCGTTAACAGTAACATAGCCTACAAAATTTTGAAGCTCAATAACAATTATTCCTGGCCACCCCAATAAAAAATTCTTAGACTAACAATCTCAGGAAATGATGCTGAATTACTAGCGTTTTTTTTTGTCTCAAGACGCCTAGAATTTTACTGACATAAAAAATGTATGGTAGTTCGCTATTGTTCTTTTGCTGGTTATGAGCGCGACACCCGTGGTTTTGCCCGCGTGGTCATTTCTCTGTTTAAAGTAACCTATGTGTTATTTTAGGACCAAAAGTACCTATAAGCTATTAAATACCAAATTTCACTCATTCGTCAAATAGTTTTTATCAATTGCTCAGCCTCTATTCACCGTATTGAGATACCAAGTACACCAAAACCTTTTTTAATTCAAACCATAGTTTTTACGTGATGCACGAACAGACAAACATGATTTTGAAAGATGTTAAGTATATTACCTTCTTTAAAGTGCATGTCCACTAGAGCATTTTTTTTATCTTCTTTGTACAAACCTTTTGTTACTTACTGCTTAATTATAAAATCTTTATTACCTACACTTGAAAAGAGAGGGGGGTTATAAGTTTAGGGTGTTGTGTGTGTATGTATGTATCCATGTGTCTGCCTGTGGCATCGGAGCTTGCAAACGAATGGACCGATTTTGATGTGGTTTTTCTGTTTGAAAGCTGATGTGATCGAGATGCGGCTTATAAAAATGAATAAATTGTATACAAACGGCTCACCATCACTGATAATAAATAAGGACTTATGATTATATTCGTTCATTAATAAAATGTGGTCAATACTAGCATTGAAAGAACAATGGCGAACTCCCATACATACGTTTATGTCGTTTATGTCAGTCAAAGAAGAAGTCATGTATGTATGTATGTGTGTCGTTTATGTCAAGATATGTCTTTGTTAGTCTAAGATTTTTTTTGGGGGAGGCCAGGTATAATTGTTATTAGGCTTCAAAGTTTTGTAGGTTATGTTACTGTTAATGACCTTTGAAACAAGTCTTAGAGATTTTAATTATATTATGCGCTTAGTGAGGTAGGCAAGTAAGTACTTATGCGGGATAAATATAATGTTTCAAGATGATATTGTAGGTACCTAGACCTATTCAATTACCTATCCTAGCGTAACAGACTAGGCTTTTGAATAAGAATTATTTTTAATCTGTTACTGCCTGCCGAGATTACAAAACAATATATTTAGATATGTTGCTGCTGTTTCACTGTGCAGGGAAAAAGTTGTCCCATATTAGCATAAATGTTTTGCAACAATTCCTTACACAAACCTTTGTTTCTTTCGTATTTATTGTTCAATACTTTAACTAACACGCCCTATGTACTATTATTTCTTTCACGACCTGGATGACTGGTAGATAAAGCTGTTTAGCATTAATTCCTTCCTTGTACCTACACTATTTTTGTGCAAAACAATTAAATAAATTAACATAACCTATTATAACAACAATTCTTTACACTTTCTCCATAAACTATAATGCATTGTATTCCCTTTGCTACGAGTATAATGTTTTGTATAGATGTTTTATATTGACGTACCATTTTGTCTATAGCACAGTCTATATTATTATTCTGTTTATCGCAAGGAGGTTGAATTACGCTTACTGTTAAAAGATTTAACGCCAGTAAGCTTAATTCAACCTCCTTTGGTTTAAAAAACCGGGTGGGAAGAAAGCGTAATTCACCCTCCTTTGGTTTAAAAAAACTGGGTCGGAAGTATACTGTGTTGACAATATTGACGTCCAAACTAGACATGTCATTGTATTATATATTTTTTTCACCCGTTGGCAACAAGGCCGGTTAAACATTGTAGGAAGGAAATGAAGTTACAATTTCATGATTTTTTAAATTGATTTGTTAACCTGGGTTTTTCTAGCTTACAGGCAATGTTGAAAAAACGTAGAAAAATAACTACTTAAGTTCTGTAGAAATGATATGCTAAGACGCTGCAAGATTTATCGCATACAATTCCGCCTATGTTCTTTAGTCGTTGTCAAAATCAAATCAGTCCTATCACAATGATGACAATTAACAACTGATACATTTTTAGGAATCACTAAAATAAATTAAATTTAGCTTTAGCTGAGTTTAGCTGGTATCTCAATGCGGTGAGTTAGAAGCCGAGAAATTGATATAAGTATTTTTGACAGCTAAAGAAATTTTGATCAAATGTTGGTATATTTGTCCTGGAATAGCACATTATGGTAAGTACTTGGAAACTAAAGAAAAGACCACGCGTGCGAAGCCGCGGGTACAGCTAGTCTAAGTTAAAAGTATAACGCACATGCCCCGACTGACCTTTCTACTACTACTGACCGTACTTTTGGTTCTGGAATAAACACATAACTAGATAACTAGCCCAGAGAAATGAGCCGCAGGCACCTATAGTGTAAAATAACTCTACTAGATGGTTCAACTTTATAATTAAACTATTTACATGTTAATTTCCGTCTGTAGTTGCCGCTATCTTTATCGTTAACTGAAATAAAGTTTTTAATGAAACCAAGTCATAAATTATAAGTATTAAAACAGTATCTACTATGTAATTAACGAAATGTTTAATAATTGTTTCTGGTTCTACGTCTCCATCATAATCTTGAGTTTGTAATTAATTTGTAGATAAATATATGTGTGTCTACTATTAATAAGGCTTTAATTAAGCCATCTTTTGAATAAAATATTATGTTGAAAAATGCCTCTCTAAGTAAATTCATGTACTTTTAATATTTTTAAATAGAAAATTAGGCATCAATAAGGTTGTTTACAAAATGACAAAGACCACACCGCCAAACAAACGAGTGAAGCATAGCAAACGGCGGCTGCGTCGTTGGTATGCGTGAGTGGATAATTTGTGGTGTTTTGTGGTTGATATACAATTTAATCACAAAAGACTGCATTGTTTTTGTTTTATTTTTCGAGAGAATTTAACAGATTTAACACAGTCGCGAGGTGGTCTTAGGGGGTAGTTCTACCAACCCAGGGACCGACGCTCAGCAGACAACATTAATATGGAGTAGACACAACAGCCAAACTTCGTGGTGCGAGCCATCCTTTTGGCTTTGGATAGTAGTTTTCCCTCTCATAGAAGACTATAGGCTCGCAGCTGAATTAGTTTGAAGATCTTGCTCTTTTTGAAGAAATGAAGATAGAAGTCACAGATTAGAGATACTTTACTATGTAGGTTAATTTTAACTTGCATTTTTACTGGTATCTACATCGAAATGTTTAAGTCATAGCAAACACGATTTAATACTTAGTGAGATGCATAATAAACTTAAAAATTGCCAGAGATAGAGGAAACAATAAAATATTTACAAATCCTCCAAACTTAACCCGTAACCATCGAGATGAGTATATGCATGACAATGTAAGAATGACAGGATATTTGAATTGAGAATATGTGTCGACAATGCGGTGATAGACTATGAAACAGTAAGACATCGTCACAATACGACTACCAATAAAACGTCGAGATTTTTTTGCGATGTGGTGGCCGATCAGCATAACATGTTATAAAGGTGAGCGTGAGGCTTGTTTGTGCTTACGAGTGGATCGGCATATCTAGGTTGCTTCACTTTCGATTTGGCGGTGTGGTCTCCGTATTTTTTTTAAAACTACATTGTTAGCATTTGGGTATTTCTGGGTGATGCTAGGCCTAGTAGGTATTTGGTATTCCACTATTATTATTAGTTATCTTAAAATGTACACATCGTATAGATTATGGGAGTTTATATTTCGTATCAATGATATCGTTTTTATTATATTTTACTTTTGAACATTGATACTCTTTTTTTCTTCCTCCGAAACTAAAACCTACACTGAAATGTTAAACTTAACAGCAGTTCTTAACAGCTATGCTATTCACATTCAATAAGCGTCACATTGCGGCAAGTGTTTTCAGGCGCCAACTAGGTCACAGTACATATATAGTCCTGGACTATATATGCACTGTGACTGGGTCCCTAACAAAGTTATGTAACAGTTCCCGGCATTAGCCTTCTTAGAAACAATTTCATTTTTCAAAAGTGACGTTGTTTACGTAAAGTTCTACATTAAGTTGCTTAAAGATGAACTTACCATTTAGTTTTTAGTTAGTTTACTAACTTTATATATGTATGTATGTTTATAGAGTTTAAAATGAATTTTGATTGAAGTTCTCTCTCTAGGAATTAATTGTATTAGTGATTCTATGTTGATTAGTAGGCATCATCAACAGCCTATATTTGTCCACTGCTGGACGTAGACCTCTCCGAATGCACGCCACTGAGCTCAGTCTTCATTTCTCCTCGTCTATTTTTTGTCAGCCGCTTTTCGCAGGTCCATCTGGCCACAGGACGTCCTAGGCTAGTTTGCCTAACGTGGTCTCCACTCTAGAACACTTCTACCCCAGAAGTTATCGATTCTCCGGGAAATATGACTAGCCCACTGCCACTTTAGCTTGCTTATCCTTTGAGCTATGTCAGTTACCTTGGTTCTCCGTCAGATATCTTCATTACGAGTCTTGTCCTTCACTAGCTGACTAGCCCACTGCCACTTTAGCTTGCTTATCCCTTGAGCTATGTCAGTTACCTTGGTTCTCCGTCAGATATCTTCATTACGAGTCTTGTCCTTTAGAAAAAACTCCAAGCATAGCTCTCTCCATAGCTCACTGAGCGACCTTAAATTTGTAGATTAGTTTGTCCGTGAGTGTCCACGTTTTGGTTTCGTAGGTCATGACTGGTAGGACGCACTGATTGAATACTTTTGTCTTCAGGCACTGTAGTATGGACGACGAAAAGACTTTACCAAGCTTGCAGAGTGCTGCCTAACCCAGCTAAATTCTTCTATTGTCTTGCTTCTCAAAGTTGTTCTTACTTAATTGCTATATTTGCCCAAAATAAACATATTGCTGGACAACTTCAAGAGATACACCATTGACTGCAATCGGTTAGTAGTGAAGATACCCTAAAAGGACTCTATGAAATTTCAATGAATTCAGTTCTAAAGAAGAAAATAGCGACGAAGTCGAATGGAACAACTAATCATATTCCACCAAATGTTGGTATATGCATAACTTAATTCTAAGATCATCATCATTATCAGCCTATATTTGTAAACTGCTGGACCTCACTTTGTGAACATTACAGAGCCATATCACAGGCTCATATCAAGGCGATGCCAGCCGCCTTTTGCAAGTCGTCATTCCGGCTGTTGCCGGTGCAGCGGACGTTCAACAGCCCCCACTCTTTGTTTGTCTAATTGCCGTCTCCACTCTAGAACTATTTTACCCAATGGTTATCGGATCTTCTAGATTATATGACCAACCCATAGCAAAAACTAAATGTGAAATAATTAATGCATTTCAACAACCATTATGTTTCTTTAATATAATGTTATTCAGTTTACGTTTTGAATTTACTAAGCATCGTATTACTCTAAAAATGCATTTATACTGTTTGTCTTGGACCAACTTTTCTTTAAATGAATGAAGTGTTTGGATATCATTTTTTATTCTCATATCACCGAGAAAGTTCTAGTCTTTGTTTGATCAACATTAGTTACTTAAATAGTTCTCAAATTACAGCCAGCGGTTTGAGTTGCATGTTTTTTTAAATAAAATAGAGTGCTAGGTAGTGCAAGGTAGCTAGTGGCTTACCTTATTGTCGAACGCGATCATAGGAGTGCTTTATGAGAATAATATGTTAGCATTCTTTTGAAGTTTACCGTGGGTTGTCACCACGGCATGATAATTATACTTTTTTGTCTAGACAAACAAAACCAATGGAAATGTTTTTCGTACTTACACGCAAATTCAATATAAATCGCCTGACTCCTTATCCTCCCTTTACTATTCCACGCGTAGCATTCACAGCTATACTTCCCTCCAAAATACTCATCCAGCTCATTCCTTGTCACATTCAGTTCCGCTTCGACCACCCTAACTCCATTCTGAGGGTCCACATGTTCGTACTGAACCGTCTTGTCTGTCCTTACATCATTACATTTGAAGAACACTTGGAGAGCATTGGCTGCTCTGCAGACTAAAAGTGCTGGTTTGGTGCGCAGTACGTATGAATCTTTAGGCTCCAGTTGGAATATGGGTAGACCGTCGATCGTTTCGTCATTTTCTGGTAAGGGTATGTAGTCGTCTTCTTCCACTTCTGGCTTGATGTCGGAGAGGTAAGGGTCGAAAGTGAGTAAGCCGTCTGGGTGGATGTACTCAGGGCGCGTCTCCTTGGCTGTCGTGTGTTCAGTATCTGAAACAAAGAAAATTGCGTTTATGGACGCATGAAACGGATTCTCGGAACTCGAAAGTGAAGCATCCAAGAAAGTCCAATCCGCTCTTACGCACACGCCTCATGCGCACACTTACGCCATGTAATGCCGAGCGGCCGCCACAATAGCAGCAAGATCATCATATTGTCAGTGTTCATTCTGTCATGTTCTTACGCAAAATAAAAAACAATGCAGTCTTTTCTGATGAAATTGTGTATCAACTACAAATTATCCACTCACGCACGCATATACATCCGCCATTTTCTGCTTCACTCGTTTGTTTGGCAAGGTAGACTTTTTTTTTTAAAACCTTGATGGACATTGTATAATGTTGGGTGTAAAATATACGTAATATAATACTGAGAGCATCGAAATACGAGTATATGATCGAATACTGAGTTTGTTTTTGGGAATAGTTAGCATAATTAAATTGTTAAGCATCTCATTTCCAAGTATCTTTGTATTCTTAATAGTATTATTAATTAGATTAGTTGTATTTTTCTGCATATCTCTTTGTCTAATCTATTTGTGAGTTGAATAAATATTTGCTTTTCGAAGAGTTCCACAACCTTTTTTTTTAGTTTAATTTTTAAGTTAATTTCACTATCAAATCAAAACGATTGGACTTTACATAGTAGACAGAACGCAGAGACTGTAGGATATCAGACCGTTTTGTCATGGAAGTTGTACCTACCTACAGACCGCCCTATATATTATTATACTCAATGATATATACTCTTAATATGCCACTTATATGGCTGGTTCTGTTTTATTTAATCGTTTAGTTATATTTAGCTGTAAGTTTGAAGTCGATTAAGTAGTTATATTTAGCTTATTTTTTCTGTGAGCAATATTTTGTAGAAGATAGGAAAAGCCATTTTACCTAATAACAATGATAGCTATAAAATAAACAATTATTTAACAGTATCTGATGCTCGCGGGTTCGCACGAGTGGTCATTTCTGTAGGTTAAAGTACTCTTTGTGCTATTCCAGGACCTAAAATACCAATATACCAATATTGGATCAAAATTCCTTCAGTCGTCAAAAATATTTTTATCGATTGCTCGGCTTCTACTCATCGGATTGAGATATAAAGTACCCCAGTTTTTAAGTCAAAACATAAGCTATCCAAAAGTGAACCAACACGTAAAAACTACTGGACTGATTGCGATGTGGTTCCAACAGTGGACCGCATCGCAATCAGTCCGGTAGTTTATTTTTGTTCAGTAGCTTATTTTATGTACCCTAAACCATTTATTTTTTAATTATTTTATTTGTACAGACTTTTTCGTTCCTATTGCTTTATTATAAGTATAGATAAGATGAAAATACAATTTGTATACTTAATGCAAGAATAATGCAAAAAAGATGTCACTACCTATGAGTCATCTTTTCAGCAGCTATTGTTATGAAAATGTACCATAACAACCACATTGCCACTTCACAGGTATTAAAGTACCATGGAAAATACTGGTGGGTGCTCCCGGTAGTGAAATAAAGTACCTACATAGGTTTCCTCTTTCAGTAAACACAGGTATTAAAACTGTATTGCTGAGGAATCCTAGACTTGAAGAGCTCTGCGTAAACTTAGACTTGTTATAGATTACTTTGTTGAAACTGAGCTTGAAAAGATTGGTTGACACAACGTTGGAAACTTGAATCCAGGAAACAGAGTGGAGAAAAATGAGTTTAATTTTCTTATCTCTCTCTATGTCTGTCTTTTTGTTACCTTTTCACGACTAAAGGCTGAACAAGAACTTGATGATTGAAAGGTATGGAAGTTTGAACTCTGGGGAGAGCTACATTGGATAATTTTTATCGCGATAAACTGTATAGACCGCACTTTAATAAAGACAACTCTGCCTGTTTAAAAAATGTAAGTTTGTTTTTTGTCGTATAAGGCATTGTTGTCACTGGTGCAAGAGTTTGTCAGGCCACCCGAGGGCCTCTGATATGGCTTAAGGACTGATACTAATCAATAACAGCCGGGACCGACAGCTTAACGTGTAAAATGTACGTAGGTTATCTATTCTATACATAAAATTAGTATGTGACAAAAAATCTAAATACATTTTTTTTTTAAATGGTCTAGGTTACTTAAATAAGCTACTGAACAAGACTTTGTCAAAAAATTGTGTCTGTCTGTTAGTTCATGCATCACGTAAAAAAACTACTGGATCGATTGCGAAGCGGTCACTGTTGGATAGCTTAGGTATGTATTGACTTAAAAACTGGCGTACTTGGTACAATCCTATGAGTAAATGCCGAGCAAACGTAAAAAATAATAGTTTAAAAAATCGAAAACACACGCTTTATATAGAAAACCAAACTAAAAAATAGAAAATAAATGTTAATAGTGTAAATAAGAAAAAAATGTTTTATTTCAAAAAAATCGTGGGGTGCATGGGTCAATAGTTATAAATATTTTATTGACAGATATGAGAAGAAGGATTATCATTTCGATAATATCTTAAAAAGCACACCACGCTTTTTTTTAAATAAAACATTTTTGCCTTATTTACACTATTATAATTTATTTTCTATTTTTTAGTTTGGTTTTCTATATAAAGCGTGTTATTTTTTTTTTTATTATTATTATATTTCTACTTTTTAGTTATATTATTTATATTATGTTATATTATATTATTGCATTGTCATCGGTCTTTGACAGGTTTGCTAAATTTGAATGAAATCTGCCCGTTTATAGTGGGTCAAAATAGCGTCCAAAAGAGTCGGTTACAAACATACAAACATACAAGTGAAGCTAATATAAAGCGTATAAAAACATTTGACATTTGAACGAACTTTATTTATATTGGTTCTGTAATAACACAAGGGATCCTTATATCACAGAAAAAATACAGCTAGTATTTTATAAGTGCCTAAACTTTCATCGTTTTATCTTGAAACTAAGTAGGTATAAAAGATTATGTAAAAGTTATGCATAGATCTGTTAAGTTGAATTGCTTCAACTATTCAATTACAGAGTTCTCTACCTACATTACAGTGTCGTTTCTCGTTTATTTTTAATGTAATTCGTGTTCATTAGAACGGTGGCCCGTCGGCATGCGGTTAAACTTTACGACGAGTCCTGCATCTGCTGCAAGGCATCGATAAATAATTCATTTTATTGCTTATGTTTCAATTGGAACTGCGTGTCATGTTATCGTTGGTTGTGAAACAGTTGGAAACTGCGATTAAAATGTGACTACGCAGTTTAGTCATACAAGTATTACTAAAATATGTACATTTCAATCATCAACCCTGGGTTAGTGCAGGTACATTTCGTAGGCAATTTGTTGAACCGTCATTTTAAAAGTGGCGTCGCGCGTTGTCTGTTTATAAAAATTCGTCTGTTTACAAAATGCCGAAGGCAAATTACAAAACGCCTCGCTGTCGCTTACAATTTGTATAACTCTTCCTTATACAAACGACCTCGTCAATTAGTAGTAGGTTAAGAGAGTTTGGGTTCAAATGGCCATAGTAGCCTAAAACCGAACGTACAACCTAACTAACCTACCTAGTTTTTTAGGCGCCATGTACTATTACTTATTCTGTGGCAATCCTATCTAACACAGTATTTAGCAAACAGAGTTTTTTTTGTACACAGACATCCCGTTTGTAATATTACGTTCTAGAAATTGCCTGCGACATACATATATTATACACTAGTGACTCGTCCCGGCTGCGCATGGGTAGCTCTTTATTTGTACACGATTCTATCCGTGTTTTGATTGACTAATTTGTACAAAAAACGGTTATTGTGACTTAACTATAATGGACATCTAGCCTCGCGGACTTTTACTAAAACACTTATTTTATGTAGGTACATATCATAACTATTTTTCGCAACGCACGCCAAATAATGTCTATGCAAATTTTTGATACCTTGGCCACTGAATAAATATTAGTAGTAATACGTGCCTTGGCTTACATACATTATTGCAATTTTCGTAGAAACCTCTAATTAAAAAATAAATAATAAATACCATACCTGTACTCGCTGATAATGTAGCTTTCTGTGTGAAAGTTATTTTTTAAATCAGTGAGTTTATCTATTACGAACAAAGAAACATACAAAAAACCAAATCTTTTCAAATATTAGCGTAGACATAGATAAATAAGTATATAGTACAAGTTGGAGAATGCCACATAATTATCTCAATTTGGTGATACTAATTAGAGATGTCCTAAGTTACTGGCACGTAAAATTCGGAGAAAATGCCCCAACACTATAAAGTAGTGTTCAGTCAGTCCACTGAACTCTACTTAAGGTGTTGCAATTTTGCCAGTGACAAGTCTGATTATTTCATTTTATCTCTATTTTAATAATCAAATCACATTACTGAACAAATATGTTAGGCCATAAAATAATACAAATATAAATATAATTAGTGTGATCGCGTTATCTATTTAATTCAATAGAATGAATTGTACGTGATACAAACGAGTAAATATTTATCACCTCCGTTATATGCTCGTCAAGGTTTTAATTTATAATATTAGGCACCGATGGTTCGGGTCTGATTATGTTTTTAAACTCACCCCCATTTTTCACTCCAACAAGTGTAGCTATAACAACGACGATTCCAAATCCATGTCTGACACACATCACTATTAGATCAACTATTATTAAATTCCTTATAAAATAACACTCCTCCCTGACGTAAAGCCGGGTAAAAACTGAATCCTTCACTCAATTTAAACGAAAATAAGTTTTTTTTTAAAGTCGCGTTTATTATGACTTTACTTAAAAAAGGAATCAACGACCAATAAATTCCGTGTTCAAAAAAGGCGCGAACTGCTTTTTTTTTGGACACGTGTTGTGATGAAAGGGAAGCGAGACACGTGCACCCGTCATGGGGTCCCGCAGTACACTGAATGGTAAATGGTTACATTGGTTACCCTTTACCTTTACGTAGTTTTATGGTGTAACTAAAGTTTTATGTGTTTCTTACGTTACTTTTTGGGAATCAAAAAGTTGATTAGCGGGTAGGTGCTGTTTTCAAAATAAAAGCCGTCAGTTTCCTACAAACTCTGCGATTCCTTAGAAAAAAATAAAATCTTATCAGCTCTGGTATAAAAGCTTCTAATTGTAACCATTTTTATGAATATTATTTTCTAGTTTTCCCGCCCGCGACTTCGTACGCGCAGACTACTGTTTATCGCGAAAAAAAGCATCCTATTTTCTTCTAGGATATTAAAAACCAATACAAAAGTAGGTATAGCACCAATGCTCTTGATGTTTTTTGACAGACTTGTTATTTCGTTTCCATGGCAACCGTTCCTAACAGTGAGCAATTAACCTTTTTCCAGGTTTCCCGCGGAAACTTTCAATTTTCCGGGATAAAAAGTAGGTAACTTATGTTTTATTCTAGGGTATAAGCTGTCTCCATTCTAATTTTCATCAAAATCCGTCCAGCCGTTATCGCGTGTAAGCTCCCCAAACAAACAAACGATCCACTTTTATATATTGGTATGGATTAATTTTTCCTTGAATGCATACTATATTCCAATAAAAATTAAATACTACCGCCGCCCAAAAATGCTCACTTAGTTACCTAAGTTATATTAAGATTCATTGGAATTTCACAATTAGGAAAGCCTCGACTGTTAAACCTAAAAAATATTTTAACGAGCCAAGGGAAGACGCTACCTACTTTTGGAAAAAAAATGTACTTTAGATACCGGTGCTGCCATCTATGATTGGTCAATTTAAACTATACAAAAGCTTGAAGCCCCTGTGAAAGCTTCTGAAGTTCTGAACCTCGTCGAAATGTAAAAAGCTCATCGCTTATTAGTTCGTGGCAAAAATAACAGATGGCACTAACTTTATTTTATTTATCGCAATTCTTACATGGCGCTAGGGGGCAGTGCGATATTGAAGTAAGTAGCGCCAGTATGCGGAAAATGCTTGAAAGGAACCCTTGGTTTATTTTAGATCCATTTAGAACCCTTCCTTTGCTGAAATAGTTTGTCAACATATTTCTAGTTTCATGATGAAGATGGCAGCAGCAGTTCAGTTTAGTTATAATGTTGTTTTGTTAGTTCTAGATTTGACTACTTTGTCGCAATTTATATGCAATTAAAAGTACATTACTGCCGCGGTCTGTAATGACTGCGTTGCTGGCAGCAATGATGATGGCCGAGATTGTAGCTAAGCTAAGCTCGAGGCCATCACAGCGCGGTCAGCATTGCAGCCCTTGACGGCCAAGCTGGAATGAAACCTAGTAGTAAACCTTAGTAAACCTACGTATATTAAGAATTTATTATATGGTTTTTTTAATCAGGCAATTGACACCAATCCTCTTGAGCAACTTACTAAACTAAACTAATTTTATTTTATTTTAGTGATTCCTAAAATTGTAGCAGTTGTTGATTTCAACTAAACTAAGACATCATGGTGACATGACTAATTTGATTTTGACAATGACTAAATTTTATTGCTAGTGTTGCCAATATTTCAATAATGAACGAATGTAATCATAAATCGTTGTTTATTATCTTGTTTGTGAGATTTTTGTATATAATTTTTCTTAAGGCGCTATGCGCGGTCGATTGTTTCGAACAGTGTGGGAGTTTTGAAATGAAACATCTTTAAAATCACTCGAAAATATAGGGGTACCAGGTTTAGAAAAAGGACCATCACCAAAAGGGCTATATCGTCTTTTTTGCCCTTTATAGTCCGCTCGATGATGTAATGTTTATTTTTGTTAAAAGACAAATATTAAACGTTTCGGGGGAGGCAGGCCGCTCAGAGCAAAAACAGCGACATTGATGTTTTTGAGATTTTTATTTCGGTATAACTCGCGATTTATTAAGGGTAGTATATTGATTCCGGTGTTTTCGTAAAGATCTCGTTGAGAAAATTCGATTCAATATTAAAAAGTTTGCAAAAACTCTACTTAAGACTAACAAATAAAAAAAAAGGTTAATTGAAACAAAAGTGGCTGCAGTGCCCGGAAAATCTGTACTAAAATAAAAATTATACACATTTTGAACTCCAGCACAGAGCAAATGAGTGGTTTTTAGGACCGGATCAAACTGTACGTGACGTTGAAGGAAGTTTCAAGACAAGCAAATGGCCATGCACCCCAACACAGCCCCATCCGGTTTTTCAAAGAAACTAGTACATTTATGAAATGGAAATCTGGTTATGTTTCGACGGTCACGCATGCGCATAAGGGCTATTGAATAGGTATATTTTAATCTTCGGAGTGTGACATACATGAATACATGTTTACTTTAAACGGTCATGCATGCGCATCTCGATCACATCAGTTTTCAATGAGAAAAACCGCATCAAAATCGGTCTATTCGTTTGCGAGACAGATTACGATGCCACAGACAGACACATTGATACATACATACACACACACCCGAAACTTATAGCCCCCTCTCTTTTCAAGTTCGGAGGTAATAAAGATTTTATACTGAAGCAGTATGTAACAAAAGGTTACATACTGCTTATTACAAAGAAGGTAATAATAAAAAATGCTCTAGTGGACTTTAAATAAGCGCATGAACTTTAAATAAGCTAACATACTTAACATTTTTCAAAATCATGTCGGTCTGTTTGTCTGTTCACGCATAATATAAAAAAGTTAAAAACTAGGTTTTGAATTAAAAAAGGCTTTGGTGTTAATGATTTTGGTGTACTTGTTGTTATCTCAATCCAGTGAACAGAAGCCGAGCAATTCATAAAAACTATTTGACGAATGAGTCAAATTTGGTGTTTAATAACTTTATAGGTCCTTTTGATCCTAAAATAGCACATAAGTTACTTTTTACCCAGAGAATGATAACTAAGGCAAAGCCGCGGGTGTCCCGCTCATAATCAGCAAAATTTATGTTTTTGTAATCTTTAATTCGGTATAACTCGCGATTTGTACGTGGAGTAGACGTTTCACGATAAACAATCGGCCGTGCGCCCTGACACGCTGTTTGTTATGGTATTCATTTCTTGCTGAAAGTTTTCGGCACGAGTGTTGTGTGTACCTTTATACGTAAACTGACGTACAACAGAATAGAAAAATACCACTAAACTAAACTGAGAAATTAAAATCAATTCAGGTGTGTCAAAATAAAATTTAGTTTAGGCATTGTTATCGGCTTGGAACAGGACTAAACTTAATTTAAGTGTAGTTTAGTCTTTTTCGTGCCAACCGAATTGGTACCAATGATGCTTGTACAGATTTTGTATAAAACCTTTTTGCACCTGACTATTTTTGAAAAAACCCACAAATTATAAAAAATAATAACCCCCGAATTAATAAACCGTAAGAAATATTATATAATATTCATCATCATCAGGTCAGCCTTTAGAAGTCCACTACTGAATATAGGCCTCCCCCAAAGAGCGCCATGACGAGCGATCTTGTGCCACCTCCATCCACCGACTTCCTGCGATGGCTACAATTTCGTCGGTCCATCATGTGGGGGGTCTCCCCACACTTCACATGCTTGTTCGTGGTCGCCATTCGAGAACCTTTGTGTAATATTATATTAAAGATAATTTAAAAAAAAACCTCCGAATAATAATAATATTATATAAATTATATTTTATAAATTACCATATTAAATATAATAATAATAGCGATTATAATAATTATATTGTTTTAACGACTATATTGTAAAAAACTTAAATCTAAGATAGAAAATAAATAAAGTGAATAATAATAATAGCTAAGAACCATCACGATCATATCAGCTTTCAAACAGAAAAAAACTGCATCTAAATCGGTCCATTCTCGTTTAGGACCTATGAAACCAATGTCCCCCTCCTCCCCTCGCCCGGTCCCCACCCTCACCCCCATTATAGCTAAGAACCATCTAGATTATATCAGCTTTCAAACAGTAAAAAACGCATCAAAATTTGTTTAGGAGCTATGACGCATCTCTTTACGCGTTGGGTGGTTAACAAAGTCGACAATGATGATTTTTCAAAGGAAATTGCTGGTTATAAAAAAACCCACCAGTAATAAAATTCCATACAATTTTGCTGGTGCATAGTCGAGTAGCGCGGCAAAGTCGACTTTGCTCAAAGAAGGTGTTAAGATAATTTTACACGTAAGAACTCTTATTTACCTCTCAAACAATCAAGGTTCACGGTGATATCGTTTTTCTGATCTGTCACGCCCTCGAAATTACCAATTTTCTAAAGTTGGTTATTTGAATCAGATACGGTTTCTCTCGTTTGGAAAAATTATATATAAGTTTGTGCTTGTATCGCTAATAAAGTACTCGTAACTACCTTTAAACTATTAAACGAATCGTTTGTAAATTTAATTTTGAGTCCCGGAAAAATGAAAAATACCATGGAAAACAATGGTTACAAAAGTTTTAAAACCTGCGAGTTACCTAACCTGTTGTTTGAGTTGTTAACCTGTTAACTTTACGCAAAGTAAGTATTATCAAAACTCTTTCCAATTCTTGTTTTCAGAGAAAAAACATTAGTAATTAAAGCTTCACCTACATTTTCCACCGACATTTTCACACAGAATTTGCACGCCGAACGTCTTCAAAATTTGAAATTCCAATGATTGATTCGAAATTCAAACGTGGCTAGCAGTGTTGCCAACATTGAATATTGATTGTACAAAAGGCGCTTGGCGCCAAAGCGTATTTTCAATTCTAAATTATTCTTCAAACATCGACTCCTTTTGATGGCGCAAAAATATGTAAGTAGCTGAATTCGTCAGTCACATTTTTATATTCGGAATAACATTTTTCATCTCTATCCTTCCTTAAGAGATTGCATATTCTATCTCTTTCTTACATTGGGTACGGAAATTCAAATTTGGCGGGTCGCTCGCCTTTCCGTTAGAGATTTTGAAGTCTAATGAAGCGTTAAAGGTTGAACAATCAATGAATATATCAAAGGTGAGGTTTATCGAAAGCTTTGACTACATTTTGTGTCAATTTGTGGTTAGTCTGCAATCATTAGAGGGTTTCAGGTTATATATGAAGTCACTGTTATAGTACAGTATAATAATGCAAAAAGTTTGCTATAGATGATAATGAGTGACATAAGGATAGGCCTAAATTTGAACTGTTTGGGGTTTGGGTACCAAACCCTAAAAAATAAAGGAACTGGATTGTGCTGTACTGCACAGGGCTCCTCATCCTGAAACATTGTATTTTTACACGACTGCCTAAAAAAGGAGTGCAATGTTTTTAGCATTCTGTACGTATGTTTGCATGTATGTGAGTTTTTTAAATGCTTAAACAGATTTACACATATGGGATATCGTTAGAATCCTTATATCCCCCCGAGTAACAAAGGCTATATTTTTTTTAAAACATTCGTTATGGCGGCAGTATGGCTTCGTTTTCAAATTCGAAAAAACTTGGATATTTACAATATGGGTATCAAATTGAAGGCCTTGATAAACACATTCCAACAGTATATAAATTATGGACAAAAACTCTTTTTTGGCAGGGCAGGCGTGTTTTTTTAGCTTTTAAGCTAGTTATTTTGTCTCATTTTTGCATAGTTTTATGCATATTTTGTTGTGATTTCATTTGATAGTTTATTTTTTATTTTTTTATTACGAGTACGAGTAGGCAATCGTTTGACTACGATCTCACCTGATGGAAAGCGATGATGTGGTCGAAGGTGTAGCACGCTTGCCTAGTAGATACCTATTCACTCTTGACTTGAACACACCGGGGGTTATAATTTACCGGAAACACTGACGAGGGTAGGGCATTCCACTCCTTTGCAGTTCTTATAATAAATGAAGAATCGTAACGCTTCGTTCTTGTGCGAGGTATTTCAACCATGAAAGGGTGGCGCTTTACTGATCGTCTAGTCGTACGGTGATGGAAAGGTGATGATAACATGACATAATATAGATATGTTAACAAGTAGGTACAAAATCTGATAAAGGAACAAACTAAAGCCGTTCTCAACAAGAATATCCTCTTCCAAATCTCTATACCTTCCCAAACTACAATAAACAAAGAAACTGTACCGAACAAGTGGAGTCTAAGTAAATCCGTATTTAGAGGAACACTGCGGATTGTGGGCACTTCAGTAAGGTAAGTTTGTACGCTGCTAAGACTTAGTTTCAAGTGGTGAGAGGTTTTTTATACCCTACGACTTTTAACTCTTTGAATACCTAACAATTATGATCAAGTAGTTACTCCCTGCGAACGCCAAGAACCTGTGTGTTCGTAATGGAAGCAAAGACAAGCTAAAATGAACAACGGTGCCAGTTCCCAGCTGTCCTGATATTCCAGGTCATGATTTTTGCATAGATTGACAGCAGCTGCATGAGAAAAACCAAGGCTTCTGCTTAGTCGTGATCAATTGAAGAGGACTGACAGCAGATGGTTGCATGTGGCCAATCGTTGAAAAAACTCATTTATTTTCAAAATTTGGCGATAATGTTGGCGACCATAAAATACTGGCCACATACTTGTTTGTAAAAAGTTCTCTATTCAAATAATATTGTTTGATAAAAGGACAGTGTTCTATAAACTCTGGAGAAAAGAGTTTTTTTTCTATTTTCTATTATTTTAATAGGTGATAGGTAGGCTTTCGCCCCTCGTCGTCAACATAACTTGGTGTCAGAAGTATTTCAAAGTGTTGTGATTTTTTTATTGTGAAAACATGCCCGTGACAAGATCGATTACGAGGGCTTTTAAATGACAGGAGAATATAGAGAGTAGCAATGTCGCTATGCCGGAACCGTCCACCTCCGATGCGACGCTTCTGTTGTACCGCCTGCGCTCTTCTAGGTTGTACCCTTTATTTGTCGGGCACTGCGTCTATCCTTGTTGCTACAGCTTCTGAACCCTACCCTCAACAATAACAACCTTGTAGTACATCTAGAGTTAACCCACCGACATCGAGCACTAAATCATCGATGTCTAGAGCTTCAGTGAAGGCCAAAAAGCTCACCTTATTAGCGCAACATGCTCGCCAAGCGGCTGAAAAGGAAAAACAAGTGGCACAGCTAGAGCTGCAAGTGGAGCTTGCAGCGGTGGAAGCCGCACCTTCGGAGCGTGCTTCGGAGCGAAGCAATTCTACCCAAAAATGGTTAGTAGAGTGTGCCAATAATACTACTACTTTTGACGTAGATAATGAGCCAAATTTTCTTTGCAGTGGCTTCAAAACACTGTCTACTACCTCAGTCCCTGAAGAGGGACCTGATTTTACCACGACGGAAAAACGTCCTGCCTGATATCAAGAGCGAGTGCCAAACGCTATGTGTTGCGTCGGCCAGTGCCAAAGTTGGTTCGCCTTAAAGTTTGATTGGAGTTCCACACCACTCGGGGCTACGTTGGCGACCATAATATACTGGCCGCATACGTTTTTGTAAATAGTTCTCTTTTTAAATAATACTTGTTTGATAAAATGTCAGTGTTCAATAAACTCTGGAGAAAAGTGGTTGTTTTCTATTTTCTATTTTCGATGGGCGCTAGGTAGGCCTTCGCCCTTTCGTCATCAACACTTAACCTCCTAAAACACATACTTAACATACATATACTTAACTAAAGTAGGAATCTAAATTTATTTTAACTTTAATTGAACTGTTATAGGTATAACTAATGTACGTTTGTAACTCCTGCTCTCTTGTGGTTGCTGTGCCCAACAGGGTCCATAATGATCTGTTACTTTATAAGTTATGCTTACCACCTTATTTGTAGATTATGGAATGCAATAAAAAATTGAATTTGAATTTGAACTAAAATTCTATATTCATATTGATCGAACCCTGGTCATTAAATATATTCTACAGTAGTGGAAGTTTGTGGCTCGGAAGTTGTCAGCAAGTCGCTGCGCAAACTGATATTTTTCAGGTGCAATCCCAATGTTGAAGGTGAAGACAGTATTGTATAACTGCTTCGCTCACTCACTTAAGTTTTCCTCATATTCTATCTCGATCTTACTTTATGATAGTTTATCCTCACAGCTGTACCTGCGCAATCGTTCACAGAGCCTAACATCACAACCATAAAGTTTCGCTGCGACTACTGTACATGTGAATAAATAAAAACTACAATATCATTTCGTTTGAAATGCAAGATTTCATTGAAAGAAACAGTTTGTCGTCACGTCGCGTCGTGCCATCTAAATGCCCTCCCGTCACCACTCGCGCACCCCGCTCACGTGTCGCCACGATTGCGAGACCGAACCCGTCCCAATTGTTCGAATCTTGGGAGCTTAACTCGATCAGGGCTAAACCGCTTACAGAATACGCCCCTTTGCGGGTGATTAGCGATGGATTTGGGCGGGAAGTGTATTGATTAGCTTTTGGAAGTTTTAATTTTATATGATTGTCGTTTGTTTTTTCGACTCATTCTAATCATCGCGTCGCGCTTTAATCTTTGAATTTAGTACACAAGACATAAGTTCAAAAACTAACACCCGACTGCGGTCGGGTAAAAATAGCAGACAGTCTTGCGATGAAGACGAATTGATTGAAAACTCGCTCGTCAAAATCGGACCAATTGGGGCTATTGGGGCGAGCGACGCTATGGTGGTACATTGACATGCATACATACATACATATATACAAAGATTGTTAAACTCATTACCCTTCCCTTGGCTTATATAGCTTTATAGTGAACAATATACATGTAAAATTCAATTATAAATATGTGTCATGTTAATGTTAGTAATAATTATTTCTAATTTTAGTATTAGTTTTATACCTTATATTCTAAGTGTATTGTTTTTTTTTTGTATAGTTCATTATGTCTTTTTGTGTCAATAAATATTCTTATTCTTATTCTTATTCTTGCTTTGCCGTAGTTCAACAAACTTCGCAAAATTGGCGTTGCCCAAATTGTTTAGCGTTATTTTTGATATCGTGCAGATAGGATAAAGTATTTGCGCGATACCGTTAGGATGAATTTAAACAGCGTAATTTGGAATTTTAACCTCGAAAATATTTTCCCCAGTGTGCCCTACACTAAAGAGTTATTAATACTTTGTAAACCAAATCTGCAATACTTCTCATCTCGCTTGACCTCACATCAAACTTTATCAAGCCTACGCGGAACAAGTGTCAAAGCTCCCACCGTTCTTATTAATATTTTTTATCAGAATTAAAACCTTTATCTGATTATCTGCTATGTATAGTGGAGTTCCGAATAAAATAATTGCATTATTTCCAACGTGCAGTAAGCTGATGCGTTTTTCCGCGGCAGTGGTTTTTTATGAAGATTCATTTTTGTTATGATTTTTATTGAATTGTATTATTGTGATGATGTTTTTATTTGTATTGAAAGAATATTCAAATTTTAGAAATTTAAAACTTTAGAGCCTGGGGAGTACGCTTTATCTGCTTGGTTAAATACTGATAAATTTATATTGCACTCCTACGGCCCTAAAGTTTTAAATTTCTAAAACTTTTGAACATTTTTGTTTGTGACTTTTTAGTCCAATAAGACAATAGTCGGGTTTTAGTTTTTAAACTTATATTGTTATTTAAATATTTTTTGGGTTTTTATAAAAGTATCCTATTTTCTTCTAGGATATTAAAAACCAATGCAAAAGTAGGTATATCACCAATGCCCCTGATGTTTTTTGACAAACTTGTTATTTCGATTCCAAGGCGGTTGCCTATATATATATACTTTTGCATTGGTTTTTAATATCCTAGAAGAAAATAGGATACTTTTTTCGCGATAAATTGTATATTAGTCCGCGCGTAAGAAGTCACGGGCGGGAAAACTAGTAGAAAATAAATGACAATCAAATTGTAATTCATTAAGCAAAATTGATTTTATTAGCCCCCAGTAGCCTTTTGTTTGGTAAGGTCGCAGAAGGGTCCTAGACCGCGGGTCCTACTCTGATCTCAGATTTCGATGTTTAGGGCTTAGTATCGAACGATTGATTGGTACCTACTCTAATCATACGAAAATCACTTAGTTTTTACTAAAATGTAAATACAGCGCGAGTGATAATGCCCATCTTAAAAATATATCGGTTTTCACATGATTAACCGACCGGGCGCCTGTACAAACCTGTTTAGTGCGGAAAAGCGCGCCTAAATGGAATCGAATAGTTCGGCCGAACATTTGATTCGGTAATCGAAAAACCGAACAATGTTCGTTATTCGGTTCGGTTTAGAAATCAATGTTCGGCGCATCTCTATTAATTACCTACTTAGTGGCATAACTACAAAATCAGACAATAATATTAACCAACTTTAGACGAGACTATAGGTAGTCTATAGCTACACACAAGAAACTTTCTGGTCAAAACAACCAAAATATAGTCTATTTTCCATTTTTGCGACTCAAATCGACGTACCTGATTTTTTCCACAAAAAACAAATACTAAACACCGGCTTGTATGCAAAAAATCTCATCACGAACCTTTGACGTTGAATGACGATGACAATTGACATTTCTAGGAAGAGTGTTACCATTAAAAATATTATAATTTTTTTCTATGTTTTTTTTTCATAGGGTTTTTTACGTTCAGATATATTTGAATTAATTTGGTGTTAACATATGATGAAAAACAACAATTTATGTGGAGGGAAGCATAGGTCCCAATGTTTTTTAAGGGTTAAAGGTAAGTATGCATGGTGTATATATATGTTCCTTTGTGGCACTATATTGATCAAACGCGTGGTCCGATTTTGATTATTCTTACGTCAATAGATTTGTATTAATCTTGCAAGTGCTACTAAAGACAATACATTAATCAGAATTCAATATGGCGACAACCAGAAGCTATATTGCGAAACAGATAAAATTAAATTCGACGAAATATGTCAAGTAGGGTATCATTGACATATACCTATGTATTTGAAAATCATCTTAAAGTTTTTCTTATCATTTTTCATTTCGTTAGCGATGATTCTCTTTTTCGTTTCATTTTTTTTTTGTAAGAAACTGGAAACACTGGCATCTTGTAATTTTGCAATGTTCAATGAAATGTTCCTTGAGCAGGCGTAGCACTTACCATTGGACTAACGACCTGCTGAAATTCTAGAGAAATAGATATAGCTTACCGTCGTCGTCATAATAATATTTCGAAATGGAATCGTAATGCCCAGTAATCCAGTGCACCTGTGCTATGTGATGCTCTGCAATGATAGCATCGCTACGAGCTGCGATCTACCGCTTATAATCTGTGAACATTCGCCTACCCTTTAACCAGAGTGCTTTAACCAATACGTGACCAGTGACAAAAGACGAGATGAAGGAAATTTTGGATGTGACAATTTTCATAGGAAAATATCAGAACATATTAGTTTATGTTAGTATGTTACAAAATCCCAATTCTACAGAATATCACATAAATGATTTGGTCGTAAAATCTTATGATTATTCTCGAATTAATGCTATAGGTAAAATTAATAATTTTAAAGATTTATTGCCTACTTGCAGGACATACCTACTTAGCTTACCGTACTTGTAGATATGGTAGGTATGTCATGTTTTTCTTACTACAAATACATTTGTAAAAAACTGTATGATGAATGTAAGGCCTAGATTCGATACATCAGATGTAAGATATTCATATTAAAATGTATATAATATCTGCCCATCTACTCTTTTTCAAACTTGTTTAGGGCCGGTTTCTGTATCTTAACTCGAAACTTTGTAAAAATGTGTTTTTTCAAAAGTTTTTGACAAAAACTGTAAACAAAAAAAACTTCAAAATGTAACGATACGTTGTGAAAACGGCTGGTTTCATTTTTATTGGAATCGCGGGTTAGCCCATCCAAAGTTTGTCAGTAAGAGATTGCTTAAAGCGAGAAAGTCGCATATATATTATTTTTAATTGGTTTTGCAATAAAGCGTCATCTATTTATGTATCTGCCATAATATAACGGCTGGAAATTTGCGTACAGCCCATAAAAGCCACCTGATAAATAAGATAACACAACAGCTGTAGTAACAAACATTAGTCACCTCCATATTTACCACATCTCACCACTAGCCACGGCAGGCTTGTTTCGTGTCTCCCACAATCGGCTCAGAGCTCACCACAGCGTAAAATTGTGTTTGACGCGCGCTCGGACGGCTGCGGGCGACCGCGGGGGGAGCGTGAGGAGCGGGGAAAAATTAACGCAGCTTAGGAGAAAATCTCCGTGTTATGATTTTGCGGTGTCGCGCGCGCGATGATCGCTTTAAGTATGTTAAGGCTTTTTTTTGCGGTGCGTGGACAGGTGCTGTTTGTTCTAAAGTGGTTTAAAATTTCAAAGAGGTTTTTGTTTTACAATTAGTCAATTTTCCAGCGAAATTGGTATTATGTAGGAGAACGATAACTACCCGCGCATTATTAAGTTATTTCGCCCACCATCCTTCTTCCTCACGCGCATTTTTATTTTCTAGTCGAGAATATAAAAAATCAAAAGAAAATTTGTGTAGAAAGAAACGTTAAAATAATGTAGGTACCTATTTATCTAATGAAATAGGAGTCATGGATTAAAAGAACATATTTAGTTTAAATTGCTTGTTAGATAGATAGATAGATAGATAACTCTTTATTGCACTAAAGAAACTTAACAGAATGATATGTTTAAAAAAAAACTTCAATACCTAAATCCACCGAGACATTTTTTTTTAAATATGTAATTGTTTATCTATGGACGTGATAACGTCATTTTGTTTGTGTGAAGGAACTTCGATAATCTCTGCATTGTTTGTTTATCTGCGTTTATCAAGTTGTTTTGTGTTTCCTTATAACCAAAGTTAAGGAACTTTAGCCATGGATCAAGGGTATACAGGTAAGTAATTCTTGACTAATAGCTCTAATGAGCCAAGAATTGATTTGCTGAGAGAGTTTCTTGCATCAAAAAATACTTTTGTTCAGCAGTATTTAGAAATGACAACACTTACACATTAATAATTAAAAAATAATGCTCTTCATAATAGGTTACTATTAAAGGTTATTGTTAACGAGCGCAATAACAACCGAGCTATAGCTATAAGTAGATATAGGTATAGCTATAAGTAGTCATGTATAGAATCGTAGAGATTTAAGATTGTAAAAGAGCGCAACTGAAACCTAAAAATACATGTGAATATGTAGGTAAAAAATAGCAACACAGAAAAATAGGCTTAGGTGTTACGAACACTTTGCGCCATGTAAGTTGTATTTTATTCGGCATGTAAGTAGGTTAACGCATAAGCGAGATATTAATAGTATTGTATGGGCTTAGGAAACAAGCAAACGTAGTGTAGAATCTACGTGCCATCCTATATGACGTATATAGCATACGGGATGGCCGCGTACCTCTTTAGGTAAATAACTGGGAACATGCAGCCACAGAGAGACTGAAGCTCTCTGTGGGTGCATGAATATTGGTACAGGTTGGCTCAGGAAAAGCGCTTTGTAAAGGTACAAGTTTACAACGCGGGGCGACCCTGAGCTGATCTAAAGGTAAATTGAATAAAAGGTAATCTGAAATATAGATAGTAAGAGCGAGAAGAGGCTCAATGGGAGAAGCTTCTCTAAAATCGGTCAAGTGTGTTGACTTGCGATGAGTCACAAACAGGAATGTCTTGAAATGGGACAAACTTTTAGTAAACTACCTAAAGTTTGGGTACCGTCTTCGTACAAGTGCGAGGAGATCACTAGATCGGAATTTCTCCTCGCACCCGTAGCAAAGCCATAAAAATTGGGTTTTCTTCGTGGTGCAGATTCGAAGTACGACTGTAGCAAACTTCTGGGTCGATTTTTTGTGCCTGTTTTCGAGCGTGGGAAAGTTAGGGCAGACAACAATGGGGCTAAGGCATGTTAAGAATAAAATATAACAAATCGCCCAATAGGAGAGCTTTGTTTTGCGTTTACTATATATATACGCATACTTCCAAAAATCTGGGTGACGACTCCGATCCATCACGAAAATCAAAAAGCTCATACCGGATGAGCAGTTCGGCTTTAGAGCGAGACACTCTTGCCCTCAGCAAGTGCACCGCATCACGGAACACAAAAATGGTTTCAATAGGAAACCAAAACCCCAAACCACGATGGCCGTCTTCCTAGACGTGGCGAAGGCTTTTGACAAGGTCTGGCAAGCCGGGCTGATATACAAGCTGTATCAGCTCGGGTTGCCAGATCGTCTTGTGCTCATAGTACAAGACTACCTCACCAGCCGGAGCTTCCGATATCGTGTCGAGGGCAACCGATCATCCCCCCACCCCATCAGAGCTGGAGTCCCCCAGGGCTCCGTGCTGTCCCCACTTCTGTTCACCCTCTACACAACCGATTTCCCCCGCATCCCCAAAGTAGAGATCGCTCTCTTTGCGGACGACACCGCGATTTATACCACCGGATGGAATCCAACTATTCTACAAAGAGATATCCAACGAACGCTCCGAGCGCTCGATGGATGGTTCCGTAAGTGGCGAATACCGATTAATCCCGAGAAGAGCGTAGCGATGCGTATCACTCACGGGGTTAAACGCTATTTCCCAATTAAACAAGTCACGATTAATGACCGACCCATACCATGGGAAAAGTCAGTTAAATACTTAGGAGTCACTCTTGACTATCGACTCAACTTCAATGATCACATCAGCACCGTCCACAAAAGGGCGGCATTCTACCTATACCGCCTCGCGTTACTCCTAGGCAGGCACAGTAAAATGTCTCTTAGAAATAAGTTGACACTCTACAAAACCTGCGTCCGACCGACAATGACATACTCGTCCGTAGTATTTGCTCACGCCTCCCGCATTTCCCTAGAGAAACTTCAGATTTTACAAAATAAATTCGTTCGCAGTGCAGTTTCGTTCGTTCGATGTTCCTCTGATGCCCCCTGGTATCAGAGGAACATCGACCTGCACAGCGATCTCGAGCTTCCCTCAATAGTTCAATATATGAAAAATGCCTCTCGCCTCTACTTTGACGCGGCTTCCCATCACCCCAACCCCCTACACACGACAGACAGACGCGACAACAGACGCACGGCCCCTTCGTAGACGCCCTAGAGACATCTTGAGCGATCCGGACGATGAAATCGCTGCCGCAGTGCAGGCAGCGATAGATTCGCCCAATCCGTCATCTTCACCATCTTTCAACACAATTAGACACAGACACCGACCTCGCCGGATGCGACGTCGAAGGTCCCGTAATTAATGTCGATTTTATTCGCCTTCGAGTTTCTTGCCGATTCTTCTCGAAGTTGTATTCCGAATCGGTGGTCAGTTATGCAATTTATTTAAAGGGTTCCGGCCATTTTCGTACCCCCTGGGTGCCCTTGAGCAAGTGGGCAAAAACTTAACTTTGGCGGGCGCTGCGTCACGCATTGCGGCAGAGCGCTTTTTCACCCGTCCCACTGTCCGGTGATTCTGTAGAGGTCAGCTATAGACCAACAGCACATATACCTTCTAAAAAAAAAAAAAAAACTGGGTGCATTTCGTCAAAAGGTTCCGTTCGCTGTAGCCGTCGAAACAAGAAGCTCTCCTATAAGTGACCAATATTAACTAGTACCGCCACAAAGTTATGTTAAGGCTCCGATAGCCAACATTTGTAACCGGGATAACAAAAGCTATATTCCATTTCTATCCTTGTTTACTAAATATGTGAAGAATACACTACTACTACAATCTAAAGTGTCAACAAGTGCGTTTTCGTTTCATCCTCCTATCCTGAGCTCATTAAGTCTCATTTTCTCTGCAACTGGGACCCTGCACCTACGTGAAAGTCCGCAACAGTTATATTTGTTTTCAGTTTTATTTGGTGACCGGTTGGTCTCGTGGCTAGTGATCCTAGGTACGTAATCAAACAGTCGCAGGTTCGAATCCTGCAAGGTGCAATAATTTGTGTGATGAGCAGAAATGTTTGTTTCCGAGTCATGGATGTTATAATATTCGTATCTATGTATGTTTATCCGTTATCTAGTACCCATAGTACAGGGTATCCTAGTTTGGGGCTAGGTAATTGGGGTGGAATTGTCCCGAATATATTTATGATTTATTTTTATTATTGAAATGTTGTTTTTTTAAAGTATGTACTTACACATTGATTTCTATAATTAAGGTCCTCCAGGCTATCCATGGTGATGACGCTGAAAGCTACGTACAGCTTAAACGCCATGGAAATCTGTGCACATGACTGCGATCTTCACAAAGAGGCTGCAAACATGCCATACCATTTCTCATGTGGTTCATCGCAGGAGTAAGGAGCTATCCTGTACATCACTCAGACTACTACAGACTATTGGATGAAGTCAGAACTGTCCAAGGTTGGTACAACCGTAAAATATCTAACTTTATAAAAATTATCTAATGGCAGACCTAGCTTGCCATCAAATAGTAAGTACCTATTTGAAAAGTTTCTAGAAGCAGGGAAGAAAAGAAAACTCAACGTTTGTGATCAAACTGAACTCAATGGCATTATGAACATAATCCACACCAATACATAAAAGCTTGTTTGCTTGGAACATTGCTTGTTTGTTTGTTTGTTTGTTTGTTTGGAGAGCTTTCACGCGATAACAATTGGACGGACTATGATGAAATTTGGATTTGAGATAGCCTATACCCTGCAATAACACATAGCACATAACGTCACGCGTGACGCTGCTTCATAAGCTTTAAAACGCTGTAGGTACATGTTTTTCAAAAAGTCCGTCTCCGTCATTGTATCGTACCGATAAAATAGCAATTTTACCTCTAGGGGATAAAGTTCTTTTTCATTATAATTTTTGTTTTTTAACAACTTGCCTACAAAAACGAAAAAGTCTTTATTCATAAGTAGAGTAATATATACTCGTAATAAAGCAATATGAAGCAATGAACAGTATTCCATTAGGTATTGTCAGTTTAGTTATTTCATCGTCAAGAGATGGCGCGTAAGTTTTGGTATTTACTCAACTCACCGTAACAGGTAAAAACAGCGTTTTACCGTAAAAATACACAAACAACGAGTGAACCATACGAACTACAAGTTATTTATGTTGTGATTTTTGTCTTTTGTTTTTTTTATTATGACATTGGGAGTGTTAACATATTCAGATTTTATTTACCTCTATATTAAAACAGGTCAATTAAAACTAAGTGAAACGGTTAAATTCTTTATATCATCAGCTGTAATTTATAATATAGAATATCAAGAAGGTAGAAAATACTAGAATGTAATGAATTGGTTACGAAACTGACGCACAACTTCTCATAAACAAGGGAACGCAGAATGTCATACCACACTACTGTTACCAAAACGGTCTCCAACGCTATCTAGCGAGAAATAAATATTGCTAAAATGACACTTGGAAAACCGCTCATTAAAAAAAAAGCTCTAGGGTACTAACATTTTTAAAATTGGTGTCTGTTTGTTTGTCTGTTTATCTGTTTGTCTGTATGTTTGTTCGCGCATGACGTTAAAGCTACTGGACCGATTGCAATGCGGTTTTCACTGTTGGATAGCTTAGGGGTTGTCTTAAAAACTGCTGTACTTGGTATCTCAATCCGATGAGTAGAAGCCGAATCGATAAAAACTTTTTAATGTCTGAAGGTATTTTGATCAAATGTTGGTATATTGGTATTTCAGGTCTCTGAATAGTACATAGAGTAGATAGATAGATAGATGGATAAAGGATAGATAGAAGGATAGGCTTTATTGCACACCAAATAAATCATACACAAGAATAAACATTTAACTTAAATAGAGTACTATGGGCGGTCTTATCGCTTAAAGCGATTTCTTCCAGACAACCGTTGAATGGAGAGAAATACATTTAATTGTCATGGACGGTGGTGCTGAATAATAAACAAAAATAAATAAATCTAAAAGGTACAAAAACTTAAACAACTAATCTAGTTCTAACTTAAACAACAACTACACATATACAAATATATTAAAATACAATACATACACACATCTACATAGACTTAATATAATAATAATATATATATAAATATATATATATATATATAAAAAAAACACAATAACTTAATTTATTCCAATTTGCGATAAGTAAAATATTTTTATCCGTCCATTAAATACGTTTAATGATGGAGACTGACGTATCAGGACTGGTAGACTGTTCCATAGTCTAACAGCTTGTACAGCAAACGATGCATCATAGAATGTTGTAACGTGCAAGGGTATTTTCAACCTAGAGAAAGGACCACGCGTGTGATAGATTTAGGAACATAAGTTGATATTATATAAAGTTATATTGGGATCATTATTACTGTATATAAATCAAACCTAGGTTTGGTTATGTTATCCTTAAGTTAGGATAGGTTTTTACAAGCCTACGGTTAGGCTACACTTTTTTTAATGTATAAAATAAAGTTTTAAACCAATGGTGTTGTTATTTATTTACCTTTTAACCATATAGCAAGTGAAACTAATTCTGAACCTAACAATATAAAAGCAAGATGCTATCTCATGCTTGAAATTTACTCAGCAGTTAAGTACCTATCTAAAATATACTGAATAGAATAGCATAATCTAAGAAGTATTCATAGAAACAAGGATATATAATTGTTATATTTTTTATTGATTCTACCACCAGATTCGGGTCTTTTTTGTTGGTAATAATGAGTAGGTACTATAAACATGTACACAGTGGGTACATTATATCTTGAATTTTTGCAAAAGCACGCCAAATAATGACTTTTACGTGCAATTTTTTAATACCTTGGGTTACATTATTGCAATTTTCATAGCGATTTGTAATTTTTTGTAAAATACAGTTTAGCCTATGTTAAATAAATAAGTGACATAGTAATTTAGAAGACTTTAAGTACATAAACAAGTTAAGCTGAGAATGTGGCTATAGGACTGCTAGCAGAACAAGGATTTAACACTTTTTTTTTAAACAGAAGTATAAAAAAATATTGTTTTGTTACATATTAAAAATAATAATAATAATAATTTTCGGGTCAATTCCACACCAATTACCTAGCCCCAAACTAGGATAACCTGTAATATGGGCACAAGATAACGGATAAACATACATAAATACGAACATCAACATCCATGACTCAGAAACAAACATTTCTGCTCATCACACAAATGATTGCACCTTGCAGGATTCGAACCGCGACCGTTTGATTTTGACCGGTTGTTATTTGTAATGTAGCTTTCCATAGGTGATATATTTTTTAAAGTCGGTTGTATGTTTTTTGAGTTTAACCATTACAAACAAACATACAAACATGTAAAAAAACTCTCCTCTTTATAATATTGGTGTAGACAATAATATTATATTGTGTATATCTAGATTTATTGATAATTGTAATATCATAAGCTAGCTATCTTTATCATCCCAGTTATCTTGTATATATTTTGTATAAAAACTGTCCTAAAATATCGTTCGATACAATCGTGTTGTAATAGTGGTGCTTAAGGCCAGTTTAAATTAGTAGTCAAACCAAACAGTACTAAGAGGAAATCATGATTTATTTGATAATAATCTTAGCCTTCATAGCAGCCGGATATTTCTACAGCACAATGAATTTTAATTACTGGAAGAAAAGAGGCATAAAACATGACAAACCCATACCCCTGTTAGGGAATAATATTAGAGGATCGTTTTTGATACAGAATCTAGCGCAACCGACTGCGGAACAATATTGGAAATAACCCGAAGAACGTGTGGTAGGATTCTTCTTTATTACCTCGTAGCGTCGTATTTTACCATTGGTGGTGGATGACCTTCAAAAAAGAAGTGTAACCTTACAAAAGAATATAAGATAATCTTAATTACATTTTGTGTACTACGTAGGGCATACACGTTCACTGGGTATTTGAAGTTTACTTTGTCGCAGGCGAGCGTCTTGGTCTGATACAGTCGTTAGCGGGGTTGGCTTCAGTCTTGTCCAAGTTTTCGGTGGAATCCGCACCCACCTCCGTGAGGTATCCGGTCGTCGATACCAAGCCGTCAGTGGTCCAAATGATTTCAGCTGGTCTGCCATTATATTTCCGGGAAAGGAAGAATTAAAGAGATAGAGACCAAAACAGTATTATGGTGATTTCAGAATGTATAAATTGTAAAATTTTAATGAGATGAATATGTAACACATGACTTACTAAATATGGCATAAGTATTATTTTTTTTCCTTATACATTTAAGGTTACCTTATTTTATTTAAGTCTTTCAATCAAATCAAATCATATATTTGTCAGAATACATGTAATTAAAGATCATAAACATATCTAGGCAAAAGTTCAGCCTTCATCTAACCAAAACATCAGTAATTAATATATTGTTACTTTTGAGCATCTAGCCAATTGAGCATTTGTGATCTAGCCAATCTTATCTTCTCAAAGACATAAGTGGAATTAATAACATTCTCCTTAAAATCGGTTAATAAGATACCCTATTCCACCCTAAAAACCCAGTTAAATCACCCCCAACCCTTCCCTCCATATTCGCAGCGAGTACAGTCTGCATCACAAGTCCATGGGGAAATACAAAAAGCGTCGCTAAAACGTCTCTCGTCGAGAAAATCATATTCTGTTAAACTCGTTATGTCCACGCCTTGTCGCGCTGACCTGGCATGGTGTGCAATAGTGTGGATAAGACTTAGGTATGACTTGAAAAATAAAATATAAAGCCTATAAATAATATAAAAAATACACCTACACTTTCTCTTAGTAAGAGAAAGCCTTGGTTGCTCGATGGAGAAAGCTGAGTCCCAGCAAAGGAAGAGTAAGGAACTGATGATTATTATGATAATGAAAAGTGTAGGGGTAGATTATTATGATTATAATGAAAAGCTTTCACTTTTCTTTCGCTTTATAATATGTGTTTGAAAGAAAAGTGAACTAACCACTAACTAGTAAACCACTGTTGAAAAGTCCATCTTTTTTTGTTGACAAAAACGTGAACAACCGACTTCAAACGCTCGTACTTCGCGAACGCTCGAACCAAATTTTTCTTTTTATTGGAACTAGTGAAAAAACTACTGAACCGATTTTGATAAAATTTCTATGGGACCAATCTGAAAGTATATTCATGCAATCAAAAAAATATATTTCAAATCACGTAGTCCTGAGGTAAAAAAGGTAGGTGATCGTACGGGTCGAATTGAGAACCTCCTCCTTTTTTTGGAGTCGGCTAAAATGAGTGATATGCAAAGTTTGAAAGTTTAATGTACTACTTTTTTAACAGACGTTGTCAATAAATCAGTGCCACAATCAATATAATATTTGTTTTATGGAAATAAGTGATGAGATGAGAAGGTGGCTGGATGGTGACTGCCAAACTACGAGTAAAAATAATGTTGTCCCCAGGTCCCAATTATCTTAGTTTTTCGACTAATATACAATTACATAACTGTCACGGTTGACATACAAATTTAAAACCAGTTTAGAGGTCAATTCACTAACAACTTTAAGGGAATGTTTTATGTTACTTTGGATTTACTGTATTATAATTTCTCATTGTACCCTTTATCGGTCTGTCCCTTATACCAGAACACAGTACAGTACTGGTCGGTACCCTCTTATATACAACCAAAAGTTTCAAAAGCGTATCCACACTGAGTCAAACGGAACCACTTCGCTGTGAAGCAATACTGTATTGGGTTTTTTAGCGGCCGCAGGACTCGGAGTGTCGATAACGTAAAATATTGGGTCGGGACCTCTCGAATGTGGCATTGATTGATTTTTGATACGACTGTACTTTTCTATCTGAGTTAGGTAATCTAGTTATATTGGGAATAAAAATTGTGAAATAGTTCACACCTTGTTGCAGACAAGCTTATTAGGAATTTGCTTAAAATGTGTGATTATACTGCCACATTAACAAGTAGAAGGACATCATATTATGGCAGGGAGCTTGTTACCACCTATCTACCGTCCTCTAGCAGGAATACTGTCGCCAAGCTGTTCTGGCATCAGTCTTTGAGTCCTATCCAGTTTAGTATTTACTCTCTGCTGTGTGTTTGCCTTTGACTGCATCTTCACTGCAACAGACTGGTCCAATAGTGCTCGTCAGCCTGACTATCTGTCCATCTATATCTAAACGTATAATGAAGCAGTTTGTAACAAAACTTTGAAAAATATGTCTAATGTACTCAAAATTAGCTACTGAACAAGAATATAACTTTTTTTTATCGTGTCTATCTGTACGCGTGTCTGTTATTGGACCGATTGCGATGAGGTTTTGACTGTTGGAAAGTCTAAGGTTTGACTTAAAAATTGTATCTCAATCAAATGAGTTAAAACAGAGCAATAGATAAAATTTATTTTATACTTTATGGGTATTTTTGGTCCCTGAATAACATATAGTTAACTTTTAGCCCGGAGAAAAGACCACGCAGGCAAAGCCGTGGTTACAACTAGTGCAATTTAATACAATAAAATAAAAAAAAAATAACATTGCTTAAAATTGAAAGAAATAGAATTAGTGTTTTAAAAGCGCACCTGAATGATGATTTTGAAAACTGCCAAAATATGGAATCCACATAATCTATACTTATAATAGAGCAGTACCTCTATTATGAGTTCAATCATCGCTCAAATCTCTACTCGCTATCGAGTATCGTAACATTTTTGTATGAAATCCAGCGCAGCGCTATAAATCTAACTATAAATCTTTAGCTCTATTAGGAGTTTGGCTAATTCTACTTCAATAGAAATAGATAATACGTGAGGGATTGTAGATATTACGCCATAATGCTGGCGCCTTTTTAACATTTGTCTGTTTCTAAATATATGAAAAAGACTAGCAAACGCATTGTCATTTTGGTTCACCCAAACCCAGCTAAATAGCGTTGTAAGAGCCTTCATCGAGCAAGCAATTGTGTTTTCCATTTTAGAGTTAACAGATTTGTTTTTTTTTGTTTGTTTAAATGTTTGTCAAAAACAAAAAATCTAATCTGTTTAAATAAAGTAAAATACGATTATAGTGACAAAAATATAATGAGTAAACTAAAAAAATACTGAACCGATTTTAAACATTATTTCACCTAAAAAAGTTACATTATCAACGAGTAACATGAGTGTCTATATTTTATTTTACAAAAAATTATCAATCCCTACTAAAATTGTAATAATGCCCCACTCACTCTCGATGATAAATGGCAGTGAGTGACATAACTACTGCAGCAGCGTTAACTGACGATAGCCATTGTCAAAATAGTGACCCATAATACCAAAAACATGCAAACTGAGAATCCGTCTCACGAAAAAAGGAGCGGCGATAAGAGGAGCTAACGTTGAACGCGTATCCATTTTTCGCTTTCGCAAGGAAGCTAGCGCCGCGGCTGTGAGACTTCTTTCGTAAGTCGGACTATACCCACTGTATTGTCTTACCGGTTAGTCGCGTAGATACTTTAACTTGAGTTGTAACGTCAAGATCGTTTACCACTGCCACTCACAATAGTGGTACAGTACAATATGTACAGTAATGATAATAAAAAAAATTGGTCTGGTACTTAAAATAGACTACTGAACAAGTTTTCGTCAATCGTGCAGCAGTCGTGTCTGTCTGTTTGTCTGTATGTTTGTGTGTTACTTTTTGTATTTTAAATCATGTCTGTCTGTTTGTCTGTATGTTTGTTCGCACATCACGTAAAAAAAACTGGACCGATTGCGATGTGGTTTTCACTGTTAGATAGTTTAGGGCTTGATTTAAAAACTGGGGTGCTTGGTATGTCTTAATCCGATGATTAGACGCCAAGCAATTGATAAGGAACTATTTGTCAGCTGAACGAACTTTGAAGAAATGTGGTATTATTGTACTTTATAGGTACTTTTGGTTTTGGAATAACATGTATGGGCTACTTTTAAATGAAAATAGCGTAATTGCAATCTGTCTCTGAACTTCTGACGGTCTTTCACCAAAACCACTTCAATCCAATATTCTCACAGGAAAAATCCAAATCTGTGACCACACGGCACTCGACAACAAACAGCCAGAAATCAGAAAAAACAATACGAACTTCAAGACCCACCGGAGCGTTGTCTCTTACAATTAAAGTATTTTTTATTTTAGAGCTTTACCGCTTCATACGTCAAGTGGCGATCGCATTGCTGGCTTTACAAATTACCACACTATTCATGCAGTTAGAATGAAACCATTGTACTTTATGTACTAGATCGTATAAGGTTCAAAATGTGATTGTGTAGATGTAGCACTATGTAAGTTGAGGGGTGTAAGAGGGTATCGGAAAAATGATTTCATACAAAACGGCTTATGAAGAGCACTCCAAATATTGGTGGAGAGTGGTCGGGTGCAAGACAACGCAATTTCGATATTAATAGCTTCTCTGTACATTGTTTGGAAGTTTTGCTTTATGGGAATTGTGAGGAAATAATAGTTTGAAAAGGCTCAGGCACTATGGTATATATTTTATAGACATTGAGGAATATGTAATAACTGGTATCAGCATATTTGGTAAGTACTTTGCGAAGAATCAGTTGATACAATTTTTAAAGCTGCAAAGTCGTTGGCAATATCTGTGCTAATGAACTAGGAGATACTTATTTGTATTTTGTGTATTATATCGCCAGTATCGCCACATTACAATTTCGAAATTTGTACTATATCTATTCTAAATGACTTGAATGAAAGCATCTCTAAAGCATTTTTCTCTTTCGTATTTTTGTACCTGGTATAAACAATATCCTTGAAAAATATCCACCATCTTAATCAAGAGCAGCTTCTCTAAATCAACATAACCAACCATCTTCAGAGTCTCGCAGCGTTCGCGCTAAGCGGCTTACCGTCCGCCATTTCGTGGAGGTCGGTGACGACAAAATGGCGGCGGGTGGTTCCTTGCGCCGTTTAATTTGAATATAGAGCAGCATACGTCGCGCTCGGGCCGCGGCTCTAACTCATTGGATTGTAGACGATGACGCGACACTCGTAAAAGAATATTCGTTTTTTAGGACAGGAAAGTAGTGGAGATATGAAAATTGTAGCTTTTAAGGAAGCACTGCTACTGCAGTGACAGTGACTCTTTGTCGACCTTTCTATCTAATACCTATAATATACAGTCTCAAGACCACTGGTTAATAATGACACGTTATTTTGAAAGATAATTTACATGTGTTAATTTTTAAATTAGCAATCATCGTGTCACTTTGATTGACGATGGGAAATACTTAGCAACAATACTTTATCTACATCACACATTTTTCAAGAAATGTTTTATCTGAATCGCAGTCATATTTTGAAAGATATCCGTTGATATTTTCCATCTAATGAGTTCCTAAGTTGTAGAACCTAGCTATTAGATCTGGTTAGGAACGACGTGTTCTAAAAAACATTTTACTTGCATAATACATTCAAGAACCGAAACGAAATATAAGAAACTCGAAAGAAAATAATTGCATGGTAAATATTCTTTCATATTTTGACCTCTATTTTATTGATCTTTTGTTGTTTTATTGCTTTGTTTTTTAACACAAAATGGCAGACTTCAAAGTTAATGAACATGACCTTTTAAAAACTTCTTCCTTATATATATATATATATATATATATATATATAAAATTTATGTTATTAATTAGAAAAAAATTGTCTAGTTCGTGTTATTTAAATTTATAATGGTCCACGCTTAAATTAAAGTTTTCTATTCCTGCAAATATACATTTGATTTCATTCTTTAAAAATGTACCTACCTAATTTAACTACTATGAACGTACGGAGGTACCGGTGTGCACTGTATTGATGATCGAATAAATAAATCTATGCAACATTTTAAAACACAAAAACGGGCGTTACTCACTTACAACAATTGAATTATTCCAACTGTAGTTTCAGCCACATCCGGTGGTCTTTCTCAAAGGTAGTGCGGAACGCTCGCGAACGTGTCTGGCCCCGTTGTGATTGAGAATAAAAAAAGTTGCATAGAGTGTATGCAACTTTTTTCATTCTCTATCACACTATCAAAGATTTCTAACTTACTCTATGTATTTTCTGTTCCAAAGGTAGGGCTAAGAATATGTCGGTCAGACCACGGTGCGGCGAGATAGCGCGACCCAGCGCTCGGGAAAATAGTCTCGTAAAAAATGAGGCTTGTTAATAACTGGACAGGAGGGTCGAGGTTAAATGTGTTCGCGGTTTTGGAAGTCAACATTAAAATATCCTAAGAGTTAAAAGATGATCACTTCACGATAGTTAAATATTGTATTAGGTAATACGAGCAGCTGTGCCCGCTGCTTTTCAAGCATGGATATTTTCCTGGGATAAAAGTACTTACGAGTAAAGTACAAAATACTATTTATTATCAAAATTTGTTCAGCTGCCAAATAGCTTTTTATAGATTGCTCAGCTTCTTCTCCTCGCATTTAGATTCAGTTCATCAAATTTTTAAACCAAATCTTAAGCTATCCAACAGTGTTAACCGCATTTCAATCGACCTAGTTTTTAAGTGATGCGCGAGCAAACATATAGATAGATAGACACATGACAGACACGAGTAGGTATAAAGCGATTATGGTAGCTGCAATATGTGCGGATTTGCCATCGCTCCGCTCTTCAGACGGCATGCTTAGCCGTTTATAATTGACTAGCTGTCCCCGCGGCTTTGCACGCGTGTTTATTTCTCTGGGTTTAAACTAACCTATATTTTATTTCAGGACCAAAAAGTACAATATACTTACTACATATGATCAATTAGTTAGCCGTTTAATAGATTGCTCGCCTTCTACTTATCTTATTGAGATACCAAGAAGACCAGTTCTTAGGTCAAGCTTATATCTTCTTATTATCTTTGTTGTACAGACTATTTGTTACTTACTTTACTTATAAGTATAGGTAGATAGGTAGACCTAGCAGTCGTTTACTTACATCAGAGGCACTTGGCGGTCTGACGAACTCTGGCACTAGAGGTCACCACCAATTCATTCGACACAGTACACACGTAACCAACCCTAATGACAGTATATTTAATATACAAGTTTAACAAGGCAGTAGGAAGTATGGACTATTTTTTGCAAGGTTAAAAAATAGTCCATACTGCCGGTTGTCGTTCACAAAAAGAAGCAATACCGGAAAGAACCTAACTCAGGCACGGAACTTAAGGACCATAATATTTATCGCTGGAAGTAAATATATAAAAGAATTTCTTATATACAGTGACCCAAAATACTTTCAATCTAAAATAACCATTAACTTCGGTATCATAATTATATGCGTAAGGGGGGAAAAGCACTGCAATGCAAGCAAATCTATACTTCTATTATAGCAGTAGGTATGTAACAAAAAGTCTGTACAATGAAGATAATCTATACTTATAATAAACCAACTAATCTGTACCAACAAATCAGTACAAAGAAGATAATTAAAAAAAATGGTCTAAGGTACTTAAAAAACTCTATTGACCAAGCACATATAATTAAAAAAAAAAGAGATTCTGTCTGTTTGTTTGAATGTTTGTTAGAGCAATACGTAAAAACTTCTGGACCGATTGCGATGCGGTTTCACTTCACGGATTGGGATCACTGTTGGATAGCTTAGGGCTTGGTATCTTAATCCGATGATAGGATGCCGAGCAATCGATAAAAACTATTTGACGGTCATAGGAATTTTAAAGAAATGTAGTAGGTATATTAAGAACTTTATAGTATAGTACTTTATTTTTGGTCCTGGAATAACACGTATGGGTTACAATTAAATGAAATGACCACGCGGGCAAAGCCGCGGCGCAGAATAAATAATAGTACAAGGCCGTGGGCACAGCTTGTTAGAAATAAATTGGTCTAGGGGACTGAAAATAAGCTACAGAACTTATTTTTTATTTTAAATGGTGTTTGTTTATTTGTTCGAACGAACTGGACCGATTGCGATGCAATTTTCACTGTTGAATAGCTTAGTGTTTGACTTAAAAACTGGTCTACTTGGTATCTCAATGTGTAGAAGCCGAAAAAATCGGTAATAACTAATTGACGGCTGTACGAAATTTGATATTTGGTACTTTACAGTACTTTTAGATCCTGGAATAACACATAAGTAACCCAGAGAAATGACCACGCGGGTAAAACCACGAGCACGGCTAGTTTAAAATAATTTCTCAAACAGTGATTTAAGATACAATTTAATCGAACTATAAAATTAAACTAACACCATAACCGCACGAAACGCCATAACCGTTTGAAAACCCCATTCATTTCGAGTTTAAAGTCTGCTCAAGTGGCGAGCAAATGCTATATCGATATGGAACCGAATTAAAATTGATATCGAATCAAATCGAATTTGTAGATTTCGAGTTTGGCGACCAACGAACCGTGAGCTAATGCATGTATTATGCGGAATGTGTTCGACAACTGTTTGATATTTTAAAAATATTTGTAGGGACCATGGAGACAAAAAAACGTTCAGTCATGGTGTTTCCTTCGTAAAATTCAACAAGATAACTTGACACTCGACAATTCTCAAATCCTTGCTATGTTGTTGAAATAATGTATATTTTTATTAAAGTAGGCTTTTAATATCCTAGAAGAACAAAGAATGTTTTTTTTTTCTTAATATTATAAAGAGGAAAAATTAGATTTTTTGTATGTTTATATAAATGTTTGTAATGGATAAACTCTAAAAATAATAAAATTATTTAAAAAAACACTTAAAGAAGACTGTAATAACAGCGAGTAACATAGGCGGTATTTTTATAAATTTAGAGTGCTACGAAAATTGCAATACTTTAACCCAAGAGATCAAAAATTTGCAAATAAAAATGTCGATTACTCGTTGTAAGGAACGCAAAGACATGTTGCCGTGGAAATGAAATAATAACAACTTTGCTAAAAAGCACCACGAGCAATGCTGCCAAAGATTTTGAATTACGCTTCATCATCATCATTTCAGCCCTTTGAAGTCCACTGCTGAACATAGGCCTCCCCCAAAGAGCGCCATGATGAACGGTCTTGCCGCCTCCATCCATCGACTCCCTGCGATGGCTACAATGTCGTCCGTCCAACGTGGAGGGGTCTCCCTACACTTCGCTTGCTTGTTCGTGGCCGCCATTCGAGAACCTTTATTCCCCAGTGGTTGTCGGCTCTGCGAACTGTATAGCTTGCCACTTCAACTTGCAACTACTGAGAGCTATGTCGATAACCTTGGTTTTTCTACGGATTTCCTCGTTACGGATCTTTCACCTAGTGTAACTCCGAGCACAGCTGACTCCATTGCACGCTGCGTGATTTTGAGCTTGTGTATTACCACGTCTCAGTGCCATATGTCATCACTGGCAACACGGAATGACTATAAAATTTCGTCTTGGCATTGCGGTATCTGTGACGAGAAGAGATATATATATATATATATATATATATATATATAAATGCGTAAACTGTTCTATTCTGTTGCCCGTCGAAGAGTTCCTTTGTCTGTAGCTAATCCTAGATGTCGATTCAGGTCATGCTTAGCATATAAACACATTGTCATCGAAACTGAACCAACATGTGAAAATTCAATTCCGTAGGATAAGAAGAAGTGGATTTAATTAAGCTTTGAACTTTCAGATTTGACCTAAGCAAACATACAAACATTGCAAGTTAAACAAAAGCTATATTTGTTTTTTGAAGAATCCATACTACATCTATAATCAAAATATTATGGAATGGTTGAACCTTTTCGACATAAAAGTTGCGAACTTACCGCTTGAACATATCATTAGTACTTCTTGCGTTTTTAAAAGCTTTTGTTTAACTTGCAATTTTTGTATTTTTGTTTAGGTCAAACCTTGCAAGCTGAATTAGAACCATTTCCTCTTATCCTACGGATTTAAATTTTAACATTTACTGCAGAAAACGTATAAACAGTTCCTGTTCTATATAGGCCAAGCTCCAAAATCATAGTTCTGAAACTATACCAGTACTAGTAAGTAGCGCAATTTAATTAGTATTCAGATCCGTGTCCCGTGTATACGGATTATACAGCGTGCTCGACCGTCAGGTGTGGCAGGACATGTGGCTCCCACCGTCTTATAGTTTACATAATCTGGATTTGGTCGACTGTCTTTGGGTGATATACAAAGTGATCACTGATGCAGAAGGGAGTAATGCTGATTGTAGGTATTTTTCTGTTTATTGTCTTACTTTATACAAAGTACTACATTTGTGTTCTAACGGTAAGGTAATGACGCCTTTGCTTATTTTCGCAGTTTTTCTTATGTATTACAAGTGTATGTAATGAAAAAATATCAAATAGTCAAAACTCACAGCTTTAAGCTTTTATTTTTAATTCAAATATGGTAATTATAGTAATAATATGATAAAAATAGGCATTAAAACCACTAAGGTACAATTATTTTTACGTAATTTCAAAAATAAAATATATCTCAGCAATGTCTACAGGTTCGAGTCAAATCAATTTAACAAGGCATACTTATGTTCAAGAAATAAAACCAGACTACGGTAAGAAATTGCCTATGGTACTGTATAAATGAAGATGAATCGATTGATACCTCGCTTGTCAAAATCGAGCCAATAGGGGCGACGCAATGGTGGAACGTCCACAAAAATACATACATACATAGACTGTTAAACTCATTACCCTTCCCTTGCTTCGCCTTACTCGTGTAAAAATACAATACTACCTTTCAGATCAACCTGTACAATCCCATACATATGCGGGAGAGCTATACCACCCAAGATATAATCCTGAGATACAAGGAAGGTGTTAATTCAATCACAGATTAACATGTTGAATAACCAAGTGTGTGGGTTGGTTGATGAACTTCCAATGATTGCGAACGAGGGGTTATATATATATATATATATATATATATATATATATATATATATGTACATATATAAGTAGACCAGTAAGTAGAGAAATTTGCCTTGCAAAAGGTGCTGTAGTAAAGATTTTCACATATGTTGTTTAGGTCTAGACTCTGATGAAAAATCCAAGTTGTCGATTTCGAGGGGTGGGAGCGTTAGCCGCCATCTTGCATTGAAGGGGCTAAAATTTGTAATTTTCTAAATAGTTCTTTCAGAAAATCAAAAGTTACAATTTTCCTATATATTAATAAAAAATACTGAGCCTGACCTTTTATTTTCGAATATTATGAAAATTCCTGAAACATTTGTAAGTTAATTTTATTTCGGGAGCTTACATTCAAAATGTCAACTGTCTAATGTCAATAGTGTCTTCAAAACAGAGATATTTTGTTAAATCATTGACCTCCTTTCTAAACCCCTTAAACCTTAAAAGTTGTTGCCTCTTTATAAATATACTCTCCAAATATCAAGTATATACGCTTTTTTTTAAACGCTTTTTTTTAAATAAAACTCTTTTTTTTCTTATTTACACTATTATTCATTTATATTTATTAGAATTTTTTACACTATTCTTAATTCAAAATTATTGAAATTTATTTTCTATTTTTTAGTTTGGTTTTCTATATAAAGCGTGTTTTGTAGGTTTTTTTAACTATCATTTATTTTCTACTTGTTAGTTTGGTTTATTTATAAGAGCGTTTTTTTTTCGAATTATTGCATTGTCATCGATCTTTGACAGGTGTGCAAAATTTGAATGAAATCTGACCGTTTAAAGTGGGTCAAAATAGCGTCCAAAGGAGTCGGTTACAAACATACAAACATACAAGTGAAGCTAATATAAAGCGTATAAAGAGAGGTCAACCAACGTATCCAACTCGGATGGGCAGCGTTCGGGAAATTACGCCATATACCGACCGCCATATATCTTTAGACGACCGGTTGGTCTCGTGGCTAGTGATCCTAGGTACGTAATCAAACGGTTGCGGGTTCGAATCCCGCAAGGTGCAATCATTTGTGTGATGAGCAGAAATGTTTGTTTCCGAGTCATGGATGTTATAATATTCGTATATAGGTATGTTTATCCGTTATCTAGTACCCATAGTACAGGGTATCCTAGTTTGGGGCTAGTTCGAAAATATATATATATATATATATATATATATTCGAACTAGCTATATTTTTAATATATATATATATATATATATATATATATATATTCGGGACAATTCCACAACAATAATTCCAAACTTTGCAAGTTAAACAAAAGCTATATTTGTTTTTTGAAGAATCCATACTACATCTATAATCAAAATATTATGGAATGGTTGAACCTTTTCGACATAAAAGTTGCGAACTTACCGCTTGAACATATCATTAGTACTTCTTGCGTTTTTAAAAGCTTTTGTTTAACTTGCAATTTTTGTATTTTTGTTTAGGTCAAACCTTGCAAGCTGAATTAGAACCATTTCCTCTTATCCTACGGATTTAAATTTTAACATTTACTGCAGAAAACGTATAAACAGTTCCTGTTCTATATAGGCCAAGCTCCAAAATCATAGTTCTGAAACTATACCAGTACTAGTAAGTAGCGCAATTTAATTAGTATTCAGATCCGTGTCCCGTGTATACGGATTATACAGCGTGCTCGACCGTCAGGTGTGGCAGGACATGTGGCTCCCACCGTCTTATAGTTTACATAATCTGGATTTGGTCGACTGTCTTTGGGTGATATACAGAGTGATCACTGATGCAGAAGGGAGTAATGCTGATTGTAGGTATTTTTCTGTTTATTGTCTTACTTTATACAAAGTACTACATTTGTGTTCTAACGGTAAGGTAATGACGCCTTTGCTTATTTTCGCAGTTTTTCTTATGTATTACAAGTGTATGTAATGAAAAAATATCAAATAGTCAAAACTCACAGCTTTAAGCTTTTATTTTTAATTCAAATATGGTAATTATAGTAATAATATGATAAAAATAGGCATTAAAACCACTAAGGTACAATTATTTTTACGTAATTTCAAAAATAAAATATATCTCAGCAATGTCTACAGGTTCGAGTCAAATCAATTTAACAAGGCATACTTATGTTCAAGAAATAAAACCAGACTACGGTAAGAAATTGCCTATGGTACTGTATAAATGAAGATGAATCGATTGATACCTCGCTTGTCAAAATCGAGCCAATAGGGGCGACGCAATGGTGGAACGTCCACAAAAATACATACATACATAGACTGTTAAACTCATTACCCTTCCCTTGCTTCGCCTTACTCGTGTAAAAATACAATACTACCTTTCAGATCAACCTGTACAATCCCATACATATGCGGGAGAGCTATACCACCCAAGATATAATCCTGAGATACAAGGAAGGTGTTAATTCAATCACAGATTAACATGTTGAATAACCAAGTGTGTGGGTTGGTTGATGAACTTCCAATGATTGCGAACGAGGGGTTATATATATATATATATATATATATATATATATATATATATGTACATATATAAGTAGACCAGTAAGTAGAGAAATTTGCCTTGCAAAAGGTGCTGTAGTAAAGATTTTCACATATGTTGTTTAGGTCTAGACTCTGATGAAAAATCCAAGTTGTCGATTTCGAGGGGTGGGAGCGTTAGCCGCCATCTTGCATTGAAGGGGCTAAAATTTGTAATTTTCTAAATAGTTCTTTCAGAAAATCAAAAGTTACAATTTTCCTATATATTAATAAAAAATACTGAGCCTGACCTTTTATTTTCGAATATTATGAAAATTCCTGAAACATTTGTAAGTTAATTTTATTTCGGGAGCTTACATTCAAAATGTCAACTGTCTAATGTCAATAGTGTCTTCAAAACAGAGATATTTTGTTAAATCATTGACCTCCTTTCTAAACCCCTTAAACCTTAAAAGTTGTTGCCTCTTTATAAATATACTCTCCAAATATCAAGTATATACGCTTTTTTTTAAACGCTTTTTTTTAAATAAAACTCTTTTTTTTCTTATTTACACTATTATTCATTTATATTTATTAGAATTTTTTACACTATTCTTAATTCAAAATTATTGAAATTTATTTTCTATTTTTTAGTTTGGTTTTCTATATAAAGCGTGTTTTGTAGGTTTTTTTAACTATCATTTATTTTCTACTTGTTAGTTTGGTTTATTTATAAGAGCGTTTTTTTTTCGAATTATTGCATTGTCATCGATCTTTGACAGGTGTGCAAAATTTGAATGAAATCTGACCGTTTAAAGTGGGTCAAAATAGCGTCCAAAGGAGTCGGTTACAAACATACAAACATACAAGTGAAGCTAATATAAAGCGTATAAAGAGAGGTCAACCAACGTATCCAACTCGGATGGGCAGCGTTCGGGAAATTACGCCATATACCGACCGCCATATATCTTTAGACGACCGGTTGGTCTCGTGGCTAGTGATCCTAGGTACGTAATCAAACGGTTGCGGGTTCGAATCCCGCAAGGTGCAATCATTTGTGTGATGAGCAGAAATGTTTGTTTCCGAGTCATGGATGTTATAATATTCGTATATAGGTATGTTTATCCGTTATCTAGTACCCATAGTACAGGGTATCCTAGTTTGGGGCTAGTTCGAAAATATATATATATATATATATATATTCGAACTAGCTATATTTTTAATATATATATATATATATATATATATTCGGGACAATTCCACAACAATAATTCCAAACTTTGCAAGTTAAACAAAAGCTATATTTGTTTTTTGAAGAATCCATACTACATCTATAATCAAAATATTAAGGAATGGTTGAACCTTTTTTTGTATGTTTGTTTAGGTCAAATCTGAAAGTTCAAAGCTTAATTAAATCCACTTCTTCTTATTCTACGGAATTGAATTTTCACATGTTGGTTCAGTTTCGATGACAATGCGTTTATATGCTAAGCATGACCTGAATCGACATCTAGGATTAGCTACAGACAAAGGAACTCTTCGACGGGCAACAGAATAGAACAGTTTACGCATTTTAATATGATAGTCGGCTTTAAGTTTTCCCATGACATGGTTGCTGCACTCAGGGTTACTAGGGCCGACTAGGGAACTCCTCAACGGTTAACAGCACAGACACGAAATGTTGTATACAATTGTTCTAAGTTCAGTTTCACCATGACATGGCTACTGCATTAAAGCTATATTTTTTTAAATGTTTATTTTTATTAATTATTTATTTATTCATCTCAGTCGTACAGTCAGCGACAAACGTCGCTGACCATGCGCATTTTTTTCAAAATGCCTGAACTGCTGTCAAAAGTCGCTGATTTACCAAAGTCCTAAATAAATAATAGAAGCACCATAGTTCAATGAGCATCGGTTATTTTGCAAAAATCTGTGAAAATCACCGAAACAAAATTACACATTTTGAAACAGAATTTAGTAAACATTTATAAATTGAGAAGAGAGAAAGAGACTTTTGTCGCTGACTGTACTTAGATAATGATAATAATAATTATTGTTTATTTTTTATATCAGTCTTCTACTTATAATTTTCTTTTGTATTATAAAGCTACAGTTTTATTTATTCTTTCAATATTAGTTTAAAACTACCTATTTCTATTTACTTCACGTTATTTTTACTGCACCGCCATTTTTCTAGCACGTCCAGGTTGACTGCTTGAAAATGCTAATTAGCATCATGTCCTCCTTGTACATTGTATTTTAAAAAAAAAAAAATTACGTTGAATGACGAGACGGGCAGGTCGCTCGCCTGATGGTAAGCGTCACGCCTGTCCATAACAGTTGCAGTGCCACCTAAAACTTTGGTTGCAAAGTCTTGCTGCGTCACTGCAGGCGGACTCTTGCGTAAGAGGCCTACCATTACAAGAAACTAGTAAGATATCCAACATGACACTCATTTCTGATACGTGGCTAACCGATTACAGCGTATCTTACAATATTTGTGTGCTAAAGAACAAATAAATAAACAAGCTTTTGGACAAAACAGAGGTTCATGATTTTTAACTCTCCAATTTTTGTTACGAGTAATTGTATGTTTTCGTCAGACGTTTGTGAAAGTTTTTAAATAACCTATATTTTTACATATGAGTAGGTAGAACTTGTGTTCATTTTTCGTCAATCAGTCACATACAGCGTCCATAATCGCCCGCCATATTGTTTTGGATTACCTCTTTTCATTTTCGACTCTCATCTCACAGAAAATAAAACAACAGAGTATTTAGTCCTAAATAATAATGTTTAGTTGATAATATAATTGAAACCTTTAAAATTGCTATAAATTACCGCATTCACAGTAATCCGCTATCTGTCGACCGCAGCGACACCTTCCGCGCTTCGCTGCGAATACGCTGCGCTCTCTGGCTACTGTGCTAGGAGTAGCGTTAGCAATATAGTTATTTACTATGGAGAAGTAGAATACACAAATAAAAAATCATCTCTGATACGTGGCTAACCGATTACAGCGTTGAATATCTTATTGCTCTTCTCAAAATAATTAATTGGGTTAGCATAACAGACACAAAAAAATAAAAGGATATTTCAGAACCTCTTCTTTATGGAAGTTGGTCAAAAATCACTGCACACAAATATTGCTACACAATATAAGATTGTATTACAAGGTAACAAAATAATATTTTGACGGTGAGGGCACTATTTTGAATCCAGAGCGGAGTGAAGGATTCTAGAGTAGAAACCTGACCGTAGCGAGGAATTCAATATACTTAGCTCGAGGAAAAATAATTTTGAGTCCCAGTGATACGCTATAAATATCATCCCCCTCTATACGGTTAAGGCATTTTGAACCTTATAGCAAAGTCTGTGTTTATATAGGCACAGAATAAGTAATAGTCACTACGGGCAAATTGGCGCGAAAATATTCTTGTCGCTGCGGTCCCGTAAAACTTATTTTCCATTCCTTGCTCAATGGTTTGGCGCAATCGTACAAAACGTGGCCTGTGATTGGCTGAATATATATAGGCACTGACAAACTGAACCAAAGACTTATGAAATTATTATGTATGGAAATACCACCACGGAAAAAAGATGAAGACAAAAATGGGGAGTTTTTCCAGAAAAAAATATGTATCTTAGAAATAAGATCGATGACACCCTGTTATTGTGTTTTATTTAAATATTAAATAAATCTATCTACATAATAACATTTAAATATCAACACAGTTTAGTAAAAAAGTGACCAGAATAACTTTTTGTTAAACGCAAAATCAATTTTAAATCAAAAACTGGCTGCCGCAGTAACCAAGTGCATCGAAAGTTAAAATTTTTGGCAACAGGAAGGGCCGCGTGTATCGGTCGCCGGGGATTTGGCAACTGGAGGGGCCGCGTGTAAGAATATGTCACAAAAGTAATGAAATATACTTTTTTGTTTTTTTTATCTGTTTATTTTATACGTCGTTTACTGTGCAAGAATATGTCAGTCATAAGAGTATAGTATTATAGCAGTACTTATAGTATTTCAGGTAGCTATGAAGCTACCTGAAATATATAACTTTACTTTAAAACTTGCATTTGCAATACTGGACTATGGTAATTGAAATAACTAAAGTTGAACATTTTGTAAGAAGCCTAAAAAAACAATTGCTACTGTTTAGTTAAATAATAATAATATATTTTTGGAGTGTCATTTTAAATAAATTCGTTTTCTTAATACTTCACATATTCTTTGTTATTTTCGTGACTAAGACGAATCCAATGATACCCCATTTATCAAAACCCATCAAGCCGAGTAGGATGTAGGATGTGCCAAAGGAACATACAAACATACCCACATAAATACAGCCCAAAAACATAACACTTTGCCGCTGTAGTCGGGTAAAAATACAAAGGTTTTTTCCCCTTAAGTTCTTGGTCTTTTCTGCCATCGCTACCGTCCGTCGGGCCGGCCATTAATCACGGGTTATCGAGTGCTAATCCAGGTTTAAATAGATAACTATTTGAGTCGGGCCATTGTCACCAACTCACTACTGAGAACACGCAAGTAGGGGTGTGCTGAATTATTAATTATTTAGCTTTTGTTGGATAAACTGATCCTGATTGAAAACACAATAATAACATTTTGTGTACGTCTCAGATGCTAAGAGGTAGGTTCACACAAATTTTTGAGTGGTGTAAATTTTCTCTGATTGAGATTATTGAACTTTGTCACGTATAGCATAATTGCGTTTGCCCTGCAATGTCGCTCATAAATTCAGTAACATAACATTATCACAAATTATATAGATAGCATAAAACTAAAATTACAAACATTTAGCGTAAAAACATTAGATATTAAATATTGATCTACTATTTTAACGCTAAAAAGCGGCGAGCGGCGTGATGGGCATCAGTGGTCGAGAACGGCGATCTCTTTCAGCCAAAAATAAATAGGTATTTACCTTTATTTTAAAACATTCGCCATAGTTGAAAGCCATTGCTTGTTGGTTCATTGTGTGAATTCAAAGAGTGCTTATAAACTGCAAAAACTCAATAACACTGTAGTTAATCCAACAGCAAAAGTGCTTTCATAAGCAAACACATGCAATGGCACACGACAAAAAATGTTGGTACTCAAGAATCAACTGCGATAAAGAAGACTCACTTTAAGAGATGGGGTTAAAATTATAAATGAAATGATTCTTATATAAGTGTATGAGTTATCCCCGAATTATTATTTTCACAATAAAATAGTAAACAGTGTAAGTAAAGCTCTTGCGGGTCAACCCTAACATCGGGTGTGATGTGGGTGCCTTAACAAAACGACGATTGCTTTGCAAAGAACTACTCTTATTTCGGACATATTATTTGACGTTTTCATATTTTATTTAATGTATTTTGCGCTATTCTTTCAATTCTGTTCACTATTATCAGCCTGGCATGTTTTGATTGCTGAACTTTGACTTACATGATTAATATTGACGTTCTAGAGGAAATTTGCTCCCAAAATTATTATCCAATCTCCATTGTTCTTTAAAAAGTTTTCTTTGCTCACATTGTCGTTTATATTGAAACTTGAAATTTTATATCCTATTTACTTCAATCCTGTGCCTGTCTTGTCAAAGTTGTTAATTAAATAATTTATTCACAATATTGAACATCGAATCTCATGTCTTCAACACGAACCCCCATCAGGGTCACCAAATCACCCCTCGTCGTAATGTTTGTTCAGCTAATAACGCGGGAGTCGCTCGTATTGTTCCGGACAGCCCTAATGTTTCGCTTTGTATGTGACGGACACCTGCCTTTTTGTTGTGATATAAGGGTTTGTTAATAAACTTCAATGCAAATGTATTGTACTTGTAGAAAGCAACTTTGCATTATGTTGTGGGTTATACAACTAAATAAGTAAGTTACTACTATTCATTTAACAACGTCACTTCCCCATTAATTTTCTTTTTGACTTAAACATTTTAAGTTAATCAAAGAAAATGATATTTTTATTAAAGAAAATGTGTCGTTTTATATGTTGGTCTTCGTAATAAACTGTTCCTCAAGTAAAGCCAATAAAGACAAATAGCAAACACAGACGTCACCTTGGCAAAGAACGCAAAGACTGTAAATCATGACCACCGCATACCACTCAAACACAATACTTATTTGTTCCGAATCAAATTGAAACATTAAAAATACCCTCTGAAATAAATCATATTTAAAAAAAGCCTATCGGTCCATTCGGAATGGCGCATGCCGGTAAGCACGATCGAATCTAACGAAACATAAATTTAAATTTTAGAATCGCACACCCTTTCGTGTTCGCCCTCTGTATTTCAAAAATCATCGGGTAAGGATGGGATCATTCTCGGTTTGTATTACCGTTACCAGAGATGAAGACTGTAATGAATGGTTAATGTTATTTTATTTATCATAAAAAATATAAACGTACATATTTTTCATACATATAGGCACTCTTGTTTCTATGGAACAAAATGAATAAACATAATTGGTCGCGCAGATTACTTGGGTAGCCCGCTCCTGTGACGCAACCATGTACAACCAGTACTCGTGCTGCCCTGAAGACGTCGTTGGGTCCGTTCATTTTTAAGAAATTCTTGATTTTTCCTGGGTGGATTACATGTGATAATATGTAATCCAAGCTACTGCCCCAGGGCTAAGTAACTTCGTTATTTTCCACATAAAAAAAATAATGTTTAGCTCTTTGAAATAAAAAAAAAACATTTTTTTCTAAGATTTCCAATTTTTTAAGTATGAGTACTTACCAGAAAATATAAAATAAAAAAAAAGAAAGGGAAAGAAAGAAGAAAAAAAAGTTACTAAAACTGGTGAAAATCTGTAGTATCAGTTTCTTTTCAAATATTCTGTAGTTACAATCCTTGTCTCACCACTAGTCCGGGAATGCCTAATTTTACCTTCCTCTGCAGAACCTTATCCCGTCACTATAAAGCTCATTTTACCCAAGCCATAGAGAAAAGCTGGCTCAACCGTTGTTTCAAAAAGAGTTTAATAGAATTGGCGTATCTTACTAATGGAACGGCGTAATGAAATAAGGTATTCTGCCGTAATGGCGAATGTTCCGGCGATTTATTAAAAAACTGTTCATTTCCAATAAGCGGGTAATGGCATAAGCGGCTTGTTAGATCGTAGAATTACAGTACATACTCGCGTCTACGTGTTAGATGCATTAATTTTAAATCTGAACCTCTGAGATGACACCTTAGTTGACATTACAAAATCTGCAATTAATTTTAAAACGCGTGAAAAAATCTATTGTAGAAAAAAAATACCAAAATCGTTTTGGGAGAAAACGTTTCTATCATACTAAACCATAACCAAATCCAATTATTGTGCTTTTTATTAATCACATACTAAGTTTATAGTTTCTAATATAAATTGAAAAAAAAAAATACCAATATTTTCTCAAGTTCGTATACTGATTAAATGAAACGTACAACAACTCTTTATTGCACACGAAGAAGAAGGTAATATAAAGGATAAACTTATGAAATAAAAGGTACAATGGGCGGCCTTATTGCTGTAAAGCAATCTCTTCCAGGCAACCTTTGGATGGAAAGGATTACGTGGATATAAAAGTTATCGGTCAGTGGTGGTATTTAAAAAAAACCGTTACTATGCTATAAATATACATAGTAAATAATAATACATATTTATAAACAACAAATATACTATTTACACAAATAAATATACATATATATACAAGTTCAATAATAATAAACATATAACCATAATACCACCTAAACATAATAATATATCAATAAAAAAGTGAGCCGTCGCGGGACACCTGGCAGATGTGTAGAATTCATTCGACTTTATATTAGTAAGAAATATGAAACTAAAACAAGGAGCAACTCTAGTAACCTTTGCTATATCAGGACTAAAGTAGGTATAATTACAATGTACTACAATTTCATCAAAATTTGTTCAATTTTAAACAGTATTTTATCGATTGCTCTGGACCTATTGTACTGAGAAACAAATTACATCACATTTTAAGTCTATCCAACAGTGAAAACCGCATTCAGAACGTGATGCGTAAACATACATCCATACAGGCACTTCTTTTTTTAATGTTATGTTCTTCTTTTCAGTAGCTCATTTAAGTCCCCTAGACCATTTTTTTATTACTTATGTGCGTTGTACAGACTTTTTGTTACCTACAACTTTATTATAAGTAAGTATAGATAGATTCTGATTATCCTTATCTGCAAACTGAAACTTAATCTAGTTTTTCAATTCTTTTGAATACATTCTGGTGCGGTGAAAGGACTTTCAAATGAGTAAAGTGCGCCCATGGACCTAACATCAAGGCAACTTCCCTGTCCCCCTTGCTACGTGGGTGGATACAATCTATCAGTACATACCGCATAGTAATATCGGAAACAAAGTTAACGAGCTCTCCCTAGACAAAGCCAACCCTTTGCAGATACAGACACATTCTAGCTATCTAAGCACGACGAAAACAAATTGCCTGCTGGTCTCCACTAATTAAAGGAAATGGTCTAGAAACAAGATTGCGTTATTGTTCTCTCTAAATCTTTACCCATCCCTTTTTTGCACACAGGAAAGTCTATAGCACCGTCTCGCTCTTGCTAAACGTTTCGGCGATGTCACTCATTATGCTAAATATCCCATCCCCTTTTGTTCGGGGTAGATCTCGATAAGCGCGGGGTTTTTTCTACTTTTTCTTTTCCCTGACAGTTGGTATATGGAAGTGGATTAAGATAATTCGCTCGAGGTGTTTTTATAAGACACTTAATTATATCAGTGGTGGGTCTTTTTATATTTTTGTGGCAAAATGTGGTCCCATTGAGTTAGGCCTCTTTGTTGGAACTGGCAAAGAAGTTTTCTTTGAAATTAAGCAAATAAATGGTGCCTCCTTTAGTTTTTTTTTCTTTTTCTCTTCTGGAGGGATATGAAATTCAGACAATAAGTACCTATTGTCAGAATAATTACTATTGTTTCCTTTAACTTTATTACATTTGAATATTTATCAAACTGCTACACTGAACGAAAGTATAATAGCAACTGGAAGTGTCAACTGTCACACGATGCAGTCGTGTCATATTAAGGTTATGGCGTAGTATTTACATTCTCTTTGGTTATGGCATCACTGGGGTCATTGTCTGTGGTTTGTTACTGAGAGATTTAAGCAAAGAGTATAGTAATATAGTGGGGAAAGAGTGCCCTCTTGCGGCTTCCATGTGCATATAAAATTAAAGCGCCACTTGATTTCTTAACAAGAACTAATGCTACACACACACGCACACACACACACGCACGCACGCACGCACGCACGCACACGCACGCACGCACGCACGCACGCACGCACGCACGCACGCACGCACGCACGCACGCACACAGTACAGCTAATAGGTATTTTGGTAATTTTCTTTTCAGCAATTCCTTCTAATTACCGTATTGTGACCTTGTCAAATGGTATTTTTTGTATTTTTTTAGTTAATATCTTTTGACAAAGTTACATTAAGGTAGCCTAAAAAAATTGCTCAGTAAGTAATTGGGAAACATAATATTTTATTACCACACTATTAATTGCAATTAAACAAAAGATGGATTGGTAGATAAAAGTATTTATTAAAACAACACAGTAGGTAAATAATATTAAAATACAAAGTTGGCTTAGAAAAATAAGTGTATGTAACAATAGGCGGTCATTTTACTTAAACATTATGAGCCCCTCAATCGACGTCTAAGAAAATTTATTAACTGTTGTGAATCATACGCTGAATAAAATGTATTACGTTACACTGTAAACATGTCATATAGTTACAAACGATCTTAGGGACGATCAAGACATTGAGAGGGAACGCGGGGCGCTGGCGGTCAGATGCAACATGCTGGCTGGTTTTCCCGCTGTAACGCCGATGTTAAGTTTACTCTCTTTAAGGCATATTGCCAATCGTTTCACGCGAGCAGCCTATGGATCTGCTATACACAGAGGGCCTACAGCGCTCTGCTAGTCCAATATAACAATGATTCAGGGTGGTGTTGGGCCTGCCTCGGTTCTGCAGTGCGTCTGGAATGTTTGCAGAGGCACATACTGATGTTTTTTTTCGCAATCATAAGAAAAAAGCGGCATCTCTCTTACGCAGAACTCGTGGCAGTGTCTGAATACCATTGCTGAACAACCTGATTGTCCATTGCAAGCGCATTTGATAAAGTTGTGAATAGGTATTACACAGTGATATCATTTTCTGTCTGTGTGATGTAAATTTTTGTGTATTATTAAACATTTATAATTAAAAAAAAAACATATTAAACATTTGTTATATTGGTTTATAATGGTAAAATATGTCTGATATAAAGATGTATTATTATTGTTAGCTGTGCCCGCGGCTATGTGCTATTTTAAGACTTATAATACCAACATTTGATCAAAATACCTTCAGCCGTCAAAAAGTTTTTAATCAATTGCTCAGCTTTTACTTATTGGATTGAGATACCAAGTACACCAGTTTTTATATCAAACCTTAAACTATATAACAGTGAAAACTGCATCGCAATCGGTCCAGTAGTTTTTACGTGACGCGCGAAGAAACATACAGACAATCAAACAGACACACGTTTTATTTTAAAATGTTATATTCTTGTTCAGTCTTATTTTTGTATTGTATACTGCTCTTTGCTTCTTGCTGCTAGCACTGTTGTTATGATCCACCAGCACAGTAGCTGCAGTGATACTATATCTGCCATCTGAAAATATTTGAACAATTATTAAATTATGTTTTATCTACGACGGACAACATATTTTACAATGTAATGTTTGATTTTAAGTTCCCTACGGATTAGTATAGAATTGTGGGTTATCACACTAGCACACTATTCGCTTTATTTAATAACTACATGTCAGACAGAAAGCCAACTTTGTAGGCAGATTAAGCTGTGCCATATCCAGGCTTGCAGCATCTTACATTTTCAAAATACTAATACTACCCCTGCACAACTCATATCTTATTTTACTTGATTCCCACTTTAGATAAAGGATGTGTTGTTTAAGTAGAGTATATGGTACATATTATAAAGAAATTCCAAATTCCTCATTATTTTACTTTATAATATGACGGCCCGCTTAGTTGGTGGCAAGTCGCCACCTCTCTCTATATTTTTGGTATGGTGGTACCTGGAGTTGCAGTGATAAGCAGTGTAGAAGTTAGGGCAGGTTGATTTTGATCATACTGCTGAGGGGCGGATTGTCATATAATAGAATGAAACTATGTTAATACTAAGTATAATAAAAAATATATAATTAAAATATAATAAACATTTTTAAATGGTTATGTGGATTTTTAAAGTTTTCATTAGTTTTATTTACCTGATAAATACAGAGATGGCATTTCTTATGCATTCAGGTGTTTGTACCAATTCCTATGTTCATCAAAAGCTTGCTTGCTTGTTCAGTGAAGTGGATGTCACAAATTCATTTCTTCTTGAACAATCATATTATAATGTTGTTTTCAGTTTTCCCCCAACAACATTAACCCAAGCTTTGAAACGCTCAGAAAATTTGACAGGATTCGGATATACATGCATCACAAAATCACAACATCTGAAAATAAAGAAAATAGGACTTATTAATGTTATTGGCACGTCTATTTTCATGGGATAGTGACTCCTGCCTGACAATGCAGTAGGTATTTATACAGAATGAAGGTACACAAAAGCTTTAAGCGTTTGAGTTTGGACCGCACATGGACCGCACGCTTATTTAGAAACATTCCAGAAATGTAGGATTATGAAGCCATTTTCAATTACGCTCACCAGGTAGTACACTAAGTTAGTTAAAGGTCTCTATCTCTACTTACCCATTCTGTTTACAATCAAAAGCGCAGTGAAACGGCATGGTGAAAACAACACAGAACATCTTTCAATGAATTGGTTTCTGGGAAGGAGTCTCAATTTCTCTCAGAAACTCGGCACTCAGGAACAATGTAAAACAACGAAAGAGCTGAAAAAGTTGAGAGCAGCGCGAGGGCGGAACGAAACTTTATTAAATTAAACCCAAATATTCAAAACCAAACGTTTTTTTCTTCTTGTTGAATTTTGTCATCGATATGTCCAGTGATCCACAGAATACTCAGAGACAGAGATATTATGGTACGTATGGTATGTCAACATTATGACACTTTTGTCAGTGAACGAAAAATCTAAAGTAATCTGATGTGAAATTATAACGAATAAAATAAATTAATAATAATATAAATTTTAAAGCAACACTTTACATTTTGTTTCATAAAATAAAATAAAATAAAATATTTTTTTAAACAAATAGCATGCCCGTAATGACATCTATCGTACAATTTGCGAGTAGTAGAGTAGTGCTTTCATGTTAAATCATGAAGATATCGCTGCTATCTTTGCAGAAACACTCAATGTTCCAATTGTCACCCCCCTGGATTTAAGGATATTACTTAAGGAGAGGGGCCGAAGCGGATAGATAGAATTGTCGCAGCTAACCTCCAATGGCACGAATAAGACCATGAACCGGATGGAGAGCAAGTGTGGCTAAGAGTTTTGGTGATAAGTACGGAGCGGAGAGACTGCGGTGAGATACTCGACTAGGACTAGACGAGGAAGATGAAGAATCGTAAAAAGGAATCGGGTGAGAACTATCTAGTATTAAAGATAGTTAGTAGTGATCACTAATAGGTATATTAGGTATTTCAGGTGCAAACCAGGTCTTGCGAGGATGGAGGCCATTAGGGTTAGCCTCCCAAACTATATAAATTTATTTATTCTGTGACATAAGTACCCAGTGCCTCAGAGTACGACGTGAAAGTGAGTTTTCCTACACTATTTTATCGTGATCTGGCTTAGTCACTAGTATAGTAGGTATTTATTTTTTATTATGTTTTTTTCAAAGTTATATTACTGTTTCTGGCATTTAAATATGTTTGTAATGAGACTTAAAAACCAATGTCTCAGACTGACGAACGAAGTGCAGTGACATCCATGATTTTGCAACCAAAGTTCTGGATGGCGCTAAAACTATATGGGCAGGCGTGATGCTTACCATCAGACGAGCGTCCTGCTCGACTTATCGTTCAACAGAATAAAAAACATGCGAACATTAACTCTTATTACACCGAATTTTCTAAATTAAATCAACCAAATATTTCCTTTACAAAAGTATTAACTACTAGCTGATGCCCGCGGCTTCGCACGCGTGGTCATTTTAATATATAGCCCATGACACTCACAAATAACATGGCTTTCTATTGGTAAAGAATTTACAAAATCCAGAGATTACCCCCTACAACCCCCTCACAAACACACAAACTACCTTTTTATAATATTAGTATAGATTATATATATATTATTCATACCAATATATAAGTGAAACGTTGTCTGTTTGTTTATTTGTTTGGGGAGATTCCACGCGATAACGGCTAGACGGATTTTGATGAAACTTGGAATGAAGATAGCTTTTGCCCTGGAATAATAACGGAAAATCCATATTCAAAGTTGCCACGGGAAAAACTGGAAAAATGTTGATTACTCGCTGTTAGAAACGGTTGCCATGGAAACGAAATAACAAGTATGTCAAAAAACATCAAGAGTGGTGCTATAACTACTTTTGCATTGGTTTTTAATATCCTAGAAGAACATAGAATGCTTTTTTCGCGATAAACAGTAGTCCGCGCGAAAAAAGTCGCGGGTGGGAAAACTAGTAAGTGATAAGTACCTATATAAGTAAAGTATAAGTATATACATGTTCTCGCTAAGCAGGCGTTAATGTAGTTTAATATCATATCAAGATTAAACATTATTCATTCCTTTGTAAAAAACGACAAAATAATTGGCAACAATTTAATCAATTTCATTTCAAAACACAAATCAACAAAATGCAGCAATAAAATATTTCAACAACAATGCAAACGATCCCAACTTGGAACATAACACCATTAACCAAAGACATTACAAGCCATCTAATATTGTAGGGTTAAAAGCGCGGACGAATCTTTCCATTGAATTAACCCTTCGACACTTAGTGTGGTCGCTATACACAAGCTAATCCAGTAAATAATCTTTTGACACAACAGTCTTTCGAGACGAGAATTGAAGTGGAATTGATTTGATTGATTGCCAATTGGATAAGAAATCTTATAAAGTACTAGGTTTCGCCCGCGACTTCGCCACGCGGTCTAAAATTTACCGCGAAAATAAAACAGCCTATGTTCTTCTAGGATATCAAAAGCAAATGTTTTTATAGCACCAATGCTTTTGATGCTTTTTGATAGACTTGTTATTAGTTCGTTTCCATGGCAACCTTTCCTTACAGCAAGTAATCGAAATTTTCCATTTTTCCGGTGGAAACTTTTCCGGGATAAAAAGTATTCTATGTTGGTCTCTATACTGTACAGTACCTATTTACAAAGTTTCATTACAATCAGAGCAGCCGTTTTGGCGTGAAAGCTCCCCAATCATTAAAGTTAGTAAGGTGAGGGTCGCACTTGTCTTTGGCGTGAAAGCTCCCCAATCATTAAAGTTAGTAAGGTGAGGGTCGCACTTGTCATATAAAGGTTAAACAATATTATAATTTGTAGAATGCGGCTGTTGTTAAACAGCTTTAGAAATAACCGCTCAACAACATTGGCTGTGTCCATGACTTAATAAATTATATTGATGATAAACCTTATGCGATAGATATTCTTTTAGATATTACGAAAGCTATACGATAAATTATAAATTATACGGTATAGAAATACGGTATTTAGGACATCAATGGCTTAATTCGTATCTAAATAATCGGGAGCAATTCGTGGACATAGAAAACTTTAATAATAAAACTGGCATAATAAGAAAAGTAATATCCAAATCAGTACAGTATAAAGTATATACTAGTATCCTATGTGTTAATCCAGGGATAAGCTACCTACATACCAAATTTCATTAAAATCCGTTGCGTACTTCCCATCAATAATATTAGTACAGAGACTTATATTATACATTAGTATAATATAAGTCTCTGTTCTGTAAAGACTAATATATGTACTGTGATATTAGTGTGATTATGATGTGTCTGAATCTTAATGCTCCAAGCCAACCTCACTTGCACCTGCGGTCATCCTGCTGGATAACAAACGAGGCTCTAGCAACCGAGAGATGACGGTATAACCATCATAAAAACAAGCGTAGCGAAATGACGCAGGCCGGTGACGGGCAGCAGCGTCACTAGTGCGAGAAGCTACGCCCTGCGATCGCCAACCCGCATGCCAAGCGTGGCGATTATGGGCAAAACCTTCTATATGGACGGCACAATTAAAAAATAGCCCCAAGTTCCCGGTCGCCCTTCTAGTTCTGACCAAGGTGGCGGTCAAGGAAATGGCAGGGTAGAGGGTGCAAAGAATCCCCGGGCTACCGTAGACCACCCGAAACAAAAACAACTAACCTTGGCTACGTACAACGGACGAACGATTAGGCTTGATGATCACATGGTGCAACTCGAGATGGAGCTTACCAAGATAAGGTGGCACATCCCAGGGTTAAGTGAAGTCCTAAGAGAGGGGGAGGATACAGTACAGGGCCACCTATTTTATTTCCAAGAGGGCGATCAGCAGTTGAGACTGCTGATCGCCCTCTCGGAAGTAAAATAGGCCACACGCCACCCTGAGGGGTGGAGTGGGGTTTCTCGTCAACAAAGTCCTCATTGATAATGTTGTAGAAATATCCAGTGTGTCGACCTGGGTAGCGAACCTAGATCTTAAGCTGACCAAAAGGTATAGCCTTAAGATCGTACAGGTTTACGCACCAACCTCGGCACACTCACATGATGAGGTAGAAGATATGTTTGATGATATATCTTCGGCCCTACATAACACCACAAGGGCCCACTACAACGTTATCATGGGAGACTTTTACGCTAAAGTGGGACTACAGACTTGCAGTGAATCGAAAATAGGTCCACAAGCCTGTGGAGACAGAAATCACAGACGGCAAATGCTAGTTAACTTTTTGGAAAAAGACGGATTCTTTTTGATGAACTCTTTCTTCAAAAAGCAACCCCAGAGGAAGTGGACTTGGCAAAGTCCCGATGGTGTGAATAAAAATGAGATTGACTACATCATGACGGATAATAAGCACATATTCAGGGATGTCTCAGTGATCGCAAGGTTTAATACCAGTAGTGATCACCGCTTGTCCGAGGCTCCTTGAATATCAACCACAAGCTTGAAAGACGTCGGGTGAAGTCTACTCTCCGACCCAACCTGCTCCAGGCCGCTGTTGGATACTTTCAACTCAAGTTGGAAAATCGATTCGCTGCCTGGGAAACCACAAATGACGTAGACGAAGAACTCCAAAAAGTTGTGGGAATCCTTAGGGAGGAAGGCACTAGATTTTGTCAGCTGCAGCGTACGGGCACGAAGTCTACAATCTCGGATGAGGCTGTTCGGCTTATGGACGAGAGACGGGAGCAACAGCAAGCCACACCGTCAGAGAAAAGGGAGCTCAATAAAAAAATCAGCAAGCTGGCGTGACGTGACCTCCGATGCTCAAATACACGCCGAATAGAAAAGGCAATTGAGCAAAATCGGGGGTCACATGTCTTCGCCCAGCAATTGAGTAGATCCCATCTGACGAAGCTCAAGACCAATAATGACACAACCGTCGTCTCTAAGCCGAAGATCCTTTATGAGATTGAAGACTTCTATGGCCGATTGTACGACTCGTATGCTTCCAGCCCCAAACCCAGCGCAGAGTATTCCCGGGCAATAATGATCCGCCACTACACTGATAAACTGCCCGACGTCAACTTAGACGAGATTGAGATGGCGCTCAAACAATTTAAGAATGGAAAGGCCCCCGATGAGGATGGTATAACTTCGGAGCTCTTGAAAGCAGGAGGAAGACCGTACTTTGAGAGCTTCAGGGAATATTTAGCACCGTTCTTAACAGTGGGAAAACTCCAGAGGCGTGGAGCACGAGTTTGGTACTACTCTTCTTTAAAAAAGGGGATAAAACCCTTTTAAAGAACTACCGACCTATTTCACTCTCGAGCCACGTCTATAAGTTGTATTCGAGGGTCATCTCAAATCATCTCGCAAGAAGACTTGATGAATTCCAGCCTCCTGAACAGGCCGGGTTTCGCGGAGGATTTGGCACCATAGACCACATACACACAGTGAGGCAGGTTATACAGAAATCTGAAGAGTATAACCAGCCCCTGTGTCTTGCTTTTGTGGACTATGAGGCCTTTGACTCCGTTGAAACCTGGGCAGTTCTGGAGTCTTTGCAGCGTTGTCAAGTGGACTGGCGATACATCGAAGTGCTGAGGTTTCTGTATGACGCCGCAACTATGAGTGTCCAAGTACAAAACCAGCAGTTTAAACATATCCAACTGCGCAGGGGAGTGAGACAGTGGGATGTTATATCCCCGAAACTGTTCACAAATGCCCTGGAAGATATGTTTAAGACGCTGGATTGGAAAGGAATGGGCATTAATATCGATGGCGAGAACATCTCACACTTATGATGATATCGTCCTAATAACGGAGTCGCTGCAAGACTTGCAAAGTATGCTGACCAACCTAGATGATGCTTCTGGACGGATCGGTCTCGGAATGAACATAGATAAGACCAAGATCATGTTCAACGATCTTATTGACCCGGAACCGATTGCAGTTAATGGTGTACCTCTTGAAGTTGTCCAACAATATGTTTACCTCGGGAAATATTGGAAATATTGCAATTGGGTAAGAATAATATTGAGAAGGAAGCCAACAGAAGAATTCAGCTGTGTTGGGCAGCATTTGGAAAGCTTCGTCAAGTCTTCTCGTCGTCCATGCCACAGTGCCTGAAGACAAAGGTTTTCAATCAGTGCGTCCTACCAGTCATGACCTACGGTGCCGAAATGTGGACACTCACGGTCAAACTAGTCCACAAATTTAAGGTCGCTCAGCGAACTATGGAGAGAGCTATGGTTGGAGTTTCTCTGAAGGACAAGATTCATAATGAAGATATCCGACGGGGAACCAAGGTAACCGACATAGCTCAAAGGATAAGCAAGCTGAAGTGGTCACATTTCCCAAAGAACCGATAACCGTTGGGGTAGACGAGTTCTCGAGTGGAGACCACGTTTAGGCAAACATAGTGTAGGACGCCCTGTGGCCAGATTGATGACCTGCGAAAAGCGGCTGGCAGAAAATGGATGAGGAGAGCTGAAGACCGAGCTCAACGGTGTGCATTAGGAGAGGCCCAGCTGTGGATTACGTCCAGCAGTGGCCAGATATAGGCTGATGATGATGATGATGATGATTAGTGTGATTATTTTTGCGGGCGGTCAGCTCGTATTCAATATTTTTGTACGCAGACAGGTTTTTGTATTTTTATAATAATTAAGTTATAACAAATGACCTTCCAAAAACAATTGACTAATCCTGTGTATTGTTCGCGGATGATATTTCCCTTTTGACTCCTTGTAGCAATAATTTTAATTAACACTGTAAACTCATTACTTACAAATATTATGAACTGGATGACGGACCTTAATCAAGACATTTATTTTTCTAAATAATTAATAGTACAATTTAGACCTTATCAAAAAAAACCCTTGACATTATTTTTTCTTATAATAATGATAAAATTGGAATGTGTTGACGCGTGTGCTTTGCTAGGCTTAGAAATAGATTCAAATATTAACTGGAAATGCCACGTCCTAAAGATTAAAGCTAAGTCCCCTACCTTCACATATGCACTGAAGAGCGACTGACCTCAATGCGTAATACGCAGACATGCATAAGAAGTACCCGACAGTTGTAAAGCACATTTTATATATTATAAGCTTTTGACATCAATAACAATATAAACAATGGAAATTTTCAATTTCATACGGAAATACCCAATATTATTTTCTAAAAAGGTAGACCAGCCTAGAAGAATTGCAGCTAGGTATAGATATGATATCGTACTACCTCCTTACAAATTAAAAATCCAGTGTGCTGAAACGAATAAAATGACAGTTAAAATTGTAACAAACTACCTGATATAATAAAAAAGAAGAAAAACAAAGAACTTTCTATAATAACCTAAAGATTTTTTTAATTGATAAATACTATTACGAGTATTTAAATAATGAATATACATAAATAAACACTTAATTTATATAATAGACAATGGTTTGGTCTGCTTGCTACTTGTTGCTATACCCTGTGAGGGTCATAACTTGTACTATTATTTATTCTGTGGCAATGTACCATCGCCCTCATGACCCACAAATACTCCAAAGACTCGTCAATACTATGCGTTCTCGGATCAATAGCAACTTCTTCTTCCGATCTCGTCAGGAATCAAGACTTCCCTTATGGAAACTAATAATTAAAATGTCTCGTGGCATTGTTTGTAATTTTATAGTACTTAGGTATTAATATTAGCGCATAGACAATAAGATCACGATTAGGCTTAAAATGAATCAGTTTGATTTATTATTTAATCAAATATATGTTTGTAGGGTTCCGTAGTCAAACGAAGGACCCATATAGTTTCGTCATGTCGGTCTGTCTGTCCGTCCGACTTTATGCCAAAAAAATAATAACACAAAAAAAGACACATGTATATTTATTACCACTACAATTGGTAGTTTAAGTTCTTGAATAGCACATGCGTAGGTACTTTTAATTTAGAGAAATTACCACGTGTGCGGAGCCGCGGGCACAGCTAGTTTAAAATATAATTGTATCATTTCCTCGCAAACGAAAGTGAAAAGCAGAGAGTATATATAAAACAACATTTTATCATCGAATTCAATATCTACCCTTGCCTACGGCTTGGGCAGATAAAAATCTCGGATAAAATCACTTGTACTATATGCATTTGGTGTACAATCTAGCATTTAATATCAAGTTTTTTATTTTCACTAAAATACGTGAGTTGTAATCAATAATAGAAGTAAAATATTGCCGTTTTTCAACAGTCCTTACTGCTCTTCATATATCTACTGCAGTTGCGGTCGTAAAGACCACACCAGAGGGCGCCCGGCCGTAACGCTGAATTGAGACATTTAGCATTGAACATTTTGTGTTAACGACTCAAAGTGACACCGCGGCTAATACGGATTCAACACGGAATAAGACACGGAACCACATAATAAATAATAGTACACGGAACTCTCAAATTAAGAGTAACAATATTTTTTTGGGTATGTATGGGGCATGGGGACGTGATGAGTTTTATTTCAAACTGATTTTGAGGAATATTTTTTCCATCATCATGAGCGCATTTAAAGTATTTTACATTGATTTTAATATTCAAATCAATAAATCATCTCGGAACAGATAAATAAAAAATTGAGCAGTAATTTAGTAAGTTTAGTAATTAATGCGTATTAAAGTCTAAACCTTTTTCATAATCCGGCATTATCCATTTACCCCCTTACTTATAAAAAGTTATGCAATGGTTATGCAATGATTAAGAATTCCGCGCAGTACAATATTGTACTGCGCAGTTTTACTAATCATTACTTAATCATTGCATAATTTTTTATAAGTAAGGGGGTTATTCTGTAAAAATGCAAAAATATATATGGGGAAAACGATAATACTGCAAAAAAAAAGTACTCGCTGATAACAATTGAATAACATAATCTCAAGAGTCTATAAGACATATTTTTGAAATTAAAATTTAATTACTTTATTATTTTATAGTACCTACCAAGTTCAACAGCCAAAAGTTTGATTTAATTAACCCATTTCTATCAATATGCTCCGCCATACAGAACTCTTGGCAAGAATCTTGGCTAGCGTTGAACATTGGAAGAAAATCAAAAAAATAGTTCATAAATCACTTTGGGCCAGACGGACCGACCCACTGGATCCGGAATATGTAATGAGCCCATTCATTTGAGGGTAACTTCGCTTTTTTATGATTTCGTATGGATTTTCTCTTGCGAAATTTTGTAATGGTATTTGGATGTGAAATGATGACAATTTCTTTTGATGGAATGTTAGAGAAGATAACTTTTAATTTTATACAACTGCAGACGATAATTCCTTTAATATTGTATTTTCCCAATAATGCCGAAGTAAATAATTTAACCTGTCGGCTATCGGTATCCTATACGGGATACAAGAGGTTATTTTTGGAAATTTTGCAAAAAAATTAATAATTAAAATTAAGTTAAAAAAACAGTTTTTTGGTTCATTTACCTTCCTCAAATATAGATTTTGTGTATACAAAATCGTTTAATCATTTTTTTTAAATAGTCCTTTTGCTCCAAAAATGCACTCGTTCACAGGTTAATGAACAAATAAAACCCACTTGAAATAGGTTTACTAAAAAACAATTGAACCATGTTTCACTATATAATAAGTTAATTTTAAAACTTTTAATAAATATTTTATGCAGAAGCCATGTCATGATAAAAATTAGAACGGGTTATCACAATTAAATGCGTATACAACCAGGAGGTTTCTTAATCAGGAGCCAACATGGAGAGCAGCAGCGATGTCATGGTAAATTTTCAAACCAGCTATCATCATATAATGCGTACACATAATTTTATGTCTGTGCTGTTAACCGTTGAAGAGTTTCCTAGTCAGGAGCCAACCCGGAGAGCAGCAGCCATATCATGGTAAATTTTCAAACCAGCTATCATAATATAATGCGTACACAAAATTTCATGTCTTTGCTGTTAACCGTTGAGGAGTTCCTAAGTCAGGAGGCAACCTGGAGTGCCACAGCCATGTCATGGTAAAACATCAATCCAGCTATCATAATAGAATGTGTTCATAACATTTTGTGCCTGTGCTGTTGACCGTTGAAGAGTTCTTTTATTTGGAGCTATTCCTGGATGTCGATTCAAGTCAAGCTTGCCGTAAAAATGCATTGTCATTGAAACTGAACCAACATACAAAAATTCAACTCCGTAAGATAAGAGGAAGTTGTTCTAATTCAGTTTGCAAGATTTGACCTAAACAAACATACATACAAAAAACAAACATTGCAAGTTTAATAAAAGCTTTTAAAACAAATAAAAAAGAGTATGTAATCCAAATTGGTTTATAAATCCTGGAGATAAGAAGTAACACAAAAATATAACTATCTAATTGAGAAACCCATTACTGTTGAGGTTTGTAAAAAATATATAAATATATTTACTTTCAATTCCAAGCCACAATGTAAACCATTTCAATAAATATCTACTTAATTGCCATTCCAAAGCAAACTTGTATTAAAATTCTCACCAACAACAATAAAGTAAAGAAAAATACCGTCGCTTCCTTTCAACAAAGAATACCTACTTATTCACTCGACGTTTCCTGCCCTGTGTTCAGCTACAATGTACTTTTGTGAACTTTTTCTGTTCATTTGTTTTCGGTAGCTTTCCTTTTTTTGTTCACCTTTGCTCAGGATTTCTTGAACCCATATTTCATGTTCATATTGTCTGCGATTTGCATCTAGAGTCGGTTCTCTAGCTATTTATTACGGGGGTTTGTTGTGAGAACTGTAAGGTTATTTAATTTCACTGTGTTTGCTTGCTTACTGATTAGTGAAAAAGTGTCGAAGCTCAGTCTTATTATCTTAAAATTTAATGATCCACTTTATGAAATTGGCAAAACTTTGGTATAAACTTAATACAAACTTACTTACTTACAAAGATAAGCTTAACAATGGCCATAAAAGATCTTTGCAGTTAACAGAAGCCTTAAGCTTCAAATCTTCTGTTCTCCACTCTTAACATCTGTATGGTATCGATTACTGTTTTTCTCACTCCACTTTTAGGTACTAGGCCTTGATTTTTGTAAGTGATTCGTCTCGGTTCTGTGCCAATTAATAATAAATCGGATCTAGATCAGGTTTGTTATGCAGTCATAAATATTATAATCCTCTACCTTTTGAATCATGGACAACTGTTTATCCTCTCTCTCTCTCTGCCCCCAGACTGTCATCAGCTGCATTCCACCTACTATCGTTACGTCAGGCTCCACTTGCAATATATTCAGTCACCTCTTGCTATGTAATCTGCTATTCCTCACCAAGTTGTTAGTCGTTGTTACGGTAGGGCACGAGGTGCTAAGAATCTCCGGGCTACGGAAGGCCACAAACAACGACACAGTTGCCTGCTGCTTTCTATCTGCCATCCTTTTTCTGACTATGGTGTATTGCATAGCTCATTTACAAGGCATTTTGTGTATTTATTTCAAAATGTTACTGTTTTTCTGATCAATCCTAAACTTTCTGATACTATCAACTATAAATGAAGTAATACAATATTCATCTGCAGATCCCCATTCTGCACCACATATGTCTAAGTGGGTCTTCGTAATTAAAAGCGGGGGCACTCAGGGTGGCTTGGGGTAACTTAATGCAATTACTGCAGAATTTTTCACGACATATGGCCGTGGATTCGACGCTTTGCGCTTTCAACATTGGGGTGTGTGGTTTTTTGACGTGAAGTCAGCGCCAAGTGATGTTGGAAGCTGGACTGGTTTATTTATTTGTGTAATTATGAATAGACTCGGATTTGACTGGAGTTTTACCTTTTTTTATGTTTAATTGGAAAATCAGTAAATACTTGTCAATTATACAACTTACAGGAGGAGGAGAAATATTAGTAAACATTCAATTGGTTCTACTACTTGCTCTATGAAAAATTTATTACAAAGACGCGCATAAACTTGAGCTTCTTTTATTTTACTTGAAAAATAATGATACGATGACAAAACGAGAAACAAAACTCTACTGCAACAGTATCTATTCCAACAGTTCCATATGAGCTCATTCCATAAGTACTCCGTCTATAAAGGGCATATTCCCTAGAGCATGCAAAGCCCTAACTTACATATGGCGTGAAAATGCCCGTCGTATTGCTGCAGCCCAGCCCTTCCTTGCCTTTGATGATTTAAAATATCGATGTGGTCTGCAATGGTTAACATGTGGTTGATCAGCATTGTTCATTAGTTGCAGCTGTAATTGAGACTTTAGATATGCTTTAGAAATTATTTCTAATAGTCTGAAATTTTTGATTACTCTCAAATGAAAATTTCGAAATAAGCTAAGCTTATAGTTCCAGAAAGAAACCTAAAGTTAAGCTTATAGTGTTAAATTTTCAACTGATTTCTAGTATTTTAAAAGCTATTGTAAGTCTACCCTAAGTTTAAACTAATGCATTCGTAGCTAATTCTGAATCAATACTCCTGGCAAAAGTTGTCTAATGAATGATCAATGATTTAACTGTCATAAGTTTAAGGTTACGTTTTTGGTTTTATTGTCTTACAATGTTTACTCATATGTTAAATGTAACAAACATTTATGCTAACAAAATATAGTAAAGGTTCGTTAGTGAGTCCAAATTAAATACAAGGCCTGTATCCCACTAATGTTAGAAAAACTAAAACTCATTAAAAATTTATAGCATTCCGCATAATACACACAACATTATTCCAAATTATCACTTCAAAGCGACCGTTCTGATTACGCCAATAAAGGGGATGGTCTACGCTACGACAATAACAGTGCGAGATCAGATGGTGGCACACGGGACCCATATGTTGTGTGATTGTGATGGAAACGATATAGAGGTAGTCTTGATACTTGCTCTACTTATTGACATGCCTCGCATGCTGCGGCACTCGGTCATTGCGTGACACGCTCGTCGTTTCGTATCGTGGCACTTAAGTCTAAAGTTCCAGAACAAGGACATCAAAATTGAAATAAACCTGTTTGGAGTAACTTTCCAATTAGTGAGTTTTGGCCGTTTTAAGCAATAAACACATAAATGGCAAAAGGTTTTTATACACCACACGCCGTTTTCATTTTGTTTTTATCCCGATGGAGACTCTAGTGTAGCAAAAAGAAAACACTTATCTACTAGTTGAGCCAGCACATAACAATATTATGTAGCAAAGATACACACCAGAGGAGCAAGTACCTATACAGCAACCCCGCAATTAATGATGTGCTGCTAAAATTCTCAGTATAATAAAATACATCCTTTTTGCATTAGCCAACTACAACATATAAAAATAAAGTAGATTATAAAAAAACATTTAATACCAAGTATCAAATCCATTATACACAAATCCACAACAATTTTTCGACCATACAATGTGCATTATTGAATGGCATTGTGCAAATGTTTACTTGCGCGTGCGCTTAACGAAAACATTACAAGCCGACAAGTGGGTACCAGATTAATAGCTGAACTACGTTATATTATAACTTATTTATTTTGGAAATCTGGAGTGTGACATTGGAATAGATGACAAGACAAAGAGATAAACTTAAGACGATCAATAATCGCTGATAACACTGCTCACTAAAGAAAATAAAAAGATAGGGAAATTTCAGAATTTAAATAATTTAGAAAGTATAATGGAATGTGTTATTTTATATAGTTAGATTATACACGGGTAAAATAAAATAATTCAAAAACCTAAAAGTTCGTAATTGAATATGTATATACTTATATTTTTATTAAAAAGGATAACTTTTACTACAACTTTAATCATATTTACAATTAATATATATTTTTTCTAAGTTTTGGCCAAAACATCAGTCTTCAGCAACTATCGTTTCAAACTTTCAAGGTTACTTAAGCCAATATGATTCTCTTGAAAACGCATTTAACGCGACCCATATGGTAATGGGGCTATGGGGGTGCATTGTCCGCGGCGGCTTTTATACCATATGGTCGAAAAATTCATAAACAAGTGCTCGCTGAATCCCACTTTTATGCTAGGCGATTATTCGTATGAATTAGCTTCAGAACCAGATTTACATAAACTTGACTCAATCTCAATAACGTTAAAGTTCAAAATAGTTTTGATTGCTATTAAACTTTGAATACTACAAACAATACCAGTAAAGCCAACCTTAATTTCAATGGAATAAGATTCATAACAAATGAACAGGATTTAACTATCGACGTAAATGTACCAGTAGAAGTTAAAAGCGACAGAACTCCTATAAACGAGCTTGTAAATGAAACTTATATATCATTTGATTCTAAGCTCAAGACTGCTAGAGATAAGGTTAAAATTGAAGTAAGGGATGTTTTTTTTTGTCAATTAATAGGGCGAACGATCCAAAAGAGAAGACTATTGAATGTGTAAGAGATGATTGCAGTGTTAGTCGTGGTATAGTGTTCGCTTTTGTTAGAAGTTGGCACACCATATGGCCGGTCGGTATTAGTACTCCATTCAGTATGGCAGGATTATGGTAAACATATTTTAATATCGTGTACAGGTGCTATTATAAGTTATGAGATCAGCTGTTGTGACTTTTTACACTGGGTAGGCTTAGGGGTACTGAATCAGCATGGATTAGTTTGGTTGGAACGTGCTGTTTAATGTAGATACTTTTGCACAAAAATAGCGGAAGTACTTGAGCGATAATAATTTAATTAGTTTTGTGTCGTTGTGTCGTCAGAGGTCCTCATGGATTTTCTCTTCCCGAAATCAATACCTATAAAATAAATTATTATATTAAAAACACGAAAAACCGACAGCAAACAAAACTAAAAAGCAAATTAGCTTTAGATTCTTGATTTTTAACCGACTTCAAAAAAAGGAGGCTCTCAAGTTGATGTGTATGTATGTAATATTGTTGAAAATGCGTAATACGAGTATTCATATATGTTTGTTAGTCTAGGTATATGGATGTCTAAGCATGTGTACCAAATTTCTTGTACGTATGTTTGTATGGTTAGGAGATCAAAATGGGTAAAGACAACCAAGGGAATGAGATTGACAGACGTATTAGACTTGGATGGCAGCCTTCTCAAAGCTTGATTTTGCATTTAAGCTGAGTCTGAGTACCACTCAAAAGGCGCATATATTTGACCAATGTATCCTACCAGTCCTTGGTCCTACATATGGTGCTGAAACTTGGGTAACCACGAAAGCCATAGTTCACAAGTTGCAAGTGGCCCAAAGAGCGATGGAAAAGAAACTGGTGGGCATTACATCGAGGGACAGAAAAACCAATGAGTGGCTAAGGAGAAAAAGCAAAGTGTCCGATATAAGTACACGAATCGTAAATTTTAAGTGTGGGCAGGACACATAGCCCGGAAACAAAATTTATGGTGCAAACTGTTGCTGGAGTGGCAATCATATGGCCGTAAACGGCCAGTGGGACGACCACAGATGAGGTGGAAGGACGACATCAAGAAGTTGGCGGGCAGCAATTGGACTCTCACTGCCCAAAATCGAGAGAAATTGAGAAGTTTGAAGGAGGCCTACACCAATCACTTGGTTAAACAAGCCTAAAGAAGAAGAAGAATGTATGTATGTTTGTATGTGATATTGTCCAAGATTCTTAATATTCATATAAGTTAGTCTATATGAGTACCTTAAATTCACGAATGTATGTATGTTTGTCCACGTTTTTCTCGGAAACTACAAATCTGATCGTAATAGTTTTAATATCTTTCAACAAGGAATAGATTCAGTTTGATCAAAATCGATCCAGTACTTTAAAAGTTATGGACTGTTTACTTGAATCCAGTATGTTTTTTTTCTTAGTTGAATAAGTACTTCATTTTCTTAGGTCAACTTTAACGAAACTAAACAATAAAAAAAAATTGAATTGTTTATTTCTTTAAAGTTTTATACGATTTTAAGCCGGTTTTTTTAAATATTTTTTTTGTAATATTTAATAAGATGCTGTCGGAGTAGTAAGTAGCTCGCCAGGTTCTAATCCCGTCAAAGAAGAAATGAAATGCATCATGCATGCCTCCGTCTGTCACTTACGAGTATATTTCAAAACCAAGAATCTAAAGATTGTTCGCCTCTTTTTAGTTTTGTGCGCTGTCGAGGTTTTTTTGTTTCTTTTTCATAATTATTGGTTTTTGTTTTAAACCTTTTAGTTTCCCTTAAGTATAATATTTGGGGTGAACGGACCGTAGTAATATATTAACGCGGGCGAAACTGCGGGGTGCAGCTAGTAAAGTATATTTTAAAATTTGGTTATTTCTGACACCAATTAAATAATAAGTACTGTGCTTGTTAGGCTGGCGTTTATGGAATAGCCAGCCTTGTGGCCGGACTGCGCTTTGTGGTATTTGATTTCAGCAGAACACCTGTTACAGCAAAATATTCTTTGCACTTATGAAATTTCATTAGCTATAGCGGACTTGACCTAAGAAGCGCTATGCAGCGTAACAGTAGCACATCAACGACAAAAACTAGACCAGAACGTTTAGCTACATTGATATATTGTAGTCATTCGCAGTAGGTGCGCGGTTCCATAGAAGAAAGTACTTGTACTAGCAACTAGATATTAATAGTAGTTTATGAAGCGGTTGCATAATGAGGGCTATTAAAACACGAGAGTGAGTTTAAAAAATGAGGCGTAGGTGAGTTTTTTTAATAGTATTACTCGAGTGTTTTAATACCTAGTTATGTTCCGTTTCATAAACTACTTTATCTACACTTGTGCAAAAGAGCTTGCTTTGAATGAAAAAAAAATTGTCGTAATATTTTCTTGATGTTGCTGGTAAAAGCTCGTTCATCGTGTTTGTTGCTGTTTCCGTGATGTCATGTGGAGTCAAATTCTCCTCACTAACACTACTGTCGGACACTTTTAATCAGGATAAAACTTTTTATCAACTAAATTACATTAAATTGGTTAGGTACTAATGTAAAATAAATTATATATATTACTAGTTTTCCCGTCCGCGACTTCGTACGCGCCGACTACTGTTTACCGCGAAAAAAAGCATCCTATTTTCTTCTAGGATATTAAAAACCAATACAAAAGTAGGTGCTCTAATGCTCTTGATGTTTTTTGACAGACTTGTTATTTCGTTTCCATGGTAACCACAGACCATTCTGTGATGACAACCGTTCCTTACAGTGAGTAATCATCATTTTCCAGTTTTCCCGTGGAAATTTACAATTTTCCGACATGAAAATTATAAGCTATCTCCATTCTAAACTTCATCAAAATCCGTCCCGCCATTATCGCGTGAAAGCTCCCCAAACAAAAAAACAGACAACGTTTCACTTTTATATATTGGTATGGATAACACTGTATAGTTCAAAGACAGTGTATCATGTTTTTTATTCTTATTATTGACGTGTCGTACGTAAAGTATGTCATTATGCCACCATTATTGAGTTCATAATCCAGATTTTACGATATGAGTGTAGATAAAAAAAACACAATTGTACTTATATTTATACGCGGTTATTTAATTATCTAACGAAAGTCTTCCTAGAAACAAACTCAATTAATAGAGTCCTGTCTAAACATCGAAGATTACGTAATCTGTTCGCACGATATATCATTGTCAGTTCGATCCCAATCAGAACCCGTTCCTCCGGGAGTAGCAAACCTTAACCAGTAGTATAGACAACAGAGGAAGTGATCTGTCGTCGGAGACAATCCTCAGGGTCAGGGTGGGAGCTAATCTAAGTTACAGATGTGACTTTTGCTGTGCTGCGATTGTTACATTGGTTTGCTGATTGACTAAGTTGTGTTTACTTGGCTATGCGATACTCGTGCACAATATTAAAAATAAGAAAAACATTTTTAATTTAAACGGTTTTATACGTACTAAAAGCTAAAAAAATAAATAAAATAGTTGGGCGAGTCGAATTTATACTACTGAGGTTACGCTACGACCCACGTTTTACCCCGTTACTTTTTTATTTTTATTCTTTTAGTTTTTTGTTTACTTATTAGCTTGGCCCGCGTTTTCATTTAATTGAGTTAAAATGAATGTATACTACCTTTCCAGTACCAAAAGTCACTAAAGTACACTATATTATGAACTAGTTACTACATTTCATCAACATTTGTTTATTTTTCAAATAGTTTTTTTATCGATTTATCGGCTTCTGTTCATCGGATTGAGATACCAAGTACACCAGTTTTTAAAACAAAACAAGTTTTTTTACGGCAATACGCGAACACACAATTAAAAAAAAATTGTTAATTTGCATTTTAAGTACCCTAGACCATTTTTTTAAAAATATCTTCTTTGTTGAGACTTTTTGTTACTTACTGCCCGGATAGTTCGAAAAATGCCCATTATGGCAATGATAATAACTACTGAAAATAAAAATTGATCGGTCTTTATGCCCTTCACTATTGGGCAAAATAATAAAAATATGTGTTATATTAAATTCTTATAATCATGCCTATAAAACAGTACCGTGACATACCTACTGACTGGCTGACTGACTAACAGACAACGCAAAACTGGTGTACCTAGAGATTTGAAATTTCGAGGAATATTCCTTGAGTGAGTGAGTGTAAAGGTGAACTACGGAAGTAACTATAAACCGAAAAACTTGAATACCTACTCCAAATAAATACCTTACAAACAAAAGTCATCATCATCATCATGATACAGACAGACACACAAAAAATACGTTTTGGGTTCCGTATCGAATATAGAAAAGCCACCAAAAAAAAAAAAACTTCAATGTACAGAATTGGATCTGTTACAGTTTTATTATAAGTATAGATTTCTAAAGTGTACTGTGCTCTACTTGTCAAGCCCTTTCATTTGATACCCATAATGAAGGTATTGAAACAAAACGTTATCTGCCATTTTGTGATGGCAGCGGCCTTTTTGTATTTGAAATTTTCATAGTGTACTGTTCTACTAGTTTAATATTCATGTTGAAGGTATGATAAAAAATAAGTAATCCGCAATTTTGCAATGGCGGCCATCTAGGATTTGGATTTTTTATGGAGTACTGTATTGTACTAGTTAAAGCCCTTTCATTTGTTACCCAAACTTTGAACTCCACACTCTGAACTCCAAAGGCATGGAACAAGATTGTGGTCGTCCTGTTTTTCATAAAGGGTGAGAAGACCCTTTGAAAAACTATCGGCCCATTTCCTGAGCCTACATTTAGTTTATTGAACAGTATTTTTTTAACTTCAAACGCAGTCAAATGGTATATCTTATTACATTTATTTATTTTATTATAAAGGAACGGGTCAAGAACTATGAAATATTTGCGAGCAAAGGCAGTGTTTCCTGGAATCACAACACAAACATTATTAGGAACTCTTTTTTGACTATGAGAAAGGCTTTGCCTCTATCGAGACTTGGTCTGTTTTGGAGTTCCTGCAACGATGCCAAGTCGACTGGCGTATATCCAAGTGTTGAGATGTCTGTATCAAGCCGCAACAATGACCTTTGACGGTCATTGTGCGTGATATACAGCACCAGCAGACTAAGCATATCCCCCTAGATTTTGAGACAAGGGGACATTATTTTTCCAAAATTGTTCTCAAATACATTGGAGGATATGTTTAAGACTCTGGACTAGAAAAGATGTGGTATAAACATTAACGATGAGTACATCTTACACTTGAAATGACATCGTCAATGTGTTCGTCAATCGTGTTGCAACAAATGTTGCGTTGAGACGACCTTATATGATTCATCTCAACGCATTGGCCTCCGGATGAACTTGGACAAAACCAAGGTTATGTTTAACGAACATGTTATTTCGGAACCATTTGCTGTTAACGCAGTTCCGTTAACTCTCAAAATTATTCAGGAGTATGTTTATCTTGGGCAAACTTTGCAACTAGGTAAAAACAATTTCGATAGAGAGACGCACAGAAGAATACAGCTGGGCTGGGCAGCATTTTTGAAACTTCGCTGAGTCTTCTCATCACCAAAACCCAAAGTTTGAATATAAAAGTCTTTAATTTGTGTATCCTACACGTTATGACATATGGAGCCGAGTCGTGGACACTCACGGTACGACTAGTCCACCAATTTAAGGTTGCTCAGCGGGCTATGGAAAGGGCAATGCTTGGAGTTTCTCTGAAAGATCGTATCCGGAATGAGGTGATCCGACAGAGAACCAAAGTTATCAACATAGCCCTTAAGATTAGTAAACTGAAGTGGCAGTGGGCTGTTCATATCTGTCGAAGGAATGATAACCATTGGGGTAGACATGTTCTAGAGTGGAGACCGTGACTCGGTAAACGTAGTGTAGGGCGCGCTCCAGTTAGGTGGAGCGACGATACGCAAAGAGCCTGGCAGCAGTTGGAAGAGAAAAGCCGAAGATTGGGCTCAGTGGCGTGATTTGGGAGAGGTATGTCCAGCAGTAGACTGATACGAGCTGATGATGATTATGATGATTTGATACCCATATTGAGGGGTTTTTTATTATATAATCCGCCATTTTGTGGTGGCCGCCATCATGAATTTAGAATTTTCAAAATACAGTACACTAGTACTGTATTTTACTAGTTAAACCCTTTCATTTGATACCCATGTTGAGGAGGTTGAAAAAAAACCGCCACAGCTTTTATTTACAATAATATCAAATATACATAATTGTATTGTCACCAGAACTAAAGGTCTGTGACAAAGTTCAGATAAATCGGTCAACAGGAAGCGGATAAATTTCAATTACTAGATTTGACCCAAACAAATAAATAAACAAACAATAATCAACAAACAGGTCAAGCTAAATAAAACCGTTTACAAAACAATTTAATTTATAAGTATTTAAAAAATGCGTTATTTATATATTGAATACAAATTTACACATTTTATAGCTCAATTTTATTACTTTCATCTGCACTTGCTGTAAAAACTTTTGGTCTTGAGTTTTACAACATTCGAACATTCGAAGACATCTACTTTCTTCGGCTTTTTTTTTTAAGTAACTGTACATTATTATGACTTTTAGCAAACCTCACATTTTTAATTAAAAAAATCTTTTTTATTATTTTAAAGTTATGAATGTATTAAAAAGTTTATCTTCATACATAATTCTGTACTAACTGATTTCATCACACAAAACAGACCGGCACGAGCTATCACAACAACACCCTGATCATAGACACGTGTGTGATGATCCAACACACGTGCCCTCAATTACTTATCACAAGATTTGTAATAAATATATTGATAAACGATCACAATGATTTATTTTATTTGAAAATATCACTATGAAAGAAAACATCAGTTGTTTTTTTAACTGTAAAATAGTACCTAAACTTTAGAGTTTCGTTGAGAACTTGTGCATGTGTCACCATGTTAACGTTTGCTATCCAATCATCCTACAGATAAATAGATCTCTGAATCATCCATTCTTATCGTTTGTCTGTGCCAAGTCTTTTACATGTTACGAATATGAAAAGTTAATTAAAAAATTATGACTACTTCTAATGAAGTCTAATGTTTCTTTCCATAAAAATTTTGGTATATCTATTAGTCCTTGCCTTAAAATCTGATCATTGAAATATCAGCACTTCGCATAAGTTTTTGCGTAAAAGAAATATTTACGATTATGTGTCATCTATTTTAGCACGTATCACATTTTTATAGAGCCTATTCATTCTTGAACGAAAGTAAAAACTAGATTTTTCAAGGATCCAGAAGAAGGTGAAATGCATTCGATACTACCTTTGTTTCATTAAAACCAGCAAAATCCCGTGGACTATGCTATTCCTAAGCAATTGAATCACTTCTAATCTTTTGAAACAAATGAATAGACAACTGTCCATCTTGAAGTCGATTAAAAAGTAACTAGCCCTCATTAATCAGGCGAACATGTCGACTCCCATGTCCCACCATTCGATTCCATTATTGGCCGTCAGATGGGACGTTGTTGGTCCGATTGATGGATGATGGCCTCGGGCCGATCCAATTTGTTCTGGTAAACATGTGAGAAACGGGCAATTGATGCTCAGTGTGTAAATAGCAAATAAGGTTAGGTCTTCTGAAAAGAAACCTTGTCATTGGAATAATGAGAATAGCATCAGCATTTAACATAGTCCATTACAATCAAGCATGCTGCAGATTCCTATTAATAAAATATTTTTCAGAATCGTATCAGTAGTTTCAGAGATATACCGCTAGGTACAAACAAACTTAAAACTTTACCTCATTATATTAGTGTAGATAAAAACAGTAAGGGAGTAAAGTATCTCATTCATATTGAAATAATCACTGAAGTACTTACAAAAATACTTTTTCCACATTCCTCCAATCTTCAAATCTAAAGCTCCATGAAAATATTTCTCAAAAAATCTCATTAACGCCTCCTGCAAAATAATGGAACAGATTTTCATTGAGAGAGAACGAACGGCCAAAAAAATGGCTAAAATCTGACAAATGGCTTTCCTTTAACGTCTGCACCCATCTTATTATCGTTACCCACTACCGAACAGAACTCATTTGGGTCTTCTTTTAGGTTCTCTATATTATCAGCATCAGTAAATTCTAACTCTTTGCTGTTCCATTTAAGGCATATTTTCCTTTACCATCATTCGCTATATTAGCCTCATCAGCTATAATTGAGTTATCGGCTTTATGTCTTAAGTATTAAAGTTCAGTTTCAAGTGCAACGTTTCTGAGTAGGATATCAATTTGAGGAGAAGCGTCTGTGTTAATAGCATTATACGCAATCTCATCCATACACTCGGGGGTTAGGCCTTCTATGGACGGAGTATCATTTTTTATGCGACATATAAAACATATTTATTGCAATCATAATCGTTTGAGTTTCTCGAGCGCCATGTTTGGACGAGATAAATAGAATATAATGGGTATAAAACTTTTTTATCGATTTACTTATTATTATGTCATTGGTTGGTACAAGTTTTATCTCTCATTATATGATTCTATCGATAGACTCATAAAATAATATTTTCATTATATTTTTATGTATGATCGTAATTCTTTGATTGACCAAGTTGATATTGTCTTTATTTTTACTGCTTAAAATCATGCTTTTTAATAATAACCAAAATTGTATCTACTATATCAAATAAAATTAGCATACTTTTTTTGCAAGCTGTATACCGTGAGCAATGAAATGAAGCACAATTTTCAATATCTAGCTGCGATTGCCAAGCTGACCCTACCGAAACTCAATGCGCTCTCAATTCACGGCAGTTATTATTATCTTGACCTGGTGATTGAGCTCTCCTGCTCTCCATCGTGGCGAAGCCTTTTCATTGGCAGACAGATTCTTCACACGCCTCTCGCTTGACTACGATTGGCGCGCTCCGCCACGCCTTCCAAACTTCGAAGCCTCTGCTTCCAGTACTTTATACCCTACTTATATATTTTCACCCTTATGTTTCCCTCGCATTTGTACGGCAGCTGGCGGGTAGTACGCACGCGTCTATTTCACAACGTCGCGATATAAGTGTGAAAAGTTTCATACCGAGTGCGGAAAAGTAAATGTTTGAACAATGACCATGGACGTTCATAATAATTATCAAAGTTTTAAAGAAGCTTCTCCTGATTCAAAAGAGACTAATTCGAGTATAGAAAGTGCAAGAACATCTCAAATTAATAAACCGGGTATGCATTCAACTGTGTTGAACTCTGCAAAAGCTTCGAAGAGATCCTTTGATGTGGCCTTCCTGATGATGCCTGATGACAAGACTCGCCAAAAACCACCTGAAAGGCAGTTGAGAGTCTCCAAGCAGCTGTTCCATAATGAAGAATGGGAACAAGCTCCTAAGAGGATTCCAGAAATTTACAAACATCATGAGTACTCAAACGATACCAGCTCCGAGCCCAAAGAGCAAGATGATGAAAGGCTTCGTGGAAACAACAACATATCACCAAGCTTTAGTTCTGATATCAACATCGACGTCGGAACAGACGAATACCCAGGCAAGTCCATATATTGTAGTGACTCCGAGAATTCCGATCGTTCAAGAAGTCGCCCTAATTCGAATGAAAGTGCTGCAAGGACTCCAAAATTTCTGCCAGAATATAAAAATAAAATTTTCGATGATCCTACTTTGATCAGCATGCAAACGCGAGCGAGATTTGAAGGAAGATTTATGGATAAAATAGACATGTCTCCGAAGAGTGCATTTACTAAAGTGTCAAATTACACTATGCGGTCTCCGAACCCATCTGTCAGCCCTGACAACCTTCTGTACCAGAATTCCGTAAGCCCGCCGTTATCTGCCGCAAGTCTTCCAACAAGTTCCTACAATAAAGGACCGAGTTTTAACCATTTGCTCACTCCAGCCCAAGCCCATCTTATAAATAGCGGAAACTTCTTCAAGGGACAAAACATTCCTTCATCATCACCAAACTATCCAGACCCGAGCATTCAACGATCTACAGGATTCAACAAAGGTATGGAGTACTCTGAAAAATCAGATTCTAAAACTCCTCAAATGTCACCAAGTAAACTGAACTTTCTGCCGTTCAGACCCGATATTCCGTACCTTCAGGCAGGGTCATATCCGTTTGGAGTACAGAATTTTCAGCAGCCGAATTCTGATTTCATGAAGTTCCCTGGACCACCAAGAGAGCCAGTCAGCCCGTTGATTGCTAATCCTGCAGCGGCTATATTGAGCACGTTACTGCCTCCAACTTTGGCCGCATTTTCATTGCCTGCACAGAATGTTTGCGCTAAATGTAGCATTAGCTTTCGAATGACTTCAGATTTGGTGTACCATATGCGGACTCATCATAAAAGTGAGACTGCAACTGATCCGCACAGGAGGAAACGAGAGGAAAAATTGAAATGTCCCGTGTGTAACGAAAGTTTTAGAGAAAGGCACCACTTGACTAGACATATGACAGCTCATCAGGACAAAGAGGGTGATATGGATAATGTATCACCCTCGCAAGGTTATAAAAAGGGCAAGCAGTACTTCCCTCACAACACTGGCTCCCTGGTCCATAAATGAAATATTTATGTAAATGTGCTCAGCACTTTGAATGTAAGTGTTTAATTGATCAAAGTTATTATAACTTATCCACCGATAGATTTTGAAGTTCCACGTCTAATCACAATTGTTTTAAATTATTATTAATAGTTAAGGTCGTTGTTGTTATTTAATTATATTCTCTATGTGCAATATTAGATTCAATGTATTAATTTTGTAAATAATATAAATCATAACTCTAGTAGAGAATCATTAAAATATATAAGAATCTCAAGTTATTACGTTTGATTTAATTATTATTTTCTTTGTTTTCTAGCATTACACTTTTATTGTCCTTGATTACACCACTATCTTGTCTAGCGTTAAGAGGATAGTCGCTTGACGCGATCTTCGCAATATAGGTAAACTAACTTTCCCGCCCGCGACTACGTCCACGCGGACTACTGTTTATCGCGAAAAAAAGCATCCTATGTTCTTCTAGAATATTAAAAACCGATGCAAATGTAGGTCTGGCACCAATGCTCTTGCAGTTTTTTTAACAGACTTGTTATTTCGTTTACATGGCAACCGTTCCATACAGCGAGTAATCAACATTTTCCAGATTTTCCATGAAAGCTTACAATTTTCCGTGATAAAAAACCTATGTTCTAGGATATAAGCTATCTCCATTCCAAATTTCATCAAAATCCGTCCAGCTGTTATTGCTTGAAAGCTCCCCAAACAAACAGACAACGTTTCACTTTTATATATTGTTATGGATTATGGATTAAGTAAATGTATTGCTATCCCACCTCCTTACCCAATCCCATAAAGGAGCGATAGAAAGAGTAGTTGATCGTGAATTTTAGTAGTACAGTTTTAAGGCCCACTTGCACGAAAACAAAACAAAGTATCTAGGTAGTTAGTCCAAAAAATATTGTTATCTCTTTCGCGCTACTGTCTGCGTATGTTTCTCTATCCTACTTGTTTTACATTTTTAGCCCAGACTACACACTATGACAGCTGTGCAAGTGGGCCTTAATAGAATTGGTATTTTGGGGAAAGCATTTTCCACCCCCTAAATTGTGTTGAAATCTTTTGTTAATAGTGTCAATCGCTTGAATAGAATGTAATCTACGCTTATGTGTTTCATTATTAAAAGAAAACTTTTTGGTTTTTCAAAATGAGTATTTTAAATTTTTCATATTTCCAGCGCAAATAACTGCAATTTAAAGTGCTTATAACTTTGAAGTTTTTGATAAATTAATATGTTTATGCGTAGTTAATTAATGAAACAAATATATGCAAAAAAATATTAAAATTGGAAAATATTTGGTGGTAGCTGTTTTTTCTTTTTGTATGAATAAAAGCGGTATAGACTCTCTTCATAAGTGACTTTGTGGTTCCTGGTAATAAACATACTATGCTAAGAATAGGAATTGTCCCTCAAGAAATGCTGCCACGAAAGAGGCTCGGCAACGGATTATTTGCTTGAGGGTCAGGCGGATACTAGTGTGTGTGTGTGTGTGTGTGTGTGTGTGTGTGTTAGTGTCTCTATACCAATGTTTTAACAGTGTTTTCCTTCATCAGAAGCTAATGCTCATTTGTGCACCGTACGATGTTTTTGAGCCCACGACTAGAAAGCAAGGCGGAAACAAGATAAAAAAAAGAGGAAGCAAAGGCGCAGCATTTGACCACACAGCAAACTGAGCGACCATCGCTACGAACTAAAAATCGTTAATCTAGTGGGATTTACCACCTTAAATTTAGTTATTGTCTTGGCTATAATTCTATTAGAAACAAAAATACTCATTTCGTTTCTATTAGAACTACTGACAAGTAGGTACAAAATATATACACCTACATCAATGTGTACAATAGACTTTTTATACTGGTTAATCGAAACCCTTCATAGCATATATCCAAATTATTGGATATTTAGATTTATTAATTTTTTCTTATCCATAATCCTCATAAATAAATAATTTCAATTATTTATTTATTTCATAGCAAGAAAAATGTTTACAATCTGGTAATAAGTACAGGTGAACCAAGAAAGGTTTTTCTTGTACTCGTATTAGGGTCCTCTTACAACAAACAACAACTTAAATAGACTGTTTTCAATAATTTTAATGAGCGATTGCGGCACACGAGCACCGGTGAGGTTAACTACGACGTTAGAAGGTGTGAATATTACGAAATTAAGATTAGTTCCCATAAACATTATCCCATACAATTTCGATAATGCTTCCCGACTGAATGTAGTCGGGAACTGTAACGTGCCGTAGCGCAACGAATTGTAGAATAGGGTAGAGCGCAGAGTAGAATTTTCAAGACCGTCGGACCTATTTTAACCATAACGATGATGTATTTAATTAAAACTGATTTAGTATACCTAAATTATAATGTAATTAAATTTATGATCACTAAAATTCAATTTTTAATGTTGGTTATTTTCTTTGAAGATCACAAAGGAAAGGAAGTTGAAGGAAAGGGAAAGATCGAACACGTAGGTTTTTTCGTGGCTACGATAATTTTAATAGGAATATCCATAGTTACACTGCATCTGATCGACGACTCTTTTCGTCACCAGTTCCCCAATGCCTGAAGAAGAAAGTCTTTAATCAGTGCGTCCTAGTTGTATGACATACGGAGCTGAGACTTGGACTCTTGCGACTAGTTCACCAATTCAAAGTCACTCAGCGTGCTATGGAAAGGCTTATGCTTGAAGTATCTCTGAGAAATCAAATCCGGAACGATTTGATCTGACAGAGAACCAAAGTTATCGACATAACCCTTAGGATTGGCAAGCTGAAAAGTGGCAGTCGGCTGGTCATATTTGCCAAAGGACCGATAACTGTTTGGGTAGACGTGTTCTTGAGTGGAGAATGTGACTCGGCAAACGTAATTTAGGACGCCTTCCAGCTAGGTGGAGAGACGATATCCGCAAGATGGATCTTCGGCTCTCCCTTTCCAAATGCTGCCATTTGGAAAGGGAGAACCGAAGATCGGGCTCAGTGACGTGCTTTGGGAGTCTCTAACTAGCAGTGGTCTGATACGGGCTGTTGGTGATGATGAGTCATACAATAATTATTACAATTCAATTTTATAATTGTTCAATTAATCACTGGTTAATGGTGGTAATTTGACGATCTTACTTTAGATTTGTACATTAGTTGTACCTTGGGCCTCGGTATGTTGACTGCAAACGATTAAAATAACTTAACTTAAATGTAACAGACACTTTCTCAAACGACTTCCAGATTGATGATAATGTGATAACAAAAGCATCATCCCCGGTTCAACAGAGCGTGTCCGAACAGCATGACTAAACGCCTGCGAACAGCACAGTTCCCATGTTAGCGCTTGATTTAGCTGTAACAGCGTGAATGTAGGCTAGTCTGCCCCAGTGGGTTGTAAACTGTGGTCAATTGGTATGGGAAGCTGCAAATCACAGAAACAATTAAATTAATGGAGGTAAGATTAAGCTAGGCGACGGGCTTCGAAATCTTTAATGGTACCCAGACTTCATAAACTGTGGAGATAGTCTAGTTTAAACATTGGCTCTGAACAGACTACCAAACTGTATGTGATTAAAGATACTGAACAGCACCGTACTCAAGATAGAAGGCGATGTGGCGGAAACATTTTAAATGTAGGCCAGCATGGACGGTGGGACGCCCGTCGTTGTGTGATTAATCTAAACAGACTTCAGCGCAAGTCTTCAACAATATCTCCCAAAAAAGCCAGCCTTCTAAAGGTAAGTACATATACGAACGGTATTAATGGTAGACTTAAAAATAAATAGGGGCAGCCCAGCATAGTTCTGTTACTAAATGCAAACTACACTGCTACTCATGAATTGATATGGTTTTGATATAATCATGGCAGCGCATTTGAAGAAGGTGAAACTGCAGAACTGTTATGGAAGAGCCATTTTAGGTAAGTAACATAGATTATGTTATAGTCATATATGTGTGGGTATTATTACATTAAATTATAGGCTATACACATTAGGGAAAATTCACACACAAATGTGAAAAATGTGAAAAAAGTATTCATATATAAAAGTTTCTCTGTTCTGATGAAAACGAAAAAAAAAACGACCATTTCACGACATTAAGAAGACATCCACTAAACCTTGAGTCCACCTTGCACACACACATACAATAAATTACATCAACACATCCAAGATTGCAAATGTGAAAACTTCACAGGATGTTCACAATAAGTGCGCGGAGAACAATATTTTTGCTGGCTCGCCGAACCGTGAGTAATTCAATAGAAAATATTCATATTGGGGACAGAGCGCGGCGCCCTTGCCTTGTTGTGTTATACAGGATGTTTACTGTGAAGAAAAGATTTATTATTTTTGTATCTTAAACGTTTAGAACTTGGTTAATGTTAATTGATTTAGAAAGTCGTCTATTGAAATGATTAGGTAGATGTTTTATCTGTTGTCTAGTGTGTTTTTATCACTGTTCGTGCTAACTAATGTGTATAATATGTTAAATAAGCAACCGTTTGACCGGAGTACCACCTGATGTTAAATGCGATGACACTGTCAACAGTAAAGCGTCCTTGCCTAAAGTTATGTAAATAAACTTCAATAGAAATACTTAGGTACTTCCAAACAAACTTAAAATTTGTAAGACGATCACTCTGTATATAGACACTATGCACACAGTCTTCATGACAAATGTGGACAGTAATACGAAGCAAGCTACATTTGAATGCTATAGCTCGGTGACTGAAATACGACGCTTAGGTATAGGGGTAGTCGGGAGTTCATGGCTTGCTCCCAACGTAAGTCGCATGCCCATTTGTGACGGATTTTATGAAAAGAAACGTCAACTACTATTATGTACAGATTTTCGTACAAAAAAATGATTAAGCATCACTAAATTCTGGGCAATATTTTGATCAATTTTTTTATTAGCAGTTACCAAAAGTTCATAGTTTGTTTAGCAAATAATTGAGCTAGAGTTAAGCCGAGATACCCGATAGTAATAGAAAGTTTTTTTTATCAATTTTCATGGTAAATATGAAGGAGGGATGAAAAGGGTATTTCCAAAAACGAAATACTGTTTGCGTAAAAGTTTCAGGACGACGCGACGCGACGTAAAAGAAAATGATCTTGAAGTAGTTCTTTCGGATGCCGCATGAACATACGAAATAAATGGCAAAGAATAATCAAATTATTCAAATGTCAACAACCACTAGCAAAATGTCAGCCCAAATTAAATAAACAAAAGTTTCATCCGAAACGTTCGACAGTCACACACAATCAATACTAAAAGCACAATATTTTCCACTCAAATAGCTACGAATCTGAAATATAATAAATATGTATTTTACTGAACGCATTTACAAGATTACAATATTAGCGAACGCACGTCCTCCTTCCGCCGAGGCGTCATTACAAATGATAAATAGTCGGCACACTTCGATAATCAAATTCAAATTTGGAATCTGTTCTACCCTCGTATTTTTTTCTGAGGCAAGGGCGCTCAGTCATAGTGCCACGCGGTCGTATTGTGAGAAGCTTGTGACTTTATTAAGCGTGAACGAATGGTCTCTTTAACTGATTCTCTCTGCTGACACGTGATCCGGAACCGATTTCGTTCCGTACCCGATTTGTATGTATTTGTATGTAAATTTTGGCGTGGGGTGGGGAGATAACCGGGCGTGGCTGATAGGGATCTCTGTTATTGAATTAAGTGACGTTTAGTGACTATTTAGTGAAACTGTTGTGCTTCCGAGATAAGTTTTGAATAGGAATTGGTTTTGGGGTAGAAATATCTTATTGGCTCTAATAAAAACTGACGTTTTATTTTTTGAAATAGATCTGTGCTTTCTTTCGAGGTGTTTTAACTCCATTCTTGACTTTTACTCACAAGACAAGCAGTCATTAGATAAATCATTACGTAAATATATTTTAGTGGTCACGGAGCAACGTCTCCGAACAAAACAGCTGGATGGACGCAGCACTTCCTCTCGAGACATAAGGATGGGAACAACAGACGGAAGGCGTTGGTCACGCTCGCTGCGCTGGCCTGGTTTGTTTTAAATGATAATTATTTGAAATTAGGTTCGTTGAGGTTTAAGTGTTAAAATACCTCTGAAGCAGTTCCGAAATCATGGCGATAAACGATAATATTTTGTGGTGCAATGAACTGCCGCGGAATGAATCTGAATTTTTCTGGCGCGCGTATATACAGTAAATTATATTGGGCAAGAACTGCCTCTACCGTTTTGCTGTTTTTTTAACTCTTTTAGCCTTAGACCTTTACCTGTTGACTTTAGCCTATATAACCTAATTAGAATCACCCTGAAACCAGTATAGGGTTCAGTCATCAAACGGACGTTAGTACTACGCAACAATAAGTCAATATTGTTAATTTTTTTAGTCGATTGAATTTATCGTACTATCAAAACTAGCTATACAATAAAGTTTCACGAACTGCCTCTACCGTTTTGCTGTTTTTTTTCAACTCTTTTAGCCTTAGACCTTTACCTGTTCACTTTAGCCAACATAACCTAATTAGAACCACCCTGAAACCAGTATAGGGTTCAGTCATCAAACGGACGTTAGTACTACGCAACAATAAGTCAATATTGATAATTTTTTTAGTCGATTGAATTTATAGTACTATCAAAACTAGCTATACAATAAAGTTTCACACAAATAGCGGTTGACAAAGCCGCGCGTCTATTTAGCATATGAATTAAATGCGGTGAAATATGGTTTAAATTAATATGGATATATGCTGCTGAGTACAGCACTAAAGCGTGCTCCGACTAGGACTACCTTTTATTTGTACCCGACTAGTCATGTCATTGTAACATTTGGTATCTAAGAATCTAAAAAATCTTGATAGACAGGTTCTTGTCTTTATTTTAGGCCTCTACTGCGAAGTGCTCTCAGCACGAACTGATTTCTTATTCCTCTATCCAGTAAAGGACTACAAGACGGGCAAGAAGGTTTAAAAAAGACGTAAACTACACTGCTAAACAAACGAGTGAAGCCTAGCAAAAGGCGGCTGTGACTGTGCGTGAGTAAATAATTTGTGGTGTTTTGCGGTTGATACACAATTTCATTACAAAAAGACTGCATTGTTTTTGATTTTCCGTGAGAACTTTACAGAATGAACAAGACCACTTACCACTTGCTGCGATGTGGCAGCCGACCGTTATAAGATGGTAAGTGTGTGCGTGAGGCTTGTGGGTACAAGCGGCATATCTTGGGTCCTTTACTTTCATTTGGCGGTGTGAAATCCTTATTTTTTTGATTCTTGAAGACGGTTATTTAGATTATATCTATTTCCAGCCTCACGTAGTGAACTTATCACTAGTCTGCACAAATCTTTCCGCCGGCTCTCATCATTCGGACTATTTCTCCTTGAGCTAGTCTGACAAATGTACCACTCACATATTCACATCTGAAAACAAGAGAATTTGAAAAAATATAGATTTCTCACCGATAAATACATATAAAGCACTCAAGATATTCCAATACGCTTGTATGTACAAGCCTCACGCACACATTTACACCATATTATGCCAATCGACCGCCACGTTACAGCAAGACCTCGTCCTTGTTAGTCGTGTTAATTCTGTATTGTACGTGACAAAAATAAAAAACAATGTCGTCTTTTGTGAAATGAAATTGTGTATCACCACAAAAAAAAACAAATTATCTATTCACAGTACTTACATAGACGCCATTTGCTATAATTTACTATGGAGTTTGGGGGGGGTCCACCTTTTTTTAAACGTCGTGACTCGTGGCCTGAAAAACAGTTGACAGAAGAATAGCTCATTTGTTAGTTGACAGAGGAACAGCTCATTTGTTAGTTGATAGAGGAACAGCTCATTTATTAGTTGACAGAGAAACAGCTCATTTGCCGCGTGCGCTCTTTTCATTCATAAAACAATTGATAAAGTTGTTTAAACATGTGAGACTAAAGTCAGACTGGTCGGTACTGTCAGGTGAGTCTTCTGACTATTCTGTTCATATCCATATCGTAGCGCCATCTAACAGCTTGCAACATCCCTGCGAAAGGTAGGGAAGAACTCATGCAACAGAGACAAAAGTGACTCAGCGCTGTTAACAAGGCCGCGACTCAAATAGATTTCGATACTAAGCGCCTCATTAAAAAATATTTTGTTTACAAACTAAAACGGTCGGGTATGACACTCTTGCGATAAAAACGAATCGATTGTCAAAATCGGACCAATGGGGCGACGCTATGGTGGAACATCCACCTACATACATACATACATAGACTGTTAAACTCGTTACCCTTGCCTTGCTTTGCCTTGGGTAAGAGAACTGTCCCAAGCCTTCTTTCAATAATACTTTAGTATAGTTTTAGTTAAGTTGTCCTATTGATTTCTGTCTGTTGCTGTACAGTCTGAATAATTAAAAGTTTTCTTACCTTATCTTAATTAAAGAGTTGTTGATGAATGAGCCCTGCAACAGGACTAAATTTTGTCTATGCAAGCTATCACCTTCACTTCCAGAGCTAAAAAGGTTCGCCATTAAAGAATTCGTCAAGGAGAACATAATTACCATTCATATGCAAAATCTTTCAATTGTTGAATTACATTTCCTCTAGGATCCAAGGTTTACCGTTGAAGGATATGCCAAGGAGAACATAATTACCTTTCATATGGAAAATCTTTCAATTGTTGAATTACATTTCCTCTAGGATCCAAGGTTTGCCGTTAAAGTATACGTCAATGAGAACTTAATCACCGTTCATATACAAAATCTTTCAATTGTTGAGTCACATTTCCTCTAGGATCCAAGGTTTGCCGTTGAGGAATTCGTCAAGGACAACGGCTCATATGCAGAATTTTTCAATTGTTGAATTACATTTCTTCTAGGATCTAAAGTTTTCCGTTGAAGGATACGTCGTGAAGAACATAATTACGGCTCATATGCAAAATCTTTCAATTGTTGAATTACATTTCCTCTAGGATCTAAGGTTTGCCGTTAAAGTATACGTCAAGGAAAACAATTACCGCTCATATGCAAAAAAAAAAAAACAATAGTTGTTGAATTACATTTTTCCTCTAGGATCCAAGTGGACTACACCTCAAAGTAAGTCGAAAATAATAGGCGGCCTCCCGCACAATATTCACTGAATACATTACTGCTTCTTACGCCACCCGCCCGCCCGTGCCGCCCGCCCGTGCGCTCTTTCGGAAGAGTTTCAGAAGATGATTATTCAAAAGTTTCGAGAATTTCTCATATGTGAGAAGTTTATAAAGAGTATTTAGGGATTGGTTTATGAATTTATGAATAAACACGACTTCATTTAATTATCGAATGTAAAAATGTAGAGGTTGATTCACGCCGTTATGGTGAATAGGTAAAGTCTAGGTAACGATACCTTTATTCCGTGAAAATTGTTAAAGTTTGTGCTGCCATGATAACCAACATAATATTTATTGTATTTACGAGTGCCAGTCTAGGTAGACCACGCAGGTGAAGCCGTGGTGGAACTACTGCTAAATAATCTCCCTGAGTTTCCCTTACGTTTCTCAACGATATTATTCCCTCATTTAAATGAAGAACAAATAAATCTGTCTTGCTTTACGGTTTACGGTACCCGACGGCCATCTGCTAATTCAGTGAAAACATAAAATGGTTTTAATGGTAGTATATCATGCTTTGCTTATTTTAATAAGACTATATTGTTTCAAATGATTATCATACCAAAGTGATACCACGGTTTGTACACATAATACTGTTTTATCATATAAAAGTACAAATTAGCAGCAAAAACGAGATTTACTTTGAAAAAAAAAGTGTCAGGATTGCGGGTATACCTACCACTTTTTAAGTCGAAATGCAGCAGTTTGAATGGGTGTATGCTGTGCCTGCAAGGTACTTCATGGTACCTGTAATGAATGTTAACGTACTTCTATAAATTAGTAGTTATTATTAAAATAAAGGTACACCCGCCTTCATGATGTCAGAACTGCGGATGTACCGTTGATTTGGAACGTACAGCTAACTGTATATTTATCAAATATCTACCACACCTACAGTTCCTGAAAATTATAGATAACCAAGGAAATTACATTAACAAAGCAATTTAAAAAAATACTCTAACGCCTGCCACAACTTTTCTAGCTATTACCTTGACAAATGGATAAAAGCTTTTAAAATCAATAGGAACTACGTTAAAATGATTTTTGCTATGAAGGTGTCAATGCTAAAAGTTACAGAAGCATATAGAAATGTATCCATAAGTGTAGTTAATTTACTTTAGTGGCAGTATAAATAAATAAGCTTAATTTTAAAGTCCAACAAAAGGTTTCCCAAATAACTCACGAACTAACGCACTTCCGGTGAGATCCGGTGTGACGCACAAACTAACAATGTTTCTCTATAATAGAGACAAATATTTGTAACCCTTCCGTGCAGAGAAATGTATAAGGTTTATTTGGTTAGAAACAATAGGTGTTTCGGTTATCTATTTATGTATATCTTTTGTACTCATAATGTAGTAGTAGGTAACAAAAACTTTGTAGTACAACAGAGATAATAACAAATATATAGTTAGTATAGGAAACTCAAAATAAGCTACTGACCAAGAATATAATATTTATGAGTCTAAACATTTAATGGTGCGGTACGGGGTAACGACGACTCTTGGCGCGGCGACCGCGCTCATCGGCTTTTTCTGCCTCAGCTCGGTCATATTCAAGTTATAAGCCAACACATTTTTTTATGTGCAAAATGTAAGCTCTCTAATTGGGAATTGAACTCCGTACTACAGAAAGCGCGGCGTTACGGTCACCCGTTGCACCAACCAGACGAATGGTATTAGGCCAAAAAGTAAGCATAGATCTGATTCACAGGTCACCACTGAAACCACGCGGTGCAAAACTTTGTACATTGTTTTATTTATTTTATATTTTTATGTTAACACAATATCTGCCAGGGTTTTTTTTAAATGGTGTCTATCAGTCTGTATGTTCGCATACCACATAAAAACTACTTGACCAAAAAAGTAACCTATGTATTATTCCAGAACCAAAAGTATCTATTAAGTAGTAAAACAATTATAAAAATTAAAAAACCCGACTGCGTACAAAATTATTGACAACGAGCTGACCGCCCGCAAAATTAATCACACTAATATTATAAAGGAGAAAGTTGGTATGTATGCGTATGTTTGATACTTCTTCACGCTATATTTGATATGGAGGTAGCTTATACCCTGGATTAACATATAGGCTACTATTTATTACGTGAAAATGCACAGTTTCTGAGGCACGCGGGTGAAACCACGGGGCACAGCTAGTATTTATATAATTTTTATGTTTCCAGTTTATTTATGTATATTTACTTTAATAGTTGTAATTGAAACGTTAGACTATAGTTTTTACATTAACTTGAATAATCTAAAATTATTGCTACTGTTTAGTTATAAGAATTATAAATTGTTTAAATGGTTTTTAGCTTCTGTTTTTTACCTCACTCGATAGGTATGTTCATTTTTTGTTCCGTCGGGAATACAATATGGCAGCTATAAGCCGCCATTATAGTTTTCTTGACACTTCATATATATCCTACAGCACTCTCGTGTTCAAGACGAATCCAATGATACCTCATAATATTTTATCAAAATCTGTCAAGCCTATATTTAGGCTGTAGGACGCGCCTATGAAATGTACAACAAACACACAAACATACATACAACCAAACACATAACCCTCCATGCAGTTGGATAAAAAGTACAATATACCACATTAACTTCAAAATTAATTAAACGTTCAGTAGTTTTAATCCATTTCTCGGCTTCTACTTATCGTATTGAGATACAAAGTTCACCAGTTTTTAGGACAAACCCTAAGCTATATAATAGTGAAAGCCGCATTTTAATCAGTGTAGTAGTTTTTTACGTGATGCGCGAACATACAGAGACAGAAAGACAGACACTAATCTATTTATATACTTATAATAAAACTGTAACAGGTCAAATTCTGTACTTATTTTTGGTGGGTGCTCTTTATTCGATACTGAAGCCAAAACTGTATTTTTATCATTTTTGCCTGTCTGTCAGTCTGTCCGTCTGTCTTTATATTGACCGCTAATTACGCCGAAACTACTCAATGAATTCAAATGAAACTAGGTATGATTTGAGTTCATACATACTACATACTACATAACACAGGATAGGTACGTTTCATCCCGAAAAATTAAAGATTTCCCGCAGGATAAGAGTCGAAAGTACTTTAAAATAACACATATCACGCTGAAACTACTTGCCGCATTTTGAGGCCACTTGACACAGTCAATATATATGGTATATTATGGGTTTAAATTGAAAATACTTTTTCCCAATAAAATAAAGGGTTGCTGCAGGAAAGAGTCCAGAGTTGTGATAAGTTTGAAGTAATCAATAATATTATTTGGAGGGTACTCTTTATTCGATATTTAAGCTAAAACTGCATAATTTCCGGTTTGTCTGTCTGCCTGTACCTTGACCGCGCATAACGCCGAAACTACTGAATGAATTCAAATGAAACTTGGTATGATTTGAGTTCTATACTACGAAATATGACACTGGATACTTCTCATCCCGAAAAATTAAAGGGTTCCCGCAGGATAGGGGTTGTAAGTGATTTAAAAGAACGCGTATCACGCCGAAGTTACTAGATAAATTTTGATGCATTTTGGCAAAGTCGTAGTCATATAGTGTGCTAAAAATGAGGGTACTTTTTACCTTGTAAAAATTCCAGCAGGATTAGGGGTCCAAAGTAATTTTACTTTTAATATAAATATCTATCTATCTATACTCATAATAAAGCAATAAGTACGAAAAAGACTGTACAAAGAAGATAATTAAAAAACATTGTCTATGGTACTTAAAATAAGCTACTGAACAAAAAAATAGCATTCTTAAAAATCGTGTCTCTCTATTTGTCTGTATGTTTGTTCGCGCATCACGTAACATGTACTTCGTTGATAAAATGTTGGTATATTGGTATTTTAGGTCTTGGAATAGCGACAACGACATTGTAGCCATCGCAGGAAGGCTACAATGGAGGTCAGTGGATGGAGGTGTCACAAGATCGGTCGTCATGGCGCTCTTTGGGGGATGCTTATGTTTAGCAGTGGACTTCTAAAGACTGAAATGATGATAATGATGATACTTTTTGTAACTACTGTTTTAATTTATGTATAGACCACGCTCAAAACTCTTCAATTATCAAAAAATTACAGAGATTGCGAACAACTTCTATTTAAACACTAACTTTCTATCGGTTAAACTGGATAATTGGACATCCACAGTGTTCCTCTTCAGGTCCTGAAGATCTTTAAAATATTATATCATTATAGCATTTTCCATCAATCTAATAAAAATAAAATAATAATACGACGCCCAGCAAGTTGGGTCAAAAAGTATTCTTCGACCTCTCCGCAGGTGCTTCAATGGGTATAGTGTCCAGTGTATGGATCTTTGGGGATTTTAAAGTAAGTCCAATTTTAGCGGGTTTTTTTTAACAGAGTGAACAAGTTGAAGGATTACTTTCCGCTGTATTTAAATAAATAACGCGTTTCAAAAATTTACTCAGCTCCCGAGTCGCCTTATATTCTATATTATGTGATGAACCCTAAGAATGCCAGCCCCAAGTTAGATTAGATCGCGCAAGATATATTTCCGCTGATAAGCTATTACAAAATGTAAGGTACTTACTCATAAAAACAACGCTTTTCAAAAATGTACTCAGTTCTAGAGTTAGCTACTGACTTTTTTATCTACGATGGGCCCTATAAATGACAGCACCAACTGACTGTCCATAAACCTAAACCTTTATCTCTCATTCCCTTTCGCATATTTCAAGATATCTCGACAATATTTACAAAACAAATTGTCAATATTTTATTGGTCTCGCGGTATCGAACGGAAGATATTCGCGGCGCAAATATCGCTGGGGACAATATTTCGCGTTTGAATATGCGAAACTCTGAGAGTAATGGCGGACGGAAGTGGGCCTTGTTGTTTTATAGGTTTTATCTTTCGTTCGCTGGTTTATGGATTGTTTTGAGAAGAGAATAAGGGAAATTTAGAAAGTGTAGTGCTATTAGGAAAAGCTCCTAACTTCTGAAATACAGTTTTTGCAATAATAAAATTCTCTGAATAAATTGTACTTTGTATGTTATAAAGATAAGTGAATAATTGTCTATCAATGAGACGAAAAGAAACAAGCTTGCAAACCAAATACAGCTGCTCGTTCGATGTTCATCGCTCTTTAGCGATAAGACCACCCAACTATAAGGACTCTAACAGTTATTTATATTTTGTACCCTTGCATTTATTATTCTGGAGAGATGGAGTGACAATTTATGCAAATTGACTAGCAGTAATTACATGAGAAGAGCCAAAGATTTCTAAATATATATTTATATTTTATCTCTGTGAATAGGAGAAGAATTAGGTAAAAATTAGGACTCTGTAGTGAGACCTATATCCGGCAGTGGATTAATGCACGCCGTTGTTTATGATGATGTGTATTATTTTAAGGTAATAAAGTGTATCTATTTAAATTGTTCTAGCTGTGCCCGCGGCTTTGCCCGAGTGATATTTTTTCTGGGTTATTTATCGGTTGCTCGGTCTAATTACGAAGAAATATCGGATTAGGATATCATCGGATTATTTTTATTTTTGGCCCTGTAAATAAATTTCTACAGATACCAAGTACACCAGTTTTTATGTTAAAACCTAAGTTATCCAACGGTGAAAATCGCATCACAATCGGTCCAGTAGGTTTTACGTATTGCACGAACAAATTTGAAAAAAAAAGTTATAGGTATTTTTATATATTAGCTTTTAATTATTGTCCCTATGACTACAGACTTTTTGTCACTTACTGCTTTATTTTAATTGTATTGTATATACGCATAAGGTCTGTTTTGGGCCTTATATTTTATAAATGCGAATTTCTATGCATATCAGGCCATAATTATTTACTAATTCTTCTCCATATGATTAATAACTACCTAACTAAACTTCCAACGAACTCCAAAGAGAATGGTGTTGAACTCTTATAAATCAGATTTGAGATCAATACCTTTTAAGACCGTAAAGTTAAGCTCAAAAGAGGCTCTACATCACATAGACAATCAAGTAGAGCACATTCTCGATTAACTATAAATCAGTGATCAGACGGGATCGCTTGTCATAGTTTAATCATATTTTTATTAAGGCGATGTGAGCAGGAAAAGCTATGTTTAACCAACTTCAACAAAAAATAAAGGATCTCAAGTACATGTGTTACATACACATGAACTTGAGAACCTTTATTTTTTGTAATATATGATTTTGAAATCGAACGCGAGTGAAATTCCTTTTAAAAACATAAATAAAACGGTCAAAAACTCGCGAAATAGAATATCGGAAATACTATGTTTGTAGTTGAAAATGCGTAATATATTATGTTAGTCTATATGGGTGACTAAGCATATGTGCCAAATTTCATGTATGTGTGTAATATTGTCAAAAATGCGTAATAATTATATGGTAATCTATATGAGTATCTGAACAAATAAAAGAAAATTTGTGAATGTATGTATGTATGTTTATCCACGTATTTCTCGGAAACTACAAGTCTGATTGCAATAATTCTTTTTGTAATATTTTCAGTTTATTGTAACTTAGGGAATAGTCAAATTTCATCAAAATCGGTTTATTAGTCATTATAACTGTTTCCAATAGGTTTTTCTTCTTAACGAATGGATTCGTACTTCATTTTTTAGACATACTTTAATGTAACTAAAAAGTACCATGTAAGTTACTTTACTTGCTTTAGCTGTTGGGCTTCGCACAGACCTTAAATAGTTTGTATTATTTATTTCTTGTGAGTTTATACTATTTGAGGTCGTTTTTTTAAATTATATAACCGTGTGACGATGTCAAACCTCTTTTATCATAATCATACCTTTTTGATAGTTTGTCTATATAAATTCTAAATTCAAATAACCTATCATTCCCATATTGTCAATGGATTAGCAAAAACTGGGATTTTACGAGATAATATGTTATAAAATATGTACTTAAATAAGTTTATTACATCTGGAGTCCTTTAAATATATCTGATAATACTTTCGTTCGTGGTTGTTTTGATCCGTATTGTTGAAGCACGATCAGCCTGTGATAATAACAATACTAGAGCCCCAAGGGTGCACTCTTATCAAATATATTAAATTGGGAGAAGACTGAATAGAATAGTCGAGTGCAAGATCTCTGTTTATGAACATCTCCAAATGCTCCTAATTGTTCCTGTACTTTTATGTTGTCCACTGAGGCTTGGTCCCTGGGCTAGTGGAACAAAGCCTAGGACTACCTCGTGACAACCGAATTAAAAAAAGAGGTTCTTAATTTGTATGCATGTAAAATTGTTGAAAATGCGTAATATTCATAAATGTTAATCTATGTGTGTTTCCAAGCATGTGTACCGAATTTTATGTGCATGTATGTATATGTGATATTCTAAAAAATGCTTAATATTCAATGACGTTAGTCTATATGAGTATCTGAACAAATACACATTTCACAAATGTATGTTTGTATAGTACGTGCGTTTGTGTATGCTTGTCCACGTATTTCTTGGAAACTACAAGGCCGATTGCATTTTTTTTTGTTTAAATACTTTTCAACTTAAAAAATAGTTCAAGTTTCATCAAAATCGGTTCGGTATTTTTAAAGTTATGTATTGTTCCAGTAGAGCTTTTTTCTTAACGTACAGAATAAGTTCTTCATTTTCTTAGGCCTACATGCTTTGACGAAACTAAAAAGTATGAAAAAAACTGTTTAAAAAAAAGTGAACCGTCTAGAAATCGTATAAAACTTAAAAGAACGAAATCAATAAAATAATGTTTCTGTGCTACGCCCAAACCAACGTAAGTAAGTAAGTAGGCACTTACCTAGCAGATATAAAAAGAAAAAAAATGATTTATATGATTTGAAGATGGTTTTATTATATTATTAGTTTTTATATGTAATACAAATTGTTTCTTTACAAAATTTAGAAGGACTTGGCCTTAAAATAAAATACTAATCATTTTTCGCGATGTCACTCCATACATCAAGCTAATGTGACGTTCGATTTACGATCCCTGATCGAACCTACACTTATATATTAGCAAGGTTTAAATTGCATTTAATCAATAACATTTTGTCTTTTATAAGAAATCGAACAAGATGTACGATCTTGTTCGATTTCATATAAAAGACAAAATGTTATTGATTAAATGCAATTTAAACCTTGCTAATACTATAATTTATTAGTGAACCAGTCACTTTCTTTTCACTTTCTTATTCATATGGAGAGTATACATGTCAACAAACCAACATTTATCTTTAATTAATGTCGGGATTTCCTTTATGATTATTATTTATAGGATAATATTGCGACTTAATTATTATTTAGAATCGTGTAATAATGTGTTGAATCTTATGTGAATCTTATATAGCACAAAATACAATAAATTAAACTATAATTTTAGACGCACAAAAAGTATACCGACTTTAAAAAATATACAATAAAAGGCAAACAATAATTTATATTCGAACCAAAAGTATAAACAATATTCAGCTGCACAGTAAACAAAGGACCGGTCTCAAGTAAACAAAACCAATACAGTCAAAAAAACATCGATCATCGACACAAAGGGGCTGCAGTGTTGTGCTGAAATCTTTTTTCAGATACCACCGGATGCGAACCGCCGGAAACAGGTACTGTGGCCATGGCGAGGTTAAAGCAGCGACCTCACGGGGCAAGTAGATGGTCAGTAGTAATGAATTAAAGATTGACACTGTCCGATTTGAATTAGAACATAAGGTATTATGATTATAAAGTTACATTTATACTTGGCAGAATTTTGGTAATAGTAACTGTGCTTCAGCTAGTTATAAAATTTAAGATTCAAGATAATAACGGACGATAAAGATTCAAGATAATACGGATAATAATTGACGGCCGGTTGGTCTAGTGGCTAGTAACCTTAGGAACGAAATCCAACGGTCGCGGGTTCGAATCCTGCAAGGTGCAATCATTTGTGTCATGAGCAGAAATGTTTGTTTCCGAGTCATGGATGTTGATATTCGTATTTATGTATGTTTATCCGTTATCTAGTGCCCATATTACATTATAGTGCCCATATTACGTATGGGTATCCTAGTTTGGGGCTAGGTAATTGGTGTGGAATAGACCCGAAAATTATTATTATTATTAATATGTAACAAAACAAACTTTTTTTATACTTCTGTTTAGAAAAAATAAAAAGTGTTAAATCCTTGTTCTGCTAGCAGTCCTATAGGCACATTCTCAGCTTAACTTGTTTATGTCACTTAAAGTCTTCTAAATTACTATGTCACTTATGACGTTCGCTAAAAGTGATGGGATACAACATAACTTTCATATCTATAAAGTTACGGCCATGTGAGTGTCTTAACGTAATTTTATCGACATGAATATTTTGTGATCAATAATCGCTATTAATCTTTCTATTATACCAACGCTTTGTCCCAGTATGCATTCATATGAATACATACGTATGTATTTTTGACAATGTGTGAAATGGAAAAAATTAGAACGTGAATTTCAATAGATGTTACTAATGAACAATGTTTCTTACATAAATATATTATTCAAAATGAAAAAATTGTTCTGTAACATTTCTGTAATTTGATTTGTAGTAAACAAGCAGTGGTCAACGAGCACAGACCATATAGGATTAACGGGCATCAGACGAGAATCTCCGAACAACCAATATTGGCACGGTACTTTAGAGTTTTACATATATAGTTAATCTACAGACCACAGAATCCTTTTATCTATGCCTGGATTATTAGTTTTTAACCAAAAAGCTTTTATTTAGAGTAAGCATATTATCACCTCTTTGTTAAACCAAAATTACAAGGCGGAGAAAGAATGGCCCTAAACTTAATTCGAAAATCATTTGTATTTGTAGCATATATTTCCACATATTTATATAATATGATATTATTCGAATTTTGATAGTAGGTATTTATCTAGGTTCCCAAGTATTACAGTATTATCATTAATCAATTTAAGTTGTTGCTTAAATTGATTATGATATGATGTTGTTATGGTTGCTTATTAATAATTATGGAACTTCATAGGCGTGCTTATGTCAGGACTCAGTGACTTCTTAGTTTGGTTTTACTTTAGTGAAATAGTGATCAAAATTCAAAACCAGTAAGAAATAGACTTATTATTAGCACTTATACAAATTAGTTTTTATTAATTCCTCATAATGCATTTTTTTACAAAATGTATAAAAATAGAAATCATTAAGAAGCTTTAAACTGGAACTGACTAAACACGGCATAGACCCATTGACTAAAATTGCCCTCTCGCTCTGCCGAACAAAGTTAGAAAGAGACAGTCTGACGGGGGGCTTAAAGTGAAAATTGAATGTCTGGTTAAATGGCGGCCCCACAGGAAACAATACTCGATTCTGCGGAATTAATGACAGCACGGATGGGAAACAGGGGTGCGTAGTCGTTGATTCAAAACAAGGTAATTTATTTTTCTTCTTTAGCCTTCCTTGACCAAGTGACTGGTGTTTGCCTTCTTTAAACTTCATAATTTCTATCTTTTTTGGGCACTGAGAGTCCAGTTGCTGTCCGCCCCTTTTTAATATCGTCCAAAACAAAACAAGATTACCTACCTGTACAAAGTTATGTGAATGTGACCATGGAAAGCGAACGTTGAAGCGATTTTAGGTTATTCAATCAAAATTCTCGGTTATGAAAAGGTTATGGGAAATGAGTGGTGATGGCAGAGCGGTAATATGTTCACCTTGCAATCCAATGACACCGGGATCGATATTTGGCCTGTTCTAATAGGTCTAAACTCATAGATGTACAAATAATAAATTATACTAAAGCATTCAGCCAAAAGATAAATAATCCAAGAAATAATTTTATCTCATCTCAAACTTTCTTCACTTCACAATCACAACAATAAAACTTAAATTTCTAGAGTTTTTACTAACCCTAGAATTAATTAAACAAAGAATGGTTGAGCACCCCTGGATATCGCAATATTTCAGTAGAACAATGCATAGCGGTGTAACTGCGCGGTTCGTTCGGATTCACCTGCGAACCTGAGGGTCAGTGGTTAAAGGAAACAGTGGGTTTGAGTTCGATTCTGTAGCTGGAATAATCACTGATGGCCAGAGTTGGTTGAGTACTCGAAACTGAGATGGTATAAGTAACATTTTAAGAGCCCCAGATATTTTTCAGTTTTAAGTTGAATAAACTTTAGTACAATTTTAGTACAATTAATTATGGAATACCACTAACTTAATGTCTTCCACTAAATACATCAGTACCCATATATGTAGCTAGAGTATAGGTACTAAATTGCAAACGCAACAAAATGCTGACGAAACATTGAAAAAAAAATGTGGTACTTGTCTTTTCTTCTGGCATTTTTTTTAGAAAATTCCTTAGCACTCACTTCACGTAGCACGTGAAGTGAAGCTCCCAAATTCTGAATAGGCCGTCGTGTCCGGCCCGGATCATTAGAGGCCACACCGGACGCACCGTTCCGGTCCGGTTCCGGCGCGGTTCGCCGCCGGTTTTCAAATTCTAATTATTGTTAGAAATTGATTTAGGTGTTCGTTTGTTTCGGTAATAGGGATCTCTAATTTGGGTGTATAATTAGAAGGTATTTGTGTTGTAGAATTATGGTTTGCTAACTGATGCTTTTAACTCCCGTCACCAAAGAGAAGTGTTAAGTATAATGTTTTAATTTGAAGCCTTTGCCTGTCTGTGGCATCTAGTTTAGAAACTGATAAACTAATGTTGGTATTTATGTTTAGCCATAGTTTTCCCACAGCCCACAACAGGGCAATGGCATATCTTCCCTCCTTATAATAATTTGAGTAAGGTACAATAATGGAATATGGTCAATCTCTAATATATGAAAAAGTACAGTATTTTTTTCATAATATTTTATAGCCTATAATCCTACCAAATGTTAAAAGTCCCATCGCAACTGTTTTACCGACATCATTTTGACAGATCAAGAACATCTTTTGGACTGAATTTGACGTTTGCCTTCTAATTTTTTTAAAATACGACATTCCGGTAAAATTTTAAGTAAAGTATTGTGATTGCTAATGTATCTAAGTAGACAAATAATCCACACCAATATATAAAAGTGAAACGTTGTCTGTTTGTTTGGGGAGCTTTCACGCGATAACGGCTAAATGGATTTTGATGAAATTTGAATAGGAGATAGCTTATACCGTAGAATAAAAAGAGGGTACTTTATATCCTGGTTAATGGTAAGTTTCCACAGGAAAACTGGAAAATGTTGATTACTCACTGTAAGGAACGGTTGCCATGGAAACGAAATAATAACATGTGACGATGTCATCCTCTTTCATCACAATTAAAACCTCATTTCATAGTATGTCTAGATTTATTCTTAAAATTCAAATAATTTTATCGCCACCTGATTCTTAAATTTTCATTGAATTTGCATAATTCAATTTTTACGAAATATGTTTTAAAAGTGGTAAATTAAATATTAAAATAATATTTATCTTTTATTTATCTATATCTGGCAATTTTTAAGTTACTGCCTAAGTACTTTCTACCTACAATAGTGGCAGGTGGAATGCCCACCAAAATACCGGCTTATTGCTTGGGGCATGTTCGTGTTCAGTAAAGATGGAGCAGCTCGACTGGCGGGGCCCTCCGAGCGTTGCTGATACACCAGCTTGCAGGATCTCTGTGCATGGTCATCTACTGCTACAACGTGTCCATGAAGGTGATGGTGCTGTTGATAAACATCCACGAGTGCTCCTGATTGTTCCTGTACTTTAATGTTGTCCGCTGAGTGTCGATCCCTGAGCTAGTGAAACAACTCTCTAGGACCGCCTCACGGCAAACAAGTCCATCAAAAAACATCAAGAGCTTTGGTGCCATACTTTTGCATTAGTTTTTAATATCCTAGAAGAATATTGGATGCTTTTTATACGCTTTATATTAGCTTCACTTGTATGTTTGCAACCGACTCCTTTGAACGCTATTTTGACCCACTTTAAACGGTCAGATTTCATTCAAATTTTGCACACCTGTCAAAGACCGATGACGATGCAATAATTCGAAAAAAAAAAACAAAAAAAAAAACTAAAAAGTAGAAAATAAATAATAGTTTAAAAAAATTAAAAAACACGCTTTATATAGAAAACCAAACTAAAAAATAGAAAATAAATTTTAATAGTGTAAATAAGAAAAAAAAGTTTTATTTCAAAAAAATCGTGGGGTGCATGGGTCAATAGTTATAAATATTTCATTGACAGATATGAGAAGCACCCCACGCTTTTTTATATAAAACTTTTTCTATTTTTTAGTTTGGTTTTCTATATAAAGCGTGTTTTTTAGTTTTTTTAAACTATTATTTATTTTGCGATAAGCTTTAGTCCGCGCGGTCGAAGTCGCGGGCGAAAGCTAGTTTATCATATTTTTACAATGATCGTTGCCAAGAAACAGAGTTCTCAAGAAAGGTTTTGGAAATTCATTACAATGGTACCCCCTGAAAAAGTTTCCAAAACTACAAAGCCACGACGCAAACCAATTAAAAGCATTTGGACAATTTGTGTTTTCGAAGAAGAATCCTCCAGCACCAAAAAACCCAATAGACCTCAAAAAAACCGCCCGAAAAAGTTTGCACAAATACTGTTCATATCTGTACAGTCTGTGCTGCCGTAAATATGGTCATTTTCTAAATTATTTTAAAGTTGTTTTTTTGAGTTGAATATTGCCATAGTTTTTTTTTTTTTTCATAGTATAATAATTGAAGTTAACAACTGTGTAACATATATCTGTGTATTATATATCCTCCTCCTCTTTTTTATTTATTAGCTGCAAAGCTTCACATGACCATATTACCCTTGTGTACCCTAATAGTTCTTTTTTGTTTGTTTAAATAAGGATGATTCGTAACAATTTTTATACGTAACTTACTGCGCTTACAGTTTTGCCCGCATGTTTTTGATCTAAGAATATCATAATAATATATATAATTTGTATCTGCATATTTCTTAATCTATTAGTTTGTGTCTAGCCACTATTTGAAGATGTTAGGTGCTGGTGTTATCAACGATGATACACACTTAAGTAGAAGAAACGTTCATGAATCTGCCAGCGAAACTTTATTGTAATGGTCTATGATATGATATAAGAAATGTAAAATCATCTGTCAGTCGTTGCCGATGCATAGTTTTAATAATGAATCACGCTCACTTTAGAAGCAAAACACTTCTAGCAAACAACCAACAACGGAGTTGGTGGTTTTCTTGAGGGAAAAATATAGTATTTGGAACTAATTTAAGGCAAATAGTCCGTCCGTGTTCTTAACGTCACATTCTTACAAAGTTTGCTATTATCTTTGTTTTTTGTACAACACAATATGATGCAGAAATAATTTGAAAATCAAAACGAGTAACGATGGTCGCTTATGGTGAAAGTTCAATTAAAGTTTTTGGGTATCTATCCATCTTCTATATCTAAACTTACAACAAAGCAGAGACTAATAAAAAGTCTGTACAATGAAGATAATAATAATAATATAATAATAATAATAATATGATTACTTTATATTCGATCGAATCATATTTTAATTCAATTCCTATGCTATACAACAGTTAAACCAGAATTTCAACCACTCCAGTAGTTTTAAGTGATACGCGATACACAGACTAACAGACAAACATTTAAAAAATGTTACATATATTAATGTTCAGTAACTTATTTTTTGTACCCTTGGCCTTTATTATCTTCATTGTACAGACTTTTTATTAGTCTCTGCTTTGTTGTAAGTTTAGATATAGAAGATACATAGATACCCAAAAACCTTAATTAAACTTTCACCAAAAGCGACCATCGTTACTCGTTTTGAAATACAATAAGTAAGGATTTCCGGCGACCTTATCGCTGGTTCGTCGAATCAGTGAACACCAAAATTACGGGATTTGAACTCAGTCTTACTTACATTTTCAATGCTTAAAACTTTGTCAGATCTATCTACCGTACTACTATAGATCTATCTATAAGTACTCAAGCAGTAATAATAAGTCAGTTATGCTGAAAACAATATGACAAAAATATTTTAAAACCAGAAACCATTTATAAAATTCTGTCTGTACCTATGTATCTCTCCCTTTTTGTTTTCGAATTAGGTTAAAACTACTAGACTCATTTTACTGAAGTGCGGATTTCACTGTTCGGTAACCTAGGTTTTGGCTTACATCTGACTTAAACCCGCGTTGAATTGATTTTTAACAAATTTGGTAGGTACAAGAACATAAAAGGTCCTGGAATAATACGTGGACATAGCCACGGGGCGCAGCTATTAATTTAATAAAATTGTAGCCTTCGTGCTGATGAAAGTTTTTCCACTGTAATAGACTATGGCGCATTAACCTCTTCATGTGAACGCTCACCGTTGCTCGTACTTGATTTCTGTGTACCGAGGGCAGACTGAATTCCACTGTTAAGTCTTTTAAAACCTATTTTCCGGTCCATCCGTTTGGGATCTACGTTGCCACAGACAGACACAGTAACATAGAAAGTCAAAGAATTTAAACTTATTCCACCCCTCTTTTACTTCCGAGTAAAAAAAAAGCCACATTTGAATTCCTAAATCTCAATAAAACCCCTTTTATAATCACACGTCGTTGAAATCCTTCTTTCCGTACCATTTGACACGTTTTTTGACGACATTAGGAAGGTATCAGCCTTCACGCATCGGCACACACGTAAATGTGAGTGTTATTGAATCCATAAGACATTAGCAGGTGAAAATGATAGCGTGGGTATTTGGTTTTAAAGTTAAATGTTTGTTTTTAACATTTCATCATAAAATAAGCTGCTGAACAAGAATATAACATTTTAAAATTCGTGTCTGTCTTTATGTTTGTTCGCACATCACGTAAAAACTACTGGATCGATAGCGACGCGGTTTTCATTGTTGGATAGCTTATGTTTTTACTTTAAAACTGGGATATTTTATATCTCAATCCGATGAGTAGAAGCCGAGCAATCGATAAAAATATTTTTAACGGCTGAAGGAATTTTGATCAAATGTTGGTATATTGGTATTTTAGGTCCTGGAATAGCACAAAGAGTACTTTTAACCTACAGAACTTTTAACCTACCACACGTGCGAAGCCACGGGCATCAACTAGTAGAATCCATAAGACATTAGCAGGTGAAAATGATAGCATAGGGTAATATTAGCATAGGTTTTAAAGTAAAATGTTTGTTTTTAACAAACGTTTGTTGTAGAATTAATATTTTCTACAACACAATTTTATTGATACATTAACGATTACGGTATACATATATTGATGCTATTCATGTTTTTCTTTTCTGATATTTTTTCGATGCAAGCAAAAGAAAAGAAGAGAATATAACTTGCAAAGTATCGCTGTCACTACAACAGCTAATACAATGACACAAGTAGCTATCACCAGTACTAGATCCATTTCGAAATAGTTCCAGTAGGAGATGAGAGCGGTAGGGGCCCGCAGGTGCCGCGCCCCTTTATGTCGGATGACGTGCTCGGCCCACCACACCGCGCGCTCCAGCGCGGGCTGCGGCTGGTCGCGCAGCAAGCTACGCAGGGACACTATGTTGCGCCGGTAGCTGAAATATTAGAAAAAGAAGAGTCTATAGAACCCTCGTCCAAACAAAAAGAAAAGACTTATCTACCCCTTAATGTGATTAAATACGATTTCAATATATTTTTTTGCATTTATTTGTTTCATTATTTAACTCCGCTTAACTAAAAAGTCTTCGTTTTTCAAAAAAATTCAATACTTTTAACGTTATTTATGCGCTGAAAATATGACACATTGAAAATGCTTTTTTCAAAAACCAAAATATTTATTTATAATATGATACGTAAAAGCGTGATTATATTATATTCAAACAATTGAAACAAATAACATAAAGTTTCACCAAAATTTTCGGGTGGAAAGTACTTTCCCCTTAAACACCAATTCTATCAAAAGCTATACTATTAAAACTAAAACTCACGACCAGCAACTCTCTCCCTCTATCGCTCGTATTGGGGATCGGGAGTAGGAGGTGGAAATATCAATAACTTTACTAATTACCTTCTTTGCGAAGATCACCTAGAGTGACTATCCTCAAGAATATTTTTAAAACGGGCTATTATAAAGTACTGTACATAAAAAAGTTGGACAACCTATAGGCCGTTATATTAGGTGACTTTAAGCATTGTTTTCTCACCTGTCATCGTCTAAGAATGATGAGGTGACTTTGAGCATTGTATTCTCACCTCTCATCGTCTAAGAATGATGAGGTGACTTTAAGCATCGTATTCTCACTTGTCATCGTCTAAGAATAATGAGGTGACTTTAAGCATCGTATTCTCACCTCTCATCGTCTAAGAATGATGAGGTGACTTTCATTTCTTACTTTAAGCGTTGTTTTCTCACCTGTCTTCGTCTAATAATGATGAGGTGACTTTCATTTCTTACTTTAAGCATTGTTTTCTCACCTTTCATCATCTAAGACAGTGTTGATAGCTGTTAACATTTTATCTTCAGTAACTGATTCTACATCAAGTCTCAGCCCAATCTTGAGGCAAACGTATTGCTCTACATTGTACCACTGATCTCCAAGCAGTGGCATTCCTATAAGAGGAACTCCAGCGGCTATAGCATCCTCTGTTGACTGAAGACCTCCTTGTGTTATAAATAGCTTAATTTTCGGATGCCCTGTGAAATTATAAAATATTAGCCACCAAAAAAATACATTTTGGAACGGAATACAATTTAAAAGTATAAATGACAGAGATCCTCGGGTGACCTAACAAACTCTGACACCAGAGGCCAGCGCTAACAAAATGCTAGCAATCGGTATTTTAATATTTTCCTTACGAAGAACATCCGTTTGCGGTATCCATTTGAATATTTTTATATTTTTGTTAATATCTGGCAGTTCATCAGTGTCCCACTTTAACAATACATCGCAAGGTAACTGTGAGAAAACTTTCAAGATGGTTTCTATCATTTCTTTTGGCAGCAATGACGGGAATACACTAGTTCCGAAGCTTACATAAATAACTCCATTTTTCGAAGAATCTAAATACATTTGAAGATCCTGTAAAATGTAACATATTATGAATTAGTGAAGGTACTTATTTATAAACACATTTCTTACTAAATTAAGTTAAAGTATGTAGTTAACTTGAAACAGTTGATTTACTTTTGGCAGAACTTCTGTTGATAATTTCGGATATATTCCTCCTAAATATACCATATTACCAGGCACAGGACGATTATTATCCCAGAGGTGATGTTCTGCTACAAAAACCATTTCTACATTCTTTTTTAATTCACTCAAAGGAGGAATATCTGACCCAAATTTGGTTTTCAAAAACTCATTTTCTCCTTTTTCGAAAGCTCTTATTGAGATTTCAAACTTGTAATGCTTAAACAATTCGTATACTTTCTCCCAAAGTGTTAGGTTGCTCAATCTTTGATGAATTATTGTAGGGTAGAGTAGTGGATGCGTTGCAGTTCCAGTATATTCATTAAACATTTCTATCGTACCAAAAGTACTGTACAAAATAACAGGAGCTTTAAAAATATGAGAAAATATTAAAGCAGGCCGGTTGCAAGCTTCTAATATCAGCAGATCAAATGCCTGGTTTTTATCGTTGATGAGTGCTTGAACTTGTTCCGTTGCTATTTCTGCCTCAAAAATCTTTAGAAATAAACGAAAGTAATCTATGACTTGAGTGAGTAGATCATCATTTCTGCCAGTCACTGTTTTAACAAAACTAAGATTTTTCGCCGCATAAGCCGCATCGTGCACATCAATTTCTGTGAGATTTTCTGGGGCTTTTCCTTTAGAAAATGCTGGATCTGATGTTATGACAACGACATCATGACCACGTCTCGCCAGTTCTTGAGTAAAATCACGGATTGCAATTTGGTGACTAATAGCAGGCGCTGGTATAAAGAATAATATTCTAGCTGCTTGATTTTGTAACACTATTGCACAAAAAACTAGAAGAAAATTACAAGGTTTACTCATCTTATTAATTTTATTTATGATTGCGTTAGAAGTAGACCTTGTCTGAATAACTCTTGAATAATACAAACAAAAACATGGTGCAATTTCAATTTTATACAATGTAAAACCAATTTTTATTATTATCTTATCTGATACAAATTTACATACCTGAGTATTCTAAGGTTCACTAATTTCAATAATAAAAAATATGAATATCTTTATTTAAATACACTTACGTTCTTCTAATAACATATTGTAGGTTGTCGGTACTGTAAGATAGTTGTTTTTAATACCCACTGCTCTACTGGACGGATTTTGATGCACTTTGGCACAGTCATAATTTATGTTATGGGTGAACATTGAAGATCCTTTTTATCGTGAAAAAATTGAGGGTTCCTGCGGGATAGTGGTCCAAATTCTGTACATCAAAGATATTTTGTAAATTTTTTTGGAGGCTGTTCTATATTCGTACTGAAGCCAAAACTGTTTTAATTTTTTATTTTTGTGTGTTGTCTGTCTGTCTGTCTGTCTTTAGCTGGGACGCGCATCACGCCAAAACGACTAAATGAATTCAAATGAAACTTGGCATGATTTGAGCTCATACTACGAGATAGGACATTGGATACTTTTCATACCGGTAAATTAAAGGATCCCCGTAGGATAGGGGTATTTTATTTGGAGTTGGTATTCGTGTTTTACGGTTCTAGGTTACTTCCGTATTTCCAAATTCTGTACACTAAAGATATTTAGTAAAATTTTTTTTTGAGTCTTTTTTATTATTCGTACTGAAGCTAAAACTTTTTTTTTGTCTGTTGTTTGTCTGTCTGTCGGTCTGTCCGTGTCTTGGACATGCATCCCGCCGAAATTACTGAATGAATTCAAATGAAACTTGGCAAGATTTAAGTTCATACTACGAAGTAGGACATTGGATACTTTTCATACCGGTAAATTAAAGTGCCCCCACAGGATTTTATTTGGAGTTGGTATTGTTTTACGGTTTACAGTTACTTCCGTAGTTCATGTCTAGGATACTCAAGGAATATTCCTCCAAATTTCAAATACCTAGGTCCACCGGTTGTAACGTCTTACTTCATCTCACGTTGTTTTTATTCCGTTTAGTCGAGTTTTCACGTAGTATCAACAAAATAAGTCCACCTTCACAATAAAATAAACAGTCGATATTAAACAAAGAAATACGTAACCTTAAAATGTCTATGTGTTGTCAAGATTTTAAGTAATTCTTGTCTTTGAGTTAGTATGACCATTCTACACGTTATGTAATCTACAATCGTAAACAGAAGTTTAACTAAGCCAATACGACTTGTTGCACCGCTAAAATTGCACCGCTAAAACTGCACCGCTAAAACTGCACCGCTAAAGCTGCATCGCTAAAACTGCACCGCTAGAACTGCACTGCTTAAACTGCACCGCTAAAACTGCAGCACTCGGAATATTCTGCAATAACGGATTTCCCTAATACACGGGAATTCCGTGTACCGCCCTCGCTGTGCGAAATAGCACCGAGGACAGCCATCGCCGTTGCTGATCCTGGCTGCCTACTACTCCGCACTGCTCCTTGAAGATGAGGCCTACCTACCATCTTCCGCCGGACTACGTAAAAAGGGGAGTACTGCGCTACGGAAGTGGAAATAATTTAAATCTTAAGGTCGAACCACAACCTCATAAATTTGCCCTCCTTCAGAGATATTAGAGTCATTCATTTTCTTTCTTTTTTAACTTAAATTCACTATAATTTTATTATAATTTAAACTTCATTTGTTATTTTTTTTATTAAATCTTGTACTTTGATCATTAACACCTTAGTTTCATTTTTGTTTAACTACCACATTAGGTATGTAGAAACTAAGGGTGGCTTAACGGCACACGGTTTAGGCTAGGCGTTGTCTGCCATGACTGACAGACAACGCCCGGCCTAACGCCCAGCCTAGTCAGTAGGTATGTCACGGTACTGTTTTATAGGCATGATTAAAACAATGTAATAATACACATATTTTTATTATTCTGCCCAAATGTGAAGGGCATCTATACCTTTAATAAAGCAGTAAGTACCAAAAAAACTGTAAAAGGAAGATATTTCAAAAAAGAACTAGGGTACTCAAAATAAGCTACTTTAAAAAAACATTTTGTTAGTCTGTTAACTTCTGGAATAGTAATAGAGTTATTTTAACCTAGAGAAATGGCCACGCGTGCAAAGCCGCGGGTACAGCTAGTATTTCAATAAGATTGGCTGTTGCGATCTCACTGGTAAAGACTACTTCACAACCAGGTCAGACCAGGGGACTGAACACTACTTGATGGCTTGTAGAAGCGGTTGTAACAACAATCAAAATTCTAGCCGTTTTAATAATACGAGTATTTAACATTATATTCATAAAATATGGAAATATTTTTTTCCATACATCCTCTGACCTAACATAATTATGTGAGTAATAGTATGAGGTACGAGTTAAATTAACTTAGAATTCGTTTTTAATCGACTTCAGAAAAGGAGACGGTTATATGTTCTTCTTTTTTTGTTTGAAAGGGTATACTCTCCTGGTGGTCGCATATAAAATCTTTTTTTTTTTTTTTTTTTTTATTACTGACTAGGCAATCGTTTGACCACAATCTCACCTGATGGAAAGCGATGATGTGGTCGAAGGTGTAGCACGCTTGGCTAGTAGACATAATTAAATAGTACCAGACAATACCATAATTACCATAATTGATTAGTAGTAGTAGTTTAGTAGACATAATTAGTAGTAGTTATATGGTTAGTATCATAATTGGTTCAGCAGTTTTTCAAAAATAAATAGTTTTCTTGAGTAAATTCATTCGATTTTGTGTTTTATATTGCCTTTATTTTGTGTTTATCTCTAAGATTTCGGAACCGATTTAGATGTTTGTTTTTTTATTCAAAAAGGTAAACTTTTCGTGTAGTCCCATATAAAATTCATTAAAATTGGTTCAGTAGTTTTATCAGAAAATCTTTTTTTTTTATATAGTTTATGTTCTCTAATATCTTGAGATTTCTGAACCGAATTAGATGATTGTTTTTACTTGAGTAAGAAGACCTCTAGTGTGGTACTGTATAAATTTCATCAAAATTGGTTTCGTAGCTTTAAAAAAGCTTTAAATTAATTCACTGTGTTATAATGTTTAGGACTGGATTGCAAGTCAATTTTGAACAATTTGAGGGCGTCCAAAGATGCTGAAGTTTTGCACATGGGTGTAATTCTGATGACAATTAAAAACTACAGTAGTAGTAGTAGTAGTAGTCAAAGGAACTACAAAATTGGATGATGGAATCCTTTCGAGTTTGGGCTCATTTGGTTTGTCTTGATAAGATCATGTCTGGTTTTATGTGCTGTCAAGGGTCTGATGATGGAGCCGGAAGGTAGTCACAGGAAATCAACAACAAAATGATAGAACCCCCTTCGTGTTTGGGCTCATTTGGTTTGTCTTGATGAATTCTCTGGTGTTATGTGGTATTCAGGGTCTGATGATGGAGCCAGAAGGTAGTCACAGGAACTCAACACCAAAATGACGGAACCATTTCGAGTATAGGCTCATTTGGTTTGTTTTGATGAATTGTGTAGTTTTATGTGGTATCCAGTGTCTGATGATGGTGCCGGAAGGTAGTCACAGGAACTCAACAACAAAATGATGGAACCCTTTCTAGGTTGTGCACATTTGGTTTGTCTTGGTGAGTTCTCTGATTCTATGTGGTATCCAGGGATGATGGAGCTGGAAGGTAGTCACAGGAACTCGACAACAAAATGATGGAACCCCTTCGAGTTTGGGCTCATTTGGTTTGTCTTGATGAGTGCTCTGGTGCTATGTTTTCAGGGTCCGATGATGGAGCCGGAAGGTAGTCACAGGAATGCAACACCAAAATGATGGAAAATTGACAAAACTAATTCAGTTGTTAATATAATGTAGGTTTATTCAACCTTGGATTTAATTTAACAACGCTTTGAGTCTAAAGTGAGTGAGTGTCTACTATTTTCTTTGGCATATATTCTTTCCGATGTTTGCTTAGGCCACTAAAAATTAAAAAATTCAATATTATTCCAAAAAAAACGCCTGCATAATTAAAATGTTATTTTGTAAACAACCACTAAAATGAATAAAATAATTACAACTAAGCCCGAACAGTATCTTTTTTTCGAAATTACTAACTTAATAATAATGCATAAATACAACATAAGATAAGAAAGAGTTTTTTGAAGGCGGTGCAATACAATACAATACAATACACGAAACGCAGAAGAGACAAAACAAGAGACTAACACGAGCAGATTTTGACGTTCACGCGTTCACAAACCGATTGACACGAATACAGCAATCTAGTAAATGATAAAGTTTTTGTAGATAATTACTTTAAAAGCTTATTATTTTATATAGCACGTCAAGCCGTTTAAGACATTATCTTTTTGAAGAAGCTCAACCATATTAATAACTATGGCTCCGCTGGGCACCGCCTTCAAAAAACTCTTTCTTATCTTATGTTTTATTTATGCATGATTATTATGTTGGTAATCTCGAAAAAGTAATACAGTTCTGGCTCAATTGTAATTATTTTATTCTTTTTAGTGGTTGTTTACATAATAACATTTTTAGTATGAAGGATTATTTTTTTTCGGAAAAATATTGTATATATTAGAATAAATAACATATACGGCCAGTAATAAATCTGGTTGAAAATACTGTTCAAATACTTCCGAATACTGAACAAAATAATATAAGTTTAAGGATTAAGCCAACACTATCATCGACAAAAAATTAAATTAAAATTAAATTTGGCTATATCCCATTTGCAGAACCTCTAATTAAACCTACTCAAAAGTGACATTTCGGAAACTTTTTCCTTTCCGTGCAAATAGTGTCTTTTGATGAACTTTTCGGGTCACTTTTTGTTGAAGTTACTTGTCAGTGTGCATTAATATGTATCTTCATCAAAATAAGTAATTGAATAACATTATATTTTAACAATACGACCACATTAGCGCGGGAAAAACATAAAATAACTATACAACTACGAGCTGTGACTTACTCCAGGATTCCGTACATCTAAGACCTTACCTAAATAGTCGCAAGACTTATACTCGTATCATGAAACGCAAAAATACGTTACTTTGTCATTGAACATTTTATGTTTTATGTCTACAAGTTCTTAGTATGTCTTGTAAATTACTTAATTCTAAACTAAGTTTGAAGTTTGTAGGTCACACATTTTTTCGAGAATCGTTACGAAATTTGTCATGTCTACATCGTGTGGAACAAATTTCAGTTAGGTGCAGCTTAATTTTAATAGATTTGAGTGTCGATTCAATTTAAGACTTCGCCTAAATATTAAAACAATTTTTGAGGGTTATTGACAAGATTAAAAAATGAGTCACATCAAACCATGAAATAAGTTTGTGTAAAAAGGTAAATTAACAACACTTTGCAAATGTCAACATCACAAACACCCGAGAACAAATATGTCTGACCCGTAATCTCCTGCAAAGAAACCAGCATGGCTAATCACTAATCACCTGAATAAAGTCACATATAGTGGTCTAGTATGTAATAAATCCTACGAATATATCGTAAAAGCAAAAGTATTCGTGTGAGTAAATTTGTTACCACTCAGATCCGTAAGGGCTGAATGAATTTTGGTGAAACTTGTGGATTTTGAGGCACGTTTACGTTTCCTACGTATTAACTGTATTTATAACATTAGTTTTATAAATGCAAATAGAATACTTTAGCTTTGTTAGGATGTCTCTTAACGTAAACAGTTTGGTGCAAAATAAAGGTGACGCTTGTTTTACCTAAATTTTGAGGCTTCTGTACGTCCGAATGAAAAAACGAAACCCTGATACCTCACTCGTATGTCTGTCTGTCCGTCTATCACAGCCAATGTCTTAAAGTAATATGGTAAATCTCTCAATATTGTGAGATAATCTGTTTCATCTTACTGAAAGCCTGGAAAGGGCTCCACACGAGTTCAACTCGCACTTGTACGGTGTTTTGAACCATTTTAGAGCGATTTACGTTCTCATAATTTGTAATCCGAGCAACGAAGGTATTTAAACCTTTTTTTTTTAAACAAAATCTCCATTCGTATGGATTTCGATCGAAAACTTATTTTACTTTTTACTGAAATCCCCACTGGTGGGAAATCCCCACTGGTGGGAACCCGCTTGTTTCAGGAATGTAATCCAATGGAAGGATCATTTTACCAGCTTATTTGTTCCCCGATAACTGTAATCTGGTAATGTTTTACTCGAGAGTGAATAGATTATTTTAGGCAAGCATGCTCCACCGTGTTTCGTTACTTACATGGAGGCTGCAGTCAAATGCTATTTTATTCCGCAGTAAATTGAACTCTCAAGAGAACTGAACCCTAAAAATTCACACAAAGTTTAGGTTCGGTAACTAAACTTTATCTCATGAAGTTTTTTGGGGTTTGTTTTTTCATCCATTGGTAGCATTATTTATTTTTGTAAACAGTACAAAACACTGAGAGTGGATGAATTACTATGAACACTTGTGTGCTTTAAAATAAATTGCAATTAAAAAATAATTTCCTAAATAGTAAAGATTTCTGGAACTTGTTGATTTGTGTGTCTTTGACATACATACCTCAGTGTCAGTATCAGTGTACTTTATAGTCAATTTCAAAGAAAATTTTATAATCTACAATACATATAGGCATAGCAGCTAACAGACACTAAAATTGACTTAAAACTCAATACAAACGTACAATGTCCGTAAATAATTTGATTTTATTAATATTTTATGCTAATGTGTTGTTTGCTAAAGCAGCTAGAATATTAGTTGTTGTTCCTACCGCTGCAATAAGTCATCAAATAGTGTTCCGTCCCCTAACTCAAGAACTAGCGAAACGTGGTCACGAAGTAATTGTTATTACAACTGATCCATCGTTCCCCAAAGGAAAAACACCAAATAATCTTACAGAAATTGACATACACGATGTCGCATACAATGCAAAAAGTATCGGGTTTGCTGAATTTGCAACTGGCAGTAAGCATAATTTATTCATCCAAATAACATCATTTTATAAACTATTTCATACCATGTTTGAAGCAGAAATAAAGACAGAGGAAGTCCAAGCAATCCTTAAATATCGGGATGATTATTTTGATTTGCTGATTTTAGAAGCTTGTGTAAGACCTGCTCTGATATTCTCTCATATATTTAAAGCTCCAGTTATATTATATAGTTCACTTGCATCCTTTGACATGATCAATGAATATACCGGACCAGCAATGCATCCACTGATCTACCCTACTGTTCTTCATCAAAGGGTAAATAATTTATCGCTGTGGGAAAAGGCATACGAATTATACAAACATTACGTGCTTGAAAGGTCAATAACAGCTCTGGAGGTAGAAGGAGATGAACTGCTTAGAAAATATTTTGGTGCTGATGTCTCTCCTATAAGCGAACTCAGGAAGAACGTTGATATGGTATTCTTAACGGAATATCACATTTGGGACAACAATCGTCCTGTTCCACCTAGTGTACTTTATTTAGGTGAAATATATCCAATGGATTCCACTAAAACATTACCTAATGTACGTATTTTTTTTATTTAAAGTTGTCTTGTACCCTGGTAAACACGAAATTATTGAGATGTTTTTTTTCTTTACAGGATCTTAGAAAGTATTTAGATTCTTCGGCACATGGAGTCATATTAATGAGTTTTGGCACAAATGTAAACTGTTCAATGTTGCCCCAAGAAACAGTTCAAACTTTCATCAGAGTATTCTCAAAGTTACAATACGGCATTCTATTAAAATGGGATACAGACGAATTACCTGGAAGTACGGAGAATGTGAAACTATTCAAGTGGCTACCTCAATCAGAGCTTCTGCGTAAGTGATATGGGATTTAGCATTAGCCATCGATCTTCTTAGACATAGGAGAGTGAAACAATCCTTATCCATACCTACAATGTTTATTTTGTTTTTACAGGTCATCCAAAAATAAAGCTGTTCATAACCCAAGGAGGCCTCCAATCTACAAGTGACGCAATTAGCGCTGGCGTCCCCCTGATTGGGATGCCAATGCTTGGAGACCAGTGGTACAATGTGGAACAATACGTCCGACTGAAAATTGGCCTGCTGCTGGATATGGAATCAGTTACTGAAGAAAACATGCTATTTGCTATCAAAACTGCTATTGAGGATGAAAGGTAATTTCTTTAATAGAGAAAATAATTCAAAGATCTTTGTTTATGAGAACTTATCTTGAATCAGTTATTTATCCCAGAAACGCTGTAATATTTGCTGCTCTGCTCCAAGGCGCCACCCGTAGTTTTCCCGTTATCCCACATGAGATAAAAAAGTAGTCTTGGTCCATTTGGAATAGAGCTTAGCATCTTAGTATTCGTGAAATATTTTTTAAATTAGGTTAACTATTTATGAGTTCATCCATTACACAAAAACAACAAACATACAAAAATTAAATATTTTCTCTTTATATTAATATTAGTTCAGTTCAGTTAATGTACATCATCGTACGATTTTTATGTACGGTAGTCACAAATAATAATCACAAATTTCAGCGGTAATAAATGGCAACTTAAACGATAAGTGTGACAAAACGGTGTGACCACGAGTCCGTCGCCAAATAAGGCGTTGATCATAAGGCTTCTTCTTAAAGAATAAATCTATGATTTCAGCTACCGGCTCAACATAATGTCCCTGCGTAGCTTGCTGCGCGACCAGCCGCAGCCCGCGCTGGAGCGCGCGGTGTGGTGGGCCGAGCACGTCATCCGACATAAAGGGGCGCGGCACCTGCGGGCCCCTACCGCTCTCATCTCCTACTGGGACTATTTCGAAATGGATCTAGTACTGGTGATAGCTACTTGTGTCATTGTATTAGCTGTTGTAGTGACAGCGATACTTTGCAAGTTATATTCTCTTCTTTTCTTTTGCTTGCATCGAAAAAATATCAGAAAAGAGAAACATGAATAGCATCAATATATGTATACCGTAATTTTTAATGTATCAATAAAATTATGTAGTAGAAAATATACCTACACTAATTAATAGGTTGAAAGGGATATGATTGTTTTTTTTTCAATAGACCACAGAATGTCACCATAAAATGATTAGAACTAAGATTATGATATAACTATCGCCAAGGATCTTGAGCCCTGACCTTTATCTGCGCTGATGTAAATTTTTTGGGTAGGTATCATTAGCGGTGCGAGGTGAGGGTGATTCAATTACGCGATTGGAGTGCGTTCTTGACGTCAGTCGGGATTGGTCCACTGCAACACGTCACGCTCACGCGTCAATAATACCTGAGTACACTTCCGTGCAGTTTTACTGGCACAACTTATTTGGAAATTGTTTTTTTGAATTAGGAATGTATGTTTATCCGTTATCTAGTGCCCATATTATTATTATTGGTATCCTAGTTTGGGGCTAGGTAATTGGTGTGGAATTGTCCCAAATATATTATTATTATTATTAAAATAAAGTCACTACACATGTGACTAAATAAGAGGCTAGATAAAATTAACAGCTAAGTGGCTATGAGCAATAGCTATGAGGACACAAATGTACAGTACTATACTAGGTAATTTTGTTCTACATTCATCCTTCAAAACTGGTCCGGCCTCCCTACAAACAGTTAAAACGGTGTCTGCTTAATATTTATGAGGTCGCAAAACGCATCAGCCAGCGGTTTGTTAAATAACGTTGTTTTTAAACGACTCGGCGACGGGGAGCGAAACCCTTTAGGCTACAACCCGCAATCCGAATAGAGAATAGGGTTGTCATGCTCAGAAGTTAATTATGACTACAACGATCACAACAAAACATCATTAAATCCATACCAATATATAAAAGTGAAACGTTGTGTGTTTATTTGTTTGTTTGGGGAGCTTTCACGCCAAAACAGCTGATCCGATTTTCATGAAACTTTGTAAATAGATACTGTACAATACAAGACACTAACATGGGATACTTTTTATCCCAGAAAATAGTAAGTTAGAAAACGGGAAAACTAGAAAATGCCAATTACTCATTGTAAAGAACGGTTGCAATGTAAACGAAATATTAACAAATCTGTCAAAAAGCATCAAGAGCGTTAATGCTATACATTGGCATTGGTTTTTAATATCCTAGAAGAACATTGGATGCTTTTTAACCGACTATGGCGCAGCAAAAAGGAGGGTTATGATTTTAACCAGTATGTATGTATGTATGTATGTGGGTGAGTATGTTCATCTGTTCCCTCATAACTTCTATACTACTTATCATAATATGACAAATGAGATATCGTTGGAAGCGTCTTCATTGTCCGCTGGTTAAAAGTTATGTGACATTACATTAAATTGAATATGGTGCCCTCTAAATGACAAAAAGGTAAGCAATTTTTTTTTGCCTTGTTTGGTATCAAATGAAAGAGCATAAGTAGCACATTTCGTTCTTTTTTTAATTTTGGTTATTTCGTTGAATGACGAGACGGGCAGGTCGCTCGCCTGATGGTAAGCGTCACGCCTGTCCATAACAGTTGCAGTGCCACCCAGAACTTTGGTTGCAAAGTCTTGCGCGTCACTGCACTGCGTTCGTCACCCTGCGACATTGGTTGTTAAGTCTCATTAACTAGTAATTTCGCTGGAAACATTGCCCTTCAAACCGAAACACAGAAATGTTCACACAGTACTGCTTGGCGGTAGAATATCTGACAGTATATTATAACCTCAAAATAATTGAAATAAAAGTAAAAATATTCATGTAAGTCACAAACAAGAATATTCAAACGTTTTATAAATTTAATACTTTAGGGCCGTAGTAGTGCGATATAAATTTATCAGTATTTAACCAAGTCTAACAGTATGCCCGAAATAAAATAATAATACGTCAAGGCCAAAACCTGGAAGATCTGATCATCTGCGCGAACGTTGAGCAGAACCGATCGCGTGGTAGATCCCCGATGCGATGGTCAGACCAGCTTAAGGAAAACAAAATGTCCAAGTACGAAATAATAGTCCAAATGGCCACAGACAGGAACCGATGGAGACGCCTCATAAACAACTAGAATAAGAATGGTGATCGCGATCATCAGCCAGGAAGGATCGCCTATAGAGAGAGAGAACCAAGTAGGGAAAGCGCACTCCCCCGGCTCTAAAGTTTTAATTTTCTAAAACGTTTGAATGTTTTTGTTTGTGACTTTTTAGCCCACTAAGACCGTAATCAGGTTTTAATTCTTGAACTTATATTTTCATTTCGCGATAAACTGTAGTGCACGCATGAAGTCGCGGGCGAAAGCAAGTATGAAATATTGAGTGAAAGGAGAAATTGCTGAGCAATATGAAACGTGAACTAGTGGCGTAAACGACTTTTTAACGTTTCCAGCTTTGGGTCTTCGACATCAAAATGTATACCCACTGTTGTAGATTATTATGTAAGTAGGTTCTGCTTATCACCATAACATTCTTCTTATGGTAATAAGCAGAACCTACTTAAGTAGGTTCTGCTTATTACCATAAGAAGAATGTTCAAGTAAAATAAGAAACGTAATCATAAAAAGATAAAATCAGTTCTAGCAATACCTGTAAAATTCTGTCCTAGCTACACCACCCTTCGTGAGTAGGTATATAGTATACGTCATCCGCGCGGACTACTGTTTATCGCGAAAAAAAGCAACCTATGTTCTTCTTCAAGGATATTAAAAACCAATACACAAGTAGGTATAGCACCACTACGTAATATTATTAGGTACTAGCTGTACCCGTGGCTTCGCACGTGTGCTCTTTTCTTTAATTCAATTACACCAATTTTTAAATCAAACACTAAGCTATCTAACAATGAATACCGCATTGCAATCGGTCCAGTAGTTTTTACGTGGTGCGTGAACAAACAAACATACAGACAAACAGACAGAAAGACACGATTAAAATTGTTATTTTTGTTTAATACATTTTTTAAGCTCCCTAGTATTTTTTTTTTTTTTTCTTCTTTCTACAGCCTTTTTCGTACCTATTGCTTTATTATAAGTATACATATATGACTGTGTCAATTTGCATCAAGAAATGCGTCCAGTAGTGTCAGCGTGAGAAGTGTTCTTTTTAATAACTTTCAATCCCTATCTTACGGAAACCTTTTAATTTTTCGGGATGAAAAGTATCCAATGTCCTAAATCGTAGTATGAACTCAAATCATACCAAGTTTCATTTGAATTCATTCAGTAGTTTCGGTGCAATGCACGGTCAAGATACGGACAAACAGACAAACAGACAGACAAAAATAAAAAATAAAACAGTTTTGGCTTCAGTATCGAATACAAAGAACCATCCAAAAAATATTATTTATTACTTCAATATTAACATAACTTTGGACCCATATCTCAAAGAAACCCTTTACTTTTTTCGGGATAAAACGTGTCCTCAATTTTAACCCATCATATAAATTAAAACGGTGCGTTGCATCAAAACCCGTCCATTAGTTTCAGCGTGATACGTGTTCTTTTTAAACGACTTCAGAAAAGGAGACGGTGATATGTTCAACTGTATGCATGTGTTTTTTTTTGTTTGTCTGTCCATATCTCCGTCAATTGAGGACCTTTTTTAAAAATTCTTTTTTGTTTGATACTTTCCAGGTGGTCCAATATAAATTGTATCAAACTTGGTTCAGCAGCTTTTCGAGAATTAATAGTTTTTTTGAGTAAATCCATTTAATTTTGTGTTTATATTGACTTGATTTTGAGTTTATCTCTAAGATTTCTAAACTGATTTAGATGGTTGTTTTTAATCGAAAGGGTAAATAAACTTTCTGTGTAGTCCCATATAAACGTGTCCTCAATTTTAACCTATCATATAAATTAAGACGGTGCCAAGTTGCATCAAAACCCGTCCATTAGTTTCAGCGTGGTACGTGTTCTTTTAAATAAGTGTCATTCTTTATCCTGCGAACACCCATTAATTTTTCGGGATATAAAGTATCCTATGTCCTACTTCGTAGTATGAACTCAAATCATACCAAATTTCATTTGAATTCATTAAGCATTTTTGTCGTGATACGCTGCCAAGGTACAGACAGACAGACGGATAGATAGATAGACAGACAGACAATAATAACAATAATACCGTTTTGGCTTATAAGTATTGAACATAGAATTGCCTCCAAAAAAAAATTACAAAATATCTTCAATTTACAGAATTTGAGACATTATCCCGCAGGAACTCTTTATTTTTTCGGGATAAAAAGTATCTTCGATGTTTACCCATTATATAAGCTATGACTGTGCCAAGTTGCAACAAAATCCGTCAAGTAGTTTCAGCGTGATACGTGTTCTTTTAAATAACTTTCAACGCCTATCCTGCGGAAACCTTTTAATTTTCGGGATTAAAAGTATCCTATGTTTTATTCCAGGGTATAATCAATCTCCATTCCAAGTTTCATCAAAATCCGTTCAGTAGTTATTGCGTGAAAGCTCCCCAAACAACAAACAAATAAACAAACAGAAAACGTTTCACTTTTATATTTTGGTATGGATTGTGGCAACCCTGCCCTACAACAGCTAAACAGTAGCGTACCCACGCAAACCGCTTTACAGATTCATCTTCTCGAACAATCTTCGCTAACTGATTTATTGACTACACCGACGACGCGGACTCCCGTGAGAAAGGACCAATCGTTTTTTTTTTCTCGGTGGTGTTTTGGGAGATTCATATCCAGCAGAAGACAAACACGGGGTTAAGATGATTTATTTTGTATTAACTATAATAATTTATCATCTATCTATCTGTTTATACATATAATAAAGCAGTAAGCAAAAAAATATATTTACAAATAAGATAATAAAAATATATACCTAGTATAGGGTACTTCGAATAAACTACTAAACAAGAATATTACATTTTCCTTTATGTTTGTTTGTCCGTTCGCGCAGCACGATAAGACTACTGCACCGAATGCGATACGGTTTTCACTGTTCGTTTTGACTTAAAATCTCGTGTACTTGGTATCTCAATATGATGAGTAGAAGCCACTTGGCTTTTGAGGAAATTACATATTGTCCTGGAATAACACATACGTTACTTTCAACCCACCGAAATAACAACGCGGGTGAAGCCGCGGGCACAGCTTGTGTTTAATATCATGTAAACTCGTTGTATAATACATTTATCAGAAAAAAACAAACATTTTACCACGTATAGGCTAAATAACATCACAGCAGTTGTCGAAGTTAAAATAGGATCTGGTATTTGCATATTCCAATCTCGGAGAGCCTCGGGCGAGCGGGCGGAGTCGGGTGCGCGATATTAGCGTAGAGGTACGTGAAAATATTGTATTTTGCAACAAATTGATGGTAAACCAGTTCCGTGGGAGTTTTGCAGCATTATAAAATTTTCAATTGTTTCTAAAATAATCTTTGGGAGATGTTTTGTGAGTCTTGAGATTTTGATCTGAGCTTTGTTTATAATTACGTAAATTATAAATTAGTACTTTTTAAAAACATTTTAATATTTTTTGTAATAATCTGTTTATAATTAAATAACAAATTGGTAGTTGAAAAACTTTTTAACCTCTGTATAGAAAGTCAAATTATTACATCATTTTAGGCAGACATAGATAAACTTGAACAACAGAGTGTATGTTAATCAAGTGAGCATGCCATATTATTTGTACCTACATAAATTTTTAGCACTTCTACTGTAACATGACTGCAAAAAATAAAAGGAAAATATTTAATATTCTCCTCCGATAACAGATTATGTGATTATTGTCTTTATTCCTTAGTTTTCATGCAAACGGATTTCAGTCACTTTAATCCTCACCTTTCGTGGAGAGCAAGGATAATAGCTATGTCACGGAGTACTCTGATGTATTCTGTGCTATGGCGAAAGATTATGATTGTCGATTGAAGAATACATACAAGCAGCGTCAGTAGGCTTTCAGTAAAATAATGAAATGCCACCCGCTCTCTACATGTGCCGACGCCTTCAACACTTAGAAACCTAAAGCAACCTTTCAACATGGCCCGAGAAAATTCCGCCCAACAGGGCGGCGAATGGCGCGTCGCATCGCCCGGGAAGGGTTAGGCAATTAAACAGATTTACATCGCTTACTCGCAATAATGGCGGTAAAAATTTGCATGAAAATGCGGAGTGGATGTCGGTTTGTTTATCGACAGTTTGGGGTAATGAATGATCGGATGTAGGTTGTTTTACAATAGGTGGATGTTGTTTAAAAATAATTGAAGATCAGTTAAACTTTGAAAAATGCCCTTTAGTTCCCGATAGGAAAATCATGGTAAAAACTTGTGTGGTAAAGCACTATGCACTAGTCTAAATAAGAAAAAAAAAGTTGAAGTTTGCAAGTATTTAATTTATGGAATATGATAATTGAATCTCTTCATCCAGGCGTCACTTCCATGTTGTTCACTGCTTAAGTTCTGATGAGTCACAAGAATAGACTTAAATAGAACAGGTAATTTTTTGTTTGCATCTGTAGAAATGTTTTATCGTTTTCTGCTCAATCTCTTAATTCCCATTTTCCAACTAAAGACTAGTTACGCTTGCTGGGCCATATCCTATGAATGTTGCACTAAACCAATTGTAATGTAACCACCAGAAATCAATGTTCCTTTACTTCATAAGATTTAAATCCTTCAAGTCAACAGTGAGAGGTTACAGGAAAACTATGTACTCTACCTTTTGGCATTATTCAGTGACCCAGTTTATGACCAAAACCTGCCTATGGGTAACATAAAGCCATCGAGCATCTGGCCAATTTCCTTTTTGGATAGACTTCTCTTAGAAAATGTCGCAGAATCATCAATTAGGTAACAAAGATACGAACAAAGTTTACAATTCAAGTGTAAATAATTAATAACAGTTCTTCCACGTTATAAACTTATTAATAAGTCCACCATTAATCTTCTGACAGACAGTACATCCCTGTTTAAACTAACGTCTTTTCCACCTCAGTAGCGCCGCTGAATCATATTGCGTTATGTAATGAAATGCGCCGAGGCTCCTAACGTACGCACTGGGTTTGAGAGACGCAGGTGTATTTTCTAAATAAAATTAAATTATTTCAGATCTTTCGAATGCGTAATTTTGTTAAAGTTTATGATGTCAGTTCAGTAGTATAGGTTCATTAAATTAAACATTTTATAACGGTTCTCGCGTTTTAATACTTACAAATTTTTGAGCATTTTGTAGTATTCGTGGTAATAGATAGACTGTATGCTTCTTCAAAACGTTCCCTATGCAAGCAGTAGTCACTCACAGTATTCAGAGAACTTGCATTTTGGCGTTGTTAAGTTAATAAATGCTATATAACTGTTATAATTTGTTTACATCAAAGGATTATAATCGCAAAACCCTATTAAAGTTAAGTCAGTAAATACCGTATACAGTTTAAAAAACTATAAAAAAACCATTTCATGAGTTTTAGATGGAAATTAGGTAGGTACATCAGAAAGATGGTAAAGTTAGGCCTCTTTTTTTTTATTCTACACAATAACGTTCAGCCAAATGAATTCACCTCCTCGACCTCATAATTATTATTTGGCTGAAATGCAATATTAATCAACGCAGCCAAGTGTAGCCAACTCGGATTTACTCTTCACTTATGGTCCATAAGCTATTATAAAAGCATCACACTACTCCGCGTGTTTCTTACCCAGTGAGTCTCCATTCCCATTAGCGGATGACGACTAGAACCACATCGATCATAGTCCAGTCAATTCATTACAACCACTCGGCGCAGATTGCGCGATCAGTAACGCAGGTTATGTATTGCTATGTCAAAGTTAAATGGCATTATAGTCGCTTGACGGGTTAAATTTCAGATTTAAAAGCTTAGCCTGGCAGAATTGCTGTTACACTATTTGTAATGTCATAATTTATACTAAAAAACACGTCGTATTAACTGAAAAATAAATATCGCTTACATAAATAGAAATCACACGTATATAAACAATGGCAAACATGTTTTTGTTAATGAATTGTTTGAAATTATTTTACACAAATCTATTGGCTACATCTGACAAAGTATGTAGTTGGTGTTATTCACTAGTTTATTAAAAATTGTATATAGGCACACGTATCATCAAGCAAATTAGTATTCAAACTACTAAGTAGCAAACCTGATGATATGCAATAAATTTGGAGCACTTTTACCCAGAACATATCCAATCTCGTCTTAGAGACACCAAAATTACACGGAAACAGAGTTTCACTCTATAGCCGGTACCTTATAACATTTTCACGGATTATCAGATACATCTCACTACCCTCAATGTTGGCAGGAGCATCCGTCACGCTGTCCCGATGTTTATCCACTGTGCAGATTCGCCGGTGAACTCCGACATTGACCGGTATGTTCCCATATGTGACAGCGTGTGACGTCAGCGCAATCCTCTTAATGCTGACAAGGAGGTAGAAAATATTTTATATCGATAAAGATACAATAGCAGAAATCCTTAAAAACATTTTAGCTTGTCAAACTCTGATAGTTACCAGAGATTGTCACCATAAACAGATAAATTAGAATCATTTTGTAATGTTTTTCCCAAGACATATTACACCGTTCCGCGGCCTCTGTATTTCATTATCCAAGTATCCATGACCGTGTTAAACAAATCCCAGTAGAAATTATCGTAAATCGTAGTACTTCTTTAGTATAAGACTTATAATGGTATCCTTAAGTATACAGGCGGTAAGAATTAATGCTTACCTATCCATGCTAGAGCCATGATCAGCCAACAACGTTCCTACTGGCGTAGTACTATTATTTATTCTGTACTACTGGTAGGACTTGAGCCACACATTATGTATAGTACTAACGCTTGTGGTTTCACTTTTTAACGGATTGTTGATAGTTGCACAATTCACAACATTAAAAAAGACGAGCACGCGAGGGGTCAGATCGATTTGTACGCTTATAGAAAAAAGAAAATTAACACTTACCCGTATTTACTACAGTTAATCCTTGGCTTGCAAATATGCTGAAATATTGGAAACTCATAACAAAAGATACACCTACCTACATGGTAAATATCCTGTTTCTAATGCTGACTTAAAGTAGTGGCCATGTCAGTTATAAAACTCAAACAAACAATTTTATAAAACTTATTTGAGTGGTAAAGATGGGCCGGTAGGTAATACCATCATTTTCTAACTTTGCGGAGTGTATATTTATTTTATCTTCTACCGATTTTTATAGCTTCATGGCATGCACTGCGTAGGATGACGGCTCCACTGCGTTCCGTTGTCCAATTTAATTATGTTTGCCAAAATTTTTAGCAGTTTTAACATTTTCATACATTTCCGTCTGACAGATACTTTAGGTAATTGCATGAGTCTCAACCATTCGAGGTCACTATTACAATAAGAAGTTTAATAAAATAGAGAACCAACATTACAATGTTACGCCCAATGATGTTATATTAAAAACATCATTGGTTAGGCCATACATTTTTTGCATTACTGGTACGCTTGCTTAGCCAGATAGGTACCTGGTCTTTTCATTTAAAGACTCCGATTATATTGTAGTATTTGTAGTTACCTATACATATAAAAGAAACAGATGTAGACAAAAAATTCAACTTCCTTGACTGTTCGTATGACGTACCTGGAATCAAACGTCGTCTACTATTGCTAGATTAGAACTATTAGGTACTTGGGTTTTAATTCCCAACCAACGTGAAATGGTTGGTTGTCTTCGGTTCACAGTAGGCGTTAGGCACTGAATGCATAAAAGTGTAAAATTTTGCATTAATTAACACTTAACCACGACCTAACTCATTCAATATTGTCCTTAGTTCTTATTCGCTTTAATCTAATAAAGAACTATAATATCCTCTGTCTCTTGAGTACAGCACCAGTAAATCATAATAATATTTCACACGTCAGAAGTAGCACAATGTCGTCCATTTAATCACCAAAGTGCCTTATTGCAGAAACGTTGTTATGGCCCTCTGTTGTACACAATATAGCAGTAAATTTCAATCAAAATGATGGTAGCCGGACGGATGGAGGGTGTATTCTGGGTGTAAGTGGCGATATCTTCTTGGTGTCGATGGTACAAACTTCCAACGTAAAATATTATATTTATATGGAGCAGAGAGCTTTGCACGAGCAACCAATACTGAGCTGCACGTGCAATAGAACTGCTCCTCCAATGTACAATGATAGAAATTCCTGCATGTTTAAGTGACAACATCGTGACGGGCCGAGGAAAGATGAAGTTATTGTGGTAAATTGAGTAAGATTTGGGCTTCGAATTGAAAAGCCAGTAACAAAAATACAGAGGTATAGCGCATTTAATTGATAAGAAAAATACCCAGTCTCCTTACCTTTGATGCATACCTACAAGTGATAAAACCGAAAAATGACAACTATCGATTTAATTAGATTTGATGAGAGGCCGCGTTTTTTTTCTCTTGTTTTTATTCCAAGCTACATAGTAAAATGTTCAGGATCGCGTATATTGAAAGTTTACAACAACAGTGCGCACAAGTTGGGACTGCTCGCGTATAGTTTCAAATTATACTAAGCATGAGTATTTTTAGAAACTATACATGGTTAGTACGCTTGTATCGCGTATATTTTCCAATAACGTACACTAACATTTGGCGCGAAATATATACTGCATTAGTTACCATTGCGGACTAAATACGTAATATTTATTTAGAACATTATCCACCGCCGGAAGGCCGACTTGGCCGTGATAGGTTAGAAGACAAAGGCGGGAGCGAAGCGTAGCTTTTTTTTATCCTTGTTTTTTTTTAGGCTTTTAATTCAGATAGGTGTTCAAGGTATCTTCTAACCTATCACGGCCAAGTCGGGCTTCCGCCTAGCGCGTCTGGTTCTAGCCTAGTATATTATTTTAGCTAATTCACAAAAACAGTGTTCAGAAATTATACGCGGCCATTACGCAGAAATCGTGTATATTTTCTAAAACTTTATTGTGTTATACATTCTGAAACCATACAGTGTAAGAATACTATGAATGCGTTCTGGCCTTGTATACTTTCAAAATAAGCGTCAGGACCCTTTTTTCTTCTTCTTCTTAAATAATTCCATTTAAACGTACTTGACGTTATTTAACGTAAACTTACTATGAAGCTATGAGTTTCGGAATGCCATGCCATCGCTCTCTTTACTTCTTCAAGTGCTGAGAGTCCCCTGAAGTTCTTAATAAAAAAACAGGTAGTAATGGATACTATCATCACTTTTCACAGTAAGCAAACGATCTAAAAGCACATCGGTAATACGATTCATTTCAGTTTCAGTTTACACGAATTCTACACACTACAATTCTAGAATAGCACTGCCCACAGGCGGCGACGGGCGGATGAAATACACGGCCGGTGTCGACCAGAGACTGCACGACACGACACTTTAAAATATTAACCCCCTATATATCACGCTCTTGGAGAGATACCATTATGAGATCGGTCTTGAACTTCTTTACTATTACATTACGAGTATGTGTAGGTATGTATACGCTAAATATCGTCGTATTCAGTACATGCATTTCATTGCTTTTTTTTTTCAATTTTAAGTAACTTTTGAAACAAAAAACTAACAGTTTCTATAACATTTTTAAATTCGTTTAAACAACGGAAAATGTTTTGTTTTCTTCTTCCGTACTCGTGATCTTAGTGTTATAGATCACGTGAGTATTATTAGTGTAGAAGTCATATTCTACCGTTAAACAAACAACCAGGCCTAGATTTGTCCGATTTAACAATAATTACATGTGTTTATGCAATAATTGCGGAGGTTACGTGCCAACGTATTATTATAGCTTCAAATACAAAAATATATAAAGCTTCAAAATAATTCCATAAGTCGAAACTTATCCCAACATCCTTCGCACTAACATAGAAATAGACATAAAACTAGCACATAACTCAAATAAACAAACTAACACCCGCACACTTGAACAAGTTTTGTCATACACATAATGTGAAACAGTTTGAACTGAACACGACGATAACTTTAACTGTTTCGCTATAAAGTGTCCTGAAAGGCGACAATACGACTGTCCCAGGAGAACTGAGAAAAAGTGGAGGAGCCTTTCCTACAAACTTTATTACACGATTACGACGAAGTAATTGAAGGGAAATGAGTTTAACAGTTTATGTTTGTATGTATGTATGTATGTATGTATGTATGTATGTATGTATGTATTTTATGTATTTGGGTATGTGGATGTTCCACCATAGCTTCGCCCCCATTGGTCCAATTTTGACGAATCGATTGATAAATCGATTCGTCTGCATCGCAAGAGTGTCATAGGCTATTTTTTTAACGACCATAGTCGGGTTTTAGTTTTCGAACTAATGTTTTGTTTTCATGTTAGTGTACCAGTTAACTACTACCTCAACTGGTGCTAAGACTTGGTCGAAGGTTAACACAATAAGCCTATAATAAAACTAGGTTTCAAGGATTTTGAGGCTCAGGGTAGGAACGAGTTCGAGAGGGCAGCCGAAAGGAGGATTCAGCTGGGATGGGCAGCATTTGGTAAACTCCGTTAGGTCTACTCGTCGTCCATACCACAGTGTCTAAACACGAAAGTCTTCAACGAGTGCGTCCTACCAGTTATGATCTACGGAGCCGAATCTTGGGCTCACTAACGAACTGGTCAATAAATTTTAACGTGCGAGCTATGGAAAGACCTAAGTGATGGGTCTATCTGAAGGTCAGAATCCAGGACGAGGATATCCGCCAGAGAACGAAGGTAACCAATATTGCCTGGAGAATACGCAAACTGAAGTGGCAATAGGCTGGTCACATCTCTCGCAGAATCCACAACCATTGGAGAAGATGTTGGCTGAAAATAAGAAGACTTCAGTTAGATCCACAGAGCAGTAGGAAAATCAACCATACCTATATAAAAAAATATCTTGACAAGCTTTCAGCCAGCTTCTTTCACGCGGTCAGACTTACTTCCTACATCTCTGTGACCGCTTGGCAACAATATGCGCTTTCAATCTGAAGTAAAAGCCTCCCGTATGGTTGCTATGCGTATATAAACAGCCGTGTAACCACCGTAGATACTTTAAATGCCATTTAGGTAATTGAAACAGATATACATACGGAAATTTGCATGGAAATATGGAAAGCTAGAAAATATTTTACGGTTTGCTTATATTGCTTATTCATATCATAATAATATTACACTGGCCTTCAAAACTTAGTACAACACTTTTAAAATTAATATATTTTTGATTAAAATGCTTGGCTCCTACTCATAGGATTGAGATACCAAGTACACCAGTTTTTAAGTCAAAACTTAAGCTTTCCAACAGGTTGCGCGTAGTCGCTCTAAACTACTCGATTGATTTGTAAGCATTCCAAAATTAAGACACAATATAAATAATATAAATTTCATAAAGTGGTGTAAAAATAAGTTATAATTATATGAAAACTACTAGTTTTCCCGCCCGCGACTTTATATGCGCTGACTCTTGTTTATCGCGAAAAAAAAGCATCCTATTTTCTTTTAGGTTATTAAAAATCGATGCTAAAGTATAGCACCAACGCTCTTGATGTTTTTTGACAGACTTGTTATTATTTAGTTTTCATGGCAACCGTTCCTTACAGTAAGTAATCAATATTTTCCAGATTTCCCGTGGAAACTTACAATTTTCCGGAATAAAAAGTATTCTATGTTTTATTCCAGGGCTTAAGCTATCTCCATTCTAAATTTTATCAGAATCCGTCCAGCTGTTATCGCGTGAAATCTCCCCAAACAAACAAATAAACAGACTACGTTTCACTTTTATATATTGGTATGGATAATTACGACAGCTCTTCTTCTGATTTGAAACCAAATGGCAAAAGAATCCACAAGAGGAAATTTTCTGCTGATTTGTTCAATCCTCGTCATTAATTGGGAACTTTTTATAGGTATGTACTAGGTATTAAATGAGAAGACAATCTGGTCATTCGTCTAAAGGTGAATCTGGTCATTATTATTGCAGTACCGGGCACTGCAATTGTTTTAGGCAGGGCAAGCGCATACCTTAGGACATTTGAATCAATATACAAATCATGCATGCACTGACGTTAGTTATGTTCGTCGGACACGAGGCCAGTTTTCGAGTCAGTTCAGTCATTGGCTTTCACTGGCCTCGTACACGAATGCATTTGAAGATAGTTCAGGGTCTTCAAATGTCTTCGTTCACGAGATCAGTGAAAGGCCAGTCACTGAACTGAAACGCAACCTGGCGTCGTGTTCAGAGCCCATAAGTCTCATTTGGCCAGTTTATTTTTTTGTACAGGTCCTACAATTTCCACGTGCCACCACCATCTAAACTAACCAATCTCACAAAACTATACAAACTTAAGGCAATAAACTCATCCTTACTCCCCATTACGAGTAAATCACATAAACAAGTTTGATACGCGATATTTACATACGCGCGGATTCCACCCGCCCAGCGGAAGCGAGGGCGGCGCCCGGAAGCGAATCGAAGTCACTTCGGCAGGTTGCGTTTTAAAGTACCCGCGGGTATAATGCAGGGGTACGGACCTGTTTGATGTTAAAGGTATATGTAGTATAACATGTAAAGAGTGCTTACAACAACTACATACCTAAATACCACATACATCACTTTTTAATCGACTTTTCAAAATGAGGAGTTCTATGTTCGACTGTATGTTTATTTTTTATGTTGGTTTAACAATTTCTCCGACACTTGTGGACCAATTTTGAGATAGTTTTGTGTTTTGTTTTAGTTAAGTTTTTTTATTTATATTTTAAAATGAACTTTTGTATTTTTGTACATTTTATCCTGTAAATAAATATTATTTTGAGGTTTTTTTTTTATGAGTGGACCTCCATCCCATATAAATTGGTTGTTAAACTACGAGTATGTAGTATATGTAGGGATCATGTGATAAAACTATGTTTATTTTTCACAAACTTGTCAAAAAGACCCGACTTCTTTAAATTAAAATATTGTTCTACATAATACTTTGTTGACGCATTTTTTAACTATTTTAGAAATAGTCGTTTATAGTTTTTGTATGATACTCAGCACGGTGGAATCCGATGATTTTTAAATTTTATTACATAACTTTAAGGAGTACCATGGACGCCATATATTTTTATTACCCAAATGTGCGTAGGGTAATGTGTTTATCAGTCAATGTATGTATGCATGTATGTTTGTTCCTTTGTGGCACTATAAAGACCAAACGTGTGGACCGATTTGTCTTAATCTTGCGAGTGCTACTAAAGACACGACAGTAATCAAAATTCAATATGGCAACAACCAGACGCCATATTGTAAAAAAAGAAAAAAATTAACTCGACGAACTATGTTAAGTTGGATATCATTGAAAGGTATTTGAAATTCATCTTTAGGTTTCTCATATAATTTTTCAATTCGAATGACCAATTGGGATCTATAACGATTTAAGTTGGTAAGCAATCGTTCTCACTTTAACTTTTGCCTTATTTTAGTTTTGTTCGCAGTCGGGTTTTATAGCACTTTCATTTAGCCTTTTTTTAAATTTAGTTTACCAACAGGTTGATACAATAAACTTAGTCTTACTACATGTTTTTTTTAAGGGTGAATGTATTATCCCAATAAAAGGCGAACACAGCATGAGTCTTGTTTAAACTTACCTGTATGTCACGCGAACAATCGTGACGAATTCAACGATATTCTACCATGTCATAATTAATTGAGTAGTTAAGGCGCTTTGAGGGAACCGACATACATACATAAGTACACACAAATATCCGCTGCCAAAATCATAACCCTCTTTTTTGGTAGTGAAAAAAGAGGAGGCTCAATTCGACTAGGGTTCGGTACATCTGAATGAAAAACAACGGGACCTTTATAGGATCACTCATGTGTCTGTCTGCCTGTCCGTCTGTCACGGGTTTTTTTTGCTAATTTACTGGGCTGATATGTTTACATTTGGTACACATATGGTTTTCTGTGACCCAAAAATGGCCATGTAACGTAAATACATGAATTTTGAATATGGGGGTCACTATTGGGAACAAGCTAGAAAATTAAAAACAGGTATTGCAAACTGTAAGTACCATGTAAAATCCACACCAATATATAAAAGTGAAACGTTGTCTATTTGTTTGTGGAGCTTTCACGCGATAACGGCTGGACGGATTTTAATGAAATTTGAAATGGAGATAGTTTAGACCCTGAAATAAAAGATGGAATATTTTTTATCCCGGAAAATGGTAATTTTCTACGGGAAAAGTGGATAATGTTGATTACTCGCAGTAAGGAACGATTTCCAAGGAAACGAAGCAATAACAAGTCTGTCAAAAATCATCAAGAACGTTGGTGCTATACTTTAGAATCGATTTTTAATATCCTACATAGGATGTTTTTTTCTTGATAAACTGTAGTCTGCGCGGCTGACTTCGTTCACGGGCGAAAGCTAGTCAAATAAAAAGGCTTGTTATTTTTGACGTGAAAACTTCTTTAAGATCACCCCGATACATATGGAGGGTGTAAGGGAGCACAATCACCATCTCCAAGCCAACCTCACCTGCACGTCGTAGACTCTGTTGTACAACGAACGAGGCTCTGGCGACCGACAAATGGCGGTATATACATCCACAAATCTGCGCAGCTAAATGGCACAGACCGGTGACGGGCAGCAATACCGGAAGTGATCACCGAATGGTTCAAGCCACTCTGAGTATCGACTTTAAGCTTGAGTGAATCCGTAGGATAAAGTAAGGAAATCTAGAAAAACGATTCATTGCCGTGGAAACAGGTTAACGAGGGACTTAACACGGTGGTGAGAATTCTCAAGGAAGAGGGCCGTTAACTCTATAATCTGCAGCGTAAGGGCCAGAAATCCAAGCTCTCAGACGAGACTCTCCGGTTAATGGCACAAAGACGGGAAAATGCTAAGGCCTCTTTGGCAGAGCAGATCACTCTCAACAAGAAAATCACATAACTGACGCTGATCTTCAGTGCTCCAATACTCGCCAAATACAAAAAGAAATTGAGCAGAACCGAGGGTCCAAGGTTTTCGTGCAGCATGTTGGGAAGGGTCATTTGATAAAGCTGAAAACAGCTGATGGTAAAACCGCTATGTCAAAACCGGATATTCTCGCTGATATTGAGGATTTCTATGGCCGAGATGGTGGTGGATTTCCACATGCTCCTCAACCGGAAATCCCTAGTGAGGATTCAAGAGCCACACTGACCCGCCACTACACGGATGAACTGCCACATATAAGCCAGATACCAGATATCTGAATAGAGTAAAGATGGCCTTGAGACAACTTAAAAACGGAAAATCCCGTGGTGTTGATGGTATTACCCCTAAGCTCTTTACCTCCTGTTCTCAGAGACCTATGGGATTTATTCGATTCCGTCATCAACTGTGGGAGAATTCCAGTGGCGTGGGACAGAAGTGTGGTGGTACTATTCTTCAAGAAATAAAACCTTTGCTCAAGAATTATAGGCCCATCTCACTCCTGAGTCACGTCTATAAGCTGTTCTCAATGGTCATCACTAATCGTTTTGCACGTAGATTTGACGAATTCCAGCCTCCTAAACAGGCCGGGTTTCGCGGGGTATATGGCGCCGTAGACCACATTCACAGAGTGCGCCAGATTATGCAAAAGTCAGAAGAGTATAATCGGACGCTGTGTCTGGCTCTTGCTGACTACGAAAAAGCCTTTGACTCCATCTAAACCTGGTTGGTCTGTTCTGGACTCTTTGCAGCGGTGCCAATTGAACTGGCGATATATTAAAGGGTTGAAATGCTTTTATAACGCTGCTACGATGTCTGTCCGAGTCCAGGACCGGCAAACTGAACAAATTCAATTGCTTAGGGGAGTACGACAGGGGGATATCATATCCCCGAAATTGTTTACCAACGCAATGAAGGATATGTTCAAGATGTAGGGCTAGAATGGAATGGGCATCAACATAAACGGCAAGTACATCCCACACTTTAGATTCGCAGACGATATTGTCCTCATGGCGGAGTCGCGGCAAGAGTTGTAACAAATGCTGACCAGCCTAGCAGATGCCTCCCGACGTATTGGCTTCCACATGAACATCAACAACACAAAATTGATGATAAATCAACACATTACAGCGTAACCAATAGTCATTAGTTGCATGTCTCTCGAATTTATGCACCTAGGACAAATTCTTATGTTGGGCAGAATCAACTTTGAGAAGGAATCCGATAGGCAGATTCGGCTGGGTTGGGCAGTATTTGGGAAACTTCGTCATGTCTTCTCGTCGCCCATCCCACAGTGCCTAAAGATGAAAGTCTTTGACCAGCTCGTTCTACCCGTAATGACATACGGAGTCGAAACATGGACACTGACTTTGAGACTAGTCCACAAATCGACATAGCTCAAAGAATTAGCAAACTGAAGTTGCAATGGGCTGGTCACATTAGTTGAAGAACCGATAACCGGCAGGGTAGACGAGTTGTTGAGTGGAAACCACATATAGGCTAACGTAGTGTAGGACGCCCTCCGGCAAGATGAAGTGACGATTTACGCAAAATAGCTGGCAGCATTTACATGAGAAGAGACGAAAAACGGGCTCAATGGTGCGCATTAGGAGAGGCCTGTGTCCAGCAGTGGACTAATGCAGGCTGTTGATGATGATGATGATGCTACATACGGGTACCAGGACTAAAATGTGAATTGTAACGAACAGGTCTATATCGTACCGCTTTTATAACTCTGTAAGTATAAGCTCCACCGATCTAATTTTGGTGTATTTTTTGCTAACTCCTAAAGTACAAAACTATAAATCAAAACGGTGTAAACTTTATTACAAGATTTTATCTTACATTATTAATCCGATATTGCTAAATATCAAATAATGCCTAATATTCAGTACCAGCACAAGGCATCTCGATATGTTGATAAAATTCAAAACACAAAACACTTTTACTTTTAACCTATAAGAAAAAACTGAACAATGTTACAATAAACCCCCTGAAATATGTTATTAGCATAGTGGAGTAGCACCAAATGAGATGTCCGTAGTATAGCTTTACGCCCCGACCCCGCCTCTCTATTACCTTACGGCCTCAGGCTACAGTGAAACAAAGTTAACATGGATGTAGATAATCTGGAACCGACAAAAACCATGTAATTATTTTTTTAAGAAACGTGACCCACGTTCAAAAATGAAAACTTGGTCGGGTAAAAAATTGCCTATGACACTATAATTGAAGACAAATCGATTGATATCTCCCTTGTCAAAATCAGACCCACAGATTACCCACATACATGTACACCGTGACATTGAATTCGATATTTTTCTTACTCAGTCCATGCAACAGAATGTATTTTCAGCACTAAATATGAAAAGTAAATAATTAATAAAACATAAAACTAGGCATTATTAAATTAGTCAACATAAAAAATTTGTTATCTCTGCGAAATGAGAAAACCAGTAAAACGATAGCGCGCCTGGCGGAGCACCCCGCTCCGCTGCCGTGTAGCGTGTTTAGTGAAATAGACATTTCAGCTTATGACTTTGAGTTACTTTTCGATCAAATAATTATATTTTACTTTTTATTATAATGGGATAACGATTCTAAATAATGGACTCAATACATGTATTTAATATAAATATCGAATTCAATGTCACGGTGTACATATACATACATATATACATACATACATACATACATACATACATACATACATATATACATAGATACATACGAGTATATATACATACATACATACATACATACGTACATACTGTTAAACTCATTACCCTACCCTTGCTTCGCTGTACTCGGGTAAGAATGATGGACAAAAGGATAACTGAGAATAAATGTTTGTGAGCAATAGGTACTCGTAGGTCAGACTTATAAGAAGCAATAGACATATCAGATTGTATTATAATATCTGCAAAGTTAATTGGAACAAATAATAAACTAATAATTCTATCAAACTAAAATCTAAACTTTATAAAACAAGCCACTACTAATTTAGACATCAGCATCGTAAGTATAGAATGGTCTTACCACGATTTTACTAAAGGCTTTAGTATTTCCATGCATGTTATTTCCTTGTCAGGACCTGTGCGGTATAAAAAAATATGAGGTCCAATATAAAATATGCAATATCCATATTGGCAGGTCAGCTGGCCGCCATATTGAAGGACGTTCCATTTTCTTCCACGGTAATGGCCTTCGGGGTAAGTATTTACGGTACAGATTACTTTTGTGAAACAGTTTAGGCAATCCAAATAACTTTCCAAGTATCTTAAGAGTAGGATAATAAATCAATAATTAAAATATTTATATGATGGAAAAAACTGGTTGGTTACACCTAATTCTAACAATAGACAAAGAAAAGAAAGCTATTTAACGAATGGCAACTGCGAAAATGTCTCCAGTATATGCAAAAGCATTACATAATTCCAATCGATGCTTAGCAAATCAAGTATGAAGGCAGCCACGATGAATAATAAAACTGCTCGCAATAACCGAATTGTACAAATCCAAATATATAACGAAACGTTTCAAAACAGATTTACAGAAGAACACACAGATACAGAAGTCAGAGCAGATATAGATGAAAAACCATTAAAATCAGCTAAATCCTACATTTCCAGTAACGACGTTTTGTCCCTATATCGAGATTTAACTCCCTTTTATCAATATTAAAAAAAAAACTCAAAATCAGAAAGAAATCAGACTAGTTGTAGATAAATCCACCATTGTAACTTTCAAACTATAACCAAAGACAACTTTAGCTATCCACCAAGAAATTACCTAACTTTGAATATCGTTCTGGAAACAAATATGCATAATATTAGGTACATGAGTTTCCTACAGGCACACAAACAGTTGTTCTAACGCGAGTAACTCAAGGGAAGCACACACTGTCTTATGTTCAACCGAGCAGATTTACATTCATGTGTAATGTTAGAATGGCGGAGAAGGCAAAATTTACATGAATTAAGACAAATTAAACGTACACAAAAAATCAAATAAAGTTTTCGATTGTCAAGAGATGTACATTGGCCAAAGAGTCTGCTTGTTTATTTTGTATTTTGAACTGTTTTAAGAGCTTTCGCTTGTGGTATCTATACTTATACTAGTATAAAATTATAAAGAGGTAAAGTGTGTAAGTTTGTGAGGTTGTAGGGGATAATCTCTGGATCTACAGAACCGATTTTGAAAATTCTTTTCCCAATATAAAGCCACGTTATTTTTGAGTGTTATAGGATATATATTAAAATGACCATGCTTGCAAAGCCACGGACTTCAGCTAATTTTGAATAAATTGGCATTTTAACTCTTCAAACACACCACAAAACAGTCAGAACTGTTGGTTGAAACAGCACCATTTTTAATTTTGGTGCTGTTTCAACCTGAGCGAGTGTCTCTGTATCGTTGTGCCCTATGATGGGCTGTTAATTGAAAATCATTGTGAGAGGACTAGCCAGCTAATCTGTGAGAGCTTGATAGTGTTGTTTTGCTTCCTACATTTATGAAAAGATCGATGACTGGACCATATGTAGATGACTGGTAGAAAATGCTTTAGCATTAAGTTCTCCTTTTGTACTTTCTGAGTGCAATAAAGTATTATATAATAATGGACTACTTGTTTTGATTTTCTGCTGGTTTTACTGTAAGCCTATATCTAACAGAGCATAAGAAAACATAATTACATTCTTTACTTTTTATTTATTCGCATACAATTTCTGCGTATTTGTATCGTATGTGTCGTCAGTTCAGCAAATGTATCGATACTAGTTTACTTAATTATTTCCACTAGTTTTACTCATCCATCCCACTTCTGACGTCCACGTACACTTCCGCGACATCGCCCCGCTAGTCATAACTCGGTTCCCATTCTCGAGTTATGCAGATTCGCGCGTATTTATCGTCCAAGTTTGCCTGATACGACGCGACACGACGAATCTGATTCCGCTTTCTATCCGAGCGATTTATCGACTGTATACATACTAACTGCACATTATAGTAACAAGGGTTTAGTGTTTCCGTGCTTTTCTTACCTATAGAAAAGAGTTTTTGGTATTGAAGGGTACGTATATACTCTACAGGACATGTATTTTTCTCTTCGGTTTTGTTTACGACATGTATAGAAATTTGTTTATCGTAGAAAATCTAATCAACGCAAGGTTGAGAGGTGATAGAAACGAATAGAAATGTTACACTACCGATCTTGGCTACGGCATTGCGTCATCTTTGTCAAAATGTCTGATAATTTCAGTTGTATTATCTGTCCTTGTTTTCAAGCTATAAAATATACCATTAATACTAACTGATTCCTACATTACAAAATGGTTGAGCGAACAAATCTGATTAACTAGGTAGCATTTAAACCACGCACACTATTAATTAGCTATCTACTGAAAAATCTCATCAATAATAATAAAAGCCAGCATGACATTTGTAAACCTTCTATGACTTTGTTTTCCACCATATTCCTTCACCCCCATCTCCATACCTACTTTCCATTTTTACTACCACAAGATACCTCAGAGTCGTTACGCCTTATCAGCTTCGAAAGAGTTACAACGCGTCTCAGTGTCGGTACTCACGGTTATCGCCACTCTGGTATTCAGAAGGTGTTCTTAGTCATTACTCGAGACAATATAGATGTTTAAGCGGCGGTTAATATTTTATTAGAAGAGGTTTGTCGAGAAAGCAGGGTAGGGTTGGTAGCTAGAACTAGTGCTATTTTGTTCTTATTATATAAAAAGGCTTTAATTAAAAACTAGACTATCAAAACTTGTATTGTACCGTAAAACCGGGTTTTCGGCAACGATCAGAGCTTGCAAGCATTCAGTCAAAGATTTTTGGCATAGTACATTACTGCCGCGGACTGTAATGACTGTGTTGCTGGCAGCGATGATGATGGCTGACAGCGTAGCTAAGCTAAGCTCGAGGCCATCACAGCGCGTTTAGCATTGCAGCCCTTGATGGCCAAGCTTTATAGCGTGGACAGCAAGGGCTGCAATGATGGTCAAGCTCGATAAGCAAAGCTCGAGGCCATCATAGCATGGCCAGCAGTGCACTCATTGTGAACCAAGGCTTTTATAGTGCTTAACTTAAACAATATGAGTTCAGTTTGATACCCGTATTATAAGCTATGCTATATATTATATACTATACTAATATGCATTCTTCAGTAAAAAGAGAGATAATTAATAAATTGAAACGAGGTCAGGCTGAACATTGTAGATGATTGGTGTGAGAGGGATAAATTGGATGTCCTACCAATGGCTGAAATGCGCTTTTGCAAATGAGATGTCGCAGTTACATGAGTCCTCTTGACTGCTGTGATGTTCTGAGAACAAAGCTCCTGATACTAACTGGAGAACCACCATACGAAATCACATGTGATGCTTATTTATTCGAAACTTTTGAATTTATGAGCATATATATTTAAACTAGCTGTGCGCGCGTGGTCATTCCTGTGGGTTAAAAGTAATATTATGTGTTATTCCAAGATCAAGTTGTTTTATCGATTTCTCGGCTTCTACTCACCGGATTGAGATACCAAGTACAATAGTTTTTAAGTCAAACTCTTAGGCTAGCCAACTGTGAAAACTGCATTGCAATCGGTCCAGTAAGTAGGTTTTACGTGATGGAATAACAGACAAAAAGATAGACACAATTTTTAAAGACATTTTTTTTTCTTGGCAGACTGTTACTCACTGCTTTATTATCAATATAAAAATATGCTTTTCGTTACTTACTGCTTTATTATCAATATAGAAATATGCTTTTTGTTGCTTACTGCTTTGTTACCAGTACAGAAAGATGCTTTTTGTTACTTACTGCTTTATTATCAGTCTAGAAAGATGCTTTTTGTTACTTACTGCTTTATTATCAGTATAGAAAGATGCTTTTTGTTACTTACTGCTTTATTATCAGTTTAGAAAGATACTTTTTGTTACTTACTGCTTTATTATCAGTCTAGAAAGATGCTTATAAATTGCATGGAGTCCGCTCTATGACTTATGGTTTACAATTTATTTTTATCTTGTTCATGTATGTATGTGAGTTTATTTATTCCACTATAAGTTTTAAATGCCTGTAAAGATTTGGATTTATGGGGTATCATTAGAATCTTTACGTCATCCTGAGTAACATAGGTTATAACTTTTTTGAAAACCTTCTAGATTGCGGCAGAATGGCTCCATTTTTAAAAACGAAATAAAACTGTTTAACAATTTGGGTATGTATAAAATTAAAGGCCTTGCACATTCAAACAATATATTAATGTATGAACTCAAAACTTGTCACTAAAAAGTATAAAATGAAAAAAAATAAGGCTAGCCAAAAACGAACTAAAAACTCAGAACATGAGATAAATAAAATTTTCATTGCCTCTTAGCTTGTTCCACAGAACGGTCCCCCGAAGGTAATGTTAATATTATTTATCTCTTGTTTTTTACTTTTTAGTTTGTTTTTGGCAGGGCTTTCGTGTTTTTTTTTAATTATTTTATCTTGTTCTTCTCTCCTGCGGTCGACTGGATCACAAACGAAACGCTAAGACGTATCGCCATTTTGGTGTGTTTTATTTATATTTCAGTAAGGAATCACTCACAGCCCTATCCCGCAAGAAGCTCGCGCAATCCACGTTATCTAGATCACGTCCCGCGCGAGCTCGCGACTTGCATATTCCGAGTTCTAAAACCTTATCGTTTTATATAAATTAATTGCGCGGAACAGAGATTTCGGCGGATCCGCGGTTATCATTGCGACAGAGTTGGCTGGATGGCTAATTGAAAGGGGTTGGTGAACATCGATTAGGAACTTGAGTTTATTCAAAAGTGTAGAGGCAAAATGTGATTTGAGAGTTTACTTGTAAACGTAGCTTAGTTATGGTTAACCCGTCGAATGCCTTGCTTACGCAAATCTATTGTGATTTAATTGTTAAAGTGATCGTGCATCAGGTGAAGGTGTACCACAAAAATCGGATTATTGTTGTACACTTTAATTCAAACATATGGAATCAATATTTAATGAGTGTAGATTAAATATTTAATATTTAATCTACACTCATATCGTAAAATCCTGATTATAACTCTAAAGTGATGGCATAATGACATACATTACGCACGACACGTCTCTAATAAGAAAAAAAAACATTGTAACAATGTTTTTTGAACTAAACATGTTATAATATATTTTTTCCCCATAAAAGCACTGATTTGGCTCCGCACTACGAGGGTTTCCGCCTTTTATTAGCGGTGCTTGTTAGACCGTATGCGCACGAATTCGCTGTGGACTGAATTTTGGCGCAATAATTTACTTTACAGTCTTTACATTAGTACCTAACCAAATTAATGTGTTAGTTTTTTGGGATCAAATATATTATCCTGTTTTAAAATGTGACAAAGGTGTGTTAAACATATGAAAACAGTGTTTGCGAGGAGAGTTTGACTCCACCTTGTCAGGTCCGGATGTCTCAAGGAACAGCAACGAACATGACGAACAAGCTTTTAGAAGCAAAACCAAGAAAATATTAGGACATTATTTTTTCATTAAAAGTAAGTTCCTATTGCATGAGTGTAGATAAAGTAGTGTATGAAACGGCACATAACTAGGTATTAAAACACTCGAGTGATACTAAACTCACTCTCGTGTATATTTAATTCGCCTCATTATGCAACCGTGAAATAAAATGCTTTATTATTGTTATTTAAACTTATAATGCTTTATTATTTTTATTTATACTTATAATGACCAGTAATTAACAAAAAGTTTGTAAAAAGAAGATTGATTCATAAAAATTGGTCTAGGGTCAATGTCTAGGGTACTTACATTAAGCTAACATGAATATAATTTTCTTTACTGACTGACTGTCTGTCTGTTTGTCTGTCTATTCGCGCATCAGATAAAAACCAATGGACGGATTGCGATGCGGTTTTCACAGTTGAATATCTTAGGTTCTGTTTCAATACGTTGAGTAGATGACGAACAATCGATAAAAACTATTTGACATTTGAATAAAGTTTGATGAAATTTGAATTTGGTACGTTAGTACTTTTGGTTCTGGAATAACACATAGGATTTTATATCCCAGAAAAATAGCCACGCAGGCAAAACCGCGGTAAAAACTAGTGATGAATAAAATCATCATGTCAGCCTTTAGAAGTCCACTGCTGAACATAGGCCTCCCCCAGAGAGCGCCATGACGAGCGATCTTGTGCCACCTCCATCCACCGACTTCCTGCGATGGCTACAATGTCGTCGGTCCATCGTGTGGGGGGTCTCCCCACACTTGCTTGTTCGTGGTCGCCATTCGAGAACCTTTATTCCCCAGCGGTTGTCGGTTCTGCAAACTATACGGCCTGCCCATTGCCACTTTTTCCCACCCGCGACTTCATACGCGCCGACTACTGTTTATCGCGATAAAAAGCATCCTATTTTCTTCTAGGATATTAAAAACCAATGCAAAATAAGGTATAGCACCAATGTGGTTGACATAGATGACATAGAGAATATAAAGTTATTTGAAAGGATTGTTATTTCGTGTCTATGGCAACCACAGACCATTCCGTGATGACAACCGTTCTTTACAGTGAGTAATCAACATTTTCCAGTTTTCCCGTGTAAACTTACAATTTTCAGAAATAAAAAGTATCCTGTGTTTTATTCCAGGGTATAAGCTATCTCCATTCTAAATTTCATCAAAATCCGTCCAGCCGTTATCGCGTGATAGCTCCCCAAACAAACAAACAAACAAACAAATAGACAACGTTTCACTTTTATATATTGGTATGGACTAGCATTCCCGCCCGCGACTTACTGTTTATCGCAATAAAAGCATCCTATGTTCTTCTAGGATATTAAAAACCAATGCAAAAAGAGGTATAGCACCAATGCTCTCGATGTTTTTTGACATACTTGTTATTTCGTTTCCATGGCAACCGTTTCTTAAAGCGAGTAATCAACATTATCCCAGTTTTTCCAGTTTTCCCACGGAAACTTATAATATTCTGGGATAAAAAGTGTTTTATTAGTATTATCCTATGTTTTATTACAGAGTATAAGCTATCTCCATTCCAAATTTCATCAAAATCCGCCCAGCCATTATTGCGTAAAAGCTCCCAAAACAAACAAGCAAAGAAATAAACAAACAACACACAACGTTTCACTTTTATATATTGGTATGGATTATTGCCAACGTTTCCGTCAAACTGCCCATACCTAGAAAGTACACTTCAGCTCACTCCAACTAATTTCACTTCACAATCTTAAATCAAACGACAAAAATACCGAACCAAAAAAATAATAAGCAAAGAACGAGCAAACTTCTCCATGGGGTAGTATCGGCGGCAATATCTCGTTTATAGTTAGGAAACAATCCCCCGGGCCCAGGCACATTATGAGTGGCCAATGATTATTTTGTGTGGGGGATTATTCTGGGGAATGGGGCAAAATGATGTTGATGTTGATTCGAAGTGGAAAACAAAAAAGGTAGCTACGCAAAAAAAAAAAACAGCAATCCAAAGGGCATTACAAAATACAAAATGAATTAACATGACTGAAAAGTTTTCTGCCCTTGATTGTACGGAATAAGGTTTTCTTATTGTTATTTTGAAACTGGAATATTTATAAGCTAAAACTATTATAATTTCTTTTGACTTTCAGGTATTCTGTAATGACATCGATATTGTTATTACTGAAATATGAGCGATATTAGTCTAATATGAGCGATGGTAGCCTTACGGTTCAGTAGTGTTCAGTAGTTCATACTGGGTTCGATGCTAGGCTGCACACCAATAAAGTTATGTGCGGTTTTTATCGCTCCGTGCTTCGGAGGGTACGTTAAGCTGTCGGTCCCGGCTGTTATTGTCTAATAGCAATCGTTAAGCTATGTCAGAGGCCCTTGGGTGGCCTGTCAAACTCTGACACCGGAGGTCAGCACTACCTCGTACGACAAACAAAATATCACAGAAATATAATATAAAGGGTTGATAAAACCCTACAAGGTACCTCATGAAACCAATCTAGTTTCAATTTGACACTGACTTCACTCTCTAATCTCTCCCAGAATAAACCATCCGTTCCGTATTCACCCCTCTTAAGATTCTCATAAACATGTTTTTCTCGCAATAAAAATGATAAATCATCCGTTTTTTATATGGTCAATCAGTAGATACAGTTCGTTCCCCATTGACGGATAATATCTATAGAGTAGAAGTTAGGCCGCTTTCATATACGGCTGCGCTATAGCGTGCGATAGATAGTACTGATTTTCGTTATTGAACGACGACCAGAGTATTTATAGATTGATCATGTGATCTATTTGTATTGAATTATTTTGCCTTCCATTAATCATTTGGTAACATATTAACCACATATACATATTTACATAATTTACCGTGTTGCCATATTAGACAAACGGCACGGTAGCCATTTTAACTTGATAAAAGTTTTAATACGTTGGATTTCTCAATAGAGCAAAACATTTGCCATAATTTTGCGGTGATTATCAAATTGTCGATATCCGTTATAGTCAACTATCGCACTCCATCACCAAGCGATATCCGTTATAGTCAACTATCGCACTCCATCACCAAGCGATATCCGTTATAGTCAACTATCGCACTCCATCACCAAGCGATATCGCAGATCGCACTGACTCGGTGAGAACTCAACTTTACAGGAATACTACCAGATAACAAGTGAGATTTCATTTTGATTGATGGTGTTGTGACGCAGGAAATAGTGGAGCTTCCGCTTTTTATGTGAATCCTTTGGTCGTTACAGCTTTACTGATTGTTTTTGTAGCTACTTATTGCTGTTATGTTTGACTTGTTAAGATTCTTGAATAATATTATAGGTAGTTAACTTTCGTCTACTTTTTTTGGACTTCAAGTACATCCAAAAGTTGTTTCTAATAATTTGCTTAAGGCCGATTGTATTATGGTAATATCTTTTTTTCCTTTTTTTATTATTAGTTTTTTTTGTAATTGTGTGTCAAATGTATATATATATTATTTCTTTCTTTTCTTTTTTTTCTTTAGTAATTGTGTACAATGTACAATTTAATTTTAAAAGAAAAGTATATGTTGTACCGACTCCACATAATAGTGGGATAAGGATAGGAAGATGATGATGAACAATTTAAATTTAATTATGTATAAATCTAAAACCTAATTCATTGTAAAAAATGGTCTAAAATATCTCAATATTAGCTCGCGTGCCGTTACCGTTAATTTAGTAAGTGTATAATGTATAATATATTTTATAATTAATATATTTTATATAAATTAAAGTGATATGAGTTTTCCCGTTGTTTAGTTCGAGTGAAGGTAATATACAGCGTAGATTTTTGAGATGGGGGAAAACCCAAAAATGATCAATACTTTTATGTTGGTACATTTTAGGATGTTGGTTGATGATGTCGTTTGAGTTGACGTAGATAATTCTAAACTAAACAAAAAAGTGTTTAGCTTTGTGATGTCTGTTTTTGAAATATATTCCTGGAGTATAATTAGTTATAAGCATATCCCAAATAAATACACATTTATGGAATAAAATTGGTGTTCAGTGATCCCTAATTTAACTATCCCAGTATTTTTTATCATAAAAAATACGAACGCACTTTTTTCAGTAACATGTTTATGATAACATAGATTACACTAATATTTCTATTCAAATATCCCTAGAAAATAGCACCATAAACAAACCTAACTAGCCTATCGTATTTTCAGCAAATATTACGAAAAACATCAAGCGACGCCACATATCACCGCTAGTGCATAAATAACCTGGTTCTGCTAACAAAGCTTACGTTATGCCTTATTAAGTATGCGGCGAAAACATTGTATGAAATATTGCGGAATACCCGGCAAATAGGCCTTATATCATCTCTCTGCATTAATGTTTGTATGGTGGACATGTGGAAATGTTTTTTTATTTATTTTTATTATTACGGACTAGGCAATCGTTTGACCACGATCTCACCTGATGGAAAGCGATGATGTGGTCGAAGAAGTAGCACGCTTGTTTATTAGATACCTATATTACATGTACAATTATGCGTATTTTTTCTATTTGTTGAGTTATAGATGTAAGAAACAGAAGTTTTTTCAGATTATTAAATTTAAATCTCCAAGAAAATTCAAGGGTTTGGGTCAAAAATGTAGCATAGTGAAAGTTGTCTATAGTACATTGATACACAACCTTAACTTATAACACCTCTATCTTTTGGAGGTCAGGAATTAAAAAGCAATAGAGTTTACATTAATAACATACAGGCTGTGTAACATAAAAATATATATATTTTAAGACAGTTTTAAATAAATTCCAGTGTCTAAGAAAATATCGTAAATTGAAACTGACAATGCAAACGCCCCAAGCAAGATAAATAAAAACCTAACAGTTTGTTGTTCAAACCAAAACTTATTTCTAAACAAATAACTGAACACTGTTATTATCCGACTGCTGGAAGAGTATTATGTTTATTTCGTTATTTCGACACCAGAAGACAATTTCATATCCCCAACTTTCTAACTAGCAAAAAATAATTATGATCTCACCCTAGAGACCGAACAAACAAAACTAGTTAACAAAACGATACAATAAGTGTGAACAATAAACTGAACAGAATTAACTGAACAACAAACAAGAGGTGATTCCTTTTTATTTTTCATAGTTTATTGTTTTGGTTTATGAACTTTGTGGTTTCCCGTGACACGGTGTTTATTGGTGTCGAGTTTGAGCTTAGCGCACACGGAGTGACTGGTGGGTGACCAAGTGACCATGTTAAACAGTATTTACCGTTTCCTCACTGGGATAATTTATCAGGAATAGCTCATCCACCTTATTACCAGACTACGGCGAAGCAAGGGAAGGATAATGAGTTTAACAGTCTATGTATGTATCTGAATGTTCCACCATAGCGTCTGCCCTATATGGTTCCGATTTTGACAAGCGATGTATCAATTGATTGATCTCATTGATAGAGTGTCATAGTTTTTTTTTTGCCCAACTACGGCGAATCTAAGTAAGGGTTACGTGTTCAAACTAAAAAACTATAGATTATAGAAAATTAAAATTATAGATTTAAGTCTTCCGTGTTAACAATTAATAATTACTGTATGCAATAATTGCTTAAAATAATACAAATGAACGTTAATATGTATACCTTTATATAACACTATTTACTCATTTAACCATTACACTGTTTATTTTTCAGGCAAAATAAAGTGATATTTTCCGCTAAAACAAAATTTAATAAACTATACCAGAATCGAATATCTAAGTAATTTCCATTAATCTCTACACATTGAACGGCTTACAATTCACAAAATCCACATTAACACGGATAGTAAGTTGTTGGCAGTGCATTTTAAAACTGTATTGTGAGCTATGAATAATAATATTCGTAGAATGCTAGATGCATTACGGTGTTCACATTCGCAAAGTAATCTTTATTAACATGGGCCACTTTAAAAAAAAGCTTTGAATTTAGCCTTAAAATCCACAAAGTATTTGTTTCCTTAAATACAGATCGTATCTATCTAGCATTGTTAATGTTGACATTTTAAGTTCTACCGATAACATAAAAAGACATTTTCTTAAATTATGCAAAACGTCAGCTTTGTACTCCGCTTTAAAATCCACGAAGTCTGTGTTTCCAAAAACACAGATCGTAGTTGGCAGGGCATTGTAAAACCATGGTGTGGGATGTCAGCATTATGGTGTCGGAGTTGGCGCCAAGTTTTGATGATTATTGCTTTATTAACCAATATTGAGCACTGGGAGGTTTGAGGCACGGTTCAACTTATGGATAATCAATGATTAGTAGAGCATGAGTATTAAATTTCTTAGTATTTTCTAGGAATAGCAACGAAGCCTTCGTAGTTACAAGAACAAGTAAAATAACTACAGCCAACATTAGAAACGGGATATTTACCATGTATTCACTTTCGCCCGCGACTTCGTACGCGCAGACTTCAATTTATCGCGAAAAAAAGCATTCTTTCTTCTTCTGGGATATTAAAAACCGATGCAAAAGTAGGTATAGCACCAATGCTCTTGATGTTTTTTGACAGACTTGCCATTTCGTTTCCATGGTAACCGTTCCTTACAGCGAGTTATCAACATTTCCAGTTGTCCCGTGGAAATTTACCATTTTCCGGAATAAAAAGTCGCATATGTTTTATTCCAGGAAAAACACTACCTAAGCTATCTCCATTCCAAATTTCATAAAAATCCGTCCAGCCGTTATCGCGTTAAAACTCCCAAAACAAACAAACAAACGTATTCACTATTACATATTGGTGTGATATCCACATATAAAAAAATGACACTTTAATTTTGAGTTTCAGATATTTCAACACTATTGCAAACGCCATGATCACGGATTAATTCAAGTAAGTAAAATATGAAGTAAATAAAATGTAAATGTGTCAATTTAGTGTTAGTGAACATGTCAGTTTAAAAACTTAAGTAAATAACTGCTTTTTAAAATACTCAGCTTGAGCATACTTTTACGTCATTCGCCGAAAGCTATATTAACCCCATGATAATTTCAGCGTCACCCAGAAAATTACAATTAATACTTAAAGACATTGCCCGCTACACTTAAGTCGAGGAATTTCGTAGATGCTGAAAGTTTAACCATAAAGTTTAAGCATCTACGAACTTAAACTGGTGGTTAACTTGATGTTCGTTTTTAGGTTAAACGGGACCACCATCCCAAGAGATCGGCAGTTAGCCGCCGCGACGCCGCTTGATTGGCCCCTCGTAAACCAATCCTTGCCAGCTCTAGTTCAGTGGCGCTAGTGATGGGGCACAAACGGTGTGCGAACATTCAAATCATTCGGTTGCTGGTAGATTTTGCCTTCAGAGCCTAATGTGTAGTAAACAGATTTAAAAAAAAACAGAATTTCTCAAATATATGCCTTAAACTGGTGAGTGAGTTTGAATTATGCGCCCATTTGCCGCAATCGACTTGATGAAATGAAATGAAATAAAGTTATTTGCATGAATACATGCAGTGCAGGTACATTTTAGTTGTTAATATAGTTCAGGGATCTCTGCATTCGACTAGTGAGTCGTGCAAATGTTTTAAAATTACAAGATACTAAATTATTAACATATTATATGAACAAACGATTTCATGCAATAAAAATTCAAATTAATTAATTGTTTATGAAAATGTCAAAGTAAAATACAATAAAAATTACAAAATAAAACAATCAAAAGAATATTATAATAAGTTAAGTATACAAACAAACTTAAAATATTAAATTACATTTAAAATATACGTCTATTGAATAAAAACAGCTGTCGCAGAGCCATTTGTACAATACAATACAATACAATACAATACAACAACACTTCATTGCACACCAAGAAGAAGGTAATATATAGGATAAACTCATGAAATGAAAGGTACAATGGTCCGCCTTACTGCTATATAGCAATCTCATCCAGGCAACCTTACCTTTGTACATTTTAATATTAAATTAATTTCCGTTTAGCTGTCATTATTCATTAGATAATTTATTATAAATCTTAATAGCCATTTTGTAACAGATTTGTCACACATTTTCAAGCTATATCTGGGCACTACTAACGGCTTTTGTACTATTTTTCGTTTATTAATGGCATTTTCGTCTTTTTGGAAAAGGTTTAAATTATTCCTGATAAACTTGAACATTATACTTATAATAAAACTGTAACGGGTCCAATTCTGTACATTGAAGATATTTTTAATAATTTTTTTGGACCTTACTCTGTATTCGATACTGAAGCCAAAACTGTTTTTTTTTTCATTTTTGTCTGTCTGTCTGTCTTTATCTTGGCTAGGCATTACGCCGAAACTACTGAATGAATTTAAATGAAACTTGGTATGATTTGAGTTCATACTACGAGGTAGGAAATAGGCTACTTTTCATCCCGAAAAATGAAAGGGTTCCCGCAGGATTGGGGTTGATAGTTATTTCAAAAAACACTTACCACTCTGAAACTACTAAACGGATTTTGATGCAACTTGGCACAGTCATAGTTTATATGATGGGTTAAAATTGAGGATACTTTTTATCCCTATAAAATATAATGTCCCAAATTCTGTGTTCTGTGCGGAGCGCCGCGCGCTAACGTATCGCTGGTTAGTGCCGCGCTCGGCGCCACGCGCCCTTGCGCCAACCGCAGCTTAAGGTTCACTAGATTTACACCGAATGAAGTCTATACGATCATAGCATCACATATCCCGCGAAAGCCAACCAAAGATGTTTATGACATATCTATGGAGATTATTTACCTAGCTCTGACCACATTGGCGCCATGCTTAGCTGTCTTATTTAATCGCTGTGTTAGTGCTGGTGTGTACCCGGTAGCGATGAAGCTGAGTAAAATATCACCGCTGTTTAAAGGGAAAGGAAAACGTGAGGATATCGATGGATACAGGCCTGTGTCGATCATCCCCGCAGTTGCCAAGATCTTGGAAAATGGACTGAGCGCTCGTCTCACGGACTATCTGACCTCCACTGGGGCGTTGTCCGAGCGGCAATTTGCATACCGGGAGGGCCGCTCTACCATATCCCTTACACGTGAGGTGATCAGGCGCGTACTTGACGCTTGCGAGCGTAAGCAGCAGGTCGCCGTCCTCTTCTGCGATTTATCGAAAGCTTTCGACGTCGCAGACCACGGCGTCCTCGCTGCCAAACTCAAGCATTACGGCATAAGTGGTCCTGCCCATGCACTGCTGACGGATTTGCTGCGGAACAGATCCCAGGTGGTGGTCAGTGACGGAGCTGAGACGAGATCAGATCCTTTATTTACCGCGATGGGGGTTGCGCAGGGTTCATCGGTATCCAATATACTTTTCTCCCTGCTACTTAATGATTTGCCAGACTACATTACATCCGGTGAGATTTTCATGTACGCTGATGACATCGCAGCGATAGTTACCGCACGCAATCCCGATGAACTTGAACAGCGTCTGAATGAGACAGCAGGTGATTTGGCACAGTGGTTCAGACTAAATGGCCTCGTCCTAAACTTGAAGAAGACCCACTTCCTTCAGTTTTCCATCTCAGGGCGGCCAGTGAGGAAGCTACAGGTGCTTGTAAACGGGGAGGCAATAAAGCAAGTTGACTCCACCACGTTTCTGGGCTTCGTGATCGATAAAATCTGTAAAAGTTTGGGTAGCGCTGAGTAGACTTTCGCGAGTGGTGGACTCTGATGTTGTTCGCACCTGTTATTTTGCAACCGTGCATTCAGTCCTGCAATACGGCACCGAGCTCTGGGAGTGTGCAGCAGACAGACTGCGTGCCTTCAGAATGCAGAAAAGGGCAGTGAGGGCAATTGCACGGGTGTCACGATTAACATCAGCTAAACCTTACTTCAAGTCGCTCGGGATACTCACGCTGCCCTCCCTTTTAATATTCCAAGTGGCCATCTTCGTAAGACAAAACTTGGACATGTTTGAGAAGCGAGGAGACAGACACTCGTATAACACACGCGGCGCACACAAGCTCGCGGCTGTGTCCAGAAGACTCGTGCGGTCAAACAAGCTGTCACACGTGCTAGGGCCGACGGTGTATAATCGGCTACCAGAGCAAATTAAAAGCGCATCAAGTGTAAACGTGTTTAAACGTAAGCTTAGGACATGGCTCGTTGAGAAGACTTTTTACACGATTGACGAGTTCCTAGGGTAGGAACAATAAATTTTAGTCTTAGGTTTAATACTATTTTATTGAATAGTGTATTTGAATCTAATTTGAATGTATTTTATTGACTTCGATTGAATGACTGTTGTACTAGACTATTGTATATTTTTGTGTGTAATATTTTAGACATGACAATGGAAGTAATGAAGAGTTTAGTTATTATTAAATTAATTATTTTTATGATGCAATGTAATTGACCTATAATGTAATGATTATCAATAAAATGTTTATCTGTTTATCTGTAAATTACAGTTATTTTGTCATTTTTATGGGGGCCGTTCTATGTTCAATACTAAAGCCAACACTGTATTTTTTTTTATTTTTGTCTGTCCGTCTGTCTGTCTGTGTACATTGGCAGCGCACCACGCCGAAAATACTTAATGAATTCAAATGAAATTTGGTATGATTTGAGTTCACACTTCGAGGTAGGACATTGGATACTTTTCATCCCGAAAAAAATAAGTATTCCTGCAGGATAGGGACGGAAAATTATTTAAAAGAACATGCATTAGCATGCTGAAACTATTGGACGGATGTTGATGCAACTTGGCCCAGACATAGTTTATAAGATAGGTGAAAATTATGGATACATTTTGTCCTGAAAAAATAAAGTTTTCCTGTGGGATATGGGTCCAAATTCTGTACATTAAAGATGTAGTGTTTTTTTTTTTTGATGTTACTCTATATTCTATTATGAAGCCTATACTGTATGTTTTTTTTATTTTGTATGTCTGTTAGTCTGTATCTTAGCCGCGCATCACGCCGCCGGAACTACTGGATGAATTCAAAAGAAACTTGGTATGATTTGAGGTCGTACTACGAGGTAGGACATAGGATACTTTACGTATCGAAAAATTTATGGGTTATTATTTAGGGGTTGAAACTTATTTAAAAACACGTACCATGCTGAAAGTAATGACGGGTTTTGATGCAACTTGGCACTGTCTTAAGTTATATGATGGGTTAAAATTGAGGACACGGTTTATCCCGAATAAGTAAAGGGTTTCTGCGGGATATGGGTCCAAAGTTATGTTAATATTTAAGTAATAAAAAAATTTATTTGGATGGTTCTCTATATTCGATACTGAAGCCAAACTGTTTTACTTTTTAATTTTGACTGTCTGTTTGTCCGTATCTTGACCGCGCATCGCACCTAAACTAATAAATGAATTCAAATGAAAAAAATGCTCTTGGGTGCTTAAAAAAGATAATGAACAATATTTTTTTTGTTAATCGTGTCTTTCTTTCTGTTTGTCTGTATGTTTGTTTGTTCACGCATCATGCAAAAAATACGCAACCGATTGCAATGCGGTTTTCATTGTTAGATAGCTTAGGGTTTGATTTAAATCTGGTGTAATTAGTATCTCAATCCGGTGAGTTAGTAATTGATAAAGTATTTTTGATGGCAGAAGAAATTTTGATCAAATGTTGGTTTATTGGTCCTGGAATAGCACATTATGGTACTTTGAACCTAAAGAAAAGAACACGCGTTCGAAGCCGCGGGTACAGCTAGTTTCAAATAAATATAATGAAGGGAGTGTAAGTAGTTTGTGTTTTTTAAATAAAGGTCTACATGAATCGGTACATTTAAGCCAAATATTCAGCGAATACACTTCTTTTGTGCCATAAAAGCTCTCTGAGAGTCCGTTGAATTCCCCCAAATTATAACCCCATATCTTAGAACGGAATACACATGGCAATAGTATACAGTTATAGCTGTTTCTATGTGTGTAAGATTCCTATTTTTTTTTCAGTGCAAATATGAATTTGTTTACTTTCTTACAAACATTATCTATTTGTATTTTCCAATTGCAGAACTGATCTATGATAGTAGTATGTAAGTAGTAAACAAAAAAAACAGGACATTTCACACCAATTACCTACATAGCGCCAAACTAGGATACCCTTTACTATGGGCACTAGATAACGGATAAACCTAGCCTCAAACTAGGATACCCTGTACTATGGGCACTAGATAACGGATAAACCTAGCCCCAAACTAGGATACCCTGTACTGTGGGCACTAGATAACGGATAAACCTAGTCCAAAACTAGGATACCCTGTACTATGGGCACTAGATAACGGATAAACCTAGCCCCAAACTAGGATACCCTGTAATATGGGCACTAGATAACGGATAAAACTAGCCGAGAAATCACCGAGAAGTTAGGGTGCTCAAGGTAACGGAGACGCAGACAGCAAATATCATCACGGGCGTAAACACAAACGCCGACATTTGGGATAAATAGGTGCTCCAAGACATAGCCTGGGTAAGGCATATTTGGGATAAATAGGTGATCCAAGTATGCCGTATCAGCTGGACATCCTATCTGCGTCTCCGACAAGAAGAACAAGTGGGGCTTAGAGGTCTTCAGATGATAATGGACCGGTTGGAGATTGGAGTAAATCCCACGAATATTTGTAAGATCCACTTTGAGTGTGAGGACGTGCATCTGCCGTTTTAACTTATTTCTTCTAGTATGGAAGTGAATAGGTTGGACGAGTAATAGCAAACAAGATGTCGGAATGGCTAACCCACGGAAGTCGAGGCATAACTACGTCATTGGCGGCTGGTTGGTGGCTAGTAACCCTAGAAACGAAATCAAACGGTCGCGGGTTCGAATCCTACAAGGGGTAATCATTTGTGTGATGAGCAGAAATGGTTGGAGCAGGTTAGGTAAGAGCGTCTTCAAACGAGACTTCATCAAACGTTCAAGCTTGCAATCAATATCTAGAGTACCTCGGACAAGTCGGTGATCACTCCCGGTTTCAAACCTAGTGATCACAGAGACATCTCTGAATATGCGCTTTTTGTCCGCTATGATGAAGTCGATCTCATTATATGCTTTATATTTTTCGTCACACCATCGGGGTTTTGCCACGTGCACTTCCATTGGGGCTGCTTTTTAAAGAATGAGTTCATTAAAAGCCCTTTTTTCTCGAGGAAGTTGACTAGCATTTGCCCCCTGTGATTTCTGCTGCTAAATCCGTGTTGTCCTACTACCGACTTGCTGCATGTCTGTACTCCCACTTTAGCGTTGAAGTGAGCCTTGGAGATGTTGTGCAAGGCTTTAGATATGTCTTCATACATATCCTCTACTTCATCATCCGAGTTTTTCTAAATTGGTGCGTATACCTGAGTACCCTTGAGGCTATACCTCTCAGTTAATTTCATTACGAGGTACGCCACCCTATTCGAAACACTGGAGATTTCTACATGTTGTCAGAGAGGACCTTATCGACAATAAACCCGACACCGCCTTGGGATTGCTGTTCTCCTTCCCTGAAATACATAAAATGGCCCGAGTCATGGATGTGATATTCGTATTTATGTATGTTTATCCGTTATCTAGTGCCCATATTACAGGGTATCCTAGTTTGGGGCTAGGTAATTGGTGTGGAATTGTCCCGAATATATTATTATTATTGGAGAACTTGCGCGGAGACTGCGGGGACACCCGTACCCCCCTGAAATAATTCATCAGTTCCACACATCCGGTCGCCAGCCGGCCTAATCGAACATTTCAGGATATTTCACAAGCGGCGGGGCAGCCTTTCGTAGCTGACTAAATTACTACTTGGGCCCCCTACAACTTGCGGTCGGCCAGCAGAGAACACCGTGCTTCGGATCCCGCTACCCTCCGAAGCAAGGCCTCCGACGCAGAAACACCCTGATTCCGATCACGGTCCACCCTTCCAACTGTATCCTACAACTCATCCGGACGTCTTCCTTGAACATAATGCTAGAACACGACAAGTCGTTTGGCATCAAGATTTTGACCAGAGCGTGGTAATGTAAAAAGCCGGCGGCCGAAGCCTACCACCAGTGATTCGGTTGCTCTTTTGGCATCACTCGAGGGTCACGTGTAGGACATCGAGGACTGAATCCTACGGACGCGAGCAAACAATAAAGCCTCAAAAAACAAAATCCTCTGTGTCTAATTGTGCTGAAAGATGGTGAGGACGGGTTGGACGAATCTATCGCTGCCTGCACTGCGGCAGCGTTTTCATCATCCGGATCTGCATATTAACGGATGCTACACCGTTATGACACGGAAGAGAGAGAGAGAGAGAGAGAGAGAGAGAGAGAGAGAGAAACACTTTTGTCTCAACCTAACCTAACTTTACCTTATTTAAAAAGGTAAGTAAATAAAATGTGCAGGTGTTCGCAGACTGTAGATTTCTATTAAAATAAATAAAACTAACCTAACGTTTATGTTTTTTTTTTCAACTATCCTAGCCTTAACGTTTAACAAATTAATTAAATAATTCCAATGAATTTTAAAGTTTTATTCCAGCAAAAATCCTGTTGTATTAACTTTACCGTATGCTTGGTCGTTAGTCTGCAGATTAAGTAGGAAATCAGCAGATTAACTTGTTAAGTGTGAGAGTTGATAATATTTTTGTACTTGAACGGACTCAACCAGGTAATTTGTAGATTACCTAGTTAATCTGCAATCTAACTGATTTACGCACATTAGCGGAGACACATAGACTGTTAAACTCATTACTTCTTACTTCGTCGTACTCGGGTAATAATAAGATGAACATTATGTTAATAATTATTACATTTAGGTAAACAATATAATTTCGTCACTGATTTTGGTCGAGCTCTTTGCATCTGTATAATTTACTTACTCATGTTTTGTAAAGAAAGATTTTTGTTCTGAGAAGTCCATTATAGTTTTTCAAGCGTAGAATAAAACAGCATCTTCCAGAACCACATGTAATATCAGCGGCAAGGAACGTGGCCCAAACATAAGCATCGCGATAACGCCGGAACAATTAATGAACTGTTGAGTATTTTAATGTTGGTAGGTATCAAAAATCATGTTAATTAAATTTAAAACTAGCTGTGCCTGCGGCTTCGCACGCGTGATTATTTCTCCAAGTTAAAAGTACTGTATGTGCTATTCCAAGACCAAAAATACCAATATACCAAAATTTGATCAACATTGTATGTAACCAATAGGCACGAAAAAATCGGTACAAAGGAGATAATTGAAAAAAAAATATGTCTAGGGTACATAAAATAAGCTACTGGAACAAAAATATAACATTTTTAAAATTCGTGTCTGTCTGTTTGTCTGTTTGTATGTATGTTTGTTCACGCATCACGTAAAAACTACTGGACCATTTGCGATTCGGTTTTCATTGTTGGATGGCTTGAAGTTTGACTTAAACTAATATACTTGGTATCTCAAACCGATGAGTAGAAACCGAGCAATCGATAAAAACTTTTTGACGACTGAGGGAATTTTGATCAAATGTTAATTTATTGGTATTTTAGATTCATATTCTATTTTTAACCTAGAGAAATGACCACGCATGTGAAGCCGCGGGTACAGCTAGTAATATTAATACAACAAAAGGTTTGATAGTCACATTCTCATAAAGTTGCTTCACCCGTGATGAAAATGTTGATTTTCATACCATGTACTTTTTCAATTCCTACACCTAGCGCCATCTACATTTTTGCACTGGAACCCGAAAGAGCAAAAGCTTTCCACTTGCAAACTCTGCGGAGCCTTGTTCGCGAACTCAAAGCGCTTTCAGACCAAAAGCTTGCGGATTAGTTCTACTACTAGTCCATAGATGGCTTTCTTTTAAATTTTAGCTAGCAGCACATTTTTACCCGACTACAGCAAAGCAAAGGAAGGGTAATGAGTTTAACAGTCTATGTATGTATGTATGTATGTATATATGTATTATCTATGTGGTTATGTGGATGTTCCACCATAGCGTCGCCCCTATTGGTTCGATTTTAGCAAGCGACTCATCAATCGATTCATCTTCAGGCTTAGAGTGTCATAGGCTATATTTTTTTACCCGACTACGGCAAGGCAAAGAAAGGGTTATGTTTTCAAACTAAAAACTTTGTCTGATTTTGACAAGCGAGGTGTCAACAGATTTGTCTTTATTTATAGAGTGGCATAGACTAAGTTTTTCCCGACCGTAGTCGGGTTTTAGTTTTTGAACTTAAGTGATGTGTTAACAACATCGATTTACATTTTACCACGTTTTTTTATCGAGGTACCACGTTTTTATTAAGCCTCTTTTTTGTTTGACTTTCTGTCCGTCGTAGCGGGTGGAATCTTGCACCTCAAATTTCGAGCGCTTCCCGATTCTCTACCCGGCTGAAACTTTCGGTAGCTCACAACTTGATGACAACGCATTTAAAAAAACAAATTGAGGTTTAGATTAGTTTTTTAATCCACATTTACTGCTTGTTTATCGTAAAAATGCTTGTAGAATTATATTTTTATAGTAGGTTTAAAAACATTTAAATTAAGTACCTTGCCCCTTCCACTTAAATATTTTTCGCAGATAGGTAGGTATTTAAAATAATTTCATAACATTTATATGAATGACTCTTCCACTTTGTAACTACACTAGTAAACTGGGTCACCCTCACACTATTGCAGTAAATCAAGATCAAGTCGATCTTCGAGCGAATCCGATAATGGACCACTGTTGGGCAACAAATCAACCAACCATAATATTTACAAGCGGAGCAATAAAAAATGGAACGTGAATTGGAAGAAATTTGAAGTGGGTTCCGTGTAAATATATTATACTATCAGGTTTTTTCGTAAAAAGTTTTATATCCGCACTGCTAGCGGAAACAGAAAGAAAAAAAAATTACGTACGTTGCCTCTACGTTATATAAATGTTGTTTATGTAACGTAGAGACACAGAATAAATAATAGTACAAGTAGTAGAGGCTATGTTAGCGTGACAGGCGCGCCGCGACTATGTCTCAATGTAATATCCATGCAAAGCGACAGTTCGTAATGACGCGTAGGGAAATAATCCGTATAAGTACCCCATATTAAGATCACGCTTCAATATTTAAGGGTTTGTTCCATAAATATACTTGGTCAACCACAAACCTGATAAATTTTAAACTTAACATAGGTATATGTTTATGAGATCTTTATCTCTCTGTGATTAAGACGAAAAAGTTATTAACAGAATTTCATACGATACATTTTCTTATCAAAAATCACGTCATTTTCAGTAGAATTTTCCTTTTTTTTACTCAACGGCCTAAGTTTTATCTCTAAAACCAATCTCACAGCAAGAAAATATAGTTAATTATCCACTGTTAAGACTAAATAACTAAATTATTAGCCAGCCAATAAAATAAATAACTTTGAAACTTACGTCTTTTAGTTCCGATCTAAATTGTGTGTGCAAACAGCGCCCGGAATATTCAACCTTGTTACGCAGGCACCTCAGTGCTTGTTGCGGGTAGCGGGTGGCAGAGTGTAGAGGCGGGCTAGCGTAGGAAAATGTATTAAAGGAGGATGACCATACCATATTGTTATGCTGAACACCACACGGCTTGACGTTTGTTTGTTTGACAGTGATTTTCAACTTCTTCGTCGTGTCGATGATCCTTTATAGATATTAGATAGTAGATGGTTGCATCGAGTTGAAAGTTACTTCTTGCTGTACCGAGCGTTAGGTTGGAGCCCGGGCTTTGCTTCGCTTCGCACCCGCCTTCGTCTTCTAACCTATCACGGCTTGCCTATTGCTTTATTATATAGTTTATAATAAAGCAATAGATACGAATAAGGCTGCACAAAGAAGATAAATAAACAAATGCTCTTGGGTGCTTAAAAAAGGTATTGAACAAGAATATATCATTTTTTTAAATCGTGTCTTTCTGTCTGTTTGTCTGTATGTTTGTTTGTTCACGTATCACATAAAAACTACTGGACCGATTGAAGAAGTTAATTTTTGGGAGATTGAATTAATAAATATAGCAAAGAGTACGCCACATTGAGGGACGCCGGCTGACGTATCACACCATGGAGAGAACTTCTCTTTAAGTCGTATCCGCTGCAGTCGTCCAAATAAATAACTATGAAACCAGTCATTCGCAGTTGGAGATATTTTAAGAGAGCATAGTATGTAATGCGTTCAATGCTGTCATCAGCACAGTTAACAGGTCTTTTTCCATACCTAGACGGATATCATCAGTTATTTTTACTAAAGCTGTAACTGTGCTGTGGCCTGTACGAAAGCCAGATTGATAAAGATTAAGGAGATTGTTAATGGTGAGGAATGAGCTAAGTTGATTGTGGACAAGGCGTTCAAGGACTTTAGATAGGAATGGAAGTATAGAGATAGGTCGATATTCATAAAAAAAAATAGGATTCAGTTTTTTGGGCATGTCCACATATCCATATTCCACATATCATTCCATCCACATTGAAGTAAAATTACCGCCTGTGATTGAATGATTTAAGATGTGGCACAGGATGGGGAGGATGATATCAAGTATGGGAATTATCATATTATGACTATTACCATCGCGTCCAACTGCGTTGGAAAGGATTGATACTACGCTCTTTTTAACATCACATGCCGTGAATGTACTAAAGAAGAAAGGCAAATAGTCGGGACTTGGTATAGATGAAAGAGATTGGAGTTTGTTTGCTTTAATTATCCCATTAATACTGGACGAAGAGGAAAAAATATTATTTAAAGAATCAATATATAAATCACTAGGTACGGAGTTTTGACGAGATTTACCAATTCCCAATGACCGGAGAAACTTCCAAACTTTAGCTGGGTCACCATTTTCTACAGAATCAAATATGTTGAGTGCAATGATTTCGGGAACGAAGTAACATTCGGACGAGATTTGTATTTTGACTTGGCAAAAAGGTTGGTGAAGGTTGAGGATATATATATTCATGGAGAAAATAGTGTTCACAAAGACCTTTTTTGCGCATGTTTGATGTCGTTACCACTCATTATTAGGCGGCTATCAGTTTGAGACTGATTTAACCTTGATGATGAAATATTTACAGTATACCAAATCAAAGTGTTGATAGCCCTCACAAAGAGCTTTCATACGTATGTTTTTAAAATCCGTTCCGTCATTTTTGAAAGGAGGTAATCCCTGATAACATTTGCTGCTAACAGTTTTGGGCAGTGAAAGCTCCCCCAAACAAACAACCAAACAATCAACGTTTCACTTTTATATATTGGTATGGACTAATAAAACATTTTCTGTGCATTCGGCTAAGTTTAAAAAAAAACTGTGATTTATGGGCATGTCCAAGGTGCTTTCTGCTTACGTTTTAGATAAACAATTATGATATTACTTTGTAGTGATTAGTGAGAGTGCGGATAGCGGGATAATGAGGGCGCCATAGCAAATACTGCATCTTTTCTACAGAGGCACCACAGTCATATTGTGACCAGTCTTGGTCAAAACTCCACCTACTCAGGTTGCTCCTGCTACTGTCAACTTTGTCCTGAGTTGGTTAAGCGACTTCCACGTGTGTCACGGGTGGGTCACGAGAAGGCTCAACCTGCAGGGAACTACTCGGCAGGCGCAATATAGACAGGTGGCGGTGCATGCGTCGTATAATTTTCAACAATAACCGTTGATCCGGTAATATTAATGGTTTTTTCCTATAATGAGCTGATTCGGTTTGTGCGGTATTGGGGTCCAAGAGCCCAAAAGGGAGGACAAAAGTTTCATTTTTAGAAATAAAAAATTTCATGTTACATATTTTGATCAGTGTTTCGTAGTTTTTTATGTATAAGCACAGAATAAATAATAGTACAAGTATAAGCCAAAAAGTGAAAAAAAAAATTTTGATGGATAAACGGATCTTTTATTTCCTTTTGAACAAAAACAGAACAATGATGTCATAAAATTCAACTTTCATGAGTCCATACATAATATTTATATTTTGATTTTTGAATATCAAAATCGTCAAGAAACCCTAATTAGCAGGCCGTAATGGCGTCGAGTCGATAAAGCATCGTATAATGTGATTTCCATCGCTTCCGTGTGCGCCCGCGCCGCCCGGTGCGGTGGTACCCCTTTGATCGCGGCTAATTTGGGCGTGCTCCACATCGTAGACACACTTCCATCTAGAACATAGCTGTTGGAAGGGGGCGGGATGCAACGGCTTCTAGATTGTTATGCCCTAGCTCAAAAAGATTTAAAAAAGACGCAGTCCACACCGCCAAACAAACGAGTGAAGCATAGTAATGGTATGTGCGCGTGAGTTTTTGTTGATACACAAATTAATCACAAAAAACTGCATTGTATTTTTTTCGTAAGTATTTCACAGAATTAACACGACTAACACGGACGAGATATTATTGCGACGTGGTGGCCGATCAGCCTAACATCGTGTGCGTGAGACTTGTACGATCAGCATATCTGGGTGCTTCACTTTCGATTTGACGATGTGGAATCCGTATTTTTTTAAACATTATGAACCACTTCGGCTATATTCCCAAGTGGTTATATGCAAAGCTTTTTTCATCAAATTTTGTGTTTAGACATGGCTATTTATAATGCAAATATGTCCATCATATTGCTATATTCGTCCACTGTTGGACATAGGTCTCTCGTAATGAGCGCCACAGAGCCCCTCGGTTCTTGTCATACAGTTTCTGCCGGCCGCCTTCCGCAGTTCGTCACTTCACTTGGCCGGTAGGCGTCCTACACTACGTTTGCCAAGCAGTGGTCTCCACTCAAGGACCGTTTACCCCAACGGTTGTCCATTCTTCTACAAATGTGACCAGCCCACTGCCACTTCGCTTTAAAAAACTTCTCTATGGGATTTACGATCCCAGATGGATAATCAATTTCAACCCAGGGATCCGAAAGACCCCTAATTGTGAGGTAACCTTGAAGTAGGCAAATCATTGTCCAGGTACCTAAATTAAAAGTATTGCAAACTAGCTCAGGTTTGACAAGTATAAACACTTCAGTAGACATAGATAGATAGAAGATAGATAGAAGATATAATTACTTTTAGTTTATTCTGTGGCAATAGACAGTCGAGTGGTAAAGTCTTGTGACCTAGTTCACCCATGGTTATGTAGGAACTCTCGAGGTGGGAACATATTAGGTACGCGAATAGAACGGGATCAACTGGGATATATTGGTTGTATACCTGGTTCAATGTTTTTGTTAACAAGTGACGAGGTGAGCAGGTCGTTTGTCATTAGTAAACGCCACGCACACAGAAAATTTGTTAACAAGTGACGAGGTGAGCAGGTCGTTTGTCATTAGTAAACGCCACGCACACAGAAAATTTGTTAACAAGTGACGAGGTGAGCAGGTCGTTTGTCATTAGTAAACGCCACGCACACAGAAAATTTGTTAACAAGTGACGAGGTGAGCAGGTCGTTTGTCATTAGTAAACGCCACGCACACAGAAAATTTGTTAACAAGTGACGAGGTGAGCAGGTCGTTTGTCATTAGTAAACGCCACGCACACAGAAAATTTGTTAACAAGTGACGAGGTGAGCAGGTCGTTTGTCATTAGTAAACGCCACGCACACAGAAAATTTGTTAACAAGTGACGAGGTGAGCAGGTCGTTTGTCATTAGTAAACGCCACGCACAGAAAATTTGTTAACAAGTGACGAGGTGAGCAGGTCGTTTGTCATTAGTAAACGCCACGCACACAGAAAATTTGTTAACAAGTGACGAGGTGAGCAGGTCGTTTGTCATTAGTAAACGCCACGCACACAGAAAATTTGTTAACAAGTGACGAGGTGAGCAGGTCGTTTGTCATTAGTAAACGCCACGCACACAGAAAATTTGTTAACAAGTGACTAGGTGAGCAGGTCGTTTGTCATTAGTAAACGCCACGCACACAGAAAATTTGTTAACAAGTGACGAGGTGAGCAGGTCGTTTGTCATTAGTAAACGCCACGCACACAGAAAATTTGTTAACAAGTGACGAGGTGAGCAGGTCGTTTGTCATTAGTAAACGCCACGCACACAGAAAATTTGTTAACAAGTGACGAGGTGAGCAGGTCGTTTGTCATTAGTAAACGCCACGCACACAGAAAATTTGTTAACAAGTGACGAGGTGAGCAGGTCGTTTGTCATTAGTAAACGCCACGCACACAGAAAATTTGTTAACAAGTGACGAGGTGAGCAGGTCGTTTGTCATTAGTAAACGCCACGCACACAGAAAATTTGTTAACAAGTGACGAGGTGAGCAGGTCGTTTGTCATTAGTAAACGCCACGCACACAGAAAATTTGTTAACAAGTGACGAGGTGAGCAGGTCGTTTGTCATTAGTAAACGCCACGCACACAGAAAATTTGTTAACAAGTGACGAGGTGAGCAGGTCGTTTGTCATTAGTAAACGCCACGCACACAGAAAATTTGTTAACAAGTGACGAGGTGAGCAGGTCGTTTGTCATTAGTAAACGCCACGCACACAGAAAATTTGTTAACAAGTGACGAGGTGAGCAGGTCGTTTGTCATTAGTAAACGCCACGCACACAGAAAATTTGTTAACAAGTGACGAGGTGAGCAGGTCGTTTGTCATTAGTAAACGCCACGCACACAGAAAATTTGTTAACAAGTGACGAGGTGAGCAGGTCGTTTGTCATTAGTAAACGCCACGCACACAGAAAATTTGTTAACAAGTGACGAGGTGAGCAGGTCGTTTGTCATTAGTAAACGCCACGCACACAGAAAATTTGTTAACAAGTGACGAGGTGAGCAGGTCGTTTGTCATTAGTAAACGCCACGCACACAGAAAATTTGTTAACAAGTGACGAGGTGAGCAGGTCGTTTGTCATTAGTAAACGCCACGCACACACAAAATTTGTTAACAAGTGACGAGGTGAGCAGGTCGTTTGTCATTAGTAAACGCCACGCACACAGAAAATTTGTTAACAAGTGACGAGGTGAGCAGGTCGTTTGTCATTAGTAAACGCCACGCACACAGAAAATTTGTTAACAAGTGACGAGGTGAACAGGTCGTTTGTCATTAGTAAACGCCACGCACACAGAAAATTTGTTAACAAGTGACGAGGTGAGCAGGTCGTTTGTCATTAGTAAACGCCACGCACACAGAAAATTTGTTAACAAGTGACGAGGTGAGCAGGTCGTTTGTCATTAGTAAACGCCACGCACACAGAAAATTTGTTAACAAGTGACGAGGTGAGCAGGTCGTTTGTCATTAGTAAACGCCACGCACACAGAAAATTTGTTAACAAGTGACGAGGTGAGCAGGTCGTTTGTCATTAGTAAACGCCACGCACACAGAAAATTTGTTAACAAGTGACGAGGTGAGCAGGTCGTTTGTCATTAGTAAACGCCACGCACACAGAAAATTTGTTAACAAGTGACGAGGTGAGCAGGTCGTTTGTCATTAGTAAACGCCACGCACACAGAAAATTTGTTAACAAGTGACGAGGTGAGCAGGTCGTTTGTCATTAGTAAACGCCACGCACACAGAAAATTTGTTAACAAGTGACGAGGTGAGCAGGTCGTTTGTCATTAGTAAACGCCACGCACACAGAAAATTTGTTAACAAGTGACGAGGTGAGCAGGTCGTTTGTCATTAGTAAACGCCACGCACACAGAAAATTTGTTAACAAGTGACGAGGTGAGCAGGTCGTTTGTCATTAGTAAACGCCACGCACACAGAAAATTTGTTAACAAGTGACGAGGTGAGCAGGTCGTTTGTCATTAGTAAACGCCACGCACACAGAAAATTTGTTAACAAGTGACGAGGTGAGCAGGTCGTTTGTCATTAGTAAACGCCACGCACACAGAAAATTTGTTAACAAGTGACGAGGTGAGCAGGTCGTTTGTCATTAGTAAACGCCACGCACACAGAAAATTTGTTAACAAGTGACGAGGTGAGCAGGTCGTTTGTCATTAGTAAACGCCACGCACACAGAAAATTTGTTAACAAGTGACGAGGTGAGCAGGTCGTTTGTCATTAGTAAACGCCACGCACACAGAAAATTTGTTAACAAGTGACGAGGTGAGCAGGTCGTTTGTCATTAGTAAACGCCACGCACACAGAAAATTTGTTAACAAGTGACGAGGTGAGCAGGTCGTTTGTCATTAGTAAACGCCACGCACACAGAAAATTTGTTAACAAGTGACGAGGTGAGCAGGTCGTTTGTCATTAGTAAACGCCACGCACACAGAAAATTTGTTAACAAGTGACGAGGTGAGCAGGTCGTTTGTCATTAGTAAACGCCACGCACACAGAAAATTTGTTAACAAGTGACGAGGTGAGCAGGTCGTTTGTCATTAGTAAACGCCACGCACACAGAAAATTTGTTAACAAGTGACGAGGTGAGTAGGTCGTTTGTCATTAGTAAACGCCACGCACACAGAAAATTTGTTAACAAGTGACGAGGTGAGCAGGTCGTTTGTCATTAGTAAACGCCACGCACACAGAAAATTTGTTAACAAGTGACGAGGTGAGCAGGTCGTTTGTCATTAGTAAACGCCACGCACACAGAAAATTTGTTAACAAGTGACGAGGTGAGCAGGTCGTTTGTCATTAGTAAACGCCACGCACACAGAAAATTTGCTACACATCTACCCGAGTATCAAATTTGACGTCCCCCTGGATATCAAATTTGAAGTTCATCCGTTTATTCATTTGAATTCCACCCGGACATCAAATTTCCTTGAATTTTGAGCATCTTGGACATGGCCGGCTTACATTTTCAAAATCGGCACATACAAGAGGTATGTGCCGATTTTTCACATACCATTTTTTTTTTAATGTTTTTTACAGCGTCACCGGACAATGGGACGGGCGCGAAAGCGCTCCGCCGCAATGCGTGAAGCAGAAGGCGCACGCCAGAGTTAAGGGCGTCACAGACGATTAAGATACTATAATATTTGATGTTACGATATCTGCACATAAAATATTATAGCATCTTAGGGTATCACACACGGCTAAGATACGATAATATATTGAAATTATTTATTCGCTCGCAGGCCGTCCTAGGTGCCACACGTATTTCTTCACCGCTTTCTACATACAGAATTCATACAGAATGATAAAATATGAGTAGTACGGTTTCACTATTATATTTATTAAATAGCTCATCAGACGACGATTCTGATTTTGAATTTGATATGCAAATTGCATTAGCGCACTGTAAAAGGTTATCATTTGGATAGAAAATCACATTAAATTTAGAAAAAGCCGCGGTGAATTTAATCTTTACGCAGATGTTTCCACAAAAAAAAAACAAACTTATTTTAATAAGTCGAAGGAAACTTTTCTCGAAATTCATAATTTGATTAAAGGAAGATTTAGTGAAACAAAATACGAACATGCGCGAGAGCATTTGTACAGAACAACGACTTACATTATGCTAAGAACCATCTCGTTTACCTAAGCTTTCAAACATAAAAAACCACAGCTAAATCGGTCTATTCGTTCGAAAGCTACGATTCGCACCACTCCCTCCCCCCCCCCCCTCCCCCCCCCTCCCCCCTCCCCCCCTCCATCCTCAAATTATACCTATGAGTCATCTTGTTTACCCCAGCTTTCAAACATAAAAAAACCACAGCTAAATAGGTCCATTTTGTTTCTAAGCTAAGATCTTCACCCCCTTTTTCTTTCTCACCTCTCCCCTCCGTCTCCCCATATATCTAAGAACCATCTCGATCATATTAGCTTTCGAACAGAAAAAAACGCATCAAAATTGGTCCATTCGTTTGGGAGCTACGATGCCACAGACACACACGCACACACACACACACACTTACACACACACTCACTGATACACACCCTAAACTTATAACACCCATCTCTTTGTTCAGGGGTTAAAAAAACCGTCACGAATACAAAACAGAGCAACCTGTAGAGCATATTACGATATATTTTGTATCTTAAGATAGTATATTAATATATATTTTGTATCTTTTACGATATATTTCGTATCTTAAGATGACATCTTTTAATAAATTCCATATCGCTCGATATCTTAGATACTATATATTATCTTCGCCGTTTGTGATGCTTCATATAAATTGTATAGCGAGCGATATTTTATCTTATGATAAAATATTATCGTATCTTAGTCGTCTGTGACGCGCTTTAAGTTTTGGCCACTTGCTCAAGGGCACCCAGGGTGTACGAACCTCGGCTGGGACAGTTGCCACTGATTACGGGGGTCTAACTAAACACCCCTGGATCGCTACTACTAGGTAGTGATTGAGGGGACCCTGATGAAATGGCTGAAGCCTTTTGAATTATTTGCATAACTGACCACAGATTCAGAATACACCTTCGAGAAGAATCGGCAACAAACTCGAAGGCGAATAAAATCAACTTTAATTACGGGACCTTCGACTTCGCCGGCGAGGTTGGTGTCTGTGTCTTATTGTGTTGAAAGATGGTGAGGGCGGGTTGGACGATTTTATCGCTGCCTGCACTGCGGTAGTGATTTCATCGTCCGGATCGCTCAAGATGTCTCTAGGGCGTCTACGGAGGGGTCAATTCAAGTCATCAGTGCCCGGCCGAGGTTTGAAACCACTTAGAGCGAAGGTAGCCTAAGGTATTACTAATTCGACTTAGAATCCAACGATACCGGTTGGGTCCTATACGCTTCTCACCAATGACTTTTCTATGTTATGTGCGGTTGGTTGTGAATCGCTCCGTGCTTTGGAGGTATATTGTTAAGTTGTCAGCTGTTGTTAAATAATAGCAGTCGTTAAGCCAAGTCAGAAGTCCTCGGGCGGGCTAACAAACTCTGACATCAGAATCCAGCACTACCTCATAGGTACGATGTTAATGTAAAAATTAACAAGGTGGACCTTCCAAAAAATAATAAAAACTAGAAGGGGTTCTGAAGAAAGTACCACTTTTTATTTTCCACATGACATCTAAAGTAAAAGTGTATATATAGTACAAAATATTTTAATTGCCAAAAGTCCCAAAGCCCGCCCTCACCTTTACCCAAGGAATGTGCCCCAGTTATTGGCCGCCAATTTCTCCACGTGTTTTAATCAAAATAATTAACCACACAAATGATTTATGGGCCCAAAGGGTGGGAGGTCCGAGGTATTCGAAGAAAAAAAGGTTAAAAAAAATTTGTGCCACCAACATCGGGCCTGTGATAAGTCCGCGTAAATTTTTATCTTGCGCAGTAATTTGGCTGGTCCGTTATTGAACATCTGTCAAATGCTGGTGCTTTCGCCCCGCGGTGGAATGTTACGGTAATCTCCGGGATTAAATTAAAACTAAATTAAATTGGAGATAAGAAATCGAGAAAGTGTAATTCACAGTATTTTTCATTTTGGTGGTAAATTGACAATCTGAAGCTCTGAAGATCATAGCGTGGTCAAAAATCATCACTACTTGTTATATATAATTTGATGGCTTAACACTTATTAAAAAAATCATTCTTCATGTTTATAATCTTTAAGAGTAATTTTCTCTTGCGAAGATTAGAGATTGAATATACACAAATACTTAGCAATTATGTAGACCTATAACCTAGCAAATAATGTCATGTGTGGACGCTCATATGTCAATCATATGTTCAATGTCTTTATAACACTCATAGTAAACTTTAAGTTCCTCAGAAACAGGAAAGTTTTTCGGTAATAATTTATATCTATCTATCTATACCTATAATAAAGCAATAAGAATGAAAAAGTCTGTACAATGTCATGTGTGGACAATCAATATGTCTTTATAACACTCATAGTAAATTTTAAATTCCTCAGAAACAGGAACGTTTTTCAGCAATAATTTATATCTATCTATCTATACTTATAATAAAGCAATAAAAACGAAAAAGTCTTAACTACTTAAAATAAGATAATGAACATGAATACAACATTTTTTTAAATCGTGTCATTCTGTCTGTTTGTTTGTTTTTTAGTTTGTCTCTATGTTTGTTCGCGTATCACGTTAAAACTACAGGACCGTGTACGATGTGAGAAGCAATCCGAGGAGTAGAAGGTGAGCAATCGATAAAAAATGTTTAGCGGCTGAAGGAATTTTGATCAAATGTTGGTATAAGTATTGGTAGGTACTTTATAAATAAAAATAAAAAATAAAAATTGGGACAATTCCACACCTAGCCTAGCCCCAAACTAGGATACCCTGTTCTATGGGTCCTAGATAACGGATAAACATACATACATAGAAGCGGCAGGTACAGCTAGTACTTATAATAAAGCAATAGGAACGAAAAAGTCTATGCAAAAAAGATAATTTAAAAAATAATGGTCTAGGATACATAAAATAAGCTACAGAACAAGTTTATTTTTTATTAATGTCTGTCTGTTTGTTTGTCTGTTTCTCTGTATGTTTGTTCGCCCATCACGTATAAACTTCTGGACCTATTGCGATGCGGTTTCAATGTTGTATAGCTTAGGGTTTGACTTAAAGACTCGGGTACTTTTATCTTAATCCAATGATTAGTGCCGAGTAATAGATAAAAAAAACCATTGACGGCTGATCTAATTTTGAATAAATATACGAGTAGTATATAGTACTTTATAGGTACTTATAATCCTGGAATAACACGTATAGTATACTATTAAATGAACTGACAACCCGGGCAAAGCCGCGGGTACAGCTAGACCCCGCAATAAAATAGTACAGCCAGTGCAATAAGTTTTGCAGAGTTTACCCCAACTTAGTTGCTGTATATTGCAGTAGCTTTTTGTCTAGGTATACCATTGCGGCAATTACCTCTCCTGTTTCTGAGAGGCTCTAGGTTTAACACTTGTGTAAAAAGTAACGTAATCCCCATCTTCTAACTTATCTTTCTATTTCAATACAACTCGCATTAAAAAAAAGCTAAATCTCGAATTAAAACCAACCAGCCTAAATTAAATGAATTAGAAACTTGGAACCTAACTCCAGCTAAACCCCTTTTAATTACCGCTCGAAGTTGACCGTCTCAGTTAATAAATAAATAAACATACACGTGATTACCAGACCGCCTGTGAGTCGCAAAACGAATAAAAATAAAATAAAAAGTCCGCGAAAGCCGAACAACTCAATTTTGGAGGCACAGCCGATGGAAATAAACTTGGGAAAAAAATTGCAACGGGATTTTGTTCGTGTGCTGGGAACGGTACTGCAAAATAAGATAGTAAGGAGTCGTAATTAAAATAATGTTGGGTCAATCTGGATTATGTCAGTTTAATTGTAAACTAAACAACAAAAACTCAAAATTCATCATCATGATCAGCCTATATCTTTCCACTGCTGGACATGGGCCTCTCCTAAGGCACGCCACTGAGCTCGGTCTTCAGCTCTCCTCATCCATATTCTTCCAGCCGCTTTTCGCAGGACGTTACTCCACCTGACCATAGGGCGACCTACACTACGTTTGCTTAAACGTGGTCTCCACTCGAATTTCGTCTACCCCAACGGTTATCGGTTCTTCGGAAACTGTGACCAGTCCACTGCCTCTTCAGCTTGCTTATCCTTAGAGTTATGTGGGTTACCTTGGTTCTACGTCGGATATATCATTTATAACGAAACCTGTCATTCAAAGAAACTCTAATAATATATGTCTCCAAAGCTCGCTGAGCGACCAAAACTCGTATTTTTGAGTTTTGGTACAGCTTAATACGTGCGCGCGTGCATAAACCGGTTTTTGAAATGAGTTTTGGTAACGCGTGGTACCGAGCTTATAGAACTGACGATTTGTAAGCAGACAACATGAAATTGTACTCTTACAACTTGAATACATAACTTTATCCGGATTAAGTTAGTTTAATGGTAAATTAACAGACTCCAACTTAAACTCAATAATACCTAATTGTAAGTAGAAAACTTATTATTGTACTTTCACAAATTTAAAATGTATAATAATATCTCAGGAACAAAGTGGTAATAAAATCTTATATGATTATAAAAAGACATGAAGTACCTAATTGAAAAATGTTAGAGCCATACATGACATATTAGAGGAATTGGCGCACAACCAAATTAACTATAATTAATAGGTTTCGTCACTATAAGCATATTAGGTAAATTCCCACTGTTCAGAACCTGGGAGTCAAGTATACGGCTATTTAATGAGTGAAGAAAATTCTACAAGAAAACAAAGAGAGCAGAAGAAACTTCTTCCTGGGGAACAATCATACCTTTATCGAATAGTTACTACCAAACAGTAGTGTGCAACCAGTACAGCGTTCCGGTTTGAAGGACATTCAGCAAAATTACTAAGTATGTTAAATTTTAAAACCAATGTCATCAGTCAGACAAGGTAATTAATGCAATAAATACGTACAATTATGCTTTAACAACACTATCCCGTATATATTCAAATAGATAGAAAGCACATGCCTTTGAGTTTTGTACGTTTTGTTATATTTGTATGCTGTTTTCCTCGACCGCTTTTAAGTACCTAATAACTGAGTAATTTCCGAACATAGACCAAAAATATGTAATAAGACAGACCAAAAGATAACAATATATTTTTTAGGCTACCGTGGCTAAAATAATTAAAACTAAACTGAATTCGGTAACTCAAAATGCTAACCATCAACACTGAAAATTAGAGCACAGCAAGTAAAGCCCCCGCGCGCGCTCAGGTTACAGAGTCGCGGCGACGCGCGCCGGTGGTCTGCAGGGGCCCTCGCGGCTTGTGCCGTGTCCGAAGCATATGGTGAGGTGCTATATGAAGCTATAAACGGTATCTCACTAAGAAACTCTTAGACAACGAAACAACAAGCACAAAATAAAGCCCCCGACCCCCCACCCCTCATAATAGCTAAGAACCATCTCTATTACGTCAGCTTTGAAACAAAAATCACATTTAAATCGGTCCACTCGTTTGGAAGCTAAGATTCTCCCCCGCCCCTCTTACCCCTTCCCCCTATAGACAAGAACCATCTCTACCACATCAGCTTTCAAACAGAAAAAAACGCATCAAAATCGCTGTGGCCGATTTAGTTGCGTTTTTTTCTGTTTGTCAGACACAAACGCACGCACACACGCGCACGCACACACGCGCACGCACACACGCACACGTACACACACACACACACACTGACACGGTGATACACCCTAAACACCCGTCTCTTTGATTAGGGGTTAAAAAGGCAGCCAAACCTTATCGCCTCTTTATACATTTTTTTTTTAAGTCCGGTGTATTTTTCAAATTTTCACATTTTGGCGGAAAAATGGCGGAAAACAATCAAGATATCCTGTGTCTGATACCCTTTGGCTATAAGGACACAATATTAATTGATCGCGTCGCAACGCTCACTTATAATATAAAACACATTGATCTACGCGTCTCACACCTGACGAGCCGTATAAGTCTCCGAATAATTTGTAAGGCCCGTGCCTGTTTTGCTTGTTTGTCGTATAAGATAGTGCTGGTCTCTGGTGTCAGAGTTTGTCAGGCTACCCAAAGGCCTTTGCTATGGCATCACGACTTATAAATCAGTGCCCTCCGAAGCTCGGAGCGATGAAAAACCGCACATAACTTAGAAAACTTTGATGGTTTTGTTTATCTTGTACACATTTTTCAATGAATAAATTATTATTATTATTATAAAAGTCAGTGGTGCGGAGCCTAATACCGAACTCTGTATCGTTGTACAGTTGCACGAGTATACCATTAGGCTTGCATCGCCCTGATCGTTTCGCGTCGCTCCGCTCACGTATAGCACGGTGCTCTACTGCGGGGTCTCTACACTCTACACCTAACGAGCCGTATTACGTTGAGTCTCCGATTAATTTGCGAGTCTTGTGTCTGTGCGATTGTAACGACGTGTTTTAAACAGGCTTCAAGTATCCATAGAAGTGAATTAGATTTAGAGACGTCTGCACACAAGCTGATCGATGGCATTTGTATAGATTTCACCTTTTTATTTACTTGCTGTGCCCGCGGCTTTTCCCGCGTGGTCATTTCTGTGGGTTAAAAGTAACTTAAGTATTAGGTACCAAAAGAACATAATATATATAAAACAACAAAATTTTCAATGCAGATAAATTTATTTAACTTGCAATCAATTATGAAGCTATAAGATCGTCCATTGTACCAATACTCAAGGGAAGTCTTTTTTGTTTTATTTTTATATTATCTACACTCATATCGTAAAATCCGGATTATGTACTCTAAAATGGTGGCATAACAATATACATTACGCTCGGCAAATCTCTAATAAGTATTTTTTTTACTTATATCTCTGTTTTTTTAACTAAACAGTGTTATAATAAATATTTCTTCCCATTAAAGTACCGCGTTGGCTCCGCACAACGAGTTTTCGCCATTTTAAAAGCTTTCAGTTAACTTCACTTGTATGTATCTATGTATGTATGTATCAATGTATATTTTGTCTGGCCTGGAATATGGCAATTCAAATTTCGAGCACTTCACGATTAGCTATCCGGCACAGACTGATGACAAAGCAATAAAAAAGAAAAAACAGAAAAATAAAAAACTTAAAAACGTTAAAAGGCAACAAAAAAAAAACAAAAAAATAAGTCAAAAAGAACAATAATCGTAAAAAGTTATATAGCAACAAAAAATATGTAAAAAAACCCCGTTAAAGCATATTTTATAAAAAAAAAAAAATTAAATTATACTTATATTATCTATGGCGGCCCGTGTTAGAGCATGATGAACGAGCTTTTACCAGAATAATGTTACGACAAAATGTATATTTAATTAAAGGTAAGTTCCTATTGCATGAGTGAAGATAAAGTAGTGTATGAAACGGCACATAACTATTTATTAAAACACTCGAGTGATACTATTAAACAACTCGCCTACGGCTCGTTTTTTAAAGTCACTCTCGTGTTTAATGCCCCTTATTATGCAACCGTTTCATAAACTACTATTATTGGTGTCAATAAATAGAATCTATCTATCTTTAAACAATATATCTTCTTGTTAATAGGTACTTAGAATTGGTACCAATTCTGTCCAAAAAGACCCAAACTTTCGCTTCAGTTCTCAGTTCCCACAATGCAGGCAACCCGTGACTGCCGACAAACATCGAAACGTCCGATATCGCACCAATGACGCGACAAACGTGTCATTTTCGCTTTTCGTATATTCAACTATTGCACTCCCACAGTAGAGCTGCTTTCTATAAATAGTAAGGGTGTTCGAACTCTGGTAGCCCAGCCAGACCTGTCTCAGTAGCCCAAAATCTGAACAACAGAGACCGGTGTGCGATGTAAGGTGCATTATAATTTTTAAGGAACAAGGAACTATTGCAGAATACTATTACTTTTCACTTGTATATATGCAACTACTTTAAAATAGGTAGCCAAATATTATTTAAGGTAGACACATCTAACTCACTACAAGTTGGCGGCTTTCCCAACATGCTGGTGGCATTACGCCGTTAAATTGGAATGCTAATTCGAATTTAATGGAGCTTGATCCAAATAAGTACCAAACTTTTAGGAATTTTGTAATTTCACGACTAGAACGGCCAGTGCAACAGTGGACTTATAAATAAACAATTACCAGTGCACAACCATCCTGATCCTGAATCGTGTGTGTGTTTGTGTAATCTTAGGACTGACTTGACTTTATCTTGATCAGTGTTTACGTATGAGACATGTGAAGCAACCTCAAAATATTTTCAATCCACATTATACTTTTCAATTTAAGATGTAACGGTACCTACATACCTCATTGGTGCCTCATTATTATATGTATAACTCAATATCATTATATTTTTTGTTTTGAAATTAATGTAAAAATAAAGTTACAATTTGTATGAGAAATTAAAAGAGACAGAAGAGATTTCAATCACTATTATTTAATATTATATCTCCATATAAACATATTAATATAAATACATAACATAAAAACAAATATTAAAATATATCAAGATGTTTATAAATGTTAGGTACTTTTTTTGTATAAGTATTAATTCTAATATTTGTCTTTGTATTTAATACTTATAGTTATATTACATTTTTGTTACATCTGGGAAGAAAATAGTCGCCCCGAGACAATGAATCCTAGTGGAGAAGCTATTGATCACATTAATATAATATATGAAATTATTAGTGGCTTGTCCCGGCTTTGCACGGGTAGCACTCGCACCACAGCATTTTTCTTATTTTTAGGATTTTCATACACGTTATAACTTCTAAATATATATACGCCAGTAAGCGTAAAACAAAATCTTTGGCAGCAATGATCGCATTTTTTTTACCATGAACAACTGCATTATTAATCACGTACCTACTTGACAGACTTGTTATTATTTCGTTTCCATGGTAACGTCATTATTATTTCGTTTCTACAGCAACGAATCATTCCGTTCTGTATTTTGGTTACCTTAGATTATATTAGGTTATATTATTTCAATTCTCGTACGGATATCTAATTATAAAACAAACAACATACAAACAAATATATGAACAATCAAATCTTTCCTCTTTATAATATTAGTGTAGATGATTGTACAGTTTTCTTTTCTGAACAATAAAACAACATACAAAAAATGATTTAAATCAATTGTGCTATGTACAGAGCTGCAAAACAAACGACGCAAAACCACAGAACAAATAAAACACGCCATCGCCCATACTGCCACAGCTCTGCGCCAAAGTCTCTGTAGGGAAGTTGGTTCCCTTCCCGGTACCGCATACATATTTTTTCTAGTGATTATTGGATAATCCAGTGCCGTAGTGCGGGGACACGTTCGGGACAACGGTGATATATTGGGGTATATGATACCTGCTGCAATTAGGATACCTTGGCGGCGGTTTTGATGTTTTGTGGGATGAAGGACAACTATGTTTTTTACTAAAAGCTATTTTAAAAGCTTTATTTAACTTCACTTGTATGTATCTATGTATCTATCTATTTTGTCTGTCCTGGAATCTTACAATTCTAATTTCGAGCACTTCCCGATTAGCTATCCGGCTGCAACTTTCAGGGAAGCTCACAAACCGACGACAAAGGAATAAAAAAAAAGTAAAAAGTGAAAACGCAACAAAAAAAAGAAGAATAGAGAAAAAATAACATAAAAAGTGACATTCATTAAATAAAAGGTCGTTTTATTTTATATTATTCTTATTCATAGCAGTTTTAGAATGGTGTGATATTGCAAGTACGTCAAAGTCCCCTGTACTTACGCTGATCCTAACTCTATAAGTCATAGACTATATCCCGTATCTCCTATTTAGCTTGTGTAGACTATTCTACTCTACACTAAATAGAGCCAATTAATATAGCAAATATTTATCAAACAGTAATCAGCAATGCCCTGTCTCTGTTTGTATGTTTGTTTCCTTTTCACGACTAAACTGCTATATTAGTCTTTATCCAAATTGGTATGGAAATAGTTTGAACCCTGAGACAAAGGGTACATTATGAAGTTATAAATATTCCGTGGAATTATTGTCACTTTCACAGGCTTTCTCACTACCACCGCCACCCGCCTGCCTCTGGCAATAAGAAGGTCTCTCGAACAGCCGCTTAGAGCTTCAGTATTTTAAAAAGCATAAACATTTTAAAGAACCAAATTGATTTGAGATTATCTGAGCGATAATGAAACGCAGACACATACAGTTTGTCCCGAAGAGGCTGCGTCCTGCGTCCATTCGATGCAAATTCTCACATCGCCCGGCTTGCGGTGTGGTGCAAATCCATGGGAGATACCTAGGCACAAGAATGTTTAAAAAAGATTCCACAAATCGAAAGTGAAGCACCTAAGATATGCTGATCCAATCATACGCACAAGCCTCACACGCTCACTTACACCATGTTATGCCGATCAGCCGCCACATCGCAGCAAGATCTTGACCTTATTAATAGTGTTAACTTTGGCAAGTTCTCACAGAAAAACAATAACAATGCAGTCTTTTATGAAGAAACTGTGTATCAACCCCACAAATTATCCAGTCATGCACGCAGCCGTCATTGATATGCTTATCTCATTTATTTGGTGTTGTAAACTCCGACTTTTTTTAAACCTTCATTCCTAGGTATATATTACATATTTACAACAAAAAAAAAAGAAGAAATTTTAGTTATTTTGTGTTGTTACTTTAAGGGCCAAGGCAGTCACTCAAAAAGACAAAACATTTGCTTTTTTGTTAAAAAGACAAGGATGAAGGGTCAATATAACCCTGTTTTTATCAATTGTCATATTTTTACCCCAGTCACATCTCGCCAAACTTCTCAGTAACTGAAGAGTTCCTGCTCTCCAAATTCCGCAGCTCTGTCAGTTGGTATCTGAGCTAGAAGTTAACACGAGCGAAAATTGCAAATGGGATAATACTTCGAGAAACTACCCAGTGCTCGATGGATAAATATGACCGTTAGATAATCAAACCTTTCGTATTTTCTTTGGTCTATTCAGGTCTGATACCTCAAACTGATCCACCACTATTTATTATTAAAATAAAATTCTTATCTGATCCACCAAATTATTTATTTCCATTCCGGTCGGATCCACCGTGGTTGTGTTTAGATAGTAAGGATGACAAAAAATACATATTAATGACAAAATCACTCTTCATTTTAATTCTATCATAACCAAATCTATAGTAGTTTGCAAACAGACAAATATTTATCAGCAGTTTTCTCAAACATAGAAGTTTGCAAACAGATATATATTTTTAAGCAGTTTTCATGTTTAACCTAACTAACCTACCTAGTTTTTTAGGCTTCCTTTCAAACATAGTAGTTTATGTCTGTTTGCATACTACTATATTTCATAGAATTGCGCCTAAAAAACTAGGTTACGTAGGTTGAACATGAAAATTGTTTATATACAAATGTTTGTTACGTAATACTAAATCAAAAAAATATATTATTCAGACAGTACCAGACAGGGTTAAACAATTAGAGAGGATCCAACCGGAATAGGAATTTAATTAAAAATTAAAATCTTGTAACGATTCACTAATAAAGGGATCATACCGAAATAAAAAAAAATTACTTAAAACTGATCCACCAATGGATCTCTTCAGTGGATCGGACGGGAATAGACCAGCATTTTCTTTACTATAGTGGGCGTATGGCATGCACGGTTTTGCTTGTTATTTGTTCACAACAAAATGTAAAATATTAAGAGTTTTGATTCCAGGATCTTAAGAATTTTTATACCAGAAAGGATCTGAGAAGCAACAACTCTACTTTTCGTTTAGTCTATTACATTCCCATATTTTATATAGGATTTTAACTGTTGTTGATAATGAAAACACATCAATAGTAGGTACTATAATTTGAAAATAAATACAATTGTGTATAAAAAGTAAGTAGCTCTTCAATGATTTCAAATCGCTACCGCTCTCACCTCGCACCACCGACCACCGGTATGCTTGGAATGCAATATTCGCTTCTACGGTGTAAGGGCCGCCTTTAAATAGCTATGAGAACGCATGAGGGATTATGGTATCGACTGCGATTGTTTCGCACGGCTATGCGAGGACATACTACGCAGACTACGCTTCAATTATGTAGGTACTATAAACGTAGTTAGTAGGTATAAGTGGCTTCGTGTACGTGACTTACGTACACAAAGGTACATGTGGAAAGGGACCTTACATTTGACTATGAAGCCTGAAATAAGAAAGTGTAAAATTGAAAATGAGAATGAACTAAAAAAAAAAAAAAAAAAAAGCCTGAAAAAATATTATTATTGTGATTTTTAACTTATTGTTTCTTTTTTTTATATGCATTGTCTCCTTATATTTTACTTGTTTTTTTTAATGCTTTGACATCGAGTTGTGAGCTACCCTGAAAGTTTCAGCAAGATAGCTAAGTGCTTTTAAGTTGCAAGATTCCAAGACATACAGAAATACATAGATAGATACATACATACAAGTGAAATTAAATAAAAGCTTTTTAAAAAAACGATAAGTCGTGGTCACTGACTAAAACTTACTCAATCGATAGACGACTTCGATGCAAACACAAAGTGTTGATATACTAGTAACCTATAGTTTCGTGTTTTTGTGACATTTAACCTCAAAACTAACTTTGAACTTTGATAACGATCTTTGAGGTCCAATATTACAGAAACGTGACACTTTAGGATACCAGTATTCTAACATTTAGTAACCACATTTGTCACTTTCTTGATTGCCTGTCGTTCCGGGTGGAATCTTGCAATTCAAATTTCAAGCACTTCCCGATTAGCTATGCGGCTGAAACTTACAGGGTAGCTCACAAATCGATGACAATACATTCTAATAATAAAGGTTGTTTTTTAAATTCGTTTTTTTAATTTACATTTGCTGCTTGTTTTGTTTGTATTGAAGTCTGCAGTCAATCGAGTTAGTAAGGTTCGCTCAGTGGCCGCGACTATTCAGTGGCCGCGACTATTCAGTGGCCGCGACTATTCAGTGGCCGCGACTATTCAGTAGCCGCGACTATTCAGTGGCCGCGACTATTCAGTAGCCGCGACTATTCAGTGGCCGCGACTATTCAGTGGCCGCGACTATTCAGTAGCCGCAGCTATTCAGTTTTTTTTACTTCCAGCTATGCCACAAAGGGTAAAAGGCCTTAACTTTTTAAACTAACTAAATCTAAAAGTTAACTGCTACATGAAACAGTTGGACAACCCAAATTCCGTTACAGGTTTATAGGTAGGTAGTTCAAGTATTCTAACCCACTACCAGTGGGCAGGAATTGCAATACTTATACGATAAGCCAGATAAGTACCAGCATTTTGGTCACACGTCGCATTGATCGTCTATCTCGAAAGGGCTATCTATTTATATGGCGTACCTAATTGTATAGCCTTACAAAATCCAATATAAGAAAAGTTCTATAGTGCAACTTATCAGAAATGTTGGTTTCCAAGTCATGGGTAATATTCGTATCTACGAGTGTGTATGTTTATCCGTTATCTAATGCTCATAGTACAAGGTATCCTAGTTTGGGGCTTTTGGGGCGAAATTGGTGTGAATTATCCTGAATATGTTGATTTTATTTATTTTTTAATTATAATATTATATCTAACGGGAAATATGTTTTCTACGGTCTAAGTAAGGGTCGTTAGATACCTTTAAGAACGCGGGATTAGCTAGAAGAAACTAGACTACTAGAAGAAGCTATATAGATACTATAGATTTATAAACCACGCGTTAAAAGCTAAAACAAAACACGCCTGCCCTGTCAAAAAATAACTTTTTCCAATAAATTATATACTGTTGGAATTTGCTTATCAAGGCCTTCAATTTGATACTCATATTGTAAAATTTGAAGAAAAAATATATTTTATTTAAATAAATTAATTAAATTCAAAAAAAACAAAATGGCGTCAGTATGGTATATAACCTATGTAACTCGGGAGTATTTAAGGATTCTAACGATACCACATACGTCTAAATCTGTTCAGGCATTTAAAAGTTATGGTGGAATAAAGAAACTCACATACATACATACATGAATCCTAAAATAATACACTCCCTTTTTTGGGCAGTCGTGTAAAAAGTTCGATTGTTCCGCACACCACTATGCAATAACACAATTTATTCTAGGTACGGTTCAATTATGTAATTGTGCAAGTACTGTAGTCACAGCATAATAATTGCAGTTGTTGTAAATGTCAATATATTGCTAACATTGTACTTTACTAAAACTGATATGAATGGGCATAGGCCGAAATATATGTTGATACTGCAATGTTATAAGCAGCGTGGCTCTTAATTTATTTACTTGTTTTATTAATTACAAACATTATTTTGAGCTTACAGAATTGTGTATATATGATTAACAGTCAACTTGTCTCACCTATCACTTAGTTAAAAACAAAAAATTATAAATGATATCCTTGTATTGCGAGTATCTATATATATCTACACGAGCATACCCGCTGGCAGAAAGCTATATATTTATGTGTCGATAACATGCTATGATGTGATGTCATCCTGACATCAAAGGAATGTAATTTGATGTAACAAGGGTCGTGTAAAATGATGCAGATTGGAATAGTTTCTTTGTCTAACAGAGTAAGGCTTTGTGCAGAAAAAAAATACGAGTAGGTATCATTAAATGCATTTTCCGTAAACGAATCTGTGATAATAAATTATTATTAAACGGTTAAAGACTTGTAGTTAAAGATATGTCTATCTTTGGGTTTTATAAATAAAACTAGCTGCACCCCGTGGCTTTGCCCGCGCAGTCATTTTTACCCGACTGCACTGACTTTGGGTTGTATATAAGTGGGTATGTATATTTGGATTTAGTCGGAGGCAATGCATTTCATTTCTCCCTTGACGAGATTAGCTATAACCAAGGGAGCTACTCCATATGCCACCGACTGCATCTTATCCACACCAACATATAAAAGTGAAACTTTGTCTGTTTGTTTGTTTGTTTGGGGAGCTTTCACGTAATAACGGCTAGACAAATTTTGATGAAATTTGTAATAGAGATAGCCTATAATATATACCCTAGAATTTATTCCAGGGTATAGGCTCCGGGATAAAAAGTACTACAGAGTATTATTATTAATTAATTATAGGTAATTTTCCACAGGAAAACTGGAAAATGTTGATTACTCGCTGTAAAGAACGGTTGCCGCGCAAACGAAATAATAACAAGTCTATCAAAAAGCATCAAGAACGATGGTGCTACACTTTTGCATTAGATTTAAATATCCTAGAAAAACATGGGATGCTTTTTTTGAGAAAAGAAGGGTGAGAATCGTATATTCCAAACGAATGGACCTATTTAGCTGCGGTTTTTTATATTTCAAAGCTGAGGTAAACGGGATGGTTGGTGGATGGTGGTCACTGTTCTAACCTATCTTATTCTTTGGAGCCATACAAAACATCTGGCGAAGGCAGCGGAAAAAACATATTCTGCTAATTAATAATTTTATTTACAATGGTTCCATCGTAAACTAGTAAAGAGAGAGGATAATTTTTAAAAATTGTTGTGAGACATGAGGCAAGGTATATAGGCAAGTAAGCTGATCTGTCAAAGGAGAAATCCTTATTTTCCTCTTTTTAATTTTGTTCGCAGTAGAGAACTTTATATAATAATTTATTTTTATTCCAGAATAAAAGTAAGCATCCTTAATTTTATTCCAGAACTTAAAATATCTTTATACAGTCGGCCAATGAATTCATTAGCTTAGGTTCCTAAAGGTAATTAATACAAATAGCGATAAGAATTTAATTTCACCACATAAAAAGTTAACCAGGAAATTGGGAATTTCTAGGCTTATTGCGCCTACAAGAACGTATACTTCAACAATGTCCCACGTTCCTTTCAGTTTCGGGACCTAGGGTTCCTGTGAAGAACCTCCACACTCCAATTTACCTACCCAAGCCACCACGGGCCTGGCACTTCGAGCTCGTTTCATTGAGATTATTTTCTGTGCCATTTCATTCCAAATTATTAATTTTATAAGCCTTATTCCCTGATTTCTTAGATAGGTTTATTATAGGTATGTTCAGGGGTTTTCCACAGCATCATCCCTTATCATCAGCTGAGATAGCATCAAACTTAAAAAATGATGCAAATCTTCAACCACAATCAACAATAACAAGTTATTCATTAGCGACACACACATAACCTGATTAGCATAATTATGTCGGACGCAGCCCGGGCGAGGCACCTTAGCCCCGCCACAGCGTCGGCAACAGTTGCTTGGCAGCTTCTGACCGTGAGAACTAGAGGACTGTATGCACATAGATACACTGGGTATATACGTGGCTGTAGGACACGTTGTGAGTCAAACGCCGTACAAAATCAGGGCACAGATTAAATAATTGTTTACCAATATGAGTTTATCTGAAGAACCGAAACGAGGTAATCCGGCAGAGAAATAATATTAGCGACGTAGCTCAGAGGGTTAGATAGCTCAAGTGGCAGTGGGCTGGTCACTTTTATCAAAGAACGAACTACTGCTGAGGTAATCTTCATATCCTCCACCAGCCAAGTGGAGTGACGGTCTGCGGAAGGCACCTGGCAGAAACTGAATGAGAAGATTCGAAGACCGGGCTCTGTTGCGTTCATTGGGAATTTAAAGGCCTGTGCACGAATACAGGCTGATGAAGATGATGATGATGATGCAAATGGGCTTTGATGAAGTAGAAAGGTAGGTGTTTATCTCTATAACACCTGGAGGCTGCGAAGAAGTCTGGCGACCCCAATATACCATTGGGTCTCCACTACTATTTTGGTTACATTTGAGCCCAAACTCGAGAGGCTAACTATAAGTTATGAGACTTCTTAAGTTTTCAAAAGGTATAAACTTTCAATACTATTAAACACTTAATTTAAATCAAATAAGCATTTTTTCGTTCGGGCATAACTCCGTTGCCCATGAGAGGTTCCGAAGTATTCATAAATTCAGGTGAAACTGAGATACTGGAACTACTGGAAGAAAGTATCGCTGTTTTACTAATTCCCTGATGTAAGAGTCTGACAGAAGTTACAAAGGTAGTCAAAACTCCTTCATCTGAATCTTATCATTTATCTGAATTTTTAACCCCCGACGCGAAAAGAGAGCGGTTTTATAAGGTGGGTGTAGTATCTGTGTGTGTGCATGTTTGTGGCATAGTAGTTCCCAAACGAATAGACTGGTTTTGATGCGTTTTTTCTGTTTCAAAGCTGATGTGATCAAAATGGTTTTTAGGTATAATTTATGTGTAAAGACACAGAAAAAACAAAAAACCTACCATTAATGAATGGTAGGTTTTTTTTCTTTGTGCTTGTTATGTAATAAATATGATTCATATTCTGAGAGCCCCAGAAAGTGCACACCTATTATAAGTATTATTGACATATATTTATAAGTCCAGCAGTAACTGGTCAATACATCTATATAACAGTTACCATCGTGGGAACAGGCGGATCCCCAGGTATTAATCTCTCAGGCGCTCTCCGCTTTGCATAGCTTATTTATGTGCTGCCGCTACTGGACGCCTTTGCAAAACCTTGTGTAGTTTTATAACTATATTTATTATAATGGTGTTTAACTGAATGAAGAGGCGAGCAGATCGTTCGTCTTAACAATCCTTTTTACTTAAAATTATATTCCCCGTTACCACCATTCGGAATTGTAATGTTTTGAACATGTATGGGCGTTTTTCTAAGAAACTGTAGGTACATGTTACAAACTGAAACTCTATTGCACTGGTTCACTGGGCTCTTTTGGCCTGGCGATCGACCGGCGCTTGGCGATTAAGTGGTTCCGCGATGCGAGCACTCGTGGCTTGTTGGCTCTTTACGCCTCAGCCCGGCTATATTCAAGTTACGTGTCATATTAAGAATAAAGAAGAAGAAGAAAATGATCAAAAAGAAGAACAAGAAGAAAAATAAGAAGAAAAAGAAGAGTTGCTGGTTCACAGTTGACTAATGAGAACGCGCGGTGCAAAACATTGCTCTTTTTTTATGTTTACACAACTGCCAGGCAACCTGCGACGGCAATTTTTTTAAATTACTTGTGGTAGAAGATGGTAACAAGCCAAACCTATTAATGATAATCTCTCACGGATTGATTCTGGATCTCCCGGCCACATATTTTCTGCCTGAGGATGGTAGCTAGTTGAAACAGAGAGACTCAACACTGCGGGAATAAGCTGCCAAAACCACCAAGGGTTTGATGAGCGACCGTTACGCCAAAAAATGTTTCTCCTCGTATAGAGTTCAATAGCATAGACTTCTTCTTTCTTCTTCTTCTTTCTTGAGTCTTGCCCCAAATAGACTTATCTTGAAAGTTTTGTGAGAGTCGTCGTCATGACTATATCTAGGTAGTTATTGGTATCGATTATATTGTTCCAAAGTTGACTAAACTACGCAAAAAAACATTTTAATCCTGTCAAATAGATTGTCTTGTTACAAACTAGACTAAACTATAAGTCAAAATATAGCTTTCCGACTAAATTTAAGTTATAAATGTAAACATCAGTGCGACGGAACTGAGGGACTTGGGCGATGAGATTTGTGGTGCACGTCCGGGCTCGGGGAAGGGGGGTGAGGGGATGGGTTGCTGCACCTCCCCCACCTATATCCCCGTCCCTGTACCCATGTCCCACTGCCTTTTAACCTTCATCACCAGAACAACACAATTAGTTGAAATGATGAAATAACTTTTAAGAATCTCTTAGTGTAGTGAGTTGAACAAGACAATTGACACCATTCTATATTTAACAGGCTTTAACGTAGCCTGCCAGCATTGGAAACAAAAGCCATAATTACATTTAGCCTCGCGAAGGTTTGCAGCAACGGCGACCACCCAGCGGCATTGTCGGTTGTCGCTCGACCAAGCGACTCGCACGCGGTTTGAGCATGTGTGTGTGACCCGCCTCGACCACTTTCAATCGCGATTATTGTGGTTATTATCGATTTTGGGTTTGGGCCACACAGCAAGTGGTTCGTTTAATGGTCAGATATACTCTTACTATCCTAGCGATATGATAGACGTAATAAAGCATGCACGTATAAACAAAACAAAATTACAACGAAAATATAAACCCGACTGCAAACAAAATTAACAAAATTAATTATTAACCCCCAACCCCCATTATAGCTAAGAAGCATCTCGATCAGGAGGGCAATTCTCAAGAAGTGATATAAATATCCCAGTAGATAAATGTCGAAAAATCCATACAATTTTCGATATATATCTATTGTGATATTTATATCACTTCGTGAGAATTGCCCCCCAGATCAGCTTTCAAACATAAAAAACCGCATCAAAATCGGTCCATTCGATTGAGAGCTACGATGCCACGGATACACACACGGATGCCACCCTATAAACTTACAACACCCCTCTCTTTTTGAGTTTAGGGGTTAAAATAATAAACTAGTCGGTTTTTCAGTCGATTAAGAAAAATCGATTGACGTAAGAATCATCAAAATCGGCCTACGTGTTTGGTCTCTAGAGCGCCACAGAGGAATAAACATACATACCTAGTAATGCATACTACATAGGCTGATAAACACATAACCCTCCTTTGCGTTGCGCTGTCAGGTAAAAAGGGGCAAACAAGCTTATATTATTATATTATTTATATATTTTTGTAATGGTCTTTTAAATACCATCATTTTGATACCTGACTCGATAGGTTTTGATATTTTTTGTTCCGTCGTATATACAATACGGCAGCTATGAGCCGCCCTATTTAGAACGATTAATTTTGGAAAATTGTTTTTTTTTATGTATGGTCTCTTTAAAGTGAAGTTCGCTGTTATGAATCTGCCATCGATACGTGGGCCTTTTTCTCATACCAATCCATATTCCAAAATTTATTATAAATCTCTTGTCTATCATCGTCTGTTACATCTTTGCATTTCAGACCTTTCCTTCAAACGTAAATCGTATGTTCATTACCCTCTTCTCTCTCTACGTCTTGAAATCATTTATTTCCTTCCTTTCTGTACACAATTTATTTATTTATTGTGTGTACTTTTTCCTATCATTCGTTTTTTATTTTCAATCGCAAAATCGCAATCAAATTATCTGATTGGCATTTTCACTATCATGTTGTTCTGCATCTGGGCAGTCTTGGAAACTCAACAGTAATGAAAGTGATGAAAATGAATTGCGGTGATTATCAACAACGGGACAGATCCCGTTCAGAAAGCACGACGGCCATTATCTTTCTTTTTAATTTCAGTTTGTAAGTGAGGGCATCCTGGAGTAATGTGGTAATCTTATATATTTTGTTAGACAACTGTAATATGGTTGGTTTCATTAATAAATGCAATTTCGTAAATCAGGCACGTCTGATGTTACGATCATTATAATAATTCATTACTCTACTTTCAAGGCATGGATTCGGGAAAATTGGAGTGCACTGGTCATCATTTAGGTACTTCTTAACTTTTAGGGCGTGAATCTGGGACATCTTGAAATTTGTGTTAATCGACTATTTGTGCACGTTCAGGTCGTGATAAATCAGAGATATCTGGAGTATTGCGCCTGTTATATAACTGAATTTTTAGGACGTGAAGCCGGGATATCGACACACCAATACGGTGGTTATTAATGTTATTGTGCACTTCTGCACTCTCAGGATATAGACTAAGTACATTTTTGGTGTCTGTAAACCCCTAATAAAAACTAAACGGACTGCAGCTGCTGAAAAAGTAGTACATGTTAGAAGGGATAAAAAATTACAAAATAAGTTATTTTAAAAAACATTGTAAAAAAGCTTATATTTTACATGCAATAGCCATGTCATGGTGAAACTTAGAACGGGCTATGACAATTAAATGAGTATTTAAAAAACGTATCTCTGCTGTTAACCGTTGAGGAGTTCCCTAGTCAGGACCCAACCCTGAGTGCATCAACCATGTCACGGTAAAACTTAAAACCGACTATCATAATAAATGCTTACTCAAAATTCCTTGTCTGTGCTGTTAACCGTTGAAGAGATCCTTTATCTGTAGCTTACCCTGAATGTCGATTCAGACTCTTCTTACCATAAAAATGCATTGTCATTGGAACTGAACCAACACGTAAAAATTCAACTCCGTAGGTTAAAAGAAAGTGGTTCTAGTTCAGCTTGCAAGATTTGACCTAAGCAAACATACATACATACACTGCAAGTTAAATAAAAGCTTTAAAAAAGTTGATAGACGTACATAACAATCCGTCGTTATACATTTATAAATCCGCCCATAAATTTCTGCAATATCACTAAACTGCTCATACGTTGAGGGCTGTGAGGAGCCGTATCCCAGTTACAGCTGTAGTTATAGAGTATTAAAATCGCTAGTTAAATCCGCTTACATCGACGAGCATACAAATCGATGGAAGTGTCCTCTTTGGTCAAAAACTACCACCAGAAGGTAGTAGACAGAAGTACTGTCTAGTCTTCACAAAGCAGTTATGATTATTTTTCATCGACTTCACAAAAGGAGACGGTTATATGTTGGACTATATGTAAGTATTTTTTTTTTATGTTTGTATACTGATTTCTCCGTCGATTGCGAAACTTTTTTGTTTGTTTTTTTTTTTTTATTCTCTCCTTGTGATTTCATATAAATTGCATCAAAATAGGTTCAGTAGTTTTTGAAAATAAACAGTTTTTTCAGTAAATCCATTTGAATTGTGTTTATATTACCTCTTAAATTTAACCGATTTGGAAGGTTGTTGTTTTGTTCAAAAACGTAGACTTTCAGTGTAGTCCCATAATAATTGGAGTAGTTTATATTAGAAAATCTATTTGTTTTATAATTTATGTTCTTTAATATCTTGGGATTTCTGAACCAAATTAGATGATTGTTTTTACTTGAGACAGAAGACCTCTAGTGTGGAACTGTATAAATTTCATCAAAATTGGTTTAGTAGCCTTAAACAAGCTTTTATTTAATTCACTGGGTTATTGCGCTTGGGACTAGTTTACAAGTCAACTTTGAACCATTTAACGACGTCCAAAGATGCTGAAATTTTGCACATGGGTGTAGTTCTGATGACAACTATGTAGATACTATTGAGCTGACCTGATGATGGAGCTGGAAGTTAGTCAAAGGAACTCAACAATCAGATGATGGAACCCCTTCAAGTTTGGGCTCATTTGGTTTGTCTTGATGAGTTCACTGATCTTATGTGGTATTTTCTAAGGTCTGATGATGGAGCCGGATGGTAGTCAAAGGAACTCAATAATTGGATGATGGAATCCCTTGGAGATTAGGCTTATTTGGTTTGTCTTGATGAGATCTCTGGTCTTATATGGCAGCCAAGGTCTGATAATGGATCCGGAAGGTACTCAAAGGAATGCAACAACCGGATTATGGAGCCCCTTCGAGTTTGGGCTCATTTGGTTTGTCTTGATGAGTTCTCTGGTCTGTTGTTGATGATAATAGACTGCAGCAGTCGAAGTTGGATGTCGCATCTTCCAACTGCAAACTTTAAAAGATAACAAAAAATTACCTTATTACTTCTTATTTAAAATGTTTGAAACAAACACTAAACTAAAACTTATATTTTTACACCAAATTTAATAAGACTTACACATAAATACGCATCCTTTCCTATCTACGTAAGTTATAAATAAATATAAGTAAGTATAGTAAGTTATGAGTAAGTATATTCAACTCTAAACTCTGATTGGTTGGTTTAGGACAGTGGCTACACTTTTTTTATTTGTTTTAATAGTGTGATTATGTCCTTACAAAACAAAAAAATATATAATTAATTTCATATATTGCATTGCAAATAATGTATACCTTCACATCTCTGATTTATAATATCAGTGTGATTAAACTTTAAATTAGCATTTCAAGCCATTTTAAACATAATTTTTAAATAAGCTCAACCATATTCCAAAACCAGCAGTTTTAACTAATATCCAACTGCGTAGGAGAGTGAGACAGAGGGATGTTATATCTCCGAAACTGTTCACTAATGCATTGGAAGACATGTTTATGACGCTGGATTGGAAAGGAATGGGCATTAATATCAATGGCGAGAACATCTCACAAGACTTGCGAAGTATGCTGACCAACCTAGTTGATGCTTCTCGACGCATCAGTCTCGGAATGAACATAGATAAGACCAAGATCATGTTTAACGATCTTATTGACCCGGAACCGATTGCAGTCAATAGTGCACCTCTTGAAGTTGTCCAAAAATATGTTTACCTTGGGCAAATATTGCAATTAGGTAAGAACAACTTTGAGAAGGAAGCCAACAGAAGAATTCAGCTAAGTTGGGCAGCATTCGGCAATTTTCGACAAGTCTTCTCGTCGCCCATACCTCAGTGCCTGAAGTCATAACCTACGGAGCCGAAACGTGGACAAACTAGTCCACAAATTTAAGGTCGCTCAGCGAGCTATAGAGAGAGCTATGCTTGGTGTTTCTCTGAAGAACAGGACTTGGTATCTCAATCGGAGGACTAGAAGCCGAGCAATCGATAAAAAACTATATGACGGCTATTTTTTTTATTTATATATATAGTTATTTATTACTTCAAAATTAACATGAGTTTGGATCCCTTTTTTTCAGGATATTAAGAACCTTTATTTTAACCCATCATATAAATTATGACTATGTTAAGTTGTATCTAAATCCGTCTAGTAGTTCCAGCGTTTCAGCGTGTTCTTTTAAATATCTTTTAACCTCTATTCTGCAAGGGATATTAATTATTTTTTCGGGATAAAAAATAACCAATGTCCTACCTCGTAGTATGAACTCAAATCGTGCCAAGTTTAATTTGAATTCAGTAGTTTTTTTTTTTCTAGTAGTTTCGACGTGATACGCGGCCAGTATAAAGATGTGATGTGATGAAAAATTAAACGATAACAGTTTTGGCTTCAGTATCGAATAAAAAAACCCCTCAGGACATGTTACGGTTTTATTATAAGTACTTAAGTATAGATTTTAACAGTGAAACAATTAGTTTAAGTTCATACATCGATTTGGGGCCAGATCCTACACCACATATGTACAGGACGACAAACTTCTCGTATCTTACGTGCCGTTACTGGCCGTTACGGTTCTATTTTAGAATATCACCAAACGAAAACCTGATGAGTTATGTTGGCCTTTCCAGTGAAGTCAGCGCCTTGTAACATTTACGAGAGCGTCTCGCCGGCGCCGCGTTGCCTGGCAACGGCCTGGTGGCGCCGCGGAGGCTGCGCTGTCTGCGCCCTCAGCTGTAACTGTCTACGACAGAGGCTGATGATCGGCATTTAATGGATCTATGGACATTCTACATGTGGTACAATATTCACAGGTTTAGTCAAGAAGGTTTACAAACAAACGAGTGAAGCATAGCAAATGACGGCTACCTATGTGTGCGTGAGTTTGTGTTTGATACACAATTTCATAACAAAAGACTGCATTGTTTTTGTTTTTATGTGAGAACTTAACAGAATTAACACGACCAGCAAGGGCACCAACCAACATATTGCTGCGATGTGGCGGCCGATCGGCATAACATGGTGTAAATGTGTACATACGAGTGGATCGTCGTATCTTGGGTGCTTCACTTTTGATTTGGCGGCGTGGACTCTTTTTTAAACTCTTGTTTATAATTAAAAAGGTTGTTTCAGTCGCCCTTAAGCTTGCCATCATGTGCATTATTGACTCAGCGTTGAAATTGGGACATAGCTTTCCTAATTCTCAATTAAGATTGTCTTGATCAGCTGATAGATTTCTATATAACAATATTTGTGAAATTATATTTTAAAATAGCTGGCCAAGTGTTTTATCGGGTGATGCATAAAGTGTATTCTGAAGTTTTCCGTCCATAGCTCGTAAGTTTTCAGAACAGGATAGGTAGGTACGAATAATATTCAAAGAGTATTTCCAATGAGTATTACAATTTAATTTTTATTTAAATCGAGAGGTTTAGAGTTTATAGGGGCGATATAAGTTTACGGCTATTAAATTGTGTGGTATAAGTACTCGTATCTCGCAAATGTTACTGCTGATTAAAATCTTGCATGAACTTTACGAATTTATTTAAACGACACAAAATAAGAGGCTAAATCTTTCCCACTTTACAAAGTATAGAAGTAGTTTAATGTTTTTTTTGAATTGAGTTCTGCACCTTAAGTATCCTTGTAACTAATATGCATTTCAGTTCATAATTATTATTCTTTAAGATATGATGTTGTGACAGACTCGGACGGACCAATAGACGGGCAGATGGACTAGACGATCCTTGAATCCTGAAGGATTCCATTTTCCACCAAAGGAATCCTGATAACGGTTTCAGTTATTATTACTTATGACTCTTTAGACTTTCGTCAGGCATCCGTCACTCTGCCTACTTACGCGAGCGCGCTGCGCCCCGGCGGCGCCACAAATCTGGCGTGCTCGCCGCGAGCTTACATTCAGACACTTACCGTGTCGCTTATTTGAACAATAATAATAACTGTTATGTGGAGGGATGCCTTAGTAGGCAAAAATACTCATTTTTTTGTATTTTTTTTTATCATTATTACACTAATATTAAAATGTTATTACAGAACTGTCTACTGAACAGATTTAAAAACATTTAATTGTACTTCAATTGTGTCCCCAACTTTGCAAGCGGAGTCCTTTAATTTGTGTCTAGATTAGTACTTACATTGTTTTTTTATGTGGCGTGACCACTATATTTATTTTTAACCGACTTCAATAAAAGTAGGTTGTCATGTTGATGTGTATTTATGTAATATTGTTGAAAAGCGTAATATTCATATATGTTAGTCTTTATGGGTGTCTGAACAAATATTCCAAATTTAGCGAATGTACATATGTTTGTATGTATGTAGGTTTGTCCACGTATTTTTCGAAAACTATATGTTCGTTTGCCATAATTGTATTTGTAATAGTTTCAGTAAATTTTAACTTAGGGAATAGTTTTATCAAAATCTGTTCATTATTTTAATATATAAAAAATCATAAATATAAATAGATAACAACTAATTAAAAAAACCATTAAATGGTATAAAACTTAAAAGATAGAAATAGTAGTAGTTTTTTTGAGCTTATTTAGTTTCCGTACTAAATACTTATTTACGTTTTTGGAAGCTTGTTTTTGTGGCAAGTTTGTTGAATGGCTCGAAAAGACTATATTTCTATTCTATTAAAAGTTAAAACCGGATTTAAATTAGATATCAGAGTAAAAAAAGAAATGTTCGTATATTTTTATGAATAGAAATCATAATGATGATATTCATCAAGTAGTACCAACTTTAGAAACTAAACTGTTCGTATAATTTTTGTTAGGTAACATATCAATTTCATTAATGTTTTTACATAATTACAAAAATTAAGAAAAAATTGGTTTGATTCCATGCAGTTCTATTACGTTTGGAAAATGGAGAGGATTTTTTAACCTATGTACGAATGCATTTTTGAAGTTTTTGGGCTATTTTTTAATAAATACAGAATGATTAAAAGGTTTCCCATACACAAACTCTGTATTTGAGGAAGGTAAAGTAACCAAAAAAATAATATAATGTTTTTTTTTTAATTAGCAAATATTAACGCATTTATCCTGTACGGGATACGCCGAGGAGTTTAGAGCAATTAATCTGCCTATCGCTAATACAAAGTTAGACGAGCTTCCACAGAGATGATAAGACCCAACCAAAGTGTCGAATTAGGGAGTGTCGCGGCGTTGCTGGACCCAAAAATTCACCGAATTCTTACAGCACGTCAATTTTATTGTTTCACTAGCATGCCATTTCCATTTAAATCAATAAAACTGTCCTGACACAAGCCGCTTTCTGTTCTACGAGTATGATCAACGATAAACAGTAAGTACATACTGCTTATGATTTGATACTTATCCCACAGAATAGAAACATACTCTTTATTATGACGTTTCAACACGATAGCTCCCAGACGTCCGACAATACGAGTACATTCGACGATATGATCTGCGTTTATCGCAGACGCCACGGTCCGCGGGAGGGGTAGATCGCGAGATAAATCGAACATTATAGAGGGGATGCTTTCCCCCAAGGTTAGGATGTGGCCAATTTGTGGCGGATCTGATTGTAGTTGCTCACAGGTTTTAGTTTCTTGTTGCGAGTATTTTCAATCGAAATAAGTAAAATTATTATATAAATTCAAAAAACCCGACTGCGAACCAAAACGAGGAGCTAACCGCCCTCAAAAATAATCACACTAATATTGTAAAGGCGAAAGTTTGTATGTATTTAAGGCTGTGTGTGAGTGGTGTGTGTATGTGTGTGTACACACACATAGACCCTCACGAACATGTTAGTTACTTCTTCAAGCTTAAACGGCTGACCGAATTTGGATGAAATTTGTTACGGGGGTAGCTTATACCCTGGATTAACACATAGGCTATTAATTATTCCGGAAAAAATGTAAGGTGCCTGTGGAATGCGGGTGAAACCGCGGGGCACAGCTAGTATGTATATTAATTTAATAAATTTTTTTACTTACATATTTTACTTTACTTTAATTATTGCAATTGCAACATTAGACTATAGTATTTACATTAACTTGAATAATCTAAAATTGAAAATTTTGTAAGAATCTTAAAAGAAAATTGCTAGCGTTTAATTATTATAAGAATTATATATTTTTAAAATGGTATTTTAAAGACCTGAATTTTGATATATTATTCGATAGGTTTTGTTATGTTTTTGCTCCGTCGGATATACAATATGGCAGGTGGAAGCCGCCTTATTAGTTTTCTTGACACTTCATAATACGTCCTTTAGTACTCTCGTGATCAAGATAAATCCAATGATACCTCATTTATCAAAATTCATCAAGCTGTTTAGGCTGTAGGACGTGCCTAAGAAACGTACAAACAAACAAACATACATACAACCCAAATACATAACCTTCCTCAGTCAAGTAAAATATAAGTTAATTTTTCCTTTATCTGGTTCTACATTTTATATATTACAGTCTGAAGTAATAATAATTTAGGATACGAATGTTTAACTCAATGCATCTCAGTTTATCCTCAGCGGCTTTCGGCCATTGCTGTAGACGTACAGGGCCCCGATTCTGTAAGCTATTGAACCGCGAAAACGCAAGTCGATCGCTTGAAATTTTTTGAGAAATTTTCTTATTTACCACTTAAAAGTGTTTTTTTTTTTTGGAAATATTCAAAAAATAAAAAAACTGAAAAGTAAAAAATCTAAATAAAACAAAAAGCGAAAATTTTAGCAAAATTTTCGCTTCCAGCACTTTTAAGTGGTAAATAAGAAAATTTCTCAAAAAAATTCAAGCGATCGACTTGCGTTATCGCGGTTCAATAGCTTACAGAATCGGGGCCCAGTTAGTGTGACAAGTACAAACTAAGCCACGCCTTCGTTAGCTGCAGCGCAAAGTGGCAGTGGCAGAGTCCATCACTCATTCTTCTCACTGGTTCCCAGGGTTTTAGGTATGGACTACTTTGTGCGGTCGCTTTTTATCCAAACACGATGACCCCAGATTCGTTCACTCTACTAGAGCTGGGAGTTCAATCACTTTCTATCAGATTCAGTCACGGTCGGTGCGGGCGTTATCGTTATCGCGTGTTATTAATATGTCCGTAGGAAACCTCATAGTGGATTGACATAGACTCATAGGATAGATGAGAATCATAATTTCGAGAAGTCAGGAATAATTTTATTTAGCGAAGTCTGAGGTGACTATAACAGAGGGAGTAGTCCGTGCTCTAATTAGCAGCAGCGCAAAGAAGAATGGGTAGAGTTTAGTCCGTTTATTTATTATCCTTTGTTTCGTGGACTGTGAGAAAGCAAATTTGACTCATTTGAAATCTTGACTATTCTCGAGTCTCTGCAGCGATTCGAGGTGGACTGGTGATACATCGAGATGATGAGATGCTTGTATGACGCCGCGGCTATGTCCGTTCAAGTACAAAACCAGCAGACTAAGCTATTCAGCTGCGCACGGGAGTGAGGCAGGGGGATGTTATATCCCTGAAACTTTTCACTAATGCCCTGGAAGATATGTTTAAGACGCTGGACTGGAAAGGAACAAAGTCAAAGAATTTATTGGATGTAGGCAAAAATAATAGCACTTTTACAAGTCATAATTAACATCTCATGGACAAGGAGATTTACATAAAATATTATAAAAAGATCACATCAATAAAAATTTGGTAAACTAAGTAAGCTTTGAATTTGAAAAGGAAATTTCCCTTTCATGTGCCGACAAAGTTACATCTCACACTGGAAAAGGAAACACCCTTCTGACGCTACCGGTGCTTCGGAAATACGCGTTAAAGAAAGAGAACCAAGAAACTCTATGGGGATTTCATTTTTTCCATACCTTTTTGTTAATTCTTTATATATTCTTATTCTTTTTATGTCAGAGCTTTAATAATAAAACATAATGTAATGTAAATCTATATAATAAAACTGTAACGGGTCTAATTCTGTACATTAAAGATATTTTGAAATTTTCTTTTGGAGGGTACTCTATATTCGATACTGAAGCCATAACTGTATATTTTTCATTTTTGTCTGTCTGTCTGTCTGTCTGTCTGTATCTTGGCTAGGCATCACGCCGAAACTACTCAATGAATTTAAATGAAACTTGGTAAGATTTGAGTTCATACTACGAGGTACAAGAGACACTTTTAATCCCGAAAAATTAAAGAGTTCCCGCAGGATAGGCGTTGAAATTATTTAAAAGAACACGTATCACGCTGAAACTACTAGACGGATTTTGTCGCAACTTGCACACTCATAGCTTATATAATGGGTAAACATTGAAGATACTTTTATCCCGAAAAAATAAAGAGTTCCTGCGGGATAATGTCTCAAATTCTGTATATTGAAGATATTTTGGAGGAAGTACTCAATACTAAAGCCAAAACGGTATTATTTTTATTATTGTCTGTCTGTCTGTCTGTCTGTCCGTCTGTCTGTCCGTCTGTCTGTCTGTCTGTACCTTGGCATCGCATCACGCCAAAAATACTTAATGAATTCAAATGAAATTTGGTATGATTTGAGTTCACACTTCGAGGTAGGACATTGGATACTTTTCATCCCAAAAAATTAAAGCAGGATAGGGGTGAAAAATTATTTAAAAGAACACGTAGCACGCTGAAACTATTGGACGGATGTTAACGCAATTTGGCACAGACATAGTTTATAAGATAGGTGAAAATTATGTCCTCATTATGTAATTATCCTCTCTTTGTCCCGAAAAAATAATGAGTTTCTGCGGGATATGGGTCCAAATTCTGAATCCCCTTTGACGCTGTAGCAACCAAGATCCAAAACGGCAAATCCCCCTTGGTCGCTAGAGCAACCAAAAAAAACATAGAAGTTAATTTTAACGGTTTGATCTACTAAAATCGATTTAAATGTAATCTCGCATATATTATCGAATGAGTTTGTTTCTGTCTTCAAAAGGATATAATATTATACGTAAAAACACTAAACTAGTTTGTTTTTTTTTTTAAATAAAACCACGGCCTTTCTCCGAGAGCCGTAAATTTTTGAAATTTTTGTTGGTTTTCACGAAAATATTCTGGTCACTTTTTATACTAAACTGTGTTGATGTTTTAATGTTAACAGATAGCTTGGTTCATCTAGTATTTAAATAAAACAAAAAAACAGTATGTCATCGATTTCGTTTCCAAAATACGTTTTTTTTCTCAAACTACTCCCATTTTTGGCTTCATCATTTTTCCGCGGTGCTCTCTCCTTACATAATAATTGCATAAAACTTACGTTCGGTTTGTCAGTGGCTGCATATATTCAGCGTATCACAGGCCAAGTTTTGTACGGATCCGCCAAACCGTTGAGGAAGGAACGGAAAATAAGTTTTACGCGGCAACAATATTTTCGCGCCATTTTGCCGTCTTGCCGCGATGATGTCATGGTCACGTGATCGGAGTGTATTTACAATATTGTTTTTTTTTATAGCGGGGGCATTGAGCGGTTAATGCGGTTTTCATTGTTATAGCTTACGGTTTGATTTAAAAATTGGTGTAATTGAATTAAAGAAAAGAGCACGCGTGCGTAGCCGCAGGTACAGCTAGTTACAAATATAAAAGTAACAATGAGATATCCCACAATCATCAAACAGTCAAAATGGAAAAAATAAAGAAAAATACTAACTAGATATTTTGTTTCAAACATCGTGACATCATGTCATGATCTAATGACATGTTGTGGTCATGAGACATCTCACAAAGTACTTAACGTAAACATCAAAGTTCACTTATTATTATTATTATTATGGAGCTTGGAGACATCAGGCCATGCATTTCTGTCATTAATATAATCATTTACATTGTAATATGATTTATTTATGAGATTTACTTTAACAAAACTTTTAAACCTATGCATTGATAATTGATCAATGCCATCAGCTAACTTATTAAAAGAGCGTATACAGTTCCCCATATATGAACCACTTTCTTTAACCGAAATCCAGACACTAAATCAGTTTATTTTTATTTCTATTATTAAAATTATGAACATCCCTATTTTTAACAAAGGTATCGATATTCTTTCGGACATACATTATATTTTCATATATATATATATATATATATATATTGACAAGCCACTGTAAGAATATTAATCTCTTTTTAACGTTCCCTCAGAGAATCGCGGGACTTCATATTGTATATGGAACGAATTGCTCTCTTCTGCAGCACAAATATTGATTGAATTTCCGCGGCCTTAGCCCACAGCAAAATGCCATATGACATAATACTCTGAAAGTAACTAAAATATACTAATCTTGCAGTGGCTATATCGGTAAACTGACTAATTTTACGTACCGCATAGGCTGCAGAGCTCAATCTACCAGCTATCAACGATATGTGAGGACCCCATTGCTATTTTGAATCTACAGTAATACCCAAAAACATGGTTGACTGCACAAGGTCTACAGGCTCACTATTTAATAAAATACTTGTATTCGTGGGGTTCCTACTGACATTGAATAGTGAGAATTCGATACATTTAATTTTCTTAGGATTTAACATCAAAGTATTAGTTGTTAGCCACTTAAGAACTAGCGTAATTGCCCTGTTAACATCGTCAAAATTGTTCAAGGTTCTGTCAATCTTCAAAATTAGAGAAGTATCATATGCAAACAAGACAACAGCACATAAGTTTTCTATGAAAAAGGGAACATCGTTAATGTAAACCAAGAACAAGAATTGCCCAAGTATTGAACCATGTGGGACTCCCATTGTAATGAGAGATCCTGGTGACCTCGCACCATTTACATCCACTTTTTGGAATGGGCATAATGGGCGAGCACATCTCACACCTACGGTTAACCGATGACACCGTTCTTATGGCGGAGTCTCCGCAAGCTTTCAAACTAATGCTGACCAATCTAGCGGACTCCTTGGAGTTTCTCTGAAGAACAAAATCCGCAATAAAGTAATCCGACAGAGAACCAAAGTAACCGACATTTCTCACAGAATTAGCAACGCTAGAAACGGGCTAGTCACATCTCTCGAAGAACCGACAACTATTAGAGTAAATGAGTTCTAGAGTGGAGACCGCATGTAGGCAAACGAAGTATAGGGCATCCGCCGCGCCTTCCTTGTTGATTGACGACTTGCGAAAAACAGCTGGCAGATACTGGATGAGAAGAGTCGAAGATCAGGCTCACTGGCTTTCACTAGGAGATACCTACGTCGAGCAGTTGACAAATATAGGCTGATATTTGGGTATACTACCCAGGACATGAGGCACGCACTATTCTGGAACGTTGACAACACGATGACCCCAAAGGTGCAAGTTCAATCACTTTCCATCAGATTCGCGTCACGGTCGGTGCTCTCGTCGTCGCTATCGCATGCAATTAGTGCGTCTGTGGGAGCGTAGCGGTTGGTGGTTGGAGGTTGTAACGAAGAAGTCAAACAAGAAGATACTTCGAAAGGGAGTAGGTACTCAGCAAGCAATATACAGTTCGACAGAAATGTGAAATAGTCAGAAGAGCACTAACAACTTTTGCCGATCAATTTATTAACTGCACAATTTGCTCGCACACTAATATCCAAAGAATGTTCAATGCATCTGATCGTCGATTAACAATACTTTGTATCCTTTTCGGAGGTGCGAACCATTCGTTTATTTTTAAAGTCTTCGTTAACAGAAACCGAACCGGCCATTTGCAAATAATTTGAATGTTAAGGCACATATAAAATTAACGTCATTTTTAAAATTTATGTAATTCGTTCGCAATCTCACATATACTCGTATATATTTAATGTCAGCCTAGGTAATCGTTTGATTACAATATCTAATTGTTTGATAATAATATATAGTGAATAATAAAAGAATGGACTTTAATAATAGGTGTGGTATAATCATGAACAAATATATAAAGTTAATTTAGATGAATATGTACAATACGAAAGGGAGGCGCAGGGGCAAGTGTTCGCGGGCGGCACCGGAGCCCTATATATGTATATGAAAAAAGAAGAAGCAAGAAGAAAAAAGTTTTTATTGGCACAACAAATAAAATATACAAAAATTAAAACAAATTAACATGTACATTATAAGCTACGCGAGTGTACCAAAAGGGCCAGTGCTCAGCAAAAATGACCAGCGCTAGACACTGGACGCTGGTGAATGCCTGTGCTGGCGTAGTGTGGTGGCTGGTTCCTCTTCTCAGCCCCGCACTAGCGGAGTAGCTGAGCTGATCTACCAGTCAGTATCAGACAGTCTAGAGTTGAACACTCCTGGATAATTTAACGGAAACAATGACGAAGGCAGAGCATTTCACTCCTTTGCAGTTCTTATAATAAATGAAGAAGCGAAACGCTTCGTTTTTCTAATGTGGTATTTATATAGTAAAAGAGTGACGATTTGCCGATCGTCTGGTTGTACGGTGACGAAAAGCTCATACAGAACTTGTGCAGACTCTCCATACTAATAGCTACTCCTACTCTTTACCAGTGTCAACTACAATAGCATGACTCTCAATTGAGTCCAAAGCCTCGAAAAAAAAAAGGTATTCATACAAGATCGGATCTGTTCTTGATCAATATTCAATAGCTACATCACCGTGAATTACCGCCTAACCTTTGACAAAATACCAAATTTCTTTGCAGGTACCTTGGCTTTGGATTCAATGTAAGACCCGAAAATTTTGGTTCGATGTGATGAATCACATGATAGATAGATAGATAGATAACTCTTTATTGCACACGAAATGAACTGCTGATAGATCAAGTTTTAACATAGACCACTCGGCGGCCTTATCACTAAGCAGCGATCTCTTCCAGGAAACAGTAGGCTGAATAGAGACACATAGGCTGTTACAAAGAATGGTAGTTTGCAGAATTATAAAAATATACCTACATATATAATGAATGATACAAATTACACAAATATTTATTACCATATAATACATACATACAAAATAATAATAATATACTTACTTATATACACCTACTGTGAACATAAAATAATTATAAATATTATGTTACATTCAACAGATTAACAACTTGACAAGTACAGATTCTTGACACGGTCTTTAAAAATGTGCAGTGATGTAGCTTTCCTAATTGAGACTGGTAAAGAGGTCCAAAGCCGGACTGCTTGTGTTTTAAAAGACTTCCTATAAAAAGGACTCAGATGTGCGGGTATTTTCAGTTGGAGATTTTCCGATGACCTCAGATAATAATGGGTATTAGAGTAATGAAGAAATTGGAAACGTTTCTTAAGATAGCGCGGGGAATTAGGATTACAAAAAATACTGTAGAGAAGTGAGAGAATTTGAGTATTCTGGCGAAGTTGAATGGGGAGCCACTTGAGCTTAGTGCACAAATAAAAAACGTGGTCATACTTACGCAAGCCAAATATGAACCGTATGCAGTAATTTTGGTGTCGCTCAAGCTTATTGAACTGCTCCTGGGTAAGATCGAGATAGCAGGCGTCAGCGTAGTCAAGAACAGGAAGAAGGAGAGATTGTGCTAGTGCAATTTTCGTGGCCGTGGGTAAACAAAATCGGAGTCGCTGAAGCAAACCAGCTGAAGCAAACATTTTACGATTTACGGCTTCAAGCTGAGGCTTCCATGATAGATCCTGATCAATTAAAATGCCAAGATTTTTCACCACACTACTATAAGATACATGATGTTAGATAAAAATTACTGCCATACACGGTGCACGTTTGCATAGACGTAACCTATTCATTCCTGATTTGAAGACTCCCAGGAATAACTATCGAGAAACACTTACTCCCGTTAAGGGTTTCACGGTGTTAGGCAATAAGCAGGAATAGCAGAAGCATAACGTTTCTTGTAATAGGTGGTGGAATATCACCATATAACGGTGGTTATCTCAGTTTGTCTGGTATTCCCATGATGAAATGGGCGTAGGGGCAATTTGTGCAAGACCAACGCACATGCACTGAAAAATATTCAATAACGCCGATAGGCTTGGAACTCTGCTTGTCGATGTCCAAGCTTTACCTTGTAGTACCTATCTACTTTTTACTAGTTGGTCTTTGACTGATCATCAAAAGTCCGACTTCGCGGTCCGATGCCAGCGTGCAGTGGAACGCAATATTCTCGGGGTAAAACTAATGGTTCGATCAAACCGGCAATGGAAGCGTTTGGTTTGAATACTTCGTTATATTAGTTCAATCGCAGTGACTGATCGCTACCGTGCAGGCCACCGCGATCGCAAGCTGGAAGCGTTGGTTTGGCCGAACCTTTACTGACCGAATAAGGAACACCTTACTGCGTTCCAAGAGCCTAACCACAGAAAGCAGCAAAACTAAATAGGAACTGGGCTAGACATTACTGCCGCATGCCAGTACAAGTTCTAAGGGTAGCAATTTTAAAGTAAATCGTTTTATCTCCGAAATCACTGAGCAAAACATTCAAAAAAAAAATAAAAAAATAGTTGTATACAAAACAAAACTTATAGGTAGATTACAAAACAAAACATATAAAAAAAAAAGTTCAAAAACTAAAACCCTACTACGGTCGACTTAAAATAGCCCTCTTACTTCTTAAAATAACACTCTTGCAATGAAGACGAATCGATTGATACCTCGCTAGTCAAAATCGGAAAAGTTTTAAGTTTGAACACATAACCCTTCCTTTGCTTCCCCGTAGTTGGGTAAAAAAATCTTTAAAAGTCTAAAGTCTTAAAATAACATGCAAAATTTCTCAATCTTGTTGTATTCAACGTTGACCCACCCCACGCGAGTTCAACTTGCACTTGACCGGTTTTTTGTAGTTGTTTTCCTATTTCTAAGTTCCTTGTATTATTTTTTGAGTTTGGTTGGTTCCCCTTCCCCTTAAATACGAAATGCATCCCGGCAAAAAGTAAACTACATAAAGATTTATCGCCAAATAAAGAGTCCTAGTTCTTAGTGTTTATTAATTAAGCTTTCTTAGAAAATGCCTGGAATCCTGTCGAGTATAACAAAAGTAAAAATATAATATATAGAATGGCACTTATTTTTAATTAACGAAGACTAACAAAGTGACCACCAGCGTTTTCGATTGGTTAGGAAAATAGGTAAACATTCCAGTATTTAAAACATTTTGTATCGAGATTTAGGTCAATTCGACCTACCACAATGCGAAGAGCTTTAATCCAAAAATAGCAATGAACTTTATATAGGGTATGCGAATTATTTGGTTTATCTAAATAGCAGAATACTAATAATCTATTCATTGGTCCTTAGCATTATTCTGATTTAGTGACTCACCCCGCCTTCGCACGGGTAGCGCTCACACCGCGCATTTTTGTTACTTTTAGCATTTTTATAACCGTCGTTACTTCTAAACAAAATACGCCAGTTAGCGTAATTCAAAAGCTTTGGCAACAACTATCGTGTAGTTTTTTGTCCATAGACAACTGCATTACTACTCACGTACTTAACAGACTTATTATTATTACGTTTCCATGGCAACATGTCATTCCGTTCTGTATTTTTGAATTTTGATTGATCTGAATCAACCTGATTCCCCCATCACCTTTCCATCACCGTACGACTAGACGATCATCAAAGCGCCACCCTTTTATGGTTGAAATACCTCGTACAAGAACGAAGCATTACGCTTCTTCATTAATTATAAGAACTGCAAAGGAGTGGAATGCCAGGGCATTCCACTCCTTTGCAGTTCTCAGTTGGGCAGACCCTCGTCAGTGTTTCCGGTAAATTATAACCCAGGTGTGTTCAAGTCAAGAGTGAATAGGTATCTACTAGGCAAGCGTGCTACACCTTCGACCACATCATCGCTTTCCATCAGGTGAGATCGTGGTCATACGAGTACCAAGTCCGTAATAAAAAAAAAAGATCTCTAACTCTTTGAAAAATTAAATGTTGCCTAAGTTACTCGCTGATAATGTACATACCTAAGGCGAAAAAAAAAAAGTTCTGTGTTTTTTGAGTTTATCCATTACAAACAAACAAACAAATATACAACAAATCTTTGCTCTTTATAATATTAATATAGATGTCTCAAAGAAATGAGGTAGGACTGACAAAAAATTGGAAAACGCATCATTTAGTACTATTATTTATTCTGTGCACAAGTCAAATTAAAAAAAGTCTGCATAGGAATAAATCACTTTAAACCGACTAAAATACCCTTTTGGGTACCCAACATTGCCGAAATTATCAATTTGTGCACATTCCATTGAAAACTGTAGCCATGTCAAAATAAACACTTTTGGTCAATCTCGACGGTAAAAAAGATGCAGTCTGAATACCGTACTTTATCAAAGGTTTGCAATCGCCCGGGGCTCGCCCACCCGAATTTTATGAAAATGTCATAAATGCATTGAGGACCAGCCTTATGCAACGTACGCTGCAAACCAGTGATACAGCTTTGTACGATTGTTTGTTTTGTTTATCTCATCTGAGATTGACGAACCTCGGTGATAATGATAAACAAACACGTTTTATCGATATATTTTTTCTAAAGGAACTTATAGAATAAAAAATAGATATAAATGAAATCTCCATGAACCAAAAGATCTCATGAAAATTCTGTATTAACAAAAAAACGCATCAATCCGGACGCCCATTTAATAGGTATACCTATAGCATATAAATTTCCAATTTTTTTTTCTTCTAGATAATGTTTAATGTTGTGTGTTGTCAGAAATAAATGTATTTTCTTTCTTTCTTTTAATTCCGAATGTATGTTTATTTAAATAATTCATATTAAAAACATTTAAATTAAAAAAAATAAAAACAAAAATCATTAAATTAACTTTTCGTCATTTGACTAAAACTGCGCAGTAAGCGTTACGTCACTGCTTACTGATTCGCAGTAGTTTCGTTCCTGCTTCAATCGAATGTTGTAAAAAATAATAAGCATTTAAAGTAATTATCTACAAAAACTTTATCATTTACTAGATAGCTGTATTCGTGTCAATCGGTTTGTGAACGTGTGAAAGTAAAATCTGCTCGTGTGAGTCTCTTGTTTTGTCTTTTCTGCATTTCGTGTTTTGTATGAGGGTGCGTCATAGACACCTGCATATTACTTCGTACGTAGATAGGTATGTATTAATTTTATAAAGATATTAGATTTAAATAATGCCTGGCACCGCCTTCAAAAAACTCTTTCTTATCTTATGTTGTATTTATGCATTATTATTACGTTGGTAATTTTGAAAAAGTGATACTGTTCTGGCTCAATTTTAATTATTTTATTCTTTTTAGTGGTTGTTGACAAAATAACATTTTTATTATAAAGTAGTTTTTTTTTTTTTGGGAAAATATTTTATTTTTATATTATTAGTGGCTTAAGCAAACTTCGGAAAGAATATTGTCACAGAAAATAGTAGACACTCACTCACTTTAGACTCAAAGCGTTGATAAATTAAAACAAAGGATAAATAAAACCTACGTAATTATAACAACTGAATTAGTTTTGACCATTTTCCATCATTTTGTTGTTGCGTTCCTGTGACTACCTTATCAGACCCTGAAAACCACATAACACCAGAGAACTCATCAAGACAAACCAAATGAGCCCAAGCTCGAAGGGGTTCCATCATTTTGATGTTGAGTACCTGTGACTACCTTCCGGCTCCATTATCAGACCCTGAAAACCACATAACACCAGAAAACTCATCAAGACAAACCAAATGAGCCTAAGCTCGAAGGGGTTCCATCATTTTGTTTTTAAGTTCCTGTGACTACCTTCCAGCTCCATCATCATTGGATACCACATAAAACCAGAGAACTCACCAAGACAAACCAAATGAGCACAAACTCGAAAGGATTCCATCATTTTGTTGTTGAGTTTCTGTGGCTACCTTCCGGCTCCACCGTTAGACCCTGGATACCACATAACACAAGAGAACTAATCATGACAAACCAAATGAGCCCAAACTTGAAGGCGTTCAATCATTTTGTTGTTTAGTACCTGTGACTACCTGCCGGCTCCATCATCAGACCCTGGATACCACATAAAACTAGAGAACTCATCAAGACAAACAAAATGGGCCCAAACTCAAATGGGTTCCATCATTTTGTTGTTGAGTTTCTGTGACTACCTTTCGGCTCCATTATCAGACACTTGATACCACATAAAACTAGAGAATTCATCAAGACAAACCAAATGAGCCTAAACTCGAAAGGGTTCCATCATTTTGGTGTTGAGTTCCTGTGACTACCTTCCGGCTCCATCATCAGACCCTAAATACCACATAACACCAGAGAACTCACCAAAACAAATCAAATGAGCGCAAACTCGAAGGGGTTCTATCATTTTGTTGTTGAGTTCCTGTGACTACCTTCCGGCTCCATCATCAGACCCTGAATACCACATAACACCAGATAATTCATCAAGACAAACCAAATCTGCCCAAACACGAAGGGGGTACTATCATTTTGTTGTTGATTTCCTGTGACTTCCTTCCGGCTCCATCATCAGACCCTGGATACCACATAAAACCAGAGAACTCACCAAGACAAACCAAATGGGCCCAAACTCAAAGGAGTTCCATCATTTTGTTGTGGAGTTCCTGTGACTCCTTCCAGCTCCATCATCAGACCCTTGATACCACATAAAACCATCAAGACAAACCAAATGAGCCCAAACTCGAAGGGATTCCATCATCCGATTGTGTAGTTCCTTTAACTACTACTAGTACTACTACTGCTACTGCTACTGCTACTGCTACTGCTACTGCTACTGCTACTGCTACTGCTACTGCTACTGCTACTGCTACTGCTACTGCTACTGCTACTGCTACTGCTACTGCTACTGCTACTGCTACTGCTACTGCTACTGCTACTGCTACTGCTACTGCTACTGCTACTGCTACTGCTACTGCTACTGCTACTGCTACTGCTACTGCTACTGCTACTGCTACTGCTACTGCTAGTGCTACTGCTACTGCTACTGCTACTGCTACTGCTACTGCTACTGCTACTGCTACTGCTACTTCTACTGCTACTGCTACTACTACTACTAAAAACAATCATCTAATTCGGTTCAGAAATCCCAAAATATTAGAGAACATAAACTATAAAACAAATTGATTTTCCAATAACACTACTGAACCAATTTTGATGAAGTTTATATGGGAATACACGGAAAGTTTTCCCCTTTTGAATAAAAAAACAACCATCTAAATCGGTTTAGAAATCTTAGAGATAAATACAAAACAAAGGCAATATAAACACAAAATCGAATGGATTTATTCAACAAAACTATTTATACTCGAAAAACTGCTGAACTAATTTTGATACAATTTATATGGGACCACCTGGAGAGTATACCCTATCGAACAAAAATAAAATTTTTAAATCGGTCCGCAATTGACCGACATACATAAAAAAAAAAAAAAAAAAAAAAACATACAGCCGAACATATAACCGTCTCCTTTTGTGAAGTCGATTAACAAGACGTGCAAAGGGAATAAGTATCAACGGACACTTTGAATCTATGTCAAACGCATAACACTCTGGTTTTCAGTCGGGAGTTATTTAAAAGAATATGAGGTTTTGCCTGACTTAAAGCACTGTCTAAACCTTGTATTGAGACAGTGGTGTGCCTTGTACAGGTGTACGATGACCGTTTGAGAATATAGAAAACTTTGGAGAAGCTTTGCGTCTCTTTTCTCGTCTTTTCCCCCTTTTTGACATAATCTATATGCTGACATTTGTCAATTTATGTCGCGTGTATTCATATCTACTGCCTCTATTAGACAACTTAGGCTTTCATGCGACACTAAGTCGAAATTGACAATTATTGCGAAAACAATTTTCTCTTAATCCTGTGTGTTTGTGTGTGCGTGTGTGTGTGTGTGTGTTTGTGTGTGGGTGTCTATTAGTGTGTTTGTCTTTCAGCGTGAAAAGTTTGCGACGTACACTGAGTTGTTCATGTGTTCGTCTACAGCGGGTACAGATAGGGTAGTGATAGAATAATTAAGTAAATTATGGTTGAAATAATAAACCATCTCACACACGTGACCCGCCAGTGGATTAACGGCGTCCTATTTACAGTGCAGATGCCTCTACTGATGTGATGTTAAACTCATGAAATGTAAATATCATAAAGTCTTCTCCACACCACTTCTGCTCATCTAATTAAGTCAACCAGTAGGTGGACACGCGACCGGCCGCAGATGTGCAGTCCAGCTACGACAATCAGTCTGCAGTGGCCTTTATCATTGACAAATCGCCACGGATATTATAAAAGTTGTTGATCATAGGTCAATAATTTAGTTTTATGATTTTTAATAACTATGGTTAAAACTAGTCTCGAAATTGTCATACGTTGAGATTAGAACAAATTATCTTCTTAGGGGTAAGAAGTACTCAAAATACACGTCACACTGTTACGTGTTCTAGAAGATATGTGCGGGTGTTACTATTGTTTAAATTTTCATTTATCTGTCAGTCTGTCAGTATCACCAAAGTGTTTTTATTTCCTGGTCAATTATGTTTAAAAACGACAGTAAGTGTAATTCAACATCATTAGTTTAAAATAACAGAATTTGAAAGATAATAAATATCTGTTGATATGTAATAAAATATGAGAACTCATCAATACAAACCAAATAAGCCCAAACTCGAAGGGGTTCCATAATTTTGATGTTCAGTTCCTGTGATTACCTTCCGGCTCCATCATCAAAGCCTGGCTGGATAACACATAACACCAGAGAACTCATCAAGATAAACCAAATGAGCCCAAACTCGAAGGGGTTCCATCATTTTGTTGTTGAGTTCCTATATGACTACCTTCCGGCTCCATCATCAGCCTTGGATACCACATAACGCCAGAGAACTCATGAAGACAAACCAAATGAGCCCAAACTTGAAGGGGTTCCATCATCCGATTGTTGAGTTCCTTTGACTACCTTCCGGCTCCATCATCAGATCAGCTCAATAGTATCTACCATAATTGCTATCAGAACTACACCCATGTGTATAACTTCTGCATCTTTGGACGTCGTTAATTGGTTCAGTAGTTTTTTTAAATAAAACTACTGAATCAATTTCGATGAAGTTTATATGGGACTACACAGAAAGTTTACCCTTTTGAATAAAATAACAACCATCTAAATTGGTTTAGAAATCTTAGAGATAAACACAAAATCAAATGGATTCACTGAAATATCTATTTATTCTCGAAAAACTGCTGAACCAATTTTGATACAGTTTATATGAGATCATCTGGAAAGTATACTCTTTCAAACAAAAAAAGAATTTTCAAAATCGGTTTGTAATTGATGGAGAAATCGACGGACATACATAACAAAAAATACATACGTACAAACGAACATATAACCGTCTTCTTTTTCTGAAGTCGCTTAAAAATACATCGACATTCGATTTCATTAGGTATGGGTACGACTTTAAAAAAAGGAGGTTATCAAGCTCAAGCGTATGTAATATTGTTGAAAATCCATACCAATATAATAAAAGTGAAACGTTGTGTTTTTGATTGTTTGGTTGTTTGTTTGTTTGGGGAGCTTTCACACGATAACAACTGGACTAATTTTGATGATATTTGGAATGGAGATAGCTTATACCCTGAATAAAATATGGGATACTTTTTATCCCGGAAAATTGTAAGTATCCACGGGAAAACTGGAAAAAACTGGAAAATGTTGTTTACTCGCTGTAAGAAACGGTTGCCATGGAAACGAAATAACAAGTATTTCAAAAAACATCAAGAGCATTGGTGCTATACCTAATTTTGCATTTGTTTTTAATATCCTAGAAGAACATAGGATGCTTTTTTTCACGTACAGTATTCCGCGCGGAAGAAGTCGCGGGCGGGAAAGCTAGTGCATAATATAGTAATGTCTCCAGTCCAGTGAATGAACAAAAGTCAGTTTTAATGAAATAAGAAATTTGTGGATTTCTATATATTTTTTATAATCTATATACTTATTTGCATATAATGGTTACACAGTCATTTATCGTCGATGCTTAGTTTGGAAATAGCTATCCCTAAGCTAAGCGTGTGGTACATTTTTTTATTTCTAAGGCCGTCTACAAAAGATCCAGGTTAGGACCTACATGTTATGATAATCACTTTGTAGGTTTGCTATAAGTATTATTAAAAGGAAATCAGATTTTAAGGTTTGCAGAAGCTTGGGCTTTCTAAATTTATGCAATTTGGGTTTCAAACCCCTATTAAACTAGTTAATATTCATTCATAGTGATCAACAAGGACAGTTAACTGTTTCCAGTAGGTTTTTTTTCTTAACGAACGGTATTAAGCACTTTATTTTACGTAGACCTACTTTGACGCAACGAAAAATTAAAACAAAAAAAGTTTTTTTTTTTGTTGCTTTGTAACTTTTTATTCCTCTTTTTTCTTTTTTTTTTACGTTATATGTTGTTTTTTTTTATTTATTTTTATACATTTCCATCTGTTTGTGAGCTACGCTGAAAGTTTCAGCCGAATAGCTAATCGGGAAGTGCTCGAAATTTGAATTACAAGATTCCAGGACAGACAAAATACATAGATACATAGATACATACAAGTGAAGTTAAATAAAAGCTATTAAAATAAAAACTAGACAATATTAAAAAATAAAAACTGATTTCATAGAAATAATTTTCTTTTGTTTGAGGTATGTACGATGCCGCGAAATAAATTACCCGGCAAACACATTTTTTTTTCTGTTTTATGCCATTAGACATCGTATATTTTTCTCTTAATTACTTTTTATATCGAATCTATTGTTAAATTGTAGCCAAGTGTGTTAATATGTGCGCTTTGTAAGCCAATAATATCGAGTTCAATCCTCAGCACCAATGACTTTGTTATGTGTATTTGCCATCTCCATGCTCTGATTTGCCATCGCTCAGTGCTTCGAAGGGCACGTCAGTTCCCTCTTAGCTTGACAATTACTCATGTATGTATAAGATACAAGATTTACAGCACTCGTTTTAAGCAAAATGAGAATAATTAGCTTTTTTTTTCCCCAAAAAAAACATGGTGTCAAACAAGCATGACGCATCAGTGTTACAGGTGCCTATGAGCGACTATAACTGCACTCCATCAGCGGGCTATTACACTTGTTTGACACCAAAGCTTAATTGTTAAGAAAACATCAATCGAGTAACTCCCGAGTAGAAACTGACATCCTCACCTCCGCTACATGAGTACCACCCCTCAAGGCGCATCGTCCGAGTTATATTTACTCCGAGGCGCGAACGAAATAAACCAAACCCGAGCTGATACTCGGCTGATATGTAGGTGCGCTCCATCATCAGTAGGTACTCGTGTTGCCATGGATATCGTTTAGGCAATAGCTGGTTCAATTTGTAAGTTAATAGTAGATTTATTGGCTGTCTGGTGTTGAAATGTTGGGACATCTAATGTCGGCTGGGGATCATTTTTTATGTTTGCAATCTGTGTCCAAAATGCTGGGTCAAGAAATCAGCATTGGAAAAGACATAAACACATGAATAAAAAAAATGATCGTGGAGACCCTCCGCGCGGAAGAAGTGAAACTCCGTAATGTGGAAATGAAAATAGGAAGGCCTCCATGGTAGCGTTAAACGTTTAACTCAACCTTGTTGGAAGTCGCTTAGGAAGTATCACTTCAAAAATAGTTGCCGTGTTGGGTATCAAATGAAAGGGCTTAATTACGTAACTATGGCGAAGCAAAGGAAGGGCTATGTGCTCAAACTAAAAAATATTAAGTAAAATATAAGTTCAAATACTAAAACCCGACTACGGTCTTTGTGGACTAAAAAGTCACACAGTTTTTTTTAGTAAACTGCTTTTATTTCCACGATTTAAAAATCTCAATAAAACGACCACCTTATATCAACGTTACAAAGTTCATAATGGGGTAAACAGTATATACTTTTTTAATTTTCTGTGCCGTCTTAAAAATCCTATAAATCTTGAAAAACGCCCCGTCAGGCCGCAATTATCGTTATCGGGAGGCGACTTATAAATAAATATTGATGTGGCTACATTATGCGGGTGAAATTATGACAATTTAAACAATTATACGGCTAACGAGAAACGACGAGAGTCGCCGAGGGTGGCCGAACGACGCTGCGCCTTCGCCGGGTAACATGCTCTACTTGGATTTAATTTTGGGATTGAACCCGAGTTGACGGAGTATTCACATTTTTTGTGCGGAGATTTTAGTTTGGTGCCCGTGGTTCAAACCACGTAATTCTAATAGTAAAGCAACGGGTAATTTTGACACCGGTAGTACCACGGGCAAGTCATATTTCCGACTAGCTTACCCGCCCGCGACATCGTCCGCGCGGACTACTGTTTATCGCGAAAAAAAGCATCCTATATTTTTCTAGGTTCATAAAAACCAATGCAAAAGGAGGTATAGCACCAACGCTCTTCTTGATGTTTATTGGCAGACTTGTTATTTCGTTTCCATGCAAACCGTTCCTTACAGCGAGTAATCAACATTTCCCTGTTTTCTCGTAGAAAAATACAATTTTCCGGGATAAAGAGTATGTTTGATTCCAGTCTATAAGCTAACTCCAATCCAAATTTCATCAAAATCCGTCCAGCTGTTATCGCGTGAAAGCTTCCCAAATAAACAAACAAACAGACAACGTTTCACTTTTATACTATATTGATAAAATGGATGGAGACACTATACTTATTTTTGTCGAAATGTAAAATAGGGCATCATAAAATAGGTGTTCGTTACTCATTGGTATTTCGTGTAGTGTCTTTAAGTATCAGACCATCATAGATCAGAAGTAGGAATCACGTTAGGTTTAATGAGATTTACCTTGCATAGTCACTCAGTATTTACAATGATAATATGAATCATATCCAGGACATAATAAATTGACAGTCATCGTCATCAACAATCTATATTAGTCCACTGCTGGACATAGGCTTCTCCAAAGGCGCGCCACTAAGCCCGATATTTGTCTCTTCTCTTCCAATGACTGCCAGCTACATTGCGCATATCGTCGCTTGATCTAACCAGCGGGCATCCTAAGCTACGTTTGCCAATTCGCTGTCTCCACTTTAGAGCGCGACTACCCCAACGGTTATCGGTTCTACGACAAATGTGACCAGCCCACGGTCACTTCAGCTTGCAATTTCGGATCATTTCGGATTTGATCTCTCGGCTAGCTCGTTCCATAGCTCGCTGAGCGACCTTGACCAATCTTACCGTTGTGGACCAATCTTACCGTTAGTCTCCATGTTTCGACTCCGTAATTCATTACGGGTAGGACGCACTGGTTAAAGACTTTTGTCTTCAGTCATTGTGGAATGGGTGACGAAAAGACTTGACGAAATTTTTCAAATGCTTTCCCAGCCCAGTTTTTGCCAGACCGGCTGAATCCTCCTACTCGCTTTCATCTTAAAAATGTTTCTACCCAGTTTGACAATTTGTCTGGGGTAAATATCATCATCATCATCATCATCATCATATCAGCCTTTAGAAGTCCACTGCTGAACATAGGCCTCCCCCAAAGAGCGCCATGACGAGCGATCTTGTGACCTCCATCCACCGACTTCCTGCGATGGCTACAATGTCGTTGGTCCATCGTGTGGGGGGTCTCCCCCCACTTCGCTTGCTTGTTCGTGGTCGCCATTCGAGAACCTTTATTCCCCAGCGTTTGTTGGTTCTTTGACCACGATCTCACCTGATGGAAAGCGATGATGTGGTCGAAGGTGAAGCACGCTTGCCTAGTAGATACCTATTCACTCTTGACTTGAACACACCTGGGTTATAATTTACCGGAAACACTGACGAGGGCAGGGCATTCCACTCCTTTGCAGTTCTTATAATAAATGAAGAAGCGTAACGCTTCGTTCTTGTGCGAGGTATATCAACCATAAAAGGGTGGCGCTTTGCTCATCATCTAGTCACATGGTGATGGAAAGGTGATGGGGGAATCAGGTAAACTACTTATATGGCCTGCCCATTGCCAGTTCAACTTGCAAACTCTGAGAGCTATGTCGGTAACCTTCGTACTTCTACGGATTTCCTCATTTCTGACTCTATCACGTAGTGAAACACCGAGCATAGCTCTCTCCATTGCACGCTTCGCAATTCTGAGCTTTTGTATGGGACCAATAGTTAGCGACCATATATCAGTGCCGTATGTCACACGCACTGATTATAAACTTTCGTCTTGAGGCTCTGCGGTATCTGCGACGAGAAGATATGGCGTAATTTCCCGAACGCTGCCCATCCGAGTTGGATTCGTCGGTTGACCTCTTTGTCGAAGTTGGATCTACCTAGTTGGATCGTCTGACCCAAGTAGACATAGTGATCAACAGCTTCGATAATATCGTTCCCAACATAAACTGGCATGGATACAACATGGGCATTTGACATGATGTTCGTCTTGCCCATGTTCATTTTAAGACCCACTTGTTGCGAAACAATATTGAGGTCACTGAGCATTGTGCTATGGTCTTCCAGGGTTTTAGCCATGATGACTATATCATCAGCAAATCGAAGGTGATGTATTCGCCATTGATGTTAACACCAAATCCGTTCCAGTTCAGAAGCTTGAATATATCTTCCAGTGCAGAGGTGAACAGTTTCGGAGAAATAACGTCTCCCTGTCTCACCCCTTTTTGCAGCTGGATAGAATTCGTGCTCTGATCCTGAAGACGAACTGTCATGGTATACTCCTATTCAATTTCGAGAGGCATGCCATGCCACTGACTATTGGTTCCGGTATGATATTGTCATTGACCATGTTTTTGTCTTGTCTTTGTTCATGCGGAGACCAATTCGTAGTGAGGCGTGAGCCAGGCTAGCCAGCATTTATCACAGCTCTTGCAGTAAGTCTGCCATACGGATGATATTATCTGCGAATCACAAGTGTGAGATGTACTCGCCGATAATGTTGATGCTCACCCCTTTGCAGTCCATCGTCCTGAACATATCCTCCTTTGCGGTCGTAAACCGTTTCGAGCATATAACATCCCCCTGTCTTACTCCAATGAGCAATGAAATAGGCTCAGTACTCCGGTCCTGTAGTTAGAGTGACATCGTAGTAGCGTCACGCAGACATCTCAGCACTATATAAACAGCACAGATATATCGCCAATCCACTTGGCATCGGTCCAAGGAATCCAGAACAGACCGATTGATTTAAAGCTTTTCTCGTAGTCCGCAAACGCTAAGCACAATTGCCGATTATACTCTTCTGTCTTCTGTGTAATCTGGCGCACTCTGTGGATGTGGTCTACAGTGCAATCATCATCGTCATCATCAGCATGTCAGCCTCTTGAAGTCTACTACTGAACATAGGCCTCCCCCAAAGAGCACCATGATGAGCGATCTTGTGCTACCTCCACCTCCTTGTGTTGTCTCCATCCACTGACTTCCTGCGATGGCTACTATGTCGTCGGTCCATCGTGTGGGGGGTCTCTACATTTCACTTGCTTGTTTGTGGTCGCCATTCGAGAACCTTTATTCCCCAGCGGTAGTTGGTTCTGCGAATTATATACACACACAGTGACATATCCTCCTTGAAACCCAGCAAGCTCGTGAGGCTAAAACTCATCAAGTTTACGCGCGAGACGGTTTGTGATGACCCTCGAGAACAATTTATAGACATGGCTCAGAAATAAAATAGGTCTATAATTTTTAAGCAAGTTTTATAACCGTACTTGAAAAACAGTACCACCACACTCCTGTGCCATGGAGTTCTCCTATAGATGATAATGGAGCTCTGAAGCTTTTTGAGGAAAGGTTTAACTACTGCATTTAAGAGTTCCGATGTCTCCATCTTCACCGGAGGCTTTTCTATTGTCGCAGGGCCATCTTCATCTCTTGCAAGCTAGCGTATGGCAGCTCATCGGTATAGTGGTAGATAAACGTGGCTCTAAATCCTCACAAACAGTCTCTGGTCTAGGAGCATGCAAAGCGTATAATTCTCCGTAATAATCCTCGTTCTCGGCAAGAATACCCGGTTTTAACACTACGGTTCTGCCACCAGCTGCTTTGAACTCTGTCAGGTGACTCCTATCATGTTGCTGGACAAATACTTTAGACCCTTGGTTCTGCTCTATTGCCTTTTGTATAAGGTATGCGTACGAGGACTGAAGGTCACGTCGTGACAGCATCTCAATCTTTTTGTTAAGAGCCTCTTGTTCTGATAAAGGGGCCTGCGTACTTTCTCGTCTTTGTGTCATGAGCCGGAAAGTCTCGTCTGAGAGCTTAGACTTTTTACCCATTCACCACGGTGCACCACGAGCAGGTGAGGTTGGCTTGAGACTTTGAGATGATGAGTGTACCCCCTTACAACAAGAGAAGGAAGTTATAAGTTTAATGTGCGTATCTATCGATCTGTGTATCTGTTTGTGGCATCGCGGCGTAGCTCCCAAATGAATGGACCGATTTTGATGCGGTTGTTTTCTGTTTGAATGCTGATGTGATCGAGATTTGTTCTTAGCTATAATTTATGTGTCGGGGATTATTTCAATTTTTAATTTTACTTGTAAACGTCCATTTTCGTAACTTGTTAAGAAAAATTGACATAAACATAAACATAAACATAAACACAAGGACAAGGGAATATGAATAACTAGTTTTCCCGCCCACGACTTCGTCCGCGCTGACTACAGTTTGTTGCGAAAAAAGCATCCTATGTTCTTATAGGATATTAAAAACCAATGCAAAAGTAGGTATACCACCAATGCTTTTGAAGTTTTTTGACAGACTTGTTATTTCGTTTCCATAGCAACCGTTCCTTACAGCGAGTAATCAACATTTTCCTGTTTCCCCGTAGAAACTTACAATTTTCCGAGATAAAAAGTATCCTATCTTTTATTCTAGGGTATAAGCTATCTCCATTCCAAATTTCATCAAAAGCCGTATAGCCGTTATCGCGTGAAAGCTCCCCAAACAAACAAACAAACAACGTTTCATTTTTATATATTGGTATGTATACTCCTGATAGTTTTCAAACTCAAAATACTAATATTTATTCTGTGCTCAAATGTTTTGGAATTAATTTAAAATCATTCAGATGCTCAAACCCAATATAGACTTACAGGTACATTTACTGCAAAAAAAACAAGTGAAGCAACATCCCCACACACTCGCTTAGTCCAAATGTTGCCGGTTCGCGCGGTACATTATAATTTATTTTGTCATTTCGTATCACAATGAGTTACCGCCGGTCCCGTAATGAAGACATCACGATTTTGTAACAACTGCTGGGCTTTCCTCAAAATTGAGACATTACGAAGATTATGCGTTTTGCGATATATTTTTAGTCGTTTTTTTTCTTGTCATCTCCCTTGCAATCACTCAGTATTATGTATGGGCGTTTTTCAATACATGAAAGTAAGTTAAACAGAACAAAACCCTAAAGTGTTTTATTTTTAAACTGAAATCTTGACATTTATAATTTTCTGTCCATATAATTATAGTTATAACAAAGCAGTAACTAACAAAAATTCTGCGCAAAAAAGTGTTGTTTTTTTTGTCTCGAACAAGAATATAACATTTTCAAAATTCGTGTCGGTCCGTCTGTCAATCTGTTTGTTCAAGCATAACGCAGACACTACTAGGACAATTGAAAAGCATTGATTTCACTGTTGGATAGCGTAGATTATTTATTTATTATTATTTATATAGATTATTTATTCTGTGGTTGTGACTTAAAATCTGGTTCATATCTCAATCCAAAAAGTAGCAGCCGAGCAATTTTGATTTTTGATGGAATTTTGTTCAAATGTGGTATATTGATATTTTAGGTCTTGGAATAGTACATAGAGTACTTTTAACCCAGAGAAATTTCCACGCGTGGAAAACCGCGTGCACAACCAGTTTGAAATAATGGGGATATTTATCTATATTTATACTTTTAATATAATTGTAACAGGTCCAATTCTGTACATTGAAGATTTTTTTTTTTTTGGGAGTCTGTTTTTTATTCAATACTGAAGCTAAAACTGTTTTTTTTTTTTCATATTTGTCTGTCTGTCTGTATCTTAGCCGCGCATCACGCCAAAACTACAGAATGAATTCAAATGAAACTTGGCATGCTTTGAGGTAGGACATAGAAAAATTAAAGGGTTTGCGCATGATATGGGTTGAAAGGTATTTAAAAGAATACGTATCACGCTGAAACTACTAAACGGATTTTGATATAACTTGGCACAGTCATAGTTTAAATGATGGGTGTAAATTGAGAATACTATTATCCTGAAAAAATAACGTGTTCCTGCGAGATAGGGGTCCAAATTCTGTACATTGAAGATATTTTGTAGAAAAAATTGGAGGCTGTCCTGTATTTGATACTGAAGCCAAAACCGTTTTTTTTTTTCATTTTTTGTCTGTCTGTCTGTATCTTAGCCGCGCATCACGCTAAAAATACTGAATGAATTCAAATGACACACGGCATGATTTGAGTTCATACTATGAGGTAGGACTTTGGATACTTTTCATCCCGATAAACTAAAGGGTTCCCGCAGGATAGGGGTATTTTATTTAGAGTTGGTATTCAAGTTTTCCGGTTTATAGTTACTTCCGTAGTGCACCTTTAGGATACTCAAGGAATATTCCTCCAAATTTGAAATCCCTAGGTCTACCGGTTTAGACTGTTCCTTGTCTGTCAGTCAGTCATTCAGTAGATACGAGTATGTCACGGTACTGTTTTATAGGCATGATTAATAGTACATTATGATACAAGTGTGCTTTGTTGGTCATTACACTCGAGGCTGTATTATTCGTGCTAGCCGTATCAATTTGCATTACTGCATCGAGAGGAAAGTTATTTATTGCTGCAGCGAGTGTTAGATTGGAGCCCGAGCTCTAAAAACCCGAGTGCAGTAAGAAGTTACTTGAGAGAGTTGATTTTTGAATCAAACAAGTAATTCTAGAAAAGAGAAAAAAATACTATTATGCAGAATAATAAAATATCAGTTTAGTAACTGTTCCCACACCTCACTAATTGCCACCACGTGTTCGCAAACAATGTCCAGAAACACCTTTATCTCTAAACCATTGTTAAACACAGGTAAGAGTTTTGTTTTGTTAGTTTAGGAATAGTTAAAAGACTGTAAGGTTATAAAGCTGATTGGTATGGTGCATTGTCTTAAGTGGTCCCTAACAGATGTTTTGGTTCAGCGCAGATATGGATTATTATAATGGGATTCTCAGATATCCCGTCTCAGGTAAAAAAAACGAGTTGCAATTGATCCTAGAATGCTTTTTTTGCTTTAGTAGATAGATGTCCGATAAACAAGTTAAACAATGAAAAACATTAGGAATTTCTTTGATTCCTGCTTAATGAAGCGCTGTGCGCTCTGTTTTTTTTCCGCGCGTCCAGGTGCAGTTGAACGCGAGAGCGCTTCTCTAGAGACGAATTTAAATAAATTGAATGATTTTGAACGACACACAGAATTGACCGAAAAATTGCTAACCAAGAAAAAATATTTTTAATAAATTTCGGGTTGATATGCATAATAGTTTTTAAAATATGTCACTAAACGATCATAAAGAGCAAAGTTTCAAATCATTTAGTGATCAAGAATATATAGTGTAATTGTGTTTTCCTTAGGTGAAAATCCAATTAATAGAACTACAAAATATGTACTACTTGATTAAACATATATTACGTATTTCGTTCCATAATAAGGTTTATCTCCACTCATATCGTAAAATCCAAATAATGAACTCAAAAATGGTGGCAAAATGACATAATGACACGCACGGCACTTTAATAAGTAAAATAAATAAATTATAACACTGTTTTTTGAACTAAACGATGTTATAATATATTTTATCTACACTCATATCGTAAAATCCGGATTATAAACTCAAAAATGTTGGCATAATGATATACATTACGCACGGCACGTCTCTAAAAAGAAAAAAAAATATAACTGTTTTTTGAACTAAATGATGTTAATATATATATATATATATATATTTACCATTAAAGCACTGCACCTATGAGGGTTTTCGTCATTTATTTAGACTGTGGACTAGATTTTGACTGTGGAATAATTTACTTTACATTAGTACCTAACCAATTTTCTGTGTTTATTATATAGATCAAATATTTTATCCTGTTTAAAAATGTGACAAAGTTGTGTTAAACATGTCAAAACAGTATTAATGAGGAGAATTTGACTCCAACTGACATCACGGAACAGCAAAAAACATGAGGAAAGAGCTTTTACCAGCAAAATGATAATATTAAAAAACTTATCTCGTATTTTAATTCCCCTCATTATGCAACCGTTTCATAAACAACTATTTTTGCTACTCACAGCGCCTTATGCATTAGTGCATCTAGGAATGAACATCAAACGTGTCAAATTTGGGTATGGAAAAAAACGTTAATAATTATTATAAAAGTTAAACCTTCGTCCTCTAGAACGCAGTTTCACTGCTCTGCTAAACATAATTGTGTATAATGTGAGTAGGTCTCTAGTCGGTGGCAAAATCAAAACCGCGCGTGCGTCAAAGGAGGAAAGGGTCCCACGCACGACAAAAGGTAAGTTCCGGTCTTAGCTACCATTTTTTATATCTTAAATTGTCTAAGACAAAAAAGGTAAAATTTTTGGTTCCGTAGGTAATCATTTTAAAATACATGTTTGTTTTTTACATGGTTGTTTGTTTTGGTAGGTATTTTTAATTTAGGTAGGATTTTATCAATACTCAATATGGATGGATATTGATAAAATCCATCCATTTGGATTTTTTCATTTATCTTCTTGAAGTTATAATCCATAAGAAAAGTCATAATCATACACGTAGCCAAATTCCTATTAATAATAAAAAAAGTAGCTGATCAAATATTATATATTACTAATCGGCTTGAAAAGGAAGGAGGTTTTCAGTTCTGGTGTTTGTGTATGTGTGGGTCACTCATTTTTTCGGGACTTATGAACCGACTAGTTTATTATTTTAACCCCAGAACTCAAAAATAAAGGGGTGTTTTTAGTTTATAGAATGTGTATCCATGTCTGTATGTGGCATCGTAGCTCCCAAACGAATGGACCGATTTAGTTGTCGGTTTTTTTTTAAAGCGAATGTGATCGAGATGTTTCTTAGGTATAGTGGGAGGAGGGGGAAAGGGGGGGGGGATCAGGAATATACATTTTTAATTTGTGCTTGTTGTTTGAAATGTAGATAGATTTTAAGTGATCCTATTTATATTTGAAAATAATAGACTTACTTTTTTCAACCGACTTCATGAGGAGGTTATCAATTCGACCCGTATGTTTTTTTTTGTATGTATGTTACGCGATATCTCCAGAAATTGTGGATCGATAAAAAAAACTTTTTTTAATTGACTTCAGGGGTAGTCCCATTTAAATTTCATGAAAATATTTCACCTCTAAGAGTAGAGTAAGTTAGGGGATGAGTTTTATTAACTTTCACCCACTTATGACGCGATATCTCCGTCAAATGTGGGTCAATTTTGTATTTTTTTTATGCTTGCTTGCTTGTCGTATGTGGTAGTGTTGGCCTCTGGTGTCAGAGTTTGTCAAGCCGCCCGAGGGCCTCTGACATGGCTTAACGACTGCTATTAATCAATAACCGCCGGGACCGACAGCTTAACGTGCCCTCCGAAGCACGGAGCGATGGAAAACCGCACATAACTCAGAAAAGTCATTGGTGCGGGGCCTAGGATTTGAACCCGGTATCGTTGGATTCTAAATTGCACTATAGAACCGTTAGGCCGCCATCGCTCACTATTTTTTTTATAGAATAGGATATGCTTTAGGTATAGTCCCATATATTTATATATATATATATATATATATATATTATTATTATTTTATATATATATGTATATAATTTAGTGAAGATTTGATGAAGACCTTCGAAGATACAAAGGAACTCCTCAATGCATAACAGCAAGTCACTTGCGATTGAACATGCGGTTCATGTGTTGCTCACGCCACTCCAAATAGTTTTTTTTTTTATTAAAAAATAGTTTAAACTGACTTCAAAATGAATAAAATAATCTTATGTGGGAAACAGGTAAGGAAGTCGGTGCTCAATTTTCTTAAATCTAACCAAATCAACGGCACAGACTTCTTTAACTGTTTCCCACATAAGATCATTTTATTCATTTTGATGACAGTTTTAACAATTTTTTAATTAAAAAAAAACCCTTTGTCAATGAACATCATCATTATCATCATCAGCCTGCATTAGTCCACAGCTGGACATAGGCCTATCCTATTGCGTGCCACTGAGCCAATGTGGTACATAATATATGAATAACAACCATTACCTACACGGATTATGTTTTAAAATTATAGGTTGCTATTTGTAAGTACACAGTATTCTATGGTCATTAATGCAAAAACATAAAATCAAACGTACAGAAACGTATTTTTACAGAACCCTAAAAACCACCGGTCATTCATACCGGTATGAATGAAGCTCCTACCTGAGCGATCCAAGGGTGCCGAAATAGAGGTTGTTTTCATACTGTTTTTTTGTTATGTTTTGACCGGATGTGAAACAAATTGGATTCGGAAACCGTTAGGATCTTCGTTCATTCATACGAGAATACTAAGACGAGAATGACGCTCAAGGTCCTTGGATTTTTTAGTTTTAAACCACATATTTCAAAAAATGTTTTGATACTATTAGAATCGGTCGATACGTATATCTTTTTGGGAAAAAAAAACAAAAATAAATTAGAACATTGCACGATAACATTATATCGCACGAATATAGAACTTCATTCATAATTTCAAAGTGATACCAATGAAATCAATAAAAAAATACAAGATTTAGTTAGAAATCTCTAAATTCATATTTATTTTCTTGCTTGCTTATCGTATGAAGTAATGCTGCTGATGTCTGGTATCAGTTTGTCAGGCCACCCGAGGGCCTCTGACATGGCTTAACCACTGCTATTAATCATTAACAGCTGGAACCGACAGCTTAACGTGCCCTCCGAAGTACGGGGCAATAGAAAACTGCACATAACTTAGAAAAGTCATTGAGCGCAGTCTAGGACCGAACTCTGTATCGTTGGATTCAAAATCGCACTAGTAAACCTCTAGGCTACCATCGCTATATAATATTAATAATGAAATAATTTTAATATGTGTATTTTTGACACGGAATGCAAGGTCGGTCTACGTGTGAGGTCACGCTACGGGTCTACGCGCTACACTCGTAGGCGCCTACGAAACGAAAGTCGTTGAAAATGTCTGCTACGAAAAATCACGGCTAGATGTAGTACATAGTCTACTCAGGAATTATGTTCAAATTTTCTTAGGAGAAATGTCTCGTGCAACTTTGCACACTGAAGTTTAAAAAATAATTTATTATTAGAAATATATAGGTAAACTTACTTTATTATCTTTATAAATCACTATTATTTAAGAAACAATATGAAACAATAATTAACTCTCTAAAAATAAAAATAAATTTAACAATATACCTTAAATATTGTTAAGCCAAAATATAAGAATACACATAAATTGAGTAATTTTCCAAACACGCAAAATTACGAATAATATCTTATTTTCCAATATATTGTCGCTTACTTCAATTAAATCGAAGCAGCACTAATTACTGTCCAACAAGCGCGAATTAATCATCTCGCCTAGAGATAAATCATGGACGCGTGCCGCTCCCGGCTCCTTACTCCGTGCCTGGTTTAGTGAAGGAACAGACAGTGAACAAGAGCGACACCTTTGCGGAGATCGTCTACTTTCAAGTTGATGTTGAGCCCGCAGAGGCGGTTTTGGTTAAAGAACCGTTGTGACAGGATTAACCAACTAGACTGCGATGATGCATTCAAATGTTTGTAGAATCATGGGGATCGATTTATTATAATAACACTCGTGAAGGCTTCTGTCTTATACCCCTGCAGAGTTTCTGCGCTCGAGAGAATAATCTAATTACAATACCTAAAGAGACGAAGACTCGCCGATACAATATTGTCGAAATTATGAAACCTTTCGATCTCTCTGAAGCGCAAACTCATCGCCATGTGTGCCTGTTCTAACCCAGACCTGGCCATTTACCGAATGTCAGAAGTCCTGATTCAAGCTTTGTCAAAAGGAAATGGAACGTAGCACTCTAGATATAAAGTGAATTGATTGAGTTAGAATTACCAATCTGTCTTCCATGACAGGTATTGCAGAAATAGGAGAAAAAACTGCAACGCTCTAATGAGGTTGGGTGGGTTACATGAACAGAATGCATCCCGAAAGATGGGTAAAGATCACCACACATTGGATACCGAATGACCGACGAAGGCGTCGAGGCCGCCCAAGGAAGCGGTGGCGCGACTAGCTCGATACAGTCGAAGGCTTTTGAAATTGACTTGAACTTGCAGAAGATTGAGATAAATGGAAGGACCTTTGCCCAGCAGTGGGACACTACAGGTTAAGTAAAAAATTAAGGCAATGTTTACTTTTATTTTATTTGAGGAACAAGATGAGGAGGTCATTCACCTGATTGTAAGCGCCACGTTTGTCCACATCAATTGCAGTGACACCAAGAACTTATTATGAACTTATGAACTGTGATCGTCGTAAGTGATTCTGATGATAAACGCATGGCCAACATAGTTAACGACGCGCAGGCAGCTGGTTTAGATATTATACCCTGTGAATGTAGTACGGCACATTGGGCTCCCGAACGATAGGCCGGAGGGAGCGGGCACGGGCCGGTCGCGGCGCGTGTGCGTGTGGGCGTGCGGTGAATCAGTCGCGGGGCGGCAGCGGCCGGCAGTCGCGCGCGGTCGCTAGCGGCAGCACAACGCACCAGCGAGCGCTGTTGCGATGGAGCGATGAGGACTCGCGGCCGCGCGGCGTTCTGGTGGGCTCTGGTCTGCCTCCTCAGCGCCAGCGGGCTCGCGACGCCGCGCCGCCCGTACTGCGAGCGCGCCGACGTCGCCTGGCGCGCCTACCGCGCCCCGGCCGCCTTCGAGGCCCGCGTGCAGTCCCTGGCTAAAGACGCCGCCACCGTGCAAGTGAAGCGCGTCTTCAGGAAGCAGGGCCACTGGCCGCGTGAGGATTCCGTGCTTCGCTTGAAACTCCCCCTCGAGACCCTCGAGTGTACATCCCGGTTCGAAGTGCCCCTCAAGAATCGAAGGAACTATATCGTGTTCGCGGAACGGCGTGGCCACTCTGCCGTGGCCCTCGGCCCTCCCCTCAAGAGGACCTCCAACCTGGTCAAGAGGATCCACGCGGTCTACAAGCCCGGTTACAGTGAGTGTTTGTGATTCTCGTGTGAGTGACGCTGGCCACATGGACATTGATCTAAGGTATTCCTGCTGATTCTTTCAACCTGATCCTTTGTAAATAACAGTAATTATGTAGTTCAATTCAATTTCCATGTGGCTAGAATGCATGTACAAAAAGTAGATTTAGACGATATTAACGGTAATGAGTTTATCGTTACGATCGTTCGTGCTCGTACAGAAATAGAATTTAAGATACAACAAATTGAACTGGTAACAAATATGCGATAGCAGCAGGTGTATCTTGGAACAAGTAGCCATTATGAGTCCATTTTAGGGCGAGGAGTGAATAGTGGTCGCGGCTAACGTGGCCGACGCAAAACATACTGAACGCACCACTCGCGGACGCGAGCTCATTTATGCACCCTTCATAAACGGTCAGTGGATAAGGAAATAGATATAAAGGCTTTGCTGCAAGACGCAACGAACTGCAAGCCATTTGAACGTTGATTAAGATTATAACTGCGAAAGCCACATTAAAATTAACTACTAATAAGCCTATTTTGATTATGATCCAATCCGGTAGGTATCTTCACAAAAAAGTGCGTTTTAGATAACAAACAACTTTAGTCCAACAAAAAATTACATCAGATACACTTTAAACTAATTAACCAACCAGAAGCATGACTCCACCTGCCCTATTTCATTCACTAAAGCAGTCTACGTGCATAATTATTTCTGATTTATAACACGTCCTATTTAAATTTTTGACAAATACCAGGGCACGTGCACCAAAAAACTGATTTCACAACCAGACATCTTATTTCCAGACTTTTACAATCTCACAAATAAATCAAACACCGGAAGCGAACCAAGACAAGTGCCAAAAAATTATAAAACGGTAGTTGTAGCAAAAAAAGATACAATCCTAAGGCCCGGTGTTGCGGTGGCACCAGACATGTCTGAACTAGAGCGTTAAATGACGTCACCCATTGACTTCGTTGATACCTATCGGATATTGATGACCGACATTTTAATCTGGATTAGTAGCCTCCGAATAAGTTGGTGTGAAATAGACTCCTGTGTATTGTCATCGTATATTGCCTGTGTCGGATATGGATCGATAAAAATAGTCGGACTTGATTCAATAGAATTCGATATTAATCGTGTCATGTAGAAGATAGAAGCGTCAATTTCCCTATTAAACCGAGGCATCCGATTTTCATAGGTGTTGTTTTTGATAAAGAAGATATTGTTGTATTTTTTAAGTATATTATACTAGTATCTTCTAAATTCTTTACAGTATTGACTGTCAAAGATCAATAACCAAATAGTCACTTAAAAATCGTTCCTACAAGGCCCCAATTCTGTTAGCTTTTGAATCGCGATAGCGCAATTCGACTGCATGTTTTTTTTTGCGTAATTTTCTCTTTTACCACTTAAAAGTGCTGGAAGCGAATATCATTGGGAAATTTTCAAAATGAATAAACTAAAACGAAAATTTTCGCTTCGAACACTTTTAAGAAAAGCGAGAAAATTTCGAAAAAAAAAAGATACGATCGACTTGCGTTATCGCGGTTCAATGGTTAACAGAATTAGGGCCCAGATCGTGAATGTAGAGTAGCTGCAGCTCAGCAGTGTACATATTTTTTTACTTTTACAGTTTTTAAAAATATTAACTTAATTTTATTGAACACATTTATTTATTAGATCACCAACACTGTTAACATGAATACGTTCAAAATAATAGTAAAAAAAATTCTAAAGTGGATAGAGGCAAATGTTACATTAATTTCTGGTGAATACAACATGCAAAATCTAAATTGAATTGAGTGAGTAAAAGTAGTGATTAATAAATAACACGCATATTAAAACATAAACAATTAAATTAAACATGCAAATTAAAAAAGTCACAGAATAAATAATAATATGTTCAATTAATTAAATATATATATATATATATATTATATATTTATTATATATAATTTAATCATTAAATATATAATATTATTGTCTTACCCTAATTTAAATACAAAAAAATAATAAAGAAACCTAGTAGAATTGAAATTACAAAATACAATAAAATGGCCATATGTTGTATTTACAAAAATGACAAATAAATGTATAGAAATTAAGTACATGTTTTTTTTAATAAATTAAAAATGACAATAAATTCGTTATGTACTTGGAGGCTTCAAAACCGTAAATAGTGTCAACAAACATGTCGGCTTCTTTGATTTTTGAAATTACTGACGCACTAATCTAGTCATGGGTACATTATGTCACTATACTTTCTGGTATCTACCTTTCTGGTTTATTATATGTACGTACTAGCTGTGCCCGCGGCTTCACACGCGTGGTCATTTCTCTTGGTTAAAAGTACTCTATTTGCTATTCCAGGATCTAAAATACCAATACGAGTATATACCTAGCGGCATGAAACGTAGCGGGGATCTCACCGCTAGACTTACGTGCCGCTAGGTATACCAACATTTGATCAAATTCGTCAAAAAGATTTTTATCGATTGCTTGCTCGGCTTCTGCTCATCGTATTGAGATACCAAATACCCCAGTTTTTAAGTTAAACCCTAAACTATCTATCAGTGAAAACCACATCGCAATCGTTCCAGTAGTTTTTACGTAATGCGCAAAAACTACTGGACCGATGCAAACAGATCGACACGAATTTTAAAAATGTTATATTCTTGTTCAATAGCTTATTTTTAGTACCCTAGTTTGTTTCTTTTTAATTATCTTCTTTGTACAGACTTTTTCGTTCTTATTGCTTTATTATAACTAAATTAGCTAATTAGCCTGCGGCTTCACACGCGTGGTCATTTCTGTACATTAAAAGTACTCTTTGTGCTATTCCAGGACCTAAAATACCAATATACCAACATTTGATCAAAATTCCTTCAGCCGTCAAAAATATTTTTATCGATTGCTCGGCTTCTACTCATGGGATCGAGATATAAAGTACCCCAGTTTTTAAGTCAAAACATAAGCTATCCAACAGCGCAAACCGCATCGCAATCGGTTTAGAAGTTTTTACGTGATGCGCGAACAAACATACAGACAGACAAACAGACAGACACGATTTTTTTAAATGTTAAATTCTTGTTCAGTAACTTATTTTATGTACCCAAGACCATTTCTTTTTTAATTATTTTCTTTGTACAGACTTTTTCGTTCCTATTGCTTTATTATAAGTATAGAAGAAGATATACGAGTAGATAGACTGGAGATAAAGATAGATAGATAGATAGATATATATCTAGGAAATTCTTGAAACTGTATCGTAAATCAAAACGTTTGACAACACCAAAACACCAAAATAAAATAGTTTTATATATAAATTACACGTACTACCTAATTCAGGAGCTTCTGGTTAGACATGGTTAATAGATCAACTCGATGTTGACATATCTCTAGAGCCTTCATGTTGAATACTTCCTAATACAAGTTACAACAGTCTGTGTATTTTAACACTAGCTATGTCCACGGGTTTGCCCGCGTGGTAGTTTATCTATCCATAAAGGGTAAATGTATCATATATGTTAGTCCAGAACCAAAAGTACCTTTGTAAGGTACAACATACCAAATTTCGTTCAGACGTCAAATAGTTTTTTATCGATGACTTGGATTCTACTGATCGGATTGAATTACCAAGTATATCAGTTTTTAAGTCAAACCCTAGGCTATCCAACACCTTTCTTGGTTTCAGTAGTGTTTACATAATGCGCGAACAAACAGACAAACATACAGAGAGACATGATTAAAAAATATATATACTTGTTTAGTAGTATAATTTAAGTACCCAAGACTTTTTTGTATCTTTATTGTCCAGACTTACTACCCAACCGTTTAAATTGCTAAACCGTAGCAGATCCGTTGATTTTTCTCTGAAGTAGGAAGGTATAGTGAACTTTAAAAGTGTGGCGCTACGCCTTGGTGTTTACTCTCCGTTCTGTTTGCAAATGTTTATCTTCTGGCTATCATCCGCTGTGTAGAGCTACCATGCTTCTGGGGATATAGGACAAGGAAGCTTGTAATTTCATTTTTTGGGCGTAATCTATCTATATCTATCTTCTATAATTATAATGAAACATTTAACCTCGGCTTTCTGAAACGTTTGTTAACGTTGACAACAGATTAAGTCTATTGCTGTCTTTGTCATTTATTTAGTGCCAGAGAAAGGCAGCATTAGAATTAATCTGTTGTCAAAGTTGACAAACGTTTCAGAAACCCAAGGTAAGTAACAAAAAGTATGTAAAACGAAAAACTAATGGTTTACGGGATTTAAAATATGAGACTAAACATAACATTTTTAAACTATTTCTTTCTGTCTTTTTGTCTATATGTTCAAGCGTCACGTAAAAACTACTGGAATGATTTCGATATGGTTTCCATTGTTAAATAGCTTAAGGTTTCACTTAAAACTGGTATACTTGGTTTCTCAGTCCGATGAGTAAGTGCCGAGCAATCGATATAAAACGATTTCAAGTTTAAATTCATTACAACATCGACATCGACAATTTTTGAAGATATGTAGTATAATGTACTTTTTACGTAATGTTGGTCCTGGAATAACACATAAGTTACTTTCAGCCCAGAAAAATGACCACGCAGGCAAAGCTGCGGGCACAGCCAGTTGAGAATAAATTGAATGTTTGACCAAAATAATGACACTTCTGCATCCAGCATTGTCAATATCGTCATAATACAAGACTTCAAACACTTCTATAGCATTGTCAGTGTAGCTGGTTTGAGTTACAGATTTAAATGCAAATCAGTGCTTCTTCCCAGATTGCTTTTATTTAACCTTTTTTTATATGCGTTGTCTTCGAGCTATAAGCTACCCCGATAGCTAATCGGAAAGTGCTCGAAATTTGAGGTGCAAGATTCCACCCGAAACGACAGACAGACAGACAGACAGACAAGAAAGCGACTTAATAAAAACGTGGTAAAAATTGTTACAATAAAAAAAGGCAACAATACAAATGGAACAATATAAATCTTGCCTTCAAATTATCTAAGAATCTTTAATTTAGGATATTCTTGGAAAAAGAAATGAATGGGAACCCTACTGATGTTCCCTTTGTTAATTTTCATTTCGCCTTCATACACCATTGTAAATCTGTCTCAACCGTTTTGATGTGCACACCCATACAAACCCATACATTACTAATGTTTATTCCAATTTTTGCCACTCGTAAAACATTCATCGACGCTTTTGAATATTTAAATAAAATCTTCAGTAATTTCTTCATGTTCTGTACGAGCAAATTATTAGTCTGTTCTTCAAATCATAACTAGTTGCTAGTCTGTTATTAAACGCGGAGTAAAAAACATTTTCCCACGAGCTCTGTTTATCGTCTTGAATTATCTACTTTTTGAGTGTTAGTTTAAGCTAAATTACATTGAGATGTTTTGCACCTTAATGATGAATGAACTCTATAAGAAATATTATTTTGGTTTATTTTTGATAGTATTTGTTATGACTTCATAGTTGGAAAAAAGTTGATAATGCAAAAACGTGTGTACCTGCTTTACATTTTATTCTCATGCATTATTGAAAACATGTATGAAAAGAGTTTTAACAATTACTGTTTATACAACATGTGTTATAGTTGGGAAGTTAGCACTAGTGTTTGCGTGGATGTTAAAAGGCACAGTAAGAATATTTAAAGTGATTAGAATTTTTGCAGTTAGTGTAGGAATTCCTCGGTTCCCTTGTTTACTTTTATTACAATGATTAATTAATTTCTCTCGGTCTTGTTACTTGTTGCGTCCATGTTTATCAGCACCAAAGTGATCTTTTAATTTTTAACAGCACTCTTAGCTTTGTTCCGCGCCAGGTCACCTCAATTACGGCGGTGCCGGTCTGCTGGCTTTACTGTCCTATTAAATATTAACATATGTACGTGAAATTATTATGTTTTACGAGCGACGTTATCTTTAGATTTTTACGTTCTAGATCGGTTTCGAGCTAGACCTGTGCCTGTGCGTGACGCATCGTGTATTTTCGTGCCATTGTTGCTAGTGATTTCGAATCGTCAGGTGTTTTTTGTGCAATGAATCTATCGCTCTTGAATATTCACAAAATGAGTAGGCTTAAGTTATTCATAGCTCTCGTGCGAAGTTGTGTTGTAACCTAGTAGCATCGTCATCGTCATTTATAATTTTATTAAATACAATATTAATATAATCCAATCTCATATAAGTATAACTGTTACCGCATTGTCTAATAGTTTAGGCGTAGTCTGGTGTCTTAAATATACACTGTGTCACTGAATAGCCTTATAAGTACGCAGCAAGTTTGTATCGATCAAACATTTAAATTTGTTTACGTGAGCAATGGTGGAATGCATCGTATTTTACATTCCAATACAAAAGTAAAAATTAGAAATTTTCAACAACCCTATTTACTATAATTCTAACATGTCGCACAAAAAAATAGGTATACATACTACTCCATCTGCGGGTTGAGATTACTAGGTCTCTCCTCGCTTGCGCGCTGTTGGGAAGACCCCCGTTGAGTGGAGATTGATTACAAATCCAAGCAAATGTGGTGCAAGCCAGCCTATTGTATCTCTTCACGCACATAGTTCAAGTAAGCAGTGTTACCTCTAGTCTTTTTTTCTAGCTGAAAAAAACATTGAAGGCTTAGGAAAAGACAATGATATCTGTAACACTTAAAACTGTGCACATATTTAACACATTTACTTATTTTTTATTCACTTTTTACAATGCATAAAGAAAATTCTTTGTTGACTCTGACGTTCAGATTTTCACTGTGACTCTACTGACATGTGACTGACCACTTCACAGTATGCTTCGAAGCGTGAGGTCTGTTGACAAGTACAAATTCAATGTCAAGATGATTATTGTTTTTTTTACAGCTGATTACTAGGCAGTACTATTATTTATTATGTGCTACTAGGGTTTGGAATGCAATGTTCTTAGGGGAGTTTTTATGAGTAAATTCAAGAATGAAAATCTTCCAAATCTCAATAGTCGTAAAACTAACGTTGTGTATGACGTGTAGAATACCCCACGTCGGTACTTAATAGGTAATTATGTTACTCATTGTATATTGTTATCGACTATAGCTTTTAAAATATAATAAATAATTGCTTTCATCAATTATAATTATGTCGTCTTGTAACTATTAATGAGTCTTCAATCAATTTATTTGTAGCATACCTAATCAGGCAATTTATTATAAAACTAGAAACCTAAGCAATAAAAGCATTTATATATTTTAGTTCATCTTTTTTTTGCGTTAAGATACGGTTATTATGTCCAGCATTATATTGTTTATTTGGCGTAAGAAGTAGTGCTGGCTTCTGATGTCAGAGTTTGTCAAGCCGCCCGAGGGCCTCTGACATGGCTTACCGACTGCTATTAACCAATAACAGCCGGGACCGACAGCTTAACGTGCCTTCCGAAACACGGAGCGATGGAAAACCGCACATAACTGGTCAAGTCATTAGTGCGGAGCCTAGGTTTCTAACCCGGTATCGTTGGATTCTAAATTGCACAATAGAACCGTTCCTTCAGCATTATATTTATGAAGGTATATACGAGTATTTGCCCCTAGTCATGTTATGTGGTACATTTTCAAGTCATTACTATTTACGCCTTGATTTTTTCATTTATTATTACCCATTTAAGTTATGCTAGTAAATCCAATACCTATTATCCCCACTGATAAATTTACTAAAACATGTATCATTTTCAAACCTTTGAAGTCCAGGCGCACCTAACTGTCCAAGTCATTAATTAGAAAAAAACATGAAGGCATGAAGTCATCGCGTTGTACTTAAACACAATTACTGTACATTCTAAGGGCTATAAAATCCAGAAAGATAACATTGAATTGCTCTATGAAACGGTAGATTTGGAAAATGTATATTAATGTTTCACTATTCCTGGTCACACATACCTTTTCAAAGATAAATCACGTATGAAATAATTAAATCTATTTTCAGGTTTTTGTGTTAATTTTGTAAATTTTTATCTTTGCTTGTTACAATCGGATCTATAACGTTTTTATGTGTTTTTTTTATAGGTTATTTGTTTGAAGTTTCCAAAATGGTTCAGGAATACTCAATATCGCCAAAAGTATTAGAAATTGCGTCAAGTTTCTATCTTTGTGTACTTATAATAAAGTAATAGAAACGAAAAAGTCTGTAAAATGAAGATAATTTGGTCTATGGTACTTTTAAATAATCTATTAAACAAGAATATAATATTATTTAAATCGTGTCTGTCTATTTGTCTGTATGTTCGCGCAACACGTAAAAACTACTGGACCGATTGCAATGCGGTTTTCACTGTTGGATAGCTTAGGGTTTGACTCAAAAAATAAAAAATATTTTGACGGCTGAAGAAATTTTGATCAAATGTTTGGTATACTGGTATTTTAGGTTCTGGTATAGTACATAGAGTACTTTTAACCTGGAGAAATGACCACGAGTGCGAAGTCGCGGGCATCAGCTAGTTATATCAATAATCCAGCGGCCGATTCCAAGATAGGACATTTGTAGATTAATATTAAAATCCTACTTGATAACAAAAGTAATTTCCAGATCAATAGATTTTTGTGATTCCTCTGAGTAGACTGAACCACAAAAATCAACATTCAGAATATGTCTAAAAAAGTATCTTGAAGGAACAATGTATGAGTTCCGTCGTAAGGATCAGAATATAATAGACAGAACATAATAATCATATTCCGCCTATTATGTTCACTTATACAGGAATACATACAGATAGATTAAATTGAGTAGATACACCGCAAATAAACTCCCAAAACAAATCTAGTCTGTTCAAAATTGGATGGTAGCGATGCATCAAAGCGTCAATGATGAATACAATTGAAGGCACCGGATCGAGACTGGGAGGGGCGACGGAAGCGCGCGTTACTGCAAGGCCACCGGACATACCCGCGAGGTGTGATCCATCTGCCTTCGGTTCAAATTAAAGTCGGGACAAATAAATCATTATACCCAATGAGGCACGCTTTAATATCACGCAAACAAAACTGTAGATACAATTCACCCACACATTGCAGCTACATTTCCAATGTCGTGCTTCGTCTGCATCAACTACAAAGATAGAGAGACTTTAGCGCGCATGAGATAACAATAATAATTATTGTCACTGCTACACGTACGACACAAGCGCCACACCGATTGTGACTAAGGCTAATTATGTGCGATGCACCTAATTTATGCAGTCTACGCCTGAGGAGCTCGGTACCTAATACTAGCTATGGATTACTTCCTAGTTTGGGTGGGTAGTTACGACCCTTTCTGTCTCTAACCCTTTTCGAGACGTTCCAGCAGCTGTCTTTGACGGTCAATCTAGTCTGTTTACCATTTTCTACTACATCCTTACTTATCACGTAAATGAGCAAAACACTAGCTTATATTATACCCAATTAAAACAACAGGTCAATCCAGGTTAGAGAAAAGAAGCGCCTCTGATTAATATTAGGCGTGACCATTGTTATGAATAATTTGAGCATGCATATAGGCAGTTGTAAAGCTTTTGCGCCTAGCTCGACTTATGTTCTGAATGTCTCTAATGTATGGATTTTTCTATTAGTTTCAACAAGTAATAAACGTTATCCATCACACACTGCCATAAACCACGTACAACTATGTTATCTTTAACTAAAGACGGAATTTTGTGTCCATCTAACTAATTACCTACCACAGCTTCTACACAAAATATGTTGCCACTTTCATAAGTAGTAACAATTATTGTTTGCAAGTATTTTCTCAGGTCTATGTGTATTGTAGGACCATGTGATGATCATCATCGTTGTAGGATAGGACTATGCAAAATCATGGTCCTTGTCGTTATGAGGTCGGACCTTAAAATGTGTGCTGGCTGCTAGATTTTTGATGATTGAATAGAATAAATTACTGGGCAATGAGACTTCAAAACCAATGTCTCAGAGTGACTAGCGCAGTGCAGTGAAGCGCAAGATTTTGCCACCAAAGTTCTGGGTGGCACTGCAACTGTTGGCAGGCCTGACGCTTACCAACACAGTAACATTCATAGAGAGAACACAGTAACTTTCGTAGAGTCATTCAACGGAATAAAAAAAGTACTAAATTGATTCGGAATAGTGATGTTACTAGCAAATAAAATTGCTAGGAGCTATTATAGATGTCACTATTAATTAGGTCTTTCCTAGTTTATAATTTATTAAAAATTAATACTTTTCTATAAAGCTCAGAAATATCATCAACCAGTGTAGAAATTTAAAAAAAGAGTTAATAAATGCCACCGAAATAAATTAGAACTGTTATATTTAAATTCTCCAGCAATAATAAGCACCTGTGCAACTTATATCTCAACTATAACTTTTGTTTTATGCGAACATAAATTCGTCTATTCCCGTCTAGTTTTTAACGGAACACAGCAGACAGTGTGTCCGTCTGCCCCGATATATTCGAATTGTGGATTTTTATCTGTCACATTATGTCGTCTAGGCATTCCTGCTATTCCCGATTGGACGACGGAGCGTCTGCGATGTCGCGATGTCTAGACGGTTACCTAACGGTGGCACTAACGCACATCAGGCTGAAACATTCTCTACACGATCCATCCATACTTGACATCCCTTATATATCTCATAATTCTCAATCAAAGAAATATCCTCATCAACATTACCTATCTGCTTTGAAGAGAACAGCGGCTGGTGATAAAGTCTCATGGTGACGATCGCAGAGCATTTCAGCGCAAAAAAAATGCTCTTCGAAGCTATGGGTGGCAATGAAGCTGTTATCGGATGGATGGATAGTGTATAGAGCCTTTTGCATGACTTCTAGAAGAAGTCATGCAAAACTTCTTTGGTAGGTAGAAGTTTATTGTTGTAATGGCGGACTGTTTATGTTGTTGCGAAAGTTTTGCTTGTAGACCATGGTTACAAATGGACTATTCCCGACGTTTGGGGAAAAAAGGTCCCAGAAATAACAATCGTAAATTTTATTTTATCCATTTATTATAATAATTTAGATTTTTGAGCATAATTCGATTAAACACGCATCAAACAACAGTTCTTGACATGAGATCTATGGTAAATACAACGATAATCTTAATCCTGTTATTATTATTATTATGTATGTAGGTACCTATGTTTTTATGTACATGTATATGTATTATAGTAGTATGTAAGTATGTATGTTTATTATTTTATATAATTGTATGTATCTACTAGGTTTATATCTTTTATTCCAATTTTCTATTAATTTCATAATTATTTTGTAATTTTTAAGTGCTTATTTATGGTTTATGTATTTATTTATTGGTTGAAAACACTGCCCCTATTACCTCCGTTATTCCTTTCCATGCACGGTTGTCTGGAAGAGATCGCTCTGAGCGATAAGACCGCCCATTGTGACACTTTATTATTAATTTTGTTTTTTAGTTGTATTATTTTTATTTGTGTTTCAATACAGAGTTATCTATCTATCTATCCATCTAACGATGGCTATGTAGATATTTTCACAGTGCAATTATGAAACTCAAAATAAACGACGTGCAATAAACTTGAAACTTCAAGACACTGCAGTTGTAAAAACAGTTAACAATTGTCGTGGGAGAGCTTTTAGATCCAATTTATCCAATTACTTCAATTGACAGGTCCAACGATGCTATTTATTTGCTTAAAACGTAGCACTGACAAAAATGATCGTTGCCTCACAGATAAAAACAAAGTCAGGTCGTTTTCATAGAAAAACTAAGAAATTTTGCAACTAGGTATGTAAGGTACAATAATTATTTCAAGATGAACGTGGAGTTGCAATAGATTTTTTCCTGATATAATTCAAACTAATATATACTAATATATGTAAGAAAATATGTTTTGGTATAAATAGGTATATCCCGCCTGCGGCTTTGCTCCGTTGACAAATTTCAGTAAGATCGGTTCAGGCGTTTTGTCGTGAGATGATGATAAGCAGACGGAGAGACTAAGTAACTTTCAGATTTATACTGAGTATGACGAAAAGCACATCAGATTACGGATGCAGAATAACCATCGCTGCGTGCTTCAAAAGGGCACTTTAAGCCGTCAGTTCCGGTTGCTAACAAATTGAAAGCAGTCATTAAGCCACGATAAAAGAGAACGTTGGGTGGCTTCACAAAGTCTAACACTACCTCATTCGACATACATACATAAACTAAGTATAAATTATGTATGTGTAAATCCACAACTGCAAACTTAAGGCTCTTCAATCAAATAAACCCTATATTTCATCGCAGTTAAGGCTCAACATTTCCCACGTTTTTTTTCATGACGGTGAAGTACGGGGCACGAGGACACAATAATAATTGTAATAATTTTGAATTGAATTGTGTTGTGTATTGAGGCTTTAATTCCACTAGAATTAGATAAAATGCTCAAGAGTGGCATTTTTTCTATTTGGTAATTTCAAGTACTCATACGCAAAACTTAAAATTCTAGCGCTCTGTATTGTATGTGGTAGGAGCTTCCTTGGTTCCATGTACAGGTAGGTACGCAGTGCATAAACGCAACGTACCGTGCACACGCAAATGTTGCGTACACAAATAAAACTATACAAATATAACCCGCCCGGGTTGTTTGGTGCAAACGCATTGCGTATGGTATAACGCACCAAGGAACTCCTACCTTTATGTTATCTAAGTAAAAAGTACGGTTTGTTTGCTTCCATTGCAACTTTTACAAATCTAAATTTGACCAAGAGACAAATTCGCTGTTTCTCAATGTTCATAAGTTATAAAAAAACACAAACAGCCCATTCAACTTCATACGAATTAATAAAATAAAATCGTAGTCCAGTAACCAGTAACGGGCCGCGGTATGTAAGGCAGAGGCACACGCGGCAAAAAGTAGCCGCGCCTTATCAGACGTAACGATTATTGCCGAGAAGGAGAACGAGCCGTATTTAACTAATTATTTATTTTATTGCATGTCCATTGTGATTAAGATGACAAAGTATTGTTACGCAGCCGGTTTATGGAGGTAAAATAGCAGCACGAATAATAAATAATAATAGCACACGAGCTTAGGTTGGTAGCTGGTGTTGTGTATTAACCTGAACAGTTTAACACACGTCCATGTTTAGCTACAAAAATTACGAGTTAACCAATCGCTCCCATCTCTACTTGTAGCCTAAACTAATTTCAAGAAACTAAATCTCATCCAAAATCAAAGGAACCTCAAAGAATGTCTCACCTTTTAATTTCAGCATTAAACCGCCTCGATCCGAACCGAACGAACTTTTTTCTTTATTATTGTCCAAAAGGAAGCGACTTGCTGAGTGATACGCGACACATGACGCCGCGCGCACAACAAAAAAGCGCAAAAGTCGCGTCTACCTTCATAGCAAAATAAACTCTAGCAGGTGAACGGCAAGGTCGAGATTTGTTTAGGCGGGCGGGCGCGGGCGAACGGTCTGTGAACTCCTAAAATAATATTTCAGTCGAACCACTTCACGTGTTACGTAACCGGTGGATAATTATAAAGCTAGGACGAAGTTTTAAGGCAAACGTTAACGCGAATCGAGTGGTTTCTATGTGGAGATGTTCTACATCCGCATCGGGAATAGGACGCGACGCCGCACTCGTTTCTTGTGGCTGGAACCGTTGTGCTTTACCACTAACAAGGTGTTCGAATTAACCACCATTCCCTCGGTGGATACCTCCTAGTAGATGGTGGCCTGTTCATCAGGCGAGATAGTAGGTATAGCCAAAAAAAAAACCTTAAGCTCTTTATTCAACACCTTAACTTACCGTTTGAATCAAGAAATGATATCTTAGTGTAAGTGTGTAAGCGGTCTTATTGTTCATAGTAAGCACTACCATACGACCCAAAGTGTAAAAAATAGTGGTCTGTTGCTCAAAACGATATTTTTCAGACCACCTTAGAATGGAGATGCGTAACGCAAGAAAATGGTAGGATGGAATTGAAAGAAAGGAAAATAAAAATAATTATGATGGTTATCTGGAAGAGATTGCTCGATTAGACCGCCCATTGTACTACCATAGTTTTAATCTAATATATCTTGTTTTTTTGGGAATAAATATTATTATTATTATTATTTAATTATAATGTGTATGTTTTATTTAACTAGTATAAGTACAAAGAGTTTCGTATCGTATCGTATGATTAAGAAGCATGATTTGAACCTGCGACAGGGATAAACCATTTCAACGTTTCAGCTTAATAAGCTACTTGTGTTCCAATTTATTGGTCTTATTTTTCCTTTCTCTATCTAAATTATATGTCTGTCAGATCTATATTTCAGAGGAGATTAACCGTTAATCCATACTAATATATAAAAGTGAAACGTTGTCTGTTTGTTTGGGGAGCTTTCACGTGATAACGGCAAGGACGGATTTTTATGAAATTTGGAAGGGAGATAGCTTATACCCTGGAATAATACATGGGATACTTTTCATCCCGGAAAATTGTAAGTTACCACGGGAAAACTGAAAAATGTTGATTACTCGCTGGTAGCCTTGGAAACGAAATAAGAAGTCTGCCAAAAAACATGAAGAGCTTTGGTGATATACCTACTTTTGCATTGATTTTTAATATCCTAGAAGAACACAGGATGCTTTGTTTCGCGATAAACAGTAGTCCGCGCGGACGTAGTCGCGGGCGAAAGTTAGTTCATTATAAGATTTGAAACTGTCATAGTCACTAACTTTGGAAATTAATTATACTAATAATGATCCCTCCCAGCCGAAACAAGTACTAACATTGTTTATTTCTAACTTCCTTGTTGTAGTGTAAACCACCTCAAATAATGCACAAACATAGTAACTAACTAACACCTAGTACGGTGGAGTTAAATCCAAGTTTCGGGGTCAAACCGCGCGCTCCACTTGCCTCTTTGCTTATTCCAACCACTTTTTGCTAGCATTCAATCAGAGATGCAATATTCCGATGCTGACGCTAGCCAGAAAGATTTGCCCAACAGCTGAATAAGGAAAAGCGTCGATTAATTTTCGAATCGCTAGAAAAACTCCTGCGCCGGTTATGGGCCGGCGCCAAAGGCAGACTGATCTGTAGATCTGTAGGTACGTGGCCTGCATTTGTATAAACATAGTTAGCGTATATAATGAATATGGATATCGGCTGATTCGCAGATAAAGGTATATAATGATTAAAGCTTGAAGTGAGCTTAGCTTGTTTTTTTTTGTTTATATTTAGCTTATTAAGATTCAATTTACTTAGGTCGAATGTCAAATGAGGTAGTGCCGCTGTTGTCAGAGGCTGCCAAAGTAAGGGCAAAAAAAACAAAACTATTCGGTGGTAAGGGCCTCTGACGTGACTTAACAACAGGGCATAACTTAAATCGTTGCTGCGGAGCCGAGCATCGAACCCAGTGTCGTTTGATTGCAAAGCGCACGTTATAACCACTTGGCCACCAAATTCTTACAATTAGTGTCTTAATATATTTTTTATTATGTCAAGAAGAACAGTCAGCCAGGTTTGACGAACGAAACTATTTCATACGTGATTCCTTTTTGCCATTATGACTACCACATCCTGACAAAATATGGTGTTCAGTCGGAATCGCGCACCGAGGGTCCCGGTTCATCCATCACGGGTATTGAGTCTTGTTTTTTTTGTTTTTAAAGTTTATTTTTGTGATGCAACTATAAACTTACGGTTTTTATATTTTTTCCTATACTTGTGCTATAAGATAATTGCTTCTTGCCAAATTTCATGGTTTTTGGTCAACCGAAAGTACTCTATAGGTTTTGAATCTCTTGCGAGTGTCAAAATACGGCATAAACGGCCGTGTCTTTTGATTGCGTTTACTTAGAAGTTTGTTTTTTCACAGTTCCAATGGATTGCAGACTTGAGTATTTGACATTAATTTCAACTTGACACTCCACGTTCCTGAGAAAAAGGGTCTTGACAGACAGACAGGCAGACGGACGGACAACAAAGTGATCCTATAAGGATTCCATTTTTCCTTTTGAGGTACGGAACCCTGAAAACACAAACAAATTATCACTAAGTTGATGTTATATTTTGTATCAAATTTTAATAATTATCTAAATATAGTTATACTAAAATGTGTGACCCTTTAAATTTTGAACTAAAGGTTATAACCCAGTTACGACAATAATAATTAAAGCATTAATGTTATTGATGTCGCGCGGTGAACTTTACTGTCCTAGAATGCTGGCTGCTTCACTTTCTTCAAGTTTCTTTACTCGACATTTCCCCGCACACACGACACACGACACACGCCACACGCCGCGAGCCCTGTAATCAATTCAAAATGTCATATGAATTGGGATGTTTTTGGGCGGTCCAAGTGAAAGGAGAACGAGTGTGCTTTCCTACTTAGATGTAAACCCCTATTCTAATAAGATTGAAGTTTCCGCTATGATGTTAAATTCTTTATAAAAAATTATATACATAAAATAAATACCTAAATAAAACTATCAAACGTACAAAAACTTGAAATAGGTACACATGTTGAAATATAAACAATATTTCGTTAAGAATTGTAAATTTAAATGAATAATAAAAATTAAGCATTTGTAACTAAAAAGTATTTTATTATTCGGCGGTATTGTCGCAGCTAGTTGCTCTCAAATACTCTCAATCCTGTGCAACTGACTTGCCCTCAATATTTGCACAACTTGCTGCTGAAACTCCCTGAATGCTATGCAACAACAACAGTTGATCTTATAGCTTTCATTGCATTTGTGACAGTATAATAAAACCCCATGAGATCGCCTCATACATTTTTGTCCTGCTCGTCCAGGTGCAGGTCGAGCGGGAGAGGTGATGCAGCTCGGGAGCCGATTTTACATAAATTGAAAACGTAGGTCTCTCCTGATGCATACCACTGAGCGCGTTCTTCAGCTCTCTTCATCCATTTTCTTCCAAACGCTTTTTGCACGTTGTCAAGCACGCAACTCGAGTTATCAGTTCTTCAGGAAATGTGACCAGCCCACTGCCACTTTAGCTTGCTTATCCTTAGAGTTATGTCGGTTACCTTGGTTCTCCGTATTATGTCTATGACTAATAACTATGTTGTGTCTTTGCTCTCATTGTTCTCGCGACAGGAAAGTTACACCTCTAAATTCTACACATGACTTAATCGTTTCCCGCTCTCACTCCGTTCGCAAACACTCCCTAGGCATGTGCATATTTTACTGCCAAAACCCGCCATAAGCTACAAAATAGCAGGTATACTTCGCACTATAAATATTATTCTATGGCTTTTCTTTCAATGTTTAAGCAATAGGAAGATTATACCCCTGAAGTCTACACACTCCACATGACTTACTCGCTTTCCGCTTCCACTCCGCCCGTAAGCGAGCCCTCGACATTTGCACATTTCGCCGCCGAAACTCGCCCGTAAGTTACGTAACAGCAGGTGCTCTTTGCATTGCGCCCGCGACAGGATAGCGAAATTATAGTAATTATCGTGATTAATACCTGATGCCGCTTGTTCTGAAGTTTCAAGGGCTTTAATTTACAAGTGATTATAATATCTGTCGAAAACTTCAGGTGGAGATTGTTTTATCAAGTGGCAGCTAATTTTTGGAGTTATTTAGTGAGTTCACTATATTTTATAGCAAGTGAGATTTATTTTTACGTAGGTTAGAGCCACCAACATTTAAAACAGAGTTAAAACGCAGTTAATTCAATCAGTTTATGACAATCCCGGTTAATCTAGGTCCTAATGTCGGTAGGATTATTTGACCAATTCCAAAACTTCTTTCTCTTATCGAATGTATGTGTAATTCTCAAAAAGGATTCCGACACTCACGAATGAATTCAACATAATATTTTATTTATGAACAAGTTTTATTTCTGTTTTCTAATCCTTTTGTGGCTTTCCAAAATTATCAAAGACACGGCACCGTTGATTACGGACGATACACGTTATAAACAAGTATGCATAATTGCAAATATTAAATGTTGGGGTAATGTCGTAAGCATAGAATTTATAATCCCGGCTGACCAGCATACTGCGCATACCGTGCATACTTACGCATACCTCGCATACTATCAGTAGATTCGCAATACTCAATTTGCGCGTGGGGTGTTCACGGCCGCATGGGTGGCCGCTAATATCGCGTAGATGGCGCCAGCCCTACCGCATGCAGGTAGTAGGGTTGCTAGACGATTAGGTTGTTGCTTGAAGATTGTAGTGCAGGTATTTTAGCGTAAAAGTGGCATAAATTAATTAAAAACGTGACTCTACTCTTTCATTATTAGTTTTGTAACTTAAATAGGTATTGTTATGTGGAAGAGCTCGCGTTATAAGCCATAAAATTGTGCGTTGTACATAATTATTTATGAACTTAGTAATTAATTATGTAGATTTATGGTAAAATAGTAATATATGGTATATATGGTTAAATACTATTTTGTAAATAGTATTTAAATATTAAAACCATGGTAACCCTATTACATGACAGCTAATAGGGTTGTAATGTAACGGGACCTACTTATGTGGGAAACTCCACGAGAGGACGAGAAAAGTTGTAAAATGTTATTAGGTCAACATAATTTAATACTTATAATAACGTTATAATATATGTATAAAAGTGATGCGTTGTCTATTTGTTTGTTAGGTTGCTTGTTTGGGGAGCTTTCACGCCAAAACGGCTGATCTGACTTTAATGAAAATTTGTAAATAGGTACTATAAATATAGAGACCAATATGTGATACTTTAAATCCCGGAAAATGGTCAGTTGCGAGGAGAAAACTGGAAAATAACGATAACTCGCTGTAAGGAACGGTTATCGAGGAAACGTAATAATAACAAGTCTGTCATAAAGCATCAAGAGCGTTGGTGCTATAATTACACGACTGCCCAAAAAAAAGGAATGTAATGTTTTTAGGATTCATGTATGTTTGTATGTATGTATGTAAATGAGTTTCTTTATTCCACCATAACTTTTAAATGCATGTAATAATTTAGATGTATGGGATATCGTTAGAATCCTTACGTCCCCCCGAGTAACATAAGGACAACAATACAAACATACAACAACAATATGGTATCAAATTGTAGGCTTTCAACAGTATATAATGTAGATAGATAGATATATAGATAGATAACTCTTTATTGTACACCACATAGAACAAAAATACAAAAATAACTAAAACATTTAGACAAAACATATGGGACAATGAGCGGTCTTATCGCTAAAAAGCGATTTCTTCTAGACAACTTTTGTTGTATTGGCATAAGTTGTTTTTTGCCGGGGCAGTCGTGTTTTTTTTAGCTTTTAAGCTAGTTTTGCATTGGTTTTTAATATACTGGATGAACATAGGATGCTTTTTTTCGCGATAAACTATAGTCCTCGCGGACTAAGTCGCTAAGTGGCGAAAGCTAGTATTGCATAATATAAGATATTTTAGTATAATACTGTACTAAGTTTAGAGTGATCAGTTGATGTATCCGTATACATAAAATAAAGCAATAAGTACCAAAAATTTTGTACAAATAAGGCTATTAAAAACTGGTCTAGGTCTAGGGTATGTACTTGAAATAAGCTACTGAACAAGAATAAATCATTTTTTAAATCGCGTCTGTCTGTTTGTCTGACTGTTTGTTTGCTCGCGCATCTCTTAAAATCTATAATACTGTACCGATTGCGATGCCGTTTTCACAGTTAGATAGCTTAGGTTTTGACTTAAAAACTGGTGTACTTGATATCTCAATCTGATTAGTGAAAGCAAAGCAATGGATAAAAAACTATTTGAAGGCTAAACATAATTTGATATGTTTTACTTTATATGTACTTTTGGTCCTGGAGAACACTTAAGTAACTTTTAACCCAGAGAAATGACCACGCAGGCAAAGCCGCTGGCACAGCTAGTAGAATAAATAAATGCTCCATCTGAATAAATAGGTTTTTTGATACCACATAAATACCCTCTGTTTTGGCAGTTTCTTTATTTTTTATTGATTTGTTAAGCTGTCATAGTTCCTTTCGCCTGCTTACACAGATGTCGACAAAAACACAACAAACAAACACACACTTAACTTTGTAAACTGTTAAAAAGATTCCAAAAAGTATATGACTCTTAGAAAGTGAAAGTTATATTCTTCCAAATTTATATAGGCTATATGCACTAAAATAATTTTGGGAGTCCTAAGATAATGTTTAATTTTCCATATTGAAGATATACGCTAAAAATAATTTTGAAAATAAACTTGTATGTAGGTTAGGTACTTACCACAGTACCATATACATATACTGGTGGAACAGCTTCGTCCCATAAATTTGTAACTAGTTATTTATTTCACATTCAAATGTCTATTCCAGATAATTATGGCTATAAAACAACAACATACATGCATCTAGCATTCCTCCCTTTGATATTACAAGTATAACGGAAAAGCTTCTTCTATAAATCGTTTCAACAAGTAATAAATACTTGCACCCACACGCATTGTCCAATAACGTACTACTAGCGCTAGTAGTATGTTAGTAGCTACTACGTCCTACTAGTAATCATTCCACACGCAAGTCACATAGTCTGGTCACAGCCTAATATGTAGGGACCGACCTCGGCCGTGCATTTATTGAACGGTCCAAGTGAGAAGCGATTTGCGAAAAAATTCTCAAAAAACTTTCAAAACCATATCATTATCAACAGCCTGTTTCCACTGCTGGACATAGGCCTATCCCACGGCACGTTTCTAGCGATATTCGGCTCTTGTCATGTTTCAGGTTGACTGCCAGCTACCTTATCCAGATCGTAGCTCCATCTTTCCGTAGGGCGTCCTACATTACGTCTACCGATTTGTATCTACCCATTCTGTTATCGGTTCTATGACAATTACGTGACCAACCCATTGCCACTTCAACTTCCTTAATCAACACTGTCAAATACCGAATTTGTCTGGTGTTCATAGAAATAGGATAGAGATCATACACACCTGTCAACCACTGCCACGTATACCTATAGCATAACTCTCCATCCAATGTTCATAATAAAATGCCAAGTAATTTTTCTGAACCCTGTGCTCTTCAAACCAGAACTCCAATTTTTTCACATCATTGCCTAATTTGTCGATCAAAATGTTGATTTCTATGGCTAGCCTCTATAGAAAATGAACTCTCAACATATTAACATGGTAAATAGGACTTTATTACGAGCATGCTCCATTCAAAACAAGTTGTTTAATACATTTTGATATAACTGGCAATTAGTAGGGCACCTGCTTGGTGAACTTAGTGTCCCAGGTTCGGACCCTAGCCGGGGCAAACATTAGTACGATGTGCATAAGTGTTCTAGGGTCTTAGATGATCCCGGTGTGTTAAGGTGCAACGTTTCGCTCAGCGCGCCATATCCAAATTTTCTTGAGGTTTTTGTAAATTACAGCTCTATTACCCATCGTGGGTTAATGAAAACTTACTTTGCACCAATAAATAGGTTGTATCAAGAAATTAAACAAACCAAAAATATCAAGTCGAAAGCTATTATAAGTACATTTGTAAATAAACCAAAAACCAAGATGAAAATCAGTTTATTGACATTTGTAGCTAAACCAATATTACCTAGGTGATAATTTTAACCATAATTTCTTTCCACAATTTATTTATTGGCGTGAAATGGGTTTCAATAAATCCACGATGAGTAATTAAGATGTAATTGACAAAAAAACACAAGAAAATTTAAATTTGGCGCGCTGAGCGCAACGTTGCACCATAATTTGCTTCTATGCACCCCCGCGACAGAGGGAATGCTAGTGCGGAGGTATTAAATCACGGCCACTATAGAGAGATAAATTTGTACAATTCTTATCTCTATCACTCGTGCATATATGTGTATTGCCGTCGCACATGTGGAAGCGCGACAGCAATACAAATTTATGCGCGAGCGATAGAGATAAGTTGTGAGGGGTCATTGTACGAATTTATCTGTCTATCATGGCCGTGCTTTAGCGGGTAAACGTCACTTATTTTAAATAGTTCTATGTACGCAACAGCTTCTTCCTTGAACCACATTAACTCGTTTAATCAATCTATCACTTATAGAGCTATAAATCCTGGCCGCAGGTCTAGCTAACCGTTTGTTGTCCTGCTAACAGATCAGCGGCACTTTGATAACTTATCGTTGCATTTGAACAATCAAGGGTTTGTTATCGAAAGGATATAGAGCAATTGACAAGTTTTTATATTTCATAAGGCAATGAAATTCGAAAACAATTTCGAGATATTGGGACGCTGACCATTATTTTTATTTTTCCAAAATTTTTAGTGCAGTAACTACAAAGATATTAATTAATTATCCTCAACCAAGCAGAGTTCGGTGGAATAATAAAATACAGTTACATGTAAAGAAAAAAAAAACTATGCTAGAGCCTGACTTTGACAGATATATACTTAAATGGTATTTTTTTCGAATGTGGCTTCGGTAATCCTGTTCATACCACCGAACTCTGGCAGTTACGTCATATTAGAATAAGCTACTTTTTAATAATTAATTTCTCGGAAATAGCTTAGATTGGAAAAAGAAAAATACGTATATCTTATTATTCAATTATCCTTCAAAGAAAAAATTTAAATAGTAATGTTTTAAATTTCAAATGTTGTCAATTGGAATATATGTATCTAGCAACGTTTTTCTAATTACTAATTGATCCCTCAAAAAGATTTAGTTTACTTTAATTTCATCAAAGGAAAGGGATGCTACCTTCTTAGATTTAAACCCCGATCGTTTGATTTAAAAGTCAAACCATTAATAAGGTTCTTGGATTCATATTTGCAGTACTCTTCAGGTGAGTAAGCGGACAATTCCTCTTTTTTTGGGTTCCGTAGTCAAACAAGGAACCCTTAATAGTTTCGTAATGTCCGTCTCTCCGTCTTTCCGTCTGTATGTCTCAGACATTTATTTACCTTTGTTATTTAATAGGCACAATTAACGTTTGAAATTCGGCACACATGTATACATAGTAGGTATTTATAACCGATACGACACTCTAATGACGTTAACACTAATATTATAAACTAGCATATTCCTGCGGCTTCGCACGAGTGTTCATTTTAATATATAGCCTATGACACTGACAAATAACGTTGGCTTTCTATTGGTAAAATAATTTTCAAAATCGGTTCAGTAGATCCAGAGATTACCCCTACAACCTCACAAACTCACAAAGTTTACCTCGTTATAATATTAGTATAAATCAGCGAAGTGTAGCCACAGTTGTAAATAGGCCAACCAGAGCTTAAAATGTAAAAAAAATAATACTCTATTATCGAGCGAAAAAATTCGTATGTGAGATGCAGAACTCCATACAATAGAACTGGCAAATCATACAAAGCGTCATAAAATGCATAAAACCCGATTAGCGCCATCTATGTTTTATCTTTAGAAGAGTGTGTGTGTATGTTTGTTACTCCTTTACGCTCAAACAGCTGAACGGATCTGGATGAAATTTTGTACCAGGATAACTTATATATTGGATTAACACAGGCTGGTTATCATCATCATCACCCATAGTTATAATCCACGCTGGTGAAACCGTGGGGTGCAGCTAGTAGGTGTATAAAACATATTGAAAAGTTCCTTTGACAGTTTTTTATGTAGGGCCGTTTAAAAAATATTAGGCCTAAAAAGACTTTTTACTTGAGTTTCATGTTGATACCCACAATACTAATAAAAAATCAGCAGATTCTTAACAGGCAGTTCTCTTGCTTCATCACTTTCAAGACGAAGGAGTTGAAACAGGAGTTCAAAGACAAATCTACTTAATAATCACGAAATTATTTCAAAACCCGCAGATCAAGTATTACGGTTTAGTGGTTCGCGCACAGAAATCCTCTGCAATTACCAAAAAACGGTTTTACGCGTAGTGCCTATTTTTGCTGCGCGCTAGTGGTTAGTTGGCATCAAGCAGTACCCGTACACCATCAGGATTAGAGGATTAATGGTTGAAGTTATCATAATGTTGAATACTGAAAACTGGATTATGCCTAGTTTCATGAGAATCTGATAAGTAGAAATTGGCAAATAAATATTTATATTTAAAGCATACTAACAAAGTAAGAGAAGAAGCATAGATAAATAAGATACAATCTTCAACAAAAACATGCATCTGTTCCAAAGGCCTTGTTAGATAAATTGATAATGACCTAATGGCGACTGTGATTGGAACACTCAATCACCCGACTTGTTGCTACCATCGCCTTGCACTACGGATGAGTCAAGCCATCGGATATAGTGCAAAACTGGTGCCAACACTCCCAATACTTGGAATCGATCGTGTATATAAACTTGTACCGTAAATTGAAAATACCTTGGAAAGCGTGACAGGATCATTTTCGTGAGTGATTTAGCGTGCCATTGAGGTTTTGTAATGAAATTTTAAAAATGGAAATAAGAAAGGAGTACAAGAAATCAGTACGACTGACTTTCCTGTGAACTAAAAAATTCTGTCGCATTTCTTGACAATATTTGTTTAAACGTTAATGTACCTAAACCAAAGTACACATGGCTACAGGGTGTTATGTGTACAATGCCTAACCCTACCAAGATAGAACAGATAAATTTAACCTAGGATGATTAATTAGAAAGGAATAATAGCCGTAGGATCTAACATTAAGCTCTTAGCACCAAGAGTATACGCACTTTTGTCGTCATAATGATGATTGCATTATAACCTGTTATTACGCAGTCATCATCATCAACTCTCTCAACTTACGCCTAAGCCCGGTCTTCGGCTCTTCTACTTGACCCAGCTACCTTGCTTGTCGTTTCATTTAATAATATTCAATCAATGTAATATTCGTATCTATATATGTTTATCCGTTATCTAGTGCCCATAGCACAGGGTATCCTAGTTTGGGGTTAGGTTGGTGTGAAATGGTCCCTTTTTTATATATATCACTACGGTTACCTCGTCTGCCCCATCAAGTCATCATTCTAGGACAAAATAACTTGTAAGTTTTTTTTAGATGAATGCAGGTTTCTAATACCCATTTTAGAAGTGTTTAAAGCTAAAAACTACCATTAAGTTATATTATTTTGAATTTGGCAACATTTAATATGCCATAATTAATGTTGCCATATTTATTTGTTTGTCATTTGCCGTTCAGACTTTAGTTGTGAAAAACGTTTTTTAGTTTCCAAAGTAAATATCATTCCGGAATTTGTTACAGCTTTTTCAAGGTAAGTTGACAATATATTACCACTTTATTTCATCGAATCATAAGAATCAAAAACTTTCAAACAAATTTGGAGTATAATTATAGACGTAACTTCAATTTTAACCACCAAGATAAAAAATGAACCCCTGATTCGTTACCGTTTTATCGTTACTTTTGCGTAGTAACGTATAAAGGGAAAATTTGAGGAACAAAAAAGGAATTATAAAGCTGTGTTCTTGCATCCAACATTGCAAGAGAAGAGTACCTTACTCACCTATATATTTCTTGAATCCTAATATAATGGAAATTCAAGACTCAGCCATGTTTTTATTTTGTTACCAATTACTCGTTTTTTTTCACTTTCCCAAAAATCTTCCGCTCATGTTTTCTAGTTTCATCTATTTCTTTATTAGTATAAAAGAATATAATTTTTATGGAACTTAAGGATGCTTAACATTTTAATGAAAAGGAAGTGAAATGTTTCAATTTTGATTGTTTTTCAAATAATAAAAACTTAATTATATACAAATATTTTTCACCTCAAAAGTAACAAAAAAAAACTATAGGGCTTAATTATGAAATGATCTGTTACTTTTCATGGACTTTCTTTGCGATGATGTTATTAAATTTGTCGTGAAATTTAAGAAATATATCAATCTGCATATAGAATTTGCGACTTATAATTATAAGTGATTTTTTATGACAATTAAGAAGTAACAAAATAAGAATATTAAGTTTTTAGAATAGAATACCATATAAAAAAACATGATATATAAAATATCTGATTTCATTAAAAAATACAATTAATCGTTTATTTATTTTTGTCGATTTTTTGAAACTGTGTCAAATAAAAGAAGAGAAATGCTCATATGATACAAGCTCCATCAGAATCAAAGCTATTAGTTATTCTGTGTCCGAGGTAACACAATCTTTATTTAGTATCCCTTCCGGTGGCTCCTGACATCTAGACTTCACAGACTAGACTAAACATTCGGCTCACGCACAAACAAACTAGAAAGGAATCTCGGAGCATCATACGCAGTCTGTCTTGTGTTCGGAGAATTCATTAGGTTAAAGACAAATATGGCGTTGGAAAGACCATTGTGTGAATATATTGTCATCTATCTATACTTATAATAAAGCAATATATACGAAAAAGACTGTACAACAAAGTTTTTTTTTAAAAAGCTCTTTTGTACTTAAATGAAGCTACTGAACAAGAATATATCATTTTTTAAATGGTGTCTGTTTGTCTGTTTGTTTGTTTGTATGTTTGATCACGCATCACGTAAAAACTACTGGATCGATTGCAATGCGGTTCTCACTGTTGGAGCTTAGGGTTTGACTTAAAAACTGGTGTACTTGGTATCTCAATCTGATGAGTAAAGTTCGAGCAATCAATAAACAACCATTTGACGAATGAACGAAGTTTGATGATTTTAGTACTTTTGGTTTTGGAATATCACAGGATCCCTATATCCCAGAAAAATTACCACGCGGGCAAAGCCGTCTAAAAATAATTACTTATTTTTGAATTATCAGGACTCATTGAAGTATTTGTATTATTTTAACACATGGTCACAAATAAAGTAATGACTCCTAGGTATAACTCCCTTCCTACGTCATAAGATAGAGTCGCTCAATTCCAATAAAACCAAGCTAAGTGGTATATATGTGCGATTTACAATCTAACGACACCAGTTTCGATCCTCGGCCCCACCCATAACTTTAGATAATTTATGGGTGGATTTGCATTCGCTCCGTGTTTTGGAGGGCACGATAAGGCGTCGGTCCCGGTTGCTAATAACTGATATCAGTCATCAAGTAAGCACTACAAACGTAGCGGCCTGACAAACTCTGACACCAGAGGTCGGCTATATGATGAATACATTCCATTATCATAGAATATGTACTATTATTTATTCTTTGACATAGTTATTATTGTACCGACACACGCTTAGGTATTTTTCAACAAATATGTCAGTGATACCGAAAATCTATTTTCATGAGGAAATAGGTAAAAAATAATTTCATTAAAAAACATTTTAAAAAACTTTCATGCTTTTTAACTTTTCAAGTAGCTAGGTCATGATGAAACTTAGGCCCGTATTAATAAATCGCTCTTGGTTGAGCTCTCAAGTGCGATATCAACTGATACGCTCTCAAGTTGTGATCAGCATCTTAAGATCGTCGCTGATTAATAAAGACATTTCAAGAGCATCTTAGGTCATGTCGCTTTCAAGAGCCGCATCTCAAGATGCTACGTCACGAACCAGAACTTGAGAGCAAGATTGAATGAACTACGAATGAACGATTTATTTTCTTTAGTGAAAGTTCGGTTTTTGCTCAAATAAGATATAACGTAAGGTTAAAATTTATTACTTCGATGTAGTTGAATTAAATTAAATGCGATTATATTAAACGTAATGTTTATTTTCTACCTAATTATCATAACCTTACTTTAGATTTTTGTAGAAAGGATGTAAGCCATAATTTTTGTATATATTTTATTATAAGTGTATATATTAAAGAACTTAAGGCAATTCATCAACAAATTACTATAATTTATGAAAATAAAAAATCGTTGATGAGCCATGCAGTATTTCCAGCGCGTATCCTTTGGTTACGATTTTGGATCTTTATAGACTTTAGCGAGTCCTCGCCAGGTTCTGATATCTACCAAATCTTCGGAACTTTTCGCAATCATGCCAAATAAATTTGTTTATTTCCAGAGGAATATAAATATATTCTTATAATGATGGTTAATATAATTATAATTATCAAATTCTGACATAATATTTTCGAAATCCTTGATTCTAGCAACTGGCAATCACGCTGTCAAGCCACAGATCGACCGCACTCAACATTCTGCATCTCAAAGCACATCGTAAGTGCGCTCTTGAGAGTCGAGATTGATTTATTATTAAACACTAACTCAGCTGATTACGGCATCTCAATCAACAGCTTAAGATATGTTTATTAATTAGATTAGCATCTTGAGATCGCTCTCAATAGCGCTCTCAGAGTTGAGGTCGGTTTATTAATACGGCCCTTAGAGCGGTTTATCATAGTTAAATGCGTACACAACATTTCGTGTCTGTGCTGTTAACTGTTGAGGAGTCCCATAGTCAGGACGCAACTCTGAGTGCAGCAACCATGTTATGGTAACACTTAAAAACAGCTATCATAATAAAATGCGAAAACAACATTTCGTGTTGTTGACCGTTGAAGAGTTACTTTATATGGAGTTAATCCTGGATGTCGATTCAGACATGCTTACCATAAAAATGCAGTCATCGGAACTGAACCAACATATAAAAATTCAACTCCGTAGGATAAGAGGAAGTGATTCTAATTCAGCTTGCAATATTTGACCTGAACTAACTTACATACATACACAAACATTGAAAGTTTTGTTTTTAATTTAAACTGTTTTATTGTAAAGAAATGTACAAAATGTGTTAAAAGCTAAACAAATAAATAAAATCGTGGAGCTAGTCGAATTTCTATTACTCAGGCAGGTTACGCTACGTTCCACGATTTTATTTTATTTATTAGTTTTTAGTACATTATCTTATATATTTTTTCTTTATTTCGCGGAGGAGTTAGCACCATAGACCACATAACTTATACCACATAGACTTCTGTATTCACACTGTGTAGTGAGGCAGGTAATACAGAAGTCTGAAGAGTATAACCAGCCCCTGTGTCTTGCTTTTGTGGACTATGAGAAGGCCTATGACTCCGTTGAAACCTGGGCGGTTCTGGAGTCCTTGCAGCGTTGTCAACTGGACTGCCGATACATCGAAGTGCTGAGGTTTCTGTATGACGCCGCGACTATGAGTGTCCAAGTACCTACTAAACCAGTAGTCTCTAAGCATATCCAACTGTGCAGAGGAGTGAGACAGGGGCATGTTATATCCCCAAAATTATTCACTGATGCCTTATAAGATATATTTAAGACGCTGGATTGGAACGGAATGGGCATTAATATAGATGGCGAGAATATCTCACATTTGCCGATGACATAGTCCTAATGGCGGAGTTGCTGCAAGTTTTGCAAAATATACTGACCAACCTAGATGATGCTTCTCGACGCATCGCTTTCGGAATGAACATAGATAAGACCAAGATCATGTTCAACGATCTTATTGACCCGGTACCGATTGCAGTTAATGGTGTGCGTGCCTGAAGTTTTCCAACAATATGTTTATCTTGGGAAAATATTGCAATTGGGTATGAACAACTTTGAGAAGGAGGCCAACAGAAGAACTCAGCTGGGTTGGGCAGCATTTGGCAAGCTTCGTCAGGTCTTGTCGTCGTCCATACCACAGTGCTTGAAATCAGTGCGTTTTACCAGTCATGACCTACAGAGCCGAAATGTGGACACTGATGGTTAAACTAGTCCACAAATGTAAGGTCGCTCAGCGAGCTATGGAGAGAGCTATGCTTGGAGTTTCTTTGAAGGACAAGATTCGTACTGAAGATATCCGACGGAGAACCAAGGTAACCGACATAGCTCAAAGGACAAGCAAGCTAAAGTGGCAGTGGGCTGGTCACATTTCCCGAAGAACCGATAACCGTTAGGGTAGACGAGTTCTCGACTGGAGACCACGTTTAGGCAAACGTAGCGTAGGACGCCCTGTGGCCAGGTGGAGTGACGACCTGCGAAAAGCGGCAGAAAATGAGTGAGGAGAGCTGAAGACCGAGCTCAGCGGCGTGCATTAGGAAAGGCATACGTCCAGCAGTGAACTGATAGAGGCTGATGATGATGATGATGATCTTCTTTACAATAAAACCGTTTTACTTAAACCTTTTTTTACTTTTTATATTTTCTAGTTCTTAGTTTTTTTTTAGTTATTTCTTAAGTGTACTATGTTCTACTTATCAAGCCCTTTAATTTGATACTCATATAGAAAGGGTTTGAACAAATATAATAAGTAATCCGCCCTTTTGTGGCTGCGGCCATCTTGTATTTACAATGATACTGAATATACTCAATTGTATTGTTATCAGAACTAAAGGCGTGTACCAAATTTCAGATTAATCTGTGAACAGGAAGAGGGTAAAATTTCAATTACTAGATTTGACCCAAAAAACAACAAGAAACAGGGCAAGCTAAATAAAGCCGTTTAATGAAAGCTTTTTAGTGTGCACTACAACAAAACAGCCACACACATAATCCACTGCACACTGACGCATCATTCCGCTGGTACTGACGCATTCAGATCTGCGACCTGTGTGCTGAAAGCAATGATTAGATTAATGGATCAAAGCTTCTAATATATTTGTTGCAGGAAAATAATATAATCACGCACCTAATATTATATTTACTGCCAGAAATAGTAGAGCAATGTCTTACATGTTCAATTGAAGATTCAACAGATTTAAAATGTTATCAAAACTGTTGATAAAAACAACAACAGCTCAGTCAGATTGATGCTAGCAATAACCAAACCAGAAAAAGACTTCATGGTACATCAATCTATCATACTGCCAAAATGGGAAAAACATTCGTGGGAAAATGAGGAAAATTTATTAATATATTTAACTCGACGGCTATCGGTCCGTACGGTGAAAATGCGTAATTTTTAGCAAATTTTGCAGAAAAACGTTTTTGTTTAATTATGGTTCATTCACCTTTCAAAAAACCCCAGATAAAATAACCTTCTAAAATACAGATTTGTGTACCTTTAAATCATTCTATATAAAAAAAAGTAGCCTAAGAACTCCAAAAATGCATTCGTCCAGAGGTTAAATTAACAATCTTGTATAACAGATTTAGCCAATAATACAAATCTACTGTTCAGGTGGAAGCGAGTGTAAAATATACAAAACTTAATTTTACCAAAGTAGGTAAGTAATTTGTTTACCGACTAGTGTCGGATATCCCTCGCTAGGTGGTAAACAAGTTTTGTTCATATTTATGCGATTTTGTAAGACTATTATAACCTAACAAAAAAAGTAGTACATTGTACAACAAGTGTATAAATCAAGATAGATAGATAGATAGATAGATAGATAGATAGATAAAGCCATTAGATCAGATAAGCCATTTTATCAGAGTCATTTGTCCGCCCGAGCCGTAATCGAGGGTAGATATTGAAGTCGAGGATAAAACGCCTCGTTTTACTAACGAGTTATACACAATTTTATACCTATAATCCAAACATTTAAATACTGCTAAGAAACGACGAGAGCTTCTTTCCTGCCACTTTTTTTTAAACTTTGGTACATATTACATCATCTGGTCAGAGAACATAGAACATTAGAGAAATAAAACACTTTTATGCTCTAGAGCATAAAAGTAACTACGGCCCGCACCACCAATCCGGCCCGCGACAGCGGGCATGGCCTGCCATGCCATTCTTTCCCATTCTTTAATTTATTTAGATAAATCAAATCAAACAAAGTAATCATACGAAATAATAAATACATTTATAAATAACATTTATATTTATAAATACTTTTTTTTTTGTTCTAATTCTGACTTTCGTATGATGGATTACGGCGGATCTATTGAGCACCAAATCCTTTGTTTTCGTCCAGTTTTTAAGAAACACTTCTAGACCTAGCACAAAACACCTAATATAGACGTAGATTGAAATTATCGCGCTTGCTACAGTCTCGCCTTGTTAATATTGGCTGCTTGCATATACCCTACTCAAGAGATCCACAATAACTATTCTACTTTTTTCTCTATAAATACACGGTTGTAAATTAATAGTTCAATATTTTTGCGCTCGGTTTGCTCAAGTTTTATTTATATATTTTCGCACCCTGAAGAAATCACAATATACCCAACATAGCTCAAAAATTTTGCGCTGGCTGCGCTTGCGCTTTTCTTATAGTATTGATGTTTATGCACTCATAGATGATCTATCATAAACGCTTGTGTTTTTTATTCTTCTGTGATTACCCTAATACTCGCTCTTGTTATAATAAAGACACCTCTACGAAAACGTTAACGGGCATAAGATTTCGCTAGAAATACTTGCCGGCTAGTCACGAAATGGAAATAAGCGCGAAATTCAATACTCAATTTATTTATTAACTCAAATTTTCAAAACTATGTTAATCTGATGAGCTAGCTAGATCTTGGCCATTGGGGCTTTGACGAGCAATAAGTCTGGCCCTTAGGCTGAAAAAATTGGAGACCCCTGCACTAGAGCATAAAATGCAGTTTTATGTCGCCAACACTCAGCATAAAAAATAAATTACGAGCATAAAAATATTATCCAAAACAGTTCATTTCATTCTTGAATTCATAGAACGAAATGAAAATGCGAAAGCATGACCTCAATAATGATTATCGTTAATTTTCCACTGTTTTCATACCAATCTAATAACACTCCATGAGACTACAGACTGAAAACTAGACCACCGCTGAAACCAGTCTAAACATAATTCGCGTAAAGCTCACAAGTTTTAAATAACTACGGGATTCTGTAAAATTAGGCTGAAAACGCGTATGTAACATAAACAGGCAGGTCAACGTATTGTGGCTTTCCGAGAATTCTAAATCATCTTCGACCACGATCAAGGTAAGAGAAATTGCTGCTGAAGACGTCAGTGTTCAGGAAGTTGATTGAAAAATGTTGTTATGGTTGTTTGAGAAAATATCGGGTGTATTCGCAAATAAGTTTATTTAATAAGTACGTTGATGTTTTGGTCGTTCAGAGGAATTTTCATTTCAGTGTTTGCCTGTGAACTCATGCCTACTTTGAATGTTTAACACAATTCTGCACTACAAAATTTATCTTAAATTCTTTTTCAAACTTAAACGCCTATATTATTTTAACTGTAAGCTATATCAAACCACAGTGACAGCGAGTGAAGTCAAAATCCGCAGGAACAAATTTTCATTAGCATTTTAAATAGGTACTTAGATAAACCTTCTTTGAAAGTTAAGTCAAATGCAAAAATAACACAAAAGTATTTCATTTTATTACATGCCGGAAATTAGTTTTCAATAAATTAGGAACATTTTTTGTATTAACACTCGAAAAAACGTCCTAGTTCTCTGTGATATTAAATATGCGTGTTCTCTGTGACTAAGTATTTAAAGTCATGTACCTAACTCGTAAAAGTTCATTACAATACTATTATACAATATTTCAATCATTTCCTTTTCACTAACAGCTTTACTTCTAAAAATAAATTACAGTTTACAAATTTAAACGACCGCGAAAGATACCAAATCAGTAGTAATAATTAACGATAGTTCAGTAGTTATTCCGGGAAGCCGCGGCGTGCAGTGGCGCCAACATTGTATCTAGTTAGTTCAGTAAACAATAGAGCAGGAGTACTCTACAAGTTGCCAGTTGTGATAAACATTGTACGGATAAATAAAAATTAGAATATTGCAGGCTATCTATCTATACTTATAATAAAGCGATAGGAATGAAAAAGTCTGTACAAAGAAAATAATTAAAAACGAAATGGTCTAGAGGGTACCTACATAAAATAAGCTACTGAACATGAATATAACATTTTAAATATTCGTGTTTGTCTGTTTGTCTGTCTGTATGTTTGTTCGCGCATCACGTAAACCTACTGGACCGATTACAATGCGGTTTTCACTGTTGAATAGCTTGGGGTTTGACTTAAAACTGGTGTATCTCAATGAAATGAGAAGAAGCCGAGCAATTGATAAAAACTTTTTGGCGGCTGAAGGAATTGTGATTAAATGTTATTATATTGGTATTTTAGGTCTTGGAATAGTACACAGAGTACTTTTAGCCTAGAGAAATGATCACGCGTGCGAAGCATCAGCTAGTTTCTAAATATTTCTAAACAAAACAATATATTATGGTACAGTATGGTAAAGATTCACTATATCTCCAATCCAAGAGGTGCGACGCAAAAGTATGTATTTAAAACTAATTAGTAATATTAATATGTATTATTAGTTTACTGTTATAACATGTATTAGTTTACGTTATAAATAGTTATTGATTTATTGTATTTTATAAAAGTATATATGTAATAGAATGTTATTTTAATGCACAGCCGTCTACTCCTTGTACTTCCATTACTGTCCATCCAAAGGTTGTCTGGAAGACGCTTTTAGCGATAAGACCGCCCATTGTACTTATTTTGAAGAAATGTTTTATATTTATAGGTGCAATAATGTATTTATCTATCTACCTATCTATCTATCTATGTGCACCATCGTGTATGTCCGCTCGAACATCATACTATGACGTCGCACTATGACAGCATGGATTACTCGTATTTACCAGCTCAAGTCGAAATAATTTGCATGCGTTAATCTCAGAAGTACCAAAAAAATATGCAGGTTATTTTTTTTTTTTCATTTAGTTTTTGTTTTATTACAGGCGCCAACCTAGAAATGAAGCCATTTATGGTACGCCAACACATTTCATTTTCATACTATTTCACCATAAAGCTCTACGACTAAACTCGTAGCTGGTATCCTCCATAGAAGCCAACTACCTACGAGTTTACTCGTAGTGGGCAGTCAGTGGGTTTGAAACGCCGTGAGCCACATATTACTAAATATTGAATAATGATAATGAAACTGATCCTATGTGTTATTCGAGGGTATAAACTATCTCCATTCCAAATTTCATCAAAATCCGTTCAGCCATTTGAGCGTGAACGATGATTATGATGATGAAAAGCAACCTATGTGTTATTCCAGGGTATAAGCTATCTCCATTCCAAATTTCATCAAACTCCGTCCAGCCGTTTGAGCGTGAAGGAGTTTGTTTGTTTGTTGTATGAGGTAGTGCTGACCTCTGGTGTCAGAGTTTGTCAAGCCGCCCGAGGGCCTCGTAATACATACAAACTTTCGTCTTTATAATATTAGTGTGATCACTGCACGCAAGTGGCCTAATTAATTACATATACCTCATTTGTTTTAATTTTAATTCATACTTACCTATATAAATAAAATAAATTTAATGAAAATTGAAATTTGTATAAACGTATTTTATTCGCAAGCTGCGTCACAGAGCTTTGCCCGCGTACAAAATTTGCCACCCCCGTTCACCCCCTTATAGCGGTAGAATTTCAAAAAACCATGACTTAGTGCACCTCTAGGATACTAATGGAATATATCATTCAAGCAAATATCTAGGTTACTGGTTTAGACTGTGCGTTGTCTGTCAGATAGTACTTAAGTATGTCACGGTATGGTTTTATAGGTATAGATTACCTACTAGGGTTGCCCGCGGGTTATGCTCGGGATCTTTGAAATCGTATCCGAAACGAGGTGAACGAAAGTCACCGACATAACCCAAAGAATTAGCAAACTGAAGTAGCAATGGGCCACGGAGATTTCATACTGAAAATATTGTCAGAGCATTTTATAAATCTATACTTATAATAAAGCAATAAGAACAAAAAGTCTGCACAAAGAAGAAAATTTAAAAAAAGAACGTTAAGATTGTGTCTGTCTGTTTGTCTATATGTTTGTTCGCGTATCACATAAAAACTACTGGACCGATTTCAATGCGGTTTTTACTGGTGGATAGCTTGACTTAAAAATTGTGATTAGATGCCGAATGAAATACTATTTGACGGCTGAACGAATTTTGAAGAAATGTAGTATATTGTACGTATGGGCTACTCTTAAATAAAATGACGCGGGCAAAGCGGTTAATAAAACATTGCGTGCTACAGCTCAGCTTATTGCTGGGTTCATCAATATTTATAAAACACGCGGGCTGTCATATAAGTCGAAGAACCGATAATCGATGTGGCAGGCGAGTTCTTGAGTGGAGACCACGTGAAGGCAAATGTAGTGTAGGATGCCCTCCGGTCAGATGGAGTGACGACCTGCACAAAGTAGCTGGCAGCAACAGGAGAAAAACCGAAGATCGGGATCAGTAGCGCGCATCCTATGTCCAACAGTGGAGTTATACAGGCTGTCGATGATTAAGTGCCCGCGGCTTTGGCGGGTGGATATTTTTCTGTACCTACATGTGTCCTGCACTATCACATGTAGTAAGCACAGAATAAAAAATAGTAGGTACTACATGTGATAGTGCAGGACTAAACGTACCTATATAGTACAAATATTCCAAATTTCGTTCAGCCGTCAAATACTTAGTTTTATCAATTGCTCCGCTTCTACTCTTCGGATTAACATACAAAGTACACCAGTTTTTAAGTCAAACCCTACAGTCTTAACCGCAAATCAATCGGTCCAGTAGTTTTCACGTACACATGCAGACAGACAGACAGACACTTTTTAAATGTTATATTCTTGTTCAGTAGCTTAATTTTAAGTCCCAAACTTTTTTTTAATGATCTTTGTACATACTTTTTGTTACTTACTGCATTATTATGTTATATTTATACAGACACAAGATAGATATACGAGTAGATGAAAATGAAAACTTGTTTTTCAGGATGAAAGTATTTTATGTTCTTCAGTATCAGGAACTAAATGCCTACTTCAGAAGTCCTAGTGCATATTATTGAACGAGCGAGCGCGAAGCGCGAGCGAAGCGTCTCTGTTTCAGCTTCGGCAAAAATTCTTTCGTACAAGTATGTCGCGATGCCTGTCTGGATTTCCGGCTGTTCTCCTCTATAGGTCGCATTTCTCAACCGATCTAGACGAAATTTAGTATACAGGTTAAGCGAACGTTCAGTTTGTTTTGTCGTCGGGGATTTTTGATTGGGGACCCCCCCAATCAAAAACTTCTCCCAAAAAAAAGGTAAATAGGGGGCTACTAAATATCTCCGCCATATTAATTCTGATGTCGATGGTTCTTTTTTTCATTTGAATGGTAGTAACTTTAAGTTTGTCTCATAAGAAATTCGCGAAGATCTGATGAGGATATTCGGCGTGATGAGCAGAATAGCTCCTCAAAAAGCAGTAAATTTCTCTCTTTTAGGTTTCTGCCAGTGTAATCAGCCCTTTGCCACTAGGTAGGGAGCACCTTGGTTTTTAATGTTAGTGTTACAAAAGGGAACTAGATGGTGCCTCTGTGCACCGCCTGATTGTTTGCAATAAAGTTTGTACGCGCGAGGTCTACAGCTCACAAAGCCACTAGTATAATTGTTTCAACGGTCGCCGTTGACAAGAACAAGCCTCGAAGCAACAGGTGTCCCAAAGGGTATCTACTTAATATTACTCGCTTGCACCGCGGCAACCTCCTGACCTTTCGCGGCGCCTTCACCCACTTGTAGCGTACAATCGATGAAATTGCCCCGCATTATCGAGCCACTTGCTACTCGTGTTGTTGCTCGTTTGCATCGCCCAGTTTATCGGTTATTGGTATATGTTTTGTACTAAGCTGCATAATCGAAAAATAATTTTGTTACTTTGGTTCCGACTACGGCAAAGCAAGCCCTAAACTAAATACCTGGTCCGATTTTGACACGGGAGCTGTTAATCGATTCGTCTTAATTTATAAAGTGTTATAGGCATTTTTTTACCCGACTACGGTGAAGCAAATGAAGGGCTATGTGTTGAAACGAAAAACTTGGTCTAATTTTAAAAGCGAGGTATGAATCGATTCGCCTTCATTGCAACAGTGTAATAGGCTATTTTTTACCCGACCGTACTCGGGTTTTAATTTTTGAACTTATGTCTTGTTGTTGTTATACATAAACTGTTACATATGATTCGTTAACATGAACTGCTTCTTATGGATAAAAATATTTATTTTAAATAATTTATTAGAAAGAAACTAAAAACCATGTATGCATGAAAATTAGCTCGCCAGGTTCTAGCTGATCCCGTCAGAAGAGAAATGAAATGCATAATTCATACTGCATCCTATATTTCAAAATCAAGAATCTAAAGCTTGTTTACCTCTTTTTAGTTTTGTTCGCAGTCGTTTATTTATAATAATTTGTATTTATTTTAACTTTTTTGTTTCCCTGATATATTTTGATAAATTTTTAGACGACTCGTTAGTCTAGTGGCTAGAGTACGAAATCAAACGGTCGCGGTTTCGAATCCTGTTAAGTGCAATCATTTGTGTGATGAGCAGAAATATTTCCGAGTCATGGATGTAATAATGGTATCTATGTATGTTTATCCGTTATCTAGTGCCCACAGGGTATCCTAGTTAGATGTTGGTGTGGAATTGTCCCGATTACATTTATTTATTTCACATTTATTTTTGGAATGGTCTGTTAAAGACCTTCATTTTGATACCTTTTGATACCTTACTCGATAGGTTTTGGTCATCTTTGTTCCGTCGAAAATACAGAGAGCAGCATTAAGCTTCTATATTAGTTTTCTTGACACTTCCTATATATCCTATATCAATTTCGTGATACCTCATTTTTCAAAATCCAGTAGTTTTTAGGTGAAGTGCGAACAAACAAACAAACAAAAAGACAGACACGATTTAAATAAAAACTATATTCTTGTTCAGTAGCTTATTTTAAGTTAGACAACTTATTTAAGACCATCAACTTTTTTTATATTATCTTCTTTGAACACAATTTCGTTCTTATTGCTTTATTATAAGTATAGATAGATGCGCCTTGTACCAAAACATAATTCCCTGAGATAATAACGGTGATAACCGTTATCATAAATAATGAAAAGCCTGCATTACAATCTGATTTTAATTTTGTCTGCTATCCTCTCGTAGACACATTCGTTTCCGACGCATTGACAGTCGCAACGTTAGGTGCGTTACTCACTGGGCCGATGAGTTGCGCGTATTATTAGACGCACTCGGTCGAAAGTGGCGCGTGTAACTATGTGCGCTCGTATTTATAGCTGAACTCTGTTTTCGTTCGGTGTTAACTGAAGAAGCTATTGTCTGTAACTCATGTTATAAATATACTAGTATCTACTACAACATATTTTATTATCCTAGAAAAATATATCAAACTACATGATAGCACGATATCCGTCCAAGCTTTTGATTTATAGTATGTGTAAGCTTGTGTATTTGTTACCGCTCATCTCGGTAACGGCAGAACGTATTTGGAGTTTGGTAAATAGTTAAGAGTACTAGGTCCTGATATACCATATAGGATATGAAACCCGAGTGAAGCGGCCGGGCGCAAATACTTTATTTTTGATTTTTCTAAGCACAATGATTGTTTATCGCGTAGCGGAAATCGTGTTGATCAATTACACAATTGAAAACAATTCTCCCTCAGTTCTAGCTTTCATCTAGATTATGGTTATGTTCCTGACGACGACATTGGTTTGATCAGTCTCTGCGAGTGTTACATTATATTCGACACTAGCTTTCCCGCCCGCGGCTTCGTCCGCGCGGACTACTGTTTATCGCGAAAAAAAGCATCCTATGTTCTTCTAGGATATTAAAAACCAATGCAAATGTAGGTATAACACCAATGCTCTTGAATTTATTTGACAGACTTGTTATTTCGTTTCCATGGCAACCGTTCCTTACAACGAAAAATCAACATTTTCCAGTTTTCCCGTGAAAACTTATAATTGTCCGGGATGAAAAGTATCCTGTGTTTTATTCCACTGCTAATAAGCTATCTCCATTCCAAATTTCATAAAAATCCGTCCAGCCGTTATCGCGTTAAAGCTCCTCAAACAAACAAATAAACAGACTACAACAGCAACAAAATGTGAGCATTCGTATCGTCACAGAAGCAGGGCGATACTTCAGTAACCATACGATAATGAGAGACGTAAAAATTGAGTCAATTCATCAGTTCCTTGTCCGCCTTACACGTAAAATGTTTGACAGAGCGGACAATGGGAACAATGTACATCTGCAGGGCATCGCGCCCTTACATGCTAGGCCTCCTGACTTAAGGCCTAGCTTCAGAACACTCTCCAGAGAACTGCTGGCTGCCGACTCCTCGACAGCCAGCGGTGCGGAGTAGCGACCATTACTCAGCATTATCATTTCCCCCCATCCCTCTTTATCTCCCTCAGTTTTAAACAGTCATAAAGCCTAATTAAAAAAGCACAATTAAAAACAAATATAACAAAATAAAATAAAAAATGCAGCTGCAAAAAGAGCATCGCAGCATTTCTTTCAGTACACGGGCAATGGACCAAGGATCGAAGCCCAAACCGGCCCCATTCGAGGACCGAAGAAATACATACATAAACAGACAACGTTTTACTTTATATATTGGTATGAATGGTCTACAGCCTACACAATACAACGAGTAATAGCTGCAAGGCAAAAATACGTACCTACTGGAAAACGAAATTCCAGGAAATACATAAGTTTGTAAAGTAGACTGTTTCGAATGTTCAGTCTAATAAGATTCATATTATACAAGTTGATTTATGTTTTTAAGTATATATAATGTTTTTTTTAAATATGTATTAAATAGTAGATCCTATGACGAGGGATCAAAGTAATATTTTGACGGCGAGGACGCTATTTTGAATCCAGAGGGGAGTGAAGGATTCTAGATTAGAATCCCGGGAGTAGCGAAGGATTCTTAAGTAGAATCCCGAGAGTAGCGAAGGATTATTAAGTAGAATCCTGAATCCTGTATCGAAGGATTCAATATACGTCGGCCGAGGAAAAATAATTTTGTGTCCGAGTAATACACACACACATACTAAAACACACTCTACTTTTTATCCCTCTCTATGAGAAAAATAAATAAGAGGCGCTTTTAGATACTTTATTATTTACTGATTTAAAAGGATATTAAATAGACTAAAAATAAACAACTTAAAATAAACTAGGTAATTCCTTATACTTAACTAAAAATGAATTTTCACTTTGTGTTTCTTTGATTTACGTCCTTCAGACCATTATCAGACAAGTCTTCAGATATTATGTCCAAAATTTTGTGTAGATCTCGATTAGAATGTCATTATTGGTGCTGGTCGGCAACATGTGAAGGTTGCTTATTTGGGTAATTCTTGAAAATAGCTACAGGTTTCCGAAAAACACTTCGCTTCTTCTGCATTTTCCCACTCAATAAATAGTTTTTTTCCCGGAATTTAATTGGTAATATATTCTGTATCACATTTATTGCGTAGTATTTTCAGGTGTAAGTAGTTATAATACTTTCGGTACACTGGCATTTTCGTGTAATTATTTATTTTTTACATTGTCAATATTCCTTGCCTCCTTGACGATGATATCGCAATTCGCGCGTTTTTCATTTTTTCCTCCTCTCCGTACATCACTGATCTCTTTGGATAGACTCTGTTATCTATGCCGGATATTCACATGATTATTTTTTCAAATTCTGTCAGCGCGCCATGCGACCTAATGAACAAAATTCCATTGTACGTAGGAAATATCTTGCAAAATACACGTTACAAATTCAACACTCATTACTGCCATCTCTGAAAGTCTGGAACAGAAAAGACCTACTATGCTCCCACTTTTCGAATACATGGGATGAAATAGTAGATTGTATCACTAGGGAGCAAAATAATATTTAACCGGCGAGGGCACTATTTTGAATCCAGAGCGGAGTGAAGGATGCTAGAGTAGAATCCCGACTGCAGCGAGGGATTCTTAAGTAGAGTCAATATAGGATTCAATATAGGTACGTCGCCCGAGGAAAAATAATTTTGCGTGTGAGTGATACACTCTACTTTTCTTCCCCCTCTATGAGAAAAATAAATAAAACGCGCTTTTAGATACTTTACAACTCATATATTTATTTACAAGAACAAATTTAAAAAAAATTAACCCTCCATCTCCCACCTCCCGTTATAGCTAAGAAGTATCTCAATCACATCAGTTGTTAAACATAAAAACAACATCAAAATCGGTTCATTCGTTTGGGGGCTACGACCCTAATCCCCCTTCTCCTCATATCATAATTGTATTACAAAATACTTAGGTACCTACTTTTCAATAATTTGGCAAAAAATACTCTTTTTCCCATTCATGCAAAGCCTTCATTAATTATTATTCGATACTATGGAAGGTGAGTCTACAAATAGAACTACAATTTAATTAATGTATTCAATAGAGAATTTACCTGTAAACCACCACCGCCCGCCCTAATAATTACCGAAGCGCCGACTTGTAGAAGACGTACATGACGTATTACATCGGTGTTAGTAAAGGTTACTTTACAGGATTTTAGCTAATTTCACACCGGAAATAAAAATATGCTAATTTTCTTTTATCTCGGTAGAGTACAAGACTCGCGCGTATTTAAGTTCGGTGACAAAATAGTTTTCATCAGCCTCTATTCGTCCACGGCTGGACGTAGGTCTCTCCGTGTGAACGCCACTGAGCCCGATCTTCGGATCTCCTCATCCAGTCCCTGCCAGATACCTATCACAAGTCGTCACTACATCTGGCCGGCTGGCGCCCTAAACTTCGTTTGCCTAAACGCGGTCTCCACCCTAGACCTCGTATACCTCAACGGTTGTCGGTTCTTCGAGTTATTTGATGACGATTGCCACTTCAGCTTGCTAATTCTTTGAACTTAGAAGTATAAACTATTGAAACGGGATATTTACCAAGGATATTATACAAAAGGTTTTTTTTGGTTTTTTTTCTATACTTTCATTCGTGAAGATGGGATTCAACTGTCGAATGTCAGGAATCCAGTCGTACGTCTATGTGAGAACCGAAGTAATATAGCCCAAATACACGAGGTACTGTTAGTGTTGTATGTCGCGGTGGAATTATTAATGAAAGTGTGAACAATGGTGTCACGCGTAATAAACGAGTGAGAAAGAGGGTAGACCATTTTTTCTGCTCTTAAAAGTTTTCCTCCCACCCGCAGTTATTTCAGTTATCCGTGATCTTGGCGCTTGCAACCTTTGACGAAATATCGGGAACTCAGTAAAAATAGTATCCATGGTAAATAACCCGTTCCTAAAGTTTATACTTCTAGTGTTTGTGCGCTACTTACCCGTGGTACTACTGGTAGTACCTCGAGTGTTTTTTTTGCCCGTGGTACTACCAACTTGTCTGGTAGACCACCCTAAAATATTATTTCCCGTGGTGTTATTACCACTTATATTGTATTAGTAAATATTAAGCAAAATAAGTGGTTTGCTATTAAATCATATTATGATCAGCATGAAAGCAACATACATCTCAATACGAAAGATTAATAAACATGAAAAAAAAAACTATATTAAAATCTTACATCAACTGTTTTTTAGACGTGGTCAAAACTCCAACCTTGCTTGCTGCGCTAAGATAATATATATAACGAACGTAGTAAATATATATATATGATAACGAACTTAAAAAATAAATCATTGTTAACCACATCTAATTACTTTTTCACTGTCTTTCTTCCATCTAATTTCTAAAAACATAAGTAGAATGTACTATTTTAACTTAATTCATTTGCAATCGCTTCTTCTACTCGTATTTATATCTTTTGTACTATTCCTCAGCCGTAGGCAAAACTGCTAGGTTCGAGGTTTACAAAAAGTGCTGCGCTACGGTCCGCCGCATCGACTATCGATTTCATCCGCGCTGGGACTGAACTATTTCAAAAAACATGACCTTAAGATTGTCTTTGACTTTGAAAGAACGAATGATTCAAACAGGTATTATTTAAATAGTAACTGAAGGATTACAAAGTGCTGCATGCCAAAATAGGAAAATTGTTCGCACACTCATATATTTTAAAGGCTCAATACGCATGCGCGTGTGCTTAAACTAGTATTTGTACTGAGTTTTGGTAACCACAGGTACCCTACACACACATCTTCTTCTCACACTAGTCATATGCATTTTTATCAAAATTATATGATACAGTGAGCCTGAAAGAGGCGATAGTGTTTGTAACCCCATACCTAGCTCGTAAAAGGTTAATTGATGAAATATTACGCTCAACTCGAACTCTAAGAACTTTTTAACCCCCGCGTGACTACTATCAAAGGGCACTTTTTCGATAGATCGTTAACTGCTAGCGCCACTACGGTAATTAGTGCCGGCCGAGTGCTCGATGTTTCCGGTCGACAAAAAACGGACGAGACGAGAGAGAGACAACGATGGCGTAACGCTACACCTGGTTGTGATTGGGGTTTGTCGATGGTGTGGTGAATGATAATAATGACGCATCTTAAGTCTTTGCTACTTTAATCATTGCTTATAGTTTTATTTTATCCATTTACTCTCGGAAATATTTGTCGAACGTCCTTGATGCTTTTATCTTGAAATAAATTTACCAAAAAGGAAAAAATATTATCATGTTCATTTCCAAAAAAAAATTACATAAAGATTTTTATTAAGAATGAAAAGCAACCTTTTTATTAACGATATAAGAATAATAAGCATATCAATGAACGATTTCGCAACAATTATAACTTCCAAGACACATAATTATCATATCCAGATTATTCACTAAACATAGCCTTACTCGTCGGCACTTACTCATACTTTTCGGCTCAGTTTTTTATCCAAAGACCCTCGAGTGTTGTCAAAAATCTGTCAGTCTGTTTGAAAACTTAAACTAATGCTCACTGACGTTTGTTTACATACAAAAACTGCTAATGGTGTCTATAATTAATAGTTTCCTAGTAGACTGTGCTATTTCTGCAAAGTTCAGTACCTACCCACGAATTGTCGAAATATTTGTAAAACAAATAAACGACTCCATGGTCCATAGTGTTTCTATTTCGAATACTAATTTGTGATTGGTAAAAAAAACTATAATATTTGTAAACAATTCGTAAAAATCAAGAGCAAGGCCACTAATTGGAATTCCACGCATTTTTGATCGATGTGTTATTGCTAAAAGCTTTAGCATTAGAAATAGATCATAATTGTGGAAGATGATAATTTAAAATTTACGTATAGGTAAGCACTAGTCTATTAAAAATAGTTTACTTCTAAATAATTCTCTAAAATAAATGGAAAAATGCCGTTAAGTTTGTCTATGTTTATGCTTAGGTACTGTACAACATTTATAGAATCATAAGAAATAAATTTGGAATTAGTAAAATGAAAATACTCTGTTTACAAAGTTGAATCATCGTCAATTTTTCCCCACCCTCCCTCTCTCTTTTGCTGGTCTTAGATTTCTCATTGCAAAAGTTTGACCCATTGCAAAAATGTAATTGAACTAAAATTATTGAACATATTTTGTAATATTACATCAACAAATCACACATAACTCAATCAAATTACGTTCAAGTACATCACTACTTATCGGTAATATCAGCAGCAATCGAATCTGTCAGTGGCTGACTCGAGTAGAGCCACTTGAACGCATCTGAACAATCGATATTCGATCAACACTAACGCACTTAAGCTGGATAGATAAATTTTAGCAGATGTGCATTTCGATGGCTGTCATAATATTAATAAGTGTAGTACTAAAATTAGTATGAAAATATTATCATTTCACGACAAAATATTTGTAATTATAATATGGATAAAAAGAAACCAATGGAATGAATTAACTTTTCAGCTAAGTTAACGGTTTTGGAAAATTAAATTTTTACAGATTTATTAAAATTGCTTTTTTACTATCATTATGTACCTAATATTTTAAATTAAGATACCCTCAGAACATGTTTTTCTCTAGGAAGTCATGAACCATTTCGGCGGTTTGTTAAATTAATATACAGTTCACAGATTATTACACCGTTCGTATTTGTAAACAGTTATTAAAACATCTAAACATAACGCATGCATCAGATGTGAGCAAACGTAAAGGCATCATCCTTTATAACATAAACAGTATTCAAACGATTGGCAGCCAATAACAAAATGTCATAGATTACCCATAAATCAGAATGGTAAAACGTATTTATTACCTATAAACACCTTATGAAATATCTTATGTTAATATGATTGATCGGCAATCGTAAATAAGGTATGTAAAATCCATAACACTTTTTATAACGAACGAGACATTAAAGTCTGGAATCCTTTTAGATATCTTTTACTTCTGGCCCTCGTCGATCGAACATAGATAGACAGGTAACTCTTTATAGCGCAAGAAAGGAGTTACAATAATAATTCATGAAACAAGTCGTAACTTAGAACCGATCGCACGCACAATCAATTTGATTTACCACCATTTTGTCAACACATCTCCGCCAAAAGAAAGGCCGTCAAATCGTTAAGCACACAAATGAAACGCATCAAAAGGGGGCTACCATTATCCAAAGTCGTTATTGGACGTGTAAAGATTTACACAATTGGTGTAAAGCAAACAAAAATATATATCGGTCGTCTCCCTCAGCAGTTAAAGGCGAATTATGTCTTTAATCAGCCTCGTGGAGGCTGGTTTATGATAGGCATTAAAGAGCGCCCGTGGGGTCGCTGAACTTTGCCGAAAAGTTTGGCTAATTATGGCTCATAATTAATTGTGTTGTTGTAGTTTGATAGAGGAACAATCCTGTTTGAATTTTTTATAAGTCTTCAGTTTAAATTTATTTCAAAAGTTTTACACAAATGCAATACTCGTATCACTAGAACGACTTGTTTCCTTTTGCAAGACTTGAAACTGAGACCAAAGCCATTCCAAACTTGAAACAAAGCCATTCCATTAGTTTCCCAATTTTAAGCTATCCATATTTCTACCTCGTACGCTGAATCTTCCCTTCCACGCGTTATTATGTCCCTAGCTGCGCCCCGCGATTTTACCCGATCATTTATGATGATGTAATGACAATGATCATTTATGATGATGTAATGATGATTAAAAGTATCCTATGTGTTATTCCAGGATCTAAAGAATCTATACGTAAACCAAAGTTTAATAAAACTCAGGGTGAAAAAGTAAATACACACACTCCCTCATCCTCTCACAAATATTCGCATTTATCATAGAGTGTGACCTGCGGCCCGATTACAGAACTTGGTTACAATCAGATTATCACTTTTTTCATAACAAATTCGACTCTATCGCAAGGCATTAGTGATATCGATACTGACAATCCGATTGAAGCTAACTTATGTGATCGGGCCCCTACTTATTGGAAGAAGGTTCACGCCTAGCATACTCAAATGCATTAAAATTTAATCAAAAGTAATCAATGGCATAACATAAAATCAAAAACAGGCCTCTGCAACAGTGATTTATAACCACGTAATCAAAAACTAAACGATGCAACTATGATGTATCACACATAGGTAAGCTAAATCTCCGGAAGCTCTTGAGATAAGCCACTCGTCTAATTGAAACAATAGAATGCACGTCAAAGTCCAATCCAATGCTTACACTCCTAGCTCCCACAGTCAAAATATGCAACAGAATGTCAAGCATACCACAATACAATATCCATACTGTGACCATAAGTGTCCAAGAAACAAATAGTGTCATTTTTCCAAATAAATCAATATCACAGTGTTGATGAACCAATTAAGAAAAATCAAGAATTGTAATAAGTCACTCAACATAGTTCAGAATTGCAGAAACGATAGCGTGATTATAGGTAAAGAAACACCAAGCTACCAATAGGTAGGGGTGAGTTGCATATTTATGTGCTGAATGATGAAGGTGAAATCAAATACCTTAAAATTTACAAGCATTTCAGTTTCAGTTATTATTTTTGTTAGACTTCTCATTCGAGTGTTGCATTTTCGTGTGAGTGGTTTAACTAAGCCTCTTCACACTGTGTCACTTTGTAGGTGACCTATTACATTACTAATGTAAAATAAAGCGATGGTGTCATATAACGTCATCAAGTTTCCTGTCTAAATGATGTCTAGACCGTAAATATCTAATATTTGTGTGCAGGTATAAAAATAATTACACACACTTACCTACTTGTAAGTAGGTACATACGAGTAGGAAATGTTTGTATTGCTAACAAGGTTCATGTAGTTATGTAGTGGTAGACGGGGTAGGCCTGTTCTACAAGGGTCCACCTGGGAAAGTTTTGTTTGTTTGTTGTATGAGGTAGTGCTGAAACTCTGGTGTCAGAGATTTTCAGGCAACCCGAGGCCTTCTGACATGGCTTAACCTGGGGAAGTAGAGTCAGCTACAAAAGTCACAGAACATTTCTAAGCTTTTATGTTACTTAATCATGCAAAATGTTATTATTATTTATTTCAGATTAAAAAGATCCAGAATTGTGTTACTAACAAACTTACCTATTATACTATGCTAGCAGCTACATACTATAACTCAGGCAAAAATAAAGCAAAAAGTTATAGCTCATGCATCACTTTGACACTAATTACACCAACGGCTTGACCCGCATCAACCCAGCGGCGTTGTCTCTGCGGCGTGTCCCTGCAAGCGGCTCATCAGGGATGCAATTCTTTTCCGTATTATCAGGAAGAAATCATGAAAGAAATTATCAATGCCCGCGTCCGCAAACATTCTTTATGCGCTACAATAATGTGGCAGCCCCAGGAGCACCATGAAACCGTTGTTGCACTGGATACGTAAGGCTTTGTAACCTTTTTGAGTACATTAAATTTCAACCACAGGCTGCACGTGTAAAAGGACTGGCAACATGCCTTGAATAATGTCACTATTACAGGCAGTGCAGCGTGCGAATCTACGAGCCAACATAATTAATACGTTTGCGAATTTTGTCTATGATTGTATATCTCAGGAAATTTTTAACCGATTTTATTTTATTTGATAGGATAGATCTGCAGGACGGTCCCTTGTACATGTAATGAAAATTAGTTCAGTAGTTTCTTAATAAATCCATTAGAAGTCAGTATTTTTGCAAATAATTACTTATAATAGATAGGTCGGATTTGCGGATAACAGACTAAGGACTTCCGGCACAGAATAAATAAGTGCTTCTGTTTTCAAATCTTTCCTTTCTTTCCTAGCTAGGGGATAGAAATTTGTAAAACGTATTCAGGTTGCTTCTATAACAAGAGTCCTAGCATTATTAGAAATCTCGCTAAGTAAGCGTTCATGCTAAAATCATAATAACAATAGATTTGGGAGGTGTTATATTTACGGCACGAAGATAATCATTGCAATAATAACTGCGTTCGTTTGGTGAGTTCAGCAAACAACAAATAGATGGTGTTACAGTCCCCGTAAGATGATTTTAGAGACTGAGGGGAAAATTTAGGTGGCAATGTAGTGGTCACGGCAGCCGAATTGGTTAAAAGCATGTGTCGCGCAGAGGCACGAATGCTGCGGGTTCGAGTGCCGTCCGTGATCCAAATTTTTCCTTTAGAAAATTATCAGATTAGTTCATTGCCAACTTCAAACATCCAAAGTAAGTACCAATTTATAGCAAGTAGGCAAAATAATATTTCACTTTTCCAAGTAAAAAACTTATAGTCTCATAAACAAGGAGAAAAAAGAACTTAACAATGTTATAATTAGACCAAGTTTATAATAATTATTATTATTATCAACGTAAAAATAATAATTGTACATTGAAATTGAAAAGTAAAATTCCATTTCATGTGCCCGTTCAGAGTTCTGTTGAATCTCGCACAGCAAAAGTAAAATTCCATTTCATGTGCCCGTTCAGAGTTCTGTTGAATCTCGCACAGCAAAAGGAAATAATATTTTGGAATCAATCGGTGCTTTGGAAAAGTTACAATTGATAATAGAACAAAATAACTGACTCTACGTAAAGCGAAGATGTAATTTTTTTAATATGAAATTATTTATGAAATGTCACATAACAGAATAAATTATTATGAAGTAAAAAAGAGGTGTCCCACGATCATCAAAACCGGGAAGAATAATCATAGGTTTAGTCGCAAAACGTCACTTTCGCAAATAGTAACGCAGTCGCAAAACGTCCGTTTTGCAGAATTCACTAGTTAACGAAAAAGACAATGACAACAACTGCTACAACAACAACAATGACTGCCATTTATATAATAAGAAACTGGAATGGACAAACAGCATGTTCATGATCATAAGTAGGAATGACTTCTAAGATATCAACCGCCTCAACCATTTTAGAAGAAAGAGAGCACATCACATCAGCCTTTCTCAGCCTAGAACCAAAACTGTCCCTTAAAATGAACAAGAGAGAAGTACCTCATTTTCCTCTCCATTGAATCATCCGAGAGATGACAGTCCGTCCCAATTTCGCAAACGACTCAATTCAAAAGAATAGTACAGAAATATCCGCGGTGCGTTGGCAGCGGCGGGTAGCCTTGACCTATCTACGGTAATTACCTACCATCTATTGGCATTGACGGTACCGAGGTGGTGGAAAGGTTGGTAAACAACTGCGTTAATAGATTTCGACTTTTAACAGGATTGCGGTTAAATGTTGTTCGGTAGGGAACACAGATACAGTCAACAAGCGATATCTATTCTCTCTATGACGGTGGTAGGATATGTATCAATTTATATTCTTACTAGCAATGCCCGCGGCTTTGTCCGCGTGGTCATTTTTATGGGATAAAAGTATTCAATACTTATGTTATTCCAAGACTAAAAGTAAAGGAGGTACGTCAAAAGGAGGCCTCTTTTTGACTTTATTTTAGTGCAATAAAGTATGTAGCTATCTATTCTATACTTATAATAAAGCAATAAGAATGAAAAAGTCTGTACAAAGAAGATAAGAAATATAAAAAAAAGATTGAGAATTTGAGATACCAAGCAGGTGTTACGTGATGCACGAGCAAACAGACAAATAGACAGAGAGACACCTTTTTTTAAATATATATATTCTTGTTCAGTAGTTCTTGTAAATTGTTTATGTCTCCTAGACCAATTTTTGTATGTATCTTCATTGTAAATACTTCTTGTTACTTACTGCTTTAAAGTATATAAATCAAGAAAGCCATGCTTATTATTAGTCATCTTCATCATCATCATCATCATGTCAGTCTTTAGAAGTCCACTGCTGAACATAGGCCTCCCCCAAAGAGCGCCATGACGAGCGATCCTGTGACACCTCCACCCACCGACTTCCTGCGATGGCTACAATGTCGTCGGGGTCTCCCCACACTTCGCTTGCTTGTTCGTGGTCGCCATTCGAGAACCTTTATTTCCCAACGGTTGTTGGTTCTGCGACTTAGGTATATGGCCTGCCCATTGCCATTTCAACTTGCAAAGTCTGAGAGCTATGTCGGTAACCTTCGTTTTCTTTCCTCATTTCGGATTCTATCACGTAGTGAAACACCGAGCATAGCTCTCTCCATTGCGCATTATTGCATTATTATTAGGCTAAAAACAAAAATGTATAGTCGAATTGAGAACCTCTTTCTCTTTTGTGAGATAACGGCGTACGTTTACAGCAGTTACGACGAACGAACGGTCGTCGACATCGTAGACAAGAGAAAAATAATTATCAAAATGATCTGGTCACACCAACTTACGCTAAGTAAGTTTAGTAAAGCGTACTAAGTAACATAATTAGCGGTACTATTATGTATTGTACAGCCGGCCGCCGCACACCGCATCGCTTTGTTTCGCGATTTCCCACGACCTGGCCTAGCAGACGTACATACAGATTTATAGTCTGTATACAGATATGATGTAGGAGAATGGGGATTTGCTGAGAAAGTAGCATTTTAGATATGTTATACTATCGCAAAAGCCGAAAAATTACTATACCAAAGTTGTATAGGAAAATAACTAGCTTAAAAGCTAAAAAAACACGCCTGCCCTGCCAAAAAAGACCTTTTTCCAATAAATTATATAGTGTTAAAATTTGCTTATCAAAGCCTTCAATTGATACCCATGTTGTAAAATTCAAAGAAAAATATTACTTCTCAAATTTGAAAATCTGCCGCCATATTAAATGTTTTCAAAAATATATTATAGCCTATGTTACTTGGGGGGGGTGTAAGGATTGTAACGATACCCCATACGTCTGAATCTGTTCAGGCATTTAAAAGTTATGGTGGAATAAAGAAACTCACATACATACATGAATGCTAAAAATAATACACTCCTTTTTTTGGGCAGTCGTCTAATAAGGGCGTTTCCGCATGCTCCTATTGGGTACTCCTACAGGGACAAGAACGAGGACTAAGATATGCGGGTACTTCCCATCGGATCTCGATATCAGAATTTCTAATTAACTGATCTCGCTCGGCTTTCGCAATAGATCTCGAGATCCGTTGCAACTCAAATGAATATTAGATCTTGGTCCCATCGGATCTCGAGATCCTACGCAAGTCAAATGAATATTATCTTTTCTTAACGTCGGATCTAGAGATCCGTTATCTGATGGGAAGAAAAATTCATATACATCTGAGTTGCAACGGATCTCGATATCCGATGGAAACAAAAACAAATGTTAATTTGAGTTGCAGCGGATCTCGAGATCCGATGGGAACGCCGAACGATATCAGTTAATTAGTAATTCAGATATCGAGATCCGTTGGGAAGTACCCAGATATCCATATGCTCCTATTGTGAAGTCATATGCAATAAGTACACTCCAGAAAATAATGAAAAATATATTTTGTTAATGACATCGTTAATCATTTAAAATAGCAAGGTCTTTTTGTTGCTACGCTACGCAATCATCGATTCAAAATCACGATGGAATAAAAAGTATTATATAAAAAAAGTATTATCCATGGTGTCCTTTGACTTGAATGTAGGTGCACTACACATTACACATTATTTGTTCTGTTACATGGGCCCCAAGAGGCCTCATAAAAGTTATCACTCTCAACTGACTCTAAATGAAAATAAGTTAATTTAAAAACAATAAAAGAAAGCTTTTATGCAGTAGCCATATGTCATGATGAAACTTAGTACGGGCTATCACAATTAAATGCGTATACAACACTTCGTGTCTATGCTGTTAACCGTTGAGTTGTTCCCTAATCAGGAGCCAACCCGAAGTGCAGCAACCATGTCATGGTAAAACTTCAAACCGGCTATCATAATAGTATCCGTACACAAAATTTCATGACTGTACTGTTGACCGTTGAAGAGTTCCTTTATCTGGAGCTGTTCCTGGAAGTTGATTAAGGTCATGCTCACCATAAAAATGCATTGTCATCAAAACTGAACCAACTTGCAAAAATTCAAATCCGTAGGATAAGAGGAAGTGGTTCTAATTCAGCTTGCAAGATTTGACCTACACAAACATACATACCTACATAGGTACATACAAACATTGCATGTTAAATAAAAGCTTTTAAAAACACTAGAAGAACCGACATCGGGCTGGCGAAGTTGGTAATAATTATGAAATTAGTTATCAACTGTAATTTTGTAATATTTTTGGGTACCTATTAATATCCATAGCACGAGAACAGGGGCCATAATCAGGACAGTTAGTATGGAAAGACGCAAAATTCTGTAAATATTTGGGGAATTATCTATCACATCGCTCCAAAATCCGTGTCTACGATGCAGATAGTACTAAATAACTATAGGTAAAGGGGACCACTCATCATGGTGAGTGGGGGACTCACCATCTCGGAGTATAATACGCATGCGCCAGGAGGCGTGGTCGCACCTGCACCGGCTGCCATGTTTATTGTGAAGCTCAGCTATTAACTCAATGCTAACCGCTCCTAGAGTATTGATATATAACTATCATTAATTTATTGTTTACTAGCGACCCGCCCGGCTTTGCACGGGTGTAATTTAGAAAAAAAGAAGAGAATAATAATAAGTTCTCGCACACTCGACTTTCACTCCATTTGGGGGGTCGGGGCGGCGCACTACGCTCGCCGCCTACCCCCCTCGCTACGTTCTGGTCTCGTATGTTCATATTATATATAAACCTTTCGTGAAAAAATATCTAACTGATAGTGAAAACCACATCAAAATCCGTTGCGTGATCCGTTGCTTTCCACGTCTGTCTATCTGACAGACGTGGAAAGCGACTTCAACTTATACTATGTATTAAAAGTTAACTAATCATTAGACTCACTGCATTTAAGTCCTACAATCTCCATTCTTACATAGGAACTTACAGTACGGCCGATAAGTCGTAGCCACTCTGTACTTCGTGCAAGTGGCTGCGCAGTGAACATTTTTATTAACCGAATGGCGGAATGAGGTGCATCTCTAGCCTAGACCACAGCCCCGTGCACGTCGTCTCATTCCGCCATTCGGTTCCTAAAAATTATCATTGCGCAGCCATTTGCACGAAGTACAGAGTGGCCACGACTTATCGGCCGTACTGTATCTAGCTATGGATTAAAATAAATGGATCATGCAACTGACACCGCGGTTCCAGTTTCGAAGAGCTCCCAGTCGCTTGGCCACCCTCGAATTCTTTGTATTTTATGGAAACCTCAGTACGTATAGAAAATAGGCATGGATATAGATAGAAAGAAAAATAACTCTTGTTTGCATACCACATAAAAGGAAACACATCGTACATTGTACATAATGTAACCTAAGATATAGAAATAGCGGTAACATAATCGGCGGTCTTATCACTTACAGCAATCTCTTACAGACAACCTTTGGATGAACTAAAACATATTGAAAATGAGTAGACGGTGGTGACAACAACAAATGAAAGACAGAAAAGGAAAGATCATAGCAAATATTTATAGGAGGTACAGTTGTAATAAATTCACTTTGCTGAATTTGAAATACTTAGATAGGTTATTTTGTATTACAAAGATAAAAGAGATTAAATCAATGATACGAATTATTATTAGATATCGAACAGTTTTTTTTTTAATTTACGTCTAGTTTGTTTTTGTTTGTCGGATGGGGTAGTGCTGGCCTCTGGAGTCAGAGTTTGTCAGGCCACCCGAAGCACGGAGCGACATAAAACCGCACATAACTTGCGGTGATGCGGAGGACAGAACCCGGTATCATTGAACTCTATCTCACATTAGTAAACCGCTAGACTACCATCGCTCTTTTGTACAGGCATAAATGACAGTAGAGCGACCTGCCCGTCTCCTCATCTCGATTGAATTAGAAGTCGATTAATGAACACGTTCACTAGTCTATAGCAAGGCTGTAGTGGCCGAGCCAGACGCTCAGTTTTTTCGTCCGCAGCGCGTGCCGCGGCAGATGTGCCGGCAGCTGCAAAACCAACCGTTGCACTCGCGAATTTGTAATCATCACTACGTTATAGTAGGTATAAACTGTTTGAAAACAACATGAGCTTTTGTGCAGTTTGTGAATCATTCGTGTTTTCATCAACATATAATAGCCTGACCGAATAATCATAATCAGGAAATCAATCAAGAATAAGGAAGCAATTTTTGGCGGAATCAGGAATAAGTTTATAATTGTCATTTTACTTGCAATACTATAATTTTTCTATTGTCAGTCATTGCTGTCAAGATTTCATAGGACCTTAAACTGTACCTTGTCCCTGAAAAACTACGACACTGGCAAAGCCGCGGGGTGCAGATAGTATAAAATAAAGAATTTCTGCATAGAGGAGATGCCAACCTATACAAATTGAATAAATCTAATGACATTATACCGAAGATATCCCGGACGTCAGCCTATACGAGATCAGAATGGCTCTCGAGCAACAAGGCACTAGGGGAGGACGGAATAACGACAGAGCTACTGAAAGCGGGTGGAACACCGCTACTTAAAGTCCTTCAGAAGCTGTTTAACTCCGTCATTCTCGAGGGTACTACGCCAGAGGCGTGGCACAGGAGCGTAGTGGTTTTGTTCTTTAAGAAAGGTGATAACACCCTCTTGAAGAGTTATAGGCCCATTTTGCTGCTGAGCCACGTCTATAAGCTGTTTTCGAGAGTAGTTACAAACTTTCAGCCTCCCGAACAAGCTGGATTCCGGAAAGACCGTAGACAATGACAATGTCGTCGGTTCATCGTATCTCCCTACGTACCTCGCTTGCTTGTTCGTGGTCACTATTCCAGAACCTAAGTTTAGGGTGTGTTAATGTATAACTTTGTGTAACCGTGTGTCTGTCTGCGGCAGTTTGAATGCTGATGTTATCGAGATGCTTCTTAGCTATAATATGAATATCGTAGGTCCCACACGAATGTACCGATTTTGATGCGGTTTTTTATAATAATAATAATAAACACTTTATTGCACCAGAATTAAGGGAAAAAAATATACAAGAAATAATTTTAAAAACAGGCACAGTGAGCGATCTTATTTATGTTTGATAACTTATGTGATCGAGAAGCTTCTTAGCTATAATGGGGGAAGGGAGGGTCGGAGGGTCAGAGGTTATAATGTTTTTTATTTATGCTTTTTTACACGACTGTCCAAAAAAAGGAGTGTTATGATTTAGCATTCATGTATGTATGTTTGTATGTATGTGAGTTTCTTTATTTCATCATAACTTTTAACAGATTTAGACGTATGGGGTATCGTTAGAATCCTTAGAGACCACCCCCTCGAGTAAAAAAAGCCTTTTTTTTAAAAAAAAAAACGATATTTCTCCATTAGGTATGGCTCCATTTACAAATTCGAAAAAAAAACTTAGTATTTTACAACATGGATATCAAATTGAATGCCTTGAATAAACGTATTCGAACAGTATATAATTTATTGGCATAAGTTCTTTTTTGGCAGGGCAGGCATGTTTTTTTTAGCTTTTAAGCTAGTTATTGCTTTTTATTTTTTATATTGTCTTATCCGTTATTTCTCTTTCCGTTATTTATACATCCATTTGTGGGATACATGTTGCCTCGACTCCTTCTCAGGATGTCTACATCAACCATTACAGTATCCATGGGGGCCATATAGAATTGAGGTCACAATATGCACGCCCTTGATGCACGCCTTCACATTCAGAAGTACCAAAGCCTGCAAAGGTAAACCACGGCAACGTATCAACACCTAGCTCAAAAAATAAATCTACTTATTCCTACTAAAGAATGTAGTTCCCTTTGTTCTTAGGTTATTTGACTTTTTGTTGCGCGCGAGTCATGTAATTGTGTATAACTGACTGCGTCACTTAGGTTGTGCATTTTCCGCTATAATCACAGTTTCATTTTGCAAGTCGTCTGCAGCTCTCGTGGGCAATAACATGAGTAGTAGTAGTGTCCGGGTGGAGCGGTGGGCAGTGTCAATAAACTTGGCTGGGCGGGCGCGATGGAAATAGCTCGAGACGCCGCGGTACCGATCGCAGATCAATGGGGATACGATAAATGTCGAGTGCTATGATGAAGTAAGATGTCACATGAAAATGAGTTATGGTGAAGTAAGGATATCAGAGGAAAATTTCGAGTGTTGTTTTGATAAAATGACGGTGGCGAAGGAAATTGCTGAGTGTTATGATAAAAATAAGAATGGAAATGAGCAATGGAAGTAGCTCGAGACGTTGCTGCGGACTGATAGCAGATCCATGGTGATACAGAGAATTTCTTGTGTTAAAATTCTGATGTGAGGATGTCGGAGGAAAATGTTGAGTGTTTAAAGAAAGTGAGGATGCCCGAGAAAAACTTTAAAGATTTCAAAGCAAATTATCGAGTGCTGTGATGAAATTTAAAATGGAAATAGCTCAAGACACCATTTGCAGGCTTAAGAAAAACGGATTACGGGAATACGGAAATTATCTAGTGTTATGATGAACTAAGGATGTCAAGAGGAAAATTTCGAGTGTTTAATGAAAGTGTGTTTTCCTCGAGCATCCCCGAGAAACTTCAAGTCTGAGAATTTAAATGTCAAAGGAAATTGTTGAGTCGTATGAAGAAATTAAAAATGAAAACAGGCAATGGAAATAGTACGAGACGCCCCGATACGGGGTTGATAGCTTATCTATAGGGATTCGGAAATTTGTCGTGATTAACCAAGGATTTCAGATGAATATAGGGTATTTGATGAAAGTGAGGATGCCCGAGAAAAATTTCTAGTCTTATGATGAAATTTAACAATAGAAATACTAGAGTGTTATTATGAATACATTTTAGAGTGTTATGATGAATTTAGGATGTCAGAGGCAAATTTCGAGTGTTTTATGAAAGAGAGGATGCCCGATGTAAACTTCAAGTCTCAGGTTGAGGATTTAAAGATAATTGTTGAGTGTTATGATCAATGGAATTAGGTCGAGGTGCCGCGGTATCGATTGCAGATCAATGGGGATAGGTACCAAATCGAGTGTTGATATCAGAGGAAAACAACCATAAATTAAGTATACAAAACAAACATTTCAAGTATTATGATTAAATTAAAAATGTGCTTTAATATGTTGTATTTATATATGACATGAATCATGAATTTCCATTATACTGAAAGAGTAGGTAACTGAGCAATTTAGACAGATTATTTAGTACCCAACCAGTAATAAATTATTTTAATTCTTATCGCCGCTGACTCTACCACTTAACACCAACTCCTTCATCCGTAGAGTCCACAAAACAAGCCACCATCAAACGCTCCAACCTAATCTGCCAACCATACCCTACTTTTATTCTTTTTCGTCCCTAAGAACGCATTTCAGATTGAGACATTACAAGCTACACCGGGGAGTGGGTGTCGAGTTTCAGAACAGAGTATGCGTGAATTTTCATAAACATCGCTTATTACGTGTCCTGGCAGTTATGACAGTACCTATATAAGTGTTGTAACGGTTACGACAGTAAGTGTTGTGTTTGCAAAAAACGTTGAAATTGTATAGTGGCCACAGATGTAGAAAACGAAGATTTGACTTAGGTTAGATTATAACGGTGAGCAAAATTCATTGAAACTGAAGGTCAGATGATAATCGAATGTCCCTGAAATCATTCATGCCTTTGAAACATAAGCGCACGGGAAGGCATAAACGGTGGAACTATAATTGTTCAGAATAGCACTGTACTAGAAGTTTAAGGCGCTAACTGCCAACCTTTATTAAAGGTGGCACTTGAATATGAAGCAAATAATGGGTATAAAAAATATGGGTATAAATATGGTATAGGTCATATCTTATCTTATCTTATTATTATGACCTCGTTTAGGACTAGCACCGAAGAGAAAGCTTTGAGGTATGAGGATATGAATTAGAGGCATGCCATTTGTAAAAGACTGCCGAAAGAGTGTAGAAGAAGAGAGTAGTTTTTTTTTTTTGTAGATTTTGTTTGCTCATATCTCAGGGATTTCTTTACCGATTTGGAAGATTAGTTTATTTATTTGAAAGGATATACCCCCTATAAATTTCGACAAAATTGGCTTAGGGGTTGTTTCAGTGAAATATTTTATAGTTTTTTTTTTGTAATTTAGAACATACATTACAGTAACTTTTTGGTTGTACTCCTTCTTTACAGCTCCTCTATGCACACCGTAAGTATATTTCGTAAACAGAAAACAACGTAATCGTTTCCTACATTCATGCAGTATTAGCTTTCAATAGATATTTATGTAATAGGTAGGTTCGAAAATAATTGAATCCTGACAATGTTTTTCATAACTTTGACTTGTTTATAGCACAAATCACATTTTAAATCTGCCACCATTACTTTAAATGTTGAGGATTACAAACATATTCATAACATCAAAACGTCATCAAATTCTGAAAACAACGCACACTCGCTGTGAATCTAAAAAAACCGGGTCACAGGTACACTCAGTATCATAAATTAATGTGCGATGGCGAAAAAGACCGAGAAAAGCCGATGCATCCGTCGACGCAACTTTTTATCCAGCTGTCTTCAGTTCGTGGAGATTCAAATTTACAGTCTTAATAAATTAGTTAACCTGTAATTCGTCTTTATGCGTGCTCAGATTTTAGACTCCTGTCCACCACCGTCGTTATTAACATGTCTGTTGATAACGATCTCAAAAAGAGTTTCCATAGATTGATGAGCAAAATAATGAACATAAAATATTTTATGAGTACGGTTGCGATGAAAGTAAAATTATGGAACGGTCGAACGAAACCAATATATAAAATCTTTTATAACGAAAAAATATATTTGAAGGCGGCTTTAGTTAGAATTGCATTCAAATCCATTCATTAATTCCTGGCATATTTCCGTACGTCCAGACAGACAGGGCTACCTGCGAAATACTTGCGTCTCCGATGCACCCTTAACGAGTGTGGTATTCGACTGTTTTCGCTTTCGTTTTCGCGTTTCCACCGAGACGATTGCGCTGAAACGGTATTTTGCAACCAAAATACTTTGACACGACGTAAAAAACCGAGCGTTCTAAATTTAAAACGTCTGGAGTTGTGACCGAGCTGGCATTTCGAATATGAATATGCAACTGGGAATAGTCGTTAATGAATGAGTTATTGTTTTTGTTGCATAAGTTTTTTGTGGTGATTGTACTTGCCAGAGTGAATAAGTGTGATTTATTTGTTATACTTTTTTGTTTTTATCTTCAAATTTATTATAGTAAGTACCTATTAATAAAATTCAGCTTTAGATAGGAATATTTCATACGCTTAAGCTCAAGCTTGCTTTTAATAATGGTGTAATGAATTTATATGAGCTATTTTTGCAGTAGTTTGGGTTTTTATTAAACTGCTTTACTATGTACTGCTTTTATTGCTGTTATATGCTAGAATTAGTCCACTATTTCACTTTATTGTTATGTTTAAAATCATACTTAAATGTACTATACGACCGTAGATATAGGTAAAGTATTCTGTTAACGGCCAAGTACTTGTCGGACATGCATAGACTTAGTTTTGTAGCCAGAATGCCAAGCTATCTAACTATGAAAGCCGCATCGCAATCAGTCCAGTAGTTTTTACGTGATATACCAACAAAGTTGGTCTAACTTGGTCAGGTATACTCGTATCTCGTAAATTAGTAAATTCTAGATAGACGTGATAATATTGTTAATACATTCGTAATATGCGCTAATACCCAATTTTGTTTTTTTTTTTTTGTTTTGTGGGACACGCAACTCAAGCAAAAGTGTCACTTTAGAGCGGAATATTTCGTAAACTGAACCGGAACGGATTATAATTTATAAACCTATTCAGTGAGAAACCTTTAGGAACGGAAACTCAAAATATATATTTTTCTCTTTTATTTTATCGATAATATAGCGATTAAATATAAAAATATGTATACATGTACTCGTATACGTACCAAATTTCAGCCATATAGTGTTAAAGTATCTGTACTAAATAAAATGGCTGTCACTTACATACCACACAGACGGACGGACAAGATGAAAACCGAATCCTTCTTTGACGACAAAACCCTAAAAAAGTTTCGAAATAGCTACATAAAACTGAAATAAACAATACCTATCACCTTAAATTTCACTCTTCTACAGATTTATTTCGTGTGTCACATCATAAGTCATAGACTAAGCAGACTATCCATACAGATGAGTCACTCTTCTTAAGAACGGACCATTCACTAGTGAAGTGATTAACGATTACTCATGTGAATGATCATAGCTTCTGATTAAATTGTTAGATCCTATGTTTATTTTAGTTTCATCGGTTCTTTAGATGTATATGTTCTAAGATACATGAGGAAAAGTTTAATTATTTGATCAGATACCAAAACCGATGTGTGAGGTGCGTGCGGGAGTGTTTATTTTTTCTTTGTCATGTCAGTAGGCAAATGGGTCAGTTGTCCGATTGAGTTGTTTATCTGTTCTTATATTATCTGTGGTTCTTATTGTGGTGTTGAGGTGTTCATGAATTTAATCGTTTTACATAGGCTATTTTCGGATTGGCTTGAGGGCGTTTTGGGGAGTTTCGAAATGTACGTTTTAACAAGCCACCATTAGTTGTAATAATTTGAACACTTTTGCAATATTTTGCCATTTACTTTCCCAACTCGAACAACAAACGAACTTATTCCCTAAGTTATAAAGTGGCATTTCCTATTTCATTTTTAACTGTCATGTCATTTTGTCATGGAAAACGAACGGTGATCGTAAAAATATTTCATGACACTAATTTTGCCCACAAAATTCCAAACCGAAAGACAAAGGTGACGTTTGCGTTTTTATCCGTGTACGGCGAAGCAAGCGAAGGGTAACGAGTTTAAAAGTCTATGTAGGTATGAATATGGGTATGTGGATGTTTCACCATAGCGTCGCCCCTATTGGTCCTATTTTTACAAGCGTGGTATCAATCGATTAGTCTTTAGGTACAGAGTGTCATATGCATTTTTTTAAACCCTTCTATTGCGAAGCATATTGTATTCAAACTAAAAAATTGCTCCGATTTTGACAAGAAAGGTATCAATCGATTCGTCTTCATTTTTTTTAGAATAGAATAGAATATTATTTATTCACATAAAATAGAGTAAGTAATTACAATATTACGGTCTTAGTATTTTAGAGTATCATGTATTTCGTCATATGACAATAACATGTGAATGTTTGAGTCAAAATAACTCGTTAATTGAGTAATAATTGTTAGAGCTGAGGTACAACATTAGGTTTTTCTTAAAAAGCTTATTTGGTAGGCGTTATAAGTCTTCCGGTATTGCATTATATACTTTAATGCACATAACATAACATTGCTTCTGGTAAAAAGTTTATTTGGAGCTATGCTGTATACAAGTTTGTTCGGGTGTCGAGTATTTCTTGGACACATTTCTCTAGCTGTTTTAAAAAGTACCCGGTTTTTAAGAACGAAATTTGCTAGCTCAAAAATATACATGCAGGGAAGTGGAAGTATACCTAACTCACTAAATAGAGGCTTGCAAGATTCATACGGTTTTTTCCCACAAATCGCTCTAATGCATTTTCTGGTGTCTTAGGTTATTTTACCACGTTTATTATTAAGTCAGTTTCTTGTTTGTCTGTCGTTCCGGGTGGAATCTTGCAACTTAAATTTTGAGCACTTCTCGTTAGGTAATAGGTATCCGGTTGAATGAAAGAGGTGATCCGGCAAAGAACCTAAGTCGACATGGCCCTTAGGATTAGAAAGCTGAAGTGGCAGTGGGCTGGTCATATCTGTCGAAGGACTGATAACCGTTGGCGTAGACATGTTCTTGAGTGGAGACCGCGACTCGGTAAACGTAGCATAGGGCGCCTTGCAGCTAGGTGGAGCGACGATATACGCAAAGTGGCTGGCAGCAGTTGGAAGAGAAGAGCCGAAGATCAGGCTCAGAGGTGTGCTTTGGGAGAGGCCTATGTCCAGCAGTGGATTGACATGGGCTGATGATGATGATCCGGCTGAAACTTTCAGGGTAGCGCACAACTCAATGACAATACATTTAATAAATAATAAAAAGAAAACATGGCTTTTAGATTAGTTTTTAATCTACATTTGCTGCTTGTTTTACCCGACTACGGCGAAGCAAAGGAAGGGCTATGTGTTCAAGCTAAAATCTTAGTCCTATCTTAGTCAATTCGTCTTCATCGCAAGAGTGTGATAGGCTATTTTTATCCGTCCGTAAACCGATAGGTTTTAGTTATTGAACTGATGTCTTGTTATCTGTTATTTTTGCCATTAGAGTCAAAACGAACGCTACCTTAGGTACGAGTAACTGTACATTTTAAATATATGTAATAGTATATACGTCGAATGAGGTAGTGCAATCTGTGGTGTCAGAGTTTGCCAGAGCGCCTGAGGCCTTTGGATTACAATCAGGTTGTTCGCAACCGAGATCGAGACGGCAACTTGCCATCCAAATAAATCTTTAAATCTTCCGAAGCACGGAGCGATGGCAAATCCGCATATAGCTTGTGAAATGTATTTTGTTTGGAGCCTAGGATCCATTCCAATGTTGTTAGATTGCAAAGACAACATTATTATAACGCTCGATTACCGTCTCTTTAGTTTGAATAATTATTATCAAAAAATATTTATTACTAGCTGTTCCCGCGGCTTTGCCCGCGTGATAATAATTGTGGAATATATATATGGCTCCTATGTGTTATTTCAGAACCAAAAATATCAATATCTTCAAACTTCGTTCATTTTTTTTTAGAAAGGATATGTGCTGCTGGTCTATAGCTGACCTCTACAGCGTCACCGGACGGTGGGGCGGGCGCAAAAGCGCTCCACCGCAATGCGTGACGCAGAAGGCGCAAGCCAAAGTGAAGTTTTTGGCCACATGCTCAAGGGCACGCAGGGGGTACGAACCTCGGCTTGGGCAGTTGCCATTGATTACTTGGGGAGTATCGAACTAAACACCCCTGGATCTCTACTGCTAGGTAGTGATTGAGGGGGCCCTGATGAAATGGCTGGAGCCCTTTAAATGAATTGCATAACTGACCACCGATTCGGAATACACCTTCGAGAAGAATCGGCAAGAAACTCGAAGGCGAATAAAATCGACATTAATTACGGGACCTTCGACCTCGCATCCGGCGAGGTCGGTGTCTGTGATGGGGTGCCGCGTCAAAGTAGCGGCGAGAGGCATTTTTCATATATTGAATAAACTTCGTTCAGACGTCAAAGGGCTTTTTATCGATTGCTCAACTTCTACTCTTTGGATTGAGACACCAAGTACGCCAGTTCTTAAGTCAAACCCTAAGCATCCAACAGTGAAATCTGCATTGTAATCATTCTAGTTTTTTTTAAGTGATTTGCGAACAAACGTCTTGTTCTGTAGCTTATTTTAAATCACCTAGTTTTTTTTATATATCTTTGTACAGACTTTTTATTACTTACTGATTTATTATAAGTATAGATTACGATAATCATATATCGAATGTAATTATTTAAAAAAATATGTATTGTATCTTCAATAACTTGGCAAAATAATTAAAATCTATATTCAAGTACCATATTTACGAGACTCATTTTATATTTTAGTTTTAATAATAAAATGAGTCTCGTAAATATAGAGACTTTTAAAAATAAAATTAGTCTCGTAAATATGGTAATTGAATAATCAAGAGTAATTTTTAATAGTCATTACGATCAACACAACCAGTGCATTTTCCTTTATAAATACATTAAAAAATACATAATTTTGTCACGATTCGCCTCACATCTGAAATATTTTTGGCAGCAGCAATCCTGTATGATTTTGCGCGCTACAAATGCACGTCTTTATATTTTTACGCAATAATATAGTACGGAAGCTCCGTAAAGTGGGTAATTTGTATCCGAATCGTTGCCAAAGGTGTTGTTATAAATTTTCGATTTAGGTACGATGCCAATGGATTTTATGAGATTTTTTAATACTTACCTATACCTACCAGGATTGACTCACCTGTGACATGTGCCTCTTCTGTGTCCAACGCGCTCTCTCAGTGCGCCTTTAACTATTGGAGACACTTTCTATCTCTAAAGCTAATCTCCTTAGAACGTATAATACACGGCCCAACAACAAAACGTAGCATTTGTAAGAATCGTAAATTTTAAATTCGCAATGTTTTATTTACGGCGAGTTGATTCTGGCGCCGGCTTTTTGACAGTCGGCCTCTTTGCCGATTTCAAACTGTCAGAATCTAATTACCGAACTTTTGGACCCAAATTTCTATCAATAACACTCTTAAGAATAACATTTTTAGGTTTAAAATGGGTTGAAATTTAAGTGGGATTTTGGTAAGGAATATAAAAGTTTTTGTCAGCCATTCTTTTATAGTAGCGTCGGTTAAGTTTTTATTGTTTTTTAAACAAAATGGGGTGTTAGGGTCAGCGAAAAGACGGCGCCACGGCTGTTAAGATTGATGGACTGTGGTTCGACTCCCGATTCCAATACTGAATTAGGTTGAAAACTCATTAGTATTTTTGTTATTATATCTCAATAATCGATTCTTTCAAGTACCGCCATAAGCCGTCTCAGAAACGGGCTGGTTTTTAGGCAATTATTGCCGCAATTGTATAGCCAGCGCAATATTCTACCCCAACATTGTTTCTCGATATTGCAGTAGCTTTTTGACTAAGTGTACAATTTATTGCAGCAATTATCTAGCCCTTTTTGAGTCGTTTTATAATTTGAATACTTAACATATTGTCAGAAAAATTATGGTTTGTTTTTATCCTCGTAACGATTACATGTGTACTAAATTAATAAGTGAAAAAACAGCGAGCCACCCCAACCGATTAAACCATAAAACCATCATCATATCTTGCAAAATGGTAATTTATTATATGTCGCAACTTCTGAAACATTGAGTGGTAAAAAAAAAACAGAAAACAAATACAACATACAGGGCTTTACCATTTACGTTTCGCATGGAGCACGCAACCCGTTCCTACCGCGGCGCCTTTACGGCTCAACAAAGACTGCCAGGTATTTATGTAAATGGCTGAATTCCGAAAATGCCAGCATCCATCGGGCAAAAACAATGAGACGTTGTAAAAAACGTGGGAGGCGAAAGTTCGCTTTTTGGGGTTGTGTCGTTTTGCGCGCGCCGCGTCGAGTAACGTATGACTTTATTGGGCAATGATGGAAATCCAGCGAGTAACTTAAACCAGCTTACCTTTTTACCTGTATGAAATTATTGTGTTTTCCGTAGTTTTTTGTGACAGTCCTGATTAGATCACGATCTCCACGATCTCACCTGAAAGTGAAAAAGTAATTAGAAGTGTCGTATCGTATCATGGGAATATTTACTCGGTAAACAAAAAATCAAAAGAGAAAGAGAAGCTGAGTGCTGCGCGCATGATAAAATGATTGGAACAAAATCTGTTGCCAATTTAATGTTCTACAGTTTTTGTAATAAATGTCAACATCGATGCAGCCATAGAAACCGAGATATTAGCCAAAAAAAATTGCGACCTTTGACATTGAATAACTTATGAAGCAGGCACGAGAATTTTGAGACTTTTGTAACAATTTTTAGAATTCCAAAATAAAGATTTATACAATTTTCCAGCTTATTGTATCTCACTAGCTGATGTATATCTATATCTATCTATCTTCTACCTATCTATCTATACTTTTAATAAAGCAGTAAGTAACAAAAAGTCTGTCCAATGAAGATAATGAGGGTATGTCTTTGTTTGTGATGGTATGTGTGTTAGTGTATGTGTGTGTGTTGTAATTTATTAGAAGTACTAGTTTTAACGCGTGACTTCGTACGCGTGTCTTATCTACATTATTCTGTACACCCTTCATTTTCACATTTTATTTGTTTTGCATGTTTAATATAACAAAAACATGACATTGACATTTAAAACATTGGACTTCAAATTCCTTTTGGACCACCTTAACCCAACCCTCTCGAAAAAAACGAAGCAAGCGCAATTATTCTTACACGTCATGTGAACACACCAATAGTGTGGTTTAAATTGCACTCACAGTGCTGAGACTGCAAACACTGCTAACGATTGGTTTATTTTGGTGGTCAGCATATGCACGCTAACAAATTAAACCGACGATTGCATGCTTATGTCATTTGAGTCAGCTGTTCTGTGAATCTACCTACTGTTGTTTTGTTTTGTTTATAGTTTTCTCATTTCTCTCTTAGTTCTGTTAATTTTTTTTGCTTCTGCTAAAAGAATATAATTATTATTATATGTACTGGCAGTCTGGCGGGTTCAACTGGAAATTTAACTCAGTGGCGTGTATTAGGAGGTTTAAGTCCAATAGTGGAATAGTATAGGTTGTTAATAATAATGATGGTGAATCTCGATAGCCAGAAACATTTTTATAATTTTCTTCAATCTTCAAAGTATCCTACAGTTACAGAGAACACAAACATGGGATTAAAAATGCATTAGTGTTTGTACCTGTGTACGTCAATACCTATAATTATATATATTTTGGAGCTGTTAACTATTAGCGTTGCCATTAATTTTAAGACCCATCGATTTTTTGACCCCAAGAACCTTCAAGCAATATCGATAAATTTAGATCAACTGAATCAATGAGAATCACTTGGAATTAACATTCCAGTAAATTTAATAACTAATACATTCTTATACGCGTAAAAGTTTCTAAACTAACCAAGTAACCCAGATCCTGCAAATCCATATAAGATATTCAAAGCTCCGATTTCTTTGGTATCGGCGCGGGCCAGCTAAAAGGGTCTAATTAGACGTTTTCGTAAATGGCCAAACAGACATCTGTTTTTACCAAAAGCAACGCCATAATCGGTTCAAATCGCTTTGTAATGAACCGATTGTTATCAGTTTAAACCATCAGATGCCGACACGGACCGCTAAGCTTTCTGTGGGGTTGAACTTCTTATTCGAATTACCTTAAAGAGTATCGGCGAAAAAGGTAATGTTATTTGAGACTAGTTTTCCCGCCCGCGACTTCGTCCGCGCGGACTACCTTCTATCGCGAAAAAAACATCCGTTGTTCTTCTAGGATATTAAAAACCAATGCAAAAGTAGGTAAAGCATCAATGCTCTTAATGTTTTTTTGACAGACTTGTTATTACGTTACCATGGCAACCGCTCCTTACAGAGAGTAATCAACATTTTCCAGTTTTCCCGTGGAAACTTAAAAATTTTCGGGATAAAAAGTATCCGTTGTTTTATTCCAGGGTATAAGATATCTCCATTCCAAATTTCATCAGAATCCGTCCTGCCGCTATCGCGTGAAAGCTCCCCAACACACACAAACAAACAAACAAACAAACAAACAAACAGACAACGTTTCACTTTTATATATTGGTATGGATGGGACAGGAGTGTTACAATTTACAATACAATGATGACGAAAGAAGAGGGCTACGAGGGTATTCATTGATTTGTTTCTGACGTGCGTATGCGCCTTTTTATGTAGCCTCACTATATTTAAAAAAATAAATAGGAAAAGGTATCTATATTGTTTAAAATATATAAAACATTGGTTTAGCCAAACACAACATCATTTATCAATGACCATGTGCATTTTAATTCCTTATGCTACGATATTCGCAAAGAAATTAACCGGTAGTATTACTTGATTCAGTAGACTAAGATAGTACAGTACGGCCGATAAGTCGTGGCCACTCTGAACTTCATCCAAATGGCTGCACAATGAACATTTTTAGGAAACGAATGGCGGAATGAGGTGCATCTCTAGCCTAGACCGCAGCCCCGTGCACGTCGCCTCATTGCGCCATTCGGTTCCTAAAAATGATCATTGCGCAGCCATTTGCACGAAATTCAGAGTGGCCACGACTTATCGGCCGTACTGTACCTGTGCGTAGGTAGGAAATAAATATATCTACTAGAAAAAAAAACAATGTAGGTACAACCTAACATTCTGTTCCTAAAAATGTTCATTGCGCAGCCATTTGCACGAAATTCAGAGTGGCCACGACTTATCGGCCGTACTGTACCTGTGCGTAGGTAGGAAATAAATATATCTACTACAAAAGAAACAATGTAGGTTGTAGAACACATCAACATACTTAGAAAACTGCAGAACTACAATGAGATAAATTTAAAACTGGAAGTGGAACCGTCACGAAAGCTTTACTTAACACAATTAGAGCCAATTACATTAAGGACAAGAACAGTTGTAACAGCTAGTCATGCCGAATACAACCTTTGGCTTGTAACTGTGAAATTAAATGCTCGTATCACCCGAGCCAGAATCGCCACAATTTGCATCGCTATGCGCCAACACCTCTAATTGCGGCAATTCTAGCTTCACCTTTTAACCCACTTGTACACCTTCTTTGGATTCCATCCCATTGTCATGTCTGATTACTATTCCACTCATACTTTCATCATGTACACATTCGAGTGCTTTCAGTTTTTGTCCCTTTTCTACCTAATGTTTATTTGTATCTCTATCCTACTTATTCCTCATCGTTTCATCAACAGTAGCTGAAGTATCAATATGTATTTGTTCAGTTTTAGAGCTGTCAAATGTTTGTATAACAAATGTTTCGGTGCTTTTTGATTTGTGAGCCGACATTGGTCGGTATTTGGAAAAGAATTTGGTTATTGGTTCAATTGGTGTGGGTATAGTACATTCTTTTTGTTTGGAATGATGACTCTGTTACGGTTTATTTTGATTCGGTTATATGCAATTTTTTTGTCTTGAGACGACATTTCTTACCAATCGCCGTTATATTTTTGAGCATTTTGTGGTTAAATTAAAAAAATAAGTGATTAACTGGATATTTATCGAGACCTCAAAATTCATATTATTATTTTAAGAAATCACTTTTGGGTCTATGAAAAAAAATGCGTGATTCTGAAGGAACCTTGTTGCCATGGCATCAACTAAGGTGCGGTATGGTAATTCAAAATTGTTCTCATCCTTGCGTGACAACCCTGGATGACCTCTAAGCCGAGTCATCGAACCTTTGAAATGTTTCCTAAAACGGTTAATGTCCCGATAGGGTTGCCAGGTTGAAACGGAGACAAGACTGTCATGAAACTATAGCTGTTGATTTAGATCCGTTAAAATACAATTATGTCTATACTTACCTACTCCTTATTAAACTCAAAAAATATTGTGACAATAAAATAAATAATAAAAAAACACTAAATAATAATAGGTAGGTATATACTATATTGCAGTTGCCAGTAATAAGAATAAATACGTTAAACTAGCCGCGCCCACGTGGATTATGATGACGGATGATGACAAAAAGTAGCCTTTATGTTAATCCATGATATAAGCTAACCTGATACAAAATTTCATCCAAATCCGTTCAGCCATTTGAGCGTGAGTAACAAACATACACACACACACACACACACACACACAAACACACGCACACACACGTTAGGCCACACTTCTAAAGAAAGGTGGCGCTAATCGGTATTTATGCATTTTATTAACCGACTTCACAAAAGGAGACGGTTATATGTTTGATTGTATATACGTATGTTATTTTTATTATTTTTTGTCGTTTTGCGTGGACAGTCAGTTCTAATGTATAGAATTCTGCGTACGAAGTTTTAAGAGACTTGTTAAGAGAGTATTCGTATTTAAAACTTTAAGCTCTGATTGGCCTGTTTACGACAGTGGCTACGCTTCTTTGATATATAATATCCATGTAGAGGTTCGTGATAATATCAGTGTGATGAAATCAAATATAATAATGCATGCTAAAAATAATATTAATGAGTTTTGTAACATACTTCAAACTTGTAATGGTTTAGATAACGAGTGATTGTGGATGGAAAAGTCGACAACAGAAACTTTGACTTCAGGACTTTCGGAACTTCGGTTGTAGTTAGGAGACAAACATACTAAGAGTCCCCACCGCTCTAAGGTAAGCCCTAAAGGGGGGGCGGCACAAACAAGTTCCCGTTTTTTATTTATTTGCTTATATAATGAAACCTGATAAAATTTTCTACTTTGATTCTATATACTTTTTACCTATTCCCAATCGTTGCCTAGCTATAAGCTCAGAAAAAGGTCGATTTTCAAAAATGAGGTTCTTACTCCACGGTTTTTTTACGGAAAAAGCGCCCCGAATTACTGAGTCCTAGCTTGTACTATTATTTATTCTGTAGTCTCAAGCTGAACATAAAGCGCAGACACCCTACAGTCGCTCACGCGATCATCATCTCTAGTCAATCAAATTAGTGGATTTCAACGAAATTATGCCGAAACCCGCTACCACGCATGCCCTATACATAATTTAATCATTTTTTACGAGCCTGCGAGAATACACTTTATGTAAATATGTTAGGATTGAAAGGAAAGAGACGTACCTGTGAGAATTCATCATCAGCCAGTACTCGTCCGCTGGTGGATGTAAGCCTCTACTAATGCACGCCACAGGTCCTCCGCCCTCCTCATCCATTTTCTGCTAGCCGCTTGTCGTCACTCCACTGTGAGAATTACAATATTACAATGAATTTTCAATAGCATGCGAAAATTTTAGTTGAATAGAAATAAATATTGGACATAGCATAAATAATATATATAACTTTGCTGACATATTTTCATCAATAATTACCTATCCCCTACCTAAATCCTACGTTACTTTTTCACGATTAAACGGCTGAACCGATCTTGACGAAAATAGGCATGGAGGAAGGACATATAATATTTGTTGTTGCTATAAACTCTAGTCCAAGATATGGATGAAATCGGGGGCAAAAGCTAGTTAAAACTATATTGAGATGTTTAATGATCAAGTTTGTTTGTTTGTCGTATGAGGTAGTGTGTGGTAGGTTGTGTGCTCTGGTGATGGAGTTTCAGGCCGCTCAGCCTAGGACCGAACCCGATATCGTTGGACTCTAAATTACATGCACTATTGAACCGTTAGACTACCATCGCTCTAAATAATGTCCAAGTAAATTGCTTTGCTTAAATAGCTTGTATTTTTCTTATATTGCATAGGCTTGCACTTTACCACTTTGCCCCTATTTTCATATTTTGAGCAAAAATAGTGAATTCTTCTACTACGTTTGATGTCATCACTACGTAAGTACTTATAAATTCAACCCATGGCATAAAATCAAGTAAGTAGGTATGTTTGCAAAAATCAAACAGAAATCTAAAATGAATAGATAAAATTTAAAAATGTTTTTTTTTTCTAAATTAAAATATATGGAATTACTTAATGCATTTTATATGTACTAACAATATTTCGTCAAAGATTATTAAGCCCAGCCATAAATACTAATTTAATAGTCCGTCGTTGCATTATTGTACAACTTGGACACGCAAAGATTGCACATCTACATGCATGCCGAAATTAAGCATGCATAATTTATTTCGCAACAGTTTGTTGGACATTTTTGAGATATTTTTTATCGATTTTGATAGCTTTTGGAAATACGCCAATTTTGGATTTGAGTCAGGGTTATGATAAGATGATAAATAACAGCAGTCGTAGTATGTTTAATATGTTGATTTTGTAAGATTCTAAGAGATTTAGAAAGTTGCAGATGAAGTGACAACTTTTTACAATTATCACCATAAAATAACATCCTAATGATTATTCATCTAAATCATCTTCGTAGGTTTAGAAATGACTTAGAAATAATGGGTAGGCTATAGACATCCGGAACCGTCGTTGAGGGATGGGAGTGGGGGGAATGGAAGGGGAAGGGGGGAAGTTCTCCACAATCCCCTCCCTCGTTCCAGGACTCACTTAGTTTATGAGATAGGGTTGACTATAGAATCGAGGGGCAGGAGTTGGGGGGAGGGTGGTAGTAGGGGGGTGGGGGTGGTAAAGGGCTACCCCCTAGTACCCCTCCCCCCGCGGAGATGCTTAGTTTAAGCGATATTTCAGTTTTAGGCAAGCGCCAAAGTTAACTTATGGCTGTTTGGTCGCCTAAAACTGTTTTTTTTTTATGTACCTACTACTATTGTACTAAAAAATTCATAACTCAAAAACTATGCATTTCCTCGACAGGGGGCCTTCCCTTCTCCCTCTTCCCCTCCCCTTCCTCTAACGGATGGCTATAGTTTTACCGTACCAATGAGTTGTAGGTAGGTACTTAGCGTCATTTCTAGAGTTTTTTAAAAGTACCTGTAACAAAACTTTTTCTGACTTTGAAAATATACCTATTTAGGTATTAAGTAGGTACAGCATAGTTAGGTAACTTTTTTAGAATTCCACTAAAGCTCACAGTTATTATAATATAAGACTAAGCTGCCGCTCCATGTGGCTAAAAAAAATATGAAAATCAAACTAATCTCTAATTGTTGTCATGGCATGGCAATGACAATCGACTGACTCGGACTCGGTCCCACTTCTCCGAATATCATAATAATTTAGGTGAACTTAAAATAAACGCGCTTAGTTCGCGTCGGTGCGTCTGTTTGCGCACGCGCATCGTTTAGAAACATGCGCGGGGTTGCCTCGCATACGCGCCGCGCTCTAACTGTATATGGACCGCGCCAAAACGGGCGCCGCGAAAAAACCCGACTCCCGAGACGAAAGGAAACCCGAATGCAGCAAAAAATATAGGGATGTGGAGCCTGCTAGGAGCACTGTATCGACTGATTTTAATCCAAAACGTCGATCAGAAAATCTTAAAAATGGAGTGAAGTCGTTCCTTAAATGCAGTAGGCAACGCACTGAGCTTTCCTCTGGTATCCTCTGGTATCAGATGATCAAAGGTGTCAGAGAACACTAGAAGTCTGCTAAATTATTTCAACCCGGAGATATGTGTTTGGATTTCTCAATAATAGGCTATTTGACTTATTCTAGAAAATATAATATATTCTTATTATAAAATGTAAAGATCGATTAAAAAAATTACTGCCGCCAAAACGATATATTCCCAACTGCCCCATTAACGTCCCCATCAATGGGGCCGATGGGAATTTAAATTCCACAAAACACTCTTTCTGTCATGGCGGCGGTCATGACGTCACATTCAAATAAACAAGGGGTTGCGATATATACTCTAGTAAAATAGATTCTGTTTTCGGGAAGTGACGCAAAAATTACGTCACGAGGCCTACTATCAATCATAGAGCGTTTGCGATCACGTGACCATGCAATCAACATTATAGATGTTTAAAGTAACTTTTTTTTAGGTAAGCAGCAGTCTGGGATATATTTTCACTACAGTCAAATACTGAAGAGACTGAATTTTGATAGCAGCTTAAAAATATACTTATATTAACAGTACCCCGCGGTTTCACCCGCGTTGATAATGATGAAAAGTACGAATATCCATCGTCCGAAACTTTTTTGCTTACCATCATTTTTATACAGGCGTAAAACACTGCCCCCGTCCTTGTGTACTAAATGTTTGTCGTATGAGGTGGTGCTGGTCTCTAGTGTAAGAGTTTTTCAAGCTGCCTGAGTGCCTCTGACATGGGTTTACGACTGCTATTAATCGATAGAAGCCGGGATCGACAACTTTACGTGCCCTCCGAAGCAGGGAGCGATGGAAAGCGGCACTTAACAAAAGTCAATTTATTGAGAAAAGGCAACAAAACAAAAACAACAAAAATTTGTGTGGAGCACCTGGTTCCTAAACTAGGCTAAAGACCCGTGAGATAGGAACCAGTATAATTCGCACTAGTATACCGCTAGGCTACCTTCGTTACCATCAACATACTAAATGATATGCCATCAATACATAGACAGCACACCGAATGCCTACCTACGAACTTTTTCCATCAATACAAAATAACGATCAAGTATTATACGAAGGTATCGATCGCAAAGCCTCCATCCCTACGCAGGCCGGCGCGCCTGCGCTCGCGTCTCGTAGCGTAGTAACGCCCCGCACCGCGCGCCCCGCACCCGGTGGCGCATGCGTACTACGTACTTTTTTCGCTCGCATGGCGACGTAAACAAACCAGGGCCAATGTTGCCAGCTCAAGGCGTTTACCACGAAACTACGCTAACATTTTTAAAAATCATTGATTTGGTTTAGTTAGCTTCATTATTTAAGTTTTTTTTTATAATTAATCATGATGATGGTTGCCGGTTGGTCTAGTGGCTAGTGACCCTAGGAACGAAATCAAACGGTCGCGGGTTTGAATCCTGCAAGGTGCAATCATTTGTGTGATGAATTTTAATTTGTGTTTCATACGTTTTTAGAAGTTTTATTTACAATACGACCACTGCCATTCTAAAAACAGAAGACCACGTGTTGCCTAAACAACTTGTTTGCAAAAATGAAAGTGATCGCGCGACACTTAGTCTTGAGGGCACCATCATTGATACGAGTAACTAGTTAACTACATAAATATTTTGTTTCAATAGGTACTCATCATAATATCAAATGAGACATCGAAATATTATTATTGGGCTACGAAACAAATATACTTTTCAGGTCTCAGCAGAGAGTTTTCGCAAAACAACCTGCGAATTATTTAATGGCGACACTGGCCGGGAGCATGCGCATGCCAGGGATGCGACTTGTGTTTGTCGTAGGCTTTTTGTTCTCAGCTGCTGGGTAATGTTTATAGAGTTTATAGGATTATTAATTTTAATTTATTCATTGGACGCTCTTAAGCGGTGTTTTAAATATGGCAATAAGATTATTGTGGTTAGAAGATTTGAGTCATTATTTTTTTAACTGTTGTAGCCTATTTTATATTTTTATGAAGTTTACTTTAAGGACTTTCGGCGGGAAACGAAATCGAGATGGTTGTTTTGCTTTGTTTTTTTTTCTCAAATTTGTTTTTTTTTTTCAAGTGTTAATGTGAATATTAACTATTCTTGCAACGAGTGTGGGCAAATTATACAATCGCGGAAATACGTACCATTTCGTGTTCTCTCCGGAATTCCCTAGGAAGTTGCAGTAAAGCTCCACCACTCCTCTACTGAATCGTGACTTGACTAAACTTTTGACTACCTGAGTGACTGGGACGCGACATTAAAATAAAGAGATTTAATATCAAATAATATTTAAATATTTAATATCTCTTTACTTGACACTAACTAAATGCTCTAGTCATGAAGAGACAAAAAATAACAAAAAAAGTTTACTTTAGAGGAAACTACAATTTTAATGAGTTTAATGTATTAAAGTAAAGGATTTGAATCACAGAAAAAACGATCTCATTCTTTAAAAGCAATTATTATTATATTAACTAAACCTAATCTCACGAACTGTAGGCAAGGCGTTCGCCGTCGTTCCCAAACCGATGGCAACATTACCACCTTGTATGGCAATGCCGAGAATGTTCATGTTTAAATAATGTACGTATATATGTTTAATAACTCCAAAACAAAATACAAAACACTAGTTAACTCAAAACTATAGGCCAGTTATTTGGTCACGTGTTGCTCAAGCAACAAGTATCCAAATACCTCTTTATATATTTTAACACGACTGCCCAAAAAAAGGAGTGTTTGAGTTTCTTTATTCCACCATAACTTTGAAATGCCTGAACAGATTTAGACGTATGGGGTATCGTTAGAATCCTTACATCCCCACGAGTAACATGAGCTACAATATGCATCAAAAATACCCCTAGGGGTACTAGAGGTGCATAGTTGTCCTGCTAGTACCCCTGGGGGTACTTCGCTGGGGTACTCCTGGTCCTACGGTTCACAACCATGTATCAAAAGTACCCCCAGGGGTACTAGAGGTGCATAGTTGTCATAAGCAGAGTAGTCTAAAATCTATTATTCTATTCTATTAAAAAATTTTTTTAGGTAAGCAGCAGTCTGGGATATATTTTCACTACAGTCAAATACTGAAGAGACTGAATTTTGATAGCAGCTTAAAAATATACTTATATTAACAGTACCCCGCGGTTTCACCCGCGTTGATAATGATGAAAAGTACGAATATCCATCGTCCGAAACTTGTTTGCTTACCATCATTTTTATACAGGCGTAAAACACTGCCCCCGTCCTTGTGTACTAAATGTTGTCGTATGAGGTGGTGCTGGTCTCTAGTGTAAGAGTTTTTCAAGCTGCCTGAGTGCCTCTGACATGGGTTTACGACTGCTATTAATCGATAGAAGCCGGGATCGACAACTTTACGTGCCCTCCGAAGCAGGGAGCGATGGAAAGCGGCACTTAACAAAAGTCAATTTATTGAGAAAAGGCAACAAAACAAAAACAACAAAAATTTGTGTGGAGCACCTGGTTCCTAAACTAGGCTAAAGACCCGTGAGATAGGAACCAGTATAATTCGCACTAGTATACCGCTAGGCTACCTTCGTTACCATCAACATACTAAATGATATGCCATCAATATATAGACAGCACACCGAATGCCTACCTACGAACTTTTTCCATCAATACAAAATAACGATCAAGTATTATACGAAGGTATCGATCGCAAAGCCTCCATCCCTACGCAGGCAAAATCTATTACTAAAATAAATTGATAACAAGCACAAATTAAAAATTTATAAAACCCCCAGTTTAGACTCTATCTTTTTAAACCTTCTTGGGTCTAGCTAGAGATCATCTCTTAATTAAATATTGAAAAGTGCGTCATAGTAAGAAGTTATAGGTTTGTAGCTCTAATTGAGGTATTACAAAGTACTGTCTTGGCTCAAAAACTCTTCAACATAATGTTTGGATTTTATCCTCACCTCAAACTACAATGTCGAGAAAATTCGAAGGAAAAGCTGGCGCTTTTAATTACCACAAGAATTAATTAAACAAGAATTACCTGCGTTTGCATCGGGTTCGGAGAACCTGACTCACGTATGTGAGTACTGTTATTTATTCTGTGCTCACGACAGTGCATACTTTATTGTTACGGTCGTTACGTTAAATTTATGTTTACGTTGCGACGCATAACGTAAAAAAAACTGTGTCATCATTTTGCGACTAGGTGAGAACGTTGTACTAAAAGATTTATTGATTGAGCTTTTTATTTTCACAGGCTTCAAATTTATTTCGTGACATTATGTTATCTGCACATAAAGTTCCAGTGATTTTCTTAGCTATAAAAAAAATGTTGTATTTTGAAAAGAAAATAGAAATAAATTTGTATCAGGGTAATGTCAAATAATGTGTAAATAATAAATATACTCGTAGTGTAATCCATCCATACCAATATATAAAAGTGAAACGTTGTCTGTTTGTTTGTTTGGGGAGCTTTCACGCGATAACGGCTGGACGGATTTTGATGAAATTTGGAATGGAGATAGCTTGTATCCTGGAATAAAACAGGTTATTTTTTTATCCCAGAAAATTGTAAGTTTCCACGGGAAAACTAAAAAATGTTGATTACTCGCTGTAAGGAACGGTTGCCATGGAAACGAAATAACAAGTGTGTGAAAAAACATTCAGAGCATTCGTGCTATACCTACTTTTGCATTGGTTTTAAGTATCCTAGAAGAACATAGGATGCTTTTCTTCGCGATAAACTGTAGTCCGCGCGGACAAAGTCGCGGAAGGGAACCCTAGTATCTAAAATTTGAATAATCTCAGCTTTACTGTTATTTATTCTGTGGCATCAGGCATAAAATTCTCGTTGTATTTTTTGCGTGATGCTATCAATATTGCTACAAGGCTTGTTTTTTTGAACTGTTCCATTTCTTGATTTCATGACTGCGCCATTATGAAGTGAAATACAATTGAAACTGTATATAAAGATATACTATCCTTTCACTATTCGTAAATTCCTAATATACGATCACTTCACTTGGAAGAAGCGGTAATGTATGTACAAAGCCGATAGCCTCAATTTATCGCCAGCATTTTAAAGCTTCCATTTATAACAAAATAATAAAAAACAAACCACATACACCATTATGATTGAAAGATGTTTTTATATTACTGAATTATTACATATAAGCAGTTAAAGTTTTACGACGGACCTCGGACCACCGGCGGCTCGGAATGAAGACATTTCAGAGTTTCACCTTTAATAATATTAAACGGGTATCGACATCTCTGAAGACTATTAAGGAGGGTAATAGAGGAGCTTGTGTTTAATAGAAGTAGAGATAGAGACCTTTAGACTGCCATAATGCCGTGTTAACTTCGTGAACGTCATCATATAACACAGATTATTGAAGAGGTTTTAAATTTTAATAGTAAATTTCAATGGCATAGTACTTTTTCGAGCATGTTTCACTTGGTACTAGTCAAGATTTTGCGTAAGAGAAATTCAGGCATTTTCAGAGATAATATAAAATGCTGAAAAGGAAAGGAATTCTTTACACAGGGTAGTGTCCCAGGAAGTAGTGATAAGCCTGAGGTAGAGCACTTCCAGGGGCACTAGAAAAAGCTCACCAGAATAACCCCCATATAATAGATGTACGGAGTTTTTCATATTTTTTTTTGCAGTACTTAATAGTATTCAGTTGCATTTTTGTATGTTGGTATTCCAGTAGTGTAGTCATCCTTTTCTAAGAAATGATGCCTTAAAAGTTTTGACGACCACCAAAACTTAAAAAAAAAGGAAAAAATATAAAAATAACAAGTACCAAGGCAATACAATACCATTACACTTCATTGGTCTAAACATACTGTATACTTTTTTGTATAATAACTGAGTGGAGAGAAGAGAGAGTGTAAATAACGCTTACACATTATTTGTAGTGCTACCCAGAACTTTGTATTGCAATAACTAGCTGAAAAGTTAAAAAAACACGCCTGCGCTGCCAAAAAAGAGCTTCTGCCAATAAGTTATATACTATTGGAATGTGCTTATCAAGGTCTTCAATTTGATACCCGTAAATTTCAAAGTTTTTTCTTTCCATTTTGTTAATGGAACCATATTGAATGTTTCCAAAAAAAATATAGCCTATGTTACTCGGGCGGATGTAAGGATTCTAACGATGCCCCATACGTCTAAATCTGTTCAGGCATTTAATAGTTATCGTGGATTAAAGAAACTCACATACATACATACATACATACATACATACATACATACATACATACATACATACATGAATGCTGAAAAACAATACACTCCTTTTTTTGGGCAGTCGTGTGAAAAGAAAGGAGAGTCCGCCCGGGGAAGTACCAGTAGTAGATATTCAACCGACAAGCAATTTAAAGTTTCGGTTTGAAGCGCAATGTTTCCAGCGAAATTACTGGAAATGAGACTCAATAAAAACCAACGTCTCAGGGTGACGAGGGCAGTGCAGCGACGCGCAAGATTTTGCAACCAAAGATCTGGTTGTCATCATCATCCTCATTAGCCTATACCTATCCACTGCTGGACGTAGGCCTCTCCTAATGCACGCCACTGAGCTCGGTCTTCAGCTCTCCTCATCCATTTTCTTGTAGCCGCATTTCGCAGGTCTTCACTCCCACTCCAGTCTAAACGCGGTCTCCACTCTAGAACTCGTCTACCCCAACGGTTATCGGTTCTTCGGAAAATGTGACCAACCCACTGCCACTCCAGCTTGCTGATCCTTAGAGCTGTGCCGGTTACCTTGATTCTCCGTCAGATATCTTCATTACGTATCTTGTCCTTCAGAGAAACTCCAAGCCTAGCTCTCTCCATAGCTCGCTAAGCTCGCTATAAAGTAACAAGGTATAGCAACTTCATAATAAGTTCCAATATTATTATGAAGTCACTATACCTCGACATTAGTCGTGAACACAGAATCCTAATATTATTATTATTACGATTTCTCTGTTCGAGAACCTTTATTAATGCGTACCAACCTCCATTTTTGTAAGAGCTCAGATAATCTATACTCTATACTTACTTACTTTAATATTATAATGAAATACATTTTGTGAGTTTGTGAGATTGTAGAATAGAAAAAGAAAAAAATTACTAGATAAATATATTACTAGATATTTTTCTAGATAAATGTTCTGCAGGCGTTAATGCTAAAATCATATAAATATTAGCTTAGATAATATTTCATTAAATAATTATAGAAGCATACATTTTTCTAGGTATACAACTATCTAGTCTAGATATTTAATATAATCACAGTGCCAATACTTTCACAGTTTTGAACTTATTTAGTTTAGTTTATTGAGGCATTTTGGTAACTGAGTAATAGAGTATTAGACCATACTTGAAAGAAATCGGTGTTTAGCTACTATTATTTATTCTGTGGTATTTGTAATCACACAGCTGGGTATTGTAGCTGTACTGTACTATTACACATACCCCGCCTATAGTACCCAGCTGTACTATTATACAGATACCTATGTAGGTATCTTTCTCACTAACAGAGATAATTATATCAAAAATACACTTTGAATTTATTTTAGTATATGACATTTGACAACATTGTAACATCCAAGAACTCAATCATAACAATTGTATACGTAGGTAGGTGACTACCTGTGCCCCGTGACTTTGCTCACGTATGTAGTATTTTTTCTGGTAGGTAACTACCTAAACATTTTCCCTGTGTTATCATCATCATCATCATCATCATCATCAGCCTATGTTCGTCTACTGCTGGGCGTAGGCATCTGCTAGTGAACTCCACTGAGCCCGAGCTTCGCTCTCCTCATCCAGTTCCTGCTAGCCGTTTTTTGGAAGTCATCACTCCACCTGGCCGGTGGGCGTCACACTACGGTTGCCTAAGCGCGGTCTCCACTCTAGAACTCGTTTACCCCAACGGTTGTCGGTTCTTCGAAAGATGTGACCAGCCTTTTGTCACTTCAGCTTGCTAATTCTTTAAGCTATGTAGGTAACATTAGTTCTCTTCGTTACGTATCTTGTCCTTAAGAGAAACTCTCCAAAGGTCGCTGCACCTTAAACTTATGAACCAATCTCACCGTGAGTGTCCACGTTTCGGCTTCGTAGGTCATGACAGGTAGGACGCACGCGTTGAAGACTTTCGTCTTTAGGCGCTGTGTTATGGACGACGAGAAGACTTGACGAAGTTTACCAAATGCTGCTTATCCCAGCTAAATCCTCCTAGCGGCTTCTCTCTCGAAATTGTTTCTACCTCTCTACCCAATTGCACAGTCTGCTATGTAGACATATTCCTGCACAACATCAAGATTATTCCTTTAATGACAGCAGGTCACGGGGGGAGGGGGGGGGTTAAACATTTGTCTATGTGTTATACCAGGACCTAAAGTTATAAACATCTTTAGACGATAGGCCTATTTTAGAATCATTAAACTTTTATATGTATATATTTCAATATATTACGACCGGGTTATTTCGTCGAACAATTCGATCGGTTTTGGGACGTTAAAGACATCCATCCTCACTGCGCCCTCGCTGCGCATACTCCTGAGAAGTCCATTTAATCCTCTCCATCCAAATGTTGCCCGGAAGAGATCGCTATTTATGAATAAGGCCCATATTACCTTTGAATTTTTAAGTTCGTCATGTCCTGTTTTGTACTTGGTGTGCAATAAAGAGTTATTGTATTGTAGTGTATGCATTCATAAATAAATAATACATAGTATGTATAACTAATACAAAGTTTTTTTTTACCAAAAGTGCTTCATAGAATGCTCGACTACTACTCTTCGCATAGAGATGTAAAAGCAAAGAGAATATAATCACTACGTTTATGCAAAAGTTCCTACATCAGATTTGAAGCTCAATCCTAAGTTATACAACAGTGAAAACCTCATTGGAATTGGTCCAGTAAGTAGTTTTTACTTGATGCGAAATACAGATAGATACTATTAAAAATAGCATGGTTGCTTATTTTAGGTCCTGACCAATTATTTCAAATGTTACTTAGGTACCTGCTGCTTTATTATACTTATAGATAGATACAAGTAGATACTACAAGTAGTTCGGCCATAGAATAAATAATATGGTACGGCGTTTAATTTCATTCTCAAAATCACACATCAGCTAAAAATAGCTAAAACCTTACAAATACTTGGATTTACGAAACTCGTATCTATTGTGGTGCGGCATTAAAAATAAAAGTGGTGTTATTTTGAATACGTCGGTCTGTCTGTCCCGAGTTTAACTGCTATGGATATTTATATCGGTAGTTAAGAGGAGCGCCTTCTGCGTTTGTTGGAGAACAAACAAATCGGTTTATAGCCACTTTTGATTCTTTGGATGTGTTGATTTAGGCTGTTGTGTTTGTCTAGTGTCAAAAGTCAGTCTAAAAAACAAACGGAATAGGTACAATGTGCGGCCGGGCTTTATAGGGTTTACCTATCTACTCAATTTTTCCAAAAGCTAGACTTTTTGCAGAATCGTTCTTATTTTGTTATGGACTTTAGGTCGGGCACACATTATAGGAAAGTTTCTGTGAGAAAAAAAATTGCGTTACTACTAAAGTAGCTCTTAGTGGCAGAGAATAAATAATCTAATCTTTCTAATGTCCAGTTCGTGTGTGATCGGTCCGGCAAATTTCTCATGGTTTGCGGGGTCTAGTACGCGCACGCATTAGAGTTAATTGACGTTTCTGGGTACGGCATTAGGTAGGTTTTCGACTGATTTTCAAAATATCATAAGTGCCAATTTAAGTGGGTACAATTTAACTATTTTTTTCAATATTTTTGACCTGCATGTAATTTACCCTGTAGTTAATGCAGATTTGGCTGTTCTAAAGCCCTTTTGATCATGTACATTCCACCAAAACCTTTTGCTAAACACTCAAGACGTTACATGTGGCGCTATCTGTCTGCGAGCGGCAAAAGCTTATGTATGCGAAAGCTTTCTTTCCATTTTTGCAGCTGTTTCACTCAAGGCGAAAGCCTAACATTATTAATTTATGAAAACCACAGATAACACTCACAGATATCGATACATATCTGTCAAGTGTGTCAACACCACCGTGTTACCAATTTTATAAGGTGGTGGGTGATAGTCATATTAACATTGCGCGTTGTTAGTTGCGTGGTGCTCTGTTTCTTGCTGTTTAAAAAGAACCCCATCGAAATTGGACGACCCGCCGTCGTCTAGTTACTATTATGTATTCTGTGCTTTGAGGCAACTGACAATCACACGTCAAACTCCACTTTACGTATAGTAGGTATTGTATTCTCTTTGCTCCACGTCAAACTCATAGCACCTCTCATGTTTTATGGATTAGGTAGGTAAACAGCATGATGTGTTTGACTCGTCGTTCCTTCGCGCAGCTTGCCAACCTGAACAAGAAATAGTTGACTCAAGTAGTTACTAGGTACCTACACTACCTACCTACCAATTAAACATGATGACATTGATGTACCTACTTAACAAAGTACCTAGCTATATCAGATGGCAAATTTTCCCCAGACTCAGCCTTTTTACCAGGAAAGTCTCCCGGTCTCCGAGAATACTCACCTTTAATCCGTAAACATCAGCGTATCGGTAGCGCGTGAGTCATTGGCGCAGCGCCAGCGCAGCTCACCTGTGGACAGACTCAGGATGTCTCGCCTATTTATATGACGATACCTGATTAGCTACGGGATGATAAGTCGGCAGTGCTCGGATTAGTGAAATGGACACCTACAGTGTGTGATGTAAGGATGTACAATATTTAATAGGAACACATCTGTACTCCTCATAGAAGATGACCATGAGAACCATTGGACTCCAGAGGATGCTACAAATCGGGCGAAGTGAGAGAAACTAAAAAATAAACAAGACCCTCAAGTAAAGCGAATTCAGCAAAACAAAAACTGAAAGAAGGTCAATGTTACCAAGGCTATCTACAAATGTTTACGCAGAAATCTATGTACAGTGTATGTTTTGCAAAGAAATAAATTTATCATTTCTCTATATCACATGTGATATGTGTGATTAGGTTAGGTTCACTTGTTATATTCTTAACAATCTAGCATAAATACGCAAGGCTTAGACACGTTACATAATTACAAGAAAAATATCTACTTCCTCCAAAAAGTTATCATTAAACACGTCATCTGGAACCAGATCAAAGTACTCAACGAACGTTTCCCTTCGGTTCATGGCCTGACGTCAAACCTCCCATTCATAGTAGCCTACATTTTGGTTCCATTCAACTGCCCACTCCTCAATTCCATTCATACATTCGGCAGTCTATCGTGACGCCATGGCATTTGGCAAGGGCAAATCCTTTATTGAAAATAACATCGTTAAACCCTGGAGCTTTCGTCATAATTTCATTCATGTAATTCTCTATTCCCATTCACTTGCTGACCATATTGCCTTTGGCCTCCATGAGACATTATTGGTGGGATAGAATTGGCAAATGTTTTCAGGCGTCACTGGTCCAGAACGTCACCAAAACCCTGGGTTACCGTTTAGGTACATCAAAGCAATCGTTAAATGTTCCCAGTAAAAAGTTCATTAACCACTACCTACTTTCTAGTGACTAAAGTGTAGTGGCATTTTTTTATTTTTTTTATTTGTTACTATATGTGGGTGTAATTGGCAAGGACGTAACGTACCAATCCTTCGACGGGTTCATTCATGTGACAGCAGCTGTTGGCATGCCATGTATCAGTGCCCTTAATAACATTTGATCATGGGACATTGAACTTCCTGATAAGTGATAGTGTTTGTTCGTAAGTCGAATAGTAGACAACTGCAATTTTAGGTTTCAGACGTTTTTTCATAGAGTACCTTCCTATCGAAGTTTTAGCGAAATAAAACAGAGTTAATCAATGTTAGCATGGAAAACAATATGCAGACAGATTGGTTAAGTGGAACAGGTTTTATTAGCTAATCTACGCAAAGGTATGCATTCAAATATCTCTTTGATGTCTGCACTACTGACGTAAAACTCCCTAAGGGACGCCCACGCTACAACATTCCTAGCACAAAATTGACTTGAAGCATTCCTTGCCAATTCAATCTATTGTTCTTAATCCATGAATGAGACAGTAGGTAGGCTGAAAGCCTCAATGAATGACGTCAACTTCCAGGGGCTCATAAAACTGAGGATGTCGGGTTCAACACACTACTAAGTGGTCTGCTATAGATGTATTGCGGTTCGTGGGCGATCCATGGCCTGGACTTTCAGTGGATTGCGTAAGATGGATCGCCCATTGAGGTGAGAGTGTGCAAACATTCGAGTTATTTGTTTATATGTAACACAGTCGTAACTATGTGCTTGATTTTGTGCGACTGCTGAAGAATTTCATTAGGTTTCTGCGCTGATTTCAAAACTTATAAAACATATACACATGGCTTTGATTAATATCTGATATGACTTCAAGATCGTTTCCAAATTTTATTGTGAAAATAGTTTCGTGGCTGTTATTTAAAGACTATTTTAGTCGAAGGACAACAACCCCAAAAGTTCATTCAGCGCACATTTCAATGATGTCGGAAGAACCCACTTGAGGAAAATTGGCACTTTCATTGTTTACCAAAAAGCTCCTTGCCAAGTTTCATCAGTTTGACCACACAACGATGGCACCACCTTAACGATTAATTGAGTCGCTTCCCAAACCTGCCGCTATAAAGTTCTCATCACTGAAATGGAAGTAACATAAAAAATATCAGGCAAGAAATATGTTTGATGTTACGCAACGCACTCGATATATCCGACCAGACATTAGGAATGACACATCCTAAAGACATAGTAAATGATTTACTACTAACGTTTATCTTCTTTTTTTTCTCTTACACACTGAAACGTAGCCAATTTTTTTACTTCCTCGCCTTTGGATGGGATGTTGTCCAAACGAATGACTCCCGTTTAGATAATACGCGTTATTTTTGTTCTTACATATGTTACTCGTCACACAAAATAATAAGGCCATTGGCCTAATGACAGGGACGTATTTTTAGTTAGAGACTTTTGAAGGCGACGCGTTTTGTAAGTGTTACTGATGTGGAATCTGAAACGTACCGAATTTCCTTCGTTTCCACTCAAGACGTTTCTCGTTTGAAAACTTAGCTTTGCCCAAAGCTTTTTCCACTCTATTTCTAGACTAGAAGATCGATGTACGTAACCTTGGCAACGGACAATTGGCACAAATAATGTTTATTTAGTTCTAAATATCAATACGTGACTTTCAAAAATATTTTGTAAAAGTTACTATGCAAATCTGGAGATCTTGAACACTCCGCAAAAGGAAATCGCAGCGACAAAATGGAATCGGAGTTTTTTTTAGGAATGCTTATGCTGAGATGCAACAAATATCGAGTAGGATTAATTAATGGCTATGATCAAAAGCCAGATATGGACGCTGTTAAAGATTATGCGATGGAAAGTAAATAGATTAGTTAAAAGTTTATATGGAATAAAAATAGCATTGAGAAAGAAGAGTTAGTCCAACTGGTTCCACTATTTGTTCTCTGACAGAACAAAATGGGCAAAAAATAACAATTTGTTCTACTAAGTAGGTAGTAAGACATTTTTGTTCACCCGTAGCAAGTAGCAGTATTGGATATGTATAATTTTTATTATAGGTAGTCATGTGACAGTGAACCTCACATCTCTACTTCTGTATTGACAAGGCGATATCTAACAAATTCCCCCTGTCCCCAGGTAGTCCAGCGCGAGTAGAACAAATGCAGTCGGTGAGGACGACGCGAGGGAACCGCGTGAGGCTGGAGTGCAAGGCGAGCGCTCGCCCGCCGCCCAGGATCTCTTGGTACAAGAACGGCCGGCCCGTCGCCGACATCGCCTTACGGAGGTTCCGGGTGCAGAGCTTTAGGTAACATCACTTCCTAACTTATCTTGTATTCTGAGCTTATGTGACGCATCGTACACACCACAACTTGCGAAAGTGTAATCGAGTAGTTGGCGTCAAGCTAAGTCCATAGTAGAATTCGCAAAGTGGTTAGTGCGAAGAGCGAAGGAGACGGAAATCAACGGCGACATGGCCTCGGTTAGCTGACCCTATAATTGAAAATTGAAGTACTCACTCGCTCTCCACACTTTGCGAATTTTATTGTGGACTAGCTGTACCCGCGGCTTCGCACGCGTGTTTTTTTCGTTAGGTTCAAAGTATGTACCATAATGTGCTATTCCAGGACCAATATACCAACATTTGAACAAAATTTATTCAGCCGTCAAAATACTTTATCAATTGCTCGGCTTTTAACTCACCGGATTGAGATACCAATTACACCAGATTTAAATCAAATCCTAAACTATCTAACAATGAAAACCGCATCGCAATCGGTTCAGTAGTTTTTACGTGATGCGTGGACAAACAAACATACAGACAAATAGAAAGAAAGAATAGATTAACAAAAAAATAATGTTCAATACCTTTTTTAAGCACCCAAGAGCTTTTTTTTTCATTTGAATTCATTTAGTAGTTTAGGTGCGATGCGCGGTCAAGATACGGACATACAGACAGACAAAATTAAAAAGTAAAACTGTTTGGCTTCAGTATCGAATATAGATAACTAACCAAAAAATATTTTTATTACTTAATTATTAACATAACTTTGGACCCATATCCCGCAGAAACCCTTTACTTTTTCGGGATAAAACGTGTCCTCAATTTTAACCCATCATATAACTTCAGACAGTGCCAAGTTGCATCAAAACCTGTCCATTACTTTCAGCGTGGTACGTGTTCTTTTAATTAAGTTTCAACCCCTAATAACCCATAAATTTTTCGATATGTAATGTATCCTATGTCCTACCTCGTAGTACGAACTCAAATCATACAAAGTTGTATTTTGAATACATCCAGTAGTTCCGGCGGCGTGATGCGCGGCTAAGATACAGACTGACAGACATACAGACAAAATGAAAAAACATACAGCTTAGGCTTCATAATCGAATATAGAGTAATTTCCAAAAAAAAACACTATATCTTTAATGTACAGAATTTGGACCCATATCCCACAGGAACCCTTTATTTTTTGGGTACAAAATGTATCCATAATTTTCACTTATCTTATAAACTATGTCTGTTTTAAGTTGCATCAACATCCGTCCAATAGTTTCAGCGTGCTAAGTGTTCTTTTAAATAATTTTCCACCCCTATCCTGCAGGAACACTTAATTTTTTCGGGATGAAAAGTATCCAATGTCCTACCTCGAAGTGTAAACTCAAATCATACCAAATTTCATTTGAATTCATTAAGTATTTTCGGCGTGGTGCGCTGCCAAGGTACAGACAGACAGACGGACAGACAGACAGACAGATAAAAACTAAAAAAATACAGTGTAAGCTTTAGTATTGAATACAGAAGGGCCTCCAAAAAAAATTACATAATATCTTCAATTTACAGAATTTTGGACATTATCCTGAAGGAACACTTTATTTTTCGGGATAAAAAGTATCCTCAATTTTTACCCATTATATAAACTATGACTGTGCCAAGTTTCAACACAATCCGTCAAGTAGTTTCAGCGTGATACGTGTTCTTTTAAATAACTTTCAACGCCTATCCTGCAGGAACCCTTTAATTTTTTGGGATGGTAAGTATCCTATGTCCTACCTGAAAGTATGAACTCAAATTATACCAAATTTAATTTGAAGTGAGTATTTTCGGCGTGATGCACTTCCAAGGTACAGACAGGCAGACAGACAGACGGACGGACAGTTTGGCTTTAGTTTTAAATATAGAACGGCCCAAAAAATAATACAAAATATCTTTAATTTACAGAATTTGGGACATTATCCCGCAGGAATTCTTTATTTTTTCGGTATAAAAAGTATCCTCAATTTTAACCCATCATATAAACTATGAGTGTGCCAAGTTGCATCAAAATCCGTTTAGTAGTTTTAGAGTGGTAAGTGTTTTTTGAAATAACTTTCAACCCCAATCCTGCGGGAACCGTTTCATTTTTCGGGATGAAAAGTAGCCTATGTCCTACCTCGTAGTATGAACTCAAATCATACTAAGTTTAATTTAAATTCATTCAGTAGTTTCGGCGTAATGCCTAGCCAAGATACAGACAGACAGACAGACAGACAGACAAAAATGAAAAAAAAAATTCTCTAAATATCTTCAATGTACAGAATTGGACCCGTTACAGTTTTATTATAAGTATATAGATAGATAATAGATGAAGCTTGACGTTAACTCGACTTTTTAAGTTTACGTGAATATTGAAAGTACCAATGATAAGATAAGATAAGAAATTAATTTAATTAATTCATACAAATTAACTTAACCAAAAACAAGCAACTAAGTACCTGTATACAAAGATCGCTGCCATGTACAGTGCTGCCAGAAAAGGTCCAAGCTCAACAAAAAAGCTTGTGAAGATAATCCACAGCGCTGATTTCAGCTCAGGCCATTGGTGACGCACGGACTTTTTTTTATCAATAAATAAAAAAATAGTACACAAAAAATATAGGAAATAAATATACAAGTAATTATCACAATAATTGCCACAAATAGTGCCAAAGTACAATTTCATGAAACTAGGCTGAAAAGTGAGTATTTTTTAATCAATGATGTGTGTGATATAGGCTAAGCGATCCATTGCGATGCTCTGTGCGGTGCCCAATAAAAAATTTGTCATTATTACATGACTGCCCAAAAAAAGGAGTGTAATTTTTTAAGATTCATGTATGTGAGTTTCTTTATTCCACCATAACTTTTAAATGCCTGAACAGATTTAGACGTATGGGGTATCGTTAGAATTTAGAATCCTTATATCCCCTGAGTAACATAGGCAAAATTTTTTTTTTTTTGTAAATTTAATATGGCGGCAGCATGTCTCCATTTTGAAATGCGAAAATAAAACTTCCAGTTTTACCATGAGTATCAAATTGAAGGCCTTGTTGGAATGTACTTATACATTCCAACAGTATATAATTTTAAGTTCTTTTTTGGCAGGGCAGGCGTGTTTTTTTCTAGATTTTAAGCCAAAAAGAAACCATTTTTTTTATTTATATTAATCAAACTAGCTTTCGCCCGCGACTTCATCCACCTGGACTATAGTTTATCGCGAAAATAAGCATCTTATGTTGTTCTAGGATATTAAAATGCAAAAGTATAGCACCAACGCTCTATATGTGGTTTTTGACAGACTTGTTGTTATTTAGTTTCCATGGCTACCGTTCCTTACAGCGTATCCTATGTTTTATTCCAGGGTATACCTATCTCAATTCCATATTTCATCAAAATCCGTCGAGCGTTATCGCGTTAAAAATCCCCAAACAAACAGACAACGTTTCAATTTTTTATATTGGTGTGGATTACAAGCATCATTAGGATACAATATAACATTCATCCATCGGAACATACCTAAATCTATGTAGGTGAATTCAATTAGGCCTGACAAACAGTCACTAGTAGTCTCAAGGACACAGACATCATAATCGACTGATGTCCAATTGTTGGGTTCGTCTCAATTGATTGATCTTGATATTCAACTAAGTAGTTCAGGCCGTTTAGATTCCATATAGCAAACGGGCCGTGCGTTCACATGTTCCTTACATCAGTGTCCATTGGTTTAATTAGTGCAAACAGATTATTGCGCTAATCGCGACACCAGACTGCGTCAATGACCGACCTGGAGAAGGGTCGATACTATCTGTGACTCCACTTTGTCTTGACTGACAGATGGTCGAAATCATGATCAGTGATGCACTAAATCGATTATTACTACAAGATGAGAATTATTCGAACTCAATGATACCTCGCTCGCCTCAACCAAGTGAAAGACCATAATGGCCACATAACAAGTCATGAAACAATTTCGTTTTTGAATCAGCATTTAAAATGGTTACAATAAGCTTTTAAATTTGTTAGTCCTGAAAATACATTGTCACGTATTTTTATTTCATGACATAATTTAGACGACTTTTATTTGGACTGCATTGTTGTGGATCGCCATTACTCAGGATGCCGTTGGCAGACGATTCAGCGGATAAAGATTGCAATTTGCTTCGGCTGACATCTTGATGCCTTTTTGTTGTGGTTATGGTCGATGGTAGGTATCATCATTGATGCCTTTTTGTTGTGGTTGTGGTTGATGGTAGGTATCATCATTGATGCCTTTTTGTTGTGGTTATGGTCGATGGTAGGTATCATCATTGATGCCTTTTTGTTGTGGTTATGGTTGATGGTAGGTATCATCATTGATGCCTTTTTGTTGTGGTTGTGGTTGATGGTAGGTATCATCATTGATGCCTTTTTGTTGTGGTTGTGGTTGATGGTAGGTATCATCATTGATGCCTTTTTGTTGTGGTTGTGGTTGATGGTAGGTATCATCATTGAAAGGGCTCAAAACAGCACATGTCTTGAAAAAGTATAAAAAGGTGGGTAAATTTCAAAACTAGGTATACGAACTCCTTTCGTTCATCAAATTATGTTGTAGCTAGTTCTAAGGTAAGCGTAATGTAGGCGTAGATAATATGTAACCCCAAAATTTTTAGTTGATAAATTACCTAACTGCTTATTTTAAACCAAATACTTTTGGATGTTTACATTTTAGAATGAATTTATGTGAATTTAAGAGTAAAAACAGCCTACTACTCAGTGAATGTCACGAAATAATCTCCGGCAATTTAAAATATATGTGTGGGTATAAAAAATTGTTTAAAAAATATTTTGTGTCGCAAATAAATATTTTCTTCATCTATTTTCTTTATTTTTCTACGTTTTCTAATCAAATTAAAAGTGAAACAAACAGTTGCGTTTTATGCTATTCACAAACTATGAAATTTGGTGGAAATATTCTTTGAGTAGGTACCTAGAGGTGCACTCAGGAGAATTTTACACGCGGGCTAAGCCACGGGCTGCATCTTCTATAGGAGTAGTATATCGAGTCATCCAAATTAGGGAGTCATGTAGGTACCTATGTATGACCTATCCTTAGGGCATTTATGGTATTCAATTCTACACACCTCGCGGGCGGCGGGCTGCTTTTTTTTTCAGATTTCCTGTACAATTTCCTTATCTAAGTCAATATCGTTTTGATTCCAGAAGGCGCTCGGTGTTAGTGATAAGGCACGCTAGGAATGAAGACTCTGCGACGTACGAGTGCAGAGCGCAGGGCGCAGTGGGGCCGCCGGCCATCGCCACCGCCAACGTCAGCGTGGTGCCGCCGGCTGCGGCGGCTCCCGATCTTGACCGTAAGCATAGAATAACTATCGAAACTTACGATATGTATACAGGTTTAATGATTTCTTGAATCTTTTAGACATCGGGGATTTATGATTAGAGGGATACTTCCTACAAAAAAGGGGGGGGGGGGGGGAAATGGGACTATTGAATATCTCCGCTTTATGAGATCCGATTTCGATGATTGTTTTTTTATTTGAAAGGTTTACTAACTTTAATTAAATCCCATAAAAAAACGTGAATATCAGATGAGGACATTCGGGGTAATGAGCAGAATAGCTCCTCAAAATACAGTAAGTAGGTCACTTTTAGGTTTCTACCAGTGGAATCAGCCCTTTACCTGTTAGCATTGAGCACCTTGTTTATATATTATTAATTTTACAATAAGGTCACTAGATGGCGCTACTTTGCAACGCTAGATTTGTGCAAAACAGTTTGTACTCGCGAGGTCTACTGTTCGCAGAACTACTACCTACTAGTATGTATGTATATATGTATATATATATATATATATATATATATATATATATATATATATATATATATATATATATATATATATATATATATATATATATATATATATATATATACTCCTATCCGTTAGCATGGAATAATCATAAATTGCTAAGAGAAAGAACGCCCTGCGTCCATTGCCGACACTTAGAAAAACTCCTATACAATTGTTATGAGCAACATTCGACGTAGCATTTGGCAAATATTAAAATATGTATTTCGGTTCGTATTCTTTCTACCTACCTCTCTCATTGTCATTCATCCGACTTTCCTTATCATTTATTTTCGTCATCTGCTCGCAAAACAACGCAGTTAACGAATCACAGTAATTAACCCGTTTCCATGTCCAATCGCGTTGCAAATCTGTGTTTACGCCTAACAGCTCATTTACCTCTATCTGGAGCGAGTGGCGCAGCATAAACATCGTATCAATTGATGTCATATCATTGTTTGTAGTACCGTTTGGTACCGCGAACCCCCTGGGAACGATGTAGCTTCGGAGAACCGAATGTAAACAATACTGTAATACGGGGCAATGGAGTGATCGGTTACATTAGGTACATGTATCGGGGCTTGTTTCCGTGTTGCGTTCAATATTCAATAGTATTGGTGAAAAATGCACATTTATCTTTTTGTATCCTATTTCATCTATTAGAACATCTTATTCTTCCGATAAAGGATGGTCCTTTAGTATTTTCACTTATTTAAAGACGTGCCATAAAAGCTCGCGCGCAATCCTGCTGGCTACAAAAACCGGGTTTTCAGGCAGATATAATATCGAATCGTTTGTGGGGATAAAGAAGGTTTAAAAATACGGAGCGCACACCGCCAAAACATAAGAGTGAACCATAGCAAATGGCGGCTGCGTAGTTATATTATGTACGTGAGTGGATTATTTGTAGTTTTATTGCCACACAATTTCATTACAAAAGACTGCTTTATTTCTGGGTTTTCATGAGATCTTGACAAAACTAACAAGACTAACAAGGTCGAGATCTTGATGTGATCTTGGCGGCCGATCGGCATAACATGGTGTAAGTGTAAGGCTTGTGGTCCACTGAGCCCGATCTTCGGCCATCATGCCTCATTGTCGGGCTTTAAATTTTACGATTTAATGGGTCACGATCTCATAACACTGGTCACAGGCTTCTGATCTTGATCTATGATCCTCTGTATCTAAGGAATCAGAAAGATATGTACGAGAACATGGATCAAATACCTGAGCTAATTGTTCCCACAAATATTTGCCATGTAAATGAGAATCGAACTCAAAAGCACACTTCGCAGTGACTTTCAACTCGTCACCAACGTTGCCAACGGAAGCTGTCTATTTTGAGTGAGGCTTGTAGAAATGGCTGGTCGATAAGTCATACTCGTTAATGGTCGCTGCTTGTGGATACTGGTCATGCCCAGGTTATTATAACAGTCGTTGTGTTATCAACTAGTTGTGCACGCGTGGTCATTTTTTCTGGGTTTAAAGTAACCTTTTGGTCCTGAAACACACACATAGTGTTTCAGGACCAAAAGTATCTATTAAGTACAATATACACCGTTAAATAGTTTTTATTGATTTGCTTCTACTTATTGGTTTGAGATACAAAGTAGGTAGACCAGATTTTAATCCAAACTCTAAGCTATCCAACAGTGAAAACCGCATTTGAATCGGTCCAGTAGTTTTTACGGGAAGCGCGAACATACAGAGTTACAGACAGACACTATATTTCTTGTACAAGTAGCTTATTTTAAATTCTCTAGACCATTTTTTTTAATATCTTCTTTTCAAAGACTTTTGTTAGGTACTTACTGCTTTATTATAAGTAAAGATATCACCAGACTCCGTGGCGTAGTTTGTGGTGCCTGCGGAGCATGAGGTTGCAGGTTCGATTCCCGTGTACTTACCTGTTCGTGGGAATCCCAGTCAGGGATCAGGAACTAAGTGAGTTTTTTTTTACCGACTTCCAAAACGAGGAGGTTCTCAATTCAACTGTGTCACTTCTCATATATCCAGCATTTATAAACCGATTTGGATTACATTTATTTTAAAGAGTCCAGTGTGGTCCCATTTAAATTTCAGCAATATTGGTTAAGTTGTTTTTTCTAAGAATTATGTACTTTCTCTAATCATGTTTCTTCTTTATTTTCAGCCATAAGTGGATCGCCGTGTCCCATGTCTTCGTTTTGCCTAAACGGAGGCACTTGCCTATACTTCGAGCTTGTGCAGGAGCAAGCTTGCAAGTGAGTATTTAACTTTATAATATAACTTTAGTAGCTGTCCCGCCCGCAACTTCGTCCGCGCGGACTACTGTTTATCGCGAAAAAATCATCCTATGTTCTTCTAGGATATTAAAAACCAATGCAAAAGTAGGTATTACACCAATGCTCTTGATGTTTTTTGACAGACTTGTTTTTTAGTTTCCATAGCAACCATTCCTCACAGCGAGTAATCAATATTTTCCAGTTTTGCCGTGGAAATTTAGAATTTTCCGGGACAAAATCTATTCCTATGTTCCTATGCTATCTTCATTCCAAATTTCATCAAAATACGTCCATCCGTTATTGCGTGAAAGCTCCCCAAACAAACAAAAAAACACAATGTTTCACTTTTATATATTGGTATAGATTATAGATCATTTTTATTTTGCGATCAGGACAAACAAAAAAGTTTAAATATAAGCACAAATTGTACCTACCTATATAACCCCAGACCCAATTTTATAGCTAAGAACCATCTCGGTCACATCAGCTTTTAAACATAAGTAATCGGTCCATTCGTTTGGGAGCTAGGAGCTACGATCCCCCCATTATAGCTAAGAACCATCTAAATCACGTCAGCTTTCAAACAGAAAAAAAAACGTCAAAATCGGTCTATTCGTGTGGGAGCTTCGATGTCACAGTCATTTATTTTCTACAATTTCAATTTGAAAAGTGATACTCACTTTGCCGGAGTTCTACGACACGTGCCCAAATTCACGTATGTTTTATGTTTCGACGTGAAACGTCTCTATAATATCTCCGATACCACAGAATAAAATTATAATAGTACAACCGATACATACCCTCCATACCCTACGTACCATGACTAAAAAAAAGGACCGTCACGAAAAGGGTTATATCGTCTCGCTGTAACTATAAACGTCAGAGATCCAATTTTGGTGCCATTTTTTAGCTTTTAAAGACAGCTCAATTATGTAATATTATTTTTTGTCAAAAGATAGAGGGGGAGGGGGCAGGATGCACAGAGCAAAATCAGCAAAATGGATGTTTTTTTGATCTCTAATTCTGTATAACTCGCGATTTAGATATGGCGTATTGATTTGGTTTTTATGGTAGCGTATTGATTTGGTTTGGTTATTGGATTTGGTGTACTATTATTTATTCTGTGGTTGTAGTAAAGATCTCGTTGAGAAAATTCGATTCAATATGATTTTTTTTACAAAAAAGCTAAATTAAGATATAGTAAATTTAAAAAAAGAGTGAAAAAGGAAGTAAATGCCACAAAAGCAGTTGCAGCGCCCGGAAAGTCCGCACTAAAATAAAGATTAGGCACATTGTTGGAAAGAAGAAGTTCTGGAGGTCACAACGGTACCCTAAACTCCAGTACAGAGCGAACGAGAGGGTTCCATGACCAGATTAAATTTTAGGTGGTTTAGACGTTTCACGACAAACAAATGGCCGTACGCCCCGACACAGCCCCACCCGTTTTTTTTATTTCCAGGACTAAGTTTTTCTTTTAATTTCAGATGTCCTGAAGGCTTCAACGGGATGCGCTGCGAGAACAAGGAAGCCACCAACAGAAGCAGTATGTCTCATTCCTACACGTGTAAACTGGGCCTCTCGATCAATTACTACTGCTAGCAGGCGATGCGCCGGCGCATAATATCCCACCTCGTTCCAATTTTAAATTTTAGCTCGCAATGTTCAGACGCTGGCTGGCAGAGTGTGAAAAACTTCGTTGCACGATGAGTTGTTTCATTTAATTCTTTTTTCGATATTATTAAATTGCCATTTCGTCGGATATAAACATGAATTTTATATTAGAACTACTAATGATGGCGAAGCGGTGATGCACGTGGACGTTTAATTTTAGAACGGTTTTCACACAACACTAGCCCAGTGGTACGAACTGCGGCTGTCTGTAGACAAAGCTGTTTTTGAAAAAACAGTGCATTTTGTGAATATAGGACGCCATACCGCCCTGTTTCACGTTAGTTAAGATTGGGGCTACGCTCGGCCTTTGTAAATAAATAAAACATATTTTTTTAAATTAATTTCGAGTTTCGTTTCTCTATCATAATGTTGAGTAGAAAATCGGAGACTCTTTATTTATTATTTCATTTACTTGTTAATTTTGCATTACTATCTATTTGCTTTTTATGTAGATTTACTTTTAATGTTATTGTACTTAAGCTAAGAATATGCCCCGTGATATCAATCGGTCAAAACTATTTTCATAATAAAAAGCACATAATTTTCTTTTTCGAGTTTTTACATAATTTAAAGTGATCAATTTCGACTATAACGAAATACTGTTGAATAGAAACGTAATTCCATATATTGGTATATGTTTATATAACGACTTTTTCGAAAAATATTAATATATTTTTAAATCCCATCTAAATATTTACGAATACTCTTAATATTTTATTAAAGTTGTAAATATTTTAAAATATTTGTAATATTTCGATTATAATAATGTTAACTATAAGGTTTGATGACTAGTACCTAGTATGTAATATTCTGATTTTGAAGAGACTTACATTTATGTACATATCTATTAGGGTAAGGGTTTTCATACAAACAATAAAAAAAAAAAAAAACTTTCGTCATGTCCATCCACTTGCTAAGCTTTCAGATTTTGTTGAGTTGCGTTGATAGATAATTTTCACTATGTAGGTAGGTACTTTTAATTTGACTACTTACTTAAAAAACTTATACTTACTAAACTTTTTGTAACTTCAAAATAGAAGCTAAGCAAGTGCGGAAAATGCAGTCAGTGAAAATAAAATTTGCATTTTTTGTCCGGTCCGATTATACCACCTAGTCATTTAGCAGTTTTTAATACATAACTAGTATACTTAATTTATATGTAATTATATGAGTGTGGCTAATTGGAGGAATGGTTGTGGTTATCCTTTTTATTTTTATTTTTTAACTGCTAACTTCGCTATGGGACCGCATCTAGGTTCTTTTCACACTTTACAGTTTTGTTTCCTTTTCTGTTCGTAAAAAGTCCTAAATTATTAAGTTCACTATTTATGTTTAGTTGAATTAGAAAAGGGACTATCTATTTTTGAGGAATCTATGGCTTTTTCAATGCTTAAGGTGAAATGGCGTTCGTTCAAATAATCTACGCTCAAATAACAATAATATTTTTAAACTGTTTTCCAGATTATTCAATGAACAGGTACGGTCAGACATTATAAAATATCATAATTATTGATATTATAGAATATTCTTTTGTTTTTGGACGAAGTCATTACTCCTTACGCTATGTTTTGTAGTCTCACAACAAATATTAAGGCGCAAAAGTCGATATAAGTAATGTAACAAAATACCAAATCACAATAAAAGAATGAGTGTTGGAATTAACAGACAGGCGACAATTTGATTTTGTTTTCTTTTTATTTTTACTTGAACTTTCCTAAATCCTTAAAAAAACGAGACGAAACAAAAATGGCAATAAGAATGGTATGTATTTTCAAAATTATTTTTTTATATCGTGCACTTTGTAAAATAACACACCGCACTCATTTCAAAAATGAAAAAATGTTGATTTATTCAGAAAAAATATGTATATTTGTCACATTTTTTCATTTTATTTTTATGTTAAGCAAGTATGTATTTTCTAATGCTTTATATGCACATAGGTACTAATATTTAGTGCATGCTAGAAGCATGTCTCTAAACATTTTTCTTCTTTAAACTTCTTCGCACTTACTATTTGTTGTGAGATAACAGTATTTTAGGCACATAATAACATTGCATGAAATTTTATATTTTAGTGCAAGTACCTTTTTAAATTATTTTTTGTCTTGTTTGCAGGCAAAGGCGACCCACTGTGGTGATCGTCATCGAAATAACGAAAATTGAAGCATTCCTACATGATAATCGAGTTATTCCTGAAAATTCAGAGCCGTTTTAGCTGTTTACTTTTTAGTTTTGCTCAATTTGAAAGACGATTATATAACAGTTTAAGAATTTCTGTAAGATAATACAGTCATTGCTCAGATTATATTATATTATCTGGTAATATGAGATTAATTCATGACTGCAGTCAAGTAGGCACACTTACGCGCAATATGTACCCTACCTGCGCAAATTACCTTAAAAGTCAGAATCAATGACCTAAGTAGACAAAGTTAGGTAAGTAGGTACATTATTAATATAAATAAAACGGCTAAAAACTCACGAAAAAGAAGATCGGAAATACTCCGACCAGTTTCGGACTATTTTGAAGTCCTTGTCCTTGTCCTTGTCTTTTTGGTCCTTTTGTTTTTGATGAAGGACTTCAAAATAGTCCGAAACTGGTCGGAGTATTTCCGATCTTCTTTTTCGTGAGTTTTTAGCCGTTTTATTTATATTAATATGAATATCACTCGCGTTAGTTTTCAAAATCAAATAGGTACATTATATCTAATAATTTATCTAAAGGGAAAATTTTGTATCACGGACCCGAATCGAAACTGCATCATCCGTGCCACAACGAGGCACATACATGCTTTTACCAGCTCACCCACCGTGACCACTCCATCGCTTTCCAAGATTTTCCTTCAGCTTTTTAATACCGTCTTACAGTGACGGTTACGCCATCTATTGACAACTTGCTGAACTTGCAATATTAGCCGTGCCGTGTTTGGTTTGTTAGTTCAGCAAGTATTTCGTAGGTAATCGTAAAGATAATGCCAACACACAAGTTTTAAAAATATGTGAGTCTACACCGCCAAACAAACGAGTGAAGCATAGCAAATGGCGGCTGCGTATGTGTGCGTGAGTGTATTGTGGTAAAAACGCAATTTAATCACAAAACACTGCATTATTTTTGATTTTCCGTGAGAACTTGACAGAATTAACACGACTGACAAGGTCGAGATCTTTCTGCGATGTGGCGGCCGATCGGCATAACATAGTGTAAGTGCGTGCGTGAGGCTTGTGCGTACGAGCGGATCGACATATCTTGGGTGCTTCATTTTTGATTTGTAGGTGCAGACTCCGGCTTTTTATAAACCTTATTGGCCAAACAAATCTAAATATTTAGAGAATTGTTAGATATGTTCACGCTAAGCTGGTTTTAATGCTAAAATCTTAAAAACATTACGTACCTACATTGTATTATAAAAGAGATTTTAGGTAGGTAGGTAGGTTACTTCGTAACTACTTTGTCTAGATACCTAAGCTTACTTTTGTAATATTATTATTTCATGTTTGATATTGCTAGTAATATAATGTGGTGCTTAAACGTAGAGTGAATATAACGACAATACAAAACTTTAGTTCCTAAAATAGTCAAAAATCGGATCCACTACAATATTGAACGAGTAATTTATTATGGACTAATTTTGATTTCATAACAAGTCAAAATACTGACAAAGAGTACCTTCCACTGGCGATTCGAAAAGTGATATTTTAATTATAAGCGTTAAATGGATTACATTTGTATAATGCCTAAATAATTCGTTGAGCCAAAGAAATCGACGTAAAATGGGTTTTTCTAAAAGACTATAGAACCAATTTTGATGAAAATTAAATGGTTCCACAGGTCTTTTCAAATAAAATTCCGGAGACAGGATCACTTCTGTCACAATAGAAACACTCTCAACAAGACACAAGTTCTTGTCGGGTAAAAAATAGTCCATGACAATCTAGCTATGACGACGAATCGATATAAAAAACGAGTACATATGTCAGATTGTGAGAAGCGAGGTATAAACCTCGCTTCTTACAATCTGACCAAGTTTTTAGTTTGAACCCTCCCTTTACTTCGAAGTAGTCTGGTAAAAAAACGGCCTATTTTTACTCTGTATACCTTAACGAATCGCTTGACACCTCGCTCCTCTCTCCTTTGAAAGTCGATTAACAAAATAAATAAAAATATATAAATATATTCTGGAAAATTCACACCAATAACCTAGCCCCATACTAAAATACCCTGTACTATAGGTACTAGGCAACGGATAAACATACGAAAATTACATCCATGACTCGGAAACAAACATTTCTGCTCATCACACAAATGATTGCACCTTGCGGACGGGTTCGAACCCGCGACCGCTTAAATTCGCACTCAGGGTCTCTAGCTACGGCCAAGCGGCCGTCAACAAGTCACTGGACATGGAAAGTAAGGTACTTAGATACACCTGATATCAAAACAAAATTGGTCTTAATTAATGTTCATTGTCATAAACCCCACCATTTGGGAATTATGACAATCTTCGAAAAAGGTATCTCATTTTCCGTGGTCACACTAGTATGACAAAACGGTGTACCTAACCACGAGTCCGTCGCCCATTTTAAATATTGAACCCAGTGAAAAATTTCAAGGGGTTGAGTTTTATATGTCACAAGAAGCTGCAACAGATCAAAATAAAGAAGACTTATACCCGGTTTCTGAGGTACTTTTATCGATGGTTTATCTATTCAATAGCTGAACCCGATTAAATTTTTACCCTAACTAATTAATGTCAATTATGGTAAAAATCGTGTGACTTTATTTTTTGTAATGTAGGTACATAGCTCCAAAGTAAATTCAAAGGTGTCACACAATTTTGACCCTTATTGAAATTAATCAGATTTGGTCAGATTTAGATATTGAATAGAAAACCACCATAAACCATCCATAAAACCATCTATAAAAGTAACCTCAAAAACCTTACACAATAACTGTCAAGCCATTGCTTACTCTAGAAAACTAGCTTCACACTGTATCAGGCATATTTTAGGGAAAACATTTCACATGCAATTTCAGTGTTTTATACTATCACCTTATCTGGAGAAATCACATGCTTGAGAATCTCACCAACAAGGATTTTTAGGCTAATTAATTTTGTCAAATAGATAGTTTGACTTTGCTGACTGTGCCTAGCCTATATCTCCCTCTAAACGTGCCTAGATTATTCTTAGGTTGTGTATGAAGTAGCTATACATACATTCTGATATTATGTTAAGTTGTATTAACAATTTTGTACAGTATTATTTGCTGGTTAGATGTTATTTATTGTAGCTTTTAAACTGCTATTTTGTAAGTGCTTTGTTATAAAATATACAATCTAAAAAAATAAGGCTTTTTATTACCTGTGAGACAGCAAATGGACAACATATAAAAAAAAGGCTTTTTATTACCTATGAGACAGCAAATGGACAACATATAAAAAATAAAGCTTTTTATTACCTATGAGATAGCAAATGGACAACATATAAAAAATAAGGCTTTTTATTACCTATGAGACAGCAAATGGACAACATATAAAAAATAAAGCTTTTTATTACCTATGAGACAGCAAATGGACAACATATAAAAAATAAGGCTTTTTATTACCTATGAGACAGCAAATGGACAACATAAAAAAAATAAAGCTTTTTATTACCTATGAGACAGCAAATGGACAACATATAAAAAATAAGGCTTTTTATTACCTATGAGACAGCAAATGGACAACATATAAAAAATAAAGCTTTTTATTACCTATGAGACAGCAAATGGACAACATATAAAAAATAAGGCTTTTTATTACCTATGAGACAGCAAATGGACAACATATAAAAAATAAAGCTTTTTATTACCTATGAGACAGCAAATGGACAACATTTAAAAAATAAGGCTTTTTATTACCTATGAGACAGCAAATGGACAACATAAAAAAATAAGGCTTTTTATTACCTATGAGACAGCAAATGGACAACATACCGAACGAGTGTAACTAAGTATTTACTTGCTTTGAGTTTGTCAAATAATAATTAGTCAAAATGTGGTTAAAATTATGAATACATATTAGTTTTATATCTACATTTTGACTACTATGTAGTAACTGGATTAAACAAGAGGGCTGGGCAAAAAAATAATAATTAAACAACAAGTGAAATAGGTACTAAAATTTATTTCAAAAATTGATAAAAATAGATGCAACAAGTTGCATCTGATCGTTTCATCACTTCGACCATGGAACCAACTCCGTTTCCATCCATAGCTCAACTAATGTTTTTTTTTACATATTGTAACTATGAATGGCCCAAAATGTACACAATCATTATTATATTTCAAAAAGTAATACCTTAAAAACTATTCATTATTTTTAAAATCTTAATATTTACAATACTTTAACTAGTGTTACAAGTCTAAAAATGCTAGAAAAGGTTAAAAAAACATCCTCCTTCTATTTAAGCAAATTGAAGTTTTGTACTGTACTCTTGTAGTCTAGAAATATGTGAAAACAGGACTGGTACACACTGGACAGGTATCTTTCAATTATATTTTACTAGCTGCACCCCGCGGTTTACACTTGGCTATCCTGGTACCAAATTTCATCCAAATCCGTTCAGCCGTTTGAGCGTGAAGGAGTAACAAACACACTTCTAAAGATAAAAGATAGATGGCGCTAATCGGTTTTTGTGCATTTATGACGTTTCTTATGGGACTGTCAGTTCTAATGTATATTCTGCATCCCGCTTACGAGTTTCCGCACAATAAGAGAGACTCTCTTACTGAAAAATGATTAAAACTCTAAGCTCTGATTGGGCTGTTTACGACAGTGGTTAGACTTCTGTGATCTACACTTATAATAAAGCAATAGGAACGAAATAGTCTGTACAAAGAAGATAATTTAAAAAAAAACTCAGGGGTACTTAAATTAAGCTACTGAACAAAAATATAATATTTTTTTAAATCGTGTCTATCTGTTTGTTTGTTTGTCTGTATGTATGTTTATTTGTTTATCTGTATGTTTGTTCACGCATCACATAAAACTAGGTACTCGACCGATTGCGATGCGGTTTTCACTGTTGGATAGCTTAGGGTTCGATTTAAAAACGGATACTTGGTATCTCAATCCGATGAGTAGAAGCTGAGCAACTGTTAAGAAACTTTTTGACAGCTGAAGGAATTTTGATCACATGTTGGAATATTGGTAATTTAAATCTTGGAATAGCACATAGAGTGCTTTTATCCTAGAGAAAAGACCACGCGTGCAAAAACGCGGGCACAGCTAGTTATTCCTAAAAGCCAGTACCGTGACATACTGACTGACAGACAATGCACAGCCTAAACTGGTGGATGTAGATATTTGAAGTAGTCGCAGCAAATCTTTGTGTTTTTGAAGTTAGGCTCTGTGAACAATTGTTCAGGTATTGCTGTGAGACTGTGAGACTTCAGAGACACAAGCTTACGCTGCGACTACTGAAATATTCCTTCAGTACCCTAGAGGTGTTAAACTAAGGAGAGATTTTTGAAATTCCATCCCTAAGCGCTTAAGCCGAAGATCGGGCTCAGTGGTACGCATTCTCTCTTCACACTACAAAAGCGAGAAATGCCCTTTAGTAGGTACATAAACATTATTCAACAGAGACCTTAACATAAAACATCACATTACATAGCTTAAATCTAAAACTAGGGTCCCATGGCCTGTCCTGTAGCAGGTCAAGCCACTCTGCATTTGGTCAGTCAAGGCCTATGGTCATGCACCGCACGAGAGAAGTTGCCATGGCCTGTGTCGGCCTGAAATAGCCTGTGGTAATACAGTGAACTTACGCAGTTGCAGATGAAATTAATGAGAAGCAAGCCACAACAAATTATCTCAGGCCTCGCAGTGCCTTTGAATTTACAGACTTAAAATAGACTTGCTTGAATCAGAAATCAGAATGTAACAAAAGGCCACAAGGGACACAGCATGCCTAAGTGCAGCCTGTTCTGTCCATAAACTAGGCTGTTATACCCTATCTTAACACAAGTGCCAGCATTCTTTGTTAAATTTTCACTTCATATCTTATGTGACTTTGTTATTTAGAGTTCTGAAATAACAAAAAGGTTTTATGTAATATGTATAAAAAACTGAAGAAAAAAATCAGCATTGCAAGTTATTGCACTAATTTTCTTCAAGTTAAGATACTGACAGTAATTAGAGTAGATTAAAGACAAGAATGCTGCTACCTACTTAAACATATTGTAATCCTATTCTGCAAGCTTATAACTAACTACAGTCTCCATTTTATGTAAACTAGTTGAGAACGATTTCAACTGAACATTCTGAGCATTTGTTATAGATATGGGCTCTGCTTCCGCCCATTTGTCAGGCACATCACAGTCTGTATTGGCGTGAATTAAAACGTCGAATGAGCACCTACAATCCAGTAATGGTAAGTAGGAAATTGTGGCTGCAACTTGAAGCATTACATCTCTGATTTCCATCTGGATTTTCTTCAAGTCCTTGCTGCTGACGGTTTCGTTCTTTTCTTTTGATAAGGCAACATCTCCATCTTCATATTGGACTTTGAAGTCCCAGCACTCGAGCACCTCCTTGTTGCCAACATTGAGGATTACAAGGGAGAGTTTGCTCACTTTCTTGTTTAGTATCCATTCTGAAATTTAAAGCAATATTTTTAGGTCCATGCTTTTTTTTATCCTTCATTTTCCAAACATTTTTATAACAATAGTAAATCAATAGGTTAGGGTAGGGTATAATAGGTTAATTCTCATTTTAGAAAAAAAAAACTGTGATTATCAGTTTGCTATCTTGTATTTACAAAATATTGGAATCATGCTTTGTGTTAATAAAGTATAGGTAAAATACTGTAACTTTAGAAAAGAAATGGATAATTTTAATACATAGTTAATTATGTAATGATTTTCAAACTATCAAAAATGTCCCTTCCGTGGGTGTGATCAAGCAGTTTTATTAATTTAAAAAATATACTTTCTTTTATCTGTCAAAAAGAAAATGAATGAAAAAAGATAATATTAAGCTGAATATATTCACTCAATAATAATAAAACATATGTATCTAAAGCTACTAGGAGATTTTTGAAATGTTTACATAAAGTTTGTGATCCATGTTATTGTCCCTTCTATGGATGTGTGTCACACTAGTCGTAAAATATAAAAATATCGAACACGTATTCGAACGAAACTGAGCATAGACAAGGTTTAATCCGCCATGTTTTGACTCAGTTGTTAGTTTCTGCAGGCAATGTAACATCTACGAGATATGACATATTATTTATCTATTCTCACAACTCGTCGAGCATAAGTGGTAACAATTGTGTGTATCGTCAAAGGTGTACATTTCAATTATGTACTTTGGTTTTGTGGTATTAATGCGTTTTTGCATCTAATACAGTTAAGTAAAGAAAATGGGTGAAATTTTATGTGATAAATCGTGCAGCATCTTGAAATATCATTTCTACAGAACTTAAGTAATTATTTTTCTACGTTTTGTCAACATAGCATGTAAGTTAGGAAAAGCCAGGTTAACAAATCAATTAAAAGAAACATTAAATTGTAGCTTAATTTCCTTCCTACAATGTTTTACCAGCCTTGTTGCCTGTCCAACGGGTGAAAAAACTTACTGATAAAAAGTTTAACACCAGTAAGCGTAATTCAACCTCCTTAAAAACAAAACTTTTAACTTTTGTGTTAAACAGAATAATACTATAGACACAATGGTACGTCAATATAAAACCTATAAACAAAACTTATAGCAAAGAGAATACTATGCATTATAGTTTACGGAGGAAATGTAAGGAATTGTTGCAAAATATTTGTGCTAATATTGGATGACTGTTTCCCTGCATAGTGAAACAGCAGCAACATATCTAAACATATTATTTTTTAATCTTGCTAGGCAGTAACAGATTGAAAATAATTATTATTCAAAATTCTAGTCTTTTAGACTACAATATCTTTAAACATTATATTTATTTATGGCACACGCATAGGTAAGTATTTAATTGCCTACCTAATGAAGCAAATAAAATGATTAATTTCTCTAAGACTTGTTTGAAAAGTTGTTAACAGTAACATAACCTCCAAAACTTTGAAGCCTAATAACAATTATTCCTGGCCTCCCCAATAAAAAATTCTTAGACTAACAATCTCAGGAAATGATGCTGAATTACTAGCGATATTTTTGATTGAAAGACGCCATGAATTTTACTGACATAAAAATATGTATTCGCCATTGTTCTTTGCTTGTTCATTCCATTGTTCAACGCAATAAAGTGCAATTTTGACTCACACAGCGCTGCAATCTTTCAATTATATTCCTAGAAGGCGCTCACCCATTGCGTGCAGGCTAGAATGTACCATATCACAATGTGCAAGAGCTTCCATTGCCCTAACTCTTTTCTCTCGGCAGGGTTGTATCAAGATATAACTAGGTACTTGCACTAGTAATTATTCTGTGATACAATATGACTTCAATATTGTAACAGAATAAACAATTATGTGATAATTTTTTATTTTTTTTCGTATTATTATATATGTTGACAGTTCTATTAACTACATATAATGATATTCTTATCAGAATAGACCTAATACCCCATTATTTAATTATAACTTCATAGGTATTGCACTTTGATGAATATAAGGTGCCTGTCTGAATTCCATGCTTAATGAATGAAATAGAAATGGTTATCTATGTAATAAAATGTCCGTATGTAGGTAGTTTACGAGACTTGTCAGACCGAATGCTATGCAGTACATTCTAGGTTTCTTCTTGGTACTCATAATTAAGAAAAGAATAAAATTTGACAAAATGTTTACGTAAGTAGGTACTTTATCGTAAGCACACGGCACGCAACTCATCGGGCGCATGCTTGACACTCTACTGAATTAACCGCAATATTGCGGCCGCAAAGTGTAGGTATAATATTTGTACTTGTTGCGGAGTGCGGCTGTCCTGCTACTACTTACTTAACCAATATTCGTGAAATTACACACACAAATTAACTCTTTCACTGCTGAAAACATATATGTTGTGTTTTTTAAAACAAGACACCAGTACGGCAAAACAAGCCCAGTGTGTTTTTAGACACAAATTTAACCCAGTGACATCATCATCATCATCACCCTTAGCTAGACTCGCTTTATGAGGTCAGTAGTGAAAGTGTTAGTCCCCATGACAATGCAACAAATTAATAATTTACAGATGCAGATGTACTGTTCATCTAAACTGTGCGACTTGAGCATCTGCTGATATAGCTTTTATCTTGTCATATACTTAAAAATACTGTTTTGCAATCATAGACATAGGCTACAGAAATAGATATACAGAGTTGAGGTGTGTAGTTTTGTAGGTTTTAATTCACATAATAATAAATATGTGACAATATGCAATTCTTAACTGTAGGTAGGTTGAACCAGTTATAAATGAATAAATAAGTTATCCTCAGTAACTCGTACACCTGTACATACATACATTAGTCATTATGAGGGGTACAGAACAAACACATTCTCTTGAAACTGAAACTATTGGTAGTACAATGGGCGGTCGTACTAATTCGTGATCAAGTGTCAAAAGATGAAGCAATGGAAGCTTTTGCAAACTAATATGATTCAGAAGAAATTTTTACCTTCACTTTGACTAAGAAGATTGTTGAGAAAGCTCTTGATTTGCGGGTCTTCAGATATTAAAAGCGTTATCCCGTACTGCTGCTCAGCTTTAAATGTTTCCGGTGGGTATAAACCTCTTTGAAACAGGACCGAGTTGATAGAGAATTCTGAAAGTTAATAAAAGCATTTCACTCATACGGAATATCTACAGCAGAAGTAGATATATGAGCCAGCCAGCTAAAATAGGTAGTGATATTAAATATTCTCTTTGCAGCCGGCAAAGAAACCGGTGAAGATACATAACAAAAACATCTGAAAAACAATCGAGAAACTCACTGAGATATTCACAAATAATTTGCGCGGAACCTCTGAGGGTAATGCAGTTTTTAGTTTGCTGTTGCGACATCTTGATGTATCAAAAATATAACAATGTAAACAAAAAACGGCGAAAATTGCTCAGTTATCTCGCTGTTCAACGCTGGCGGTTACATTTTGAAGGTTAAAGTTTAAACATTTGAATTTGCCGTCTTCATTTGTCATTTGACATTTAAAAGGATAGATCTGCGGCAGGACCACGTAAGTCCTGAAGCTATTTGAAACCAACATACATGCATGCATGCTAAATTGCACTTAGATGCCGCGATCTAATTGATGTAATATCAATTAAATCGCGGCATCTAAGTACCATAATTTCGCTATACGACGCAAAGTCAACTTAAATGCGTGGGATTTATCTGCATAAAGGGTTTTTTAAATAAAAACGACAGAATGTTGAAACAAAAATTTAAAAAATATGTGGATCGTGTAAAGCTGGGTCCACACTTGTATAATTTTGGTGTATCAGCCCCCCGATTCAGCTAACAAACCACAATATCCACTACTAACTATCCATACGCTGCATCATTGAATAGCAAAAATAATGAAAGATGGACACACATACCATAAAATCAATAATATTGAGCGAGACGAATATGCATTTTTTTTTATTCTTTTCGCGTATACGCCTGTTTCTGTTGGGAGCTAGTGATTACTGGCTCCCAACATAAACAAACTAATGTCAGCTGGTGGAAAGTTGATGGCAAATTATTTGTAAAACTGAATTTGTGACACTTGTTCCATAATTGTGTGTATTTCTCATACAGATAATTCATACTAGCTATATTATGCGGCGTTTTTATTTATTATGTTGTACAAACCGACCTGAGCAGAAAAATGAAGCCGTAAACTTTAATCGGTAAGTGAGCATGTTTTCTTAAGTTTGTCGAAGTATTTGCGATTGAAAACGTTCGTATCATTTGTAATTAGTTATTTTCACATGTAATTATTATCAGACCCTAACTAAATTATAAGCGAATTTTGCAGTTTATTTTCTCGTATTACCCGACTAGAAATGATAGTCTAAGCTTAACTATAAGTGCCATATTTTGATGTGTCTCCATAAATTATTTGGATTTTTATTGATTTAAGGATACCAGTGCTCAAGACGTTAAGTATACCCATAAATAAATATTTCTCTCTAGATGGATGGTTAATGAACAATGCTCCGTCAAGTTAGTCGCATATGTGTACCTTATTTTATGTGATGTAAATGAGTTTTTATTGCCAAAAAGAGATTAATACAAGTGAAAACAAATAGGAAGTAAAAACAAACAGAGAAACATCAAACAAGATTGTCGGCGAACCCCAAACTAAGCACGAGGCCTGTATCTTGGGGCTCGAGTGCAAATTTAGCAGATAAGTTTGTTACATTTAACTGAACCGAAAGAAAATAATTATAAATAAGGAAAGTATTATACAGTGGCAATGCAAAAGACGAAAATTTATGGTCTTATTTAGAAAAGGTACACAAAACAGAATCTATATAATTATAGTATCTGCCTATGTTCATTATAAAACTAGAGAAAAAGGAATGTGGCATGTCTGTGCGTTATGCAAATGTGTGTGAGTGTGATTAGGAAATTGTGTGTGTGTGTGTGTGTGTGTGTGTGTGTGTGTGTGTGCGTGTGTGTGTGTGTGTGTGGGTGTGTGTGGTATGGTGTGGTGTGTATGTGAGAGGGTGAGTATGTAAGTGCGCGTTCTTAAAATTCAAATAATATCTTCAGTTTCGTCATAGGAAAGTTTAAGTAGCCATTCCCTAATACATTTTTACACTGATATATGAGAGATTTTTGATTTCACACAGTTTACTTACTTTATTGTAGGTGCAAAGGTACGAGTAAGCAGGACTACGTCTACCCAGCAAAGATTTGACGCAGGGAACCGGCAATCTGAAAGCTCGTCGATTCATAATCTCATCGTAGTCGGAGTGATTTTTTTAAGCTTTTGTGAATTTTTAGAGTAGCATTATAAACAAATAACTGTCGTACGCGCAACACTTTAAATTCTGCATACAACGCATCAGTAGAAAAACGAAACGGTTTTCGTAACATGACTTTTATCAAGGCTCTCTGTGCGCTCTCAATGGTAATAAAATAGCTTTCGCCAGCACTACCCCAAACAGAAACACAGTATTGTATGATAGACTGACACAATGCCAGGAATATTTGTCTAAGTAAAGGGACAGGAGTGCAATCCCGAAGGGTCTTCATAATAAATATTAATTTCCTTACTCGAACAGAAAGGTCAGTTATGTGTTGCTTGTAAGAGAGATTTTCGTCAACAATTACGCCTAAATATTTCATACTAGTAGTGCGGTCTATAACGCTGCATGCACACGTGGAAGATTGATCAGAGCAGTAGTGAATTATTAAATCTTTCCCGATGGGGGCAGAGAAACACAAGTCTTGGAAAAAGCAAGCAATGCGGCAGCAATGTGTTCAAGGTAAGGAGATTCCTATCTAGTTTGTTTGCAATCTCAGAGAGTCCTTCTTCTGCGATGCTGTACACTCGGTCCCACGCTTCTCCATGAAATAAGATAACTGTATCGTCCGCGTATGTTATAATTTTTCCATTTTTCAAATTGCTGCTTAGTATGTCATTTATGTATAATATAAAAAGCGTGGGGCCCAGTATACTGCCCTGTGGGACACCGTAATCAATTGGTAACTGGTCGCTAAAGTGATTGCTAATTTTGGTGAATTATTTACGGTTGGATAGATAACTCGTGAACCACTCAAGCGACACACCCCTTACACCCATAGATTCTAGCTTCCTCAGAAGAAGACCGACCGAGACCGTGTCAAATGCCTTTGCCAGATCGAGAAACACACCGATACAGTTCTCTCCATTTTCAACATAAAATGAGACTAGATCAGCAAGAATCTTTGCAGCGTCCTCGGTCGATCTACCCCTGCGGAAACCGAATTGTCTATCCTAGATAAGTTTATACTTTTCTAAGTAGTTCGTAAGTCTTTTGTTAACAATTATTTCTAATATCTTAGAGAATACGCTTAGTAGGGCGGGCTATAGGTCTGTAATAAGGAAGTTTATATTTTTACAAAAATAAAAAAACTTATATAATTGTTACGCAAAGAAATTATAATAAACATGGTGAAAAAATTATTTCAATAACTTGAAAAATTTCAAAATGAATCAACTTTTACTGAATCCCAAACAAATTTTGAAATGCGCACCGAGCATTTGCTCTGCAACGTCACAAGTCTCGCCGGGTCAACGGTACGGGTGGGGTGGAAACCATTTAGCGGCTGTTTCGAGTGTTTCGTCGTTTGTTGCTCACATTAAGTACATGGAACGCGGTATGTAAGTGTCTGTGTGAAGTATTTAGTAACCTTATTAATATATTTTGTACATTAAATATATTTTAGATAAGTAAAAACTGGATTCAAGTAAGATTTAGACGATGGAGAGTGGATTTGTGCGTGGACAGTCTAATAATTTACCAAAAGTGAACATGGTTATGGTTTTGGATTTTCTGGCAAACAATCCACTGTACACAAGTGCAGAGGTCAGAGGAGTGAAACTTTCAACGTACCTACTAAGTCCTACATTATGATTTTAATCAACCGTAACAATCATCACACGTAATAAATTCCCATCAGTTTGCTGCAGTTTTTATTCATTTTAGGTAAATCAGTGTAGGTACTCAGATAGTTTTGTTCAAAGTTTAAATAAATATGCGCCAGTTTTATTTATATTTTATGGCCCAGTCATTTCATGTCTCTGTAACCAGGTGGTAAAGAATGAATAAACAAAAATATCGATATCGATATTTCTATATTAACACATATATTTATACGTTTGATATAATAGAATAGACGAAGTGTTGACTCAAACCTTGTGCATGATAATTAGAAATAAGTCAAATATATGTTAATTTAAGATTAGTCAATAAAACATTTTATTTATTTTATTTTTTAAAGTAGAGATTGAATAAACAAGAATATCGATATCGATTTTTCTGAATATCTCATATTATATCCTATCCTAAATATATATAAAAATCTCGTGTCACGATGTATGTTCGGGATAAACTCTGAAACTACTGAACCGATTTTGATCAAACTTCGTTCCACTGAAAGAGACCGATAAACTATTAGTATCTGAAGGTTCTATGATAGTGTCACTAATGTCGTCGCCTTTATTTAGTTTTGCTACAAATGTAACACTCTTCTTTTTGAAGGTAGCTTGACAGCTTTTACCTCTACTTTTGTCTTTTATTTGTACTTGAACACTCTTGTTTTTTTGTTTGTATTTTAACATTGGCTTCCATATTCACATCGGTACAGTCTATAGGTACAGATATGGGATCATCAAGATCTTTTTCTTCATCAATACAAATGCATTCAATATAATCAGGTTAGTTTATGTCTAACTTCGCTCTTTGACAAGCGAATTTATGAGGTAAAACTTTTTTTTTTTTTTTTAAAACAGTCTGCCACCTACAAATCGATGTCTTATGAAATTTTCTGGATCATCCGCGACCTGAAGATAAAATTACAATTATAATCCATGCATGCTGAAATCAAGGTAGTTATAATTCTAACAGAAATGTCTACCCAAATTTAAGTTCAAAAGTTGATAAAAAACCTTCAGAGATTTTATTAAACATATTTTTTGCTTGGCTACACACTTTGTATGTCGTGTATTCACGTGCAGTGTGTTTACCATAATGATACAGGATTACATAAAATGCTTAAAAATTATAAAATCGCGTTTTTAAAATAGGCACATAAAAATAATACATTGAAATAAATAATATCGATATCATGCTTCTGACGTCTTTCCATCTCTAGAAGTGAGTAATTTAGTTAACGGTGGTGTCGATTGTTTTTATTTTTGTGACAGACATGTATTGTGTAAACAAACATGTTAGGTAATTTCGTAGCCAAGCTTAAATAGTCCAAACAAAGAGCATTCAGTTCTGTCTAACTTATGTTTAAAAGCAAAAATCCAAAACGACTCGGCACAAACTCCCGAGTAACTTAAATAGATATGGATAACTAAATACTTACATTGACAGCAATATCTTACAGATGTTTCTGAAAGAGACTCCTTTCTTTTCATAACTTTGCACCACTTAGCTCCTTTTTTTTGTCTTTAGGCACCGTAAAATAATGTTTACCGGGTGCAGTTATGGTTTTATTTGTACACTTGGGCACGATACAATATTTAAAATGTACTTTAGCATCAGTTTGCACGGTTTCCATAATGATTCCACAACGATAATATCCGTTCCGTCTTGATCTAACCAAAAGTAATAAACAACCGTCTGAATTGAACAAGGTGACCGGCTGACCGCGCATCAACGACTACTCCTCGACTGTCGACGTCAGTCGCGCGCGAGACTTGTGACGTCATGAGGTTGTTGACTGGCCGCGCGCCGAGAAGTTTGAAAGCGGACGGGAAAAGTATCATAACTTCGTCATTTATGGAGATAATTGAAAAAAAAAATACAATGAGCTTTATTGCGAGTATCGTCAGGGTGAATTTTACAGTCACTATGAAGCTTATCTCGGTGGCGCATGCATCTGATTAGGCCTGGTGTGATCCAAGGCTTCATGTTTACCATTTTCCTACCTATTTTTACCATATATGTATTTATGTTTAAAATGTTAATTAATATCTCGCTGAAGGCAGCAACTGCAGCAATTCACACAGATATTTGTGATAACCAAGGACCATTCTGTATTGTTAATCTCAGAAACCACCGCGTCAGTATTGGTTTTAAGACGGAATCTAGCATTATTTGAGTGGAGTTGCGGTTGTCGTTCGACGCCAGCAATAACAAAGTCATGGTCTGTAGTAGAGGACATACAAACCACGCCATTAGCCTTAGTAGTAGACTTAATGAAAATATGATCTAAACAGGCTTGACCTCTTGTGGGTTTGGTAATGGCAGGAAGTAACCCGTGCGATACCAGTAAACAGAGATAATCAGACACCTGATTATTCGATAGAGCCCACAAGGGTGGGCTTCGTAACAAGGTATTTTTGCCCCTGGCATCTATCTTTTACTCACTAAACTATCATTAAAGCCTGTCAGTGTAAAATCAACTTTGTATCCAAGCGGCGGGAGTCCCGATTTGTCCTAACGCTGCCTTAAATTGAACAACATTTCAATGAACGTGAATGTCATTTTTTATGGATCAGCTGCGTATATATGTTTATAGTTCGTATGCGTTGTCTTACGAAAGCAAAGGGATTCAAAATGTTTTGAGCATAACATTCCGAGCTGGTGGCCAATGTTTTCGTCCAGTGAGTAAGATCAATATATTCGTATTCCTGTTTTATTTGGAAAGTTGTCAACAAAGAAATAACTAAATACATAAAATTATCCTATGTTTTATTCCAGGGTATAAGCTATCTCTATTCTAAATTTCATCAAAATCCGTCCAGCCGTTATCGCGTGAAAGCTCCCTAAACAAACAGACAACGTTTTACTTTATTTATTGGTATGGATTAATCTAACTATCTTGTGACCGCCGAATTATCAGAAACTCAAATTTAGTAATTTTCATGGTAAATATTCCGTTTAATTTTTTGAATGTCGGCTTAAAGATATTTACTGTCTAAAGAAATAACATAATTTCACTTAAATAAGACAACATGGAATAAACTTAAATAAATTAAATGTTGACCATAAAATATGTTTTTATATTTTAAAACTACATAGGTATCTTACTACATAGGTTCTCTACTTATAAAAAATAGTAAGTATCAGAAATAGAAGATATTAACTGGGATGACTACTTCGACGTAATTCAAACAGTTGACGAAACCGTTAATATTTTCGACGACTTGATCTCTCCTATCATCACTAACATACATGATTCTTTTATCCCAGAAAAATAACTACTCAAGCAAAAAAACACAGCTAAAAAATAATAATAAAGCAGTATTTAATAAACAGTCTCAAAAATGAAAATAAATTTAAAAAATGTTCAAAGAGACTTAAAACAAGCTAACTGATCAAAAATATAACAATTAAAAAAAAAAAGTTTCTGTCTGTTTGTTCACGCATGTCGTAAAAACTGCTTAAATTGATTGTGATGCGGATTTTACTGTTGCAAATTTAGGGTTTAACTTAAAAATTGTTGAACTTAGTATCTCAATCCAAAGAGTAGAAGCCGGGTAATTGAAAAAAAAAACGTTTACGATTTAACGTCTGAACAAAGTTTAATGCAATTTGGACTATTGGTAGTTTTGGTTCTGAAATAACACATAGGATTGGTATATCCCAGAAAAAATACCACATGGGCAACGCCGTGGGCACAGCTAGTATGTAGATAAAATAATAACATAAAACAATCCAAATTTCATTAATTATGTATCATTCGTTTTATCGATCTTTTACACACCCCATCTCTAGTTTATGCGCTAGTGTGCAACAATACTACACAATACTGTAAAAACAGACATTTTTTAATTGTGTCCTTGTTTTGTGTTTGTGTGCAGCTTCTATTTGCGTGTGCGTTTTTAAAAACGCCTCAACTTTCCGCAAGAGTTGCGTGAGTTAGTAAATTTGTGCTGTACATGTTTACCTCATAGAGTAAGGAATTTAAATTTTCCCTTTAAGAGGAAACGGTGTAAGATTTTTATGGAGTGGCGACCTGCAAAAAGAGGCTGGAAGAAAATGGATGAGGAGAGCTAAAGACCGAGCTCAGTGGCGTGCATTAGGAGAGGCCTACGTCCAGCAGTGGATAGATATAGGCTGATGATGATGATGATGATGATGATGGTGTAAGATTTTTATGCCTTAAGATCTTGTCTATGCTGTGACGCCGACCAAGTGACTACCACCATAATAAATTATTTGTTTACTTTCAATTTTTGTGACGTTTCAGCTATGTTATTTTCCGTTCGAAAATAATTTGGGGCATATTGCCTTCGAGCATATATCCAATGGAGATGCTAAAGTTTTAATCCGTAAACATTATTTTCGGCAATTTTTTACGGGGGACGAGGTAAACACGCATTGCACTCGCGCAAATCAAAATCTTATTCATGTAAACGCACACTAAAACAATCTTGCAAACCATCTTATAATACACACACAGTTATAAAATACAGCATATTTACGCAGTGTATAAACGCACACTATGATAATCTCTAGTGATGGGCATTCACAAAGACCGGTAAACCTGAAAGATAAATGAATTAAATGAACGTGGTTTACTAAATACTTATGTCTACGGTCCTTTGAAGATGTAAAAAGGAAGCTTTTATTTTAACGCGGTGAAAATATATAGCTATATATAATTTGAGTTTATTTAAAGATATTTATGTACACTAAGTATTTTTTGAATTTTTAATATTCTCACATAAATAAAAAAACAAGGGGTAAGTACTTCCATTATTCATTCAAGCGATATACCCTAAAATATATAAACATATATAAATATATAAACGTTGAAAACAGGGAACTCTAAAATATATATATATATATATATATATATATATATATATTAGAGTTCCCTGTTTTCAACGAAACCCTCGTGATGTGAACTTTCGCTACTTCGTGAATTCATTTATTAATGCAAACCTTCACGTGAGCTTCCCTGTCTGATAATCAAGAACTTTTATTCTATCAGCCTTATTTATAAAGAGTTAATAAACGTCAATTAGTACTGCGCAGAACAATATTGTAGTGCGCAGTATTACTAATCATTGCTTAACTTTTTATAAATAAGGCAGTATGTCATTATATACTTCGGCGCTTTTTTTCTTGAAATGAATAATAATAAATAACGGACACGTATGGCTATAATTCCAGATCTTAGAGGTCAAAAATAGGAGAAAAGACCTAGAGGAAGCTCTAGCAATCCACATCACTACGAGTATATAAAAGTAACACGTATGTTTGTTTGTTTGGGGAGTTTTAACGCAATAACGGCAAGATGGATGAAATTTGGAATGGAGATAGCTTTTACCCTGGAATAAAACAGAATTCTTTTTATCCCGGAAAATAGTAAGTATTCACGGGGAAACTGGAAAATGTTGATTACTCGCTGTAAGGAACGGTTGCCATAGAAATGAAATAATAACTCTGTCAAAAAGCATCAAGAGAATTGGTGCCAAAGATAATACTATACGTTGGTGCTATATTTTTCCATTCGTTTTCAATATCCTAGAAGAATATGCGATATTTTTTTTACGAAATAAACTGTAGTCTACGCGGAAGAAGTCGTGGGCTAAAGCTTTGATTTTATAATTTTACTTGGAAAATAATCTTAAACTGAAAAGTTTAGAATTGTCTAAACTATTAACTTAATACCAAACGTTGAGTTGTGCCCCTAACTTCAATAACATGAACTTTAATAGAAACTCAGAACTGATTTTTCACCCTCTTAATCCGGCCCATTTGTAACATCATTATCTTCTACAGCCTATATAATACTAACAGGCAAAATTTCAGCGTTGTAAGTGTTTAGTGAGTTAATGGCATATCACTTTTTAAATGTCGATTAAAACACTTTTAACCCTAGAGTACTAAAATAAATATATTACCACTTACTACTAATGATCGCCTGGCAGGCTACTTTTGGAATATAATAAAAAAACTACTTATCTGTTATTAAATTTTTACAAACTTATATGAAAATAACAGGCAAACTTCTACCTATTTTAAACAATAATATAAAATAATAATTATACCTCTAATTCAGTCAAATAATCATCCCTATATCATTCAAATCATCTAATACTAATGATCGCCTCCCAGGTGATCGACATGACTATTTCTCGGATACGAAGAGTCTGCGCTCGACGCGCGTTCCCTCACCGCCGCATCATCGGCTATACTAAGTTGGCGTAAACGCACGACTCAATACGTCCCTGCAATCAAAAACTAATCGAAAAAACTGACCGCGGACGGCCTCAGTCGATGATTAATATTCTAGAGTTAATAGGCACTGAAAAATAATCTGTTAGGTACTAACACCACATTTAGAGATAATTTAACGTTCATTTCATCACTCATTCAATCAATTTTACTCAATTTGTCCCTGCACTACGCCTTTTACCAAGACGATGGCGTCGCTAATCTGTCGCAACTGGTAGTTCATTTGAATCAAAATTACAAAATTGTGGCTCTTAGCAAAAGCTAACTTGAAAAAGTGTGCATTTTGGTTATTGTAAAGTGTCTGTTTTAATGTTGATATTAGTAATTTCAATTTTAATTATAAATCAAATAAATCAATCTACATTTCATGGAAAATATAAATATATGTGAAATTTACTGTTTTTTTATTATTTATGTAGGTACTACTTATATGTAATTCATGTAATTAGGTACAGTTAATAAATGTTAAATATCTGTTTTTTTTTATTATTATTTTTATTACGGACTAGGCAATCGTTTGACCACGATCTCACCTGATGGAAAGCGATGATGTGGTCGAAGGTGTAGCACGCTTGCCTAGTAGATACCTATTCACTCTTGACTTGAACACACCGGGGTTATAATTTACCGGAAACACTGACGAGGGCAGGGCATTCCACTCCTTTACAGTTCGTATATTTTTTTTTTTTTTTTTTTTTGTGGTAAATAATAATAATTTGGATAAAATGACAGTTAGTAGACAGTTAGTATAAGTGGGCGTAGCCACATAAGCAGGTATGTATATACCTCTATTACAAAGTTGTAGGTGCATATAAAAAGTTAGTGCGTGTAAAGTTTTATAAAATCTTATACTATAGGAAAACCCCCCAATGATAATTACGAGCAACCACATGTGGTGGGTATGGGGGAGGCCAATTGTCGGCAGATGATGTGATTTGATGATGATGATAATGCGTGTAAAGTAGAGGGTCATAGTAAGAAGACGTAGTATTATCATTAATAATAGGTCACTTACAGTTATACATATGATTTTAAAGATGTGGTAAACAAATAAATCGCAGCGGACACAAATCTGGACATCCATTTTCATAAATGCGCTTTGACGTCATAAAGGTAACCAAGGTCGGTAATAGCACTGCAGTAGCGCTATTACGCAATTTTGTTGCAGGCTGATTTTCTAATGCACTTCATTATGTGCACGTGATAGTGACAATCTAACTGAAACAAAGTTCTGTAACCGCTCGATTGATTCTATGCGCTATAGTCACTTTTTTGTTTTCATTGATCATCGCAACTAACGCTACAGTCACATTTTTTGTTTTCATCGATCATCGGACCACTCGATAGCGACGTAAATTTTGCCACTCGATTTTGAACATTATTGACCTCAATAATCATTCAAATCTAAGCGTGTTCATATAATTATTTTGCTTCGAAACCCACAACATAAACACTTGAAATATGTGCCGTACCTATTTAGCTCCATAAATCACCAGTTTGTTTATCTAAGTGCTCAATGAAGTGGTCATAAAAACTGTTTGTTTACGCAAAGTCGGCGCGGCCAGATGTGTCGCGTAGACCTTCTTTTTTTTGTGGGTTGACAATCAGATACCTGTGATCTCGGCACGTACCCAATAAATCCCCAGTTTGGGGACAGATGTGTCGCGTCGACTTTCTTTTTTTGTGGGTTGACCATCAAGTACCTGTAGTCTCAACGCATTTACAGTCAATTACCAGTTTGAGGTTCGCGTCGCGTCGGCCATTTTTTTTTGGGTTATCAGTTTGGTCCTGCGGTCTTCAGCGCGTGGACAACCGAGCGGGTAATAGGGCCACAGATTTTCATTATCACGTGCGTAGTATTTATATACTCTTTGATCACGTGCACTGCGGGACCGTATTATTATTAGGTATTCTGTGGCGGCGCGTTAGTGTTGATAAAAATCATTGTACATCATTGAGGTAATAATGTTCCAGTTGCTTGCCACGCGCGCACGCGCATGTATGCGCTCACTACTGCGCAATGTTCATAGCACCACCCAATGATCATGTACATAAGTAGTAAATACCTCAATGTTGTGCATATGAAATATCATACTCTATGATAAGAATACGGATTAATGTGCAGTGGCCCTATTACAGAACTTGTACAATCAGATTGTCACTTTTTTCATAGCAAAATCGACTCTATCGCAAAGCATTATTGAATTTGACGGCTTGAAACCGTCATGATCAACATTACGGAATCGCACTGCAGTTGTCAATGGTGAAGGAAATGTCTGCAGTTGTGTACCTGCAATGTCTGTAATGTCATCGGGGCAATTACATATCTTGTTGGAATCAGATTTTTATTATCATGTGCACTAATGCGACCTGTGAGCTTAATGTTTTAAAAATCTGATTGCAACAAATCACATTGGGTTAGGTAGTTCCACTGCATGTCAAACTGATCTGAGACCAGTGTCACTGTCAAGTGTCATGTCGACTGGCAATTGACTTTGACATATTGACACTTTCTAATTTCAATCGATTCAAAAGAAATCAAAGATGCAAAAACTGAAAATACAAGAAATCAATGTTAGTGTTTTGAAAATCTGATTGCAACAAATCACATTGGGTTAGGTAGTTCCACTGCATATCAAACTGACCTGTGACCAGTGTCACTGTCAAGTGTCATGTCGACTGTCAATTGACTTTGACATAATGACACTTTCTAATTTCGATCGATTCAAAAGAGTTCAAAGATGCAAAAAATGAAAATACAAGAAATCAAACCATTCAAAATAATTATATTTCTGCTGAAACTCATTACAAACAAACGGTGAATATGGGCTAGGCCAACAATTACATGAACAGAGCCGAAGTCATCTAGAGTTTGGTTCCTTCCACGGCCATGGGTCGTACTCGTCGGAAAAGACATCAAAAGAAACCGCGAAAATATCGTGCATGTGATGATGGAGACGATGTGGTTTTATTAAATTGTTGGTTAACGAAAAACGGAATGCGACGTAATGAGAAACTTGGGCTGGCGATATTCGAAGACACGGGCCGCGGTGTACTGACGAAGAAAAAAATTAGAGCGGGAGAAGAGCTTATGAACTTGCCCCTGAACTTGACCGTAAATGTAACCACCCTTTTGATGGATATACCATTTTGTAACATATTTTTAAATAATGAAAAGCAAAGTTTACTGCTATACAAGCAAACTATATCATTCCAGTCACTGATGGCATTTTATTTAACATATTTAAAAAGTCAAGGAAAGAATTCCAAATGGTTTGTCTACATAGAAAGTTTACCAAAAGAGTACACTGTGCCATATTTTTTGCCAAACGAAATAAAACACTCCATTGATGCTGATATACTGTCTGTGATTTCAAAGCAAAACAATATCATTGATTCCTCATACAATGTTTTTGAAGATATATTAAAAAATAGTATAAGCCAAGACACATGTATTGATACCTTTAAAAATTGTTTTATAAAATGTATGTATGAATGGGCATATTTTACAGTGAATACAAGGTGTGTTTACATGGATTTATCAAAGGTTATTGACTTGAGGAATGTGGAAAGTACGATTTTGAATTTAATAACTGACAACACAAAGATATCATTATGTCCATACTTAGATATGATAAACCACAGTCTGAATGCTCGTAATGAAACTCAATTGCTTGTGAGTAAGCACATCGAGAACATAAATGTAAATGATGTAAATGGAGACATATTTTCTGATATACGATTTTCAATTTATACTAAGAATGATTTTGATCCATATACAGAAGTGTTTATATGCTATGGCGATAGTCACAATTTAAAACTCATCACAGAGTATGGATTCTTTTTGCCTAATAATGACTTGGATTGTGTTTTATTTAGTTTTGAAAGTGTTAGACAATTTTTAGACACTACCTCGTGTAAATTATCGCTGGACCAAATTTCTTTCATAAATAGTCACTGTTTGAACAATGATTTATACATTGACAAAAGAGGATTAAGTTATAACTTTTATGGACTTCTAATGGTTGTAAAATATTATTACAATCATGGTACGGATGTGAGCAAATTAATTTATTCTGCAGCCATCTGCTCTATGGACAACAGATTAAATGATATTGTAATGCCAATGGTAAGAGAAAAATTGGAAAATATTCAAGTGTCAATAAATAACTTGAAAAAGTATGACACTCAGTGTGTAATTTTAAATAATTGTGTAGAACTGATGTGTCAATATGTTAGTATATTAGAAAAGTTTATTAGATGTTAGGATGTAAATAATGAAATGTCTTTTATTTTGGTAAATGCCCAAAATGTACAGATTCAAGAAAATTTATTTTTCCCCTAAAATATATGAAACAAATAGCAACATTATAATGCATGTGTAATTCTGCCATTTTGTCTTCCTATTATTTTATTAGCTTTACTGCCCGCAACTTCGTCCATGGGGACTACTGTTTATCACGAAAAAAAGCATCCTATGTTCTTCTAGGATATTAAAAACCAATGCACCAATGCTCTTAATTTTTTTTGACATGCTTCCATGGCAACCGTTTCTTACAGCGAGTGATTGTTATTTTTCCAGATTTCCCGTAGCAAAATACATTTTTCCGGGATAAAAAGTATCCTATATTTTATTCCTGGGTATAAGATATCTCCACTCCAAATTTCATCAAAATCCGCCCAGCCGTTATCATGTGAAAGCTCCTGAGGTCCTGAGGTAGAGCTCTCCCAGGGTCACCCAAACATGTATGATCAGCGATTTTTGTATTGTTTTCTCAATCCTACATGTTTCGTCACAAACTTACAATAGTCGCAGCCAATGTATATGTTTGTGAATGTAGGCTCTATGACAATTGCGCAGGTACTGCTGTGGGGATAAAATAGCATAAAGTAAAAGCGAGATAGAATATGCGAAAAACGTAAGCGAGTTAGCGAGGTAGTTATACAATGCTGTCTTCACCTTCAACATTCGGATTGCATCTGATAAATAGCAGTTTGCGCAGCAACTAGCAGACAACTTCCGAGACACATACTTTCGCTGCGACTACGTAATATTGACCAGACTCAGTATTCAGTTAATTTTTTGTATGTTGGTAGTCCAATAGTGACCCTTTTATGAGGCACCAAAATCATATTATAATTATAAATAAATAAATTTTAAAACATTTAAAAAAAGCTATTATGCAGCAGCCATGTCATGATGAAACTTAGAATGGGCTATCACAATTAAATGCGTATACAACATTTTGTGTCTATGCTGATAACTGTTGAGTTCCCCAGTCAGGAGCCAACCTGGACTGCAGCAGCCATGGCATGGTAAAACTTCAAACCGGCTAGTATAATATAATGCGTACACAAAATTTCGTGTCTGTTCTGTTAGCCGTTGAGAAGTTCCCTAGTCAGGAGCTAACCCGGAGTGCAGCAGATATGTCATGGTGAAACTTCAAACGGGCTGTCATTATAGAATGTGTACAAAAAATTTACATTAAACTGTCAACAGAGACTTTGCTGTTGACCGTTGAAGAAATCCTTTATCTGGAGCTGTTCCTGGATGTCGATTCAGGTCATGATTACCATACACATGCATTGTCATTGGAACTGAAAATTTCAACTCTGTAGGATATAAGGAAGTGGTTCTAATTCAGCTTGCAAGATTTGACCTAAACCACAGAATAAATAATAGTAAATCGCCTAAACAAACATACATACATACTTTGCATGTTAAAACCTTTTAAAATAATAATTTATACATAAAATAATAGGAACGAAATAGTCTGTACAAAGAAGATAATTTAAAACAAAACAGTCTAGGTCTACCTACTTAAAAAGGTACAGTACAAGAATATAACATTTTTAAAAATCGTGTCTGTCTGTTTGTTTGTATGTTTGTTCGCGCATAACGTAAAAACGACTGGACTTATTACGATGCGGTTTTTACTGTTGGACAGCTTAGGTTTTGACTTAAAAACTGGGGTACTTGGTATCTCAATCCGATGATTAGATGCCGAGCAATTGATAAAAACTATTTGACTGTCGAAGGAATTTCGATCAAATGTTATATTGGTAGTTTAGGTCCTTGAACTTTTAATCTAGAGAAATTACCACGCCTGCGAAGCCGCGGATACAGCTAAGAAGAATAACTTAAAACTTTGTTCAAAGCAAAATGTCGCTTCAAAGATTAGAGGAACCTAACAAAAAAAAAATAGGAATATTATTTTTTCGTTTCTAGGGCTGGTTTACATATTACAAGCTGTTGACCAACAGCCCGATTTCATAACTTGGCTTCAATCGAATTCTCAGTATCGCAGCTACTAATGCCTTGCGATAGAGTCGAATTTGCTATGAAAAAAGTGATAATCCGATTGTAGCCAAGTTATGGAATCGGGCTGCTGCGGCCCGTGGCCCAATTACAGAACTTGGCTACAATCGGATTGTCACTTTTTTCATAGCAAAATCGACTCTATCGCAAAGCATTATTGAATTTGACTGCTTGAAACTGTCATGATCAACATTACATACTCGCATTACTCGCATTGTGTTCTTGCATGTCAGTAGCTGGGCTCGCCTGTGTTGCCACATGATTCGAATAGCTGCCAGAATCATGCGAGTTGTCGCGATGTCGAGTCAACGTCATCATCATCAGCCTATATCTGTACACTGCTGGACATAGGCCTCTCTTAAAGCACGCCACTGAGCTCGATCTTCAGCTCTCCTCATCTATTTTATTTCTTTCGCAGGTCGTCACTCCACCTGGCCACAGGGCGTCCTACACTACGTTTGACTAACATAATAGTGCTGCCACATTTTGCACAAGGTTCCAGAATAGTAGTTTTTGTGAAAACTTATTTTAGGAAAAATACCTCCAAGTGTTCATTCTTTGGTGTGTGTTCATATTATGGTACAACTACCCTAGGATGCTATCGCTAATTTAAAGTACCGATCACAAAGTCTTTCAAAGGTTTTAAGGAGGAAGGATGTAAGACTTATAAAACCAAGGAGTTGGGGGGAGGGTAGGGGTGAAGAAGGTGAAGGAAACGGAGGGCTACCCCCTGGTACCATTTCCAAATCGCGGAGATGCGCAGTTTTTTTTGTTTATAACCCGTCTATAAAATTGTTAAGGGCCATACGTAACAACCCGCCCAGGGCGACCAAATAACCGTAACACAGTTAGTTCAAAATCGGCTGTATTGGTTCTAACTATCCATTTTTTATATGAGTTTTACGCATATTCAACAATATTACATAGGTACGCGTGAAAACCCTTTTTTTATTGGGTTAAAAATTGGTTTTGACCATTCGCAGAAACGACCCTTTGAGGATGTAAGCATTCGATTAATAGACTTCGAGGAATAGACATTCGCAGGTGACTACGTATCCCATATAAGTAACACTTATTGATAAACCATACCATATTATAATATTGGCTCAACTGTACAAGCTTGGCCCACGATTTTAGGGGTGGGAAGGGGGGGAACGGGTAGAGGGGAGGGAGAATAACTCCCCCTAAGAGTGGAGGGGGGGGGGGGCGGCGGCTGGCTAGTTCTCCCCCCCCCCCCTCTTAGATATGATTTATTTTATATATATTACTTGCATTTTTTCTTGTTTTTGGACGTATTTGGCGGGGGGAGGGTGATGGAAGTGGTGGGGGGAGAAGAGGGCTGCCCCCTGGTACCCCTCCCTTCCCACGGAGACGCTTAGTTTATGAGATATTTCAGTTTTAAGTTTAATAAAAATCAATTTGGTTGCCGTAAATAAAATAAAAAACTAGTAGAATGTTGCTGCTTTTGCCAGAGGGATTAAATATGTTATGTATGGCCTCAAAAATTAGGGTAGGTTAGGTTTGAACATGACTACACTCACGCCGAAGTTAACTTACGGCTGTTTGGTAATAGACATATAGACGATTTATAATAAAATGTTACAGCTGTTAGCCTTTGGCCAGGGCGGTTGCACTCCGCAACAAGTACAAATAAATTCAAGGACCCAATATTTGGGTCCGTTCAGTCGAGTGTCAAGCGTGCGCTCGATGAGTCGCGCGCCTTGTACTTAGCGATAGAGCACCTACTTACGTAAAGTTATTGACAAACTTTATTCGTGTTTTAATTGTGAGTACCAAGAAGAAAGCTAGAAAGTACTGCATAGCATTCGGCTGTTTGAATAGTGATAGAAATGACGAATTGTCATTCTTTACGCTTCCAAAGGATATTGAAAGGTAATAAATTGTAATACCTATAATAGGTCCTAGTTATGTAGTTAGATATTGATATTTTTTTATTACGTAGGTTCCTATAGTTTTATGTTATTTCATTTGTGTTCCATACCGAAGCTACGCATATTTAAGGTTTTTCCGCGCAGAAATAAAGTCGTTTATTAAATCGATCAACGTAATTTTATAATTGATTAAACACCACTATTTTTAAATTACCAAAAAAAATAATTGCGCCGTTTAGTAATGGCATTGAAATCTAAATATGCAGTTAGAACTTTTGAATACTTAACAGTGTAGAATTTAATAAATGTTAAAGTTTTCGGAAATCCTTCCATAAATTATGGACTCAAACAAAAAATACTATCCAAAGAAAATCAAATGGAATGGAATCAATGGATGTGGAATGAAATCACATCATGCGCGTGAGTAGTGAAAACATATCTTTCCTACTCTTTCTTCACGTTCAATTATTAGCTCGTCTATCACGCGACCATTTTATCAGTGAAAAGTTGTAAACAAGACACGCAAAGGTACTTGTGGTATTATATATTCTGTGGCGAAGGCACGTAGGTAGGTGGGTAAGCAAGTACCTACAAACAAAATAAAATAGGAAATGTAATATAAAAATACATTATGTGGTTAATTCAAACTTTTCCTTCATTATTTTACGGGCTTAGGCAAAATTCCTTTATTTATTAGGTAGGTAGGTAGGTATTGAATTGTGCGCTGTTTGTTTGTAGTATCCGATTCACTCACATAAACACACTACTTTATTTGCTCCATTCCGATGTGGTCGTTTAAGTAGTTCTGATATTCTATGTTAGTGTGGAGTTTGGCCGTCCTGCTAAAACCAAACACCTTGCAGATCGCCATTCAGCATTGACGACACCGTCGTCCGAAGAAGTTTTAAATAACTTTCTTCTCGTGTATTCACGAGGTAAAAATTGAAAAGCCATCGCGATGGTAATCAAACAGCGGCGTAGGTACGTACAATCGTAAAAAAACACCCGTGACCGTGACCTGACGTGACCTGTGACGTGACCGGCGCGTGCGATGCGACTAATTAATTTATTATAATACATAATTGTTTACTTTCGGAAGAAAGGAATAGATAGACGATGCGGGAGGTGGCGCGGCGGGTGCGGGGCAAAGGTTCGTTGCCTTGAGTAATTGTGCTATTATTTATTCTGTGCCTTGAGCCTGGAAGTGTTTATATGATGACAAATCGCGCTTACTTGTACTTAGTATTATTGAATGAAATGCGAGAATTCATTTTTTGCGCGAATTAATGAAGACATTTGACCAACTATTGTGTTTTTTGTAGGATAATCTTTAAATACAGTCTTTTATTATTTTTTCAGCATGGATGTACTGAGTATCAGCAGTAGACACAGCTGGTTTTTTTTGGTAATTAAAAAATAGTGGTGTAGTAGGTATTGTTGATCGGAAAATGAATTACTGTGCTGACTTAGTAAGTAGCCTACATACTTTTAATACCTTTTATTACGTAGGTAGCAATTTATTTTTCACTCATTAAAAAGCATAGAATTCAGACAGGCACCTTTATTCATCAAAGTGCAATACCTATAGGATATAATCATAATCAACCAACGACACGTAGGTAGGTATCTCACTAAAGTTATCGGCGGTCTGAAAACGGGATAGGTAGGTAGTAAAAATGAGGTAGTAGGTCTATTCTGATAAGAATGTCATTGTATGTAATAGAACTATTTTAATTTATAATAATAAGTCATAACATAATACATTATTACTTATTTATTCTGTTACAATATCTAAGTCATAACATATCACAGAATAATTAATACAACCCTACCGAGCGAAAAAGGGACAGAGCGATTCTGAAACGGTTAGGGCAATGGAAGTTCTCGCGCGTTGTGTTGCACCGTATTCTAGCCTGCACGCGGTGGGCGAGTGCCTTCTAGGTATATATAATTGAAAGCTCGCAGCGCCGTGCGAGTTAAATTGCACTTTATAGCCTTGTAGCGAGAGTCGCTATTTATTTAAATGACTTTACTCAGTTAGCCTTCTGTACTATTATTTATTCTGTGCTTTGGCGAACAAAAATCCGATTTTTTATAACTTAAAACTGAAATATCTCATAACTGAGCGTTGCCTGCGGGTGGGAGGGGTAACAGGGGGCAGCCCTCCCTTCCCCCCACCACATCCATTAGTTACTTTTCATCCGCCGAATATGTCCAAAAGCAAGAAAAAATTGCAAAAAATATATATTAAAAAAATCATATCTCCCCCACTCTCAGGTGGAGTTGTACACCCTCCCCCCCCCTTCACCCTCTCCCCCCCTTTCACCATCTCCCCCCCTTTCACCCTATCCCCCCTAAAATCGTGGGCCAAGCTTGTACAGTGGTCCCATAATATTCTTTTTTGTTGGTTAAAAACCTACGGACGGTCAATAGTGAATGTAATCAATTCGTTTTAATAACTGTTCATTCCGATTTGTAGCAATTTTTTCAAGTTTGAAACTGTAAAATCAGATGTTTGGACTTAGCATTTATATACCATACACCAGTCAGGCGCAACAGCTTAGTAAAAAACTGTTGTATCAAACGTGAGCTAATTTCTATGGCGGCCGTAGAGAGAGTATGACTATAGCGGCTTTCATTTTTCTTCAATAAATGCATGACCTTCTTGCACGCCTTCGCTATGGCAATATGAATATGTGTTCTGTGGTTTAACTTTGTTTACAAATTTATTTTATTCGGCAGGCAGGCTGCTTTTGTGATAATTACCGTATGTTGATGTATTTAATACTTTGAAGGTGTTTGTTTCTACATGAAATAATTAATACTTAGTGTGATTGAGTTTGAAAGTTTTATAAGCAATGATCTATAAAACTTGCGAAATTGTGGTCTGCGATCTGTTACAGCGATGGGTCAAAACGAACATTTATGGCTAAATTTCCACTGAATAATTATAGGTAAGTGGTAAATTAAAATATCGATATCGATAAAATTGTGCTGTTTGCAGACATCCTTTTCTGTTTCTCATGTTGGCTAACATGCTCGATATAGAGTGTTATTACCTATGGTCATTAGTTTTGTTATGTTTCACTTAATCTCAGCACACGTTTTAAAAATTCAAAACATCCATTCCAATATACGTCAGTCCCGTCTCTTTTTACGTAGTATTTATATACTCTTTAGTATTTATATACTCTTTGCCATACACCACAGATATATGCTCGAAGATTATCCTATACAAACACGGCCAGCAGGCTGATTCCCTAAGGAGCAAAGATAATCGAAAGGAAAGATAGCTAACGTCATACATGAGTACAAAGCTCACGTAATACTTATTATCGTCGCCGGTACCTAGTAGTTTGCCTTAATATATTAGATGGCGTTACTATACTAGCTGAAGTGTGATACACTTAGTGCCATCTATCGAACAATTGGAAACTAAAACTTTGTTGTAAGTGTGTGTAAATGTATTTATAGCGTGACATATGAGTGAAGATGTCTGCGTTCTTAACCAATTCTCCACAGGTAGTGATCACAGGCTAGTTCGAGCTGAATGCTTCTTTGATGTTGACCAATACCTAATTACGTCAAATCGGAAATTATAAAGCATAATGAAGATCTTATCAGGGAGCATATTGTTACAAATTTTTGCATTGAGGAAATAGGTCATCTTGATGTTAATGACATAAACAGTAAGCTTGTGAATTATCTTAACTCTGCATTACAATCTGTGACTCCAAATAATATACAAGTAGGCACACTAAAATTTACCACAGAAACACTGCGCCTTATAGATCGGAGACGGAAGATCAATAACGAGGGAGGTATAGACAGAAAACAATTTTCAGAGTTGCAAAAGAACATCCTTTGCAGTATTCGAAGAGACCTGCACAAACATGATGAGGATCTAATAACAAAAGCTTTAGAAAGGAACAGTGGTGGAAGGAGACTCAAATTGCAACTTAATATTGGCAAAAAAACTATCTTTAAGCTCCAAAATGAAAGTGGTGACATAGTGACCAATAGGGATGAAATATTGAATACAGCACATCGATATTATGAAAACTTATATCAGAGCAGAGTGAAAAATCCCAAGAGCCCGCAAAGCGCATCAGACTTTATACACAAAAGACCACTTGTGTTGAATGTGGGATCCGAAGATCTGCCGGATGTTACATCTGATGAAATTCGACTTGCACTTTGCCAATTGAAGAATCAGCGAGCTCCAGGCGAGGATGGCATTATTCCAGAAGTATTGAAAATATCATCCAAACAGGTACAAGAAACGTTAGCCAAGCTTTTTACGAAGTGTTTGATATACACCAAAGTACCTGAAAGCTGGAATAATGCCGTTATCACTCTCTTGCACAAGAAGGGTGATATCAAAAAATTGGACAATTATAGGCCCATCAGCCTCCTCTCCCATGTCTACAAACTATTTACCAAGATCCTTGTGAATAGACTGAGAAACAAGTTTGACTCATATCAGCCGAGAGAGCAAGCAGGTTTCAAAGCGGGATACAGCACTTGCGACCATCTGCAGACTATCAAAACACTCATAGAAAAATGTCATGAGTACCAGAAGCCGATTATTGTGACCTTTGTGGACTATGAGAAAGCGTTTGATTCAATCGAAGCCTGGGCCGTGGAAGAAGCATTGGCGGATTGAAGAGTGCACCTTCAGACGCATGCCACCGCTTGCGTCAATCTCCATGAAAAAACATCGAAGTTTCAATTAAATCGAGGAGTAAGACGATACAATTTCTCCCAAACTTTTCACCCTGACCTTAGAAAACATATTCAAGAAATTGAATTGGGATGATAAAGGCATTGACATCGAAGGTGAAAATCTTACAAACTTGAGATTCGCAGATGATTTGGCGTTGTTTTCCGATAACGTTTTTGATATGTTGGTAATGATTGAAGATCTGAAGGTTGAATCAGAAAAAGTAGGCTTGAAGATGAACCTCTTTAAAACAAAAATAATGACTAACATATCGGAAGCAAACAATTGACAACTACCAGTGGATCTTGTCACCGAATATATTTACCTCGGCCACAAAATAACTTTGGGAAGCGCAAATCAAACAGCGGAAGTAGAAAGACGAATATCCCAAGCCTGGGCAGCATTTGGTGCAAATAAGAAATTACTTCGAGGCCAACTGTCTTTGAAACTTAAGGCAAAAGTGTTCGAGGAATGCATAATGCCAGTCTTCACATATGGCTCCGAAACCATGTCACTTACTGAACGGTCAGCCGAGAAATTCAGAGTCGCGCAAAGAGCGATGGAAAGAGCTATGCTCGGGATAACTTTGCGCGACCGAAAGAGGAATGAGTGGATTCGGCGGAAAACGAGAGTAAGGGACGTGGTCCAAATAATCACGGAGCGAAAGTGGAGTTGGGCCGGTTATGTTGCTCGCATGGACAGGGACTGTTGGACCAGACGAGTGCTCGAATGGAGACCGTGGGCGAACACCAGACCATGCGGTCGTCCTCCTAAGCGTTGGAAGGACGATATACGGGAATGCGTGGGACATGACTGGATGGCCAAGGCACGGGATCGTGTGTCATGGAGGAAATTGGGAGAGGCCTATGTCCAGAAATGGACCCAAAACGGCTAAAGAAGAAGAAGAAGATCCTCAAAATAAATAAATATGATAAACCAGAACAGTAAAATGCGATATTTCGTCGATTTCAGGTAAATTTTAGTTCTAGCGAGCCAAGTATCGACATCTAGCAACATTTTTTAAAACTACTGTGAGTAGAGTAAGGAGATAGCTATCTTGCCTTTCGATTATCTTTGCTAAGGAGTGAGTGAGTGAGGTTGAGTGATTGCCACAGTGCACCCATTGCGGATGCGCTAGAAAGGTCGTGAAGGTTTTGGTATTCACTAAACAGTTAACGCGCACCCGTCAAGCACCCGCAATCAACACTAATACCGGGAAACCGGTAACTAGGCGGCAGAATTTAGCTAAACCTAGCCTACAAATACTTATAGCAGAAATAGGACTTTTCAAATTTTGCCGGGTTTTAAGTCCGAGTGATCTGTGAATATCTGTGGGTGGCGCGCCAGCAAACCAATGGCGGCAATCGCCCTCCAACAATCATCGTCTGAATTTATTTTTTGATTTTTCTCTCTCGCTTTTATTCTATCTAAAATTTAGTTCCCGTGTAGATATTAAGTATAATTAAAATTTGATTATCATAGTAAGTTTTGTAGTGTTCTAATAATATGCCAATAACCTTTTTGTAGATTGTACGTCTCTGAAAGAAAATCTAAACATTGATATTTTTTCTCAGCAATAATGTACTTACTTACTTCAAATAATTATTACGACTGCTTAATAATACCATGTTCCTATAGGTATAGTGACTATAGTGCTTCTCAGGTAAAGTTAAACTTCAACTGAAAATAATCTTTGCCGTCGAGTAAAAATTATGTGAATGAAAACATGTCATTCCTTGTACACTGCTTTTGTGCAAAACAATTAAATCAATAAATAATTAAAACGCCAAAAAATAAAAATATATTTGCGATTTAGAAATGTATTTCTAGATGAAATATCTTGCTTTGTACTTATATAAAAGTGTATTGTATCAACCTAAGTCTTATGCATCGTTGTAGAAATGATCTGATGATGATGATGATGAAGTCTTGGAGAGACGCACAAATGAGAGCTTGACAATTGATAATTATACCCTAGGCTTGATAGACAAGTACATAACTATATTGCATGTTGAATCTACTTGATTATATTAATAATATGATACATTTATTTCAGGTGGATGCACACAGAACTGCAGTTCATATGAATATATAGAACTCCGCTCTCCGAGGTCATAGGATAGTGTAAATCTCAATTTATGTGAAAATTCTAACATTATTACATGTTATTTAATACTTACACTGGCCCAGCTGTGAGGGTGCTGCTATTAGTGAGCGTGAATCGGACCGCGCCAAGTGGCGAAGTAGCACTGCTATGTTTGTCTTGTTCAAATAATATAACCTTATCTTTGTCATCTTCCCTGTATTTTTTTTCTTGTTTTTTGATTGATAGCACAATTGGGCATTAGTTAAAAGTTAACATTTTCTCTATAAATTATTATTCCTTAATAGGTATGCAAAAGTTTAGTGTTTCGTGGGTTAGACAAACTAAGAAAAATGGATGTTCCTCTAAGCAAAAAGTGAGTTATGTTCAAAGTTATAGAAAAGAGTGCGACGTATTGTATGACAAATAAAATCATTTTATGTGATATTATTATATTCTTTCAAACTACCCACCCGCAACTTCGTACTCTACTACTACTGTTTTTCGCGAAAAAAAGCATTCTTTGTTCTTCTAGGATATTTAAAACCAATGCTAAAGTAGGTATAGTACTAATGCTACTTTGATGTTTTTGACAGACTTGTTATTTCGTTTCCATGGTAACCACTCTGTGATTGCAACCGTTCTTTACAGTGAGTAATCAACATTTTCCAGGTTTCCCTTGTAAACTTACAATTTTTTCCGGGATAAAAAGTTTCCCATGTTTATTCAAAGATATAAGCTATCTCCATTCTAAATTTCATCAAAATCCATCCAGCAGTTATCGCGTGAAAGCTCCCCAAACAAACAAACAAACAGACAACGTTTCACTTTATAATATATTTTTAAATCCATACCAATATATTATATTGGTATGGATTCAATAAATTTAGCACAATCTTTGGAAATCCACAGAAATCTATCACAATTTGGGATGCCATTCATGGAACCGAGTTGGCAACCCTGCTGTGAACAGTGTTGACTGTTTGACATTGTCATGACAATGTTTGACATTAATGTCATTGTCAACCTGCCACCATGGCGGCTGCGTTGCTGTCAAACAGGAATTACGACAAATTAATTAGAAATAATCTAAAATTAGCGAAATCTATATCTATTAATAGCAAAACAGTAAATTTAAATAAACCTCATTTTAATATAATATGCAAAGAATGCGCTGCTGTCAGCTATTTCAGGGTACGTATACTGAACATGTAGTTACATGATGTTTTCTGAATAGGACTAGTTTTTCATCAGATTCTAGATATAATACGTGATATAAATGTGTTTTAATTTGTTTGTAGTTTTATTCGTCGACTCCTCAGAGCAACGTGGGTGGTCAGGACAGCGCCAAAAATGTTTTGGCGGCTGTGTTTGCAAACAAACCAAAGACTGGAAAAATACCAGTTGGTAAGTGATAGGTACCTACCTACGACATAAACAGTGCAACATAGAACTCAAGTTTGATCGTAAACTACAACTTTAATTTGGCTGTGTGCCAAAATGTAAGAAATAGTTACTTAATAAATGAACTTGCCCTTGTGGTCATAGGTGCTAATTTCCTTGGTTCTTGTGACACTTGAGATCTAAAAATACCTACTGATAAGGACTAGTTTTTGCTAAATTATTGATAAATACTTTATGCAAGTCACTTCCATTTATATTAACTCATATTTGAAGCAAATAAAATATATTCTTCTTTATATGGTTTGATTATCATGTTGAAACCGAAATTAGAAAATAAGATGAAATTAAATTTGAATTTACCACTAGGTTACGTTTTTGTATCTTTTATTTTGTTTAGTAATACATAATGATGACATTACTACATACCTACTATCCAAAATGTAAATTATAATAAAGCAGAAGTAAAAGTAATCTAAAAAAAATGGTCTAGGGACTTAAAATAAGCCACAGAACAAGAATATAACTTTTTTAAACCATGTGTGTCTTTCTGGATGTTAGATTGTGTATCATAAACAAACTTCTGGAGTGATTGTAATGTAGTTTTCACTGCTAAATAGTAGTTGTAGATGTTTGACTTTAAATCAGATGTACTTCATGAGTAGAAGCCAAGCAATCTTTAAAAATCCTATTGACCGCCTAAAGGACTTTGATCTAATTTGGTTTATTGTTATTTTAGGTCCTGGTTACACTTAGGGTACTTTTAACCCAGCTAGTATTATAATAATATTACACATTCTCTAAACAAGTTCATTTTTGGATAAGCATGCCTACTCTAGTTTTAAATTCTCTAGTTGTAATAAATCTGTTCAAATTGTATGAAAAAAAAGTTGCTAGATAGTACAGGTGTGTCAGTTTTTTAGGGAGTGTGTGCACCCTTCATCAAGCAACAGTCTTACAACAATGCTTGTCTCAAGTGCTTTGACGCTCCCATAAAATATTTCCGTTTTAGATATGTCTGTGATAATGATGTCTGCTTTTACTAGAGTGTATTTCAGTAATAGTTGTGTTTATATACTCGTTAGTTTCTTTGTGTATTGTTTTATCTTTGCCTTGCCTCGCATTTTTATATGTTAATTAGTTGATATTTAAATTTCACTTTTGTCTAGATCATTCAAACTCCATACAAATGTTATAAAAACAGAAGTTGTTCTGTCTTTCTGTCTATTTGTTATCTTTTACCAATTATATGGCTGAGCCGATCTTAATGAAATTTGAAACCTCGGGAAGGACAAAAGATACTTTTTATTGTGATAAATTAGACCACGCAGACGAAGTATAGCGAGCTAAATATAGTACTCACTATAATTATAAATGCAAATGTATCTCTGTTTGTTTGTTAAATTTTCACCAATATATGGCTAAACCGATCTTGATGAAATTTGACAATGAAATAGAGTGCATCATGTGGTAGGACATAGTCCATTTCTTTTTAATTATAATCCCAGAAAAATGACCACATGGGCAAAGCTGTGCGTGCACACGCTTGTAGTAAATCTATAACTGCTTGATAAGGATTATAGCTCGACGATTTACCATAGAAGCATGCTTAACGAAATTAAAAAATATATACAAATTATTATGTTTTTAGTGCTTAGCCAGTGAAAGGTTTCAATCACCAAACTTCTCAAATTGAAGACAATTTGTAGAATTTATGTTTAAAAATGTGTAGTCTTACTTTTTTGTTCTCAGCTACCTGTGCTACTTTAATTTTAGTTACTAATACTTGGTTGGAATGCAGCTCTGTTCCCTCGCTTCGCACCCTCGTACATAGTCCGCTTGCATACCCTCTGTAGCCACCCCTCCAAGCCCTTCCCGAGACCTTAAATCCTTATAATGTTCTCCCGGCCTTAGGTATCCAAAAAAGAGACTGCTTTCACCCAGGTGCCTCTGTTTTGTCCCGTGAAGATATAAACCTGGGGGACACCAAGCCGGTAACGGGGACGGACATGATTAGGGGGATGATGGAGTATGTGTGGCCTAAGGTAAGTCTTTTAAACTATTGAGTACATATTATACAGTGTGACCAGAATTCGGACAGCCATATTTGAAGAATGTGTAAAACATTGAATTTTGGTGATCAATACACCATCATAAAAGGTTTCAACACCCCGTTAGAGCTTGAGATAATCTAGAGTACTTAACCAAATTCACTTCCAGATCCTTAGAAATCGTTTATTTGAAAATAGGTGAAAAAGGAAACTAAATTAACATTAATGACACTGTTCCATATCGATTTTGTAGTTAATGACACCTACAATTTTATTGATGCGTAAATCAATAACAACAAGCACAAATTAAAAATTTATATAAACCCCGTCTTCCCACCCCCCATTATAGCTAAGAAGCATCTTGATCACCATCTCGAGTTCCATCTGTTTGAGAGCGACGATCGTCACCCCCATTCCCCCCCTCCATTATAGGTAAGAACCATCTCGTTTACCTCAGCGTCGTTTGGAAAATACGATTTTCACCCCCCTTTTCTCAATTTCTCCCCCCCCATATAGCCAAAAACCATCTCTATCACATCAGTTTTCAAACATAATAAACTGCATCAAAATCGGTCCATTCTTTTGGGAGCTACAATCGTCACCCCCATCCCCCTCCTCCCCCCCTTCCCCCTACCCCTTTATAGCTAAGAAAAATCTTGTTTGTCTCAGCTTTGAAACATTAAAAACTGCAGCTAAATTAGTCCATTCGTTTGAAAGATACGATTCTTTTTTGATTTCCCACCTTTTCTCAACCTCCCCCCTCCATATAGCTAAGAACCATCTCGATCACATCAGTTTTCAAACAAAAAATCCTCATCAAAATCGGTCTATTCGTTAAGGAGCTACAAGCCCCTCCCCATACATTCGTTCGAAAGGTATGATTGCCCCCCCCCCCTCTTTCCACCCCCTCCCCATATTATAGCTATGAACCATCTCGTTTACCCAGCTTTCAAACATAAAAAAACACAGCTAAATTGGTCCATTTGTTTGGAAGGTACGATTTTCACCCCGCTTTTCTAGCTTCTCCCCTCCCCCTCCCAATATATCTAAGAACCATCTCGATCACATCAGCTTTCAAACAGACAGGTTCATTCGTTTGGGAGCTACGATGCCTCAGACAGACACACACATACATGCCCTAAACACCCATCTCTTTGTTCGGGGGTTAAAAATAGATTGTATGTGCATTCAATTTATCTTTGAGGAAAGTTTATAACTGGGGAATAATTCTATTTTATGAAAAGCAGTACTGAAAAGTACACCTAAAAGGAAACTGTTAAGGGTTTTAATATGTGTATCTTACAGGATAAAAAGTGTAGTTTTATTAAAGTGTCTCTAAAGGGAAAATGTATCTCTGGGGAATAAATCGTGTTTAGTTTGAACACATAACCCTTCCCAACCTTTCCCTTGTTGTGCCGTAGTCGAGTAATAAAAAAAAATGACAGCCATTTCAAGAGGAGGGGCAGGGTTAGAACTCTACATGGAAATTGTCACCTAAATTCGAAACCTGGCTGCACTGTATACATACATATATTTTAATATTCAATGTATTAAGATGTAATGACCTAAGTTTTCCAATAATTAGAAAAAAGATTCTTGAGTATCAGTGAATGACTGACAGCTATGGAGAGAGCTAAGCTCTGATTATCTCTGAAGGACTGAAGCCGGTACGAGGTGATTCGCCAGAGAACCATGGTAACCGTCGTAGCACATAGAATAAGCAAGCTGAAGCGGCAATGGGCTGGTCACATCTCTCGCAGAACTGACAACCACTGGAAATAACGTGCTCTAGAGTGGAGACCACATTTAGGCAAACGTAATGTGGCACGCCCTCTGGCCAGGTGGAGAGACAACATAGGAAAGACAGCTGGCAGCGACTGGATCAGTAGAGATGAAGATCGGGCTCCGTTGCTTTCATTAGAAGAGGCCTACGTCCAGCAGTGGACTAATAAAAGTTTATGATGATGCTTGCCACTGACTGGGAGACGAGAATATAAAAAAACCTGAAAAGGGTGGATCTATGTCCTAGCGAGTTGCTGGATGCAAACAAATCTACCTGCAGGGGAAGCCTACTATGTTCAGCAGTGGATATATTCCAGCTAATTATGATGATGATCAAGTGGCGTTTACAAATTTGCCGGACGGTTGGCCGAATGGTTAGTGACCCTCAACCAGCGGTCGCGGCGTTCGAATCCCGCAAGGTGCAATCGTTTGTGTAATGAGTACAAATGTATGTTTCCTAGTCATGGATGTAATACACGTATTTATTTATGTTTATCCGTTGTCTAGTACCCAGGGTAACCAACCTAGTTTGAGGCTAGGTAATTGGTGTGAATCATCCCCAATATATATTAATTTATTATTATTATTGCTAAATAGTTAAGCAGGTTCTTAGTGATTTAGAAGAAGGATCGCAACTATGCCGTGACTGGCCATACTAATCATTTTTCTCACGAATACTAAACACTGAATACTTCTAATTCATATGTGTCACTGTGCCTTCTACTTCGTTGGCACTAAATATGAAGCTGTTTTAGGCATACTCAATCTAATAAGAACCTATGACAACCAAATGATGAACCAAAAGTGTAGGGTTGAATCAGTTAATTATTTTTGAAAGGACCACAATAAAATATATAAGTTAAAGCCATTCCAGAGATAACAATACCTTGTTGAAACAATTTCAGGACAACCAAATGATCCGGAACCGAGTTATGGTATCCCTATCACTGCTGTTTGGCGCTAAGGTGATGAACGTGACGGTGCCGTTCCTCTTCAAGTATGCCGTGGATGAAGTGAATCAAATGACAGCACAGTCGTCAGGGGACATCCTGCTGGGCATGGCCACAGTGCCGCAGGCTTTGAGCACTACGGCCTTTAGCTTGCTGATGGGATGTAAGTAGATTTATTGAATTGAATCGCTATCGCGGTGATGCGATCGAAGATGGTGCATGCTTGCCTAGTAGTGACCTATTCACTGGTGCCTTCAAAACTAAAACCCGTACCCGGCAAGTAGTTCCACTCCTTCGCGGCAAGCGCTGCCACAGATTATTTAATGTTATTACTGCCTCCCCCGTCTCGTCGCGCTTCGTTCCCATCCCACACCATAGGCGATATCTAGCAGTTGCATGCGGACTATAGAAGGAATCTACACTAATATTATAAAGAGGAAATATTTGATTGTTTGTATGTTTGTAATGGATAAACTCAAAAAATAGAGAACTGATTTTAAAAATTCTTGCACCTATAGAAAGTTACTTTATCAGTGAGTAAAATGGGCACTTACAAAATTAGAGGACCCTGCGAAAATTGCAGTAATGTAACCCAAAGCGCAGAGCCAGAAAAAAGGGTCTGTGACCAAGGCACAGAATAAATAATAGTAAGTACCCAAGGTATCAAAAATACATAACGAAATAACGTCATGGAAACGAAAACAAGTGCGTCAAGTACGTGAGTAATAATACTATATTGCAGTAGTCTATGGTCAAAATAACACCACGATCGTTGCTGCCAAAGATTTTGAATTACGCTTACTTGCGCTTATTTTTTTTAGAAGTTACGTCGGGTCTGAGCGTTGGGTATATAAATGCTAAAAGTAAGAAAATTGGCGCGATGTGAGCGTTACCCGTGCGAAGCCGGGGCACGTCACTAGTTCCATAATATAACGGTCGCGCATCACGCCGTTTGTCTTGTTGTCAGATGAAGCCTTTGTAGATGTTGACAAATTAGATTACACATTGCGACGTGAATGAGAGCCACAGCTACAGTAGCGCGTCTCGCTCTCATATACGACTTGTCCATATGCAGAGTTTTCCAGCTTGTCTCACCACTCAGTGAAATAATAGTATTTTATAAGACGGTTGCATAACAGTGGTTATTAAAACACGAGTGTGAGTTTATAGTATCACACGAGTGTTTTAATACCTAGTTATGTGCCGTTTCATACACTACTACTTTATATACACTCTTGCAACAGGAAGATTTTATAAAAAAAACGTAATATTTCTTGACTTTTACTATTGGAAAACCATGATGTCAGGTGGAGTTAAATTCTGCTCTATATCACTGCTATCAGACATTCTTTCTCAGAACGAGACATAAGTTTAAAAACTAAAATCCGACTTTAGTCGGGTAAAATATAGCCTATGACACTTTTGCGATGAAGACGAATCCTCGCTTGTCAAAATCCGACCCAAGTTTTTAGTTTGAACACATAACCCTTCCTTTGACTTGCCGTAGTCGGGTAAAAAATAGCTTACGAGTAGTGATGCAACGAATAGTACTTTTACGAATACGAATACGAATACGGATATCAAACCTACTATTCGGCGAATACGAATACGAATACGAATATCTCGCCATAGTAATAAAAGACTAATTTATTTGATAAATTTCTATTCTTCTAATAATTAAAATTTACAACAGGCAAATTTTTATTTAAAAAACATAAAATTTGTAGATTTTCTGGTTTAAGGCGATTTCTTTTTTCAGTCTGAATGTTCCCAGCCGTTGAAAAAAGTCTTTCTGAGGCGACTGTACATGGCTTCAGTGAAAAATATTGTTGGGCAAGTTTTTTCAGACTTGGAAAATGGACATCTTCTCGCCAAAAGGCCAGTGGATCAGCAGTCGGCGATAAATTTGGGAGCTTTAGATAAGCATCTATTTCGTTTTTAGTTTGCGAATCCCCCGTAAAAAGACATTTTGAAATTAAATTTAATTTTTAGTATACTATGTAGATGACAAAGAGTACCTATTACCCATTAATAACTTTTCTAACTTTTTTCATACTCACCAGAAAATATTGAAATTGGCTCTTCCATTTCAGCCTCTTCAATTACTTCTTGGCATACTTGCCAAATTCCTCTACTTGTCGACGGTTGAGGTTCTTCTGGAGGTCTTGTCGGTCTTACGGCCTCTCTGCCATCAAAAGCAGCGTTAAGAACTGATCGAGCGGTTTCAGCGACCACTATTGAGATGAAAATCCTTGTTTTGAACCGTGGATCAAGGATCGTTGCTAATAGATAAGTTTCATAACTTTCCATAAAGGCAAATCTATTCGAAAGTCCACTGAATAGGGAGTTTGCCAGATCATTTACATCAGGATGAGAAGAAGGATCATTTGAAATTTTATTGAGGCAAGATTTTAGACTTCGTATTATTGGGATTGCTTGAGATAACGTCGTTGATTCTTTGCTTAGCTCTTTAGTAGCTTCTTCAAAATTGGCCAGAAGATCAATGATTTGGCTCATAAGAGCCCATTGCCTTGCTGTGATTTCATGACGACAATTTGGTAGAGATGGTAAAACATCTTGAATCGCTATGCGTTGTTCATGTAATCTCTTCAACATCTGATATGTTGAGTCCCATCTAGTTTCAACATCTTGAAACAAAACTTGTTTCGGTATATTGTTAGCTGGTTGAGAATCTTTCAGTTGTTTGAGTGCGGAGGTTGAGTGATTAAAATGAGTAATAACTCCCCTGCATGTGGTTAACATTTCGGTCAAGCGTTCTTGACCAAATAAACTTTTTTTCAGCGCTAATTGGATGCTGTGTACCAAACAAGAAATATGTTTAATACTAAGATCAAGCTCATCATTTGCTTTAACCATATTCCGTGCGTTGTCAGTTACAACTGCTGCAACTTTACCCAATAGCTGCCATTCCAGAAACATCATATGCATATTGTGGGCAATATTTTCTCCTGAATGTGAGTCACCTTCAAAGGGAAACACTTCCAGACAATAAGATTTGAGCTGGAAATCTTCATTGACACCATGTCCAGTAAGACTTATAAAATCATTGACTTGTGAGGAAGCGTCACTGGTCCACATGTCTGTTGTGACAGAGAGATATGGGATCTTTGTTAACTGCTCCTTCAATCTTATTTTAACACGTTCATTAATATCCGGCAGTTTTTTTTCTGTAAGGTGTGTTCTAGATATAATATTATATCTGTAAAAAAAATAGCAGTCAGGAATTAAAAAGGGTTATGTGAAAGTTGAAAGAAAATCCCACTGATATGTATGAATGAACAAATGTATAGCATTTTAATAAAAGCAAACAAACCTTGGAGCTAGTTCGCTGAGCAAACGACGGTATCCCTGTTTATTTACCAAATTCAGGGGCTCCATGTCTAGACAAACTTGTTCAGCAATCAAATATGTGATTTTGACAGCCCGAGGATCACCCGTTTCATACGTAGTTCGCTTTTCCCATATTTCCTTTAAGGACGCTTGTTTCTTCGCTGGAGTTACTTCAACTTCAGTGCTTGTTTCGTCTACAGTACTTATACTGGCAGCAAGCTCATTTTCGTGAAATCTCTTCACATGAGTCCACAGTGCGGTCGTAGTAAATCCTTTAATATATGCATTTTTCCCTCCCCGAGACAATTCACAAGCACAATATCTGCATCTAGCTTTGCTTTCATTGTCTAAAATAAAAACAACACAATTTAAAATCCTATCCCACTATAATATTACACGTGAAAGTAAAACCGATGTCTGCGCGGACGAAGTCGCGGGCAAAGTCTAGTACTACATTGACGCAGCCATTAACTACCAACGTTCGTCTAAGTTACTTACTTACTATCCTACCTTTAGTTGATACCAAAGAAATACAGACCATATAACTACTTACTCGGTAATTTATCGAAGTGTTTCCATATGTCACTTTGATCTCGTTTAGGAGAAGACATTTTCAATTCAACTTTAACTTCTTTTACTTCGCAGCAACCTCAGAAAATAAATAAAACAATACTCTCTTGCTTGACTTCTGCTTTCGACTAACAAATGAAGTGAAAGAAATGAATCAATCAATCAATGGTTCGTAATTGTAATGATAGGGAAACTCCCGGAGCTGCGGTACTGTACAAACTATGGCCGGGGAGTCCCCCGTTGCGTCGTCGTTGCGGTTAAGGCCCTCTGCACACGCGCGTATTTTTCCACGCGCGTTTTTCAAGTCTGCCAGTAATTAGAGTTGCGTTTGTACGTAAAATATTAGTTTTTAAATATTCGTATTAGTATTCGCCGAATACGAATATTCGGTAAATGACTATTCGTTGCATCACTACTTACGAGTATGACACTATACTTGAAGACGAATCACAATTTTACGATATGAGTGTAAATTTCTCACTTTTAGGTTTCTACCAGTGGAATCAGCCCTTTGCCTACTAGGTAGGGATTGATGGAGCACCTTGGTTATTAATGTTAGTGTTACAATAAGTCAACTAGATGGCGCTACTGTGCACCTCTAAATTGTTTGCAAAAAATGTTTGGACGCGCGAGGTCTTCTGCTCACAGATCCACTATTTCTTACTAGAGACATGCTTGCGTAATGTAAGCATGTCATTTTGCCACCATTTTTGAATTCATAATCCGGATTTTACGATATGAGTGTAGATAAAGTACATTATGGCGCCAAAATCCAGTTCACAGCGAATTCGCGCGCATACAGTTATACACGCGCCACCATAGATAATAAATGGAGAAAACTCTCGCAGTGCGGAGCCAAACCGATGCTTTTATGAGAAAAAAGTTATATTATATTATAACACTGTTTAGTTCAAAAAACAGTGTTATAATGTAATTTTTTGCGTAAAGTATGTTATTATGCCATCATTTTTGAGTTTATAATCCGGATTTTACCATATGAGTGTAGATAAAAATATAAAAAAGGTTAATAGAGTAATTTCCCTGATTCCAGACGGAATCGCGCGCGCCACCGCGGCCGGTTTCAACGAGCTCCGCAACGCAGTGTTCGCTCGGGTCGCGCAGCACTCCATCCGGCGGCTTGCCTGCAACGTGTTCACGCACCTGCACAACCTCGACCTCACCTTCCACCTGGGCCGGCAGACCGGCGCACTCTCCAAAGTACGTACAAGTTTAGTAGTGTCTAGAGTAGTAGTCTACGAGCTCTGAAGAAGAAAGACGAAGAAAAAGTGTTTATTGGCACAGCACATACAATATACAAAAAAACAATTAGTAGTAATACAAAATAGCATGTGCATTACATGCGATGCGAGTGTACCAAAAGGGCCAGAATTCAGCAAAACTGACCAGTGCTAGACACTGGACGCTGTTTCTTGCTGGATCTGCAATGCAGTGTTCACTCCTTCCGGAGGCCCTGCTTCTAACACAGTTAAATACCTGGTATGATACATCCCCAGGCGGACTCTTGCACAATAGGCCTTCCCAAACGTTTCGAAAAATAGTTCAAATGCATGTAGAAGCAGCATCCTAAAAGACCGAAGGCAATTTTGGGCACAAACTCCCAAGTGTGGCAATAGTGCCCAAGATTTCTTTACCAAAATGAATTATAAGAGCAGAATATACTATAATATTAATAATATATTCTGGACAATTCCACACGAATTACCTAGCCCCAAACTAGGATATCCTGTACTATGGGCACTAGATAACTGATAAACATACATAGATACCAATATTACATCCATGACTCGGAAACAAAAATTTCAGCTCATCACACAAATTATTGCACCTTGCAGGATTCGAACCCGCGACTGTTTGATTTCGTACCTAGGTTCTGTAGCCACTAGACCAACCGGCTGGTATCTTGGGAACGGATGCAATAGTTATCTGTCGGTCATGATTGAATGAATCCAAATGAATGGATCCCAATCCCCAATTATTTTTAGCGACCGGCTCCGGTTGCGGCGGCCGATCCGCGCCGAAAGCGACAACCGATCTCGGTGAATGATGTATGCACGGCTAAATTATATTTTATCACCATCGTTTTACAGTAGTTTATGCAATGCAGAATATGTTGCATTTTTTTATATGTCTTTTCCGTTTTTTCGTTTCGAAGAAAGAATTAACCTATATTGCTTGTAACAGCAAGTATTTCGCCGCCCCTCTTTGCTTTCGTTTTTGACCGATGACCGACCCGATGACCGAAATATTTGATGCGTATTACGAGAAACGAACCACTGACACAGGACTAGGCAGCACTGATTTCTTACAAATAAAGCTATGTAATATCACACCAACTCCAGCTTTCAAATAATAACACATTGAAATCGGTCCATCCGTTCTGGAGCTACGATGCCACAGACAGACACACAGACAAAGGCTTCAATCAAACTTATAACATCACTTTTTTGTTCAGGGGTTAAAAATGTTCTGTAGAATATATTAAAGTGGGTCCCATTGTCGCAGACGATAGACCGCGGGTCGCGCGCTATCAACTTCGTGCTGTCGGCGATGGTGTTCAACGTAGTGCCGACCATATTCGAGCTTGTCCTCGTCTCCTCCATCCTCGGATTAAAGGGGGGGATCGCATTTTCAGGTAACATCATTATTGTTACATTAGAGTTTTGTAGGAAATTATAATACTGACAAACTTTTTGAAACGCTTTTTAATCGACACTGATCTGAATTTAAATGTCTCTAAATAAGTTTTATTTGTCAATCAAAGTTTTCATCTGTAGTCACTTTATTAAAATCTTATAAACCTAGTGATGTGCCAACATTTTTGTTGTATCAAATTGTTTTAAAAAATAATTTTGATTAATATTTAAAGCTAAATTACTGGGCAAACGACACTTAAAACCAATGTGTCAAAGAGACGAGCGCGGTGCAGTGACAGCGCAAGATTTTGCAACCTAAGTTCTTGTTGCCACTGCTTACAAATACAAAATTATTTATTGACATAATTAATATGTAATAGTAGATTATTAATCCAGAAAACTCCCAAACTAGTTACAATTTATAATCCCCTTTTGGGCTTTGCTGTCTCAAAACCTACCACCGATTCAGTTCAGATACAAACATAAAAAGTATATTATTTTACAATATTTTTACCAAAGTCCACGTAGATAAGAGCAAAGCAAACGGTTCGTATGTTATCGTAACACAAACAAACATACACAAAAATGTTGGGTTTAAGTTATTAATCAATTAATGTTATCCCCAAACCCAGTAAAATGGGGCTGTCCATAGTGTTACAATCCTTTACAAACAGGATGTCCAGTGTGTAACGGAGTGTCTTTTCCACTGCAGTGTTGGCGTTCAGCTGCGTGGGCGTGTACGCCGCGTTCACGTTGGCCATCACACAGTGGCGCACCAAGTTCCGGGTGTACATGAACAAGGCTGAGAACGAAGCCGGGAATAAGGCCATCGACTCGCTCATCAACTACGAGACTGTTAAGGTAACAATATTTTTTCATCTCATCTATTCGAAAAGGACGACTTGTTTCGCCTTTAAGTGCACCCAAAGGTGATGTTTTCTATAAGAAAATAATCGCGGGCAGTAATGAGTTTTTAATCCTCTTTATAAGTGCGCCGCAATTATCTTTGCCGCGCACTTTTTGAATTTTTAACATCTTAGTGTTCAGCGCGAAAGAAATCGAACGCAAATATTGTTTTCATCCCATCTATTTGAAAAGGACGACTTGGTTCGCCTTTAAGTGCACTCAAAGGTGGTGTTTTCTATAAGAAACTGAAAGCGGGCAGTAATGTGTTTTTAATCCTCTTTATAAGTGCGCCGCAATTATCTTTGCCGCGCACTTTTTGAATTTGGAACATCTTAGTGTTCAGCGCCAAAGAAATCGAAGGCAAATATTGTTTGAATAAAGACTGGCTGGTACGACGGTCCATAGTCGCGCCGCCGGCTGAATAAAAAAAATAAGAAATCAAATTAAAAACGCAACTACAGCCCGCGTTTTCGTAAATTTTCACGGATTGTTAGAAATTCATGGTTTTGTTTTGAAAAATGAGTTCTTCAAGTGACAGTAAAAGTATAGAATTAACTCCTGAAAGTATTAGAACTGACGCAAGAAATGTGATGAATAATTTTTAGTTGTTTTACTATTAGATACTATTTAATTTCAATTTAGTTGTTACACTATGTTTTATTAAATAATAATATTACGATAAAATATGAGGCGCCTTTTATTTTCTCATAGTGGGTGATGAAAAGTAGAGTGTATCACTCGGGCGCCAAATATATTTTTGGCTCGGGCGACGTACTTTGAATCCTTCGCTACGTTCAGGATTCTACTAAAGAATCCCTCGCTACGCTCGGGATTTTACTCTAGAATCCTTCACTCCGCTCTGGATTCAAAATAGCGCCCTCGCCGGCAAACTATAATTTTGCTCGATAATAATACAATCTACTATTATACAACACAAAATTGGCGTGCGGGAGTAACTCCAGCAGTTGAACTATTCCTACATCCAGTGGTCTTTCTCAAGGGGAGAGCGGAACGCTCGCGCAAAAGAAATGGAGAATCTCCTCCTTGTGTAAGTCTATATACAATACTAGTAGTGTGTGTGCGTGTGTGTGTTTGTGTGTCTGTAAACGAATGGACCGATTTTGATGAGGTTTCTTATGTTTGAAACCTGATGTGACCGAAATGGTGCTTAGGTATATGGGGAGGGGGAAGGTGGTGAAAATCGTAGCTTCCAGACGAATGGGACGATTTTGATGCGGTTTTCTTCTGTTTGACAGCTGATGTGATCGAGATGGTTCTTAGATATATGGGGAGAGAGAGGGGAGCTGAGAAAAGGGGGTGAGAATCGTATCTTTCAAACGAATGGACCGATTCAGCTGTGATATTTATGTTTAAAAGCTGGGGTAAACGAGATGGTTCATAGCTGTAATGGGGTATGGAGGGGGGCGAGGGAGTACGAATCGTAGCTTTCGAACGAGTGGACCGATTTAGCTGAGGTTTTTTATGTTTGAAAGCTGAGGTAAACGAGATGCTTCTTTGCTATAATTGGGGAAGGGGATGGGGGTGAGGATCGTAGCTCACAAACGAATAGACCAATTTAGATGAGGTTGGATTATGTCTTTCACTATGGAATTTGTTCTGAGTTGACGCGGGCGTATGTGTTATCTTTGTCAGTCGTAGCTCGTAAACTAGTAATCCCTAGATAGTTTTTACGTGACACGCCAACAAAGTAGTTTTTACGGTTGGATTATGTCTCTCACTATGGAATTTGTTCTGAGTTGACGCGGGCGTATGTGTTATCTTAGTCGGTAGTTGCTCGTAAACTAGTAAACCCTAGATAGTTGTTAAGTGACACGCCAACAAAGTTGTTTTTACGGTTGGATTATGTCTCTCATTATGGAATTTGTTCTGAGTTGACGCGTATATGTTATCTTGGTCGGTAGTAGCTCGTAAACTAGTAAACCCTAGATAGTTGTTACGTGACTCGCCAACAAAGTTGTTTTTACGGTTGGATTATGTCTCTCACTATGGAATTTGTTCTGAGTTGACGCGGGCGTATGTGTTATCTTGGTCGGTAGTAGCTCGTAAACTCTAGATAGTCGTGGTAATTTTGTTAGTAGATCAAGCAAGCTATTCTACAGATTGTGCAGTTCTTGTGCATCACCGTACGGCTAGACATCGGCAAAACGCCTCCCTTATATAGTAGAAATAACACGTACGTTATGCTTCATTTATTATAGATAGATAGATTGATAGATAGATTAACTCATTATTAACACCTAGAAAATAAAAAGACACAGACATAGGAAAACACTTAGATTATAAGTACAATGGACGGTCCTATCGCTAAAAGTGATCTCTTCCAGACAACCTTTCTTAGAACTGCAAAGGAGTGGAATCTCTGCTCTAGTCAGTGTTTCCGGTAAACTACATCTCGGGTTTCTACTAGGCAAGCGTGCTACACCAGTGAACACAATACTTACAATAACTAAATTAATTAAATTACTTATTTACAATAATTACGTGGACCTCATACTGTTGCGGCGAAAGGCACTTCATAAACAAGCACAAATTAAAAATTTACATAACCCCAGACCCGTCCCCTCACTCCCGTTATAGCTAAGAAGCATCTCGATCACATCAGCTTTCAAACATAAAAAACCGCATCAACATCGGTCTATTCTTTTGGGAGCTACAATGCCACATACAGACACACGTATTCAGTGATACACACCCTAAACTTATAACACTTTGGAGTTTGGGGATTAAAAATTTATGGGAAATAAAGTGTGAGTACTTTGGGAAAAGTTCTCCTGGTGGGAAATAGAGTTGATCAAGACCAATTTGTTTTTTCGAATAATGCATTTTTATATGCTTGGTGAACTTTTTTTTTAAACAAAAATTCAGCTATTTTTTTCGTCAAAATATACCCGATGTTTCCTTAGATCAAAATTTACGAAGGAAAAAGTTTTGCCATACCTTGTATACAAGCTTGCAGTTTTAACGTAAATATTATTGATAAGTATGAAACGGTAGTGGATTGCTCATAAAATATAAAATAAACGTGAAGGAAAGCGGCATGTCTGGGACAAGGCCACTGACCTAGCTAGGGCATGCAATTTTACCGGTTAATTTACCGGTAAAAAGAAATAAAATTACAGGTTAACCGGTAAATCGTACTACCGGTTATACCCAGCATGGCTGATGATGAAAATTAATATTTTTATTAAAATATCTATTTACAGTATTTCAACAATGAGAAGTACGAACTGCAGAAGTACGACGTGAGCCTGCAGAAGTACGAAGAAGCATCTCTGAAGACCGCCTCGAGCCTTGCGGTTCTCAACTTCGGACAGCATGCCATCTTCAGCGGAGGCCTTAGTCTCATCATGTTGCTCGCCGCCAAGGAGATAGCTAAAGGTAACCCAACACCTACAGAAGTTTTTCCAAACGAATTCCATGTGTGTCTTGATTCAGGCAACATGACATGACAGTAGGTAAGTAACCTAGTGAGTAAACACTCGCGTGATGTTTCAGGCAACATGAAAATAAAATTAATGATCTAAACATTCGATTATAATAAGTAAACCCGTAAACCGTTGCGTGATGTTTCAGGCAAAATGACAGTAGGACAGTAGGTAACCTAGTGAGTAAACCCTCGCGTGATGTTTCAGACAACATGCCTGTAGAGGACCTAGTGAGTAAACCTACGCGTGATGATTCAGGCAATATGATTGTAGACGACCTAGTGATTAAACCCTCGCATGATGTTACAGGCAACATGCCTGTATACGAGCTAGTGAGTAAACCCTCGCGTGATGTTTCAGGCAACATGACTGTAGACGACCTAGTGATTAAACCCTCGCATGATGTTACAGGCAACATGCCTGTAGACGACCTAGTGAGTGAACCCTCGTGTGATGTTTCAGGCAACATAACAGTAGGTAACTTAGACAGTAAATCCTCGCAAGATATTTTTCAGTCAACATTATCTAACCATCACTACATATAAAATAAAGTCACCAAACGCGTCTGTTCACTAATATGATCAAATATCTCAGAAAATACCTTACGATTTTGATCCGGTTTTCACCGAGGCATAGCTTGATTCAAGAGGAAGGTTTTAAATCATAATTCATAAATATTTTGTGTAAATATAGTCGATTTAGGGCGAATTTTCTCAACGAAGTCAGAAAAACAGCCGTCCCTTTAGTGTTTTTTTGCGTATATACGCTGCGTATACCATAAGTGATATATCAAAATTATTGTTCTTCTCAAAAGTTCTACAAATTTGTCCACGATCTATAGCAGATAGCCTAAAATAAACGACCATCAGTAAAAACTACATTTTTACTCAACTTTCTAGAGATGTTTGTGCTAAACTGTATAAATCCTTAAGATATTACAGTAATCTTTCTTATTTCATGTAGATCAATTTTGTCTTTTACACTAAACTTTTTCGACAAGTAGTTTAAAAGTTATTACGATGTTTTTGATGAGCCGATTTCAATTAATTGTGCTTAAACCGTTCTTCGCACCTACTATTATTTTATTCTGTTGTGTAATAGTGTAGTGCAGACACGGGTGCGGGCGTTCGACGATCTAGTGAGTAAAGCCGCGCGTGATCTGTTTCAGGCAACATGACAGTAGGCGACCTGGTGATGGTGAACGGCCTTCTGTTCCAGCTGTCGATCCCGCTGGGGTTCCTGGGGTCCGTATACCGCGAGGTGCGGCAGGCACTCATCGACATGCAGACCATGTTCACGCTCATGGCCACCTTGCCGCGCGTCAAGGTAAACTGTTCCAGCTGTCAATCTCCTGGGATTCCATGTACCGATGTGTACAACATCTGTTTTTTTACTTTATTATGTTAATTGATCTTAAAGTCTTGATTGCGTCATCCAGTAGCAAGTACCTGAACATTTTAGATCTACTTGCGTATTCTCATATTAGAGGCGCCATCTAGTATGGAGTAGCTACAAGTTCCCATGTAGAAGTTATGCCACTCGACGTTAGATGATGCTGTAAGTATCGACCGACGCGCTAATAATATTTATATATCGCGATGTTCCTGATGCCCGATGACAACATCATCATCATCAACCTAGATTTGTCCGCTGCTGGACGTAGGCCTCTCCTAATGCACGGCAACAACAATTTGTTTGCTGATGACAACAACCTCGAGTAAACACCAAATTGTCGGCGATAGTAGACAGCTAATAATTACCGGTAGTCATTGAGCAACACATTTTATTGCTGGTGATAGATAGAGCATGTGGCGCTGTAAATAGTTGCTGGGCATTCATCATCATCAGTCTGTGCTTGTCCACTGAGCTCGGTCTTCAGCTCTCTGCATCCAGTTTTTGCCAGCCGCTTTTCGCAGGTCGTCACTCCACCTGGCCACATGGCGTCCTGCACTACGTTTGCCTAAGTGCGGTCTCCACTCGAGAACTCGTTTACCACAACGGTGGTCGGTTCTTGGAGAGATTGCCAGCCCATTGCCACTTCTGCTTGCTTATCCTTAGAGATGTGTCGGCTAGCTTGGTTCTCTGTCGGATATCTTCATTACGAATCTTGTCCTTCAGAGAAACTCCAAGCATAGCTCTCTCCATAGCTCGCTGAGCGACCTTTTTGTGGACTAGTCTGACCGTGATTGTCCAAGTTTCGGCTCCGTAGGTCATGACTGGTAGGACGCACTGATATAAGACTCGTTTTTAAGGCACTGTGGAATTGACGACGGGAATGCTGGGCATTGAATGCTGAACATAAAGCTGATTATGAAACTTTCTCGCTACTACGTCAAAGAGCCAAACATTTAGAGACTATTTTTATACAGATTATTTGAAGAAATGTGAGGACGCAATAGTAAAGAGCCCTAAGCTGTTTTGGCCTTTCATCAAAAAAAAAAAGTTCTATCAACTCTTTCGTACGAGGGTCACTCAGTTGATACAGGAGAAGAGAGAGAGGTATCTCTGTTTTTTTTTCGATTTACTTTCAGTCTAATTTTCTTTACCCTTCTACTAGCACATACTTTCAATCTGTTACATGCTCTGGCTGTACTAATGATATATTTGACATATAAATTATCCCCAAGTTGATATCTTAAATCACTTAAAATTACTTAAATCACTTGATTTAACTAAGGGAGCTGGACCAGATCGTATACCACCACTGTTCGTTACTAAATGTTCGGATATTTTGTCAACACCTCTACAAATATTATGTACGCGCTCCTTGAAGGAAGGAATTGTCCCCTAAATATGGAAGTCTGCTTTTATTACCCACAAAAAGGGTAGTAAAAATGATGTCAAAAACTGTAGATCAATATCCAAGTTATGCTTTTTTGCCAAAATATTCGAAAGGCTTATTTATACCCAATAGTCTAGTAGTTCTTTCCTCATACCTGAGCAACATCGTTTCCTCAAGAAACGTTCAACGACATCAAACTTAGTGTCATTTATAGACTTCACAACTTCGAATATGGACTTGATACTATATTGCTGGTATCCATGGTAATCTATATAGATGGTTTGTATCTTATATTCAAAACCGATCTCAGGCTGTTGTTCTACATGGATACGCCTCTATATCGAATCATGTCCCTTCTGGAGTTCCTCAAGGGTTATTAGGCCCTTTACTTTTTAACATTTTTATCAACGATATTACTTCTATTTTTCAACGTTCTAGGGTTCTACTATGTGGTGATGACATGAAGATTTTTAAACCGATACATAACATAGATGATTGTTGTCTTTTACAACAAGACCTTATCAGATTTGAAGTATATTGCTGCCAGAATAAATTAGACCTTAATGTTGAGAAATGTCATGTAATATATTTTACCCGCAAAACTAAAGGTTCAAAATTCAGATAATTATAAACTCAAAGGACATGAGCTCAGAATTATTGATGAGGTATGAGGTACGTGACCGCGTGATTCATGATTCCAAGCTTACATATGAGAAGCACATTGACTTCATTGATAAAAAGGCGAATAAGTCGATGATTATTCTAAGATATTCAAAAGCATTAAAGTTGTTAAAATTCTTTATTGTTCATATGTGCGTAGCATTCTCGATAGCTGTGATAAACAAGATTGTTCTGTGCAATAATGGAGGGGCGGGGGGGAATGAGGGTGAGGATCGTAGCCCTAAACGAATGGACCGATACCGATGCGGTTTTCATGTTTGAAAACTGATGTGATCGATATGGTTCTTAGCTACGAGTATATGGGAGAGGGCGGGGGTTGGGGGCGAGGAAGTGTTGAGGAGAGGGAGGGTGGGGGGGGGGGGGGAGAGTTGAGGAGAGGGAGGGCGGGGGGGGGGGGGAATCTTATTTTCCAAACAAATGGACCAATTTAGCTGCGGTTTTTCATGTTTCAAAGCTCCCCAGCTTTAAACGAGATGATTCTTAGCTGTTTGTTTGTTTGTAGCTATAATAATGGGGGGAATGGGGTTGACAATCGTAGCTCCCAAACGGATGGAACGATTTTTATGTTTGAATACTGATGTGATCAAGATGCGTCTTAGCTATAATGGGGGGTCTGAGGTTATATTTTTTTTTTAATTTGTGCTTGTTTAAGCTCTTTATTAATAATAATCTTTAATTTTTTTAGTGAATTCTGCGCCGTTTTTGTCGATAATTAAGTATACTTTCATTTTCGATAGGTTACCTACGTAAGATAAACAAGCAGATTTTTAAATGCGAAAACTTGTAAATGGTGTGTGTAGTATTAGTTTAATTTTTAGTTATATATCACTGTTCGTTTACCGAATAAAATAAAATAAATAAAATTGCTGACAACATAATTATCAACATCATCATCAACATTAGTCCACTGCTGGACTTATTTATGAGACGCCTGTGCCTCTCCTAAAGCGCGCTATTGTGCCCGATCTTTAGCTCTTCTCATGAAATAGCTGCCAGCTACTTTGCGTAGTTCGTTACTCCATATGGTCGGAAAGCGTCCTATACTACGTTTATCTGTACGTGGTCTCGACTCAAGAACTCGCCTAGCGCATCGGTTACTCTGGTTCTTAGACTTATGTGTCACAGGCCCCTTAAAAGTTGTCTAAATTATTTCAAAATTCCATATTTTTTGACCTATATTAATTACCCAACTAATTATATGTTTTTATCTGAAGAAACTTCCTTAAAACCTTTATAGGATAAAACCGACGCGTCGAGTTTAGCGGTGGACGCTAAGACGGCCACCATCGAGTTCAGAGACGTTAGCTTCAAGTACATTAACGGCAAGCCGATATTCAATAACCTGAGCTTTTCCATACCGGCCGGGAGGAAGATCGGCATAGTGGGAGGATCTGGAAGCGGGTGAGTTTTTTTAAAAATAACTTCTAATAGGACAAAGTTCATAATTCAACTGTATTTTCATTTCTGTTTATATGGTACCACTACAGTACATATGCATTTCTTCTGTAGTAGAATTTAATGATTCTATTTTATTTGGAAAGATAGACAACCAGGGTGACCCATACTATATACATTACTTAAATTTTAGTTGTTTTTTTAAATTTATCATCAGCCAATGACGGTACGGTTCACACCCCCATTTTACGCCTCAGCGAGCGGTTGGCTCTATGTTTGTCTTTAATAAAAGAGAGAAGGGGCAGGGGGAGTTTTCTATTATCACCACGTTTGGCAAGGTGGCGAATGCTGCTAACAAAATCGGAAAGATATCCCTAGCAACAGAGGCCGCTCACTACGACATAGAAACTGATTAGTACTACCTACTTCTAGGCTTAATCGGTTCATAGTCCACAGCCCAATCTGTACATATAATAAAGCAGTAAGTACCAAAAAGTCTGTACAATGCAGATAATAATAAAAAAATGTAGTTTTATATCCCAGAAAAATTACTACGCGGGCAAAGCCGCGGGCACAGCTAGTAAATGGCTCGCCTGTATTTGTCCACCACAGACATTAGTGGGCGTACGGTTGGCAGTCGTGCAAAATGAGTAGTCACGTTTCACAACGCAAGGTACATTGCAGGTAACAATAGACAGGCTGCAGGTAACAATAATCACAACAATGTATCGTACGAACTGATAGGACAGTTTCGAATCGTCTTCACTTCTTGGAAGACCGAGAGAAAAACCCCAAAGCTAATCCCGTCAAGCCATAACATCAAGACTTTGTGAAATTCGCCATATTGATTTCTGCCGAGAACCAAGAGGGCGCGGTTTCGTTTCGTTTGGAGTCCGTTATCTTGACCTTGAGAAAAGGCAGAGGTTAAGTTTTATGGTGACTAAAATATCTTGACTTGCGGTGGCTCTGCGTGCCGGGCATAAACAACTGCATATTATTCATTACTCTAGAACAGGCTCTTGACGAACGTCGCAATGAGAGATTTGATTATCGCCATTTTGGCGCTAAAAGCAGTGGTTTGGCAGTAGTGAGCGTCCACAGAACTAAGGTTGTACTATTATTTATTCTGTGACTAATGTCAGGAGATGCAATAATTTCAATTTTAGTTCCATGGACGCTCGGTGAGGCGCTTTGAATCAGCACAAAGGAAATACGGCACAACAAATCCATAGAAATCAGTGGTGCCGGGTCACTCCCTTCCCTCTAAAATGGTGTGTGATGGCTGGTACACAAGAACATACTCATACATACTCGTGAACGGGTTCTGCTTGTGAGGACTGGTACAGCCTGGTTTCTTAGTAGTCATATGCTTTTTTATGTTTTTCCCAATTTGATGGCTGATGATTGGACTTCTTATTGTCACTTATCTTTTATATTTGTCATTGAAATGTATATTATTATAATTTCTAACATTTGAAAAAATTACAATAATTAGTGTGTATGATTTGATGTATTTATAATATTTTATGTTTTCTACTTGTTCATGAGATGTGAAGTATTGACTTGTAAAAGTGCTATTATTTTGCCTATTTATAATTGTTGAGTCTTGAAGCACTACAGGGAGCCGGGACGCGGCGGCTAAATGCGCACTGATTTATTTGTATAGGCAAAAGCACGGGCGCAGCCGCGCGTATGTACATACTACCTATAGGCATACATAACGGTCTTAAAATACTTTGACTTCGACTGGATGCGACGAATAAATTTATTCGTCGCATCCGGAAAAAAAAACAAAGACTAAAAAAACAAAGTCAAAGATAAACATTATCATGCAATTATAGTTGAATTTGTATTTTTATAACTTTCAGTAAATCTACAATGGTACGGCTGCTGTTCCGGTTCTTCGAGCCACAGTCGGGGAGCATCTACATCGGCGGGCAGAACATCAAGGAGGTTGACATGCTGAGCGTGAGGAAAGCCATCGCCATAGTGCCGCAGGTCAGCTTACTACAAACTCGCTTTTTCCCGCGACATCGTCCGCGCGGGCTACAGTTTATCGATGTATGCCCTTCCCCAGGGTTCAAACTACCTCCATTCCAAATTTCATCAAGATCGGTTCCGCTTTTTAGTCGTAAAAAAGGTATCTGACAGATAGACAAATTTTCTTCAGATTCAATATTCGTATGGAAGTATGGCAATTAGCTAAATACCTACCCAATCTAGCTAGATCTACCCAGAGCGGAGATGGTCGAACTATGACTACCATGGGCGTTGGCTTAATAGCAGTCGTTAAGCCATGTCAGAGGCCCTCGGGCGGCTTGACAACTCTGACACCAGAGGCCAGCACTACCTCATACGACAAACAAACAAACAAACAATGGGCGCTGGCAGGATTATTTCCAGGGGGGTGCATCTAGGGCCGCGCTTGGGCAAACGTGGTGTAGGACGCTATGCGGCCAGCTGGAGTGGCGACGTGCGAAAAGCGGCTGGCAGAAAATGGATAAGGAGAACTGAGTTGAGCTCGGTGGCGTCTACCAATTTTATTTATTTGATCTATCTACACTAAAATTATAAGGAGAAAAGTTTTTTTTTGTATGTTTGTGTGTTTGTTTGTAATGGAACGAATCTGCGCGCGGCGGGCACAACGTGCGGCCAGAGTTTCGCTAGTCGGTGCCTATTTTTGTTGAAATCACCAGTTTACAGTAAGCTCCTTCGTCGCGGAAGCCCGCTTAACGGTGCGGACTGCCTAAAAGTGATTATTTGGCGTGCGCTGCGAAAACTATTTAGGATACATCAAATAATGTACTACATGTTTATAGTACTCATCATTACCCACAAAAAGTCCGCGAACGTCTACCTATTATAGTTACGTCAAATAACAGTTTTTTGTTCAAATTAGTCAGTCAGTACAAGGCGCAAGGGTAGAATCGAAAGATGACGACCTTTGAGAATACATTACTATGGAGCGCGAACATGGACCCGCGGCCTCGGTTTGAATCGTAGCCAGATGTGCCATAGCTACGTACATCGATGATCACGAGTAGGTATGCCTATAAGCTCTCGCGCGTATGTCAATACAGAGGGCACACGTCACGACGCGGAATCGACGTGCACGGCACGGCGCCTACCTATTACTGGCTTATAGAAATACAAAAATGTCACATCTTCCATAAGTACTAATAATATAAATTCCAAAGTTATTCTCTCTCTACCTCTGTCTGCTTGTTAAATTTTCACGACATAATGACTGAGCCGATCAAGACTTAGCGAGATACTTTCAAGGTACTATTCCCTTAAGAACACTTACAGAAATATTATTGGTCTGATGTATTAGCAGGCTGGTCGCACTCCGCAACAAGTACAAATATTATACCTACACTTCGAGGGCGCAATATTCGGGTCAGTTCAGTAGGAGTGTCAAGCGTGCGCTCGATGAGTCGCGCGCCATGTGCTTAGCGATAAAGTACCTACTTACGTAAAGTTATTGACAAATTTTATTCGTGTTTTAATTATGAGTACCAAGAAGAAACCTAGAAGGTACTGCATAGCATTCGGCTGTTTGAATAGTGATAGAAAAGACGACTTTCACTCATTATTAAGCAAGGAATTCAGACACCTTTATTCATCAAAGTGCAATACTATTACTACTATTACTAATATTACTATTGGATATAATCATAATCAACCAACGACACTTATAAGTAGGTAGGTATCTCACTAAACTTATCGGCGTTCTGAAAACGGGATAGGTAGGTAGTAAAAATGAGGTAGTAGGTCTATTCTTATAAGAATGCCATTGTATGTAATAGAACTATTATAATTTATAGTAATAAGTAATAACATAATACATTATTACTTATTTATTCTGTTACAACATCTAAGTCATAACATATCACAGAATAATTAGTAGTACAAGTACCTTGTCATATCTTAATACAACCCTACCGAGCGAAAAAGGGACAGAGCGATTCTGAAACGGTTTGAGCAATGGAAGTTCTCGCGCGTTGTGATACGGTGCATTCTAGGCTGCACGCGATGGGCGAGCGCCTTCTAGGTAAATATAATTGAAAGATCGCAGCGCTGTGCGAATTAAATTGCACTTTATTGCGTTGTAGCGAGAGTCGCTATGTATTTATATGACTTCACTCAGTTATCCTTCTGTACTTGTACTATTATTTATTCTGTGGTATTAGTGTGACCTGTAGTTAAATCAAGACCAAATTTGACCCGAGATGAAATGCCTATTTACATAAGATTCCGTTTTTTTACTCTATTTGTGTAACATAGAGCTACCAACACAAAAATATCAAGATTTTAGAGCATTTGCATATTTCCTTATTTTGACTTCGCTTGAACATAAAAATGCCACGCCATAATATCGACAGCGCGCACATCACTACTCGATGCGCCACGGATGAAGCGGCGGGCGGGGCAATGAGACGCGACACGCAACCGCAAATCTCGCGCGATCACATAAATCCGCCTAAAAGTATGTAAAACTGACTTACTCGTATCTATGAAATGTAATGTTACATTTTAGTTTCGTGTGTTTACTTGTGACGTTTTGGCAAGTTTTCACCGCACATTTCACCATCATTTTGGCAACAAACGACAATATTTCGTACTGACGCACTCCGCTCGAACGCAGATCGAGGACTGTTCGCGCTTGCCGGTGTATAGCGACGTGGTTCTGACCTGTGCCTACTGTTCGCACCCGAGTAAACGCGCTCCATAGTAATATATACTCAAAGATGATGACATTCGTATCATGATATTAATCTTTATCCAACTAAATAGAAATAACGGTGGATTATGTAAAAATTATGCGAATCGGACCTTTCATTTATAAGTTACAACGTGCCTAAAAATGATAAAAGTAAGAAAAATGCTGCGGTATGACTGCTACCTGTTTTTCTCTTTGTTTATGAGATGTTAAGTTTTACTTGTAAAAGTGCTATTATTTTGCCCGACACTATATTTCACTAACATCTCCCTAAAGGACTGCGTGTTGTCCCACGACACTATATTTCACTAACATCTCCCCAAAGGACTGCGTGTTGTCCCACGACACTATATTCCACTAAAATCTCCCCACAGGACTGCGTGTTGTTCCACCACATTATATTCCACTAACATCTCCCCACAGGACTGTGTGTTGTTCCACGACACCATATTCCACAACCTGCACTATGGCGACCTGTCGGCGACCACGGAGCAGGTGTACGAGGCGAGCAAGATGGCCGAGCTTCATCACTCCGTGCTCACTTGGCCGAAGGTAACATACTCTTATACTTAGACAACGTAGACAATGTATTTCAATTTTAAACTCAACTCTAACTCCTCTCTTTTCGTGTTGGGGGTTAAAAAAAGGTATTTCAGATTCTTTTTTACCGAGTGAAATATTTTGAATTGAGTCTATGATTTTAAGGATCAAGAGTACAATGCAATATTTTCTATTCAATGACTTCAAGAACTCATAGGAAAATCTTTAAAATTGTAGAGCTCTTTATAGTATTTCGTTAGCGGGTAGCGCCCTAAAAACGTGATGTACCTCTTCCAGGGCTACGACACACAAGTAGGCGAGCGCGGGCTGAAGCTGTCAGGCGGAGAGAAGCAGCGCGTGGCGATCGCACGCGCCATCCTCAAGGACTCGCCAATCATCGTGTTCGACGAGGCCACCTCCAGTCTCGACTCCATCACTGAACACGTGAGTACATCGCTGCGGCTTTAATGGGAGGTCTCGATGTCAGACCATCTTTTTTATCAGATCAAGATTGAACGTAAACGCATTGAAAAAAAAAACGCATTTCAAGGGGTTTAAAAAGGGGTCAAAGTTGTAATAAAATACCTCTATTTTGAAGACCTGTTGATATTAGACAGTCGTAATTATGAATGTTAGCTCCTGAAATAAAATAAACTAACACGTATTTCAGCAATTTTTTTAATATATTTTTTATTACATGGAGTGACGAGTCGAGCAGGTTGTTCACCTAATGTTAGGCGTACCGCCTGCAAATGACAGTTGCCCAGAACTTTGATTGCAAAATCTTGCGCGTCACTGCACTGCGCTCGTCACCTTAGATATTGTTTTTGAAGTATTATTGCACAGTACTTTCGATGGAAACATTGCAATTCACACCGAATCAGAAAAAATATTATGTAGCTTACTTCCGCCAATCTAGTGCTATCTAGTGTAACAGATTAGGCGTTTGAATAAGAATTATTTTCAATTTGTTACTGCCTGGCGAGATTACAAAACAATATGTTTAGATATGTTGCTGCTGTTTCACTGTGTAGGTAAACAGTTGTCCCATATTAGCAGTTAGTACAAATATTTAGCAACTATTCCTTACACAAAATATTTTATTAACACAAACCTTTGTTTCTTTCGTATTTATTGTTCAATACTTTAACCAACACGCTCTATGTACTATTATTATTCCGTTACGATCTGGATGACTGGTAGATAATGCTGTTTAGCATTAAGTCCTTCCTTGTACCTACACTATTTTTGTGCAAAACAATTAAATAAATTAACATACCCTATCTTCCTCCATAGACTATAATGCATTGTATTCCCTTTGCTACGAGTATAATGTTTTGTATAGAGGTTTTATATTGACGTACCATTTTGTCTATAGAACAGTATATTATTATTCTGTTTATCGCAAAGAGGTTGAATTACGCTTACTGTTAAAAGATTTAACTCCATTAAGCTTAATTCAACCTCCTTTGGTTTAAAAAACCGGGTGGGAATAAAGCCTAATTCAACCTCCTTTGGTTTAAAACACTGGGTGGGAAGTATACTGTGTTGACAATTTTGACGTCCAAACCGGAAACGTCATTGTATTATATATATTTTTCACCCGTTAGGCAGGCAACAAGGCCGGTTAAACATTGTAGGAAGGAATTGAAGTTACAATTTCATGACTTTTTTAAATTGATTTGTTTACCTTTGTTTTTCTAGCTTACAGGCTATATTGAAAAAACGTAGAAAAATATTTACTTAAGTTCAGTAGAAATGATATGTCAAGACACTGCAAGATTTATCGCATAAAATTCCGCCTATGTTCTTTAGCTCCCATCTTCCTCCCCCTAGCCCCATAAGCTTCAAAAGCTACAAAAAAGCTTAACAAAAATGGATTGATTGTCGATACGCACACAATGACAAACGACATAAGCTTTCACAATGTTTACTTCATCAAACTGAACTCACCTCTTTGAAATAACTCATGAACGTCGTTCACGACTTTCTTTATATAATTATAGAGATGATACAGTGAGGTCAGCAGTGACAGTACACAAACTCAACGCCATGAAAGTGCTAGTATAATTTACATTAAAAGTATTCGAACTAACTGTGTATGAACTTCTAAACAAAATTGGAGGATAAAACTATTTTAACTTCGTTTCCATATGAAAGCCAAAGCGGGTAGCCATCAAAGACTACCTTGAAAGGCCCAAAATACATTTATAGGTTGTTAGTTTTACGACCAACAAGCATGTGACTTATGTAATACAACATACTGCGGCGTTGCGTGAGCTTTGCACGCAAACTATTCTATCAAGTTACATAAAACAATGTTGTCTATACACTTATAATGAAGCAGTAAGTGCCAAAGGTCTGCAAAAAGATAATTAAAAAAAAACTGAGGTACTTAAAATAAGTAACTGAACAAGAATATATCATTTTTTTAAATCGTGTCCATCTGTTTGGCTGAGCGCGCATCACTTGAAACTAGTGGACCGATTGCGATGCGTTTTCACTGTTAGATGGCTTAGGGTTTGTCTTAAAAGCTGGGGCAATTGGTACCTTAATCCTATGATCAGAAGCCGAGCAATGGATACAAACTATCCGACGGCTGAACGAAATTTGTTATTATGTACTTTTGGTGCTGGAATAAACAATAAATACCTAATATTTCTTTACTTATAGATTACAGGAAAATCTATAAGAAGTCTATGGTCTTAAAATACCATGGTATATCTCCCAATAATGTGGGCTTCATTCATAGTACGCAGCCCTCTCCAAGCACTCACTCGCACTTGTCCTGGTTTTCCTATCTCGCCGAAATCAGCCTAATGTAATGACGAATCTCTTCCAGGCGATCTTGCAAGCCCTGAAGGCGGCCACCGTCGGCCGCACGTCGATCTGCATCGCGCATCGCCTCTCCACGGTGGCGGACGCCGACGAGATTCTCGTGCTCGAGAACGGGAGCATCTCCGAGCGCGGCACGCACGACCAGCTCATCACCAACCCGGCGAGCTTGTACTCGCGGCTCTGGCAGAAGCAGAACAAGGAACCGCTGCCGGCGAGTGGGACAAAGTGATGTGTGACAGAGACAAGTGTGCTGTTTCTTATACGTTTAAATGTCAAGTCGAGAGTGTATAGGCACATTATGGTCGATCTTGTTTCAAGATACAATACAAATACATTTTTATAATATGAGCAAGGATACAAAATATACATATGAAAGTACAATTGGCAGTCTGATCGCTAAAGAGCGATCTCTTCTATGAAAAACCTTTAGTGCAACTCTAGGATACACAAGGATACTCTAGGATCCTCCAAATTTCAAATCTTTTGGTCTACCGGCTTAAACTGCGCGTTGTCGGTCAGTCAGTCAGCCAGCCACGGTACTGTTTTATTGTTACAGAAATATAACCAGTAGTTCACCCCAAACTGAAACCTTGTGAAATATGGAGTTTTCACATTTATCTTATTATTTTTAAAATTTGGAAGTGTAAAATTAAAATATTGTATTGTTTTGTACATTTCAATCATGATTTGTTCACTTTGAAATATTGTAACCACTTTTTGGGATTTTGGACCCCGACTCAATAACCCAAAACCTGATTCATATACGAATCTCAGAAATCTATTTAAAATCTAACTTCCGACCCATGAAGATAGCATCAACAGTTCTTGAGCTATCGTCGTTTCGCCCAAGTCGACTTGGAGACTTTTTTCCCCATTCGAATAAAGTTATCTTTCGCATGTACAAAACTTAAGAATATAATATAATATTGGATCAGATGTGACGTCACCTTTTCCTACCTCAAATGTTAATTGAATTAACAAAGAGTAAAATGATTGTATTCGATTGATTCGACTGTTTATTGCTAAATAGTAAACGATTGTGATTTCCGAGTCTCTAGACGTGACTCTCGTTGCAAATATGATGCTATAATGTAAATATTACACACACTGTATAGCTGTACTTTATTTAAGTATATTATTTTATTTACAAACTGGTGTTTTATTTAATTTAAGCAGCCCGTTTACATAGACCAATAATTATTAACGTTTTTATGATATGTGATTAGCAATTACGCCTTTTCTTTTTAATTATGGCAAGTGCCTTTAATTACTAAAATACAGAGTGTCCCAGGAAGTAGTGATAAGCGGAGGTCCCGACGTAGAGTACTCCCGGGCGCACCCGGACCTCCGCTTATCTCCATTTCCTGGGACAGCCTGTATATGTATATCTAGCTAACTACTAAATAAAACATTCTGTCAACCTCCAAGCCATTACTGGCTCACATGTAGTCCTCAGGCAGTCTGGCTCAGGTGTAGTAATGTGTTTTATTATAATTTCTGTAATTTAACTGTTTCACTGCTGAAAACACATACACATTGTGATTTTGAAAGCGCGACGCCAGTGCGCAAAACACGGTCAGCGTTTTTAGACGATTTTTAACCGTCATCGTCAGCACTAAGGTGTTAAATATATATATATATATATATAAAGAATGGACAAAAATGGAGAAAATGACATCCCTTTAGTTTCTTGGTGCTCTTTTTAAAAGGCGTACTAACGAAGCACCGGTGGTTACTGCGGCGGAGCGCTTTAGCGCCCGCCCCCAAGCCCGGTTCAAGCTTTAGAGGCCGGTAAGGCCAACAGCATTAAACATTCCTACAAAACAAAAAAAAAACGCCGGTGGAATCAGAAGGAGAAATTTCCTTTTCCTGTGCGAGATCCAACTCTGAGTCGGTACATGAAAGGGAAATTTCCTTGTCAAACTCAAAGCACTGCTGGGTATAAGCCTCCTCTCCGTTGTGCCATTCGTCTCTGGACTGTGCTGACCTCATCCAGGTATCCTTTCTGTTTCTTTTGACCGCCTCGATGTCGCTGACGCATCTGGCAGGTAGTCTGCCAACTTCTCTTTTATTTACCCTCGGCAACCATTCCGTGAGGGCTCTACTCCACTGTCTCCACCTGCCATCACCACGCCGCGCCGAGTGTCCTGCCCAACGCCACTTGAGTCTAATAATACGGTCTCCAACGTCAGGAACTTTAGTTATTCGTCGGGTTTTCGTATTTCTTTGATGCCTAACATGGCACGCTCCATGGCTCTCTGTGCTACTCGCATTCGATGCAGTGTCTCCTTAGTGAGCGTCCTTGTTTTTATTAATTTATCTTTTTCTCTTTGTTCATGAGATGTTAATTCTGACTTGTAAAAGTGCTATTATTTTGCCTATTTACAATAAATACTTTGATTTTACTGTACCGATTGCGATGCGATGTACTGTCGGACAGCTTAGGGTTTGACTTAAAAACTGGTGTAAGTACTTGGTATCTCAATCCGATGCGAACAATCCCAGCAATTGTTAAAAAAGATTTGACGTCTGAATCAAGTTTGATGAAATTTGGTATATTGGTACTTTTGGTTCTGAAATAACTCATGATCCTTATATCCCTGAAAAATTACCACGAGGGTGACGCCGCGGTCACTGCTAGTCTTATTCTCGTACAATGTCTGGACACAAGACTCGTAGACTTTAAAAGAGTGTTAAACACAAGAAAAAAAGGGATGTGCAATCCCATTCACTATTAATGGCAGCTATTTTAATTTTTCAAATGTATAAATTATTTTGTTGTCATTAATAATATCTACAGTTGTAGAGACCTTCCAGACATAAACATTAAGTATACTCTTTAAAGAGTGTAAATAATAGTCTTTGAGATAATAATAACATTTTATTAAAACTAAAGGAGGGAAAAGGAAAAAGATTAACAAAAGAAGGTGGTTTTCAAGTCGTCTGTAGTCGTCCTTTATGTCCGTGTGTGTGTGTGTGTGTGTGTGTGTGTGTGTGTGTGTGTGTGTGTGTGTGTGTGTGTGTGTGTGTGTGTGTGTGCGCGCGTGCGTGTGTGTATGTAAACCAAGGAAGTTGTATGTACTATTCTAGTTGTACGTAAGTACATAGAATCTTCTTGATGTAAACTCATATCTCCGATATTTATGTACCGATTTAAATATTCAGTCTCTTTAAAATGTTATCAAAATTGCTTAATTTTTTTACAAATACATTTATTGAAGCTTTTATTTAATTTCACTTCTATGTATTTCTATCTGTACTGGAATCTTGCAATTCAAATTTCCTTTGCACTTCCCTATTAGCTATCCGTATGAAACTTTCAGGGTAGCTCACAAACCGATGAAAAAAAGTAAAAAGGCAATAAAAAAAAACGATCAAAATGTGACAATGCAAATAAAATATGTATGAAAAAAACATAGAAAGTGACATTAATTAAGAAAAAAACCTCGTATAAGCAATTTTTTTCTTTTTTTATATTATATTTATTTTTAACCTATTATGTTATATTGCTTATGTTCCTTCATAACTCCGGGATTTCCTTACAAAAGTTATACCTTCATAAGTTTAACATAAATTTCATCAAAATTGGTTTAGTAAGTAGTTTTTTTTTGAAAGTAAATCTGTTTTTTTTTTGTATTTATGCTCCATATCTCTGTTTTTTTAACAATTTGAAATATTATATCTTCATTAACTCTTAATCTAATGCGAGCCTGTGGTAGAGTAAATGAAAAATTAAGATCGGTTTTAAGGTAATTTTGGGTCGTAGATTTCAAAAATCCATAAAATATGGGACCATCACCAACCTTTGTTTTTGAATGACGATGACAATTGTCATTTTTTGGAAGAGTGTTGACATTAAAAATATTATCTTTTTTCTTACGTTTAGAAATATTTGGATTAATTTGGTGTTACCATATGAAGAAAAACAACGATTTATGTGGTGGGAAGCATAGCTCCCAATGTTTTATTAAGGGTTAACAAGGATAGACCTCCGGTGTAGTTGGAGATAAATAGGTGGTAGATCGATTCGAAGTACTAAAACTATCAAGAAACAAATTTAAGTTCATTCTAACTAAACTCTCTTCCAGCGAAATATCTTAAGGTTTTTTTAAAAGCTTTTATTTCACTTCACTTGTATCTAAGTATGTATTTCTGTCCTGGAATCTTGCAACTCAAAAAACGAGCCCTTCCCGATTATCTATTCGGCTGAAACTTTCAGGGTAGCTAACAAGTCGATGAAAAAGCGGGGAAAATGCTATTAAAAAAAAAAAACAAAAAGACATATATTTTTTTTAATTATTCCTTATTATTATGAATATCAACCCTGAACTTTCTTTTTAAGATAGTTTTTGAGTTGATCTTGTGGTTTGCTAGGCGTTTCAGTGATACCTACATTCCATAATGATTTTAATTTAAATATCTCCCGAAATGAAAAAAACTCCCGAGCTTTATCATCTTTTGCTCAACTTGCACACGGACTTACTGCGGCACTCATATAATCGTCAATTAACGCTAATCAAGCATGAGTGCGGCATTAAGTGCCCAACTGTCTGCATAAGCAAAAATAGATAAAATTCCTACCTGCCTTTACTAAAAGCTAAAAGGGAATCACTGAAAATAGGCAAAAGTGACCTGCAGCCTGGGCCCCAATTCTACTAAAATAATTGTAATGACAATTATCAACAATTTTCGTACAATTTTCGCTATGACCTCTTTGAGTTTTACTTTTTTGGAAATATTTTTTATTGTTTTTTTTTCAAAAAAATACGGTTCAACACTTTTAAGAGGTAAAAGCGAAAATTTTGCGCATATCAAATTGTTGATAATTGTCATTACAATGGTTTTAGTAGAATTGGGGCCCTGGCCTATTTTCAGTGATTCCAATACAGCTCTAATCCAGTCATTGCAATCTCCTTGCTTGACAAGCCAGTACAAGGAGTTTGTTAGCCAGTACAAATCAAATGTCAATTCGAATAGATCGATGTGACATGTTATCGGTTGCCATAGCAACGCGGCCACAACAACTGCTACTGTCGAAGTTTTTTCATTCAAGTGTCGTGGACGCAAAAGTATAATTTTCGTGAATATTTTTATTTTGGTTCCTTTTGAGCCAAATTTTCTATTTTGTATAGAAAATGGTGCTTTGAGTGTGTGGCGAATAATGTCAGTGTTGAGTCTTCTACCGGAAGATAAAAGGAAAGATCTCAGGTAAGTTAACAATTTTACTTTGTTTTTGCGAGACCTTGAACTCAGTAGAATTTAGTGGTAATTGGTTATTAGTAATAAAGGCAAGCTAAAGACTAGCTCTGTTAGAAAGTAGAACGAACCTTATGTTTACCTACATAAATACCGCATTTACTTAGTCACGGGCTTACAAGATAAACATTATGAATGAATGAAAGTCTAGGAAATTTGGCTTACTACAACAAGGGGAAACAATAGAGGGGAAACATATGACCGTGGTGGAGGAATTATGCAATGAGCGGTATCATTCCTTATAGTCATCGTTATAATGAGTAATACCTACCTACTGAGCTAATTATTCAATGTTTACATTTCTCTATACTTTGATTATAATATAAATAATTAAAGTATCTGTCAACGTTGCGTGTGTCGTCTAGTGAAATTTGGTATAATATTATGATAATATCTTAATCTATGCTTCTAATAAAGCAGTAAGTTCCAAAAAATTTAAAGACCATTAAAAAATAATTTAAAAAGAAAGTCTAGGGTCATAGACATATATATTTACTTCGTAGGGTACTTAAAATAGGCTACTGAACAAAAATGTAACATTGTAAACATCGTGTGTGCCTGTTTGTCTATATGTTTATTCGCGCATCAAGTAAAAACTACTGGACCTAATGCGATGCGGTTTTCAGTGTTGGGTACCTTAGTCGTTAGTAGCTAGTTAAGTAGTTGGGAAACTATTTCACGGATGAACGAATTTTGAAGAAATGTACTTACTTACTTTTGTACTTTATAGGTATATTTGGCCCTGGCATAACACGTATGGGCTACTTTTAAATGAAAGGGCAAAGCCGCGGGCACAGCTGTACACATAAGTAGGTATCAATGAGTATTATGGTTTCTGTGAATGCGAGCACTGGATTGTTGCGACTTCTAGTATAAAATCGCTGATAATTAACAAAAAAAACCTACCCAAGTATTATTTCCTGATGGTTTTGAGGTTTTCACACATATGGTTTTCATATGGTTTTTACGCTTGAAAATTATTAATTATTCTGAAAGGATTTTAATCCTGCATCCTGCAACCCCCGCGCCCAGAATATAATTTTTCTGTTTGCCCGCGCCGTATGAGTGGGCACGCCGCCGAAGATACACTTAACTACACTGTTCTTTTGTTTTTCTATCACGAATCCTCGTCCAACAGGAAAGAATCCTTGGAGTCTGTCTACAGCAGCAACTCTCGTCTAAACTTACTCCCCAAGCGCAAGCGGTTCACCCCTCTGACTGCCGATATGTCGAACCAGTCCGTGCGCAGTAAGACTGGCGACAGATACGTGACGCAGCGCGTGCTGTCCGCCAAGACGCATCGAGTCAAGCAGCTGCAGAACCAGCTCGCAGACGCACACTACCACTTACAGGTGAGTCACTCACGTGTCTACAGTGTGACATGACTTGCCGCATCATTCCTTGCGCAGTAAGAGAGCGACAGATACCTAAATGAAGTAGCGTGTGCTGTCCGCCAAGACGCTACGAGCGAAACGGTAGCAGAATCATATTGCAGTCACTCACTAAACCACCTACTGGTGAGTCGTTCACTTGGTACCTATATACAGCGTGACACGACTTGTCTCACCTCCTGTACACAGTAACACTGACCACATACGATCACTTGTAACTGAACTGATAAAACTGTCAATGAAAACTGACAGTTTTTTTATACATATTTGATCGGTGAAAGAGGGCGAGAGATACATGACGTAGCGGCTGTAGCGCTTGCACTCCGCCAAGATGCGCTGAGTAAAGAAGTAGCAAAATCAGCTCGCTGTCGCTTGAGACGCTCACGGTGTGTTTGTTTTTCGTATGAGGTAATACTGGTCTCTGGTGTCAGAGTTGATGGAACAGTCCTCAGAGCCATGGAAAACCGCAAATAACTTAGAAAAGTCGTTGGATTGTAAGTTGCATTAGTGAATCGTTAGGCCAACATCACTTCGCAGTCACTCACTAAACGACTACAGTTGCACTTTATGTAGTCGTTTCGTGTTTTTTCGTGTTTTCTCTACAGCATTGTAGGTATACCTTGTCGCACACGGATGATTGTTACTCAACTACTGTCATATAAGATATAAATGGCAGTTCAGATAGCAGATAGCTGCTCTAATGGCAGATTAGAGAGGCCAAAAAGGAGATTCTGAGTAATGTTGTGTTACAGTCAGTGTATTATTCTGAGCTCCCCTCGGCGACAGTCCATTGCGATAGGTACCTACCCTGAATAACAGTCAAGTGCATAGGTAGCACATGTCGTTTACTCTAAGATTGTACTCAAAGTGTCACACTCGAAGACGTCAATTAACGCTAATTACTAGTTGAATGCATTTATACATATGTAAATTTAATAGTTTTTCTATATATGTATATATATATATATATATATATAATTATTATTATATATTATGAGAGTTTAATACGCGATTAGCATTGACGTCCCTGAGATTAGCAAAAAGTCTACGGCAAAGAGTTGAAGAATGCATTATCCGAATGAAAACATCTCAGAATTCAACGGAATTTTATAATTTTTCATCATTTTTATTATATTAGGTATAATCATAGATCTAGGTGGGGTGATACAACCATTAGGTGGGGTGATGCAATACCACGTAAACTAAATCTGGTCGTGCTTCATGTGCATCAAAACAAAGAGAGACATACGAAGATGTAGCGCGAATGAGAGTCACTGCTATCACGTGTTATACACACGCCACTACGATTGTTACTAAGGCAAAATAAAGCCAATTGTGTGCGTTGCACCGAATTTGTTCGGTCCACGCCTGAGGAGCTGGTACCTGTTCCCACTTTTAATTAGATGTATGGTTATAATATAAATATAAATGAAACTATTTCAGGAGCTTTCCAATGAAAACCGTGTCCTACGCGCCGTCCAGAAGAAACAAGAGATCGCGCTACAAAGGCAAGTACCTACCTACGGAACTTAATAACGGGTGTCCTCTGTGATTTATGCTCTAATAAAATCGAAATGCGTCCCTTGGATTGTGAAGTACATGAATATTCACGACCAAACCCCGTAAAATATATGGAAATGTTCTTATTTTTATGTTAATTGCGAAGAATACCGGTTATTCTTTTATACCTACCTATTGTTTCGGTTCTTAGTAGGTCGATCCTGACACCTAGGGCTGTCACATCTAATAATAACGACTCAATCAACATCATCTCCGCTCAAAGCGAAATATTCAAATTCAATCTTAGTCAGTTTTTTTTACAAAATTTTAAAAGTTGTACTTGCGAGCTCGTATCGTCGCTTAATTTTGTGAAATGACGACTCACTACTTACTACTTAAAGAGAACGCTCTTAGCGAAAAGACCGTCCTAATAGACAGTCTTACTACTCATACTGTAATGTTTCTATGATTTAGCATTAACGCCATTAAATATCTAATAATTTTCTGAAGAAAAAATTTGGATCATCTACGGGTCCAAACCCGCATCATTCCGTGCCTCTACGCGGCACATGCCTTTAACCAATTCGGTTACCGTGACCACTGCATCATCATCCAATTTTTTCTCCCAGTTTCTAAATATGTCTTACGGCGACGGTAACGCCATGTATTGGTAGTTTGGTGAACTGACCAACCTACAATACTCCTACTCTTACTTGTAATTTGTTTAGGTACTTTGGGCTTCAGCAAAGAGTTATTGTTTAAATTGTAAAGATTCTCAATAACTCAGGTACGAGAACTCAAACGCGGAGCTTCCCCAAGTACTGAACTCCCACAGCGAGGAGATGCGCGTGCAGCAGGCCAAGTACAAACAACTGAAAGCGCAGTACAAGGAAGCTCTTATCAAGCTCAAGGAGAGAGACACGCAGCTGCAGATGTTAAGGGACGAACACCAGCATCTCTTGGAATTGAGTAAGGACAGGTCAGTAGCGATACATTCTACAGCTTGTCAAGTGTATTCACGGCAAGGAGATTTCTAAACTAAATAGTATGTAGGGGTTGTAAGTCCATACACTAAGGGATGATAGTCCGGGAAGAGTTTTGATATGATAAAGAGCGGCGTAAATAAAACCACTCGAGTCCGTAGCTAAACGAAGACTGATTTATTAATAAAAATGATACAAAACGCCGCGCCCGCGGAATCGCGGGCGTCAGCAAAAGTTACATGTACTTCGTACATAGTAGGTACTTACTTTAACCCCGAACTCAAAAGAGATACCTATTATAAGTTTTGGGTGAGAGAGAGGGATACCTATTATAAGTTTTGGGTGAGTATATTATGTATCATTGTATCATAATAGTATCCGTTTGAGGCATCATAGCTCCGAAACGAATGGACCGATGCGGTTTTCTCTGTTTGAAAGATGATGTAATCGAGATGATTCTTAGCTATAATAGAAGAGGAGGGAAAGGCGAGGGGAGGATCGCAGCTCCCAAACGAACGGATCGATTTTGATGCGGTTTTTTTTATGTCTGAAAGCTGATGTGATCGAGATGCTTCTTAGCTATGGGGGGGTCGCAAGTATATAAATAATATCGTTTGTGCTTGTTGTCTTACCCGCAGGCTCAAAATCTTTCATCAACATGACAGGCCATGCCCAAGTCCATGTTGAGCTCTACACTATTTCTAGCGCATCAAACAAGAGTTTGCCCCGTGAAAGCAAACCCTTCCTTATCATTACATTTCAAATATTATTCGATCTTGTAGTTTGATGCCGAACAGGACTAGCTCCCTGGCTTTCTGCGAATAGATCTTGTGCACGTTCAGTACCATACATAATGACTTACAAAACACACTGGTTCACTGCTAGAGGGGATTTTTAAGACACTGGAGTTTGGTGTGACTTCAGAATGTTATCCAACTTAAATAAAACCTGAATCTCCTAAACTTCCTATCAACAATAAAATCAAATACTTAATCCCATTTACAGAAACCTCCTAGAACGCGAGAAGCTGCAAGCAAACGTTACAGAACTGTCCTCCAAAGTCCAGCAGCAGAGCGAAACCATCACGATGCTTCAGCGACGCATTGCACTGGAAGCCAAAAACTTCAGGCATCAGCTGCAGCTGGAGATCAACAAGCACAAAGACACGCGGGCGGACCTAGACTTGGCCATCACTAATGCTGATAGAATGTCCACCATCATCGAGGTAGGTTCAGCACGAATGCCGATAGAATGTCCACTATCATCGAGGTAGGTGCAGCACTAACGCCGATAGAATGTCCACCATCATCGAGGTAGGAGCATCACTAACGCTGATAGAATATTCACTATAATCAAGGTAGGTGCAGCACTAACGCTGACAGAATGACCACCATAATCAAGGTAGGTGCAGCTCTAACGCTGACAGAATGTTCACGATAATTGAGGTAGGTGCAGCACTAACGCTGACAGAATGTCCACCATCTTCGAGGTAGGTGCAGCACTAATGCCGTTGGAATGTCCACCATCATCGAGGTAGGATCATCACTAACGCTGATAGAAAGTCCACCATAATCGAGGTAGGTGCAGCACCAACGCTGACTGAATGTCCACCATCATCGAGGTAGGTTCAGCACTAACGCAAATTAATTTTCCGGAAAAATCGACGTCGACTTTAAAAACAAGCGTAACAAGTTAATTTTGTTCATTGTATAAAAACCCAGACATCATAACAAATTAAACACTAGGTGCAATAGTGCCCGAGAGTGATTAGAGCTGAATATGTTGGGTATGGCTGAACTGATTTCTCCCAAAGAAATCTGAGAACCATCTCGCCAACTCCAATGGTCTAACTAATAAAACGCATTGAAATAATTCCAAACGTTTGATAGCTCTTCTGTGTTACAGACATACACACAAACAGGCAAAGGCTTCACACATTAACAACCTCTTTGCGTAGTTGGTTAACTGCCTGATAGAAAGAAAAAAATGGACGGCCAATTAAGAAAACACTTTATTGGCGAAGGAATAAGGTACTTAGTCTGCTTCAACCATGTGCTGGCCATACGGCCATATACAGCAGAAGGGATCACTTAGATCTTTGCATTTTCGATTTCATTCCTCGTGACAACTTTTCTACATTTAAAGGTTTTGAACAGTGTTGGCGTTTTTTCAAAGGAAATAGTACAGTTACGAACTGGAAATCAGTTTAAGGTAATCGGTGATTTGCGATAATTTTTGTAGTAATTAGATATATAAACTATCATAACATATTAAATTACACCTAAATAATGATGAGGTTTCATTAAAAATAAATAAGTTCTCCGTGATATAACAGATTGCGTTTTACTCGTACTCTATAAACTGCAACGATGAAAACTAAACGATGTGCTGCTTACACTTTGAATCACTTTAACCCATTGTGATCATGTTAGGAAATGGCGTCCCATGTTTTAACCTTTATGTCGCGACGGCACAAACGTGTTTTTTTATTTATTATAATTATTAATCGGTAATTTCACAGTATAAGCTCTAAAGCACGGTTGCGATAGACAGATAAATCCGTAGAGCGATATAGATAAGTATAGTCAAAGATTATCCTTTCGATTATCTTTGGTATAGTGAAGGGTTATTGTACGGATTGATCTGTCTATCGCTGCCGTGCTTTATTTGTGAACACATTACACTAAACATAATAGATGTGAAGAGCCAACCCAACATTGTTACTATGTATACCCTGTTCCATAATGTTAGATATTTTATGTAAACAAAGAAATGTCACGAAAAGTCACTGAAAAAGTGACATGCCAGTTGCCCAAAACATTTTTCCCTTGTGAAATATATTTTTGTTTCTATTTCGTTTTTATCCCCCGGCTTTACTCTCGCGCGTCACAATTATAAAAAGATACCTTTTATTAAAACAAATATGACTGCCGTACCGTAATGAATTGAATTGTCCAATTCTATAGATAAATGGCCTATGTCAACCGATAAAATCTAAGGATTCTAGCAATACCGCACCAATCTAAATTGGTAGAGGCGTTTAAAAGTTATGGTGGAATAAACAAACTCTCCCAAATAGATACAAACACACCTACATGAACTCTAAATCCCATTTTTTGGGGAGTCATTTTAATTGTGGTCTATCTTATTCTATTATTCTATGCCATTTAGATTAACAACGTTACTGATTAACAAACATTCAAGCTTTTGCATACAAAATATTAGTAGGATATGAAGTAGGATTTTTTAATTCATTAATTCTGAAAGTAAGATAGTAGTAGTAGTTAGGAAAACGTAAATAAATCTTGTTTCAGGAGGTAGTAGTGATACGCTTCACTTTTCGGCTGTGGTACGGGGCTTTATCCATTACCAAAACAGAATCTTGTTTCAACTTTGGCAGAATCTCCTGTAACCATTCTTCAAAGCACTCCGTGTTCATTTCTTGGTAATAATCTGCACTATTTGTTTTGGGCTGGAACACAAGCAGACCACCGTCAACAAAACCTTCTTCACTGTCTATATGGCTTATTATTAGTCGTCTGCCCTTGTCTGTTGGAGCTTTCAGCCCTTTGGTCAAGCCGTCCAGGAATAAAATTAATTTTGTAAATTTATTATATTTAAGGCTCAACCAACAAATACGAGGCTTTAATTGGTAAAAAAAATATAGAAAATACATGAATTTAACTCATAGATCACGTTTAATTAAGGTCAAGTTTTGTATAACTGTGTCTGTGAGGGCAGTGACAGATAGCCAAGTGACAGGGAATAAGGTATCAAATTCACAAACATAGTAAAATAAAATAGAAACACAGATAACAAAATGGTAGCGATTGCACGAAATGTTTTGAATCCCTGCAGTGTTCCCAGTTTAAGAAAAATAATTACATAAAAAAACTTCACTCTAAAGTTTAGAATGATTATCATGAAAAAGTAAAAGCTTAAAAACAGTTCAATAATTCAAGAATATCATATTATTCTTTCAAAATAAGTAAAACTAATTTCTGTCTAAAATTATGGATTACTCGATTTTAAGGCGGTTTTTTTGCACTGTTATCCCCTATGTTTACATAAAATATCTAAGATTTTGAAATAGGATATAGTAGGTTATAAAAAAATTACAGAAACTTCATATAGCATTATAACGCCATCTGTTTTTGATAAAAGAAACTACATTTTCTCGCTCGTACATTTTTATTAATTATTATTTTGGTATAATTTAAATAATTAAAGGTGGTAAATAGATCTATCTAATTAGGTACTACAAATAATATTGCAAATATGCTATTATATTAAACATATTTACGTAAATGTACTAGTTTGTTTGAAAAACTCCCAAAATGTAAAAAAAATATTCAACATACGACCACGCATGCGAATAGCGGCTGATGAAAAAGTCTATTCGCTGTGCAGATGAAAGAAAAGATGCTGAGCACAGCCGCGAGCCGCACGCTCAAGTCTCCCGTGAAGAGTGCCCCCAACGGCTACGCGCGCCCCCCCAGCAGGACACGCCCCGCTCAGGACAGCGGGAGGGGGGACGATAGGAACAATGTGAGTTTGATAGGCTGATCTTGACTATTTACAGTTATCGGCTAAATACGGTCTAAAGCAGTTTTATATCTGCGTCAATAAAATAACCTTTACTTTTAGGTCAATTGCAGAACTTTTTTATTTTATTTATGTTTATTCTCTCGAGGTACTCTCATATAAATTGTATCAAAATTGAATCAGTACATTTTTTTAGTTATTAGTTAATCCATTTGAAGTTGTTTTTTCTAACATACTATTTTATACATCACTTGTTTTAATTTCATAATTATAATCAAGGGAGGAACTAGAAAAAATCAGCGCTGTGAGGCGTTATAGCTTGCTCCTTTTGTGCACAACAACTTACTTAATAATGTACCTACGTAATAAATGTTGTGCTCAATACGTTTTTTTTCTTTTGTCATCATCAGTTTATAATATTTGTCCTAGTTAACGTCACTGAGCCCGATCTTCGGCTCTTTACACCCAGTCTCTACAACCCGTTTTTCGCAAATCGTCACTCCACCTGGCCTAGCCAGTATTTTAATTTTCCATGTCGATATCGATATTGTATTTCCATTGAGTTTTAAGCTTGTTTGCCCTTCGTGCGTATACTCATTTTGTACAGATTAATTGCACGTATATCGGCCTCAATAGTCGGCCGCGGTGAACATGGTGCCGTGCAAAGACACGGATGATGCGGGTACAAGTATTAATAGAATGAAACGGAAGCTAAATTTGTATGAAAAAGCCGAACTTCCGCGCTTCTCTCTGGCATTCACTTTTGTTTGTCACACACCATTGTTCTCTTAGGTCCCATTTAGAACAACAGCTTATCGGGCTTTGAAGATTTTGGCATAGTTGTCCGTCAGCCGTCTTGTTTTTTTTTTCACATTTGCTGCGCTCAATGAATGATGCATTTAAAATTACTCAAATAACAAATTGCACTTCAATTCAACTATTTACTACAAAAAATATGAGCCTTGCTGGAATAAACCTATTATTAAGAAGTATAAACATTAGAAACGGTATATTTATCATGGATACTATTTGTATTGAGTTCTCGATACTACTATCTTCAAATAGACGGTGTGGCAATGGGTAGCCCTTTAGCTCCAGTTGTTGCTAACGTATGGATAGAGCATTTTGAGGAAATAGCCATCACAACCGCACCGAGTTGAATAAAAGTTTGGACAAGATACGTGGATGATTTGTTCAGTATACTAGAAGCGGATGAGAAAGTCTACGTAACTCACTTGAACATCATCCATAGTTTCGTGGTAATGGTTCTCTCAGCCACTCTGTATACAGAGTGGATTTTTGAGACGGGACAGTAAGGGCAGGTACCTTAACCCTTATAGTTACAGGAAAACGTTCCTAGGAGACCTTCCATAACTTTTGAGATATTCTGAACTGCATTCACAGATTTTGCAAAAAAAATACAGTAAGGAAATGGTATTTTACCCAAAAACTTTTTTTGATGCCAGTTGATCCTGGTTCTTATAAGGATCAAAAGTCTCTATAGGACCGACTGAGGTTTGAGTACTAGAAATGTCAGAAATTGCGAAAATCTTTTCCCATACATTTTGTACGAAATTACCTTATCCGTAATAGCTACAGGAAAACGTTCTTATGAGACTCTCCTTAACTTATTATATAGAGATATTTTGACCTGCATTCCCAGATTTTAGAAAAATACAGTCGTCAAGAAAATATATGCCAGTCGATCCTGTTTCTTATAAGGATCAAAAGTCTCTATCGGACCAACTGAGGTTAGAGCCGCCAGTATTTTAAAAAAGTTTGTATTCGACAATGTTAGAATTTTATTTTATACATTTCGTACAAAATGTATGAAAAAAGTTTTTTTTGCAATTTCTGACTTTTCTAGTACTCTGACCTCAGTATAACCACAGAATAAATAATAGTACAGTATAACCAGGCCAGTCGCACTCCGCAACAAGTACAAATATTATACCTACACTTTGCGGCCGCAATATTACGCAATATTCAGTAGAGTGTTAAGCGTGCGCTCGATGAGTCGCGCGCCGTGTGCTTACGATGAAGTACATACTTACGTAAAGTTGTTGTCAAGTTTTATTCTTTTCTTAATTATGAGTACCAAGAAGAAACCTAGAATGTACTGCATAGCATTCGGTCTGACAAGTCTCGTAAAATACCTACATACTGACATTTTATTACGTAGGTAGCCATTTCTTATTCATTCATTATTAAGCATGGAATTCAGACAGGCACCTTTTATTCATCAAAGTGCAATACCTATTAAGTTATAATCAAATAATGAGGTACTAGGTCTATTCTGATAAGAATGTCATTATATGTAGTTAACAGAACTGTCAACATTTATAACAATAAGTTAAAAAATAATACATTATTACATAATTGTTTATTCTGTTAAAATATCTGAGTCATATCATATCACAGAATAATTACTAGTACAAGTACCTAGTTATATCTTGATACAACCCTGCCGAGCGGAAAAGTGACAGAGCTATTCTGAAACGGTTAGAGCAATGAAAGCTCACGCGCGTTGTGATACGGTACATTCTAGCCTGCACGCAATTAGTGAGTTCCTTCTAGGTAAATATAATTGATAGATCGCAGCGCTGTGCGAGTTAAATTGCACTTTAGTGCGTTGTAGCGAGAGTTGCAATGTATTTAAATGACTATACTCAGTTATCCTTCTGTACTTGTACTAATCTTCTATGACTTGTACTATTATTTATTCTGTGGTATAACCGGTAGAGACTTTTGCTCTTTACAAGGAACAAGTTGACTGGTAGAAAATGCTACTTAGCATTAAGTCCTCCTTGTACATTGTATTTGTGTGCTAAAGAACAGGATAGATTGGCATCAAAAAAAAGTTTGGGTAAATTGCCTATTTTTTCGATGACTGAAATTTTTAACAATATCTGTGAATGCAGGTCAAAAGTCAAACCCTAAGCTATCAAACAGTGAAAACCGCAATAGGTTCAGAAGTTTTTACGTGATGCGTGAACAAACATACAGACAAACAGACTAACAGACATTCAGACAAACAAACAGATAGACACGAAATATAAAAATGTTATATTCATGTTCAGTAGCTTATTAAGTATCTACACCATTTGTTTTAAATTATCTTGTACCGACTTTTTCGTTCTTATTGCTTTATTAAAGTATAGACAATATTACAAAAAAAAAACGGTGGGGGGGGGGGGGGGGGATTGAGGGGGACCTCCCCCCTGCCCCTCTCCTCCCCCTGCCCCTCTCCTTCCCCTCTATGCCGGTGCCGGATGTCTATAGTTTTACCCTCAATACAAATAGTATCCTTGGTATATATCCCGTTTCGTTTATACTTCTAGTGTTTTGTTGATCATGCTAGTTTAACACCTTTTATTAGTTTAGTTACGAAGGTGGTATTATTTTTCTAAAAAAAATATACAAGGTTTACATTCTTACATTTCAGCAATATTTAATGAGTAGAGAAACATTAAATTAGTTAATTGTTATGATATGTTTTCGTTAGTTGCGTTCATATTGTCTGTCTTTACATATATTAATACCTCTGTAACGTGACACTTTAGAACATTATACTTCGTTTTTTTTCGTATTCTTCGATCCATTTAGACAGGATTCATTGTGCGCCGCAAACTTGAAAAAAAAAACATGGTGGATATACCACTATGCCAAAGTAAATCTTCTAAGCCCATTTCATAATTTTTTTATAGGAATAAACAAATTTAAATCCCTGCAGATCGATCAGAGCATCCTCACCAAGCTGTGCGAGAACTCGCGCTCCCTCAGCAGTGCGCTCTCGCACGACGAGGATACTTCCTCCTCCACCGAACCTCGCTCGCGCTGCGCTCGCAGCCGCACCAGCTCCACCGGCACCCGCTCCACTCCCCACAGGAAACTGTCCCGGGGATCTGACGACATCATCGAACTTGCCAAAACAGTCCAAGAAGGAATGTCCGAACTGGCCATATACGACGAAGACCTTAAAGACGCTTCACCGGACGACGTCCAAAAGAAAATAGAAACGCTGAAAAAGGAACTGATGAACAAAATAAAAAATCACAGCGAAGAATCGCAACCGGCGAAGAAAACTAGCGCCTTGCGAAGAATGTCCACGGAAGAGTCGATCGAGGAACAAATCGTCGAAACCGATGAGATGGAACGACCCAAATCTAGAGGTAGGAGAAACTCGAACGTGTCGTTCTTCGAAAGCGTTAACGTAGAAGAGAATGCCGCTTCGGTTTTCGAGTATAGGACGAGTATAAATGAATACAAAAGCGTTGACGAAACCGAAGGAACGAGGCCCAAAAGAGAGAACAGCGTGATAGAAAGGAAACTATCCGGAAAACCTTTGGATAAATACTGCAAAGACATCATTCAGGACATCGAAAAGAGCAACAAAGTCATCGACAAACACGTGAAACAGTTCAACACTTCGAGGTTCGAGAACGACAAAATCGTGCAGCAACTGCAAGCGGTTGACAAAATAAACGAATTAGTGAGTGGGAAAATTGTCATTCCCGACGAAGCTCTGTCGGAGTTGAACAACAATTTTAAAATATTGACGGACAACGCTTTAGGAGAGGTTCCTGTGGCCAGGAAAAGGTCAATTTCAGGAAGAAGAAGCTCTCGAGATCCCAGGACCGAGTTGATGGGCGACGTGTCGATGACTAACCAGGACTTGTTGGACGACTTGTTGGGAAAGAAATGATACGCGGCTCTTTGAAGTTCAAAGGGATTTAAAGACTTTAATGTAATTAGGATGCGCATGTGTGGTTTTAGTGAAGTCGCTAATTATTTAAAACCATCGTAATAACAGCGGCGAAACTTTGTGAGTTAATTAACTGCCTCAGACAGGCTTTGAGGTCGTTGTGCTTACTTATCATTTTCCATTTGTAGATTAGGTATTTTTAAGGCCTTAGTTTAATCTTCAGTCTTTACAATATGTCCAAAACAGATCTTAATCTTAAAATATTTGAGAAAAATATTTATTTTTAAAGATAGACACCTGGCGAACAAAAGAGGATTTGCTGAACATATTTATTTAAAAATTAGGGCTAAAAGCGATTTTATTGATAATAGTTAGTAGCAATTGTATTTTTCGATAACAAAATTCATTTTTTAGAGTTTAGGTTCCTTTGGAGTTACAGATTTGTTGAAATATAATTTAAAAAAAAAAAGGGAAAATATGATGTAGATCATGCCGATGACATGATTGTTTGGTCCTTCAGTTTCGCTTTCTATTACTTTTATCGTGACGATGCCGGAACAGCTGCTCAACTGGAGTTGATTGTGAGACGAGCTAAGAGGCTCATGACGAAAGGCTTCCAGATCCGAGCATTGCCGCCGAGTTTCTAGACTATCTGTTTTTTATCGGATGCATTTCAGCAAGTGTCCGTTTTTTGTATCGCCATCTTCTGCAAATTCAAGCCGATTTCTTTCGAAAGTATAAGAAATTGGCTTGATCTTGCAGAAGGTTGTGATAAATGGACGTCTATTGGTAGTATTCTGAACATAATAATAATAAGTAGGTACCTACTTATTGTATACCTCGACCATGACACGTATTTCTGTAGGCGAGAAGGTTGACGGGCATCTTACTATTGTGTGAAAACTCGTAAATATGAGGCAATCCCTCTTTTCACCAAGTTCAATATTCATGGTAAGGCATCATTTTGTGGCGAGTAAATGATTTTGTGTGCTGAGTGACATTTATAAAGCCAATTGTGTAGGTATATTGTAAACGTTTTTATTGACTGTTATAGAGTTGTATTGGATTATGATGACTGAATGAGAAAATAAATATTTTATTTTTGGTATACTAGCGTAGTTTTTATTTATTACCCAACGCAATCTATACCTACTAATCGATGATTATAATAAAGCAGTAGGTTTAAATAAAAAAAAAGTCGATACTGGTGCTTTTTTAAATTATCTTCGTTGGTGACGAAACTTTTTTTAAATGATTTAAAATACAGAGCACGGAAGATAAAAAAATCGTCTAGAGGACTTAAATTATGCGATAAATAGAAGCAGAGCGCTTGATGTTGGAGTGGGCCGCAGGTATGTAGTAAAACCACTTTCTTCAGAATACATAACTTGTATTTTTTAACACCCGAACAAAGAGACAGGTGTTATAAGTTTAGTTTTTTTTTTTTTTTTTTTTTTTTTTTTTTTTTTTTAGAAAGGATATGTGCTGTTGGTCTATAACTGACCTCTACAGCGTCACCGGACGGTGGGGCGGGCGCAAAAGCGCTCCGCCGCAATGCGTGACGCAGAAGGCGCACGCCAAAGTTAAGTTTTTGGCCACTTGCTCAAGGGCACCCAGGGGGTACGAACCTCGGCTTGGACAGTTGCCATTGATTACTTGGGGAGTATCGAACTAAACACCCCTCGATCTCTACTGTTAGGTAGTGATCGAGGGGGCCCTCATGAAATGGCTGGAGCCCTTTAAATGAATTGCATAACTGACCACCGATTCGGAATACACCTTCGAGAAGAATCGGCAAGAAACTCGAAGGCGAATAAAGTCGACATTAATTACGGGACCTTCGACCTCGCATCCGGCGAGGTCGGTGTCTGTGTCTAATTGTGTTGAAAGATGGTGAAGATGACGGAGTGGGCGAATCAATCGCTGCCTGCACTACACACACGATTTCATCGTCCGGATCGCTCAAGATGTCTCTAGGGCGTCTACGAAGGGGTTATAAGTTTAGGGTGTGTATCACTGTGTGTATTTGCGGCTTTAACATTATGTGGACTTTACCGTGACAGGAACCACGATTGTGCTGACGTACCCTGTTGTGCAGACGTCCGCATAATAATTGTACGAGGTCTCAAATACATCTTTGGATTCGTCGCGATGTGATTGTCTGACAGGTGAAATCTTAATAAAATTTGAAAAATGACCACATGTTAGAGATATTTGACAACTTTAGTTAACATCCGGTACTCTTTTAGTTGGGGATGTATGGGAGCGAATATAATCTCAATGCTCCAAGCCAACCTCTCCTGCACGCGGTCGTCCTGCTGGATAACGAACGAGGCTCTGGCGACCTACAGATGGCGGCATAACCATCCCAAAAACAAGCGTAGCTAAATTACACAGGCCGGTGACGGGCAGCAGCGTCACCGGTGCGAGTAGCTACGCCCTGCGATCGCCAACCCGCATGCTCAGCGTGGCGATTATGGGCAAACCCTCACGAACGGCACAAATAAGAAATGGCCCCCAGTTCCCGGTCGCCCTGCTAGTCCTGACCAAGGTGGCGGTCAAGCAAATGACAGGGCAGGGGGTGCGAAGAATCCCCGGGCTACCGTAGGCCACCCGAAACAAAAACAACTGACCCTGGCTACGTACAACGGATCACATGGCGCAACTCGAGACAGAGCTTACCAAGATAAGGTGGCACATCCTAGGGTTAAGTGAAGTGCGAAGAGAGGGGGAGGATAGAATAACCCTGGAATCGGGCCACCTATTCTACTTCCGAGAGGGCGATCAGCAGTCTCAGGGTGGCGTGGGGTTCCTCGTCAACAAAGTCCTCATTGATAATGTTGTAGAAATATCCAGTGTGTCGACCAGGGTAGCGTAACTGGTTCTTAAGCTGACCGAAAGGTATAGCCTTAAGATTGTACAGGTTTACGCACCGACCTCGGCACACTCGGATGAGAAGGTAGACGATATGTTTGATGATATATCTTCGGCCCTACATAACACCATAAGGGCCCACTACCACGTTATCATGGGAGACTTTAACGCCAAAGTGGGAGTACAGACTTGCAGTGAATCGCAAATAGGTCTAAACGGCTATGGAGACCGGAATCACAGTCGAATGCTAGTTCACTTTTTGGAAAAAGAGGGGTTCTTTTTGATGTACTCTTTCTTCAAAAAGAAACCCCAGAGGAAGTGGACTTGGCAAAGTCCCGATGGTGTGACTAAAAATGAGATTGACTTCATCATGACGGACAATAGGCACATATTCAGGGATGTCTTAGTGATTGCAAGGTTTAATACCGGTAGTGATCACCGACTTGTCCGAGGCTCCTTGAATATCAACCACAAGCTTGAAAGATGCTGTCTGGTAAAGTCTACGCTCCGACCCAACCTGCTCCAGACCGCTGTTGGATCAGAACAGTTTCAACTCAAGTTGGAAAATCGATTCGCTGCCTTGGAAACCACCAATGGCGTGAATGAGGAACTCCAAAAAGTTGTGGGAATCCCTAAGGAAGAAGGCACTACATTATGTCAGCTGCATCGTACGGGCACGAAGTCTAAAATCTCGGATGAGGCTCTTCGACTTATGAACGAGCGACGGGAGCAACAGCAAGCCACACCGTTAGAAAATAGGGAACTCAATCGAAAAATCAGTACGCTGGTGCGACTGGACACGCCAAATTGAAAAGGCAATCGAGCAAAATCGGGGGTCAAAAGTCTTCGCCCAGCAATTGAGTAGATCCCATCTGACGAAGCTCAAGATCAATAATGGAACAACCGTCGTCTCTAAGCCGGAGATCCTTTCTGAGATTGAAGACTTCTATGGGCGATTGTAAGACTCGCATGCTTCTAGACCCGAACCCAGCACAGAGGATTCCCGCGCAATACTGACCCGCCACTACACTGACGAACTGACCGACGTCAGCCTAGACGAGATTGAGATGGCGCTCAAACAACTTAAGAATGAAAAGGCCCCCGGTGAGAATGGTATAACATCGGAGCTCTTGAAAGCAGGGAGGAAACCCGCACTTTGGGACAGTGAACAGTTGGGACAATGAACAGTGGGAGAACTCCAGAAGCGTGGAGCAGGAGTTTGGTAGTACTTTTCTTTACAAAAGGGTATAAAACCCTTTTAAAGTACTACCGACCTGTATACTCTGAGCCACGTCTATAAGTTGTTTTCGAGGGTCATCTCAAATCGTCTCGCAAGAAGACTTGACGAATTCCAGCCTCTTGAGCAGGTCGGGTTTCGCGGAGGATTTAGCACCAAAGTCCACATACACACAGTGAGGCAGGTTATACAGAAGTCTGAAGAGTATAACCAGTTCCTGCGTCTTGCTTTATTGGACTATGAGAAGGCCTTTGACTCCGTTGAAACCTGGGCGGTTCTGGAGTCTTTGCAGTGTTGTCAAGTGGACTGGCGATAGATCGAAGTGCTTAGGTTTCTGTATGACGCTGCGACTATGAGTGTCCAAGTCCAAGACCAGCAATCTAAACATATCCAACTGCGCCGGGGTGTGAGACAGGGGGATGTTATATCCCCGAAACTGTTCAATAATGCCCTGTAAATCCTGTCCTGTAATGCCTTTATCTGTAATCTTCTGTAATGCCCTGGAAGATATGTTTAAGGACGCTGGATTGGAAAAATGGCCATTAATATCGATGGCGAGAACATCTCACACTTATGATTTGCTGATGGTATCGTCCTAATGGCGGAGTCGCTGCAAGACTTAAAAAGTATGCTGACCAACCTAGATGATGCTTCTCGACGGATCGGTCTCGGAATGAACATAAATAAGACCAAGTTCATGTTCAATGATCTTATTGACCCGGAACCGACTGCAGTTAATGGTGTGCCTCTTGAAGTTGTCCAACAATATGTTTACCTTGGGCAAATATTGCAATTGGGTAAGAACAACTTTGAGAAGGAAGCCAACAGAAGAAATCAACTGGGTTGGGCAGCATTCGGCAAGCTTCGTCAAGTCTTCTCGTTGTCCATACCACAGTGACTGAGTACAAAAGTCTTCAATCAGTCCTACCAGTCGTGACCTACGGTGCCGAAACGTGGACACTCACGGTCAAACTAGTCCACAAATATAAGCGAGCTATCGAGAGAGCTATGATTGGAGTTTCTATGAAGGACAAGATTCGTAATGAAGATATCCGACGGAAAACCAAGGTAACCGACATAGCTCAAAGGATAAGCAAACTGAAGTGGCAGTGGGCTGGTCACATTTCCCGAAGAACTGATAACCATTGGGGTATACGTGTTCTCGAGTGGAGACCACGTTTAGGCAAACTTAGTGTAGGACGCCCTACGGCCAGGTAGAGTGACGACCTGCGAAAAGTGGCTGGCAGAAAATGGATGAAGAGAGTTGAAGACCGAGCTCAGTGGCGTGCATTAGGAGATGCCTACTTCCAACAGATATAGGCTGATGATGATGATGATGATGAAGAAAAGACGAGTGTTGATGACTCTTTTAGTTGTTGTTGTGTGTTTAACCACCACGTGGCAAACCAGTCCTAGTTATGTTCGAGTTAGTAAGTTATTATAATGCGGATTTCGAGATGTGTATGTTAGTCTGCAATTGATTATGCGCTCGCCCTGTGTTCAAGTAGGTATGTGAAGCAAAATGCGGATTTTTCCTCCGCAACTAAAATACTCTGTGTAATATGAATATGCGCTCGCCCTGTGTTAAAGTAGGTATGTGTATGTGGACTTGATTTTGTGTAAATAAAATACGTACGTTTTCAATATAAAATGTGCCCTTTATATTTAACGTTTGTTGGAGCGTAGGTATATGCTCTGTTGCAGCGGGACGAGCGCGGGTCACGCGGAGGGCTATTGACATTTGTGACAACGCCACCGACGACACCACTTCCACTCGCTTCCATAGATTATTATATTCATAACTTTATCTATTTTTTTTTTTATTTTTTTTATTACGGACTAGGCAATCGTTTGACCACGATCTCACCTGATGGAAAGCGATGATGTGGTCGAAGGTGTAGCACGCTTGCCTAGTAGATACCTATTCACTCTTGACTTGAACACACCGGGGTTATAATTTACCGGAAACACTAACAAACAACTAACACAAACTATTTGGATTCGTGTGCTAATATAAGTACCAGTATTTGCAGTCCATTGAGTTTATCTTGAATTCCCGGATTAGAACCAGAACTGAAATGACTCTGAACACTGTGTTTTTATAGTACAATATGTTTTATTTACTTTACTGAAGTACCTAACCACATAAGCCTTGAAAGGTTTTTGTTTAGGGTACCGTACGCCCGAATAAAAAAATGGAACCCTTTTAGGATCACTTGTGTGTCTGTCCGTCTGTCAGAACAAATGTGCTCAGTATCTACTGGACCGATTAAGTTGAAATTTGGAACACATATTAATTTATGTGACTCAAACACGGACGTTTGACATAAATAAATAAATTTTAATAATAGAGATTACATATAGTCTAATTAGAAAGTTAAAAAAATATGTTTTTCTCAATGTGTAGGTATGTGACAGGTATCAAATTAGAGTCTTTGTTATGTGGGCGTCCATTGAGGATTCCATAGCACGCGAGAAAAATAAAATAAAATTTCAGGTGAACATTATAAAGAACAGGTGGATAGGTTATCCCAAAAGTCAACATACAAACTTTAATGGACCACCACCAGGTTTATGCACCAGCTCAGTTCCGTTCAGATGACCTTTAAAGTTGCCTTGTTTTAGATATCATTATAATCAGCCTAAATCTTTCCACTGCTGGACGTAGGCCTCTTGTAATGCACGCCACTGAGCTCAGTCTTTAGCTCTCCCCATCCATTTTCTTCCGGCCACTTTTCGCAGATCTTCACTCCACCGCCACAGGGCGTCCTTCATACGTTTGCTTAAACGTGGTTTCCACTCGAGAACTCGTCTACCCTAACGGTAATAATGTGACCAGCCCACTGCCATTTTAGCTTGCTTATCCTTTGAGCTATGTTGGTTACCTTGGTTTCTCCGCTTGGTTTATGGATTAAACTTTTTCGAATAATTGGTACCCTTGATCACTAATTAGGGTGACATTTCTAAAAACGAAGTCTTTTTAAATTCTGTTTTCAGTATAGTAATTCCTATTAGTTATGCTAAGGTGATAGGTAAAATATTTTTTTATTCGATTATTACAGTGTAATCATAAAATCGATATCAACCTAATTTTGATTATCAGATAATGAAAATTATATTAAAAAAACTACTGGGCATTATGTTGTATTATGTATTATTTAAAAAATGTGCATGATTTTAAAATTGTACAACACATGTAAATACTTTTTATTTAATCTATAAGGACATGACAAAAGGGTTTGTTTTTTAATTCACGCTTAATAAGACTAATTTAAGTTCCTTATTTGAACATATTGTTCAAAACCAATATTCTACACCTTTAATGAGGTATGGTGAAAATCTTCCATCCGAGGCTATAATCAGATTTTAGATTTTCTCCCAAACGTACCATTAAAACAATAAGTTCCAAGAGGAATTTAACGAAAGGATTAGGGCAAGGGTATGGAGGAGTATATTTATAACATGTTTGATGATTTGAATCTTGCGTTTTATCAGTGCGTGATCAAAACAACGCGCAACGTATGATTTTGTAAAATATTATTGTCATTAAGGACGATTTTGTGCAAGCAAATTCGTCTATAGTACTAATACTATTCGGACAGTGTATTAAAGAGTCTGACTTTACAATATTATGCGAACAGTGCGTTGAGAGCGTTCATTTCTTTTTCTTATGCGCTAGGTCTGAATAATCTGGATTTAAGTCTTTACCGTGTGACATGACTTAAAAATATAATGCAGTCAATGTTTGTAAAATAGTAAGTAGACTTTAGAATACTAAGTGGACTGTGTGTAAAATAGTACTTTCAAATAATATAGGGACAGTGTGTTTAACGTGCTTATGACTTTTTATTATGCGGTGGGCCCGCAGAATCGAGATTTGAAGTCTTTTACAATGTAGAACATGACATAGGAATATTATGCGGTCACTGTGTAATATTACGACTGATTGTGTAATACTGTGTTAAAGTGTACTTTCGAATAATATGGGGACAGTGTTTTTAGAGCGTTTGTGCCTTCCTAAGTGGACCTTCAGTTGGTCCGCATAATCCGCATAACCGCACATCAGGGTTTTAGCCAAAATGCTGTATTATTATGAGGACGGTCCTGTGTAATCAATATCGTTTAAAAAAATACGATCGATTTGTGAACAAGCATGTCTTTTGATTATTATGCGGTCAGTGTGTGAACAAGTATGACTTTTGAATAGTATGCGGACAGTGTGTAAAAGAGTATGACTTTTAATTAGTATGCGGTCAAAGCGTGAACAAGTATGACTTTAGAATATTATGCGGACATTGTGTAAAGGAGTATGACTTTTGATTATTATGCGGTCAGTGTGTAAATGAGTATGACTTGAAAATTATGCGGGCATTGTGTAAAAGAGAATAACCTTAAAATATTATGCGGACTTGTGTTAAGAGCTTTTCTGTCTTCTGCGGTAGGACCGCATAATCGGGGTTTAAGTATGAAAGTTCACCAAGTTGAGAAAAGGGGTGTGAGAATCGTAGCTTCCAAACGAATGTACCAATTTAGCTGCGGTTTTTTATGTTTTAAAGCTGAGGTATACGAGATGGTTCTTAGCTATAATTAGGGGGAAAGGGGGGTGAAGATCGTAGCTCCCAAACGATTGGACCTATTTTGAAGCGGTTTCTATGTTTGAAAGATGATGTGATTGAGAAGCTTCTTATAGCTTAATGGGGAGTGGAGAGGTTTTTTTTATATGTGCTTGTCCTTGTATTTCTTTTCACTTTACTAATCTATTAGCAGTGCGAAATTGTACATTTTTTTATTAATACTGTTCTCCGTATGCGTACAAACCCCACATATTTTAAATAGTTATGACAAACATATAAAATATGTGTGGTTTGGAAAGTATTAAACTGGAAAGTATAATACTTTCCAATACCTAAACTCATTTATTGAATGTTGAAAAATAAATCTTGTTTATGTGAAATATGTAAATGTCGTGGCCATATCGTAGAATAGATAACTTCATAAAATGGTTGGCCACATCATAAAATGGTTCTAGTTATTTCATGAAATTATCGGTTACATCATGGAATGGTTTGGCCAGATTAATGAATAATCAGCGTTTGACGATATGAACAGCTAAACGCTCGGCTACTTCATGATATGGTCATGGTATCATATAGTAAAATAGTTACACTAATCACCGTTAGAGGCGCTATGCGGAAGCCCAACTTGGCCGTGATAGGTTAGCAGGCGAAGGCTTCTTCTATGTTCTTTTAAACTTGAAAACCTTATCATTAAATATCATTAATGTAGGTTTTTTCATGATACCAAAGGTGTTCAAACAGGTTTTCAAGGCTAATAAAAAATACTATGACAAAAGCGGGAGCTTGCTACACTTCGCTCCTGCCTTCGCCTTCTAACCTATCACGGTCAAGTCGGGCTTCCGCCCTGGCCTTAATTAACGATATGATCACTAATGTTTAACCATATCATGAAGTAGCCGTGCGTTTAGTGAGTTTAGCTGTTCATATCGTCAAACGCTGACTGTTCATTCATCTGGCCAAACCATTTCATTATCCATACCAATATATAAAAGTGAAACGTCTGTTTGTTTGTTTGTTTGGGGAGCTTTCACGCGATAACGGTTGGACGGATTTTGATGAAACTTGAAATGGAGATAGCTTATACCCTGGAATAAAACAAAGGGGGGTTTTTAATCCCGGAAAATTGTAAGTTTCCACGAATAAACTGGAAAAACTGGAAAAATGTTGATAACTCGCTGTAAGAAACGGTAGCCATGGAAACGAAATAACATGTATGTAAAAAACATCAAGAGTGGTGCTATACCTACTTTTGCGTTAGTTTTTAATATCCTAGAAGAACATAGGATGCTTTTTTTTGCCATAAACAGTAGTCCGCGCGGACGAAGTCGCGGGCGGGTAACTAGTAAGTAATAAAGCAGTAAGTAGTAGCAGTAGTTTCCAAAAGGTACGCAAAAAAATGGTCTATATGACTTAAAATAAGCTACTGATTAAGACTATAAATTTATTTAAATTATTTCTTTCTACTCGCGCATCACCGCTGGACCGCTTGAGATGCGATTTCTTTGGAAAGTTTAGGTTTTGACTTAAAATGTGATGTACTTTTTATCTTAATCCGATGAGTAGAAGCGGAAAAGACCGATAAAACAATAGTAGATTGCAAGCCAATAAAACAAGCCATTTTATCGGAGACATTTATACGCCCGAGCCGAAGCCGAGGGTAGATATTGTAGTCGAGGTCAATATACCTTGTTTTACATCAACAACAAGGAGAGTACGAACGAATGAGTTATACATTCTGCTTTTCACTTCCATTTCAAGGAAATTAAACAGTGATATGTTTGATTTGAATACTACTAAGAAAAAACGGTCAAACTAGTCCACAAATTTAAGGTCGCTATGCGCCAGCTATAGAGAGTTTTGCTTGGAGTTTCTCTGAAGGATAAGATTCGTAATGAAGATATCCAACGGAGAACCAAGGTAACCGACATAGCTCAAAGGATAAGCAAGCTGAAGTGGCAGTGGGCTGGTCACATGTCCCGAAGAACCAATAACCGTTGGGGTAGACGAGTTCTCGAGTGGAGACCACGTTTAGGCAAACGGTAGTGTAGGGCGCCCTGCGGCCAGGTGAAGTCACGACCTGCGAAAAGCGGCCGTCAGAAAATGCATGAGGAGACCTGAAGACCGAGCTCAGTGGCGTGCATTAGAAGATGCCTACGTCCAACAGATATAGGCTAATGATGATGATGATGATGAAGAAAAGACGAGTGCTTCTTTCCTTTATTTTTAAAACTCGGGTCGGTGACCATAGAGAATTAGACAAGTAGAACACTTTTATGCCCTAGAGCCTACGAATAATAACCTATAGAGCATTCAATGCAGTTTTATGTCGCCTACCCAGCACAAACAAGAACTATACAAGCATGAGAAGTGAAGTGTTTTTTATTAGACGGCTGTGGTATGTTATACTTCATAGGTACTGTTGGTTCTGGAATAGGTAACAAATACTATTTCCACAGAAAAATATCCACGCGGGCATAGCACAGTAACCTAGTTTAAAATAATAATTTAGGTAAACACACTCCAGCTAAGTTAAAAAATAACTTTATTCTTTTCTAATAGAAACATAATCTATCTATCTATACTTATAATAAAACTGTAATGGGTCCAATTCTGTACATTAAAGATATTTTGATAATTTTTTTTGGACCTTGCTCTAGATTCGATACTGAAGCCAAAACTGTATTTTTTTTTCATTTTTGTCTGTCTGTCTGTCTGTCTGTATCTTGGCTAGGTATCACGCCGAAACTACTGAATGAATTTAAATGAAACTTGGTATGATTTGAGTTCTTAGTTCATACTACGAGGTAGGACATAGGCTACTTTTCATCCCGAAAAATTAAAGGGTTTCCGCAGGATTGGGGTTGAAAGTTATTAAAAAAAAACACTTACCACTCTGAAACTACTGGACGGGTTTTGATGCAACTTGGCACAGTCATAGTTTATGTGATTAGTTAAAATTGAGAATACTTTTTATCCGGAAAAAAATAAAGAGTTCCTGCGGGATAATGTCCCAAATTCTGTTAACTAAAGATATTTTCTTCTTTTTTTTATGGGCCGTTCTATATTTAATACTAAAGCCAAAACTGTATTTTTTAAATTTTTGCCGTTCTGTCTGTCTGTCCGTCCGTCTGGCTGTCTGTACCTTGGAAGTGTATCACGCCAAAAATACTCAATGAATTCAAATTAAATTTGGTATGATTTGAGTTCATACTTCGAGGTAGGACATAGGATACTTTTCATCCCAAAAAATGAAAGGGTCCCTGCAGGATAGGCGTTGAAAGTTATTTATTAGAACACATATCACGCTGAAACTACTTGACGGATTTTGTTGAAGCTTTGCAGTCATATTTTATATCATGGGTAAAAATTGAGGATACTTTTTATCCCGAAAAATAAAGTGTTCCTTCGGGATAATGTCCCAAATTCTGTAAATTAAAGATATTTTGTATTTTTTTAATTTTTGTCTTTCTGTCTGTCCGAAAGTGCATCACGCCGAAAATACTCAGTGAATTCAAATAAAATTTGGTATGATTTGAGTTCACACTTCGAGGTAAAACATTGGATACTTTTCATCCCGAAAAAATTAAGTGTTCCTGCAGGATAGGGGTGGAACATTATTTAAAAGAACACTTAGCACGCTGAAACTATTGGACGGATGTTGATGCAACTTGGCACACACATAGTTTATAAGATAGGTGAAAATTATGGATACATTTTGTCCCAAAAAAATAAAGAGTTCCTGTGGGATATGGGTCTAAATTCTGTACTTTAAAGATATAGTGTTTTTTTTTTGGAAGTTACTCTATATTCGATTATGAAGCCTAAACTTTATATTTTTTCATTTTTGTCTGTATGTCTGTCAGTCTGTATCTTAGCCGCGCATCACGCCGCCGGAACTACTGGATGAATTCAAAAGAAACTTGGTACGATTTGAGTTCGTAATACGAGGTAGGACATAGGATACTTTACATATCGAAAAATTTATGGGTTATTATTTAGGGGTTGAAACTCATTTAAAAGAACACGTACCACGCTGAAAGTAATGGACGGGTTTTGATGCAACTTGGCACTGTCTTAAGTTATATGATGTGCTAACATTTTATCCCGAAAAAGTAAAGGGTTGTAACGAAATTTATGGTGTGTTTTCGTAAATTTCTGAGAATAAAGGTAATAAAAAATATATTGGGGCGAGTCAGACCAAGAGTGGAGTGAGTCGGGATTCTTACCCCATCCGGTCGCTTTGAACGCCAGGACGCTATATCTTTCTTCGGAATCACTCAAAACTAAAAATACTCGTTACTACTTTGAAATTAATAAAATTACCTGGATAAACTTAGACTGGAACGAGCTTCAAGAACTATTGGATCAAGACCGTTCGGTAATGTACTAGCTAGTGGGTACAATAGTGGAAGATAAAACATACTACTCAAATTCAACAATACAATCTTTATTATCTTTGGTTTAATTTTGCTTAGTTACTTAAAATCTAAGGAACCGTGCCGTAGGTACGTTGGACGGCCATTCAAGCTAGCATGTAATACTGGAGGACAAAACATGCAATTTAAATTCACCAATACAATATTTACTATTTCTGGTTTAACCTTGCCTGTTTGCTTAAAGTCTAAAGAACCCTTGCCTGCAGATCCAACTCAGCAGCTAAGAAATACTAAGATCTAAGATTACCCTGTTATAACTAGGGTCGATATAGAACTGACAAAATTAATTATTTACTCTAACAAAACAATGATGAATTGCCGGCTGGCAGTGTAGTCTACTTATTTACCTTTTTCTATAAGATTTAGCCGTTATGTTAGTGAAGGTAATTCTCCATCCGACGTTTCAGCAATGTCCGATTCACGTGAGAGGTAGCCAGGCTAGACCCCTCAGACGTTGCAGGTGTCCAGCAGGTCGGTGGGGAACCAAAGTTTAACACTCCGGTTAATGAAATATATGCATAAAATACGATACCGCATTCCAAGAACGTGGCAGGAATCGTTGGGTATAATGTCGTCGTGGCGTATCGCGACACGGCGCCTTTCTACTTAAATCCGGGGGAAGAAGCCTCCGTCGTGGGCTATTTCAGTCCGGGGGAAAAACACGCTGTGAATGAATAGACACAACGTTTGTTTAGAATTCGAGACTTTGAAAACGCCACCGCTCTCAGTTCGCTAAAATGACGTCTCGAAAAATGGATAAAAGTGATTTCACAATCGCAATTATTACTGCAGGCAATGCAAAAATACTAACAAATGCTCTCACCTTTTTTTACGGGTTTTATAATATGCAGGGAAAAAACTTGTCAGTCCTACTGGGCTCTCCAGCACGAAAAGAAAGAACACGTCACTCGTCTCCATTGTAGCAAAATCTATCCGAATAACATTTCGTTTCACCAGGAAACCGATCAGCGCTTACACATGGGCTTTGGAAATGATTATATGGTTTTATTTTTATTTTTAAGATTTCTTACCATCGAAATCGAATTTGTTTATTTACCGTTTCTTTAACTATTTTTGACAGCTAAACAACTGCCAAGAGACGTCTAAGAATTGTTTTTTATGTTCATAAAACGTTCCGTACTAGAAACGATCCGTTCACTTCCAGACGAAAGGTACGAAACGCGGTTTCTTTGCTTCGCTACCGTTATATTATCATAAAACTATATACTGTAACTATTAAATTATGATATTGTATGGGTTTGCTTTGGAAAAAATCTACGTTCCTAAATTTGACATTCGTTGCATTTAATTGGTTTGTTTAATTTTATTTTCTATTTGCTGACATTGCGGGACCGTGCCGAACAACGGAACGCGCCCTTTTGCTTTGACAGCTAATCGATGCAAAGATAAGTAAAATCCACGGTAGAGGTCATTACTTGTCTCCGTGTTTATCAATTGTACTTTATTAATTATTTATTTATTATTTGATCCCCAGTTATTCCTTGTTCCCTTTTGTATTTATTTCAATCAATTGACCTAATGAGAGTTATAAAGTCGTGATCCGTAGTGCATGGACGTGTTGTATTTATCGAAGTGTTTATAACCTCTGAACACGACTATTGTTTTTTTGGAACTCCGATTTACAGGATTATATCATGTAAGTAAACAATGTACGATAATCTATTCTATGTACCCGATCGTCTGCTTTCGCTGGTATTCACCAAATACGAACGATAGTACTGTTTCAATCAACTATGTGCGACTTCAATGTCGTCATCTGATACATTCTAATATGTTAGTATATTGAACAATATGCAATTATAATTCTAGTTTTACCATTATAAAGATGCGTTTCTATTAGTTGTTTATGTGCTGTCTTGTTTTTTCCTACTTTTACTTGTCGAATTGTTGTTTTGTATTGCTAGTTATAGGTTTATTGTTTTTTTATTTAAGTAGCGTTTTGTCAACGCTACAGGGTTTCTGCGGGATGTGGGTCCAAAGTTATGTTGATATTATAAAAAAAAAAATTTTGGATGGTATATTCGATACTGAAGCCAAACTGGTTTATTTTTAATTTTGTCTCTCTGTTCGTCCGTATCTTGACCGCGCATCGCACCTAAACTATTAAATGAATTCAAATGAAAAAAATGCTCTTGGGTGCTTAAAAAAGGTATTGAACAATATTTTTTTGTTTTCGTGTCTTTCTTTCTGTTTGTCTGTATGTTTGTTTGTTCACGCATCACGTAAAAACTACTGCACCGATTGCAATGCGGTTTTCATTGTTAGATAGCTTAGGGTTTGATTTAAATCTGGTGTAATTGGTATCTCAATCCGGTGAGTTAGAAGCCGAGCAATTGATAAAGTATTTTTGACGGCTGAATAAATTTTGTTCAAATGTTGGTATATTGGTCCTGGAATAGCATATTATGGTACTTTGAACCTAAGGAAAAGAACACGCGTCCGAAGCCGCGGATACAGCTAGTATTTTAATAAATACCTTGACATTTCGTGACAAAGAATTTATTTGAAAAACGTAAATTTCCTGAAAGCTTTATCAATTTTATGCAAAGAAGTAGCCCGAATCCGCGTATTTCGTGTGGCATATTTTTCATTGGCAATAACCGAGAAAATAAATCAATTTTCAAGCCTACACTACATTTCGCTTCTGAATATTGAAATGCGTACAATGATATTTATATTCCCGCGTACGGCCCAAATTCCCTTGTCAACCAGATTTGCGATCAAAGGATTCCATTTCGCACCTATGACTCGATATATTGACATTTCGTGAAAAGAAATTTTACTTTATTCGCGTAATTTCTGCTCTAGGCAGTTTTTGACGTAAAAAAGATATTTGGACATTCAAATCACCAATTCAACGCAGGATTTGGACTTTATTCGGCTGTTGGTTTTTGTATACCAGGTTTAATACAACTGTTTTTATTTTCTGTACGAGCCTACGCAAACTAAGTGGCAATTACATCTAGTTAAAGGGGGGAAGATACGGCACGCTTTAATATCACGTAAACAAAATCTAGACTAAAATCGAAACTAATAGCAAACACCCACACTGCCAGAGGCGGACCCGCAGTCTTGACGTGCATCAACAACAAAGATACAGACACATACGCAGCAGACTAGTGCGAATGAGAGTCACTACTAACACGCGTTACACAAACGCTACTCCAATTATGATTAAGGCCAAGGAAGACCAATTGCGTGCGGTGCACCTTATTTATGTAGTCCACGCCCGAGGAGCTTGCATGTAATCTTGCCAATTTAATTAGATCTATGGGCAATCATTTTCTTATTAAACTGTAAACTAATATTGAAACAAACTCGCTCATAGTTGGTTAATAGCAATTAAGTAAAAGTTGTTACTTAATTGCTTTCAAAAATTGATTACCCAATACACGTGTATCCGATTATTGAATAACTTTCAAGCTAAAGTTTTAATTTCTATTAACAATTTAAAGACATGGCCGGAGTACTGAGCCTATCCCATTGCTCAGAGGAGTAAGACAGGGTGATGTTATATCCCCGAAACTGTTTACGACCGTAATGGAGGACATGTTTAGGACGCTGGACTGGAAAGGGGTGGGCATCAACATCAACGGCGAGTACATCTCACACTTGCGATTCGCAGATGATATCGTACTTATTGCGGAGTCGCTGCAAGAGTTGCGTCAGATGCTGACTAGTCTGGCTGAAGCCTCACGACGAATTGGTCTCCGCATGAACATAGACAAAACAAAAATCATGATCAATGACAATATTATACCGGAACCAATAGTAGTCAGTGGCATGCCTCTCGAAATTGTACAGCAGTATATTTACCTCGGACAAATTGTTAAACTGGCTAGGAACAATTTTGAGAAGGAAGCCAGTAGGAGGATTCAGCTGGGCTGGGCAGCTTTTGGAAAACTTCGTCAAGTCTTCTCGTCGCCCATTCCACAATGCCTGAAGACAAAAGTCTTCAACCAGTGCGTCCTACCCTTAATGACATACGGAGCCGAAACGTGGACACTGACGGTGCGACTGATCCACAGGCTCAAGGTCGCTCAGCGATCTATGGAACGAGCTATGCTCGGAGTTTCTTTGAGAGATCGAATCCGAAATGAGGTGATTTGGCAGAAAACTAAGGTAACTGACATATTTCAGAGAATAAGCAGGCTGAAGTGGCAATGGCCTGGTCACATTTCTCGTAGAACCGATAACCGTCGGGGTAGATGGGTTCTAGAGTGGAGACTGTGAATCGGCAAACGTATCTTTCAGTTTAAACCTGATCACTGAGAAATCTCCTTTAAGAGAAACAGGGGAATGACGGTCAGTATGTGGCGGTCAGTCCAAATCACTGAGACACTTTTAATACAAAAGCTAAGAAAGTAGGTCTTAAAATAAGAAGAGGACATAAATGTGAACTGTAGGTACTTAAATATGAAGGAGTAGCGGAGTTTGAAGTATATTGGCTGAACTTTGTTCTCAAATCTGTGGACTGAACTATAAATATAATAGATATAATCGTAGACGCGAGCATATGATTACACATATGACGCGAGTACGTAGACAGAGAAAACAACGCGAGTATGTATAATGGACAGGCTGGATTCTAACTCCAGAACTTTTGACGTAAAGTCAAGAATGTCAAAAAACTAGATATATAAATATTACAAAAGAAAAGAGTGAGGACGGGTGAGCGGGATGAGTCCACGTTTTTTTATAAAAGGAAGAGGTTCTATATTCACTGTGTTTTACTGGTTTTTTATTTGCTTTATTCCTACTTTATAAGGAAATACGATGATAATGACACCGATACGTCATTTATCGATACACTATTCGATGTTAGCCTAGCGGTATACTTACAGCGATTTACAGTGTTAGGCTTCGCATCAATTACTTTTCTTATGTGCGGTTTTCCATCGCTATGTGCTTTTGAGGGCACGTTAAGCTGTCGGTCCCGGCTGTTATTGATTAATAGCAGTCGTGCTATGTCAGATGCCCTCGGGCGGCCTGACAAGCACTGACACCAGAGGCCAGCACTACCTCATACGACACACAAACAAACATCAAGCGCTATTACCTTTCTTCCTTAATGTACCTTAGTCATAGTATTAACAGTTTTTTATTTCAAATTTCTTATATTCAATTCACGTCAACCACACAGCAAGTGTCTAGCAAGCATAGCGAGTGACTGCATGTAGTGTGATGACAATACTGCAAAATTGATGTTTTTTGTGAAAAATAACAAGTTAACTTCCATTTTATATTGGACACTCAAAAGAGTTTTTGTATTTTGTTTGTGAAAGGAGGAGCTAGCTCAGTGCATGAGGATTTATCGCCAATTTGCTGCGGCTTGTCGCATATAGTTGTACTTTACACTGCAAAGACACTGAGTAAGTTGTTATTTTTTTGGAAACAAACCACCAACCAAGATTGAAGTTGTATTTCTTTAGACAAAAACAACACAGAATGCCCTTATGGCAAAGCAGGGACGTTTCCTCGATTTTGGAACTTCAATTATAGTGTTTTCTTGTGCAATTTTCAGACTTATTGTTCGGTGGTTTGCTCCGGGCTGCATGTTGGCGTGGGTGCTCTCACAAGATATTGTTGCTGTTCTTCAAACTGCCTCATTTTGAAGCAAGTATTGTCTGACCTTCCTGCTACTTGCCTAAGAGAAGCTACCCAGGTTTTATAATAATCTACAGTGCATCCTTCCCGAGCAACCCAGGTGAACGCTTTCAATTTTATTCTCTTCAGAAAGAAATAATACATCAGGGCTAGAGAATTCAATCCCGGCCCTTATTTAGCCAAATAACTAGCTTATTAGCTTTAGCTTATTTAGCTTTTTGGCTTTTAAACCAGCGCTGCGTGCCTTCGGCAAACAGCCTAATGCTGAGTTAAGACCCATTCATCACCACTTTAATTATCTACTTTTACCTTTTATTTGTTTTCCTTTTCTATTGTTCCTACTTAATTTTTCTAATTATTTGTATCGTTTATTTTTGTGTGTGTTGAATAAATGTATTTTTTTTTCTTTCTTATTTATGATCTCGGGATCCTTTTACCATTCTAATACATTTTGCAGTTCATGAAATGAATCTTACTGCTATACAAATAAGGTCTGTAAAATACGGATCCCTGACAACTTGTTTATATGAACAAGCTTAAACTCTTAACGTAGCTTTGTGGATCCAATTTTCATATTTAATAGGTAGGTAGTTAGGTCGTAATAATATCCTATTATACATATTTGAGTAATAATTATTGTTTCGTATATGAGCACGTTTTTGGTTACCTAATGGGCCTGGGGGTTAATAACTTCAAAGTGAGGCATCAAGTGTAATAAATGAAGGGCTTTGTTTGTCTATTTTAAAAATATTGTATGAGTAATTTAAAGCTTTGTAATTTTTGAGTTAAAAGCCTAACGATTCGGTTTGTTACAGATCTCTAATAATACACAGGTCACACTGAAAGATTCCGGAATGAAAAAGAAAAAATACTATTCATGGTCAAAAAGGAAATTGATTGTTTCTCATATTTTTTTAAATGTTTTGTTCCGTTTTCAAATGTTGTAATAATAACTTTTGGAATATGGTTTATGTAGATGGCCAGTTCCGGAACAATATGACCCATAATATTATCGAGACCAATTGAATCGTTGTCTGTTTGTTTATTTGGGGAGCTATGACGACAAAACGGCTGATCCGTTTTTGATGAATCTTTTTAATAGGTACTGTACAACATAGAGTACTTTTACTGTACTTTTATCCCGGAAAACGGTAAGTTGCCACGGGAAAACTGGAAAATGTTAATTACTCGCTGAAAACGAAATGGAAAAACGGTTGTCGTGGAAACGAAATAATAACAAGTCTGTCAAAGAGCTTCAAGAGCGTTGGTGCTATACTTTTGCATAGGTTATTAATATCCTAGATGAAGTATGTTCATTGCTTGATGCTTATTTTTGGACAAACTGTAGTCCGCGCGGACTAAGTCACGGGTGAAAGCTACGAGTATATAGTCCATACCAATATATAAAAGTGAAAAGTTGTCTGTTTGTTTGGGGAGTTTTAACGCTATAACTGGATGGATTTTGATGAAATTTGGAATAGAGGTAGTTTATACCCTGGAATAAAACATACTTTTTATCCCGCAAAATGGTAAGCTTCTATGGGAATACTGGAAAATGTTGATTAATCGCTGTAAGAAACGGTTGCCATGGAAACGAAATAATCACAAGTCTATCAAAAAATATCAAGAGCGTTGGTACTATACTTTTGCATTGGCTTTTAATATCCTAGAAGAACAAACGATGCTTTTTTTCGCGATATAATATAGTCCGCGCAGACAAAGTCGCGGGCGAAAGCTAGTATATAATAAACGCTCGAGTGACGCCCACTATAACCCATCCTGCTGAAATACTACTCACTGTATGGCACCAATGGCGAAGGAAATATCGTAAGGAAAGTTTCTTACTTTAAGTATGGCATGAAATTAAAATAAATGATACCTACTCAAAGATACGTGACAATTGTACCGAGTTCGAAACATGAATGCACACGTTTGTCTTGATGATAAAAATGCCAAACAAACCTCTCCATGGAAAACAAAGTTTTCCTACTGTTAGCAACTTGACCTTTTTATGGATGTAATCTATACGATCTCCTTACTCGTTGACGAAGATTTGGGATTTTGGCAGTTTTTGAGAGATGTCAAATAATAAAGGATGGCCAAGGAATATAATGGGTTTTTTGAAAAAATTCAAAATGTTGTGATGTAGAATTAGATTTTATTCTCAATCTTGTGTATCTTCGACTGTTAATGTGTAATATTGGTGGAATATTAACCATTAGGTGTTGGTTAATGTGCACGAGTGCGGACAAAAGAATCAAACGCAGAAATAAATGGCATTTTGTGATTTTTCCAAATCTCCCTCGGAAGTTTCAGTAAATGTCCACCATTTTACTGATTCGTGACTTTGACAATAATTGACTGTGACGTGACATTACTTTAAAATATAATACACTTGACATTGGCGAAATTGCTAGTAGGCCAGTGCCTCCGCAGAAGCCATCTAAAAAAAAGAAGAAGAAGGAATATAATATTCTCTCTTTACTACTCTCTACCGAGAGATGATGGCCAATAATAGAAAGAATAGTGGAGCTGGGTTGGATTGTTGAAGGGCGGCGAACCGGCGAGAATTCGGGAATGAGATGCAGTGATTAAAAGGTTATTGCTGGATTATTTAAGCAATAAATGGTTGTTGTTGCGAAAGGGAGTGTATTTATAACATTTCAGAAGTGCTGCAACAGCGCCCATTGAAACTCGGTCAGTTGTTAAAACATCAAAAGACTTGATTATTAATTTGCTTTTTACCGGATTTGAGTTGATAATAGGTACCTGCTACTTGCTAAGTGTGGCGACTGTGTGTATATTTGGGTGAAAAGGTAACTCGATAAGTGCTTAAAATCTCATAATAACCCAACATAAATTTGCCATTACACTTCTAAGATATTCAAATAACTTGGATACTGAATACTGTAATAGGTATTATACCTGGCACTTTTGTTGGTCAAATGATTGTGTTTCGTGTACGGTGGTGCTGGATGGAGTTTGTCTGGCCGCTATACTAGACCATTGACAACCGGTTGGTTTCATGGCTAGTGATCCTAGGTACGTAATCAAATGGTGGTGGGTTCGAATTCTGCAAGGTGCAATCATTTGTGTGATTAGCAGAAATGTTTCTTTCCGAGTCATGGATGTTATAATATTTCGTATCTATGTATGTTTATCCGTTATCTAGTACCCATAGTACAGGCTTGTACTATTATTTATTCTGTGGTACAGGGTATCCTAGTTTGGGGCTAGGTAATTGGTGTGGAATTGTCCCGAATATGTATTATATTGGTGCTATACCATTGGTTTTTAAAATCCTACAAGAACCTAGGATGCTTTTTTTCGCGATAAACAGTAGTCCGAGCGTAAGAAGTCGCGGGCGGGAAAGCTAGTATCTTATAGATGTTTTTTTTTATTACCTACCTGATTATCTATAAATGTAATGTGGACGGTGTTCTGATGAAATAGTATGTTGGTTAAAAAAACAATATTGCCAATACAAATTATCTACAGGATCACTGTAGCTTAACTATTTAATTACAATTAAAACTAAGCTATCATTATTTCAATCTGCATCAATATGGATGTGATTGTAAACACATTTATAAAGTTTTGTTGAAATATTTTAGCAGTCTTTAAGAAATCTGAACGAACTCTATATATTTCTAAAATCTCTATCTCTATTTCTATCTCTCTATATTTTCTCTCACTACAGAAAGGAGAGGTGATCAATGGAGTTAGTAAAGTCATACCTATTTTAGTTCTTACGCTGCAGTTATGTGTGCAACATACATAACTAATTTAAAACGGCTGTAACGCAAACTGTAGTCATATGCCTAGAAATGTAATCATTTTTCAGTCATTGGAAACCTCCTGGAAACTATACCTACTGCCTGATACTCAGAGCAGGTATTGCTCTTAGGCCTGATACATAATTTACCCGTCAAATGTTTTAATGTTTGTTTTAATTATGGTTATTATATATATTAAGTTGGCTAGCTGCTAGATATTTCATTTAAGATGTCAAGATTTTATTACCGCCACTTTATTTACAAAATTTGTCTGTTCAATACATGATACATTTTTGTTAAAAATAAATCTTAAGTAACCTTTGACAATTTTCATCGTTTTATATGATAATTGCAGCACCAAATTCTACAAAATTGCAAGTAATAAAAGTTATTCATAAATAGCTTCATTTTTTTCGCAATCCGTAACATAACATTAAAACGACTCGTGCGCCTTGCTCATGACTGAAGAAAAACACTGTTGTAACAGTCATGTAGCAGAGAGCGCTGATACGACGATATTTTAATGAAGTTACCTTTAATATTTGTATTGAGATACATCTAACTGCTTGCTAATCTGGCCTTCAAGTACTGAACCAATTTTGATAAAACTTACACTATTGTTTAAGTTGAATATATACTGAATACTGAAGCTAATAGAAAAAAAGTTATTGCAGTAATATTTTAATAATAATTTTGGAACACGGGAGCATAAAGCCTAGTTCGGAAACCTTAACTTCCGTTTTGAAAACTTGTATTAAATTTGTCAACCCTAGGCAAAGTTTGGATCAAATGTGGCTGCGATATAACTTTTATCTTAACCATGTTTATTTAACCATAGGGCAATTTATTGCCTCTAGTAACTACGAATAGTTTCGGATAAATCCGTTACTATGTATTTTTTTAATGTTGCCTGCCATTTTTGACATCTGCTGTCAAAACTGTTTTGAGGTTTGAAAGCTGTCTCCTGTCAATTTGACAGCTGTCATAAGAAATGAAGATCTCGATGGGATCTATCTTTTATGTAAAGAAAGTACTAGTCTAAGATCAATAGTTTCAGAGTTATAGCCCTTTTAAGTTTGACAGCTGTCATCCAAAACAAAGATGTCAATGAGATCTACCGCTTATATAAAAAAAACTACTAGTCTAGGATCAATAGTTTCTGAGTTATAGTCCTTTTAACTTTGACAGTTGTCATCCAAAACAAAGATATCGATGAGATCTATCACTTCTGTAAATAAACTATTAGTCTAGGATCAATAGTTTCAGAGTTATAGCCCTTCTAAGTTTGACAGCTGTCATCCAAAATGAAGATATCGATGAGATCTCTCACTTCTGTATAGAAACTACTAGTCTTGGATCAATAGTTTCAGAGTTATATCCCTTATAAGTTTGACAGCTGTCATCCAAAACGAAGATATCGATTAGATCTTGTCAGGTTTTGACGTATGACTTTGAAGTTTAACATGTCATTTTGATATCTGTCACTTTGAAATATGTCTACCTTCTACCTGTACTACCTACTTATGATACATGTTGTTTTTTTTCTTTATGAATGCCGTTTTTTTATTAGTTTCCACCTCTAGTGTAGTGGGTGGAGGGGTAAATGCGAATTACCCGTGCACCAACTAGTGGGTGAAGCCAGTGGGTGCACGGGTCATTGCCCATTAATTCATGTATCTAACTATTGTGCAAGTATATAATTATGATCATAATGATGGTAGTTTGTATTACTATACTCGTATGTAGGTGGAACAATAATAAGTAATTTTGGCGAAAAACAGTTCCATAATATTGCTTTCATGTGGAAAACATGCCGAAGTTGGAAGCGGCTCCAGATAAGGCGATAAATATGACATACTTGCCGCTGCAACAGCAAGCTGCCATGAACGAAGATGGGACCCTAACTACAAAATTGGCGTGAATGGAATTCGGCCTTTTATTATTACTTGATCGTGACTGGCAAAGATAGTACCTAATCCTGGAAGAAATGTGAATTATAACTACATGCTGCCGAAAAACCAGCCGTGAGATTTTAAATGAGTTAGATTTAGAGGACGACGCTAAAAGTGAATATTGTAACATTGATTGTAAACATTGCAAGTAAACATTGATGTAAAAATATCACTTTACTAGCTCTCCCGCCCGAAACTTCGTCCGGGAAAAAACATCCTTGTTGTTCTAGGATATTGAAAACCAATGCAAAAGTAAAACACTAACAGCTCTTGATGTTTTTTGACAGACTTGTTATTTCGTTTCCATGGTTACCGTTCCTTACAGCGAGTAATCAACATTTTCCAGTTTTCCCGTGAAATCTTACCATATTCCGGAATAAAAAGTATCTTATGTTTTATTCCAAGCTATCTCCATTCCAAATTTTACCAAAATCCATCCGGCTGTTATCGCGTTAAAACTTCACAAACAAACAGACAACGTTTCACTATTATATATTGGTATAGCAATCCTACTCGCAACGTCAACTTATAGCGGTACTTGTTTTTAAAACATACCAATGTGATGTTATTCTGAAAAGTTGTTAAAAGAAAAAAAAAACAGCCACCCCACAATTCAAACCGGCACTTGTACTATTATTTATTCTGTGACATTACATACCTCCGTCGTCAGAGAGAATGAGGCATAATTTTATACACTATCAATATTTGATCCGCTCGAGTATTTCCGTGTGACAGTTTTTTAACAGTTTTTGAAAGTCTGTATACCCTTTCACCGGTGGGGGAGCGTCTACAGGTCATAATGTTATCTACAAGTCCGTCGCCAAAATCCAATAGGTCCCCACGACGCTCGAGTAAATCACCATTTAGCATCGGGAGCGGGCGCATTCTATTCTATTCTAATGGGCATATTTTATGACAAGTTTAGTATAAGTTGTGCAAAATGATATGCAAATAAGTTTAAAAATAAATATACTAGACAAAAAAAAAGTGCAAAATTGTATTGATCTTGTTCATAGTTACTGTTCACTTGCATTTTATGATGCTTGAAAACTTCAGCAACCACAGACGGAGTTGGCTGTTTGCACGAAGTTGAACAATAAAGAATACCTTCTCATTCTCTCCACTTTGCAGAACTATTCAGTTCGCTGGCGCTGAGTCTTGCAGAATGTGAGGCTGTTATGCAAAACACACGTTGGAGCCGAATGCATAGTCCGCTGGTGCACTTAAAACTCCTGTAGATATTTTGAATCGACTCCTTAAACAAGAAGGTTCTGAATTCGCCTGTTTTTTGAGGATGTGTTCACTCCTTCAGAATAACTGATTCGATGTAGGTGCGAATTACACGATTGCCCAAAAAAGGAGTGTAATCTTTTCAGGGTTCACGTATCTTAAATGCATACTCAGTCCATGCAACAGAATGTATCTGTAGCACTAAACATGAAAATAAATAAGTAATGAAACATAAACCTAGGCATTATTAAATTAGTCATAATTCAAACTTGTTATCTCTGCGACATCGCGGGAGCGGGGCGGCAAATATATAGGTGGGTACTGATCAAAATAAATGTACGTTACTCATAGGTAACATTAGGATGTGTTCTTATTGTTAAGCAAAACAAAGTAGTTTGTTTTACAATTATTATTTATCAAACTTATACAGTTTTGAATAAACTCTAGAAATTGTCATGTGCCATGTGCAAAAAGGTAAGATTTTATTGTACCTACATTATTATAACTTGTAGTATAGGACTGTGAGTAACGAACATGTGACTTACAATATTCGGTATGAACTAGCCTTTATATATGTGAGTTACACGTAACATTACTAGTATGTAAGCAAAATTCGTTAACAGATCCTCTAAAAACTCATGTGATGTTTTAAAAGGACGTTCAAAATGCATAGTTAATACACATTATTATACATAATTCAAATACTTTCATTATAAAGCATGTTTAATAACTGTAACTGCTTACCTTTAGAAGCTGGTCCCACACATAATAGCAAGAACAACAAGTGAAAATGGCGTCATCTCGCTATCCCGCTCTATAGCTTGGTTTTGCCGCAGTAAAATAAATTGCAGTATATGGTAGAATATTACGTTTAAATGGATGCAAACTGTGTTACTAGCATGCAAGGAAGTTATATGTACTTACGTACAACTGGAACGATATCTTCAAAGAAAAAGCGGAGTATCGATTATTTGACCTTGAAAACTTTTTTTTTTAAAGACTGACGTGATCGGAAGCCCTTGTTGTCTCTTTCTTATTTATAGTGCCAATCTCAGATGACAGCAAATACTTCGAAAAACAAACAGGATAAGAACTTCTTTAATTTCCAGAATAGTATATAAAATCTCATCTGACACCAAAGAGGATGTACTATGTAAATATATTAAATAGGTGACCTCTTTGGTACAGTTGTCTTTGTGATGATTATTTCGCAAATTTATTTTAGTCTGTGCGAAAACTCTGAAACTTTGTACGAGAGAGAAAGAGACTTCCGATCCTCCGTACACACAGTGTAAAATCGTATGCCACATAATTAAAAGCTAAAAATACTCGTATTCTACTGTAACACAACAGATAGAGCGTTAATTGACAGTCAATGACGGCTTAGTTTTCCAACTAATTACGAATACACTTAAATGTACTAAAAAGTTGTTAAAATTACTATTTTTCTTATCTTTTTAAGCAGCAAAAACGCATGTGACACCTTTACTTTGTTTGGAAGTCACCATTCATATTTTATGTAATATTAATTAAATACTAACTTTTAATCATACCAATCCTACCTAATTAGTAGATAATGCTTGAAAGAAAATTAATATGATTTAAACTTGCGAGTAAAAATGTAAACAATGCACAAAACACCTAACATTTCGTAGTATACATTTCCAAAGTAGTCGGAAATTCTGTTCAATTTTACCCAACTGGGGGACTGAGATTATGTGTTTGGGTTGTACTCGTATGTATGTTTAAAAAAAAACAGTTTCTGCCTATTTGACTAGGCCGTTTAACTATTATAAACACACACGAATTTTGTTGCAATCGTGTATTATTGTTTTTTACATTTAGCTTTTATGCACCTCTTTCTTGAGGTTCACCTACCAATTGATCACATTTGCACCTGTCGAAATTAAAAAGATTACTTATTTTCATTGTTGTTTTGTATTATTTTTGTTCTCAGTAGATTATTATATTTAGTTTGACACTAAAGCAAGTGCCAACAAAATTCAATATGAAGTGATTACGATAAGAAATCTTATATCATAACAGGTATTTTTTTATCATTAGTAGTCATTGCCATAGTTAAATCTCAAAAAAAATTGAATCATTGCTAAGTTTCAGACTAGTAGCAATAAAAATAATAAAGCTATCTAAAAAAAAAACTTCTCCTGTAAAATTATATTTTAGTTACTTACGATAAGTCTGCGGTCAGGGCTCGATATGTACAAAACGGGATAACTTGTGCCCACGAGTTAACACCCCAATTTGTGTTTGTACGAGTAGTCCCTGGTATCTCAACAGACAGTATTTCACTATCTTACATGCATATCCATTAAATTCTAGACAACTATGAATAATGCAGACTGCGCTCGAAAACAGCTCATTATTTTTCGGCTCCAATACAAACACTGCAAGAGAATATTTGTACCATCCTCATTTCGAGCTCAAATTACCCCGTATTCAACAAAAATGGGGGATAAGCACTGGCTTAAACTCTCATTCAGAAAATAGAACACACCTGGCATTGATAACTGTACAAAAAGAAAAGAGTGCTTTTTGTTTAAATGAAATTTATACTATTACTAACAGAGGTTTTGATAGCCTATCTACGCGTTCTGCATGGGTATTATACATATTATATGTAGTTCTACGTAGGTAGGTACTTATTTACTAATAAAACAATATTTTTTCGTTATAGAAACTTATCTTATGAGGTCGAAACTGATAAAAACCAACAGCCGCTTGATCATGAAGGTGGCTAAGATATAAAACAATCTTAACAAGTACTTAACTACTATTTAGTAAATTTATACTTATCACTCTGTGCAAGTGCTGAGATACAGTTATTATAGGTGCACATATTCTAATACATATTTCGTACCTAACGAATAAATTCAGAGATAAAAAAACATGAACGTCTGGTCAAGGCCTCTTTTTAAAATGTTCCCAGATACCACAGAATAAATAATGGAACTACCAACAGATGCTTCACTTACATAGAGTAACTAGAGTGGCTATAAGGTTTTTATGCCATATGTTTGTTATATGTTGCTATCATGCAGCTAGCAACCGCTTATTGTTTCAAAGAACAATGGCGAACTCCCATTTCCTATGGCGATTGCTCCTTGCAGGATTCGAACCCGTGAACATTTGATTTCGTTCCTAGGGTTACTAGCTACTAGACCAACCAGCCGTCAAATATACTACTATCTATATATTATTATACTGTAAGCATGTTCAAGACAAAATATATCTAGTAATTGTAAAAAAAAGCTTTCTGAAGTTTCTATTACCCTTATCCACACTAGTCCAATAAAGATTGATATTTTCATGGAACGAGATCGTACAACACCTAGAATTATTCAAAATCTAAATTTTTCTTTCTGACCATACATTTTTCGTAAATCTGTAATGTCTCTATAAACCATCGATAGTCTATAATATACTTAATATTGAATATGGGATTGCTTAAACTCAGGTTAAAAGTTTTGAAATGGCAGCACACCTGCCGTTCTATCTCACAAGTGGCAAAACAACCATGTGTCTATTGGTTTCTCAGTCTACGGTAAAACCAATACTGCATAAATTCTAGAATCTATGGGTAAAACATTGTAGGAAATGAAATAAATGAAGTTTCAATTTAATGTATTTTTTAATTGATTTGTTAACCTGGATTTTACTAGCTTACATGCTATGTTGAAAAAACGTAGAAAAATAATTACTTAAGTTCTGCAGAAATTATATTTCAAGACGCTGCAAGATTTCTCGCATAAAATTTCGCCCTTGTTCTTAAATTCATTTTGAAAATAGTATTGTGACGATTTGATCCTCTGAAAATAAATCAATGTTGTTTGAAGATTAATCTGTTATCGATTTAAACAGAATTGTCGAGTGTAAGCCTTGTGTTAGTGTCATAAGTAGATCAGTACATGTCTCTGAACCATTTTGGTATGTAAATCTGATTGACTGCATAAGATTCTGTCCCTGTAATTAAGTACGTTTTTTTTCAAAATATACGTACTGACATATACTTTTATGTGCTTTTTTATAGATACGCTCGATATAAGCCTTATTTAGTTACCTATACATGTTGTCCCAGGAAGTCAATCAATCAATCAATCAATATATACTTTATTCAGAAAAAGTTTACGTTTCCTGGTAGGAATACTAAAATTATTGTACATAGACATGACAACAAGTGGATCAAGGTTTCACATACAGAGACGCAGCACAAACAAGGAGACACACAACTAGCCACTGCACTATCATATAGAAGTCTCTATCTCCAAACTAAGTTCCAAGACTTGTATTTCAGAATATGGAGACTTCCTCAGACAAAGAGCAGCCAGAGTATTCCCCGAACCTCGTCCCTGTGTATTAAACTAGTAAAATTAAATATTATACTTAGTAGGTGACAAAGAAAACTTGCATGGGTATAATCATAGTAGAAGCAGAATAGTGTACTGGTACATATATTTAAGTACATAGCATGTCCTACCTAAGATGCCCAGTAAGGTATGAATACCTGTGATTAGGCATTCAAATTTAGAAAGGAGGTAGATGTTAAGATTTTTATTAATTCTATTGTATAGTTGACTACTAATAATGGGAAAGAAACGACTATAGAACCTAGTTCTATGTTTATCAATTAGACAAACACGATCGTTTCTTCGTTTAGTACTATGATGAAGTTTATTGTACGCTACGGATGGGTGCTTGCGGAGTATAGTTTGGAGGATAAAGAGACGTCTCACTGAAAGTACCTTGCTGTCCAGGTATAGTGCAGCAGTGGAATAGCAGTAAGGCTTTTTAAGCATAACTTTTAGCACTGCTCTTTGGGCTCTCTCCAGCTGCAGCATTTTAGTTTTTGGTGAGCCGCCGCATACGGTGACGCAATATCTTAGCAGCGACTCGCACAATGCAAAATACACCAGTCTCAATGTATCTTGACTTGCTGAGCTCCTAAGTGTTTTAAAAATATACATCAGTTTCCTCGCTCGTGATGTCAATTCATCTATGTGAGCATGCCAGTTCAAGAGCTCATCTACTAAGATTCCTAGGTATTTTGTTTTATTTGTTCTGTTTAGAGCGCTGCAGGTACATAATATATTAGCGGAATTGGGGCATATGTGAGCTTTGATTTCGTAGCTATCACGAGGGGGTTGTGTCCGGGACGTCAAGGAAAAAGTGACATATTTAGTTTTTTCTACATTAAGCGTAAGGAGGTTTTCAGATAACCAAGTCATCACAAATCGCATAGCATTTTCAGCGTACTGTTTAGTGCTAAGCCAGCAATCCCCCCTAACAAGTATGGCTGTATCGTCAGCATAGCAGAATATTTGGCAGTTTTCCAGAGAGAGTCGGCACAAATCGTTAATATATATTTGAAATAACGTTGGTCCCAAAATACTACCTTGTGGGACACCATAATCTAGGATCGCTTCACTACTTAACACGGAACCAACCTTAACTAGCTGCTTGCGGTCAGATAGATAGCTTTTAAATATATCCAGTACTACTCCCCTGACACCAATCTCTTCCATCTTAGAAAGCAGGATCGGGACAGAGACCGTGTCAAAGGCCTTGGACAAGTCTAAAAAGATGACCAAACAATTATTTTTTGCATCCAAGGTCTTAGCTATTGCGTTAATAAGGCTACCGATCGCATCTTCAGTCGATTTGCCTTTACGGAAGCCGTACTGATTATCTGCTATAATACTGTAAGAGTCAAGGAAGTTAACAAGCCGATAATTTAAGATTTTCTCTAAGATTTTTGACAATGCAGGCAATACAGAGATAGGGCGGTAATTGTTGACACTGTCTCTGCTTCCAGATTTATGTACAGGATGAACTAAGGCCTTCTTAAACACTTTTGGAAAATCACCAGTTGATATAGCGAGATTAAAAATGTACACAATTATTGTTATGAAGAAATTACGATGTTGTTTCAGTAATTTAGAAGAAATTCCGTCCCACCCCACTGCACAATCATTACGAAGCCCCAATAGGATATGTTCAACCTCGGTTTCATCGGTGGGAAGAATAACAAAGGAGTTTAGAGGAGAGTTTTTAATAGGATCAGTCTGTTGCTGGTATTGATTACTCCTAGTTATTTTACTAGCTAAAGCTCGTCCTATGCTAGCAAAGTAGTTATTAACCTCATTTACAGATATCACTGGGTCTGATTGAATTGTGAGCAGTTGTATAGGAGGAGGAGCTGAAATTTGCATATGAGTCACACTTTTTACGACTTTCCAAGTTAATTTACTGCTGTTCTTAGCTTTTAAGAATTCGGTTTTCTCGTAAGATTGTTTCAAACTTTTCAGAAGGTTGTTTAGAAAATTACGGTATCTAGTATAGGTAAGCTTAAGCATGGAGTTTTTCGGTTGATTTCTAAGTCGAAGGTGAAGCCTATCTCGGTGACGAATACAGCGCAGTAGCCCTGACGTAATCCAAGGTTTGAATATTTTTTTCCTTTTAGAAATTGAAACTGCAAGTGTATTTTTGTCAATGATGTCTTTTAACAGAGAGACTAACAATTCAGCAGCAGCACAAGCGCTATTCAGAGACATGATCACCGAAAAGTCTGTATTGGCAATTTGATACCCTATTGCAGGGTAATCAACACGTTTATGACTAGGCTGAGGCCTGTCCCTATGTTCAATGTACAAACAAAGTAGCACTGGACAGTGATCCGTTATAAAGGTAAGAATAACAATAGTGCATGCTTTTTGAGAAGATTTTAAAAGAACATGGTCAAAGCAATTATTTAATCGAGTCGGTATATTATGAGCTGGGAGTAACCCATGACAAGCAGTCAGATTGAGATACTCATTTGAATTTCGGTCAACATTACCTGTTTTAATATCGATGTTAATATCTCCAGTAAGGCAGACATTTCTGTAGCTAGAAAAAGATAGAAGTACCTTGTTCAGGCTGGTAACAAAATTATCAATGTTATTAAATGCTGGAGGCCTGTAAATTACAATAACTGCAGTGCTATTGCCAATACAACACACCAGACAGTTACCGTCATGAAATTCAGGTTCTACTACAGTAAATTCAATGGTATCTTTGATGTACAAGACTACGCCATCATTTTGATTGATTGTCCTGCCTGTGCGGTACGACAAGAAACCTTCAATGGTTGGAATGTTGGTAACACAGCTAAGCCAACACTCGGTCAAGGCAATAATTTCGCATTGAAGGCTTAGAGTAGAAAGTAGAGTTAGTAGTCCATTATAATTGCAGTTTAGGCTACGAATGTTGAGATGAAGAATTTTAAGCGATTTCTTATTCGTATCAATGTGGCTTATGCAGTCTTCTGGAGAACAGGAGTATGAAGATGAGGGGCTAATTGCATCAATGTCTATACATGTAATTTCTAAATCAACCATGTTTCCAGGTTTGTTGTATTTTACAAGTCCCAGTGTGAATAATTATACAATGTGGGACTGATTTTCTTAAGATAAATATGAGTTTGGTCATCTCTGCAATCAGCCTATCATAAGCATTGCCCTGCACAGTTACTGCGAATTTAGTGTGTATATGTGTGGTAGTTTGTGTAAGTATTGAGTTGTGTGTGTGTTTAAGTGTACGTTTAGTATGTTGCAAATACGTAAAACTAACAAAACAATAAAAGTAATTACTTTTATTAACTAGAAAATATAAAAGAAAATATAAAAGAAGATGCCAATTCGACAGTTTAAATAGTCATGCGTGACCTATTTGATCGTTGAGAGCTTGCTCACATATAATAGGTATAGCTCTGGAGTTTTCATCCTTCTGAACAAAGATTCTACAATTTTTCGACCAGCAAAACTTAAAATTGTTTGCTTTAGTAAATTCCCTCGCTTGGTAAAATAGTTTACGAGATGATCCAGATAAAAACTCAACTATGTAGACCTGCGAACAGTTATGGTCATTGTATCCCAAGTGTCCTGTGTTGAGTTTGTCTTTTCCTGACCTCTGGTTATTGAATGTTTTCCCCGCAGATAGCATACTGCGCTTCAGGGTAACAGACGTGAACTCGGAGATGATGGGACGCACGGAGCCTGGCTTGCCGGGGTGGCGGTACACGTCACGGATATCCGAGGGATGCACGCATACATTGAGAGTCTTACCAAGCTTTATTATTGCAGATTTGAGATCATCCAAGGTCTCATCTTTTTGTTGTGGAATATTTTTTATTTCAATAGCTGACGGTCGAGAAGAACGCTGCAGATCGTCAATCTGATTTTGTAATAGATAATTTTTTTGAGAAAACTCAGCCTTTTCTTTAAGTAATGTTTCAATTTTTTTCTGCATGGCCTCATAATTATGGGTAATGGAACTCATTCTTTTCTAGTTCAACATTATTTTTTTTAATGAGATTGTTTTGTGATTTTACCTCATTGATGTCCGACACTAATTTGTTTAATAACATAGCTTGCTCATGTTTTGAGGACTTTATCTCATTAATATCCTTTATTAATGTTTTCAATATGGCTGATTGTTCATTTTTGAATGATAACAACAGGGTTTTAATATCATTGATTTCCTCTTTAACATCCTCACAGGAATATTTCCCGGGCTTATCAGATGTGTTGGGAAGCTTGAGAAGGCGAGCTAAGCGAGGCCGCTTGCGCCTGTCAGTAATTTCGACATCATCTTCTTCTTGTACGAGTAAAGGCAAGTTGGAGTCTGACTGCGTGTGCATTAAGTTGGAGTTTGAAGCCGATTCCATTTTCGGTGGCGTACGATTTAGCGGCATTGTATTGTAGCAAACACGTAAGCAGGGAACCGGAGTATTGAACTAGTCCAGTGCAGTTTATCTGGGCAACGATACTTTTGTCGCAATTATTTTAGTTCTATCTATTCTGCTTGTGGCCAAAATAAATTTTGTGCAGATATAAGTTTGCCAATCATCGACAATAAACAGTAACTCACGTTTAACAACGTAGGTAGCTAAATTTCTGCTACGACTCGAACATCCACGCCGTCATTAAAAGAGCGCAAGCGCCATGCAGTACTCGTCGCTTACGCGTTCTTGACTTAATACTCGAATCGATGACACAATTACGTATTTATCACTTTAGTATACGTTATTTGTTATAAATAACACTTCACTGTATCACGGTGACCACCTATAATGCCACATTTACCAATTTTGTACGAAATTACTACATTAAACTGACAAAAATGAATAAAATTAACAGAGCAATATTGAACTGCAGTTACTCGCACGCCGGTCGGGGGTAGGGATGTAGTGATAAGTGGAAGTGACTCTTATTAATTCTTGGATCCGTTAGCTATCAAGTGATGTAATTAAATTTTGGATATCGATGATAGATATGGAGCTGCAGAACCAAACAGTATCCCCCAATTTTGTTATCATCAGTTTTTTGGATTGCCTCCCTATGGAAGCAAATTCATAGACGTATCCACGTAAAAAAAATATCAAACTTTACTTCTCTAAGGATCATAGGCGTGATGAGCAGAATGCATCAAATGTGAAATTTATGAAATCGATACAAAGATAAAATCTTTCGATCAGATCAATTGTTGTATATACGTCACATCACTGTGAGGTCCGTCATTTTAAATTTAAAGCTATGCATCATGGACATTGTGTCAAGTCCTTATTAGATATTTCCTTCGCCATTGTTCACTTACCACTTAAGATAGTTTATACATTGTTGTCCAACAGTGAAAGCAATTGAAATCGGTTTAGTACTTTCTACTCATTGATTTATTTCTACTTGATGAGGTTACACAAACCCAAAAAAAAATGTCTTTTTAATGTGGGGCCGCGGCATAATAAAAGATCCACCACCACCAGCCCGCGGGTGCTGTGAGAACCACTCTAGACAGTTCAGGAAATATGCAGCTGCATTTTCCTGTGCATGGTGCTAGATCACCAGGCCATCTGACAAGCGTATTGATTGATCGACAAGCCGCCCGCCAAGCGTGGTGCTTGATCATCAAGCTACTTGCCTAGCGTGGTGATTGATCAGCAAGCCGCCCGCCAAGCTTGGTGTTTGATCACCAAGTTGCCTGCCTAGCGTGGTGATTGATCAGCAAGCCGCCTCCAAGTGTGGTGATTGATCACGGGGAGGCCCATGTTCAGCAATGGACTTCTTCGAGTTGATAGTGTGATGTGTGACAATTATTTAATTTTAATTTGGGAAGTAGTATGCCTGTCTTCAATGTACAGACATTTTGTTGAGTACTTAATTTGATTGTTAATAGACTGATTAATTTACTGATTAATAGACTGATATTGTTAATAGATTGTTATTAATCAACTACGCGCGAGTTTGATTCAATATTAGTTTACACTTTAATTAGAAAATGATTGCCCATAGATCTAATTAAAATTGGGAAGATTAGGTACAAGCTCCTCAGGCGTGGACCGCATAAATAATTAGGTGCACCGCACTCAATTGATTCTTTGGGCTTAGTAAATCGAAGTGGCATTTGTGTAGCACGTGTTAGCAGTGACTCTTTCGCGCTTCAGTCTACCTAGTTGTCTCTATCTTTGTTGTTGATGCACGTGAAGCACGACAGTGGAAATGTAGCTGTGCTGTGTGGGTGTGTGCCTGTATTTTAATCTAGTTCTTTTTTTGTTTACGTTACATTAAAGCATATCTAATCTTCCCCCTTAACTAGTTCTATGTCATCACATAGAACTAGTTAAGGGCCACTTAGTTTTCGTTAGCTCGTACAGAAAATAAATACAGTAATAATAAACCGGTTATACTAAACACAAAAACGCCGGGCCATTTGCCTACGAGTAGAAAAAAACATATTACTTCAATTTTTTACACGGAGCGCCATTGTGGCCTTTAGAATTACAAAGTGATCCCGATGACTTGCAAGCGCATTTTTTCATCAAGCATTTTTTTATACAGTTACATTTTTGATCATTTACCAAAACTGCAATAAAGCTTTTTGGGTCAGTTTTAGCTCTGTCAACGTCAATCTTACATTTCGACACAGAACATCTAATAATACTAATTTCGACCAACATTTATAGCAGCCGACATGGCTTTCATTTTTTCAGCTTGTTTTTCCAAATTAAATTTTTCTTTTTTCTTATTGTCGGGCCAGATTCTATTATTTTGGGTATTGGATCTTTTTGAGCTTGAGTTGCGTTTTATATCTCTGAATCGGTATGTCCCGGAATCGTTACATCGGAATCGCACCATAATCGGTCCATTCGTTTGGAAGCTACGAGTTTAACCCCCCTTTTTTGATCTACCCCCCTCCCCCCTCCCCTTCCCATTATATCTAAGAATTATCTCGATCACACCAGCTTTCGAACAGAAAAAAACCGCATCAAAATCGGTTCATTCGTTTGGGAGCTACGATGCCACACAGACACAAACACGCATACGCAGAAAGACACGTTGATGTGATTTATGACATATGTTTCAGTTATTTTCCTTTTGAAGCAAACTTGCTAATTGGATGCTGTATGCGAAAACTGTTAAATAGGGACTTGATATATTTTTATGTATTTAAGCTATGTTTATAAAACACAGTAAGTTTTTTGAATAAATAAAAATTAAATAAAAATGAAATAATTTAAAAACCTTTAAAAAAAAGTTTTGTACGTAGCCATGTCGTGATCAAACTTAGAACCAGCTATCACAATGGAATATGTACAAGACATTTCGTGTCTATGCTGTTAACCGTTGAGGAGTTCCCTAATCAGGAGCCAACCCGGAGTGCAGCAACCATGTCATAGTAAAACTTCAAACTTTGCTAGCATAATATAATGCACACACAAAATTTTGTGACTGTACTGTTGACCGTTGAAGAGTTCCTTTGGCTGGAGCTGTTCCAGGATGTCGACTAAGGTCATTTTTACCATAAAAATGCATTGTCATCGTATCTGAACCAACATGCAAAAATTCAACTCCGTAGGATAATAGGAAGTGGCTCTAATTCAGCTTGCAAGATTTGACCTAAACAATCATACGTACCTACAAGATACAAATATTGCAAGTTAAATAAATTCGATTCATTGATAACGATGATCGATGAATCGAATGCAAATTTTTGAGTGGCAGTGGTAAATAAAATAGGAAGAGGATGATGCCGCCGAGGCCGGCCCAGATAGAGTAGCCGAGACTTTGCCAGCAGCAGGACAGGACAGGTTAGAAAAAAAAAAGTATAAATATAATAAATAATAACATAATATAATTAAATATAATATCACAATGTTTGTAATGAGAGCCAAACTATGATGTAAATTCCGCCAGAGTTACCAAACCAACATTGGTTCGATGGGCGACCAGTTGTCAGGAGGGCAGAAGCAACGCTTGGCGATAGCTAAAATTCGATTTATACGGAATCCAAAAATACTGATACTAGATGAGCACCAGTGCGCTTGATACTGAAAGCGAAAAGGTAAATGACGCCCACCTTTTGCAGAGCAATGACTTTTCTTGGAAGATTAATTGGGTCCAGAAACAGTTCGACAATTTCCCTGATTCGACACTTTGGTTTGTTCGCTACTTGATAGTGCGGCCGCTATGCTTGCATCGATTCTGGCAATTCATTCAGTCTCACAACACATGTAAATCTCAAATTATATCGCACTAGCTTTTGCCCGTGACTTCTTCCGCGTGAATTACAGTTTATTGAGATAAAAAGATTTTATGTCTTTCCCCAGGGTTCAAACTACGAGTATCTCTATACCAAATTTCATCAAGATCGGTTTAGCCGTTTAGTCGTGATAAGGTAACAAACAGAGAGATAGAGTTAGGTACCTTCGCTTTTGTACTAACTAGTACGGATCCATCCATACTGGATTACAAGAGCACGGTGCGGGCGCGGCCACAGAGTAAATAAGAGTTCAAGTACGCGGCATCTAAATGTCCATGGCGGCTTCATGGTTAAACAGTTCTAGTTTTTTTTTCATTAGTCTTAAACCTGGTCGGAGCAGTGCGGGGGGAGGGGAAAGCTGAGGTTACAATAACTATTTGTTCAAATAAATATTTAGAGAAACCCTTCCCTACCGTTGCGAAGCCGGGGGCAGATTGCTAGTTTTAATGATAATATTAAATGATCAGGAGGAGGTCCAAGCGTTGGACGAAGCACGGTCAGGACGCCCCCGTGTATTGCGATAGCGCACCGACCGAGCAACATCCGTGACGCTGACGTCATCAACGTCATCGAGGCGGGCCGGGTGGAGGAGATAGGCGACTGGTTGGTCTAGTGGCTAGGAACCCTACTACGAAATCAAACGGTCGTGGGTTCGACTCCCGCAAGGTTCAATCATTTATGTGATGAGCAGAAATGGTTGTTTCCGAGTCATGGATGTAATATTTGTATATATGTATGTTTATCCGTTATCTAGTGCCCATGGTACAGGGTATCCTAATTTGGGGTTAGGTAATTGGTTTGAATTGTACCGAATATATTTTATTTCATTTAATGTTAGTAGGCACCCACGACCAACTGCTGCAAAAACGGCGGTTCTAGGCAAAATTGTATACTGCGAGTGGCTGAAAACATTTTCATGTTTTAGGCTTGTGTTTATATTATGTAGGCGTGTGTTCCAACTGTTCCAAGTCGTACGCAGGCATGAGACTAGGATTTCAAATTTAAACAATGAACTTTAGGTATCATCGAAACTAGTGCTTTCATAAAAGAAACGGTATACCTAATCCTAATAGTATATTAATGACGTGGAACCCGCCTGTGAACTGATACTTCTGACTGCATCATGTGTGCTGTGACTCCTGACTGCGTCATGTGTGATGTGACTCCAAAATGAAGACGCGGGCAAAGCCGCAGGCACAGTTAGTACTTTATATACTAACATAAATAATACAGGCTGCATTTTTTTCAGCTCCAATACAAAAGAATTATCCCCGAAAATGCGGGAAACAGCACTTTAACACCCGTTCGAGGAAAACAGAATACACCCCTGGCATTGATATTAAAATTACTGAAAGCAATATTAGCAATACAACTTTGATGAATGGAGGTCTTTCTTTTAGAACTTATTGTGTAAACGAAAACTAAGAATTAGAACTTTGTTATACCATTGTTATGAGTTTCCTAACACGAGTTTCTACACCTTTTTACTCACATAGGAAAATATTATAAACAAGCTGCGCCCCGCGGTTTCACCCGCGTCGATTATGATGATGGATGATGATGAAGATGATGATGATGATGAAATTCGCCTATGTGTTAATCCTGGATAAGCTATCCTGGTACCAAATTTCATCCAAATCCGTTCAGCTGTTAGAGCGTGAAGCAGTTACAAACATACACACACGTGTGTGTATGTGTGTGTATGGGAGGGTGTGTGTGGGTGTGTGATGGTGTGTATGTGTATGTGTATGTGTGTCTTTCTGTGGCATCGTAGCTCCCAAACGAATGGACCGATTTTGATGCGTTTTTTATTGTTTGAAAGCTGAGGTAAACAAGATGGTTCTTAGCTATAAAGAGAAGGAGGATCATGAAATTGGGGGAGTCGATAAATTGGGGGAGTCGATAAATTGGGGGAGTCGATAAATTGGGGGGGGAGTCCAGAAAAGGGGGTAAGAATCGTATCTTTCAAACGAATGGACCAAATTAGCTGCGGTTTTTTATGTTTCAAAGCTGAGGTAAAAAAGATTGTTCTTAGCTATAATGAGGAGGGTGAGGATCATAGCTCCCAAACAGATGGACCGATTTTGATGCGGTGTTTATGTTTCAAAGCTGAGGTAAACAAGATGGTTCTTAGCTATAATGAGGAGGGTGAGGATCATAGCTCCCAAACGGATGGACCGATTTTGATGCGGAGTTTATGTTATTATTTCGTTTCCATGGCAACGTCCTTCTGTTATGTATTTTTGATACCTTGGGTTGCATTATGGCAATTTTTAAAAAGATCTCTATATTTTTGAAAAATAAAGTACTGCCCATGTTACTCGCTGATAATGTAGCATTCAATAGGTGAAAGTCTTTTTTTAAATCGGTTTAATTGTTTTGTATCCATTACAAACAAACAAACATACAAACAAACGTACAAACAATCAAATCTTTCCTCTTATTTTAAGTTTATGACTTTTATACTACTGTTACTATACTGTACTGTTTTTGTATTTTAAGACTTTTTTGTTATTTTCACAGATTTGAGAACAAAGGTTATGTTCTAGTTAATACTTTTTGTTCGCTATTTCTATATTTTAAGTACTAGCTGTGCCCGCGGCTTTGCCCGCGTGGTTATTTATGTGGGTTGCAAGTTACCTAAGTGGTGATTCAGGACAAATAGTAAGTAACTTTAAATTAGAAAATACCAAATTTCGTTCAGCCGTCATTTCGTTTTTTATAGATTGCTCGGCTTCTACTATTTAGATTTAGATACTAAGTACACCAGTTCACAACCTAAGCTATCTAACAGTGAAAACTGAATCGCAATCGGTCTAGTAGTTTTTACTTTATGCGCGAAGAAACAGACAGACTGAAACAATTTAAAAAAATGAATTAGTTTCGTTTAATATAAGTCTCCCATTTTTTTTATATTATCTTCATTGTACATACTTTTTGTTACTTGCTGCTATATTATAAGTATAGGCCCTTATACTAACTGCAACCCGCAGCTACGCCCGCGTGCAAACTTTGCCACCCACGTCACCCATTAGGAATAGAATTTAAAGAAATCCCTCCTTATAGCCCCTCTAGGGTTGACACCTGTTACTTTGAAACATGTCACTTTGACATCGAATTGGCAAAAACTAACAATTTCAGTTTTAATCATATATTTTTTGGATTCCGTACCTTAAAAGAAAAAAAATGAACTCAAGGACTCTTACAAACTCCGTCCGTCCATCTGACTGTCTGTCAATACGCTTTTTCTCAGGAACGCATGGTGGTATCAAGTTGAAATTAATAACACATACTCAAATCTGCAATCCCCTTGGAGCTGTGAAAAAAACAAATTTCTAAGTTTTTTTTTTCACTGTCTAGGCAATTGTTTGACCACGATCTCACCTGATGGAAAGCGGTGATGTGGTCGAAGGTGTAGCACGCTTTTCTAGTAGATACTTATTCACTCTTGACTTGAACACACTAGGGTTATATTTTACCGGAAACACTGACGAGGGCAAGGCATTCCACTCCTTAGAAGTTCTTATAATAAATGAAGAAGCATAACGCTTCGTTCTTGTGCGAGGTATTTCAACCATAAAAGGTTGGCGCTTTGCCGATCGTCTATTCGTACGGTAATGGAAAGGTGATGGGGGAATCAGATTGTGCAGTTTTTGTGCACACTCTCCATAAGTTAACGCAATCAATAGATACGGCCGTTTATGCCGTATTATAACACTCGCAAGGGAATCAAAACCTATAGGGTACTTCCCGTTGATCTAGAATGATGTAATTTGACTAGAAGCAATATCTTATAGCACAAGTAAAGGAAAAAAAACAAAAAACCGTAAATTTTGTAGTAACTAAAAATCTTCGGGATTCGTTTCCCGTGATGGATGTATTATTTACATACATACAAGTTTGTACGAAACGCTCGGTGCTTCCGACTCGCACATGGCTGTTTTTTTTCCTAAATCGGGGTGAAAGGTACCTATTGTCCTTTTCTGTACCCCTGAAAACGTGTGTGCAAAATTTCATGATGTACACAGTTGAGTGAAGCCGTAAAGCCGTAACAAACAAACAAACAAAGTCACTTTCGCATTAAGTAGGATATGTATAGAAGATAAATAGTTTGATAGATATAGGTAGATACAACATAAACAAAGCAGCTAGCAGAAACTGAATGCGAAGAGCTGAAGACAAAGTCCAGTGGCGTGCACGATAAAGAGGCCTACGTTCAGCAGTGGACAAGTATAGGCCGTTGATGATGATGATGATGTTGATGATTTTATGATGATGATGTTTGATACAACGTACATACTTATAGAGAACATAGTATAGGACTCCTCTCGTTCACGCCAGCTTTTCTGGTGTTGCGCTAGTGTCATCCACTGGCCTCCAAAGTTTTCCAAAATGTCACCTAACGTGGTCTGCAAAGCTTTAACTGAAAAATCTGATGTTCTTTGTTTATCTATCTATACCTATCTATCTTGTAATGTTTCATAACAGTACCGTGACATAACAACCTACTGACAGACAACGCACAGCCTAAACCAGTGGACATAGAGATTTTAAATTTGGAGGATATTATGTTCCCTGACTATCCTAGAGATAATTAACTAATGATTTTTGAATTTTTTGTTGAATTTTTTTGAACGTTTTTGTCAAAGCTGCAGGGTTCAGCTAGTAACGATTATTGGGTGTAACTTAAGCATAGAATAACTAATAGTAACTTCATAGTTATGCAATATTTACATAACTATTTAAAAAGTGCAATACCCAAAAAATCAAACTGGAATTGGACTAGGCATTCGGCTACAACGTGTGATGAGCATCGCAGTCTCACAATGCGACAGTCAACCGAATAGTTCTGCATTAACATTAAAAACCAAAACCTAATGAATAAATTGATTAAAAACCAGTTAATTCAATTTTCTCGATTTTTACATGGAAACACTTGATGAGATATAGCCATACTTGGAGTTTTTCTGAACGACAGGATTCGTAATGAAGTGATCCGACACAGAACCAAGGTAAACGACATAGCTCTAAGGATAAGCAAGCTAAAGAGGCAGTGAGCTGATTACATTTCCCTAAGAACCGATAACCACTGGGGAAGACGAGTTCTCGAGTGGAAACCACGTTTAGGCAAACGTAGTGTAGGACACGTATATAGTATCTTCTTACATTAATAAGCCGCGATGTCAAATACTTACCTAAAACTTGAATTTAGAACCTTACTCTTTATTATTTACTTTGACCTACAATTATTTGATTGTTTATCATTATTTAAACTTTCTCAAGCGTCTTATTTTTTTATGTGTAAACATCTAATGGCGCGGTACGGAGGTAACGCCGACTCTTGGCGCGGCGTTATCTTTTAATATTAAGGAATGAAAATTTTAGCTAAAATTTCACGCTAATTGAATAAATGTGACGAAGCACAACGTTTAAACGAGCAGCTCAAAACCGACCAAGTCCGGTAGAGGAAATCATCGTCATAACACCATGGTGGAAAAACACTTTCTAGTGTCTGCCTGACTTGCTACACCACTACTTATAACATAATATCTATAGAAAAATTTAGTTCGGGATGTTTCTTGTCTTATTAGGTTTACATGTCACATAATAACCGGTAAGATATAAGCGCTAGCCAGGAACCAATAAAAACAGCGTAGTATTAGAGAACTATGGATAGATAATACCAGGGAAAATAAAACAATAAAAGAACGATCAAAACAGCATGAACACGTCATAATTGAAATTCAGTAGAGTAAGTGCGCCGTATAAATATATGTGCCAGTCGTTAATGCAGTATACTAAAAGTTTCAATAAGGCAATTGCACGCTTGCAATATTGCGTTTTCTGTGCCATTGTGGCGCCACTACGAATGTTTGATATCTATACTAAATAAATAAAGCAATAGGAACGAAAAAGTCTGTCCAAAAATTATAATTTAAATAAATGGTCTAGAGTACTTAAAATAAGCTACAGAACAACAATATAACATCTTTAATATTCGTGTCTGTCTGTATGTTCACGCATCACGTAAAAACTACTGGACCGATTTCGATACGTGTTTGACTTAAAAACTGGTGTACTTGGTATCTCAATCGGATGAGTAGACGCCGAGCAATCGTTAAAAACTTTTTGACGTCTGAAGGAATTTTGTTCATACCTGGTATATTGGTATTTTAGGTCTTGGAATAGTACATAGATTACTTTTAACCTCGAGAAATGACCCCGCGTGCGAAGCCGCGGGTACAGCTATTTATATTATATTGTTAAAGGTGGTGCTAAGATTAGGTTACGATGCTACAGTTCTACGAAATCAAATTCAAAAGTATTTATCGTGTAAATGTTGGTGTAAATGTACATATTATTATTTTCAAATTGTCTTAACCTATTAGGTACAAATTAAATGGTCCATTGTCTTTGCACAGCTAGACCAAGTCCCAACTTTTGGTATCTCCCAAATACTGATGTACTTTGTAGTAGCTCTTTTTTGTGAATATTGATTTTCTGTTATTTTTTTTAAACTTTGTTTCAGTCAATTTATGAGTTTCAACGCATTATAATTATTGTGTGATATTGGGTATTGTGTGAGTTTCGATGCATCGGTGTCGGAATGAACATAGATAAGACCAAGATCATGTTTAACGATCTTGTTGACCCGGAACCGATTGCAGTTAATGGTGTACCATTTGTCCGAAAATAAGTTTACCTTGGGAAAAGATTGCAAAATGCTGGGTTGGGCAGCATTTGGCAAGCTTCGTCAAGTCTTCTTGTCGTCCATACGACAGTGCCTGAAGACAAAAGTCTTCAATCAGTGCTTCCTACCAGTCATGTTCTATGGAGCCGAAACATGGACACTCACGGTCAAACTAGTCCACAAATGTATGGTCACTCACCGAGCTGTGGAGATAGCTATGCTTGGAGTTTATCTGAAGGACAAGTTTCGTAATGAAGATGTCCGACGGAGAACCAAAGTAACCGACATAGCTCTAAGGATAAGCAAGCTGAAGTGGGAGTGAGCTGGTCACATTTCCCGAAAAACCGATAACCGTTGGGGTAGAAAAGTTCTCGAGTGGAAACCACGTTTAGACAAACTTAGAGTAGAACGCCCTGTGGCCAGTTTTGACGTGAAGAACGTGGATGAGGAAAGCCGAAGACCGAGCTCAGTGAAGTGCATAAGGAGAGGCTTACATCCTTACGACTTTCCGATGATGTGATGTAATGAGTTTCAAGAGAAATTTCACTGTAAATGTTTATACCTTTAAAAAGACTTGCTGACATTAGCTAATCTAGTTTTACGAGTAAGAAATGCTAGTTTATCTCAATTTCTAATGTTGTGTGCCTGACACCAAGTTTTTCTAATGTTTTAATGTTTTCCCTCACATACGTTATGTTCGCGTATTGTATAAAGAAGGTCGGCAGTGTCTGAATACTAACAGTTTTGAAAAATTATCTTAGAGAAACTCGAGCACCAAGACCTCACGCTGACCTAGCTACTCGTTTCTGAAGAATAAATACAGCTTCGGCATCTGCAGCTCGCCCCCACAGCAAGATGTTGTATGACATGATGCTTTGGAAGTAGACCAAGCGTATGTTTTCGATCCGCATGTGCAATAGGCTTCTACGGTTCCGTAGTAAAATAAAGAATCTTTATAGTTTCGTTGTGTCCGTCTGTCCGTCATCAAAAGTGGCCTTTTTGCTTGAGGTACATGTCCCCCCCTCTAACTCAAAAAGTACAGTTTCGGTAAAATTACAGACAAAAATTATCACGGCTAGAGAAATAGCTGGCCAAGTGACGTGAGGTCGCAAGCTTGACAGTATTCTACAGATTGCACTACGGAGTTAGCACAAGAAATGCACAATCTGATTCCCACATCACCTTTCCATCACCACTAGACCAGAAGATCGGCAAAACGCCATCCTTTTTGGCAGAAATACCAAGCACTAGAACGAAGCGTTCTTATATGAAGAAGAATAATAATAATAATATTTATTAACTGTAAAACTGAAAAGGAGTGGAATGCTCTGCCTGCATTTTTCAGTGTTTCCGGTAAATTATAACCCAGGTCTGTTCAAGTCTAGGGTGAATAGGTATTACATCTACGAGACAAGCGTACTACACCTTGTCACGAGGCGGTCCCAGGGTTTGGGTTTGTCCCACTATCCCAGGACCCAAACCTCAGTGACACAGAATTACAGGAACAGGAACAATAGGGTGCACTTGGATAATTTCGTGTTGATACAATACGGATGAAAATAATCTCTTATGTAGGTATTATCATATATATATTTAAAAGAGTAATTCAAGTTGTTATAAACTTATTTATGAATTTTATAATATTATTTCGGTTTTTCCAAAAACCAATATTCTAATGACAGGTTATTTGTCTTTAGAATGAATCAATGATGACCAACTATCAAAAATGAAAAGAAATAGATTATGAAAGAATTAAGAGATCAAATGAGTATTATTATGAAAGAGGTTTGGACCTCGTCACAATACCCCGCATCCCCGGAGTTTTTTTTTATTTATTATTTTAGTAAACTAAAACTAATCCACCCGCAAAAAAACTGCGGGTGGATTAGTTTTTACGAGAAGACAAAATGGTCTACCCTCTTTATGCTCTTTTATTACGCGCAACACCAGTACTAGTTCACACTTATCGACAATGCTTAATTTTGTGCCGGAGAACAACAGCTCTTTGATAGGTTGCTAAATCGACTTTTTTTTTAATTTCATATCTAAGTAGGTGATCTTAGGTGACCTTGTATCTACTCTTGTGTTGGAGATTTGCCCTTTCAACTTTTTCCATCAAAATAATTGGTAGATACTAGGAAACAACTATTTTCTCCGAGATTTTCCGGAGAGTTCATCTTTATATTTAGTTTAGCGGATGTAGGTAATTAAAATCTAATGTATTCTATCAATCTAATCTTTCTTCATTGATGATGTATATGTGCACTTTGCTATCCAATGACTTCGTACCACCTGTGTGTTACATTTTCTTGTGCAATTATATTGCACAAGAAAATGTAATTGTAATGATGTGATATTGTGGACGGACTGATAAACTGATTTGCATCGCTTTAACCCGTCGTCACCTTTTATTTTTTTACCCGAGTACGGCGAAGCAAGAAAAGGGTAATGAGGTTTGACAGGCTATGTTTGTATGTGGGTATGTGGATGTTCCACCATAGAGTCGCCCCCTTATCGATACCTCGCAAACCTCGAGCGTTTTTGTTAAACGAATAAAAAGTGTTTGTTTTATTTTGGTTTTATTTAGCTTGACCTTTTTGTTTTTTGTTTGTTTGTTAGGGTCATATCAAGTAATTGAAATTTTATCCCCTCCTGTTGACTGTTTGATTTGAAATTTGGTAGAAGCCTTTAGTTCTGCTAACAATACAATTATGTCTATTCAGTATTATTGAAAATTCAAGAAGGCCGCCACCGCAAAATGCTGGATTACATATATTTTTCAAACCCCTCGGTAATGGTATCAAATGAAGGGCTTACCTAGTAAAATACAGTACACCATGCAAATTTTAAATCCCAAATGGCCGCCACCACAAAATGGCGGATCACTTTATTTTTTTCCAATCCCCTCAATATGGGTATCAAATGAGAAGACTTGACAAGTAGAACACAAATCACTTATAAAAATAACTAAACACAGACCCAAAAAAAAAAGACAGAACTTTCCGCGCTATTATGTGAAGAAAGCAATAGGAAGACAATCCGGCCATAGGCAAATACTACGTAAGAAGTTTAGAATATTTACGCTGCCTTAGGGCAGAAGTAGCGTCGATGACGTCACTACAAATAGAAAGAAAGAGCGGTACACAACTTAGGCTAAGACAGAACGGGACAGAGTAATTTATCTTGCATCCCTTACGCGTAACCCGTGGATGATAAACGGACTCCATTAGTGTAATAAAAGTTTACACCATGGTTTGGTGTAGTGTGTATGGCTGCCAAAGCAGTAGTGAATACAAAAATCCTGGAATTAGCTTCCACACGTAAGTATTACTTTGCAGATTTTCAATATTATGTACTACAAGCTCGCCTCAAATAAATTTCCTATGTAATATTCTTCACAATAGTATTGATTTTTAATCCGTAGTCACCTATTTGCAGTAAATTAGTCTTAATCAAAAGTAACATAACCTTAAACAGTAACAAGGAGAATGTTTCCATAAAATGGAAGTAGTTTTACCCAACTAATATGGTAATGATTTTGTTTAGCAGTTTGCATCATGAAACATCAAAAATAAACTTAATAGGTATTTGCCGTATGGTTAAATCATGTTTTTATGAAATTTAATTAAAACGACATATAGTAGGTATTTATTATTAGGTACTATTTATTTATAACGGTATTTTTGTATGGAATAAGGAAACCGGAATGAGATTTTTACGTTTTCTTATTATTGATATTAAAATAAAACAAGAGGCATGATTACAGTATGTAATAAAAAAATAAACAATTATATTTCAGGTTTCCTTTAGATTCAATTGTAAAACAACAAAGGATAAATACAACAGGCCAAACAATTTGGGTACCAAGTAAATATGTAAGAATTTGCTCAGCCCACTTTGATACTACACAAATAGTAAAAAAAAAACAAAGGGCTCGTTGAAGATGCAGTTCCGGTAGAATTTGTACACGTAAGTGCTTTCTTGCTGCTTAGTTTTTTTTATTATTTCATCACACAGTGACACTATCAGTTAGTAAATTCTTAGTCGTTAATAATTCATGCTGTCATTAAGTAGGTAACTACATATTTTTTTCGTTTGTAAGCTCAACCTTCAGAGTCTAGAGCTGCATCCAATTAACCTATTGTTGTGGTTACTTGCAAACAACAAGAAAACAAGCCAGAATTGTGTATTTCAGAAAAACAGCTTGTCACCTGGCAGTTTAGTTATAGAAATAATTATAAGAAGCCTACCTACCCAGCAGTGGCGGTAGGTGTAGAAAAAAAAGATATAGTTAAAATAGTAAACTACCAGTGTATACAGAGAGATAGAAAAAAATACTCAGAGAGTGAGTTACAGGAGGTGGCGTAGGTTTGATATTGTTTGATAAATTAAAGACAAAGGTTTGTCCACAATTATTTGCAAAATAAATTAGAAATACTTTCTAGCCAGCATAAAATGACTAGCTCAAAAAAGAACCATTCGTCACCACAGGATAGTTATTATCGCTTCTATCGGTGCGTTCTGCTATGGTCGCGTTCGTAAATTTAGCGTAGCAACCACCCATTCTGTTTCAATCAGAAACTGTATTACGGTCATTCAATACGGTGCGTTGGAGTAGTATTGCGGTGAAAATTTGTTTGCAACAAGTCGTATTGGCTAAGGTAAAATTCTGTTTACGATTGTAGATTACATAACGTGTAGACATAATTCAAAGACAAGAAATACTTAAAATCTTGACCACACATAGACATTTTAAGGTAGGTAGGTTTTTTATTCGTATTTCTTTGTTTATTATCGACTGTTTATTTTATTGTGTTTATTTTATTGTACTTATTTTGTTGATACTAAGTGAAAACTCGACTAAACGGAATAAAAACAACGTGAGATGAAGTGAGACGTTACATATCCCCCTTTTCTGTGTAGCGTTTTTGCTACAAAAATCCGCTTTATCTACTATTCTGTATTACAAAACTTTTAGTACACCTACGTACAATCAAACAAAAATCCTCATTCATTCATCATCGCTATAACTAGCAGTAACAATCTAGATTATGCTACTGCTGCCTATCATAACAGAGAGTTCCATTGTAGTTTAATGAAACCCTCGACTGTACTATTAGTGGTTGAAATTAGAATGTAGTTCGTATTACATGAGAAAGGAAGTTACTATTAGGCTTTTTTTTTGTGAAGAATGTATACATTTGGCTTTTTTAACGGGTGGTGTGACCGCCTGACACAATATGGCTTACAAGTTAACGAGTTTGTGTGACCGCCCGACACATATGGCTTTCAGTTAACGGGTTTGTGTGACCGCCCGACACATGTGGCTTTCAGTTAACGGGTTCGTGCGACCGCCCGACAAGAAATTTAGGAGAATCCTTTGTCCATAGGGACGTTGGAAAGTTAAGAAATAAAAAAGTCTGTTTAGTAGAAAGAGGTCCCTCATCAGGGCAGACGAGTCTCCGAGTGGCAGTAAGAGAAAGAGGACCTTACTGCTAGGGCATAGACTATGATGTCTCCGAGTGACAAGGATAGACAAACTTATTTATTCCTGCTCTTGTTAGTTAAAGTTTTTTTTTTGTTTAAGAGTTACGAGGCTCAGATGCCTATGTTCAGTTAAGTAAGTACATTTAGGTAAATGTATTATTTAGTAAAAGATTGACATAATGCCACCATATTTCCGTTTAAAAAGTTTTTTAATTAAGGTATGTCTAAGAGAGAAAAGATTTAGTAATGATTTTTAAGTGTTCTGTGATATCGGTTAAGATTAGAAGTGTGATCCTATAATATATTTAGAAAAATTGATAAGCAAATTTAGAATTTGCCATCGTGAATAGTGAACTGAGTGATCAGTTACACTACCAAGCAGTGTAACCTCATATTTATGTTCAGCCTTTTGCAGAGAAAAGAAGCTAATTGGATAGTCATTTCAGTAGAAAAAGTTGTGTGTTTCGTATATCGTGAGCCGTTACAAGAAAATAACACAAAGTAAGTAATACACAAAAGGGTTCCACTAGAAGTGGTGCTGCTACAAGTTTAAAAAAGAATTAGTTACGTTAAGAAAATGTATTTAAAAGAAGTGCGTTAAAGACGCCAAAAATTTAAAATATTAGATGTGCCAAATAGGGGTGCGTAGAAGACGCAGATAGGGGAGGAGAGTAAGATGTAAGATTCTCCCCCTAATAGTGCCTGTACGAAAAGTTTCCCTGGCAGTCTGCGCTTAGTAAAGCGAGAAACCGGTGGTACCACCCCGGTTGGAGAGATCACTAGCTTCTCCTACCACCTGGAATAGTAGCAACTTTGAAATGGGAGAAATACAAAAACAAGACAGAAATACTGTACTACCACACTACACCGAAGAGACAACAATAAACACACCACACTCCCTGCTATTATTGGGTGCCACTGTCACCTGGCAGTTTAGTTATATAAATAATTATAAGAAGCCTACCTACCTAGCAGTGGCGGTAGGTATAGAAAAAATATATATAGTTAAAATAGTAAACTACCAGTGTATTACGTAAATATGTATTCAAAAATATGTCAAAAGTATGTCGAAAGCATTTCAAAAGTGTGTCGAAAGTATGTCAAATCAAAATTACGTCAAAGGTATGTCATAAGTATGTCAAAATTACGTCAAAAGTATGTCAAAAGTATTTCAAAAGTATGCTGAAAGTATGTAAAAAGAATTAAAAAGCTCTATCAATGTATGTCAAAGTATGTCAAAAGTACGTCAAAAGTATGTCGAAAATATGTCAAAAGTATGTCGAAAATATGTGAAAAGTATGTCAAAAATATGTGAAAATAATTAAAAAAGTATGTGAAAATATGTCAAAAGTATGCCGAAAGTATGTGACAATAATTACAAAAGTATGTCAAATGTATTTCAAAATTAAATTCCCATCGGCCCCATTGATTGGGACATTGATTGGGACGTTAATGGGGCAGTTGGGAATATATCCCTAATTTGGGTTGCGGGTCATCTAGCCCCAATTAACGAAAAGTGTGTAGTAAGTAAATATTGTTAAGGGAAAACGACGACCATTGACAGTGTCGACAATGTTTTTAACTTTAAATATTATTTTGGATGGTTTAATCACAGATGGTGCTGACATGATGTTATGGAGTTTAGTTCGTTTCTGATTGTCTTGCATGCCCCGTCTGGACAAGCTGCCTGCTGCACCACTTTTCCCGGATCCGATGACAACACTCCTAACATATCTGTTGAGATATGAATTAGGACAACTGAAACAAAGTACATATAGTATTCAAGCTGATGGGGCGCGGGACATGGGAAGGAGAGGGAGGGCAAAGGAATGTAAACGTTCTTCACTTTCAGATATCATCAACAGCCTGTATTAGTCCACTGCTGGACATAGACCTCTCCCAATGCACCACTCCCAATTATGAGGTGATGATATGGTCGATAAATGGTCAGTGAGTTATAGTTAAGGGGACTAATATCAATTTGGTGTAATTAAAACTAGTGTTATATATACATTTTTAATTTGTGCTTGTCTTCTATAGTGGTGTATTATCCGGTGATAGAATCAGTAAACCATGTAAAGAATTAACGAACCTATTTCCTTATTTTATTAATACTCTTATTTATTCTATAGGTGTAGCTACAAAGTACTATATATTCTCAGAGAATACCATAAGTATTTTATAAGATAGCAAGTTGCTTTTACATATAAGGTGCAGTTTTTTTTCCTCCTATAATTGCTGAGTCATAAATAAATGACCGCTAAGTGACAGTAACTTTATTCAGTTGTCCAAGATAAGCTTAGCCTAACCTTGTAACGCTATACGTACAGGTGTATATTTATTAAATACTAGCTTTAACCAGCGACTTCGTTCGCCCTGCCTACAGTTTATCGTGAAAAAAGAATCCTATGTTTTTCCCAGGGTTCAAAATATCTTCACATTGACATCAAAGTGGTAATTCCCATACAAAATTAACAATTTCCTTCTTTTTTTTTTCTCCAATTATTTTTTCCTATATCGGGGTGAAAGTTGCTCCTTTGTCGTTTTCTGTACCCCTGACCACGTGTTTGCAAAAGTTCATGATAATTGGTCGAGTATTTATGGCGTGAAAGCGTAACAAACAAACATACGAGTAGTAGGATAGATGGCCGCTATCGGTTTTTATCAACGACAGTAAGAAAAGTGTTTTTATGCACTTTTATGAGGTTTTATTTGGACTGTCAGTTCTAATGTATAGAGTTCTCCATCGCGCATACAAAGTTTTCTGCTCGAAAAGAGAGTATTTATTGTTAAAACTGTAAGCTCTGATTGGCCTGTTTAAGACAGTGGCTACACTTCTCTGATTTATAATATTGTGATTACTAGCATTATAATTATTAGTCTAGTATTTAATGTTTTTATATTGTGTTATGTCAGTATTTTTGTCTCTTATTTCAACAAAATTACCAGAGTTTTCGTTCGTGAACCTGATTAAAGATTTTTGCGACTTTTACTTGCCGAGCAACGTTATTTTAGAAAGTAAGTATTCAATGCTTAAATTGTTATTCGTGAAAGAGGTCCTCAGTCTTTATTCCTAGTAGGTAGTCCTAGCAGTGAATCTACTGAGCAAGAAATACTCTTAAATCTCTTACTACTGATGGGAAAGGTGGCAATAATTGAAATTATAATTTGGAAGAGAAGTGAAAATAGATAATTTAAGTACTCGTACGTATTACTTACAAAATATACACAACGATTTTCTTGCAATCGTCATTATTCCATGTACATACCTAAAAAAGGTAAAAAAAAAGTTGTATAATCTAGAGGCCCTGTCTTGCTCTGTCTGCGTTCTACTCTGATCCACTGAACAAATCCACTGATGGATTTGATTCTAATTTTCATTTAATTCTAATCTATTTCGCGGGTGGATAAGATTCCACTACTTTTTAATTTTTATATTCCACTCAAATCCATTTTCCAGATGGATTAGATTCCATTTAGCTATTATACTCTAGCTGCGTTCCGCTGTTTCACCCGCATGATGATGATGATTATGAAAGCTTGTCTATTCGTTATTCAGGACATATATGTTTACAAACAGCGTTTGCATAAATTCGGACACGTTCTGAGACAGCATTTGGACAAATCGGGACTCTGGCCGCGTGGAAATAAAGTTGATTTTACGCTGACAGGCTTTAGTGATAGTTTAATGAGTGAGGGCGGGCACAGAATAAATAATAGTACAAGTGAGGGTTACATGCCAGGGGAAAAATACCTTGTTACGAAGGCAACAAGGTTTAAATTACATCTGAAGAAATAAAGTTTAGTTCAGGGGATGTCCGAATACTATCACATTTCGAAATTAAAAATGTAATACCAATATATAAATACATCATAAGAAAGAGTTGTTTGATCCCCTCATTTATGATATGGTTAAGCTTAAAATATGATTTATTAAACAGCTTGACGTGCTAATTTAAAATTGAATAACCTATTAAAGTAGTTATTACAAATACTTTATATCTTTTTTTTATTAGTGACTCGCCCCGGCTTCGCACGGTATCGCTCACACCACGGCATTTTCTTACTTTGAGCATTTTTATACCTCGTAACTTCTAAAAAAATAACGCTAGTAAGTATAAATACAACATAAGATAAGAAAGGATTTTTTGAAGGCGGTGCCAAACCCAGGCATCATTTAAATCTAATATCTTTACAAAATTAATGCATACCTATCTACGTACGAAGTAATATGCAGTTATCTATGACGCACCCTCATACAAAACACGAAACGCAGAAGAGACAAAACAAGAGACATACACGGCAGATTTTGACTTTCACACGTTCACAAACCGATTGACACGAATACAGCAATCTAGTAAATGATAAAGTTTTTGTAGATAATTACTTTAAAAGCTTATTATTTTATATAGCACGTCAAGCCGCTTAAGACATTATCCTTTTGAATAAGCTCAACCATATTAATAATTATGGCTCGGCTAGGCACCGCCTTCAAAACACCCTTTCTTATCTTATGTTGTGTTTATGCATTATTATTACGTTGGTAATTTCGAAAAAGTGATACTGGTCTGGCTCAATTGTAATTAGTTTATTCTTTTTAGTGGTTGCTTACAAAATTTCTGTGTAGCGTTTTTGCTACAAAAATCCGCTTTATCTACTATTCTGTATTACAAAACTTTTAGTACACCTACGTACAATCAAACAAAAATCCTCATTCATTCATCATCGCTATAACTAGCAGTAACAATCTAGATTATGCTACTGCTGCCTATCATAACAGAGAGTTCCATTGTAGTTTAATGAAACCCTCGACTGTACTATTAGTGGTTGAAATTAGAATGTAGTTCGTATTACATGAGAAAGGAAGTTACTATCAGGCTTTTTTTTTGTGAAGAATGTATACATTTGGCTTTTTTAACGGGTGGTGTGACCGCCTGACACAATATGGCTTACAAGTTAACGAGTTTGTGTGACCGCCCGACACATATGGCTTTCAGTTAACGGGTTTGTGTGACCGCCCGACACATGTGGCTTTCAGTTAACGGGTTCGTGCGACCGCCCGACAAGAAATTTAGGAGAATCCTTTGTCCATAGGGACGTTGGAAAGTTAAGAAATAAAAAAGTCTGTTTAGTAGAAAGAGGTCCCTCATCAGGGCAGACGAGTCTCCGAGTGGCAGTAAGAGAAAGAGGACCTTACTGCTAGGGCATAGACTATGATGTCTCCGAGTGACAAGGATAGACAAACTTATTTATTCCTGCTCTTGTTAGTTAAAGTTTTTTTTTTGTTTAAGAGTTACGAGGCTCAGATGCCTATGTTCAGTTAAGTAAGTACATTTAGGTAAATGTATTATTTAGTAAAAGATTGACATAATGCCACCATATTTCCGTTTAAAAAGTTTTTTAATTAAGGTATGTCTAAGAGAGAAAAGATTTAGTAATGATTTTTAAGTGTTCTGTGATATCGGTTAAGATTAGAAGTGTGATCCTATAATATATTTAGAAAAATTGATAAGCAAATTTAGAAATTGCCATCGTGAATAGTGAACTGAGTGATCAGTTACACTACCAAGCAGTGTAACCTCATATTTATGTTCAGCCTTTTGCAGAGAAAAGAAGCTAATTGGATAGTCATTTCAGTAGAAAAAGTTGTGTGTTTCGTATATCGTGAGCCGTTACAAGAAAATAACACAAAGTAAGTAATACACAAAAGGGTTCCACTAGAAGTGGTGCTGCTACAAGTTTAAAAAAGAATTAGTTACGTTAAGAAAATGTATTTAAAAGAAGTGCGTTAAAGACGCCAAAAATTTAAAATATTAGATGTGCCAAATAGGGGTGCGTAGAAGACGCAGATAGGGGAGGAGAGTAAGATGTAAGATTCTCCCCCTAATAGTGCCTGTACGAAAAGTTTCCCTGGCAGTCTGCGCTTAGTAAAGCGAGAAACCGGTGGTACCACCCCGGTTGGAGAGATCACTAGCTTCTCCTACCACCTGGAATAGTAGCAACTTTGAAATGGGAGAAATACAAAAACAAGACAGAAATACTGTACTACCACACTACACCGAAGAGACAACAATAAACACACCACACTCCCTGCTATTATTGGGTGCCACTGTCACCTGGCAGTTTAGTTATATAAATAATTATAAGAAGCCTACCTACCTAGCAGTGGCGGTAGGTATAGAAAAAATATATATAGTTAAAATAGTAAACTACCAGTGTATTACGTAAATATGTATTCAAAAATATGTCAAAAGTATGTCGAAAGCATTTCAAAAGTGTGTCGAAAGTATGTCAAATCAAAATTACGTCAAAGGTATGTCATAAGTATGTCAAAATTACGTCAAAAGTATGTCAAAAGTATTTCAAAAGTATGCTGAAAGTATGTAAAAAGAATTAAAAAGCTCTATCAATGTATGTCAAAGTATGTCAAAAGTACGTCAAAAGTATGTCGAAAATATGTCAAAAGTATGTCGAAAATATGTGAAAAGTATGTCAAAAATATGTGAAAATAATTAAAAAAGTATGTGAAAATATGTCAAAAGTATGCCGAAAGTATGTGACAATAATTACAAAAGTATGTCAAATGTATTTCAAAATTAAATTCCCATCGGCCCCATTGATTGGGACATTGATTGGGACGTTAATGGGGCAGTTGGGAATATATCCCTAATTTGGGTTGCGGGTCATCTAGCCCCAATTAACGAAAAGTGTGTAGTAAGTAAATATTGTTAAGGGAAAACGACGACCATTGACAGTGTCGACAATGTTTTTAACTTTAAATATTATTTTGGATGGTTTAATCACAGATGGTGCTGACATGATGTTATGGAGTTTAGTTCGTTTCTGATTGTCTTGCATGCCCCGTCTGGACAAGCTGCCTGCTGCACCACTTTTCCCGGATCCGATGACAACACTCCTAACATATCTGTTGAGATATGAATTAGGACAACTGAAACAAAGTACATATAGTATTCAAGCTGATGGGGCGCGGGACATGGGAAGGAGAGGGAGGGCAAAGGAATGTAAACGTTCTTCACTTTCAGATATCATCAACAGCCTGTATTAGTCCACTGCTGGACATAGACCTCTCCCAATGCACCACTCCCAATTATGAGGTGATGATATGGTCGATAAATGGTCAGTGAGTTATAGTTAAGGGGACTAATATCAATTTGGTGTAATTAAAACTAGTGTTATATATACATTTTTAATTTGTGCTTGTCTTCTATAGTGGTGTATTATCCGGTGATAGAATCAGTAAACCATGTAAAGAATTAACGAACCTATTTCCTTATTTTATTAATACTCTTATTTATTCTATAGGTGTAGCTACAAAGTACTATATATTCTCAGAGAATACCATAAGTATTTTATAAGATAGCAAGTTGCTTTTACATATAAGGTGCAGTTTTTTTTCCTCCTATAATTGCTGAGTCATAAATAAATGACCGCTAAGTGACAGTAACTTTATTCAGTTGTCCAAGATAAGCTTAGCCTAACCTTGTAACGCTATACGTACAGGTGTATATTTATTAAATACTAGCTTTAACCAGCGACTTCGTTCGCCCTGCCTACAGTTTATCGTGAAAAAAGAATCCTATGTTTTTCCCAGGGTTCAAAATATCTTCACATTGACATCAAAGTGGTAATTCCCATACAAAATTAACAATTTCCTTCTTTTTTTTTTCTCCAATTATTTTTTCCTATATCGGGGTGAAAGTTGCTCCTTTGTCGTTTTCTGTACCCCTGACCACGTGTTTGCAAAAGTTCATGATAATTGGTCGAGTATTTATGGCGTGAAAGCGTAACAAACAAACATACGAGTAGTAGGATAGATGGCCGCTATCGGTTTTTATCAACGACAGTAAGAAAAGTGTTTTTATGCACTTTTATGAGGTTTTATTTGGACTGTCAGTTCTAATGTATAGAGTTCTCCATCGCGCATACAAAGTTTTCTGCTCGAAAAGAGAGTATTTATTGTTAAAACTGTAAGCTCTGATTGGCCTGTTTAAGACAGTGGCTACACTTCTCTGATTTATAATATTGTGATTACTAGCATTATAATTATTAGTCTAGTATTTAATGTTTTTATATTGTGTTATGTCAGTATTTTTGTCTCTTATTTCAACAAAATTACCAGAGTTTTCGTTCGTGAACCTGATTAAAGATTTTTGCGACTTTTACTTGCCGAGCAACGTTATTTTAGAAAGTAAGTATTCAATGCTTAAATTGTTATTCGTGAAAGAGGTCCTCAGTCTTTATTCCTAGTAGGTAGTCCTAGCAGTGAATCTACTGAGCAAGAAATACTCTTAAATCTCTTACTACTGATGGGAAAGGTGGCAATAATTGAAATTATAATTTGGAAGAGAAGTGAAAATAGATAATTTAAGTACTCGTACGTATTACTTACAAAATATACACAACGATTTTCTTGCAATCGTCATTATTCCATGTACATACCTAAAAAAGGTAAAAAAAAAGTTGTATAATCTAGAGGCCCTGTCTTGCTCTGTCTGCGTTCTACTCTGATCCACTGAACAAATCCACTGATGGATTTGATTCTAATTTTCATTTAATTCTAATCTATTTCGCGGGTGGATAAGATTCCACTACTTTTTAATTTTTATATTCCACTCAAATCCATTTTCCAGATGGATTAGATTCCATTTAGCTATTATACTCTAGCTGCGTTCCGCTGTTTCACCCGCATGATGATGATGATTATGAAAGCTTGTCTATTCGTTATTCAGGACATATATGTTTACAAACAGCGTTTGCATAAATTCGGACACGTTCTGAGACAGCATTTGGACAAATCGGGACTCTGGCCGCGTGGAAATAAAGTTGATTTTACGCTGACAGGCTTTAGTGATAGTTTAATGAGTGAGGGCGGGCACAGAATAAATAATAGTACAAGTGAGGGTTACATGCCAGGGGAAAAATACCTTGTTACGAAGGCAACAAGGTTTAAATTACATCTGAAGAAATAAAGTTTAGTTCAGGGGATGTCCGAATACTATCACATTTCGAAATTAAAAATGTAATACCAATATATAAATACATCATAAGAAAGAGTTGTTTGATCCCCTCATTTATGATATGGTTAAGCTTAAAATATGATTTATTAAACAGCTTGACGTGCTAATTTAAAATTGAATAACCTATTAAAGTAGTTATTACAAATACTTTATATCTTTTTTTTATTAGTGACTCGCCCCGGCTTCGCACGGTATCGCTCACACCACGGCATTTTCTTACTTTGAGCATTTTTATACCTCGTAACTTCTAAAAAAATAACGCTAGTAAGTATAAATACAACATAAGATAAGAAAGGATTTTTTGAAGGCGGTGCCAAACCCAGGCATCATTTAAATCTAATATCTTTACAAAATTAATGCATACCTATCTACGTACGAAGTAATATGCAGTTATCTATGACGCACCCTCATACAAAACACGAAACGCAGAAGAGACAAAACAAGAGACATACACGGCAGATTTTGACTTTCACACGTTCACAAACCGATTGACACGAATACAGCAATCTAGTAAATGATAAAGTTTTTGTAGATAATTACTTTAAAAGCTTATTATTTTATATAGCACGTCAAGCCGCTTAAGACATTATCCTTTTGAATAAGCTCAACCATATTAATAATTATGGCTCGGCTAGGCACCGCCTTCAAAACACCCTTTCTTATCTTATGTTGTGTTTATGCATTATTATTACGTTGGTAATTTCGAAAAAGTGATACTGGTCTGGCTCAATTGTAATTAGTTTATTCTTTTTAGTGGTTGCTTACAAAATAACATTTTTATTAAGAAGTCGTTTTTTTTTTTGAAAAATATTTTATTGTGTTGGTATTACGTTTTAAATTTTGAAAAAGTTAAAATGTTCTTGTTGAATTGCAATTGTTTTATTCATTTTAGCGGTAGTTTACAAAAGATCATCAGTAATATGAAGACGTTTTTTTTTGGAAATATATTTTTATGTCTTAATTTTAGTGGCCTAAGCAAACATTGAAAGGAATATAACTAAAACAGTTAAACTCACTTTTAAGAAGATGTTTGCAAATCAAAACCAAAGTATTACGATTATACAGGTAGACAAAATAGTAACTTCAAAATAACAATAAATGCGTCACTTCCGGGGGTACCTGAAAATTTACATGTATGTTCCCCGATTTTTCGTAGTTTTCGAGTTATTTTTTTTACTTTTTTGTTTGAGAAGTTTTTTTTAAATAATTTGAGGCATTTTCTAACCTAATTAACCATAGGAATGACAAAATAGGCAGTATTGATTTGCTTGGATCAAATTTTTTTTTTTTGGGAATTTGCACCTCAATACTATTAAAAACCGATTTCTGCAAATAATAGCGTATTAAGTAGCACTGTTTTACTAATATTATGAATGCATGTACTTGCAAAGTTTTTAAAATCACCCAGAAACGATGGGCTATGTATTTTTAATTTTTAATTTGTTGTTTAAAATTCAACTTTGTCTCGCTCAAACGTAAATTCTTCACTTTCTATTAGAAATTTTGTAACTTACATTACTGTTAGAAGGCTGATCATTTTTTTGCGAGAAAGTAGGTACGATTTATAGGGATCATATTACAAAAAATAAAATTCCAAATAATCCCAAAAAATATATTATAAAACAGTTTGAACCGTTCAGCTTAAAAATTCTTAAACAAAACGTAAAAAATAATCATAACTTGAATACTACGAAAAATCGGGGAACATACATGGGGTATTTTCAGGTACCCCCGGAGGTAAGGCATTCATTTTTTTGGCGTCACTGTTTGGTCCATACTGTATGTTATGTGCCAAAGATAAATTATTACTTATAAAACGACTGAATCAGTTATGATGACAATTATCTGTGACCCTGGATACCGTATTAAACCAGAGAACCTATCAAAACAAACCAAATGAGCCCAAACTCTAAGGAGTTCCATCATTTAACTCCCAAGTTTCTGTGGCTACCTTTCAGATCCATCATCAGATCTTGGATACCACATTAGACCAGAGATCAAATCAAATAAGCCCAAACTCGAAGGGGTTCCATCATTTTGTTGTTGAGTTCCTATGACTACCTTCCGGCTCGATTATTAGACCCTGGATACAACATAAAACCAGAAAACTCATCAAGACTAACCAAATGAGCCCAAACTCGAAGGGGTTCCCTTGCTTTGTTGTCGAGTTCCTGTGACTACCTTCCGGTTCCATCATTAGACCCTTGATATCACATAAAACCAGAAAACTTATCAATACATACAATAAACCCAAACTAGAAGGGGTTTCATCATTTTGTTGTTGAGTTCCTGTGACTATCTTCCGGCTCCATCATCAGGGCAGCTCAATAGTACCATGATATTGTATTGTCATCAGAACTACACCCGTGTGTAAAGCTTAAGCTTAAATGGTTCAAAATTAAATTGCAAACTTGTCCCAAGCATTAACACAGCGAATTACATAAAAGTTTGTAAAAAGCTTCTTAACCAATTTTGATGAAATTTATACAGTACCACACTGAAGGTCTATTATTCAAGAAAATAATGCCATCTCATTCGGTTCAGTAATCCCGATGATATGAAAGAACATAAACATTAAAACAAATAGTATTATTTTATCAATAAACTACACCAATTTTGATGAAGTTGGTATGGGACTACACTGAAAATCTACACTAAAATATTAGTCATCCAAATTGGTTTAGAAATCCTAGAGATATGAGGCAATATAAATACAAAATCAAATGTTTTTTAAAAAATACTTTATTTTTTTCGAAAAGCTACATGATCTAATGTTGATAAGAACAAAATAGGACCTAATCGAAGTCCTACAATTTAAATTAAAAAAAAAAATGTTTCAGTAGTTTTACAGATAGAGGTAATCAAAAAAAAAAAAAAAAACAAAAAACAGACGACTTGAGTACCTTCTTGTAGAAGTTGATTAAAAATAGAATCAAATCCATTGATAAATCTTAGTGGAACAAAAGTAGAATCAAATCAATTGATGGATCTTAGTGAGACAATAGGTAGAATCAAATCCATCAATGGATTTGATTCTACCTATTGTCTCACTAAAATTGATCAAATCAACTTGATGGATCTTAGTGAGACAATAGGTAGAATCAAATCCATTGATGGATTAGAGTGGAATAAAAAAGTAGAATTAAATCCATCAATGGATTTGTTCAGTGGGTTAGAGAGGAACAGACTTCTAGCTTTAGTTATCATTTTTGAAGCAGCTCGGAGTGCGGACAAAACTAAGCTAAAGACAACCCAGCTTAACCATAGTCCTCTGATAAGGATTCCCTGTCGGGTAGTTGCAGAAATAGGTACCTATGTCGCAAAATATATCACTGTTATTTTAATTTAAATTCAAGGCTTATCACGATAAAGGTGCATAAAATATTGTTAGAAACGAAGTGCATGTGGCATCTCGCATCAGTGTGTGTTTTCATTACTAATTAGAAATTGTTTGTTGGTAGGGGCTTGGTGATCGCAGTAAATGGTGAGACTTACGCATGAAAATCTTGTTAGACACGAAATGCAGGTGGTTTCTCGCGTCGGTGTTTGTTTTCATCACTAATTAGAAATTGTTTGTTGGTAGGGGGCTTGGTGATCGCAGTAGATGTTGATAATTACACATGAAAATCTTGTTAGACATTCCATGTACATTTACCTTTGCTGATACAGTATCCGCGGGATGAGATGCAGTGAACCTATTAAGCCGAACCCACAAGGCCAAAACAAAGATAATGGCCCAATTTTATAATTTTCTACTATATCAGCATAATAACAATGCAATGTTTATTTTTAGTGTACATAAATATCTGAGAAAATTAAAATAAATTCCTCCCCCTTTGGTCAAATACCCAATGCCGGGGGCCGTACCGAATACCTTTTCTTTAATCATATTTTTTTGCCTTCTCTGGCGTTCAGTGGTGTGCCGTGCACGTGCACGGCACGTGCACGGATCTGTACCCGTTTTTTGATCGAAAAAGTCGTCTATAGCTATTCGCCTCCTCGTATGTGGTAAGACAGATGCCTTCTCCTCGAGATTTTTAATTAAGAACATATTTCTCGACTAGCGTGTATTATTTATTTGCATACTGTTTCATCCCACGGTGCGTTAGCGTAGCTTCCATATAGATGCCTGTTTTAAAAACGTACATGTTTGTGCTTGCTACCCATTTCCATTGCCGTGGCGGTCTCGGCATAGAATAAGACCCCTCCCAATCCTCCCGTGGATGTCGTAAGAGGCGACTAAGGGATTATACACCGGAAGATTGGCAGCAGCGTCCTCCGAGCACATTTGCTACACTGCGGTCACCAATCCGCCTGCCAAGCGTGGTGACTATGGCAAACCCCCCCCCCCCCCCCCCCAATATGATAGAAACACCAAAAAGACGGCCCCCAGTCCCCGGCGGCTCCGTTATTCCTGGCACCGGTACCAGCCATGGTAACGGCGGAGCAGGGGGTGCTAAGAATCTCCGGCAGAGACCCAGCTACCAACCCCTATGATCTCTGGACCTGGCAGCTTATAACGCACGCACCTTGAGGACCGATGAGAAGTTGATAGAGCTGGAAGAAGTAGTAAGTTGTGCTGGGGTATTATAGCGTTATCAGAAGTCCGAAGAGAGGGAGAGGAAACGATGACCCTCAATTCCGGCAACTTACTCTATTACCGGGAGGGCGACCAGCAGTCCCAACATGGTGTCGGGTTTCTCGTCCACAAGTCCCTCGTCAACAACATTGTGAAGATCGTTAGCGTTTCAAGCAGGGTGGTATACCTTATACTCAGAATTACCGAACGGTATTCGTTGACGGTCATATGGTGTACGCCCCACACTCGAAACGCCCGGACGATGAAGTGGAGGCTATGTATGACGACATTTCTAATGCCATACATGCCCCGAAAACACACTTCACAGTGGTGATGAGGGACTTCAATGCACGAGAGTGGGGCAGTTTGGATTCGGACAGTGGAACGAAAGGGGTCAGCGATTGGCCGACTTCATGGAGAAGGAGGAACTCTTTATGATGAACTTCTTTTTCAAGAAGCGCCCCTCCAGGAAATGGACGTGGCTTCACCCCGGCGGTCATAAGCACGAGATAGATTTCATTTTGACGACCAGTCGGCATATATTCAATGATGTCTCTGTGATCAACAGGGTTAAGACCGGCAGTGATCACCGCATGGTAAGAGGCTCATAAAACCAATGGCGAATACATCACTCACCTTCGATTTGCTGATGATATAGTCATCATGGCTGAAACCCTGGAAGACCTAAGCACAATGCTCAGTGATCTCAATATTGTTTCCCAACAGGTGGGTCTTAAAATGAACATGCAAGACAAGACGAACATCATGTCAAATGCCCATGTCGTACCCATGCCGGTTTATGTTGGGAACGATATTATCGAAGCTGTTGATCACTAGGTCTTCTTGGGTCAGACAATCCAACTGGGTAGATCCAACTTCGACAAAGAGGTCAACCGACGAATCCAACTCGGATGGGCACCGTTCGGGAAATTACGCCATATCTTCTCGTCGCAGATACCGCAGAGCCTCAAGACGAAAGTTTATAATCAGTGTGTGTTGCCAGTGATGACATACGGCACTGAGACGTGGTCGCTAACTATTGGTCTCATACAAAAGCTCAGAGTTGCGCAGCGTGCAATGGAAAGAGCTATGCTCGGTGTTTCACTACGTGATAGAATCAGAAATGAGGAAATCCGTAGAAGAACGAAGGTAACCGACATAGCTCTCAGAGTTTGCAAGTTGAAGCGGCAATGGGCAGGCCATATAGTTCGCAGAACCAACAACCGCTGGGGAATAAAGGTTCTCGAATGGTGACCACGAACAAGCAAGCGAAGTGTGGGGAGACCCCCCACACGATGGACCGATGACATTGTAGCCATCGCAGGAAGTCGGTGGATGGAGGTGGCACAGGATCGCTAGTCATGGCGCTCTTTGGGGGAGGCCTACGTTCAGCAGTGGACTTCTAAAGGCTGACATGATGACCCATTTCCAAGTCATCTTTCATTATATTTAGGTTATATAGCACAGTGTAGAACTACGACAAATAGTAAAACAAACTAACAATAAAACAACAAATAGTGGTGGTAGTCAATTATTGTATGTATACACTTTCATTATGTAGGTATATATATCTGTTGAATCATTTTCAAACACAACCTACAGGGCATATTTTACCATACACAGATACAACTTAACACTATTTTCATAGTTACAACTATAGTTAAATAGGTATAGACTCTGCTATAGACTGTTTCAGGTACTACCTCCTATGTTCCTAAATAAACATTAGAAATAGACTCTGCACCTGTTGTGAAGTTCCCAAATTCCCACGACCTATAGCCAATAACATTCTAGCTTTGATAAACTAGTGAAAACGGCACAATAAATTAAAATCGGCACAATAAATAATAAAGAGCGATGTTGGCCTAACGGTTCTATAGTGCAATTTAGAATCCAACAATACCGGGTTCAAAACCTAGGCTCCGCACCAATGACTTTTCGTAAGTTATATGCGGTTTTCCAACGCTCCGTGCTTCGGAAGGCACGTTAAGCTGTCCCGTCTGTTACTGATTAATACCAGTCGTTAAGCCATGTCAGAGGCCCTCAGGCGGTCTGACAAACTATGACACCAGAGGTCAGCACTACCTCGTATGACATGCAAACAAACAAATAAAAAATATTATAATTAAAAAAAAACGACTGCGAACAAAAGTATATAGAGGCAAACTAGCTTTAGATTCTAGATTTTGAAATATAAAATGCAGTCAGTGATATGATGAGCGGTCGCCAGGTTCTAGCTGATCCCTTCAAAGGAGAAATGAAATGCGTAATTCCTTAGACTGCATCTTATAATTAAAAATCAAGAATCCTAGGCTAGTTTGCCTCATTTTAGTTTTGTTTGCAGTCGTATTTTTTAATATATTTTTTCTTGACTTGACTCTAACTTGGCATAATTTGAGTTCATACTACGAGGTAGGACATAGGATACTTTTCATCCCGAAAAGTTAAAGGGTTCCCGCAGGAAAGGGGTTGAAAGATTTTTATAAGTATCACGCTGAAACTACTGGACAGATTTTGATGCAACTTGGCACAGTTATATTTTATATGATGATTGAAAATTAAGGATATTTTTTATCCTGAAAATATCAAGAGTTCCTGTGGGATCGGGGTCCAAATCTGTAAATTAAATAAATATGGTAAATACTTTTTTGGAGTCTGTTTTATGTTCGGTACTGAAGCTAAAACTGTTTATGTATTTTTTTTCTGTCTGTCTGTCCGTCTGTCTGTATTTTAGCATAGCATCACGCCGAAACTATTTAATGAAATCAAAAGAAAATTGGTACGATTTGAGTTCATACTTCGAGGTAGGACATTGGATACTTTTCACCTGAAAAAATTAAGGGTTCCCGCAGGATAGGGGTAGAAAGGTATTTAAAAGAACACGTATCACGTTGAAACTACTAGACGGATTTTGATGCAACTTAGCACAATCAGAGTTTATATGATGGTTGAACATTAAAAATACTTTTTATCCTGAAACCATAAAGGGTTTTAGCGGGATAGGGGTCTAAATTCTGCACATTGAAGATATTTTTTAAATATATTTTGGAGTCTCTTTTATATTCGGTACTGAAGCCAAAACTGTTTTTTTTTCATTTGGTCTGGCTGTCTGTGTGTCCGTCTGTATGTCTATATCTTGGCAGCGCATAGTGCCGAAACTACACAATGAATTCAAATAAAACTTGGTATGATTTGAGTTCATACTTTGAGGTAGGACATTGGATACTTTTCATCCCGAAATATTGAAGGGTTTGCGCAGGATAGGGGTTGTAAGTTATTGAAAAGAACAAGTATCACGCTAAAACGGACGGATGACGGATGGACGGATTTTGATGCACAGTCATAGTACAAAAAAAGGGTTAAAACTGAGGATACCTTTTATCCCGAACAAATAAAGGGTTCCTGCGGGAAAGGGGTCCAAATTTATGTTAAGTATGAAGTCATAAATGATAAATTTTTGGAGGGTACTCTATATTCGATTGTGAAGCTATAAGTGTTTTTTTTTCTGTCTGTATGTCTGTATCTTGACTGGACATCACGTCGAAACTACTGAATGAACTCAAATGAAACTTGGTATGATATGAGTTCATAGGTACCTTAAAATAAGCTACAGAACATATATTTTTTAATTCGTGTCTTTCTGTCTGTTTGTCTGTATTTTTGTGCATCAAGTTAAAACAATTGGACCGATTACTATGTGTTTTTCAATGTAGGATAGCTTTGGGTTTGAATTAAAAACCGATGAAATTGGTATCTCAATCTAGTGAGTTAGAAGCCGAGCAATTGATAAAAGTATTATTGCCGGCTAAATAAATGTTGATCAAATGTTGGTATATTGTTCCTGGAATAGCACATTATGGTTCTTTGAACCTTGAAAAGCACGCGTGCGAAGCCGCGGGTACAGCTGGTTTATACTAATAATATATCAATAGAAACGATATAGTCTGTACAAAGAAGATAATTAAAAAAAGGTAAAGGGTACTTACAATAAGCTAAAGAACATTTTTTTTTAATTTGTGTGTATGTTTGTCTGTTTGTAGTTTGTTAGTTTGTTTGTCTGTATGTTTGTACGTGCATCACGTAAAAACTACTAAACCGATTGTGATGCTATTTTCACTGTTGGATATCTTAGGGTTTAACTCAAAAACTCGGGTACTTGGTATCTTATCTGATGATAAGAAACCGAGCGATCGATAAAAACTTAATGACAGCTGAAGGAATTTTGATCAAATGTTGGAATATTGGTAATTTAAATCTTGGAATAGCACATGGAGTACATATAACCCAGAGGAGACCACGCGTGCAAAGCCGCGGGTACAGATAGTATTTATTATAAAATGAAATTTACATACAGTAGTCGCAGCGGAAGTTTGTGTCTCGAAAGTTGTCTGCTAGGCGCTGCACAAACTGCTATTTAATCGACTTCACAAAAGGAGACGGTTATAATGTTCGGCTGTATTTATATGTATTTCGGTCCATATCTCCGTCAATTACGGACCGATTTTAAAAATTCTTTTTTTTTTGAAAATGTATACTCTCCAGGTGGTCCGATATAAATTTTCTCAAAATTGGTTTTGCGGTTTTTCGAGAATAAATAGTTTTGTTGAGTAAATCCATTCAATTTTGTGTTTACTTTGTGTTTATCTCTAAGATTTCTGGACCGATTCAGACGGTTGTTTTTTTTTATTCAAAAGGGTAATCTTTGTGTGTAGTCCCACATAAACTTCTTAAAAATTGGTTAAGTAGTTTTATTAGAAAAACAATTTGTTTTCTAGTTTATGTTCTCTAATATCTTAGGATTTCTGAAACGAATTAGATGATTGTTTTTACTTGAGTAAGAAGACCTCTAGTATGGTACTGTATAAAGCAAGATTGCAAGTCAATTTTGAACAATTTAAGGACGTCTAAAGATGCTGAAGTTTTGCACATGAGTGTAGTTCTGATGACAATTAAAAACTACAGAAGTAGTAGTAGCAGCAGCAGCAGCAGCAGCAGCAGCAGCAGTAGTAGTAGTAGTAGCAGGGCGGTCGCACTCCGCATCAAGAACAAATACTTCGGGGCCGTAATATTGGGGTTCATTCAGTAGATTGTCAAGCGTGCGCTCGATGAGTCGCGCGCCGTGTGCTTAACGATAAAGTACCTACTTACGTAAACTTACGTAAAGTTTTTGTCAAATTTTATTCTTTTCTTAATTATGAATACCAAGGAGAAACCTAGAAGGTACTGCATCGCATTCGGTCTGACAAATCTCGTAAAATACCTACATACCGACATTTTATACGTAGGTAGCTATTTATTTTTCATTCATTATTAAGCATCGAAGTCAGACAGGCACCTTTTATTCATCAAAGTGTAAGCTATTATGATATAATGAAATAATGAGGTACTAGGTCTATTCTGATACGAATGTAATTATATGTAGCTAATAGAACTATCAACATTTATAACAATAAGTAATAAAATAAAAGAAAAACATAATTGTTTATTCGGTTACAATATCGTAAGTCATATTATATCACAGAATAATTACTAGTACAAGTACCTAGTCATATCTTGATACAACCCTACCGAGCGTAAAAGTGACAGAGCGATTCTGAAACGATTAGAGCAATGAAGCTCTCGCGCGTTGTGATACGGTACATTCTAGCCTGCACGCAATGGGTGAGCGCCTTCTAGGTAAATATAATTGAAATCTCGCAGCGCTGTGCGAGTTAAATTGCACTTTATTGCGTAGTAGTAGTAGCAGTAGCAGTAGCAGTAGCAGTAGCAGTAGCAGTAGCAGTAGCAGTAGCAGTAGCAGTAGCAGTAGCAGTAGCAGTAGCAGTAGCAGTAGCAGTAGCAGTAGCAGTAGCAGTAGCAGTAGCAGTAGCAGTAGCAGTAGAAGTAGCAGTAGCAGTAGCAGTAGCAGTAGCAGTAGCAGTAGCAGTAGCAGTAGCAGTAGCAGTAGCAGTAGCAGTAGCAGTAGCAGTAGCAGTAGCAGTAGCAGTAGCAGTAGCAGTAGCAGTAGCAGTAGCAGTAGCAGTAGCAGTAGCAGTAGCAGTAGCAGTAGCAGTAGCAGTAGCAGTAGCAGTAGCAGTAGCAGTAGCAGTAGCAGTAGCAGTAGCAGTAGCAGTAGCAGTAGCAGTAGCAGTAGCAGTAGCAGTAGCAGTAGCAGTAGCAGTAGTAGTAGTAGTATTAGCAGTAGTAGTCAAAGGAACTATACAATCGGATAAATCCCTTCGAGTTTGAGCTCATTTGGTTTGTCTTGATTAGATCATGTCTGGTTTTATGTGGTATCAAGGGTCTGATGATGGAGCCGGAAGGTAGTCATAGGAACTCGACAACAAAATGATGGACCCCCTTCGAGTTTGGGCTCATTTGGTTTGTCTTGGTGAGTTCTCTGGTTTTATGTGGTATCCAGGGTCTGATGATGGAGCCGGAAGGAATTCACAGGAAATCAACAACAAAATGATAGAACCCCTTTCGTGTTTGGGCTCTTTTGGTTTGTCTTGATGAATTCTCTGGTGTTATGTGGTATTCAGGGTCTGATAATGGAGCCGGAAGGTAGTCACAGGAACGCAACAACAAAATGATGGAAAATGGTCAAAACTAAATCAGTTGGTATATCTGATATGTAGGTATGTAGGTTTGTATGTAGGTTGTTGGTATGTAGGTATTATTCATCCTTGGTTTTAATTTACCAACGCTTTGAGTCTAAAGTGAGTGAGTGTCTACTTTTTTCTTTGCGATTCTTTCCGATGTTTGCATATGCCACTTAAAATCAAAAAATTCAATATTTTTCCAAAAAAAACTACTTCATAATAAAAATGTTATTTTGTAAACAACCACTAAAAATAATAAAATAATTACAATTGAGCCAGAACAGTATAATTTTTTCGATTTTCCTACGTAATAATAATGCATAAATACAACATAAGATAAGAAAGAGATTTTTGAAGGCGGTGCCAAACCGAGCTTATTCAAAAAGATGTCTTAAACGGCTTGACGTGCTATATAAAATAATAAGATTTTAAGATAATTATCTACAAAAACTTTATCATTTACTAGATTGCTGTGTTGTATTTATGCATTATTATTAAGTAGGTAATTTCGAAAAAGTGATACTGTTCTGGCTCAATTTTAATTATTTTATTCTTTTTAGTGGTTGTTTACAAAATAACATTTTTATTATGAAGTCGGTTTTTTTTTTGGTTTTTTTTTTTTTTTTTCAGGCGCAATCCCAATGTTGAAGGTGAAGACAGCAATGCTTAACTGCCTCGCTCACTCATTTACGTTTTTAGCATATTCTATCTCGCTCATAATTTCAGCTGTTTTATCCTCTCAGCAGTACCTGCGCAATAGTTCTCAGAGCTTCACAAATATAATTATAAATTGGCTGCGACTACTGTACATTAGTTTCAAAAAAATAAAATAGTAGAATAACAGGCTTTTTTACTTTTACTTTGTGATATATTATATGCAATTAACGAACCTACAAAGTTGTTAATCTTGTAACAGATGGTGCGAAATTGTGCTTACTGCTTGTCGACTCAATTCAATCTAAACATCCAACACGTCGTGGCACGTTTTAAAGTAATTATAAATCTAACTCCCGCCATAAATTGGAATTGCCTACTTTTCCGAGGAAATTATTTCGAATGATTACACCTAATGTCTGTTTTTAAACGTTGACCAACAATTTCGACCTTATCGCGTTATATTAATGGTGAAATTAGCTTGTAAGGATTTGTTGAATTTAATAATCTATACTTGAAAAATTCATCAAGATAGCAAAACGAGTGTCAGGAGTGAATTCATGCGCTTTAAACTTTGCTGTTAGGACTTGGAGCAGGAATTCAACAGAAACACAGAACCCTAAAAATATAAAGGTAAGTCAATCAATATAGGTACATCCGAGTTAGAAAAATAAAAAATAGTTACTGAAGGACAGTGAGTCAAATCATTTTTATGAGCTGAGAGTTGGAAATGCGCTATATCGATATTTTCAGATATTAGGAGAGATTTATCTTTTTAATCTTTTGCGATTCAATCACATAGAATCTAATTTAAACTGGCTTTAATCGCGATGAAAACACTAACGTTATTTAGCTCGAAGCGTAATCTCAGCTTTGTTAAGAATTAAAACTTAATTTAATCAATCTAATAATGGCAAAGTTATCTGATTTAAGGTGCTTTAGGTTCTCAAGTTATTGTCTCGATCCTCCGTGTGCAAGTTGACCGGGAAAGGTGATTTTTTAGATTTATTTTTTTCGGGTTAAATATTTTTCAAATATTGTAGTAATTGGCACCTATGTGTTAGACTAGATGTAACCGCGGCTTCGCATGCGTGGTTATTTCTCTAGGTTAAAGTACTCTTTGTACTATTCCAAGACCTAAAATACCAATAATAATAATGATCCTACTAATATTATAAACGCGAAAGTTTGTAAGTATGGGTGGATGGATGGATCTTTGTTACTCTTTCACGCAAAAACTACAAAACGGATTTGGATAAAATTTGGTATGGAGGTAGCTTATACCCTGGATTAACACATAGGCTACTTTTTACCCCGAAAAAATGCAGGGGTCCTGAGGGACGCGGGTGAAACCGCGGGGTGCAGCTGGTATATAATATATTCACACCAATTATCTAGCCCCAAACTAGGATACCCTGTAATATAACGGATCAACATACATAAATACGAATATCAACATCCATGACTCGGAAGCAAACATTTCTGCTCATCACACAAATGATTGCACCACCTGAATTCGAACCAGCGACCGTTTGATTTCGTTCCTAGGGTTACTAGCCACTAGACCAACCAGCCGTAACGTAGCCGTGTAACTTTTTACTGTAAATATAACGGGCGCTTTAGATTCCGCAGACCTAAATTTCAATATCGCCCGGTTCCATTTTAAACTTAGTAACGGTATATTTCCCTGATTTTGTGCATTTTTAATTTTGCTTGTATTAAATTAATTTAGCAAGTCATTGCGAAGGTTAATACAGTCAAACTATGCGTGTTGATGGCATTTAGTCATACCAGCAAACGCTTTCGCAATGACTTGACCTTTTTAATATGTACCGGTTTTTATACCTTTTTTGTAGTTTCGTGATTTTAAAATATTTTGCATCCAACTGGTAAAATTCTTGCGTGCTGTACGTTATATTTGTCAACTTATGTCCGACCCTTAAGGTCTTTTACACTTGTATTTCAACTTTTAATGTCAATATTTGAACAATACTGGTTGCCACATCTACTTCCTTGGGGCTTAACTGTAAGAAGCCTTGTTCGGTATTGTGGAGACCCCATGGAAGGAAGCCTAGTGATTTACGGCAGTCAGCACTACTAAACTTGGACTCGGCCGACTATTTTGACTATTCCAGGGTTTTTACCTTTTAATTTGAGGAGGTCTACCCTCGACCAGAGCGCGGCCACGGGTCTGCGGACACCTGCCCCCCGAGAGCTGCTCCACTACACCTCTGCACTGCTGCACCTCTACGGCTGCTGCACGGTTACTTCTGCTGCATCTTCACCACTACCGCATCTTTACTACGGCTGTATCCCCAACACTGTGGAGCTCTTTCTACGCGCGCTTCAAAGCCAAGTCCCAAGCCAAGGGATAATATCACAAACCTCTTGTTTCTCACTTCCTGAGATCTCATCTGTCATCCCTTTTTTTAAATTATACTGGTAGTTGCCTATTTCATACCTTCTTTTTGTTACACCTACCACTCTGCCCAAGGTAGGGTAGAAGAAGAGAGAGGCTCTCTCTTCTTCTACCCAAACTGCCAGATGATAAAATAGGTGGTCCTAGAATAACACATAGATTATATGACCACACCGCGGGCACAGCTAGTTTATAATAATGGTGTGGATTAAATAAGTTATTAAGCAAAATATAATCTAAAAGCTAAAAGTAGGAAAAGATCGCCCGAAATGTGATTATTCAATTTCGGGGTCGCAGGGGTAAGAATACTTTTCATCGTCTTCTTGGCATTATATTTAACTTTTTTCTCCCCTAATCCCCACGGCTTGGCTTAATTGCGGCTCGGGGTATCGCGGAAAATGTTACTAAAATCTATTATTCAAACATCTGCTGGAGAGAAATGTAACCAAAATGTTGACTGCTATTTGATTTAGGTAAAAAAACAGCACGATTATACTGCGAGGCAATGGCATTTTCACTTCTCCCACTACCAAGTCTTTTTTAGGGTATTGTACCAAAAGGGTCCAAACGCAACCTAATATTATGGCTACTTCGTCTGTCTGTCTGTCACCAGTTTGTAGAACCTAAACGAAATAAAATAGAAATTACAACAGTACATGTTTTTCATATTATGGTTAATGGATGGTTATTTGTTTTTGAATATTATTTTAATCGGTACTGTGTTAGTTTTTTAAATGGAATAACGTAATTTAAATTGTATATAATGGGGTACAACATATATATGGATATGAGAATCAATTTCCTATTTGTTCCTTGGCTTGTGGAGTATATCTCAAGCCAAGCCAAGGAACAAATAGGTAAATATAATAAAAAACAATAGTAAAACAACATTTTTTAAATGGAGTTGTGACATAATAATCTATTTTTCAGAAACTATTAACTTATTTTCTAATCTAAATATAAATAATCTATATATAATAATATTTCTTTCTATATCTTTTAAACAGTACCGTGACATACTCACTCACTGACAAACTAACAGACAGACAATGTACAGCCCAAACCGTTGGACATGGTTGTAGAGATTTGATTTAAAATAAATATTCCTTGAGCACCTAAGGGTTACAACCGAGGGTTTTTTTAAATTCCATCCAAGGGGGTGAACGTGGATGGCAAAATCTGCACTAGGGCAAATCCGCTGGTCACAGTTTATACTTTATATTATACTAGCTGTACCCGCTAAAAGTAATCTATGTACTGCAAGACCTAAAATACCAAAATACCAACATTTGATCAATATTCCTTCAGTCGTCAAAAATATTTTATCGATCGCTCGGCTTCTACTCATCGAATTGTTATACCAAGTACATCAGTTTTTAAGACGAATCCTAAGCTATCTAACAGTAAAAACCACATCACAGTTGGTCCAGTAGTTTTTACGTGATGCGTGAACTGAACAATGAAACATACAGACAAACAAACAGATATGATTTTTGAAAATGTTATATTCTTGTGCAGTAGCTTATTTTAAGTAACCTAAACCACTTTTTATTAAATTATCTTTGTACAGACATATTCGTACTTATTGTTTTCTTATAAGTAGGTATTATATACAACAAAAACTTAAAAAAATGTACAAGCTCAGTATTTGTTTTTAGATTTATATTTTTGAACCAATTAGCGGTTCGTAAAATGACAGCATGATTTTAAGGTTTAACAAATAAGTTAGGTACTTATATATGAAGTACAGGCACAGAATAAATAATAGTACAAGGTACAGGGCCAGTTTTATTCAATTAGTAAGCAAGTCTCTGCTTAGCAGACGTAAGTAATAAAAAATACTTTGTAAAAATATCCCTGAGTGTATTTTATTTTTAATTAATATTTTTTAAAAGCCTCTCCTGTTTCATGTTAGTGACAGCGCATAAAAAATATTAATTAACTTTTCAGTGGCTCTGTTTACATATATTTTAAAGATAATGTCTTTAGGTACATTACTATACCACAGGCATATTGCACATTTTTCGATAGTCTTATAGACACAAATTAAAAAAGTCAAGTTTAGAGAAGTAGAGAGTAGAGTCCAGACCATCTGGAGAAGTTTTTCTTTTAATGTACGGGTTGTTGATTTTTAATCACTTCCAATATTTAAGGGGTTTTCCATATATATGCTGGGTCAACCACAACCCTGATAAATGTGAAACATAATACATATGTTTTTGAGATCTCTCCGTGATCATGACAAAAACGTGATAAACAGAATGTAATTCGACACATTGTCTTATCAAAAATTACGTTATTTTCAGTAATAATTTCATTTTTCTACTAAAATAAATCTCACAGCAAGAGAAGAAGAACTAAAATAAATTTTGAGACGTACGCCATTTACTTCCGAGCTAAAAATTGTGTATTCAAACAGCGCTCGCGATATTCAACCTCGTTACGCAGGCACCTCAGTGCTTGTTGCAGGTAGCGGGTGGCAGAGTGTAGAGGCGGAGCTAGCGTGGGAAAATGTATTACAGGAGCCTGTCCTTAAAGAAAGGCAGAGAAAGTGTAAAAGAGAATGAGAGATAAAAATATGTTCTGGCTATGATCCACTACGCTTCGCCAGTTGTGGGGTCACCACCGAAATGAGAAAGGATAGGAATGCTGCGTTTTTTTTTATGAAACCTAGTGTCGCCTGCTACATATTCGAACAATATAATATTGTCTTAGTTGACGCAAAAATTGCACAAATATATGATTTTCCTATTTGTAATTTTTATTACTATTTTAAAAGCTTTTATTATTATTGTTACATTGTTATGGGATATACGGATGATTTCCGAACGCATTTCATGAACGGTCGCTTATTTTATTGCATGATTATGTACATTGAGACATAGTCACGGCGCGCCCGTAACGCTAACACAGCCTCTCTATTTTTCTTCTCTATGGGTGTCACAGTTATCCGAATTCTTTCAAAATGACTTAAATAGTGACTATGATCTCTATATTACTATCTAGTTTTGTTAGTCAGGTCAGTAGATTTCTGTGTCAAGGGATTATTCTTTGTATTTTCACGCAAAACTCGCTGATGTAGGATTACCTACGCAAATAAGTGCTTAACATTCTGAGCTCCATTTAAAATTTAGGTGTTTGCCTAACATTAAGCTATATTTCTATCCTAATTTATGATAGCCTAACGGTTCAATAGTGCAACTTAGAATCCAACGATGCCGGGTTCGGTTTAAGGCTCCATACCAATGACTTTTCTAAGTAATGTGCGGTATTCCATCGCGTCGTGCTTCGGAGAGCACGTTCAGCTATCGGTCCCGGCTGTTATTACGAGTAATAGCAGTTGTTAAGTTATGTGAGAGGCCCTTGGACGGCCTTATGAATTCTGACACCAGAGGCCAGCACTACCTCATACGACAAACAAACACATAATTTAATTTACCTTCATAAACTGTATCATCCATACCTCCATACCAATATATAAAAGTGAAACGTTGTATGTTGGTTTGTTTGTTTGGGGAGCTTTCACGCGATAACGGCTGGACGGATTTTGATTAAATTTAGAATGGAGATAGCTTATACCCTAGAATAACACATAGGATATTTTTATCCCGGAAAATTGTAAGTTTCTACAGGAAAACTGTCTTAAAAACACTTTAAAGAATGGTTGCCATCACAAAATGGTCTGTGATTGCCATGGAATCGAAATAACAAGTCTGTCAAAAAACGTCAAGAGCATTCGTGCTATACCTCCTTTTGCATTGGTTTTTAATACCCTAGAAGAAAATTGGATGCTTTTTTTCGCGATAAACAGTAGGCTGCGCGTACGAAGTCGTGGGCGGGAAAACAAGTATATTATATACTTTAATTAATGTTTATAAGCATTTTATGTAAATCCCAAATCGCCTCGATGGATACATTAAAGTTCATTTTTTATTAAATTAGATACCTCCCCAATCTGAATTCAGATTATCTTATCAACAACAGACTAAGCTTCAACCTAAAGTCCATTAATAATAAATAAAGTCCATAAGTCCACTTTTAACATAAGTCTTAAGTCCAATAACTTACTTACTAATACTTCATTATCTACTCGTAACTGTCCAACTCTGTAATGCTTCGTGTTATATAGTTTTTACTTACTTACTTATTTAAATTCTAATTCCATTAATAAGATCAAAGACTGAAAGTTACGAAATTATTGGAAAATTGGTTAAAATATTGATATGCCCTAAGTTATTTATTTTTCATTAACTACTCTAAGGAACTTTTTATGCGCTCTAAGTGCAGATAAATAAATTTCAAGAGTTAGGACTTCGTTGATTTGCCTCAGGACATAACACATACATATTTAATAACCTCCGATTAAGTTTGCCTTAAGTCACGATAAGTACACATTTAATAACTTCCGATTAAGTTTGCTTTAAGCCACGACACGTACATAATTAATAACTTCCGATTAAGTTATCGAATTCGTAACTTCATTTCAGCATACAATTAGGTAAAATTAAACGTTTCATTCATAAAGGTGGTTAAGGGGTAAACGCGAATCTGGGCTGCGGCCTATTTAGACCACTCTGAACACAGTATACACATTAGTGGTAAACTGGGCCACCTTATCACTGGGAATAGTAAAAACGTGAACATGAAGGCAAAATGAAGCATATTTTGAGGGATTATCCACTAATTATAAGAACTGATATGTGTTTAAAAATATATTTTAAAGTTACATCAAAATAAGATAGCATTCCCAATTCGAAATATATATATATACTAGCTGTACCCGCGGCTTCACACGCGTAGTCATTACTCTTGGTCAAAAACATTTAATTGATTGCTCGGCTTCTAATCATCATCGGATTGAGATACCAAGTACACCAATTTTAAGTCATATCATAACCTATCCAACAGTGGAAACCGCATCGCAATCGGTCCAGAATTTTTTACATGATGCGTGAACAAACATACAGACAACCAGATAAACATGATTTAAAAACTGATATATTCTTGTTCAGTAGCTTATTTTAAAAGTACCTAGGGTACTTTTAAAAGTACCTAGGGTACTTTTAAAATAAGCTAGGGTACTTTTAAAATTAGCTTATTTTAAAAGTACCTAGGGTACTTTTAAAATAAGCTACTGAACCATTCTTTTATTCTCTTTGTTACATACTTTTTCGTACTTATTGCTTTATTATAAGTATATATATATTGAATACTTCCAAATAACATAACTTATTTTTTCGGGATAAAAAGTATCCTCAATTTTAACACATATAAACATTGTCTGTACCACAAAATGCATAAAAACACATCCAGAAGTTTTGGCGTGATACGTGTTCATTTAAATAACTTTCAACCCTTATCCTGAGGAAGCCCTTCAATTTATCGGGATGGAAAGTATCCAAAGTCCTACCTCGTAGTATGAACTCAATGTTGTCAAGTTTCATTTCAATTCATTAAATATAAAAATATAAATATATTCTTAACAATTCCACACCAAATACCAAGCCCCAAACTAGGATACCTTGTAATATGGGCACTAGGTAACGGATAAACATACATAAATACGAAAATCAACATCCATGACTCGGAAGCAAACATTTCTGTTCATCACACAAATGATTGCACCTTGCAGGATTCCAACCCACGACGGTTTGATTTCGTTCCTAGAGTTACTAGCCACTAGACCAACCAGCAGGTTTCAGCGTGATGCGTGGTCAAGATACAGAAAGACAGACAGGCAGATGCACAAAAAAAACAGTTTTAGCTTCAGTATCGAATATAGAGTACCCTCCAAGAAATATTAATTATTACTGCAAAATTAACATAACTTTGGACCCCTATCCCGCAGAAGCCCTTTAATTTTTCGGGATAAAACGTGTCCCCAATTTTAACTCATCATATAAACTATGACTGTGCTAAGCTGCATCAAAATCCATCCGGTAGTTTAAGCGTGATACGTGTTCTTTTAAATAGCTTTCAACCCCTATTCTGCAGAAACCCTTCAATTTATCGGGAAGGGAAGTATCCAATGTCCTACCTCGCAGTTTGAACTCAAATCATACAAAGTTTTATTTGAATTCATTTAGTAGTTTCGGCGTGATGCGTGGTCAAGACAGACAGAAAGACAACAAAAGAAAAAAAAGAATTTTGCCTTCAGTATCGAACAAAGAGTTCCCTCCAAAAAATATTATTTATTACTTCGAAATTAACATAACTTTGGACCCCTATCACGTAGGAATCCTTTATGTTTTCGGGATATAAAGCCTATCTTCCTTTATATTTTTATATTTGTATTTCTATCCTTAATTTAACCCATTATATCATAAACTATGACTGTATCAAGTTGCATCAAAATCCGTTCAGTAGTTTCAGCGTGATACGTATTATTTTAAATAATTTTCAACCAATATATGAACTCAAATCACACCAAGTTTCAGATGAATTCATTCAGTAGTTTCGGCGTGGTCAAGATACAGACAGACAAAAAAAACAGTTTTAGCTTGAGTATTGAATATAGAGTACCCTCCAATATATTATTTATTACTACAAAATTAACATTACTTTGGACCCCTATCCCGCAGGAACTCATATTTTTTCCTTTTTTTTCGGGATAAAGAGTATTTTTAATTTCAACCCATTATATAATCTATGACTGAGCCAAGTTACATCAAAGTCCGTCCAGTAGTTTCAGCGTGGTACGTGTTCTTTAAATAACTTCCAAACTCTATCCTGCGGGAACCATTTAAATTTTCGGGATGAAAAGTACACCATTTCCTACCTGATAGTATGATGACCTCAAATCTTACTAAGTTTCATTTGAATTCATTCATTAGTTTCGGCGTGATGCGCGGCCAAGATACAGTCAGACAGACAGCCAAAAATGAAAAAATAAACAGTTTTGGCTTCAGTATCGTAAAAATTTCAGTATATGTACAGAATTGGACCTGTTACAGTTTTATTATTAGTATAGAATAGATATATTTCGTTTGGTGCCCTTTGTCCAACCGCGTGGTTCTTTATTGGGACAGCGGGTATTTTTCGTATTGGTGCTCTTTATCCAACCGCGTGGTTACACTAGTGAGACAACGGGTATTTTTATTTGGTCCCCTTTGTTTCATTGCGTGGTTCTTTTAGTGGGACAAGGGGTATTATTTCGTTTGGTGCCCTCTGTCCATCCGCGTCGTTCTACTAGTAGGACAACGGGTATTATTTCGTTTGGTACCCTTTGTCCAACCGCGTGGTTCAACTAGTGGGACAACGGGTATTTTTTCTCCGTTTGGTGTCCTTTGTCTAACCACATAGTTCTACTAGTGAGACAACTGGTACTTTTTATTTGGTCCCCTTTGTTCAAACACGTGGTTCTACTAGTGGGACAATGGATATTATTTCTTTTGGTACCCTTTGACCAACCGCGTGGTTCTACTGGTGGGACAATGGGTATTTTTTCTTTAGTCGCCCTTTGTCCAACCGCGTGGGACAACGGGTATTATTTGGTTTGGTGCCCTCTGTCTATCCACCTCGTTCTACTATAACTAGTGAGACAACGGGCATTTTTTTCGTTTGTTTCCCTTTGTTCAACCGCGTAGTTCTACTAGTGGGACAATGGCTTTTTTTTTTCGTTTGGTGCCCTTTGTTCAACCTCGTGGTTCTACTAGTGGGGCAACTGTTTCCTGAGTGGTCCTTTTGGTAGGACTAAAGTCAATTTATATTTCCGTTAGTCCGATTAGTTATGTAAACTGATTGCTGCAATATATCTGTTTGAATTATTATATTAGTGTTGTGTAACTAAAAAAAAAAACCTTAAAGGACCACTTCGTTGTTCGTCCGTCTGTCTGTCTGTCTGTCTGTCTGTCTGTCTGTCATGGCCATTTTTATCATGTACGCGTATCAAGGTGAAATTAATATCTATTTGATATTAATTTCACCTCAGGTCTGCAATCCCTTGGAGCTGTGAAAAAGACGAACTTCTAAGTTAACGCAATCAAAAGATACGGCCGTTTATGCCGCGTCATTTTGACACCAGCATAGGAATCAAAACTTATAGGTTGCTCCTCGTTGACCTAGAATGGTGAAACTAAGTGAGGAGCAATGTGTTATAGCACAATTAAGTAACGGGAAAAATCTGAAAACCGTAAATTTAACATAAAAATAGTTATTTGTTATGCAAGGCTGCAAAGTGATTTTTTTGCGAGAGTACTTGTATTGAAACCTGAGCAAGCGAAGGATTCTAGGATTGAACCACGAGCGAAAAAAAGAAAAGAGTTCAAATATAGAATCCTGAGCGTAGCGAGGGTTTCAAAAGTACGAGACGCCAAATAACTTTGCTGCCGTGCGCAACACAAAACTTTTCACCTCACTACAGCGAGGAAAATGCTAGGTGCAAGAAAAACAGTTATTATAATGTATTAAATTTGTGTTTATAATAATAATAAAAAAATGGGCCTAAAAATAGAGTAGAATAGAAAAGAATAGAGTAGAATAAAGTAGAATAGAGTAGAATAGAGTAGAACAGAGTAGAACAGAGTAGAACAGAGTAGAACAGAGTAGAACAGAGTAGAACAGAGTAGAACAGAGTAGAACAGAGTAGAACAGAGTAGAACAGAGTAGAACAGAGTAGAACAGAGTAGAACAGAGTAGAACAGAGTAGAACAGAGTAGAACAGAGTAGAACAGAGTAGAACAGAGTAGAACAGAGTAGAACAGAGTAGAACAGAGTAGAACAGAGTAGAACAGAGTAGAACAGAGTAGAACAGAGTAGAACAGAGTAGAACAGAGTAGAACAGAGTAGAACAGAGTAGAACAGAGTAGAACAGAGTAGAACAGAGTAGAACAGAGTAGAACAGAGTAGAACAGAGTAGAACAGAGTAGAACAGAGTAGAACAGAGTAGAACAGAGTAGAACAGAGTAGAACAGAGTAGAACAGAGTAGAACAGAGTAGAACAGAGTAGAACAGAGTAGAACAGAGTAGAACAGAGTAGAACAGAGTAGAACAGAGTAGAACAGAGTAGAACAGAGTAGAACAGAGTAGAACAGAGTAGAACAGAGTAGAACAGAGTAGAACAGAGTAGAACAGAGTAGAACAGAGTAGAACAGAGTAGAACAGAGTAGAACAGAGTAGAACAGAGTAGAACAGAGTAGAACAGAGTAGAACAGAGTAGAACAGAGTAGAACAGAGTAGAACAGAGTAGAACAGAGTAGAACAGAGTAGAACAGAGTAGAACAGAGTAGAACAGAGTAGAACAGAGTAGAACAGAGTAGAACAGAGTAGAACAGAGTAGAACAGAGTAGAACAGAGTAGAACAGAGTAGAACAGAGTAGAACAGAGTAGAACAGAGTAGAACAGAGTAGAACAGAGTAGAACAGAGTAGAACAGAGTAGAACAGAGTAGAACAGAGTAGAACAGAGTAGAACAGAGTAGAACAGAGTAGAACAGAGTAGAACAGAAAAGAACAGAGTAGAATAGAATTGAAAATGAAGAGAGATGAATAGAGTCGAGTAGAGTCGAGTAGAGTCGATTATAGACGAGTAGAGTCGATTATAGTCAAGTAGAGTCGATTATAGTCGAGTAGAGTCGATTGTAGTCGAGTAGAGCTGATTAGAGTCGAGTATTGTGGATTAGAGTCGAGTAGAGTTGATTAGAGTCGAGTAGAGTCGAGTAGTTAAAAAGAGGCGAATAGAGACGAATAGAGTAGAAAATTATTGAATAGAAAGGTTCGAATTTTAAAAACTCTTTCCACGCTAGCGGGTAAAATGTAATTTTGCACTCGGATTTCGAATGACAAACAGAACCTTTCCGATTTTGTGAGGTGAAAAAAACTTTGTTATTTATTTACATTCCTACAAGTTTTTATGGAGCTTTCGGTGCACGAGTCAGACTCGCAAATGGCCAGTTTTTTTTAAATCAAGTCCATTTACGGAGTCCCCAAAGGAGTCAGTCAGGAGGTGGAACTGCGGGGTACAGCTAGAGCTAAATCTTGTATTTCTGACTGTAGAGATTATACTAAGCTCAAATACTCGTTATTTTTTTAATGCCGATATCAATACATTATTTTATTTTCGACATTGTAGCAAAATAAATATGCTTACTTATTGGTTGGCCTCTTTGATGTAGCAATATTAAGAAAATACCAATGTTCGAGACAAGTCTTCGCTAATTCCATTATTATAATAATTAATACCGTAATTGTACGACGTTAATTCTGAAGATATATAATTGAGTAAAGTAAGAGCTTATAAAGGGAAGTTAAGAAGCTATTTTGGAAAGCTTGTTTGTAAATAGGTGCACAAAGTACCCTTTGCCACACTTGATTATAATTAGTTCGCAGTAAATTAATTAGTTTAATTTTGTTGATTTAGAACACGATGCACACAAATGTAATTTCTCAGGAATAAAAGTAACCATGAACAAAAGTACATACAAAGTATAATACTATATTTCGTAAAAAAACAGGCGTCATATGTTTTTTTATAGATTGCTCGACTTCTACTCATTGGATTGAGATACGAAGTACAGACACACCCTAAGCTATACAGCAGTGAAGTAGTTTTTTACGTGATGCGCGAACATACAAACAGACAGTTAGACAAACAGACATACATACACCATTTTTTTAAATGATTTATTCTTTTCCAGTAGCTTATTTTAGGACCCCTAGACCATTTTTTTATTATCTTTATTGCTTAATTGTATGAATTTAGTTAAATACTGCTTTATCTATACTAATACTAGCTTTCGCCCGCGACTTCGTTCTCGTGGACTACAGTTTATTACGAAAAAAGCATCCTTTGTTCTTCTAGGATATTAAAAACCAATGCAAATGTAGATATATCACCAACGCTCTCGATGTTTTTTAACAGATTTGTTATTTCGTTTCCATGGCAACCGTTCTTTACAGCGAGTAATCAATATTTTTCCAGTTTACCCGTGGAAACTTACCATTTTCTGGGATAAAAAGTATCATATGTTTTATTCCAGGGTATAAGCTATCTCCATTCCAAATTTCATCAAAATCCGTCTAGCAGTTATTGCGCTAAAACTCCCCAAACAAACAAACAAAAAAGCAAACATTTTTACTTATATATATTAGTCTTAAAAAGAAAAGATTTGATTTTAGGAGGTCGAGGGACACCTACATTTTAAAATTTGTTCTGTGTAATGAACTCAAAAAATACGTTACCAATATAAAAAAATAACACTTATTGAATGCTACATTACTAGCAAGTGACATGGACTATACTTTTCTTTTTAAATTAGAAGTCCCTATGAAAATTGCAATAATGTAACCCAAGGTAACACCAATTTGCTCATAAAAGTCATTGTTAGGTGTGCGCTGCGAAAACTATTGATGATACAATACAAAAAATAATGTACTAAGTACATGTTTATAGTACCTACTCATCTATCCACAAAAAAAGTCCACGAGGCTATATGTCTATATATTATACGAGTAGAAAAGTCCTAATAACAGTTTTTTATTCAAATTAGTTAATCAAAACACGGGTAGAATCGTGTACAAATAACGTGAAACCCTTACCCACCCGTGCGAAGCCGGGGCAAGTCACTAGTTACTAATACAGTTTTATATAATTAACGTTTAACCTAGAAACAGGCCTATTTCAAGTTGTATGTGGCCAGTGACAAGTGATTATCATTGCCTACCCTACTAAAGGCTAAACGAATTTGATTCCAACAGAAACCATATCCATTACGTGGCTGTTACATTTGTAATTCTGGCTAATAAGATTATGTTTTCAAATTATTCTTTGGATAAAGGCCCCGAAATATTTACAACAAGATACTGTATGGAGCAAAGCACTGTAATCTTTCTTTATATAATTATCTATACATATATAATTAAGTAAGAGTAACAAAACGTCTGTACAAAGAAGAAAATTAAATAAAAATGGCCAGGGTACATAAAATAAGGGAAATAGAAATGGAAAATAAAAAGTTTTATTGTCTGTTCGCGCATCACGTAAAAACTGCTGTATAGCTTAGGGTTTGATTTAAAAACTGCTGAACTTGGTATCACAAACCAATGAGTAGATGGAACAAAAATCTATCATACTGAGCAATCGCTAAAAACTGCCTGAAGGCTGAATTAAATTTTGTATTTTGAACATTATGGGTACTTTTGGTCCAGGATTAGCAGAAAAATAAACATGGGGCAAAGCAACGGACTCCGCTAGTTGGTTCATAATTATCTTGATATAATTTGGCCAAATAATGTTATTGTTACATTTGCCTGCCACAGATATAGAGGGCCGCAAGTGGAAATAGAGCCAAGTAGGCGCACGGGACCTACTTGTTGCGAAACCGCTTCAAATTATTTCTAAATTTGTTCATAGCAAGTTGATTTTAAAAACAAAACCCATTTTTATTTAAATAGAAACGGCTTCATAATGATGTATTAGTAATAAAGGTAAGTACTCGTAGGCAAGGAGAGGATTGAGGTATTTTCCAAGCCATGCCGTGCCCTCACAGTATTCTAGGCCCGCGATAATTGAAACTCATCTTCACGATTGAAACTCCTGCACTTAGTAATTTCAATCGCTTGTCTTACCAATCTTGGTGAGTAATGTTTTCTGTCAAAATGACTGCAGACGCTGAGGGTAATGAACAACAGCAGTGAAGAACCTGCAAGAGGATAAAAACTTCTAAGGAGTGGAATGCCCTGCCCTCGTCAGTGTTTCCGGTAAAATATAACCCTGGTGTGTTCAAGTCAAGACTGAATAGGTATCTACTAGGCAAACGTGCTACACCTTCGACCACATCATCGCTTTCCATCAGGTGAGATCGTGGTCAAACGATTGCCTAGAGAGTGATAAAAAAATAAAAAATGTCTTGCATTGTAGTATGAACTCAAATCATACCAAGCGTCAGTTGAATTCATTCAGTAGTTTCGGCGGGATACGCGGTCAAGATACAGGCAGACAGAAAAACAAAAATGAAATAAATACCGTTTTGGCTTCAGTATAAAACATAGAGTAACCTCCAAAAAATATATCTAAATGTCTGCAATGTACAGAATTGGATCCGTTACAGTTTTATTATGAGTATAGATCCCAACATTTACTTTTGGAAAATAAATACATACTCGTATGTGCTCGACGATTTCAGAATCTTATTTGTTGAAGCTGGTTGAAATTGAGATTAATTTCCTATAAGTTTTATATTCGGCAAATTTAATATAGATTTAATTTAGTTTAACATGTTCGATCACAATTTAAGCTAAGTAGCTAATAATACTGAATATTCTAGACTAATTTCCGGTACACAATAATAAGCCAACAAAAAACACAATCAACAAACAAAAATTGCTGCCTAATAAAAGTCCACTGTAAATACATTATGAGCCGACTCGCGCCCTATGATGACTGGGTACCGAAAGTTCATGAAATCTTATAAAGCTAAGCGTGTTACATAATTATTATATTGGACATCTAATTATGTTACGAATGCTGATTATCTATGAACCGTCTCAGCTAAAGTCGTGACAAATTTTCTCAATTAATTAATTAACCTTAAAAGGTTTTCAAGTATGTAATATTCATCATCATAAACAGCCTGCATTAGTCCACTGCTGGACATAGGCCTCTCCTAATGCGCGCCACTGAGCCCGCTCTTCGGCTCTTCTCATGTAATTGCTGCCAGCTACATTGCGTAAATCGTCACTCCATCTGGCCGGAGGGTGTCCTACACTACGTTTGCCTGTATGTAGTCTCCACTCTAGAACTCGTTTACCCCACCGGTTATCGGTTCTTCGACTAATGTGACCAGCCCATTGCCACTTCAGTTTGCCAATTCTTTGAGCTATATCGGTGACTTTCGTTCTCTGCCGAATCACTTCGTTTCGGATATGATCCCTTAGAGAAACCCCGAGCATAGCATAGCGCGCTGAGCGACCTGAAACTTGTGGACCAGTCTCACAGTCAGTGTCCACGTTTCGGCTCCGTATGTCATTACGGGTAGGACGCACTGTTCGAAGACCTTTGTCTTTAGGCACTGTGGGATGGGTGACGAGAAGACATGACAAAGTTTCCTGAATGCTGCCCAGCCCAGCCGAATCCGCCTATCAACTTCCTTCTCAAAGTTGTTTCTGCCCAACATAAGAGTTTGTCCTAGGTAGACATACTCTTGCACAAATTCGAGAGGCATGCCACTAACGACTATTGGTTCCGGTGTAATGTGTTGATTTATCCGATCTTTGCCGATCGTCTAGTAGTACGGTAATGGAAAGGTGATGGGGAATCAGATTGTGCAGCTACTTTATAGGTACTTTTAACCCTGGAATAAATAAATATATTCGGGACAATTCCACACCAATTAACTAGCCCCAAACTAAGATACCCTGTACCATGGGTACTAGATAACGGATAAACATACATATATACGAATATTCTAACAACCATGACTCGGAAACAAACATTTCTGCTATCACTCAAATGATTGCACCTTGCAGGATTCGAACCCGTGACCGTCTGATTACGTACCTAGGATCACTAGCCACGAGACCAACCGGTCGTTGAATAACACATACGGGCTACTATTAAATGAAATAACCACGCGGGCAAAGCCGCGGGTACATCAATAAAGCAATGAGCATGAAAGTCTGTACAAAAAAAATTGGTCTAGGGTACTTAAAATAAGCTACTGAACATTTGTTTTTTAAATATCATGTCTATATACCTGTTTGTCTGTATGTTTGTATGTTTGTATGTTCACGCATCACGTAAAAAATACTGGACCGATTGCGAGACAATTTTCACTGTTAGATAGTTTAGGGTTTGACTTAAAAACTGGGGTACTTTGTATCTTAATCCGACGTTTAGATTCCGAGCAATCGATAAAAATCTATTTGACGGCTGAACAAATTTTTAGAAATGTAATGTACTTTTAAAGTATATTTGGTCCTGGATGGAATAACACATATTGGCTACTATTAAATGAAATAACCACGCAGGCAAAGCTACAAAAAAAAACAATAAAAAAAAAAGTGTTTTGGAATTCAGACCAGGCTTCCAAGACACGGGCCTAGAGCCTAGTGTGGGTCCGCTGCCTATCAATATAGATCCATCTTATTTGGTTAATAAACTTATTATTATTATTATTACTATATGTACCGATGACACAAATGCTGTTGTTGGTAATTTAAAAATAAAGATATTTATTTTTCTACAATTAATAAGACACTACCTTAACAACGACAAAAATATAAATCTCGAATGAATTTGCTTACAAAAGAAAACTCTTTTTGAGATGGCAGGAACGTGTTTAAGCAATTACGCAATATATTGAAATTGACAGTTAACTCGTCTTGACTCGGCAAACCCTAGAAAGCCTTCTGACGATGTATGCTAGTAAATTCCTCATGACACGCGCTGGGTTGAGAAATAGATTGATCGGATCCAGCCTGGATTGAAAACCCTGACGAGAAAACTGATTGAATTCCCCAAATACGTATTTTTACTACTGAGTAACAAAAATCTGCTAACGAAATAACCCGGTAGGTATTCGTGGTTCGTGCTTCATTAGATTGTGCTGACTATGGCCACTGTTTAGTGTCTCTAGTTAGATTAATACAATCTAATCAGGACACTTACAGTTAAAGGGTAGACTTTTGACTGTAAGTGTCCTGATTAGACTGTCAAGTTGATCGAACCATAGGGTTTGATCGATTTGTTAGATAGATTCGCTTATTTTTCCTGGTTAGATGAAAGGATCTAACCAGGGACACTTTAATCGAGGGGTGAACGAATTGTAGGCGCAATGGAAAACCGCACATAACTTTGAAAAGTCATTGGTGCGGAGCCTTGTACCGAACCCAGTATCGTTGGATTCTAAGTTGCACTATTGAACCATTGGCAATGCGGCGTTCTATGGGAGGGGGCTATGTTCAACAGTGAACGTTCTCTGGCTGACGATGACGATGATGGGGATGCGCTCGTCATCCTAAGGCATTGGTTTTAAGAATATAATGCCCAGTAGTACCTTGCGTTTTGTTGATCCTATGGGTAATTAGCACTATGCATGTTCATAACAAATAGGTAGTTACCATGTGTTTTACTATTTGTTCTACCAATAGAACAAGCAGGACATTGCTATAAATTTCAAAGATTCACACATACGCGGTTCAAATTGTTATGCTGAGAGCTTTGGCCTCATTATACTCGTAATTCCAGTGGCTGGTCTTGAGTCATTAACTTAGACTGCAGTATGCAAATTGCACTTCATCTTTGGTCTTGGTACGATCATTAAGAGATTCTTGGGAGAATCATAAAACCACGGAATAAACTATTAGTAAACATAGTATGCTAACATTTACATAATGCAGTTTAATCACCAACTGCACTCAGTGTTGCTCATTATTTGAATTACTTTAAGGTTAGCTATCTACATCGTGAAAAAGAATTCGTTTTTAATAGAAAAAGTGATTTGAGTCCAAAATAGTATATCAATATTGTGAAGAGAACTTTTGATGTTGTTCAAGGAAAGCTCACATTATATAGACGTCATATCACAGAATTACGAAGACATAGGGCATGCCACGGTATGTCATTTACGAGTAAATAAACTTGGTTCTTGATATTCAGATTTTCTCGCCTCAAGCCTGGCTCAAAACGCCAAAAATTGAGCTTACAACAGCGTTGCTCCAGTGCACAACAGTTGTCAAGCTTCTTAGAGATGTTTTCATAATACACTAGTGGCGCCTCGCGGTTTCACCTTCGTAAACAATGATGAAAGTTGATGTTGATGAAAATGGATGATTATGATGATGAAAATTAGCATATGTGTTAATCTAAGATAATAAGGTATCTACATTCCAAATTTTATCGAAATTCATTCAGCCGTTTGAGCGTGAAGGAGTAACAAACATACATACATACAAAACTTTCGTCTTTTAATATTGTGTGTGGCTGAAACCAGGCAAACAGAAAAGTAAACAAGTACATCATCAAAGTAAGACAAAACATGACTGACCTGCCAAAAAACTAACTTTTTTTATAGCCAATGTTAATTGGGATGATGTAATAATTCAAACGATACCCCATACATCCAAATTTATTCAGGCATTTAAAAGTTAAGGTGGAACAAAGAAACTTTTTTTATTATTACGGATAGGTAATTTGACCACGATCTCACCTGATGGAAACCTATGATGTGGTCGAAGGTGTAGCACGCTTGCCTAGTTGATACCTATTCACTCTTGACTTGAACACACCTGGGTTATATTTTACCGGAAACAAATATAACCCATTATATTTGCCCTGCCCTGCCCTCGTCAGGGCAGGGCATTCCACTTGCAGTTTTTATAATAAATGAAGAAGCGTAGCGCTTCGTTCTTGTGCGAGGTATTTCAACCATAAAAGGGTGGCACTTTGCCGATCGTCTAGTTGTGCGGTGATGGAAAGGTGATGGGGGAATCAGATTGTGCAGTTCTTGTGCACACTCTCTCAGTGGTGTGTGTTTTTAGAGTGGTAAAAAAACAATTACCACTCTAAAACTGCTGGGAGGATTTTGATGCACCTTGTCAGTCTTAAGTTTATATGATGGGTGAAAATTGAGGATACTTTTTACCCCAAAAAAAGGATTCCTGCGGGATAGGGGTCTACATTTTGAAATTGAAGATATTTTGTATTTATTTTTGGAGGCTGTTCTGTATTCGTACTGAAGACAAAACTGTATTTTTTTTCATTTTTGTCTGTTTTTTGTCTGTCTGTCTGTACCTTGGACGCGCATCATGCCGAAACTACTAAATTAATTCAAATGAAACTTGGCACGATTTGAGTTCATACTACGAGGTAGAACATTAAATACTTTTCATCCCGAAAAATTCAAGGGTTCCCGCAAGAATAGGGATTGAAAGTTATTTCAACGCATACTTATCAGCTGAAACTAATGGATAGTCTTTGGTGCAACTTGGTACAGTCATAGTTTATATGATGGGTGAAAAATTGAGGGTACTTTTCATCCCGAAAAAATAAAGGGTTCCTGCAGGATAGAGGTCCAAATTCTGTACATTGAAGATCTTTTGTAGTTTTTTTGGAGTCTGTTATATATTTAATACTGAAGCCAAAACCGTTTTATTTTTGTCTTTCTGTCTGTCTGTCTGTATCCAGGCCGCACATCACGCCGAAACTACTGAATAAATTCAAATTAAACTTGGCATAATTTGAGTTCATACTACGAGGAAGGACATTGGATACTTTTCATCCCGATAAATTAAAGGCTCCCCGCATAATAGGGATTGAAAGTTATTTAAAAGAACACGTATCACGCTAACCCTACTGCACGGATTTTGATGCAACTTGGCACAGTCATAGTTTATATTGTAACGTCTCACTTCATTTCACGTTTGTTTTTATTCCGTTTAGTTGAGTTTTCACGTAGTGTCAACAAAATAAGTCCACTTTAACAATAAAATAACCAATGAAATAAACAGTCGATAATAAACAAAGAAATACGTAACTTTAAAATGTCTATGCCTTGTCAAGATTATAAATATTTCTTGTCTTTGAATTAGTATGTTCATTCTACACGTTATATACCTAATTTAGAATCTTAAGCAGAAATTTTACTAGGCCAATATGACTTGTTGCAAGCAAATTCTCATCGCAATATCGACTCCAACGCACCTTATCGAATGACTGTAATAACAAGTTTTGATTGAAACAGAATGGGTGGTCGTTACGCTGGTATTCCGAACGCAACCATCAAAGACAACACCAAAAAAGAGACTATTTAATCTGTGGTGATGAATAGTTCTTTTAGCTTCGTCATCTCTTGCTGGCTTGGATAACGGTTCGAAATCTTTTACGAGTAATTTTGGACAAAACACTAGAAAACGAGTAAATTTTATCTTCAAGTTTTAGTGGAAAAATCCCAATATTGGGTAAGTATTTAATGCATCGTGTGACTTATAAATTGCTCCTTGTAACTACTGGCTATCAGGCCGTAATACTTTGGTGGGAAAATTATATGTAACGCTTGTAAATCCACGAACTGATTGTTTTATATTTATCTATAATCTTGTGTGTAACTTTACTGTGCATCTTACGTGCCAGGCTTTTGATATTGGAGACCTGGATTGCAATATCGCCAGGTACAAATTTTAAATTTAATATTATTAAATTTAATATTATTTTTTAATATTGTTAATTTTACAATAAGGTCACTAGATGGCCCTACGAGCTCGCGAGGTCTACTGTTCGCAGGACTACTAGTATTATAAATCAGAGAAGTGTAGCCACTGTCGTAAATAGGCCAATCAGAACTTAGAGTTTTAAAAATGGATACTCTCTTATCGAGCGGAAAACTTCTTATGCGCGATGCAGAACTCCATACATTAGAACTGACAGTCCATACAAAACGTCATAAAATACATAAACTCTGAATCAGTTGATCCTAGACTAGTAGTTTATTTACAGAAGTGATAGGTCTCATCGACATCTTTAAAAAATAGGCATCAGCTAATAAAGTTATCGTACTAACATTCAATGGTGAACCGTGCTTCCTGTGTACAATTATTGTATCGTTCAAGGGTAATTCGGCGAACTGTATATACTTACATGAATGTGCATTATTGAAGCTCTGTTGCCCCGCGTGAACTTTACTGAGAGACGTAAACACATAACAAAAACACATTTTCTAAAGAAGTATTCAACTTTCTCGTTCATTTCATGGCAAAAAGAAAAAAAAAATGTGTCACCATTACAGCTGTTTCGGGTTTGCCAAGGTCATGTGTTTAAGTTGTTATAAGTAAAATTGAAAAATAGTTGTAGTAAATAGTTCTAAGGTGAATGACTAGATGGCGCCACTGGTTGTCGGCCTATTTCTGCATCGCGGTATCGTTTGGTTGCAACGTTATGTATGAGGTGTAGCCGCGAGGTTTGAATTTAGGTGGGATACAGAACATGGTGATACGGTACCACTTTGGTTTTATTTATATATCCGAGCATAATCGTGTGCTATTTAATGCTATTATACCCATTTTTTTAACTACGCAAAAATGAGGGTTGATAAAAAGAGTTTCACTAACTTAGATTTCTACAAAGTAACGTCTTATTCCATTGAATCTTATAAATATAATGTTCTACCCCCACTAATATAAAAATGTGATACATTGTCTGTTTCTTTGTTGGTTTGTTTGTTTGGGGAGCTTTCACGCGATTACGGCTTGGCCGAATTTAATGAGAATTTCTTTGTAGATCCTGTAAACCATAGAGACCACAAAATCCTTTTTTGTCCCCGAAAATTGTAATTGCGGGAAAACCTGCGGGGCGCAACTAGTAGGTACAATATAAAAGCAAAATACTACGCACCGATTATACACGAATTCTTAAAAAACTACTAAACCTATGGAACTGAAATTAGGCAGGTAGGTACAACGTAGATAGTTTATAGGTAGTAGACGTCAACCAAGAAAGGATTTTGTGACAGGGACGAATTAAGGGGTCTAATGGCAATTGAAATTTTATATGAAAAACTATGCTGTTTGCTGTTAGAGGCATGACATTTGGTATTTAGGTTAACATTGTAAAATAAATAAAGACCTTGATAAGTTTTTCGACAGGAAAAAATTAATGTGGTCCAAAAATGATTTGAAAATCAAATGCTTAAATGTTATCGGCTGAACGGATTTTGATGAAATTTTGTACATAGACTTTAGATCCTAAAATAGCATATAGAATACTTTTTATCATGATCTTTCTCCAAGCAGGTAAAATCGCGGGCTGCAGGTATATTATTTATATTATATCATAGATAGTGTCTTACCACTTATGGATCAAAAAGGAGGGTAAGCTAGAGCACCTTCAGGCTTATCAATGTAATGTTACGTATGTTTAGCTATTTTTAATAGTTTAGGAATTTAGCATATTTTAGTTATTTTAGCCCATTCCTGATTTCATTAGAAATTTAGTAATTGTGACCAAATTAGGAGCACTAACGTTGTATTTTTTTTATGTAGGTAGTATAATAATGTATATTTTAAAATAAATAAATACCTCTTTGTTATAATTTTTAGATTTTGTGAAAAAAACTTAACCATTGAAATTTTTACCTTAAACAAATATGTCTTTTCCACTTTTGAAATCACTTTTTGCTGTTTTTCTCTGAGTTTAGGCCAACTGCATGTATTGGCACAGAATAAATAATAGTACAAGGTATTGGTGACCTACAGCCATTGAATTAAATAAGTTTTTGAGATATAAACTAAAACAATATATTGTTATTATTCAAAATTGTAGCCCTGCAAACATTAAAGACAGTTTTTGTATGAGATACACATTTTAATTGTTATGTTTTTTGCACAGAATCTAAAAAATATAATAAAGTAGTTTTATTGTATTTTAAAGGGCCCATTATTATACTAGCTACACAAAAAAAAAAACAACGGTTGTGCTAATAGTTTGGTTATAATGACTAAATTTCTAATGAAATCTAGAGTTGGGATAAAAAACTAAAATATCTCGTAACTCCTAAACTATTCCAAATCACTGAGCATACATGTGGGCTAAATCGATAGGCCTGGCGGTGTTTTAGCTAATTTTAATCCATCAGTGTTAAAACATTCTGTATACAGTATGTCCCCAAAACAAAGGGTGGACACTCGGAGGCTTTCCATACAAAAATCAGATTCGTGATTTCTACGACATACTACACGCTAGCGAAAATATGTATGCACCCAGTTTGTATATGCTATAGAGCACTAGGGATGATGAACACAGCCAGTCATAGTGTTTGATGTTTGTGTAAAACTTGACTTCTCAAGATCGATAAAAATACAAAAGAAACATTACATACACTTTGGAATCCAAAATGGCGGACATATTTTATTTCTGTAAATATGATATGGGTGTAACTTAATTTTGAAGATTTCCTGGGGAGCATATTTTTTTATAATTCACTATTATAATAAAAGTCCGCCATCTTCGATTTCATCTCATTTTAATAATAAGCACTCGAAAAAAGCCAGAGAACGACACACTTATAACATTTTATTAAAATTAAATCATGTCCGCCATCTTCAATTTGAAATGGATGTCACTTTCGGTATAGGGACCACAAGAAATCTGAAAAACGATACCCACATCAATTTACTAAAAAAAACACGTCTGCCATCTTGGATTGGAAAATAGATATTTTTAAGCGCCCCTAGAAATCGAAATTGGTACTCTGCCAACCGGTAGCGGGCAGGAACAATTGGGCTTCCATGGCATACGGGTTGTCCCACTGTTTCATGTTTAGTACCAGTACGTATTACTATTATTTATTCTGTGGTACTAGTTGTATTTTGTTGTAGATAATAAACAATAACTTGTCCCATAGACCTATATGTTGTAATTTTATATAATCGTTTTAAACTCCCAAACTGTAAAATGTGCTACATTTTTGCATAGTCTCTATTTACTGGTATCACTCGCGTCAAAAACTGCCAAGAACCTGCTTCATATTTTGAAAGTGCTCAGTATTATTTTTTCTTGGCCTCCGGATAACAGTGTGTGTCCAACCTCCTTGATTACTGGTATCTCCTCGGGCGTCAAGCGATCTTTTTATGAAAAAAACAAGAATTGAAATTGTGAACAAAATTCGCGACGGTATGTAGGTACGATGGTAATAAGAAATTAGTGTTATAAGAGCAATAGTGTGTTTGTTCGTTCCACTTTCAATAGGAAACAAAGCGACGGATTTACATGTTTTTAACCCGACTGAGGGTTATGTGTTTGGACTGTATGTATGTTTGTACATTTCGACGACGGAAAATTGAGTTGCCCTCAAAAAAGTGACTATTCTTTGGTTACATCATTATAATCAGAAAAAAAACTGCGTCGTCCATGCTGGGTCTCGTATTTCTACGACGAAAACAAAATAACCAGATATTAACGACGTTATTATTATAGGCATTTAGTAATTAGAAAGCACTTACTGAATATAAACAGGATGTATTTTAAAAAACTAGTTTTCCCGCCTGCGACTTCGTCCACGCGGACTACTGTTTATCGCGAAAAAAAAAACACCTATGTTCTTCTAGGATATTAAAAACCAATGCAAAAGTAGGTATAGCACCATGTTAATGTGAATACTATTGTGTAATGTTGCAATTACAACTATCAAAGTAAAGTAATATATGTTAGTAAAAAGAAGCATTAAATTTATAAAAATACTAGCTGAGCTCCACAGTTTTACCCGCGTTCCTCAGAAATCACACATTTTCCGGGATAAAGAGAAGCCTATGTGTTGATCCAGGTTATAAGATACCTCCGTACCAAATTTCATCTAAATACGTTCAGCCGTTTAAGCGTGAAGAAGTAATAAACATACACACACACCCTTACCCCTTGCATACATACAAATTTTCGTATTTCTAATATTAGTGTGATTATTTTTGTGGGGGTATTTTTTTAACAATTTCACTTGTTTTGCATATGTATAGGTATTACGAGGACTAGATAATGAAATAGGCTCATCATGGTCTCCATCATAACCCACGCGGGTGAAGCTGCGGGCGCAGAATGAAAATCCTATCAAAACTATCTCGCCAAAAATAAATAAAAATAAAAGACACCTGTTTTAACGTCAAGCATACAAAAGGGGCTAGATGAGGCGAAATGAGATTTCACACGACACAATGAATATAAATAACCTAGCATAATTAAAATAACTAATTCATGCGACCAGAATGCCCAGGGCCTAGTCACCGTGATAAATGCTTACCTACCTATTTCTATTGTTCTCGTGGTACAGGCGTTTATCTTTTGTGAAAGTCTACACAATGAATTATTAGGTGTGGGTGCGCTATAGCAACATTTAAGTGTTGCATTTTTAAAAGTCTATTTAAATTTGATGTATCTACACTTAAAATAAAGCAATATGAACGAAAAAGTCGGCAAATTGAAGATAATTAAGAAAAATATGGTCTAGGGTACTTAAAATAAGCATTTTTTTTATTTGTGTCTGTCTGTGTTTGTTTGTTTGTTAGTTTGTCTGTATGTTTGTTCACGCATCACGTAAAATCTACTGAGCCGATTTCAATGCGGTTTTCACTGTTGGATAGCTTAGTGTTTGATTTAAAAAATGGTGTACTTGGTATCTCAATCCGATCAGTAGAAGACGAGCAATCGATAAAACTTTTTGACGGCTGAAGGAATTTTGATCAAATGTTGGTTTATTGGTATTTTAGATCTTGGAATAGTACTTATAGTACTTTAAAACCTAGAGTAATGACCACGCGTGCGAAGCCGCGGGTACAGCTAGTTTTACATAATTATTATAAAATCTCAGTTTGTAATGGTAAGTACGTATTCATACCTAAATGAATTTTCAAAATTATCTACGTAGTACCCGAAACAACTAACTGCATGCAGCGTAGAACAGCGCTGCACAACGCAGCGCAGCTTATGACGTTGTAATGTAGGGAATCTTATGGGAAATGACACTGCTGCACAGCGCTGCGCAACTACGCGCGTCACCGCATATCAAGCCACGCAGAGACAAACCGAATGCGTGAACGCAGCAGGCGGACTGGCAGGTATCACACGCATCCGATTTGACCCGGCATTGAACCTGAGCCTGAGTAAATCAGAGCTACTCATAAAATCTCCTGCAAAAGTTCATAGTTCATATTATATTATTGCCAACAAATATCAGTTACAGGTTCCAATACACAATTAAATATTAGTGATTTACATTAAAAATAATATAAAAATACATTAAATTCATCAGATTCAGCAAACAATAGTTACCAACACTTACTTTCAAAGGTCAGTGAAACAAAAATAAAAAATAAGTCATTCTAATAAAAACGTCAATTAAAAAATAATAATAATAGAATAAAAATAAAAACACTGTCACATTAATAATGTAATCATATCATTATAAAAAAAAAATGGAAAAAAAAATGTCTGCTCAACCAGCCATTTTTTGAGTTTCCTTTGCTTGAGCTAGAGGGAATCTCTAGCAAACTATTTTGACCCATAAACTATCAAACGCCAACAAATTGAACTTTTCAATCTCTTTTCATAGAAATCCTCGAACGAGAAAGGACGAGAATATTTTCAGGAACGTTAAATCACCGATGTAAGTCAGATAATGGTACCTACCAACGCGACTGTAATATTAATTTCGTTGAAATAGGAAATTCCTTGAAATTCCTTGATCAATTTTAACTTAATATTGCTTTGCCATTATTTCACGGTAAAAAATAATGTACATACTTACCTTTTTGCTGTGAAATTATCTCGATGTTGGAATTACGAATTTTTACATTTTTTATGTTCATAAAACTCGTTAGAAATAGTTTTGAAGTTCATTATTTTACTAAGTATCATTTTAACAGAAAATATTTTAAAAAAGTAACATAAGCAAGCAACGAAGCAAGCATCATTTTTACTATGATGATTGATATAGTTGGTTCACGGTTGTAGACGTTCTCTATCAAACGTCGTTGGAGCTCTAATAACCATCTCTTACTTCAAGACGTGGCTGTGTTATACTTGTTTAGGACATTGAATACTTTTACAATACGACATACACCAGGTAGGTACGTAACGACAACACTATGGTGAAGTTGGTAATGCCCTGCCTGATGAGCTAAGTGTCCCAGGTTTGAATCCTAGACAGGAAAACATTTGTGTGATGAGCATAAATGTTTGTTTTGAGTCTTGGATGTTTGTGCTGTGTGTATATGTGGTAGTCCATGCCACCCGCGTTACAGATAAAGTTAATGTGAAAAAGTTATTTAAAAAGTTATATTATTTATGTTGGCACTATAAAAAACGTAGGCCTCATTTATCTCTAGCTAGCGTTAAATCACAAAGCAATCAGCCGTATCTAATACGTGTGCAGGTCTCGTTACGGGTAACCAAATCGGAGAATCAAATCTGGGGTCCCTCCCCCAGTTGTAAGTCATTTTCGGTTGTATCTACGACATTCACTTAGCACATATATATCTTCTCTTGTGCAGTTTTGTGTCGATAAAAGCTGGCGCCGCTTTTGATTTGCAATGCATTTGTTTTAGTATGTGAGTGCGCTAGCTTTCAGTTACCAATCTAGAACAGGACCTCCTCATAGATACAAATCAGTTACTGAAAGCTGACACCATCACAGTACTAACACAAATCAGACTTCCATTATAGGTATAATGAAATAATACATAAAATAAACTAAATTTTTTAATAAAAACTGACTTCAAAATGAATAAAATAATCTTATGTGGGAAACAGTTAAGGAAGTCTGTGCCATTGATTTGGTTCAATTTAAGAAAATTAGGCACCAATACTTTTTTATAAGGTTATTTTATTTCCCTGTTAACTTGAATGGCGTGAACAATACATGAACATGCGATTACAGCAATCGTAAGGGACTTGCTGTTATCCATTGAAGAGTTCCTTTGTATCTCCGAAGGTCTTCATTAGATTTTCACCAAATTATATATACATGGGACTATACCTAAAACAAACCCTATTCTATAAAAAAAAAGTCGACCCACATTTGACGGAAATATCTTCTTAAAGTGGGTGAAAGTTAATAAAATTAAGTCATCCCCTAATTTTCCACTCTCAGAGGTGGAATATTTTCATGAAATTTAAATGGGACTACCCCTGAGGCATACCCTACCTAATAAAAAAATAATATAATATATAATATAATATATCCGGGACAACATACACCAATTACCAAGCCCCAAACTAGGATACCCTGTATTATGGGTACTAGATAACGGATAAAGATACAGTAGTACAGTAGTTTTGAAATCGATCCTCAATTGCCGCAGATATCGCGTAACATACATACAAAAATACATACGGGTCGAATTGAGAACGTACTCTTAAAGTTTGTTGAAAATATGGAAGTCTTTGAAACAAATGCATTTTTGTTAACTTTCACTAGGTATTTATTATTATTCGTAGCCTTTTACGACTAAGCGGCGGAACCGATCCAAGTGAAATTTAACAAGGTAGATCCATGAGGATATTGTGTGTACTGTGGTAATAGAGTTATGATGTCTGTAAGCACTATACTAGACTAAGTATATTTGGTTTAACTTTATACTCAGAAAAATATACACACGGGCAAAGGCACGGGTGCAGTTAGTGCTATTTAAAAAGTCAAACATACAAATGTCTGTTACCTATAATTGCCCCCTATTACAGAATATACAGTCATCGTCCTAAATGTCAGTGAATGTTTTGGAATTTCATATGTCAAGCTGTCAAATAGAACAATTTCTCGATAACTTTGTAAGGCATTTAAGACACCTTGACAATTGAAATTCCACGTGTCAAGTGGTGTCATAAAAGCATTTATGGCACTATTCTGAATATAGTAATAGGGGCATCTTCTATTTAACTATCTATCTATACTTCTAATAAAGCAATAAGAACGAAAAAGTCTGTGCAGAGAAAAAAAAAATGATCTAGGTTACTTCAAATTAGCTACTCAACAAGAATATAAATTTTTTTTAAATCATGTCTTTCTGTTTGTCTGTTTGTTTGTTTGTTTGTTTGTTTGTCTATCTGTATATTTGATCACGCATCACGTAAGAACTACTGAACAGATGCGGTTTTCACTGTTGGATAGCTTAGGGTTTGACTTAAAAAATGGTGTACTTGGTATCTCAATCCGATGAGTAGAAGCCGAGCAATCGATAAAAAACTTATTGACAGGTGATGGAATTTTGATCAAATGTTGGTATATTGGTATTTTCAGACTTCAAATAGCACATGGGGTACTTTTAACATTTAGAAATGATCAAGCGGGCAAAGGTAGTACTTATAATAAAGCAATAAGGATGAAAAAGTCAGTACAAAGAAGATAATTAGAAAAGCACAAATTAAAAGTTTATATAACCCTTGATCCCCCACCCCCCATTATAGCTAAGAAGCATATCGACACATCAGTTTTCAAAGATAAAAACCGCAAAATAATTGATCCATTTTGGAGGGATTCTATACGAGGGGTGGAGGAAAAGTTGAAAAAAAAAACATTTTCTCACCCCCCCCCCCCTCCTCCGATATAAGTAAGAACCATCTCGTTTACCCCAGCTTAGCTTTCAAACATAAAAAAACCGCAGCTAAATCGGTCCATTCTTTATAAAGCTACTATTCTCACCCCCTTTTCTCTCCCCCTCCCCCCCCCCCTCCCCCCTCTCCCCCCACCTCCCCCCCTCCCCCCTCTCCCCCATATAGCTAATAACCATCTCGATCACATCAGCTTACAAACAGAAAAACTCCATCAAAATCGGTTCATTCGTTTGGGAGCTACGATGCCACAGCCAGACACGCGCACACACACACACAGTGACACAGTGACACATAGACAACCTAAATATACCTTAAAAAAGGTCTAGGGTACTTAAAATAAGCTACTCAACAACAATGTAACATTTTCAAAAATCGTGTCTGTTTGTTTGTTTGCCTATATGTTTGTTCGCGCATCATGTAAAAACTACTGGACCGATTGCGATGTAGATTTCACTGTGGAATAACTTAGGGTTTGCATAAAAACTGGAGTATTTGGTTTATTAATCCGATGAGTAGAAGCCGAGCAATCGATAAAAAACTATTTCACGTTTGAACAAATTTTGAAGAAATGTAGTATATTGTACTTTATAGGTACTTTTGGTCCTGGAATAACACGTGTGGGCTACTTTTAAATCATTTGACTACGCGGGCAAAGCCGCGGGCACATCTAGTGTAAGGTTAAAACTTTTTGAAATAATCTTCTATACGTAAAGGCAATAGTAGTAGTGACATGGAATTCTAGTACGCTTTCTTTTAATATTCATTGGAAAAACAATCTAGATGAGACGAAGACGCTACACAGACGAGTAAAGCCAATAGCTTCACGTGTTTTGAATTTAAATGTATATACTGGCTTGAGATGGAATATATTAATATAACTAGCTGTATACGCGGCTTTGCACATTTGGTAATTTCTCTAGGTCAAAAGTAATCTATGTACTATTCCAAGACTAAAATACCAATATAACAACATTTGATCAAAATTCCTTCAGCCGTCATAAAGTTTACATCGATTGCTCGGCTTCTTCACATCTAATTGAGATACCAAGTACCCAGTTTTTAAGTCAATCCCTGTGCTATCCAACAGTGCAAGCCGCACCGCAATCGGTCTAGTAGTTTTTACGTGATGCGCGAAAAAACATACCGACAAACAGAGAGAACGTTTTTTTTAAATGATATTTTCTTGTTCAGTAGGTTTACCAATTGTTCAGTAATAGACCAGTTTATTTTAAATATCTTATTTGTACAGTTTTTTTTGCTACTTAAAGCTTTATTATAAAAGCATAGATAGAAATAGATATAAATAAAAATAACTAGAATTAAGGACTTAAACAACTGAAGGCAGGACGTTTGCCTGGTAAATACTGTAAGACTGTACTGTTTCCCAACCTGAGGTCCGCGAAGATGTCCACTTCTCTTCGCGAATAGATATCAATTTCAAAGCCGTATGCGTAAAATAAACAGTTCTTTTACATTGTGAGGCTACAGCTTGATGACTGGCATCTTCAGCTTTGGGTAGATATATCATTGAGCTTTGATTAGATTTGTGTCACAAGCATGTTGTTCCAGCATCTCACTTACATGTTCCTACCAATAGATTAAAATCAAGATGAATTTATATTACAAAGATGTCCGGGACGTTCGTCTATTACTCGTCTTATGGCACCAATCGTATTTCACACGCAATTCAAATATTTGCTCTTTGCATATTGGCAGGTTCTTGCCATTCAGATTACAGTAGAAAATCTAGTGCATTCAGCAGCTTCAGCATAACGCCCCACTAGCAAAAAAATAAAAAATGTGTGCCTAATATGAAAACGGCATTGCAACCGATCCAGTAGTTGTTACGTAATATGCCAACGTAGTTGGTCCTATTTGTTCAGCTATATATTGTAAATTTATTAATTATAGATAGCGGTGATAATTTTATCACTCAGTTCGTACCATACGCTAGTGACCTTGTTTTTTTAGACAATTATTTTGTGAGTTAGGTTATATGAAACTCAATCAAAAAGGTCACTGTAGAGCCGAATAATACGTAAACGGAAAGAGAAAAAAATACATCGAAGAAACCTATTTATAATTATAAAATACCCATTAAATGAGACCACTCTATAGGTAACGAAAACTTTAACTTTTCATGCATGGTCAATGAACATATATTTATCTAATAATTTACTAAACTAAAAATTTTAATCACTGACGTGGTTTGAACCAGCATCATTCCGTGGCTCTGCGCTTCACATGCCTTCACCAAGTTCGGCTACCGTGACAGGTACTACATGTTCAAATTTTTAGCTTAGAAAATTATTAGATACTAGCTTACCCGCCCGCGACTTCGTCCACGCGGACTACAGTTTATCGCGAAAAAAGGTCCTACTTACGTTCTTCTAGGATATTAAAAACCAATGCAAAAGTAGACTTAGAATTCTTGGTTATGGCCTCCATGGCTTGTTGACTTAATCTGTGGCACCAACGCTCTTGATGATTTTTGACGGACTTGTTATTTCGTTTCCATGGCAACCGTTCCTTACAGCGAGTTTCAACATGTTCTAGTTTTCCCGTGGAAAATTCCACGGAATTGGTGAAATTTTCCGGAATAAAAAGTATCCTATGTTTTATTCTATGGTATAAGTTATCTCTATTCCAAATTTCATAGAAATCCGTCCAGGGGTTATCGCGTGAAAGCTCCCCAAACAAACAAATAAACAAACAAACAGACAACGTTTCACTTTTATATATTGGTATGGATGTTCTAGCTATGCAGGCGTTAATGCTAAAATAATATAAACAAATGAACCTTTTTTTTGATCTTCTATGTATTGTTCATAAATATCTCTAAGTGTGTCTAACTATCAGCTGTGTAGTATAGATAGATAATAGTGACTGAATAAAATGTCAGTATATATACAGAAGGACATACGGAAATGGCGAACAAGTTCCTTGTTTGACTACGGAACCCCTAAAACACGTTTGTCCCAAATGTCAAAATCTATTCCGGTAACACAACACTAACAACGCCTGCCTAATGAATATGCAATATGGGTGCCTATCGCTTTAGCTATTTCATTACTATCCCTGACACGTCACGTTCCTATTATTTCAATTTGTGCAAAGCCAGTGATGATGAAAAGTATACCGTGTGTTATTCCAAGACCTAAAATATCTGCGTCTGCATGTCAATTGTTTCTGCGCGAAGAAGTAACAAACACTCACACACACAAACACACACTCACTCACATACTTTTATCCCAGCAAAAAAGCCACGTGGCAAAGCCACGATAAATAATTATTATGTTAGTATAATCTGTTTATTATATTGGTATAATCTGTATTATACTTATATCTAAGGAATCAGGAATTGCGTGACGCTCCACTATATTTACTGCTGCCCCCTCAGCATATCCCACAATCCTATAAATTTTATACAATGTTATCTTTAGAATAAGTATTCTTCCTTCCCAAGCATAAAATGTTCTACCTAAATTCCTAAGTCACCTTAAATCTGCTCTACGCATAGTCAATTCGACAGATCCTCGCTCCATCCCAGGCCAATTAAATGGTTGAGACAAGTACTCTTTTTATTATGACTGATAGCATTGTACTAGTAAGTACTCCATACTCCTAATATGTATACTCGTACTGGTCACGTTATAGCGACTAATACAGTGAAACAATCTAAAGGGTTGGGTAATCATAATAAAGTTCGGCTGATCTTGTTTGTGGAGACGTGATGAGCCGCACCTACTCGGTCGACCTGATTGGGCTCTAGCACTAACTCAAAAGGTTAAAACATCTCTCTTTTACCATTTTGTTATTTTGTAAGGCTTTAGATTCCAAGAATTAGAATTCGATATTGAAGCTAAAGTTCCAAGTTATCCATGTGGCCGTGTTGGGAAATCTTGTACATGAAAAACATATTATTAATTAGGTCAAATAACATAAAAAAGCGGCTGGAACAGAATAGGTGAAGGGAGCTGAAGACCGATTTCAGTGGCGTGCGTTAGGAGAGGCCTGCGTTTACAAGCGGACAGATATAGGCTGATGATGATGATGACGATGATGAACATATAAAAACAAACAAAAATACCAACCTGAACACAGTCAAATTTGCACAATACTGCTTGGCGGTTATCCGGCTGGTGTTGTACTTCGCCAGGCGGACTCTTTCAGAAGAGGCCTCTCCACTACAAAAATATTTATTGTTGGAACGCTAGCGTTTTACCCTATTTCACCTGGAGTCAATAGTGACTAGACGTGGCATATTAAGGTGGGTTATCAAGTCTGGAATAGAACTAGCTCTAAATTGGAATATAAAATGGAATAGAACTAGCGCTAGAACAAAGATAACTTCCGAAACACCCCCAAATAGGCTTGGCAACAGATTTTTCACTTGAGTGTAGTTTTCAGATTATAACTACCATTAGAACTACTGTTTGTTTGTTTGACGTATGAGCTAGTGCTGCCCTCTGGTGTCAGAGTTTGTCAGGCCACTCGACGCCTCTGACATGGCTTAACGACTGCTATTAATTAATAACAGCTGGGACCGACAGCTTATCATGTCCTCCGAAGCAAGGAGCGATGGGAAACCGCATAACTCTGAAAAGTCATTGGTGCGGAGCCTAGGATTGAACCCGGTATCGTTGGATTCTAAGTTGCACTATTGAACCCTTAGGCTACCACCGCTCTATTAGAACTACTGTAGGACATACATTTTATGTGTATTTTTACCACTTTAAATTATGGCATCATCAAACTCAAGGAACCGTAAAATCGTATAATCCGAGCATCATTAATCCGGGTTAATTTATTGTGACTATTAAATTGTCGGCAAGTAACAGTTGGTGCTCTATGGGAATGAAAACTCTGAAACTACACAAGTGTAGAATTGCGAAGCTCCGACGAGAGTACTGGAAACTGAAAGTTTCCCTCAGTCGCGCGCAAACCACGTAGAGGTCTGGACGCGGACCAAGGACCTTTCGCCGCGATCGAAATAACGAAAGTTGTAACTACAAAGTTACTGAGTGAAAATCACAACAATGATAAATTTTAACAATACTGTTATGAGACGTTGAATAGTGAAGTGACATTAATGATTTTGAAACTGGTAAAAAAAAAACGTAGTATTTAGTTTTTGGCATTACAAACAAGTCAAACCACATACAAACTACATATTTTGACTACAATGTCATTATAAAAATAATAAAATGATTTCATGAAACACCAAATGAATTGAACAAGTAATAAACCATTTAGCAAATAAACTATCTCCATCCACGAAAACATAGTCCTTCGTCACCAGCAATAAGCAAATAAACTTTCCTTGCCTTTAAAGCTTCTCGGAAGATCTATCTGCAGTAACTATATTAATAAAAAGTGTAGTAAAATGTCTGAATTCGTCGTGAATAGTTCTAACGCGTCAAAACTATGAATTATGGCGCTTTCCAACTATAAACACAGATTTATCTAATAATAACCATATTTCTAAATCGAATAGCTTTTGAATAACACTTGGGTGTATAAATTTTAGTATTTGAATGTTTATAAGATGCATTAAATGCTGCGAGCGGTTTGAAGCATTCGCATTTTTGTATAAGGCCTGGTTTTACATCTGACACACAAAATTGCAAATAATCATGCCGTGGTAGGAAGCCACTACTCTCATCTCAAAGAAATAACTACGCGGGAAAAGCTGCAGTCACAGCTAGTGTGATATAAATGAGTGAAAGATGAATACTTGATAAACAATCTGTAGAACAGAAACGACGCAATGATTTATCATTTGATCGTTTCGTTTCGCATGAATCATTTGTATTTTTAACCCCCGAACTCCATATGTTATATGTTTAGGGTGTGTATCACTGTATGTATCATTGTATGTATCCATGTGTCTGTCTGTGGCATCGTAGCTCCCAAACGAATGAATCGATTTTGATGCGTTTTTTCATATTGGCAAGCTGATGTGATCGAGATGGTTCTTAGTACGAGTAATAATGCGGGGTAATAATTACAATTCCACACCAATTACCTAGCCCTAAACTAGGATACCCTGTACTATGGGCACTAGATAACGGATATACATACATACATACGAATATTACATCCATGACTCGGAAACTTGCTCATCACAAAAATGATTGCACCTTGCAGGATTCGAACCCGCGATTTGATTTCGTACCTTGGGTCTCTAGCCACTAGACCAACCGGTCATCACTGGTATGACTGGTAGTTTTTTTTTTATAGCATTAATTCCTCTATGTTGTATGAAGTATTCCCATCATATCAATCAGGCAAATCAAAATATACTTACCCATCAATTATAGCGCAGAATATTTGTTTATAATAAATAGTCCAAAACTAATTTTCGCTCAGACCATTTATTAGAAATTTAACTTTTAGGTAATCAAACTGTTGTAAACAATAAACAACAATTAATGCGGGCAGTTTTCTAATCAATGAGATTTCTAAAAAGTTTTATGCTGTGTATATTGTTTCAATTTAATGTTCTTCGGAAAATATAACTAAACACTATTTAATTAGTTTTGAATAAACGATCAGATCAGAATTATTAAGTACTGCATTAATGTTAATTCATGCAGTCGATTCATGCCCCTGGTGACAGAGATCGTCAGGCCACCCAAGGGCATCCGACGTGGCTTAACGACTGCTACCAGTTGTGTGTAGCCGGGACCGACGGCTGAACGTACCGAAGCACGGAGCGATCAGGCTAGTCATTGGGAAAAATATGAAGCTTTGCCCTACAAATGGTGGTGTAGAAGATGATTTGATTTGTATTGCTTAGTTATGGGTCTTTACGAAAAAAACAAATTTTCGACTTATAGGGGTGGGAGCGTTAGGCACCATCTTGAATTGAAGGGGCCAAAATTTTCGAAAATTGAAGGTCATGCTCAGTTTTTCAGCAAAAATCACCTAATTTTGTATGAAAAACTGAGCTTGACCTTTTATTTTCAATAAAATTGAAAGTTCCTGAAACATGTGTAAGTTTATTTTATTATTTACGGAGCTTACATTCAAAATTTCGACTGTCTAATGTCAACAGCAACAGTGTCTTCAAATTAGAGGCAAAAAAATTACCCCATTTTAAACACCTTGAAATGCTTATTTTTTCATTAATCTTTTCTTATACGTTGTTACCTCTTTATAAACACACTCTCCAAATATAAAGTCTCTACATTCAGCGGTTAAGAATATACGTTGTTCCGGCATTGGACCATTTTTAGTACAGATGTTTTTTTCGCTTCTTGTAACTTTTTACCTATGAGACTTACAGAACAACTGTGAATCCAAAAAATGTTGCAAATATTGTCTTCTTTATACATTTAGAAAAAAAAATGGCCCCTTCAATTTAAGATGGCGGCTAACGCTCCCACCCCCAAGGTCGAAAACTTGGATTTTTCATCAGAGTCTAGACCCAAACAACATAATTATGTGAAAATCATTACTACACTACCTTTTGCAAGACAAATTTCTCTACTTACTGGCCTAGATGGCAAATCTACAGAACTTATCAACCAACTATCTATTATCTTCTTAGAACTTATCAAACGTCAATGGCCAAGGATGGAACCCAGTGTCATTGGATTGGCTCTGTAGCTTATGCTTGATCACAAATAGATAGTATTGATTGGAGTTTGGAGGAACATATATGTATATGGGTGGAATTAAGAGACGGGACAGTAAGGGCAGGTACCTTATTAACCTTTATAGTTACAGGAAAACTTTCTTAAGAGACCATCCATAACTTTTTGAGATATTCTGAACTGCATTCAGAGATTTAAAAAAAATATATCCCTGTATATATATATATATATATATATATATTATACACAGGGTGATTACTTATATATATTTATATATATATATATAAGTAAAATAAATTAAGTCCAGGAAAGTAAACTGGAAAAAAAATTAGATTATAAAGCACATCAAGGAATGTGGTATGAGCAGTCTTGTAGATCAGTTTTTAAATTAGAGCGATGGTGGCCTAATGGTTCTATAGTGCAATTTAGAATCCAACGGTACCGGGTTCAAAACCTAGGCTCCCGCACCAATGACTTTTCTCATTTATGTGCGGTTTTCCATCGCTCCGTGCTTCGGAGGGCACGTTAAGCTGTCGGTCCCGGCTGTTATTGGTTAATAGCAGTCGTTAAGCCATGTCAGAGGCCCTCGGGCGGCCTGACAAACTCTGACATCAGAGGCCAGCACTACCTCATACGACAAACAAACAACAAACAAACAGTTTTTAAATTATAGTCTTACGAGAATTCCCACGTTAGCTATTAGGCAACTTCGAAGAGCATAGACTCAGAATACTCACCCATACGAGATCATTACTCTCGCAGACATAAGTACACACAAATAATATATTATTTCCACTTCTGTACGAGCAAAGGTCGTTCAAAGACTTTGCGATTCTTATAACATTGAAAATAACGAAACGCAGTATTTTATAAAATGTTTGAAAACGTAGACCTGTACAAATATTTACGTAAATTTTATACCTACGGAAAAAAACATAAATAAACACATCCATCATAAAATCCGTACCTAACGTAATGATGATCCGTAAAATATGATGTTTGCGAAGAGTTCGTATTTAATCTGTCAGACATTAACATTCAGTTTCAATGCCCTTTGGAGCTTGCTTCTACTGCGTGGGATCTAGAACAGTTAAACAAATAAAAAACATACTGATTAATGACGTTATATTAAAAAGAGGACATCATTGATACTGATCCGCTAATAATTTATGAAAGGTTATCTGCACTCTAACGTTTACATTTTTTGCTTTTTATTTTTGTCAGACACTATTACAATTTGACGTCGTGGCAGGGCGGTCGCACTCCGCAACAAGTACAAATATTATACCTAAACTTCGGGGCCGTAATTTGGGGTTCATTCAGTAGTGTCAAGCGAGCGCTCGATGAGTCGCGCGCCGTGTGCTTAACGATAAAGTACCTACTTACGTAAACTTATGTAAAGTTTTTGTCATATTTTATTCTTTTCTTAATTATGAATACCAAGGAGAAACCTACAAGGTACTGCATAGCATTCGGTCTGACAAATCTCGTAAAATAACTACATACCGACATTTTATTACGTAGGTAGCCATTTCTTTTTCATTCTTTATTAAGCATCGAAGTCAGATACACTTTGATGAATAAAAGGTACCTAACCTTTTATTCATCAAAGTATAACCTATTATGATATAATCAAATAATGAGGTACTACGACTAGGTCTATTCTGATAAGAATGTCACTATATGTGGTTAATAGAACTATCAACATTTATAACAATAAGTAATAAAATAATACATTTTTACATAATTGTTAATTCGGTTATAATATCTAAGTCATATTATATCACAGAATAATTACTAGCACAAGTACCTTGTCATATCTTGATACAACCCTACCGAGAGTAAAAGTGACAGAGCGATTCTGAAACGGTTACTGAGCAATGGAAGCTCTCGCGCGTTGTGATACGGTACATTCTGGCCTGCACGCAATGGGTGAGCGCCTTCTAGGTAAATATAATTGAAAGCTCGCAGCGCTGTGCGAGTTAAATTGCACTTTATTGCGTTGTAGCGAGAGTTGCTATGTATTTAAATGACTTTACTCAGTTATCTTTCTGTACTTGTACTATTATTTATTCTGTGGTCATGGCGTGATATCAACAAATGTGAGCATGCGAGCCACAACAATACACACAAACAAAAAAACGCACAATGAAAAATCCAGACTGCAGATAATTAAATGGTTTTATTGTTAATATGATAACGAAATAAAAGCTAAAAAATAAAAGCGTGGCGTGAATCGAATTTTTAATACTCAGGTTGCGCTACGCACCACGATTTTATTTTATTTTTTAGCTACATTATCTTAAATACAATAAAACCGTTTAAATTAAAATAGTTTTTAATAGTTTTCCAGTTTTTAGGTTTTTTTTAGTTATTTCCAAAGTGTACAAGGTATGTCTACTTGTCAAGATATTTCAGTTGGTACCACATTAAAATGAATAGAAATAAAATAATCTTCCATTTTGTGGCAGCGGCCATCTTAAATTTACAATGATACTGAATGTATATAATTGTATTGACATCAGAACTTAGGAAATTTCAGATCAAACGTACAACAGGAAGGGGGTAAAATTTTAATTACTTTGGTTGGAACAGCAGATTTATTAAGGGCTGCTGGCCCATGATAAACAGATATGAGATATGGCGTTTTAGAATGAGGATAAACCATATTTCATTTGTGGTTCAGTTTCTTCACGCTAGAAGTTGGGAATAAAGAAATGTATTGATTTCAAGAAAGACTAATCCTACAGTTTATAAGCGAGTTTTTGATTTATTTACGTAACTACTGGTTTATAATAATGATGTATTCACCACGTTAGGCCTTCTTAGACACAAATTCCAAAGTGTTTGTACCGAAAACAAAGCCAGGGACCGACATTTTTGATAAAAATGAAATTCAGCACACAGATAAACATTATCAGTTGCTACAGTACCACCAACTTATTTGTGAACTGAATGGTAGCTTGAATATCTACTACTCATGATAAAAAACTTATAATAAATACTTATAATATAGCAATAACTAACAAAAAGTCTGTAAAAACAAGATATTTAAAAAAAAAACTAGTAGTCTTATAATAAGCAGTAGCTTTTCTTGTTCAGTAGAACAAGAATATACTTAACATTGTCTGTCTGTTTGTCTGTATTTTGTACTTTATACATGAGCGATGGTGGCCTAACGGTTCTATAGTGCAATTTAGAATCCAACGATACCGGGTTCAAAACCTAGGCTCCGCACCAGTTCCGAGTTATGTGCGCTTTTCCATCGCTCCGTGCTTCGGAGGGCACGTTAAGTTGTCGGTCCCGGCTGTTATTGATTAATAGCAGTCGTTAAGCCATGTCAGAGGCCCTCGGGCGGCTTGATAAACTCTGACACCAGAGGCCAGCACTACCTCAAACGACAAACAAACAAACAACTTTATACATTTGGTCATGAAACAACACATAGGTTACTTTTAACCCAGAGAAATGGGCACGCGAGCAAAGCCGAGAGCGCCCCGCTTAGATTCAGCAAAATTGATATTTTTGTTATCTTTATTCGATACTAGCTTACTTGCGCGACTTCGTCCGTGCGGACTACAGTTTATCGCAAAAAAAGCATCCTATGTTCTTCTAGGATATTAAAAACCAATGCAAAGGTAGGTATAGCCTAAACGCTTTTGATCTTTTTGACAGACTTGTTATTTTGTTTCCATGGCAACTGTTCCTTACAGCGAGTAATCAACATTTTCGAGTATTCCCATAGAAACTTAAAAATTTCCAGGATAAATAGTATCCGCTGTTTTATCTCCATTCCTAATTTCATTAAAATCCGTCCAGCCGTTATCGCGTGAAAGCTCCCCAAACAAACAAACAAACAAACAGACAAAGTTTCACTTTTATATATTAGTATGGATAGCTTGCAATTTGTACGTGGCGTAGACGTTTCACGACAAACAAATGGCCGTGCGTCCCGACATATTCCCACCCGTTTTTATCATCAAAATGTTTGTCAAGGAGTGGATCTGCCCGTGTTTATGTTCGCAGATAAATATAATTTGGTATACTTCAAGACGAGAGTGAATAATTTTTTATCATTTAGGAAAATGACTTTTTTATTTCGTGTAAATTGTACTCCATTGTCGAACAAATCGGGAAGCGGTACATAACATGATCATAAATTAAACTGACAAGATAAAGTTTGATATTTGATCCTTGTAGGTACATATACTTAGGTATATATTGAAAGTCTTCATACAGCCTAAAATTCTTTTCAAAGTAACAAAGACAAATACGATACTTACTGAAAAATCCGCATGTTTTGTACAAATTCAACGGATTAAATATTTCAGCCAAACTTCACAGCTCAGTTGTTATGAATTAATTTGTTGATGTAAATTGGTTTTAATTTATCTGTTACAATCCGTACAACAAATTAATTGTATTATTTGTAATGAAAACAAAATGTTCATAATTATATTTTATTTCTCGATAACTATGAGAAATTTAAGAGAAAAATTGTAGTAGCTTACTATATTTATTTAACAATAAAATCTAATGTAATTTCAAATTATATTATTATTCATCATAAACATCACTAAACAGCTTATTCCGCTCATAAAATGGCATAAACTTCCATTTTTCGCCATTTATCGATGGTTTGTGTAATTTGGGCCATTATTCGCTATGAACATTCGGCCATGTAACGTGACGAGTCAAGATATCTGAGTGAATTTTGTTCGTGTATGTTCGTGAATTGGCGTAATTTGCCGAACAATTCCACAACGGCATGGCTGGCCCAGGCACTGAGCTCTATGCTATGATATGCTATACTAGTATAATAATGCAGTTGTCTAAGGGTCCAGGTCTTACCAGCATGCTTCTCTATGTCATCGACCGACCAATATATATAGCAGTTAACGTTTCACTTATTCATAGGTATTTATCAGCATCATCATGTCAGCCCCTAGAAGTCCACTGCTGAACATAGGCCTCCCCCAAAGAGCGCCATGACGGGCGATCTTGTGCCACCTCCATATATATTTATATTTATATAAAAATAATATTTTATATTTTATCATATAGTCGCGGGCGAAAGCTAATTATTAATATAAGTCACAGTAAAAAAATAATATTTAGGATGCGTGAGAACATAAAAAATAAAAAAGGGGCTGCACATTGCATGCCACGTCCCAGATAACCTTGGACTTCATTATTACCATGCCAACATATTTAATTACCTGAAAACGTGTAAAACTCGCGTTTTATGTTGACCGGGTATCAAAGACGCCTGGCCAGATTTAAAAACTTCCACCAATTTAGATGTTGTTTACGAAACGTGCTCATTAAAATTAAACTTTGATGAATTTATTTGCTAAATATCAGAATTAATATTTTTATATTAATCTACCATCCTGTTAATTAATTTTCAAGAGTATTACATCGTTATGTAACGCTGTTTGCGTTTATTAAAATCTCGTCCATGTAAGTGGGACTATTTTAAAATAAAAGTGAGATATTGGCAGCTTTGTACCTAGATATGTACCTAACTAGATAAAAAAGAAGAAAAACAGCTAAAGCGACTTTTACAGGGGTACCAATGCATGCTAAGAGCACCATGGCATAGCATGAGATGGTGGATGGTTTGTTGAAAGTGTGCTGTACTTTTGTTCTGTACTTGTGTGAGAAAACAAGATACTCGTAAATCTGGGTATGGTGTATAATTTGTGAGTTACAAACTTGAATACCTGCATAAGCTTTATAAATGTTTTTTTTATTGCTATTGGTTTTCTGTATTATAATAAATACATTTTATAACGTATATAATATCATGTTTTTATTAGTCCAATAACTTTGCCAGGTGGGTAGGTAGTAGTAATATTGTAACTTGTCGCTTTTCGTAAAATTTCAGACAATTAATGTTGGAAACAGTCATTAACATTTTTTTTGAGATTCGATGATGAAACAAGTAGCAAATGTAAAAAACTAATCTTATAACCCCGTGTTTTTTTTTTAAATTTTGTCAATGTAATCTGAAAAACGCATCGAGCCATAGAGTTGTGAGTTACCCTTAAAGTTTCATCCGGGTAGCTAATAGGAAAATTCTCGAAGAGTGGCAAGATTCCACCCGGAACGACAAACAGATAAACAAGAAGGGGGCATAATGAAAACTTGGTAAAATCTGTTACTTCACAATCCTTCACTATGCATGGTCCGACACGCACTTGGCCAGTTGTTTTTTCGTGTTCTATAAAGTGTTTAGGTATAATTTATTTTGGTTCAAAACTGTAACAAGTTTATTATGCTATATATTTCGGAATTTGTGAGCATTGATATTTGAATGGCATATTTGTAAAGAAGCCAATCGAACCTATTATATTTAATGATTCCGTTTCCTGTATGTCTGGATTACATTTCTGTTTGAGTATACTGAAAGACTTAATGGCGCCTATTTTTGGACAGCTTTGGAATGAGAAAAAATCCGTATAAAGATTTTACGTAATAAAACTTTATTATCAGTCTGTAGGTACGAATACACATGCTAAGGTAAAGCCGTTTAGTCTTAGATAAGGTTCTTTATAATACTGATTTATCTTCAAGGGCTGCCCTACGCCCATTTAAATATTTCATTATTTACTTAGGCATTTTCTCAAGCTTTTTTTAATAGTCTTCTATTCGTATTGTGAGACAGTTTTAATTCTGTATGAACCTTAAAGTCTGAAGGGCAGCTCCAAATTTTCATACAAAGGGAAAACTTTTCTGCCCCTTTAATTGTTCACAGTTTATGATATTTTTTGGAAACATCGGAGATGTTATCAATATTGAAGTTTATAGCTTTTTATTTTTATCATATTTTGTAAAGAATTTGAATTTAATCGAGTATTAAATACAGATATTTAGATTTTTTACTGGGTAGAGGTATTTGTACTAGTGATATCAATAATGGTGTACTCACCAGTAATAAAATTAACATTTGTGGAACATGGATTAAGAAAATTATTGTATACCTACTTAGCTTAATATTTGAATAAAATAATACAAGGCTAAGGTTAAAAAATACTATTTTGTTCCTGCTTTTTATCTCTTACTTGCCTTACCTTCTGTATGTATGTCGTAATTTTAGCCTACATTACGATGACGATTGATTCAATTCAATTCATATGAAAATGTGTGTTAAAATCTGTGAATTCACTGTCACTTGTTTTTCGTTTTCTATAAAGTGTTTAGGTATAATTTATTTTAAGGTTCAAAAGTTTAACAAGTTTATTATGCTATCTATTTCAAAATTTGTAAGCATTGATATTTGAATGGCATATTTGTAAAGAAGCCAATCGATCCTATTATATTTAATGATTCTGTTTCCTGTATGTCTGGATTACATTTCTGTTTGAGTATACTGAAAGATTTAATGGCGCCTATTCTTGGACAGCTTTGGAATGAGAAAAATTTCGTATAAAGCTTAGTGATTTTAGTTGAATAAAGTTTATCATTCTGAGGTACACATAACAACGTAAAGGTGTCCAGTCTTAGATAAAGTTCTTATTAACACAGATTCATCTTCAAAGGCCCATCTATTTTGTATTTTTTTTTGCATTTTCTATATCTTTTTTAACTGTATTTTTTTCGTATTGTAAGACAGTTTTAATTCTGTTTGAACCTTAATGAGCTCATCAAAGTCCTGTGGTCAATGTAGAAAGATTTCACACTGAGTATTACAATTTGTTCAACTACTTTGCGGAAATATGTATACATAACCAAAATGCTTTTAACAAAAAAAAATATACTCTGTACACATTATGTAATGTACATACATAGTCCAAGAAGTGCATATTCCAGGTCATGACTCTTTTATATATATAAATTTATGAGTATGAATGGAACAGTAAGTAAATATAAATGTACAGTAAATTTTATATTTGTACGATTGTAATGAAAGCTTCTGATTAAAAAACTAATTCATGTTCAGAATGGAGTATTGATTTTGACACATAAAATCCATCAATTTTGCAGAAGATGGAGGCTTAGTACACAATTATGCTCTTGAGGGAAGCTTTAATCTCTAATGAAGGCTTGTCAAGGCATTTGACAACAAGTGAACACATAATAAATAATTATAGAAGAAAGGTAACGTCAGCTAGATAAATAAAATAGATCCACTCACGTGACCGCAATAAAACAAAAATTTAAACTTGAATTGATAAGAAAACAATGGCTTTTGCTGAACCACGCAGGGCAATAAATGAAAAGTAATTGTGCATTGGCACAATGCACAATTTGCCATTGCAATTTTTTTTGTGCATTGTGCATTGTTATTGAACAAGCACAAATAAAAAAAATACATAGCCTATAATGTTTTCTTTATTCCTGTATACCCCTAGTTTGCCACAGGGATGGCCAGTGCCACACTAAATCGCTTCTCTGGCCACCAAGGTGGCCAACGCTACTGATATTTTTTCCTGTATGCCCCCTTGTTAGTTAAAGAAAGTCTAAATGGAAACAGTTTTTAAAGCATTCAGTACAATTTAAAATTAAAATGCCACGCGGCTTACTGTTAACAAACAGCCTTTGTGCAAAATGCAGTCAAGGCCACAAAGAAAATAATTCTTGAATTGGAAGATTGGCGTTATTCGTAACTTTTTAGTATTATTTGCTAGCGTTTTTTTAAATAATTTAATAATTAGGTAAGTACATATATAATGCTTTGACCTAAGCTAATGACAATGAACTAATTAAATAATCATTATATTGATGGTGTTAGCCATCACGGCAGCAGCAATAACATAGGGGGTGGCATATGGAACTAATTTAGTGGCGTTGGCCACCCCAGTGGCAAATATGGGGAGTGGCATCTGAAACTAATTTAGTAGCGTTGGCCAGTGCTGTGGCATATGAAGCTAATGTAGTGACGTTGGCCACCCCGGTGGCAAACATGGGGGAGGGGTGGCATATGAAACTAATTTAGTTGCGTTGGCTACCCAGGTGGCAAACAAGCAGATGACATACAGGAATAAAGGAATAAGTACACCGCAGTAGTTAACTACTTTCTCTGAGGGCCTAACTGATAAAAAATTGACATGCATCAATAATTGTTTTGAGCAGTAATACTATTATTACTTTTTTTATAAGAAAGTGGGTAAGTCACAATGAAACGGCCACGGAAATAGAGCGTTCATGTTTTATTGTTAGAATAGTAAAAAACAATATTATAGAAAAAGATTTCAATCTGGCTGGTTTACTAGCTCTTGGTGGAGTTATAAAAATGCTTTTAAATGTTTATAGACACATCCAAATGGATCGCCTTTCAGGTTACCGACTAGATTAAAAGTACTTAAAGCATGAAATATAGCTACCTCATATAAAAGGTTTTTTTTATTGTAGTAGAACAGTACACTGTTGTTGAACATTTTATTGACAGTCTTGTACCAGTGTAAGATTGTAGATCCAGATTAAAATGGTAGGTAAGTATTGTAATTTTAGATCTTGCTGGCCTGGAGCCTAGTCTGTGGTCAATATGGCATCGGCAAGCAACAATATTGTTGGTGTTTCTCACAGTTTGATGGCGTTTACGCAAAAAATTGTACAATGAAAGAGTGATGTGACAAAAATAATGCGAATTTAGCGTGACTCGTCTGTTTGCAAACTTCTTTTGAAAACTAGGTGGGTTAGTTAATTGTGTCTTTTTTTGTCACATGATCACCTTGTATGAATGGCTAAAGCAATCAGCCAGCAAGTTCATTGAATGTTATACGGCTAGTTGAATGCCACCATTCAATGAAAAGCCTAAGCAGTTAATTAAATGCCAGATTAAGCTATCTGCCTGCGACATATACATCAAAATCAGAGAAAGTAGGTAAAAACATTACACTCCTTTTTTGGGCAGTCGTGTAATAAGGAAGAATAATCGGCTGAATTATCGCTTAGAGTGATTTCTTTCAGACTACTGTTACATAAAAAATAGCAGTAGGAAAATAACAGTATGCATATCCACTTTGGGGTATGGAGGCTCGCTTCCCTCGCCACCTCCCTACGCTACGTTCAGGTCTCGTGTATAATGAAAATAATACAAAAAAAAAAAGTCTATTAGTGGGACCTCATACAATAAAATACACAAAACCACAATTAAAAAAAAAGTTCACTAACTTACTACTGTTTTTTTTAAAATTGTTTTTGTCTGTTTGTCCCACCGCTACTTGACCGATTGGAATACGACCAGTGTTAGTAGTAGTAGTAGTAGTAGTGCTTAGGTTTCATCTTAAAATCTGGTATACTTTGTATTTCTATACGATGAGTAGAAGCTGAGCAATCGACAAAAACTATTTGACAGCTGAACAAATTTTTATGTAATGTAGTATTTGTTGTTCGTAGCAAGCGTAGTGTTTTGCATTCTTCGTTTTGTTTTGTATGTGGTATTTGTGTTTCTCTTGGTCCTGAAATACACACGGGTTACTTTAAATGCAGTAAAAAGACCACGCGGGCAAAGCCGCGGGCACAACTACTAAATAATATTATTAACGTGAAGGAGGGCGTGTCAGTAATACGTTCCTAACAGTGCCAAAAACGGAACAAATGAGGCCATAACGTTAAACATTACTTCGCTGTCAGTATCTGTATACAAATAAATGATTGATTAACTACCTCCATTATTTCTATACTTCATGCTACTTCTATTTTTGAAACAGATCCCAGAACAAATAAATAAATAAATATATCATATTAAAAACAGTAATAGTTATAAAAATGCCATGGACAAACTGCCAAATAATTTTCAAAAGTGTGTTAAGTATGTGAGTGAAAGACAAATTTTAAATCATTATTAATGGACAGAGCACAAAATGGCGCAAGTAACGCTGCCAGATCTTGCCACTTTTGAGCAGGAGTTCCATAAAGAACTGAACGGTTCCATACACATCTGGAACGAGTCGGAGCTGTGGGCCCCACCACTGGACCTGGATGTGTTCTATCGCCCTGACGTGGTCATCATTGTGCTGTACGTGGTTGTGCTCACGGCCTCCCTGGCTGCTAACACGCTGCTTATATTCATCGTCATCAAGTTCCAGTATATGCGCAGGTAAGGATATACTTTATGTACTCTAGATTACAGCATGCATATTTCATATGTTATCATCATCAGCATATATTTATCCACTGCTGGACGTAGGCCTCTCCTAATGCACGTTACTGAGCTCGGTCTTCAGCTCTCCTCATCCATTTTCTTTCAGCCGCTTTTCGCAGGTCATTATTCCACCAGGTCACAGAGCGTAACGAAGTTTACCCCTAGGGTTATCGGTCCTTCGGGATGCAAAGGAGCTTTGCTTTTGCGCCATTTGGCCACTTCGAAGCAATTTATATACTCATAAGAAAGCAATAGGAACGAAAATGTCTGTATAAGGAAGATAATTAAAAAAGAAATGGTCTAGGGGACATAAAATAAGCTACTGAACAAGAATATAACATTTTAAAATTTCATGTCTGTCTGTTTGTCTGTCTGAATGTTTGTTCGCGCATCGCATCGTGATAGCTTATGTTTTGACTTAAAAACTGGGGTACTTTATATCTCAATCCGATGAGTAGAAGCCGAGCAATTGATAAAAATATTTTTGACGGCTGAAGGAATATTGATCAAATGTTGGTATATTGGTATTTTAGGGTTTGGAATAGTTAGCACAAAGAGTACTTTTAACCTACAGAAATGACCACGCGTGCGAAGCCGTGGGTATCAGTTAGTGTAACATAATTACCTATTAAGTACCGAGGTTAATTACTTATACATTAATTGCGATTAGACAGGAATAACAAAATAAACCTTCCTTTGTGAGGAGCTGGTGCCTGAAATAGGTTAAAAACCCTTTTTATCACCAGAAATATTGTAAAAAAAACATTTAGGGTTGTCGCAAATTTCAATTTTTGTTGTATGAGAATTTTATATATTCAACAATTGCAAACGTAAACGTATCTATATGCTTCATCGAATTAAACCTGAGGCGTACTTATAAGGCCATTCAGTAATTCCCTGTATAGGTAAGTGCAGATAGTGCAGAATTTCTGTAATATTAGTCTCGTAAAATCGAAACTTATCCCGTACTTATCCTAAATACATAGAGATTTTTATTTTTCTTCAATTCATTCAGTGATATATTTTTAAAGACATAATATCACACTATTACTTTAACATCGTAAGGAATAGCATCCTTTATTATTTTTTTCGGTTCATTTACCTTCCACAAATACAGATTTTGTGTATGGCAAACTTTTTAATCACTCTATATTTTAAAAATGCCCGAGAACTCCAAAAAAAAAAAAACGCGTCTCCACAGGTGAAAAATGTATGCATATTAGTTTCAATTTTTACAAATAAGATCCAAATCCAAATACCTTTATTTGCGAATTGAATTTATGCATCCCAGTATGGTTTATCCTAGTCCTAATGTTCATAAACATTTCCTATTTAAATATAGATCTTATTTTCTTACGTTAAATACAAAAATTAAGTAAATAAAGTTTGGGTCTGAAAGCACATAAAAAATTGTTCGCAAAAAAGGCAATTGGGTAGTTAGTTTAGAATCCATAACAATATATAAAAGTGAAACTTTGTCGGTTTGTTTGTTTGTTTGATTGGGGAGCTTTCACGCAATAACGGCTGGACCGATTTTGATTAAAGTTGGAATGCAGATAGCTTATATCATGTAATAAAAATATATAATATTTTTTATCTCGGTAAATTGTAAGTTTTCACGGGAAATCTGGAAAATGTTGATTACTCGCTGAAAGGAACGGTTGCCATGGATACGAAATAACAAGTCTGTCAACAAAACATCGAGAGCGTTGGTTCTCTACCTACTTTTGCAATGGTTTTTAATATCATAGAATAACATATATGATGTTTTTTTTTCGCGTTATACTGTAGTCCGCGCGTACGAAGTCGCGGGCGGGAACGCTAGTCCATCCATACCAATATATAAAAGTGAAACGTTGTATGTTTGTTTGTTCGTTTGGGGAGCTTTCACGCGATAACCGCTGGACGGATTTCGATGAATTTTGGAATGGAGATACGAGTAGCTTTTACCCTAGAATAAAACATAGGATACTTTTTATCCCCGAAAATTCCGTGGAAGTTTCCACGGGAAAACTAGAACATGTTGAATACTCGCTGTAAGGAACGGTTGCCATGGAAACGAAATAACAAGTCCGTCAAAAATCATCAAGAGCGTTGGTGCCACAGATTAAGTCAACAAGCCACGGAGGCCATAACCAAGAAGTCTAACTCTACTTTTGCATTGGTTTTTAATATCCTAGAAGAACGTAAGTAGGATACTTTTTTCGCGATAAACTGTAGTCCGCGCGGTTGAAGTCGCGGGTGGGTAAGCTAGTATTAAATAAATCTTGGGCCTTACGAAGATATAAAAGTGCGAAACTCTGTCTGGTTGTTAACTTTTCACAATTTAACGGCTAAACCGATATTGATGAATTTTGACTAGGAAATACTGTGTATCTTGTGGAAGGACACAGGTTAATTTTTACTTTGGATAAATGTCAAAGCAATTTAAGCTTCGGGGCGCTGCTAGGTAAACTTACATAAGACAAAATATGTGTAAAACTTATTAATTCAAAAGCTTTTATATTGTACGTAGACACAAGTAAAAGTTTTCCTCAAAATAATTTCCGTACACTTTGCTCAAAATTAATGTAAAGTCTATATAGCTTGTGTGAGAATATGTAGGTCGGTGTTTATGTCCCGCCCGCCTACGTATGGCTTTGCATTCTCAATCAAAATTCATGAATCGACTGATTGCGCACTTCATATAGATAGCCTGCTTTACCGCGGCTAATCTCTCTGTCCAATGACATGATAAACGATTGCAGTATATTAAGAAAGATAATAAAATTTTAAAAATATATTTTTGTCTGCCAAAAAAAAACAACACCAAATAGATACAATAAAATCAGTTTTCATGAAATTTATATGAGTTCACATAATAACGAACTCTGAAAGGCAAACCGAATACGCTAAGGGGAAGGTAGGATAGGTTGGTTTAGACGTGAAAACAACACACGAGCTGAGTGAGCGAAGCGAGCGTTATCATAGTCATGATTGAAGAGAGTGTGTGAATTAGTGTGTCGCTCAATAATTAAGCGGATTGTTGCTGATTCGTCCTAAGACTATTTTTGTGATCCTCTAAAGTTCCTTACATTCATCATTGTTTCGTCCTAGCTAAATAAAATAAGAAGCATCCTCGCCGGGGAGGGATACCAGGGGCCCTCCTCCTCCACCCCCACCTTCCCTGAGAAGTCCTTATTACACGACTGCCCAAAAGAAGGAGTGTATTGTTTTTAGCATTCATGTATGTTTGTATGTATGTGAGTTTATTTATTCCACCATAACTTTTAAATGCCTGAGCAGATTTAGACGTATCGGGAATCGTTAGAATCCTTACACCCGCTCGACAAACATACGCTATATTTTTTTGAAAACATTCTTTATGGCGGCAGTAAGGCTCCAATTTCTTCTTTTTTTTTTCGAATTTTTTATTTGTTATCAAATTGAAGGCCTGATAAGCACTTTCCAACTTATATTTATTGGCAAAAACAATTTTTTGGCAGAGCAGGCGTGTTTTTTTTAGCTTTTAAGCTAGTTACTTTAAATATTTTTTAAGAAATTTAACATTATTATTTCTCAACAACTAAGCATATATCTGCGGGGAAAGGAGTACCAGGGTGTAGGTATCAATCTCAGATCGACAATGAATTGCCCCCACAACAGTTTCAAAGGTACATTATTATAAAGCACACCGTGCACTCGTTGAGCTACCAATGATGTACTTTTCTGTGATGCACCACCATCAAGTATACATACAGCTTTGCACCACATATATTAATGAAAATCGACTATCATCGTACAAATATTTAATTTACGCTGATTGTTTCGATAAGGTTCACCGGCGAGTGACAAAGATTGGCTGCTATCTCTTACTGGTGACTTCATTCGCGGTAGCATAATTATTTTCTATGACTATTAACAAAAAAAACATACCATTATATAAAAGTGAAACGTTGTCTGTTTGTTTGGGGAGCTTTCACGCGATAACGGCTGAACGGATTTTGATGAAATTTAGAATGGAGAATGGCTTAAACCCTGGAATAAAACATAAGATACTTTTCATCCCGGAAAATTTTAAGTTTCCACCGGAAAACTGGAAAACGTTGATTACGTTCAAAACTACAAAGTAAAAATATCACGGAGCGGAGAATATTCATTATTTCAATCAATTTAATAATTATTCTTTCAGGACCAGTTAAAATAACTTATTCTCTTTGAACAAGTGAGCGCGAAGCGTCTCCGTTTCAGCTTCGGAAAAATATTTCGTATGTCTGTCCGGCTGTTCTCTTCTTTAGGTCGCATTTCTCAACCCAGCTAGATGAAACTTGGTGTACAGGTTTAACAATATTTTAGAATTTTTTAATCATCGGGTATTTTTTTATTGTAATTGTGTACTGCCTCTAAAAAAGGGCAAAAAGAGGGTTACTGAATATCTCCGCCTTATTAGATCCGATTTCGATGGTTCTTTTAGTTGAAAGATAGTAACTTTAAGATGGTCTCATAAAAAATTGATGAAAAACTGATGAGGATATTCGGCGTGATGAGCAGAATAGCTCCTCAAAATGCAATAAATTGCTCTCTTTTAGGTTTACTACCAGTGGAATCAACCCTCTACTTAGTAGGTAGGGATTGATGGAGCACCTTGGTTTTTAATGTTAGTTTTACAATAACGAAGGTAACTAGATGGCGCTACTGTGCACCGCTGGATTGTTTGCAAAAAAGTTTGTGCTTGTGTTGTCTTCAGCTCACAGAGCCACTAGTTTATTTTGTTACTTTCTGGTTGCAATAAAAATCATAATCTAGGTTTTTGCTTTGTTTTTTGACCACTTTGACATTCATCGGGCTTACATAACATAACGTTAGGTAGGTATTATATGGTTCGCAATGCTAGAGGCATGGCGTAACCTAAAGTTAACTCAGTACTCCCGCAATCTGAGTAAAAATCCCTTCCCTACAGAGGCCAAGCTTTCTAACAACGTTCAAAATTTATACCTCTTCTGTTAGGGTTGACACCTGTTGCACGTACCAGTGGTGTCGAAGCTGGTGGCGACTGGGAATATAAAAATCTCAGTGGCCACCACTGGTGGCGCCCTGTCGATGTTACCACAAATGAACAGGCGCAAACCGGTTTCTGTGCCGGCGGGAGCGTCCGTGAACCCGTCGGTGAGAGATCACGCACACATCGCCGCGCTACGTGTGAGTGTACTCGTGACCGTTCTAAGTTAGCTTGGCCGCTGTAGGGTTTTTCACTTTTGTGCTACCGCATCGCCCTTGGGCACCGCCTCTATAGTGGCTTGGTACTTTATTTCTTAAATACGCTATTATTATTTTATTGACTTCATAAATCCAATGTATGTACATCCTCACAGAAGCCAGTAGTAAACCGAACACTGCTGTTCTCATCTTCTCGTACATGGCGGTTGAAAATCAGCAATTTCAAGTTTGCGGCAATTATCCATGATTCTGCCGCGAGTCGCTGTGACACGTGGACGTGACGGGAATACAAACGCACGCTTACACCACACGTACACGTTAAGATAAACATTAATTTTCTCATCGTATTTTCTTAACATGCCCTACACAACTTGTAGTCCCGAGTATTTCTATTTAGTATATTTATTTACTTATATTATAATAGGAGAAAGTTTGTATGTATGTAAAGGTGTTTGTGTGTGTGTGTGTGTGTGTGTGTGTGTGTGTGTGTGTGTTACTTCTTCACGCTTAAACGGCTGAACGGATTTGAAATTTGGTACGGGGGTAGCTTATAACCTGGATTAACACAAAGGCTACTTTTTATCCCGAAAAATAAAGTATTTCCTGAGAACGCGGTGCGCCGTCTCACCCGCGTATTTACATAAATTCTTCTTTTCTTTCTTATTTAAATATTTAACTTTACGTTAACGTGAATAATAAAAATTGAAAATTATGTTAGAAGCTGAAAAGAAAATTCCTACTGTTTAGTATAAAAATTATATATTTTTTAAATGTTTTTTTACAGACCTGTATTTTGATACCTCATTCGATAGGTTTTGGTCATTTTTTGTTTCGTTGGAAATACAATATGGCAGCTGTAAGTCGCCATATTGGTTTTCTTGACACTTCATATATCCTATAGCCCTCTTCGTGATCAAGAAGAATCCAATGATACCTCATTAATCAAAATTCATCAAGCCGTTTAGGCTGTAGGACGCGTTTAAGAAACGTAAAAACATACAAACATACAAATAAACAAACATACATACAACCCAAACACATAACCCTCTACAGTCGGGTAAAAATGAGAAAAACGCTTGGCAGTGGCTTGCTTCTCTCACCGCACCGCCCCTCGCTACGTTCAGGGGCCTGATTCCGTATAGTTAAAGTGCGGTTCGGTTCGGTTAATGCCACTTTGACCATTCATTGCCACCGATTCGCTTCGCACCGAACGCTTCGAATTCACTAAGCTCAGTGTTCATGTCAAATAACGTCGTCAAGGCGATGCGCACTTCACTTTAACTCAACCGCACTGAAACAATATTTTACTAGGAAATACAAAACCGGTAATTCAAAATCGGATTTTACGAGGAATTCAGTAGCCATGAGTTTTCGTCAACCGAAGAGCACCCGGTGCGTTCATTGCATGTACTATCTAGCAGTGTTTGGTTAGTGAAGATCATTGATAATGCATAGTTACTATGAAACTTATAAGTAGTTCTAACACCTACCTAGGTAAACTTTGTTTCATGTTTTTTCGTGCCATGAAATTACACTTACACACAATACACTTCTATATAGGTACAAAGCAATACCAACATCATGTATCATCATGTATGTTCGTGTATTTCATCTAGAAATACATTTCTAAATCGCAAATATATTTCTTTCTTCGTTTTTTGGCGTTTTAATTATTTATTGATTTAATTGTTTTGCACAAAAGTAGTGTACAAGGAATGACATGTTTTCATTCACAGCATTTTTACTCGACGGCAAAGATTATTTTCAGTTGAAGTTTAACTTTACCTGAGACGCACTATAGTCACTATACCTATAGGAACATGGTATTGTTAAATAGGCATTCGTAATAATTATTTGAATTTGGTACATTATTGCTGAGAAATAATATCAATGTTTAGATTTTCTTTCAGAGACGTACAATCTACAACAAGGTTATTGGCCTATTATTAGATCACTACAAAACTTACGATGCTAATTAACTTTTAATTTTATTATATTTAATATCTACACGGGAACAAAATTTTAGATAGATTAAAAGCGAGAGAAAAAAAACAGAAAATAAATTCAGATGATGATTGTTGGAGGACGATTGCCGCCATTGATTGGCTGGCGCGCCACCCACAGATAATCACTAGAACATAAAACCCGGCAAAATTTGAAAAGACCTTTTTCTACTAGAAGTATTTGTAGGCTAGGTTTAGCTTAATTCTGCCGCATAGTTACCGGTTTCCCGGTATTAGTGTTGATTGCGGGTGCTTGACAAGTGCGCGTTAACTGTTTAGTGAATTCCAAAACCTTCACGACCTTCAAGTGCACCCGCAATGGGTGCTCGGTGGCAATCACTCAACCTCACTCCTTATGGAATCAGCCTGCAGGTCTCGTATGCTCGTATTATATATAAACAATCCGTGAAAAAATATTTAACTTATGGTGAAAACTGCATTAAAATCCGTAGCGTGGTTTAGGAGGAGTTAGCGGCCAAACAGACAGATGGACAGACGCGGAAAATGACCTTTTTTTATACCGTGTATTGATTGATATAGGCAGAAAATATGATCATTTTTCTCTTTAAACTAAACTAGACTATTTTTTTTCAAATGTAATTAAAATCTTGTTGACTTTGTAACAAGGTCTTTTTGCCCCTGGCATCTATTCTAAACTTACGTCAATTTAGGCTGCACCGCTTAAAATAGCGTATTTAAAACAGGTTTTTAACACGCTGTCTAACAGCGTTTGGATAAATTCGTACACGTTCTTAGACAGCGTTTGGACAAATCGGGACTCTCGCCGCGTGGAAACAAAGTTGATTTTACGCTGACAGGCTTTAGTGATAATTTAGTGAGTGAGGGTTAGATGCCAGGGGAAAAATACCTTGTTACGAAGCCAACAAGGTTTAAATTACATCTGAAGAAATTAAGTTTAGTTTAGGGGATGCCCGAATCGCTACCAGTGGTAGCAATTCGGGCATCGACTACTACTAATTCAGTGTGATTCGTATCTCGGGGTCCACTAAGAAAACCTCGCGCCAGTAGAGCTTGGTAAACTGGTAAACCACTGTGCTTTTATTACCGTATATTTGGATAGTTAATATTGTCTCCGTTCTGAGAAGTGATCAAGGCTGTAGCGCCACGACACAGAATAAATAACAGTACAATTACCACGGGCGTGTTCTCTCAATCAGTTCAGTCAGTGTATCAAACGGCACTAAATTTTTCTCTGGGTGTGCCATCCGGGCGTGCCGTACCATATTCTTTAATGTTGTATATTTAAAAAAACTTTTGATTATGAGCCAAACTTATCACCCAATTGACTAAGTAGCAAATTACCTACAATGCATTGGGACTAAAAAAAGTCAATGACTAAAAAGTAGTGGGTTCATCTAGCTAGACCACGGAATTGGCTGGTTACTAGGTATGCTATAGTATGTGGAGAGCCCACTCGTACCAGCACTGGTGCAAAATTAACTCTCAATGAATCTCAGATGATTGTCAATCAGTATTCTTTATTTAAACGTCTCGTCCATATTATGCGCAGGAGAAGTTGCATCAAGAGTTACGTAATGGTTAACAGTAACAAAGCCGTTATAAAACGTGATGTACGACCATTGTATGAACAGTAAAGAAAAAATATGCCGTTGCGGGACGCCTGGCAGTTATGTAAACATAATAGAATAGAATTCATGCATCTTTAGGGTAATGATATAGCAGCCGCCAGGGCGCCCGCCCGTACGCTCTCCCATAGCACAGTACAAATATAGTCAGTAAGGACTATATATGTACTGTGCCCATAGTAAGTCTGTGTCAAAGCGCCATACATTTTAAGTCAGCTGCGCACCCGGGGTGCTTCGTATATCAACTCTCTAATTTAAGAAAGAATAGATGAAACTATGTAAAACCACGAGCAACGTTTTGCATCGCACGCTATCATTGGTCAACTGTGAATTAGCAACTCTACATCTGATCTATACTCACTTTTCATCATAATACTGTAAGTCTGGATGGCTTAGCGGGAGACTGCTTGGACCGGAATTGAAATACCGGAATTCAATTCCCATTGAAGAGCTTTCATTTTGCAAACTAAAAAAAAGAAAAAAAAAGGGTATTGGAAAACTGTCTCATTACATAATACCTAAATATCGTGATGGGCAGTGTGGTGGCCAGCATACTAATAAGGACCGCCCCTTCCCACCCCTCCCCATCTCGCCTCTCCGCATTGCCAGGCCGCTCGATGCTCGATGCTCGATGATAAGATAGATATGTACCGCACCATCTATCTTATTAATAAACATTGACTAAAGAAGGTGTAATGTTACGCCAAGTATTAAGCCTGTACTAACAATTTTTGGTATTAATAAACACAGAGTAAGGAACAAGTAAACTAATGCGACTTTACTCTTGGAATAAAAGTTATACCTTAGCGCTGCCTAGTTTAGCGACTGATTAAGGTCTGTTACCGTTATCTATGGCGTTAATTATTTCAAAGTAGGTATTTTACTTGGTATGGACTTCCTCCGATGCCTTAGTTTTTAACATTTCCATGTTGGTATTTAAGTTGGTTATTAGGTGCGCCCTAGAGCTTTACCTGCGTGGACAGTGATAAAAGTATGCTATAAGTTATTTTTATATACTTACCATACCAAGTTTCATCAAAATCCGTAAAAAAAAAACATAAAATTCAATAAAAAAGCACTTTCACCTGACTCATATTTACCACTTTATCCCAATTAATTGAACGACTGCGTCTTGGGCTCATTTTAGACATGAAACGACCATAAAATCTGTCCAAAACAAACCAAACAATAAACCAGGGCCAAAAAGTGAACGTTACTAAAAGGTCAGATCGTCTCGCTATTATAATTCTGTAACTATAAACTCCAGAGTTCAATTGCTACTTGAGTTTTTTAGCTTATATAGTCAGCTCGATGATGTAATGTTTAACTTTCTCCAAAAAACAGGGGGAGGGAGTAGGACGCACATAGCAAAATTAGCAAAATTTATGTTTTTACGTTCTATAATTCGGTATTACTCGTGATTTAGATAGGCTAGCGTATTGATTCAGGTGTTGTTGTAAATATCTCGATGTTTTTTTTTTATTAAAAGTTAGCCTGCAGCGCCCGGAAAGTTCGAACTAAAATAAAAATTGGCAAAAGTATACATTCTGGAGATCACAACGGTACCCTAAACTCCAGCCCAGAGCGAACTAGAGGGTTCCAGGAAAAGATCAAATTGTACGTGGCGTAGACGTTTCACGACAAACAAACTGCCGCCCTGACATAGCCCCACTCAGTTTTTTCAAAATGCAAATTCGACGAACTAAAAACTTTTTTGCTTGGACAAACGAGTAAAGTGCGACAGCGATCTAGACTTTCTGTCAAACAGCGAGTTGTCAAAATCAAAGCATTTTCTATCACTGTCAATATTGTTAGCAATGGACATTTTTGCTGAACACTGGACCTTACTGGTACACTCACATAGCTCACATAGCTTGTATGCACATGTTTGTATTACTAGGTACTAATTATATTTTTATATATTTTATTTGTTGTGCCTATAAAAACTTTTTATTTTTCTTCTTTTCAATACTGACACTGTCAATGAGGGTTAAGTTTATTCACAGAAGCATTCATTTAACATTTAAATAAAGTGGGTTGCCATAGCTTACGAGTTACTTCAGGGCGTAAGGATAGTATTGGTAGTTCGCGGTTACTCCATGTTTATTAATAACTTTTTAGGAATGAAGATAATACTTGGTTAGTCTGGAATTAAGTTGTCCAAGTTTACACTTGGAACACATTAGGATTAAGGCATTTTTATTAATAAGGCAGATGTTAGTTAGTTAGTTGTTACTTTTGATGTAGATGTAGTACATCAAAAGTAAAATTTTAGCCACCAAGTATATCCATGCAAAAGTAAAAAACAAATAAATAATTTTCACTTTTAATCACGACATAAAAGATTGATTTCATGACATAAATAAAATTATTTGAATAAAATATAGAAATGAAATACATATCAATAGCAGCAGTTACCTAGCAGTTTTTTTTTTAGATTCCGCCAATAACGTGTATCTTCAACAACGAGACTGTTCCCATCGTATCGACGCCCTTTCGTCTTTTTACTCGACTACGGCGAAGCAAGGGCAGGGCAATGAAGTTAACAGTCTAGGTTTGTAAGCATGTATCTGTGTGGGTGTGTGTATGGACCACCATTTCGTCGCCCCTATTGGTCCGATTTTTACCCGAATACGGCATGGCAAAGGAAGGGTTATGTGTTCAAACTAAAAACTGGATCCGATTTTGACAAGCGTTGTCAATCAATTTGTTTTCATCGCAAGAAACATATGACACTACCATAAGTTTTAGTTTTTGAACTTATGTCTTGTTAACACTAGTGGCGGACGGGACACGTAGGAACGAAATTTAGAGTGACGTTTTTGCGAATGTCTATTTCTCAAAGTCTATTCATCGAGCTGGACTCCAATCGCATCTCATGTATTTCATGGACGTCAATATACAACCTAATACTACCACCACTAAATCTTAACAAAAAAGCGTTTTTTATGAAGGGCAGCCATATTTTATGAAATCATTGATATGGAACATTAGCAGGCTATGAACAGGCTTAGTTAGGCAAGGCAAAACTAATTGAGTATTTTTTCTAACAATTACACAGTTATTACGTTTTGTAAGTCATGTCATCGTTCCGACGTAATAATGTTAATGTGCTAGCAATCAATTTACTGTGGATGAATTTGGAATTATACAACAAAGCGGATTCAAAATGTGAAATTACTTCAACGTTTCGGACAATAGTGGGTGTATTTGAATTCATGACGAACAAGCATATTCTGAGCGCCTGATCGATGTGACGCACGAGCATGACCTATTATTTATTCTGTGGCATGACCAAAACGATAGTACTTATTTGAGTATGCCTATAGAATTGGAATTCAACGGGGCAAAACACTGTCAGAACGTTGGGTACGTTGCCAGCTGTTATTGGGCTCACCAAGCACTTTGCCCATAAAAGCATAAATTGTAGATTGTTCGACTACTATTTCGTTTTGTATAGTTATCTTTTATTCTGAAGCATGTTTCTAAGAAAAGGCACTTCGTTGTTAAAACAATATCTAAAAATATCCTAACCATATTATAAGTAAATGGGCAAATTTCTGATCTTCTTCTTTTTAATTAAGAGCCCAGCTCTTGTCGGTGGAATAATTTCCAGCGTTCGCTATCTTCGTGCAAAGCTTCGACTTCCATATACTACATGACATTTATCTTCTCCTTTATATAATCTGTAAATTTCCTTCTAGGTCTGCTTCTGCTTCTTTTTCCTTCTACCTTCCCCCCTTCTATGATGAGTTTTATGAAGTAGTCATGGCGTTTAAGGTGGTCAAACATCTTTCCTCTTCTCCTTTCTATGGTCGCTATTAAGTTTAGTTTTTCTTTGACAAGACAGAGTACGTCTTCGTTCGTCTTACTTTCAAATCATCTATTAAAGAAATTGCTGACATCTAGCTATTATTTTGTGTATCACCTACCATGTAAATACAGTTTAACAATAAAAATAATCTGATTATGATAAAACTTTTTTATAACTTCTCGATTAGTGCAAAGGGCCAAAAGGAGCCCTAACTAAGCCTCCGTCCAGGTCAGTCTGTCTTACTTCCAGAGCTGTCCTTTAAAACATCATAGGTAGCCGACTAACCTATATTATCAACATACAAATATATATTTTAGTTTTATTGTTTCGTAACCGCATCAATTCGCATCCTTAATTCGTTTCGCACCCAACTTCCATTCCTGAGCGTTTGTTTTTGTACAGATTCACTGAAGGCGAGCGCGATGGTTGTCTGCGGTGGAGCAGTAGTAAAAAAAGATCTGTACGGGACATTTCAAATGCCGGCTATAACTCTCGCCGAAGTGGAAATAAATACTGTTTTAATATGATATTATGTGATGTGTTGAAATCTAAAAGGACTAATTCGTGCGTGCTGATATAACTGATGTGTATAGCTGTGGGGACCGAAAGGTAAGGCTGCTTGTTTTGCCATATTTTCATTCGTGTCTAAGTGCTCTGCAAACGCTTTGGATTTCGTTTGATATCCATCCCTTTATGTTATCCGGGAATTCATCGTTCTCGTTACATTTATAATAATCTATATTTTATGTTTTTTTATAGCAGTTGACGCCTGCTTAGCTTAAATATATATAATAATTTTCAAATGGAAAAAATTGGATCAGGGACGAGATTCGAACTCGCATACTGTGCCTCAGCGCGGCTCATGCCTTTACCAATTCGGCTACCGAGACCTATGCGTCGTCATCCAAATATTTCCACTAACTTCTTTGAACCCGTCTTATGGGGACGGTGACGCTATCTATTGGTAGTATTACGAACTAACCAACCAAACACGGCTAATTGATTATCTTCGTGTCTGAAAGATAACGCCTCGCGGTGTCGGTAGACGAATTGGTATGTGCCACGCTGAGGCACAGTATGCAAGTTTGAATCTCGTCCGTGATCCAAATTTTTCCATTAGAAAATTGTTATTTAGAATAATCAATCAGAAAAACAAGACATAAGTTCAAAAACTAAACCCGGTCGCGTTAAAAATAGCTTATGACACTCTTGCGATGAAGACGAATCGATTGACACCTCGTTGGAAAAATCGGACCAAGTTTTTACTTTGAACACATAACCCTGCTTGCTTGTAGTCAGGTAAAAAAAATAGCCTATATCACTATACTCGTAAATGCAGACGAATCGTTTGACATCTTGCTTATCAAAATTGAATTAATTTGAACACATAACCCTTCCATTGCTTCGCCGTAGTCGGATAAATAAAATAGCCTATACTTATAGACGAATAGATTGATACCTTGCTTATCAAAATAGAACCAATAGGGGCGACGCTACGGTGGAACATCCACATGCCTACATACATACATACTTACTTACATAGACTATTAAACTCATTACCCTTCCTTTTCTTCGCCGTAGTTGGGTAAAAATACTGTCGCTTCAAGTTTTGTACTAAAATCTAAAACACGCTCTAATTTATAAATCTAGGAAATTTAATTTTAAACATTGGAATGGCCCAGTGCCCCAGTCTATATGTCGCAGGCAGATAGCTTAATCTGCAATTCAATTAAAAGGCTAGGCTTTTAATTGAATGGCACCGTTCAACTTACACCTGAATGATATTCAGCCATCAGACATTTAATGAACTGGCTGGCTCATTGCTTAGGCCATTCATACAATAGGGCGAGCATGTGACAAAAAAACACGTAATTTTGTGAAACATAGGATTGCAAAGAGACACATGTTTATAAACAGTTTTCATGTTCAACATAACTACCTAGTTTTTTAGGTGCAATTCTATCAAACATAGTAGTTTTCAAACAGACGATCATTTAATTTATGTAACTTATTAATTGAATTTAGCTTAATTCAACTTTTTTTTACTTAATTGTTTTGCACGAAAATAGTGTACACAGAACGACTTAATGCTAATCAGCATTATCTACTAGTCATCCAGGTTGTGAGAGAAATAATAGTAGGGCGTGCGGCTCAAAGTACTGAACAATAAATACAAAAGAAACAAAGTAAATAAAATACAAAATAATAATAAGTAATATTAAATAAAAATATAAATAATTATACATAAACCAGTACATACATAAATAACTAAATACTTTACTAAATATAATATACATACCTACCATAATATGAACTAAAACAGTTAATGAAAATAACACACTTAAACACTTTTTAACTTAGTACTACTATAAGTGGATGATTTAAGAGGATCATCAGGATAATGATTTTTGAGTTGCTAGCTTAAAGTTATCTTAGGTGCTGATGCTTTTTATACGCTTTATATTAGCTTCACTTGTATGTTTGTATGTTTGTAACCGACACCTTTGGACGCTATTTTGACCCACTTTAAACGGTCAGTATTCATTCAAATAAAAATAAAAAAAAGTAGAAAAAAATAATTAATAGAGTAAATGAAAAAAGAAAAAAAAAAACGTGGGGCGCTTCTCATATCTTCTGTCAATGAAATATTTATAACTATTGACCCATGCACCCATGATTTTTTGAAATAAAACTTTTTTTTCTTATTTACACTATTAAAATTTATTTTCTATTTTTTAGTTTGGTTTTCTATATAAAGCGTGTTTTTTAGTTTTTAAACTATTATTTATTATATTTAAAGGTAGTTTATTCCAGAGGCGAACAACCATCGAAGAAAATGATTTGGATAGGAAGGATGTTTTGTGTTTGGGAGAGGCCAAAGCCAGGGTATTAGATGATCTAAGTTCCAAGTTATGTGTGTCGGCAAGAAATAAAAAATTTTGCTTTAGATAGTTCGGAGAATTAGGGCCATTTAACACTGAAAAAAGGAGACAGAGAATACGTACATGCCTACGCTCACGGATACATTCGAGTTTTCACTTAAAAATTATAATAATCGAATCACCATTTGATAACGAACAGAGAAATACATATATTTTGACTTTTAGTAGGAGTGTAATCTTTATTTTTTGTTTTAGTGTACAAAAGTGTAATTAAGTGTAGTTTAGTGCCAGTTTTGGCGGAAGTAAGCTACATATTTTTATTTTGTTCATTTTAAATATGGATTTCCGCAAAGTAACGCCTGAATCTATCAACTATATTTAGTGATTATTGTAGCAGCTTTCTCTCCCGCTGCAATTTTACCCTACTACTGAAAAGCAAGGGAAGGGTAATGAGTTTAACAGTCTACGTATGTATGTAAGTATCTATGGATGTGGTTATGTGGATGTTCCAACATAGCTTCGCTCCTATTGGTCTGATTTTGACAAGCAAGGTGTCAATCGATTCATCTTCATTTATAGAGTGGCATAAGCTATTTTTTACCCAAATACGGTTTACGGTTACGGTTATGTGTTCAAACTAAAAACATGGTTCGATTTTGACAAGCGAGGTGTCAATCGATTTGTTTTCATCGCAAGAGCAAGAGTGACATAGGCTATTTTTTTACCCACCCGTAGTCGAGTTTTAGTTTTTGAACTTACATCTTGTTCTCTTTGATTTCATAAATAGGAATAAAAAATATTTTGTATCGATTTTACCACATTACCAGCCCTCAGTGGGAAACTGGCACATACATTCGGCCCAGTTTACCTCTACTGTGTTCTGAGTAACCTAACTGGGCCATGGCCTAGAGGTAAGTTTCGCCCTTAGCCTTTTTCAACATTCATTAACGTGGTGAATGTTTAATCATGTATTAATTTATTTCAATAAGCGTCATTCAGTATCGTTTCATATAAACAAGTATTCATAATTAAATTTGCTTGTACAATTGTACTTGGACACATAAAACTTTCCTATTCTTCAATGTACTTAGATATTAAATACTCACAAATACTTATGCAATAAATTACTATTTTAAAAGCTTTAATTAACTTGTAATGTTTGAATGTACGAGTATGTATGTTCAAACATACTTTCAAACATTGATTCAAATCTCGCAAGCTGAATTAGAACTACTTCCTCTTATCCAACGGAGTTGATTTTTTACATGTTGGTTTAGTTCCGATGAAAATGCATTTTTATGGTAGCATAACCTGAATGAACATCCAGGATCAACTCCAGATAAAGGAACTCTTCAACGGTCAACAGCACAGACATAAAACTTTGTGTACACATTTTAGTATGATAGCCAATTTTTAATTTTATCATGACATGGTCTCCAGGAAAAGAAACTCATCAACGGTCAACATCAAAGACAGAAAATTTTGTGTACGCATTTTATTATCATAGCCGTTTTTAAGTTTTACCATGACATGGTTGCTGCACTCAGGGTTGGATCCTGACTACGGAACTCTTCAATGGTTAGCAGCACAGACACGAAATGTTGTACACGCATATAATTGTGATAAGCTCTAAGTTTCACCATGGCTACTGCATAGTAGATTATATTTAGAATGTTTTTTAATTAACTTACATTTTAGCTGTAACTATCAAGGTGTTAATAGAAGACCAAATTAACACCATGTTAGTTACAGCTAAAATGTCTGACACAATGGCCGACTTCTTGACATGAAAATAGTGTTCTACATAATTCTGCTCTGTTGCCACACGTGTTACCTATATACATTGATGTATATGTTACTATAGCCCTAGATACCTACTATTAAAGTGTTCTAAATAAGCTCTTGAATTTGAAACCCAACCTGATAGAATTAGATGATATTTATTTTTAGTTATTGACATAATTAAGTACATAATTGAGTACCAGGGACGCCATATTGATTAAAAGCAGTCGTTAAGCTATGTCAGAGGCCCTCGGGCGTCCTGACAAACTGTGACACCAGAGTTTGTCACGTGGACAGTAGAGAAAAATTCAGCTATTCAGAAATTGTTTAAGTTTGTTGAGGCACAATACCTACAATATATCTACGAATAGACAACAATTATCTACTTAAATACCAAAAAAAAAGAAACTGTACCACGAAGACAATTAAAAAAAATTACTATGGGACTTAAAATAAACTACTGAACTATAAGGTAACATTTAAAAAACATGTGTCTGTCTGCCACGATGTATGTTCGGGCAACTCGTATAAGATATTAGACCGATGGAAATGCGTGTTTCACTGTTGGATAGCTGACTACTTTTGTATCTCAATCCGATAGGTAGAAACCGAGCCATACATACAAACAATTTTGACGACTGAGTGAATTTTGATGAAATCTATACATATAATATATCTATTTATCTATACTTATAATAAAGCAATATGAACAAAAATGTCAGCACAAATAAGATAAAAAATGGGCTAGGGTACTTAAAATAAGCTACTGAACAAGAATGTAACATTTTCAGAAAATCTAGTATGTCTGTTTGTTTGATTCTGTGTTTATTCGCGCATCACGTAAAAACTACTGGACCGATTGCGATGCAGTTTTCACTGAAAGATAGCTTAGTGTTTGACTTAAGAACTGGGCTACTTGGTATCTTAATCCGATGATTAGATGCCGAGCAATCGATATGAAACTATTTGAGGGCTGAACGAATTTTAAAGAATTGCAGTTTTGGTCCTGGAATAACACTTATGGTGGGCTACTTTTAAATGAAATAGCCACGTCGGCAAAGCAAAGCTAGTGTAGTATATTAATTGTACTTAAATGTAACATGTAACATTTTCAGAAAATCTTTTATGTCTGTTTGTTTGATTCTGTGTTTATTCGCGCATCACGTAAAAACTACTGGACCGATTGCGATGCAGTTTTCACTGAAAGATAGCTTAGTGTTTGACTTAAGAACTGGGCTACTTGGTATCTTAATCCGATGATTAGATGCCGAGCAATCGATATGAAACTATTTGAGGGCTGAACGAATTTTAAAGAATTGCAGTTTTGGTCCTGGAATAACACTTATGGTGGGCTACTTTTAAATGAAATAGCCACGTCGGCAAAGCAAAGCTAGTGTAGTATATTAATTGTACTTAATAGGTACTTTTGATCGTGGAATAAAACATTGGTTACTTTTAACCTACAAAAATGACCACGCGGGCAAAGCCGCGGGCATAACTAGTTATACATACAAGGATTGTAACGGAAGTTTGCCTCCGCCTTCGCAAATGCGGAATTTCCGCAAGAAATCCTACCTCCCCGCTTCCGCAGCTTGTAGTAGTAAATATAAATACGGAAGTCCCTTTTGAGGTAATGCTGCGATAGGTAGGTACCTAATATATTTTTACAAAACCATATCGAGGCATTAGGCATGTAAATAAAAAAAACATGCGCTTTTAGCTAATCCCGAAATCATTGATAAATAAGTAGATATGAACCATGGGACCGGTATACAAAAGACCTAAATTAAAAGTTTACAGAACACTCGGACAACTGTTTTACCATACCTTTCATAGAGCACAATATATAACCATCACAAAACAACGCTTCCAGTACTTAAATGAAAATAACAAGCACAACACAAAACTTTTCTTCTTTTCACAATAGCTATCTGTTTTTGACAGACAGTCAACAACGTAGTCGTGGCTAGGCAGCCTTTGATGGGCATTCCATATAGTTCGCAGAGCCGACAACCACTGGGGAATAAAGGTTCGGGAATGGCAACCACGAACAAGCAAGCGAAGTGTAAGGTGACCCCCCACACATTGTAGCCAACGCAGGGAGTCGGTGGATGGAGGCGGCACAAGACTGTTCTTAGTGGCGCTCTTTGCTCTTTTTTTTATTTTACTTTTTCTTTAGCAGTGGACTCCTAAAGGTTGAAATGATGATGATGATGATGAATCTAGATTGCAACAAGAGAATTAAGCGAAGTTCAGTCTAGCTGTAATACGGGGTCAGCTTTTGGAAATAAGTGACGACACTTCTGCGGATCTTTGGTATCCACTTCTACGGCATCTAATGCCTTCATATCCTTCTACACAATTAGCAGCCAAGTTGTGGAAGGCCTTCCTTTCCTCCTTTTGTCCGTATCCATAGAAAGGTACTTTTTCGCGACATGATCTTCAGGTCGTCGTACTGCGTGTCCTGGATTCAAAAACTTTGACAGTGATCGTTGATCGGTTTAATTTTGAAACTGCCTCTTTCTATTCATTTCTAATGTGATCCTTGAGAGTGACTCCCCTGGAGCACCTCAGCACTGGTATTTCTGCTGTAGCTTTTGCTCGTGTCTTTTCAGTGACACCCAAGTCTCTGTGCCAAATAATATAGCAGGTCTTACCACTGTTTTATAAACTTTTTCCTTTGTTCTGATGGGTATTTTGGTACCTAAAGCACAGGACGCGCCACATGCACCAAGCTGTGGTGACTTGATGGATAACGTCTGCATCTTCCGAAATAATGGATCCAAGATAATAAGGCCAGGCTCCAAGGTTACGTTTTCCCACTCCCCACTCCCCATCCATCTCCCCTACACTCTGCCACCCGCTACCCGCAATAAGCACTGAAGTGCCTGCGTAACAAGGTTGAATATCGCTAGCGCTGTTAGTTTTTGTCTTAATAGTAGACAATAAACTATATTTTCTTGATGTGAGATTTATTTTTGAGATAAAACTTACGCCGTTGAGTAGAAAAATGAGAATATTACTGAAAATAACATTGTTTTTGATAAGAAAATTTGTCGAATGAAATTCATGTTTTCATGTTTTTGTCTTAATCATAGAAAGATAAATATCTCAAATACATATATGTTAAGTTTCACATTTAACTGGTTTGTGGTTAACCCAGCATATGAAAAAAAACCCCTTAAAAAACAGAGCCTGGTCTTAATTGACTGAGCGAGCGCGAAGCGCAAGAGAAGCGTCTCCGTTTCAGCTTGGGAAAAAATGTTTTCGTATGTCCGTCCGGATCTCTGTTCTCCTCTACAGGACGCATATCTTAACCATCTAGACGAAACTTGATAAACGTTTTTTTTGTCGTTGATGATTTTTGATACTTCCCCCAAAAAGGGGCAAAAAGGGGGTGCTGAATATCTCCGCCTTATTAGATCCGATTCCCATGGTTCTTTTTTAATTTGAAAGGTAGGAAATTTAAAATGGTCTCATAAACATTTGGTGAAGACATTAATCTTCTCGTCTATAAGAATATAGACTAATTGTAAAAAAAAAACATGGGGTGCTTTGTACGACATTCTTACACTAATTCTGTAATCTATTTAAACTTATAATAAAACTGTAACAGGTCAAATTCTGTACATTGAAGATATTGTGAATTTATTTTTTGGAGGTTACTCTATATTCGATAATGAAGCCAAAACTGTAATATTTTCATTTTTGTCAAAGATGATGATTTGAGTTCATTCTTGGAGGTAGTACATTAAATAAATAAAATATATATGTTTGGGACATTTCCACACCAATTATCTAGCCCAAAACTAGGATACTCTGTACTATGGGCACTAGATAACGTGTTAGATAAGAATATTACATCCATGACTCGGAAACAAACATTTCTGATAGTCACACAAATTAATGATTGCACCTTGGAGGATTCGAACCCGCGACCGATCGATTTCGTTCCTAGAATCTCTAGCCACTAGACCAATCGGTCGTCCATTGGATACTTTAATCCCAAAAAAAAGGGTTCCCGCAGGATAGGGGTGAAAAACTATTTAAAAGGGCACGTACTCGTAGCATGCTGAAACTATTGGACGGATGTTGATGCAACTTGGCACAGTCATACTTTATAAGGTGGGTGAAAATTAAGGATACTCTTTATCCTGAAAAATAAAGGGTTCCTGCGGGATATGGGGCCAAATTCTGTACATTAAAGATATTGTGAATTTATTTTTTGAGGTTACTCTATATTCGATAATGAAGCCAAAACTGTAATTTTTTAATTTTGTGTCTTTGTGTCTGTCTGTCTGTATCTTGGCCGCGCATCACGCCACCGGAACTACTGGAGGAATTCAATTGAAACTTGGTATGATTTGAGTTCATACCACGAGATAGAACAAAGGATACTTTACATCCGGAAAAATTATTGGGTTCTCACAGGATAGGGGTCGAAACGCGTACCACGCTGAAACTAATGGACGGGTTTTGATGCAACTTAGCACTGACATAGTTTATACGATGGGCTAAAATTGAGGACGTTTTATCCCGAAAAAGTAAAGGGTTTCTGCGGCATAGGGGTCCAAAGTTATGTTAATTTTGAAGTAATAAATAATATTTTTTTGGAGGGTTCTCTATGTTCGAACCTGAAGCCAAAACAGTTTTTTTTTTAATTTTTGTCCCTCTGTTTGTCTGTATCATGACCACGCTTCGCGCCGGAACAACTGAATGAACTTGTAGTCAGTGAGGCATGATGTAGCGGTTAGTATAGTAGTATAGTATAGGCGAGGGTGCAGACACAGTACATACATAGTCCTTACGGATAGTAGAGTATCGAAGCATTGTTTTCGAGTTTGATGTCTACTGTCAGTTGGAGACCGAGAGTTGCCACTGGAGGATCTTTACCCAGCTACAAAAAAGGAGGATTATGATTTTATGACAATACCTATGTATGCATATATAGTGAACTACTGCTTACTGGTGGTTTTCACTTACTAGGAGTATGAGTAAAAAATGTCCAGAGTCCAAAATAGCACTGAGTTATTTATTAGCACAGTTCACAATACAGAAAGTTTGAAGAGTTCAGAAAGTTAGTATTTCACACACACACAAGGTAGGCACAGATTAGAAAAGCGAAGAATAGAAATACGTAAGATATAGCGAGAATGAAATCACGATATTAAAGAGCGATTTAAAGGATACAAAAAACGGGCGTGCATTCGGCGTCGGAGTTCCACACCAATTATCTAGCCCAAAACTAGGATACTCTGTACTATGGGCACTAGATAACGTGTTAGATAAGAATATTACATCCATGACTCGGAAACAAACATTTCTGATAGTCACACAAATTAATGATTGCACCTTGGAGGATTCGAACCCGCGACCGATCGATTTCGTTCCTAGAATCTCTAGCCACTAGACCAATCGGTCGTCCATTGGATACTTTAATCCCAAAAAAAAGGGTTCCCGCAGGATAGGGGTGAAAAACTATTTAAAAGGGCACGTACTCGTAGCATGCTGAAACTATTGGACGGATGTTGATGCAACTTGGCACAGTCATACTTTATAAGGTGGGTGAAAATTAAGGATACTCTTTATCCTGAAAAATAAAGGGTTCCTGCGGGATATGGGGCCAAATTCTGTATATTAAAGATATTGTGAATTTATTTTTTGAGGTTACTCTATATTCGATAATGAAGCCAAAACTGTAATTTTTTAATTTTGTGTCTTTGTGTCTGTCTGTCTGTATCTTGGCCGCGCATCACGCCACTACTGTCAGTTGGAGACCGAGAGTTGCCACTGGAGGATCTTTACCCAGCTACAAAAAAGGAGGATTATGATTTTATGACAATACCTATGTATGCATATATAGTGAACTACTGCTTACTGGTGGTTTTCACTTACTAGGAGTATGAGTAAAAAATGTCCAGAGTCCAAAATAGCACTGAGTTATTTATTAGCACAGTTCACAATACAGAAAGTTTGAAGAGTTCAGAAAGTTAGTATTTCACACACACACAAGGTAGGCACAGATTAGAAAAGCGAAGAATAGAAATACGTAAGATATAGCGAGAATGAAATCACGATATTAAAGAGCGATTTAAAGGATACAAAAAACGGGCGTGCATTCGCCGTCGGAGTTCGAAGCGGACTGGCGTGCGCGACCGAGCGCCAGCGGTTTATAAGACGGAACAATAGCGGCGCGTACGCCAAGCCACAGGATTTGTTTGTGACAATATTATTAATATATTTATACTAAGCTGACATTAGAATGGAATTATATTACTGAATGCGTTTGGGTGAATTTAACCGAAAGAAAAATACATTAAATTATAAAACATAATTGGAAGATTTTAGTTTGTGGAAGGTTCCTACACTACTCCCCCGCTGAGACCGAAGGTTACTGAGGGTGAAAGTGAGCAGGAAAATGTACTGTACGACCGAATTTTGTTTTCCTCTCTGGAACAGGGTCAGTTGCAGGTGGATTGGAGTTTGTGTCTGTAGTACCCGTCTTGGTATCATCTCGGGCCATATGAGCGTGCTTCAGTCTATCTATGGACACAGTAGGCTCTCGATTGCTGATGGCCAGCTTGAAGGTTTTGCTTCCTCTTTCCAGTACTTTGTAAGGGCCGGTGTATGGTGGTTCCAGAGAACGCCGAGCAGCGTCCTGATGTAGGAAAACATATTCTGCGGTGGTCAGATCTTTAGGTATGTAGAACATTTTCTGTGCATGTCTACTTGCGGGTTCTGGAGACAACTTTGCCATATGAAGACGGAGTCGAGATGCGAAGTCGGTGACGTCATAGGGCGCAGTGGAAGGAACAAAAAATTCACCTGGGAGTCTAAGTGGCTCCCCGTAAACGAGCTCCGCTGCCGAAGCTCCAATGTCTTCTTTCCAGGCACTGCGGATGCCCAGAAGAACTAGTGGAATTACTTCCGTCCAGCTTGAGTTTTGGTGGCACATAATTGCGGCCTTCAATTGGCGGTGTAGTCGTTCCACCATTCCATTGCAGGCGGGATTATATGCTGTGGTGGGTCGGTGCTGCGTACCCAGGATGTCTGACATGTTGTGGAACAGCCCGCATTCAAACTGGCGCCCTCTGTCCGTGGTGATACGATTTGGAGATCCGAAACGAGACACCCAGCCAGTGATGAAAGCGCGGGCGCATGTCTCTGCGGTGATGTCAGTGAGAGGATACGCCTCAGGCCAACGGGTGAAACGGTCGATGACCGTGAGGCAGTACCTGTAACCACAAGAAATAGGTAATGGCCCTACGATGTCCATGTGGACATGGGAGAAGCGTTCGGACGGAACAGGGAAATGTGAGGTGGGAGAATGGGTGTGCCGGTATACTTTACTTTTCTGGCAATCTGTGCATTCATTGGCCCACTGCCGGCAATCTTTCTTTGCTCCCGGCCAGATAAATCTCTTGGTGACTAATCTTGCAGTCGCCTTTGCACCTGGGTGACTTAAGCAATGAAGTGCTTGGAAAACAGGTTTTCGGAAGGCGACAGTCACATACGGACGAGTGTTTGGAGTAGAGACATCACAGTAAATCTCCGTATCAGAGTCAGGAGTTTTAATCCTCTTTAGATCTAGTGCTAAACCTTTTTTTTAGAAGCTCTTGCAGTTCTGGATCTGAGTCTTGGGATTTAGCAAGCGCTTGGTAATCCATAGGTATGCGTATCTCCTCTATGCGTGAGAAAGCGTCAGCGGCTACGTTCTGTTTTCCTTGCACGAAGTGTATGTCTGTGGTAAACTGAGAAATATAGTCCAGGTACCGGAACTGTCTCGGTGAACATTTCTCGCGGTTGTAGGAGCATGCAAAAGTCAGCGGCTTGTGATCCGTAAAAACAGTGAATGGTCTAGCTTCAACCATGTGTCTGAAATGACGGATTGCGTCATATATAGCCAAAAGCTCTCTATCGTAAGGGCTATATTTCTTCTGCGCTGATGATAGGCGTCTTGAGAAAAATGCGAGAGGTTTCCAGCTGTCACCGCACTTATGTTGAAGCACCGCTCCTATGGAGGTATCTGATGCGTCAGTAAATACAGACAGGTCAGCATCGGGATTTGGATGAGCAAGCATTGCTGCCTCAGAGAGACTAGACTTACAGTTGTTGAAGGCTTCCTGCATCTCTGTAGTAAGCGTGATACTTTGCGATCCTTTTGTCTTAGGCCCCGATAGTAAGATGTTGAGTGGTGCTTGAAACTTGGCTGCTCCAGGTACAAATCGGCGATAGAAGTTGTACATACCAAGGAAGCGGCGCAATTCTTTTACTGTCTTTGGTGTTGGGTATTCTCGAATTCCCTGCACTTTATCTGGAAGAGGTTGGATGCCGTCTGCTGATACCTCGTGACCTAAAAACATTATATGTGTTTTTCCAAACTCACATTTTGCGGTATTTATGAGCATACCGTAATCTGCCAAGCGCTGGAACAGCTGTCTGAGGTGCTGGAGGTGTTCGGTCTGATTTTGAGAGTACACCAAGATATCATCAATGAATCCATAACAAAATGGCAGGTCCCTGAGCAATTCATCCACAAAACGTTGAAATGTTTGTGCCGCATTACGAAGACCAAACGTCATAAATGGGAATTCGAATAGCCCGAATGGTGTCGTAATTGCGGTCTTCGGTATATCGTCTGGATGGACAAGAATCTGATTATATGCCTTTATGAGATCAATTTTTGAGTAGACCTTCGTACCTGCCAGTTGCTGTGAAAAATCTTGGATGTGTCGGATGGGGTATTTGTCTGGAATGGTTCGTGAGTTTAGTGCTCGGTAGTCGCCGCAGGGTCGCCAGCCGTTGTCCTTCTTTGGTGCAAGGTGAAGTGGTGACGCCCAAGGACTTTCAGATCTGCGCGCGGTACCATTCGCAAGCATTTCCTCGAATTCCTTCAGTGCAATTTTCAGTCTGTCTGGTGGAAGTCGTCTGGGACGGCTTGAGACGGGTGGACCAGATGATGTTCGGATGTGATGCTCCGTTCCGTGTTTGATTTCACGTTGAGTTCCAGCAGGACAAGTGATAGAGGGGTATTCACGTAGAAGTTGGTGATACACGGAGTCTCCGGATATTGCCTTAATTGAAGCGATGCCATTTGGCTCCTTGTCTGGTGTTGCCGTAGTGGATAGAGACGTTAATCCGTCGACTAAGCGGTGGTTCCTCACATCTACAAGCAAATTGTAAAATCTGAGAAAATCTGCACCAATAATTGCCTTCGAAACGTCAGCCACTACAAATCGCCAGTTGTAAACTCTGCGTAGACCTATGTTGAGTTGCAGGTGAATCCAGCCGTATGTTGCTATCACAGAACCGTTTGCTGCATAAAGTTCGTAGTCTGTCTTGCTGCGAAATTGATTGAGCGCAGATCGTGGGTAAACACAGAGGTCTGATCCTGTATCCACGAGAAATGTCATCTTGGACGTTCTGTCTGTGATAAATAAGCGGCCTGGTTTGGAAGGGCAGTCGTTAGCCGCTAGTTCCGGCTGCCGTTCGCGTTTTCCGATGAACTAAATTTGCATGGGGTCGTACACCGAGTAGCACGGCTGCCGAATCGGTTGTGGTACCAGCAGAAATCCGGGTGTCGTTGTTCCGAGCGATATCGGCTTTTATTCCGATAAGATTGTTGTTGTCTTCCTTCACGCATGTCAGATTTATCATAAATATGCGAACGTGATACGTGGCCTTTTAGGGCTGCTACTTCTCGTGTCAACTCCGAAATTTGGTTCGCCATGTCGCAAAACGAGAAATCTGCACTTGCTACGACCGGTGCTGCTGGAACGGGAACAATTTCATAGACACGGTCTGCCAGATCTGCCATGGTATCAAGAGGTGCGCTTGCCTGTGATGCTATTGCGGTTTGTATATTATGCGGCAAACGACTAGACCATATAGTTCTTAAAAATGAATCGGGTACATCGGGTCCAGCAAGTGTTTGCAGCTGTCTGAGTAACTGAGATGGTTTTCTGTCCCCCAATTCTTCATGCATAAGGAGTTGTTTTATCTTCTTTTCCTGTGATGCAGACAATCTTTTTATCAGCTCGGTTTTTAATTTTATATATTTATTTTCTGAAGGTGGTGCAACTATTACATCTTTAACCTCCGCTGCGTACCGTTGATCTAACTGCGCAATAACATGATAGAACTTCGTTGCATCGGACGTTATTCCCGCAATATTGAACTGACCTTCTATTTGGGCAAACCATAATCCAGGTTCTTCTGGCCAGAATGGTGGTATTTTAACACCAATCTTGTAAACGTCTACGTTTGCAGTTGTACTTGCGCCGCCGACTGTACTGCTTCCAGAAGCTTCGCCCGCAGGGGTTCCCTGTGTTTGTTCGTTCACCATGCTGTTTATCTTTTGTTAGTCGTGGTCACCAATTATATAGTGAACTACTGCTTACTGGTGGTTTTCACTTACTAGGAGTATGAGTAAAAAATGTCCAGAGTCCAAAATAGCACTGAGTTATTTATTAGCACAGTTCACAATACAGAAAGTTTGAAGAGTTCAGAAAGTTAGTATTTCACACACACACAAGGTAGGCACAGATTAGAAAAGCGAAGAATAGAAATACGTAAGATATAGCGAGAATGAAATCACGATATTAAAGAGCGATTTAAAGGATACAAAAAACGGGCGTGCATTCGCCGTCGGAGTTCGAAGCGGACTGGCGTGCGCGACCGAGCGCCAGCGGTTTATAAGACGGAACAATAGCGGCGCGTACGCCAAGCCACACAAGTTTCCATTTCGCTAGCTATCTTTTCTCACTGGATTTGCTTGTGACAATATTATTAATATATTTATACTAAGCTGACATTAGAATGGAATTATATTACTGAATGCGTTTGGGTGAATTTAACCGAAAGAAAAATACATTAAATTATAAAACATAATTGGAAGATTTTAGTTTGTGCAAGGTTCCTACACATATATATGTATGAATGTATAAAAAAATAAAATAAAAAATCAATTAAAAATAAAATTAATTAAAATTTTGGGGCAAAATTTATAGCCAATCTTTTATCTTTTATTAGTAAAACCATAGTTTTAAACAACTTAGATAAAAAAAGGCTATTAAGTTCACTATGTATGTATCTAATATTTAAAAAACTGCGTAATATTAATATAATAGCGATCCCACCCGCAACTACGTCCGCGCGGACTACAGTTAATCGCGAAAAAAGCATCCTATGTTCTTCTATGATATTAAAAAGCAATGCAAAAGTAGGTATAGCACCAATGCTCTTTATGTTTTTTGTTATATCGTTTACATGGCAACCGTTCCTTACAGCGAATAATCAAAGTTTTCCAGTTTTCCCGCGGAAAAAAACAATTTTCCGGGATAAAAGTATTCTATGTTTTATTCCAGGGTATAAGCTATCTCCATTCCGATTTTCATAAAAATCCATCCAACCGTTATCGCGTTAAAGCTGCCCAAACAAACAAACAAACCAAAAGACAACTTTTCACTTTTATGTATTGGTATGGGTTATGTTAGTCTATATAAACGAATGTAAAATATATCGCGCCGAAAACGTTTGTTATATTTACGATCAATGTAACTTCATCGAAAAGTCGAGATAAATAAAAAATAAGTTTTCAGCGCGATTAAGTCCCGTTTATAATATATAACTATATAATATATAATCGCGAAAGTTTAAAAGTTACAAGATCGATTGCAAAATTTTTTTTTGTAGTAAGTAGTTTGAGTATCTTCCGACAGGGAATAGTTTCAATTCCAACAAAATAATTTCAGTAGTTTCAAATACTGTTTTCTGTAGGTAGAACCATGTCAGAGGCCCTCGGGCAGCTTGACAGACTCTGTCACCAGAGGCCAGCACTACCTTATAAGACAAACAACAAGTAGGTAGGGTTTTTTTCTTAGCTACCTACCGGAATTAACTAGGTACTTAATTTTTCAGGCCTAACGTAACTAAGAGTAAGAAATATAAATTAATTCATAAAAAAACATTTAAAAAACGACTTCAAATAGTATAAACTAAAAAAATATAAAAATGAAGCTGTGAGTTCTGTGCTGGGTATGAAAGTACTTTTGCTATTGCGATTTCGCACAGACCTCAACAATTATTTCGTTCATTGGAGTTTATTGTACTATTATTATATATTAAATAGTTTTTATTCTTCAGTATTGTAGGTACCTATTTGTGTTATATATATATCTATATATTAAAGAAATATAAAAAGACCTTAACTTTAATAATTTTCTTTACAAGTATCTAATAGAATAAGGAATTATCAATTATTATCAATTACAGATCCCAATGGCAGGTGAGTAAAAAGATTGGACTAAAGAATCCAATCCTGATATACCTATATTACTAGGTTCATACCCTTTGATCTAATCTATTTGCAAAATTGCGAAATTACGTTTATCTACTACGAGAGATAAACGTAATTTCGCAAGACCCCTGCCTCCCGGCCTCCGCACCGCGTGAGTCAATTAGGCCGTTTTTTCTTCGATACTCTACTGTCCGTAAGGACTATGTATGTACTGTGGTGCAGAGCAGACTTTCCATCCTAAAACCCACGAATTTCGGTAATATCGACCGAAATTCTGGTCGGCATTTCACTGATGTGTAAATTAAACCGGTCGGTATTATCGCTGTTATCGGTCGATATTCCGCTCAGTATTTGATTGGTAGCTCCCCCAACTAACTCTTTTTTATGTAACTAAAAATAAACTTTATTTGTACACAAATTGATTAATATTGTCTTAAAAGTTTTGTTTTTGTCTTAGCCATATAATCATGTAAGGTACCTAACATATTTCAATAACTTACTTAGGTACCTATGATTGTGAATACCAACAAACAATCATTATCTGTTCAGCTTATGTGTTTTTTTTTATTACGGACTATTTAATCGTTTCTCACCACGATCTCACCTGATGGAAAGCGATGATGTGGTCGAAGGTGTAGCACGCTTGCCTAGTAGATACCTATTCACTCTTGACTTGAACACACCGGGGTTATAATTTACCGGAAACACTGATGCATTCCACTCATTTGCAGTTCTTATAATAAATGAAGAAGCGTAACGCTTCGTTCTTGTGCGAGGTATTTCAGCCATAAAAGGATGGCGCTTTGCCGATCGTCTAGTCGTACGGTAATGGAAAGGTGATGGGGAATCAGGTTGTGCAGTTCTTGTGCACACTCTCCATAGTGCAATCTGTAGAATACCGCCAGGCTTGCTACCTCACGTCGATGCGCCAGACTTTGAAGCTTACTCTTTACCAGAGTGTCATCCCCAATGAGCCTCAAAGCACGTCTCTCAATTGAATCCAAAGACTCGAGCTGATACTTGGCAGAACCGTCCCAGAGATGGCAGCAGTACTCCATACAAGATCGGACCTGTGCTTGATAAAGATTCTAAAGCTGTCCAGGTGTGAAGTACCGCCTAACCTTAGACAAAATACCAAGTTTTTTTGCAGCTACCTTGGCTTTGGATTCAATATAAGACCCAAAATTCAGGTTTGATGTGAGTTCGACACCCAAAAGCTCCAAATGGTCGCCTATTGATATTGTTAAACTTTGGAAAGACGGAGATCATATGTAATGTAGATTTAATCTGCCTTATGTTCGGCATATAATGTAACGATGTACATTTAACTAGTGGCTCTGTGAGCTGTGTCTGTAGCAAGTCTGTCTTTGCATAAGACAGACTTGCGAATAAATGACATTACTGAATAAATGTTCACCGCGCAACTTAAAGCAAAAAGCTGAGGGACATTTGTTAATTTGGGCGTTACCGCCGTTATGTCAAAAAGAAGCTTTTTGACATAACGGCGGTATAATACGATATTTTGTATTATTTGCCACCCCCTCACACCGACTCCTTGAAGTTTATGCGTCATAATAACGGTAATAAAAAAGTTTTTTGACATATTTGAACATTTTTCGAAATGGCTGAAATATGTTTTTTTTAGGTTTTCTATCCCCATTAGAAAAAATTAGAAAAACTATCTCGACAAATAAAAACATATAATTATCGACCTGCACACAAAATTTCACGAAAATCGGTTGAGAAATGCGACCTATTAGAGGTGTACAATAATACGCACATCATAATCATAGAGGTGCACGTCCGCCGGACATACGAAAACATTTTTGTCTAAGCTGAAACGGAGACGCTTCACTCGCGTATAGCGATCGCTCGGTCAATAAATATTTAGGTGAAATGACTAGGAAAAGGCAAGTAGTCGACCGATTAGTGGTGTTGCAATTTTTTATGTATTTTTTTGGCTTTCTTGGCAATCCTTTGACCACGATCTCACCTGATGGAAAGCGATGATATGGTCGAAGGTGTAGCACGTTTGCCTAGTAGATCCCTATTCACTCTTGTCTTGACCACACCTAGGTTATATGTTATCGGAAACACTGACGAGGGCTGGGCATTCCAATCCTCTGTTGCAGTTCTTATAATAAATGAAGGAGCATAATCTAAAGCAATATTTTCTTTTGTAACGCGTGTTTTATACGTTTTACATAGAGTTTGACGGGAATTTCTGGGTGTGGTCCGATTTCAATGCGGTGTTTTTTTTAAAGAGAATTTTACTAATTCAGTGTGGCTGATTAAAACTAGATAGGTAGGTAATCTTTCTTTTTCCAGACAAGATTATCCGGAGTTCATAAAGATTGCAAACAGCTTCGATATGTTTGTACCGTTTTAATGTACTAGTCCACAAAGTAAACACAATGCAAAATGCATTTTTTTTTTCACTGTCCCCTCTCTACCAAAGAGTCTTTTAGATTTTTTAATTTTGCATTGTGATTTATTTATTAAGAATTGGACTCGTTACAGTTTTATTATAAGTATAGATTACTGATTGTTTCTAGTCTGTAGGTGCCCTAACCGTCAATCGTCGTCAGCAGTGTATCGTAGACATCAAAATACTTAGAATGCGATCACATTTTCATAGAAATCACTAAATTTACGTATCTCAATGTTTAATGCCTGTTATAACTGTGCCACATATTTGTAGACCAGTTCCTGTATTCTCTGTTTCATATACAGACTGATCCATTGTGATGGGTCAGGTCGGAACCTTGGCGTTCAGAAAAACTGCATTTAAAGATTTTCAAGAAACTCATACATGCCTCGGGAATGGAACCCAGTAATTTTCCTTTAAAATCGTACGGTGTTTTTTTGCGGTTATTGATAGTGGAGATTGTTAGAAATAAATCTTAATAACCAACCGAGCTTTATAGGAGTGTTTTTTTAAATCTTTGAATTAATTTTATAATAAAAAGTATTTTTGTTTCTTTATTTTGAATTTAATCAAATATCGGAAGGATATGCGCCACCTAAAATTGTTTAATTAAAGGCGGTGGTAAATTAAATCCAACGTTGCATTATTTATAAAAAAGGCCTGGCTCCATTTTGATTAAAATTATCAGTGAAATCATTGCAACTCTTTAAAAAAGAAGTTTTGAAATCTCGCAGTATGATCACAGTATACATAAACCACTACTTGCTTTTAACAGGAATGCAAAAAAAAAGTATATATATTGTTTTGTTAAGTTTTATATAAATGTTTTTTTAAGCAAGCTTTTACAAGCCATCACTGATACCTTCACTTAAGGTGGGTTAATGAGAACTTAATTTGCGGCAATAAATAGGTTGTTACCCTCGATGAGTAATAGAGCTGTAATTGACAAAAAAACGCAAGAAAATGTTAATTTAGCGCTATGTGCGAAACGTTGCACCTGAGAATTCATCGAGACCACAGTACATATACTCGTGTACTCTTTATCACATGATCCATACGGAATTAAAGATCACAAAAACATAAATTTTGCTGATTTTGCTCTGTGCGCCCTTGCCCCTCTCTCTCAGTTCTTTGACTAAAATTCAATATTACATCATCGAGCTCACTAAAAAATGACACCAAAATTTGATCTCTGGAGCTTATAGTTACAGTGCGGCGTTGGGTCGTTAGGCGACCCACGACACACAGGTAGTTAGTTAGGACCTACCTCAGGGGTGGAAAAAAATAAATAAAAACAAGTAGTTAGAGACTTGTTTATTACTTTATAATTTAGATGCGACCTTGCTCAAACCAAACCCATCCCGCACTCTTGGGTTTTAGGTACACTTAGTCACTGGTCTGAACTACGTTTCGTAGGGAAACGGTACGTGGCGTCGGTGTCGCCTCCAGGACTCTTCGGCGGCTGGCACTACGTTGGTATCCGCAGATCTCAAGCGGAACCAGACCGAAGGGGGGGAGTGGGTCGAACCGGCAGGACTCAGGCCAGGTGGAGTGCCACGTAGTGTAGGTAGATCTTCCTCAACGGAGATCCTCAATGGTGTTGATCAGTGGAGATCGTCAACGGAATCATCAGAGGAAATCCTCAGCAGGAAAACATCGAGGGTGTTGATTAGTGGAGATCGTCAGCGGAATCATCAGAGGAAATCCTCAACAGGAAAGCATCAAGGGTGTTGATTAGTGGAGATCGTCAGCGGAATCATCAGAGGAAATCCTCAGCAGGAAAACATCAAAGGTGTTGATCCTGGAAGCGACGCAAGCATTAGGGATATCTCTTTTTCCATAGCTGTGCCACGCCACTACCATAACGTAGTCCCAAGCCCAGCTACTGTGGTACTAACAATTTAATTAGATAGGTAGGTAGGTACCGGCAGTTCGTTATGGTGACGCGGAACAGCTATTACACAGTGAACTAAACTATTATTTAGTATTAACGCTAAATGGTTGCAGTAATTATATATAGGAACTCACCCTAGAGAGAAATAACACTGAATTTACTAAATTATTTATATAAAAGGTGACGCGTGCTCGCGCTTGTACGTCTGTCTGCAGAATGGAAGTCAATGCGTAGGTTTCGAGAACATTTGAACATTTATTTAATTTGTACGGGAGCGAACTAGCCTGCAGTGTGCCACAGGTTAGCTCAGAGTAGGCAAAGAAATCGCGTTCGCGCCGGAGTCCCGTATCAGCGCTGTGGTATTTTGCATTTGGTATTTGGTATTTTGCATTGAGCGAGCCATTTTGCAATGTGTTATATTTCAATGGTTCCGTAGTTAATTATTATATTATTATTTAGTTGTTAAGTATTTTGTTTGATAGATTTATTATTTTAGTATGATTATATGGTTATAAGAGTTTGGAACTAGGTTTGGTTAGCGTAGTACATATAAAAATTATAATTTTGATCGTTTATATTTTAGATTTAAGTTTTACTTATTAAGGTTTTAGTACTAAGATCTTATTATTTGTTAGCAAGATAGACGCAACGTTACAATAGAGTTAAAAAACGAGGCGATAAAAACCCTTATCGCGACGGTCCCTTTTTACCCGATTACGGCGAAGCAAGAGGAGGGTAATGAAGTTATGAAACAGTCTATGGATGTGGATGTTCCACCAAAGCGTCTCCCCTATTGGTCCGGTCAAAGCAAATTAAGGGTCAAACTAAAAACTTGGTCCAATTTTGGCAAGCGAGGTATTAATCGAATCGTCTTTAGATGAGTGAGTATACTACTCGGTGTCTTTTACCCCACTACGGCGAAGCAAAGAAAAGGTTATGTGTTTAAACTAAAAACTTGGTCCGTTTTTGACAAGCGAGGCATCTATCGAATGGTCTTCATCGCAAGATTGTCACAGGCTATTGTTTACCCGACCGTAGTAGGGTTTTAGTTTTTGAACTTATGTCATGTATTAATATTTGTTTTTAACATTATGGAATGCAATATAATTTGAATCTAAGAAAATGCTGCCCATTTCTTGAATTCTCTCAGCTGGTTCTCACAGCACTCCCGGGGTGAGAAGGGATGAACCTATTAATGAGCCGGGCTCACGGCAGCTCTACCTCGGATAGTCTAGGATCTTCTTACTGACCCATCAATGTATGACGCATCGATGGATCTCCCTGTATAAACTACCATGGTAATAATGGCGTCTTCTGGTCGCCATATTTGCATAATTTGTGACGTCATGCAAACTATGCCATTCCTAGAGCCAATAATAATTCATGCCGAATGTGATTTCTCTATTTAAAAAAGAAACAGAAAAGAGAACAAAAAATGAAGAGGCATTGCACGACTCTTGCCGGCTTGCTCGGCTTGTAATTTAAATTTGAGTTTCATTGTTATTGTTAGTTTATTTTATTAGTTTAAAAGTTACTGACAATATTTGTTTTATTATCTTTGCTGTCTAATATCGTCATTCTTTTATCATGTTTATTTTTACTTAAAATTGTAATGTAATATCAGGGGATGTACAAAATTGACTTAGCTAGTGTGACGTTCTGCGTTATAAGGTCAATACAACATTCTATTCTAGGTAGCAAGTAGGTAATCAATAAGAACAGCCTCTCAAGTAGTACTGCTGTATTTTTCTGATGAATTCTCGAAAGGTTACTAATTCCGCTAACGCGGCGACTGTCGGTGATGTTCAGCAGCTGCTGCCTTTCTGTTCTCCATGATACTCTCTTTTTTACAGTAATTTTCAATCGCTGCTTTTATAAAAAATATTATTATACGTTCTGTATTTAGCTTCTGTAAACTGTATTCATTAACGAGCCCCCCGTTATTGAATTACTCCCGACCCCCCATTATAGCTAAGAAGCATCTGGATCACATCAGTTTTCAAACATAAAAAAACAACCAAAATCAGTCCATTCGTTTGGAAGCAACGATTCTCATCCCCCTTCCCTCCTTACCCCCATTATAGCTAAGAACCATCTCATTTACCCCAACTATCAAACATAAAAAACCGCAACTAAATCGGCCCATTTATTTGGAAGCTACGATTCTCACCCCTCTTTTCTCACCTACCCCCTTTTAATCCCCCCCATCCCCCATCTATCTAAGAACTATTTCGATCACACCAGCTTTCAAACAGAAAACACCGCATCAAAATACTTACAACCCAAACACATAACCCTGAGTCGGGTGAAAACAAGTTATAATCAGCGACGCTGTCGTTGTCAAAATTCCTGATTTATATAATTTCTCAAAAGGAAGAACACAGCTGGTTTAATCGTCCATTAACGTCAATGGATTTTACTTTCATCAAAAAATAACTGAGGCAGTTGACATTTCAAAAGTCAATTTTACAATTGAGTAGGCCTGCGACGTCTGTCAGTTAACGATATTTTTTGATAGGCATAATGAAAGGCCTTTTTCGGAGGACCTTTTATTCCGGCTATCACTTAAGTACTTGTCGTTGGAACAATGCCGTTTGTTAGCGTTTATCCTGTAGCAAGGAATACCTAAAAATACCCCTGTAGCTTGAAAACAACTTTTCTACTCATTTACGATTCCAGTTGGTTTTCAGCTCACATTTAAGTACTCGTAGTAGGTACTAATCTATACTTATAATACACCTGTAACAGATCCAATTCTTTACATTGAAGATATTATGGCCTCCAAGGCCATACTGTATTCTATACTGAAGCCAAAACTGTTTTTTTTTTCATTTTGGTATATCTGTGTGTCTGTTTTTCTGTCTGTCTGTCTGTCTGTATCTTGACTAGGCATCACGCCGAAACTACTCAATGAATTTATATGAATCTTGGTATGATTTCATACTACGAGGTAGGATATAGGATACTTTTCATCCCAATAAATTAAAGGGTTCCTGCAGGATAGGGATTGAAAGTAATTTAAAAGGACAGGTATCACACTACTGCACGGATTTTGATGCAACTTTGCACAGTCATAGATAGATAGATAGAAAATTATTTATTGCACACATAAGATAGGTACACATGCGAACTTAATGCTAGCAAGCATTATCTTCCAGTAAAAAAATGCATGTTATTAAATATCATAGTTTATATGATAAGTGAAAATTGAGGATACTTTTTATAAAAAAATAAAGGATAGGGGTATTTTATTTGGAGTTGGTGTTCATGTTTTACGGTTTATAGTTACTTCCGTAGTTTTTATTATTCTGCCTAAAAGTGAAGGGCATCTATACTTATAATAAAGCAGTAAGTACCAAAAAAAACTGTAAAAGGAAGATATTTAAAGAAAAAAGATCTAGGGTCGTAAAAATCTGTTTGTTTGGGGAGGTTAAACGCGATAAATTGTAAGTTTCCACGAAAACTGGAAAATGTTGATTACTTGCTGTAAGGAACGGTTGCCATGGAAACGAAATAACAAGTCTGTCAAAAAATATCAAGAGCTGTTAGTGTTATACTTTTGCATTGGTTTTTAATATCCTAGAATAGGATGTTTTTTTTCTGCGATCGTCCACGCGGACTGCGTGGAGATGTCGCGGACAGGAAAGCTAGTAAATGATATTTATTATCTTATCGCCCCTGCATGTCCTGCCGCTCCCTACTGGTCCTCCCTACTGGTCCTCCCTACTGAGACCTAGCTTTTAAAACCTACAGCATATAATATTTATATGATCAGCAATATTATTTTCATTGGAGATAATTTAATCATTATTTTTACTAAGTTTACTATTTATATTCTGCTAGTTGTACCCATAGCATTTCCCGCGTGGTCATTTCTCTGGGTTAAGGTAATATTTTGTTATTCCAGTACCAAAAGTACCTATAAAGTGCAAAACACCAAATTTCGTTCAGCCGTCAGATAGTTTTTTATCGACTGCTCAGGACAATATGATTAAGATACCAAGTATCGCAGTTTTTAAGTCAAAGCCTAAACTATTTCACAGTGAAAACCGCATTACAGCTGGTCTAGCAGTTTTTAGGTGATGCGCAAAAAACACCATTAAAATAACTAGCTTAAAAGCTAAAAAAACACGCCTGCCCTGCCAAAAAATAGTTTTGGCAAAAAATATATATGTTAGAATGGGCTTATCAAGACCTTCAATTTGATACCCATATTGTAAATTACAAAGAAAAAATCTTTTTTTTGGAGTTTGTAAATGGTGCCATACTGCCGCCATATTGAATGTTTTCAAAAAAAATAATCATCTAAATCTTTTCAGGCATTTAAAAGTTATGGTGGAATAAAGAAACTCACATACAAACATACATGAATGCTAAAAACATAACACTCCTTTTTTTGGGCAATCGTGTAAAAAGGTTGTTCAGTACTTATTTTCAGTCCCCTAGAACTTTTTTTTATGACCTTAATTGTACATGATAAGTATATAAATTATAGGTATAGAAACGATAAAGATAAAGACCACAGAAACGGTTACTCTATCATCTCTGTTTTGTTGATAACCAATGCCGCGAACTCTCGTTCTTTTTAGGTCCAGTCCTATAAAGTAATTCCAATGGTGAAGCGACGCACTTTCGCTAATCTTGTTTTTCTGTACAAAATTGTTAATGGTGGAATCGATTGTGCAGATTTATTAAAAATGTGCTCCAATTATAATAACGTAGATAAGCAAATCAACATTTGTAATACGTTTATTAGTGTTTTCAAGAAGTCTTGTCTTCAACTAGGCTTACTTTTTTCATAATACGAGAAAATTTCATGTTTTTATAGTTTTGGAAATGTTGTGATGAGTCAGTATTATATAGTAGGTTTGATCTATATGTATTTATGTTGAGGAACATTTGCGCACACATCAATTTCTTAACTTTCTCGACTCTACATCATGCATACGTTCGAATTAAAAGAGCCGAAGTATACGAATTTTTAATGACGTTGCTGTGTTCAGCTCAGCGTTGATTACTTTAATTAAAACTTTGATTAATTACAGTTATCGTTCGTTTATTTTTCCTAGTGAATAATTTTATAAGCAAATACCCTAACTGTTACTGCGCCTCACGGTTTCACCCTCGGTGGTATATTTTAAGGAGGAATTTCATATTTGAGTGTATTATTTATGTTCTTGTTTGTTATACCTCATATTATTTGGGCTAATAAGTATGTAATATAACCTCATAACACAGTTCATGATATCAAAGAGATTATAAAAAAACATGGAGGCTCTTCGTTTATTTTGAAAGGCTGAACTTTATGGTTGGCATTGTAGGTAGTCAACATATACATTTCCCAAAAATTGGTTCAGTAGTTCTTTAGTTTAGTTCTTTAGTTTAGTCCATTCGATGTCTTTTTTAAATTTGATTCAAGATAAGAACTCTTATTCTATCTAAACAATAATATCAACGCACTATAAATGTGTGGAAAATTTAAAAGGTTGACTGTGGTCTAGTAAATGTAAGAAGAGGGTTAATTTGAGAATTACCTTGGTAAGTCAACCAATACTTGACTTCTCAAAAGACATTTTTTCCGGTCAATTTGTTTGTCATTTTAGCAAAGTTCTGTGAAATCTTTATTACGAGTAGATATTTGATCCCTTAGTTTCAGTCGAGTTCGGGACCCTAATTGAATTTTCCGCTCACGTTGGTATAACGAAATTTCACGTCTACTGCTTACTCTGTTGTGTACATAAGTCAATATCTTGTAATACATTTAACTAGGCGTACTTTACGGATAGTAATTTGACTGATACTTTAACTAACTTTTAAATTAAGACCTTTAGACTTACATACATAGAGCTTATATTTATCTATCTAATCAGCCCGTAGCCACCCATTAAAGAGTGTAGGCCTCCTCTCATTCATGCCAGTTTTTCCGGTCTTGTGATAGTGTCATCAATTGGCCTCCAGCGTACCTACGAGTACTATACAATGTCTTCTGAGCATATCAGACTGAGACCTCAAGGCAGACCAAACTAAAATTGCATTGCGTATTATGAAATAAACTAGACCGTTGTTTTAAATTATCTATTTTGTACATACTTTTTGTTGCTTAGTGCTTTATTGTAAGTACTAGCTGTACCCTTGGCTGTGCTTGCCTGGTCATTTCTCTAGGTTAAAAGTAATCTAATTGGTATTCCAGGCCCAAAAGTCTATATAGTACAGTAATGCCATATTTCATCAAAATTCTTTCGAACGTTAAATAGTTATTTCATGGATTATATGGCTTCTATCTACATATCAGATTGAGAGAAATACACCAAATTTTAAGTCAAAACCTAAGCTAATTCATCAATGTAATCCACATTTCAATCGGACCATTAGAATAAACAGAACAAAAAAAAGTTCAGTATCATACTTTATGTACCTTTTTTATTACATTTATTGTTCAGCCTTTTTGTTACATACTGCTTTATTATAGGTATAAATAGATAAAATAATGCATAGATTAAATAGGTAATTTGCTTTTATAGCGTCCATGTCCGGTTACATAATCGCTATAAAGCAGATTACCTGCTTATTCTGTTGTTTTGTCAAAAGGAAGCATGATTCTCACCGTCCGCACATCCTTGTTTACGAGAACAAAGGGTGTCAGCAACATCTGTAGTCTGGTTCATATTCGTTGTAGTGGAAATGCAGAGGTCGACTTCTTTCACTTCTACCGAGCTCGTTTGTTCATCTTGCTCCGCGCGACTAAAACTGACTAGCGCAGCCCTATGGTATATTACTCGTATTATTAGCGGCCCGCGGTTTTGGCCGCATGGTAATGTTTCTGAAATAATAGTATCTTATGGGTTAACCCGGGAACAAAATCCACACCAATATATACAAGTTAAACGTTGTCTGTTTCTTTGAGAGATTTCACGCCAAAACGGCTGATCCGATTTTGTCGGAACTCTGTAAATAGGTAATTTAGAATATAGAGACCAACATAGGGTACGTTTTGACCCGGGAAATGGTCAGTTGCCACGGGAAAAATGGAAAATGACTCGCTCTATGGAACGAAACGAAATAGTAACAAGTCTGTCAAAAAGCATCAATAGCGTTGGTAAACGAAAAAATTGAATCACGGACGGGGTTCGAACCTGCATCAGTTCCGCTACCGTAACAGGTACTCCATGCTTCAAATTTTACGCTTAGTTTGTAAGCCCGTCTTACGGCACAGAATAAATAATAGTACAAGCTTACGGGGACTGTAATGCCATCTATTGCCAGTAGCCGAACTTGGTAAAGGCATGTGCCACGCAAAAGCGCGGAATGATGCGGGTTCGAACCCCGTCCGTGATTCAAATTTTGCGTTTAAAAAATTTATTAGATATATCCTCACTTCAGTTTTATTATTGGTAATAGGTAATCTATCTATCTATGCTTATAATATAGCAATAAATACGGAAAAGTCTGTACAAAGAAGATAATTAAAAATGTATGGTCTAAGGTACTTAAAATAAGCTACTGAACAAGAATATAACATGTTTTTTGAGGTTAATCTATATTCGATAATGAAGCCTAAACTGTATGTTTTTTCACTTTTGTCCGTATTTTTGACAGACAGACGTCTGACTTCTGTAGCTCTCTGTCTCTGTCTGTATCTTGGCCGCGCATCACGCCACCGGAACTACTGTATGAATTCAAATGAAACTTGGTATGATTTGAGTCCATAATACGAGGTAGGACATAGGATACTTTACATCCCGAAAAATTAATGGGTTCTCGCAGGAAAGGGGTTGAAACTTATTTAAAAGAACACGTACCACGCTAAAACGGACGGGTTTTGATGCAACTTGGCACCCTCTTAAGTTATATGATGGGTTAAAATTAAGGAAACGTTTTATCCCGAAAAAGTAAAGGGTTTCTGCGGGATATGGGTCCAAAGTTATGATAATATTGAAATAATAATTAATATGTTTTGGAGGGTTTTCTATATTCAACACTGAAGCCAAAACGGTTTTATTTTTTATTTTTGTCTGTCTGTTTGTTTATCTGTTTGATGATGATCAAGGGTACGTAAAATAAGCTACTAAACAAGAAAAATCGTTTCTCTCTGTTTTTCTGTTTGTTTGTTTGTTAGTTTGTTTGTCTGTATGTTTGTTCGCGCCTCACGTAAAAACTACTAGACCGATTGCTATGCGGTTTTGCTGTTAGTCTGTTTGTCTGCTTATCTGTTTGTCTGTATGTTTGGTCGCACATCCCGTAAAAAATACTGGATTAATTGTGATGTTTGACTGTTGGATAGCTTAGGATTTGACTTAAAAACTGGGATACTTGGTATCTCAATCCGATGATTAGATGACGAGCAATCGATAACAACTATTTGACGGCTGAACGAATTTCAATCAAATGTTGGTATATTGGTATTTTAGTTCTTGGAACAGCACATAGTGTACTTTTAACGCAGAGAAAAGAGCACGCCTGTGACATTGAAAACCGCATCGCAATCAGTGAAACCTATACAACAGTGAAAAAAGTTTTTACGTGATGCGCGAACAAACATACAAACAAACAAACTAACAGACAAACAGAGAAACAGACAGACAAGATTATATAAAACGTTATATTCTTGTTCAATAGCTTATTTTAAGTACACTAGACAATTTGTTTTTAATTATCCGCTTTGTACAGACTTTTTCGTTCTTATTGCCTTACTATAAGAATAGATAGATAGATATAGATAAATAGATAAACGCACAGTTATAGCCACAGAACAAATTATACCAGTAAGTAAGCGTAATACAACCTCATGGGTTAAACTATTGCAGTGCATAATCCGTTACCGTTAGTACAGATAACCGTTCTTAATTAAAAGATAAATAGGGTTCAGTGAGAATAAATATTTGCTCTGTAAATTTCATTTCACATTTTATTTATTTATATTAAATTTTAAGATGGTAAACAGATAGGTGTATCTGTTTTCGATAGAATTTACTCAATTTGCATAGCTGACCGACAGTGAAAACTATTTTAGTTCAATATCTCCACTATCTTGACTTTTTCCTGTGCTTCTGATTATTTATACCGTTTGGGCGCAGTTTTTAATATTTGGTATGAGCTTGAAGTTGACGAATTTGTTGGCGTTGTTGAGCTTTGGTTGAGCTTGCATCTATTGTTGGATTTGAGCTTGTTATTTGTGATTCCCTTGAAAATCAGCTAACTGCTGATATTGGAGTTATCGTGTAGCGTCTTGAGAAGCATCTTGAGGATAGTACTGCTGTTGACCTTGATATGCTTGATTATCTTGAGCTTGTTGATTCTGCATATTTTGTAACTGCTTCAGCATTGACAATGGTATATTGAAGGTTATTCTACTCTTACGACGACCAGAGAACTCTGGCTCGTTATTTTCGTCAACTTCTCTCACGACGCGCTTTTGTGGGAATGACGACGATGATTCAATAAGCAGCACGAATAACAGAAGAACTGAAAAAGAGAAGTAATTGTTAGCAATGTAGATATTTTCATCACATTGATGTATGTGGGTTTTTTCACAACATAAATCAAATATGCAATACTACTTTTTACCAATTTTGTTATAACAAAAGGATTGTAACTTATAAACTTTCGGGATTCGAACATAGTTATATATTTAAACGGGACTTAATCGCGCTGAAAACTTAATAATTAATTACCTCGAAGTTTCGATCAAAACGACAAATGCGGGTAGTTGGAGACAACGCTTGCTTTTATCGACGCTGACACCTGCTACTTCAGTCTTCTCGTGACCACGATCAATGCTACTTGATCCAAACGTCAAGGTAAATAAATATTAAGTTTTCAGCGCGATTAAGTCCCGTTTAAATATATAACCATAACAAAATGATTGTTTAGGTTATAATTACATACAAATAACTTTGTTTATCACTTACTTGGTAAAAGGAATAGTTTCACGTTCATTTTCACACAGTTAATCTGGTTGAAAAGATTACTGTAAAACAAATATTTAAATTCAATTAAGTACACGATTGTGTATAATTATTGAACAAAAAATAAATGTTTTCATAATTAGATTATAATAATACTAGCTGTAACCGCGGCTTCGCACGTGTGGTAATTTCTCTTGGTTAAATCTACTCTATGTACTATTCCAAGACCTAAAATACCAACATACCAACATTTGATCAAAATTCGCCGTCAAAAAGTTTTTATTGATTGATCGGCTTCTACTCATCGGTTTGAGATACCAAGTACACCAGTTTTTAAGTCAAACCCTAAGCTATCCAAAGACCATGTTGTTGTTTTCACGTTATGCGCGAACAAACATACGGACAAACAGACAAACAGAAATAAACGAAGTAAAAAAAAAAAAAAACTTTATTAGTTTATTTTAAGTACCCTAGACCAAATCTTTTTTAAATATCTTCTTAGTACAGACTTCGTTCCTATTGCTTTTTTATAAGTATAGATGAATCATTATTTTTTTCAGTTTTACGATAAGAATATCGAAAGTTTAATTTGAGTTTTGCTAAAATGTTCGGATTTAATTAATCATGGAACCAGTTAATTTTAAAGTATTTAAAATAAAAGGTTTTATGCATTAGCCATGTTATGATGAAACTTAGAACAGGCTATCACAATTAAATGCAAATATAATATTTCGGGGATGTAACGAAGCGAAACACCAACTCATCGCTTCAAGTCAACCTCACCTGCACGTGGTGCATCCTGCTGGTTTACTAACGAGGCTCTGGCGACCGATAGATGGCGGTATAACCATCCGAATACGAGTGTAGCAAATTGGCGCAGGCCGGTGAAGGTACACCATGCGATGATTAACAGGAGCCACACCAGAGTGCACCAGCCATGTCATGTTACAACTTCAAACCAACTATCATAATACAATGCGTACACAAAATTTCGTGACTGTGCTCTTGACCGTTGAAGAGTTCCTCTATCTGGGGCTGTTACTGGATGTCAAGTCAGGTCATTCTTACCATAAATATACATTGTCATTGGAATTGAACCAACATGCAAAATTTGAACTCGGTAGGATAAGGGGAACTTATTCTAATTCAGCTTGCAAGATTTGACCCAAACAAACATACCTGCATACAAACATTACAAATTAAATAAAAGCTTCTATAAAGAATGTAATAACATTAGTTTAAAAGACATTTACGGTAGGTATTTGTTGAGTTTTATATCCTGGTACAGCCGCCCTCTTTCAGATAATTTACACTAATCGACTGAAGTTCAATTATAGTGACGCTCTTTTTATAGCTCTGAAAGCAAATATTAATTTACATGGACAATGTTTAATTATGTTCTTATCAAAATATAAATTCCGTGTCACCGAAAACATTGTTTTTAATTAAAAAGAGCTTGTATGATTTTTAACAAATTTAGCACCACCAAAAAGCTATTATTTAATTTTATGCAATATATTTCAATCAAATTTAAGTGGATATGATAATTATGAATATGCAGTTATGTATTAGGTTTCGTATACCTATCACTTTTACAAAATTAGAAGAAATAATTTTATATTGATGACAAAAATAGGAACGCTTCTTTACGCAAACATCATTTACGACACTAGTGACCCCTGCAAGCGTAGTTAAGGTATTCTAAAGAAGTCTATGGGACACGACACCACTGAACAGCTTATAACCGGTATCAAGAACGGGTCTAATAAGTAGAATAAATTGATATCTGCTTCTTAAAAAACACAACCATAACTTTACAAATAAGTACAACTAAATAGTAGATTGTATTACTAGGGAGCGAAATAATATTTTGCGGTGAGGGCGCTATTTTGAATCCAGAGCGGAGTGAAGGATTCTAGAATACAATCCTGAACGTAGCGAGGGATTCAATATACGGCGCCTGAGGGAAAATAATTTTGCGCCCGAGTGATACACTCTTCTTTTCATCCCCCTCTATGAGATAAATAAATAAAAGAAAATAAAAAAATAATAAAAGGCGCTTGTAGATACTTTACAGCTCATACATTTATTTACAAGCCCAAATTAAAAATGTGCATAACCCCAACCACCCCCAATTATAGCTAAGAACCATCTCGTTTACCTCAGTTTTCAAACATAAAAAACCGCAGCTAAATAGGTTTGGAAACTACGATTCGCTTCCTGCCCCCGTACCCTCATTATAGCTAAGAACCAGCTGATTACCTCAGCTTTGAAACTAAAAAAATGCATCTATATCGGTCCATTCGTTTGGAACCTACGATTCTCAACCCTTGATTTGATGACTTGATTTGATTGATCTAGAATCAAAATGAGTACATATATGACTAAAATAACGATATAAAATGTTATAAGGTTCATACAGTTAAGCACAAAGAGCTCAAAAACTGAGTCAAATAATTTCTGTAATAGGTACATCATAATTATGGCATGCAATCATTTTTGTAGAAGTTTTTGAGAAGAACAATTATTTTTCTTACATAGCTCACGTCTGTTACTTAACCAATACAACCATACAACCCAAACACATAATCTTTCTCTGAAGTCGCAGAGGAAGATTATGTGTTTGGGTTGTATGTATAACGAGTACGTTTCTTTTCTTTGGCCTACGCGGCTTGATGGATTTTGATAAATAATATATTATCATTGGATTCGCCTTAATCACGAGAGTGCTATAGAATGTATGAAATGTCAAGAAAATTAATATGGCGGCTTACAGCTGCCATATTGTATTCGGACGGCACTAAAAATGACCAAAACCTATCGAGTGGAGGTATCAAAATGAAAGTGTTCAAAAGAATATTCCATAAATATATAATTCTTATACCTAGACAAATTAACAGGTTTTACCCGAACATGAATGTGTTGAATTGTGGTTACTGGCGAATAATCGAAACCGAATGCGCCGGTATGCCTATACAGAAGATTTTGAATTAGTATTACGCTTATTACTAACTAGCTGTATCCGCGGGTTCGCACCCGTGGTCATTTCTTTAGGGTAAAACTTTATGTACTTTTCCAAGACCTAAAATACCAATATACCAACATTTGATCAGAATGCCTTCAGCCGTCAAAAAGTTTTTATCGATTGCTCAGCTTATGGCCATCGGATTGAGTTACCAACTACTCCAGTTTTTAAGTCACACTCTCTAAACTATCCAACTTTGAAATTCGCATTGCAATCATTCCAGAAGTTTTTACGTGATGCGCGAATAAACATACAGACACTTATTTTAAAAATATTATATATATTTTTAGTAGCTTATTTTAAGTACCCTAGGTCATTTTTTTTATTATCTTCTTTTTACAGACTTTTTCGTTCTTATTGCTTTATTATAAGTATTTATCCAAAGGCTACTTACTATGTGGCAGGGCAGTTAAAATCCTTTTTGTTGATTTGGTCTCGGTAAGTGAATGATATATGAAGGGTACAGGAATAAAAGGGACTCATCGACATATTTCATAAAATCTAACTAACTATGCCATTCGATTCGTTTCAAGAGAGCTTTTCATTTGATTACTTTAGCACAGTATGAATAGGGCTCATAACAAGGAAAACCCATTAAAAAAAAAATGTAAGGAGCTCATTGCAACTCGAACCGAATAGAAGGGGCGGGGCACATTGCGTACAAACCCGGTTAAAATGTAGGTTTATCATTTTTATTTTGTTCATACATTTTTTTCCCAATATATGCATGATATTTGAGGTGTATTATATACAGTTAATAAACATTAAAAATGATATTGAACAAAATAATTAGAGATCTATTATTTGAAAAGCCGTTGTCTCTATCTCTGGTTTTTGTTTTTTTTCTTTTATGTGCGCTTTCTTTTCCTGTACCCTTCATATATTTGTAGTTATGTTAGAGCGGTTTGAGCGTAGAATGAGGTATTTATCCAAGCCCTCTGCTATTCTTCTATGAAATTTCCTCGCTCCTCAATGCACATGCATGACCCGTACACTTGTTGACGCCGAACTCCAGCAAAACTTCTGAGATTTTCAGTATCTCCATCAAGTCTACGCTTCGGTGCAAACAATTTGAGGTCATGCATTTACAGCAGATGACATATGATCTCAAAATTACTCCAGAACCGAGCCCTTAATCCTTCAGCACAGTACTCAGATGAGAGGATTCAGTGCTAGTCAAACCACAAAGAAATCAAAAGGCCTCTACTGCCCCTACAATAAAGTCTTGCAGATCATAAAATTCGATAATAATTTAAAACTATGTCAAGCATTTTTCGCGTGTATAAGGACATATTACATAAATTTCCGCCTCGCTAAATTTCTCGTTAGCAACAACAACAACAACGACAAGTTAATTGCAGAAATGTTGGCTATAATAACTTTTTCTGCGCATTAAGGTACATGCGGTGAAATATTATATACATTAGTTAGCAAGGGTTATAACAAAAAGGCAACGCTACAAGATTGGGCACACGGTATATCGTCAGCCAAATAACCTAAATAGCTAACTCCATTTTATACAACTTGTGGGAAACGTGTAAAAACATATGTTTAAATACACTCAAGGGCAAGAAATCCAAGAACCACTTTATAACTATGATAATAATACATATTAATTAAAAAAAAGGAAGCATTTTATTAATAATGGTAATATTTTTTTCCAAAGTGAAATCAAATTTCTTAGAGCAAAGTAACGTTATTTGTCTAACTCCCACAATGGGTACTTGCACATGTGTTTAATTTATGGTTTTTCATCAATTTAATTCTGGGATATTACTGAAAATGATGAAAATATTAAACAATATATTACTTTTCACATAAAACATGAATCTTGCAAGCAAAGCTTATAAAAGCACGTTTTTTAGACTAAAACTACCGAGAAAACCGTATAAGCTGCTGACATGCTTATTAAATGCCGTCAAGTGGTGGGAGCTAACCATTTTGCGCGGCATAATGTACGGATCTGCAGGTAGCATGAATAATTGCGGCGCGAATTCTATAATCTGGGTTTATTTTGCATAGATAACATATTTTACGATTAAAGAGTTTTTTTTTTACCAAAATGATGTTTTAGCCGAATTTTGAGTTAGCACGTTAGGTCATTAGGCGACGATATAATCTTATCGTTATTAAATTACATTTGCACCATGAAGGTGTTACTATATGAGAAAATAATCATGTGTGGGTGGAAATAATGTAATAAGAAAAACAATTTCATTAAAAAAAAAGTGTACATTACGTTGTCTGAGCTATTCTAGTCTTGAGTTTTAATCCGACTATTGAGAGCATATTGAGAAGGAATTACCATTAGGCAAATTTTATGATTAAGCAATACTTAACTAGGTAAATTGCTGCTTGCTTTGGTAACTAATATTTTCATCGAAATATTTTCATTAAATTGAGTTTCTTCTAACTTAGAAAATCAATCATCATCAGCCGGCGGTCTTTTTCTAAGCAATGGCCTCACATACAGGTTTTGGTATAATCATCGCGTTTCGCAGCGGGGCGTCTTGGTGATCGCTATAGATAGGACACGCGGAAATGCTGCCACCCATTTTTTAAATTTCATTAGGTGGTTCTCACATAATTCGCGGCATGAGAATATTATTTTGCCTGACATCACACGTTTAACTGTTTTGGGGTTTTCCGGCTACTTTTATGGTAATGATATATTTTATTGAATTGATCGGCGTAACATACCGAGGGTGTTGAATATTAAATTATTTACAAGTACAGACCAAACGAAATTCAATTACTCTATTTTCTGCTTCGGAACGAATAAGTAAATAGATAAAACATGTATGTTTGGACGTGGAGCCCTTACGGAGGTGGTGTTCTTATTTATTACTGAAGTTCAGTTTGGGCATTTTCATTGTTCATTACTAATATACTATGAATACTAGTAACAGCCAAGTTGATCCTGCTTCATATTATATTCAGGGTTTCGTACTTCAAAGACTTTATCTGTAAGGTTCCGTAATCAAAGGGTACAAATGGAGCCCTAATTACTGAGCCAACAACGCCGCATCACGTGCCGCGTCACCTACAGTCTCCATCTTCCTACCTTTAAAGGGCTGAATATTTTGAACCGTAATAGATACCCGGTTGAAATTTTCACAGAATATATGTTATTACAGCGAATTCCTAACTAAATAATAAGTTAAACCAAGAAATTAAATGGATTCTAATAGATAGCTAATACAGGACCCTTGGTGCGCAAGTCCAACTCGCACGTGGCCAGTTTTTTTTATAGCTATATGACTAACCTTATTACCAGCAAAATTTAGGACAATGGAGAAGATAACAGGGTTACAATATTAAACTTTTAAGTTTAATATTTTACATTTATCTACTTTTTATTTCACATTGATCAATGCATTATTACCGAAGTGATGAGCGTGGTTTTAAGTTTTACCACAACATGGTTGCTGCACTCAACGTTTGGTTCTGAATAGGGAACTCCTCAACGGTTAACAACACATATAACAACCTTAGTTTCACCATGACATGGCTACTGCATAAAAGGTTTTTATTTAAATGTTTTTAATTCAATTATTTCTTTCTTAATTAAATATCGGATACCCAATCTCAAAAGTTTTTAATAAGCTTAAAAAGATTATTAAACTCATTAAACTCACTAAACAATATCCTCGAGACAAAACAGGGGTGGATTACAAAATGTGTAAACACAAACTAATTTGTAAGAGCCGTCCTAAATTATCGGGCTCGCTGACGGCTCGCTGTGTTGTAATGGAATACGGAAACCGTTTTTATCTGCCCTTTACCGGAATTCTAGGGTGTTTGTTATTGTGGTGTTGTCAAGCGAGAATGTATCTAATTGTAAAACTGTTTAAGTTTTGATATAGTTAATAGATTCAGGCGTTACTTTGCGGAAATCCTTATTTAAAATGAACCAAATCCAAAATAAAGTAAGTCAGTAAGTCGAAAGTATTGATGTCAGACGTTTGGTATTTGGATCGAGGTATTATGTTTTTTTTGTGTATATATATATTATATGTATATAAATATATAAGTGTTTTTTCTGGCCTCCAGGCTTTAGCTTTCATTTCACTTATATTTTACGATAGTTGAATTTGGGTAGAGTTTGTGTAGCGTGGGGTTTTACTCTTTTTTTTCTTTTTTTTTAATATTAATTTTACCATTTATCATTTGTCTGACTTACAGTTTTGGCGGAAGTGAGCTACATATTTTTATTTTGTTCATTTTTTTGTTTAAGTTTTACAAATAGATACACTTATTCTCCATAACGTTTTGTAGGGTTGTCTAGTCAAACAAGGTACCCTTATAGTTTGTCACACCCACCGAAGTAGAAAAGAATTGAAAGGCTGCAAACCAAATTTTGTATGAAATCTTGTGTCGCCAGTCTCATATTCCAAGGATATAATTATTGTCTTAGTTGACGCACAAATTACACAGATATAAATTATATTATTCGAAACTTTGATTACTACTTTGAAAACCATTCGTTACTCTCTATATTATACCTTAACATGATATTCACACCAGTATATAAAAGTGAAACTTGTCTATTTGTTTGTTTGTTTGGGGAGCTTTCACGCAATAACGGCTGGACGGATTTCGATGATATATGCTACTGATCATTCAGAAATAATATGTACCAAATTCCTTTATACTCTTCTCTTTACCCTTACACGAAATACATACACATATAATTATGAGTAACAAATTGTAAACTTTTTATTTTTATTTGTCATTGTTAAGATTATTTTATCAACTTCAGTTATGTTAGTTTAGTACTGATGTTCTCTAAATCGTTATTCTATTAAACGGCTACGGCCTCCCGCGAGACAGGCAAGCCCTAGTGCGGGGGCCCTTAGAAATCATAATACGAATATGTAAATAGAATGTATTTAGTTAAATCTAATATTTACTGTTTCCTAGTGTTTTTAGATAATACATTTTTTGTATTGTATTTTGTATGAAATGGAGATAGCTTATACCTTGGAATGAAACTTGGGATACCTCTTATCCCGTAAAATTGTAAATTTCCACGGAAAATTTAGAAAACGTTGATTACTCGCTATAAGGAACAGTTGCCATGGAACAAAATATGTATTAAGAAGTCTGTCAAAAAACATCAAGAGCGTAAGCGCTATACTTTTGCATTGGTTTTAATATCCTAGAAGAACATAGGATGCTTTTTTCGCAATAAACTAGTCCGCGTAGATGAAGTCGCGGGCCAAAGCTAGTATGAGATTACGGATGATTTCCCTACGCCTCTTTACGAACGGTCGCTTTGCATTAATAAAAAGGTTTACAACCAAAAAAAAAAACTTTAATCTTATCGCTGCCTAGTTTTAGTGAAACATTCTATTCTTATCTTCTGTCTATGATGTTACCGATAACTTTGAGGCGATTATTCACAGCCAAATATTAACGAACCGATTTGCATAAATCGTTCCGCCTGGTTGGATCAGCTTGATCGATATTCATAAATATTTGATTTGAGCCTGAGAGCACATCGACCCGCAACTCTAGTATTATTTCATTTGATTCTAGCGATTTGATGAGGAAGGGTTAGACTTTTTATTTTTTTGATATCAATGTAACCCCACCGCGCGCCGGAACTCATGGAACAAGTTAAAAACTCTCGTTGAATATAATTTATAATCTATGATTTACGTTATCGAGTAACGGAGGCTAAACTGTGATGATTACTGAACACTATGCATGGTCCGACACGAACTTGGCCAAATTTTTGTAACATTCTATTCCTTTTTCTTCTCGTCGTTAAAGGTCAAGCTAAAAATCATTAATCACTATCTACTTAACTAATAATTTTGGAAGGGAAACATTTAGGTAACGGGCAGAATTCGAACCAGCATTATCCGTGCCTCTGGCAGGGCGGTCGCACTCCGCAACAAGTACAAATAAATTCGAGGACCCAATATTCGGGTCCGTTCAGTCGAGTGTCAAACGTGCGCTCGATGAGTCGCGCGCCTTGTACTTAGCGATAGAGCACCTACTTACGTAAAGTTATTGACAAACTTTATTCGTGTTTTAATTATGAGTACCAAGAAGAAAGCTAGAAAGTACTGCATAGCATTCGGCTGTTTGAATAGTGATAGAAATGACGAATTGTCATTCTTTACGCTTCCAAAGGATATTGAAAGGTAATAAATTGTAATACCTATAATAGGTCCTAGTTATGTAGTTAGATATTGATATATTTTTATTACGTAGGTTCCTATAGTTTTATGTTATTTCATTTGTGTTCCATACCGAAGCTACGCATATTTAAGGTTTTTCCGCGCAGAAATAAAGTCGTTTATTAAATCGATCAACGTAATTTTATAATTGATTATAGTAGGTATTGTTGATCGGAAAATGAATTACTGTGCTGACTTAGTAAGTAGCCTACAACTAATTAGGATTTTATATAATATATGTCTCGTATAATACCTACCTACTTTTAATACATTTTATTACGTAGGTAGCAATTTATTTTTCACTCATTAAAAAGCATGGCATTCAGACAGGCACCTTTATTCATCAAAGTGCAATACCTATAGGATATAATCATAATCAACCAACGACAAATAGGTAGGTATCTCACTAAACTTATCGGCGTTCTGAAAACGGGATAGGTAGGTAGTAAAAATGAGGTATTAGGTCTATTCTGATAAGATGTAATAGAACTATTTTAATTTATAATAATAAGTAATAACATAATACATTATTACATATTTATTCTGTTACAATATCTAAGTCATAACATATCACAGAATAATTAGTAGTACAAGTACCTAGTCATATCTTAATACAACCCTACCGAGCGAAAAAGGGACAGAGCGATTCTGAAACGGTTAGAGCAATGGAAGTTCTCGCGCGTTGTGATACGGTGCATTCTAGCCTGCACGCGGTGGGCGAGCGCCTTCTAGGTAAATATAATTGAAAGCTCGCAGCGCCGTGCGAGTTAAATTGCACTTTATAGCGTTGTAGCGAGAGTCGCTATTTATTTAAATGACTTTACTCAGTTAGCCTTTTGTACTTGTACTATTATTTATTCTGTGCCTCTGGGCATCACATGCCTTTAACCAATTCGGCTACCGCGACCAGTACACTATCATTAAAATTTTCTACTTAATTTCTTTATCCGTTTTACGGGGCCGGAAACGTCATCTAATGATAGCTCAATTTAACTAACCAAACCAACACGGCTAATATTGCAATTAACTTGTGTCGTAAAGATATCGCCTCCAATATCAAATGTTTTTATGATAATTACATTTACACCTGCTTAGCGAGAACATTAATAAAGTTTGTAAGGAAAAAATTGTATAACGTACGGAATTTGAACCTGCATCATCTGTGCCTCTGCGCAGCACATGCCTATAACCAATTCAGCTACCATGATCAGTAACACCATCAACCAACTCTGTTTCACTCAGTTTTTAAGTCCATCTTATGGGGACGGTAACAACATCTATGTTCACGCATCTATGTTCAACACGCGGCGGTCGGTTCGGAGTTCTTTAAAACCCACCGCAAAAATTGAACACAGAAATTCTTTGCGCATACATTCAAATTTATGCCAGAACGAGGCGAGATGAGGCTGCAGTCTTCAGTGGTTATGTCGAGTTATAGCTTGCTTAATAAACAGATCTCCAACTCGATGCGACACGATTTGCGTTTCTATAATACTACTTGTATTAAGAACGCAATAGAGCGGAACAAAAGCTCCAAAGTGTTCGTTCGCAAGAGATCTGTCTATTGAGCAAAGCCTGTTGACGAAGCTGAAAACCGACAGTGGCAGCATCGTTTCGTCGAAGCCAGAGATTTTGAGTGAGCTCGAGAAGTTCTATGGGCAATTATACACCTCATCGCGTAGTCAACCTAGCGTGACTAGCGATACATGAGCCCGTTTGACCCAACATTATACCGAAGATATCCCGGACGTCAGTCTATACGAGATCAGAATGGCTCTCAATCAGCTTAAGAGCAACAAGGCAAGGTCCAAGGGAGGACGGAATAACGACAGAGCTGCTGAAAGCGGGTAGAACACCGGTACTTAAAGTCCTTCAGAAGCTGTTTAACTCCGTCACCCTCGAGGGTACTACGCCAGAGGAGTGACAAGAGTGTAGTGTTTTTTTTTAGAAAGGTGATAAAACTCTCTTGAAGAATTATAGGCCCATATCGCTGCTCAGCCACATCTATAAGCTGTTTTTGAGAGTAGTTACAAACCGTCTTGCTCGTAGGTTTGACGACTTTCAGCCTCACGAACAAGCTGGATGCAGATTATACAGAAGACCGAAGAGTATAATTGGCCACTATGTCTAGCATTTGTGGACTATGAGAAAGCCTTTGATTCAGTCAATACCTAGGCAGTGCTACAGTCATTACAGCGGTGCCAGATTGAGTACAGCGAAGTGTTGAAGTGTTTGAACAGCAAAGCCACTATGACAGTCCGTATTCAGGATCAGAGCCCGAATTAGAATTCGTACTCTGGAGAGACATGGAGACGTTATTTCTTCTAAACTGTTCTCCTCTGCACTGGAAGATATATTCAAGCTTCTGAACTGGAACGGATATGGTGTTAACATCAATGGCAAATACATCTCTCACCTTCCATTTGCTATGATATGGTCATCATGGCAAAAACCCTGGAAGACCTAAGCGCAATGCTCCGTGACCTCAACATTGTTTCCCAACAGGTGGGTCTTAAAATGAACATGGGCAAGACGAACATCATGTCAAATGCCCATGTCGTACCCATGCCGGTTTATGGTGGGAACGATATTATCGAGCTGTTGATCACTATGTCTACTTAGGCCAGATGATACAACTGGGTAGTTCCAACTTCGACGAAGAGGTCAACCGACGAATCTAACTCGGATGGGCAGCGTTCGGGAAATTACGCCATGTCTTCTCGTCGCAGATACCGCAGAGCCGCAAAATGAAAGTATATAATCAGTGCGTGTTGCCAGTGATGATATACGGCACTGAGATATGGTCGCTAACTATTGGTCTCACACACAAGCTCAGGTTGCGCAGCGTGCAATGGAGAGAGATATGCTCGATGTTTCACTACGTGATAGAATCCGAAATGAGGAAATCCGTAGAAGAACGAATGTTACCAACATAGCTCTCAGATTTTGAAGTTGAAGTAGCAATGGACAGGACAATGTTCAGCAGTGGATTTCTAAAGACTGACATGATGATGATGAACAACATCTATTGGCTACGGCTCGCTATTGGATAGCTTAGGTTTCGAATTAAAATGTGTATTTCAATCCGATGAGTAGAAGCTGAACAATCGATAAAAAACTATTTGATGCTTCAACAAATTTTGATGAAATATAGTATATTGTTGTTGTGTTATGTTGTTGTATTGTTTGTAGGTGCCTACTTTTAGTCCTGGAAAAATACAAAGTAAACCCAGATATATTAACACGCGGACAAACCCTGGGAATCAGCTTGTAAATTACAGGTATATTACATGACAAACACACACTTACTAATTCAATTTTTTCTCAACAGGGGTGATCATAAACCATTGAAACAGAAAATAAACCGTAGTATGTTTGTCATCATCTATTTCTGTTATGAACGGGCATGAAACGCGTCAGTGGTATGACATTACTATATTGGAATCATAAACAAAATGAAGATTTCGTTCACTGAACAGAAATCTTTAGCAATTTCAGAGGGTTTTGGTCAATTTGTAGTGAAGAAGTACGTTTGTCCTTTTGTCTTAGCTTGGGAGTTAACCGGGTTTTGGTCAATTTGTAGTAAAACACTTGACTCGCACCAATGACTTTTCTAAGTTATGTGCGGTTTTCCATCGTTCCGTGCTTTGGAGTATACGTTAAGCTGTTAGTCCCGGCTAGTGATTAATAGCAGTCGTTAAGCCATGTCAGAGTACCTTGGGCGGCCTGAAAAACTCTTAAAACCAGAAGGCCAGCGTTACCTCATACGACAAATAAACAGTTAAGCAGTACGCTTGTCTTTGGCATGGTGATTGTGCTTGTCTTGGTTTGGAGGGACCAGAGTATAATTCTTCTTCTTCTTGCGGGGCCTCTCCACTACTGGAGGTTGGCCGTCAGCTCCGCATATTCCTCTCTGTTTCTCGCCAGTTGAAACAGCTCTTCCACGCTGGTGATTCCGGTCCACTCACGGACATTCTTGAGCCATGACTTTCTTTAGAATATCATGATTGAAATAATACGTTGACAATAACTAAGATGTATGTTTATGCCGATTAGGCTAGCATTCAACCGTATTCTCACCTAAGTAATGACAGGGGTCAGGCTATACAGTAGCTTGCTTAGAAGATACATACTCACTCTTGTCCGCTTTTTATTTATATAATAGCCTGCATTTTTTTGCGATACATGGACTTCAAATGTAGTATTTTTATGAATCGCTACTCCCACTACGCCAACGCATGATGGTGTGTTTGTACCTTCAGACACTTAGTTTCTTTCATTTTACTTTAAACCAAGTGTCAGAAAGAGTGATGACCGAGGAAATGCAAGGAATTCTTGGCAAGCCGCCAGTCGTGTGGGTGGAAGGAAATCACATCTCATGTGTACATTGTTGGCTATAATAGATCCCCATCTGATTTATTTTGTACGATTTTTGCTGAAAGATTCAGTATTGTCTCTGAAATGTTAGAAAAAATACAGTTTCTTACCCGACTATTTGCTATTTGGTATATACCAAGGGATAGTACCTATTTCCTCCGCAAGATTTTCTCATAAGATAACATGACATTGAAAACGAAATCGCTGGGATCCAAGTTTTTTTATATTTTCGGTAAGTTGGTATTTTGTCGTCTTGTGGAAATCAATTTACATCGGATGCGAGCCTTTTTACATTATTCCATTCTAATCCCATATTAATCAGGGAAGCCAAGCGATCAGCGGAAAAAAAATAGAACTTCCACTTTCACACGTCATATTCTCTCATTACGTAAATGAGATCACACCTACACATTCACTAAAGGTGACACCCTAAAGTGACACCCAAAATTGACAGCATGTGTCTCATGCGCTACCTTTCTATTTTATAGAGCATCCTGCAAACCCCTGAAATGTTCTGACGCAGAATTGGATCACCGCCGGCTACGATGCAAACGTAGCGTAAACGTGAATTGCCACTATTCACCCTACCCAAGCCATCCAAAAAGAAGTTTAAGAAAACTGTTGTGCCATATATGTTCGTGATCGAGTAAGGCAAATTCTCGATAAACTATCAGCGGGAATAAACGCACGCCATAGTAGAATAATATTACTCATGATTCGCCCCGAGATTCTTAACGGTTATCCTTGAGTAAATTCTCATAATCCGAATCTATTGGTATAAAAATTTAAATTTCATGAAATACTTCTAACAGCAAGATTCTTTATCACGGTAGCGTATGACCACATTCATGATATACGTACATATTTGTTTGTTTGCCATATGAAGTAGTGCTGGCGTCTGGTATCAGATAAAGTTATCTGGTAAGGTTCGTCAGTCCATCTGAGGGTCTCTGACATGCTTAACGACTATTAATCATAAATAGACGAGACCGACCGTTTAACGTCCCTCGAATGCACAGAGCGTTGGAGAACCGCACATAACTTAGAAAATTCATTGGTGCGGATTCGAGGACCGAGCCCGGCATCGTTGGATTCTAAATACTAAGCACAAGAATACCGCTAGGCTACCATCGTACTGTTATGCCGAAATGTACTGTGACCTTAGTGTCCATATGATTAACATATTATTTGCTAGCTGCGCCCCGCGTCACTGTTCGCGTAGTTATTTTCCGGGATACAAGTTAATTTAAAAAACATTTAAAATAAACTTTTATGCTGTACCGTTGTGGAGTTTCCAAGTCAGGAGCCCATCCAGAGTGCTACAGCCATGTCATAGTGGAACTTCAAACCAGCTATTATAATAGAATTTGTACACAAAATTTCGAGACAGTGCTGTTGACCGTTGAAGAGTTCCTTTATCTGGAGCTGTTCCTGGATGTCGATTCAGGTCACGCTTACCATTAAAATGCATTGTCATGGGAAGTGAACAACATGCAAAACTTTAACTCCGTGGGATAAAAGGAAGTGGTTCTAATTCAGCTTGCAAGATCTGACCTAAAAAAAATTTACATACAGACATAAATTACAAGTTAAATAAAATCTTCAAAAAAAAACTTGTCCTTCCTTCTGATGCATATTATTTTCTTGTCCAATTTTATTAATCGTGAAAAGGTAACAAGGAGACTACTTAAGAAGTTTTACTAATCGTGTGATTTTAAATTGAATTTAATTGGAGTGTTTTTAAACATTGAAAAAATATTGTACTGGAGGATGTATTAAATTACTGGTAGATTTAACAACAGTTGCGTGGCGTGATTGATTTTCAAAGTGAAGTAGCGTGCTGATTGCAGCAAACTTGTGGCGTGTCTATAGGATGCATGCCATCGTGGAAGCTTCTTGAAGGTGCTTTTTTCACTGTCCCCATTTTGTTTAGTCAATATCTCGCCTTAGGTACCTGTTCACTGTTGTCTTTAATAATCCAAATTTAGCCGAGCTAAGTAGATAGAAGCATATAATTGCATTTTAATACACAAAAACGAGCTACTCACTTATAGCAGTTGAATTATTCCAACTTTCAACCACATCCAAGGGGAGTGCGGAACGCTCGCGAACGTATCTCGCCTCGCACTGCGGGCAACCACTCGCACTGAGGATAATCGATAGAAGCGCGCGCGATGACAGCAACTGCGGGGGACTTAATTTTTACCCGTTTTTGTCTTTTAAAATGAATAAAAACCAAGTTATTTTTCATACTAATATTACAAATAAACCGTCTGAACGATGAAGATTCCAGCAAAATGCTTGGTTTTATGAACCACTTGGCAGTGAAATTCATTAGACCAAGCATTCAGCTCATTACCCTCCTCCCATAAGCACACATATAAAAACAAATCTACAAATCCACATTAAAACACTTTTCGGTTTGGTTTCAGCGTGACAAACATCTTCCTGGTGAACCTGTCTGCGGCAGACTTGTTGGTGACGCTGTTCTGCATGCCGGTGCAGATCGCTAAGTCAGTCACGCTGCTCTGGTACTTTGGAGAGGTCATGTGTAAAACTGTCAACTTCTTGCAAGGTATGTCTACTAACCTCTTGAAGTCACTAGTGACTATACTAATAATGTACTACTGTGTAAGTGTGGTGAAATAGTGGTCATACGTAAACCGTAACTGACTTTAAAAGTGATCATGAGTTATAAACTGCTGAAATTGATTTTTGTGTGTAAGGCAAAGATTTAATATTAGGGGTTAAAGTATGAAATTGCCGTTTCATACTGAAAAATGAAAACCTTTTTTTTTAAGGATAAAATATATTTATTTAATGAAAGTTTTTACCCTCGTTGTCTATACATTTCAGCCATCTAATCGGTATATCATTTAAACATTTGCGATAGAACTCTGCGGAATCTGGGCTCCACAAACTATATGCAGGCATTTTGTACTGCATTTTGTAAAATTCCTTAAATCTTATTTTTAAGGAATTTTAGTCACTTTTGTGTGTTTTTGTGCTGTTTGTTTGCCAACTCTGCAGTGACGAATGAAACATTATGTTTTTTTCATGTTTAAAACAGTGAAGTCTATTTGCACACAGATTAACCCGTCTTTTGTATTCTTATTATGAAACAGTAAGTAACAAAAAGTCTGTATAATAACAATAATTTAAAAAATGGTCTAGGGACTTAAAGTAAGGTACTGAACATTATTAAAACATTTTTAAAGGGTTTCTATCTGTTTGTCTGTTTGTTTGCACATCAAGTAAAAATTACTGGATCGATTGCGGGCATAGCTAGTATCAAAATATAATTAGAACTAACCTCGACGTATTGATTAAGTGACATTGACCGTGGCCATGAGGACTCTGGAGCATAGAATAACTAATAATGTCATAGTATAAGGGTAATTGAATCTTGCAAAAGCGGACGTCCCCGCAAGGTTTGGTCTTGTAAAAGTTAACAGTCCCAAATGCAATAACAATAAAAGTATCGACAGGCACGCTTAAATACAAATTGAACCCGGACAATCTATATCCCGAATGGAACCATTTTTGAGTCATAAACATCAGTTAGCCAAGCATTCGATCACTGATATTGTATTAGACCTTTAAAAGTTTTTAAAATTTGTTTTGAAAACAGCTCAGATTCAGTTAAATGGCATCTCTGAATAAAACAGTAATAATAAATATATCTTATATATTTTTTTGTAAAAATAGCCAATTATTTGCAAGTTCGTATAGTAACACTATAAGCTGCATTACTACACTTCATCAGACACAGTTTAAGCCGCAGCACGCTCTAGTAAGACCCTAAAGCCTAAGTGTGCCGGAAACTCCCATTACCCCATCGACTCCAGGTAAGATTGCCCTAACAGCTTAGACCACAGCTTTGAAGTGGTTCAACCGATATTCAAAGCAGGATACTTGCAAAAATGTTTTGAACTGAGTTGAAATACAAAACTAGCTACGCCCAGTAGTTGTATCTACTTCCTTGATGTTAGTGCATACGGTTTTCTATCAATACGCATAAAATATAATGCCATAATTTTGTGTGGCATAATTTTACTTATCCTAATGTGCAAGCATAATAATTTTACGCATAAATGTTTAGGTATAATCGTGTTTACGATATCTAAAGTTAGCATAACGATAAACAAGAATATTATTTAATAGCATACAAAATTTATTTTTCACCGTGAGTAAAATAACTTTAATCTAAATTATTTGACTTACCTACTTATGTAAAACACACGGTTACGGGTGGCCCAAGAGCCACCCCGCTGCATCTTAACATACTGTCAAAGTATAGTGTCTACATTATATTTTATGCGACTCCATAGTAGTCCAAAATAATATAACCCAAAAGATCATTATGCTTACCTTAATAGTATGCCAAATACTGTTTATGTAAAACTTATATTGCGTTAATAAAAATTATGCCTAACTCATTATGCCAAACTAAATTAGTATTAAAAAGTTATGCGAAACAAAGGGATACTAGTGCATACAGTATACGTCTGGCCCAGTAACAGTTGTATCAAGTTTCAAGATGGTTCCTGATATAAACTTTATGATTGTATCTAACTTTTTTTTACTGTTAATATCATGAGGAGCCCCTGAGCCCTTGTTTTTCCTACAAAGCTGTTTGTGCCTTAAAAATATTTTTATTTGTGAAATTAATTGTTGATTGGTTTTACTTATTTTGGCTATGACCATCTTGTTTTTCGCTTATTACATTACGTTGGCGTAAAGCAGTAAGTTTTTTTGAGGGTTTGTTCTGGATTTGCTTGATTTGTTTCTTTAGTACCTACATCCCTTGTAAGTTGGCTGGATGTGGAGCTTCCCAGTGGACGCACTTTAGCTTCTCCTCTCTAGGTTTTGTGCAGTCTAAGTGTCTACCTGTGCATTTTACGGACCTCGGTTTTTTGGAGCAGTACCACAGAAGAAATAATAGTACTAAGCAGTACTATTTATTAAGTGCACCAATAGGCTTGGTATCTCTTGCACAAAGAAACCAGTTTAATAATTTTTATGGTTGTATTTCAGCATTATTTCCTGATACAGTTTTGATGCTGTAAATTTTATTTATTACCTCATATTTGGAAATTTTTGTAAATAGTTTCTTCGGTTTTAAATGTGCGTAATAGTACGAATTAGGTTTTTATGGAATATATTGAAAAGATTCCCGTTTTTTATAAATTTGGGAAAAACGGAACAGTATTTTTTCTACATGTGGGATTTTTTAATGTGAAGTTGTCTATGTTATTTTTTATGAATTCAAAGTTTACTTGGATGCTTTGTTCAAAACTCAAGAATAAAAAAAGATGCCTAATGGTCGTGTTTCTCTCCTATAGCAGACTTCATGGCACGTGTTTCTAAAAAGTTTCGAACAATGTGTCATACGTCCTAGCAGAGTCATTTCGTACTTTTCATCATCATTCACACGGGTGAAACCGTGGGGCGCAGCTAGTTGCTAATCAATTGCAAATCTGAATTATGAAGTAAGTGGCAATAAAAAATTGAACAAAACATGAAAAAATTGAGTTACCTACTTAATTTTTTTGAGATGTACCTAGACCTAGTCGGTAAAATAAACATTATTATTTCGTCATCAGTTTACGGAATAGTTCCTACGACCCCATTTTTCTTACCCGCTTTATAGAGTCGCTGGCAACAGCTTGTTCCCTACAGAGAAACGCATAAAACTAGGATTTATTTTACAGCCAACCTTGACTTAAGAGCGGCACGGCCGGCCGTAAGACAGGTATAAAAGTTTTACTAGCTACTATTGTAAAATATCGATGTTTTGTTTTCGCTTCTTAGGCTCAAATAACATAACGTTAACGGCACGGCGTGAAGCTAGAAAGTTAATGAGTACTTAAAGAAGAAGCTGTACATTTGTGTCTAGAATAATACTACTTTCTTGTCCTACTATGTTCTCGAAGGCATAGTTCGTATCGGGTTATTCCCTTTCTCCCCACTAGCTTTGTCCCACTAGTGGGGAGAAAGGGAAAAAAATAAAATGTATGGCCTTTCTCCCTACTATGCAATATATTATTTGACAGTGGGGAGAAAGGTAATAATCGAAAAAGTATTCTCTTTCTCCCCACTACGCAATCCTTGATATCCTTGATATCACCATAATTGCCCTTACTGAAAATAATGTTTGCTTCATATCAAGTCTAGTGGGATATTCATCAACAACCTATACTAGTTCACTGCTAGACATAGGCCTCTCCCATGGCGCGTCACTGAGCCCGGTCTTCGGTTTTTCTCTTCCAATGACTGCCAGCTTACATTGCGCATATAGTCGCTCCATATAGCCGGAGGGCATCCTACACTATGTTTGCCAATTCGCGGTCTCCACTCTAGAACTCGTCTACCCAACGGTTATCGGTTTTACGACAAATATGACCATCCCATTGCCACTTCAGCTTGCTTATTCTCTGAGCTATGTCAGTTACCTTAGTTCTCTGCCGAATTACCTCATTTCAGATTCGATCTCTCAAAGAAACTCCCTGCATAGCTCGTTCCATAGCTCGCTGAGCGACCTTGAGCCTGTCGATCAGTCGCACCGTCAGTGTCCACGTTTCGGCTCCGTATGTCATAAAGGGTAGGACGCACTGGTTGAAGACTTTTGTCTTCAGGCATTGTGGAATGGGTGACGAGAAGACTTGACGAAGTTTTCCAAGAGCTGCCCAGCCCAGCTGAATCGTCCTACTGGCTTCCTTCTCAAAATTGTTCCTACCCAGTTTAACGATTTGTCCGAGGTAAATATACTGCTGTACAACTTTGAGAGGCATGCCACTACACTACACTACACACTATTGGTTCCGGTATAATATTGTCATTGATCATGATTTTTGTTTGGTCTATGTTCATGCGGAGACCAATTCGTCGTGAGGCTTCAGCCAGGCTAGCCAGCATCTGACGCAGCTCTTGCAGTGACTCCGCCATAAGTACGATATCCTCTGCGAATCGCAAGTGTGAGATGTACTCGCCGTTAATGTTGATGCCTACCCCTTTCCATTCCAGCGTCCTAAACATGTCCTCCATTGCGGTCGTAAACAGTTTCGGGGATATAACATCCCCCTGTCTTACTCCTCTGAGCAATGGGATAGGCTCAGTACTCTGGTCCTTTACTTGGACTGACATCGTAGCAGCGTCATACAGACATCTCAGCTCTTCGATATATCGCAAATCCACTTGGCATCGCTGCAAGGAATCTAGAACAGACCAGGTCTCGGTTGAGTCAAAGGCTTTTTCGTAGTCCACAAACGCTAAGCACAGTGGCCGATTATACTCTTCAGTTTTCTGTATAATCTGGCGCACTGTGTGGATATTGTCTACGGTGCCATATCCTCCTCGAAACCCAGCATGCTCGGGAGGCTGAAACTCGTCAAGTCTTCGCGCGAGACGGTTTGTGATGACCCTTGAGAACAATTTGTAGGCATGGCTCAGAAATGAGATGGGTCCATAATTTTTAAGCAATGTTTTATCACCCTTCTTAAACAACAGTACTACTACACTCCTGTGCCATGCCTCGGGAGTTCTCCCGCATTTGACAACGGAGTTAAATAGGGCCTGAAGCGTCTTGAGAACAGGTTTACCACCCGCTTTTAACAGCTCCGATGTAACTCCGTCTTCACCGGAGGCTTTTCCATTGTTCAATTGTCGCATGGCCATCTCCATCTCTTCCAAGCTGACGTCTGGCAGCTCATCAGTATAGTGGCGAGTCAACGTTGCTCTTGAATCCTCACAAACAATCTCTGGCCGAAGAGCATGCGAAGCGTAGTAGTCGGGAGAAGTAAATTTGGTTATTTGCTTCTCCCCACCACTATGATAGGTATATTTTTTGATTCCATAGTGGGGACACACAGAATACTTTTTCTATTATTACCTTTCTCTTTACTGTCAAACAATATATTCCATAGTGGGGAGAAAGGCCAAACATTTTTTATTTTTCCCTTTCTCCCTACAAGTGGGACAAAGCTGGTGGGGAGAAAGGGAATGACCCATCGTATCTACCAATTTTCACTTATATACAGGACAATTCAACCTAACCACTACCCTAGCCCCAAACTAGGATACCATGTACTATGGGTACTAGAAAACGAATAAACATACATAGATACGAATACTACATACATCCATGGCTCGGAAACAAACAGTTACGCTCATAGCACAAATGTTTTCTCCTTGCGGTAGTTGAACCCGCGACCTTTTGACTTCTCAGTCAGTGTCAGCCAACCAGTCATTATAAATTAATAACTGCACCCCGCGATTTTGCCCGCCTGCAATCAACCACCCCGTACCACTTTTAAATTTATAAAATCCTCCTGAGCACACCTCCAAGCTACTAAATGAATATCCCCTCCAAATTTCAAATCTCTATACCGGTAGGCTGGGCATTGTCTGTCAGTCAGTATGTCACGGTACTGTTATAAGTTGTATAGGTTGTAAGAAGATAATTTTTCTCATTAAGTTTCTCATATTATTTATCATATTGAATGGCCATTGAGGATCACTAATGATTTAAAAATGGTTATCTCAGTCGGGTTTTTTCTATGTACGTAATATTATTGTTTTTCTGAAACATATGATAAAATTTTACTAAAAATACCCTAGTAGATAATTCAATAGAAGCTAATTCTGATGAGAGATAATTCAATAGTTTATGACGGGAAATTGTATAATATTGCAGATAGAATTAGGTATATTTTTAGAGAGGACCTCTCTCCAACCTTGGCAATCTTGCGTTATGGATGCTATCGTGCTTGTAATGGATTCAGGGTTCAGGGTCTTCAGTTATCCCCATCTAGGTATATTGCGTCAATTTTGCAAAAATTATGAGACCCAATCATACACGTTGTTTAGATTTAAACCACATTTATAGTGAGCTTTTAAGAAATTGTATATACTGTAATCAAATTATTTACATAGTAGAATGGACTTACGAACTGTATCTAAACTAAGTTTTAGATCGTGGATGGGTTCCAATGATTTTATGGCGCCTTTAATATAATTGTTACCTACAGCCATAACTATATTATGCTTAGAGCAAACTATTTCTACTCCACAGCCTTTTATACCGTACATATGGTGTGGTAATATATACAGACCTAGGCAAGATCTTCGTGCGTTGAACTGTGTAGTATTTATTTTTCTAAGGCATTATGAGATTCAATTCCCCCGTGATAACGACTCATATAACACAGTCGAAACGTTTAGAGGGCCAAAAACTTGTTTCTCAATTCCTCGGGATATGAATATAATTACAGCAGTGTAATTTCTAGGCTTCTGTTGTCAGAGTTGTCACGCCACTCTAGGGCCTCTGACATGGCTTAACGACTTCTATTAATCAATAACAGCAAGAAACGACAGCTTAACTTGTCCCACGAAGCACGGAGCCATGGCGACTTTGAACTTTTAGCAAACAGAGTACTCAGGCGTGAGCAGCCCATTGATTAGTTTACTTGCAGTTTGCAGAAGATACCTGACACGGGTCAGTGTCGCGTTGTCGACTCGTTATCAGGGCATGGAGCCGAACGGAAGGCGTGCGCGATTGCATTTCAGTTTGCACGCTTGAAAATAAAAGAAAACTTTATCATCAGCTTTAGAAAAAAGAATTGCTTATTTTTATTATATTTTTTTGTCATGAGTTTTTTTTTGGCCGTATTAAATTCAAGAAATGGATTGAATGTTTAAATCCAAAGCAAACAAAAAAGGCTACCGAGTATATTTATGTAACATACAAATAAAAAACAACACAGACAAAATAACGAATGACCGTAGATTAGGTTTCAGCTGTAAGATTTACAAACACGGCTCACTCACAATACTGTCATGGCTTAGTTACAGTTTTGTTTACAGTTCATCATTGACAATGCTAAAGCCAAAAATACCAAAACAAAGCAATAACAGGATTATCATGTTTTTACCTTGGTTACGAAATATCTCCAGAAAAAACTGAAGTTTAGCGAGATGAAGGCTGTCCTTTGAATATCAATAGATCAATCTCTTTCATAAAAGGCTCCATGGTGAAAAACGTTGTCTGATAAATTGAAGAGCGGATAATATGAAACAAATATAATCATACAAGCTGTTTCTTGTGGCTTCACCAACGTGTTTTATTTTATAGGGGATACAATCCGCTATGCATATAAATTTAGAAGTTAAAACCAAACGTTCAACCTGTACCTAACTACCTACCTGTACTTACTTATCTCCTTTGATTTCCAACAGTCCTTAACTCTTTGCTTCATTCATTATTCAAACCACCACAGACTAGCTCTGTTATAGTTGTTCCACTCTCGGACGGTCATCGCGTCCGTTTTCCGATAAGGAATCTACAAATCGTGAGTGAACAAGCATCATTGACAACCGGTTGGAAGAATGGTTAGTGACCCTTGGTACGAAGTTAACCAATTGGTCGCGGGTTCAAATCCTGCTAGGTGCAATAATTTGTATGCTAAGCAGAAATGTTTGTTTCCGAGTCATGTGTATAGTAATACTAGTTTTCCCACCCGCGACTTCGTCCACGCGGACTACTGTTTATTGCGAAAAAACCATCCTATGTTCTTCTAGGATATCTTCAATGCAAAAGTAGGTATAGCACCACTCTTGATGTTTTTGACATACTTGTTATTTCGTTTTCATGGCAACTGCTTCGTACAGCGAGTAGTCAATATTTTTCCAGTTTTTCCATTTTTGCCAAGGAAACTTTCAATTTTCCGGGATAAAAAGTCCCAATGTTTTACTCAAGGGTATACGCTATCTATATTCCAAGTTTCATCAAAATCCGTAAAGCCGTTATCACGTGAAAGCTCCCCAAACAAACAAACAAACAAATAAACATACAACGTTCTCTTTTATATAATGGTATGGATCGCATTTATGTATGTTTTTCTGTTGTCTTTTACCCACAATACAGGCACAGTACATATAGATATACAGTATATTGGGGGCAATGCTTGACGCAAGAAATGAACCCAAATTTTCAGGGAACGAATAGGGTAGACAGGGGGAATGGTGCTCACCTCTATAAATCTATCAAAATGGTACATAGCTACGTAATATTTAGTCTGAGATAGCAACATTCCACGTCACCTAAAGCGCGGGAGTCGGGGGCCTCTAACAGGCAGCGACACGTATGGCCAGTCAGGCGACCGTGAAGTGCGTTTCTTTGCATGCGGCTATACTGATCTAATTTTTACCTCGGTGTTTTTGTAGGTAAGTATAGTATTTAAATGTTTATCTAATCGTTGATATAACTTTTATAAGTATTAAAGCATTCTAGTTTGATCTGAAATACAACTGTTTGGAATTATACCGCTCACCTGAGCGCCATTACCCCTTAGTGACATAATAAAAGCATGTGGATTATGAAAATTATAACGAATGCATTATTTGCAAAGAATTTGGAAAAAAACGAGATCTATCGAGTATCGTTGTACCACCTGCGGGCTGTAGGCTTATCATGTGTGTTCTGGATGGGAATTGGCAGACGAACACGTCTGTGATTTATGTGCCCAATGAAAAAATTCACTATTTCTCATTGTGATATTATTGTGTTACCTCTTGTTACAGAGCGCAACAATTAAAAAACCTAAATACATAAGTAGTAGGCATAGGTATGTAGAACCCTGTGTATCCCTAGTACATAAGTAAGGTTTAGAATACTTTGTATAGGGCCTAATACATAAGTCTGTAAACAGGATTAGCATTTATTTACACTAACCTATTATGAACCCCTGTAGAGTCTGCAAGACATTACGTATGGCGTACAAGCATACGTAATGGCTTTGTACCCTTTAGGGTTCGAATATATAGACATACAATCACGGATAGGGTAAAAATAACCGTGGTTACATGTTAAAAGGTACAGACTAATTCAGCTTGAACGCTAAGTATGAGGTAATTATATACATAAGCAAACATTGTATACTTCATAAAGAAAAACGGTGTGCATTCATCAGTATCCAGTTCGCAGTAGCAGTGGCAAGAAACAAGTTCTCCTCGAAGCAAGCTAGTGACCACAGTATAGGCCGATAGTACCAAAGCACTACCAGTTCTCAGGGTTCCGATGTCCAAATCTCTGTAACCCGGTTAAACTAATTTAACTAAAGTCGGTAATAAAAACAATAAACTGTTTAACTGTTTTAAACTGTTTTTATACAGTGTAATCAAGCGTTTTCATGTCTTCACTCCGTCTACACCTTTTCTCTCCACTGGAACACCGCACCTACGCGAGATTCCCAGTCTAATAGATGAAAATAATTGACGTTAATTTATCATTGCAGACTTAACTATATCTGTTTAATTGTATAAGGTTGATCTCACTCTATGTTTTGTTTCATTCCAAAAAACAGGTTTGAGCGTCATTACTTTTAGCCTGAGTGGCATTACCCAGTCAGGGACAATGACGCTCACACCATTTTTTTTTATAAAGTATTCTTTCCACTAATAAGTCAAAGATAATTAATTTTGATATATATCCAATATTTAAAAAAGTGAACGTTATCCCCCTACTTACCCAACGGTTAAAATATAATATTTACAATTGGAACTTAAGATTAAAAATATAATCATTACACGGTAATATAGCCGTCAATAAAGTTTTAAATCGGATCTGACGGCAATTAATAGCCAAAAAAATATAATTAGGTGTGCACATATCATCATATAGCGCCATTTAGTGAAACTAAATGGCGCTATATGATGATACACTTACACTTACACTTTATTACACCATAAAAAAACGAGAAAATAAAATAAAAATAGGCGCAGTGGGCGGTCTTATCGCTAAAAGCAATCTCTTCCAGACAAATCTCTTCGATCTCTTCTTTATGTTATCTTATAAGCATTCGGATAGCAATACTTGACTGCATTATAGCTGATATTATGGCAAGTTATTGGCGAGATAGTAAGTCAAACGAGAGGCCATCTGTACAATACATTACAAAACAAGAACTCTTTATTGAACACACACAGCAACCTCATCGCCATTAGCAATTTCTTACAGGCAACCTTTGATGGACCGGAATTGACATATATACACTGCGGTCAGTGATGGAGACTATTGAATTCAAAAGTAAATATATACATTAAAAACAACTAAAAGTTTATATATTACAAACATCATCAGTCCGTATGTCTCTCCTTGTGAACGCCACTGAGCCCGATCTTCGGCTCTCCTCATCCAGTCGCTACCAGCCGCCTTTCACATGTCGTCCCTCCACCTAGCAGCGGGCGCCCTACACTACGTTTACCTAAACTTGGTCTCCACTTTAGAACTCGTTTACCCCAACGGTTGACGGTTCTTCGAGTTATTTGACCCACCTATTGCCACTTCAGCTTGCTAATTCTTTGAGCTATGTCGGTACCCTTAGTTCTCTTGCGGATCTCCTCTTTTCGGATTCTGTCTTTTAGAGAAACTCAGAGCATAGCTCTCTCCATAGCTCGCTGAGTGACTTTAAATTTGTGACCAGCCAATTTTTTCATAAGTTGTTCTATAATGTTCGCAATATTGGTGAGTCATAATTTATGAACGCAACTTTTCTTAATTAAAATAAACCCGCAATCTTTTTATCCCTTCAATGTACCTTCAACTTTCCCTTATTTTCCTTGGGTGACCTGTGGGGATAGATGGAAAAAACAGTTAACGTCGGACCGGCGTCACGCGGTCAAGTCGAGAGCTCCGTAATCTTCTCGAAATATTAGCCAAACCATGGAATTGGAATGGCACCATCAGCCGCGGTCTTCGCGCATCACAATCATCGTTCATAACTTACCAAGTAAACACCTCCAAGTGGATAAGGAAAAGGAACAAAGTGGGACGCGTCAAACAACATCCAGGACGAGTTGAACCATACGTGTTATTTATAAATTACATTTAATGTTAAAAACATAAATATATACTAAAATTACATATTGTAATATATTAATTATGCGAATGTACAATCGCACTAATATTATTAAGGCGAAAGTAGATATATGTGTGTGTGTTGTTATAGCTTCACGCTCAAACTGCAAAAAAAAAGTGGATGAAATTTAGTACCAGGATAGCTCATATCCTGGATTAACACATAGGCTACTTTTCATCATAATCATCGTCATCCACAAGGGTAAAACCGCAGGGCGCACCTACTATAATATTTAAAAATACTAACTCAAATAAATTGTTTAATTACTTAAGAATATTGCTTAAATTATGTATGAATAACATTGTATCCAATTCTAGGACAGGGAGTGCTCCTTCACCGTATCTGTGAAGTCCGCTGTCGACTTGGCTTAACTAATATTCATCTTTGTTGTGTTTTTAAGTTAGTGCTTTCTAGCATTGTTCAACTTAAATTCAATTTTTACCCGACTGCGGAAAGTTATGACTTTGAGTTGTATGTACGTTTGTACGTTTCTTATGCCCATCCAACAGCCTAAACGGCTTGATGGATTTTGATAAATGAGGTACTAATAATTGGATTTAAATACGAGAGTGCTTTAGGATATATGAAGTGTCATGAAAACTAATATGGCGGCGTATTGCATTTCCGACGGGTTTTTTTTAACCAAAACCTACATAGTTTGAAATAAGAAGAGGCAAATTATTTTGGCTGCGGAACCTTAAAATATATCCAGCACAAGTATTCACTGCAATCTATAGGTAGACGCTCACACAAAGCCAATATCGCCGCTGATATTAGATACATAAAAGTAATTTATGAAAGGGTTGCATAACAAGGGCTAAATATTATTGCTATTTATTTATAAAAAACACGAGAGTGAGTTTTTCAATTGTATCACTCGAGTGTTTTAATGGGTTTTTACTAACGTTACGAGTGCAACGAGTTAACGTGTTTGGAGTGTCAATGGATTGCACTAAGTCATTGCAACTGATATCGCGATCCATTGCCACTCAGAATTTATTAAATATTTTTCCCATCGGATCGCGCTATCCATTGAGACTCAAATAAAATAAAAATGTATTCCCATCGGACCGCGATTTGGGTAAGGTTAGCTATTGATATTTTTACGTAATTTTTGTACCTGGTTTAAGTACTTAGTAGATACATGAAAGGAAGGACTAATAACTATTATACTAAAAACCGACCATGACGCGCCTTGCCGTCTTGCCATAAAATTAAATAAAAATCAAAGGGCTTGCTCACAGTTCCATGAATCTTTCGTTTTAGTTTCCACGTCTGTTCAACAAAGAAAGCGGTATTGTTTAACTTTCGCAGTCTGTTTATGATAGGTAAATAAGTTAACTTCTTTTGCAAATTTGCCGTATTTTGATAATCGTAAAACAAAAGCGCGTAATAAATTTTTATGTAACAAAGGGTGCCGATAACGCCAATCTGTGAAATGGCCGTTGCAAAAAGATATTTATAACAAAAATCTAATTATTATGGTAATGAAACTGTTTAATGTATATATATATATTTTTGTAACGGTAATTCAGTAAATATTAAAAACAAAAGAGTTAAAAAGCTCTACAAATCATTGGTCTACAGTAGAGTTTTAATTTATACAAAGCATATCAAAAACGGGTTTCACGTAGGATTTAGCACCATAGACCACATACACAGAGTTAGGCAGATTAAACAGAAGTCTGAAGAGTATATTCAGCCCCTGTATCTTGCTTTTGTGGACGATGAGAAGGTCTTTGACTCCGTTGAAACCTGGGCGGTTCTGGAGTCTTTGCAGCGTTGTCAAGTGGACTGGCGATACATAGAAGTGCTGAGGTTTCTGTATGACGCCGCGACTATAAGTGTCAAAGTACAAAACCAGCAGTCTAAATATATCCAACTGCGCAGGGGAGTGAGACAGGGGGATGTTATACCCCCCAAAACTGTTCACTAATGCCTTGAAAGATATGTTTAAGACGCTGGATTGGAAAGGAATGGGCATTAATATCAATGGCGAAAACATCTCACACTTACGATTTTTCGATGACATAGTCCTAATGGCGGACTCACTGCAAGACTTGCAAAGTATGCTGACCAACCTAGTTAATGTTTTTTTACGCATCAGTCTCGGAATGAACATAGATAAGACCAAGATCATGTTTAACGATCTTATTGACCCGAAACCGATTGCAGTCAATGGTTCACCTCTTGAAGTTGTCCAAAAATATGTTTACCTTCGGCAAATATTGCAATTAGGTAAGAACAACTTTAAGAAGGAAGCCAAAAAAAGAATTCAGTTAGATTGGACAGCATTCGGCAAGCTTCGTGAAGTCTTTTCGTCGTCCATACCGCAGTGCTTGAAGACAAATGTCTTCAATCAGTGTGACCTACCAGTCATGACCTACAGAGCTGAAACGTGGACACTCACGGTCAAACTAGTCCACAAATTAAAGGTCGCTCAGCGAGCTATGGAGAGAGCTATGCTTGGTGTATCTCTGAAGGACAAGATTCGTAATGAAGATATCCGACGAAGAACCAAGGTAACTGACAAAGCTCAAAGGATAAACAAGTTAAAGTGCCAGTGGGCTGGTCACTTTTCCCGAAGAACCGATAATCATTGGCAAAGACGAGTTCTCGAGTGGAGACCAAGTTAAAGCATTCTTAGCGTAGGACGTCCTGTAGCCTGATGGAGTGACGACCTGCGTAAAGATAGATTGTTTGATTTTTGAAAATGGAAATTGGGTCACAAACTAGGAAAAACTATCCTATAGCGTGAGAGGGTGGACCAAGGGAGACTGAAGTACAATTTATATAACTGAATATACTTGCAAACAATAAATGATGATTTATTAGGTTTGTTTCCATATACTGTACACATGCAATACATGCAGAAGGAAGGTATAACAGCTCCACTCTAACTTTAAGATGCGACTGACTACGTAAAAACAAATTAAACAATTATATCACAGATTTTCTTTCCTTCTTGCAACGGCCATTCCACAGAGCGGCGTTATTGGCATCCTTTGTTGAATAATATTTAATTACACGTTTTTGTTTTACAATTATCAAAAATACGGCAAATTAGCAAAAGAAGTTAATTTATTTACCTATCATAAACAGACTGCCGAAAGTTAAACAATACCGCTTTCTTTGTTGAACATACGTGGAAACTAAAATGAAAGATTCATAGAACTGTGAGCAAGACCTAAACCTAAAATACCTAAAAGTTTAAAACTTTTTTAAAATGTATGGCACGATGGCAAGGCGCATCATAGTCGGTTTTCAGCATATTCGTTTTTAGTCTTTCTTTTCATGTACCTACTAAGTACTTAATTTTTTATTTTTTTTATTAATGACTGGATTATTATAACAAGTTTTTTCTTACTCGTAATATATGACATAGTAGTCGATATTGTGGTTTCATTTTATTCCAATAAATAACAATTTTTGGAAATGTAGGTACTGATACCGTTCCCGATACCATATTCCCCATTGTACATTCGTGATCAGATACGGATCATCGAAGTATGTACATAACTAAATCTTTCATTTGATGTAGGTTTTATTAGTACTTTATAATTAACCGTAGGCATATAACATACAGCACAACGTATAAATAGCAATATCTAACCAAACTCAAATCGCGATCCAATGGGAAAAATATTTAATAAATTCTTAGCGGCAACGGATTGCGATATCTGTTGCCACGACTCACTGCGATCCGTTGACACTCCAAACTGATCGCGCGTTCCGATGGTACAAACCCGTTTTTTAATACCTAGTTATGTGCCGTTTCATACACTACTTCATCTACACTCATGCAATAGGAACTTACTTGTTATAAAAAAAAAACGTTTGTTTTTTTGATTTTGCTGGTAAAATCTCGTTCGTCATGTTCGTTGATGGTTAAGAGATGTCAGGTGAAGTCAAATTCTCCTCATTAACACTGCTGACGGTCATTTTTGATTCAGCATAAGAGTTACGTTAAGACACATTTCCCGCGTTTTTTTGCAAATGAAAGTCTATTACCTCTGCGAGAGCGACATGCTAAAACTGACCATATTGTTGAAACATCAACGTTTAATGGACTGAGCGAGCGCGAAGCGCGAGCGAATCGTCTCCGTTTCAGCTTGGGCAAAAATGCTTTCGTATATCCGGATCTCTTTTCTCCTCTACAGGTCGCATTTTTCAACCTATCTAGACGAAACTTGGTATACAGGTTAAACGAATTTTTAGAATTTTTAATTGTCGTGGATTTTCGAATGGAGACTTCTCCCAAAATGAAGCAAAAAGGGGTCTACTGAATATCTCCGCCTTGATAAATTCGATTTTAATGGTTCATGTTTTATTTGAAAGATAGTAACTTTTAGTTGGTCTCATAAAAAATTGGTGAAGATCTGATGAGGATCTTCGGCGTGATGAGTAGAATAGCTCCTCAAAATGCAGTAAATTGCTCAGTTTTAGGTTTCTACTAGTGGAATTAGCCCTTTACCTACTAGGTAGGGATTGATGGGGCACCTTGGTTATAAATTTTAGTTTTACAAAAAGGTAACTGGCGCTACTGTGCACGGCTACGAATAGATTGTTTGCAAAAAAAGGTTAGTTAGTTCGAGGTCTACAGCTCACAGAGCCACTAGTGATATTTCAATCCATATTTGACCATATGATTAATTATCATTAATGTAGGGTTTTCATGGTACCAAAGGTGTTAGACACCACAGATACGTTAGCACGCTACGCTTCGCTCCCGCCTTCGTCTTCTAACCTATCACGGCCAAGGTGGACTTCCGCCTAGTGCCTCTATTATTGGATAATGTAACTATTTTACGATATGATCACTAATATTTGACCAAATCACGAAGTAGCCGTGCGTTTAGCTGTTCATATCTTCAATCGTTAACATTCATTGATATGTCTAAACCATTTCATGATGTGGCCAACCATTTCATGAAATAACCTTTTGTACGATATCGCCACGACATACACACTACACTCGTTTATCAGCTTTGTGGCCCCACATTACGGTTACTGTTCCAGTCGCATCAAGAACTGGTCTCAGTGCTGAAAGCACTCTTTAATGTTTGTTTTGTTAATTCAGAGCTAATAATCCACCAACGACCTCCGTTAAAATTGAGGTAAGGTCTTATCTTGATAGCCCGTACCTTCCGAGGGACAATTTTTTTTTCCCTCGCTAGCACGGAAACCCTATCAAAACAGAAGTAATGTCCAGAGATAAAACCAGGTATATGCTTATTCGTGATTTTTTAGGCAGACATTTAATATGAATATATGTATATAACGCCTTAGTTTTCAAAATCACATTCTTACTTCACTCTCAGTATACACCAACCCTTACTTCGCTTACCTCGCTTTACGTCACTGTTGGAATAAGTTCAAGTAACTACTTACTTTAGGTACAAGTAACCCAATATCAATAAAAAATGTGCCTGAAATTGCAAGAATGGGAATTCCCTCATTCCCTCTATGTGTATTTCGTGTCTCGTGATGTTGTGAAAGTTTAAACAGCAGGCTTATTGCATTCTTTATCTTAACTTCTGAGGCGCTGAATTGTTTCAGTAAGTAGCCATTTTGATGAAAATTATTTGATTATAGATGTGTTTTTTACGTTAAATGCCTTATCTTAGTCGGCTATATCTCGATAAACCCTAGATAGCAGTGAAGAGTATATTTTGTTAGATCTTTATCTTCATCACTTTTGAAGTATGGGAACCTCCTAATATTTTTTTCAGTGTCTTTTTTTATACACCTACTAGCTTTCGCCCGCGACTTCGTCCGCGCGGACTACAATTTATCGTGAAAAAAGCATCCTATGTTTTTCTAGGATATTAAAAACAAATGCAAAAGTTTAGCACCAACGCTCTTGATGCTTTTTGATAGACTTTTTATTATTTAGTTTCCATGGCAACCGTAACTTACCATTTTCCGGGATAAAAGGTATCCTTTGTTGGTTTCTATATTGCTTAGTTACAAAGTTTCCTCATAATAGGATCAGCCGTTTTGGCATTAAAACTCCCCAAATAAACAAACAAACAGACTTTCCACTTTTATGTATAGGTGTGGATGTAGCAGTTACCTATTTAAATACTAGGTAACTGCTACATCCACATGTATGCCAACTTTAAAGCGTCAATAGTCCATACCAATATATACAAGTGAAACGTTGTCTGTTTGTTTGTTTGTTTGGGGAACTTTCACGCGATAACGGCTGGACGGGTTTTGATGAAATTTAGAATGGATATAGCCTATAGCCTGGAATAAAACATAAGCTACTTTTTAACCCGGAAATTTGTAAGTTTCCACGAGAAAACTGGAAAATTTTGATTACTCACTGTAAGGAACCGTTGCCGTTACAGAATGGTCTGTGGTTGCCATGGAAACGAAATAACAAGTCTGTCAAAAAACATCAAAAGTGGTGCTATACCTACTTTTGTATTGTTTTTTAATATTCTAGAAGAAAATAGTATGTTTTTTTTCGCGATAAACAGTAGACCGCGCGTACGAAGTCGCGAGCGGGAAAATTAGCTTCTGAATAAAACTGCTGAGTCACAAACGGACGGACAGACCGACACGATGAAACTGAGGGTTCTTTATATATTTCTCCTTGTTCATGAGATGTTAATTTTGACTTGTAAAAATGCTATTATTTTTGCCTATTTACAATAAAATACTTTGACTTTGACTTTGGACCTAAAAATACATTTCATTGAATGAGGTTCACATTTTCAATCAGCAGTCTTGAAGAAAATCACTTTAAAAACTACATTTCAGTGTTAATTGCAATTTAGCTGAAACATGGTGGTAACTAATTTTCAATTATTCACATCTCGACTTGAAACCCATAACCAAACGCTGCATGCGTCGCGGCGCCGCTTCTATGTTATCAACTGTTTTGTGCGTTTCTATGTAGTTGATTTCCATTCCGCTCAATATTAGGGTTATTTATGACTAAACATAAGGTCGGATATAAACCAAATTATTTATTTGCAACAAAATATCAAAAATAATATTCAAAATAGGACTAAATGGAAAAATAAAAAAATACTTAATGATAACTTTATGTACATTATAAGTATCATTTTGGCTGAAGTGACTTAAGAGGGTTGCCGTAATTATCCGGCTGTGAAGGCTTCTAGAAGACCTAGTTAAGCCACAGAATACATAATAGTACTAGAAAAGGGCACAGAGATTTAATAGGGTACTGTAACCTCAGTTCTAAGGTATATAAAATAATATCATATTATATTCTAAGAACAGATTAATGTACTAGACTATTGTATGTATCAAAAGGTGCTTGCTAACGAGATCTAGAAAGACGCTAGCTCTAAATTATAGACAAAAACTGGGTGGAGCTGTGTCAGGGCGCACAGCCGTTTGTTTGTCGTAAAATGTCTGCGCCACATACAAATTACAAGTTATTTCGAATAAAAGATCCAAAAAAAATACATTTTGCTGATTTTGCTGTGTGCGTTCTGCCTCCTTCATCTCTGTCTTTTGACAAAAAATAAATATAACATCATTGAAGTCTTATTTTGGTATCATTTTGGCAAGACAGCTTATAGTTACAGACTTATAAAAGCGAGATGATATAGACCTGATCGTTACTATTCACTTTTTAGTCCTAGTACCCGTATGTATCGCAATGATTTTAAAGACGTTTCACGTCCAAAGTAACAAAGTGTTTATATAAAGTGTTTTTATTATCAACAACACAGAAAGAAGGATATACGCATACTGTAGTTTGAATGAGAGTCACTGCTGATACGTGCTACACAAACGCCATTCTGATTGTGACTTAGGTCAAGAATTTTATTGTCAATTGTGTGAGTTGCACAAAATTTATGCGGTACACGTCCGAGGAAGAGATACTTAATCTGACCATTTTTTATTAGATTTCTATGCAAGATACAAAAAACCACAATAGACAGTGTGTTAGGACATTCCTGTGTCTAAACAAGATAATAAAAAAATGATTTTCGCATTAACGCCTGCTTAGCGAAAACATAATTATCTAATAATTCGCTAAGCAGGCATTAATGCTAAAATCATTGTAGGCGTTATCTTTACGACGCGAAGTTAATTGCAATTTTAGCCGTGTTCGGTTGGTCAGTTCATAATACTAACAAAAGATGGCGTTACCATTCCCGTAACACGGGTTTAGAGAGGGAGAAATTTGGATTATGAGTCTGTGGTCACGGTAGCCGAATTGATTACAGGAATGTGCCGCGCAGAGGTACGGAATTATGCGGGTTCCAGCTTCAACCGTGATCCAAATTTTTCCGTCAGTTTTTTTTTTTTCAACCTGTAGTGTCCCACTGCTGGGCAAAGGTCTCCCCCAATTCCTTCCTTTTATCTCTATCTTGTGCAAGTTCAAGCCAATTTCCTTCGAAAGTATCAAGATCGTCACGCCACCGCTTCCGTGTACGGCCTCGACGCCTTCGTCGGTCATTGGGTACCCAATGTGTTGCGATCTTTGCCCATCTTTCAGGATGCATCCTGCTCACGTGACCCGCCCAATCCCACTTGAGCCTTGCAGTTTTTTCTCCTACATCTGCAATACATGTCATGGAACGCAGTACGGTATTTCTGACTCGATCGATTCGCTTTATATCTAGAATGCTGCGTTCTATTGCCCTTTGACAAACCTTGAGCAGGGACTTCTGACATTCAGTAAGTGACCAGGTCTGGGCACCGTAGGTTAGAATGGGCAGGATACACATGTCGATGAGTTTGCGTTTCAGAGAGATCGGAAGGTCTCCCTTCATAAGCCTCTTCATAGACCAGTAGCTCTTCCAGGCGTTATCGATACGGCGACCGATTTCTTTGTCTTGCCTGTTTTCGAAGGATGTTAACTGGCCCAGATAGACATACTCATCGACATAATTTATCACTTACCCATCAACTTCGACCCTACGCTTTATGCTGTTGGTCATCAGCTGCGTTTTAGACCTGTTCATCATAAGTCCCACCTCAAGGCTTGCCGTGCTCAGTTCTTGGAGCATTTTCTCAAGATCAGGTGCAGATGGGGCAAAAAGGACAATGTCATCCGCAAATCTTAGGTTTGTGATACGATTGCTACCGATTTCTATGCCCTTTGATGCCCAGGAAACTGTTAGTGTCTTAAAAACCTCTTCGAGGGTGCTTGTAAATAATTTGGCAGAGAGCGGGTCACCTTGTTTTACGCCTTTGTGTATTGGGAATGAAGGACCGGATGAATTAAATTTAATGTCTGCTGTGCTACGGCTGTAGATGATTTTAATCAAGTCTATGTAAGTTTTATCAACGTCTTGTTGTTCTAATGCTGAAAATATTGCAGCGTGTTTTAAGCTATCAAAAGCTTTGGAATAATCCATAAAAGCAAGGTACAGAGGCTTATGGAACTCGGTGATTTTTTCTATTATTTGGTTGAGTGTGTGGAGATGATCAGTGGTGGAGAAGTTTGGTCGAAATCCGGCATGTTCGGGTGGTTGATGTCTGTCGAGTTTGCCTGCGGTCCGGTTTTGGATCACTTTAATAAAGGTTTTGTAGATATGTGAGACTAAGCTTATTGGTTTGTAGTTTTCAATATTAGATATCAAACATCATCCTGTTACATAAAAAAGGTCACCTTTTTTATGGACGATGTTTGAGTGGCACATATTTTCAGGCAGTTTTCCTGTATCTAGTATGGAATTAAATAAATTAGTGAGGGGTGGCAGTAAAGATTGTGAACCTATTTTCAGAGCCTCCGTTGTGACACCATCTTCTCCTGAACTCTTGCCATATATCATGGTTTTGAAAGCTTTGTGAACTTCTTGGTCCGTTATATAAGGAATGGTATCAGGACGGAAGTACTGTATGTCTGCTTAATTTTTGGAACTATCGGAATACATTTGGTTGTAGAAGTTAGTGCATATTTCCGTTATTTTATTTCTGTTATTGTGTTTTTTTCCTTTATCATCTTGTAAACTATGTATCCATCGTCTTCGTGTTGAAATTCCCTGTTTAGCTATTCTTAATGAAGTATTTCTTTCTATTGCAACTTTTACTATATGACAGTTAAGTTTACGAATATCGTTTCTGATGCTACGCTTTACTTTTCTATCTATTGTGTTGTATTCTGCAGTGCAAATTTCAAAGTTTTGTCTAGTCTGTATTAGGTTCTGTGTTTCTTTTGATAATTTTGCTTTAGTTTTCTTGTTAGTTTTTTTTTTTATGCTATTTTTTATTTCTGTAACAATAGTATTATACTGGTCATCGACATTTTCCATTTCTCTGATGTCGAATGATGATGATCGTGCCACTTTTAAAAGAGTTAGAAAGATCTAAATTAAATGTTTCGGAATGTTTTTTAAGTGTGTGCTTTGAGCGGTTTGCTGTTCGTTTTGTGAAAAGTTTCATGCGAGGAATTTTGAGGTCGAATCTTACTTTAGCGCGAATTGGTCAGAACTGTAATTTAATTTGTTAATGCATGAAACATCTTTGACTATTTGATATCAGAGGTGAGAATGAAGTCTATTTAATTTTTAGTGGTACCATCTGGTGAAACCCATGTTCAGCGTCTCTGAGGCTTTTTACTGAAGAAGCTATTGGCAACTTTCATGCTCTGTCCAAAGGAAAACTGGAGTAGTCAAGCACCTCGCTCGTTGTGGTTTCCAAGACCGTAATGTCCTAGAATGTCTTCGCAATCCGTACTTTGCCTTTGCCCGACTTTAGCATTAAAGTCACCGAGGAGCATGTTCCATGTACCGCGGTTTTCATCGCAAGCTCTGTTAAGAAGGTCATAATAGTCCTCGACTTCTTCATCACAATATGCAGATGTTGGGGCATACGTCTGGATGAGCGTTCGGGTCTTATTGGGAATCACTAGAAATTTGAGGACAGCTATTCTTTCTGAATATCCGACAAACTCAATAATATTGTCTTTCCACTTTTTAGCTACAAGGAAACCTACACCATGAAGTCCTCTGGTTTTACCAAAGTAGAAAAATATATTGTCGTCCCGCTCTTCTGTCAGTTCGCCTTGTCTTCTCACCTCTGCTAGGCCTAATATGTCCCATTTGACGCCTTTGAGTGCATTCTTAAGCTCCGGTAGACGCTCCAGAAAATTATTAGACAATAAAAAATTAAAAAACTGAAGAAGTCTCCGCGGAACATCGTTAACTGACCACTAGTAGAAAAGATCAATGTGTGATGTTTATTGAAAGTGCATGTCACCAGTTATCAGCTTCGACGTTTCTGCAGTCTGCCCTACTTTCAAATCATCGTGGCACATGTAAAATGTTTACCCGACTACGGCGAAGCTAGGGAAGGGTAATGAAATTAACAGTCGTAGGTATGGGTATGTGGATGTTCCACCATAGCGTCGCCCATATTGGTCCGATTTTGACAAGCGAGGTACCAATCGATTCGTTTTCAGATATAATTTTCATAAGCTGTTCGCCTAACGTTTCGTGCGCTGCGTCCAATTTAAGGTCTTCAGTGATGAGGCTTATTATTGGTTAAGTGGCTTCGTAAACAAGCAAAATTGATTTGGAAAGACTTCTTTAAGTCTCGTGGATTTTCACGAGAGATTCATTAGGTGCCTCTACACTTTTTTTACCCGTATACGGCAAAGCAGAGATAGGGTTATGTGTTGAAACTAAAAACTTGTCCGATTTTGACAAGGAAGGTATCAATAGGTATGCAATAATATGAAATCTCACGAAAATTAATATGGCGGCTTACAGCTAGCATATTGAATATCCGACGGAACATAAAATTAACAAAACATGTCGAGTGAAGTATCAAAATACAGGTCTTTATAGTACATTACTGCCGCGGTCTGTAATGACTGCGTTGCTGGCAGCGATGATGATGGCCGAGAGCGTAGCTAAGCTAAGTTCGAAGCCATAACAGTGCGGTCAGCATTGCAGCCCTTGATGGGCAAGCTGGAATGAAGGCCGAGACCGAAGGTCGAGGCCTTTATAACGCGGACAGCAAGGGCTGCAATGATGGCCAAGCTTGAAGGCCGAGAACTTAACTAAGCAAGGCTCGAGGCTATCATAGCGTGGCCAGCAGGGCAGTCATTGCGGACTAAGGCTTGTATAGTGCTTTACTCAAACAATGCGAGGTATTTAAATAAAACTAGCAAACTGATGAAGAAATTATATAACCCACTAAAAAAACAACAACATCAACAAAAACCAAAACAACATCAACAACAACGTTAAAAACAACAAGAACAACAAAACAACAAGAACAATTAAAAAAAACAACAACAAGAAGAACAAAAACAACAGCAAAAACAACAAGAACTACAAAAACAACAAGAACAACCAGAACAACAACAAAAACTACAAGAGCAACAAAAACATGAAGAACAACAAAAACAACAAGAACAACATAAAAAACAAGAACAACAAAAACAACAAGAACAACGAAAACAACAAGAACAACAACAAGACCAACAACAATAACAACAAAAACAAGAAGAAAAAAACTAAAACAACAAGAACAACAACAAAAACAACAAGAACAAGAACAGAAACCACAACAATAATAACACAAAAAACACAATAATAAACAACAACAACAAAAACAACAACAAAAAACATACTACAACATAACAATAACAACAACAAAAATCAATGAAAACTAAAACAACAAAAATACAACAACAAAAACTACAACAACAACAACAACAGCTAATAACCATCTCGATCACATCAGCTTTCAAACAGAAAAAGAAAACATCAATATTCGTCCATACGTTTGGGAACTACGACGCCTCTCTTTTCGCGTTCGGTGGTTAACAAAACCACAGAATAAATAATAGTACTAAAAAAACACGACAATAATGGATTTTCAAAGGAAATTTCTGGCGCAAAACACGACAGTAATGAAATTCCATACAACTTTGCTGGCGCCTATTCAAGAAGCGCGCCAAGGTCGACTTTGCCCAAAGAAGGTTGTCGAAATAATGACCACATTACAAGCTTGTTTGAGTAAAAATACTATTTCAAAAATGTATAACTCGTATAACTAAACAGTAGAAATTTTCTTTTAATTTTTTATAAATACTAGCTGCCCTCGCGGTTTCACCCGCATCCCTCAGGAACCATACTTTTTTCCGGGATAAAAAGTAGCCTATGAGTTAATATAGAATATAAGCTATCCCCGTACCAAAGTTCATCCAAATCCGTTTAGCCGTTTAAGCGGGAAGAAGTAACAAACACACACACACACACACACACACACACACACACACACACACACATACAAACACACACACACACCCTACATACATACAAACTTTCGTCTTTATAATATTAGTGTAATTAATTTTGCGGGCGGTCAGCTCGTACTCAATAAATTGTTCGCAGGGTTTTTGTGTACTTATAATAATTTTACTTGTTGAACTTATGGCTTGTTTAGTTACCAATTGAATCAACATAATGAGTATTTCGTTGCTTCAATTGTTTGTAGATATGTATAAAAGCGTTAACATAATTGCCATGCAACATTCACTTGGTCAATAATCGAGTAATTTGAAATGCTTGTAGCGTGTGAGCATTTTTAAGTGATAGGCCTGCGTTTTATCAGTATAGTGTATAATACATAGTTAAATATTTAAACGGAACTTAATCGCGCTGAAAACTTAATATTTATTTACCTCGACGTTTCGATCAAGTTGCATTGATCGTGGTCACGAGAAGTCTGAAGTAGCGGGTGTCATCGTCGAGAAGGGCGAGCGTAGTCTCCAACTACCCGCATTTGGTTTTGTAAAAATTCAGAATTGTCACGACACACGACACTAACGACATTTGCAGATATCTTCTGATATAAACCGCGACGCGAACACTTGCTTATCACGGATTCAAGGACGCAGCCAACTTGAAACCATCCTCTCGGTTGAAATTGGGATACTTTTTAATTTAACCGCTTCACGTACAATCCTGGTGTAGTAGTGACGTTCCGTGGAGAGGATCTTCGGGTCATGGAGTTCAATCCAGTGATAAATATTAATAAATATTAAGTTTTCAGCGCGATTAAGTCCCGTTTAAATATTTAACTAGTGTATAATAGTAGCTATAAATGTACTTCTACTTACTTATATTGAACTTACGCCTCAAATGCTGTTATCATTACGTTGTTATTAAATAATATTATCAAATTTGTTGCATTATTTAAGCCTCAATAGCTCATTAATTCAATTAGAATCGCTGTAACCCTCAGACATCTTATCGTTGTGTAGTCAGGGTAACATCCCCAAGATTATGATGTGAGATGCTCTTATGTATAGCCACATTATATTATTTAATTTTATCGTTGAACTCAATATTCCACTAATACATCGACTGATAATTAATGTAATGGATCGGAGTCTTGATATTTATCTAATGAGGGTTAAAGTCAAAACCCCCGACGAAATAGAGGGGTAGGTATTCTAAGTTTAGGGTGTGTATGTATCTGTGCATCTGTCAGTAGCATCGGAGCTCCCAAACGAATGGACCGATTTTGATGCGGTTGTTTCGGTTTGAAATCTGATGTGATAAAGATGGTTCTAAGCTATAATGGGGGGAAGGGGTCGGGATCGTAGTTCCCAGACGAATGGACCGATTTTGATGCGATTTTTTACCGTTTGAAAGCTGATGTGATCGAGATGGTCCTTTACTATAGGAGGGGGGGAGGGGGGGCTCAGGGGTCTTTTTATTTGTACTTGTTCTTTAGTATGAAGCTTTAGTGGAAGTTTATATGTATAAATGTATATTACTTACTTTAGTCCTACAGAAGAGAGGATTTCTGCTAAAAGGGTCACGACCCAATATGGCCACCGGGTTATTTTAGGTAGTGAGGCCTGTCTCCATTAACCTCACAGGTGTTAGACGTATCGATTGTCTAGTTTTGTAGTCATCTTCTATACTTTTATTAAAGCAGTGAGCAACAAAGAGTATGTTAAACTAGGACACTTAAAAAATAGGGGACGTTAAATAAGTTACAGAACGAGAATAATACATAAAAATAAAAATGTCGGTCTGTTACACTCTCACGGTATGTACGTTTGCGCATCACGTAAAAACTACTGGACCGATCGAAATGCAGTTTTCATTGTTGGATAGCTTAGGGCTTAAAATCTGGTGTACCTTGTACCTTAATCCGATGAGTAGAAGCCAAGAAATCAAATTCGTTTGGAAGCTACGATGCCACAGGCAGACACACTCACACATACACGGGTTCAGTACGGTATTTCGAAACACGTTTCACGTAATTTAATATAATCTATGATGACTCATCGAATACTAATTATTTTATCCATACATCAATTAACACAATGTTTGATACATCGAAGTAAGTTTCATGCTTCTTTGCACTTAAACACTATAGATCCAAATAACTTTTTACGCAACAAGGATTCATCTAAAATATCATATTCCGAAGTTACTATTCATCCATTGCAAGTTAAACCTAACTACATATGAACTTTGAGACTTCCTTGAGATTTTAGTGGATTCGTTTATTTTGTAAATAATAATTGTCAATAAAGGGATCCGAGGAGTTTTATTTAGAGTGTAATAATTCGAGCTACAACATCCAACTCTATTACCTATCATATTATCATAACATTTAAGGTACCTTTCAGGTCTCCGCCCACTAAACGACTCGGAACCAGCTCGGCATCGCTTCACCCCGGGAAGCTTACGTTACGTAGTAGGTAAACATTTAGTAATCTGTGTTTATACCAATTTTTTTTATCTGACACTTTTTAAATGATTTTGTGGCAATGTAATTTTCAAAAGTGAGCATCATACTATTTTGACTTTTATTAACATTAATCAGATTTTGGCAGATTTGGCAGTAACTATGTTCATTTGGTCAATATATGTTAAAAATTTAGGTACTTAGTTCACGTCAACAAGGTCGAGAATCATCAGACTCCTTTTAAATGATTTTTGGTCGATTTACTTTTCAAAAATTAGCTTCACACGACCTTTGACCCTTATTGTCATTAATCAGATTTTAACAATTTTGTTCAAATTTAAAAAAAAAATACTATGTTCATTTAGTAAAAATCTTCTGTCATTTTTTCATTAGATTTAATATGTATTTGATGAGTCGTCAATGACATTATACATTAAATGAAATAAGGTGAAACGTGTTCCGAAGTGAACCCCACATACTGGTAAACCCTAAAGCAGTGTGCCCACGAGTAAAAATAATTCCTCGTGTTCACATTAGTATGACAAAACGGTATGACCACGAGTCCGTCGCCAAACTTTAACTCTCCTCTCTTTTCGCATTTTTTGTTTGGGTGTTTAAAAGAATCATTTGGCGATGGGAGATGAAGCGGAAGTATGTCAACATCCTTTGAATTTCAAATTTTGCTCTAGAAACTGTCATACTAAGCATTCTTATTCCGCTTACCTACGACATTTATTGTAGACCGAGCTCTAAACAGTCAGGCAGGTTTGCAGCAAGAACAAAACATCCTTCGTTATTGAATTAGTGAAGAAACCACCAATCTTGAGCAGAGTAAAACATAAATATGTTCCATAATGTACATGGAACCCAAAGGACTTAACACAAACAACATGGTCAACATGGTCATCTATCTAAACAAACTTAAAACAAAGCAGTAGGTAACAAAAAGTCTTTACAATGAAGATAATTTAAAAAATGGTCTAGGGTACTCAAACTAACCTACTGCAAAACTGATTTTTTTAAATAGTTTTATGGATCACGTAAAAACTTGATCCACGAACATATAAGAGCATTATAAGAGCGTTGGTGGCCTGGTGGTTCTATAGTGCAATTTAGAATCCAACGATACCGGGTTCAACACCTTGGCTCCGCACCAATGACTTTTCTGAGTTAAGTGCGGTTTTCCATCGCTCCGTGCTTCGGAGGGCACGTTAAGCTGTTGGTCCCGACTGTTATTGATTAATAGCAGTCGTTAAGTCATGTCAGAGGCCCTCGGGCGGCTTGACAAACTCTGACATCAGAGGCCAGCACTACCTCATACGACAAACAAACAAACGTAAAAACTACTTAGACTCATTGCGATGCGATTTTTCACTATTGTATGGAATAGATTTTGATATAAAATCTGGTAAACTTTGTATCTCAATCCAATAAGAAGAAGCTGAGAAATCAATGATAAAACTATTAGACGGCTGAACGAAATGTAGGTACTTTTGTTCCTGGAATAATACTTTTCCCCCCAAAAAATGACCACAAGTGCAAAGCCGTGGGCGGAACGCAGCTAGTAATAATTATAAATTTTATTTATTTGTACAGGGCACTTACTTATCCTTTATAAATAAATCATAAACCAGGAACTTTGAGATTCAACTCTATAAACCTATTTGAACTCAATATACAAACAACTTATTTGTTAATCCACTTATGAGTACGGAAATTGTTGAATTAGCAAGAGAAATATCCCCTTGTAATGAAACCACAGATTACTACATAGTTACTTCGTAACTGAAACGGTGAAACCTTGTATTATAACGTTCAAGGTTACCCATTCATTTTCTTCGCTCAGCAATCAGAAGAAAGGTATATTTATGCTGAAGATACCAAAATTGCATTTTGTTTTATTGTGTCTACATACACGTGTTTTAATGTTAACAGATAGGTAGGTTCATCTAGTATTTAACATAATGTATTTAACATTTTGTCATCGCTTTCATTTCCAAAATACATATTTTTTCAGAAACTACTCGCATTTTTGGCTTCATTATTTTTCCGCGGTGCCCTATCCTTACATAATAATTTCATAGCACTTTGGTTCGGTTTGTCAGTGTCTACATATATTCAGCCAATCACAGGCCGAGATTTGTACGGTTCCGCCAAACCACTGAAGAAGGAACGGAAAATAAGTTCTACGCGGCAACAATATTTTCGCGCCATTTTGCCGTCTTACCGCAGCGATGTCATATCACGTGGTCGGTGTGCTTTCACAAGGTTGGTGTTTTTATAGCGGGGGCACTAAGCGGGTTAATACTTGAAGTTTTTGGTCCTGGAATAAGTTAGCTGGCTTTAAATGATATCCTTTCTTTATGTTACTTTTATCTTCATTTAGGTATTTATGCTCGATAAACTTTAACAAGTTTTACTGAATTTGCTGTTGTTCATCGGCAACGGCATACATGGATATAGGAGCTGAAGCGCCACCCGCAGCACTAGAGGAGTTGATATGCAAAGAAAGAGGCAAGGATATCCTTGATTTCATCCTGCGGCACAATCTCAATTTATTAAACAAAGGCTCGGAAACTACGTTTGTGACTTCCTGGGCCAAAACGATAGTCGATATCACAATAGCCCACGTAATTACAGAGACGATTAATGATTGGCGTGTGGCAACTGAAGAGATTGCATGCGCGGATTATAGAAGGATCAGATTTAGCTTGAGAGTAGCACCGCATGAACCACAAACCTACAGAAATCCTAAGAAGACTGACTCTTTAGAGACCTAACAGGGATATCACAAGTGGGAGTGAACGAACAGTTGACTCCACAAAGTATAGAAGAAGCTATTGACTCCTTAGTTAGTTCTATGATGGAAAGTTACAAACGTTCTTGTCCTATAAAAACTGAGAGTAGTAAAATACAACATAAAAAAGATAGGTGGTGGAAAAAGGGACTCAGTAAATTGAGAAAAAAAAACAAGACACCATTTTAACAAAGCCATAAATACTGACAAGGCGGAGGATTGGCTGGAATATAGGAAGACTAGACACCTGCTAAAAGTTTCAGTAAACAAGAGTAGGAATAACTCGTGGAAGAAGTATAGTAGCTCCAACCAATCGGAGAGTGAAACTGCGAGATTCAGAAAACTTGTATCAAATGATACACAGGTAAGGCTGGGTACTTTGAAAAAAGCTGATGGTACTTATACGACATCGGAGCAAGATCAATTTGAACTCTTACTGCAAACCCATTTCCCAGACTGTCGTTTAGATAGTGAGGGGGGTTGGGAACCAGAAACTCTACATGAACTGGTCAATGAGGACTGTTTTTTTTTTTGCGGAATCTATAGTTAAAGAAGAAGCCCTTCTATGGGCTGTGAGTACGTTCCAACCCTACAAGGCTGCTGGAATATATGGTATTTTTCCGGGACTACTCCAGTGGAGCTTAAAGCAAAATAAAAACACACCTTATTGCAATCTTTAGAGCATGTCTCGCATGGAAGTACATACCTAAAGAATGGAGGGAAGTAAAGGTAGTATTCTTGCCGAAACCAGGCAAAAATGACTATATAAACCCCAAGTCTTTCAGGCCGATAAGCCTAAGCTCATTCTTCCTGAAGACAGTGGAAAGATTATGTGACAAATATATAAGAACAGGACCACTGGAAAAAACCCAGTCTATAAAAACCAACATGCCTATCAATCGGGAAAATCCATAGAGACTACACTTCATCAAGTAGTTCACAAAATTGAATCACCTCTGGAAAACAAGCAATCACGTTTGGTCACCTTTATTGACATTGAAGGGGCCTTTGACAAGACGACGTTTCCCAGTATCGAAAACGGGCTGAAGGACATAGGCGTGGACATTAGAGTGAATAAATGGGTCACCACCATGCCCTCAAGTAGAGCTGCCAGCATAGAAACAGCGAATACAAGTCGCTGTCTTGTTACTAGAGGATGTCCACAAGGAGGCCTGTTGTCCCCACTTCTTTGGGTAGTGGTAGCAAATTAACTTATTGAACTCCTGAACAAAAATGGTATAGTTACCATCGGATACGCAGATGACCTGGCAATCATGATCTCGGGACTGTTTGAGGCAATGCGAAAAAATGCAGCGGGCGCTTCGGACAGTTGAGAGATGGTGTGAACGCCACAGTCTATCTGTGAACCCTCAGAAGACAGAAATGGTTCTGTTTACCCGAAAAACTAGAAAAGCAAATTGGAAACTACCTAGTTTGTTTGGCACAAAGTTGACTCTAAGTAAGGATGTTAAATATCTAGGCATCTGGCTAGATAGTAAACTTTTGTGGGGAAAACATCTTAACCACGTTACCACAAAAGCAACAAATATTTTGTAGCAAAGTACCAGAGCAGTCGGAAAGGACTGGGGCCTGAAACCAAAACTATGCCGCTTGCTATACACCGTAATAGTGCGGCCAGTTCTCACTTATGGGTGTAGTGTAGTAGACGCGAACTAACCTGGGGACAACAATCACCAAACTACAGCAAATTCAGAGACTTGCTTGCACTCTCATTAGCGGATGTTCGAAATCGACACCTTCAGCTGCTTTGGACATGGTCCTGGGTCTGACTCTTTTACACCTGCACATACAGCAGGAAGCAATGGCATCAGCACTTAGGATAAAGTCCACAAACCAGTGGAAGGGCGTTGGACCCATTACAAACTACTGCGGAATCTTGGATAGAGCAACAAGAACCATCCCAGAGGCAAAGACCGGTACAGACAGATTGGCCAGCACACACTTTGATAGCAAGAGGTATGAGCTGACTACGATAGAAGGTGACCTGGAGGGTCTCTCAATTAGTTGTAAAATCTACACAGACGGTGCAAAAAATATAGGAGTAGGAGTAGGTGGAGGTGGTAGGTGGAGTAGGTTGCGGTTTTTATTCACCGGAAACTGAGCTTTCCGAATCAAAAGCTCTGGGCAAGACAACGACAGTGCTTCAGGCAGAAGGCATGGGCCTGTTGCTAGCTGCAAGAGCAATATTCTCATTAAACTCACTCTCTGCTCTTCTTTCAGCGAGAGCGGAAAAGTTCTCATGTTTACCACTGACAGTGCGGCCATCAGTTTATGCACTGCGAAGACCTAAAACTGAGACTCTACAGAAACTGGCGGAGAGATACAGAACAATAGTTAAATAGACAAAAGAACATAGCTCTTGTAAAGATAATACCGTGGCGGACACCCTCACCAAGGAATGAACCAAGAAACAGGTAAACGACGACACAGTGGGTCTATGCAAACCATCGGTGATGGAAGTGCGAGACATACTGCGCCGTCACGCTGAGAGTGAGCAACAAAAACTGTGGGATCGGAAAACGGACTGCAAACATGCCAAGACCGCGTTTCCGACCCTTAGCAGAAATATCACAAACAGCTTACTAAAGTTGCAACGGCAGGATCTTCGTCTTTTAGTGAGGCTTGTTCACTGCAACTTAAATTATCATATGCACAAGATTGGAGCCACGGATAGTCCTTTGTTTCGTGGCTGCATGGAAGAGAACGAGACTGTGGAGCACGTGCTACTGCAGTGTACGGCCACGGAACAAATTAGAATCACAACTCGAATACATGATTTGTCTCAGCGACCTATCCCAAACTTGCTATTGCCATCTTCATCTTCGTCATCTTCAATTTCATTGCCACCATCACCATCGTCACTGGAGCAGTTGTGCCAGCGACCCAAAGCCACACTCCGCTATTTTAAGGAGTTGGGATGCCTTGGGTAGAGGCTGGAAGGGGGGAATGCACAAAACACCCCAAGCGGGACGTCAGTGCAGGCCTTACCGCCCCCACTTCCAATAAGAATAAGAAGGGCGGAAGTAATTGAGCAAATTTTTACTTGATCCATCGTAACTTTAAAGATTGATTCTGACTTGCTTGATACTCACACCATTGTATACGTAATCTATACTTATAATAAAGCAATAGGAACGAAAAAGTCTGTACAAAGAAGATATTTAAAAAAGAAATGGCCTAGGTATATAAAATTAGCTACTGAACAAGAATAGGCATAACATTTAAAAAAATCGTGTCTGTCTGTTTGTCTGTATGTATGTTTGTTCACTCATCACGTAAAAACAACTGGACCGATTGCGATGCGATTTTCACTTATGTTTTGATTTTTTAGCTTATGTTTTGACTTAAAAACTGGGGTACTTTATATCTCAATCCGATGAGTAGAAGCCGAGCAATCGATAAAAAAAATTTTGGCGGCTGAAGGAATTTTGATCAAGTCTCGGTATATTGGTATTTTAGGTCCTGGAGTAGCACAAAGAGTACTTTTAACCTACAGAAATTACCACGCGTGCGAAGTCGCGGGCATCAGCTAGTATTATTATATTATCGTCTTTATATAAATAATTACTACGTCAGATCTGGTTAATATGTAAATGTCATAAATGGGAGACAGATCCGAGTTGCTCAACCTGCCCCATAGGTGGGTTAAGTTCAGCAGAGTAAATAATGGCCCAATGAAAATTATATTCGTTTCCAATAAAACTACAAGTTATAATCAAATATGTATCAAAAGCGCCAGTGATAAGAATATAGTAAAACAAAAGTATTAATCTAGTCTAGACAAATAAATAAAATTGAAGTGTCTGTTTGTAATGTCAAAATAACCGCTTTTTACTAAATGCATACGAAAGCGAATACGGTACATAAAACAAAAACACAATTTTTAAAGTTTTTTTGACGGCTGGTTGGTCTAGTGGCTAGTAACCCTAGGAACGAAATCAAGCGGTCGCGAGTTCGAATCCTGCAAGGTGCAATCATTTGTGTGATGAGCAGAAATGTTTGTTTCCGAGTCAAGGATGGTGATATTCGTATTTATTTATGTATGTTTATCCGTTATCTAGTGTCGATATTACAGGGTATCCTAGTTTGGGGCTAGGTAAATGGTGTGGAATTGTCCCGAATATATTTCTTTAATTGGTTGTGTAAAAAACTTTTTTGAATTGTTTCAGGGGTAGCGGTAGCATCAAGTGTGTTCACGATAACAGCGATGTCCGTGGACCGGTACCTAGCCATCACACAGTCGCTCCGGCAGCCGTGGATGCCGTCACGGCGCGGCGCCTGCGGCCTGCTTGCCGCGATGTGGCTGGTGTCGCTGGCCATCTTCGCGCCGCTGCTGGCTGTCGCCGCTGTCGAACGCGAGGTTGTGCCGCTGCTGTCGCGGACAAGGAATGGATCGGTGAGTTCCTAACACTTAACCTGGCGAGGATGTGGTTGGATCAATTTGACCCTGCTGATTTTATTTTGTGTACAGTTTTTTGTACCGTAGTCACACGTTGTTTCTCAGTAACTAGAGTAATTGAACTGGCCTCCAAATACCGCAACTTGGTCAGCTAGACTTTTGGCTAGAAGTTACACTTGCTCAAAAGTTGAATAAATATGATGCTGTCTCAACCGTTATAAAATGCAGTCTATGCAGAAAATGCAAAGACTTGAGATTGGATTATTGTAAAGAAAGAACGTTCGCCATTCACGACGCTGAGAACCTGCATTCTCCAGTCTACTCGTGGCCACAGTCAATGCAACTTGATCGAAACGTCGAGGCTTGTCAAAATGGTATCAAAATACAAGCCATTTACTAAATTATTGACACAAGGTTCAATAACATAAGAATTTGGAAAAAGTTTGTAGAATCTAGCTCTAGCCAACTTAGATTAAATTTCTATTATTCTTTGAAACCAACTCAACCCATTTCAGCGTCATTATATACGACTGGGTCTGATATCAAGTAGCAATTACAAATTTTGGGCAAACGGTTTGAAATTTTCCTTCTAACTTTGAATTCAACATTTCAACGTCGCGTTGAATGAAGTCACATAAAGTTTGGATGGGCTCTTACTAAGTTAATTGAATCTTAGGTAAGTATTCGGATAGACAAATGGAGTCGTTTGCCGAGCAACGGATCCAAATTGTTCGGAAGTAATGATTTCTTGATCTTTATTTAATGTCAAACAATCTTGAATTTGGAATGAGAGAAAATAGTGATAGCTCCAAGTCTCCGAACCAACTCCTTCGGAGTTGATTGTGTGCTTGAAGCCCCAAGTGGATAAGATAAAAGCGTCGATTTAATATTCAAAGTTAGATAAAGCATGCAGCACACGTCTTACTAGACGATGATATTTCACAAGTTACTAGGAAAATGGTCCAAGGCTTTGGGCTGTCAACAAAAAGCATGTATGACAGGTTGGCCTGTTACGGTAATTATTATTAGGCTAGAGCCTAATCAGTCATGCGCTACCCCTGTAGCTTCAATTAAGGGCTATCAACGCAACGACTATCAATTTGCGATATCTGTTTCCTATTTTTGAGAAGATCTTACTCTTACATAAATTGACACCAAGCTCACCCGCGACCGACACATCTAATTAAACTCCGAGGCAAATAAATATTTATGTTTTATTTTTTATTTGGGATTATATCTCAATCTATAAACACAAATTTCCTCTAGGCTGCAGGTATTTATAAAACTAGTTCATGGCAGTCACTGCGGGCTGCAGTCGTGGCCGTGACCTGACTACGAGTATAATGAGCAGAAATTAATTCAAGTAACTAGCCTTCCCACTCTTTGTAGTCAGAGTTAACGAAGCTTGAAACATGACAAATTTCCTCTCAAAGGCTTTCAGTTATTTATATTTATTGTACCAAAGCAATTATGTTTTAATTGTTGCTGATAGTCTCACTGAGATTTTATTGTGAAAAATGTCTCACAAATGGTCTTCATCATTATTACGAGTATTATAGATGTAACCACGGCTTCGTACGCGTAGTCATTTCTCTAGGTTAAAAGTACTCTATGTACTATTCAAGAGTTAAAATATCAATATAGCAACATTTGATCAAAATTCCTTCAGCCGTCAAAAGTTCTTATCGACTGCTAGGCTTCTTCTCATCGAATTGAGATACCACGTACCCCAGTTTTAAAGTCAAACCCTATGCTATCCAACAGTAAACAGACAGACAGACAAACAGACAGACAGATATGTTTTTTAAGATGATATATATTATTATATAGAAAATTATTATTGATATATTCTCGTTCAGTAGCTTATTTTAAGTAACCTAGAGCATTTTTTAATTATCTTCTTTGTACAGACATTTTCGTACTTATTGCCTTACTATAAGTATAGATACGTACGGTACGGACCCTTGCTCCGCCTAAATTCTTCCCCTGGGTGAAACATGGAGTACTTACACTTCCTCGTAATCCAAGTACAAGTAAGTAAGTACTTCTAGTAGTCCACCGACTCCCTGCAAGTCCTATTTCATACATTTAATCCTATTTGGGAACTCATTTCACAAATCTTTATTTCATATGTTACAGTCAGATTACAATAAATATTAGATCTAAGCTCTATTCCTGGCCATTCAACACAATTTATCAAAATTTTGTGGTGCACTAAAAATAGACAATAATTAGTTTTATTTAGAAACATTTCATTGGTTAGAACACCTCAATTTTTATGTATCAGAAATAGCGAAAATGGTTTTATCCAAGGGTGCCGATTGTAGTTACACTACAACAACTACTCTAACCAAAAGTAGTCGGATAACAAAAGGTGTGATTGACCCGTCCCGTACTGCGACTGTCGATCGTCAGATCTTACATTATTATTGTATTGTTATAAAAATACTGGACAAATTCAGATACCGGTTGCTGCGCTAGACTTAAAAAATAAAAGTACGAATGTGACAGATTACCATTCCATCTTTACAAACTTATTCTTATCAGTTTGCTTCCTTTTGCGTAGTGCAAAGTCAGGTAAAAGTAAAATTTAAAATGTTATTTATTACAATTATATATACGAAACCAAGTTAAGTACTAGATAAAGGTTCAGGAAATGATGATGTAGATCAATCAAAGATTTATTAGATAGAAGCAGCTTAGTTAAATACTGCCAATAACAGTATTTGTATTCAACCTCACTAATACTGTCAGGTTCACTACGCCACTTCAAAACAAATTCACCTAAGTTCTTAATTTCTAAATGGGATTTATTACCCACATGAAATTTTTGGTCAATTGGTAATTATAAATCTGCCAAAAGAGATCAACGAGCTGGTTCAGCCTTATTCTTGTACAATAGAATAAACGAAATATACCTACTTTATTTTGAAAATCAGGACCATTATTTTCCTTATTAATTACGACACTGACGTCAGATAACTTCATAAACACTGTCAATTAAATTTCAATTAATTTTAAGTAAATTTCAAATGGTGTTCGCGTATCGTTACAAGACACTCTAGCTTCGACGCCACTCAAGTTCAAGGTCAATCATTATTAGCTTATAATGATTGACCTTGAACTTGAGTGGCGTGGCAAAATGCTGTGATATCAATATTCACAGCATTTCGCCACCGTAACATTTTCAAGACAAACCCTCCGATTTCCGGGAAACTCCCAGAATCCAAATGGATGTGGATCCCTTGAAATAAGTGAAACAAGTGGTAGTGTTCCAAGAAATACAAGTAAGATAGCTTATCAAAAGTTTTCATGACAACGAGGTTAAGGATCATGACAGATGTATGTTTTTACATGCATTGTCTATTATCAATAATTATTGCCCGTAAATTACATATAAGTAGGTATGCTATTTTTAGACGATTACATTTTATTCACGTCTTAGATTTTTTCAATGTTAACTTCGTCTGAAGGTAAAACAACTGAAAGTTCTGGGTGCTGAGATTGAAACATTCTACAAGCAAACTTTAATCTAAGTACGATAATTAATTTTCATCTGGACTAACTAAATCCACATTAAAACTTGTTAACTACAAGTTTTTAATGTATCAAGTCCCACATGTGCTTTTTAACCGCTAGATCCACAAGAGCCGTACTAAATACTAATTAGGTATGTGTTTTGTAAAACCAACCCAAATTTAATCCTGAGGCCAACAATAAAGTCCACTTATTTCACATTGTTCATTACAACAATTTTTACTAAAATTTTATTATGCTCAATGATAATACGCTGTTTTTGCCACACTGCTGTTTCTTATAGAAAACAAACTGCCAACAGTATGGAGCTGCCTTTTTAATCAGATTGTAAAAGCATTCAAACAAAACAAACTTGGGGTTGATGTATAAGTAAATAATACAATTGGAGTCCTGCTTTTACGAAGACAACGTTCTTTAGTGTTTTGCGGGTTGAAAAAACTTCAGACCTTCTGGAAAAAACTTTGTCGACAAAAGTCTGCGAGACACAATACCTTATACTTTGGTTTAATACCTATTCTAACCATAAAGTTTGGAATAAATATCAGTTGAGGCAAAATCCACTTTAAATAATACAAATAATATATTTCAAGTAGGTACATTTCTAAGATTTTTCTTTCAAAATCTCATATTTCGTGCTCATGGACAGAACTTACGGAGCAGTTGAAAATAAATGTACAACCTAAACTGTAATGGAGCCTACACACTAAAGTCACCGATTTACTCGACACAGACTTTCACACGGCTTTGTTCTCGGCGTGTTATTCAGCGACTTTGGTGTGAAGACTCCATAAGACTGCTTTTCCATTTGACTAATAACGACAACCGATTCGTCGCTCCAGAATGGCTTCCTATACATTTATGATGGCTGCCGAAGGTCTCATGACGACCATTAAAATATATAGGCCGCCGATTGGACCTACACGTGTCAAATTTTGGATCAACCAATTTGGTTCCTTCAAACCCCGTCCGTAATCCAAATTTTCAGAGAGTTTCTCGGGTATTTTGTGTTAAATATTGACGATCAAAGGGTTTTCCACACGCCAATCTGCATTTGAAGAGGGTAAATGGAATGAAGGCTTAAAATATAATTTATTGGAGAAAAAAAAAACGCATTTGATCCTTACGAGCCGCTACTTTTGATCAAGAGAGGTATCCACCATCCGTCATTCTAATCAAAATAAAACACGTGTTTTTACAGTTGAATTTGTTCACAAGTTTTTTCCTGTTGTCACCTACTTTTGACTTTTAGAAGAACAGTCTTCACCTGTCAAATAGATCCTGAAGACGGTCAAAAATATGGTCCATGTAATAGTGGCTCCATACTATAATCGAACCCAATTTTCAAATTTTTAGAAGCTTTTATTTAATTTAACTTGTTCTCTACTACAGACGTCCCATAAGAACTTCGATACATTATAACTTTGGCAGGACTTGAAGCGATATATGCAGTCGCACGGTATCTGATATTGGAGGGTTGAAAATAGTATAGGATTTATTACATGGAACATATTTTTCATCGACTCCGGGATCCTAAATGAGGTGGCGGGGAAGCTATGTTTTGCACGGTTTGTGCCGCAGATCAGAAATGAAAAGGTGGCTATGTTAAAAATATTTTAATTATAAAAATTCAAAAAAGATTTCATGCATTAACCATGTGATGTTGAAACTTAGTATGGTCTATCAGAATTAAATGCGTAAACAACATTTTCTTTTTGTTAAACGTTTAGGGGATCCCTAGTCAGGACCACAACAAGAGTGCAGCAATCGTGTCATGGTAAAACTTAAAACTGGCTATCATAATAAAACGCGCACACAAAATTTCATGTCTGTGCTGTTAGCCGTTGAAGAGTTCCTTTATCTGGAGCTAATCCTGGATGTTGATTCAGGTCATGCTTACTATATAAAAAGGCACTGTCTGCAACGCAACTGAACTAACATGTAAACATTGTAATTCAGCTTGCAAGATTTGACTTAAACAAACATACATACGTACATATAAAACATTGCAAGTTCAAAAATAGCTTTTAAAAAACTTTTTATGGCTGTTTCAGTAAAAATATTTATTTATGCAAACTTTGGATAAAAGATATAGTACAATTTTGTCTAGATGAGTTCTCCGGTTTTATGTGGTATTTAGAGTCTGATGATGGAGCCGGAAGATAGCCACAGGAACTTAATAACCAAATGTTGGAACACCTTCGAGTTTCGGCTAATTTAGTTTGTCTTAATGAGATTTCAGGTCCAACGTGGTATCCAAGGTCTGATGATAAATCTGGAAGGTAGTCACAGGAACTTAACAATCAAATGATGAACCCTTTCAAGTTTGGGCTCATTTGGTTGGTTTCATGAGTTCTCTGGTCTAATGCGGTATCCAGAGCCTGATGATAAAGCCAGAACGTAGTCACATGAACCCATTGCACATAAATTAAATAATGAAACCTCTTCGGATTTATGCTTATTTGAATGGTATCGAAAAGTTCTCAGCTCTTACGTGGTATTTACTGGTGATGGCCTGTTGTTTTTTATCCATTTGTTTTTGTTTGTATGTTTCCTAATATCTACGAAAAAATATACATTTTTTGTATTTGAAAGAGTTTCAATGACTTCACAGATAATCATCAAAGCTGAATAAATCAAATTTTCAAAATTAAAATTGTAACAACAGTACGGACATACAATATTAGTAAGAGTTTTTAAAGTCAGTGCCACCTATTTAATACCTAGCCATAATTTTAATCTAATATCTATGCAACCAAATTAATACACACCTATCTATCTACGCACACTCACAACACGAAACGCACAGACTCAAGACATAAGATCAAAAACGAATACCCTGTAATACGAAAAATTGCCTGTGACACTCTTGCGATGTAGACGAATCGATTGATACCTCGCTTGTCAAAATTGGACCAAGTTTTTTGTTTCAACGCATAGTTCTTCTTTTGCTTCACCGCAGTCGGATAAAAAAAATGCCATTAATAGCGGTTTTTTTTTAACTTCTAAAGAACACTCCAGTAATCCTAATTCAAATGATCCGTGGCATGCCGTGGCGAGGCACTAACCATTAAATGATAATGTACTTGTAATAATTACCTAGGTTATTAAATTTTAAATTAGCAAATCATGTTGTTTAAAATTTTTGATACCTTGGGTTAAATTGTTGTAATTTTCCTAAGGATCTCTAATTTTTTGAAAAATAAAGTACAGCCCATGCTACTCGCTGATAATGTAGCTTTCTATAGGTGAAATAATTTTTAAAATAGATGCAGTATTATTTGAGTTTATCCATTACAAACAAACAAATATACAAACATAAAAACAATCAAATCTTTCCTCTTTATAATATTAGTGTAGATGGGTTCAGTTTGGCACCGACTTCAAAAAACTCTTTCTAATGTTGTATTTTAGTATTAACATTACAACTTTAATTTTGAAAAATTGATATTGTACCTAATGAATTGTAATTATTTTATCCATTTTAGTTGTATATATACAATGTGCAATATTTTTCCAAAAATTTGTCATATTAGAAATTTTCTTTTACGAAGTCGATTTAACTTATCGTCATCATCATCATCATGTTAGCCTTTAGAAGTCCACTGCTGAACATAGGCCTCCCCAAAGAGCGCCATGACGAGCGATCTTGTGCCACCTCCATCCACAGACTTCCCGCGATGGCTACAATGTCGTCAGCCCATCGTGTGGGGTGTCTCCCCAAGACTTCGCTTACTTATTCGTGGTCGCCATTCGAGAACCTTTATTCCACAGCGGTTGTCGGTTCTGTGAACTATATGGCCTGCCCATTACCACTTCAACTTGCAAACTCTGAGAGCTATGTCGGAAACCTTTGTTCTTCTACGGATTTCCTCATTTCGGATTCTATCACGTAGTGAAACACCGAGCATAGCTCTCTCCATTGCACGCTGCGCAACTCTGAGCTTGTGTATGATACCAATAGTTAGCGATTTAACTTATAGAAAAAATATTTTTATTGAGTTTATCCATTACACACAAACAACCAAACATTAAACAAGACATAATCGAATATTTTAAAAGCCGATTTCACACAAAACTAAAAAGAGATACAAATTTAAGTGAACTTTAAATCGCTGTAGATACTAAATGGTCATTTGAAATGAAAAATGATAAGAAAAACCTAAGATGATTTTAAAATACCTGTATAAGCCACTTTTGTCACCCAGCGCCGTTCAATAGATTTTACTCAAGCTGTTTCCGAACATGCAAAAAGGTTCACATCTCTGCCGCTAGATGGCTAATTTTGATGACGCGTTTCGCTGAATCGCGGTGACACTATTCGCACAGGGACGTAAGTTAAGGTATTTTGCTATGATCGACAGGTAACTTGTACAGACTGTAAAAGCTTGGTTTCATTTAACTCTAAATTAAGTACCTTCACGAGGACCTAAGAGCAGAACAGGCTTGGAGCTTGTACATGGTCCTTCGTGGCCGAATATTCGGCAGGAACCAGAAACTTCGTAAAGTGTAATTTTTGCGACGTATGCGCGTCACGGACGGTGGTAACCGTGGTAATCGTATCGCGAGGCTGAAGTTGTAACGGAGGCTCCGTTAAACTTCAGATAACTTTTGAAAGAAGATTTTTGGCCGTATATCTAAAGGAAGAAGTAATTTTAGAAAGAGTCCGAAAGAACGCATTACCAAAGAGTATTTAGAAGGGAGGTTAGAGCTGCTTGATCAATTATGGCTCGAGTTCTTGTCCGGACATAAAGAAATAATGCGAAAAATTTCATCTTCTAGAGAAATTGCGGAAACTAATTACGCAAAAAATAAAATGTTTGATCAAGGGGAAGATGTTTATTTTGAGTACAAATGTGAATTAAAAACTGCTTTGTCAGCGTTGACTATCCCAGATTCGGATCAAACTTCTGGCCCTTCGCGCTCAAAATTATGTAATGTTAAATTACCGACAGTTAATATACCAAACTTCTCAGGGCAGTATTCAGAATGGAATACTTTTCGAGACTTGTTCAAGTCACTTGTGCACAGTAACAGTGATTTGGATGATGTTCAGAAACTGCTTTACCTAAAGGGATATCTAACTGGAGAGGCGGAACAGTTGCTTAGCAACATCCCCATCACTGATAAAATTATAGTAGGTGTTGGAAGTTGCTAGATGAGCGGTATAATAATAAAAGATATATATGTCATCACATCTTAAAGAGATTGATGAGTCAGAAAAATATTAATCAAGAATCGGCCAGCAGTTTGAAAGAACTGATGGATACAACGAATGATTGTTTGTCGGCGTTGGCAAATATTGGTGTAAATACCGATACTTGGGATGTACTTGTCATCCATATCATTGTACTTAAATTGGACCCTGAATCCAGAAGACAATGGGAATTTGATGCCAGCAATTCGTCCGACGAATTGCCGACTTACAAACAGTTTCGGGAATTTCTTACAAAACGCTATCGAGCGTTAGAGTTCCTGGATTCTAGGTCCAATTCAGCATATAAAAATACGAGTCACTTACCTGTTCACAAAACTAAAGCGATGCATATTGCTAAAATACAATGTCCATTTTGTTCCGGGGAACACAAACTTATTTACTGCAAAGCATTTATAAAAACCTCGATTGAGTCTCGTCGTGGTTTCGTTCAGTCGAACAACATTTGCTACTGTTGTTTGGGTAACAATCACACTGCCAAAAATTGTCAAACAAATTACAGGTGTCGCATTTGCAACAAGAAACATAATGCTCTTTTACATCCTACCAGTGAAGGCGCTCCTAAGAGTTATGTCCCCCGTACTCGTACTACGGATTCGAGTACGGTCAAAGATACGAAACCAAAATCATCATCGGCAAATGGTGACAAGTCGGAATCAACTCCAGTACAATGTTTCACTAGGAAAACAAATCATATTCTTCTTGCAACGGCATTGGTAAATATCGTTTTAAAAACAGGCCAGTGTTACACAATCCGTACATTGTTGGATCAAGGATCCCAATCGTCGTTTATAATAGAAGCAACGGTACAACTGTTGGGTTTGAACAAGACTCCAACAAAAACCCAAATTTCAGGAGTAGGTGGAGACAAAGGTTTGATCTCCAAGGGTATCGTGAACTTAAAAATAATGTCACGAGTTGATCCAAATGTAATCATAAACGTCAAAGCACACGTTTTAAAGTCCATTACCACACTTCTACCAACCAGTGAGATAAAAGCCGTGGAATGGAAGGAACTTCAAGAAATGGTTTTAGCGGATCCGGATTATCACATGCCAAGTCATGTTGATATGTTATTGGGTGCAGACGTATATGGTCAAATTCTGCAAGATGGTGTTATAAAAGGTCCATACGGTTCTCCAGTTGCACAAGCCACTTCACTAGGGTGGATTCTATCAGGTGCTCTTGACGCACCAAACGAGAAATCTGAAATTAAAGTCATGCACATGGTAGAAGACAATAATTTGTTAAAACGATTCTGGGAACTAGAAGATGATGTTCCTATGTCCAAGGAAAAACTACAAACTGAAGATGAAAAATGCTGTGAAGAAATATTTACCAAAACGACTACTAGGGATGAAGACGGCAGGTATGTCGTGCGTCTTCCGTTTAAGTTAAAAAATCCAGAGGTAACTAATTCCTTGCAGATAGCTGAAAAAAGGTTGTATTCATTAGAAAGAAGACTGAGGACTGGTGATCTGAAAGAAAAATACAAAGAAGTAATTAACGAATATATTAAAATGAATCATATGGAACTTATTCCTAAGGAAGATATAAATAACGTAAAATCGGTGTATTTGGCACATCACGCCGTAGTACGTAACGATAAAGAGACTTCAAAAATTCGACCAGATTTTGACGCATCATGTAAAGGGGCTAACAATGTATCACTAAATGACAATTTGTTAGTGGGCCCGACACTGCAAGTAGACTTGAAGCATCTCATCATGCGTTGGCGAATCGCACGTATTTGTTTGACTGCTGACATTGTAAAAATGTATCGGCAGGTAAAGGTTAATGGAGCTGATGTTGATTTTCAAAGGATACTTTGGAGAAACGATACGGATGAGAAAATAAAGCATTATAGGATGCTAAGAGTAACTTTTGGCATAGCATCTGCCCCATATCTGGCGGTAAAAGCGTTACGGCAAGTGAGCCTAGATGAAGGACATAAATATCCAATAGCAGCGAAAGCAGTGTTAAATCAGTTCTATATGGATGATTTACTAGCAGGATGTGAAACTGTTCAAGAAGGCATGAAGCTATACAGAGAAATGAACGGACTTTTAGAAAAGGGCGGGTTCGAGCTTCAGAAATGGACGAGTAATAGCGAGGAGCTACTACAAGAAATGAAGGAAAGTGAAAGGAAGGTAGGAAAGGAGTTTAAAAAGGAAGAAATAAAGGAAGGGTTAAAAATAAAAACAGATGAAATAATTAAGATTGTTGGACTTACCTGGAACCGCAGCGATGACTCCTTTCGCTACAAGGTAGATCTACCCGAAGTACAGGAACCTGCAACAAAAAGAACAATTATTTCTAATATTTGTCGCCTCTATGACCCCATTGGTTGGGTAGGGCCAAGTATCATATTAACAAACATATTAATTCAGAAGCTATGGCTGGCAGGATTGGATTGGGACGAAACCGTCCCAACAAATATTTTAAATGAATGGAAAACGTACCAAGAAGAACTGAAATTGTTAACCAACGTTTCCATACCTCGATGGATTGGTATTAAGACGGGTGACTTCGTAGAGCTGCATGGATTTAGTGATAGCTCCAAGGATGCTTACGCCGCCGTTGTGTATGCACGCGTCGTTGACTCCAATGGGCAAATCCATGTATCATTGATATCTGCAAAAACGAAGATTGCTCCGATTAAACAAGTATCCATTCCTCGGCTTGAACTGTGCGGTGCTGTTTTACTAACACGCCTTATGATGGAAATAGCATCGGTTATGGAAATTGAAAAAACTCATCTGCACGCTTGGACGGACTCGACAGTTGTCCTCGCTTGGCTGAATAGCCATCCTAGTCGCTGGAAGGTATTTGTAGCGAATCGTGTGTCAGAGATCGTTACGAATTTGGATGCCCATCACTGGTCACACGTATCTTCCATGAATAACCCTGCAGACGCAGCATCTCGAGGTCAAAATCCATCTGAGTTGATTAAGAATGCGATGTGGTTTGCAGGTCCCGACTTCCTGAAAAAAGAAAACATTGATTATAAAAAACCGAAGGATATCGGTACAAACATAGAAGAAGTGCAAATAAAGACTCACTGCGCTACAGTTGTCAACTACATATGGGAAAGGTTTTCTTCACTGAATAAAATGATCAGAGTAATTGCTTACTGCAGACGTTTTGTTCATAACCTGAAAAAGGACAAAATAGAGAGACATGTCGGGTATTTGACGACCCAGGAATTGAATGATGCAATCAATTGTTGCATACGACAATGCCAAATAGAATATTTCAGTGAAGAAATAGCAATGGTAAAGAAAAATGACAACTTACCTAAACAAAGCAGCTTGCGAGCACTTAACCCGTTCCTCGATGACGACCAATTATTGAGAATTGGTGACAGACTGGAACATTTCCAATTGAGCAAAAATAGAAGGCAACGGATACTTACACTGAATAAGTATTTTGTAACAAATCTTCTTGTCATGGATGCTCACAAGTTGACAAGTCATGGCGGTCCACAACTTACGTTGTACTACTTGTCGAAATTTTATAAACGATATCGTTGGCCATCTCAGTCGTATCAGTCTCGTATCGATGATGTAGGTAGTGGTAGTACGGGAAGACAATTTACCAGTGTGTAGATGGTTTTATGGCAGAGTGATTGCGACCCATCCAGGACAGGACAATTTGATAAGAGTTGTTACTCTTAAAACTAAGAATGGTACGGTCAAAAGGCCAGTTAATAAGCTGTGTCTCCTTCCTATTACAACCTAAGTTTATTTGTAAATTGAAAATAGTTTAAGTTAAAGTAAGTGTATTGATTCACTACTTAAGTTTAATACCTTAGTCGATAAAAATGTTGTAAATTGTAACTTGTCACTAGCCTCATGGTGGGCGATTGTTTGTAAAGGACAAGGTTCAGTTTGTCCTTGGTGGGCGATATGTATAAGCCACTTTTGTCACCCAGCGCCGTTCAATAGATTTTACTCAAACTGTTTCCGAACATGCAAAAAGGTTCACATCTCTGCCGCTAGATGGCTAATTTTGATGACGCGTTTCGCTGAATCGCGGTGACACTATTCGCACAGGGACGTAAGTTAAGGTATTTTGCTATGATCGAAATGTAAGGTGTACAGACTGTAAAAGCTTGGTTTCATTTAACTCTAAATTAAGTACCTTCACGAGGACCTAAGAGCAGAACAGGCTTGGAGCTTGTACAATACCTATTCATTGATTAAACTTAGTTCGTTGACTTTCACTTTTTACTTATATGGCGTCTGGTTGTCGCCATACTAAATTTTAATTACTGTCTAGTATTTAGTAGCACTCGGAAGGTTAAGACAATTTTAATGACGTAAAAATCATCAAAATCGCCTTTGGTCTATATAGTGCTACAATGGAACAGAGACATACAGTGGTTGATAAACACAACACCATCCGCTAGTCGGGTAAAAAACAAATCTTTTCTCTTTATTACCCGACTACGGCGAAACAAGGGAAGGGTAATGAATTAACAGTCCGTGTTATATACATATGTATGTGGGTATGTGGGTATGTGGATGTTCCACTATAGCATCGACCTTATTGGTCCAATTTTGACAAGCAAGGTATCAATCGATTTGTCTTCAGATATAGAGTGTCAAACTAATTTTTTTACCCGACTACAGCGAAGCGAAGGAAGGGTTATCTGTTAAAACTAAAAACTTGGTCCGATTTTGACAAGCGAGGTGTTACGATTTGTTTTCATTTATAGAGTGTAATAGGCATTTTTTTTACCAGACTACGGCAAAGAGGACCTAAGAAGGGTTATGTGTTCAAACTAAAAATTTGGTCCAACTTTGACAAGAGAGGTATGTCAATATATTTGACTTCATCGCAAGAATGTCATAGGCTGTCTTGTACATAATTATTAATTATCGTCAATATCACTTGTCATTCAAGTAATCCAATCTATTATACAGACTTTAAAGGTGTTACTACGGCCGATTCTCTAATCAAGACAAAATTATGGGAACCGTGTTGAATGTATGTCTGGCCGGAATTGAGAGCTATTATTCCCGAAGGGTGCAAAACCGGACCATCTGAATCTCCAGCTCCTAAAAAATAAGGACGAGCGCAAGATGAAACAACGCGAATTTGAAGGTAACTGTTGTACATGTTATTTTTATCACATTGTTTGAACATTCCACTTGTCACTTGCACAACGGTTTTCCCAATTGGAAGGCAAAATTTATTTCATTATTCGTATTATTTGTTAAGCCAAACCCGACCAATGTGACTTCATGTCCAGAAACAGTTTTAATAATATTGGGTGCATTTTAAGGAGTGCTATATTATTCGTTGGCATCGTAGCCGTTGGTTGAAAAGATGAAATCCTTTTACCATCTGCTATATTCTGAACATCGCTATATTTATCTTCAGGGCTCGGTTTCCCATCCAGTGAGCCGTATCTTAAACACTTTTAATATTTCATAATATGTTGATGCAATGGCCCGCTATTAGTGTCCACGTAGATAATAGGACAGTGCAACACCTTCCATTAAATGGTTATTTTTGTAGCATGACGACGTATGGATTTTCATCGGGATACGCATGTCGACCCCCGAATATTCGTAACATATTGGCTTTTAGCTCCAGAGCAAATATCAGGAATATCTGCACACAGATGAAACTAAACATTTTGTTTTATTAACACTGTTATAAAAATCCCCTGCAAAATAAAAGTACTTTCTTTTGGCTGAATACTTAAACACCGATTGTTGCCAAAAACCTGGTTTACGGTACAACCAAAATTTCGTTAGTTGGTGTTGCTAGGTACATAATAACAAGCACAAATTAAACATTTATATAATCCCCGACCCCCCACCCCCGATTATAGCTGAAAAGCATTTCGATCACATCAGTTCTCAAACATAAAACCGCATCAAAATCAGTCCATTCGTATGGGAGCTACGATCCTCACCCCCATTCCCCCCCCCCCCCCCCTCCCCATTAGGTTAGGTTAGAATTATCTCGTTTACCTCAGCTTTGAAACATTAAAAAATTCAGCTAAATCGGTCTATTCGTTTTCTCACCCCCCCCCCCCCCCCCCAAATAGCTATGAACCAAAAAGATCGATCACATCAGCTTTAAAACAGAAAAAAACGCATCAAAATCGGTCCATTCGTTTGGGAGCTACGATGCCACAGACATACACACACACACACAAGCTCCCACACTCTACAACACACACACACACACGCACACACCCTCTCTCTCACACACACACACACACACACACACACAGTGATACACACTAAACTTATAACACCCGTCTCTTTGTTCGGGGGTTAAAAATGTAGTGATAAAAATTACTTCGGTATACATGTTTTGCAGACATCTTTTCTTAAATACTAAATATCTATCGACTTCCTAACTAGGCAAAGCCTGTATCTAGGAAGCCTGATTCCTTATAATGTTTAACATTTAGAAACTCAGCGGATAGCAAAATTGTTTTTTTTTTTGATCGATTGGATTGTATTGTTATTGTGTTAGTTTTTTATTGGATATAAAACACATATATTAAAAAAGTCTGATAAAAATTATAAAAGCAATCATATACAGGGTGAAAAACCGGATACTTTTAACTTTAAAAGTAAGTAAAACTACATAAACAAACCGATATTAATCGAGCTAATGTATTCAGACTTGGTCCGTTTTTGACTATCGATATATCAATCGATTCGTCTTCATCGCAAGAGTGTCATAGGCTATGTTTTACCCAACCGTAGTCAGGTTTTAGTTTTTGAACTTATTTGTCTTGTGTGAACATCGTTAGAAGCCACTGTGTCTTGACTCTTCAGTTTCTTTCACCTTTAAATCCGCCTACCACGCAGTGGAATTTCACGAAAGACTGATCGCCCGCTAAATCGGGAAAGTTTGCCCATCCAATTGCCCATTAAGGCTTGCAGGGCTGTACCGCGAATGATAAACAATCGCTCCACGCCCACCCGGGTGTTAGTTTCAATGGCTGTTAGTTACCCGTTTACGCCTCGTATCTCATATTTTAAATCGCGACTGGTAGGTAAGAAACGAAGCGAAACTGTTGCGATGAAGTGGAATTTCAGTCTTCCATATTAATATAAACGCTGTGAAGAGTGATGGTAGCCTAAACAATTCAATAGTGCAACTTAGAATCCAACGATACCGGGTTCGGTCCTAAGCTCCACCTATGACTTTTCTAAGTTATTTGCAGTTATTCTTCGCTCCGTGCTTCGGAGGGCACGTTAAGCTGTCGGTCTCGGTTGTTATTTAGCCATGTCAGAGGCCCTCAGGCGGCCTGAAAAACTCTGACACCAGAGGGCAGCACTACCTCTACCTCATACGACAGACAAACAAACAAACGCTTTCATTATTTGTATCACACTAATATTATAAAGGCTAAAGTTTGTATGTGTTTGTTTGTATGTTTGTTACTTCTTCACGCTCAAACGGCTGAACGGATTTGAGATACATTTGAAATGGTTATACCTTATACCCTGGTTTAACACATACGCTATGGTGAGTGGAACACATCACCGTACGACTAGACGATCGGCAAAGCACTACCCTTTTATGGTTGAAATAACTCGCACAAAACGAAGCTTTACGCTTTTTCATGTATTATAAGAACTTCTAAGGGGTGGAACGCCCTGCCTTCGTCAGTGTTTCCGGAAAAATATAACCCAGGTGTGTTCAAATCAAGAGTGAATAGGTATCTACTAGACAAGCGTGCTACACCTTCGACCACATTATCGCTTTCTATCAGGTAAGATCGTGTCAAAAGATTGCCTAGACTGTAAGACAAAAAAAAAAGATTACACTACGTTGCATAAACTATGTAGGTAAATACCTATTTTAAAAAGCGAACAGCGTATAATAATTTAAAACCATTAAAGTACTTAATACGTCATATTTTCCTATATTTTTTAACATTCCAATTTTTGACTTTTAATAATCGGCAAAATTACGCGCTTGCTTGCTATATTTGCACTGTGAGTCAACATCTATGGGGAGTTCAATTACCGAGTTCAAAAATCGTGTCTAGGTATGGAAAATTATTTGAAATAAAAATCAAACCTGTAATCTAGAATCTTAAAATGGTATCTGATTTTATGAACATGACGCTTATTCGCTATGCCACATGAAAATCCTTGCAATGTTATGTCATAACGATAATTAATGAGAAATTACACGAAGATTTCGTAACACGACGCGTTACGATATTGAATGGCCATAGCGAATAAGTGCCCTGATAATTTTATTTCGACCGACTCCTATGTATGTGATCATAAGTACAGTACCCGGCGATAAATAATGCACATCGGCCTTTGGAAAGAGACAATTGGGTGTTTACGACGATTTCCGTCCATTATAACCGTATTTATTAATTGTAATTTCATATCAAATAAATACTACTTTTTATGGACTTTATTAGTTTACCTCAAATCGATGACATGTAAACTTTAAATATCTATAGAGAGCTGTTGCAACTACTAGAAAAAAGACAGTATAGTACATTGTATTACTAGGGAGCAAAATAATATTTTGACGACGAGGGCGCTATTTTGAATCCAAAGCGGGGTGAAGGATTCTAAAGTAGAATCTAAGTAGCGAGGGATTCAATATTATTTTGAATTTTATTTACTTTTCAATATAACCTGAAAAAAAAAGTGTCCGAGTGATAAAACTCTACTTTTCATCCCCTTCTGTGAGAAAAATAAATAAAAGGCGCTTTTAAATACGTTACTATGTTAATTATTTAAAAAGATATTAAATATACTAAAAATAAACAACTTAAAATAAACTAGGTAATTCACATAACTAAAAATGTATATTCTTTTTGTACTTCTTTAATTTATACGTCCTTCAGACAGTCTCTTCAGATATTGTGTACAAAATTTGTGTAAATCTCGATCAATTCGATTAAGTCATTATTGGTACTGGCCGTCAACGTTTGACGGTTGCTTACATTTGGGTAATTCTTGAAAATAGGTACAGGTTTCCGAAAAAGCCTTCGCTTCTTTTGCATTTTCCTACTCGATAAAATTGTTACTTATAGAGCTTCCAAATATTTTTCCAGGGATTTAGTTGGTCATAGATTCTGTATCACATTTATTGCGTAGTATTTTCAGGTGTAAGTAGGTAGAATAATAATTTCGCTACACCTTGCATTTTCGTGAAATTACTTAGTTTTTGCGCTATCAATATTCCTTGTCTCCTTGACGATGATATCGTAATTCACATTATTTTTTGTCCTTTTTTCATTTTTTCCTCCTCTCCATACATCACTGATCTCTACCGATATGCTCTGTTGTCTATGCCGTACATTCACAAGATTATTTTTTAAATACAGACAGCGCACCACGCGACCCAATGAACAAAATTACATTGTACGTAGGAAATGTCTTAGCAAAATTCACGTTCCAAATTAAAAACTCATTAATGCCCACTCTGAAAGTCTTGAACAGAAAAGACCTACTATGCTCCCACTTTTCGAGGAACCAACCAGCCTTTTTCAAACAGATGCGATGAAGAACAACTGTGTATTATTTTGAAAATAAATAGATTTAATGTTGGGGGGCTTAAACAACTCTGTATTATATATTTTTAGCTCAATGCGACTGTACTCTATTGCACCTGTATAACGACTGACAAACAAAGTATATAACTGACAAACGTCACACAGGTAGGGTGTGACAACGCTCTACGTAGCCGAAATTAGCCGAGTCTCTTTCCAAAGACCGATGTGCATTATTTATCGCCGGGTACTGTATAATGTTTTTCTAATTATTTTATAAACGAAAAATTTTAATCACAGACGGGGTTCGAACGCGCATCATTCCGTGCCTGTGCGCGGCACATGCCTTTACCAAGTTCGGCGACATGCTTCATATTTTTCGCCCAGTTTGTTAGCCCGTGTTACGGGAATGGTAATTCCATCTATTGGCAGTATTCTGAACTGACCAATCGAACACGGCTAATATTTCAATTAACTACGTGTCGTAAAGATAATGTCTCCCAAATCAAAATGTTTATATGATTTAAGCATTAACGCCAGCTTAGCAGGAGTCATATAAACATTTTAATGTTATTCGTTATCAGAGTTTTTTTTTTAAATTAGTTTCACTAAGTCCCTTCATTGCAGGGACACTTTTCATTCATAAAATACGAACAAAAGCTTGTTCACCAACCAGCGAGATATTAAAAATAGTAACTAATAAAATTCTGGAAAGTTACTATTATCAAGTAGAAAACAGAAGTATTTTTGCTGCTGGTTCATTTTATTCATTTATTGAATTCTAAATAAATACGTGTCATACCTAAAATTACCTCCATTTGGCCACTTTAGTAAGACCAGGGTTTTTACGACGAAACCGAGCCTGAGCCAAGTTGCCTTTCAGTACGTGAGGCGCATGAAATGGAATTCACGTTCTTGACTTAGGCCTTATAAAATATCTGAAAAAGCTGGTACCTATGTTTCATTGGAAGTTATTGAGGCAGGGTTTGTTAAATATTTATTAAGTCTAAGCTCACCAGATAAGGGTCTTCATTAAATATAAAATACCTTTCGTTTATTTGCCACAGTATTAATGGACTTGCTTATATTGCTAATCAATTCATAGAATAACACAAAGTCGCTTCCCGCCGTCTGTCCCTCTGTAACGCTTAATCTTTTAAACTACGCAACGCATTTTAATGCTATTTTCATCAATAGATAGAGTGATTCAAGAGGAAGGTTTATACGTATAGTTTGATATTGTTATGGGTTAATTTGTTAAAATATGTCAATAATTGTTCGAGATATCGAAAGAAATCAATACGTATTGATAATACAAAGTTGCTTCCCGCCGTCTGTAACTTTAAACTACGCAACGGATTTTAATGCAGTTTTCAGCAATAGATAGAGTGATTCAACAGGAAGGTTTATACGTATAGTTTAATATTGTTATGTGTAAATTTCTTGAAATATGACAATAATTCTTCAAGATGTCGGAAGAATTCAATACATATTAATAATACAAAGTTGCTTCCAGCCGTCTGTCTGTCTGTAACTTTAAGCTACGCAACGGATTTTAATGCGGTTTTCAACAGTAGATAGAGTGATTCAAGAGAAAGATTTATACGTATAATTTGATTATTTTGTGTAAATTTCTTGAAATTTAAGCCAACTGAGAGCTTTTTGAAAAGAACGTTTAAGTTTGCTGTGAAAACACGCATAGATACGGGCATTATAAAGAGAGTTTATTTGAAAACCGAACTGCTCACCATAGACAGAAGACAAATAAGTTGATTTAAAAACATTAAAATAATATGCTATTACGCAGTAGCCAGGTCATGGTGAAACTTAGAACGGGCTATCACAATTAAATGCGTATACGACATTTCGTGTTTATAGGTACTGTTAGTTGTTGAGGAGTTCCCTAAACAGGAGCCAAGCCGGAGAGCAGCAACAACGGCATGGTAAATCTTCAAACCGGCTATCATAATATAATGCTTATACAAAATTTCGTGCCTGTGCTGTTAACCGTTGAAGAGTTCCCAAGTCAGGAGCCAAGCCGGAGTGCAGCAGCCATGTCATGGTAAAAATTAATAACGGCTATCATAATTTAATGCGTATACAGAATTTCGTATCTGTGCTGTTAACCGTGGAGGTGTTCCCAAGTTAGGATCCAACCCGGAGTGCTGCAGTCATGTCATGGTGCAACTTTAAACCAACTATCATAATAAAATTTGTACGCAAAATTTCGTGACAGTGCTGTTGCCCGTTGAAGAGTTAATTTATCTGAAGGTGTTCCTGGATGACGATTCAGGTCCTGCTTACCATAAAAATGCATTGTAATCGAAATTGAACCACATGCAAAAATTAAACTTCGTAGGATAAGAGGAAGTGGTTCTAATTCAACTTGTAAGATTTGATTTAAACAAACATACATACAGTAGTCGCAGCCAATCTATATGTTTGTGAAGTAAGGCTCTGTGAACGATTGCGCAGGTACTGCTGTGGGGATAAAACAGCATAAAGTATAGAATATGCTATGAAGAAGAGATAGAATATGAAAAAAACGTAAGCGAGTGAGTGAGGCAGTTATACAATGCTGTCTTCACCTTCAAAATTGTGATTGTGCCTGAAAAATAGCAGTTTGCGCAGCGACTTGCACACAACTTCCGAGACACAAACTTCCGCTGCGGCTATTGTAACGGGTGTTTTTTTTTAATGTATAGAAATTTAAATTGGCAACACTTTTTTAACTGGCGGCCATTTTGTCAGCTGTCAAGTGATTTATGTTTAGTTTGGTTTGGCATTTCAACATGAATAGACTGACGCTTGAACAACGCTTCCAAATTGTGCAAATTTATTTTGAACGTCATGGTTCTGTTTGAAATACGTATCGCGCAATACGTCCATTTTACGGTCAACATAATCGTCCATTAGAGCAATTAATTCGATTAACTATGGAACGTTTTCGGACCACGTTTACTCTAAATAATAATACGCATCCACAGAGACGTCGTACAGTCGTACAGAAGAAGTCATTGCTGCTGTAGAGCGTAGCGTAGAGGAAGATCCGAATCAGTCTATCCGCCATCGTGCACAGGAGTTGGACATGTGTCCATCCACTTTATGGAAGATTTTGCGGAAAGATCTTGGTTTGCGTGGTTACAAAATCCAACTCGTGCAAGAATTGAAGCCACACGATCACCTAGCAAGGCGTAGATTCGGTGAATGGGCGCAAAACCAAATTGCCATTGATCCCGATTTTCATAAGCGAATTTTGTAGCGATGAAGCTCACTTTTGGTTAAATAGATACGTCAGTAAACAAAACTGCCGTATTAAGAGTGATGATAATCCTCAAGCTTATGTTAAGATACCGTTACATCCTGAAAAACTGACTGTTTGGTGTGCTTTATGGGCTAGTGGAATAATTGGTCCGTACTTCTTTAAAAACGATGCTGGCCAGACTGTCACAGTCAATGGTGATCGCTATAGAGCCATGATTACTGACTTTTTCGTTCATCAATTGAACAATCATGATGTGCAGGAGCTGTGGTTTCAACAAGACGGAGCAACATGTCATACAGCTCGTACCACAATTGATTTATTGAAGGAAACGTTTGGTAACCGCATAGTTTCACGTTTCGGACCCGTGAATTGGCCTCCAAGATTCTGCGATTTAATGCCGCTTGACTATTTTCTGTAGGGATATGTGAAGTCGCTAGTCTACGCCGATAAACCCGAAACGATTGACCACTTGGAGGCCAACATTCGCCGCGTTATTACCGATATACTACCACAAATGTTGGAAAAGGTCATCGAAAATTGGACCTCCAGATTGGACTACGTCCGAGCCAGCCGTAGCGGTCATATGCCAGAAGTCATATTTAAATTATAATGCCAGAAGATTATCTTTCGAATACAGTAAATTTCATGTCAATTTAAAAAATCATCTTTGTTTTATTCCATTTCAAAGTTCTATACCTCTAAAAAAAACACCCGTTACAAACATATTGCCGCTAGATATCCGACGCGCTAAATCCTTAACAATTTTCAAAAATATGGTGAAATATCACTATTTGTCTAACATCTGACAACACAGCTGCTTATAATTTTTCATTTAACTATTTATGTTGATATGTAGTAATTTATTATAATTATATATTTATTTTATGTAATTTATATATTATTTATATATATATATATATATATATATATATATATATATATATATATATTATGTCTTATACTTTTTAAACATTTATTTATTTTTAAGTAATTAATAATTATTCTTAATTGTACACCACCGTCTATTTCTGCATCCTCTGATACTGTCCATCCAAAGGTTGTCTGGAAGAAATCGCTTTAAGCAATAAGACCGCCAATTGTATTACCTTATTTCAGTTTTAATATTGTTTGTTCTTTGTTTTGGTATACAATAAAGTATTTCGTATCGTATCGTATATTGCATGTTAAGTAAAAGTTTAAAAAAAAGGCGCGGTATCCCCATATCTCCTATAATTGGCCTGTGGCCGCGATTGAAAAGAATATGAAACCAAAGACGGTATTTGGTCTAATTTTAACAGTTCCATAATATATCATTTTCAAGACAACACAAAAATATCGTCAAATTATATATATTACCAGAAGCGGAGTGAAGGTCGAGTGTGCGAGAACTACATTTTTGCCTCATTTTTTTTCTAAATTAAACCTGTACAAAGCTAGGGCGGGTCTTTGGTAAGGTTATAAAGGTTTTTTAGCAATTAACTTCTTTTCATCATAAGGTTGTCTGCAAGAGATCGCTGTGAGCGATAATACCGCCGTACCTATTATTAATATAATATGTATTTTTTGTAATTTGTTTTTCCATCATCATCCTTTCCATTCTCTTTGGCCAGTTTGTGCGAATGTTTTATTTATCTACCTTCTTTATTCGCATTGATCTGCATTATACTCACTCGTAGCTCAGTGTTTATTTGAAATAATATGTAATCATAATCATTTCTTTATTTACTTTGTTTAATGTCAATTTGTACACTATGATACTGATGATTAAGTACCTATAAACAGCGTGTTATTGTTTACACTTATTAAACATAATTAGATTAAGTATGTTGTAAAATTGTGATAACATATTACCTCCGCCTGCAAGCATGCTCAAAGGCAAAAAAACCGTTTGTAATTTCTTTTTTAAGTGAACTATGTTCTTTATCTTAAATCGTAAGTTGTTTGAGCGCCATCTCAATGTCGTTTACTCTAGCTGACGTCGGGCAGTTCGTCAGTATTGCGTGGGAATCTTCTGCGCTGGTCTAGAAGCATCGTGTCGTTCAATCAGCCATAGAAGTCTTCGATCTCAGAAAAAAACTCTGGCTTAGACACGACGGTTGTGCCATTATTGGACTTGAGCTTCGTCAGATGGGATCTACTCAATTGCTGGGTGAACAAATTTTTACCCCCAATTTTGCGCAATTGCCTTTTCTAACCAGCGTGTACTTGAGCATTAGAGGTCACGTTGCACCAGCTTACTGTTTTTTTTATTGAGCTCCCTTTTTTCTGATGGTGTGGCTTGATGCTGCTCTCGTCACTCGTCCATAAGCCGAAGAGTCTCATCCAAGATTTTAGAATTCGTGCCCGTACGCTGCAGCTGACAAAATCTAGTGCCGTCCTCCCTAAGAATTCCCACTACAATTTGGAGTTTCTCATTCTCGTCATTTGTGGTTTCCCAGGCAGCGAATCGATTTTTCAATTTGAGTTGTGTGACGATGTAAAAACCTCTTTCATAATAATATTCATTTGATCTCTTAATTCTTTCATAATCCATTTCATTCCATTTGATAGTTTGTCATTATTAATTCTAAATTCAAATAACCTGTCATTCCCACATTGTCTTTTGGATTAGCAAAAACTGCAATTTTACAAAATAATGTTATATAAAATACCTAAATAAGTTTATTACAAATATATATGAATCTTTTAAATATATATGATAATACCTTCGCAAGTGGTTATTTTAATCCGTATTGTTGAAGTTAAATTGAGAGTAGACTGAATAGAATAGTCGAGTGCAAGATCTCTGTCTATCAACATATCCATGTACTCCTATTGTTCCTGTAATGTTGTGTCCACTGAGGTTTGGTCCCCTAACATATCCTAACCCAAGCCCTGGACCACCTCGTGCTAGTTGTAATTGGTCAAATCCAACAGCGGCTGGTGATCATTACCAGTATTAAGCCTGCTGATACAGAATAAATTATACTACAACTGCTGATCACTGAGACAGTCCTGAATATGTGCTTATTGTCCATAATGATGAAGTCAATCTCATTTTTAGTCACAGTGTCGGGGCTTTGCCAAGTCCACCTCCTCTGGTGTTGCTTTTTGAAGAATTAATTCATCAAAAAGATCCCCTCTTGGGTTCCCTCTCTTTTGATCTTGGAGGGTATTGTGCTTATCACCCTTTGTATATATGTATGCCTGTTCCCTTGTGGCACTATATAGAACATACAAATGGACCAATTTTGATGATTCTTATGTCAATAGATTAATCTTAATCTTTCGAGTGCTACTAAAATAGACAAACTATGTTATGTGGGGTATCATTGAATAGGTATTTGAAAATAATCATTAGGTTTGTCTTATAATTTTTCATTTCTAAATACCATTAAGGATCTATAAAGATTTAAAGTTTGTTAGCAACCATTCTCACTCAAATATTTGCCCCTTTTTAGTAATGTTCACAGTCGAGTTTTTGTGACGGTGCTTGACCGTGCTTGTTCCAAAAGAGTTAACTAGCATTTGCCCCCTGTGATTCCTGTTTTCATAGCTGTGTTTTCGATTCGCTGCAAGTCTGTATTCCACTTTGGCGTTAAAGTCTTCCAGGATAAAGTTGTAGTTGGCCTTTGTGGTAATAAGTACGGCCATAGATATGTCAAATGTATGTCAATAAAGTGTTTTTGTATTGATTGTATTGTTGTTTGTACAGACCCCAATCCAAACGGATGGACAGAATTCAATAGCATTTTTTAATTCGAATACTGGTTGATGATTCTTAGTTTTATTTGGATGAAATCACTGACTTGCCATTTCTGAGATATTCAGCTCTGATTTTCAGCTTTGGGAGAGATCTCGGGCATATGTTGAGGTAATCTTTGTATCCCCGTATTAGAGGATCTGAGGCAACAAAAACCTGATTTTGAGGCGATCTTTGGCACATAAAAAGTTTTAAACGGAGTTTTGACACACATGACGGTTAGAAAGTAATAAATGTCTGGTAGTTTTTTTTTATTATTTACCATAATTTACATGTATAGGGTTTACTACTTCTTACACTATGATTCGTGGCTAGGAAGAAATCCTCTTTTAATGGTTTTATAATATTGTGTACAACCAAGTTAAATAGATACAAGATAGCAAAGCCCAGAATTTGTCAACTTTGGAACACTTCAAGCTGACTGTAATTAGTGATACCCAAATTTGGAGTAAGTAATAGATTATATGAAAAGTTTGCTCTAATTTCGTAAGCCCATTTACTGTGGTAAGCACATGACTAAAGATATCGCATTTGCTCGCATTTTCAATAAATACATTTGTAGGAAATTGAATTTATTTTAATCCTATTAAGTTCCACTGTGAGTGAAGTTTGATGGAAATTGAAAAGCTCGGGAGAGCCCGCATCAAATCAGGTGGGTATGAAAACCAACTTATCAGATGGATAACGTCATCTTATCATGATTCTAGCTAGACTTCATATATTTCTGACTAGCTGTGCCTGCAGCTTTGCCCGCTTGGTTTATTTTTTTAGGTTTAAAGTATACTATGCTTATGTGATATTCCAGGACCAATTAAAATTCCAAATATTAATACTCCAATATACTCGTATCATCGACCAAAGTTCCGTCAGATGTCTAAAAGATTTTTACAAGACTTAACGGGGGTTTTGTTTTTACCAGCCTATGTATGTATGTATCGATCGATTCGTCTTCAGGTAAAGAGTGGCATAGGTTTTTTACCTGACTAGGGCGAAGAATAGGAAGGGCGATGTGTTCAAATAAAAAGTTGGTCCGATTTTGACAAACATGGTGTCAGTCAACTCATTCATAAACTGTCATAGACTATTTTTTTAATCGACTACATATATACAAATGTAGGGATTTGTGTTCAAACTAAAAACTTGGTTCAATTTTGACAAGCAAGATTTCAATCAATTTGTCTTTGTTCATAGAGTGTCATAGGCTATTTTTTTATCCGACTACGGCGAACACAGAGAAACTGTTATAGTTTCTCTTTCTCTGTGACGGCGAAGCAAAGGTAGGTTTAGGTTTCAAACAAAAATACTTGGTCAGATTTTGACAAGCAAAGTATCAATCGATTCGTCTTCATCGCAAGAGTGTCATAGGTATTTTTTTTTACCTAAGTGTAGTCGGGTTTTAGTTAGAAATTTATGTCATGTTTATGGAGTGTCATAGGCTATTATTTTTACCCAACTATTATAGCGAAGCAAAAGAAGGGTTATGTGTCGAAAATAAAACCTTGGTATGATTTTGACAAACGAGTCTACCATCTTCATTGCAAGAGTGTTATAGGATATTTTTACCCGACCTAAGTCGGGTTTTAGTTTTTGAACGTAGGTATGTCTTGTTAACGATTGAATTTATCTGATTGAGATATAAGGTAAATCAGATTTAAAGTCAAAACTTAAGCTATCCAACAGTAAAAACCGCATTCATCAATCGGTTCAGTAATTTTTGTTACGTGATGCGTGAAAAAACATCCATAATGAGACAAGTTTAAAAAAAAAAAACCCTAGTATACATGGAGTCGAATCGATTCGCACCTCGCTTGATAAAATCGGACCAATAGAGGCGACGGTGTAAAATCTAACATAGTTACATACATACATAGACGTTTAAACTCATTATCTTTCACTTGCTTCGCCGTACTCGGGTAAACAACGTTATATTTCTTGTTTTGTTGCTCATTATACTACAAGTCTTCAAAGCCGTTGTTTTTAATTATTTTCGTTGCACAGACTTATTGTTACTTACTGCTTTATTTTAAGTATAAATAGAAATATAATTAAAAAATAATTAATAAATTAATTAATTTAGACTATGATTACCCCGAAGAAGTATATTTCCGGTGTTTCAGTGGTTCACGGGTAATAACGCTGTAACTACAAGAACGAAAGTAGTGGTAAAGAAATGGAAATGGCGTCTTGCTGGCTCGTCCTTTGGCCAAATAACGTATGGCCATAAATATTCACTTAGCAAGATGCTTTTAAGAATGAATAGCTACCTATAAAGCTTCTAAAACTTTTCTATTACTTTTTATTAATGGCCTTTTCAAAGTCAGACAAGGCGAAGCCAGGTAATATTTTCCCGATAAAATATCTGTAGATCGAACGCGGTATCTTAGCTTAGAGTATGTAAATATGGCAGTATTGGCACCAGTATGGCCGGCTGACCACATATCACAAAACGTCAGGCATTCGTTATAGAGGCACGTGAATAGAAGTCCCTAGGGAAATACTCTATAGTTTTTACAATTTATTTGGTACCCGTTTATTTATATCATACATGTTTAAAACTGGAATTTTGCAGGAATAAGAGGTTCATCACCATAAGCCATAATATCTGCCCTAGTCTGCTGGCTGTTCAAATTGAAAGTATTGAGAGTTTATAACTCAAGAAAGTTAACTGAATCAAGAACCAGATTCGGAATCATAACTCTTTAAAACTGATAAGGTCTGTTGCTCTAAAGAACCGATCAATGCATATTTGGATAAAATGCAAAATATTACTTTTCTTTACTTCAGTCACGATATCTTTTAACCCCTACCTAGTTTTTGGCCATAAAATACGTCAGGTAATTCCAATAAGAATAAATTTTAAAATTCCACGACAAAGCATCAGATTTTTATGGGACCAAAAGATCACGTAGTGGAATATGTTTATGGAAACGTGGTGAAGTCACGTACCAGCTTATGAGGTGAACATTCCAAAGTAGATATACCAACAATAGAGCTTTTTTTTGTCTATAAAGTATTGAGGTATATTTATGTTAGCGTGACGGGTGCGCCGCGATAATGTCTCTATGTACATTTTCATGCAAATTGACAAGAGACCGTTCGTAAAGACGCGTAGGGAAGCAAATCCGTATATCCCATGAAAAAAGTATATTCTTAAGAGTAACGAATGGCTTTTTTTGCTTTAATAAAAGTAATGTACGTGACAAATAGGATAATTATATATTTGTGCAATTTCAGTGTTAACTAAGACAATTTATATCCTTACCAATATATAAAACTGAAACGTTGTCTGTTTGTTTTTTTGGAGAGCTTTCACGCGATAACGACTGGACGGCTTTTAATGAAATTTGGAATTGTGATAGCTGGAATAAAACAGATACTTTTTATGTCGAAAAATTGTAAGTTTCCACGGGAAAACTAAAACGTTTTGGTGACTCGCTTTATGGAACGGTTGCCATGGAAACGAAATAACAAGTCTGTCAAAAAACACCAAGAGCATTGATGCCATACTTACTTTTGCATTGGTTTTTAATATCCTAGTAGAATATACGTGAACATACTACTTATGCTATTTGTCGCGATAAACAGTAGTCCACGCGGACGAACTCACGGGCGGGAAAGTAAGCAACACGCGACACTAGGTTTTCTACAAAATTTGGTTCGCAACCTTTCGAACCTTTCCCACTTACTTCGGTGGTACCAACATTATGATTTCACTTGATATTTTGTAAAGAAATACTATTATGTTCAGATGTATGTGCAAAATTTTATATGCTCAGCCGTTAAATTGTGCAAATTGAATAAATATTTTTTATCAACAAACTAGTTTTCCCGCCCGCGACTTAACGCGATAAACTGTAGTCCGCGCGGACGAAGTCGCGGGTGAAAGCTAGTATCTCTGAATATAAATGGAGTTCAAATGTGACTGAACTGAACTCATTTCTTTCCGCTTGTTTTTTTAATCCTAAAGAGTGTGTGCGTACGATGGGCTCAGAGGGGAGCAAGAAGTGATTGCTGATTCTAAGGGCCGACTTAAGGTCTCATAGCTTAACTTCTTTATTGCCCATTGACTGTGTTTAATACCTTAAGGGAAATGTAATTTTGTAGTACGCCATGTTAATTGTTGGAACGGAAATACTGAAGCCTAGATTGGTCTTGCCTTATAACCGCTCAGTGCCCCGCTATAAAAAAAAAAACAACTTATGCTCGATTTTGATTAATTAAAAACAATGCTAATCAGATCTTGTGTTATAGTAATACAAATAAAACTTATATTTTAGTAATATTTTCTGAGTACTAACTGATTAGTTTATGTTGTGTTGTGAAACTTGAATGGAAAATAAATGAAATTTCGCACTTTATTTCTATGGAACCAAGTACTTGTGTTACTGTTCGCGTGAATAAATTAGGCTATATCCAGTTTCTTCTGAAGATGCCGATGCAAGAACTGATAGATCGATACCGCATCACCTACCCTATTTATTTAACGTAATTTAAACGTAACACCAACGCTCAATATTTGCAAAGTAACATAAATGTATGAATTATTGGTTCTTAAGTTCATAGAATACTATTTGCCGTCAATTCCCATTGTTCCCCAATTTTCTATCAACGCGACCACTGCAGGGTTTACCAAAAGCAAAATAGACAGATAGACCACAAGTCAAAGTAAAAGAAAAACAAGACTGCCCTGCCAAAAAACAGGTAACGACCCGTGCACCCACCAGTTTCACCCACTAGTGGGTGCACGAGTAATTTGCATTTCCCTTTGTACCCACCGCATTAGATATGGAAATTAATAAAAAATAGTATGTGTTTTTTATGAAGAAAACTATATTATATATCCCCGTTGTCTCCCACTTTTTGTCCACAACTGGAGGACATCGGAAAAATAAGTTGCACTGTACCCCAGTGGTGGAAATCGAAACTAACCATGTGGTATGGTCCCCACTACTTAATTATTACAGTATAACTGTTTTTAATGTATATATACATACGTGATAGGAGCCAAAATGACAGGTGTCAAAGAGACAGGTCAGTGATATTGAGGGGATCGTTCCCTAAATTTTTAAACATCCTACACTCTCTTCACATCCCCTCACTTCGTCCACCCTTCCTTTTTTCCCAACTTTCCCCCACCCACCCACGATTTCACCCACGCGGAGTACAGTCAGTGTAGGTATACGAAGCCTTCAACGTGCTGCCAAATCGCCAAAGTAAGCTGGCACATTACTTTTTACCTAGGAAATTTTGTTATTCTTTTATTAATTTCCATCTCTAATGCAGTGGGTTCAAAGTTAAATGCAAATTACCTGTACACCCCCTGTTTATTGGCTGGCAGTAAAAACATACATACCCTAAAAAAATGCACTCCTTATTTTAGGACAGTCGTGCAAATACGTAAAAATAAACGTATACAAAAAATTCATCAATACAGTAATCGTGCATCATCAACGTCATGTACCATAAAATACCCATCTTTAACACCTTAAAATAAATATAGTTTTTATGTATTTTAAAGCATGTATAAAAATTCATTATTAACCAGTCAACTAGCAATAGTATGACATTTACATTATTAAGGTAGCTACGAGTATATCTATCTGTTCACCACGGCATTTCTTCCCTCTTAAATGGTTGAGGCTGGTGATGCAGCAGCGCCACAATAAAATGTTCATTATTTCGTTTTCTGTTATACGCACAGAAATTTTCCGATTTTCCGCAATGACCGATCCCTATCGATTATGGTGGCACTGTTGGGAGCATCACATTGTAAAGTTGCTATAATTTTGCGATATTTACAATAAAATACTTTGACTATATATCTGACATCCATACCAATATATAAAAGTAAAACGTTGGCTGTTTGTTTGTTTGTTTATTTGTTTCTTTGTTTGGGAAGCTTTCACACGATAACGGCTGGACGGATTTTGCTGAAATTTGGACAGAAGATAGCTTATACCCTGGAATAAAACATAGGATACTTTTTATCCCAGAAAATTGAAAGTTTCCACGGGAAAAAACTATACCTACTGAAAAGGTGCTATACCTACTTTTGCATTGGTTTTTAATATCCTGGAAGAACATGGATGCTTTTTTTTGGCGATAAACAATAGTCCGCACTGGCGAAGTCACGGTCGGGAAAGCTAGTTTATTATAATCATCATTATCATCAGCCTGTGATCGTCCGCTGCTGGATATAGGCCTCTCCCAATGAACGCCACAGAGCCCAATCTTCAGCTCTTCTCATCTAGTTTATGCCAGCTGCCTTTCGCAGGTCGTCACTCCACCTGGCCGGTGGGCGTCCTACACTACGTTTTCCAAGACATGGTTTCCACTTGAGAACACGTCTACCCAGCGGATGTCCATACTTCAAGAAATGTGGCCAGCCCATTGCCACTTCAGCTTGATAACCCTTTCAGCTATGTCAGTGACTTTAAATCTCAGGCGAATAACCTCGTTTCGAATTTTATTCTTCAGAGAAGCCCCGAGCATAGCTCTCCATAGCTCGCGGAGTGACTTTAAATTTGTGGACAAGTCCCACTGTTAGTATCTACGTATAGGCTCCGTATGTCATAACTGGTAGGACGCATGCATTGAAGAATTTCGTCTTCAGGTACTGTGGAATGGACGACGAGAAGAACTGACCAAGTTTTCCGAATGCCGCCCAGCCTGAATTCTTCTGTTGATTTCCCTATAGAAGATGTTTCTGCCCAATTTCAAAGTCTGCCCGTGGCAGATGTAATCCTTAACAACTTCGAGGGGTCCACCATTGATAACTACAGGGCTCGGGGTAATAAGATCGTTAAAAATGATCCTGGTCTTGTCTGAGTTCATCCAGAGACTGATTTGTCGAGAAGCATCAGCCAGGCCATTCAGCATTCGCTCAAGTTCTACCAGTGATTCCGCCGTAAGGAATCATCAAATCTTAAATCATCATTGGCAAGTCTTTAGTGTGAGTTGTACTCGCCGTTTATATTTATGCCCTTCTCTTTTCAGTCTTAAACATATATTCCAAGGCGTTCGTGAATAGTTTCGAAGATATGACATCCCCCTGTCTCACTCCCCTACGCAAATGGATATGTTTAGACTGCTGGTTCTGTACTTGAACACACATAGTTGCGGCGTCATACAGAGATCTCAGCAATTCGATATACCGCCAGTATATTTGGCATCGCTGCTGTGAATCCAAAACAGCCCAGGTCTCAACGGAATCAAAGGCCTTTTCATAGTCCACAAAACCAAGACACAGGAGCTGATTATACTCTTCGGATTTCTGTATAATCTCTGTGATCTCTCTCTCTGTGTGTATGTGGTCTATGTACCAAATCCTCCACAAAACCCGGCCTGCTCTGGAGGCTGAAACTCGTCAAGACTTCTTGCGAGATGATTTGTGATGACCCTTGAAAACAACTTATAGACGTGGCTCAGGAGTGAACTGGGGAAGTAGTTTTTCAGGAGAGATTTTTGAGTTATTTAAGTTAAATAAAATTACAATAAAATTTCCACACCGTTGGAGTTTGCCCAGTATTCAGAGCAGAGCTACGTAAACAACTTCTGAAGCTCCTGAAGTAAAGGATAAGGCCTTCAAGGGCTCCGAAGTGACTCCGTCCTCATTTTGGGCTTTTCCATTTTTGAGCTGTCTGAGTGCCATCTTAATTTCATCTAGGCAGATTTCTGCCAGGTCTTCCTTGTAGTGGCGAGTAAGAGTGGCTTGGGTATCCTCTGACATTTATACTTAGATCAAATAGTATACTTCATTTTTTCTTTCGAAAATGAATGCTACATAAATAGACGTGTTTGACCATGAGTAACGTGTTTCGCCGGACGCTAGAACCCTGCAACTGAACTCGTGTCTTGGATTAAGGTAGGGTCAGTCCCAAAATCAGCAAAAAGACGAATAGCAAAACATCGAGAACGACGTAATGAAACAATTTTATGCAAACCAAAAAATACTGTTGATAGAAAAGTATACTATCTAAACAAATACGTAAACAGATATTTCAGAAATGGCTTGGTATCCTTGGGAAAAAAACACAAACTATCACATGAAAATAGCTTGTTGCATCGCTGTTCTCGTTATTTTCAGAGACAGCGACATATTTTTTTGTAATAAAAGTGTAATAATAGCTACTTTATTAAACTCAACAAATACCTGAATAATTTTTTGAATTGAGTTGTATGGCATTAAGATATTGATAGAAAAACACATTAAAAAACTAAAATCGACTCATTTGCTGCATCACCTCTCCTGGCCACATTGCACCTGGACGAGCAGGACAAACATTTACCTTAACTTTTCACGTTTTTATATCGAACAAAGATTAATAAGAGTCTGTTTTGTTGCTATGCGTATAAGTAACAAGAATATCTACCAACTACGAATAAAATCTGCAAGTGTAGCACGTACACTCCATCTCCTCTTTTTTTGAAGGTGTTAAACATAGGCGTGCATTTGACTACTGATGATAATTGGTGATACCCCATCACCAATTATCAATAGGTGATACCCCATCACCAATTATCATCAGTAGTCAAATGCACGCCTATTTTTAACACCTTCAAAAAAAGAGGAGGTTCTTAATTTTGAATCCTTTGTTTTGTTTGTTTGTTTGTCGTATGAGGTAGTGCTGCCCTCTGGTGTCAGAGTTTGTCAGGCCGCCCGAGAGCCTCTGACATGGCTTAGCAACTGCTATTGATCAATAACAGCCGGAACCAACAGCTTAACGTGCCCTCTGAAGTACGGAGCGATGGAAAACCGCACATAACTTAGAAAAGTCATTGGTGCGGAACCTAGAATTGAATACGGTATCGTTAGATTTAAGTTGCACTATTGAACCGTTAGGCTACCATCGCTCTTTGTTTTGTTTACTAGGTACCATATCTATCTTGAAAATTTATTTTGTTACAGTATATCATGTACCATAAAATTTTCATGCATAATGGTTCAGTAGTATTTTTTAAATTCAAATCGGGTTCTTCGTTCTAAGACTTATTTAGTAAAACAAGTCATGTTCCTCGCAAATCTGAATCTAATATAATTACCTAGTTAACTAAGCTTCGTTTGTTTCTATAAAAGTAGTTTGTATTAATAGGTATGTATGTATTCCTGGAAATTTGCAATCAGTATTTCACACACTTTCACTGAAGCTATCGGCCTGAAATTTGGCACAAACGTTTGATTATCGTGACAATGCACAAATTCTTTTAATGCTGCCATTTTTTATTCATTATATCACTAAAAAGTGGCGATTTATCATTTCCACAGTAACCCCTATGATATGGGTATCAAATAAGAGGGTTTGATGAGCGAACACAATAAGTATTGTGACATCATTCTAAATCCAATATAGCGGATGGCACATAATGGCGATTTATCATTTCCATAGTAACCCCTATGATATGGGTATCATATGAAAGGGCTTGATGAGTTAACACAATGAGTAAAGTGACATCATTCTAAATCCAATATGACGGATGTCACAAAATGGCGATTTATAATTTCCATAGTAAAAACCCTATGACATGGGTATCAAATAAGAGGGCTTGATGAGCGAACACAATAAGTAAAGTGACATCATTCTAAATCCAATATGGCGGATGTCATAAAATGGCGATTTATCATTTCCATATTAACCCCTATAATATGGGTATCAAATAAGAGGGCTTGATGAGCGAACACAGTAAGTAAAGTGACATCATTCTAAATCCAATATGGTGGATGTCACAAAATGGCGTTTTATCATTTCCATAGTAACCCCTATGATATGGGTTTCAAATAAGTGGCTTGATGAGCGAACACAATAAGTAAAGTGACATCATTCTAAATCCAATATGGCGGATGTCACAAAGTGCCGATTTATAATTTGATAGTAACCCCTATGATATGGGTATCATATAAAAGGGCTTGATGAGTTAACACAATGAGTAAAGTGACATGATTCTAAATCCAATATGGCGGATGTCACAAAATGCCGACTTATAATTTCGATAGTAACCCCTATGATATGGGTATCATATGAAAGGGCTTAATGAGTTTACACAATAAGTAAAGTGACATCATTCTAAATCCAATATGGCGGATGGCACATAATGGTGATTTATCATTTCCATAGTAACCCCTATGATATGGGTATCAAATAAGAGGGCTTGATGAGCGAACACAATGAGTTAAGTGACATCATTCTAAATCCAATATGGCGGATGTCACAAAGTGCCAATTTATAATTTCGATAGTAACCCCTATGATATGGGTATCATATGAAAGGGCTTGATGAGTTAACACAATGAGTAAAGTAACATCATTCTAAATCCAATAAGGCGGATGTCACAAAATACCGATTTATAATTTCGATAGTAACCCCTACGATATGGGTATCATATCAAAGGGCTTGATGAGTTTACACAATAAGTAAAGTGACATCATTCTAAATCCAATATGGCGGATGTCACAAAATGGCGTTTTATCATTTCCATAGTAACCCCTATGATATGGGTATCAAATAAGAGGGCTTGATGAGCGAACACAATAAGTAAAGTGACATCATTCTAAATCCAATATGACGGATGTCACAAAATGGCGATTTATAACTTCAATACTAACCCATATGATATGGGTATCATATGAAAGAGCTTGATGAGTGAAACACAATAATAAACTCGTGACATTACATGGCTACAGTTTTTTTTAGTTATTCTCATTTACAAGGTATATAGCATGGTACACATACCTATGTATGTGGTAATAGGGAAACTGCCACAGAATAAATAATAGTACAACTGCGACGTGTTTATGTGCGACGTGCTGTCTAGGGATTGTCGAAAAAAACTCCAAATGATAGTCGTTTTTGAGTCAAAATATGAATGTAGACAAGTGTTCTGTCTCCGCAGAACACAGCATAATCATGTTATTCTTAATACAACGTTATTTATTAACACTAAGGGATCGCTGAGGAATCTCGACAAGTCGTGATCTTCCATGTTTTCCGTAAGAAGCTTATTCTTGAGCCTGTCTATGGGGAAAAAAGAGAAGAACGAATATTAATAGGCTTTGTATCTGTAATCTAATTTAAAAAATAAGGCCCTTAGTTTGACCTTCTTTGATGATTGAAAAATAACACGGACATGTTTCATAAGCTTTCTTGGAAATGTTTGTGTTTTGTTTTAAATTTTGTAGAAATTTACCTTCAATCAGAAAAAAAGTCATTGAATTAATATTGGTTACGGAAAATTATATGCGTGTTCGCAACTCACTTGGTTGTACATTTTTTTGTTATTTTATATGTTACCACTGTTCACAAAATCACTTCCAATTCGATTCATATCAATTAGTTTGTATCGATCGTTTCGTGACAAACGAAACTTAACGCATTTATTTACTACATAACGCATTCAGCTGCTTGCTGCCAAAATGAAATATATGGAAAGTGGTAGCAAAGTAAGTATTTTTTTAAATTCTTATTTACTGGCACACATTTGAGAAAAACACTTTTTATGCTTCGGTGAAAAAGGTTATTGGCGGGTCCCGTATTTTAGAACACATCCACAACCTGCAATTCTAAATTAAAGTCATTTTCTTTTCCATATACCTACATAATACAATTGGTTCTATTCCCGCAACCGAAGACAGTACCTACCTGTTTTATTTTTAATTTATACTAGCTGTGCCCATGGCGTTGCCCGTGTTATGAGTTATTCCAGAACCAAAAGTAACAAGATACCAAATTTCATCATACTTCGTTCAGACATCAAATATATTTTTTCCGATTGCTCGGCTGCTACTCATCGGATTGAGATACTAAGTACTCCAGTTTTTAAGTCAAACCCTAAGCTAAACCACATTGAAATTGGTGCAGTAGTTCTTACGTGATGCGCGAACAATCATACAGAGAGACAGCCTCCATTTTAAAATGTTATATTTTTGATCAGTAGCTTATTTTATGTCCCATTTACCATAATCCAGACCATTTTTATAATCCTCATTGTACAGACTTTTTCTTACTAACTGCTTTATTATAAGTAGATAGATTATTGAGGCATGTTTACGACATGTTTTAAGCCAAGGGCTCTGTTTGCTCAGGGTGGTACGATCGACGCAAATGTTTGTTCATCTACAGATATTAAAATTCTCTTTACAAAACTGTTTGCTTTTATCTGATATGTTTGGTGCTTACCTCGAAAAATAACCAACGACTTACCTATATTGAATGTTAAAATTATAGGCATATATAATCACTAGCTGCGCCTCGCGGTTTTACCCGCGTTACGGATAATGATGATGATGAAAAGTATCCTATGTTTTATTTATTCCAAGGTATAAGATATCTCCATTCCAAATTTCATCAAAAACCGTCCAGCTGTTATCGCATTAAATCTCCCCAAACAAACAAACAAACAAACAGACGTTTCAGTTTTATAATTATATTGGTTCGGATTATCATCATCATCATCATTTCACCCTGGAGAAATTTACTGCTGAACTTAAAACTTGTCCATAGAACGCTTGAACGAGCCTCTCCCCGCGATTCTCACCAGGTAGTCGGTACTACTAGAGGGGGGCCGTCTTCCGGTCCGTGGTCGCAATTCGAGATCCTTTTTTCTAAAAGGTTATCGGTTTTACGAGCTAAGTGCCCTGCCCATTGCCATTTCAATTAGCTAATTCTGTGAGCTATGTCGAAAAGGTACGAAATTAATGCTGTGTGTTGTCACAAACAGGTCCCGACTCAGCAAACGCTAAGCCATAAAGCCTTGCACTGATTTTCTGTCGGAACCTATTTGTGACAGACATCATGAACGCAGAGTGACAACACATAAAAATTAATACACATAGAAAACACAAAATAAAATCCAAAAATAATAATAATAATAATGTAATTGCACTGTTTACAATCACCGTTCTTTTCACATACAAAGAAGCCATTCACAATAACAAAAATGACATCGGAAATACCACTTTAAATTGTAGGGAGTAAGGTTGTTTGTCGTTCGGTTTAAGAAGAAAAATAATAATTACTCTAAATTTCAAATCTCTAGGTCCACTGGTTTAGGCTATGCGTTGTCTGTCAGTCAGTAAGGTACTGTTTTATAAGTACAGAACAAGAAGCGTAACGCTTCGTTCTTGTGCCTATCAACCTTATAACGGTGGATTGCCACTATGCCGATCACCTAGTCGTACCGTGATGGAAAAATGATGCGGGATTAAGATTGTGCGCCACTCTTGTGCACAATCCATAGTGCAATCTGTAGAATTCCGACAGGCTCGCGACATAACGTTGATGCGTCAGTATCTGAAGCCTAGTCTGTCTGTCAAATACGAGTACATTTAATTCAAATACTATTAGCACTACAAGGTTGAAATTCGGCACATCCACACAATTATATAAAAGTGAAACGTTTTCTGTTTGTTTGCTTGTTTATTTGTTTGTTCGAAGAGTTTTCACGCGATTTTGCTGGGCGGATTTTGATGAAATTTATAATGGAGATAGCTTATACCCTGGAATAACACATAGGATACTTTTAATCATCATCATTATACTTCGCACACTAACGGCTGAATGGATTTTGATGAAATTTGGAATGTAAATAGCTTATACCTTGGAATAACTCATTCCTTTGTGTTATTACCTTTCATCATAATCTTTATCATCATCGTCATCATCCCTCACGTGGGTGAAACCGCGGGGCGCAGCTAGTGTCTAATATATCTGACCACTAATTAGGTGTTCATAAAAATCTTTTTTTCACATCAGTTATAGGCTGGCGTTTTACTACAATAATTTCACTCAATTGTAAGTTACATGACTCCATCGTTTAAATATATTTCACTCTGCGATAAAATTAACGTAACTATGTAGGATACAAATAACTTTGCATAGAGCAAAATCTGCCACAACTCAAAGTTTCTCGGCCGCGACTACACAGATGTCCAAAGTTTACCTTCTTGCTTTGATATGTGACTCCCAATATCCGAAGTTAGCATGTTTGTAGTTTATGTTATGAGAGACTTGAGTTCTGAGGTTTGACTAGGGTAAGTGATCTGAGAGCCATGGGTTGTTTACTTCAACCACGCAACCAACTCCGAAAATAAAGTTGATATCATTAGTTTTTGAAGTTCTGAGGATATTATTAGTTTAATCAATACCATGGAGCAACCTTTCCTTGTTAGAATATTGTTTATTTAGAACTTTGTAGATAACTTTGCTGTCTAATATAACAGTTTTTGGCTTTGCCTACCTATTCACTGATAAATGATTATTATCCTATATATGTTACTCCAATATGTTTTTATGTGTTAGCGAGTACAACCGATCTAACAAAATTTTCCTGACTTTTCGCTTGCACTTACCTTTTTCTAGGATAAATGCTTTAATGTTTATCTCTGTATAGTACAGTACCTCAGAATTTCATCATTATCTGTTAAACCATATTAGATTTACGATTTTCCCGCGGAATATTTATATTTTCCGAGATTCTCGTTTCCACTTACCTTTTTCCTGCGTTCTGCCAGTTTCCTGCCCACACCATCGTGCCAGTTTTCGCCATCCTGACTATTTCTGACGTATCATGCTTTCTGGTACTAATCGTAACTAATCGGATCTAAAGGTCAGAAATAAGATTTATTTATTTGTCGGCGTAAAAACAAAAGTTTTGAAGTCTGAGTATCATTGGTGAAAAATACCGCTTATGAGCACATTACCTAAAATGAAAGATTATTTCACCATAACTTTTAACCACCAGTGTAATTTTAAACCGAAGTTCAGCAATCATAGGACAATAATTTTTATATTTTTTTTTCCTATTGACAGTGTTTTGTTACACGACTGCCCAAAACAAGAAGTTTTATGTTATTAGCATTCATGTATGTTTGTATGTCTGTGAGTTTCTTTATTTCACGATAACTTTTATTTTACGTATTGGGTAAGGTTAGAATTCTTACATCCCCCCCAATAACATAGGCTATTTTTTTTGAAAACATTATTTATGGCGACAGTATGACACAATATTTTTTTAGACATTTACAGTGTGGGTATCAAATTGAAGGACTTGATAAGCACATTCCAACAGTATATTATTTATTGGCAAAAGCTCTTTTTGCGCAGGGCAGGCGTATTTTTTAGCTTTTAAGCTAGTTATTTTTTATCACGCGTCATACAGAATCAAAGTGAAAAAATATATTTGGTGCTGTGTTTTAATATTATAACTTAATACCCTATTATGTTTTTTTTTTAAATGATTGAGTGCAATATCGAACATTTTTCGGATGCAACGGGTAGTAAGGTCATATTGAATCGAGTATCTATTAGGACTCCCCCGTTTTGCAAAGATCACCCAGAATTGTGGTTCGCGAGTTTAGAGGCACAGATCGCAGCAATCAACCAAATTTTATTACGCAGTAGCTTAGTAGTATTCTGACACAGATTGTACCCGCGAAGTTGAAGATATAATCTTACAGCCACCTGAGAATGATCCATAAATCAATACTCCTCAACTGGTTTGGTTATTTTATGTTTATCTCTGTATCGTACGTACAGTACAAATGTCAATGTCAATGTGTCAATTTTTTTATCAACATAATGTTTAGCCGTTTACGATATTGCCGCGAGATTTTCCTACTTTTTGGGATTAAATTAATTATATTTTTAAACTGTGTATAAAATTTAAAATTATAAGTGGCTATGGGCAGACCATATAGTTCGCAGAACCGACAACCGCTGGAGTATAAAGGTTTTCGAATGGCGACCACGAACAAGCAAGCAAAGTGTAGGGAGACCCCCCAAAACGATGGACCGACGACATTATAGCGATCGCAGGAAGTCGACGGTTTTTTTTTTTTTTTTTTAGAAAGGATATGTGCTGTTGGTCTATAACTGACCTCTACAGCGTCACCGGACGGTGGGGCGGGCGCAAAAGCGCTCTCTACTGTTAGGTAGTGATCGAGGGGGCCCTCGTGAAATGGCTGGAGCCCTTTAAATGAATTGCATAACTGACCACCGATTCGGAATACACCTTCGAGAAGAATCGGCAAGAAACTCGAAGGCGAATAAAGTCGACATTAATTACGGGACCTTCGACCTCGCATCCGGTGAGGTCGGTGTCTGTGTCTAATTGTGTTGAAAGATGGTGAAGATGACGGAGTGGGCGAATCAATCGCAGCCTGCACTGCGGCAGCGATTTCATCGTCCGGATCGCTCAAGATGTCTCTAGGGCGTCTACGAAGGGGCCGTGCGTCTGTTGTCGCGTCTGTCGTGTAGTCAGAGGCCTGAACTACTAGAGGGTTGGGGTGATGGAGTGCCGCGTCAAAGTAGCGGCGAGAAAAGATATCAGGCACAAGATCGCTTGTCATGGCGCTCTTTGGGGGAGACCTATGTTCAGCAATGGACTTCTAAAGGCTGACATGATGATGATGATAAAATTTTATATTAATCGGTTCAGCCGTTAAGACGTGAAAGCGAGTAAAACCTATCCACCAACATTTTCCCGATTTCTGGTATGAATTTTCAATTTTCCGGGATAAATGTGTCTTACATTTATCATTTGTGTCTTATATTATATTTATTATTGATCTCTGTATTTAACAGTATCTAGAGTACCTAACCACCTATTTTTAAAATTTCACCATAACTGGTTTAGTGTGAAAGCGAGTAATCGATATTTTCCCGTTATGCCGTGGCAATTTTCCTTTTTCTGTAATAAAAAGTACCCTATTTTGGTCTCTGTTGCATACAATATTTACATTGAAATTTTCATTAAAATTGGTCCAGCCCTTTTGCCGCGAAAACGCCCCAGACCAACAAACAAATAGACAGCGATTAACTTTTATATATGTATTAGTGGGAATGGGGATAAAAAAAGTGGTGTGTCACAATCTTGTCAGACTTACGGTCATTGGAATATGTTGATACTACCATTTGCAATTTATTTTCAAGGTATCTACCAAATATGGCCTTGCGCCTGGAAATCTTATTTTATGCCCATATTCACAAATATAAAATAAAACAAAACGCATTCTATAAAAAAAACAACGCTAATATAGCGACATATGTCAGAAAATATATCGAAAACCTTCATTGAGTGAAGCACACCAACAAACACGCTTCGAGTACTGCTTTACATGGCAGCAGGCAGAATAATTAGGGTATTTTCAATTGTGTCGTTACTTGTGATAAAAATAGGTCCTTTAGGATAATCAGAAACGCTCATCATAAAGGTTGAACCCAGGAGAACCAGCCAAATCCTGCCCCAACCGAAAGTTGACTCAGAAAAAGATACTGGTGTTTGGTGGACCTGTTCTGGTGTCATCCACTACAGATCTGACCAGACAGACTTACGGCAGATGTGTATTATCAACAATTTCATAAGATGATGTCAAAGCTATTCGTTAAACAACCGAGGCTAGGCAATTGCTCTAGCCCACTACTGCTTCAGTACAATGCTAGACCACACACTGCATGACAGGCGGTCGCTAAATTACAAGAGTTGTGATTGGAATGCCTCCACGACCCTTACTCCCCGGACCTTGCTCCAACAGATTATTACTTTTCCCGGAATTGGGACAACTTTCTGCAAGGAATAACATTAAATTCCGATAAGGCAGTCTAAACTGCCTTCAAATATTTATTGATTCTCGCTCCCACAATTTCTTCAGCAAAGGAATCAATGAACTGGTAATAAAATATTAAACGTGCATAGAAAGCAATGCTACGTACTTTGATTGATTATTTATATAATTTAATCGTTTTTTTCCCCGTTTTTTTCTTCTATATTAAACGCCAATTTCATAATATAAGAACCTAATATTTTGTATTTATTTGTATTTGATGGAAAAAGCGAATGAGGAATGCAAAATAAAACATTTAATTTGGTTTCTGAAGGTTGTTTGGTATAAACACACTTTAAATCCTGGAATAACACATAAGATAATTTTATCCCGTAAAAAATACCATGCGGGCAGTGCTATGAGATGCATGAAGCTAATTTATTAATTACTAGTTGTGCCCACGACATTGCTCGTGCGGTTATTTCTCTGGGTTAAAAGTAACCTAGGTATTATTTCAGTACCAAAAGTACCTATAAAGCACAATGTACTACATTTCATCAAAATTTGTTCATCCGTCATTGTTTTTTATCGATTGCTTGGCTTCTACTCATTGGATTGAAATACCAAATACAGCAGTTTTTATATCAAACCCTAGGCTATCTAACAGAAAACTGCACCGAAATCGCCCCGGTAGTTTTTAAGTGTTGCGCGAACAGATAAACAGACGAACACGATTTAAAAAAATGTTATTTTCTTGTTCAATAGCTTAATTTAAGTACCTACTTTAGACCATTTTTTTAATTATTTTTGTACTGACTTTTTGTTGCTTCCCATTTTATTATAAGTATAGATACATATGTCTTATTTACCTATAGAGCTACCCCAAAGTCTTCCCTTATTACCGTTTTCTGTCATCCAGGGATGATATACGGTCCTCATATTCTATTAAACAACTTTAGTACGCGTCCCAGTGTGCGAACGAAATATTAAACTTGGTGAAAAAGGAGAGCCTAATTCCTTATTCGTCATCCAATTATAATGGAGCTTCGAATTTCCTTTCAGCTTTAAAAGTTCTTTCCCAGCCTTTGATGAGTTTCATTTTTAATTATTATTATAAGTACCAAAGTTAAACTGGGAAACTTTTATTTCCACTTAGAAATCGTAAACGGCACGGCACATTATACTTAAACAATCTCAAAATACAATCTATCTCCTATCTTTATCAATATCAATACTTATAATAAAGCAGTAGGTAACAAAGTCTAGGGTCTAGTCTAAAATGAAGATAAGGTTTCATTGATATGGATAGCTTAGGTTTTATTTAACTGTACGTTGTGTTTCAATCCGATGAGTAGAAACGAGCAATCTATTCGTATAACATAATTACCTGACGGCTAAAAATTTATGACTGAAATGTAGTATACGAGTATTGGACTTTGTAGGTACTTTTGGTCCTGGAATAACACGTAGGTTATTTTAACTGATGAATGATTACGCGGGCAAAGCCGAGGGCAAAGCAGCGGGCACATCTAGTAATATTTGGTTGTAAAATATTGAGAAATGTACTAAGTGTAAGTAAGCATGTGATTTAGAAGTTTTAACAAGATATGGCTTTAATGGGACTGGTTTTCTCGGACTACTGAGTTCTGTCTGTGTCGTATTCCTAAGGATCGATAAGATTTAATAAAATTTAGGTATGCTTTGAGTTTGAAAACTAAATTTTCCTTTCATGTACCAACGAGAGTTAAATCTCACATTGGAAATGAAAATACCCTTCTGACTCTACCAGTGCTTCAAAAATACGCCCGTTAGAGAAGAGAGCACCAAGAAACTCTACGGTAGATGTAACTTTTCCATATTTGTTAATTCTTTATATATCTTTTCAAGAGTATAAAAAGTAGTTAAGTAGTAAGTAGTAGTAGTATAAAGAGTAGTTTTATATTTGTAAATTATTAATATTTAAATTACAAATATAAAAGACAAAAGTGCCAATGAGATGTCCCACAATCATCAAACAAACCGGGAAAAATAAAGTAAACATTCTAACTAGGTATGTTGTATAGAACAAGTGACATCATGTCATGAACTCAAGGCATGATGTAGTCATGAGAGAAATATCACAAGGTTCTTTGAACATTTTCTTCACTTAACTTAGACATAGAAGTGATCACTTATTATTATCATGGAGCTTGGAGACATCTGGCCATGCATTTCTGTCATTTATCATCATGTCAGCCTTTAGAAGTCCACTGCTGATCAGAGGCCTTCCCCAAAAAGCGCCATGACGAGCGATCTTGTGCCACCTCCATCCACCGACTTCCTGCGATGGCTACAATGTCGTTGGTCCATCGTACGGGGGTCTCCCTACACTTCGCTTGCTTGTTCGTGGTCGCCATTTGAGAACCTTTATTCCCCAGCGGTTGTCGGTCCTGCGAACTATTTGGCCTGCCCATTGCCACTTCAACTTGCAAACTCTGAGAGCAATGTCGGTAACGTTGGTTCTTCTACGAATTTCCTCATTTTGGATTCTATCAAGTAGTGAAACAACGAGCATAGCTCTCTCCATTGCACGCTGCGACTCTTTGTGCTTGTGTATGAGACCAATAGTTAGCGAACACGTCTCAGTGCCGTATGTCATCACTGGGAACACGCACTGATTATAAACTTTCATCTTGAGGCTCTGCGGTATCTACAATGAGAGGATATGGCGTAATTTCCCAAACGCGGGCAGCGTTTGGGAAACGATACGACGATTTTGGGATAACGTCTCCCTGTCTCGCCCCTTTTTGCAGTTCGATAAAATTCATGCTCTGATCTTGGAGACGGACAGTCATGGTGGCCTTGCTGTACAAACACTTCAACAATTCGCTGTACCGGTAGTTAATCTGGCACCGCTCTAATGACTAGCACTGCTCTGGTCTCGACTGAATCAAAGGCTTTCTTGTAGTCCACAAACGCTAGACATAGTGGCCACAGTATCTATTTCTGTCATTAATTTAATCATTTACATTGTAATACATTTTATTTATGAGATATAATTTAACAAAAGTTTTAAACTATTAAAATTTAACTTATTAAAACAATTATTTACAGTTCTCTTTATATGAACCACTAACTTTTTTGGACCGAAATCCAGATACTTACAGTTATTTTTTTCTAGTATTAATCTATTTATTATCATTTATTTATCTAAAAAATAAATTATTTATTCATCAAAAATTATGAACATTCCTAAAAAAAGAGTTTACAGTTTCCTCTATATGAACCACTTACTTTCTTCAACCAAAATCCAGACACAGTTTATTTTTATTTCTAGTATTAATTAATTTATTATTTATAAATTTGTCACGAGGCGGTCCTAGGCTTTGTGTTTGCTCCACCAGCCCAGGGACCAAGCCTCAGTGGACAACACAAAAGGTCAGGATTCAGGAACAATTAGGAGCACAGGAACAGGAGGAGATGATCATAAACAGCGGCTTACGAAGGTATTAATTAGGTATTTTATAACATATTAATTTGTGAAATTCGGTTTGCTCAAAATCAAAATCGGAATGACAGGTTATTTGAATTTTGAATTAATGATGACAAACTATCAAATGGAATGAAATGGATTATGAAAGAATTAAGAGATCAAATGAGTATTATTACGAAAGTGGTTTGACCTCGTTACAAATTTAAAAAATAAATTAATCTATTTATTATTATTTATTAATCTAAAATTATGAACATTTCTATTTTTAGCAAAGGTATTGATATTCTTCTGAACAAACATTATACGAGTATTTTCATATATACTTATATTTACAAGCCAATGTTAGAATATTGATCTCTATAAAACGTTCTCCCAGTGAATCGCGGGATTCCATTTTTTTATATGGAACGAATTGCTCTCTACCGCAGCAAAAATAAAGTATGAATTTCTGCGGCTTTACTCCACAGCATATTGCCATATGATATAATACTGTGAAAGTAACTAAAATATACTAATCTTACAGTAGCTATATCAGTAATCAAAGCGTACGTACTGCATAGGATGCAGAGCTCAATCTACCAGCTATCAACGATATTGGGAGGACCCCACTGTACCCCATATTTTGAATATACAGTAATACCCAAAAATGTCTCTGACTGCACAAGGTCTACGGGCTCACTATTTATTGAAATACTTGAATTCCTCTGACATTGAGTAGTGAAAATTTTGATACAAGGAGTAGATGGCGGTGCATTAAAAAAACATTCTACTACATAGATACTTTTGTAAAATACAATAAATCAATAACTATTTATACGATACACTAAATACATGTTATTACAATAAAATAATACATATCTCTATTACTAATTAGGTTTAAATACATACTATTACGTAGTAGTGCTTAGATTGCAGTGATAGTGATTCTTTACCATATTTTTAAATATAGGTGGTGTTTTCGCTCGTCTAGTATCCAGTGGAAGTGCATTCCACAGTTTCACAGATATTACTGTGAATGACTTTTCATAGAACTTTGTAGTGTGGGGAGGTGTCTTGAGTTGAAGAGTTTCTGAGGAACGCAAACATCGGGAGTGGGTCATGTGCAGGAACACAAAACGTTCTTTGAGATAGGAGGGAGTAGAAGGAATAAATAAAATATTGAATAGAATAGAAAGGATGTGAGCATTCCGGCGAAGGCGAATAGGTAACCATTTCAGCTTTTAACGACATTCAGAAATATGGTCATATTTGCGCTGATCAAATATAAACATTAAGCAAAAATTCTATGAGCGTTCAAGCTTATTGAGCTGTTTCTTCGGTTAAATGTAGGTATGAGGCGTCTAATGAGGTAATCTAATATTGGGAGTAAAAAGGATTGTGCAAGGGCAATTTTAGTAGTAGTAGGCAGGAAATTACGTAATCTCTTAAGAGAAAAAGCAGAGGCGAAAAGTTTGCGGCTAGTTTCTGCTAATTGTGGTACCCAAGAAAGCTTTCTATCAATTAGTATTCCAAGGTTCTTAACCGTATACTGATTTGAATGGGTATTCTGTCGAAAATAACCTGTGGTAGGCGAAACCAATCTATTTTTGAGCTCATTCTTGAGCTACCTATTACAATAATTTGTGTTTTTGCTGTGTTGACTCTGGGGCCATACGAGTTACTCCAGTTGGATATCATTTTTGTCACCATTAATTGTATCGATAGCCACAGATAATTTATATAGTATAGAAATGGGTCTGTAGTTAGTTGGAACATTTTTACTGCCAGACTTGAATAAAGGAATAAGTTTACTATTTTTCATTATGTCGGGAAAACTCTTTCATCAACACAATTTATTATTCAAAATAATTAGTAAATATGGAGCAATTAGAGAGATCCTCTTTTTTTTACTTTAAGAATTTTATATCAATTGAATTCACATTAATGTACGTGTTTAAATTTAAATATATAATCACACTTCTCAACGTTACTTGAGAGCATACAAGAAGCCTCAACTGAGGATGAATTTAATGACTGGGTAGTTTCAATTGGTATTTTTGTAAAGAAATCTTCAAATGCATTGGCAACTTCGTGATCTTTGGAAATCAACTTATTTCCGATGTTTAGGATAAAATTTCAGTCTCCAGGTTTAATTTTCTCGGTTTCTGAATTGATTATTTTCCATGTTGTATTGATTTATCTTCAGATTGTTTAATTTTCCTAGTCAAATAAAAAGATTTTTCGGTATTACGGTACGGATTTAAATGTCTTAGAATATTGTTTTAAGTATTTAACAAATTTCATGTCATTAACTACCATATTTTTCGAATCTAAATCGTATAATTTGTGTCTATGAAGTTCACAGTTGCATAAAACATTATCTAAACAGGTCGTAGATGTGCTAGTAATTCTGGTTAGCAGATTAAAAAGTTATTTTATCGCTTAATGGACATTTAACAAGAATACATTTAAATCGGAGCATACAATAAGAAATTTTGAACTGTTAGAACATTTCCTCAGAACATCCTCCATAACAGACTCTAACACTTTGAAATCAGCCAGTGAGGTCTGTATACACATACAATTATATGATGCTCTAGCTCTACCCATGAAAACTCATTAGTCCATTCAACAGACAATGTTTCAATGTCTTTCCTCTCCTTACCTAAATTTACAATTATTCACTAAATGAATTAAAGACACACCTTGAGACGTAGCTTTTTTTCTTCTGAACGAACTACCAATTTCATAGTTTTTAATGGATGGTATCAAAGTACCTATCACGAACCAATGCTCAGAAACACACATGACATCGACTTAAAAAAGTTTGAACTCTAATGTCTTGCTGGAAAGACCCTACATATTATTACTAGCTTTCCTTTATTAGACTTCGTCCGCGAGAACTACTGTTTAAAGTGAAAAAAGCATCATATGTTCTTCTAGGATATTAAAAACCAATGCAAAAGTAGGTATAACACCAATGCTCTTGAAGTTTTTTGACAGACTTGTTATTTCGTTTCCATGGCAACTGTTCCTTACAGCGAGTAATCTCCATTTTCCAGTTTTCCCGTAATAACTTACAATTTTCCGGGATAAATGTTTTATTCCAGGGTATAATCTATCATTTTTCCAAATTTCATCAAAATCCATCCAGTTGTTATCGCGTAAAAGCTCCCCAAACAAACATACATACAAACAAACAAACAAACAAACAAACAGACAATGTTTCACTTTTATATATTGGTATGGATATCTACGAAAGCCTCAACAAGAATAATATCAGTTTTCTTTACAGCTAGACTGTTACCTTTTTGTAATACAATTGTGGTATTTAAGTCAAATGTTCAATTTTTTATTGAAAATCTTATAGTGGCAAACCTGAGAAGCTCCTATTACAGACTGTTTGAGTAAAGCAATTTTGAATCAGGCTACCCATGCCAACACCTATTTAATCACTGAATACCAAAGTTCTTCTAGCACATTTAGATAGCTTCGATAAACAATCTGAGCATATTGGACAGTTAGCGAGAGGATCCTGCACAGGTGATTTGTGCTCAGGAACATCATCGGGGCTATTCTTTACTCTGAGTGTATTAGGCACTGGCCTGGAGTTTTCTATGACATGAACATTGGAGGTTCAGGGCTTTAAGCCACTAAGCTAACCATAGCTGATATATGACCGTTGATTTGCTTATTTGCCACATACTCGTATTTGCCGTTTAAACGGGGTTTTTTATGCAAGTGATTTTACTACTCATATAATCTATTTCTCTATTCTTGTGCAGCAGCCACTTGCAGCTTGTCTTCGCGGTCACACGCTTTGCGAGTCAACATTGTGTGTAGGTAGCAGGATTTGAAAAAAACAGTGGAGCACCTTAAATTCAAGCTTTGATAGATTTGACTACCTACATTACTAGTGATCTTCAATGATGACACTGGCAATGTTTTTACAGACACCCCAGTAAAAAAAATAAACATGTTTTGTACTGTTATTCAGGTGTAAGTATTTGTTAATTTCTATCTGTAATAACAAATCTTAATTGGATTGGTTGAAGACCACTTCTTTAGGTCTCTTTAGAGGATACTATTGAAGAAATTAAATGTTACAAAACTTTTTGTAAAAAAGCGTCGTAGGTATATAAACCGACTGTTACAACCTACGACGTAAAGCTATGATCCTAGTATCTACATGTTGGAAAAATAGCTAAAATAACTGAAAATAGTATTAATTTATCAAAATTTTAAATTAATAAAATATGTATCACTACTACACATAAACTAGGATTATAGAATATACAACACAGCACCCTTTAAATTACCAAAAAGGTTAACCTAAAGCTGAATCCAGTATAGTATAGAAAATATAGTACATAGAACATTCTGGTACGTAACTAGCACTAAGACCTAAAGCTGAATCCAGTATAGTATAGAAAATATAGTACATAGAACTTTCTGGTAAGTAACTAGCACTAAGACCTAAAGCTGAATCCAGTATAGTATAGAAAATATAGTACATAGAACATTCTGGTACGTAACTAGCACTAAGACCTAAAGCTATGATTCTAGTATAGTATTATTGGTATAAAACCAAAAACATTCAAAGAATAGGTTTTTTGTAGGTCACTTTATTAGTCACAAACAGGTCAAGTTAAATAAAACGATATAAAAACATGGTACAGGTAAATCTCTCAATATTGTGAGATAATATATTGATCGTGCGAAACCCATATCTGTCCATTTTCATTAGATACTTTAATGAAATAATAAAACTATTAATTTAATAATCAGTTTTAAACTGTACTGTACTGTACATAAATGTCCCATGCAAGGTGATGAGCGCAGTACAGTGCTAAATAAGATATTACAATCCAATTTTCTGGCAAGCACTGCTTTTGTAATGGACAAGAGTGGGATTTACTATTAAAAGAAAGACTTGCTCGTTTCGACAATCAGTTATATAAATCACTAGCTTACCCGCCCGCGACTTTGTCCACGCGGACTACAGTTTTTTTGCGAAAAAAACATTCTACTTACGTTCTTCTAGGATATTAAAAAACAATGCAAAAGTAGACTTAGACTTCTTGGTTATGGCCTTCGTGGCTTGTTGATTTAATCTATGACACCAAAGCTCTTGATGATTTTTGATTTCGTTTCCATGAGAACCGTTCCATACAGCGAGTATTCATCATGTTCTAGTTTTCCCGTGGAAACTTCCACGGAATTCGTGTAATTTTCCGGGACAAAAAGTATCCTATGTTTTATTCTAGGGTATAAGCTATCTCCATTCCAAATTTCATTAAAATCCGTCCATTGGTTATTGCGTGAAAGCTCCCCAAACAAACAAACACACAACGTTTCACTTTTATATATTAGTATGGATTATCTTGTTGTATTCCAATAACTATCATGTCGTGGAAATTGGCTTTTAGTTTTTGGCGGACGACAAATTAATGATTTGTTCATTAGCCTATCAAATCTTTAAATAAATAATAGTTAAAAAAAACTAAAAAAACACGCTTTATATATAAAAGTGTAGATAAGAAAAAAATGTTTTATTTAATAAAAAATTTTTTCGAATTATTGCATTGTCATCGGTCTTTGACAGGTGAGCAAAGTTTGAATGAAATCTGACCGTTTAAAGTGGGTCAAAATAGCGTCCAAAGGAGTCGGTTACAAACATACAAACATACAAGTGAAGCTAATATAAAGCGTATAAAAACGTAAATGGCTGGCTTTATGCTTTTTTTGAGAAATAAGTAAATAAACTATAAAAAAATCTAGTAGAATACTGTCGAAATTCAACTCTCAATAATTAATATTTCATTCATTCATTCGGTTAGTTCAATCCATTCAGACAACATCAAAAGCCACGTTTTATCCGCTATTTGATCAATCGCAATCGCTAAAGTTTTCACAGAAACAGTGAGCTCTGTCAACTTTTTGTTTTTGTTGTACGAGTCCTTTCATTTAGGAAATTATTTAAACATAAATGAAAATACTCGGCAACGACGATTGCGAGTTAAATTACTGGGAAATAAGGCTTTTTGTTGTTTAACTTATGACTTTCGGGAACTGATAAATGTATTGTGTTGCGGTATATAGGAATCATTAAAAACTTTTAGCAAATAGAACCATGTTGTGTGGCACGTGACTGAAATGCTCATAAAATAACTTCAAACTGATATTTGGATTTACTTACATTGGATATATTTTGACAAAAGTTTAGACATGCTCCATGCGCATAATTTTCATCATAGTACAATACGACTTTCTTATCCATCAAGTTAAGTTTGTTTACACATCCATCATAAAAAGGAATATTTTAAAACATATTATGGATTGATGATGCAGACAACAGTGACACTATACATTCCTCCTCATTCAAGTGACGTGTTTGGACTTATTTTTGCTTACCAAAACGATTCATTCAAAGGCGCCTTTATAAAAAATTGTTATCTAAAGTAAAAATTCGATACCTAGTTTCCCTGTAATCGCTTTGGATAAATTCTAATTTATCAATCTAATGTCCTCCACGAGCCAACTGTTTTCTCAACCGGCATTCTCAAATAGCCTGGTCACTTAACCGGAAATGGTTGTCGAAAACAGCCTCCTGCAGGCGATTCAAGGCGCTTTAGTTTTCGGCAGATTGAGTCCAATTTGGATTTTGGTAATCGGTTCCGCCTGGAACTGGCTCCCAAAGCTTTACTAGAGGAAAGTCAAAGTAAAATTACGACACTGATTCTAGACTTAGAGGAAATAGATATCGTTTTTTTCGCCTATTTATAGTCAACTAGTTTTCCCGCCCGCGACTTCGTCCGCACAGACTACTGTTTATCGCGAAAAAAAGCATTCTATATTCTTCTAGAATATTAAAAACCAAAGCAAAAGTAGGTTAGCACCAAGCACTTGATGTTTTTTGCCATACTTGTTATTTCGTTTCCATGGCAACCGTTTCTTAGAGTAATCATATTTTTTTACGTTTTTCCAGTTTACCCCTGGAAACTTACAAATTCCTGGGATAAAAAGTACCTTATGTTTTATTCCAGGCTATATGCTATCTCCATTTCAAATTTCATCAAAACCCGTCCAGCCGTTATCGCATGAAAGCTCCCCAAACAAACAAACCGAAAAAGTTTCACTTTTATATATTGTTTGGATTGGCTTGGCACTGTTCTCACTTATTGAGATTTTTTATCATTCTGTTATATTTTAATATGTAGCTGGAATAAACTTTAATATAAGGTACATTGCGCTAACAAATCTCCAATTTAGGGTACGAGTTTACACTCAACTTGCGGTATCTATTCTATCTACATCAGTGCAATGACCTCCTTGTAGAGTTGTCATTCATTCCATTTCTTCGAACTGCCGGAAGGTGGCAATTTCATCTTGGTCGTCCGAAATCTCGGAATATATGACAAAGAAAGGGAAAACTGTTTCTGCCTACGCTTGAAAGGAAAATATACCTTTGAAACGTTTTAACAATCGGCGATACACATTCAATTCAATAATAAGAACAGAAACATTATTAAATACTTATGTATTATTTAATATTAGGACAGGATTCGTGACTCATATATTTATATTGACAACTAAGTAAAAGAAGCTTTCGCACAAATTCCAAACAATAATAATAATATATGTTAAAATAATATAAGTTCGTCCTTTGTATTTTTTTTTCATTTGTCTGTATTAATCGATTTCGCGCCCGTATTACCTCACTTCTAAACTACAATTGAGATCAACATTAGTTACTTTATTGGGATTAACGATACTTGTATTGCCCCACATTCATGTCTTTACAATTGATAGTTAACTTTTTATTTTTGTAACAATTGAAAGTTGTTGCACCGATTGAGAAATAATATAATGAAAATCTCATGGCAATCGTTTGACTTCAAATAGCTACAAGACTTTCGTTATCCCAGTGCTAGTAATCGATCATCACGTTGATTAAGTGGCACGATTACTAGAAGTCAATGCAACAATCAACAATCTCAATCAACCTTATGAGTGTTGTTACCAACCTCCGTTTGTATAACACTAATTGAATTCAAAAAAAGACACGTTCGTGGTCTGTACACAAATATATCAAGGAGGAAATTTTCATTAAATTTAACTAATGTATTTATTGTGTACTAAGTTGTTCTTATATCTGTAATAAGAATCATTACAAAAAAAAGGTTTCTGTAGAAGCCATGTAATGACACTAGAACCAAACGTGTGTGCCAAATTTCCGCCCTATAGCTTTGGAAGAAGTCGGAAAAATATTGTTTGCAAAATTCCAGGACACACATATACAAGTGAAGTTAAATAAAAGCTTTTAATAAAAAAAATACTTCACATGAAAAATCTTGTTTTGTAAATAACCACTACAAAAAATAAAACAAGCACAAATTAAAAAAATATAAACCCCCGTCTTCCCACCCCCACTATAGCTAGGAAGCATCTCGATCACATCAGTTATCAAACATAAAAATCGTTTCATCCGTTTGAGAGCTACGGTCGTCAGCCCATTTCCCCCCCAAATTTGTTCGAAAGCTACGATTTTCACCCCCCTTTTCTCAACTCCCTTCGCTATATATTTAAGGACCATCTCGATCACATCAGCTTTCAACCAGAAAAAACCGCATCCAAATCGGTCCATTCGTTTGGGAGCTACGATGCCACAGACACACACACAAACACAAACACACAAACATACACGAACACACACACAAACACATACACAGACACACAGTGATACACACCGTAAACTTATAACACCCGTCTCTTTGTTCAGGGGTTAATAATAACAATTGAGCCAGAACAATATCACTTTTTCAAAATTATTAACGCAATAATACTGCAAAAATACGACATAAGATAAAGAAGAGTTTTTTGAAGGCGGTGCCAAACCTAGGCAGCATTTAAATCTAATATATTTACAAAATAAATACATACCTATCTACGTACGAAGTAATATGCTCGTATGCCAAAGCAAAAAGTTAAACTCACTTAAGACTCAAGGCGTTGGTAAATTAAAACCGAAGATGAATAACATACTTATAAAACAACTGAATTAGTTTTGATGAAAATTTTCTTAGATTTCACTGGAATGAAATCAAACTGATTAAAATAAATTACAGTTTAAAAAACTTAAAAACACGCTTTTATAGAAAATTTCGCTATATTATTGCATTGCCATCGGTCTTTGACAGGTGTGCAAAATTTGAATGAAATCTGACCGTTTAAAGTGGGTCAAAATAGCGTCCAAAGGAGTCGGTTACAAACATACAAAGCGTGTAAAAATGGTTACACATCTCGTAGATAAGAGGAAACAAACACAAAACAAATGAATTTTATCAGTTGTAAAAGTATAAATGCCTTTTTAAAGCAATCTTTTACGAGACACCACCAGTACCAATTAACCCCTGAAAACTCATTGAGCCAATCAAATGAGCCCAAATTTGAAGGGGTTGCATCATTTTGTTGGTTAGTTCTACCTTCCGGCTCCATCATTGATACTACATAACACCAGAGAACTCATCAAGACAAACCAAATGAGCCGTAACTCGAATGGGTTCCATTAATTTGTTGTTGAGTTCCTGTGACTACCTTCCGGCTCGATCATCAGGTCAGCTCAATAGTACCTACCATAATTTTCATCAGAACTACACCCATGTGTATGTCTTCAGCATCTTTGGACGTCGTTAATTGTATCAAAATTGACTTGGAAACTCGTCCCAAGCATAACAACACATCAAATTAAATTAAAGCTTGTTTAAAGCTACTAAACCAATTTTGATTAAATTTATACAGTACCACACTAGAGTTTTTCTTTCTCAAGTAAAAACAATCACCTAATTCTGTTCAGAAATCCCAAGATATTAGAGAACATAAACTATAAAACAAATAGAATTTCTAATAACTACACTTCTTAGAATTCATTAACCACAGATCCAATTTTGATGGAGTTTATATGTGACTTAACTGAAAGTCTACCCTTTTGAATAAAAAAAGAACCATCTAAATTGGTTTTGAAATCTTGGAGATTTGAGGCAATATTAACACAAAATCAAGGCAATATTATGCTCATCGAAAATACATCTTTTAAGTAGGTATAACTGATTGTAACTATATTTAAACACATCAATCTTCAGTTCCATTTGTTTGTTAATTAGTAAATAAATTAATAAATTAGTTATTTGGTTCCTACATCCTAGACCTTTTTCTTTGCACTGTACTAAAAAAACTGAAGTTTTTTAAGTTCAAAATGGCGAACGAAACTTTTAAACTTTCATGAAAAACCTAAAATTGAAATGATTGTCAAATGATTCAACCTTTTTTATGCGTCCTCATTTTAATTGATACTTATTGTACCTTCTTATTTTTACCTGACTACAGCGAAGCAAGGGAAGGTTTATTAAGTTAACAGTCTATGTATGTATGTATAAATGTGGATATTCCACCATAGCGTCGCCTTTATTGGTCCGGTTTTGACAAACAAGGTATCAATCGATTCGTCTTCATCGCAAGAGTGTCATAGGCTGTTTTTTACCCGTATTTTAGTTTTTGTACTTATGTCTTATTGTCGAGACTACGACGGTACGGTATATGAAAAACTATTTCAAATGCGAAAATTAGAGTTTGAAATATACATCTAAAGTGTCTAAATCTATTCAGTCGTTTTTCAGTTTGACCTAAATAGCTACGTATTATACAGACGTTAAGTTAATTTTGGTCTTGAAATCAGTCAGATTTAGGTAAATTTTAATCACGCAAAAATACCAGTCATACAGGTACTGAAATATAAAGGTCCGAATTGATAAAACGGTTAGTAATCGTACAATGAGAAAATCCATTAGTAAAACGAAAATTTTGCAAGCGAATGCTCACTAAGCTGATCGAAGTAAGTGACGAAGGGTTTTTTGTTCACTGTCGATGAAAATGTGTTTTCGACTGTCCCTTGGCAGCCTATCTTTGCTAGGTAGATGGTAAAAGCCATAAACTAGAGCCTACCAGCATGATACACACTCGACTACATTTCTACGTGACTATACGTATCGGTTTTGGTACACTCATAACCATACTGTTTATGAACGTGAGACCCCCACTAAAAATAAAGAATTCTGAAACTTTCACCCCTAAAAAGTACCTAACATCAGTCTGAGATCATAAATTGTAAGAAAGCTTGGTATTTGAAGTTTTCTTACTCATTATCACCCTTGACTGCGAAGGTTACCGGTTTGTGAAAACTTGTTAAGTTTAGGACATAATGAAGCATGGTATTGGAGTCTGGAATTAATTAACTTCGATCAAAAATAAGAAAGCTAGAATCACTTCATTGTTAAGACTACATGAATACTTTTTTTGAGAATAATTGGTACCAGGAGTTTGTTTCAAAAACCTATCTGGGCGCCTGGTCGATGCGACGCGTAACTATAATGCTGGTACTAATAATTGTACGATAATAGAGCCTTTTGTATGCTCATAGATACAAGATACCTAAGTTACATATACATAATTATGTCATTATCTACAAAGTTTCAGTTTAATCTGAACAAAGACAATACGAAAACTTTTATGTCTGCTAAGAGACTGCTAACAGTTAACAATAAGTACATTCATTGACATCTAAACAAAGGGTGGATTAGACCGAGTTACATTAAGTTTGAGGTACAATGACATCATGTTGACATCTAACCCAAGGGTGGAAAATAGTAAAGTGAAATAGACACGTTCATTGGTTCCCAAATTGAAATGTTGATTGCCGAGGCTGGAACAATCTACCGTTGATTCGGAAAGGTCCACAGTCTGAAAATAATTGGGGCATTCGTGACCTCGCGTACCTATTTAATTAAACCATTTCACACCTCGTTTGCAGTAGAGTTTGAGCGAAAAGGGTTTTTGATAAATCTCCATAGCTACCAGCTTTAAAATATTAACCTAAATATCTTACCTTTTTAGTAACCAATTCTTATTATTTTTAAACTAGCGGTCCTCCCTGGTTTCACATGGATAGGTAATGGTCCCTCTTAATATTTATTTCAACTAAACTTAATATCAACCATGATAAATAATTATAATAGTAGGTTCTGCCAGCTTAAGCAATACACATTAATTTTGTTGGTAAAACAATGATATTATTTTAATTTTGGAGTAATCAAATCACTCAAAAGTATGGAAATTATTGCAATAAAAAAATATGAAGAAAATAGGATGTTTTATTACTAAAAATTACTATATTGGGTTTGTGTCAGGTACATAATTATTTTATGATATCTCGGACCTTCTCGTAGAACTTATTGAATCTTGTTGTTGTCTTATATAAGTTTATAATTATTTTCATATATCTTTATTGTTTACGCAGCGCACGTTAAACATGGATATTATTGTTTCCCATAGCTTTACATAAGATGTTGTAGATTGAATAATATAAACAAAATACATATAATTTAACTTGAACTTTTCTTGTGAATTACCCTAATAAGCATTGGTGAAAACCCAAACAAAAGGAGACAGAAACAAAAATTTGAAGAATTGATCCAATCGGTTTATTATTAAAAGCTTTTATTTAACTTGCAATGCTTGTATGTATGTCTGTATGTATGTTTGTTTAGGTCAAATATTCCAAGTTGAATTAGAACCACTTCCTCTTACGAGTATCCTACGAAGTTGAATTTTTCCATGATGGTTCATTTCCTATGACAATGCATTTTTATGGTAAGCATGACCTGAATCGACATCCAAGATCAGCTCCAGATAAAGAAACTCTTCAACGGTCAGCAACGCTTTTTAACTGTCACGAAATTTTGTGTACGCATTTTATTATGATTACAAGTTTAAAGTTTACCATGACACGGTTGCTGCACTCCAGATGGCTTCTGACTAGCGAACTCCTCAACGGTTAACAGCACAGACGCGAAATTTTGTGTACGCATTTTATTATGATAGCCAGTTTTAAGTTTTACCATGACACGGTTGCTGCACTCCAGATTGCTCCTGACTAGGGAACTCATCAACGGTTAACAGCACAGACACGAAATATTGTGTACGCATTATTATTATGCTAGCTGGTTTGAAGTTTTATCATGACATAGTTGCTGCACTCCGGATTGGCTTCTGCCTAGAGAACTTCTCAACGGTTAACAGTATAGACACGAAATGTTGTATGCGCATTTAATTGTGAAAGACCGCTCTAAGTTTTAACATGACATGTCTACTCCATAAAAGCTTTTTTTAGGTTTTTAAATTAATTTTATGACTCTACATTTGCGGCCGTTGCGTTACCTACTATTTGCAATATTTTGACTATTCATTGTATACTAAATAAGTTCAATTTTCAGCAAAGTGTTCATTTAACTTAGACGATCACATAAGCCATTTAAATATTAAACTTCTATAAGCAATTATGATTATAACATTTCAATAAACTTCAATTTTATGAGTAATCTGGACGATCACATAAAAACTACATCTATCCTTTAAATCAGCAATTTTAATAGCAACGTTTCACGGAACTTTACTTCCGTAATAAAATAGGAATTATTCAATAGCATTTTTACTTAGGCTAGGCGACAGGAACCTTACAGTACCCTGTATAACTCGTATAGAATAGTTAATGCTCACGGTGACCCGGATTGTTATACTGATTGAGACCAACATTTTCGTGTAGAACAGCATGTAGGTATTCAGACCGATCGTTATTTTTATCTTGAATAAGAATAAGAATAAAAACAATGTTTTGCCAAATAACACTTATTAATTAAACAAAACAAAACACACATAATAGGTATGTAAATAAATGAAAAGTGCATGTTTGGCAATTGGGTTAAGCACTGTACTGCGCAGGCTAAGTGTAGTCTGCGCAGTGCTGGCTTATACCCCATTGCTTGAGCTGAGGTGTTACTCAAGCGCGAAATAATAATAATATAGATATAGCGAGGCAGAAAAATAATTAAAAACAACAAGGACAAAACAAAAAAACAAAATTTTAAATTATTAATACATTCCAGTATAAAAGTGAAATGTTGTCTGTTTGTTTGTTTGTTTCGGGAGCTTTCACGCGATAATGGTAGAACGGATGTTGCTGAAATTTGGGATGGAGTAAGCTTATACCCTGGAATAAAATGTATGCTACTTTTTATTATCATATCATTTTATTATCATTATCGCGTGAAGTTTCCACGAGAAAACTGAAAAATGTTGATTACTTGCTGTAAAAAATGGTTGCCTTAAAAACTAAATAACAAGTCTGTCAAAAAAAACCAAGAGCCATACCTACTTTTGCATTGCTTTTTAAAATACGTGAAGAACATAAGATGCTTTTTTCGCGATAAACTTTATTCCGCGCGGACGAAGTCACAGGCGGGAAACCTAGCATAATATATAGATAAATATAACGAGAAAATGATAACGATCTATATCTATGCAGATTTTTGTATGGACTGCGACCAGAAAGAATCACGAATACAAACCACGACCCAGACTATTCGTTATCTTGAAGTTGTCACTCGTACCTTCCCAGACGAAGAATCGTAATCTGCTTTTGCCACCGGTATCAAAATCAAGATATTTGGTTTGTATTTCATGTAGGATTTCTCGGGTGACTATCTAGTCTGATCCTCATCTTTGATCTCATTAATCGTTCCATCCTAGACTATCGATCTTGATTGTGATCCAGATTCCAATCCAGATCACAATGTAGCTTTCGCCTTACATTTGCCCTGAGCTAAATATAGATGCGATACATTACTGCATCGTTTAAGAGTTTTCTACTGAGTCATTTAGAATGTGGATTTGTGCTCAGTTTGAATGATTACTGCGATGAAAATTGATTGAAGCCGAGTGCGAAATGTGAATAGACTTTAGCACCTTCTGATGACAAGTTAAAATTATTTTGAATATTGAAATAAAGCTACTCTAAGAACATTCAATATAAATATATATTTTTTTGTATAAAAAAAAACATGTAACTTTGTGAATAAGGTCCCACAACAATGTGCACCTGGATTCAGAAAAATACCTTATTAGGTACAAAGCTAGATATCTGTACATCGTGTTTTATCTAGACACTTATAATTTAATAGTGTGTATATTTTAGTGTGTGTTATGAAAATTGATATTTACAGAAAGCATTGCATATTCATGTGAATACTCAAGACCGCCTCATCTACATAAATTATGCATGTTATGAAGATGCCTTCGAAACATATCTATATCGTGGGAATATTTTTGTGTGGAGATATCTGATCCAAACATTTAATAAACTGAACATTTTAAGAAACATTTTAAGATTTATATTTTGTTAGAACATTATTATTCGCACTCACAACAATATAATTTGACTGGCAAATATTGCACGTCACCTCCCTAAAATTGTTGCATTGCTAATTTCCTAGATTTAAAATGAGATTAATATTGTAATTTCTATGATACTAAAATTTAAACTAACAAACATGGTGCTACAAAATATTTCAATATGTGTAATTGTCAAACATACCAAAAGTTTGAAGCGGAAATGGAATACAGAATAATTATGTTCGTTTGTTTGTTTGTTTGTTTGTTTGTTTGTTGAAGAAACTCGAAACTAACTCTGTCTCGCATCGTAAAAACCACACGTTGTGGATCTAGTACGATTTACATTCGAGATATCTCGGCTGTGATAAGCTAAAAATATGAAATATGAGTTTCACTCAAGATATGTCTTCAATGCGTGACCCGCGAGCCACATGCTGTACAGCACTGCTCGCGGGTATTGTTTTACGGCCCTCGGGTATACAGATTATTTCAAAAGTTTTAAATTGTAGTGCAATCAAAATAAAACCTGAGGTCGACACACTCGTAAAAAACAATAATTCAAACATCACATTGATCCAAGTTCCTCTTTGTTACTTTTTTGATTAAACTAAGTTTAAACTAGAAATTAAGAAAATATATTTAAAATTGCTAGTTTTTTATTTTGTTATAGAAATGTAGTAACATGAAATATACTATGATATAGTATTGCATGTTGCAGCCCTTCGGGTAAAGTAAATTGAATTATTTGCGCTTGCACTGAAAAAGGTTGAAGACTTGTGTTCTTTGTTCGTGTTCTTTGTTCCTCTAAGATAGTGTTCACGACAGCGAACACCCGCGGGCAGTTAACACGTAATGATTATATAAACCTACTTTATCCTACTTGATAACACGTTACTTACATGTCAACTTCAGTTTATCCAAACAATCACTCAATCTAATGAAACTGGCAATATTTGCAAACAAATACAGTACAATAAGGCAAAGGCAAATAGTCACACACTTTTTCACATTTACAACCAGCGGCGCTTTTCTTCTAATTTACCTTCCAAAATGTAGCCAAATAAATACAGATCAACATGAAAATTGAAGAAACGAGGACTATTTCCGATACGTATTTAGATTCTAGAAAATATGTATATTGCAAATATATATTTGAAATTGTTAGCTACTCTTGTTATTTTTGGCTTGTATCATGGATATAATTGTTTTTTTTTTTTCTTTTTTTTTTCTTTCGATATACCTACATATCGAAACAATGGCTATAAGCATGGGAAAATAATGAAAAAAAACTA